>OX940881.1:0-10000000 GCA_954870665.1 Stratiomys singularior | reverse complement strand
TAAATTTATATGTGGTCTTCGAAAGCATTTCCAATTGTTATTAACATTGTTTCATGCAAATTTGGTCAGCCAAATTTTTTCCTAGTATGTAGGATACAAATGTAAATAATACTTTCTTAATTTCTTCCTTGACTTCACTGTTTGCTAAATGAATCAATTCATATTTTAACACAAAGTCATTTTGCACAAAGACATCTTTATAGGGCATCCAAGTGCTCTTGTACAAAATTATTTCCTATCTTTTGAATCCGTAAAAAGTATTCTAGCAATTTTTATAAAAGCAATTGAAATCAACTGAAATTCCAGATGCGCGAATTCTGCTCAATATCTTCCTGCTTGAAGTTTCATGTACAAAAATGTCCCCAGCAGAATATTTGATTCTTCGCATCCTTCAAAACTCTTACACAATCCCGCTCATTATTTTAAAATACCATTTATCATCTCATCAGCATCATCCAACAGCAATTTATTCTTTGAAATAAAGCCACACTACTAATTGAAAAAGCATTTCTGGCACACATTTAGAAACTCCCAATTAGTATGACTATAGAACGTTCAAAGGATGATACGTGCCGCTGCTATGCATCATCAGTCATGCAGCTAAATCGGGATTCCATCAAGTGGCTCCATTAAAGCAGAAGAAATTGCAATTTGTCAGAGCTCCAATCGAATTTTGCCAGCAATTTTCAATTTTCACAATTTTCTATGTCAGCCTAAAAATAGCCTCCAGCCGGTCGGTCATCACACATCACATCCCATATCTTATGGATGTATCTTGTCGGTATACTCACATGTCGCCCCCATCCACAATCCACCATTAGCCATATGCCTCGTTCCACATACGATGGCTTTGGCGTTGCTCCAAGTCTTTGGGTCTATACTGTACGATACACATGACGGCGCAACAGCAGAAGAATTGTCTTTGGAGGATGGAAGCTGTATTGCCGTTTTGCTTCGGCAGAAAAAAAGCTAAAAATTAAGATTCTTCGGGTCACATTTTATATCTTATGTACATACATTCCCATCATTCCATTAAAGCTGGGCAATATTAAACTAGGAGTTCAATCCTACGTTATCTACCGCACAATGAAACGTAAGAACATTTGGAAACCATTTATCCAGGATGGAAATGCATAATCGCTTTTGAAAAATCCCCTTTGAATGTTGGCTTCTTTTTCTATTTTCTTACATTGTCACCTTTGCGAATAGTTTGTCAGCTACTAATTTCATAAATACTTCGGTATAAGTCGATTTTCAACCATAATTTCCGTCTTCTTCAGCGAGTCATTACTGAATGAAAAAAACACTAAACTTAAGGATCAACTTTTTTACATTTTTCTATTCTAGATGAATTTCGCGCAGATGAGTTCGATAACAAATACTTTGACTTGATAATTTTTATTTTTTAAGGTTGATTGCTGCACACATTGGCTTCCTCAGCAAGAATGCTATTTCTATAGTCCTCGAAATCCTTTCTATTGTCTTAATTTTTCATTGATTTTCAATATACCGTTAGCTTAATCCAGTAATTTTCTATGAACACATTTGTAACACTCGGACAAAAGATTTTGGCTAATATTGAGCTTTTAATTTTGGGGCCTTACAATAATAAAACAGCAAATGTTGAGAATGTGAACTTCTTAATATTTGAAGTTCGTTTGGATGTTGCCGCAGCCCAAAATTAATTCTGTGTTGCTTGGGTCCGCCGGACCTTGCTTGATTGGTTTCGATTTTTTATATAAGATTTTGTCGACCCTCATTAACGCCTAATTAACCCGACCTATCCCTCCGAGAAAAGATGCATCTATAAAAAGATGCACACCGCGACAAATACGTCAGAACTAGCTGAAGATGGCTGTATACAGCCGAAATGCGTCCTCGGAACCAATCAAGCAAGGCCCGGCGGACCCAAGCAATACAGAATTCTTAATATTTACAAACAAAAGTGGAAAGAGCTCAAGTTGGTTTCGAACACCTGCCGCTTCTCGTCAGGTGCCAACTCACAGGCAGGGACGCATCGATTGGCATTGATGTCCGCTGGTTATTTTTTACGTGGTTTGATTGTTGCTCTCAGCTTGAATTTCTCCTGTTTTCCAAATTGCCTTTGGTAAGCTTTATCAATTCTAGAAGTTTTTGGTAGATCAATTTATCCATTTTCACTTAGAACTTATAAGTGATTTATATAAGTGAAGTGAACTTCTTGTTAGTGGGCAGACACGCTGTTCACACCAAATAAAGAAGTCATTCGAAGATTTTTTGACTTCTGGTTGGCTGTAGGTAGATGCCACTTCATCGTAATTTATGGCGTGACAGCACAAGCCAGACAATGGCCTGCCTAATCCTCCAGTTGATTACTTCTAACAAACTTTAGCTACCAGTATTTATCATGTCTTTCCATTGAATCCTTTCCATCGCCCTGCTGGACATTTATCTTTCCGTTACGCTCTACCTTTCAATGACCTTTGAGGCAGTCGGTTTTTCTTTCAATTTTTCTACATCAACCATTGAAGTTTGAATAGCTTTAGTGGTGCGTCAACTAATTCATACAACTTATCGTAGTAACGAAGGCTCAACTCTGAACCTTCTCTCACTGGGTCGTGGATTTTTTGACGCACTTTGCATTCAAATATGCCCAATACTTTTTCAGATGCGGCGTTCATGCTTCGCTTCTAACGACAGCAATGGCTTGACTTATGGTTGGCAAATGCGAAGTTGTTTTGTCAGGACGCATATCTGGACCTTAGAATGAGAAGTACGGACTGATAACTTTTATTTGCGGCGTTTATGTGGCGTCCAATCTCCTCCTATTCGGCGCCTTTTTTATTCAGATGCAAAATGATATCCATATTTTCAAAGTTGTAGACTTCTTATGAGTGTGGTGACAAAGGTTATCAATTTATTTTATTCTCAACTATTGATTTTCCATTAATCGGATAGAATTGAAATGAGTTTCCACTAGAATACTTGTCGGAATCATTTATTAAGTCCTTCGAGTCCATCTTTCCCGAAAACTTTTGCATCGTCAAGAAACAGATAAGCTCAGAATCTATTATCCAATGCCAGCTTAATTTTATTCATATTTCGAAATGCTTGTTTGGTTTTTCTATGGTTTACTCTTGAGCTCAAGTGATTTTCAATTATTTTCCTATTACATTTTAAAATTGTATAGATTGTACCTGATAATACCCTCTCAGAAACATATCTGAAATAGGCTAATGACTCGTTATGAGTTTTTTTTTGTTTTTCCTGGTCCTAAATTAAAAACACTAGTTTTGAAGCAGAGCTGCGTTAACAATGAAGAGTACGAGGGTCGTTTGATAAGTCCCTGGCCCAAGTAAGAAAAAAGCATTTTTTCCGGAAATTTTTTTTTTATTTTTCAACATAATCTCCCTGGAGGTTAATACATTTGGTCCAACGTTTCTCAAGTCCTTTCATACCGTTCAAAAAGAAATGTTTGTCACAGTCTGCAAAAAATTGGGAAACGGCGTCTTTCACCTCTTGGTTCGATGAAAATTTTTGTCCACCGAGGTGAGTTTTCAATTTGGGGAACAAAAAAAATCACATGGGGCCAAGTCGGGCGAATAAGGTGGGTGGTCAACGATCTCATACCGCAAATTGTGTAATTTGGACATGGAAACCGCGCAGGTGTGGACAGGGGCGTTGTCGTGGTGGAACAAGATCTTCTTTTTCTTCAAACCAGGACGTTCCTTTTTGATTGCCTGGTCCAAACGGCCCAAAAGTTTTGCGTAATATTCCCCGTTAATGGTTTTCCTCTCTTCCAAGTAGTCGATCAGAATAATCCCCTTACTATCCCAGAAAATGGTGGCCATCACTTTCCCCGCCGATTGGACCGTCTTTGCCTTCTTTGGAGCCGGTTCTCCTTTCTTAGTCCACTGCATCGACTGTCGTTTCATCTCCGAAGTATAGTGATGGACCCACGTTTCATCACCAGTAACGAAACGCCTCAAGAAATCGTCAGGATTTTTACGGTAGAGTTCGAGAGACGCCATTGAAGTCACGACTCGGGTGCGTCTTTGGTCGACTGTGAGCAGGCGCGGCACCCAACGCGCAGTTAATTTTTTCATGTCCAAATCAACTGTTAGGATGTGATGCACCCGTTCAGTTGAGATGCCTATGGACTTAGCTATGTCACGCACTTTAAGTCGACGGTCACTCATAACTAAATCGTGCACTTTTTCAACGTTTTTGTCCGTTAACACACTTTTTGGCCGCCCGGAACGCTCCTCGTCAAGAACACTCGTACGCCCGCGTTTGAATTCAGCAACCCAAAATTTTACTGTTGCATATGAGGGCGAGGCTTCGCCATACACGGGATCGAGTTCGACTTTTATCTCGGCTGGCGTTAAACCTTTTAAATAAAAAAATCTTATGACCGCTCGGTACTGGACGTGCTCCATCGTTGACGATTCGCGTGACACGTCAACTTAGAATGGCTGCCAAAAACAAACTGTTACCTACAGAAACCTGAAAAAATTCATGAGACCGTTCGAAAGTGCCATCTACCTAGCGACAGCAAAAACTTTTTCGTGAAACCACGTTTTGTCATTTGGGCCAGGGACTTATCAAACGACCCTCGTACCACCTTTCTGTCTGCATGGGCACCTCCTGTTAATAGCTTAAAAGTCACCTAAAATTTACGAAATTAAAATTGATTTCAAATTCTTGATTTTATTTTATTTCAAACATTGATTTCGTTTAGTTTCGAAGCTAGATTTTGGAATGATTATTTCAAGGATCTTTTAATAAAAATTTGTGATAATACACCTAAATACTTCCCATAGTGTAGAGTGAATAGAATCACGCTCGAGAACATTCGCCAAATTTCTAACAAAGACTTCAGCAGTTTGGATGTTGTGAGATATCCTTGAAACTTCGAGTTTTCATTCAAGCTCCTTGAAAATTTTCTATAGGAGTCTTTAAGTGGATGAGTCACATACTGATTACTATGATTTGGCATTTTAATCAAGATAAATAATATACTCAGTATTTCTTTCAATGTATAATTCCTAGCTTACGGTTTTTGAGGGCCGTATTTAAGAAATTTTTAACTTCTGGAGATTCAATTTAGTGTCGTTTAACTTTAACTTGGTGTGTTTTCTGTTCTTCTTAACTTTTTGAACTCCAAAATAATTTTAAAACAATACTACTTTTCCCAAAAAAAAACGCAAATAAATTTAATTTTTTTAAAACATATGTATATTTCGGAGGTAAGAGTTCCTCCTTCTTCAGTGTTTGTTCTTTTTATTCTTTGTTCTTTTTTACATAAAAAGAGCATACACTGAAGAAGGAGGAACTCTTACCTCCGAAATATATATGTTTTAAAAAAATTAAATTTATTTGCGTTTTTGTTGGGAAAAGTAGTATTGTTTTAAAATTTTTTAAATGGCGCAAAAACACCGAGATAACGATAAATCCAAAATAATATTTTTTATTAATCTG
Source organism: Stratiomys singularior (assembly GCA_954870665.1). Classification (NCBI taxonomy): domain Eukaryota; kingdom Metazoa; phylum Arthropoda; class Insecta; order Diptera; family Stratiomyidae; genus Stratiomys; species Stratiomys singularior. The sequence goes on along the minus strand of OX940881.1, from coordinate 9,994,540 downwards.
GACATCAATTGACACTAGATCGAAGCTATTGTATTTATTGAATTTACGTTCTTCCTTTTCAATGAGTATTACATGCTAACAGACATATCATTCAAAAACGCGTCCTTTTTAATAGCATTAAAGGAAAATTATTTTTATCATTGTAAAATATGTTTACTATTTTTAACTCAAATATTTACAAAATTTGAATTTGAGCTGAGTTAACAATTTTTTGTAATACATTTACACATCTAAGAAGGGAATGTAAATTGTATTTTTGGCCAAATATTTGTTGCATATAAATACTCCCTATCACAAAAAAGCCTTGTAAAGGAATTCTTGGAAAATAACTCATCGATAAGAATAAGTGAAGACTTCAGCATTTTGCAACATCGAGTATATTTTTGCAACATTAAGTCAACATTTAATTTGTATTTTCATGTAGTTCAACACATTATCTTGGATATCAGCCAAACATTCGCGAAATACACATGAGTCAAGCTCCCATCGCAAAATACAATTACGCATAAATCGCCAGCAGAAAACAAACTTTCATGGCAACCCAACCCACCTTACGTACACTCGCCATCAGTGGAGTCGTCGCTGCAACCGTGTCGACCCGGAGCACAACCATCAGCCAACGGATGACTCACCGTTCATAGAATTGCTCACCGGCATGCCCGCCGCCACATTTGCGTCTGCACCCGTCACCCCCGTCCTTGCTCGTTGGAGATTCCGTTCCGTCTTTGATTTCAGCAGTCCCAAGCTCCGTACGCGAGCCGCAACTGCTGTCGTTTTTTTTCTTTCGACCGCAACGTGTATGTGGATCATTTTCCTTGAAGAAAACTCGCTCGGATGCGCTGGCATCTTGCGTGCATTTCGCTCTCTTAGTCCTCAGCGCAACTAGTTCGTGGAGGTTATTACGTGTGTGCGAATTTCGTGGAAAGGATGTAGCAATTGTGCAAGTTTCGATGCGAAAACTAAATGAAAATCAATCAACAATTCACGCGGAAGGCTCCAGCTTGACTACTAGTGAAGCGGTGACTCATCCATCGCAAACAGTGTTATCAGTGTCGCGGGGTCTGCCCCGGTTCGTGGTCTCCCTCAAGTCATGTGAGTGCGCCACCAGCCAGTTCGCCTGATAGGTAAATTTCGAGTGTCTCCGAAGAATTTCCCTTATCAAAGTGCTATCAGTGTTCCGTTTGTCGGTGCTTGTTTTTGGTTGATTTTGGTGCGAGCGAACATGCAGGACGCCAGCAACACCTTCGAACTGGTCTGAAGGCCCTCATCCCAGTCTACCCGTTGCGAAGGCCGTTGGCGAGACATCCTGCGGCTGGACCGAATCCATTACTTACAAGGAAGTACCGAACAATTTCACTATGACGTCACAATACGTTTTGCTTAAGGTAAGAACGAGATGGATAATTGTTTACATTTTTTGCACTTGGCCAGGCCAGCCCGGACTCGTCTTCATGACTCATCGCGAACGTTTCTATGGAGCGAGTCTGGAGCTCGTTTTGTTGGCTGATAAATGCTTTTATTGTTGTCACTTTATTATTGTTGTTAATGCTTTCATTATTGTTTTGGTTTGCGTTGCGTCATATTCCGGGCACAGGAACCAAAAACGAACGCTATTGTCAACGAGTCTTGCGTGCGGGCATATTTAATAGCTTCGCCTGCCTCGTCATTTGTTTGTGGCTGCAAGATTTTACGTGGAAGTTAGAGCAACGATGGCTCCGATGGCATTTAATTCAGGACAGTTGAATGCTTCCATGCTTTCGATTCGTTGCTCATAAATTATTTAAATCAAAACAGTAACATTCCGGAAAGCGCCAGGAGCGAATTTCTGATTTGCTACAAACAGCCTTTAGTCAGTGCCATTTCGCGGCATTTCCACTGAATTTTGCAACATTTGAAACAATATTGAGGTATGATTTGTTAGAAGCACCATAAAATTAGAATAATTTGAATTTTCGCTGAATGCTTGATGACTTCCCAGAATATCGTTCATTGTACTCGATGGAATTATTCTTTTAAAACATGCCGGAACAAACAAATTCAGCTTACGTTTGACATCCATTAATTAATTCATCATGGAGGCAACGATGGATAAGATCGATGGCATTGTTACAAAGAACATTACTTTATGTGCAAAAAAACAATTAGAACTACGTAACCATTCCTATGGACATGAAAACTTGGCCAAAGTTATAATTGCTTTAGAATGAGGTGTCTGAAGTTTGCATCATTGCAAGCGCAACTATTTCGTATTTTTTCAATTTTTGACATTTTTTTCCATGATTGGACTAGATTTTTTTCGCTATTTTGGTTTTATTGCACTCTAGCGTAGGGTGGCGCAAAAATATCTGCCCATCAACATGAAAAATCAACCCGAATAATTTCATTACTAAGTTACAAGTTGAATATGCAGACCCGTTCATATTTGAATTCATTTTTATTAGCTTTACATGTTAACTACTGTATTTTCTCCAGATTTCTTTACTGGAAGCGAAAGTTCCAAATTTATCAAAAAATCTTCATTTCAACGATCTTATGTGTAAACCTTAGAATCTTCAACGATTTGAATTGGCATTTTTTTTTCGACAATGATGGTGAATAGTTGAATTCAAAAACGTTTTGCGATTTAAAGCATTCATCGCTTGTGGTACAGCTGTAGCGGCATATGAAGATTACTTAGGGTCAGCAAATACAACGTGAAAAACTGATGAAATGCTAAGAAGATATGCAAAGAAGTGGCTGATCGTTGGTCCTCTCAGCAGAAGTATAAGTAAATTGGGATATTGGCTAAAAGAATACTAGTAGTGATGATAGAAACAGTGATGAAACGGCTTAACAGCTCTCTGGAGGCCACTTTAAACGTTCAACAATACATTCAGTCCACTAACTTAGGCCGACAAGCCTATGTACAACCCAAGAAACCTCTACTTTCCTAGAAGGAAATTCGACCCTGACTGAATTCCAAACATGACAATGCCCGCTTTGAAAAGCTGCGTCGAAACATTCCTTTTACGGACGAGTTGTCAAAAGGATGATTGCACGCATCCATTACCCTATCGACATAATAGAGCAATGAGGACCAGAGGTCTGAAATTCAGAGTCCGAAATTCAAATATTCTTCCTGTTTTTATGATATGCCTTACTAATCGCCAATACTTCAGGGACGGAAATCAAATGATTTTGGTGTAAGATCAAGGCGCATACTGCTTTGAAAAATTATGAGGGAATTTGTGAGCATTTTTCTAATTTGTGCATTGATTGGCTTGATAATTCGCCCGATTTCGACCCCATAGAAAATGTGTTTCCCAAATTAAAGCAGTTTCTTTAGAGATCCTAGACTAACAAAGTTTTGAAATTTGAATGTTTACAAGTTTACTAATATTTTCACTATTTGTTTCAATGATAAAACTGAAATGAAAACTTTGTAGAGTGCAAAAAATTCAAAAATGTGAATAAAGTGTACCCAAATTTTCTAAAGTCTAATTATCTTTAAACAAAAACATTCAAAAAGTCAAAAAAAAATGGAGACAATTGCGTTTGCAACGATATAAACCTTAGATCTTGCCAAAAATGAGCAGCAGCTGATTCGTCGTGTACAACGCAACTCGTCGTGAGTTGAATGCAATTCCTGCAGACTCCCTAACAAATTTATGTTTCAAAGTATCAGAAAACGATTTTTGGATTGTGTAGAAAACGAAGGAACACAAATTCCATACTAGTTAATAATTTGTTAAGCTTATAATATTGAATGAACCTCCCTTCCTTCACATTTTAAACAAGAAAAACTATGGTCAAGAAAGTTGTGTCAATCCGTGGGTTTTGCTATCAGTCCAATCATCGACAAAAAATGAAAAAGTAAAAAATTCGAGATCGAATTCGTTTCCAACGATACAATACTCACACGCCCTTTAATATTTTACCTTAGAATATCATCAAACTCAATGTCTCAATGTCTCTCAATAAAATGTTTCAAATTAACGAGAACATACATAAATTTCTATATTGTAGGCATAATTCTTCAGATATTTTAAGGGAGGTGCTCAGGGGAAACTTTGCATCGTTGCAAACGTAATAGTCTGCATTTCAACTTTCTTAATGTTTTTTTTTTTTTTTGATTTGATTTAAATTTCCGGTAAATTTTAAGTTTATTAATTTTAATTTCATAATCAATTAATTTATGATAAATACAAGTAAAATTAGATGCACACAAATATCGTATCACACAAAGTATCAGCCGTCTATTTTACACTAAAACCAAATAATACAGGAGTAGGCCTAGCAACAATAATTTGTAATGAAAAGGTTTTAAAATGTTTAATTTTAACTTTATTTAAGTAATTCACAAGAAGACTTCAAGTACTTTATATAAATCGAAGACAACATTCTTCGAGTAAGATGATTCCTTTGAAAGGAAATTCTCAGATCATAGTAAAACAGTAACTAAAATTTAACGTTTAACCAAAGCTTAGTTACTCCCACTAAATTCTGTCTGGCCTACGATATCCGCTGCCTGCCCACCAAGTGGTTTTTCTTACCTACGCATTTCACCCACGCTGCAAACCTTAACAACAATATTTTTTCTCAATGAATTAGTCATCCTTATTGGATTCTGTATTCCTTGCCTCTTAATTTAATACTTCACTTCCTACGCTTAGCAATGTATGGCACCTGTAAGCCAGTTCTAGGTATCCCATGGACAGGTAAACACACATATGAATTCTTACCGATTATACAATCGTCTAAGGTCACAATATGTTCTTGAAATTCTTGGAAAAATTTTGAGGATTTCAAGAAAAATGAAGATATTTGAATTAGTTGATAGTCAGTTAGCAGAAAGTTTCTTGCGAATGAGTAGTGTAACAAATAATTGTGCAAATAGTTCTGAGAATTGTGGAAGAGTCAAATGTGTGCAATCCGTTTTATTGCCATATTGCATTGTTTCACTAGTGATAATTATTTTGATAAGTGACAAAGTGCGAAGTTTATTTATTCTGCGTTGTGGACATAGTCGACTGTGAATTTTATCTTTAGTCATAAGCTGCTTTTCAGATATATTGAGAATGATAAAATTCAGTATTTATGAGTAATTGTTAATTGTTGATAACCATAAATGTATGCAAAAAGATGTTGAATTTTCGACTCGAAACCAGAAATAAAAATATGCATGCTCGGTGGTATCAAAGATGCGAATTTACACAGGTAATATAACACAAAACGTTAACTCTTTCATATTTTTTGATATATAAAAGTTAGTATTGCATTATCGTTTGACAGGATCACTTTCAAGTTTTTTTTAAAGGTTCTCATGTAAAGTCTCATTATGCTCATTACCGTTCTTATTACAGAACACACCGGTTGTTGTTGCTTTACCTTCGTATTCTCGAAAAAAAACACAGAGTTACTTTGAAAAAACACATTTTCCAGGCTTCTCTATCACGAAGTTCCAGCCGAATAATCAACATAATAAAAAATGTCATAAAATTCGGACCGTTTCGATTTCAACGATGTAAATTCAGACATCTATCTATTTAGCGTTTCTGGTTGCACTTATGTTCTTTATTTATTAGTGATTTAATTATACTGGTAGCTCAGCTTCGTAGTTCTACCAAGCATTGCCTATTTTTTAAGGTAGCGTTCGACTATCTGTATTCCCCATCAACTTGTTTTCAAAGATTCAGCTGGTGGCTAAATATAAAGGAAAAGACCCTAATTCTAAAAATTATCGTTCAAATTCTTCATCCCAATTGGGAAAGTATTAATTTTCAAGTGTTTATTATTTTAACTTTGGATTCTGATCTATCTCCTAGTCCTCATTAGTGTCAACTCTACAAGATAGTCATACTCAATGATCAGAAACTGCGAAATATTTTTTTAATAGGTGTATAAATATGAAATGCGGATTTTTTCTGCTTGAAATATGCATTTATTTGAATAACAGAACGAATGAATTCAATAATCAAAGTATTGGCCATCGTAAGCTACGACTTTTTCCCATCCTTCTGTCAATTGATGGATTCCGTCCCAGTACCACTTCTCATTTTTTGAGGCTAACCACTCATCAAGCCAATTTTTAACTTCTTCGTAAGAATAGAAGCACTGTTCCAAAAGTCCGTGCTGCATGGATCGAAACAAGTAGAAGTCAGAAGGAGCCAAGTCTGGTGAATACGGCGGGTGGGGCAAAACTTCCCAATTAATGTTTCCCAAGTAGTTCTGGACAGGTATTGCAACATGCGGCCGAGCATTGTCATGTTGAAAAATGACTTTATCATGTCTTTGGTGAAATTCTGGTCGTTTTTCCTTAAGTGCGCGGTCCAGTTTGATCAGTTGTTGTCGGTAACGTTTGCCAGTAATATTATCACCAGGTTTCAGCAGTTCGTAATACAAAGGTCCTTACTATCCCACCAAATACACAGCAAAGTCTTCTTTCCATGAACATTTCGGACTGGTTGTGATGTTGATGGCTGGTCTGGGTCTACCCATGATTTTTTCCGCTTGGGATTGTCGAAATAAATCCACTTTTCATCGCCAGTAACAATTCGATGCAAATTATCCTTTTCTTTTCTGTCTGGCAAGCAAAATTTCACAAATGGTTTTTCGCCTTTCGATGTCTCTTTCTTTCAATTGATACGACATCCATTTTCCAGCTTTTTGGATCTTTCCCATGGCTTTTAAACGTTGTGAAATGGCTGCCTGAGTAACTTCCAACGCTTCTGCCAACTGTTTTTCAGTTTGTGTGTTGTCTTCATCCAATAATGCTTGCAAATCTGTATCTTCGAATTTTGTTGGTGGTTTTCCACGGTCTTGAAATCGCCATTTCTAAATCTTTTAAACCATCGTTCACAAGTGTCTTGGCTTGGGGCATGTTCACCATATGCTTTCACTAACAATCGATAAGTTTCTGCTGCTGGTTTCTTCAAATGAAAGAAGGTTATTAGACTTCCCCGTAAAACCCCTTTTTTCGTGGCACGTAATTCGACATTTTTGAAGCGAAAAAAACTATGTTGTTTATACAATCAAAACCTATGACATACTGGAATTTGTTGACAGATGCTTACCCTCCAAAATGCCATAATAGTTATCCCCGACACAAACCATATGCAATGGTTATGCCATCTGTTAGTAAAATCCGCATTTCATATTTATACACCTAATATTTATTTGAACTGATTTGTCAAACTGTTGCCCAGCGCTAGCGACAAGCTTCCCTACCTCTCAGGCAATTTTGAACATCATTTTGGAAATATGTGTCGGCTGGTTTCCTTATCATCCACTTCGTAAATTCAAGAAAGTCAAACACAAGTTTGTCTTGCGAGCACGTTAGTATTTTCAATTCAAACAAATTTATAACTACCAGTGATATCACAGATCTATAGCATTCATGCGCAAGGTTTACACATAATTTATTTTGTTGGCTTATGTATCTAGAAATAAGAAGAACAAAAATTAGTGCTGAATATGCTTTCATTAGTAAAAAATGGGAAAATGAAAATACATTTAAAAAAATGACATAGAGATTATTTATTAAAAGATACCGAACATCCATAGAAGTTTTAAAATATAGTTTTTTTTTCGAGTCGGGAGGTGAAGGCTATTTACGCCCTGAGTGTCGCACTCCCAGTGGACCTACTGGACTACCGACTAAACACCTCCCCTGACAACCATGGCGCCTAGCCTGGATCCATTTGACACATTACTTCGGGCTAGACCTCCCAATTTTACGCCTTTTGGCGCCTTCGCGTTACAGGGATTCGAGAAACGAGAAACTCAGTTTAGAGTCTATCAGCAAGCCCACATACTTGACTGATAGTTTCGACTCTACTAAAGTGTCCCCGACTCGGACCATTCTTACTCTGGGGATCCTCTTCTTAGTCAGGATGACGACGTTTATGTTTACCATGTTTATTAGAAGTTTCTCTTATTATACCCCAAATAAAATCTCCCATCATACTCTCAGTATACTGGACTTGGTAACGTCTCTCCAATTCCATTATATCTTAATGGAAGCGTTCCCCTTGTTCCTCCGAATAAGCTCCCATATTATCTTTAAATTTATCCAAATGAGAATGTAGCGTATGCATCTTTAGAGACGTTCTACATCCGATGAATGTACGGATACAGATAAACTTCGTGATTGATGGCTGCCTTGAGAGAGTTTGCTGGTTTTCCCACAAAAGACGAGCAGGTACAGGGTTTTCTTTTGTGTTTGGTATTAGAGCGGATGTCGATCGTCGATCAAGATAAGATGTTTTCTTTGAATTTTTCATTCATAATATAAAAATAACAGTCTGTGTGATGACCACTGGATTCCGTCAAAACTCTCGGCACTGCAAGCTTCATTGCACTTTTCTCATCTCGGTACCAGTCTACAATAAAACATAGGTATATAACCTAATTAATGTTATTATAAAATAGTTATATATGTGCTTAGATAATCAGAATATATTGAGTAAAACTCTCTAGTAACAACAACTGCCGACATTTGGGTCGCGAATAATCTCCTGGGTATCTTCTTATTATTTTCGATGTTAACAATTCCTTGGCTTATAAACGTTTTCAGCATCTTTCAACCGGAGCAAAAAGAGAGTGTTAACATGAAAAATCCTTAACGATATTCAGATTGAAAGTAATTATAGCGGCTAGTTTGGAGATAAGGATTACAAGAAAACTCAAAATTAATTCATCTAGGCAGATGTATTTAGTGGCTCAAACGAATATTACCAAAAGAATTCTAAAATTTTCCACAAGTTTGTGGATAGTACTCTTAATCCACCAAGTCATGATTAACAAAATATTTCGCCTCTATTATGTCCTACATGAACGGCTATCAACGCGATGAGTCCTTGGTACCCATTTTCACACGAAAATAAAGCGGCCCATGTCAAATAAAAAAGAATGCAACGAGAATACTATTCTGGATGTTCTGTGATGCTGTTTCCAATTACCGTATATCTTCCTTTTTTAATAAAAAGTCAACTGATGTCGATAAAATGTTGAAATATATAGTGTAGCGTGCACTGTTATCGGAAAAATTGTTGGAAGCAGGAAAGTATCCTATAAACGGGATATCACATATTCTTAGATAGTTTAAAAGTGTAAACCTAGCCAAAAGGTGGTCCTCAGTATAAAAAATATTAATGAAATATGTCATTTTGGTGTTTTTATTGCTATTTTTTATTTGTTTCCTAAGAAAGTATAAATTTTTTTTTGCATTTTTCTTACAGAAATTTTGATTAAATATAGTCAAATCTCAAACGGTCGCTATACAGTTCATATATACATATTGATAACTTTATGTTGAACGGAACAAATATAATCTGTTCCTCAACTCGGGAATATTCACAACCATTTTATTGACCGCTTATAATATTCCTCAATTATTTGTAAATGACAACATATCTTTCCACAAAACATAATACATATTAATAAACACGTACGCTATGTGTTAATTTATTCATTCTTCATGATAGTCTACTACCGCTTCTAGTACAATGTCATATTAAATTCATTCATTAGCACACACAAACGATCCCGTACACATACGATCTGTACAATTGTCATTTTGACATTTCAATAAATTGACAACAGGTTCCGATCGTATGCATCGTTTATTCGTCGTCAACCACTGCACAAAAGAAACGTAGTGAGTGTCGCGAGTTCTTGTTTTCCTCTCAGGATCGTCCTGTTTAATTTTACGCTTTTAATGGTGTTCCAGACATTCCATGAATAATCGATTGTAATGTAATCCCAGTGACGTGATCACAATCGTGAAAATTGACAAAATTCGTGTGGCGTGCTGATCGATAAGTGTCTGAAAAAACGCTTTCGTAAGTATTGTTAAGTGATTTGTTTTTGTCGTAATCGTCGTTGCCTTGTCTTGATTGAACGTAGACGACAGAGGTCGCAACCAAACGCAACATTTCTTGGAATCCGCCCGTGGAAAAGTGTGTTGATAATATAAAAGAAAATGCCAAGGAAAAGAGTCGCAGTCTCAACATGTATGATTAGTGGTGCTGTTTTTTTTTGCTCCTTTTTACATTTGATTTGTTCCACTAAAATCTGTTTTGTGCTGGTTCTTCGAAGACGTCTTATTGGAGAGTCTCAATAGGACTGGAGGCGATGCTAAGACGTGTCGCGATGGGCTTTGTTGTTCTGATCAGAATTGGAGGTTGTTTGACAAGCGGTACAGTGGGTGCGAGTGATATGTTTACAAGTGATGTTTGATAATGTGTCGAATAATACATAATCGCATTATTTGCCCGATAACGTAGAATTAAAAAGCAACACTGAATCTGCTGGAATTTTATCAGCATCTCAAAACAAAAACGCACTCGAGCGTGGCTAATGGTAATGAAATTCATACGCCGGCAGCTAAAAACCATTTAATGAGTCCCGAAGCGAGAGATATAAAATCCCAAAGCGCTGCAAGTATTTCGATTGAATGTGATTTAAAGTGCTTGAATGCCAAGGTCGTTGCTAATTCGGACGATATTTCTTTTAGCATTGCTTTAATGTGCATCGCATCTTAGGTGCCCTGAGAAAAGTTTCACTATTGTCTACCATTCACAGTAAAGTCTCGTGCTTTCCTCTGTAATTGTTGCATCATTGCAAATAGAATGCAATTAGTGTATGAGTGATGCATACAAATTTATTACTGGCGCACTCCTAATGGATTGTAAAATTCGATTTGCCTCTATGAGAAAGTTTTGGATGAATATTTCGAATATTTAGAGGGTGCGAGGAAGTATTGGTCAACTACATTAGTAAATTGGCGAAAAAATGTTCCAGCTATAATTGCATTTTCGTTAAATTAAAAATAAATATAACTTGCACTCTCCAGGTAAACTAAATATAAGAAATATGAAATTCTATCACTAAACCATGTACAATAAGTTATTACATGTGGTCAGTATCATGCTTGGTCAACTTTTGCTACCACTTTTTTGGTCCATAAATTCATAGTGCATGGAATGAGTATTAGTGACCGAAAACCAGTATTTCTCTGGCATTTAAATTAGCAATGATAAAAACACAATATCCGAAATATGAAATCACTGAACAATTCACAAAAAAGTCGACGAGATCAATAACATATCTGATCAATAATTACCACGATTTTTTCAATAATGTAAATCGTGCAAAATACAAGTGGCCAATTGCAAACATTCATTAATCTTTTCGGATGTAAATTTATATTTATAATTTATAAAAATATTTAAAAATAAATATTTTAAAAATATTTAAAACGTTGTAAAATTTGTAGAAATGTTCGTGGACGTACAACAATGAAAACTAATCTCCGATTAATTAAACTGAATTGTACTATAAAGTGTTAAAAATTGTGGCTCAAATTTTATATGAAGGGTATACGAATAAATATGTCAAATTGATTGCATCCCTGAAGTTTTGGGCTTAAATCAATAGCAGCTCGTTGCTTCGTTAATATTTAAACTCACTCAAATCTTAAGCTTTTCTTGCGTGCGTTCCTTTACCTACAATTACCTATTCCACATGATTTACATATTGAAATAGTTTTTCATAAATAATGTTATTTAAGCGAGCAAAATGCAAGTATTTCGTCAAAATGTATTGTTATAATATGTCCAAAACCGCTCAAGCGTCACATAAAATCAATGAAAGCAAAAATCAAATTTTCTCGTCTCAAACAATGCCAGTCACTAATTTTCTAATTTTAAATCAGTTTTCTTGTTGCATTTTTTAAGGGGGGAATAGGGTTAATTCGTGTGAAAAAAGGCACATTTTTGTGATTTTTTTTCTTGGAACAGTTGAAATTTATTTATTAAAACGAATGGTACATTATAGTATGACATTTGAAGAATATTGTGTGAAATTTTTATGTTGAAATATTGAAAAATACAGCAATGGCGGCAATTATTCTGGAGCGCCTGGAAAAAAAGAAGTTGAATGACGGTGACACTCCGAACTCGGTGCTGAATCATCTGAAATTAAAAAACCAAAATTATATCGTTAGGTAATCTCTTTGGCCAGGTAACCATGGAAGGGGTTGTCCAAAATTTCAATTTTTCATTTTTTGGGAACACTTTGAAGGTAAAAACACGATTTTTTGCGAAAAAAAAAATCGGTTAATTTGTTATTGTAAAATGAAAAATATTAATAAATTTTAAAAAAAATTCTCCAGCGTTACCTCGTAAATTATGTACAGAAATAGTGTTCAAGATTTGAAAACGATCGCTGCAGTAGTTTTGAACTTATGAGTGGCGAGTTCTATCGACTTACCTCACACTGAATCATCGATGCCAGGTCCATAAAGAATGTTGCATTATCCAGGATGTCTAAAGCATCTTTTTGCTCCTGTCTACGAATCCTGCCTCCTTTTGTTCGTTTTCCAGCTTCCTGCTCTGCTCGGCCTATACGCATGGAGTCAGTTGATCGCGCCCATCAAAATAGTCATAACTTCGTCAATTTTGCTTCGATTGACTTGCAATCAGGACACAACATTCTTGAGATGTTATGCATTCATCCAAAATCAGAAAAAAATATCGGAAAAAAAATTTTAAAACCCTATTCCCCCCTTAAGGTGTCTACAGGTTGTATTGTTGCAAAATTTTTTCACTTTTTGAATGTTTTTTAGGTAATTTGACTTCGAACATTGGTAAAGTATATTTGCATATTTGAATTATTTGCACTCTACTAGGTTTTTATTTCCGTTTAATTATCTACTGAAAAGATGAGTTGAAAAAATTTGACAGCATTACGTTTACAACGATGCAAACTTCACACAGCTATTCTTTTTTTTTTTCAAAGTCGTCCTAATGTGTTTCGTATTAAAACTTATTTTTTGGTTCTTACACAATTTTGGCGTCATTTAATTTTCACGATCTCTATATGGAATGGTGTTTCTTATTGCATCTCTTGAGTCGCTTTCCTTCCAGTTTTCTTCTTCGAACTTGTTTATGAGCTTACAATTTTTTTTTATGAGAAGGATTTTGGGAATCTTTCCACTCACCAAAGTGTCATTGTCACGAACTCTATGGTTTCCTAATTGAGGTATTCATATCTCATTCTTCGTGATATTCTCGTAAATATTAAAAACAATAATTATTCATTCAAATAGTACTCTCTTCATTGTTTTGATTGTTCGTGTTGCAGGGATTCTATTTTGGACTGATTTTAGTTTTTCCGTGAATCTTTTTATTACGACCAAAGTCGTGATTTCTGACAGAAAACTATATAAGGGATTGTATGGGAAGTTTGAATAATTTCTTAAATTAAAACTTGTTTATATTTACATCTTCTATAATGATTTCCTTCACTTTCTAAAAATTTAAAAAATAATATTCGTGATTTTTCAAATCAAAATTATCTAACAAATTATTTGTTTTTCAGTTTTTTTAGCGATGTAAATAATACAATTGACCCATTTCTTTTCAATTTTTCTAATAGATAAACCATCGTTTTTCCTCTATAGTTTCCACCAGATTTTTCATTCCAGTTTTGTGCAAATTTTGCCTGAAACCAACTTTCCAACTAAAGTAATCTCAAAGAAAAACTGAATTTGTCTTAAATGATTTTAACTGAGCTGAATTATTTTTGAAGAGGGGGGGGGGGTATACCTTTCAAAAATTTAATTTCTCTTCATTTTCATAAATTGTTTTCATGAAAATCAAATGACTGGTTAGTGAAGGAATGAAGGAATGGGGAATGGTAAATTCTTCCGGGAAGATCGCAGCGAGACGTCGCGATCGAGGCTACTTACATTGTAGCCTCAGTTCTATTGATCTGTAACTGAATCCCAAAGTCAAAAAGAACATCAGAAACTTGTATGTTTGTATGGAAAATAATGTCAAGAAAAGACATGTCCAAAATTTAAGGCAGATAGATCAATACCTATATTAGGTGTCGTGCAAGCCATTTTGAAAAATATGTTTTCGAGAAAACCGGCTCTTAACGTTTGAAAGAGTAAAGAGTAAGATAAAGAGTAAATAATTATAGTGATAGTATATCATCTCAATTGATCAGCAATTCCAGCGCTATATAAAAGTCCTTCTGTAGCCTGGTAGAACTTATTCAGTTCAAAAAGGTGCCGTTGACGTACTTGGGGAGCTTCTTCAGTGGCTAACAATCTGCGCCAATAATTTCGAATCATTCGCTGTTCATCTGTTTTATCGGCGTATGATTCACAGCATAGACCAATTATATGTGAAAAAATTCATTATTTGTAAAAACATAAATATCACGGATTGAACAATCCAACTTGCAATATATGAGACAATTTCAATGATTTTTTTCGTGAATTTACTTGTTTTGGAGCAAGAAGCCAAGTGGTAGAGTTGAAAACTTTAATCTGCGTTTAGCGTATGACCACCTTAACATCTTCTAGGAAATTCATCTTGGGATAAATCTTCAAATATTTGCTCTACATATTTATGGATGCGTGGATGTAGTGGTCATGGGTATTGAAAATCTCCAGAAAATTCAGCTTTTTGCCATCTATCCCGGACCGGCCGACAGTACTCATGTTTGGGACTATCATTCGTGGAACACATATGATATTAAGCGACCAATACAGCCTTTTTTCATATTCTCGAGGCTATGAACATTCCTCCGAATAGCTAACTCATAGTACAATAAATTGTTTCTTGCTGCTTGGGTAAGTTTGCCTCTTCTTCCAAATTTATTTTCGTTTGTGACTAGTTGGAGGCGAGTACCCATTCTCTTCTGTACGTTGCCAGTATACTCACTTTTTATTACCGGGAAAACGTCAAGCTACTGTGGGAACTCGGACCTAATGGTTACAAAAGACAAGGAAATAAGAAAGAAATTTTTATTCCTGAAGTAGAAGCTTGTGTGTTCCTGTTAATAATGTGATTAAGTTGCTCCAAGTCTAGCTGTGAGCATTGATTACACGCCAATCATCACCTAAACGTTCAATAAGTTTTCTGTACAATGATCTACAAATTCTTTTGATGTAACTAGTTAATTTATCGTATATTTAGACACATTTAAAGAGTTTATAAAGTTTTTAGTCATTGAATGGAGATATATATATCGAAGAAAGGATTTCATATGCATGTTCTGCACGAATCCTTTTGAAGATGATGTTAAATTCCTTTTATGATTATTTGATTGCGTTATGCAGACGTCCGAGAATACTAAACAATTTTTAATGTTGGTCGAATTTATGATCTGTTTGGTATATAATCCTGTATAAGGTATAAATTCATTTGATTTTTTTAAGTGACAGTTTATGTTTATTTTGGCTATTTTCTAATTCGAAGATGGGAGTTGGAATCCCTTTATATCCCTATTAAAGATTGGTCACAATAGACTATGTCACCTAATTCCTGAAGATGAATGGAAAATCACGTTTCCAAACGAGCACTCGTCCAGTAAGCACATATCAAAGACAATTAGTCAAATCAGTTGATTCGAAGAAATCTAAACTGAATATGTTTGCATTTAACACTAACTTTTAATCGTTTCCCACTCTACGTCAGTGACTACAATAAAATTAGCCAACCATGTTCAGAGAAATAATATTTTAATGTAGAATCACAGTTTCGTAACGAGTTCTAGAGTCTTTTGCAATTTCTTAAGAATAACTGGATAAAAAGTGATATCTAAACCAGATATCAACTGCAACTCCAATGAAATATTACACTGATTTATCATCAGCTCTCTGAAAATGTTCAGAGCTTCGGCGTTAGCTTGGAAAATGTCTCAAGAGGTGTTTCGGAGCTATTCACTACGTATTAGTTCCCACCAATTTTCGAAGTGAAACATGACCTGGCTATTCGCAACATGTAATCAAAAATAATAGAGAAATTGAAATTATTTCTTTCGTATATTACTGAGAATTATTTGAATCACTGATAAAAGCCCCTAATCGTCCAATTGAGATAATCTTACTACACATGTTATCGCGGAATGAGTTAGATAAACAATGCCAAGAAGACTGGGACAAAGGTCATCAAGACAAATTCACTTGCAGAGGTCAACACAACTCGCAAGAGACAAGAATGCAGAAATATCTGGTTCCAAATTACTACCCGTGTTTGTAATAAGTAATTTAATTAAAGCCAGCATTTCTGGTCGTAGTAGCATTGGTATTGACAAAGAACAACACCATAGAAACGCATATACAAATACATATGTATTTGTGCATATGTGAAATACATTGTTACATACAACCTTTTACATCCTAATTAAGATCTTTTCCGAGCCACAGTGCAGTGATTCTGATTTTCTTTGTGCTCGTCATATAAGCGAAAAATAAACTGCATGAGCATAGGGTAATGTGAACTTTGTTGTTTGCGAAGTTGTGCGGTACGTAAATGTATGACGAAATGCTGGTCTCAACCAAAGGCCGTATTTGTTTAGGGTACGATTACCCTTATGAGTTGAAAAGCAAGTTCGATAGTTGGCTATAATTTAAGTTCATTGTTGTACTTAATTCGTTGTGGGTAACGTGAAATTATTTGAATCCTGGTCATTAGCAAGGAGATTTCAAAAAGGATTCTAATTTATAACATAGAGTGGCTCACAGCGTATTTCATGAAGTTCCAATTTTCAAATTTGTTACGCCTCTATTGAATAACTTAACCCTCAACCTGTCAACGTTTTTTTGGCACCTTAAACCTATCATGGGGGTTTTTTGGCGTCTTGACGTTTTTTCAACCTGCACGCGAAAAATCTGAAAAAATTCATGGTTGCTTTAAACCTTCAACTTCAAGAGTCTATCATAAAATTGTAAAGAATTTAATTTTTTTATGTATTTTTTATTAAAAAAAATGAAGAAAAACAGGGTAAATGCATTTGTTTACTCAAAAATTCATAACTTTAAGACAAATAGAGATATAGAAACGGAAAAAAAAGAATATTGAAGGGGAAAAGTGTAGCTTTCATGAAAAAAATAAACCGCATACAATTTTTGTTAAATTAACCTTAAGTTCGCAACCTCAAAATTTACAAAAAATTAGTCCCCTATTTCGTATTAAAAACGGCAATAAATATATCATAATTGAAAGATTAGTAATAAAATCAATAAGAAGTCAGTAGTTAAGTGTCAAAATATGTTTTATTATAGAAAAGAAATACAATGGTTATATTCGGCAGTTTTTCGGTAACGCGTCACGCAAAGCATCCCGGACAGATTAGGATTCTATGGTCCTCGCAAATCGGTTTACTGCATTTTACGCAGTAATAATTTGTTTTGCGATCTTTTTCCTTAGGGCGCATGGTACATCGCTTTCTTTTGGCCATTATTACCGTAGACAGATTTATAGGAGCATTAGTTATATTGATTGACAGCACTTCCTGCATATGCACTAACAAGTTTTTCTGTATACCGGGTCGCTGTGCGCGCTCTTCAAGATGGAGCTTGATAAGAGCAAACGCGAGATCTTTCATAAATTCTCTTTGAGATAGTTCGGTATTGTTCGGCAAGAAATTGTACAGTATGCAAGAGATGACCCGGGCCTGGTCGAGCATACCCAAAAAAAAAACGCATCGTCCATCGGTTACTTTTTCGGGCACAACTATAACTTCCGCAGAGTTGGTCAAAAACATCTGTCCCACATTTGGTCTTATTATAAAAATCGATCATCTCTGGTTTATCGATGTCTTTGCAGTTTTTTCCGACATTATGCTTAGACGATAGCACCAAAACAACAACTTATTTTTTTTTTTTTGGACAATATGAAAGTAGGGTATTATTCTCGTCGTAACCGTATCTTGTTGTACCGATCGAAGCGTTTCTTTTGAAAGATTCCGGAATCTGGCGTTTGTTTCTCCTGAGAGTACCTACCAATGTTAAGCCGTACTCTTTTTTCATTTTGTTGCAAATTTCGATCGAAGTGAACCAATTATCGCAAGTTATATTTCGAGCAGTATTATAAATTGGCTCACTCAATTTACGCACCTAATATGACGGTACGCTTTCACCAGGCTCTGGTAGTACTCGTCCGCAATATGGTATAGCATTATACATATGAAACGTTTTCGCGTTATTCAGAGAGACAATTTTTAGACCGTAACGTGCCGGTTTTGATTTAATGTATACGCGCGCAGAAAACCGACCGCGAAAACCCAATAACTGTTCATCAATTGTCAAAAATTCACTCGGCGAATAATTAGTTTGGCAATTCGTTATAAACAAGTCCCAAATTTCTCGAATTGGCGCCAATACATCTGTAGCGCGCCTTTCAGCTTGTGTATTTTTATCATCGTATCTTATTCGGCAGCTGATAAATTCAAATCGTCTTTGCGACATCGCTACTCTACACATTGTTACCCCGTATCTTGGGTCCCACAATTCCGAAACATGAACGTGACCATTTTTATTCACGCCTAGATAGTATAGAGTTCCGATAAATGCTTTTAATTCATTCATTGTAAAATGTCGATAAGGCGCACTCATATCAATGTCAGGAAATCTGGCCACGAATCTATCAATTTCGGCGTTCGTATATTTCAATATTATTTCCATGATATCACTTGTAAATAATACGTTCCAGAAATCTAGTGGTGTTACCGACAACGCAGCTGCTCCAATAGCTCGAGGCAAAATTACCACTACGCTCGATCTGCGACCTCGAGTTTCCGGACATTCAAGGCACCATTTGTGTTTTTTTTCCGTATATAAACCTACGGCGCCTGTTTTTTGTTGTTGTCGTCGTCGGTTGCTCGCTCTCTTCTTCTTCATCACTCTCTTTGTTGTCCTCGGAAAGGCTCTTTTCAGAGTCCACACTCTCTTCGTCTTCTACGGCGTCGATTTCTTCTTCACTGTCGTCGTCACCGAAATACACGACATTTTTGCTGGGACGTAGTACCCGTGCAACATCCTCGGCGGATCGTTACGCCATTTTCTCAAAAAACTAGAGAAAACAAAATTTTTTAATTTTTTTTTGGCCCAAACTTTTTGTGGCATTTCTATAGCCACAATGGAGGCTTTTAAGATGAAAAAACAAAAAAAAATTACTTACCGTTTTAACACCTGCAACCTATCATGGGGGGTCGTTGACGTCCGGAGCAAAATTCAAGTTCTCGTTACAACGGCTGAGGAGCGACTGGAACATCGGCCCTTCGCAGGTACGTCCTAGAGAGGCTAAAATTTTTTTACATAAGCCTAGTAGTGGCCTCTTTACGCGTATTCAGGAGTTACAACAACATTTAATTTTCGCTCGGGCGTAAACGACCCCCCTTGATAGGTTGAGGGTTAAAAAAGATTGATGTTGATTCTCACTACAAAATAAAAATAGTTTTGTTCATAAAATCATGATGAAACATTTAAGATTAGAATTTAGTTTTAAAAAAACTTCAATTCTTCGCATAGTTCCCCCCTTAAATTTAGGGTGAATTGATGAAGAATTAGGGTGAATTAGGAAGAATTGAACAGCGTGGCGTTTGCAAAGATACAAACTTCAGACAGCTTAAATTTAGTACATCCTTAAGTCTATTTCGCATCGGACCCACAACTTTTTGCGTATTTGTTTGTGTAATTTCGTCAACTCCTAAAAAATCGCCTCTTTTAACTATTAAAATCGGCGACGCTGGTTGAAAATCTGGTTTGGTAGGAGTGGTTAAAAATACTGTGTTTCCTAATATTATTTTCCAAAATGGCCCATAAATTTACATTTATATTCAAATCTCGGCTCTGTCCAAGCGAGGCCGAAACTTGAGGGCAGTTCCAACTCATCCAAGTCTACACAACATCGGACTTATGCTTAGTGGCGGTTTTTCTGACTCCGAACAATCGTTACTCAGTTTTCTTCCCTGTGGCCTTGAAAGAGGATAACGAAACAACGAAATACCCTTTACGATCGTGAATGAATTTTTTTTTTCACAATCTTCATTAAAACAACTCAAAAAGACTTTTTCATTAAAATTTTTTTGGGATTGAAAAAAATAAACAGATGTCCTGTTTGCCTTCAATTGATCACAGTCATATGTCAAAATTAATTAGCCATTTCCAGCTCTCATGTACAGGCACTACCACAAGCTTTTACTGTAGAACAAATTTTATCGTTGTCCAAAATGATTTTAGTTTCATTTATAAACAGTGAAATATTTTTTTCGCATCTTTTGAAAAGTTTGTTTATAGATTCCGAATTATATAATGATAAGATATCTTATCTGTTGTATCATCAATAATATTTTGTATTTGGAATTTGTTCATCGCAGAAATCGTACGGTTACGACTTCAATTAAACGCACATAACAAATTCGATTAGTTGAACTTCGAAGATATCAGAATTCATTTTTAATTCGTCGATACAAATTATTGATGCAGTTTTTTTGGACACGAACAGAAATTTCATCAGCTGTTTATTGTAAATGTCCATATCTAGCCACTATTTTTTTTTGTGTTGGAAAGGTGTGTGGAAAATTTCGTCGGGAGGACGCTTCCTCCTATTCACGATTCAATTTAATTTTTAGTGTTTTTATATGATGTGAAGTTCTGCTCAGAGGCACAATGTCATGTCGATTGAAAGAAGTGATCATCAGAAGTGGAAATATATAAGAAAATGAAGGAGGTGTTGAAGGTGTACGAGGTCTGGCTATTAAATAACGAGACTGGTTACGAAAAAGGGTTTTATTATAAAAATTATTCTATATTCGAATGCTCCCCTTCAATATACTCCCCTTTCCTCGCCACACACCTTTCCATACGTTTTTTCCACTGATCGAAGCAGTGCTGGAAGTCTTCTTTGGTGAGGGCCTTTAGGAGCTCTGCTGTTTTTTGCTTTACCGCTTCCATCGACTCAAATCGGGTCCCTTTCAAAGCAGATTTTATCTTCGGAAACAAAAAAAAAAGTCGCACAGTGCCAAATCTGGCGAGTACGGTGCGGTTACCGGCCAAATATTGCTTCACAGATAGCGCGTTATGGGCAGGTGCGTTGTCCTGGTGCAAAATCCACGAGTTGTTCTTCCACAACTCGGGCCGTTTCTTACGAACTCGTTCTCACAGTGTTGCCGATAGAGATGGAGAATTGTACCCATAGGCCTCTTGCAACAATTTATAGCACTCAGTCGGAGTTTTTTTTCTTCAATTTAACGAGAAATTTTAGATTGATACGTTGCTCCTGTTTATCGTTACTCATGGTTTTCGGCACTAGAAAAAAACACGTTCGTTTCAAACCGCTACTGCACAAATACAATAATAGTGACGAGAACGTGTTTTGGTACGTGCATAGACAAGATATCTAGATACCCAACGCACTATTCGTTTTTTCTCCACCCCTCTAGGCGCGCAGTCTCGTTATTTAATAGCCAGACCTCGTAGTAGGGCTCAACGAAATACTTCCAAGTAGGTGTTGACACGATTGAGTAAGAATTCTCAACTGAATAAATTGTCTGAAGTTTGTATAGTTGCAAACGCAAGGTTGTCAAATTTTTTCAATTTTTTTCTTTTAAGTCGATGATTAAACAGGAATCAAAACTTAGTAGAGTGCAAAAAATTCAAATCTGCGAACGAAATTTTAAGTCAAATTCAGTCAAAAAACATTCAAAATGTTAAAAAAGAGAGACCGTTTCGTTGGCAACGATGCAAACTACAGACACCTACTGAATACTTCCAAGTAGTTGTAGGCCGTCTCTAGTGACAAGCATGATCGTAAAGGAAAGCGATCCGATCACGTCTGAAGTAGAAGCCTCGATTCGGCGACTTAATCTCATCAATTATGTTCGATGGACAGCCTCAGATATAACTTCATTCGGTTTCAGCAACTCATGATATTTAAAATCAAGTTGATCCTATTAAATACGCAACATTTTTTATTTCATGAATATTCAGCTTGGATGTCACCGTTGAAACATAATCATGGTTTACATTTTAAGTTGACGCATTGAATCCATGTTTTATCACCAGCGACTATACCATAAAAATGAAATTTTTTTATGTCTGGTGAATGGAAATCTAGGTGTACGACATCCCTCGACCAATTTATTTATTTATAGGAGAAAATTACAATCATAACTAACTCCTACGGTCTCCTTTTTGCAAAGAGCAGAATCACATTTGCTCTCTGACAAATATTATTGCAAAAGAGTATTTGCAGTTTGTTCGAAATTAATTCTTTTAAAAGGGCTTTAAGATGCTTCAGTACGTTCTGGCTATTTTAGAATGCAATCCAATCTAAATATTGTGAGGTATATTCCAAAAACTATTTGATCCCGATCAAAAGTTTGTACTACTAGGTGTATGCAAATGAAAGTGCCTTTTTTTCTTCAAAAATACATGTTTATTTCGAAAAAATGGTTACAAATTCAATCTTCGAAGTAATTGCCATCGCTAGCTACACATCTCGCCAAAAAAATTGTTGGTTTTTTGATGAAATCCAGTCATCGAGCCATTTTTGGACTTCTTCGTAGGAATTGAACCGTGAATCGTTCAGTGCGTGTCCCATCGATGAAAACAAATAGTAATCGGAAGGCGCCAAGTCTGGTGAGTAAGGCGGGTGGGTTAGCGGTTCCCAGCCGAAAGCGTTTACCAAATTTTTATTGACCAATGTTCGATGTGGCGATGCGTTGTCATCTTGGAAAATAATTTTGTCGTGCCTCAATTGATATTCTGGCCGATTATCGCGTATGGCATTGTTCAAATCGGTCAATTGTTGATTGTAGCGTGTTTCACCAGTTTTTAAGAGGTCATACCAGATAACGCCACGCTGATCCCAGAAAATACAGAGCATGGCCTTCTTTCCGAAGCGATCCGGCCTTGAAGTCGATGTGGACGCTTGGCCTGGGCTGACATATGATTTTTTACGTTTGGGATTTTGTAACTAAATAAATCCATTTTTCATCGCCAGTGATGATTCGATGCACAAAACCCTTTCTTTTTTGCCTGGCCAGCAGCATTTCACAAACGGATTTTTGGTTTTCTTGCTGCCTTTCATTCAACTCGTGTGGCACCCATCTACCGACTTTTAAAATCTTCCCCATGGCTTTTAAACGGCGAAAAATGGTTGATTGGTCAACATTTAATTGTTCTGTGAGCTGTTGCTGCGTTTGGCCATCGTCTTCATCCAACAATGCTTGCAATTCGGTATCCACAAATTTTGACGGAGCGTGGCCGCGTTCTTCATTTCTCAGATCAAAATCACCATCACGGAACTTTCGAAACCACTTTTTGCAATTGGATTCACTAAATGCATGGTCCCCGTAAGCTTCTACAAGCATTCCATGAGATTCAGCCACGGTTTTTTTTCAAATGAAAGCAGAAAACTAATGCTTCCCGCAAATGAGCACTTTGTGGCACAAAAATCGACATTTTTAATACCAAAAAAATATGCGTTGATGTTTGAAACTTGTAATGTTATGAATTGGATATTGTTGACAGATGCCAAAAACATAAAATATGACAGTCGATACGGTTTGAAAGTTCATACATGTGTAGATTTAGCTATTGGAACACAGAGGGCACTTTCATTTGCATACACCTAGTAGCAGTCGGCGTAGGACACTCTTCAAGGTTATTGACCAAAAAACATGCTTCCGCCGGTGGTTCTTGAGTATACTCATGGAATTCGTTTGAGGGTGTCTCTGATTCCCCTTAAGCTAAATTTACACAATTGGGAACAGCCAAAAATCTGGGAAAGTTGAAACTATGTGCTTGTCAGCAAGTGGAAATATTTGGAGTTTTTTTTCTAAATGTGCGAAAAGTCAGCCTCAAGGGAAAAATAAAAAATATTGACCCTTTTGAGGAAAATAATGAAATCACTATAAGATTTGTAAAGACGGTATCATCCCAATGAACAGATATCAGGCTCATTGAAATGATCACTTTCATTTAGTTAAAACACAAATTTATGGATTATGAATAAGAATGGATGTCTCCTACTTAAAATATGTCGCATATTATGTACGAATTCGGAACGAGCAAAAAAAGATTACAGCACTTTGTAAACGTGATTCATTTGTGAATTCTACAAGGCAGCTAGGTCTATAGTGTGTTTTCTGACTACAATTCCGATAGTGATAAACCCGTACGTTATCTTACGTACGTATCGTATTTAAATCTGTACATGCTCTTTGCAAATTCGCCAACCAAAATTATCAGTACGCTTAAATATTTTATTAATTTTATTTTATTAAATTTTGAAAGCGAAAAGAAATAGGGGATTTACAAAAAAATATAAATTTCGAATGTTTTAGGGTTTTCACTTTTTTTGTCATCTCCATGAATAGAGATGTTTGCATAATATTGACAGAAAGTCAATTGCTCTGTGATTTTGATAAAATAAAAATTACTGCTTACTCCCTTCAATGTTATTTAAATGTTAATCATTTTTCATTTACAGACGAACTCTTATATTATAAGAATGAGTCGTGAGGATAATTTGTGCTGGTTTCATGGAAAACTTTCGCGTGAACGGGCCAACGAAATTCTTCTTGAAGGTAGGAATTATCATTCTATATACATCTTTTACAAGTTATTTTATTAGAGACTTTTAACATAATTTCAGAAGGAAAGGCTGGCAGAGGTAATGGAGTGTTTTTGGTACGAGAGAGCAACAGTTCAACTGGCGACTTTGTTTTGTCTGTATTGCATGAGGTAAGTGTATGGTTATTGGAGTTCAAAACAGTCCTATATGTTCTTATTTATTTTAAAAGGGTCAGGTACATCACTATCAAATACGTCGACATGGCGAAGATGCATTTTTCTCCATCGACGATCGTACACCGATTCATGGACTTGACTCGTTAATTGAACATTACCAGCAAACTTCAAGAAACGGCTTGGGATTTCAACTTTCAGCTATTGTAAAACGAGATCCGCCTCCTAATGATTCTCGTAGTCATGGAACAAATAATCTCCTTCATCGCTCGACGAAAAATAGCAATCATGCTATCGTTGCTGAATTGCTGAAATGCGGCTACCGAAATTTCGATGCGAAAAATGAAGATGGTCATACGGCAATTCATTTGGCATGCTTGCACAGTGACGAGAAAATGTTGAAACTACTGTTAACTGTTAATGTGAATGTGAACAGTTGTGATACGGCAGGAAACACTCCCTTGCACGTAAGTGATCATTTATTCAATATAGCTGTATATATATAGCAATATATAGCAGATATATAGCAATATATCTGTTCTGAACGTTGGTAAATATATTGTCCTTTATAGTATGCTTGTCAAAAACAGCCCGGTAGCTTCATCAAAATTTTGATCGATGCGAAAGCCAATATTCAGTTGCGAAACATGCAAACCGGTCGCGTGCCATTACATGAAGCTGCCCAACATGGAAATTTAGAAGCTGTTAAAGTCCTTCTTGAACACGGTGCCCCACATATGCCACGTACTAAGGCTGAAGAACTTCCAGTGGATTTAGCCTGCAATTATCCTACAGTTAGAGAATTTTTAGCCAAGTACACGCCGAAATATCCAAAAACAACAAGAGAACTCTGGTATCATGGAACATTGAGTCGTGACGAAGCCCATACATATCTGAAACAATATGCTGAAAACTTCATGCCGCCCCCGATTGAGGTTGGCAATAATAACACCACTAGCACGGAACCCGATGAGAATCAAAACGTTGGCACGGACGCTTCGGGAGCATTTTTGGTGCGCTATTCGGATCGAACAGGATATGTACTCACAATGATGTACGATGGTGCTTTACGAAATTTCATTATAAAGGAAAAGGTATGCTTTTTGGTTGAGTAAACGATTAGATATGAAATTTATGAGATATATTTACCTACAGCCTGAATACCAATGCCTTTACATAGACGAGGGACCATACCTCGCATCCTTAGAACACTTGGTTCACCATTACATGTTATTTCAAGATGGTCTTCCAATCAACTTGCGATATCCAGTTATACCAAAACCTAAACCCAAACCACCTACACTCTCCACACTGCCAAAATCAAAATCGAAAAATCGTAATCAAAATGGTAATCTCGCTCGCTCAATACATTCACCAGACTCATCACCTGTTACACATGTACCACATCGAAATCTGTCCCTGCCTGGAGATGATGCAATGAATCGTGTTGGCATTTTCGAGACAAATGGACTTAATTTCAGCGAGAGCAAGTGCAAAGACAAAGCCACTGATATATTCCGAAGCCTTAAATTGCCATCGCCGAAGCGAAACATCATTATCGATGGAATGCGAAGTCTGCGTAAATCAAAGCTTAAAAGTCCATCAAAATCACAACGTAAAGATAAAAATGGAGGCAGTGTTAGTGCTACTACATCGCCAACAAGTGAACGACCTCAAAGTGATGTTAAGGTTGTCGAATCTTTAATGAAAAGTCTTTCATTTTCGACTGATTTTGTTAACATGTCGCTCGATGGAACGTACAATACACCAACAAGTAATCGCGCTGTAGTAGATATTGATATTGGAGAAGGAACGCCTGCAGTGACAAAGTCTTCTAATCAAGGCATCCATTCAACGGGTATTAGCCACGATGAGAACAGCAATCAAAAGTCTGATAATCTAGAAATAAATAGTAATAGTAATTTAGGAATCGAGGTAATAGGTGATGAAAAGGAAAGTGAATACTATACAAAAAGTGATAGGGATATTACTATGGAACGAGAGGCTAATGAGAAATCGGTTTTCCTAGATGTGCCAGTGACAATGAGGTAAAGTTGAAATAAGTAGAAAAGGAACCGCTTACACCATATCTTATTTTTATTATTTCTTCGCTTCTTAGGCCATCATCAGAATCATCTTCATCCAGCAACCATACAACACCGCCAAACTTCACCTACATTCCATGCCTTGATGTGCGAGAATTCATTGAGCAAAATCCGTCCAAAGAGTCTGATCTTGAAGAATCATCTGCACAACTTCGACAACTTTCTCAACAGCCGGAACGTCTCGATTCGGTGATCTCGAATGGAAGTCTAACATCGGACTCGCTTGATATATTCGGACGACAAATGAGCACATCCTCAACGTCGGATGATAGTACAACGCGTACAAAACACAATTACTATATACCGTATGATTGTTTGATGGTTGGTGATGCAATTGGATCGGGAGAATTTGCTTCGGTGTATAAGGGTACGCTTATTCAACCGGCAACCGATTCTAACAACGAAGCTAGATATGCGGTAGCCATTAAAATGCTCAAGGATGAACATTGTCGGAGCAATAAGCAGGAGTTTTTGCGGGAAGCAAGTGTGATGATAAAATTGCAACATCATTGCATTGTTAAGTTGATTGGAATCTCTAAAGGTCCAGCACTAATGATGGTGCAAGAATTGGTGCCACTTGGTTCAATGTTGAATTATATTCTAAGCAATCCTGACAAAGTGCATCCCAACTGTGAACTTAAAATATGGGCTTCGCAGATAGCTTGTGGTAAGTTGTAAATACTTTTATATGTAAGCTCTTTTTATGCATTCCTTTTCAAAGAATACTATTGTTAGATTTATTCATACCTCGAACCGTCACCGGTATTTTCCTTTCTGAAGCTCTCCTCCATTTTCGGATGGATAGAATTATTCCAAGCTAATGTTGGTTGGAAATTTCAATGTTTCAAATTCATACTTCCTTGAGGGACCGGGGATGATACGCGTATTTTGAATATTTTGATTAGTGCAACCTACTGTATCTCCGAGAAAATATTATGCTTAGCAATGTCCTAGTAATACAAACTCTCATTGTCCTGAAATCGACTGTACATTATAATTAAAATAAAATTCTAAAATCTAATCAAAAACATTTAAGCAAATTAAATGATTTCCTTGGTATTTGCACCGTGTTGATTTGGTTGTGAAAATAAGATTCCTTATTTACATTTTTCTTCTGATTTCATCTATTCCACAGGTATGAACTACCTTGAATCGCAACACTTTGTTCATCGTGATTTGGCAGCTCGAAATATTTTACTTTCATCGCGGAATCAAGCGAAAATCAGTGATTTCGGTCTCTCTCGCGCTCTCGGCAACGGCAATTGTTACGAAGCAAAGGAAGGTGGACGTTGGCCGATAAAGTGGTATGCACCGGAAAGCTTTAATCATGGCCTTTTCTCGCATGCCAGTGATGTTTGGTCGTTCGGTGTAACGCTCTGGGAAATGTATACGTATGGATTGGCACCGTATGGTGAATTCAATGGAACACAAACTATCAAATTCATTGAAGATGGCCATCGCCTTTCCAGACCGGCTGAATGTCCTGAAGATATCTATAAAGTGATGGAAAATTGCTGGAACTATCACCCGCGTGATCGTCCAACGTTTCGTTACTTAACAGAATACTTTTTGAAAGATCCAAACTATCAGAATTTAAGCGAGTTGATTCAAAGTGAACATATTAGTTAAATTGCGAACAAGTATTATTAATTTAAACAAAACGATAGTTTGAAATTAGTTGTTGTGGTGGTGGACAGGATCGCTTTTTTTTGGTAGAACTTGAAGTTATCAAGTTCGGCTAAACATGAACAAGTTAAATGATGCTAACGGACATCATATCTCTCTAGAAAATAGATTAGTTTCGCGTGAATTTCAAAATATATGGCATGAAGTCTCCTTGTCGTAAGAATATAGTAAAGTCACCTTAAGTTCTCTTGTAACGGAATCAGAATTCTATACTAAAAATGATTTCTGAATTGAATATATTCACATTGATCTGTGTTAGCAAGAAATTAATGATTTATAAACACGAGCAATTCTATCAAAAATATTAATAAAAAAGTAATTATTTGCAAAACAGCACTCGAATATAAATAACTAACACGCATAGGCTTAAGCAAGTATATGATGGCTAATAACGGTTAGTGCTCTTCCCTTTTTGTTAAGATAATTTCTATTTATTTGAATACGTATTTCAAAACAAAACAAAACTATTGTGCTCATATGATTTCCAGGATTTTATTTGCAATAATTCCTAAGGATGCCATTTTCTCGCTTTATTAAAGTGAGTTTTTAATAGATTTTAAGTTTTAATCATTAAATGCATTTACTAAAAATCTGTTTCCACTCAAACAGAAGCATTTTAAATTTATTTAAAAAAAAAAAAACAAATTTGTTTGTTAAGTTTGTTGTAGCCTGTATTACGGTAATAGTGGCTTTACATGCATCTACATTTGTTTAAATCTTTTTGCATAATGGTTTAAATATAATCATTATTAGTTTGTTGTATATTTCTATATGTATGTTAAATTTTGTAAATAACCTAAATACGATTGTCAAAAAAGATAAATTATAAATAAAGTTACATGTTTTTACTCTGGAATAAATTCTGAATTTCTATTTATTTCAGCTGCAAGACATCCTTGGCTTGTAAAAGTTTGATAACTTTGATGTCTTTATGCTTTCTTGACAAAACTAAAATTGTGGAGATGTTTGCAATAAGGTCTGTTTGTAAAATAGTGTTACAAACTTTCTTCACGGCTGTGTTCATCCATTTGAAGATGCCAATCGTTGTTGTTGATACAGAATACTGTGAATGTTGATACAGAATACTGTGGTTAGTAAACGATGCCACTAGGATTGTTACGTCACTTCTGTTTCTAGAAACTGCTTAGGCGTCGTTTATTAAGTTCAAGCTAAAGGCTCGACATGTCTTGTCGAGCAAAGACTATCTTTTTGCAGGGAATCTCGTTCAAATCCTTTTTTACTTTTGCTCGAGACACTTTAATTGATCAAGCGAGCGGATGAGAACCATTACTATTATATATGGAAGCGGACTATGACTACGTATGACCGTGTGAGTTTAAACCTGAGAATTCACATTGATTACACTTGCCCTGAGACGCTACGTTACTCTAGAGGCAAGCGCCTGCAATGCAAACTTAGTATCCAAAAATATATATATTTCTCTGCTTCATTTGGGATAACTCATTGCGACATCAGTGGTTTGCTTCAATTGCAAAAATTTCTAAAAGATTATGAGTGGCTCTTAAGCTTTAACTAAGTCGCGGAAATGAATTTCGATGTCCGAAACGGATGAAGTGATGGTAGTGTCGATTATCATTTGGCTATTAGAGATGACCGTCTGCACAGTTGCCTACTTTTCAATGCTTCATATATTGAGTTTGGATAATCTTTTGTGTCCACTCCTAGTTTGGTTCACTAACTATATTTGAAAATCAGGAAATGGTCCCTTTGGGGATGTTTAATGTTAAAATGATGCTCGCTAAGTTTATGCCTCTTAGGATGTGTCTGTCCTGAAGCATCAGGTTGATAATTATTTATTATTCCTCAAGGCATCGATGATGCCCAGATTGAACATTCACAGATAATTTTCCAGATAATTCTTTAGTGAATTATAAGATAATGATTTTATGAATTATATCTCTTTTTTTCTTTTATTCAAAAAAAGTTTATAATTGATTTTCGCTATGATTTCCGACGGGTATATAATTGACTCACGACATATTTTTTTACAAATTACAATCAACACAATTTGTTATTGTGTTGACTTGAATCTCGCCTTTTCCCTTTCGTGCCCCTTTTCATTGTTTTTCGGGGCATGAAAATCATCGATTAATTCCAATGACTCTCTGATCCAGGCGTGAACACTGTAAATAGTTTTGGAGACCATCCACAGCATTAGCTGCTCCTTGATTTAAACGTTGAAGTATTTTTGATTTCGCGAGATTCATTGCGCATGATTTCTTAAGAAAATTGATTGCTACTTATGTCTAAATGCCCTACATTCAAGCCATAATACAAGCAGAGATGGAGAAACAGACGAATAGTCAATGGGAACAGATTATGCAGCCAGGTGAAAAAGCATTAGCCACCCCAATTATTAACACAATCTCGAAATCTGTAGCGAGGCTTTTTGTCATTGTTTCACGATAGCATCGGTCAGCCTAACTCGAAAAATAACAAAAAGTAGGTGGGAGTTTAACCATTTCAGCGCTAAGGATTTCAAGCGTCAAGCGCGCTCGTCGCTATGTCGACGAATCGCAGTGAAACGGTTAAAGTTTGTTTTATGTTACAACATGTGGCTTTTATCTTTTGGCTTGTTCGTGAGTTGAATATTTAGTGTTTAAAACGGTTCAAGGAAACTGGTAGTTATTAGAAGAAACCAAGAACAGGATGAGAGAAAATAACGACAGAATGCAATGATCGATCACTCATTTGGCGTTCCCTCCAAGATAGAAAACAATATATGCGATGCTCGCTACAATTGTTTACGGGCAGAAGGAATCCGACTGCACGTATCGTCAAAAGAAATTTTCTTAAAGCCGGTCTAAAAGGATGCAAGGCATGGAAAACGCATTGGCTTTCATTAACAATATACAAATTTGCTTGGAGTGGGCTCTTAAATTGCTCACAGACAATGGACTCTGGGAGACAGGTTCAACATGTTGCGGTTCGACGAGTGGAACTTCGAGGCAAGCTTATTTCATTCCAATGTAGTTATATCATTACAATAACTCTGATATATTTAATTTAGAAATAAACAATTGTTGTGAAATTATTATTTTCCTCTTTATTTAGATGTTTCAAAACCAGGTGTCACATATGTGATTCGAAAAATAGATGAAGACAACCCGGAACGCGTCATATTGACAGTGAAGCATGGCGAAAGCAATATTATGAGCTGGGGTAGCACGGTTGCTAGTGGGTTCGGTCCTCTGTGAAGGGTGCATGAGTATCCAAAAGTACATTTAAGTGCTTGCAACGGCTCTAGTTCCATCATTTTCACTAGTTTTTTGCGATACGAATGCCAACGATGTGAAATTCCCGCAAGATAATGCTCCATGCTACAAATCGGCACACACAATAACTTCGGTGTCAGAAAGGGGGGAGCAGAGCTACTGGGCTGGTAATCGGATCTAGACACAATTGAACATTTGTGGTTCATTTCGAAGAAAAATATACGTCAGCACTCATTATCAAACAAACAATTGCTACTAAAAGCTTTAAAAGAAGAATGTTTCAGGCTGGTGGCATCAATGGCCAAAAGGATTGCTTCCGTGATTAGGTCTAAAGATCAAACTCCAAAATATTGACAGTAAATTCAAGTAAAGTAGTTTTATTTTTGTCAATCTAATTTCGTGCAGGGTACCTTCTACTTTTTCAAATGGCTGTAGATACCTAGACTTATCGACTAATCCAGGATGAAATAATGAATGCAGCGTTTAAAGCCGCGAAACATAACCGAAACTACATCCTACCGAAGAAAATTCGTGTTAAATTATTTGTTTCCTGTAAATTTTTCATTGCGACTCGACAATAATTTTCTAGTCACTAGATTAACCCGATCATGTGCAAGTAATGTTATCCCTTTTTACCAAAACATGCAACACTGATGAAATCATCATATCCATGTACGAAGTAGCTTTCATCGACTTAGAAATTAAATTCATATGTATGATCTAAAAAGACTTTATATTTATTGTTATTCTTTTTTTTTTAATTCGTTTCATTTTAATTTGTTTCACAAATTTTTGTCTAATATATATATTTATAAATTTATTTCTATACACTTTCATCAAGTTCAATGATATTAAATAATTTCTCTTATTTCATTTTAAATACAATGAATACTAAAATAATGAACCCAAATAAAAAATGAATCATAAGTAATTTCATTAGCAACAAAATAATTGATTTCATCAAGTTCGTATGAATGTTTTATCTTTTTTTCTTATTTTTTTGTTTTAATATGCACTACAAGTGAAAAGTAGCACAAATTTTACTAGTAACAGGTGTAAGCGAGCATAAATTATTATGAGAGTTAAAAGCCAAAGGCCAACCATTCACTTAAAACTGATAAGATGCATTAAAATGGTTTTTTTCTTCTTCTTATTTATACTCAGGCAAGATACGCCCGAAAGAAACAGAGGTTTTACATTATATTTATAATTGAATAGAAAGCAAATTATTAGATAAAACGTAGAAAATCGATTGGATGTAAACAATATTTTAGGAATATAATTAAGGAATCGAAATCAATAAATATTACCAATTCATTTTTCATACACACCACCCCTTTCGTTTTGTAACATTATAAAATCCTTAATTGCCTATAGAAAATAGTTCTCAATAACAATGTTTCTCATTATCCATTCAATTTCAAAAAAATTTCATTCTATTGTAGCGTTAATTTTTATGTTTTTTTCTAAAGCTAAATCTAAGAAAATATTCACTGATTAACGAATTAAGGATATTTAAGAAGGAAAAAGGGTTTCGCGTTGATCTTAAAAATATTTATTTTCTTCTGAATGGAGAATGCCATGCTGTCCAATCCAAGCAGCGCAGATTAAAATAAGGTCTGCCGCGTTTTGTTTTTCTAATGCGGATTTTTAAAAATTCGACTCCTTTTTCAGTTATTAGATTAAATGGGCTAGAAGAATAAATTTTTTAAATCCATACTATCTGCTATCATGAGCCCTTTTATTTTATTTTTGTTTTTTCATAATTAGATGTAAGAACTGCAGCAATTACATCGATTAAACTAGGAACGGCCGAATATATATTTTTTTTATAAGTTGGCATGAAGAAAAAAAATTGAAATTATTACTGGGGCGCGATGAAAACATCAATGACTCCTTTTATTATTTCATCAAAATTGTAAATGACTAGCCAGTTTCGCTCGTTACTGTCGTTGTTTGTTCTTGTGGGGTTGGGATGTTGGAGACTGATGAATTGATAACTTGTTGCTGTGCTTGCTGCTGCTGTTGTTGTTGCTGTTGATCGGAAGGCTTTTGATCGTCAGTTAGTGTCAGGCTCTGTAAAAGTACGTGAAATAAATAA
Source organism: Stratiomys singularior (assembly GCA_954870665.1). Classification (NCBI taxonomy): domain Eukaryota; kingdom Metazoa; phylum Arthropoda; class Insecta; order Diptera; family Stratiomyidae; genus Stratiomys; species Stratiomys singularior. The sequence continues at coordinate 9,960,880 of OX940881.1, read as the reverse complement.
GATGTGCATGATTATCCAAAACGAGAACGATCGGGGGTAAAATGTTTACTGCATTCTCTCCAGAGGAAATGTAAATGGGACAAAACAAATAACGAAAAGCTTCTAATACATCAACAAAATACGGTCAAGTATGAATGTTGTAAACGGTCACTCGTTCTGATAGATTATTATGTCCGAAACGAATGATTTTCAAATGTTTTTATACCCACTGATGTATTGAATGAGAGCACTTAAAATTCCAACACCACTTGTTAATGTTACACATGAATCACTGATGCTTTCCCGATAACTGCAACATATTTTCCCATTTTCACAAATTGTCGTTACATTATCATTATCGTTACAAACATTCTTTAATAACATTTAAAAAGAAGATGTCGAAGTTTTGAACCAATTAATGACACCGATAAATGAGGAATAAATATAATTATTTACTTATTGATTCGTTCCCACAGGCAGTAAAAACTAAAAATAATTTTTTTGGCTATTATTAATGAAAATAAAGTAGAGAAAATACAGAGAGCGTTTAAATGAAATATTAAATACTTAAGGCACATAGACTTGAGAGGAGGAAATTGCTGGAGAGTTTAAATCTTAAAATTTAATGGAATGAGTGGATATGAGGTGTTCGGATACAAAAGTAATTAGGCGAATTTATGCCTTAGCGAATCATGGAATAGAATTGGGATTACAGCGAAGAATGGTATCATAATTTATGCCGATCCTTGTCTGAAGATGTGCAAAACTACGCAAATTGCAATGTATGATTAACTACCCAAGGAAACTTCGAATAAAAGCGCATGAAAAGAACATCCGCTAGGGAAACCACAGATAAGATAGGAAGACACCCTGCATGCCACAGGATTCGAACGGTGTGAAGCGACATCATCTGGAAGTCTAAGCTCGATTTGCCGAATGTTAGCGGTATGTGATGAGCCATTTGATCGCTTGCCACACTGAACAAAATCTTTATTTAAAAAAGTGTGCGCGAGTTGAAACAGAACAAATAAAGGGAATACAAGGAAGCTGTTGCTTCAAAGGTTTGGATAATGATTGATTCCACATCAACTAAATTAAAATAAATTCACGCAATGAAGTGTTTTTGGCATGTTATGTGAATGAAAGCCTCCTCGAAGGGCACCTTTATAACAAGTAATGTCCTATATCGAAGAATATTTGTTGCCAAGTACATACTAAAACGTCAGTATGACAAGTCTATACCATCAAATCGAGTACACAAATCTACTTCAAATAACCACCAACAATAGTTTATCATACAGGAGCAACATACATATTGTGTAAGATGTGCATATATCAATGCTTATACTAATAAAATTTACTAAAATCGGCGAACATAAAATACTCTATCATGTCGCCTACTTGCATGCAATACATAGAAAATTAAATAATGAAATTCGGTTAACAACCAATAAACAATACAAATGTCAATCAACCCAATGTGGAAAAATTAATTCCTTCGTCGAAATTCACGTAGCATCGTTTGTGCTCTTGTTTATCCAATCATTTATGTGAGAGATGATTGCAGTTTTGAAACCAACCAACAGAAACCTCAGAATGTCCTCCATATTTCTCTTAAATTTACTTTTCGTCGTGCGTTAGCCAATTCTTTTTCAAACATATTCTTCGTTTTCATCATGATCGTGGTGAAAAAATAGAATTTAATGGAAAACAAAATAATGAATGAACATAACTCTAGTCAACTAACAATTAAGAAATCCCAAGCACCATATGATTAAAATTCGGGAATTTTATAGTCTAGGGAGCATTCTACGGTTGATCATTACAAAACTTACCTTGACCCCTTCCTCTAATCGTGACGTATCACCCGAAGTAATTTCAGTGCTTGTTGCTGACGTTATTTTCTGTGATTGATTTGTTGAAAGAATTTCATCGCTTGTCGCACTTGTTGGTATTCCTGTTGTTTCTGTTGACGGAGAGGAACTTTTACGTGTTGGAGGCTGAAGTGGTGGCCGTTGAACAAACATATTGTCTAAGATGTGATCAATATTCTCAGCGCTACCCAAAGGAGCTGTACTGCTGCTCGACGCAGCTGTTCCAACCGTCGAGCTCTTGCCGAATTCATCTTCTTTATCTGCTCGAAGTTTTTGCTTATCGTTTGGCGGTGCTAGGATTGGAATAGCATTGGTTGGCCGCCGTTGTGGCAAGACTACTGGTCGCGGTGTGGGTTGTTGTTGTGGAACGAAATAGGTCGTTCCGCCGACGGTATTGTAATTTTGGTAACCAGGATAATTTTGAAATGCTGCAGGACCCGCTGGTCCCGGCGGTTGAACGAAATTCAGAGTAGTCGGGGCTGCAGCATTTGTTTGAGGTTGAGGATTATATGATGCCATCGGACTGGCGGCAGGTTGAGGTTGGATATAAGCGGCAGCCGCTGCCGGTTGTTGGGTGTATTGAGGCGCCACTGTTGCTGGCGTTGGCTGAGTGTATTCAGCTGTTGGAGCATAGAAAGCTGGCGTTGCAGCAGCAGCTTGAAATTGTGCTGGAACATTCTGATATTGGGGTTTCTGTTGGTGGCCTCCTGACAATCCTTGCAAGGTCACTCCTTGTATTTGTGCCTGCAAATTCTCTTGAGTATGATAAAGTTGCATAATATTAGCTTGCAGCAAGTGCTGATCCTGCAAGAGGACATGTTGTTGAGGTGGATGAGTTTGATGGTGATCGTGGATTTGAATCTGTTGAGCTAGTGAATGCTGGTCAACTATCGTAGGCTGCGCTCCACTTGGCACTGTTTCATTCTGCGACCTCTGACGCAAACTTGAATATCGTTTAGTCCTACTTGCTTCAGATGATTGTTGTTGTTGTTGTTGCTGTTGCGGTGTATGTGAATCTGGTTGACTTTGAGCCATTATGGAATGCATTTGAATGCTCCCAACATGACTTGGATCATTCCGATTCTGCACCTGCAACCGCGACGCCAACGTTGAAGTAACCAATCGGCGATTACTTTGTGCGCCTGCCGGTGACATTGTATTTACCGCAGGCAACTTTTCCGTATTCTCGTTGCTGTTTGTATTTTGAACCTGATTGAATTTTTTACTATCGCTTTGATTGCTACCATTCTTTTCAACCGGTTGCTTTTGCCCTCCACGTGTCGGTGTATTGTCCGGATAATCTTCTGGCCAAAAATCACATTGAGTTCTCGCTACAATTTTACTTATGTCAACTTTATCTGTCTTCCGAACGTTCGACGAAGATGATGACGTTGGTGTCATTTGCGCATCTACTACCCGATTCCTATTCTGATTCCTAAACTCAAGACTTTGACGACCCGATCTAAAGTTTTTACCACTATTACGTTTTTCTATACGACCATCACGTTGCGTTAGATTTGTACCTCGATTAAATGTAGTCGACGTTCGCTCACTATCGCGATCATACCGATTTTCCTTCTCCTCGCGAAAGCTACGAGACTTACGAGATTTCTTGTCGCCTAAAGCCGGAAAATCCTCAGGACGTGGCTTGCGTTGTGAACTACTATTTGATTTAATGTAAGCACTTTCATCTTCCCAATTACGATTGTATTTGTTTGGGCCACGTCCGTAGCGTCGTCGTCGGCGAGGTCTTGGCGGACCGTCTTCACTTCGAATGTCGTAGCTGCAAACAATTTTTAAGAAAACATGAAAATTTACAATCCAAACGTGTTTTACTACAATAGAGCTGATATATTTGGACTCGGTTGTATTGGATATATGTAATATTTTCGACACTCACCCATAGGCTGAGACAAGCTCTTGTCGAGATTTTGGCGCTTGCTCACTTTCATCGAAGCGATCATGTGACCAACGATCCACGGCCGAAGCAGGTTGCCATTTTTTCATTGTTTTCGACGCTAATGAATTGTTTGGCGTTGACGACTTTGTTTGGTCACCATCACCATCGGCTTCTTTTCCTTCAGTCTCCTCACTAAAATCGTGAAATTTTATCTTCTGGAATGCATCTTATATTTTCAACAAAAAGTTAATGCATACGGTTCATCCAAAGTTCGATCATCATGCTCGTAGAATATTCCCTTTTTCGGTATGTACTGGGGATTGCTGCGATCTTCGTCGACTTTCTTCGAAAATTCTTGTTCTTGTCCATCACCGCGTTGTCTTTCCATATCAAATCCAACACTTCCATTTTCACTTTCATCTTCTTCGCCATCAGCGCCCAACGATTCATCATCTTCATCGTCATAGTCGTCGTCATCACCACCATCATCGCTTGCTGTATCATACTCGGAATCATGATGATGCGAATTAAGCCGGACATCTTTTACAATAGGCGCACTCTGCGAAAGATGCAAACATTTACAAATATTTTTTTCACGGGGTCATTGGTAAAAGAATTGTAAGTGCGAGTTATCGTGAAACGACTTTTTTATGACGAAAAGTCTTAGAAACAATTATTTGAGATGAACAAAACTATTGAATGCTTTGATGTTCGTATCAACAAATGCAATTTTTGCAAAATGAGTAACTATAACTTTTCTAAAATTTCTCATTTTCTGAGCAGTAAGTTTTTAAACATTTGGATGAAAAATTAGAGCGTTTTCAAAGTAACTTGGATTCAGTCCTAGCAGAGGAGAAGGTAGAGGATTCCGCGCTCTGCTTTGGGGTGTGGGTCTGAGCGATCCTGCTTAGCTTCTATGTGTTGCTTCTCAAGATTTTACAATCAATATACACTGACTGAGTACTAATATATTAACATATATGTATTAAATATATAAAAATTGTTAGTTTGAAAATTAGAATTATACAAATTATAAAAAGAAATTATATACTAAGTCTACAATATAATTAGCAAAATTTGTCAGCTTTATCTGCTGGGGATTTGACTAGAATCTTGCCATTTTGTTCTCATAACCAATCTCTTGTTGTGATTTCTGCTCGATATGATTCGACAGCGGGAAACAAAGTATTCAAAATAAATAACGAATAATGCTGAAGTTTTCAATGCTCGAATGGCAGAAGTCGCAGTTCACACAACCCATCGGAGTTTCGGCCGCCTGGAACGGCGAGGTTTTTTTTTCTTTCTCAACGTTTGCATACAAACAATATTTGCTGTTTTTTGTTTCTCCAGGATGAAGAAAATCTTATAAATGGTGGATTTCACCATAGGGTTAGCCATGCCATTAAAAGTGGAATGTGAAGCTTTTGATTTTGACCACCATCGACATATTCCGATACATAGGAGTTATGATATTTCAGATATCATCCAAGTGCAAAGTATAGGTTCAGGGAAATTTTAAAACTTATAATTTCAAGCCAAACAAAGAGATTGTTTGCGTGAAATTTCATTGGTCACAAGATATTAAAAACTTTTACACCGTTTAAAACACATTCTTAAAATCATTGGAATTCCCAGTGCATGGTTGGGATATTAGAAAACTGCACTAACAAAGTTTCACTTTTTGCACCAACAGCAGAAAATTACTTCTAGATACCTTCGCAAGAATGTTAATAATACTTTGCAAATGAGTGAGTTTGTCTTAGCATTTGCTTCAAATATATCAAAGGCCAAATTGATTAAGCACTCTAAACGCTAAGTTAAATGTAATTGGGCGTGCTCACTCATTCGCACTTGGAGAGTATTTTCCGATTTCTGATTCGAATTCAAGCGAGTTTTTGGTATTTGTTGATGTGCCGGTAGTCCAAGTATGCAGTCTTGTATATTAAAATATTGTAGATGATATTTTCTGTTCACAATGAAATAACTCACGCGAGGGCTTTGTCCGATTTCCAGTTGTTTTTTCCGTTGGGGGAAAATGCTAGTTTTCAGTGAAAGCGAAAGCACAAGATTTGCGGTTTCGGAAGTGTTTCTAGACGTTCAACAAACATTAATTCAATGCAAATTTTACTAACAAAATTCAATTTTATTGTTTGCTTTAGTAATTCAGAGAGCACAATTTCACTGCAAACTGTGAAGTGTGTTTTGCACCTACCTGCACGCCCTCGTCATCGAAATTTAACATGCCCATACTGCAGGGAATATAGAAACTATTTGTGGGCAACGGACGATTTTATGATGAATTTATTCCAACGGAAATTGGTACTTTTGTCGAAACTACAAACTGAACAGCGCTCGCAGTCAACCACCGACACTTCTTCCACGTCAAATGCAACGTTCACTCGGTTCAAACTTTCTCCACCGTGGACTGAAACAGACTTAAGGCGGGTCGAAAATCTAGGCCAGATCTCCAACTTCCAACAATCACCGAAAAGAAATTTCCCGATCGTGCGGAGATACCCACTTGGTGGTTTAATTAGTATCGCGCTTGAGTGCTGGCTAACGTCGGCCAACAAATCAGTTTAACCTCCAAAGCTAAATGCGGTGCAATATTAGCGCCTGGCTCGTGCATGCATTATCGCATTGTCGACTGTCGGTGCAGTCATCACTCTCTAGAGGGAAGTCATGTTTTGTTTACGTTTTTCCTGGCCATCGGCCGCGATCAATTTTCCACGAATTGATAAACATACAACGCTGGCACAGCTCGAGTGCCATCAAGTCAGTCACACTACACGCAACTAACGGGCGAAATGTGAAAGGTGGTAGCCATATACAAAAAACGCACTCCAATCTGTAGAGTCGCCCTTATTTCAGCTGGGAGTTTGATCTGATTTTGCGGTTGAGCGAGTGAAATTCCCCCCATCATATTGACTTGCGGCCAAGTTGACATTGCGTACGTACATATGCACATTCGCGAGTCCGACATTCGAACCAAAGCAAAACTTAATGATTATAAGATTAGCGTGGCTGATTTCACACTGTGCTAGTTTATATAATATTCTACCTAGATTAGAATGATTCACTTATAACACTGTACCTTTTCCTCGTCGAAAGTCTCCTTTGGCGACCTTTCCATCGACGTCTTATCGGCAATTGGTGGCATTTTAGCTACCTCAGCCATTTAGATGATTTTTTATAGAAAACGCCTTCGCGGCACCTGACAAACACTCGTGCTCTTCGAAAATATGCGGCGTTTGTTTCAGGAAACTCCTCGCAATCCTACAAAGACACTTTCAACATGTATCTCACGACTTAATCAGGGAGAATTTTCTTTTTCAACTCAATAAACTTCACAACCCGAACACAAGTTCTTTATCGGGGATCTTCTTGTGCACTTCACACAACTCTTGTGAGTTTTGATTGCGTTCGATTGGTACAAGTGCTGCTAACTGTCAATCGACGACAGGGTGATAACGTTCATTCAAAACATTGGGCGGTAAAATGGAAAAAGTCATGGTTGATTGGTTTGAAATTAATCAATCGTTAATAATGTTAATTTGGAATAAGTAATTATTCAGATATTGTAGACACTTCATTACGACAGTTTGTTGGCTACATTTTCTTATTACAATCAACGAGAGGAATATGTGAATCCGTTCCTCGATAGCGCTACAGTTGAACGAGGATGTTGTATTCAAATTTCCCCGAACCACAGATTGAAAATCAACATTCTGTTTGTTAACAGCATTCACGTATTTTAACATCTGTCTAACCATGAGTAGATCCAACTTTCTTACAAACAAAGCAAACTATTCGTTGTTCATGCCCAAAAATGGGGTAAATACATCCGTTCATTCATTGAATAGGAAATTTTTTTTCCTTTATATTTTTTCTTTCTATACTATCCGTTGAATGTCGTTATTGGCTCAGTGGAGTTATACAGTAAAATCACTTGGAATGATCGATCATCCTATACCTCATATCACGATAATGGTAGATCTGGTGTATGTAGGTGGCAACAAAAGATGAAGCACAATATCAAGCGTTCAGTCAGTGATGAGACACTCGAGAAAAAACACACTATATCATATACAACGGTTTTAACTTGAAATTTTTATGAATTCAACTAGATAAGTTAGTTCATGGAAAGAAAGGACCAAATTGGTTACAGGAAGAGTCCCTTGAAGATGCCAATGAAGGATGTATTAAAGTAATTTCTAATGACCATTATCATTGCACTAACTAACTCTTTACTCGCCCTAACGTATTTTAATCGCCATAATCACATATCTCTTCAAGGAGCACTAACGATTCAATGATGAGTAGATGGAAGAAATCGCAAATTCCGTCTTCAATCACAACAAAAAACACCTAGGCCCAATGAGATTCGGACTCAACAGCTTTGTGTGCTTCGAACTAAGTTTACCGTCTGTTTCCTTGTATCATTCACATGTGCGTTTCGACGGTGTGCCACCTACGGTGTGTGGTTTCCTCTTTCCGTTCGGAACTTTGTTCGGAGACTTTGGTTGTTTCCATCCCTATCGGCCAAAGCACGGGGTACGGCGGAACTGTCTAAATATTTTCAGATCACTCTACGCTGACCAATGTACATTACGACGTAGTTAATACAACTGACGAAACACGTTAGGAAGAATAGAAAGTGAATAAATCAGTCAACAATAAGAAACGGTTGATCATAGTCCATTATAATCAGTCACTGATAAGAGGTGGTGGATAGGCCACGCTAAAAATATGTTTAACTCTAATATATTATTGATTGCCGCATAAATAATAGATTCAAAGATTGTTAAGTAATTTTTTTAACTTGAATAAAACTTCATTTCACTAACCAACGAACTCAGAGGTAGAGGTAGGGAATAAAAGAGATCGTTCATATAAGAGTCGCACCTATAGCAATATAATTTTCGAACAGTAGCAGCCAACATAAGGCGACAATGAAAGATTTTCGGCAAGCCACTGACCACAAAAATTATCGCCGTCACCTACAATATTGAATATTTATCACCGCTTTGCATGGTACGCAAATATTGTAAATTTATATTAATTAACCTTAAGCAATTGACAAGAGAATCATTTATGAAACTTTTATATGACATAAAAAGGCTGTCGTAATGAACCTATTCGGGCCTAAAAACATTAAGTCAATTTTAGCTAGCCCTTCATGATTTCTTCTTAGCATATTTTCACTCCAGTAAATATTGGGGGATGTATTCTTTATGTATAAATAACTGAATTGAGTTTGGTCAGCAAACAAGTTTGAATTTAGACTTAAATATTGGTAGAATATATGCCGTTAACTTATCAATTTATATGGAAACTGTGTTAATATTTCAAATTTTATAATGAAAATGATTAGAAGTGTCCGCAACGGAGAACTGCCGAGCCATACAATTGTTTTCTCAAGACTCAAATGAACTTGAAATTTTCCTTTTAAATGTTAGAAGCTATTTCCCGTAGTCTACTATTGGATTTAGGATTGATATGTGCTTGTCCTAAGTTCCCTGCATTAGCAGATGCTTCATCTTGTTGCCCTACATTAGTCAAGGAGATGTGATGTCCCACTCCTAAATTTTACTAAAATTTGTTTGATTTTTCAGGGTATCACAGCACTTTCGTCGAGTGAAACTTTCATTATTTTGGCTCTATAAAAATTCTTCTTTAGTTTACTATTAATGCTCGTATCCTTCTACTCTTCCCTTGTGCTCTCTATGAATTCCCTTTCTTTCTATAAATTTCCTTTTCACTAATTATTGCGAGTCACCAAAGAAAGATTTTGATGTAATTCCATTTTAAACAATGTTTTAAAAAAATTTATTAATAAATACAGCGTTTTCTAAAACAATATCACATCACCTACAGAAAAGACGGCACATAATGCTTTAGTTTTAAGTACTTCAATGTCGCTTAACCTAAAATATTTGTTTGAAACTCCAAATGAAAATCTTGATCGTGTGGCTTTTCGTTAAGTAGATCTAGTTTCTTGAGACGTTCATTTAATCGAAGAACCAATTGATTTTTCTTTGAGGAATGAAAACTTGTATATCTTACGTTGAAGATGCAACTTAAAATTATCTTCTTTTCTTCTTATCCTGTTTTCGCACGCGAAAGTGCGGTCGTTTCGGAGTGTTTTGTGATGATGAATGATCCGGGCTGAATTCACCGCTTTCAAGCTGTAATTAAATAAAAGTGCTGGTAAAAATATGTTTGTAAATTGTTTATGAAAGTGAATACCCCCGTGGTTCCGACGGGAGACGAGCTCGGTAGAAATATGCAAGCGAAAATACAAATTAATTGAAACACAGCACCCATATACAGTCCATAGCGAAGTATTGATGACAATAAATCTTCTTTTTCTAAATATTCGAAGGTATCGTCCATCCTTTTGCAATTTCACTTTGATTTGGCCGCAACAAAGTTTTATTTCACAGCAAACGTCAAATGTTGTCTGTCGTTCGATTTATTTGTGTAGAATGTAGAGTTTTAAATGCTAGACTGCATAGGGTTAATTTCGATTTCGCGCACAGAGACTTGGAAAATTATAAATGTGCCTTAACAAAATGCATGTAAATTTTAAACAATTTGTTATTGAGGATAATATACTTAAACTTATTCAATGGCAGATGGTTGCGCCGCGAACCAGGTAATTTATATAATTTAATATTATTTGCAACTTGCAAAAAGCCGGTATTGGCGCCTGTCAAAAGCAGCTGTTGTTTTTGTTGTCACTACGAAAAGTAAACAACAGCGTAATGAGTTTGAATGCTGAGCTCTTGGAAAAGTTAGAGGAGTTAATAGAAAGTACAAAATTGGGTGAAGCTAAAGAAGACAAGCCAGCAATCAACGCATCGTCTACATTAAAGGAAACTTCACATCCTACCTATGAGACGATCCCTAAGTTCTATTATAAACTGCCCAAAAATGGCGATACCCTTGCACAGAAATTGCGCCAAGAAGCGCGGTCTTTGTTTTTACAAAAACGAACCAAGGAGCTTCTGGATAATAACGAGTTGAAAGTTCTATGGGGAGTTCTAGAGAAGAATCATACACAGATCACGCCAATGGGAGAGCAATTGATTGGCTACGATGATTACTTGAATGTGATAGAGGAAGCTGGAGAGAAGTGTAGGAAATATCTGACTGCATCGCTGTTCGCGCGCTTGCAAACCTCTTGTGGTTATCCTGGAAAAGTGAGTATAACATCTGTATTCAATTACACTATGCGTAAAGTGTGGATGCAACAAACGAGAATTGGATTATCATTGTATGATTACACAGGACAAGGATTCCTCCGTGAGGCGGTACGTTCTGATAAAATCTAGATTTCAACAAAATGTAACTAACTTGTTTGAATTTACTACATCAGGATTTAGAGAATTATATTCTAGAACTGATCCCCACTCTGCCGCAACTTGAAGGCTTAGAGCACTCATTTCACAGTTTCTATGTTTGCACAGCAGTGCGAAAGTTCTTTTTCTTCCTCGATCCACTTCGAACTGGAAAAATTCGTATACGAGATATTTTAGCTTGCGGCTTTCTTGATGACTTACTAGAGCTTAGAGATGAGGAAACACCAAAAGAGAGTCAAGAATTGAATTGGTTCTCTGCCACGTCTGCGCTCACTGTTTATGGACACTATTTGAATTTGGACAAAGATCACAATGGAATGTTAAGCAAAGCAGAGTTGGCTGGTTACGGCTCCGGAACGTTGACAACTGTATTTTTGGATCGAGTATTCGCAGAATGTCTCACCTATGACGGGGAAATGGACTACAAAACATATTTAGATTTCGTTTTGGCCCTAGACAATCGACATGAGCCGCAGAGTCTTCACTATCTTTTTCGCATATTAGACGTTGAGCACAAAGGTTACTTAACCGCTTTTACGTTACACTATTTCTTCAAGGGTATACAAGAGCAGATTGTAGCGCACAAAGCAGAACCGGTCAATTTTGAAGATGTTAAAGACGAAATATTTGATATGGTCAAATCGGCGGATCCTGCAAAAATAACTCTCAAAGACTTGATAAATTGGTAGGACACTAATTTTTTATATCGATGATAAATTTTTAATGTGTATCTTTACAGCGGCCAAGCGGAGACTGTTGTTTCAATTCTCATTGAATTTCATAAGTTTTGGGCATATGAAAATCGCGAGGTCATTGTTGTTGAATCCGCTTCTGATGACAATGTGCACAATGTCTAGCAAACGTGTATTTCAGCCTAATTACAACCATCGAATATAGAGTACTTAATTTTTTACTGATTTTTATGCAATATACAATTTTTTATATATTTTATGTCTTTTTTTTTTTGAAAAAAAACGTTAGACTGTCGTGACAGAAACTATTGCAAAAATTTATCTACTTCAACTTTAATAAATAAGTTTAAACGTTTGATGAGATTGAATTGACTTGGCGATTGGGAAGCCTCGATTAGGTCAGCGGGAATGGAGGATAGTGTGGAGAGCGTACGTCGGTTAAAGCGAATGACGTAAGCTTCTGACTGAAAGACTAAAGGACCTTTCAGTTCGCCAAACATCGTGTGCAAACATAGCATTTTGCATAAAAACATCTATGTTCACTCATGTAGACACAGTTTGATGGCGATATGAGGATTTACTAACGTCCCGAACCAAGTATTTTATCGATTTTCGTCCTTCAAAAACATTTTGGTCTCGGATGAGAAACAGTTTCATCTAAAGAGCACCAGTAAATTATTGGATTAAAAAGAATGTATAGGATATATGTGTAACGCTATTATGATAGAGAATTTGAAATGAGGTTTTTTTTTGTCCATCGCTTTATGTCACAATGATGTCATGCGTGAGATTGATTTTATTCCTCATCATTGCGAAACTTTCAAGTTGGTTAAGCTGAATTCAGCGGTTTATGGCAACTGATTTTTTTTTCGCAAGCTTCTCAACAATGAAAAGTTTTTGCTTTTAGAGCCTGCAATAATACGTAAGTTTTGAAACAATTGTCGCGGGCTATATTGGGTGCTGATATACTGCGGTGGAACAAGTCTCACGATGGCGTCGTGCGGTTTATTGCAAAGAGGCCTCCTGGCTGTTAGCGTGCATATATTTCTAACTTATGTATGTGAAACTTTTGGGCATCGACATAATATGTCATCAAGAAAAAAGTTTTCCAGCATTCCATTGGGAAATCTGCATACCGAGCATTTCCATTGGGTCCAGATACTTGCAACAAAACTTTGTGTTCTCTACTTCTCTACTGCTTAAGGCTGAAGATTTTACTATTATTTCGTTCTATCCTTACCTATAAAAATTTCTTTTCAGTTTATGGAGGCAGATGATCAGCTTCAACTACGGGAATTCAATGACATTCTGGAAACACCATTTCCTTGGTGGTTTTATGTGGAAATCATAAACATGAAAAAAGTTCTCTGCATTACCACATTCAAATCTGACTAGTGTTTTGCACACATCTGACAGTCTGAACATAAAATGTTACGGAAATAGGAGGTCCAAATAATCAAACCAGCAAGTACACAAAATTTACTCAGTTGTGAGTTGAAAATTTGTTATAGATTCGGTTATAAACATGAGTGCAGACATTTATTAAGGATTCATGTCATATCACCCTTTTGTCTCATCATGATTGAAAATATTAGTACGAGAATTTAAGGAGATTGCAACGATTAGTAAACCTCGTGCTGGGTACCCAAGGTTGTCAAGAACGTGGCAAAGAAAGTTTGGAGAGCATACATTGATTGGATTGATTTATTGTCGGGGATTATGCACATCAACCCTTACAGGTTTATTGTGCCCCGCTTCCGGTGCGCCTAGAACGCCTCAAGGGATCGATCTTGCTTAGAAAGTCAATGATCTGCTTCGGCCTCGGGCGTCCCAAATCCTCCTCGACAAGGAAGCAGCTTCCCAAACTTTCTTTTCTCCTGTGGGACAGTGCGTCGCAGTGTGCCAACAGATGCACTGGTGTCTCCTCCGCAAGATTGCAAAATCTGCACTCATCATTCGCTGTCAAGCCCATCCTTTTGAGATGCCCTCCGAGTGTGCAATGCCCCGTGAACATCCCAGTCAGGACCCTTAGCTTTCTTTTATTCATTTCGATGCACGCTCGAAACTTCTTCTCGTCATAAACGTCGAGGAACAGCTTCGACATTCGAAGCCCTGGAAGTCCATTCCAGAGCCTTTTGCATTCTCTATACTCATTTTCCTTTAGGGCCCTGCGAATGAGATTCATTTTAATTGCGCTACAGGGTTCAGGACCGATGAATGCTGTCGATGCTCCTTTCCTCGCCAGTTGGTCCGCCTACTCATTACTCTCGATACCTGCGTGCCCCGGCACCCAGTATAGGGTAACCCTATTGTCCGCACTCAATTTGTTGAGTGCTTTGCAACAATCTAGAACCATTCTCGATGTAATCACCGGGGATTCTAGTGCTTTTAGTGCTGCTTGGCTATCGCGTATTATAGCTGTAGTTTTGCCTTTGTATCCTCTGTCTATGCTGAGTCGTGCGCTTACAGCAATGGCATAAACCTCAGCCAGAAAGATACTTGGCATACTTCCCATCGGTTGGTAGTATTTGGTGCCAGGCCCAAATACTCCAATTCCCGTTCCCTCAGATGTCTTGGAACCATCCGTATACCACTTGATCGCATTCCGTCTTATGAGGTGTATATTGGATTTAACGCTCCATTCGCTCTTGTCACTCAGCACTACACAAAAAATGTTGTGAAAGCTGAATGTCGACGTCATGCGATCCGACGGTGCATATATGAATGGGGACCCCTTCGCTAGTTTAGCGTGGTCCTTGTGCCCAATTCTGAGGTAATTTTCTCTTCCTTCATGGAAGATTCTTGACCTTTTAGATGTCGCTACTACTTTTCTGGAGAGCTGCCGTGAGACATGACTTTGTAGCTCCGGTGATACAGACACATGCCAAACACTCAACTAGATCGAGTGCAAGCCTCGTCTTGTGTTCTTGGTTTTTGTCTGCCCAGGCTACCGCTCCATAGTTGATGATTGGTCTCACCATCATGGTGTACATCCACCGCAGGATTCCCGGGTTACCCCAGGACTTGCCTGTCATGTTTCTGCACACCATCAGAGCCCTGACAGCCTTTGCAGACACTGTCTCAATGTGTCCGTTCCACCCGAGCTTGCCGTCCAACAGCAATCCGAGATACTTAATTTCATTCTTATACTCAATCAGTTGGTCATAGTTGGTCCATATTTCTTCTTCTTGTGAACGGCACTAGTGTAGTTTTATCGGGGTTAAGCCTTAGACCTATCTCCTGGCACCAGCTGTTCACAATTCGAAGTGCCCCCTGCATTATATCACACAGTATCGCTTCGAATTTTCCTCTGGTTAGAATTGCTATATCATCCGCATACGCGTGAGTTTTATCAGTTCTGCCCACTTTGGGTATAAATACCGCTTTCGCCTGCATCCATGGCTTTAGTATACATCCCAATGCCAGGCTACTTCTAAAGAGGCGTATCAGGTGCGATATAAGCAGATTCTGTCCCTTCTGAATAAGGGCTGGATACACCCCATCTACTCCCGGTGATTTAAAGGGCTGGAAAGAGTTTAAAGCCCACCTTATACGTTTTTCCGTACAGATGGTGGCAACCTCCTTCCATTCCGAGCTGTTTGGTCTTACATACGTTAGTCGGATAAACAAAATGCCGGTCTCTCAGTTCACAAAATGGAAAGTACGTTGGGTTACAAGAGCAGCTTTTAGCTTGATAATGTTTCTATTGTGTCTGAACGCATTGTGTAGGTTTTTATGGATGCAACCAAGAAGACAACATCAGTATGGTAATTAACTATTCCCGTCGATTCGATTTCGTTGATATGAGTTAGGAATTTTTCGAATGTAAAATAATTGGACAAATAACATCAGAAAACGAAAATCCTTCAACCATTTTGTCTTGATAAGTTTCAATGGTCACAAAATAAAACATTCTTTTTTCTGTTTGAAATTTATATTCTCCTTTCTATTTTTTTGATGCATATATATATATATATAGATATTTATTTGAAATAAAACTAAGCATAACTTATAAATTTATTATTTTGTTTATTTATATTTAATTTTATCTCATGTATTTTTATATTTTGTTTGTTTTTATTTGTTATAATTTTTTCACATTGGACACTAATTATTATATTTTCTACTAAGCATTAAATTTATCATCAACCTTGCTGTCGTTTAACCAATTGAAATTTAAATTAATTACATACACAAACGACAAAATTAGAGTAAGAGAAATGTAAAACAATTCCATAAACATTGCAATAATTTGGTAGATGATGACTTATAAACAGTAGACATACTAATTACTACTATTCCTACAAACTAATATCAAATGACAATCTTGAACTTTTTTTTCCCAAGATTTTAAAGGGGGTTTAAGTAGTTTTTTTGTTGTTTTTTTGTCTTAGATACATTTTCTAGCAAAAATAAAATTTGGATGATTGGAAAAAATATATGTTCAAACATCAATGGCGGTGAATATGAGCGTGGACGTTTAAGAGTACTGATCGAATAACATACTTAATTAACTGGTGAATTTGGATACCAAATTTTGTACGAAACAAAGGCATAACTTTACAATACAACGATTTACATAGGTTAATGATGTATTCTTGTTTGTGTAATAAGTTTTTTTCTATATGACTTTTTGTAGCAATTTTAAATGTTCACTTACATACTAAATCATTCTTCCTCGGAAAGTTTTGTTTGCTACTTTAAATATAGGTTTGTAAATAATAAAACATTTCTGTTTATTTTTTAAATGTTTGTTCATAACTAGACTTTCATTTCATTTCAATATTTTTTTTACTATAATATTTTGCATACATATACTATTTTCCATTGCATAAAAATTAACATGTTTTATTTAATTCTTATATTTTACAAAGTTTTTTTCTATAATTAAATAGAAGGGTTCTTTTTTTGTTTCAGGCGATATTTGATACGGTTTTATTGGCAAATATACGCACTGCTACTGGTGGAGTTAATATAATAGAATAAATAAGCAAACAAAACATGTTTGCATACACTTTTAGTCGAAATATTCTCTTATAGTTGGAATAATATCCATTTCTTTATTTGATTTCTAACAAATTTATCTTATATGACTTATTTACGTAGTTTGGATTTGATTTAAGGGAATAATATGTTTATTGGGAACTATCTATCGACTAAGACTTATGAGTAAAATTTTGTGAGTTCGCATATTATACTTATTTCTTTTTTTATATTATGATTACCTTTCGTGTACTGAATATGAAAACAATGTCATTTGGGAGCATGAAAAAGGAAGTCTAAACAACGCATTAGTAGTAAAAAAAAGCGAGGATATGGGCGTATCCATAGTACCGGATAATAAAAAGACAAGTCTCATAGATTTATGTAATATTCTTTATTGGTATTATCAAAACTTAAAAAATGAAGAAATCCTACCCATTCCAAGCTGGCGGAACCGTTTGACTAAACATGATAACGCTGAAGATCCTTAAGTTGATGAAAGTAGTTCAACATTCCGTCACGCAAAACCAATAGACAGTATTTTGTTGCAAATTTATTTCTTCATGAACCTTTTGTATGAATTGATAATTAACAAGGTTTGAAATGAAATGGTATATTTGATTACCTTTCAGCTTTTGCTAAAGAATAAAAAAATCAATGAAATTTTAACGAAAAAATTGATTTCAAAATGTCTAATGAGCGTTCAGAGTTCATACCGACGATGCATACATTTTCAGGACTTCAGTATGACTATGGAAAACATTAATGAAATTTCATCCTTTTAATATTTTAACATGGGAAACGTTTCGTTGATAATTTACTTCAGAACTGTGGAAGTTGTATTTGTCAACAGTAAATTTATATGGGGCATGTTTCAACCGTTTTCATTGATGCGAAAAATTTAAAAAACATCCATTTAAACTTGTTCGATTTTCTTACTTTAATAGGCATTTGTGAACAAATTCATTTAAATATACTACATACAATGAAAACAATCATAAGGAACTTAATTATTATTTTTGTTTTTCTTGTTTTTAATCATTTAAAGGTACAATAATGAATAATTTGAACAGTAGATGTCAGAAATAGGAAAGTACGAAATATTTGAAAGGGAGAAAAATGTTGAAGGTTTCAAATCATTACTCAAATCAGTCTTTTCTACATTTTTGTTTTCGATTTCCAATATTTGTTATTTTTCTAAAAATACATTTAATAAAATATAATTACCCGAAAATGTGATGACTTTGGGAATCATTTAAAGATTTAATGAAATGGCAAACAAAAGAATTCGAAAATAAAGCAAATACATGAGACAATAAACCGAAACTTCTGGAATTCAACATGTGCTACACGCACTGGATTATCATTTTGTCCATTTTACCCTATTCCGATGCATTTAATCAACTCTCGCCTCGCTTTACAATATTAAATAATACTCTTCCATGCTAACAATGAGATTTGGTCATCGTATTATATCTATACAGCGTGATTGAACGAAAAGTAAATTTTTGAAATGGTTTTGATGCGAATTTTCAAGTCAACGTTTTCGTATTGCGATCAGAAATTCGGGCAAAAACGATGGTAATGTTTAAATCGGCTTAAATGAAGTTGCACACTTGTAGGCGTGAGAACATCTAAAGAATAATATTTTGGCCTTGATAAAGACGACCGGGTTCCAATTTTTTTTTAACGATTTTTACTATCTAGTAATTACAATAAATGCCAGAACTAATGCTAAGCTTTTCAAGCTCTAGGATTGAATGAAGAGATCAGCAGTAAAATGTAATCGGAACCTTAATCTTCGAGATGAATCATTGGTAGAAACGATCTTGAACGGCGACTACACGGTCAAGATATCCGCCTGATGTTGTGCCTTCATTATGAATCCTGCCTGGAGGGTAATTCAAATGCGGCTTCGCTTATTTGCAGTTGAAACAAGACCTAAACACATCTCATCAACTCACCTTTAGCATTTCTTTTTCTAGGTATACTTTTCTTGCGTTTCTTACTCCCTGAAACATTGTTCACGGCTGCCGATGACGATTTCGACGTTCCCGATGACGGATGTCTGTGTCGAGTGCGTTTCGGACCGAAAACCAACGAATCGCGTGTATCTTCATCACTTAGACTGCCGCTTGACGAAGGACACGAAAAACTACTCGTACCACCGCCACGTAAAGATGAATTCGAACTACTCACATACTGCGATTTTTTCACGCCGTTATTCGCTGTCAAGTGTGAACTACTTGCAACCGAATTCAGACTACTACACGACGATTCGTCCGTTGTTGTAAAATCGCCACTATTCTTATGGATACGTTGCTTGGCCGCAGCCGCACGCCTCTGGCCAATTTCGTTACTATAGTCTAATCCGCGTTTAGTCGGAGTGATCACAGTTCTTAAACCTGCCTTAGCTCTAGTCCTTGTTACGCGTTTACTATTCGCGAGTTGCCTCTTTTCTTCTACTTGCGCCAGCAGTGCGCTTTGACGTTTTTTCAAGATTTCCATCATGGGTTTCGTGTAGCCCTTGATGAGAATTTCGTCTTCGTCATGGTCACTGTATGCTTCAAGTCGGTCCTTAAATTTAATGCGGTTTTCTATTTCTAATATAGCATATGTGGGTTTCCCGGAATACCGAATAACTGGCGTTTCAGTCGACGGTTCGCGTTCAAATTCTTTCTCTGCCCGTTCGCGCGCTATCTGATCAGGATCTTGACTGAGAATTTCAGCCCAGCAAAACTTCTTGCGTTTATTTTTCGCTAACTTTTCAGACTTTGATCGTAAATTTTTCGGCGATACTCTATTCGCACTATGTTCACGGAATGGCAGTACAACACCCAAATTTTTCATAATACTTTTAAGATTTTTCAGTTCCGTTTCATTATTATTCTCGGTTTCTTCTTTCACCTCCTTCAGTTTCTTCTTCAATTCAGCAACATTTAACACCATATCCTCAGGTTTCGCGCCCAACTTGAAATACTCCCTTCGGAATATTCTACGACATTTATCATAATCAGGACGCTCATGGTAAGCCAAAGAGTTAACATAAAGCATAAACTCCCCTAAATATTTAGGAACAGACTTACCGTAAACCTGCTTAAGCATTTCCCGCACATCAGTCATTAAATACTCTTTCATCCAATGGACTTTTTCATGTTGTTGTTGAGCAGCATTCTCTTTCCACGGCAGGTACCCTTGTGACCAATATATTAGGTTGTACCCTAAACACTCGAGATCACTACGTCGTGAATGTGCTCCCATATGTGCATCGCGCGAAGTGAATTCCAGTGTTCCGTCGTGGGCTCTTCGTTGATCCATGCAAAAAGGGCGATGTATTCCACTCGAGTCGATAAACTTTGATGCTAAACCAAAATCAATCAGGAATATTCGATCTTCGGTCACAATCTTGCCAGGATCACTAGTTGTGGTTTTTTCCTCGACTGCCGTAGAACGTTTCGGTCTATGACGATTAACAAACTCGTCAAGGGTGCACTCCTCGCTGCTTTTTGAGTTCTCGTCGAATTCCGAATAGTTGATCCTCTTTCCGGGGCGTAGGTAGTGCGATTTTACTAGTTCTTGATAAGTAGAGGCATTTCGCCTATTCAGTCGACATGATCGAACCTGGCGAAGATAGAGGACAATATATTAGACTTAGAATGGGCTGCTTATGGTAAAAATTTGCTTTTAATGGGTTCGAAAAACACAATTCTTCAACGTTCTTACCGGGTTTGATCCACTGTACTGCACGAAATTTTTCTTTTTATTTTTCCATGTTGTTGGCGTCCGATAGTCTGACGCATCGTCGTCATCTTCTTCTTCGTCCTCTTCAAAATCATCATCTTCATCATTTGAATCACCGGGTACCGTTCTATATTCAGTCTCACTAGATGTCTCTGAAAAATTATCGTTATGTTGTTGTTTCTTCTTCCAAAATGTACATTTGCTGATCATAAGATTTTCAGCTTTGATATCGGAATGGCAGTAGCCT
The DNA here is from genome assembly GCA_954870665.1 of Stratiomys singularior. Classification (NCBI taxonomy): domain Eukaryota; kingdom Metazoa; phylum Arthropoda; class Insecta; order Diptera; family Stratiomyidae; genus Stratiomys; species Stratiomys singularior. Next base: position 9,940,100 of record OX940881.1, on the reverse strand, counting down.
TTGTCATGGAGATGCTCCAGAACATCCAGAATTTGTACGGCTAAAGTCAGAACGGACTTTTCGTCGACACGATGATGTTTGATGATCGAATGCAAATCGCAATCGAAACGACGTAAAACTAAGAATCGATAACGAATGTTCTTGAAGTAATGCGAGCCCGATGCTATATACTCGGGCATGCCAGGTGGCAATTGATCATTTTCTGCAATATTACAATGTTAAAATATATTACAATGTTATAAAAAAGAAAAGAAAATATGATATTACAATAAAATAAATGAATGGAAGCCGTTGCATCTTATGAATAAACTATTTTAATGAAATACTTTTGAAACAACTTCGGGGTCATCATGACAGAGCTTAGTTTTTTCGATTGGCAAATGATGTTGCAGTAATTTTGCCGCCGTAATATATGTTTCATCACCTGATTCCAGTACAATAATTTTTGGAGTGTCCTAAATTTTCTAAACTTTTTTCCATATTATTCTTGACTATGAAGATATAAACCATCAGTGGACGAGGCTCGCTAACTGGGGTGGTGCTACCAACTATGAGCGTGAAAATTTACAATTGAAATGGTAATAGAATGTTACTTCACTTAAATACGAGAGCAATTTTTTCGAGGGCATTTTGACTCTAAACTTTGATCCAAACAGCATGGGATTCACCTCGCGAAAAAGGATTTTAGTTCGTCATTCAGTAAAGAGAAAGCAGTGGAAAATCAAATAAAATTTTGATAATCAAATAAAACTAGGATGGTAGGTTGAATTTAGGCAAGTTTTTGATGAATTTTCAATCTGGAAACTTATATATAAGATCATGCTCAGCAGATCTGCTCATTTTTATGTATTATTATTCTTGGGGTCTAAGAAACGCCACATATTTCACATTGAAACTTGTATGTACATGGTTTATTGATGGCTGAAAAGACAATAATTCTTATTATAAGAGCAACAATAGAGCAAATATATAAGAGCAACTTATCAATCAAACTCAATTTCTCAACATAAAATCTAATGGAACCTTCTGGGAGCCTGCGTATTAACAGAAACATAAGGCGATGCTTTTGTAAAAGTGATTCGGTAGAGGCAGATTAATAGTGTATTTATTTATTTGATTTATGCCATCACATTAGGAAAAGTAATTGGACGTTGTCAAAATAAATTGAAGTATTATTTAATGCAGTCAGACTTGAAATGTAGGTTCTAGTAATAAGCTTTCAGCGAACAAATATGGAATAGATACGTTAGAGGCAGTTATCAAGTACAACTGAGATCGAAATCGGAACCCAGTCTGACAATTCCGATTAGAAGTTGAAGTGAGGGAATAGTAGTTTAATTTTGAGCAAATAAAAGTTTAAACAAAGCATGGATCTGGCAGCCTGGTGCGAAAAATAATCCAAACGGGTGGTATTGTTAATGAATCATTTTCCCGAATGAATCAAAATTCAATGGGATTAGATGGAACGATGAACGATTTTCAGACGAATGTTTTATAGCCAGGGTTAAATTTTCGACTAGTGGGAGAATGAGATACGCATACACATGATTGGGGTTATTATAAATTATGATTTGTTAGGGTCGCCGTGCAATGACGAACTTTAAATGTATTAAAAGGAATACTGCCTAAACAGATAGAGCTTCAACGACTGAAGTGCGCTCTGCCCACTCTACCTTGTTTGCAACAGTACGCATAGTGACTTAACTATGATAACAACAACATAAACAATAAGACAGATCCGCAATCTCACATTATTCTAAATAATACCACCCAAAGAAAATCAAATGTTGGTAGCTATAAGGATAAGATACCATCGATGAAAGGTGAATTATAACAAAAAACAGATTCAAGTCTTAGCAACTCAGACTAATAACAATGAGAGAACGATAATAACTCAGATGAATGGCACATACGCGTAAACCATTTTCAATAATGGTTTATACGAGCAGGTTTTGGAGAAGCATTAGCTTTAGCTCCTGAACGCTGAACCATTATCCACCAATACAATAATGCCTAACCGTAGAACCTATTATTCTTGATGAAGGACTTCTGAAGGCTACGAATCTCTGGGTGCTGCTACATAGAGGAAGTCGAGTTCCAGCAATCGACAATATAACGGCAGATGTCTCGAATCCCCTTTCAAAACGATTCGGTTTCAGCACATCGAGCTCGCTTATTTACAATATTTACAAAATATTTTCTAATTTTTTTAAATATGCGTCAGTTGCCCTGAAATTTGCATTTCCTAGTTAATTTTTCTAGCCGTTTTTCTAACGTTTGAAGAAAATATGGTAGGGAGCAGTAATGAGTACATGTTTACACTTCTTGCATTTCATAGCATATAAGAATAGAAATGACAAAGTAAACTAGAAGTTTTTTTTTCTTTCCAGAGATCCAAAAAGAGAGAAAAGCAAAACTAAAACAACTCACATGTACTCAATATTGCACTCAGTTCTGCTTTCATCGGAAATTTAAAAATTTACCGCTTGTTTTGAATTCTTTGTCATAAATGAACGAGAAGAGTTAGTTAGTTGTGTGTTAGTTTGTGATCGTGTTTGATTAACTGTGAAACCCCGAAAAGTGGTGCGTTTTGTAAAGTTCATAAAAAAATCAAAGTTATTTGAAATAATGAAGAAATTATCACAAAATATTGAAAATAGCATTGCATCTATGACAGAGAATGGCTTACCGACACGGAAAATTGCTGAGCAACTTAAAATAAGACAGTCAGTGGTCATAAGAGTTCAGAAAAGGTGAAAAATTACTCCTAAAAAACAAGTGAGAGGTCGCAAAAAACTTTTGACAAATGTGGACGCGCATCTTATGATAACAGAGATGAGAAAAAACAAGTGTTTAACACCTAAGGATGCTGCTCTGGCAATAAATAAGTCCGTTAGCCGATGGACAGCAAGAAGAGCGCTCCACTGTATTGGATACACTGCAGCTGTTAAAAAAAAAAATAAACCTGCATTGTCAGAAAAAAATGTGAAAGCACGGTTAAAGTTTGCCAGAGAACATAAAAATTGGACTGCAGACGACTGGAAACGGGTAATCTGGTCAGATGAATCAAAATTTAATCGTTTTCAGTCCGATCGTAAGCAGTTTTGTTGACGCCGACCTGGAGAGAGCATGCATAGACACCATGTTAAACAAACAGTCAAGCACGGTGGAGGAAACGTCATGGTATGGAGTTGTTTCACATGGTGGCATGTTGGACCACTGCAAAAAAAATTATGGAATAATGAGAAAAGAAAACTATTTAAATATTTTACGAACTCATATTCCTGATTTTGCGGCGATGGGCGCCTATCCTGAAGAAGAAGTAATATTTCAACAGGATAACGACCCAAAACACACGTCTAAAATCGTGAAAGATTAGTTGACTAGGCAAAATTTTAAATTGATGCAGTGGCCAGCACAAAGTCCCGACCTCAATCCAATTGAAAATTTGTGGTTAATCGTTAAAAGGAGGTTGGGACAGTTCAAAACAGCCCCATCTAACCTTGACGTGCAGCAGGAATGGCAATGTATTCCAGATGAAATTATACAAAAATTTGTTGAGAGCATGCCAAAACAGATGAAAAATGTTTTAGAGAACAAAGGCCTATGGACCAAATATTAAAATACATCAACTCTTTTGTTAGTTGTTATTAGGTGCAAAATTGAGTACATATGAAATTTTTGGTTTTTCTTTTTTTCTCTCTGGATCTTTTGGTTTTTGTTTTGTATTATATACTGTTATGTTAAGAATTGAACAAGGAATAAACAAGAATTTTTTTTTTTAAATATGCATTGTTATTACTATGATTATTAAATAAGAAGTGTAACAAGTTAAACATGTACTCATTACTGCTCCCTACTGTATATAAAGGATTTACTTGCGAAAGGACAATTGATTATAATTTTATCATTTTTTTTCCTCGAATAAATAAATGAAATATTTGAAGTATTTGGAAAGCACGAAGTGAACTTTACAATAAAAGATTTAAATTTTATGCAAGTGATGTGTATAAAAAAGAAAGTGTTCAGTGGCCACAGTATTGAAGGGCGGGATTAAAAAGTGAACTTTTGATCGCACCTAAAAACTTGTTTGTTTTCGCTCACACACGAATAGTTACATGTCTTGCGACATTTATTCTCTTTTGTATAGCTGACTACGACTGCATTTAATTCTAAATATTGAAAATATTTGATGTCCTTAAAAGTTCGAAGATTTATATTTTTCGGTTACTAATATCGAGGCATAAAAACGTGGCCGTCAACTTTCGTTTTCATTGGAAAGTAGTAGTTATTTAATGCATCCTAAAATTGCGTATAAGCGTACGATAAGTTTCGAAAGGGTTTGTTAATTTCGAGACGTTTCTCTAAAAGCTTGATAAAGTGTCAAATCTGAACCAAATCAATTTTGAAATTAGAAATCGACTGAAAATCAAACACCTCGAACGTAAAAAAAACTTATTTCGTATGATTTTCTATGAGGCTCTATAGTTTATATACACGATTAGCAACACAAAAAAAAATCAATTGTTTATTTCTAGTGCCAATCAAAGGACAATTGACAAAGGTTAAGTCAAATCTATTGCTGTCTTGTCAGTGATTATTAAAGGATAACGCTTTTGCTGTTTTTTTATTATTCTAGAACGTGGAAATAGTTGAATATTCAGTGAGTATATTATAAAAGAATGATGCAGAGGGATTAATGGTAATCTACGAGTTTCTAATCTTGTGTGCACTATTTCATTCGCAGCTTTTGTCTTTTCAATGCTTTCCTATTTCAACACTTGGCAAACGAATGCCGTTAAGAACATGAAAATTATCTGAAAAAGGCGGCATTCGCTCGCTTAGTGTTAAAATAAATAGTCAATCTATATTGGTTGATAAGTTAACGAGTCACAGAGGCAGGAAACGATTTGCGGAACTAGAATCATTTTAACGTTGGCGACCTTTAGCTTGCTTTGTCCTACTTTCTTTTGATGCAACTTGCGAAAGTACTATCTAGACATATTGGGGAGTTTCCGCAAGTTTCTCCACTTGTTTCAAGGTGCAAAAGCCCCAGTACTACTCCGTACCTTAGATACAATGAAGAAAATATTGTTCAAGTGTGGGATAAAAGAAAATCAATTTGAATCGTTTTATGTTTGCGAATAAAATACTATTTATTTACACTTGAAGTTCCAAGACAATAACCTAAATTTCTACCGCACATTCTTATCTTTTCTTGAAGAACATGAAAATATCGCGCGCGATTATGACTACAATGTTGTTCGGGTAAACACATATTGAATTTCCGAACCTTGAACGATTTGTTTTCATTGTCGTCATATGATACTCGATCGGTTGTTTAGTTTGTTATCTATCGTCAAAAATATTTTCATCAGTGTGTCATCTCAGTCAAATAAATTTGGACAGATGTGAATGTGACAAATATTTCTATTATTGACGATCAAGTACGACCGCAATTTTTATTCTTAGAAGAAAATTCTATATCTTTCCACAGACCTGGACTGGTATTTGCCTATTTCATCCCAGAAGTCTCCCCTGCATATGTTTCAAATGCATGCATGTTAAATGATCGCATTGAATCGAGTTTGTGGCTGTTGCGAGACAACTCGTTTATGTTATGCACGGCGGCCATTGCCGCGCTATTGAGGTCACTTTGTAGTACGCCGTGTGTGCAATTGGTGCAAAATGCACTAGAGCGAAAAATTACAACGAAATTGTGACGTGAAAGAAGATGTACGCGCACAAGAAACCATAAGTGCAAGCTGAGCAAAACAAACTCTCGAATCCGGTCTTACCTGTGTTCTTGGCGGTGTTCAGCAGGCAATGGATCTCCACGAACAGGGGCCCATTTGAGTGTGGCTCGATTTTCACAACATATTTGGCGTTGTCTCTGGTGACGGGGACGTTGACGTTGTCGGAAGCGAGGAAAATTTCGCCAAAACTGCCCTTTCCTGCCAACGAAAAATAAATCAAACAATCAAAAACTGGTGCGGGCGAGTAAGTAAAAAATCAATTTTTATTCGCGTCGCAGCGAATGTTGCTTGCTAACATTCGGCCCGTGACAGCCAGGCACTTTTTACAACACCTACCAATTGGACTTCCAATGCGCCACTCCTTTTGTGTCAGGTCGGTGAGAATTGTGCCGTCCACCAAGTCACGAGTCAACTGAAACTCTGGTTGCGGCGACTGCTTGCAATTATTTGTGGATGATGCGGACGATTGTGACGATGACGCTGTCGACGAGGACTCGTCTTCAGATGTCTCGTTGTGGTTTTCGTAACTATTATTCCTTTGAGGCAAATGTCGTTGTTGACCATTCAACCTGGCCTTTTTCGACTTTGGCCCGCCAGCTTGCTGCTGCGTCGAGGCCGTGTTGTCGTACGCACTGCGTTTTCCCATTGCAATTTTGGGGGTGGTGATTGTCGAAAAAAATTCTGGCTGTCTCCCACGTAAGGCGTCTTTATCTATTCATTCGCATTGGCCGACATTTCGTGAAGTTTTCCATCTGCGTGTGCGACACACTAGACGCAGAGAGTTTGTCGCGAACTATTCAATCGAAATGGCCGCACACAAATCGGATTTGAACTCGTGTCGTAGACTCGAATGCTTCCAATTTCTTTCTTCTTGTTTTTGCCTCGTTCGTTCGCCTCCCTATCAGCGACTCGGACCCGACCAGACCTATAAACACCAACAACAACCCGCGTTCAAAGCACACAGAAAAAATGGGCAATGAAGTCGTTTCGATGAGGTTTTCCTGGGGCACATGAAGCGTGGCTAAAAATCACATAAACACCCACTAGCCCTCTCGTACACTTTCCAAAGTTGAATATAATATCACAAAATTATTTCCACTCAAATTGATGTAATAATTTCTTGCAACTTTACAGGATTCCACCAAATTTTCTCACTTTTCAATTTCGATCTGGCATTGGGAACTTTTCACTGAAATTTCTCTGGAATTACATCACTTTTCCACTCTAAGTACTAAACCAAACGCTCAATCGTGTCCCGTGCCGCGTTTTCGAACACTTTCACGGACTTTGGCGACATATAACTAGAATTATTTCGGGAAAATTCACGACCAACATCACATCAGAACCACTCTTCGATCTATTGATGGAGAAAAGTCGCCATTTTAATACAGGCCCGTGAAAAGTGAGATAGACGACAACTGTCTCTTTCTAATGACGGTTGTATGGCAATTATTTTGGTACCTTTCAGTTTACAGCAGTGGCGTTTTCGAGCAGTTTCGCAAAGTGGATAGGATTTTGCGGGAGGCAGTGAGGCACGGCGGGAGTTATTTTGACATCTGTTTGAATAGCTGTCAGATCATATGCCGGCCGTTAGTTGTTTTTTGACCTATATTTTGTTATTCAAATTGTCTATCCTAACTTATTGACATACATGACACAGAAACCGCAGTTTTGAATAAAACGAGCGAAGCAATAACTTTACAGCAACAGTTCCGGGACTTTCCCAGCCCGAAACAGCAGACTATGAATGCAAAACAAAGTATTTGCGAATTCAAATAGTGCACTTTTACAAATGATACTTCTACTGTAAATGGTCCAGCTAATTTCAGATGCAAAGTGATCGCTTTTCGGGGGCAAAACAATTAAAATCGTATTTAACTTATACTGAGTACGTACGATACACTTGGAGCTGTTTATCTTTTGAAAAGTCAATTGCCTAGTATGAAAGATGAAAGGCAGGTGGCGCAATGTCGCATTCGCAAAACCGATTAGATAACATTGCATAGGTGGTGTGATAGATAGATATGGTGAGTACAAATTGGCGCGAAAGGGGAATGTCTTAAATGACATATGATAACTTGACAACGGCAGTCAAACCGTCAGATTTTGTTTTGTACCGGGAAATGACAGGGAGACTGGCGTACGAATTACTTGAAAATTTCGAAATATTCTGAAAAATCACTTGAAAACAATTGAAAAAGGCATTTTCACGTAAAAAACAACAGAAAATAAGGAAAAAGTCTAATTTGTTATTTTAAGTATGGCAGTATCCTGCAAAATTTTGACAGTGTCTTTAAAAATATAACGGTTGTTTCGCTCCCGTACTGTAACCAAATTCAAGGGCACATACAGAAAGCAAAAAAAAATCTTTGTACCAGGATTTGTTTTTCAATGTAAAAGAATACATTTTTGTGTTGGAGTTGATTTTCTCTTTTGATTGTTAATATGTTTTAGAAGAAAATATGAAGAACAGAACAGAAAAAAAAATACTGATTTATGATGGTTGCCCTTAATTCGTACTAGTTTTGCGAAAATCCAATAATTTCCAGCGATTAACTTTTGAAACTGACGACTATGGGCGTGGAAGTAGTAGTATTGTGGTTGTTCTGTAGCAGATGATTTTGCGACTATTTATCACTGACCGCTGTGTTGGATTCTATTCGTTTCTTGTCAGCTCTTTAGATGCAGACTTTAGATCCAAATTCAAGGACTTGATTTAAGCTACTACAGCTAAACTAAGGACATTATGAACGATGCCTACTTTTTAAGAAATCGGATGCGTTGTACTGCTTAATAGCATTCTAGACGTTAGACAAAGAAATTTCAATTGTCTATTATAGGTTAGGGAAAAAATCTGGAAGGGATCATTTGGAAGTTTCTCAATTGTCTGAACAAATCTTAAATTAGTAAAAGAGGGAAGCGAAAATAAAGATTATAGTTTATAATATGTATCAGGCGCCACAGATAGTTTGCTGGTGTATCAGTATGTCAATTAGACGAGAAAACATTTGACGACAAAGGCTTAGTCAGTCAATAATTATGAATCCGATAAATTAGGCAGTTCCTGATTAACTCAGTGTATATAGCGATAGATAAATATATTTAGGAGAATATTTCATTGTTGCCTTGTGTTAAACTGCGTAACAAAAAGACCAAAAAAGTCTTCCTTATCCTAGATTGTTTCAAAAACTCGTTATTGCCTCTATGATGAGGCATGATAGAGTTACAGTTCGAAATTAGTTCAAAGTTTTGTGAAAATTTCGCGTAAAAAGATTGATTAGGTCGGCGTATGGCTTTTGAAAGGGTTGTGTGTCAAAAACAGAGAAATATTTCTGAATTTTCAACTTCGAGCTCAGAATTCACAGGATTAGTTAGTTCAAGTAGTTCTTGTGATTTATCTATTTAATGATAGAAAAGAAAACTGATGAGATAGTTATTTGTGGATTGGGTGAGTGCTCAAGGAGTAGGGTGCTCAAGTAGAATCTTCTCTTGATTACAGACAAAAGCAGCTGGATCAAAGAATATTTAAAGTGGATTATAATATTGAGTTTGAGCAGGTCCATTGCAGGTGAACTCCGATTAAGAGCATGATTCTCTGGTTACTTATGGGAAAACTTTGCAATCAAAATTGCTCTTGGGGTACGGGTAATTTTTTTACGTATACGAAATACCACCTCCTGATGAGGAAATATCTACTGAAGCCTGCGTTTCCGCTCTTAATACAGTTTGTTGACAATTGCGAGGCAATTGATGTTAATCGGTATAGAGAAATGTGATAGCCTATTAGTCGTCAACACATATGAAAAAAAGGCTTCTGTGCTTTCTATGCTGTGCAAGAAAATTTGACTCATAGAAGCAAAAGTTTTCGGGATGTCTGAGACCGAAGATACCGATTCTTCTTAAAAAAATGTCCTAACATAACACCTTTGGTCAACCCTAAATATTATTACTTTAGTTGCCAGGCTCCACAGTTTTTTTTTCACGGAACGATAATTCCACCGAAGGACCATCAAGTTTGTTTTTTGATATGATTTGGTTGAATGGATATATTTTGAAAATCCTTCAGGACAGGTTTTCTAGATACTTTGTCATAATGAAATCATTTCTCGTTATTGATGGGAGTCTTACGACAATGCGCGATTTCAAGGACTTGAACGGTCTACAACAGTGAAGCAGAATAGCAGAAGCACACTCTGATATTTCATTCGCCTTTGATTTTAACGTGTCGCCAATGCGATCATTACAGACATTTGCTAATGATCTGATTATTTATTCGGCAGACCGAAAAGCTTAAATAGGTCAGAGCAATCTTCAAAAAAATGTTAAATGATGTGCAAGTTTACGCCGGTATTTGGCGAATGAAACTAAATGTGCAAACGTACAAAACAATTTTTCTGACAACTCTGAAATGGACCAATCAAAACTTGAAACGTTATTGGAAGGATTTTCACCTTATGGGTGAGGCTAGTTAAGGACGGTTCCCACATCAGTCCTATTTTTAATATCTCGGTGCTCATCTTGATAAGCATCTGTTCTATACTGACCATATCAAAATCGTGTTCAGTAAAGCACAAAAAGTAGTCATATCCGTTAAACGATCTTTTCATCACAGAGACATCCACGTACAGGTCAAATCTTTTTGTTACAATTTTTTTTTAAGTTCACACTGGGAGGATACCAGCTTAAAATTGGCCCGGGCTGCTATGGCACTGGCCAGCGTTGTCGATCCTGTGAATTATATCATTATTACTTGTTCATAGTTAGTCTGTGGCTTAGTTATATATTGACTGTGTGGGTATGAGTGATATGTCGTTGGGTGTTATATGTTAGCGTTCGCTTCTGCTAAGAACGCTCCAAAGCTGTCAAGTAAGTTACTGTCGTTTTTGAGAATTAGGTTTTTAATATTATTGTAATTAAGAAAAAGATTGTGATTTGCCCTGATCTTTTCGTATTTAGTGCAGTGAAACAATTGGTGATCTATTGTGTCAGTTTTGTTGCATTGTATGCATAGATCGGTAGTGCTTTTTTAAATTTGAAAGAGACGAAGTTTGTTGTAGGCTCTGTTTGTGAGGATTCTGTTGATGGTTTTGATATGTTTGGGGGTGATGTTGCTTTTATGAAACCATGGTTTTCCTTTGTTGTTGAGATGGTGTGCCTCTTTCCATATGCAGGGTGCGTAGTTGGTGGTTTGAGCTCTAATTCTGCCCTTCCATTCATTGTCAATTTCTTCTTTTATTAAGTTTATTATTTCGTCCAGTTCATATTGTGTGTCCATGATACTATGGCTTAAAACACCTATTTTGGCTTGTTTTTCGGCTGTTTCTAACGGCATGATGCCCGCGTGTCCCGGGATCCAGATGAAATTGAAGATCTTCTCTGGGTAATTTTCAATGAATTTCCATATATCTTGTGTGGTCTTTCTGTATTCTTGATTTTCCTTTAGACTTTTGATAGCATTATTGGAATCAGTGAAGACAAAAATCTTATGGAGGTTGTGTATTTTGTTCCTATTTAGGGCCGACAGGATGGCGTGTAGTTCCGCTGCTGTTGTTGTTACGCTCTTGCGGAGGCTAGAATTGTAGGTGATGTTGTTGTTAAGGTTCAGGAATCCTATCCCTGTGCCAAAGAGATTTTTGGCTGCATCGGTCACCAGTATCAGGGCATTTTGTTTTATAAGGTTATCTGTATACTTCTTGAAGGTAAGGTTGGGTTTTGTTTGGTTGTGGGTATGGAGGAAAGAGGACGTTCTTTTTGTTACAAGACCTTACCACTTTTGACATATGGATGTCAGATTTGGCACAATTAAAGTGCTATTACTATGGAAAGATTAAGGGCTTTCGAACGGAAATGTCTTTGTGCATGGACTGGCTTGTACAAAAAGCCTAGGAGGGTTCGGAATTTGTTTTTGTTAGCAAATTATGGATAAGTTTGAATACTAAGGCTGTTTTTTGTTGAGTTTATAATAATACGTTAAGGCTACTTTTTCTTTGTTTTCTGTTCCAAACTCCGTTGTTCTTCGACTGTTTCCTTATATCGTTCACATACGCGTTTCGGCAGTGTGTCTACAGATGTAGGTTACGAGTTCACTTGTTCTTTTTTGTTAGTATATTGCAACTAATTTTTGAATAGTATTAGTTTGTTTTGACTCCTTTGTTTGACACTGTTACTTTGTTTAAATGATTTTGATTAGAAATGTATTTAGAGAACCATTTGGTCGATTTAATTTTTATATTAATTTTGTTGTTTGAAATTCGGAATATATTGTTGGAAAATTAATGATGATTCATTAAATAAAGATTCATTAAAATTAAGCGCTTTTGACTTTGACTTTGAATTCCAGTTTGTCTTCAGAAATTTTAAGCCAAATATGCCAGAATCTAATGAATGTAGCTATTAGAGCTGATGGTAAATTCAATCGAAATACATAATCAAAATCTCCACTTATTCTTTGATGAAGCTTTAACCATAATTTTTCTCCGGACAAGCGATAAATGTCTAATTCAGTAAGCGAGACTAATTATAATCGAATTCGCTACATATCCTTTTATCGTAATGATAGTTTTAAACAATCGCGAAACCGTAGTGAATGATTTAATATATTCAATCGGCTGTAAACGAAAGTAATTCTGCATAATTAACATGAATTAGCATTTTATTCGATAAGTGTGCCAAAAATTAAATATGCTCCACTTGCAGTACGTCCGCGAAATTTTATTATTTTCCTTACATGAAGTCGCGGTTTAACTAAGTTGTAAATATTACCTGTATAACTTCACAGGTATGTTAATTTAAAATACTTGCTCGTGTGTATGTGAAATTTTGCAGATGTTGCAAGTATAAAGGACGTCTTGGTGGGGAATGGTACCATGGTAATGTGCAGTAAAATTGATATCTGGATTAAGTTTTGAGCCAGTTCTTCTAAATTTCGCAGCATCTCTCTAAATACGCTAATCACGAAATCGACACTTATGATGCCTCGACCTTATCAACTTTATCCATCTTGAAGCTCTCATGCGTATCAGTTCCAGCAATCTTTACCTTCGTATGGTGCAAGATCTGTTAACAAAACGAATTGCTCCACCTGAACTCCCCGTGTGGATGGATACTCTTGTATTCGGCATGGTATACAAGTCAACCACCTTGAACCAATGCGAGTACGTTCAGCGCAAATAGTGGCAATTTCATCATAAAATGCCAATTGATCTGACTTGAAAAATGGTTGGTGGAAAATTATGCAATGCATCTCACATTATTTAGGATCTGGAACCTGATGTTGAATCAATTCAGAAGTACTGAGCACTACTTTACCTTTAGGCATGGATGCAAGTTGCCACTCGATACCAAGGGCTTCCCAAATGACTCAATCAACCGTGGTAAGCGTCCATCTGGTAGCTTGCCGATATTTGTGTTATTAACGCGTTAACGTCAAAAGTAAACAGAACTGACCTTTGCTTCATGCCTGAAGAGTTGAGTGGAGTGCGCGGGATATTATCATACACAATTTGTTCATTGTAAGATAAACGACCTTGCAATTAAGAAGCAGTTTCTTAATTGGAAATTGGTTTTATTGAAACTCTATACTGAAATAGTCGTTATGAATGGCTTTGATCTATTCTCATGGTCGATTGTTTTGTGCCTACGAGTATTGAAGAGTGATAATAGAAGTACATAGAAAGTGAAAGTAATTTCAAAAAAGTGAAATAAGAATCAATGTCCGAAACTCTTCACTTTTACACAGTAAACCTGTTCAGTTGAGCCCTGGATGTGTGAAAAACCTCAGTTATTGATAATTACAATGAAAAGCCGATACTTTTGCATTGAAATACGTCTGTTACTCGAGATTTTGGGACCTTGTCAACTGAGATTAGATTTCATAGATTTATTGATTTTTACCTGTATAACTGAAACTTCGTAGCTCATAAGCCCGTATAAGTGAGACAGTTTACCGGGTTGAGATAAGTTTTGACATCCTTGTTTACAAAAAGTCTAATTTCTTGCATACTTGCTATTTTTGTCAGTTCTATCTAAGAGCTTGTACGAAAAATGAGTGATCGACAGTGCACAAAATTTCGAAACGAAATTTCAATTCTATAACAACCGCTGATTAAATAACGTGGTAGTTACAATATGATCTGCGAAACTATCCAACTCTTTAGAGAATTATTTAAAATATGGAGAAAATACATTCTTCGTGCATTGAGGGAAAACCCAAATCTAAAACAAAAGAAGTATGCTCAAGTATAAGCAGAGTATCTTGAACTTGAAAAATGTCTCTTCGCAAAGCTAAAACAGCTACCGAATAAACTATTCAAATCAGTGGCCCCATGATTAAGGACTCAATTACTTCTGAAAGGAATGGATGGTTGGTGGGCTTAAGAGAACATACACGATATCATTTTCAAAATGTTTCTGCAGAGAGCAATGCTATGGACAACAACGAATGTAATCAGTGGATTAAAAATCGGTCGTATACATTACATGATTTTTCACCCCCAAAACCAATTCAATGCTGCTGAAGTTGGGTTGATCCACAAGAAAATACTTTTACATTTAAAGGTCATTGGTCTCATGGTGGTAAATTCAGCAAAGAAACACACACTGAGCTTGTAAGTCCAAATATTTCTGGAACTGGAAGCCTCGCACTTCTTTTAATTGCGAATGAAGAAGAGAATTGTGAAAAACTTTTCTCTAAAACTCTTCTTTCAATTAAAAATCGTGCAATGTAAAATATGCATTTCTTTAATACATGTATTAAAATTTGAATCTCTTCATCTGATAAATAAATATTTCGTCATAGTTGGACCCTCTGTAACTAAGCCGCCTGTCATGTTAACCTGCATATTTGGGAAACTGAGGAAATCAATAGCCTCTACGCAAGTGATAAAAATTTTTAAGGACCTTTGAGATATCAGTTAAACAGGATTCACTTTATTAGTTAAAAAAACGAGGACAGCAACAGCTACGCGAAATCTAGAAATAATAAGTTTTTCAAAAACTTTCCTAACGCAAAACCAGCATGAACAATCACTCTTGGATTTGTTCACTCTAACCTTAAACGAGTTAAGCGTGGCGACTTTCTGACAAAGCGCTCATCAGTGTGTGTCGCGATAATCAAGCGATGATGGGTGAAGTCGCCAAACACAGAGTAAGTGGCGCTGTTGAGATATTCGGTCAAAAAGTCGACTTCATTTTAGAAAATAAACAATTTTATTAGTAATATTTACAAAGTCGCTTAATATGAACCTATATTAATGCATAATGAACGGAAAAAACTACCTACTCCGAAGCAAACGTGCTTTAGGATGCTTTGTAACTGTTTACACAAAAAAAAAAACAGTAATAAAATAGGAGCAGGCTAGCGCGCACATTTGAGCTCTTTCCAGGAATCACCGCAGATAGAGAATCTAACATATTTTCTTTTTTTTTGGTTTTGGTACATCAAGATGAAAATCGGGATAGTCAAAGATCTAGTGTTACTGCACTGTTTACGAGTTAGCTCTCAGGAAGTTATTAATTCAACTCAAATTATTCATAATTTTTATTTGCTTGTTTCATTTCTTCTTGACCTCTAAACAATTTAAACATATTAAAACTTACGAATTAAATTTAGTTTTCGCAAAAAGTACAATTTAAATGTCAAATTGTAACAAAATTTTAGGCATGACACAAAATTCTTTCACATCTCCATGATGGATATAGCAGTCAACTGGTTAATACAGATGTAACTAACGATTTTTATCATACCGGAAATGATAGGAGTACAATTAGGATGTGAACACAAGTTGTTTGTGTTTGTCTGAAAGTAGAAATAGAGCAAAGAGAACATTCTAAGGTAATTATTAGGTAATAGGTAGATAGGTAGTAGGTAATTAAACAATGAAGTAGACTTTCTTTTATGCTTTTAAATAGGATAAAAGTGGGAGAGACGCCATAGTTTTTGCAAGTGAGAAATGTTATAAGAAAAAATGCAATAGAATCGAATCGTTTATTTTTTATAGGAAACTTATACTTATGCACTATGTGGTAAAAAACAGTTTACGACATTATTTCAAAAAAATAAAAATCTAGAAATTAAAATATCACAAGTTTCAAAATGCCATCTCTCCCACACTATGTGGGAGAGATGCCATACATGTTATTTTGTCTGATTAAGATGTTTTTTGCGTACTATTTCCCTCCCACAATTATTGCAGTGGGGGAAGTACATTGTACATGTCTCATGTAGCCATTTTAGGCATACACCACATTTAATCCAGTCAGTTCTCTTCTTTGTTCGAGAATAATGTTCCCAACACTCAACGCACACATTGTTATCATCCTTAATAGAATCAGACTCATCTCGTTGAGAGGTTGACGATGCACCTGTTAATCTGGAACCAGCAATCTTGCGTTTTCTAGTTTGTCTTTTTATCAAATTCAGCTTATCAGTTTTTTTTATCTAGGTTTTGCGGAGATGTGAGAACACAAGTAACTTGTTTTCGTTTTACTGTTGAGGCAAGTAGTGTTGGGATTGGGTTTGCTTGTTCAAGGAGCTTTGTAGGTGACTCTTCGTTAGCAGGCGTGACTGACGTAGATGGTTTAGGTGGCGAGCCAACTGTAACACTTGCAGAAGGTACTTTTGGCGCTACATCAGTTAGATCAGATATGGCGAAGAAATGGCCTGGAATGATATTTGGGTTCAGGGGAAATATCCCACAAGCTTTGAAACCTGACACTGCATTGCCTACAGTGGCGGCTTTTCCCCAAGCATGCCCAATTAAAGTTCCGACTTGTAACCTTGAGATCACCCTATCTTTGTTTCTTAACATCCATGAATGTGCTTCCTGTTGATAATATGTCTTCAATGGCTTAAAGAAACTACGATCGAGTGGTTGGAGTGCCTGAGTAGTATGACTTGGCAAACATATAATTATTACTTCATTTTCATTGGTCAGGTCCAGCAGATCTATAGAATTGGAATGAGAAGGGTGGCCATCCAAAATCAAAATAGTTTTACCTTTCTTTGGGTTTCTTGGTAAAAAATGTTCTTTAAACCATCTCATAAACAATTCTGAAGTTATATATGCCGTCTTCTTATTCATATAAACGTCGGATCCATAAGGAAGGTCATCTGCAAACTCGGCTTTTTTATTAACGCCTTTCATTATTAATACAGGAGGTAAAAACACACCTTCAGCATTACAGCAAGCAATCAGAGAAACAGTTTCTCCCTTCTCACGTGGTGTGATCACGTGAACGTTTTTGGCACCTTTCGCAGTTAAAACTTTTCCCGGCTTATTTATTAACTGAATTCCACTCTCGTCAACATTGAAAATGTTTTGAGGTTTATTAATCAAATTATTTTTAACCATTTCTTCTTCTAACAGCTTAAAAAACGCATTAACTTCTTTCCTATTCATACCTTGCGCTCTTGCCACAGAAAGACCTTCTGCTTGCCGTACAAAGATATCTTTATTTCTTTCGAGAAACGACATAAGCCAATGTTGTCCTGCTTTCTCCTTTTCCTTGGAAAATTTGTGTGGAATACCAACCTTCTCAGCAAATTGATAAGCAAGGCAACGAATAGTATTCCTATCAGGTGCAAAGCCAGCACTAGCTAAACGTTTAATATACGATGCTAAACGTTTTTCATTCACTAGTCCAAGTGATGCTGCAACAATATAAAAAATGTGTAAATGACTGGACTACCACTCACTATTACCACCCCCCCCCCGCCCCTTGATACCTATTGCCACGTTTTATCTTAAACTCATCAAAAGCATACCTTGAGGTCCTAATCCAGATTTGATCGTATTGCCAGTATGAAGTCGTCTAGATAAGGTACGAATCGGGATTCCATAACGTCGTTGATCTTCATTTTTGGATATTTCGCCTTTTTTCACTTTTTCTATAGCCAACTTTAAATTTTCTTCAGTCCACAGACCTCTGGCTATATTATGCTTCCTTACACATTTTCTAGGCATTCTAAAATAGTAAATACCTTCATAAAATTAAACAGTAAAACACACATTATATAAACCGTGGCGTTTCTCCTCATTTTGGGGGATAGACGCCATTCAGTTAAAATATCACTCAGTATGAATAATGATTCAAGAACACATTTTTATAATGTTAAAAACAAACTGAACAAAACATTAAAACAGGTACTCACTTTAACTTATGTTTGCTGTACCTATGGCATTTACTAAAACACAACGTACTGAAAATTTTCACGGAATAAATTACGCAGAAAAAAATATTTCTTGACAATACGTAACGCACTCAAGGGCAGCCGAACAGGCACTGACTCATTAAGGCGACAGCGTCCATGAGTAGTTGTTGTTAGTATAAAGTATAGGGCTATCTTTTTCACATCGCGAGATAACGAATGTATGGCGTCTCTCCTCATATGGCGTCTCTCCCACTTTTACCGTATCTCTTTCTTTTATGCTGTGAGGAAAACATCAAATAATGCATCAAACCAACTGCTATGCTTATGAAAGGAATTGATAATGTGAGCCTGTGATGTCGTCATTATGGGACAAACAGTGCCAAATGTCGCGAAAGCGCTTTTGGCTCTAATGTTTGAGTTCACAACAATCCATCTAAGGGTCAGTGAAGCCAACAAAAAATTAATAAAAAAAAACAAAGAAGGATAGCTAAACCTGACAGCTCTGCAATCTGATTATAAGAGACGTTAGCCTGTAAATAACTTTACAGAATTAGTTGCCCACTTCGATTGTTAGAACATAAAAGAGAAGAAAAATGGCAGCAAATAACAGCGGCCATAGCGTTACTACTAAAGAGCGCTAGAACTTCGAATCAAATCTCAATCAAACAATATTCGAAATCAATTTTCCAGGTACATGAGTATTAGAAGGAAAAATTGTTAGGGATATGAAGTAAAGGCGCAAGTGTGAAGAGAATACATTAATATTCTGTAAATTTTGTAACTCTACACAATGACTCACATCTACTATTACATTGAAAAATTATTCTCACATACATTTGCTCTCAGAAAGCTAGCAAAGCTCATTTTTACATACATTTACATGGGTATTCTCATCTCTTTCTTTGTGTTGCCCCTTGGGACTGTTGATGCTTTCTCTTGGTTTCGCTATGCTACGGCCAAGAAGGCTTATTTGTTTATACCCTCCAGAGGTCTGAACAGCAAAAATTAAGCTGAAATTCATTCAGCTGAAATCACTGAGTAAACGAATTCACATACATGAAAATCAAAGCCTGGATTCGGAAATAGTGGCTGTCTGGTCATGTTCAAACATAAGTTGCGACGGAGAATCACAATCTGATGAAATTGGCTGAAGGATTATTGCGATTGCAGGTAATTTTTTCTGAAGATTAATGTGAATTGGTGTGTCACCTGATCTTTGACTTCATAGCCGATTTCTATCCTACCTCTAGTTGTGTTCACAAGTACTAATGCATCTAGGAGTGAATCTGTCAAATACAGTCAGGATTGCTATTCGTTAAAAGTATTAGCGCTTGTCAATTATTCAACCATGCTGAAATGAAGTTAACTCGAGACAAGGAATTCCCTATCGAATACGATGGGTGGTAGACGGCTGCACCGAATTCTGGTAAAGGAGCATCTCTCATCCGCAGATTTCTAAATAACTTTGCACTAACTGGTAATTTTTGAGAATCATCTACTGAAAAGAGCATCATCTATTTTGTGCTTAGTTATCACTGTTTAAGTGATCAAATTTATTGGGGGTGCGAAAAAGTTGTTTCGGTTTTGAGTTAAATAAATTTTTTAATCACTAATTTATTTAATTCTTAATCTGACAATACTCGGAAAATGATTTCCTTTTATGGTTTTATGATAATAAAAATTAGTTTGAGAACATTTTGGCAAAAACTCAACTCATATCGTTCCGTAATTATCGTGTTCGCCAGATTTAATGTCGAGTGCCTTTTGGCTGTTCTCTCAACTTAAAAGACAATTTTCAATTCGAAGGAAGAATCGAAAGACTAGCAGAAGAAAGCTCTGATAGCCGTGCCAAAAAAATTCTTTTCAGGCTGACTCGAGAACCTTAAAGACAGTGAAATCACTTTAGAAGGATAAATAAGGACCTTTGATTTTCGTATGTGAATATGGTATATTTTTTTGGCCGCAACGTTAAATAATCTAGTATGCAAAGTAACCGTTTTGGGTAGTAAGGATATAGTAAGTTACAATGAAAAGATCGGAAAATAAATGGTCCTCGGAGTTTTGCTTCCACTTTTCCCTCATTTGTTCAGGTACGCAGTTTTGAATTTGACAACGTGAATATTCCAGAATTGGCAATATGCGTAAGAACAAATAAAGACGCATCAGCACACTTTGTACGCAACAAGCTGGAAAGAGTCTGTAAACAAATGAATAAATATATGGAAATGGTTTGTATCGAACAAATGTGAAAAGTAACGTATGGTACGGGGTCCAAAGCTTTTAATGCATGAGAAGATGCACAACGTGTGATCAGCGTTGAGCGCCTTCGTTAAGCATTCCGCAGACAATAAGACGACGTTGAAGACGGTAGTGAATTAGAATTATGTAACGTGTAAATAAGACGCGATCTTGAAGTATTTTCACGTTTAACCACAAGCACACTTAATATTATTGCCACACTTGCTTCGGCAATACTATTTGAACTTTGGATGATGGGGATGATTTATCGATTTGGATTATTTTTTACTCAATGGGATTGTATTCTGAATATCTAAGAATTTTTTTCCAAAGGTTTTGAATTTATAAAACCTTCATCGCTGTGGGTAAAACTATAGAATTGATGATGAGGCTCATTGCTTCTCTAGTTTGTTTTGTTAACGTTCATTTTAAGTTTTTGTTCTACTGAACTCGATGTCTTGCGCTCCCAGGGTTAAATTCCATTATTATCTACCATCTCAGGTGTTCGTTGGCCGACTACCTGGAGTATTCTGTTAAGATCAGTTTTGTGTCTTGTGCGCACCTCAACTTGTTCATTTGCTGGCCAAGGTGGGAAATTTCAGCTTCGCATCGTTGGCTGATATAATATCATGATCTTTGGTCTATGCAGTTGCAGTAGTCCAAAGATAATCGATCTGGTCGGTGGTAGCATAGTGCAATAGTAACAATAGCAAAAATAGCATTTCAACTAATCGTTCGATAGTGCATTATTAGTGATGCCAGCGGTTTCGGCGTTATGATTCAACGAGTTTTGTTAATATTGTCCATTACTATCTCATTTGTGATTTTGAACGATGGCTCCAGCTTGGGCAGGACGAAACTTATTTCTCAAAACACCAGTGACCTTGTAAGTCAAATCCTTGTTTCGTCTGGTTATCCAAGTGAACGACATAGTGTGGTGACTAGTGATGGATACATTATAACAGTGCATAGGATACCACCGAAGAATTCAACCGCAAATGGTGAAGTTACAGTGTTAATGCATGGTCTGATTGGATCAGGAGCGGATTTTGTGTTGCCGGGACGAAATCGTGGATTGGGAAATATTTTGCACGATCAAGGATACGATGTATGGTTGCCCAATTGTCGTGGAACAACATGGTCCAAACAACATCAAAATTTGAGCATAGATTCGCCAGAATATTGGGATTTTTCGTGGCACGAAATCGGAGTGTATGATGTAGCCGCCATACTAGACTATATAACAAAACACACTGGTGTTAAGAAAGTTCATTATACATCACATTCGCAAGGAAGTACAATTTTAATGGTCCTCTTATCAGAGCGGCCGGAATATAACAATGTGATAGCGTCTGCGAATTTATTGGCACCAATTGCATTTTTGAAGAATTTGAATAGTCCTATTCTGAGATTTGTATCCACAAGAACGGATGATTTGGAGGTGATACTTGAGCTGGAATATTCTAATCCGAAACAGATTGAGAATGGCGTTAAAATCTTTCCAGATTTTGCTGAATAACTTAGGAATTTATGAACTTCTGGGAACATCAGCTCTGAATCAAATACTTGCTCGTTTGCTTTGCGATTCGGGATCACCATCACAGGATTTGTGTATTTTGTTAATGTACACAGTTGTTGGATTCAGCGGTCATAATATTGATAGGGTAAGCAGAATGAAAATTAAAGTGTTCTTATTTGTTGTTCTTCATGTTGATAAGTTATGGGAGATCTCTAAGTTATTTTTAAGTAGTAAGTGGCGATTGATCTGAAAAGTTCTATCCTAAATGCCATTTACTTGTGATTTTTAATGCGTCGAATATTGACTTGCATTCAACTAACAGCTAATTTTTTCTGAATTAACTAGGGGAAATTCAAGGTTAATTAACGTAAGATAGGAAAAACGTACCGACTTAGACGAAAAAGAGATGCAGGAGAAAAGGTTAGGGGCTGCTAATAGGGGTTTTAAAAGAAATCCCTAGATAAGTAAAAGAAACCGTTTCTAATGCAGATCCAAATGGACGAGCTTCTAGACTATTTGAATATTTGATATTCTGTATCAGTCAGAAGTTATTTCATTATTTTCTACGACAATTTCCTGCAGTGACAAATAAAGAAATGATTTTGTAAGATATTGTTGTACGCTTTTCGACTCACGTCCCATGGTTACCATTTTTATTTTTCAAATAAATGTTTAATCGTAAAGTATTAATGTTATATATAACAAGTTATATATAACAATATATAACAAGGAGCATTGCGAATCGCATGCGCATACCGAACGGTCTCCGGGGTGGCAGTGCTGGTAATCGCAGGGGTGATACCCATCTCCCTCCTTGCGAGAGAGCGCAGAAGTATTTACCTGCGCAGAGGCGAACATCGAAGAGAAGAGATCACCAAGGAAGAGAGACGTCGCTCTCTCAGCGATTGGCAACAGTCCTGGGAGCAAGAAACAAGGGTAAGGTGGACTGCACGTCTGATCCCTGACCTGAGGCCGTGGTTCAGTCGAGTGCATGGTGAGACCGATTTCTACTTGACCCAGCTCTCAAGCGGGCACGGTTGTTTTCGGTCCTACCTGTACAAAATTGACAGACCACGGTCTCCTAACTGTGTGTTTTGTGCAGGAGAGTTGGATGACGCCTGTCACACATTCTTCTACTGCAAAAGGTGGAGCCAGCAGCGAGGGGTCCTACTCAGCGAAATCGGAGAGCTCTGTCCGGAAACTATCGTCGGAGTAATGCTGAAAACAGTTGACAATTGGAATCGCGTGGCGCAATATGCTCGGGCAGTGCTTACATTAAAAAAAGCTTTATTGGAGCGCTTGGAGGCATCGGGGATGGATGGATCTCTTTTGTAGCACTTCCTTCCTCTGCTGTCCTTCCGGTAAGAGAAGAGATACCCATAATGCGAAGGCGCCTCTAGGCGTAGGAACACGAGGCCTAGCCCGAAGTAATGTGTCAAACGGTTCCAGGCTAGGTTCTCAGGTTGACAGGGGAGGTGTTTCGTGGGTAGTCCAAATGCATTTTGCGTCTGGGAGTCCCACACTCAGGGCGTAAACAGCCTTCACCTCCCTACCACAAAAAAAAGTATTAATGTTGATCCTCGATAAAAGCGGTTGAAAGTGCAAATAAAATAAGGATGCGCATCGGAAAAATTAACATAACTTTACATTTTGATGCCAAATTCCAACAACTTCCGTCTCTCATGCACGTTCATGTATGATTTCCAGTTGCTTTGGGATTTTTCAGGTCCTTGCTTCAAATTTATGTTTATTTTTAACATAATTATTTGAAAAAAAAAGAGTTTGAGTAGCTATTAGAATGGTTTGAATTACAGACGTCAATTGGCTTAAATCAACCTCGATGCTGTAGATTTTGAAAAAAAGTCGATACAGAACAATGGGTTAACATGTGTTTGCATTCAATGTTTACATATTTTAAAAAGATTTCATGGGGAAGGAGATTTTGAATGGGAATAAAAAAGGTCCAGAATCTTTGAATCAAGTTTCGTGATGTTTTGGGGTACTTAATCGGTACCATGTATCGAGGCTTAGTTATATGGTTTTGAAATAATTTGTCAAATGTTTGATCTGCTTTAGAAGATTTTTTAGTTTTTTTTTAGCTTTAGTTTTTCGGAAACAGTGTTCATGATTTGGATATCCAAGTTCAATTCCAATTGACTGTTAGTTTGGGAGATGTTGCTGTTAAAACAATGTAGAGTCTGTTGCAGCTAGTCCTGATAATAGTTGTTGGAGTAGAGATCTTGTAAGTCTATGTCAATAGAAAGCCAGTTATTGTAGGAGTATGTGTTTTTTAGATCAGTGAATTAACAACGTATTCAACGCATTCATTCATTTAATTATAAGCTATGTATTTTTTCATATTTGTTATGCGGTTTTTCTGACTGTCAACCATAATATTTTTGAAATTTGGTCAAACGCTAATGACGACTTGCTTTTGGCCTCATTTGACTGGACCACATCTTTTGTAAATAGCTGACTTCTTTAATAAGCGTTTTTTGCTTAAAAAAAATTAACGATTTTCTTTGGTTGGTTTTTTGTTATTTTGATTATTGTGTGGAAATAATTGTTCAAAATTTTGGCATTAAAATAAGGAAGAGTGTTTACAGACGCATATATTCGCAGTTTTTAAAAATAGTTTTGATGACAACTTTTGGGTATTGTTTGCATTTCTTTGCTTGACTTTGCAGCTAAAATTATCAGAATTTCTTATCCTGTTTTTTTTTTAGTTCGCATATTCGCTAGCCTGGAACGAGTATATGAGATAAAATCTAAAAATGAATCAAAAATGATTTTTTCCGAAAAAGTAAGAAATTTATTGGGAAGTGTAGCAAGCGAGCTTCTTTAGTAGTGTCTCAATTATTAAAAGTCAAAGTCATAGTGAATTTATTTAATCAAATTAAAACTGAGGCCTGATGAATATGAATATTTATGCATTGGGTATTGTGTTTATTATTTTTTATCCTTAATTACTTATTTTCTCGGATTTTCTTATTTTATCTTCACTTTTAAGGAGATAATCTATAATTATCCTGTGAATATATATTTTTTTTTTGAGTTAAATGAAATAAAAACAGAATGAAACCACATACCAAAGATGTAACAATGCCGAAACGCGTACATGACTGCAACAACAACAAAAAAAGAAGGTGAATGGCGAGTATCGTCCCGAAAACCTACATAAAGAAATTAAGAACTTTCAGTTTTGACCATTGAAAAATAATGTTTGTTTGGTCGTTTAGAACGCGAACTTAGTTAAAATTGCTTGAACGCTGTAATTTGCTATTATGAAAGTCACGGGGTTATGACAAATTCATGTAATTCGTTATTATCAAAGTCCATCACACATGTTTGTAGAGCTTTCAGTAGAACAAGGCTTCGGGATTTTTTTATAAATATCTACGCTTTTTACCCTAATTGCCATATAATTCTTCATATAACCTTATGGTTCATCTGGGTACTTAAATATCTATTAAAGTGGAGAGCATGGAAGGGATTTCTTGGAAGAATGCCTTCACCCCTATCCCATCAGACAATGAATATATCTTTTTATTATTCAGACTGCCGTGGTAAAAGAAGATGTGAATCTTGTCTCGTCCAAAAAAGGCAATCACAAATCCTTAACTTACCGATCCTGAGATGGCAAGACTTAAAAAAATTATGCCAGCCCAAGTTCTGGTTCAGATAGAAATCAGTTTCTCTATTCTTTCGATTGAGTTCCGTGACAGACGCATGATGGATTAGGCCGTCTATCACCTGTATTAATTACTTTGAAAAGATTCTTTGAGAATTTTTTCTCATCGTTAAAAGACGCTAAAACTCTTTATTCTGAGAAAATAGCATCAAGATTGTTAACATTGAACGGCATTATTTTAAAGTCTTCATTGATAGTGTTAAATATATATATATCTGCCAAATATTGTCAAATGTTTGGCCGTAGTCTCCAGTGTCGAGTCTAAGCTTCCAGCAGAAGTCGCCTTGGATCGTCCTGGTCATTTTGTTAGGTCCTTATTGTAAACGCTGAGAATAAAGTAGATGTCTTATTTGCTCATACTACTTATACTACTGTACTACCAGCATTATATGAGCTGGTAGTACAAAGTATGTGGTACTGGAATTCAAACTATTTATAGATTCTGCTTTGACAGAATATGCTTCTAAGATTGGGGCTATCTGCATTATAAAATTATATATGGCATAAATATGGTCACAAATATACATGGTTTACTATTAGTGCATACGTTTAGTGAAAAGTATGGTTTTGATTTTTGTTTAATGTTTCTTTTTTTTACGTTTTCTAGTCACTCCTACCAAAGATATATGAAACAACACCGGCCGGAGTGTCAACAAAACAGATTATACATTTCGGTCAATTGATTCAGTCTGGTGAGTAGACTTGCGTATAATTGCTTGTGGGGGTTGCTTACGGCAATTTCTACCTTCTTAGGCAAATTTCAACAATACGACTACAGATCCAGACAGAATAATTATCGTTTGTACAAAAGGACAACTCCACCTGAATATAATTTACGCAATGTAAATATACCTCTTCAAATGTTTTACGGGGGCCAAGATTTTCTCATGTCTAAGGAGGTAAGTCTATAAATATATTGTTTTTTCTAACTTACTCTGAATTCACAATAATTTACAGATCTTGTAAATTTTTCATGGCCAATAGATTTTGTTTTATCCTTTTCAATGTCTGACCGTGAATTGTAGAAAATGATTGTAGTGCCATTAACAACTTCTGTTTGTTACTTGTGCTCAGTTCAATTTGCAGACGATGATGATGATGATTAACAAAAGTTATTTCATCTTGAATTTTCCAATAATCTTCACTAATGAATACTCTCGAATTTCGAAAAGAAAAAGCGCCTAACAGAGTCGGCTTTAATTCTCTATTCACGCTTTTCTACTCCATTTTCTGCTAATAAATATCGACTTAATGGCGCATATTATTTAATTCTCATGGCTTTTCAAGTTTACTTTATCTCAAGATTGGAAAATTATGGTAATTTGTTTCAGCAACTATTTTTGTTTCAAAGTGGGTGTTTTCCTTTTAAACGGGCAAAAGAGATTTACTCAAGAAAGTTTTGAAAATTATAACAAATAAAAAAAAAAATGTATGCCCAGGAGGATGTTTCGAGTTGTTTTGTTTTCTAAATGAGAACTGGACATAGCTTGAAACAGAATTGAGGAAGAAGAATATTGTGTTTACGGGCGAAGGAATTGTCCCTCCAAGCCCATTCCTTTTTATGCCCATTGATGTGTTCAGAAGTTTAAGGATGTAGAACTTGCTGAAAAGTTTTTGATTATTTAATATTTACTTTGATTTGTTTTCTGGATCTGGATTGTAATTCTGGTCTCGAAATAAAATGGCCCTGAAACACCTTAGGGATCCAGCCTCAAAAAGGAATATTAAATCTTAATTTTACTTATTCGTTTAAATTTTATCAAATTAGATCATTATTATTCATGACGGTTCTTTCTTTAGTAGGCATATTTGTTTTTTACATTAACTGATAAGTTAAAAATTCAGCATTTAATTATTATTCATTAATTGTTTTGTATGAATCGAATCAATTCGCTAATTATACTGAATTGCAATCGACAAGTTGCTGTGATGAGTTTTTGCAGTGGCTTAAAATTTTTCGCAGATTTACAAATTGAAGTATCATTACCACGGTTGATCAGTTCACTTTGCTTACTTGAGTCGTTTAATTGAACGTACGCGGTTTTACACATTTCATATGAATATCTACGAGATTGTTTTTGAAAGATTTGTATTAATGCAAAATATGCATAAGTAGATGTTGATGAGTTTTGACTTTGAAAATGTTTTTTCTTGTTTTGCTTTTTTGCATCAGCGAATAATTATGTTCATGGCGCCGAGGTTACAAAAAGTCATGACTCGTTCTTGAAAAAGCGTATTGAAAGGGAAGGTTCTAAAAACATTTCGACTGGAGAATGATGGTGCGAAAATCATGGTAAAGACAAATGACTGCGAACTCTGGAATAATTAAATACCATTCGAAATGTTAAAGTCGATGAATTCCATTGTGATTTGCAATATGTCGGGTGGAAACATAATTAATATAGTGAAATGCTTCCTTAGATACTTGGAATTACCATAAAAATACATATATTCCAACGGTTTCAATCTCTTCAACGCATTCATGGCCTTAACAATGATTTATGCGTGAGATATCATTAAATTTAATCAAATTTTGACGATACTCCGCGAAGTGATTAAAAACTGCTTGTTTTCAAAAATTTACTTAGCGTAACATGCTACATAATAAATCCATATATTTTTACATATATGATAAAACAATGTTGCATCGTATGGTCGGTGAAATTGTAATTTTAATTAGATTTGCTATACTAAATTCAAACTCGTTTGGTTTTAGTGCAAAAACTAAAAGTTGTCTTAAAATAAACAAATGTACCTCAATTAAAGCATTGCGTTATGCCATTTTACGACAGAAATCGAAATACTTAGACAGTTTGTTGTAACGTATATTGAATCATCGAATAGTTGAATAGCGTTATTAGATAATCAACAAAAGATATCACAAATAATCAGCAAACATTTACTAATGTACATAATTTCGTCCTTGGTTTTTGAATTTGTTTTTTTTTTTATTACGAAGGAGAGTTGTGTGTTTAATTGTTAAAAGTAAATCTGTTCATTTGTTCAGATTATGTAAGTGGGACATTAAAACGTGTACAATTAGTTGACCTGTTGAATTAGGGGAAAAAATTGCATATGTTATTTATAATGTACTTATATTGATTATTACTTTTATCTCTAAATTATTTCGTTTAGTGGGGCTTATCACTTAATATACTTGCTTTATTGTACATCTGCGTTGCTTGAATATTGGTGAAAATTTTAATGACGTTAAATTCTCAACGTCCGAATTCACCTTTGTAGAAGTGAAACATGAAATTCAAATATTGTGAAGGTTGGAAATTGAAGCCTAAAAAACTGAAAAGGGTACTTTGAAGACTGAGAAAGAAACATAAATTTTGATTTTTGCGGGTTTTAGAAATTGAATTAAAACGCAGTCTCTTACATTAGATTATTTACTTCAGTCTGTTACATTAAATCTTATTTATTTATCTAGAATATATTTTCAATTTTATTGGACATTTTTTTTTGCCCTGTTGCAGTAAAGATACGTATAAAGTTTTTTTTTATAAATTTTTGGCTACTTTATATTTCTTACAAACTTATAAAAAAATAATTAAACTTATAACTAACGTGACGTAACAGACTGGATCGCATTTGCACAGATTTAAATGATAAAAACATTGTATCATATTGTTACATCAATATCTAGCTTACGTACTGACTCACATATTATTAAGAAAAAGTATCTCCATCCAACCCTCGTACTCAAATTCCAAGGGTATTCTATCTTCTGATCGGTGGTCCTCCGATAGACATGGCATATAATCGGGACATCATGAAAATCAGAAACAAAACGATTCCTGGCTAAATAAACGAACATTTTTAGAGGTATGAACAATGTGGTGAGACAAATCTCGTTGTACCATGCCTGTAGGGTGGAATAGTTGCGATATCCAAGGATATTCGAACTCGCGATATGATTTTTGATAAGTGAATATGAAGATATCAAACGTTCGTAACTCAGGCAGTTTGATAAAGTCTTCGGTTCGAACTTAACATTAAAACAGATCTGGCCAACAAAATGAGTGGTGATGTTTCATATAGTGAAAGTGTAAAGTATACAAAACTCATCCATTCAAATTTTGTGACAATCTTGGTATACATTCGTCGCTGAGTCTTTTCCAGGCCGTTCTCGCACAAGGATTCGCCCCTGGCCAAAGTGGAGTTTAAATTTTAACTCAATAACTTCAGTAACATCACTTTGTCCAAGTGATCTTCTTCACACATCTTATTTAGTCCAAGGCGTATGTTCTTCAGATGTAAAGTTTGTTGCTTTTCTCTTGTAAAGGAGGCTCACAAAATGCTTTAAATGAATTTAAACTGACATCTATAAAATCTTTTTCTCATCAAACTAACGATTTTTCTTTTCATGTGGTTTTACGCAGATTATATCTGATATTCAATGCTTTCGTCGGGACTATGAAATCATAAAACGATCCGCTAATTGAGTGGTGTTATTTTTCGCCGCCAAGATCCTTTCTTTTGAAACATCGCGTTTGTCTTTTCATATTTCTTCACGATGCACGCTACAACACTCCATGGAAGAGAATATTTCACTAGAATCTTTTGTTGTATAACATTGTCGTATCAGAAACACAAAATCACTTTGCATTTTCAAAATACTGTTTTAATTTAAAAAAAATGCACTTTTGTTTTGTTATTGGAAACTAAATCTATTAAAGATATTTAAGTCTTCTTATATTTACAACTTTTAAGGAAAAACTGAGTATCGTAAACTGACTATTTTTTCTCCAGCACAGCCGAAGGCTCCAAATATAAAATGAAACTTAGCATGAGAAAAAAATAGAAAAACGCGTTTGGTTGTGTAAGCCCGGAAAACTTCCATGTACAAAGCAACCATATTGAATTTGACTTTTCCCATACGGAAATTCTTCTTCCTAGCATCGAATGCATTTCAAGCTAGAATGCGATGCAAGAAAACGTGTGCTACTCCCATTACTTTCTCGTATTCTATTGGTCATTCATATTGGTCAACATCTAATGTTGATTTGATTCTCTATACCGCCATAACGAAAAAAAAAAACGAATATCAAAGCCTAGAATATATTCCCTTCAGTCTTAGAAGTTTAAATGAGAGTCTAACCTGAAACTCGCAACCATAGCGTCGCTACTAACAAACGCTTATACTTCGAACAAACTCCCAATTTGACGGTATTTAGGCTCAAATTTTCTAGAGGAGTTTGAAATGGAACAGATGTGTATTAAAATTCTCTTAAATTGTCAATTTTACTTTTTCCCTGGAAACATTGTCCTCACATATATTTCACTTAACCTCACTACTTTAATTCACATAGATTTAATATCATCTCACTCTCCTATCGTTTTGTAAGCTCTCTACAATTAAAAGCTCGCTTTGATTGCTACAATGGGCATTCATATATCTTTCCTTTTGAAGCCTCTTCGGAGTGTTAGCGCTTTTAAGTGGATAAGCCAAATTAGCTTAACCTAGCCGACTTTCCAGCAAAAAAAGGTCAATGACAAGACAAACGACTTTGTAAACAATGCATGATGGGAAAAAATCTTTAGATTGAGACAGGGCAAAGTACTGCATTACGCATCTAATCAGTGATTCCGGCACAGTGTCACATCCGATGCCATGCCGAAGATAATGTCGTAATCTCGTACCTGTCGTACCTTCTCAAGCAGACGATTGGAAATTTACATTCTCCTGCTTGTATATCCTGGGAATAGCAGATGTCGTTGTTACACCGTCTTTATATGGCAAAAGAGGGTGAAAATATTGCTTTAGACACAGACGAACCCTCTCCAGAGAAGACATTAAAGAACGAGTGGAAAAACCTCACACTATCGCCCGGGAAATTCTGCTCATAGGAAGGATATTTTCGATCGCTCGTAGGCAATGCGAAAAGAGCGGTATTTTTTTATATTAATCCTTATCCCCCAATTGCAAACAGAGCTGCCTAATCTGAAGGAAGACGCTATTAGAGGAGTGCAAATTATGACTAGTAATGTTGTATGTGACTTTCTCCAGCCAATGGTGAGGATTTTAGTGAATAGTCCATAAGTCTTCTGTGATTTAGAGTTCAAAAATCATTTCTCAAAAATAAAATTAATATTATTTTACAAATTAATTATTATTATAATTAAAATTATAATTAACATCTATATTAATAATATATTAAAATTATAATTAATTATCAATTTAAGTTTGGTTGAACCATCCTCATCTCATCTACATATTTTAATTTGTTTTCCAGGATGTTTTGCGCCTCAAATCAGCATTAAATCATTTACGAGTTGGATTGGTCGAAATTCCAGGATTTAATCATATTGATTTATTATATTCGACAGACGCTCCAAAACTCATATACAAAAAAGTGATATCTCATATGCGATATTTAAGTACAAAAGGATTAAAAAATTAGTAGAATTTTGTAAATAATAATTTTAACTTATTTGTAATTTGTGTGTGATAGTTATTAAATTATTAGTTTTTATTGCATTATTCGCGTATATTTATTGCCGCACTATCATAGAATTCACACAATTATGGGGATAAGCTGACATGAAAGGAGGACACTAGGTATGATTATTTGATTATTCACTGATTGTGGCATTTAGGAATTTCCATGAAGGATTAAATGAAATTATTGATTGTGCATGCAGAAAATTATCCTGATCCAGTGGCGATATATACGATAATTAAATGAAGGTTCTGAGCCATCACGAATACATTTTGGTTAGAACAGAATATTTGGCCCAATTTAGTGGTAATACAAATTTCATTGAATATTCGAGAAGAGTAACATTAACATATTAATCATTGAACCTAGTTTATCAATTAATTCAATTCGTTAAGTTAACTGAATCAGAAAATTGGTTTTATTTTTTTCAAACGACCAAAGCTGGATTTTTAATCCCTACTTTTAAGGAGTTAAACATTTTGGTAATTTTGAAGTGATGTCCTAAGGAAACAATATACGCGTATATCAATCTAATTTCAGGTGCAAGCGATTTGAGACAGAAATGAGTGGTAGGAGGTAGTTCATCATTCATAAACAATCCTATAGGTTGATCGATTAGATATTTATTGTTATTTATTAGTCTTATCATTTCTTAAAAATCCTAGGTTAGTTCTAAATAAATAATAAGGAGGAATTTTCTGATAGTTAAAGTGTTGTTGTCTTCCGTTTATAAGGAGTCACTTTAGGGAGTCTTTAAACTTGTATAATATAAAAACAATTTTACGAAATTCAGGCTAAAGTTGATTAAATTACTAAAATGTTATGTCCAAAAGATTGCAGAATGCACAACTGAAGGTACAATGAGCTTGGAGTTTTTGTGAGAGATAGGAGGGGGGGGGGGTGTGAGCAAAAAATGCAAGTCCCTCTGTTTCACGTCGTCCACTCAACTCAGGCTTTCTAAAACGACCACATGGAGATTTTAGAGAAATTATTTGAAGAACAATAAAATTTAATAGAACGAAGAGTTTAAGCCTTCTGATCGTGTTTCGCATCGAAGTTTTGAGATTTTGGCTTCGGAGCAGTTGAAAGCATTTTCAGATCTTGATCAGAGTTCAGATTTGTGATTAGGATATACGATTTCATTATAGTCTGTCGTCTGTCCAAACTGGACCTTCTCCTTCAGTCTGTAGACTTTCGGCCAAGAAATACAAACAAGCAGGTCAATATTAGCTTCTTCATGTTTAGAATATCACTCTTTGGTGTGTCCCGTTGGCATAAGAAATGCTTAGACTTTATTTTCTCCGAAAATTAAGATACAGATCATGTACGTAGTTGTACATTGCGAACGCTTTAGGTATACGGAAAGAATTTTTCAGGGTATTTGCCATGAAACACGACAATATGAAACTCGATATTTTTTATTGGGAAAATTACATACATTTACCTTAAATTCTTAAAGGCTAACACACAGCAGCTACAATATATCGAAGTTTTTTTGTGAATTTGTGTCCGAAAGAAGATTCAGAGGAAGGCTCAGAAACCGTTTCGAGCTTTTAGAAGGCCAGAAAGCAACAAAACTATTTACGAATTTAAAACGAAAAAACAAAATAATAATAATAATAGGATTGCTTGTGAGGGAAAGGGGTTGGGGGTTGGTATTTTTTATTTTATGTATTTATGTATGCGAGTCCGGCGGGAACTCCTTGCGCGAGTTGAAATACATTCCTTTTTGATTGGCGTCAAAATTTTGTTTTTTTTCTCATTTGCGACGACATTTGCTCAAACTTAGGAAGCTGTTATTTATTATAGGGGTTAGTAATTGTCCGTGATTAATGCAAGGTCACTTAAAAGTAAGTTAGAATGGTGATTATGTTTGGATAATCTTCATAATATGTAA
Organism: Stratiomys singularior; assembly: GCA_954870665.1. Classification (NCBI taxonomy): domain Eukaryota; kingdom Metazoa; phylum Arthropoda; class Insecta; order Diptera; family Stratiomyidae; genus Stratiomys; species Stratiomys singularior. The sequence continues at coordinate 9,906,399 of OX940881.1, read as the reverse complement.
CAAGGCAATAATTTATTCTTTAGATTTTCGGAAGTTTATATAAAATACCATTGCGAATATATTCATCAGAGTCTTCTTGACGAATTTCTTGACGCAGTATCTACTAATCAACGAACTTGTTCTGCGAATTCTTCCCAATTGGTATTCAGACAAATAAAACCACTGAATTGAGCCATATTCGATGATGGGCTGAAGAAGAGTTGAATAGGAGACGACTTTTTGACAATTTTTTTGACGACTTTGACTATTTTTGACAATGCGAAAATTATATTCATGAGCAAAAACAATGATTCGAAAGCATTTATCGCCTTTGGGAGTGTTTTAATTAAGCGGGGGACAGAGAAGTGCTTATAATATAAGTTAGTAACTAAATATGTGGTTTTTAAGTCTTAATTTGTGTACTTTCGATTTTTCGGCCTATATTCTTAGTGTATGATATTGCTTTTTTAAATGTTATTCTGTGGTATGATCTGATATGGATATTCGTAATCAGTTGAACCATGCTCTCTTGTTGCTTAATTATTTCCAAAATTGTTGGCATAACTGAGTAAAAAGGGTGCATAAACGTCGTATTTTCTAGCTAGACTTCATGTGGTTTCTCCATTTCCTAATTTGGTTTTTTTTGTTAACTTCTTCATCAATTCTTTCGTCTAGTTTTAATAGAACTTTTAGCTGCACAACACTTGGATATTCGCGTACTGAAACTAACTCTTAGTCAATAGTGAACATTAATTTCTTGCCAAAACAGGAAACGTTTTTTTTTTGTAAAAACCGCGGGTTTTTTGACTATCATAAATGTTTTCAAATAATGTAATAATGTGTACCGCGGAAATCTGTCTCCAAATTTAACTTGTTTTTCTCTATTCAATTCGTTTCCGTTAGCAGGATTCGTATTATTCACACTACAACCTTCTACGTGTTAAAGAATTGGCGTTCACATTACAGATGTGTTCACACTTAAGGATGTTCATGATATCCTGACTATACAGAACTCAAAAGGATCTAGCAACAAATGCACATAATCCTTTTTGGCATGCAGAATTTTGTGTTAAAAGCAACGCAGATGATGCCCATCACCGGAATGTGAAGATTACCTGTCCTTAATTGAGTCGATCCAGCAGTTCAGTGTTGCATAAAATGTAACTGAAAATTTTGAAACATATGTAGAAAATGTCGAGAATTAGCAATAGCATTTGCATTTACGTATGATGAATAAATTCTTATTTCAACATTGGCAAATGCAATGCAATAAACTAACGAAGAAGACAATGAGGTTCATCTTGAGTCCTTACCGAGTTTTGAACGAAAACTGCCTGACTAAAATAATTGGAGTTTGTTTTTCGTTTAAAAAAGATAATAATTAAAAATTCAAAGTGTATTGAAACCACTTGGCATTCAAAGAAAATTCATCGATTATGAAGTTGTTTTCAAATATTTTAGAATACTAGTTACTAGTTACTACTAGTTACTAGTTACTAGTTACTTACTAGTAGAACAACATTAAGTTTCTTAAAACACTATCGAAGTCTACCCGACATTAAACGATATCCAGCCTCTGAATTTTTCCTATATAAAGTTCACACTGTACATTAATGCGTCAAAAGATCCTAAAATAGAAATAAATATTTTGATTTCAGATTTCATTCAGAAACTATTTATTTGCAAAAAAATGTTATTCTTCCAAACAGAGGAACGTTGTTACGTACAAAGTAGCTGTCTCTATACTATGGCATATTATACAATAAAGTATATCCAAAGTTGAACACAAAATATTATGAATACACAAGGATCAAAGAACCATTACATACTACATAACAAGATTTCATCTTTCACATAATCGTATCTATAATGCTTATTCCACATTTGGTTAACTTAAATATCTATGAAAATATAAATTACTGCAAATCTTAAATTACATTACCTTACATTGTGATAAAGATTCTTTTCATGGATGCTTTTCAGTTTTGTTTTTTTTCCCCTATGGAAATAGGGAAACATTACCTAACTAACAAACGAAATTATTCGTTACAAGCTCATCTGTTGGCATAAGAAAAGACCAAAAGCAACCTATAGTCTTATGTGTGAGTAAAATGAAAACAATACAATGAAGAGTCAGGTTAAGGTGTACAGTCTATAAATCAGGATTAAGTTAATAGCAGCAGCAGCAGCACTAGCAAGCGCCCTTTGCTTTCCTGTGTATATATTTATATGTTTTTTTTGTGTGTATGGTTTTTGTAGCCTTTTTCTAGGTATAATAGATGAGTCCTTTTACAAAAAAAAAGTGGAACAAATGCCTCGCTTCGTCTCATGCCATGCCAGGTACACGTTTCTGCATACAAAATACATAAAACAATAGAAATAATATATATTTTACGTACTGAGTGAATACATTTGCGTTCATTTACACTTTGTACGGAGTGTATACAGGGTGTTCATAGATTTTTATAAGCTGTTGAAATCTTACAAGAGCAGATTATTCCTGAAAGATTTGCAATGAATTTTCATTTTATGCCTGAAAATATGCAATGAAAATCGCCTAAAAACTGTAATTTAACGGTTTGAAAATATGTTTTCATCATAGAGGAAAAACTAGGATGTTTGATACCAATTTGTAATTGTTCTCAGTATAAGTTAGTTCAGAGCTAACTGTCGTGCGTCGAAAATCCTACAAATCTTTTTAAAAGTGGATGATAAGTGTTATGCTAAATGCTAAATTCACCTTTTTGCTTTAATAGTGGTTTAGAAGTCCTGCTGGGTGTTTGATGTGGTACTTGATTGTAAGCCTTTTGTGATTTATATAGCAATGAAAAAAAGGTTAGCTAATTGTCCAGGAACATAGAATCCAAGAATAACTACTAGAAATGTGTGAATTACCACGTGAAAATGACCATTGCTAAATAACTCGACGGACGATTTTTGAAGCTTTTCCTGGAACTTAAATTTCCATTTCAATATGGCGATACATCTGACTTGAGGGGAGTTTTACAAGTCTGTATACCTACGTTTGATTCTAGTCTAGTCTGTTTACCTACGTTTACAAGTCTGTATACCTACGTTTGGAGTGGATTTCTGATTTGTATATATACTCAACAAAAACTTTTCATCGATTTCCGGCTTAGGATAAAATAATTCCTTTCAGAGTGTCCTTACTAAAAGGTATTTCCAGTTCTGATTCGAAATCTTGGAATGTGGGTGTTAGACGAGATTTAGGGGAGCAACCTATGTAGCCTGATAAGTTTTGACAGACATTAAAAAAAGATATCCTTGAACTTTCGGTTGAACAAGATGAAAGTTGTTAAGTATAAAATAAATAAAAATCAAATCATTGCACTTGAGAATGAATGACTATATTAGTGCAACAGGCTAATTTTTAAATGTAATTTTGTGCATTTCTCCGCTGAATAGACAGTAAAGCCCATCAAGGATTGCGACTTATGACAGCTGTTGTTATTGAGACGTGCACGTGACTTTCAAGTGTTTTGTTGTAATGGTACAGGAATAAACTCGAATAATGCTATAATTATTGAGGGTAATTTGAATTTCAGCAGATTTTACATTTGAAAATAACTTATATAGTCAGAATAAATTTTTTAACTATTGGGTCTGAAGAATATTAGTATCTCTTTCTTCCTGACGTTTTCGGGACTTTTAAACTTGCCAGTGCTTATGCAATGACCTCGTCCAGTGCAGTTCGTCCTTTTTCTTTGAATATAATACGTCCGTGGTAATAACTCGAAAATCTACTCACAAAAATATATGAATGCATAAATATATGAATAAATAATAAGGAAAGGGCAAAACTCTCAATCCATTTGGAAGAGGAGTTGTAGATGAAAAATTATACAGATAGAATAGCAAAATTAAGTACAGAAAAAGTGCTTATTGCATTAGTGATATCGTCTTACCACTAGAGCAACGAAGAAACAACCAAGATAGAAATACCGACGATACTGATACGAGATGCTGATACTAGATATGCTAAAGAATTCGTATAAAAACACGGCAAGATATGACTACGTGTCATTAAATAAAGAGAAAAGTGTAAAATCCTTACTGCTTCAGTTGTCGTTATTTTGGCGCCATTGTGTCATCATAAGGACAGTGTATCAAATATATAATTTTCTGATGGTTGTATGTGTAAAATTGATGTTAATTCAAGAAAGAAAAAAAACTTGTTGAAGGATTTCTAGATATAGTCGTTGTGATGCGAAATATGATATGAAAGTGTTTTATACTTTTAGTAGAAAGGATACTTCATATAGAAGACAGACCTTCAAACAGACGAGTTTCTGTCGTTCCCGAAATTTTAATTTGATAACATTCATTCAACTCATTTGGAAGATTTGATGGAATCTGTATAAAGGAATGACTAAATGGCTCGCAAAGATTCAGAACATGCAGGTCTGGAATTTGGACCGAAATTTGAATTTAATTTCAGTGACCGACTCTTTGATGAAATTTTACAACAGAAAATCGTTAAGAACATATAATTGTAGAAGATAATCAAATGAAGTTAAGGCTTTCATTGGATGTATCTTTTAACTCGATAAGTTGCGCTACTAAATTGGCTTTAAATAAAAAAAGGTTGAAATTTATTTATCCATTTTCCTCAAATGTAACCAAAGAGCTAGTTAAATAAAATTAAAATAGCTCCAGAGCACGAATTTGTACGAATACTACGAAATATTATTCGGTCGGAGGAAACTTATTTGGTACGTATGTTTTTAAATAATTTTTTAAGATGTTTTTAAACAATGCGTTACAATTAGAATAAATCAGAATTAAAATTTTCCATGTACTCACCACTATCTTGCGCGTGACCCTTACAATTCTATCTAGTTTAAGAAGCTCCTGCGTAAGATTTAACCAAGCTCCATTTCAAGTCTTGTGTTGTAGCTTCTCTCCAGAAAGTGTTTGCACAATGTAAACTAATTCCTAAACCCTTTTGAGTCTAGATGTGGAGAACAAAATAGATTTTATTGCCCGAGAGATCCTTCTGGGAATGTCAATGATATTGTTTGACTTTAGGCGTCCCAAATCCACTTTGACAAGGAAGTAGCTTCCGAGGGTGTCTCTTCGCTTTTGGGACAATTCGTCACAGTGAGGTAGCAGATGCACTGGTGTCTGGCAGAATCTGCTCTCAGTGTTCGCTTCCAAACCCATCATAGTGCGCATTGCACCTTTAAGGGGTTATATCTATGTGAATTTTTTTTTCGATTTTTTTTATTGGCTAAAAGTATGCTAACACATCCCTAGAATTGAAATCAAAAAGGCCCAAATACTAATATACTACAGAAAATTTTTGAGAATCAATTTTCTGATGTAACTCCAATGCTCGAAAAACGTAAAATTTGCTCGCTTTATACTATATAGTAATTAATATACACTGGATAGGGCTCGTTCCTTCGTAAACGACGCTAGGAGAGGTTCTGTTTACTCGATCGACTACACTCGGCATTTGAGGTTAAAGTACTGTGTTTTGATTGATATTTTTACTGTTGTTTTGTATTAAAAAGTGTTAGAAATGAGAAGTAAACTGTGCAGTGGCCGTAAAGGCAGTAAAGTAAATAGTTCATCGCAGAAGCGCAGCAAGATCAGCAACAGGCGTCCGCCTAATCGCCATTCGTTTCAGAACGGTTCGGAGTACGTGAGCGCGTCATCAAAGAAATTAAAATTGAGTGATTTGAATAATGAAAGAGATGTAAATAGTCATTTTGGCTACAGACTTATTAACTCTTTTATGTTTTTACCACTCTGTCTGACGCAGTTTCATGTAAACAGTGTCATGGTGAAGTGCGATTTTCGGAGGGAAGCAGACGCGGACTTGGCCCAAAAATTATTGTTAGCTGCTCGAATTGCGGTGATGTCTCAATCAATAGCTGCCCAGTAATAAACGATCGAGCTTATGAGATCAATACTCGCATTACTTTATTATACATAACATGCGAATGTTAGGCATAGGGATCAATGGCATTAAAAAGTTCTGCGCGTTTATGGATCTCCCGAAGCCAGTCTTTCAAGCGACGTATTATAATATTATTTCAAATATTTCAATAGCTACTGCACGTGTACGAGAACTCTGCATAAAAAAAGCAGCTGCAGAGGAGAAGCAAAAATCTATGGAGCACAATGAAGTTGATGGGCTCACAGTTTCTGGCTACGGTTCGTGGAGAAAGCGAGGCTTTTCATCGCTATTCGGCTTAGTGACTTTGATCGGCTGGTATACTGGCAGGGTACTAGATGCCTGTGTTAAATCTAAGTATTGCAAAGTGTGTGAGTACTAGAAGTAAAAAGAGGGTACCGCCGAATACGAGGAAGTATATACCGTTCACGAGCCCAACTGCGATGCTAATCATCAAGGATCTGCCGGTAAGATGGAAGTCGATGCAGTAGTTGAAATATTACGCTGCTCCGAAAAATTGCATTATATAAAATACATCAATTATATTGGCGATGGAGATTCGAAAACATACAAAGGTATTGTTGACGCAAAGCCCTACGGTTGCAAAAAAAGAGTGCATTGGACACGTGCAAAAAAGGATGGGCAGTCGTTTGCGCATTTAAAAAAAATACGAAAGGTCTCGGCGGTCGCGGTAAATTAACAGGTAAGCTTATCGATGAGCTCACTATTTATTACGGACTAGCAATCAGAAGAAACACAGGATCTGTAGAAAAAATAAGAGATGAAATTTGGGCCACCTTATTTCATAAAATTTCTACGGACAAAAAGCCGCAACACGAGAAGTGCCCGGCCGGAGTAGCGTCTTGGTGCTCTTGGCAGCGCAGTAAAGCACTGGGGTCCCTGGCAACTTACCAACACAAGCCTGCCATGCATGAGGATGTCTTCAAGGCCGTAAAACCAATTTACGAAGAGCTCAGCTCCGATGACCTTCTTTCGCGCTGCTTGGGTGGATATACACAAAATACAAATGAATCGTTCAATGCAGTCTAGTGGTCCATCGTGCCGAAACATGTGTCGAGAGGCAAGGCGTTGCTCGATACCGTGACGGATATCGCAGTTATCTTATTTAATGATGGACTGTCGGGCCTTCTCCCCATCTGCGATTCATTAGGATTGACTGCAGGACCTAATATTTACAATTTCTGCTTTGAAATAGACGCCGAACGAATAAAGGCTGCTGAGCGTTCAATTTCCGACGTTGTAAAAGAGGCGAGACGCGGCCTTTTAGCATCAAGAAAGGACGAGGAGGAGAAATCCACGGTCTTGGAAGGCCAATTGTATGGTGTTGGGATAGCAGAGTAAAGGTAAAAAAATTGTATATAGTAACATTTTGAAAATTAACAACTTTATAAGGTTTTGAAACTTTCAACGCGTTTATCTCGAAAGTGTATTTTTGAAATTTGCCGGAAACGAAACTCTTTCAGTTTTCATCCGACTGACTTGCCGTTATAACTGTAGCTTCTTGATATGATTATCTAGTGAAGTACATACGATTTTAGCGATACGTTTTGTTTAAAAAAAGTTATAAACAATTGAAGTCATTTTTTGGGCCGAGAATGTATTTCTTTGTTCAATGGTCGCCATATTGCGAAAAATCGATATTAAACTATTATCGTGTGTACTTTCTTTAGTAAAACTCATGGAGCTTATGAAAAAATTGTTTTATTGTTCCAGATGCAGAAGGGGGTGAGAAACTTGTCCGGTCGCGGAACGTCTTTTGTAAATACAAGTGACTTTGACGTGCACTACAGCCGCCATTTTGTATTGAATTTAAAATAAAAAAATTTTTTTGCACTTCCGAAAAGTTGCCCTTTGTATTGATATATTATTTATAAAAGCCTTTTTTCAAAATCCTTGAAAAAAATGCTGAAAAAGGCTTGGTTTTAGCCTTCACATAGGCATAATCCCTTAAAGACCCTTAGCTGTCTCTTGTTCATTCTGATGCACGCTCGAAACTTCATTTCGTCATAAACGTCGAAAAAGTCTTCGACATTCGTGGTCCTGAAAGTTCACTCCAAAACCTAATGCCGTCCCGGTGAATACTATCGAAGTTCCTTTCCCAAAATTTGGACAAATCAAATGTGGAATCTGTAAGTTTTTTTTTCATTTAAAGAAAGGACAATTGAATAAGGTAACTTCAGATTCAGAACCGAAAGCAAATTCCTATTAAATTTCAGGCAATGGATTCAATGTTTCAAGACAGCTTTGAGGAAAGACTATGTTCAGAAGTTTAAAAAACTATTAATTAAGAAGGTTCATCCAAATATAAACTTTGTTTAAACAATGATCAATGACACTTATTTGTTTCCATATTTAGTTGACGATATAAAAGGAACATCGTTTTGGTTCTAATATTAGAACCGATTGTTGGTTTCAGGATGGAGAAGACAAAGAAATTATGGTTAGGTAGGTAAGAAATATATGTAATATCATTATTGCTAATAAACAGATAAGTCTGGTTGTAACCATATGACTGATTGGTTTGAAAGATCCTTTTGTAGGAAGGAAACAGGCGCTGGCGTGAGTTAATTCATATTGTTTTCGGTATTATTTAGGTACTGATGTATCTCTTCTCATTGTATCAACCGAGTATCCTAATGAAGCAGGAAGTGAATGAATTACGCATCACGGGAGGCTACATTTGTAATGAGGACACTCCAATATTCATCAAATCTTAATACTTTTGGGTCGCTTCATTTGTCGTGATGTGAGAAATATTCCTTGGGAAGTCAAATGTTTAGACGATGAAATTGAATTATTTATATTCCAAGACAAATTTAAGATCAGATGTAATAAGTGGATAGTTGCATTATCAACACTATTTTCATTATGTAGTATGTCCCATCTACCATAATTAATCTAGTACTTCCCTTTCGTATCGAATTATTCTATCCTGGAATATTCCGGCAAATATTTAGTAGGCAAACAAATGCAACAAAGAAAATGGATTAGCTAAAGAGGACGATGCACGTTTTAAAAAACCGAAATAAATAATATTCAAACACCCTGTATACACTTCGCTTATTACACCATTTATACGAAAGCCACCCTCATTTAGTATTCACAACACACCAAAGTGTTTATTTTCAGTTCGCCCTTTTTCCTTCATAGGATATAATTTGAATTTTTCGTATTGTTGAAGCAATTTTTCAGCCATTGTTATGCAAAAATTTGATTTTTTCTTAACAAACATACATTTTTCTCAGGTTGACTTTTCCTACATTCCTATTATAGCTCGTTTACATTTACTCAGTACTACAAATACGTACTCTATGCTCTTATAAATTAAATAAACATAATTTTATGCAATATAATTAATGTTTCTCATTAATGGACGGCCATTGCCTTTTAATGACGGCAAAATGAGTCACTTGAAATATATTAGTTAGTTGACAACGTCGCTCTACAAAACCAGTCATACAATAGCCCATATTGTAATCTTCCAGGCTTATATTTGAATTGAGGTAGAGTTTGAAGTCGCGATCGCGTGACTTCTTTTTAAAGGATCCAATAATAACGAGTGATCCTTTTTCGGCTGTTAACATTCGTGCTTTTGTGGAAAATTTTTGTGTTGCAGTTATTTCTTCGATGGTACAACGATTTGGTTGCCACCAACATGGCGTGATGGTCCAATATGAGGATGTTGCTGTTCGTGCCCAACTTTCTTCGGGATAGAGATGAATCTGTGAATAGAAAAAGACTTGTTAAGAATTGATGGTTAAGTGTTTGTTATAACATTCATAGTTAGATGAGCAGCATGAATTCAAACTAATAACAATTTTTGTATCATTAGGAGATATTATATTTAGTTAATTGTAAGCCCATCTTTGGAAATGTTGAAGCATTCTTAAAAATAGAAAAGCTGACTGAATTATTATCCTATTAACTAATCGTTTGCTGCTTGAAATCTGTTTACTTCTAAGGTTACTTAAGGTACTTAAGGTTTTTTTTATCAAAGGCATGTTCTTTTTTATAATTTTAGTGAAACATAGGAAAACTCCGAAGTTGTTTTGAATGAATATGAAAATTACTCACTGTATACCATTAACGAGTAAGGTATAAACATCCTCGAAAAAAGGGTGCTCAAAAGGGTTTCGCCCGAATTAACTGGGATCAAATTACGACTAACCACTGAAAATAGTAGAGGGCAGCGTATGGCCATAGTCGACTTAACCGAGAAACATGCCGAAAAGCTCCTCTGCATGGGCAAAATAAAAATAGGTTGGGTGGTCTGCAGAATACGGCGAAGAGCAGTTCCTCTCCGCTGTTTCAAATGCCTAAGATACGGTCATATATCACAAGGCTGCAAATGGCCTGATAGAAGCTCCTTGTGCTATAAATGTAGCAACGCAGGACATAAAAGAACACAATGCACGGGAGAGGCGCATTGTATCCTCTGCGAGAACGCCAATCCCAGACCTGATGACCTGAGACATATTCCAGGAACAGGAAAGTGCCGGGTATTTAAAGAAGCCCTAACCAAAGCCAAATTACTCGTGTCCTACAGATAAACTTACATCGGAGCTCAAACGCCCAAGACCTGCTTGACCAATTCGCGAGGGATATGAAAGCCGATCTATTACTGCTTAGCAAACAACACCGAGATAAAAATTCATCAGCATGGTACCCTGATGAATCTGGTACTTGTGCCATATGGGTTCGAAACAGCACCCAACTGAGAGTTCGGGGCCATGGGCGAAAAGATGGTTTCGTGTGGGAACGTTGCCCAGGAATAACATTCTTTAGTGTGTACTTGAGACCGATCGAACCAATAACATCTTTCCAGGCAAAGCTCAACACTTTGGAGGACACCGTCTTGAGCACAGAAGGTCATGTTCTCATTGGGGGAGACTTTAACGCCAAGGCTATTGAATGGGGCATGCCTAAGTCAGATCCCAGGGGGAATCGAATCCTGGAGATGGCAGCCAGAGTAGGGCTAGCCGTGGTGAACACTGGTTACGCGATAGATCCACGACAACGTTCCTAAACTCCCAGACACTCAGCGCTCCGCCTTCGTGCGGAATACTGAGAGGATGGACGTGGAGAAGTTTGCCGACGCGCTCATGACATGCTTACCATCGTTTGGGTCATCGCCGGGGACCAGAGAACTGACTGCTGAAGACATGGTGAATTCCACAATGAGTACCATCATCTCCGCTTGTAAGTCATCTATGCCCCGCCGGAGACCTAGACACGGAAAGCCTCCAGGGTACTGGTGGTCCACTGAAATAGCTGAGCAACGAAGGGAGTGTCACAAACACCGGCGAGAAGCTCAACGAGCGCGAAGCCAGGACGAGGCATGCACCAGAATGGCAGTATATCGGTCGGCCAGAAAATGCCTTTGCAAACTGATCAACAGGAGTAAGGCTCGTTGCTGGCAGAACCTCGTCGAAGACGTGAACAGGGACCCGTTGGGCTTGGGCTATAAACTAGTTATGCGGAAGCATAACTTGAAGCGGACATGATTGACGAGACAGTACGGTCACCCAACATCCCGTCCGCTTTGATGCCGCCAACAGGGAAACAACATCAGACTGTCCACTCTTCACGAGAAATGAACTGGAACTAGCAGTTCTCTCCATGAAGGCGAAGAAGGCTCCGGGCCCAGACGGAAAAAAGAAAAAGTTGCTTGCGATGAAAGACGATGCACTCTCGACGAATGGCAACAATCATGGGAACGTGAGCTAAAAGGAAAATGGACCGCGCGGCTCATCAAAGACTTGAGATCGTGGCTCAGTCGAACGCATAGTGAGACTGACTTCTACCTGACCTAGTTACTGAGCGGATACGGTTGTTTTCAGTCATACCTGCACAAGATAGGTAAGTCACGGTCTCCAGATTGCATATTCTGCATTGGTGTGAAGGATGACGCCTGTCATACTTTCTTTTCATGCAGAAGATGGGACAAAGAGCGCAGTGATCTTGCCGAAAAAGTGGGAGAGCTCCATCCAGATAGCCTAATCGAAGAGATGCTGAAATCATTTGACAAATGGAATCAAGTGGCACATAACGCTCGGGTAATCTTAGTAATGAAAAAAGGCATACTTGATCGGCTGGAGGCGTCGAGAGTGGAGGGTTTCCTTCTCTAGCGATCCTCCTTCTCTTTCCCATCCAATTGGAGAAGGAATCCCTGTAACCCGAAGGCGCCAAAAGGCGAAAAATTGGGAGGCCTAGCCCGAAGTAATGTGTCAAACGGTTCCAGGCTAGGCGCTCCGGTTGACAGGGGAGGTGTTTAGTCGGTAGTCCAGTAGGTCTACTGGAAGTCCGACACTCAGGGCGTAAATAGCCTTCACCTACCTACCTAAAAAAAAGGTATAAACATGGCTCGTACGAAGCATTAGAGGAGTTGAACTTTCTAGTAGATTCTTGGGCGAGCACATAAATCAATGATTGATGAGACTTTATTGAACATTCACTAGATATATTGTTCGATTGCATCTTACAAGTATTTCCACACTTACTTCGTCGGCTTAGATTAATCTAGCACCAACCAAAATCCCACAATCACCTCCTACTCTATTCCCATTTGACCAGTTGATACAGCACTAATTTAATGGTTGCTGCTATACTAAGTTATACAACTATTTCAACATATTCATTATAATATGACCAGTTAGTCACAATAATTAATCTCAATATTTATCATTGCGCAATTGCATTCCACATAACATCACTCCAGGATTAAGAGATATTTAACATAATAAAGACCATAATCTCGCGCCATATTCAAAATTCCATGTGCAACTACGAGTATAATCAACCCCTAAATGTACATCGTTCGTACGTAGGCTAGTAGCACACAATTTGGACGAGTATTAACATAATTCACTGCACACTATCCTGCGTCCGATCTCCCTAATGCAAGGACGTTTGCTCGACCATCCATCCAGCCATCCGACTAACCAAGAGAGAAGCAGGCTCTGCGTTGTGCTGGATGGATACTCCTCGTCTGGAAATCCTTTAAGCCGTGCAGTCGATGAATGTTCAGTCTATCGTTTATGGATGAGGTGTTGTTCAGTTGAGGGTGGAGTTCATAAAGGTTATTGTTGAGACGTTGTGAAAGAAAGTGTATTGAATGGGCAAAGAAGTCAGTTGGATGACTCTGAAGATAATCGACATAATCGGTTTATTCATGCTAACCAACGGCATAATAAGATGGAATAAATACAAATTTCCTCGATAAATTGCACTGGAGGATTTGGTCAAGCGACAAGATTTATTTGCGTGCTGCTGCGATATGCATTTACAAGCATTCTGTATGGCAACTCTCAAGGACTTGCACCCTCACAAACTTTTGGCTTGTCCAGCTTCTGAAACTCATTCGTTTTATTATCACTGAAAATATTGGGGAAACTAATTGTTAAGCACGTAAGGGTTGTGTACTCTATTCAGATTTCGTCATTGGAAGAAAAAGTAAAAAAAATTCTCGTCCAGAATTTCAACAGAACTAATTTGCTTGTTAAAATGAAAGAGTCGCGCAATTCTTGAAGAATGGCACTTTGAAAGAAGTTGAAGCTTCGTGGAACGATTATTACGGCTATGATAAAAAGCATAGCAAAAAAAGAAAGAGAGTAACAAGGAAGGGAATAAGATACTATGTACTATGAATTTGAGTCAGAACGTGAAAGGATAGCACGAGGATTATGATAAAATAAAATAGAATGAATGGCTATTAAGAGAGTTTTTCTGCTTTCAAGTGCCCCAAGGTTAGGAAGAACGGATTAAGCAGCCAAGTCAAATAAATCAGGCGCATAAAGATAAGATGAGGATGGTTAAAAGTTCTTCGAAGACTTTTAAGGAGAGTATTTATCGATAGCTATGTTGTAAGGGTATGCGTTTCTGGGGGCTATTTAGTATATGAAATTTGTATCGCTTGATATCATTGGAAAAATTTGAATTGCATAGAAATTACGGCAATGCTTTCATTGGTTTCTACGCGGTGGAAGTTTAGATGTCGCTTAAAAGGATATTAATAATTGCAATATAATGGGACTGTTATAAGTTGATCTCAAGTTTAGAGCATATTATCATAAGTGATTATGAAAAGTTGCTGATATTTGCTAAAACGAATAATATCAGGAAACTATGAATGATCGTTTCACATTTCATCTTTGCCTTGTTTGTGAAATATTTGAATTTAGATGTGGTTTCAATTATTAACGATATAGGCCTTTCTGTTTCATCATGCCATGTAAAATGGTATGATAAGAGAGGGAGAGAGAAATCAAGGATATTGATTTTTTCACATTTAATCTCGTTCTTAGTTTGAAATCCCGGGTTGAGAGATGTTAGAGATACTTTTAGACCTACAACTTCTTCGTCAAAGCAAACTATATTTAAAATATCTAAAACAGTCGTCTTTTGTCAGCCATGAGACTACATGCATGATATACCACATTTCGACGGCAACGATGAGAAACGCGATGCTGTACGCTCCGCGTCATAGTGTAACTGGTAATAATCCCAACACACCTATTATATTCACCTGTGCACGCCGGGGTCCAAAAATGAGGCTCTTCAAAACCAAAACCTCTTCAAAATTGATGTAATCAGTGATGTTCAAACGTGGATTCGCCTGCAATGAAGATGAGTTCTCTAATCGTTACACCATTCGACTTATCCGACACTTGATTGAGTTAGTATTAACACATATTCCTTCCTTATTCCTTGTTAATATTCCATGTTAACATATATCTATATTCCATGGTCCTTCCACGGTCCAACGTTTCTACGCCGAAATCGAAGGAGAAACCCTTTTTCGCAAAAATCGGAGTCATTCCGTTTTTTTTATATTTCGTACTTATGCATTTATAATATTTTTTTACGATCTTTACGAACTAAGGAGCACCTTGTCAAATCACCAACACCAGCCAGCTGTTGAACATTGATTAAATCGAAAAAAAATTCAGGGATCTCATGTTCTAGTTGAAGATATAAAAATTTACTAACGTAAAGTAAGGGAAAACGGTAGCAGAAATTTACGATAGCATATCGGTCGACAGGAACGGCAGTAAAGTTTTATGTTTAATTTGCGAAAGGAAAATTCAAATTTTGTAAGAGTTTTCCATACCTGATGGAATTCCTAGCCCTCTCTGTACATGCATATAAAAGCTGAAGGCATTACCCAACCAAATTTTAGGTCAGGCCATCATTTAGTTTGTCGTAAATTTTTCCATGCTCTTCCCATTAAGGTTATTGCTATGCAAATAATGGTTACCAATCACTCTTGCTAAGAGATTACGGGTAACCTATTTGGACTGTCTCTGGTTGATGACACATCGAAAACACCATGCATTACTCAAAATCACGCTTCCTTGTACGCTATGCGAAAAACAACCACGATTTACTGCACGACTATTTTCTATGATAATGGAAGCGTATAATGGGAGCACGCTTACCAGTACCTCTATATTCAAATGAAAAATCTTCTCCCCGTATATCTGTGACCTATTTCATCATTTCACACATATAATCGCTTCCATTCCGTTTATACTCTCTTCACGGTTTAATCGCCTTTTTGTTGCGGTGTCCGTTCGCCCCATTTCCACTTGGAATAGCACAAATGAATCCAGATCAGATACAACATCAAAAATTAAAAATTCACGACAACAGCTTTGAAAGAAAGCTTTAAATAGATGTCTTTGGAAGACGCTTGTCCTTATTCGCCTGTAATTCGGTCATTGGGGAGAACTGAAAGGAAAACGAGATGACTGGGAAGCAGGAAAGTGCTCACCGCACGCCAATGCTGTGAAGCTATGAAGCTATTGAGCTGGCTACTTTGGCTTGGTAGTCTGGATCAAGGGACTAGTTTTCTGGATTGTTGTTACTATTTGTCCTGTGTGTCCATCAGTTTTACAGTCACGTAAAAAGGCCATCATGAGACAGCAAAACCTATGAACGTGATAAGGGCTCTCAACCGCAGCACATAACTCATTCAGATAAACTCGCAAACATTGCAAACCTCTGGCACCTCTACATCCTTTGCTCCCGTCCCTTCGCAATTCTATCTTACAGTCATTCTTCCTTTTACTTCTCGACAGATGACTACAACTACGACAGCCAGAATTTGACATACATTGTGATTTTCCGGGTAAAACGTTTTTTCTTTGGTATTTTTGATAAAGGATATACTTTGATGAAAAATTCTCGATAGAGGATGTTGATTTGTAGAGAGGGAGAATCAAAGGTCGTGGTGGAATGGTGGAAGGAAGATCAGAAGCGAGACGAGGTACAGCAGAGGATTTTTGTTCGGAGCAGTATTTGAGCATGAAACTTCTATCGCTTGCTTGGGCTCTCTAGTTGGCCTCGATAAAATTGAGCTGTTGAAATCTAGTGATGGTATATTGTTCTCCGAAGGCATGAGAGTTTTTCTATTAGGATGGCCGCGAGGATAAAAGCCGAATTGATATGTGAGTGGAATAGATCCACTTTTTGGTGGAGCCAATTAAGTTGAGAACTTTTTCAAGTAGACTTGGCGCACTTCGGTTTTCGAGTGGATTTTTTTTTATTTATAGTTGTATCATTTTTTGAAAGGATGAATAGGATCTGGTTTGGATGTACTGTTTCGTTCTAGCTGAAAAGTGTGGAGTTTTTGTGGGTTAACAGCGAACACGAGTCAGCTCAATAGCTGAAAAGGCCAGTAAGAAGATATAAGAGTTTATTGTACGCAGTCAAAACTTAATTTTATGCGGATTTTGTAACTAGATCTAAGTCTGTGCTTCAGTAGCTATTTTTCATGGATATTTTTCAGGCGTTTGTTTTCACTAAATTTTATATATGAATCAATTTTCGAAGAAGACATCAGAGTGTCATTTCAAAGCAGTAGGTAATTTCTGGAATTTTTTCCGTGAATTGGGGGCTGGATAATGATTTTTTACTTTTGGCTCTGATGTCTTTCCTGAAGCAGTCCTGATTGTGAAAAATTGTTTCGTAATTTATGGGATTATATAGAGTGATTTTCCTTAATTTTGTGTGTACATTTATCATAATATATTTTGGAACTTATTTCTGAGAAATGTCCTGAAAATGTTTTCTCTTTATACGTTTTATCGTGTTTATTGTGCAGGCTATTGATGACATTTATTTGGAAACAATTTGTTCTTAACATCCTTTTCTGGTATTTTGGTTTTTTCCCTTCTTAATGCTGTGATGATGATATGATTGGTCCTGATGTGCACGGTATTCAGTGTCTCGTGTTTTGAGAAAATTTGAGGTTTTGTGTGAAGTATTCTTCCAGATGCATTTGTTATTTCAAGCCAATCCATTTGAAGATAGTTACACTTTGTTATGACCAAGAAGTCAAACTACGGTAGATATACGTTTCTCTCAAATTCCGTGACAAAGCGCATTTTTCGATGGCATGTTTAAATTGCTTGTTCTTATAGCGGAAGACTTTCACAATTTGGCAGGAAGCGTCTTAACGAACTTTCAATAAAGACAGTCGCCAAAAATTTTGTCAGTTGGCCGAATAAATCAACTATGATTATTAGATCGTACATTACCGTCTTCCCTGAATAGGATTTGCAGAAATATTGGAATTTAAGCCACGTGGTCACATGACCTTAAGGAAACGATTAAGCGAAACTATCCTCCAACTCTTTCACAACATACTCATGCCATTGCTGATCAACGGACTGCATGTACAAGCACTGGTTTTTGCTCTGAATCGTCATGGGGGATGAATACCCAGCCAGCCGTTGGGGCCGAAATACAGTAGAATGCCTATTCAAAGAACACTATGATCTCTGTTTGATGGTTCTAGGAAGGTATGGTACTAGGCAGGTATGATACAGGGAAGGTATCTTGTGTTAGAAATGAACGAAATGGTCGTCATTTTGTAAAACGAACACTACATTGGCTAATTGCTCCGAGTGGATGAGAGTTTTCGAATTGAGTGCTCTGATCGACATATTCAAACCATTGTCCTTCCCGACAACGCCAGTCCCCACAAACCGTCTAAGCCACACTCGAGGAAATCGAGTGGAAGGTCCTTCGATATACCGCTAACTGTTCTAGCCTTCTGCCTTACTCATTTTTCGGATATTGTGCCTACTAAATACCATTGTCTACCATTTGATGTCCAACTAAGTAAGGCGAGTGACGTTAAGCATCGAAAAACACCTTGCCGACTGCCAATGCAATTCCTTCAACACCAAACCGGATGAAGCGCAATGAACTGGTATGTTGTTATTATTATCAATTTTTCTTCAATGAAAACACATTGATGTGAATTTTTCATAGTATCCAAGGATTTAAATTGTAATTTAAAGAGTGTCTTAGAGATGAAAGCAATTAATTTCAAGGATTATTAACAATGTCTTATTTTAGATTTTAGCCTAAGTACTAGTAAAGTTTTGAATGAAGACATATTGGAATTCATACAAGGGGGAAGAGTATCAGGTCCACGGAACTACTGTAGAGAGAAGACTACATGCGGTAGGATATGTGGTAAAGTTTGATGCTTGGGTATACTACGAACTTCCGCAAAAAGCAAGTCATCTTGTTCGGCAAACTAATTAAAGATTGCTCCTACGGATGGTTTCTGATGATGAAAAGTGGGTCCTTTGGGTACAATAACGTGAAACGGGGCTAGAAAATTTTCAGAATAGGTGAATCACAAGCAACCAGTTCAGAAGCCGAGTTGCATCCATGGAAGGTCGTATTGCCTGTTTGGTAGGATTCTCGACGTGTCATTTATTAGGCCTTTCAGGATCGTTATCAAAGGTTAAATGTGGACTTGCACTGTCAGCAATCGGAGCGGTGTAAACAAGAAATGCGTGACACGCGTCCTGTATTAGTCAATCGTTCCAACACGACAACACGAGCCCTAGAACAGCTGTAGTTACCTAGCGCAGATGAAGGGAGATTTTTTGGGAACTTTCACTCCACCCACCATATTCTCTTGATCTTGCTCGAACGCTTATGTAATTGTTTCAATCCGTGGATAACTACTGGCAAGGAAGGGAATGCAAAACTGAAGTAGATGTTCGTCCAGGGGTAGCAAAATGTTTCGAGGGAAAGTGGACGATTTCTACAAGGGACGAATAGACAATAATGGTAAATATATATTAGACAAAGTTTAAATGAACAAAAGATAAAAAAAGACAATTTTTATCAATATTATTTTCGTAAAGGAAAAATTTTCACCCATCAAAAGTCGAAAATATTCAAGCCATCGTGAGTGCAAGGCTTTTTAGGGTGACATCATATTATAGGTTCATAATTCAATGGTAAAACCACCTACAGGAACTTTATTAAAAATTGTCATTATTTTCTATATTGCAATGTATTGGGGCTATCATTTTCATCAATCATTATTGATGGTCCCATTTTAAACAACAATATAGATAAAAACCGAAAAACATCCTGTTTGAATTACAATATCTTCAATGCTCCCATCGGAGATGACTTATACGTAAAGGAACGGCTTCATGGTAATTCTGTTTGTATTTTATCTATTGTCAACGGTGTGTGAAGATGGCCTTGCGATAATTCTTCTTCAGCAAAAGAAATTTTATCGAGTATGTGTGCGTAGAAGTTATATAAGGCGCGGTAACTTCATTCATTCATTCATTCATAATACTAAAGAGAGAAAGTGTTTTGCTACAAAGTTACACGAAAACGCCTCCATCACTTTTCATCGACTTCAACGTGCCTTGACTGTATCAAGCAGGAATTTCAAAAGCAGTGACAAGATTTCTTATCGAATTGTATCGAATGTCGATGATTTGACAAGCAGGATGCATGGGACATGGAAGGAAGCTATTCGAAAGTATCGTTCGCATTGATGATGTGACATGATTTTTCGCATTGATAGAAGGGGGAGAGCTTGAGGTAAGAATATAAATCTGAATTGAATTCAGTAGTAATGAAATTTGACTGGCTTCGAAATAAAATCAATTTGCAAACCTTATTTGAATTTCCATTGAATTTCAGCAGTTTTTTGCACGATTTGCCACGACTCTCAAAATAGATATCCTGTGGGCTTTGCGGTGCTGTTCGTCGGCGTATGACACAACATCCTGGCTTAATGGCAGGCGAGGATGTTGGATCCCGCCTATCATATCGTATCAAATCCACATCCGTTTCCATTGTTCGCGATTATTTATTAACGCGTAAACTGCTGCCGTTGCCACCACCACCACCTGATGCACTCAACACTTTTCATTGTTCTTTCACTTTTTGCAGACTTTCTATCAATATTTTCGGGGCTTTCGCATTTATCAACACTACTTTCTTTTATTTACTTTTCAGTTGGAAAATTCAACGAATTCTGTTGTGACCCGATGCAACTAGGGATGGAAAAAGAAAACACAACCGACCGCAAACAAAATGTATTTTTCTTTTTGTTTGCTTCTATTATTTTTTGTTCGTACCTTTCCGTTGACGATTTTGTCGTTTCACTGGGAGCCACGATACGAAACTGTGCCTAAGCAAATGCGTTATACTAGGGGTGGTGGTTGATTACTGCCTGGATTGTCTGATTTTATTGCAAAAGTTTGCTCCCCTAAATACGAACATAGCGCGCATGTCCTTAGAGTGGTGCTCGATGGAAACTTTCCACCTGTGCGGGTTTGGCTTCATTGCAATGTGAGTTTTGGGGATGATTAGAAAGCATGGTGTTATAGGGTTAAGCTGAGGATGTCCCTTTTGATTGCATGAAGGTTGAACTCGTTCTCCCGCTGATACAGATTTCCAAATCCATGATGAAAAGCAATGTATTGTTTTAAATGGGACGGAAATATTCACAGCTTAAAGGTAAAATATTGTGCAGGTAAGTAGGTAATAAAAAGGATGATTTAATTCAATTGACTGAGATTTAGGAGTACAATTCTTTCCATTTGACTACATGTACAAAAGATTGCTTTTGAGGTATGTAGATGCGCTAAATTCCTTTTGAGGAGTAGAATTACTGTAAGATTTCTTTTCGATTTGCTTCGGGTGCTAATAATGAAACAAAAATTAGATTTTTACGAAATTATTGGGCAGCAAAACTCACTGTTTTGTGGGAGATGATGAGACTGTTTTGTGATTTTGTGAGAACTAATGTATTCAGATGATACAAGAAAACGCACAAACATAAATAAAATTGGTTTATAATTGCATTTTTATCGAAAGTTTTTCTGAAAATTCTTGAGTATTCCTTTGAAACAATGGTGCACTTTTTCTAGAGAGCGCCAGGTCCTATCTTGAGACTATCTATTTTAAAATCGGACGATTCTAATCAGTAGTCCTGTTTGTACGTCATTGATTAGGTTTATCTCATTGAGTGTAATCATGGGATCACCCTAGCATGGGTACATATTTTTCGACGGAAAAACATTTTATCGGGATTTTTAAATCAGATAGCACCCTTTGAAATTACAATAATTTAATTTAATTTTTAAATGTTTTCTTCGAAACTGAATTTTCCAATTAATCCAAACCAATCAAATTTGTAAAGATCAAAACAATTGAAATTACATAGGCTACCCGTTTGGAATCTAAATTAATTACCATATAGAATTATCCTTAAAATAACCTGTAATTGCTACATTAAGGGATAATACACGTGCTACTAGATATATGCATAAACATACATGCAAACAACCTGGCGCTGTGTTTAGCCTCCCTTTTAAAAAAAACTTCCCTCTCTATGATATTTTCACAACTTCCAAGTGGATGAGTGGCAATTAGTCATGAAAGGACTTACGAGACTTTGAGGATTCATTGTTAGTCTTGCCTCCTCTGCGCCACACGTTTGTTGGCTTCTTACTCAGAATCCATAAAAGGGGAGAAAGTGCTTGGTTAACAGATTTTAGAAATGATTTCCGTATCCATTCACCAAACATTAGTGTTGTATGCGTAGGGGGCGATTATTTTGAATTGCTGCGTTATTGTAAAGTAATTTACACGCTCCAATAAATTTGTATACATTTACAATGTTTTCAACCATTGCCAAGTTCATGAGCATCAGCCATTCTTGTTGGTTGTGGGTTCTAATGCGAGTGAGCAAATTGCACAGAAACCATCGCTGGGACAATGACAACGACGATGAGCGATGCTACTTAAGAACTTAATGGATAGTGTAGGTGTTTTGTTGGCTTTTCTACTTTTCCACTTGCGAACCGGAACTGCGGCTAGAGGGAAATTGGTTTTCAAGTTTAGCCTACATCTGAGGGTAATTCATGCAGTTCCATTCATACGATGAGGAAATGTTTTATCGAAAAGGGTCAATAGAATATTACGGAAGTGATTGGTCGAAACTGAAAAGTCCTTTTCTTGTGATACTGGATTACGTAGGATATTGTAGGAGTTGAAGGATATCAAAACATTTTTCAACGATTAAGCAAGCTCATTCTGTTTCTTTCGTAGTAAGAGAGATAACTTGCGTAGAGATCCTTACGAAACTTTTGTTGAATTCGATGAATGAGCGATAGTATGATATTAGATCCTTTATTGTACAGTTTGAGATTATATCCAGTTGATTGTAGGAATTGTAAATAACAATAGAAACAGGTTTGTGAGTATCATCTTTTTTAGAGATCTGCTAGTATCAATAACATAAATTTTTATAACGAACTAACTTGCTTCATTTTTTTGGACTGTGTAAAATCTAAATGAATAAGCCTTGGGGAATAGTTGGTGTTCGGTTCGTTTTAGCTGAATGAATAAGTCCACGCGTCCTGCGATAAGCTCAAATATAAATAGGAGTATTTTGATTTTTGTGAGGGTGTAGTTTGGACTGTTTGGTAGGTGATAACTTATATGGAAGAAAAACATGATGAAATGTTGTCTTTCTTTTGGCGACATGTTGGGAAGCTGGCCGTATGCGCTGCCAATATTTCACGAAATTGAATTAAGATCAATGTTTTTAACAAATGCTCGTAAATTCCAGCTTTCATTTGTATTGAGCGGAGCGTCATGAGCAACTCTTTCCTGTATATCTGTTTATATCTTTCAGAGAAGTTCGATTTGCTTTATTTGTTACTTATACTGAGACAAAGTAAGGTTCTCCATATAAGTATTCCAGTATAAGTATAAGTATTTCAGTTAACTGAGACTTCATAACATGGCTTCATGCTTATTGTGCTTTACTTGTACATAACAACCAGCGCTTTATCTGCTCTCCCTGAAGGACGTGAAATAATATCGCTGTTTTCTCAAAATGAATGTCACTGATTTTACTTTTAGGTGTATAAATATGAAATGCGGATATTACTAACAGATGGCATAACCATTATATTTGGTTTGTGTCGGGGATAATTAATATGGCATTGTGGAGGGTAAAGATCTGTCAACAAATTCCAGTATGTCATACGTTTTGATTGTACAAACAACATAGTTTTTTTTCGCTTCAAAAATGTCGAATTACGTGCCAGAAAAAGAGGTTTGGCGGGGAAGTCTAATAACCTTCTTTTTTTCATTTGAAGAAAACGGCAGCAGAAACTTATCGATTGTTAGTGGAAGCATATAGTGAACATGCCCCAAGCCAAGACACTAGTGAACGATGGTTTAAAATATTTAAAAGTGGAGATTTCGATGTCAGCAACAAAGACCGTGGAAAACCACGAAAAAATTCCGAAGATACAGATTTGCAAGCATTATTGGATGAAGACAACACACAAACTGAAAAACAGTTGGCAGCAGCGTTGGAAGTTACTCAGGTAGCCATTTCACAACGTTTAAAAGCCATGGGAAAGATCCAAAAAGCTGGAAAATGAGTCACGACCTAAGAGAGCAACAACACCTCCTTTGCTTGCGTGAGTTAATCGTTACTCAGATGCAAGCCTTGATCAGTGCTAGCATGTATGCAGGCTGCTAAACGAGAAAATCTTTTGGGTGAAAACCGTGTGTGCAATCAGAAAACCAATGTGTGTAACGAGGGCAAAGATACAGCCTGGTATAGTAATAGCACAGTACATAATATAGTACAGCTCTTTCCTTTAGAAACTTTCCTTTAGTTGGAGGTTATTCCTCATAAAATACAGTTCCCTATAATTTTGGCTTTAGTTTAAGTGAGTGTATTAATTAATTTGAACGGGGATAAAACAACTCCTTATAGAAAACAATCTGTTAGGTCAACACGCAAAACGAATCGGCATTCAAACTGATGACAATTGTCGAGCGAGCTTCTGGTGAGAAATAGGAAAGAACTTCCTTCTAGATTTTCCGAGTCTAGCTAACAAACCCCTCACATGGTTGAGGAGTACTTATGTAACAGAACTGGAACACTTGGTGACTACTGAGTTAGGAGACCTCCTTGCTTTTTGTAGGACGACAGGATGGATCATCTGTTAACAATAGCATCATATGCGGGCCCATAGGTGGACTAAAAGCCCATTTTGGTCTGTATCTTTTAACCGTTCGTGAATTTCCAACCACAAATAAATAATTTTATAACGATATTTATTGAATATAAATATGCAAGATTCTAACATATTAATTTAGTTTGAAATAATGTGAGGAATCATTTTTGCTTTATGTTATTCTTTTCGAAATAAATTTGCTTGTTAGATACGTAATAGATCATTTGTTATATTTATGCATGCAATAACATTTTCAACGTTAGAATTAAATTTCATTTCCTTCGTGTCAATGCCATGTCGTACGTAACAACGAAATAACCACAAGACAAACTTCCATTTAATTGCAAGAACTTTATGTGGTGGGTCCAGAACTCGAACTTCCTCTCCATAACTAGACAAAGTTCAAAATCCTTTGTTGACGATTAAAGTTTTACTGATTTCAATTTGACTCCTCAAATGGTTTTCTATTTCAAATAAATTATTTGTACCATTCGACTGTTTCAAAGTTGCTGACATATTGAGATGTCTTGTAATCGTAGTCGCAGGAATTCATCATTACAATGAAAAATTTTCCAATTGCAAAAGTTTCACTAAAGTTCGTGGAACTCCTTACTTAGCGCCATTAGTTTTTCGTCGGTGCGAACTCATTCGTCGCTTTCCATTGTCAATTCGTGGAACTCTCATACCTACGAACTAATTGCTTAAGGGCTTTAATGAATGTCTGGAATAAAAAACTGAGAACAATAAACTTGAATTTTCCACTGAAAATGCATTGACCCTGGTGAACTTTAAAGTTTGCTTGCTTTATCACTACTGTTTAACACACCTCCTTAGATAGTGGTGATAAAGTTGAAAATTGCATGAATAGTTACTTCGGTTGAACTATGCATGTGATGTGATGCAAGGAAATGTGTAAACTGATTCCCGCCAAACGTGAGGTGATTTGAATTGTGTCAATATGAATAGTGAATGCAGATAGCGATTCCTTTGTCCAGATGACCACTTGGTAATTAATAAGGATGGGGCGTTTGCGGGCGGTAGAGTATGTGCATGTTTAAATGAGTATCGTTTTTCATGACCACAGAGCTCATTGGTTACGGTGGAATTAGGAAGTTCGTAATGCGAACCTCTGTTTTGAATCCATCGCATGAGCTCAAATACTAATGAGTATCAACCATGTTAACCACCCTCGTTTTTGGACACATTCCAACGAAATTGGCAACATAGTAGACCGATCAGCCCTAATTGATTCGCGTGGCTACCGTTTCATTAGATTTCCATGCGTTTAATTAGTTGATGCTTCGTGGGACCGCTTTACATTCCTCAGTTCCTTCCATACTGCTGGTGTCATCAGCTATTTGAAAAGATGTTTGTGGAATGGAATTTACGGTATCCCCGAAAAAGGCCCTCCGGACAAGCGATGACTTCCTGATGAGTTTTCTCCCATTTAATTATGCCATCGGTAGCTCTTTTTCGTTCCCGATCTCATACATAATGCATTATATTCGGTGATACATATTACTTTGACATATGTTCTGCCCATTTGATACCTTTCCCGCGCACAATGACGTCCATCGCCACCCAGAAGTAGTGGCCCCATCATCATGTTAACAACCTTAACAACCGTATGGACGATAGTAGTGGAAGCGGTAGCAATAGTTATGGCGCTTTAGCGATGTTGCAGTGCATATATTGGGTGATTCGATGACGGTTTGGGAGTTTCAGGGATTCGGTCATCTGCAACACACTATACCTATGGCCAGTTCATGGCTACGTCCTCGTGCATCTTCTACAGACCGCGGCTTCCTGAGATCTACACAGGGTACCGGTAGCCGACAAAAAATTTCACGATGGTGATTTATACTCTCGTAAATATAGAAATCACCAAAAATCATTGGAGGTCCATTTCATCATCAATGGCAGAAAAATCAGGTATATTGGTATATTGATGATGGTGTGGGGCAGAACAGCCGAAAGCCCTACGTTAGTTGTTATAGTGGATACAGTAGGCGCAGGGCAAGCGTTACCAGCAGGATGCTCTGTATGTTTTGTACGATGTATGTACAACATGTATTGGACGTTGTATTAAGCAATTTTGGAAGGATCAAATTAAACTGTAGCTGTAGAAAAGCTCTAATTCGAGTTATTGACTAGACACATAAGGATATGTGTAGTTTTTAACCTGGTAGGTTAGTAGAGTGCTCAATAAATGGTAATCAATTATAACATGATTCGCACACATTGTGTGCTTCGAAGACCGAATATTTAGTAGAATTATTAAAAGTAAGTTACTTATATCCCTCTGTTGAGCACAGATCTTACCGCAGTAGTTGTGGTTTGAGAATGTCTGGTTTTCGGTTAGTCTAAGAAATATGTGTTTTGAACGAAGCGACGCCATGATATCTAATGTAGTTTAACCTAATACGATGCAAACCATTTTCAATAGATAAATTTTTATAATTATGTGTGGATGGTATCTTATACATTCGCACGACATTTATTTACATTTATTCTTGATAAATACCATTATAGACATTAGAATGAAGCTTATACCAGGGATTACTAACGGTGTCTAAAGGATTTTATTTGAAAGTGCCATTTAATTGATATTGTTTAGTTGAACTTTTTAGTCTTATTTAGTCATAGCGTCTCCAAACGTATCAAGAAATAATCCAAAAATTAAGTAAATGATTGCCCGCCATAAGTAAAAACTAAATTGCTCTTTGAGCTGAGTAAAGTATACAAATAATTTTTTATAACTTTGCCTCCTGTTAAGTCTGACTTAATTCAAGACCAGTATCATAAATTCCTCAAGAGACTATCGTGGATACGAGAAAGGACCCAAGTTACAGACGTGATAAATAGAGTGAAATTTTTGAAATTATGATGGGCCGGTCATTTGGAAAAATGACGGACCGCAGATGGACGGCAAGAATAACGCAGCGGTACGCAAGAGGAATCAAACGACCGAGAGGACTCCCAAAGATTCGATGGGGTTATGATATAAAGAAAATAGGCGGCACATTTTGGATGAGAATAGCTGAAAACAGGCAGACTTGGAAAGCAATGATAAGTCAATATGTAAGGGAGACTGCACCATAACTTAGAAATATGGTTGAACAAGCTGAATGTGATGATGATTCCTGCATCTTCCAAGAAAAAACTTCTACAATCCAAGGAATGATTTGTTAAGGACTGCAAAGTCAGAATCGAAACATGAAGGTAGAAGAAAATACCTGAGCATGAATTTTTATGAGACGAAGAAGGCTCGCAATTCATATCACATGCACACATGGATCCGTGAATATGCTACTGGTTTTAACTCACATCCCCATTAATCTTATGTTTTGTTGGTAAATACCAAATATGTTGGTCAAACACACAAAATAAACCGGGAAAAAATTCCATGTTACAGCCATGCTCCACCCAAAACAAACAAATTTTTAAATTGTAAGGAATCGTTTGAAGATTGATTCTATTATCCTAAAATTTTAACTTGGCAATGCCTGATAAACCAATTGCTAACACATCTCAAAAACAAACTACAATACGATGAGAAAAAATGTTGAAATTTCAATATACACACATATTGATATTGCCTAAGGTTTTAAAGGTTTTCGGGCGAGAGAAGAAATTTTCTCTTGGGGTCGTTAAGGCATTCCGTAATTTCGATGATCATGGTCATCAATGAATTTCGGTTGATGATCGTGCGATTTCTTTGATCGCACGCTTTGTTATGATCCAGGAGTAGCGACAAGGCACGGACTGGACTGGACTGGGACTCGATATTTACGGTGCCGATGGTGGTTGTCCAAAAGTGCATCCGTAAAGGAAGCAAAAGTATTCGTAGCCCTCCACGAGTCGTGATTGCCTACTTCTTTGGAGACGAGATCAGTTAACCTTGTTATCATCGTTTTCTTGAATGCATTTGATTATTTTCGCGGCAGTAAAGTAGAACACATTGGCCTTCGGGGCGTTTAGTTAATGCGAAACGCCAATTAATATTACCGACAATGGCAGTGAAAATGATCACCTTTGTATGATGATAAGAGCGAATTTGGTTGATGGATATGTTTTGCAGAAAGTCGTAAAAAAAATTGTGCGTATTGCTTGTGCGGAAATGTTCGTGTGAGTCGGATATAAACCAGGATAACTTATGATTAAATATATGGTAGCACTGAAATGTAGGTTAAATTGTGGGAAAAAAGCACGTCAAAGCAAACCGAAAATGCTTCATGGTAAATTAAAAATATTAAAATTTGCTTGAATTTAACTCAGTGAGCTATGTGCCTTGAAAATATTTGCTTGTGAACTAGCTGATAAGCATATTGCTGAGAAAATGACTTCCTCGCAGAGATTCAAATTTCAGAATATTATCCTCACAGTCTTGAAGACTACTGTCAAAGTCCGGCCATTTCGAAACCAAAAAGACGACCCTTTATATCAATGGCAAAGATACCTATATATACTTTATACTGAGCGTTCACCGGGTGTACTATTTAGGGTATAATACATACGCAAATGTATTTTGTTTTAGAGTAGGTACAGATTTAGAGTAGAAATTTAGCAAAATGAATTAAAATATTTATAGAAATTCGTCCCAACATTCCCACAATTCCCAAAATCGTCCCAAAATTTTGATATCAATACACCAATACACGGAATTTAAAGATTGTATTAGCCTAGGTGGGTGCCGCCGCTGCGTAAAAAGGTTGTCATCCTATACGTTCAGGATATCCTTATAATGGACGAGATACACATCAAAAAACTATCCTTTGCAAGCCTTTCATTTGAATATTTCACTGAATAATTTGACTGACCATCGCGTTTTTGTTTCGTCTAAATCTTAAAAAAGACATCAGTGGACATCAGTTTTGCAGAATTTCAATATTTCTATGGCGATCGCGAGAGAAATTAAGAAATTAGACAGATGCTCAAAGTAGGAATCCTTCAATGTTTTCTTTGCGGAGGAAGGGCAAAACGTATTCATACAAATTCAAAAGTAGCGAAATGTCGACCAATTATTTTGTGCGTTGTGCGTAGAGAAATTAATGAGTTTGTAATGAAAACAAAGTGTTTTCGATATGCAAAAACGTGAAGCGTAATATTTCGTAATAAATAAAATCGGAATGTGATTGGAAAATTGAACTTTGGTTTCCATGAAATTACAGGAAGGAAGGAAGATAGACAAACTTTTAAATATAGCTGAGGAAGGCTAAATTTCATCTGGATGTAATTAAAATGGTGTATTTAAGGACTCACCCCTTGGAAAAATATTTCTAAAGATTAAAACAACGAAATTCATAAGAAAATTTAAGAAATACAATTTTGAATCGTTATTCAAATCAACAAATAACTTCCAATGTCTCGTAGTATAGAAACTTGAAATTTTTTTGGGAGAGCATGTCGTTGGTGATGTTGATGTTATTAGGACAGAGTAATTATGGGTGCAAAACCTTCCCGGAACTTGTCAAGCTTAACTCAGTCATATTATGTTTATAAAAATACGTCCTGAGAAATAGAAGCTAAGCTCTGATGTTTAATTCTTATCGATACTTTTTTTTATTTTCCTTTAGATTTATCAAGGATTTGCATGGGTTGATCAAAGTTTGATAAATAAACTTCATGTGATTTGTTGGAATAATTGGATAGATTTGTAAAAATTAAGCATAGTACTCACCACAAGTATTATATCAAATAGAAGCGTATATTGGAATTGTTACTGTTCGGAAATAGTGTTCATATTATAAGCGGAATGTTTGTTTTTTTCTGCATTGCCGGCTGGGAATTTCTTTATTTCTTCCAAGTATTCCCTTGTGCAGGATAGGTTATGAATTACGTTTGTGCCTACAAGAGTGTTAATTGTGTCCACCGTCGTATCTCTACAAACTAACCAAAACTAATCATGTCACAATTTTATCACACTACAATAGAGCTAGGCTGAGATTCGACCTTGCTCTTGATTTATGAATCTGATTGAATTGTATCTTTCATGAGATCTGTGTAAAGGCGCCAAGTCCATAATCTAGTCATACAAATGCTAGAGCGAATCATTGCATTATTCATTTCTCGGTGTGATTCAGTTGAAAACATCCTATCCGTTTTGAAACATTTACGAAATCGAAAACCACCAGTTCTCAATTCATTCAACTGGACGCAGAAGAAGAAATCAACACACATATCAACTACTTTCATCCACCAAGTTACCGCTCCGAATACCAAATCAACTACGCACTTTTGCCAACATTTGGTAGGCTTTCATAGATATTTTATCCAATACGGGTTTACAAAGATACTTTGTTTTTTCTTTCTATTCTATTCTCAAATTCGATCAATTTGATAACCTTCGAAATTTATTTGGTATACAAACACTTATTTCAAATGCGCACATTTTAATACGTTCGAAAAACAAGAAAAGATACTCCTTGATGTTGAAGCTGAAGCTGAAATTCAAGTGATTCTTATTATAAGCATCAATTAGAGCGTTATTTTAGGCACAAATGATGATTTGTCAAGTTATTGCTATGATAACGAATGGAATTTCAAATGAAAATTCGTTTTTCCTTACAGGAAAGAGTAGCTTTGAAAGATCGGTTTCGCATTGTGATTAGTTATGTGATCAATTATGCGGTACTAAATCTTTTCATCCTGATATGATGCAGTCATTGACACTTGTGTGAACCACTTTTTCAATTAACAGCATTGGAATCATGCTCAAATATGCTATTTGCCAGATATTTGTTTACGTGAGATTTGCTTACCATCGAAATTTTATTTTGATTTATTTATCAGCGAATCAATTATTTTGATTTTCTGACTATTAAATTTTTATTAGTTTTTCGGTTTATAATATTCCCTCGGAGACGCGTAGTTTCGTGGTTATTTGCGGTGGCTTAAAAGGAAAACCTGTGAAAATATTTATTTATGGCAGAGATTTTCATAGTAAATTCGAAAGGAAAAAGTGCAAGGCTTTGAAACAACTGCAAGCTGTGAAAATTCTCTATTCGATGTACGCAAGATTTGTATGTTTAATAATGGTAAATTTAGGTCTCAATGCAATAACCTCATTGAGGAGAAGTCTCATTATAATGGTGTCGTTTAGAGTAACTTTAAATCTCGAAATAATTAATTCAGAATTTAATAATAGTATAATAATAGTATAATAATTCAGATCTTCATCTGAACCTTCTCAGCTCGATCCCAGGTTTTAATTTAGCTCTGATATTCGAGAAATTTGACGTGAATATAATAAAACGAAGAGAACTAAGATAGACCCCTGAGGGACCCTCGAATTGATACTAACAAGTTCAGAACTGCAAAGGCAGTCTACCCGCTCATAACACTTCCTACGATTTTTAATGCCCTCACTCGAAAGCAAATTGAATTAGTTTGTAGATAAGTCCATTGATCCAAACCGAATTAAAGCATTTTCCTACATTAATAATAGATGCTATGACAAGCTTCTTGGCCTTGCAATTTCTTTCAACACTGGCTTGGATAACAGCCTATGCGTCTGTTGTTGAGTAAGCTCTTTCAAAGCCAAATTGTTTTTCCATTACAGCTCCTGTTTCTATAGAGACACCTGTGATGGTCGTGAAGGATTGCTATTTCGAGTAATTGTTGTGAAGGATTGCTATTTTGGAAATTCAAATATTTTGGCGCCTTTCAATTGGACAGAATAGCAAATATTAGTGCAGTTGGAAGTCATATGAATATGTCCTCCAGTCCTATGAGCGGGAGGTATATTTTCGAACAATAAGGGTATTTTTCGTCCATGCATGCATTAAGGTGAATCTAAGACAACAAGGCAATCTATTGAGAGTTTCGGATATGTTGTGAGTGAGCAGTGACGACTTACCCAACTATTTTCGTACATACATGGTATTTACTTATATTTTTTTTGATATTTACAACCATTTTATTATAGAATACATTCTTAGAAGTATCCATCAAAATGAATGAAAGGGATATCAGCGATAATGTTATCAATGTGCCGGCATCTAGAAAAAGGAGACATAGATGGATAGAGATGAGTTCGCCAGTCGAGTCACCTGACAGTAATACAGACTGTAACACGGCATTGAGCGATACTACGAATGAAAATGATGAAGAAGTTGATTTTTGCAACAACATTGTTTCTGAAGAAACAATATACCTGGAAATGCAGAAAAACAAGAACAATTTTCAGAAAGTTCCTTTATTTTATCTTGAGAAGTTTTTAGATGAGGAACGTTTTAAATTAATTACGAATTTTTCCAAAATGATCCTGCAATGAAATCACCCTTGAGAATAAGCAAATGGAAGAATACAAATAAAACTGGAAATGAAGACTTTTGGAACTAACACATCTTGTAGGAAAACGTGTAAAATTGGTTCGATCCTGAATCATCTGTGAGTAATCTTTGTATGTTTGTATGTATGTGAACAGGATATATTCGTACTATGGAAAGGAATCTCTTTTAGTATATTTTTTTCTACAATAGAGCTAGATTTGGAACAAATTTGTTTTTTTTTGTTGTTTTTTAAGTGAAAGCCAATCTTGATGCCTTAAAAAATATAAGTTTATATACAGAAAAGGACACACGTCATAGTACGAGGCATCCACAAAAGAAAGTAATCAACAAGTATGGTTTTTGAGTTAATACATGACTTACTAAATAAAGGGTACAGCATTTAGTCGGATAATTTCTATAGGTTACTTCATTTGGCTGAACTCTTGTTTTAAAATACTGAGGATCCCCAAAACAAACAGAATCCCCAGCAAAATGGAAACGACAAAATTATAGAAAATTAACATATTGTAAGATTCAAAGAGAAACTCAGGGTTTTGAAATTGAAGAATAAAAAGTTTTATGCATAATAACGAAATGACAATAATTGATAAGAGAGGAAAAAGGCAAGAGGAACCGATTTATATCCTAGATTATAACAAGAATACGAGCGTAAATTTGGAAGATGGAATTATGGTGTCCAGCACGGGTAACCATAAAAGCAAATTTTTTATTTAATAAGTTTTTTATTGTTTTAAAAATTTACAGGACTAAGCTAATACTTAAAGTGAGAGTTCTGAATTTGGTATTCATTGCATCTACAGTATTTTTCCTGTTTGTACCACAAATATGATATATTTGTAATAGTAGAGGAAACCTCTTTTAAACTTAACTCTAACTTAAACTACTTCTTCCTATCGTCGTCGTCGTTGTAGCGCTACAGCCCATTTCGGGCCTTGGCTTCCCGTAGGTGTCGCCTCCAGTTGTCTCGGTCCATCGACCGCGGCCTCCAATTTCGGGATCCGAGTGGCGTGCTGCTATCTTCGTCTACAGAGTCGGACCAGCGCTTTCTTGGCTTTCCCACTGGCCTGCGTCCCTCTGTTTTTCCGACGAATACCTTTCTAGGTATCCGACCTTCATTCATTCGCTGCACATGGCCAGCCCATTGTAGCTTCCGCAGTTTTATCACAGTGGAGACTTCTGGCTCGTCGAAGAGTTCGTACAACTCATGGTTGTACCTAATTCGCCATTGTCCTCCTTCTTGCGTTGCTCCCACGATTCGTCTTAGGACCCTCCTTTCGAAAGCGTTTAGTATGTTTGCGGAAGCTTGAGTGAGGGTCCATGTCTCACATCCGTAGCACAACTCAGGTCTTACCACAGATTTGTGGTAAGTACTTCTTTCTATGTTAAAACCTATTTACATACTATTTTGGATCTTAGTAATAACTATGAGTACTCGGTTGAGGACGCATGATCTCTAAGGTTAATCTATTAAGTTACATCCTGAGTGCTTGAATGTATGGATTCAAAGCGTGTTCTACCTTAGCTATTACATTATCTCTGCGTGAGAGCGCGAGTTAATTGATAGGGCTAATATTAGCAAGCTCATGGGTTCTGCGTGATGAGAAATAAAAAAGGCTTATTTAGCGCCATTTTTAAGTACCTGTTTTGAGTGACTTGAAGCTTTGATTTCAAATATTTTGCGCATTGGCTCCAAGTAGGCGCTCCGTATAATATTATAGGCTGAATTATCATTTTCAAAATTATCATCTTATTCTTTATGTTCAGTTGGGACCTTCTGTTGAGTAGTGGATACAGTTGAAGTACAGAATTAAATGCTTTAATGCTTATTCGTTCAATGTGGTCTTTGAACATGAGTTTCTCGTTCAACGTTAGCCCAAGATACTGCAGATTTTCCGATCATGGTATGGCTTGTCCTAAAAAGTTAATCGGTCGATTAGGCAGCAAGGAACGATTACGTTTTTTAGTGAAAAATATTGCCTTAGTTTTGTCAATATTGATGCTTATTTTAGAAGATAAGCATCCTAATCCACCTGTAGAAGAACTGATATACTTTTTCAAGCATTTTCTCTAAGTTAGCTGTTATTGTACTTGGGTGAATTCCTGAAGTGTTAAAACAGGTATCGTCCGCAAAGGCAGTTATTTGACAGTGCTCCTTTGTAGGGAGATCGGAGGTGTAGATATTGACAAGGGTAGGGCTTAGACATGAGCCCTGGGGAACACCAGCAGGGATGCTTCTTACAGTAGAGGTGCTATCTCGGACCTTTACCTTAAATGATCTGTGTTTGAGGTAGGAAGCTATCAAATTATGTATGTATGGCTGGAGTTTTGTACTCTTGGAGCTTATAAAATAAACCTTTGTGCCAGACTCTATCGAAAGCTTTCTCAATATCGATGGTGACCATTCCAACTGATTGCTTCCCTATTAGGGCCGTCTTAATGTCCTTTGAGACGCGATACGGCTGGTGCTCCGTTGAATAGCCGTGTCTGAAACCGAACTGAAAGTCAGGAAGTATGTTGGCATTTTCCGCGACGTCTGTGAGTCTTTTGAGAATTAGCTTTTCGAATGGTTTACCACAGGCTGGCAAAAGGCTAAAAACAAATTAATCGTGCTAAAATATTTTTTAGAAATATTTCTACGATTAATTGATATATGCTGCTAAATACAAAAACGATGAAAGCCATTTGGATCGATTAAACTTTTTGATAGATTGTGTAGAGAAATATTTGGATAACAACACTACTGGAAACAAACCCAAATACAGCAAATCAGGAGCTCTACACCTAAATCATCATGCTTAATTGAAAGGTATTGCAGAACAAATAAAAAGTGATATGGCAAAAACTAAATCCAGAAAATGCCGAGCTTGCTACAGGTGGTTGTGATGGTGTAGGACTCCACATACTGGTGTCGAGATTTCAAGCTAGGATGTATCAACAATTGATTTAAAATAAAGCACAGAGATATTGAGTTTTGATTTTAACTAATGAATATTTTATTCTTTAAACTCAATTATTCTATTTTATTTGTGTGCTAGTCTTTTATAGTCTTTACCTTTTTTGTAAGCATAAATAAATAATCAAATCAACTTTCGTTCTCCGGGCATGACGCACTGACACGTCCTAGTAAAAAAATTCGTGCCTGTTTTATGCTGGGTAATTAAAATGGAAATCCCACGGTTATAGGTAGAGCAGAATGGTTCCTATGCAAATTGAATAATATGCAATTGCATACATTTATGCATACGATGCAATTGCATGCATCGAAATTGGAATGGATGATAAGGTCTAAGTATGAAACAGAGCACTCCATAAAAATAATTGACATATTTTTCATAGTCTTTGTTTGTTGTTTCAAAGGAATCGTTTGTGTAGTAAATATCGGGAGTAATTTGGTCCTTGCCTAAGGGTCAATTTTTTTTTCACACCATTCACACGCTCTGAAAACAGAGATGACAGCCAAAGTTCACAGGATAATTTAAATGAATCCAATTCTGCCAAAATGACAGCATTAGACGAATGTTTAGTGCTCCTTTCTAAATGTGCAGGAAGAGTGATTCACACAATCTCCATACATTTTAATTTATATGAGAACGAATCAAAATAAATTTCAGCATCTTGGTTTTCTATTAAGAGGATGTTATATATATCAACCATCTACATATCGGCCCTTATGTATGCTGAACGCTGCTGGGAAGGTACTCGCGAGGCTCATTAGAGAAAGACTTGGAGAAGCCATTCGAACTGCCGGGGATCTGTCTCCTCGGCAGTACGGCTTCAGGGCTGGTCGATCCACAATTGGTGCAATAGCAGAGGTAGTGAGCGCGGTCCAGCAGGCAGAAGCCCACAATCATTACTCGAGACGAATAGTACTGCTCATAACTCTAGATGTGAGAAATGCTTTCAACTCTGCTAAATGGACAGATATTCTTAGTGCTCTGGAATATTTCAGGGTGCCGAGGTATCTGATGCGGATATTGAAAGACTACCTCGAAAATCGGAAACTCATCTATGACTCGTTGGGAGGCCGGCGAAGAATTGATTTGACATCAGGGGTCGCGCAAGGCTCCGTTCTGGGCCTGGACCTCTGGAATGTCTCGTACGATGAGCTTTTGAGGCTGCAGTTATCGGGGGAGTCGCGCCTGGTTGGCTACGCAGATGACGTAGTAGTACTAGTCGCCGGACGTACTGTCGGACAGACGCAGCTCAAACTGGATGCGGTAATACGCCGAGTGAGCGAGTGGATGACAGACCGTGGGCTTAGCCTAGCGCTGGAAAAGACCGAGGTTGTCGTCCTCACCAAAAAGCGAATCCCTCGTGTTATGCCGGTTCGGGTGGGGGAAATGATCATCGAGTCAAAAGAATCAATCAGATACCTTGGCTTGATGATTGACTCGAGGATGAGTTTTTTCGAGCAGGTTCGAGCGTCAGCAGATAAGGCCTCCGTGCGGGTATCGGCGCACGCAGGGGCCAACCTCGAGCAAAAGACGTCTACTGATGAGTGCAATGGAGTCAGTGCTCTTGTATGGCTTCGAGGTTTGGGCTGACGCTCTTAGTAAAGAGACGTACCGAAGGCGTCTGGCACAGGTGCAGAGGCAAGGAGCTTCGCGGATAGCCACTACATACCGCACTGTCTCTGAACCTGCAGTGCTGGTAATCTCGAGGGTGGTTCCAATTAAATTACTTGCAGACGAACGGAAACGTGTATACTCATGTAGAAGGGAGTCGGCGAGAGAAACCGTCAGCCGAGAGGAACGGAGAAGAACCCTTATCTTATGGCAGCAAACATGGTTAAACGAAACGCAAGGCAGGTGGACCGCACGGCTGATAAGTGACTTGGGGCCGTGGTTCTACAGAATGCATGGTGAGACTGATTATTATCTGACGCAACTACTCAGTGGTCACGGGTATTTTCAGTCTTACCTGTATAAGATGCGAAAGACACCATCCCCAACTTGCGTGTTCTGCCCGGGGATGACGTATGACGCCTGCCGTTCGCATCTCTCGGAGAAAATTGGCGTAATTCCCCCAGAAAATTTAACGGGAAAAATGATGAAATCAAAGGACAATTGGAACTGTGTGTCGCATTACGTACGGACAGTACTCATTATAAAGAAGGACATAATGGATCGCTTGGCGAAGGAGGGAACATCTCTGTAACGCAATATTATAGTTACTAATCGCAATTCCTTGCTATCCATCCGTGGAGAAAGAGAGATTTCCCTTAGCCTGAAGACATCGCTAAGCGATGATTAATGAGGCCTAGTCCGAAGTAATGTGACAAACAGTTCCAGGCTAGGTTCTCGGTGTGACAGGGGAGGTGTTTAGTCGGTAGCCCGGTAGCGGGAGAGTCCGACACTAAATAGCCGTCACCTCCCAAACAAAAAAAAAAAAAAAAAACAAAGAGGATGTTAGATCAATAAGGAGATAGTTTTTTTTACATTTTTTTTTAAATTTTAGTAAACAAGTGGTACAATTTTAGGAAAATATAATTTGTAACTTACCTATAATCAAGCAAATCTCCTGAATCTTTCGGAAAAGGCAATGAAAGTTCATATTCCCCCCCCCCTTTTTTCCCTAAATTATGTATGAATATTGTTTTTATGTTGGAAATAACTCGAAATAGCTTTAAAGTTAACTAGAAGTGAATAACGACGAGAAGATATGAACTGAGACTGATCGTTTTGAATAGTAGGCATGGAGTGCATTTCATTAGGTTGGAAATCAAACATTTCCTTCTGTTTTTTTGTAGTTGCAATTTGGATTTGACGCACTTTTGGATATCCAGTGGCACAAGGGAAGATTATAACTTGTGAGACACCTCTTTTGTAAACCATCGAAGGGTACCCCGGAGTCGTTTGACACATTTCTTCGGGCTATGCATGCCTATTTTAAGTCTTAATGTTCTATCGGGTTACAGGGATACCGTTTTTGGAGGAAAGGGAAGCAAAGCAGAAAGACAATTCCTAGAGAAGACGTCCCCGTGGCAAAACCATCAGCCTATTTAGTGGGTCCTTGATACTTGTAAGTATTGCTCGAGCCTGTTTCCTTCATAACGAAACTAGCTTTCAGATTTCAGGGTATTCGGACGCATTTCTGCGATTTATTTGATAAGATTGTAGCACAGGCATTTTTACTTCCCTTGTGTATTTTAGGAAATCTCAAGCCCAGACACTTACCGATCTTGCATAAGTCATCCTTTGCATATTATAGAGACGTATGTTTAAGGTTGGTCATTGGTTGCGGCTATATCATGAAATCGATAATGAGGGTTTCTCAAGTAATCTTATCAGCTTCATTATTTTCTCAACTATTCTTTTTGGTTTGATCATTTGACCACGGAGTCACTAATAAATGTAAGGGTAATAGATTGTATTTTGCATTGTTTAAATGATTTTGTGCAAACAACGTTCACTTATTAGTTTCTTTCGCAAAGAAAGTGTATGTAACTGACTAATATAATTATTATTGGTGGTGACGTTTTTGTTTCAGCTCGTTCCGCTCTGGGAGAAATCGCATTTAAATCCTAAAGGATTTGCTATATATTATAGCTTTATTGGCCGCTTGCTAAAGTTGAAGCTTACATTTTAAAACTGGAACCTTTGATGAGAGCCGCGAAAATAATTATCTAAATTATAACGTGTTGTCATAAGCAAAATTCCTTTGCATTTTAAAATATATTAAATGAATTATACTGGATTTGATTCGAACTATTCTCTTTTCGGGATGTAACAAATGAACGTTAGTGGAATAGGAAGTAAGGTGTTGCAGTGAAGACTTGCAATCTGAAGACTAATTTGGGATCCGGAATCGGTTTGTTCTTATTTGCAGATCTTCCAAAACAATACTGTTACGAGATACGTCTGATGAATAAAACGTAATGCAAACTTTATGAAATGTTGATAAAACGTTGTCGAAACATTCGAGACACATGTTGCTCTCCATCATAAGAACCGCGCACGATTCGATCAACCCCTACGGCAATTATTCTTTCTCCTTGTGGCATCCCATGTGTGTGGAGACAACCACAGAAGTAACAAAATTGAGCTTATGCTTAAGAATTGATACGAAAAGCAACATACTAGGCTCCTTCAGGCAACCCAAGGGAGGGAGCCTTCTTTCTTTTGCCTTAGGGTCGTTGATGGGGGTTCCACTGCCTGCTTGCCGGCTTTGCGTTATTGCCTTGTGTTTCGGCATTCATGGTCCCGAGCTCCACCATTCTGCCCCAAGTTTTCAGTTGGCGTAGCAACGTGCTCGCAGAAGGTGTAGGTTGACTATACTTGAGTATCTTTTGAATACATTTCCCATTTTCTCGATTTCGAAAATTCGAATCCTCTTGTAGCTGATAGTGTGTCACCCATAACATCCATCCGTTCATTCATTTCCAATATAGTACTTAAAAGTGCGAGCCGTGGAAATCTTTCAGTTACATTCCTGATAGTGCATCGAACGGTTGTCTCGGTTCAAGTTTAGATATTCGATAAAAGTAAAAGAAAAGTTTAAGCAAAAAATCAAGAATAAGTGTAGTTTCTACCGAATTTCTAGTGTGTACTTGCTGTTGTAGTTCAGTGTTTCAAAGCAAGGTTGTATATTAGATCGAGTGATGTATCTTTCTGTATAGGTGAATCCGATAGACTGAAAGACAGCATTCTATCGCTTAGAATCATCTTGTGTTTTGTTTTTAAGTGAGTGCAATCTCCAATCAGTTTCTTTTGGTGAATGAGTTAATTAAATCACACGATTTGCATAAATGGACTGGATTTCGACTCAGAATACACTTTCGTATTTGAGTGTTAAGTATAAATGAATTTCTGAATTAAAGTTTCTTTTTCTTTGGATGGTGTTTGTTCAGAAAAGAATTTTAAGTGATTATCAGTCTGTTCATAGTATGATACCGGCAAATTATCCCTTTCCATTGGTGGTGAACTTGATAACTGGGCAAATCATCAAATGGTTCTTGTCTATAATTGATTGCTAATTATAGATAAATTTGATTGAATTGATACGAAGCATTGTTGGATCTATTCAAAACGATTTGTTACGCTCACTTCATGGCTTTGCTTTCGTCCAGGTTGCGAAATAATGGCCAAAACATGCTAATCGTAATCTCAACGAAACGATAATCTTTAACGAACACATTGTTCATGTCTTTTGAATTAAGTCATGGCAAATTAGTCCTTCTCAGAAGTGAGAAATGTAAAATCTTCTTTCAGATGGTATGAGAAATTGCTGTCCTGATGCTTCGTTTTGAAAGTAAGCATTTCATATGTGACTGGAGAAGGATAAAAGGAGCTTAAGCATGCATTGGGGGGCATCAACTATTGTTTTGTATCTTTTGTGTAGATTGTACTGACACTAACTGGTTATATGCTAAACTGCATACATTAGGTATTTACTGATTTTTCATAGTGCGAAGAGAGCAGCATTCCATGAATTCAGGAGAATTTAATCTAATTCTAAAACTGAGATTTTTTACTTAATTCATTTGCCGATATCTTTGTTCCTCAGATAATTTAGTTGAGAGATGAAAGGTGTTCAGCTATGTGTGATTGTTAATGATTGTTATTGTTAAAGATGCAGGGAATTTGGGATTTCTATAATTCACTATAGCAAATATATTACTAAATTTTTCGATAGTTTGAAAATAAAAAACCTCTTTTCTAGAATTGGTTGTGTGTAGGATACTGCTTGATTGGATGAGTCTTAAAGAATCCTTTATGTTTAGAATTTTTGTTTTTATTTAATCTTAACGGGTGAGTTCTATTAATTTTTATGGTTTCCAAAGTAATCCCCATTATTATTTGTATTTTTAAATGCGGTTAAATGGCTAGCGTTTAAACAGCTAAATTCAATAATTTTTTGTAAATTCCGAGTGGTATCCTTCAGCTTCATTCGAGGCTGGGAGGTTGTGTTTCATTTTATGTCGAAAGAATTTAGTTCTGAACATCAAAAGATAAAGACACACCCCAATTATTGTGGTTGAAAGAGAACAAAAATTTCCAATGTTTGTGTTTTCTAGTTGAGGCTAGTTATGTATATGAATATACAAATATTTAAATATATAAATTTCTGATTTATTGGTATTAGGCTTTATATAGTTTTAACGGTTGACTTCTTGCTTATATCTAGAAAATTGAATAAATTTTTCATTATAAATATGGTTGCGAAAATTATACTTGAGTAATTTTCTTGGATAGTAGCTCATAATTGAATCGAAGAAAATTTTTGACAACAATTTCTGTTACGCTCACGAATAACTTACGAATATTTTCGTTACTTTAACTATGAATTAATTTATAAACTAATTATCCTAAGCAGATCAATGGATAAGAAAACTTGATGATGGTCTTTATAAGCTTAATATAGAGATGAGTCATTTGATAAGGAGATTCGAGGAGTATTATAGTATTTAGCATCTTTGTGTAGATTCTGCACGTACCCCTAGAGCTAATGTTAACGTTTTTGTGCAACAATCTGGTAAAGAAGTAATTGCTTTTGTTTAGGACCAATTTTGAATAGCGAATCTGGCTGACATGATTATTCGTTATAAGGTATTTAACGCATTGGTTCAATGGTGCAGCTCCATAGTTTATATAAGGTTGAATACTCATTTCAAGGATGTGAATTTTATTTCGAAGATTCATGGTAACAAAGACAGGACAGACTTGAATGCACTTATGGGCTCGATATGGTTCTCGATCGAGTTTGAGACGTAAATGAGATCTTTGGATCAAGAAACGACTGTTAGGCAACACAGTGGACTTATTTTTTCTGCTCAAGAATATTGCCAGGGTTTTCTTAACGTGTATTTTAATTTTCCACCTGGAAGAAAATGATCTTCAACTTCTACTTTTAGTAGATTTTTTCGAGCATTTTTTCTTGGTTCGCGATGGTCAGGTTAGGCTTGTTGTTAAAAGTGTAGAAGCAAATGCCGTTCATAAACGCTGCTAGTTGGCAGTTTTGGCTTCTGGGTAACTCGGGGGCATGTTGAAAAGTGAGGGACTCATACATGAACTTTGTGGAACAACAGCTGGAACAATTTTTTTGTGGATCGTCCTCAAACTGTAACCTGGTATGTTCCCCACTCAGCATGTTAAGCACCCTAAATTAATAAAAATTCAAATTCAACTTCAAGCCAGAGATACTACCATTGAAACATGAGACTTCAGTGTCATGGATAAAAGCGTTCTAGCCAGGTTGAAACTATGGTTACTGAAATTTCTCTTGAATTCAATATCATCATGACTATAGTGTTCTGCTTATAAATTTTTATATTCCTTCTGAAAATTTAACAAATGTTGAAATTTACTCATCGCTTCAGATGAATTGTTCATCGGAATACTGAGGCTTCTATAACAACTGAACTTCTTTCAGGATGCTCTAGTTAAATAAAATAAAATCTAGATAAATTAACATCTGATAAATAAATATTTGATAATTATGAAATCAAACTGATTCAACTAAGCACACATTGCCATTAAGGAGTATATTTTCATTTTAAAATGTTTTTCAAATTTACCATCATCATCTGTTGAGAAATTTACTAGATATATATGAAAGTCATTTAATTTTCATATCTTTATCCTTATGCAATTTCCAGCTAATGAGGGCTATAAATAATTCTTGTAGAAAAGAAAAAAGATACATTAACAATATATATACATGCGTTCAGTATTTCAGAAGGAATAAACGCATAAATTAGTTATAAGTTCTGCCAGTTAACTACATGTGAAGTCCATTTTGGTTAATTTGTTGATTCTTAAAGCTTAACAATATCGTTTCGAACTGATTTCAATTTCAAGGGCGTTTTAGTTATTTTTTAAAAAAAAAGCATGAATTGCGAGACAGTTCATTTCTGGCCTAGGCGTCTACAAATGGTCACTGGTTGTCTCATTGCTGGTATGAGATTTTCTCGATTTTCTTGTTCTCTTTTCCTCTTAGACAGTTACACATATAAAGAAATAAAATAAATATTTAGCATAAGCGATAAGTAATAAGGTATTGTCTCAGTTACATGTCTCATTGGTCCCCAAACCTTGCTAGCACTTTGGATAAGCCCACAGTTTTTTGGAGCCTAACTTTTAAGGCCTAGGATATGCTCTTATAAATCGGCAAAGGTGATACGTAGATGCATTAAATATGTTCCCTGCCAGTTTGATTTAATTATTTGATGTGAATTTACGTGTGGATATACACTAAAATATGATGCCTGCATTAATCTACACTTGATCTCACCCTATTTGTATCTTTTGCTATAAATTTCAATTTATTTCACAGTATCAATACACCTGAAAGAAAGCAAATCATCTTTTAATATTACCAAATTTGATGCATATTTGCACTTTATAGTCTATGATATCTATCAAATTTCTTGCTATCTTTACTGCACTCATTATTTATGATGATAAGTTTCATTATTTTTCCAAAACAATGGTGTTTAATCACTAAATTTCACCGAAAGATGCATGGGCTAATGGACAAAGTTGGCTGCTGATATTTGAATTGGAACAAGCCTTTGAAAATTTTTATCAACCCCTGTAGTACCACCCCTTATATTCTTTACTTATTGAGATAAGTTCGAGGGTTATAACGATGCCTTTAGGTAAAATATTGGGCAGGCATAGTAGTCTTATTCGTTTTTGCATGGTCGAAAATACAATCCCTGATCAAAAAATTATGAACACTAAAATTTTTACAAAAATTAACACTTTTGCCCCGTAAATTCTCTTTAAAGCAACGATTAAATGTATGGGAAATGCTTTTGTATTTCTAAACTATTTATTAATTCAAAATTAAATACAACCAATATTGATAGTCGTAATATAACAAAGGACCACCCTTAGCTTTAATGGTCATTATTTTCTTCCGCTCATACTGTTGTTGCACTTATCTACCATAGAAGAGGCATAATGACGCCATCAAATATATTTTGCACGTTCTTGGCACTATGGTAAGAAACAAAAACATGCATAAA
Source organism: Stratiomys singularior (assembly GCA_954870665.1). NCBI lineage: Eukaryota > Metazoa > Arthropoda > Insecta > Diptera > Stratiomyidae > Stratiomys > Stratiomys singularior. The sequence continues at coordinate 9,861,885 of OX940881.1, read as the reverse complement.
TGTGTTGCAGTTTCCAATGCATTCAATAAATTGAAATATGGAATTACTATATCTTTCATGAGCTTCGGCCACTGCAAGGTTTTCTTTGTCCTGTTGACAAAATATAGCTGGCCACATCCGTTTGCTAAAAGGTAAGACCATATCAAAACCCTTGGTGAATACTTGATTGTTCTCGCAACAAATTATATCCCTCATGTGGTCCTCTACGAACGAACTAGGGACTATCTGTTAACGCTTCTACGCTAAATTCGACGCTAAATATAATCTGAAAAATAAGCGAAAATTAAATAAATATTCGAAAATTTTGCACTGAAGTTATGAAAACAGAAAAAAAAAATTATTAAAAGATGATAATTACATTTCGAAATTTTTCAGCAGAATAATGTTGAGGTGTTTTCCGCGAATTGCAATCGAGACTTGCGCATTGGAGTCGTTTATTTCGGATTTTTTGCTGGTTGCCTCGTAGGTGAGTCGTTTCTGTAAATCGTTACGCGATGTAAATATTATTCCGATGATCAGATCCTGATGCAAATTTTGTGCAGCCGAGAAAAAGGTTTCACAGTCTTCGATATCGACGGACATTGAACATGAGACATTTTGTCTTCTCAATGATAGTCCTATTAAATCCTTTCGCTAATTCATTTTCGGCGAGTAATTTTCTTTTGGTTCAAAAAAAAAAAACAACAAAAATTAAACTCCTTGATGGAAGATTTGTTCTCCTTGTCACTGGGTTAAAAATGAAATTTTATGGTCCAATAACATTTATGGGCTGACGTAGGGTCTCCGTAGGCAACAGGGTCGAAATAAGTAAAATAAATATTCTGCAAAATAGAACACATTGCTGTTTTTCGGTTCTCAATTCGTAGTCCATATATTTCGAATATTGGATGGGTATTTCACTTAATACAACAATTAAGGTAGATCATGTCCTGTACTTGAGATGTGATAGAATAGACTGAGGTAGAATAGTCATGGGTTTCTTCCAATGTAAATTTGTCTTCCTTGGGTATTGTTTAGACTTGGTATTAAGGATAATTAAGTAGTTTTTGAATTTAATAATACCAATAAAAGTCCTTTGTCGAACTCGATCGATTTACCCATCGTGTTCTAAACATAATTGAAACGATCTTCATTGATACCATATACGTACATGCCCTGGAATACATGCGAATAAATAGATTTCCATCGTTCGTACTATTTAGATCGATTCGACTTTAGGACAGTGATAATTTTTTATCCAAATTGGACAAATTTTCAAATTGTAGAATTGTGAAGAAAATTTTGGACATAGATGTGTTGGTGAATTTCATGCATCGAATGAAATATAGACACTGTCTTGTAGTTGAAAAACGAGAAAAAATATTTTAGAGGCATCCGTATCACTGTGTGTTCTTTGATGAACACCTTTGAAAAAGAAACCTTAAAAATAAGGACCTTTGACTTCCAGGCGATTGATTGGTTTCAAATTTTTGACTGAATTCTGAGCGTTTGAACTTTCAAATGTTGATTTTTTGGCTTTAACTACTTTACAACTGTGGGTTGACTATCTTCTGCTTGATACTAACTCTTCAATCGTTATCAAAGTTAAAGTGCGGTGGTGTTAACATTTAACGTTACTATTTTCTTCGAAGTAGCAAATAATATCAGAAACAAAAAATTCCAACAAATACCAACCAAAAGTCAGGGAACTACAGGATATGCAAATGGGTTCGTGTAAATGCATTAATTTTTTGCATGTAAAATTTCATGGAATCGTTCATATAAGTTGATTAACATTATTGGATTTCAACAATAAAACAAAAAAAAAAAAAATAAACAAAAGAATTTCAATAAGCAACAAATAAATGCAACATCAATTTTTCACATTGCACACCCACTAAGTTTGCAATAATATTAAACAAACTTTCCCCAGCTTGATTGCAACATAACACATGGTATCTACGAATCTATTTCGGTTCATTCAAGTATCTATTTATAAACATACATTGCATTAATGCAAATTTCTCCCGATTCGAATGCATAATCGTTCAATGTCATCGCGCAGCATTCTTAGAGCTTTTATTTTATTTCATATTCGTACTTCAAGGGAAGTTTTTTCCTTCTTTGCTGATGTCGTTTTCCATGCTTTAGATAGTTTTTTGGTTTATTCTATTCTATTCCTTATGTGCTATCACATGTACCGACATATCACATGTGTCTAAAACTAACAAATTCTTAAGTTGGTGTCCCCTATTGAAAAAAATTCACGTTTTCAGTGTCGCTTCGAAAATTATTGGGAAATCAATGAATCTGCATAATATTAGCCGTTGTCGTATGTGGAATTAATTGTTTCGTGAGCGTGGGAAATTTCAAACAAAAAAAAAAAACTGTTTGCTGAGATTTAATGGGATGAGAGTAGTAAATTTCAAATTAACGATAAATTAGCAGAAATAGTTTTATATCCGAGTAGATCGTACGTTGAAAACGATATAGAAATGTACGGTTGCGTATTTATGATTTGGCGGCGCTTATAATTTAGCAGAATTTATCATTAAAATTGTCTTTTGAATTGAAAAGTTTGAATAGGGACTATTTTAAATGGTTTATTCTAGTAATGAATGGGAATAGTTTTTTCTATTTATAGAAATTAAATAAAACCAGTTGAGATGAGAGGATGAAAATTTCATTCATTGACTATTAAAAGTTTTGATTAGGATGGTTTGTAGTTTGATTTTTCGGTTTCCTTTGAATTTCTATGACGTTTTCGGAGATGCAAATTTGTTTAAAAGTAGAAAATGGTTTTGCATATCTTAACGTACTATCGACAGTAAAGTGATAACGAAATACAATACCTTGCATAGAATACACTAATAGGTTGTTTTTTTGACTTGGTTTTTTTCGGAAGGAATCGCAGTCAGACATTTAATTACGCAGACATTACTTACACGGTTTAAGGATCGCGCTGTTAATCGTGCTCAGGACATTACTTTTTTGATGCTGTGTAAAGTAATCCAATACAGATCTGCTGCATAGATTTAGGGTTTTTGTTTTATTTAATGGCTTACACTGAAAGTTGGCGGAGCTCGATATTTGCTGTATGGACCAGAAAAGTGCGATGGTTGGGAAACTTTGAATTTGGCATAAAGCAATAGAAACAAAAAATTAGGTGACGACATTTGAAATAATCATATACGTGTAATGAGCATTTTATTCAAAAATTAGTTAAAATAGTTAAGGATCTATTATGCGCACGATGTGTTGTAATAATTGTAATTAATCTTCATGCGCCATGTTTTGAAATATGTATTTATTAGCCGTTGATGGACATAAGTAGCCAAAAACACATCCTCAGGAAGTACGCAGCATGGTCCGGCGGCAGTGTTACGGTTTCTAACAACTCTTGCAAAGAAACGTGTAGTTGGTCTATATATGAATTGAGATCTAAGGGTTGCGGAGGTGTAGGGAATAGTATGCTCCGAGGAATTCGTGGCCAAAGTTCAACAATGTCTGCATTATGCTTGGGGTCATTGTCATAAGTTATTCTCCGACAGCACTTTTGTTGAAATACCACGACAATTCGTGGTATTTCCATTTCTTGTGGTACTCTGAATTTAATCATCAATCAGATTACGCAGCTTGTCCTAGTATTTCTGTTGGGTCGAAATTTCGTTTTAGTGCTGAACTGAATCTGAAGGTTTTTTGAATCCTGTAACATGTTTTCTGAAAAATGAGATTTATAGGTGATATTTACAGTCCAGCTCAATTACTATCTCCAACAATACTTGGTGCCCCTACATGAAACAAGGTGATGAAACTGGTAGGAATAGGTCGTTAGGAACATCAGAACTCAGCCTGATGGCGATGAAACAGACAGAAGGATAATAACAAAATGGAGTAATTTATTGATATAGACATAGTTGGTAATGGCAAAACACCATAGTGCAGTTCTTTAAAAAAGTAGATTCTAGATGGAACTAGTATCCTTGTCATCGAAAATCGAGTTTATATAGTAATCGATACTTCATTCAGGTTTACTGATTGATATTTTAATTTTATATCAACTGTGAGAAAACAATTATTTCTATTTCCACACTTGAAAAACAAAGGTCAGCTGCCATTTTTTTGAAACGGAACGATCAGTGGAAACTTGATTTGTTGGCATGTTGGAAAGACTAAAATTTCCAAGGACTTGAATGTTGAGACGGACTTGAAACGAACTCCAATGAGATTGCCGTTGAGTTTTTCAACACTCATTCCTCATTCATTCCTCATTCAAACACTCATTCCTACAGTTTCTTTGGTCATCTTTGGCATGTGGACATTAGAATAATTCGGGAAATACATTAAATTATCAGAATAAGAGTTAATTTCATTTCCAATACGCATAAATTTCAAAATTCAAAGATTCAATTAACAAAAAAAATTCCTAAAAAAAGGTGGTCACAGGCTTGATTCCTGCTTATATCATACATATTTACGTATTGAGTTTTTCATGCATTCATATTCTGTCAAAAAAAAACTGATTGAAAAAACCAGACCATCGATAATATGCTATTAAGAGGTAAAAATCAAAGACTTTTCAAGAGATATGGAGGGAAACTTGTTAATTAAACATGGTTTGAAATCGGAAAAACGAAGGTAACGCTGCATTTGATATCTTGAGGGGGTCTTGTAGTGGTTTAATAACCTTCCAGAATATTTTAGTAGTATCTTTATGGTATGGTTAGTTAGCATAATTTTAGTTTCCACTCTTTGCATGATTGGTGTGTCCTTTTAATAATTTTCAGTTAATATCAGACTGTTTTTCACAAATCCAGCGGGAATATTATTTGGTTCAAAATTCTCAAGAAAATTTAAGATGTGGCTTCGGTATGAATATAAAGAAAGCCAAGTAAAGTCAAATTAAAATTAAGATAAAACTAAATAAAAACAGTTGCTGTTAAAGTTGAAAATATTTGTAGGGTCTTTGAAAATAAAAGCATATTCCTATCAACCTATATTGACGGTTGTTATAATTCAAAATGTAAAGTCTCATTTTGATGGATCGTCCAGTTTGTTAGGCCAAACAAATGCAATTCTTTCTGTAGCGGATTCATCTTTACCCTAATTTATAATCTATAATCTATTAAATCGTTATTTTGTAGATTAACTCTTCTTTGTTTTCTTACAGGGTAGCAGTACATCTTCACATCAAGTCTTAATACAGTTGCAAGTGCATTGCAGTGATCTCGAATCTGTAAAATTCGGGAAAGTTGAATCTCCCGAAGGATATCGTTTAAATATTATTTGTTGTTCAAATTGTGTTTTGATAAAATTAGCAGAAACTGATTGAAATAAGAACGAAATAGATATTGGTGTCCCAGATGTGTATAATTTGGTTTCTGTGGCTGGGAAGTGCTGCTCTGTACAGTTCAGTGATTGCTACAAGTACACTGGACAGTTTATGTCCGGAAAAGCGTGTCTTCAACGCGAGTACAGTGGAAAATGTACGACAACTGTATGTTGGTAGTTCGATGAATTTTACAATGGAAAGAAATCAACAAGTGAGGTAAGTTCAACAATTAATCATAGTTGATAAACCTTGCCGATATTCCTTTGCAAAAACGTTTGACTGAAATATAGGACCCTTTTTATCACAAGGAAAGTATGTGTACATCTGTGAACCTTAGAAATTTAATCTATAAATACTGCACTATAAAATGCAACCTAAAAACTTCACACTCATCACACGTTTCACTGCCGTCTAATTTTAAACTTTTTCTCACCATTTTGCGTGTACTCGTTCACGCATTGCCGCCAAATCTGGTGTAATCCATTGTAAGATTTCCCACTTACAATAATAATAACAAAACTAACAACAAACAATTCAATCCGAATGCAATAACGATTGCAACTGTAATAATTCAAAATAGCCAATGCAAGTGCATCATCAACGCATCCATTATATGTGTGTATTATCAAATAACGTGGCGTATGTTGGAGGAAAAGCTTGAAAATTCTCAACGATCAATTTCGGATCGGAAGCGGATCACAAGCAAAGGCCTAGGGAAATGTAAAATATGCAAGCCAAGATGACGTAATTTTAGCATTGTCGACAATGAATTATTTTCAATTTTCTGCTTGCATGCGGCATGGAAAACATTTTTAGAAAAACAGTTCATTCGCTTTGACCTCCATTGGTCTTAAATTTTCCGCAAACATGGAATTTTTTCGATGTAGATGTCACATGATGATGTAAAACATGACATGTGTGCTGAACCACGTCAGTTTTTTGTTGGATTTTCCTGATTTCAAGGTTTATATCAAACTCATTGTTGGCGGGAATTTTACGTTTTTAAATGATTTTTTGAATCGATAGTGTAGGTTCGGAAAGTTTGTTCCAACTGAGTCATTGTGGTCGCTCAATCAATGCAAGTGATGTGAAAATGTGGGATGGCTTTGGTACTGAATAGATCACCATTTTGATGCGGTGGTCCATTATCGTTTTTATAAATTTTGAAATAACATTGATCAACATCATGGAAGTATATTTGTGCATCCGATTTTTGTGTCCTGATGATTTAGATATATCTGCCCCCAACTGGAGGCAAGGGCGTAGTTTTAGCATCAAGTTGTCATTGATGACTTTAGATCTAAGCGTCAAATTTGTGAGGCTTTGGCGATAATGTCGCTGCATGACCGCCAAAGAATAAATTCATAAACAAAGAATTCATGATAGGAAAATAATGCCTCAATCAACGGGACAGAATAAATTTTGAGCCATTTCAACGGGGGGTAATCATCGCTGTCGATGGTTGTGATAAGTTTCAAATAAATGTATTTAGACCAAATGCTTGAAAGAAAACATCGCCAATATCAGGATTGGTAGGGAAAACTTTTGCTTCATGACAATTCAGAACCCACTGTAATGAAAGTCGTAAAATTTTTTCTGAAAATGTAAAAATTGGCAATTCTGTCGTGCATGCCATATTTTTCAATTTATGCTCCTTATGATGCTTATCTGTTACGGTCCATGCTGATGTTTTGTACAAGAAAGACATGAAGTCTTGTGGATTAACGTGGACACCTGCCTTGTACGGCTTAATCCCACGGTCTCCATAGACGTGGTTGAAACAATGTGTCAACAACACCCGTGGAATCTGAGACAGGCCAAGGATAGGCTCTTCACCGTGTAGGGGGCTGACAGTAACCTGTCATGAGCGTCCCCCTAAATCGTGGTTCAGATAACCTCTGATCAGGTTGCGCTTCTCTACTGTCCGAGAAAAACTTTCAGTTTTGGTTCCAGGCACAGGGGACTGATTGCCCTTTCTCACACCTCGGGTACGTGGGGACGGCACTCTCCAAAGACTGAATGGAACAGGCCGAAACCTTAACCATCAGTCCCCCTGCGTTTTCCCGGATTCCTATAGCACTAGTCTATAGGGTCCGGGTTAACACAGTCACAACATGGATACAACATTTACTGCAACAATACTCAACATTTTCAATTTCACATCTTTAGCAGGTGTACTAGTCTCGCATCTACATCATCAACATGGTTGATGTTGCATTACGAGCTTTTCGACCTGCTTACAACATTCTACAAACTTCGTCTACATGACACTCAGTCAGTTACATTCAGTTATTCAAAGTCGTCATTCAGTCAGGCAACATATTTCACTAGCACAATTACATTTTTACCAACAAACTTCTTCATTTAATCCAATGATTAAATTTTTCAACAACACCTTCAGATTATTTCAATATCCAATCAATTCTCACCTTCCTCAACTTCACCACTTCAATTCTTCATTCAATTCTTCCACCATCCTCAGGCAAATCAACGATTTCCTTCGGAACATAAGACACTTGCACTACGGTCAACATACAGTTCGTCAATTTCAGTCACACCTACTTTCATCGCAGTCAAATCAATAAGTCAATCGTAATGGTCTACTTCATTACTTCGTTCCTTCAGTTCATCAGTCTCCGGTCCTTCGTTCAACAGCAGTGGCTAGGTTGCTATAATTTGCTCTCGGTACACTACGGGCAAATCCCGTAAGTGACGTCTTCGGTACTAATTATAGTCAGGTCCTGCTGACTGCCACTCCTTCCTTCCTTCCATCCTTCCATCCTTGTATACTTCCTTAATACATCGGTTTCATCATTAAATTCGGACTTTTCACACACATATATTGTCATTTCGTACGTCTATCGTCACTTCTTTTTAACAACGGTTCAACACATCATAGGACCAACGCCACTGACACCTTCCCTCCCAATTTACACGGGCTTGGGACCGTCATGTGGTTGAACCTAAGTTCTGACCACAAGGCTGGGTTTGTACAAGAAAGACAGATGATGCCTACGACACATCATTCGAAATTTTTTTAATACGGTTGACAAATAGAATCAAATGAATACAGCAATACTGGCAAACCTCGCAGCTCATAAAGTATGTTGGTGCACTAGGGGCACTTGGTGGCGTTAAAAATGTGAGGATCTTTGATATAGCACTCTTCCTTCTACCTCTTTAGAGTAAAGTGCTGCATTTGAAAAAAGTCCCTCTGAGCATAAGGAAATGATTGTCAGTGTCAAATGGTTCCACGCAGTTTGCTAGATTGACAGATGAGGTTTTTAGAGGGTAGTTCGGAAACTTATGTGTCAGAGAGACCCACATTCACGGAGCAAACGACCTTCATCTCCCTGCTACAGGTTTATAACTTGTTCGACCAGCGTTTTGACAACTATGAATGTACTAATAGTTGAATCGACTCATTCGTCGAATTGAAAGACCAAGCTTTTTTGGACGAGGTGTGTCTATTTGGCCAGAAAAATGGTAAACGGTGGGAAGAAAATGGACAATACTTTGGGCAACGACACTGTAATTCTCAAACGAACAGAACCCAAGCTACGAATTAACTCCAAATCTTAATTGGTAAAGTGTTTCTTTGTTTTCACGCTAACTTATTTTTTATTACTCGTACACATGTGCAGTGGAATGTTACATACTTGTGATTAGATACAGTGCACCATTTGATAAGATTGCATAAGATATTCTTGTCCTTACAAATCATAATGATATACTCAAAATCAGGCAAGCCTAGGTTTCAGAACACCAATTAGCTCCGATTTTCATTTACAGGCAAAATCTATTTGGCAAAGGATATTCTTGAGTTGTTTTTTACATTCAGCAGAAAGAACTTATTGTACTTATCTAGCATAAGTCCATAAGAATGCTACTATTATGTGCCTTACTTACAAAACTTGAAGAATAAAAGATCCAAATAGGCACCACTAAAAACATTATACAACTTTCATCGATCGGACAAATATCCTTAATCTTATGCTACCAATCTTAAACTTTTTACATTTCACATAAATTCCGTTAACACTTGCAATGCAACGTTTACAGTATTTGTCAGCATGAGCAAGGACTTTTAACCATTTCCATCATTTTTGTATGTTTGTTCGCCTTAAGTATTGGTCAGCAATCTTGTAAAGTTTCCATTCAATTGATGCCTTGATAACATCTTAACCGCTTTTGTACCTTGTTCAAGTAAAAATCCTTTGATACAGAAAATTCCATAAAACCGTTGCCAGGGTGAATACCATGAACATTTCAATTGAAAAATAAGAATAGAAATAGAAAAGCTGAAAGAAAACGAAGAAAATATAATGAATCATCCATCGTATGTCCGTACTTTCATCATATTGTACTTTAGGGATTGAAGTGTGGAAAAAGTGTTCTTTTTCTTGGAAAATGCTTTCTGGAGATCAAGAACTGACTAGCAGTGTATTGCTACACAATCCCATACGAGATAGGATTGCATGAAGAGATGAAGGACGAGAGTTTGGCAGGATGATTCAGAGATTGAAATGTTTAGGTTCAGTATTTTGGTTTTATTCTTCGAGAAATATCAATCAACGTCTTTGACTAGGGTTACGAAAAGTTAAAATCGGTTGAAACTTGACAAAACTATATGGAGTGTATCTTTTTTTGACCCCAGCTGATAGATCTTCATCAGTTCTAAACTGCCGTTCGTGTAGGATGGTTAAAGCAATCAGCTCTTATACACATTTCAGTTTAAACAGGATACCCTTCAATATGGCGTCTGTAGTAATTAGATCCGGATTACTCGGCGTCGACAATTGTGAAGCTGATATTGGCTTAGTTTACTGGTGAGCAGAGTTGGGCAAGTGCGATTACGACTCCCATAGAACAATCTGTCCAAAGCCAATAATTATTTTATTGGATCAAAGTTTACGCTGGGAGGCAAAGCATAAAATGAATCCGATTAGAATCGATGGTCAAACGTTTTATTATGGATTGTGGCCTGTGGCTAACGAAAAGTGGACGATATGCGCCTGCAAGTCTATTCCGAAACACCAACGACCGTGTGGAACGGATGAGCTTCCGCATTAGGTATGGGGCAGTCATGTATGCTAGAACCACTATTTCAGTACGTACACTTGACATCATTTTCATAGTATTATGACTCCTCTAGCGTGTGAAGAGGCCGTTTATCCTAATCCTAGGCGTATATATTTGCGCTCGGTATAGTATTATAATTACTACGGCAATTAGATAAATGCTAGTGTTGAAGGATGTACAACGGTATAGCTTTGATGATATTAAGGGATGTGGTTAATCTTGATTTAAAATTTGTGGTATGTTAATGATGACTCCTTTAAAGCTCCAATTTGTTAATTCAATAAAAAGTTGTCGTGGATGTAACACTTTGCTGCTCTGCATTGTAAAACGAAGCGTTACATAAGAAGTAACATCGTATGATGGACTATTGACAGGAAACTACGCGTAGTATAATCCTCTCAATAAAGAAAACGGTACAAATACGGTCGGTTTCTTATGTCTACGTAATATGAAGGTATCAAAGTGGAATAATCTGATTTAATAGAGAAAGTATCAATTTCTTGCTATAATTTTTCCTTTCTCTTGTCATACAGTGACCGCTGAATGCGATATCTGTTTGTAAGTCTTATCCTGCAAATATTGAAAGCTATAGGTCGTAGAAATTTACTGAGGAAGAACTTGCTTTTATACAGTTTTCCAATTTATAAACTTGATTAGGTGCGTAATTGCAAAGGCTTGATATCAGATTCTTCTTTTCTGAATATGTATCTAATAACAGTCAACCCCTTTCCGTCGATATAATTTATTAAGAGTATCAACAGTCATTCATCGTAGCAGGAAGACGGCGGAAAACTTGGCAGATTTAACTGATTTTCTTCAATTTCATCCTTACTACTCAACTTTTGTTACGAAAGAATCACCACACCCAATGGTTTTTACCCTGTCGAAGGGAATGAATTAAAGACTAAAAGTCGATGTACTCGAGCCAGTTGAGATCGTAATGTTTTAATGGAGTCATTGACATTGCCAGCGCCAACTGCAATCCTCGTCCTGGAACGCGATGACCGTGGCATGAGCGCCATAAAGGGTGAATTGTTGCCGCGATATATATATATATATGTGTATATGATTCAGTGCAATGGATATGTGTGTGATTTATACTAAAATACATTTATCACACAATATTTTGCCAGAGCAGGATGTAGAGGTCATAGGCAGGATTCATGGAGTACGGATTAACCCAACATATGTAGTTAGGAAGTGAATTGAGTAATGCAAGAATTATATGTCAGATAATGGATATAACGACATGACTTGTTTCGGCATAGTGACTTGAACTGACATATAGTCCTTTTTTATTGTTAAATATTACTTTTTACAAGTAAAGCATTCTTAGATATGTTGCGAGGATGTTGTAGGGTTAAGAAATAACATGTGAATTGAAAGTTGGCTGTAAGAAACAATTTTTTGAACATACTTCACTCTGAAAAAGTTACTACATGCACCACTGACTTTTCGTTGATTTTCTCTACATAATTATATATGTATCTAACTATCTTTTGTAGCAATTTCATTACAACTTCGCGATTTCTTCCTTTGCACCAAAATAATATTTCAGCTTGCAGAAAAACAATACTGTATTGAGTTGGAGACTATAAGCTAGTAACAAAAGTCTACTTTTTTCTTTTTTTCGGAATACAAAATGAAAAGAATGAAGAGCGGAATCTATAATAAAGCATATTTTCAAATGACAATAAACTGGTCGTAAATTCAATTTAATTGCGACATGAAAAGTGCCTTTGTCTGTATTTCAATGGGGAAAAGGATAGTCTGAATAAAGTTTGTTAATGTCACAATCATACATCATAGTGCCGAGACACAAATGAATATTTGCTTGTGAATATCCTGTTTGTGTACACAACAGCATTAAGTAAGGACATAGATGGTGATAAAATGACTGAATTATCGTGACGCAGCACCATGAAAAATCAACAGAACATTCAGACAGATGTTGTTTGGATTGAAACATTCTGCACGAGAACATACTTAATCTTTATCTGATGGTATAAATGACATAATAATAATGAAAGTAATGATAATAATCGTAGTATTTCTTTTTTTGAATTTTTTGTGGTTTTGGATGGTGATGGTGATCTGTGTTCTGATTGTTGCCCACCGAAGGTACAGAGCAACTGAACTATCGATTAAACAGCTTTCTTGTCAAACCGAAAACATAGCCTCAAACGGTTTGTCACACTACTTCGGACAAGGACTTCTCGTCTAGAAGTGTCTTCGGGTTAGAAAGGTCTCTCTTTCAGCAGGAATGGTAAGAAAAGCGTGCGATTACTGAAAGACTGAGCCTCTATTCTTTGCACCAACAAAATCGAAGGAGTCAGTCTTTGTAATGAGAATCGCTCATGGTTTGTGCGTCACATAGTTCCATACACAGTATATCGGAGAAGTTCCCGAACTTATTTTGTAGCGCTTGTACGAGTGGTGCCACCTCTTGGACGACACCGGTACTATGTTGCTACATCCCTCTGGAGTGTCTGAGAACTTTTTCACCAGTATCCGTTCATTAGTTGCCGAGATAGACGTGTTTGAGTGACCGTGTATTTAGTACCCCGGTGCAAGCTCTACGATGGATGAAAAATTTGAACATCGTGCCGCAATTAAATTCTGCTATAAACTTAAAAAAACTTTCACGGAAACGATAAAAGTGATCGATTCGGCTTACGGTGAAGGAGTAGTGTCGCGTACAACTGTTTACACGTGGTTCAGTCGGTTCAAGGAGGGTAGAGAGTCGTTAGAAGATGACTTCGACTCCAAAGGTCTGACACACAAAGTATTTGTGCCCCCAAAAACCACCGTGAATGCTGCGTATTACGTAGAGGTGTTAAAACGTCTGAAGCGCCGGATAAATTGCATCAGGCCCAAGTACAAGGAACCGAGATCGTGGAGTTTGCTGGATGATAATGCACCTGCTCATTCTTCGAACAAGGTATGCTCATTCTTCGAACATGGCTCATTCTTCTTGTGAAGCGTTATCTCACCAAAATTCAGATCCCACGCATCAATCACGCCCCATACTCGCTAGATCTGGCTCTAGCCGACTTTTTCCTATTTCCCAAGCTAAAAATGGCCTTGAAACGATGATTTTTTGAAGATGTACCAAGGATTCAAGCGGCCTGCACCGAGCGCCTCACAGCGATAACTTCAGAGGAGTACCAGAGAGCCTTCAAATCACTCACGGAGCGCTCAAAGGAATGTATATCTAGGGAAGGGGACTGTGTGGAAAGTTAACTGGAATAAATTTCTTTAGATGTAATTTTCAATTTTTTATTTCAAAAGTTCGGGAACTTTTCCGACATACTGTGTATTTCCTTTGACGCGTGCATTTTTTCCACCAGGTTATACGAAGAGAACTCGTAAATTCTCTCCCAAAATAGACGCTGTCTTGCCTACCTGCCACTGGGTTAGAAAACTTTTCATCTAATCGTTTGTTTTGTCTGTCAACATATTGTACTTGAATTGAAAAGAATAATGTTTTGTCTTTGTTGTAAATGTAGGCAAAAGTTTCGCTCTTCAGCTGATAATTTTTTGGAAATCTCTCGCCACGGTTTGTATTTTTGAATTTAAGTGTAAAATGATAATCGCTTTGGACTAAATTTGAGCTAAGCTGAGAATGTTCGCAGATGTTTACCGTTATACGTATTACCCGCGCTTTTTGAAAAAACCACCCCTTTGCCAATTTTTCTCAGATAGAAGACATTTCTTATTAAAAAAGTCTTAGAAGGTTCTTCTTAAATTGATTAAATGGCATTGATAAAACCGTGAAAAACTCGTAAATCTTCGTGATACTGATTGTCTTTTGGATTGATTTGTTCCTATGATGGTATCTTAATGAATCATCACTATTATTTATGATATTATTATTTTTAAAAAAACTTTGTTTTAAAACCCTTAATGAGTCGAAAAAATGGATGACGCTAGAGTCATCAGTAAACTGAGAGGAACAACTATCATTGTATCATTGAATGGAATGCCGTTAGGCTGTTTCAAAATTTCTAAAATCCACAAAAATGAGTTTGTATGTGTAATTATGCTTCCTTGGCGGGGCCAGTGGTCCTCTCACTGATAAGTATACTTCTATTGTGCTAAGAAGTAAACTTCTTAGTACAATAGCACATCTTCTTAAAAGCCCCAAGCAACAGAGGAGCAACACGAAGAAAGAGATGCAAACACGCTTTATTGCTGCCAGTAAAGCGTGCTTTGGAAAATAGAGAGCTTGAAACACATCTTGGAAATTTCGGTCCAATCACATTAGATTTGGAATTAATGTGAAGTGTTAGTGCCGGTTAATTGTTACGTTGTGCTAGGACTAATGTTAAGGCTGCTCAGTCAGCAGTAAAATCACTCAGCAAATCAGCGTTCAATGTTGAAATTTTTGCATTATATTGTAGGAGCGTATAGAAGATTGCATTGGAAATGTTTCAAGTGAGTCCACTAATGCTATCAGCAAAAGTCAAAAGCTTCGTCAATATTTGGAGTAGGGAAGTTTAATTATTTAATAAACAATAAATTAAATAAATTCTCATCGTTCCGTGGTAATCAGCCATTCCATATCGTCCCTCTATTTTATTTTTCACTAGACTTTTCAGGGAAAAGCCACTATTTATTGAAAGAACGTGGTTGGTTGTTTACACTGAGTTAAGCAATTGTTTGTTTTATGTGGCATGCTACCAAGGGATGCGGTTTAACAATCTTTCCATGCAAAACCAACAAATTATACAAGAGTTACATGTGTAGATACTGCAGGAACATTGCGAATAAAAGCGACGCTACTAGTTAACATTCGATTATTTTGTAGAATGTTCGCTTTAATCCTGGTATTAATACTCGCGGGATATCATTCTAGTTGGTCATTAAACGAAAGACTTTTTGCCAGTTTGCAAATGGATACGGATTGGAAGAAGCAAGTTCTTTGCTTAGCTAAAGTTGAAACCATCGCAACACCTTTGTCTGAATTAGGTGCCCCATCGTTGATTAATCACAGGAATTCGATCGCCTTTTTTCCTTACAATCTTACTTCATCAGCATATGAAATTTTCCAGGACTTTTTGCAAATAAGGAACAGATTTTTATTGGGTGGTTTTAATAATGGAATCAGAACTCACAGGATTGGCGGGCGGGTTAGTCTACCAGAGCAACATATCATAGGTCAAATGTAAGTAAAATAACTAACTTTTCAACTAAAAATTCTTTTCTTCGAATTTTGTTGATTTTCTTCAGCGATGAATCAATATCTGTGGTTTTAATAATTGTCAACAATGCGACGCAATTTGAAATGGTAATGCGTGAATATGTCGAGAGATGGTTGAAAACGAACTCAGATGTTACGATTATTGTTCTTTACAATAATCCTCTCGGTAACAAAGACGACACTGTAGCAGCTATGACTGCCCAAGGCTTTCTTGAATTTATTTACGACCGAACAGGAGTTTTCCGATCAATTTTCTTTTACGTTACGGAAATTAATCTTTACGAAATTTTCGTCTTGCAAAGATACGACGATGAAAACTGCAAGAACGCTAAAACAGTTAAATTAGGTGACTGTATAGATGGATCCTTTTCATTTCCCTTAAAGGCTATAAGCAATGTAATCAATCCTAGCGCGGGTCGAAATTGTGAAATGGTTGTGTGTGCTCGCTACATTGAGCCTTACATAGGAAAGGATTGCAAAGGTGGTGTGGAAATGGATTTGGTTAAGATGATAAAAGAAAAGATTTCTGTGAAGGTAAGGTTTGTAGATAAATGAGGGGAAATTAAATATTAATTCAAAACTATGTAATTATGACTAGTGGAAAGAAATTTGCTCGCAAGATCCTCGTGGGGAATTGAAGGACGACGGAGTATGGACGGAATTTTTGGGTTTTGCTTTGAAAAATAGATGTGATCTGATTATTGGTGGTCTGTATCCTGATAATGAAGTACATAATTATTTTGCCGGGACGCGTTCGTATTTCATGGAAGACTATGCCTGGTTTGTTAAAGTTGCTGAGAAAATCCCGGCATGGCAAAGCATGTTCTATGTTTTCCCGCCGGAACTTAGTATTGGAATATTTCTAGTGATATTGGTCGCCTCCATCTTTTGGTACAGTTCCGAGTATTTTGCGAATGTTGAAAAACCGACTAAAGGATATAGCTTGTCACTATTAAATACATTTGGCGTTGTAGTGAATGCAGCAATTGAACAACCAAAACTGATTTCACAGCGAGTTTTCTATTTACTATTAGTTTTCTTTGCATTTATTATGAGTGTTTCGTATACATCGAAATTGATAATGGTGTTCACTCAACCGGGAAGGCAGAGACAAATAATGAGCATTGAAGAAGTCATCGACAGAAAAATTCCTTTTGGTAATTCATTTTCAGTTTAGTGGTATCTACTTGGGTTTTATTTAGTCTGTAGAGTAGACTTTATGGCGCCTTATTCTCCATTTTCACACTTGAGCACTTTATGACATTTTTCGCCAATCGGTTTTTGTATGAATTTAAGGATAATTTATGGACCGTTTTGTTAAATTCATGGATTGTTTTGCCATTTCGTTATTACTTTGGCATTTATTAATTCGTTTATCATCGTTCATAACGAGATCTTAATATCACTTTTATCTTCATAAATAAAATTTAGGAGGATCAAGTGATCAACGCGAATGGTTCAACAACGATAAGGAAATCCTAATTTTTAAAAACTTCAATATATCTAAAGAGTTTGAACCCAATCTGACATGTTTGAAGAGTGTTGCTCGCGGAGGAAAGGTTTTGTTGATTAATAGTAGA
The DNA here is from genome assembly GCA_954870665.1 of Stratiomys singularior. Taxonomy (NCBI): domain Eukaryota; kingdom Metazoa; phylum Arthropoda; class Insecta; order Diptera; family Stratiomyidae; genus Stratiomys; species Stratiomys singularior. The sequence continues at coordinate 9,844,709 of OX940881.1, read as the reverse complement.
CTTGCATTGGCATATCCTGATCGTAAAAATATATTTCAACTTCCGCGGCGTGTTTTTGGCAGTCCGTTGGAACTCTTGACTTTACAATGTAGCGCAATCACAGCCAACATTTCATTTATTCTAACACGCCTAACTGATAGCGGAATCGTAAAGAAAATTTTAAACGACTACGAATACCAGCAAACTTATTTGAAAAAACTTAAGAATGGCGAGGAAGAGACAAATAGTAAGTTTAAACATAATAAAATTATACTGGATTGATTTTAGGTAGCGAAGATACTTTGATTCTGAAAAATGAGTAAAAAATGATCGTACGATAAAATTTGCGTAGTCTCGTATCTCCATTTTGCTTAAGCTTGATACCTGCAAGGATGGGTTTTAGTCTGAACTATAATAACCTAAAATTTTTCGTTTATGTAGTCTTTCTGAAACTTTTATTACATTTAATATTAAAATATAATATTTTATGATTTTTTCCTACTTAAAAAAATTTTCGTTGCTCGGTTTATAGTTTTTCATTTTGATTTCTGAATTTAGCGCAACCTAAATATGGAACGTGAAATTTTTAAAGTGTCTTAAAGGTAATTAAGGCTTGGCAAAGTGGAATTACAAGGCAAAAAAGGATTGAATTGTGTTTGACTGATTTCAGCGAAATAAATTTTACTTCATAGATATTCAACGAATATCTCGAGTAACCAATTCACTTTCTCTAGCTCATCCAATAGTTTTATCCTTAAAACACACATCAGCGGCGTTCAGTGTATTGATAATGGGTCTGTCAATCAGCTTCCTAGTTTTTACGTGTGAAATTGAAAATGTCAGGTATAGAGCAGACGATGAAAAAGTGGCACGAGCAAGAGCAGCTCAAAGGAGACGTGATAAGAGGCGAAGAATCAAACAGTTCAAACGCATGGATTTGTAAAATGTACTTTTTCATTTGATTTGGAGTATCCTTAAGTTTTGGTAGCGAAAAAATCTTTGTTCGTTAATTTTTTTCTGCAAATTTTTAGAATATTTTGAACAAGTTAAAGTGTGCTATAAAGGAATTAGCCTGAAAATTGTTGAATTATACACATGTTTAGGACACTATATGTTCGTATCGTATCGTATCTGAAAATTCCCCAGGAGTAGCATATTTTTTGTTTCATTAGCAATGCATTCGTTTGAACCATGGACCTTAATCAAGGAAAATAATATTTAAACTAGGAGTGTTACAGTGTGTGAAGTTTTGCCTATAACTGGAAAGGCGAATATCAATCCTTAGTATAAATAATACATAATAACAACAGATTGCAATGGCTTCAAGGATTTTATGACGTCACGCCTGGCATAGTTGTGGCAATTAAGTAGACTATAGCGATACTACCCCTTGCTGATTTACTATGATAGCTCAAGGATTTCCACGTTAATTTGCAAAAAGAAATCATATAACATAGTTGTTTAAAGGATCATCATTGGTAGAAGCTAGGATATTTTTGCTGTATGTTAGTCAAATATATTGATTCACTCGAAATGGGAAATGGTAATGAAAAAGCAATATCGACTGTATCGAACGTAGCTTGGATATATCAAAATAATGTAGCAGCGCATACTCTCTACAAGGAGAGCGAAACAAAGGAGCAGATGGCTTTAAAATATGCGCAATTGATCTAAGTTTTCTCATTATGTGATTCTGAACCAACTACAATGGTTTTTTCGCGCAGGATCAACAATCTATATATCATGGCCATAAATATTGCCTAAACTTGCAGCCTGCTTTCAAAGGATGGCAGGAACTCTGACCAACATATCGATTGGACTGCTGCAGGGATGAAGCAACTTGAATTGATGATTTCAAAGTTTGTATCTTGTCTTTAGTGTTACTGTGGACGTATTAAGGTTATATTCAAATTTTTTCAAAATTTTCAATTTTTTCAAATTATGTTTTTAAATGATTTACTAGGATTATTTCCCGAGTTGGCAATAGGGAGGGAGAGAAGAGGATGAAGCAGGAACTGTGAGTTAGTAAGGTATAAAGAAAAACAGGTATTGAAAGGATTTAAGAGGAAAAAGAACTACATAGCATCTTTTTTTCACATTCTTAGGATTTTCTTCTTCATCATTTGCTACTGAAGGTTTTCCATTTTTTGTAATATTATAAGGAAGATAAACTTCTAAGTCGTTTTTCAGTTGATTATATAGTAATTCAGTTATAAGTACAACGAACAAAATGAGACTAATACAAACACCGATTAATATTTAGCTATAGGTAGGTAGGTAGGTCAGGCATTATTCCCAAATAGTCATTGTCGCTATTAAAGTTCGGGAATTCTCGCAAGAACAATAATCATAAGTGTTAAATATTGGAACAGTGTTCCAATAATCAAAAGGATGGTACACACATTGTCATTTTATGATAACTCGCCTGACTAACATTTGCCTGTGGTTGTTATTTTGGTTGTGGTTCGTAAACTGCTTTTTGTGAAGAATAAGTATAATAAACTACATCGCAAGGCGCAGGCGATGAACATTGTCATTCAAGAGAAGGCAAAAAGACCCTTTGTGCCAAAGAACAGTGAAAACAAAGAAAGTTAAATGAAGTGTAAAACCGGTGAACCTCTCAACAGTGATTGAGGGCCACAGTTGGGTATGGTGGGACTGAGTCCAAACAAATACAACTGCCCTATGGGCATGGATACTTTAGTCCAAGTTTCATGTGATGGATCACGGTTACGGATCTCACGGTCCTCTGGTGGTTATCAACGGTCCTCAGGTCTCTGGTTTTGCCAGCGCATCATAGATGACTGCTGTCATCCGTTTTCCTTACATTGCAGCTGGGGAAGTCTTCGATCGGTCCTTAAGGAGGAAAGAGACATTCTCCCTCTAGAAAGGATAGGAGGCAAATTGTAATCTCCAAAGACAAATGAACCTACATCTCACATTGCCTGCGGACGGTTCTTCCTGTATGTATAACAATGCATATTTGATCAATCACAGGCGTAGAGCAGAAGATGGCAGCTATCTTTTCACGTTTCATTGTTACGAGAAGGAACTTTTCTTTAATGTGTCTCTTATTTTAACGAGACTAGAGAATATACCATACTAGAGACTAGGTAATGTATCAAACAGTTCTAGGCGAGGTTCTCAGGGAAACAAGGAAGGTGTCAAGTTAGTAGCAAAATTGATTTGTCCCACTGGAAGTCCTGTGCTGTTTCCGTTCCTTAAAAGCGGATAAAACACAGGCTAGACTTGATTCTTAGCGTTCACACATGGTTTGGTCATTGCCGATGAAATTTCCCAGGTCCCTACAGGAGTCAGAAGTGCCCCTAATTCAGTGGTTGCTAGACTAGAATAATCATAAAACCACTAGATTTTTTATACCTGGCTTGCTCTTGACTAGCAGCAGTCTGGCCTTGTTTCGTTAGGATGGGACTCAAGAGCATATGTGATTCTGTAGTCATTTCTGTATTTCTATCATCCCAAGCTAAGTCTATTGACTTCCAAAGGGTTTCATCTAATTTTTGTAAACTTGACATGTATACTTTTCTTTTTTGACACTTAATAGAGCTATTGTTAGGAAAAGTGACTGATTTGAATTCTTCTCGCTAGTTAGGTTACTCTAATGTTTCCACTAAACATATGTATTTGACGACACACGTTAATTTTGTTTTCTTTCGATAACCTTGCGGGTAAGATCCTGTCTGGTGCCTTGTACTTGTTATTAATCTATACAATTAGTGGCATGCTTTACTCTGCTGATTTAGGTGACCGTCAAAAGTGTATATTTTGTCTTGCTTATGTCATTTTTATGGTTCCTTTTATTGATGGGAAAACTATAGGATGTCCTTCTAGCTTGTAGTTTTGATTGACGTTTGGATAGTCGCGAGATAAATTCTGTAGTATTCAGCACCCTCTTCCGTTTTAAGGCGTTGGTGTGGATTGTGGTTTGGAATGTTCTGAGGTCTGAATTATTAACCTCTTGTTTGACAAGATAAGGCTTTTGTTTGATGGGAAGTTCGACCCTGTAAGGAATATTTGTGTTGGTTGGACTACGTTCTTTTTCATCTTTTTTGACGAGACAAATTTTCCCCATCGATTTGAATGGAGAATGACTGATTCGCTCCTCCGAAAAATTTAATCTGGTACTTTACGGCGATTTCGTAATACGTATGAGTCAGCATCGTCAGCCAACAAGGTATTATGAATAGGAAGCAGTATCTGACAAGTTTAAGTAACAATAAAAATTTGGACCTATGTATTTGAAATATAACACGCCAACGAGGGTAGATAGTTAGAAAAGTATATTATTTATACTATAGTATATCTCGAGGACTAGCATTCTATCAAACAAATAAATTATACACAGAGTCCTTGATAGCCTCACATTAAACTAGATGTACTCCATAAAGAAGTCATTGTAGGGTGGACATTTTTCAGCAATATCTCAGCCCGCCTGTCAACATTTGTCAGCATGTAGATAGTCGAAGTATTTGTTGAAATTCTCGATGAAAGATCTCAAGTTCAAAGTGATTTACGTGTCTGATTTTAAATTAAACAAAAACAACGTCTCACATCATGTGAAGGAGTAGATAAGATTAATAGCTTTAATCATGTCCTGGAAGTATCTTTCCGTTTAACATTTCGGCTAAAATTGAAGTTTGATCATTCGGGCGATTCACTTGGATAAAAGGGTCGGTTGTAGTCGAGTTATATTATCTTAAGCTGGGACACTGTCTAGACTAATTTTTGAATATCAACAAAATGAGGGAAATATGCAAATAAATTACGGGTTAGCATTAGATATTGTTTTCTTAAATAAGAAATCAATGCAATGAATGTCATTGGAGTAATTTAAAGCATATTTAATGTTTTCTCAAAAAGAGCTTATCTAAGAATTTATCGAAACGGGCTGAGGGATTGTAATGAATGGCCGTCTAATAAATAACCTCTTCTGGAGATATTTCATCTTCTCATGCTCCAATGAATATTTATTTGACCTGGCTTTCTGCACATTGTCCTTTTAGAACAGTGACATTAACGTACGCGTACTTGCTTTTCCATTTTTTTCCTATAAAAATTTTAACAGAAACGGAAGAATGTACGAGGACTATATTTTACTGGCAATACGAAAAGGAGCACACACTCCTAGTACTCGTTTTATTTTTTGTCTGTCTCTATGTGTCTTGGAGGAAACTTTTTGGGAAATTTGCCAATTTTTCTAATTGAGGAAGTTGTTGCTGGCATACCCATCCTTCCGGAATGCACTTCAATTAGAAAGACAAGGAAATTTGTCGTTTCTTTTCTTTTCACTCTCGACAAAACGAAATAAATAGATGAATGAGGTAATTCAAGGATATTTACGATAGTAGAGCTAATTTTATGTACGTCTACTGTTGTTATGCGATTTGTGTTTGGTAAGAGTTGCGAAACGGGTTAAGGATGATAAATGTTAGCCAGGATCTGAAGAATGAATTTTGTGTGTTACAATACACGAGTATCCTACAATTTCGTTTCTATGTCATAGATAAACATACATATGGGTGCAGTTTCGATTGAGTTGTGGTACAATGTCGTTGCACTTAAAATTTGATTGATCCAACTAGTGGGTGGCAACAGAGCTGCGAATTTGCCCTATATTAGAGTTCTCAAATTTCTCTTGTACCAGATTTCTAAGAACCAATTTGCGGGTAGAACGATTAAGTAACCTATTTTGAAATTTCAAGTTCAAACCAATTAGATGCAAAAACTTTGAATCAATCTGCAAGCATAGATTCATAGTTTAGATTGAAAATCACTGCTCGTCGTTTGGGATGTTCTCGGTCACAATCCAGCGTACGGGTGCATGAATGGAGTAGTTGTGCTATAAACAACATTGTCAATGGTTTTATGAACAAAAGCTAAATCGATTTTCACGTGAGTCATGGTCATTTGTCTGCCCACCACCCTCGATGTTGACAAGAACGTGATTTTATGTTAAACAGTGCAATGAGCGGCTTTGTCGCGGCCGATTTCAATTCTTGCAACGAGTTAATTACCTAAATCATCTATCATGCGTTCAAATTGTAAGTGCCGTTCATTGATATATGAGTGCTTTCATATGGGATTATGCACACACGTTGCGAGCTTAAGCGATAATACCCTCCATGTTGGATGAAAATCGCCGCTCCGGTTTCATTTTTATGATGTCCCTTTCCGCTGGTCATCGGGTGTGCTAAGCGTAGGACTAGTTCTGCTTCCTTGTCACAATTCGGTCGCTCTTTGATGCATTCATTGCAAGAACTTGGTAACGAAGGATTACGATTTGAAATGTAATTAATAAATGCGGCATACTAAAGTCAAATGAGTTAACCCCCAAGTGGTCGTGGGAATACTGATCCAGGTTTAAGCGGTGAAAGCTCTCATTTTCCGGCTGCACGTCCATAAGAAACGTAAGGACTCTGAAGTGCAAAAAAACAACAACACAAAGGCAGTATATCGAAGGGTTAAAAACAACTTCCCTTGACGTTCTTTCATCCATCGTCCACTTAAATGTCCCCGAAAATTGAGCGGTTTCAATATCGTCCACATCACTTTCTGGCCACTCTCTTCGGTTCTTCCTTCTTTTCATCCAGAGGGTGGTCAATGGTGCTTTAATTTGAAAGTCCTCGGATACGGATTAAACAATGATAGATATAATGAGTTCGGTCATGGTCAATGGACTTGAAAATGTTGCAGACAAATTTCTTTGGAAATTAATTAGCGTGAATTCAAATTCAATGCAATATCATTGATTAGCGGATATATTGAAAGCATTGGATTAAGAGATTAAAAGTTGCAATGTGGGGTGGAAAAGGTTGCACGTGGGTCAAAGGAGTGATGGTTTTGAGTCATCGTGGAAAAAGAAAAATTGCAGCTTGCTGCATTTTGCGTGGATACAGGATGTGATGAGGATTTCACTAATTTAGTCTTACATGAAAATTTACGTTGATGGTTTCAATTTGGATTGATGCTGTGTGGTTAATTCTCGTTACATCTAAATGGGGTTGTATGCATTTATGTGCAGTGAAAACGAAATATTACATTCAGTGCACTTTTTAGTGTGGTTTCGAATAATCATCAGGTTTTCATCAGAAATGAAATTTGATAAATTATTTTGGCTTCCAGGGCGAAATACCCAAATATATTAAATTCAATAAGTTTAATCTTAATTTAAATTTCAAGAATAATTTTTTTTGGTTTTAGCTAGAAGTTGAACACTGCAATTGTTTTTATTTCTATAATTTTCCAGTAAAGATTGATTTTTTGAACAACTAAAAAGTCAGTCCGTTCAATATGAAACAACTTAAATATATCAGCATCAACCCATTTATTAAATATGGACTGATGCGGATACGTTGAAAATCGTAAAATTATTGGGAACATTCAAGTTTTAAGTTATCTAGTACACTCATACAGGTGGTACGGCATCCATCACAGGTTTATTTCAATAATATCCTTAAAGTTGCCTTTCCGGCGATCACAACAAATCTGGAAGTAATTTATGTCCCATTTACATGTTGATTAACTTAACAAGTTAAGGCATTGTTCGCTACAAAATTGGAATGGTAGTCAATTAAGCTCGATGGATCCGTTTTCTAAGAAAAAAGAATAGGAAATACGCTGTCAGGGAAATATGAATGGGCATTCTTTATAAACCGTGACTTAAGAACCCAAATATTTTGAATGAAGGCTTACCAACCTTTCAACTTTCTCTTTTACTAGAGGAAGCGCAGTTTCGTACCTTTTCACAGGTGGAATATTCAGCGGCCTAAATGTTCTGTACCTAGGATACTGTGGCCGGGACAAAGTTTGTTGCGTATTTGAGTGAAATTAATTTGGTTTTGTTACACTATTATAAAAAACTTACAAAAGCTTCATATACTCTATTATTATTGAAATTGTTTGAATATTTTCAGAGCTATAAGTCCATCAGTGAAGAACTTTTAATCTTCTGGTTGAAAAACAAATCTTTTGGTTTTCACAAGCTCCTTCTGAAAGTATTAAATTCAGAGAGTTCTTATAAATTGTAACAAGTGTTTTAACTAAACGGCAGATGCATCAAATTGTCCAAATCATACTTTTTCAAGTCTGATGTTGCATTCAAGAGGTTAGGGGTCCCGTAATTTTCCATGGTGGAAAACCAAACCTTTGGTTTTACACAAGCATAGAGAGCCGCGTTTTATGAATTTCCAGGCGTTATATTTTTTGTTGTTCAAGGCAGAATTACGCATGAATTGTCTGGACAACCCGAAGCTTGTGATACATGGTAGCACATTCTCTTCCAATCCATCTCTGAGCTTATCTCCGGATCAATCTTGGGCTCGTCATCGAATTTACGGTTCTCGGACAAAATGTTTCCCAACATCGATTGTGACTTGTTTTTATCACAGAGGAAAAGCGTTAAACCTAATTTTTCTGAATTTCAACAGCGCGTTGCAGACTTAATTCGATCCAACATGATTTTCACGTTCAACTAATGCTTATGTTGAGCTTTCTTTGCAGACAGATTTGATTAAAACAATTGAGAAAAGTTATGTCTTCAATGCTTAGCTTCCGAAAAAATGCTTCCGAAAAAAAAGTGAAATAAAAATTTCTATATTTCTCATTTCTGTAAACATTATCATGTTCTAGCTTCCACCATATTTGTCGAGATCGGAGCACCGAGATTGGAGTATCATATCATAGCAAGATTCCCTATTTAATTGAGGGAATCAAGTCGATTTTCGGCTATCTTAAAAATGTTCAAGGGAGGATCAAAAAATACATTAATATGAAGCTCAGTGGGCGCGACAAAAAATTAGTTTAGATGGAAAAGAAATGAAGTAGGAATCAGAAAAAAAAAGAAAAACTGGATCATATCAAAGAATCCATTGGATCAATTTAGGGATTCATTAATTTTTTTCACGTCAAAATAATTCAACGTGAAAAAAATAGTCGGAGTTGAGTGTCAAAAATTTTAAGACGCTCAGTTACCAACGTCAAGTTGCAACTTCATTAGAATTGAATTAGAGATTGGACGGATTCCATTTAGTCTCGAACAAAATGATCTTTGGTTAGGATTGTTGCCACTGTTTAAGGACAAATTTATTTGGACTTATACATAGACTGTCTCTATAAACGGAACGTCTACTTGATCATATGCTCTAAAATCCGGGTTAGAATTAATACATTGAACAGAAGCAGGATAAAAGTCACTGAAGAAGGTTAATGTGTGAAAAGCCAATTAGGAGAGCCAGTACTACCATTCTTTACATTATAAAGAGATTATTAGTTGTTAAGGACTCTGAAAATTGAAAAGACGATGAAGAACATTGCATTTAAAAAAAAAAATGGTGCCATATTTTTACAGAAGAAATGAGGGGGATGTTCTAAATTGGAAGAAGAATTCTACTTTACGGATTGAAAAAAAATATCACAGATCACTGTAGCGAAATATACATGCACTGAAATTGTCCATGACATGCAAAAAGCATATATGTGACTATCCAGATTTGGCACCCGATGGTAACTTACTCAATTAAGACGAACAATAGATTACATCCTTAGAAAAGCATTTTAAGAAAATATTTATATTTTTCCACTCGCACATCAGGTCTTTAATTCGATATGGCAAGATAATTGAAGTAAAAATAATTTTGAAAGCTCAAGTATGTAGTCATTCCTATCTCCTTTTTGAATATCCTAGACTCTGAATTTGTAAGCTTTTCTCTTTCATCTTCCTATAAATAAAGGAAGCCATAATTTACAGAGGTGAAAATGGAGAAAACCACTCCTTTTTGAAGATAAGTTTTTTAAGAGCCAAATGCATGAAGATATTGTGTTAAATTATTTTTTGATTGAAAAAAGGTATCGCTCTAGTCCGTGTTTTGTCCGAAAGGGATAGAAACGTTGTTCGTCTTCGAACGAAATCCCACCGTTTCTTGTCTGTGTTCGGTGTTTTTCCATCCTTTCGGCGCTGTGCCATCTTCAGTGGGTGTTTTGCGCTCTTTATTCTGTGCAAAAAGAATAGTTGTGAGAACTTTTGGGAGTAAATCTTTAAAAACGGTACCTAGCAGAGTGCATTAAGAGTATACTATTCTGTTCGAAAAATTTGTAACTAAATCCATCTTCGGCGTATTCTAAGTAAGTAATTCTGCGTTGTGATGACCATGTCTAGTTTTTGGACGCAAAAGGACCATTTATGGGAACATTTGAGTTAAAAAAAGTTGTAGCAAGTCGTAGACTGTATTCAATATTCACGTCGTGAAGTTGATATTTGATATTGGGTTCGATTATGAAGACATTTCCCATTTATAGCATTTAAAACGTGGCAGAACCATAAACGGAGAAACCTAATTGAAACTAACTAACTCAAACTCAACATTATTTGATAAACTGCGGGGTGGAGATTCTTCTTTATCACTAGAACTTAACACATATTTCTGGTAACTGGTTTGTTCAGTGCAGAAAATCTTGTTTGAAATATCCTTAACGTTCCTGTGTTGTGTGTAAGATGCGACTTTACATACATAACTCGATTTATTTTCCAATCGCCATATTAAAACCTGTTGTACCAAGGACGATCGAATGCCTCAGCGGTGCAATTTATGTCGTTTGTTGTCTCAGGACAAATTCAGTTTTACAGGGTAGTCTTCATATATAAGTGTTTTAATGAGTCCCGGAGTTACGATCAACTCGTAGAGTTAGTATGCCTTTCATACCACAACATAATAAATACATTATTTTCCAAAATATTGTAGGAATAAATCAAAATAATGAAAACAAATGAAGGGAGCAACGTTTTGGGTCATAGAGTAAATTAGTTGTGATTGGTACTGACACGTTTACACATAAGAACAAGGATACATACCGAGTTTACACATCATCCATATCTTGAAATATACTTTTGTAGCTGCTTATATGGGATCTAGATAATCAATCTAATGCTTTTCCTTTTTTCCTTTTATCTTTCAGATGTTCTCTTCAACTGCAAGAATCAGTGCCGCTTGTCATTCAAATTACATCACATCCTCAGGCAATTGTTCGTCGTTTGTTTTACAACGAAACAAGTAAGTATCAAAAATGCAATAGACGAAATAATACAATCCATTTTAACTGAACAATATGTTAGAACTTCCATTTTCTATTTCTATAGTAAATATGACGAAGCATCTAAAATTACAAAAGGATAATGTCGTTATACCATGTGCAACGAATGGTCGTTACGATTTAATTTTAACAGCAAAACGCCATTCATTTGTTCATATTGATGTCCTGGGACGACATCCGTCGTGGAACTGGAAGTTATTGAACGAAACGAATCCTATACGAGTACGATTTCAAAATCGTATGCAGAAGAAGCAAATGATAATAAAATGGAGCAAAAGGTATGTGTTGTACGATATAAATAATTTCAACGTCGAGAAAGATAAGAAAATGACACTCAAGATGTATAGCTAGAAATTTATGATTTTGATTGAGTGTAATTGAATTTTCAGCAAATTAGACATACATGCTATGCATTATTGTATAATAATCAACACAAAAGGACCACAAAAGAACTTCTGTTCATCACTTCAAGAGTCTCTGATTGCAACACCATATAAAGACAAAAGAAATTGCTTAGCACCAATTGAAAGCATATGGCTTAGACAAAAGGAAAGGATAATTGGTAAACTGTCCTCTAGATATGTGAGTAAGGTTGTGGTAATGGATGTTTTTTTTAGATCCACATGCAATCAACGTTATATGCACAGGATCAAAACCAAATCAAATAGTTAAAGGGCTCATTCCAAACATGAAATACTACGTTGATATCTATGGAGTTCATACTAAGAAACAGAATCTGACAATTTTGTTAAAGTCGGCCTCAACATGGTTTAATAGGACTCATCCCGGTACATTACGAGATAATATGTTGACGTTAGGGAAAATCGCTGGAAGCAAACGAGAACGAGAGGCTATTTTTAGTTATAAGGTAAGAGTGTTGGTGAGTTGTCCTGACATCTTTTTCCGTAGTTCATAATTCATACCATCACAGTTGTATTGTGTCCTATTGAGTTTGGGTAAATGTTAGCGTTAAGGTTCAACATCTTGCTCCCGATGTGGGTAACTTAATTGTCAACACCATTTTACATAAATATAATTCTTGGTAGTAATAAATAATTGTGGTTTTCTAGTAAACCATTTGATCCTTTTTGTTTTTTTATTTTGTTTGATTTTTCTGTGTTCTAATGTTCTTGGTGTTATAACTTTGCGAGATCCGAGTATTCAGACCACATAAAGCGGCGCTCACCATCCATTGTATTTATTGTTTTATAAGGATCATAAGGTTTTTTGATTATTTGCTTGAGTCGAAGCAGCCTGTCCAGGTGAATGCAGTCAAAGAGGAGCCACTAGACTCTATCCTAATACTTTCAGCAATCATTTTTGGACGCTTTGTATTTTTTATAACAAGCGTTGCATGGATAGTATTTGTAGCCCAATCAATTTCTATTACAGATTCCTTACTCATCAACCCCAAAAGGCAATACCCGTTTCCTAATACTTCCGTGTTCCGGTAGTCAAATCGATGTTAAAATTCTTAAACGCCGATTGCGGATACGAACTGAAACTGATATTTATAAGCCTACATACGTTCCAGTTCCCGAAGCAAGTCCAGGAGATCGATTAATATTAAGAGTAAAGCCCAGTAATGTCGATGAATTTTTACATGCTAATAAAGTTGGAGTAAGTTGGAATCACGAAATAAATCTAAAAAAAATTTCGTTTTATATGATTTATTTAATAATTACAGATTGCGGTTACAATGACTGGCCAGTTTAAATACTATCCAGAGCTTCCTAGCAATACTTCACTATTTTTAAGTGGTTCCTATAGAAATTGTGATCCAAAAATTGCATGGTATCCATCACAGGATGAAAGGAGAATCAGGTAAATATAGTTTTAAAAGTCTACGCATGACTTGGATTGTTTAAAAATATTTTGATCTGATTGAATATTGGAAGCGTTTCTATCCTTATTGGCAAAATTCATAGAGAGAGTACAATTACCAAACAAATGTTCAGAACAAAAATAAGGTTTCAGATGAACGATTTGGGCTCAAATATAAACTGAGTTTCACCGCAAAATATAAATTACTCATTACAGAATATTTTGAAAGCTTTTGACAGAATCTAGGTTTCAGGACTAATTGGATTACTTTTGAATGCTAGTGAGGTCGTTAAAATTAGTTAGTTAAAATTTAGTTATTGATTACAAAAAAGTGTCTTTAAAGCCACTTATTTCGATTACTTTATATAATTTAGTCAATGCAGGTATTTATCTACTACATTACATGTTATCCTGACAATCCACTACCTCCCATGATATTCTGTCGATATCTCCATATTGCTTGAAACACAGAGTACAAAAAAGTGTAAAATTCACTTCCTCAACCAATGCGTTATTTGTGGATAGTATCGACAATGATGATGATGGACTATAACACAGGAAAGGAAGAGCAAATAATCATGTGTATGCGTCAATACATTGCAAGACGTTGGACTCATATTCGAGAATGGACCTTCATAGATTTATCCTATACACACCAGAATTGGAAACTGTTTTGGATCACCTAGCATGAAAGGTCTTTGATTCTGAAATGACCATTTGAAAGACGTTTTACCAAAAACGACAAGGAGTATAAAAAAAACAAATCGTTTCAAGAGTAGAATGAAATTAAGACCGTATACATGCTATACACCGTGTTTTGTGTGACAGAAATCGAAATATTTTTTTTCCGATATCAAAAAAAAAAAAAATTCTATAGTTTCCATTTGATTGTAACGTACACATGCGCCTTTCGGTAGAATGCCATCCTCGGTGGGTGGCTTCGTTTAGGACGCTATTGCAAGGACATAGATGGGAAACGACGGAGTTTCATTTGGAGAATAATAAACTCCCAAAAAATTCGGTAGCTGTCTAATGATTTTGTAACAAGAACTTTGGTAATATTATTCTTGTAGCCTCATCTAAATTAAGGGTACCTAGATAACGTTTGGTTTCAGAAGCATGCCGTAATTTTACATTCTTCATACCATGCTCAAAGGCACCATCCAAGTTAAAACACTAAATCAGATACTAAAATGCAAATCCTAAGTCTGAATGACACTGTCTGCTATAACCATGCTAAAATAAAGAAAGAAACACGGTCCACAGGAACGTTTTCTGCAAGCGTGGAAAAACAGTACAAACAGTACTGAAAGGAAGACCATAATTAAGAAAATTTTCTTCTTGAAAACAAATTTTCTTGGTATTCTTGTATTAGGACGATCTTACCATCAAAATCATCTAAAAGGAGCAGCAACGGTCAGTTACGATACTTACTGGTGCCATAGAGTGCCAAAAACTGGACAGAATATATTGGAAACCCAGATCCAGCTGACGTCCAGTTATTCATAATGGTACAGCATGACATCAAGATAACGCTCTGTTGCCTAGATCTGCTGTAACGAATGCCAGTAATGTTGAATGGAAATTTTTGATTCATCCACCTTTCTTTTCACACTGCACCAAGGGTTTTACAGAAATTTCAAGAGATGGCGTCACTGATATCAAATCAAATCGGGCAATATTGCAACCAACTTCATTTTAAAACCTCATCATTAGACTTTCTTTTTCGGTATGTGTCATTTCTCTGATTTCTCTGTGCTCCGAATATGTCAACTTTTTTTCCAACAAAACACAATTTGCGGGAAGCATTACTTCTTTGCTTTCATTTGAAAAAATCTACAGCTGAAAGTCGTCGTGTGTGGCAGAAAGCCTATGGGAATCATACTCCATCGAATCCTATCCTAAAGAGCGCAAAGGACGACCAGAAAAGTTTGAGGATGCCGAATTGGAAGCTCTTTTGGATGAAGACTCGTGCCAAACGCAAGAGTAACTCGCAGAAGCATTGAAAGTGACTCAACAACTCATATCTGTTCACTTAAAAGCTATTGAAATGATTCAGGAGGTAGGATACTGGGTGCCGTATCAATTGAAGTCGAGAGACGTTCACTTGTGAACAGCTGTTCCAAAGACAAAAAAGAAAGGGATTTTTGTATCGTATTGTAACATGTGATGCAAAATGGGTTCATCACGATAAACCCAAGCGCAAAATATCATACGGGCCGCCCGGCTATACGCCGAAATCAACGCCAAAGTCGAATGTTCAAGGTGGCAAGGTCATGCTCTGTATTTGGTGGGACGACTTGGGCGTGGTGCAATATGAGGTGTTAAAACCATGTGAGACCATCACAAGGCAACTCTACCGACTACAATTGATACGCTTGAGCCGAGCATTTAAACAAAAATGGACGCAATACGAGCAAAGATACGATAAATTTATTCTTCAGCATGACAATGCTAGACCACATGTTGCAAAGCCATTCAAAACATAGCTTTAAAGAGAAGTCGCGAGAAGTCGAGTTAAAGAGAAGAGAAACGCTTAAAAGAGAAATCGTACCCCACCCGCCGTATAGCTCGGCTATTGCCCTTCCAACTAGTATTGGTTTTTGTCGGTGATGTATGCCCTCGAGGAACAGCACTTCCACTCTTTTGAAGGACTCCAAAATTAGAACGATTCGTGGATAGCCTCAAGAGATAAGTCGTTCTTTCAACGAGGAATCAGCATGTTAGTAGAAAGATGGGAAAAAGTCATGGCTAGCGATGGAGAATACTTTGAAAAATTAATTTGTAACCAATTTTAACACAATATACCGTCGCAGATGAAAAAAATCCTTTAAAACTTTTTTGTACAGGTAATATACAGCGCCTAAAATTCAAGGAAACCCCCCGATCAATCGAAATCCAGTTTAAATACGTGAAATTATGGTTGGATTGGTAAATTTCCTCTCATTTTCGCACTAAACAAGACTATTCTTCCTAAAGCTTTGGCGTAAATTCGCTGTACAAAAATAAATCTCCTTTTGCTTTTTCTATCTCTGTCTGATAGAAGTCACCCGATAGTGTTAACGCTGTATGTAGCTTCGGTGTGCCGAAGAACTAACATCTTTTCTGTTTACTTTTAAGAAAGTAGTTTTTTGTAAAAAAAAGATTGTTAAAGAGCTTTAAGAATTCTTCTTGTTTAAATTCTAAGGATTTCGCTTGCATGGGGTTTGTTTATAGGTCCCCAGCAAAGAGGAATAATGTTATACGATAAAAAAGTTTATTGAAATGATGATACAACTTTCATTTTAAGAACTTTAGCATACGCCATGGTAATGTCAGTAAATGATTGAACCATTGGATCTTAACAAACAGCTGTAACTTAGACTAATAGAAAGTCTGCTGTAGATAAATTAAATGTTACGCTGTGTTGCGTATTTGATGGGCAAACTTTTGGTCCTTTCCTATAAATGTTTTCTTCAAATAATTGAATTGTCGAAAAGTTTTTAAATAACTGTGTCACGATACAATTAGTATCCAAGTACCCAAGGAATAGAAGAATAACCGGATGGCATCCTGTTGCCACTCAATATGTCATCCTTTTATGCTACAACTTTATCACAACTATACAA
The DNA here is from genome assembly GCA_954870665.1 of Stratiomys singularior. Lineage (NCBI taxonomy): Eukaryota > Metazoa > Arthropoda > Insecta > Diptera > Stratiomyidae > Stratiomys > Stratiomys singularior. Next base: position 9,828,192 of record OX940881.1, on the reverse strand, counting down.
ACTCAACATAAAACAGTAGTAGTACATAGTAGCTAAGTCAATTAGAATGAAACATGTTGCTGTTGCTAGTATGCATGTTCTGATATCCTTTTGCCAATCATAATTAATTGGAATAATTGTTTTCTTACAGATATTGCGTAATCATATTCCGACTGCCTAACAACTCACGAAGTTCCGCAGACGAAACCAATTATTGTTTAGATTTTGGCAAGAATGTTATGGATCATCCGCAATTTTATGAACGAAATTGCTATACGGCATACAGAGGGTAATCATTTTTAGTACATCGTTGTAACTTGTGCCATAAATGTCCTACAAATGATACTTTCAGAGCACAAATCGAACAAAATTCATTACTCAACCTCATTCCGGGCGACTCATACTTAGTTTACGTCACGCTGCACTTAATTGGACACAACTACTTACCATACGAATCGCTTAAGGTTAATATCCATCCCCATTGTCGAAACAACACGGATGATGTCCTTGTGCGAGCATTCTCACACTATGACAAGTGAACATAGAAGTTACTAAGCACCCAATTATTCCGATACAAATACAACTAATGTTTAATCAAAGAGCCGTCAAAGACTGCATGGACTTTATTGCCTCAATTTTACAACAAAAAACATAACAAAACAAACAAATATGACATAATATTAAATATTAAATATAAACTATGTAATGTATACTGTATTAATTTCTGTTTGGAGCCAAAGCGTCGTATTTTTACTTGATAAATGTGTTTTTATGATTATTCTAATGATTATTCTTATTTCGTAAGTTTTAGTGTACAATTTTTAAAAGTGGATGTTTAAATTATTTTGTTTTTTATGTTTTTTATATGAAACGAACCGAAACTTGAATGGAATCTCATTAATTTTTAATTATTTATAAAATAATGTACGCTTGGATCATTGTATTGGTGTGTATGCTGCTCATTTGGAAATTGTATTATTATTTTGTATTATTTTTACCGAACGATTTAATATTAGTACACTTGTATTGTTATTAAACGAGTCCTTTATGTGTACAGTTATGGAAAAAAAAAATAATGAAAATATGGAAAATGAGTTGAAATGATGATTCTATGACAAATAGCGAAACGTGAAGAGTGACAATAAAGTTAATAAGCTATAAATAAGCAAATAAATCAAGACATGAGAAGTTTACCAAGTTTTTCAATTTCAATTTCAATTTCAATTTTCAGTCAGTTGAGCTCGATATCCTTTTGCTTTCTACATATGTATATGTCAGCGATGTTTTTCTTCCGGCTCCGATCAAACCAGCATAGCCTACACGATGGTGAGGATATTTCTTATTTAGGTCAGATCAGTCTTTATCCTTCGCACCCCACCTGATGGTTGTTTAAATTGAAATTTTCCATCCAACATACTCGGCGCCACTCATTCTCAACGCGAATTTGCAATACGATCGCGGATTTATAAACAACATTTGTAGTGTGTGATGAGTTTTGTGTAGTTCCAAGAAATCAATACAAATTGCTCAATTACTCAACATCGCAATCTTTTGTTTATTTGAGCACTGAACTCGGTCATTGTTGCTTTCCGCGTTAAAATACAGCAGCAAACAGTCAACAAAGCAAGGATTGTTACTCAGCGGCGCCATAAAGTGCAGTCAAGTTGACCGTGAAATCCAATAAAATGCAAAAGGAGGAAAAACATGAACAAAATCTCGAATTTCCTTTTTTGTTTCATAACAACAAATCGAGAAAGTTACCAGAAGCGTACCGTTAGTATGTAATTGTGTTACACGACTGCATTGTTTAGCGCTGAATGTGTTTATGTTGTTAAGTTTCAAAAGTTTTGAATTTCATACTGCGTAGAAATTGTTTGCGAGTATTGAAGCATTAGTTGTAATTCTTGTAATAAAAGAATTCAAATTGGTTGCAAGTTGATCAGCGGAAATGATCTCAAATAAAAATGGACATGCCTTAGCAATAATCATTATCCTTGCCAATGGTATTGAGCTCTGTTTTATCTAATTGACCCTGTCACGAATTTGCTAGATCACCATGGCGTTGATGTTTCAGTAATAAAAACCTTAGGTTGCTGCTTCCTTAGGTTTCCGGTTTCTGGGAGATTGAGCATTTCCATGATCAATGGTCATAAAATTGAAGCTGGGTCTTGGCTCTTGTAAAGCCATTTTTTAATCGTACATAATAGTGATATATAATAGCGTATATAATCGGCCCTTTTAATGCCGGATGTAATAGAAGACTGGTAGCCCATACCTTGATGGTAACAGTTGTCTACTTGTGATGCATGGGAGACAAAATGGCAGCGCCCATGAAATGTCCATAGCACAAATGTGATTACCCAAAAGTAAAATTTTCTGCACTCACATGTTTTTCGCTGCCACTTTTACGCTTCACTCATGAACGCGGCAAACGTGAGCAAATCACAAAATTTTTAATTCAATCGCTCGTCAAGAACTTTTTCCCGGAAACCTTGCGATAACTCTGACGATATCACAAACTTTCGCGGAGACTATCCGCGCGTTGACATATAAAATCGGAAAATTTCATACAAAGTTTCTTGACGTACTCGGCATACTTAGTGTCATGAGTGGATGCGTGTAAGTGGAGACTGCTAGGCTGTGAATAACGTACGCTCGCGATCCGTACAAAATAACTTACCCATACTGATACACCAGAAAAATTATTCTCACATACACATACATTGATGGATTTCCAAATTCTCTAACTTGCAAAGCTCCATTGGTTTGCTGTATGGGGTAATCGTATCAGTTTCTTTGTGATGGCCCCACGGACTTTTGGCGATGGGTTAGGACTGTTAGTGGTTACGTAATGCACATACTTTGACAGGTGTGCTTAGTACAGTTTGAAAGTTGCTACTGAATAGTGGTAGGTTTACGAACGTTTAGAAATTATAAGAATCCAACATTGTAATAAATGTTCACTGCATCTGACATTTTGAGAATGAAAGAAATGTGTAGTCTGCTTACCAGACTGAACAAACTGTCTTTTGATTGCCCTTAAGCGCAAAATTTGACAGACAATGTTCAAATATAGACGAATTGAAAGGATATGCGACGTTGATCCTCTCGTACAGCAAATAAGAATGCTAAAATTATGTAGATGAAGCGTACAGTGTGGAAGAAAAAAAAGGATCTTTATGTTCCAAGTGGTTTGTTGGAACTTTTGCTTTCTTAAATGACAAAGTTGAGAGTTTTGCTTTGAAAAATTTTTTTGTGGGCCTATTAGGCTCAATTGACTCGAAAAATAGAACCCGTTGCAAATTAGCCTTTAGAACAGTTGGAACTAGATTCAGATTTTGGAAAAGCTTCAGGAATAATCTGTTCGGATAAAATGCATTTCTATCCCTATAAGTGCATAAAAAAAAACTGGACGATTTGAGCTAAGGTAAGTAAGTATCCTTAAGTAATACATAAATCACCTCAACAAGATCTTTTTTTCAACAACAATCTTTTATCTGGTATTTTTAATGACAATGAATCGTTAAAAAATTTTTGATTTCATTTTATTTTGTACCTAGTAACTAGTGTTTAATATAAGACGTTTATTAAATTGGAAGAATATCATTAAGTAAAAAAATAATCTTCTGATTATGAGAGGAAAGCCAAAAAACCAAAAACTCGAGAGGAAAGTCAAAAAACCCCTTCTTTGCTAATTGGAAAATTTGATTTAGACTATTAAAGACGTACTAAAGACGTAATATAAGTTAGTTGTAAGTAGCGAGAAGAGAAGGATGGATTTCGTTTCTTATTTTGTGAGTCAGAGTATATTCTTTGGCATTCATGTGTTGACCTGTAATGTGGGATTCTATTTTCGGAGTCAAAGAGGTCGCTATTAAAGTGGGGCACTCTGAATAGTTGAGGGGAAATCGTGGTTGTTGCATAAGAGGGTCGCAACTTCGTCGGTGATTTTGAGGCTAAAGACAATGAATCTTAGGTGATCGATTTATTTCGCTAGTGTTTTGGGGAAGTGTTTTACAGGTAAATGATTGATTCTTGAAATTGTTCCCTAATCTTAGAGCAATTGTTTGTTGATGAAGCGATAGAAGTCTCTTTGTCTAAAAAAGTTAATACACTGGCAAAGAACCAAACGCTACTTCACCCGGAGCCGCTTTATTTTAACTGGTGATAGATTACTCTAATAAGCGAAAAAAAGCTGAGAAATAGGATCTCAGGACACGACTTTAATCTTTACGGCGAGAGACGAACTTCTGCGCATAAGTGGCAAAAAGGCTCTGAATGCGTCGCTTCCATGGTTGACTTTTTTTTTATTTTTTTATTGTGTTTTTTCTTTAAGATAAGGTACGTGGAGCAATTTTCGATTAATTGTGACTCCAATGTAAGTTTTGAAAATAGAATCGTGTAGTTTTATAGTTTTAAAGGTGAGAACCGGATATTATTTCGGAATTGTCTCGGAGTACGTGCATTTTATTATGACGAATTTGCATATATTTAGGTTGAACTAGAGCTTGCATCTGCTGAAGAAAGAGTTGGGGGATGGAAGATAGTTATTAACGTGAGAATAAGCTCAGGAAGAGAGGAGAAGGGAGTGTTTTGAAAGATAGTATAAATGGTAATGTCATCAGCATATTGGATGGTATGGATCTGGTTAGGGTGAGGCGGCGGTAAATATTGAGAACAGTAGAGTAGAAAGCAGATAACCTTGTGGAATTCCAGTGAGTGTGAAAAGCGACGAGACAGAGTTTCACCAATTTCTACTGAGGATATTCGTGCGATGAAGAATGATGGGATTAGTTTGTATATGTAGAGGATGTATCTGAGGTTAAATGAGAAGAGCTTGGTCAATTGATAGGAGGGGGTGGTTTGTGAACTGAGAATGTGGGAGGATTTTATTTTTGCCAGGTGTCTGTCTACACAGGCATATCACTTTCGAAAATCTTTCCTAGGTAAGATAGGAACGGGAATGGGGCGATACCTGTTGGATAACATAAGAGTTGTATGTTTTAGGTTTTTTTTGATTTACTATGATGGCGTTATGCCATTACTGGAGGAAGTATGCCCACTTAAAGCACAGGAAATTGTTGATGGGTTTGCTGTTAGCGAGTGTATGGGAGTGTGATGTTGCATCAATTAAGATGACAGCGCGATTGGGTCTTGGTGTCTGCCGAATGCTATAGGAATATGCTAAACAAATATTTCCCGCTCAAACTGGGTAAAGTTAACATACGCAATGTTAGCTTTTTCCATTACAAATTTGTGATGACGGGAGATTTGGAATACATGTCGCGAGAGAATCGCCTTATTGCTATCAAAGCTCTGAAATGAATTAATGTAAGTTGTTGTGTTTTTACCGCCCCTAAGATCATTTGATTTCCCACCTTTTGACTTTTCCATACCAATGAGAGTTTTCAAAATCGTTGGCCTACGAGAATAAGCCAAGTAAAATTGTCGATAGTAAACGAGGAACAATTTATAATTTAGTGCGCGATGAACATGAGAAAGTAAAGGTAAGCTGAGTATCGAAATAGCATACAGGGCAGTGAGGGTTACAAGGATATTTGGACGATTTGGTTTCCATGACTGAATTTAATTGGTTTTCATTTAGAGCAATATAAAAATCTCGTGTCTATTACTGGATGCTGTCTGATTGTTTTAATTGAACTTTTAATGTGCTTGTTAGTAGTTTCTGTATGAGTGAATCATTTTGCCGTCGTTTGCACCAAGGTATCACGACTATGCTTTTCACTGAATTGTGCATGTGACAGCCTACTGGTATTCAATCTTTCAGAATGACTTACCTTGTTACACTCCCTTTCCACATAGGGATTAAGCAGCTCTTTGCTCCTGTGCAAATATTTTTAATAATCGCATTTGAATTTTCGTAAATAAAGGACTGATTTCATGGTCATGATCTACTCTCGTTTCTGATTTGTCATAATTTTTCTGTAATTTAAATAACGTATAATATTGTGTTGGAACTTGGATTTAATTTTTCTCTCATATTTTTCATTAATTGGTTCAAAATTTTGTCTTTTTCTAGCTGAATACTTAATTGAGTCCAAGAAACACAAATTGGAGTCGATGAGGTTGCCAGTAAGCCAAGGATAGTTTCAGAACTTGCAAAGTAACCAAAAGTAGTGCAAGTACAATTCATGTGGACAAAATAAATTAAATTACAATAATCACAATATATTACAATATATAAAATAATTTAATTTAGACTACAATTCGGCTTGAAATGGTTTACGTTATTTTTGTCTTGTATCCCTGGGTCTTATTTTGATTTCTTTACGTTTCTTTTAAGGTATCTTCAATTTGTTCTTGTTTTTAACGCTTGCCTTAGAGAAGGTGTATTCCCATCTCACTGGAAGGTGGCGAGGCTCACATTGATCAGCAAGGGAAAACGGGACCCGGGGCTGCCATCTACATACCGCCCGCTTTTTATGCTGGACACAGCCGGGAAAGTGTTCGAAAAGCTCATCAAGAGAAGACTCACTGACGCAATTCGTGCTGCAGGGGACCTATCTCCTCGGCAGTATGGCTTTAGAGCAGGGCGATCCACTTCCGATGCCATCATGGAAGTGGTGCATGCAGTCCGTCGAGCCGAAGCGCACAAAACTGAAAAACGGGTTGTCTTGCTAGTGACGCTTGACGTCAAAAATGCCTTCAACTCCGTCAGATGGTCGGATATTCTTGGCACATTGGAAAATTTTTTCCGATTGCCAGGGTATTTGATGCGGATTTTGAGGGATTACTTAAAGGACCGCAGTCTGCTCTATCACACGCAAGATGGGCGGCGCAGTATGGAGATAACGTCTGGTGTAGCGCAAGGCTCCATACTTGGACCAGACTTGTGGAACGCCTCATATGACGGGCTATTGAGGCTTGAGCTGCCAGATGAGTCGCACCTAGTCGGCTATGCAGATGATATAGCAGCACTGGTCGCCGGAAGCACAGTCAAACATGCGCAGCGCAGACTGGGAATGCTAATGCGTCAAGTGAGGGAATGGATGACCACCCGCGAGTTCAGTTTGGCACTAGATAAAACCGAGGTGGTCATTCTCACGAAGAAAATAATTCCCACGGTAATTCCTTTGCAGATCGGAAATGCGACTATTGAGTCTAAACTTGCAATAAAATATTTGGGACTATTGATCGATTCCAAAATGAGCTTTTCGGAACAGATCAGGGCAACGGCGAAAAAGGCCGCGATAGGCGTCTAAGCTTTGAGTCGACTAATGTGCAACATCGGTGGGCCCACACCGAGCAAATGCCGACTTCTCATGAGTGCTGTACAGTCAGTGCTACTGTACGGCTCTGAGGTTTGGGCCGGAGCTCTCAGTAAGGAGCTGTACCGAAAGCGCTTGGCCCAGGTACAGAGACGAGGAGCTTTGCGGGTTGCGTCTGCATACCGCACTGTCTCTGAGTCGGCGGTGCTGGTGATCGCAGGAGTGGTACCCATCGCCCTCCTTGCTAGAGAACGACGGAGAATTTATGACCGAAAAGTGGAGGGCTCAAGATATGCTATCAACCGAAAGGAGAGGCAGCGCACAATACTTGAGTGGCAACAGTCCTGGGAAGGCGACTCTAATGGCCGCTGGACTGCCCGCCTTATAGGGGACGTGGGATCGTGGCGCAACCGAAGGCACGGTGAGACTGATTAATACCTTATCCAGCTTTTTAGCGGGCATGGGTCTTTTCAGTCTTTACTGCAAAAGATTGGTAAATCACGGTCCCCAGACTGCATTTTCTGCCCCGGGGAAAGGGACGACGCATGTCACACCTTCTTCAATTGTAGAAGGTGGAATAGGATGCGGCTTGTGGGAGGTGATGGGAGAGCTTTCTCCAGACAATCTGGTCGGAAAAATGCTGAAAAGTTTCGACAAATGGACCTGTGTGGCACATTATTCTCGGGCAATACTTACTACCAAAAAATGTACCATGGATAACCTTGGGCGTGGGGTCTAGGGGGTCTCCTTTCCATTAGTCCTCCTCCATTCTGCCCCCTCCCACTGGGGGGAGATTTCTCTAGGCTGACGGCGCCCTAGGGCGAAGTAAAGAGGCCTAGCCCGAAGTAATGTGTCAAACGGTTCCAGGCTAGGGTCTCTTGACAGGGGGGGTGTTTAGTGGTTAGTCTAGTAGCATGCGCTGCTAGGAGTCCCACATTCCGGGCGTAAATTGCCTTCATCCCCCAACCCGAAAAAAAAATCTTCAATTTTTTCTTATAAATTTGGGTCTTTTTGCCTTTGCTTGTGCAAATTTTCGGTCCATTCATTCAGATATCGCACGAAATGGCTGCTCGGACCTGCTCGTAATTTTGGTTGTATTGTTTTATTGTTTTTATAATATGTTTTGGATAATTTGGATAATTTCTGTAACAGATTATTTCCTTGAAACTGAAAATGACCCTTCAGGCGGTACAAAACATTCTAATTTTTTTAAAATTTAAAAATAATCAACGACGGAACAATTCATTTCATACAACCTTAATAGTATCGTTTTCATGTGATTTGTTGGAATCCATTTATAGGATCCATTTTTTTCCTAGGCAAACAGACAGTAGCGTCATAGAGTAAAATAATTGATCGGATATTTTACTCCTTAATTGGTAGGACTGCAAATATTCAAGGAATAAAAGCTCAGAGAAACAAAAGACAATTTTCATCAGAAGCAAAAGACATACTATGCCTCCACTGGCTAACCAAAGATTGCTGCCTTATCAAAGCAAAGACGATTCAAAAAGTCGTTCATCATGGACAAGAACCGAGAAACAATCCGATTCCACAAAATACAGCATCTCTCAAACTGCAGAAATGGGAAAAGCATGCGAAGTGTTAAATTTTTTTGTTCTGAGTTATCCAATTTCCTATGCAACCCTGCCGGCTTGCCGGCTACTGTACAGGATCTCGACTTCGCTAAAAATGGGCATTTATCCGAGACACGAAGATAATTGAAATTGTGACTTGGCTGATGCAGGAGGAAATTTCGTTTGGGTGAAATATATCGTTTCGGTTTTTAGTTTTTAAGATGTTTCGGGGGTAAGCATTTGTTGGCCTTTTCGGTTACTTTCGTTAAAATATTCTATATTGACTGAAATAAAATTATTGAATGGTTTCCACTGGCTAGAGTCCAATCAATTTACTGTTTGGGTCGGTCAGTGCAATAAATTTAGCATTTCTAAGATGTTAATTTTGTTAAAAACAAGAAATTATTTAAATAAAATCAATGATGATACAATCGTACTCTATCTTTCCCACTACAACAAGTACAGGCAGTCCCTGCTGAAGAAAAATTAGACGCACTCCTATGTGATTCCAAACTTTTTATGCTGTGGATAGACGAGTCCGTTTGAACTAGTTCATTTCATAATGACCTCAACACCAGAAGAGCTTATTGTATTTTCTGAGTGCTGATGCCACTAAGCCCTAAGAACTCGTTCAAACGATGATTCAGTTGATGTAATTTTCAAACAAAAGCTAAGAACTGGTTCACTTAGAACTAGTTCAAACGATGATCCAATTGATTTAATTTTCAGATGAATATGGATTTATTTTTGGTTACTTGTTTTGGGAGACATGGTATTTGTTTGATTTCTTGTTTTAAGGATGCTGCTGAGCCGTTCAAGGAAAATGAAAAGATAAGGGGTTATCTGAAAAAGGAACTACGAGTTCAGCACGTTGATTTCGAAAGGAGTAAGCTGTGAATGAGGATTTACAGCGAGTGAAGATTTACAAAAAAAGAAAAATTTCTAAAATTTAAAATTTTAGAAATTTTGTTTTTACTTCTCAATAGAATGATTGGTTAAAGTTTCGAAAAAATATCGGAGCATTTAAACTATAAGCTTCGCACTGAGAGCTGTACAAAATTTTATCAAAATTGGTCCAGCCAGAGACGTCAGCAATGACTAAAAAGCAAGTTATTAAGAGTCTGACGAAAATTCGCAATTTATGAAATGCGAAACAGCACGTCAACGAAACTCAACTGCGGGTTCCGAATTGCGGAAAGAAAGTGCTCGAGCGTGGATAACAATGGAGGGGACGAATATGATAATATGATGATAATTATTTGCATTGCTTAAACATTGCTTATACCAACAATATGGTTCGGTTGGGTGTCGAAAACAAGACCTTGCCAGCGTGGTTGTTGATGAATTGATGTGACACAATGAGGATGGTTTTGCGGATGCTTTTTAGAGTGCAGCAGGTGGCCTGCTACTGAGCTAAATTAATAGAAGGGATGCGAGAAAGGTGACATATCCAGGCCCCGACGCAGCAATACACTACCATTGAAGATAAGGGAAGGATGCCTTAACAGTCTCTAACTGACATTCCTCCCTAAAGGATTACTGCGAAAATCAATGGTTCGAATAATAGGAAAAGTTCACGAAAACGCATTGATTCAATCCGCGGCCATCGCAGTCTTAGACATTTAGTTGGCAGAGACCTGTGAGTAACCTAAAGGGCTTACCGATTGAGGTGATCCAAACGGGCAGTGATCTTTCCCGCAAGATATCCAATAGTCTGAACGTACCCTGCCTCTATTAGTCAACAGCGGGAACCAAAGAATACTGCCAAATAAGTGTTTAAGACTAACGAAATGCTACGAGAAGTATCGATCTAATTTTGAAAAAAGAAACTGCACCCATAACACACAATCCTCGCGAAAATTTTATTGAAAATATTTATTGCATTAAAACAAATCTAATTTATCGAACAGGATCTGATGGAGTGGGTTGGTCTAACGCTGGATTGAAGGGGGTGTATTGTAAAATCCAATCACGCAGGAGAGGTATTCGAGTATATAGTCCTGGATAGCCAGCTTTTGCACAACCGGTTCCATGCGATGTTACTCCGATTAACTCGCCATTCATTACCAACGGACCACCAGAATCTCCTTGACATGTGTCCTTGCCACCTGCCATTTCTCCAGCGCAAAACATTCCGCTTATCGAAGAATCCTTGTATATCGTTGCACATGATCCAGATGACATAATATGAAGGTTGACTGCTTGTAGCGTTTCAGATAATGTTCCATCTTGAGCTGTTGCTCCCCAGCCACTTGCAACAACATCACTGCCTCCACATAATCGCTCAGATGATAGGGAGATTGGCTGAATTGTATCACTGTATGTTAACTCCTGATTTAAATATATCAAAGCCAAGTCGAAGGTAAAATAAATTGGGTCGTAGAGTGGATGAATTCGGTAGGCACGCAAGGACATCACTGTTCCTCCGGATTCTCTTGTGACCGAGCCAGCTCGAACCGTGAGCAAATCTGGTTCGTTGCCAATTACGCAATGTGCGGCAGTCAGAATTGTTGAATTTCCAATAATTGATCCTCCGCAAATATGACGACCCTGATACTCAATGGATACTTGATATGGATAAGTTATAATCGAAGCCGGATCACCGCCTACAATCCTTGGTTGACCTGTGTCCTGAGCTTGAGCCTGATAGATCAGGCAAATACCAATGAGCACTACACTTGAACACATTTCGCTGACAATCTAAGAAATATTAAGAATTTCCAATAAATACACGTCGAGATCAGTTGCAAATTTTTCACAAACAACTGATCAAATTTTGTTGTATTTACTAACGATTTCAATAATTAATACTATCTAAATAAACTTGCATCTTTTCTCCGGAAAATTTAAAGTATAGAAAAAGTATAAATGCTTAAAAAACAGTATAAAAAATAGAGAGCCACGTCTGACTGAAACAGAGGTATAAAACAATATTGAAAAAATGCGTAGTAACCATGTTGAAATTTAGCTAGAAGTTGAAGATTTCTCAAGCTTGAGCTTACTATAAATTTCAAACCCATTTACTTAGCTTTTAAATCATGTGAATAATAAGCTTAGCAAATAAAGGGGTTTCAACGAAAGCTCCACCAATATTGAAATGATAACCTCTTGTGCAGTAGGCGTTTGAATAAGATAGTTCAAGTAAATGTTGAAATATTCATTGCTTTAAATTATTTTAGCTTGTCCTTTCTCAAATTTATATATACTGAGGATGACGTTTGGAAAATCCCGAAAACTACGGCGTTCCATTGAATATGTTACTTTCTTCTCTAATTAATGTTCACTCAACTCTCTTGTGGGTAACAATTTTAATATTACGAAAGTTGGCAACCCCGACCTGGAGTCATTACGTTCAAGATCTCTGCCATCTGTCAAATTCCTCTTCTTGCTTCCATACTGTCATCTATCGCGATGACAGTACACGTTCGTCTTAACCAATATATTTCCATTAATAAAATGCTGCTGAATCTACAACCAAGTTAGGAGTAGAATAATTACAAAGGAGTTAGACAAGCTTGTCACTAGCAGAATCCTTCAGGTGACCAATGAACAATGGTAGATTAATTTCAAGACCAGCTATGGCCATATTATGTCAAAATCGCAGAACTACTTATCCAGGATAAATCCCACATACAGCAGCGATAAATCTTCAAATTGCCTTTTCATTCAGCATCACCCGCTTTGGAAAGGCCAAACGAGGAGGCTTGGAGACTTTAAATCTTTCTAACACATGCTCATCAACTAACAGATAAGAGTATTCTCTTATCTGTTCTCTAATAAAAACTAATACTCGCACTAATACACAAAACTGGCATTGGACACTGCAATCTGAACCTAAATAGCATCCACAACTTTACCCTTAGTATCACGGTCAGCAATCTAGTAATAAAAGAATGTTTTTTAGAGGTATAGAACTTCGAAGTTGGCAATGCTTTTATTGCTCTGATGGTGTGACAGCTGTCATGCATTTTATGGTAAGTTTGGTTCGTCATTTCATCATAAATAGGTTGACGTATGGACCACCTCTGTAAATTGCGCAGATTTATTTCGAAAAAAAACCATTCCCGTTGAAAAACTCAATACACTCTTTTTCAATTTTATGGCCAACATAAATAACGTCATAGCAATTTGATAAGCCAAGGCTCTGATGGATCCATGGATCATGGATTTACCTTAGATATGAATCCTTCTAATGACAGCGATCAAGTTGTCTTCTCTGATTTGAGTATGGGTCTTAAGATCGTTGACCAAAATGTGAATAAAAGGCGGGTTGAACACGAAAACTGGAAATTACAAATGCCAAATATTTTTAGGGCATTTTATCAAGATTTTTTTTAACGATCTGTAAAAAGATAGAGCTTTAAGTTTATTATCATTTATAAAAATATTTTTTAACAGTACGAAAATAAATTTTTAGCGTAAAATATTGAGTTGAACGTGAGTTACACAGCTCTGAACAACCCCAACTCGAAAAAAATAACCCCCATAACGTTCACCATCCAGTGCATACCCGGGTAAGCAGGCGTCCAAGTAATCAAGAAGGATGATAGTATGGCAAAGGAAGTTGCAGTAAGAAGTGACTGTCTACACTTGTGTGTAGAACTGGATGAAATTCTTTTCCAAAATATGTGAAGAGTCAATTGGTAACTGGAAGAAGAGAATACAATACAAAATATACATATTTTGTATTGTATACAATATACAATATAATAATACAAAAATTCATACCATATATTTGGAAGGAAGTACATCACCTCAAACATGATAACATGATTTTAAAACATGATATTACAGCCCAAACATGATAGTAGAGCTTGGTTTCATAACAAAGAAACTTCCTCCAAATGTATCAAGATCATTGACTGATTGTTAATTAAAAGATCATACAACAATCTGCACTTCTTCCAGATCAAGTAGGCTAGCTCCGACAAATCCATCTTCTCCGACATTACGGAAAACATGGATAATCAGTTAATACAATTCACAAAATACAATAACAATAGACATAAATCCGGGTTTTTCCACAAATACAATACTGAAATGACTCACTTGTAAAAATTAACAGTAAACACACGGAAAATTCAATTTTTGATGCTCTTTTAGATTTTTCACCACACACAAAAAATTCCACCTCTTCCCACCAAGGCTCAATAATTTCAACACGATATAAACTGACAGTGACAGCAAAACAAATATTTTGACTGGAACCATACAAGATCGTCTAACGCCGACTAAAGACATAATATCAGAATCAATTTCCCTGGTATCAGGATCAAAATCTGTATTTAAAAATAAAGTATGTGTGAAAAAAATATGTGTGTTATGTATGTATATTTATATTTATATTTATATTAAAGTCGTTGACTATTCATACATAAACTGTTAACTATTAACAAAAATTTCACCTATTAAATATAAAAACCAAAATTTATATCAATTTCTCGTTTAATCAATATTTTCCATCTTGCCGATTACGTAAGCGCTGCATGGGATTTTAGAAAAGAATAGAAATGCAGTCCTTTGCAATTATGTGATGTCTTGAATATTTCAAATTATTTAAAGGTGGCTGAGGAAACTCGTGTGTTTCAAATAAAGAGGGAAAATCTACATTGAGAAGAAGTTCGTTGAGGGGGAGCTAGAAAATGTAAAAAAAAACAAAGAGTGAATTACGAGGCCAAAATGAATGCCGAATCCTTCCTGATTTAGGCGCCTCTAAATTAGGAAGACTCAACAATCCGAATTAAATTCCTGTGGAAATGAAAATGCCAGGGAACATTATAAATTAAGGAGAATACTACAAGAAAAAAGTATGAATATAAGTGAAAATATGAATGATAAATTAAAAAAAATCCAAAAATTACCGAGATTCGTTGATGTTTTTGGTAGTTTTCAGGCAAAGTTGGCAGTTGGTTTTAAGGCAGGTTCTCCTTGCACCTCTTTGCAGGGAAATTTTAAATACTTTCATGTCACTGTTTCACACTTTATTGTGGTTCTACAACATTATTTAGCTTAAGAGGTTTTATAGGCTTTGTCTATTAAGTGATGCAATGCGCTTCCAAATTGTTTTGCATTATTCAGACAGAGAGAGAGAGATAGAGAAAGGGGGTGGGGTGGGCTTCTATATATACGGAATTAAAATCAATTTTAAAATTCAAAACTTGGAAATTTGCTTCAATTTCTAGAAATCGTTTTAAATTACGCCATTCGACGACATTATTTTGGGGTCCAGTACGAGGAAATCAAGAGAGTATTAAATTTTTGAATATTTTTTGAGGAAGTCTTAAGTTATTGTGTTTTTCGAAGATAAAATCAGAATAAATGCTTATCCCCCTTTTCTTCTCATCCCTCTTTCGTTTTTTAACTGCATTGTAAAGACAGGATTATACAATTGGGCATCGGGATGAGCTCTAAGCTCGTATTTAATTTGCAAATAAAGGGAAGCTGATGGGGATTTCTTGTCGACTTTCTCAAAGCCATCAGGACATGGTTGATTACGCAGTTCAAGTTGCCATAGATGATGCGAATTAGTAGTATCATTTTGACATCTGGTTTTAGGAAATTGGGCATAGGGCATGTGAATTTCGCATATTTTTTAAGCAAGGTTAGTGGATTGCTCTATTAATGTGGGTTTTTTTTCAAAAATATTCAATAATATAATATAATATTTCAAAAAGATTCATAAGAGCTTTCTTTGGCAAAAATATTGAAATTGAGAAAACAGGCTGACTTTTTTGATTCAACGTGAATATGATTTAATAAAATTAAGTAACGCAGAAGCCATTTTTGTGTAGTTTATCTGAGTCCGCTGCATTTTGGTGGGTCGAATTGAGCGAAGTGATCAGAAGTTGTATTTCAAACGAGCATGAGGAGTCCGAAGTAGGCTTGGTGAAGAGTATATACGTAATTTTATAGGTTATTTATTTAAGGTATTGATATTGAGATCGATTCAGCATTGATCCTACTAAATAAATATTATCCATTTGTGTCTATTTATTTCCAATAAATGGATTATAAAGAAAAAATATTGAATGTCCCATTATAAATACTGAGCAAGGGAACTTTTAATTGAGGAAAATTAATTAAAATAGGGAAAATTAAAAACTCAGTTGAAGGAAAGAAGATTTATTAACAATGCTTAGAACGTAAACCAAATAAGAACCAATAACATTCATGCGTATTCATTAATCCAGTCGACCAGCAATGGAATTTTTGTATAAATTCCTGGGAAACCAGGTCTTCCACACCCATTACCTTGCGATGTAATACCAGCAAGTTCTCCATTTAGTGCCAGCGGTCCACCTGAATCTCCTTGACAGGTATCTCTTGAACCATCCATGACTCCAGCGCAATACATACTTGGTGTTAGTTTGCTTCCAAAAACATTCAAGCAAGCTCGTCGTGATACAATCGGAAAGGATACACTACGAACAATGTCAGACAATTGTCCTCCTTCAAAAAGAGTTCCCCAACCTGTCGCGATTACCGTTTCTCCTACAAGCAAAGTCTTTGTATACAGCGGGATTGGTTGTATTGTATCCGAGAATGGTAATGTCTGATTCAGATAGAGAAGACCAATATCGTAGGTCAGATTTATTTTCCAAAATCGAGGATGCACTCGGTAGCTACGTGCGCCTACAACAATTCCACCAACTGTTCGAAAATCTGAGCCAGCTCGTATGCTAAGCCTGTACGCAGGAAGACTGTATACACAATGACCCGCCGTCAAAATGGTTCCAGGTCTAATAATTGAACCTCCGCAGATATGATGACCGTCATATCGAATGGAAACAAGATACGGATATTCACGAATTGATGTTGGAAAGCCACCTATATTTATTGAAAACTCTTTCAGCTCGATTGCCAAAAGACTTGGAGCTAGGCAAAAAAGGAGTACCGCGCCCCGATACATCACGGAATAGTACTAAACTAATGTAGCTGATGTCAATGCATGGCTAAAAAAAATAATATAATTTTCTAATAATTAAAATTGGCTGACTGTTTGCACAAATGGCTTTTACGCAAATATTCATGGCTGGAGTTGAGCATATTTAACAAATATGTAATGAATATGTGGAAATTCTTAGTTAAAAATTATTTGTTTGAGAAAGTTCATCGAAAAATGCTGGCATTGACTAAATAAGCATTTATTGGATTGTGTCCTTTTATCGTAGATCGGATATGTTAATTGAGAGGTCATATTTTAATGAAAGTGTTTCAGAGGATCAAGGACGAATTTTGGCATTGAATATCATGAGGTATTCATTCATTCTACTCTCCTTGTCTTCTATCTCCTTACCACCGAGAACCACTTCTCCAATCCACATCCCCTCCTCAAAAAACACATCAACGTTTGGTCAACCTTGTTCCTTTCTTGAGTTGGTGACTATAGACTCAGCGCCTAAGAGGTCGTAGTTTAGATCGAAAAAATTATTTTCGCAACTCAATTCAGAGTGCCCAATTATATTGCAATAAATATATCGATGTAATAAAGCTGGTCAGTGGCTGTTATAGAATTTTACCAGAACTACCACGGTAACACATAAACGATATCAACAGCTCCAGTTTCAGGAGCGTCTAGTCGTTTGTTCGAGGCAACCGTTGTCTTTTCTCTAAGGACTTTATGACCGCTTCACGAACTGGTTCATTGTTTGTCGCATCAGGTCCTAGCTCCACAAGGAATTCACAGGGTCGGATTGAACACACTGTTCCAATGGCAGTTTAGGGTGCTATCAGGTTTGAATTCTACCTAGTTTCCCGCAGGGACTCGCACGATCTACCCTCAGCCGACTTGATCACCCGTCCATAGATTATTTGTTTGCCACGAGGCTTACTTCGACCTTATTATCCTTATTATCAAGTTCTTGCGGGGTTGGGCCATTTGGTCACTTTTTTTAACTCCTCTCCTACATGATTGACTTGATGAGATAAGTCCTTGCGAAAACATTCACCGAATAAGCTTACCAAATGTTTATTTGATCGTTAGTTAGGATATAATAAAGTTAGAGTAGATTTTAAAAAACTAATTGCGATAATTATTTCAGATTACTCTCTATCCACTCGTTAAGTTTTCCCACGGCTGTATAAACACCTGGGAAATTTTTCATTGCACACGCAAGTCCCCATGATACAATTCCAACGACCTTATCACCAATGATTAATCCACCACCGGAGTCACCTTGACAGGTATCCTTGTCGCCAGACATTATACCTGCACAAAACATTGTAGATTTTAATTGCGTCCCGTAAATCTCCTTGCACTTTTTCGGACTGATAACTTTGATAGTCACTCCACGTAGTTTGGCCGAGATCGTTCCATCTTCAACGATATTACCCCATCCAACCACCAAAGCGTTAGTGTTGGCTTTATATCCGTCCTTAATTGTCGCAAGCTGAATTGATTTGATATTTGATGAGAATTGAAGAGGAGCACTGAGGTACAACAAAGCAATATCGAAATTCATGTTCATTTCATTGTACTTCGGGTGGACTTTGACTGAACTGATTGCCCGGCAAACTCCTCCGCTTGAATGATAATCTGATCCTGCGCGAATAGACAAACTATTAGCAGAGCCAGCTGTTACACAATGCGCTGCTGTAAGAATAGTCCTTTCACTGATGATGGTAGCACCACATATGTGTCGCCCGTTACGCTGGAGTGATGCTGTCCATGGGACCGTCTCTATTGAAATATGGTTTCCACCAATTATTCGTAAACTCAGACATGTTGCCGTCGAATAAGTGAATAAGTAACTAAACACTACGATACTTTGGATATTCATTATACTTTCCAAAGACCGCCGAAAGTCAAGTCGACTGACAAGACCCGAATGTTACATATTTTATATTGTTGTCTTCTGCAAATAATCTGGTCCATGTGGCAGACAAGTCGTTTGGTTATACTTGATCCATCTAAATGCAATGGCTTATATATTCTTTATAAAGATAGAGGACAAGGTCGTTGAGCTTATGTTTCCGTTCATAGTAGCAAATAAATATTCTAGGTGAGGTCTACGAAGATTATTAGCTTAAATTTAGAAGTAAACATATAAGGAAACAATTGTACGAGCTACTACATCGAATTAAATTTATAAATTTTCCACATACAACTAGATAGAAAAATGTATAAACGCCTGAAATGAGTTTGAATGAATTCTAGTTCTAGTCTAGTAATAATGAATACGATGATATCTTCAGGGTTCATTTGAAGAGTTGCGTTAAGATCTTTAGAAAGTTAAGCGTAGTATGAGAGAGTATTTATGAATTAGATAATCAAGTGAATTCCATTATTTGTCGGTGAGTGTGATAAAACTGTGCACAATACTTTCTGGTCAACAGCAATTACATGTACGCAATTCATTGGCAAGGATATGTGTGAACGCTATCGTATGAGATTCCTGTAACTTATGTTAAATGCTTAATGGCAGCTCTCTCATCTGCCAATGCCACAATGCAGCTCCATACAGCGCTAACATTCTCGTGCGACTTCCCCCAGACAGAGATAGAAAAGGTGCAAGTAGATTTATGTGTCTATCGCTATTTGATGGAAGTGTTTCGCGATGGCAAATCCTTTTACAGCATAACCGAGACGAAATTTACCAATCTACCATGTTTTTTCCGGTATTACTAAGAGATGGCACCAGCAAAGAGTACGCAGCGTATTAATTTGACACATACGCCATTTTAATTGTTTGACATTTAGCTACATACACAACAAGTTGATCCCGCTAAAACTAGCATGTTCATTTTATCGTACAGATCAATAGTGTCGAATTTTGTGCCAGGAAAAGAGCATTTGTCGCAGGCATTGTTTTTCTTGTGTAACCAAACGAAAGAGGCTATTGAAAGTCATCATTTGCTGGTAAAAACATATTATGAACACGCTACGTTAATTGGGACGAGTGAAACAGCGTTTTTCATTAGTGTTAATTTCAATGTGAAAGACAGCGAGCGCTGTGGTAGACCACAAAATGCGAAGAGGAGGAATTGAAGGAGTTATTGGATGGTGACCCAGCTCAAACTGAGCAGCAATTATCAGAAACATTAAATATGTCACAGGAAACGATCAGCAGATGTTCACGAGCAATACGTAAGATCAATAAACTCAGTAAATCGGTCCCACCCAATTTGAATGAACGTCAAATGGAAAATCTCAAAGTTATTTTGGTGTGACGATATGAAATCATTGTAGCATCGAATAGTAACGGGTGAGGAAAAGTGGATTTATTTTGAAAACCCGAAGCAGAAAAATCGTGGCTTTTACATGACGAAGCCGGTCCTCTGAAGGCCTTATGATGAATGTATGAAAATCAACAGGATTTCATTACATTAACATAACATAAATTCGAACAAGAATTATGCTCTGTGCTTTGCTATAGTCTCAACAACAAGGTATTCAAGGAGCACAATAACCTGATTTGTTGCCTGACGTGCAAGTGCCAAATCAGGAAGTCCGTATCTTCGCACTCCGTACTCTCCGTAATCCCCATTTGCTGATATCTTCTGAGGGCACTGGTGAACGACTTCTATTTGAATGAATTGAAAAATTGAGCTGTATGCTTATGATCTTATTGATGATGGTTTAGATGAAGATGACGAGAGCATTGCATATCCCAATTCTTAAGATTTTTAATTTGCTTAATTTCTGTTCATGGTTTGCCATTGGAAGAAGACGCCGAGAAAAAGGTTCTTTTTCTCGGCGTGCAAAACTTGGAGCAAAATATTAGTTACTCCTAAATACCAGACACTGATCTAGTGAGCCTTCAGCGGGATCCCTAGTTATCACGCCAACTTTCACCGAAATCGAATATGGGCTGAAGATAGAGGATGAAGATTGGATGTAAAGGAACAATAGATTCGTTTGATAAAATATGTGATAAACTTGTTTATTTGTTTGTTGTTATTAAAGTTTGTTATTATAAAACTATGCCATCATAATAGCAAATTGATTCATATATGCAGTTCCTTCAAAATTTGTTTCCGCAAGAATTGATTTGAGATATCAGCGATGAAAACAATCTTTATATCATCCAGAAAGATCTTAGTACGGAGTTTTAGGGCGATGTTATAGATATATAACAGCTTACTAGATTTTCGTATACAATGTTCTTAGTGCATCTTACAAGGATACAAACCATTGGAATAGCAAAATCGGATCAGTAATTACTTTTCCATCAGTAGCCGTATAGACCAAGATTATGATGCATCATCATCCATGTTTCAGACGAGCCCAATTTTACCCTTCCTTCACTTGTTTCTGCACAATCGTCGCAGTTGATCTGTTCTAGACGTTCTTTAACGTTTTTCGTTGAGAGCCAAGAGTTCCTCTCACATTCTTATCCTCCAAGGTTATCATTCTAATGTTTCCTTTTGTTGATCTTTGCCAAAATATCCCGTCCATTTGTCTTCGACATTGCCACAGCGAGCGTAGACATTGATTTTTTTCGATTCGAGGACAATGTCAATTATTTGATCGATGATAATTATTTGATCGTTGAAGCTCACAGACACCGGTTTTCTCCTTGATTTCGTCCTGTTTTATGGGAACGAGAAAACATGAAAGTCTTAACGGTATCCTTGACACCATCATGTGGACATTTTACGATTCTAGCATTTTTCTTTCGTTGAGCAAAAGATTTAATCCAGCCCCTCTGAATCGGAAATCCTGGGAAGTCTGGTTTCTACCAATGCTGAAGCTCAGTTAAAGACAAATCTTTTGCAATTTTTCAAACGATTTTTCAAAAATCTTCTGCAGAATGTGGTCACAAAAGAATTGTTCGTGCTTAACGGCACGAATTACAAATTACAAACGTAATTACATTACGAATTACAAACGTAAAACATCATTACAAAATCAATACACAAATCAAGTGTTCTAGCCCTTTGCACTCGATTTATTTTCAAAGTTGTTGGGTGTCAACTTGTTAATATTTTGAGCTATATGAATTAAAGTAATTTACAGTGGTAGAATTCAACTTATACTTATTCTATTTATTATTTATTATCTCGCACATCAATATTCGTAAATTCAAATTCACTGTCATTATCCTGACTGACTGCCACTAATCATCAAAACCCATTTGGAGGGGGCAATATATGTGTACTGAATTATACAAAGAGAACGAATACCGTGCACGACTTGCACTCGACTAACATAACTTGATAAAATATTACTGTGTACGATTTCAAATGCCGCAAAGTATTTTACAGTTAGTTAGTGTTATTGTCTACCAACATACATTAGTATTGCCACCTTCGCCTGTGTGCCACCAGTGTGACATACGAGTTGTAGAGTAAATTAGTATTGTCACCTCCATTTTGACATACGAGTGCAAAGGGCTAGATTTAAAAAAAATTGCCTTGAACGATTAACGCTGGTCAATGCTTATTATAGGAATGACGAATAAATCTTCCTGAATAAAGGAAAAACTGACAAAAAAAAAAATTGGCAGCCACTCTCCGGATTATTGGTTCATTCTCTTTTATGATATTCGAGACATATTTATGTGACTTAACTGATGGATATATTGGTAGTTTGGATAATATATTTAATATATTTCGCTTCGAAAGTTGTAACCAAAATATATTCGATACACTGCAGTCGTTCGAAAAATTCAAATTGTCAGGATTTTGTACGATATTCACGAGTATTAATACCTTCAGTTTACTCAGAAATTTTTCTGACAGTATGCCACTGTGTTATTTCAATAATTGACATGTCCTCAATTATTATTCGAACTTTTTTCGATTAAAATAGTCAATCTTTTTGAAAAAGTTTGGTACGTGATTCCTGAAATAAAATTATCTCAGTTCCAGAATGTCGCAACAATCGGTACCTATAGCGAAATACAGTCCAAATGTAAGGATAGGAAATTGGTTTGAAGAATATTGTCTTGAAGAATTGAGTTGAGTAGCAAATTTTAAATACATTTTTTTTGAACGATTAGATTTTTGAAAACTATCCTAGGATGAAATACAGAACTTCTTGACAAGAAGAAAGAAAGGCGATCTCTTAACTCAAAAGACTAGACGAATGTTTAGTAACTTACTTAGAGAAATTCATTTATCTGAAATGGAACCGTATATACGATTTGGTGATGTTGTACAACTTATCCCGACAAATTTTAAAATTTCAAAGGACTACGCAAAAATCAGGCCAGCACTGTCGCTTGTGGTAACTGAAAAGAGTATTTTGAAAGGTGGACGCATTGATGTAGACAGTGAAGTGACAGTGTCACCATCCATAAAACCTTGCATGAGAAATTCATTCAGAATCGGAAGGTATTTGACCGTTTTTGTCTACTACCAAAATCTTAAGCTATTACACAATTGTTCCTTATATTAAGTTGTGTATTCGCTATTAAATAATTAGTTCCATAATTACTTCAAATATTAGTTAAATTAATTTGGTAACTCAAAGTTAGATAAACGGACAAATAAATGCATTTTAGCTATGATACTATCAATCGAGATGGAGAAATACTGAAATACGGACAAAATTTCGTGATTGAGAGCATGCAAGACGGATGTCCTAAATATGTTTTATTTTGTTCACCGAAAAGTGCAAATTTGTCAACTGTATTTGAACCAACGAACGTTACTGCACATGGTGGTGAAATGAATCTCCCTGTTGGTGTATGTGAGAAAACGGTAAGAAATTTAAGATTATAATTGTTCCTTCAATGCAATAATTGGTTTGTTGTTCATCAATAATTGGTTGAAAGCTGATGTACAATCCTTTAAAATTTCCAGCTCTCTATGCAACCTTAATATTAGTTTTATTGCAAGTTCTGTAATCAACGAAAATGTTTTTTCTTTATAATCACTTTCCTGTGCACTTTGTGGAAAAACATTGATCGACATTTTAGAATTGGATCAAAGAAGACATTTTAATTTAAATTGTCTGAGCCAAGAAGGCGCATTATAAGGGAAACAGATAGCAAAGAAATATTTTCGAATTGTTGGCGTTGACACATATATTTATAGACTTTGGTTCCAACTACTGAATCACATTGTAACAACTAGCATTGCTAGCGTAGACACTACGAACAAGCAGCGTGTAGAAAGAGAAAGAAATACCCTAAGTGGTAAGAAACAAGAACTCATTCATTACAGAGAGTGTAAAAATCAAACAGTCTAAATGTGTGGTGAGAACGGAATGGCTAGTTGTTAGGGTCGTTTCTCTTTCTACTTTTAAACTGTGTTTCCCCCGAAAGAGATTGCTAGGGTATAAAATAGGCTGACCAACAAAGCCAAGTACGCAAAAATCTTAAAGTGTACAGATTGCGTTGAATGGGACAATGGGACAAATGGGACAATTGTAGCTCTGACGGTAAGACAGTAAGACGGTATCACTAGTATACGGTCATACACCTCATAACAGCCATCAGGTGGATTAGAAGGCCGGCTCGCTTACCACATGTGGATCGTGTATTAACCATCAGTTCTGCATTGGTCCAGTAGTCAACGTTGTCTAAAAAGGGTGTAAATTGCTGAGGTGAAATGCATGTTTTCGCGATTCGTGTTCATCTTAACGAATGGCAATGTCCTTTTATCAATTCAATAGCATATGATATCATCATCTAAGCTATACATGCTCGGACGCAAACTAGGGTCTCCGGAGGACTTCAAGAAGAAAGTCGAATAAAATACAGCGTATTGAATCAAATGACGCAAACATCAGATTACAATCATCGGACAGAGCGTAAGTTCGATAAATAGCAGGTTCTAGAAATACTGCTTGATGTGTTATGAATAAGTTTCTTTGCAACTTGAAATAATGTTAATTTGAGAAACCCTTTCAATTAAATTTAATGAAAATCTGAAAAATAAAATTTAATTTTTTGAAAGAAATATTAGCGTTGCAAGTCCTTTCTATAAGATCTGATATGGCGATACATATAATGAAAAAGACCAACTAGGTAACAAAGGATAATGCCAAAATATTGAGGGACAACTATGTTTGACATTGATGCAACGATCCTTAATTAAACAGGGAATCAATCAATTGGAACGATTAACAGTTAGAATTTAGGATTTTGAACCATAGAAATAGGAAGGTGGGAGGAAATCTGGCTTGAAAATTTGTTTGCATACATGGAAAGTATGAGGGATTTGAAGCTGGATGGATTCCTCAGTAGAAAAAATCCCCAGCCTTCGATTCGATCCAGTCATGATGCCTTCATTGGAAGTAAATCGCGCGCCAGTGAGGGCCGATTGCATGAAGCGGAACGAATGGAAATCCGAAGGAGTCTGGTGGATGAGGCAAGATTTCCCAATTCACATTTTCCAAATATTTTAAACCGGTTTGGTTACGGGTGACCTTGCATTGCCATGCAGCAAAATCAGCTTGTTATGTCTGTCATTCCATTATGGCCGTATTTCCTTAAGAACTCGATTCATATAAATATTTCCGTGAGTACACATCTTTATTGATTGTTTCAGATGATTTCAGGAGTTCGTAATAGATGACGCCTATATGGTCCCACTAGAAATACAACATGACGTTGGAAGCGTTAATATTCCGTTTTGGCGTCGATAGACCTGGTTCACCTGGTATTACACAACGTTTTCGTCGCTTAGGGTTGTCGGAGTGCATCTATTTCTCCTCCCTTGTCACAATTCGATGCATGAAGCCCTTTATTTTTTGTCGTTGAAAAAGCATCTCGCACGTCACCAAACGCCATTGGATGTCCCTTTTTCTCAGTTGATGCAACACCCTAGTTCAAGCTTTTTGGATCATTCCCATAGTGTGCAAGTGCTTACCGAGGGTAGATATGTCAACAATTAACTCCTGCGGCAATTTTTTTAGGAGTCGACTGGAATTTTCACCCAAAGATTCTTGCAGCACTGAATCTTCAAACTGTTTTAGGGTCACTTAACTATCTTTGTCAGTCACGTCAAAATCACCATTTTTCAAACGCCGCAACCACTCTCTGCAAGTTGTCTTAGATGGAGTATGATCACTGTAAACATCGAGCACTATACGATAAGTTTCCGCAGCACTTTTCTTGAGAATGAAATAATGAACTAAGACTTCTTGCAAATGCAGCTTTTTCGGTATGAAAGTCGACATTTTCAACAACAAACGGTGTTGACGCTTTGAAGGAATGTCAACTACTGCGTTCGTAAGCCTACGCATACAACTTCCAATTCCAAGAAAACAACCGCAGCAGACACTAAAATAGTATTCGTAAGAACATCTGTCTACCAACGGCAAAAACTTACAATAGTTTATCCAAAGAAAACTGCAATAATGCGATACGCATGCAGCTAGAGGTATTGTTTCATAGACTTGAAACTATAAAGAATGCTTTCTACGACTATATACTACTGTGTGCAAAAAAATAAGGTGACATGAAAATTCTTTATTTATTATTCCAAATCAATTTCATCCCCTTCAAAGTAATACCCTCTCGAAGCGATGCACTTAAGTCAACGGATTTTCCAATCTTCGAAACACTGATTTTAGTCACTTTCTGGGATGGCCTTCAGTTCCGTATTCGCTGCGGCTTGAATCTCCTCTATCGTATCAAAACGGTGTCCCCGGAGCGGTCTTTTGAGCTTGCTGAACAGCCAGAAGTCACATGGCCCCAGATCAGGTGAATACGGTGGTTGCGGAACGATATGCGTTGAGTTTTTGCGAAATGATCACGAATTACGAGTGCAGTATTAGATGGTGCATTATCGTAAACCAAGAATTGTCTTTCCACAATCCCGGCCTTTTTAGGCGAATAGCGTTACGCAAACGACGCATAACCTTCAAATAATATTCCTTGTTGACTGTTTGGTCCTGTGGAAGGAATTCATAATGCACAACACCACGATAATCGAAGAAAACAGTCAACATGACCTTGATTTTTGAGTGACTTTGGCGCGATTTTTTTTGAGTTCGGCTCCCCTTTGGCACGATATTCGCTCGATTGTTTCGGGATCGTAAGATCCAAGTCTCGTCTCCAGTGATAATGCGTTCCATCTTGTCCTGATAGTCAGAAAGCATCGTTTCACACACTTCAACGCGACGTCTTTTTTCCAAAAAATTCAATGTTTTCGGTACCAGTCGAGATTTGACGCGCTCGAGGCCCAAACCATCCTTTGAGATGGTATTGACCGAGCCTTTCGATATGCCAACCTCATCAGTAAGGTTTCTAATCGTTAATCGACGGTTTTTCAACACCAAATATTTGTTTTGTTGGACGTGAGCTTCGTCGGTTGAGGTTGATGGTCGCCCAGAACGCTCTTCGCCTTCGACACGTTCACGGCTGGCTTGGAACTTGGAAGCTTGGTAAACATTTTTTTTAGGCATAGCCTCATCACCAAAGGCTTTCTGCACCATCCTCAACGTATCCGCAGCAGAAAATTGATTCCGCAAACAAAATTTAATGCAAATTATTTGCTCAACAAATTTCGACATTGCAAAAAACGAAAAACTCACTTTTAGCAGCTCACAAAACGACGCGTATCTCAAACACTAATGAATGGTTTGACATGTAAATTTGACATAGATGTCACTGACGGTACTACCAACCTAAAAAAAATAATTTTCCAAATACTTCGACGCGCACAGTTCAAATGGACACAGTATTATAAACGCATACAATGAAATTCAGGGAAAAAATAGATTTTAAAAGCTGCAATCGTTATCACGAAGGATTGAAAATATAAAAATTTTATTGAAAATTTCCAGTTCATGAACACGATTTTAATTATTTTCATAGTATCCTGCAAATCTACCGAAAATTCCATGTGGACATACCCGTTGGAGATGTCAACATTTGAATCCTTCCCTTAGGTTTGAGTTTGAAGGCGAACCTGTACCTGTGAGTTTTTGAGGATATTTAAAGATTTGTTTTTCTCTTGTGCTGAAGCTTAGTCGGAGCTTAACTTGGTTGCTTGAAAGGTTTGAAATGAGGCTTGGAAGGTTTGTAATGAGGTTTTTTTTTTCATTCAAAATTGAATCGAAGAAGGATTAGGTCTCAAAACAATGAGTAAGACCTCAAAAAAGCCAAAAGCAACAAGGGTTAGTTCCAACTGAGCTTCCGCAGGTGACCGAGCTAATAAACTTTAATTGTAATTTACAGAGCAATACCCGCTTAGTTATCACTCATGCGGCAACAAATGTGAATTTAGCCGCTGAAAATGTTGAGTTTCAAAGTTTTTTTGGAAATGTAAGTAGGACCTCAATGTGATAGTATCAATAATTTTTCAAGCAAACGTATTTTTTGCTTGCATTTTTTTCCAGGAGTGTCTCGTTTCCGTTCACGACTACAAAGATCGTTTAAAGCGGGTGCAATGGCAAAATATTTGGTGTATCAAAAAAGGAGATGCCAAGGAACCAATCAAATAATATAGTTATGGGAATTTTATTACATAAATAGATCGTGTGACCCGTAAATCCTTGTGACCTTATGATATTTTATAATACAAAATATGTGTTAGAATCGTGTGTGTATTTGATCATTCTTAATTGCTTCGATTTGCGGCAAATATTTCATATTTATTTATTTAATATATTTTAAAGTTTTATTTAAGTGAAATTTTGTTTCAAAAAAAGGAGAAAGAAAGTGGGAAATCTATCCTGATCATCAGTTTGTTCCTTCTCTGATGGATTGATCAGAATGGAGTTTATATTTTCCATCTTCCAGGATTGATTTTTTTTGGTTATTACTGGTAAACTAGTACCAATAAACAATTGAATGACTTTTATGAAGTTAGTATGAAAACAACAGGACATATGGAAAACATGTATGCTTTATTATGTTTTTATTGTTACATATGTACAATTCTGTTTTCATTTTTTGCCAGTTTTACTATTAATGTTTATTTTTATCTTACAAAGATTTCGCATTTAAGATTTAAAGGCACAATTTTTCTACCTTTCTTATGCAGATATAGAAATCTTAGTTGACATTGAGGTGGAATGAAAAATTATCGTTAATGAATATTTAAACAAATATATATTTTTAAGGGTTAAACATAAATTTCATTGAAATAAAGAAAATCTATGGCGCGGCGTTCAAAAAGAAAATTGCTGTGTCCATTTCATGTATATATTTGTATATAAAGAGCCATTTTGGTTATGTTATCTGTATTAATTTTTGTTTGCTGTCTTATGTTTATTTATTTAAATTAGCGTTAAGTCTATTTATTTATATTTCTCTACTTAATTATATAATTTTATGCTTCGTTCCAATTAATTTTTAAATTGTTTTCTTTGCATTCTTTCCTTCTATTTTAGATTCTTATGATGAAATGGTGAAAGGGTGGTATAATTTTTTGATAATTATTAACAGCTTTTTATTGCTAACATATATTTTGTTAACATACACAACAGCGATATGCACAGTCTATTGATATAATGATAAGTCGATTATTACGGATATAATTTTAGTTAAAACTACTTTACTTGTGTTAATTTTGTTACATTTTGTTTCCCTTTTCATTAACAAATTCCCATAGGAAGGACTACTGTCCTCGAAAAAATCTTTCGTATATCTTATAAGAAGTCTAATGCAATCATCTTTGGAGGATTAGGGAACACTTTACCATTACTTAAAATGCAATACCAATATCATAATTTGATCTGCATTTCTTAGTTAATTACAGCATCTATATATCATTTATTATATACATGTTAGTAGGTGTGTGTACTTTCATTTTTCATTTTCTATACATATCTTAAGGATCGTCGGTGGCAGAGTGTGGAATCAAACTACAAATAATTCTCATAGCAATGAATCGAGGAGTCGATGAATCGAGTGAAGCCTTCAGAATGGGCCGATAAAATTTGTCTAAACTATTGAACCGATCCAAGGAAGCGGCACAGCTTAGTAACATAAAGCAACAACACGCTTGGGTGACTATACTCAGACAGAGATAGAAATAGCTAAAGTGAATTGATATTTGTGTCGTAGTCTGGCACAAGAGCTTTGAGAGATGTCATTTTGTTTTGGAATGTGGGAAATTTATTATTCAGATATGCATTTATTTTGGATGAATACTTTTAGAATTTATAAAGCTAACCAATGGCAATTCGGAAAAATAGGACAAGTTCAAGCTGAGAGCAATAATAATAACAAGTAAAAATAACACTGGTCAACAAGGTTTTTGCCCAGTGATAATGAGTTGTAATATCAAGAAGTACGTGAGATTACGTACGTGAGATTACGTACGTACGATTTTCTGAGTTATGCTCATGGTGTGCTTGTTGTAACAAGTATGGGGTGTTAACACCGCGCATACCCACGAAAGTGTTTTGTTTTGTTCAATGGCTGATATCTAACGAGTATGATATACAGAAACAAACTTGTGAAGAGTATGAAATCTGACTCTACTGAACGTGTAGAGTGTTAAATCTGTAGCTAACAAATAGTTTGAATATTGTATTTTATATTAAGTGAATTTTTAGCTTTTTAATTGAGTTCTGCGTATTTTTTTTTATTTACATCGATTTATACCTAAGTATTTTATCATTATAATGCCTCGCAGTTGTATAAGTAATCCAAATAATTTTTGTTACGTGGGCGGTAATTTTACTACAAAAGACAAAAGTGAAAAATTAACTGCGCGAATTTGTCGGGCATACGAACTATACTTTGGCCATGCAGTTAGAAATCAAGATAAACCGTGGGTTCCGCACGTGGTATGTTCGAGTTGTGGTAAAAATTTGAGGGATTGGCTGTCTGGCCGTCGATCAAGTTTATCTTTTGCGACACCAATGGTATGGAAAGAACAGTAAAATCATCTTGAAGATTGTTTTTTTTTTGTGTGAATAAAACTGCAGGGCTGAACATTCGTAAAAAAAGGAAATATCATTATATTGAAACCAGGTCAGCTCAAAGACCTCAACCCCACGACGAACACCATCCAATTCCTACAGCGCCTTTGGACGAAGAAACTAAAGATGATACGGAAAACCATGACCACACAGATCCAGATTTTGTTCTTCCCAACTCATCTGAACCTCATTTAATCACTCAGCCTGAATTAAACGACTTAGTTAGGGACATACAATACATCTATCGAAAGCACAAGCAGAACTTCTTGGCTCACGTCTCAAGCAATGGAATCTCTTAGCAAAAGACACAAAAGTCACCGTTTTTTGGAACCGCCACAGTGATCATGTGAAGTTTTTCAGTATTGATGGCGATTTGGTTTGTTGTAATAACATCGATGCCCTATTTGAAGCGTTCGGAGGTTCTTTGGAGGTTATTCATATATTCATCGAAAAGTAGTCTAAGAGCAGTACTATTACACAACGGTAATAAATACCCTTCTATTCCTGTGAGTCATGCAGTTTCTTTGAAAGAAACCTACGAAAATCTGAGGCTTGTACTTGAGAAGATAAAGTATGAAAAATATTCTTGGAAGATCTGCGCAGATTTTAAAGTTTTTGCTATACTTTTGGGTATGCAACAAGGTTACGCTAAATACTGTTGTTTTTTGTGTCTTTGGAATAGTCGCGATAAAGAAAATCATTACGTCAGAAAAGTTTGGCCAGCCAGGAAAAGTTTCACTCCAGGATAAGAAAATATACTCCATCCACCATTAGTTCAACAACAGAGAATTATTGTGCCACCTTTGCATCTAAAATTAGGAATAATGAAAAACTTTTGTTAAATCTCTTAACCGCGAAAGTGATGCTTTTCAATATCTTAAAAATAAGTTTCCAAAAATGACTGAGGGAAAATTAAAAGAAGTGATTTTTATAGGGCCTCAAATACGAAAGTTGATAAACGACAATACTTTTAACAATAAATTGAATAAAGAAGAAAGCAAGGCGTGGAAATCCATGGTACATGTTTTACTAATTTTCTCGGAAATGTGAGAGCTGAAAACTATAGAACACTTGTAAAAGATATGATTGAAGCCTTGCGCGTTATTGGCTGTAAAATGTCCCTCAAAATACATATTCTGGACTCACATTTAAATTTTTTATCCCAATGTATGGGAGACGTTAGTGAAGAGCACGGTATTTCCACCAGGATATAGCAGGCATGGAACAGCGTTATCAGGAAAAGTGGAGCCTTGCTATGCTAGCAGACTATTGTTGGACGTTAAGAAGAGAAGCTGTAGATCTCGATTATAGAAGAAAAAGTAGTTCAACCTTACACTTTTAAGATTAATAAATGTATTAATATAAGTAAACTTTTAACTGAGCTGTAAGTCTTTTTATTGATATCCACAAAAAACCCGAGCTAATTAAGGCATAAGATTAATACCACTGTGAACGTTTTTCAATGTTCTCTTAAAATTAGTTGAATTCTTTTCATGGGTTTGCAAAAGTTGTTTTTTTATTGACCAATGTAACTAGACGACTTCAACCTAGCTGGTAGTTCCAATCTATGCGTCCCGGTCTGTGAGTGGGCACCTGACGAGAAGCTGCAGGAGCGCGTGTTCGAAACCAGCTTGATCTCCTTCCACATTTCTTTCTAAGTATGAATACCAAAATAATTGGATAGATCCGAGGTTTGTTCGCAATGTTAGCGTTGCATGTACATACATCATACGATAGACGCCAAGGATTCTTGTGCAGCTGCTTCTCGAATATGTTATTCGCATCATATCACCACTTGAACTTAACTTTGATTTTTGGTTCATATAGCCCTGAATAGGTTCAGTAGCAAAGCGTTTAGATCCTGGGCCCAGTCGAACTTCGGGAACTGATGACAACATTGAGTCATCGAGTATGGATTACATGAAAATCGTCGTCATCGTAAGAGAGTGCGCGGTCTAGTTCTCAAGGCAAAAAGGACAAATTATTGAAAAAAAAAAACAGAATTTTTGATTTATGTTCTCAAAAGGAGATAATGCTGCTACAATATCATACAGGAAGCCTTTCATCTCATGTAGTGATGTTAAGATTTATTGGGTAAGTTAGTAAAACCAAAAGCGTCATTATAGATTACGGCAAGGACGAAATTTACGTTTGGAAAATCAGCAGGTTTGTTATAAGATATTAGTTCATGGCATGATTCGACAATTTTTTTTTGCAAAAGCTTTGGTGGCAACCAGTTACTGTGGACAATAATGCTCACTCGTGGTCACTATCAGTTGTTTTTTTGTAAATTTGAAAAGTATCCTTCCTACGTTTCGCATGCGTGGCTCCAGAAAAGGACTTCAATAGTCATTACCACGATATCGCGTACTATTCTAGACCCCATGGCTATCAAGGTGAAGTTATTTTTAAGCATGGATGAGGTGTTTTGAAGATGTTGCTTTGCATATACTTAGATCTCTAATCCTTTGATGTAATCAAAGCATTAAAAAAGTAAACCGCATTATGGCCAACACGCAGGGGCCAACTTCGAGCAAAAGACGTCTATTGATGAGTGTAATGGAGTCAGTGCTCTTGTATGGCTCCGAGGTTTGGGCTGATGCTCTTAATAAAGAGACGTACCGAAGGCGTCTGGCACAGGTGCAGAGGCAACGAGCTTTACGGATAGCCGCTGCATACCGCACTGTCTCTGAACCTGCAGTGCTGGTAATCTCGAGGGTGGTTCCAATTAAATTACTTGCAGACGAACGGAAACGTGTATGCTCACGTAGAAGGGAGTCGGCGAGAGAAACCGTCAGCCGAGAGGAACGGAGAAGAACCCTTATCTTATGGCAGCAAACATGGGAAAACGAAACGCGAGGCAGATGGACCGCACGGCTGATAAGTGACTTGGGGCCGTGGTTCTACAGAATGCATGGTGAGACTGATTATTATCTGACGCAACTACTCAGTGGTCACGGGTATTTTCAGTCTTACCTGTATAAGATGGGAAAGACACCATCCCCAACTTGCGTGTATTGCCCGGGGATGACGGATGACGCATGCCACACGTTCTTTACGTGTAATAGATTTACAAGACTCCGTTCTCATCTCTCGGAAAAAATTAGCGTAATTTCCCCAGAAAATTTAACGGGAAAAATGATGAAATCAAAGGACAATTGGAACTGTGTGTCGCATTACGTACGGACAGTGCTCATTATAAAGAAGGACATAATGGATCGCTTGGCGAGGTAGACGACATCTCTGTAACGCAATATTATAGTAACTAATCACAATTCCTTGCTATCCATCCCTGGAGAAAGAGAGATTTCCCTTACCCTGAAGACACCGCTAAGCGATGATTAATGAGGCCTAGTCCGAAGTAATGTGACAAAGAGTTGCAGGCTAGGTTCTCGGTGTGACAGGGGAGGTGTTTAGTCGGTAGTCCGGTAGCGGGGGAGTCCGACACTCAGGGCGTAAATAGCCTTCACCACCCAAACAAAAAAAAAGTCCTTTGATGTAATACTGTTTTGCTATATTTGGTACTTTTATAAGATTATTTTCCTAATCAAATCCTGTAAACATATCCAAACAGAAGGAGAAGTAATACCATAAATAAACCACATGCAATTATCACTTATCCAGCCCTGTTTTTCTGGAGAACGATGGACTTCGGGAGGGCATAATGAAATTGACAACCTTTTTAAGGAAACATTCCCAAAAGGTGGAATTTGCAATTGAGGTTCTGCAATGCGAGCTCTAACTTACTTGGAGTATAAGTTCATCTCCTTTTGTAAATATTGAATTCAAATTTCACAATCTACATAAACTATTATTGCAGGATATTGTGGCTTTCTTAATTAGCGATACCATGGTAAAATAACATGTTAGTCCACCATTATGCTCAATCTTATTTAGGTATACCAGCGTTTATTCCTACAGAAATTGTGTTTCGCGTTTACAGCAAGTACCTTCAATACAAGGCACCCTCTAAAACCAGATGATAATGTGAATCCCTTGAGGTTTCTAGTGAAAATTTGGTGAATGTGTACAAGAAAATGCAGATTATTGCAAGTAATTCCGAAAGGACGAAAGAATATTCTTAAAAACTAAGTGTGATGGCTTTTTTTTTTACCGAAAGTCCTATCCTGGATATTAATTGTAATGTGCATTTTAGAAGATTCCATTCACTGAAACCAAGTCTGGCAATGCTATTTCAATGTAACGATCAGGGAAAGGATACGTGAGGGTCTTATATATATTGGTCAATCAAGGACGCTCCATTTACACATTCTCAGAAATATGCAAACCTCAGATAACAATTTTCAAAGTACATTTTAAGACAATTGAAGCATTTTCAAAAATTTATTTATATTTATCAAAGACCCATTGATAAAAAAACCAAAAAAAAAAAACATAAAACAGAAAACAAAAAAAAGGTTATTTAATTTTTTCTGATTAAAGGAAACCCGATTTCCAAAGAAATGTCCAGTGAGGCGAGAAGAGCATGAATTCACTATCATCAAATTTAACCAGGATGTTCGTAAATATGGCACTAGTTATCAAGTTATTATGTATAAAATGCAGCACTCGCCTTCAACGCAACAAGTTCTGGGTTCAAGAACCACTAGTAAATAAGATAATTGCATTTAGGTAAGGTCAAGCACCCTTGAGCTACAATTAGACATCTTTTAGCTACTATCAGGATATTAGTACAGATAATGCGTGAGTCTAACAATGTCACTTTTGTTTTCTTTATGTACATTTAGATTCAACTGAGATGCCTCTAATAGGTCTAATATTTATGGTCTCAAAATGCGCTGTTTTGACATTTTTGGAAAATTTTGACTACTATACAGGTAGATGATTAATAATTTGTTTGAGAAAGCGAGGATTAAGTCTGAATTTTCTTTCTGCATTTCTTAGCTTTTAACAAGTACACAATATGGAGGATGCATCTCAGCTTACCTCAGCCACCTCGAAACCAAATTATAATTTGAATTTTTCGGCTCTCGTCAAAATTACCGCAAAATTTTGTCCAGCTCATTCAAAGCAGGTTGCTCAACGATAATGACGGTTCTTCAAGGCGAGAAAGGATCAGATTGCGGAGGCAAAATAATTAATTCAATTTAAACAAATTTTTTTCCTAAATAGGTTCGAACAGGTGAATGGTTGAATTTTCCAATGTTTCAGTATATTGTATAGTTTTCTTTATTGAAAATTGAGTTTTGCTGACATAATTAAAACATACAGCTGAATGATGAAACATGATTTTAAAAAGTTTAAAAAGTTACTTGAAAACTTTCACGAAACAATAATAACGAATTATTTATCGATAGGAAACGATATTTTTTATAAATAATATAAAAACAACCCCGAAGGCCTTGAAAATAGAAGAAAAAAAAATTAAATTCACCTTTAGTTCTGGTTCATTCTCTTAACTTGCAGTGAATGAAATATTTTTTGTTTTACTTCCTCAATGTGGGCCTGGCGTTGAAGCTGATACACTTGGACCTTCGAACGATAGATTTCACTTGTGCTGACCTCATGTTTACTCGGTCTTTTGCTTTATTTTGTAATACCATCTTCTCCTTTGTAGTACTATAGCTCCTCTCGGTTCTTCGACTCCCACAAACAGTGCTTCCAACTATCTCATTCCATTGATCGCGGCCTCCAGTTGCGGTTACGACTAGCGATGATCTGCTCATTTCAACAGTTTCTCTAAACAAATCCTATTTTTACACTCGTTGTTCTTCCATATCATTCACATGGCCGATCCATTGCAGCACCCGCTGTTTTATAGCGATGGCGTTATCACTAACATACGGTAACAGTTCGAAGAAGCGTCACAAAGAAAGAGATACATATGCCCCAAAGTGGTGAGCTTTGCAAGATAGCGAGCTTCGAAGCTCGATGATATGGATGAGTGGACGGCGATGGCGAGCTTTTTGAGCTTCAATGAAAACTGCCTCGACTGTAAAAGTATATGTGAGTTTTTATGTATGAATAAAAAGTTTTTGACAACTTTAATGTACACCTTTCCTCAGTGTTGTCTCTATCTCCTATCTCCAATATAATTGACTTGAAAATATTAAGGTATATGGAAGATAGTCCTCGAATACCGTTGGATTGGGAGTTTGTTAGATGCTTCAGCGCTCTTGAGTGGACTTGCTATGCTTATATCTTTGAAACCTTTGGTTCGATAACTAATTTATGCAGCTCCAGTTCGATGAGTATTTCATACAGCATCATACATTTAATTCACCAAATGACCACTTCTCGTTCAGCTCCACTAATCCGCCAGAGGAACCGCACCTCGGAGGAATTCAGTATGTTTGTGGATGCTTGGGAGAAGGCCAATATTTTACATCCATAGCATTGGAGAGGGCCAACACAGCCTTGCATACTTTGTTTGAAACTTTGTTTTTCAGTGTATGCAGCTGGTCTTTAAGATCGTCAAATTTGAATCAAATACCTTTGCTAAATTCTTCCACATGCTGAGCGTTTCGTGTGTGTTTCGTGGCTGTTCTTCGTTGGTATAATGGTAAATAAACAAATTCGCTAGCTTTTTTTTGTATATTGAGGGCTTTTTATCAAAGAAGAGAGCTACTCTCTCATTTTTTCTTAAAAGACTGCTCCAAATTTTTGTTTAATTTTTACTGATTTGTAGCCCAGTAAGTTAGACTTGATTGTTGATTATTAGGAATTATTCTTTCACGGTTTTAACGAGCGTAACAAGATCCTGGTTTTAGAGTGCAACGAATTACAAATCTTGGAGAGAGCCTTAAATTGTGAACTTCGTTGAAATCATCTGTATTTAAGTGATTGATATAATAAGTAAGTTGGTATGTGCTCATATAACAATAGTATGTCCTAGCTTAAGTTTAAGGTTACTTCCATCTATGAAGTTTGCTGCCCGGTTTATACTTAAAGAGGTGAAAGTCTCCTTCTAAAGCTACAGAGAATCCAGTGGTTTGGTGAGTTGCAGGGTAAGACGACTATTTGACCCGAAAAGATAGTTGACGGAAGGAAGTATAGAGAAAATGTTACTGGCTGTGGGTGGACTCTCGCTCTTATTCTGAATGCTGCTCAAAAACAATTCCAAAATTCGATGGAGTCAACGCCCTTGGTCAGCAGGAAAACCTTGCCGATGATGACCGTATGCATGTCACCAGTGAACGCTTACCCACTTTTACGTTGATATTTTGCCAGAAGAAATCTTTTTTGGGCATTAATCTTTATATGCCCTGCTCCTTTTTAAAAGAATATCAGAAAACAATGCGAAGATTTAAATTTCTGTGGTTGTCCAATTCTTAAGTGATAGTGATTTCTTCGCTCTGTTAGTTCAACGTTTGACAAAATTGTTTTCATTCGATAAAGCATTGCATAATATGGTGAATTCTTCGTCCTTATTCTAGGTCGACAAGGGTTTCTATCCTCAGTCGAAACTTATAGTATTAGCGGCTAACTTATTCAGCACGTACTGAAAATGTTATCAGGTTGTGAAGTTTGTTACCCGTTCCAGGGTAACATTCATTTTTCCATCAGGACTAAAGACATATTGTTATCAACCCATCGGGGTACAGAGTTGGTGTAGCTCATAAATATTCCCATTAAGATGGTGATAAGGAGTAAGTCATTAGCACTTTCCTTGTACCTTTCGACTACCGCCTTCTGAACATGATAAAATTTGCAATCATGCATATGAGAAGGGTCAGTATTATTATGGAATGTGTGTATTCCTTATCTGTTCTCCATATATTTATGTTTGGTTTTTGTTCAAAAATAACATGGGAAATACCAGGATGGTGCCTCGTATGGGTATAATACGAAATGCAGCATTGATGGGGATCTTTCGATTATTTTTGAATGGTCTGAATTATGTGATTTGGTATCTTTTCAGTACAAATTCTTAGTAGTAAGTGCATTTGGTTGTCTTTACTCTACTTCGCCCTGTGTACATTAACCTTTAATGAATTTGACAGAAAATGTGAAAGGCCTTGAAAAATCACGTGAAACTTTAAAGTCGGTTTGATTTTCGTTTGTTTGTATGTGTAACGTAGTTCTTCATGCCTTTGGCAGGGAACAATTGGCAAAACTAAATATACAAAATAAGTTGGTTTAGCTCATCGGATACACTGCTAATAAATTGTTGTCCGAATTAGAAGGGGTACCCAAATGAAACCGAACTAATGTTACGGTGGGCCAATTTTTTTTTGTAGTACCGTGTTCTGGCATAAGTGGTGCCAACTGATCCTTGATTTGGTGATTTTACATTATGATCAAATAAGAACGGGATTTTGAGTTGCCGCGCGTATCCAATCGGTAAATTTTCATTGTC
Source organism: Stratiomys singularior (assembly GCA_954870665.1). NCBI lineage: Eukaryota > Metazoa > Arthropoda > Insecta > Diptera > Stratiomyidae > Stratiomys > Stratiomys singularior. The sequence goes on along the minus strand of OX940881.1, from coordinate 9,789,315 downwards.
TCAACGTTGGCAATACTTGTATTTGTGTTCTGTCAAATTTTTGCGCATATCGAACGATTAGTATTTAATTGACGTTCAATTGAAAAATTGTTGTGTGGCGATTTTTATAATGGTTGAAAAATTAAAACAACGCGCGTGCCTAAAATGTTAAAAATGAAATTTCATGTGCTGATTTGTTGAAAATGTTACAAAAGGCAATGTTATGGTGACGTGTGTATGGCGAAAACATGAGGATATGAATGGTATAAAAGGTTCGAAGGCGACCGAGACAGCCTAGATCACGATGAGATTCCTAGACGGCCATGAACGTCTGTTACCGGACTATAAATCGAATCGGCGATGTGAAATGTGTTGGAGAATCGTTGTGTATGGATTAGAGAGTATGGCGTGTTGTTGAGCATCTCATATGGATCAGTTGAACACACTCTAACTGATATATTGGGAATCAAACACGCCGCTTCTCGCCTGGTGCAAAAAAAAAACTGAATTTCATTCATAAACAGCGTCTTGTTGATGTGGCCAAAGAAACGATTTCCAACGCAGACAGCGAGCCAAAACTCATCGAACGCATCCTTACTGGTGACGAAACATGGATTTATGAATTTGATATGCCGACCGAACTACTATCGTCTGAATGGTGCTTCGAAAATGAGCCAAAACCGAAGAGACAGCGCCAAAGTCGGTCCCAAATCAAAGTTTTGCTGACGGTTTTGTTTGATATCCGTGGTATGCTGCAATAAAAACTCCTTTCGGAGGTCCAAACGGACAATAAAGAATACTTTTTAGGCATTTTGCGCCATTTGCGTGAAGCTATTCGTTAAAAATAAGGCCCAATTTGTGGAAGACCAATTTATGGATATTACCCCATGATAATGCGCCATCTCATATGGTCTTGATCATTTCGGAATGTTTGGCCAAAAATTTGACAATGTCATAAGCCAAGCACCGTACAGTTCAGACATGGCCCCGTGTGATTTTTTCTATTTCCCGAACTCATATTGCCATTGCGCGGAATCTGAGATCAAAGTGGCCATAAAAGAGAGCTTGCTGTGTGAGGTGAAGGCCATACCTTTGGTGGCCTATAACAAATGTATGGAAAATTGGATCAAACGTTGGCATGCATGTATTGCCGCCGGAGGAGAGTATTTTGAAGGGGATAATAATGAAATTTATTAAAAATTGCATTTGTTATTTAAAGTCCTGTTCTTTTTTGATCATAAGGTACTATCAAGATAGATCGTTTAACATATGTAGATTTATTTTTACTCAACTAGTTCTGCTGTATTTTTCTTGTTTTCAAAGCGAATACTTTCGCTTCCAACAATTAGAAGGAACAGGATTCCTTGTTGTAATTTGCTAGATAGCGCAATATAAAAAAGAAGGGTCTAGATGTGCCACTTTGTAGCTCACTGCTAGAGGACAAGGTTCCAATGTGAGGACTGCCGTATCAAGCATCAAGATTTGTTCATGAATGATTTTTTTTTACACATTTTCACACATGTACCTAGTCGAGTGCGCGAAGGATTGCTTCAGTAAATTGACTGCACGTTTTACTATTAAAAGGATTTAAGAACTTTGTTGCGTTTTTATTCACGAAAGGAATGAATTTTATTCATTGTTATAGACTTTGACAATTTCGTTGAAATGTTGTATTCCAAGGGGGGTGGAATTTTTTTTTGTATACGGAAAATTCCGTCGTTCCCCGTCATTTCCTTCGATTCGTCCACAGACAAGTTTCGCCGGTACGCCATCATCGATGTGATGTTTCGTTCTACGTTTTGTCGATGTGAAGTGTCCTTATTTTTAGGTCCTTCGTTTATGCAACACCTGCTACGTGTCACCTGTAGATAGATGTCCTTTCAAGCAGGAAGGAAAAAGTCCGTTGATTGTTTTATTTTGAGGGGGCTTTATGATTTCGTCTCGGGGTTTTGTGTCTTTTGTTGTTGTATGTCACTTTTTTTTTGATTGACTTTGTCAATGCCTGCGATTTAACTAAAGGGAACAGCCAATTGCTTAAATGATCCTTTTGAAGGCCGAGTTTTCAAATGTCATGTGAAACAACGCACTAGCTATAAAGTTAATAACCAAGGTCTGTACCAATGTGGCCTGGACGACTTAGGGAAAATGGTGTCAGGTTAAAAATTTATACGAGGTTGCACTACTGATTGAATAGGCTGGAGGTCAGAAACTAGCAGTCTTCAAAACCAAAATGGTAGTCCTAAGTAGCCTTCATAAGATCGAATCATTAATCAGTAAGAGCTGAATAGCAGAATATCGAATCCAGGTCGGCCTCGCGTACTTAAAAGTTTTGATCAACCACAAACTCAACTTTTAAGCTTATGTTGAACAGAATTGTTACAAGGTATTGAGCATTTGATTCCCGAGTATCGGAATTCTGAGCATCACAATAGTGAGCTTAATTCTACTCCATGTAGGACCCATGTTTGTACATACGTCACTAGTGTAATACAATTCAAAAAAAAAAAGAAGTGTTCGGTCTATATAACTAGACTTGAGAGTTTCAGCAAATAGACTTTATGCGCTCAGAGTCATTCGCACGTACAGGACAATCGCAGTTAAAGCGACATATATCAGTATGATAGCCGAACTGACTCCATCCAAGTTTCTCACAGAGATATAGAGGCTTTACAAAAGCGATCCAGACAAAAAAGGACGGACGAGCATAAGAACAGACATGATTAACAGGAGTCCACTCCTGTTCAAGGCATTCGAGGTCATTCTAGATATTGTAAAATGGACTACGGACTGTTTTCTACCGAGAGTAGTGCACGCGGAAGTACCTACAACACTCCTGTGTTGTTGAATTTTTAAACTTTATAACTAGTTCTGTTATTAACTACCCAAATAGCTGAATAAAAGAGAATTCAGAGTAAATACTTCCTATTCACCTGTTTCTGCATCGACATACAGGGGACATGCAAAGAGTTAGACCATAGAGAAGATGTTTTGGTTCATAGGATTCTGAGTCCGGAAGCGTCATCGCGAGAACAGATTTTCGACAGAACGACCTGAAAAGAAAGGACCTGGTCGCACGAATCTCGAGTAAAGTCTTATTCCAACCCGCAAAGTAATGTTCATTGGGAGTCCCTTTTTGCGGCATTCGCCCAACCAATCGGCAGGCAAAGCAAACACTGAATTATTGGCGACATTAATGTTCCAATAAGTAATTTTGAGGGTCGATCGGCACATCACCTTATTCCCATAGGTGATGAGGGAATTGTGTTGTGTTCATGGTCCAGCATGAGTTTGTAACGTTATTATCTTTGAAAATTGTTAGCATCAATGACCGAATGATATATGACAACACGATTTTGGCGAAGAATCATTGGAATCATTTTGATGGACTCATATTCTGCTGCAATAATAAGCGGATATTATGTTCGAAATGGGGGTTTATAATTTAACTATTTTAATGAAATTGCAAGGAATGATATGAGAGTTGGGTAGTAGGCTCCCGCGAAACGCACAATGAGCCACGCAATTGAAATACTCTACACAAAAGTCGCAGAGAATTTCAGTTTCACAAAGGTGGCACGCAACATGGCATCCAAATGAAATTCTCCGTTTGTCGAAAAACGAATCTTTGAAAAGTTTTAAAATCAAAAGCTTTCAATACATCAGTAGATGCCAAGGATTGCGATCATGTAATAGAGCCATTGCGGAAAACACTCTTATATTTCCAAAGTGGTCTTCACCAACAGCTGCTGAGGAGTCGATGATTCTGTTGAAGATTTACTTAGTCATTTCATAGCTTTATTACGCAAGTTTCTGAGTTGATCTCTTGTTATCTATCACTTTGTTTTGTTTTTTTCAAAAGGAATATATGAGGTTTGTTCAAAAAGTATCGCGAATTTCATGGTTTTTCAAGAATTATTTATTTGTTCATTCTATCTTGTCCCCTTCAAAGTAATCCCCGTCAGACATTATACACTTGTGATAACGGTTTTTCCAATCCGCGAAGCATTTTGAAAAATCATTTTTTGTGATCTTGTTCAGCTCCTCCCTCGATGCCGTCTTTATCTCCTCAATCGTGGTGTAGCGTCGTCCTTTCATGGGCCTCTTCAGTTTCGGGAACAAGAAAAAGTCACAGGGGGCCAGGTCTGGGGAATACGGTGGCTGCGGCATGATTAGAATGTTGTTTTTGGCCAAAAAATTTGCGCACAAGTAACGATGTGTGAGCAGGGGCGTTATCATGGTGCAAAAGCCAATTTTTGTTCTTTCACAATTCTGTGCGTTTCAGGCGGATTGCTTCTCGCAAATTGCGCATTACTTGAAGGTAATATTCCTTATTGACCGTTCTACCCGGCGGCAAGAACTCATAATGCACCACGCCCCTGCAATGGAAGAAAACTCTCAGCAGAACCTTCACATTCGACCGAACTTGGCGTGCTTTTTTCGGTCCCTCTGAGAACATTTGGTACCACTGATAAACGTTGCTTTTGTCCAAAGTAGCTTGGCCATTTGCAACAGTCAACATTCTGAATGCATCCGCGCACTTTAAGTTGTTCTTCACACAAAATTTAATACAAATTCTTTTATCCATTTTTTTGGGATAGACAAAAATCGAAGACAAGCTAAAATACGTCCACGCGCAGTAACTGTCAAAAACTGACTGGACATTCAAAATGGCCGGAATTGTCAACATAAGTGCGGGTCATGAGTACCAACATAACGCCACCAAAATATCAAAAAGCGAACATATGTAGCCGGCGAAAATTCAAAATTTGCGATATTATTTGAACAAACCTCGTAGTTTAAGATAAATAAATCTCCGTCAATTACTTGCCATGCCATAATTCTGTAATACCCACTTTGAGATTCATTGCGTCTTTCATCGTTGATTTTTCGTCCTTTTGTTCTTTCGCAAGATTTCACAAAATTTAAATACAGAAATCAATAAAGAAAAAAAAAATTGTAGAATTTCAATTCATTTCACTTCATTTCATTTCATATTTGCACTACACGTTCTAAGTACATCATTTTTCATTTATAAATATCTAATTAAATTTATTATTGTTGTTTGTCTAATTTTATGTACAATTCGTTTTATTTTTTTAAAATATTCTTTTTATATAAGCTGATAAACGCATAAAGAAATATTAGAAGAAATTAAACAATTAAATTACTAACTACAATAGAAGGAAGTGAAATCGAATTATAAAATATTTTAGGAAGACACGAAGTGAAGTTACTCCATTGCGAATTATTGTAGAAATTGCAAAGCACTTACGAGTTTTAATAATAGTCAAAGAATATTTCAACAGAACAAATAGTTGATGTATTATAAATAAATCATGTTTTGCGTTCGATTGAATTTCTTTGTCCTCTCATATATCGACACTTATTTCAGTAAATAATTAAGTCAACTAGATTTCTAAAATATATTCTCGTCATTATGTACAAATTACAGACAATTTTATTTTCCGCTTAGAATCTAGCACAAGTTTTGTCTTTTTTTTTCTGTCAAGGATCTTGTTTTTCTTTCATTGAATCTTCGTTATACAACTCTTACTAGCAAATAATATAAATATTTCTTTTGTTTTTTCATTCTATTCAAACTTGATGATTAACAGTAGATCAAATGATAATGATAATAATAGTTGCAAAATAGTATATATTTGCAGAAAAAACATTTAAACAATATTCATCACTAGTATTATCAACTTCTGACCCACTTCAACATTCGTCTTAAAACAAATTTCTATTTTATCATATAAAATTGCGAAAATAAACTATTAAAAGCGTTCATAGTAAAATTTAACAAAAATAAAAGGATATTCACATAATTCCTTTGATGCTGTTTACTATCATTTTTATGTTTCCACTTTAACTCACACCGTCTTTCATGTCCTTTTCTCTTCTTTCTCTTTCTGTCCATTGCATTTTCTAATAAACATAATAATACTTAAAGAAATGTTTTGCCTAGTGGAAAACTTTTTATCGATTGCTTTTTGTGCGTATAAACGGAATTTGAGCTTTTAATTAATTGTTTTCTCACAGACTTTGAATATCGCTTGGATAATTTCTTTGAATCTCACAACTTTGATGGATCATAATTTTCCAAACTCCACATTTGTCGTGGTTGATTCTCGTCACATTCTTCCATAACAACTTTCGTTTTGGCATCATTGATTGCCAAACATTTGCCAGATGAACCATGTTGAAGTTGTTTCGAGTCGGCTTGATATGACCAGAACTAATTGAAATAGGAAAAAGGATTAAAAAAAAGAAGAATAGTTTTAATGAAAGTTCTGTTTTGTCAATTCGAATTTGTATATTTTAAAGGATATAGTTGAATTTCGTCTAACAAACCTGATTTCCTTTAGCGCCATGACATGGATATAAAACAACATCGTGTCCTGCATAGTCCAGACAGGCTTCGTCCCGTCGAATTTCTCCTGTTTTACTTAACATCCAGTACTAAAATTATTAGCAAATGTTTATGTTAGTTATCGTTTGCAGAAATATTGCTTTAACAAAGTGAATACTCCTTCAAGTGCAATTCATATTTGCTTTTGTGTTTTTGGAATCCTTTGCGGGTTCTTTCCTTTCAGAAGCGACGCGTAATTTCTGTGCTATAAATTAAATAATTTCATTTGTTTAAAAGCTCAAGCGCGATATCCTCGGTTAAATTTGAATGAGTAAATAAAGTGAGACTTTTTGGAAACCATTTAGTGTCATAACCTTTTGAGTGTCACTGATTCAGGATAATATTAAGTCCTGAACTGATCGTTCTCTTGAATCGATGTTTGAATGTTGAGAAAAGCATGCGAAAAGCAAAAGTGTGGAAAATGACAACAAGTAAAGGATATTTTTACTAAGCAATAGATTGTAGTTCATCCGGTCTGAAAGGATTCATTCAAGCTAAGAGCTAGCAGAATCAATAAACTCCAGATGATTTACGGAAAGGAAATAACATATTGACACTGGCACATTGTCAAAACCCGTCAGTAGACGATTAAAAATGAAACAGGGAAGAAAACTTTCCGAAAAACCTATTCAGAATGACATAAGGATTTATTCGTTATTGTGGCGCTACAGCCCTATACAAAGCTATACTCGTTTAAAGACTAAGGGCACACGACAAGATGATCTGGTCGGAATTAGGCTTGGCCTCAATAATTTCTGCGAAGGGACTTATTGTGGGTAGGCGAAGGGGGATAGATTCTCCCACTTATGAAACACAAGTTCAAAAATCACTGCGACTGTCAGCGCACTTCAAACCGGACATCTATTACACAGAGAGTGGGTATTCTAGCTATAGTATCCAGGAGTCTAAGTAGTCCTGATTGTTAATTTTCAGGATTTCATTCAGGTTTCTCTTCGGATAGTTATAAATGAGGAATGCTCCAGGATTCATTAGAAATGCTTATATGCAAGTAAAATGGAAATCAAGGACATTAGTGGAAATAATATAAGCCCTAGTTAGTAGCTTTAAAGGGATATGGTTAGTCTATCGAATTATCACTGAAAGAGGAATCCACAGGCACAGAAAAATCATATCTCAACCTCAAATGCGATATGCATTCCTCTAAAATACAGAGGCATTAAATGAGGTCTCATTTTAGCCTCATTCTTAGCGTTTTTTGGCCTCATTTTACCCTTTTTAGTTCCATTAAAATGAGGTCAAAAAAATATGAGCATGAAATAAAGGAGCGACTAAAATCCAAGCAGGCATGGTAAACAGAAGGGAATTCAAAATATTGTGAAGTGAACTAAGCTGCAAAGTCACCCACGATTTAAGGCAGATTCTGCAATCTTGCGAAGAAGACACCAGTGTAATTGTTAGCATTTGCTAGAGAGGATGAGTCCTGCAGGGAAAAATATGATTTAGAAAGCAATTTCCTTGTTGAAGAGGAATTGGGATGCCTAAGGCCAAAGCAAATCATTGACTTTCTTAGAAAGATTGGTCAGCTCTTAAGGCACTCAAGATGCATCAGAAATGAGGCACAATAAGCCTTTGAAGCTTCAGGTGCATTATCCTCGACAAAACCAATTAATCAATCATGGCAGGTTCTTCCCAAATATATTAAACACCGGAAATATGTTAAACCGTTTGCTAGGTCAACACTTCAAACTTATTGAATCCAGGAGACCATCAGGAGAATCAGACTATTTTCTACTAAATTTTTCGCGCTTATGAAGATATAAATAGACGTTTTGCAAGCAGGACCATATAACACTTTGGTTTGATGGATTGGATTCCAAAGTAAGAAACAGTCTGGACCGAGTTGCGGACAGTAGAGGCATGACTCCTTCAACTCAACAGAACGATTTGACTTAGATAACAAATGAGAAAGAGCCAGAAAAAAAAACTGATCCTGATATACCGAACCGCTGTACCAATTCCTTACACTTTATACCTATTGTTATGGGTCAGTAGGCAGAAATGGTAATTTTGGTGGGTTAAAGTTCCCTAAAAAAAAAGACAGATGCCTTTCGGCAACATCACAAGGGGACTCTGTTACTCTGGTTTGTATTAGATTCATCTGAATAATATCATCTTGTACTACAATGATCAGCGGGGATTTGCTTCTCAATTTCTGGGTAGGCAATCCTTATAACGACCAAGAGAGGCCCGTCTCGTTCCCGAGAGACAAAGAGAGAGAGAAAGAGAGGAGAAGAGAGAAACACATCGATTTGGAGAGTAAGGAGTAGATGAAGGCGAAGTGAGCAACATGTCCCACTGCTTAGAAATTACCGCCTTCCAGCGCGTGTCCTTATATCGGTTAGAGTTAAGTTAAGGCGATAATTGGTGAAGTTTGGAGCTTTTGAGTGGAGTTTTGTTTTTCATTATGGATTCAAAAGATAGAATTCGTTAAATTATTGAATTGATAGATAATTTGCAAAAAATTAACAGGATTAATGAAAAGATTGTGTTTTAGTTATCACCAATGGCGTGTTAAGAAGTTGATAATAAACTATTAAGAACGGAAAAGTGTTGAACTTTGAGGCGGTCTCCAGTTTAATCCGATTTTCTCTGGTTACTTAGAATGAAACAACTGATTGATTATCTACGTCTGTTATTCTCTACAGCAATGTCTGTTTGTCATAAATTATCCAAGAAAGGTATGCGGTAGAAAGGTATGTAAGAGTATACAAGAAAGGATACTCAAATGCAGAAGTATCTCCGATAGTGAGAACACCAAAACGATTTTGTAATGGATTTCTATTTTAACATTTCGAAGACCAGTTTTGCAACATGAGATCACGAGTCGTTTACAGGCATTAACCTAGCTTTAGGAGCCGCTCATACACTATGCATTGAAGCAAAAGTGTTCCTTATAATAGGGACACAATTTTCCAGTCTTATTTAATCGGTTTGAATGTCAATAGGCAGTATTCGGGCAGGAATACTTGTGATCTTCTACGCGTGGAATACCGTAAACAACCCTTTTGTTCCAGATAAATTACTCAAAGAAAGAAATTACTCTTCTGTTTTCGTTCACCGAAGATATTTCGAAGGGATATAAGACGAAGATATTTCGTCCTATATCCTGGTTTCTGAACAATTTTAATCATATGGAAACATGTCAAATGGCTTTTTGTATAATTTATCAGTGTATTTCCATATTTTTGAATATTAATATGAGTCTTCTTGATCTAACGCTGCCATTTTGTCATGTTTAAAAATTCTCTTCCTTCTAAAGTCATATTGTGTATCGCATTACGTACAGACAGTTCTTCTCATAAAGAAGGGCATGATGGATCGCTTGATGAGGAATCTGTGTAACAGCAATTAACAGCAATCCATCCGTGCAGAAAGAGGGATTTCCCTTAACCTGAAGGCACCGCTAAGCGATGATTAATGAGGCCTAGTTCGAGGTAATGTGACAAACAGTTCCAGGCTAGGTTCTCGGCGTGACAGGGGAGGTGTTTAGTCGGTGGTCCGGTAGCGGGAGTCTGACACTCAGGGCGTAAACAACCTTCACCTCCCAAACAAAAAAAAAAGTCATAACGATTTCATGTAAGCTAAAAGGACGTAAAAACCATTCACAGTGTATTCGCCCACTGAACGCAGTACTGTCTTGAGTATTTGACAGCATTAGGTGAATCTCAGCAACAAATGTCCTTATACTGATGACAAAAAGAAAGGCTTGCCTTAATTGGCGCAACATTTTTGGCGTTCGTCTATGGAAATCGCGCAAATTTATAAATAATTAAATATTATAAATAATTTATAAATACTGATTTATTTCAAATAGGCGCGGTTTTAAATAAAACGGAGGTTCAAAAATGAGACTCTAATCGGCGAATTTTTTTGACCTAGACATCCTTTAAGTATCCTGGATTAAATTCTAACTTTTCGATTCACGTTTTGTAAGGAGTATCCTGTAAATGGAAGATCATGTAGGTAATCATCAATGTACACATGAAGGAATTTGTAGGTTTTTTCAAAAATTTGACATCGAGCCTGTAAAAATTCGATACGGATCTCTAGATCTTTGAAAGAACCAGCTCTGTTAACGCTCAGCCCAAATTTTTGCGATTATTACTCGAAGTAATTCGAGTGTTCTTTGAATTAAATTTTTGGTTGAGATTTGCAGTTCTCCAGATTCAGCTTAGGATTTAGCTTACAGTGCTCCTAGGTACCCCTTGTGGATGGGGGAGGCTAGAATACATCCACAATAATCCAACTTGTCATAAGAGTCGACTAATGGGAAAACAGCACCGAACCCGGACTATGATTTGACTGTCGACTTTATTTGACGCATATGGGCAGGCGGCCAGGATATGCTGGACCTAGTCGCTTCTTGCGCGGTACCGACGGGCCGAAACCGGTGCGCGAAGAAAAGACCCGTGCTCCTGGGTTACGGATAACCCAAGTTCTTTGCGAATTCGAGATAATTGGTGAAAATCGGTCGACTTTGCATTGAAGCCATCAGTCCAGTGTTAATCAGATCAGCGCACTCAAAAAGTGACAAAGTTTTAGCGTATTTCCGCAGCATGTTATCCTGTCCACTATGGAAGTTTATTTTATATTATAGCCATTAAAAAGGAGAGGTCTTAGCTGATTACTGACAAAGCCGCGTCTAGATGTAAGAATATGCAGTTGTATTGACTGAAAAGCCAGTTCACACAGACGCTTAGTATGTTGACAGTTAAAAGCGTTTCACTGAGGTTGCTGAGCGATGTCAAAGTGACATCAATTTTCAAAGCTATTTTAAAGGAGTCATGATGATGTTACCAATTCTATGAAGACCATGTGAAGATAGATTATGATCTTCTTCTATATACAGACGAAGAAATGAGATGCCCTTGTTCTACTTTCGGCGTATGAACATAAAAAGACTGTTTTTTAAGGATTTTTTCTTAATCATTTAGTGTGTTTTTCCATTAGTTATCTTGATGGGGACGCTGAGAACTTCTGTTGTGACGGTTTAAAATTCAAATAATTGATTTAGAAATGGGATAAATCCTAATGTGTTTGGTTGCTCCGATGATCGGAGCCTTTCGCTACTATTAGTATTATTTATATCGCTGAGCGCCCTGTTCCAATGAGCATGGAAGATGGATTTTAACCATATTGTAGTTTATTTTGTCAGTTCACGACCATTGGATTCATCGTTGTTTTCATGGGACTAGGTTGAAAAAGGCTTGTACATACTGTGTGACGTCTGTGATCTATTTATTTCTATTGGGAAATGGTGGAAATTTTAAATAAACCGACTCTGTATTAGAACTCCAAGGGATCCAAATTTTTCCCCGTGCTAATGGTCTTTTTCAATGCAGTAAACATCCTCCTTCGGACATATGTGCTTGAACTTATCACTGCACCAGTTGTGTGAAAAATCGTAAAAAGCAATCATATTGAAATAATCCCGATTCATTCCAATATTGTGGTCAAAAACGACCATAATCAAGCAACTATTCATATTGAAAATATTACGATTCCCTCTTTTGTTGTGGTCAAATGAAGTTTTTAATCAGCTCGAAACAGCACTCGTTCAGTTCATATCCTGAACGGACGTTTAAAGTACGTTTTCGCAGAAAATAGTCAAATGTGGAAGCACCCTTGTCAGAGGTGATGGAGCCAGAGTGATGGCTGCCAAATTTTTTTTGGAATTTTTGGAACGTTCGTTTCGTGCTTAATGTGAAGGATATTCAAACACTTGTCATGAGGCAGACGCGAAATAGGAAACCAGAAAATCCTGTTTTCCTCCAGTGATCCTTGATTACTGGACTATATGATCTTAATAAAACCAAGAATTGCATAAGGACTCATTGGTCTTAATTAATTTTTAAATGTAAATTCTAATTTAAACCGTAAAATAATATGACCTTAATATAAAATTGCACTTGATGAATTCTAAATGTGAACAAGGATATTCAAAGTATATTATCCTTGCAGACAAGGGTCATGCATAACAGGGAATATGAAATCTAAAATAAGACTGGATAGACAGGATATAATTAGAAATTTAACATATCCAATGCCAGTTAGTGTGACCTCCCAATATTGTTTGTGATTCCTTGGAGGACTAGGTCCAGTATCTCTAAGGGAAACTTTCAGCAAGAAATCGCTAGTGAGTCGGTTTGTTTGACCGAATATTGAATCGTTGCTTGTAGATGTGTTCCAAATAAAAGATTTATTCATGGATTCTGGAAAAGCTTTGGATTTTGTTACAAATTTGTCAAGTTATTTATTTGTTCCTATTAAAATTTATTGTTACACACGATATTCATTGCGAATCCCTATCGAATGTTATGATGCCAAACGACGACAAGTTCAAACATTGTATCGAATTCATTTCATCTAAAATGTATCGGAAATCTATTTATAAGGATACTTTCCAATGTTCGAACATATCAAACTTTGCTCAATTATGCAAACATCAATAGTTAAGCTTCATAGAATGTTCATCAAACTTTCGAAAATTTCAATGACCATTTCGGCACACATGTTACAAAGTATCCTTCGCCTAGACTAAACTTTTGTAGTTGTTGGTTAACAACTATCGGTAAAATGAACCTTGTGAGCATAGTCGACGATGAAAACGACACTGACCATTATGTTTGCATCCTAATAAGCATGATTGCTTATGTGCTCAAGTGGAAAATGTTATTGAAAAGTTTCGGAATGCCTTCCTGTCGTCCAAGGCTTACAGGAAATGTTTGCCAAGAGTATTAGGGGAACTTTATAGATTCTAGAAATTTTATAAATCTGATATACATGTCCTGGTATTAGTTACTGCATGCACCCCCTCAAAAAAAAAGGAGTCCATAATAGAATCTATTCGAAACTTTCAAATTGAATTCGATACAAGTTTTATTGGAAATATTCAGAATGGTGTTTGGGTTTAGCGAGGAAGAGGATTGGCCAAGAAAGTTTGGTGGCAGCCTATTAATGGCAGATTTTCCTTGGGGTTTCATTTGGTGTTTGAAATAAGACGCAACGAGTAATATTCGATTGTTGTGGTGAAACTTGGACATAACATGGTTAGACAGTATATGCTTAGTGGCTCCAATGAATTGGCTGGTCCTTCTGTTCGCAAGGACATCAATTTCCTTCAGATCATCTACAGTACTAACTATGTCCATGTTCAAGACAGACAAGTCAAATGCAAAGAGAACAATCAATTCAAAGCATTTATACAAAAGCAATTAAATTTCTGAGCACATCTGTGACTGCTACTAACTTTGGCAATAGTCATTAAGGATGTCATGTCATTAACAAGATTTCAGTCCAATGACAATGGTATACTCCGAAGTGTTAACAAGAGGCGAATGATATTGAAATGAAGATTCCAAGTATAATGAGAGGAATTTCATCGCGTTGATAAAATGAACAAGTTTTCTTGATGTAATTTTCGCCATAAACTTCAACCATTTCAGTTGAAATGAATGTTAATGTGAATAAGGAAACAAGACAAATTGAATACCACTCTTGAGATAGTTGTTTCAGTCAGTGGTTTGCATTATTGTCTCTTGATATTATTTCGAAAATATCTTGAAAATGAGACTTAGTGCTGCTGGTGAATGCAGAAAAATTTCTACTTTTACTAAAACCTGACACTTAACTCATGTTAATGGTGGATAAATGATAATTGAAACAATTAAATTGGAAAGATGAAAGTAAGTCGCGTTTATTGTTATCATTAGGAATAATTAATGCGCAAGGGTTGAAAAGCGTGATTCATTTTATTAGCGTTTGTTGAAAATTTCCTTCTATTTATGGCTACTATAAATAGGCTAGAAGGGCCTACTTTATCGGTTGAAATTTAAATTGTTAAATAAATTTCAAGCACAATATTGAGGACTTGTGAACGGACAACAAAAGTCTGAAAATTGTGTTTGAATTAGTTTCAGCATCATTAAATGTGTAATGTGCACGCTTGAAGTGGAAAGTGAACTGAAAAAGACTCAAAAACTCAAAAATTAAGGCGTTTAATTTGATTTTTTACAAAAGGATATCAGATGTCGTTGGTTATCGAATAATGGGTTACAAGTTTCGAATAATGGGTTTGACAAGTTTCATGTTGTGTCATAAAACGAAGACCAAAGGAATGGTAATTGAAATTGAATTATTTGGTCTAGGACGAATGCTATCAAGGAGCGACAAGTAGATTTAGTTTGATAGTTTTTTGATTGAAATATGAAAAACTAAGTAGTATTGAAAGGTTCCAATCGACATACTACGTTCAAACCTTCAAAAGTGTCATGTAGTTCTTGGAAACGAGCCTTTCCATTAAAAGACTAGAAAATTCAAATTTTATCGCTTAAAAATAATTAAATTACGTTTTTTAAATGGCTTATTTTGAATTATATACCCGTTGTTCAAATCAAATGCTTCTTTTAATAATGCGCAAGGAGCAGTTAGAAAGAAATATAAGAAATTAGTCCGCATTTTATATATTTTCCTAACATTTCTTATTGTGATTATCTCTAAGGACGACCATTCCAGACGAAGAATCTATATTTACATACATTGTTTTGAAACAGATATCTCCACTTGTTAAGTTCCATACAGCCTATAAACCTACCTCAGCTGATGAGAAATATAAAGATAACTTTATAGACCTAGTGTAATTAAATTTTTTTTAGCCCGGACGAGCAGCTGGAATCATGTTTCAAACTACGAAAATGTATTCATATGCTCTTGGCATATTTTCATTGATTGAAGATTAAATTAAAAAAAAAAAATCCGATCGAGATTTCATCTATCAATCTTACTTAAATGTACAAATCAATTGCATTGGTATGTCTACTCATATCCCTTCATGTTGTCTTTGAATTTGACAAGAGTTATTGAACACAAACTCATTTACAAATGGTTAGACGACTGAACTCACTGTATAGTAGTGTCGCTTTTTGTCAAAGTACAAAAAGACACTACAACAGTTGCAGAACATAGTTCAAACACAAGAATCTCTGCAATTCCATTGTAAATCAGGATTACTGATAATAGCTAAAATTAAGCTAAGACTTCTCCCGAATGAAGAATACTAAGATTCACAGGATCAAAGGAAATACTCATACACAGCATTGTTTTTTGCATGATAAACAAGTTTACGAACAGTTTTTAAAAAATTACTCTGAAACCCTGTAGGATGGGCTTCAAAAGTTCATCCTTGTCTCTGACCAATTAAATATACGAAAAAATATTTTCGCTTATCTATTATCTCAGTGCAGGATAAGACCGCGAAAATGAGTAGCCAAATTAATGGATCAGTTCGACGCGAATCCCGAGATACTTTTCCTGTATGAGACCAGGAAATAGATTTTTCAAAGTTCAACGTATCATGATTTTTCCAAAATTGGTATTTCTTTTTTTTGATTTGTTTAGTTTTTTTCGAACCTTTATTTTTCACCGTGGGAAGAAGGTAAAAAATACAAGTTCGGGAGCGTTACCACAGTTGTCACATTTCCACAAATTATATGAACATTAAAACTGAGACATTGGACCTTTCAACTCTCATCCTGGTAACAATGATCGAAAAATCTAACTAAAACTTCTACCAATGTACAGATTACCATTTTTACAGATATTAAGCAAGCTTTTCAACGTAGAGAGCTTGTAAGTTAAATGATGTGCGTGGGGGGGGGGGGGTGTGAGATCGTGATGACCAGTTTTCTGAGCTTATATTGTATGTGAGAATAATTGTTCTTGTGTACATATGGGCAATTGTGTAAGAAATCAAAATCAAGGAAAAAGTTAATGCGTATCTCTCCGCGCCTTCGTCTCGACGTCCTATTTCCAACTAATTTTGTTTATAAATACTAGTAAATCTGCCAAATTGGAGTCAAATACTATTAGAATGGGAGTTTATACAAAGTGGCAGCGTCTTTAGTGGTTAGGCATTGATGCAAAGTTTGAAGGTTGAACAATGAGAAGAAATATTTGGTAGAAAAAAATCTATTTCCAAGAAACACAGGAACAAATTTCTGGGACAATTCAAAAAGATTGTAATGCCAGTTAGAAGCCAACACCTAACTTAATATGACATGACATCCTTGAACTGCTTCTTATGGGGGAAAGTTTCGATTATTGTTTGTTCAGAAGAATGCGCAAGGAGCAGTTCTCGATCTACGAGAGAAAGAACCAACACACCTTTATGCACAATTTACTATGCGATATGTGTGGGAAAGTACTGGGAAATTGGAGAATGCCTTCAGTATAATAGAGCCAAGGAAGAAATTTAAACGATAATATTTTTAGAACCCTTTAAAATAATCAAAATAATACATGAATACTACATTGATTTTGTTTCAATTTGAAATTTTGACGAATAATAGTTTAATATCCAAAGAGTTTTGGAATCCTGGATACTTGATAGTCAAATTGAATATATTTTATGAACAAAAAAGAATAATGCAAGGATGGTGTGTTTGCGTGCCCTAATAAATTAGTGTATTTTATTTTCTGTTTGACTAACAGGTCACGCTAATAATGCTCATGTATTTCTAAAATATACAAAAGGACTAAGTGTGCAAATAGCAATGCATATTTTCACACGGAACTCCGAGTCATTTCCTGTAATAAAAATAATAATACTTCCAGACAATCATTTCAACACATCCAAATTAGCAAGAATATTCATCTTGTATTTAATTATATACGCGCTCCTTGTGCGATTTCGAATGACCACCGAATAAGCAACATTTGTTATTCTGAATTACACTTGAAGGATATTCCCTAGAATGAAAATTCTATAATTCATGTCTACAACCAAAACAACTTAAAACATATCCTTTTATATTAATCAGAAACCAAAGTTAAAAGCCGATGAATTGCAAACCAAGGAATTAAGTTGATTTTGCTTGTAAACGAAAACACTTAAAATATTAAAATGTAAAATTTTGTTAAAATCGAACGATTCAAACTATGTTAAATTGATTGTTATCATTTCAACAAAATATACAAGCTCCGTCAAAAAAACAATATTAACTAGTAAGTTAAAATATCAGCAGCGATTCATACGTAGCCACAAACTCCGAAACATAATTTCATTCGATTTAGTCCAGAAAATGATTATGCAAATCCACAACCACTATAATCATTTGGGGTACTGCATGCAGATTTTTTATATTTATTTCTTAACGTAAAACCAAGCGATTCGAGGAATTCAATTCTGTACAATTTGATATCAATTCTTTCGCTATCAATCAGCAGCCTTCTCATATTCGGTCAAGGACTAGATGACCAGCAACTCTTTATCTTTTTAGAGCGACAAGAATGTCAATTTTTCTTAGAAAAAAATACCCACACATGGCACCACATGGTACATATACAGGATAATGAAATTGTGGATGAACGTGTCCTTTCGTTAGTATGTCGTTGTGGTGGTGTAGGTGACTGAATGTTGAGTTCGAATCGAGGAGCAATCAGTCTATGAGCAGCGCGAAATTTTTGTTCGAAAATCTGTTAAGCCTTCTCCCGAATGAAGAAAGACTGCTCTACACCTAACCCATCCTTCATCCTTTTCTTCATTCTTTTCTCAAAACTAAAAACTTAACTTAAAATAAACAAATACCATTCAAGCAGTTTTTACCGAAGCCATGTGGATGGAGTGTTATTAGATGGAGGAAATCATCGTCAAAAATAAAACAAGCTGGGTTTTGGTCTGCTTTGTTACTGAGAAAAAATCCTGAATCTGAAAGCCTTCAAAAACAAATGATGTAAATGACGTTTCCGAAACGCATCGAGATGCAATTTTGAGTGAACGCGTGTAGAGGATTTCAGATTGGAAGCACAGTGGCGGTCTGAGCGATTTACTTGGCTTATTAACACATCGAAGAAACTGCAGACACGTTAACATTTCTTTTGACCGCGCGCGAATTGCATAGCATCGGGGGGTTCAGCCCCCTTTTTCAGCGATCGAAGCTAATTTGTGCGGATATAAGAGGGAAATTCTGTGCTCGAGTATAATAAATCAATTCCTGGAATTGCCGTAAGAAAATGTTCTACGTTCGACTAAAAATTCGCTAAAATTTCTTGTAAAATTTCAAAAAATCGTGTAAAATTGTGTGTGCATGGCATCATATACCGAGTCAATAAGCAGAAAAGCGTTGTATGAGTATGACATGTATGTAAAGCCAATCAAAAAAACTGTTTGAGCTGCATGTGATCCCAAAGAGCAAATGCAATTAAACCTCTTCAGCGTTTAATAAGCCAATTTTGCAAATTCTGCTGCCCCACTGTGCCCAAGTTTCCTTGTTAATTACATTATTGCTTGCATTGGGATGAAAAGGTGGACGAGCAGAATATTTCTTATTGTTTGGCTTGGCGACAATATGCGGAAGTTCAATACCTGATTTCCAGCCTGACCATGACACTCCCAAAGACCAATGGGCAGTTGCATGTCCTCAGGTCTACACGCTGAGTCGATACACATATCAGTTTCCAGATTGGCAATCTGCAAAATTATATTTAGAAACGTGAGGACGGATGTAACAAAGAGAAACTAAATCCTTTGTGGATATGTCTGTTAAGACAGTCGAAGGCCTGAAACAGAAATCAAGGCAAGTGTAAATAGCCGTTTTGTGCTATCGGAGAGAGACATTGTGAAGTTTGTGGCGGTCGCATTTTGATGTTGCTGCAGATATCCTGCACTACTTTGATACAGAACCGATGAAATAAGACATAACACGTAGTCAATGACTAAGAATAATGTATTAACCTGGTTTCCTCCTTGATTGTGACATGGGTACAGTCCAACAGCCTTCTTCAGATCCTTTTTGCGAGCCGGTGAGTCCAAACATGTGCGACCGCCAAGTCCCAAGTTTCGTATCTACTCAAAATTTTATTTCAAGAGAAAAATATTAAAGTATTTGCGATTGGAAAATTATAAAATGAACCAGTATGGCAGCGTGGAAAATGATGGTAGAGCGGGAAAATAATTGAAAAACGCAGTACATACCTCTCCCGAAGCAACAGCTTCACCAGGAATGAATAGTTCTGGATAAACGTTATCTAAATACCATTTGAAGCTCTTGCAGCCTAATCTTTCCCTGAAAAATTGTAAAGATTTTTTTTTACTGTTTTGTAAAAAAGTTAATAAATGAATGTAAATTTTTTCAAAATTAATTTGAATTTTTTATTTTTTGGCTTTTAAAAAATGTAAAACCAAAAAATTAAACGTAATATTTTAACATACAAATGATACCATTCATCAATTTCAAACCATTTGTTGCTGACTGATAACTGCCTAAAGATTGCTCATCCCCAAATAAGGTCTGAATGGTCCTAGGCAATTGTCGTGTCAAAGACGGGGATGAGAGGGGTCAAAAGACAAATTACTAAAACTTTTAGTCTTTTTTTAAAAAATTACCAAAACTTCAACAGTTGGCTTCATTGACAGGTTTGGTAGTAAAAATCTTGTAATGCTAGCAGCGTGCTTCCCACATAAACCTGTCAAGAATAGGATGTGGGTCTTTGACAGATAACAACACATTCACCCAGATCGATCACATTCTGTTCCCGATGAGCTGGTTCTTCAGCATTTTTGACTGGCAAGCCTACTGAGAAGTGAACTGTGATTCTGATTATTACTTGTTAAGCCCTGTCTATAGAAATCATATTTTAAGGACACATGAAATAACAGAAAACCAAACTGGGAATTTGGGATTTATACCTGGGATCGAGTTCATGATGTCAAAGTTGCCATGAACTAGTTCAAACGGCGTCGCCTCTCCCTGATATTAAAAACTTCCCAATGCGTGAACCAGGGTTTGGTTTTCACAGAGATGGGCTAAAATAACAAGAAATGTTGCTTTTTTGTTCGCGGAACGAGATCCCGTAGTTCCCCGTCCATTTTTTTGAGAATTACAGGAATTCTGGTGAGCAAATAAAGTTAATTGTTTGGGAAGACATCTAACTTGCACCACGGGAAGATTTTGAATGGGCACATTAATGTAAGAATTATAACAAAGCACCATTGACGACATACCAGTGGAATGCAGAAAGTGAAGGGGTTTAATTGGGTTTACAACAGAATTTTCGAGGAGTTTCTCAACAAAAGCAGATTACAGAGGATGGATCGAAAAATGTGATCAGATGGAACCTTGAGAAGGAAACCTATTTTGGAAGAACAAAGGTATCATACTACAGAACGCAAAAACGCACCGCAGAATTTGCATCGCAGAGACGCCTCTGTTAACAGAGCGTGAAAAACTAAGAAGAAAAGACGGGAAACCTTTCCTTAGGCCAACAAATGTTGCGTCACCTCTTATTATGCCTTAGAATATTTTTTTAAATAATTCAATTCAGAAATAATTTGAAAGCGGAGGTCCGTGGGGATTGTAGAGCCATGACAACTACTATCTTATTGACTAAGAAAGATATAAATTTAATAACATGGCTCTACGATTGGGATCACTGCATAAAAATGTATTGCAAAATTTTTGGAGAAAACAAAGGCAAGGAAAAGTTTAAATTTCAATCAGAGGACATTCAATTTTACTCAATCGAAATTCAAGACTTATTGACGAATAAGCTAGACGAATTGAAGGCATGGTGTATTGACAATTTATCTTGGCTATTTTTCGCTATGCCCCTTTATTAAAATTCAAAATTCACTGCAAAATGATTCATTATGCATAATTTGTTAAGCAACTTGAAGCAAATATTAAGAAAATAGTTTGCCATTCGAATGTATTCAGCAGGGGATACAATGCATTTTCCATGAAATTTTTTCCCTTCAGACTTTCCCCCAATGTACCATGCAAAAGAAACAAAGCACACCCCAAGGGTGCCAACTTCGTACCAGCGAATTATACAATCAACTTTCTTGCTGATTTGAAATTTGCATTTATGGTCTCATACACTGCATCCTGCCAAAGTTTTTGTTTCTTTCCTCCGAAATTTATACGATCTGAAAGCATTGTTATCACGAATTCTCAAACTAAAAGTATTTCAACACACCATGCTAACCCTTATAGAAAATTCCCAACTGACTTGAAATTTAACAACATGTAGCTCTCCATTCTATACATATTTAAACCTTTATGTCTACCGTGTATGTATTATGCTTTAGCCATGTAGGTAGCAAAGGAATACTTACCTCAACTCCCGTCGACCAGTTACATCGCCGTAGTCACCCTTATCCTCACCGATCCGTTGATAGTAGTATTTAGCGTATTCGTCTAGCCAAACTTCTGCCAACCGAACAGAATTCCTCTTCAGGACATTCACGCCCGTTCGCCACTGTAAATACAGAAGAAATTCGTTCAGTAAACAGGAGTAAGAAATTTTCGGGATTTTCCATTTTATGACCATCGTAAATAGACAAGACAAACGCGGTGGAAGATTTGTATGTTTTGTTATAGTATCGCAGTTTTTAAGGGAGCCTTCTCCCTTCGAACGACTCATCCGTGTTTCCTTGGCAATATGCAAAAATGTGTCGTTCTTGTCAAACGAAATATAGTGTTCATCCTAAAAGATGCCTTTCCCGAACTCAAAACCATCTTCAGGATATTTTCTATACGTTTGTTGCTTTTAACACGTCCATCCCCTATAGTCCTTCGTGTTTAAAATAAAATGCATTTAATTTTCTCCCCTTACCTTGTATGGTGATCTTTTCCGGAAAATATGACCGACATGGGAGCAAGGAACTATTTCAAGCGTTCCACCACACATCCAGGTTTTAAAGGATAATTCCAGATTTTCGCCACCCCAAATATCAAATCCTGAATCGTAAGTTCCAAGACGCTCGAAGAATTTTCGGTCGATTGAGAAGAGGCCGCCGGCCATCGTGGGCGAGTAAACAGGCTCCGCAGAATTCTGTAAAGGAAGAATGTGAAGGATGTAGAAAAAAATTTAAAGGCAGTTCAGATTGGATTTTCAGTTATACAGGCGAATTCTCTAGTATGCCTTGAGCATGCAATCAGCCTCGGGCTATTGAGTTAGTGAATAACAATTTCAGTAGACTATTACAGTGTAATATCCGTGGCGAATGGTTTTGTCTATGGTGAGGTGATAGGCGAAGGTAATAAAGAATGTAAAATGTTTTAGAAGAAATGTTGATAGTTGGTTGCTTTGAGCGGTGAAGAAGAGGAGGGATGATAAAGAGGACAAACCAATTCAAATGTATCGGTTTCGAACGTAATAAATATGATATTAGGTTGTATATTCGAGTTGCTGTACAGCGTCTTTAATTTATTTCAAAGTTGGTTAAGGTCATTCTAATTTCGTCCTTTTTACAAGCATTTCGTCTTACCACTGTTTCACACAAAAGCAAAAGCACAAAATGTCCTGTCATCCGCTCTCGTTCATTGACTTTTTCTATCGACTTTCTCATCTCCGCAACGCCATGACGAAGAACTTTCAAATTTCTACCATAGCCAACTATAACGCTATGATATCATTGCAATATATCCTAGAGAGTGATGACAATGTCTACGAGAAAACGAAGATGACGATGGCAACATAATCAACAATCATAGGATACCACGGGGCGGAAAACCAAAAACTAACAGTCAGTTCTAGCGACATGATATCAGATAATGCCACCAGGACCTAGAGTACAATTTCTCGTGGCTGGAATGTAATTTAATTTCAGCAACACCAAAAGGATGTGCCAGTTTATGTAAGTATGAAACGATACTTTAGATGAAATACTATCAAGCTTTTAGGAATTAAGTAAGGGAAATTTAAGCAGCGTACGGCAACAAGTTTTGTAGTATTAAGTGGAGTAAAGGAATTAATCTATAGTAAATTAGGGTTGAAGGTTTTGTTTGATTGGACACCATCTGCAGTAAATGGTTGGGGCTTAAATGAGCCAGAGGATTTAAGGTTTTGATTGAAAACATAGAATTTGTGGGTTGTTTGCGAGGAAATAAAGGCCGTAATCAAAGAACAAAATATTAAAAAGAATTTCCAAACATTACAAGTCTAAATGCTACATCTAGGATGCTATAGCATCCTCGAGGTTGAACAATTAGTGACTAATGCAGCTTTTGAAATGAACGAAGAATTCTTAGTGAATTTCTACTACAAAGTACAGTCTTTAAATTTTCAAATCCTAGTTAAAATTGCCAGAATTGAAGTTCATGATTATGCAAACCTGGTTTTGCCATTTCGTCAAGATCTACGAGTATGCAATTATCGTAATTGTCAGGACTTTACATAATGGGCTTTAATATGTTAAGACATAACTATGTATGATGAATATTTTTTTTTGAATATTTTTGTAGAATTAAAGTTGCGAATACTCTGAACTCTTTTAAAGCCATTGTAATAAATTTAAAAATTTATCTGAAATTAAAATAAATTTTGATTTCAAACCGCTGAATTGACAGTGTGTCAAAAGAGCCAGCTTTCCCTACAGATGGTTCTATGTTGTTTATTTCTGGCAACACCAATTTGATCGGAAAATATTTGACATAGTTTGACAGCTGACACGTATAGCTTGCTTTTCTGAATAAAACACTGCGAGACGTAGTTCTAGTGGCACGTTAGAACAGTTTGAAAGTAAATGATAATAAAGAAGAAATTCGATATATTTTGAAATTCTATTTCAAGAAATAATTAAATGCTTCGCAAGCTAACAAAAAACATTGTTCAGTCTTCATCACATATCGCGATAGATATAAGGTTACTGTGAAATTCATAGGATCATCCTTAAAATGCTCTTTAATTCGTGCGCTGATATTGACATCAACAAAAGAATGACTCCTGGCGAATTCTTCATCTTTTCTTTTTCCAGTACTCCGAGCAATTTATTTCCCCTCTGAAATCCTTTTTCGGCAACTTCAGCGATAACGTAGCTTGAACTAGCCATAAAGCAAGTCAACGACAAAGCCTACCCGCACAGAACGTTTCAAAATAGTTCATTGTCGGATAAAAGCGTTTTTGAGAATCGGATCAGCACGGTAGATTCGTTTGAATCAACGAGTATTAGCGACTTTCGAGGGCGGTGTGTCTGATGGACATCAAATTTAGTGGCTCCTTCTTTTTTCGGATCATGTCCTTGGTTGCTTAACGTCAGACAATTGCTAAAGCAAGCCAATTGATGAGAGAATTTCTGGATGTATCTCGAAGTACGTTTACGCTTAACCGTTCTTTTTGGGCCCTCCTTTGGCTATGGAAACGT
Organism: Stratiomys singularior; assembly: GCA_954870665.1. Lineage (NCBI taxonomy): Eukaryota > Metazoa > Arthropoda > Insecta > Diptera > Stratiomyidae > Stratiomys > Stratiomys singularior. The sequence goes on along the minus strand of OX940881.1, from coordinate 9,764,761 downwards.
TTTGTTGCCTTTTTGCACATTTTGTTGTTGTCCACTTTTGATTTCTTGTGGCTTTCGGGTTCAAAACGCATCCACAAACTAATCAAGGCTAACCACTTATCACTATAAGTCCAAGAAGACAATTTCCTTAAATCCTTCACAGTAAAATATCACACCTAGTTATAAGATATATGCAAGGATCCTTGAAAATTATTGTGGAGAAGTTAACGCTTCTTTCATTTGATTTTGATGAATACGCTAAACTGAAATAAAAATATTAAGGAAAGAGCTTAAAGGCTAGAAGAGTTACTGGAAATCTTGTTGACTTTTCAATGAAAGAAAATGTTGCGTGGGTCGTTTTGAGAGTTTCCGAAGAGTTATGAAGTGGATAAAAAATTTTGCAGACTCTGTATAAACCTATATCAGTTTTTCACGTCGATTTTGACATTATGATTTAAAAAATCATATTCCATTTCATGCTTTCGACTTTCTTTTAAATGGAAACAATTACGTGAGTCAAAAAATATTTGACAATACACAAAATTTGGGGTGTTTGTGGGCGTGGTGTTTTATATTGTACAATTTGTACTCAAAATCAATGTATTTGACTTTGAATATGATATCATTGAGTATTCAGAAGTGAAACGAGTATTTTTTCGTGCTAATTCATCGTTTATTTTGAATTTGGTTTTCAATTTGCTAATTTTTAATATCTTTCTTTTGATTTGGGTGAGTGGAACATGAAAATTTTCAGTTTTTCTCAAAAGAACTTACTGAAGGCAAATAAAAGCTCTTCCAAATTTAAAGCTAAATTTCGAGCTCTTCTAAAGTATTGTTTAAGGTATTATCGGAGTTTACTTCTGCGGTGTTAAGTTTGCAGAGTTTTGGAAGGTTCGGGATTTCCTATTTAATCAATTCCAAACTGAGAATGTTACATACTTTTGTTTGGGGCAATTGTACTTTGTTCCTCGATGAACCGTTACAAAGTAAGGATCCTAACATTCACAACCAATGAGAACATATTGTGAAAAATCAAACAAAAATATAAAAAAAAATCGCGCTGGTCAAACATATTAATCATTTTCCTTTCGGAGCTCCTGGAAACTTTTGTGATAAAAACAACTTCATCTCATGTTATTTCCATCGCAGCAGCTCTCATAAATTTCAGTACTGATTTGAAATACCTATGCTATGTTTTCGAGCTCGCTTCACATACGATACATCCACAACACCCGTCCATTTATCACGTTTTATCGTTCGAAATGTAATTTTGTGGGATCGAAGTAACCATTGCTTCTCTCCTTTTCAAAAAAATAACCAAAGTAACACATGTGACTTTGTACAGAATATAATACTTCTGTTATCATGAATATCCTTACGACTGGTGGGGAGCCACAGAGCAGAAAATGAGAATTTTCCAACAATGGTAGCACAAACGATGGTGGTATCAATTATTCATTGGAATTGTTTGAAATGTTTCATCAAATAATCCGAGGAAATAGTTTGGAAAAAGGAGTTTTGTTGTTTCCGTGATTTTCCCGTATGGACAAACTTTCTAATAGATTCATAAAAATTTCATTATTTTATGCAGAGGAGTAAATTTTGTTCGACTCTAAGTGAAATAATTTTTGTTTTAAAAGTTTTATCCATGAAAATTTTATCTGTGCGAGCAGCATGGAAGCATTTAAAGTAACTGGTTCAAATTTAGGGATGTATCGAAAATAGTTTTTGTTATGCACAAATACTACGTTGCCCATGCCAGAAATATCCATGATTCTAAGAACTTGGGCACCTCCTACATTTACTAATTCACAGCATTTAGTCAATTTCGTTGTTACCTTGCAATTTATATGACAGATTGATTCTATTTATAATCTTACATCTCTATCTAGCAAGGACTCAGGAAAGCTCCATCAATCATAATTGTTTCCCAAATCGGATATGGACATTATTTGAATGGTTACTCAGTGGCACAAATTTCCAGTTGCCATGAGTACACTCGTCCAAAACATAACAAACAAAATTGTAGGCTTTCAATATTTAAATTTAATTGCCACCATTTATTTGAATTCGAAACGGAATGGAAACATAATCATGTCATCATATCAATGATATTTTCCTTTATCAGCCTCCCAAATTTTATGGATCAAGCAATGTTAACGTACGAACGAACGGAAGGACGGACGGACAGACGGACGGATGGACGGTTGGTCCTGTCTTTGGGAATGCGAAACATTTCACCTAGGAGTTGAGAAATTGCCATCGACCCTCATTTAAAGGGATTTAGTCACGAATTACATTAGAGGCAATCGAATACACGCGTCAGTGGCTTTATTTAATTGCCTAGAAAGCTTAAATGACTTCTGTACTGGAATATTTCACTGGCAATATTTTGTATATATTCTGGCACATGTTTGTGTTATGCTTTGCTAGATCCAGGATTCGGATAAGAAGAGACTGACATATTAACAAATACACAATGGCATTGTGTCGTTTGTTGGAATTTTTCGGAAATTTCCGTTGCAAGAGCTTTACAGGATAATTTTATGAGGAGTTTGAGAAAGGTTCTGATAAAGTCAGTATTGGGACCGTACCAAGTGAGGGTGTAACGATAAATCTTATTGATGTGTATGCAATAAATTTTATCATTTGGGTTGTTTATTATACGAGTATTTATTTGTAGGTCTCATGGGTGATATTTTATTTCTATCGTTGGCTTATGTAAATGAGACTTGTGATTGGTAATCCAACCGAGGTGGATTTAATCACATACTTGGGGTACATTCATTGCTACTTGAACTAGCTGAGTAATCGTCGTAATGAAAGAAATTGTCCTTGTTAGTTATTCTTATGACGATAATAACCAAAATTATGTTCCCGACTCAATCTTTATCGTACAAATCAATCAATTCCTAGTACGCATATCAAAACTATTAACCATTGGGTATTCAGGCAGCTTTGCATTTCACGTCCTTATGTTGTAGTTTATTGAGCCACAAATGTATGTATTAAATGAGGATAACTATCTAAATGATGATATTGCATTTGGTTCTATTACCATTTTACATAGAAATCACTTTGAATCCATTCAAATTTGATTTTGAGTCCTGGTTATTCTGGGTATTTCATGCTAAATAGGCATACCAGAATAACCAGGACCCGAAATCACATTAAGATTGATTGAAATGTGATTTTGCCTTTTCATTCAGCCTTTTAGCGATCACTGATAAAATTTAGAGCTCGAACATCCTCGAGCTGTCGTCGCAAGAGTTGGAAAAAGTGGCTCTCCTCTAGCAAAATATGAAAAACTTAAGATGTTTTCTTCGAGAAAATTTGGGGTTTCTCTGGTATTCAGATTCGAATATTTGCTTAATTTTTAACCGAAAAGATTGGTTCAACGTTTTCACCCAAGTAAATCCTCCAGGAGAGAACGTTCTCCTATACAGAAATTTTTTTCCTGTTTTTTCAACAGAATTTATGATTAAAACAATTTATTTTGTTTACCTCATCAGTTGTTTTATCCAGTTTCAAACGTTCCGATAAACACTAGAGGGGTTGGAAGGAATGATGTACAATCTAAGTAATAAGTTGAAGCCATTTACCAAGTTTATCGTATTACTCATCGCGCGGATCATAGTCTTAAAAATAATATGAAATCACAGTAAACCATGAAATCATGAATGAAAATTTGTCGAATTTTCCTTTCTCCCTGATAATCTCAAGAGATATCAGTCATACTCTCAAAGTTCGACAAAGATCTCAAACATTCCTGATTGGCTCGAGCTAAATGTCAAATAACATTGGTCAATCAACTGTCATGTTTGAAAGGAAGTGGCGTGGCGTGAGGGAATCTGTCATCCCGCCATGCTTTGCAGGCGTGAAATGACACACTTTAAAAAGTAAACAGAATTTTCATATTTATGTATCAGCTTTTTGGCAGCATGTTCTATATCATGATTTTTTTGATAAAATGGGAAAAGGGCAGTATTGAAGAATTTTTTATAGATAGTCAGATAGAAAGATAGCTAGATGGATGGGTTGACCAGTATATAGATAAACAGATAGATAGATGGATGAATAGATAGAAAGATTGATCGACAAATAGATAGATAGATAATTACGTGGTCGAGGGTCGAGTGGACGAAAATATAAAAATTTCCACCGGAAATAAAAACAACTGTATTAAATTTAGCTTTCTTTATTTTAACACCGATTACTAGTATTGTACCTTAGGGCTACCCGACAACTGAGAGAGAGGTTACTCCTCATAGCAATTTTATAGTTTCGTAATTGCTGACACCTGCGTCTGGCTTCTCAGCATTTCCTAGAAACGATTTTGCAGGTGCATGGAAATGTTTTTTATATGTAACTAGATAGACAGATAGATAGATAGATAGATAGATCGATAGATCGATAGATAGATCGGTCGATAGGTAGATAGATAGATAGAAAGATACATACACACACAGATAGATAGACAGATAAATATAAAGAAAGGTAGAGCGATAGATAGACTCACAGATCGATGGTCGGATCGGACGATTGAATGATAGATAGATGGATAGAAAGAAAGATGAATAGGTTAGTAGAGTGAAAGAAAAATGAAAAAAAGAAAGAAAGAAAGATAGATAGAGGGATAAATAGATAAAAATAATAATAGTAAATAGATAGTTTTTTTTATTGAAGCTTTTAAGCGTATAGGGTTTTCTTATTTTTTATGGTTGTTTTCTGATGTTTCACGGCGACAGATTTGTCTGGTCGTAAACGCTTCATGACTAAAAATTATATTTTTTTTTAAATTTAGCGTATAAGTCATTTTGCTTTGTAAGAGTTATTCCTAAAACTTAATTTGTTTTAACCTAATCTGAGGTCGTGTATTTACAATTTGAGAGTTTTCTGATGTGGGGGTGTCCTGGGTGGTCTGAAGGTTTCCTGGTGTGAATCGTAAGGAGTTTGAAGGGCCCTTGGACCCTGCCCTTAATTTCACGATTGTTCGAGGTGATCAAAATTTGGCTGTTGTTGATGCATGTTCGTTTCCGCTGTCACCTTTCTCTACAAAGAGAGTTTGTGCATAGAAGAGGGATTTATGGTTGAGTGTTGTTCGAGGGCTTATTAAAGTCAGAGAGTCGGGGTTAATCAATTCAATAGGTGAGAGCTACATGGCAGCGGTATTTCCAGCGATGTTCCGGTAGATTATTCTCTTATTACAGTTTTGGGAGTAAGTTGGCTATTTCTTAAAAGATTTCGTAGTGTTTTTTGTTTGGCCTTCTATTTTTGTACATACACATCTTCAACATCTTCTTTTCAAAAAATCGCTCATCTTCTGTTCCGGTGGGAGACATAGCGAGCCAGACAGGAAAGCTTATCCGTCTTTGTTCAGTTTTTAAAATCCTTTAAACATAACTCAAAGCTATGATTGGTTTTCAAGGCAAGGTTTGAATGGTGTCCAATTAGCGGAAAGTTCTGAGTCTAGTCTCCGACATGGTGTTCGTTACTATAGCAAAAACATACAAAAATACCATATAGTATTGATTATTTAAGTACATTACATTCCAAAATTATTTTAAATTTTTTTCCATACAAAAATGTATGTCCTTTGTGTCATGAAAACAGTTCTAGCCTATGCGTCCTCGACGACAGAGAGAAATGGTGCTAGGGCTGTGGAAGCCCCAGCGGCTTTTTCGTAGGGATTGAATTTAAGCCGGTGGTACAACAGCACGCCCAAGTATCTTAGAGGTACCAGGATGTTATCAATGTGTATTGACATTCCCTACAGTTGGTGTGGTTCGTTGCCCTTTACCAAAGGTGTTTCGCAAGCGTATGAGTTCAAATTATGCGGTACTGCTGAGGAATACCAATTTTGAGAGATGGGTTGTAGGGATTCTATGTGTGGTGGGGATGCTATAAGTGGACCGCAATTTTCTAGAGGGTACGTGTGAATAGCAAGTACAAGCTGTGTTGCAAAAGAGGAGAATGTTACTTTTCACGCAGAGTGTAGTTTGTCGGTGACACTGAAGTTGGGATGGAGAAAAAAAACTTGAAGAGGTTAGGGCCGAGTATAGAGCCGTGCGGAACGCCAGAGCCGATGTCAATACTTTTCATATTGCTTGACAAAACAGGACTCCAAGTATAGTTGTTGATAACAAAATCTCCAGGAATGTTAAAACATGTTTTACGAAAGATAAAAGGTCCTGGTTGTATGTGGACTTCAAAATATTCAATTATTGATATTATAAATTATTTCGAAAAATTGAGAGCTCGATTTTTATCAACAAAACAGGAAATGAATCCGTCGACAAATTGATACAAGTTCCATTTATCGATGGTTATATAATTCCAATATCACGTTATGAATTTTATAATTTTACCTAGCAAAATTGCTACGCCAGGATCTTTCAGTGATAGCATTGAACAATTTCTATCGAGAAAAATTAATTTAAAATTCAAGAACGTAAGCACATCCAACACTTTTCATGGAGCAAGGGATTGTGATTAAATTAAAACGTTCAAAAATAAAAATAAATCATATTTAATGGATAAGCTTATGCCAACTAATAATTAATCCAAATATTCACAATAAACACGAAGTAGGACAAAATATTTCTGATCTCATTCATAATTCCCTCCATTCCGATTATCTCATAATTAAATTGATTAATTTAAGCACCCTCACTAAATACACATTAAAATTCCCAGGAGAACCATAAATACTTAAATTTTCTTTCGTCCTTTTTGACACTCTTTCGCTTAATATGTTTAGCTTGTATCTTATTGCTTCGGAAAAAGTCATCGTCGGAAGTTCCTCCAACACTTTGTTCCGCTTCAAACTCTGCTCGCACACGTCGAAAAATGGAAGGCTGCAGCCGCGAGACAAACAAAGAAAAAACCATTAACAACAAAATACATCCATTGTTTCCGTAAAATGGTAATAGTTGAAAATAAGCAAACAGGCACATAATCCTGCTTTGGCCATATCGACTTTGCGCTGCACTGCGGCAGATTTCGCTTGTCGTAAACAAGGCCAGGACATAAAGCTGGGATCTCGTCTGAATTTTAATTAAACGTCTAATGTTTAGTACGACCACGACTGCTCCTGGCAGAGTGGGATGCGCTGTGAGTTGGTTGAACGTGCAACCAACGAATGAAGAACGTCAAGGATGGCGTTGAAGATGCAGTCGATCTAGATTAGCATGGGTAGTGGGTCTCTTCAAGGACTTCACTGACGGTGCACTAGTGCCACCATCAAAATAAGTGAGTGCTCAGCATCTAAGTGAAAAGTACTGCATTTCGGAAGGATAATGAAAGAACTTGATACCATTAAAATAATGCTTCACAAGGCGATTTGCAGGCTTGTAATCTCGATTGTGCTTACACTCTGTGAGTAGATTGTAAGCAGCATGTGCTTGTCGAGCTGCCAGATTAAAGATTAATCTGGGTCCCTTATTATGTGTGTTGTAGTTTCGCATTCGAGCTTATTGATTTGATTTACTGTGCAAGAACTTTTACCTTAAGTACGTACTGCACCAGGGCACCTCGCGTTATTAGCCGAAACCTGAAATGCATTTTCTTTGTCCTTTAATTATTGTTCTGTGCCTCAGACTTGACTATCTATCGTTCGGGTGGATTTGTTATGTTCATCTTTTTTCGCAGTAGAGTCTACCATAGTCGAAAAACCGTCAAGCTTGTACCCCTGTAGTCAAAGGACGTGCTCTTCGTAAATGAAATTTGTGCAACTGCAATCAACATTTTTATGGTAATCACGTTTAGAGGCAACAACGAAAAGACAGAAAAGCTTATTCACTTGTCGCTATGGAATATAGTCGCAACGGTCTGGAACGCGAGGCAAAAAAGGATGAAAACGGAAAGAAACGATAGTACCATGCTATAACAGTCAATAAATGTTGCTTGAAATGTCAGCGTCGTTTGTCTTTCGTTAGAGGACACAATTGGAACAGCAAACATAATAACAGCCCCAATGGGGAGGAAGAGATGAGGGGTGTCAGGAGGCTTTATTGCGAGTGTGTTGTGGGCACACGTTTTTGTTCAAGACGAATGACTTCTCTTCGTACAGTAAGAGGATCTAATAGCGTACTGCCTTTGCCATCCAGTACATTCGTCTTGAATGTTCTGACGAAACGTGACACGAGTTGATGAATTAGTCGAATAGCTTGAAGGACTTGTGTTGATAACACGGAAACATATTATGGATTAAAAGTATTTGAGCAATAGATTTGGCCGGAAGGTTATGAATTTGTTCCTCTTATGTTCGTAGCAGTGACTTTTTTTCGGTAATTTTCCTTCTAAGCCATTCAGATTCTATGCTGATGAAAAGGAAGTTTGTTCATAGTCATTTAGGTGAAACGATGCGTAAGTTGCTTGTTTGCACAAAAAATAAATCGCAAAAACATAGCCTAAGTCAAGCAGATCAGGATGAAAAGCATGGTAGGGTAAGTGAGGATTAGGAAATTAAACATTTATATGGATACGTAATTTGATCTCCGAGTAAATATCCTATTCCTTCTATTATTTATTCATAAATTCAAGCAAGTTCTGTTAACGATTCTTCTATTGACGTAAGAAAAATGTATTATTTCATGAAAAAAGGATCTTTTCTCAGAGAAGAACTTTGTGAAAGTGCTACAGAGATTAAAACTTATATAGAACTCGTTATCAAATGCTTAAACGAGCTCTGACCAAAAAGTATGTAAACTATAATAGTTGAATCCTAAAGCATGTCAAGCTTTCAGGACAATCTGCTACAGTATATATAGTTTGCGCAAATTTTGACACTCAATTCACTGGCACTGTTTTCAAATGATAGAACCTTCATATCTCGATAAGCTTTGCGATTTTTACTGATTTTTTTAAATATAAGTTGGGTTAGAGTGAAGCACAAACAGGAGATCTTGGGCATCAGGGAACTGATGAAGATCTAGAATTCGAAGGCAGATGGAATTGGATACCGCATCTAGTTAATATTGCGACAAATTCAAATTGTTTCACCCGAACCAAGATGAATCCTGTGAAGTTCATATAAATGCATATGTAAAAGGCCATTTATATATATATTTAGTTTATATTTGGTTTCAATCGAGTTTGCTATTTGGAAGCTGATTAATCAGGAGTATATTTGATCCAAAAACTTCTTCTTTTCACCGGCCAGACCTTCAAGAGTTGACTTTTCAGGTGGGATACGAGTATTTTTTGCAGTTTAATCTAATTGCACTACATGAAGCTCGATAGAGTTTAATTTATTAGTGCAATATTTACATATTTACTTTATATTAGAGTTGAAGTATTGGTCGTATGAAGGATAAGCCTTATGGGTAAACAGTTACTCTCCAACTTTTGTTACGAAGAGCCCTTAAGTGGTTTCAAAATTTACATCATATCGGTCGAATGTCCATGTTTGTTCATTAGAATTTATGAATACTTTGCCGGTATCATACTCTACCAGTTCATATTCGGGTATCTCCATCTATTCGTACTGATAGATGCAAAAACTATCTTTTCCTTACGCTGTTGGGTACGAGTCACAGTCACCAGGATACTCCTACAATGGCCGTAATCAACAGACCGATTCATCCAAAATGGGGGCTTTTCAGTTATCTCCAGGGATAAGGTCCAAATATATCTCCAGGGTTGAAATTTGTTGACTGAGTCGCAATGAACCATATGATGTTATCCCAGCAAGCTTGGCTGCTTTATTTTGAGCTAGGAACCTACTTGTAGTGTCTTGACTAACCAAGGGATCCCAAAGCCCGTCGAGTTCATTGAAATCGTAGCCTAAACACAGCGGTATCGAGAATTTTCTTTTAACGAGCTCTGCTCGCCTTGCCGGAAACATTGACAACAGTTTGACGGTTCATTATTTCTTAGATCAACGGACCAAATGGATTCAAGAAAAAACCAAATAGATGACACATGCTGAGCTTGTTGCACGGATGAGAAAAGGAGGCAACAGTTCCTTCTTCTGTCAAACTCGGGCAGCAAACAAACGCCTCACTACGATGATACGTAGTAACAATATAGGCTTAGACACTTGGTAGCCACAGAGCTGGGTGATTTTCTCTTTTTTCTTTAGCCAAACGGCAAGGACCATCTGCAAAGATAGTATTATATATACCCAAGGCTCTATGCTGCCTAGAGTCAGATCCAACTGCGGTGCCCGTTGTAAATATAATAAACATGGTTTCCCGAAAAACCGAAGTGACAACACTTTTCCTCAAAGGTCGTTTTAAGGAATATGGCTTGGCCATGTAGCAGTCGACAAGAATGTCTGCAACTTGGTCGAGCAAGGGATTCTCGTCCTACTTGAAATGATTTCTAATTAAAAGAGTTCGTGGTGAAACTTGTACTTGAGTTCTAGGTGATTCAACTTAGTAAAGTATTTTTCCTCTGTCACGTCCTAAACGATAATTGAACTTTTATCAGTAGAGCACTTAGTAAGCTTTATCCTTTTCACGATTTCGGGACCCTGTATCGTGATCGAGGATAAACAAAGGTCCTAACATATCAAGAATGTGTCAAACTTGATTTTAAATTTTGTTGAGTTGAATTGATTAAGCTGGACGGATCAAGTGATTTTCAATACTGTAAGGAATCATCCATCTCTTCTTATGGCTTTTGAGAAGGTCAATGACTTTTCAGGATTCAGTACATGCGGTTGTTTGAAAAAACCTTTTAATTTTGTTAAGAGGAACATTTTCATTGAGAGTGATAACCTAATTTATATAATTTTCGAAGCAATTGCGAGGCTTATCACATTAATTGCCGAAGTTTAATTATTGATTGCTGCACAAAAGAGTATTGCCGCGGACTATTCATTTCGAGTTGAGTTACATACGTTATATATCCTCAAGGGTAACCTGGCATTGATGAGTCTTAGAGATAAAAAAAATAAAGCTTTCTTGTAACAATCGAACTTAAGTTATTCAAATACAATCAGTTGAAACCGGAAATTTTCACTAGCTCCTAATTTTTATGTTTTTAATCATCTTCTACTTTCATGTACTCAAAATTTATATACAATAAGCCTAAAATTCGATCAACAAGAATCCCCATTAAAAATTAAAATATCCTCGTTGAAATGGAGGAGAAATTGTATTCTCATTTCAACTTCATCCGTTTCACTCCATTTATTTTGAAAGTCAATTTCAAGGAAAACACATTCATTCATCCTATGGATATTAAATCAAGCAATAAAAATCCAACAAAGACGACACTTGAAAGCTTCTAACCTTCAACAATGGTTCCGGCACGTTCATAAAGTCTTATCTTTAAATCTTCAACCGTCAGGATGAGGAACATTTCAAAAAGGATTTTGTATTCTGTTCAAGCCATTCGTTTTTGGTCTTTTGTGATTTGGAGCAAGGATAGTTAATTCCTTTAGCTGATTCTTGTACTTTTCGCGCTTGTAAGCTCGTAAAGTATGACGTCACGAAAAGATAACGTCGTTTGCTTGTGACCTTATAACATCCTTGCACAAAAGCATTTATTGGGCCGGGTGAGCAACGTGGAATTTGATCTTGAAGAAATTGTGATTAGGATGGTTAAAATTTAAGATTTATTTTGTTGGCTCCGGGTTTTGATAGGCACGTATTTTTGGAGAATGGAAAGCGTTTTGCAGATTGTTTTTATACCAACAAAAATCCTTTTCTGCTTCTGGTTGACAAGGGAACAGTCGATAAAAGAAATTTAAACGTTTCACTATCAATGACTTTTTCGTATCAATCAACTCGTCAGCTATCAAGGAAGACGTTGTAATTGCTATTCTTCGTTAAGTTCAACTGGAAAAAATCTCAACATTTCGTCCTATTTTCGGTTGATTCTTAAGTGCCTTTTGAGTAATCTCACGTCTAACTATGTCTAGATTCAAGGGTCACTAAGCACACCTTTTTTTTTCATTCAATTTGATTTTACTAGGAAAAATGTTTTATTTTCTTCCATAATAGGAAAAGTGTCTAAGAGTTGACAAAGGATTATGGGATTTATTTTCAAGATGTCAACATTCGTACAGGAGGTTTTACAAGAGTTTTAACTTTACCTTTTCGATCTTATATCCTGCCTATGTTATTTGTGAAAGGTGTTGAAATGACACTGAAAACTAACAAACGTATGTTTGAAAAAGGACATTTCAACGTTCGTGGATGGGGTTGTTAGCCAAAGTAGTGGATTCATTTTAAGTTTCAACAAGACAATTTTAATGTGGGTCAGAGCTAAACAAATGATGAGCGTGATTTATAAGAAAATTAGAGTAAGCATTTGTGACCTTTTGGTCCTAAAAGTTGATACAACTTAATCGTCATGTTGGAGCTTTAATCACAAATATCCTAAGCACTTGATTGTTTATCAGAAATTTTCAAGATTTTTCAACGCAGGACACGCAGATAAGGCTATAGCATGACTGGCACAACAATCACGGTGTTGGGTGGTTTACTCGTTACAAAATGTATCATATGAGAAAATTCTTTTAATCAAGTTGACTCCAATGGAAGTTTTACATCTTGTCATACAATTATCAACGTTTTCTGATGTTAGTCAGCTTTGAAAGATTCCTAAATAAAATACACAAACATACGACGACAGAATTCCATGTTTCCATATTAATACTGTAGACAAAGGAATCGTGTTCAAAAAGTAATAAGAATGACCGAATTAGAGATAAATTAGGTAAAATAAAATTGTATTTTCCCACATAACCGGCCTATAGGTTAAAATACTTTCAATATCTTATTTCTAGAGCAAATATTTCCTTTTTTCAAGAAATCTATTTCTCCGGCACTAACAAAATCCCTTAAAGCTGTTATCACTGCATCATCTTCAAATTTTTTGACCTTTAAATATTCTGTCACGCAAGGAAGTAACTAAAATTCACTAGAAGCTGAATCTTTTCTTCTTCGAAGGAAATAAATAAAATTCACTAGGAGCCAAGTCTGGTGAACATGGGAGATGCTCGAGGATTGCAATTTTAAATTTTTCAATTTAACTACAGACTTGTGTGCGGGCTTTTCAATTTTCCTCTGGGTTTTTTACAAGTTTTCTGTTTATTATGCTATTTTTGCTGCGTACACAGTTCTTGTTACAGTGGCTACAGGGTTTTCCAAGTTTTCAATCATTATAACTCCTTGTTTGAGTCATAAGAGTGGCCATGATCTTACGGGAGACGCCTCACCTTGAATTTGTTTGGTGCTGGGGAACACGGTCCATTCCATACCATATATTGTTGTTTTGTGTCAGAATTGTAATGTTGAAGCCATGTTTCATCCACTGTTGGGAATCGAGCTAAAAAGATCAGGATCTTGATGGAAAAATTCAAATCATCCCATCGAAATCTTGAGTCGCATTTACTTTTGTGCATCGCTGAGCATTCTGCCAACCCAACGCGCAAATATCTTTCTCATTCTTCCTTCAAAAATAAAACACACTTTGGCCCGACTTGGATAAAAGATTTCGGAGGGCGTCCCGAGTGAGGGTCATCTTGAATCGATGAGGATGGGGATGGAGCATCCTCATTTGATGTTTGAGGTAGCTGTTGGAAAGCTTGATCGGTAGAAAATATCTTAGGTAAACATACAGTCAGGGACAAAAGTCTCCATACACCCTCAAAATTTCATAAATTTACTAGAAAATAAAAATATATATAAAATATTTGTATGCAGCTTCACTACAAATGTATTTTTGTCAACAATAAGTTAAAAAAAAAACCAAAATTTCTTAAGTTACAAGTGTAAAAATAACAAAATGAAACAAATTTTGTTGGGACAAAAGTGTTAATACATTCATCATATAGTGTACTCTGGTCTTCATAGCATTGCTTAGCTGTTGTTTTTCTTGGAAGAACCGTTGCATTTCCCATGAAATGCGTTAGTACGACCTAATGACTAGTTTGTTTCAATAATCTGTGAGCATAGGAAGTGAAAAATGAGCAAGCGTAAGGAAGTAAGTGTTGAAATAAAAAATTTAATTATTGCTGAGCATAGAAATGGAAAATCATACCGCGCAATTGGAGTTTTACTTAATTTATCCCATGCCACTGTCCAATATATTGTTCAAAAGCATAAAAACACAGGATCAGTGGAAAATAAGCCAAGAAATGGACGACCAAAGAAACTTTCCAGGCGGGATATCAGCATGATCTTAAAAGAGGTGGACAAAAACCCAAGGGTAACCGATTGGCAACTGGCGGAATAAGTCGGTAATACGTCGAATAAGTGTGTTCACCCTAAAACCATCCGAAGAAAGATACGTTCCGATGGATATGCAAGTAGAGTTCCTCGTAAAAAACCACTAATATCTGAAAAAAATAGGCAGCTTCGACTTGAATTTGCAAAGCGATATTTAGCAAAGGATTTAGAGTTCTGGAAAACTGTCTTATTTACTGATGAAAGCAAGTTCAACTAGTTCGGTAATGGTGGCAAAGGAAGAATCTGGCGAAAAAAGGGAACATCATTGCAACTGAAGAATTTGATACCAACACTAAAACACGGCGGTGACAATGTAATGGTGTGGGGTGGAATTGCAGCTGGTGGGATTGGCCGATTGGTCTTTATAGATGGTATTATGGACCAATACTATTATAAAAGACTGTAAGAAGAAAACTTGCAACCTTCCGTGGACAATTTGGGTCTTGGCCAGCATTGGATATTCCAACAGGACAACGATCCTAAACATACTGCACGCTTTGTAAAGAACTGGTTGCTTTATTATGCACCAAGGCAGCTGTATTCTCCTCCTCAATCGCCAGACTTACACCCCATTGAACATATTTGGGAACTTATGAAAAGAAAAATCTTGAAAATTCACAACAGGAGCAAGGAATCACTCATAACTGGGCTTCAACAAGCCTGGGAAGAAATAACTTCGGAAGTCACTAAAAATTTGGTGGAATCAATGCCAAGACGGTTGCAGGCTGTCATTGATGCAAACGGTGGCCCAACAAAATATTGATATATAAAATTATATAAATAATGTGGAATTTTCAGTTAAATTACTTAATGTATGAATACTTTTGTCCCTACTGAATTTGTTTTTTTTTTCGTGTTCTTACAGTTATAAGTTGATTAATGTAATTTTTAAAAAAAATTCTGTTAATGAATGTACATTTTCAGGAATGATGCATATAAAATTCTCATATAGATGTGCATTTTCTACGAAATTTATGAAATTTTGAGGGTGTATGGAGAGTTTTGTCCCCAACTGTACTTTATCACTACTCGAATTCCACTTAAATCGATTTTTAACACTCAACTACAAGTGACAATCAAACGCATGTCACTTCACTCGGTACTACGAGAACAAAAAAATTATTTGAGGCTATCCTTAAAATGATATGAGCTATGATAAATATTCATTATTTTCTTAAATTATCCTCAAATAGGATATCGTTCTCATTACTTTCTCAACATCCCTCATGCATTGACCAAACCAATAAAATGTAGTTATATTCAAATTCCTACTTCCTTTTGATTTGAAATTTTATCAGCTTAATCGGATTTTGAATCTTATCAGTTGAATGAACCAGTGAAAGAGAAAACTTTAACCATAAATCATTTTTTATTCCTATTAAACGTTTTCTCAGATCGTAGTTGGTACCATCAGCCCGCATTCTACTGCTCTGGGTTTTATATTTCTAAACATATTGCAATTTGAAATTTTTGATTAAACGAGCCAAATCTTGAAGACTACTAATATATTTTTCCCCAATTTATGATGGCAGTATTTAGTGCAACGAAACGGATGCATATATCCTACCATTTACTTCCAATAAGGTCCGCAGGACTACATTTCGCTATGTTGCATTGCATATTGGCTTAATTCGTAAAGGAGTTTCATTCTATCGTTTGTTTTTTAATAAGACGCTACTATTCTAGTAGATAAGATAAATTCAAGAGAAACCCGAACATTGTTGCTAGATAAATGTCATAGCACGGCAAACCTTTTCAACAATTCCTTGAAGTGAAAAAGTTCTTAGAAAAACTAAAACTTCTAAAACAAAAGTCCTAGATCGACGACATAACAACGACCTGCATACGTTCAGCTACAGTCAATGCCACAGGACTCATTAGCAAATACTTCTTCAGTGAAAATACGAGGCACGTCCAGAAAGTAAGTGTACTGGTACACTCACAGTTGTAGGGAATACTTTTTCGACATGTTGGCAACACTACCGCGTAGCCTGACCCCTCCCCTTCAAAACGAGACCAATCCGAGGTTAGTGTGTTGAAAACTCTTGACGCAGTAGCATCTCTCGCGAAAAATGTCGAACGTATCTCCCGCCAAGTGCGAAATTCCCGCCGTCATTCGCTACCTCGTTGCGAAGGGAAAAGCTCCGGTTGAAATTTATAATGAGGTGAAAACTGTTTACGGTAATAAAGCTATGAATCGTACGAGTGTGTACAAGTGGTGTTTTGCGAGTTTAAAAATGGCTGTACTTCCGTGCATGACGATCAGAGGAGCGGAAGACCTTCAATTGTGACTGACGAACTTTTGGAAAAAATCGAGATTGCCGTCCGTAACGATCGCAGATTGACGTTAGATGAACTTTCTGCGATGTTTCCACAAATCTCCAAATCCCTTATACACGAAACAATCGCAGAAACTCTCGGATATCGGAAATTGTCTGCGAGGTGGGTCCCAAAACAGCTGACAGAACACCACAAGTTGAATCGAGTGCAGAGCTCCAAAGAGTTTTTGGAACGCTACGAACTTGAAGGCGATGATTTTCTCTACTCTATTGTTACTGGAGACGAAACATGGGTTGCCCACTACACGCCTGAAACTAAGAGGCAGTCTCAACAATGGCGTCAAACCTTGTCACCCTCCGCCAAGAAATTCAAAACCACAATTTCAGCCAAAAAAATCATGGCATCCGTGTTTTGGGACCATAAAGGCATAATTTTGATTGAATATCTGCCTCACGGGGAGACCATCAACGCGGCAAGATACTGTGAGACGCTAAAAAAAAACTGAAAAGGGCGATTCAGAATAAAAGGAGGGGCATGCTAACGAAGGGAGTCTGCCTGCTGCACGACAATGCCAAACCTCACACGGCCAACGCCACGAAGCAACTCCTGGACTCTTTTGGATGGGACGTTTTGAACCACCCCCCGTATTCCCTTGACTTGGCCCCTATAGATTTCCATCTCTTCACCTCCCTTAAGGCGCACATGGGTGGGAACAAGTTTTCAACGGACGAGGGGGTGAAGGGGGAGGTGGAGAAGTGGGCGAAAGAGCTGGCGGGAGACTTCTTCGAGGCAGGCATCAAAAAATTGATCCCGCGGTCCACCACTTACATCGAGAGCGATGGTGACTACGTCGAAAAATAACTTACATATGTACAAGTGTAACCAAGTATGTTTTTGTTTAATTAAATTTTTTTTAACCCTACATAAATTGAGTACACTTAATTTTTGGACGTGCTTCGTACGTTACATGATTACAAACATGAGAATTTTTCTAACAGATCTCTAACAATCTGTTAGAATAATTCTTATGTTTTAGTCCAAAATTTGACGGATTTGCATGACGAGTACTTTTATGAGCTGGCCTAGATAATTCACATCCGTGCGCTTTCCTAAAGCGACTGTTATTGGTAAGCAGGATTCGAAGGATATAGAATGTACTTTATGTGGTTCTCTCATTAGTTTTTTCTTGATTGAAATGACGGAATGACTTGTGTGTCAAATTTTGCAGTAAGCTAGACAATAGCTAGATAGGATCACAATAATCCGTGACGGTTCTGTGACCATCAAACATTTAAAAGACCAATCCAACTAGCTCAGTGATGACCATATGTCGATGGAGAAGGAGCCACGCTTTGGTTGTCTATCAAAATTTTGTAATGATCAAACGATAGCGGTATGAGATTATTAGATAAGATATCTTATACATCTATGGTTCAAGCCATCGGCAAATCGATTCTTGTTCTTGAAAAGGCTTTCAATTCGTTCGCATCAGGACTTTTTTTGCGGCGTTTCACTGTAGCCAAAATGGTTATAATAAGAAGTCTCCATAAATAGTAACTCCGGTTTCACTGCTGATAAGTACTCAGTGGACGTGTCCTGGGTGCAAAAGCCTTGCGCTCGAGCCGTGTTATTTTTATGAGGCTAAGAGTAAATCTCAATTGCCATAGTGGAAGTGTTTCAAATAAATAAGACCGAATGTTCCCGCACAGTGATTTTCAACCAAGAAAAGTACTACAAGAATCTTTCCGTCACCTACGTAATACCCGGCTGCTTACCGAAACGCAGTCGGGATCAATAGGAACCTAGTGTCACGACACCGTTCCAACACTTTTCTTGCTCATGATTCAAATATTTTCCGGTGATAAACTAGACTCCTGTGTACTCCTCTGGCTGCTTTCCAGAATCAAGACGCAAATGATAGGAAAGCAGTTATTAAACAAAAAAGGATATTTGAGCCGCAGAGTTGCACTTCATCCCGAAGTAGATTTCGTCAAAAACAATGTACGAGGTCTGGCTATTAAATAACGAGACTATGCGCCTAGAGGGCACCGTAGAGGGGTGGGGAAAAAACGAGTACTGCGTTGGGTATCTAGATATCTTGTCTATGCACGTACCAAAACACGTTCTCGTCACTATTATTGTATTGGTGCAGTAGCGGTTTGAAACGAACGTGTTTTTTTCTCGTGCCGAAAACCATGTGTGACGAAAAACAGGAGCAACGTATCAATCTCAAATTTCTCGTTAAATTGAAAAAATACTCCGACTGAGTGCTATAAATTGTTGCAAGAGGCCTATGGGGACAATTCTCTATCTTGTGTGCGTGTTTTTGAGTGGTGTAAGCGCTTCAGTGAGGGCCGAGAGAGCACTGAAGATGACCAACGCTCAGGTCGCCCTGTCACTGTTTCAACTCCGGAAACGGTGACCAAAATCAACCAAATTGTGCGTGCAGAGCGTCGAATGAGCATCCGGATGATTGCCGAGGCTGTAAACGCCGATAAAGAAACGGTTAGACAAATTTTACACGAGGAATTACACATCTCAAAAGTCTGTGCGAAGTTGATGCCAAAAAACTTGACTCCTGACCAAAAGCTCTTGCGTCAACAGGTCTGCTCAGGTTAAAAAAAGATTCCGGACTGATGAAAAACGTTTTTATTTGCGACAAAACGTGGATTTTTCAATACGATGTTGAAACAAAGCGGTAATCGATACATTCGAAGACGCCTGAATCGCCAGAATCAAAAAAGCAAGGATGTCCAAATCAAAATTCAAGGCAATGTTAATCGTTTTTTTCGACATTTACGGTATCGTGATAACTTAATGGGTTCCAGAGGGTCAGACTGTCAACCACACTTACTATTTGTCAGTTTTGGCAATACTGCGAGAACGAGTTCGTAAGAAACGGCCCGAATTATGGAAGAACAACCAGTGGATTATGCATCAGGACAACGCACCTGCCTATAACGCGCTATCTGCGAAGCAGTATTTGGCCGGTAAGCGCACTCCAGTGCTCAAACACGCGCCGTACTCGCCAGATTTGGCACTGTGCGACTTTTTTTTGTTTCCGAAGATAAAATCTGCTTTGAAAGGGACCCGATTTGAGTCGATGGAAGCGGTACAGCAAAAAAACGGCAGAGCTCCTAAAGGCCCTCACCAAAAAGACTTCTAGCTCTGCTTCGATCAATGGAAAAAACGTATGGAAAGGTGTGTGGCGCGGAAAGGCGAGTATATCGAAGGGGGACATTCGAATGTAGAATAATTTTTACAATAAAACCCTTTTTCGTAACCAGTCTCGTTATTTAATAGCCAGACCTCGTATGAATGATGGCATCGCTAGGGCAACCCTGTGGAGTCCCGAGGATATTACTTTGAAGGTGATTAAGTTTCCAACGCTCCTGGTAAGCCGGTTTTTTTGCGTGAATGTCAGATGCCTTTCCTACAGGCCTTGTATTTTGAAAATATAAACGAGTTGACCATGATTGAAACCAAAAAAGGGCTTTGAAACATGGATTGAAACAAAAACAATTCAAAGCTATATAATCTTTGGAAGCAAAAGGGATTCCTGACCGATAACTACTGTCTTGAAAGTTCTTATGAAAGCATCTACTCTTATTGTCATATTGACCCAGATATATATCTTGACAAATTTGACAGTATCCAAACAAAATATACGAACATGAAATGTACGCTTGAATAGATCTCTTTCGAAAATTCAATATTTTATGCAAAACAATTTTTTCAACTTAATTGAAAAATCTAATCCAGTTGACAATTACCAAATGCCAAACCAAAATCTAATATGCATGACAATTTCACATGACTACAATATCGTCATTGCAACATAGAAAATGCATTGATGAATTGCTAGAATATCCTTACGGACGGAGATATGCAATGCACATACATCAAATGAAATTTTTCTACTGGATAGTACTCGTATTTGCATGGCGTTCGAAGTGAAATGGTTTTCAAATTGTTTTATTTCTGTTTTATTTGCGTGTCAGTTATGCAAGTGACTCCGAAAGAATATTAATTATTTATGCCGATGGAGTACCAGACAATCTGCTGAAAAATAGAAAGGGAGAACGGGTACATTATATGAATTTTTAACCAAAGCGGGGTATTGAAATATTTATTAAATTTCAATTTGCATCATTCCAAGCATTCTATTGTTTGAATTTTTAATAAACTGGCTTTCGAAACATCAGGTCCGCAGTTCAATACTACTGATAGTATGGGAGAAAAATATTTGCTGCAGGCTTATGGGTAGACAAAGTGTTGGGTTTGAGTTTAGTACTGACAATGTATTATTGTAGGACACTATAATTATTCAAATCTAATAGGGATCGTTATCTAATTGTTAGTGTTGTAAGTGTTGATAATATATCCAACACTTTGCAGCAGCTCTTTGTTGATTTGAATATTCGCTATGCTCGTCGAGGAGTCCACTCTTCTCTTGTACAGTATTATTTAATAGTATAAAAATTGTTAAAACCACGACAAGCAAATGAAATGAAAAATTAATATTCTTCACATACCTGATGACGTTTTTTCTCCCGGTCCGGAACTGCATGCCAGTTAAATTGTAAATTCCAATCAAATCCGCCCACATTGACACCCTCTGAATTTTTCCAATGATATTCGAGTGTAGTATCATCAATTACATCGATAACTGGACACACAACAGTCGTTGAGTTGCGAGCGATACGATCAAGGAGTGGTTCAAGCCATCCTGCAATGATTCAATATAAAGAATAAGGATGATGTAGAATATATTGAATAAATAATACGACTGCATGGCACGATATTCATACATTTGTTGGATGTAGACATGTGTTAGTCGATAGTATCTATGTGTGAAAGCTAATAGGGAAAGAGCGGAACAAGGGGAGTATGTGAATAATTTATTCGATTTAACATGAATCGTAGAAAGCAAATAGATCCTATCAAAAAAGTGTGTTGCAAATGGATGATGTCGATTTGTTGAGTTCGAGGAATTGTTTCATACATTTAAATCATCAAATAAATCACTTTCACGACATAAATTCAAATATTTTCAATTAAATTTAAGGCAGAGGGTGAAGAATTTCAACTTATTTCAATTCGATATATCAGGAATATAATATCAACGAACATATTCTGGAAAGATTCTGGGAATAGAAGCCTTCCGATTGAATTTATATCTACAGAAAATGCGATTTATATCTACGACTGCTCATATCAGGCATCTTTTTTGGTGCGTGCTTTTCCCTTTTTTTGGAGGAATTGCATTGCTCACTTATTATTTTTGTTTTTAAGGACACAGAAACTGATTGGACGTATGAAATATACTGAGTTTCGATGGTTGAAGAGAGAAGTGGTAGTGTTATTTTCACCTTTATGATCCATTAAATTCGTTTTGCTTATTCTTCACTCTCATTTTGCTATATAGAATCATAATAAGATATCTCGTCCTGCTCGATTAATTTTTACAAGTTGGAGATTTGTTGGCTAGTTTGCTGACAATAGTAGTATGAATAAATTGACACTGATGAGGTTCTACAATTCGAATTTGAGCGTCTTTTCATGAAATTTCTTCCTTTGTATTCAGCCAGCCCCTGACAGACCTGAGGCAGAGACAGATTCCAAGAGGGAAATTGCAAGGAAGGATTTCTGTTTACTTGACCGAAACCTTGTGAGAATCTGGACGACGTAACTCAAAGGACGTAACTATAGAAGAAGTTGGAAAATAACAAGGATTCATGCTCCCTCCAAGGTCAATTAGGAAAACGTCTATGTTGCGTTAACCTTAGTGCCTTACCTAACTAACCTTTTATGCAATTGTTGAGTTAAATTTCAATCGAATTTCTGCAAGTCCTTTAGAACTGTTCAACGACAACGTCTTAACGCTCACTCATATTCCAGCACCGTTGGAACGATGTATCCAAGCTTCAATTTATTGCTTCGTTGGAAGCGTGTTCAAATGTCTCGCGTGAGAACATTTACAACTTGTGAAAACCTCCCAATTATTAAAAACGTGTTCAATGCAATTTTCTATAACATCCATGAAATCAACAAGGATCTACTCTCGAAACTTAAACTCATACTCATGCTTGTATGAATGAATCAATTTTGCGAATCTTACCTGTTGTACATTCACAATGTGAATCTAAATATGTGAGAACTGGAGCCTTAGCGTGCCTAGCGCCCAACAATCTTGCTCGGATTAATCCTTCCCGTTTTTGTGCTCTCACGATTTTCACCTTAGGATAATCTTTGAAATAATCCACTAATTGTTCTTTCAGATGAGCTGTTATCATAGTAAACAGAAAGTTAATCTTTAGCATAAGAGATTCGCTTCAAACAAACTAAGGACGAAATAGTACTTACGCATATCTGAATAATCATCGACTAGAATAACATTATGAATTAATCTTTCAGGAGATCGATCCAGGACTGAATGAACTGTACGTAAAAGTACCGACCACGCTTCATTGTGAAAGCAAATAATAACGTCGGTAGGTGGTAAATCTTCTAAATATCGTCCTGATTTCTTGCACCTATTCAAAGAGAACATTATGAATATGATGAACTTACGTATAGAATAGGGTTTGTAATAAAGTTCCGTTCATTTAGAATAAAATCAAATCATTCTGAAATTACAATGTGCACCTTTGCACCACCTAGTCACCGTGAAACCGAAAACTATGTGAACCAGCTTTTGAAATCTATCAATAACTTACCATTCGTCCCTGGGATCTGGAAGACTTCTATGAACTGAGATCATATCGGAAACGTATTGGTTGAAAGCATTGTTAAGCCAGCCGTCATCTACTCGTTTCTTCATTTCAGGTGGCATATCGGATGGCAGGATGACAGGTTTTCCCATTTCACCTGCCGTATTCTGAATCATGTTGTCAGCTGGAGCGGCAAGGACGCCTTTGTCTGCAAAAGAATAGCGAAATGTTGATTCAGGTAGTTGTTCGATAAAAAGAAATATTTTCTATACTAAGGACATTTCAATAAGCGTTGATGGACATGGCTTTAATTGAATACGAGTAATCCGTTCTAATACGACTGCGAACAACAAGCAACTTAATTAATTCTTTGTCGATTAATTTATCCCGCTCCGAAAAAAAAATAGCTTCTATTATTCTATTTCTTAGCTTGAGCATCCTATTCAACCAATCGTCTACTCCTTGCAATCATTTATCACCGTTGAAACTAAACACATATAAACAGAACAAATTCATCTCGATTAGTGCGTTCTCCTTTTCTTTTTCATTATTTTCCGGTCAATGAATAATTGGTTGGATGGATACCTTTCAGACTTCAAGCCTCAACGGTTAGAAAGCAACGTCATTGGTTGCAGCCACCGACTCTCATTTGCAGGGCGGGAGAAAAACTGAGTTTTTCAAGAAAATCAATAAACCACTTTCAGAGCCATACTCGTAAAACTCAACAGCGTAAAAGCGGAATTGTGTTCGATTGCAGATGGACGGGGCCAAGGACGAGAGTAATCTTAAAAAGTTTCCTGTTCCGGCTGAGCTACACTATATGCTCAGGGCTACATATCTTTACAGCACTTTCGGTGCCTTCTTTGCACCGTTAAAAGGACATAACATTTTATTCCCGCTCTTATCTTCTTTTGCCGTATGATAAGTGAAGTTATAGTGCGCAAACATTTTTTCTTCTTTATTGTATATTTTTTTCCTTTTTGAAGGACACAGACAAGAGATGAAAAGGATGATTGTCAAAGCATATGAATCGGTCAATAATGGTCGTTAAACTGAAGGTTCAGTTGAAATAAATTACATTTTTATAGGTCCGGATCGATGGAAAAGATTAATATTGAAGGAGTTGTTGAAATTGATTTTTCCCCCTCGATTATTAATTGAAGGATAGAAATATAAATTGCATCTTGAATGGCAGTTTATGTGAAGCTTGAAAATATGCTAGGATGATTAACAATGATTTTGAATGTCGAATTTATTTCTCCTTGAGACAGTGTAATGATAGCCTCGTTGCTATCCCTGAATGATTTTGAATTAAATTCAACTGCATGAATATTTTGAAATTGCAAATGAAAAAAACATCAATTTCGATTCATTAATGTTCAAGGATTGTTCGAAATAAAGAAGAATGACAAGTGTGATCAAAATATCCTTTGAAATTTTACTAAAAATTTTTTAAAGTAGGCAAGTACGTCCACCAGTTAAAGAAATATGTGGGCGGGAAACACGGAAGGATACTTAACAAAATAAACATAAAGAATTGAGCTTAAAACAACGCAAAGGATAATCTAAGAAACCGTGAAATGGGGTAATAGAATCGTCCCCTTAACCTACTCTTTTACTTTTTTGATCTAATAGTTACAACAATAAAATAGGCGCTGATCGCATTGACATGAGTGAAGATGAATGGGAAGACAAAAGGCGAATAACATCGAAATGATGGCAATACTAAATAACACATGAATAGTAGCTTAAGATATTCAGTTTTCATTAAGGACTAAGATGTAAGTGCATTGCGACTTAATTTCGTTTCAACCGGACTATTAGTGTATAAGTTATTGTACGTTCATTGAATCTGTGTTTCAGAATATAACAAGATATGTAAAAAAAAGTAGACTGGCAACACTGCGAGCAATTAAGTAACGTTGTGTCTATCTGCCTATGTTAGACGGGTTCGTTTATCGCTTCCACTTTCTCAGTTCGAGTATCAATTCGGTACAGTTGACACATTATTTTTGACAGCGTCGGGAGTAAGCTTGTGCTTTGTCATAAAAATGAGGTATCGGAATTTAGAACAACGTTGTGCAATCACTCGGTGAATCCGCAAGTGTGACATTTAAAACCTGTTGGAACCGGCCTATGGAAAACATTGCTTATCAAGAGCAAAAGTTTCACGTTTACACAAATCATTTTTGGCTAAACGAGAGTACGATTAAGATCAATCTAGATCAGGGAGACTTTCAACTTCAAAAACTGATGGAAATGATTAGAGCATTTTTTTCAACGTACGGGCTATGCAATGTCGTTTCAGACCATCTTAATCAACTTTTCTCGTGTCTTATGTACAGGAGTCATCTCAATCAGAGTTCGACTAATTTATTTAAAAATGTTGGATAGTTGCGTTCGCAGGACGACTAAGCAGTATAAACGGATGTACGGGAAAATTTAACAATTTTCCGAGAAACAGGAAGACCGGATATTTTCTGAAATCCAAAAGAAAGCTATTTTGGAAACATTAATATTGCGATTTAACTGAATTTAAAACACGGGTAACGTACAAGAAATTTAACCTGAGTTAGTAGTTATTATTGCATTCGGGTTCTCATTATCTAAGTCTTGACGACCCTCTTGGATATTGTAAAGGAGAAATAATAATCCTGCTATAACTATTACTAGTAACTATTATTGAAATTTGGTTTACCCCTGCAGATAGCGAATACAGTAGTCCGAATAATGGAAGTAAACAAAGAGCAGAATTATCCCCCAGAGCACCCACGACTTATGCCCAACGGTGGAGTTTGAACCGAGAACCTTTTGCTTAGGTGGCGAGCATTCGTAATGCTGCAAATCGTCTAAATTTGTGAGAATCGCAACTAAAGCCATTTATTTTCTAATCAAAAAGATTTTCCATAATATTTCAGCTATATCTTTTTCATCTCTTCTAACTATCAGTATTTTTCAATTTATGTTTTCTTTTTTATCATCTGCATTTTTTACTGGTATTTTAATTATTTTACCATATTTCCAAAAAAGTCTGATATTATATCAAGCTTATAATTATCAGATGCATCATTAATACAAAGAGCAATCCTTCATTTCACTGGTCGAATCCCTTTCGGCTGTTCCAAATCAAGTAAACGAAAGCAAATAAAAAAAAACTTTGCCTTGCGATTAAAATTAAGTTCAATTCTTCCTCAACATTTGTTGGCTCTGATTTAAACATTTTTTTTTTGTTTGAAACATTTGTTAGCAAATGGATGGAAGCAGCTTTTCGACCCTATCTGCAAGGCTAATCGAATTAAATATTTAGCGTTGTGATTCACTTTCCCTCAGGAAGACTTTTAAAAATTTCGCTCTTTGGCCTTAAAAAGTGATGATTTCTAATTTAAACTTTTCTTAACTTTTTCTCCCATTCTTTTCGTTCTTCCTCACCTTCTTCTTCTGCCTATGAAAATTTAACTATTCAAAAAAATTTCACGGCACTCACTCCATTTGGGATTTTTGGCCTGTGGCATAAACATCATCAATTCAAAATTTCATTTAGGAATTTCAAGTGGGATAATGCCGGAAACTGTTGAACATGGGAAAGCAATAAAGTTGTAGGTGTACAACAAAAACAAAAAAAGAAAAGTTTCTATTCTCAACTGGTGCTCTTTTTTACGAGGATGCCGGAAAAAATTAGATGGTGAAATTTATGTCGGCACAATTTTGGTTTTGTGTGTAATTAATAATCAGGCTCTGTTGTCCTTGAGGATTTGAATATAATTTTAATAATGCGTGGTTGTTTCTAGTCATGATTTTTTGGAAATGTTTCAAACAGAGCAGTCATGCCTGAAAATTTTCAAACTGAAGGACGTCAACCCAAACGAGCTCATTTGCCTCGAAAGTTTTCATTAGCTACAACATGGCCAATATAACCTGTAACTAAAATTATTTCTTTGCATTCTTCGTAATGGGTTACTTTTCTTTTAATACAAATTCAATTTGCTTGCACCCAAAATGTAACAAAAACCTAAAATTAGGGTCTTATAGTCGCGAGCGCCTCGTACAAACCCTCACGATACCACTTTGTCGTCTCACTATTGTGAAAGAGTCTGTGGTTGAACTGGAACACCCTTGTAGTTTGCACGCTTTAGGGTTTACCTCAACACATTTACAACACTGAACCATGGTATAACTTAACTTTAACTAGTGCGAACACTCCCGCGCAGCAGCGTCTAGAAAGAGAAATAAATAGCCCCACTAGCAAATGAACCAAACTTTTGCATAACCATGACGTGAAAATTAATCCAACGGAGAATGGTAGTGAAATCTTGTTTAGTTTGAACTGATTTTACCCACGTGGAAGCCGAGAAAACATTTTATTTAAAAAACTGTGATAGTCAGGTGGTTTTCTTTCGTTAGTCCCTTGTATCATTTGTTGTTGCTCACTAAGATGGAATGAATGAATCCTTATTATAAGGTCAGCCAGGGTGGCTTCATTTTTGTCAATGTCTTAAGTTAATGTCAATCAGAGTTTTGCTGAAAATGAAATTTCAACGTGTTTGCAAAAGCTTCAGCCTGCTTTGCAAGTAGAGGAAAACACTTGATAACTTCGACCTCGAGTCTTGGGGCCGAGCTGCCACGAGCTTGAATGAGTGCTGCCCTCATAAGTCTACCAGCTACAAACAGCTAGAAACATGTCCTCCGAAGTCTACCAGCTAGTGGTTAAAAATATTTCTTTTTTACCAGGATCCTCGTCGTTAGAAATGTTCTCCCCGAACTGCAGTTGAGCATGAGTTTTTCTATTACCGGTGTTCAGGGCCTATTTTTCCTCTTTTACATTCTTTGTTAATATCGGATCAATGGATTATTTTTTTTGATTATTGCAACATGAAAAGCTTTTCAATTCATTCTGCACTTGAGATATATCTTTGTACTATCTATCAAATGGAGTACTGGCTTATGGTCTAATGAAAGTTCGTTGAGGAAATTTAAATGAATCTTCTAAGAAAAATCACGAAATGTTAACATGACAGCCGTTTCTTATTGGCATATTGTTTTGGCTTATCGGGAGTTTTGTAGGTCCAGATGATTGCCTTTTTTGAAACTGTTAAACTTGGTCCAAATTCGATTCAGTTGATGGTTGTAGTGGTCGTGTAAAAATGCTAGTAAAAAGGGATGCTTAGAAAGGAAAGGAAGCATATTCGGAACCTGTTTTCGGGATAATTTCCTTCACACCATAATTTCAGTTGTTGGTTCCTTGATTTCAAGCGTGAGTGGTAGTATATAATGATAAGTCAAATTTCTTCTCACGAGAATGACCGTACTTCACTTTCCTACTGTTTTTCTTGCTTGTATAGTTGTAATGAAATGATTAAGGCTCATTTGGGATTGCTTGCCTCCCAGACTGCATTGGTTTTTGGTGGTAAGGATTGAAGTTTACGATTTCTCGCAGTGGAGATTCAATGCTGCAGAAGGTATTTAAGCAGGTTCAATATTTACCCATATTAGAAATGAAGACAACCTTTTTTCAAGAAGTTTGTTTTTTGTTTTTCAACATAATCCTCGTTTAGAAACATAAACTTTTTCCAACGTTTCTGCCAAACCCCCCAAAAAAAGGATTTGTCAAACTCTCCAAAAGACGCCTCTGGCTCTGCGACGACTTCTTCGTTTGAGCTAAAATAATTTCCCGCGAGCCAATTTCCTTATGCTAAGGAACAGGAACAAGTGGCAGGGAGCCAGATTGGATGAATACGGGAGGTGCTGCAGCAATTTGTAACGTAATTCATGCAATTTGGCGGGGAAAACTCCGGATGAATTCGCTCGTTCATTATAATGATGAAACAGCCCTTTCTTTTTCGCCAAATACGGCCGTGTCTTCTTCAACTTTTTCTCGAAGCGGTCGAAGAGCTCACTGTAGCATTATCTAGCGATCGTTCTTCCTTTTTCTACAAAATGAGGATGTCGCCGTTTTCATTCCAAAAAATCACCGCCGTGACCTTTCCGGCCGATGAGACCATGTTTGCCTTGTTTGAAGCAGATTCACCGGGAGAAATCCATTGTTTTGATTTTTGTTTAGTATCTGGTGTGTAATGATGGATCCATGTTTCATCAACGATGACAAATCAACGCCAAAACTTCTTCAGATCTCGCTTAAATTGGTTCAAACAGTGCTTCGAAGTTCACAGCCCCATCCGCTGGTTGTCCACCGTGAGCAATCACGGCACCCATCGGGCCGACAATTTTTTCCTAGTCAACTTATAATGCAAAATATTCAATTTCCTCTTCTACTTGGCGCACTTTCGTTCGTCGATCAAGGAGAATCATGTCGTAGACTTTTTAAATGATTTCCTCGGCAAACGCGTCTACCGGACTTTCTGGTCGCTCTTCATCAAAAACGGATATTCGCCTACGTTTAAATTCGTTGAACCAATATCTAACTGTCATCATAGATGGGGAAGTGTCCCCATAAACAGCAAACAACTTTGCTTTTATCTCCTCGCGTTTTTCCCATCCAAAAACAAAAAGCGAATTACCGAACGATACTGTTCTTTTTCCATTCACTTTTTCCAGACACGTCTTACCCGAATGGCTGCCAAATTTAAACTAACCTGTCAATCAGTCTGAAATTTGTTTAACCGTCGTTTGATGGATGACATCACACGATGATAATACCAACTGCCCTCAGGAACGCCTTCTGCCGTCAAAAACGTGTATTTATTGAAGCGCATTCGTATTTTGCTAAAAGGTAACATTTACGGAAGGGTTGTACAATGAAGTAATCAGAAATTCGAGTGAACTTCTTTGCAAATCAAATCAAATATCGGAATGTGTAAAGTTTGGATTAGTGCATTTATCAAATGGTTGAGATTTCTTCTGATTCGAATCATCGTGGCTTCTATACCCGTCGTATTCATCGTAGACTGTAGTCGGAACCTGGATACTCAATGGACATATTATGATTACGGTGTCACATGTGATTTTTCGGTTTCTCATCGGTTTTCTACATTGTTCACTAAAGTAGTATCTTTAAATATTATAATATCATCCCAGATTTATATTCAACGTACCATTAAAACAGGTCAAATGGAAAATCAGTCCAAGCGTTCAAATTCATTTCTATTCAAAGGACCAATTGAAATTTAACTTCAACATTGCAATTACTCACACAATACAAATTCAATTTTTTAAATTAAATAAGCACAGAAGAGATACAATTGTAAATTCTTGTGAAAATCTGCCAATTTTCTTCGTCTATTTGTAATTCATAATGCTTTTGAATCCACTTCAAAGAAATGTAACATTCATTTCATTCATCAGCTCCACTATCCTCGTAATGATCATTATCATCATCGTTATGATTGCATTATCCTTTCTAAGAAACTGAAATACTCCGAGCAGTAAAACGCTAGCATAAAATGTCACTTGAGGAGAATAAATTCAGTTGCGGAAGAATTGTGTGGCAATTGTTTCTATGCTGACGAACCACATCCTGGTTTCATCCTAGTTTAAATTGTTGTAGGAGAAGGCGAATTGAATGAGTATAAAAAGGTTTGAGAGTTTAATTTGCATTAAATTTATTCTGCAAGTTACATTATTCTGTGAATGAATAAAGCAGTTTGTACATAGGACACATAATGAGTAGAATTCATCTCGGGCTCGTATTTATGAGAGTCTTTTTTTTTGGATTAATTTGCATTGTGACCTGTATTCGCACTATTTAATGTTGATAAATTGTGCAATAACCTTTAGTGAGAGCGTTTATGATGATTAAGATTTAACTTTCCCTTTTCTACTTCACATGACACATCCTTAAAAATCAAGCGGCACTAAAGTACTCTCACTTTTAAATGCTTCTCTTTGTCTAGGAACATCATAATCACATGCATGTAATAAAAAAAGAAAACTCATTGAATAAGAATGAAGAAAAACAAAACCGAAAAAATTATTGCAAATGCATAATCGTGACTAACATTTCAATTTCAAGATGGATGCAAAAAGCTGAAGAGCCATCGAATGGATGACCTTTAAACACTGTCTTGGAATAACACAACAAAAGCCTAGAAAGGTTCAGGTATGAATCGCAAACTATGCACGAGATGCGACTGGATGTGAGGAATATCTCTTCAATTATCTCATAAATAGCGTGATCGAACAAAGATCATCATATCTTGCGGATGAAGTACGTACGAGTACGTGCAGTATCTTCACATATCAAATGCATATGGTTACGCTTGCTATACCCTCAAATGGGGATTATTATGCTCGACGCAGTCACTAAATCAAGTGAATCTTGAGAGTTTTGTATGCAGGTTTTGTATTGCTAATGCATGTGTATGATCTTTTTATGCTTCCTTTTTTTTAAGCTTATTCGATACCTTGAAGATGGATGCATCGTCAAGGTCTTAACCGCTAATTTGTTTTGTATACAAACACAATAACTAGAAAATGTTGATGCGCTTTCCGCTTAGGCAAAAGTGTGAATTTGGTTAATTCAACTGATGGTGTTCGAGGCTACATATGGGAAATTCAGAGTTGTTTTTTTAAATT
The DNA here is from genome assembly GCA_954870665.1 of Stratiomys singularior. Classification (NCBI taxonomy): domain Eukaryota; kingdom Metazoa; phylum Arthropoda; class Insecta; order Diptera; family Stratiomyidae; genus Stratiomys; species Stratiomys singularior. Next base: position 9,733,074 of record OX940881.1, on the reverse strand, counting down.
AATAACAATTATGATAACCAGCATGATGAAATCGAAAAGGTATTTTTAATGAATCAAACAATAAATGTGAAAATGATGAATACATGTCTGTTAACGTGTACGTGGTTAGCTTTTGGTTAACTCTTGGTTAAACCTTGTGATCACTGATAAATTAAACTACTATCATATTGACATTGACTCAAATTTTCGAACAAAAGGATGTTTGAAATCAATTTTTTTGTAGTGCATGAAATTCTAATCTTGACTCTGCTCATTTGAAATGCTAATCAAATCTAACACTACTATATGCCTTGCTCCTTGACTTAAATATACAGAAATTAGCTCATATTCCTCACCCTAGGAATCAAGCCAAAGCCGTGTAGCCTGTGAGTTGGAGTCAAAAAAGCTCCTATAAAATTGCTTCAGCGCTTGAGAAATGTGTTTTTCTGCATCCAAAGTGTGTTTTATTTTTTCCTTAAGCTACTACTGAGTGCCGTCAACTTGCATGAACAATTCTCAAAGACTCTTAGACTCAAACGCATCCTGGAAGAACGATATGCCTCAGACGTGTACCGAGCGGATAAAACAAATGGATAAGAACATCGACTATTGTGTACATAAGCTAAAGGAATGGAGCCTTTTCACGTATTCACTTTGATCTTGTATTGTGCTTTCGTAAAATCTCCTAATTGAATTTAAAATATTCTATTTATAAGCTTAGTGCAGAACCTAGTTATATTTTTCAATACTTTTAATTCCTTGCATAAGGCTTGAAATGCTTTAAGTTCAAACTTTTCTCATAAATGATTTGTCAAAGGCGACATTTCATTCCATCTTGGCTTTTCGGATTGAAATTCCATTGGGACACGCTGGAGAATACTCGCAAAGAGCTTGAGTTTGTGTAATACAGGATGTCATTTCTCAAAATGAAAAATGTAGGAAGGCTTTTGAGACTACCATGGTTTCATAAATGAAAAAATAACGCGCGGTTGACGGAATTTTTTTGAAAATACTTCAATTGCGAACAAAAATTTCAACTCAAAATCAAAGTAAAAGAGAGTTCATGCCTGAGTTTTTCTGGTATTGGTATTTTCTGGTATTTCTGGTATAGCAATTGTTTGGAAAACTATTTGTGTTTGTGAAGTGGAACTTATATAATCAAGGAACACTAGACTTTTCATCTTGATTTAAATAATATTTCTTCATAACTAAAATTTCAAGACCGCCTAAGATTCGGGTCTATGATTCTTCTGGCCAAGAGTCAATTGCGTCCTCCAGTGCTACTGCAAACCTTCAAATTACCCAGGCGAAATTTAGTACAAGATTTCCTGGAAACTTGAAATCAAGCGGATCGCGATCTATGCGTTTTTCCAACCATGGAAACTACAACCTTGGTTCAGGCAGAAAGCAAAGCCGTGAAAGGTAGGAAGCTCCCCGTGAAGCGAATTATCAGTCACGTATTCGTCGACAGTTCTCAGTTTAGACAAAGATCTGATGGAATTGGATTCTTTGGTGGTCTGATAAAACTCTCAATTTTTGTATTTTGAAAAAACCATTATTGTTGCATGCTCGATGGACCGGTCCACTTCTCACATTGCTCACGGTGGAGCAAAAACGTCTGTCCTTCGACATGGAAAACCAACCCAGATAAATTTTGTCGTCAAAAAACGATCTCCAGAAATTTCGATACCCACTTTAAATTTTCTCATAGCTAGAAACTTCTATTTTCCATAGAGAGCAAACAAAAATTTAAAAGATAATATGAAAATTTTGACTTTCATTCAAGACTTATCAAAGACAGGTACAAAAATTTGGAATGGTTTTGTAGTTATGTCTAATCACAGGAAAAATTTGCAGACCCGCGATTGAATAGATGTTTTTCGATTACCCTTAGATGTCTGCAGTGAAATACGTTTGAAAATATAAATTTATTCATCCAGATCTGGTTACATGAAGAGGACTTTCTAGCGATACCAGAAATTCAATTTCAATGATCCTTTTTACAAATCCTATAAGCCTCGCGAACCTTCAACAGATTGAATTGTTTTTTTCTTGTGACGATAAGGGTAAGTAATGTTCTGCTAATATGAGTGTTGAATTTGAAAACGTATTCGAACTTAAAACATCCGTAGTGGGGGTACAATTGCAGCGATATATCCAAAATAATTGGGGTCAACAAGAACACCGTGAAAAATGGCTGTTGGCACTTTCAGCAGAAGCAAACTCGATAATTCGAACATTGGCTGAAAAGAGACCAGCGGTGGGGACACTAAGAAATGAAGAAGTAGAGATTTGAGTAACCTTAGGAGAGCTTAACAGCTCTTACTAAAATCTTGTCGGTGCAAATTGTTCGGTCCACCACCTGGACGCGGTAAGTCTATAGACAACGTAAGAAACTTCTGGTTACAGAGAAAAACATTTGAGACCAGTTGAATTTCTGTCAAAATCTCAATACATCGGATTTGCAGATGCCAATGCTTTTGGCAGCATGCTGCAAGCAAGCATCCTTTTTATTGACAAGTCGAAGATTCAACTGTATCCAAAACCCAATCGAGAGAAAAGGCCACAGCTAGCCAATAACTCCGCAAAGATTCCTTTTTCGCAATGCGAGAAATGAATGATTGAAGACTTCGAAATTCGATTTACGAATCATGGTAGTTGGTGGAGTGAGTAGTCGCGGAAAATTCCAACTGCACTTTGTACAACATGGATTGTCTGTTAATGGAGAATATTACAGAGGAAGTATTCTCCCTGTTTTTGTGCAATGCATTACTAATCGCTAACGATTCAGGGACGGCAAAGAGGTGATTTTGAAGCAGCGTTCGCACATCCTTTGAGAACTTATGTGGTGATTTATCACATTTTTTCCGATGTGAAGAATTGATTGGCCTGGTGTTTCCACCGATTTAAGCCCTATCGAAAATGTGTGGTTAAAATTAAATAAGAGTGAGTTCTCAGACTAAAACAAAAACCGCAGCTGATTTGACGTGCCCAAGTTGAGTTGAACAGAACTTTTGCAGAATACCTAAAAAATTATGTGAAAATTTCAGGAAACGATTTTTAAAATATATAGAAAACGAAGGAGAACATACTTATTTTAGTTTTTTATTATATAACATATATAATATATAATTTCTAATAAGATCATAAAATTATCAAATCGAAAAATTGTACACGAGAAATCCAACTCAATTCTTGCAAATTTTATGCATAAAATACTATCATTAGAAACTCCTGTAGTACTCTGCAGAAGTGGGGCTGTCAAAACCAATTGATACCTTGCCTTTGCATGATATTTTCCGATTCTCTGCGAGCTCCATCTTATTGTTATAATATACTAAAAGTTCGTTTGTTTTTTGAGTTGATCTGTTTTCTAAGAAGGACAACTGAAAACCGTCTTAAGGTGAATATACAGGGTGGGCCATTTAAAGTGGAAGCATTTGTTTGTGAAATAAATATATGAATACATATATTATTTATTTTTATTTCGATTATAATTTATTTTGGTTCAAGGAGATATATTACAGCTATTTGTTGAAAATGATATCGCGTAAATGGCCACCTTTGGTCTTGAGTACAAAATGTGCCTTTTTTTTGGCGTTTTCCGTCGTTTTGGCCAATGTATCGGTCGATATGGCGGCGATTTCACGTCATATGTTGTCTTTAAGTTGAGCTTTGGTCCTTGGCTTATCAGCGTATACCTTGGATTTCAAATAGTCTCACAAAAAAAGTCTGGTGGCGTCAAATCGGGTGATCTAGGGGGCCAGTCAAAATCACCGTTTTTCGATATAACTCGTCCGGGGAACAATGGTCGTAACAAATCGATTGTTAGTCGACCTGTATGGCATGTTGCATCGTCCTGTTGAAACCAGAAGTCATTCAAACCATTTTCACGAACAATGGGCATCACAAAATCATTTATCATGGCTCGATAACGTTCGCCATTAACAGTTTTCGTTGCTCCATCATCATCTTCGAAAAAATAGGGACCAATGACCATATCCGCACAAACACTACACCAAACTGTAACGTTTTGGTCGTATAGAGGCTGTTCCTCAATTAATTGAGGGTTCTCAGCGGCAAAACATAGAACCAACAATTTTGCTTATTAACGCTTCCATTTAACGTGAAATGTGCCTCGTCTGACATGATGATTTTTCGCCGAAAGTTGGCATCGTTCTCGGCCATTTCGATGATCCATTTGGCATCTTCGAAGCGACGCAGATAATCACCTGGGTTCAGTTTATGTTCCATTTGCATTTTGTACGGAAACATACTTCAAATCGACACGAAATATGCGTCGGAGACTGGTCCGAGCGATGCCCAACTCCTGAGAACGACGACGAGACGATGTTGTCGGCTCCTCCTCAACACAGGCTCGTACGGCTTCAATATTTTCATCGGAACGTGTTGTTCGTTGTCTGGATGCATGACTGGCATTACTAACATTACCACAATTCACAAATTTTGCGTATAAACGTCTTATAGTGTTATCACCAGGAGCACTTTTAACTTTATCTTTCGAACGAAACGCACGTTTGGTTTTCACAATTGAAAAGTTATTTTGAATGTAAGGCTGAACAATTTCAGCGCGTTCTTTTGGTGTGTACTGTTCCATGATAAAATTGCCTTGGAATGACGCTTCCAACGCGGTATGTCATTAGTCGATCTGATAATTCTGTCAAAAGTTATTGGGTTGCCCGATGCTTCCACTTTAAATGGCCCACCCTGTAGTATGATATTCGTCCTTAGTTTAACGAACAAAGTCTTCTCCGCAAAAAAATTGAAGTCTTAAGTCCAAGGTGGTAACATTTAGCATTGAGACTTATTGAAAACAATTGGTACGAAAAGTTAATGGGAACAGTCCTTAAGTCCAGTCCATTAGTCAAACAACACAAGGATGTCCCACGAAATTTCACAATGCAATAACGACTCCTCTAATCTGATTTTGTTCTTCTAGAATCGGCGAAAAATGCTCAACTTTTCCTTTTTGGTCCAAGGATTGGCTGCCTTGTGACTGCTATCTAAACTCGACCAAGCTAGTGTTCACTCATTTGACTTTCTATGATTTTCCCTCTTTTCCACCGTTGGACTATGCAAAGATTTCTTTCAGATTTCATTTTTGGACTTGAGAACATTCACATGTGACATTTTCACGGTTTTCCATTGCTTAATGCAGTTTTCTCTGGGTCTATATGAACTATCAAATCTCACTAAATACCTAGGATTAGGTTTTTCTGCGTTGTATCTTCCATTTTATGTTCTTTTGTTCATAATCAAGTTGAATGAAATATAAAAAATAAATCTAACTTTTACAACTTTTCTTATTTAATAACCATCCAATATACCATAACGCATTCAAAATTCTCTACACTTGCATCGTGTGCCAGCTCAGAGAAAATTGTTATGAGTTGGGATTCACGATACCAAACAAGGAGAGTTTCCGCTCTCCTTGAGGCTGCGATCGAATTTAGAATGTTTTCAACAACTCATTTCAGTGAATGGAATGTTTTTAAATGAAACAATTATTATCTACACTTCTAGAAAAGGAACAAATGCCGTGTTAACTTATCAGTTTGAATAAATGAGATCCAGTACGAGTCCGACCTATCAGTTTAGGTTTTCTTTAACTGAACACCACGAAGTCCATAAAAATCAATAAAAATAAAACGTCAGAAAATATAATTAAGGGAAAAAACAACATAAATGTTGGAAATAAAGGTACCCTTAGATATTATGATCTAGTGTGAAGCTTTGAGAAACGTTGTTTGAAACATTGTAACTTAAAACCTTGTTTTCATGTAATTCGAGTCAAAGTGATGCTAATGTCTAGCTTCAAAATTAGTTCACGAATCTATCTCGCCACAATCATCCATCCAACTCAAGATAACACATAGTATGGCAAAAAAAATTGAACATTGTATTTGCTTGTCCATATTTATGAAATACTTTCATCGGAGCATTACATCAATAAAGCATTAGATCAGTTAAAATTTTAGTCCTGCGGTATCGCATCGTAGTATTCGCATGACTTCGCGCTATGACTTCAAAAAAATACCCAATCTGACGGAATTCTTCCGATTTATTCTAGATAAATTGGTATTTTATAAAAATACAAATAAATAAAACTGGTTGGAGGTTATAAATACAAAAGTCCGATGAGATGTGTATTAGCACCCTCTTAGAATGCGTAACCATATAAAATAAATGATATATGCAAGTACATCGGATCAGGGTTTCTCTTTAAACATAAATTAGGCATCGTGACCTCTTTCGTCACCTATTCCATTTAATTTTGACGTTCTTTGTCTTCCCTGGATTGGCTTGATTTGCTGCATGGGGTGTAAGCATCTCTTTCTTCGAGATCCTTCTGCAGAATGTTGGCGATGATGGGTGGATAAGCTGTTCCTGCGACCGAGGTTTGTAGGATGTGATATTTACTGGTGGGCAATCCTGTCAAGCTCGCTGAAATTGCAGGAACTTTGATGGTTCTATCCGAAATAGCGCAACTGCGTTCTATAAGAGAGTTACTGACATGGGTGCTCAATACTTAATAATCTTTTAATTACATTTCGGTGACGCTAATATATAATTGCGTTTCTCCTACCTACTGTGGAAGTGCGTCTTTTTTAATGGAGGTATTTTCCACACGGTTTTTCATGAGCAATATCAGATCTTATGACATGAAATTAATCGGGTTTGTATAAGTCTGATTCAATTCGAAAGGCTTCAGTTGCTTCACACATGGGCTGGGATTCAGTTTTGCAAATCAAAGTTTTCCCAGATGGACCAGTTTCAATTATTTGCTGATATTACATGTAATACGATGAAGAGTAAAACTTCATGCCTACTGAGGTTCAATGACTTAATAGTACCAGTATTTGGCAGTACTAACTACTATCTGACATATCCCTGACTTAAAATGATTGAGAATAAAGGTTTATCAGCAGGCAGGATCGGAATCTTTTTGAATTTTCAGCTTGCTACCGTAGCAGGACTCCAACTTGATTTTCAGCGATGAGCACATCATTGCGATAAAAATGTTAGTTTTATTGTCTTTTATTTCTGTACAAAGTTTGGTCTCCTTTTAAATATTGCACTAATTGGGTGAGTAAAAGTGTGTTTTCAGTCCTCCGTACGAATATTTCTGGGTCCATTTGGAAGTTAGTTGGCATTTTGGAAATCGTATTATCATGATCCTGAAAAAAATCATAGGAATACTTTACTTTTGAAGAAAAGCTAGGAATTTTCGCGTAGAAGCCTATAACTTGCCTATGAACCAGTGTAAGGAGACAGCCAATCTGGGAAATAAGGTATATTTATGCAGTAAATGTGTTACCAAATAGAGAATTCCAGTTGCGGTTTCATTGTTTTCCCATAGGAAACCGACCCTTTAAATTTCAGGCGCAATCAAAACGGATAAACTAGATCAAATTGTATAATTTGAAACAAATCGAAAATATGGCAATATTGCTGATCTTTTTGCGAGGCTCCGCCTCGACAGGACAATTATAATATAGAGATAACTATTCATATGAGATTGAATACGTGGTAAATTAGGTTGCCTGTTTTGAACGCTCCTTCATTGTGTTTACTTTCCAACTTTATGCCAAAATTTTGTGAAGACGTCTAGAAATTTTTGAACCATCAAAAAGATACTTCAGCTAAGATCGCAGCATCTAAAGTTGTAGTAGCACGCACGATAATACACTTTAGTATAACAGATCTAATCATTTTCAATCAGCGATCCACTTAATGTTATGATAAATATTGAAAAGAAGTCGATTACCTTTAAAAACAAACAGCAACTGTTTTGACTCGTCGCACCAAATCTCATTTATTTAGCTTAAAACGACAAAGGAATTACCTACTCATAAGTCACACACTCACACATGGAAATTTAATTATCTGTTTGTCGATTCACTTCGACTGTTGCAAAAGAAAAGGAAAGATAAAAAAGACTCCCCAAAAGACAAAAACTACGTTCAGCACTTTTTTCACTTGTTTATCTTTGGCCATTTAAGGAGTTGGTATAAATTTGCATAACTATGCAGTAAAGGGTTAATTAAAATCAAGTCCTACTTGAAAAGTTTTCAAGGAAAACGCTTTCAAGTTGGTAGACATCATTAATCACTTACTCGTGGATCAATTTGCATAAAAATTTCTAAATTTACTCTTCTCGCTATTGTCTGACACATCTTGATAAGGATTTCCCCAAAATCAAACACCACTTGTCTTATTTAGTTTTCACATCGAAATAACACGTAAGACATTTGTTATTTAAGAGTTGTTAGCGCTGCTGTTGGGAGTTTTGTGTCCATGAGCCTGATTCAGAAAAGTTTGGATGAAGTAAATTGACCCTTTTGTCTTATGAATTATATTTTGGGGTAATATTGCACTTTATTGAAGTTCATCAGTTTGACCATGAAAATAATCACATGGATGAATCCTCACAAATGATGTCGTGACCACTTTTTTATTTCTTAGTTGAGGAGATGGTCTTGCAAGTATTGTGGAATGGAATTTTGCTTATTTTTTGTTGTGGGAATTTGAACGATCTTTCTCTCAAACGAGGAGGTCAGAAGCAGTACGATATCCTTTGCAGTATCGGAAGACAAAATCAGTCTTTTATTTCAACTTCCAAGCCGATTGCCAACCGCCTAGTTGTATGATTTTAAAAAAAAGTTTTTTTTCCTTTTTAATTTGTTGATTTTATTTATTTGTCTCAGACGGAGTTTTGAGCCATACACTTGGGTCTTCCTTAAACTTCTAAGGTTTAAGGCTCTATTTTGTTAACTTTAAGAAAGTGAGAACATTGAAAACGTATCTCGATTTGATGGATATTGAAAGAAATAAAAAGTCAAGAAATCTAACGAAACTTTGTGTCAAAAAAGAACTCGGAGATGAGGTAGCACTTCCTTTCTTTTTGAGTTCAAAAGAGGAATTCCACGGATTTTGTGTAGTTGAAACCCTTGTCTTGCAAGTGAAACAAAGTGAAACCGGACATTAAACACGAGGGAGAAATTGTGTAAATTGTGAACCTCCACGGGGGTGAAACTGTGTCAAACGAGAGGGAATCGTGGTAAAATTTCTTCAGAAGTAAGAGGAGTCATTTTGTAACATTATGTCGAATAATTATGAATCCGTGTATCGTAAATAGATAACATTTCACTGTTCATGATATGATTACCCGATTCAAACCATCCATATCAGCAGAAAATGAGCAAAAAAGTAATACACACGGCTAGAATGTTTTTGAATTCATTAAAATTCGCAATAAACTGCTCTAAAATTAGCTCAACAAGTATCGAAATAACTTTTGTACATCCTGAAACGATAAAGCTAGTTTCAACACCAAGAAATCTACATGGAAGAGAACAGAAAGCATTAGTTGGTTGGCAAGCATGATAAGTAGTTAGTAAGTGCTCGAATGTCATACGAAATGGACACTCAAGATTGCCAAAACATATAAAAATAAGGACTTATCATTTTGGGAAACTGTAATGTTCGCTAACAATGTAAAGTTAATGCATTTGGCTCAGATGAGCAATGATATCTTTGGCAAAATGCTAATCAAAAGATCAAAAAATGCAATCTACGAACTACCAAGAAACATGGAGGTTGCTTGAAAATTGTCAACGGCCGCATGTCTGCTCCTGGAACAGAGAAACCTTTTGTAAACGATAGAAATATGGATCAAACAAAGTGTGAGCGGATGAAACATTTTTTCTGCAACAAATATTCAAACTTTGTCTTTTTCAGTTTTCTTTCGGTGTTAAAAAATTTATAATTTTTTTTATATTTAAGTCCTGAAAATTTTCCTGAAAAACTCAGATTCAAAGAAACTTCCAATATTGCCAGGATAAGGATCCATAGCGGAAAGCACTCAATATGCCTTTGTGACTCCTTTATAATTGTCCACAACTACTGGAAACACCTCGTTAAACTCATGACATTAATACTATTAGAGATTTATGTCCTTATTAGATATCTATCTCAAAAGCTTATTAAATAAAACTGGAGAAAATTTTGTAATAAATAAAGTCATTAAAAAAGTTACCACTTAATAAAGATAAGGAGCAGCTCTTTGGGCAGAATGGAACTGAATCGATTCTTTTCATTCTTTTGTCAAAAACTTATGGACTGCACGCCTTTAAGATTAGACACCGTTGAGAATAATGAAAGATTGCCAACTAAGCAATAAAAATAAAAATACGATTAAATTTGAAAAACACAAAAAATTGCATGTCTGAGGTCTATTTTGACATAAACTTTGGCGGAATTTCAACTTTTTGCTTTTTTTATTTTACTTTAACTTTCTTAATTTATTTATTTTTTTGACTTGAGCCCTTAATTTTTTTTATAGTCCTGCGATAATAAAAAAAAGTCCAGTTTTTTTCAATACTATTTTATTTTTTAAATTATTTTTTTTTATTCAATTTTTTATCTTATTCCGCGTACCTAAGAAATCAAATATTTTAGAGAAAAGTGAAAATAATACAGCGCATTAAAATTTGTTTTCTCTAAAATACATTCATCTATCGTATATTTCCGTTTTAAGTTTTAGTGATTCTGTACCTGACTATTTTTGTGGGTCACTGTAAACTCTGATCGTGAATGGTATTCAGGAAAAATAAGCGGGATTCGGAGCGTGTGGAATGCGTGTTCGAAACCAGCCTGAGCTCTTTCCAACTTTTTTTCTAAATACAAAATACTCTGCTTACAGTGTCTGCGTTGAAACACAATGGAACGCATTTTCTATCTCTCTCTGCAAGACTTCGTGCGGCAATACTATTGCTTTCTGTACCTATGTTATGACTAGGGTACGAAGAGAATTTAAAGCTCCGTATATTTAGTTGAACATCTCATTTTTGATTTTCGTTGCATTTAAGTGTACTTTAACGTTCAACACAAACTTTCAGGGATCTAATGCTCATGTGTTTCCGCGCATAGCTTCTGTGTAGGTCAATAGAATACTGCCAAATCTTCACAATCAATAAATTACGTAATTGTTTTAACTGTTTTGAAATAACATATTCACCTCAATGGCTGGCTAATCAAAACTCAAAGCATTTATTATTTTGAAAGGACTGAGCTCCATTCAGATTAAGATTTATAAATGCGGATAAAATTTTAGGCGGCATTGGATGTAGATACTTCTTTGTCTTTCATGTTTCATGATTACGAAGTACATTTTCAACAATGATAAAAGAAGCTTATGGGGGTGTAAATTTTGTCCAGCAATTACGCATCATCTCCTTTCAAAAAAAATCACCGTCCGAAATTTCGCGATTTCAAAATTTTTATTATGTCTACGATATTTTAGACTTTCCAAATAACCAATTACAGCGTTGAAACGTTCTTTGGTGTGCACAGATCATTGACTTTTGCATAGTTTCTTTTGAGAGCAGGCAAAAATGATAAACTTTAGGCTCGTCACCAGTCTAAATGCCAAAAAAAGGAAAAGATCAACCGTTCATGTGGTTACCAGCCATCATAAACATTGTAAACCCCTAAATACCCTCACGTATCAATACAAGGACTTTCTCTGCGAAGTAGTTAGATAATGAATTCATTATTCCGGACTTTCAGACTTGAGTGCAGAATTTGTTGGCTGTATCCTTTCGCTGCTGCATGTTGATATTTATGGTCCAAAAATGTGGGAAAAATGGAAATCAAACCCAAAAATTTGCCAAAATAGGGGAAAAAATGCCAATTCCTTTACTTGATTTCAATGCTTTTTTGCTTTTTTCAGTCCAGCCTATTTTTATGATACTTTGTTATTTTGATATTACTTTTTTAATACAATTTTTTCCTAGCTCCTAGTGCGGATGTGAAGTTAGGAGCCTAACCGAAAAATAGTTTTAGTAGGTTTTCAAAATTTGCAACCAATATTAATTTAAATAAAAAAATTCATTGCATGTATCTGTGCAATAATATAAAAACCAAACAATTTTGGTGGTTGAGTAAATGTAATTAACAACCATTCGAAACTCAAGAGCCTTTTTTTTAAATAATTGAATTTACACTTCAGCACTTGCCAAAACGCTTCAGCGCTACCCAAAATGCTTCAGCACTGTAGTCACCAGTGTATACACTGGAATAATCAACATTGCAAATCAATTGATTATCCTTTTTTATAACAAAACCTTCGTTGACCATGCAGGCGCTGCTATATATTGTTTTCAATTACTATAAACGTGAGTACAACTTAGATATTTTGAAAACAGAATTTAATTTATGCTATGAGGTTAACTTCTCCGTGTTTCTTTGCCACGTCCTTAATTAATCCTTAAGTATCCTGGCAATTTAAATAAAACTTGTTTGTCTAATTAGTGCCAGTTATAATTTGATTGTTGGAAATTTGTGGAAATTAACGCGGGTGTCATGGTAGAGTGACTGGACCCTATTCTAGGAACAGATAAGCTTCATCAATGTAGGGTGGATTTAGTTCTCAAGGTCGTACAGACACGATAATGGATTTATATTGTTTCGAAATATATTTATCGACCTCAGAACTATTTAGAAAATCTCTTGGCTTGTGAAAAACTTTTAAAATATTAAATTTCGAGAGCAGTATTATACTTTTCAGTACAACAAAAGAAATCAAAAGAAAATACCAAAGAAATCAGCTCTAGAATCAAATTTTGGATGCATAACTTGACCTGGACACTGAATCTTGAAAGGATATTAATGTACTATAGGTGAAACCGTCTTTCCAAGTAGAACGTTATGGAAAACGCAATTTTATTTAGAAATTGAAGAGTTAGGATAAATTTTCCCGAGAATGCCAAAGTCATGAAGAAACGGATACATGGGGTTGGTACAAATTATTCTGACGCTAGAGTTTACATTTTTACTGTCAATCAATTCATAAGTAATTATTTCACCTGCATTCTAAATACTTTTTTAACTGACAGAACTACCAATTGTGACTTATACTGAGCCCATTACGAATAAGTTAATAATTATTACCACGCAATTCCTTCTTGTGGAAACCTCATTGAAACCACTGGTATAATGTCAATATAATAAAGATAAAAAATCAACAATAAACAAAAACTCACCATCATCACTTCCATTGACATGAAGCTTGGGCTTGTTTGGAAGTTCAATATGTTTCACAGTCTCCTTAACTTGTCGCTGATTATTATGATGAACAGCCTGCACCGGATTATGATTGAAAATCTTATTAAGCGCCTCTTCTGCTTCATTGATTTCATTATCTCGAATCTCATTATTGGCATCTATGGCTGTTTCAATAACATTGCCACCACCGTCACCTCCGCCACCGACCCCGGCAACTCCTACACCCGACGATCCACCGTCTATTCCATTACTTCCTTTCAAACTTAATGACAATCGTCCTTGTGCTCGTCGACCGTCGTCTGTGTAGATAAGGAACGCTATTGTGAACCATATTGCCGTTAGTATAAGGACAATTTTCACTATCGATGACGACCGTCTTCGCCAAAAGAATGCCATCTTGTCTTATATTTATCTATTGTATATATATCAATTTTTCAACTTAGTTCCTAGGATACGTTTTGGTTAGGGATTTCTCCTTGTTTCTATTCGAAATTCCTTCGAATGCGTTTTTTTTGGAGGTTGTAATTGTGTTTGTCTTCTCACTTAACTATTATGACTGTCGCTTCTAACTATGCAAAAACAAAATTGGAAGGAGAAGGAACTTTCTTTTTTTTTGGGGCTCACTCGCAGGGAGACAGGCGGGTTAAAGATGGCAAAGTAGAATTCAATTATGCATCATTGCACAAAATTCAAGTGTGAATATGCAAATGCATATGGACTCGTATATGGCGCGCAATTACTTCTACTTCATTCGACTCCTGGCTGTTAGCGGGCTCCGGAAGTACTTGTGTGCTGCAAATGGATGTAAGAAGTTTGTCCTCAACCTCGGCTATGATATGGTGGAATTTCTTGTGATATGTCTTTTGTAAATCTTCCAGTAAATACTTGAGTGTGATGAAGTAATCGTTGCGGTTGTCGCTAACATTCGCATACCAAATGAATCGACTTAGGTAAAAGTGTGTTATCCTATTTGTATTTCGCTCAGGAAATTGTAATGACGATATGAATTGGAGTTGACGTGATATGTTAGGCGTTTTGTGATGTAGTCCGTTGTCCCTTGTAGACTCGCGACTCAAATTAATATGTTGTCGCTTCAAAGACAATTATTGACTCTCCTGAAAAGATAAGAAAATTCAAAATTAAAATTTGAATTAATGATATTAATAAATTCATAATAAAATAAAGGAGAAATCCTATATATAATTAACAATAAGTCCTATGATTTGTCTCGTTACATGTAAGTTAATTGAAATTCAAAGATAAAACAGAGGCGCGAACATTAAAATTGGTCCTCAATATAATTTTTTGGCCCCGAATTTTGAGTGCCCCTCAAAATCCTTCAAATAAATCGACTAATCATTCGCAGCCTAAATGAATAAAGTTAAATTAAATCAAATAAAATTGAAAATATTTAGATCAGAAGACGAAAAATTCGCATAGATTTCCGATTGCATCAAAACAAAAAGAAAATCATCTTGAAATGTAGTTAGTAAAGTTAAAAATAAACTAAAGCATAATACAACATTGGACATGCAAGGAATCAAAAGAGGAAAAGTTCAATATTGAAACTTTGGAACTGAATTAGAAACTCAAACTTTGTTAAATGTAAAGATTTCTCAGTGTGAAGAAAACATCGGAAAATTTTCCAACAGAATAAAAGTAGAATAATTTGTCGAATATTGCGATATAATCCGCATTTTGTCCGACTAGGGTGGAAACGTTGTTTCTTTGTTCTCCGAAGGGAATTGCGTAGTTGCTCGTTTGTTTCCTTGAATCGGTCACACACGCGTTTTGACAGTGTACTATCTTCGACGTGCGGTTTCGTCCTGAGAACGGTTTCTTCATTTTCTTTCGGCGTAGTCCTCAAACAAAATTTGTTGAATAGTCTGAATTGGAATTAATTCCAAACTACATATATAGTTGCTAATTCGTTGCTAAATAATAGAACAAAATTGCTAAACGTTGAACTATTTTTGATAAATACTGATTTCTAAAATATTTTAATTATTAATAATTCATTTCTTATAACGAATTTCAACTCTTATACAAGAAACGAATGTACAAATGAGGTTCTGTATACAGTAACGAGTCGCATAACCACTGATTTGTGTACATAAAATTAAGAAGTTACCATGTTTTCAAACCTCAATAAGGTAATTAGCACGATCGATCATCAAACATTGGTTAGAAACATAGTTACTAAGCGAAGTAGAAAAAACCCTCTCACAAAAATTGAAAAGCTACGGCCAAAATGAGCTTTAATCGCAGATAACATCTGAAAAAAAAAACACAAGAAACAAACGACAGAAGAACAGAAGTAGCATTTGGGATACCACAGAGATCCATTCTGGCACCAACTTTGTTCCTATCACATGCGAATTTATTATGTGAGTTCGTCTTTTGATGTTAATGCGTCATTTTTGCTGAGATCACAATTTTTCTTGCCTCAAATCAAGAGGCAGCAAAATTAACAACCAAATAAAGTTGAACATCATCAAAACTTTTAGCGTCTATAATCAGGAATGTCTCATTGGTAATAGAGTCAAATAAAACGAAACATTATTTATTTAAACGAAGAAAAGGGAATAACACAATAACGACAAGGGAATAAAAGAACACATAAAACTTAAAAAAAGCTGGTTTTGATTTTTATAGTATTAAATAAAACAATAGAAAAAATACCTCTTAGTTATGAAAAAACACGTGTGATTACATCAAATTCAGGCAACATTATCATAAAGAATACAAATTGGAAGCAGGGGTTTCAGAATAATATGAAATAACTAATAAAAGCATAAAATAAGCCATTGGACCTACCAATATCTGTCTTTTTTGTGGGTTAGTGACTTCCATAAAGTATCATTTAATTTTCCTACATGAGAAATGATGGTACTTCTCCAACCCTAACATGCAGTCTTCAGTACCCTACGTAGCCCTGCACAAAAACCTAACTTATATCAAAGGAGTTGCATACGTTACTGTACCATAAGAGATCCATAAGCAAAATAAAGAATAAGAATAAGATTTATCTACCATAAGAATTAACATATTAGATGCATCCGAAGTGACAATCCAAAGGCTAAGCATGGAAGTTTTTTAAGCCAAATCACAATCCAAATCACAATCACTCCTACTTCAGCAACATCCGTGGAGCCATAAGTTCGCATGAACTGCGCAAGTCATTATATACTCTACATTCATACAGCAAACCGTGCAAGTCCTATTTAACAGCAGCACCGAATAGAGATTTAGATATATGGGACAAACCAAATAAACACGAATACAAACTGCCAGGACTAGTCAACGAAAAACCTAGAGCCAGGTAGAAGACAAGGTATGGGATCCTGCAATCCATCATGACTCTTATTGTACTCACTTATGAACAGCATACCCTTTTCCGAGAGCTTCATCAGCCTAAGACGATTTGCTAGACCGGATTACTTCAGTGATTCATTCGTCCCCAAGCGAAAACTCCTTAGAATCGTAAGGTTTTTCCTTGTCAAATCGCCAGATTTAGAATTGTTCTTTCATGAGGACCCATATGAGTTTAACTGAGACATTTAAACAACGTAGAAGGTCAACACTTTGACTATATGATACAAACAAATTCCAGCGATATCCTCACGGCTTTAACAAGACGGGACCACCATAAGCAGCGCAAGCTAGGAAAATTCCATATATATATATCGATGGATACCTTTCCGCTCATTAAACATTCTGCATTCCGCTCAATAAATGTGCTAGAAGTGAGAGAGGTACACCCCTTCAGAACTATAAAATCGGACCAGAGGGATAGTCCCATGGATAGTCCCACACAAAGATTTCCAACAGTTTGAGCGTTGAACGAACACCTAGGGGCCGTACTAGTGTCATACAGGAGACTCCATGTCTAAACAGCGGAAGAAGGTATATTTTGAAATGTCTCTTAAGAAGGACTAGGTTAGTTTTGTTTCTAGCTTGAGTGGACAAATCAACATAAGGACATCAATCAATAACGAAAATCAGGAAGTCGCTAGCTCTTGGCTATTTGAATCTACCAAAATAGAAGGCCATAAGGAAACGCCAGATTTTCGATCAATAAAGAATTTGTCATAAATACAACAGGGATATATTGTCTCTCAAAAAGTTGACATTTTATAATTATAGCGGAGAAGATGTATGTGATCTTAAACGTTAACAAAACTGGCACCACCCATGGAAGCATAGAAGTCGAGTAACACTTTTTTCTCAATTCGCCCTCACTCAAAAATACTTCTTACTTAGGGGAAAAGGCTCCAACCATACAAATCTAGAAAATACAATTAGAAAGACAAGGTCAAACAATAAAATTAGATTTCCCGTGCGAATGAGACAGAAAGTTTTGAAAGGTAGATCCTGAACCAAACATGCAAACTTAAAACGGAGAGAGACTCTAAACAAAATGGGTATGAGTAATTTGGCCACAACTTTGAGCTGTGTGACCTTTTTTTGGTGGAACCATAGCCTGTAAATTTATAGAACTGCACCATAGATTGAGCACAACAGATTTGGCTGTAAGATACAGCAGATTGGGCAGGTATTACTCCCGGAGATATCTAACAAAATATTTGTTAAAAAAATGGGCGGATAGATACAAGCCAGAAACTCGAAGAAACTCTGGAACGACTCGATCAATGAAAAAAAATTTTCGCTGAAGAAAAACTAATGAAAACTAGAGAACGATTGGCCAATACTATTGGAGGTTTTTTCCGGAAAGTTTCGAACCTAGAAAGATAGCAATGCTGAAGAGACGATAATTTCTAATAGCCTAATGCCTGTCCCTGATATTTTCGCAAGATTTTTTGGGCAGTTTTGAAAATATTGATTGTTGGGTTAGTGAGCAAGACTAGAAAAGCTGTGGCATTCCAAAAAGGATGTATTTGATCTTAGCGGTGGCTAGTAATGTTGTATATAGTCCTTTGTAGAAAGTGCAAGTAGAAAGTAATTTTGGCAGAATTGTTTTTGAATTTCTAACTTAAGAAAGCGAAATAAAATCGAATATTACTCATTCAGGTCTAGTTATCCAGCAAGTTATATTCTAATTTCGAACTCGATCTTCACATTGGTGTGAAAA
Organism: Stratiomys singularior; assembly: GCA_954870665.1. Taxonomy (NCBI): domain Eukaryota; kingdom Metazoa; phylum Arthropoda; class Insecta; order Diptera; family Stratiomyidae; genus Stratiomys; species Stratiomys singularior. Next base: position 9,714,914 of record OX940881.1, on the reverse strand, counting down.
TTGAAATTGGTGTTGAAAAACAAAAATTTGAAGGATACAGGGTTAAGTGTGGAACGATTGAACCTTTTCAATCTCGTAGCATATCTCAGCGGTTCTAGTGCTACAGTTCCGTATCTCCTTTTCTTTTGTCCTGAATTAAGAGAATTCCGTTTGTATTCTGAAACAAGAATAGCCAAGAGTTTCCTCAGCGTTGCAGTTTTTCGATGGTGGTGTGCACTTTTATGCCATTGTATGGAGTCCTGAAGTGCTGAAGTCGAGCTTAGTCTTCTGTTACAATCCAGTCTCAAACTACGTCCTTGTTTTCAGCCCACGTAACTAAAAACACACGACAATCCCTAAGTCGTCATTCACCTCGATTATAGCTGACAATCAGATAGTCTATTTATGTTGCTTTGTGTATTAATCGAAGTATACAAATTTGACTGTTCTGGAAGTTGTCTTTCTGCTGTGATTACCACTAAAGGCCAACAAGGACTCGCATAAGCTTTAATCGAATTCTTGCCTTGCTTGCTAAGATTGCACCACTTTCAAACCATATTTTCATTATGATACCAGTCAGCACAAGCAGAAGACATCCCTCAAAATAGAGCAAGGAGGTTTTCCTTCCATGGTAAGGAAAAAAGTGACGGCCGAAGACTCATTTTCCTACCTGGCTACCAGATTTGATTCGGGATTCAATTGTTTCTTCAGCTGTATCTCATTGAATTTGGAACCTATTTTGACAAAACTTTTTTATGTGCAACCATGATGAGTGTCGCTACCAGAGCAAGATGTGAAGTGACTCTTTCGCCGCCGAAAACGACTTGCATCCCAAAAAATTCAAGCACTGCAACTAATAACGAATCTACGGCCAACAATCGATTCCTCAAAATCATTGCTGCAAAACATCTATCATTCATAATTGATGCAGAAGACTTGAAAAACTCATCAAAGCCATTTAGAGGCAAATTCTTCGCATGTGTGTAAATGTCAATTTACCTTTCGAAATTTTCCACTTCACATGCATTCACCTTTCCACTGGTTTCAACGACTCTGTCATTCGATATCAAAAAATATGCAATCTCAATACACATTTGGCAAACATCGTTCAGACGAAACACACACCTATGGATTTGCAATGTAATTTTTTTTTTTCAAATAAATTTCCATTTTTATTTTGAAGAGATTAACACTCAAACGACATGTTTAATGCCATCACCAATGGCGGAGTTGAAAACCGACGCCATAACAACGACGTTCAAGAAATTGAAAATTTTAAATTGAAAAGTGAAAATGAATAGTCATTTTTCATATGTGGGGCGCGTTAGTTTGCATATTTTATGCGGGCGTACTTTACGATAATTATCTGTTCGGGTGAACGCATTTTCCGCAAAATTATGATGGTGAGAGGTTTCGTGGCGTTGATAATGACTGATGGGAAATGCAATATGACGGTGATGAATTGCAGGAATTTAGGTTCATGTTTGCAGGCATTTATCGCGGGCGTGAGAACTCCTGCTCTTAATTGCAGTGCGTAGAACCGAATATTCACACCGATGTTAAGGCGATTTGAATAGAAGGAAATGTAATTATGTAACACGCAAATCGATTAAGAACATGGAAAACTGTTGATGGAGATAATTTTCATGTGGCGCAGCAGTGATTTGCATGGCACTCATCAAGAGTTACCGCTTTGAAGCCAAGGAAATTGGCTTGGTGGAAATTATGTTTTTCAAAGAATTATTTGTAGGTCGTTTACAATTCCTCACATTGCGATAAAGAGATGATCGTATCAGTTTCCTTTTTCATACTTCTCTGTTGTTTTACTATCAATAATAGCCTGATTTTAACAATACAACATGACAAGGACTCTAATTGAAACTTACATCCTTTAGAAAAGAAATAGTTATGTAAACGAGTCCTGTGAAGCTGGTGAAGCGGGAACATACATTTTTATCGATAGAGTAAATCTTTGAGTCTTAGGACCGATGAAAGGAGTACCATTCGTAATCAAAATGAAACGACAGGATGTAAATAACATTTAAGGATTTAATCCAGTACTCTCCTTTATTTGTTTCTCAGAAAGATTAATAAAGTCTTTATGAATTTATAAAATTTGCTTGGGCTAAGACCCCATATGATTTCTATTGGCTATTGCATCACATAAGAGACTCTATGATCAGGAACTAGTTGGATCGCATCTCCGGCACAAAAACAAGATTTTTGAAGTATCTCCTGTCACTTTTGCGCCAAAAATGACGTCTGGGAGTTTCGAAAACATTGAATTTCGCAATACACCCATCGCTGGTTAAATATAGAGCAAAGTAGAAATCAATCACTCTGTATCATTGATCGGGTCATCATTACAAAAAGGAGAGTTATCCCTTTCATATTATTGCTGCTGAAAAGTTCATAAGCATCTCAACACGAGTTACAGCTTCTTTACTCCCAACCAGCAAAAAGAATGATCAGGAATATCAGGCTAATGCTTAACTAATGAATAGTATAAGCCTTAGCTAAGCCTTATTCTAATGATTATACTAGTTTTGAATATTTCCATGAAATAGTCAGTTTCAACGAAGGTCGGGTCAACGTCAATGTGTCAATAGGATTGTGAGTGTAGGTGCCACCAAGGATAATCAGTGTATGTGCGAATTGTACTGGTACGGTGAATGTGAAGAGTGTGATAGTGAAAAGTGATTGACAACTATCTCGAGTGAGCGATAATTCTTGGGTAAGGACATTTTGCGCAGTGCAATCACCACTTCTATCATATCATTATTTATGCCTTATCATAAGGTATATATAACGATAAAAGCTGTATACCTTATTGCCTATGACATGGCCCATGTAAAAATCAGGGATAAAATGAGGTAAAGTATATGCAAATTGTTTTCTCTTACAATTGATAAGTCTTATGCACTAAGGAATGAACTACACCGAAATAATCCTTATATAATCAATATATTGTTTGCTGGGCAGGTATCAGTCCTGCAATTACAAAGATCACTCTTTCGGAAACTTTACTGCCAGTGGAATGTGTGATATTTCTATTCTTTGCGTCTGAACGTGCTAAGCAAACTGGCAACATTCTGAATTAGAGTAAACCTCTTTTGACCAAGCATTTTCTAAGAGATGAAATTGAAGTTTAAAGGATTTTATAGCATTGTTCTTCTACATGCTGAGCATCTTGCCAAAGGAGTTGCTTCCCTCAATATCTTTCATTTCAGCCACCTTTCGTATGTTGAGTGTGACTGGTTACGAAAAATATACTGTGTCAAATTTCAGGAGTGATTGGATAATTACATATATCCTTATCGCTGTTAAATTTAAATCAACATCTTAAAAATTTCGTAATAATAACTTTTTTGCAAATTATGTACTCGATATCCCACAAACAATTTAACTGACACCTTTCAAATCGGAATATCTAGTTTTAGGGGTCTTGTTAATTTAGGACGAAGTAAAAATCTGAATCTTATGTTTATTTCATAACAATAGAATTAAGATAAAGTACAAGTAAGAATGGAGTATCGTTTAAAGTAAGAATAAAATACAATTTTTCGGACGATTTGGTTTCTATATCCGCCATTTTATTTTTGTATGAATTTTAATCTATACAGACTATCGCTATCCGTTCGAAAATTGACACTGACTTTACTAACTCTGGAATGAGGATTATTGAAACTTCGTTTTGACAATCCTTACCTGTAAACTTGTAGACATCATGGATATGTGTTTTTTGATCGCTTGTTAGAAATGTCACCATTCTGATTCGATTTGTCAAAAATTTTGATTTTTAGTCAAATTAAGAATTATCAATTTTTAGTTAATATTAATTTTGAACACTTCTTTTTGTAGTTTTTTTTGACTTTCAGAAACTTTGATAAAAATTCGAACTTAGGACCACGGAATAAATTCTTAAAAATCGATGATTTTATGTTAATTTGGCAGGGTGGTTTCTGTCAAAGAGAACGAAACAACACTGCCAAAATGTGTAAGTGAACGATACAAGGAAACGGAAGGGGAGCGCCGAAATTTTGTTGGAGAGCAAAAAAACAATAATCCAACGCCTTTACCAAGCCTGGTGACAGGAATACTCAATCTTACACTAAGCTACGTACAAACGATATAGTAAATGTTTTGACTATAACGCCGTGATGCACATTATTGGCGCTGCGAATCAGGTGAATGTAATACTTCTCATTCCTGATTTTGAGAGCCCTTGAAAAGGTCTAGTGCTCGCGAACACCCTCTTTTTGACCCTAATATACTTACTCAACATCTTAAGGCGAAGCGCGAAAGGGTTTCAAAATTGGAATGTGTCATTAGTCATGATTGGAAACACCAGTGGTCTCTATTGCAGCTTAGACAACCCCATTTCAGTGGTAGTATTCACAGATTCATAATATTCAGATAATCATTTTTTTATTATTCGGGAGTTTGAAAGACGTTTTTGTCCTCCTTATGAAATTCCGTCGTTCCCCGTGTGTTTTCTTGTATTGAAACATGCGTAGCAGTGTGCCATCTTCAGTGTGTGGTTTAGTCCTGAGTTCCATATTTATAGAACCGTCATTTACACAAGCAGGTTAGAGTCCTTATATGCCGGCAGCCTTTATTTTTTATGCGTATGGAAGAGTCAGCGATTACTGTTTTTAAGGAATCCTTTAATTCGGCCTCGCGCTCCTTTTTCTCCTGCTATTATGCGTCAGACTTTTGATTTTTGTACTGTTGTTTCATCGCCTCAAAAATTATGTCCGGACAAGAACTTGTCTGTTCATTTATGGTTCGTCCGTCGAAAATTTTTTTGTCTGTATATTTTGTACATTTTGTATTCGTAAAAACGGAATGCCGAGACATTTCAAAAATGTTTGATAGAAAATTATAAAGTTGAACAGAGAATGTTCAAAAGAGGAGTCAGTTTAGTGTTCAATGAGGGTGAAAAAGTGTATTTTTTGAATTCATTCCCATGTTTGGCGCTTCGAGTGCTAATTTTTTTTAGAAAATAATTTCAGAAATTTTTGAAATTTTAGAAAATAAAAGGAGTAACTTTATCCCGAAATAAACGTACTTGAAAAAATAACAACGAAAAATAGTGTTTCCTTTCAAATAACAAAAATATTTAATCAGATTTTTTTCGGCTGTGTCTGATAAACAATAGTTAAACAGCATTAGAAAATTAAAAAGTGGTTTGATATGCTAACAATGATATAAAAGCATACTGCAGTTATGGATCTTAGTACTAAGAAATTTTTATCAAAAGCTGACAAGAATTATTGACATAAAACACAAAGAATCTACACAAAGTTAAAAAATTCGTTAAGGGTAAAATGGAATTGAAATAAAAGAGTGCAATGAAGACTAGGAAAACTCATGACATTGCCTATCTTAATACAAATGAAAATCATCTCCAAAACGGAGATCTCTGTGGCCGTCTCGATCTATCAGCCGCTTTCTAGAATCGAGGCCTCTTGGATAGTTTAAAACTTATCAAATGTTTTTTTTTTTTTTTGGGTTGGGGGTGAAGGCAATTTAAGCCCAGAGTGTGGGACTCCCAGGAGCGCATGCTACCAGACTATCCACTAAACACCCTCCCCCCTGTCAAAAGACCTCAATGTTAACTATACGTGCTTGATTTTATTCAGAATTTTTTAGGCCTTCATATCAAAAACTTAAAATGAGCGGTTTTCCGTTATCTGAAAAATTTGTATCCATTACTGAGAGCCTTCTTTGTTGCAAATTAAACTAGTTAAAAGAATTCAGACTGCTAAAAGTATTCAGATTTGTCAATTAACAAACTCAATAGTAAACCATTTTTGCACGAATTTGAATTAAACATTTTAACATTTATGTTTAAGTTAAATTATTTTGAATTATGAATGTTACTTTACTCTATTATAATATGCTTTTGGCATTTCTGAAAGAATTACAACAGATAATATAGAAAGTCAAATTTTTGCGGTGGGTCGAAAGTTTCTTGTGTCTCGTGGTTGCCATGCCACTGGATCTCCAGACTTAATGTGAAAGACTCTTCGCCTATGTTGCATCAGATAGGTGAAAGACTTTACACCTATGTTGCATCAGAGAGGGTGGTGCATGTTAGTCCAAACGCGCTGGTAAGCATTGGGAGTTGCCGAATTTGGCTAATAATCCAATAAGTGCCGTCTTGAAATCAGTGCCTAGTGCCTTTTACTTTGCCGGGAGGTCCTCTATTACAATTTTCTGAGAGGTCAAAGAGACCTAATTCTATTATGAAAAAAGAAAAATTTCCTTATTTGTTCGTACATAAAATTGCCTTATTTGTTCTCCTTGGTGCCCAAAAATTTCAACGCGAAATAATAGGTGTATAAATATGAAATGAAATATCTACTTGAAATATGCATTTATTTGAGTAACAGAACGAATGAATTCAAAAATCAAAGTATTGGCCATCATTAGCTACGACTTTTTCCCATCTCTCTCAATTGATGGATTCCGTCCCAAGACCACTTCTCATTTTTTGAGTCTAACCACTCATCAAGCCAATTTTTAACTTCTTCGTAAGAATGGAAGTGCTGTTCCGAAAGTCCGTGCTGCATTGATCGAAACAAGTAGTAGTCAGAAGGAGCCAAGTCTAGTGAATACGGCGGGTGGGACAGAATTTCCCAATTAATGTTTCCCAAGTAGTTCTGGACAGGTATTGCAACATGCGGCCAAGCATTGTCATGTTGAAAAATAACTTTATCATGTCTTTGGTGAAATTCTGGTCATTTTTTCCTTAAGTGCGCAGTTCAATTTTATCAGTTGTTGTCGGTAACGTTCGCCAGTAATAGTCTCACCAGGTTTCAGCAGTTCGTAATACAAAGGTCCCTTACTATCCCACCAAATACATAGCCAAGTCTTCTTTCCATGAATATTTCGGACTGATTGTGATGTTGATGGCTGGCCTGGGTCTACCCATGATTTTTTCCGCGTGAAATTGTCGAAATAAATCCACTTTTCATCGCCAGTAACAATCCGATGCAAAAAACCTTTTCTTTTCTGTCTGGTAAGCAAAATTTCACAAATGGTTTTTCGTCTTTCGATGTCTCTTTCTTTCAATTGATACGGCACCCATAATGCAGCGATTCGGATCTTTCCCATTGCTTTTAAACGTTGCTGCCTGAGTAGCTTCCAACGCTTCTGCCAACTGTTTTTCAGTTTGTGTGTTTTCTTCATCCAATAATGTTTGCAAATCTGTATCTTCGAATTTTGTTGGTGGTTTTCCACGGTCTTTGTTGGTGACATCGAAAACGCCACTTTCAAATATTTTAAACCATGGTTCACAAGTATCTTGGCGTGGGGCATGTTCACCATATGCTTCCACTAACAATCGATAAGTTTCTGCTGCCGTTTTCTTCAAATGAAAGAAGGTTATTAGACTTCCCCGCAAAACCTCTTTTTCTGGCACGTAATTCGACATTTTTGAAGCGAAAAAAAATTATGTTGTTTGTACAATCAAAACGTATGACATACTGGAATTTGTTGACAGATATTTACCCTCCAAAATGCCATATTAGTTATCCCCGACACAAACCATACGTAGTGGTTATGCCATCTGTTAGTAAAATCCGTATATCATATTTATACATCTAGTACATACTGCAACTCCCAATGCGAAGTCATGCCTGCCTGACAGACGCCCTCTGGTCTGTTTCGCTACCAGCACTAAGCTCGGTGAGACTTTCCTTTAAAAGGCTTTCATATCCCAAGTTGGACTTTAGCGCCACTAGGACGACGAAAAACTCAATATCTATCAGTATAAAAGTTATTCCTTAAATGAAACAATCTGAAACGCCTAGTAAATCCCAAGATTTACTCTGTTTCAACCTATTTTTGTTGTGTCTTAAATAAGTTCTTCTGAATATGCATATTTTGTATTCTTAACCTGTTTTCTAGGTATGAGTAGCAAAATATAAATTGTCTATTTGATTCTAATGCGTTTCTTGTGATAAAATAATAAAGTCAATGGAAATCAAGGTTTCCGCAACGCAAAACAACATTTAAATTGGAAGTTTTGTCCTTATTTTTAAACACTTTATGGGAAATTGTTGACATTTTCCAATTTACATTTATCATTCGACATTACCTATCGCATTTCAATGGAGAAAGCAGGTTAAAAATGCAAGGAAGCATCTGATATTTTCCTTGTATAATTTGACATCAGCTTAGGTAAAAGGACACATTCTCCGCAGGACGCACATTTCGCAATGTTAGGAGCCAGATTAGCATGTTCATCTTTAAAGCCGGTGCTATTCAGACTTCTAAGTGGGCATTTACTTGTGCTCAGCAAAAAAAAAACTTAACTTAAACGCTTAGAAGAAAAAAAATCTCATGCTAAACCTCCTCAAGCCATTTTGTGATCCTTGAAATCCACCCGACAAAAAAAACCATTTGCTTCTATGAACAAATCCACTTTGCCCAACGCAGAAAAAGCATCAAAACATCTCTTACGATATTATTTTTAATTCTATGAAAATCAAATTTCAAGACAACATAAAAATATAAAAGGAACAGCAAGGACGATGCAATGGGAAGGCGGGAGTAAAAAGGAGACAGCATCCTATTCGTGATCTCTTGGTATTTTACTCGCAACGCAACTTAGTACGAAAAAGAAAAAGAAAGAAAGATACAAACCTAAATGTCCGTGCTAGGGCCCAACATTTCCTATTGTACATGCATGAATGCATGGAAAATGCTATTTTCCCCGGAGAGTAAGAATTTTCCACCATGAAAGCACATTCATAAATAATTTTGACAGAGCATGTAAGTTCGTAAGTATATCGCGTTTATTTCGAACAAAACGTATTTGGTGTTGCGGCGTGAAAGATAATAAGATACAAAGATATAATAAGTAAAATGCCATCTTTTCTTTTGTGCGGTATTTCTTGTTCTAAGCATTGCAGTAGGCGGAAAAATATTTCCCAGGGATTCCTATTACTAATGTGAATTAGTCTCGAGCATGAGAAAATGCTGACGTTTTTTGCTTTGTGCAGACAATTTGAAATTAAATTATATGCCACAAAGAAATGCTTGTTTGGTGTCTTTTTGAATTAACATAGCACGATTGCACGTTAACATCTTAAATGTTGGGAGCAATTTGAATGGTGGATGAACATGAATGGAGTGTAATGCTTATTTTCGGCATGGACAATGATGGTCTTTTCCGTTTGGTTCGCATGTAAGAGTGCGGATGGAGATAATGTTATTAAACCTTTTGAAATTTAGATGAACTCTGTTTTGGTCTTTGAATGAAACGAGAGTTGAGATGTAATAAAAAATGAGCATGAATGGGTGTATCGGTTTCTAATGAGCTGAAATGAGCTCTTTCAGTGATACCGGTCAAATTATTGATTTCTATTTTGAATTCTAGTTCTATAATTGTTAACAAGTACGATTCAAATGAATAACATTAACAATTGGATGACCCATGAAGGTGGTTAATTCGTAGGTAGTAAAAACATGAAAGTGGGCGAGACTAAAGAAAATTACTGGTAAGCAATTCGCTTTCAAAAATTTACTGAATGATTCCACTGTTGGTCATTCCCCTCAGTTGCGACAGGCGTCCAATGCCGCTACGTCAATAGCTAGTCGATCAAGCGCGACTTTTCTGGTATCCGCAGTCTGAAAAACTCGTCATACGAGCTGTCATACGGTCTGGGCAAAGAATGATACCTTGCGGGGTCCCTGATGTCAAATCTCATGTCATTCTTTGCCTATCCCTCTATTATATCATGAACGAGCTTCAACTTCTTGAGATAATCCTTCAACAGCTTCGTTAAATACTTATTCCAGGCGACTGAGAATATTTATGCACCTAGTAGAATTCAGACTTCTGTTATTGCATAGACCTCGGATCACCTAGCCCTGAAGCCTTACTGCAACGAAGCTAAACCACTTGCAACTTGGATTCTCCCTCTAAGTTTTGGTCTGGTGAGAGTCCAGAGTACGTTTCCCGGGGCATTTAGTATGCACAAAGGTAGGTACATAGTGAAGAGCTTCAGGATCACCTCTTCAGCTGGCTAATTAGTGCCAGCCTATCCTTTTCCGTCATTTTGGGAAAGGACCCTTCAAAAACCGAGCGTTGAATGAGCTAATTAGCATGCCGACACAAAGATGGTAGACTGCCACAAGCATTTTTGCTGGAATGCTTTCAGTTTTTGGGGCTCTTCGTATTTTTAGTAAGACAGAGCCTTATCCGGCTTTTTTACACAGAAGAGTGGGCATTCAATCGGATCGTGCATGACTGGGACGTCAAAATGATCCGAGTAAATAGGGGGAAAAAAACTGAACATCCCAGTCATTCTTTTCTGTGATGAGTATGAGGCCGCACGAACTTCTGTTGATATCGACAACGAGGCCTTGGAAGCAGCGGTCCTAGCTCTCAGTGACCAACTAATGAAGGATTTTTCTGGTCTGTTTGCATGCCAATATTAGAGTATTTGATTTTGCCCGATTACTTTCCAAGTTCATTTTTCATAATAATTATAATAATTGTAAAAATAATTTTAAATAATTGTTTTCCTTCATCAAGGAGAATTGTTGTCCTTCATCAATTGTGAATTGTATTCCTTCATCACTCTGGATAGTCATGATTTTCTTCATGTTTTTTTTAACTAATATAGGACGTAAAACGATATACACGGATCCCTCAGCTGATATTGCTGAAGAATAAATATATTGCATGTATAGTAGGCATAAATATATGCTTGAGTATAAATTTTAAGTATTGCTTGCTTGAACTGTAACTTAAGGATTTTTTCATATAATTAGTGTAGCTTTTGAGGAACATTACATGAGCGGCAAAGGACGATACTGAGTTCACTGAAGAAAATACGAATTATGTAAATCTTGTTTTTCATAGAAAATGTTCAAGTGCATTAACTCACCGCAAAGGTTGGAGGAAACGAGAAAATCAGTTTGATTTTTGAAGTACTTTTCAAGCTTTTACTTTGATGTTTGTCTTGTCTGGTTGTCGCTACATGTCACAATGTTAAGTCGCAAAAGTAAAGTACCTAAAATGACAAGCCTACCCTCCTGTCAGAAGGTAAAGTGACAGGAAGATAGACCGTAATTGGTTGGTTACTAAGCGGAATAACCTTAGCTGAACGACAGTTTTTCATGACAGATTTTAGATATATCTCTTTAGATGCTCAGCTGGGGGCGCCGTATAAATTGAAGGGTAGGATCATCACTTTGAAGACGGGGAGTTTGTTCTTTCTGCTTGAGTCAGATTTTTTGTTTAAAGAATCGAATTAAAGACCTTCATACTGATTTGTTCAGTTCAGATGTGTTGATGTGTTGTTCTTTAAAGTTATCTTTTTGTCCAGGAGCAGGGTCAGATTTGACAGTTCTTGGGACCACAAGATCATTTTCCTAATGGTATACATGCATTTCTCTAATCTCAAATCTAATGGTATACATGCATTTGGTTTTCTTAACGTCAATTTTAACTTTCCCCTTACGGAAAAACTGGTATAGTTTAAAGTAGAGGAAAATATGAAAGTTGGATGCATACATTAGACAGGGGCATATAAATCCAACTCCACTTCTTGGCAAGTCCCTTAGAATTATGTTTGGCACTCCAACTATACCAGATGCTTTCCCGTTTTGAACATTCTAAGGTGAGTTTCCTACCTGACGAGTTTTAATTAAAGCCTTCGAGGAAATGCGTGAAACAGTTGGGACTGTTTTGATGGATTTCTTTACTAAGACTTCTGTGAGATCGCTATGCATTTTACCTGATATAACATGGAATCTAGCTAAATTCTCAGTCAGAAATTCTTCTGTTCCTTCGTTGCAGAAACCTGTTTCTTCGTTAGCATTCCTCAGAGGGTAGGGTAAGGAATGACTCTGTTTTATAAGGACTCTGTTTCAAGGTTTACGAGAGTTCCACGATTTACGAGAGTTGTAGTCAAGCCGATAGAACATATCCTGGCAATTGTTTCTCTGTCTTAATTTTTTGCTTTTTATTATATGATAAAGCTGCTGATAAGCTGCTCACCTCCATTCTATCTCAGGGTCGAAATTGCTCCGCGCATAACACTTTTTTCCTGATTTCCTGACGAGATTGTAGGTTTCCGAACCTAGTTCATACCGTCTTGGAGTATTGGTGTCTGCAGATACACTGCATTCGATGGCTTGCCGAATATTGTTAACATATTTTGCGCATTGTTCACCTAAAGATGCAACGATTAAAGTCTTCTTAGGGTGTCAGATGATAATGACACATTTTCACTTAAAACTTTATGGTACTGTGACGATTTCGACTTTTTATAGCAATAGGAACGGAGAATGTTATCAACGGAGGTGGAGTGGAGAACCATAAAATCATTCTTTCGTATATATTTCCAAGGTTAGGTCTTAGAATGATTTTAAATGTTATCATCTTACGCTCCTCAATGGGGTGGATGACAGTGAATTTAAAACCGACGATCATCCTTTTCCAATTCAAACGTTCGAAATTCTTTGAATGCGATTTGAACACGTATTTCCAATTTAGTTTCGAGTTTCACTGATTACCAGATAGCACGTCCAAATAGTATCGGTCACCCCATAATCATAGTAACTGACATCGAAACACTATACCATAAATTACATACGAAGGATGCGTGAACAAGATAGGATTGCTGATGAATAAATCAAATTCAGTTTCTGGTTCGATGCTTGGTAATTCCATGGGTCGATGGAAATTCACTATGTGAAGGATGTCGGCCAAAGAGATTGCATAGTTTAACATTTAACTATTTCGCTGAAATGTTAAACTGTTGTGTGCTGAATGAGTGTGAAAAGGATTGAATGCAGTAATTGGATTTTGCGGTCTTTTGTTTAACTTTGGCAAGTTTAATTATTGAAACCGTCGATATTGATAATGTTGACTTGTTGGAAATTATATCTGAACAAACGATTGGAATTCAGTGAGTATATATACACACTTTTCGGGCAAGTTTGTATTTTGCGAAATATTATAGTGAATATATGTGAAGAAAATGTAACCGAACGAAATTTCCACGTTTCAAACAATGAAATTTTCAAGCGAATATTCCAAAAAGTACTACGTAGTGTGGAATACATTCAAGGAACTTCTACGTTATATCGTTGTGGCAAGATTAAATCATGATTATTTAATAGGCTAAATCAAATCAAAACTTCAATTTCAATAAATTAAAAGACCGTTTCATGGCACATAATAAATAAACTTAACCTCATTTAATACAAACCACTTTGTAACACTACAAAATGCTTCTCCTCTTTCGAATGAATAGAAATAGAAAATAAATTGCCTACGTTATCTGATGTAATGTGAAATAAATTAGAATTGAAATTAATAGACAGCTTTCCAGCCGACATTTTCCAATAGGTTAATGTTAGTTTATATGATGCTGCGCAAATTTATGTCGAGTAAAATGAAGTTACCAAACGAGTATAGTTGAGCCATTGTGGAATGATGGTGAAAATTTAATTATGCATCACGAAATTAGTTTCGACAACATAATGACCGCACTAATTTCATGAGTTCACGGAAAAGGATGCATGTGAGAGCAACTGAATCAACGGAAGTGAGGATATAAAATCTCGGTGTAAGATACTCGTGTGTCATCATTCTAATGGCTGTCGTATGCAATAGAGTATTTTCAACATTTTATCTCTGCATTTTTGGGCCGAAATAAAGTTGGTCAGTTTGACTTGAACGTTGGGAATCGGGCAATATGCTGAATGAAAAGAAAGGAAGAAAAAGCCAAAGGAAGCTTCAAACAGTGATCCCAGAAAGAACTTTGATCAGAGAACTGAAGCTTATAAAAAGGAAACATGAATTTTCGGATTTCTTCTGTTAATATGAAATTTTCTCGAACAAGTTATCGGTTATCCCAAATTTTCGAATTTTCGAACCCCCTGAATCTAGCCTTGAATGTGGAGCTATTTTTAATTAACTTTTAGCTACCTAACATTGCTGACGGTCATGTAGACTTTGTTACAAAAAAAAGGATTCTTTCAGTTTGAAATGAAGAACGAAAAATGTTTAACCTAGATGATACTCAAAACAACTCCGTGATATGCATAGGAATACAAATTGCTGCTTGCTTCATTGCTGATAGTGCGACATCTATTAGCAATGAAACGCTTTTGCCTTTCGACAGAATGCTTTGTAACATTATTTATGTACGAAGCATGTTTTCATCATTCTGCCTAGCCTTGAAACTGAAAAATCACAATCGACACTATTCTCCACTACTCCCTTTTATAGATAAGGAGATGAAGGCTCTTTACGCGATAAATGTTGGACATCAGTGACACAAACCAACTAGACTACCAACTGAGCTCTTCCCCTATCGACCGGAGTATCTGACCTGAAACGATTTGACACATTGCTTTGGGCCAGGTTTTTTTATTCTATACCTGTTGCGCGTTTGGTTTACTGTGATTCGTTCTCTGGTGGTAGGAGGATTATTTGTAGAAAAGCGACTACTTTTGCACGATGCTACCAGCCGATCTAGTCGATCAGCCTTTTGTTGTCAGGATCGTTGAGACCCTTGTCCTTTCTGGTTCTATTTGGCTGCCGATTCCAACGTCTCTTCGACAAAAACCACGCCTTCGCTTTGCGGGTCCATCATGACAGTCGCAAGCCTATGTAAGGTAGGAGGGAGTTTATGTTGTCTAACAAAGTAGAAATTAAGCCGTGAGGTGCATTTGATGCGGAGTTGAGACGTTGTATACGTTTGGTCTCTCGTTGAGTGAACTTTTTGAAAAGATTAAGAGACGACAGACGAACTGGTGGACGATATATGTCTTAAAAGTCTAAGCTGCATAATTGTAGCTAACGTTGTACCGAAGGAGAAGTCGCCAAGTGTTACGACGACCTGTAATGTGGGATGAAAAGTGACTGTTGGATGGTAGATGGGAAGGATTAACATAAGCAAGTACCGAAGACGTCACCCATGCCGCATGGGATGTACCAGGGGAAAGCGGTTGAACTGATGGACTAAGAACGAAAGAAGAATACAAAGGAAAGATGAATCTAAGTATTCTATACCGCTCCTTGTGCAGTAGCTTGTGGACTCCACGTGACGCACAGGGCTGATGGTCTAGGTACTTATTTCATTCAGTCGCTGGGGAGTTCCTTCCCCATGTACCCGAGTAAGTGAGGAAGGGTTATCAGTCCCGTGTGTCTGGAGCAAAAACTGAGGGTTTTTCTCGGACTGTAGTGAAATAAAACCTGATCCCAGGTTTATCTGAACCACGGGTTGGGGGTTGCCCATGACAGGTTACTATACTGTCAGTCGCCCACACGATGAGGAGCTTTTTCTTGGCTGAAATGTGGTGGTTCCGGTTACGAAAGCTAGAGAGTAAGGTGAGCACTCACCAGTTGTCTTTGTCAATCTAGAAAGCCTTAACGAAAGTGGGACCTGGGAGTCAAACTTGTGTCAGATATTGGGGGTGGTGGGTGATATATTGTTTCTACCCTGTCTTTGTAGACTGCGGAATTAAGCAGACAAGGCAGGTCTCCATGTAAAACCTTTCAACTTCATCGCTTCGATAAGGCTATCGAGACGGAGGTCTCCCATGTTTTCCTCAAGATCATCGTACAGTCCATCCCGTGTTCTGCATGAGCAGAAAGTATGACAGCTGTCATCCACTACTTTAAAGTAGTTCACAATACTCAATATTTCATCTCGTTTTAGGGAAAAAATGTAGGACATCACTGGAAGATGAGTCGACAGAAGTTCAAAAGAAGAGGTTGGAAAATCATTTCAAATGGCTGGTACGACGCGATATGCGAAAACGCAGTGAATAAACCGGATCAGGGGTTCAAAGAGTATATTCAGTGACCAACGCGGGCCGAAGAACACTACCGCAGAATTTTTGCTAAAAAAAGCGATAGCTTTATACTGCATGACCTCAGATTGGCGTGTGTCTCTAGCCAAAAACTGGAAGAAGTCTTCAATTCTCAAAGGAGTCCTTGAGCATACGAGGATGAATCAAAAATAATCCCGTCAAAATCAAAAATATATGGCTGCAATATTTCAAGCAGCGACACCAACGATTATTGAAGCTGCAAATTAGGTCATAATGTAACCACAATGCAGAGAGGAAAAACAAGCAGGATTATTAGATTTCTGAGAAAATGGCTCACTGAAAATATAGAACCTTCGCAGAACTGCTCCAAAGAGAGAGAATTACTCAGTTAAGAAATTCTTCTGTTGATTTTAAAACACATGGACTAGCGAAAAGTATTATTTGCCCTGTTCACAAAAAGGAAGACAATTTGATATGGAAAAATTATAGAAGCGTGGTCTTACTGTGTACGTCTTATAACGTGCTCAGTAAAACGATAGAATGAAAACTGAAGCCGAAGAAGAGGAGAGATTCAGGAGAGTATCAGCGAAAGTTTCGCTAATGGATGGTCAACAAAACGGGCCAGTAAAAGAAGGTTCAGAGTGATGATTTTGTTACAATCAAGAGTTGTATGAATTATTTGACGAACCCCCTGTATCTATTTGCCTTAAGTTGCACAAACTGCAATGGGGCGGAACATATGATAGAATAAGAAAAAACCGACCACCCAAAAGGACATTGAAGGGTAGAGTGCAAGGCAAACGTCCAGCAGGAAAAGCGAGAATTCGATGGGAAGACATGATGATCATCGTCAGCTATTTTTTTCAGTAGTGATCATCTGAAAAACGAGCCCGCAGAACCGTGACATTTGGAGGAGGTTGATATTGGAAGCCAAGGCCTGACTAGGGTTATCGCGACATAGATGATCATGAATCAATGTATAATGTATAATGAAAACTTTATATGTGGGTATTAGTGCTAATGTAGGCTTTGTTCTATATTTGAAAATGGCCCGAGAAGATTTTGTCCGTCCGTATGGGTCAAATAATGGGTGTTATTTTGGATTATAAGGACGCCGTTTTAAATTTAAGGAAGTAATATTGTATGTTGTAAAATTTGACGAAACGTGTGTGCGATTTGCATTTTAACAGCGCATCGAAGTTGAATTATTTTCTTTTTCTATTGAATTGAAAATCTCATATTCTAAGCGAATTGATTATATGAATCGCAAGTTAATTTCAAGTTATACTTCAACACGTCCTGCAAGAGGAGAATTCCTTGTCCAAGATTTCCATTTTTGTAATTTTCTGTTATATTTTCTATGAATTTATGACAGAGTCGGAACGATTTTGTGAATTCAAACCACATTAATTCCAATCTACCGTCGACGTTACACAAGACATTAAATAATTTTGACATTAACAAAAAGTTATCATTTCACATCTATTTCGAATAGAATGCCATGAAATGCATGCAACAGAATTACAATTCCTTGATATTCATTAATTCCACAGCAATATCATTTGCATAGAATGTCAATTATCAAGGTTGCTTGCATTTGGAGCTTCAAATATCGACAACTGCACTTTTGCAGACATTAACTCTATTCGAAAAGGTTACGAGTCTGAATTCTTAGCCATATGGTGGAAATCTTCGCATCTGTTTCCTCAGGTATTCAAATGAACTTGAAAACACTTAAATATTCAGATCTTAGTGCATCTGCTTAATTCGCGGAAAACGACCAATAAATTCTTGTCCGTATTCTCTCAGGCCCATTAACGTCTTTCAAAAATCCAATAAACTTGGTGGTTAACATGAAATTCTTTGGATTTTACATAATTAAATGGACTGAAGCTTTTAATTATTCATGAAGACGAAATTTCATTAGCTATGCAAGTTTGAGTTCGGCAAGAATTAAATGCTCCTAAACTTAAATCCGGCATTTTCGGTATCCCGAAAGAGAATAAATAATGAAAATTATTTAAAATCTCAACTTCAAATTGAAATAAATTTCTCATTCTGTTACTACAAGGCTTGCACTTAATATTTCTATGCTACGCCTTGTGATGAAAAATTGAAAGTATGTTTGGTTTAGCAGCGTAATTATTGTTAATATATTTACTCTTCCACCGGATTCAAGGTATGTTAACCGTGTACAAATAGTTGGAACAGAAAAAAAGAAGCGAAAAAGACCCCCAAAAAACCAAAACAAAACATTGTTGCATTGCAAATAATTAAAGTTCGAACAAACCTTTTTGTCCACTACGGAAACTGTGGAAACCTTGTCCGGTTCAAAGACCAACGATAATTAATGTGCAAATAAATATTGCATTAATTTACAATGAATTTCCGGTGAAGCCATCAGCGAAAGCTATTTACAATGTTAGATCTTTTGCAGAAAATTTTTCAATTAATTCAAGTTTAACAATTGCTTGGCATGAAGTTCAGTAGCAATATTTCATTGTCAATTTTTCAATTCCAGCATATTTTTACATGACTGCACATCGAAGCCGATAAATTATAGCACGGTGGATTTACGATGGAGTCCAGGATCTAATGAAAGTCGTGGTAATGTTGCCGGCAGGATGGAAATGTGCTTAGACAGGAACTACAATTCTCTGGACTTATTTGCAGCGATCAATTGAAATTATTAGAAATTTTCACGGACTTGATATCGCATACATTGAAGCTTCCCATCGACTCTTCATTACCTTTCAATTAGTTCTGATCGTTACCTTGAAATGTTGGTTTATTTTTTCACATATGATTCGGTCACAGTTGGTAGCCTACCCGGTCAAGTTAATATGATGGACAGACCCACCGCAATTGGTATAATAAAAGACATTATAGTAACACGTAAAGGTATTCGCTAGGCAAAAATAATTATAAGCTCTTTGGATCGGATGAGCACTTGGTAGGAAATCCCATTGAACAGTTCTGCAATTGTTTTAGAAAGGATTTTGTTAGACTTGCAAGAAGGGTTGGGAAATGGGGTTGATGGTATCTAGAAGAAAGATTATCGATTGTACACAATCTTTCCATTAAGTTTCAGGACTTAAGATGTTTCCAACAGATGATTAATTTTCTGCAAACATCGCGCACTGCTTCAAATACTCGCAGGAGCAGTCGCAGACAACCGGAAAGGCTTTTGGGAATCTGTCTACAATAGTGCTGTCAAGGTTCGCGGATATATTTTGCTAAATTGTTTCCACGTCTTCCAAAAAGGTTACCATGAGGGCTGCCCAATGTTTTAAAATTTGCCAGATGTCTGCTGACCAAGCAGGATGTTCGGGGACTGTGACCACTAGCCTGAATGGGCGGGGTCATACAATTCAGGTAACTGGGAAGGAACTAGTTATCTGAACTGTAAAATTCGGTTGAGACATGTTGAAGCTGCCGAAGCGTTTTAGAATTACAAGAAAGCATGCTCCTGCTACAGTCTCAATTCCAGGAATAAAACTTCGGTGAATGAAACCTTAGACATCGAAGAATGTGACGGACAATGTTTTCCTGTGTGAACTGTTTTCCAACGCATACTATTGTTGGATAAACCTTTTAAGTAGCGCAGCTTTTCAGCTAACTTTTGTTTATCAGTATTTGAATCTCGGATAAAAAGTCATAACCCTTCCAAACTCATTCAAAAACATCGTCGAGCGCTTGAAAACGTTGCTGGTTTCGATGCGCTGTCAGAGTATGCTGAATGAACACCTTCTGTAAACTAACGTGTATGAGCAATCGCGATTGGAATATATTTCTTATGAATTAATACATTGAACTGTCCTCCATTATTGAAATACTGATGTCATCACAAAAGGACACAATACAACCAGATCGTCAACAAACGTCAAAATCCGTCTCAACTGCTCCAAAGAAAACATTAGAATTGGACGAAAGCGTAGTTTAGACAGTTCTAGTTTCGGTTGTTGTTGGAAAAGTTGTTATTCTAGCCTAGTCGTAATTTTCCGACGAATATGGCAGCAATTTTCACTCCAAAAGGAGTCACGGCTATCTGATCGTAAGCAAGTTAATAGTCATCGCAATCTCTGCGAAAAATTAATTTCAGAAATTGAAAAAAGTGTAGTCTACGTAGTACTAGTTCTTGTAGATGTTCTATTCCAATTGTGAATTTTACTTAAAAAGGACTCAAGACAACCTGTTCGTAAGCAAGTCAAAATTCATTGCAACTGCTCCGAAAAAACATGAGAAACGAACGAAAATGTAGTCTGCGTAGTACCAGTACTTTGTTAGTACTTTGTTCTAGTCTAGTTGTAATTTTCCGATGGAAAGGACTGAAATTTGCACTTCAAAAGAACTCAAAACGATGTGTTCGTACAAAAGTCAAAACTCATCGGGGTCGCTGCGAAAAAACATGCCAAAAATAGAGGAATACTTACTTAGTACTAGTCCGTACTTTCTTTTTACTACTATTCTAGTAGTTTACTACTAACGACATAGGACTTACGGCTGTCTGCTCGTAGACCAATCAAAACTCATCGTCAGAGTCAGATAATGGCAGAGATCAACAAACAAGAAGTCTACGTGGTCTTATAATTTCCGAACAAATAGTGCTACCAGCACAGTAGTGAACTCAATATGACTTCCGGCACTCTTTGAACTGATCATGTTTACTGGTTGGCTTCAGAAACGTTGGGAAATCAAAACAGGATGTGAGGAATTCATAACATGAACTGCTCCCCAGCAAAATTTGTCTGCCAACCTCAAATGAGTTTTGTCCTTCATAATGCTGGGGGATGGTCTTTTGGCGTTAAGCATCATTACTTCAGAGGCTTCACAGGCTACCGCAATAAGGCTTGAAGTTTTGAAAACCTTCATTGATATCTGGCTCACGCAAATCGCTTTTTAAAAATTTTTCAAACTATCGATCCATAGGTTTCGCTCAATCTTGTGAACAATATCTTTTACAAAAACTAACTCTCTTTACCTTCGAAGTTAGCTTTGTAAAAATATTCATCAGCGATTTTTTGGTTTTGTCCTTAATCTAAAAAATTTGCCTGATTTGACTGCATGTTTAATTCCTAATATTCAAAATTTCATTTGTCCAAAACAGAAAAACTACACTTTCCAATTCACTGAGAATAGAGTCACGAATTTTCCTAATACGCTTCTAACAGTCATAAAAATCCGGGTTAGAACGGAGCTGTCACATCAGAAATTCAATTTCAATGATGAGAATTTAGATGAGAATTACTGGACAAAATCTGACCGGATAAAATCTGGACATTACATCCAGCAACATGGCCACCGATGTATAATCGATGGGTATGTATAGGATAATTTTCTCGTTAAGTTAGGCGACAAAGTACCAAAGTTCTTGAAGCGAAACCAAGTTTTTGGTCAAAAAACCAAACTTCTCGAAGCGAAACACGTTTTCTTGGAAACGCTTTAAATTTTACGAAGGGATTCGCTATTAAGAGAATAGACAGGACGAGGCAAGCCGTTAGCATGGCCAAGAGAATCACCGGAACCGACAGTACAGGACAGCATACATGTCTACATATTAGATCGTAAGAAGGTCTTATTCTGTAAAGACCTGAAACTTTCTGAAGAACCTTGACAGCGAAGGATTAAGAACGTGATAGTTGAAATGGTGGTGGAAAGAATTTGTGTTTTGAAAACCAAGGATCCAGAACTACTGTGAAGCACTGGCTAGAACAAATTTTTAAATTATGAATTGCTGTGCATCTCAGTTCATGCAAAGGACTCTTAAAAACCCTTAACGAGCATTGATATGACGAAATCCTGTGATAAAAAGGGTATATTATTTTCTGTATAGCTTATTTCTGTATAAGTTTTCACTCCAGACAAACTTTCGCTGAAGTTTATATCTTATGAAGCATTGGGGACCCTGGCTGCATAATCCCATCCCAACTAATTGAAGTGCCTGTCCTCCAAACTTAGACAGTTTGAATCAAAGCGATCTTCGCCTTCTTTCTGCCCGCCACAGACTCAGCTTGCGTCGTCGGTTTGAATGTCGAATTTTTTTCTCTGTTTGACCCACAAGGTTCAGGCCTGTTGCCAATGCTTTTTAGTTCATGCACTTTTAATTCGCAAAAGCGAGAAAGTGTGGATTATCGTGTGGACGAATGGACTTGCTAAAGATCCTGTGCTTGATCAGGTCAATGCAAATTATTTTCGGTTTTGCTTTGTATTATGAGAACTGAGCTTTCATCAGTGAGTTGAATAAAAGGAAGCGTATTTTCTTTAACCCGTGCAACTTGTGGCCATCTCGATTTAGGTTTGAAACTAAGCTGTCCAATGTTACTGATTTTTTTTTCGCTTGTTTATCATATCAGTTCATAATAGGTATGTTTAAGGACCGCGAAGACAGTCCTTCTTTCACCTTTTTCAAATTTTATCATAAACTTTTTCTTTAATACGATAAATAAACAAATAATTTATCTCTATTACGATAAATAAACAATAAAATGTTAATCAGAATTGACTTCGGCATTGTGGAAGTTATTATCAATGATTTTCGTTCAGTCTAATCGTAAGCAGTTTATGGGCATAATAAATATTTGATTAACCATATGTTAGTGGCATATCTAAGATTTATATTTGTATCTTTTTTGTATCCATTTTCTCTCTTCAGCCAACCTTGTTCTCAACAATTTCGTGAAATTTATCTCTCTCTTTTCTCCTTTATTTTCTTCCATTCTTTCAACATACAATCGAAAAATTTATATCTACCAACTAATGTTTGCATGCAGTGTTTGATCCTTGCAGTGAAAAATATGGATATGAATATCATCAGCAATAGATACTGAAAAAATTTATTCACATCGCGTTGATTTTGGGGGCGGTAACAGAAGATGGAATCATCACAAGTTAATATTAAAACTGATGTATGTTAAATGTTCAAAGGACACACAATAGACCCCATATACAACACACTATTACAAATACACGCGCACTGAAGTATGTGGAAAAATGATTGTCAAACATTCGGATTTGGAAACGTGGAAAGCAATTTGCGAAAATTCAGATAAGTTGAAATCAATGGCGAAATCAAATACTATAAGAGAGTGAGTTAAGTATTTCGCAGCATGATGATGTGTAATGAAGAGAAGAGGCTTTTTTGACTGATTTTAGATGCGATGCATTTTAAGGATAACGCAAAAGTTTATTAAAACTGGGCTATTATTTATTGAAATACAACTGAAAAGGTAACCTGGCAGAAAATTTACAAGATGCAGACTTTCAATTTTGCGCTTTCAACAAGAAATTTATCCGAGAAATCGAAAAAAAATATTCCCACCTCGCAAAAACATCTGTCAGCTCATTTTAAAGGGATGATTTCTTTTGAGAGCTTGGCTAAAATAAAACATGGTCACCAACCAGTACGATTTTGTCAACCAAATCCGAAATTTGATTAAAAAGAAGATGGGCAAATCTGTTGAGGCAATCACGGTAGAAAACGTCGATAAACTTGAAAAAATTGTCGGCTGGTTGAAGCATGGTATTATGCAGTGGCTTATATAAGACGCATCATTCTCAAAGAAGTTCAAGGATTCCCATCGGCTGTGGAGCTCATACCAAGTCTATCCTGGGATAAAAATGGAACCGACCTTGTTTGCTACACACTTCAGGGGGTGGGCGGTTGTAATTTTAACTAGAGAGTAATATTATATCCTATGTGAACGTTTGGAAGACGCTGTGAGCGAGAGAGAATTAGAGAAAATTCAGCGAAGGAGGACTATTTTCTCATGACAATTTGTGCAAAAGAGGGAAAGTGCAATGGCTGCGTCACTGTCAATGGGTCCTAAAATTTGGAAGACCTCCATACGTTGGGCTTTAGACTGAAGGGATTGCTAGGATCGCTAAAGGGAAAAATCGCAACAGAAATTCAGGGAAAGCAAAGTGCAGCCAAGAAAAGAGACGAAGACCACCGTTTCGACGACAGAGACCATTGTTTACTTTTTGTCTAATCAATATAGAATTGATGAGTCAATATAATTTACAAGAGCTAAGGACGAATACCTGTAGAATGAAAAATTACTCCAAGTTTTTCAAATTTTGTAGTCTGCTTTGAAAAAAAAAACTGAAACAGAACCCTGTAGATAATATCTTTCAAATATGTTTCATGAAAATTCATAATTTTGAAAATAAAGGTTAAAAAGCAATGAACAAAAACAAAAAGTTTTCCTTTCGGCCAGCTCAGCGTCTTCGGACATTTTCGAAAGGAAGGGATAGCCACATAATTTAGTCTGGAGGGTCGAACGGAAGAGTAGCTTGAAAATTCAAGTCAGTAAGCCGTTTCTTTTCCACCATTTTGATTTTGAGTTTTTGTAATCACAAGCCATATCAAATAAACATTCGATACATCCAATTGATAGCAACAAGTCACTCACAACCCTGCAACCACCCATTCAACATCTGATTAATGAAAATACCTAGGAAATAGTTCGGACAGTTGCAAATGTTTGCTAAACAGATCCTTGACTGAAGTCATTAATCCTCCGCCTCCATAAGTACTACAGGTCCCATTGTCAGTTCCAAGTTGGCTTCAGTGGGAATGTCCGGTTTAACAAGTGTGTGGCTAATTTATTGATAGGTTCGAGACAGGCATCCATTCGTATGTGTTGGACTCAGTAGAGTCCGGAAAATAGACTCCGTCGATTAAATACCATTGAAATTGCCATTGTGACTGGTAATGGGATGAATATGTGTTTTCTATGCATATATCCTGTACACGTAAATACATTAGCGTAGATATGTGCGATTTTAGATTAAAGAAAAGAAACAAGACTGGAATAAGTAGATTAGAAGATTGTTCTAGATAGAACTTAATGGGTTAAGTGGGCTCTGATGTATCTATTTTGCTGAGGCTCATATCCGAATTAATTGAAGGTGTAGATATCGAGTAGTCAACGCTATAGGTATATCGAATCGAGCCAACATTAGCAATTACGTTCAAACCGAAAAAGGGAAGACCATGAATATTTATCTCAATATTCACATCCCAGTTTTGCTGGTTAGGCTTCAGAACCGTGAACGCAATTAATTCCGAGTATTAGTCAGATCTAGATAAGTTTAATTTCAAGTCAACCAATTTGAACCATTTGTTCAGGGTTCATTGTAAAACTTTCATTCATCCGATATCTAACCATCCCAATATATTACCTTCTTAATTAGAAATCATTTGTCATATGGGTGCCTATATCCTTGCGAAAACGTCTCGAATAAGCAAATCAGCATTCAAATCACGTTTCCTATCAAAATCCCTGCCAACAAAATAATCATTTCATAAATTGCCATAAAAATTAACAACATCGCAAACGTGAAACGTGTCATCATCATCATCATCATCACATTGAAAAATGATTTCGCATCCATTTGAAAAGATACAAGATACTTTGGTACTTGGATTTGCATTGCAAGAATACTACACGAAGCAAGTAATAAATTTGATATAAATCGATAGCAGTAGCAATGATTAATTGTTTAATTAATTTCCTAGTGGTCGTTGGCTCATTGCAAATGAAACCATATCACGCAGCAGCCATGGAATCAATGTTAAGAATGAATAATATAATTGCATGTCAGCCAATTTACCTTGGCAAAACTATTAAATTACTTACGCACTGTCGGCAATGACGGATATACTATAATGCATGTCGGGATGATTTGCGATTCTCAGCTATTGATATGCGTTATCTGAAATAAATGGGCGGCAATTGAAATTTAAAGACTCCACTCGACCAAAAGAATTTCAAGAGATTATTTCGTTTAAATGAATTAATAGAGCAATTAGCTGCAATAGTGAAAGTATTTTAATTAATGATAATGGAACTTCAACTTCGACATAGTAGAAGCGTACAATGGGCAATAGCTTCACTGCAAGAATTAAATATTCTGTTGTTGAAGGTTGAAATCTTGTAACTACACAATTTTAATTGACTTTTCGGAAGAGACATTAACATCCTTTTTGAATGTTAACGCTCACTAGTATTGCAATGTATAAATTACTATAAAGTTGCAACAAGGGTGATATGATTTCGATAACTTGTAGCGGCCATTTTGAATTGAAATATTTGGCATCTGCTGTCAAGATTCGTGAGTATGTTGCGTCATTGTGTCATGAGTAGTCTCACGTTAGTGCAAAGTTTGAAAATTGTCATTTTGTTAAACAAAAAGATTTTTTGGTAGGAAAAGACAGTTTTGGGTATAACATGGCCACATTTTTTTCTGTTTCCTGGGAAAAATTAGTAAATTGATTCACTTTCATGATAAAAAGCCGTAAGTTCTGTTTTGAACAAAATAAACCCCGGTTTCGACAAAACGTCACAAAGAGCAAATAGTGTCCGCATCCCGACTTTCTAGAGAAGTTAGTCTTCCCAGAATGATGATTTTGCGTGATTTATCATTGAATCTTGGACTTCTTCCATCTGTGATTGATGAAGCCTATCCATGGCGCAAGAACTCAAGTTAAAGACAACAGCTTACATTTTGAATCAACTGATTTTTGCTGTATAATACTACTGCGATTTTTATCAAGCTTTCTGATTCCAATTGAGATGTAAAACGAAAATTTGCTCATAAATAAGTTTAAAAAAAGTTCATGATGCAAATCGATCCATTAAGCGACGGATAAGGATCGAGTGCAAAAAATAATGGCTGATTGTGTTGTTAAATTATAGAAAAGACATTTAAAAAACTGACAAAAAACACCGAGCGTCGAAAGGAAATCTCAGTTATATTGAAAACGTTATTGCAAAATATCAAGGTGATGCAAATTATTAAAATATCAACAGGAACAAGTTCCTTTTGGCTTATTTAATTTTGGAAAAATGCTCGGAACTTTTGCATGAATCAATCTAACTTTTTGTAGATTTTCTACAGGGCAGTATCAACAAGTACGGTCTATACAATCTGTTCTTCCAATTGGCAGTCCCACTTCCAATTTGTTTGTCTTATAAATACAGCAATCTACAACTGCTTAGAGATTGTTCCAAATAATAATCTTAGCGAGAGAGGCTCAAAACAAGGTGATGTGGTCTTGCATCAACTTTCTATGACCTTTTTCAAGCTTAGCTCAAAACAAATGCTCGTTTGTTGAATCAGTGTTGCTGTAGTCAGTCCGATTACTGGCGTTTACAGACGAAATAGATACAATGCTCGGACGGTCCTTGGCGCATCGGAGGTATTCCAGAAATCAGACCAGTCGCCAACATAATATATAAATGTTTAAACGATCCATCATTCTCTTTGATTGTCAAAAGCAATTAAGTCACTAACTCTCATTATAATGGTATTTTGGCTTCTCTACAATTTTCCAGGCGCATTATTTCTTTGTATGGAAAATAATTTAGATATAGGAGATAAAGAGGAAGGCGTGGAGAGGGTTTCTTTGATAATTTTTCTGAATTTGTATGTACATACAATGACTTACAAGTATTAGTTCAGAGAGCTTGATTTCCCAATCTCCCCGTTCACCGAAATCGCTGAACTTTTAAGCTCTCTGTCTTACAAAGTTCACTTCATTTTTTACACAGGATACTCGTATCTCTTCCTTTATGATACCGCTCTGGATTTTGAGGGCTTTTCGATGGGTACGCTTTATGTAATGATCGTGTAATTTCTCAACTTTATTTGAAAGAACGCCAGATTATGCTTGAGGCGAATTTTGAGAATTCGAGTACATTTGAAAAATTTACGATGACGATGCTACATGAAAGCGTCAGAATTAAAGGTGATTCAAGAAACTCCGCGGTGTTCAGGCTGATACCAAATACACTGCTCTTTCAGGCAGGTTTACTGATGTTAGTGAGCCTGAAGCAGAGGCATTGAATCACGACTAACCTGCGTTATACAACAGGTGGGATTGCATACAAACTGAAAATCAGTGAAATGTGTTTATTTAAAAAAAAATTTGGTACATAACCAATATTCATATTTGGATTCCTCGTGGTCGTGAAGGACTTAATTTGACAGGGCGTATCATAGAGAAGCGAAATACTGCTGTAACGTAAAGAAATTAATTCCTCTTGAACAGAGTGATAAAAAGGAATGTAAATTGGATCGTTTCTAACAATTGGGAGGATAAACACGTATGATCCTCACGTAATGCCTTGCTTTCAACAATCAAATATAGAGCAACCTTCATCAAAGGAAGGTTGTGCTTTCAGAGTTGTTGGGAGGCTGAAGGTTTCAGTATTGCAATTTTTGAATATATTCGATGATTTTGAGTTCGTTAGATTTTTTGGGAGTTTGGAGTTATTTTTCATCTGACTTTTATTATCGTTTTTTAATATTATTTTCATGACTTATTTTTTATGATAGAGCTCTCATGCAAACATACCCAAATGAAAGATGCATTTCGATCCAAATTTTAGTAATAAGTCCATTGCCATATTTGATAAACAAATGATTCCTTGGTAGTAGGTCCAGATTTCTTAAGTCACTTCTTACTGATGCAGATAGAAGATAGTAAATTTGTAATCAATCAACTTTCACATTTCAAATCACTGTTAGTTTCTTCCTTTTTTTCTGAACCAAGAACTAATACTTTTGCAAGAGTAAAGTTGCAAAAGTTTCCTGAATAGCACAAATTATAAAAAAATTATAAAAATTTCAACTAGTGTTATGAGATTAAATAACTAATACGATATGTGAAAATTCATTAAAAATTAATAATTTTCCTCGATTTACCTCATTGTTCAACATTAAAGTATTTATTCAACAGTTTACCACACTTGTCTAAACGCATTTGAGGTCCTGAATAATACCGTCAACTAAGCCAGCAAGTTGATTTGAAAAACACTTGCAATGTTGACGTTAAACCAAACAAATATTGCAAATATTCTGTTCAAATGATTGACACATTATCTCTTTTGTTGATATTATTAGATAAATATTTTCCATACGATAGTGCTTGCTCGTTTTCGCGCAACAGAGTTGCTCTAAACGCCATTTAGTTTGTGTATTGTGGCATTAAATTTGTTACCACGTAAGGCTTTTGTATTGTTATTTGCATTGGCCATGGCAAATGCAAAACGAGCTGTAATATATTAATTTGAAGTGACAAATTAAAAATATTAAGTTTATTTAAAATGTAAAAACAATTCATGTTTGCAAATAGATAAAGAAATTTGCGATATTTCGGGAGAGTTCGAGTACTCTTGGTAAGATTTTCGCTTGCAGCTTGAAGTAGCTTAAAGTAAACTGAAAACTGAGGGACAGCTATAAAAAATTATTCTAAAATGAAAGAAAATATTCGAATAAATAGTTCAGAATTCAATCATTCATCCATTAATCCTCTTTAAGAAATCAAAGCAACCGAAACTCGTTTAAAATGAACTTATGAAATGAATTTACCCAATAATAGTTTCTGGACTTTTTGTCGCGAAAATTCCAGGAGCTTCCATATGTGAGGGAAAATGGGTATTACCACATTGGATGAATCCCAACTAGCCAGTGGGTCAGCATATTCAAACTTGAGTCCTGAAACTGGAGTGAAGCTCCTGAAAAAAATGGATAATCTTACAGCTGAATTCAGAAGGAAGCCAAAAAGAGGTTTTGCTTAAGACATGCTTGTCTAATTGTTCATCTCTCTCCTATATTAATGTTACAGGCATCAAAGAATTTGACGGTGGGGTTCGAAATATCCTCAGAAAATATTTGAAATTTCAAATTCGAAGAAATGTCATTGGAATCATTGCCACACTTCATTTGACCCTTTTTAAGAAACCCAAAAAATGCTTTCAAAAGGATTATGACAAAGATTCATAGATTTAGGTTGTTTTTAGAAGATACTTAAACGCTAAATAGCGATTCGTACGTTTTCATTCCGGAACCAATATTATCCCACTGAATTCAAGGTTCTGTGAGAAATTGTAGGTTATACGACCGAGATCAATGTTCCCGAAAATCCAGTATAATTGGAAGAATCAGAAACCAATCGATTTCCAGCATAAAGGGCAATATCATAATGAAAATTGAAAACCATTTGACTAGGTTTCAACGCGGGAAAATCCGGAAACCATTCAGATAGTGCTTCTAAGACCACCTTAAAAACATGAAAGTTTTCCTTCAGTTTACAGGGTAAAGGTCCAGTTAGAAAATTCACAGATACAACTCAAATGTCTTAGGGCCCAGTGTTATGTTCAAAATAATCCCATTTGTAACACGTGTTGAATATTTTAAGAAACATCCTCTTCGTCACAACATTATCGCATGCTAATCTAGGCAAATGCAAGATACAATACCCACTAGGATATACCAAGAGTTAATAACTCTACCAACGGTTTACTCAGATAACTTTGATCAACGTCAAGCAGAGATTAATCAGGCAATTCCAAGCACGCATCCTTCTCCTCTTCTTCTCCAGGAATCAAAACTGTAGCTTACCCTAAAACATCTAACCAGCCTACGCTACGTGTGAAAATAAAACCTCGACTAACTTCGTTGCAGCCTATTTTACTGAGACTTCAAAGAGGAACCTAACCTATTCCTTTTCTTAACCTGCAAGGTGATTTTTTTATCAAAGAACTTGTCGAAACAAACCTTCCACCCATTTTTTTATCAAAAAACTTGTCGAAACAAACCTTTAACCAATTCTTTTTTTTTGATTTTCCATTCCGAAATGCTATGTTTATAATTTTGACCATCTGTTTGACCAACTTTTAACAAATATATCGATTTATCAATTAGAGGATTAGGTTCTGCATCATAATAATGCCATTTGCAATTGATCAATGCCAGCATCTCGTCAGCAAGGAACGCTAAGCCAGAAAATTGGAGATTAGCCAGAGCCAAGTCCAAAACAATCATGAAAGACCTTTGTGTTCCGAGAGGAAAACACACTAAACTGACGTTTAACAGACGATAGATACCTTTTTCTTTTTTTCCATGGTGTCAAATATTCGTAATACCGCCGACGAAAGCGATGAATAGTGGTCTTCCTGGGAATTTTTCAGTTTTATAACCAATAAAAGCCTTATTTTGCTGATTGAGCAGCAAAAAATATTGAACGCCAAAGAAAAATTAAACGTTGGCCAACAATTCTGATTTATGGTTTTTTGAACCCAGTCTTCAAATTTTTTTAAGAATTGATGTCGTGTGAAAGGCTTCTTCAGTTGAAAGCCGAGCAAGACATCCTTGAACCAATTAGAGACTCATAAAAAAAATATTCGGAAGAGGCGTTTATAGGACAACTTTAAGAAGGGATATCAGGAAATGAGTTGGAGCGATTCTCAAAAAATTTCTACTAAATCAAAGTTTACATTTCTGTACATAAAAGCCAACTTTGTTGCGGTTTTTGTGTAAGCAGTAAGGACCAGAATACGCAAACGGTGAACATAATGTGTAAAATTCTTCTTTTTTTTTCATTCAAATTAGTTTTTTTATTAACTTTTAGTTTTATTTACTATCGGTATTGTATGGGGAGTTCTAATAGCTTCAGTGCATGTTAAGTCAACTTTCCAGGTACGCCAGGGTTTTAGAATTCAGGACAATCGGACATGTGCATGAAGGAAATAGAGGCATCGTTGGCCGTCAAAATCCCTGATGGTACTCCTTTGACAAATGCAATAGGAAAAACGAAAACCTGTGCAGTGTGAAGTTTTCATTTTAAAAGGTAATCTCGGAATTCATTACTTTGATTTGGCTCGTAAGTGTCTGAAAGATTTTTGACATATTATGACTGGGAAAGACGGTGCCATATGAGAGAGTACTTGACGTTAAAATGACGTCATCGTTCGGAAAGTATAAGAACTTCTTCTTATATTTTGTATCTAGAAAACTGTTAATCTATAGACATGCATCACAATAGTCGATTTCCATACACAACCTTTGTCGGGATATGACCACGGTTGATGTTTTGCTGTTGCTATGTGTCCGCATCATCTCGTTCATCCAGCCAAACCCCCCTTCAAAGCTCAGTCAAAATCAAAACCAGTCCTACTACTGTTGCTATAGAGTCTGAAGTTTAGAATAAAATAAAGTCTTTTTCTGGTAATTTAATAAGGGATTTCTCATTGATTTTCTCTCTAGGCATTCAAGGAAACTTAAGCAAACCAGCTTGTAAAATTGATTTTTGTTCACTGAATGATGATCCTGCAAATATTTTTCAAAATTTCGGATTGCTTTCCTCGAAAGCTAGCTGCTTATGACAAGTGGAAACAGATATATATTTTACAATTTAACGTTTTGGTTGAATGTTTTCACTGTTGAAAGTGTGTTGAGTCCAAGCTCAACTGATTATTATAATCTTGGAATTAATCTGCAGTATTTTCAAATTCGACGCTTGATCAGAATTATCCTGCAATTTATAATCCGCATCCAAGGTGCGAGTATAGTATAAGTATAGTTTGTTTATAAGTAATTTGCTCTTTCGAAACATTGCTCTGCACTGAATTTTTTCAGTGTTTTATATTAAGTTTTACTTAGAACATGAAGTTTTACTCCCATTCACCGTCAAAATTTTCTTAAGGATTGCAATTTGTCTGACAGCTGACTTTGTCTGACTGCGATTTACAAATCGTTCTAAATTTTATCACGGCTAGCTTCAACAAATATATATGAAATTTACAACCAAGATCAAATGCTCTTTCCGAATCCACAAAATACAATAAAATACCACTCAACTCATTTCATACGAACATTTCACCATCCAAATGTCCATCATCATCAAATGAAACATCTAAATACAGACGTACAATGTCACAATCCTTGTCACATAAATAAGCCGTAAAATAAGACTGGATGTGTAATTCCCGCAAGCTTTTATTCTATTACGTTTTTGTCCTTTTGTACAAATGTCTGCTATCTGCATCACATAGATTGTGTGATTGTTTGAATTGAAAGGCATATATGTGTATATGTGTATGTATCCATATATGGTAGACTTACCCATGTGTATAACGAATATACGAATAGTCCTGACTATCAAGAACATTGCCAGACAATACGATTGCAAAAGGATTTATAACAGGGTAACATATGTTTTTCTACTCGGCGAGTACTCTGAACTGTATGCTCTATATACTCTCGAATCTATACATTCATGTATGCATACATGGTTGCATGTAATAGACCACGGCTAATGTATTTTATGCACGATTCTCATCAATGATGAATAGAAGTTTCATCCTTTTGGTTGCAGTTTGCTTTTCATCTACCAGTTCAACACTTAGGTTAAATTTGTTCTTGGTTGAGTGGTTAATTCAATTTTCTTTCTTAGAATGAAACTTTCGGAAATTGATAGGATCAAATTATTGCACTAACTGACAGGTGTTGGGTTTAATTTTCATTTGAATTACTTGTTAAACTTACACATGAACACTTGTGTTTCTTTGAATTTAGTTAAGAAAAAATTCTTATGGGAATTTTCCACTTGTATTTATTTTTTTCCTAATAGAATGTAGTCAGGATCTGATATAGATATTTTGTAAGAGCTATTCCTTTAAATTTTTTGCTATTTAATGCTATTTGGTTCTCCATTCCTGCGCCGAAATTGAAAAAAAATTGGCAAAAAAGAAAATTTTGTATTTTCTGAATCACTGTCTGTGTCTGACCTTTTGGTTTGTTGTTGGTTTCTTTTGTTGCTTTTGGTCGGTTTCTTGAGGTTCGCACAGTTTTCTCCTGCATTGTCTGGAGAGCTACCCGGTGACTGTTCTCAAAATGTAGATTCATCAGTAGCTTCCGATGAAGTTCGCGAATCCGGAAATCGTGCCTATAAGGCTATGTATAACAGCTGATGAAAACATGTTGATCGATCAATTTTCAAAGTAGAAAATTTGCATGGAATTGAGGTGCACATACATACCATGTTAATGCGTGATGAAGCAAGCAGAAAGCAGCAAAGACCTCCATACTTCCGAACTGATCTTGTTCCTAGTAGAAAAAGGCAAAAACTTTGTTGTTTCATGCAGCTTCGAGGAGTAACCAAGTTAGGGATTTTCATTGGGGCAAAAAATATGTTGTTTGGGGTAAGATACACATTTTGTGCCAATTCAATTCAATGCAATACAGATTTTGAATTTTGTAAGGCTGTCCCATGAGTTTCTTTCGCGCCATGTTGACTGACTGTAATCGGTCATGATTATATAAACCTCCAGGTATAATTCTTAGTCGTTTCTGGCATCGGTTTCAGTCGTCCCAGAACTCTTTCAAAGTATGTTTCGTTGGAGTCAACGTTGTTTTCTCGGGAGAAGTACTACGACTTTAAGGACACTTCGCGACTGGCTTAGGAAATTTAAAGCTGGCAATCACGAGTTGAAATATGAAGATATCAGCGGCTACAATTATTACGACTATGCTCACATAGCATTTAAGTAAGATGGAATATACGAATCGATATTAAGTTAGCGTTCTATATCTTTTGGCGGAGAACGGCCTTTTAAACCATACCGCTTTGTGCGGTTTGCTTCTTCAGCGACATGACGTAAATCCTTTTTTCTTAGGCAAGAGCCTTGCCAATGAAAACAAGACCTGGATTTTATCTCAGAATGTTTCTCGAAAACGCAACTTACAAGGCTTTCAATCGAAAAAGTTTCTTTTGTGCATTTGACAGGATTGGGAAGGTATAGCGTATGACGATCTCTATCTTTCAGGTGATACAATCAATGCTGGTAGATGTTGCAATCAATTCGATCTATTGAAAACCGCCATAGCAGAAAAACGGCCAAAATTTGCGAACATGCGAGGTGCATATTGCCCATAAGGCAATATTATTGCAGATGGATTGGGTCGTTCGGTCTCATTCACCAAACTCCCTAGACCTTGTTCCATCCAATTAGTACTTGTTCCTCTCATTAAAAAATTCTGTGCTTGGTAAATCTCAGGTCATAAGCAGAAGGAAAACGCATCTAGATAAATATTTTGCAACTAAGCCTCAAGAAGTTTCAACAGAAAAACGATTCTTTCCAGTTCTGCGTCAATTATCAAATATTCAGACGGTATATGGTCATCTTGAGAGGTTTTGACCAATATGTCAAAAAGACCTCGAGTTGTTACCAGGCCATCTAAAGTAGCTCTATTCGTACGGGTTGATGCATCCTCAAATCTGAAGTTTTTCACAGAGAATGAAAAGCTGTTTCTGGACATGGTTTGTCAAAATATTTGGACTTCGGTACCATCTTTACTAGACCTAGTTATGCCTGTACTTTATTACATAAGCTTGGCAAAAACAAAAATTCAAAAATAGCTTTTAGTTAATCTTTGTCAGTTGCTTTGAATGATGAAATGGAAGGATTGTTGGTCAATCTCAAAGTAACCTACTTCTAAATGATTGTAAAATTCAAAGCAGTCTTCACACTTTCTTCTGTGTGAAAGATGTCGAAATAGTGCCAAGATCGCTAGGCTAGATCCTTACAAGATCTTTGAAAGACGAGAAACTTTATAAAGTGATGAAAAAAGGATACCAAATCTCACTGCTGTTAGCCTTTCTGAAAAAGCAAAACAACATAAAAAGAATAATATATGGTTTGAGGTTGCACAATGTAATGATCAAATGACCTCAGCATCAGGATCTGATGACACTTATCTACCACATCCCGTACAATGTGCCGTTAAAATTTACCTAGACCACAATTAATGACAGTTGTCATGCCGTAATGCTGCATGCAGCACTTATTTAGGTATCACCTTCGATTGACGCGCCAACTTTGAACGTCCAGCAAATGTTAAAGTCAACACATTTGATTTGATAGTCAACGATATAAAGTTTTTGAGATTTAACTTGTGGAGGCATGAAATTTGAATATCAAATCTTTGAAAACATGTTTCCTCGAAAACATATTTTCAAATCAATTTATTATGAAATTCGAAACGATCTTATGTTTCAAAGAGATGTCAAATCGTTTTAAATGTCCAAAAACTCAAAGAATATCAATTTTATAATTATAATTTGGTTTGAAATTATGTTTTCGGTTCGAATGTATTTTTTGAAATTTTTAATTTCACAATTGTGACATATTTGAATTCTTTAAGTGTGTTGAAATTTACAATAAAAGCTACTGTCAGTGTTTACGAACAACCTCAGCTGCCTCGCAATCGAACTGCATGGTCGCATCAAGGGATTCAGTGAATTTCAGGATCTCCTCGACATCAGTAGTTATAGAGTTAGGGAAGTCGTGAGAATGAATAATTTGTATAGAAATTAAAGGGACTGTGTTGATGTCAAAATCGAAATTCAAAAGTAAATTATCTTGTTTTAAAACTTTTTTCAGTCGGCTCATTGGTTTCTTCATTGAAAACTGATCAAAAGTAGTCATTAAAATTGCATAACAAAATATTTATAAATTTTTTATTCATAAAATCCTTCATATTTAGCGGAGTGAATATAAGGCTTCCATCCTTATTCGATAATTCTTCTTTTTACTAAAAGCGACGAATTCTTCAAGAATTTCTAAATGTTTTGAGCCGAAAGATGTACTCAAAAAGAACAGAAAAAAATAAGCGAGAACTTGTAGACTTCATCACCAGTTAAGTATTTGCTTTTTTGGCTACGTTGTCAAAACCCAGTCGCCACAAAACTAAAGTATGATCGTCAACCTTTTTAATCCGATTTTCAATCAGATTAATTTATCGGTAGTTTGATCAAAGTTTTTGACATCGAAACAAAATATTACCAAAGAACTGTTGAAGCATACATTTAACCAATTCCACAGTGTAGACGGTGCATATACGAGTATACCAAACACATATGTTAACACTAATTTATTGCCCCAGCAAGAATGCAAGACTTTCAGTTATGTGCCTAATAAATTCATTGGATTAGAATCCTACGATCCTGGATAAGAGTAATTCGTATAGTATGAGAATTTTCAACAGAAACTCTTTTTAGATGCAGTGAATGCTATCTAATTCCACCATCTTAAGACACTACTAAGTCGATAAGTGCAAGTTATCATCCTCAAAAAAGTTCATAGTATTTTCATATAGTTTTCTTTTTTTCTTTGATTTCTGCATGTTTATATTTCGCGATCGTCTGGAGGTCAGCGCAGATTTATTGGCTTATAGCTTTTAATTTATAATATTGACGTTTCAAGGTGATCATGCCAATATCAAATTAAATCTGAATTAACGACTGAAAAGTGCATTATGTGAAAGGCAAAAAATCTTAAATATTTGGTTCAAATTATCGATTTAAAATCAAAAATTTTGTTTTTTTGGTGTATCAAAGTATGATTTGGCAGCTTGGATGAAGAGATTTTATCATACTGAAAATTGAATGAGGCCAGAATGTCTAATTGATATTTTTAATACATAATCACCTTATTTGTATTCGTGATATATATATTTCTGGGTATGGAAGCCACGGATTCCAGCTCTGAATACGAGATTGAGACGATTGTCGAAATTTTTATTATTGAAACATGAAAAATTGTCAAATATTTGAATTGAAGTCTAGTTACTATTTGTTATTATTATTTTTTGTCTTAAAAATCCATTATCTTCAAAAAAAATTAAGTTAAATTAAAATTAAAAATAAAACTCTTTAATTAAAATTTCCTTAAAATCAAATCATTATCTTTTAAAGATTACACAGGCCTGCAAATTGACACTTTTTGATTTTTTTTTCCACCGTAATGGGTGAATCGTATGTTTTTGGTGCGCTGAGTCCAAATATGCCCTCAGTTTTTCTCCAGCACGTAGGGATTTTCCGCAAAATGAAAATGAAAGTTATGCAAAACCCGCAGTACATATAGGTAAAAATGCATTTTGAAATGAAAAAAATATACATATATATTACTAGTGGTTTCCCTCAAAACTCCGTTTTGGTACCTTTGGTACCGTCCTTGGTACCTCCGTTCCATTTCTTTGATGTCTTGGTGAAACCTCTCGCCCTGCTCTTCACTTACGGCACCAAGATTTTCTGGGAAATAATTCAAATGGGAGTTCAAAAAGTGAAGTTTCAAGCTCATGGAGCACCCCAAGGTTTTAAAACATTTCAACATTTTATTTACAATTTCTTCATAATCCGGGTCCTTATTGTTCCCCAAAAACTTAGTCACAACTTCTTTCAATGATATCCACGCCTCTTTCTCAGCTTTTTTCATCACGTTTTCAAACTGATTGTCTTTCATTAGTTTCCGAATGTCCGGGTCAACAAAAACACACTCCTTTAACTTTGCCTCAGACAGTCCCGGGAATTTCTTTTCAAGGTACTTGAACGTTTCGCCATCTTTTGGCAATGCCTTGACAATCTGCTTCATCAGTCCAAGTTTGATGTGAAGTGGGGGTAAAAGCACTTTTATGGGATCAACCAAAGACTCAAACTGAACATTTTTTTCTCCAACCATCGAAGTTCGCGTTGTCCACACTTTTTGGCTCCAGTGCTGTGCTTTTTCCCGGCTACCCCACTCACATAGGAAACAGGGGAATTTCGTATAGCCACCTTGTTGTCCAAGCACAAATGCATTTTGCGGAAAATGCT
Organism: Stratiomys singularior; assembly: GCA_954870665.1. Taxonomy (NCBI): domain Eukaryota; kingdom Metazoa; phylum Arthropoda; class Insecta; order Diptera; family Stratiomyidae; genus Stratiomys; species Stratiomys singularior. Next base: position 9,676,681 of record OX940881.1, on the reverse strand, counting down.
TACGTGCTGGAAAAAAACTGAGGGCATTTCTGAACTCAGCGCACCAAAATACATAAGAATCACCCATTATTTTAAAGAAAAAAATTTGGTCGCAGACCTGTGTTATCTCTGATAAAGTGTTTTTATCAGAGAAACCTTAACCAAGCTCCGAAGTGAAGCCATTTTCAAACCAGAGCATAATGAATAAATAGCGTTACTACTTCGAACAATCTTCTAATCTAATGGTATACGACTAAAATTTCCCAGATGCGTTGGTGTTTGTAAGCAAAACTTCTCGGAGATAAGAACATAGAGGAAAATGTAGAGAGATTTGCATTAACATTCTATATGTAGTCGATCTAATATATAGTCGACTCACAAGTAACTTCCCATGCAGCTAAGTAGAATTCATTTTCAAGATGCTATGATGCTTTTTACCATGACTATGAGTGGCTTAGACACCATGTTTTATTCTCAATACATATAAAGACTTCAGTCAGCCTTTTATAAACTGTTTTGTGTGATATACGTTACGTCAAAGTTAGTCTTTTGTCAGCTGTTTTGTGTGATACGTGTTACATTGAAGTTAATCTGGTGTCAACTGTTTTGTATGATTACATTACGTCAAAATGGAGTTTTTAAAAGTATGGTTTTGGCAAGTCACGCTTCAGGAATTCAACAAGGCAAAATTGCTTAGGGGACAGCCAAAAAATACGCAGCATACATGTTGCAGGACTAATAACTTATCGAGCAGTTAAAGTGGTTTGTAATATTTCGTCCTGGTAATATTAACCAGAGAAAGGAATCAAGGCGGCGATATGCATCCAACTTTGTCGACAACATTTTGAAGGCAATATATTATTCGACATCAATTATGAGGTGACATAGCAAAAAGGCTTTATAAATCATAACGAAGTGCTAGCCACCAGCTTGAATAATTTGGGAACGTCAGCAAGTTAAGACTATAGGCACTTCACAACCTCCTTGGACGGAGTAAATAGCATTGCATGTCAGTTTTCACAAGTCTACATTCATGGCTGAAAACATGATATTTAAATTTTTTGGCACCTGACGAGAAGCGGCAGGGTCGCGTGTTCGAAACCAGCTTGAGCTCTTTCCACCTTTCTATGATATTTAAGCCTTTATAAACAGGACTAAAGCAGGCTATTACCTACGAAACGGAAATCCGAAATAACTCTCTGTTAAGCGTCCTGGTCTCATAAATTGCAAAATCATTCTTGTGTACGCACATGCGTGATCGCATACACCAAAAGTTTAGATGGTCTATTATACCACATCTGCTTTACTTCCCAAACCTTACTCCAGTAGATTACAACTTGTCTTCCGTACAAGGCTTTTAGGATAGAAAAACCTTCAATTGTGAAGAGGAAACTAGGGGGGGGGGGTGGTGTTGAAAATATCTTCCAGTCTTAACCAATCACATTTAACAAACAAGGATATGATAACCTGCCAGAAATATGGGAGATAGATAGTGATTCTATTATCTGAATAAATGAATGTACACTGAATACATAACAAATCAATATAATTTTGTTATTTAATGAGAGCAAAATAAATGCCTGATATAAAAAACAGAAATTGCTTATGACTCAACCTAATATTCCATATGTTGATCTATTTTCAAAATAATTGACACTGAGGAAGGGGGCAACTCAGCTCTTCTTTGTCAAAAAACGGCTATTTTCGAAACAAAAACAAAAGAAATCTCTATAATTTTGTATTCACATATAATGGCTCAAATATATCTACTGCTGCACAGGAAAAATGATTGTTACATACATTGAAACTCGGGTAGCTAAATAGCATCGCGATCACTCCACTCTTTTCTTCGACTCTGGAGCACCATTGGTCCCGAGAGGTCATGAGCTCCAGAGTATCACACGGTCTATGAAGAACACTACTTGACAATGCGTCCTGCAATTTTTGCATGCATGCATTATGCATCGTCATTTTCCAGACTAATATCGTCTGAATTTTTGGCTAATCAAAGCGCGATCTCTCCACAAACATTGACGGCGGTTAATTTACAAGCTCTCTATCTTACAAAGCTCGCTTTATTTGTCACTTTGTGTATTGTATCGGTGTATATATTTGCTTTTCTATTGTGATGCAATAAATAACATATTTCTCGTTTTCTAGGAAACCTTGACAGTTGTATCTATTTGGACGTGTTGATTCTTTTGTGGGTCTATAGTTAGATTTTGTCGATCTATAGTTTTGTACTACCTTTGTTACGGGTTGTTTTTGTTGTACTCCCCTCCCGAGATCTCCGCGGCACCATCACCACGCGAAACGGACAAAGCTGGTGCCCCGAAGTTGGAATAAGAGAAGAAGCGCTACCACGATTCAAGCCACGACGTTGGAAGGAGTAGGGGAAGCAGAATTGTAGGTAAGAAGCATACTTATAAGACTACATTGTCATTAGTTAAGGTAGCGTTAAGATAGTAATAGTAGCATCAGCAACTAATTTTTCATTACGCAACTGGGATAGAGTATAAATTGCCGCTTCGTCGCTAACGGGTGCAAATAAGTATCTGCTCCCCCTCGTGATCGTGTCAACCAAGTCGAGATTGCCTAGTCATTGGTGGTGTGAAAGCGAGAGCGTTCTCCGAAATTTCCTCGTAATCTTCCAATTGCCTTAGTGCATCAGTGCCAAACATAATGGAGAATTCCACGCTTAGAAGACGAGATGATGATTGAAATGTGGGTGTGCGCCTCTATAACTTATTTATATTTATAATCGACATTATCATTCTGGAAATTAAATTCATAATGACAGTGTTTGAAGAAATTTACCATAAATTTTCGCCACCAGCGCTATCTGATGTTCGGGGAGAAATAGTACTGGTCACTGGTTCAGCCCATGGCATTGGAAAACAATTTGCAATTCGATACGCACAACTGGGGGCCACTGTTGTATGTTGGGATATTAATGAAAAAGGAAACAATGTGAAACTGTCACCGTCGCGGCGAATGGCGGGTAACGCAGTTCGCGACGAAGAAATTGGGGCGATCTACGGCGAATCTGCAATTACAGCGGTGACGAAAAAGCTGCGAAAAAGGTTATTGTACTGGAGCGGAATATACTTGTCCGTTAGGGGTGATTAATATATAAGGAAAAAAACCAAGTAGCGGGGTCTCTTTTTTCTTTTTTTCTTGGCGAGGGGAATTCGGAGAGGAAGTTTTTGCGGAGTTTTTGCTTTTGGATAAAAACTTTAAAGACGAATTAAAAAGAAAAATTTTGAATAAAGGATAAAAGTATTAAGGACGAATTAAAAAAGTAGAAGGAAGGGAGTGGGAGTTAGACGGAGTGTGTTTGGCGAAATTTGTTTTCTTTGGGAAGATTGGGAATAGATAACAGTGGTGGACAAATTAAAAAAAAACAGTGAAGTAGCAAGATTCAAAGTGTTACAGACAAATTAGAAAAAAAAAGACAGTGAAGTAGCAGGATTAAAAGTGTTAAAGACAAAAAAAAGAAGAACAGCGAAGGTTGATTGGACTGCGAAAAAAAAGGAACGAGAGACAAAGAGAAAAAAGGGCCCGTAGCGTAAGTTAGGCTAAGTAATCATTGTAAGTGCATAACATTGTAGGTGCTCGCAAGAAGAAAAAAAAAGATAAAAAGGAACGTTGAATTATTAAAAGATTTATTGGTGACTGCATCTGTTTTGTTAGTTGTTCGTTTGTTTTCTTTTTGGAGTGGTGCGTTCGGGACACGGAGAGCGCGCGTAGCATTGGTTGGTGGTTCCGCGGAGGAGACGTCGTGGGTGGTTTGGTGTTTTCCGTATTCCTCTGTCGTCAATTTGGTGGAGTGACAATTTCCTCTTTTGCTTTGTTCCGTCTGTTTTCCAGGCTTTTCCGAAGTGTAATCCGGGCGAGCCGCATTCTCGTTTGGCGGCTCTCGTGAGGTCTCTTGGGGAAGCGAGTGGCGCTCACGCCCGTCTTCGGCGAGCTACCGGGACCGTGAGCCTCAACCGGAGGAGTTTTCGCCTTGGGGCGCGCGTAGCTCTGGCCTAACGGTTTTATTGGGTAACTGTCAAAGCTTTTAAAGGGTAACAGCTTGTTGGATCGACAAGAAATATAATTGAAAAAAACAGACGGAAGATTTTTTAAAATAAAATTCCGTTAACGTTGTTACAGTTAGATTCATTGCAATTTTTTGTGAAAGAAACTTGTTTGAATATTGGAATCCCACAAAGCCAACGTACTTGGTTTCCTTGGTATAGGCTCGATGTTTCAGACTGTCTTAAAACAGAAATCACGGTTGGAAAGATCGTGATTCCTGGAAGGATAAGGACTCCTGGAACCTAAGTACATGGAGTGATACAGCCTTGAATCGTATCAAAACGACCTGCCAAGAATTCGCTAGACACAGGACATATAACATATAACGCCACTGGAAACACCAAAAATAAACCAAAACCAAAGAAACTCTGTCTAATTCCGTCAAGGAAATGCTTGTTGTTTTTTTTTCTCTTCAATTCACCGATTCACCATAAACTCGTTCCAGACAGTCATACGGTCAATGAGGAAAACAATTGGGCCATTTTGACGGTTGAATAAATGCGTCACAAAAGTAAGGAATGATGAAACGACGGAAGCGGCAAAAATGAGCCAAAACCGGATAACACCTGTCAAACTTGGTCAAAAACTGAGATAATATTCATCGCTCTCCTTCATCTTGCTTCAGCATGAATTCTTTGTGAAGAGTCAAACACAAAAAGAGGACACCACATTGGCATTTTGACGCTTGAAAAAAGTCTCGTAAATTCAGGAATGATGAAATGTTCGATAATGGTCAACAACCGAAAAAATTAACCATCAAATTTGGCTGAAAACCAAGATGATGTTCATCGTTTTCTTCCATTCTAGTTCACAATTCGTTTCGGAGAGTCAAACAGTTAATGAGGAACACTTGTTGACCATTCTGACGGTTGAAATATCGCGTCGTAAATCGCGGAATTTGTGGGCAGGCAATTCATGGATGACATTTCATCGTGTTGGATGACATTTCACCGTCATAAATTCAGCAACCTTAATTTGACTGAATTTTTAGCTAAACACTAAGCAAAAGCTACCACTTAGCCTTATTAAATTCGGATCGTTTTGAGCTTATCCTGTTTCTGGAATTCAGATACTTGTTCAGGGTAATGTGTCATGTGTTGACTGAAACCATAAAATTCACTAAAGGAACTAACACCAATCGCCACCGAGCCCTTTAATAGATTTGTAAAAAACGCACTTGGCTTGAACTTTGTTTTGCGTTGGTTGTTTATTTGGGAGCCAAATTAAGGAGTCCTGTTTTGAAGGCAAAAACAGTACAGTATTGAGTTAACATTATAGAACTCTTCTGCTAAGCCATCAGTATATGTATTTTCCCTTGCATTTTCCTGCATTTACAGCATTAGAAAATTCCAGGAACTTGTTTGTTACTGTTCATTTGTGATGCTGGCTTAGCTTGTACTGTAAGGGCATAAAGCTCCTTTTTAAGATGCTCAACCACACTCTGTGATCACATTGTACTGGCTGATGACAAGAATAAATAAAATTACTAAAAATATCAAAATGGTGAAAATTCAAAAGTGAAAAAGTTTCTAGAAATATTTCCCGCCCACAATTTGAGCGCTAAAAGCTCAAGTTGTTGTTTAGGGGTGGATAACTCACCGTTTCAAATTAAATTTGAATAGCACAAAATCATTTAAAGGATGATAAGAGGGAACCAGAAATAAAATTACTTTCTTCCTTTGATGTTTATTCAATATAAGCATTGTTTGCGTGGGGTTACGGGACATTAAAAGTCCTTGACGATAAAATGGGAGCTAGCGAGAAACAAGGCATATAAACAATCTAAGCGTTGCGCCTTAAACGTGAATAATTACCCCGAAAAGCTTGATACGAAATGCAAATCTAATATCACGATTTGGTTCGCTTGCACAAACATGTTGTGAATATAATTTTCAAAGAACTGAATTCCATATGTAAAAGCTGCTAATAGGATCTTTAGCATGAATGCTATCCAGTAAGTGCACATGTAAACATATTCTATTATTCTTTAGTGTTTTTGCTCCATGTCAACAAAAAATATAATTTTTGACAATTTCACCCACACTGCCCGTATTTATGCCCATGCCCGAGGTTGCGTTCCTGGCATACTAGTCAAACCTCCTTTCTGCACAGTCTCGACCAGGTTCAGTGGAGCAAGTTTTCACGTTACGACAATATTGGAACGATTATGGTTAATTTGCGCTGAGTCAACATTTTAACCTTTCCATTGAGTTTTGTAACGATTGCTGTTGTCGTTGTGGTTTATAAGAAAACTTACTGCGTCTCAAGAACGGACACACACGTTTCTGGCTGGATAGTCCGGCCGATGGGTGGGAAGGCCGAAAGAAAGTTCACACTACCAAAAAGATGGCTCGACTCTTGGTAAGCTAGAAAAACTGCTTGGACTGCCAAAACCTCAGCTGTGTCGAAAACCAATTCAACCCGATCTGTTGCGAAACAAAACGACACTTCACTTCCACTATGCAAATATTTGATCTATTTAATGCCAATATTAGCATGTCAGTAGCTTTTTTCTTTGAATTTAATTTCCACTGAAAGCTTTTCGGTCAAGGTAAAAACGTTGCATGCAGAGTGCGCCAGCCGTTAATCCATCATTTCTGTTGTTGATTAAATGTATCCAACGAGCTACAACTATTCAATCGGCTTTATCTGGGTATCCACCAGCACACCAGCGCTGAGCTACCAAAAGCCGACGGTCAAGCCAGCAAAAAAGCCACCTCAACTACTGTTTCTCCACTGAACTACATATGAGCCCAGGTAAGATACAGATACAACATTGTTTGGGGTTAGTGATCTGTGAAGGCGTAATACCTGGAGAATGACATCTAAATCCGGTCTAATCTGTATCTGGGCAAGTACGTTGATGACTTTTTTCAGCAGATACTTCGTCATAAAGGGGATTGAAACGATTTGAAAATGCGATGAGGCATTATGGAGGAGATAACTCACAAACGACGGAAATGCAGTCAGCAGTTGTTTGCTTTTGTATCTAGATAATGGAAGTATCTAATTTCGTTTCAGGACCATTAGCGCTAATCTCATTGTCTTGTCACTCATATCTGCAATTATCGGATAATGGGTGTTGAGTACTCGTCTTCGCCCAACTAAAGCCAACTCTTTATCCAGACCTGGAAATCGCTTGATCCATAAAATGTACATTCCTTGCTTCGCATGAGTCCTTGCAAAGTATCTGTCTTGCATTTGTCACGTCTGAACTCAAGTACCATTTGTTTATTTGTCTCACCTTTAGCTTCCTCCGCCCGACTAGCTCGTACATAAAGTTGCATACAATGGTCACATAATAAACAAAGTAGCCCAGGATTAAAACGAATATAAAACATTCGTAGATAGTAAAAATGTAACAAGCTATAAATGTAAATTATGATGGCTGTCATTTGTACAAACAACAGGAAGATACTGAAATGAATTACGACGAGATAGTGGCAAGTCCATAAAGAGAATCGCTGGCTATGTTTGCAGATTTCATTGATGTCTCTTATGGGACTTAGTCCCGGCTACATTGTTCACATCCTTTCGTATTAATTGTATATTTTATGAATAATATCAGTTTTAGTACGCCTGGGAGTGTACAACTGCACACTCTTATGCCAATGTCTGGTTTTATTCATTTATAACCTTAGAAACATGCATGTTGCGTTGCAAAGGTGTAATTAAAGCAAAAACCTGTTGTATGAAAGTGAACATGGTTATTATTTAATTTAATTGCATTATGTTCAGCCGGATATGAATAAATGAAATGATAATGTATTCCAACAACAGTATCCTATTTTTTTTCTCTGTTTTGTGTTGAAATCAGGACACAGATAGGTGAATTTACATTTTAACCTGCATCATGTGGGTTCTAGTACTAGCAAGGGCACTCTGGAAGTATAGTGGGGGGAATAGTTGCAATATTTGCAATTAGCAATCAAAATGGGGTTTCATAACCACCATTACCATCGACTCGTTACCCTACCACAGTTTGGACAACTCGGAGAGCTTAGGAAAGAAAGTCTGAAAAACAGAGTGTCATTTTGACAAACTCCCTTCCCGCGGAGTTCGTGAATTTTGAATCCTATCACTGTGTTTGTCATTTTATCCTCTAGGCTCCGTGAAGGGAACTAAATTCCTTTAAAATAGTCTAAACAGGGCTTTCTTGCTTGGTAAATATGTCGAATGTTGCCACTGGTTTTCCTGCATGTTGAAGTTGGCTTTTCCAGGTTTTTCAATTCACCGATTCACCATAAACCTGTTCGAGTGAGTCAAATGGTCAAGGAGGAAAACAATTAGGCCAATCTGACGATGAAAAAAATGCGTCACTAAAGTGTGAAATGATGAAATGTAGGGAGCGGCAAAAATCAGTCAAAACCGGATAAAATCTGTCTAATTTGGTCAAAAACCTAGACAGTACTGATCGTTCTCTTTCATATTGATTCATCATGAATTCTCTTCCTCGGGCCGAACGCTCAATGAGGACACTAAACTGCCATTTCGACACTTGAAACAATGTATCGCAAATCTTGGATTGATTAAATGTTCAAAAATGATCCGGAACCAAAAAAAAACAAACCGTCAAATTTGGAAAAAAATGCTCATCGGTTTCTTCCGTTCTTGATCCTCATGAATTCGCTCTGGAGAGTCTAAGGGTCAATGATGAATACTATTTTGCTATTTTGGCGCTTAGAGTAGTGGTTTTTCGAATTTGTGGGCAGGCAATTCATGGATGACATTTCACCGTCATTGCTGACATTTCACCGTCATTCGGCAGCCTTATTGTGCCTGAAATGTTAGCTAAACACGAAACACAAGTCAACGTTTGACCTTACAAAACTCGGATCCCTTTGACTTTTTCCTGCTTTCGTAGTTCTGTGTGGCCTTTTCGTATTAGTGTATGCCGGCACATTCGTCCTTCCCTAGGCCTGAGTTACACTTAAAGTTATTGTCGAGCATTACGTCTAAGTGCATAAAGTCTAACTTAAGTCTAACTGCATAAGCAGTTTGTGAGTCTCTTATACAAAGTACCAAAGATCAACATATTTGGAATGTCCAAGTCAAAACTGGTTACAAGGCGCCTTTTAAAAAAGTTAAAAGGGAACTTAACGAAACATTTCCTGGATACTCCTAGGATGGCAAGGCTTAGGATGACTGGAATGACTTCGGGATAAGCCGAGCATTTGGCTCAGCACAGTTCTTTTTGTTTTTAAATGTTAACATCTTTGCTGTTATCCTTCCTAGAAAGAGCACGCCTATTCTTTCGGAACGATGCAAGGGGTATCTGGACAATCTTGCGCAAAAATTCGGGTCATTTTCATCACTGTGGCTTAAGGCTGCGATATAATCACCTGAAACACCTGTTTGAAAACGGGTTATTGTAGATAAATTGTAATAATAATTACAATAATTTGACAAAAGATAAAAACTACAGGACCACCATTTTCATAGTCCATTTCTACTATTTTCATGCGATTTTCGAGCGGGCGGTTCGATTCGATTTCAAGAGCAAGATTTTCATGCGATTTTCGAGCGGAATTGAGTCAAATGTAACAATTGCCAAGATACTACTGCAGACATGCAAAAAACGTAGTGTCAAAAAGCTTTCATGTCATTCTGATTTTCCCGTGTCGGAAAACACTGTTGTAGATTAAAAGGATCTTCTACTTTTATCAGCGGGAAATATTTTAATGGTTTTATGCTGAGACCCCTTATGCTTTCACCCTTAGATGTGTTGGTTTTTCATCATCCATGGCGCGATAGGCCAAGCGGGGCTTTGGCCTCCTGAGTTAACCTCGCCGAATCTACAGCGACCACGCTCTCCAGTGCATCATGCCCAACGAACATCGGCTGTCAGTGGTTATCATGTCACTATATCGAACCTCGGTGTTTCTGATGGACGTTTGCCTTTCGCTCTATACTTCAATTCCTACACGGCCCTCCCGTTGCAGTTTCAGCAGTTTTTTGTAAGCTGGATTGTCAAATAATTCATAAAACCATGGTTGTAAGTAAGTTTCCTCTTTGAAACTTCTCACACTAGGTTCTTAGATTTTCCGGAGCACTTTCTGTGAAACTGTTGTGGGATTCGATTGTCAGGATCCATGTGTCACTTTCATTCATTGACAAAGGTTTGACTAATGATTTTCAGATACGAAGCTTGTTTTGTCTGTGCGCTGAATATGGAAACAAGTTTGGAATAAAGAGATGGATGTGTTCAAAGTCTTCATTAATGTTAAAAATACAAAAAAAAGTTTATGACACGATGAAAACTATATGAAGTTGTCAAAATTACTGTGTACGCTGTAGGTAAAAATATTCACCGAGCATTATCGAACAGTATCTGCAAACTGGCAATTGTATAAGCACTATGTACAAAAACTGTTGTAGTATGTACATCTAGGGAAATAGAAGATGATCTCATCCGGAGTATATAAAGGACATTGGTTAAAGAAATTCTGAGTGACTATGAGGAATCTTGTAAATTTCGCACTAGGCGAATCCTATGGTCTGCGTCGATCAATTGCATGTTTGTCTTGAAACATGAAATCTCTTCTGCACTACAGACTACAAAAGTACAGGATTAAATGGAAAACTATGACTTTTATAATTAAAAAAAACGAACGAAAAACATTTCTATCACAACTTTAACAACAATTGAAGACAATGTCAAATGTGGCCTGTCAAAAAATATGTTACTGTTGCAGCACGAACATGACGAAGATACCTTTTGATTTTCTTAAAAATTAAAATAAGTTGCGGATCATCAATTCAAAATCAAAAAAGTTCAATAAAATCAAAAGTTCACTCACGAATTAAATCGATTTTAGCAGGCATCCGATTAAAACCGAGCTAACAATCTTACAGTTAAGAACTCATAAAAGGACATTCATCGTTAACCAAAAGCTTTATGATTGTTTCCTTCCACTCCCCATTGTGTTGGGTTCGGCAGGTATTTGGTCATTGGGAGGAATCTGATCATAATCCATCTCTTCGGCGGCTAGAAATTTTATGGCTATCTGATTTTACTGAGAGCACTTGGGCGTAAAAATTAATATTCACATCAGGACGATTTCAGCTCAGATAAATCCGGAAACAAACAACAAAAATAAATTAACTTTATTTATTTCTGATAGATTGAACTGTGAAGTGGGTGAAGATAGCTGTTTGTCGAATTGAAATTATTCGCAAGAGAATGAAAATTAAGGAGAAAGGACTAAAGTTCGAAAGTAGTTAGGACTGAATCCAGAAAGCTTGAATGGATAACACATTTCAATGTTGCCTGGTGTGAAATTTTGAATTTGAGTTCCATCACAAAACGAATATTTGAAATCCGAAAGAGAATTTGCCAATAAGCAAAAGCAAGTTCCTGGCTCGGAACTTACTTTACTAACTACTCGCAAATTCGCTAGCCGATACTATAATTATTGTCCAACTGATTTTAGTCCATTTAACTAAACCTTTTAGTAGTCGATTTTCCTTATTTTCGCAGTTTCGTTGAGTATACTCCAACTCACCTCCCCTCAAAGTTTATTGTGTCTATCTTTCTTACAGTCGAGCCTAATCCTTTTGGACATAAATAGTATCTATTCAGTATTAGAAATTTAAACATGCAACGATAAGTTCCAACATACACCTTATATTTATTGTTGGACTTTCAAATTTTTAATTGCAGTGAAGGTGAAGTCTACAAACGTCCGCAGATTATAAGGCAGTAACCGCAAAACTAGTTCGTCTTGTTAATCATATCAATCGATTTGTTCAAGTCAAAGCTAATGTATCTCAAATGTTATCTGTATCTAAAAGATAGAAATCACTTTCTATATATTCACAAATCCATTGATAGTTGCAGACAGTATTCGTAATTATTATACACCGGTTAGCCTCTGTGCAACGACAACTTTTTACAACTTCTTCACGCTGAATTTCTAGTTTTTTGCTTAGTAATTTTTTCATGGTTCAGTGAATAAATTCAAACAGAATGCAGAGAATATTATTACGAATCAGACAACCCACGTGCTGCGCTTGAGGTTTAGATACGGATTATATTGTCATCGTTTTTATTGTGACACGGTACTGTGATGGCATGTGGTTAAGCAGGTTCAAATGATTTTGATGAGGGTTTTGATGTCAGTTGGTTAGTGGTTTCAGTCAGTTTGCTTATTTCATTTCCCTGTATTCCAAGATGAGTTGGCTAAGAAAGTTGATCCAACGCCTGCACTGTTAATATGTCTTGACTTGGGTATGATGGAGTGCTGAAGCAATTTCGATGCGTGAATTACCAAACACCTAGGAATAATAAAGTTATAGATTTTTCGCGTGTTCAACAGATTAGCAACGCAGACGTAATCGAAAATTTTCACTCAAATCTATTTTCTGAAAATTTTTCCAAGCTCCTTAAGCCAACATAACATAATATAAGCTTCAGGCTGTGATTCACACATCCTTATTTCTAATTCACCAACTTTCGAATTAACTTTCATCTTCAACTCTCACTCAAATCAGCATTTCGTATTGCAAGCAGTCATTCAAAAGGATCAAGAATGTCATTACCAAGTGCGAACATTCTCACAAAGCTGACTATTTACCGTCGCTCCTGCAAAACTTCTGTCTCACTTGCTTGAGACTACAATTCTACAAGAAGTTGAGTCACATGTGTACCTCAGCCAAAACCAATTTCATGTATCGCTTCGATGGGACTGGTGAGAATTTTCTCATCATCACCGTCCTCATCATCATCATCATCATCATCTTCTCTATCATCAACAAAATCTACATTGGCGGAAAAAGGAAAAAGTTTCAAACCAAACTGCATCTTTCTGTGAAACTTTTCAACAACATTCTAAAGTATTTTTCCCTCCTTGCGATGAGAAAAAGCAAAAACTTCTTAAAGGACTACACAAACCAGAATGTTTTACATCGTGTATTTTCAAAGAAAATCTAGCGTTAAATTTTACTTAGCGTACAAAAAAGGTTTCCTGGCGAACAAGAAATGTTTTTCAAAACTTTCAATATTCGAGATGATTTGTTAGAGTTTGTTGGGGGTGCAAGGAAAGAATCGAAGAGAATTTTTAGCTTGTGGCCAAGATGGAATTTTCCAAAGTCTGACTATTAATTTAATGAGAATTCACGTTAGAAAATTGTCTGAGCAGAGCCTTCATTAATTTAACATACATCTTTAAAAAATTTGTTACTAACTGCATTCACACTTTTTGTAATTAAACAAAAAAAAACACAAAAGAACGTAGAAGGACGAATTTGGTAAACCTAAAATTTGAATTTTCTGCTCACTTTGGTTTTTAGGAAAGTGAGTGACGGAAGATCTACACACACGTCTTAATTCGTTTCAATTCAAAAAAAGCGTGATTTGTACTGGTTTCATTAACCAGATTTGAAAACTGAGCAAAGAAGTGTGAAGAAGGCTACAAATACAAAAAAATGAGCCAGAAAACTAGCAGAAACACACTCGTCAGCGGTAGACTAGGAATCAGAGAATCTTAGCCGTCTCCTCATCAATGAGAAGCCACTAAACCTTGATTTTTGGCGAATACTGAACCTGAACTCACACTCATTTGACCTAAACAAAGTGAGAAAAAAACGTCCACCTGCAGCTCTCAATCTCAAAAAATGGGTTAGCTATAGAAACGTATGGGCAGAAATTGATGAACGTAAGTCCTGGTCTACGTCATGCGTTCTCTTGGTTTTTCAGTGATGAAGACATGGCCCGCCTAATCATCGGTGCATATATTTTGACACATTTCGAACTAATAGTTGATTGAAAAGTAGGAAAATCATCGACAGAAAAACTCAACTCAAATCTTCTGCTCGTATGCAATCGGTTTATGTGTGAGGTGAATAAAACTACCTTAATCGTTGATTCTGACCATAAAAACTCACTACAATAACTTTTCGATTCAGCCAAACTAGAGACATTCAACGCCACAAAACTTATGCAAAAAACTATCTAACTACTTATATTGAGACCGTGAGTCCTCCAGTGAATACCAAGGCCCGGTGTTTCCGGAATCGAAATCAGCAGTAAAGTACCTGGGCGTCCTGATAGACTCGAAGATGAGTTTTTCCCAACAAATCAGGGCAGCAGCTAACAAGGCTGCAGCGCGTGTGACGGCACTCGCCCGATTAATGGCCAACATAGGGGGGCCCACCACATCAAGGAGACGACTCTTAATGAGCGTTGTGCAGTCGCTTCTACTCTACGGATCAGATTTTTGCGCGTATCAAACGGTCTCCGGGGTGGTAGTGCTGGTAATCCCAGGGGTAATACCCATCACCCTCCTTGCGAGAGAGTGCAGAAGTATTTACCTGCGCATCTCTTTTCTAGCCCTTCCTTCCTCTCCCTTCCTTCCCGTTAGAAAAGAGATTCTCATAATCCGAAGGCGCCTCTAGGCGTAGGAACACAAGGCCTAGCCCGAAGTAATGTGTCAAATGGTTCCAGGCTAGGTTCTCGGGTTGACAGGGGAGGCGTTTAATGGGTAGTCTGAAAGCATTTTGCGTCTGGGAGTCCCACACTCAATGCGTAAACAGCCTTCACCTCCCTACCACAAATAAAGGCCCGGTGATTGATTCCAGAAAAACGTGCAATATTCAAAAGAAATCGAAGGATATGGCCAAAATAGGCCATATCCTCGACAATTTCATTTGGTCCCCAATGCGAATGAAGATTGGCATCCTTAGGGACATCCTTACAGACGTTTCAACACATAATAATTCCGAATCGTTTCAGTACCTTCAAGATGCCACAGTCAAGCCCGAGCACGCTGAAATTTTTTCAAAAAAAAAAAGAAGGATTTGACTCGAAGATACCAGGAAAAGCCCGTCCACAAAGATTATATTGAAAAGTCTGCGATTTTAACGATTCATTGATCAAGTGAAACTTTCTCATTTGTCCATTTCCTGTGCTTCTACTTACGTCGTCCTTTTATTTTAACTTACATCAAACACACCAGAATCAAATCAGGGGACCCCGCTGAGCACCTTGCAAACTTTTGAATAGTTTTTCAGTGATTCAGAGACTCTTATTTAAAGCTCAACTTAAAGTGTATTTGACAATCTGAGATCACATTTCTGAATCATCACATTCAACAAATCAATGGCATCAAATATTTTCCAGAAAATGTGAAGAACATTAAAAATTTCCCCAAGCCAGTCGTTACCTCAGATCTCTGACGTTTTCTCACATCAGCAAACATTTATCGCCGTTGTACTCCCAGCGCTGTCTTTTCACAAGACATTTTGCCAAAACTGATGAAATGCAAGAAAAAGTATGAAATATCAGAGGAGGCCAGGACAGATGAAGACGAATTGGCTAACTTACCTCTCCAGGTCCATGCATTCAAGATTGCTCAACAGTGTCCGCATGTTCATGCTTCTGATTATGCTTTTGGAGTCGCTTTATATCAAAAAGTCAGGCATCAGCTCCTGTGACTATATGCCTCTACCGCAAAACGTCATAGATCAGCTGCAGTACTTGGGTTTCTGCACAAGTTCAACATAGACACACAAAAGCGGATCAATACATATGACTGAGAATTATTAGGAGTTTTTCCAGCAGTTCGGCATTTCCAATCATCACGTGATAGAAGTCCATTTCAAATCTACATCGACCATAAACTTTTGGCATTTATATTCAGAAAGAATCCAGAAAAAAGGCTCATCGCGACATTTTTGTCAAAGGGATTTCATCTGTCAATTTACAACAGATTTTCAAAAAATTTCTGGTGCCGAAAATTTGACTGCAGATATGCTATCAAAATTGAAGGCAGTTTTGAAACAATTTTTGGACTTCGAACTTTCCATAAAAGATGCAATAAAAGGATGATATTTGTCATTGTTATTGTAACCTAAAATTTGTGTTGTTCCTAACACGAAAGCTCAGATATTCCGAACTTTGGAACATTGATCGATATACGACCAGTAGTTTTTGATTACATCCATTACCTTTTCTATCCATGATTTTTCCCTCCTGTTAGGGTGATGACCGGTCGTTTTCACTGTCTTTCAATCAAGAAGGAGATGGGCAACGATGACCCAAGCTTGTTGTGCTTGTTATTGCCGACGAGCCTAAATACAACAAATACAGAAATACAGGAATTTTGCAAAGTTCCTTGTGCCTGGCGAGCGATTTAGTGACATCAACAGTGGCATTTTTGGACCATTACCTCTTTCGCAAGTTTTTCGTTATTTGTCGACCTAATGTGACAGATTCACTCAGTGGTTCGAGCTTATTTTGATTGACGATATAACGGTCGAAAGAGTTGTCTGTGGTCTCGTCAGTGGTTGGATTTCTCATTCAGATGTCCCTAGTCCCATTAGAACTAACTGAGGAAGACAATTTGAATATTATTTTAGAATATTATTTAGACAATTTGAATATTATTTTATTATTTATAAGAGCTCATCAAAATCCTAAGAATTAAGTACCTGCCAACGACTTTTCACTATCCTCAAATTAAAGGACTGATTGAATTCCCACGCAGGACGATCAAAAGCTTAGTCAAATGTCACAGCTCGAGAGACTGGTCCTATTTGTTATGGACCATTCTCTTGGGATATTTCTTTGCATGCAAAGAAGGTATAAAAATCACATCAGCTGAGATTGTCTACGGATCATAACTTAGACTTCTTTGAGAGTTTCTTGAGGACCAAACTGGAGTACTACTGAACAAGTTCGTCGTCAAGCTGAAATCTACTCTTCTCTACTCAGGAATCAAGACCCCACCCAACTTCAAAGCATTCTGCTCCAAGTGTAACTTTTCTTCCTCGAGTTCCTCGAAAGTTGCGAGAACGTTATCATCAGCTTTGACCGCACCCTATGACGGACCTTTCAATGTAACTGATTCAAAAAAATCCACCTTTCTCGTTGACAAACATTGAAAGGAGCACAGGGTCCCAATTCAACGGCTCAAAGCAGGATTCATCATGAATGAGAAGATAATTTGCTTGATAAAAAAATTTCCCAAGAGTTTATCCAAGACGCGCCTACACCAATGAGAACTGTGTGATTCCAACCCAACCTCCTGTGTTACAACTCATGAGTTTTGGGCACCAGATTCAACCATCACCATATTAATGTTCATAGCATCTTTACTGGTGGGGAAGATATGCGGCGAGTCTTCAATCTGAATAGTGTGGTAAATCTTCGATTTGAATTTTCAGCCTACTTAATTTTGCTTATATTCAATTACAAATAGAAAACAGAATAATTATTAGTTGACAGCAGAGCTGAACACATGTTTTAGTCCCGTCTAACATAATTACTTTTTCGAAATTATTACCCTGAATTATCTCTGTCGAAAGGATTAAATTCAAAATCCGTACAACCCCTCAACTAAATCCCGATTCCTTTTCTATTACCTTGTATATTCACAGAATACACAGGCGAAAATCAGGATGTGAATAAAAATTCAATTAATTAGAAAGGAGTCTGCCCACTGTGTTATACATCCATGTCAAGGAAGTGTTAATTAAATGGCAATAACATCTATACAATCAAATAGCATTGAATTGGCTTGATGTTAATTTAATGAACGTGGTCAGTAGAGACAAGTAAAGTTTCCACAACTTTGTCGAAGGACGATCATAAGGTATTCATTAAATTGGAAGGAATAAATAATGAAAGAAGTACTTTTCTGCAGTTAAGTTTTAAGTTTTGCTGTTTGGCGCTTTGATGAAAGTTTAATAACTTGGTAAACTTTTTTTTTTTGAAATGGTTGAATCCTTAAATATTGATTTGACGGGAAATTAAATGGAAATTATTTGATTTAATATACTTTTAGTTGCAACATGGTCAGTTGTTTCAATTCAATTTAGTTAAAAAGATACTCCTCAGTTGAAATGAAACATGTTCGCTTTGGATAATTATAAATATTGAATTTAATTAATTAATTATGGGTTTTCGCTAATTGTTCCATTGACTTCTAGTAGCAGCTTGAAGCTCATTTTGTCTATACTTAATGAGAACTAAGAAGGTTTGGTTTAAATTCAACTAAATAAAAGTTTACCATCACTAAGAATGGAATGATTCCGTAGCATGCGGCTTCCAACCATAAATAGGATCAGGAGTCGGTAACTTTAGATTCTATTTATGCAAGGAAGCGGTTGCTCTCAAACTATGTGTTATCGAAACTTCCCAAGGTGTAATCCATTCGCTAACAAAGCAAAATCTATCATGAGAAGCGTGTCCTGATTGAAACATGGTGGTTTATTGTGTCCCGGAAGCGAAGTGTAAGTACAACAACCAGTGGCTGAGGTATCATCGTATATATGAATCAACTACCGTCTCGTCGTTTGATTGGAGACCTTGGTTGATGTGTGATTCAACTCATGTCTTTGCAGATCAACCCATGTCTTTGCAGATCTTGAAATAAGGACCAACATTAGCAAGTATTTAGTCTCGTTACACACTTTCATATAATCGTTTCGGTTTTAAATCGTTTTATTTATCTACTCAGAATTCAAAAAGAAAATTAGAGCAGTTAGTACGTTTCTCAATATCAAAGTCAAACTAAACTGAAGGATACGTAACTGGACTAAAGGATATGTAGACTAAAATTGAAAATTGCCAAGTTGTTGTTGAGCTGAACAATGATGAATTGTATTCACGCTACTAACCAAAAGACAGGCAACGTATCAAGTACTCGAAGTTGGGCGAATTCCCTCGAGCCATGGGTTAGCTGTTTGGGAAGGCACGTGCTTCAGATAGGAGAAAATTTAAACTTTAATCCTGACCGCGCTAAAAGAATTTAACCAAAGGTTTGTTACAAAATGCAAAGTGAATATAGTTTTTTATTGATTTAGACTTACGTTTAACTGGTGCTACTTAATGTAATGCTCATATGAAATAATTTTTGTCGTCCTTCAAAGGATACTTTTTACTGACCTGTAAAAGAAAAAAAAAAGGAAAAATATGAAAATCAGTTTCTTAAACAGTCAAAATTGACTGCCCGAAATTGCTATCAACAAATTTTTGGGCAAATTGAATACTTAAATAATTATTTAAATGAGATGGGAGTAATTATAATATATTGGATAGTCTAAAAAGTATTGAGCCTTTTTTGTCACTAGATAGTGTTCGTTGTCATATATCGGGCAATACTAATCAGATCGAGTCAAACTGACATGCGTTTGAAAGGTGACATTTCAGTGCACAATCTTTATATGGACTGTTTTGTAATTCGTCATTCGTGTCAAAAGTTGTATTCATTGTTGTATTTTTATTTTTAGTTGTATTTTTTCAAATTTCTGAAAAAATTCGTTTTATTTTACAATATCACAACGATCAAGGTGAGAATGCATCGCAGGCTCGTCCAAAAATTTGTGTTGTCTACGGTCAAGATACTTTATCAAAAGCCACAGCCAAGAGATGCTTCGCGCGCTTTCGTTCCGAAAATTTATATGCCAAAAATGCACCTCGCTCGGATCGACCAATCACTGAAAAAGTCGATGAAATCATACAAAAAATTTGAAGAAAACTGACACATGAGCAGCTATGACATTGCTAAGGAACTGAATATCCATTTTCGAATAGTTTTGAACCATTTGCGTTAGGCTGGATACACAAAGAAGCCCGACGTTTGGGTGGCGCATAAATTAACACACAAAAATTTGATCGTTGAATTTTCATTTGCGAAATGCTAGTAAATCGCAGCAAAATCTAGTCATTTTTGAAGCAAATCAATACGGGCGATGAAAAACGGGTAAGATACGAGAATGTCGTTCGAAAAAGATTACGGTCAAAAAAAAAGGTGAATCATCAATCAACGACTTTTCAGCCACGATTGACACCAAATAAGGTTATGCTGTGTGTAAGTAGGATTGGAAGGGAATCGCTTATCATAAGGTGCTAGAACCTGACCAAGCACTCAATTCGGCTTTGTACTGTCAGCAATTAACCAGATTGCAACAAGTAATTAATAGAAAACAGCCAGAATTGATCAATAGAAAGAGCGCTGTCTTCCATCATGACATTGCCAGACAACACACATCTTTGATGACCCAGAAAAAATTGACAGAGCTTGGCTGGGAAGTTTTGATGCATTCACCGTAAAGTCTAGACCTTGCATCATCAGACTACCATTTATTTCGGCCTCTGGGAAACTTCCTTAATGAAAAGAAATTCACTTCAAAAAGGGACTGTGAAAATCATTTGGCCAAGTTTTTCGCTGATAAACCACAGAAGTTCTACACACATGGAATAATGGTTCTACTCAAAAAATGGCAAAAGGTCATAGATAATAATGAACAACATGTACTTAAATAAAATCCATTTTAAATAAAGGAAATAATCAATCGAAAAATGCCAAAAAAAGGCTCGATACTTTTTAGACTTACCAATATTATAAAATGCAATACGCGAATCGTTGTAGTAAGTAGCAGCTGCAGGAGAAGTTGCATTGCAGAAGTTGTAATAATAATGTTACCTTACTATTCTTATTATTAAGAATATAATATTCCCATACATAGAATTTTGACTAATTTCATTACCGCTTTGAGTGGTAGTAGCAGTAGTAGCAGTAGTAGTAGTAGCAGGAGTAGTAGTGGTAGTTATAGTATTTGAAAACGCAAAATGCTTTTAATTTGACAAGATGGACATAAAAACTGTCAAGCTCTTGAGACGAAGTTCTCTTGGTTAGACCATGCTACAAGACTATGTCAAGGATCTTTGACTGTTTTATGCCCTGTAGGAGGATCAGGAACGTGGCCAGCCTAATTGTCAATTTTTGCCCAACGAAGCAAATGACTTAATCAAATCTTTGAAATACCATGCAAGTACATATCTGCTAAACTAGGATATGTCTATGGGCCTGTTCTTATTGAATTATGTGGAAGGAGTAGTTGGGATAACTACCCCAAATCATCTAACGACGCCCCACAGCGAGGGGTGGGGGTGGGGATTAATTTTTTGGTTGGTTCATGCGAAGAAATCCCAAGAAAAAACATATCGTTATATTGACGATGAGGAGGATACACACTGTGGCCTCATAAAAACCACACCTTGGTGTGAGCTCGCTTTTGGCAGCTCAATCATGGCAGTCCCATGCCTGTGTAAAGTGGGAGTGGAATTGTGGGAGTTGGCTGTTGTCGATGAGATTGAAATCAAGCTGAGTAGGGCAACTGAAAGGTGGATTTGAAGCCAAGTTTTCAAAGTTGTATTCGGTGAAAAGTGAGCATGCTGAACCGATGACAGACGAACTTCCAGGACAAGGTTGTACCGATGTATTGATAAACAAGGAGATAGGAATATTACAGAGAGCAAGGACGGTCCCATATAAGTATTGATAAATCAAGACCAACGTTTGTTCTAAAACGCTGGAAATCTGGGGTGCACTGAAGCAAAAATTGTCAGACAGCCGAACCGATGTGTGATGGTGTTTATGAAAGAGAAATTGGCTAAACTGAGAGACATATGACTGAATACTTGCCCTAAATTTGAAGTGAGAGTACTAGAGGCTTGACATAAATGACTTAAAATTAGTACTTGTTAGTCATGAATAGGGGTTTCAAACACTGGAAAACTAGGAATGAACTAAAGGGAAATTGCAAAGGAAGAGGAACCGATGGATAAATCGAAAAACGATGGACGAATCCAAAAACTATAGATAAATGATTGAACGACATACTGAATGTAGACTGATGTGCATGTGAGAGCGGATATGATAGACAATCAGGGATGCTGAAAAATTTGAGCCCCGGGCGAGTCTCTTCAGTATGTAAGGGTGCCGACCAAGCCGACTTTGACGAAGGACAATCAGCCCCGTATGTGGTATGCAAAAACTGAGAGATTTTGTGGGCCTGTAGAGAAACGCATCTTGATCATAGGTTCATCTGGGCCACTGGTTTGTTCGGAAGGGGGGAGGGAGAATAGGGTTTGAACGATCATGGAGAGGAGCGATCACGGGCGATAACGTTTATAATGTGGAACGGCCTAAAATGCTTCTCCAGAAGGAATTTGTGACGGCCTATTCATCCCGAATCACATACGGCAAATAATTTGAATGCGGTTGCAAGATGATGCTGGATCCCCCGTAGTCTTCTGACATTGCGCCGTATGACTTTTTTTTGATCAAAAAAGGAAAACTTGTATAGGGGGTATACGCTCTTCATGCCAAATGAGTAGATCATCGGTGACACGAATGGCTTTTTTTAAAGAGTTTCCGTTAAATCTTACAATCCCGATGGCTTAAGAAAGTTCGAGTAACGTTGAGATTTCCCATCATCCTGTGTGGGACTTTGTTGAAAAATATAAAGAAAAAACTGTTCAATTTCTGCGTTTTCTTATTTCACCGAAAATGGTAGAAAAAAAAATGAGTCGAGGGATGGAAAGTCACGAATCCTTGGAGCAGATATCTATGAAAAGTTGCTCCTTACTCGATTTTGTTTTCGATTTTCACTCAAAAATGGCTAAGTTGCGATATCCTACTGTCTTATTGTTGAGATATTGTTTCGAATTGCCATCAAGCGACCATTTTTAACCATTTCAGTGCTAAGGATTTTGGTTATATTTAATTAAGATTGCGGTAATAAAATCCGATTAATTTATTGCATATTAGAATGTAAAATTTTACATTTAACTAACTATAGAAAACAAGACTGAACGCACGAACAACCCTCTCCCACCCAGCGCTTAAGGCAGACTGACGCAATCGTCGACATAGCGACGAACCGCGCTCTCAAGGTCAAGCGCGCTCGTCGCTATGTCGACGAATCGCACCGAAACGGTTAAGGATACTGTTTGCGAAAACGGCATTAATTAATATATTTGAAATATATTCATGTATTTTTTTTTCATTAATTCCACTCAGTGGACACATAATCTAAAATTACTTATAATAGATTAATGGAAACAGAATTCCAAACAAATAAATTTTCATAATTGTCGATTACATTAAAAATGTTCCACATTTCCAATTTTCCGCTTGAGTAGATTGGCCAAATATTTTCATCTCTACAAATTGCTAAAAGCCCATCATATGTAGTGTGTGTACTTACGCACTTACTCATATTACAAAATACTAAATTTAATCAGGCATGCTGCCTGGAATTGTTTATATTGCATTTTAATCCACCATAAACACAATTGTGTTGTATTTGTTTTTTATTACACTTTGTATGTCGCCTCCATTTAATACAAACGAGGATTTGCGCACATAAGTGTGTGCGTCATCGTGTGTGTGTGTGCGTGTAGTCGTATTTCCAATTTAATGCTATTGTGGAAAATAAAAGTGGGAAATTGGAAAATGTGCAATCGATATAATGTGTAAAAAACAAAAGACTAATCTGTGGCTTACCAGAGGTTTTATAATAAATGTTTGTTATTGTATTTTATTTCAGTGAAATGCGTGCGGTATCATTGGAGTGTTATGGCTTGTCGTAAATAGGAAATAAAATGAAGGCAATAACAATAAAATTCAATCAGTTTACATTTTTTATTACAGCACACAGGATGAAATGGTGAAAAGATATTTTATCAATGACCGGTGTACAATTTATTAGGTTTTATCCATAAAAATGCTGAGGGATTTATCATCGTGTTCAATCGAATTGTTTGGTTAAAGTACGATAAAGTAAGAGTGCTGTAGTTTGCAAGATTGATATTTTTTCTCAACGAAAGGTATCCTTGCAAAGTTCTTCGAAAGTTCGGGAATCTTTGTCCGGGATACTTTGGCACGTCATGGTTGACGTGCTTGTTTGTTGACTTATCGAACCAATTGAGTACTTTTTCGTGTATCAATTGATGTTCATTTCCAAATAAAATGATAGATTTCCTAAGCAAGCTGAATAAGGATGCTTGAAGGAGCGGAAGCACTTGACTGGAAATGGCAGCAAAGTTCCTCACCAAATGTTTTGTGAACAAAATAATAATTCATTTATTTCAAATCGTTGCGATTACGTTATCAAAATGACTTTGATATAGTCAGAATACCTGTGGTACAACAATGCACCAAGAACTTGGACCGATGGAAGAATTCGAGCCGTCCCATTACGAGACCAGAGGTGCACAAAAAATGATCTAGGATACACGGTGGATTCTGAATTCTTCTCGGGAGGCACCCAGCTAGGTAGGCTGATGCTGCGACATCAGAAGCAGAAATTCAAACATCAGTGTAATCGATGATATTTGAATTACTGTCACCGGTGACATTTGTTTCCAGAGTCATCAATGGTTTCTGTGGTCTATAGGACACCAGATTGGGTGTCTCCTACTGAGAAGAGACACATTGTGGGTTATTTATGCGTAATTTGCACCAACAGGCTATAAAACACGACCTCTGTTGTTAATTTGTTGTTGCCACAGCAGGGCCCTACATTACTTGGACCGTGAGGTATTTTATAGCCTAACGAAACAAGTGAGTTTCTCTAGCTCTATGGTTACCAAATGTTGCAGTTCTGCTACGTTTGTATTCCTCAGCACTGTGAGAGGGTCGATGGCCAGGCTCAGACAATCTAGAAGGATTTTTTTGCATTGCCCTTTTCCTTCTCTCCAACACAAAAGGTATCATCTGTTGGGATGCCTACTCTTTTGTCGTGTTGACCTGAAACATTGTTGCCTGTCATTACTGCCACTAGTGTTCTACCCCCATGGTTTTTTTTGAAGTTCTTTGTTAGGACGAGACAAAAGAGGCTCATCCTGCAGTTGTTCTTGCCATTCTAAGACGTTCCTATCTCTTTCGAGAAAGTTTTGTCAAGTTCGCTTTTTAATGTTACGAGCATTATTGGCATTTTTATTTTTACTTCTCCAGCTACATTTTTGACCGATTGGTCCTGCTCTTAATAGACCGTCTGCTCATTCATTTGTCTTGACAAAGTTATGCCCAGGGAGAAATGTCAGTTTTACTTTACTCGGGTTTTTTCGGCTTCCAGGGACCAGGGAACCGGCACTAGTTGTGAAACTTCAAACTCTTGGTTAGACATTTGGTTAGGTTAGACATTTTCCTGCGTTTCCGTGATAGAAAATGAACTATTCAATGTGAATATCTTAATATTATACAGGACCTTACAAATCCGAGATCTAGGTTATACTACCTTGATTAAAATTATTATAATAATTAATAATACAATATTATACATCATAAAAGCATTGTATGACGGTGCGTTATGGTGGTGCAAGATCCCAGGTTTTTTGCCAAGAAAATCGGTCTTTTTCGGCGAATTGCTTAACGCATCATCTAATGATGCCCAAATAATACTCCTTGTTGACGGTCTGGTCTTGTGAAAGGAATTCATGATACACAATACCCTTGTAATCCATGAAAACTGTGAAATCACCTTTTTTTCAACTTAATATGACGTGGATTTTTTCGATTCCGCCTCACTCAAATTCTGGATTACGTGTCATACTCATAGATCCCCGTCTCGTCTCCATCCGTTTGATGACCGTGGGCTCGGATTCAACGCCGTCTCTATTTTGTATAAAATTCAGGTGTTTCGGCACCAGCTTTGCAGCGATACGCTTCAGGCCCAAATCAGTAACCAAAATGTCTTGAACGGATCCAAAAGCAATGTCCAACTGCTCTCCCATCTCTTTAAAGGTCAATTTACGGTCAATGGTCATCGATTCATCGACGGCCTGCCACTGCGTTCATCATCGTTCACGACCACATCTGAAACGTTCATGTCACTGATAAACGATTGTTTTCTTCAGAGTATCGTTGCCAAAACACTTATCTAACATTTGCAATGTCGTCGCAACATTAGAACCGATTTTAACGCGAAATTCAATACAATTTCAATTCCATTTTCAAAACTGTATAAAACTGAAAACACGCACAATCGCAGATGTACTCAATACGGCGCCACTTTTACAAATGTCAAGCAATCAAGTTGAAACTTTCACATCTGTCAAAGTGAATGACAGATGCGGCAGCTTCAAACCGGAAAACTGAGAGCGCCACACAATGGTGATTCAGAGAACTTTTTGATCAAGATAATAAGATGATTTTTTGCGAATTGAAAGTGAAATAGTGCACGCTTATAACTAGTCCTTAATTATTTCGATTTGTTTCTAAGCGTGCAGTTGCGCTCAGAAAAATGACATTTTTATCAAATGCATGTCACCATGAATGTATAAGGCTCCAAAGATAGTTGTCACTATTAAAGAGTGCTTTGCATAAAGCTGCCTTGCCACAATATTTTAGAAGGTATGATAGATCTACATTCCACTAGAAGCATGTATGTCACTATCCTTCAAGAGCGAAATTATGAAAAAATTATTATAATACAACTCTGAGATATCCTAACGATAGTGGGCTTTCATGTTGAGTACAAATCATTTTCAACAGGTCATCGTGAAATTGATGCAGAAATCTTCTGCTTCCCGAGAGGAATGACTGATCGTGTAATGTCAAAAACTACTACAGGATATTGCTAATCCTTTATTCATATCGAAAAAGAACTAGAACCAAAACACTAGAGGGAAACGTAAGAAAGGTGTCAGGCATTTGTGGTACTATTAAGAGGACACGACTTTCTGGGCCAACATGCCAAACAGTATTCACACCAGCGTTTTATATTAAGGCCGACGAGAGGAAGAGATGACCTTCTTTCTTCTCCTTTCTGTTGGATTATCCAATCCTCACTCATAAGAACTTCAATGGTTAGGGATGAAATTAAAGAACACAGATGAGATGAATGGTGCTCGTGAAACTACGGCTCGCTTTGTTTCTCTAAGGTGAGTGGATTTGAAGATTAAACCCCATATGGGGAGTTGGATGTTAAGGTCGGCGAATGCTGTATCTATCTGTAACTTGTAAGGAATGATGAAAATAGTCAACAACGTTTCAGATATTGAGTTGGCGGTATGTGAGGGTGGTGTTCATTTAAAACAATCAAACAATCAGTATAATATAACATTTTAGTTACAATGTATGTCTCCTTTTTTGCCATCCCCCGATCAATTCATAACACATGGGTCATACATTTTAAGTCATCCAAATTATCTCTAAATATGAAAGCAAATAGGAAAAGGATAACAATAGACCAACGCTTGTTGATATGCTGCAAGTCACCCGACATTAAAATTTCGTAATACGCTTTCCAGTTTTTAATGATCTGCAGGAACACAATAAAGTTCAACAAGCAACATAAAACCTTTTGCAATTCTTGTGCATTCCGATGACCTTTTTAATGCAACTAAAGTACCAAACATGTAACATCAAGATATGCAACAAATCATCATCTTCCTACTCCATAGGTACTTACTCCACATCTGCTGAATAAAGAAGCTTTCGTTGCAATGCAAGGCATCTTGCTATCTTTTTATGGCCAATCGTGTTTTTGCAATAAACATTTTATGCCAAATAATTGCATTAACATCTACCACAATGCATCCGAAGACTTTCTTCAGAAGAATGTTGTCCAAAGGCGGGAGGAAGATTCACGATTCTCCTTAGAATGAAATGGCATCGACAGAAAAGGAGGAAGCAAACATGGTTACGGGTATTTGCAAGCATTGAGTACGCGGCATTGCAGAAATGCATTAAGGAGCACAAATGTGCACTTCTAGCTGACTCGCTGCATCTAAGGGCAAGCAGGAATCAAAGATGGTGAGTTGGTATTTGAGTAATGCAATCACTGGTTTCATGCAGTGGTTCCAGTTCAGAGATTTCCGTAGTGCACAACTTGGTCAGGGACAGACTAGACTGGGCTGAAAGATTATTGCGACTAGACCTATACGGAGCTGGTATGGTCTCTTTGCAGTTGTTATGCGAGCAGTTTCCGTGGTGCTGTTTGACACTGATTCCTTTACAAAAGACCAATTAACCGTAAACGACGATACTGACTTTGTTGATAGGATCTTGAGTCAATGTCAATACGTCTGGCAAACGTAAATGGGAATTCCTTCTCGGTCGTGCGACTTTCTAATGGATAATTGCTTTAATCGAATAAGATCATGTCGTTGCCGGCGAAGAGATTGATGGAAGGCGGTAGATGAATTGTTGGCGAAGCTGAAAGATGGAAGATAACGTGGCATCAATTGATGAATTTGCTTTTCCGTACAAGTTTTTGATAATGTCTTTTTCGAGGTGATAATTGCATGTTTTCTCTTGCTGCAACAATTTTCTATTGAAAAGCCCGATATCACATCGAAAATGGAAGATGAAAGTATCGAAAACTTTCCCTCTGTTACATTCACGCTTTTGCGAATACATGCTTTTAGTTGAAAGGTTGTTTTTTCATCTCTAATCCATCGCACTTTTGTTCTCAAGGAGAACAATCATAACAACAAACAACAGGACATCATGAATGCATAACGCTTGATGAAAATTTTGAATTTAAAAATGCATTCACCTCACACACATTCATTTGAATGGAAAGCGAAAACGTGCAACACCCGGAAGTCCATTTTGTCATACTTTCTCATTCGCATTGTTCGACAGTCGGAAGAAGAGAAGGATACGCCATTGTAGATACAATGACCCATTGTCCCTCTTCTATATCCTTGCATAAACTCAACTGCAATGAAAGAATCCCCTCAGACTGCTGTTCCCTGCAGCGCACAAGGGCTGAGTGCATGCATGCTCCTTCGCATAATTCAAGGGTGGTTGTGCCGTACAGGGAAATGAACTCACCATCGCCGCATTCTTAAAAATGAACTCATTCATATGTGTAAGGGACCAGAAAATATGTGCATTGCATATTTTGCTGCCACACAATGATGATAATGCGTGTAAAATAAATTCAAGGCGTATGAAAACGTAATGTGAGATTCATTTCTTGCACATATCAAGGTGTAAAAGGGGGCCAAGCCATATGCAATCGCTAAAGCAAGCTACATATGAAAAGCCTTCCTTAACCAGGGCTACTAGTTAGGTAGGTCATGACTGGCTTCACCACTTATCATACAAACGCTTGCCGTGCAGCATGTAGCGCTGCCTCAAGCTTATATCCATGCCAGAATAATTATTTCAACAATCTTTTGTTTTCGATTCGACAAACGATATATGTGCATATTTTGCTCTATGAAGCAGTGACTTGTAACATTTTCATTTTCTGGTAAAGTGATTGGTGCAGCTATGTTAAAAAAGGACACTGGTCTGCAGCAAAGAGCGCGAGGCTCAGCGATGATTCACTGTCCTGATGGAGGTCCGCTCTCGTTTCATTCTGCTGCAATACATTTTCAATGTTTATTTTTCTAAATGTATTATTATCATATGCGTATGCAATTCGCTAGGCGGAAATATATACCACTAACAAAGCCTGACGCAAAAACGACTTCCAAGGCGAAAAGGCTCAAAGAAAATAAGCTCTGGAAACATCGGGAACGTTGTCATGTGGCAGAGAATTATTCTGTCTGGATCAAATCAGCCCAAAACGCCATTCTTCAGTTTAATATAATACAAGGTTTGTTCAAAAAGTATTGCGAATTTCATGTTTTTTTCAAGAATTATTTATTTATTCATGAATATATATTTTGTCCCCTACAAAGTAATCCCCGACAGACATTATACTCTTGTGATAACGTTTTTTCCAATCCTCGAAGCATTTTGAAAAATCAATTTTTGTGATCTTGTTCAGCTCCTCCTTCGATGCCGTCTTTATCTCATCAATCGTGGCGTAGCGTCGTCCTTTCATGGGCCTCTTCAGTTTCGAGAACAAGAAAAAGTCACAGGGGGCCAGGTCTGGGGAATACGGTGGCTGCGGCATTATTAGAGTGTTGTTTTTGGCCAAAAATTCGCTTACAAGTAACGATGTGTGAGCAGGGGCGTTATCATGGTGCAAAAGCCAATTTTTGTTCTTCCACAAATCCGTGCGTTTCTGGCGGATTGCTTCTCGCAAATTGCGCATTACTTGAAGGTAATATTTTTTATTGACCGTTCTACCCTGCGGCAAGAACTCATAATGCACTACGCCCCTGAAATCAAAGAAAACTGTCAGTAAGACCTACACATTCAACCGAACTTGGCGTGCTTTTTTCGGTCCCTATGAAAACGATTTGTACCACCGATAAACGTTGCTTTTGTCCAAAGTAGCTTGGCCGTATGCAACAGTCAACATTCTGAATGCATCCGCGCACTTTAAGTTTTTCTTCACACAAAATTTAATACAAATTCGTTGATCCATTTTTTGGGATAGACGAAAGTCGAAGACAAGCTAAAACACGTCCACGCACAATAACTGTCAAAAACTGACTGGACATTCAAAATGGCCGGAATTGTCAACATAAGTGAGGGTCATGAGTACCAACATAACGCCACCAAAATATCAAAAATCTAACATACGTAGCCCGCGAAAATTCAAAATTCGCGATACTTTTTGAACAAACCTCGTACACAAAAGTGATCCATTAAAATCGAAAACTATTCGCCCTAATCGAATCTGATCCCCGGAAACAGAAGCAAAACTCTGCTACACAAGGATACTTATCATATGGAATTAAGAGCTCTGTGGAAAACGTTATCCTTGATCCCCTATATGAAAGGAAATTATTTACCCATTGACGAACTTGTTGGTTTATGTGTTTTGGGGTCAATCCATATTTCTACTATGAACACAGGGATATTAAGTTTTCGTTAAGATGCCTATGATTAAATACCGAATTATCAGGAGCTTTTCTTCGAGCTTAAGATACTTTTTGCTTCTGTTGGAAAAAAGAGATTTACAACTATATCCAACAGTGTAGCAACAGATATATTTCTTTATTGAACTTTATGGTTACTGAATAAATGATGGGTTTAAACAGATGATGCAATGAACAATAGCTTTGACATAAAATTCTCTATGATAAGTGTTGTTAGAATATTCTTCGCATAAAATACTATTGCATACCACAGCAACAGTATACAACTTAAAATCTCACGTGGTGGTTTCTGTATAAAAGAGTAGTCAAAGACTACTCACCATAACAGGAGGCAGTTCTTGAAAGGTTAAAAAACGCGAAAACTGGTTAATGTGGATTCAATTAGGTGAAATTTTCGCTCTTCTAGATCCAGTCTGCTGAGGAATTTTCCCCACGGCATTAGACTTTCAGAGCGGGGCGCTCTACTATAAATGCAAGTGGTGAAGGTTCAAAGCCGATCCAACCGGCGGGTAGTCCTGGACGCTTGGCATACAGAATGCGTTCAACCCCACTAGATGCACGGATAATGAGGATGCCCTGGAAAATTCATTCCATAGAAAAGAACATCCAATGCGGATAGTTCTGAATTACCTGAAAGATTGCATGCTGATTTCCAACATGGCGCAGTTTTATTGGAGCATGCTAGTCACATCAGGTGTGTCTCAAGGCTTCGTCCACCGATGAACGGCGCGAACTCGAACTCTCGGAGGAGTCGTGACTAATCACCTATCCAGATGATATTGCAGCACTGGTTGCTGGGCGCACATCCAACAAAGGCTAAATTAAGGCTAAACGTGCTAAACGGGTAGGAAGCAAGATGGACAACTCATGCATTTAGTCTAAAGCTAGAGAAAACCGAATTTGTTATGCTAACAGTGAACCGGATCTTTAGAGTAAGCCACCAGTGTCGGACGTACATTAGAAGAGTGAAAACCGTCAGTGCAATACCCGGGTATGCTGATTGACTCTAAACTGAGTTTCCTGGAGGAAATTAGGGCATCGGCATAAGATGTGGTAGGAGTTTCGGCAATCAGTCGACTAATGGCGATTGCTGGGTGACCAAGTTCAATAAAAAGGACACTTTTGATGATTGTCTCTATATCGAGCGTTCAGTCAGGAGCTGCGTCAAAAAAGGCCTCGCACAGGAGTGAGACAAGAAGCACAGTGGATCACATAAAGATTCTCCTGAGTCCTCAGAGTCCTCCTCACTTAGAAGTTAGACCCATCGCCCTCTTTGCCAGAAAGCGTAATAAAATCTACCTTTGAAGATACCATGGTAACAAAGAATCAATCACTGTCACAAAGAATCACAATAAAGAAACAATCACGCAATGAAAAATGACACGCTCTCGACTATCAGCAACAATCTTGGGAGTGTGACTCAAAAGAACGATGGTCCTTGCCGATTTAAGATCGTGGTTCAGTCGAGAGTATGGTGAGACTGACTTCCAGATATCTGACCTGATGCAAATATTGAGCAGATACTGGTGCTTCAATGCGATCTGCATAAAATTCGGAAGGCCCGAAGTCATGGTCTCCAGATTGCATATTTTTCTTTGTAGAGAAAGATTACTCCTTATATACTTTCTGTTCAGGTAGATAATGGGACAGACTGCGAGATGATCTTGCCGAAAAAAGTGGTCTAACTGGAGAGATGCCAAAATCGGTTGACAAATGGAACCAGGTGGTACATTACATTTGAGCGATCCTAACAAGAAAAAAAGGCAAACTTGATCGGCTAGAGATATCGGAGGTGAAAGGATCCCTTCTCTACGAGTCTTCCTCCTTCTTGCACACCCGCTCAAGACGGAATTCCTGCAAGCCGAAGACGCATTAAAGCATAGAAAGGGCGGCATAGCCCGAAGTCTTGACATGCAAAGTGTTTAGTTGACAGTCAATTAGAGTTGGACTTCACTGGACCAGGACTAGGACTAAACTTCAATTTCCTACCCAAAAAAATCTCTTACAAAGCTGAGGTTAGTTGAAATGATGGGGTTGAACGACTCTGCTTTGATCAAAGTAAAATTTTATGATCCAAAGTTATGTAGCCGAAATTTTGATTCCGAACATGTTTGACTTGATTTGTGATAATTTAAAATCTGTTGCATCTACTACTTTCTTCACGAATTTCTAGAATTCTTCATTCAACACATCGTGGTAGTCACTGAAAAGTTTCGCATCCGCTGCTCTCAACTGATATTCATGTGCATAATTTCAGTCAGATATTGTTTAAGCATTAGTATTTCTGCAATGCCAAGCGATTTTATTTTTTATGTCCATTCTGGTATTCGTATGCCCCGAAGAACAATAGGCTCGGATTCATTGAATTCTTGATACAGCGGCAATCCTCAAGTACCCTTATACCATTCACATGTATACTAAATCAGAATGTATATCAGCAGTATCATTCCGACCACTCTGAGTAAAATGAAACATGCGTACATACATGGACGAATATAGGCTGGAATGTCTAGGATGAGTTGCAAAATTATGCAATGTGTAAGGTCAGTTTTCTGTTTAAACTCCTTCGAACCGAGTATACCGAATGGGCTTCTGGAATTCATGCATGGAATAATGGAGCATGAGGTAGCAAAATAAAATGGAAGAAACATGAATAGCCTTAAGCGATGTTTTTTTTTATTAAAGTATGACGAGTAGGACTTTGTGTTTTGGAAAATAGTTAAAACCGAACCCGAATTGTGTTGTGTGTTGAATTCCCGAAAGGTTGCCTCTTTCAATTTGACGAGGAAGAATTATGTGTGGCCATCCATGCAACATCAACCACAAAATGGCTTCCTGTCCACATAACTCTTTTTCATAAGCTCTTGGAATAATATCAGTTTATTCTCAGCTGAATTGCGCGGTTAAGACAAAAACAAAATATGCTTAACAATTTGTTCTGCAATTGTCTAAACAACAATTCACACATTGTACTAACAATAAGACCGTTTGCACTTTTGTTTGTTTTCTCCATGTGTTCCCACAGCTAAATGAAAGCCAATGTAAATACGTTATTACTAGGAATGAAAGCGGTTGCATGTACATATGTCTGAGTCCTGCTAGGGTTATGTGCGAAAACATACCGTGGGGATTAGAGAATGGTTTGGTTCGAGGTCCTGTGAAATTGAAAATACGCTCATACCGAGGAGCAGGGAATAATTTCTAATTACCGGCACTCGAATTAGATTAGGGAATGTTGTTCGTAATGGATTTATTCATGCAGGGCGGTTTGAGCAACGAATATCCTTGATTTTATTGGCTTGGCGAATATTAGTTTTGTGCAGCGTTAATTGGGTTTGGTAACAAGCCAGTTCGGCTCTGCTTCAAAACATACGCAGATATCTCACCAAGCAGCGATTTGAATGCCACAAAATAGTCATTCGGTGCAATCCTTACTTACCACAATACGTTTCATAGTTATTTTTCAATGGCTCTGCATCCTTCATTGCTTTCAACAAATACATGCTTTATAGATTATAAATTAGCTTCATAGATTACTAAATTTAATAATTTCCGTCCCATTTGATGGATTTAACAGGAGTACGAACAGGCATATATATAAATTCAACAAACTCTGGAATTCACTCTTAAATTTGAAAAAAAAAACCCAATAAATATTTCATCCGCTATGGCACTTGCAATGTATTTTACGTTCCATTGAAAGCAACGCAATTGAACCAATTGTCTGAGAAAATAAAATGTATAAAGCTAACAACATAGCAAGAGCATCGAATAAATCAATAATATCTCAAAGGATTTCAATAAGATCCCCCTGACGACACACAAGGAGGACACAAAGAAGAAAGACGATACGGTGGAATAAACGAAATAATATGAAACGAAGATAAAGCGCGAGACTTTGAAAAAAATAAACATCATTTTATACTTTTATGGTATCACTGCACGCTGTCGCATCAAAGGATGTTTGAAACAGGACTTTGTTTCGATTTGTTGCGTTGGTGATTATGATTGAGCATTTCACTCAGTAAAAACGATTAAACAATTGATTAAACGCGAATTGTTGAAATAAATTGCAGCATTTTTTTAATGAACTTCAGAATTTATATCGGCAGCTAGCAGCCACTTGATTACGAAATTCCAGAAAAAGGATTTTATTTTTTTCAAGAATTCGGTTTCTGTGACTAAAACTTCTGGGCAGCATTTACCCAAGTTGTAGGCAATCTGCCTTTAGCCTTCTAATAGATGATTTCGAAGCTAGTTAAGTTCGTGCGACGCATACCTCACGTAATCAAAAGTCCTTAATCGCCATCGATGTGACACGGAAATTATTCATTGAGTTATCCATAAAATTATGCATAATTATTAAACATATGCATAATTATTTGAGTATTCCCATTGTATTTTAGGAAGTAAAATCGATTTTTTCCAGATTTCTTTCTCTTAAGCCCCAATTTTCAGTTCGCTCAGCGAGGAGCAGAATTGTAGTTAGTGTCCATAATGATATTCTTAGATACCTCGATTATGTGTTGTTTTGTCCCGCCAATTTACTACTTAAGGCCACCCGCCTTTTGGACGACTACTGTATTTATTTCAGGAAGCTCAGAGCCAACCATCATGGGAGTGCTTGTTGTTATTTTCCTTAAAACGAAGTTTTGCATCCAGTGATTCGATATTATTCCTAGTAAACTTCACATTTTCCCTAGGTTAGACAGGCGATTTTTTTGACAGTTCATAATCACTGAATCTGACGGATGTGACCTTATCTCTTTGAATGAAGGATGTCGCTTCCTTGATTCCCACTTCGCCTGCAGGACAATGTTTCGCAGTGTGCCAGCAAATGCAATGGTGTCCCCTCAGGAAGATTACAGAATCTGCATTCACTGTTTGCTTTAGACCCCCCCCCCTCCCCATTTCGTTTTTGAGATATACTCCGAGTGCCCAATGTCCCGTGAGTATTCCAGTAAGGGTAAATAGCTCTCTTCTGTTGTACATTCCGATGCACACTCGCATCTTCTTTTGTCATTGACATCAAGGGAAGCGTCTACAATCCTGGAGGTCCTAAAAACGTACTTCAAAACCCGTTACATTATGTATTTTCATATTTGATTAAAGTCCTCTGATTGAGTTGAAACTCATTTCAGTTGCACTATGTTTGTCAGGACCGAGAAAACGCTTAGGATAAAAATTTTTATTCAACTTTTGTATTGACCGACTATTTTCTATCCTGCCGCAGGTAACGTGTGTTCAAAATTCAAAAAGTTTAAAGTATTTCGAGCATGGGACGATACCAAAAAATTACAAATTCAGTCAATGGGCAGGTTATACGGCACTGATTTGTTCAAGAACAGCGTAGTCCTGAAAGTTCCGTCACATTTTATAGGTACCTGACTCTATAGTTTCTCAGTAACACAGCTAAACTGCGTTACTTACAAATATAGGTAGAAGAATTTTCAGTTTTATTTCAAAAAATTTCCTTGGTTTACTCTTAATTCGTAAAAAATACAACAATATGAGGCTGTAGAAAATCAGAGGCATCCTTGCTTTTCATTACATCTGAGGTCAGCACTAAACACAAAAGGTATCCAACATCAGACATTTGTTGAAATCCTCAGGATCCCAGAGACCTGTCCTGGTTTATAACTCCGAGTTTTCTTCCAAATAACAGCATGAGATAAGGTTTTAACCATTGAAATTTGGACACCACTATGTCCCTTCATTGTCATCTCTTTGTGTTGGGTGTGTTGATGAAATTACTTGAAGGATATTTGGTATTATCGGTGGAACCATGTGACTGCTAGATACTCCATTAATTATCTTTTTCTAGATTGTACATTTTAACTTAGTCCGCTTGGATCCTTCTTTTACATTAGTCCGCGTGGTTTACACAACAAAAAAAAAGTTTTTTTGACAGTAGTTTTGACATTTTGTTTATATATAGTAGTGTCATCTTATTTTATGCGAAGCAACTAGTGTTTAATCTAAGATATTGCTTAATAGAAAGGAGGAATTACATGATATTACATGTTCTTAACTCGAAAAGAAAGCCACAAAAATCCTCTTTTGATGGAAAAGCCAAAAAAAAACTCTTTTTTTATGGTAGAAAATCTTATTCTAAACTATTTGAAACTCAATAGAAAAATAAAACAGACGTAGCATAAGTTCATCGAGATCCGGGAAAGGAGGGGTCGATGTCGCTTAATGCATTGGGAGACAGAGTACATTCTATTTCCGTGACGTTTTGAGTTGTGCTCCAGGATTTTATTGCTGAAGTCAAAAAGATCACAACTAGAGTGGCCCATTCTGAAAAATTATTTCCCACAACTTTTCTCAACTCAAATTAAACCCCAAATCCTGTTTTGAATTTGAACTGAGGATGTTCGTTTGGAAGGAAACGAGCAAATTGGTTTACAATAGTCAGGATGAAAGTGTCAGGGGAACATTCTGTGGATCATAATGTTTTGCAATACTATGCCTAAGGTTCCATGGATGCCTACAGGTAGGCAGTAGTAGGTGAGTTGCTATTACGTTTTGAACAGACATTTCTTTCCAGGATGAGGAGCGCTTAGTCAGTTGAATCGAGGGGGCAGCACGCGAATCAAAAGTGTCGGTTGATTTCATTTGTAGTCTGATGTTTGTCTATAAAATCTTTTTTGAAAATTTCTATAATCTTTCGAAAAAAGGGACGACATTGGGCGGGTGCTATCAGGTGGCACCTAATTTTCACGTCCATTGAGGGATCCAAGAATAATGGCGTAACGCTTTATGCGGGAAAAGCATGCATGCTGGAAGCAGCGGTCGAAGAACTTGTCAATAAATGGGCTAAACGTTTTGCTGGAGGACACGTTCCAAGACCAAGATGTTGGACCAAGACAGTTGGAGGTGCTTGCTTGCAGGACACAAAGACCTTAGAAAGGCTGTAATGCTAAAAAGAAGAAGAAGATTTTGCTACATTTGTTTGATTCTGGTCAAGGGAATCCAATCGTTTTTGGCAGGTTTTTTTGTGCCGAGACCTTTTAATCTTCGAAATCGATTTTATTGAATACCAAATAAACGGGAGCACAGTGCGAAGTTGTGACGGAGGCAGGATGTAGTAGTGTTTGCATGGCTGTACCAAAGTCGGAGGACTATGTTTGGAAAGAAGAACAACTCAGTAAGAGTTTCGATGATTGTGGAACCATAAGCTCTGTTAGATTGTTGTTGTGTTGACAAGGGAACAGCTGTGACTCTACAAAGCGGGCGGCTAAGGAATCAAATTTTTCTAAAGGAGAGATTTATTGCATGAGGATGTAGGTAGGTACGCCGAATTTTTTTTTTATTTTTTTTACCGAAGTTTCTTGAAGATATGAAGACCAAGAGAAGTGTTGAAAAACTGGGTATGAATATCTAAAATATTTAGAAAAATTTTCAACGGAAAAAGTGAGCTCAATGCATTCTTTGATATAGTTTAGGATGAAATTGAATCGGTTGTGCGAAAGTTGGCGGCGGAGTATTTGATCTTAAAAGCGAGAATAGTTTTGGGAAGGGAAGGAAACTTGTAAGCCGTAATTCAGGATACTTTTTTGGAACGATTCGGTCATATGCGCTGTTTGGATCTGATATCAGGGGAACGACAATGAAGTCAATATTAGAGTTGGAGCACGGAAAGCTGTTAAACGGTGGCATTGAGTTCAGCTGATGTTTCAGGAAGGTGGTCTATACTTTGTAGTTTGTGATGGGTTAGTCAGGGACGCTTTGAAGTGAGGACTATCCTTAAGAAATGCTTTCTAGGAAGAGCAAAATGATGGGATCATACATTACGGGGACATCGAAGCGATGGATTACTACGTCAATCTAAGAGATGGGACTCGGCCGATAATTTGCGTGCTTGCTAGTGACGACTTTTTTTGAGTCTCTGACCCGCCTCCCAAATTCTTGATTATTGGGTCAGATTGACGCTCTGCAATTACGATGTTAAATTTTGTCACTCCACTATCACGCTTATTTTATGGAAAGCAAGTAACTCATCGTGACTATTATTATGAGCATTTTCAATCATACTTGGCATGACGCTCATTCGATTCGATTATTTGACAAAAAGATAGGTTACATTTAATTTTTTTAAATCGTCTTTGGCGTTACCGTTGTAAAATGCTTTGCTTCGCTCCTGAACAGAATGCATCATGTCTCGGTTAATCCATCCCTTGTTTATGTAGACTTGTTTGGATTTCAACCCCTTCTCGTTCTACGGTTTACACATCTTATTTTATCACTAATCGCATTGCAAGCAATCAGAAAAATAAATAAAGAGGGCTGAGAATTAGTAGGGCATGAAAAGAGAAAATATTCTCAACAACAATCTTTCCTCAGAAAGATCTGTGTACTTGTTTAAGTTAATAAAATTCTTACGAAAAATCTGAAAGTTTTCAAAGAACTCTGAAAATGTTTGTTCGCAGGAATTATGATATTCTTATCCTTCTTTGGATTTTCTCAAGAGAGGAAAACAGATAAATTGTTATTTTCCGTGCTAGGAGCTCAACATCGTCAAACGAAAAATAGCGAAATAAAACTCAGAAGATGGCAACTATTACAGATGTCCTTATCAAAATATTTTAATTGTTTTTGATTTTAAGATATTTAAGAAAGATACCACTAGGCAAATGCATATATTTGCATTTCTACACTGAGCATGTGATGAATAAAATCATATGATATGGCTATGGGCGAAATCTGGAATGTAATTACATTCTGAAATGCCTTAAGCAGACAAGCCTACATAGGTAATGAATATTTATTCATGCGGAAACGGTCACACATTCATTAGGATCAACATGATTTAGTTTAAAGTTGCACGGAGGATTGTGTGTATGAGCAACTTCTTTTCACTGACATGTGATACCTGGAGAAAGTAAGTATTGAATTTCGTTAGTAAGTGTTGAAAGAAACCAAAAAATCTGCCAGTTTGTCAGGAACTCATGATGAGATAGAAGAAAAAATAACTTATACTATATGATAAACACTTTCATGCTATTGTTGGTCGATGGTAGCCACTCATTTGTGTATGTGTGTGTCAGGAGACTTCTGTGACTAACATGGGAAGTAAGGTGAACTAGCAAATTGTTTTGTCTGAGCTGAATTTTGATGTTAATATTCCATCAAGAATAATCAAGGATACTACAGATTAGTTTTGTTTATTCTCTGAAAGACAAAGGCAATTTAATCCCATCACTTAGAGTGTTTTGAATAACTTTAAGGACCCGAGGAAAGGCGCTTCAAACTCAAAAGGTATTATCAAATTTGCTTGAGTTTTGTCAAAACTGTTCAATGTTATTTAAGTATGGATTTTCTCAAACCACTAGAGGCAAGCAACGAAATATGTTCGAGGAGAATTTTCCTAGAAACTTTCACGTCAACATGTCATAATCAAAATTATCAAAGACAAATTCGTTAAAATTTAATTTTGAGACTAAACTTCTTAAGGTAAGAAGAGGGGATGTGGTTGACGACAAATGTTTAATTACTTGATTACCAACTAAAGAAAGTCATTTTAAGGACATTTTTTAGAAGTATCATGTGGAACACTTTTTTTCTATGACAAAAACTCCATTAAGCAGTTTGTGTGGTCTGAAGGGTATTCTCTCCCCCTCTCTGAAAGACATTTAGTGGAACCCGGATAAACTTTAAACCTTAAAAATTAAATGCTTGGCTGTGCAGGTTGCAAGATTGATATTTAATCAAAACGGAGTAGTGTCAAGTTCGACCATACGATTTCCTGCGAAAATTCACCCCAAAGTCCCTAATCGATAAATCCTCTTCGGCGTGAAAGAGCACCTTTAACATGGTGACCCGTTGAACAGAAAATTTTCGCGCAATTAACCTGGAGATTGCACTTGAGAAACAGCAAAATTATTTCCACTGAATTATCCACACGTACGGACACTCGAGATTGGTCCATGCCCGAGGAGGAAATGTAGGCAACACATGTTTCTTTCAACATATTCTTCTTCA
The DNA here is from genome assembly GCA_954870665.1 of Stratiomys singularior. Taxonomy (NCBI): domain Eukaryota; kingdom Metazoa; phylum Arthropoda; class Insecta; order Diptera; family Stratiomyidae; genus Stratiomys; species Stratiomys singularior. The sequence goes on along the minus strand of OX940881.1, from coordinate 9,636,111 downwards.
ACATACATAACCTGCAACAAGAGGAGCATCACGGATACGACAGCGTGCCTGTTAGTATTATAGACACACATACATACATCATTCACCTACTGATCGCCTGAAATGAGACACGGGCAAGGTACAATATATAAATGCATCACCTGTGCAACATTTGCCCGTACACATGATTATTGTGCGAAAGTGCACATGTCATGTGATATATGCACTTTCATATGCAGAAAAAAATACTACGTCCCACTTTCACAGTTTTTTCTCTTCCTCCTATCTTTTACTTTCCGTAAACTGGAGCACGCGTGTAGCATATGAGTTTATCGGTGGCACGATGTGCATCGCAATGTGCATTCACCAATGTATGATGCATATATGGTGTGTCTCTAATGCACTTGATGAAAAGTTCTTGTTGCTGCTGGTGCTGTCGCTGTGACTGTTTTGCTGCTCCCGTTTTACTTTTTTCACCTATGGGATTGGACCTTTTGGGGAACAACGTGCATACGTTCGGCCGGGATATCCTTTTGCATTCCATATTTCAGTTGAAAGCAATATAAAAGTCGAAAACAACGCAACAAAAAAAAAACAACATCAACGACAACGAAAAAGAGGAACTTGTGAAACTTAAACTCGTTCATTTGCCTCAGGTATTTTTCAACGTTCTCAGCATTCTCAATTAAAAAGAATTCTATCCGATTTTTTTTTCTATTTTGTTTTATGCAATTGTTTTTGTGCTTAAAAAAAAGCCTTTCTGCTGAGAGTGACAGAGGAATGAAAAATGCTATGAAAGTGGATAAATGATATTCTGTATTTTTTTCCCCTTTTTGTTTTCGCCTCTTATATGTTCGTTTTTCAAGGCAGACAGGATGGATTTTTCAATTTTTGTGAATTTTCCCTTCAATTTTCTAACATTTGACTGTTATTCAGTTTTCCTTGGCTCCAACCAATTAGAAAAATTGAATGAAATTTTAGATGTCTACAAAACAAAAATTTATATAAGACATGTCAAGAATGAAGAAAAGGACTTCGTGTATTTCGCCTATAACTGACAAGGGTCATGATGGATTTAGAACCGGGTCTAGCTCATTGGAATTCGAAGGTTTATCCCGAAACAGGAACATGATCCCTTCCCAGGAACTTTTGAAAATATTTAAGCGATTTTGTTTGTTGCTTTTATAAGTTTTAAGGATGCACACCAAATAATTCTGAAAAATTTTTTTAAAACCGCTCTAAAGGAGACAAGTTTTCTTTTAATTTATTTTCATATCCATTCAATCCTCATTAAACACTTTATTAAAACCAAATCAATTGTTTTAGCATAATCCTTCCCGGCAAAGACTTCACCTACATACGAACTTTACACAAAATAATTTATTAAAGAGATAAGACCCTTTTCAAGAGCCATTGTCAAAAATTCAGATAGTACTAAAGGTACAAAATCATGATCATGAAAAAAATATGAAAATACGTCCTGTAAAGTTTGTGTTACCTTATCATCAATAATTCTACGAAATTGGTTTTCGAGCGCGGTCGAAAATTTTGTGGAAGGGTTTCACAGATTTTCTTCAATTTTCATTTCGTTTATTTGCAACAGTTTCAAAAAGACGATAATCAGCAAGGATGGAAGGGATGTTTCCAAATACACTTCAAGTATATTGGGCTTGCATTGTGCATTGCACATATTTTAAAGTGAAAAATCGTTACCAAGCGCAAAAAATTTAAACGATTTTTTTTCTTTTTTTTTCACCTCCCGACCAAATGACCCCTCCCCGTCCAAAGAAAACTTAAAACGGCGTAAAGAGTTCACAAAATCCCCAACGAATCCTTTTTCCTTGAATAAATCGTCTAATTTAAGATGTTACACATTCTTGGCATGCAGTTTTCACTACTTGACGGATTCCAGTTAGTTTGATGGTAATCCTATTAATCTATCCGTAATTTGCTGAAGTTTTAATGGTTTTTGAACCTATCACAGTAAAGCATTCGATGCTGCTTAGTAATCGTAGTCTTCTTTATAAGTAAATTTAAATAATACATGCAGTTTGTGTTACTACAACTTATTCAAAAGCATCGTCAACTTGTGCGAAATCCTTGAACCAAACACCAAGCTTCTGCTACGTGTGATACTAGAAGATGGTGGGGATTTGACATGACATTACCTGACAAGTGACAGCAAAGATAGATGGAGTGTTCTGAATGCTCTTCCATGTTTAGCACATGGTGTATTAATGTCCCTTTTTCTTCGTTGTATGAACGATAATACTATTCTCATTGTTTGTTTTTTTCTTTAAATTTATATATATGATCCGGAAGCAAGTTTGCTCCTCTCCTTGTTGAATGTATATGTCAAAGAAAAAATTAAAAAAGCTTTTTTAAATAGAAACAGAAAATCTAATTTGATGGTAGAAGGAGAGAGTAAGAAAATATCCAGAAAATTCAAAGTGTATACCCAGAAAATTGAATCTAAACATATTTTCTGAGCACATTACGCACTGTGACATCAGAACTGTCAGAAATAGTATGCCTAATCGAAATTTTTCGGAATAAGTCAACGGATCAATTAGACCTTAGGATTGTGTGAAAAAATTATCCATACATATGCAACATCTGTCACAACAATAGTATGACTGATTTCCTGTAGGCGCGCTGGCCTATTGGGGACGGTTCAGCTGGCTTGGCAAGGTAGGGGGAAACTTAGCAAACAACTTAGTCAGACGTCAGTCGCAGTTGCTTACGGTCTTTAGTTGAGCATAGACGTCAGTTATTGTGAAGAAGTTTTTTCTGTTGTTGTCAGTGCAGAAAATGAGTCAATTTTATAAATTTTTGTGTATAAATCGGCAAACGAGACCTTGCGAACCATAAAACAGTATGCGTTACAAATTAAATCTGATATCATGGCGTTGAACTCATGTCTGACATTTAATCTGGGCATTAGCGTCTAATCGTAATCAGTTACAAAATTATCAAAACAAAATTTTTCGAACTGAAAACAACAACACTCAAACATTTAATGGAATCAGTCCTGTCAAAAAATAACGTGAAATTCGAACTTTACCGATTTTTTGAGTGTCGAATTAGGGCCAAACATTTAATGGGATTTGTCTTGCCAAAAAAACTCAAAAGAGTTCAAACCTTGTCGATTTTTTTTAAGGTCAAATCAAGGCTCTTGACCTGTATCAGCAATGTAACTGTCAGAATGTCGTTGCATACCCCTCAGACCCATTAGCAACGCAGGGAAAACTGTTTTTCAATTTCTAAGCATTTTTTTCTGAGCAATCGAACAAAAAAATAATAAAAAATAAAATTTTTAATATATAATTTATATATAATACAATAATATATAGAATTTTTCATTTACTTCATTCAATCTTATCGCAGTTTTCCTTGACGCTGCTTTTTTTTGCTTCACATATGTCTTTGCCAGTGTGAGCTTAGAGCTCACATTTGATACTCAAATCTAGATAGCAAAATTGCATGTCTATGATAAGTTAAACAAAAACAAAAGATTAGATGTTTTTCTTGGATTTCACAACAAATACATGAATATACTTTCGGTATACATACAATATATCGTTCTTAAGACAAATCAAACAGCAATTCCAAAACAACAAAAACGCACAAGGTAATCAATTTTCAAAGTTTCATTTCTATCAAGTCATTAAAATATAAATGTATACGTATGTGGGCACACATATGTCTTCAATATTACCATGGCTGATAAGGGGAGAAGCAATAGCAAAATTTTTGTTATTAGCATGTCAAAAATCATAACCAGGGCAAAATATTTACATTTTACTTAAATTGAACTTGGTTCATTCACAGCATTGCATTTTCCTTGCATTTAACGTAGAAGTGGAAATGGAAAACAGCATGAAAAACTGTGGAAGTTGATAACGAAATGGTAGGAATTGAAAATTCATATTTCGGACCTCGAAAAACACTCTGATTCAGTTTTCTATACCTAACTCATCGGTCTATGCTCTGGTTTCAGTATTTTCGTATTCTCTTCCCGATACCAAAAAGTGGTTTCCAGGATCAGCTTTAGCTACATTTTGTAGAATGAGACATTTTATTGTTTTTTTTTCTTCGGAATTTTTTGGCGCGTTTTCTAGTACATTAGTAGGAATCAAACTTAAAAGTTTATTTACCTCTAAACATACATTGTCTTCCCTAGCCAAATCCTACTTCATCACTCCGAATGCAAGAAAATCATTAGCCATTTTAAAAAAACTTCAAGCTCTTTATGAGGTTGACTCTGATCTCGATCAGAGTCAAGTGGCTCAAATTTTTCGTCTTGAAATTTTATTGGGTACCCAGAAAAACGTTTGTCTTAAACCGAAAAATAAACTTCATAAAATGTCCGAAGCAACGCTTACTAGATTTATCAGAGGGAGTATTGCCACCGTAATGTCCACAAGGATTTGATTTATTTGAGCCGCTCTTCTCTTTCAATCACAGCATTAAACCATACTTTCCGACAAATCCTGCGAAGTTGATACGAAATTTGACATATTCAACACATTAAAAAATCAAGTTTCTTTATTAACATAAAGGAATATCAATGGTCGCTGTTGACAGATGTAAATTTTCCGAAACAAGCGAAATCATCTGTCACAATGACATAATCATATCAGCCAGAGCCATCTCTTAGAAACAAACTGCATTAACATACATTACCAAGACTTTCGTTACATGCTTCTTCTGCTACTGCTGCTACTCTAGTACTGCAGCTAGCATTTCTTTCAATTAATATTTTCGACTATCTGCTCAGTTTATTTACTTATTTATGCTCATTTGAAAGTCTTGAATGATTGAAGTATTCACAAGGATATTAACGAAGACAAATAACGTTCAATGTCGAATTTTTCAACAATGCTGTATTCAGAAAACCACCAATAATAAATCCTTGTAACTTATTCAGCATTATTACATCCACACCCGCTTGAAACATGAAAATATTTCATTTGCCAAATTTTCATTTTCACCACCCATGAGTATTCGATATGTGTAGATATTTTCACGAAAATAAAAAAAAAAAAAAAGAAAATCTGACGAATGAAGTATATTACTTAAAAACCATGGTACCCGTATGCATGAAAAACATTTTCAGCACAACTCTCATTAATAATCGAATAACACCCAGAGGTTTTGACTAAAACGAAAGAAGAGCTTAGGAGCATTCACATACACACACAAGCACTTTGTACAATTACCACCTCATACTGCTATGGCTGACAAGTGATGTTGCTATATCATCAACCGCAAATAGTGTTGTAATTACACAGGACAAAATTGAAATTCATGGAAATTGGGATGCAGTTAAAGTTGAAATAATGTTTGATTAAGGATACGTCGTGCGAATTTAACCATTAGTAAGGATGTATGTGTTTGAGCACGCGCTTGATCTTAATTATGGGAAAGAATAGATGTGTGTGAGAATATAGCAAAATTCGTAATAAGGTCCTAACAAAAATTGACGGGAAAAAATGTACAAATAAATATTTAATTAAGAGGGAAATTGATTTTCCTGCTGAAATCTGCGGTTCGTTTGGTAATTTAAGACTAATGTATAAATAAATACTTGTTATATAATCACGTAACGGCAGTTAAATTGAGTTTTGGTCAGGTCAAGGACAACAATCTGAAAAGATAAAGCTCGCCAGGAAAATCTCTCGCCATTGGCTGAAATGCATATTTAAATTAGATAAAGATACAACCAGTAGCTAAGGTAAAACTGGAAATTATTTTAGAGGTTCAACTCGATATATTGGTATAAGAATTTCGACATCAATTTCCATAAAAAAACTATGCACTGATTTGATTTTTAAAACATGCCAACATACCAGCAATCGAAACTACAGGAAAAGGACGTTTCAAAATTAAGACAACGTGAGACATTGTTTTATCTGAGTGTTTATTACTTGATGAGGTTATTCAGACGCCGATTAAGAGTGGTGTCAGAAGTGGGCTTGTTCAAATAGTTTCTTCAAATAAAGCTGTCATCGCCATTCATTTACAGTTTTGATTGCCATAAAATTTCTTGATTCCTTTTCAAACCAATTAGGTAATGATTTGAATAGGTTTAACGTCGGTTTTGGTGGTTTTGCCTAAGTAGCGGTTAAGGACCGTCCGTGTATTTTTTATAGGTTCAGACACAATCCATAGACTAATTTTGTTTCTAGGAAAGTTTTACAGTTACCCGATAGGCTTTAAAAACTTCAAGATTAAATTTGTCATATTTCATTATTTATTTGGTCAAATATATTTAAGACGAGAATAGTTGCACAGATTTTTTGAACACACATTCATATGGCAGCAGATCGAAGAATTTCGACGGTAAGGATCCTCAGTAATATCCAGTAATTCAGTACCACGTTCTGCTTTTGCTTCGTTCTTATGGGACTTTCTCGAGAAAGCGTTTCGGCTGTTTTATAATAAATTTAGCAACTGACTGACAATATTTTCTGTCGAATTATTTTACGATTTATTTGTATGTATTGAAAAGAGAGATCCAAACTTAGAAAGTAAATCTAAAGATTTTCAATTTTCTGAAAGGATAATTTACTTTGGCATCGCACGAACATATTGAGAAGCTTTTTCAAATTCAACAATTCAAATGAAAATCATTGAGATTAAAAGTTGGCGTCATTCAAAAGGAAGCCTTCGAAAAGCCTCTGAAATTCAATTAATTAAAGAGGCATTCATTATCCAGCATTTGGCAACAGCCTTATATAAAGGATACGAAATCATCATCACTGCAATTTCAACAACGTACACACTTGCCAATAAATCCAATTTTTTTTTCTTCTGGTCATTTTTAATAGATTTGCAACCTTGCGAACAATTCACAGCCGCCATATCAACATTTCACTCACAACATTTAAGGATAGCAAAATCCCAAAGAGAAGGATGTAAATGCTAATTACCGGAAGGAAAAGTTATTTGCGTGATGAAATGGAATTACGTTTTTCTAGCAAACTACTTTTCCATTTATGGGCCCAGCAACCATTCAATATTCATCCTTCTAAATTAGTCAAGCACAATACGGTTGTGGTAGTAGCTTCTTTGGTCAGGATATTCTTTGCTTTAGTTTACTGTGAATGAGAATCGTGCATATGTGGCGAAATGTCTATCAGTTTTCTATTTTTTTTCTCGTATTTACTACTGTTGAGATTCGAATAAATTTAATCTGGAGCATGTTGTGGGCGTATCTTGCATAACATATGGCTGCAGCTCACAAAAAGGATTTTTGACATGAAGCAAAATCAAACAATTTAATTGTCAGTTTTTGTTTGACGCATATGATTATTCGAATCAATATATTAAAGCTGAAACATAGAACTTCTTTCAGACTACTTTTAAAGGTAGATGTGCGACATGTTTCTTAAGGATAATTTCTGTGTTCATACATTCATTGCTTGTCAGCACTATTCTTGGTCACGCGACAAAAACCACCTTCTAAAGAAATCCAGATTTGATTCATCCTGGTATAGTTCTGGAAGTAAATTGTCATGTTGATTTGAATTGTATTAAAGTTACCAAGCCAGTATCCTTGTAGCCGGATTTTAGAAACGACGAATCTTAGAAACCGTCAAAAACGGCAGTCTCCTCCCATTTTGACCGTTTTGAAATATATTTCTTATTGACAAGAATATTGCACAGTTTTTTTTATTTTTGTGAAAATGTCTTGGGCAGGACTAGTGTGAATGAATAATTTGAAGGACAATGAATAATTTCGAGGAGAGCACATTGAAATAATCCTAAAGCTGAGAACCCTATTCGACCAGTACAGGACATTATGTGTAGTGAAGAGAACTTTAACTTGTGTCCGGAAGTTCATTGCTTTTATTCCTACTTGGATCGAATCCCGAAAAATCTAGGAGATTCGATTCAGCAGCAGGTTGTTGTCTCGCAAGGCTATAAGAGAAATGACACAGCCATCCTAAGGACGATAGCACCTACATACGATGGCAGATTATTGCTGGGAGCAAAACCAGGCTCTTTTTTCATTCATGGAAGGACTTTAAAAGCAAATATTGAACGATTTCACAAAAGTTCATGCATGTGGAAATCCTTTTTTTCGGAGAATTTAGAATCTGGCGTTCATTGAGAAACAAAAGCTGCCGCAATAAAGATTGAATCTTCTTACTCTTGTTACTCCTTTTCTGTAGAAAACAAATGGCTATCGCAGATTAACCTCCGGCACAGTGATATTTTGATATTTGTTTCTCCCAAACAGTGTCCAATCAATTTTGTTTCTTCGTCTAAATCCTGCCTGTCTAAATCATTCCATCCGAGGCAATTTCCCAAATCGAAATTCCACACAAGCATACGAATCTGCTTTCATAGGGAAATATTACGTGATAATGTAATAGAACAGCCGGAAAATGTCCCCAATATCCGTCTGAGTGTGAGAGATTGAGGGAACTTTGTAGCCTGCCATTAACAGGCCTAATTGACTTTTGGAAGTGTTTCGTACCGTAAATGAAAGGTAAACAGAATATGCTACTGATGATGGTTAACGTCTGGTAGCTGGGATTCAGTATCCATCAGAATAATAACCAGTCTCGGCGTTGACAACGTCTAGCCCCGGTCACTGGTACCATATTGCATGCGTTTCATGCATGCAAACATGCTGGGTAACATATGACAATGTTGTTGTTGCTGTTGCCATTGATGGCGGTGGAGCTGCCATTGCGTGATTCGGGAAATTTGTGAAAATTGTTTCGATAGAACATAATGGAAGTAAAATGACATGTGAGGCTTATTTATAGGCACTTGCAAAAGCCGCTATGGAAGTCTACCTGACAATACGTTTTAGCCGATTCCGTGTCCTGTGACTTGCGCTATTTAAGATGTTCACACTGCCAACAGGAAGTCGTCAAATGGTCTTTATCTAGTCATCATAGAAAATCACGAACCGGCTACTTGAATACAAATCTAAATGTTCTGTTCTGGAAAATGCTGCATCCATGGACACTACACACCTGAACAAAACAACACCGAAATTTCTATTATGACCCATTTCACCTCAGGGAAAACTCAAACAGTGTTCAAACATTTGAAAGTTTTTAACAATTTGATTCAGACCCAGCTCTATCATTTTTTATATCCTGCTCAATCAGTTTTATTCCAGGTAAACCCTTAAACCCCGACCATGAAGGATTCATATTTTCAGCAACCATTAATGTTAACAACCCCAATGGGCAGCTAGGATACAGTACGCAGAACTAAACTAAATGACCGTATGAAGGATACGTGGAAGCTTTTTTTTCCTGGAATCAACTCAACGGCGGCAAATTACTGGCAACGATTTAATCCACTTTCGGCACACGGTTCAGCTTGCTTGAAATAGATTCGATCAAGACATAAAAAACAGCTGGATTTGTTCGGCAGGAGGCGAAAATGTGCATATGCTAGCCGTATATGTAGATGAGTCTCAACAGTTGGAGGAAGGTTGTGAATGTTCCAACAATCACACGAATTAATTCCAAATAGCTTGCACAGTACACATTTACCTGTTCCTATGCCTACCTGTGTATCTGCAGGCCCGTATGCTGCTGTCGAGAATATACTGCACTCATGTGGGAATATTACATTCACTCCATACGTTCTGCACGTACTACGTATGAATGTGAACAGTTTTCGTAGTTCACGGAGCGCATCTTTTTTCGATAACTACCGGACAGGGCCAATATGGTCAGAAGACTCTTCTGGTATTCAGGTATTCGTTGGGTACCAGGTCGTTGTACCACTTTAGTTGGAGTATTTTATATTCGATGAAGCTCCAAACGAGACAAAATTGACGAAGACCACGGCAACGGTGACCAAGAGCAGCTTGCGGCATTTAAATGGTGAACGTTTTGCAGCGCCTGGAAGTATCTTCTGCCAATTACCAATCCGACATAAACGATGAGGTCATCGAGCTTATTAGCAAATTAACACCTTGAATTGAAATGTGAATGGTAATATTGACTGGATGATGCGTTTTTAACGTGTGTTGAGAACTACTCAGTACGAGCTTTCCCTTGAATGACTTGGAAGATGTTTATTTTGGCTTCTTGATTTTGGCTGAGGAAGAGGCAGACGTTCAGCGTGCATGTGAAACCAATGATACAACAAGTTTTCGAGAGAGCCTTAAAGAGAAATGCTAAACAGCCTAAATACTTGTGTGGATGGTTCTTGAGGGAAGCGAATGATTTAATGAATTAGAAGGTATAATGTGTTTTCAAGACCACAATTGATTGAAGTTGGAGTGTTTTGTCTGCATGATCTGATGGCATCAATGATGGTAGGACATGCGTGGTGGATGCCAATCGGAGCGCCTTTCTCTGCTTGAGGTGAAAGCACTAACATCTCTACATAATAACATTTTTTTTACTAGCGTGAAGTATCATTCGCTTGAATATAAAAAGGAAAAACTGGTGCTTATCACAGACATTCGACTGTAGACCATGAAATAATAGTTTGATCGTCATTGTGAAGCATTTTCGTTCAGCCAAGTCGATTTCAATATGGTTTGATATTCATTTCCTTGAAAAAAAAAAAACAGAATTTATTATTCTTAGTAAAAATAAACTCTTATGTGACTCCAACGTTACTCACAGCATCCTTAAGCGGAAGTTAAGACCCGTACCGTATGTTAAGGTACTGGCCAGAGTCAACCTGTACAGGATTTCATGCGTTGATTCAATTATTAGGAAATTCCAGTTATTTTTTATATAAGTCAACTAATCTCAACAAAAGTCCTATTGCATTGACGGAAGCAGGGAGCAATCCCCAAAGGGAATGTATGATGAACTCACTTCCTTTTTGTAATTTTGACGCTGAATTCTAGTGTTCTATTGCCATGCCCGTTTTTCCTCCGAGTTTTATCTTTTTTCCGTACGATGTCACCAAAAAACTCGGGTTCATTTCGCAGTCATTTCTGACGTTTGGAGCTATGTATGTCCTGTTGCTTTGAAGAACTCATCCCTCGCATCCCTTTCCACTGTTACTAGTGGCAATTTGATTGTGCTACCAAGCCCTCCAGTTCTTCGTTTCTTCGTTGCAGTTTTTTCTCCAGGTACATACGTTGGTTTAGATTTACTTACGTATTTTGACATTGAGGGACTGCCTACAATCCTGCTCTGGCTGGGGAACGACGGTGATATGGGGAATGGGGAATGACGGCGTCAGAAGAAGACTACGGCTGCGGTTCACTGTGATAGTGTCAATTTCAATTTCAGCTGCGATTTTTTTTGACATTCCTTCCCGTTTTCCGTTCAACAAGATGATCCTGCAAAGAATCATGTGACCACTACCGTCACAAGTCATCCAACTCTGTTTCGCACCACGTCGCCATTCTCTCATCACGTCTTCACATGTTTCGAAACGTTCTTGACATGTTGCAAAATATGGATGTTATCCGCTTGGGAGTGTGTGGATAGCCCCATGCGGGATTAACCAACTACTGGCTGTTTAAATTCTTGGGTTTTAGGAACCTAGTTTAAAACATAAGATTCGTTTGTTATTCCCAGCCATATAATATCTATGTATGGCTGCTACTACAATTTCTGTTTTTAATGCCAACAAAGGCTTTTTCGATGCCAATAAAGGCTGCCGATGTACACATTTGGGCAAATAATAGAAAAATCACTTACAACTCCGCAAAATGCTTAACTCTTTGTTTTAATGGCAACCCTGCCATGCGGTGTAACTCCAAACGAAAAGAAAGACAACTTGGCAACCCTTATGAGAAAAACGATGTAACAGTACACTTCCCGTTGTATACTCGTAATGTCATTCTCTGTTCAGTCTTTGAAAGTAATAGCGGGCTAAAGCATAGATAAACGTTGATGTACTTGCAATAGAGACGTTCTGATTTTCATTAAAATCGAATCACTTGTATTGGGTTTGACGAACCATAAATGGGCTTTTATGGTGATACTTTCATAATTATAAAATGTAAATTCGGCAGAAGAATTCACTTTTTGAGAGATTGTTTTTTGAATTTTGAAGGATTTTTTTTAGTTTTAATTTTTTTTTAATTACCAATATGATGAATTTTGCACTACATTTCGTTCAAAATGCTTGGAAAACCAAAACAGAGCCGCAAACTCAAAGCAGACCACGAAAAAATGTCTAGCTTGCCAAAGAGGATCTATTTAAGTCGTCTAAATTGATTTTTCTAGAAATTTGAAATGTGGTTAGTGGATGCAAAATTTAAAGGCAACTGGTAGATGTCACTGACAGGGAAGAACACGTTGGTCTGATGATTATGTCGGCTGCGACATCATGGGTATGTTGTTTTTGGCCTAAACTTCGCGAGTCATCATGACTCAAAAGCCAATTTTCGTTCTTTCACAAATCCGGACTTATGCGGCGGATTGTTGCACGCAAATTGTCCGTTCTTTGCAGGTAGTATTCGTTATTGATCGTTCTAACCTGTGGCAAGGCCTCATGATGCAACACGCCCCTTAAATCGACGTCTCAAGCGTCACAATACTGGTAAAAGCCCAAAAAACGAAACGAAATTTTTTTCAAACGAAATTTTTTTGTCCTCAGTAATTTCTTTAACGATGTTCTAACAATTGGAAAATGCTATTTTCTTCACTTTTAATGCTTTCGGCTGTTATTGACATGCTTGGTTGTCCGGCACGATGTTCGTCGGTCAAGATTTCTCGGCCATCTGAGAACATTTCGTACCATCGATTAACGTTGCTAGTTTCAAATCTGCTTCAACATAGGTGCCACAGTCAACATTTGGAATGCTTGCGCGCACTTAAATTTGTTTTCAACACAAAATTTGATGCAGATTATTTCATTCATTTTTCGGAATTAACAAAAATCGAAAATAAGCCAAAACTCGTCCATGTAAGGAGGCTGTCAAAAGTTAACTGAAGATTGAAAATGGATGAACTTGTCAGCATTGATTACCAACATAACAACACGAAAATGTCGAAAATCGAATGTACGTAGCCCGCGGAAATTAAATGTTTGCTATACTTTTTGAACAGACCACGTACTCCCAAAACGGAAAGGAGCAGAAATCAGTTTAAAATCATCAGACTTAAAATAATTTAGTGAGAATGGTTCAAGGATGAATATATCCTTCTCTACAAATATCTGTTAGCTTAAAGCTTGATATGCTTTTATGGTAGAGAAGTGATCAAACAGTGCTAAATTACAAAAGGACCTCAAAAATTTTCACACAAAGCCTATATAAATATTCTAGAACGAAAACATTTACCCGAATCAATGCCCTTGCTGTGTAAAAAATTCCATTTTCCTTAAACGAACTTCTGTTATGCTAACTCATCGCCCGTGTGTACATCATTTTCCATACCTGGATTGAGATAAATGATTGCATTTTCCTCATGTGTTTAAGACGCAAAGAAGCTTATGATCTATGTAGACAACATCTTGGATGACTAAGTGAACATGATGGGCTCGAAAACTGTCTTCAGCGTCATTTTGAGCATCGTTTTTCATCATTAGTTCGAACTTTTTTGTCCTTCCAGCCATATTTCGTGCTGCCATTGACTATCGCGCTTTACCCTTGGCCCAGCCACGCTTTTCACCGACATTAGGAGGTGCGCAGGAGTAATGCATGATGTAATGGATTTTTAATCACACCTATTCAACTACAATTGTGTTAAGTACCTGCCGCGTAGGGCTCATAGCTTGATTATGACTTTCTATTTCGTCTGGCAAAACAAATGAATAGTGTGGTTTTGTGTAAGTAAGCAATTACACTCATAGGTGCAGTCTTCGGTAATGTGTGTTTCAAGATTAAGATTAGAGTTTAAGATAGTTCCATGTGATAAAATGAGCCTAATGGGAGCGTGGAATGCAGTTGAAAAAAATTTATGTATTAGTTTCGAATTCGAGTACATTGGCTTGAACTTCGAACACAGCTGAATCTGACCATGAAATAGACTCGGCCGGAAATTGGATTTGTGTAATTATCAGCTTATGTAGGACAATGTTTAGCTCTCAGTACTATCAACACGTTTTGGGTAATCTAGTTTTCATGCCATTACTTTTTATCGATCCTAAATATCAAGATACAATCACATAAAACTTCAAAAACGGCTGGATGCAAAATGTCAAGGCACAACGTTCAGTATCTGCTTAATATAATCAGTGAAAGTTGCAAAGTAGTTTCCATCCATCGCAAATAAAGTGCAACCTTTCCACTAACACAACTTCAACACGTTGTATAGATCGCCTGTAAACGAATTCGGAAATTAATCGAAGTTGGGGTCTTTATTATTACAAATTACCACAAGCTGCAAATCCTCCTTCACATTTAATCCGAATTTCACCACATAGCAACGGACGAAAAAAGTAAAAAAATTCTAAGTTCAAGGATCATGCATCATGCAAGCATCGTCATACTCTCTCATCGGGCCCCGTTTCGATAAAACAAGAAAATCTCACTTATCTTATGAGTTCAATCCCGCTTAATGAAAGATTCACTAGCTTCGCATTTGATGGTACTTAATATGCAGAAAATTCAAGCACAAAAATCTGCAGATTTTCAACTAATGCCGTTGTCGCTTATTATGCTCAAGAAAGTGGCAAGAGCTCTCCAACCAATGCAAAATTTTTACATATGAATAAGATGAAACATGCGGCGAAAAAAAAACCATTTAAATTAATTCAAGTAGCGACGGTTGGGACAAGGACAAGTCGTTGACAAGTTTTTTTTTTGCTCTTTCAACTTTTGTTTTTTCATCCTGTCTTTGAAGAAAAAAACAACGGCACACTTGCACATGATGATTATTGATAGCGTAGGTTTGAGAGTTTCTACAAATTCTCTTTTCTCGACTGCTAAATTATGCTGAAATACCATTTAAAATCAAAGATTGACGGCAAAAAAGGAAGAAACCTCACACCAACAAGCATGAAATGCTGGCACTTAGTTTTGAATTGGCAAAATATGCTCGCACACACCAAAGACACAAAAATCTTCAAGAAAAAAAAACCCAATGAAGCATTTTAGGACTCAGGAAAAAAAAGATACTTCTGTCAATCTGTTAATTTATCTTCATGCTCTTGAAATAAAATCATCGTTTTTCTGGCTTACTTTTTCCCCCTATTACACGCACTTGGGCACACGTGAAAAATAATGATAAAAATCCCAAAAACAAATTGAATTGATCAATAAAATGTATAAAAACGATATTGAATTGAAATTTAATTTTTGCAAAATGAATGAAATACTAAATTAACGTGAAAAAGTCAACGATCCAGAAAATCATTATTTCAGATATATTCGAATGTACTCATGTGTGATTGAGATAAAATTATTAAGTTTGTTGCATTTGTATCGTTGGTGGTCGGAATTTATTTATTTCGGTTCGTTTGAAACCAATAAAAAAAGTTTGAATGAATATTTTAATCGTTTTTTTTTGGCATTTTTTTTATTGGTTTTGGACCTGTAAATTCAATTTTCACAGTATCGGGCACTCCTTTTTTTTGGTTTTTATATTAATTTAAAACAAGACATTTTTTAATTCTGCCTAAAACTCTCTCAAAACTTTAGTTGTTCCTTAACGTCCCAAGTTTCAAGTATTCTTCAATACAAAATGACTTTTAAATATAAACAAAAAAATTTTTGATAAAATTTTAAAATCATTTCTGCAGGATAAAACTACCGAGGTTAGCTAAATCAGAAATACAAAAAGGATCCATTCAATGAAATAAGAAATGGCGTAGCCAGGTGCTAAGCCTAGGAGTAAAATGAACTGTCCTTTTACATTAAAAACTCAATAAAGGGGCTGAATAGCTTGACATACGTTTGTTTAAAAGTTACAGCATTGGGATCCTTTCTACCAACTGCTCTAGATAAATCCATTCATCCCAATAGTTACCCTTGTCGCTTGATTAAACTGTTTTGTGATGCTCCTTTTGTAATATCCTTCGGCTCTAAGTTCATTCTTTCAATCTATTTACTTTAATCTTTTATTGAGTGATTGACCAGAAATTCAAGAGTTCTGAAGGCTAGACGGGCTGAAGTGTAGTTGTGGTAGGAAACCCATTCCTTAGTTCTTCATACTTCCGAAGTTGAAAAATAGTATGGAGACTGAAGGAGAAATTAGGCACTCATTGCATACGACATACTCAGCATCTCCTAAATAATGCTTTGACCTGTTCGTCCTTTTTTGATCCTAGAGAACGTTTTACTCAACCCTTGTACGAAGGGTGTTCAAAAAGTAATGAGAAAGATTTTGTCTCTGAATGATTTTACATATTTGAAATATTTTTTTTCCAAATCTCATATTCCCTTTAAAAAAAAAATCTTCTTCTTTGGCACTTCGAACATCATTGACAGCTGCTGTCACTTCTACTTCATTTTTTAAGATTTTCCCGCTTAAAAGTTTTCTTACTCGAGAAAATGAATAAAAATCACTAGAAGTTAATTCTACTGAACATCGATGATGTTCAAGGATTTCGATACCAGCATCCTGGGTCACTTCCATGGCAACTGCAGACTTTTATGCCGGTGTGTTTTCTTGATGCAAAATATCTTATTTTTGAGTTTCCCTCTGGGTTTTTTACAAATTCCCTGAGGTAACTTGTTCATTTGTTCGGCGTGAACGCTTCCTTTTACGGTAGATCTATGATCAAGCCATTCAAGAAATACAATTCTTTAGCTTTCCCATAAGATGTCCATGATTAATGCTCGTCAAAGGATTTTATCTTGAATTTCTTCGGGGCTGAAAAAGGCGGTCTTTCTCATCTAATCGAGTGTTGTTTTGTTTTAGGATCGTAAAAGTGAAACCGTATTTCATCGATTATGAATCGAGCTAAAGAGCGATCAAGATATTGTTAAAACAATTCTAATGAGTTCTTCGAAATCTGGAGCCGCATTTGCTTTTGTGTGTCCGTGAGGATTTTAGGAACCCAATGTGCTGATACCTTTTTTATTCTGAAATGAAAATCATGTAAAACATGAAATTCACTCCCTATTGAGATCTTTAACTCTTCAGCAATAAAACGTACTGCTAATCCCAATTTCCTAATTAAATGTTTGAAAAAATCGTGTCAATTTTTTCACAAGCTCATTGTAGGCCTGTCACCAATTACAGACAGTTCAGTTTAGCAGGCGATAGACAGTTCGGGTAATTATACACCCTTCGTCTTTCAATGAAGCTGGATGTTCATAAAGCTGACTATTTTCAATGGAATGTCAACCATCCTTAAAGCATTTATGTCACTCGAACAACGTCATACGCGTATTGCGCAAACATCATCGTAACGTCAAACGTCATAGAGCCACGTGCTTACCGAAGAGCTGCATTAAAAACGGCTGGCACAGATTCAGAGATGAGCACCGTTGCGTATCGGATGATAATTCGGCCAGTCACTGGACCGTTGATTAATAATTGTGTTGTTTTCACCGTGGCCGTAAGTAATAGTAGGTCTGGAAGTTTCTCTCTCGCATACACACATGGTCCCAGGTAGACAGAGTCGTTGATAAAATTTATATGAAAGTTTGCGATTTATAAGCGCGATGGGGAATATTATCCTGCAAAATTTGCGGTATCGTCGAGTTATCGTTAGGATGACGGGGACAAATGAAAACCACAATGGGGAAAACGAAAACAGTGGAAAAATGATAACCAGGTGATAATCAGGAAAGTGAGCTAGTGGTAAATGATCGAATTATAAATTTTTTGATTTGTTCACGTTTAGCTCATACTCATGAGCGATACGTCAAAGTGTCTGTTAAATATTTTTGACTTCTGCCATCGATAGCACCGTGATTTCTCCTAAACCGGTTCCAAGTGCAGTTAGAAAGCTTGATTGAGGTGTGAAGGTAAGTTTATGAGTGGTATAATTTACCAAATGTTCAGAAATTTACATTTTTCTGTAATGACATTTGTGCTACAATTAGACAATATTTCTGCAGTTGTGGACGTTTCATGGGAGCTGCCATTTTGTCTCCCAAGCAGCACCAGGGCAATAATATAATCAAAGGTGTGAGCTACCATGCCTACGGCCCAAGTTGGTATCCACCATATAATTAATTGCTTGGAATAACAATCTGTCACATTTGTTCTTTCTGCGACGAACAGATGCGGCTGGAAAACGCAACCAGATGGTACATTTTACCCGTGTTATACATGACAGCAAAGAAGAGCATTGTTGACTGACACGAAACGGCGGGGGAGGAAGGATCATTATACAGCAATCATTTTATTTTGTTGAGCAACTGGGAAGGGATTCAAATTACCCGAATATACTATACTCTATTAGGCATAAAATGAAAAGACCTAATTCGAAGCAATCTGTCAATCAAGGTTATGTGTTACATTATAACGTGGTGGGTCCGGACTAGTTTCTCTGGTCAACAGGAGAGATGTTTAGCCAGTATTCCAGCTACTTTTTACCTTACAAATTCACAGGCTATATAGTCTCGCTGGACCAAGTTAGTTTCGGAATATATTTTGTGCTTTTTATAAAAACGGGAAACGACCAATTATGAGATCTGGAATGCAAAATTTACAAAAAAATGCCCCTTTTATTAATAATGATAGGCAACACTCTGAAGGCTGAGTCTGTTTTAACAATTTGCTGAAATAAAGACTTAAACACAGATGAAACAACTGGATGGACTTATGGATGGACGGCGGTTGACGGTCGCTCAGTTTCTTATTGAGTGTGTAGAAGTCCTTACGTCAACTGCAGGCGGAACATCTGTGAAAGTGTAGCAGCCGTGATTGGTCATACTCATTATCCAGGTAACGGTTTAGCAAACTCGCCAAGCGATCTATCCTTCTTAGTTCTAGAAAACGTCTTGAAATGCATCGTTCGAAGATACCACACTTTTCGTCTTGGGATAAATCAGGTTGCAAAATTTATGACTTGCACTGATATGATAGTATAAATTGTTCCTTCCGTCCGCCGGTTTTTTCCTTTTTTCTTTTCGAAGACGTGTTCTGGTTGTATGTCTCCTTCTTTAGCTCGCTCTTCACAGTGCGTTCTCCTTCTTAGCTGATCAAATTTGAAGTTTGATGGGTGGGTTCCCTTCTTTCTCTTCTTGGAAGACGCGTTTGAATGCATGGAGCCATCTTCAGCTCATTTTTCAGGCAAGGTTCAACGTCTTCTCTGGAGAACAAAAAGAAGGAAGGCCTGGCGGTGCTAAATCCTGATTATTTTGGCGAGCAGCAACGAACAAGTGACTTTTCATATGTTATCTTTGCTTTGAGTTCATCAATATTCAAAACACATGTATGGTATTCCCAAGTTATTGCTGATAATATGCTATATTTTCAGGAATTTATACTTAAAACTCTTTGGAGGATGCCGAAACAGGACTAAGTGCGATCGTTAAAGTTTGATAGTCACTTTTTTGGCACAGCTGTCGGTAAGAGCTTCCTCAGGCAGATTTTGAGTCACATTTTTTTCGAAGCCAGTTTGATGCCATATTTCTTCGCCAAAAACATTGAGTATTACATTATTTAATAAGCACAAAACGAATTTTGAAGATGAAGTTCATTAAGTTTTCACTTCGTTTCTACAGAGTCTGTAACTAGGTTTGGATAGTCCCGAACAAAAGGGTATGACAAGACAATAAGTTAAAATAAAGCCAACCCGTCGGCAATATTTAAAATTATTTTTAGCGACGTCTTGTTGCTAGCGCTGCCCAAATTTATTTTAGTTTTATGTTTTTTTTACAATAAATCTTTACGTACCTTTTGAAAAAAATTGTAAAGATACGTAAGTGTCCACATATGTCTATTTTTTCATATTTCTTCCAATGTCTTACCTGAAATTATAAGTGAAAGTGTTTCTGTTGTTATTTGTTGATGTTTGCTCGGTAACAAATTCAGTGAAAATTAAAATATTAAAAATATCAAAGCACGTTCAAGAAGAAATAAAGAAATCAAATAAATAAATAAATAAGAACAACCATTCCATCATTTTCAAGTTTGCATTCTCAAACGAGTCTTATTCAATCTTAAATAGACTTGAAAAGACTTGTGACGTAAAAGTCGATGCTTATTGTGAATTTAAATGTCCACATTAAATATTACAAAAAAATTTCAAAGCTTAGATCACGGATCAAGGAAACGATTTCAAAGACTTTAAATATTTCTAAGGTGATTGTCCCTCTCGACCAGGTGTGGGAATTTTTGATTATGGAACCTATATGCAAACTGGTTTCATCGTTTCACCATTGTCAACGATTTTTCTTTGTTCAAGGGAAAGTAGAAACAGATTTTCATAATTATTTTCAATCAAAATATATCGATTTTAGATTTAATTTAATCGTGTGTTTAATTTAAAAGATTAACTATTGATATCGATTGAATTATTCACAGGGAAATTCATTTTCAATGCGTTTCCCCGTCAACCGTTTGCTTAACAGCCTCCTTTTTATCCTCGCCATTTTATTTTCGCATCGATTCGTATCATTTGCCAATTTCGTACATCAAACAAATTGATGATATTGATCCTACTGATACTTCCTGCCGGCTTCCCTTGTAAGGACGAAGGCACCGACAGTTTTCAATTTATAAGAAAAATGTTTGAAGTAATGTTGGATCATATACGAGCATGCATCAAATACCGATGGGATGTCCTCGTGAAACAAGCGTTCCTTGAGACGAACGGAATTCGTGTAGGACATTTTTATGTAAATTATACCGCCCTTTGCCGTAGCCAAAAAAAAAACATAAAAAAACAATTTTCCGATAAAGAGAAAATCAAAAAGCTCGAAGATAAAGGATCGAGTAAACATCAAAAGGATGTCATTGAAGAGGATAAGCTTTCAAGGAAGTTTCTTTTAGCGGTGAAATGACAAAGATAAATATATATATGAGGAGTTTGGATGACATCATAAAATTTGTTGGAAACTAATGTTTGAATAGTGAATTGCTGGGTGGATAATACGTTAAGTGGATTCGGAGGGATGTATTGAATATGTTGATCAACGTTTTCTTTTGCTGTTTACGTTTGCTTATCAATAAATTGAGTTTACTACCCTTAAAGCGGATTTCTTGAATAAAACAAATGCGCCATTATCAATCCTTAACATCCAGGGTCTTCTCACGGTGCCGATGCACTTCTGAACATCTGACTATGTCCTGAATTCCTTCCTTGTATAAGACCATATAAATGAGAGTAAAGCTGAATGTATGCGTTACTCTGTATCGAGGATGGCCAATGTGTGCTCATTTTGTTCATTGTTTATTAATTTAATTCCCTATAGGGAAAAATTCGATTTCAAGGATGAACAGTAGCAAACGGAAGAAAACAAGTAAGTTGTGATAAATATTTTATAATTTTGTGATATTTAGTGTCAAATATTTATTCTCTAGTTGTTCTTTTTTTGTGCACCCACAAAATACTCAAAGTAACGAAGATTTATAGATTTCCAATAGAAATTTATACTGATGAACAAAATAAGCAATACAGGACTAATGAATCAACCTTGTGGTACACCAAAAACAGCACAAAATAGATCAGAGCTCTTATTATTCACACGAATCCAGCATAAAAGGTAATTAAGATAGGAATGGAATCAGGCACACACATCTAGGCACAAATTTCAGTCCTCTAGTCCGGTTGATAAAATTCTATGGGGTACCGAATCGAATCCAATCCAAAAGTCAGAAGCCTTGAACGTCGGAATTAGAGCCTTGGCAATATAGTCCGTGAATTTCAATCGATAGGTTGCAATGAATGCATGTAGAGTAAAACTGTGCTGTTGCACAGACGGGATAGGGTCTAGAAAGTAAAATGATTTATAAATGGTTGTAAATGGTTAAAAAACGAACTATACATAGTTCGTTTCAAAATTTCAGAGAAGTTCGGGAATTTCTTTCAGAGAAACATGTATTTTGATGATATTGAAATCTCTTTTGACGGATGCATGACAGTATTTTTCCGACAAGCCAGAAATCTATTCATTTTAGGACTTTAACAGAAAACCTTATCAAATATAAAGCAATGATGAAACCTGTGTTATATTTTGAATATGACACGTGGATCCCTGTTGAAAGACACACAAACGTTCACAAACTCTCTAAAACGAAATTGGTCCTGAATTACGGCAAACATGAAGCAGATCAATTGCAAACAGGTACAACTACTGGTTGTGCAAAGTTTTTGACTTTAGGAGCTGCAATAAGTTGGCTTTATGCCGGCAAGACAGTAGAAAAACTTTGATAGCGCTGGCTGCATTTGCTTATTGACGATTGCCAGTTCGAGTTCGAGGACATGATGCAAGGACCAAAGTTATTTGAGGCACCAATTATGGGAAGGTATGACGTGGGGAATCTGCAGCACCTGGATGGAGACAACCTTAACTCAAGGTTCCACTGACAAGACTGATCCAAGAAAGTATCCAAGAAACTTCAAGTTTTACCACATTATATGTCTGAGTAAAGCAGCCTAGATTTCTTATATATTTGGTTGGGACACAATACAAACGGTTTGCGATTTGAAAGAGCACGTTGCTAATATGTATGCATAATTTCTCATCTACTTCCTTTTCAGATGACAGGGTCCTCTTCAGAGTACGAGGAGAGAAGAGACTAGCACCTGGGCAAATGAACTACTTTCTGTAACGTCTGAGCTCCTTTTCCATTACGCTTGCGTTTACGAAACGTGCGTTGTTTTCACTAAGAGATAAAACTAAGAAAAGTTTAGGCTGCCCAAACTCTTGTCCTCTTTTAAAAGGAACAACACTTCCGATAACATATTGGTTGCGTTAGAAAGCCTTCGCCATTTCATTCATAATAAACGCTTTTTGAAGTTAATTTTTGGAATAATGTTGACACGAGTTTGTTCAATTGGTTATAAATAATTAACGAACAATAGATCAATTGTTTGAGCTTCCTACACTGGCTGCAATATAAAGATTAAAAAAATGTGTTTCTGGCAGAAACGCTTTTTTTATAGCTATCAGCATATTTTTGACTATATCTCCGTATTTAGATAATATTATGTTAATGAATTTGCAACAGTTTGGTAAATGAATAATAATTTATCATTCGATAAGAACTTTCTCAATATTTTACCAAACTATGTTGACTCAGTGGGTTGCAGGTGAAAAATATTCTAATTTAATTGCATAGTATTGAAAAACGGATCAAATATGAACAGCTGGAATTTTGCAGGATCGCAAACCAGACAATTTCGTTCTTAAGGCTGAATATTCCACAATTCCGCCCCAATTCAGTTCCAACATCAGCATGTATCACAGTGCGATCTTTGTTTTCTGTCTTTTGGCTAACCAAATTCGTGGCCTGGATGCTCAGGCCCGGATTGTAGGTGGTACAACGGCCAGTATTAGTAATTTTCCTTATCAAGTGTCAATTATGAGCAATGGGGTTCATAGTTGTGGAGGAGCTATCGTCGATGCTAATACCATTGTAACTGCTGCTCACTGTGTAGTTGGTCAGGACGTACTCTCTCTATCGGTCCGAGCTGGATCCAATTTCAGGACGAGTGGAGGAACTGTTATCAACGCTAGGATCTATCAAATTCATCCAAGATTTAATCGTCGTACATTCAATTATGATTTGGCTTTGATACATCTGGAATCGAACTTACCAATCGGACGTAATATCCAGCCGATTCAAATTTACACCCGACAATTGTATGGTGGTTGGATAGTTACAGCAACAGGATGGGGTACCCTACGCGAGGGCGGTACCCTTTCAAATGTCTTGCGCAAAGTGAGTTTCCCTATTCAAACACGCCAACAATGTCGACGTATATTTGGTCCTCAATTGGCAACCAGCATGTTCTGTGCAGGCCGACTAACTGGTGGGGTCGACACTTGTCAAGGAGATTCAGGAGGCCCGTTGGTGTCTAATAACTTTTTGGTTGGGATCACGTCAACTGGAAATGGATGTGGAAGACGAGGCTTCCCTGGTTTGAATACGAAAATTCCATTGAATAGCAGATGGATTTTCAATAATTTGAATAATTAACTTATCACAAAGCAAACAAATTTTTGAAATAAAAAGGCCTACAAATAATTTATTGTTGTTGAACCCCGAAATCTAAGCAGTTGGACTTATTAAATGTAATGAATAATTTTAATGAAGCTGTTATGAGTTTTCATTGGAGATCACTTTAGGATTTTAAGGCATTGGTCAAAAGACTATCGCACAAGTCAAGTCTACCGAAGGAGTTTGAAGTTTGATCCGGTAAAATAGCGAGCTTACTACTGACCTCACGGGTCTAATCTTGGGGCTGCAAAGCGTAACCTTGCCGTCCAGTTCTTTGTTGGTAATCCACAATAGGCAACGAAAAGTTTTTGTACCCGAAGAAGGAGGAAGGAGCTTTCCATTCTTGACTTTCCGAGGGCACTTTGTCTGCCGATTGCCTGCCAAATTCCTCTGCTACTACTTCTTCGTTAACTTCTTCGTTAATTTGAACGTTTCTACGCTATCGTTTGTTGCTCCAATAGCTTAGCGCGGTCACTTTTTGCTTACCAATATTTCTTCATCTAAAATTTGGTCATTATTATTTTCTCGCGCCAATACACCTTTTCATAGAGTCCCAAGTCAACTAATCGAAGAAGTTAAAAAGGACAACGTGGGAATTGAAGGGGGCTTATTTGAAGGATAAAGTTGTTTAATTTCAATTATGGAAGATATTCGCATAGCATAACAACGAACTGAAGAATCTGATCAATGAGATGAAGCAGACTTGGTCCTGGTTGAACACAAAAAGGTCTAAAGGGTAATGGTGCCGTCTAATAGTAGCAAAAGAGATAACGAGATGGTTGCAGACAATTGGCATAGAAGATTTTAAGACTGTTCCACGATAAAATGATATATAAGATGATGAGAATCCGGGGTAGCTGTCGGACCCAAGAAAGTACGTGACTTGATTTCACTTGTTGACCTTTTCAGCAATAGATTTTCATCGTCGTTGCTCTCAGCATCCGTTTGGCTGGGGGTTATTTTATGAGGGTCTGTTATGCTTTCTCTCGTCTCCGAGCTATAGTTAAGCTACCATTCAGTCAGTTAGAAATTTTGAAAGCCTTAAAGGTTTCAAATCATCCGTGGAGAGTCTTTAATAAGTGCCAATTAATTGCGTCAACTTTTGAAAATCATTTCAAAATTACGGTGTCTGCTTAGCGGGCGAAAAAGACCTAGTACTAGGTAGCATCCTTTTGCTAATAAATATTTGAAGTCTCATGTAGAGACTTGTTGAATCGGTAGAAGTTGATGGCCGTGACGGTTGTAGTTTTGAAGCCTAAAATGTAGGGTAGAGTATAACATAAATTTTTTCGGGTAATCCAGTTTGCTTAAGGGAAGCTGGTCATACATAACTTGAATTGTGTTTCTGATCACGGGGAAAGTGGTTGAACGTTTTGGTGACCATTTAGTTAGACATAAAGACAGTAGGTTCAGACAGAATTTATGAATCGTTTGTGGTTATTGTTTATCATTTGTTTTCATACTTTGGGGCTCTCACTGTTTGCGTTGGAAAAAGAAAATTTTCAAATGAGAAGTTTATAGTAAGATTTGTGCAGATTATCGTCTTGATGACTGTGTCTTGCTACGCATTTTTGGAGTTGGTCGAATGCGCTGTGGCCTTGTAGAAAATCGAACATGTTGTTGCGTCGTTTTAGGAACAATCACTGACTTTTAACGCGGTAGGCAAAGATTATCTGTTTGTAGTGAATCTTATTTTAAGGTTCCATTGTAAGTTATGGTTATTAAAAGTTTCCTGGTACCCCCCCCCCCCCCCAACCCTATGGGTCAAAAATTTGTCACTAGCATTGTTAGTTGGTGTTAAAAGTTTCTTGATACTTCCCCCCTATGGGTCGAAAATTTGTTACCGGTATTGTAAGTTGGTGTCCTCCCATCCAAGATCTATACGAAAAACTTCTACTCCTCCTCCTATAGCTCAATTTGAACTTGGGACAGCTCACGTATTACTTTGGACACTCTGCTAGGTTTTTAGCAACTGAAGTCGAAGCACCGCTTTCCACTGTAGCCTTCTATGTCTACATTTTCACCATTTTCAACCATTTTTATTATTGTTATTATTATTATTATTATTATTAGTTTTATTATTATTATTAGTATTATTATTGCTCTCCCCAGAAAATGTAACGGGGAAAGTGATGCAATTGAAAGACAATTGGAAATGTGTGTCGCGTTACGTACGGACAGTACTTCTTATAAAGAAGGGCATGATGGATTGCTTGGTGAGGGAGGGTGGATCTCTGTAGCAGCAATCATCTTCCTTCCTATCCATCCGTGCAGAAAGAGGGATTTCCCTTAACCTGAAGGCATCACTAAGCGATGATTAATGAGGCCTAGTCCGAAGTAATGTGACAAACAGTTCAAGGCTAGGTTCTCGGCGTGACAGAGAGGTGTTTAGTCAGTAGTCCGACACTCAGGGCGTAAAAAGCATTCATCTCCCAAACAAAAAAAATAATTATTTTATTTTTATTATTATTACAATTTCATTATTATTTTTATTTTTATTATTTTAATTATTATTGTTACGGTCACCAGTCAGGCCTAGTCCGAAGTAATGAGACAAACAGTGCACAGAGTGAAAAGGGGAGGTGTTTAGTCGGTATTCCGGTTGCGACTGGGAGTCTGACACGAAAGTCGTAAAAAGGCTCCAACTCCCAAAAATCCGAAAAAATACTGCCACCACAATTAGAACGACCTAGATTTAGACCACTACTACACCACTAGATCGACCACTAGACCGACTCGCTAAACCGACCAACCGCCAACTAGAGTTAGGAGCCTGTAGAGCCGTTTCACCTGTAGCTAGGGACAGCAACTAATTTTGTGAAAAATCCTCATTAGTCCAGAGTAGTGTCCTCTTTATTTGATTTGATATATCCTAAAAAAAACTTGGGTCTAGACAGAACATTTCTTTCATACCATTCAGATACTTATCGTTTGTGTCTAAAGATTGACTCAGTAAATCTTGCCTTCGCAACATTGGTTTCGCGATCAAGTCAGTTTTAACCTGTCAGAAAATGACTTCATGACGACTTTTTTTTCCCTGGGAGCTTTCCAGAGATGTATGTCAATGCACTACCCGTGGACCTCATGGGTCCTGTGCAAAATTGAACTAAATACAAGATGGGTTTTCACTCAACCATGGCTCAAGTGGAAAAATTTACTAAGAGAAGGAAATGAGAAAAATATAATATTACAACAACTACTAGTATGACTTTTCCTACTTTCACAGCGACTATGGCTGTAAACAGTTGCCACTATAGAGCTCCTAAGTAAACAGGTTCTGATTGAGGCGTTTTTGTACCACATAATGGGGATCTCAAGACAATGAAAAAACTAAAATCCAAGGAAATTTATTTTTTACAGGATGTTAAACGAACTTATCATGAAATAAAATTTTGACGTCAGTATCTTGAGGTATTGTTAGTGATCTCAGGTATCGAAAAGTTTCCATTCCATGGTTTGACTGGGCATAAATAATAACATCAACGCCTAAATTAAAAAACAACATCCTTCCTATTTTTAAGCAGACTTCTGGAATTGTTTCAAGTACAAGGACTTAAGGCCTTAATGAATTGGTGAAAAATTAGGTTGTGCGTTTATGTTTGAAGAAATGGTTATTTAGAGAATTTGGTTTAGAGATTTCTATTCCTTCCGTTCTTCAGGTCCTTCTGGTTTTTAAAGTTGGTTTGTTGGCAGGACTTTTCGTTTTATTTTATGGTATTTGCATGTCATATCACGATGATGTTTTCATAGAAGCAAACGCGTTTGTGCTAGGTATATTCTGGCCCTTGCGAGCGTGATTTGTTGTTTGGCGCTTCCTTTTAAAATCATTGATATCATTGGTAGACCAACAAATATCACTTGCATATTTAATTCTGAGGAATAAAAAGGCTTCTATTTCTATTTTCATATTCGTTTTATAAAAGCTTTTTGAGCTCGTTCACATCTTTTGAGGAAATATATTTGCAAATTGAAATAAATTTCTTAACGGAAAAACATTGTAAGTTCATTAAAAGAGCTCTTGCAATTGTTCATATATATTTAGTAAACAAAGGAAAATTTTTCAACATTCACACATTTACCTGCCACATTTTTCAAACTTTTGTTTGGACAAATATTTTTCCCAAGTCAGTTTGCAGATTCCAAGCCAATCTCTGGCTACAAATCGTGCGGTCTGTAGACTGAAATTATGACATTGATTGTTCAAAAACGTTGTGTCATCACAACAAAATCTATTGGCATAGTAGATGGAAGCAAGAAAAAAGATCTTGATTTGAAACTTCGTAGCGCAAACAAGAAATAAATATGTACAATTGAAAATTTTTCATCTGTTTGTTTTAACATCTTTAATTTTAAGACCCATTCCAGTACTGTTTACAGCCATTTCAATTCCAGAGTCAGAATGTTTAACAGTGTAGTTTTTGCTGTGTGTGTTCTTTTTGGCCAAATCAATAGCCTGGACCTTCAACCTCGGATTGTAGGCGGTATACCAGCGGACATCATCGACTTTCCTCATCAAGTTTCCGTTAGATCAAATGGTAACCATATTTGCAGCGGAGCTATCCTAGATTCAGACACAATCTTAACTGCAGCTCATTGCATAAACGAGTTGAGTACAACATCTTTGTCCATTCGAGCAGGTTCCAGTTTCAGGACCAGTGGAGGAATTGTTATCGCCGCCAAGAGTTCTCAGTTACATCCTGGATTCAACAAAACCACCTTCAATTTTGATATAGCCTTGTTACACTTAGCGGAGAAACTATCATTCGGCCAAAAAATCCAACCAATACGCATATTCACTCGGCAAATATATGGAGGATGGGTGGCCACGGTGACAGGATGGGGATCTCTAAAAGAAAATGGAAACCTATCCAGTGTTCTGCGGAAAGTCAAACTTCCGGTTCAAAGTCGAACAATATGCAGACGAGTCTTTGGTAGTGCCCTTGATAGTAGCCTGTTCTGTGCTGGACGGTTGAGTGGAGGAATCGACACTTGTCAAGGTGATGGTGGAAGTCCTTTGGTCTACAATGGGTTTTTGATTGGTGTCACGGCAACTGGATTTGGATGTGCAAGAAAAGGATACCCTGGCTTGAGTACTAAAGTCCCAATGAGTAGCGATTGGATTTTTAGGAATTTGAATAATTAAGTTAAGTCAGAGTAACGCCAATGTGAGTGAAATAAAGGTATTTTGATACTTTATTTGAGTTCTAGAGTTTTTTTTGAATATGAGACCGTGATATCCATGAAAACAGTGAAGCAAAACAAGTGAAAACAAATGAATGACAAAAGACATCTTATCCTTATTGTCATTTTGGAGAAAGAAAAACATACAAAAATATTTCAAAAACCCTAAGGAGAAACGCTTCAACATTTTGAAATCTTGAAAAAAAATACATAAACGTAAGAACGAGTAAGACCAATGTCTAAATTTAAATAGCGAAAAATTAAAATTCTTCCTAATGCACACTTAAAAGCGATCTGAATCCTTTAATATTAGATCACATACCATTATAACAGTTGGAACCCTTTTGTAATGGTTACTCCTTTTTATCCCTGTACCACAAATACGATCTTGCTTTCACGGTTTGAACAAATCTAGATTGAAAGGACACTGACGTGGTACACTTGCTCGTTGGAAGCACCCTCAATGTATTTGACGCGTTTCGAAGGTTAGTAACGTTTAAGGAAAAGAAGTTGGGCTGGCACTTCACTCACCTATATGTTGATGTACGGCCTTTTGATCTTGGTATTTCTTGGAACACTATTTTGACGTATGAAGTAAAGCTTCAGTTTTTGATCTGTTAAAGAGCTGTTAAAAGCTTGGTTCGGTTCCTCAGCAGGAAAAAACAATTGAAATAAGGAGAAGTCAGTGAGACCAGGAGGTTACTTACTGCCATTATTGGTAACATCCGCTGGTTTATGTTGACTTTTGGAGAAATCGACACAGTAAATATATAAAGCATGTTCTTGCTATTGATTATTTAATAAATAATCACTTTTATTTACTTAGAGACAAAAAATTTGCTTTGAATCATTTTCAGTGTCATTATTTTCCAGGGACATATTTCGTTGAAATTGTT
Organism: Stratiomys singularior; assembly: GCA_954870665.1. Taxonomy (NCBI): domain Eukaryota; kingdom Metazoa; phylum Arthropoda; class Insecta; order Diptera; family Stratiomyidae; genus Stratiomys; species Stratiomys singularior. The sequence goes on along the minus strand of OX940881.1, from coordinate 9,606,086 downwards.
TTTCAGCAATGAATTCGTTGTGCTTTTGATAAATAATGAACTTCCCACCGTCAAACGTTGTTTCAATTGTTTTAGCAAACTGTATTGACACAGCAGTTTGCAGTATAAAAAAAGTCTTTCTTTAAATTTTCCTTCGAATAGTAAATTACGAATTAAATATGAACAGCTGAAATTTCATCGGGATTAGATCGCAACTTTTTTGGCTTTTAAAGCCCAATCGGCGCTATGCCTAATTCATTTCATTCCAAGCTTCAGGATGTATCACAGTACGATCTTAATTTTTTGTGTCCTTGTTGGCCGAATTCATAGTGTAAACATTCAGCCGCGGATCGTAGGCGGTACTGCAGCGACTATCAATGAATTCCCATACCTAGTTTCGGTTATGGCAGGTGGTGTTCACGTGTGTGGTGGATGTATTCTTGATGCAAATACAGTCATAACTGCAGCCCATTGTTTGGACAATATACCTGCAGCCAGTATAACAGTTCGAGCAGGCTCTAGTCTTAGAGCTTCAGGTGGAACGATTGGACTCGCCCAGAGAACTCTGCTTCATCCAAGGTTCAATCGCAACACTTTGAACTATGATTTGGGTCTGATACATCTGACTGCAAACTTACCAGTTGGAGCTACCATTCAACCTATTCAAATTTATACTCAACAATTGTACGGTGGGTGGATAGTAAAAACCGCAGGATGGGGAGCTACACGTGAAAATGGACCTTTGCAAAGCACTATGCGTAAAACGAGTCTTCGTATTTTAAGTCGAAGAGCGTGTCAGCGTATATACGGAACCTTGCTTGCCAATACTATATTCTGTGCAGGTTGGCTGAATGGAGGAATAGACACATGTAATGGTGATGCTGGTGGTCCTTTAGTGTATAACAACCAGTTGGTTGGTGTTGCATCAATCGGAAATGGCTGTGCGAGACGAGGTTTTCCGGGCCTGAACAGTAAAGTTCCAATGAATGCCAATTGGATTTTGAACAATCTTAACTGATATTTAATTGGAAATATGATATTTAAATAAATAAAACATTAAATCTTGGCTCCTTTTTGTTATGCTTCTTTTTCGTGAGACGACATGTGAATTTTAAGATGAATGCAGCACCTAGAGTTTTCATATCTTAGCGTACAATTCAGAATGTAGATCGCTTTCTACTTATCACACCGCATTGAGAAAGAGAGCTTCCTCAGTACATGTCAAATCAGTTAAACCATTCCAAATCAATTCAAACTATTTTCCAAGCCATTCTGGTCGTTTGACCAACTTCCTTGTTGAGGTAGGTGGTTGTTTACATACTACTCAACCGGTTGGGCCTTCCGGGGAAATGATTTTCAGCGATTACATTCTTCTATTATTTTTTTCCGCTCTAAAATTCAACGAGTCGTTTGAATAAAGTGGGAAGTACTTCCGGCTTTACTAACTAGATTTGTGCCTGAGTCAGTTCAATTGTGTTCGATCTGCAGCGGTAGCGCAAAGATAAGTGGAAAAGAGAGCGAGCTTTTCAGGATAGAGAGCTTTGGAATTTAACGCCGTATGTGAGTGGAAATATTCGGGCGGTAAGCTTTTATGAGCCTGAATGTATGTTAAAATAAGTTTCCGAGTGTAGTAATATAGTTGAGTTGCTCTGTATGAATACATAATATCAGAGTATGTAAATTCGCAACTTTTCTTTTCTCTGTATGTAAGTCAAATATCCATCAGTTTTTGGTTGACATTAACGATGGACCTCAAAAATTCGAGTCAAATACCTTTAGATTGGTAAGTTATCCATTGTTTTAAAGCTCTAGTGGTCACCATTAGGTTGAGATCCTTAGTTTGGTTGTAAAACTTGTATTGCTCATAGTTGCTCCACATCGACCACCGAATTCATATCCTTTTTGCAGTCGTTGTAATCGGCTTCTATACTAATATGATTGCTTTACTTTACTGGGTAGTGTAACAAGATGTTCAGAAGCTGAAATTTTACACTCACCCAAATATACTTGCATTCACTTTTTGGTGCATATTATTGAGATGAGCATCGCTTTTGTCCACTTTATGGTTTATTCCTGATATAAAGGAAAATTATTGGTTCCTAAACCACGAAATAATTTTTGGTTTGGCAAATTCAGATTTTTAGGAACGGATAAACTAAGAGAAGATGATTCATGATGAAGTTTCGAGTGCGGTGGACTAATTCTATCCATTCTAAAGCTAAGTTTGAAAGGGCGAAGCCTTTCGGGCTTGAAACTAGAAGAAAGTGATCGAAGATTGAAATGATTGAAGATTGTCAAAGGCGAGAAAACGTAGTCGAGGTGGGTTGCAGTACCTTGACAACTAAGAACATCGGCGACTCAGTGACTTTGTCTATTTTCAAATATATAAAACAGTATGAAAATTACAGTACAGGTCAGTACCCGAAGTACAGAATATTTTGCATGGCCTCCAGAAATCTGATTTTAGGGGCCCGAACAAGTAAATGATGAAATCTTAATGAGCAACTTGTGGTCATTTATATCTCCAATGCTTTCGGACAGTTCCATATTTATTTGAATTTGGTTACTGCTTATTAGATTCAAGCCAGGAAAAATGATTTGGAGACTAGCCATTCTGCTGCGTTTAGTACAAATTATCATACCAAAAACTAACAGCAGGTCGGCGACCATTGATAACGATTTCTGTCAAATCTGTGAAGTTCGCAACGAAGCCAATTTCTTATGCTTGCGACAGTAATGGCGAAGCTAGGTCCAGACGAACTGAAACAAAGAATCGCAACAAATTCAGGTGTAAAACAGGATGGCGATCTCTCTTCTGTCTTTGACTTTCTTCCGGAACGAAATTCCGCCACTCCCCGCCAATTTTTTTGTAACATTGTGATTGTCTCAAATGTCCTTATTTACAGGTTTGTCGTTTGCATCAGCTGGTTGGGATCCTTTTATGCAGGCAAAACAAAGTCTGTAATTTTCCAATTTGGATGAAGTCTTTTAATTTGGTCCCGTGGTCCCTTATCTGCTGTCATTGAGCGGAATTGCCTTTGAGATTTGTAAAGTTGTTCGAGCGGCTCAAGGACTATTCGCATGTGAAGTTTTCGAAGATAAAGATGAAAGCATAAAATGACAATCCAGCTGGTTTTAGTTCTCAAATGTAAAAGCTGTCACCGATTTCAGAGGAAATTCTGAGTAGCTTCAACGGTCATCTTAAGGTATATGCTAGGAGGACGTGGAGGGCGTAACGAAAGAACTATTTTTTTTAATAAAACAATAAAAACGAACCGCTTTGGATACCACAATTCTAAATGAGATTTTCAGGACGGAATGACTCGGTTTGGTCTGTGGTCAAATAATTTTACTAAATTTGTTTTTTTTTTTCTGAAAACTCGTCACTCATGAGCAGAAGTCTTATTTGGGGTACCTTCATTTCAAGGTGTGAGTATCTTATGTACTTCAAAGTTCTTTATGCCTAAGATAAAGGGATAAAGGCTAGTTTAGTCAGAAATAGGATCGATTTGGATTTATACCTTCAAGAAACCTATCCCAGTTAAGCAAATGTTTCAATGACGATAGGCACCAGAATAAGGATTCCCGATGGAACATAGACTAACTATATAAATGTTTCGGTCTTAAGCCACTTCACTTCGCGGATTGCTTAGTGCTGTCCACGCACAGGATACTTGTCACCTTTTGAATTCACTATAAAACAGAATGAACGTACTTGATGTCCAAATTCCAGAGATTGCTAGCATACCACTCCCCTTGAATTTCAAAATGAACAGAACCCGTCTTGGACTGTGTCTAACGACATAAGTGTTAAAAACAAGAACGTCAGAGCTGACAATGCCACTTACACGCAAACTTATGCAATTGCTTTGACGTGTGGGTCCAAAATGGGCGGGCATGTATAGGAGCCGATAAATTTTATGAAGCACTTTATATGAAATACTTCGCATACGTACCTTAAATTTGAATTTAACGTTTCGGTATCCCATTAAACATCTTTAAGCACATATTTACTGCATCTGCAGACAATATTAACTAATTCTAATTGGATTTGGAAAAAATCAACGATTATATAACATTCACACACGCGCGCTTTTTTATCAAAATTCAATAAATTTAACTTATTTCAGTAACTTTATTGACACAGTAGTGTGCACCAAAAAAAGGCATCTGAGTTTCCAGGTACGCACTACAAATATTGATCAAGTATGTTCAGCTGAATTTTCTTCAGGATTGCATAACACTGGCTGGCTTTAAAGGCTGATCCCGGCGTTATTGCAACTCAATTCATTTGAGGCGCCGAAATGTATCATAGCACGATCTTAGTTTTCTGTTTTGTTGTTAGCCAAGTTAATGTTGTACAGCTCCAACCACGAATTGCAGGTGGTACACGAGCGGTCATCAAGGATTTTCCCTACTTGGTATCTGTTCGGATAGATGACCAACATACTTGCAGTGGAACCATCCTTGATCCCGACACAGTCATCACGGCCGCCAGTTGTGTAAATGGTATCGAATCAGACCGTGTATCGGTTCATGCAGGATCTACTTCTAGATCTACCGGAGGAAAAGATCTTCTTGCCCGGGAAATTCAGTCATATCCGCAATACAATCCAAACAGGATGAATTATGATGTGGCTCTTATACATTTGGAGGATAATTTGCCAATTGACATTAACGTACAACCGATCCGAGTGTTCACTCAATCCATAATTTCAGGATGGACAGTAAAAACAGTAGGGTGGGGAGCATTGAAAGAAGCCACAGCTATTCCGGATACTCTACAAAGCGTTCAACTTCAGGTTCAAAATCGAACAGCATGTCGGAGTTTGTTTCCAACACTCGGCAGTAGCATGTTCTGTGTAGGAGCAACAACTGGAGGTAAAGGAGTCTGTGATGGTGATGCAGGGAGCCCCTTGGTCTATAATCAATCTTTGATTGGCATTGTGTCACTTGATAATGGATGCGGACTCTCAGATACTACGGCATTGTGTACTCAAGTCCCAACAGTCAAGCAATGGATTTTTGATAACATGAACGAATAAGTTAACAAAGTATTTCATGAAATAAACGAAAAAGTATGAGTAAAAATTTACATTTATTATTTAGTGTGGACTCCCTTTTTGGCAAGAATTATTCCAGTTTCTCTTGACAGACAACCCTTTTCAAGGGTGTGTTACTTTCGTTGGGTTATGAACAACTAGTAACCTTCATCAAACTTGTTTCAAATTCACAACGAGATATTGTGACATCCTGTCAAAAGGATGGTGTCATACTCATTTATACTAGAACCAAGACATAACGATCTCAACCAGTAGGCTGCAGGATAAAGCCTAGTTGAGGCATCTTAGAATGCATGCGAGCTCCTTTGATTATGACGGGTTCCTTGGCTGTAGCCAATGTCCTTTGAATATAGGAGTTTCAAATAACAAAATGGCATTTCTACTCCTTGCACAAGTAAGCTATACCCATTCGCCACGTTACCTCATCTTCCTTCAGCCCTGCTAACACATACAAGCTAACCAGTTTCATTTCAAACACACCCTACTACAAGTGTAAACAATGAAAATGTTGAAAAATTCCATTGAGCGTTCTTGAAATTGTCCGAAAATAAGAGCTGAAAATTAAAGTGCTTTCATTTCAACCGCCAGTGCAGTCCTATGTCCTTATTGAAGCAGAGAATTGCATGCAACGGGAGACAAATTGCGACGCAAGAAGTATAAGGGTATCACCCTAGGTTGCACGTCTTACCGCAGGAAAGATAGGTGCTGTGCGGCCAACCCTAAAAAGAATATTATCCATAAAAAATTTGCAGCAAAAAGTGCTCCATATGACATATCTGGTAGAAACATGCTGTCAATTTCCTTAGGCTAGCAAATAAGGAAAGCGTCTAGCAGAAGATCTAAAGAGACGACAAGTAGTTACAGTCAAGCTGATAGCTGACCAGTATTATCCGTAATGAATCGGAGAACAAGTTTTCGAAATGAGGACAATTAGAACGGATTTCTTCTGCAGACCAATCCCCAACTTCAGCTGTCACACCATTGTCGACTTCGTTTATCTTGATTTAATCGAGGTTTGCCAAAAAAACATTTAATTTAAAAAATCATAATAAGAGCAAAGTACCTTCCTAGGTTTCCATTCTGATTGCTCAACGAAGGCTACTCGAATTATCCTAGAAACCGTTTGACAGTCCAAAAAATTATTTGACAGCTAGTATGCTTAGCTGAGATCTTGACAGTACAACCTTGAATTTTGACTAAAATTTCGCGGCAATAAGCTCTGTTGAAAGACGAGATTATTATTTGGAGTAATTAAGAAACGTGCGTTATTAGGAAGGAGTTATATATGAGATATTTCTGCTAGGATGACATATACCACTGATAATATAGGTATGGAAAACAGTTATGCATGTTCCTTTTAATATATTTCAAACGTATAGAAAGAAAAATAGAGACCCCGATGATTGCAATGACAATGGTAAGCCTTTTTCAGAAGAAAATCTTATCTTCCAGTGACAATGGTGAAGGTAAGAAGAAGATAATATTATCTTCTGAATAAGGCTCACCATTGTCACTGCAAGAATCGCATTGGATAGCGTGTCTCATAATGTATTTGATAGCGGGTAGCGAATTGTCATGAAATTTTTCGATTCTACTCCATGTACATCCAGTTCTTTTTCTCGGGTTTCTATGATAAATATATGCACAAAAATGAGTTAGTAATTATTTTCAGCCTGGAGACTAAATATAAGACCATTAGACCTACTGTTTTTATTTGAACTTTTTTCTTATTCATGAAAAATGTGAGCGAACGTACAACGTGAGAATGCGTTCAACATTTTCATAGGCTAGTTAAAAGAGTCCATTTCAATGGGGGTGGGGGGTTCATTTGTCATAGATTTCCAAGGATCAAGGATTGCTGAAATAGTCAAACCAAGGTATTTCTTTATGGTAGGGAGTTGAAGACAGTTTATGCCCTGAGTTCGGGACTCCCATTCGCGCAATGCTTCTGTATTACCCACTAAACGCATCGCTAATCAACCTGAGAATCTTGTCTGGAACCGTTTGACACATTCCTCTGGGCCATTTTTGCAACAGAAGAATGTTTGACAGACGTCATCAACCTCTCCTGAACAAAATCACGTTGGAATGAGCCTGCTGCAATGGTTAAGCTAGGCGGACATTTTTGATAAGCTTCGTTGAAGCTAACAAGCATTACAAATCCTAGACAGATCCTTATTCAATCGAAACCGCATTAGGACTAATTTCCTTCGAGAATATGCAAACAAGTGTTAGGTTGACTTTCAAGGGTCTATTAGACTATTGTTTCCGGGACACCTATAGCGTTTTATACATTAGATTTGGGTTAATTATCATAAGGAAATCAATGATTTGGCCAGGCTTGAGGCATTTTGACTCCTGAGGAGGTCGTTTTTCACGAAACAAGCTTTTTATGTTTCCTCTTCAGCAGCCCAACAATGTGGTGATTGGCCGCTGTACGCTAGCACTTGGGTATCTTCTCTGAAATCGCAGAAGTATGGAGTGTACTATCGTATGGAACGATCCATTAACTAATAACACCTTACTTCTTTTTGACGATTCTGACACTAATTCTCCTCACCATAAATGTTGAGGAAGCCGAACTATTCGATATTTGAAGTCTATGATATTGGTTGGAATGCATTCAATTTCTTTTCTCCATTTTCTTTAGGCTCTGTCAATAAAAATAATCTGATTGGACTTACTGATTCAGGATTCATGAATGTTGTTGAAGTTTCTTTTTTCTACACATTGATCTGACATAAAATTAGCCCTGCTTCGGAAGTGTGTTCCCTACTATTCGTTGGAACAGTCCAGAATCATACACTGTATAATCATTAGGAACGCTGGAGGCTTCACACCTACTATGAAATATCCTCCTAGCACAGCTTTAATGGTATCATTGATGGTTTCAGCAGTTGCCGAACGGTTATAATCTCTAAGATATTACATGTAAAAAGAAATGGTAGGGACTGATGAATGTTCTTTTCATGGAACTGATGGTTCAGGTCGAGTGTCGATTCAGGATTATTCAAAAAAGTTGATGAGTTTTCGCAAAGGAATGTATCTGGAAGGGCGATCAATTCGCTAGGATCCAATCAGTCCTACAAATAAAGCTGACATATTTAATCGGCCTCTTCTGTTTTAGTCCTGAGTTTTCAGCCGAAACGTAGGTATGTGTGTAGGTGTCCTTTTTTATACCAGCTCTAGCTGTTCTTTTAAGTAGACAGGGGTCCTTTTTTATGGGAACAGGGGTGAAAAGTAGAAGAGGACGTGATTTTCATGGAGTACCTTGTTTTGGTCCCGCGGACCTTTGTGTGCTGTCATTGTGCAGTGTTGCCGTTCTTAATTGTCGACATGAATAAGATGGCAACATTTTTTAACCTGGAATGCATCCCAAGTTATGACATAGCTCCCGAACACATATGTATTTTTTTTCATTTTTCATTAGCGTTGTGGAGTTGACTTAGAACGTTTTTGGAGTTCTGTTTCACATGTTTCATTTCAAATATTGTTTCATAATTAACAATCTATTGAAAAGTTGTGTACATTTCATGCACTTGGAAAGCTTTTTGTTGACCAAATTCGATATTCATTCTAAGAATATATCTGCGATTTTTTGCATGCTTGTGGCTTTTGTTAAAAAGTTCTAAAATACGAAGATTAAACAATTATTTTATACAAAAAAAATAACAATTTTTTTTATTGTTTTAATGAAATTCATTTACTCAGCAGTTCCTCATGACAAAAAATATCATTTAACTTCCAAACTAATCATCGTTTAAACGAGTTAAATATGTTCAGCTGCAACGTTTCAGTATTACCTAATATTAACTCGGGTTTTAAAGGCTCGTCCCAGCAATATTGGAACCCAATTCAACTTAGGATGTATCACAGTACGGTTTTAGCTTTCTGTTTTCTTTTTGGCCAAATTTTCGGTCAAACTATCGACCCGCGGATTGTAGGTGGCACTAAGACCGACATCACGGAATTTCCGTTTTTAGTTTCTATCAGGGTAAACGATCAACATGCTTGTGGTGGAGCTATCCTTGATAAAAATACGGTCATAACAGCCGCTACTTGCGTAATTGATAAACAGGGAAAGGACCTGCCGAAGGAGAGTATATCGGTTTACGCAAGTTCCACTTCCAGAACAACTGATGGTGTTACCGGTCTAGTCAGACTTATTCAGAAAAGTCCACTGTTCACCCGAGAACCTTTGAATTACGATTTTGCTCTTATACATTTGAGTGCAGACTTGACTGGAACTAAGTTCAAGACGATTGAATTATATAATCAACCAATAACTTCAGGCTGGTTAGTAAAAACGGCTGGTTGGGGAGCGACACGTGAAGGTTTGAAACCAGTGGACGCCTTGCGAAAAGTGACACTTCAGGTACAGAGTCGAGCGGCGTGTCAAAAGATATATCCTACACTTGGCAACAGCATGTTCTGTGCAGGTTGGCTAACCGGAGGTATATCTACATGTGATGGAGATTATGGTGGTCCTTTGGTATATGGCAAATATTTGATCGGCATAGCATCAGTTGGAATCGGTTGTGGAAGACGCGATTTCACTGCATTGAATACCCAAATTCCTATGAATCGTGCTTGGATTGTGGCTAACTTACAGAAATAATCGAATACATGTGAAATCTTGTATGATTAAAGAAAATACTAACATAAATTTGTTTCTTTCTTGTTGAACTATCATATAATAGTTAAAAGAATTATCAGGTTTTTCTAAGAAATGTCAAAGTCATTCTAGCTTGGTTCATTCCAATAGTATGATTTTTAAGAGATTGCTAACTAGCGGCAGAAGGTTCTTGGAAGAACTTGAAGGTTCTTAGGAAAAAGTTCAGAAAGCTGTGATTTATATTTGTTGCAAACTACAGCGAAAAACTCCATAGGTGATCTAACTGTGAGGAAACAACGTTACTTACTTTTTACTCACTTTACCTCGCTCACAATTTACTTAAGCGCCTGCGCCAACTTTGATCCTTCCTGCTATCACTTCTCTTGACATCCTTCAGGTATTGTCTCCTGTTGGCCCAATCAATCTTTTTCCTTTGCATTCACGAAATACGCGAAACGGTATGTAACGGTATTTCGAACCAGCTTCAGGGAGTCTATATCAACTCTTCTGACTTTGGCTGTTCGATAAAGTTTTCGATTCTATATAGAATCCTTCTTATCTATTTCAAGGTTTTCTGCATCTACACGTATAAGCACGAAAGCGTTTCCTTCCGTACACTCATAACACTTTCGTCGTAATAGCTGTTTGGTTATAGATACTAGATCTGACATCCATTTGAAACTGTACTAGAACCTTATAGCGGATAGTTTTGATCTTTTGATTAATGTATCCCAATTGAATGAATTGTCACAGGGGCATGGACAGTGTTCGCGCGTTAATCAATAGGACTTTTCATTATCTACGATAGTGCAGGAACATATCCAGATAAACACTGAGATTAATCTGGACAGGACTTATGCAAAACCTGTGTTGAATTTCCGTGACAGCCATAATATGCAAATTTTTCCAATCATTTTGTAGGTCTCGACAGGCTGAACGTATTTTTCGTATTCACTGAGTTGTCTATGCAGAATCTAACAGTCAGTGAAAAGCTATTCTGTTAAAACCTGTGTCAAACAACATTTCTTCAAGGTTCCTTTGAAATACACAAGCTTTTCTGTGTGACGTGTCAGTCTTATCACCACATTCGCAACAATTTGAAATCCGAACCGTGCAAATACTAAACTGCTTCTGACTGCAAACTATTTACCGTCTTAAAAGCATTATCAATATGAGATTTCCATCAGATGTAAGAATTGACATCATCATAAAGTGACATATAGGACGCTTTTTTAAGGAGCCTAAAACTGAGTCGACGGAACCGTATTCCCTCGAAGATTTTCTCCTTGTTGATGAAACACTGAAGGATATGATGAACATATCACCTAACACTTAGCTTCTAACCGTTGTCTGGGGGTTGCTTATGCTAGTTAGGATACAGCCGTATGACCGCATTGGAAGCCAAACTGACAGTTCTACAAAATTTCATATTTTTTCATGTGAGCGTTTACCGCTCGATTTAGTCCTTTGAATCTCTAATCATGCTGAAATTCGGCAGTTAACTGATATGGCAACAGGTTTTCAGGCACAAAACGTTCATCCTCTTCCTTTAGGTTGCGAGCCCTAGCATTTTTCTGTTTTCGTTTAACGGCGCGGTATAGATGACAAGACTTTTTGGCATCAGTCGATTTACAGTCGCAAATTACTCGGCTGAAATGAGTTTATGCATGTTATGGGCATATCCCATTGGTCATTGATTGCAGTTTTGAACCCTAACAATGCACCAAAAGACCAAAAGCGGCTCACTTTATAGCTGGTCCGTTTGGTAATCTGTGACTTAAAGTCATTGGATTTCCTCGAGTTTCCCTACCTGTGTTACCTATCCTATATGGTTCCTGGGTACACCGGAGCCAACAGAAACGTCTAAATTGTGTTTGTAAGCGATTTTGGCCTTCATTTTAACGACTTCGAGTTGTCCAAATGATTTTTATGGGTTTTTATTTATATCAATGGTAATAAACTGATTTTTTTATTACTATTCCTGCCGATTAAACGTTTCCAAATTTCCAAAAATATCACATTGAAGTTTTATTAACGCTGGAAAAAGTTAAGAAAACTCATGGCTTAAATGCAGAATTCGTTGATAGCAGAGATATCCTGGGTAACAGGAAGAAAATGCATATGCGAGTTTGTTGGCAAGTTTTTGGTAAGCTTGGCTGGAGGAAAGATTTTGATTCTGCAGGATATTGCAATACTGCTTGCGCCAACGAGTCTTTCGTTGTCCCTTACTGTCCCTTACTCCATTCACAAATTCTAAAATCATTTTCTATTCTAATGATCTGCAGAAATATTCTTGGAAAACAATTTTTCAAATTTTTTGTTTTTAATTTTATGCCAAAAATGAGTAAAGTACATGATCCAAAATTGTTAGCTACCCTCATTATGTACTCAAAATTAATGAAAATTTGTTGCATAATTGTTTAATTTTTAGCAACACGAGCCCCGTTTTCTTGGTAAATTTTTATTTTCTGTTTCTTGGAACATATTCTCAGTTTTTTTGAACATGCGTGCACATAGCACCTAGGTAAGACCATGCCGGTACAAAACTCTATCTTTGATATTATTTTAGTAGTAAATTGACACAGCAGTTTAAATTAAAAAAAAATGTCACTTTACTTTCACACTGCTGATTGCAAACACAGATTAAATATATTCAGCTGGAAGAATTTGGTATTACCTAATACCACTTGCAGCTTTAAAGGCCCATCTCAGCACAAATGCAGCTCAATTCAACTCAAGTGTCGCAATGTATCACAGTACGGTCTTGACTATCTGCTTTGTTATTGGCCAAGTTGTCAGTCAAAATATTGATCCTCGTATTGTAGGTGGTACCAAAGCGAGCATAGCGGAGTTCCCTTACTTAGTATCAATAAGGATAGGTGATAAACATGTTTGCGGTGGAGCTCTCCTCACCAGTTTTACAGTCATAACTGCGGCTCATTGCGTAGATGGCGTGGATAAAGCAACTTTGAAGGTTTTTGCTGGCGTTGAAACTAACGATGCTACGACGGGCAAGAATAGCGGTGTCGACCAGATTAAGATAAACCCAAGATATAGTCGGAATACTCTGAACTACGATATGGCTCTCCTGATTTTGACCACAAGCTTAACCGGTCCAAATATCGCACCAATTAAAATATATACCCAAACATTGGTTTCAGGCATACTAGTGAAAACGGCTGGCTGGGGAGTAACAAAAGAAGGAGGGCCTGCTCAAGCTGACTTGCGAAAGGTGAACCTTAAGGTTCAAAGTCGAGCAACGTGTCAAAGTATATTTCCGAGCATACTTGGCAGTAGCATGTTCTGTGCAGGTTGGCTTACCGGAGGTATTGCTGCCTGTGACGGGGATTATGGTGGCCCTTTGGTATATAATGGATTGTTAGTCGGTATAACATCAATCGGAAGTGGTTGCGGAAGGCGAGACTACACTGGGTTGAATATACAAGTGCCTATGAATCGCGCATGGATTTTGGCAAACTGGAAGCAATAATCGAGTTCATGTGATATTTAATCAAATAAAAAATGCTTCAAAAAACAACTACAGTCATTGATTGTTTGATATTAGTGCTGAGTTTGTGTTGAAAATATAGGTTGCAATGCGGATTACCCTTTTTGACATCTTTGAGTTACTGCGGCGATGTCATAGGATTGGTGGTGGACAAAAAAGTCTAGGTTTGATTCGGTTACCAATAGATGTAGCTGTTGAGTGAGCCAATCTTGTCTCATAGATGTCGCCTTTTTGGTACGAATTTTCACCCAATTTTGCAATTTTTGTCTAAGACTTTATTCTTTCCAGTAATTTTTCAGTTTTCCTCTTTTCCCTTAGTCCTCTTTTTCCTTAAATTTCATCAAATAACTGCTTGAGTCTTAGAATTTAGACGACTGGTATCACGCCTCTTGCTAAATGTGGCTATCGGAATTTTAAAGCTAAGGGACCTGGTCTTAAAATCATTTTCAGTTCTACTCATCAAATAACTTTTACTAAAAAATGCAAATTGAGAATTTTCTTAAAATAAGACATAATTTTTTTTCCTGTTATTGTCAACTCTCTTTGGAAGCAGTTGGAATCGTTTGTTTAGCTCTCGAGAATCAAATAGAGATTTGGCTTTTGGCAGTTTTTCCTGCGAAACAAGGTTTGTATGCAGCTTTATCATACCAGGAAAGGTCTTAATTCCCAACTGGATGAATGTTTACAAGAACCAGTGATCTTAATTCAAATCTAATCTTCTAACCAAAACCTTCTCTAATCCAGAAATATATTGGAAAGCATGTATCTGTTGACATTACCGCAGGCTTCAAATTATTTTGAGCCCATCAAAATTTTCCAGATTTTTTCCAGATTCCAGAAATTCACCTTTCATTAATTAGAAGATTCAACCTTTTATTGATTGTCTCACACCAAAATCATCTCCGTTTGCTCTAGCAGTATTGAAAACGTTCAATTAAGTTTTAATCTTGGCCGTCTTGACACTACAGCTCTCCTTTTGACATGCCATATATGATGCCTCCAATAATCATGATTTACCCATCGCGTCCTCCAGTTACGAAAACCACCTAGCAACTACTTGCCATGACAATCAAGGCTTTCCCACTGGTCCTTGTTCATTTGAAGCCTCCCTGCTTGCTCTTGGATGCATGATTAATAGGATTCGTTGAGCAGGTGCAACGGGGCATGCTAGGATGTTAATATCATCTGTTTGGGTTATAATTTGAATCCATTGTCGAGGTCATGTACCTCTTGTACTGATGGCAGAATAAATCATCGGTAATTAAGTATCGGTAACTTTTGACGGGTCTGGCGGACAAATTGTGAGCCCTAATATAAGCTAGACATGACGACTTATCTTTTATCGTACATATTGTAGCGTTAATCCTGTTGTTAATCGTTGACCCGTTCGAAGGTCCGGACTTAAACACTGCTTACGTCTTTTTAAAAATCTTCTCTGGATGCAAGTCCTACCAATTGTGGAGGGCTGCAGTGAACGCTGTACAGGATAGTAATCATTTTTAAATGGAATTACGAAGAAGCCAATCTATCGATTCAAAATTTCAATTCTCTTTAGTTTCTTCTTATCACCAGGAATCACCAAAGGGTAATTCCCAAAATAATACTTCATTTTTAACTGAATATCCTGAAGATGTCTAGTCTGAAAAATATCTGAAAAAGTCTTCAAAAACGCCACGACGAGGACCGAAAGCGAACGTTTTTTTAAATACGTTTAAGGGTTCGAAAACCAAGTGAATTAATGAATGATTCCAATGACAAAGTGAATACTTAGTCTTTCTGAATCAAAATCCAAATCAGTAGATTTGATAAAGTTTGACAGCTGTCATTTTAAGGTAAATTTTTCGGAGAAAACGTTGACTGCAATATTCTGCGGGTCTTGTGCAGGTTGGCTTTGTGTTGAAAAAATCAATGTTACCATGCAAAAAGTTTAAGGAAAACCTGCATATCCACGCTTGTAACATCGCTGCAGAAACGAATTTTGACTACATAATACTTTGAAATCCCTTAGATAGATTCGACGTGTGGGTTTCCATTTGAGTCATCATGAAAAAATTTTTAGACCGAATTTTCATCGGTCAGGTTTTGCTGAAATGGAGTGAAGTAGAGCCGTTTCGCTTTTTACAAACCACATCGAAATTAAAAGAATTACGGATTACTTCCTTTAGCGTTTCAGGACAACTATGTTTTGGCATAAAGGAGCATCCTACAAAAGAGAACATGTTAGACTGACAAACTCTAATTGATCCTGTGCATCGAAGATGTCATAGCGTCGAAATGCGTCTGTGGACAAACAAAAACAGATTTCTTAAGTTTTCATTGTTGCAGGCGCAACGGCCTCCATTTTTACACTCTTTGAATGTTAAGTTTGATAATTTCAATTAAAATGTTGGCAAATTTGGCGAATTGTGGGCACTCTACTGGATTTAATTTTAGTTTAATCATCTGTCGAAAAGAATTGTGAAAACTATATAGTGACAACTATAAAAAGGACGGTGGAAAGGATTTCTGGTACGACGGGCGTGAGTGACACGGGACAAAGCACAAGCAAACTATACCGACCACAGCACGCAGTACGCCTTTTAAGTATGAAGGAGGCCAAACGTTGCATGTGGTAAATGCTGGTATATTTCAGTTATCCAGCATGGGTAATTTTGTGATGGTAATAGAGGACACTTCTACGGATCCTAATCCTTTTTCCTATTAGAGAAAGGATACACAACTATTCCATAACTAAAAGATCAATTCCCTGATGTTCTAATTCAAAGCCACTCATTGTAAACTACCTAGGTCCACTAGTTGGAATCAGGTACAGTAATCAACAACATGAAATCCCATCCGTGCGAATCACTTTGAGAGGGCTACCGATTAATGAATAATCCTGTGAATAAAGAGTAATGCTGTTGAACCTTTTCAGAAATAATAAATTGGCGGATTCTTGATGCAGTTGTTAAAAAAATTCGTAAGAGATTCCTGACATCGATCACCCTTTAGGATTGGGAGATTGACAGGAGGATAGGAGTACCAACACTTAATATTAACGCAGTGACTGCAGTTATCTAGGCATTAAAATCCGAAGAAATTCTAAGGATCTCTCTTAGTGACTGTAAGTTCTTAAAAGATACGTTCAATAGCTTTACTAGCCCCAAAGAAAAGCTAGAAATGTGGCTTTGTAGTGAAAACTAATCTGGAATCTACTGAAGCTTAATCAAAATCATCAAAATTTAAATAAAAAATTCCAATCTTATTACTGGCAGTACAATAGTTCGATCCTTGTGCCGTCTGCTAGGAATTTTATTTAAGTAAAGCTGACAATTCAATACTTGATATCTTATTATAGTCCTGCGATCATGTCATAAGCATCTTGAAATAATTGCATATCAAAACTTTTTCTGTACGGTTTTGTGCATATGTATATTTGTTCAAATTTTTCGAAATTTAATGTCAACAGCATCCCCTAATCAGCATTGACTTTTGAATAATATCAAATTTGTTTAATATGGTCCAATTTTTTGCAATTCAAAAGCTATTAAGAGCAACTTCATTTTGTTTGTATACTTAGTTATTGTGTAATAAATTTTGTTTTTCTCTTTTATGAACACTTTCCGATATTGAGGACTCCCAGGTTCCTCTTGGATAATCATTCCTGGCACAATTAAGCTAATATTAGACAAAACAGGCATTTTAATTAATATTTTCCAATTTCTATTCTATCAGCAGAGACTATTGATTCAGTCGTTGTGGATTTCAAAAACAAGTACCGATCAAATTTGTTCAGCTGGAATTAGACAGGATAACAAGAAAACATCAATGCCTTTAAAGGTTCATCCCGACAACAATTTCAACTCAAACGAGCTCGAGCATCACAATGGATCGTAGCGTGGCTATAGCTCTTTATTTTCTGGTTGGCCAAATTCTTGGTGAAGATATTCAACCTCGCATTGCAGGCGGTACACAAGCAACTATTGCTGAGTTCCCCTACCTTGTATCCGTGAGGATCGGTGGTATCCATGTTTGCGGCGGATGTATTATCGACCCGGATACAATTATAACAGCAGCGCATTGCATAAATAGCGCAGCCACTAGCAGTTTGTCCATCCAAGCGGGTACTGTTCTCCGGGCGGGTCCTGGGACTGTTAGCACTGCGCGTCTCTACCAGATACATCCTCAATTCAACCGAGCAACCATGAACTATGACATGGCGCTCATACACTTGACTACACCATTAACATTTGGCCCAACCATACAATCGATTCCAGTGTACACTCAACAAATATATGGTGGATGGATTGTCAAAACAGCAGGCTGGGGTGCTCTACGGGAAGGAGGAGCTCTTACAAATAGTTTACAAAAGGTTAGCCTCAAGATTCAAGATCGTGCAACGTGCCGGAGTATATTTGGCCCTGTACTTGGTAGTGGTATGTTTTGTGCAGGTTGGCTTAGTGGAGGTATAGGGACGTGTGATGGCGATCCCGGTGGACCATTGGTTTCCAATGGATGGCTAATTGGCATAGTGTCACTTGGAAATGGATGTGCAAGACGAGATTTTACCGGCTTAAATACCAAAGTTCCTCTGAGCAGCGCTTGGATCCTGAATAACATGAATGAATAACTGCATGTAAATGCTTCATGAAATAAATAAAGTTTTTATTCTTTCCTATTGAATAGTCCAAATAAACGCTGATTTCAAAAATTTTGACACATGCACACATTTTTTTTGTGTTTGTTTTTCGAGTTTCTTATAAATTGTGACTGAAAATCGAAGAAACGGTTGAAAAACTCCAATAAAAATAGAAATTATGCATACAGCCCTATAAGTTACAGACAGAAACTCTGCCTTATTCGAAGAATCAAGGAGTTATAAGTAGGGAGTAGTTTGCCTTATTTCAGTATTAATTATGTTCTGTCGACACTCTGTTAAATGAATTTTACGAATGCAGAGGGCAACTCTATAGAACGTAAGCAACCAACTTCTAGACTCTTTTCAAGTCAAACCAGGAAATTAGCAGTTTTAGCAATTTTTTAGCAAAATTAGCAATTTTTTCTGAAACTCTTTCAAGTATTTCCTTTCATATTCAGGGCGTTTATCGCTTGGCAAAACCTTTCGATACCCCTGGACTACTATCTTCGCGTGCTCATTGGCCCCCTTAAATTGAATCCTTATACAGGAATTAAAGCCCTCGATAATTTGGACTTGCTTTTTATTTTGAAATCGAAGGAAGCCGCTTCTCGAAGCTACTTTTTCACTAATCCAGTGAATAATACGCTAATTTCAATATGAAACACGTTTTGCAGACAGTAAAAAAAACTTCCCAAGCACTCAAAATTATCGATGAGCCAATATCCTTTGTAAATTAAAAGCGACAAATTGGCTCTTGGGCGTGCATTACGTACGCTTAGGTACGCAAACATAGACGCCAACATTTCGAAGAGGATGAATACCATTGTCAAAATAAAAAAAAAAAATACCAATATGAGAAAAAGCATTTGAGCTCCAAAAAAAAATTCGATACAAACGTTAATACGTATAGAATCAAATCGATAATCTTCTCGCCATGTGTGCATTCGAATTCCTTCAAAACGAATTCATTTCCCACAAAGCCGAGGAAATTCTTTTGAATCTTCCTAAATCGAGTATAACTAATTAGGCTTTTTGTATACAACAGGTTGGAATGGAGCTTACAATCGGAGATTACCCCCCGCGCGAACTTGTCTTGTATGCGCTCCGGTACCAGTTTTCACACCAAAATAATAAACTTTATAGATACACTTCAAGGTCATGTGAGGAATTTCAGTATTTTCTTTTCTTTTCTTGTCTTCAGCAAAGGAGCCAAAAGAAAATGAAAAAAAATACCAAGAGGACTGATGCTCAGGCATAAAAAAATGAGTTGAATAGAAAATATTGACTATATGTGCTATAACACATTCAGTAAAAAAGAATCAACGAAAAAAGATACTCAAGAGAATGCTGAAGATATGATAACAAGTTCTTAACATTATGGAAATTGAAGACAAATATCTTGTGGACGATAGTCTTATTTTTTACTAATGGTTGTGATCAATTTGCATATTGTTCCGATATTTTAAGAAAGGTAGAAATTCTGTTTTGAAGGCGATGACCGGACGGTTTGTTGCGTCTGCAAGACTTAAGTCTTCGAAAGTGAATTAATTTCAGGAAAGGTGCAGGTTGAGTTGAAAGATCCGACTCTGAGAATATTTCAATAGTCAGATTATATGTGGTTGAGAAAAATGTTGAACATTTGTTAGTTTTTTTTTTTTTTAAATACTGCTGGCACCGAGATCTATATGAAGGTTTCTCGAAATTCCGTAAGCTTCGGAAGATATGTATTTAGGTCACATACCAACTGAAAAACGTTTCATTCATACATGGAAGCAGATACTTTGTGAATCGGATATTTTTTAAATGCGCGCTGTAGCCATTACAACAATGCAATTCAGTGGAATCTAGGTATGACTCCAAGATGATCACGACTTTTGAGTCCGACATTAAATATTTTAATTAAAATTCATTGAGTTAATGCCACAATGACTAAATCCAGTGTTACATCCATACCGTCAAATTTCCGTTGCGGATTGTGATGTCAGTTCAGAAATACGGTAACAGCGCTGGCTAAGAATGGTTCGGGAATACAAAGAAGCCAATAGATGAATTCAAGGATACGTATCGGTTTCAAACACTACAAGTAACAAAGGGTTCTCTGATCGGCTGCATTCTACCACAAGAATGGCGGCTCCAGATGACACAGAAGGAAACATACTGACGGAATATATGACAGTGCATATGTGGTATGAACCCAAATCACATATGTAGAATAATTCTCTCTGGGCAGAAGAAGAACAACAGACCCCATATTAACAGAAGAGATCCATGCAAGAGGGGGGATTCAATTCACTAGAATGAGAAAAGGGTTGACCAGCCACTGGGAAAAATCTATTCAGAAAGGGGTCTTTAGTGGGTGGAAAAAGCGAAGTTTAATCAAGTTCTCCACTCATGTCCCAAATAATCTAATCATTTGCTTTAGTTGGAATGACTCATCAGCAATAACTCACCAGCGACAACTAATAGCGCAGATTATGACAGTGTCCTGATGTCCCATTAACACATTCTGAAGGATCTATGAGTGAAAGGATTGTTTTTTAAAGATATATTAAAGGTTGGTATAAAGCAAGTATAAAACAGAAACACAGAAAGTAAGTATTAAATACTGAAATAAAAAATTACACATTAGCTCTGTTTTTATTTAGCACATTATTATCCGTCCAGTCATAAACTTCCAGACCCTGTTGGGACCCTGAATTGAACGTTCAAATAATAAAACATAGAGTTCAGAGAGAAAGCAGAGGACGAACTGAGCACAACTGCAACCAATCATGAAATTTAGGTCTATTCCAGCACAAACATCAAAAGAAAAGGCCTGATCGCCTCACGCTTCTAAACAACCCACAAAGGAACAAAAGAACGACCTAAGCTCCTAGTCAATGGGAGAAAATCGGAGCTAACTTAGTCACTTGGTGCCCAATAAAACCCAACACAACGTAGCCGAGCGCATGAAGCATATTTTTTAAGTTAAGGCTTAACAAGTATGAATCAAAGAAATGGTCAAACCCCCACTGGACAAACTTGAATGCAAACAAAAACCATTATGGACAACGAAATGACGCTCTGTTTCCGTAACTGACAAGCAGAAGGATGTACGTCAATGTCCTTAAATAAAACAAATTCAAAATCCGGAAAAAAGAACCAAAACCGTACAAGTGAACAAAACAGATTGTCTTCTCCCAGGATTGAGGGTGGAGATATTCTTCTCCTTCTTCTTCTTCTTCTTAGCTCTACAGCCCTGCTTTCACCTTCGCCTTCGCCTCCTCCTGTCGTTGGAAATTCCATTCCGTAAAACCTCAAAAGCCAACACTTCGAACAAATTTCCAACCTAAGAGTATCTGAAAATAATTCTACTGTATCTCTAGTATTTTTCAGGAAACCTTGTTGCTGACACGAGATAGGGGCAAAGTTGCTGAAAGATACGCTATATCGTTTGCTTAAATGTCGTATTCATACATATACTATGGCACACATATACTATAACACTGGAAAAGTTATTCTCACATACATTTGGACTTAGAAAACTAGTTTTTTTTTTTTTTTTTTTTTTTTTTTACCGTGGTCTCTTCATTCACTTATGGTATTTCAATGCTAAGCTCTCTATCTAGCAAAGTTCGCTTTGTAGGCTGCATAGGGTATTGGTATCTCTTTCTTTGTAATACTCTTCCTGACTGTAAGCGCCTTGAGGTGGTTACGCTGTAATCTCGACAGTCATTAAGAGGTATAAACTTTAATGAAGACAAAAAGTACCACGCATAGATAAAACGTTTCTAAGGATCAACTTGTTAGAATGAGTCAAGTGCAACTTCAGTTGCTAAAGAAGGAAGGATTAACTCACTTTGTTTATATCGCGCGTTGCGTCTTGCAGCTGGAAAATGAAATAAAGGAATGCAGATCGGTGAAAATCGTATTCTCTGGAGGGCAAAGCTCAAGCGCTTATGAGTGGTTGCACTATAGAAAATATCGTACCATATGTACATCTAGCAAAAACACTTTGGGTGGCTTCTTTCAGACAGAGAGAGAAAATGCCCGTTTGTATTTGGATTGTGTGATAACACAAAAGCTTGGGGAGAATATTCTTCTTTTATGTAAATATCTGAGAAAATTTATCGCGAGTAATAAAGCCTCATTCATTTCAACTACCAAAGATCCAAAGATACCAAATTTAAATTGATAGTTTGTTGGAATTGTTAGCGCCAATTGACCCTCCGCTATGAAAAATACCTCCAAGAAACTACTGAAGTTGTAGATTTTCTTTCTACAATCAATCACACAATTTGTTTTTAGAAGTGAAATTTAGAAGAGAAATTGAGTGCGTCGCATACCAAAGAAGCAACACCAGGAGACAACCAGGTCTTAAGGCTAACAACTTTAAGATAAGGTTGACATCTGCTTATTCTTCAGAACAAAGCACCATAACCGAGGAACTTCGAGGAAAAAAAAACATATTTTTTATTAAAAACAATATTTTTACTCTGGGTAGCTTGGGTCCGCCGGGCCTTGCTTCGTGGGCTCGAGGACGCGTTTCGGATGCATACAGCCTGCGGCAACATCAAAACGAACTTCAATATTTTTACTATTCGAAAATTGACCGTCGATATAGATTAACGCATTTAAATTAGATTTATTATTGAAAGCCTAGCAAATCTTCACTCCAACTCCCTCCCCCCCTTAAATCCATCTCTTCTGGTCCTGTTGTTTGATTTTTCTGGCCCCTTCTCCAATGAAACTCAAATTAGGTAAAAGACAGCGGAGAAATAACATACGTATAAAAAGCATTTATACCCTCTAGTGGCAGCTCTTTGACAGAGATAGAACATGTACAAGTAAATTTATATGTGTGTGGTGTTTTGGTTTTAGGCAAAAATTACAGAAAGTTTTTTCAGTGCAAATATAGTTCCACTTAAACAATGGTTAGTATAGCATGTACGCTATGGAAAACGCAATTGTCTGCAAGGATCAATTGCAATTTAGGTTATTAGGTTTACTCGGATTTCTGTACTATTTTTGTAAACGGGAAGTCTTTGTAGTGATATCCTTGTTATTTTGGAACCAAACTCGACTGAAGTATCTTGGATTTTCGGGACTATATTTTGCAGTAATTGTTGCAAAGCTACTCAGTGAAAAAGGATTCAATTGAACTCTTCTTCTTTCACGTTTGCGTCTCCTGAGTTGCCTACCCAGAAAGTTTCATCAAAAATTTGTTAAAGGATATCCCCAGCTTTGGTGGAAAATAGTACTATATACTATATATACAACATGAACAAATGAAATGAAGTTCCAAAATCACGAGATCAAGAGCGTCCACCAAAGGAAAAAGATTACGTTTTTCCACACGTGTAAGCCGATTTAGCAAGCAATTCGCAAATTAAAATTATGTTTATCTTCTTAACAAATAAACAAACAAAAAAAGCAAGGCAAAAAACATAAAAATTTTATAGCCCACAACAGCAATTGTCCTTTTGCTATCTCTCAAGTGAACGTGCTACAAAAAGGAAAATCTCTCGATTCTGTATCTTTATTTCATAAAATCTTATCAATGTGTATCCTTTGCACACGAGAAACTCCATAAACAGACAAATTCACAGTTTCGCTAGGTTATATCTGGCCTACATTGAGCCTTAATGCTTACCATATTAAATAGACTTTAAGATATTCCCATGAAGATATCAACCGAAAGCAAGGGAAAAATGAGAAATGGCCGAAATTTTCTAGTGGAAGCTAAAGCTTGGGATAACTGAAAAAAAGGAGGTACTGGTACTAGGAGACAGGGTTCATGAAATAACGTTAAAGAAGTTTTTCTCGACACATTGATGGTAGCTTTCGACATTAACAGTCTCACTTTTATGAGTTCCCATTTCATATGAGTGAAGAAGGATGCATGAATGAGTGAATGTCGGTGTACCTTTTTTTTCTGAGGATACTTGCCATGAGAATTATCCTGAATATAACGTGGAACTTTTGTATTACGTTGAGATATGTATATTTTTAAAGGTTGAGGGATAAGCTAACATTTCGTTCAGGTGTAATTTTCTAAACAGGCAAAATTGTAAGGGTACGTTTTATATTACTTTGTCCTTTTTGTCAATATCCAGCACACAAATAGGGTTGTCGATCATTTTTTTAAGATTTAGGAACGGAAAGATTAAATGAACAGGAACTCCGGAAGAATCAAATGCGGATAAATGCTTGCCACTATTTTTCTTCTCCTGGCAACACAAAACTCCGTCCTGAAGAGAATTTTTTTTGTATCCTGGGGCGTACAATAAATCAACTTTATTACATCATTTTGACATTTCCCCATTTGATCATATGAATGGCAGTAAGAAAATGGAATAAAAGTTTATTCGTTTCAACTTTACCTTGAAGGATGTGCGCTGAAGCCTTTTGTATTCATAAAGGAGTGGTTGAGTTAGGCTGGAAGGAATATCATGCATCGTGTATAAAGTTTCCAATCCAATTATTATAAATAATAAATACCATAATTCGTTCATATATAAGAGTTTGTATAACCTTCAAATTATCTTTAGCAAAATTAAAGCTTACATTCTAATTATGCATGTACGAACACTAAAAAGTTAAATTTTTCTAAAAAGGAAGAAATGTTAAGTCAACAAATGCATGGCAGGATTTTTGCCTCTCATTACATGAAGATCCTTTGGTTGACGATACCTATTTCCTTATCTCAGATACAGTCAAAATCAAAACTTTAGCACTTGCACCGCAGGAACTGTCTGTAGAAGTCTGACTCTACGCTGAAAAAGTGATGGTACGGTCCGGTTTCCTGCTCGAAAACCACCACTGGGCAACTTCTTCTTAGGACAAGTGGGATTGTCAATCGTGATTGTTATCGGTGTATGCCGGAAAAAAGGCCAACTTGTCAAACAAAACGGTGCGACATGGCCTAAAACATACCCGAAAATGGAATTTTAGAAACAAATACTCTCGGGACTAGTAGGGTCGAAACAAGGGCGATACTGACAGGCCAACAGGATAATATCAGCATCACAATTTTTTCGCAGAAATCACTGGAAAGAGAAATTCTTTGCCTACATGCCGAAGAGCAAAGAGGAAGTAATATTTCGATAAAAATGACAGGGATTATGACGTGAGATGTAATGATAGATACAAAATAGAGGGTTTATTTTTATCTTATTAACATTGCGGTCACCACATCAATATCGTTCTTGTCAAAAGATTAAGATGATTAGTATGAACCGTTGCGCTACAAAACATTTCAAAACCTATTCAGAATTGTCAGAGCTTATTTGACATTTCAATCCACCTCATACAGATGACGCAGCCAAGAACCATGTTAATTTTTTCAAAAACATCACTCAACTGTCACAAAATCGCTTGCAAGTTCACTCATCTGAAATTCATTTCCATGTAAAGTTGACAAATCAAAGAGTACTGGAAGTCGATTTCGAAAAAAAGCCTTAACTCTATAATGAACTATGTAATAACAGAATTAGAATAGAAACGTAATTATAAAATGAACTTTATAACTATGAAACGAATTCTGGTTTCGTAGAGGGTTTTTTCTCCCTTATGTTTTCCGATATCTGTGAGGTTGGATGATCCGCGGGCTTAGAATCTAATGTCTACAAAAAATGCTCAGACCTTATTGCGACGCTATTGGTATTGGACAATAAAGGTATCTAACTCTACAATAAGACTAGGATTTTCAAGATGGCAAACAATGTTAGTCGTGATACTCATCAAACCTTCTTGTCATGTAGTTTTGGTCTAGAAATAAGTCTTCTTTCAGCTCAATGCCCAAGCTCAGTCAGAAGCTTTGGAGAGTACAATCAAGGTGTTCCCAACCGAACCTTTCTAATTTTTCTTTAACAATGGTTGCCCGATGAGGTCTGACATTGCCGTCGTGGAACAAAACTTTGTAGTATTTCGGAGCTACTAATGGTCGCTCTTCCTTCAGTGTGTGTGCCAAATTGGTCAGTTGGCGTCCGTAGCAATCAGCTGTGACTGTTTCCTTCGGTTTTAGTAGCTCATAGTACACAACACCCTTCTGGTCCCAACAAATATACAGCATAAGCTTATGGCAATGAATAGCGCATTTTGGTTGTGAAGTTTATGGTTGGCCGGGATCAACATACGATCCTTTACGTTTAGGGATATTGTAATAAGCCCATTTCCTATCACAAGTAACGATTCGACTCAAAAAACTAGGTTTTTTGTGTTCTTTCAGATGTTTTTTGTATGTTGTGAATTGGGCATTGAGTTGATTTTCGTTCAGTTGATGTGGGACCCATTTTACAAGTTTTCAAATCTTTTCCATTGCATGTAAACGTTCAGAAATGGTTGATCGAACAACACCCAACTCCAAAGCATGTTCTTTTTGCGTTCGACACGAATTTCCATTTCGATAATGCTTCAAACTCTGCTTTTTCAAATTTCGTTGGCTGACCTGGCCGGTCTTTGTCTTCGCAGTCAAAATGACCACTTCAGAAGCGCGCAAACCATCGTTCACAAGTTTTTTTTGAGTTGGAGCACGTTCACCGTAAGCTTCTACCAACAATCGATTACTTTAAGCAGGGTTTTCTTTAAATAAAGGGAGGTTGTTAGACTTCCCAAAAAAACAACTTTTTCTGGCACGAAATTCGACATTTTTGAAGGAAAAACTCCTTGGTTTGTTATGATGTTTCATTCAATGACTAAGTGAGAATCACTGACAGATGTTTACTCTTCAAAATACCATTTAAGTTATTATAGACTCAAACAATATGTAAAAGTTGCGCCATCTATTATCTAAGTCGATATTATTAATGACAGTCACAATACGGCAAATTAATAGCTAAGAAAAACTCCTTAGTACGTTTCAACTTAGCTGAAAGGAGTTTATGATAAGTAATTTTTCGCAACTGGTTCAGAAAGTGTAAAGCAGAGGAGGCCCTTCTTGATAAATAGCATAATAATCAACGTTCATTCTGGCGGTATTGTTTTATGTACAAAATATAGTATAAATGTATTTTTGTAATCATTCTAGTTGTATGTTTTTTCGACTACAGTTTGAAAACGTCCCTTCACAATCAGGTTCCCTTTTACCTAAAAGAATATTGTAAAATGATTTATGAAATGAGTTTCAAAATTTGTATCCCGAAATCGGAGCCTCAGTACCAAACTGACCCCTTTTTCTTGTTTTAGTTTAACAACTCCTTGAATCAAACATACAGGATATCAAATGATAAATGACAAAAACAGGACTATTTTGGTTTAGAATTATAAATATGTCGTATCAGTAGGTTATACCGAATTCTTTACTTAGATAAAGCAAAGGAGTAAATTGGACCTAGACCTAATCTTTCAAAACGAGCTCATTTGATCTAGGATAACAATTAGGTCAAGAAAGCTCTTTCTAGGAGGAAAGGTTACTTGGGTAGATCTTGTGACATTCAAAGGACGTTAAACATTTATTTAGTGCCAAACCGCTTAGGATATTTTCAAAATTACGGGATAGATATAATGAGACAGGACTACGTCTGTGGGTAAAATTAAATGTTTCTATAATGCAAAACACTTGCATTGACAAAAATAAAGGTAAAAAGCAAAGGAGTCGTAAGCAGGTTTATGAAACATCCTTTCAATGGAAATATGCACAAGATATTCATATAATACTAAATCGGCAGTAGCATGCAGTGTGAATTCCCATACAAACAGAAACCTTTGTGCACGAGGAGAGATATTTCATATCGACCCATTCAAAGTTCAACGCTGGTCTACCACCTATTTGCCAAGCAACAAGGAAAACCAAAATCATGAAATTCAATAGGTGATGATTCATATTGGCAAGATTCCAGTTTCAATACAAAAGTATTTTCGAACTTTCCCGCAAGGACTTTCAACAAATTCACACAAACATTCTATGTGCTTCGGTGCCTATGAAGTCGGTCGGAGCACGGTCGTAGATCTTATTGACCGCTATGGGCATGGTGTAACCAGGACTAAGTGAGGAAGGAATGTAGAAAAGTTCGCAGAAATCAAAAGAATCTAAAGTTTGTACACCTTCAAAAGGCTTTTCATCCTGACTGATTTCTTATGGAAACGTCGGACCTCATTAAGAAAATGCACCACGCATATCCACATGTAAAATCATTTCAACCTTTCATGGTTAATTTATCATGCTGATTACCTCTGACATATTACATCTCTTATTCAACAGTAATTTCCTTAATGAGTCTTCTGCTCAGCTCAATTAATTAGTATTCCCATCAAGCAAGACCACAGAACCATCGACTTCAAAGCCACTGGAATCATTACTTGGAACTCTTGGAAGAACTGTAGGCAATTGTAATTTTAAATTGTGTAAATTCAATGTAATATCAATGAAAAATAAAAACAAATCTTAATTGTATTCGCTGAACTCTTTCCTTTTGCCTCTTGTTCATTTTTTTTAAATTAAATGTCTGCACAAAGTGTATAGGAGTCAAATGGCAACGCAGGACGATAAAAGCAGCCGTGAATGATGATTAGTGCTGGAGCTAATCCTTCTTCCACCATATTGGTCCGGTCCAACTCTTCGTGGTCTGTTCGGCTGAAGCAGTCGCCGCTAAGATTTCCCGGGCCCCGTTCTTCTCATGCATTGCCAATTTACTGCACACGAAGTGCGGACACCGTGAAGATGTTTATTTATTACATTTCGTACGGCCACGAAATGCAATTCCTTAGTACGTTCATGCATTTTTAAAGAGATGTCCGGCCAGGCTGCAGGTACATTCCCACACTTGCTCCAGGTCTTCGTCGTACTTGCAATGCTGGTACTCTGGGGGCGCGTAAGACCTCTGCATAATCAAGATGAAGAGGAGATTCAACTGGTTTTCCACGGTGCTGCATATAGCCACCATATGAGATAAATATCTTCAGGAAAACATGTTTAAAATATTAAAATGAAATGATGCATCCCATGCACGCATATAATAAATTGATGGCAAGATTGCAATGAACATTGCAAAGTCCTCGGGCTTGGCCCAGGGATGTAACGAGGTGTAGTGCAAGACTAAGAAAGGGGGCGGGAAATGAGATTACCTATTCAGCAGAAAGAAGTTAATTAAAGTTTTATTCCGCCGATGAAGATAACATAAATTACATTACCAGCGTAAGAATTTATTCGGAACAGGTTCGCTTTACATACGCACACCACGGTTGAATTGGTAATCGCTGAGTGCGCGATTGAACCGTTAGCTGTAATTTACATTTGCGCTAAAGTGGCAAATTGTATGTTTTGCTTTACACGATGACTGCCAGGTTCCTGTACAATCAATTTTGTGGTCTAATAAAAATCGTAATAAATTTTTTTCCATGTTTTTGTCTGGTTGATTTTCATGTGATTCGAATTTGGGTGTTTGATATCCGGGTCAGGTGATCTAGATATAGTAAATCAGATTCACTACGAGCAATGAATATGCTCCACTTGTGAGTTTTAATGCTGTTTATTGGTTTCATGCTAAGGCTGCCTTAACAATTCAAAGGTTGGCAATAAAACGAAACAAGTGCTTGTAATTTCATTATTGCGTATTCAAAACAGCAAAAAGGACATCAAATGGAAACGAAGAATGTGATTTGCTAATCTACGAGGTGTGTGAGAAAAATAATGAGACTTGTTTTCCATATACCTAAATTGGTTTTTTTGTTTCAAACAATGTTATCCCCTTCTCAGTGGTTTCCTTGGGCAGCTCCACAACGGCGAAGTTGTTATTCCCACTTTTTGTAGCAGTGCTAGAAGTCTTAAAATGCTAAGGGCAATCATTCGTCGGTCACAGTCTTTTGAATGTTCTCCACAGTTTCAAAATGACATCCTTTTAAGACAAGTTTCAATTCAGGAAAATGGCACAAGGATTCAAATCAAATGGATAGGAGGGTTGAAGAACAGCAGAAATGTGTGTGGAGCTCAAAGTTACTGCTGGAAATTGCCATGGGACACGAGGTATTGTAATGATGAGGCAACGAATTATCTTCAATATCTGGTATCACAGGAATTACTCTTTTCCTGAGGCTTTTGAGGACACTTTCATAAAAAACTTTATTGATATTTTGTCCTGATGAAACAAATTTTTTGAGCACGATACCCTTATTGTCAAAAAAAGCACCTCAGCATGGTCTTGACTAGTTTATTCGACATTGTTTCTGCCGAGAAGATGAAAAAGTATGCCATAATTCGCTTTGCCGCTTTATTCAATAGTTCAAAGTCAAACACGTAAGACTCATTACTTTTGATCACACAATTGAAAATTGTTGGTTTCGACTAACTCTCTCAAAAAGATCAACGTGCACTTTTCTTCGATTGTCTTCCGTTCGGTTGAGAGGTTTTTCGGCACAAATTTATGGCATGTCCGAATCGTCTCTTAAAATTTGATAAAATTTGAATAGTTAAAAAATAAAAACTTTTAAAAGTTCTAATGTGTTTAAAATTTAATAGTGCACTTATTATCCTTATTGTCAAACGAAAGTTTGTTCTCATAAGACCCCTGACACGTTCAACGCTTCCGTCAATTTTTAAAGTTGGTGATCTTCCTGATTGAAGTTGATCTTCGACGTGTTCTCGGCCTTCGAGGTTCAACCTCAAACTAAAGTCTTGCTTAAACTTTGGAAAAGTCCGACTCGCGGATTCACCGAGCTTAACACAAGACTTATTTTCATCACATCTGAATTCTGATGCTCCATTTTTGTAACACATAACAAAAACACAACTTCACTGATCGCACGGTCAAAAATAATGTGTTAGCTATGTGCGGTTGGAACCTGCACTGAAAAAATGGAAGGGATAAAGAAACCGGTCCATTATAGCCCGGGTGACACAGCGTTGACAGATCGCCCGGAAGTTTGGCTGGTATTATTACTTTTCTCACACACCTCGTATGCTTTTTTGGAAAGAGTGCGGTGCCATTGCGTCTGCAAAAAGCAGAAAATCAAATTCGTTTATATGCTGGAACATGCTGAAATCGGATTAAGTTCTATGTCCAACGGGCCAATCTGCGTTTTCGGTAAGGACGGTCTCGTATTCGGATTGCTACGAGTAGCCGAAACGCGTCCTTATGACACCCCATCATAGTCCGGCAGAGATAGAAGATATGGAATGGAAAAGAATTTCAAAAATTTCGTTACTTTGAACATACTTGTACAATTCAAAAGAAAAAAAAAACAGTAAAAGAAAATTCTTTATTTTTTCACACCTATTGTTTTAATTGCTCAATAAAACATACCACAATTATCTTCCACTTTATATCGACAATTTACAATCTGCAGACATACCTGTAAAAGAAAAAAGAAAATATTAACATAGATTCGACTAGATTTAACGCAAATATGCTAACTAGCACTCAAGTCAATAAAATTTTACTTTGAACAAAAATCCAAAGCAATGTTTTTGTATTTCCAAAGTCATTATGAAGAACAAACTCACACAGATAGGAAGAGAACGATTTAGAAAAAGTTTGCGGGTTTGATTCATGACGCTTTGTCATCCTTAGGTCATCTAACCCCACTTGTATACGCGTCAGCATTTATCAGCAAAAAAAAAACAGAGCTCCCACCTTTACCTTCCTCATCCCTAGCTAACTTATCATCTCTCCCGAAATGCTACTATATAGCACTTCATCAGTATGTAACATTAGTCCACACATGTATCTCCGAGGAGAACGAAACAAGTAAAAGTTGAAAATGACCTAAGATTTGACAGGTTGCTAGGACAGAACATCCTATTCAATCTTCAAGAAGATTTGGCAGCTCGTCAAAGATTTTGAAACAGATTTTTTTAACCTATTCAATCATGGACTTTTCTAGGTTGATGGTCCGGTTTCTCAATAGGAGCTCAAAAACAACATGCCCCTATCATGTAAACATGCTGAGAGCATTTTTTCCCGTCGTTGAAGGCTTGCTTTTGCAATTTTTTAAGACGAGCGACTATGTCAGCACTAAGAGTGGTGATGTTTTTCACTGTTGTGAACAATCTACTTTTTATAGTTCGTTATCATTACTTTCAAAAAAGGATTCTTTGACGTTTCAGCAACATATCGCAGATGTTTATATACCCTATCATAATTTTGAAGCAAAAATCGTGATTCAGTTTATGAAGGATCAGAATATCGAGCTTGCTAACGTTTCTACGCTTTTTCAGGCATAGATGAACATTTTTTTGATTGATCTTCATTGTTCTTGCAACCCTTTGTCGTATGCCTTGGGTCTGTTTAATACCACTTTTATTTGCATCATTGGCATCAGCGGCTGAATGTCAATTTTTAATTTGACAAGGATTTTGGTCTTTGAGCTTGTGGCATCCTGGCTAGAATGACAAGTTTTGGATTCGGTTAATAGCTAATCTGGCTTAATCCCAGAGTACATATAATTCAGTGCTGAACCGAGATTTCTTAAACAATGATTTTTCAATGAGAATTCCAGACAGGATTAATGGTTCTTTTCCTTTTTTCGTCTCAGCCCTGAATACGCAAGTTTGCCGTATCTTAGACCCGCCAAACGCTCGGCAAATTACTTAGTTTGTCTTACGCTGTAGAGGTCCTGATGGAATACTAGGAGGGATAAGTGATTTCCTAAATAGCACGAGCTCTAGTGTTTCTTCATCAAATACCTAAGCATATGAGTGATTCTCCTGATTGCTGACTGGGAAGCGAATTGTTTCGAACCTAATCAGGACACCCACCGATCATATATCACTGCCAAACATAACATTTTCCGCCGCGATATATAAACCAAATGTGTGTATGGTTTGGGCGGTAAGGTTTAGGTTTGTTACAAGGTCGTCAAAAGGATCCGATTTCGTTAGAAAACTACTGCGATGAGTAGATAATAGATCATTTTTAACGTTATGAAAAGGTTTTTGACTTTTTGCCACTCATACTCGTTTTTTATTCGAATACTATTTCTTCTGGAAGCATTGGAGGTTCGTAAAGTGTATTTCTTTACTTAATTCTGTCGTATTGCGGGGAAATCTGAAAGCTAGCAGCAAGTACATATAACTGAAAACAAATTAAATGAACCAAACATGATTAATCTCTAGGTTAGCAGTCCAAACATTCTGAAGAGATTTTATACCTATACCTTGCTGGCTAATGTGAATTCAAGTCACATTGTATCGCAAATGCTGGAGAATGGTGGAAAGGACACGATAACGGAGCCTTTAAAGACTCATATTTATAAATTGAATACCATTTATATCCTTAAAAATTTGTGTATCAAAACGTTTACTAAACGCTAGGGGTCTTAAATAGGGAGGGAACTATTTGAATTTATCAACGAAATGAGCGCTCGTTCAGTTCAGGAGACGTTTCATGTTTTAAGAGAATAAGCCCATTAAATGGGCCTATCGAGACCTCTTTTTGTTGATTCATCTAGAAATTTGACAGAACTGGTCCCGTTGCAGATAAGTCAGACAGCTCATACAGAGAAGATTACAAAGCGAGCCGAAGAGTACAAGTGGAGCCACCTGCCAGCTTTTAGAAGGTACACCCTGACACCCTGCTCTGACTTCAAAAAAACTCCCGATCTAACGGTATTTGAGCAAAATCTATGGAATTATATTTAGATTGGTAATTTATACACAAAGAGCATGCTACTACTACTACTAGTCGCAATTTTGAGTAAATGAACATTATTGGTTTTGTCTACAAGCTAAGCCACAGTATTTTGCGCTGAGCAACAGGAACATCCTTAAAAATTGGTTGTCAAATCCAAGTGTCAAACATCTTTTGAGACCATCGACTTATTACCAACATAATTCCGAGGAGTAGTTTTCGAGAAATGGTTAAATTATTACGTCTCTCTCAAAGGCCGCGTGATATCACATCCTTAGGCTTTATTTTTTTTTCGAATGAATTCCGTTGTTTCCCGTCTGTTTCCCAATAGCCTTCACATGTGCGTTTCGGCGGTGTGCGGTTTTGAGTGACCTTAGTCGAGTCGACCTTAAGTCCCTGAGCTTTCTTTAGCTTTTAATTTTCATGGTTTTTGAAATCCATGGTTTTCGAAACTAAACTACAAATTTTACCTTAAGATCAAAAGAGCACCCTACGTACTGTTGAAATATGTACGATAGTGGTGGGAAATCGTGGGACGACACGATTTTTACGCAATTTTTAACAAATGTCCTAATTTTTTCTTGATAATTTAATAATTCGGATGAGTTTTCCTGATCGTTATCATATTGTTTCAATATCAAAGTTTTGACTCGTCCCGGGAATTTAATAAGGCCTGAGCTGATAGTGTAAACAGTTTGTAGTAAACACACCATTTCTAATTAGGAACACTTTGAAGGTGCAGAATCTGCTAAGAGGACATATTAATCCTGTGTAGCATCCTGTGCGGGAAGACTTCATCATTAGCAACAAAAGTAATTCAAAGAATCAGAGCGAAGTACAACGATTAAATCGTCGTAAAATAGGATAATGCTAATAGTTGCATAAATGCAGAATAAACGGAGCCACTGGTGCATGGTAGACCGTAACAATGACTAGACTGAGGTGAGACGAAACGTTTCGGTAAAGTAAGACAGAGCTATAAAACGAAAAGTAGATAAGTACAATGCTTTTAAGTGTTCAGATGAAAATCAAATAGAAACATCAATTGTATAAATTTAATGAGGGTATTTTGAGGACTGCATGAATTATCCATGGGAAACTTAAGAGGGCTAAGTCTACTGTAAGTAACAATGCCAGTAAGAAAGAAGTAATTGCAAGGACTAAACGGTCGGTTAAATGCAAGGATTAAAGAGAACAGGATTGCAAAGCTGAAAGTTACCACAAGAACAGAAAATTCGACACGAAGATATTGTTAAGAATATTTTTGGCGTAGTTTTCAGCCGAAATACTTTTGAATTTCAAATAAAGCTCGAAGACATCTTTGTTTGGTTTATCCTGAGAAAACACTCAACATATCAAAGTCCAAGCATGAAACATTTCTATTCTCATTTAAAGTCATCACAAAACTTCACATTCTAATGCCACCCTCATTGAAAATAATTATTCAACCGGACAAACATTGAGTCACAAATCTTTCACTTTCAAAAAGAAATGTTTACAAATGCATTCGGTTAAACTTTCACTGACATTTTGCAATGTCTCGATTCAATTTTTGCTTTCAATTTTCAAATGAAACAAAGAAAACCAGAAAATTCGTTTGAACAAGTTTTAGGTTTTTGCTGTTTTTTTATGTTTCCGCCTTCGAACCGTTGTAGCCCAAGTTCAAGAATCCGCGATGGATGCAAAAACTAACAAGCAGGCATGCAGGCATGGTTTTCATCAAATTAGGAATTACGTGGATACATGCCCACATTTGAGCTGTTCTTACAGTAAATGTTAAGTATTTGCATAGTAGTTGTTCAATGTAAACTATCTAAAGTTTTAGATATTTTTGACTATCATTGCCGTCGTATTGAAAGTTTTAGTAACATTCACACGAGGTTCGCTGGTTGCCTAAGTGTTGAAACGGAAATTTTGCATTTTGACGCTTTAGTCAAGCGGAGGTGTAAGGTTTAAAAATTGGATTTATTTTTTTGTTTGCAAATTCCAGTTTTTCTTCAGAGTCCCAATGAAACCTTTACGTTAGAAACACGTAAGAAGATTTGCATATTTCATAACTTTCATTGGTCGTAAGCTTCTACATGTATCTTTCTTGGATTTTTTGAATTTTCTATTGCAGTTCTAAACTGAGAAAAAAGTATCTGCCATATCACGGTCGTTGTATTTTTCTGCGGCGAAGATATTTTTGGAGTTTTTCTTTTTTTTTCGTAACACGCTGTGAACTTTCACTATACATTGGCTTCTTTTTATTCTTTTTAAAGTTTGACTGGAAATTAACTGGTAGACAGCATTGAAAAATTAAATGAACTTCTCTTGGGTTTTTGTTCATGGTCGGTCCGAACAAAGTTGTAAATTGATTGTCCACAGATAGACTCTGAATCATTTCCATTGGAAAATTTAGTTAACTTTTTTCGAGTTAAAATTCGCTTATTACTATTTTAAACTTATACAGGGCTTTCAGCTCCTACCAGGTTTCCTAGCAGGTAAATTATTAATTGGTAAGTAATTTTAGGTAATTTGTTGGGGTTTTATGATTTATTACTTTTATTCTTCTATTTATTACTACTTCATTACTTCAATTACAAACGATTGTCACAATGATATTTAATTGAATACACATGCCTTGAATAGTAATTGCCTGATGACATTTGTTAATTCTTGAAGAAATTAAGCATAATCACATCACAAGGCAGGACTTGATTTATCGGAATATACAGTAAAATGCAGACAGTCATCAATATTAAAAGAAACATCGAATTAACGCCACAAAAATAATAAAAATAGTGTGAAATATGGATGGGTGAAATCGTCCTAAAAATGATACAATTTTGAAGTAGGGTCCCTCCGAGTACAAGCCAAGTTTTGTTTTTCTGGTTCCCTTGCATCTAAGTTTACTCCAAAATACGTAAGTCCTGGAGGAACCAAAACTACTATCGATGTTTCGATGTTGCGAGAAATCAACCAATCTTTGCAAAAAAAAAACTCATAAGCAATTTTTGGACAGCAATTTACTGGTTATGCTGCTCGAAAATTCAATAGGGAGTACTTTCTTCTGAGATCCGCTTTGCAGAAAATCTTTATGACCTTTTCCTTCAATAGACATATTCAATACGGACATATCAGGTTTATCACAAAAACATGAAGCCTATCTTTGTTCCTCCGAACAAAAACCAATATTTTCACTAGAAAGGTCAATCTTTCGTAAAACCCAAAGCCTTTACGAAGTCACTGTTGACCCAAAGCCCAAACCATCCGAGCCTTTCGGGTATGAAATTCTTTCATAACCACGATTTGACCAGCAGCATATTTTTCTCATTCTCTCGTACTTTACTCACTGGATTCATCATATCTTGACTAAGAAAAAAATGAAACCTTCTTCATAAGTGCAAATTACAACAAGGCAGTCCGTGTAGCAAGAACAGCAGTTGTAGTTTGTCCTCGGGAGCTCTCCCCAATTTGCTGTCATTAATTTGCCTACTGTTTTCTCTGACCTCTCCAAGTGTGACCTGTGAAGTTTGGGGGGACACATGTATGTCAGTACAAGCTCCGTTTATTGAAGCGACTATTTCTTGAAGGAGTGTCTTCAGGCAAGTACATACCATGGCTTAAGAGACTCCTTCGTACATGCATACCATGGCTTGGCTCTCCTTAAAAGGATCCCCGAAGTTGTTATCAGGTGCCTCCCGACAGCTTTTTAGACTCGAAATGTTCGCCAGCGATTTCGGTCTCAAGTTTATTGAAGAATTTTGAAATTGAAATCCGAAGATTTAGTCATTACCAGAAGACATGAAAATCTGGAGAATATTGAGGGTCGTGTTGAGCATCTTATCGTTACTTCTGAAGTCTACAACGTCTCTTGCGCGACTTTCCATCCATTATTATCGTGATGGATATTTGTTGCTAAAAATCGGAATATTTTTTTTGATTCATCGGATCAAAACTATCTTTTTCCGTATTGTATAAGGAAATGAATGGCCTCATTGATGTGAATCAGTAATTTTTAAACAAGAATCCTGTGGAAACACTTTTTTGAATGACAGAGCACGGTTGTATGATCGATCTGTTCAGTCTTTCGGTTTTCCTTCACTAAGGTACGTAAAACCACAGGCAAATGGCCGTGCATAGTAGATTTGGTCTTCTGAAGTAAAAACATCCAAACTGCTTTTCATGTTTCTGCATTTTTTTTGTGCAGATCCATCATTTTTTCAAGACCCATTTTACGCACAAATCAACTGATCCAAAGGATACCTTAAGCTCTACTGACCCATGATATCAAAACTATCAAACACTCAAACATCAAACACTTGGAAAAACACCGAATTTGTCTCATACAGTAAGATCCCGACAGTCTTACGAATCAGGAAGGAATTTATGCAATTCAATATAATTAGACGATTGACTGAAGGTATGTCAAATTATAACAAATTATATTGTCTCTACAAACACCAAGCATGACAACTGAAAAGCGCTCGCAGTTCAAGGCCTTCAGCAAATAAAGCAAGCTTTGCAGCATCGAGAGCTTGCAAATTAAACGATGTCAATGAGTGGAAAGATGGCCATGGCTAGCTTTCTGAGCTTAAATGCATGTGTAATAATATATGCGAGTTATTTTGTATTAATAAAAAAATTAGGAGGATGTTAATATGCATTTCTCTGCACCTTAGTCTTCATATCCTGTCTCCAACGATTTTTGCTTACAGATACCATTGCATTTGGGAAAATCGGATTGAATGTCGTTAAAGTGAGCGATTCTTTGGAGTGTTATCGACGTTATGCATCAATGCATTTTCAAAAGGGGGCTGTTGGGAATGCTTTTCGTGGTTCTTTTAGTTTTCCCGTTTATTTTAACAATGTTAATAAATAAGAATTCAAAGCAAATGCTTATATTTACTCGGGAAGTCCAAAAAACTGAAGCACATTTACGCGATAGGACACTATCTCATAACGTTTCGCTTTTAACTTTAAATTAATTTTTAAAGTTTAGATATCTTTCTAAGATTTTTTAAATTGTGTTTTTGGTATTACTGACCAGTGGGAAAATTCGCACAAGAAAAATGTTTCCACATAACATTATGACTTGAAGAACCTCCTTGAAAGCGAAACGCATTGGCTTGTATCATGTCTAACTTTGTAAACAACAGCATCGCATGAGTTATTTTCAATGTTCAAAATTTTTGAAGGGGGAAATGGTTTTGCGAGATCAGTCGGTTTCTACAGAGATCCTACCATAGGATTAATTAGTGGAATATCAGTTAGCAGAACTAATAAGTGAATCCTCTCAGATATGTATCTAAGGACGATTGGAGCCAGTTATCTTCGCTTGAGAGCATACACATCTGAAGATTTTCCCATCAGATATTCATAAAAGATAATTTGTGTTTATTTTTAAGGTATCAAATATAAATTAACGTAGCATTAAATATAAAAAAGTAACGCAAACTTCCTGGCCACTAAACGCCTGTGACTATACCTGAGATACATTTACAAAAAAAGGACATGCGAATTTGCGATAATAATAAAAAAAATTTCAAAAATAGCATAGTCTCCTTGCTGAGCTTCAGGATTGCAATGATAGTTTATCCTATCTAAATTCGCAATAAATTCCATTCAACTACTTTCCTGTAATGATTGATAAATGATAGGTCGTTAAGTCCACTACACCATTAAAATAATGATTGATTGTTTTGCTATCGTATTGCGATAAATTCAGCGTTAATGACAATAATTTGTGAAGGTACAATGGACGAATGAGGAAATAAAATAAATATGTTGACTGTCCTTCATCACTAAGTTAAAACTTATTATATTTAATACTGGCAGATTTACAGCACGAATCATTTTTTTTTGTTTTATTTTCGGTTCCGACTTTTTCTACCGAATTTTTTACCCGAAAAGGAGTTTCATGTCTCATTGGGAAATTCATTGAGGATATTTCCGGGGGAAGTGAGACACTTTCATTCATCGATTGATAAGCCAATGATAATTCCTAGTTCTACCAGTTGATACACAAAAATGATTCATCGACAATGTAACGAGGCAGTTTATAATCCATCTCAAAATTTTGACGAGTGAATAAAATACAGCAGTCAAAGGATAAAGGAAACAACGGAAAAATTATTTGGTACTTCAAAGAAAAACAACATGGACACGCTATTAACATCACAATTTGATAAGGATTTCAAGAAATGCAATCATTTTAGATGTCACGACAAGCTACTGGTTTTATCTTTATTATCGCCATTACTACACGGACACATATATCATGTGTTGGCATACGAGTAAATAAAGAGGAAGTACGAAATTCCTTATAAAAACTGATAGCAAAACAAGTAACAAATGTTAACTATCAAAGCCATGCTTTCAAGGTATGCGAACGACGTGGATTGGTCATGTAAACCTTACAGGCTGCAAGGGTAGACAAACAGAACATACATCCATAAAATATCATGCAAAATATGTGGCTTGCAAACACTCTAATGGAGTTTCCATGTCAATTTTTTTATATAGATACAACAAGCGAAATGATGACTCTCTTACGAGCACTTGCAGTTTTGAGGCTAGTAAGCAATGACGGTAGAACGATAGCATTAAAGCGGTATTGATATTAATTAAATTGAAATAAGAATTGAAAATTAATTTTATTTTCGAGTTAAGGAGGTCAAAGCTTTTAACGTCCAAAGTGTCCCAGTTGAACAAGACAACTTACCCACTAAACACCCTGTTACACCGAAAACTTTTTATGAAGCTGCAGCAACCGTCGGGCTAGGTCTCTTCAGTCTGGACATACAATCCTCTTGAGTTACGAAGATCATTCTTTCAGTAGAATCGAATGGAAACGTAAGTGATTACCGTGAACGTGATACCCTTCTTTATGCATTGGCCAATGATCAAAGTTACCATTCGTTCAGAAGGGAACCATTCTCACATAATATGATCCAAACGTCAATACCAACACAAATGCAAATCTATGACTGGATTTTCTATCTCTGTCTGAGATAAGTCACCTAGAAGTGTTAACGCTGTATGTGGCTAAGCCTTGATTTCGTGATAACTGACACAACCGATTCTGCAAAAGGGTGCGAATCAAGCAGCTCTCTGCCGAATTTCTGACATCAGCATCTTTGTTAATCGCTTTCAGTACATTAGCGTACTATAGTACTTATCATTGAAAGCCTTCTACTTATCGCTGGATTGCTATACTCTAGGTTTGTCCGTCAGTGTTCGCTTTGAGGCAACCAAAGGCTACCTCTAAGTCACTCATCACGCCAATAATACAACAAATACTATTTTTAAGGAAATATGGAATGGAAGATATGGAAGGAGATGAATGAAGGTACGCCCTGAATGTAGGACTCCTGCATACACCAACAGACGTTTTAATGATATGCTATTCAGATTGCTTGGCAATAGTTATAATCTCCTGCTCGTCAGGCAAAACTTCATTAAGTTATGAGGCAGTACAAAGTATGATTGGAAGCTCCCAAATTTTTGGCGCTGTAACAGCTGAACATGATTTGCTGGCGAGGACACGAGTACAGACTAATATGTGTTTTAAGTTTGGAAACGAGGCAGGGTAGTCAGTGATCAGTGTGATACGTGATTTAATAGAGACATACTTTCAAAGGATTTCGTGCAGGGTAACAGTGCTGAGAAGAGGAGCACTGAGAATTGGACTATCATGAGAGATATGAGAGATGATGCAGGCATGATACCTATTGTCTTCGTAACTAAGGAGTGCCACGCCATTTACCTGCGTCGACACGAGAATTCCAGGAAGACAATCACTCAACGATTGGCAGCAGTCTTGAATGAATTGCATCAAAGGAAGGTGGACTGCACAACTTATACCGGATCTGCGTCCGTGGCTAAATCGACGAACTAGTGAGACTGACTTCTACTTTACCTGGCTTTTCGTAAGTCACGAACAATCGGCTGTACATTTCGCCTAAGAGAGGAAGATGACGTTTGCCACACACTAATCGCATGCAAAGAATGGCACAGACTGCGACAGGACCTCTACAAAGAGCTCATCTCGGATTGTCTGACCGCAGGGGTACTTGAAACGGTCGAAAAAAAGGAATCACGTGGCATGTTATATTTCGGCGGACTCGTAGTAAGTTTCAAGATAAAATTGACTCACAAAAACCTTGGGTTTCAGAGTTGGGAACCTCATTATTCTTCCCCGGAATACCTGTCTTTGCTCTTTTGCTCTTCCGAGAGTTGGTCCGAGGTAATGTTTCAAACGGTCCCTGGATAGATTCTTCACTTTATGCATAAATGCATTCGCTAATCACAAATAAACTTGCTATAAGTCTTTAACTTTCATTACGCCATAGAACGGACTGACAACGAATATGGTGGATATTCGGAAAACCAGGCAAATAAATGTTTCCTCACAGAGAAGTGTTTCTATATCAAAGACTTATTACACGAAGAAGTGTTTCAAATTCACCATAGACCAGTATAAACACGGTTTAGATGCGGAAACAATGTTCGAAACGGAAGAAGCAAGGACTACGTCGGCTGAGCTCGTTGAACTTGTTGCCAAATTAATCTAATTTAAAGTCATTAAACTGCAACTAGCAACTTTGCGGTCTTATAATCTGAAAAAGATCATAAAATGAGCAACTAATAAAAATTGCTTCGAATAAACAATCACTCTGACAGTGTTCGACTCCGATTTTCCATATGCATTTTTGTAAGCAAAACGTGTTGAAAATAAGACGAAGGGAAAGGGATGCGCATAAACGTCCTCTTAAATTTCATATTCATACATAACCGACAAAACTCTCGCATACATATGTGCTCAGAAAGCAACCCACCTCCACACACCTACGCCATTTAATTTACAAGCTCTCTATCTTACCAAGCTCGCTTTCACGAGCTTCACACGCAAGTAAAAACTTGGTATTAAATTGCAATTGCAAACTAAACGAAAAACTAAACTTTAAGGACCGCAATGGCGGTTTATCTTAGTTTAAATTGATCAACGGAACCAAGAAGTTTAAGAATGGCAGAGGTAGTATAAGACCATCGGCAGGTCTTCAGCAAATCAACCTGTTTTAACCTTTCCTGAAAACCGATTTGTTTTTCTGAATACCTATCAGAGAGATATTTTGAGAGAGAAAACCTTTTCCTATGTGAAATTAACTTAAGTTGGAGAGATACCGTCAATCTTGGTCTGCCAAAAACTGAAAAAATGTGATCCTTTTCGAGCTAATCAACATTGAAATCTGTAGTCAACTGATGAAGGATGGTACGTTAAGGACTACGCCCAGCTGAGCCATATTCCAATGAATGCATCGTCTAATGGTACAAGAAACGTAGCGTTGAATGGTTTGAGGATGGTATAGAGGATAACAATGCTTTTTGAATAGTATGGCTCAGATTAATATCGAGAGATCTTATCTAAAAGTTTTGAGCCATTTCTTGACACCTTCTGTGAATCTCAACACGATTCTGTGTGATGTTATCGAGCTGAACTGCCAAGTCTTGTATATTGGATGTAACGACTTTATTTTAGCCTTTTTCGTTTTTTACTGGCCCATTTTCAAAGAGCATCTATTTTCTTATTCAAAGTTCACTTGCATTAATGGAAAAATTGTCTGATTCATAGGAAGCAGTTGATAAACAGCCCTAGTTCTAAGCCCAATAGAAAATGTAGAGAAGGTACACTGAGCTCGTCCTGCAAAGGAGACACCCCTGATTTGTTGCTTCTGTGCAAAAAAATGGTGATGAGATAATAGAGTCACTGCATCCAAACCCGTACGTACTAACGCAGTAAGACCAAATAAAGAAGGTGAAACAATTCAATTTTTCAAAATATAAAACCTCTTGTACTTGTTGGTTTGTTTTTCGAACTGAACTAGTGGTTCAGGAATTTTTGTGTTTTTAAAATTAGCTGACTATTTTATCAAGTTGAAGAGATCCTTTCCTTATAGCAGAATTTTGAAAAAAAGGGATGAAGAACAGGGGGCAGCAATACTAACGACAATAAGTCTTAGACATCTAAAGTGTACATCGATGTAAACGGAATGGTTTTGAATTTTTGATTTAAATTTCTTCTTTTTCTTGACAATTGAATTAAAATTTTTGTGTATTTTTTCGTGATTAAGACTTATTGCACCCAATCAGGTATAGATGTCAGTCCAATCTACAAAACCGAAAAATAGAAAAAAACTCGTTCCAGTCACTTCACTTTTCAAAACTGACAACAAAAATTAACACAAAACTAAAAACCGCCAACAAACAGCAAAAAAAAACTTGATATTCGGGTTTCTATGATCGTTGTACGTTCTGTTGTATCTTTCTAAGGGAAAATTTGGAAATTCCGGAATCTCATGCTACGGATTGAACTGAATAATATTACGAAAATGACCCTAGCATACCACAACACATATACAAACGCACAATATCATGTCAAAACCCTAATTTTAACGATTTTATATTCGTAACGGGAACAAGTTCCCACCGTTGGTACACAGATGTCTTTGCAGATACTATTTTAGTGTCTGCTCTGGTAGCGTTCGTAGAATTGGAAGTTATATGCGTAGGCTCACGAGCGCAGTAGTCGAAATTTTTTCAAAGCGTGAACACTTTTTTTCTCGTGGTCAAAATGGCGACTTTCATACCGAAAAGGCTGCATTTGCGG
This sequence comes from Stratiomys singularior, assembly GCA_954870665.1. Lineage (NCBI taxonomy): Eukaryota > Metazoa > Arthropoda > Insecta > Diptera > Stratiomyidae > Stratiomys > Stratiomys singularior. The sequence goes on along the minus strand of OX940881.1, from coordinate 9,562,110 downwards.
AAAGTCTTCGTTTATTATTTCATTCATAAGAAAAGTGCTGCGGAAATTTATCGTTTAATGCTCGATATGTTTACGGTGATCATGCTCCATCTGAGACGACTAGCAGATGGTGGTTTCTGGGTTTTAAAAAAGGTGATTTTGACGTGACTGATAAAGAAGGGGCACCAGAAAAGTTTAAAGATTCACAACAACGGGAATTTTCGGGTGAAGATTCAAGTCGAAGCGTACAAGTATTGTCGTAGGAGTGAAATTTTGACAGATCTACCGTCGGTAAGCGCTTGCACGCCATGGGGATGATCCAAAAAGCTAGGACTTGGGTGCCGTCTCAACTGAGAGATAGGGACATCGAACGGCGTTTGGTGACGTGCAAGATGCTTCTTCAACGACAAAAAAAAAGGGTTTCATGTATCGAATTGTGACAGGGGATGAGAAATGAATGTTCTACGACAACCCTAAGCGACAGAACCATTGGGTATGTTGACATGACAAGTTGATATTGCTTCATGACAATGCATGGCCACACGTAGCCAAGCTGATCAATAAATATTTGGGATATGAACTGACAAATCTTGCCCCACCCGCTGTATTCCGCAGACATTGTTCCTTCAGATTTCTATTTGTTCAGCTCCATGCAATCGTTTCTCACTGGAGAACGATTTATTTCTTATGAAGGCATCAAAAACTTGCTCGAAGACTGGATCGAATCGAAGGATGGCGAGTTTTTCCGCCGAGAAATTCATCTACTAGCAGAAATATGGGAGAAGGTCATAGCTTCAAATGGTCTTTACTTTGAATGACGTGGCTGTATTCTTTAGTGCTGAAATAAACTAAAAACTTTCTCGATAAAACGGCGGATACTTATTCCCATACCCAATATGATTTTTTGTGATTTACAAAGAACAAAAAACATGGTTTTGATATTTCATGACTGCGGTAAACAACAAAAACAAACCATTAACAAAATGCAAAGATATAAAAATAGTGAAAAAATAATGCAAACCATCACGCGGTCTTAAAATTCGAGATAAGCGCAAACAAACACTGCCATTGACCGGATCAAACATCTTTTAACTAAACACTTTATTATTTTATATTTCACGTATTCTGAATATATTATACACATGTTCCTTGTGGTATCGTCATGCAAGATTCTTAACGTTTCATTTAATAAAAAATCAAAAAATTCTGATCAATGAGTAAAATTTTATTCGGTCATCATCCAAAATGGGTTTTTGCATCATTGGCAGCAAGACAAATACGAGCAAATAAATGAATTATCATTAAAACTGATATATATCGTTCACGATTGAATTTTTACGGGATAAAGGCAAGCCGGGGAAAACTCGTATCGGCAAAGTATCCAATAAGCGATAATTTGTTGATTTTATTATGTTTATTTATGATAAACAAAATACAATCATTTCGGCAGCTGGGAAATTTCGAATGAAGAAAAATTTCAATTTGTAGTTAATTATTGCATTCGAAATTTTCAAGTATTTAAATAAATTTTCGGGAATTTTCTTTTCCGTTTATTTTAAGCATATTTTTTTCTTTTTGCTTTAAGTAAGTAATAAAGTGCATCCAGCATTTTTATTTCAAACTTCTAAGACATCAAAACTCAAAGGAAACGGATTTCTGTTTAAACGTGATCCCTTGAGAATGCAAAAGAGTTGGATTCGGATGCATGTTTAGTTATGCGAGTGGCATATATGCATGTAATTACATTGTTTCCGTTTTAATATCCGCGTATATGCGATGATATTCGATTTTGCTCAGTTTGAAACCATGCAAGTGTCTAAACGGGCATTATCGTGTGTAATCTCTTAGGTAACATTTATGGTGGGACAAATTATTTGAAATTGTCGTTATCAGTGTTTTTCATCACTAAATGAACTATTTTTAAATATTTCTAATTATCGTGAAGCAGCAACAGAACCAGTCCCTAAATGAACGAAATTTTTACATGTATTTCACATGAAAATTATATATTTCGATTTTCCAAAAGCAATTATGTCTAAAATAAATTTTTGTGTTGCCCTTATTTTCTTTTTTTCCCCATTAAAACCTAATCAATTGCAAGTATAGGTGATAATTTTATTGACTACTATACAAACAAACAATTGACGGCTAACTAAGGATCCGAGTTACTTCAAGGATCCGAGTTTACCGAGACACCATAGATACTATTCATAAAATAATTAATTATAGTCTACCGGAAAGTTTTTGGTCATTTTTTCTTTTGACTGCGCAACTACAAGGCTATTTTTGTTCTTATCTCAAAATATTAGTCATTAGACATTTGCTGGACTTAGTTGCGTTCAGATAAAGACAGAAAACTCGTTGGTATTCTTCCATTGTGTTGAATGTATTTCGGTGTAATATGGATGACAAATAGATATTTCTCGAAATTCAATCAAGTTTTCTATGTGTTTTTCTGTAATCACTTCATGACATTGTTTACACAATAAGTTGATGCCTTGAAAGTCATGTAACCAAAATGAACAGAAGAATATTATGCTATCAACTTGGAAAAAACAGACTTTTCTCACGTTTCTTGTTGGGTGATTCCATAGAAAATTGACCAATGATCTTGGAGCGGCAACGCCAGATTTCAATAAAATCTTGACTATTAATATATGTAAGTAGCTGATTCATATGCATCAATACATTATTATAGAACAATATGGTATAGTTGCGGAAATATGGCCATTGAATTTTTTTTTTCAGAAATTTTGGTTCAAAAAATGCTGAAACGTCGGTAAAAATTGTAACTTTTCTAAGTACTACCAACCCTACCCGTGAGCTTAAAATATATGTATTAATTTATTTCAATCTAAAGTAAACACTCTATATTACAAAAAAATTTAAAACTTTTTTTATGTTTCTTGTGTCATTTTTTGTAACTTTTACCCTTTGCCAGCATAATTTTCCAGATATTTTCTTCAGCAGTTATAGTACTCAACACCTTTAAATATTTCTTACGACTGTGCCTTAACGAGCAACGTTTTGAAATTTCGCACACTTGTTACTTGCATAACTGTTTACAATACATGAAAGGATCACGAAAATTGAAGAAGAAATTCAAAAATCGAATTTGGAAATTTTTAAGGATAATGGACACTGTAATCATTTTTTTTTTGTTTTGCTGGGAAATTTCTCGCACTATTCTTTTTTTTTTGGATTTCCCATACGTTCCTTTCCTTTCCAACAATTCATATTTGAAGGCTTTGCGTTAAGGAGAAGATTTTATACAATTATTTGAATGCAACGCAAACAGACGTTTCTCAAAAACTTCAAGAGGACATTTTCTCTCAAATAAATCACTTTTTCAGAAGAATTTATATCTTTTATTAATTTTCTCCTGCATGCTAATATATATGCAAATGTCAACAAGCTGAACCCAAAAATTATTTGAAAATTTTCGTATTTTCCATGGCATTACCTTTGAACGCATTTCGAAATAGAGTTTCGTGATTAAACATTCAATTGTGTTGGATGAAGCTCTTATTTGATTTCGAGTCTTGCATGAAGAAAGATTAAATAAAATTTCACATCTAGTTAGCTAAGTTAAGACGAAACTCTGCAAAGCAGTGTATCAATATCTTTTAATTTCAATTTCAAAAATCAAAGCCACCACAATTCGGAACATCAAACCGAAAATGACGCACCGCCGAAACGCGTCTGAGGACGAAACAAAGAAAGTTATAGGGAACGACGGAATGTGTCGAGGACAAAAGAAAATAATTTCATCCCCGTCGGAGGACAACGTTTCAGCCAAATCATCACAATCCAGAGAACTTTCGTCACGGTCAAAGTCTTTTGTTTTGATTTTGTACATTTGGAAGACAGAATCACGATCCATGTTTCAAAATCCGTCAAAACATTCAAAATAAAGCTAAGTATTGTTTTCCATGCAATCACCCTTTGAATAAAAGTACCATCCGAACAGAAAATAAAGTTTACATAATATCTACTATGAACAGAGTGATTTGGCCAGTATCACGCCTGAAGTTGCTACGCATATTTTGGTTCGTTTCATCGCGACTGCAGGAAATCAAACTTTCTTTAACCAAAAACTATCAAAAAGCCTCGACCAGAGTAAAATTGAGTACAACAGTCAATAATTGACCTCAAAATATTATAAACAAGGATCCTTGCGAAAAATCAATTGCACTAGGGCATAACTTGCAAATCGGATAAACTCAATATTCACGGACAAATAGCATCAATGAAGTAGACAGAGGGTAGTTTTAGAATCCATGTGTTTTCCTGATTCAAGCCTGAATTGGGAGGTTTGCCAAAGGATATTACATATCGCATAAGCTAAAGCAATATATGCAAAATTATTTGATTCAAGCTAAGAAAATGTCATAAAGAAATCGCAACAAATAGAGCAACTTAAAATATCCTCGAAGAGTGAGCATACTAAATTGTCGTTTAAGTTGTGATAGCAAAATGCTAGGGCATAACTACCTTTTGATTAAAAATATTAGATGGGATAGAAGCCTATGAAAGTTTTTATTTTGAAACACGAATAAAAGTAAAAGTATCAAAATGCTCTGCCAAAAGGATACACTAGGAAGTCTTTATTATTTAGCACATATCTACATATATGTAGGACTTTATAATGAGAACGAGCTAAATATAAAGCTGTCATTTTCATGAGCTGTCATGTCCTTACAAAAATCAAGGCAAGGCAAGGATCTACACGATGAAGAAATGTGTTATAATTAGTCACTAAACAACGTAGCAAAGAAGCTCCATAGTTTTTGTCTTCGCATTTCTTGGATAAATTTTTTATTAATTTTCTCTACAGATTAAGGTACGGTTTTGATTAATAGCTGTCATAGGAGGCCCACCATATCAAGGAGACGACTCCTAATGAGTGATGTGCAGTCGGTCTTTCTCTATGGTTCAGAATTCTGGGCCGACACTCTCAGCAAGGAGTCACACTGAAAGCGGTTCGCACAGGCGCGGTGACAAGAAGCCGTGCATGCACATATTGGACAGATTCCCGGGCGGCAGTGCTGGTAATCGCACGAGTGATATGGGTGATACCCATAACTTTCCTTGCAAGAGGGCACGCAATTATTTTCCCGCATAGAGGCGAAGATTACCGAGACAAGAACACCAGAGAATATAGACAACATTCTCTCAGCGATTGGCAATAGTCGTTAGAGCAAGACACAAAGAAAAGGTGAACTCCACGCCTGATTCCCGACCTAAGACCGTGGTTTCAACAAGCGTGATGTGAGACTGATTGCTACTTGACCCCGCTCTTAAGCAGTCATAGATTTTTTCGGTCGTACCTTCACAACATTGACAGATCACGCTTTTCTATCCGCGTGTTTTGCGCTAGACGGGAGTGGGGGGGGGTCACGCCTGTCACTCATTCTTGCTTTGTAAAAGATAGAGCAAGCAGACCGATGACCTCCGCAACAAAATGTGGGAGCTCTATCCGGAAACTATGGTCGCAGAAATGCTTACAATTGTTGAGAAATGGGATCGCGTGGCGCAATATGTTCGGACAGTCCTGACACCTAAAAAAGGCACAGTGGAGCATCGGGAAGCGTCGGGGATAGAGGGATCTCTTTGCTAGAGATCGTACGTTTCCTTTGTTTCTTGTCTTATCAGAACACGATTGATAAGTCACGGTTTCTCAGCTGTATGTGTTGCATAGGGGAGGTAGATGGTGCGTGTCTTACATTCATTTGCTTGCAAAAGTGTGTTGTAGTGTGTTGAACTCTTCTGAGAAATTTGACAATTTTCCGTTGATGTTGATGATGTTGAGAAAGGCATACTATCGTTTCTGGAGGTGTCAGGAATGGAGCAATTTCTTTTCAAGCGCTACTTCTTTCCACTAGAGAAGGCATTAATCTGAAGTTGTCTGGAGACAAAGGACCTTTAGTTCTTTTCCAAAGTGTTAGTTTCATGCTAGTGGAGATGCAAATCTGAAATCTAGAAGCATTCTGCCTCAGAAAATCCCATACTCAGGGCGTAAATAGTCTTCACCATCTCTACCAGAAAAAAAGGATAGCTCCATCTTCAATGAAAAGTACTTAGTTTCGATTCAAAAATGTCCTGACTGTTCTGGCTGGCTATTCGCATTACAGTGGAAGCAAAGAGGATATTTTCCATGCTACGTCCTGTTTTAACATACACTCCTTGCTCAACAAAATGGAGTTGTCTATTATCGCAACGGCTCCGTCCATCAGCTGTCATGGATTGAAAATCAAATTTCGGAGCCTTCATTGCGGAATTATTTGCAAGTCGCTGATTGTCCATGTGCTGTCTAATTGTGTAGATTTCGAGGGCAGTTTTAAGCAATGAATTTTCCCTTCAAAGTCACTTTTATCAGCATACGAGGTCTGTTCAAAAAGTACCCGGAATTTTTAAATTTCCCGGGTCTGGAGAGTCCGATTGTCAAAATTGTGTTGGTTGGTTGGTACCCCTAAAGTATGATAAAATTTTCAGCCATATTCACTGTTTACTTTGTCTGTGGTAGTCGCTAAGGTTCGACGTGTTTTTATGAGCTCGGCGATTTTTGCTTGTTTAAACAATGGAAGAATTGAAGAGTCAAAGAATTTGTATTAAATTTTGCGTAAAAAATGAAATAAAGTGTAACAAAGTGTGTGAAATGTTACAAAAAGCCTATTGTGAGTCTACTATGAAAAAAACAAGTGTTTACGAGTGGTATAAGCGTTTCCAAGATGGCCGCGAAGACGTTGAAGATGACGAACGCTCCGGTCGACCCAGCACGTCAATAATCGATGAAAATGTGGAAAAAATGGTTACAAATGTTCGCCGAATAACAATTAGAGAAGTTGCTGATGAAGTTGGCATATCAATTGGCTCATGTCATAACATTTTTTCAAAAGTTTTGGGCATGAAACGAGTGGCAGCGAAATTCATTCCAAAACTGCTGAATTTTGATCAAAAAAACAATCGCATGAACATCGCTCAGGAGCTGTTAAATGACGTCAACGACGATCCAAGTTTGCTTGAAAGGGTCATAACTGGTGATGAAACATGGGTGTACGGTTATGATGTCGAAACCAAAGCACAATCGTCCACCTGGAAGCATTCATCGGTACCAAGAGCGAAAAAAGGCACGTCAAGTCTGATCAAATGTCAAAGTTTTACTTACTGTTTTCTTCGATTATAATGGCATAGTGCATCAAGAGTTCTTACCACAAGGTCGTACGGTTAATAAGAAGTATTACCTTGAAGTTATGCGACGTTTGCGTGAAACAATCCGAAAAAAACGCCCCGATTTATGGAAAAAGAATTCATGGCTTTTGCACCACGATAACGCACCTGCTCACTCGTCGTTGCTTGTTCGTAATTTTTTGGCCAAAAACAACACCGTAGTCATGCCCCAACCTCCATATTCACCAGATATTGCTCCGTGTGACTTTTTCCTGTTCCCAAAGTTGAAGAGACCCATGAAAGGACGGCGTTTTTCCTCGATTGAAGAAATAAAGGCCGAATCGCTGAGAGTGCTCAAGGACATACTAAAAAGTGAATATCAAAAGTGCTTCGAAGATTGAAAAAAACGCTGGCATAAGTGTATTATATCTGGGGTGGACTACTTTGAAGGGAACCACATTGATGTAGACGAATAAATAAATATTTTTTTGAAAAAAACAAAAATTCCGGGTACTTTTTGAACAGACTTCGTATATAGAGTTTTCCAGCATCTACCAGAACTTTACGTGTTTAAAATGTCCTAGTTAGTCACTAAAGGTTTAGTGCGGTACCTCTTTTTACCGACTCTTAGAAAAAAACTATATGCTTGCTTCATCACATTCTACTTCGTCTTTCTAAGATTACTAATGATATTTTTTTCCGATAAATTTCGTCCGGTCTATTTTCATGTCGAAAACCAGAAACTTTTGCTTCACCCAGCAATATGTCTTATTTGATTTAACGTATACTAGGTTGAAAATTATCATCAGAAAATATTCAGTCAATTTTACTTTTTCAGGTCAAATCAGCGGCCGTTACTGGCCTCTACGTGAGGACGTGTTTCTACCTTCTTGACCATGTTCAGATTATCCGCACTGCCATAAAAAAAAACGAATATCATTGGCAAGTCAAGAAACGTTAACATATCATTGAAAATTGTTATGACGATGCACATTTCTCCTTACCAGAGCCTATGAACAACGAAAAACTAAATATAACTTTACTATTTTGAAAGTGTTTCCTATTTTTGAAGTGGAAACTATCAACATTAAATAAAATTAGATTATGAACTTTTGTAAAATTTGCGAATATCTTCGAATTCAATATTTTCCCACCATTTTCGTTTGCTCGACTGATGCACGTCCTGATTAGCGTAAGATATTCAAACTTTTAAACTAGGATACATTTTAACCGGTTGAACAACTTTCCCATATTGTCAAATCATAAATAAATTACTAAAATAAGCATTGCACCAACTATGATATCTTTCCCTCAGAATATCAGAGAGATCAACTCACTTACAGGACATATGTATGCTGAGGTTTAACCTAAACAGGGACCATATAAAATTTCGATGACTGGCAAAACACCAGTGTGGTATATACGTATGTTCATCCTTCTACAATCAATCTACGAGAGAAAGGACGGGGGGTAACGAAAAAATCAAAGTTGCAGCCAAAAAAAAAAAACACACTGCCTTCCCTAATTGATTCGACGGTTTGCCAAATAAATATTTGTCCATCAAATTACAGGCTTCCTTACCCTAAGTGGGACGAATTTAAGCAATTTTTTGAAATTTTAGATTAAGTACTTATCGGTCCTTAGTGTTTCATTTAGTTACATCATCGGCTAGCGTTTCCCCTATCTCCTCCAATATGTTCTTTAATTTCGACGCATGTCTAAACCGATCTCCCTATGGAAACTAACGAGATGTCCTAGTTCAGTGGTCGAAAGATAGTTTTCATGGAAAGAATAAGAGAAAAACGTCACTACCTATTCACTACGAAGTCGTTCAAATGTACTATCCCTTATTAACGACGTGCTAAGGTAGACTATAGTCTACTCAGAACTAGGCAACTAGGATGGGTTTTGAAACGTCTTAATTTCAAACAAATATGCGCATCGAAAGTTCCAAAACTGTTTCATGCAATTAACAAGGATGCGATCGTTATAATGGCAGTCTTCGGGTTTCAAAGGATTTCACAGGATATATCGAAGAAAACTATGATGTGAATCGGAAAAATTGCAATAAGAAGGCTACAAGGCAATCCAGTAGTGAAGAATTTTGGAGATGCAGTGACCAAAGACGACCAACCATTAGAAACCCACACTTCAAGCAAGCAACTGACTGACCTTACTTTGGGAGGGGATTGAATCACGCTAAATTCATATTCCAAATACCTTACTTTGTAGTCTAATCTGAATTCAAAATACTCAAAAGGTATTATAAACAAAATATCATAGACTCAACAGAATCCGTTTTTGGATTTAAACGAAATCCAAAAATGGATACTAAAAGATGAATTCAGTGTATATTGTAACATGCATTAGTCCTGCTCAAACTGAATATAAATAACCCTTGCACTTATTGCTCCAAAACAAATGTCCAAAACATTAAAAATAATTTTCAAATTTTTTGACAATGTACAGAAAACAGAATCCAAAACTTCACAATAAATCAAAATGTATTTAAATATTTCGAACGACAACATGATTCACACAAAGTCAACTTTTTTCAATGATGTAATAAAATACAATTCAAAAACACCAAAAAATAAAACAACATGGAACTAAACTCATGGAAGTTAGCTAAGCTTTTACGGCGCCATTTAAAATTTCAAATATCTTACAACGTAAGCAGTGGTCAAATAATACTATTGCAAGATTACTTTGCCAACTAGAGCTGTTGAGTCAGCTGAAATGTTTGAATATCAAAGCGAATCATTTTTTTTTCAGAATATTTTGACCTATGCGTCTCAAATGACCTCAACCTTAGAGTCGTATTGTGCTGAGTGACACAAATGAGTTTAGCCAGCCATGTCGGAATGTCAAAGGGTAATTTGTTGGCAGTTGACATACTATAGATCGCGTAATACTCAGCTTAATTTATAAACAGTGTAAGAATAATATGTATAAATATTAATGAGTCTTTAAAAATGAAAAAAAATAGCTCACTGTACAGAACAAAATGTTTTCTGATGATAGCGCAGCACCTGTTAATCAACTGACATAACATATTCAATTATTACCGCTATAATGGCGCCTAATTTGAAATTCCCGCCACTTCTTGGACTTGCTATATCAACGCAAATATTTACAACAAATTGAGTTCAACCGGTCAATGGAACGCTGATTTGGTTTTCTTATAAAAACAAAAGCATGCTGCAATGTGTTAATGTATATGTGAGCCGGGGGAGTTTTGATATGAAAAATTTCGTTTTATTCAAAAAAAAAAACCAAAAAAAAAAAAATCAGACAAACTTTTTTATTGTTTTGCATGACTAAATTGTAAAGTTAATTCCCATTATAAATTTAATCTAATTCCCACTATAATTTACTCCAAGTGGATACACTTGTACGCTCATATGTGTACAAGTGTGTTGTATATTCTGTTTGCAGTCAAAGTACGTTTTCGAGCAGGAGTTTATTTGATTTGGCGTAGAAATTATTTAATTTTTCCCCGGTTACGTTTAAATGAGTAAAATAAACAGAAATGAGTTTTTTTCCAAGGAATGATCGTTGGTAACTAAAGCTCTAGATAGTATCAATTTTGCCATGTGGGGGAGGGTTCTTGCACTGTTGGCAGTAATTGAAGTGTTCTGAAATTAATTAGGCTCCTCAATTCCATGTATTTTGTATGGCAGATCTAATCAGTTGTAGACATGCTTTGCTCGATTCTTTGATTGTAAAAGATTGAGTCCAGGTCTGGTTGATGACTTTCGTCTAATGTTTCACTAGGTCTTATCACACAAACGAGCAGCGCAATTTAATAACAAGATAAAGGAACAGGAAAAAGTCGTATCAGAAATAACTTAGATAAGTTCTCTTTCAAATTGCTACACTTTAAAGCGCTATCAAACAGGAAATTACGTTTCGAAAGATTGCAAAATGTATGGCAAATCATTTGACGAAATAATTTAAGAATCTTCAAACGAATTTCAATGGAATCAATTTCGAAATTAAGATTTCATTCATTATACGCACCTATTCATAACAATATTCACCTTTCGTTTCGGAATCCCGAATATCTCCATAAAATGATGCTGTTGCACTTCAGGGCACTTTGCGTCGATCAAACCACAACAATCTTCATAAATTTATTTGAATTAATTTTTAATGAAAGAATAAAAACGCCATTCGATTCACCATGAAATCACAACCGGGTCATTAATCATCAACAATAAATCATGCGGTTAAGGGTTTAACCTCGCAATTCACAAATTAACCAATAACGAACTGAAAACACAGCACTCAACGTTTAATTCAAAACGCAAAAGGGCAATCGAACGATATCAATCGAAATCGACAACACAGGAACGTGGTGGCCGTCGGCGAAATTGTTAAGAAAATTCGCCAATGGTTTTTCAATGAACCGCAACGAAAAGATAAAAGATACGCGCGCGATTGCAATCCGGATGGCGGAAAGATAATTTATGACGATAAGACAACGCTGGCACGGAGAGTGGCAAAAACGTGACCATATTCCGACGAGTCCAACGATATTGCCAAGTATTTAATTGATAAATTCCAAAAGAAAATGCCAAAACACCAAATTTTACGTACGCTGTCGCCCCAGCGCAAGCTGGAAAAGTGGACCCAGCCGAATTTCGCGTTTCTCAACCCGAGGGGGTGGCTGGCGAGCAACTTGCAACGAATGTCAAACCACGCGTGAAGTTTTGAACGAATATCTCCCAACTGCTGGTTCCTATGCTAGTCAAGTTAACATTTGAAATTTCTAGGAATAGATTTCGCTCGATAAGAGCTTGGTAAACCATCGAAAACTTTTAGAGCGAAACGGTCAACTTTACCGCTACCGAACTTACGTACCCTAATTAAGCCCAATCTGAACTTGATATCCAAAATTGATCTCCTTAATTTGGCTAATTAAACATCTAACCGTAACGCAGAATAGTTAACATTCGTTTCGGATGCACGCCGTGCAAGCGAGAGATTCTCCGAAAGAAAAAAGTTCGTTACCTGTCGATTGAAATTACCATGAAATTTGAATAGCAAAGGTAGCACCAGTTCTTGGGTGTATCTGAAGCTTTCAATCAAGATACGTTAGATACATAAATTCCTCGACGGAAAATTTTCCAGCTAAGAGTTATCTCTATGCCCGACACCACGAGAGGCATTCGTTCAAATTCCGCGGACTATGTCGACTATTCGCGGTGAGAACTATAAATTGTAATTATCCGTGCATCTTAATCCTTTGATGATGACAAAAAATCGCCGCCACCTTCAAAGGAGGCGTTGTCCACTGCCAATATCGCGTTCAAGCTACAACCGAAAATCCACGACACTTAATTAAGGGTGCTGGTCGCGAACAAGACGCAATGGATGAACGGATGCTGCATATGTACCACAAACTGCCTCCTCAATGACCTCAGCGAAGATACCTGGCGCGGCTTACTTTGTAGCGAGGAACCGTACAAGGTAGCACCTCGGCAAGAAACGTTTCAGAAGCAGGACATGGGACGACGTAAGTCGATTCACAACAAATCACAACAAACGGATAATGGCTCAGTAGTCTGTCGCCTTCCTAATTCTCGGAGTGCATGCGAGCGCGGAAAGGTTGGCCAAGTTCGCGGTATTCATAGGTGATTCAGCTAACGGTTCTCACCTGATCAGGTGTTGGCCGTCTGCGTCGACAACGTCGTCTTCTTATTGTCCCGAGTGTAAGAAACGAACACGAGACCGCAACGTCTCAAGCAACTTCCCGTAAAGACCAACCGAAGCGTTTAACGCGGCACAAAGCTCACATTAGACTAAAAGTTGGTTTTGGATGGCGAAAAGGTGAAACGATTGGGCTCAGGTGACGGTGGCTGTACTAGCTCTAGCTGACGAGGCATGAGACTCAGGTGAGTGCGAGCACATATGAGCCACACACGGGCAGGTGGGCCAGGTATGTGCCAACGAATGGTGTCTCTCTGTGGACAAATCTTATCGTCGAGTCCACTATCGCGTCGTATTGAGATGTGTCATATGTTGCTTCGCTACACACGCTCGCGGATACCTACGCGATTGCATCTTCTAATCGCAATACTACCACCTTCCCTGCACTAACTAGTTACCGGACGAAAGACAGGTATTCGTTGTCCAGAAAGTCTCGCAGCGAAACAGTTAAACGTTGATTGGAGGTGGTATGGAGAATCTTCACGGAAGTGATATGTAACTACAGATTTCCCACTTTTTCAGCGCTAGGCGACAAACGTTTACAACGGCTAGTCGTTGTTCGCCGACCCAGTCAACTGGCATCCACCAGTGGACACCGAATGGATCGATAAGAGCTGGAAGGTACCATCGCGGGTCATTGTATCTAATTCTATCGCCAGCATTGGTAGATACGCATGGTACGCTATTAGTACGCGAAGACGGTTCCAAACCTGTTAACTTCTCAAATGAATATCATAAATGTTAAACAATACTGTTCTTACGCGTAACGTTGCAAATAGAGCGCTGCTGAATGGGATATGAAAAGCTTGAATTTCAGCGTTTGTTTTTCGTTCCCTCCTTTCAGATTTACTTCCGTGTCAAGTGCTGACATTATTTTCTTGCAATAGGAAATGCTAAAGTTGTGGCTCTTGAGCAACAAGGAAAATATCTCGGTTTCCTTGCCTAATGAGTGTTTTGCAATGAGTGCGACCAACAAAGGGGTAATTATGGCGGGAACAAAAGTCAAGTATGAAATTGGAAAGCTCAAGGATTAAATCTACTGCTTAGGTTCACAAGCGAAATATTCAACAAAAGGATATATTGTAGTATGCTAGACGCTGCTCGTTTCAGCGTCTAGCTGAATAAATTTCAAAATGGCTCTTTATTTCCATCGTGCGCTTCGAATCTTCTCTAAGAAATTGTGAGGTTGTTTTCATGTTCAACAAATTTGCAGTAATAATTTAAAAAAAGAAGTTGATGGAAATTCGTTATTGCATTTTTGAGGATAGGCATTAGATGGGTAAGATCTGATCTATCTTTAAGATCTGTAAGGATGGAAAATCTCGTTGAAGCAAGCAAACAAACTAGCTCCTAGCTCTAACACTATCTCCCATGGTATCTACATGGTTACTCAATTGGAACTTAAAGATTTCGTCCCTTTGAGATTGGATTATCACGAAGAAGGCAATAAATAAATTCATCCAACTTTAAACTCCAAGATAATGATCTTTGTTTGTCGTCAGTAAAATCTGGTCCACAACCTACTCTATGTCACGAAGGATGATAGTTACATTGAGTGTTGTTCTGGGCTCCAATTTCAGGTTATCGATGAGTTTATTCTCCCAGGTATGTGGAGTATCTGTTAGAATGACTTGCTAAGACTTCATCTGACGGATGAGGCAATCTTAGCTACTATGCGAATGATTTTGTTGCGTCAGTCGTTGTACGTTTAGTGAAACTTTTCCAACTCCGAGTAGATATGCGGAGGCGTAAACTGAGGGACCGTAAGACTGCCTGCGGGTTCAATGTAACGCTGTAAAACAGCAAAGTGATTATCCTGAAAAAGAGGAGACATCCCTGAATATGAAGTTATCACTATTCTAGCGACACTATTCAAATAAAAACCAACACTTGTACGTATTAATAAAAGCAGAGATGAGTCCTTAACAACTGCTGATAAGTCTTGACGGAATCGAAGGTCAACGTCTATGACGTGAAAAGTTTCCATCTTGAATTGGAATACTCAAGAGACTTAGGCTCATTCCTGGGATCTTCACAGGATATTGCACACTCGTTGGCCATGTCCAGAAGACGGACGATGGGTACAGATTCAGCAATTTTGCGAATACTATACCAAGCACATCAACTTGTATTATCACGCAGAAGAAAGAGACTATCTTGCGTTGTTCTTGTTTAAAACAAAATAAAGAAACCTGAAGCAAAAACATATCACTAACTGAAAGAAATTCTGTCGTCCTTCTTCTTCTCTCGCCCTCTCGATTTTCACTACTTTCGTCCGTTTTCGGAGTGTGATGTCACTGCCATTTAACCAATTTGCAATGAACTGACTTACAGGCCCATCGTTTATGCACGTTTATACAAGAAGGTAAGTGTCCTTTCGCGCAGATATCAAAATTTTTTATTATTCTTTAAATTTTTGTTAGTATGTTTACATGTCGACATTGACGTTCAAACGTTGTCCTTTATGGTGCACATGTAGCACACTCACTCCTTTCTTAGAAAGAGCTGGTACAGATTTGTTAATGATCATGTCCGTTGTGAAGTTTGGCTCAATTGGTTTGTTTGGCTTTCATATCCTTTTGTTGTAGCGGTGAAATATCGCTCAATCGCGTTTTTGGGCGAAACGTTAAAAGAGACTGAGAATGACAGAAGTTTCCCGACTAAAAATTCCACCCCGTTCGAAATAATTAAAAAAAAGCAGATATAGTAATAACAACAGATCATTTACTTTCTTAGAAAGCTTAATCTCCTTTAGGTGCACTGAAAAAAAGGACAATAAAGTTTTGAAGGTTGAGTTGCAGTACACTCGAGGAAATTTAAAAAAAAAATAAGTTTTTTGTACGTTTTGGGATCAGAAAATATTCACTGGGAGCCTGGTTAGGACTGTAAGGAGGGCGATCCAAAATATTGAAGCTAACGTTGTGCAGGGCAGCCAATATAGCACAGCCCTTGTGGACTGCTGCGTCCTCGTGTAGAAGGAGTAATCCTATCGTGAATGTTTCCCTTATCTTTTCTTTTATACATTCACTTAACTTCTCTGTAATCAAAGCCCTAATATTCTCTGATCATGGAGCAAACTTTATCTTTGTAACCTGTCATCAGGATCTCTTCTGAATGCCAAAAAACGATCGCCATGATTTTTCCAGCTGACCGTGAAAACACCTGAAACTTTCTGGATGGTGATTTCTCCTTTTTGTGCTACAGCATAGAGTCATGTTTGGACTCACTTTCATAATTATGAACCCAAGTTTTGTCTCTTAAATGAGAAGTCGGTTCAAAAATCCAACCTTCTCTTCACTTCAGAGGTCCCAAAATGCACTAGACCCATCATACGCGGTGTTGCTGCTAAGGCTGGATGTGAGAATTCTCGGCACCCATCTAGCGCAGCCCTTCACTATCATCTTCGTCGCGAAGAGAATTGCGAAGAATTTAAAATTGTCGTATCCGATACTCTAGTCATTTCTGCAAGGTTTTTTTTCCGTAGTTTATCATTTTCAATTTTACTTCTTTCAAATCATTTCCGGAGTGGTCATTTCGATCGGTCATTCAGACCGTGGATCGTCTTCAAGTGAGTCCCTGGCCTGTTTAATGCGACCGTGTCACTTGTTCACTTGTCCGAAGACGATCATGATCTTCCTCGGACGGTAGTCCCTGTAAACGGTCGCCATCTCTTCCAGTATAATTTTAACTGGATTTCCTTCCTAGGTAAGGACCTTAATGATGGCGCGATACTTGATTTTTTCGGTAATTCACAATTGCTTGGGATTCAGGATTTTAATCAACGATAGTTCAAGGATTGCTGAACCGATTCAGATAAGATATGTTGCCTATAATGATAGTGAGTTACTGAACGCGTTATTAAAACGTTAATTAAATTAACTGATGATTCTGAATGGGCGGATGTTCTGCGAAATTTATACCGCACCGTCGTATCATACATAACTTTCTAGGTCGCGGACGCTCGTATAAACCTTGCGATCGACATTCGGGTCCTATTAAACGTATTTTGAACAACAGACACTCAAAATTTACACTCAAGAACGAAATTCAAAGCCACTACTGAAGGCCAATAAAACAGATCCTTTCGAATTTCACAAATTGACATCTTATGGCATTTAATCTTTTAAAAAATATCGACTTAGGTCGTTTCGAAAAATCAAGACAAATTCTGATAAAACCTTTTGTAGAGCCTATGCAAAGAACAGGAGGGAAAACAGTTATAACAAGAATTTGCCAGGAAAAGTTGTTTTGAAGCCACGTAAATATGGACATGTATCACCTAAATTAACTTTGCTAAGAGCACATTCTTCTGCAGGCATAACTATAGAGAACTTCAGGGAACTCCTGTCTTACCTACAGAGATATCCTTCGGGAAAAGCGAGATTAGAACAACATTCTTTTTAAAATGTTTATCTATAATTGTTGAATAAAGGAATCCTGCGCTCAAACATTTTAAAAAGATGGATTGAATTTTTTTTATGATAGTAAAAAGTGCATAGTTTTTTGACACGATCCATAAATTTTAAATATATTTGACGAAAGCAGGCTAAATTTTACGAATAAGCTTTTCAAATTGTTTCTTGAAAACTGGTAGAAGACATATCAGTCTTTTATTTTTGAATTTTCCATGCCCAACTGCTATGTTTTTAATTTTGACTAATATATATTTCGGGAGTAAACAGCTCCCTTGTTCCGCGTCAATTATTTTCTAATAATTAAAAAAATAGTTTAATAAAATCAGTGCTAAATGGGAAAATACACACAGTACATATCAGTTTTCAGTTATTCAACTCATGTGGGTTTTCCCGGGCATGAGTAATGAAGCAAAAATGGCCCAAAATTCAAGAGCTTCAGGCATGCAGCCGAAAATAGTATCTATATGCAAGAGCTTCTTCGTAGCTTGGTAAGGCAAGTCGCCCACTCATTTGCAGTTCTCCATCTCCAGAACCGACTGATTAGTTTCCTAGTTTCAAAGAATTTGGTCAAATCCTTAACAACTGAAAGGAATATCTATCATTGCGAGTTTATGACCTTGCCGTAATCCTCGCTTTCTTCCTCATTTCAACGAGTGCCATTAACAGCAATCTCTAAAAGGATTACAGGCCATTCAAACAATCTTTCAATAAATGTTCAGCAAGTATTTAATTTAATTGTAACAGTAACAATCTAGAATTTAGCACCAATCCTAAATTACCTGCACGCAATGTTATTTGGCCGTCAAACAATTTCATTAGAAACAAATTCCTTCACCTACGAGACAAGAAAGCAATTCCATTAGGATCAAACCACCCGGGCAGCATTCTGCTGTATACTCCTCAATGTCCTGTTCTACGCCTGGAATCGACAGAACTCGTAAAGCGAATTCTTCCTTAACGTTTGTTTTAATTGTAAAGTAATTTACCACCTCATCCTTGAAATTAGCCCATTGCAGGTTCCACCCAAAATATTTACTAACTTTCGTACCTGTGATAGGTAGTAAAGACATCAGATTAACATTTTCCGTTGGAGTTCTTGTATTGACTCGGAGATTATCTAAAAACCAGAAAATGTACATGTGTTCCTTTTATGTTTTCGTATGCTCTTTGCCTGATATGAGTAAACGCCGCTACATGTTTTATAGGATTATCGATTCTTCCCCCCGTTGATGGTGCGCGGCTCAAGCATGTCATTAGTCCCGCCCGCCAATGGCACTTGCGGCTTTGAGGCTTTCAAAAAGGTAATCCGCACTTGTTTATGGATTTACTTCATACATATGATAAAGTTTAGTGTTCTGTGGAGGTTTTACTGTTATGGTTGGTGTGATGATGATGGCGATGCGACTGGGATCAAAGACATGCGTGGAAAAGTGTTGGTGGTCCCAGAGGAAGCCTCAGCTCCTGATTATTTCATTAATCTCTTGGCTGTTTCTTCTGGTCCATACCAGAACCGTAGTGAACTCAACGAGGGGAGGCGCTTCTTGGTGAAAAACCGTCCAAACTATCTCAACAGTATTTGGGTTGGGTCCTTAGAGCTCGAAACTCGTATAAGCTGATTGGCAACTCTAAATCCCACACGGCAGCAAAAATTTAAAAACTTTTTTTTTACGATTCGAAATGAAAAGTGCGGTCGGTGGGTCAAGTACATGTGGCACATTGCCAGCTGATGTTATTAAAAATTGAACAACAGCTCCCGTTGCCAAACCAATGCTGCAGGATGGAAAGGTGTGGTGAAATGAGACATGGACTCAAGCTGGATCTTGACCACGGGGTAAAAATAAAAACCCGTGGAACGAACTTAGCGAACTTATTTGGATTTATATTTTGTTCAGCTGGAACAAATAGTCTTAGCACCTACCGTGGGATATGTTTCAATTCTCATAAAAGTGTTGGTCATGCATATGGGACGTGTGGAGCATGTAACGATACAGAACTTGAGTATTGAATTGGATTGCAATTAACGCTTCAGGAAGTATTCAATTACACGAAAGAACTTGAAGCAAGAATAAAATATCAGATGAATGGGTGTGTGCTGTTTTTGTAAGGTAGGAGTGGACCTGGTGTCACATCAAGGACGCCTACTTGCATTAACAGATGAGAAAGTTACTCAAATTCTTTCACTGCGTCGAACAAAGACTTTGTTCAAATGGAGATGTCTGTTCTTATAGTATAGCAACTATCGGAAGATCTAATTGAATCATTCAGTTGAATACGTGTCAGCCCGCAACTTATGTAAAGGAATTCAGCGGTCTTGAGTACTAAGTTTAATGCACTTTAAAATATATTCGGAAACCAGATGGCTCTCTTTAATTTCCCTTCCCTTGAAGACTTGAATTCAATTAACAATAAAACAAACTAAAGATTAGTCTAGCAAAAGTCCAATATGCTCAACAAGATGATCACTGACATGAACGACTCCTGAAATACCTTAAAATACAATCTGAGTTTCTACATGCAATATATTAAAATTAAATTATATGAAAACTATCGTATTGACATGCTATTGTATATAACCCTGGAGTTTTAATGTGTCCTTTTAACAATGGTTTTACGACACGCATAATTTTGAGGCACTTCGAAGTTAATAAGGATAATTACGAAAACCATTTGCATTTTCATTTTTTCTGTTGTACAGACTAACATCCATTGAACGAGATATAAAGGAAAAACAAAATCCCTGTTTGCGTTTAATCATTGTATTTTGTATCCCAAGAAAATCATTCACTGTTTGGGTCGAGGATGTGGGATGTCAAATTTTGCATGTAGCTAGCATATGGGTCCTGAAGTATGCATTGAGAAATCTAAACATAATAAAATGAGGTATAAATCAAAGGAGACCACTTTAGCCAAATGTAAAAGTTTTCGTGTCGAAGGCATGTTTATACCTTTTTATTTCTGTTGGGCAGGATTTGCAGAGGGATCCTTTTTTCTTTCTTTTTTTTTTGTAGGTTTGAGCCCAAACGTTTGGGCTGCTTTTTCGAGCATGCAATTACCGCTTGAACGGTATCGCGACGTCTTTTGAACATGTTGGGTCGGGTTTAAATTTGTGGCGAGCTTCAAACACGACTCTAAATCTTCTATAAAACTTTCAGGCATTTTCTTCCCGTATTCTTCCGGTTAGAAGCAGCGCAATCCGAGGTGTACAGTATATAACTATTTCAAATTAACATATTACCAAAAAACAAAAAAACCATGCAAAGGACTCAAAGCCTCGTGTCACGGTTGGTCCTGTCGTGAGCGTTCTTTTGACCAAAAGTGTCAATCGCTCCTTTGGACTCATTGTACTCTTCAAATATTACCGATTTTTTGGAAGCTTGTCTGATCGAAGGCTCTTCGTGCTTTGTAGATAACAAAATTCCTTATGAAATTTCTCCTTATAACTGACCAAAGAGACATTTTTCATGACAACCAAACATGAGTTTGCTATCCAGACGTAATGCAATATATTTCAACTCCAGAGGAATTTGTATTTGTTATGTCTCATTTTGTTTGCCCTATAGTCACTTTACACCGGTCCTTAAGTAGCATTTTGACAAATCATTGGATGTTCAAAGGCACAGAATTTAACCAATTATCAACAGTCAAGTTTCAATTGGTTCCATGAGTTTTCATCGTTAGAAGTTTGCAGTAGTGGCTACCCAAAGGCTCATTGCTAGGGACTTGGTTGTTTTCCCAAAGGAAGACAGCTGCATCAAGCATATATTTCGTTTTTAAGTCATATCTTGACATAATTTTTACTCCATATTGAGTGGGTTTGCTCGGAATAAACATCATGAAAGGATAGCGGAATAATGAAAGTAACTGTTCATCTATCGTAATGTCTGATCCAGCTTTATACATTTGCTGCGCTGCTTTACAAATATCTCTTAAATACCTTGCCATCTCTTATTCTTAGCACAATACCCCCTCTCGAATCTTCTTTTCATGCAACGAGCAGCTTTAATTATCTTAGTCCATCCCGTACTCAAATTTTGAAATCCAAGCAGCAATGAACGCTGGTCTGACAGAGTCAGACCAGCATTTCCTCGGTATATCAATTACCTCTTATCGGGGCAATTCAACCCAATTTCTTTTTGGCATAACGATAGCTACCACAGTCTGAACGTAGTAATTTCAAAAACAAGAAATGAGAAACGACCTTTGCTTAAAACAAGAATACAAAGAAGAGCTTTGAGCTCATGTTTTTCAACTGCTCTTATTGTGGCATTTTGTACTTTGGTGTCAGTTGCTTTAAATTGAATATCCTCATTACGAATAATCCCTAGTATTTTGACCGTACACAACTTTTCTAACCATTCAATCGAACTGGTTTATCGACCAACTACAATGTGAACCATGTTTCTAACAAACGGGTTCTTTGCGAAACTTGACGAAAAGAACTCGAAGTTTAATTTTAACAAGTAACAAATAAATAATAAAAATTGTTCCTCTTTTTAATAACGGATTTTTATTAAATTATCTAAATCATATTGAAAACTGATTCAGCAGTACCACCAGCTTTTATTTGGTTATTTCTTGTATTTCAATCGTTATCATTCAATCCCACGAGTTTGTTCATACCATCCCCACTGTCTTCTGAGTTGATTTCTTTCTTCAGATTTTCCGAATCAAGTTTATCCGACTCTCGCTCTTTCAGCTATTCGATAATTCGTGTTTTATGTCATCCCGTTAAAAAATAATCATATAACTACGAAAAACCGTTAAAACTAAGAACACGAATAAAAACAACTACACAGGCATCTTGATTAATGATACATCAAAACCACGTAAGCCAATTGAACCGCACCGATTCGCGCACACCAAGTGACTGGATTGACATTAACATTGAGTTGTTGAGTTGTACGGTAAAAAATAATTTTTTTTTTCACTCTACCGGCGATCATTCGTGATCTAGGGTTAACGTTGATAACACAACAAAAAAAAAATACTTTCATCCGCCGCGGTTCGCAATCGTGCTTTGTTTTTTGACTTCAGAGTTGCGCGTGAAAAATAATTTAATTTAAAATAAAATAATTTGATTTGTGCGAAAAAGTGATTCAAGCATCTGTTTTCGTTTCAAACAAATTTTAAAAACTTTTGATGGAACTCATGTGTTTAAAAATTACTCTGAACCAAAAAAAAAAATGGGCGTATTACTTGTCTCTTGGAATTTACACGACGGGAGATCCCGTTGCAGTGTCCCGAAAAATTTGAAACCATTTTCGACGAATATATTGCCAAATATCTTTTTTCTGATGAAATGTCCTGATTAAATTTTTCACCGTGTTCGCCGCTCATCGCACTAAAATTATTTGGAAAAAAGGCGACGCCGGGGGCAAGAAATGAATATTTAAGGACATATACGTCCTGGGGCTTCAGAATTCTCTAGTAACTAAGAAACCATCTCCTCAGAGTTTAAAGACTTCCCATTTCCCGAAAATATATTCGTCACTTCAACAAAATGAAGCCACGCATTTTTTTCTCTGTGTTTGGTTTTGAAATAAAATTTGAATCTTTGATGAGTTTTTTAATGTTCGTCTCAACGTAAATTCCTTCATTTAAGTAAGTTTCACTTAGTCTTAAAAATAAAGTTTTCAAGTTTGTAGAAAACCTTCAGAAATGTTCAGAGTTTGTAGAAAACTAACTCTAACCAGGACTTTGTTTCATTGTTATGGTTGATTTTCTTGATTTTGATTTTAAATATTAAAATAAATTTTTCATGTTTTATATTTCTATTACATTTTATGATTGATTGTCATTTCTAACAACAGTCAGCTATTTTTTGGCTATAATGGTCCTTATTCAGGGCTCTGCTAGTTGGAATTCGTGTAGCCTCAATTTATTTTATAAAACTTTGACGGTTTTATTCAGTATTTTTTATCCTTCTTTATCACAAATTATTTAAATTTTATCGTTTTGAATGGTCTCCATTCGTAAAGTCTATACTTGAAATGTTTTTAATATCCTGTTCAAGAAAAGGAACTTAGATTTCAATGTGTTTATTAGCCTGTTCCGCACCGAAACACTACCAAACTGTACTGTTCCAATCGATAGTGAGATATATCAGGACTTAGTGTCTTTCAAACTATTTTGTCGAAAATTTATAATTTTTGAGCGGGTCTAGTGGATTATTTCTTTGAGTCAAAAAAGGCCAAGTCTATCACAAAGGTTCAAAACCATAGATTTTCCGCTTATGGAATTCTCGAAATTCTTTACCTATCGTTTATAATTTTACATTGCATTGTTCCCAGCAGGACCCTCGAAATGACATTTCCTGCTCACATATCGAAATGAGAATAACTTGTTAGTCAAACCGCATCCCTTTTTCGCGCAGTGGCATTTTGAAATCCATTGAATACCATTCTCTCTATTCACAATAAGTCAAAACGCGCACCGTAGGAAGCAAATGATGTTGCTAGGACATTTTGTATGACAAATCGAATAACCATACACTTTTCGAAAATAATTCAAGTTTTCAACCTCAAATTCAACTCCCTACCAAGTTCAAATACCTTTGATCTTCACCCGTAGCATCCGCTAACTGACAACATGACATTTCATATCCTCTAAAGGCTTTCAAATCATTGGAATCCATTTAAAAAAATTCACTTGCGTTTCGGATGATTTCTAGGAAATTTCAATTTCATCGGAGTAAAATGCGAAAATTCCAGCCGCTTCCGAACACGCATATATCCTGCCGCGATATTTCGTTGCCTGTGAAACAATATTTTCGTATTGGGCACACACATCCAGCAATAAAACCTCTATCTACTGACACATATGCACATCTACCGCAACTTGAAATCGATTGAAAATTTGGTTTACTCTGAAACAACATTAAGATAAATGATATTCGGAAATACCCGTTGGGTTGTGTTGTATTCGGAATAAAAAGTAGAAACGGCTGAAGCGCGTTCAAAGGACAATAAGCGCGAGGATACACAGTGGAGAAAGAGGAACGAGGGAGAGAGAGAAAGAGAGAGAGAGAGAGAGCGAAAAAGAAAAAACGCAGGAACCCTTAAGCTGAAATCCAATTTCATTTCGATATGGGGTGGTGCACTAATGACTTTTCGGGTGGAGAATGAAGGGAGGCAGCGTATAAGGAGTGGCGCTATAATCGCGTAATAACAATAATAAATACGTAATCATGATGTGAAAGGACTTAAAGGGTCTTTCCGTCTCCCGTTTGGAAAATGACTAGCAGATTGATAGGCATGAGAATCAGGATTTAGCATTCAGCAAGGGTGCTAAGGAAATGGGTGGGGGATAATGATGGTGACATGATGATGAAATGAGGCTTTAAGTTAAGTTTCGAATTGAGGAAGTTGAACGTGACGAAAATTTATTAGGATGATTACAAGCGCCATTCTTTGCGATAGGAGCTACATTTTTCTTCCCCATAATTATTTGAGTGAGCTTTTCAGTGATCAGCTCGATTTCATCCCCGCTAAATATCTCCTCCGTATATTGGCATCATTATGTGAATGGTTCGCATAATAATTTGAACATCAATTATTCAATTTGCATATCCGTTGCGTGCAAGCAGATTTTCCCATCCATGTTCCAGGTCTTGCATGATAAACACGAATTATTCTTCGATAAATTCCTGGGATGGATCAAGTTCTGTGTCAATAATTCTCTTCGCTGTCTCCCGTTCACAAGATCTACCAGGAAATGCCGAGACTCGTTTCTTCAATATTTATCGCAGCAGCAAGTTTCTTGCGCCGTCTTACTTACGTGGAGGATCTTCAAGGAATGTTGTTTCTTGGTTGCAATAATTAGTCTAACGGTATCGATTTGCAATAATATTTATTTATCCACTATGCCCGTTGACTGAATTGGTTGCGCAGAAGGACGAGAGGCGAGCTGGTCATGCACTTCTGGTTGAATAGATGAGAATGGTGAATTGCACACCGTTGTTGATGCAATTGAATGCTGACCGTGGTCATTTCACATTCGTCACCACTATCGCCAGCTTGTTCACCTTAAACCTGAGCCACGTACGAGTCTAACGTATGTGGCATGCGCAGATCATAGATAAGAGCCTTTTGCAGATGTTGGCAAGAAGCGGAAGCTGAAATTCACGCTGCGCGTATAAACAGCAATACGAGCACTAAAGATATTGGCAACAGGTTTTGTCAGTTCTTCAAGAAAAAAAGGTAGCGGCCCGGTGCAGGCAGTGGTCCCTGAGGGTCTTAGCGGCCGCTGCAATCAAATTGGAGTGCGTGAATGGAAGGCCTTTATTGCAACAATGAGAAACCAACTTGGCCATATGTTGGCATTGCAATCAATGGTTTTCGAGATGCAGCAATGTCAATATGAACTTGAAAGATTTGCGCTTTTGTTGGATGAAAATATGCTTGAATGGTTCAATTGCATGCACCTCGCCGATGGTAGCATTCAAGATCCATTAATCTTTCAGCGCAGTGTTATTGAAATAATCGGTTAATCGATGGTATGCACTTGGTTTGGATGGGCAATTTAAAATTCCTCATGAACTAATCCCATGATTCTTGAAATGTCTGGAAAATTGATGGTATTGTAAAAATGTGTATAGAAATTAGCGAAGATACGTAAATTATGAGAGATTTGAGTCCTGATTAAGATTCTTCATGCTAGATGCTTGCAAACCTTACCATGAATACATCGCTTCGTTGGCTAATCAGCAAGTGTGGTATTACCTGCAAAAGTAAAACAAAAAAAGCATATAGTAGTGGTCTCTTAATTCAATTTATGCTAAATTTGATCAACGAATTTTTCATGCATGAATAATGCTTAACTAATGTGAAAGCCATCTAGATCTCATTGTAAACTCAGTTGAATCAATCTTTCGAACTTGAAATTTTCGGCTCAGCTTTAGGTTTTAAAATCCTTTCGAACTCTGCCAAGCGGGTGTCCCTCGGCGCATCCGTGATGACAGCCCCAATTCAGTGTAAAGAAGGAGGGTCTAAGTCGCAGCGCTGACAACGCTTCACTCAGCATTAACTGCCACATAATCAGTACAACAGCCTGGGATCGGATTGGTAAGACCGCAACGATTCTCACAACGGATTAAGGACTTTTCTTTTATAACTTGAAACATCACGTCATTGAACAGACAAGGAGCATTGTAACAACTTCTTGATGAAGTAGTATAAAATAAACATCCCCGCAGTGCAAGAGACCATATACGTGACAATGAAACGTTCGATGGGCGCACACCGTTTTGGATGCGGAAAATCGGAAGAAAATCATAAATTTGGAGTTACTTTCACCGTGGGCAACATTTGACTGTTAATTTCCACCGATTTCAAGTTCCTTGCATCGCAATTGCTTTTAAGACAAAACATTTTTACTGTCTGGCTAAACAAATGTCATGTGGCTCCTGAAGACAAGAGGGAGAGGATAAAGGACAATTTTAACAGCACCACGGAACGGACGGCTCTGTTGTCTTTGATAGATACATTGTTGTCAAACGACATTGAAGTTGTTTTTGGAGATTTCAATGCAAAAACTGGCCAAAAAGCAGAAGCAGCTACAAAGGAGAGATCAGCGATAATGGACAATGTTTGACAGACTTTGCCACCACCACATTTACTGTACCGAAAACTAAACTTCAGCGAAAAACAACGAATACCACAGCCATAACTCAAACGAGGAATTCGCTGACCAGACAACCCAGAACGTAGGAGACTTAAAATTTGAAAACTCGAGTAACTTTTTGTATCTTGGTGCCAAACTGAAAAAACGGGGCCCAAGTTAGAGACCACCTAAACACCATAAGTAAAACCTACCACTCCGAGTTTGCCTCATCAAGGTCCACATTCGTGCACAGACAAAACAAGTTTCGCTTCTTAAAAATCAATAGTCAAGAATATGTTGCTCTATGGAAGTGAAACATGGACCCTGACGAGCAAATCTGAAAAGGCAATGGACATATTTGCACTTTACCTGCTGCGGTATATCTATGGTCAAATGAATGAAGGTTCAGTAAACAGCTTTACTAGTATCTCCTTGCGTAAATCTCCTTAAGCTGCGATGGGCGGACCATGTTAAAATAATGGAAGAAAATCGGCTGCCCAAAAAGACATTGAAAGGTAGAGGGCGAGTCAAACGTTCTGCAGGAAAACTGAGAATTCGCTGGAAAGACATGACAAACACGGAAAGCCGGCATTCATTTTTTTGGTAACTGATCAACAGGAAAAAGAGGTCGCATAACTGAGATCACAATGTTCTCCTTGTTGACTTTAACTTATTATGAAGGAAAAGAGAAGATGCCACAAGTCTACCATGTTTAAGTCCGTTCTGATCCAGTGGAGTGGGTCGTATCATGGGGTTACTGATATTCACTTCCATGTTGGAAAAGAGTTCTTCAATCCCTCAACAAAACCATACTTGCTTGACGTTTGGAATTCTTTCAACCAGTTCCGGCACCAGCAAAGAAGGCCGAGGGAATCCATCAATGGTTTTCAGAGCAGGATCCACATTTAAGCTCCTCAAATGAATTGAGCTCCGACAGCCTGGATTTGAATTGCCAAGACGATCGATTACTTAAGGAAGGTTGTTTGGAGATGTTGACATACATCGTTCTCTGTTTTGAAAGTGAATATCATAAGGCTACCCGAGAAATGTCACTCATTACCTCTGTCGGTGAAACGACCGACGCTCCGTTCCAGAGACTTCAAGCTTGTGCATACGGGGGAGGCGGCGATTTTGGGTCATTTTTTTCCAATGAAATATACTAGTTTTATTGTAAAACTCGACTCCTATTCACAAACTCAAGTTGAATCAAAGAAATACCAGCATCTGTGTTGTGTTATTCAATGATAATGTCGATTTTTGAGCTTGAAACGAAAAAGAATTGTGGCATGCTTTGCTTTTTTTCTGAGAAAACCTTTGGTTTGGGAGCTCCACGAATCGATTTTCGATATCCGCGGCTGTCTATAAAACATCTTGAAATATCTTGTCAAAAACTAAGTAAACACTTAGTGAACGTAGTAGTAAACATATTAAAAGTTTTAGAGATAGAGTTTTGAGACGTTCAACCCTCAGGATCAGTTCGCTTTAGCGCCTCACAGGTATTTTGAGGAAGGTGCTCAGCTACTGTTTGTCTGCCTTTTTTGTTAGTAACTTTATTTTACTAATGGGAAAAGGGGTTTAAAGTAATAAACTTGATTATTGTGTACTATACCACAAGGTTTATTTATGTTTGTATTTGTGAACTGTTTTTTAGTCCGCACTAGGTTTTCAAGAACACAGTAATCGGAAGTAGCTAGTAGAAATCAGCTAAAAAGATAAATAATACAATCATATAATCCTGAAATTCCTGACATTCATAATGAAAAATCGGTCAATAATCCAAATTCTAATTTTCTTCCTCTTTATCCAACTTCTAGTTTTGACTATTAACTAAGGGAGAAAATCGATTTTTTTTTCATTCCAGATGATCCTGTCATGAGTTTTGCTGTCAACGGAGAAGCACTTTTTTTGTTGGGGAATGGGCTGCTCCGGTAATGACGTCGAAATATTTGAGTTTCGTATCTGAGAAGGAAAATAATTGAGTCTCAAGAAGAAGATTCATATCTGTCAAAATTAAAAACACAGCATTTTGGAATGGAAAATCAAAACACAAAATCTGAGTTTTAGATATTTTTCACAAGGAAATTCCGCAGTTGTTCAGGAAATATGTAATTTTGATTAAATATGAAATAGGAATGAAGATTTTTTTTTGTTATTTCGAAAAAAATAATGTCAAAAATATGTCATTTTTCACATAGGTAGACAAGGTTACACATTAATCAAACTAAAAAGGCTCCGGAAAACATCATTATTTGCTGGTTGAAATATACGACGAAGAAGATCTTTTGATGAGAACATGTGAGATATTCTTTCCACGATTTTACCATGTTGATTCCAAAATGAAAGAATCCAAAAGAGAAGAGACAAAGAAAAGGAGAAACAAATGACAGAGCGACTCGCGGCTACAAAAATATGAGGATGAGCAATTGCCGGCGTTGTTGGATAATCGCCCTACCAAAACTTAACAGCAATTTGCAAAAGTAGAAATATGTAGTAAGGAACGTTAAGTTCACGAGCAACATGGAAGATCATGGAACTCGAGAAACGGGTCCCCCTACGATTTGGAGGAAAAAGCTTTGAATTGTAACTCACTTTCAGAAAAATCACAAAGATACTTTTGATACACTGCTTGTAGGCCACAAAAGGTAAACACTGAAAAAAAAAACATTGCAAGGGATGAAGAAAAACCATTTTTTGCAAATCTGAATATCCTTGAGGAGCCTTTCCTTCAATACCGACGCCAAATCGCTTTGACAAGACCATGCTTTTTGTATGGCGAGTCCTCAGTTACATTGTTCATAATACATCTTCGAAAATCAGCGGGATTGGTAATGCACAGCGCTATCTCTAAGAAATGAGTAATCTTTATTATTGATCGAAATTTGACCGAAGATGATCCAGGGGCCATGAAAAAGTTCTCTGGCTCATCTACATCGTCTCATACAGTAAAACTAGTCAAAGCCATTTTGAACTTGCTGGCATGGGACCTCTTTTCGAACTCGCCTAAATTTTGCGACGTGGCACGATCTGACTATGACCTCCCCGCATCAAGGATGGGGCGTTCATCACAACAGAGAAGCAATTTTTTCGCATAGATTTCTTATTTTATCCGGAAGAAGAACAAAGTGCACATAATGTGAGTGCTACAAAGTAACAAATACGTGGTCTCCCTTGGGATTTGTTCTTTTTTTTTCAACGAAATCCTGTCAAAAATGTTTTCATACACCATTATCATAATCAATCAAGGCTGAATTGGTATCAACTGTGAATTCAGGGAAGCAGAAATATAAAGCTCAATTTTTGGGAATTGGAATTTAAATTTATTTAAATTAATTGATTACTAAATTGTAAATATTGAAATCAGAGCAAAGGATTGTTGACAAAGAGCGAGAGGGAGAGGGATTCGAGAAGTGCCTGATAGGGGTATTACTGGTGGATTTCTACAGACTTTACGTGATGGAAAGTTATTAAAATTATTATTTGATTTATGAAAATAAACAAACATTTATGAAAATTATTACATTTCTTTTTCCTTCCGCGATTGTAATTCTCGCAAAGATGTTTCCAAGTCCTTACTACTCATTTCCTAAACAAGATAGATAGAGATCAGCAAATCTAGTAAAAATTTCGAGAAAAGTACTAAGCCCGGTTGATTATTCCTCGGTTCGGACATGGGAACCTAACAAGCATTTCTTGCAAATTTGCAATTCTCTTAATAAAACGAAACGGTGGTAAAATTTTAATACCTCATTCAAAGCTTTTTTTATCATCTACAGTATATTGCTCTTATAATTAAATGCATCTGGCTAGCACGCTTGGTTTTTATGCAGGCTGTGATGTTCATAAAGTACTTAGTCCTCCATGCTGTATAAATGCTATATTTCAATCTAGTTAACTCTGTAATCACTGAATAACTTGAAATATGCCTACCCAACCGACAGCTCATTCATAACAAATGACATCAAAAATCAGCTCATAGACTTCAGGTTATCTATCCTCGCTCCCTGCAGCTCTTATCAACTTCGTCTTTTATTTCCTCTTCATGCTTTTGGCAAACCCATAAACAAGTGCTCAGCGTGAATAACTGGCAAAGTTCATGCAACCCCGTGGAAAAGTACAAAGCCACGAACACACCATTATAATATTATGATGTTGGCACAGCAGCTTCATGTACACACTTGAAGGCATTACCAGAATAAATGATGAAACAGCCTAGAGGATACGCTCCCTCCGCCCAGCATCCTGCTTCCCAACGGCCGACCAACGTCGCCAATGAGGCAAATAATTCCTAGTCGTCCTCGTCATCACTCTCGTGAAATGCACAGATCCGGCGGAATTGGTCATCTCAAGGGATTATACACGTAGCAAGATTATCCCGGTCGCTATAAACTTGGCAAAGGACTTTTTTTGTACAATTGGTGAGTTTGGATTCACAGGGCAACTTTTTATCTTTTCTCTTGTTTTTGTCGGTTTGCTTTTGCAGCAGCAATTCAGCAGCGGGAGGATGTGAATACGTGACATCGGTCGGCGCTACAACATCCTTTTTTTTCGGACGGCCTGATCGAATCATTATTTGTCCGATGGGAGAAATTTGCAGACATGCTGTCGCTGTGCCGGTACATTATAAAGATATCCTGCAACATCCCGTGTGCAAGTTATATGTGACAATTTAATCGTTGGAAATCCCTTTTTCCCCAATTGCGCGTATTCGAATGTAACTGTTGCAATCAAAATGGCGTGTGATTAAAAATGGCATCATCAAGCCGGAACCATTTGTCAGGATATTTTTGCGTGTGACCATTGTTTGTCAGGGTAAAACAACACGGCGAACATTTGAATTCAACGTGAGCATTGTTCCTCTGACCCAGCTACCAGCGCAGAGCTCCAAGGTTGCGGGTATCTTGGGATAATCACTTGCTTTTTCGCTGTTTTTGAGCGCTTGTTACACAATGGTCGTCACTAAGATGAAAAATATTCTCTTGCTTGACTTTCTCACATTGTTTGGCGCGCGAAATAGCTTCGACATTGCACAAAACGCTTTCAACTAGTAGCTACCGAAAAATTCATCATTTTATCTATTCAAACTGGGAATCTGTTAATGATTCCACCGACGACGAAATAGATAGTGCTGCAATGCAGTGTCATAATATCTGATGAACATTTTTAATGCTCACACCAACGATAACGAAGACAAATGCGCCCCAACACAGTCCAACGAAAAAATCACAACAACTACAATTTCATTTCCACATTTTCACATTCCAATTTCGAGGTTTAGATACAGTTCTCGCGATGTTATAGATACTTTTATAGTTGTGATGAGATACGTCGAGCAAACGAGTGTCGTTTTTCCGCTACACAATAGATTAATGATGGATGATGAGTGCAGGTTGAATGAATGCGAAAGATACTTTTGAAATATGAATGCGTGGTGCGTTAATTAAAATCAAATCTGTTCATTACAGCGCATTCGGTACAAACATTGTGTTTTTCGTTGTTTTTCTTTTCGACTTTTTGGATGAGTTCGTGGAAATGGGTTGAAAGCTTGGATGCGACGAGGTTACTCGTGAATGTTGCTGGGGAAAAGCCAAATAAACATAAAAAGATAAAATTCATTTTCATGGCCGGAATACGGTTCGCTTTGGCATTAGTATGGAAGTAGCGCTCAGAATATTTTATGAAAAACTGTGGAAGCTGCTTCAGTATGTTACCATACCGTAAACGCAGCGAATGGCTCAGCATTTTTGGGTACGATTTACTTGATTTGATGGCTTGCACGCCGCCAACAGATAAATTTCAAGTTTTCGAATATAAACACGTTCTTACCTTTAAAATGAAGTCGTAAAATTTTCTTGAATTGATCATAAAGTTGGATTTGCACTCCATTTAACATTTGCAGCAAGAAGATACCAAAATGGAAATCGCTCGAACTCGTTTCATTGTGCTCATATCGAAATTTTAAAACAGTGTTCTACACCTGAACTCGTAAAATCAATCCAGTTACCTTTTTTTCAAAAAGGATGTGCATGAATTGTTCTTAGCTTTTATATCTTTTGTTTAAAACAATAAAATATTGGGTCTACTAAAAAAGGCGCTGGAAATTAAACGCGTACTAAAAGCACAAAGACTAGCGATCAAATCAATTTTACTATTTCCTTTCCGTTGATATATGCCATTTCAGGGTATAGGATATCACTTAAATGTTCAATGCCATTGGTTTCACACACGCCCAAACAGTGGTCGAAATTTTCGATGAAAATTTCCAACATGGGAGCTGAAATATATTAGCTTTTATATACAGGATAATTTTGGATTTCAGTTGCAGGATGTAAGTCACTTTCTTGATATACATATATGGCATTTGAAAAATTTTCCCAAAGAATAATAAATTAATGTCAAATCGCATGATCTTCTAGGTCGATTCGTTTTCCACGGTTCAACTAACTTCCATTGCGACTGAATGTATGCCTTTTTTCGCGAAACGTCAGATGGACAGGATGACAGTCTTATAGTAAGAAAACGTTCTCCCTGTCGATTTGAATGGTTTTTGGTGAGAATTTGGCCTTTATAATAGCACTGTATTGTTCAGTGTTATTATACCCTCACGTCTATCGTCACTTTCCAAAAACTACCAACGATTCTTAACGATCGCAAGGCATGAGAAACTGTCATTTTTGAAGATGCATCGTGTTTTCTTGAAAATCTTCGTAGCATGCAGTGACGTACTTCATCCGGTTGGTTCAATTCCTGAGCAAATGTTGGCTTAGTTGTTCCTCTATTTTGACAATGGCTCGATTTCGACAATTCTATACTGGCTTTCAAATTGTCAATTGTTTGTGGACTGTCCATATAAAACTTCTCTTTCACGGCACCTCACAAATAAAAATCCGAAAGATTCAAATCACAACTCCTTGGCAGCTCATTGACGCCACCACTTCGACTGAAAATGCAGTCATCGAATTTTTGACGTACCGCAGCTAATGTCACAACCGATGTGTAGCATGGCGCGCCATTTTGCTGGAATAGTGAGATTCCAAAGTGTCCTTTCTGTACCGTTTGGCTTTTGCTTCGTGTTTTTTTTTTTTAAGTGATTTTGTTGGCTTTTTTGGTACATTTTTGATGGCTCAAACATGTTCAATGATATGTTTTTTTCATGATGACATCCTAGCTCAGATTTTAGCCGAATAAATCTCTAGAACTTATAAAAAAGTGTTTGAAGTTTGCATTGCAGCAAACATCACGGCCTCTTTTTTTCACATTTTGAATATTTTAGGATATTCTGTGTTGCTTGGGTCCGCCGGGCCTTGCTTGATTGGTTTTGAGGACGCGTTTCCGCTGTATACAGCCATCTTCAGCTCGTTCGAGCTTAATTTAATTTTGGCTTGTTGCAACATCCAAACGAACTTCATTTTAGGATATTTTTAATTAAATTGTTTCTTCTCCTTGCGTAATTTGGACTTAACTGCCAGTGTATTTTCACTTGAGTCAAATCGTCGACAAAAATCGAAGAAGTGAACAAATTTTAGACCGTTGCATTTGCAACGATTTAAACTTCAGACTCCTTGATAAAAGTGATCATATAACCTAGCAAGGACTTTGCGTTTCTGAGTATGAGCATTATTCTTAGGAGTCATTGCGTCAGCACCATTGCCATGAAACAAGATAGAAGCAAAAGAGAATGAGTTTTTTATGCGAAGCCTTTTCTCGAAGCCGAATTTCTTTCTTCTGTATAATAGCCTTCATAGCGAATTCCAGCCGAAAAAGGTATGAGGAGTGCAAAATGTATTTTCTAGTAACACGGGATGACCTTATGGAGATTTCCTTGTTACTGAAAAATGGGGAAGAAAGGGAGAGGAGGTGAAAAAGCTACGAATAGACTTCTGAGAGCTAACCAGAGGACCTAAATTATGCTTTGACAAGAGCGAAAAATTCTAACAGCTCGTTATTGAACTAGGAACGGAAATCAATTCGCATTCGCTGAAGATGACCATCACGGTGAAATAAAAGGACTGGAGAACCAAAACTATTGAACTCACGAGAAAAAGGGTACTCAAGAGCTAAAACAAAATCCTGGGTAAGATATTAAAGCTACATATCTAAGGAAGACTAAAAAACAGGCCATCATTTTGAAAGCAATTAAAGGGGATGATCAAAAGAAATTTCCCTAGTTTAATAAAGTTTTTCCCTAATGCTGAGTTTCAGTTACGATTCTAGTGAGCACGACAGGAATCTCAGTTCCCATGGTCTTAAAAGCATAGTTTTGAAAATGTGGGATAGTTTTTCCATTCAACTTTGAAGGGATAGGTCAAATGTCATGTCAAGAAAAAACAGAGGCATGGATTCGGTCAGTTCCAAGTTCGTTGAGTAAACTCAATATTTCCTTAACAATTTTCCTATAAAAGCGCATGCCACCTCATTAATTTCAATAAGGAATTGGAGATACCTACAGTATCCTGTCGCGCATCCTGAAAAAGAAGCAAAACGTAACAGTCAGCAGAAATGTAATTGAATTTCGATTTAACCGAAGTCGTCTTGGTTGTCACATTCAAAGCGCATCTTTTGGGTTTCGTTAATAATTAAAAGGATACTTAAAATTCAATCAAAAATTTCAACTGCATTTCATTTTCTAATTACCAAAATGACTTCTTACCACAAACCATGTTAATCTCAAAGAGCCCTTTTAAGAAATGACTAGGAAAATCATTCAAGATTTTCCCCAAGCAGTGAATTTTCATGTGTGAAACAATAAAACGAATATCTAGGTTAACACAAACACACATAGAGACATAACACAACACAAACCCATAAAAAATAAGTAAAAATACAAGTTTACATCAACAGCAAAGCCATTACAAACATGACGTAATTTCCACATCAAAGAGATGTTAAAATTTCATTTCGTCCTTATTTTCTAAAGATTATACACGCTTCTTGCCAAAGGGTAAATTTCACACAAAGGACGAATCAGAACTAATATACGAAATGACAAGAAAATGTGTGTTTTCATGTATGCACGAAAGATTATGAGAATTTCCCAAAATAGAAGAAAGATTTCTAATTCTAGGAATGTTTTTTTCTTGTTGAGGTTGGATTTTAAGAGGATGTGAATGCGTATAACATCAGCGAGGCTTCAGATTATCGTCGTGAAAATGGCAAATACAGGGGGGTGTAAGATATTTGGCTGTTTGGTAGTAAATCCTGCTTGCTCGTACCACAACTGTGCTTGTTTTGTTCTGTGAAAATTTTCGTCCAACAAACATGTCGTTCAATAGAGACTTCAGTTTGACATCAGAGTTTTTACGCTGTTGACATCCTTAATATATGACAAATGTTTTATTTCAGGGTGTTTATGATGTGGGCTTGAAAAACTTAAAGTTTTCAAAAAACCTCTGAATTATGTTCATGATTAGCATATGGTAAGAAATTTTGAGACAATCCATGTGCTTTCTATGCAAGAATGTCCAAGGATTCCATGGGAAGCTCATCAAAGAATTTAAAACCAACTTAAAACGTGACATGAAATATCGAAAATTATATTGAAATATCGAAATGATGAGGAAAGGAGAGGCAGTTCCCACATTATTGCTCAAGTGAACCAAAAACTGTGAAAAAATCGGCGATAGAGGATCACTACTCTGGATGAGATACTCCTGCGATATCTGTACAAGCCTCTATTGACAACGATTGTCACAGAGCAGTGCATATATTGCAAACTGTGTGGAAAATTCACTTCGCTGCCTTAACTAAGAAGAAGATTCAAGATTTGTGAAACTTTTGGAGCACTTTCAAAACGGTCCCGGCCTTGTGCCGAATGATTACCTCACCCTGATTTGACAAATTGACTTGATTGACAGCTTAGGAATGCCGAGGACCTCAGAAATATGGCGTTTCCCTGGTTTGATTTCCAGCTGACGAATTTCTATTTGGAAAGATTAACGTGTAGTATTACAAAAAACGTTCACAACTGAATGGCGACTCTGTGGATAGTAGTTCAATCAAACAATATTGTCAAAAGAAACGCACTTTACTGCATAGTTAGATATGTTCATTTCCATGAAACACTGGAAAATTGTTTCCGAGGAACAGAATACTGATGCAGATTCGGTGGGACCACCTGATGAGCCGCATACTATTCTACGACCGGTATGACAGTAGCCGAAGGATCAAAGATGGATAAGGTGTTAGCGGCATGATGTGGAACCTAATTTGTTGCGTTAAGTGGAACGCCTGCTGCGAAACTTGTCCAGGCAGATGAGTCGTACTTGGTTAGCTTTGCGAATGATGTCCTGGTTCTATTTTTCTGGACGCACAGCTTAGCAGTCAAATGTCAGGTTAGGTATGCTAATGCCACAAGTAGAGGACAGTATAACTGCTCGCGGTAGTCCTTTAACCTAGGTTAAGTTAAGGTATAAACCTAGGTAGTGATCATGACAATGAAGGATGACTAAAGCGACTAAACCAGTATTGGTTGGATCGCAAACAGCAATGAGATACCTGCATGTGCCGAAAGGCTTAAAATTGCCATTTTCTGCGCATTCCAGGCCAATATCTGACAAAACTATATTGTATGAATGACACTCCCTCTTTTAAGAGTTGATATAGGAATGCTCGCCGGAAACAACTCCAAACGAGTGCTGTTCAGTTTGTTCTGCTCCATAAGGTGACACTCTTACTAAGTAGCTGCAGTGAAAACTTATTATTGACAGTGATCGAATTCTTAGAGGGGTATTACGAGGGGGCGAGGATTGAGTTATCACTTTTCAACATTTATTTATCCTTCCTTTCTCCTATACATTGCGGGCATCTCTTACCAAAGTAAGCGCATTGTAAGTAAGCATTGGCCCAAGTAATATATTACATGTTTCCACGTTAGATTCTAAGATTAATAGGGGTATGTTTAATATTCCAGTCCAGGAGATCGCTGATTTAGGAGTCTCACATTCCTCTAGCTTTCATCGTTCTATCTATCTCTTTATGATATCTTACCTACCCCAAAAAATATAAGAAAAAGGCCCCCTCATACATTCTTCAAGTATTTCTTTACATACATGAAAAAAGAAAGAAACTTTGTACCATTATTTATGATAAAAGCATTAAAATTCTAGACAAGAATCGACCACTCAGTGATATCAGGAATTAAAAATGGCTTTTGTGGCATACACCGAAGCGCTCCCCGGTGACATTGTTAACAGGCAATCTTCAATTAAACATTTGACTTTCTTCGTTTGGACAAAAAGTTCATGAGCTTAAAAGTATTCTGCTTGACATAGAGATGGCGCTACAAAGCAAAAGCCCATATGGAATCTACCTTTGTATCGAGTACCAACCTGAAGTTAGATCCAGTCAAAATTTCATGACATTTGGTTTGCTTTATTTGGTTTCAAGCTTTAGCTTTTCTAGTGACACTACCGCTTAAGTTTTACAAACAATAGTGAAAAGTGAATTTCGTGTTTTGATGAAACATTATTATTTGACAAAGACAGGGTTTGATAAATGTTTAAATACATTTTTCCTATACGTTTACTACATCTACTATATTCAGCCTTTAGAAATAGGTTTCCCGATTTTCATCGTGACTGTATGTCCAGCTGTGATGCCCCGCGATTGGGAAGGCCAAACGAGGAAGTAACATCGGAAAACTTCAAAAAAAGCCACGGATTTTGCGTGAAATGATTG
This sequence comes from Stratiomys singularior, assembly GCA_954870665.1. Lineage (NCBI taxonomy): Eukaryota > Metazoa > Arthropoda > Insecta > Diptera > Stratiomyidae > Stratiomys > Stratiomys singularior. The sequence continues at coordinate 9,523,558 of OX940881.1, read as the reverse complement.
CAAAATTGTAGTAATTGCTCAAATGATGGGTATCTTAAAGGAATGCGTTGGATATATAATTATTTACGCATGCAAATGTTTTGCGCACGTTGGATGCCATGTTTCATAACAATTAACCATGACGCAAAAAGTTTTCGTCTTCCAAAGAAAACGAGGTGTTTGGCTACAACAAAAAGGAATTTCCGGAATGGTTTGTGATAGGAGGCGAAACATGTATTCATCACTACACGTCTGAGTCGAATGGGCAGTTGGTAGAATGGTTAGGAAGCGTAGGATTCACACGAAGACGCAATAATCAGCTAGCAAGCAAAATGCGGAGCAAAATCAGGAGCTCGAGTGTGAAACAAATGTCTGTTTTCAAATAGTTGATGTGGACCAAAATAAAAAGACATCAAAATGTTGGAAGATCGTTGTAATAAGTGCATGAGATTCGTGCAAAAGTCAAAGAATTGAATGGTTTCTGAACTAAAAGCGTGTTTTTTTCAATTCCAGGCCAAAGAGTTTCTAGCCCATGCAGTAAGCATTCATAGCTTCCGATAAATTTAAATTTGAAATTGTCGAAGCAGATTATACTATTTCAAACCTTAGCATATCCCAAACGTAGCTAATGTTTGGATACGGTCACATTGGTCCTACGAATTGTTTGTCAAACAAAAATTCTGATCTTCACAGATCTATTTCTAGTTGTCCTTTTCCAGATTTCACTCAAATGCGGTTTGCTCTGTTGTCCTAGATGTTTCAAAACAATTTCTCCTTAAATCATCTTCAATAATAGTTGTCCGCCATTCCCTGTTCCCGTCCTTTTTTGTGTCTACACGTTCGGTTTTCTTGCAGCAAGAGCTTGACAATATCTCCAACAGCTCAAAATCCTGTATTTTGGGTAAAAATCGTGCTTATAATTAACCAGAACTACGTTTTCGTAACGATATTGTAGGCAAAATTGATAGGACGCAATAATTAGAACTTCCAATGGCGGACTACAGCTTCAATTTAAAACATACTCAAGGCATATGTTACTGCATGTTAGCTTCAACTTTCTTAAATATAACTCAATCGCCATTAACCAAAACCAGCAGACTCAAAGCTTATTATATGCTGTATGTTGTTATCTGGGGTATTGCATATGGGCGTTCACCTGTTTGTTAATAACTAATTACTTTCCACTTTACTTAATTTACTAATAAATTCACGTTTTACGGCAAGTAAAAAGACCACAATAAAAATTAATGCCCCATAAAAACGAGCTGATTGAAATTGCTTCCCATGGTGCTGAGACAGTAAATTAAAAAAGGAAATTTTTTCCGACTTTATAATTCACCCTGTCTGATGCCGCGTTTGGGCTTAGCATGATTCAGGGATCGGATTGGAAAGCTGACTTTTCTCGCCATTATTCTTCATTTTGGATGGATTAAATATTTTCCAATGTGGGGATCACTACATGAGCGGTAAGTTCTAATCTTGCCAAGATTGTATCCGATTAGCGCAAGAACACTAACAAAATCCATTTCAATGGTAAACTCCATCTGAAATCCTGTCAACATCCCAACCTACATCCTACAATCTTTTTGTTTCGTTTGCAGATCAGGTTCGTACCCTAGAACAATCTTAAAGATAGTTTCATCAACATCCGCACCTCGGAGCAATCTTTTTTATTTTCCCACCTGAGCCACTAGTCCAGCAAGAACGTGTCAATAATCCTGACACAAGATGGACGCAAGGTGACACTGGGAATCTTATCAATTCGAATCATTTTAACCGTTCTGAAATTGATCTGTTTACGGTTTTTCGCTTGAGCGAAACTATCTAGCCGCGATGGTTAAATGGTAAGATAGCGCGAGATGGTGTGATTGCATCTCGTTAAGTATGCAGAGTTCTTGTCCGACAGGTTAACTGACTTCTTGCGCGATTTCCGAGTGAGTTAGGACTCTAAGTAGACTTCAAGTCCAGCCCGAGTTGAACGCGAGAAAATGGCCAGCATGTAATTGTTTTACGATGTTGTCGGGCATGTAAAGAGACGGCAATTTATTGAAGGGCAAAGACGTTTAAGAAGAAGTCCTGTCGCTCGACGACATTAAAAACTCGATGGCAGTTGTTTTTGTCGATGGCGAGATGGTAGGCGATGCACTGAATATATTATTATTAATGGATCGATTATCTTGTGAAGCGTTAAAGTACACACGTATAGGGACAACGTTACAATCGACGCTACAATAATTTACAAACATTTATGGAATGCTCGTTCTTATCGATGAAATTATCCTGCTATCATTCCATCCATCGCTATCGCCTACTGCTTAATGTGTGCGTCTGCTGGTTAACTTTTTCAATATCCTTGTTAGCTACAGGGTTCGAAGCAATAGGTTGTGCACAATGAAGCGGAGTGAGTTGGCTCTACAAAATAAGATATTCTGTAGATGCTGCCGAGAGGATTCTATGGCAAATATTACAAAGGAATGGTGAAGAAAACAAAAACTTTGCCTTTGTTGCTCCTACATTCCCATGGTGATATTCGTAAACATGATTGGAAATTAAACAAAAACACAACGAATCCTGGCGCGTGTTAAAATAGACAAGATTTATGCGTGGCAACAATTTGAATCTCAAACAGGATTTTCTTCGAACGAGTCTGTGTGCAATTTTCGCAGTTATTTATGCAAACATCTCAAAATAGTTTTCCAAGTATTGCGTTCAAATAAATAACGGTGTAAGGACCTTCTCAATGAAATTATTGTCTTTAATTAGGTCGTGCCATATTGACTTTCATGACTCTGAATAATCGCCCAATCTAACACATACTCTACCTCCATATCGAGAATTGCCTACCTACTGTATCCTTTCATGAATTTAGTTTGATAGATCGGTACCGCACCATTGCTTAAAGTGGTGAATCGTAAGGAACCCATGAGTTTGTAGTGGCTTTCATGGTGGAAAACATTTTCAAATTAAATGCCAACAATTTCAAGGGCGTTAACGAAAGGACCAATGGAATCTTGGTCAGCTTGGTCAACTGTCATGCGTCTACTGAAGTCAAGGCGAAGAGGATCAAGGATGATATTCAAAAGCAGTTTTGGGTATCTTCAGTGCAAAAATCGCAAAGGGACAGCTCAATGGGAGAGTATTCATGCAGAGAATAACGACAACGCCTGATTGTCATCTGTAATTGATTAATTTTTAGACTATATTTAACTCATTTCCCACATCGTGACAATCACAAGAGATCGAGGACATACCCAGATGGTCCAACATTTTATCAAATCGACCAAGTCCTCATAAAATCGTGAGTGGGAACCTGCATTCTCGATGTATCCTCCTTATAAGGCTGAAATTCTGATACCACATCTGCAAAAAAGATAGAATACCAGCTCCACAAGCTAAACGATACCTCAGTATTATCCACATACATCTTCGTGGTAGAGAACCATATTTACACACCTTCACAGGCTGAGGAAGGTAGTGACATTCTAGAAACCATGTGGAGGACAGTGATAGATGCCGTAACAGATGAGGCTGAAGAGATCTTTAGAAATCAATCAAATAAAGATTCGAATCAAAGAAAATTCGAAACGACTGGTAAGACGCAAATATTAAAAAAGCGGAGAATCAAAGAAACCTCGCGTACAAAGAGCTCATTCAGAAAACAACCCAGGCAAAAGGAAACCACTATAGCACCCTATGATGACAAGCTAAGATAGTGTGTCAAAAAAAAAGAGTCGGCCGATCATCAACACCAAGATCCGACTGTTAAACAAGAATATGAAGCACCCAGATCGACGTATGGCTCTATCAACAATTTGAGAAAAGGCTTTGATCCTTAAATTAATCCCAGTCAAATTCAGAAACAAATGGCTAAATATGCTAAGAAGGAACAAAAACAATTTGAGCGATGAACTTTTCCAGAAGAAGAGCAGGATCAATACATCATTTCAACGAAGCAAGAACAGGAGGCCAGACTAGAACAGGATTTGATTTCAGAAAAAATAAGCTTCCGAGGATAGAGCAGAGCAAATGCCAGCAGAACTACTCTTGAGAGGAGGCCCTCATCTAACTAATCTTCACCACCACTGGACTCCTTAAATATGATCAGATGAGCAGTTACCAGGTGACTGGTGGTAAAGTATTATTTGTCCTGTGCACAAAAAGAAGACGAGTTGATAATTATTCAAGCATGGTATTACAGAGTATTCTAGCTAGATCGAGAAGTGGAACGTCAATATCAGGCTAAAGACTTGCCACTTGTATGGCATGATAGTTGACGCTATTTATTGTAACCACTCGATCGGCTTCAGTTTTAAAGAAATATGAAGCAGTCACTCGATTATTCAGTAAGTATTAACTTGTCATTCATTGCGATCTTTTTTCACGTTTCTTGCCCTTTATGTGAATATTTTGCTAGCATTTAATCCTGTGAGTGAAGAAAGGTGTAAAATCTTCAATTTGGTCTTAAAGGAAATTGTTGATTCGCACTCTTTTATGGCTTTTTCTCCCCTACTCTTTAAGTTAGTCAGTGAACCATGACGTACTATCAGTAAGTTGTAGATCTTTATTTTAGAGACTTAAGTAAAAAGTGATCAGATAAAATTATGTATAGAAATGAGAAACATGAAGAGGATGATGAGTAATATAAGTTGAGTTTTTTCCCAAGATTTGACAAGGATGGCGGCAAAAGCACTTGATAAAGCTTTCGCTTTAGAAAAGCTCAAAAGCACAAAAAGCTACTTATCATAATTTTTTTTTGTTTAGTTTGTTACAAATTCTAGGTGATCAACTGATGTGAATTTCGTTATGCTTTGAAAACTTGTAATAAACAAGACTTTCGTCTACGTAAACCAGAAAAAAATGAGTTTTTAATGGAAATATGTCAGTCAAAAGACAAAATTTTGCCTTAATAATATAAATAATTTTTAAATAATTTTTAATAAATAATAAATAATTATTAAATAATTTTTAAAACGTAAATAATTTTTCAAACGGGTTTGTTCAATTGAAAAGAACTACTCGTTGTTGGAGAATATATCAGGCGTACAAGGATCGAAGATGTTGATGGTCCTGGGTGTCCGATAGGCTAATCGTATACAAAATAAGGAAAAATATGACGAGGAGTCTGTTCAAACGAAAAAAACCATTTCTTTTTGGATGGAAGATGCTGCTAGTGCTAGACGTGTAACAGGCGTGATACTGAAAATAGTCAATAAATTCTTCGTGCGATTGGATAACTATCAAGGATAAATGAAGTAAGATGATTAATGATATTGGATGTGATAGTGATGCTGGATTTACGAAGTAAGATGACTGATGCCAAATCTTTTTCGAACTTCCACAAGAACAAGATTGCATCTGAAAATGAAAAATGGTAGATGACTACCGCGTGTTCTAACACCAAATCGAAAAAAGCCTTTCGATTTACTGCGAAATTTTGGCATCTCCAAAATAATACAAAGGAACTTCGTGTAGTTTCAGAACACTGGCTGATAAAATGATTCAGCCTGATTCCAGGATCATACCTTCGGGTCCGATGGGTAGAGTACAGGGGAGAAAGTTCTTGGAGACTTTTTCAAGTCCCTGAAAACGTCCGTTGTCTTTATTTATGTTATGGCAAGTGCTTTTTGAGATACGCGCGGTATTATCTTCGCGGACTAGAACGATAATAAATTAGGAATAATTATTGCCAATTCATTCTAGCACTTTTAGGTAGTTTGAATGATGAATGACTTAATAATCGTCAGTTGAATTTTGAAAAAAAAGAGAATCTTACCAGGACGAGTGGTCCGCCCTTAATGGGTAGAATACCAATGGTCAAATTTCATGAATTGGAAGACGCACCTCCTCTATACCCTTTTGATATGGGTCCTAGTGCCGATTGTGTTTTGCGGAGCTTGAAGAGATGAGGACAGAGGAAGGCTTAACGAAGAAAAAGAAAGGTTTTGCTGAAATGATAAACTCAAGACTCAAGTCAAATGCAGAGGGGTTAGATAAGGAGCACTGTTGAAAACTCATCGTACAGCGCGGGCATAAGTGCCCTTTCCTAACAGGGGCCTTTGTTAGAGGGTGGAAAAGAACTATCGCAAAAAATTCAATGTTTAATGAAAGTTTTGCAAAATTATCAGTCGACCTAGTAACAAAATCAAACAAAATTATACAAAAAATGAGAATCACAAGTGAAATCGAAATTCAAGCATGCATCTTCCAGCTGTTAAGTGGTCCTGCAGACCAATTTGGTATGATTGAATCAATCTAAATTTAGCTTAGCCAATAAATATCAGATGTTGCTTGCTCATCAGTTGCAAAAGAGAGTCCGTCTTCTTGTTTAACAATCAATTTGATCTGATTTATTTATTCAACTTTCCAAGCTCCCAAGATAAAATTCATAGATTCTTCACTTCGCATGGTTTCCAATATCTTGGACTGGGCAAAAAAACAATTAGTTAGCAAAAAAAGAAAAACACCTCATAACAGCTTTATTTTTTATCTTTCAATTCGATTAAGATAAGCAAACATTAATTTTCTTCTGCAGACATGCCAATGAATCACTCGAAAGCCGCAACTCATAGCACAAATCGATGAAATAATATTTTAAATCAATTATTTTGAGTGCACTTAAGGCGATATTACTGAGAATAATTTAAACAAATATCCAGTGAAAAGAAATCAAAACAATGCCAAATTATAAATAATTATGGGCGTAATGATATTTACATGTTGCTTGAGCAATTCATTGCAGAGATCATTGTACTTGAAGACTGTGGTTGGTGTCTTGGAGCCAGGTTGCTGGATCTATCAGGCCAATGTCTAGTTTTTAGACACTGCCTCCATATGTTAATTACATTCTTAGAATGGTAAGTGTTGAGCAACAATAAAATGTCGTTGATTGTTCATATTCTAATTCAAGAGTGTTTGTTTCAAGTCTGCAAGATAAACTGAATTTGACTAATTTATTTTGTTTATGAACAAGATTGGTAGAGTGTTGTCTGCATGTGTGTAAACATCCCCGAGTGGAATATGTGAGACAAACTGTGAGAAATGATATTGTTTTATTGAATTATACATAAAATAATTATAACACATATAATTTATCTTGAGCACGTAACTCCAGAGTGTCAATTATGTCGTAACATTCAAGTGATTAAAAAAAACAACAAATTGTTGCACAATTTTCAAAATTTATCCTTAAACATGTTGATAAAATTTAAAACCAAAAGCTTATTAATTGAAATGAAATAAAAAAAAAAGTTGAAAATTTGCTTCCAAGAATTTTTTCGTACACTTACGGACCAGCTTGTGAAAAGTCCTAAAAAATAGGAATAAGTTTTTGGTTAATATGTGATTGGGTCAAAGCTACCAATCATGATTTAACTTACCACTATTAGGATTTAACTATGATTATGAATTAAAATTGATATAATTATGAACGAATTAAACGGTATTACTTTCACTAGTACGCCGTAAAAAAGTCCTGCCCAATATATTGGACATACGCTCACAGAGGTCGCAAAAAAAGCATAACCATGTCACCGAGTGAGGCGAAGCCTAGGTCCACTAACCCAGGCGTTATTTCACTGCATCTACTGGTCGCGTATTCAATTCCCAGCAAAAACTTCTGTGTGTGGCCTGTTAGGCTGTAGTGTCAAAAACAAATGCAACCTAAGCCCCGTCCTCTTTTCAGGACAGTCAAAGTGAGTCGCGGACACGGCTTAAGCGAAGAAAATTTTTTTAGTGAGCTCGAGATATTGAAAAAGTCACAGAAAAGGGAATTCTTTCTAAAAAGGACGATATAAGCAGCGATCAACTGCAGCCATATAGCCTGACCAGTTGCCCAACAGTCGATTGAGACCACCAGAGTCGGCACTCCCTTTTGACTTTCCAACCTCTGTCTAGACGACGAATTTTTTTCTACACCAACGTTTCGCCAAAAACACGGAAAACGTCAAAAAGCTGCCTTGCCCCTGAGAAATCAAAGTGTATTTCCTCTGCGGAAAGAGTGGAAATGTCGTATGATGTCCTTGTCTACAAAGGCTGAACAACACCAATGAATTAAATGCTGGTGAAAAGGATCGGCAAGGACTCCACAGTCGTCCTTAGATTGGAAAAATGGATTCCAAAGGAAGAGGTAAGACACAAGTTGTTATCCAGAAACTTCTTCCCGCAATTCTAAAGTACAACGATGCGACAAATAGACGCATGGATATATCGAACCCAATTGTCCTGAGATAGCTCGTGCTGACAACCAGGGGATGGGGTGGTCGATTTACTTGGATAAATGATTCAGTACTACCAAACCAACATACGAACTTTTAAATGGACTCTGCTAGACCTTAGGTATTTTCTCGATTTAGTTATCATTATGAATTGAATTGAAGTACAAACTGACTAAATGAAGGCCTCATCATTCAGCAAAAGTATTCCCTCGTTGAGACTCGATGTCATTCCGCATGAAACTGGCCAATGCCCTCGCCAAAGGCAAAACCAAAGCACGCAGTGAAGGTGAAACACAGAAGTGCAGACGTGATTATGCAACATCCTTACTGAGCATCTCGGCAAATACCAGCGTCGACTCTACGTCGGAAGAGGACTCATCTCCTTGTTTTATTCGTGTCCAGTGATTCTTCGTGTTCTTTACAGGTTAGAAAGAAAAAAGTGCACCATACTATACCGGGTGAAAAAGTGCAAACAGACAGGATCCTGCATCTTCGCGTATTTGCCAAAACCAAAATGCCAGCAGGCATAAACATGATGTCCTTCAAAACAGAACAGATGTAACAGAATGTCCTTCATGATTAGCAAGAAGTGCATGTAACATTTTGCTAGAAAAGTGATTTGATTCGAATGGAGTATTCAGGTGAAAAAGAAAAAATTATGAGGCCATTAGATATGCATGTCCAATATGGATTGGAAATCGCGCAGCTGTCAGGTCTGAAAAACTACCCCGAATCTGGGAGCATTTTCAGAGTTCCACGGGTTCATTTTTAACTACATTCGTGTCTTAAAAAATCTTTGACAGCTAGAATGAATTGGTAAACGAAAAGGTTAAGTAAATGTGGAGTTTTGCACGCCAAGGACATTCTAGTATTCTGATTACATTATTTACGATGATCATCTTGTTGAAATGAAAAATTCCTTTGATACGCCCAATTTTACAGCAACTGGCAAATTTCAATAAATGTCCGATGATCCATAATTCCGTCATTTATTTCTAAAATTCAATGCCTCTTGCAGCCACAAAACCCCATTCCATTAATATATTGGATCTGTACTACTGTTTTCTTGGTGTCTTGGTTAGGGTTGGACGCTGCACCTTGCTTTCCCCATAATTTTAGATACCCATCGGGATCCTGAAAGAAAATCAAAAAATATAGCGATGCGCCAGGACTCGTGAGATGTAATTTGGTATTGCCGAGCAGATTCAATCCTGGAGTATGCGATACTTGGAGCTAGTGCGATTTAGCACTCTTGCTCCATTTCTGTCTATGAGTGTTGAAAACTCACCACACTTAACGCAAAACTCTATTAGGTCCTCTCAGTTACTATTAATCGGAGGCTCGGGTAGGTGTTTTGGGTTTCTGCGAGTGGGATTTTCAGGAATTCCATGGTACTGTTTGGTATTTCGTCTATTTTGTCGAACAGTTTTAGTGTTTTGTCGCTTATGTATTTTTCTATTGTGTCCAGTCGTAGGTCTTTGTGTATGTCCGTGTTCCTGATGTACCATGGAATTCGAAAAATCCACCGTAGTGCTTTATTTTGCAGGGATTGGAGCGCTTTTTGTGTGTCTTGGCTGTCTGGCAGAAAGCGGTACTACCGTATAGTAATGTCGGTTTAATTATTTGCTTAAAGATCAGTAGTTTGTTTTTTACATTTAGTATACCCCCCTTGTAAGTTGGAGTTCCGTGGAGTGTGCTTCTCCGAAACCAAATTGTTGATCGGGGAGAATGTGTTTTTCAGTTATCACTTCGTTTAACCTTATCAGGCACATATGGCACCTGCTGGTATATGCTTAATTGATTAACAGAAAAAAACGCGCGTGGCGGAAATGAAAATATCATCCGTTTCATATTAAATTAGGAATTGCAGAAGTATGTTGAATTAGGGTGCAAAGGTGCGCAGCACGAAGCTATAGTTCAAATGAGTTCAAATAATGTGCGGATTATGCTATGAACTGTAACACTTTAGCTCGTCCAACGACAAGTATTTATCAGGCACCATTTCGATTCATACTGAGCGAAACTCATAAAATTGACAATTGTGTTTCTTTGTTTACCGTTATATAAACCGTTATGAGGGTAAATGAGCTTTGATTATAGCAAATTATAGCAACGAGATTGAAGCGCAAGCGCACCAAGGTACGAAGACATTATTGACGGCAAATTGTTGACTTTTTTTAATTTTTATTCAATATCTTTGTAATGAATAATTTAAATGGATTAGTTTATGGATAAATCTACATTAAAGATTTTTCACCTTTTTTTCACATATCTTGCAGCAATGCTTGTTTTCACTCACTTGAGTTTCAAAAGTCTTCTGTGCGAAGACAATATTGGTACACAGTTTTTACCAAATCTACAAGATTATATTTATGAGGACTATGACCAAACTAAGGGAACTCCAGCGCTTATACAAACATACTGCTCGGAATTACTCATGATATCTTTTTGACTATCTGTCTGCAGCCCAAAACTTAGATAATTCCAAACAAAAGAACAAGAATAGCAACAATAATTAATTATAAAGTCATCACACGGCTATTACATCACTTGTGTTGGTCTTATCCGCAAATTCAGACAAATGTAATGTGTGAAAGATTCTCTTCGTTGTATGAATAAAAAGAAAACAAAATATTATGAAAGATACATTGCATCCATTAACAAATTTAAGCGAATGAAGGCGCGTACTCGCAATGCTGCATACTCACTTTGCATACAACAAAAAACAGAAATGAGGGCGCACTGAAATATGTTGATGATGCACGAAGTGTGTAAGTAAAAGATACTTTCTACTCTGGCGACATATATAGATAAATTTCCACGTCGTTTAAGCCAAACATTACCTGAAATGAAGATAAAAGAAAAACATCTGAGAAGAAAAACAAAAACGCCAACAGATAACGAATGAAGATGTTGCGGAAAGTGTGCCAACATTATGTTGGGCTGTTGTAAATGAAAATAATTTATTTTCCGAATTGCGTAAATTTATTTTCAAGTTCACGGCAGCGATTTATCTTTCTTTTCGATGGCACTATCAACTAATTGGGTCACATTTATTGTCAGAGCGCGCGAATTAAGGGAGGAAATGAAAAGCCATTGCAGAATGTCTTTCGGAGGTCATGTATCATAATGGAAAATTGATGATTTTCGTTTCAGACAAAAGATATTTAGCAAATCTCACCTACAGTTGCAAAATATCCTTTCATCTGACAACGTTCTCCTTGTATTCTTCGATGAAAGCCTCGCACTTCCTATGATTGATAACCATTGCGTTGAATTCATCTTCACATCGTCCTGGGAAACGAAGACGACTGAATTATCTAACAGAAATCCATTTGCCCCCCATTATGCGCTCACCGCATGCAATTAAACCTTTTGAATTTATGCACTTGGATGGCTTGATGTCGTCAAGTTTTCTGTGTTACTCTCTCCTTTTTCGCTGACAAAACTTCCAACTCGTGATTAATGACGACGACCTATGAACTACCAGCTTTTAAATATCAACCTGGTGCTGGTACAAGTTTTCCTTTTAGCACTAACAACGATGGCGGTCGCACTCCAGCAGCACCAGCACCAGCACCAGCTCCAAGATGAACGTCTTCAACTCCGTTGTCGACTTTATAAGAATGAGAATTGATGGTTGGCATTTAAAAATGTCACTGGGAACGGACGCGGAGACACAGTCGATGGCTGGCTGGAGTGGAGCAACAAAGTGGAGTTGAGTGACAAAATTGAAAGTTAAAAGAAAAATCAAGCGGAAACAAGAACCAAACGTTGCACATCGACTGAGCACTCAGAAAACCTAAAAAGGTGATAAGTTCTTCGTTTTTGCAGCCATTAAATTTCAACGCGTTGTGCCAGCAAGTTTTCATGAATGCAATAAAAACTTTTGAGTGGAGCTAGAAGTTTGTTTTTCATCTGACCACCGACAGCGATTGATGACCCGCGAGGATATGGAAGGGAGTGTCGCAAAGTTGCAGGAAACATGACCAACTTCTGGCCTCGATGTTTTCACCTGGGAACTGATGCCTAGGTGGAAGATTTAGAGCCTGGGAAGAAGATGAAAATGTTTGTAGCGTTGTTGGGCTATGCCAGCAAGAGGATTAAGTGGTGGGAAAGTACTTGAAAATTGCTCAAAGTGAGAGAAATTATCCTTGAAATGTCTTGCACGACTGAAGTATGTTCCCCTGGAAACAGAGTGCTGGAGATTTTATTAAAAATGTAGCAAGTCTTACAATTCAGATATTAGAGATTTAAGGGATAAACAATGATAAATGACTATTTCATTTATATCAATGGAATTGTGCTGCTGGCTTGGGCAGGACACAACAGCAAATACAAAGTTGACATAATTTATTATGGACGAACGATATTTTGAATGTAGGGAAACGTAAATATTTTAAAATTGATATGAAATATTTTTATTTTATTTCTTATGATGACGTTCTTTACAATTTTATGCATGATATCCAAAATTTTGAATGCCTCTACATTTAACTTACATTTTCAGATCCTTCTTAAAAGACAGAACATTTGCTGTCAAAATTTGAGACATCGTATCACACAGTCGCAATATATTTGCTGGAATTCCATAAGGTTCATGCTAAAGTCCTTTGCTTTTCGGTTCATATATCTCAGATATTCCATTTCCAAAATGCATGTAGACTAGCCCCAATTAATACAACAGCGCGGGTCGATGATTTTGTATTTTGTTCTTTCTTTGTGGTAACTTGTGTCCAACCTCAAGTCTAATCCAAAGAAACTAATAAACCAACTGTGATTTATCGGCTTTCCTGCTGACGTTTCTATATTATCTTCTCAACGGATGATCGTTTGGCGGAAAGGGGTCGAGTTCTTCGACAAAGAATAAACTCGACACAATCCACCCCTACCTGTGTTGCGACTCTGTCAACGAGGCGAATTCCTTTAGTGTACGGTCAATGTGAGAAATTCCATGATTCCTTACCGGGTTCTAAATATGTCACATTACGTAACAAGTCTTTTTTATATTCGTTACGTCGGAATAGGTAGTTTATCTTAACTATCGATGTTATTGCTTCTTTTGTTGTTAATTTGTTAAATGGCACTGTTTTTTGTTTACATAGGACTAGGCCTTTTGGCCTCGCCTAACGCCTACACGTTAGTGACTTCTTTTTCTCAGCAAGAATGCATGGAAGGGAGAAAGATAGCTGTCAGAGAGACCCTTACCCTGTCAAACAATCCAACATGCCTTTCTTTATCAGAAAACCGTCCGCAAGAAATGTAAGACACGGTTCCTTTTGTTTGAAGATTTCATTATTTTTCCCGCTTTATTTTCTAGATAAGGCATGTCTATTTCCGGAGGGATGCAAACGGAGTTTTGTCCTTCTTCGCTATGCGTGAAAGGTGTGGTGGGCGTCTGTGTCCCTGGACACAACTAGAAAACAGTTGCGAAACGGTTTCTTTCGATTTTATGCAAGAAATTGTAAATTTTCGTGACACTGAGTGTTTGCGCTAGGCAATCTTCAGTGTGATCATGATTTCCGCAAAACGTTAGTAGAATCACCTTTGCTCTCAAGGAAGTAGCACTACGGGGACGGTCTTCCTGTCAACCAGCACCGTCGGCGCAGAGACAGCTTGGTATGCGGGTGTTATGCGCAAAGCCCATTGTCTCTGTATCTTCCCAATACGTCCTTAGCAGGATTCCTCAAATAGAACGTCAACCCCGACTTCGGAGCCGTACAATAAAACTGATTCCATCTTTTCAACGAGGTTAGTTCTTCAGATAGTAGAAAATAGTAAAAAATTCTAGAAAAAATATTCGAAAAAAAGTAGAAAAATATTAGAAAATAGAATTAAAATCGCTTAAAGTCTAAACTGGGTTTCGGGATAAAAATCTGACCCGCAGCAATTGACAGGAGTACATTCCTTTATGTATGTTAGGTATATTTACATCCATGGTGCCACAGCTTGAAAAATTTTGCACCGAAAGTAGATAATAGGTAGTACTAGAGCTGAAGAACTTTAACTTGACCGGCCGTCAAACAAGGATTTGCCCCCGACTCAATGTTGTTACTGACTTTTTTTTTGGATTCGATTCGAAATCTCTTCAACCGAGTTCAACGCTTTCAAAAAGTTCAAAAAGCATTAAAAGTACTTTGTTACATTGCTTTGACTATTGACTTTGAGTCTTGAAATGAGGACCATACAAATAGCCATGCCGGCCGTAAAAGGAAGTACGAAAAACTTCTTGTTGCCGATTAAATATTCAAATAGAGATTGTGTAATTTTTCTCTCCATACATAAAACATGTGCTGAAGTATGTCTATAGGCTAAAATGTATGCAAGCATAAGTTGAAATGGAATGCGAAAGGATTTAGGAGTTAAATACCCACTAGCTCGGTACGCTTGACGTTAGCAACGTAACTTATTATTCTTCCCTACGGTAGTAAATTTACTTTACTTGTGAACCCTCTGCAATTTGCGGTACAAGGCGACCATGTATAATGGGATGCCATCAGAATTGCTTACATTAGGAGAGAGATACTATTTGTGTTGTGCGTACCAGAATAGTAGGATTCACATTTGCAAGGAAGCCTCAGGTAGTATGCAAAAGCCAAAAGCGAAACTTTCATTCGATCCTGAACGTCTACTGAATTTCTCTCGTTTCAGCCAAAATATTTTCGGTCCTGTGCTTTGAATAAAATTTGCACGTTTTAACATCCTTTCATTACCGAAAAATTTATCCTCAAACATGCGGCGAAAGGCTCTCCCCGAAGGCTTTCAAGCTTCCGAGAAATCTTGTAATATATGCGTAACCATTTTGAAAAAAACAAACTTTTTTTCTTTTACAAACACTTCGGTATGATATTTATGTAAATTAAACTCTGACCTTACTGAAAAAGATTCCCAATTTGTTTATTTACTTGAACATCATGCATAATTACGAAAGAATTTCGCTTTTCCAACACACGCACACATATGCTGAGACATGGATCCGGGCAGATCTGTGTCATCTGCACGTTCACAACCTTTTTTGAAGAAAACTTAAAATAAATGTTCGTTCTTGAAAGTCGAGAACTTTCACCGAGGACTGCGCGGCGAAATGGAATGCTTGCTGATGAATTTTATGAAGATTCATAAACCACCTGTACCTGTTGACGAAGCATTTATTTTTTTCCTTTCATCATATCAACTTTTCGCAGGCAGGCTGACGACCGACATGACACTTTTCGCAATTAAATCTCTTGTTAGGGGTGCACGGAAGGAAATATGAAAGGAGAGGGTTAATTATGGAATTTCTGCGTCGAACATGCCTTGGTTTTAGATGAGTACACGTACAGGTTGAGTGAGGTTAATTAGGACTTGGTACGGAAGATGTCTCGTTATTGAGTGGCAACATGTACTTGAGCAACGATGAAAGGACGATATAGATTGTGTAATTAGACAGGTATGCATCGTAGTAGAGCATTCATTCTCCGTCTTAATAACATCCGAAAGCCAAAGGATGTTGAGACTCTTTTACTAGGTCATAGTGCTAGTTGATTAGGAAGACTCTTTCATACATTCGGTATCCTTTAAATGACAATTCCATTCCCCAAAGCCAATGCTAGATTGAATTTAAATCTCTGTTCTGTTGTGCTTGCATCTGCAATTCCAGCTTTCACATCAATATTCTACGAGGCCAGCATTTATCCAATCCACATGGTAATCAAGGACAATACGAAAATCGGTTTCCCTACAATAAACGCTATCTCCGATTCGGTTCGTGTAGTGAACATCAAATCCTAGATAGATTTCCTTAAAGCTTTTGCACCGCAGAGGTTGCCGGGCATGCTATCATCCCTTCCTGCTCTGTGCGACTGACGACGCTTAGATTTCCCTTGATTTTCCCTAACGAACAAAAATCTGATTTGAGTTCCAGAAACCTTACAATATATCCAATTCCATTTCATTTCATTTCATTTCATCGCATGAAACCGCCCCAATGCGATGAAATTTCCATTCGATATGTTTTGAACGAGAATTGTCTTCATAGCAGGTCCTGGAAAAGTCGTGACAATGGCAGTAGGACGGTAGTTGCCCTCTGGCTTTACTTGACTTCTGCAAAAGGAAAGTTGTAGCTGAGACGTGTTAAGATGCCTTTTTTACGGAACAACATTTCACCACGACTCAGAGATAACACCAAAGAAGAATGTTTATCCTTTGCACCGCATGTCGTCACAGAGAGGGGTTGGGTGGAGTGTAGTGGTTGGCGGAAAAGAATAACATGTATCCACATAGCTTGAAGGAGTTTAGTTGTCGTTGAGGTAGAGCACATTGAATGTCGCTTCAGTTTCTTGGCCAGAGATCATTCGGATAACCGTAGGACACTGTGAGGACATTCGCTTGACAACAGCAAGCAAGGTAATATCGGTGAAAGTCCGTAGAGATTCAAGACGTTAGAGCAAACAATAGTATCCATTGGGAGAATGACCCAGTGGCTTAGCGTAATATCTTTTGGGGAAACAATAGAGTGACCTGGCGTTGCAGATAAGCAAGCTAGGTAATAATGTTGAAATTGAATTGATGGCTCAGAGCAAGAGTAGATGAGGAGAATTATGAGAATTTCTATACAGTAAAAGCTCTTTATTCGCGGGGTATATGTTCCATAAATACGCCGCGAATACAGAAACCGCGAATACGGAATGGTAATTTATATGAGATTATAGGGGATACGTTCCTAGGTGACAAAATAAAAATAAAATATATATAAAAAATGAATTTAATAAAAGTTTTTGAACATTTTAATTAATTATCTTAAGGCTTAGGCAATGGTTTGAAGAATTTTGTAATTTTTTCTTGCTTGGCTGTTTTCAAAAGCTCCTTCAATTCAGACTGATACACAGCAGTCGCATTAGCAATTTGCCGCTTAAAAATAAGACTTCGTTCCATAGACGGATCAATGTCCATAAAGAAATCGCAAAGCTCATTTGCCATTCTTAAACCTGCACTAAGATTTTTCAAATTAAATGTCACTTTTCCAGTGCTTGTTGAAGCCTCTTCTTCAATGGGCTGTGAATTTAACATTTCCTCCAAGTCGGTTTCAGTCAAATCTTCATCTTGCGATTCAAGCAATTCCTGAATGTCACTTGATTCTATCTGTTCGAACCCATCTCGTCCTATTCCATTCGCAATTTCGGCTATGTTTGCTGTCAAAATTTGAGCTTGCATAGATTCTTCGACATTTTCCGCAGTCAGAGCAGGCCACAGTTTTTTCCAGCATGACTTCAATGTGTGTGGCTTCAGTTCTTCCAACGATTCTTTTATGTTTGCGATGCATTTTGCTATGTCAAATTTCTTCCAGCATTCCATAACATTCGTATCAGGATTACATTCCATATTATCCAATATTATTCTGAAGGTTCGTCTAATGTAATAGAGCTTAAAGGCCTGGATTATTCCTTGGTCCATAGGTTGAAGCAAAGCCGTCGTGTTTGGAGGTAAAAATGTCACTTTTATATTTGGATGCATAGTTTCAAGTTCGCGAGGATGACCTGGTGCATTGTCCAAAACTAGGAGCGCTTTAAAGTCTAAATTCTGTTTTTTTAAATAAGTTTCGACTTCAGAAACAAAACAATTTCGGAACCAGTCACAAAAAATTGCGCTTGTAACCCACGCTTTCTTATTAGCACGCCAAAACACTGGCAGGTTGTCCTTGTTTTGATTTTTTAAAGCCCGAGGATTAAGCGATCTGTAAAGCATCAGTGGCTTAATGACACAATCTCCAGATGCATTAGAACATAGCAGCAGTGTAATTCTATCCTTTGCTGCCTTAAATCCAGGAGCAGACTTTTCGCTTTTAGAAATGAATGTTTTGTTTGGCATTCTCTTCCAAAACAGTGCAGTTTCGTCTGCATTAAATACTTGCTCAGGTTTGTATCCTCCATCAGCTACTATGTTTGCAAATTCTTCTGGATATCGTCCGGCTGCAGCAGTGTCTGCAGATGCTGCTTCTCCAATGATTTTGATGTTATGCAATGATTGTCTCACCTTAAATTTATTGAACCAAACTTCCGATGCTTGAAATCCTCCATCTGTACATTCACCACTAAAACTACCATCAGGTTCTTTAAAATGAACGTAGAGACGCTTTGCCTTCTCCCGGATCATTGGGCCACTTAGGGGCACCCTTTTTTGGTTGCGGTCTTCGATCCATAATGACAACGCCACTTCCATTTTTTCTATTGCTGGATCACGAACAATTTTCGCTGACAGTGAAGTTGAAGCTACAGACGACCTTATTTTATCTTCGGTTTTTTTTATCGATCGTACAGTTGATTCGTTGACATTGAATGAGCGTGATATGGATGCAAATGACTCTCCAAGGCGTAAACGATCAAGCATTTCTATTTTCACTTTAAGCGGTAACACGGATTTTTTTCGTGTCGAAACTCGTTTCTCATTTTTTCTAGTCGACATTATAAACTAGGAAGATTGCAGTAGAGACGTGTTACTCGATCACAATTTTTGTAACGAATGCGAAAAACGAAACAATAAAACACGCAAAGCGGCATTTACTATAAACGGAACAACAACATTTGAAAATATACTTTATTCATTGAGTTATAAGGTTGTTTTCAGTCTGTTTGTTTACAATCTCACACCGATCGCGGCGAAGGCGGCTTGTGTCAAAGTCCTCGGCGGTATCATGTACTTTAGGCAAACTTGTGTTACATGAGCAAAAGCCTGGCTCTGAATGTAATGATAATGTTATAAACAATATAAAACAAGACATGTGTCTTCTTGCTGGCGCGGTTCGGCATGCCTAGGTAGCATTGAATGTTTATGCAGATGGTCGGCAAATGGATCAATCACAGTGGTATGCAAATGGTGTGAATGCGTTCTAATTGCATGGTTGTTGTAAAAGATTAGATGACTGTCAAATATGCTCGCTTATGGGATAAGTAGAAATGTATATTGTTTACCTTTTCCAGTAATGTTGCTTTTATATCCTGAACTAATAAACCATCGCATGAAATAGTGCATCTGTGTAAATAAACGTAGAATGCTTAGGCATGCAAGGATATATGAAAATGTAAGATTGATGGCAGGCTAGTCTTGACCGAACGGCAGGCGCGTCAGCAAGTTGGCTGGATCGTGTCGTGTCTATAAAACAAAATCTTTTGTACTATAACACTTGTAATAAGATCTATTTTACTTTTTTATTAGTCCATTTGACAAGGATATTGGATTGGATACCTATTGGAATAATTTTATTATTATGTATGTACTTATTAGATCCGCGAATAAAAAATTTTTTAGTCGCGAATATAGACATTGGGTCGCATTTTTTTAATCCGCGAATAGTGAAAACGCGAATAAAGGAAGCGCGAATAAGGAGCTTTTACTGTACATGGCATTGGGCCACTGTCTTTAATCCTGTAGTTTCCTCATTGCAATCTTTATTTTATCTGGCTGTATCTCTATCTTTCCCAATAAATTATTCCTATCGCCTTTTCAGCTCACGTTCTCCTCAAACCCAGCTCATACATCATATGCGGACCCGAATGAAATTTGCATATGATAACACGTACGAAAGGTGTCATGCAAGTCTTATGTTTGAATGTCATAGTTCAAAACCAACATTACAGCATCACAACAACAGCAAAACGATTAGGTTAGACGATGGATAGCCTAAACTCATCTGCTGTCTGGACTCATGTTGGAATGGATCTTTCTTGCTGCCAGACGTTCATTTCATCTTCAATATTTGTGTCCCCAGGTCCCAAGTTAATTAAAATTTCACTTTGTACCAAGCATCGGAACATCTTTCAGATATTTTGCATAATTAGATACACACATGCATGCCGAAAACTTTAATCATACCCAAACATATTTATCATGGATGACCGAATGTATGTAATGTTTTGTAATAAGTCATCAGTATGATGGCAATTTGTGGCTCTACGTTGTGTCCATACAAAGGAATTAATAATTTTACACGCAAATGTAGTACGTTAACATTTTCACTAAAGATACATACAATAAACTCGAAGACTGCTTGACTGTGTTTTGATGTCACAAAGGTGTTAAAAATAATGATTTTCTGAGTGCAATGTTCAATTTTAAGTCTTTTTAACATGGTGAGAGAATCATTTGTAAGGAGGTAATAGAATTTCGAAATTCTTGTTATCTGGAAAATAGAATAAAAGGGAGACATTGAGAAATGGCACATCGAAAGTAATAAAACGAGAGTGTGTGGTTAAGCAATCTCTGCTGGATATCGATAAAAGTTTTTTTCATTGAATTTTCCCGGTCTTGATCCTTTATTGCAACTTTATTACATGAAAGAATGAAAGCAAAAACCCGATTTCCAATCGGGTTGATTGTATTCTTTGTTTGTAAACTTAGAGTTACTTCGCAATGGACGCCAAGGAGTAACTAAAGTCAGACTACCTGATTAGTTTTTCAAAATTTTTGCATCCCATTAACGTTTGAAGTGCTCGCAGGAAGTAGTTGCTAGAATTCAAATGCGTATTTTTTGGTGGCTAGGAAACCAGAGTTCCAGTTTCGGTTTATAGATCCCAAGTTTTCGTTAAAAATGGTCCCTGAGAATTTTGTCTTCCCAGTAAATATGTATTTATTACAGCCGATGCTTCTTGATTTAGAGCGATCGTACCGTGTATGATCTCAATAAAACGTATGATTTACCATATACCATATTTGGGGACCCCGTCTAGATCCCTGAAACTTGGCCTGCCAGAAATTACAAGCATGGAAAAACAACCAAAAGAATGAAATACTATATTTCAATAATAACAATGATTTGCTATGTAGATCCTTTTACAAAACATGGGAGCTGTCAAAGCGAGTGCCAAAGAGAGTGAGGATGCGCTCTCTCCTTTCCATATTAATCTAGTACTAAAATGTTGATGTTTTCGAAATATCTTAATTTTAACCAAATTTTGAAAAAGTATGACACCTGTTTTGATATCAAGTGCACAAAGTTTTTCCGGGATGAGAACAAGGCACGCAGTTAATAGGAACTATTCCGGAGCGACGTTGTTTCATAGAGAGGCAAATGCAGCCCACACTCGGGTTTGAGGTTCAAATGCTGACTCACAGTAACTTCCAGCAGCACATCCTATAAGGATGAGTTTGTTTGAGGGTAGAAACGTATGCATGCCACACAGCCCAAAAAATGTTGAACCGAGAGTAGATAATAGGTAGAACGCGAGCTGACGGTCTTTTAATTGATCGTCCGTCAAACAATGATTTTTCACCCTTAATATTGTTACTAGCAATTTTAATACTATGTACTAAGTCACGCGTAATACTTATCTAAAAAAACCATCACAGCTCTGCTCCTAACATTCCTACTTTCAGGCTCCGCCTAGTATTCAGTAGATCTCTCAGAATCTACTTACAGAAGTCGAAAGCAAGCGAATGTCTCGCTCCACATACATTTTGAAGATACTATTGATCTGGGCTTCCATGTTTGCGATTCAAGCGTTGATATGAAAGCCCACGTTGGTCTGGACTGATAAAACTGTCGCTCAAACGACCAATTAACTATGCTATTAGGTCTTGCGATGTTAGACAACTCAACAGGACTGTTTCTGTCAGGAATCTCCTCAAATAGACCAGCAATAACAAATTGAAAATGCTAGCAGTCCATGAAACGAAATGGTAACATTGTGACATGTTTCATGTGAGTCCGCACACGATTGTCAAAAATAGGAAAAAGTGTCAAAATTGTCAAAAATAGGTGAAAGTGTCAAAAAAATGTCAAAAGTGGACAGTCTTCAGGTATTCGGGATTTTTAAATCGCCTTCGTAGTGGATAGGGAATTGAAGCAAGATACAGCCGTACTCACATTTATCAAAGACTGCGTTCAATGCGTTCCAATTCCGTTTTTAAGCATGAAATTTTGACACGTAGCGCACAGACATAAAACAGCAAAGTGTAATGCAGAGCGGTTTCTATAGCATTTTTTCATCATTCTATATATCTGTTATTTCAATTATCGATACGTTTCGCTGGTATTCGGGGAAACATCTCCCTCGAAAAAATAATAACACATGACAGGAGAAAAATCCGAAACAAGTCTGGGAAAAAAAGAGAAAGACTTAAAAACTGTTCTGAATATTGATAATCTATGGAGACTTATCAAACTTTTTAGAACTTTTCTACTGGTCGTCATTCCTCAGTCTTAACTGCGAATGTCTCACTAGGGAACCACAGCTCATTTTTCTCCAGGACGTGACGAACCAACTGCATCTTTCACACTTCTAGAATCTGGAAGGCGTCTGCCTCAGTAGAAGATATATGCGCTAGTTATATCTTATTTACTTTTTCTGTCCTTTACGTTTTGCTTCTTTAATGTCTTTTATGACCCATCTTTCAAATGTCCTTATTTTGTTGTCGTTTGTCAGGAACAGGGTCCCCCATGTCCCAGTTTAAGTATAACTCAGGATTGACCTTTTTAGTTCTCTTTTCTATGCAGTTGGCTTTTACAATTGCCAGAACTGATAAAAAAAACGGTTTGAAAGCTGTGTCCTTATGCTTACTTTAGCTGGTTCATAACTATGTTTTCCAGGTTCTACGCCAAGTTATACATAATCATTCACCTTTCCTTTTGGACTTTTCAAAATTACATGAGACTAGATTGAAGTCGCTACCCTAGTCTGAGCCACGCACTTTGATTTCGCGAAGTTAATTTGTAGCCCTACTTGTTTTGCTTCTTGGCGCATGGTCTAAAGGATTTCTTCAGCAGATTTAGAGGAAAGTAACGGAATGTTAATATCATCAGCAATGGTTAAAAGGTTTGTTTTTTGTGTTTTACTCGTCTCAAGGTTAGTTACGTTGTTCCCTAGGCCTTCTTCTATCCCAGGAAACTTGGTGTTCAGTGATTTGGATGATCTTTATAATACGACTTCGGCTGGCCCTCAATTCGACCACAAAGGAGCATGTAGAACCGTCAAAGTTCCCAACGTAGTAATAGTGCAGAGTGGATTTCGCCAGAATAAATATCTTAGCCAAATGCATTTCTCGGTCTAAATCCTAGTCAATCATGGGTGTTGTGGTTGATAGTGATGTTAAAATTAAATTACTAGTTTTCTACCCTTCGCAATTCAAATATCTCGTGTAAGAGTGTGAGAAGGAAGGTAGGTTGGGTAGGAAGGAGAAGACTTTTTGCGTCCTGAATGTTGGACTCCTTAGTGGGCCAAGATTCCTACTGAACTACAGACTAAAGACCTCCGATGTCAGTCGGAGTGCCTAGCCTGGAACCGTATTTTACAATACAGCGGGTTCGGCTCTCCTATTTCACTCTGGGTGGTGCCTAGTGATAACAGGAATTCCTTCTCTAATGGGAGGGAAGAGAGGAGGAATATTGCTCGAGAAGATATTCCTCAGTCTTTGACATCTCCAACCGATGCAGTATGTCATCTTTTAGTTATTAGGACTGCCTGAGTATAATTTATTACATGGTTCCATTTGTCAGCCAATTTCAGCATCTGTTTGGTTAGGCTATTCGGAGGTAGTTCTTCCATTTTTTTCAGCAAGGTCACCATGCAGTATGTTCCAAATAATGCATGAGTAGAGAGAACTAAATGAACGGGGGTTAATTAGGTTTCTTGTGCAACTCATCGTAGTTCGAAATATTGAAAGAATAGCAAGAGAAATAGCGTATGATTCCTGGAGCATAATATTCAATATTATAGCGGATCTGGTATACAACTCAGACGTTGGTTGTTCACCACGAATATTTTGGTGACCCCGACTTGATAGAAGGAACTTAACTGGTGTAAGTTGGTTTAAACAATCTGGTAGTTCTTTTTGGGAAGTAAGTTCTCTGATTTCTACGTCGACCGGAAAACTGCAAGAAATTGCTTAATGCGTTCAAATAAATCCACGGATGTAGTATTCTGTATCGCAGGAAATCTTCGATCTATCTACTCCTTTATCATTATATGTTGCTATAAAGATAGATTACGCTAAGAACAGTGATACCAGTTTAATTTTGTAAGATGTCGACCAGGGCAGTGGCCGTTATATTTGATATACACGCAGCATCATCAGATGGATCAACAATCATGTTAATGATTCAAGCATAAGAAAATTCGGAAAAATCTAGAGGTTTTGATCAGAGTTGTACTCAGGTTTCGCAATTCTTCGTTTTTCCAAAATGTTGTTTCGTTAAAATTGGAGAAAACTTTGGAGCTTCTTTGAATCTACCTGAATAGAAAATTGATAAAGGATCATATTCTGCGATCAAAGCCTGAGATGGTTGTGATCTTTTCAGTTTCGTAAAAGTCCTTGGTGCTGGGGCTTTCCAACAAGAGTTTGAACGTAATTGTTGTTTGCAGTGTCTCCAGTGATTCTGCAAATTATGTCTAAACGTTTGGAATATCTTTTAAAGGATTACCCATAATTGAGTGGTTTTGAGTGCATGTATCGTAGTCAAGCTATTGCATTGTTTTTTTTTTTTGCTAATCTGGTAATGTAACATGGATCCTGTAGGCTATAATCGATATGAATGCGTCAATTTCAGTTGCAGGTCTCCCGAATTCTTCATGCTGCATTTCCAAGATAAAGATTGGACTTTTCTTTTGCCTTACCAAGATCGGAGTAATCAACGTTTTTGGAATAAATCCTAAAAAAAGGAGAGTTGTCGGTAGTGAATAAGAAAATTTTTTTCATTTCACACCGAAAAACCAATACGTCATTAAGGACAAACCCTGATAATTTTACATAAATTTGACGTTTAAAGTGAAATGTAATAAGAAAAGTTGCAAAGTTCCTTTTAACTCTGGTATCGGCAGTTGGCCGCCATTCGTGGAAATGCGAAAGACCCTTTTTGACTCAAACAAGATATGTAAATCATAATTTGAATTACGTACTGTCCAATCCTCTCGAAAATGTGCAAGTAAAATATACAAATAATAAATCGTGTCCTTTTCACTTTTCACAGTTGAAAATTTCAGAAAAATTTCTGCTCTTTGTGTTTGATAACGTCAAAAATGCTGACAAAAGGAATATGAACGCATTAATATACGTGAAACTTCGAGCGAAATAGTCGTGTGTGTGTTTCATATCAGTATGCAGTAAAATTCTAAAGAAAAATTAAGATCTTCCTAAACTCTCTCCAAGCATGGGCTTGCGCTAGAGGGTTTTGACAATATCCTGAATAGAACTGAATCGAATTTTGATAGAATTTGATGTATACTCATGTCAACAGAAGTTGTTTGATATTTTTGAATATTTTCCAACTGGTTTAACCTAATCCAATCAAATAGTAATCGGAAATCAGATTCGATTTACATTAATAATGGGAGATGTGGTCAAACGAGTTGTGGAATTCCTGAGCTGATCACACTTCTCACCTTCCAATCCTGCCAATATAATCAATCAAATGACATACCTTATGTTGAGTTGCTAGACTTGATAGGATGGCCACTGAAGTTACTATCGACTATTCCCAGAAGAGGAAATATTTCGGAAAACAATTACAAATGCCTGAGGGCTAACTTTCTCACGTATCCGCGTCAAACCATAAGTTTATTTGCATGTTCAAAGAATAATCGACGCTAATTTCTACATGTCCAGAATTGATGTGAAGAAAAGATGAAACTGACGCGAATGATAGTCCATTGAAAAATCAAACCAAGTTGCTTATGTTCGCTCTTCAAGGGTCAATAAAGAAATTCATTGTGAAACAATAATAAAATAAACATTGTGAAATCATTGAATTCAGAAATCCCAACCAATTTAACATTTCAAAAGCGTAGACAGCTGAAGCTCTTCTTTAGAACGAGTCAAAATCAACAATGGCCACTCTTCTGGGAATACGCGTTCACCACCTGTGTAGGATATTGGATTCTCGTGGCTTCTAAAGTAAATTATTTAAATTTTTGAAATAGAAATAAATTTGAACTTGAGCTCGAACAAATGAAAACCCATAAATCCTAACTTTATAAACGAGATTGACTGCGAGAAGTCCGGTGTGAAAGGAAGACAGAAAAACTGTCCAGAGTTAAGTTCCATTGGGTCGTCAACAAAAGAATGGCAATCATTGATCAGAACTTTATTTGATATTCACGGTTGCACCGTTGGCGGTTGTTACGTCGCAAACTCAGTGGTAAAGGACTCGCCGCTGGCAGTCGAAAATCTCTAATTGAAGCTATAAACCTGTCGAATCGTTGATGGATTGCAGAAAGGTAAAAGTGCATGTTGCATCTGAAGGATTTACGAGTGCTTCCAGCATTGAGTGCCTTTCCCTTCTCATTCATTTCGGATAGAAAGATGATAGATATGTAGTGCATCTTCTTGACCTCGAATAATTAACATGTGCTCAGGCATCCCAAGTATCTTCCTTGATTCGACTTTTGCTTCTAACACTTTCTATTAGGTTTCGTTTGCTATTTTTGGATATTATTCACTTGGCAGACAAGTTTGGCCCGACCACATTTCAAGCACCGCCAATAAAATCGATAGGTTTGGTAAATTACCTGTGTATCTTACCTATTCCACTCGATACCTGTCGATTAGAGATACATTGAATTTCGTACCAATTTATCATTAATCCAGTTGCGTCAGAGGTAGTGGCGGCGATCATTTTGTTAACGATATTCCTATAAATGGCACTTTGATAATTTGTATTCTGACAAAGTGGTTGATGATGGTGATGAGGAATTCATTGCATTCGTTATTCAGGACGGGCGGGGAGCGAAACGAATGACAATATCAATGGGAGGCGAGGACAAAGACCGAAGATGAAACAGGCAAAAAGCCTTGACTGATATGCTTGAATGGAACAAGTACGTTTGTGGAATGGCTAGGTTTGAAGAACTTCAAAAAATAATAGACATTTTGCAAGTCGTTGTCATTTTCGGGGTGATTTGTATTACAAATGTACAATGGGATAAGGTATTTTTCCAGTATGAACAATATGTAATGAATGGTATCTTCATTAAGTATTCTATGCATGTGATTGCCTGTTGCTGGTAAAGTAATTTATTAGATCTTGACCTTTCGTTGGCGTGCTTAGTGCTTTTGGATTCTTCTTCATTATTGGCATGAAAACCGCTTCGTGGCTCTTTTATTTTTAGGATTAAATAGCAAACTTGAGTGGTTTGAAATCGTGCCCTTGGTTTTAAAGATGGCATTAATTCAAGTTGTAAATGTTTTGATTTTCTTTTAAAATTAGCATGATTTACAAGATAATAAACGTTTATTTGATGGTTATAACCTCCTTTGAGCATTATTAATAACTCGAAGGATACGCTTTGTGCGCCCTTTTCGTTGCCTTTCTAATTACATTGAATGGAAATGTTAAATGATAACTCATAACACCCTCTTAATTGTCTGACATTTTACCTTTTCAAATCATTATTTTTGATTATTTGGAATCAGTAGCGTTTAAATTCTCTGTTTTCCATTCGATCGTACTAATTACAAAGAAAACTAACAGGATGTCGTTGTTTTTCTAATTTTTCTATTTTATTATTTTGCAAATAAATAGTATAGCAGTAAGTTCTGTCAGTTTGTTCATATTGAAAGAAATTGCGACCGCACCAAATGGTCACACTTCAAAATGAGAATGCTCACCAGTTACTCACTTCTGCTTAAAGGCTAAAATACAATAGTGCGAGACTGCGATGCGAGAGCGCGACGAGAGTCTTGCAGCAAATGTCAAGCAGTTTTCGTAACATGCATTTGTGTAGGACAATTTACAATGATTGCGATGCGTCAATGCGAGAAATATTCGAAAAATCGAAAAATCCTCGCAACGAGATGCGTTGACGCTTGTCAGATGCTTGATGGCGCTTAAATGTTATTTGAAATTCAAGTATAAGGGTTATTCTGAATGAATTTTGAATGAAAGTTTCGTGCATCCTTCTTGAGGCTAATATTTGCCAAACGAAAAAATTCCAAATTCAAAACTTTTAAAAAATCAAAAACATTTGCAAGCAAATTTCATTTAAAACGTCACCAATTTGACATTTGTCATATGAACATTATTCTTCCTCGCATCGCGTGCATTGAAGGCGTTGCGTAAATTGCATAAATTGAAGGCGTTGCGCCACGGCGTGCGAGAATCGCATCGCGCTCTCGCATCGCAGTCTCGCAGTATTGTATTTTGGCCTTAAGTCATAGGTTCGGACAGTTTGTTCGTCGCTTGAGCCGCTTCGATGAAATTCGGATCGCCCGACAAAAGAAAAGGAAAGGAAAAGGCAAAAGGACTTATTTTCCCTACATTAACGCGATATAAAGAAGCAGCTTACGTGATAAGCGACCCAGGAGAAGAATTTCTGCGCTGAGAAAATCGTTTGAATGAAGTAACATCATGTCATCAGGAGCGACTTTTGGCTGAAATATGCGTTAACACTCGCACTATCAGGGGTCTTTTACGTGAACACTTTAACATTTAGTGACTCCTTCATTGACCCGTAGGATCAAACGAATGAGACAGTGGTTGGAATGGACCCCTGGCAGCTCAGATTTAAGTCCCCTAGACTATCAACTGTAGTTAAAAATAAGATTGAACAGGTTTTGACATACAGCGTTGAATGGTATGAAGGGGCGTATCATGAAGGCTGCACGAGAAATGAAGCGATTAACGCCTTGGTCCAAAAATTTCAGAACTTATGTCTATAATATGTATATATTTCAGTTATGGTTTGAATCGTACTTCAGCGCGTACACAACTAACGAAACGGTCTCAATATTTTTCGTTCTAATAGCGCACAAACCCAGTTAACTCGAGTAATAATTAAAAGGGATTTTCGGTACACTATTCTTCCTCATTAATACGTAAACAGTCAAGCATATCCGTTTACTCGGTCTGCGCTGACAAGATCCTTTCTTTTGTTTTTTTTAGATCACGATTATCCCTTCGATATATTGGGCTTCTTCTGTTTTGAAATCTGAAATCTGAATCTGATATCTGTTCTGAAATCTCTTGGGCTTCTTCTGTTTTGCACATCTACGATATGGTTTTCGTTGTTTTGTGTTATTATAGGCTTCACTATTTATGATCTGATTTCTGCTAGTTAAGATTTGGTATTTGTCTTGGACTAGTTCGCCTTGCTTATGCGTTCAGTTACACATATTGTTGCCTTTCATTTAGCATCCCCGATGTTGTTTTTGTTGCAAACCTGACAGTATATTTATAATTTTAACATTTTCTTCATTATGTGAAAACAGTCCTTTATTATTCTAAAAATAATTTCAACTGGTCTTTTCGTCTGCCAAACACTATTTCTGTCTTCTAAATTTCCTCTGGAGTTTGTCTGAGTTTTTAAGGTGCCCCATCGAAGAATTCAATAAAATAATCACTAATTCAAAGCTGCAAACGTTTGTCCTTACATAGTGAGCCTTACTGAGTTTCACTGCACACCTAACAAGGGGAAATCAAACATCGTGTTCGATATCTATGAGTCTGGAGATAATTCATCAAATTCATTTTGGTGACCCCGACGTGATCGTAACACATCTCTCAAAGAAATATAGAT
This sequence comes from Stratiomys singularior, assembly GCA_954870665.1. Classification (NCBI taxonomy): domain Eukaryota; kingdom Metazoa; phylum Arthropoda; class Insecta; order Diptera; family Stratiomyidae; genus Stratiomys; species Stratiomys singularior. The sequence continues at coordinate 9,493,887 of OX940881.1, read as the reverse complement.
CAGGGGGTGTGATATTCCAAGAAGTGAAATTTTTCAGTCTAGTGAATCGCAGTATCGGACTGGACGCACTAATACAAATGAATGAAAATAAAGACGAAATTGAAAAAGCCAACTTAACAACCTCGTTTATGAACGCCTGAAAAAAGAAGTAGAGACGGCGGTAAAGAAACATTTTATGCCCTTGAGGAAGTATGGAAAAGTTTGGATAAGTAAATGATCAAATTCATAAGGTCTATTAAGGTTGTCGCAACCATTTATATTTCGAAGACAGTAAAACATACCCAAGCTAGCATTGTGGAACGAACGGAAAAGAAAAGAATTTAATGTGGTTCCCATACATTGGCTGCGGTAAACCTAAACACCTAAGAGATTCTAGAAATTCTAGATCCACCTAGCTGGTAGTGCCAATCGATGCATCCCAGCCTGTGAGTTGGCACCTGATGAGAAGCGGCAGGGACGCGTGTTCGAAACCAGCTTGAGCTCTTTCCATCTTTCTTTGTAAACCTAAGAGATGTTTGGGGGGGTCGGTCATTCGCAGGCATGGAAATCTCACACTTCGTTTCGCAAATGCATTCACCTCCAGATTACAAACAATGATAAACCCCCCATCCAATGAACAATGAATATCCTGAAATTTTTAACAGCTTTTCCATTTGCTTTCCAGGCATAGTATACAACCATCTTTGCACTTAAAAATGTAGGCCAAACGACCACTACCGTAAAACTCGGTAGCGCGAAATTTTACAAAAGTGGTCATAGCCTCTTCAGGAGGAAATTTCCATGATATCGTAATTTCCTGTTGTAGAGGTACCTCACATGTCTGCCCTATCTTGTGCTACATTCGGTGCTTAACTGACTTTTCCTCATGTAACTCACAAATTCATTGAGTACATTCTATTGCAGAGTACAAAAAGGATCTAAGAACCTTCAAATTACCTGTCATTCAACATTGATTTCACAAAATGGCTAGGAATTCATCTTTTGTCTAGTCTTATCTGCAGTCTAGCGATATGATACAATAATGATTTATTTAGAGGTCTGAGGGAGCAGAAGATCGACATAGGACTTTAGCTTCGAAGGCACAGAAGGAGACGAAAAAGGAGAAACAAAAATGAAAAGGGAGAAGAGAGAAGAAAAATATGAAGAACAAGAACAGAAAAAGTTTCAAAAAACAAGCAATTCTCCGTAAATGACTTGTTTTGGAAGTTTTTACAACAATCCGACGACTTGCGTGGATGTGTAACAAGTCGCTTGAAAGTAAACATTGAGTATGTCAAATTTTCTCTTTCAAATTAGAAATATAAGTTCAGCATGTTCCTGCAGCACTTTATTTATTTAATTTTCATCTTCACCTTCAAACGTCAGGTCCTAACACACTGTGAACCTAGAGCACACTCAAATTACCGATTTTTGAAGCATGAAAAGGATGATTTCGAACCACTTGCGGATTTTGGTTTGGTCAAAAAACTTAAATTTTGCTTATTGACAAGTCCATTGAACCAAAAACGAAATTTATGCAAAAAGATGATTTTTGCGACACTTTGATCGAACTGATTTTGATGTTATTAGTTTGACAGCCTGTAGTGGTCTCTGGCCGAACATTACTGAGCAAAACCCCGTGACAGTTTGACTTTGACATTTTAATTAGTGTTACCATTGTGGTGGCTCAAACGTCTCTCGTGGCTATTGGTGTTGGATTGAATGGTGGATTATGTACTATTGACATAATCGTGTTGGAAATATACTAAGACTTGATGCTACTCATTTACGTATGCCCGGCATATTTTCAGCAAATGATTTCTACAGAGAAAGTAGTTGGCAATTTACTAATTGTCCATATCTTAGGCATCGTTTAAGAAACGAAATGATGGCATCGTTTAAGAAACGAAATTATCCAAACATGATACCAATTTCTCGACTAGTTTTACGAGGGTTTCATTGATTTCCCTGGCCCGGGACTGAACTTGGAGTCAGCTCCATTTTCTGCATGAAAATAGGGAAAGAAAATGACAGGCTTCATCCTGTTTAACAGCCGGCTTGTAGTAAGTGAAACGCGATAGGGAAATCGACCCAATTGCAACTCAGAAGTTGGTGATTCAACACGAACATTTTGGTTACCCCGACGTGATCGAAGCAACGAAACTGTTGTCAGGTTTATATAGAGGTCAGAGCAACCTACCTAATGTCAACCTAATTTTAAGTTAATAAGGAGGATTTTTGATAAGGAGTTTTAGGATATGTGATGATATTTTGTGTTGCGAGATTTTTAAGTTAAAACGTAATAGCATTGAGGTAGAGAAAACCATCAGACAAATGAAGGACTACCCTTCGGAAACTGCTTAACTTCAACTTGGCATTCAACGAAGTACCAATGAATGATTTTGTCTGTAACCCAACTAATTTGCTTGAATATATTTTTATGGTTGATAACATGCTAAAGCAACCCTTTAAAATAAACCGATAAACTTCTTCTATTCCTTAGAAGTTTTTGCATTCAACAAACAATAGCATTCTCTTTTCCGAGGAAATCAGTGATGAGAATTGTGAAATCTTAGCTGGGATTCTAACGCAAAACGACAATTTCGTTGAAAAGATTTTCATTGAAAACTCTGGAAAAGCTTTACATAATAATCAGTTTTGTTATAAAATTTACAAGCAGCATCGCAGATGGTTTCAAATTAATTGAAAATATTTTCTTGCATAACAAAATTTTCCATGACCGAGATGATAGCACACTCGACTGGATTTCGTGGGAGTTGTTGTCGAAGTTGAGCGGATTGAATTTATAGAGAGATTACTCGGAATCGTATAAACTTTTGAAAATTGCAAAAACCATAGTTGAATGCATACAAGGTTTCTGCTACATGGAAATTTACATTTCAATTTTCTAGCGGGTTAAGCGTGAATTCCATCATTGATGAATAAAATCCGTTTTATTATCGTTGAAATTGTTTCGGAAGGTTTTGCGATACAGGCAAGATCGTTCCGTTCAGGAGTTGGTAACACTCGAAAACGTGCTACGATGACGTTCAAATGAAAAGGAAATGGTTGAATCTGTTGTGGTAAAGGAGACGCCTTTTGTTCAAATATCGACTTTTTTTTTCAGGAGACGAAGATAGCATCAAGCCAAATCAATCGCGGTGAAGATAAAGAACAAAAGCCTTTCAATGATACAACAGAAAAAGTTTTTCTTGTCGAATATCCTTGAAATCTCAAACGATTTTCTGGTAACAACTATCGTACTGTCTCAGGCAGCACCACTTCCTTTTACCAGCATCCACTTTGGCATTCATACCGGAGTCATTTAGTAAGAGAAAAATAAATTTGTACAGGATAAGATGTTACAAACTTTTTAATCGCTTTTTTTTACGTTTTTTTTAATCGTTCAAACTTTCACACCGATGTGGCGTTGCTTTAAGTTGACTTTATTTTTGTGCAAGGACTAAAGTCAGACGTCTGCTGAGAAAGAATAGATTGGGAGACGTTGTACATAATGGGTTTGGTCGATTTTTTATCTGTTGTTGAAAGGATGCAAGGATGAAACGTGTAACGTTGATTAGGTAATGGAAATTACTTATTGGGCAATACTCTTATTTTCAACGTGAACTCACGGATGAAGGAAATTGGTTATTTGCTTCTATTTAACGATGAAATTGTCCAACTCGAACTAGAACTGAGGGAAATGTGCAGAGAAAAAGATAATTGTCCAAACTTTTCTCTAATTTAGGTACTTGATAGCCTGAATTTAAATTTGTCATAATTTATGGTAGCACTTTGCTTACGAGTTTGAAGACGAGATTCCATTTCATTTGTTGCAAAATTTGTTTTTAATGTTTTACAAGACACACCAGGATACCCAAAAACCGACAAATAAACGCTTTAAATCTCAATTTACACCTTCGAACGTCATACAATTAACAAGTGGGAAAGGTATGCCCCGAACGTTGGGTCTAACTTGCATCGAGCGGAAATTCGATATGCATCTTTGAACTTTCGCTTGAACAAATCGAACAAATACAAGAGAAAATTAACACCTTTTGGAAAGCAGCTCAAAGAAAAATTTCTAGTGATGCAACTGGAAAAGGTATTTGTTGATAAACAAACACTCGATAATTATGTGCACTCGAATTGGTATCCGAGCTCATTTATTACTGGCAATTCTTGTCAGCAGTTAGATACCCTCATCTTGGATGTTTGTTGTTGTTATATATTTAGTTAGTACTTACTTAAAGATACTCCTAATCCATTCGAACTCACAGATACATTTGTTTCATAGTTTCCAACTCACTTATTTTGTATGAGGAGGTTGTTCGATAACAATACGGTATTGTAGGATGTAAGATGTCCTGGACCGGAAGCGGGATGATATCGCATGTTGTCCTGGATGAGATCTCGTGCGGAGAGCTTCCATATCAATCATGTTATTTCAATTTGATTCACCTCAACGTAGTCATTAATCAATTTATTTATGTTCAACGCCATCATTGTGTCCATATTCGTAATGCTTCCTCTTTGCAGGAGATCCTATTTGGGATACGGATGGGATGGGTCGATTGCGCCTTTCAAGTGTTTGTGATTTATCATTTGTGTTGCGATGCTATATGTCGGGAAATGTGATGATTTTTTTATGCCAGGCTGTTACACATTTTTCTGATCGTTTATCACTTTGTGTGTGTTTCGAGAGTTCTAAGCTCCTAGATCCTAGTGCCCAGATGTTCCGGGCGAAATGCAATGCGCGACAAGTAATGGAAACATGGAGAAATTAATTCGCCTCTCCGAAGGGAGGCTTACTAACAATTTAGCATTTCTAGCTGCTTTCTGTTTTAATCCTTTTCATTGGAAATGCAATAATTACACTGAGTCCATTTCGATTGACATGAAAACTAAATTGATCCAAAACATTTATTTGAAAATTATTCCCTACGTCATCGAGCCAGAACGGTGGTCTAGCGTTTTCAAAAAATTGATTTGTCTGGCAATTTTTCGAAATAATATGTTTCGAGAACGTCGTTGCCAAATTTTTATAACTATATCAATGGTACTTGAAGCTTTGCAGCCATTTAAGCCGGGAGCAGTAGGCGAACTTTCAACCTCATCGGTGTCTTTTGAAGGATCTTAAGCAAAACGTGAATTTCTTATCTATTTTGGATGCTTTTTTTAGAAAACCAATATCAGGATTACGATCGCCATCGACTCGCAATCCGAAACAAACCGACCTAGAACGTAACGCCCCCCCCCCCAGTATTTGCAGCAATGAAGCTGCTTTCATTTTTCAATAAAAGAACGTCTCCTGTATACCTAATTCTGAATTACAAAATAATATAATAACGCCACCACAAACATCGTTTTGGTAAAGAAGGACATCTCGCTAACGAGCTGTCGGTATTTAGTGAAGGACTTTGAACAAAACGTTAATTTGTAATCTTCTTTGGGCGTTTTTTTAGTAACCCGTATCAGAATCACCATCGCCGTCGACCCGCAATCCGAAACAAACTAACCTAGAACGTAACAAGCAACCCCCCCCCCCCAGTCATGACTGACACAGTCCACAAGTGGTTCAAAAGAGGCCAAAACTGCTTCTGTATCTAAAGCAAAATCAGAAGAACAAGAAGGATATCAGATTATGAAAAGGATTCTCTTCTGTACGGTGCCGTTTCGCAAATTGATTTTTAGTACATGTTTCATCAGTTTTTTTTTTCGAAAATATCCTTGTGCAAAATTTTAAGCTGGTCTATCTTAAAACTACTTTTTCCTGCACGGTGTGGAGCAAAAGAGTCCTTTAAAGTAAAAAGGTCTTACGTTAAAGAATATTTAATTGAAATTTCCTTGAACGGACGATTTCAGGAAGAATGCGAGCGAGAATATCAGGATGCGTGATGAGCTTGAGATGAGCAATTGACGAAGTAATTCCAGATGGCATTCCCGTAGGGAATCAAAAGTCGGAAGACAAAGGAAGGAAGAGTTTCAGTTTCAACTTGCAGTTTTAGCGGAGTTCAAGCTCAAGAGTACAAAAGGAGAGCATTTTGAAATCATCACAAAGGGTGAAATCCAGCATAAATGAGTGGTTTTCTCCTCTTAAAAATACACAAAATCTAGACCACTGTGGAATAAGCTGGTGATGGCTGCATGGAAATGTCTCTTTGCAACAAAATAAGCCTAGTGGACCATCAAAACACAAGGAGTAACTTTATTATTAACACTAATAGGCCTCTGCAAGTGAATAACTTCGTTTCTACGACGGCGTATTGGCACATAAAGAGTGAGGATTTAGGCGCATCTGAGACCCTATTGGCCACATAGGCCGATATAGTCTACAACGAAAAGGTTGGTGCGGCAAGTCGATGTGAACTCATCTTTAGGAACTGTCACTTTAAGTTTTGCTTGGAACAACTCGAACGCAGAACTTAAATGAGGTTTAAGTCGGTCATGACGGCGTTTATCGTGACTTTTATTGAGCTTTACTTTACTTTCTTAATGACATATTAGCGATGACAGCTTAAAGTGAAAGGGAGGTTCAATATTGCTCTAAGTGACTTAAACGTCAGCTAAGTTCTGCGGTGTAACTACCCCGAGTACGACTGGAAAAAGCAGTTGCTGCAGAAGAACTTCAATTGTCTAGTCAAAAGTACGAACTTAATTGTTCGTCTTTTGCTTGTGTCTTCAAAATATAATCTCAGGTAGCTCTCTATTAAGGACCCTACACTCCATATAAATAGTCGGCGTCTGAATACTCCGAGCTGATCGTTCGGTCTGTGCACATCCTTGTGGGAGAAGACAGTACTATACCTATACAGAATATTTTGATGATTGGTTAGTCCTTTAAGTGAAGGTATCTGAAGCGTGCATCTTTTCAAAGGCAGTGGTCTTTAATTTTTTATGCGCTTTTTAACCATTTTTTGTGGATGATTTGACGTAAAATCTTTATAATTTTATTTTCATTTCTGAATGTTTTTGCACCCTGTAAGGGCTTAATTTCAGTTCATATCATCTACTGAATGCAACTAGTGAAAATTTTGACTGCGTTGCATTGGTGTAAGTTATGTAAGTTTTAGACACCTTTTCATAATGATGGCCCCTTCTACCTTGTCTGCTTTCTTTTTTGTAGGAAAAAACCAAAGCTTATACTGAAAGTAATTGCAGTTGCTTTTTAACTAATCATCCTACAGGCAACCTTCCATTATTTGAATTCGATGAAATTATCCCTTAATAACAATTAACAGCAGTGATATCTAGCCGATTTCAGCAGCGAAATTATTGGCCTTACATTTTCCAGAAAGTTGAACAGAATGGTTTGGCCGCAGCCATTTTCAGTATACCAAAGTACTTTTCTGAGGTTCATTATCACAACCGTTTTTCTAAATTTTGACAGCTGTCATTTGCAAAGGTACCAGCAGGCAAGGGTCACTTTGCAGGTTGACAATTGCGTTGCCCGCCATTCACAGTCAACAACGTGCGACTGATGGTAGGAGGAAAATTGTGCAATTTGTGACCATTCGTCCGTTTGGTGTCCATTTTGCTGGTTCATTTGCGTAAGGTGAACATTTTCGAATGCGATTTTCTCTCCTTAGAAGTAATAACTAAGCGGAAATAAATGGATTCCCGTAACAAAAAGTACGTACCAAAAAAGTGACGTAACAAAAAAGTGACCAATTATTGTAATGGCGTACGAATGGTTTCAAAATTATGATGATAGTATGAAAATTGTGGGATTGGTGACCCTGAATGGTTCATTTTCGAAAAGTGAACATTTTTGAAGGCGATTTTCTTCTCTATGTTTTATATAGGGATAATTTTACAATTTTAGTAGCAATAGAGCTTCACGGTTAAAGGACTAGTGCTTTTTGTTTTAAAATAAGTTGTTTTGTGCGAAAAATATGAAAGAATACCAAATTTTGGCTCCCAAAACATGGAATGTAAAAAAATATGAAAGAATACCATATTTTGGGTGCCAAAATTTTGAAAGCGCGTCATTTTAGCAACAAAGATGAGGAATTTTAAGGAAAATAAAGGAGTTATAAAAGATCCGCCACTAGCAATCTTCATACGATTAGTAACTTATTCTATTTTCATTTGGCAATTCACTGACAGTAAACGCTCCGATCTATTTCTTTGACAGTGTCATTTTTAGCACCCTTATAAAACTAAATATTTTTTTTTTTAATTTTGTCTGATTATAGAGCGGGTTTTATCTTTATTTTATCTTTAAATCATCTTGAAAAGCTTTAAGTTCATGCGTGAAAGACCATCGGAAGTCGCCACAAGGATTGATTAGGTTGGAAAAAGAGTTTGGAAAATAATAATTGAATGTTAGTCTCCAAAGGATATCTTCGGCTCGTGCCTTCCATCAGCTGGAAGTGAGAGAGAACTTGATTTGGAGAATGTAGACCAAAAAAATTTCTGATTTGACTCTTAAAATAAAATTCAGAATATAAAATGGAAAATTTGAACAATGATGTTTCCGTATTTAATCCCTTCAAGCTACGTAAAAGTTACCTCTTTTGACGAACGCGCGCATTTAGACCGGCAGAGTGCGGTCTCCGCTTCACTGATTTCTTTCCAAAAAGTCTCTTGAAACTCAAAGTTGTCTAAAACTACTAAGAAGAATGTCGTAGTCAGGGTCGTTAGTTAAAACCTTTGTAAACACATTGGGGCATTTTGACCCACCGCAATAACGCCGGGTTAAACTGATTTCATGATTTAGATTAAAAATTATATCAATTTCATCAAACTGTGTTATGAAGTTGTCACGCCGGCTTAATCCTATCTGACAATCATGTATATACACGCGAGAATGTAATCCCTGACAACCAATCCTGCTAATATAAGGCAAAAAAACCTGCTAATATAAAGTAAACATCATCATTAGCCGATGCTTTGCTGCTTTCGCCTCATAATTAGAATAAATAGCTTCACGTTATCCATTTAACACAGATCAATCATGGTCTCAACCCATCAAAGTCCGCAGGCTCCATGTATGTATTTCGAAGCGATGTGAGAAACATGTTAGACCGGACCCTATTTTTTTTAAGGAAGTTTTTTTGCACCAGGGGTGATAGAATCAATCAAAAGATTTCAAAGAAAAACTATGAATACTAGATGGACAGCCATGATCTGTTGATAATAATTCAAAAAATTAACAACGTAACGCCCAATACTATGAGTCCTGTAAACACTTTTTCATGTTTTCGATCCTTTTTTGTTCGAAACCACATCTATTAGCTGAATTTCAAATCCGACCAGCCGAATCAAATTTAAATTAGGTTCATCTTCGTGTTTTTCAGTGCTGGATTGAAACTACCTGGAATTGAAATCTTAGTGTGACTGGCTGACTTGGGACCTTGTTCAGCAATGATAAATTCGAACCATCACTCACATGTTTCGTAGTTTAATTGATTCCCTTACCTACATATGAGTATTTATTTAATTCTTTTCACAATGCAATGCGCATGACGCATTCATATCTTTCAAGGATAGTTACTAGTAATATTCTGCTGTGTCTTACAAAAAAAAAATGCAAAGCAAATATATTTCGAACATTTCAATGATCGCTAATTAATTGGTTTGTCCATCAAAGATACTTTTTGTATTAACATCTTCTATTCAGGTATCAAGTGGAATTTTATACGCGATCCATACGTGTAATCTATATTGAAACGGTGATCATTTATACAAAATCCACGGAGAGCGTGTTGTTTTGTTAAGAATCAAAGAAGTTTTTTGTTACTTTGGCAAACAGATTGGGTGCCAAAATTTTTTTAGCCTTCAGGCTCCCCAGTTACTACCTCAATTAACAAATAACCGTGGCTAATTACAATTTAAAAGAATAATTTTTTTTGTAATTCTTAAAGTTAGTAGTATATTTGTCAGATACCTTACGGGTAGACTTTTGTGTTTGTCTTTTATTTGGTCCTTTTTTTCAAATTGTAAATTGACCTTGTGCATGGCAATATTGCAATGCAAGAAAAAAATGAATGAAGCTCCTGACTATTAATTGCATCGCTACGCTCCTCTTGTTAACAATGCATGCATTTAATTTACAATAATATGATTTGGTTTTTGATGAAAATATTTAATTGTATTACTGAAAAACTGGAATGCGACCACATGTTGGGTTTTTTTTGTACTTAGCAACTTTTTGTTCACATCAGCGCTTATTGAAAATTACTGAATGGACGTGGAGCATTGACATTGGAACTTATTACTTCCTGAAATTATTATTTATTATTGTCTTCACGTTATTCTCGCGCTGCAAATATTAAAAATTGACACGAAAAATCCAGCAAGCGCGTAACTCAACAACGATGAATGCATTCATGTAACCAAGAGATGAATGCCTTCATGTTAATATAGTACGAGTTGCGCCACTTAATTAAGTGAATACAGAAACTGGGAAATATGTTATCATCGAAATTAGCGCCAACTTAAGGCAGACGTCCGTTAAATCTGGACAAATTCACTGACATATGGGACTAAAAATAGCTTTCATTTCCACGCGAAATTTTGACTTCAACTGGAACAATGCATTCGGAAGACCCATAGGGAATAACTAACCCGAAGCAAGATTACAAGCCATATAGCAAGCCATATATACATCGAATAAACAAGCTTACCTTTGAATGTAACCGGGCAGCTTTTTTGGGAGACTAAAAGGAAAATCAAGCTAAACGAAGAAACTTTAGGCATCATCAATCATCAGCTATATCAATTCTCCTTCAAATTTGTAAGCAATGACAAATCATATTTGAAAATGAATTCAATTTTTCCCCGCAGAAGGATTATTCTCAAGGATTTGGTATATAATTTGACATCACTGCTGACGGTATTAAGAGTGGTATGACTTGATAAAGCATAACTTCTTGCCATTCTTACAGAAGGTTGCATTGCGATACCCTTCCCCAGGACTTCTTCTGTTGCTGAAATTTTGTATCCATGTAAAGACCTCAATTGCGTAAAATTATCCGTTCCAGCAATGTGGGGCTGTACTATAAGATTGATTAATGTCATAGTTATGTTCTTCGTTGTGTTTTATTACAGCTTCATGTCTGCAGCTTTTAAGTTCGCTGTGGAAGACCATTTTAGGTTTAGGAAGACCGAACTTTTACGGTCGTAAATCGATTTCGTAGATAACCGAGGAAGCGTTAGAACATTTAACGTCATCACGTACCATTTTTGCGACCGAATTCACAATGATTTTCAAAAAAAACCGAAAAAAATCTAATTATTCAGATGACAGTTGAATACTAATATACAAGCCTAGTACTCCTATCAGATCTGTCGTTAACTATCAACCACCGGCCGTCTATGAAACCGCTAATCAACGTCCAATGTAACCGCAGGATATCATATATCCTGCATAAAAAAAAAAACGATAATGAAAAGGGACAAATTGGTCACTTTCAGCAAACCCATAACGCTGAACGATAAATATCGATTTTTATCAACTGCGATCACAAATCTTTACGCATCCATACCCGTGGAAGAAATATTAGGTCCAGTAAAGGACACATCAGGATTAAAAACCAACCGGCGATCCACAGAAGAATATATGAAGACAGCAACAAAGAAAAACAGTCAAGTTTGACAGCACCATATCCATGGCTGCAAACGAACTAGATATAGGACAAACAATAAGGTAATTTCAGAGATGTTCCTGCAAAATATATGCAGTAGACAAGTTCAATATCATTCATTGCAGACGATGTGTGTACGATTACTTTTTTACAATTACTTATTTACGATTAATAAATCACGCTTTTATATATAATAGCGTTTACAACAGCTACCAAGATTTCCATAAAACACGTGACAAATAGAGAACCCCAAAATATGGACCTAACTATCGTACGGAAACATACCCATATGAAGTCCAAAATAAACAGGAACCCAACGGCAACCGAGCACACCTCACATGAGACATCGAACTACCGCGAAAAACAGAAATGATCAGCGTATAGAGCAACGGTACAGCGGCTTCACTCTATGTTCATGAGTTCCAGCAACTATTTCCTTGAAACCAATCATGTGTAAGAGAAAGCTGACAGAAGCAGCTACAAGAAAAACTATATTGCCAAGCTGATCGCGTAGTATAGAAAGTAAAAACAACAGGAAGACAAACCAAAGGGCACTCAAAATAGGACCACATTAATATACGTAGGTCACAACACATACAAATTTAAAAAAAATCTTCAGAAATACAAATTAAAAACCGAGTTGAAAACCCCGCAAAACTTGACAGTACTCGTACATAAGACAACAACGTTATATATAAGCTGACATGTAAGGACTTTGATTTGATGTTTAGAATAAACGAAAGGAAAATTAAAACCGAAAAAGCACAGCATGACCCGGCGGACATAAGACACGAAACATATGTAGTATGACTCTGGACTTACAAATCGATCTATATTCAACTGTCAGATTTAAATCAAATGCTCAACCCACTTTTTCACTTTTCGTTTTCTTAAAAATAACGCTCCCTAAAAGCTTGCGTTAAATCGCAATATAATCATCAATCTACGATAGCTAAGTCTTTCCCTTTCTTGGAAATGCCTATTGACAATGTTACTGCTGTTTTTTTTGACGCTATAGTCAAAAATTTAAGGACATTGAACACGAAAGAAATGAGAGAATATGTCTTTACAAGTTCTTTAGATTTCCTTTTGAGAAGAATGCTTCCAAGAGGATTCCTTAAATTTAGAAGTGTCAAGCCATTCGTATGCCCTAAGATGGAGCACGAGTTCAATGTGATATATACCGTGGCTAACCTCGACTTGTGTTGTGGATAATACAATAACATGTGGACATTTTAATGTACACAAAATTGCTCACAAAGTCTCTTCCTTTCGAAATTCAGCAAATTCCTGGACTTGTACGAAGTGAATGGAAGGTCTAAAATGCCCATAAATGATGTTTTTCTCTGAATAAATGGCTATAATTGTCCTAAATTGCATCTGATGAAGTCATTTGTCAGAAACCTCCAGGTTTTATACAGCAAAATATACTCCAGAAAGTCCAGGTTGAATCCCCAGACGTGGGACTTAAAAGGGGCTGAGACTACCAGACAAGGGACTTAAAACGTCAAAAGAATTTCTACTTAAAACCCAAATGGTATTTGTGCACAATTGAAAAATACCTAAAAAAAAATCTGACAGCTATAGATGCTAAGATTTCCTACATTTTCTATATCAAAGGTAATGCTGGAAAACAATATGCAGGGCCATTTACTCGTTGGGTAAGCGATTTTGTGGTGATGTTTCCATAATCAAGCCGACATCTAAGCTAATCTAAAATTAGATTTGTTAGTTTAAGGTTAATCGGCGAAGAATATTAATGCATTTGATGCCCGACTACAGACTGATTTCTCCAGAAACAGTTTGCATTCCATTTGCATTTTTAAAGACTGGGAAAGATTTGGACGATTCAATTGACAGCTTCCTCAAGAATACTTCTTTGGTCCCATATGCTTTTAAAAAGGAAAAGATGACAGTTGAACGCATGTTGAATCTTCATTACAGTGACAGGATTTATGAGATAACTAGAAAACAGAAAAACCCGGAGACCAAGGCGCTATACACCCCTGCCAAGATAGCAGTAGTAACCATCATCGTACTGAGCATGAAATTAGACCCTCAACAGCAACGGCTGGCTAATGACAATGATAAACTGAACATGACGTACTGAACAGGTTAAATATTATTTGGCATGGTGAACATGGTTGCGAACAATATATTCATCCCCAAGGAAATGAAAAAAATATTCGGACTAAGACTAAATATTACTCGTTTTCCTTAAGAGAAAAAGGTGTTTTTAAGTGTTTTGAAATGTTTTAAAAAAATGATCGAAATCCATTGAAACCCATGCCATTATTTCATCTTTGTGGTAACTTATGAATTTCTTCCAAAAAAAGGTTCTATTTTGATGTCAAATATACATCAAGGGAATCTTTAATGACCTCTTTCGAAGACTGATGGCTTCTAGTAAGAGCTATGTATTGACCTGAAAAAAAGTTGTCAAAATACACAAAGTCTAAGGTACAGTATGTCTGTGGTACAGCTTCCCTATCCACCATTTTCCAAAGTGTTTTTGACAGATGGTTGAGCGATTGTCCTGATCGTCAATTATGACTTCGTGTCATGTGAGATACGGCACGAAGCCAACTCTAGGCGGTCTTGGCCATTCATGTGGGTTTGGTTGTGTTTGACCAGTGGCCGAGTAATTTTCCTGATGGAAAAACTGGTTTCATATCTGATTTCATATGGTTTCATATCAGATATCTAGTGGCTTTGGCTGGTGGAGTATGGCATCAGATGGGACCAACTGCTGCCTGCACAGGTCTTCGGCGATTCTGTGGCCTAGTTTTGGCAGTTCATTATACTTATAACAATGATAAAACAGATTTTCCATCGACGTGGCTTTCGCTGGTTGTCCTCTTTTCCCACATGGCTGTTTGACTTTCCGGTTTTCATAATGAATCAATTTTTCATCACCAGTAAGAATCTGATGCAAGTAAAACTTGGAATTGAAGAAAATATGGAAAACTTGGAAGCCTTCAAGCCGCTTTTTAGGCATGCCTCTTTTTGACAGCAAATGACTTCAATTCGGCACGTACACCATCGCCTTGCTTTCGAATGAATCCTGATGGTTTAGGTGTCTGATTATTAATTTTTTTAATAACTTTCAATATCACGGATAATCTTATTGTCAATCTTTTCGGAGTACTGTACCTATAGCCTGGCCTTCAAACTGATTTTGCTGATAAGCACGGTTTTCTTCACACCTTTAAATCGCCCGAAGGTTCAACGAAACACTTTTTTCACAATTTTGACAGTTTTCTGACAGTTTTGTGAAAACAATATGATCAGATGTGAATGAATACTGATTATGCTATATAACAACATAAGCAAATTTTTAAGTTACATTCTTAATGGCACCAAGTAGAAGTAATTGGTTGATTAATTATGGTAGCGATCAAAGGAACATTTCAACAAACGTACGTCACTAAGCCGCTTAAATCAATGAACCAATGTGAAAGCCGAGTTGACCATAGTATTACAGATTTTCTGGTGAAAAAAAATCAGCTGAATTACTCCCCTAATTTCTTATCCTTTGCACCGGGAACCGACCCTTAGCGTTGCGCTCGTCGCATTGCATTACTCTCGCTGCCAGTCTTCTCAAATGTATCTTACATTCCGTTTAACAAAACTTTGACAGTGCTTCTGTAACGATGCGTCGCTTGAATCACTCTGAAATGACATCCTCTGAAAGGATGACTCGAATCACATGCCGTACATTTGTGAGGACTTAGTTGACAGGTATTAGGAATCCATCATGTGCTTACTAATATATCAAAGCTATAAATTATCCTGCTTGCCCAAAAATTTACGTGATGTCTAACGTACCGTGTCTCCCGACTGTAATTTACGAAACGGTTGGAGTTCATATTTGGCATCAGGAAGCCTAGATTTGAAGGCCATACGTCAAGCTAGGCTACCTTTTTTCAACATATGGAGTCTTCAAGGAAGGAAGAACACGTTTGCCTCTCAAAAGGATGGATGGGGCATGAATTACTGCAAGTTGAACTTCTCTTTTCTCTATGCCTGAGCATAGCCGAATCGAGCATACGAATCGCCTGAGCAGAGCCTTGCCTCTAGTTCATTCTGTTCTTTGATGCTAGCATCTCACCTACCAAAACGACCAGAAGAGTGGGTGCTCACTATTTCTCTTGCTAATTTGTAAATTTTAATTCACTGTCCTTTCGCTGGTGAAGAAGTTGTGGCTGGCAGCATCCATATTCCTTAGAGAGGTGACCCCAGGAGACTGTTTTTTAACTGTAGGACAAGTAACACTTACAATATTTTTAGGTATGAGTCAGCATCGTTGTTCTTTTCAGTAAGTCATAAGTCCACGCCTCTGATAAGGATCGCAGTTTACCTGCTTCGCGTTTCTTTCACTAACCCTTCCTTGCACAAGGACAGGATCCTTCCCCACTCTTCTCGTTAAATAGCCTCTCCACCCTCTTCCCCAATGTGAGTCGATCCTCTTTCGTTCCTCAACAAGTAGAGCCATGGGCGCCGCTCCTGCGAAAAGCAAATTATAATAACAAGAACAACCACACGTAAATTCCTTTGATAGAAAGGTAACGTAAAACAGGAAATATTCTAGTTAATTTGAAATAACAAACGGGTGAAAGTTGCTCCAGGTCTATAAATCTTCCTTTTATGCAGCAGAATCCTTTTATGAGCATACTCATCTTTCCATGTTGACCTTCATCCATTTATTAAAAGCTAATATTACAACGATTACACACATGAACGATAAAAACGATGAAAATGGCCCGAATTTCCCAACGGCGCAAGCCAGCAGCTTGCCTAGCTTTGACAAACATTAAAAGTGTAATTTTGCAAAGTAAACGCCATATAGGCGAGAAAGCAAAAAGTATGCCAAGTGAGGTTGCATCACGACATAGAGACAACATAAAATAAGACCATGACATTATCGAAAAAGGAACATGCCAGCGCACATAGTGCTAGCATGTAAGTATCTGCGATGTGTAAACAGAGTATCTATTACGTGTCCAGCACAGATTTCTCCTGCAGCAATGCCCCGGCGTAGTAGTGGATGTAATGCAATGTCTTGTGTCACACATGAGTAATGTAATGGATAGTGCAAATAACTAACAAAAAGACTACACCCGGCCCGCTATGGTTCTTTGGATGAACGGCGAAAGAAATAAAGAAAGCTGTTGTGAGTGCAAGTAAAAAGAAGTATCTTCACATGCAGCTCCTAGCCATGACAAGGAAGTATATGAACAAAAAAATCTCCTATCGCAACAGACAGATGACGAGGAGCGAGAATCATGCTGGTCAGTGAGCCCGTTTTCTATTGCATACTGTAAAGTGATATACGTTCCATCCATGTTACAATTACACAGATTCATGGATTTAGTTCCTTATTTTTCTGAAAAGCAACAAAGGAAGTCAGACGATGCTGGCACTTTGTATGGCGTATTGTGTACTCTGACTATAGACGAAATGTAAAGGATACAAAAGGAGCATTGAAAGAAGAACGATGGATAAGGACTTTTCTTATCATCGCAGGATTCTTTTGCAAGCTTTGAAAGCGTGAGCACAATATTGTAGTTTATGAAAAACGAACTAAGCATGTGGACAAGAAGGATCGTTGGAGGGTGCATTTTTATCTGGGACATTTATTTTAAATTAATTTCCAGCTCACAGACGTCCAGTCTTACTGTTCTGTAAAAATAAACTAGAAATGCGGAAGTTTCTTAGTAAAGGATTTCGGTTTTGAAGTAAATTGTCCTTACCAGCTAATGTTCTGCTCGAGAAGGGCGCCGAATTCATTGACAATGGGATGAAAGTCTGAACCAGTCAGGAGTAACTTAACTGGCATCCATATTGGCTCCTTTCTATTGAAGTGCGATTGGCTATTAGTTTGGCTTAAACATCATGAATCGTGTACTCAGAATCGACGTATATAAGTGTCCTAGGTATCTGATATTCTCTGCACTGGTAACGGTTCGGGTTATGAAGAGGGATTGACAGTTCCAGACCTTGGTCTGGTCTTGTTTATTTGTGTAGTATATGTTTTAAAAGAAGAGTTAAACGTTCACAGAAAACAAAACGTTAAATCCGGGATAAGTTTAAGATTTCTTCCTTGGACACACAAGAAACGTAACATAATCAGAGGCAAATCTAACCTGGAACTGAGAGAGACGCATCATAGAGATAAAATTTTCATACGGTGAGGTGCCTGTCTTGGTTGAAACTTGCTTGAGGCTAGCAAGATGCACTCAGTATTAATCAGTAGTTACCGGATACGTAGATACCTTCACTTTACTTCAGATTTTTCACATAACCCCAGATACCTTCACTTTGCTTCAGATAATCACATAATCCCAGATACCTTCACTTTACTTCAGATTCCTCACATAAACCCACATAATCTACATTTTGCAAATCAAACTGGCGGGAAAAATTTGACAAGTGGGTCCTGGCGTTATTATTTGTACCATCTGCCATACCAAACATATGAGTTATGCCCTCCTTTGGACATGGACAGAGTAAGTTCTGGTCGAATGGATAGGAAAGTTGTTTTCTAATATCCATATGATAAGGCATATGTTCCACATGGAGTTCCGCATTGGCGATGCGTTTTTAGATGTCACTTCACCAGTGTATGTCATTCTTCTTTTGAACACTCTTTGTTTAGATTCAATAAGGCCAAATTAAGCTTAACGACAAGTTGAATAAATTAAATAAGTCTTAAAGTGATCTTGTTGTACGTGAGTGGTTAAGAGTGACGTTGCTGAAGCAGAACCCCAGTGCCAGCTAGACAGTCAAAGTCTAATTCCTTCGTTCGTTCCGTGTCAGGGTCTCCTTTGCGTTAACTCTCCCTTGATGTGAAACAGTGCGTTCCTGCAGAGATTGCAGGAAGTCTCCAGTTTTATCTAGCCGGTTTCTGGCGAAAGAACGGAGAAGTTCAGACTGCTCTGGGAAGTAACCTGTATATTACCTATATGGCTTAATATTTGAAGAGAGGTTGTCAACCAGGTCTTCCACGTCCTTCACTTTTTTCTATAAATCAGCTGCTCTTTAGCTAGAAAAAACAAACTGGACGAACTAAGAAATCGATGTCGATTGTAAGTTGATTCTAGTGTCTCTATACAGAAATTCAAACTGAAAGAGTAGGGAAGGCAGCTGAAGGCTCGAAACTTGCAGTGTTTTGGACTTCTTCTGTGAACCTCCGACTTTTGCTCACCCTGGTAGCTGTTGTAAGCCGGTTTTCGGAAAGAAAGCGGTCATCTTTCAACACTACAACAGAACTGTCGCTGGAGGTTAGTGTTTGTATTACATTTAGCAAAAAAGTCTGATTTCTGACAAATTGACGTCAGAATATTGCATAATAATTCTAAACGGATCATCATTGTTCTGAAGGCTCCATGGACCATTTTTGCCGTTCTGACGTCGACTGAATTTCTTCTCGCAATATGGGGTATTGAGATGTCACTGCTCCGTTAGTGAACGACTAAGGTTAGTGGATGGCAGCGGTCGGTGAATGACAGCTGTCATTGTTAAAAGTTCCGTTCTTTGAAGACTATATATTCTGGTTTTGGATTTATACAGCTTGGGACTTATATAATGGCCATGCGAGTGTCTGCTAATTGAATTGAAAAAGGGGAAGATAATTACTGAAAGGGATAATGAAGAGTGCAAATAGCTGACAAAAATAGGTTTCTTTTTACAATGGTTTTCCGACCTTCTTTGAAACTATAGAATGCAGTTTTCAATGAGGCTTAACCTTTTGATTTTTGTCTTAGCGTGCGATTAAAGTTGGCAGGGCATGGTCATTTGAAAATATGGTTGTCAGTTGTAGTTTAATTCTAAAATTTTGGGTTGCTTAGGGGAAGGCTTGCCAGCTCAACACTATATGTCTACCAGCTCACATTTAAGTCCCATAGATGACTAAATATATTCAATTGATTCCACACGGTTTGCAAAAATTAACTTCTATGGTCGTAGGTTCTTTGACTTATGGCTACATCATAACTCTACGCTAGCTAAAATCTGCTTTGGAGCGGTGTTATTGCAGATAATGAGCATTTTCTTACACGTAGATGGGTGATAGAGAGTTGTTTGGCAGAAGTGAAGTATAGTAAAGTCCCAAAAATCTAATAAGAAACAGAGAAGAAGCAAATATAATGGTACTATTCTCCTATTATTCCAGGAAGGCGGACAGAGCAGGTCGAAAAAACTTAAAACCTAATGCTGGGTTTCATTGGTGATTCCAGTGAAAAAGTGAAGGCTCCAAACGCTTAGTTAAGTCACTAAAACAAAGATTTTACTTTCGGAGTAGCCAATCTTGCTATACTATACCGTGTGGAGTATCCTTTCGACTCGTTCCTCAAATCCCAACCCTGGAAATCAATTCAGATACTTAAAGTAGTCGGAAAGCCCTCATCTGTTTCGGCAGTCCAGATTATTTGGTTAAAGCCATTCGAGCAATATCGCAGTAGCTAAGATATCCCTGGCAGTGTCAGGAATCGCTCGGCTTCATATTTACCAGTATAAAAGCTAAATACGCTCAATGGAAATTGACACACCACTAGGATGTTATAGGAGGATGTAATAGGTTGCCGAATATCAAACTTCTCCTAAAAAGACTGTGAGTTTTGGCCTAACAAAGACAGGTACTCCCATAAAATTTTTGACTTTATGTTCTTCTATCATGTTGTGTCCACAATATTAACGCAAACGTGTTTATGCATTGTTGATAGAAATAAAAAATTGGCAACCTGAGAAATGACAGCCAATTCTCCCAGGGTTTTCAAATTTTCTGTCTAGCAGAATATCTTTCTAGATGTATTTTTTAATATATATTTCTTTCGTGAGAACGTACTTATCTCTACGGGGAAGGATAACTTTCTTGTGAGTAACGCTGTGGTTTCAGTTATCTTGTGCCTTAAAAGTAGGTCGTCAGTACCGATGATGTTATTGTAAACATGAATTACCTTTTGCCACTATTCAAAGACACTATTTCAGGAATGACAGATTATAGGTCCTGCCTGTAGAGACAGATGAGTTAGGCTTAATGAGGGTAGAGCCCCTCGTAAGAAACTTGAAGCTCAACTTGTAATTTGGTAGTGGTCTTTTTTTAGTATATCTGAAGTGAAAACTTCTAAAAACTATTTAAGGATATGAAGTTGATGTTTTCGCTTGTTTGAATGATTGTAAAAATTTATTATACAGCAAGTTTTGAATTTTTCGGTTTCTTGCTCCATTCATAGCAGTTACATGCTATTATATACTAAAAGGATGAGAAAGAAAGAAACCTTTTTAGGTTAGTCAGCCTAGTCAAAAGTCAGAAATGTTGTTGAACCTGTTGTGGTCGTAGTTGCAGCACAAAGTATACTCGGTGTTCAAGATTTGGTTCATGTTTACAGTCGAATAGTAATATTTAGGCAACCATGAAGCTGTTGTCTAGATTGCAACGTAAGGAAGACACTCAAGTATAAACCAGCCCTTTCAAAATATAAATTAATTTCCCATTTAAGAAGAAAATACACTTTATAGTTGGTTTTTCTAAGTAGTTTCTTCCCAAGTAATGAATTTTTTCGTCAAAGGTTGGTTTATTTTGCCTTTTTCCAAAAAAAGACTAATGCTTTCCGAAAAAGAACTTCAGGTAAGTATCCAGCGAATAGCGTCCAAACTGTTCAACCTGTTGGTTATTTGCAAAACGCTCTCCTTCTAGTGCCGCCTTTAAAGGACGAAACCTGTGAAAACCACATGGTGAGAGATCGAGGCTGTAGAAAGGGTTTTCAAGGGCAGTCCATTGCATTCCCGCCAATTTTTGGGTTGTTTGGGCTGGTGTGTGATCTTGCATTGTCACGCAGAAGCAAGACGTCTTGAATGGGCAACAGGCGTCTTTTTGACCGACATGCGGTCAATAAGCTGGCCAAGAAAATTAATGAGTAAAACCAATTGAGAGTCCCGAAAAAACCGTTGACATAGGCTTCCCGGCTGACAATAGTGTTTAGGCTTTAATGGTCCTGGCTTTCACTTTCTTCTTCCCTCCGACTTAGGTCTTAGAACTTACGTTTCATCGTATGTCAAAATGCGTGACAAAATAGCTGGCCAATCACCTCGGAAGTGAGCAAGAAGCCTCCAACATTGATTCTCGTTTCCTTATTGATTTCTATTACAGTAGCGCAACGATTTCTGTCAATAAAAGCACGAGCAGCCGAAACATCGGAGCTAGAGCGTCTTCGGTGTCTCACATCTTTCACTTTTTCCTGTGGTTCTTTTAACTTAATACAGCAGGATTTCATTTGCAGCCATGAAAATGAACTCTCTGAAAGATCGACTAAGCTGTGCGCGTAGTCGATCCCGAATTTCAGCTGCCTCACCGCATTCCTTCGTTAAAAACTTCATTCTGATGCATTGCGGAACGTAAGAATGAATTTTTTGCTACTTTTTGGGGAAAAACTAAAGCAATCGGCCTAGCCATGGGTTTGGCCTCGACTAATCCAGAAGGAATCCCCTAATCCTTTCCGAGGCTTCGCCTGCTTACACGACCGTTTTTAAGCCTCAGATGCAAAAGGCTCGTTTAGATTTGAATGCCCTTGTATAATATCATTCAAGACAAAAAGCTTTAACTATGATACCATTGGTAAATTTGAGATTGCTGGTACGTCCAAGAAGGAATTCATACAGATATAATCCATCTTCATTGATTGGTCGGCAAGTGGTCCATTTAGTCTGTGCTATATAATCTGCTATCAGTCAATGCCCACTGCAAAGTCCTGCATGCAATGAGCTAGAAGTCTCGCAATCGAATCAAAAGACAGTTTATAACGAATCACCTAGATTCCAATTAATTTTTTTGTAATTATCAAAGTTGCAATAAAGAAATACCCGCTGAGAATTATTAAATAATTCCGATGTCCTACTAACTTCGTCCCAGCAGTCAATCTAGCATTGCGCGAAAGTCAATCCTGCCTTCAATGGGCTTAAAGCTGTTCCAATGCACATTGATTTTAGTCATTGTTTATTCCATCGGCCACCATCTTAAACATTTCAAATGAAAAACGTACTTTCATGGTCATTTTTCACAGAAAAGTTTGAATTTGCAAAACGCCAGTTGCCCATAACACATGGCAAACATATGTTTTCTATTATTTCAATCAAATTCAATTTAAGCATATTAACATTTCTTTGCTTTTGTGGGTAGATTTAATTGAATGTTATTTTAAATTTAAATAATTTTTACGATTGTCGAGACGTAGATGTGGTAAATTACGGGTCGTAGGTCTTTTGTTTCCTTTTCAAAACAGGAATGTAATCGATTGAATTTAGTGTTTTTCATGTCATAAAAGATGCCATAAGTTTTCTAATATTTTCACAAGAAGTTGTATTTGATCGGTACAAGTGTTAAATGAGCTATTGGTCAATAGCGGTCATTTGGTGGTTAACTACATCATGATGTAATTTTAATTATTTTGGGATGTTATTATGCTGTCGGATTTACTAATTTTGAGTGTTTTACAACGTGAACAACCCCTTTTTGAGTGAATTTTTGAAATTCGTTAGAGGTCAAGATCGTCATGCTACAGAAATCGTTGCCAAATTAAAAGGTGTGTCAAAATTCTAGTGAAAGCCTAATGCTGGTTTTATTCAATATATTAGTAGAAAGGTTTTTGTTTAATTATCATTTTCAAATCGAATGTGGCTAACAAGAAAACGTTTAGGAAATATTGACCTTAGAAACCAATCAAGGTCCAATGTTTAGAAATATATCATCCAAGTTACTACTTTGGTTGAGTAATAATTATTGTGGTTTCCACAAATTCGGCTGTTGTAATCTTAGCTTGGATCGATTGCTGCAATAATAAATTAAATTATAACTCATTTATACAAACTGCAAATTCGCAACATACTGTCTACCAGTTTTTGAGTTATGCTGGTGAAGCTTCGTCGTGATGGTGATTACAACGAAATCTCTTTGACCTTTGAGTATTTGTTGAAAAATGTTAAGTATAATTCAAAAAAATGGATCCTTCGCAAATTTTTGCAATAATCACTTTTTTCTCAGCTGATGGAGGCACTTGATTTGAACTTTCATTTCATCTTTTGACCCTAAAAATTTCTAACAAATGGTAAAATTAATGTTGAGTCCTTCAATGGCTAGTTGGCGAGAAGAAACCTTAAATTTCAAAACCACAAATAACCAGCAATTTTGAAATTTTTTGCAAGTTACTTTCATAGTCCAGAGCGTAAAAACATTTGATCATTTTCTTTCTAAGCGCCTTTATTTCATTTTCATAAAACAACAGTCTAGTAAGTTAAACAAAACGAAAAAAATCCTAAAATAATTTCAATTCTTGTTTTATCAGTAGGTCCCATTCAAGTTAATTTCTCGGAAAAAAAGAAAGTCCGTCAGCATGCGTTTCCCGAAATTTTCCACTAAAAACAACGAAGTCCAGTAGAATTCCGAAAGAATTTACTGGTACCAATCAAAAACGGCACAGCGAAACGATCGAGTTTTGAAAACAAAAAGAATTTTCATTTTCCCACATTTTGATTTCCAATTTTTACTGCATTCGTGCATCAGACATTTAAATAAACACAGACAAGGGTTACTAAATTTGATTCAGTAGATCTGGTAACTACCTTAACTAGCGGCGAAATAAAAACTGTTGGCAATAACTCGAATATTTTGTGAATACCAAAGCGCAATCAGCATCAAGCAATAACACTTCGAACAAACTTCCAATCGAACTGCACTTGATTCTAGTTTTCCCAATATATTGGTATTTGTGAACAAAACATGTTTGAGATAGAGCATTTAGACGCCGTACGTGAAGAAAAGCACATCTACTTTCACATGAGTTCAATATTCATACGCAATAACTCTTATATAGTATTACCCCGGAAAAATTATTTTCACATAATCAGATGCTCAGAGAACTAGTCATCTTTGCACTTACCTAAGTCATCACTTATGTCACTTCACGTCGGTTACTAACGATATTAACATCATCTGATTCCTAAGCTCTCTATCTTGCAAAGCTCTCTCTATTTGCTACATGGGTAGTTCGTTTCTCTTTCTTTGTGATGTCCCTACGAAGCGAGAAAAGTAGTTATCCTATGTTAAATACGGTTATCAATCAAAATAAATGAATAAATAGATTGAATTGCAATTTTCCTTGATAAGTTTTCCCGAAGATACTGATCACAGCTAGGTGGACATATACTCTAAAATACTTTAAAATCAGGACATTCTCTAGCATCAGAAACAAACATTCATATGTCACTGTCACCAGCGGAATTCGAGTTCAGCATCTGTTAAACTCTTAATTAAAATCATATAATGAATAAGTTGAAATTAAATATAAAAATAAATTTTCTCTAACTACTATATTTTGGCCACAAACGGAAATTCCAGATAGCAGTTTAGTCTGGGCTTTGCATTGAAGTGCTTCAGTTCTCGCTGATCGTCCTTTTATAACCATTGGACATGCCATTTTTCGGGTTGAAATCTTCTCTACATGTCCCAAACGTCATGTTCTAAGTCCAAACGGATTTTTTGAAATCTTCATGAGCACGAACACCTATGAAAAAGAGCACTCTACCCGGCACTGTGCAAAGTTCAATGGGATTAAAGAGACTCTCTCTTACACTCTCTCTTAGACGCTCTGTTAGACTCTTTCTTATACATTCTCTCTCTTATAGCTTTTACTCCATTCTATATCTCCATTCACATCTTACATTCCTTACCATTTCTTAATAAAATAAAAATATTATTTAAGCTCAATGCAAACGCTTACAAATACAAAAAAGAACGACTATGAACGTGTACCAGAAGTTGAAATCAATAAAGTTACAAAAATACCGAGAAACAAAATACTACAGGAAATATACAAGAAATCGGATTGAAAAGAAGTTGAAAAAAATCAGAACGTGAAAGTGCGCTCTTGGCTGTTGCGGAAACTGATTTCTTCCTTGAGCAATTGGAATGTTATTACAAGTTTCGTTACAAAATCTGAAGGGACTTATTTTAAAGCTATTGAGGTATTTTGTTGAGGTTTTTTTTCTACTGATGTATCACAAAATTGGGGAAAGAATACCCTTAAATACTGGAATAGTTTTTTTAAATGTATTTGGTATTCTTATTCGTCCTCTGACTAAGCCAATCTGTCATGAATGTAAGAAAACAACATCCTAAGTCGCGAATTATACCATCTATGAATTATTGGAGAACAATATGCATCCGCATTTGAGGATATACAAACAAGTCTGCTCCCATTGCCGATGAATAATCTTTCACGCATGCTGTCGTCGTTGATATAAATGCGGCAATTTCTTCCTTTTTCCGGGTCGTCTGTCACCATAAACGCCAGCTTGGAGAATTTCTCTGATTGGCAAAGGTTGTTTGTACTTGATAGTTGCCGTGCAAAATGTTTTTCATTTCCTTTTTTCAAGTTTCCAATGTAGAAAACAGAGTCCTGATGCTGGAGCGATGTGTTATCGTGATCGTGGTCAATATCGATCTAGAGAGCGAGAGCGATCTTCCTTCGCTTTTTTGGGGTAGGTGAAAGCGAGCGCCATTCATGCGTGCTGTCGGGCGGACTCCTCTATCTACCGTCGAAATGTGGAAATCTCTTCCGTGAATCATAATCCGAGTAGCGCGAACTTCAAATTGAGAATTATTTCAAACGCCACTGGTGTATTTTGTTTTGTGAAAGACGCTTCTCCTTTTTGCTGAGCGGGGTTCCAATTTTCCACAATTTTATTAGTCAAGGCCGCTAGTCAATCGAGTAGATGATCTTTCTGATTTGCAAGGATCAAACGAGATATCTGTGTTATTCTGTTAAGAAAGTGGTTCGTGTGCACTCTCCTATAACGCAGGACATCCTAGCGCAGTAAATATCACAAATATTGTAATGGATCTCGATTACTATAAATTTATTCAGTATTATTAAGTGCACTGCGATTCCCATCGGTATTGCTTTATAGTCGTGTGCACTTGAGTCGCATGGATCATCAAAAAAGCCCCATTTTATACTTGTAATATTGTGCTGTCACACTTTACACAAAAATAATTATCTTCGAAAAATAAAACGAACCACGTCGGGGTCACCACATGGCCATCATCTTCTTCAGCGCAACGTAGCCCCTTTTGGGGTTTCGCTTCCCGCAAAAATTGCCTCGAAATCTCTTGGTTTGATTTGGAAATCCTAACAGCGACGGACTTTCTTTGTCAATAGAGACAGTCCAGTTTTTCATCGTTTCCTTCACTGGTGTCAGCCCTTTAGTTTTCCCAACAAATACCTGGGTGTCCGTGGTTCGTTCGTACAATTTGTAAAGTCAGCTCATTGCAGCAGTGTTAAAATCGTTTAGAACTCCGGTCCGTCAAAAGTTTCTTACAGCTCATGATTGTAACGAATACACCATTAATCCCCATCTGGCTTCGCTCCAATTATCCGCCTCAGTACCCGTCGCTGCACTTCATTCAGAATTGGTGGCGCTAGTACAAGTTCTCCAGGAAAACCTTTATATTTAGGCTCTGTTCTGGAGCTGTGCGGAGAATTAAGGAGTTTCTTGAAATATAAAGACCACTTTTCCTTAATCATCCTTTCATCAGCGATAATGTTGCCGATTTCATCACGACATCGCTTGATTATTTCTGATTATTTTGATCATTTTATTCGCCGTTTAATGCGAAAAAATGGCTTTCATTCAAAAGCCATCATTAGTGGCTCCCTTTCTGTAACCTCGCGCATCGGAATTTAAGCAGAAGTGATGAAGAAAACATGCATAGCACGAGCATGTGAACAGTGCGGAAAACTCAAGTTTGAAGATCAGTCATGATCAGGATGGCCCAAGAAGGTGACAGATAGTGATCTATTGGATGTCATAGAAGAAAGGGCTCAGAAGATGTTGCTGAATACTCAGCAAGATTCCATGTTCGCAAAACCAATCGAAGAGCCAAGCAATTGAACCAAGAAGAATCGATGCGCCAGGGTATGTGGTAAATTTGGATACTTGTGCCTACCCCACGAACGTTCACAAAGAAACAATGAAGACAGAATGGTCTGCTGCGTTTCCAATCTTGTTTGTCAAAGGAATGAAGAATATCTACAACGGAAGGTTATTGGAGATGAAGAAGGGCGTCTTGAATGTTAACGTGAAACGGCGCCGGATAGTTCGCAAAAGAGGTGAATCATCAGTATTCACTTTGAAACGAGGTTTGCATCAACGCGAGGCTTTATTGTCTGCTTTGTGGTATCCTCGAAGGAGCCATTTATTAGGAACTTCTGGAACGAAATGTTACGTTCATTCTGGGCTTTTACTTTTAGCCGTTGGAGTGGCTCCAACATCGTCAAGTCATTTCACACTGTGACAATTCTACCCTGCATCAATGCTGCAGTTTTTCAGGGAAACTTATCGGAGATTTATCGGGAAATTTCTACCTCATCCACCATATTTCCCCGATATCGCTTCAATGGATTGTCAGTTGTTTCGGTCCCTGGATAACTACCTGATAGAAAGATAATAGAATACTGAAGAAGATCTTCGTACAGGATTAACAATTTTTTTTTAAGATAAGGCAGAAGATTGTTGCACGAGAAGGATACAGCTTGTCAGGTCTTCCAGAACCTGGGACAGAAGTCGTAGATAACAATGATGATCACATATTAGTTTGAGTTTAAATGAATGAAAGATTAAAAACACTTAATTAGTTGATTGGAAACCGAAAAAAAAACTTTTACACACACTCAATACATTACAGTTTAAATCCTTATTAAAAATATTATTATTGCGGTTCCGATAACGATGACTTAAAAACGATTGAAACCGGTCGGACTCTGATAATAATGGTTTTCATAAACAATCAGTCGTTGAAACAGAGTGTGTTAGTAACTACACCTTGGAACGATATCCCAAAAAATAAGGTCAGCCAATGAAAGGAATGATAAAGGTTGAATGAATAATGTTGAATGAATTTAAGATTATGGAAAGATATGGGGTTGGGAGCTCGGAAAGGACCCTAAGATCTGACAGAGTTTCGCTTTGATCACTAAAGGACGTTCCTAGTATTGCACCTGATCCCTTCAAGGAAGGTTAGAAGACAATTTTCGATTGAACTTTGGGTATTTGTTAGGGATTTTTTTTTGCATGTCCTCGATTTTTCTAATAAACCCCGAACTTCCGCAATTATCATGTCATAATTGCTATGATAATTTTCTGTTCGGTTAGTTAATGGAGTCGTATGGGATTCAATTATTCTAAAGGCTCTAAAAGACAAGTCAATGATAATATTTTGTCTATTGTAATTGTCTGAAAATTTCTGAAGCAAATCCCAACCGCGTTGGCAGATACAAAAAAAAAAAACTTTTCCGAAAAGCTAAACGACAACCAATTTCCACACTTCAACTACTTAAGTTTACAACACCCTCGAGCTGGTTCATGTCCCACTCCGCCCAGTAACAACTCCCCAGAGTAATCTGCAAATTACCACTCCCAACCCAATGACCGCCGAAGGCTAAACATAATTTCGGCAATGTTGATCGAAAATCCAATCATCCTCTTCGAGTGATTCTCACGAAAATTCCTAATGTTATACTAGTAAAATTTCGCTGATTCTTTCAAGGCTGATTCGATCATCAATTCAAAATTTTATGAAATCACACCTTGCATGACTACAGAATAAAAATTCAAGAAAGTCGAAAAAAAAACTCCTTATAGGTCGCCAAAGAAACAAACGTTCTCGCCGTCATTGTGTCTTGGCCGCGTTTAAAAGTCGCGAGCAATCAATAAAAGGGCAATCAGCGACGTTGAGAGATAACTATGGGCGTAACGCAAAAAATTAAATAAATAATTAAAAATAAGGAACAAATGCAGATTGTGCATGTTGCAAAAAAGATTGAAAACCAAAAAAAAATAGAGAACCACAGAAAAAGGAGTCATTATCCATCTAATGATCATCAATTACGAACGAGGAGCACAGAAAGATACAAAGATTCTTGCATATTCTCCTTCGCTTTGCTCTGTAATTTTTATCATTACTTCGTGTCGCTTTTTTCATTTTCTCAGTTTTATTTGATTTTATCTTGGCCGCACAACTCTGTAATTTGCAATGATAAATTATTTACACACATGGCGCACTAACCGCTGAAGATACGCGAAGCGAGTGCGGATAGGAAAAAAGGCGTGAAAAAACCCACATTGGGCGTCGCTGTAGATAAAAGACGAATGAAGGAATATCTTCATTTAAAGTGCGGAACAATCCTTTTGGTTAATTTGGCGAGGTCACGAAACCATTATTTGTCTTTCGTGGGAGATTTCGTGCAGATTTCTGGCGAGTGAACGAATTACAACACCAACAAAAATCTCACAGAATGCTCGTGAGCGTCGATTTGGGTGATAAATTGATTTTCCATGCTGTATAAATAATATGTGAAATATTAGTGTGTGGTTTTTCTGTTTTTTCTGGAGCGCTGAAGTATCTTCGTTCGTGATTCGAGTAGCGCAAGCGAAAAAAAGGAATAATTCATTTCCTCAAATGGGAAGGCCACGGCTTACAGAACCTTTGAATGAAATCAAGAATTGAAAAGAACATCGAAACGACACAACGACGAAGCCATTCATTATCTTATCGCAGCTTGGTCAAATCTATGGTTTTATTGTTTAACCTTCGAATTAATCAAAGCACGAAGAAACGTAGGCAATTAGTTGTGTAGTATGCAATTAAAATTCCAAACTGGCGAAAAGCAAATTATATTCAACCACCTAAGCGATACTCCTTGGAGCTCATTAATTCTAGCCGCTGCTGTTCTATAAAGCCAGTAGCGCATAATGAGATGGAAGCACAATAATTGTAAGGAAAGGCTTTTCAAAATGAATGCAAAGAATGGAAGAACTGCAGAATACTTTATAAAGACTTGCTGAGAGGATGCTATGCGGGGAACTTATTGAATTGAGGAATCTTTTTGTTCTCGTAAAGACTTTATTTTGAATTTTTCGCTATCAGATTGAAAAAAAAAAACTTAAATGATATACTTAAGAACTGTTTTGGAACGCTTGGCAATAGAAATATGTTTTTATGTATTAAATCGAGGAAAAATATCCTCTAAATAAAACGATAATAGCTTGAGCAGATGGTAGTAAAATTTTTCTACAGCAAAATTATTTTTAATGCTGGTAGTATTTAAAACGAACATTAAAAGAAAACATTAAGGGTCAAGGTGGCAACAGTGGGTCACCTTTTCTTCCAGTGATGGGCACTTGATTCAGACGAATGTTGGAAAGATGTAAAAGGATCAGTACTATAGTGTTACTAATGTATATCGCACATCACAATCGATTTAGTTCATCAGGACAATATTTTGGAAAATAAACAGTATTTAAAATATTAATTATACGAGCCACAAGGGATGGGACACAGTGAATCGGCCCTCAGTTCACAGTGGATCCGAAAAGAGGAATGTTTCTAAAATTCTTCGGCTACCAGGGCTCATATTTAACCAAAACCAACAAGGCAGTGTCCCCAAGACATTATATTTTTGGTGACTTTTTCGCTCATAAGGCTGAAGTTGAAGATATTATTAGGATGTCATATCGAATAAAGTTCTGAAGAAGTGTAGAGCAGTTGTTGTGAAATCCTTCAAGATCCTCTGTAACAACTGCATCAAAAATAAGAAATAGGGCAAGGTTGTCCTCATTACATTACATTACAGTCACACAGCAATGGTAATAGTAAAAATTTCAGACCTTTCTCTGTCTTTTACTTCCTAGCTTAAGTAAAGTCTTGGAAAGAATCATTCTACGTGGCTTTAAGTTGTCCTCTCAAAACGTGATGCCAGAGTTTAAGTTTGGATTGCAACATAAGGATTCAACAGAACCAGCGATAATACTGATGCACGATACAAGAACTTGCGCAAGAAACTATGCACGATTCGGCCTTTGATTTCATTTGGCCTGACGATCGTAAATTCAAGCTCATCTCTTCCAATCGCCCTCTCCCCCTTACAAGGATCATCGTTAACTTTCTACTAAACAGAACCTTAACTTTTAAAATAAAACTTCAGCATAAAACTTCAAAACCAATGCCCATCCTATCACGGGTGCCACAAGGTTCCATGTTCGGGCCCTACCTTTTTAATCTTTTCCTTCACGATGTTCCGAACTCTACCAACTCTACAAGTAGGAACAAATCCCGTCTTGTAAGTCGAAGGTTATTATGTTTGCAGACAACATACTGGCATAAGCAACTCACGCTCTTCCCATTTGCGCTGTAAAAAAGTGCAAAAAGCAGTCGATGAAATAGCAACCTACTTAACATAAAAGATTAAGGACTCAAAATAAATGCCTCGAAATCAGAGTTGAAATGCTTCCGTAACGCTAGCGGAAAAGGACGCGGACTTGTAGTCCAGCAAAGCAAGTCGTTACTAGTGAGCATTGATGGCGAGATAGTACCACCCAATGATACCATTAGGTATTCAACCGTGAATAGGTAAATCAGTAGGTTCAAAATGATCCCCACGCAAAGAAAACTATGAACAGAGCCAAAGGAACAGTATCGTGACATTCGCCTCTCCTTTCATTCAGATCCGTTTTTGCAAATATTAAGTTCCTTATGTATAAAACTTTAATCTCTTTTCCAGCTATTGGATATATGGATGCCGACAGCGGCGGAAGAAATGGAAACATTTGAATGAAGGATTCTTCGAAAATGTGTTTCAAAACACTGACGCCCCTACAAAAAATATTATAAGTATCAAACACTCTCAAAAGAGACAAATATTATTACCATTTTGAAACATATATGATCAAAACAAGCAAGATAAGATTAGCCAAATGGCGGGTTCATGGTTCACTACTAATTCAAAACCTATACAACAATACGCCTTACGCCGAAAATCCTTACTACATCTCACCTCTGAGAATACTCAGAAAATACCAATCCAATGCCGAGCCCGCCCATAGTCCCTTAAACCCGAATTTTTATCATAAAGCGGCAGACAATACCTATAGGGGTTAAAATGAATTCATTCCTAAACTAGTAGTTTTCCAAAACCTCCTCATACCCCTGAGATTAGGTCGTATAGAAACATGCCCTATTCGGAAAGTTCGATTGTTTTGTCGCTGAGTAGAGAGGACACGGCCAGACGTGTGTTGGCTTTAAACTACTCGTTTTTCTAAGTTTCACTTTGTCAACCACTAAGGAACCCTAAAAGTATGGGCAAATGGTTGGTAAATGTACATCTGAAATAAAAAAATCTTGCACGTTTTGACTCTGGTTGTATATCCATCAATAATGACATTTGACTACAGAATCAGTGTAAAATTAATTGTAAATAAATATCGTAGGCTAAGACAAACATATAAAACAAAAGTCTCAATAAAGTAGTACTGCTACCACAACTACCACTACTACAACTACAATTACTATTACTACTTTCGAATGTTCTGAGAATCGTGTTAGAACGAAATTACGTAGCCAAGTTCTGGGAATTGTGTTAGAATCACGTGGTGCTAGACATGTATTGACATGTTTATGCAACGGTATTGTTCGCAATAGTGTTCAGTCTGATTTAGGTGTTCAATTGATATAGACGCGTTTTCAAAGCACTGTTATAGTAACCATGGAAGACACAGTAAAATCTCGAAGAGCAATAATTTTCTTATGGTGAAAAGAAGGAGTCAAAGCATTACAAATTATTCAACGTATTCAAGGAGAATTTGGTGATTCTACAAAACCCAAAAGTTCTGTCTGTACTTAAGAACTGGAAGAAGGCCTTCCACTTAAGTAGGTTCCGACTGTTAGAAAGCAATGCTTATTGTGTTCTGGGATTGCGAAGGGGTTATTTTTATTGATTATCTGCCGAAAAGTAAGGTAATCAGAGAGTTCTGGAAGAAAACGATTGCCTAAAAAAGGCGAATCACTATTGGAAAGCTTGTTGAGGTACTGAACATCCACTGGCGTGTATTACAAAGCGTCTATAGAATAATTTTCGAAACTTTTGACCAGCGAATAGAAAAAAATCTGTGTTTCATGTAATCAAACGATGTTTTGCACCAAATGGAATTTGATTTCATGGCAGAATTCGGGAATCGGAGATGAAGTTTGTCATGAAAATGAAACGAAAGGACAGAGCTCCCAATGGAGACTTCCATTGAATGATCCATTGAAGACTCAATGGTCTTGCTTGTTGAACAATCATCAGCTAAAGCGGATCCTAAAGACCATGACCACATCCACTAAAAATTAAATTAATCACTTAAATGCTACAAAATCTAAATTAAATGACGAAAACGGGTTCAAATATTTTAACAAATATAAACTTCCAATTGATATATCACAATATGATAAAATATTGTCCTAGAAATCGACTCTATGTTGTTTTGACTAATTTACTCCAGAATATAATACGCATGACATGACATTCTATTCTATCGTTTCGTCAAGCAGAAAAAAGTTGTTATTTTTTTTTGTATTATTTGCCATAAAGAAACTCACAAGACAATATCAATAAATATGTTCGTGTTTTCTTATCAAACAAACGAACCTTGAAAATTCATTTGGAAAATGTATCGAATCCGATGATAGAAACGAGAATAGTAGGGTGGCAGGGGGAGAAGAGGAGAGGGTGGTTCACCCACCATTCTCCAATACAATAATGGCGGTGACGATAAAAGCAAATACAGATGAAATTTGAAATAATCAAGAAATTCATATTACGGTCTATAAATTGAATAGAAGACTTTGTCAACAGGATAAGAATACTTTTTTTTGCATTTTGGTCGTATTCAGCGATACAATAGCTTGAGGGAGGAAATTGTATAGTATTTATTGTACTCAGTAAACTTATGTAAGTTTTTTTTTCCAGCTGGCATGTCTTCTACGGGTTTGTTAACGATACGGTGGGGAGAATGTCAATCTGATTTGTGAATACCACCACTGGAATTGATAGGATAAAATCTAGTCAAAAGATTGAATCTTTAGGCGAAAATAATTGGAAAATGTGAAGATGTAGCGTTTTACGTAAGTCACATTGCTATTAAGGATTCAACGTTTAGTTCCACAAAAACCAATAATATTATTGACAAAATAAAGGAATTATTGAGTATAATTTTGATACAACTCTAAGCAAACATGTGACTCTGAAAAGTAAAGGGAAGGTTTTAGAATTCTGAATAGTTGATCCGATTAATTTGATATATATTTTTTCTTTGTATTCTTGTTGCTTTTCGTCATCTTTTTCCTTATCTTATTCTTTGCCATTTATCTTTTTCAACTCAATAGTAGAATCCAATGAAACAGGTCCAGAAAAAAACTTGTATTTTCTCATTATTTACTTGGAACCCGTTGATGAAAATAGTTTAGACAAGCATCGACCCTTAGCTCCGCGCATATGGTGCTATTATTATTCCATGCTGTGGTCCTAAAGAAACCCAGACACTCTATAGCTCCGTGATCGCCAAGTGCTCTAGTTTGGTTGAGTTAGTACTCCTCAGCTATGTGACCAGATCCAGAGATCCAGTCCAAGTACTGCTTAAGCGAAGTTTACATTCAAAGTTACTTGGTTCTATACCTGGGGATTCCATTACTATCCAGAAATACATCATCCCGTTATCCATAACGGTTAAACCGTGTATCGTCAGTTGACTTGGGACGCAACCCAGAGCACTTATTACTGTCTGAATCCATGAATTATAGCATTGTCTCTGTAAGTTTCCCAGAGCATCCATGTATATCCTTGAGAATGTGTGGTCACCAAATGATGGAGGCAAATTTTTATCTTTAAACTTCCTCCAGAATGGAATTTTATTTAAAGGTTCATTGCCATGTGTCTAAAAGGACAGTACCGTGTGAACCGACTAATTGGGACGATACATGAAAGGATCGACGCGATCTCGCTGGATCAGTCACATGTACTAGAAGTATGGGATTGATCCTTTCAATTGTGTAAGCTCAATTAAAAAAGTTGCGTCTATATTTATTTTGCTCTCATCTTTTACAAGTAGATTCGCCAGTAGGAGTTGAACTTCATGAAATGTATCATGCCAAAGAAATAACTAGGATCATGTAAAAAGAATGCTTCATAGCTTATCTTACTAATTAACTATAACTTATCTAGCTAACTAAGTCAAGCAACCCATGGAATATCCCATACGAAAATGAAAACAGTGCCTTGATATATCTATGGAAAATTCAGATCATGCTATCTTCACTATATCTATGAAAATCATAATAAAATAAAGATAGGCTTGCCAGGATTGAAATGACACTTGAACAATAGAATTTTCCAAATTTATTTTTTATTTTGTATATAAGTCATAGAGGTTGCATTCAAGAATACTAATCTACAGATTCCACCGATTAATCCAAAATGCATCGGTATTTATTGTTAAAACTAGTTGGTGAAAGGATACAAAGATGAAGATTTGGTGAGATACATATGAAAATTCACTTTAAAAATTATATCCGTACAGAATGACTTACATGAACAATTACATCGCAAAACTTCTGCTTCCGATCCGTTCAACTTCGGACCAACTATCGCGATGACCCAACTCATCTACATCGTTTAACTTCCACGCTTTCTACAACGCAAGAATGATTCTGCTTTATTCGCTGCTTGGAGTGTTCGTGTCTCTTTCTTCTAGATCCACTACGATAGTGTTAGCGCTTCTTAGAGATTACGCTATGCTCTATCTCAGCCGCATGGTTCAGGCTTCGATGGGCGTAGGGAATACCAAATAGTTAAAAAGGATTAGACTTAAATTTCTTGCGTTAATTTACTTTATAATTTACGATACTTAGATCTTTTTTTCATTAATTTTACAGTCAGTATTTCCCATACAATCGAATAAATCTTGGCACCTAACAAGATCCTCCTTCTCAACAAATGTGTAAAAGGACAAAAGTAGAAAAAATCAAAACGTTGAACACATGTTTACATAAAACACGTTGGAATTATCGCTTTTTGCCAATAAAGATGTGAATTTGAAGCCATGAATGTTACCTTTGCAAAATCCTTCCGCTTAATTATTCCATGAATGTCTTAAGCCACAACTCTTAAATTTCCGAAATGTAAGCAATATTACAATCTTCAACACCGAACGTTACCTTAACCCATAACAATTGCTTGCACGCGTGCCATACCTGCGTTCAAGCGCCACCCATCCCATCAGGTAAGTGTTATTTTTTTGCTTGAGAAACATTCTAGGCAAATACATAGATATAAACTGAAGGATAAACACGCAAGCGAACACATGTTCGTCTTGTTACTAAAACCGCCGACACTTGTGTTGTGAGCATACACAGTGCCGAATATAATAATAAGTTAAGCAATAAAATAACAATATTAAAATACTAATAACAAATGATTCAAGGAGCAACTGTATCTATAGATTGTTTATGTTTGGTGGAACCGCGATGAAACCACAGGATGTTCAGCAGGGAGGGTGCAAAAGTAGGAATATTTTATTTATTCGAGCACCAGCAGGAAAAAGGACCGAAAATAATCTGGTCCTACACGAAGAGTGTGTTCTAAATAATAGCACTCAGGCACCAACCGATAAGGATTTTATCAGTTGGATATCCTCTTGAGTAGCATTCGATTTTGTGTCCTGTGCAATGGTCGAGCTACTCAACAAAAACTACGAAAATATTATAATTAAATATCATGCCGCTACGCTCGTTCATATCAAATTCAGCACAAATTGGTCCTGAAATTGCTGACTTTGCATAAGAACTGACGTGAAACGATTCCTTCTCACCTAAACAAGAATATCTGATTAATTCATATTTCCAAATGGTTCAACTTTGCCATATCGTGCGTATTGCCCATTAAAACAAACTACCAAGTGCTCAAATTTTATTTAGTTTCACAACAACTTGAGAACCTAAAAAAAAATTTTGGGTGGTAGCAAGGCTACTATGTTTTCTTCCAAAGAAAGGTTCAAAGCGTTTCAATACACCTCAGCTGTAAAAAACAATCAATGTCTTCGTCACCATCTTATATTGCGTTCGTCTTGATTCCTTCGTTAACGTCCTCGCAACGACGTGATGGTTATTCAGCTAAGGTATCGTGTTCCGTTGTCAAATCAAGTGTCCTTCACGCTCGTCAACAATATTGTTTATTTAGGGGACACTTAGCGCCGGCAGGCAAGACAACCTGGCGGAACATACTACATAAGTGAATCGGATGAGTACAGTTCATACACAATGCCGCGAATGTTTATCTACAGGTCTAAGACATTTCATTTGAATTTATTCTAATTCAAAAGTGGCCAACGATGGCTGAGTACTATACGACAGGTTGTATTCGTACTTCTGCGAACTCCCACCTTGCTCACGTGAATTATGTAGCTCGAGTGTCCATCTATTCACCACTATGCACACTCTTGGGCTTTCGCAAAAAAAGGAGCAGCAAAAAATTCCTCCACTTCCATTCAAGTTCAATGTTAGTGGGCGAAATGCCAAGGTTAGAATGCAAATTTGGAGTTCTATTTCGCTGGCAGAGTTGTCGAAATGGAGTTGAATGTGTTTTGACGTTGTGAAGTATATGCTAATGCACATTGATTAGATCCTTTTGATCTGAGCTGATTCCAGTTTGATGGCCGCAATCAACTCTTCAAAAGGAATAAACTCTTTAAAATAGGAATTTAAGGGCTCAAAATAAAAATTTGCATACATGGTTCCGAAAAAAATTCCTCGCAATTATTTTCCAACCGAATTTGAAGCATTGTAGGACTAAGTAGCATTCAGAATGCAAGGATACGTAGGTAGCGAAAAGTACACAGAGCCCTTCCAAATGAAATTTTTGAAATCCGTGCTCGTACTAGAGCGAACTCGCTGGAGCTGGAAATCAAAATAAGGACCAGCTGTAATAGCGAAGGGTATTCATCACGTTGTATCATGAGAATTTTATTCAAGACACTAATGCCTAGGACAGACCCTGGCGTTTGAAATAGCTCTTTTCGTCATAACAATGTCAACGTCAAAAGAACTTCTAATAGTTTCTAGACGTTGACGTCCTAACGACGCCGGAAACTAGTTCAGACAGTGTCGCCTGTACCAGAGATAAACCCCAAACTATGCAGATGACACTGAAAAGAGGGAGAAGGAAAGAAGTTCAAACTTATACAGAAACTTTTCAAAGAATCTAGGCTGTTTAAGGATGTCTTCTAAAGCTTCAAAGTCATTAACCTTAGTGGGAACCAACATCAAATAGGAAAAGGATAGCAGTCTAACGCTCCCCAAAGTTTCTGGCATTCTGTGACTAAGTATACACCTTAAAGATCGAGAAAATTTTCTCACATCGGCAAACTGTTTTAGAAAAGTTCTGGTGCTTTACTATTATCCTACCTATTTGTGATTGGTTTGTGAATACGATTAATAAACAAATTACTAAGTTTGATTAATCATCAAATTTTCACTCAAATCGCATTCACTTCAATTATTAGATGCTCATCCAAACTGGCAATTCATATTCTTTTCGCCTTAAGGTGAAGGGCTCTAAATAAACCTTAAGACCCATACTCCATAACTGACCGGAAAAAAATGTAATATCCTATCCTAGGATAACAAACTACCAAAATTCTATCATCGTCTGTATGAAGATTTTGACAATATTTTCAGTATCAGATCGTTGATGATTACCAGTAAAATATTCCAAAGGACTCTATTTCAAACTTTCCTCTCAAAATTCTCCTTTAATGCGAGACTTTTTTCAAAAAAATATTTAGAAACGATCTATATTAAATATTTATAAAAAATATTCAGAAAACTATATCGGTTAGACTTTTGTGCAAAAGTTCCAACTTAGCGTAACCACTGACAAGCAATCAAACAAAGAATAAACTCCAAATTTAATGTATTTGCCTTGAATTTTCAAGATGCATTCTATTATTCTCATCTGCATATAAGCTCAGATACCTTAAAAGTCACAATCCCTTCACTCAATTAATTCGTGTGATTTCTAAGCTCTCTATGTTAAAAAGCTCGCGTCAATTGCCACATGAGGTATCCAAAAAGCTCGCGGTAATTGCTACATGAGGTATTTGTATATCTTCCTTTATGATACCCTCCGGATTGTGAGCATCTTCCAGAGGATCTGTAGTAGAAAGTACTTTCTTTACTGCTTTATAGCTTTGGGTATTGGAAAACCTATAGCTTAAATGCAAGTCATGAAAGTCTGTAGAGTATCCTTTTTATTTAATGAAACCAAGCAGTTTCCCTTCAATGCTACCAATTTATTAATTTTTTACACAAATCCAAATTTCGCCTCCAACTATCTCCAACTCGATCCATCGCGCACTCACTGAGGATTTGTGTCAGAAATAAATAAATTACTGAAATTCAAGGAATACTGCTTGGTTTTATTAAATGGAAATGTTTTCATTCCGCTCAAAACCTGTTCCTTTTTGGAAGCTTACAAAGTATGTCTTCTCAATGGCATTATCCTGGTATGGAATAAAGTTAAAAATAAAGAGTGCCATTTGTGTAACAATTTCAAATCACATGAATTCAAAATAATGTATTTGAGAACTGCAAATTAGCGTTACTTGTATTTTACTACAAGTTTTCCTCATTCAATAGTTTCATTCACTTAGCGGCCGTCATCGAAAAGCCGAACAGACTTAAAGTGATCCGGCACAGGTTGACAGTGTGGATATTCTAGGAAAAAGGATGATTGATGATGATAACAATCCAAATTTAATCCACTTATTAATATGATCCTAATCTTATTTAGGTTATGCGTTAGAAAAACTTCTTATATTTTCCGAACCATGATGTCAGTATGTCGTCAAGAACGGGTCCTGCAACTTGCTCTTCTTCTTCTGCGACAAGAACTGTGACGTTTCCCTGCGGCGTTCGTCTCTTCTCCGAATCACATTGAATAACATTTGAACACTCAGCACAATTCCATGGTTCAAACCGCTTTTCTTTTTGACAGCTGTCATTATTCGTCTATCTCAAGCAATAGGGTCTTAAAAATGGCTTGAGCTGAAAATGACAAATAGTCCGTAGCCAGACCACGTTTTCTTCATGTCTGATCGGAAAGAGTCTACACATTCGTTGAACCATTACAGACCTCGTTAGCACTTTACAGATCCTTAACCGAATCTAAGAGTTTTCCTCTTTAGTACGATTGAAGGTTTGACTTGACACCACGAGAGCCTTTCATTTTCTCTGCGGGAGAGCTTGACAGTTTCATATGGCATCCCAGAGCATTTACCTTTCCTGTGGTTGCCTGCAGTTTTTGTACACGTTGGTCGCTCCAGAGACAGAGGCTGTATGGTATAGCACCAGCAGCACACACGGTAATCTTCTTATGTTTTCCAGGAAAAGAGTGCCCTTTCCAGTGCAACCTTTTTATAGAGCTCTTGTTGTTTTGGAGACTGTTGAACTCCTATTGCCTATCTTGGTTTGGTTGAGATGACTAGTTTACGAAAATGAAATCGATGCTTAGATCCCTGCTTAGGTCCCTGCTTCTTCGAATAACCTAATTGACCCATTTGTTTCCTTCAATTTCTGCATATTCTGTAGTTTGAAGGACTCTTTTGCTGCAGTTCTCATTGAGACTCTGTTGTAACCTATTATAATACAATGTCGTTTCTTTCGTAAGAAAAAATCAATTGTCCCATTTTTCATTTGACAGGGAAGACAGTGGTACCTAGGAAGCTGTCAGCCCAGCTGAGTGTTGTATGACATTTGTACTTTGTATTTGGACAACGTGGGTATTTCTACAGTCATTGACATTGCATAGAACGGTACTGGGGAAATGCCAAAACTTTAAGGCATCATCATCAGCTCCAATCATGGCAGGTTCTACCAGAAACTGTCAAGAACCGTCTGTGCAAGGAGTTATTGCATCCTGTAAATTTGCGTCGCCTTTCATGCAGTTGCCTGGGATTCAGACTTAAGACCACTTATCCCAATCTTGCGTTGATTTGCAATACGAGGGTTGATTGCTGAGGCTTGGTTGTATGGAACTTTATAAGAACAGCTGATGTTCCTTTAAAGCGTTGGTTAAGGGACTTGACGTTACTGTCATATGCTGACATCCTGAACCCTTCTTCTAAGTTTTTTGGGTAGGATATTTTTCTCATAAATTTTGTATTTTTCGATGAAATAGAAAGTAAATGGGGTCTTAAATTTTGAATTAATACTTTGGATTATAATTTGGTCAAGTAATTTTTGGATCATTTGGATTTTTTTTAAAAATAGTAAGGAAGACGACTTCATTTTTGCTGATTAACGGACTAAAGTTCGTTTCCTGATCGCCTTTTCAAACTTTATTTACACTCAGAATTCAAAATTTTCAGTTTCATTTTTGAAGTCGTTGACAGCTTTATCGAGGGAATTCTATAATTACTATTTTATTGCTGGTACTGACTAACCTTTAATTTTGGAGATTCATTCAATTGCCAATATGTCAGCCAGCTTGTAAGTTCGAGTTTCTGCAAGTTACCTGAAAATTTGGAATATTGGTTAGTAAAAACGTTTTTTGGAAATAAGGAAATATATTATAAGTAGATTTGTATGCGATATGCGGTCAAATAGTTATCGAAGTTATTCTTCGTAATGATTCTTTGCCTAAAATAATATCACAGAAATATATCCTCCAAAGGATTAAGTTTTCTGGAACGTTATAAATTTTTGATGGTTTTTTTTCTAGATTTTGGTCCGCGAAATATAAGCAAAAGTAGGTTTTGACCAAACACAATTGGGGTACCTTTTACGAGCTATCGTCCTTCAACTTAGCAATCACCAGTCTCTGACTGGTCACCAGTCTCTGACTGGTCACCAGTCTCTAACTGGTCTCAGGCTTTTATTGGTTTAAAAAAAAAAAAAAAAAATTAAGAAACAATACTTTGAAGTGATTGAAGTGCCAATTCTGAGTTTTTTGAAAGAAGTCTTCAGCGGCGTAGTGCAGGTGAACGATATCACCACTATACAAGAATTGTATCTGAAAGTATCTGCTTTGATTTCAGTTTCCATCTGTCAGCACATGTCCTGTCTTATGTCATACTCCAAGTAGGATCCTAAAGTATGTAACAACGTTCGTCTTCTGAAGAACGTCTTTGTTGAGCAGGATCTTATAGAGTGTGGGTTTATAATAATGCTCGCCTCGTCTGTTGCCTAACATCCAACGTGTCCTGCAACTCTGAAGCCCAGTCAGAAAACTGCATATCAGTAAACTAGGATCTCCGGAGTTAAGGCAGCATTTCAGTGTGCTTAAGGTGCCAACTCCAGCCTCCAATCCATCATATCCTTTAATCATAGAATCTGTCTATATAAATGCAATCATTGGATTCAAAGATTCAAAGATTCGAAGCAGGCTTTCTAGCATAGTACTTTCCTTATCTAGCTTGTATACTAGAAGAAAAGCTCCCGATTGACATTATATTCACAGTCTAATGAACATCTTGGTTATATGAGTGGAAGCTTCAAGACCTTTATTTTCTGCTGGAATCGGTCTGCCTGTCATTTATATCAGCCATGTCCTGCGATTGCGAAGCCTGAATTTGCAAAGTCTTTTCGTCGTACACAGAGCTGGGACAGTATTTCTAGGTTCTGACCGTGTGAGGTTTCGAATGGCACTAAGTATATAAACTGAATTAATTCCGGCCTGTCAAACCACAACCATATGATTGCATTATTGCGAAATCTTGTGTTTTTGATAGTCCCGGCTCCATCTGTCACATTTGTGTTTTCACCTTCAATTGTGTTTACTGAATTGGAACAGCGTTCGAAAATATGAGTAAGGTTCTTGTTTATTCTGCGTTGGAATTGTTGGCTGTTGTGACTCCTTAAGTCTTGCATTGGACCCTAAATATTCATAGCAATGCGAATTCATCCCGAAACTTATCTTAGACAGTCTTCACATTTGGTGTTCTGTGGCGTGCCCGGTACAAATCAAATCATCAGTGGTTGGAACCACATTTAGAGACCGTTTCTATTGCATACCTACTAAGAACAACAAACACACTTGTAGGTATTATCAAGAAACAGGAGAAAAACGTGACGAAGCCAATGCAGCGAACTCATGCAAGATAGAGACTTCAAAATATAAACTTATAGGAATTGCGAGATAAATTTTGCAATGTAGATCTTATGTACACAGAATTTTACAGAGAATATTGATGTGGATCTCGCCGCATATTTCTTCACTGTCCCTTCCCCAGCCATTTTTTTACAAAAACCGGTGCATCTAGAATAATTTGATCGAATCCTTTTAGATGGGGGTTTTTGGCTACAATTGGCTACAAGTGCCAGTGTTTGTTAGTTGCTATGCTATGACTCTTTATATCGCTGAAGATTGGTGCCTCAAATAATTTGAATATCTGGTTGATAGATCAAACTAAAGGTGGTCTTCCGAATTTATTTCTATTTCTGTTCAGGACACAAGGACCGGTGTAAATTTTTAACCAGCAGTGCATAGAACAAGAATGTTGGTAGCCTAAGGTAGCATAAGAGAATCAGTTTTCTCCCTACCGTACAATCTCCTCTTGTTTTTTGTTATAATTGAAGTTTTAGAATACCTCTATTTCGACTCACCTTTTCATTTACCATGCCCGTTCTCATATCTGAAGGCTTTTACACTTGCTCTGGATCTACTCTTGTTCAAACCGCAAACCTTTCAGTTTGTTTGTTCCCCGAGATTCCTACATATCCTGAAATCTATACTACCTTCAACTTTTTTTGTAATGTCCTTAAACAATTAAGGAAAGGAATTAAGGTCTGCTCTTCTTCTTGCAAACTTATTATATTGTTTGCTTCCTGCATATCCTAAAAGCCCGACTATCTTTAGCTTTGTTTCTCACAGAGACTTTGCAATGTCCTTCAACAATTTCGATCACTTTTATAGCATTGCAAGTTGACAATGACTTTATTATTGACCGACTATCTGTGCATATCCTAGTCTTGCTTCACTGAATATGATTCTTTGTAGCTATCATTTGTTCTTCTTGAATAATTTGTTTTTAGAATTTATATTTCGATTTAGTAAAGGGCGGGAGACAGGTGTTTTTCATTTTAAGGTCACCAAGCCTTTGATCAGTCTAAACGGACCGTCTTTTTCTCCTACCAAAGTCGAAGTTCAATTTTTGTGTGAATCTTTTTTCCGGACAAGCTAAGCAGTTTAAGCTGCAAAAATTGTCTCTACAGCGAAAAGTGTTAATCTTTCAACATCAGCTTGG
This sequence comes from Stratiomys singularior, assembly GCA_954870665.1. Lineage (NCBI taxonomy): Eukaryota > Metazoa > Arthropoda > Insecta > Diptera > Stratiomyidae > Stratiomys > Stratiomys singularior. Next base: position 9,449,152 of record OX940881.1, on the reverse strand, counting down.
AAATTCAACGTATAATCATAACATATCCACTGCGTAGCTACTAGTCAACACTTCGAACCCACCTCAGATCTAAAGGTAAGCAACCAAAGTAAGGCGAATTTTCTTTGTATTTGTAAATTTGCTCTCATGTTTTCGTACAAGAATGTCCCCATTGTGCATAAGAGCGCAATACAAATGTAAATCTACTTCCATTTGTTTCTATCTCTGTCTAAAAGATGGCACCCGGGAGTGTTATCACTTTATGTACGTACTGAATAATAAAATGAGCTGACGTTCTGGAAGAGCATCACTAAAATAAGGGTGTCTTTTCATGGAAACAAATTTGAGAGAATCGAAGGTGCATGTCCCTATCCCTTGATTTGTACGTCCTATCTCCAAACAGTTTAATTTAAAAATCGCAATAAATTTAAATAAAATTCTTTAAAATCCTTTTTTTTTTTTGGTGTGTTAGGACTGGTTGGACATTGACTCCTGCATTGACTCCTCTTAGATTGAATGCCATGTCGAGAAAAATTTGTTTCTTGGTGGTGGAAAAGTGGTAGCAGAAACAGTTTATTAACCTAGTTTAAGACAGCAAAAATTTGAGGTCTACAATTGCATTAAGAGATTGGAATATTTCAGTATAAAACGTTAAGCCGATATTGCAGGCGTAGTTCAGTTTAATAAACCAATGAAGTTTAGTTATAAAGCAAGACTTGCGAATATCCTTAATCTCTCGTTTAGCTAATTAGTTGGAATAGCACAACAAGAGCTGTCTCCCTTTAACATCTAGAAGGAAGCAATTTTTAAGATGATAGATGTCCTCAATGACGTGACGGCGTTCTGTTGTTTCAGTTGTCACTGGAATTGAGATCATCTTATTTCTCAAGATGGGAATCCTCCGGGGGAAAAAAGCGTTTTTATTGAACCGCATTTTCACTGGACAGCTAAGCAGAGTCTAGAGGTATCTGTGAAAAGTACTCACGTCCACCGGCTGGAAAGATTCAAATACTTGAATAAATACTTGCCGCCCGCTAAAGAGTGTTATTGTATATTGACCATGTCCTTCGGCTAGAGTGAATTTTTTTTGGTGCTGCCTTCACCTTGGGAAAGCTAAGCATGATTCTCTTTCGAAAATGTTGATTTTGTAGAGCGTTTGTCCATTAATTTGGGCGCGGTAGGATTGTGCAGAATCTTCCAGTCAGCTGCTCTCTAGCTTGATGGTTAGTTGTGACCAGGGATGACTATGACTGGCACGTCCTACTGCGAGGGATTTCACGGGATCATAAGCTTCCACCGATAAGTAAATGTGACAATATTTTCAATATGCAAATGATGAAATTCAAGTTCAAGCTCCCTTGTATTTCCTAATGTATTCTTGGTCCGATATATGAGGATACTTGTAGAAATTATTCTGAAGTATGTAATACCACTTCGGCTGTTTAATCAATGACCTCTATTTCTGCCCAATGGCTCTACTCCTGTTTATTATCTTCAATGTTTAACACTTGTGGAAGTGAAGAAACACTTAAAATGGAAAATGGAAACATTTGAGCGAAGGAAATTATATTTAAATGGATATATATCTAAATCCTTAAATTTAAATTTAATATGTGTTTGAATCCTTAAATTTCCGTTACCGTTATTTATTCAAAATGCATAAGTCTTAGTTACACATTTTTAAAATGAGGTATAAAACTGGGTCTAACGATGTTGGTAACTCTATTTCACTGCTCTTCACTTATTCTTTTCTTAGTTTAACATCTGATCTTTTCTACATAAATGCGGATAAAGATACCATTCCACAAACAGTGGAATTGTGGATGTATCGTTTGCGCGTGGTTTCTGTGACCGTAGTATTGTCCTTCTCCCGATTGTCGTTATCTTTCTCGTTGTTTTTTTATATGAGTGCGTTTTTATGAGCTCCTTTCGAATGTTCTTTGTTTTTCCATTCGAAATATTACCATCCATCCAATTCTAGGATTTATTGTCAATTCCACAAGCAACATTTGCTTTTTTTCGCATAAAACTTCTATTTTTATTTTCATCCTTAAAATTTTGCTTCCCTCATTCAAAGCACACCAACTTTACCATTCCAGGACAACGTATTGTTTCCGTGAAACAACAACGAAAAATCTTCCGAAAAGAAAACTCCACAAAATAGAATCAAATCGAAATCCCAAATAGCCCACGGGGATGAGATTAATTCCGTCGGACAATTAACACGACAATTTTATTTTGTCATACAGCAAAGGTCTTAATTGTTTTGTTCCATACTCTTGTGTCAGGACGAAAATGCAAAGTGACGATTGTGACTGGCGAGTGCCTGCTATCATGCCATGTTAAGATGTCTACGTACAAAAGAAATATTCATTAAGATAATCTAATTTCACCGGCAGATTTAATTAGTTTCAAGGCAGAAAACAAGTATGCAAATGGTAAGTAGTATTTTCATTTTCAATTTATTAAGAAAGTGATTGCGGGTGGCAGGATAACGACAATCGGGTCGTTTCATGCTGTTTATTTATTTTTATGGACATAAATTATGCATAAGACAAAAAAAGTTTACTCTTATTTTTTTGTTTTTAAGGTGACTTTAAGGCTGCTTTGTGCTCCTGAACGAGGAATGGTGCAAAGTCCTGATGTTCGACCTACATCAGTTTTATATTTAGCCTTGAGCGTTGAGCAGGTGAAAAGAAGAAAATCACTGAAAAACTAACGAATTACCTGATTACCACTTCACATCCTCAACGAGCTGGTCCTTAAAAATATTTATTACATCAATTAGGTCAACAATTCTGCAACTTAATTTGTAAATGGATAAATGCCCACATGCGAGTTTGGACAATTCCAGCCATGATTAGAAGGATTGCAACATTTGTGACCCCTTTTACTGCGCCATCACTCACTTTCTGGATTTTCCTTGCGGCAATAGTCTTTTCTCGGTTAATTCATTTTGGTTCCTTGTAAAGAGTCTTGATATTCTCCACTCACTCCCGAAAATTGTCATCTCCAGGATTCTTGAGCTAACAACAACGACACCAAAGTGACAACAATACAAAATGCTTCTCGAGACAAACGTTGCTCCTTTTTTTCGTATTTTGTTTTCGTTTTACGCTCATTCTCAGCAATTTTGCACCACACCAGAGAGTGGAGAGGGAATTGAATAGAAGGGAATATACAAGGATGGTTAGTCTTCTGTACTAATTGTGTCCAAAGGCAATTTAAAAGACCATTTACCAAACCACCAACAGTGGGTGAAGTGTGGCAGATTCACGGACGACCGAGTGGCTAAATGAGCCAACAGACAGACTGGGAGACCACAACTGGAAAAGCGAGCAAAGCAACTGGAAATAGGAAATCCAAGCGCCGAGTGAGAGAGACAGAGAGAGAAGGACACTTTTGAAAACATTGCCCAGGGATATGTTTGGGATGAGGATGTTGGGCCGTAGTGGTCGAGCAGATACAGCTTTTACAGATCCTCGTTGCCATTGTCCGGTGTCCTGAAGATGAGTTCTTCGTGCAAGTAGTATTAATGACACCATTAAAATGATGTACACAATCTTGAAGAAAATTTTAAGATGTTACGGAAATTTGGTCGATTTTTCATTTTAATGTCACATCTAAGGCATTGATAAAAAAAAAACGCGTTTTCATTTTCACTCATGTTCATTATGCTATAAGTGTAAATAATGATATTTCATCCTCCCGCGAGTGAAATGATGGCAAATAAGATTGTGTCGATAATTTCAGTGACAAGTGCTGCGAAGCACTTTCAGATATCAAAAGCAGATAATTTATACTTTCTAGATAATGACTTCTCATCGCACAATATTTGAGTAGTGTGCGTTCACTTATTTCGCGTTTTTCTCTTCTGGTTGCGAAGTCTTATCGATTTTCAATATTTCTTCTTTGAAACGTGAGTGGTGTGTGTTGGCACGCGGAAGTTTACTTTGCACTTGAAATGCTGAATCTTCGGATGATCAACGAATTATGATCAATAATTTGTTGGGATTGCGAACACTTTGGTGGATTAGGAGAATGGATTTTAAATCGCGCTAATGGTTATTTATGCTTGGAAAATACGTAACACATTAAAATGTTTTCGATTGACTATCTTAAATCGAAAGTTTGTCAAAAACATTTTGAACATTTTATTTTCACTGTCTACCTTAGTCAAGGCCTAACAATCTCGTACAACTCCTTACAGACCGGTTTCCGAATTTCGGGAAAAGTTTTGTAGTCTATCTACAGCTTATAAGCTGGTAAACCCTCCAGTTTCGCTCCCAAATCCAACTTTCAGGCTCAGCTTAGCAGGCGCGAGGAAACTTAAGAGCCCTCATAAACTAGAGGGAGCCCCAGGGACGGCGAAAATGAGTCTCAGGGGTTTCAAGCCGGGACTGGTCCTCCAGGTTGACAATCGGAGCAATGTGTGAGTCTATCGCTGCATCCATCCTCTGTGAAGAAATGAATTGTACATATGAATTATTACATCTAAAACAAACATCAAACTACGCTATAAGATCTTGGAATGTCAAACGACTGACCGGGGTTCATTCAACAAAACTCTGATTATAGCCTGAAAATACAAGGACTTTTGAAATCTTCCATTCCTAGTTCTTGTGTAGTCATCTTGCAGTTTATTGTGTGGAGAGAATCGCGCTCATAGTAGAGAGAACCGAGACAAAATATAATCGATTTCAACCCGATCAACAAATGACTTTATGCGATCCTTATTTGAGAAATATTCTTTCAACATTGAGCTGAAAAATGTTCGCGGTCTGACTGAAGGCAACGACGGTTACATAAAAGAATCTTAAACGATTGAATCTGGTTGGAACTGGCTTGAAAGGCTCCTCAATGATTTCCCCAAACGAAACTCCTAGTAGACACCAATGGCATCCTTGACAATTTAAATGATATAGTCGATAATGAAGAGATTCCCAAAGAAACGCTACAAAGAGCAGAGTCTTCAACGCTCACCAACGATTCATTGACTTCACACGTAAAAGGAACCGGTTTATATTATCGACATACTTTCCACATATGTGCATCTACAAAAGAACATAAAACTTTCTGAATGACAACACATTCAGCCGGAGAAATCATATTTTGATCTACTTTGGATGGTCTTCCAGCATCCTTGACACTATATTCTAACAAGATACGAGCACATCAAGGCACTGTCTGCAATGGCCCTCAAAGCTCTGATAGTATACAAAAACATGGCAGGCAAATCCTGGAACAGCCCTGGAATCCTATCACGGAAGGTACACTATAATATTGAGACCAATCATCCCCTATGGAACGATGGCCTAAGCCGATAAAATCCAAGAACGCAAAACAAGCCAGGAGGATATCAAGTATATTTCTGATTGTGGTCCATGACTACAGCTATCCTATCTGATAGCCAAGCAGCCTTAAAACCACTATTATCTCCAATGATTAAATCGAGAACGGTTCTCGAACGCTTTAATGCACCCAACAGATTGACTGTAGACGATAGGGCTGACCTTTACTGAGTGTCGGGTACGCAGGAATCCAGAGCAATGAGCAGGTAGATCAATTAGCGAAAAAAATGAGCTTCAATCCTTCGGACCCTTTTGCACAACTGAAATAAATTTAATTCGCAGGGCTCTAAAGGCTAATGAGGAATGAGAATGACATAGGCTCTGGAGTGGACTTCCAAGGCAGAAGCTTTTCCTCGACGTATATGACGAGAAGAGTTTTCGAGTGTTCATCAGAATGTGCAAGGGATAGCAAATTATTCCTTCCTGGAATGCTTAAGGGACATAGTACACTCGGAGGACATCTCGAAAAAAAAAGTTAGCAGAAATCTCAAAAACAGTCCCAAAACGGGGCTAAGGTCAGACTCATCTTACGGAAGAGAAACGGGAGAAAACATAGTTTTCGAAAGTTGCCGTGCGTTATCTCTGACATAAACAATATGTCAATAGAGAAACTTGTCTCATGGTCTTGAATTTCAATAATATTTAAAATAAAATACAGTCTTACCAAAGGTGTAACAGGTTAAGGATATTTCAAATTACACTCTGTCTAGGCGTTGGAAGTTGAGGTTACTTTTGCAGATCATTTCAAACAAATTTTAAGATTAGAAATTGATGCTTATGCTTGGCAAAGTGCTTAGAAAAAATGAGAAACTTCATGACATGATGCACAACAATAAATAATGACAAAAGAGCTAAATATGTCAGTTGGTCATGCATCAAAGCGGCGTCGAAAATTTGGCTACTAAGCTGCCAAGCAAAAACTACATAGACTGCATGATGAGTACCTGTGTATATCGACGGATAACATTACAGACACGAAGTCTGTTTTCCATAATTGAGCAACATCTTTGAACCGACCGCTGTCAAAATTGTTGACAGATTTCCCGAGAAGATATTTTGATTGTAGTTGAAAGTCGTCAAGTTGTTTCCAATAATGGACAAAGGAGTACACGAATTAGAGAAGATGTAAAATCTGAGGGAAGTTATAAACCATTAATAAGGAGCATACTCTTCGGAGATGACCATCAGAGTCTTAATGATTTCAAGAAAGGCCACAGATTAATTTCAAATCAATTTTTTTGGCACCATTGTAATTGAAAATGGTTTCATCAGCTGACATGGACCTGGATTTCAGAGGTGTTTTTCTGCAAACTATTCGGAGTACGGTACATTGGATGGTTGTAGTTGGAGAGATTTGGTTATAATAGTTCTACTTGGTTGTGCAGCGACCTAACGACTGAGAAAGCAGAGTTCGACCACCTTAACAAGGAAATAGCTGTCTCATGTTCAGTTGGCTCATTAAAATTGATTAAAAAATCGATACTAACCGCTGTCGCATCTACACTACTATCTAGGTTTGTTCGCTGTTTTCTTAAGTTTCCAAACCTAAAAAAATTCCCTTAATGAAAATGATTTTCGGCGTATGAAGAAACAATACCGCATCTGAGGAGCACTCGTTTCAGAACAAATCATAATTTTTTTTAATGAATTCAAAAATTTTGAATTTTGCTGGAAATTTCGAACCTAGTCTGCAGAGACAAAAAAATATAAATTTTAGTGTCTTGCTAGTGTCTGTCTAGTAAATGATATGTTGTGTAGACGGGCGACAAGCTACCCAGCTGTCAAAGTGGCTGATTGGTGACCCCGCAAAAATGAACGCCTGTTGCAGTGGTTAAGCCACTTGAAATGTTAATATCGAGCATGAAAACTACCACTTCGATTTGTAACGAGTACAATGTTTTTTCTCACCAACTATTCAGCCAATTTGTTTTCCGATTTTATTAATTTGGAAAAATGGGAAAAGCATTCAATTTATGTTCAAAAATATTCGTAAAGAGTATTAAAAAGAAATTGTACTTTTAAACTACCTAATGTAACTAATGGCATTTATTTAACAATTTTTTTTCTAAGAGGGGAATGTAAAGGCTGCAAATATTCGGAGTACACACTTCGCTCAATCCAAGACTTCTAAACTATTAACCAAAAAAGCGTTCTCTTTTATCCTGAAAAGTTTAGTTTGGAATCTATTCAAGGCGACCCGAGTATGCGAAAAAATGCAAGGTACGGCTCTTATTAAACTGCAGATTTTAGTTAGACCATTACAAAACTGTTCTGTTACCCGTCATTAGTATTGCTTACACAAAAAAAAAAGATTTTTCGTTTTGTCTCTTTCTTTCTTTTTGCTCGCCCTGTCAGATTTTCATGTTTTCAGGCAGCGTCGGAAATTCATTAATATTTTAAGGACATTCCCAATATCTATCGAGATCTAATGAGTTCGCAACAAACGGCACTTCAAGAAAACGTTGAACGAAAGCTTCAAATCAAAAAGCTCTCGAATATGGTTGTAACGAGAGCTTTTTTCTGACGAAAAACTAAATTTTAATGAGAAATTATTGTTTCTCAATTAACTGGCCTATGACACATATTTTGAAAAAGTAGGCGCTAGTTTCTCAAGGATGTTTTATGGTAATTGAGTTAAGATCAAGTCTAGCGCAGGTGAATAAGTCCATGGTTGTTTGATTTCGTCGCGAAACATTTTATTTAGTAGAAAGTTTTAGCTACTCAAGTTAATATTAATTATGCCCACAGATAGTAATATTCGTTATAGAATAAAATTTTGAATTGAAGTTGTTGAGCTTTTACGGCTTCAAAGAAGACTTACGTATAATGGAATGGATAATCCCTTAAATTTTTTAAAACTGACTCAAGTTCCTTGCATTAAAAGCTTCATTAAAGAACTTAGTACAAACGATAATGGAATTTATTTTAGCGTCCATCCTAGACTAGAATTCAGATAGTTTCAATGTTCGAAACTTAGCTATTTAATGCATGTACCATATACGGGCAATATCTATCGATATTATACTTTCTAATTATCAGAGCATGACTACAGCACTTATTTTCTATAACGTTCGTTAAATGTGTAATGCAACGCATTGTGAAATTGGAATTATCTAATTTTGCTCGCAACCGCAGAAATCCATTAATTTAGAATAGAGAAAGTAATAATGGGATACCATTCCACATTTTCATGACTCCTTAACTGCCCATATCATTTATTTTGAGGTTTGATAATGTTTTAATTTAAAGCAAAACATAAAAGTTCACCTGAATGAGTAACGAAAAAGCAAATCAATAATTTCTCAACGCTGTCAAATATTTTGTTTCTGCGCTTTTGGATGTCGAAAAAATATAAATCGTATGAGGGTAGCGGAACAGATGGCGGAATTTCATTAGGGATTCGGATTTCCGATTTTGAAGGTTTATATTCTTTCGGAATTGAGAAGGATGTGTTTGTTGAGGAGCTCAACTTAAAATTTAGCTCTGGCTTTATAAGTAGTCAAAATAATTCGGACAAGTTCAGGGATGTTACTATGAATTTCCAGATAAGTATCTTGATAGCTTGACTGACATTTCTGCCTGACGTTTATCTATCAGGATTTGTTTCATTCTGATATACTCCGAAAGATCACTGGCGTATATAGCAAGCGTACTTTTAAACTAAGCTGGATCGAAGCAAGCGTATAATTGTATTGCCCGCAAGGAACAGAACCAATTTCAGCAAGACAATAACTTCGAAAAAGAACTCAGAGTTCTCAAATGCCTGGAGAGAAGGATATATTCAAGTAGGTGCGGTGTAGATGCATTTCGATCTAAAGACCTCTTACATGGCTGATATCCCGACAAGGAAGAGATCTCCATACCTGATAGCGAAACTATAATCTACATTGATAGGATAACATAAATTAGGGCTTTGGGTCTGGAGATTACATTTTTGAGTACCAACAACCAGAACTAAATTGTTACCTAGAGATCTGTCGCATAGTTTTCCAAACGAAGAGTTTCGCAATTAAAATACTTTCTAAGCATTGGTATTGAGCAATCTCAACCGCAAACTCTAGATCCTCTCAAACAGCAAGTCAGCTCTGTAGTCCGTGCTTCCAAACGCGCGGCTTAACAGTTAGTGCAGGTTCGCAAGCAGTCACTCCGATACTCATCTGATCTAAGGCGATAACACTTTGTAATGTAGTATAAATGTATATGTGGATTTGCTATCTCTGTCGGCAAGAAGTCGCCCGAGAGTATTAGTGCTCCTTGTGGCTACGCTTTGATGCAAGACATCAGGTTCCTGTTCGAAACTACAGCCAATCTATATGATCCAAAATGAACGTCAGTCCTTAATACAAAAGAATAGCGGGAGACGAATGAGTGGACAAATTAGTCAGACCTAATTCCGCAGGCCGGAAATATAAGAGTGGATCAATTCAAATTGACACTAGCATCAGTGACAAAGAGTCCTCTTGGAGGAAACAGGCCCAAGTTCCATTGAAAAAAATGGCGAAATGAGAAAGCGAGCCTTTGAATTTCAATCTCGAAAAAGAACTTAAGAAACTCGTAAAGAGGGATTGGAAATTTCCTTAGATTGTTCACTGCATTTCTAAGGTGTCCAAGAATATTAGATCAAGACGTGATACGACGGGGCAGTCAAACGGGGGACATATCGTGCCTGCGATGAGGACTACGATCGAGTGATAACATTTCTTTGAGTCTGTCCAAGCCTAATTTAAATTTCTCGGAATGTAAGAATTTAAAACGGAATGTAAGCAAAAACCAAACATATAGGTCAGGCCTTGTCTACTACCATGGAATCAAAAGTAATAGCAATAATCGTTATATTTTTTTCGAAGGAAATTTTTTCAACAAACCCCGAATATACTCCTTGTTTTTTGTTGTAGGTATACTAGTGGTATCCCTTAAACAATGCCCAACTGTGTTTCCTTGCATGAAGACAAACAATAAGCCTTTAATCCCTTTACAAGTGGCACCACTTACAATCCGTACATAAAAACTTCATTAAAGTGGGCAAACGATAAAATTGACTGTATCATCGTTCATATTTCCTTAATAATATCCTTCTAAGTTATTTTTCTTGTTCTTGTGCGACTCATAACGAATTGTCTGCCAAGTGCAAAGTGAATTGAACCTGTGGATAAGGACTTGAAAGAAAAACCCCTTTATGAATCTCAAGCGAGGGCTTAAAAGAAACATGATGACATTAATAGAACGAATTCAGTTCGTCCATCATGCCTATGAAACGTAGAAGGCATAAGGACGATGAATAGTCTATAAGAAAATATCAAATAACTGACGCCCACGATTCTAGTTGAACTATTTTTAGCAAGTATGCATCCATCCATCGTTTGTGAAACACTAAAGGGCCCTATGCAGAGACAATGGGGTAGAAAGGGAGGAAGCTAAAATTGACGTAAGGATATTCAGTCACGCTATCATTTTCGTCGCAGGCACTCCATTCCAATCTCGTCTCGGGAATTGTTTCAGATTCATACAACTAATGTTTCATATAGTGATAAATCAATATGTCAACAATGTATCGTCTACCATTTGTTTATTGCAAGGATATGTTTGTGCCCGGCGGATGAGTTGATGGAGTGTGAGAAATGATGTAGTGGCTCAGAAAAAAAGGCAACGATGAGCGACATTAGGCCTCAGATGTTTTGGCGAGAAGTGATGTTGCCTTGCACAAGTCTAAAGGACGCACTGATTAGATCGACGAGATATCCTTAGAAAGGAGACAATTTGGGAAAATTGTTAAGCGTTTGCCAGGCAGTAGTCGTTTTTTTTTTATTTACGCTCGTACCCTGAAGCCATCAATTCTTCAAATCGACGTGAACCATCCCAAGTAAAATTTATCGAGCAATATTTCACAGCTCGTGCACAACATTTCTCCTGTCCCCGAATAATATCCTTGCCAATACATGTTTAACGCATACTCAATTCAATAAAACACGATTCTTTTTTCTCTTTTTTGGAGTAAAATTTTATTCTTTAGCATGTTGTCGGCCTCTAAATAATGTGACTCTTACACCTACTTATAATTTTGCTCCTTGCTAGTGCTCCTGGGAGCTTTGAACGAAAAATTACATTTCAATAATACGCCGTTCGTGGATGTAGACCGAGTGCTCGCGGGTCAGACAATATATAAACGGCAGCCACGTCTAATCAATATGCAAGGAATGCTTTTAAGGAGGCATGCGAGTGTTTTGTATACAATAAATTGATTGCATGCGTCCATAACATATGGAGCTCGAGAAATGTACATATATTAGGAAATGCTTACTAGGAAAGCTTGTTCGTATTCTGAGGTTGTATAGCAATGTTGGCAATGTGTACGACACATGTAATGGGGTTAATATTGGAAGGAATGAAATATGATTTCGACAAACAGGTTGGATTGTGAGAAATTCAGAGCAAATGCAAGTGAGTTCACTATGATCTACGTATAAATATTTGATTACACGTATGTGACTATTAGCATCAAAATCAATCAGAACACTGTCAGAATGGATCCTTTTGGCTGAGATTTCAACCTGCCAATTTTACAATCTGGCATGTTATGCATTATAAACTGATATATCTAGCAAAAACTGTCCCTTTTCGATTTGAAGAAGCGTTTTGTTTAAATTAAACATATTTCGTCCTTCGACATCATGGTCTTCATTAGAGATTACTTAGATTTACAATATCCCTTTTCCCTGCTGACTTCAGTTATCTATATTTTATTCATAGTTTTGTTCTTTACTGTCTAGCAAACTTATTCACTTAGTACAACTACGAGGAAATGAAGGGCATCCTAATTAGTCGAATCCTTTTCCAATCGATGCTTTCACTTGAACTCTTGCCTGTTCGTGATAACAACATCAACAACGGATCAAAGCCTCCTAGAGCTGAAAACGTAAATTATACACAGGATATTGATTTGGCCTACTTCGAATAAAATTCAGGATACCTTTCTGTCTAAGGTATATAGCATTATATTTTCAAGAGAAATCTCTAAGGATCGAAAACTCTAAGGATGAACATTTGCCTATGTCGGATAAGCGGTTCATCGTATAAGGATAAAGTAAATGAAATCTGGATTGTAAAGATTAGAATAATATCGTATTTTTGTAGAAATATAATGAGCTCATCCATGTTTTATAGTAAATAGCCATAAACTATTTATAAATCATGAAGCAATACAAATAAATAAATAGAACAGTAAAAACATTTTTTTTTATTGTTCGGAATAATTTTGTTTTTTGTTCGGAGGCGAAGGCTTTTTACGCCCTGACTTTTCGGCTCCTAGTGGTCACCAGAGTATCGACTAAATAGCCTCACTAAACCCAGCCTGGAACTGTTTGTCACATTTCTTCGGACTGGGCCTCATAAGTAATCGCCTTAAGGATAAGTGAAATCCCGCTTTCAGCATCGATGGTTGGGAGGGAAGAGGATGATCGTCAGACAGATTCTCCTTCCTTCTGCGCCGCCAGACGATCCAGGATGCTCTTCTTTATAAGAAGAACCGTTCGCACATAATGTTGCACACAGTTTTATTTGCGATATTTGAACGACGTCTGGATGTATGCGTATTATCAATAAACGTGATGTGGAATCGATCCATGGTTAATCAAAGTAATTGTTCTGAGGGAAGTTTATGTCGGCCAGAAAATTGACGGAGTGCACAATGGGTTTCTCGAGCAGAACAAGTATTTTTCAAATAAATCTACATTATTTGCAGACGTCCGCAAATCGAACCCACCATTAAACGCATGACAGCTGTCATTGCAAACGTAAAAGTGAAAAAGTGTTGCCAACTTAAATATCTAAACCTCTAAAAAACATCCTTCTGGTTTAGCACAAGCAAGGTTGCATTCATCGGGGTTCGAAATAGAATCATAAGTGATTCTGATATTTTATGAGCAGATTGGCTCTTGCTATTTAATGCAGCATTTATCTACAGGAAAAAAATGTCTGTTTAGGACCGTTTTTGTCATCGCCATTTTTGCTGACTTGAAGCTTCTTTTTGAGTATTTAGGGCATTTTTTCCTAGTGAGAACTCTGAAAATAATTGTCAGTTGGGTGCTCATTTTTAAGGTAAACATTTTATCATGAACATTAATGTACGTCTTTCGACTGAGTTCCTTATGCGCTTGATGTGTCATATAAATGAAAGTTTTCGATCGTGGTCTGGACCCACAAGGAATCATATAGCCTAGGAGGTCTATGAACGTTTCATGCAGCATGGTGGACTAAAGGAAGTTGTCGGTTTTTTGAAGACGATTTCAATTGTCCACCTCTAGAAATACTGGTTGAGTTGGAGATGATAAGGTTAGGGTTGTTGCTAGAAGGTTAAAGCAAGTGCGGATCACCAACACTACTTCTTGGAAGTTTTTACTTGGGGGTGTGTATTATGTATATATTGACAATGACCGCACTCAACAATAAGCCTTGTGGAACACCAGCAGAAATGGTTTTCATATTAGATTTTGATCCATGGCCTTAAACTGGTATGGTCTTTCTCTAAATAAGGATAGAAGCAGTTTCTGTCGGTATGGCGGGTACAGCCCTCTTTGAGCTTATAACCTCTGCCGTCATGCAATAGAGTATAAGGGGCTTTTGTCAATATCGATCATCAGCAGGCTCACCAAGTGGAAAGATACAGATGAGCATTGTCGTTGTGCAAGAATCCTCAATTCTTAATAAAAGCTTGAACTTCAAAATCTGCAAAAAATATTTCGTCCTTATTGATACGGGTCGATAGGTACACTCCTAGTGTATACAAAAGAAAACCAAAAACTTTGCGAACCGGAGGGTTTGATGGAGGTTAAGATTACTTGTCCATTTGACATTAGTTGTATGACTCATTATCAGCACTTATAAAAAGGATATATTTACTAAATCAGGTCATCAACTTCATCGTAATCAAGAAACAAGCCAGGACGAAACGGCGTCCTGACTAACTACTCACTTATGGGACACAGACCTTCGAACAATTTTTCAACTGATATTAGCCATTTATGAGGTCATTTTTCTGTGTAGAACCAGGTAATAAATTTGCACATGATTTGATAGTGAAGCAAGCAAGGACGGGACTTTATTGAGAGTAGCCCTGACGACTTGTGTCACCAAATCACAATTTGACTCCTCGCTAAAGGACAACAGAGTTTTGGACAATTTTTCAACCGGTTTTTGCTGGTAACGAGCTCTCTGCTCTGAGTGAAGCCATTCCATGAATTGGAAGACGCATCATATAGCTTGGATTGTTATCAAAACCTTCAAGCATAGAGAGGACTCGTTTGAGATTATCCCCGACTCAGACGGCTAAAGTAATCAAATCAAAATACTTGTTGGAAAAATTATTGGAAAGATTCAATAGAAATGTCTTCCCAAAAGTGCTGAATCATCAGAATCTCTCAATTGAAACATCCGCCATCGGTGCTTTGGCATGACAAAAATAAACTGAAGACGGCCAAAACGGTCTTAAAAAGACAGCAAATAGAATAATTTCTCTATAAGAGAGGGGGCTACGAAGAGTGAATGGGTGAATTTATTGGGCGCGGATCGATAGCATAGAGAATACTTTGTTCCAAATATACCAGTAGCTACTGGAGACGATTAACTTGATTGGATCACAAGAAAAAAAGTCAAAGAGTTACGAATTCACCATTCATCAAGTAAAGCAAGCTTTGCAAGATAGAGAGCTTTTAAATTAAGCGATATAGGTAAGTGGACAGATCGTGGCGGCTACGCTCCTGAGCTTGAATGGTTGTTTACATCCAATCAAAAAAAATTACCTCACGCGCATTTATCAATTCCTTTGTTCCAAAGTCATGGTTAAGTGGAAGATTAGGTAAAATAATACTTATATTCGCATTCTTTAGAGTTTTGCCGTATCATTTATATTATGATTTCTTCCGAATATCTAGAAACAAAATTTTTCTCACCATTTAATTTAAGGACTATTCAATAATTTAACGACTATTTGTTGGCTAGATCACAATAGAAACTACATACGAAAAAAAAATCAATTTCTTCCCAGACATAACTTTTTGAATGATTCATTTCAACCTAGAGAAGTTTGAAATCAAACTCTATCCGTACCTCATCATTTGTCTAAATAATTTTGAAGTAAGTCAAGCGCGTATGCATCCTGCTGTCAGAGATTAATGCCATTCAATAAGAATTTGTCATGAGTGCAATAAATAATTAGAAACTATTTATAATTATTGACATAACTGGACCATCTATTTATAATTATCAAAATTACAACTTAACAAGCCGTGTGACGTCAAAACGTTTTTCCTAACGAATTTCTCATAAATTAGATCTCAACAATAATCCAATGGTTTTTATGAACTATTTGCATATCCGCTTGAAATTATTTAAATTTTAGCTCACCTCAGACAAATTCTTTCAAATGTTTTTTTTTTTCCTTTCCAAACATCCAATCAAAGGTAAGACATGTTGCAGATAAAAAAAGAAGCGAATTTTATTTTTATTGTTCAAATTAAAGTCATATGTTAACTGGCAACTTAAAAACAATCAAAACTTCTAATTGTACGTATGCGCTACTGTAACGGATTCTGTGTGTGTATCTAATTAGGCAGAAAAATGTCAATACGTATAAGAAATTCAATGAATCTTAAGAGTAAAAACACTTAACGTACTATTCGGTTATCCGCGAAAGTTACTCACATTTAGATAATGGTGTCCGCCGCATGGTTGTAATGTTAATTTGGACATTTTTTTTTCCAATCCAACACACATAAATTATCTTGGAGTTTGTTCTCCGTTTATTCTTCATTTATTCTTCTGTTGAGTTTTGAGCTTAGGCAACATACAAGAAAAAAACGTCTTAAGATTCTCAGCAGCATAAAATTTAAACATTTTTTGCCGCCCAAAATTCACCAATTTTTTAGAGCAGAAGTCCCGTTATTGGTGTATTTCCCAAAGCGAAAAAAATTAATTAAAAATATTAAGATGCGATACATTTATTAGAAAGGATTCGACGGCAGTTATTGAGAGATGGTGTGATAATGGTAAATTGAAAATTTACCTATAACACGAAAATTGATTTGATTCAGTTACTGAGAAAATTAGAGAAGAAAATTTACATGTTTTGTCACCCTGAATTTGTTCTATAAATATAAAATATAAATAAAAAATATAAAGTATAAAGTGTTGCTTTTTGCAGGCTTTGTTTCGAGTAGTCACTTCGGAAGTAAAAAAAAAGAAGGCTTTTAAGGCCATGAATATTGGACTTCCAGTGGTACAAAGCTTTCTAGGCTATCGTCTAAACATGTTTGTCCACCTGCCTGGAATTATATGGCACATTATTTTGGGTTAGGCATCACTATGCTGTGTCAAATGACGCCTTAATCCAGTCACAGGAGTTCCTTCTTTCTAGTGGGGAGGGAAGAACGAGGAGGATTGCAAGAGAAGAAAATTTTCTACTCACGTCGATTTAGATATTGGGATTACAACCAAGCTCTATCTGTGAGTAGATAACAACATCTCTTTTATTGGACTATCCAGACGGAGCTCCTTCATTTTTTTGGCAAGTTCAAAGTGTAGTCTGTCCTATTCTGCATGAAAAGAAAGTATAACAGACATCGTTTTTCTCTCCACAATACACAATTTTGAGACCGTGACTAATCACCTTATGCAGGTAAGACTTAAAGCAATCATGTCATGAAACACTCATTAAGAGCCGCCTTTTTGGTGAATATGGTCCTCGAATATTGGCAATAAATAGTCTGATTGCCGAAACCCCTTCTGTAGGCATATTTGATCCTGATTTGTTCCGAGAAACTTCGCTTTGAGTCTATTAGCAAGCCCAAGAATTTAACATTTAGTTTGGATTCTTTGAATGTATGCCCGACACTGATCGTTTTTAACCCAGGAATCCTCTTCTTTGTCAGAATGACCTCTTCAGATATTTCTAGCACCAGGCTAAATCCATGAAAATCATTCACGATGACCGCCCGACCGATTGTGCGCTCAAATAAAAGTGTGGAAACATCATTTGCATAGCGGATCAGTCACGACTCTCCTGACAGCTCGAAGTCGAACATTGCATCTTAGAAGATGCTTACCACAAGCCTGAACTGAGGATGGAGCTGTAGGATAAACCTGATATGATTAGCATCCTTCGTTGGCCTTGCTTCGTGTCGCAGAACAGATTACGATCCCTCAGGGCATTCCGAATAATTCAGATTCGATATTATGGTACTTGGTATGAGTTGAACTGATACTTGTACTGAACTGTACTTGGTATGAGTTTCCATGGATCCAGAATGTCTGTCCACCTAGCTGACTCGAAGGCATTGCTGATGTCCGGCATAATTATCAGGACTGCCCACCGGTTGAATTGACTACGTGCCTCAGCGTTTTGAAATACATTTACCAATTCTACAATTGCATCCATAGGGGAGCGCCATGCTTTGATACCATATTGCCATAGAGAAAAGTTCCTAGCCACATAGATAACGTGACTTAGTCTTCTCATTATGAGAGAACTTTCCCGGATGTATCTAGCATGGGAGCATGCTGACGACGACTCGGAATTTCTCTTCCCGTTGCCTTCCATCCTCTGCCATCGCTCAGAAAAAATTTCATAAAGAGCAATTTAAAGGATCGAACAGCAAATTGGAGAAAAGTGATACTGTAATAGCAGAATCTAGGAGACAATATTGATCTGTCTCGGAGTCTTCTTCTAAATGAAAGGAACTGCTAACTCCATTTCCTTTTCGTGAGGGATGGAGAGTCTGAACACAGAGCTTCCGCAAAATCAGCTTATAGTCCAGACTTCACGGAACTCGTCTCACGTCTTCAATGAGGTCCTGTCAACAGTGGGGCTTACTTCTGCCAATCGGTTCGTGAAATCATTCCCTCGCGAGTCGATATACTGCCATTCTAGTGCATGCCTCATTTTGGCTTCGCGCCTGTTGAGCTTCTCGTTGCAGTTTGCAACACTCCTGGATAATTCTTTGACCTCCAGTGAACAGGAGCTTTGCCATGTCTAGGCAAAAATGACGTACAAGTAGATTTGGTGGTACTCATTGTATAGCTCACCATGTCTTCAGAAGCCAGTCCTCTGGTCCCCGAAGAGCCAAACCGTGGTGGCCATCTCGTGAGCGTGTCAAATTAATTTCCCGTACATCCTTCCAGTACTCTAAACCAAGGCGAAGGGCTGGATGTGTCACGGTTCTCGAATGATACATGCTGATAGTCGTCTAGAAGCCTTCAATTGTAGGTCGTTGAGAAGGCAGATTCAGAAGTGAATATCACCTCCACAGCGGAAACATGGACTGTTAAGACTGTTAAACACGAATGGTCCAACTCGGGCTGACATCTCCAGGATTCCTTACTCCCTTGTATATGGCTAAGGCATGACCAATTCAATATGTTGAGCATTAAACTTCACCTCTCCCGATGAGAACATGACCCGTGGTACTTGAGACAGTGTCCTCCAAAGAGTTGAGCTTCGGCTGAACAGACATTATTGGTTCATTTGATGTCACATGCACATTAAAGAATGTTATATCTAGACAAAGGTATACTGTGGGTATTTTCGCCTGTTTAGCACTTCCAAACTATCCTTTATTTTTTAGTTACCATTCCAAAATTCTTTGTTTTTATTTTAATTTTGACAGATATGTACTTCGTGACTAAAATAAATATATATCTGTCAAAATTAAAACAAAACAAGCATTTCGGAATGGAAAATCAACAACATAAAGACTAGACAATGGACCCACACGAAACCATTTATTCGCCTGTAGCTCTGAGCTCTCAGATTTGTACTTTGGTTCGAACCCAAATGGCACACGTACCAGTTTCATCAGGTTACCATGCAGATTTTTAATCCGGTGTTGCAAAAAAAACTATAGGTCAGCGTTCAAATGTCTTACGAACTGCTCGGGTAGGTCTCGCGTGTTTAAGCTTCCATGATACTTTATCTACAGGATACAGGATATTGAGCTGTTGGATTTAGTTAGGCATTATATATTATAGGGGTATATTGGATTTAGTTAGAGCTTCTTTGAGTACCTGGCATTTCCCTGTTACTGGAATCTGTTTGCGGTGATCAGGTCTAGTGTCAGTGCTGTCGCAGACAACACAATGCGCCTCGCCCGTGTTTTCGGTTTTTTCAATTCCTTCCGTTGCTGAACTGATAGCGCAAGCAGTCCCATTAGGCGCTTTGTAGCCTTTGGGTATGGCCATAACTTAAGGATATGAAACGGCGAATAAACCTGCTTTGCGCCATATCCTGCGGGTTATCCAATCTTTTTTTTCTTAAACCATGTTGGGAAGCTTACCAGCTGGTTTCTCAGTCAAGTTGACTGTGGTTATGCGCTATTCTCTATTATTTTTAAGGGTTAGTCTTATTTTCATCTCACTTTGCATAGAGGAATCCTTCTCAGGCACACTTCTACTTCAATCATGTCCGTAACGCAGGCAATGTCCGTAATTTTGAGGGGTGACCATTGGTTCTAGTGAGGCCACTGTTGCTTTTTGACCAAAGGCCCAAAAATGGGTCATTATTTGCTGTCTAAAGTCCAACCTCTGAGTGGACACGGTTGTTTTCAGTCTTACCTGCACAAAAAAGGTAAGTCACGGTCTCCAGATTGCATATTCTGCATTGGTGTGAAGAATGACGCCTGTCATACTTTCTTTTCATGCAGAAGATGGGACAAAGAGCGCGGTGATCTTGCCAAAAAAGTGGGAAAGCTCCATCCAGATAGCCTAATCGAAGAGATGCTGAAGTCATTTGACAAATGGAATCAAGTGGCATATTACGCTCGGGTAATCTTAGTAATGAAAAAAGGCATACTTGATCGGCTGAAGGTGTCGAGGGTGGAGGGTTTTCTTCTCTAGCAATCCTTCTCCTCTTTTCCATCCAACTGGAGAAGGAACCCCTGTAACCCGAAGGCGCCAAAAGGCGTAAAATTGGGAGGCCTAGCCCGAAGTAATGTGTCAAACGGTTCAAGGCTAGGCGCTCCGGTTGACAGGGGAGGTGTTTAGTGGGTAGTCCAGTAGGTCCCCTAGGAGTCCGACACTCAGGGCGTAAAAAGCCTTCACCTCCCTACCCAAAAAAAAATTCCAACTTTTACAAACAAGAAGGCCACCAGATCTGGCTGGCAAAATATTCTAATGGAAGTTTGAGTGCCATTTACTGTCACAGCTCGACTGATTCTTCTGGTGAAAACTGTCGATTCTGCTAAGTGCATGTCTTAGGGTTTTCTGGTGTTTTTTTATCTTTGCGCTTCTTTTTTCTTGTTTTTTTTCTGTTCTGTGATATGAATTTTCTTTCAAAAAAGAAGTGAAAATTTGTGAAAAACCAGCTTAATTTTTTAAGTTTTTTAAATGAACGTCTTTTTACTCCCCTCAAATCTGTCATTTTGTCCACAACATACTGACATAGTGACTTACGATTGAGACTACTCTAAGGAAGAATAACTTTTTCCTATTCGTTTTGACTTGAAAATTGTTTTTATATTTATATTTTTTATAAGATAGAAATTTTATGCCTATGAAAGGAGATCATATCTGATTTAATACCTACTTCCCCGGTTCCCATTTAGTGAGACAATGTAGAATGAAGCGATTGTGAATGCGGAATGTATTCCAAATGTCCTTCCATGTTATTGGCTAGACTGCAACTACATTAGTCCATGAATTTTCTACAGATTCTGCAATACTTTGTCGACACCTCTTGTATCTATCTCTGATAAATCTGAAACTTCGCTCAATGTCCTTGCGCTCGATTTCGTATTTCTATTTATTTGCTCGGTTTATGGGCGCAACTAAATCAACTGCAGAGATTCAATGTCATCCATCAACAAATTCAATGGATTATGTAACGAAATACATTTCAATCTAATCATCAACGTCGTCATTGTATCCTCCCATTCGCTCCCGCCTGGTGAGATTTCTGACTAATGGTGTTCAATAGAATTCCTTAATTATACGCTGAACCCATTATTGCATCATTAAATGTTTTAAATCATTTTTCAAATCATAGTCTGTATCTTTCAATAAGATAAATTGGTTGTTTTTGTTCAGCGTCTAGATAAAAGGTTCAATGGTCATATTCAGACCAATTGTAAATACAGAGGCGCGTTCAACAATGTCTACAGATACGGATCATTCAGTTACGAAGAAAGATCTTCCAGCTGAAAGACGGTCTTCAGAAGTAACCAAACAATTTGGTTTGGAAGTTCCGCCGAAACGGTTCTTGGTTCTATGAAAATTTCTCACAGGAAAATCAAAGAAGTGAAACGATTTTGTTGTTTTCGTTTGTGCAGTCAAATAAATTGGTCTCGGACGATTGGAAATTAATGAGTTCTGATGGTTTAACTATGATTTATTTGAAAGAGAACAATTAACCTAAAGAACAACTGGAAGAATCCACTTTCGCTCTAGGACAGAACGCCGCAAATTACATCTGCAGAGTGCGTGATCCCATCCAGACATTGCTTTGTCAAAAAACTTGGAGGCCAACAAACCCTAATTGCAAATCATTAAAAGTAGCGAAGAGCGCATAATTGAGGTAATTGTTAGGCTTCTATGATCTGCTGGCTCTAAGCATGATGATCATTTAGTGTCAATCCTTATTTTGTCAATTCACCTCCTCATTCTTCGTCGATTATCTCCGGACTTAAAATCATCTGCGATCTTCTTGCCCAGAAAGCGTTCTAAGCAAAATTATTGATGACAGAATTGCCGGGTCCCAACAGAACGATCTGCGGGCAATCCATCGAAATGGTCTGCTCAATGGAGCAATTTGTCGTTCAAAGGATTTGTCAGCCATAAATCAAACTCCATAATTCTATCGCGAATGTATCTTGAAGTATTTGGATTGTGTCCGAAATGTATTTGGCAACAAATTTGAACTTGATCAGATTTACTTGCAGACAATCATCACCGTCATTACGTTCATGGTTTCATGGATCCATGGTTAGGTCCATCGAATACCTTCGGTTAAATGCTGGTTAGATAATCTTCAAGTGCCTTCTCTCGGCACAAAGTGGTTTGCGCTGTTTGATCTCGATATGGTTCGCCTGAAGGCTGGAGGCACTCACGACGATAAATGGATGTTATAGCGTACTTTAATAGGTGCATGGTTATCTCATTTGTTGGTTGTTGTTCGGCTGGTACTGGTAGATCTACAACAAAAGATGGCTTGCAATGAGGATGGTGTAGTTGAAGACTTGGACAATAATTTAGCAGCGGTATCGTGTTTTCAATTCCAAATACTTTACAGACACCCAAGCAAGCTGCGACGACCATGATAGTGATCTTCATGTCGTTAAGGAGTGGGTTTTAGACGGTCAATGACTGAGACAAAGTGCAATGCGACGGATTGAAATACCTTCTAAAAGTTTTTTTTTCAAAACTGAGTTTTATGTGAATTTTCGTACAAGTTCAAAATCTTTTTACCCGAAGTCTTAGTGTGCTCGGTTTGCAATGTATGAGTATTTGGATTTCGACTCAAGCTCATTTGGCGTTTTGCATGGACCTCAACAAGTCGTCATGCTGCTTTGCCTCCGTAAGGGCACTTAATAATCAAATTGTCAAAACGTGTATTTGATGACCGGAAAATATTGCTCCGGTCAAGTGTATCGCCAGTTATTTCCAGAAAAAAATTACACATTTCTAGTAGAATTTTGGACAGTCGCATAGCCATACTATTTCTTAACTCCCGTGCCGCCAGCGATTTTGTGTCCATACAAGTATACCTTGCACGAAATGTTAGGGAAGGCTGGTAGTTACTAGCATGACCAACGTCTTTTCGGCTTTATGGTTATCCAAGGTGTCTAAAGTTTGCATTGTTTCAAACGCAACGCTCTCCAATTCTTAGACTTTTTGAATATTTTCTGAATAATTTGATTCAAAGTTTTGGTAAATTTGATTCGCATTTTTGTAGATTTTTTTCATACTTGATTTTTAACTCAGTTGAAGACAAGCAAAGATCATGACGTCTATCAACCTCAAACACAGATTAGAAAGTAGAAAATTAGGCAGTGCAGGTAATCGCAGGGGTGGTACCCATCACCTTCCTTTCGTTGAGCCCACAAATTTCTAGCTGCTCAGAAGCGAACAGAACAACAGAGAAGAGGCAACCAAAGAAGAGAGACAATGATATTTCAGTGATTGGCAACTGTCCTGAAAGCAAAACACAAAAGCAAGTTGGACTGCATGCCTTATTCCTGAATTGATATTTTCGGTCTTACGTAAAACTAAAAACTTTTTGATTAAGGTTGCGATATCCTCATTACGTCCTTTGTACAGGAGAGGTGCATGACACCTGTCACGCATTTTTCATTCTTGCAAAAGATGGAGTAAGTAGCGCGGTGACCTCTCCAGCGAAATTGAAGAGCTCTGCCCGGAAACTATGGTCAGAGAAATGCTTAAAACGGTTGATAATGATATTGCGTGACACAATATGCTCGGACAGTGCTGGCACTTAAAAAGGCATACAGGAGCGCCGGGAGGCGTCGATTTCTTGCACATCCTCTTCCCTTACTTCCCGCTGGAGAAAGAATTCCTATAATCTGAAGGCGCCTTTAGGCGTAAGAACAAGAAACCTAGCCAAAAAAGGGCTGCCGACTGGACATCATTCCGAAACCAAAGAAAAAGAATTTTTTTATCCTTAATCACTAGCTCGTTTTCTTTTGGTTTTTGCTCCAATTAGAAACGATGGCTTGTCTTGAAAAAAAACAGACAGGACACTCAGAGCAGTTCTAGGAAAAATTCTCTATCGTCCTATCTACAATGCTCCACTTGCAACGTGTTCAGTTCGGAATAACTTCTCCTGCTCCAGGCTGTTAAGTTTTCAATTTTCGTTGAAGATGAATTCCTTTGGACCAAATCGACCTCAGTATCATTTTTATCCTGGACACACCTCCATAAAACAATATTGACAGAAGGCTTAAAATTATTGACCCATGCCAGGATATCGGTAATTCTTCAAGCTACAGTGGCGCTGCGAATTTCAATTGCAGAAGTTCAAGCATTGCCTCGAAACTTTATTGATAAATTGTGGTAAATTTGTTTAAAATGATGAAGCGTTCTGTAGCAATCGTTTCTTTAGTGGGAATGAAGGTAGAATTCCTAGTAGAAACCAAACTAGTCGAATCAAAAGTCAAACACTGCTTATTTGACGTCATCAAACGAAAAAAAACCTAAGGATGGTGTTTGTTCTGACAAAAGTGAAACGCTTGAATGCTTCGAAGATTCCGGCATTAGTAGCACAATTTCCTCCTGTTTGGATAGCTGAATATTTTGAACTTCTTCAAACATAATTAAAACCAAAGCACACATATTGACAAGTAATTAATCTACTTCTCGGAAAAGCAGTTGTTCTTCGTTGAATTTTTTATTTGTTCTTCATTAAATTACTCACCCAATAACACCCTTGTCAAGTGTTCTTCATGAATAATTGAAGGATACAGGTCGAACGGACAGTTAATGACATCATTAAGCTTTTCGTGTAATTACTCCTACCCTGGAGGTGTTTAATCTGAGCCAACGTTTAACTTGAGTTTTAATTGCTCAACGAGTTACATCTACACATATCAATACCGTGTAGGTACTGTCGTACACATATGAGTAGAGTGTTTCATTTTTGGCGTGAAAACGATTATGTGTAGAATAGCGTTCATCAGGCCATACATCAAAGTGATGGAGATTCCACTGATGTATGCAAAAAAGTCAACCAACTTAATGGCATTCCAGGCTACCTCAGCGATTCTCACCTGAGAATAATAACAGCCCATAAATTTATTTGAATAAAAGCCAGAGCATGGAGTTGAAAGCAACTTCGTGCGGACACAGTGGAGCTGCATAATTCAGCAACTTCATTTCAAGCATGTCGCGTTTTAATTGCTAATTCAAATATTCGCAAATCATCCTTTCCTTTCGCCTCTTCATAATGGTGCCACATCGTGAGGAGGTTGTCGCCATTATTGGTGTCACCAAGTGTCGCTTACCTGTAACGAGTTGTACCAACAAATTTAATAGATTTTTGATTTTTTTTTTTCGGGGCGAAAATAAAAGGATTTATGCTAATTTGACTGATTTGTTGTGAAGGAGCTGGGTAATTCACAGGCAGAATAAATGATGTAAATTAAGGAGTGATTGTGTTAAAAGTTGCAACGTCTACATGCGGAAATGTTAACGCATGTACGCAACCACTTATCCAGGAGGACGACCAAGAGAATGAAATGTTTCATTAATGGGAAAATTCTACAAGATAATTATTGCTATTTCCCGGATGACATGTGAAAAATTGTTTAATTAAATTTGCATAATTGAAAACCTTTCATAAATCTCGGGGGAACAACTTTGGGGGTGATTTCTAAAACTGGTACGGGATCATATGGCTCCTGTTCTGAATAGAAGCTAAGTTGAATAAAGATTAGACATCGGTTGCGTAAGGACCTGATTACTGGATAAAAATACTGTGTAATCCCATCACACTAAAATACTGGAGTAACCTAAACTTTACGTGAGGGCCAAAGCAGCCGAATGTTTTTTAATTTTGTAAAATAAATTTTGATAGTTTCATGGATCGATTAAATGAAATGATAATCAATCTATAAGTTCATCGCTATCAACGCTATACTCGCTCTTGGCAAGCTCTTGGAAGCATCCATAATTCGTGGGGCATTCCACGAAATAGAAAATATTAGAATTCACTATCAAAATGGGTATTCAGTTTATCCGATCCTTCCTTCATTGAAAACAAATGTATTACCTAAGTAATTTAAGGACCAACCGCTCCATTTATTCCTTCTTCCACAAATTTTTGAGACCCGATACAACTTCAAATAAGTCAAAGATTTCGTCGTTGAATGGCAGTTGTAAGCCAGAGTGTGCGAGAAAAGTTCACGCTCACCGTTCCAAGTCCTTTGTAGCACAGCGTGACTACTAACGCACACTAACACATTGAACAAATTCCAATGTAACAATATTCAACTGCAATTTCTAAGATGCCTTGATTTTCGTTAGCACAACTGGTTGAAGATAGAACAAAGACACGAACATGGAGGGTAGAGGGATGCGTATTAGCACTCTCCTAATTTTTTTTATTCATACATGAGGGCTCACATAAACTATTGCATCGAAAATAATATTCTCACGTTCATTAAAGCCCAGAAAACTCCCTGTCGCGATCTCTCGACTAACCTACGTCGTATAGTTTGCAATCTTCCCTCTCTCTCTCCTATGGACACGGAATATTCGTATCTCTTTCTTCGTGATGATCCTAAGGAGTATAAGCGCTTTATTGTAGTTTCGCTATGATTCGTAGCAATTGAGGCTTTCTCAGGTAGCAACGAGGAGACTTTTCGGAAAAATTGTCATTTTAAAATCTGTGTCCTCTTCTGGTCCGAGTTGATCAACATACATGGAAATTTTAAGAAATGTATAAAAGAAAAATCAAATGGAATTCTCTAAACCATTTTTATTTGTTTCTATTGAAACACGTAGAAGCAGATGTGCATCTGGAATTAATGTTTGTAAGAAAATAAAAATATGTGTAAGCCTTTCTAGTCGAACGTTTCAAAGGAGTTAGTGCTGAATGCATGAGTATGCGGTCAACTTAGAAACATAAGCCTGTTAAATTCCTGCATTTTGAAGCGCTCCTGTTCTCAATCCACTACGGCAATCACATCATTCACTAAAGTCGGACTCCTTGGTTAGTCTGTTCAAGAACGGTTCAGTGCTTGATTTTTGATAGTTCTTCGTCTGAATTAGATCTTGGTTGCATTTTCCTACCTTTTCTAGTCATTTTTGATAGCAAAAACTTTAACTTGACTAGTCTGCCTACTTATTTTGTCAGAGCTATTGCCACATTTTGCATGGAGTCTAGTGGGTAAAGTCCTTGGCAGGCACTCTTATCACGTATAGATAATTCAGCAGTTGGCAATAGATACACTCACGGGATATCTGAAAGAACGAGCTGTCGGTTTCCTTCTTTCCATTGCAGTACGATGAAAGTCTCGTGATTCTATCCTTAATCGACTTTGCCCATTCATTCGTTGTAAGATCTAACCGCGGTTAGTTGTGCCACATTCATTTGCTGCATTTCGTCTTCGTGTAAAAGTATGTGCTGTTGCTTTTTATACGCATCAGGATAACATTTGGTGATGTTTCCCACATTAACAAGAACATTTTCACTGCTTTTAGTCTTCCCATCTAACTTTCTCTATTTGAGGTGGTTGTTTTTTGTTTCGATAGGCGGATACATTGCCAAATTAGCTACTCAAAGTCTTCCTATCTATAAACATCATCTTTATATGCATTTGAAAAACCGGCATTTCCCGGACTTGTGGAAAAAGTAATCGTTTTCAAGGCATAATCTTCATGGATTGTTCAGAAAAGATGTTTGGACCTGCTTAAACCAAGCCCGGTTTAGTGATACCCTCTGAAGGTACCATGGCATATCAAACATCATTTTTCAACCTAAAGTGATCAGGTTTTGACGTAACATGTTGACAAAAGTCATATCTTTATGAAAATGGTAGCATCTGCTGGCCGAAGAATTATGTGTTTCAACCGAAGCATACTGTGACACTTTTGAAGGATACTTAGAAAATGTTTTAGGAGTGGTCTTCCAAAGTGAGTCTCCAGTTTAACTTTCTGCAGTATTCTCAGCAATTTGAATGTACTGTCAAAGTTTAAAGGAGCAAGCATGCATCCTTTTTCGCTAATGACAGGCACAGCAAACTTTCTTTTCCAATACATTCCCTTTTGGTCGTAAGTTAAGATGGGCATCATGGTTTGTAGACGAAGGACATTTTGCTTTAGATGTCCTAATATACAAAAAAAAAAGAGAATAAAAATAGAATAGAGTATTCCGTCTCACCAAAGGATGTATTCAAAAATGTTCCGACCATATGGAATCATCTGTTTGGAATTCTTCAAAGTTCTAAAATTTTTACCCTCAGGTTATTGTACTGCATCGTCCAGCTCCTCTTTCGATTCTTCAGTGACACGTTCAGCAACATCGTGTGTCAAAATTCAATGTGTCAAATCGCTACTGGAGAGATTGTAGCATTAAAACTTGAGGTTCAAATACACGGAGCAAACGAGCGCATAGAAAGCGGCTTTAACATACTTGTCATCGCAGGATAACATGGAAATGTTGATAGACGGATACATAGTTTCTACATTATCGTCGGTCGAAATTCAACCTCAAACACCGATGCCTGAGAAACCATAGCATTCAAACGCTCCCCTTCCTTTTATTTTTTTCGAAGCGCTTTTCGCTTCAACTAAAAAATTCAGAGAAGAAAATCAAACATGTAAGGCAAGTGACGTTCAATCCTATGGTGGACAAGGGTATATCTGACAGAAAGTACGTGATATGCTAAAAAAACATATCTTAACTAAATACTTACAAAAGTAAAGTTCTTTCCTGACTCCTTCCATGTCCAATTGGTTTTTAAAGCATCAAAAATATTTACAGTTGAACGCTATCCTGAGGTTTCTTCAGAATCTGAAAGCCCGCCTGTCACTCCCACTCAAAAACGACTTAACTTTGTACTTTATTGTTATCCTTACTAGGTATTCTTTTTATTTATTTATTTTACTATTTACCATTTTATCATAGTAAGCACCTTTTGCGATCCTTAAGCAAACCCTTAAGGATCACATACACCGCAGCAGGTGAACACATGCATACCCAAGGTGAGGAGAGGACAAAATTCAAAAAGAATCAAAAGGATCGCAGCTACTCAATTAATTATTTTTTCTTGTCGGAAAAAGGACTCTGTCAAGCGACAGCTGCGCTTAAGAGAAGGTTAACATATGTATAGCTATTAAGGAAATAAGATTAGGCTTTGCAGCAGTTGTAAGCCAACTTAAATTACAGGAAAAATTATTTTCGAAAAAATTTCATATTTTCGACAAATTTCATATTTTCGAAAAAATTTCAAATTTTCGAAAATTACATTTGTGAAAAGGCAATCTTACAGGAATTGGGCTGAGAAAAATCCTCAAGGGATTCAAGAATCATTTATTCACGCTCGGAATGTGGCAGTTGGATGAATCTTTGGAATCAAGCATAATCATACCTGTTGTAAGGATCATGGTGGAAATTTCAGAACTGTAAGTATCTAAAACTGTAGAAAAGGGCTAAAATGAGATTTATGGCCCAAACTGGGTGGGCTAAATTTTCACCACCATTTACTACGCTATATAAATGAGAATTTAGGGAAAAATTGGGTACAGGGCCTGCATTCAATCCAACGTAGCCAAAAAAATATTTAGACGATATTATTTTCGATTTTTGAGAGGCCTTAAAATAAAAATCACAATAATATCGCCGTTAGCATTCATTGCGTTTCAGCTTAGAAGATTGACGGGCTTATGCGTAGACCCTACTGAAGCAACCTCAAACGATTGAGAGAGGAGGTCACAATTTGCTTTAGGTCCTTTAGTGGCCATTGTTAAACGTAATATAGGAGGATCCCTATACCCTTTGTGAAAACAGTAGACTCAACTAAGAGCTTCCTCAGCGAGTCTTAAGGGGACTTGTTTCGTGAAACCCAGACCAGGTACGAAAGGTAGCTGATAAGCTGTCAACAAACTATCAAGATAGCGCTGCTCTACAGTGTCACTAATAGCTATGTGTCACGTGTACTAGTATTGAAATTGGAGGTCCTTCACAGAAACCGAAAGATGTTCAAGAAATAACGGAAACTTTTCCAGTCGTCCCTAAGAGACCATGAAGGTCCAACGGCATGTGGTACGAGTTTAAGGTAACCCTTCAACTCAGCGTCACGTTTGGTAACCCCTTTTTGGTGTGAGGACTTCAGTGCCTCTTTCAGGCCAATATTAGCACTCTTTCAAATATTGAATAGCGAGACGAGAGGTTTAATAATGAGGGTGGTCGATGGGAAGAGGGAAGGAGGCTCTTGGACAAACAGGAGTTAATGTGTTATCTATTGTGATTCGTTTTTTTTAGCCAGGTATCCGAACCTAAGAACTTACTAGTCAAGGGAAACCAACTTAATATTCTAGGAAAACTGGAAAGACTTAGCCAGCATGTATTACTTTAACGTATCCGAACATCACTGATGAATAAATCAGCTTGCTTGAACCCAACAACAGGCAGGATTAGGCGGTGAATCGTATTAGTCGTCGGTAAGGTTAGTTGTTGCATGCTGGTGTCAAATGCTGAAAATATGGGACTGTTGGTATTACTGACGTTGGTTTGATGGGCTGGGCTAAGGTAAAGTTTCTGCCTTACTAGGGAAGATTGATTCTGATCGAAGTTCTCTTGAAATAGTAAATCGTTTGAGTAGGAGTGAAAGATTAGGCTCGAATAGTGGCCCAAAGCAAGCATAATATCAATGTTGTGTTGGTTTCGGTAATGATATGGATTATGGTTTACAGTAGTCTTAAACTAGTGGATTCCTGAATTGACCTAATAAATTGGCGAGCTAGAATAATGACTAACAGCGCAGTTGATGGTACTATAGTCCTCAGAGCATCAAAATCGGACCTGTGATATTTCCAAACGCTAGATTTATTGTCAATCAGTTGAAGGATAATGCAAGTGGAAGCTCACTTGGTAGCCTGGTGCTTGTAAATTCAATCAGAGGTGGCATGAAATATCAACCTTGTCTGATGGCGAGGATATTTGTCTTGCATGATTTCCAGAGGAGTTTCTACGCATTCAAAGCTGATTTGACTATTTATGAAAAACGTCCTCTTAAGGAGTTGTAGTGGGAGGTGACCTCCTCAATCGAACCAGCAGATTCGATCATGTGTACAGGATGATCCAGTTGACAGGGTAGATGAGTACGTTGGTCCAAGTTCTAACCAAACAAAGATTGATTCTAGTTATTAAGTGCCTGGATTTGGAGGTTGATCCTACGCTTTTTCACAGGACTAAGCGTAGTCTAAAACTCAGAGGGTTAACAGTCTAACGCAATTATTCGGTCATAACGATCTTCGCGCAATTCCTCGTTCAAGGACTCAAGAAAATGAAGAAGCAATCGACTCATGGCTATCATGCGGGGAAAAAAGTGATAGTTTTTTTTCGGCCAGCAGACAAATACAACTTGGGCCGGGATTTCTGAATAACTTGGATCATGCTTGGAACAAGCGAAAGGGCCCTCTGCACAGGACGAGGACTCTACTTGAGTACTGTTTTGCAGGATGGGAAATAGCGTTGAGCATAAACCCGCTATGTTTGGGCCTACAGATGGTTAGATTAAGTATAAAATGTACTATGGAAAAAAATTCTTAGCACACAGGACCCGTAATTGCTGCAAAAATCAATTCCGTCTGCAGATACCTTACTGACGTTTGTCTTCGTTGTTTTCATGGAAATTTTAGTTTTGCGTTGTCTGAATAATGTTTGACATAGGGAAATATAGGTCGCGTTTGGTATTTAGTATTGATTATGGGTTTCAAGCGTAGCTAATGTCCACTTCCATGCAGATACTGATGTCAAAAGATCATATATCACAGAGAGAGAAATTGACAAGCAATTGAAAGAGAATATTAAGTGCGAGTTGGCGTTGGGAACCGCGGAAAGATTATCTTCTAGCTTAAATTGTGAGACAAAGGATTCAATAAGTTATCAAAGCAATAATCTTAGCAACTATTCCAGCGTTGCTCATTTCCAGGGAACAACCTGGCACATGCTTTATATGAATTCGAATAAGACTAGAATAGCTTGAAATTTCCTGAACATGCTTAGGAACAATTTTCGTAATCGGATATCCATCGAAATCAATTGCAATTAATCACTTGTAAGAAAACAAGCAAATATTAAATATACTGAAATGGAAATCAATACGCAATATTCGACTGAATGAGTCTGAAACATTCAATGCCACTTTGCAATCCTTCGGGCCACCTACCCGCTACCAAAAAAGAAATATTTTCCATTATGAACGCACATTTCCTTCGGACAAAAACCACTTGGAATTTAATTCATGCTTACACCTACACCACATGTGTATTGTGTATATTCCTTCGTACATTTAATTGACTCTGGGTCTAGGGCATACGCTTATCTATCTCCTCGATCAATCAAAAACGTTTATGTATAGAACTTTTTGGCAAATATTAATGACACCTCGACATTCGCCTGACAGAAAATAATTATCCACTGACATGGATCGTAATAAGCTCAAGAATGAGTTCTTTACCGAAACGAAGCGAAAGGATCTCCAACAATTCCCGTCGATACAATACTCATGCTAAAATGTGAACAACTAACTATTGTTTGGTGATTCCGAATTTCATGCTTCATCTGGGATACGCCAAGTACCAAGAATGTATCTGTGACTAGTATTGGAGGTGTGAAAGAGGTCAATGATTCAGATACAGATATTACCTATGATGTGTTTGGGTCCCATATGAGATGAGAGTGTTCTTATGGATTGATGGGGATCAGGTGAGGTGATAGGTGCGTAGTGCTCGACTAGGCCAACAAGTCGACACCATAATAGAGTGGAGTATCTGGCAAAAAGCTTGTTAACTCTTTGAATTTGAATCTAAACTGTCTGTTTTGGAATGTTCTACTTTGCAAGCCTATTGATAGATAGTTTGGTTTGTAGTTTGCTTGGGATGCGAAGAGGTTTTGTGAAATTTATATATTGTACCTTTGTCAGAGAATTGCCAGGTGAAGTGAAGTGCTTGGGGAATACCGTGATGTGTAAATAAGTAAAGCGTGACAAGATTTTTTTTATCTAAACATGTTCTTGTCTTGATTTAGGTTACTGTATTACCTGGAACCAATGAGAAATGTTGAAATGTTTTTACGTTATTGAGAAGAGTTTCTACTCTTATTTTCAATGGAAGAACTCTGAGTGGTCTCAGTCTTCGATTAAATATTCATGTCACACTGGAAATAGGTTAAGCGATTTATAATCAACAAACGCCTTTAGATTAACATTTGAAAATATATTATTACAAGGAAGTAGTTTCTTGCATCGGGAGCTCCGCCTAAGAACATATTTTCTTATTTTTTTAATACTAATTGGAGTATTTTACTTTCTAAGAAGTTTACACATCGTATTTGGTTGTCTATCAGCCACTCTTAAAGAAACAGCCGGACAGAGTGAGGTTATTCCAAATAAAGGTCGTAAAATTTTGTATCAGCTTGCAGAGGATTCAAGCAAGCTGCACTATCGAATTCATTTATAGTACCTCAAATGAATGCATTTAACTTATCTTTATTGGTTCTTCTATGTTATGCTACCTTTCCTTAGATTTAGTGTTTTCACTAGCCGATCAATTCACTAGCCGATCGTTTAGTGAACATATTTTTGCTCTTGGACGAGTTGCTACAAGTAGAAATCGCTTGATTTTCAAACGAAGATCCTTGCTGTTGTGAATACTCCATCCAATATTCCATTAAATACTGTCGGAAGTGATAAGATTGTATCAAAGAGGATAAATTCAGGCCCCGCCTCAGTTTAAACACCAAAAAACAAAGTGGAGACAAAAAATTTGAGGACGTCACTAACCAGAGTTTACTAGAAATGATTGGGAAATCAGTTTTCGTTCGATAGAAATCCATTAATAGGACTCATTATAAGAACATTACAAAAGTAATCGCCTTATCAACTGAGTTCCAGAGATGTTGAAAGGCGGTTTGCCACATATGAGCAACCGATTTCTAGACATTAAAAACAAGGATTGTTTGCACAACAGTTCACGGGGATATGAAGCAGATCTTCTATGAAAGCCCTCAAAAAAAAATAAAATTGGTTTGTACAAACGGATGCTAAGTGCTACGAGTTGTTAAAAGCTAAGGATTCCACTGCGCCCGACCAGTAGAGCTCAAGGTCAACAAGTTGATTCCTTCGGGATATGAATTACACGCAAAGAAAAAAAAACGCACAAAATGCGATCAAGGACATGCCAAGTTGTTCTTCTGCATGTTTCGTTCAACACTTCAGCACCCGATTTCAATGCAGTAAAAATAAGAAGATTTTTTCACACAGGATTCTGAGGATTAGAAACGTATCTTCTATTTAAACCCTAAAACGAAAAATAATTGATGAACTTGAAATAATACAAGCTGGTGATTCCACTGCACACGATCGATGGAGCTCCGTTTCAGCTCGATAAACCGGATAAGCCTCATTCTAAGGCCTGACCCGGAGTTAACGTCACTAGTAATTTTCCATTCCTTGCACAAGATGCAGCATTTATCCTTTTTTGGGGCAGTCTTGATTCGTTGGCGGCTAAACACATGTGAGATGAGCCTAAAGATAGCTTTTATAAGTAGATGGCCCAGCCTGTGGTTTCTATTGCAAACCGTTCTGCTTAAATTATGCAGAGAACTGTAGAAGAACTGTGACAGAACAACTGTAGTGGTGACCCCGACGTGAGGTGAGGTTATGAACGAAAATGGTTTATTGTTCGTGCAACTATTGCTTTATTGCAATTTTTGTGTGATAATTTTACACATTTAAATGGCTTACTAATGCTGGCCCAGCTCGTATGCCCTTGAAAGCACAAGGACGAGAATCATGAGCCGGATCAGCCAAGAACACCGAAAGGGACTTTAAGGAAAAAGGAAGGAACCTAAAAGGAACTTTAATAAAAAAATTTATTGCACGCTAAAGGAGCAAAATATGTATCAACTGTCAGATTTCGAAATGTTGATCGATATAAAATCCATGTCGGTTACAACTGCACGTTTGTTATAAAAACGTCATATAGTAGGAGTTCTTCTGATCTGACTCGATCGATCAACTTCAATTCTAGTGTCAATTTATTGTTTTATTGGTTCCTTAGCTCATTATTTCGCTAATCAGCCACTGTATAAGTTGAAACATTTTATGGATCCATTATATGGATTTCATTAACTTTCAAGGCTTCATTTGCAATTAGATTCTCTTCTCCTGGTATATTAGATGTCCTTGAAAAATTGTCATCTGAAGACAATTGACATCTGAAACAGGGTTTTTTGGTACTTCGTGTAGAGAACGAGTCCTCGTGGTCCAAATGTAAGGAACAAAAATGTACATTTTAATTCGTCGGAGAGGAACTCGAGGACCCTCTGCGATCCAGTTTGGGTTTGAGAAAACATTTTTGCTGATTCTATAGTTGAAAGCCTGACCTCCACCCCCAAGAGTCTATGGAAATTTAACAGCCTAGGATATTCCAGACGTTCACGATTGTTGCTACTCAATCATCATTCATTAACGCCCATATTCTGCATATGTAGTGCTACAGACTAGAACTGACAGACTAGATTGCCTACTTATATCTAATTGCAGTTTGGTCGCCATTTTCTTTCGAGCTATTTTCAGCTTATGTTTTCTTGACTTATATCTGGTATTATCCTTCTGTCAATGTCATGAATTTTAATGTCATGAATTTTATTGTTCTTTACTTTTGTTTAGTTTGCTTTGCTTTCATTCCGTTGGGCTTCAGAATTTTCAGGTAATTTTGACAGACGTTTTTGAAATGCTGTTCGTATTCGATCGTATTGCCAGTTTTACGCTGAAGACTACTACAATCGGAATGACCCTTGACTTTCACCCTACTAGTGCTGTTCAACAGGTAGGAATACTTGGAATACAAAATCAATTCGTTTGTTTTTAAGGAAATCGAATCTGATCTCCAGCCTTTCTGTGTGTGTGCGTCAGGAGAGATTGTATCGTAGAGCAAAATTAAACTTCAGTGCGACTGTGGTATATGTATGTGTCAATAGGTATGCGGTCCTCAATGAAAAGGAAGAAACGAAAGATGAATATCGTATTTTTTTCAAGCATTAATTAAGTATTTGCGTGGATTTACCTATGGCGAGTATCTATCAGGAAGCTGTACGATTGATTTGACGCCCATTTTTCGCTCCTATTCACGACAGGCCGTTGCGTTCGCCCAAAATACAATCACATGATTTCGAGGACCATCACGTATCTTGAGTAGCATAATGATTTGATGATGGTGGGTAGGTACGTTTACCCCAGAATTTTCACGCATGATAAGGAAATCACTGCATACTGGTCCATTGACAAAATAAATCCAACTTGCCTTTTGAATTTGCGGAAAGCTGAGACTTTAGTGCAGAGGACTAACCAACTGAGCCAACATTGGCGAGAAATATGAGTCTTCTGCTTCGACTTAACTGCATAGAATGTAATGGGCTAATGATTCCACGGATAATTAAACATTTTCGAACTCAATTGAAAATCACGTCGGGGTCACCACTGCCGTTTATATTCCTTATCAGCAATTTGTTATATACAATGATCAGTATAAAGTGAAATATTTCAAACAGCAGGCCAGTAGCTCTGATAAAATAAATTAAAACGTCCCTATCAAATAAAGAGTAATCAAATTTGGATTTATAGGTCTGTAGGTCTATAGATTTGAATGTCAAAACAATGAAAAGAATTTCCACCACGTGCTACGGTTGCACGAAAATTTCAAGAAATTTATTGGAACGTGCTTTCCTTTTCGTTTAAAGCGACTTTCTGGTGGCCATGCCAAACTTAAATAAACCTACTTCTGAATCGATCAAATTAGGCTAAAAATAAATGCTCAATTGTTCACACTTAGCCAATTTCTCGTTAGTAACCAGTCACCTTCAAACAACTTTTGATTATGCTTTTAGCCAATTAATTATTTCTTATAGTCGTTGTATTTCTGTTTTATTTCAAAGCTAACAAAGCGAAGAGCAAAGAGCGTGTTAATACAATAAATATACAAATCTTATTTCAAATTTGAGATCACGCAACAAAACAAAAACTCCTGAAATAGATCAATAAATAAGTGGATTAGCATTCAAGCATTGCAAAGATGTATTGTAAAAAAAAGGTTGATGTGCATGTTAGAGTTAACATGTTTGAACCACATTACTGACCCAATTCGGAGAGCTTCCACTTCTTGGACAATTTGAGCTTAATACGATTGAATTTTGTCCATTTGTCGTTTGAAGTGATTTGAAACCTCAAGTCAAAGGAGAAATTAACGAAGCAATCCCTTTTTTTGGTTTTAGACTATTTTTGATTGACTCATTTGCATACATGTAAGTTTGTGAACATGTATGTGACGGATCAGATTGATATATTGCCTGTAAAATGGACACTCATGATTGAGATATGTAGATATGCTAATGATGGCAGTTGTACATTAATTGAGGATTTTTATCGGAATGTTGACGGGGTACACTTTAGGATTGATGAAGATTGCGGAAGCGCGGTGACCATACAAGCGTATTTGTTCTGATGTGAATGACGAAAGATCTCTTGAGATTTGTTTTGCCACGAATATTAACCAAAACTACACTACGACCTAACTGGCATCGTGTTCCGATCTTTGAGCAAACAAACGATTTTCAAGCCCTCTTCAATATCATTTTCGATTTCAGCGCCGGCCTACCATCAAAGTAAATCATTATCTTCTTTCTAAGAGGTCTTAAATTTTAACTTTTTCCACACCAAACAAGTCAAATGTAATTTACTTAGCGTTTCATAAACACCTCGTCCGAGACATGACGTAACACTCGGTGTACCTTTGAAGTCAGCGGCACTGCGTAATTTTTAAGATAGATCCCTGCTGTTGCGGTCCAACTTCTCGCAACCTCTAATTTCCATAACTCTCAATTATCTATGCATTATCAAAGTACTTTGATCTTTGAACCGATCGTTCAAACTCCAAACAGAGACCCGGCGAAAGATGCACGAGAAGCGCTGAACTTCCTTCATCTCCTGATATCGTGAGGAGCGCTGTACCATTACAGCCATGCCACGTCCAACAATCTGCCACATTAGGCCCATCAAGATGTTCTATCTGATCAATCTTTGGACACGATTAATCGATCAATGGCAAGAATCCAGCACCGTCATGCTTCCATTGATACCGAATTAAACCCATAAATACAACAAATACCCAATGAATTTGCACTTCAGTCTCGACGTAATCGAAAACAAGTGGAAAAAGTATTCCCTGGAAAGCCTCTTTTTTTTCGTTTCTTGGAACCGTTCAGCTTCTTGCTGAGCGCTTGTAAAGAAAAAGCACTTTCAAATTTTTCAAGATCAAGTTTTCATTTGAATCTTTCTTTTCCTCGCCAAAAGGCAACAAAAACAAATAAGACACCGCAGCGCCAGTGTCTTCCTCGGGGCCCAACTCCTTGTGATCATGATCGATCCACCGATGAGGCAATCAATGATGATGATGATCAATGTGATGATTGGCTCGATGATGGAAGTGATAACGATGAGGTTCGCCGGCTCGAAAAATTCGGGTAAGGTCATCGGTCTTAAAAAGTGAAAAGTTTCCGATTCTTGCAAGACGGCCGACGACAGTTAGCGTGGGAAAAATGAGAACAAAAGATGCAGATACAGCGAAGATGCTGTTCTATGCGAATTCGCCAGCAAAGACGCTTGCGGTCAGTGAAAGTCACAAGATTGGGTGCAAAGAGTGAAGACTTCCCGCAGAGCTGTTCAGCACAATGGTAAGTTCGGGAGGTTCGCAGGAGTTCAAGTTGTGATTTAGGGGCGGATACCGCCATGAACTAGTCAAAGATATTTGCACATATTTGCTTTAGGTCTTCACTTACAGCTGCATCTTATTTTCCGACAGCAAGGTCAATCAAGT
The DNA here is from genome assembly GCA_954870665.1 of Stratiomys singularior. Lineage (NCBI taxonomy): Eukaryota > Metazoa > Arthropoda > Insecta > Diptera > Stratiomyidae > Stratiomys > Stratiomys singularior. Next base: position 9,410,228 of record OX940881.1, on the reverse strand, counting down.
GAACTCTCTTTTCTTCAGATTGGACACCTTTTTCGTGCAAATATCTTACAATGTAGGCCATCTACTGCACGCAATTGCTGCTACTCACATGCCTCTGAATCCAGGCTAAGCAAATGAAAAATGGAATCAGTATCTATTTGCATCGACATGTGGAAATACCGATCTTCGTGGAAGATGATATGCGTATTTCTGGTGAATTATGCAATGTGTAGTTAAGATCATTGCTAGTATTTGATGGTTTCTAGGCTAGAGCGAAAGGTTGATGATTATTTCTCAATAGGGAAAGTGCAGTTTAAAGTATTAATGAAAACATCATGCGCTCAAATGTAGTTTCAACATTTTTCAAATATTTGAAAAGGCTTAATTGCCACGGAAAGGTTACGCGTTTCCAGCAATCGCATTGAGTTCTATCAAATGCAAATAAATTGGAAATAAAAGTCGAATAAAATTATTCGTCTTGCAGCCGACACTTCCCTGAGGATTGTCGACTCCATGAAATCTCCGATGAATTGATTGGGGTATATTATCCATTTATTTCAAAAATCGTGACGGACGTGATTTTTGAAACTGGGATGAAATGCCTGACAGCATGTAATCGATTTTGTAAGCTGAAGAGAATGAAAGGAACTCAAGAATTTAAACATCAACTTGTGTCGAAAAGGTTTCATGTACATTTCATTTCCATTTTCTTGTAATCGTTACGTTGCACTTATTTTTAATAGATCCCGAAAAAATTGAGAATCGCACGGATAATGTCAGTCATTTCGTTTTGAAAACGCATAATGTAAATCTAAAGACATGGTTTAATTATTAGAATGATAAACATTTATCGTCGACGTGCCCTAGAGACGTATTCACGATCGCTTAACTCTGGCAACACCAATCGTTTCGGAAGAGTATTGATATGATTTGACATTTGACGTTTGACATTCAAAGCTTAAGTATTTGAAGAAAACGTTGTGATCTACTCCTTGCTAGTTAAAATACTTTGAAATTCATTAAAAATAAAGAAGAAATTAGATACATTTTGAAATTCTATTTCTAAGGCAAAAATGCAAAAATTATGTCATGTTCGGTCAAGTTGAACAGCCTGCAAATTGTTTGATTATTTTTTGCCTGAAAATTTCAACTTCAGAGACGCATCTCGCGCTTGTCAACTAATCGTCGGAAAAGGCGGTCTAGCTTACATTTGTTACATTTGTAAACAAAGTTGTTTACATTTGTTAACATTAGTTGTTTACATTTGTAAATAAAGGTTTTCAGCGTGGTGTCTATATGATACCTGGGAATGACATTGAAAGTCTAAGGTATGGTACTTCGGTTTTTGTATCCTTAACGAAAAGTTGAAAACTTCAGCTAGAAAGCCAAGTCAATTCGGTCAAGGATATGCTTCATCAAGAAGAATAAAGTGGGCAACCGGTTTAGCTCAGGAAAAACTTGACGTCCGGGCAAGAACTGCTGCGAGGAGCACTTTAGAGAACGCATACACAAATCAAAATAGGGACAGAGGAGGTCAATTCAACAGTGGTAAAGCATATTTTGGAAACGGAATGCAAGCTCCAAACGAAGTTCTAAAAGTGATCAAGCAGGCATGACAGTGCCAAAAAATTATCCGTTACTAAAAATTTTTGGCTTTCAAAATGCCAGAAATAAAGAGGATAGACTAGCATCAAGGCAACATCTAATCCTAGCTCTTCAAATTGATACAATAAGAACGAATGAAATGGTTATATCCGTCGGTAGAGGTTAATCCTTTCGGAGAAATAGGTCAGATAGAGGTATGCAATTTCCGACACAATATTTTCAGTCCTCGACCTAATCCTTATCAAGAATAGAAAACGTGACGTAACCAATAACGACAATCTCATGAATTCCAAAAGGCCTAAAAATCTATAAAAATAATTAAAAATCTATAAAAAGATGCAAACCACGACAAGGATGTCAGAACGAGGTGAAGATGGCTGCATACAGCCGAAACGCATCCTCGACATCAAAAAAGCCAGACACAGCGGACCCAAGCAACACAAAGAGGTATAGTCACTGAGTCGTAGTTAAAAGTCCCATTTTAACCTTCCGTCTTTTGATCCTTTTTTTTAATTAGGGAATAATTATAGTTCAGAAAGATAGAGAGATCTTTCAACGTTATCGCTCTGAGGAAGGAAGCATTTGACTTTTGAGGTACTAGTATAAAACAAAAACAAATTATGTGGTTTAAAGGAGAATCTGTAGTTTTCACTATTTGTTATACTTTTTGTAGTGTCTCCATCTCCTTTTCGAAGGATTTTTCGACCATCATTTAGTGATGAGGTTATTACTAGATCGTTGCAAGGAATGGATGGTAAGAAACTTATCGGCAAAGATTTCAGCTTTTCGTATTAAGGAGGTGTTGAAGTGTTATTTTAGTGTTTCCATACTTTCGGCGAGTTGAAGTCTAAAATCTAAATTCCCAGAAGTTGTTTTTTTTACCAATTGCGTAACAAGGAGATTTTTTTGCAATTTTCACGAGTCAGGTTGTTGAGACATTTTCAAGAAGGTTAAGCTATGTTCTTTGACATTCCCGTTGGAGGGAGTTTCTTGCCCTAATAAGTTCGTAAATTTTCTTATCATGTTCTTTACACTTAATTTGACATTTTGACTTAAATTTCGGGACCTTCCAGTCAATAGATGTTCACACAGAATTGTATATAGAATCAATCTTCGATAGCTGAAGCATTACTTTGTTGTAAAAACCTCTTCAGATATACTGTCAACAAGTCCTTAAAGCTCATTAACTATACATTTTACGAGTTTATTCAAAAAGTATCGCGAATTTTGAATTTTCGCGGGCTACGTATGTTCGATGTTTGATCTTTGGTGGCGTTATGTTGGTACTCATGACCCGCACTTATGTTGACAATTCCGGCCATTTTGAATGTCCAGTCAGTTTTTGACAGTTATTGTGAGTGGACGTGTTTTAGCTTGTCCTCGATTTTCGTCTATCCCAAAAAATGGATCACAGAATTTGTATTAAATTTTGTGTGAAGAACAACTTAAGGTGTGCGGATGCATTCAGAATGTTGACTGTTGCATACGGCGAAGCTACTTTGGACAAAAGCAACGTTTATCGGTGGTACAAAATGTTCTCAGAGGGACCGAAGAAAGCACGCCAAGTTCGGTCGAATGTGAAGGTTTTGCTGACAGCTTTCTTCGATTGCAGGGGCGTGGTGCATTATGAGTTCTTGCCGCAGAGTAGAACGGTCAAGATATAATATATAATAGGAATATTACCTATAAGTAATGCGCAATTTGAGAGGAGTAATCCGCCAGAAACGCACGGATTTGTGGAAGAACAAAAATTGGCTGTTGCACCGTGTTAACGCCCCTGCTCACACGTCGTTACTTTTGCGCGAATTTTCGGCCAAAAACAACACTCTAATAATACCGCAGCCAACGTTTTCCCCAGACCTGGCCCCTGTGACTTTTTTTTGTTCCCATGGCCCATGAAAGGACGACGCTACGCAACGATTAAGGAGAGAAAGACGGCATCGAAGGAGGAGCTGAACAAGATCACAAAAATTGATTTTTCAAAATGCTTCGAGGATTGGAAAAAACGTTATCACAAGTGTATAATGTCTGACCGGGATTACTTTGAAGGAGACAAAATAGATATTCATGAATAAATTATTAATTCTTGAAAAAACATGAAATTCGCGATACTTTTTGAGCAAACCTCGTAATTCAAAAATAATGCAGCTCATTCAAATGCCTCAAAGACAAATCGGCAACGTATTTCACTTATTTTACTATTCCATTATCCTTATACGACATCATACACACAGGAAGGAAACTTTTGTTTGTTTGATGTGAGCAGTTTTCGGTAAATATTCTATTTCGGATCTAATTGAATTCATTTTCCAGGCATAACTTTCTTGTATGTTTGCAAATTAGCAGCAACTTTCTATATTGAACACTTTCAAACGAATAAAATTTGACACAATTTCTCCGTGGTCTATTTTTTTTTGTTCTTTTACTTGTAACGCAAGTACGACACATTCCATAAAATATCCAAAAGAGATAACTCACGTCTCACCTAATTCCCACCGGGTATACGTCTAGAGCATAAGAACAAGATGCAGAATAAAGCTGTTAAGTCACGTGAACGCATACCAAGAATTCAAATGTTACTCATCCAACGATTTCAACTAAGTTAACACAAGCAACAACGATCACATCTTATGTGCGACTCGCGGTTGTGTCCTTGCTGTCCTTCGCCTCGTTTTGTGTCGACAAATTTTATGAGGAGCACAAGATAAATTATCCTAAGATCCTGTCACGTAATATACACGTACCCATCTTTCGTTTTATTCTTCCCTGTCCAAAATAAAACAAAAAAAAACGAGTAAAATACAAAAAATGCAGGGAAGAAGGGAAGCATATGCAGATAAATCCTCCGTGTGATAAAGTTACATCTAAGACATCCCTTGTTATATGGTCCTGGCGCCGTTGTACATCCATGTGATATAGTTCGCGAAAGATAGAAACTCAGCATATATTGACACGCGTGCATCATGTGTGGAAGCAAGTTTACTTGCATGAACAGAGGTAAGCAGTCTCACATGGTGGATATGCCAAGTGGATAGAATGAGAAGTTCAACTTGCAGAGGAAAATCAAAAAATTTTAATCCGCTTACCGAAATGTATTTTATGTGTATGCTATAAAGTTTCGTCTTTTCGGCTGTATATGTGTTGCATGCCTACCTCAGATAAGTCGAAAGCCGCTTAAAATGATCTGATCAACGACGCCGTATGAAGTGAATGAGGAAATAATGTCATAGTGATTCCTTGAATTACCTTTGAATCGAATACATATTTGCAAATCTTCTAAAGAATAATTGACAGCGATGAGCTTGCACATAAACGATTGAATGCTGCGAGCCTCAGCTTAAGTCAGCATATTTTTGCGATTTTTTCAGGAGCTCAGAATAAATTATTAATGGACTTACCACACTCATATCACGCTGATTTGCTTCAAATGTAGGAGGTGTAGCGGCTGGAGGAATCTCTGTCTAAGAACTGTGCGAATTTTCTTTCAGACTCTTTCGTTCATTAATGCTTGGCATTCGTATAAGTCTCCAGTTCTGGTCATAACTTCAGACCTCTACCCAAGAACTCATAAAGAACTCAGTTACATCTCATGAGAAACTACATAGGGTAGTTATGATTCCCTTTCCGGGGGAAAGATAACAATCAGCGCTTCCAGCTCCATCTAGTGTTTTAACAAAACAGTACTTGCACAGTGATGCAGTTACACAGTGATTGCACCGAAAAAAGGCTTCACAATATCAATACTAGTCAAACCACACAACTGGTTGCAGTGTCCACCGTACAGCGGACAGGCAAAAGGAAATGTAATGCCAAGTCCAGGCTTGATAGATATGGAAGGAACACATATCGGAATCCTCAAAAAGGCCCTGGTGGATGCGGTGGTAGACTCCTCCAAAAAAAAAAAAATGGAAGAAGACTGTGGGGTATCAATAAGCCAAATTGCATGTGATCCTCTCAAGAATGATCTGTTTGACGTTATCCGCACTCAGTCGAAAAGAGCCCAACATTCAGGGGAATAAAACCATCTGTAGGCCATCTGGTAGTCAATTGTAAGGATCAACAGCAGTTGGTACATCTGAAGACTACTTTTACTAACAGAAGCACCATCCTTATTACGGAATTACAAGTCGTTTTTTACTGAGTACTGCAGCTTTACATCGAACGCCTAAGAAAGTCTTGGAGCTGGTAAATTCTAAGATCCAGGACATATAACGAAAGGTCGGCTTTCCTCGAAGAGAAATCGGTCATAAGCAAAGAAATGGTCCTAGTTTAGAGAACACGGCAGGATGACGTAGAAAAACACTGAGAAAAGACTAGACCACAGACTATCGATTCGCCCAGTTTACCATTAAAACTTAAGCGACCTCTAGAAAGAAGGCACAAAATGATAAAAAAAATGATTCTAATTGAACATTTGACAGATGCACATACCAATATAGCAATGACTTGAAATCCTCATAGCTCAGAACTACGAAGCTCAAATTATTCTCCATACGCGGCGATCTCGTCGAAAAAGTGGGAGAACTCCATCCAGATAGTCTAATCAAAGAGATGCTGAAATTAGTTGACAAATGCAATCAAGTGGCACATTTTGCTCGGGCAATTCTAGCCACGAAAAAAGGCATACTTGATCGGCTAGAGGCGTTAATGGTGGAGGGGTTCCTTCTCTAGCAATCCTCCTCCTCGTTCCCTTCCTGTCGCAAAAGAAAGATAAAATTGGGAGGCCTCGTCCGAAGTAATATGTCAAACGGATCCAGGCTAGGCGCTCCGGTTGACAGGCGAGGCGTTCAGTCGGTAGTCCAGTAGGTCTGTTGTGACACTAGGAGTCCGACACTCAGAGCGTAAATAGCCTTCACCTCCCTACCCAAAATAAAAAAAAAAATATGCGAAGGACGACTAACTCACAATAGCGCTATAAATGGGACGATATTAAGGTCTTTATTTCTTCAAACGAAAGATGGGAGAGGCAACCTAAGATTGGAGAGCTTTACTTTTAGGGAGGATGAAGGATAGACAAAAAATCTGGTGTCAGCATATCTACTTAATGACCATCCAGTGGCATCAATCGATGAGATTTTCAAATAGGAGGAATTTACACGTGAGAAACGAGTTATAAATAATGCACGCAACGTTCTAGAGGGTAGCAAGTAGAAGCACACAAAATTAATCAAGATGTCTGTGTCTGTCACAAATTGAGATAGGGAAGGAATGAATAAGGCATAGAATGGTAGAAATGACAGCAAAAATGAGTTAAGATCCTTGATTCCAATTCAACATTACGAATCTTAAAGAACTCCAAAGAAGATGAAGAGTAGTCTAAGAACCCGAGTGGCTTTCTCTACTTGCCAAAATAATAAGGCATCCTAATAAAATAATTATGTGAAGCCTTGACAACTACCGACATTCGAGTGAGCAGAAGAAAGCTTAGAGAATATTTCTTTCTTTTTTTTTTGAAATTTTGTGAATCTTATCAGTACGTCAAATTTCTGCATGTCAAATACCTAGTACGTCAAATTTCTGAGAACTCGATGGACCATATTTTGCGAATCAAAACACATTTAGGTAGCTGAGCCAAAATAGTATTCATCACCAGCCTGTGAAGAAAAGTCAAATAAAAAACCATAAAAACGATAATAATATACAGTAGGGGACGTAGCCGTGAGTTGACTTTTATGCGTTCTAAATAATTACAGCGTTCTGATCTTCTTACATTGATGATTCCGAGCTAGGCCAACGTGGAACGAATTGAAATATAGGATCCGTGTAATTAGTCCGAGCTGTATAGTGAGCTTTGCTTGTATTTTGAGTTTCAAAATATATATACAGAATATCCTTTTCAAAGTACTGTTGGAAGCACTTGATCCGTCACTTTTGGTCTGGTAAGCTCTCCTTGCTAAAACGTCTCTTTGCTGGGTGATGCAAGATGCAACGCTTGTGATCAGCAAAAGACCAAGGGGAGTTCCAACTTACCATCTATATATCGTTATTTACTCATGATTTACGCATGATGGGGCCTGAAATATGCCCAAGAACCACAGCCAGAGATAACTTATTGACGTTATCCACACCTTTGAACACTATTCTCTATAACTTCTCTATTGTAGTTTCACAACAAAACTTTTCTCTTTCGATGCGAAGGTAGCCACGGAACGAAAGGATTTTGGAGCTAGGGGCCACAGTCCAGCAGATTTATGTACAAAATCAGTTTAAGCGTCAGGTAGTTCTCTTGGTGACGGTGGATATCGAGAACGTATTCAACTCTGCTACAGCGAAGAATATTGGGGAAGGTCCAGAAAACTCTGATCTCACTAACTGGTTCCGGAATATTTTATACCGAAGTTTAGACGTAGTCTGGAAGGAACGCAGTCTGATCTAGGATACGGAACAAAGAAGCCATAACACAGCCAGCCACATCAGATGCGTTTACATGAAATATTTTTTTTATTTTCAGCCAAAAGACGCTGCATATTTGACTCATGAATAAGTTGTATCTGATCAGCCTTGCAGGAGGTGTAGTGGCACTTGATGTTAAGTAGAAGGGCAATAATTACGGATTGAGTGTAGGCCTATGAAAGAGGATCGTCATATTAAGAACGCTCAAAATTTGGGATATGTTACTGGAGTTGTAGCTCATAGAATCTAGTCTGAAATTATCAAAACATATCAGAGCTACGGTAGATAAGGCCAGGATGCAAATCGCTGATAGGGGTTGACTAGAGGACAAGCTGAAGTTTTCAATGAAAATAAGGCTGTTATAGGGTCTTGGGTGGAAACGGGCAGGTGACTGATCCTAGCGGCCCATATTCAAACAAGGTGACTTTTTGTGAGAATCATACAATCCATTCTTCTTTACAGAGCAAAATATGGAACAAAGCTCTTTACAAGGTTCATAACGATTGGGATAGGTGCACAGACGTGGAGCACTGCAGACCGAATCAGAATTGTGGAGAGTTTCCAAGCCTGCCGTATTAGTAATAGCGGAGGTACACAAGAATCAATCCATATATACCATATGCCTCTCGGCCTCAAGAATACTGAAAGGATAAGCTTAACGGAAAAAGGATCTCGTGGCAGTCAACATGGAACGATAGAAATATAAGTAAAACAGGCTTCTTTTTGATCCAGTAAATGAGTGAACATGGATATTTTCATTTTGACCTGGACAAAATCGATAAATTATAGCCTTAGACGCTTCTTCAGATTGCATATATAGCTCCGGATGGACAGATATTACCATTTGCACCCTATTTCATCCCTACGATGGGACAAGCAACGTCCGGGGCTTTACTCTCACTAATAATAAGTGTCAATCTCCAGCGAACTCTGAAACATCCTGGAAGATCTTGGGATTTAACACCGCTGAATTATTAACAATATAAGTATGAGTATCGAAAGAATTAATCCGGATTTCATTTGCCTGTTAAAAATATTCCTTATATTGTATTTATTTGTTTTCCAGCATTATCCTTATCAGCATTATATCCGACATTGAAATCGCATTTGCTTTTTATTCTTAGCTCCGCAACAACAACTGCTCTTTATGTTTTAATCCTAAACATTTTTGTAAATTTAACATAAAATGAACAGAAATCCTATCGCGTCCTTAATTTCAATTTTTTTTTTGAGCAATACTTTTAAATTCAACTCCCCACTTCAGGATTCCCCTATATGAATAATAATCACACCCGTCTTACCCTCAACATTTTGGTCCTTTCAAGGAAAACAGCTCTTTCACGTTCAATCTTCCTGAAAAGTTTTTTTAAAGTTTTCTTGGAAATATTTATAACTTCTGGCTGAAATTTGAATTTCATATCTCTCTCTCTAACTCCCTCTTACCTTCTCTGTCCCTCCCGCCCTCCTTCCGACAAAAAAGCAAATTCCAAAACATGAATAACTTATGCCAACAATGTCCATCGTTCATTTCAACCCCGAGATTTGTTGGTTCTGTCCGGGGTGCGAGCACAGCCGAATTCCGAAAAATTTAGAAATTATCAAAACTTTGAATTGTCGTCCCCTAAGTCAAAGTTTACGATAGTCAAAGAACGATAAGAGTTCGTGACTCGTTTTGAAATTCATCTTGTTAAAACTCCTTTTCGGGGGAAAGTTTTCTACAGTTTTCATCAGAGCAAAAGAGTATTTGGTTGATGTCTACTCGTATACATTTGTTTTGAGATTGGTTGCAAGGATAATGAGTGAGTTGGGCTTGGTAACAAATAAAGGGTTCGAATTGTTGGCTGTAATAAAATTTGTAAGCCTGATGGAATTAAATTGAAACTCGCTATTCAAACTTTTCCATAAAATTCAAGCGGCGAAATCCACGCGGAAAAGTAATTGAGTAAACTTACTCAAGCCTAATAACCAGCTTGAAATGTAACTCCTTTAACGTTGATTCACCTCGTGCAAGGCGCTTGGATTTTTTTTGTTGTTGTAATAACTGCTTCAATCCGTTGTCACCCGCACATTCTCTCGTGAAAAATATGGCACTGGATACGAAAGGAGCGTGCCTGGAAAGCTACTTCCATCGGCAAAGGACCCACCAAAGTTAATCTACTCTACGCCTCTGTGATCCACCCAACCAACAGGAATTCGTGCGGAAATTATATTTTTAATTTTTCTCTACATAGCCGGGATTTCCAACCCCAAACTACAACTTCGTAGAAAACTTTATTACGCACTCGAGTCGTCAGCTGAAGCGTGATGGCAAACTTAAATGGGAAATAAGGACGATGATGGAGGACGGGAACGAACGTAGGATTTTGCCGAAATATTTACGGCTCCTGAATTGTTGAATGTTACGGACATTATATGAACGAGTTGCTATTATTCGTTTTCAATTCAACAACGCTCCGCTCCCGTTTCCGTCTCGAACATTCGGGACGTTTCGTTTAGGGACTTTTTATATCCTTGCCATCATTATTAATTTAAACCGTCGAGTTTATGCTACGGAGCAGTTTAACAGAATTGCGATATATCCGGTCGGTTTGCCAGCAGTTTTCATTTCCCGCGAGATAGAAAAGCCATTTTCACTGTGTACTGTTCGGTTTTGTTGACTTTAATGTTAATATTAATATGCAGGAAAAAAAGGAAACAATGAGAAACGGGATGCTAATGGGTAGCTGGGTAGTTGAAATTTAAAGGGATAGTATAAAAAAATTTTAAGCCATGAATATTCAACAGAAATTTATGCATGCATTTGAGTTTTTCATACTGAGTAGATTTTCTTTAGCAATAAAATTAATTTTGTACTGGCTATCAATCTGTCCTGCCAAACGTTGCATACTTTCGAAGAGATTCAGCAAAGGATTTGAAATTTTTTCACGCTGAATTCCCGTGTCAAAACTTGAATCTCCGGGCGAGAAAGAACTGTGCAATCAGGAATCCTGTGTGCAAGTTTTCCGGTTTAGAAAATTTAGAATTTTATTTTATAACTTAATATTTTTTAAAAGAATGATAAACTTAATCAGGAGTCCTTCTAAAGGATTATGGGCAAGCATAAAGGCACCAGTATTGCCATGATTAAATTTATGGCTGAGTTTGTAACAGTGGATGTTAAAAAATCCTCCGGATTCATCAAAGTCAACTGACATTCTTGGGGTTTTGAGTATATTTTCCAATTTTTTGTGTCTGTTTCAGGGATCGATAGTAGCTGTATGCCATCATCTATCAGTCTGATGATTTGAGATTAAGATTGACAGTTGCGTCTGGAAATTTCCCGAGATGTCAACTTGACAAAGGATCCTAGCTGTGAAGTGACATCTGAAGTACTGTCAGATCCGGAGACACCGATTAATTCAGGTTAAGATTGGTCCTCAGGAACGAAGAGCGGTAAAAAGTTAAGAACAGCTGGCATATAGAAGTAACCAAGACAGAGACCGTGATGCTTATAAAATGTAGAATACATGCCGTGGTTCCTGTGAACATGTAATCCGGTGAAATGCAATCCAGAATGTCGACCAGATACGCAGGAGTGATCCTGCCTGAACAGAGGTGGCTTACTGCGCGCTTAACTCCAGGCTAATGGCAAAGCTGCCCGCCTAGACCAAGGCTCATGCCGATTGGTGAGACATAATGTGGTATCTTGTATACTAATGTCAACGATGAGCCTTAGACTAGGGTCTTGTCAAACTTTGGGGGAACGCAGTCCACTTGAAGATGTTGAGAACCAGAAAACCAATTGTAATACGACAAGGAGCAATGTCAATTGACTGTAGGATTCGCACTATTTCTTAGCTACAATTTTTTTTTCTGGCAAAGTCCCAGTGGAATTGCTGGTACTTTTGGCAACAAACCTCGCTGCTCAGATATCAGTTTGAACAATGCAACTGATATCAAAGCTGGACTGTAAGTGATTCCTGTCACTGAATATCTCAACTTACTTCCCGCCGTTAGCCACACATGAGGCTCAAAAATTGGGAAGTCCATTTAAAATTTTGAAAATTTTTTAACGGTACTTCTATGTACCGTTATGTTAATATTGTACTGGAACGGGACTAATTAGAAAACCTTTTTCAATTTTTTTCAAAAGTCGTGTAGACCAGGCATACTGAAGGTTTTTTTGTTTTCTTAGCACTTTTCTGCAAAGGAATGCCTTTGCTTTCTTGACATGTAAGGTCGATGTTAACTCTTTTGCGGAAACATCGTTGTGCATTGCGAGTTCTTGGCATGTAGCATCTAGTTTTTGCTTTGGAGCAGTTATAGGATAAGCTTTAGTTCATATTGGACCCGTATTTTAAGGTCCTGTGACGAAAGGTTAAAAAAAAGGATAGATGCAGAAGTGGTTACTCTCGTAGAAAAAGTAGTAGTAAAGCCCGGATTTTAGTTGCAACAACTACCGCCATAGTAGTCGTATTAGTAGTAGGAGTAGTAGTAGTAGTAGTAGTAGTAGTAGCAGCAGCAGCAGTTGTCGTAATAGTAGCAGTTCTTATTAGTAGTCAAACTTCTTGGTTTAATAAAAGTAGTCATGCTTATATCATTAACTCATGAAAAAATATGTTTGAAGCTGTAACAGAAGAACGAATTTAGCAATCATTTAATTGAAGGCTTTTCATACTCTATCAGGAGTAAGTTAAACACAGAAAGTGATCCAGACCACTTAGTTTTTGCGAGTATGAAAAAACTCCTTCATGATCCTGCGCAATATTGACCAACGGGTTGGATGACTATTTCTGTGATATTTATTATTTGTTCATTTCAAAATGAATGCAATTAGCATATGTGATTTCGGGACAATGACCTCATATGAATAAATTTAAATATATGATACTGCACGAACTAATTTACCATAGTGTCGAACTCTTAATTGAAAATATTTTTGCCTGTTCAGATTGCATTGCATTGGTCTATGGATACGAGTATGATTACTTGACATGACGTAGGTTGATTGGCAAAAAATATGTTCTAATCGACCTTGTGTATGATATGAGATTGAAAATCGAAGTACTATGCAATATCGCCGAAAGCATGGTTTGATTGCATTATACAAGTGGAAAACGTGTAAGGTGGAAACTTGTTGACACCAATCTAATGATATTGTTCCAATGATATGACCAAGTTGGTTAACAAGTGGAGCCAAGTAATTAATTGAGCTAATTGTAGAATGTCGATTGCTTTGATATTCATTGCAACGTATACCAGACCCAGTTCAAAGTTAATTAATTTTAGCGAACTATAGTGCATTCGAGTTTTGACTGAACTTTTCGAGAAAAACTGAGCTTTCCGCGGGAGAACATCTAATTATGAACCAATGCAGGCGTAAATGCTCTATCCATGAATTTTTCTTTACCATCATGCTAAAACCCCGTCCAAATCTTTCTCATTTATAAATGAGAAAGAAATACCTCATTTTCTCTCTTACTTTATAAGAACTTCCATTTCTCTGAATGACATTAATGCTGGTGAGTTTCTGTGTCAATAGTAATCCTGTACTTATACCCAGAAGGAAATTCTATCATCCTTTTCTATGAAGTTTGGAGACAATAAAGCCATCAACCTCCCAACCGTAGCGATATTTCTCAAGTCACGTTTAGGCTCGATTTAGTCATTTGGGGTCGGTATCAATTGAAATTTTGAGTTCCTGACCTCATTTTTTGATCCTATCATTCAATTGTGAGGATACTTTATTTTCAAAACACTTGCAGTCAGACAGTACTGTCTGCCAAATCATTCAAAATCTGTGAAGTCACCCTCACAAACTGATGGCAAAAACGCCGGAGATATACAGAAATAGTGTCAGTATTCATTACTTCCAGCAGCCCACTTTTATTAAACATCCCCCGTCTCCCTGAGAACACAGTCCTATTTGTATCACGTTTTTTCATTACATCGGGCTTGGAATTGATTCTCCCGCCAGTTGGCACCAACGGCTAGAGGAGTCTTTCTTCCAAGAAAACGGAATCGAGGGTATCAAGTGACTCTGATAACTTGCCTCCTTCAAGCTGCGTCAACGACTGTCAAAGAAATCCTTTCTTTATCAGAAGAACCTCCCAATCGTAATGTGTCCCACGGTTCCATAAGTCAATGGCATAAGTGTATGTTTGTTATTATTAGCAGTTGAATATTTTTTGGATCAATACACCAACGGTAAGGAATCCAAATGGAGACACCTGTCAGAATTGCAACGAAGAAAACGAAAGAACATTTTCTTTTGGATTGGCTGATACTGGTCCATAGACGCCTCACTTGATTCAGGCGTATTAATGTCATTTTGTGACAGCTGGAGGAGCTCAATAGATTCTGTGCTACAACAGGATGGAATACCTATAACCAGTTGTATCGCATTTGGAGAGTCGGGGGCCGAATTTGTCTACAGCAATGAACCTCAGAACATGAACAATCGTAGTAATATCATAATTGTGAGTCCTTGCTGCCATTTATAGCCTGCACAACCAAGAAGTAGGACAGACTTGTTTCAATTGTTTCACCGACTCCGATGTTGCTGTTTTGCGCTTCAAGTAAATTCCTAGAGTTCAAGAAAGAGAAAAAAGGCTCCAAACTGGAATGTTATGTTAAAGGCTCAATACAAACGACTAGGAAGAGACATCTTTCTCAGCAAAATGAAAACAGCTTTTTTTAATCGACTGTAGCTTACTGACGGGGCATTTCCATATTTTTGGCAAGAAAATAACACCTCCATTTGCTTGACTACTAAAAGTGACACGGAAATGAACATCGTCAAAAAGATTGTAGGAGAGGGAGTACAAATGATGCAAATAAACATAATCTAAACGTTGAACTGTAGATGAATTGTGTATGCATGCGTATTTGTCAGGAATAAAAAATGATGAAATAATGTTTGAGCCTTTTATGAATATACTATGTCAAATATACAAAAACCTCCTGAAATCAGTTAGAATTGTTTTAAAGTTTTTGATAGACTCGATAGTATTTTCTGAAGAGCCAATGAGAGTATCCAACCATCACACCACACAAACATTCCCTCCGTAGTATCAAGGAAGTATTTCAGTGACCATGAAGCTAACCCACTGGTACGTTAATGGCATAAACTTTGACGGCACGCTCAAAAAGTTTCAACAAAACCTGAACAAATCCATAAGAGGAATTTTTTTCCAACCACAACATCTGCTGCACTATTATAGGCCTCAACGCATGTAGATTCCTTTTCGTCCCTTCGCTTCGGACGATTCTCTTAAAGAATTTCTCTAGCCATATTGACAAATTACTTTGGAATTTCAATTTCAACTGGTTCAACTCACCCTCACGCAGTATCATTTGAATTTGAATAGTACCGGTAAAGTCAAACAGTTTCCTGGTTTTATGCTGAAAATGGACTACTTGTAACCTACCCAGGCTCATGTTCTGCAGATGACAACTTGAATTATTTCTTCCTTGCAGGCACTCATTAAATTTCATGTTCATGTACAGAAGGGACCAAAAACGAGATGACTATCTCACCCAGTCCACCGTGTTAGCAAAGAAATCTTCCCTTTAGAATGTTTTGCATTCAAGCTCATTTCATTCAATACGTTTTTTGCTTCGTTTCGAGACTACATCGACTGTAGCGTTCGGGAAATTTAATTCATACAAGGAAAAAGCAAGGTTGAAATGAGCGGAGGGATGTAATACCTGCAAGGGATTTATGATATGTATTGAAAACGTTTATGATAATCATTAGAGAAAGTAAACAAGAAAGAATATGTGACCGGAATAAGAAAGAGGTAGCTCAGGGTGAATGGAATTTTTTCCGTTAAAAAGTGTTTCAAAAAATCACATCGAGATCCTTCGAATATCTTTTTTTAACTTCTTCTTTTGCTTGAAAAAAGTTTATATGTGAAAGAAATGATATTATTATTATTGCTCTTCATGGTCTTTTGTTGGATAAAACATTAGCTAACGTCGGCCCTTAGTTCCCGCACATCGATTAGTTTCGATAGACGGTCCAATCCCTCAACCCCTCAACCTTAATTTCGTGCACTATACGGATGGAATCAACCATCCAAGCAATGCCCTTGTGAGCCATGCATGGACAACTAAGAGGAATATTTTCCAAGCTTGGCTCCTGTTCGATGCGAGTTTTACATGTGTTGTACGATGAAATGTCCAGAGTGTTACATCATATCAATTAAAATAGTGCACACTTTTATTGATAATTCTTTTGGCTGCCCTACTTCGTAGCTCTGTAGTCATTCGATCATTCTCTGTTGTTTGATAGCACTCCAGCGATTTCAAGTACTTGCGAGACAGGCTTAGACAATCTAGAAAAATGGATCTTAAGCGCACCTTCTCAGCGTTGTAAGCTTGGTAGAAGTTAGCCGATGGTATGACCTGTCAGTTCCTATGTTGATACAGTCGCGTTGATCCAGTCAAAACCATCGACGAGGATAATGAACCAATGTTCTTAAAAGCTGATAAGACTGTCGATTACGAACGTTATGGGTTCAAGAAAAAGCTTCAAGACTCCTTATTCCAAAATGACGGTACAACTTTCCACACTTGACAATTGACTTTTTGCAGTTGAATTCACGTAAACTTAAAAATCAGGTACTGTTTTTCGAAACATTTTGACCATATATAGCTGGCGTATCCGCTAATAAGACCACCACTTCGTCTCTTACTGCATTCATTAATACGTCGACTCGTCGACTGTCTAAGGACCTCCATTGATTATAATTTCTTTGGAACAGTATTCCTGTAACATTCCTTCTCAAGGTTCAATGCTAGGTACTTCTTTAATTCTGACAACACAAAATTTGCAAAAGTTGTTTTCTACTTTTCCTGCATAAGTTCAAGTTTCACAATATCGAGTCTCGTTATTTTCGTAGTAATACAATCCCTGTCAAGTTTAAGCTCTTCAACGATGGTACCATGACCGATCTAAGTCCGTCAATTGCGTCTTCTTACACGAAAACTCGAGTACCCATTCATGAACCGTGTTGGACCAGCACTTTCTAGAGTATCCCAACGTTTTTGGCCGACGGCTTGACGTGGCAGATATCAGCTACGCATTCGTTCGCTGCATATGGCAATCCTATCGCAGTTTCAGCAGTCATACAATTTTGCAGACATTTGACAGCTTGTCAAAAAACCAATATAACCTTTGGTCTCTTTCGCGTTTCGGTCCTATCAATCATCCGAGGACTCATCTTTCATTGTGGCTTATTTTATTTACGTCAGGATCTACCACTCGCAAACGTAACATTACATAGGCCTTACTCCTTATTACTTTTAATATCTAAATTTTCGTTCTCCTGCAGCGACATGAGCAGGCAGATGGTCTTGAGATTCGCTGAAACTCACAAAAACTAGTTTTACGTCAAGGCATATTAAATTGTCAACGTTTTCTTGGACGATTTCATATGTCTTGACAGGATTCCGGCAAAAGGACAACTGGTAAGCATATGGCAAGGATTAAGAAAGTACAGAACGCTTTGAAAATTTCTCAGCTTTCCCACGAAATGTGAGGGATTTGTTGGCGGAGAATTATTGACGCAGCAGAACGGGAAAACTTTACCCAGAAAAGCTAAGGAACTTCTTCGATTTCTATAGGACGAATTGATCTTCCCTACAGATGGTCCGTAAACAATATATCCCACTCGTGGTAAGCTAGGGACTGATGCTGACCTGTATTTTTTTCGAACCAAGGACCCTAGTACATAATAATGAGAATACGTGTCTTAGAATATTTGGGAATAATTGTTGCCTACACTCATGTCTAACTTTCAAAAAGACTCGTGGAAAAAGAGAATAGCGTTTTGTGTTCCCAACTCGTTACGCTGTTTCTACGAAGGATTTCTCTAGAAGAAAAGCATATTCTGCTCGTTAACACTACAATCCAGCGGATGATCTGCAAGTTAGGAAAACCATCCAGTTTCAAAACAAGCTTGTATCGATCGGAAGTCAGCTGTAACAAAACGGCGGAAAGCAACTGCCTGCATTTTGAAGACTATTTGTTATGCAACATAACCTCGTCTTAAGCCAACTAAGCGATACCAAATAAATTTTAATCGTGTGAGACGTGGTAAGAAAACAAATTCAATTTTCGAACAAACTTGTATTTAGTACAAGCGGCAAGTCCTAAAGGAATCAACAAAAAAGTCCTTACATAACAGTTTAACTTTCAAATCCCCATCTCAAAATTATTCTGAATAAACTAAACTGAGCCGTACTAGGTACCCTCTTAACTTTTCTGAAATGATTTTCATCTTTTTCCTCGTACACATAAAAATCCTTTGTGAATTTAAAATAAAATTCACAATAAGAACCCGTTAAAAGCGCCATAAACTCATAAACAGGATTCGTAAATGTAGCGCGAGGCTGATGATAAGGAAACGAAGGAATTTCACTATTTTCAGCATGTCATGTACTTTTCAAAAGCTTAAAAAGGCGCCCAAGGATGCGTTGTAATACAGACATTAGAGCGGATCGTTACTGCGGAAAACGGAGAAAAACTAACAAAGGATCGGAAAACTAACGATGACTTTGATAAGTTGTATTATGTTGCGTCTCACATTTTCTGACGGGATGCATGAAATTCAGCAAGGATATGGCAAAGGTGCGTGTGACTATAGGGAATTCTCATAAAATTTCACTAATGAGGTTGATATTTCATCCTGAAATTACATAGCGACTCATCAACTATGATTTTAACAATAAATTTCAAGAATTTTCCAAGCCTCAGAGCCGGTTTTGCATATATCCTTTTGGATTTGTTTAAAAGGGGCTCTACGTCTCAAGTTAAGATAAACACGATCCTTTGTCACCTACTCGTTCAGAAGAGATTTAGTTTGCACTCTAATTTTAGCAATGGCTTTTGTTAGTTTGATTCTGTCAGCCACGGATATACGCTGTACTTTGACGTTGACATGGAGAATTTTCTAAACGAACGATACCGTCATTTTTCGTTCCTTTGCTTTCACGTCAATGAAATCACGTGAAAGAACCCCGAACCGGGTTACGTGGAAATCCCATTAGGTTTCATTTATTCTTACAAGCATCGACGGAAATAAGGAGGACTTGCTAATGAGGGAATATCCCGGTGGAAATTTTAATTATTCATGTAATGGTTTTGATGCGATAGTTGCTAAAAGGTTGGCTTTCGTAGTGAATGTAATTTTGGCAGTTTTAACCTGAAGGATATTTGTGAACTTGCTCATTTGCATTCGAACCCCGAAAAGTTTCCGTCAATTACGTGATGTGCTGTATGATAATGTTTTAGATTTGCTGATCAAATGTCCTTCCAAATTGTCGTTAAACAATGCAATACTGTCATTTGCAATGATTTAGGAACGAGATAAAGTCCTTGTGCCTCTGCATGTACACTTGGCTAATCATAAGCACAAAATTAATTGGTTTGCTCTGCATATCTCAAAGCTATTCCAGTCTAATAATGCTGCTCTCGACGAGGACTCCAAACCAAACCTACTAAATGCACTGGACTAGAATCGTGATTAGATCAGGGACGAGCACAACTAGCAAACTCTACGCTCCTCGAATTCGGCTTATGTTGGCAGTTGTTAAAATTTGTTAACCGACTAATGGCCCATCTATAACCTGTGCGCTATCACATGCTTGGTGCAGCGCACTTCAAGGATGTGAATATGACGCTTTTGTACTGTTATCCATTCGAAGCGTAATCACTTGCAGTAGCATCCTTTGCTTTCATAGTGATGTCCTTAAAAGCTTAAATGTTCATAATTTTGAGCTGCCAATGTATTCATTTTACAATCTCCCAAAATACACATTGGTGTAGTTGTGGAAGTGTAGTAGAGATTCTCTGTAGATGATGGTCATTTTATTAGGCGCATCCTTTCATCTGCTGCTGTTGTTGCTCGCCTACAAATGCTACGGAACCAATTACAAAACGATTAGGCTATTTCGGCAATACGTTTCCAGTGAATGGCAATGTAAAGAGCAACAATTTGAAAAGTACTAATTATCGCAATTATCGAGTGGCTTATACAATATATAACACACATCGAAATGAGCATGTGAAGGCTATTATTACTAAATCGCACGTTTCGCTGAATTTGGAATTATTCTTACGCATCGTAGAAGCGTGATGATTTGATTTGCGAGTGGCAAATGGAACAAATCAAACGAAAATAGTAAAAGCAAAAGATCTTTACCTACAAAGTCGTCTAAGATTTCGATATATGAAGCTTCAGTTGGTATGAACTGTCAATGCTCCAAAAAAAACATATTGAGATTCCACAAATAATTTTTCCCGGGACTCACTCCTTGACATCATTTTGAGTTTTATGTTCGTGGCCTCGTTCTAGAAGAGCCAGAGGAGGGCGGGGCAAGAGAGGGGTGTTAGCAGTAGTACGTTAACTAAAACGTTTGGGAATGGTGTGAAGTATAGTTTTAGGGTAATAGTACGTTGATTTCAACCGTTATTTTACACATTCACATGCAACAGAGGATTCATATGCATGGAAAAGTTTGTTGAAAATTGAGATAAATCGAGCTGAAATGAACTTCTAAGTGCGTTTATTAGCGCTGAAATATGTCAAACGCTTGTATACTTTGGTTTCAGCTAAAAATGGAGCTTGCTCATATATAAAATAGTTTGGCGAACATGCAGCCTCGGTTTTTGTGGTGGCTTGCATAGTTGTCGCTAATCCATAGTCGTATGTAGATAAAATCTTTTTAATTATTCATGTTCAAGCCATAGTCGTACATTGAGGATGATAAGGACGAGGAAATCATGGATGCCATGACCGCAGGTATTCGTTTTTCATTTATCACTTTTCCCTTGGTGCCGTAATGACGTTGGTGGCGCTCCCCCTATCGCAGTTTTTGTGAGATAGATAATTGGCCGTACTTCACATATAACTCTTAAGATTCGGTCAGAACGATTCGGATAGAATAAGGGATACCCTGCAAAATGGACACGAAAAAGAAGAAAGAAAAGAAAGACAATGCCAGAAAAAATGAATAGGACATGAGAATGAATTCTTGCCTTTTTTAAGTAAAAACTGTTGGTATTTTTTGAGTTTTCATAAAAAGATACAAAATTAGTTTCTTTTGAAAGAATTCCCATCGGGAACGACGGCCTTTTCCTGGATCCTTTGGATCTTAGGACTCAATCGATTTATCATTTATCGATTTATCGGTTTGGTGAATTTTTCCCTCGGTTTTCAAATATTTTGGCAGCAGTTGTACATAGCGGCGTCAGGTTTTGTTGAGTAACAGAATCAGCTGCATGTGTCAAATACGCCATTCTATCCGTTTTATCTACAGAGTAGGTAAAACCATGTTCGCTGTTAAGAGCATCATTGTAAGTTCCAGATGGCTCGAGGAGCTCTAGAGTTGATCAAACCTTTTTGATCCCACCAAACTACATGGCGCAACATAGTCTTTGAGCTGTGGACAGTGCGTTTTGGCGATGATGATGTCAATGAATCTGGTTCTCTCAGCTATGATAGTGGTCATAATCATGGTGAAAATTAATCGTAAAATAACCAGTTTTACTGTCAAAACCCTGCTTTTTTACGGGCGCGGAAGACTTTGCAAATGCGAAAGCGTTTTTCAATATGTTATTCGTTTGAACCGTTCTCGACCATTGTACAAATTTGACAGCAGTTTTTATTTGACGGTGGTGCAAAAAAAAAACAAAAAGGTTTGGTTTCATCGGCTCTTCTGTGATAATACTGATCATTTTGTGGCGAACCAAAATTTTCAATCGTGAGCATTCGGTCTAAACTAACTAATTTTAACTAATAACTAATTAACTTATTTTTAAATTAACTAATTTTCCTTACAATTTGTGCTTAAGTACTTAAGACGTAAATGGGATGTCATGGAAAGTCATGGGATGTCATACGTCCTTATAAGTCGGGGAAAAATGAAAAAGATGACGAAAAACAAAAGAGATCTTAAAAAAGCCACAGACCGATGTTGATTGAAAATTTGACAATATAAATGAACGGCTTCTTAGACATTGAAAAGACCACGTTTGCTCGAGATCTTCAATTAAAGTACGGATGAGATAAATAAACTAGATCAATCCATTTGATCTACAAAACGTGGATTCATGGGTTAGAAGATCGTGGGTTTACTCACGCAGATGATGCGTATGGCTTTTTTAATACTTCGGAGTTTCATCAGTAGTTAGAGAAGACTCAACGAAGCTACTCCTTGACAATATGGTGAAATTTCATGTCGCATTATCTTTATATTATATTCCTACAAAAGTAAAATGTCAAACAAGCTGTCACCATCACTCATCCTTCATCATCCAGCAGTTAATGTTTATAGTAAGTTGATTTTTATCATGCTGACGAAACGCTACTGACATGAGATCGCTCCATACTATGCCAACAAGAGGCTGTTATAGTTACAAAAATGGCGATTGATCAAGCATTGTTAACTAATTTTTCGCAAAGGTTGACTCGTCAGTGGCCCTTGTGCTAGTGCGAGAGTAGCCTGCAATTTCCTGAATTTTGTTTATACCCTCAGACCTCTTCGGAATCCCTTAAAGTTTTTACTTATTGCTTAAAAAAGATTTCATTATGAACTCTAGGTAAGGTTTACTTTGGCTTTAAATGATCTAATTTATGGAGGACCTGGTTTCAATTTAGGGCCTCCTGGATCTGTAATTGCGGACATAATTTTCGAATAGTATTCCATATAGCTAATGCAACCCGATAATTCCTTTGGATATCCATCTTCATGGGGTTGTGTCGAAGTTTTATCAATTAAATCTGTCATCCCTTCGCGTTCAGTATGACTCTCGTCGAGTTTTTTTATCTTTGAATGGTCGAAACGAGTGTTTTTCATGCTTCACTAGACCAAACATGAGGACTTGTGTTGATATACGACATGATTCTGTGACATTTTTTTGAGAAAACGGTATTGATGTAAGGCTTTACTGGGAGACTCCTTTAATGTCTCCTATTACTAACATTAACAGTATATAAAACAGTATATAATAGTGTCTTGCAGAAAGAATCCTGTCCTTCATCCTCCACCATGTTTCAGCACATGAAGTACAGTACAAAACTGACTTATCTCCAGATAACTAAAGTTCCTTTCTGTTTTTTTTTGAGAATTTCTCAGCAGAAGTCATTTAGAAATATTATGAGCCGTCCTTTCAAATTTCTTCTCAGCAGAACTCAATTGGTTAGTGAACGGTTTTACCAATTTGTTCTAAGCTATGTGGAATAATTGTAACGCAACGTTTAGCTCCACAAAACCTCAAAAGACGATTACTTCAACCCGAATCCATATATGAAGGGTAGGGCATGTTAAGTGATACCATCTTAACACCCCCATATCTGTCAAATCGTTTATGACAGTTCCATTTATTCTGACTGCAGGTATTGATATTGTTTGGCCATTGGGAAGAGCATCTGCTGCTTTGGCTTGCAATAAAGAATATCTTAGTAAAAGAATAATTGGAAAACCTTGTAGCGTTCTGAAATTAACTTTGACTGGAACATCAGAACCAGCAATTCTTCGTAAGCTTAGTTCCTTTGAATCTAATAAGATGTCCATCATTTGTAGAATAAACCGTTATAACGGTACATTCAGCATTGAAAAGCGAGGGGCAAGTGAACCAAGGTTAAACAAATTGTTCTTGGAGACTGATTATTCCAAATCCTCAATCCAATAGAAATCAAATGGACAAAGAACGAGAAATATCAGGACAGATCTTTTGACGTGTTTGGAGGTATGAGCTAAAGGTCAGGACTTAGAATTACAAAATGGCTTCCGAGCTTACAGTACAATCAAAAGAAACTTCTCTTGCAGAGAGCAAAAGAGTTGATGCGGTTGTACTAAGGTAGTCAGATCCTCAGCAACGTATTCTCTGATTAGAACAATTTATTGATTAAACAGTTCTTGAACTACCAGAATCGTAGTGTTGAATAATTTTGCATGAACCAAAATTTTAAACTATGAAAAGTCACCCAAAGTTCTCTTTTAGTACAGATAATGGTTTCGACAGTAACGACCATTGGTGGACGTTCTTGAATGGTTTTCATCGAGCCTGGTGTTGAATTTGATCGGGACTTCTTTAAATCTGGGATCGGAACAACTTTAGATTGGCAATATGCTGTTTTAGAGCCGTAGACACGAACATATTTCAGTGGCAGGTCTGAAACCATTCAGGAAGGTTTAGCAGCACCGGAACAAGAGTAAAGTTGCCAAGATTTCCTGAAAACCTATGTTCCATATTCGTTCTTGTCTACAGTATTGATTTGAAATCCTCCGAAGTAAATTCAATGAAATTTTGAATTTTGTCCGTTCAGAGTAGGTGGAAATCAACAACTATACCAACAAGAAAATGCTGAGAAAAAAAGTGAAAGTCAAATGTAAATGGACCAAAATACCGCAGGACCATATTTCATCCGTCCGAAGGCTATCGTCAATTCAACTGTTTGGCATGTCAAATCACATTGAATCCTACTTTTTTTATTACTTTTGAATATTTTTATTTTTTAATTTGTAAATAGAAGGTTCATGTCAAATTTTAATGGTTTTTCTGTTAGGTAGTTGGCCTGCCCAACTTTAACTCATACTCATGTCTGGATTGGAAAACTCAAAACTCGATATAGTATTTCTTGTTTCTCCGTTTAAGTTTTGTAGACATCATTCCCACAATTCAAACTCCCAAGACCGTACCACGATATATTCCATGAAATATATCAATAAATTCATTGCAGCTTCTTCATCTCCATCAAAAAAATTTGGTCCTAAAATTGAAAAAACTCCTTCGCGATTTCCATTTTATTTGACATAACTTATCCAGCATTGCTGCCTCCGGGTTTTTTTCCGGGTTTATAGACTTGCATAAGCCAAATGAACCCACAACACTCCGTTTCGCTACTGATGACAGTCTGCTACTGTTTGCGGAGGTAAACTGTCAACCCTTAGCCCAAGTAAAAGTCCTTCAGCTCAGAATAGGCATATTACAACTCAATTGGAAGAATTGAAATATTTCAGGGAATAGTAACCATGCAGGACTAATTCTCAGTTCAGCTTGCGCTGAGCGATTTTGCATAAACTTGAAGCATGCTCACCAAAACTTAGCAATAGTCAGGATGCGAGGATGTCTCTAGGATTGTTTTACGAAATTGAATGAAGTGAATTTTCTTGATAGAACCTTATGCATAAGAGATATAAACAGTCAAATGTATTGTATTTGAGTATTCGGATAAATGATTTCGTCTTTGGGGAAAAAGGTGAATGGGATGAACTGGCAAGAAATGATGTTAACATCCTTGTGTTGCTAGATTAAAAAAACGAAGCAATGTGAACTCACAAAAAAGTTTAAGCAGCGTCAATTGAAACAAAAATTTAAAATCCGAGGCTGTCACTAACTTGAGCAACTGACATAGATCCAGATCAGAGAAGACTTGTCCTAGCAGTTTTGAATAGTTCTGAATAAATTAAGGACACAAAATTCATCCAAAAATCTAGATAAAAGCTTGAAACTCAATTTCTGTCTAACTCCCGCAATTAGTTGCCGGAGCTCGTTCCCCAAAGATGCTAAAAGGCTTTCAATATCCTGAACACATTTTCCGCTCCCTCATTAGTATCGTAGCAGTAGAGATAGAACTTCAACGTTAACACATGAATTCACCTCAACTAAATTCCGAATATTGTGAGTAGATCAAATGAAAACCAAAACACAAAATACCAATCAACAATAATTGATTCAATTAGTAAGCAAACATTCTCGTACTAAAATTGAATCGAAGATTGCTTTGCTATTCGTTCTCGCTGTTTTGCGCTTCCTTCGAATTTCGAATATTACCAGACAAAAGGATGTTCCACGCTATTCGAATCTCGTCTGTGTAAAATCTAAAGATTCAACTTGAAATGGATATAGGGAACCCGTCACAATCATAATGGTCTTAATGTCATAGCAAAAGATATTTCCGCAAAAATTACAAGGCAAGTTGGCTCGGTAGGAAAATCAAATGGAAGGTGGTAGACATCCGCGTTTGAGATACTCAAAGATTTGCAGCATCTGCGGTACATTTCGTACTTGCATTGTAATCTGTTGTGGTTTATAACCACAAATTACACCTGATGCCGACGTTAGGAAGGAGATGTTGTAGTCGGTGAAAATTTTTCATAGAAAAGAAAATGAAAATTTCTAGAGCTCATAGCTTGAGATGACTGAAAGTAATGGTTGATTCCGAATGGAATGTTGATGGTTAAAATTCGGTCTCCACGACAATCTCACGGGAGGATTAGATTACGTGAATAAGAGCAAGTTGGAGTGCATCTGAAGATGATGATGGCGGATGACGAGGTAAATGTATGATGCCG
Source organism: Stratiomys singularior (assembly GCA_954870665.1). NCBI lineage: Eukaryota > Metazoa > Arthropoda > Insecta > Diptera > Stratiomyidae > Stratiomys > Stratiomys singularior. Next base: position 9,383,906 of record OX940881.1, on the reverse strand, counting down.
ACAGAATGGAATGGATCAGATGAAAGCACAACAATGTCTTGTTTTCTTTACCATAATTTATAATCAGGCTTCACGTAAAGAAAATCTCGTACACATGAGACTTCTGTTGATGCGATACCATGTAAATTATCTTATTGTCAAGTGTATCTGCAAAACAAAAATAGATTGAGGCATGTGTGATTGATACCCAGTATTTTATTTCTGTTTGTTTAGTTGTTTCAAGCCCATTATTACTCGACAATGAATTTCTGTAGAATTTCAGGCTCGATAAAATTCATAGATCTTCTCTTGTTTCAGTTTTGAGAAAACAGAAAAGTAAATTTTAGACAATTGTTACGTCCACGGAATATTTCAGTAAATTCATCGCGGTAATTCCCTATAAAATATTTGATTTCGCAACACAGAGTCCAAGAAATTTGATGAAAGCTCTTCATAAATCCTTTTAAACCTCTCTCAGTAAACTATACTGTTTGCGCGGAGTGCCCAAGTATTTGTTTGTAGCTATTTTTTATTGAAAACCAAACTATCTTTTCTGTTTTACATTTTTATTTTATTCGTGCGAATGTGTTTAAAAATCGATGTACTTAGTCCGTTTCTATTCTTATCCTTTTTTTTAATTACTTCGCTCAACCTGAGTTTTTCGGAAATGTATGTCTCAATTAGAGGAACCTAGCCATTCCCTGAAATTATAGTTCAGGCGTGTCTCTGCTTTGGTGTCACCAAGGCGTCTTATGTTTCCAATTTGTACCAATTATCTTCTGTCCTCACATTTCTTCTGCTTTCCTTCGAATAAATAGTTCGCCACAAAAGCTTTTACTTCAACTTCAGTCAGGCGCTCCTTTGATCTTGCAGTGATAAGTTTCCGGGTTACCCTATATAAGTTCTCGGCTACTACCGGTCGGCTTACTCATCAATCAATAAAAATTATTATTAGAGACACCACATCTATTTCATTTTATTTCAATACTTTTTTTTCCAATTTATATTGCAAATATGAAAATAATCTCCTGCCTCGATTTTTTCTGTTGGTGTAAACCGCAGCATATCTACTAACCAGCGTGAACACTTCGAATAGAGTCCCGATAGAAAGTGCAATAAGATGCACATGAACATTCTTTTGGAATTTGTATCCATACACCATGACTTAGATGTGCTAATATACATTAGACTATAAACAATGACTAATCTATAGATTTAAGCTCAAAAAACTAACAATTGCGCAAATTGCACATACCTAGCTTTCAAGCTCTCTAGCTTGCAAAGCTCGCTTTATTTACTACTTGGAGTATTCATATGTCTTTCTTGGTGATGCTCCTCCAGATTATAATTGTGAGAGTTGATAAAGCATAGCTGTGCTATCAACGTAAAAGTGTCACAGCGTAGCTACATACGGCGCTGAAAATCTCGAGTGACTCCTTTAAGATAGAGATAGGACAAGCACAAACAGATGGATACTTACGCAAAAACCTTTGGGAGAAAATAAAACTCCTTTTACTTTAGTCGAAAACTGTTAGATCCAGAGCTTCTTCAAAGTGTTAAATGCACTCACGCAATGATAGTGGACTGCTCTCTGACTGAGACTGCTTGCTATGAAGAAGGTCTGTTTTGACAACTTGGTTGACAGTTCATTTTCATCGTCGCTGTATTCTGTGCGATTCAGAACAAACTACCATAAAAGCCTGGATTTATGAAAGAACATAAATTTGCTTTTGCACCATTTTAACGCCCCTGCTCACATATCGTTCCTTGTGCTTGAATTTTTCAGCTAAAACAACAAAATAATGATGTCGTAGCCGCTGTATCCCCCGACCTGTCTACGTATGACTTTTTCTTGTTTCTGAAACTGCAGAGTCGATGTAAGGAGGATGCCACGTCATGATAGAAGAGATAAAGACGGAATCGAATGAGGAGCTGAACTGATATTTGAAGTGCTTCGAGGATCAGGTGGGGATCACTTTGAATGGGACAAAAAGATGTCGATGAATAAATAAATAACTTTAGAAAGAAAAAAAACTCAAGTAATTTGCAATACTTTTTGAACAGACCTCGAATATATGCCTGTTTTTAAATAAATTCATTTCACTCATGCTACTCAGTATGTTACTAACTGATACGCCCTCTAGTTCTGTTGAAACAAGTAGTCGAAGTCGTACCCAAGAGTCCTTTGCATACTTATCGTTTGTCTATGTGAAGCATATCCCAGCTTTTTATTCCTCCTTTTCACTAGACAAACTAAAATCGAGAGTACTTCCTTGACTTCTACCGTATCCTGGGTACATACAGCGCCATCACTTGAATCTAACGGCATTAGACCACAATAACTGGAGCTTTATTTTGATTGGTAAATTTTCTGTCATTTTTTGCATTCAACAAGAATACCATTCTCAAAGGAGGACAAATTCAAAGTTAAGAGAAATACGAATATGAAACTGAACTAAGGAAGGACTGAAGAAAGTCAGCCAATGTCAGCCAATGTCACCCAAAAACAATTGAATTATTTAGGGTGAAAGAGGATTACCCCTGACGATGCGAAACTATGTTTTGAAAAATGTACCTGTAAACATCAAGTAGTTTTTAGATATGAAAAATGTTACTGGTCTTGTGTACTGTCTTATTTTTTGTTTCAGAGTCTTATTTTTGTCCCAGGTAGCTTTGGTATGTTCTGGCCGTTCTTCAAATATGCATAGCACTTCTCTTATCGGAATACTGAGGTAAGGGCTTTTAAGTCAAATGTGACTGTCGTCTACTTTGGTAGATTTTTTTGACTATTTTGGGCGTTGTGGGCGAGACTTTTTAATGATTTCCTACTCAAATTTACCGTTATCTTTCTTGATGATACCGTTTTACCGTTTACCTTGGTGATACCGACTTTTTGATGAGGCTCTTCACGGGATTGTAATTTGATGTAGATCTTTTTTTTTGGATCCTTGGCTGTGGCTTTTTTCATCAAAGGGACACTTTGGGCATCCTTAAGCGTAATATGATACACGTTTCTCTCATGGCTCTACCACGTCTTTTGTTGAATTCTGGTAGGAGATCTCTTTTCATTTCCACGTAAATTTTTGCTAACAGCTTTTCATAGGTCGTCAACCTGTCCTCGTCCGTCCAAGATAAAAGAATGAACAATCACGGCGGGCAGATCACAAGTAATGAGAATGCAACTGTCAATACAGAATTTCTCAAGAATTTGAAAAAACTTCTTCAAGGTATTTTCAAGAATCTTAAATTAATCCTAGATTGTTCACTGGAAAACAAGTTGAAAGAGAACATCAGGAATACTTCAAAAAAAGGGAGTTGTACCTCCCTATTTTTTGTAAATGCATGAAAAAGGATGAAAAAATCAGTAGATTCTATAGAATGTCATAGGGGCAAATCTGCAGAAATGACCTACACCTTGAGGAACATAGAACAACACTGTTGCCATCCAATGGTTTGACTTGAAGTACGGATTACATTTTTCCACAAGTTTGATAAAGCGAACTGAACCTGGTACCTTTAATATTTTTTTCGATTGCTTAAACTGACGTAAACTGACTTTTCTTTAACAAACACTTCCAATGTCATTCTTAATGAATGAGATTAGATGTATTTGAAAGGCTCGTCCTCTTTGAACGTCCTTGTCAACATGATTATGCGCTAACGCTTGTAGAAAAAATACTTGGGTTTTTTGGACCCCGGGGCTTTAGATTGATAGGTTGTTGATATGATGTCGTTGAAACTATTAATATGTCACTATTGGTATGTCAGAAATTATTTATAGTATTTAAAGACTAAAGTTTTTCGATCCTTTTAGCTGATAATTATCTATGTCATTCCGCTTGATTATAACGCAATTCGCTACAGACAAAGGGTGCTAAGTCAGCCTAGATGTGACAGATTGCAAGCTGTATTAGCAAAGTTCTAGATTCATATACTTGTTGGTATGTTAAACAGCACCTCATATTGATAATCCTGAAGAGTCCTCAGGAGTTAAGCCTGAATCCCAAATGGCTTTGATTCTCCAAGTGACGAAGTGAGTAGTATTTAACTTAAGTTTTGAGCTTTCGCAAGAATTCTAGTCTTGCTCTTGTGGATAAATTTTCAAGCCATGGTTGAACAAAACAAACCTTGTCAGGACAGTTGTTGTATTTCGTGAATCAGATCTTACCCTATCGGTATTTATGTTGACATATTTGAAAAATATCCAGACATGCCCTTGAAGAAGTTATCAACTTCTGTTTCAAATTGACGTCTTTCAATTCCAAATTATATCGAAACAGACTGACTGTCGACCATTCAAATACATTGAATTTGTTTTGACAGTTGTTTATACAAAAGAAAAAAAACGTCAACAAATTGTTCAGTAGCTCTTCCCCGCAAAGGGTTGGTGTTATCTTCATCAGAACTACATACATACTATTCTTGCTTACACGTAACCAAACCATATTCTGCAAATAAATTCATCCGCAATATCTGGAATGTATCAAATTTAGATCGTTAGAAACGTCTTGACGCAAAAGTTTATATTAACGAGAATTTTCATTTCGCATTTCTTGAATTTTAAATCGCATGCACAGCTGGAATTTTATTTCACATAAAACAGTGAAATTTTTCATTTTAAGGCTCATCCCGGGTCAATTGGCTTTCATTTCACTTTAGACATCAGGATGTATCGGACTGCGGTTTTTTGGTTCTGCCTTCTGACTAGTCAAGCCAGGGGTCAAACACAACCCCGGATCGTTGGCGGTACGACAGCCAGTATCAGTACTTTCCCTTATCAAGTTTCAATTATGTCCAATGGGAGTCATATATGCGGTGGAGCTATCATTGATCCTAACACAATCGTTACGGCAGGACATTGCGTCAACGGTGCAACTGTAAGCAGTCTAACAGTTCGAGCTGGCTCGAGCCAGAGGACCAGCGGAGGAACTGTGACGAGTGTCAGCTCCTATCAATTACATCCTAGATTCAACGCAAATAACCTCAATTATGACTTGGCACTTATACACCTGAGTCAGAACCTACCAGTCAGCAGTAACATTCGACCGATTCCACTCTATAACCGAAAATTGTTGGGTGGAAGGACAGTGACAGCTACCGGATGGGGGACTATCAGTGAAGGTGGTAATCTGTCAGATGTTCTGCGGAAGGTGAGTTTTCCCATACAAAACAGACGTAGGTGTCGACGTGCCTATGGAGTGATAAATGTTAGTACCTACTGCGCCGGAAGAATGTCGGGCGGTGTTGACACATGTCAAGGAGATTCTGGTGGTCCATTGGTCATGAATGGATATTTGGTTGGAATAACGTCAACTGGCAATGGATGTGGCAGACGAGGCTATCCAGGATTGTATACGAAAATTCCATTGACTCGAAGATGGATTCTTAACAATATAAACAATTGATTGTTTTCTTTGAAAAAAAAAAAAAATACAATGATGAAGATTGTGACGTGGTTGTTTCAAAATGATAGTTGGTCAAGAGTTTTTTTGGCTGCGGAAGCTTGAATTTGGAGAGCACGTTAGTTGCAGTTGGTAATAAAAGCCTTAGTCATACCATTCCGTAACGGACAAATATCAAGAAATTTCGCAGACTGCTCAAAAATAAAACATGAACGCGGAAACATTGCGAATAAGCTGCACATTGAACCTGGTTTTATCTAGAAGTTCTTTCATCTCCACAGGGAAATTTGGAGTGGGTTTGGATAAAAACTGCCAGTTTCCGAGCTTGGACTAGATCAATCATCCCTACCAAGTAAGCCTACAGCCCTACTAAGTAAGTCATACACTAAGAACAATATTCCTCGGTTGACTTCTACTTAAGGCTTATGTTGTCTTAAAGTTGAATTATGAGTTTCTTATCAATCAAACTTAAGAATGGTTCTTGGAAGCGATTATCAGTATGTTCATTGCAAGCGCGATTATTTTGTTCTTCCTAACAACCAATTGACTTCGGTCAAGTGGAGTCTTTTTGAAATTATTCCCGTTATTTTTCAAGTAATTTTTCATAATAAGTGACATTACAGAATCTGAGTAAGGCCAAGTGACATCAAGTAGATCTGTGATTCCTTCAAAATTATATTGTCATAAGTCTCATTTACAATTCCTATTTACTTTATCAGGTTTGGGTTTAGCTTCTAACTCTTCGAAAAGTTTAGGTTAAAGTTCCTTAGTCCTTTAGGCTTAAGGACATCAGTGAAATCGATTAACCAAAACAGTTAGCATTCTTTGATTATTAGATGTATCAATAGATGATAGCTGCTTAGATTTCGATTATTTTCAATGAATAATGTTCTTTCAGGAATTGGAATTTCTGTTTCAAATATTTACGTTATATAACGATTTATTACTAAGCTGGAGTCGGGGAAAAAATTGAAAAGGCTATTGTTTTGCTATTTTCGTTCCTTTTTTTCGTACCAATGAAGGACAACAAATGAAATAAAATCGGTTTGTAAGATCAAAATTCATGGTAAGGAGTGATTTGAAAATAAAACTTGTTTAACAACCACCGAAAGACAGCTACTTTATTCACTAGAACAGCTTAAAAAGGCTTTCACTTAGATACAGTTTCTGTCCTGGGTAAAATTTAAGGACACCCGAATGATTCCGGAATTTTAATCTGAATCGTAACTAACTTACATATGACAAAAGATAGTCCCAGAAATATTGACGGTTCCACAATATTTCTTGCGCTCCATAAGGTAGTGTCCACGGCCCTATTTTGTTTATATTTTTCATATTGGCCTGCCTTCTTCAGTAGACTCTTCTTAGTGTGACATTTCGTTTGACGTTCATGTAATTCTCATTCTCATGCCACTGTGAGGATGCGTTTGAGCTGCCGGTAACCAATGTTAGCTTATTGGTATAAATTCGAAGGCTAGTTGCAACCGAAATGCGATCTAAGCATAAATCAAGTCCTCAGAGCATAGTGGGCTTACCACCGGGTTAAAGAATTTTGAGCTACTACAATAGACAGGCCAACTTGAATAAATTTTCTACATTTTCGCCTTGTCTGATTTTTTATCAAACGTTAATTGACCGTGGCAAACTATTTTTAAGTTTTCCACTTTGTGTATGAACTTTTTATAACTATTGCGGAAGCCGACCTTGCCAGCGGACTCTACTTTCCTTGTTGCTTTTTTTATTTAATTGCTTTACTTTTGGTTTTTGTTTGGGTTAAGTTCTGAGCGCTGCGTTTGTCATTGATGTTAAGTATGAAACGTGAGAATAGCATAACTTTATATTGAATATGTTCGTTTGTAGTTTCGTCAAAAAAATTACTTGCTGAGACAATTCAACCCTATGGTGATGCATGATGACCCCAGATGGGGTCGAATGCAGTACCTTCAGCGCAATCCTATCTTTGATCACTGAACTCGAACCACTACATGTTCAATGAATTCATATTTTGTCATCAAAATACAAATGCTTTCAAGGCCATCCATCAGGAGGCCTGAGCACTGTCAAGTATGAATCTGTCACTGTCACTGTCAAGGATGATTTTCGATTAGAGTAAATGAATTCAAATTCAATGTTAGTACGAAACAAGAACAAACACTAATAATATTATTTCAACCTTAAACTTGTAACCGAAAATAGATACCACTTGAATATATTTTAAGCATGCTCGCCACCCAGCTGTTGACTTTAATGATACGCAAGTTTTTCTCAATATTTACGCAATTTGAGCAGAAAATTCGTTTCTTAGTATCACTTCCAGCTTCAACAAATAGTTGAAGTCGAATTTCCGATAATTATTCGAATGAGGTTACTGACATATCTATACATTGAGGTAAGTCAGTCTTACTGGCAAATGTTTGCCAGTAAATCGGACTTGCGATTTAAACAACTGTTTTCGCAAGAAACCTAGACCCACAAAAATCCTATTTTTAAAGGTGCTGGCATCGCCAAAAATATATCAATTCAGTTTTGACTCTACGATGTATCGCAGCGCTGTCTTCTTGTTTTGTGTTCTCGCTAGCCAAGTGGCTCAACTTAATGGACAGGTAAAGATTGTGGGCGGTACTGCGACTACCATCAGTCAGTATCCATATCAAATTTCCATAATGTCAAACGGCAATCACATCTGCGGTGGTGCTATCCTTGACCCGAATTCCGTCATAACAGCTGCTCATTGTGTTAACGGTGCTAGTGTTGCAGCTCTCAAAATCCGTGCTGGATCGACTTCGAGGACGACAGGAGGAGTTATCATTGCGGTTGCGTCCTTCAAGATGCACTCAAGTTTCAATCCATCAAATCTTGATTTTGACATGGCAATGTTGACGCTAAAAAGTAATTTGACATTCGGTACCAACATCAAAGCTGTTCCGATCTATACTCAAACTATTCCTTCTGGAGTCAATGCTATTGCAACCGGCTGGGGAACATTACAAGAAGGCGGAACCTTAGCGGAAACTCTTCAAAAAGTTTCACTGCCTGTACTGTCTACTACCCAATGTCTTAGTGTTTTCGGGACCTCACTAGACGATAGCATGTTATGTGCTGGACAAATGACTGGTGGCATCGATACTTGTCAAGGTGATTCAGGTGGTCCTTTGGTCTACAACGGATTTTTGATTGGCGTTACTTCTCATGGAAATGGATGTGCCAGGGTTGGATATCCAGGACTGTACACTCGTGTACCAATGAATCGAAACTGGATTCGTGCAAATATGTAAATTTGTGATATTGAAAATTTTTAATAAACAAGCAAGGTTTCGGCTGATAGAAGTTACCGATTTTTTGAATTTGTTGGCTGTGGTTGAAAATAGTAGATGATGAAGGTGACTGGCAATGCTCCTAGGGAGTGATGACACTGACTTCAAGATGGTATCCAAAAAGACCATTAAGCACAAACTCGGCTAAGCAATACATGTGTCAGCAATGGGGATCAAGTAGTATGGCTTCCAAAAAGCGAAAAGACAAAGGGCGGAGAAATACTTCCTGAAATTTTTTTTCTAAAATTTAAACTCCTATCAGCAAAATTATGATTTGTTTATTCTTATATTCTATAATAACTATAAATAACTATAACATAATTATAAATTTCACAATCAGAAAGCTGTAGCGCCTACATTGTTTTCTAAACATTGAAGCATTGTTCTTCGTAATCCTTCAAAAAACTCAATCCTGTACAGAAATCCAGTTGTACCAAATTTTTTTTAGGAATGAAATCAAATTTCCGGACATCTTTTTAACAGCTTTTGTCAAAGCTCATAAGTTCGTCTAACTACAAAAGTTTCATTCAACACTTCTGACTTTGGGTCCTTCAAAGGTTTGCCATTAACTGTGTGGCTGTTGCCGCCACTTTTTGACGGTGTCACATTTGACGTTTGATATCAGGAAGCTGTGGTTGTTGGCTTTCAAACAAATGTTATGTTTGTTAATCCATGTTCAAAAATGGATTAAGTATATTTTTTGAATTACGAGAACAATATTTAATTCGAAATGTTCATTATTCGCAAGAGCCTTTATTTTAAAGTTTTTCACCCGAGGGCTGAACATCAAAACCTTTTATATTCGTTTTTGGGGATTCATAAAGAATTTAAAATGCACCAAAAGTTCATAAATAATACCTCGTTCACAGTAATTAGAGTTAGGAGATATTTGATAAGTCATTTGAAGGCATATTCCATGAAAAAAATCTTCCAATTGTTGATATTAGGGGAACTTCGGTTGTATGATAAAAACGCCTAATTTGGTTGACTCATTTGGCTTGTTAAGGATATAGAGCTGGAGCACGCGTTGGCCCTGGAGTCGGACAACTTGTTTGCTTTCAGTAAGGCAACAGTTATACCGTAGTTGGGGAACTAAGGGCAGCTAACCTACACTTTATTCAACAGTGTAGGGACTCACTGGTGAATAAACAGCGTTAAGCGTTAACAATAAAAATACTCTGGGATATGATGGGACTCCAGAAGATTGTATCTATCGTGTCAATTATTATAGATGCCATTTTTTTCATTAGGCGTTTCCGATTATTAAGCCCTTTAATTAGTGTTTCGCACTCAAACATGTACTGTACTCTAATCCAATAACTCTGGCCCTACCAGCATTATCACAATTGACAAAGTCCTTTAGCCACCGCAGTCGAAAAGGCTCCCTTTCAAATCATATCTTTTTTAAATTGGACGACTAACGTGATAGCAAAAGCTAATTTTGACCCTGTATTACGAAATTTTATTGATAGACAGCCCAATCAGTTTACTTTTGCAATGGACCTTCCTAATTCTAAATTATGTTTAAATTATTATTATTATTCTATGAATTAGAAACATTGAAAGAGGAGTAGGTCCAAATTAATTAACGCGAAAGAGCTGTCTAATTGCTTTGACTCGCGAATGTTCTAGTCCTGGTATCTATAAGGTCTAGACGATCTTACTATCTTCTTTACGAGAATGGCCAATGTTGAGTTGCATTCCCTTTTCTGAAATCAGGATCTAGACTTCTTTTCTTAACTATATCCGCTATAGATAGCGAATCTGCTTTCAACTGATTACAGTGAGGAAAAAGAAGACAAGGTCCCGGATTCAGAAAAGATTCCTGGCCAAAAATATTTTCAAACGCAGAGAAAATTATAAATTGAAGTTCTTTTTCGTTGTCGCAGGAAAAAATTTTTGTGTTTTGTTCTCTGGGTCTACCGGGCCTTGTTAATTTTTGAGGACGCGTTTTGCATGTATACAGTGGTCTTCAGCGTCTTTTGAAACTCAGAACGAGCTAGAGGGTGCTGCACCGAAACCAAATGCAAACTAACTATTGCCTGAACAGTTGCAAGGAGCTTATGTTCCATGTTAAAAAACAGATTGGGAGTTCTTGGAGACGTGTTATTGCTCAAAAGTTGAATACTCAAAACAGGTACTGGGCATAAATTTTGCCATTGTATGTTGTCTAATCAATGAAAAAAGGAAAGACAGACCACTCCTTGGATATACTAGCATAAGTCCTTCGTCAAAGTCTCAGGCCTGATTTGATTTTATAAACTTTGAGTCTCGACTTGCGTAAAGTCCCCCGCAATAGTCTAGCCCAAATAGTTTTCCATTTATTGAAGTCAAGTTTGATTTAATGTGAGTTTCCAAATCGAAACTACGATCAACATGTACATACCACCTATGCGGAGTGAGTTTCACGTATTTTTCTGCATTGTTTTGTTGAGGCTGATATTTGAACATGTCACACCACTCACGCTTTTCCCGGAATTGATGCCAGTTTTAGCAAACATGTCGAACAAAACTTTTAAAATTTTCCATAATACGAATAATTTCCAGTGCTAAGATACTGAAGTGCTAAGGAATCTATTTGTACCATCCAGACTTATCGTTGAATGTTTGCCAAAAATCGGACTTATCATTTGAACAACTGTTTTGACGGGAAACTTAAATTTGCTTCCAATTTCTTCTTATAGTTTCTGCCGTTGCTGAACGCGTTCAATTCAGTTTTGACTCTACGATGTATCGCAGTGCTGTCTTCTTGTTTTGTGTTCTCGCGAGCCAAGTGGCTCAAATTGAAGGACAAGAAAAGATTGTAGGCGGTAGCGCGACAACAATCAGCCAGTATCCATATCAAGTGGCTATAACGTCCAATGGGGACCATATTTGCGGAGGTGCTATCCTTAATGCAAACCATATCATCACAGCTGCTCATTGTGTCAATGGAGCCAGTGCAGCGTCCTTGAAAATCCGTGCTGGTTCAACTTCAAGGACTACCGGCGGAGTTGTTGTTGGTGTTGCGTCGTATAAAAAACATCCTAGTTTCAATCCTAGTAATCTCGACTACGATATGGCGATTATCACTTTGAAAAGCAACTTACCAATTGGCGCAAACATCAAACCTGTCCCTATTTATACGCAGAAACTTTATTCAGGAGTAAATGCTGTTGCTACCGGCTGGGGGACGTTGCGTGAAGGTGGAAATTTGTCCGGTACGTTGCAAAGGGTTTCATTGCCAGTGGTGCCCAGAACCACTTGTCGCAGTGTTTTCCCACGACTGAGTGAAAGTATGTTATGCGCTGGACGGATGAGTGGCGGAGTTGACACCTGTCAGGGAGATTCAGGCGGTCCATTGGTCATGAACGGATATTTAATTGGCGTCACGTCTCACGGCAATGGTTGTGGTAGAGTCGGATATCCTGGATTATACACTAAAGTTCCATTGAATCAGAACTGGATTCGGGCAAATATGTGATTATGATTTGTATGAATTTGAGGAAATAAAAAGTGTCCTTCGAACAGTAAAACGTCTTTAAAGCAGATTATATCAGGCAGGTTGTTCTGTTGAAGAGTTTTCGAAGTTGATTCTAAAATTTATATTTTAAATTTGATTCTTCACATCGTTTTCCTTAATATTCTTTGAAGGAGTAGAAAGTAGTGCTTTCAACACAAGAGAGCATTCAAAAGCAACATAAACTTGAAATTTTGAAATCGTCCTAGGGAGTGGTCACTAAAAGGTATTTTTGTTCCTTGATTTGCTTCCAGGTCGGTAAATTTCATGAAGTCATTCCAAAACCTTCTTCAAATAAGAATTGCGAACTTCATATGAATCGAATCGTATTTCACATTAGCATGGTAACATTAGTGCCTTATCACTCCGCACGAGTAGTCACGCGCATTTATTGCATAAGTGTATTTGTCTCGATACAATAATGCACACTTTCCGTTGTCATTTGAGGAGTTAACAGTGGGCGTTCTACATTGTTCAGCGAAAAGCCATTCCTGCAGGGTAACAAAAACATGTGTTGTGTTGCGTCACTCATACTACAATGCGCGTGTGTATTTTTGCCGACATATTCCAAATATGTTATTGTCTTTCACAAAATTTCAATGGCGATTCTTTTCAGTGGAAAGATTAGACGTTGTTCACAAGTTATTCAGCTCTAGATAACACAAATGAAATTAATATCCTGCAAGCCAGGGAAACTTCAAGAAATGAAGATCGACTCTTATTGCGCTGAAAGAACTTCACCGATATGCTACCGTTACAAAAGTTCTAATTTCTCAGCAGACAACCGTGACGTTACCGTTTTTCTGATTAGCAGGGATCAACACTTTTTTTTAAACTTTTGAAATTGATTTAGACAAACTGTTGCAGTCTCGAGGGTAACACTCTGCACATTTTTAATTATAATTTATCCCAAAATTTCTGCTTGTTGATTGTTTTTCAATTTGTTGAAAATTTTGGTTAATTTTTGATGATCTGCTAAACAACTTTGCGGTTATGATTATCTTAAATTTACTTATAATTTTTTTTTCATTTTTTTAAACGATATAAATAAATTTTTGTTGTCTGAAGGTATAGAATGGTTTGAAAAAAACATCCATGGAACCACAGGTCAGAAAATGGAAACGTATTTCATCAATTCTGGAGCAATCTAAGCTGCAAAAAACTTTTAGGACAAGGACGATGTTGCAAAATAGGGTCATATTAGGGGTCAAAGACAACCAAGTAACGCAAAACAAGAGGATTTAAATAGTATCTACAACAAAGTACGACTGTTTCAACTAGTAGGGAAATATTTTTGCATGTTATCATGAGTTTTTAAGATCAAAACTATTCGCTCGTATGTCCAGAAACTTCAAATTCTTCTTCACGGAGATAGTCCAAATATTGCTGCGAAATATAGACTAGTTTAATTGAAGAAACGTTTTCCACAGGATATATGGACTGCTGCTGAAAATGTATTCACTTGACTTACAGGAGTAACATAAGAGGCCGACTCAGCTGGTTTTAAATTATGTCGGGCGACCGATTAGCTAACAACTTTATGAAAAGTAAAGTGTTGTAGTTTTCATTTTTCATGAAATCTACATGAGTTTAATACACTTTTCACGTCATGAATGATTGTATTCCGACCGTTTTCGTCTTGCTTTTGATCATTTGGCAGTATACTTCTTGCTAATGTCCTCAAAGTCTTCCTAGCAATTCTTTTCTGAAGTAAATGGCTCACTTGCCTGTCCCAGTAAATTGATGAATTTTCTGTCTTCGTTTGTAGTGACTCTAAATAGTATCAAATTCTTTCAACAAAGTCCCCAGAGTCATCTCTGGGGTCATCTCCCCACCGACATTTTTATTCTGAGTTCCAGTTGTCCTTTAGCTTTTCTCCCTTTCTCATTCCCTGCATCAGCTCTTAATTTTACTCTAGATTTCACTGAAAAGTCCAACACGCGAAATTCTGTCAAATTCTCTTGCCATCGCTACTTGGTGAACTGTCTGAGTATTCGCGGTAATAAATACGCAGACAATTTTTTTTTCTTAACAAAATACAGATGAAAAATATTCTTAGGTCAATCGTTGGTAGTTTGAAGTTTTTCTGATATCTGATACAACTAAGGAGTTATTAATCGACGGATTAATTTGGGTGGATTAATCGACAACTACTCTTTCGTCTTTGCACGGTTTTATTTTTGGTCACAACCTAAGCAGGCGGTCCTGACCAGGGCCTGATTAACAACTCTCTCTTTTTTGCTTTAAGAGCTAAGGCAACACTTAGAACATTGTTTATGAAGGTGCATCCTTTCAACTCAATCCTTTTCAGTGTATTTCGGTTAGGAAGTGGGAATTGACATTGTCAAAATTCAAATAAAAAATGGTTAAGATTAATTTAAAAATATTAAAATAGGAAACCTTCATAAATTCAATTCAAAATTAAATGAAAAATTTAATTTATTGATTTAATTTTATGTATATGCAGTTGCTTAATCATATTTTTATTTATTAGCTGCGTAATTTCTATATGCCGCAATTTAAATAAAAAAAACAAACAAATAAAAAAATTACTGAATAAATAAATGAACAAATAAATAAATAATTAAACAAATAAATAAATAATTTAATACATTTAACATTAATTATAAATACTAATTTAAAAAAATTCAATTAACAAAAAAGGATTAAGGTAGAATCAAAAAACATGTACTAAGTCTAGAAATAAGTTCTGTGCGTATTCTTTGAATGGTTTTGAATTTTGAATTGAAACTCATGTGACAAATTTTTTTTTTTTTTGACGTAAGCTTGTGATTCCTGCAGACACGTCAGTTGGTCCCATATATCCCTGACAATACATGGATAGTGGTGCCTAAAGGAATTGCCCCGCGAAGTCGAATTAGGCGAAGTTGTGAACATGTAATATCACTCGATATACTGATATAAAGTTCATCAACCGTACGCTCAAAAACGTTGCCGAGACCTCGTATGTCGATGAGCAAGACTGATGCGTCTGGCTCCGGGAAACCGGGACGCAAACAGTGATCAAAGCAGTGTCCAAGTTTATTTCTCCTTTGAAAACATAAAAAATAAAGTAACATTTCAGGGAGATGAAGATTCCACCTAAAACCTTCTTTCTCGTAACTCTTTTACGAAAGTTAAAAAAAATTGGGAAAGCAATGAGGTGCCATGTTTTGTCTAAGTAATTTGGACGGTCAATTGCTTTGAATCCTGACATGAAAGCGTTATCACCCAGAAACACTATTCCACGTTCTAAGTTATGTATCACATCATTCAAACAGGACTTGACAGTAGGCACTAGTCGGCGAAGCATATTTGGAGGATAATTTTGCGTTACATTTTAACCAAGAAGATAAAGGAGTTTTGGAAAAAGCACCTTTAAGGTTGATTTCGACAAATCCTTCTGTACTGGATATTGCTTGGCAGTAGCTTTGCGTAACATTACAACGATTTAAACAAAGAAGTTGAGACAACAGCACCTTAAGGTTAGTTATGAACAAATCCTTCTCAAAGATGAAAAAAGTTCACTGAAATAGGGAAATTCAAAGCCACTGAAATGACAGAGTCTATGCAATATCGTGTAGCTTCTGAAAAGATTGTTTATGTAAAAAGCGGAGCCACCTGCCACATCAATGACATGACCCACCAATCTATGACTGACATTTCACTTTTATGTGAAAAGTCTGTCATAGATTGGTATGGCATGTCAAACAAAAGGATCGCTGAACTTCTTTTTCGTCAAGAACATGTTAGAACAGTAGCAAATTACTATCAGAAGGAACATTCTGGGCCGGTGGCTAAACAATTGTGAGTCCTCTACCACAAAATATTGGATATTTCAACAGGACTCAACACCTGCATATAAAGCTCGAACCCGGGACACTTTAGGCAATTTTATTCCGTTCGAAGTTGGGTCCTCTGGATCTACTGATCTCCTGACCTGGAACTACTAAGTTTCTACTATGAACTACTATGCACTATGACTATGGAAAGTTCCAGACTGTGGACACTGACTTTAGAAAGATTTAGATGAAGGAATGTTGTCGACACCACTTCGCAATATTGAGTCGCAGAAACATAAATAAGCGACAGGAGGGCACTCATACGTCTGTTAAAAATTAGTTCATTGAGGAATGCGCGACGATATTTATTGAAAGAGCGAATCAGCTCAGGAGAGGGGGCGTTCGCTTCGAATAAATATTATTTTTGAATAAATTAAAAGGAAAAAGGCAAGTATAAGTCAAGTATTTGCGTACCTATTTATCTTTTAAATGTTAACTACACATGATTTTGTGAGAGAAAAATATTAATCGGTACTAATGTCCCACCTCAGCGTCCATGCATACATTTCCTCACAATAAGGAGGCCTTTAGGTTAAAATTTTTCAAAAAATTGAATTGTTCTTTTACTGATTTTGGTTCTTAATACAATTGAAAATGAGGTGCAAAAGGTTTCAGAGGGATATAAAAATCTTAAACTGGTTGTAAAGGTCCTAAGGCGAAACGCAGCGAGAGCGCATATTTGAACTCTCTAGGGTATTTCGTCGTTTTCGGTATTCCACTCGTTTTGAAACATATGCTTTGATTCATAATTGGATTATCTACTATATTTTACATAAGTTTTATGCATATTCTATAGAAAATGGGTGGAGACTCAAAAGAACCGAATTTCAAACATTGATTTCTCGAAATTACATTTATTGACACGATTTAAAAAAAACCTAATGGGCCGGTCACTGTGAATAAATTTTTGATATGTTGTTGGTGACACGTCTGACTTTCGCGTGAACTAGGATCATGTTGATCGGAAATAAATTTTCCGATTTAATGAATCAATTTTAATAAATAAAATTTTTTTAAATTTTCTGACTTCATGCACCGATTTTTTTTTTCAAATGACCGCCATATTGTTATTTTTCGTCGGAAAAAAAATTATCCTAGCTCACGCAATAGCCTATCAGACAAGGATTAATTCCATTTTCTTGGATTTTCCTCAGATCTTGTAGACTCGAAAAATCACGTCCGCCATCAATTTTGGACATTATTTGCAATGAATTTGTAAAATAAGAAGAACAGCTTCAAAAATTCTGAAAAATTTGTTTTATGGCTACCTAAAATGTCAAAAAATATCTGCGAAATTTTAAAATTATGTTTCTTTTTTCTTTCTATAAAGGAATAATCACGAACAAAAGTTGTTTTTTTTTTTATGCAATTGGAAACCTGAAAGCGTCCTTAATGACACAGGGTTCAATATGGGATACATGTATGTATATGGGATTGATAAGGACATCATAATTGCAGTCGGACATTATATTAACTGCAGTAAATCCAAGTTAATTTTGGAGAGTTCTGTAGGGAACGTGTCGAAAACGGTTTCATCGATTTTTGGGACTTGTTCCAGAGCTTCCAAGGGTTTTACAGCAGTAATTTACGAGTTAAATAAAAAAAATATTGAATTATCGTAATTTGATGATTACAGAGAATCATTTCAAATTGGAACCGTACTAATTTCGTCAGTGGAAATTGATATCCTGTTCAATTTTGTGAATCGCAGTAGCGCTTGAACTACGTAGTTTTCTTTTAGTCAATTTATTTTGTGGTTGTAATAATTTAGCAGCTACGTTTTAGCAATTATTGATCCCCTACAATTTTTTTTTCCTGTCAAATTGAACTCAGCTCCTAGGACATCCAGGCCAGGACTATTCAATTATCTTTACGCAACCTTGGATCCTATATGAATCCAAACATAACGATTCCATGAACTGAAAATCAAACTTAAGTGAAATGGTTAGAGCTAAATTTAATTTGGCCAATTTCGACTTAAGCTCGGCAAATTAACTTTTGACCTGACCGTTTCTGGCCTACATATACTGAAGGACTATTAGTAGAAATCCATTCTCACCTTTAATCGAATTCACTGCACTGAGAATTGCTCGTCTGTGGCGTCGTGGTTCCAACTCGTACAAACTTTCCCTTTCCTATACCAACACAAACGATGAGATACCAAAAACTCTCGACATTCAACCGTGTTGGGAAAATACGATGCTACACTATGTCACTTTTCCTCAACTTCTTGCGACCGGCACCGACTTCCTCCCCGCGAAAGGTCGCACCGAGTAAACATTTAACAGCTCCGCCAAACGCCTAGCGACCGTTGACACCGCGCGAATATCTGTAAAAAGGCGAGCGCGCGGCGAAAGATAAACAGCAAGCAGCTACCAGCCAAGTGTGTTGTGCCGGCAAATTATCTCACATATAGAAATACACTTCCGTAATTCGACTGGGCCGAGGATAACATACTGACAATGATATCACGGGGTCAGATAACAACCAGCCCCACGTTCTGCCCAACATATGACCGTCACATACGCAATCGACAAATTGCTCGGCTTTATCTGGAAACGTTTTCTTATCTCCTTTCTCAATTCCCATTCAAACAAATGCCAATCGCACTCGCAACTCCTCGAAAGCGAACGTTTTATCGATTTTATCACCGAAACTAACGTCCGTTCCCGCGATGACCGCGTTCTAGTCACAGCCAAAACAAAACACTATCGCAAGCCAAGCGGAGACCGCAACCTCTCGCCCGTTTCGTTTCGAATTTTCCTTATCGTCGACTGGCATCCGCTCTTCCTTCGCGGAATGCACGTCACTCGCGAACAGCTGACAGGACACAACTGCCAGGCAGGCGAGACGTTGACAATGTCGCAGGATACTCAATCCAGCCGCCCTGCGAGTCCTGTCATAGTAACCCAAGTAGGAAGCGTCTCACTCCCGATCGGGCCCCACTACCCCAAAGCGATATCCACCCACCTCACAGTCACCACCGTAGCTTCGTGATTGCAAGTTTTATTTGTCCTCATTCGAAAGTCCTCACGCCAATTTCATCCTCATGTGACCCGAATATGAACTAGATTGAGTGATTGCTCTCCAACACTCGCTCGATGGAGTATCTATGGATGCGGCAGTGGCCAGCGCGCCTTGAACTTCTTGAAGGACGTTCGAGGCAAACCGGAAACGCGAAGAAAGCAGCGCCTGGTTCAGGTCGCGACGGTCAGTGGACTGACTGCTGCGGTGAAAGACATTCTCGGCGCTCGTTGGAAGCAGTGGCCACGCATTGACCGGCCGCCACCGTCGCCAGCATCCCAACGTATCCAGAAAAGCGAAAGATACTCTACCACAAGAATCTGAAAGAGCAATTCATGGTTCATGCGCAGTGTGTGCGGGAAGAGAAATGCCAGCGATATGTGAGCAGTTCTTGGCATTCTCTGCAAGACATGACGGATACGGGCAGGTGGAACGAACGTGATGTCTCAGGTGTTGGGCAATGTGTGCGAAAAGGTCCAAATGATTTGGTGAGTGTGTTATCAATAACGTGAATTTGTGTTGCGAGCGAAAGAACACTTTCTCTTCCGGCCATTGTGAACACACAATTTTCCTTTTTAAGCGACATCAAGCAGTCAAACCACCAATTATTGCTTACATCCAGGCGCCAATGTACAGTTGGAAAGTTATTCGAGCGCCTAAATTTTCCGCGAGACACGCGGCCAGTCGGAATAATTACAAATTTAACCCGTTTCTAACCCCATTTTGGTTTTCAAATATAACGGCTAGGATGGAAACGAAGGCAGCCATGTTGACTTTACACTTTCGATCATTTTCTAGGACTTTCATAACTGTCTTCAGGTGTTGGTACGACAATCTGGAATGGTTTATCTTGTTCTTTATATTTTATTTTATAGTATTTATAAGTCATTCCTTTTGCAGATTTATTTAAAGATAGTTGCAAAAATTTGGGGAATGTTGCGATGGTTACAGAATTTTTTCAAAACTGAATAGTTCCTGGAAAAATAAACCAGATGCAGTAGTATTTTGTTTGTTTTTGTAGTTGGGAGGCGAAGACTATTTGCACCTTGAATGATTTCGATTCTGGACTACCCACTAAACACCTCTCATGTCAACATGATAACCTAGCCTGGAACCGTTTGATACATTACTTCCGGCTAGGCCTCCTGTTGTGACGCCTAGAGGCACCTTCAGATTACGGAAATCGCTTTCCCAGCCAACAGGAAGTACTAGAAGAGAGATATTTCCATCCTCTATGCCTGCCAATGCTCCAATATGCATTTTTAGATGTCAGCATTGTCCCAGCGTACTGTGCCTCGCGATTCCATTTGTCAACCGTTTTCAGCATTTCTATCACCATAGATTTCGGCAGGATTCTTTAATTGCATTGAAGTGGACACCGGATTTCTTACTCGATTTTTCGCAAGAGAAGAATATATGACAGGCGTCATCCACCGCTCCTGTACAAAACACGCAGTTAGGAGACCGCGACTTGTCAATTTTGTGCAGATAAGATCGAAAACATCAATGTCTGCTTCAGGGCTGGGTCAAATAGAAATCAGTCTCACCATGCACTTGTGTAAGTGAAGGCTTCAGCTCAGGCAAAAGGTTCATAATAAGCCTTAATATAAGGCAATAATCTTGGGAGTGTTTCTTGTAATTCGCTGAGAGAGTGTTTTCTCTCTTCCCTGGTGACCTCTTCTCTGTTGTCTTCTTGTCGCTTCTGAGCCTCTGCGGTTACCAGCACTGCCGTCCCGGAGGCTGTTCAATATGCGCATGCAATTCGCAGTGCTCCTTGTCTCTGCACCTGTGTCAACTGCGCTCGATAAAACTCCTTGTTGAGAGCGTCACCCCATAAAGTAGAACTGACCGGACAGTGCTCATTATGAGTCATCGCCTTGACGTCGTGGGGCTATCTATGTTGCCCATTAATCGAGTGAGTGCCGTTACACGCGCTGCTACCTTGTCAGCTGTTGTCCTGGGATTTGGGTAAAATTCATCTGCCAGTCAATCAGGATGCCCAAGTAGTTCACTCCTGTTCTCGATTCAACTAATGCTTCCTCAACACTGACAGGCCTTACTCTGAGGACTCTCTAGTTTGTCAGAGCTATGACTTCGGATTTTCTAGTAGCAATATATTAAATGTTCTGAATAGAAGAGGGCTTAACTTAGATGTGCAAAACGAATCCTTCTCATTTCTAATGAGTGTGATAAATTGGAGCTATTGCAGAGCAGGCGTTCTGATAATATAGTTAGTTTAGTAGAACAAAAAGAGCACAGCCGTATGTGGCTTAAATATAACCACCATCGATAGTGTCTTTGATCTAAAAATGAACTGGCTTTGGCATGACTCGGCCGGAAACGTCTGCAAAAAGTGGTCATTAATCATCAATTGCTGCATTTACAATGTTCCTTGCTAACATTTTCGGATGATGATGCCATTGACTCATACTCATAATCAGAAAATATTTTGAAGAAATCCATTTGTGGAATACCTCAGAGATGAACCCTTCGAACGTCGTTTGTCATAGAGTCACACATGGTCGTCATCCTCACTCTGAAAAAGGTTACCTTGTGAGTCATCTTGGTTATTATTCTTTCAGTCACCGCGAGGCCTAACGCCCTACTATGCATGAGTGTTACCATGATTTTCCTCTTCTCTCTTTGTAAGTTCGAAGCAGCTCAGGATGTCTTTCCATCGACAAAGCAATCGCTCGACGACCTTTTTTGCCTCAGTTCTCACCGTTTAAGCTACGCACTTTGTTGATTTTTCATGATACTTCCATGATGCAAACGACCAGAAATGTGACCAGGATGTGGGAACAAGCTAGTGGCACTACAGAAATTCAGGTTTGTGTGCATAAGTTTCGCGCCCAAATGGCATCCAGGTACTACGCTGAAGGATCTGAAGGATAGTCTCCCCGTGCTACTGAGCTGCGTTCTGAATCCTACTGTGCTATGTGAATGTTCTCTTAGTTAAAAATTTGTGTTTTTTTTAACAATACTTTGGACGAAAGGCGTTTGTTCAGAAGGATGTTGCTTCAAGAGTACTTATATTTTTGAATTCCCCTTTTTTCGAACGAAACCAATTATCAATTCTTAATCAATTGAATAACTTGTTGCTAGTTGTACAAATCGTCTTCAGCGATCCAAGCATGGCGTTTAAATTGGTCCTATAGAGATTCAATTGGATGCAGATCAGGGTTCTTGGGAAAGCATGCTATGACCTCAATATTAAGCTTAGGCTCTGTCGTAAGCTCTGTAAGCTCTGTCGACCACAGAGGTGGTCATCCGGGCTGTGAACACCATACGGCCTGATAATCCATTTGAAGTTTTTCTACCACTGGGCCCTTTTTCAGAGAAACAATGTTAGTTTTACCTAGCTTGTCATCACATTGGGATCATGAAACCTTTTATGTTCCTGTATGTAAGTCATCTTCTCTACACTCTCGAACGCCGATCGTCTTTATAAAACTTCACTTTATACTCGTCTGTGTAGAGTACCCTACTCCAATCCTTCATGTTCTACTTGAGATGTTTACGTGCAAATCATAAGTGATTGCCACGATGCATTCTGGTCAGTTTTGTTCTAGTTACAGACATCTGTGAACTATCCTGGTCAAGATGCGGGATGCTAGCAGTCTCTTTCTGATCACACAGCACAGTCATACTAACCGTTATTCCAGAGTGGTGGTAGCAAGAACTCCAGCAGAGCCACTAAGCGGGATGAATTCCCGTTCCGTGATACCGATTTCAAAGATTTTGGATAGTCCTTCGCTCATTGGGAAACTGAGAACCTTCAGTGTAGTGCTATTAACCAGAGAGATATCCTTAAGCTCTACCAGCAGGATCCGTGGATAAATGGTGTCAAATTTAAAGTTCCAATAGCCTATCTATGTAGGTATATTTGCTCCAAATGGTAGCTTGCATGTCATGCAATTTGCATGCCAAGCTAGGACTCAACGCGGATAGTTTGAAGAATCTCTGCAGCTGCGCCTCATAGGGACTATTTTAACCAAGTATTTCGCTCCTGTTGAGATAGTTTGATTTTGTGGTGACGTTTAAGGGGTCCTGTAGATACTCCGAGCCGCTTGTTTGTCGATTACTGGAAGTTTCTTCGGTGAGTGGGACTTACTTCTTCTTTCTTCGATCTCCTTTTCGTTAGTGTCATCTGTAAGCTCCATCTGAACCCGGTTTCTGTTGCTCGAAGTTTAAGTACTCTTACTATTACACCACCTGTAAAGCTTTTGTTAATACTGAATATTCAAAATTATACAAAGCCTTAGAATTAGAAACTCTCCGAAGCCAATTCTTTAAAATGAGAAACATTAAGCATATGACATGATATAATATAATGACTTAAGCATAAAATTTGAACCTCTAAAAATTGCATATCATTTCAAGAACATTAGCATAGGCTGAAGATGAAACTCTTCCTTGAAAATTGAGCCCGGGCCCGGTGAATCCAAGTAACACTAAGCAATATAATACCTGCAGTAACGAACTAACGAACTTAAAGTCAATTTTCTTACAATAATTCAATTTTATCAAGTCACTTTTCTGACTAAAATCTTGAATTGATCACTTTATTACATGGAATGACAAGAATTATTCCACTTCTGACACCAGTGCCAAGTGTATGAATAGTGTCATTGAAGTTCCATAGTAATTGTCATGGAAATCTGGACACGTAGCATCGTTTGAACCTGTAAGATAAACTGTCAAAAACCTACGTCAAACACTGTCAAACACCTAAAAAATAAGCTAGTAGCCAACTTCGCATAACCACGAAAAACCACGAGATGATAAAGGACTTTGAGGCTTCAAAAAAAACTCATTCCTTCTCACGCTTATATTTCTTGTACTGTTCCAGGCAAGGACACCGCCTGCTAGTTAAAAAAATTGTAAAAACCACATGTCCTCTAGCCTTTAATTTTGTGACTCAAATGTCCTTTTCTTCCTTATTTATCGATTCGAATTTCCTTTATTCTTTTATATTATATAATTCTTTCTAAACGTAGAATCAGTAATTGGTATTTTTTTGCTTATTTCAATAGGACTCAGCTCTAACATGTATTTGTAGATTGTTCCTGTATGATCGATGAACTCCTGCATGTCAACGGGAATCCTAAAATATTACAAAAGCTTTCGATAAATTTGTCCAAGTTTCAAAAAGAAATCACTAACACTGGCATACACTCTGAAAATTCTTCTAAAGACTCATTGGAGCCTTTCATACATTAACAGACTGAAAAAACAATTTCACCTTCCTGACATAACATATGTTATCCTCTTAATTTTTTCCTGGTAAACAGCACCAAACAAATTACCCACCTATCGATTTCAAAGGACAACAAAAACTTCATACTGTCCTACATCAAAAGAAAAACTTTCGTGTTCTGAATATGAAGTGATAGCTTTATCTCGACACTCAATACAAAGTTGAAAGTCGGAAACATGTTACACAAGGATCTCAAGGGAAATATCATTCAAAAAAGTCCAAGCGAAAATGAAATATGGACAACAAAAGGAATCCTTCGTTACATATCTGCAAGTTAGGTACGTTTGCATTATCGGCGAAACAGAGAGTGGATGAGAAGTTTGCAAATGAAGAAGATTTCAATATGTGTTACTGGCAGAATGGAATAATACAATCCCAATGCTTCCATGCGACCGACAAAGCTAGTATGCTGGCAGGACTAAGGAACAACAAGATGTCACTGCTCGGAAAACTGCAAATTTGTTCCCTTGGTTATATTTTTGTGTACGGGAATGAAATTCTGTTGATATATTGCTTTGCAAAAATATACAAGCGAGACTTGTTACGACTCACAACCGCAATGGTATATCCTTGTACCGCAGCAGTATTGTCTCGGGAGAATTGGATGTGGTTTTTCCAGTCCGAATGTATGGCGGTTATAAGTGTGGACTGTCAGAACTTTCAGACGGAAAAATAGTTTTTAAGTGTTGAAGAATGATCTCCATTGAGAATGCTGAAACGGATGGCAGTTAGTGATGACAAAAACAGGTGAGATTTTCGTGGCCTAGTGGAAAGGACCAGGATATATAGACATATAGTAGCATGTGGTCATGTGCATAAAAACACTCTGAATTTTTGCCCTCACATGCTTGGAATAAACGTGGAAGTTCAATTTTGTGTTTTTTAGGAACTTCAGACATGCAGACGTAGTTGTCGAAAGAAAAATTTAATTCAGCCTAAAAATTGGTGGATTGAAGGGAACGAGTCTTTCGAGGAAAAGAGCTCACCTGCAGCTTTTACTTCTATCAATCGTGTCTATTATTGAGTGTCATTAATAATTTCACCCAAATATTGAGACCGAAAATTTAAATTCTGCCCAGCATTGAAATCTTAGTCTAGTTCGTCCAGTACTCCAATCAGGCTCATCGGAAGCAACCTTGTACCTATCCAGCTTATCAATATTACAGCAGGCATGCACAAAGTCATGCTCGAGAAATGTTTTCAATTTCAACCGTTCGCAATAAATTTAAAGCCTTTACGTGCTCTCAACCCGATCGCGATTGAAGCGAGCCAAAAAGGAATATCTAAAGGAAAAAAACATTCCTTCCTTCATTCTCACCTAACTCGAGCTCAAAAGATACTCCTTTACAATTTCGCTCGGCAGACAACTACCCCTCAATGAGCACAAAAACCCCGTTCGCACCTTTCCCGATAATTCTCCCGGTAAAGGTGGAATACATTGAGGACCAGCAGCGATGAGAGTACGGGGAAAAAAATTATGATAACTAAATTTTGAAAAGGATCTACATGCATACATAAGTCTGCAGGCGGTACAACAGCAATTGCTGTTTTCTATCGAGTTCGTTATGCCACGGAGCCAAGGTTGAATTTATCCTGCAAATGTCAATTTAGATACTTTATGGCTTCCACTGACAATTTGATGGGTCTCGCATTTTCTTCATGATTTATTTGGGACTTTGTGGTAAAAAGAATATGATTTATGATGAATTTCCTTCGGCAGAGAAGACGTTCTGTGAATGTAGGCACTTACCGTAAATTTCTCTGAATACATTGTTGGGAAACTTTTCATCGGAAAATTATCATATTATGGAAATATAATAGAGATTCAATACGGTCCTGATTGTGCAAAGGATTTAAGTGTAAATGCGTTTTGAATTTGATGCGGCTTATTAATGGGGAGCTGTGATACGAAAGTGCTTTTTTTTTAAGATCTGACCTATTAAATCAATGAAGAGGATTTTATTTCTTGAAAATTTGTGAGAGTTACAAACTTAATTTTCAACAAGGACTGATAAATGTTTTGCCTCCTACTACTATGCTTACTGATGTATGAATAATAAAGAATTACCCACGGTGCTCAAAATGGACCTCTGTATCAGAACCGAAAATTTTTTGCAGGATGCTTTATTGGTGTCCCTTCTTATGATGGTTTCATAATTTTTTTGTCAAATTGTTGTTCATGGATTTATTTGGAAGGAATTTTTTTTGGAATTTCGGTTTTTCTCGAACAAACTAAGTCACGCGGACTGAGTTGAGTTTTTCCCCGAAATGTTACTTCCAAGGATGACCTTTGATACGCCAAAACTAGTGCTGAGTTTGGCAAGCTTGGCCGTAAGTGAAGAAGTGGTCAAATTTTCATGGGGAATATTTTATCTCGCTCTTTGTTACAGCCAGTAGGGATCATTAATTAATTTTTTACTTTTTTACTGATTTGAGAGCGCTGGATGAAGCTGTCTTCTGAGATACCAACTCAACTATATTTATAAGGTAAAAAAACTATGTCAGATCAGAATTTGCTGGGTATTGAATCTCAAGCGTACTCAGTTTCGTATTTTTACGTGTTTTAAAGGTTTTCTGTCTTGTCAAAACTTCCATTAGACTCTGGTATTCTTTGTTAATGCGGCTTGCGAAAAGTTCAGGACTTATTATCAATTATTATCATTATTGTTACGAAAATACAACAATTCAATTTTTTTTTACTAAATGAAATCACGGTTCCCGAAAATCAAAACTGTTGTGTGTGTCTCGAGGCTGTACAAAAGCAGATCCAAAGATCCTGCGAATCGGTTAATACTCTTTGGTGATTTAAAAGGACTCTTTCTCTTCGCATGTTTCATTAATTTTATAGATGATCTCTAATTATTTGTAGATAATCTTTATCTTTGTTTATTATTCGTATGGATTCCTTCTCAAATAGGAAATCAGGACCATTAAGTGAACGCAAATGCAATCTCAACCTTATTTGTCAGTGGCTCTAGCACTTGCATTGATTTTCAACTATTTTTTAAAGTGTCGAAGAGCTTTTCGTCGCATTTTTTAAAATGGGGAATCTAAATGATGGTAATTGCATGACTATGGTTATGTTTGCCTTCTTTTTGCGAAGACTCCTATATTTTAATGTTGGAAAAGCAAAGGGAACTCATGTCTGAATTGTCTATTTGTTCATCTAAGAAACTTGCATGAGCTTGGTTCCTTGGTTCGTTTTGTCAAACTTCAGTGAACACTCAAACATATCTCCTTTCCTGTCAAATTCTTTATTTGGAAGGATCGAGAAGAGACATGAAAAGCATGAACAATTTTTCAAGCAAAACGTTATGTGTTGAGGATTGTTTGTGTGCGATCTTATAGAATGGTTCCATGGAAACAAGTCACCAAAAAACCGACAAAAAACATCATGAGTCGCTTAAATTGAATCATTTTTGAAAGCTCCACATGCTCTTTCGCTGATTCTTTTCTGGATCCCAGGGATCATTGTTGCGAATAACTGCCTGACATTCTCTTGTATAACTATGACTCAATTTTTGTGTGTATCCTACATCTAAGCCTTGGAAAATCTTCTTGGGACCCAAGAGCTGAAATTGTGCGATCATTTTTGTCCTTTTTTTCTTTTATTTTCATTTTTTTTATTTCATTCCTTGCTAAGCCATGACATGATGGCTGAGAAATGAGGTATCGGGAGTTAGTTTGGGTTCAATCGTAGCCAATTTGAAA
The DNA here is from genome assembly GCA_954870665.1 of Stratiomys singularior. NCBI lineage: Eukaryota > Metazoa > Arthropoda > Insecta > Diptera > Stratiomyidae > Stratiomys > Stratiomys singularior. The sequence continues at coordinate 9,355,875 of OX940881.1, read as the reverse complement.
TTGAGATTCAGTTTTCTAGTTTTCCGCAGATACCGAGACATTTCTATGTATGGGATCATTGCTCTCTTCAAAGATTCAATCACATATTGTGGGTTCATTTGGGTCTCTAACCGATTTAAGCATTTTTATGAAGATTGATCATTATTCACGATAAATTCAAATAAATTAATCAATAATACAAAATTTAGGGATTTTGTAAGCGCGACTTACCGAATCTTCTTTCCGTGAAACATCCTTAAACGTGCACTTTGCTGGGGGTCCTACTCCATACCACGAAATTCTTGCCCTATATGTCTTCTGTACTCTGTTCGGGTTTTAACACAAAGCTCTTATAGATTCAATAGTGAAAATTTTCGTTACCTCAATCACGGTTCAAATGTGGCCTTGCCCAAATAAGACTTTTAGTGTTATGTTTCTCGGTCGAAAAAGGATTTACAAGTGTTCTTGATGAACGATTTTTGTCACGCTTACCTTATATTAATAGCTGATTGATTTCGTCGTTTAGCAGTTATTACTTCGGCTTCCATAGACTAAGTGGCGAGCTTCTGCCGAACAAGCTCCAGATGATCTGATCTTGATTTGATCCTTCTGTGTCGGAACCTCGGACTGAATAATCGTCAACATTATCACCGACTTTGAGAACGTAAGATCTTATTGAACTCTTGAACAAAAGATACAAAGATTTAATGTCTTTACTACCTATGTGAAAGCCATTCATGGTTTTATTGGATGATCCAGCAAAAATTTTGCCTTCAACCCTCAATTTTTTGTAAAGACCTCTTCTTTTTTTGGTGGCTTGTCTCCTAAATATTGTACACTAATAAACAAAAGATCAAATTATGTCGCTATAGGATGCATGCAAAACACAAACAAAAAAATTTTGTACAAGAGCCAAAAAAGTAGAAACGTATTCGCGTTTTCAAAATCTTTTTCGCTTTTCAGGCAGTTCAATCGAATCCTAGTTTTTTTATTTTCATGAATAAAATGGCTACTTAGATTATGTTAGATTCTTTGAGCTGCTTCAGTTTCACATAGGACTCATCGGTTCCTGCTGATACCTCTTTACTTTGTAGCATATCAGAGAGAAGCTTTATCAAAAGAAAAGGGTCAATAAGGCGTTTCGTGGTGCAGATCTAACGTAACGGCGATAAGTGATTCCAAATTCAGGATTCGTGCTCATATCTCGTTTGAAGACCTGGTTTGCGTGGCACATGGTCGTTGTTTCAATCTCATAACTTCCCTCTCCCTCTAACCTCCCTTCCTAGAGTGCGGGAGGGAGGATATTGGGGATTTCTCTCACCTTATCGTTATAGTATCTTTTTTTGGACGTTAACCACTGTAGTGTTCTGTAGGCATCGGGGATGGAGATATATCTGTTCTAGCACTTCTTTTTCGCTGAAGGCTAGATTCTCATAATCTGAAGGCACCACTAGGTGAAAAAACAAGAGAACTAGCTCAATGTATTGTTCCAAACGGTTCCAGGGTTGGTTCTCAGGTTGACTGGGGAGGTTTAGTGGGTAGTCGAGAGGTATTACACGCTTGGATGTGCCAGAGTCAAGGCGTAAACAGCCTTCAATTCCGTACCACAAACAAAACTTCTTCTGTATAACTAACTTATTGGGACTGAAAGGCAAATATTGTAGAAATTGCTGACTACAAGACAAAGGCTAATCTTGATCCTTGCCAAACCATGCACAAAGCAATCTTGGTAGTTTCATGAAAAAATAAGTTTTGTTTTTATTTCAAATACTCGCAATTGTTTTTCGTAAAAATTCATAAGAAAATAAGTTGCTTTTTTTATTTAAAATACTTCCCATTGATTTTCAGAACCGAGAGTGAGGAGCACCGTCATTTTGTTTCAAAACATGTCATCAGCTGCACGTTCAGGATGTCCAAAAACGCACGTACCGGCCTTGGTGTATCTTCCATTGATACCTGATTGAAATCAACTCCCTAATTTGGTAGATCTCCAATCTTCTAATCTCATTAGGACATGCCGGTACTCTGTGGAAATTTTCCTCGGTTGATTTCGCTGGCTGATAGTCTTAGTCTCCTTTTTCTCTTGTTATAAAAGAACGTGATTGTTCTGGTGTCTCGCAAATGTTATCACACGGAAGTTGTTATAATAGTCCAGCATTCTGATACTGGAGTTAATCATCAGCTCAGGAGTGAGGGTTAACCTCAGTACACACACTTCCGTAAAAGATATCACATCAATCACAGCGTAGCCATAGTGTGAGCACAAACAGCAAAACAGTACTCCCAGGTAGCTACTGATATACAGAGATAGAAAGATCCTTAGTAGACTTCTTTGAGAAATATCAATAGTTCATAGGAAGCGCATGTGGAGTCAGAGGAGCATGTCAAACTGGTCCACCTACTCTAATACCAGTCTCAAAACGTTTGCCAACTATAAGTGTAGTATACATTCTATCCTTGTCTCAGAGAAGCTGCCTGAGAGTGTTAACGCTGTATTTATTTGGGCTATGCTACTTAAATCTCTTTTCGAAATATCGTGCAAACTAGAATGAGTTTACACTCCGCAAATTCAAGGCTCAATTTGATTTTAGATTAGTTAATGTGGGTGTGGTCGTGTTTGACTCAATTTTGCATTGATACTACAATGTTTATCGTCTGGTTGCACCACAAGATATTCCAGTTGATGCGATTCAGATACGCCTCGTACTAAAAAGTTGGCGAATAGATTGTCATAGTTGTTGTCATCATGTCCTTTAATTCTAACACTTCATGCACAATCTTTATTTAAGCAATGTTTTGCTGATTTCGAGTTCGGCCTCATCCTTTCAAGTTTTAAGTTTTATTCTGACTCTAATTTTGTGGTTTCGATTCCATAGGCTCGGAAGGCGAACTGAGAAAACACCCGCTGTATTAAGGATTCCAAAATGCTCAAACATATTTGACCAGGTAGCTGCAAAGTGCCTCTGCATTGTGGAAGCTAGTCCACAAGTCCTTTTAAAAGTTGTAATCTCTTTTAGAACTTATTTCGTCCTTACCTGTATATCAAGAAGTATACACCCCTCTAAAATTAGAATATGTAATAACAGAAATCCTCATATGCAGCCTGGCTTCAATAAAGGATTAGCATTCACCACCATAACAACGAGTTCTCCTAGGTCCTGATTGCCATGGAGTTTCGTGAGAAACGTTTTTCATCGTCCCAATTAACATTATTTTACATGATAGGATCGTTGAGTTCTCAATCAATTTTACTCATTTCTACTCACTCCCACAGTACAACGATAAGCTTGAAATTTGTTCGATAGCATCACAAAATTCGTAATCCTTCAAAGTATTGAAACTCTCCTGCCAATTCGCAACACCAAATACATATTTTATTGCCCCATTCGTATTTTGCTTGGAAATAATTTATTAAACAAGCTTTCTCCAGAAACTCGAAAGGTGCAAGATTTATTGCTGGAAGTAAGCAGAAGTATCCGAGCTTATCTAGAAAAGTGCGAGAGAGATAGTGAGAGGATGAGAAGAAAGTTACAGAGAACAAAGTAAAACAAGGATACGAAGTCATTGAAAATAATCCAAACGATGTTTGCCATGCTTTCCAATATTTTAAAGCGTGAACAAAGAATACTCATTGCTGGATTTTATCATTTTATCAGGACGAATTCGAACTTTAACGTTACAATGAGTTTCGACAAAATGCGGCGAGCAATATTTCCTGAAGGGGACATTGAATTTCGATTAAGATATTATGGTTGTACCAACAAAGGTGGATTAAGATTGAAATGGTTGGCTGAGAGCGAAGGAGATGATTCGATTTATATTTCTTGAAGCGTGATTGGATTTTACCTTGAAAGGATTTCGAGATGGCTGTGAAGCATAATTTTAACTTACGCTTGAAGGATATGCTGAGATTCTCAGACCAATGATTTGTATCGGGTGGAAGTAAGTAATTTTAAGAGCCAGTTTGATCAAATCCTGGAATCAGATTTAAATTTAATTCCAATTTTCATTTTTCATCAGTGGTTTAATAGAGTTGACATTGTGTAGAGACCTGCAATCACTTTTATCCAGATCTTTTTTTTAATTTCCGTTTGTTGAATCATCATACCAACCTTGTTTAACGAACAAGGATCCTGATGCGTTCATTTCCATTAAACTTTGTCCCCTACAATTGTCATCGCACAAACAAATTTGCTATTAAACTTTTAAATCAACGCGAAAATGGAAAATTTATTGTTCACTGCTCTCACTCGATTTGAGTTTACTGAAAACTTTCGTCGTGGCATCGTGTAAAATTATCCTTTATGTCATTTACTTCACCCGACTGTACTGCGAGCGCAACAGCAGTGATAAATTGGTTCCGATTTATAAAAGTTTTAACATTTAAAATATTTTTGGCATTTTCCACTTTTTTTTTTGTATTTTTCCGTCTGCGTCCGGGAACTTTAATGGAATTCACATGTAACAGGAGGAGGTTGCATTTATTCTGTTTCATTTTTCCTCTTTTTTTGCACGGAAGTTTTTCGTAAAATAGTTTGAAGCACTTGCAGTTGAGAGTTGTTAGGTTGTCGGTTGGGGCAGGTTGTACATAAAAAATGCTGAGTATAATAGTTGCAAGAAAACTCACAAAGGAAAACTTTTGTTTGAAAACGCGTCTTGCCATTGCTGCGGAAAGATTTGATGCATAGAACATTGGAACTTTACTTCTTATGTTGGAATCACGACAAAGGACACATTTTTTATAGAAAAAATTAAATGAATATCGTGGAAAAGAATGAAAGAACATCCTGCCTAGCAATAGGATTATTTATTAATTCAATGGACATGATTAATGTCCTTTGTAATTGTTCCGCTGATCGTGAATATTTGGTCGAAGCTTTAGGAATAAATTAATGCTGAAGAAGGGTCTTATACTCAGTGGAACAACAATCTTTTAAAATTTCCAGTTTCCTCCACGTACCCGAGGTAGTGAGGTAGAGATTTTTCCCGTGTGTCTGGAACAACGCCTCAGAGTTTTTCTCGGACCGTAGAAAAGCGCAACCTGATCAGAGGTTTATGTGAACCACGGGTTGGAGGACGCCCATAACAGCCCCCCCCCACACACGGTATGGAGCCTATCCTTGGCTGAAACGTAGTGGTTGTGGTTTCGAAGGCTACAGAGTACGGTAGGCATTCACCAGTTGTGTTTGGCAATCCAGGAAACTATCACCAAATTGGGACCTTGGAATGAAACTTGTTTCAGATCTTGGGGGTGGTGGTTGACACAATGTTTCAACGTCGTCTATAGATACCGTCAGAAACCATAAAGGCAAATGTCCACGTAAAACTTCTCGACTTCATTTCCATTGTCTCCGATAGCAGACAGGCAAGCTGTCTGAATAAGTAAATGCTGACTGAATCTCAAAATACGTTGAACAGAACTTCACGTTTGAATCTGACAGCATGACTGAGTGTAGTTCTTCATTATTTTTAAGCTCCTGCGAGAAATCCAGAAAAACCAACAAAATCAGTGAACGCCCGAAAAACTAGAAAGACTAGAAAAACAAGAAAAAACTTCTTTTTTATTCCGACAAGTGTCAAAATGTATCTTAAAGATCATACTAAATCTTCTCCCTGGAACGTTCAGAAGAATTCGAATTCTTTATGTAAATTTAGTGTTAAAGGTATCAAAAAACGAAAAACTTCATCAGAGATAAATCTGGATCAGCATTAAGATGCCATTGAAATCAGGTGGCAGGTGTCGAATCCCTTTTATAACAGGAAAAGCATTTTTCATTCAGAGTAGAGCCCAGGGTTGAGCTCCGAGCAGAGCAGAGCTCTCATCTCTTCAATTATATCTTAATATTCATGAAAGTATCAACGCTCGGTTAGGCTTTGACAAAAGAATTTCACATCCTTGTTCAAAAAAGTCTACTTAGGCACTGATAATCACATAAGCGGACTGCAGCAATATTGGTAGAAGTAGTAGAATGAGTTGGATCAGTCATCTTATTGAAAAACTTCAAAAGCAAGTCCGACTCTTTCTAAGTAAGTTAAAGAGTTAGTCCGATAAAAAACCTTACCCTTCTTTGTTTTGAGGTCGGACTCAACCTAGTGTGTTGTTACGTTTCACGCATCTTCCGCTCGCAACATTGCCACAGCGATTGTATCAGGGGTACCCTGGCCAATAGTATAAGCAAGTGTATTTCTCCTTACAGGATAGGGCTTACAAGTGAAAAACTAGTCGAATGCGTTGTCTCTATAGTTTAAGCAAAATCGAACAAACAGTTGTACGAACTACATTCTGTAGAGATATTCGCGAAATATCTGTCTTTCGTGAAAAAGTGGGGAAGAAAGGAGTTCATCCCTACGTGTTTCCGGTTCATCCATGGTTATAAAGCGAACGAATGGTTCGCTTTATAACCATTTTAAGAAAAAAAACTTCAAAGAAAGCGTTGATCGGTGATAGTCCTTTCTTAAATCCATACTGTCTCGGAGACAAGTCTCCCGCGTCTTGGATTCAACTTAAAAGCCGGGGTCTCAGTGTTGCCTCCAGGAGTTTTCCTGCTGTGTCTAGCATGAGCAGTGTTTGGCAAGTGGATAGAGATCCCGTATCTATTTAGTCTTATCGATCAGTTCCAGGTAGGCCACCTTCCAGTGTAAAGAAAACACACCTCACATAATGCATGCGCAGAAGTAATTGCTGATGCCCTTCCACCATTGCTTCTAGCGCCTCAGATAGCACTTTATCGGATTCATCTATCCATCACCCCCATCCTCTTATCCCTCCTGTTGTTTAGGGACATCCTTCTTCATTCTCCTCGCGTGCCCAGAAATAGTGCGTCAACGACGCCTTCCATGGCCATTGACATCTTCACATGTGGCGCATAGTGACAAATCTTGGGGTAGCAACCTGGTAATTTTTACTCTAGGGATCACGGTTGGCCTTATCACACAGACCCTGTAATTTTGCTTCACTGAAATCCTTATTATATTGTCAGTTTGTTTGCAAATATTTTACATTACAGAATGAATTAAAAAAAAAACATCATACGGAAATTCTGTTTGAAAACTGTTCTTCCGCTGAATTACAGAAAAGGACGAAATTAAGGATATAAAGAAATATTTGCATTCAAATTTTTCGTTACACACTACTGTCGTGGAAAATTATTCAAAGCAGATTGTGTCAGTACAACCAGGCGGAACCTCTTCGTACCAGAGCATATCGTTGGTAAAATTTCCGCTTGTTCGTATCGAGATAAATTCTTTTTCCTCTATTCCTTGAAGAAAGGAAGAAAACTACGATTCTACTAACATATACGTAGACTATAGTTCATTCAACGACACGATTCTTATACCTGCCCAGCAAAGTGAACAATAAACTTGGCAACATTCTTGTCTTGTACATCGAGTCAGGTTGCATGTAGTTAAAAGTATGTTATCCTGTCAGCTCTACATGTTCCCGATGAGTTGAAACAAAATTCGCTTCCCCGAAAAGTCAGCTATGCAGGGGTATCCAGCAATTTGAGCGGGCAAGTGGGACTCTTTGGCACGGAATCGCACCGAATTTGTTCAAATTAAAGTTTTATGAAGAAGACATTATGAAAATGATGTTGCTGCTGGCTGTAGTGCTAAAAGTGTGGATACAACATTTCAAGACGGGATGGATAAAGATAAGTACAGACGTTTCAGGTGCAAGGGGAGAGTGGAGGTTTATCCTTACTTAAGTGTAGTTCCTTCTTCAACTATTCTGTGAATTGCTCATATGTATTCGAGCGGCATGAACGAGGTTGTATTTTGACTTTGTCTCCACTAATGGAAAACTCTTGCAGAGTGATTCTAATGTGGAATATTCATCGGTGGTGAATTGATTAGGATTACTGCTGTATTTACTTTGGTGAAATGATTTTCAAGAAAGGATATTTGCACAACCAACTTTAACTCTTGTTGCGATCACGCTGCCGCGGTCGCAGACATTTATATGGCAGTGATCTCATGTTCCCCCAGGTGGCATACTGAGGCCGGCTAGGCTCAGCTGGTCGGGGTCGTTCGGAGAAGATCACTGCCCGTGCTGGGCCACCTAATTCAGAATCACAACATTACAAATTGGAGGGGAATAAGGGATAAGGACGAAGGAGAGATGGCTTGGAGAAATGAAAAAAAATTTTTACTCTACTTCATTTTTTATTAAAATAACAAACAAAACAAGAAAAAGAAAAAAAAAATATAATGAAAAAAAAAGGAAACTTAAATAAAATTTTTAAATTTAAATCTATAAAACAGAAAGGAAGAAAGAACAAAATAAAGAAAAATTTAAAAAAAATACTATACCACTAAAAATTCCACCACCAAACCCGATCGGGTACGGTTCACAACATGCTATATATTAAGTGCAGTTATAAAAATAAATATAATAAATTGCCTATTCTATTTTTCCGATTTTTTTTTATTTTTCTGATGATGTTTTCCATATTTTCTTGTCGCATACGATGACCAACTATTCCTCGTTCAGAGAAAGCCTTTCACGATGAGTGCAATTCAAAATAAAAGTTTAATCGTACCGAGTAGATTTTCGCTGGATTTTCAATTTAAGCTTATTCAGATAAGATTTTCATTTAATGTAAAATGTCTCTTATAGGTTTTGTTACAAAGTCACATAATCACCATATATTTCCTTTTTCCCTTTTTCTTGTTTTTTTTTATGGAGTATCCTTTAAAAAAAACATTTTTCTCACTGTCACCTCTCGGCATTTCACGCCTTTATCTAACTCTACTATTTTCAAATGTTTAATTTAATTGGCTTCCAATGGAAGCAACGAATTCATATTTCACTTTCACAATTTTTCAAATGGTACTCTTGGGCACAGAGATTTTGTTTGGTATTTTTGTTTCAAAATTCACTTGCTTAAGTCTTGCCCTTAACGAACAAAAATGTTATTTTTTGTAACGATTCCTAGCCAAAAACCGATTTCAACAATTTCACTAATTTCTCCCGGCGCACGATGAATTGTATCTCCGTAAAACAACGTGTGAAATATAAATTGAAAGTACTGAGCCGTGGGGTAACACAACGTTAATAAAATCGCATAAATTCACTTAAAAAATTTAGAATAACAATTTTCAGAATTCTATATGTAACACCGCCAACTTGTCGACCAACTCTCTTCCTCTTTCCGAACAAAAAAACTTCTCGACCACCCTCAATCAGCACCATCCAGCAACCCTCATCATCCAGCAAATCCCCATCACCGCCAACCCGCTGTCGTCACCGGTACAGCATCCCGCTGTCGACAACTGTCCCTCACCGGCTCGCGGATGTTAACCTTTCACCCTTCGGTCAGGTCAACCTTCCCAGGGCAATTGGATTAAGATATTAATTGCCCTGAAAAAGGGGAACTGACAAAAGGTTAAAAGATTACTACCCACGATGGATTCGAACTCAGAAGTCGGGGTTCCACAACCTGAATCGGATCCACTATGCCCAGAGTCACCTGATGAATGTTAATTTATACCAAAGATCAGCCATCTCCGTTGCCACTCGCGATGTTGACGTCGGGTAACTAAAGGCAGGGATTGTTGTTGGTAGAATCCAGCATATTTGAATTAGATGAAATTCAAATATATTGGATTGTGTACCAACTATTTGGAGTGGATACTGGGATGAATATTGTGAGGAACAAGGTGAAAAGGAACATGACATGTGAGAGGAAAAGGTGAAGATGGGATACATGAACAAGGAATGACGTCAACTTGCGTACCTTGCTATGTAGAGAAATAGCGAAGCAGCAGTGGTCGCAACAATCGTGGGGACGACCCAGACCCTGAGTGTCTCATCCAGCCGGGCTTCCTTACCAGGGTCACAGGAGAGCTCCAGGAACTCAGACTTTCCTCTATTACTCCCAGAGACAACATACGATCGAGTTCATCATACAGCAGCTTCTGGACAACTGGGGAGACAGCGTAATGTCGCTGTTTAACGGGTCGGGCGGAACCAGTGTCGATATTATGTGTTACGAGACTGGTTCTGCCCAAGCCTCTCTCGTTGTAAGAAGGAAACTGCTGTTTGACCAACTCAAGTCGTTGCTGATCCTGTGGGGACAATAGATGGAACTCCGGATTTAGACGGTCTTCAACAGGCTCTACCGCACTGACCTGCATGGGCGTGATTGATCGTAGAACGATTTCAGTTGTCTGAAAATAACGCGGCAGCGATCGCGATGTCCAGACAACAAATCATTTGGCAGATGCGAATGTAATTTGAACATTAGACGAACTAGAAAGTCATAAAGTTGATTAGAGTCTTGTATGAGCGGAATAAGTGGCGCTAGACGACATTGTCCTGCCGCTGTCATCGATGTGATTCGGAATGTGTTAACGGAATTGAAAATTGCTTGCTGTACTGACATTATATCATCAATATAATCAAACATTTCAACTGCAAGTTGAAAATGAACGTTTATATCGTTGCCACCCAAATGATCCCATTCTTCCTTCGATAGTGTCATATTGCCCGGGAATTGTGGATTTCGTTGATGAAATTCCAATTTGGTGCACAGCAATTTGGTATAAGCATGAATACTCTGTCCGTAGCCATCTGTTAAGTGTCCCCACAACTTTCCCAATTCGGTCAGCATGGTTCGATGTCGCATTGAATGTTTTATGCATAGTGGATGACCTTCACGTAAGATCTTATGACAAATGACAAAATTTCCATGCAGTAAATATATTATCCATAAGTGGCTGACGTATTGCAGTAGTCCAAAACATTTGACCACCATTTGTTCGAAATGTACCAATTATGGCCGCTCGAGCATGTTTTACTTTGAGTGCTGCCTCTACTGGATTTAGGGCTTTCGAAATGCTAACGGACATTTGATGATACTCCTTTTCTAAGAGAGACATTTTTAAGTCTTTTTTTGTTTCTTGTTTTAGTAACGAAATAACAGCCTTATTAGTTTTTTTGATGTAAAGATGCTTTAGTTTTAGTTCGGGATCAATAACTCTAGGTTTATGTTTATGTTTAAGAAAGACCTAAATATTCACAGCATTTTTTTTTAAAGTGGTTTAGCTTTTAGGGAGTCTGCAAACGTCACAGTGATTGCATCTAAACACTTAAATATAAGCTAAATGGAAAATACTGAAAGGGAACTCAACCGCAACCGAAAGAAGCGAAAAGAAGAAAAAGATACAAAATATATAAATGAGCTAGTACCAATAATAAAAATATCATAAAACATTTCATTTCTCTCGGCCTCCTCCTTCGATAATGGGAAAATTAAGGAAAAGGAAAACATAAATCAGTATAAAATTAACAGGATTAAATTATTGACAAGACACGAAAGCAGGGATAAGTCAGCCAGTGCCCTGTGTAGCCATGAACCCTTGCTGCGAACTCCGCTCCAACTGTCACCACCCTGGGCCGACTACGAGACTATTATGGATCTTAACAGATTCATCAATAGCTCGGACAAGAGCCGCGAAAGTTTTATGACCGAACAAGCAAAATGCAGAAAGGATCGAGAGCGTTGACCAATTCAAAGAGCTAAATAAAAGTTCAGCTATTCCGTGCAGGAAGATATGGCCAACGACATGGAACTCGATGATTCCAATCAACATCAACACTGACTAACACCGCTGTCATAGCCGGTGTCGACTGTCACACACAATTCCAGCACGGTGGGCGCCACTGCGACAGCGGCAAACGCCGAGCAATGATAAAAAAAACCGAATAAGAAAAATAAATCTTCACCCAAAGAAAATAAAACAAAAAAAAAAAAAAATCCCTTGAAATGCACAGGCTACTATTCAAGCCAGGCACCCCAAGGTTTCACCCGCATCTTAAAATTTAAAACTTTACAAGGATTCGGTTTAACATTAAATAAAATTTGTTATAAGAAAAACTTTAAATTAAAATACAAAAAAAAAAATTTAAATATTAACGCTATTGCTTCAAAAAAAAAAAACCAGTTATTTGGGCGCCATTTGTTGCGATCACGCTGCCGCGGTCGCAGACATTTATATGGCAGTGATCTCATGTTCCCCCAGGTGGCATACTGAGGCCGGCTAGGCTCAGCTGGTCGGGGTCGTTCGGAGAAGATCACTGCCCGTGCTGGGCCACCTAATTCAGAATCACAACATTACAAATTGGAGGGGAATAAGGGATAAGGACGAAGGAGAGATGGCTTGGAGAAATGAAAAAAAATTTTTACTCTACTTCATTTTTTATTAAAATAACAAACAAAACAAGAAAAAGAAAAAAAAATATAATGAAAAAAAAAGGAAACTTAAATAAAATTTTTAAATTTAAATCTATAAAACAGAAAGGAAGAAAGAACAAAATAAAGAAAAATTTAAAAAAAATACTATACCACTAAAAATTCCACCACCAAACCCGATCGGGTACGGTTCACAACATGCTATATATTAAGTGCAGTTATAAAAATAAATATAATAAATTGCCTATTCTATTTTTCCGATTTTTTTTTTATTTTTCTGATGATGTTTTCCATATTTTCTTGTCGCATACGATGACCAACTATTCCTCGTTCAGAGAAAGCCTTTCACGATGAGTGCAATTCAAAATAAAAGTTTAATCGTACCGAGTAGATTTTCGCTGGATTTTCAATTTAAGCTTATTCAGATAAGATTTTCATTTAATGTAAAATGTCTCTTATAGGTTTTGTTACAAAGTCACATAATCACCATATATTTCCTTTTTCCCTTTTTCTTGTTTTTTTTTATGGAGTATCCTTTAAAAAAAACATTTTTCTCACTGTCACCTCTCGGCATTTCACGCCTTTATCTAACTCTACTATTTTCAAATGTTTAATTTAATTGGCTTCCAATGGAAGCAACGAATTCATATTTCACTTTCACAATTTTTCAAATGGTACTCTTGGGCACAGAGATTTTGTTTGGTATTTTCGTTTCAAAATTCACTTGCTTAAGTCTTGCCCTTAACGAACAAAAATGTTATTTTTTGTAACGATTCCTAGCCAAAAACCGATTTCAACAATTTCACTAATTTCTCCCGGCGCACGATGAATTGTATCTCCGTAAAACAACGTGTGAAATATAAATTGAAAGTACTGAGCCGTGGGGTAACACAACGTTAATAAAATCGCATAAATTCACTTAAAAAATTTAGAATAACAATTTTCAGAATTCTATATGTAACACCGCCAACTTGTCGACCAACTCTCTTCCTCTTTCCGAACAAAAAAACTTCTCGACCACCCTCAATCAGCACCATCCAGCAACCCTCATCATCCAGCAAATCCCCATCACCGCCAACCCGCTGTCGTCACCGGTACAGCATCCCGCTGTCGACAACTGTCCCTCACCGGCTCGCGGATGTTAACCTTTCACCCTTCGGTCAGGTCAACCTTCCCAGGGCAATTGGATTAAGATATTAATTGCCCTGAAAAAGGGGAACTGACAAAAGGTTAAAAGATTACTACCCACGATGGATTCGAACTCAGAAGTCGGGGTTCCACAACCTGAATCGGATCCACTATGCCCAGAGTCACCTGATGAATGTTAATTTATACCAAAGATCAGCCATCTCCGTTGCCACTCGCGATGTTGACGTCGGGTAACTAAAGGCAGGGATTGTTGTTGGTAGAATCCAGCATATTTGAATTAGATGAAATTCAAATATATTGGATTGTGTACCAACTATTTGGAGTGGATACTGGGATGAATATTGTGAGGAACAAGGTGAAAAGGAACATGACATGTGAGAGGAAAAGGTGAAGATGGGATACATGAACAAGGAATGACGTCAACTTGCGTACCTTGCTATGTAGAGAAATAGCGAAGCAGCAGTGGTCGCAACACTCTCTTCCGGATTGTGCTGTAGCCTTGCAACCAACTGGTCCATGATTCTTTCTGAAGAGAGCACGCACTGTTTGGTGGATATGTTGACAAATATTCATGAGATAATGATATTGACATGGTTTATTACAAAAATATTTAGTCATTGGCTATTTCACTTCAGCACCGTAACCAGAGTTTTAAGTTTTTGCATGAAAATCGCAAGTCAATGGTGATTTCGGCGTTCCTCTTGTCATTGTGATTGCGATCTCATTGCTTGTATTGGTATATGTAATTTGTCTTTATTTTCTTTGTAGCAATCAATCGTCTTTATTAGCAAAACAGTTCCCAAAAGAATCGGACAATTTATATAAGGAAGATCACTTCGAATAGTGCAGTAATAACACTACTCCTCTTCTCTTTAACAGATTCCGGGTTGGAACCCTGCTGGTGACGGTGATATTTGAAATAAGATCTTTCGGGGAAGCGTGATACTGACCACACCTCATTCTCACGATCCTCAGGTCTCGAAATTAAAACGGTTTGAAAGTCTGAAACTGTTATTAGTATCGAAGACCACTCGATATTTCATTTATCAGGATCAGTGCGTGGCTCATCTGCCCGTTCAATTTTGTTCTTGTACCCTACATGGTCGTCGCTCAATCCTAATTATTGTGAATCGTTGAATACAGTCACGACTCTTTTCTTCTATAAACTCTCATTTCCGCACTTTTAATCACTAGCAGTTCACGGGGACGCATACCTTTAGCGACTTGTTCTTGCTCGGCTAATATGGTATGTAGTCTACACTGATAGAGAGAAGCCCAGAAATTCAGCTTGATTCCCCGTTAAGGTTCATTTCTGAGTGTGGTCCATATTGGAGCCCTGAGGAATCCCAGAGTTCTGACCTTCACTCTTTTGCTGAGTGGGAGACTAAAAAATCATTTCAAATAGAGAAAGCAGAAAAAGAAAACAGAAAACAGAAAACTTCCTTTGTTGATTTTACTTATAATTTTCTTAGGAAAAAGGAACAAAGGAACTCTTCTTACCTTCTCCATTTCGGATAGCTTCAGAAGTTCACGAGGCGTTATAATGCTACCAAAGTCCCTTCGAGTATGCAAGTCATCAATCTCCATAGAATTTTGTCATCAAAGTTTGGCTTGAGTTGAATTAGGAAGAAGGAAGGAGTTTTACTACTCATTCATTGAAGCGGCCCTTGAAAATCTGTTCAAATATTGTGTAGTTCGTCCTTCCAAGACATCATTGTTGTTATTTGCAGTATGCTCGTGCGTTAGCAAAAGCGCTGACTCTTTCCAGTTGAGAGGTGTCGCACGTTGCGTCAACTCTTTTTGAAAACAAATGAAAAGACTTTTATGGTCTTAACTTATTTTCAAACGGAACTAAGTCCGTGAAAATTTGTTTACCGTTATATACCGTTATATCCCAATTTTTGTGGTATCGAAGTGAGTTTCCTTCTATAGTCATGGAATCTTTTTCCTGAAATGCATTAAATTTTGGCAATAACATACAACCAAAATTTTTTTTGTTATTTTTTTATTTATTTTATTTATTTGAATCCTTTCCATGAACCCATTGAATCCTTTCCCTGAAATGCTTAAAACGTAGCCAATAACACACGATCGGAATGATTTGTTTATTAATTATTTCTACTAATTGAGGTGTGTGTGACTTGAGCTTTCCTTGCATTTGACAAAGATTTCAAAACTTCAACGTGAGACTATTTCCGCTGACTCCTTTCCTTTGGACTTGCCGTAACAATCAACCGAGCCATCGTTCATGATATTTTTCCACAAACCCTCCAAAGATTCTTAAATTATCACGAAAAAGTAGTCATTGCTGCTCTATATTTCGGCACCTCCTTGTCTGTTTATCGCCTTATCTTATGGCTTATACTTTGTCTCCTTATTATGCACTCTCGGCTTATTCTAAGACATCCTTGAATGAGAAGGGGAATTTTACGAGTACCAAAGAACTCTCAACGGTAATTTAATTTTATATGTGTGGAAACAATCTTGATCCAGATACTGGTCTCATATAGAAATCATCGGATCAGGTTTGATTTCCTACGCATGCTTAACACTCCCTTAAATTTCTAAACGAGATATGAGATTTTATTTGAATTTTGTCGACCTCATGGAAGGGCATAGGCCCTAGTTCGTTACCTTCTGGATCACCAAATGGATATTAATACAATAAAATTTTATGTGTGAAGAAATAGACTTGATCCAGGCAACCACTGAGTTGGTCTCGTCAAACACGACAGCGGATTTCAGTATTCTCGCTTGCTTAATCCTTTGGTATGGTATCAAACGGAAGAGAGTACGGGAGGATGTGAATTTGGGCTACATTGTTATATTTGTTGACCAGAAATTCTCAAAAACAATGCCTGGATGAATGCAGGCTGAGATTTTATGATTGCCTCAATGGGTGATAAACATACTATACATCAACACCTAGAATTCACAGGTTACATACTGCCAGAAGTGCCCAAAGCGTCGGAAGCGCGAAAGGTCTTTGGATCACTGCTATAAAAGAAACACGAATATGGTGAGAAGGGTGTCATGCTTATGTGTAACCTTGAACTGGAAACTTACCTGTACTCATCATACGAAATATGTCCTTCTCATGGAAAGATCTGGAGCATTTAGTATTGTATTGTCATGATTGTTTCAAGAGAAGTACACGCTCGTCATTCATGGTTTCTCTTTTTCCAAAGTGATCCCAGCACTTTGATGGATGACGAGCCATGGTCTGACAAAATGACAATGGAAACATTAATAACCACATACGGATTGCCAGTATGGAAGCTCACACTACAGCCATAAGGGCATAAACGACCTAGAAAAGATCCAGAGAATGGCTTGCCCGCACATCGGTGGACTACGAAAACAGCTGCAATGGGAATAATGTTGAGCCTCATGAAATAAAGACTCCAAAAAGTGATAATCAACCATTTTGGAATCGGAAATCTCCCGGTACTAAAATATACAGGGAAAGTGGTTGCTTCAAATACGAGGGAAATGGATACAATAGAAAATAGGCGTGGGCACGAACACTTTTCGTAGGGGTCACCAATCAGAAAGAGTAGTTTCAGTGAAGGATAGTGCAGTTCTTTACTTCAAATAGTGTAATCACTATCTACATCGACGTATTTAGAAGGGATGAGTTTTTTCCATGAATACCCACAACTTAACGTCAGATACAAGCTGGAGAGCGATGGCACGGTTCCCAGTTGAAAATCGGTGCAAATACAACAGCTTCAGAAATGGCAAGAATCCACCTAATTGACAAACTACACATCCTTTCGGAGAGCTGCCCCGAAATCCATTTCTTTCGAACCGTGTTACCTAACAGCTTATGCTAAACTGCTGGCAAGCACTCGAAATTTCAGGAAAACTAAAAGACGGGAACATTATTTTACTCCCTAGGTGTAAGGATAAAGAGGGATACGAAATTGAGAGCTATTACTTCGAAGCTCCTGTGTCAAATTTCATTGATGTTTGTGACCGCTTTCGACTTCTTTAAAAAAAAAAACAATTGTTCTCGATGAAGCACCTTATTTTATTATCTTCAGTGGTTTCGATTGTCTTCTTCCCGGTTTTTTGGTAACTGAATGACCAAAGAAGGTTGTCAGAAATGCTTTAATGCATTGGTAATAAAAAAAGTTCGGTAAGTTTCAATTGTTTCTTTTAAAGGATCAGCAAGACCTTCTGCAGCAACTGAACCAGAAGCTGTTGAAGAAGCAAGAGCTTCCTCGCAATAGAGTGGACTCAAACATACTATCATTCATAAAAGTGACAAAGGAGAATGGGAAATCCTTTGGACGATGATATACTTGGCTTAAGATGGCTGCAAAATAATTTAAGCCATTTGGCTTTCCCGTTCCAAAACGTAGACCAAGCAACTCCTCTGGATGAACAGAAATTGCGCAAGGAAGCTTATACGGTTTGAGTGAGACGTCAAGAGAGAAAGTATCCAAATGGATGACAAACATCATGGCAACGACACGAAGGAAGGCTTCATCTGGATTATCTTCATCTTCATCTGTGAACTGTCCGAGCCTTCTTATGAGCGATTCATGGGGTTGGGGTTGACTCAGAAAGCCTTCTTTGGCTAGTTGCTTGGATCGAAGGACGAATCGCGGGTGAAAATTGAACCATCGATGAAAAGTTGAGGTCCAATGCAGGCCTGTGCTGTCTAACAGCTAACCCGGCAAAAAGTACAAATAATGATAATAATATTATTTGTGGTGGGAGATAGAATTTCTCCCATCCTGGGTGTCATATTTCCAGGAACTATCTCACAACCGACTAAAAACTTTCGCTCTTGCACTGAGAACCTAGTTTGGAACTAGTTCTCACCTGACGTCGAAGCAGAGGTAAGGGAGGGATGACTGTCAGGTTAGGTAAATTCCTATTTCAGCAGGGATGAATTGGAAGCAGAGGGCTTAGCAATAATAAATATGAAAGTAATAATTCTAATAATAATTGTTTTCAACAGACTCGGTTTCGAAAGCTTGGGGGCCGTTTATATCGCATCATCATGAAAATTCGGCTTTATGGCAAGAGTTATATTCTGTTCAATATCCTGTATCTGCACATAAATCATTCGAAAAGTATCTAGTTACTCTTCGAACGGTTGAAATGCAAACAAAAGTGAGCCTTCACTTAAAATTCAAATTGTTTTCAACAAACTAATGAATATTGATTTTATCCTTATTGTGACGCCTTAACAAATTTTAACATCGTGAACAAATTTACATTCAATTCATAATTTATACAATTTGTATATGATTCAGCTCCATGAATTTAAAATTTCATTATTGTACCCAGTTTAATGAATACCAAACGTAAATAATCATTCCAACATGTTTATTGTTATCCTTGAATATTATTTCCCGGGATTACGCGATATTTCTCTATACAACAAGGTTTTAGTTTTCATTCCACAAATAATGAAATAATAACTTTTTCACAGCGCATATCACACTCCTGTTTGGCCTAATTAATTTCAAGCCTCATGAATATCCTGCGGCTAAATGAAAAGACATAATTAATATTGTGTTTCGAGGTGTGTTGTTTAGGATTTGATGTATCACTCATGTAAATTATGAGTTTCCACATTTCAATTAAACTCATTTAACTCCAGACAGCGTTGTGCAATTGTCTAATTATCCTTTATCAAAATAAGTTGCAATACAAGTCCTGTATTTAACAATACAGACGTATTCTGCCTTAAATCTTTATCATGTAAATCACTTCCGATTGCGATTAGTTTGTAGGATAAAGTTATTATCAGAACTTCCCGGAGACGGAGGCTTGGGATATCTGTGGTTAAAAAATAAGGAATTCTCTGGGTAATCAACAAACCATAAATAGGGAATAGAATCAGATTTCAGCGTTCCCGATAAAACACTGCAAACTACTACTCCACAAAACATTAGCAAATTAATCTTGACGAAGCATCTGACCCGGAAGGATGCTAAAATGGGATTTTCATATCTCACTTCTTGGCTTCTATATTGTTCTTGGCTGGTCGAGAAATCCTCTTTCAGTATCTACGAAAACGTTTTTGTCGAGAATCGGATTGAGTTCGTCGGTTGACCAAATTTTATTACCCGGTGACTGATTTCAATACTGGATCAGAAAGCATGAGCAGCAAACATTTAGTAGTAGTGATTCGAAAGGGTCCTTTTAACTATAAGTCTTGTTTTAATTAAGTTTTCAGAGACCATCGAATACGAGCTCCTGGAATATTTTAAAAGCTAAAGTAATCATTATTCGCCATGTTATCTTACCCTTCATCCTTAATTAATTTTACAGAGTACCGAAAGAGTATTCTAGCAATCAAACATTCCTGATTTTATACAATTTCTTCAAACATTCACAAGATATGTTTGCTCCGCTACCAAGTCCCGAGTGGTTATCCTTGGTGTACTCATCCCGAAGTCCAAATATTGACTTCAGAGTGACTAGGAAAGAATGTGGGAAATAAAATAGTATCATTATTATTTCAATTTCGAGCAAACTCGTTGGGATAGGATCCATTAGAAGAATTTGAAACATTTTAGAAATTGGCTTGGGACAGACCTTTTTAAATATGTAGTATGTTCTCTCATCCTTGCCAAGCTTGAATTTCGTTGTGTTGGGCATATGGGGTTTGCTTGAAAGCAAATTTTAGAGTTTTTAATCATTTGATTTGATGCTGTAACTTTGTGCAAATGAATCCTTCATTTACAGGACAGGATTTAAAAAAGGTAATACCAGGATGGTGGTTTTTAGGATTGAGATACATACAAAGACCTAGTAGATCTTTTAATTGACATTTATGGTAATTCAGCCCAATGATCTACTAAAAAGGGTTCACCTCAATTGTCAACTGAAAAGGATATCAGACATTAGAACCAAAAGACAAAAAAGGATGACAATTATCTCGGTAAATCGTTATGCGTAACGAAAACATTGAAGAGGCTAGAGCAACATTTTTAAATGAGGTGAAGCCTCACATCAAAATATGGCAGTGTCATGAAAAGAATTTTTTTATTCTCAGCTCTACAGTTCACGGCACCATTCACGTCATTTACTTTTTAGGATGGAGGCAAGTTTAGTGTAGTTTTATCGGCGTGGTATCCCCAATTTCTGTAGGTAAAGAGCTCCCGCTTTATGCTATTCCATCTCTGTTCCGGGTAAACTAAGAAGAATCTGAGTACGAATAAGCTAGCACCATTGAATTTTATTGTGTTCAAATTCGGTTAAAAATGATTCCAATTTACACCGACGTGACTATGATCTCGACAAACCAATACTCGAACGAGGACACGGTTCTTAGTTATTTCCCAACAAGCATATAGGATGAACTGTCAGAAGGCAGGGGAAAAGTTTCCGCAGCGTTAGAAGACCACATTGAAGAAGCGAGCACTCCAGCAGAAGCTCAAAACGACATACAAACGAAGAAGGAAAGAAGGAAGAAACCGAAAAGTTCCACGCTTGGAGAGAATTCCCAGCCAATTACCAATTGAGTTATGGCTTCTCACGGAAAGAAAAAAAGGACTGACGACATCTTTTTTCAAAATAAGGTGTTTCTTAAGGAAAGAGCAACGAATCGATGGGGAGAAGACGGTGAGAAATAAATAAAAATCCCAATAGAAAAAGACAAAACAGTGCTCATGGAGATACTGGTATCCTTGTGTAACATGAATTAGAAATGATCCACGTGAGAACTTGCCTCGAAGGCCTAATTTTACGATATCTTCATACAAGAGTAGAGTTCGTAAAATTCCGAACCCATTACATCGTAATCCTTCAGTTCAGGTTAAATAACTACGTGTAAGTTTATACTGAAAATGGTGTAAGTTTAGTTCTAAGTATCAAAGTATCCTGATCTTTCATCGTGGTGGATGCAGAAATCAGTTATTTTGGACGCTGTGAGATCAATCCAACTCTGGTACACGACTGGCCACCGGGATACTCCACGAAATGCCTAGCCAAAATTTCGTCTGGGAACCACGGAAATATCATCTCTCGTCTTCTCGTCTTCTAGAATGAGAATTTGAATCCCACGCTGTGGGGGAGGGGGGTGTAGAACTGTATAATAGTTATATGACATGAAGTCGTAAATTTTACGTTTATATGGGAAATCTCCTACATTTAGTTTTGCTGATTCGGAACTCAGCTATTGCTATAAGAAGAGCTTTAGTCCAATAACCTGGTCCAAACTGTAATTCTGAGGCTCAGCAGCTACTTTTGATACCTGAATATACCTCCAGGAATGCGGTTTGTGGAAAAAGTCGGGATGACATTCCATGTCACAGTATTTAAGAAGCTCGGTCCCTGCTTCCAACTAAGATCCTAGTTCTAGAATTGTAATGTGCGTCTTGGGACTATGAGAGCGCCAACAACCGACGGGTTCACTGGAATCATAACTTAAACCCAGCAATATGGAGTATTTTTTCAATCAGAATTGCTCATTCAGGAACGAAGAGCCGTACGACAATTTAGAACGGTCAACAAGAGGGGATTTGCTCCTGCAATCATTGGTTTCAACTTCCACACGATACTGAAAATGTCGATCACTTTCGTCGTAGACAAAGGAGGAGAAACAAAAATGTTTATCCTGACTCTCAAAATCCACCAATGAAAAAGGTGGGCTCGAGTGATTTTGGGTGTTCAAAAATACACTCACCTTTAAGGAAAACCTAGAGAAGGCATACGGAGTCTTGAAAGAACATTTCAGGGCTGCAAAACAGAAGATGTCCTCATTTGTGAATTTAGGGATCAGACCGTTCTCATTGATAAGCTCTGACGATGGAAAGTTTATTCTACTTGGGTGTATGATTCTGGGGTTATGTAGCAATTTGTTTCATAGAGCACAAGGATCATTAGCCGTTCAAAAAATGATTCATATTCGTGAGCTGTTGCTTATGTGGATGAATTTCAGGATGGATTAGACTGGAAGATTTTCTCCTGGCTGTAAACATCACGTTAATTGAATTGAGTAACATCAGAAGTATGACAGTTTTGGGATGGATGTACAATAGAAGAGACATTAATTTTTGGTCTGATAGCTGCTGAACCCTAGTGAACGATAAACATATCGTAGACTTATCTTTGTTTAATGATCCGCTTCAGGCCAATTTATGCAGACTTTGACTTCTGGCCAGTGGATGGAGATTGTTGGCAGGCTTTACAAGTAGTGATAATAACTTTCCGAATCACGGAAAAAAATATAGCAAAATATAGCATTGACGAGTGGAATGGTTCTAAATTTAACAGAGATTTGCATCGGCATCTCGAAGGGGAACCTGCAACATCTGCAGAACCAGTAACGTGAGCTTCAGCTTGGTCGGTTGTTAAGATAAGATATGTGAATCTGGCCTAGCTTTAATGCCTAAAAAAATCCTTTTCATAGGTAGCAATGTGCACATTGGTAGCGTTAACATATACGCAAAGAACACAGCGTACTACGAATAGGCAAGAAGCATAAGAGCTCGAAACAAAGAAAAAGTTCGAAGAAAAAATGCGACAGGGCTCTACTATCGAGTATGACATGGTGGTGAGCGAGTAGTGCAAAAAACAACTAGGAGAAGCAATCCCACAAAGTTAAAAACTTTCTGCAATAAAATCTACTCAAACCTACGGATAGGATGCCACGTTCGCATCCTGTTACCTTATTCCATCATTGATTTCATAGTAGTGGAGACTGTAGTATGCTCACTGCTTCCTACGCTTCCACCAAGTTAACTTCATTATAGTGTAAATATATACAGCACTAATACTTTCCGGTCGTTTTAATTAGACAGAGATAGAGAAAGCGGAAATAGATTTCTATATGTATTGCGTGTGTTCTTGGTCTCCAGAATAATGAGAGAACATTTGCTAATCCGCTTGCATGTTAGTTGAATGCCGTTAGATCAAAAAATGTATTCGAAGTGTAGGCGCTGTACCTACTTACGCTATGGGTTCATCATAAGTCATTCGCTAAAGGATGATGATGAAACAAGGATGCACTTTCACACTCGAGAAGTTAAAGTACGCTGTATCCATGGTAAATAACCAGGAGGTGTGGATTTCTCCAGGCTTCGTTTCAATTTTAATAAATTTTGATGTGACGACTTTGCATTCTATGGACCAGGCATGATTCAAAAGGATAATAATGGCTCTTTTTTTCAGAACTTTATATACGGAAAATGTATACAAAACATAACCAATGGTTTTTGCATTTTAAGGCTTTGTGGTTTGAATTTCTATCTCACATTGAAAAACAAAAATCAAAATTCCGTCGAAATTTTTGTCTAAAAAATATTTTTGCTCAAATTCATGCATCCAGTATGTAAAATGAGAAATATAGGAGTAGTTAAGACAATACTATTCACAAAATGTCCTGTCATTATATCCTATTAAAAATTTAATTACATTTACATTTAGTACGAATCAAGGGATATTATGGCGCTCAGAATGTACTAAAACAAATTATTTGAAAAGTGATTGTTTAGCTTTAACAAATCAAAAGAAACTGCGTTTAGTCCTTCGAAGTAGTTTTGACCTTTACATCAGTAATTGAAAAATTAGTAGTGAGGTGTTCAATTAAACAGAATCGCGTAACGCTCGGACCTTATATGCATTAACAATCCTTTGACAGTAACATTTTTCAACACACTCATTCTGTTTCTCCATTCATTTCCATACTTCCAATTGATATCCTTTTTGTGCCTTCATGGTGAATTGATGAGTATGTGCTACACGTGGTTGCCACCTGTTGCTCTTCGTTGCGGAGCAGTTCATATGAGGTTTTGCCTATTCAAACTATGCGCTCCCTAAATAAAATGTTAAATTAAACCAAGTTTAAGTTATAAAATTTACTCCGGATAGTTTACATGACGATTATGTTACAATATCCTTTTGACATTTATTCTCCAGCATTCCATTCATACAAATGGCGTCAATCTTCTTTCCAGTCCCCTTTATCGATCCTTTCCCATGTGGTGAACATGCGTAACATAAAATTCAATGTCCTTCACATTCCCAGATAAGAGAAGTTTTCATCGTCAGTTGCAGTTGGACCTCCATTGTAATAAAACGAAATTTCTCATCATTTCCGTTAAACAAGTTTTCTCAATAATTTTGACTGTATAGAATTGAGTTGAAACAATTCCAGGACATCTCATTCAGGGAATCCGTTTGGAGTATTAGTGAATAACTTTCGTGTTTCGCAGTAGTTTTGGAAAAGAAAAAGTAAAGAGAATTTTTTTTACTGAAAAAAAAAACAACAACAGCAAAGAACCTCTTCAAGTGCCTGCAAAATTTGTTTTTCGTCCAACTAAAAGCTTTTCCAAGTTACCTTTATAATACGCCCATCAAGCAAGTTGTGAAAATTTTCGAGTTTCCGTTGTTGATTTGATTTTTCATTACATCCTTCTGCAACCAAAATATTGAAAGTTTTCGAATTTATAGTCCAGTAAAGTATTTCATTAGTGTCTTGTGCGTGTCTGTGCATTAACTTTAAGCGTTTTTTTTTTTTGAAAATATTAATCCGTAAAAGAAAATCTTGGAATGTTTTCCCCCCGCCCAACTACGTGAACCGAAAATTATATATAAAATATTTTGTGAATATGTGACTTTTTGACGGTTTTCCCTGCACTCTCTTGTCTGTCTTCAAATTTTTCCATATTTTCCGTCTTTTTTCATACATTTATTTTTGAATATTAAATTAGTATAAATGAAAATTCCCATTTGACCCGAACGCTGGAAAATTATCATCAACCATTGCAACAGGTATGTATATTTGTGAGGCGAGCGAATATGGGAGAGGATCATGTGTATTGATTTTTCCGTCTGGAAGCGAATTGGATGTTGCGTAGTGTTAAGGACAACAATGTTCAGCACTCGTTTCCAGATGAGTGGGAACTGTTTGTTTTGTACAGGTTAAGGGTTGAGTAATGATGGGGTTGGTTTATTGGACGTTGGGTATGCGTGAGGGAGTGTTGCTGCAGGTTTTGCTTAACGAGCTCGGTATCGATGAAATGAATTGACACCGAACGACGCATTCGATGGTGCTCAATCATATAATACACTAATTAATATGACAGGACACACCAAGGATACTTGCATATGAGAGACAGTGTTTCTCGCAGTTGGTACGATTGAAGTATATTTGACCAGAGGTAGTTCGTTTATAAAATACGTTCGATGTAGAAATTAGATTCGTTTGATACGTACACTAGACTGAAAACATTGTTTCAATACATTTATATATTATATTGCTTGCACATTTCCTTTAAGGAGTGACATATTTCACTTAGCCAAGTTTTATTATTGGATTTTTTCCAACATTTACATATCACACATTTGTATGTATGACGCACATAATTGATTCATTTTACTCTTAGCATTTATTCTTTGTACTCGTTAAATTACTGAAACGTAACATTTTTAGACGACCAAATGCCAGAGGTGCTGACGTATTCAGGGATGGCGGATGCCGAACCTGATCTCTCCACCTTTGAGAATAAAACTGGCCTGGCGGAGGATATGAAATTTTTGGCGTCTATGCCGGAACTATGTGATGTTACGTTCTTGGTTGGTGATACACGCGAACCTGTTTGTGCTGTGAAGGTGAGTTTTCAGAATTTCAAATGGTTTGTTTTTCCTTACGCATATGTATATTGTATATAGATACCAAAAAACCCTAAAGACAACTATCTTTATAGTCAATATCTATCTGAAATATCTAAAACCTCCGAGACAACCGAACTCTATCACATTTTTTATCGAGTTTCAAAGTACATTTTTGTCCTCCTTATTGTTTTTGCTGTCTGTTGTTCTCGGTCCTTGTTTCGAACCGCTAATTTCAGGGTAAAGTCAATTTTATCTGACTCAACCTTATCAACTCAATTTCAGGAATTAAAGCATTTAAATTATTAAAAGTAGGAGATTCTAGAATCCACTCCTGTGGGATGCCGTATCAATTAGAAAGTAGAGGGCGTTTTTCCTTTTTGGCGCCTATATCTGCACTTTTTTCTCTCTCTCTCTCTTTTAACAAAACTTGAAAGAATTTTGACCAGACCACTAGGAATTCTGAGCTAAGGTTGTCTCTGAATGAAGACTTCACTCTATGCGGACTCAAAAGCCCTTCCTGCCATTTATCTTACTCATTGGCAGCGGTTGGTTAGAGTAAAGTGCTCCCTATAGTTAGCACTATTGAGCCCTTGGGGTGGATTTCAAATTTTCTGACAGGGATTAAACCATTTTACCTCAATCATAATCAAATGTTCTGCTTCTGTCTGCTTTATATAGAAGGTCCACAACAATTTCCAATTTTTCAAATCATGTTTTTGGGGACCTTTCCTATACTGAACCAAAATGAAATCAGCCTTGTATTACTCACTTCACACTGAATATAATATTAGGCAATGAGGACCACTGTTTTAGTATTTCTTCGAACAAGGATAACACCTTGTGTTCGATATATTATTCACTTTAATTGTAATTGCCTGCCAAATGAAATTAGAGAGCTGTTCGTCAACCGCTGAAATTTCAGGGATTTAAACTGCTCCTAACAATTTGAAATAACATGTATCTACAAAGGAAGCATGATCCAGATTATTCGCGATGTTATTCGTCTAACTGTAACGCGTCAATCTACTTTTCAAATTGCATCTGAAAGCCACAGACTAGTTAGTCACCAAGCTAGTCCGGAAGGACTCGTTTAAGACTTCCGCGGTAGCCTCAGGGTATTACTGAAATAACGAGTTCGCCAGATTATCCAAATGTAAAGAGTCCTTGCATAAACTGAAAACAGAGCCCACAAAAATAAGACCGAATTGATTCGTAAAGAGGTTATTTCAGTAGTAATGTGGAAATATTACCAAACTATTGTGTTTTTTTTGGTCCGTAATCGACGGGACATATGGAAACTGGAAGATCAGAATCGGCTCAAAAGACAGTGGAACGATGGTAAGGTTAAAGTGGAATATATAAGAGGACTAACAGAATCGGAGAAAAATCCTCCTGTTGAGAAAACCCTGGGGTGAACTATCTCTCGGGAAATTTGGTGAGCTTGAGCTCAAAGCGAGAACAATGTGCCGGGACCCCGTGTAGAGCCACGAAATAAGGATTGCTCATTCATGTTGTATATACGAATAGTGTCCATGTCATGCCATTAGTTCTCCGTAGTGCAAAAATGATTCAGAAGATCATACTTTCAAATAATTATATATTTGAAAGTATTGACAAATATTGACCGGAATCAGGAATCAGGAACCGGGCTAAGTTGAACGGGAAGTATAAGTTACTTGTTAGGGTGGAGTCTTATTGGGACACTCGGCGCAGAGGCGTTGCTACATTCAGGTCGACTCATGTGTTGCTAGACGTAGATATTCAACGGTAGTCGATGTCGGTGAGATCATTACTGCGATGGATAACATGTTTCTTCTTCCTTTTGAGTTATCAGTGGGAGAAAGGGAAAATAGCAAAATTAAATAAAGTACTCGGACAGGGAAGCTACGCTTACATATACCATATACGATTTATAAAAGTATGAAATCTGCATTGTCAGTATTTGCTACATTAGTCATTCAATAAGAATTTTCTCTCCGGGGAACTGGGAACCCTTGTTATGGTTTTCCGAGAACACTCATGCGATCAATGCTTGTCCTCATAAGTGATGAAACAAGGGTATCATTTATCAAAGGAGAACGAAAACAAAGCCAAGTTCTTGTTACAGAAATACCATATTCTTTCACTTCTTCTAAAAAAAGATGAGGTAGGCTTCAAACTGTTCTATATTCATGAAAAGTATTGAGCCAATCTAGCACTTGATTGAGTGTTCAAGATACTTCGTACTTTAAATCTGTATTGACTGGCTTAATCCAGTAGCGCTTCAGTAGCATACAATTTTATCGAGCGAAACAACATTCCAGGATCCAATCGTTTTATCCATATTTCGCTTCCTGTGTGGGTTTTTGTAGCCGATTCTCACGTTCCGGATATAGTTTTGGACAAACATCGTCCTCCAAAATGATAAGAAATTCCGCAGCGCTAAGCGAATTTCTTGCCATTTTGGAAGCTCGGGGAAAACTCAGGGGAAGCTCAGGGAAGAGTGGCAGCTTTTTTGGAAACGAAAAGTGTGCCGATTGCCCTTAACTGAAGGGATTGATGTCAATATGGCTCATGATATGCCACTCCTGAACTCCAAACGGGTCACGAACATCCGTCTAAATTTTGATGAGTTAGCGATTTCAGGTTCGTATATCCAAGATATTATAATCGAAGATTTAATTATGAGCAAGGTTTCCGCAAAATTCGTGTCAAATCCTGAGTGATGAACAAAGTAGGTGTCGTATGCAAATTTCCAAAAAAATTCGGGACTTTATCCAAAAAACTTGACATTACCTGGATTATGTGATTACCGGTGACAAATGATGTTGTCTAGAATACGAGCCGCAGATAAAACGACTGGGACACCAAGAACTTTGAAACAAAACCAGAAAAAGATAGTCAAGGGTCAAATTCGTGCTTATATCTTTTTTGGAAGGTCGTGGTTTGCTTTACCGGGAGTTCATACCCCTGGAAGGACTGTAAATGGTTATCTAAAACTTGATGTCCTTGACAAGTTGTAGAAACGTGTTCTCTAGTGGGGTCAAACACCAGGAATTATTGGAAGATTCTCTACCGAAACCTGCCATGCCATACCACACTGCTGGTGATGAAGTCTGGCCAAGCATAGGATTGCCAAACTCTCGCCGCACTTCTTCCTCTTTCTTTAACTGAAGCCTCAGGTAAATTTGAAATTATACAGCTTCATGGAAGACGTTCAAGAGACTTTTATGGCTTCTTTGGATCCCGAAAAATGATTTCTACAAGTTTCACTTGCAGTGAGAATCGTGTTATGTGCGTTGTGTCTAAGGACATGGTTACGCTTTCGACCCTTCGAGCCTTAACAGAAATTTGATTGCAAAAGTGTGGCGGCTTACGTTGAACTTTTTCGAAAAGTTAAGTTACTGCGCTGATTTTATTGGTCTTAAAAAACCAAATATAAACACACAAGTTCCAAACATAGAAATGTTAATAAAGTAAATAACTAAATAAAAAAAAGGAAAATCATTAAAATTTAAGAAAATCTTTTGCCAATTCTATTTCGTTTGGACGTACATTGAGCAAATGCCTACTTTGGTGGAGATAAAGAACTCTGAAACGTATGTTGATGCAAATATATTTTTAAAAATGTCATTATTTATATTATTTCAGGCTGTGCTTGCAGCTCGCTCAAGAGTATTCCAAAAACTATTATATCAAGCTCCATCGCCTCAACGCAAGCGTGATGCATCAACTCGCGAAAATAAGCTACGTCTATTTCTGAAACGGTCATCTGAACCACTCCTTAATTTGCAAAATGCTGCACAACAGGTAACTGTCAATTTTCGTAATGGATCCTTCAAAAAAATAGAACGCAGCCAGGCGCAAGTTTCATAGGAATTTTTTAATCGGTAGGACGGATCTCATAATATTAAATTTTTAATCGTCAGTTCTAAAGATCCGTTTTTTTTTGTGTTGTCAAACATCCTTAAAGGACTTGCGTTTTGCATCAAATAGGTTCGCAGCTGGCTGGGTTTAATTTATAATTTTTCATACCAGTGATAAATGAATACACCGTGTAAATAGATTGTAAATTTTTTGACGAAATTTTTCAAAAAAAAAAAGAAATTTCAAACCTGATTTTTGAATTGCGTTATGATTTCATGAAACAAACAAAACCCTCCCGTTTTGACTGTTTTGAATCTTGCTCCAGGCATCGAATGTTTTTGCTCCCTGTTTTGAATGAAGAAATTATGACTTTTTAACCCCTTGAAAACTTATATTTTACTGGAAAATATTTTAAGATGTGTTTGCCATAGTTTTCAAAATTTTTGTTAAAACCACAGAACCAAACGTCTTAAATCTTTTCCAGGCAACATATTGTAAATAAAAATTTTTAACCATCTCACTGAAAGACTTTTCTTAACTCTTATAATAAAATAATGTTACAAAAACAATCAAACCACAAAACAAAATATTCATTCAACATTTGTTCATATTTCATGTAGAGGAGTGGGTTCAGCCAACAATTGGCGCCAATTCCAGAGGTAAATCAGAGTGAAAATTAAAAATTTCAAAATTACTTAAAAAAAAATCATATTATTACATAACAAGCATTTTTAAAAAAATAATTAAGTTCAAAATTTTTCAAAAGAATTCGTCAATATTTCGCGTTGTTTCTGGAAGGGAATAAAGGACATGGAAATACTGACGAAACGCTGTGTCTCATTTTTTGTTTCTTTCAATATCTATCGAAATTTTTTTAAAAAGAATCCTGATAAATGCTCTGTGCTAGTACAAATAGTGGCAATATAATCATGCAAGGATAACGTTCAATATGCGTAAATTTCTTTGCTAAATTGTTTATCTATTCCAAACCGCTTCGAAAATTTTGTTAGCTAAACGTATACGTTTAATGCTAAAGCTAAATAAGGCATCGTATAATTTTCCCATGTGTTTCCGCAATAGTGCATTGTATTGGATCCTTTAGATTGTCCTGAATTTGGTGATTTTTTTAAATTTATTTGCATGCTGCTACTGGCATGATCCCCTAATTCTAAAAATTTTAGTTTTATCTTTCAATAGTTCTACTTCACACTACGATTTTTAGTCTGAATATATTTAGGAGCTAATCCTTTATAAGTTTATGTGTATATTGGTAGAATATATAGCATGTACATAACAAAAACTAACCATCAATAAAAAGACGAAAAAATTAGTCAATACTTTTTTATTTCGAATTCAGCAAACATATCTAGTTGTGGCTGCCAATAATCTCCTCTGCTAAAAATTCTTATACTGATAATCACCACTTCGAAAGAAAGGAAATATTAAAGAGATCCTTTCGCGAGTAGAAGGTCATAGAGTAGTTAGAAAAAAATTTAGCTTGATGATTACTTATGTAATCTTTGTTATATTTACCGCACCAAAGTTTCAGCATGATATTTTGATATCGCAATCAAATAGAACTTTACCCTGTAAAATTACAACAAAGGACTCTGAACACGCATTGCAAAGAGGGTTTTAATTAAATTTTATATTTTACAGCCTGCTGGTCAACAACATCAAACCTTGATAATCGAAGAGTTCGAGCCGGATGTTTTTAGACAATTGATTGAATATATTCATACAGGATGTGTTACTCTACAGCCGAGGACGCTTTTAGGTAATTATTCGGAAATTTACTACATCATTCAACTACAGTTATTCTACTTTACTACAGATGTATGTCTACTTTCGTTAATGCCCTTTCTTCACTCTTTTATCATCGTCTCATTCGCATTCATTTCTCCACAACGTCGTGTTACTACCAGCATCTTCTTTATAACGTCTCCTGCCTAACAGAATTTCCTTTGTCAGTTCTATGCTAAGCTACTTTGCAATCAGCGTCTTCTTCGCTACCTCCATAGCTAAAAGTTGTAGAGCTCGAACACTCTCAAGAAAGTTCTTTCAGACAGAGATAGAAATAGCACCAATTGCAGCACAAAAGCATAAGATTATTCTTGTTGTATGCAAAATAAGAGGAATTTCACCGACCCAAAAAAACGTCCAATTATTATGCTCGAATACCGTTAGATCGGGAGTTTCTTCCACGATTTAACGCTGCATGTCCTTGCGATTTTGCCCTATCACCAGTTTGTCTTTCGTTTTCACTTCTCCTCACAGTGATTCCAGTTAAGGAGCCATCATGGCTAGCAAAACAGAATGCGCTCGTTTATTAGTGATATTTTATCCTTCCAAAAAATTTGGCTAGTCCTTCGAGTATCGAAACTTTTTGTTGATTCGTTTTGGGTGCGCGCCAAACTGTGTTCAAAAAACTTCACAAATATTGAAATATTTCAACATAGGGTCAAATCATTAATTCAACAAACAAAAGGAAACGAGTGCAACCATTAAGTTGGGCTGTCCTTGAAAACTCAGACAGAAAAAAAAGAAAAACTGGAAAGACTTGAAAAGAAAGTAATGCAACCATGCATCAACAACCTATCTCTTTCTTTTAGAAACTTATTTGGTAACTCAACTTATCCATTCTCATATCTTATTACAAGTTGTAAGTGATCGAAGTGATCGTTTAAGGTTCGAAACCAGCTTGAACTGTTGCCACCTCTCTTTTTAACTATCTCTTTCTACCGACAGCCGCCCTGGAGTGTTTTTGCTTATTTTTTATTACGCTTACGTTATGCCTTACGTCTGTCCGCAGTTACGATACAAATCAAGGTTCCATTTCTTCGCTTGTTGGTGTGAGGCTACAACCACGGTTATGCTTATCAATACTGGCTACCAATAACCATTTACCTGTCGTAAACTTGAGCAAAGTATTTCATTTCCTGGATCAGAAGGGACCTTTTGCGGGATCTGTTGTCAAATTATCGAATTTGAAGGGGTCTTGTATGCCATCTCTACTGGAATCTTTGTAAAAGTATCTCAATACATGGAGAAACAATCCCAATCCTTACAAAAACTTAAATATTGAACTGAAACAATTGACTCTAGGGAAGGGAGCTGCTTACTCCCGAAATCTATTTCTATAAGAGAAACAACGATTTTTTGAAAATCCAAAGCAGCGAAAATATTAGAATACGTCTCCAAGTACTACAATAGAGAAAACCCCGATACAGATTGAATCAATTTTTCTGAAACTGTCAAATGATACAATTTTCGTCTTTCGAACTCATATTTCAGGTGTCATGAATGCAGCCGATTATTATGGATTAGAGGAGCTTCGTCGTGCCTGTGCTGGTTTTGTTCAGTGTTGTATCAATGTCGATACTGTTTGTGCACTTCTTGCATCGGCTGAAAGATACATTCAATATAAATGTACAAAAAGTTTAGTTCAAAAAGTCCTTGAATTCGTGGACGAACATGGCAATGAAGTTCTCAACCTGGGAAGTTTTACACTTTTGCCACAGCATGTTGTGCGTTTGATTTTAGCCCGCGAGGAATTGCGTGCAGATGAATTCACCAAGTTTCAGGCTGCATTAATGTGGAGCAAAAAATATTATGATAATAATCCTGTAAGTAATACAGCAAGTCGTTGAAAGTTTGTACTAATAATTATTTCTTTCACAGAATGTCGACTTGAAAGAAATCCTTGGAAACTTTTTAGAATATATTCAATTCCATAAGATTCCGGCAAATGTTTTGATGAGAGAAATTCATCCATTGGGCTTGGTGCCCTACTCGATAATCATGAATGCTTTAGCTTATCAGGTGAGTGGATAATTAAATGTTGCTGATATCCTGTAGTTCCCCACATGTGCTGTAGCATCCTCTTTGATAGAACACAGGTTATGTTTTTCCTAACGATGTTATATTAAAATTAATCTCAATATTATTGCTGAGGATATTTCCGGTATCGTCTGTCTGATTCTAACTCTTACAGGCAGACCCAGCAAGTGTCGACCCTGGAAAGCTGTCCCCGAATTCAAGTCGAGTAAGACGCGCTCGTCAATCTCAGGGTCGTTCAATGTCAGTGCAAAGCTCGTTGGATCCCTACGGCTCGAATACAACATTAAGCTCAAGCGGTAGCAGCGATCCAACCAGTGGCCCACATCATAGCAACTAACAAAGGCTAAACGGCCCCTCCTCCTCTCATTCCAAAACCCAATCACTACCTAAAATTCGTAAAGCCAAATCACAAAGCTTCCGCACACGACGTAGTCCTTCTGAACGCCGTAGTCCCAATTCAATCCTAGGGCAGGGGCCGTTGCCATTAAGCGAAATCAAGAAACGAAGTCCGTTGAGCTCAAGAAGTCCAATACTACCACAGCCGGACTCGAAGAGTCCTGGAAGTGTATCACAAAAGACACCTACAACACTGTCACGTCAAGGCACATTGAGAGCATCTCACAGGCGGAAGAGCAGCATGACTGGCTCACTTAATTTATATCAAGGAAGACGAAGTCCGGTTAACTACCTGGACCAAAGAAGTCCGCAAGGAAGACGCAGTCCAGTATTCTTGACGCAAGACAGAGCTCGAAGCCCAAATGGGTTTCCAGCAAGTAGCCCCACCAACGAAAGACGCAGTCCTACCGACCGTCGGAGCCCAACGTTCAGCATTCATACCCAAGACAGACGTAGTCCTATCACTACAATTCCAATCGTAGATCTCTCACGACGCAGTCCAACATCGACAGTTCATGTTCAAGATAGTCGTACCTACGATATGACTCCAGATGACGGCTCAAGGACTCCAACAATGGGACCAACTGGTAAACGTTCATCGATTGGTCTGTTCACACCGATTCCATTCACTGAAAAGCGTAGTCCAGTCACATCCATGCCAATCCCACCTATAACCGTATCGAATCCTTCCGAGACCTGTAAGATCGTAGAGCGAATGGCGGAGAGTACAATCGAAGCAATCGCAGAGTCCACTGAAGAAACGAAACCGAAGGAGCTGGAGAAAGAAGTTGTCGAGAAAAAGGAGAAAACCAGTGTTATGAGAGAGATTCTCGCCTTTGTTCGGAAACCATCGAAAAAAGTTACCACTAGGACTGGTCGTTTTGCAGCAGCATTTTCCCGTGCCGAATCAGGTTCGGGATCTGGACCACTGATTCGTCAAAGCACCTTCTCCTGTAGTCCAGCGGCAGCGAGTACAGCTGCTAAAAGTGCGGTTACGAAACAAATGTCGGAAGTTGGGTTCGAGCCAAAAATGTCTCTTAAATTTAGTCTCAACACAAAGATGTCCCTACGTCTGCGAAGATCCACGCCAGCCACCGATGATAGGAAGAAGGACAAAGGGAAAGCGAGTGGAGATGAAACAACATCCTCGTCGGGGGCGGAAGCAGAAAAGAAGCAAGAACAACAGGTAGGTGCTGGTCGTAGTCTGCCGCCTATTCCGTTTGAACTTGAAAATGTCCATTTCGAAAAGGTAGGTGATTCGTATATTAAGCACGAACAAATTAGGGAAGAGCCTTCTGAAGAAGGAAGTCCAATTCAAATAGTCGCCATGTCAAATGAAAACGCACAAATAAATGTTTTAGCCGAAGAGAATATGGAAGAAGAGGGCTCTCCTAATGAAAAAAAGAATAAAGAAGCGGAACCTATTCCCAAATCACCTAGCCAACAAGACCAGCGTCAAGTGATTACACCTACGGGTGAAGATCTTCTTGATGCTTGTCGATCTACTATCGATGAAGAAATTCGAAAGAGTATTGAAGAATTACGTAGTGAAATCGAAGAACATATCAAGCAAGTAAAGCCGGAACCAATATATCAGAATTTGTTAGAGCTACGAAGTGAAGACGATCAGACTACAACCTCGGGGTTTGTTCCACTTCAATGTCCGACGTTTGAAATTGAGCCACCTTCACGACGATCTTCGTTCGACCCGCCGCGATCTCCTTTTCTCGAGAATCTCAGAAGTCCTGGCGTAGATACCGACACCGAGCTGATGAACTTGAACAGGTTTGATTCAGGCGGAGACAGTTTTGAAATGGTTGATCCCGACCGAAATCGGGAATCAAGCTTCGAAGATCGCTACTCTTCACGGGATACTAGTTTTGACATTTCGAGATACCAATCAACTAGTTACGAGGATCAAACATCTTCGTTTGAGATAGTCGATATCGATATTCGTGGGGATGACAAGAAGTCCAATATTGACCTTCGCAAAAGCTCAATTGAGCTGGTAGATCCCGAGACATTCGCCAAGTCAGGCGCTTCCAGTGGAAGGAAATCTTCTCTTGAAACACACTTCGACTACAATCCGTGTGAAGCTCTAGCTACAAGTACAGGGAAAGCAATGTTCCCTATCCATGGTGCTAAGAAAGCCAAGCATCGATGTCGTGACTTACATATCGCTCCCTTAAATGCCTTCTCACGTGCCCGCAGTCCTTTATCGAATCAAACCTCCTCGAATTATAGTTCGCGAGATAGTTATGACTCAAGTTTTTCCTACCCGCACTCCCACACCGAACAGAAGAGTCCATTCGCTGATCCCTCACGCCAGCATTTCCCTCTCACCATTAAAGGTCACGAGGAGGTTCGTACGTTCCTCTGTACTGACCAACGGTGCGCATCAATTTTCGAACCACGCCCCAATTCGGGTACTACCTCGTTCTTAACCGGTCAGCATCCTGTGTCGAGTGCTTGCGAATTTGAACCGCCATCCCCACGCAGGGCAGCCAGTGCCTCACCAAAGCATACCTTTACATTCAGGATTGTCCTGAAGAAAGTGGACAGCTCGCCTGATGCGATTTGTCCGTCAGCCGAACGTCGCAGTCGTGATCGTGGCGATCGTTTCAAACGACGCGATAGTCGTCGTAAACGTTTAGCAGATGCAGGGAAAAGTTTCTAAGGATAAAGGCAACATGTGTGAAATCTATTTTTTTGATGGTCGTTACTTTACTATTTGTTTTTGGTTTTTGTCTCCACTGACTACAACAAAACAAACTTACACTATTCCGAGAATTTTTCTAGACATAATTACCAAGAATTCATGGAATCTTAATTATTAGACTAGTATTTGTATACATATTTATTGAAACGTGTATTCGTCCTTTTAATGCGGAATATTTTTGACAAAAGATCTATCGAAATTAAACTTCCGTTTTTATTATTCATGTGAATGTTGATGTATGTCCTTTGGACGCAAAACGTAGTTTTAAAATATATTGAAAAATTAAGAAAACAAAAAACAACATTTTGAACAAATATCTAAGTATAGAACCGTTGACAATCCTCATGAAAAATCAATCAATTTCATATTCGATGTTTTCTTTTGTTCATTTGCGGGAAGTTTAACAGATTGTGGCTTTCAAGATTTATGACAGCTCCAGGTTCTTGCTTCCTTTCGTCTGAGAGTGTGTTGATTTATTGCGATAAGTTTTTGTTGTTGACTCTCGACTTCGTACAGATATTACATTCGCAGCAAATATTTCCAAAACATTTCAGTCAACGCCATTTTGATTGCCAAAATAATTTTGAGACTCCAAAATTATTTGAGGTCAGATTTCTCAAATTTATTGTGAGCGTTAGAGAAGTTTTCCGAATTTTTTGGTTTTGGAAGGCTGAAAGTTGAAATACAAACAATTTGCAGATGGATTTTGTTTTTCAAATGGAATGAGAAGCAATTTTCGTAAAAGATCCTTTCAATAAATTGCTTTCAATCAACAAAATTTTTTAAATTTTGAATTCATTGCTAAAGCTTCGGTCGAAACAGAGTCCAAGCCAATTGAGCAAGTCAGTTAACAGCCACATGATGGGTAAACGATCCTTTTTCTAATTTAAATCGAAGGAAATCATCAGATTTAATCAGAATTCAAGCAACTTTTTTTTTTAAATATTTGAGCGTGTATCAATTTAGGTACGCATAATTTTTGAATTTATTTATTTTTCAATTTATTCAATCAATTTTTCAATGTTTGACATGTTCTTCGATTATTCTCATCTCTGTAGATATAATATCAAAATGGATATAGTTAAAATCAATTGTTGTTAGTCTTTTATCGTGCTGTTATACGCAACCAAAGAGTTTTAATAATAAGTGTTTACCATAAATTAAAAATATACATTCTTGAATACTCATTCTACATTAATTATTGAGACAAACCTGAAAAACAAAGATTTTATATTTAAAAAAAAACTGCTCAAGTAGGTAGGATTATTTTTAATACTAAATTGAATTGCTTTCATTTAGAGTTCCCTTTTTAAAAATCAATTCTAAAATTCTGAAGCGATTTCTCAAACTATCGTCCTTTATAGTTAAATTTATCTTGTGTCAGAAGTCCTTATTTTGACTTCTTAAGGAATCTATTTGTCACCTCTATAGCGCTTAAGAAAAACAGATTCTACATTGAATGAAATATTATTTATTCACAAATTGATAAACGCTGCTGTGTTGCGTTTGTTTTCACAAACACAATCAAACATAAACACATATGCCAGTCTTCATTCATATATGATGAATTGCTGGCGCCACGGATTTGACAAGCAATAGAAAGGATTTAAATTAAATTACAAACAAATTTACTTAACTTATTAAAAAAAAACCATTGACGAATTATGATTATGTGCGTTTTTCATGGACATTTCGGCTATTTAAGAATGAAATGCAATACTTTGGAAATTGTATTAAATTGAAAAAAATATTAAATTTAATGATAAAACTGTTTACTTTTGTAATTACTGAAAGTTGGCAGTCTACTCTAAATTTCATACATATAACATAATTGTATCGATAGGCAAATTGTTAACATTTAAAGTGTGAATCAAATTGTGTGAAAACAATATTTGAAATTAGTTTCCTACTTTTCTACTTATTTTGATAAAATGAATTGGCAAATAATTTTAACTGATAAATATTCTTAAAATATGGACCAATAAATTTAGTATCTATTATAGTTTTAATTTGCTTCAATATTATCAGTTACAAAATGCAGGAACCATTTTGTTTTGAAATTTATTCTACCATACAGCGGCAGGACTCAAAAACTTTAGTACGCTCCCACTTTAGTACGCTTCCACTTCCAATTACTGAAGTTCTACCGATGGACCATACTTTCATGGCTATTGTTTTTGAACTTATACCTTTCTCCATCATTCACACATTTCTGAGAATTTCAGTTCTTAGAAAACAGAGTAAAACGTTCCAAAAATTATTGAACCGACTATCCTAATGATTTTGGCCCACCAAAATTATTTATTTTTTGTAATTGTAGTAGAACTTACACAACAAAGTCAAAGCATTTAGTAAGTTTTGTGTCTACAGAAAGGACCTCGGCTATTTGCCGATGAACGATCAGGGCAAAGGTCTGAAATCCTTATAGACATGCCTACTCAGTTGATTACAATACGTCAGTGACACACTTACTATGCCTGTTAACACACTTTCTCGTATTCCTCCTATTGTACTTCTAAATAATGGTAAATTTTCGGATACCTTAAGCCTTGAAATCCTGAACGCAGCTTTTTTCAGACCTAAACTCATTCTAGCTCATATCATAGACATCGCTTAGAAAATAGGTTTCTAACGGGCAGATTAATTTCCATGAGCAAACCCACTCCTGCTGAAAGATTAAATCACCGTCAATGTTGTCACGGTTCTAGATCAAGGATCATTCCCGATTCGGTCTCAAAAAGCAAAGGCATGTCAGTTGACAAACGACTGGGAGAGATGGTCCTGGTCCTTCATAGCCAAGGAGCCGAGGAAACATGAAGATCCGTAAAATTTCAGAGCACAAACATTACAACCAACCCTAAGCACGGACACCAAAAACAATCCCTTTAACAATAGCCATTCCTTTGTTACAGGAGCACCCACTATCTCCATGTATAACGTTGATCTATCACCAAAATCTTTCCAATATAAAACATAACAAACTTCGACACAGCTGCAAGGACGGTCTCAGAATATGAGTTGAAACTTCTCAAAAACTACCGTCAATACTTATTACAAGTAAAGGTGAGTGTACACTGAGGGGTTTGATAGTTCTTCTACTAATCAATCACGCATAAAAACTGCCATAACACAATTTTTTAGCTAGAGAACATGAAATTAAGCTCAATAAGGCTCAAACTGAAACAAAAACCAAAGTCTGGGTTCCTCTGAGTTAGCTGTTACAAAATCTATCCGATAAGATCCTTGGCGAAATTCTTCGATTTGGTCTGCTCGGTGATAAGTATGATATCCTCTTAGGCCCTTGTCCTGACATAGAAAAGCTCCGAACTGAAGGACCAGTAGACTTTAGATATTCGTAAGTTTCAACAGGAAGAATTGTGTAAAGTTGAGAGACTGGCCTTCTTTGGACCATATCCTCCTGTTAGAATTGTAGAGTACACATGCAGAACAAACGTTCACAAGTGCAATACGTTGCCACTCGTATTCAAAGTTTATGTTAAAAGTTTGGTAAAAACTTCTTTTAAAATTTTTTAGATTCAGTAAATATCTTTATAGCTTCAAAGAAAGTATTAAGTCCTTGTCGTCAAAGTACATTGAACTCGCGTTCTTCAACTCTCCTTTTTTTCTTCTTCTTTTTTTGGCGCTGAATTAGGACTCTCGGGAGAATTGCTAAAGGGTTGAAAGTTCGATCTTTGTAAGCACTGGAAATTAACACAAAGTAGACGCTGATAAACGCACATATTCCGTGTACCATTTCCACCATTCTGCCCCTACAAAATATCACAATTCATTGTAATGGTGCATTGCGTTACCCTTATAGTGACATCTTGTTCGTTGTGTGCAGGAACCTAAAGAAAATCTCTCTAGTCTACTAAGATCTTGCTCGAAAGTAGACGGGAGTCTTCCAGATATCTAGGACGTCTTGAACTATTTCAGAAGAAGTGTCCTTTATTTGTGTAGCAACGTGAAGCTTTTGAAGGTGAAGGTTTCATCCTTAATCACAATGTAGTCCACTTTCAGCACGCAGGACCAACAATTAAGGACATCAGTTAACTCGATTCTATTTGGAGAGGTGTCCAGAGTTTGTGTCATTTTTGTCATTGAAACCACAACGGTCTCGGGTTTTGTCGTATTTTTAACCGTACTGATTTTTTTGTAAAGGTGTTTTTTTCCGCAAAAATTTTGACGCTACTAACACTATACTGGGTCTTCATAGCAGCCAAATTATCGATAACAATAGAAGAAAAATAACTCGAGATCGAGATGCAAATAACATATACTTGATAAAGAGTGGCATGAACATTTTCTGCAACCATGGACATGTCAAAATTTATGGCTGAGGATTTTCAAAATGGTTGTAACTGTCCCAGCAATTAAGATTTTCCTAGTTGATGTTTTCAACATTAGTGGACTTTACTGTCATGATCACTTTGACATACATCTCGGTTTTTCAGTCTACCTTATCGAAACCCTACCTTACTTGAAAAGATTTTGACAGTTGTAAGACTTGGTGGTATCAAGATATGTTATACCATTGGTTTTACCAATATCTTGTCACTATTACTCGATTGCACGTGCGAAATGTTAGGCGTCCTTCATTGATAGACAACTTCTACTTTAGTTATTATGTTGTTCTGAATTTATGCTATATGTAATAGAATTGTTACTGAATTGTAATAGTTGAATGTAACTGAATTGTAATAGAACACTGGTTGAATTTTGAAAAGTCTCCCCGACTGTGTTGAAATTTCCTTTTTTTTAAATCTATTGTTCGTGAAAACGTATAGGTAAATATCTGAGAATCTGTTAACCAATTATCTTGCCAAGTATCTCTTCTTGTTTGACATGTCAGAATACTTTGGGCAAGGAGATTATTCATGTGTTTCGATGGAACTGGTGGTGCCGTTTGAGCTTGATCATGGCATCTGCAAAATTCCCTACAAAGCATTCCAAATAATTCTCCGCCAAAAAAAAATATGTCGGTCAAAGATGCTACAAAAGAGCACTAAACTGGAAGTGTTGTTATCTCAGGATGATCTACATACATTTCCAAGCATGATGATGTATAAATTTTATAACCACAGTTTTCATGATCTTTGTGTCAAAAACATTTGGCAACCATGCCAACCTTATTGTTTCACTGGTCGAGTAATTTCATCGTCATTGGAATCGTCCTGCCACACCCTTAGGAGAGTCATCCACATTTTCGGTCTCACTAAGAGCTCCTGAAAAATTATCTTCAAAAACATGAAGGAGGTCATTAACAAAAAAGGGCAAGGAACTTGAAGACTAAGACTATTTGAGGGTATTTGTTTGAATACATTTATTGGTGCCTTACAATATAAACAAATACAAGTGAAACTTAATTCGGCCCACTTTGTCCTAGTTGATGTACAATGTTTCTGTCGAACGGCTGCTGCTATTGCTAATTTGGGCTAGCGTCACGTATCCTTTTACATATTGAGTATGTCCTGATGTACTTAAGGATGACCCTTGTACGTAAACAGCTCACCAAATATATCATCTTCGTCTACCAAATGGGATAATTTTGGTATTCTCATCCAATTGGAAAATCTGTGCATAAAATAAACAATAGTGGACCTGTCACTGAACCTTACACCACATCGGATGCAACACTTTTTTTGTGATTTTTGAACGGGGACATAGATGTACCTGTTACAGAAGAAGCTAATGGTGTTATTAACTCCTTCTTCAGGGAATCCCGGTTGGTATGTTTTATAAATTCCAGACCAGATCATCAAGCCAAAAACTGTCGATGACTATTTCTAGGTCAAGGGTACAGACCGCTGGAACGTTTCCAGGACTAACGTATGACACATCTTAATGAAGGCAAAAAATTGCATGTAGTGCGCCGTGCTTAGACTAAAATTAAAATTGATTTTGCGGAATCAATCCG
This sequence comes from Stratiomys singularior, assembly GCA_954870665.1. Lineage (NCBI taxonomy): Eukaryota > Metazoa > Arthropoda > Insecta > Diptera > Stratiomyidae > Stratiomys > Stratiomys singularior. The sequence goes on along the minus strand of OX940881.1, from coordinate 9,313,250 downwards.
GAATTATTTTACCGAGACAATCGTGCAGACAACAGGATTGTTTGTACAGAGTACAGGAAGAGAAATAGGGCTGTGTTGCTTGTATCTGGAGACTGTTTGCAGAACAGTTCGGTTATGGTGTCTGCGCGTTTAGTCGGCATAAAAAGCTTTCTGTAAAAATGTCAGGCCTTGCTTGAGGAGTGTTAACTTGCCCTTTGTTAGCAAGAAGCTAACTCACTGAACGGTTGAACTTCAGGCGAGAACATTGATTTCTTTCAACATTCAGGGACCTGTTTATATGCTTTGTAGGTGTTCGATAAGTTGCTTGCCATGAAATTGACACGTAATTTCTCTCATCACAGTGCTGAGGTAAAAAATTCTAAGAAATATTTTACTAAGTAGGGTTTGTTCTTTTTCTCCATTGATGCCCAGCTTTCAAGTGTATTGTAATGTCTTCAGGGAGGACAATGTGTATAAATTCAGTTGGATGGACAATTTTGGAATTGTCGTCAATCGCTTGCTGGCTGATGAGTGTAGAAACATACACTAGCAAATGATTTCTCTATTGCTTCCTATCTGTCTTTGGGGAAGGTGATAACTTAAGATGTCTTTTCTGTAATTAACACCAATTCATATGCTCAAACGATAGAAAACTGTTTGGAGAGGTTTGAAAATTCTTCACAAAAGATGCAAATTTGATGCTTAGTTTCACTATAAAACGATCGGAAATACCTGTATGTCTACACGTACACATGGATGTCTTGCCAATCCTACATGTCCTCATATGCTGGGCAGCCGTGGTAATTAGTGAAGTATCGTCCTTGTCCACAATGTTAAAAAAGATATATTTCAGTTTGCGGCTGAGAACGTTCTCCCCCAACATGAGAAGAGGTGCATTTACCAGACCTTTGAGTTATAGAGTAGTTTTGGGCAACATGACCAAAATTTTGACAGCCAAAGCACTGGCCCTTTTCTTTGTTTCGAATCCCTTTCTATTGGATCCGATTTCTCGAAAAAATGGTTGTCTTTGGAAGTATGTTTCATGTTCTTAGGTCCGAAAAAAACCATGCAAATATTGGAGTGAGTCAGACAGGGTCCTGAGGGTTTTCGTGAAGCAATTTTTCGACCTATGTTGATTCGGCTTTTGATACCTTCTCTTAAATTGGAGAGGTTCTCTAAAATGCTACTATGTTGGAGGGCTCAGTACGGTAGCCCTCTCATTTATAAGGTTTTCTGTCTAACCCTGACCAGTATGACCAGTCATACTGTGGTGATTGCGGATTAAATACTTTTATTTTGTATGAAGTCAAACGTTTCTGGTTGATCTTCTACGGATGCACAAAACAAAAGCAATGTGTCACTGCGGGTGTTTTAAGCGCTATTATTCAACCCTTCCCGAAAGAAGTCCTTAATTCGGCCAGGTGTATTAGCCTCATTACTCGTTATGGAGGTTATTTTTCTTTTTTTTTTGGCAACAGATAGGGAGTGTTGGATACCGACACTTTCATCTGGGACACTGACTACACCATCAATCACTGCATCAACATTTGTCTTCAAAATTGCGCCCAACTTCGACTTCCACTGCAAGAAGTTGAATTTTTATACTGTTAAACGTTCCAAAGTCTCTTTTTGTGTTCTTGTGTGATGTTTGCGCTAGCTGTGGTTCTGTCTTCGTCACTGTCTTCCAAATACATCCTTTATTCTGTCAAATTGTTCTTTTTGTTGCTATTCGTTCCTTCTTTGCTGTCCTCATTATCGTCATCCTTCATTTGACGTCTTAAGGATTCACCGAAACTGCTGGAATCTCCATGGACGATGCCCATTTCTTCCTTTTCTTTCACTTTCTTTGCTTGTCATCAGCTACTAAACGTTTCTGCAAGTGGATAATCAACCAATCACTCTATTCATTACTATTCTGAAGTCGAAAATGTTGATGCAATTTTTCTTATCATATCTTCAAATCTTAGATCTCTGCAAGTAATCAAGAGTTTAGGCCTTGGTTCTCTCACTGATGAACATCTCTGTCGGCTGATACAGAAGGTAACTAAAGGAACTAGCAGAAAACCTAGAAAGGAACTAGCAGAAAAACTGCTAGTTCCTTTCTCGTCAAGGTCGGAGCCCCAACTCGACTCTTCCTTTATCTCTTCGTCCCGTTTTTATTTCGAGATCGTCCTTTTATATTGTTCTGCGTAGGAAGATCTGTTCGGTTTTCACCAACGAGATCGTTTTCTTCAGGTAGGACGAGATGATACAGAACCATCGTAGGTACTTGTTAGATTACTCGAAAATCACGGAGTTACCCATAAAGTGTATTACAATACATCGTCTAATGACGTAAATACTGGAAGAAACAAATTAGATACAATGTGTCAAAGACGGTGATGTCTAAAGATAGCGTGTGAAAAACACGAAGTCCTTTGTGATGCATTCGTAATAGACTGGGTGGTACTTACCGGATCGGGTGCGAAGCACGAGAAAAAGTGTGAGCACTCTTTAATGTGTTGAAAACTATTGCGTTCCCTCTAAGGGTGTTATCCCTATGGGAGGCGTCACTAATAAGTGTAAGATTGTTCCACGGAGAACAGGGTGGTTCTCAAAACTCTGTTGGTATCTTTTCTAAGAGTGTCGAAAATTTTGGTGATTTTATGTGAGCAAAGAAAGTTTATTATGTAAGCGATGAGGGTCTATTCTATCTAATTAAACGTTTTTAGGGGCTTTCCTTATTAATTTAAATGGTTCCTGCATTTCAAACGATTATGTGTGCATTTTTATAACTATCATTTTGCCATGAGTGTATAAATTAATTAAAATTGTAACAAGTACTATCTTAGATGAATCAAAATAATACTGAAAAAGCTGGAAGAGGGGCCGTAATAATTTTAACGAAGCCAAAGATAAAAAAAAATTGACAAGACCAATAGCTTCTAGACAGAGTGTGTTAACACATAATTATTGTTTTAATTGAATCACAAGTAAGAAGATAAAAATTAAAACGAAGACGAAACTACCACATACGTGCTCTATATTTTGAATAAGCTGCTGTTCTACAATGCTGGTTGTTGTTTGCTAATTAAGTTAAGTGTGAATGTTATTTGGGCCATTGCAATGCATTCAAATTTTTAAAACTAAAACGAAACAATAAGACATCTCTTCAATCTTTCCGTCTTGCACTCCAACACAATCTTACGAAAGAAAAAAAAAAAGAATCAAGAAGGACATTCCGAAGTAAACTTTTAATTTAGTATCATACAATTGCTAGAGCTGTATATTAAAATGCTTTTTGTGTTAATTAGCAATAAAAATTGTTACACAGTCATGTGGTAAATTATTGTATTTGTTGATGCTGCAATAAAATTAAGTGCTATTAACAATTGGGTTGTAATCGTATTGCAATTGATCAAGTGTCGAGAGCAAGTCCTGTTTGTAATTTGTTGTTTAGTTGTATCGTTTTGTTTGGAGTTTTGATGTGAACTATTGTAGGAATAATTAAAAGGAAAAGTGCGTACACATAGTAAGGAATGAAATGCTGACATTGGTATAGAAATAAAAGGCAACGTAAATTGTACTCATTTGAATGTGTACAAATCGGCTTTAAACAATCGAAGAAACCATTTGAAAAATTCAAAAAAAAAATGCAGACAATATGATAAGCAAATGGGAACTGTTTTTGTATCCTTGCTCCTATCATTTAAAATTTTTCTTAATTTCTACTCTTAGAAGAGTGGTTCATGTACCGTCTCCGGTGTTGAACAACTAACACAGGCAAAATGGTTCCAATCTATTACAAAGTCTACAGAAAATTGATTGAAAAGCTGAAGTATGCGTAACTCTTTGCACTCTCAACGAAATGTTGAGGAAAATTTTTTCGCTACTAGAAGATTCTAAAGCATGATTCATTGTTGAAACACAATTTCTAACTATCGCTTTTGCAATTACTAACAAAACAATGAGACATTGTTTCTTGTTCACCAAGGATCTACTAACACCTAACAAAAAACAAAACAGTTGAATTCTATCAAATCAAAACCTATTTCAGGCTTGATCTGTTTTATTTATTTTGATTTTCATATTTGCACTCTATGCAATATAACAACGAAAAAAGAAAATCCTATTCACATACTTGTACACAAAGGACAATGCTTCAAATGGAATTATGTTTTGTAGTTGATCTGTAGATGTCTAGAGTGGCTTCAGTAAAGGATTGGCGATTCTTGAAAATATTTTAAAAACCTTAAAACTGGTATGGTAAATGGACAAGTAGCCGTTGTACGCTTGTAAAGTTTTTAAAAGTAAATTTAATGGTCGGTTTTCTATTCTCCTTACAGATATGTATGTTCTTTTTTGAAGAGCCCGTTGTTACAGTTTATCCAGGCGTCCAAAAAATTTATCTATTACTGTAGTGTTAGCCAGCATTTGTTTGTCAGTTTCAGGATATATTTCATAGTAATTTTTCGAACATTACTTAGCCTACAACCTACCAATACTTTGTTGAAATTGCAAACAAAAATCGATAAAATTCGAAAATATCAAAATATCATCTCAAATAAAACTCAAACAAAATGTCCTTGCAGATCTTTAAACCTCTACACTGATACTATTTGTTTAGAGCATAAATGTAGTCTTAAATATTTTTGTGTGTCGGCAAGAATAAATTATAAATTTAAATAAAAATAAATGAATAAATTGACAAAGTATGAATGAAAAAAAAAATTAGTTAATATTCGACAAATTGATGTTCTCTTTTGGTAGATGTTTATTGTACAAGTTTCTGAAATAATATGAAATTATATCAATTGCTATCAATGTCCATGAGAATTACACGTTAAGCTGTTTTTTTTTATGTTTTATGACAAATAAAAATATTTTGACAAAAACTGAATAATATACTAAACAAAAATAAAAATTGAGTGTTGAATAATGACGAAAAAATGATCACATATTGGTGAAAATTCTTAAATGAAATAAAATTGATAATGAATAAAGTTTATTTAAATGTTAGCCAGTCTTTTATTTCAATGCATTTAGATGGAGCTCGTTGGACTACAATGTAAATATCAAAACAGAACAAAAATTGACGAAACTAAATTTTTCGTATCCCATATCTGGTGAGATGGTTCTAGTTGGTTTCATATCTAGTGACCCAATCGGGGTCACTAAACGTTTCATAATCTGACAATAACTCACTTGCAGCGTGTCCTGACAAACCAAGCTTCCTTTTCTAGCCATCACATATAACACTTGATCTATACCCACTCAAGAGCAAGATCAAGCGGAAGTCAGTCTCACTATTCGCTTAATCAAGCCAGAGACCCACGTCAAGGATCAGGCAGGCAATTTACTTTCTTTTTGTGTCTCTCTTGCTAGTCGCTGGAAGAGCATTACTATTCATCTTTTGTAGTCACTTCCGCGTTGTTTTCGTATCGGCCGAAGGTAAATAGCTCCATCTGCTTTTGCAAGGATGGGGATATATGTTACGTCCTGGAACCAACAACGCTACTGGCCTGAAGATTCGTCGGTATGCAAACTTAACATGCAGCACTGTTTTACATTTTTACCTTTGCTAAGCTCTATTCCGGCAATTCTTTACTTGAAACATTCGCCTTTTGGTTCCACCCATAAAGAAGGACCATCCGACCGATCAGGAATCGTCTACTCATCAGAAATTCGTCTTCTCCCGCTCTCTGTGACCGTATCTATTTGCCAACTTTTTTCATTCCTTATTGCTTTTCTCAGTCTCTTATTTCTTCGTTTTCACATGGAAAATCCCATTTTCGGTTCTTGAATAAATCTGAATGAATTCGAAATAAATCTGGCAGTTACGATTCAACCAGTGTTTCATTAATATTGATAGGCGTTATCTCGGGGATTCTCTCCTTTGTTAGAATCCCCATCATCCAATTTTTCAGTGCCTCTAATTTGCCACACCAGCACCATAGCGTAACGACCAACTATCCTTAACACTTCGCATTTATAACCGACCAAACATTATTCAACCGCAATTTCCCAAACTCATTAGTATTTGTAAGCAAAGCTAGTTGGAGGTAGGACCCAAGTAAGAGGGATGGAGACATGCGCATGAACATTCTCTCAATTTTTGTTTATTCATAATACACTGCATTATTCTCACATATATTGAAGTTCGAAGAGCAAGTGACCGCGACTTGTACACTCACTAACGTCATTAAATTTCGCAATTAAATTTCTAAGCTCTCTATCTTGCAAAGCTCGCCTTGCGTGCTGCATGGATTATTCATTTCTCTTTTTTAACATGCTAGATTCTTAACGCTTATAAGTCTTTCTCTGATGAGTTCTTTAGCACTTTCCTATTCGTTTTTGTAGATATAGTGAATGGTGAGCAGAAAACGACGTGAAAATATTCCGCCCTTTGCTAAACAGCATGATCATCACATTCTTATAGCATCCTGGGAAAAACTCTTTTTGCAGGAAAATGTAAACATCCTCAGAAGTAGGTCAAAATTGATGTGATAGATTATCTGTTGCATATTAGACGGAATTCTAACTGATCCTGCAGCATTCTTTGTCTATTTTCATTACTAAACATTTTATTTCTATTTTTGAGGCTTTAATCAACAAAAGTTCGGTCACCGATTTTATTTACATCCGAAGATTATGCTTAACAATTATTTGAACATAAATAATCGCAATATATGAAGGGTCCTCAAAAATGGACCGCAGACAATATTGCCCTAATTTTAAGCCTCTTATGAGTAGCACAACTAGGATCAGTGTTCACGTCGTCTACCAGACTTTGGTAAGGGCTGTGGAAATTGTAAAATAAGTGGAAAATTTTCTTCGCATTCACGCTACACCTGCTCTCGACAGTTGACCTCACATGCGTGATACCTCAAATGGTCTCAGTTTATCGATCTCGTTCTCGGCTCTGAAAAATTGGGTACTGGTTCACTATATTTGTCAATCGAGCCCTACCAGCACTTCCCACGTATTCTCATCGGGTTTCCTACTTCTTTTTTTACCAAAAATACTTTCCAATATATCCATTTGTCATTTATCTGCTACGTGTGACCACCTGATTAGATTTTCTCTATTTTACCAGCTTTGGAGAAGAACCTTTATCTTTTTACATTGAGAGCATTAAACAAATGAAACCTGTTTCCTTGTTCCTTATTGATGGATCTTTTATTGGCCCGACAACGAGCAAAACTATTATGAGTCTAGCTAACCTCTTTATTTTGATTAGTCAATCCTTGTACTATGTTCCACTTAACTTTCGTTTTAAGAAAAAAAATGTTTAAAAAAAATTTTAGCTAAAAAAGAATTGTAGTAATTTGGCTATCGTCATAACCCATACAAGGCTTCCTACGTTTAAATTGCTTTCTATCGTCAATTTCACTTAAAACCCTCCACCAGAAAATCACCTGTCGGACCCTTCTTCAACAATAAACATATAAGCCAGGGATAATTTTTGGCGAGTCATTCCGAAAAATTTCACTCACAAAAATAACCGACGACGACTGATATTGACCGTCCAATATCCATCAAAATTAGCTCCAGAGTATGTTAAGACTACGAATGAGTGACGTAAGGATGTGCTCCTTTCAATTAATTTATTCTTATTCTTATTAAATATCAAAACCCTTTTTTGGCATAGTTGAATTTGCTTCCTAGCTCCCGGAAATGTCAGACAGACGTTAGAAAACTCAAAGGACCCAATTGTTGAACGTCCTTTAATCAAATTCTTAAAATCTGTTAAAATTAAAGTACAAAATGACAATCTGTTCGTTATGAACTTCATTCTTGACGTAGAGTTTTCTCAAAATAATTTTTCAATACTATTTTTCGCGTAAAATTTTTTTTCAAATCAAACTTAGTACCTTAAAAACCGTTTCTTCAAAACATCCGCATATGATGTCCTCTAGCAAACTTTTCACAATGGATTGTTTGATTAAACTTGATCCCTGCTTTCTTGTTTTATTAAATAGAATCCCAAAAAAACACTGAAAATACTATTTTATTACGATACCGAAAACTAATACCCCCTAGCATTCTTCCTTATTGGATTGTCGAACCCCATTTGAACTCCATTTTAACACGTCCTCAAATCGATTACCAAAACCAAAACATCTAGGAGGCTATAGACCTGAAAAGTCGACCACTAACCAGTTTTCCACGGTCAAGCAAGTTCTGGAATATTGCTGGCAGTACAGTACAACACAGATGTCCCCCAAATTTTCGGCAGCTATAGCAAATCATTTGACAGCACTGATCGAAACTTCTCGGTGTCACTGTCATTGTGGTCAGCCGGTCCAGTTTTGCTGGGATCGTTCTCGAATTTTCGTACCACAGCAAAACTGTCCCGTCGGACGAAAATGACATTGACGTCAAGAAGTTGTCTAGTTGCATGATCCCGTTGACACAAAGTAAATCAAACCAGGTAAAAGATACTCTTTATCCTTTTTATAGGATATGTGATGAAGTAACATCCAATAGAGATCAGAGGTACACTGTTCAACAAATAGAAGCATACGTGATATTATCAACCAATCACAGTCTCCTAGATCTGCTGGAGGAATCCCCTAAACTGTACACCAAGAAAGCAGGCAGTGCTACTAATTAATGGGACCAGAATAAAGTGCTTGGTCAGGAAAAAAAGGATCAAATCTTTCTAGTACATTATCGAACGGTTAGAGAGGAAAAATGGCTTTTAATTTTGTATATCTTTGCGTTAAACTCATGGAAGATGACAACCACAGCATCAACTGAAGTTAATAAAATGATGCAGCTCGCAACTCAAGTCAAGGTTCTGAATGTACAATTCGGTAATGAGGCCAGAATTATGCTGCTGTTTTAAGACGTGAGTTTTACCGAATATATCAAAATAATTGCAATATATGGGGTCTAGAAACGCATCATAGCTGCTTAAGATAAAGGAAATCAATAAGAAACAAGGTACAACGATAGCGCCACTAGCCACTAAATAGCATTGACACTTCGAGCAAACACTCAATCCAACGAAATCCGCGAAAAATTACTGGAAATTTATTTGGTTTGGTAATTTTTCTCAGAATTTGTGTCAAACAAGTACACTTTTGTCAAATAAAGTGCGGTAAAGCGCAATACATAGATAAATTTACTTCAGTTTTTTCTGTCTCTGTCTGAGTGAAGTTGCCCTGTAGTGTTATTGCTTTATCTGTTTACGTAATGGTATGACCACCAGCTGCATGAACTGTCCGTCAAATCAGACCTGTTTTCGCTTGGAAAAATGCCCAAGGTGGATTGGGCTGGTCAAATTCAGCGAATGAATGACGAATAAACACCCAGGGTGGTTTTGTAGGTGAAGTGGGAGGGTGAAGTGCAATCCAAGCGTACGCTGACTGGTCGCACTTGAAGAAAAAACTGAATAATTGTTGAACTTGCATGTTGAAGATCGTAAGCGATGGATGTCAAACTGGTGATGGCGTCATATGTGAGTGGCCAAAAGTCTAGAGGGACTAAAGAGCAAAGATGGCGAAAACAGTAGCATCTAGCAAAACTCATTTGACAAAAAGGAACAGTTTGGCTTTTGAGGAATGATACCCGTAAGTATTTAGAATAGGGATTATACCGTTGTCTGATCACATTGAAGCCTCCTCCTCGTAATAAGGGCGTAATTTGTTATCGTCCTCATTGAGTGCTGCCTCGGCGATAAGGATTGTAAGACTGCAACGCGTCGCCTGTCCATTGAATTTAGGTGACAAGCGTTGCACTAAGGACATGTTTGATAGTTAATGCCTAATAATGCTTATATTGGCACTCATCCTTTATCTTATGAAAGTTGAACATCTTCCAGGATACCGTGTTTGGTGATATGTTGAATATTCAGTGATGGGCAATCGCGGGGGCTGATTTGCATACTTCGATTGCAGTTTTGAAATTTCGCAGTACAAAATACTTCTTTGAAGGAAAATTTAAACAATTTTTTTTGGTGGAATCGTTTGCTATTGCCGCCAAACTGTTCTGGAAAGTCTCTTGTTTTCATTTTGAAACTTGATATACTAAAATTTAAATTTTCTTTGCCTCTATCCATTTCATATAGTATTCAAAAAAGGTTCAGATAGCATAAAGTGTTAATGAATAGGAATAAGTGATTTCGCATTAAGTACAATGAATTTTTATCCGCACAACATCTACGCACTGAAGTTTACCAGACCTTTGCAGACCCCTGCAGTGATAACTGGAACCATTTCCCATACAATGCACTTTTCAATTTTTCTGTGTCACTCACGCTGATGCCAATACACTGAAATTGTTTATAGCTGACATGGTTTTCGTTTCATATAAAGTCATAAGTTCGGCACATATGCAACCCTTAATATTGCATGCTCGCTAGCTTATAACCGGCGTTCGCAAGATATTCCACTCACACACTACCCCCTCACACTATCGCATGAGTGAACATCGCAACGGTGTACATACTCAGCTTATTGCCATAACAAGATACTTAGCATCAATCAAGATTGTCCATTATAATCATCATCACATACGCAATATCTTCAAAATTCCCCGTTCTGATTTGCAGTTGAATCAGAACCAGTGAAGTGTCCGTATCAGTAACTTTATTCGGTAGTGATGCGACGACTGACTCTACTAATTATCCTTATTTCACATAGTTTAGTTAAATCTCAACATGATCCCCATTTCTATCCGAATCGGACAACTATTGTTCATTTGTTCGAATGGAAATTCGATGATATTGCGGCTGAGTGTGAAAATATTCTAGGACCTTTGGGATACGGTGCAGTGCAGGTGAGAAAGAATTTACATCAAAGTGAAACAGAGAGAGAGAGAGAGAGAAATCCTTAAATTATCATAAGAATGAACAATGAAATTGTGTTTATGAGTGGAATTTTTCTAGGTAGTCCACTTAGGGATACACAAGTGAGACCGATTCGTGGAAAACAAAATTTGACAACTCTACTGGTCATTTATGCCAGAGTTCAAAACTTTCCCTAATTGATTTTAATTGAAATCCGGAAGCTGTTTTCTCAAAATTGGCAGACCAATCTTTTTGGCAGATAAAGTTGACGCTTGATTTCTTGGAACTAATTCAGCGGTTGAAGTGCTTGAAGTCTGTTTTAAACAAAAGAACGTTGTTTCATTGGGCATCTATCAACCACAATTATGATTATTGATTTATCATCCAAAACGTTGTTATGTTTTAAAGTGATGAGGTTGAAATTGTAGAAACCAGAAAATTTGATCATGAAGTCCAACAACGTAATTTCCAAGAAGATTCGAAAATGGGAAACTACCAAAAGTGTTTCGACAAATTAAACAAGGATGGATTTATTTCAGAACGAGATTCGTATCAATTAACACTCCTTTACTTACCATTTTATCTTCGTGTTAGTATCTAGGACTTTCCAGATTTTCTTTCTACTCTGTAAATTGTGAAGACTTCCCATGTGTTCAAGAGTAAGGATATGAGGATCCTGCCACAACAACAAAGTTTATGCTGACTAAGGAAGGTTTCTAATTCTATTGTGAGTAATAACAATGTTCGTCGACTATCACTACTACGGTTTGTCTCCTTTTTCAGTCCTTTATTCAAAATTCTTTACGAGCGCGAACTGAGCTTATATATATGTATTTTCTTTTTGTACATCCCAGGAGCATTCGTTTCATCCCAGAAAAAACAGTCCTTTCTTCTTTTCTACCTGAATCAGTCATAAGCAATAATTTCGAACCGAAAACAAACAATATAAGTAACCAATGTTTTCTGGCAGTTTTCCTTGTTGATATTTCTTCCACTACGAGTTCGCAACCTATTACAAAAAGGATTCCAGTTTCTGTGTTCTCTTGTCACTCCTTTTGTTGAGGTTCAAGCTACATCTTATTTTTGTTTGGGATATTATATGATTATTAGCGATGCTTAGCAAATTTTTGTTTGTTTTTAATTTCAAATTTGAGCCTTGTGCTGCACTCTACTTCACACCCTTTAGAACGAACTACTTAACATCCTTCAACAGTATCGGCTTGATTAATTTAAAGCAATTTTTTGAACTTGCTTTGTACCCATGTATCAATCGTGAAATCCTGTATCACATTTTATACCCTCAATAAGTTACCGCAATAAGTTTATAACTACCTTTAAAATAGTTCGTGCAAAGAAATTCTGATACTGTCTGATATACAAAAAAAAAGTAATCTACATAGAATTAATTTAAGAATAATTGAGTTGAATAAATTGATGTTTGTTTGAATGCTGGAAATATTAAATCATTTGAACTTCACAAATAATAAAGGCCCAGAATCGAACCTTTTGGCAAACCATATTTCAACTAAAATGACTACCAGTAGTCGTTATTTATGTGGAAAGAAAGCTATTCAGTTTAATAAAAATGTAGAAGTCTTCAAATTGTGCCAAAATAAACAAACAAATAGGAGGAAAGAAACAATAGGAAAATTTTGTTTACAAATTAGGGAACGTTCCGAATAATTATCCAACAAACACTTACTAGGATGTAAAGTTGAAATTCATGAGTATACACTTAAGTTCATGAGTAAAGTCAGATTTAAAAGAAAATAGAGCGTTTCAGAATACAAAACAGCAGTTTTGTACATTATGACATCATTATAGAAGTCATTGAAGCATTGCAGTCTAGATAGGAAAACAGAAGTTGATTGAAGCTTCTGGATTACTTCAGATTATTCAAACTTACTGCAGACGAAGTAAGCCAATATTCTGTTTTCTTTTTTATCAGAAAGCGAAGGTTATTTTTGCTCCCAGTGAAGAAATTTCAGCATTCTTCTGTACTATCCTCCAATCAGCCCTTCTGTCACCTTCACAATCTAGCCTGGAACTGTTTATCACATTAATATTGACCTAGGCCTCTATTTCTTCGCTAGTTTCTGCTTTTTGGTACGGAGAGAACATATGGGGTAAAGTTTGCTGTGAACGACCCAACCAAGCAAGAAATTCAAGATTTCTCGTTAAAAACGCTACAACATAAAAAAAATCGTACTTTTTCGTGAAAAACATACAAACTCTACCAAAAACGGAAATTCCCGCTAATGAATGTAAACCATAGAAAAATTTAAAGAAATCATTGAAATCATGTTGTATGGAAACCGTGTTATATTAATTTAGCGTACCGCGTAATATGGAATCCGTGTTACAATAATTGTCCGCGTTATAATAATTTCTAATTGTTATAACATGGTTTCTGCAGGTACTGTGCTATTTAAGGGGATGTCCTACATAAATGTAAGCAGGAGATAAGCTAATTCACTTATGCATCACTGTCTGACTTCTCCACTGTTATAAGCTCAAAATATTTTGAACCACCATAGTAGAATACTTTGTATTTGTTTTCCATGAAGTAGCACTTTATAGGATTACCATTTCCAACAGGTCTCACCAATCACGGAAAATGCAATAATTGAGCCGCGTCCGTGGTGGGAACGTTATCAGCCAATTTCATATCTGATTGCATCGCGATCAGGAAACGAGGAGCAATTTGAAGAAATGGTTAAGCGTTGTCACAATGCTAAGGTTGTCGTTTACGTGGATGTTGTACTTAATCATATGGCAAGACATCATAACCGCGTCATTGGAACAGCTGGTTCACATGCTGATACAGCCACAAAAAGTTTTCCCATGGTCCCTTACACCGTTCATGATTTTCATCCCACCTGTGCGATAAGGAGTTACAATAACGCCGCTGAAGTGAGAAATTGTCAGCTTGAAGGATATTTGGATTTGGATCAGAGTAAACCCAATGTACAAGATCATTTGGCGGATTTCCTAAGTAAGCTAATCAAAATGGGCGTGGCTGGCTTTCGTATTGATGCAGCAAAACATATGTGGCCAAGAGATTTGGCAGATATTTACAGAAAAATCGATGATTTGAACCCGGCTTTTGGCTTTCCTCATAGAGCTCATCCGCTTATATATCAAGAGGTCAAAGATTTGGGAACCGAAGCTGTGAAAAAGTATGTGGAGTAATTTGTGGTGAACTTGACAAGTCTGAAAAAAAATTTCAATGTTTTACAGGACTGAGTACAACGCGCTAGGGGTAGTAACAGAATTTCGGTATGCGATTGAGCTTGCAAAAATATTTCGTAAAAAGTCACCGCTGAAGGTCCTTAAAAATTGGGGTCATGAATTCAACTTTCTACCATCGCGAGATGCTTTAGCTTTTGTTGACAGTTACGACACGCAACGAGGACGTGGACCAATCGTTATGACGCATCATAACAGACGAGAGTACATAATGGCCGTTGGGTTCATGCTGGCCCATCCTTACAGCATACCTCGTGTCATGAGCTCGTATAAATTCCAAACCCCGGATCAAGGTAACCTATAGGATCTTTTTTATTCATATTAATATAGATGTACGAGATTGACAATTTTCGAATTTCTCCCCGTGACAGGACCTCCTGCTGATAACGATGACAATATAATCTCGCCCAAGTTTGACAAGAACGGACAGTGTAAAAACGGTTGGGTTTGCGAGCATCGTTGGAAGGAGATTATCAACATGGTCGTATTTAGAAATACCGTGAAAGACACTCCAGTGGTAGACTGGTGGGACAATGGAAACAATCAAATAGCGTTCTGTCGCAAAGGTCGCGGATTTATTGTGATAAATAACGAAGAAACTGATTTGGAGGCTACCTTGCAAACCTGTCTTCCCCAAGGAACCTACTGCGATGTCATTACAGGAGTTAGTGGTGGCGCAACATGTACGGGCGGATCCGTCGATGTAGATCCGGATGGAATGGCTTCCGTTAAAGTCACCAAGGACATTGGAATCTTAGCCATTCATTTAGGGGTAAGATAGCCCCGAGTGGACCTCTTAGTCTCACATACTCATACGTTCATTAATTCCAGGAAAAGCTGTAATAACAATTGTCTTGATGCAATCATTCCAATCAAGCAAGTACATCTTGTTCATTCGTAAGGCGTCGCATGTTATTTTTAAGTTATTTATATTCATATATCTTGCATTAATGTGTTAGTATCAAAATAAACTGCAGTTTTTATAAGGAAGTTGTCGTTGTTGGCGCTATTTATAGTCAAGCTGAGAGACATCGCGTCGACATATTTTATTGAGTCTAAGTCCGATTGTAATAGGTGGTGAAAATTGCGAGTGAATGATCGGGACGCGCATGTATCACTTTGGCAATCTGCGTCACCCTTTCCGAGGAGACAATTGAACTCCTCTTTGGACTTGCCGACCGCAATAGTGCATGCTACTATCCAAGACGCTCGTTCCCTCAGAGTTCTTGTCTGACCAGCAACCCGGTGGTAGCAATTGATTTCAATTATGACTGTAAATATTTGGATAATTCAATTTGACCGGAAATGTTGACATGTGGAATATATAAAAAAGAGAACACGCATAAGGGGGTTGCGACTGAGTCATTCAATTGAATCTGGCATTGCTGAATATGCTGACGTTGTGAGAAGAGTCACAACTCCTTTGAATTTCGAAGTGATTTTTGTGTCTTTTGCAAAGTGATTCAACGAATTAAGTTCTGCGTAATTCGTGTCAAAGGATGTTATTGCATACACACATTGAAAGACTATTTCTATGCCTGAATTACATACACTGCGGTTGGTAGCTATATTTATTTGGTCTCATGTGCGATCTGAGGTTTGAAAAGGGTCCAGGACACATTTGTATGCTACTTTCATTTGAACATTTATGCAAAAAACGTTCATGGACTTAGTGAATTTGAACTTAGAAGGAAGTAAAGACAGACATTGGCCATGTCAATTTTAGCAAACTTAGGTACGGAAGGGACAGAAAACTATTGGGGTTAAAGTCAATGTTCGACATGCAAAGATTATCAACTAATTTGTTTCTTGGTTGGGAAACAACATTTTGTTGATTGTGCTTCCTGTCATTACGATCTAAACTACACAACAATATCCTGATTCATCAGTCTACCGTCGGATTGCGAAAGGCCTACATTTAACTTTGTAGTTTTTTTGTAGTACGAAGCGACGAGTTCACTTTATACCCCTTCATGTTACCAATGAATGACTTAAGATGAAATTCGGATGAATTAAAGACTTCTAAGAAAACAAAAACCAGATTTTTTCCACCTGGAACCATATGTGTCAAACTGGTGAAAAAATTGCCAAGTATCTTTCTGACAGATGCTCTTTGCTCAATTGCTGTGGTTGTATAGTGCAGTATTGACACAGGACACAAAGACAAAAGTTATGCAAGCAATCTTCCTGGCAGCTAATTACATTGAAATTGTTCTGGATTATTTTAAGACACTCAGCATCCTTTATCTGTAATTGAGGTAATCAGGAATCGAGAGTAGTGTACAGGCGGATCAACTAGCAAGAAAGTGAGTTTCAAAGCAACCTTTGATTATTAAGAACATTATTTTCACCGACTTCAATTTCTCAGAACATTTTTCATGTATCCAACGAGGGATATCAAGTTGAGCAGTCAAGCAATCACAATTTTCGAAGCAGTCTTCAGGGAACAAATAATGGTCCAAAGGAGTTTTTCTAACATGAATCGTCGTGGACTTCGGACACAAATCGTCCTAGGTTGGCTGTCAAAGAACAAAGTCATCGAAAAAACTCCCACAGGGTAACGTCAATGGGCGATTACGATACCGATAACTTTTGTTGAGACTTGAACCCTTGACTTTTTCCGCGCATTTGCCGAAACGTGTTTTTAAACTATCCCTTTTTACCGATGTTGAGGCTGTGTTTCCTCAGAATGACAGACCGCCTGTCACCTTCAAACCACAAACAGATTATGTTGTAGCCCAATGATATAAGGTCATTTATTTCTTCTTCGGGGGATCTAGGCTCTTAAATCAGTACCATCAAATATTTATTCTTCTAGTGGGTGATGGTTGGACTAACTAAAGTTGTCTGACTGGACTTGTATCAATGTTGGTTTGTTTTTTTGTTTTGACTCAGAAATGATAAGCTTCGAGCAACAAATTGCCTCATTGTTTCAAGCAGAGCTCCTACTATACTTTTGATCTCGTTATTACCAATCACATTTTCTTCAATCAAAACTTCTGTCAACCAGTTCACAACCTTTTATTGCAACTGAAATCAGTTCCATTCTGATGAGTCTACAATGAAGTTTGGATAAAGAATGCAACAGGCTCCCAGGGTTTAAAATATCAAAGTATTTCCTCAGCGTCTATGGTGTAAAGAAATCTCAAACTTGTTTCAGAATGGACAAGGGCAAGATAACGGTTCTTACTCACATTTTCAGAAAACTATGCAAACTTTAAGGATATTTTAAGGAGATGGGTTTGAAAGTGAACGATGAGTTCCAGCTGAAAATGTTTTCCTTCCCTTAACCGTTTCGGTGCGATTCGTCGACATAGCGACGAGCGCGCTTGACCTTGAGAGCGCGGTTCGTCGCTATCTCGATTATTGCGTCAGTCTGCGTTAAGTGCCCGGTGGGGGAGGGTTGTTCGTGCGTTCAGTCTTGTTTTCAATAACACCAAACCTATAAATAGATAATATATTTGTTTGATTTTATTACCGCAATTTTAATTAAATATAACCAAAATCCTTAGCACTGAAATGGTTAAACTAAGTCTCCCCATTTTCGGCCCAATGTCATTGGACCATCTATCTTTGGGCTCCAACAGATTAAGAGGATGCACCCCTCTTTTCGTGAAAATGTTTCGTAATCAATCAAATGATAATTGCTAAAGTATGAAAAATATAATAAGTACACACGTCATACGAAAATGCGTCGTTTTGACAGGCGTGGTTATTATATTTCGAATTCAGTGATCGCTCACGCAGTTGCGCGTATGAATGAAAGACGGCCTCAGCTCATCAAGAGACGTGTCTTAGAAGGATAACGAAAAATGAGCAACAACTGGACCAAAAAAACAATGTTTGGAGCACAAATACATCATTTTCACGCAAAATATCTTTCTAGGGTATGAATTGGGGTGGACTTTACCTTTCTCTTTCAAGGTTTACCAAAAAATTTTAACAATGGAGTTTTTTTAAATACCTTCACCCAAATACTTAAATCAGGAAATCTATCAAATATAATCCATCAAACATCAGAAAGAAATCATTTCACGTAAATCCTTTATAATTTATCATATTACAACTTTGAACCAACATGAATGGCCAAAACACCATCATACTCATCAGCTCCGACAAAGATGTTGGCAAAGCCGAAGACTTCAACTTGGACAGACTTGCCGGTACATTTGCCGTCAACTTTCGATCCAGAGATAACATCGCAATAAGTACCAGCGGGCAAGCAAGTTTGCAGACGTTGATTCAAGTCATATCCGTCATTGTTGAAGGCGACAAAACCGCTTGCACCGCGACAGAAAGCGATTTGATTGTTTCCATTGTCCCACCAATCGTTCAAACCAGAACCAGCAACGGCGTTCTTGAATCCAACCATGTTGTAGATTTGACGCCAACGATGTTCACAAACCCATCCGTTTCCACATGATCCATCAGGATTGATGCTAGGCGACAAAAGATCGTTTCCATTGTTTGTGCTCGGTGGAGCTTGATCCCGGTCATTGAAAGCAAACGAGCTCATAACCCGAGTAACACCATGTGGGTGAGCCAACATGAACGCAACGGCCATTTTGTATTGTTTGGGTTGTTTGTAGGTTAAGATACCACCGCCGTCACGTTGATTGTCGTGATTATCGACGAACACGAATGATTGCCAGGATGGCAAAAATCCCCAAGCCTCTCCCCAGGTGGACAACCATTTCAACGCATTGCCTCCGCGGAAAGCTCGGCCGATTTCTTCGGAGAATTGGAACTCAGTAACTGCTCCCATGTCCTTGTATTCATGCTTGGAAATAGCTTCGCCTCCATGGTCGATAACTTCTTGGTAAACGAATGGACGGGAATTTGGAGCAAATCCGTGGGCAGTGTTAAGATTCTTGACACTGTTGTAGATAACCTAGTGGAGGAATCTCAGGTCAGAGAGAAGCTTGGCAAATTACAAAAGGACAGTATTTACCTTCAAATCCTCAGGCCACATATGCTTGGCGGCATCAACACGGAATCCAGCAACTCCAAGATCGACTAAATGATCGAGGAAGCCCTTGATCTTTTGACGGACATAGTCCTTGCTTTGGTCCAGATCCTTAAGGCCAACAAGTTCACAGTTGCGAACTTGGAAGATGTCATGCCAGTTGTAGATATCGCAGCTTGGATGGAAGTCCCAGGCTGAGTATGGAACTCCTGGATAGTCTTTGGTCAATGTATTGGCGGTAGTTCCACCAACTCCAACAGCGTTGTCACTTGGACCAGACATGTGGTTGATGATGATGTCAACGTAGATCCTGACACCAACGTTGTTACAACGACGAACCATGTTGGCAAATTGTTGTTCATTTCCTGATCGGGTGATCAGTTTATAAGAAATTGGCTGGTACCGTTCCCACCAGGGACGACCGTAGACAATAATGTTCTCATTTGGTGGTGAGATCTGTAAGCAAACGGAAAAATGAAGGCGTAACAAAATGGCATGGTTAGGATCCAGTGAACGTCTTACTTGAACGCCTGCGTATCCAGCTGGTGCAAGGAAGTTTTCACACTCGTTGGCAATATCGTCCCATTTCCACTCGAATAAGTGGACAATAGTATTCCTGTTTCCCCATTGATGGGTATTATGTTGAGCGTGCGCTGCTGCAACCAGCAGAACGAATGTGAGTGTGGCTAGCCTCTTCATGGTTTTCAACCAATCTGTCCTTGTATTCCGTATGGTTTTCTTTTATACTCCACGCGTTGGGCGTATGGCAGTCGTGGCTAATTATTATATGCCTCCCTATCAAATATCACTTCCATTGTTTCATCGATATGAGTATTAAACTCTTCGTGGGGAATTTCCTGATAAAATTTTATTATGGTCCCCTGTATTTGCTATCTATTGAATTTTTGTTTTCTTTTGCAGCAGTACTCAAATTTTGAAAATTTTTGCTATCAATTCACATGAACTATTCAATAGATTGCTTGATAGATTATCTTTCCTCAAATAAATATTTTCAAGCCAGACTGGTTAAGAGACAGTTTGCTTATTTTTTTCGTGGAAACTTGTTATTGGTTCCCAGAGAAAGCTTTTTGAAACTTTTATTGCTCCCCTCGAAATTGAACGAAGTCTATCAAACGATAAGTAGTTTTCGTTCAGCTCTTTCGCTACGATTTTGATAAATTTTCCATCATGGCATATAAGGAAAACCAAATAATGAAAAGCTCATGAAACAGGTGAGAATATGAGTAGATAATACGTTTAAAACTACGCGAAAAACGACGTTAGTGACATTATTTTGTTTGAATTTAGAAAAGTTCTGTAGAAAATGAAACTAATAAATTCTAATCCAGTTGGCTTAGAGGTACCAACTCTGTCACTGACAGATGTCAACCCAAAATTGAATGCTTTTGATTGGTATGTTTTCAACTATGGTAAAATGTCTCAAATATTTTTATTCTCATATTGTTTGCAAAAATTTTTCATAGTCTTCAAACACCGTTGATGTGACAAGAATCGATGCGGATGTTTCTCCCAACTTGCTTTTACATAGTTAGGAGATACTTACTATGGAGACAACTGTCAATGTTGGACTTACTCAGTCTTATAATATCTGCAGTTTGAGACCCTTGTAAACTTTGTTTCCTCTGTCACTGATATCAATATGTGTCCGTTACGCTTCTTTCTGCAATTGTTATTAAATATTTATAACTGAGCTTTTCAATCTAATGGTTTATTGTCAGCGTCACAAGTTGACAGCACCCTTTTTTAACTGTGCACACTTCTTACCGCGTCCCTCATAGGTGGTGATCGTGATTGTAGATTGTACCACAACCGCTTTACCCAGTGTTTTGGTGGATCAGATTGAAGTTGTTTCATGAGTAAAACCAATTAGTAACGTCTAGTTTCTTGATAATATGACAGCGGAGAGCTTCACAACCAAAACAACTGTTCTATGGTGAGTACCGATACCTAAAATAACGACATAGTAACGAATACCATTTTCACACCTACTCTAGGACTCGGGATAGCCATGTCACTATGCAAGTATAGGCAAAAGCCTGAAGTTCTGACATGGCATCCAAAAGAACTCTCAACTGTCATTAACATTGCTCATTGCTTTTTCAATTCGTGCTTTAATTGACAAAACTATCGACGTTGAACATTGAACTGATAAAGGAATTTTGGATCCACTACAACTTTAGTTGGGTCCACTTGAAGAGACCATCCTCTCCTTTCATTTGACAATTGGGACTGAGCATACCACTTTCCCAAATTTCGATCTGGTATCGCAAATGCCTCCCGTAGTATACGTTTGACAAGGGATGTCACGTTGTCCACTCATTCCGTCACAGTTTTGAAGTGCTCCTCAGAGATCAAATAACAATCAGACAGTCAGTTTACATAGATTCTGCCATAAACTTCGGATTAACACAGACTAGAACTACACTGGTATACATATGAATCCTTTTGATATTTTACGGAACGATTGAGATTGAATTCCAAACATCATATGCATTGTGATATGTTTGAAAATATTATCGTTGAAAAGTTCTCTTTTAATTTGCTGAACGAAATGAAGCCTTGGTACTTAACTTTTGATTACAGTTTAATAGATTTTGGGTAGTATATTTCCAGTTACTCCTTAGACAATTCTTCGAAGATCTCGAACCGTCCTTGGCTTATTTTCACATAACTAAGACCTCAACAACCTTTAGATGGTTATGTCAAAATGCTTGAGATTGCACAATTTTGGCGATCTGTTGACGATACCAATTTTGTGAAATGAACTGCCCGGTGAAATTTTCTGCGTTTTTTTAGAAATCTTTTTTTTTTTAAATATCCTTCTTTAGTTTTGTTAGCTCTTTTATTATCAAAAAAGACAAACCGCTTGTGATCTTCCAATTTTAAACTGATTACGCTGTACCGCCAAGATATGCAGTCCTTGATTTATACTTCAGGAAATCTAGTGTCTAAAGTTAGTTCTATTTAATAGATACTCTTCATGAAGGTAACCTCGAGAGCAACCAATATCGTCCAGACGGAAAAATTTGGCTCAAAAATGGTAAGCTATCTACCATTATTTGCATCTTTGAGGCACCCAATGCCCGTACTATACTTTTGATCTCGTATTTACCAATATCGTTGCCCTTTGTCAATGCTTCTGTCAATGCGAGTTGAGATATCGGACCTGGTACAGTTAGAATCCTCTATCTACAAATCGCAGTGTTTATTTGGTTAAGGGTACTACTTGTTTCCATTGGTTTCAAGTCACTTTTGAGACAAATATAAGTTATTTGAAAGTCCTTGACGATAGTCCCAAAGAAGTCTTTGTTTATCGGAAGCATACTGACAGGCCCATTGACAAGTT
Source organism: Stratiomys singularior (assembly GCA_954870665.1). Taxonomy (NCBI): domain Eukaryota; kingdom Metazoa; phylum Arthropoda; class Insecta; order Diptera; family Stratiomyidae; genus Stratiomys; species Stratiomys singularior. The sequence continues at coordinate 9,290,915 of OX940881.1, read as the reverse complement.
TTGACGTTTTGTGGGTCTACAGCACCGTCAAATCATCTGAAAGTCTTTGACAATAGTGCCGAAAAAGTGTTTATTTATCGTTAGGATGATGTCAGGACCACTGTCAACATTTGTCGTTCTGTAGGTCTTCAGCACTCTCAAGTTATCTGAAAGTTCCTCTAAGTTCAGGTGCTGCAGTAGCGCAGCAATGAACCGTTGACCATATGTAAATAATCAATTATCGATGGCGGATTGTTGAATGTTCTTATTTGATTGGGTCTGCTGATGGCGAAAAACATAGATTAGCCCGGCCCTTAGCACTCACTATAGTATTATTTGCTTCCCTATGAATTCACCAAGTGTTTCAGTTCTGTAACTTTCTTCTTCAGGACAGGACTTTTCATCTTCCGTTTCCTGCTGCCGCTTGCGTTCTGTAAGGTTTGAACAAATCTAGATGGAGTCATTCTGTATTCTCTGCTCCCTCTCTACGGGCTCGATTGATGTCGGGTTTGTCTGAATCGAGTCTGTTTATATTCCTTTTTGCTTGGATATTTGGCCTTAAATACTGTTAGTATTGTCACGAGTGTTTTTGAGCCCCTGTGAGTTTTTCCTAGGAGTTGTTTTGCTTACGTTTCGGTCAACCAAACTTAGCTCATCCCCTCTTTTATATCCCTCTGCAACCATGCGTCCAGGGATCCATGTGAGTTTTACGGCTACTCAGGTTTGAACGATTTGAAGGCCAGTCACCAATCCTGCCCAAAATTGTGGATCAACACGATTAGAGACACGCGCCTGTAGTGAATACTTGCTAACAGGGTATGTTTGTATCCTTGCGGTTAGGTTGCTTGTAGCCGCCTCTGAGGCTATTTCTAATGCAACTACCCCTGACCGGCAAATTATCGTGCGACTCTCAATTTCAGAAATTTGTTTAAGTTCCAGACTATCTCGGAAGGTTACCGGCACCTCTTCTCTCATGTCTTCGGAATCCATCGATGTAAATCACGGCTTCCATTCCGAATGGGAAATTCTGTAGCGTTTCCAACTCTTCTCTAGTGATAATGGTCATCGTATTTGGAATTTTTGTTGTCGCTTTTATCCAGTTTCTTTCAAGTTAATGGGGCAATCCTCTCCTTTGGTTTCCAAATGTAGAGGCATCCCACTTGGGAATGGTAAGGTTGGAAATGGATTTAAATCTAATCCTTGTAAGCTTCGCCTCCCCTAAAATTAATTTGTGAAGTTTCCCTGAAGTTGAACACTATTTTTTGGAAGTTAGAGGAATCTTCATTGGTTAACTCCTAATAAACCATTCGCTAGATCTTACGTAGTTCTTTGGTTCTGATATTCTTTTGTAGTGCTAACGACCATACCAGTGCTGAGTATGTGATTTTTGCTCTCAGTGTCATTTGTGTATATAAATTAGGCAATGTTGAGTTGAAAGGCCCAAATTTTCTGCATAGTTATTTCATTGTTAAGGTAGCTACCGCAGCTCTCCGTATGATATTGCCTATGTGTTGAGCTTACAACCAAGTTTATCCCTTGATATGTTTTCCCTGCTTAACGCGCTTCTATATTATTCATCAACAGTCGGAAATGAAAATGATTTTGGTTTTTAGTGTTGCGGAGATATTGCATTAACTTCTTTTTGACGTTTAAATACGCAGTCCGTTTAACTTCATAAGGACCTTAACTTCATAACGGACAAAGTCCGTTTCATAAGGAATAACATGGCTTTTGCGAGCCTTCCACTGATCAGGATAGCGATATTGTCAACGTATGCTTTTGTTCTGAAACTCATCCTGTTTATGATGAACTTGTAGTTATAAGTTCCGTCATTCCTTTGATTAGATGTGTGTGTATTTTTTTCATATTTTGACTGGCAACTAGTTTGATCTTGTCATTGTTGAAGGCTTGATCGGTCTAAGGTCCCTCTCAGTGCTGTCTCTGTTGAATATCCTGGAAGGTATGTGTGTTGGTTTGGGACCAAGTCTTGCCATGGTGAAAGAGATTTGTATGCAGCAAACAAGGAAGTGTTTCAGGTTTTCTTAAGTGTTCTGCAGAACGGAACATCACACCCCGATGATGGCGCATCGCCGGACCGTGTCTGCGGCCTGATCAAAGAGAGTGACGCGGAACGACGGAATATTCTGTAGACTAAACAATAATTCCATCCCCGTTGGAACACGACATTGGACACTAAACTACTAAAACTAATCCAGCCATTGTCCCGTGTTACCGCATATATCCTTTAGATAGAAGGGTTCCGTACATTTTCACCAAGATCTGTATTACTATCATGGTTGCTTTCATAAGCACAATCGGATAAACTTTGCTGATTTCTGGTTATTTGTATATTCGGAGATGGTAACAGCCCATTTGACCTTTTATTTGTTCGCTATTTTTTTTGAGCCGTAAAGCTGGAGGGAGGACTCGATCGATAGGAACTCTTGACCTTCTGCACTACATGTTGTTCAGGATGCGTCCTCCTTTTAAAGCATCTTGATTATTTATGGCTCTTATTTCACAGCACTTTTTACTCTGGTTTTCTTGTTTTCTTCCTAAATGTCGTTGTGGAGGAGACAGTTTGATTTATTTTCCGATTTTTTTAGCCCTTTTGAAAATGATCAGATTTCACTTGTAGCCTACTTGTGATCCATGTTTCTGTATGAGAGGCGAGCTATAGCCTTGGCATTGTGAAGAAGATGATTAAGGTGATAAGGAATTATTACCTGCACCACTTGCTGCCTTTCGTTTTTTTGTGATAGAAAAGGTTGGACGCAGATTTCTGAAGCTGTCGCCTTTTAGACTTCTTGCATGCTTTACATTTTTGTCAACGTCTTTTCGACTTTGTAATGGATTCGCATAATATGTACCTTCGTATTGTCGGGTAGTGTTTGTGCAGCCGCTCCTATTCGCTCCTTTTGGATTATGGTCGATCAATTCGCTCAGCCATCCTTTTCGCTCTCCTCGGATATGGGTGGATCAATTTGATAGGATAGCCTTTTATCGAGCATCTGTAATTGAACATCAATTATCAAGCGCCAATTAAAAATTGTCAAAAATCGTTCACCACATGTCGTAAATTACCCATGATCCACGCATCAATTGTCCATCAACAATCATAAGTCGTTGATACTTAGGCATCAGCTACTAAAAATCAATGACAAAGTATCAACCATTCGTAATCAATCATTAATTATCAATCATCAGTCATCAATGACTAAGAGTTTATCAGTACAATCAGTTAGCAATTTAATCAATCATGAATGATAAGTCATCAATCATGAATTGTCAATCAATGCTTCTTTTAATCCTGAAAATTTGAATTCGACAAAGTCTAGTTGATTTACAAGCGGAGCTTCTATGATTTAGAAAAGCTAGTACAGGATCGAAAGGGGCAGGAAGGAAACAAGGCAATGGAATGTGGCTTGTTACGTGGTTATTGCTGTTGCTGACGTCCTTGAAATTGAACTCTCGTTGGTTTGTTCCTGCAGATTTCTCAGAAGGATTATCAACATTGAATCGTTTGAGCCGATCGTAGCAAGCAGCTTAAAAAATTCATGAATTAAAATAAAAATTAAATTAAAAATAACTTATTTATTATGCAAAATATAGGATAGGATAGAAAGATAGGAAAATTATACGCTTGATTGCCAAGGAAAATGCCAGATAATGCATTTAATACCAATAATGACTTCCAATTAAAATTTAAAAAAAAACCGAAATCCTGATAATTTGAATGCAATTACTCACATTGGCTCTATATTTTAACAAATTTTCTACCACCCGCAGTATGTTAATCTGCAGAAAAAATTTTATCGCAATACTCAAATGGTTAGTGATAAGTCCTCCTATCTTTTCCCGACTTTCGTTGTTGTTGTTGTCTCGTCAAAATCACAAAACACACATTATCTAAATGTTATCGTTGAAGTATCTACAAATATTCTTGGATCTATTTATGCGTGTTAAGTTATTTAAAGACAGTAAAATTAATTTCAATCACGTAATTTGCAAATCAATGAATGAAATCTTTGGTGAAATCGTATCACGTGAAAAATAAATGATTTTCTTATCAGAGCATACTGAAAATGTGTTGGGTTTTGATTCGTTGCTTTTTTTTGGTAGCCCATAGATTATTCGAGAAAATGCAGTTTATGCATGAAAATTCTTAATGTAGCGATTTTTATTATTGGAAATGTGGTCTGGAACCAGTTTAATTGGGTTTCATGTTGAATTTTTTTGAAAATCATCATTACTTGGCGTTTATTCGCAATTATCATAGATTTCGGAATCTCCCGAGAATTTCTCCACAACATTAGAATCAGTCTTTAACGAGCTCTCCTCTGACCATCAACCGGTCCCCTTTCTTTTAGAGGACGTCTTCAGAGACATAAAAGTAAAGAAAACAACAAACTGGAGGTCTTTCTGAGAAACTCTAGTAAATGAAAGTTTCACCTAAGAGCTAATAACAGCTAGAGTTCTCAACAACAGAATTCTAGAAGTTGCAGAGAAAATCAAAAAGGCAAATGACAGCCACACAGCTACAACTCCGGCCCGGGAACATAGTCCCTACGAACTCCCTCAGGACCTAAAAAAAAGCCCGGAGAAGACCTAGGAGCACGGGTAATCCTAGACTGAAAACGAAAGCCTGCCGGTTGACCAACAAAGTCCGAAAAGTAATAGTCGACTTCCGAAACAACCAATGGGAAGGATTCCTACAAAGCTTGGAGCCTGGCGAGAATGTCTTCTGGAGGATATCCAAATCTACAAATCCAAATCAAAGACTACAAGAGACAGTCGAAGATAAAAACATCATCCCCGACGAACAATTCGGCTTCCGTACTGAACATTCCATTGAGATTCAACTCATCAGAGTGGTCAAACATCGCACCAAATCGACAGGCCTTGTTATGTTTGACATAGCAAAAGCTTTCGGTAAAGTCTCGCATGCAGGCCCAATCTTCATAATGCATGAATTTCAAATGCTACTCCCAGTGATAAAAATTATTCACTCTTTTCTCAAAGGAAGAACTTTCTGAGTCAGGATTGACAACCACCACTCAAGCATGCGATCTATCAAAGCTGGAGTCCCGCAAGGATCACCTATCTCACCAATTCTCTATAGTCTATACACTGCGGATTGGCGTAGTCTTCGTTTATCCTTATACGCAGATGACACGTGTATGTTGAATTCATTATGTCAAAACTGCAAAGCTCCATCGATACCCTACTGGAATACATGCGCAAATAGAAAATAAAACTTAACAAAGACAAAACCTAGTCACTGTTCGTCACTACAAAGAAACAGCAACACCCTCGCCAACTACAAGTCGACGACGAACAGATAACATGGAACAGGACAGCAAAATACTTAGGACCAACAATTGACCAACACCTTACATGGAATGACCACATACGACAAAAACGTCTCCACTGCATCCACATCCTCGTATCTTTTCAACCAATCCTCAAACCCGGCCCCTGAACATGACCAACAAAAATCTAACATACACAAAAATAAGACGACCCACTTTACTCTACGGCAGCATTGCATTTTACCAGGCATCGAAGACAAACAAAAAAGCACTCCAGGCAATACAGAATAGGGCTCTGAGATGGATAGAATAAATTCCATGGTACATTAGAAACGTGGACATACACAAGGACTTAATAGTCGACACTATAGAAAAATACATACGCGACAGAGCCTTATAACTTTTTGACCAAATAGACAGACACTCGAACATAATGGAGTTCCTCAAGATCCCCGAAAAATTACCCCAAAAAACATATCCAACCATCAGATCAATTACTGACAAAATCAAGTAAATAATCTTAGGTTACAGTGATTGCAGAAACGCTGACAGACAAGATTGGAGCAAAGAGTGCTCAATCGTTCTGGCTCCAAGGGACCAACTACTCCAAGAGTGTTTTGCGAAACAAACCGATACAAATCTACCATTGCTTGTTCTATCTCTTTCTGTCGGAAGCTGGTAAGGAGTGCTTGTACTAGTTTTTACGTGCGTTATGCCTAGACATTGACAAATTTTCGAGGGTTTTTTTTATTAAGAAGACGAAGAGAGGCAAAGAAGAGAGACATTTTTCGTGAGCCCATTGACAAGACATGCATACCTCAATTGACGCACTTGAAGTTTAGGTTGTTATGCGGTTCAGATATTGCCATATACGGTAACTACTGGTTTCTGCCCATTGTAGATCATGTTGCGACTACGAGAGAACGATCACTAACAACCTTCCCAATGAAAAAAAACTAGTCTCAGAAATGGGGCGTATTTTGTATATGTTTGACAATAGCAGCTTTCAAAATTACATTTGAAACAAACAGAGAAAAAACATTCTCAAATTTTTTGACACATTTTTGTGATTTGCTTTCCATGGTTAATTAATGGTTACAATTAAACGCTTAATATGTTTTTGATACATATGTAAATAATCTTAGAACTGTCCAATCAATTTTATTGATATGATGTCTACTATGCCGTTATATAAAGTATATTGAACTACTCTTATCAATGTTACTGTCGCGTGAAACCTTGTGACGAACAGTGAAGATTATTCAGACTAGTAAATCTTTATCATCTAATAGACTTACTGCAATTAAAATGTTAAATTATGCAAAAATAACTAAAACCTGTACTGATAAGGAAAAATATGAAAAAAACCCATTCAAAAAGTTTTATTAAGATTAAGCTTATATGTGGGTTTATACAATGGAAGGAGTGTGAGTTTGCCCACGAACATAAGGAGGTGTGGCAGATACCATGGTCAATGCCATTGAGGGTGAGAGAAAAAACTCCGAAACCTAATATACTAGGATGACAAAGTATTAAATGTCAAAAGGACCAACGTCTTTAAGTTGGCATATTTGGCCGGGCGTTACACTTTTTTGCCGCGAATACAACTGAGTTGAAACTCACTTTTGAGCGGCTGCAAAATAAGGATCGTTTCAACTAAGACGCAGTAAAAAGTTAGAGTTTAAGGGTCCTTTCATCTCAGGAGCTCAAAGGGTGAGTTCAAAGGGTGAGTTGTGTAGGTTCGAACCACCGACGTTTGGCTGTGAACATCTGTCCTTAAAAGAGAAGGTACCGGTCCAACATAGCCTTTATGCTATACAAAAATACTAATGGAAACATTGAAGTCACACAAGATTGGATAAGAAAGAAGAGGGTTCTAAGGAAAAGCGAATCAACGTTTTAGATACTCACAGCATAGCGTCATACTGCGCTACTACTCTCGAGTGACTTGTCTCAGACAGAGATAGTAAATGTACAATTGGATTCACATTTGTTTCGTGCGAGGGATTCTGGTTTTAAGCGAACATTTTTGGTCCAATATCATTTGATTGGAAGTGTGTTCAGAGAGTCAGCGCTGTACGTACTTACGCTATGACATATTGAAGAAGGTCAAAGCTCCGTTCAATGTCTAAGAAAATATAAATAGAGACGTTAGATCATAGTTAGAAAGGTTTTGAGACTGATCGACCAAAATAAAGGTATACGACTCAAAATGAAAGAGGGGGAAAACACGAGGCCATCCGTCAAAAATTGAGCCATTGCTGTGTCAGCTGGTCAAAAGGCCAAATGACTAGTACTCAAACTAAAAGAGGAACTTTCTGATAGTATCCAGGTTACGACGAACAATGAATTTTAGGTTTTCATAGAAAAAAGCTTCCAAACAGTGATCGATAGGCTTATGACGCTCAAGTGTGACGCGCAATTTGTTTATTCTTTGGAAAATAAACGTATATTTGCAAGCAGATACCATGAAATCACGGTATCCGCGTCACGTTTCGAATCCCTAATGAATGCACTTCAGGTCCTTCCGTCAGATGGTAGACAGTTCAAAGGTATTTTCAAAGAATTCATTGACTGACACATTGCCAAATACCAACCCGTGCCACCTAACCCCTGAAACTCGTTTTAGAATTCGGGATTGAGCCAATATATAACGACTCAAATTATCAAAATAAAAGGATATATAAAAAAGTGGACGCGAGTCTCACATGAATTAAATGCATTTTTTGAAACTAGAGACATTGTGATGAGGAAATGGTGAGATGAAACACTCTCAAAAGAAAAATTTAATTGGGCAGATATCTGAAAAGATTTGCCCGATTTCCATGGGGTCAAAATAAGGCAAAAATGGTTTGGATCAAGCTTAAAAAAGTTTACAGCTTAGAAAATTTGTACTTTGGAACACGTTTTAGCTAGGGTAGGTCCTTTCCCTCTGCGCAACAAATATCAGGTACAGCCCGTGTACAACATATGTATCTGGTGTCAATAATATTTGAATTTCTGTTTTTAGTGTTGGAGTATCAGCCCGTAGATCTTTAAAAGTATCATCTGGGAAATTGTCAATCTTAAGCGCGATTGTAGTTAGATCATATTTTCATGTATGATTGCTTCTAGTGCATCTTTTCATCTCTTTCATGTTAACTTTTCTTGTACTTAAAATGAGCTAAGCCGGCCTCTATGTCCCCGCTCGATAGCACACTACTGCGTGCTAAGGGTAAAAATAAGGAAAATCATTTGACCTGAAAGATATAGCGAAAAAACCAGTTCCAATCGATTGCTTTAAAATCCCCATTAAAATGCAGCTTATTTTGTAAGGTAGAAGACTGCAGAAGTCTTCACACGTAATTCATGTGCGTTAATGTGTTTAAGCAGCGCAGAAAAGGAAAATTAAAGCGGGACAGGCACAGGACAGGACCAGGAAAATATTTCACGTACAGAGAAGTGTCGTTTCGTCAAAGTTGTCCTAATAAAAGCCAAAATAGAGTCATGACTTCTCTCCAGCAAATTAATTTACAACGGAGAAGAATGGCCAAGACCAATATGTACAATGCAAAAGCCCACCTTTGCTCCTTACCGAACAGCATCAAGGCATAGCATAGCGTTAACACTCTTAAACGACCGTTCAGAGAAAGAGATAGAAGTAGCACCGGACAATTACATTTATTTTGGTTTTTTTTTAAAGTTTGAAAGAGAAATTTACGTTTTATAAAAAAATTTGAAAAAATTTACCATTCCAAATCAAATATAACTTTTTAAGATTGAATCAAATTAGGTCCGTATTCATCGAATGAGGCAAGTTTAGGCCCAGGGGTAACAACTAGTTTAGTCTAGGTTCAATGTCTAGGTGCTACTTTTTTTAGTGTGTATCTAACTCTAAGTGAACTAATAACATGTTTGAACCCTGAACCTTTCAAGGATGATGTTTGAAACAAAAAAAGTTTTGTTTTTGATGCTGAAGGCTTCTATTTTTAAGCAATTGAATGCAGCATACCAAAGCCCGACCTTAGTAGAAAAAAAGTTCTGAGTGTAGCAGCCAGTGGTTTTCGAAATTGTAATCGTTCCACTTTTTGCTCTGTGGGCTGCCTGTGTTCGAAATTTATGCACCTCAGAAGTCCAGAGTTAAACTATCGCATTAGGTTACTGGAAAGGGCAACTGGACATCTACCCAGACAAGTTTCCAGGTTCACTGGTTCTTTCGTGTGGAGTACCGGAACAAAGGACTTAGAGAAATTGTTGGATACACTGACTAGACTTACCGTACAGTATGGAGCTGAATGCTAAAGGTATGCAGGATACCATAGTCTGCATCATCACGTCTGCGTGTCGCTTATCCCCCACCGAGACCAGAAATTTGAAAAACTCCACCGTTGACAAGGGTAAGCTGAACGTAGCTACAGGAGTATGATAAACTCTAGAGGAAAGCTCTATTGGTTGAAAATCAGAACTTCGAAATGAACCGGGAACTGTTTTTGGACCAGTATGATCCTTCCTTCAGTTTTAGGCAGAATTCATTAGAAGCAACAGCGGCAAAACATTGAAGAAGGTACTTGGCAGACCCCTGTTTTTTTTGATGATATTGAGTATGGCGAACAACAGGATGTTTACTGACGTAAGTCATATTTAAAAACAAGATGAAAATAAGTCTGTATTAGTTGAAGCAAATATATGTAAGTGTTTTCATTATTTTAGCCAAGTCTGCCTATTAAAAGTAAACTATCCGTGTCACAACAAACTCCTCCACGATAGAAGCTCCCAACGAAATAGACAACAAAATATACTTGAAATTTAAGGTTTTATCTTATACTCAAAACGTTTATTTACCCACTTCGAGTAAGCGAGCTTCTGTATCGTCGACTTCAATTGATGACTGATATTAGCGAACAATCTGATTAAGTCATATCAGCTAATTTTATTTTTTTTGCGAAACCGATAGAATCGTGTATGCTTTAATTGAACATTGGCCACTAATTTATTTGGATAACGCGGCAGCGTACTATAAAAACAGCGACTCTGCAGGGGTGCGAGCAAGTCTTTCAGCACCATGAAGGGATTCACAATTCTAGCACTCGCAACACTCGCCGTTGGGGCTTATTGCCAATTCGATACCCATCAATGGGGCAATCGGAATACAATTGTTCAACTTTTTGAGTGGAAGTGGGATGTCATCGCAAATGAATGTGAGAACTTCCTAGCTCCCAAAGGATACGCTGGTGTTCAAGTAAGATATTGACACTGAAATATTCTTTTCAGAGTGATTAAGACTCAAAAATGATTTTTTCGTCAAATTCAGGTTTCACCTGTCACCGAGAATATCATTGCTCCAGGACGTCCTTGGTGGGAACGTTATCAACCCATCTCGTACAAATTGATAACACGTTCCGGTAATGAGGCTCAATTCGCCGACATGGTCCGTCGTTGCAACAATGTTGGCGTCCGGATCTATGTTGACGTTGTGTTCAACCACATGACCGGTGACAGTAGCAACGCAGTTGGTACTGGTGGAACCCGCGCAAATCCAGCAACTCGTGACTATCCAGGTGTACCATACAGTGCATACGATTTCAACCACCCATGCGATATCAACAGCTATAACGACAAATACCAAGTGAGAAACTGCTACTTGGTAGGTCTCAAGGACTTGAACCAAGGAAACGAATGGGTTCGCGTGAGGGTTGTTGATTTTTTGAACCACTTGGTTGACTTGGGTGTTGCTGGCTTCCGTGTGGACGCTGCCAAACACATGTGGCCTGAGGATTTGAAGGTATGCTTTCGACCTGAACTCCATCTCACGTAGGTGAAACCCTAACTTTCAATACAAATTTCAGGCAATCCTCTCCCGTGTGAAGAATCTGAACACCAACCACGGCTTCCCCCAAAACGCCCGACCATTCATCTACCAAGAAGTCATCGACTTGGGAGGTGAAGCCATTTCCAAATACGAATACACTGACATTGGTGCTGTCACTGAATTCAAAGCTTCCCACGAGCTTGGAAAGGCTTTCCGTGGACACAATTCTCTGAAATGGTTGGTCAACTGGGGTCCTCAATGGGGAATGATTCCATCGGACAAGGCTTTCGTATTTATCGATAACCACGATAACCAACGTGACTCCGGTGAAGTTCTATCCTACAAAACTTCTAAGAACTACAAGATGGCTACCGCTTTCTTGTTGGCTCATCCTTATGGTATCAGCCGTGTGATGAGTTCATTCGACTTCCATGCTCGTGACCAAGGACCACCAAATGTAAATGGTGAGCTCTTGCCACCAAGCTTCAATGCTGATGGCTCATGCGGAAACGGTTGGGTTTGTGAACATCGTTGGCGTCAAATCTACAACATGGTTGGATTCAAGAACGCCGTTGCTGGTACTGGTCTCAACGATTGGTGGGATAATGGTAACAATCAAATCGCTTTCTGTCGTGGTGGAAGTGGTTTCGTCGCTTTTAACTTGGAAGGATATGATTTGAATCAAACTCTTCAAACTTGCCTGTCACCTGGCACTTATTGTGATGTGATCTCTGGATCCAAGGTAGATGGAAAGTGCACTGGCAAGTCTGTTCAAGTTGGAGGAGATGGTAGGGCCAATATCTTCATTGGTACTGGTGAATATGATGGTGTTTTGGCTATCCACAAGGATGCCAAATTGTAAGATGTGATCATGATATAATAAATATTGCTTGCAGTATATGCAGGGTGTTTTATTTGAGTCCTATATTCCACTGAAGAAATTATTATCAAGATAGGCCTGGGTCGGACGTTGTGCCATCATGTTCTTTCATTTATCAAACGTTTTTAACTTGCCATTGAAGGATTGGAGCTTGAGACTTCTTGTTTGATTGGTTGTTAATTCAAGATATGAACATTTGTTTGTAATGATGTGACACAATATCATTTTACTTGAAGCTCACAGACATTTCTGGAAATTGCTAATTGGCTTCCTTGTCAGCAATTGCTATCTGCGGATGTAGTTCGGATTATCAAAGTCAAAGGCTTGAATATGCTTATGAACTCCTGTACGGAGACATACGGGATATACCCGCCCCGAAGAGGCAGAGGTATGCCTCCACTGTCTACTGAACTCCTTTTGTAAGCCAAAGAAAACATGACCCTCTTCCCGGCATCTGAGTTCCGTCTGACAACTTCTTAATACTTTTATTGCAAATGCACTCCTGTTTCAAAACAAAGATGACAGCAATGCCATATCTTCTAAGCACAGTTCTTGGAAATTGACTGCAGTTGAATGTTAAGCTTAAATCTAGCTCAAAATGGCCAAATAGTGGGACAGGGTTTTGCTGAGGTACAATATTGCGTTGTTATCTCACCACAAAGCTAACTTTCTCATTGCGATGACTTTACCCAATCATCTCATGCTGCCTTGGAAAAACTCTTTGTTGATTGCTAGTTCGTTCAAAATAAGCTTGCATGAAAAGCTCTCGATAAAAAAAAGCTGGATAAAATTTTTGATGAGGCGGAGGTCTAAGCGATTGTAAGACCGCGGAAGCTGCAGTGGACAGGCCATGTGAATCGTATGGACGAACAATGGTGACCCAAGAAAGGTATTCGTTGGAAGAACTGAAGGAAGGCGACCATTCGGGAAACCAAAAAAACTATGGTGGTCTCTATTGATGAAGGCAGTTCATCGGTTTAAAATTCGCTGCTCGAAAATTGGAGGACGAGGTCAATGCACAGAGGCAGTTTACTGCGGTTGCTGCTGAAATGGATGGCCCGAAAACGGCTTTATTGCCACGAAGAAAAAGAAGAGAAAGACAATGAATAAAAGCTCTCGATATTTATTGACTTATCCAAATGCCGTATTTTTACACCTATGTTTCATTTACGAAAAGAATGCGTTCCATTTATTAAGGGTCGTAATTCGATTGAGCAATAATCGCCTTAGCAATAAGTATTTACAGTACATAAATAAGTATTACAGTAAGAAAGCACCTCTTAATATTACTTATTATCTTACAGCATCCTTTAAAGCTTCCAAAATTCTCGTCACAATTTCCTTTAGTTTTCGGAATCCAATACTTTGATTTATATTATATTATTATACTTGAACTGAGTCGCGACGATTTCTTGGTTATAACAAAAACTCTCTCTCCTTGAAATTATTCTAAATTGTTGAATGTGTCCATCAATGATCTTGATGATGTTATAGGGAACCCACTGCAGGACAATTTTTTTCCCTGAACTGTCTGTTTTTAGTTTACCGTACGTCGAGCGGCCGCATCATGTCCTCCGTCCGTGGCTCAATTATCGTCCGCTCGATTAATTTTCTGGGAAAGTTTTCCTCCTTGTCAAGGTTCATCTTCCATAAGGTATTTTCTAGGAACTGAGTTTGCAGTGTGTTTACAAAGGCTTCTCCTTTTCCGACGTTGTCTTTTTATGTCATTGGGGCCAACTTTGTGCGGCCCAGATACCTCATTGTTTAAATAGAAGTATGTGGACATTCTCAAGCAATCGGATTAAGGCTCTCTGACAGTTTTTCTGATTGTTCTTTTTGAAATCGATGTATCTGGTAACAAAGTTCATTTGTCAACCGGCCATGTTTTTGTCAAAGCTTAGGATTTTTCATGCGCTCGGCTCTCCTCTTTTCTCCTCTCCAGGATTCCGCCTTACGATGATTATGGCTTTCTCCTTTCGGGATGAAGGACGTTGTAAGGATGGTATTTTTTGCTGAAATAGTGACTGAATTTTCCTTCTTGCCTAACTTAATTTGATTGTCTGAATTTTGCCTTCCTTATCCGGAAGACCGTATTAAACTGTCAGTTGTCTGCATAATATTTATAAAATTAGAAACCTTTTATAAAATCGGCCTTTTGTCCTCAAATTTTCATCAATCTTGCTTTGAATTTTTCTCTCTCCCTGTCAATTTGTCTTCAAAAATTTCGATGTTTCACTTCAACTTTTACTCCAGGTGGTGAACAAGTTGGAGTTTCAATATTGAGTGCAACAAAACCTGGGTTGAAGATCTGATGCGCATCCTGATGGTGACAGGAGCACTCGATTTTTTGCTTCTGATGTCGGAGTGTCTGACGATCTCGCAGATCTAGATCCAGCTCTGATAGTTATTTCTGGGAAATTATCGAGACCAAATGTAATTCTCACCAGATCACCATCTCATGTACCTTTGGCCATCAGATGAATGTGTTTTAATACGCCTCACGGTCCGAGTCCTGCAGTCAAATGTTGTGCCTTAACAAAAATAACAACATGTGGGTTTGCGTGGGTCAACAAAGCCTCTTAATAACGTCGGATTTCACTGATATAGCTTATGTTCCTTTTCTTCTGAAACATGTTGAAAAATTAAGTTGAGGAAAGGGTTCGGGTTTCCATTCTTTGATCTGGTTTCTTACGACTTGTTGTTTTTTTGTAACTTTACGTTACAAATTTTTTTGAGAAACAAGAATGGAAAGAGAAATCCAGGAATAAACTCAGGAAAATTTGAATGGAAGCAACAGCAAAAATACGAGGTGTCGTCAATGATAACAAAAATTGCAAAATTTGCTGCCATCATTCGATTGGAGGACGCCAAGTAGCTTGGAAGGAACATAAGCACTATGACCAGTCAATTGAGAATATCCTTTCTGTTGCTTGGGAGGAAATCGAAAAGGAAAGAAAATATAATAAATAAGAAAGTACGAAAGTATAACTACAGACTTTTCTCTGGTTAAAACGATGGTTTTGACAACGATGTGATGTTGATCTGGTCTAATTCGTATCACACATAAGAGAGCTGGAGGTATAATAACGAGAGCTCCGTCCAGTGCTTATTTTCCTTTCAGGGAAAGCCGTGAAAGTCGAGCCGTGATCTCGTTTGGCAGTTCATACAAGGAGCTGTGGAAAACGCGGTTTGGTACGTACGTGAGTGCGTTTGACAGGCTTACCGGGTCCTTACTGGGTGCGTTTGACAGGCTTACCGGGACAAACATAATTTAGCTTATGCTTGATGAAATTATGCCCCAAAGGATTAAATTGAAGATTCCAGCTGAGGTTTCTGTGTGTGATATTTTTGTGCTTGCTTGTCTTTTATAATTTCATGGAATAATTTTTCGGTGGGATTTCAAACTAGAGACGATGGAGAAGATTGTCACTCAAACTGCTGAACGAAGCAAGAACAGAAGGTGAAACACGAGGGACTTTTTTCCACAGTAACACTTTTTACCACTGTATTGCGTTTAACAGGTGGTTGCCATTCTAGCAGTTCTTAAAAGAGTTCTTGCATTCTATCTTGCTAAAGGAGCGAAATTCAGACCTTGGCTTGCTAGAAACTACCATATCTGAGTAATACGGTCATTCCTTGTAAATTCTCAGTGTTAGAGGTATATCCAGGTACCAGCGGCAGCTGACAAGCCCCCATCCGTGTGAATGAAGCAGTTTGTTGGGTTGCGATCGTTCCAGGAATCTCATACTGGTTAGTTATGTATAAAGGTGTCGTGATCCCTAAAATCGGTGAGGAGTTCGGGTGGGGACATGAGGGTTCTGAATTCTCTAGCATAAGAGAGCATTATTGTATAGATATGACGATCTTCGTTGTAAAGTGGTACCTAATTGTAATGTAAACGAGACGATGAATAGTAGAGAGTTGATGAAGCTCAACTCAGGTCTGAAGTCAAGTCTCAAGTCTGAAAGGGACTGTCATATATGGCATGACCAAGTCAGCTGCTCACAATTACCTTAGTGACATCACGCGCCACGTTTCTCTACATTTAATAATTAATTGATCATTTCCAACGCAAAAATATTCGCAATTGTGAAACAATTGCAATAGCAACAATCAAATAAATCAATTTAATCGTTTTATGTCTTACAAAACCAGCATTTTATCCGAATTTCATTCCTATTTATTCATTACTTTCTCACAAATTGTGCTGCAAAGCGGTAACTTCACCATAAATTCCATTAATTCAACTCAATTAGATAAATTAAGATATCAACCTCCAGCCCAACCTCGGCGCAAAATGATTTAAAGATTCAATAATACAGTCATAACCTAATTCAACCAAAGTATGTAATATCGAGCGAAATATCTTTAGCTTTAACGAATGCCTCCAGTCCCGGGCCTAAAGTACCAGATAATTTTGTTTCGCATTTAAACTCCTTTGTAGTTTCATCCTAAGTATAATTCAAATCAATTAACTTTATTCAAATTCTGTCTCCTGCCACTACTGTCACAACACTACCGCGCAAACTAATAATAACTTTATAACAAACATTTTTTATTAGGAACTAGCCACAAACTACCACATACCATTTTGTTTTCTTGTCTCATACACTCCCCTTAAAGCCAGCGAAAATTACATATGAAAGTTCCAAGCTTATCAATTGTTAAAAGTTTTATTTTGTTTGTTCCATTCAAGTTCTACACACAAACTACTCACATAAAGAGTATAATACATCATCAAGTCATGTGAGAATTCGTCGAACCTTCCTACCCAAATTTTATCTTAACCAGACTCCCCAAATAAGGACTGTAATACACGATACGAATTCAAACAAACTCATCCTTTATTCAAATACAGTCCTCCCACTTTGCATTAGTTGCCTTCCGGCTGACGACATTGTGTTGGTAGACATTCAAGCACGACTTGCGTCAAACAATTCGGATTCAAATAGTATTTATTCGGTTTGTGTTCTAAGAATACGTTAGTAATTGGATATTTTTTTCCATAACATTGAACACCATGCACTCATTTGGATCTTAAACATTGAAATAAAAAATTAAAAGCCACAAAATTTCGCAGCACCATGAAAGGATTCGCTTTCGTGGTCCTTGCAGCACTTGCCGCTGGGGCCGACTGTCAATTCAACACTCATCAATGGCGCAACCGGAACACTATTGTTCAGCTCTTCGAATGGAAGTGGGATGTCATAGCAGATGAATGCGAAAACTTCCTCGGCCCTAAAGGATATGCAGGAGTTCAGGTAAGAACTGCACAAAAAATAACATTGCTTACAGATTAATAAAGAACGCACTGTTTTGATTTCCAGGTTTCACCAGTAACCGAGAACATCATCGTTCCAGGACGACCATGGTTTGAACGGTATCAACCGATTTCCTACAAGCTCATCACTCGTTCTGGCAATGAAAAGCAGTTTGCCAACATGGTGCGTCGTTGCAACAATGTCGGCATCAGGATCTATGCTGATGTTGTCCTCAATCATATGTCAGGAGATAGCAAGAAACCAGTTGGAGTTGCAGGAACCAGAGCCAATCCAACGACGCGTGATTATCCAGGAGTTCCCTACAGCATTTATGATTTTCATCCAGAATGTGAGATTGATAACTACACTGATACATACCAGGTCAGAAATTGTGATTTGCTTGGTCTCAAGGACCTGGATCAACGCAACGAATGGGTTCGTGCTAGGATCGTGGACTTTCTGAATCATTTGGTTGACTTAGGTGTTGCTGGGTTCCGTGTTGATGCCGCCAAACATATGTGGCCTGAAGACTTGAAGGTGAATGTTCAAATTGATGATTTTATATTTGATGTCTTATCCTCTTCATTAAATCCCCAATTTACAAGGTCATCTACTCCCGCGTGAAGAATCTTAACATCAACCACGGCTTCCCCGCCAATTCTCGTCCTTTCATTTACCAAGAAGTCATCGACTTAGGAGATGAAGGCATCTCCATTAATGAGTACGCAGAAATCGGTGTCGTCACTGAGTTCAAGTCTTCCCACGAACTAGGAAAGATCTTCAGAGGACAAAACGCTTTGAAGAGGCTGGTCAACTGGGGACCAGACTGGCAAATGCTCTCATCGGACAAAGCCTTAGTATTCATTGACAACCACGATAACCAACGTGACTCCGATGAAGTTCTATCCTATAAATTGTCCAAAAACTACAAAATGGCCACGGCGTTCTTGTTGGCTCATCCTTATGGTATCAGCCGTGTAATGAGTTCATTTGACTTTCATACTCGTGATCAAGGACCCCCAAATATAAATGGTGAACTCTTGCCGCTCAAATTCCATCCAGATGGCTCTTGTGGAAACGGTTGGATTTGCGAACATCGTTGGCGTCAAATCTACAATATGGTTGGATTCAAGAATGTTGTTGCCGGTACTGGTTTGAACGAGTGGTGGGACAATGGAAACAATCAAATCGCTTTCTGCAGAGGAGAAAGCGGTTTCATTGCGTTCAACTTGGAAGAATACGACTTGGATCAAACCCTTGAAACTTGCTTGTCAGATGGTACATACTGCGATGTGATATCGGGATCCAAGATTGATGGAAAATGTACTGGTAAAACTGTTCAAGTTGGAGACGATGGTACTGCCAATATCTTCATTGGTGCTGGTGAATCTGATGGTGTTTTGGCCATTCATAAGAATGCAAAACTATGAAATGTTATAAATAAATTTGCATGCTATTGAACTGTTTCTTGTTTGATATTTTCAAAAGGTCTTAAGATGGGACTAAAGGTCTTGAGTTCTTTCAACCAAGATACGAGAAGCTTTGTCTTCTTTTTCACACAATCGTCAGAATTCCTGGTATAATGGTTTAAGTGTAGTGATTTTAGATGAGTTTGTCGAATAAGCTCTATTTCAAGACAGCAGCAGTCTTACATATGGGTCTACCAATAATGTTTGTGTTCCTGTCTAATTGATTTCGAATATTATCCCATGTGTATTAGAAAGCCTAATCGCCCAATCAACGAACTCTGTGCTTTGTAATTGCCCTTCATTTTGCACGTGTCCTTAAGCCAATACAATCATTTTAATCTTTCTCACATCAAAACGCACAAAATACAGAAAATCACCATAATATGTCATGCTTCGTTGAAACAACATTCACTTTTCATTTATTCTGACACCTGCTCCAATTGCGACTACATTTAATGGGAAGTACAAAGACAATTTTATAGATTATCGTTAGTAAGAAAAGCTTTCCAGTTCTTGATTGAAAGCTTGTTGACAATAATACACCGAGCAGTCAGAACAACACGTCATTTGAGTAGCAGTAAATCTTGTCGATTCTGACTGAAATAATTTCCACACGTTGTGCTCATGATAAATACTCATGATCAAATGCCAAACGTTACTTATAACAATTGACAGCAGACGTCAGATATTGTAATTCAAAAATGGCTGCTATAAGTTGTCAAAAATATATTAATCGTGTTCAAAAGTTAACGTAAAGGTGCCACAAGTTTTATATTGTTGAGCTTCGTGCTCCTTTGTGGTTTCTGAATAAAAGGTCAGGAAGAAATCAAAACAAAGTCGACATCTGTCCTCTCAAATAAGATCATCTTTTCGAGGACAGTTTGACACATTCTTTTGTAATTACGAATACTAATGAGGATTGAACAGTATTGTTTCCTGCGAAATTAAAAACTTTAAGCTGTCCTGGAGTACTGATTGCGTGTAGTTCGCTGCGACATAACAACCTAATGTCGTCATCTTGGCGCTACAGCCCTTTTCGAGCCGAATTCACCGAATGGTTGCAACTGAAATAACTTTATTTTAATGTCCGCATCGTTCAAAACGTAAATCCGGAATAGTCAATCAGTATCCTCGCGGATCGAGTTCAGCTAGTTATTACTGAGGTATCTTATTGGATTTCAATCCTTAGCCTTGCCTGATAGTTCCTTCCTATGTATCCAGTCGCTTTTATCCTTAACATATTGCCTGCTTATTGCAACTTCTTCAATTTCACAATCTTGAAGACTTCTGGCTCGTAAAATTGTTCATAGAACTATTCGTAGTACTT
Organism: Stratiomys singularior; assembly: GCA_954870665.1. Classification (NCBI taxonomy): domain Eukaryota; kingdom Metazoa; phylum Arthropoda; class Insecta; order Diptera; family Stratiomyidae; genus Stratiomys; species Stratiomys singularior. The sequence goes on along the minus strand of OX940881.1, from coordinate 9,270,899 downwards.
TAATGAGACCCGTCATGTTTTGCTCCTACAATACATCGCAGGATCCGGCTTTCGAAACCATTTACAATCAGTTATTGATGCTCACGTCAGGATCCGTAACCGAAACCGTGACTGCTGTTACAACCGTGGCTTATCCTGTAGGGATTGGAGAAAGTTTTTATATCTGCTCTTACAACCGTGGCTTATCCTGTAGGGATTGGAGAAAGTTTTTATATCATCTGATAGTTAATATAAATGCTTTCTTATAGGAGTTCTCGATTTTCTGGAGTCCAGAAATTTATTTATTTAGAGTCTAGAAAATCTAGAATGGAAGGTTATCAGGATGATTGCAATTGATTTAAATACCCTCATATTTTGGGTATATTGTCTGTCTACGATACTCTATTTTGAAAATTCAGTCTGGAGTATTTGATTTTTCTTGCCAAGTTCTCCGGTTTTGACGGTCATTACTTGTCAATGTTTGAGATCACTTCCTTGTGATGAAAATATCCTAGGTTCGTCAAACTGGAACTGAGGGAAACTGGTTCTGGAAACTGGTGGTTTTGACGGAGTAGTCTTCATAACTTCCATGTTCACTGTCTTATTTCCTTCTTCCGCAACTTCTAAACTTTTTCGTTTCTCTAGTTCAAGAGGGCCATTGATAACAAAAGTACATTTTTGAGAAAAATACAAGGGATCGGATTAAAGTTCATGAGGACATTTTATAGAGTTTTATTGATAATATCTTAAGTGAATCTAGACATCAAAGTTACTAAAAAATCACCGCAAAATCATTTCTTGAACCGAAGTGTGATATGTTCTTTGGGAAAATGAGGTTCAATTGCTCATTTGTCACATGCTAGGAACCTTAGGACGAGCTTAATTGCTTCCTTCAGATGCCCGTTGATATGTTCACATCTTATGTTGTAGCTTGTACATGAGAATAATGATAATAGAGTAGGAAGAAGAGAACTGTGTGAACGCTAGTTCCGGTGACTTTCTATTATGAAGGGTTGATGTGCAAATGATACATTTCTTCGGATGAGAATAAACCGACTGTCATGGCTCACCATCTTTCTGTCATGGATTTTTTCAGCATCAAATCTTTTTACGGCCCCAAAAACGTTTCAAAATGCTTTTTTCTTAATAAATAAGTGGAATTTGATGTAAATTTTAGTCATAAATAAACCGCAGTCACATATTAATTTGTATTCCGCAGGCTAATATTTTTTGACGAATCGCAACACTTTCTGTGTAGCAGATCTTACATTATAGCTTGCAATCACAACTGCACCCTTGCTTGAGTTCAGGAGCTTTATTTTTAAAAGATTGAGATTTCCTCGCCTGTTAAGGTTTTCTTTGTTTGTAAAAATTTTTCACAGGCCCATAGCTAATCGCTTTAGGTCACAAGGTACCCACCACCAAAGTCCATACACTTCGGACCAAAGCGTGACCTCAACAAGCGCAACCACTCTGGCAATCTCTCAATCTAACGGTATTCGGCCCGAATTTCCCAGATAACTTGGTGAAGATGTACCACAAGGATAAATATTAAGGGAGATGTACATTAATATTAAGTACCTACATTAGATACTAACACACCCGAAACGAAGACAAAACTATAAGCTCAGGACTTTTTCAGCTAAAAGCTTTTGAAGCGCCGAATATTTCCATCCGCCTTCGTCATTTATTTTTTAAGCTCTCTACCTCGCAAAGCTCACTTTGTTTGCTACCTGACCTATTTGTATCATCTGCTTTTGGTGACCATTTTAGATGTTACCTCGTTTCAATTACTTACGAAACTTGCAGCTAAAGGATTTGAATCTATCGCTCCAAGGTGCCTTCATTGGCAATTCCATTTACCTGTGCAGAGCAAGTCGATTTATTAACCCATGGAGTGATAACTTTTTCTTTTCATTAATTATCACGTACAGCAAAATTAAAAATGACTTTTGTTGTAGGCAATCAGTTCCACAATGTGGCAATAAGTTTTAATCAAACGCCCTAGTATTTTGAGCGAAAGCAATCCAGGCCTTATTTGGGGGAAAATTTCACTACTTTATGCAATACAATCAAAGTTATCAATTGGATTTCTAAAATTCAATTAGAAGCGTGATTGTGTCTTATCTTTGACACGATTTTCCCAGCTGCTTGATCAAAAATGACGGCATTTTTGACTCCCTCCAACAGCCACTTCCAATTTATCTTCGAAAAAAGAAAAAAAATATTCAAATATTCATTAATGTCCATATTTTTTTTCATATTTTCTCCCCTTGCCCAAATTTTTCAATCCATTGTTTCAGACTTGTTCATTCTTAGATTCTTTCTATTTGCATCTTTTTAACAGCTTATGAACCGCTTGCAGTCTAATATCTGCCATCCAAATTATTTGGCAATTATTATTTGGCTTGTCATCGTTCAATATCCAACTGCAATAAAGTATTCAATCCACGCCCACCTTGCCATGCCTTCACAGGAATTATCCAGAGATAGTGATTTTGCAACTCATCCTTCCACCAAAATTTCCCCTTTGCACCCACCCCGACTGACAAGACAGCTGCCGGCTCTCCAACTTGGCTTGTTCAGGTATCATGCCACACTTGTATAAACGATTTTCAGATTATCATTCAGATTTAGATTTATCAATCAATTGAATTTCTTATCGACTAATTGAACAACATCATTGAATGCATTCAATTTCATAACCCAGCTGAATGTTGTATAAAAGCTTCGCACCTGGCAGCGATTCAGACACATATCGCAGCACCATGAAAGGACTCACGTTTCTAGCAGTTGCAGCACTCACCGTTGGCGCTTACTGTCAATTCAACACTCACCAATGGGGTAACCGGAACACTATTGTTCAACTCTTTGAATGGAAGTGGGATGTTATTGCAGACGAATGTGAAAACTTCCTAGCCCCTAAAGGATTTGCTGGGGTTCAGGTAAGACTGTTCAAAATAGGTGTTTTCGAAATTTGTAAATACGTTACCCTTTTTGATTTTCAGGTTTCTCCAGTCTCAGAGAACATTATCGTTCCAGGACGACCATGGTTCGAACGGTATCAACCGATTTCCTACAAGCTCATCACCCGTTCCGGAAACGAGGAGCAGTTTGCCAACATGGTGCGTCGTTGCAACAATGTCGGCATCAGGATATATGTTGATGTTGTCTTCAACCACATGTCTGGGGATAGTGGAAATCCAGTTGGTATTGCAGGAACCAGAGCCAACCCAGCAACGCGTGACTATCCAGGAGTGCCATACAGCATATACGACTTCCATTCTCCATGCGATATTAACAACTATAATGATAAATACCAGGTCAGAAATTGTGATCTTGTGGGACTAAAGGACTTGGATCAAAGCAATGAATGGGTTCGTGCTAGGATCGTTGACTTCCTGAACCATTTGGTTGATTTGGGTGTTGCTGGCTTCCGTGTTGATGCTGCCAAACATATGTGGCCAGAAGACCTGAAGGTGAATAAAGATATTTGATAGTCTTTGTCCCATCTTAACCTCATTGTATCTTCCATTCGCTAGGTCATCTACTCTCGCGTGAAGAATCTTAACACCGACTTTGGCTTCCCCGCCAATTCTCGTCCTTTCATTTACCAGGAAGTCATTGACTTGGGAGGAGAAGGCATCTCCAAATACGAGTACACTGACATTGGCGTTGTGACTGAGTTCAAGTCTTCTCACGATTTAGGAAAGGTCTTCCGAGGACACAATGCTTTGAAATGGTTGGTCAACTGGGGACCACAATGGGGAATGCTCTCATCGGACAAAGCCTTAGTCTTCATTGACAACCACGATAACCAACGTGACTTCGGTGAAGTTCTATCCTATAAATTGTCCAAGAACTACAAAATGGCCACAGCATTCTTGTTGGCTCATCCTTATGGTATCAGTCGTGTGATGAGTTCATTTGACTTCAGCTTCCGGGATCAAGGACCACCAAATGTTAATGGAGAGCTCTTGCCACCAAGCTTCAATGCTGATGGCTCTTGTGGAAACGGTTGGGTTTGTGAACATCGTTGGCGTCAAATCTACAACATGGTTGGATTCAAGAACGCCGTTGCTGGTACTGGTCTCAACGATTGGTGGGATAATGGAAACAATCAAATCGCTTTCTGTCGTGGTGGAAGTGGTTTCGTCGCTTTTAACTTGGAAGGATATGATTTGAACCAAACTCTTCAAACTTGCCTGTCACCTGGCACTTATTGCGACGTGATCTCTGGATCCAAGGTAGATGGCAAGTGCACTGGCAAGACTGTTCAAGTTGGAGGGGATGGCAAGGCCAATATCTTCATTGGTGCTGGTGAATATGATGGTGTTTTGGCTATCCACAAGAATACAAAGTTGTAAAATGTAATAGAAAAAATAATAGAAAATAAAATGCATTCAAATGAATGTAAAGTTTTTCATTTTTGAAAGTATGCGTAGAATCGTAGCAGTGCGTAGCAGAAATTTCCTCTCAAAATCTCTGTTTTGTTAGGACTTAATACATAATATCCTTGAGAAGTGGCTAGAAAGGAAAAAATTTCTCCACAGAAGGTGCTTTTGAGAAAGACTTAAGACAAAATGTCCAAAGTTTAGACTCATCATACATGAAGGTTGTTACAAATCTTAGGACGGTTTCGTCCTGATTTTATGTTGCATGTCTAAAATTCCAAATAGCTAGAAGAAACGCATAAACGAGCGACTGCTAGTAGTAGAACTGTTTGTTTCAACTCATCCTGAAGGAATGAAAGAGCGGCACCAGAATGGATTTCTAGTTGGGCTTTAGAATAAGTTTTTTGTCGGTGCAATTCTCACATTAGCTGGTGTCGACAAATCCGAAGGTTGAGAGATGGTTTCCGCCCACCAGGCACAAACATTTTAGTAGTAATGAAAGTTTTATAGTAGTACTAGTAGTAGACGTAGTAATAGTAGTGCACGTAGTAGCAGTTGTAGTAGGAATGAGAACACAAGAGAAAATCAAGAATATTTTATTTTATTTAAATGTTGCATTAATAAATTATGCCGTATTTTATCAACCCTATTCAACTAATACTTATGACGCAAATTCGACATTTAACACGACTGACTATCCAAACTCAAAGCTTGCTTCCAACATGTATCGCCAGAACACCATCCTCAGCATTTGCATTGATAACCACAGTTGCATATCCATCTTGACCGACTTCGACAGTCAGACCAGTGCAAGTTCCATTGATCTTATCACCCGAAATAACATCACAATATCGTCCTGTGGGTAAGCATGTTTGCATCTTCCTGTTCAAATCACTATTTTCCAAGTTGAAAGCCACAAATCCTTTCGTTCCACGGCAGAAGGCAATTTGATTGTTTCCATTATCCCACCAATCGTTCAGACCAGTTCCACGAACAGCGTTCTTAAATCCCACCATATTGTAAATTTGTCTCCAACGATGCTCGCATACCCATCCATTCCCACAGGACCCATCGGCATTGATGATTGGAGAAAGAATTGTTTGCCCATCAGCACTCGGTGGGGGTTGATTGCGACTATCAAACAAGTAGGAACTCATAATCCGACTTATACCATAAGGATACGCCAAAGCAAAGGCAGTTGCCATGCGATAGTTCTTTCCATTTTTATAGGTTAGAGTTGGATCGCCTTCGCGCTGGCTGTCGTGATTGTCAACAAAGACCAAGGCTCTGTCGGAAGGTAAAAGCCCCCAGATTGGGCCAAAGTTAACGAGCCACTTTAAACTCTTCTTGCCGCGAAAAACATTGCCGACTTCTTCTTGAAACTGGAACTCTGTTACAGCACCCATTCCACTGTATTCCGTTTTTGAAATTGCTTCACCTCCGTGGTCGATGACTTCCTGGACAATGAATGGCTTCGTGTTTGGTGCAAAACCTTGATTTGTGTTGAGATTCTTGATCTTGCCATAGATGGCCTAAAAAAATACACCAAGATTAAAGTGCTGAATTCCAATTTACTTTGACGAAATTACCTTCAAATCTTCAGGCCACATATGTTTTGCTGCGTCCACACGAAACCCGGCCACGCCCATATCAACCAGCCGATTCAGATATTCGACAATTCTATCCCGAACCCATGGAATGGTTTGATTCAAATCTTTCAATCCTTCCAGTTCGCAATTGCGCACGTTGTAGGCGTCACTGTAGTTGCTAATAGCACAGGTCGGATGGAAGTCAGTGAAATTGTAAGGAACTCCTGGGAAATCTTTGTTGGTTGGATTAGCGCGAGTTCCTCCAGTACCAACAGGATCGGGTGAGTTAGCTGACATGTGGTTGAAAACAACGTCGACATAAATTCGTACTCCTACTTTGTTACAACGTCGCACCATCTCTTTGAATTCATTTTCACTTCCGGATCGTGTTTGAAGTTTGTAGGAAATCGGTTGATAGCGTTCCCACCATGGCCGACCGGCTACGACAATATTTTCATTGACCGGTGAAACCTTTGACGGAAAGGGAAAAGTTAATAACAAATGAGCAGAACATGCCTTTCAATCCGGCAACTTTTTGACTGGTTGGTCTATTGATCCTATAAACTTAGAATTCTTCAATATTTGACGAACGATTTTTAGAATTCTTACCTGTACTCCCGCATATCCTTTTGGAGCTAGAAATCGTTCACATTCATCAGCAATATCGTTCCACTTCCATTCAAATAAATGTACAATGGTATTACGATCCTCTCGTTGATTTGGATTAAATTGTGCAAACGTTCCAAGGAAGAGTAGTGCGAACAAGAAAGCCAATAAGGACTTCATGTTCCTTAAATTCTGTGATTAATTCCAAGAGCAAAAGGGTTCTGAAAGTGTGAAATGAATAATACAGTAGGGCTACAGTATTTAAGGCTTTTTTCTAGAGTAGAGGTATGACTAGAATTGACAAAAATTTTTGAGAAATTCTCAACAAGTTGTCAAAAAATATTTCGTCATTTATGAACATTTGTCAGTTTCGTATGCTCTATCTGGATTTCATAGGGTTAGAGTTCTAGCTTTGGTTTCCAAATCCAGTCTGAGGATCTATTCAATGAAGTAAGCGTCGTTGAAATTTGGGACCTTTGATTATACACAGAATGAAATGTAAGGACGCTGATACAGGGATTTGACACCATCAGCCATGCAGTTAAGATAATTATAAGTCCAAAATGGTGGTACTCTGGCCACTAATGAGGATTTTTTAGGATGATCTGGCAAGCAGAAGCCCAAAGCAAACCTGTGTACGTAAAATCCAGCAAACCTTCAGTAGGGGAAAAAAGTTTTGTTTCGAGATTTGAAATTGACAGGATATGGGAGAATTTCAGAAGAGAGAAAAGCGTTCGAACGATGGCTGTCTTACTATTGGGAGTTTTTCAGTCATATCGTAACCTGTCATATTCAACTGCACTCAGTCACTTGTCACACTCAACTGAGCCGTCAGGACTAATGAAATGAAAATGATTCTCTTCCATCAATTTAAGAAGATATTTCATGAGTTCTTCGTAAAATAAAATTTAAAATTGTTACACATCGATAATCCGCAGAACAACATCAAAAACGGGACGTCAAGGGGTCATGTGGTGCAGAATGTGTCAAAAAGTGTGGTCTACCATAGGCATCAACAAGGAACTTTTTACAATATGAGTATCACAGCTCGTATTCTCAACTTTGGACCTAACAAACAGCCAATTTTGATTCACGAAAATTCAAAGAGAAGGATTAAAGTTGTCATACATGGGGAGCTAAGGGCCGATTTCTGGCCTATGCGAATTTCCAGCAACTGGACCCCAGTACAATAATAATAATAATAATAATAATAATAACGACTGAACAGTATAAAGATGATTTATGATCTGAACAATAATCAGCTGGCTAAGCTTTTGAAATCAAAAAGGTCCTGAAATTTTTTAAAGAGAAATCAATGTTGACGTTGATAAAATTTTTGTTGATTTCAAAATTGAAAAAATACAACACAGAACTGCACCTAACTTCGGGATTTCCAAAAGAAAAATTGCTCAAAAACACACAAAAGAACGACGATGTCAAAATTGTCAAAACAGTCAACAAATACTAACAGGAAGTGAAAATACGGCGAATACGTGAATTCTGCTCTCAAATAAGGTGTTTTATTCAAGCATGATAGTTTAGAAATCCAGTTTGAACGTCAAATATACTAAAAGAATACAGAATACTGACTTTATAATGTCTAAAAACTTACACAAGCGTTCGAAAAAAGCATATGTGTGAAGAGAGGCAGACTTCAACGAAGGAATTTCGAAGTAGATTGAAATAAATGGCAAATGAGTAAAAATGGTGAATTAAAATTTCAAAAAGGGGTCGCATTATATGCTCGATGAATCAGAAGTCTTAAAATTAAAAAAAGCCGCAGAAATGGTAAAGAGATGACCACTTCCAGTTCATAAAAGATAGCTGGGTGTCAAAAAGGAGGTTTTGACGTCAAAAGGATGTCGAAACCGGTTTTTTATGTCAAAAGGATGTAAAAAGCGTCAAAATTTTATCAGAAATCCTTTAAGGCAGATGAATTCAACTAACGAAGAGAGTCTGAATCAGCTCGAATTCCGAAAACGGAGGATATGATCGGAAAGTTTGTGACGTTACATCCCAAAATCCAATGATTGAAGGGGAGCTATTGAGCCGTGACTAGTGACTACAATGTAGCATTACAAAATTTAGTTGTCATCATGCTGTCGAATAGAAAATTTTGTGGAGTATAATAACTTTATCGGAGTTGATTCTGAGCAGATAGAGAAGGATATTTCGTTGATTAGTTTCTTAGATCCGTTTTTGGTAGAAACCCAACATGAGAACAGAAAAATTGTACTCTGGGAAAGTTTATCTCGGCTCTGGTGTTATTGTTTTGAAGCAATGATTTAGGTTCCTGCACAAAATAACGTATACTTCAAGGAAATATCCTCTCTAACTTGAATCAAGTTGAACTTGATTGCTTTTTGTATTGCTTATTACTGTAATGGAAAAGGGGTTTTATGAAGGATTAATAAGTGATTTAATAAGAATTTAGGAAGTTGGGTAGTAAGGTAAGTGACAGTAGCGAAAACAATATCAAAGATACTTCTAATCTGGCAACTCTGCACCTAGGAAAAATTGTCCGCGGCGTTTTCACACGCCTGAAAACATGCAATTGGAAAATTCATCCGATCTTTACCATTTGATCGCAACCACCTTGAAAATTTTTCAACATTCATGATCGGCGAACGGATGATTATAAACAAAATCTAGACCACGCTCACCGTGAATTTTCCGTCAATGCTTCTAACGCTTATAAAAATAGATTTTCTATTAAAAATTTGAGATTTTTAGCCATACCCGAAGCTCGAACTGTTGTCCCACTAATATTTGCACTATGAATTCAGTCATGCCAACGATTTGAAACGTAAAATCGGGTGAAAAAACGAGAGGAAAATTCGTGGGAAATTACGCGCTTTCCTCGATATATTCGCGGAAAAAAAAGGTGATTCGGCGAGTTCCAAGTGACTTTATAATAATGAACAAAACAATCCTGCACTGGAGTTATCACAATCTGACCGCGATCCCTACTGATCTTTTGAACTACGCCGAACTGGAGGAAGTGTATCTTAAGGAGAATTTCATTGTATCTATTCCGCAATGGTTGCTGAGTTTGGTGAACTTAAAGTTTATCCACCTGCTGGGAAATCTGATTCGCGAGATTCCCGAAAATATTTACTATTTAGAGAATTTAGAGTTTTTGGATTTGTCCAATAATCGTGTCAGTTGTTTGCCAGAGAGCATAGGAAAGTTGGTAAATCTGCGAAGGTTCAACGTAGGAGGCAACGAAATTCGTGTCCTGCCAAAGGGTGAGTGAATAGTAAAGTTCTGCTTCTGGTTTTTGGTTCCAATGTGTGGTCCTGTGACTTACCTTCAAGTATTTTCTGTGTAACTTTTCACACAAAAAACTCAAAATCAATCGCCGTAATTTTCTAACGAGAAAAAATTTCCGCGATTCACTTCATTTACTGTGCACTCGCGATGTTTTGAGCAAACTGAAGTATCTTTCGGTTGCGGCACTTGCATAAATTAAGATTAATTCACTTCTGTTTGAAAAAAAAGAAGATAACACATCGGCACTTGTTGATTTGTGGTGATAGTGAGAATTTGAACTCGACAACAACAAATATCAGCACTTATTCTGCATGACAGGATTGCGATCATTATGCTGACGTAGTGGAGAATCTGTTGCATTTGATAAGATTTCTTCTTAATTTGGAAGTGCATGGAAGATCATCCTTCGATCTAGTACTTTGTTGTATGGTTGATAATTTCATATGCGTGTGCTAGTTTACTTTGCTTTGAAGCTATGAATGAGATAATTTTAGACTTATGCTACCGAACTTTAGTGATGGGGTCTGCTAAAAGACTCGTTAAAAATGAAAAATAAAATGAGTAAAAATTGCTTTAAGACGATTAAAATTTTTTGGTTCCAACCTAACGTCTGTCTCATCTTACTTACTTACTTACTTACTTACTTACTTACTTACTAACTTACTTACTTACTTAACCTTAGTTGCCCTCTTTTTTAAGTCTTCGTTGCCGCTTTCTCGGGGTTGATTCAGGAAAGCTTGTCGTTTCAGAAACCCAGATAAAGGAAACAAGGTTCAGAGATGCATAAGAGGTCTAAGACTTAGTTCTCTGGACAACAAATTCGTAACGTAGGTTACGATGAGCAGTTTTAATTTTTTACCACCACCCTGGGACCAAAACCTTGAAATCAGTCAGAGAAAGTGGATCCACCTTTACATCGAAAAATGAAGGTATGGAATTTTAATGTGGCAACACTTATAAATGCAATTTGTTATCACAGCTGTCATGCGTTTTATGCTTAGTTTGGTTTGTCATTGTGTCATGAATACGTTGAAGCCTGAGCAACGTGTGCAAACTGTACAGAACTATTTGACTATTAACTATTTAACGAAGCGAACCGTTTTCGCTTCGAGGAATTTTATGGACAACATAATCGTCTCTCTAAACAATTAGATTAACAATGGATCGTTTCCGCATAATGTTTACTCTCACTGATAATACAGCTCGTTCAACCAACGACACATTGAAAGAAGCATTTGATGAGCGCATAATTACTCGTTGTGAACCTCTGAATCGGCTTGTGTTCTTACATCCCTGGACTATTGCTTGTAAAGATAAGTGAAATCATTCCTCTACGGGACAAAACCTCAGATTTGCAAGACAACATTCGCCACGTTATCGGCAAGATACGGTCCTAATTCTTGGGACCAATTCTTACTCTTTTCTTCGCTCTTATTCTGTTAATTCTGCTTCCGTTGTTGTTATTAATGCTTGTAAGTCCTTAAAGACAAGGAAAAGAAAGCACCTCAATTCTGAAATTTTTCTTTCCACCCATAATTCCTAGGAAATATCAGAATGCTAGGCTAGACTCGACTGATAAAAGCAGTGGAAAAATGAAGCCTGCGATGATTTTGCAGTATATCATTTTCATATGTAGAAGGCCTTCAATACGTTAAAATTAGTTGAATTAGTAAAAGATTACTATCTTTAAGCTCAAGATCAAGGCGCAATATCTGCTTAATTGTTTTTGTTTTTTACTCTTTATAAATAACTTTCTTTATTAGAAGGGATTTTTTCCTGTTTCTTGGCCTTTGAGTTGAATTTTTAGTCCCTTTTGCGATTGAATTTGATCGTTTCCTACGGCGGACAGATATAGTCCATCGGTAGTCCAAAAATCTTTAGAAATGCCGAGTGAAATTTACTTAAGTTGCTCAATTTTATGCGTTTTTGCGTTTTGGAGAGCATCTACAACTAACCCATAAAGCCTGACCCTACCATCATACATGCCACTTCCTTTGAAGTTTCAGTATCACCTTAAATGCTTATACCCCCATTTATATCGCAAATGACTCTGAATAGCTCTGAGCGCACGCATCCTATCAAGTTGGACTAACTTGTTTTAGTTCTACTGCAGATCTTACTTGAAGTCTTTGACAGATGACTTTCATATTCGCGGCATTTTTGTGTCTACCGTGTCTTTTGTGTCAAACAAGTCTAACGTATACTAAAGAACATAATTTGGATTTTTATGACACATGAGCTTGCTCAGATCCCAGATATGCTTTTTTTGTTGATTTTTTCTGAAAGAAGGAAGAAAAAAATTCCTACAGAACAGACAACACCACTCCTAGCAGGCCTAACTAATCAATTACGCCCTCACTACTGAAAGGATTGTCCGAGCATCATCTGATTATATTTGTCAGTTGAGTTTAACATCACTGAGACTAGCTTTTAAGTCATCGCTGTGCCTGTTCTATCCTCTATTTGAAAAGAAAGCATGAGCAGCGTCATACTTCATCATGCCGCACCATAAGCCACCTGAAAACAGTGACACTTCTGCAGGTAGGACTGAAAAATTCTTGTGCATTCACTAGTTTAGTAAGGTGGATATCAAGTTCATTTGGGATGATCCATAGGTTTCGGACGTTGGTGTGCATTGTTTTTAGTAACCACTCCTTTCATGAGTTTGTGAAGTACTTCCCTTATTGCATCTGGCATACTTCAAGGGTCATATTTTAGCAGTGTCTCATCAGTCTTCTTGTTAAACGAAATTCAGCTGAAAAATTGATTTCTTTTGAAGTTTTTTGCCTTTCTGAAGAGCGCTTTTATTTCGAGCTTTTTCCTCAAGAAGAGTGGTAAGTGATACCGTGTTTTAGGTTTTGACAGGTTTGACATGGATGACGTATGTGTAGAAGAAAGTCCACTCTATCTCTTGAATTTTGTCCTTCCAAAACAGTGTGTCGGTGGATCAACGATCCTCCACATCACTTGCTTATAGTGCAGATGTCACAGGTCTCTGTCCACCTCATTCCTGCCAACAGTCAGCCTTACTTCTGCGGATTCGATTACGTAGGCAATGTCTGCCTTTGTTCTTCCTTAGTGAATGTTCCGATCCCTTGGTACTACGACCCGTTTTTGAGCTCACAGTTTCTACAGCCACCAGTCTTCCCGCCCATGTAAAGGACTAAACAGTGGTGTAGGTTATATGTGTTTCTTCATGAACTTATTTACCTACGTCTTTTGTAAGTGTGTGGTGTCTAGAAGAAATATCGTGGATTTGGAGTGCTCTGTATGTGCTCAGTACTGCATGTCACTATGTAATAGAATATCTTCAGCAGAAGGTACAAATAAGACTGAGCCTTTCTAGCAGTGCTAAAGACTTCTTGAGCGATCTGACAATAAGCCGGGGGTTTCAAAAAAGCGGGTTTGTGTCTTTTGTCGGAATGAGAAATCCTGGTTCTTTCAATGCTGATTTGGTTGTACTGCAAGAAGGCTCCCTGTATCGTTTTCGGTCTAAACTTATTGAAATCTCATTTTGATAAGAACAACTTGGCAGTTTGGCACCGGATAAACTTTTTCTTTGGCAAAAAAAATGGCGCCAAACCAAGGATTTGGTTCTATCATGCATAAACGCTTGATAGAAAGTGACATCGCTTAAATGTTTTGCATCGTTTCATGTTTAATTATTTAGTTTGGAACTTGTAAAATCGAGTCCTTTTTCAACCTATTTGTGTGCCAAGATCAGACGATCAAACTTTATTTTAGCTGTCTTAGTTTATATGGATCCTAATTATTCTTTATTTGAATTTATTTGAACTTAGTTTACCGTTTATATTTTCCAGGAATTGGAAGCTTAAAAAATCTCGAAGTTTTGGATGTAAGCGATAACTTATTAAAATACTTACCAGAAGAAATTGCCGACCTCAAAAGCCTGAACGAAATTATCCTGACGGATAATATGTTACTTAAATCGTTGCCAAACAAGCTTGTGCTGCTACCACGTTTGAAAACATTATGTGCAGACCGTAAGTTGTTCGTTAGGATTGGATTTGTTTGATATATCATTGTTAATTTTTTTTTTTGACATATTGTTTGTTTTTTCAAAATCATGTTCCTTGGTAGCATCATTTCACTTCATTTTTCTTTCATCATTTTTAACCTTTGCCTTCCTTTGTTCAAGCAATTTTTTCAACATATCTTTCAACTTTTGAGAACGTTTCTTGTTTCGTTTCCAGAAAAACCATTCCAGAAACGATGCCTGCACAGTATGTAAGGATGTTTTTGAATGTCTTTGAAGTGAATGAATTTCAAAATAATATAAATTAACTGTGATGAGTGCCGCAAAATGGTCTGAGTTGAAAAATCCTTAACGTAAAATTTTGCCTGACTATTGTACCTCCGCCAATCCAGACCTTAGTGATTCATACTATCCCTAAGGACGTCGATCAAAAGCACTATCTTGAACCTTGATGCTTGTAAACATCGTTGTTATTTGTAGAAGCTATTGCCTTGACTCTATTTTTCTCTTTTAAGTTTAATGAGATAGTAGTATAACCATGTCTCGTCCACAGTTATGTCATGTGGTTTGACAAACACGGGTTTGAATCGAGATCAGAAAGGCCTAAAACTGCCTTAAACGTCATCATACTCCGAATCGAGCAGGCAACAAATTGTTAGAATTCCTTGATTCTCGCTTCAGCTGTTTGATGGATATTATTGAGACTTTAAAAACAGCTGTCAAACATTTTCATTTTATAAGTTTGTGCAATCCATCTGTTGAATATTTTGAAGACTTTTAAAAATTATTTGAAATACATTTATCATTCATATTGCATCCAAAACTGTTATAAAGCGATATTTTTTTCAGGATGTGGACTGTTGTATCTACCAGCTGTACTATCACCTTCCATTACACACATTCGGCTTTTCAACAATCCTTTCGTTACACATATACCAGTATGCTATATGAAACATATTCAAAGGTTCTATGACGTTGTTCAATCAATGAATGAAAGGTATTCTATTGACTTAAAGGATTTATACTGAAATATTCGGTGAAGTAAACAATTAGTCGGGTTGCTGCGATTTTCTTTGAAGTTTCGTGTTAACCTTAAATTTATTGCTTTAAGGATACTTTCCAGCTCTCCTTGCACATTTTCAATTTGACGTCCTGGAGTAAAAGATACAAAAAAGCAAAACGACTCTTTTAGAACTGAAAAAAGTTCAGCCCGACTGAAACGTATCCTTAAAGCAAACAATGAAAGGTCAGACTAGGCGGAGCTACATGATGAAATAAAATTAATTTTATTTAATTTAATTGCAGCTACTACGGTCCAACTGCTCGCTATTCCATTTGTGAAGAGGAGACATTCCGTAAATTAATTATTCCTATTGATCTCAAACAAATTTATGACACAAATCAACGTTTTGTTCGATCCTTGTATGAATTAAGTTTGGCAAAGTTTACAAAGTGCTTCCACACACCATTGGAGGATAATGTAAGCATACCACGAAGCATTATTAAGGCAATCAATAATGGTCCGACGACGTGTTGCTCGAGTTTATCCTGTCAGCGTCGAATGTATACTGAGTGTTATCTAGTGCTAATAAAAAGGTATACACAGAATAAGGTTTTCCTCTTGAGACTTTTTGTTTTGAAAATCATTTTTCTTAGACTAAATAGCACCTCGAAATTGATCATGTCCTGCTCATTCTGCTCGATTGAATGTAAGGAATGTTGGTTTCAGCAAAACGGAAGCGAATATTACAATCTGAAGTGGCGTAAATTGTAGCTTTTTGGGATGATTTTCTGAAGGGAGAACGGCCAACTCTTAATTTTTTCCAGTTGTGATAAAAGAAAAAATTAGATTTAATAGGTAGTCTCGAGTTTGCATTCTAGTCTATTAGTAAAACTTGTAATTCTATGTTAGCTGTAGTATGTTTAAGTCTAATTATATATACAATAAGTAAGTAAAATAATGGCAGTTGAAAATATAAAAAATTAAATAAAAATTTAAACAATGTCCATTGAAAATACATGGTTATTTTTTTCAGCAAGCAATCATGGCATCCATACGAAAATTTTCCAGTAACTATCAGATGAGTGAGCAAAGTAATGAGACAGATTGTTCATTTATCAATTTTTTAAAGGTATCATTGCTACCCCTTTCAAAGTGCTTCCCAAGGAAAGCTGTACTGCAGCCACCTCGTTCCCATTCTAGGAAGCACCGATGGAAGTCTTCAAATGGTATGTCTTATAAATGGTCGGTCACGATTTTCAGAATTTCAAAATGCCTTCCTTTTAAGACCTGTTTAACTGATGGAAACAGGAAACCGATTTTCACTGATGGAACAGGATGGAAACCGTGTGACACGAGGCATTCTTCAATCACTTCTAATTGTTAGCATCCCCCCTCACGATACAACCTTGATGAGGACCAGACCCAAACCTACCTCAACATGATTAAATCCAAGCACCACCCTGATAACACCTTAAACATGATGCCACACAATCCACTGGAACGCCCACCAGACTTCGAACAGGGAGAACTCAATAATGTTATAAATGAGAAACGTAAATCCACAATCCCTGGTCGTGATAACATTAATTACAATGTAATTAAAGCCTTACTCACACATCACCCGAATAATCTTTTACAGGCTATTAATGATGCAGTTAATAGATGTGATATACCCACATCTGGAAGGCATATCAGAATCGTTCCCATTTCCAAACCCAATAGAAATCTAGAAGACCTCAACAACTATAGACCCATATCCCTCCTCAGTGTTCCCATTAAAATCATAAATAAACTTATAAAACAAAGAATCGAAACACACCTAATAAACACAAATCCACTACCAACCCTTACTTTTGCTTACACATAAAACAAATCCTCGACAACATGATTTAACACCCTTTTACAAAAACTTGAAAACAAATCCACTTTCCCCTTCAAAACTGTCTGTGTCATAGATTTTTCAAATGCATATGAGAAAGTCGACCTACAGATCCTGAACAAACTTCTTTCAGACCTCAACATCCCAAAACCTACACCTCATGGATCATAAATCTATATAAAGAAAGAATACTCCACCTCGACCAACAACGCACGACAATCACCAATGGTCTGCCACAAGGTGACGTCTTGAGCCCATTTTTTTTCAATATATACACTTCCAAACTGCACAATATCTCTGACAGCAACACAACTCTTTTACAATATGCTGATGACTTCCTCATTCTAACTGAGGGAACTAATTTAAAGCACACGATTAACCTACTTCAACTTAAACTAAATCTCTTCTCCACAATGAGTGACAACCTCAAGCTATTCTTCAACGCAGACAAAATACAAGCCATTAATTTCCACTATAGTAGGAACACAGATATAATTCTCAAGCACAATAACACCCAAATCAAATGGAGCAATAGCATAAAATACCTAGGCATCAATCTAAATAAAAATCTAACCTTTAGAACACAGGAAGAACACATCCAAACCTTTAACAACATAGGCAACATCATAAAATATCTGAATAGACCCACCAATCCTTTTAGCCCCACCTTGGCTCTAAATCTTTTCAAATCATTAGTCAGGCCCAAAATAGAATACGGACTAACTACAATGGCACATGCACCAGCATACTTATTCAATACCATGGACAGGTTCAAAGCTAAGATTCTCAAGCAATGCCTAGGTTTATCCCCTAGCACACCCAACCTCTATGCTTTTAACATGGCATCCGAACAGCAATCTATAGATAGAGCAGCTCTACTAACGGCGAAAGAACTAGGTCAACAAATTGTCAACAACACTTTCAGACCAACATGGACTGAACAGGATCCAGGCCACAAAAGCAGCTACAATTACATCTTCCACAAATTTAATCACCACCTGAGAAAGCTCAACCCAACTCACCGGACTAAAAGACCAGCTAACCTGTTCACCACACCTTTCTCAAAAACGTCCTCTTTCCTCCATACCCACAACCAAACAAAACCCAACCTTACCTTCAAGAAGTATACAGATAACCTTATAAAACAAAATGCCCTGATTCTGGTGACCGATGCAGCCAAAAATCTCTTTGGCACAGGGATAGGATTCCTGAACCTTAACAACAACATCACCCACAATTCTAGCCTCCGCAAGAGCGTAACAACTACAGCAGCGGAACTACACGCCATCCTGTCGGCCCTAAATAAGAACAACATACAGAACCACCATAAGATTTTTGTCTTCACTGATTCCAATAATGCTATCAAAAGTCTTAAGGATAATCAAGAATACAGAAAGACCACACAAGATATATGGAAGCTCATTGAAAATTACCCGGAGAAAATCTTCAATTTCATCTGGATCCCGGGACACACGGGCATCATGCCGTTAGAAACAGCCGAAAAACAAGCCAAAATAGATGTTTTAAACCATAGTGTCATGGACACACAATATGAACTGGACGAAATAATAAACTTAATAAAAGAAGAGATAGACGACAAGTGGAAGGGCAGAATTAGAGCTCAAACCACCAACTACGCACCCTGCATATGGAAAGAGGCACACCATCTCAACAACAAAGGGAAACCATGGTTTCACAAAAGCAATATCACCCCCAAACATATCAAACCCATCAACAGAATCCTCACAAACAGAGCCTACAATAAGCTTCGTCTCTTTCAAATTAAAAAAAGTACTACCGATCTATGCATACAATGCAACAAAACTGACACAATAGATCACCAATTGTTTCACTGCACTAAATACGAAAGGATCAGGGAAAATCACAATCTTTTTCTTAATTACAATAATATTAAAGACCTTATTCTCAAAAACGACAGCAAGTTACTTGACAGCTTTGGAGCGTTCTTAGCAGAAGCAAACCCTGACATATAACACCCAACAAAATATCACTCATACCCACACAATCAATCTTTAACTAAGCCACAGACTAACTATGAACAAGTAATAATGATATACATAGCAGCCCGGGCCAATCTTAAACTGGTATCCTTCCAGTGTGAATTAAAAAAAAAAAAATAATTGTTAGCATCCAATTGTCCATTTTATACATTTGCAAGTTTACTCTTCTCGTAATAACTTTCTGATCGATTCCCACTGAACAATCGACCCCTTTTTCACAGTTCAAAATATGCGAAAGTAATGAAGAAACATTACACTTATGTGATATGTTAAAGTTTAGAGATCTTCTACAGGTACTGCTTCGAGTAAATTAAATACTATTGCAATTATTTTGCACAAAGACAAAACCAATTTTTAAATCTCAATTGTCGCAACAACCGGGGAAAAAACTGACAGTAGAAATTAAGATGGCCACTGGGCCACTGCAACTAATTGTCGAATGATGTTCATTGTGAAGTATGTTGCGATTTGGTAAGAAGCAATATAGGGTGACCATACAATTTTTTTTCGCAAAACTGCTACATTACCGGTTTTATTGTATTTATGTTAAAAATGAATACTGAAATAAGTCTGCATTATGCATATAAGGGTAGTACATGTTGAGGGAAAAGTGTGGCTACAGCTTTAATTAGGTGCTGCCAATGCAATAAAATTTCATAAATATTATTAGAGCGAATAAAAAGCTTTGCAAAAATTTTATTACAAGTCCATTGAAATTTAACTTTTCCAGATTAATCCGGCATATTATTTTCAATTAAAATGTTTTCCAACTCAGATTAAGTGTGAAGCTTAGGCAACTTTTTTATCATCGTAGATGAATTTCGTGTAAGAAAAATTCATGGTCTGATGAGCTCTGAAACGTTGAAAGCACTTTTATCAATTTAGAAAACTTGCCAATTTATTGAAGACTTGTTAAAACCATTTGTTAATGCGACCAGAATCATATGTGTGGAACCATCTTGATAGAAGTTATTCATAATCGACTCCACCCAGTATGTAACATATTCCTGCGTGCAGTAGCATTTCAAAAATATCTTCTAAACTTATAATTGTTTGGTAAAGCTTTTGTTTCGTGATCCACTCGATAGTACTTTAATCCCATACTAAGTTGTCATTAAACAATTTAATTCACTTGCGCCCGTCAACCAGCGAAAATGTGTTCCAATTTTATGGCATCATATGTATCAAGCGTTCACCGCATGCGAGTCATATAATGTTTAAAGTTCAAATTATTCCATATGTGAGGTGACGAGAGTGTGAAGATCTTGCAATAACAGATTTATTAATAATAGAAGACAGAGAGCACAAGAGAGATTGTTGTAATAAAGTTCATTGGGCAAAATTTTTCAGGCCAACTAACTTAGGAATATACCAAAAACATTGTTACCAATTGTTGGAACCAAGTCATAAACAAGATTTGATGAAGGAAGAAAAAATAAAATGAATTCAACAAAAGATTGTTTGAGCACAAAAGATAAGAAATGGATTTAGAAATCGTATTGTATTGTGTTTTACATCGTCACATACTAAATAAATATCCGTCAATATAATTTTACAATGGCTCATTAATTGAGTTTTATAGAGGCTTCTTAATGCGAGCTGCGTTGTTCAGTAAATATCGGAGACAACATAATAACAAAGGATAACAACAGGCGTGTGATAAGAGTAATATCAGTTTTTGAAAACGTGCAATTTCTGGAAACGTGCAAATTTCACCCCGAAATTATTACAAGGACTAAGAAGAAGAGAGAGTAGAGCGAGGCCTATGATCTGTTTAAGGACATTCATGCAGACATTTAGACATAGAGACAGTCGTCACCGACAATGCTTCTGGCTTAGTTGCCTATAACCAATATAATATTCCTCCATTTTTTTTTTGACAAATAAAATCCTTTGATCCCTGGAACCTGTTAGGAAAAATTCCTCGACGTTCACTAAAGGAACAAGAAAATATTTCCCATCAGTTGAACCCACAGAATTTTCACTATAGATTGCAAGTAGGATGTAAGGCAAAAACACATTTATTTTGTGTCCGCTTCCTCTCTACATCAACGAAGTTTCTAGAGTTCCTGACTCAATCCAGCGTGAACCACATGCTAACTCAGACCTCTGTCAACCTTCATTTAGCTTGTCAAAAGCCTTCCTGGATTATGAAGTTGACCAAGCACACTTCCGTTGTCATTTTGAAGATGAGTTTTCCAAGATAACGCTGAAAATGCCCTATTCATCAGGTTTAAGGTTTCGTAGGTCCACAGGATCGGGTTCCGCTTGCCCTAAGGACTCGTTTTGGCTGTCTGTAAGCATTATCACCTCGTTCTTATTAATCTTATTTCAAAATAATCTGGCACTTTATTCTGATCTTCTTCGGTTGAGCTACTTTGTGTTTAAGAGAAATCTGATCCTTAACGAACATTCAATTCGAAAATGGTGTAAAAGTTAGTTTATCCTTTGCCCGTGAGGGTTTTGATCTAACTTTTGATCTAAAAAAGTAGAAGTAGAGACCGACAGAGAAAGACAGAGAGAGGGAGACACAGAGAGTGAGAGTAGTGTGAGCTACGAGATTGTGAGGGAGTACGAGGTCGAGACTCATATACAATTGGGCATTAAAAATTCTCTCAACACCACAAACAGACTTTGTCTTGCCTCTTAGTTATCGTTTCTAGCGCCCGATAGAAGTCAAGCACGCTAAGGATGCGTTAAGCATGATGTCAAACTACACCTTTCAATGGCTCTCAAGAGACATTGAATGTAGTTTGTGTATTGAGTGTAGTTTGACTCAAACTCAAACATAAGGATTACCATTGGTTTTGATTTTACTACATATAGGTCGCTACCTTGGTAGTGTCATTTGCTGGGTCCAAGATTTTTGACACCTGACATGACTATTCAGTTTGTGACACATCCAGTTTTTGGTACTTTTTGAGGGACTCTATCGCGCTAACATGTCACTTGGTAGTCACGGTGGGATAGACGGCTTACAAAATTGGCAAGGACTAAGGGATCATGAGCCTAGTAAACCTCTTATAGACATATACCTTCGATCTGAAAGAGATGACTTTAAACGATGCTAATAGTTAATCGAAATTGCTAACTAATGTAGCAGAATTTTGTGCTGCTCCCTCTTTGGGATTGTGAAAAAATGAAATTGAGACGACAGTGAGACAGTGTAAATAGGTATTCCAACGACTGATTGATTATAATTTATGTTTAAAAAGAAATACTATCCGACAGTTCCGAGTGATATCCTTTCCCAGGAAAACCTTTCGAGGAAAAATATAATTTGCCGGCATTGACGAACTCACCATAGGATATAGCCGTGAAGAGACTGTCTGCGTAGTTTTCTGAGCCTGAAGGTCTCTAAAGGAGACTTATGAGTGCTTTACAGCCGACTAAAAGGACGGGATTTGTGGAAAGAGAAATAGTTAGTGGTATAGTAGTAGAAAGAGAAGCCAGATCTGTTTGAATTGATGTGTAGCCATTTCTGCTTAGCCGTAGAATCCGGAATTAGAAGATTGTAAACACATGCGGTCCAAGAATGGATCTTTCAGGAACTTCGGAGTGCATGCTTAAGGAATTAATTTAGGCGAAAGGAGCAACAACTAAGAAAGTCATTTGATGTAGAAAATTTGGTAAGATATTGTCTAATATGATGGGTTATGTGTTCAAAATTTTTTCAAATACGTCCGTTGTGATACTGTGATTCAAATAGTTATTTTTTTGGATTAAAGATACGCGCTTTAGATACTTTTCCCATTTTTTCATATTAAAGTTGGGAATATATATCAGCACGCAAAAGTTTAGTCACCTATTCCGTTGATAATTGCTCCTTTAATTCAACTTTCCAGACTGAGCACAGGTTTTTATCAAGAAATGTGAACAAGTGTAGAATAAATGAATTTAAAATCGATTACTCAATACTTTTTCAAGATGGAGAGGAAAGAGAGTTCCTGGATTATCTAACACTGTGATTCGAAGCTCTTTATTGGTAAAGGATTCAAGTCTCGGCATATTTCTGGTCTATGTTCTAGGCTTATTACCTCTTTCAGGTATTTTCATCTTATCGTACCTAATTTGAGAGAGTTATGTTCATAGTGAGGGACGTTAAATGGCGACTGGATATTTCGTTAATATCTTATTCGAATTTCCGATTCGCTCCTTGGACATATTATTGTTTGGTGAGAAACGGGTGCATAGAACTTGTTCAAGCGTTGTGGAAGTGTTTTTAGCCTGTTTTCTAGAAAGATTATTTGTAGTAATATGGTGGGAAAAGTATAAGAAAAGAGCCCTAATATCCGTCTCAATTTCGAAGTTCATGATTCGTCTTGAGTTTACTCATCATTTACTCTCTTTTCCACGACTAAACTAAACTAAACCACGACTTTTTTGATAGACAAAAGTTGAGTGGTATAAAATCAGGACCTTACATGGACCTTACCTCAGGACTTGACATTTGATTGATTATAGGCACAAGATAGTATAGGACTTGGAATAGGACCAAGATGGATACTGGAAAATTGTCCATGAAAAAAATGGATTATTGAGATATTTAGGCCCATTTGCATTGCTATTACATGGAGGAGTCTGGATAGTGTTGATAATGACAGCTTGATTTTTTGGGAATTTATGTAGAAACGATTCTTGTATGTTGTTGAGATTGATGTGTCCATTCGAACTTTTCTTTGCTTAGTTCTTCGATTTGCATTGAGCTACGTTGCCAAGTTTGGAGCACCAAGTTCCAATAGATAGGTTTTTTGAGAAGGCTTTTTTGATTTTCGGGTTTTACTTTCATTTTATGCTGAGATTCACAGGAAATTTCACATACGGCTCCTTTACCGTGGTGTGAAATTTAGACACTTGCTTACTACGCACTGTTTTGATGCGAATATACCGTTATTAAGCTGCAGAACGCAAAAGGACTGTTTTCGTGGTGTTTTGACTTTTCAAACCAGCCCTAACATCACCTGATGTCAATGCTTTCTGAAGACTTTCAACTCACAGCAGACTTTGTTGAAGGACGGACTTTTGTTCCTTGTGGTCCCAAGCTGGAGCTTGTTTGGAGCAAAGTTTGAATGGAAAAGTAATGGATGATATTGAGAATTTCGATGTTATAATGAGCATGTTTCCATTGACACAATTAAAGTTCGATTAATTTTTGTTCTTATACGAGGCAATTTCAGAGGATATTACCTACCGAATTGTGAACCGTTTCATTATTTTCTGCTGTATGCTATCAGCATTGGAGTATTTTGTCAAACTCTGAATCAAAAGAGGATAACTTTTGTAATAAGATCGTAATGCATCCCTCATTCTTGACATTTTCTGAAAGAGGTAAACAAAAGTGATTCTGTTTATGAAGTTGGTAGGATGAAGCAAAAAAAAAAGATTGTGAATGAAAAATTTCAATTTAAAATTTCTTATTTTCAAAAATCAGTTCACGTCACGTATATCCTTGAATGGATTTGTTGTGCGATTGATCATTTGGATAACAAGGCAACTTTTTTACTTGGGTAATCAGAAAACCTCGCTTCTCCATAAGAATGATCATGATTGACTCAGTCATGAAGGCTCATTCATCAATCATGGCAATGATTAGATCTTTTTAAGTAGTTATAAAATTGTCCTAGGTTTGAGGGGATATTGAACTTTCAGCCTCTAGAGACGTGCAGATATTAAGTTATAAATTATGCCCCAAATTCGCAACCAAGGGCATCACCTTTAACCATGTAATCAACAAGATGGCATAGAAAAAAAGGAATTGGTAAATTTATCAGCTGCGTTGATATCAATCGAGAACCAGCACGCACTGAACCTGACTATATGCTACTTAATTTGACGTCAAGCTGAGCTAACTATTCTTGATATCTTTGAAATCAGATCTTATGAGAAAGATTCAACGTATGTAAACACAGATCTGATAATGTATAATGAAACTTTGATTAATAAAAATAAAATAGTGAAAACATATTTCCGCTACACCATAACGAATCAAATGAATTTCCTTCCGCTCGCGTTTGAATTAAGTTTTCAACAGACTTATCCAATGATTTTTAATGATATTTAATGAGTGTTATTAATCAATATCGAGGTTTACATGTCACATGTTCCATGTACTCAAACTTGGTCCTAATTTCGTCGCAATATCAAACTTCTTTACATTACAATCTTGCGATTAAACCAGATTTGTTGAATCTGAAGATAAGAAAAATCAATCGATGAACTATAAAATAAAAAAAGATTTTCATTCAATACTTTGTAGTGTGTCTGCAATAAATTTTTATGAAATATATATTTATTATTTTAATTGTTGATAATCGAAAGTGTTTTATTGGTTAAATTGTAATTAATTTCAATTTTGTGTCATTTAATTGTTGAAATATCTTATCGATTTGTTAAAAATCTCTACTGAATATTTTGAAATAAATTACGATATTTCATAACCTCAATCAAAAAATGGCATATTCTGGAACATGATAAGAATTTTTGAAATCGTTCATCAGACAATAAATAAAAACGCCAGGCCATAGAGTCGAAGCAACACTGGTCTTTTAGCACCATATAGGTACTATCTTATCTTATGCCTCTGTGCTCTGCACAGACATTCCAGGTTCGATGACAACCATGAAATCGGGGAGGATAAGAAAGAGATAAACATAGAATGTCCTTCTATGAACGCATGTTTCTGTTCAAACCTGCATTGGATGCATTGGCAAAGAGCACCCAAGAAATAGGTCTTTTATGGAGATCTCAGCGCAGTGATGGTTTTCAGCTGAGGCGATGGCACACTATCCTGA
This sequence comes from Stratiomys singularior, assembly GCA_954870665.1. Taxonomy (NCBI): domain Eukaryota; kingdom Metazoa; phylum Arthropoda; class Insecta; order Diptera; family Stratiomyidae; genus Stratiomys; species Stratiomys singularior. Next base: position 9,245,367 of record OX940881.1, on the reverse strand, counting down.
CACCTTTCAGAGCTCGTTGGTAGATAAAGCACGTCAGGTTTGTCTAAAACTTTTTTTCTAAAAAGGCTAAGGGCTAAAGGCTGAGTGCTGAAGACCCCTAGTGCTAAGATGGCGCTGCTTAAACTCGTGGACCGATGAAAAGCTGCTGGAATTTTCCAATCTTGTGACTCGATTGATGAGCCAAAACTGTAGGAAGTAACATATACATATATGAGAGAAAGACCCCAAAAGATGAAGGTGTCAAACTCGGGAAGCTACGTCTGACTGAAAGGACCCCAGGAACATGAGTGAGGATTATTTTAGATATCAAAATGTTACTCTTGCTGTAGGCCACGAAATGGGACACGAGAAAATAGCACAGCATTTGCCTACAACACAGCAGGTCGTACCTTCGAGCATCATGAGTGAAAGTAATGCTTACGCCGGGGGCTCTGACGTATTGCTTTTTAATAAAGGACCATTAGTAACGTCACCAAATCACGAGCGTAAAAATCTTAAATACGAGAGCTGACGATGCTTTGCCTAAGAAGATAAAAATTAGTGAGCAATGAAATCAACTCATCGGGCCTCTTTATGAACGTACTTTGATATTTTATTATAGGTTAGTCAGTCTTGGAAGTTATCAACTTTGAATTATATTCGACAATTTTTGTCGTCTTGACCAAATGTAGAGCAAGAGACTTTTCAGTTTATGCGGTCCTCACATTCAGCTCCCAATTAACCACTTTGAATTCAATCGAAATTTTGTAGGAGTAATCATCGCACTTTTAAGATAATCATTGAAATTTTAGCATTGACTTAAGGAACATCGCATTGGTTTCAAAAAAAAAATCAATTAAATCCTTTTATCATAGGTACGCACGTGTTGAAATTCTTTTGCTTTCTTACTAAACAAGGTTAGACTGTCTCGTGAATAATTCTATTTTGAGATAAACATTTATGGCACGTCAACGAAATCCAGATTGAGTCAAAGAATGATTGTTCGATAAGAATGAAATAGAAAAATACTTTCGATAAACAAGTTGATCCATGTCAAGATTAAAGTTCTAAGAAAAGTTTTGGTTTTCAACTTCCAGGAAGAGAATTTCAATGAAAATTTCGAAAATTTACAAATTTTATTTTGGTTTATTTCTACTTTAGTTTTGCCTAAAAAAAACGTTTTATAGACCCAGTAATATCGGAATAGGAATAGGATATTATAGACCAAATAAAATCCTATTCCAGTATCTGTAAATTAATCTAGACTCTCTTCCAACAGAGGGTTTCTTCTCCCACATATCCAACATATCTCAAGGCTCTCTTCCCTATATATTTAGTCTATGTTGAAGATACTCACAGAGAGGGACCATTATATCGTCAACTCTTTATGAGAAAATAGAATGGAATGACCAGTGCTTTCCATTAAGTCGAAGATAGATCCAGGTTGAGACGATAATAGAGCCAAAGTTCCGGTCGGATGATTTTGTCCTGAATAAAAAAAAAAAAACTCAGGACTTCTAACACCTGCTTGCGAGAATGCAACTCCCTGAGCAATGGAAGACGGGAAAATAAAGGCTAATCAGCATGGGGACAAAGGAATCCAGAGTCACCCTCAGCATACTGTTTTTCATGCATATTTGAGAAGACTGGAAAAGCGCTCGACGCCAGACACCTCAACGCTCACTTTGACGCCATCCACTCTGCTGGAGACCTTTTTTCCACTGTAGTACGGTTTCAGGGTAGAGTACTCGCCATCAGATGCTGTGGGGGGGGGGGGGAAGGGTTCGTGATAACTAGAGCGCAAGAAGTGAAGGTATGCAGTTTGTCCAACCGGTGGGTAGTCCTTTTAGTGACGCTGAACATCAACAATGGGTTCAACTCCGCTACATGGACGGATATTTTGAATGCTCTGGAAAATTCATTCCAACTATCAGTAATATTCAGTAGATTAGTATGTTGGAAATTCAGAATTACCTGAAGAATTGCAGTCTAATGTATGACATGGCACAATGTCAACTGAGGGTGCTAGTCTTATCAGGAGTGTAGCAAGTCTCCATCCTCGGTCCAGCCATGTGAAACATCTCTCACAAAGGACTGCGCAGATACAAACAGCCTGAAGAGTCATCAGTGTTCGGCTACGCGGATAATGTTGCAGCACTGGTCGCTGGCTTTAATTAAGCGCAATCAAGGGTGAATGCACTAATTTACAAGGTAGGGAGCTGGCCACTCATGGATTTAGTGTAGCACCAGGAAAAAAAAGTAAGTATATTGACAATAAAGAGGAACACAAGTAAGAAACTATCGGTTAAGTACCTAAGCTGAGTTCCCGGAGCAAATCAGGACAACGACAGCTGAGGTCGCAGCAAGGGTCTCTACAGTCACTCAACTAATGCTTAGGGGATCAAATCCAACTTGTCATGAATGTCATAGGGACTAGGTTCTATTTGGAGTGGAAAAATGGAGCTAACATCTTGAAAAGGAGCTGTACCGAAAACGGCCGACGCAAGCGCAGAGATGAAAAGAATTGCAAATTCCTTCAACATACCGGTCAGGACTCAGTGGTGTTGGTAATCATAGGGGTGATACTTGTCGCCTAATAAGCCAGAAAGCGTAAAAGAATCTGCCTCTTAGGACCTGAGGATAGCAAAGGATCAGACACGAGCGATGAAAGACGACGCACTCCTGACGAGTGACAACAATCTTGAGTACGTGAGCCAAAATGAACCGCGTTGAATCCTTGATGAGAATTTAAGATCGTGGCTTAGTCGTAAGCATGGTTAGAGTGGCATCTCCTGGTGCTAGTTTTGAGTGCACATGGTTAATTTTGGTCTTATCATCATACAGTTGATATTTCATGGGTCCTAGACTGCATAGCCGGCATTGGAGAGAAACGTGGAACACGTCGGACTTTCTTTTTCATGCAGAACACGGTACAGACTGTGAAGTGATCCTGACAAAAAGTGGGAAAGTTCCGATCGAATAGCCTCATCGAAGAGGTGCTCGAATTGGCTGACAAATAGAACCAAGTGGTAGTTTATGCGGGGAGAGTTCTATTAACTTAAAAGGGTGTATGAGGTTGAAAGGTTTAAGACGTCTTGGATGGAGAGATCTCTTTTCTATTAATCCTCCTGCTTCTTACTTTTCAACTAAAGGAGATATTCCTGTAACTCGGTGTCGCTGGGAGCAGAAAAGAGAGAATTAATTGTCAAACATTTCCAGCCAAGGTACTCTGGTTTATAGAGTGGGTGGGTCAATCGTCCTGTAGGGTTTGTGTCACTGAGATAATGATACTTTTTACGAAATCTTACGAAATACCCTTAGATTTTCAAGCTGTGAGTGGAATTGCAACCTAAAAACTTCAAATAATAACTATTCGATCAAACTATCTACCTAATTGCATTATATTAGCCAATTGTTTGTTTGCTGAAATTAATTTTTTTACTAGTAAACATACTAAGTAAGTGTGTTTGATTCAATAAACGCAAATTCCATGTGGAAGACGGGAGATAAGCCAGTGGTAAACTATACAATTGAAGCAAATCTAGATTAAATATTGTCGCTTTCTGAAGAAACACGCTAGGATTCATTACAATAATCCTAAACAGTGAGATATTTAGTCATAAATTCAAATTTAAGGTGAAGATTTTCAGATTGCTCAGAAGATTTTCATAAAAAAATGGAAACACATTCAACTACTGCATCCTTGTCCTCAATACTCATGGCTTTCATTTTCAAATAGAAACCACGTTCACGGTTAAGGACTCTTTAACTGAACATCTAATTTCTACTGCAGAGTAGCAATTTCTCATTATCAAAGCCATAGGGATCGGCACTAGCATACTAAGTGAAATAGTTTGCGCTTGTTGGAGGCTTTTTTCTGACGCCAAGAAAATTTCCATGTCGAGTGTCAAAGGATATCAATTACCATTTGATTGACAAAATAGATGTAAAACATTTGAAATGATAAATCGATTTAGTCCATACCAAACCAACTAAATTAAAGCTAGTTGGGGCTGTCTTATCGCAATTCTTCCCACTTTCACTTATGTTAACACTTGGAAAATTATCACTGCGAACTAGTCTATTGTTAGTCCTTCCCCTTCCGCAGCACCTTTCCTCTTCCTTGACATGTAAATTTAATCAAGATAAGGTTTTTATTCAACATCAATTTCTACTACTTGATTACATCGTTAAAAACGTTTTTGATGTGTTTTTTTTTTCACTTTTAATTTCTGTTTCAGGCTACAAAATTATCATTATGGACACTCGAATTAAGATAAGTTTTCCACGCTTTTATGAACAGCTCATAAACAAAGTTAATATGAATTGAGAGGCATGAAATTTGATGGAAAATACAAAAATTTTGAAGTTATTTAATTGGAACACGTGAGGATCATTTGAAAATCACGTGAGCTTAACTGCGAAGGAATTAATAGGTGTGTGGTTGGTGGGACTTGAAGAATTCATAAATTATCCAAGGGATAATTGTTTTAAGTTTGATTTAGTGTTTGATTTAATTGTGATGTAATGGAAAATATTTCAAGCTGATATTGTTAGTTATTGCATGCGAGTTGAATCATAGAAAGATCAAATATTAAATATTGTTGAATCATTTCCAGCTATTTGAGTTACAAGGAATGCAGGTAGATATAAAGGAAAATTATCAAAAATTTTATCTTTTACGATCTTTTGACACGGTTAAAAATGAGCTACTCCGTCATTTCGACTGTTCTACGAATGTGGGACAAGAAACATAACCTTTACCACCTTGCACTTGCAATTCTGCACAGAATGCATTTCCTTCTAATCCTTCGGTGTATAACAATATTGTGGCACCCTTGGACCGCTTCAAGCCAGGCCGTTTATATTTATCACTTCAACTCTTTCCCCAATTCACTCAGAATTACTTGCCCGATTTTCTCAATATGCTCTTGCCCAAATTGTTCTGAATCGTTTAAATGCCAATTTCAGTAATATCCTGCACTTGCACCTTGAAAGTTATCTTATTCACTATTCTTACCGTTACTCCATCGACGCTTTCAAAACATAACAACTTTCAACAACTATCAAAAATGGATTTGAAACCAACTACAGGATGAAACCAACTGTCACTTCCACCCTATGTCTATGTGCTTATTATCTCTGGTATCGTAGACGAAGCTTCGGTTATTCAGAGAGCTATCAAAATCAGCATAACTGGTACTGGTAGCTTGGAAAAAGTTATCTAATTTTTCCAGGACGTTTTCTCTTACCCAAGAGCCTAGAATAAAAGAAGCAAAAGAAAATGGGCAGCCTAAATCAGACGGGGGATGCAGTTTCTGCAGGAAGACCCATTAGTACTTGGTCTAGCATGCTCCGGGGTATAGTTGCCGCCGGAGGAGGTGAAAACCTAAGAAGCCACTTCCTTTTCCAAGGTAAACTTGAATTCTTAAAACCAAAGAAGATAAGAGAATTACTTACAAGGATTGATTTATTAAATATTGAAGTACAGAACGGCTTTGAAGGTTGACGTTCTGTGATCTTCGCTACAAAACCAATGAAGATGAGTAAAAGCAGAAACAAATCGATAAAATAAATAAAAAAATCCTTGAGGTTTTTCCAGTCACCATGGCAAATTGAAAACGCTGATGAGAACACGTTTGGTCCGCATTGACATTAGAATTTAGCCCTGCCCGTTCCTTATATTCGATTCAACTTAACAAACCAACATCAGTTAAGCAATTTTTTATCATTTTAACAAGATTGTGCAATAAAGTCTTGTTTGATTATTGGATTTTACGATTATTGGAAACCATAAATGGCATATTGCAATTCCTACTTTAATTATTAGAAAAATTACTGGTGCCTTTGTTGAATGGGCGGATACAAGTTGTGAACGTATTGGAGTTATCTGTTATCTGAAATCTCTGTAAATATTTACCAAAAGATACGAATAATAATGAAAACCATGGTAGGAAAAGAAGGCTATTGATGCTATGATTACTGGGCGCTTATCCGCACAAACCAACTGGCCTGCCAATAAAACACCTTTCCTGTTACAAGGCTTTACGTAGACTTGAAGTACTTGCCACATTACTCCAAGCTAAGCCTCAATTTTGAACACTGGGGAGAGCCTTTCAATTACGCGGATCTCCCGCTCTGCTGGTAAAGTTGGATTTACAAATGATTATTGAAAAACTGGTCTCTCTTTCTGAGCCGTTTAACTATTTTTTCAGGAGATTCATCCTAGTTCACACCATTGCGTTTCTCCCTCAAAGTTTACTGCATCCTCTCCAAAGTATCCCAAGAGAACTTGTCAATCTCAACTTGTTCTGGCCCAAAAAACATTGGGAAAGTAAGTCCTAAAATCTTTAAGAACCACCTTCATTTTGGTTTAGATGTTTAGCACTTCAGAACTATATTTAATCTTAATTAATCTCCAGAAGGTCTTCCTGAGCAAAGAGATGAAATTCTTCCATATGGTTTTGTGATTCTTTTATGTTCGAAATAAATTTTTTTGCCATAATCGTTAGGTCTTCTTGCGCGACTTAATTAATTTTACTTACATTTTCTGCTCAATCACTAACAGGTCTTATTATATAGCATGCAATAAAACATAACTTCCAAGAGTAATTACTGGAATTATAAAAATTTATTACAAAAAGTATTATATATTCTCATAAATATTTGGACACGATACTACCTAAATAGTTTAAACAACTAGGACCTACAGTTCCCTTCTTCCAGTATTATCAGCTTATCCTGGCTTTTTGCGAGACTTTCCATGGCATCCAACTCACAAGGATCTCTAGTTTCTTTGATTATCATTACATCCTGTAATTTTATCTCTATGTTCCACTACGGCCGACTTGCAGTTTGAAGTTTTTCCCTTCTTTCTTGCTGTTGCTGCTTCGCCTAGATGCTCCTTCATTCTCGTGCCGATGGGTAACCTCGTTGGTCCTATGTACACTTCTTGGTAAATAGAATATTCGATGCGATAAATGTCGGATATTTCCTTGTGTTTCAATAAGGGTTCTTGCTACTTGATTCGGTCAGTTGCACAAAATTATGTCCTGTCAAAATTATTATCCTTTCTATTTCGAGAAGTAAGATCGCCTGATGGCTCCAAATTACAGGCTCCAGAAAGATGATTTCAATTGTCACTGTCACGTTCCGGATTCAAACCCGGCAGTTTTTACACAAAAGGCTAGAACTCTTCTTCTAGAACCAAAATGAAACCTGTTCTTGGCTAATTTTCCACACGTGGAGAAAGTTAGGTAAGCATCATCATAGGTTAAAAGTTTTCAACGTCACTAGGATGTACGGAGCCTCAATCAACCACTGACTCACACGATGTGAAACTGTTTCTGGTTTGAGTTGAGATAATAATACAGTACGTGCCGAGATTAGCGCCTTTTAATCATCAAGAGATCCAATCAAAAGTTGTCCTGAAAGTGGTTTTTGTTTGCCTCACGCAGAAGTTCCTTACATCGGAGACAATTCAATGGATTCTACAACCTCAGCGGCAACTGTAGTACATTTAATGTCCCTTATATCCTAGCAGATAAGTCATTGAACGGGTGTTACTATTCCCTTAGTACTAACAGATCTTTGACTATGCTACCAAACGATTCCTTTCTTGTGAACTCTGCCTCCAAATCGACTGCAACATTTCCCGATTTCGTAGCTTGTAAGTTTTAACTGTGGCTCCTGGTTTCTTGGACTTCAGGATCTGCTTGATTTCTTCGGAGAGAAAGACGTATGTCCTTCTATCTCTGGATTTCAAGAGCAAAGCATAGCTAAGATATTTGCGTTTGGGCTTATCCGTTTATCCTTAAGGAACCATAGTCATAAGTTTCCTTTCAGTTCCGGCTTTCAACAAATGAACCTCTTTAGCTTATCTTTATGTTACTTTCAAATGTACAAGCTGGAAGCCATCTTCAGTCGCTCCAATCCTTGCAGTCTTTAACAAGACTCGGCTCCAGGATACTGTAAGCCATCATGTAGATTTTCATATAGGTTTTACTTAATACTTCTTATAAAGTATTATATTTGCTTCCTATATTCATCTTCGATGGTGTTACTAAATTCGGTCTGCAAGGCCATCGAGGCTGCTAGTCCTGCTCTTTACTATTTGAGGAAGCGACTCGCCGTCCTTATTTTACTGCCAAGCAGAATTCTCAATAAGTTTTTGGCTTTACACAGCCCTTTCAATTTCATTCCTGAGTACAATCATCTTTGACAGTAATGCTGAGTTCAATCCATGATGTCTTCAAGTTTGCCTTTTTCTTGATAGCTCTTCCACTTTGAACTGAGATGGAGTTTCTGATGTCTTTGAAGGCCACACTCATATCACATGTCAATCATTCCTCTTTTGTTTGCCCGACGTAATTTGTGTCATGGGTGTGTCGTCGGCGAAGATTGCAAGCCTTCATCAACTAACTGATCTGATACCTGATACCTCTCCTGATTCTGGTTAACAGCTATGCCATACGCCTGCAGACTCGTGATATGTGCTAGGATAGAATCATGAGTTTGAACCTCTTGAGCTTCTACTGCACTTTTTTGTCCCCTCTCTACCTAGTTGGAATGCTCTGGTCTTTCGTTCTTTTGGCAGATACGAAGCACTAGAATGTTGACTTACCATAGTCTCTTCCAAAGTCCGTCCGTATTGATTGTTGTCGAAGTTATCTATCTTGGACGGGGAGTTCACAGCAGGTTTAGCTTACGAGCGAACATACCTGCCCCCATGGGTTTATTACATGTGATATTATACTCTTTAGTGGTCATGTTTCAGACCATGTGTTAGGGAACAGGAGCAAGCATGAGGATGCTATAAACAGACATCCATGGTAAATACGAAGCATAGTAAATATCCAAAAGCTTATATGAAATGTTCATCGAGGATCTCCTACCGTCGACAGCTATGGTCTGACCTCTACAGACAATTAACTCCTTAGAAAGTGGAGCTCTTGGATATTTTCTACAGCCTATAGAAATAGAACAATTAGTGAACTTTTCAGGAAGTAAAATTCTAGGTACAGGTTGATTTCTGCGGAAAAAGGAGGACAAAAGGTTGTTATCATAAGCCTGTTTGCAAGAGATGTTATTCAGCTCTTGGCCAAGTAGCAAACCAAAATTGATTAAGTAGCCTCCAGAGTTTACTGAAACGAGATCCTGACTACGTTCTTTTTTGTCTTTTGCATTCCGAGATACATCCTTTAACTGTAAGACCTCACATTCAAGTGACTTGTGATAGTGTGGAATCCTTGTGTGTGCAGATATGATCCATCACACCAAAAAGTGTCATATGTTTGAGAAGAATCTAGGTAAAGCGAAAGCAAAGATATATTCCGGGTCATACAGAATAAGTTACTTCATAGCACGATCACAAGACTGATTGGTCAAGGAAGTGGATGATTGGTGAAGGCAAGGACCTATTCTAGAACCTAGAACTTAGGCAAGAACTATTTGGTTAGTTTAGCTGAATATATGGTGAACGCTATCGTGGGTTTCATCAGATCCTCCGGAAGACCAATGATATCTCATAACGACTAGCATAAGTCGAACGTGTACTGATATCCAACAGGAACTGCCGACTAAGATGTGGGAATGTCAAGCTATGAAATGAAGCACAACGTTCAAGGAATCAGGATTTAAAAACAGATCGATGGGCAAGGAAGTCATCGGAACAGTGATCTCTGTTCTTTGCATCATTGCAGGGGAAAAAAGTATCTCCTTAGCCTAGAGACAGGATCCAGTGAGAAAAGGGAGAGCAGTAGTCAGGATAAAAAAATTTGATTATATTAAACACAAAACTAGTTTGTAAAGTTTTTAAAATTCTCGGTTTCCCCTCTGACTTTCCAACTTTTCCTAATCTTTTCGACAAGCCAAGTAGTTAAATTAATCACTTTTTAATACCCTTCTAATTTTTCCTACTTGAAATCCTTTTTTTTTGTACACAAAATTAAAATGTGTGATACCAGGAATAGTGACTTGACATACTTAACTGATTGTTACGTATCTCAGAGCAAAACTTTTTTGACTTTCTTTTGGACCTTGTCCCATTTTGTAAGCTACCTTTATCTTATTTGCTCCGAAAGAAAGTCTCTTAATCTATCTCAGTTTCAACCACGTAATGATAGGAATTATTTTCAGGTCGACAATTTTCACTTTTTTCTTGGTTTATGATACCTCTGTATTCTTTGTAGTACATGATTTGTCCACTCGATGCTTCTGAACGCACAAAATATAGCATAAAGCGTCACAATAAGGAATCACGATCTAAATGTTGTGGCTTTTTTGTCCCATAGGTAATTCTGAAATTTGACAGCTGTCAAAGTGCAATTTAGGCATGGTCCTTTCCCGATTCTTTTTTGGTCTAATTTGAGAAGAATATCCTGTGAAAATATTTAGAACAGCCGCTAGTAAAAAATTTAAGGTTGATACACTATAATCTGGCCTAAATATCCAGTTCGTATGTAGGTTTCCTTTTAATTGAGCATACTAGTTCGTCTAGTAAGTCAGGACCCCCGTGAATTATTGAGCAAGAAAACTGAAAAAGTCCAAAAGTTGATGCATTTATCGGTTTGTATCAGGAGCACGTTTACAATAAAAATTCAAAATTAGCAAAAAACGATAAGATAAAAAGGAAAACAAAAAAACGATACACGAAAAATTCGAAAAAAATCCATTAATCTTTGAACAACCCCCAACGTAAGCCAGCACTTAGTATAAAAAATAAATTACATAATTCGCAAATTCAATGCATTAGACGGCACTTGCATAAAAAAAAAACTGCAAAAATAGATTAACACTGGCACACCTCGCGCGAAAAAAGCATTCATATCTATCAAAATTTCCCTACAGAGGAAATTAAAATCAGCTGAAATAGCAATAGAAAATTGAAAATTTTGTTTTATCTGATAATCAAAGCGAATAATATCATCGTTTGTCAGTAAATGAGCTTCTGTTTCACCAGTATCAATTTGCAGATATTGAAGACAAATTTGATGGAACATGACCGATAAGTTGTTTTTTTTTGTTCCTCCGCAAAATCAATTGAACTGTGTATCATTTAATTGAGCTTTGCAAACTGATTCATTTTTGAAACGCAATAGGATAGTATAAAAGCAACGACTCTGCAGGGGATCGAGCAAGTCTTTCAGCACCATGAAGGGATTCACAATTCTAGCACTTGCAGCACTCGCCGTTGGGGCTTATTGCCAATTCGACACCCATCAATGGGGCAATCGTAACACCATCGTTCAACTCTTCGAGTGGAAATGGGATGTTATCGCAAACGAATGCGAAAACTTCCTAGCACCCAAAGGATATGCTGGTGTTCAAGTAAGATCAAAAGAAACTTCGCCTTTTTTCAGTGTTGTTATTCATAACGATTCAATTGAAAAATTTCAGGTTTCACCAGTCACCGAAAATATCATTGCTCCAGGACGTCCTTGGTGGGAACGTTATCAACCGATGTCCTACAAACTTGTCACTCGCTCTGGCAATGAGGCTCAATTCGCTGACATGGTCCGTCGTTGCAACAATGTTGGCGTCAGGATCTACGTTGACGTTGTGTTCAACCACATGACCGGTGGATGGGGTAACGCAGTTGGTACTGGTGGAACCCATGCCAATACTGCTGGCCGTGACTATCCAGGAGTTCCATACAGCGCATACGATTTCAACGCCCCATGCGATATCAACAGCTATAACGACAAATACCAAGTGAGAAACTGCTACTTGGTAGGACTCCAGGACTTGAACCAAGGAAACGAATGGGTTCGCGGTAGGATCGTCGATTTCTTGAACCACTTGGTTGACTTGGGTGTTGCTGGCTTCCGTGTGGACGCTGCCAAACACATGTGGCCTGAGGATTTGAGGGTAAAATATAATATGCTTCTGATGGACTGTTCGATTAAGCGTTGACGCATTTCAGGTAATCTACTCTCGTGTCAAGAATCTGAACACCAACCACGGCTTCCCCCAAAACGCCCGACCATTCATCTACCAAGAAGTCATCGACTTGGGAGGTGAAGCCATTTCCAAATATGAATACACTGACCTTGGTGCTGTCACTGAATTCAAAGCTTCCCACGAGCTTGGAAAGGCTTTCCGTGGACACAATTCTCTGAAATGGTTGGTCAACTGGGGTCCTCAATGGGGAATGATTCCATCGGACAAGGCTTTCGTATTTATCGATAACCACGATAACCAACGTGACTCCGGTGAAGTTCTATCCTACAAAACTTCTAAGAACTATAAGATGGCTACCGCTTTCTTGTTGGCTCATCCTTATGGTATCAGCCGTGTGATGAGTTCATTCGACTTCCACGCTCGTGACCAAGGACCACCAAATGTTAATGGTGAACTCTTGCCACCAAGCTTCAATGCTGATGGCTCTTGTGGAAACGGTTGGGTTTGTGAACATCGTTGGCGTCAAATCTTCAACATGGTTGGATTCAAGAACGCTGTTGCTGGTACTGGTCTCAACGATTGGTGGGATAATGGAAACAATCAAATCGCTTTCTGTCGTGGTGGAAGTGGTTTCGTCGCTTTTAACTTGGAAGGATATGATTTGAACCAAACTCTTCAAACTTGCCTGTCACCTGGCACTTATTGCGATGTGATCTCTGGATCCAAGGTAGATGGAAAGTGCACTGGCAAGTCTGTTCAAGTTGGAGGAGATGGTAGGGCCAATATTTTCATTGGTACTGGTGAATATGATGGTGTTTTGGCCATTCACAGAGATGCCAAATTGTAAGATGTAATAAAAGCGTTTTGTGCAATTAAAGTGTTTTTTGTCCTTGATTTCATTCGAGAAATTCGTGTTTACTTAGTAAAAGTCAATTTGTTTTTCAGAATTTCTAGGTTGTGTACTATCAGCGGAACTACATACTCACTTCTTAACTTCGTTGGCGCAGTAAACTGAAAGAGAAGCAAAAAGCGAGCTTTGTAAGATAGAGAGCTTGCAGTTTCGATGACGTAGATGATTGCTAACTTTCTAAGTTTTAATGCATGTACTATTAATTTTGTTATTTTCAATTATTTGGGAATGTCGATGCCCATCTCTCCATACTATTCGACCAATCCTTATATGCTGTTGTTCAAAAATACAGCTGCAGTTGGAGTACAGATTTTTCCTCAAGTACCGTTATATTGGACGCTTACTTGAAATTTGTTGCACTTGTTGCTAATGACTGTTTGGACATGACATGACCTCCAAAATGCTAGAAGCTGCAAAACTTTGATTTTTGCGTGGAGGAATCGGGAGTAGGCTTATTGCAATATACGCTTGGGGTGTTATCAAGAGTTCAAAATTTGATTTTGACACAAACCCACTTTCAATTACTTCGACAATTTACCAATTATTTTGGGCTTTAGTTTGTTGGTATCTGTAGGTTTCCAAGTTTCCATAAGTGATGGCCCAATTTCAATCTTGGAAAAAGAGCTTTGGAAAAGTTTGCCAGATAACATGTCCGTTTATATAATGCTTAATCAGAGTGGTGGACACTATTTACGCTCTAAAAAACTGACTGCAAGTGGCGCTAAACGTACTGAATTTTCGACTAAACATCTCTTCTGTTAACCCAACTACGCAGTCTTCAACTGTTTGACACATTGCTTTGAGCCAGGACTCCCTATTCTACGCCTCTCTATTCTACGGAACCTTGGTAGGTTACAGGAGCCCCTTTTCTAGGCGGAGCTGAAACTGCTAATAAGTGTGGAGACCTTGGAAGAAACTTTCAGATGGGCAAACATGATATAAGATTGTCAATCGGGATTTTAATGAGCTAATCTCATTAAAATCGGATTGTTAATCGGGTTTCGTAGGCTGATCTATTTTTTGTGAGCGTCTCTCTGTACATAGACATACAACTCGTTTTGAAGTTTTTGCATTCAGACGAAATGCTTTGCGCTTTATGTTCTTTTCATATATCTCTGACAGATGACATATCCCCTTTACTATGTGATGATCGGAATGAGAATGGGACTATTAGCTGGGTGAGATCTTGTATAAATAATGCTAAAGGAGGAGAATCTCATTAAAATCTAAAATGTGATCCTTATGGTTAGATTTGCTGTATTATTTTTTGGTTGCACGTATGATGAAAGCATGTCAATGGTATCACAGTATTCTGCTAATTCTAAAATCAATAAGGAGTTGTCTATTGTGTTTCAACGCTTGGCGGCAATAAGGTCATCCAATTGTTCTTCTATAGGTTTCCTCTTTCCTGATTTTAACATTAATGTCATCAGGAGATATCTGAATATCATGTGAGGATAAAGAAAACAAAAATCGTTCAGGCTATCTTTGAAAATACTTACTTTGGAGGAGGCGTGATCATTAATTCTACTGACCAGTCAGTCGATAACAAATCTCTCTCGAATGCGAATCATATAATTGTTCGTTGTTGAGTTGGAGAGGTTTTTATATTTATATATTTTTTTCCATTCTGTACTGCAATGAATGGGACTGTGCAATCACGATAATCTGCACACATCTCTCATTTAGACATCATGTGGAATCTCTTGTTCGATACCTGGGAACTAATTCATAACATTCCTAGGGGAAAAAGAACTATTTATCCCAGATATACCCAGTCTACATCGTCTTGACCAGGAAAAAAGACCGGTTCCACCTTCACCTTCCACCTTCGTGACCTTCAGTGATAAGATTGCATGGAGAAACCAATCATCGAGGCAGCATTAACATAAAACTGAATGTTTTCGGGAGCGTTCAAAGATAACTCTTAGGATTGGAACTATTAAAATCCTTACGACTTAAAGCCAAAAACCTCTAAAAATTATTGAACTAATCAAAAGGACATAAAAAAAAGTCTTATTTAGTGGCTCGTTCCCACCCACCTTTCATTTTTGCAGTCTAATAATTCTGTTCATTCAACATGTAACTAAGAAATATTTATACATAAAAAAGTTAGAAAAAGACCACTTGGAGGCACCGGACTGGGCATCTTGGTGAAACTGATAAGCCTGATGTGACCCAATAGGCCGATGGGTTTTATAACCTTCGCTATACAATGAGAAGAAGAGCAGATCACAGATTGAAGATTATTTATAAGACGACGGAAAAGAAGTGGGCACAGGATGGAACCTATGGAGAAACCAAATAAGGGAAAAAGAACAGAGAAAAGAGAAAAGATGCAGCATGTAAGACTGCATCTAAGACAATATTTACCAAGTCAATATATCAACTGCCCCAGATTTCAGACACAGCAGATAGGGATTGATAGTGTCAAATGCATTTCACATATTCGAACGGATTGTATCGACTTGCTGTCCAACGCCTTCTTATTGTCATTTGTAAAAGAGTGACTTTTAAGAAAGCCATTTCACTCAGGGGCCATAGCAGACCACAATCGTCCCTCGTAAAGAAGGAATATTTTTTTAAATCGTAGCTCAGCGATCAGAAAATTGAGGTGTAGGTTTTACGAACACCACTATTTCCTTTTTTTCTCTCGGTTGAAAACGGAGGACTCCTGTGACAGACGACCCTAAATGGAGAGGTAAAAGAGGTGTGGAGTTATGATATGTGACAAACAGTTTCATGCTGGATTCTTTAGATAGTAAAGTTGATATTTGCAGGTTAGTCTATTATCCTGCCGCTTGTGCAGTTTCCTCGCTCATCGGAGTCTACATCTGTCAGACACGAACAATAAAAAGTAGAGGTCTAACGATAAATCCATAGCTCCAACCATTAGCCTACAAAACCAGGTCAATTTCTTGACCGATTTGAAAAGATTCAGTGGCACTGTCCTTCATTCAAAGTATCTGCGATTATCACGGGAGCTCTGACAGTAGCATTTTGTGGCAGAACTGTAAGTTTCCCTTGAATATAAAGATTTATTTGAATTTTTTGGCAACTGGCAGCCATAGTCGCTGCAAGGCTTGTACTGCTATTGACCTCAAACTGAAAGTTTTTTCGATGTCCTTTCGGATTCAGGGTGCTGAAGTTGCATCTGCCTTTGTTAATGCAATATTGAGTAAATTTACAGTGAAATTATTTTTAATTTTTATTTTTTTTTTGTTTTGTTTTGCTACTTTGTGATATAAGGAGGGAGTTTCTTATCAACGATTAGCTTAACATTATTACTACTAGTTTTTAAAAGCCGTACATACGTTTAACGACTCATATGGTGAAAACTTATCACTGCAAACCATAAGCCCATAAATGAATCATGGATTTCGCTACTGGATCAGAGGAGTAGCAAGTCCTTATATGAAGTCTATAAAATTAGACTCAATAAGCTCATTTATGAACTCCTCTCTTCACTCTGAATCAACTTCAAAACCAGATTAGTACGTAAAAAATTCATCACTAGTAAATTGATCCTCATATGAGTATTTATAGTCACGTTTTTACTCTATGGTTTGCATACTTCCAAGTATTATTCATCCCTTATGTTCACCTGGACAAGAGCAAAAAAAAAATATGTTTTTATCTTCGGTAAAGATTAAATTGTTCAATTCTGACAATTTTTGTGAATTTCACAAGACTTTTAGGAAGACTTTCGAAATCAGAAAAAGGATTTATCTTTATTGGGATCAATTCACATTTTCAAGCGGCAACGTCTGAGTTTATTTAGCGTAGTAAAATTCTGACGTGCTGCTAGTGTTAAAACAATGCACTTAACACTGAATTATGATTCAGTTTGCCGTTTGATTATTTATATCATTTATTGCAATTAAATACAAAGTATCTAAACTAAATTTCAGTGTGCAACAACAAGTGTGGATAGCAAAAAAATTTTTTTCTTAATACTTTACTGCATAACAATATGCCATAAAGTCAATTGGTTACCAATCAAATTACTCAAATTACTATTAATGCGGTCAATTGTAGGAGGACAATTAGTTTAATCTCGCGAGTATTGAATTTTCCGAAATTAATTCCTTTTTCAGGTGTCATAATGACTTTATTAGGCGCTTTTTACTGTAGCAGATAAATTAAAAATGAATTAAAATAGTTTCATAGATAAACAAGGACGGAATGAGGGGATTTGAAAACGAGACTGAGTACGACGTTTGATTTATTTCATGAGTTCGTCAAGTATCCTGACAGGTGCTGTAGACGAAATTCAAAAAGATTCAGCTCACATCCTGCGCTAGTCTGTACTACCTTGAACAGTCAAATTTCGTCAAACCTTTATTGTTTCCTAGTGGATATTTTTTATGACAATCCTTCAGCACTCACAATCGAAATTGCAAGGATCCTTCTAAGGAGTCTTTAAGTGGGATTCGTAAAATTGAGAATCTTATAATAAATAATGGAAGCTTCTACAACATTTGGACAGGATCGAGATAATTTTATCATTATTGATACGGCTAAAATTTATCGACATTCACACTGCATAAAAATTTATAATATTTTATGCCACAATCAAGATTTATCCATTAATTATAATTACTTCAATGAATTTTACACGCGTATTGTTCAATGAACTCTGCATTCGCACGTTCGGCTCTTAATTATTGAACTAATTCATGAATGTATGTGAAATTTTGGCACGTTTTGCGGCATGGGAAATATTTGAAGTCTTCCGTAGTTTTGATGGATTGATTTGTTTCTTAATTTTGGCCTTATCGAGGCTATCTGGGTCATCTGGCTATGAGTGTCATTAAAGTATCCAATCATATTGAATACTTTAATGACACTCAGAGTATTATACATACCTTATAATGTCTATAAAAAAGATATTGAAATAATACAGGGTGTGGTAAAAACAATTGAGCAGTAATGACGCAGAGACAGAGGTGGGTATGAAGCTGCCTTAGGTCTCCTAGTATTCTGTGGGCATCCTCATATTACCTCACATGGTTTGTATCAGAGTTAATCATGGCATAACAACTAGTCTATGATTGCGATGCAAAGAACTCTTCGGAAACGGGTTAACCTTCAGCACAAAAATGCTGTTCCCACTGCGAACACGATTCAGTCCTGGACTCGGCAGTTGGAGAAAACTGGAAGCTCGCTAAAAAAGGTGCATATATATGACAAATCTATAAGAATATGAGAATATCCATCAGAATATCAGACAATGTAGAACTAGTGAGAGTACCAGCCGATCAATCGCCAGAAAATGTTCTGCACACCGGCTTGTTATTGTATTCGGAATTTTGGACTTCATTTTTCATGCAGATTTCACACATTTCATTGCGAGATTTGCATGCATATTTGAATTTCTATCCTTTCGAAATAGTGACAATTCGACAAGTGAAGCCAGTAGACTATGCCACCCCTAAAAAACTGTATGAGGTAATCTATGCAGCGATTCCTCGTGCGGCTTCTTCAGCAGCGACCAGTCACATTTTTAGCAAAGGACGATATTGTCAATGAATAAAGTTTTCCCTATTGTGCTGAAAAACAAACACTCCCTCCTCCACCCCCCTAAGGGATGATTTACATTCGCTACATTCTGTCTCTTCAGCTAAAGGGGTGGTGTGCCGTATGACAATTTGACGTTATAGGCCAGTACTTTAGGAACAGGAAGGCGTGAGTGTGACCTAGGACTCCGCTTGTTCGATATTCTAAGCGTGGCGCCATCTGGATAAACGCTATTGAGAGTACGCGATTTCAAAAAAATAGAACCCAAATTTATTATTTTTGTATGAACTAAACAAATTTCCTAAAATTTCAAAAAATTTTGCCCTCTTAGGTTGTTTGTTCGAGAAATACCATCGTATTCATAGTCACGCGGTCAATAGATGAAGTCCTTAAGTATTCAAAATGAAAAAACAAAAACACTTTTTTTATTTATATTTTTCAGTTCTGGTTATATTTCTCTAACCATGATTGAAATCTCCCTGGAATGCCTTCGAAAATAGAAAATGAAAAAAGTCCTTTAGTCATCCACAGTCCACGCTGCTCATCAAAACCAAACGGCAACAGGAAAAAATAAAACAATTTATGAATGGAAATTCGTGGAACAAATTCCTTTCATTGATAACGCAACGAAGTCAACCGACTCCGTGAAATACATCTCGTGATTTGCTTCACCTATGCTGTACCTGACCTTGCATCACACAATGGTCATCTTCCAATTAACTATCCGTGATCGAACAAGAATTGAAAGACCAAACACCAGCAAAGTCTCACATGTTTCCAAGGCGTGGTGATAAGCATTTCAAACTAATGTGACACACCACATATCACGGTCGACCGGCCCATCTTATCAGTGGCTCTAAGTGCGGAGTTAATCGGTTACACTAGCGGTGCTACAACATATGAATCTCGTACGGTGTGGGCCAGGTAAACTCAGGTGAATCGCTTGTTGCGCTCACATGCTGCAGTACAGGTGACTGTGACGATATGACGTCTTCGACGAACAACGAGTACGATGATAAATAAATATCGCAACACCAAAGTTAGCTACTTGGTTTTGCGCTCCGTCACTACTTCGCGATGCCGGTGTTGTCAATTTCTTAAATTTCCTTGAATCACACGATTGTTAGTTTGTGTCCTTTTTGAAAATTGTTGTCATTGTGTAGGTAGTAAAAATCATTTTTGAACCCTATCAATTCGTTCAAGTAGTTGAAGGTTTGTTAGTTTGAAACCGACTTTGATTTTCATTGAAACCAAAAAAAGCCTTTTGCTTTCCTAAAATCCATCAAAAACTCCTTGACGTTAAAGTCCTTTGCGATTTTCTTGAAAGCAATATCACATCGACGCCAATATTGTTAGCATATTTTGAGCTCTCCGAAATTGCTGCGTGGCTGGAAAAGGGACTTCTAATTGTGCTTCCTACTCGAGAAGAAGCACTGAATCTCGATGTGACTCCTCTGAGTGACATCAAGTAAGCTGACTGAGTAAACCAATACCAAACCGAAGAAGTGTGTCCACAAATTCCAGGCTAGGTCCTCCGTTGGTTGGATGTGGTATCTAGGAAGTATTCCAAAAGCATATTGATCACCAGTAGACTCCACCGACTCCAAAAATCGACGGACTCCAACCAACAACGTATGAACAAGTTTCATGGACCCAAGACTTAATTAGGAATTGACCATAATGAAACGATGAGTAAAGGAGGACTGACCACAAACTCATATCTAAAGCAGATTTGCCTGTCTATTATTACACGTAATAGGCTTGTTACTCACAAACACAACACACATCCCCTTTGCTCTCAAAACAAAATTGAAAAAAAAATGTTCGAAATTGTCCCCCGAAAAAAACCAAAAATCTAAATTTCAGAAAATTTTAATATTGTGCATAATGTTTAAATGTCTTCCAATCATTTCAAAAAAGATTTCGAAAAAAAAATTTTTAATCGGAAAAATGCGATTCAATCAATGGTCAATCATTTTGGGCGCAAGGAGTCTTAGTCAGTCATTTAGTTCAACATCATCTTTTAAGGATTCATTGAGCATTCTTCAAAGTGGTGAGTACTTATTTGACTGTGAAATGAGTAAGGATCAAGGCAAGAAAATGATCAATGAGCAAGAAAATCACAACGAAGCTTTGTGCAAAAAACAACCAGAATTTTTATATACATTGTTTCCTTCAAACTTAATACAATTGAAAACCTCTTGCTCCAGCACATGCGAAATCGTCATGGGATCGTTTAAGCACCAGGATGACATGGAACACTATAAGAGGCGATAATGCCATCGAATATTGCCGTCTAACATCATTGTTCACGACAAACGTCTCAGCCTATTATGATATCCTATAGACCTCTAACAGTGGCTTGTATTCAGCTGCTGCATGGTTGGTTAAAACATTTTCCCAAAAACTCCAAAGCAGGACACAGCATACCTTGCCCAAAAAATAAGAAAAGTTTAAATTTCCTCCAACCGTTTGAAGCAATTAAGTCCTCGAACCACAGGCAAGCGATGCGAAACTAGTAAGTAATTTTTAAACACCAATCGACCAATTAGAAATGTTAAAGGAAGAATCAGGTCCCATTATCAAAACAGGGTCGGTTGGTCAGTTTGTTTTGTATTTACTATACAAGGAATGGAACATAATACCAATCAAGGGAATCCTTCAAGCGTTTCCCAAAATAAATTGAAAGCAGCTGATCGTATTCTAATATTTGACGGAAAAGCTGCAAGTCTTGCCGAAAAAACAACCGAAATCCCATCACGCGTATATTGGACAAAGGAAAGACTGTAAAGTAGCGTTGGAAAACGGACGATCAGACAAACGATAACCAGAATCATGAACAATTTATCAACATACTATGATATGCAACAGGTTTTTTGATCCTGAAAATGACTTGATTTTGACTATTGAACGTCAATTTACTTCTTTACCATCAATAGTAAGATCGGTTAAAGAAACTCATTTGAACTTCCTCCACGAAAAAACCACATGATGATGATGGCAATGATCCCTGGGAAACGTTAAAGGACTATTGATCTGGCAACCTTCAACCAGAAATCAAAGGCATACAAATTTTTCATTGACCCCTAAATTTCATGTTCTCGTTTTGAGACTTACAATGACGCACCCTTGTGATCATATGAGACAAATTTGTGAGACAAAACCTTAACAGGGGAGGCCTCACTAAAAAATATACTAACTAAAGTCCCTACGAATTGTTGAAACTAGGACCTGGCTATAACAATTGATAAAAAAAGGAGATATAATTGATAATGAGCCTCGAGAAAGCTGCCAGCAATTGCTAAAGGGCCAATGTCTAGGCAACATTGAAAGGGTTCGCCATGATAGGATCTTGCAACAACAAATATTTCCAAAGCGGTAGATAGTGGGAATGTTACCAGAGTTTACTACGACTGGTTCTTCTTCCGCATCCAGCTCAGGCTTTCGTTTAAGTCTAGAGTCTGGTTGAAGACTGTCCCATACGATTGCTTTCGTACTGAGGAATGCTGTGCCGCACGTGTAAACACAAGGAGCTATCATGGCACCCTTGTAGATTTGTGTGTTATAGCCATGACATAGGCCTTTGAAACAGACGATAGGTACTCCCTCACGCTTTACACTATAAACCACCAAATCAGTTTTTTAGTTTCCCTTTACATTAAAATTTTTAAGGATTGCAGTCAACTAAGGTTATGGAGTGACCTCTATATTTCAGAGATTAGTATTGTTTTTGGCCCATTTACATCGTAGAAAACTCTTTTAAGACATTCTTTAATTTCAATTATTTCTATAAAGCAGTAAATGTTCCAAGCGTCAAGAGTTGTCATAGGATTGAAAGTGGCTTTACTCAATTGAAAGTTTATTCAAAGGTATTTTGAATCCTGGTATAGAACCTTTAGGTGTTAATTTAACGAGGAGATCACTAGGTCAGCTGGTTGAACTATTCTAATGGCAGCTTCGGTATCATGGAATTTGATAGCCCTTCTGTTTTCCCGTGAAACGACCGTATTTTTCCTATTACCAGCTCATGTGACCAATGTATCCTTAAGGATTTACAGCTGACTTGCTTCGTCGTTCCAGCAACTTCTTTTGCCTTTATCTGCTTGGAAAAGCTTATAATCTGCAGCTTTGGCATCATGTGCGTCATTTGTCCTTTAAGGTCTTTTATCTACAAAGATCTCTATGTAGGTTGGTGGAATGGTTCATATGGTATATTGCGTATCGAAGAGCTAGACGACTCCCCTGAATCATCGTAAACCGATAACATAGATCCTATCATGCCAACAGTGCATACCTGAGGGATTTTCGTTGACCTGCTTCGTGATTCCAGTGCTTTACCAGGGTTTGCTTGTCTTTGTCGCCATAAAAGAGCTTATGATCTACTGCCACGATAAGGTGCAGCCTTATGCATGCTTATCTGCAACCCTAGGTTGCCCCAATCTGGAAAACTTCATTGGACAAAGCTTGTATATTCGCTTCTTCATCCTTCCTCGTTTCATCATCACTTGCTTGGATTAAGCTACTTTCCAATCTTTTTAAAGCACAGTGTGGCAATCTGTCATGCAATGGCGGGGGGATGGTCTTTTTTCATGTTCCGCCACCAACTTCCTGGTACTATGGTGCATAGTTTAGTCTAAAAGCTTTTCTAACTCTACCATATCATTTTTCGTATCCCTGTCTAAATTTTCTTAAACATTGCCGGGAGTTCTACTAATTTTCGGAATGTTATCTGCTGTTTTCATGATTATTGCTTTCTCCTATCCATCCAGTACGCGAAAATCATGCATTACTGGTTTTGTACTTTGCTATGGAATAGAGCTTTTGTGTTTGGACAAGAAGTAGGAGCTATGGTTGCGTTAAAAGTAGGGCCAGCCTTGTTTCATGATTATCGTCAATGGTTCTTTTTTTACTTCTTTCTTTTTGTTTCTGTATATATAATTCCGACCCGTTTGTTTCCCGCACGTTCTCTGGAGATATGCGAATAGCCCCGAAATTTAGATTGTTTTATTTTTGTATCTCAGTACCGCAAATAAGTAAGGTTGGTAGAGGTTTCTATTCTTCACGTTTACTACTCCATTTTAAGACATTTAAGACTCAATTTTTGTATTTTATTGTATCTGATATTGTTTTAAAGAGATTCACTGGAAGGGAGCCCCAATTTTAAGAGAAGTATCCTAGGCCTCATAGGTTCTATCTTGAATCTTGCGTGTTGAGGCGTTGGTGTGTGCACAGGTATCTTTGCCGAACAGTGAGGTTTTGTGAGAATGTATTCGTGCTCAGAATTAGATACATGCTAACTGAGACTTCAGTTAAACAGAACTTTCGCTATTGACTTGATTGTAGTAATGTAGTAATGATAGCATGGAGCTACCCATCTAACGATATTTGAATCTTATCTTCCAGACGCACTGGTATTTGTAATGAAAATTTTTTTTGGAAGAAGAACAATAAACAAAGATGTAAAAATATGTGCACGCATTTATTATTATTAAATTTTGTATTCATAGATTTACATTTACAGTCACACATATACGTTTGCAGAACTATCGTTATCGTAAGTTCCAAAACCAAGCGATCGCATTCCTGCACTCATCTACGTCGTTTTATTCGAAAGCTCTCTATCTTGAAAAGCTCCCTTTACTTGCGTATTTTATATATTTATTATTTGGGTATTCGTATCGCTTTATTTATGATGACCATCTGGACAGTTAGCTCTTTCAAGTTTTACGCTATGTTTAGAACGTATTCGGAGGCTTGTCAAAGTTTTATCTAGATGTACTTAGTACAATATTTATATAAGTGCCATTAAAATGTTAGTTTTTGGTTTGGAAAATTGCATCTATGAGCCTTTAAATGCGCTTTAATGACGGTTTAGTGTCCAGATAAAATGCAGAGTGATCGTCCACGAAGGAGTCGAAGAGATTTCTATATTTCATCAAGTCTATCTGATGAGACTAGTATCCAAATGGTTTTCCATAAACTTTTATACCCATAAACACTCACTTCCAAGGATACTCCGTCCAGCCACTTTTTACTTGGTCGGCTGAAGTTTCCTTGGAAGCTAGTTTTTTTGTGTATGAATCTGTATGAAAAATTAGATAAATCGTTGATTTTTCGAATCGATATTTGAGACTTATATTAACACATGCACGTCTTTTATTTTCAATATTTTATCTTTCTTTTTAACAGTCCGAGAAAAATATCAGATTTTACAATAATGTTTTGTGTATTTTATGTTGAACATGTTCTTTTCACAAACAACAAAGCAAACGTTGTTTTTTTAGGTATTTTTCTTCTTTTGGACTTATTCGAAATACATTTAAATCCATTTACATACGGTATAACCTTTTGAAAAATAAGTCGCCTGCACAGAATTTGTATTTACATTTTATCATTTTAATAGAATTAAATAATATGCGTTAACCTTACTCTTTTCGAAAATCAAAATGGAGTTGGAACTCCCATAACTTATTCAATGTTATGCTAATATTTGATTTAGTCCTTCTACTCCAATGAACCTCTTTGAAAAGCCACAAAAGGGAAAGAGCAAAATTTGGGAAATTTTCTGCGGTTCAATCGGAAATTGCGAAAAAATTTCATTAGTCTGCAATAGCATTCTCTCTATGAAAACTTGATCAGGCATGATTTAAAATTTTACCTTGTCATCTCTCATATTCATGCGATGAAACCAAAAAAAGAGGATATACCTACTAACACATTGTCCTTGGTTGATCCTGTCTTGAGAAAATGATGTCTCTTGATCATTTTCTATCCAACGCAGGTTGTTCGTGTTAGCACACTACACTATTCTAACAGAAATTTTTTTAAAGTAACACTTGTCCCAGCACTGAGACTCGAGCAAGCAAGGACAGTCTTTGTAATAGATTTATCCTTTTTTGGCAAATGACAATCTTTAGGCATTCTTCAGTGTAATTATATGCCTTCCTTTTGCAAGCACATTTCGATAAATTTTAAGAGATTTCATTCGAATAATGATTTTTTGGGCTTTTGACTAAATTTTTTTAAAATAAACATCCTTAAAAATCCAAGAAATCGTTATTTAGGGATAATCCAATTTTAATGAACCCTGGTAAGTTTTTGTAATGAATTATTTTGTTGGCTTTGTGGAGAAAACTATGAGACATACTTTGGTTCATAGTTTATCCAGAACGTTGCATCCTCCATGTGCTCGCTAGGTGATAACATGAAGAAAAACGAGCAGTCCAACAGGTGTAAATGTGTGAAATTGTAATACAATGAACGTGTTCACCGTGCACTTAAATCATCTTAATCTCCTCATTAATAATTATTTTCTCAAGATTCGACAACGCCACACACCTCGTCGTCTTTGAAGTCCAATCCACTTGCCTCCTCCTCTACAATAAATCTAACTTAATTGTACTTAACTTTATCTCAAAACGAGATTAAGCTAATCGTTGGAAAACAGTAACCCTGGCTATAGATATAGTCCTCATGTGCAATGAATGCCTTTGGCCACCGCTCGCGTTGCGCCGTCGCTATCGCCGGCTTGTCCCTATAAAACGATTACCTGTTCGACAAGCCGCCAGTTTGCTAGCTTCAGTTTCAGCTGGTAGTGAGGCCGCGACTCAAAAAGAACTTCCGACTAATTGTGGGAGTGACTCCAATCATCCATCCATACATCAGATACACGCATACCAAAAAGGAGAACTTCCTTCGCAACAACAAACGAAAGAATCCTCGCCGAGCGATTGCATTTCACGTTTGAAGCAAGAAAGGACATCATTTTGCCGGCATTATCTTCGGAGTCACGTGGCTACTTCAGTTACAGTTCCCGCGTTCGATCCTTTTGGATTTTATCATATTTGCAGTTATAGTACAACTTGTTGTCTTAGCTACAAGGCACGCGGGTCCCAGTACCACAATTGTTACAGTGAACGTGCATAAATTGTATCTTTGCAACTATCTACAGAGTGAATAGTTGGCATTGCAACGGTGTTGGTGCAAAAGTTGGAGATATTTCATATCTAGTTCAAAGTAAGTTTTCTTTTCTTTAACATCAAGTCCTATGTGTGATGTGAAACAGGTTTATTCGTCCTAAGTGTGTCACTAAATTGATATTCCCTGCGAGTGATAGTTGATGAACATTTATCTCATCTTTTTCACTGCTTATTAGTGCAGTGCAGGCTGGATCAATAGCGGAGAAGATCTCGTTTCACTTTGAAGAAAGTCCTTAACAGCTGATTTCGTACACCCAAGCGATACTACTAGCGAATCGAGAGATGCAGCCTGATTTTCGTTTTTGCTTTTTCCGCGTTCAAAATTCAATTAAAAGGATCATTAAATTGCAAAGACTTAATTCTACTTAAATCCAAGAAAAATTTCGAACAATTTTCCAATTTTCCAATGCATGTCCACCAAGTCAATCAGTGCAGCATGAAAATGTGTTGAAATAATTCAATAAACGTATTCAGTGTAAAGCATTTGGTCAGGAATTTTTCAAATTTGCATCTAATGCCAATTGCCATATGGAGATGCTTGGCCTCAGTTTATGTTAATCATATGTGTAATAGATAATTGAAGCACGGCTTTAGCTTGCTTAACACTAACTCGAAAGGTCAGTGAACAAGATATTCCACGAATCATAAGGCGAGATATTTCGCAAGGCTTGTAAGGTATTATCAAGTGAAAGAAATTATTCCTGTAGTATAAATCCTCGTGAGTCCTTCAATTACGCATAAAAACTTCTCACCACCAGCAAATGTGTGATTACTGCTCAGTATGTTCTGAGGAAATTATGCCGGGGACAATCGATGCGTTGGTCGTTATAAAGGAACAGGATTTCCGGTTTTCAAATTTCCCTCCAGCCGTGCTGCACCTGTGTATGCTCAGATTATGAAGCTTGCAATGCGCTTGACATGTGTGATTTGACTTCCGTGTATACTGGAAAACTTAAATTAATCCTGCGACTCCTGGACATTGGACAGGCTGTTTTTTCTGAATCCTTGTCGGGCAAGCCGACCTTATATGGCGTATGTAATATCTGAATATTGGAAATGTATCGAAACTCAGTGCCTCCTTGGGCTTAGTTATGGTTACATGGAATTGCTCCTTATTGCCTACGAATGAATCTTACATTAAACTTTTGTCTGTTCTCGCTTTCAAATTGGTAGAAACGTTTACAATTGTTGTAACAGAAAAAGTTATTCCTGAATACAATCTTCCACTTTTGCAAACACGCATTTGGCAGCTTATCTGTTTCTCCTTCAATAATTTTTTTTATTTTTATTTATTTATTTTTATATTTATATTTTTATTTTTTATTTTATTTTATTTTTTTATTGTGATAGAGAAGGTGTTTCCCGTAATTCGAATATGCCTCCAAAAAGTTAGAAAAGGTTTCAAAATCTTAAACAAACCAACAAGCGAAGTTTTGTGACAAAATCAAATTTATTTGCCATCGAAATGTTCAAATTACTTCGCAAAACTATTGTATTTTCGAAATTGATGAACAAATGAGCTTACACTCACAACTAGCATAGACGAGTCCTTTCCAAGCCCTAGGAGAACAATTACACGTTTTTACGTCTTTGTGTTGTTTTTGCGATGATTTAGTAGGAATAGGATATAAGGAATGCATCCTCAATGCAATCCAGTTAGGATTTTTAATTGAGTTCAAGGACATACTTCCTTTTTCAATGAAAAATAAATAAAATCGGTGACAAAGATTCGAATAATTCCTTCACGATATTTTTTTGGATGATTTTCAGCTAGAACTGTTTTTCAATCACCTTCTAAGGCTGTAAGGCAAGCCCAGGATTCATTTTTTTTCTTCAAATTTATCAGGAAGAAAATATGTTTTACTTGCTTTCCTTATGTACCAAATAAAATAATTTTGCTGCCAGTCAAGTGAAACTTCATTCTTGGAACTTTGAGCCTGTTTTTACATTCATTGCGAATATGATTAAAAAAGGATTTCTAAGACAAAAACTAGGCATAGAATGATTAGAAAGGATTTTTTTGAGAATTTCCAGCAATTCAAAAAATATCATGAGCTTGGTATTTTATTGTTTGTTTTATTTAAATAATATTTATCAAAAAGAGTGGTCAGTTTTCGTCATGTAGCGGAGCCTGGCTTTGCAGAGGCCATTTTGTGGGCGGATCCTCTTTTTTCTCAGCGTATATATGCTAAAACCGAAACTATCTTCTCATGTTGAATCAAATCTGAACAAGTTTTTCTGGGAGTTACAATTTTCCCATATGAATAGTAAGCTGTAATCGTTTTGGACTCACTTTTTTGTGCTCGAAATTTGCATGGTTTTTATTCACTCAGTTGCAAACTTTCAACAGAAAAAGGAATTTAGGACAAAATCATAACCTTCTTTCCCATTTGACGTTTTACTTGAGATTACGGCCGTGGGTTTTTGTTATTAAAACTCGGCGGTTTTCTATTATTAAAAGGTTTATTTATTGTTTCTTTCCTGGTTGCCTTAGATGTAGCACTATCCTACAGAGTTTCCTCTTCGAGTTTCAACAGGAACAAGGTAGGAAAAAAGAGCTTCTAGGAGAGAAACCCTTGCTGATTTCTTAAGGCAATCAGATATACAATTTTGAAGTAAAATTACAGATCAAACTGTGAAATCTGTCACTAAGATCCAAAGGAAACAATCTAATCTATATCGATTCAATTCTGCATAATTTTTCGAGAGCTACAACTTGCCCATTCGGAGAGTAAGCTTTAATCGTTGAATCGTTCTTTATAGACTTTTTCACGCTCACAATTTGGGGGGCTTTTTCACACGCTTTGTCGAACTTTAAGCAGAAAAAGAACTTCTGGACTACGTCATAAGCGTCTCTCCCGTTTGACGTTTTACATGAGTTTCACTTTTGTCTACATATTTCATTCTTCATATTTAGAAGTGTCAGCAAGCTGTAGAGTTTTCATTGCAATTCCAGCAGGAAAAAGTAATGAACAGGAATGAGGTGAGCGACCCTTCGGCCGCCCATACCTCAGTGCGATCAAATATACTCTTTCGGAGTAAAAAAAAAAGACCAAAATATACACTTTTGGATTAAAAGCAAATACCAAAATATGGAATGTTTCCCAAGGTTCCATTTGTCAAAAAAACTTCGCATCTCTCTGACCAAACTGTCCAATAAAGCCTCACGCATTCATCGTTTTATTTGTCCAATCTTCTGCTTTGAAGAACGTGTTGCATTCATTATGTCGTATTTCTACGCTAAATCAATCAAAGTGCTAAACTAATCAGGAGGCGATGATTTCATCATCGTGACCATGGCATGACAATTCCTCATAGGTATTTGTCGTTCACATCAAAAGCCTTCAAAAGTCTTGGTCTATACCAACATTCTCCAATCAGAAAATCAAAGCTACATCTGAGTCAAGTCTGACCAGCTGTTTTTGGGTTTATCCTTTGTTCTTTGCTAGTAAGTATAACCAGCAAACCACTTCGAAGATATCCTTATTCAATCGTTTCACGGGCTTAGTCCATTCCATAGTTCAAAGTTTTTCAAGATTAGCATGAGTTAGCAAGAAAACTCCCAGTCAAGTTCTCGTAGAAGGAGAAAGAAGACCCAGAAGTAGATTCATATTTGTATTGCGTTTGAATGAGGGAGACATATTCTCGTTCTGTGTAAAAATTAGACAAAATTTACAAATCCAAATGAAATTTCACTGATTTTGGATGAGTCCTTTTAGTCCGGGAACTCGTTGGAAGTGTTGTCACTGGATTTTGGTTACAATGTGCCCCAAGCTAGCCAAAATGTTTGTACAGCTCGTTGTTGTATCTTACAAGTCGTTGGTCTATTTTGCGGTTCACATCATTGATATACCCCGGCAAATGTCTTTCAAATTCATTTGATGGGTGTGAACATCCCGTTAGGAAGGGTTCAAAATAGTAACGCGTATTAGTAGTTATATTATATCCAGAGTGTTTGTTGGTTGTCCTTGTGACTGATCAACTCGTTTGTGTCCTTATTTCCCCACTCCCTACCAATGAGTGGCATCGGTATTACTTCGACTTTAACTCTTTAACCATAACTCGGAAACTTTCTGCAGAACACGCTACCCCTGGCCTCTGCCTTTGTGTAAGCCATTTTTGGTGCAGGACTTTCCTCCAATCTAATGCTGGTAGAACAGTAAGCTTGCTTGTCCTTTCAATCCTTAGTACGTCATAAATCAGACTCATCATGCTATCGACTGACCCACAGTCCCAAATCAAACGGAATACTGTGCAGGATTTCAGTTTGCATCGACTAAACTCCTTTGAAATTTTGTTTTTCAGTATTTATATGTTGCCTTACTCCTTTATAGATTGCATGTCAAACAAACCTCTTTGATATACCTCTAAATCAAAAATAATAACAAAATAAAATGTTAAAAATAGTCCACTGATAGATACTTGCGAATCCAAGAAGTATTGCGACGTCACGAGCATAACACATTATGCAAACATGTGGTCCAAATGTAAGGCAGTGAAAATTGTCGCATGTTTGTACTATATGTATGCGTGTGTGTGCATATGTGTTTCGCCGGTTTACCTGTAATATATGTACGTAGCCTAAAGGTGCAAAACTTGTTGATTATCAACAAGTCGCGTTTGCTTTGCAAAAGTGAGTAATAATCAACTCAGCAGACAAACAGTGGACGGCGGAAAAGAAAGTTTCAACGTCTCTAAGATTTTGTTTGAGCAAGCCAACAGGTTTTCTAATGAATATAAATTAGCAATGAAAAAGTATGAATAAAAATTTATCTAGTACAGAATATTTGAGAGTATGCAAATAATATTCTTTTGATAGATCATCACATATTT
Source organism: Stratiomys singularior (assembly GCA_954870665.1). Taxonomy (NCBI): domain Eukaryota; kingdom Metazoa; phylum Arthropoda; class Insecta; order Diptera; family Stratiomyidae; genus Stratiomys; species Stratiomys singularior. The sequence continues at coordinate 9,214,245 of OX940881.1, read as the reverse complement.
TTGTGTTGATTTGAATATTTATTCTTTGGAAAAAAATGACGATGTGATTCGAAAATATAATACAGTGAGAATAGGGGTGAGTTATATGAAACTGATATGCGAATTTTTCAAAGGATTTTGTTCGGAACAGTGTTATCTATGGTTTGTTGTTGAGGCAGAATTCATATTTATACTAGAAATTTTGAATAATGCATGTAATATGTCATTAATTCGCAGGAGAACGAAACTTATAACTACTTGAATATTCGCAGAATTTATTAATAATTTGAAGCTTGTTTGGTGTTTTTTACAAAGATAATTATCACAGGCTAAAATGAAATATCAAAGTAAAGGTTCAGTTTAAACACATTCCCTAGCAAAATCAACTAAAATCCCTTTAAGGCATTTGAAATCAGAGTGCAAATTTTGAAATGCGACTCAGAACCTTCTAAATCTGCACCAGCTTTCCGCTACAACCAGGAGCCTAATATCGGTATTGAAGCCTACTTTGGGCAGGAAAAAAAATTCTATTCAATTTGATGCTATCTAGACCTCTTGCATCAGAAATGAAGACAGATAAGAGAAAAAACAGAAAGGATTAAAAATGAACTCCAAAATAATTGCACAAGGGACTGTACGTCCAAAAAATGTAGCTTGTTGGTTGAATTAAACAGAACCTACTAGGAATCAAGACAAACATGGGAAACTATTCTAAAATATATTGTTACATAAATTATAAACACTGCCATGCTGTCACCCTATTAAATTTAAACAAGGATTGTCGATAGAACATTGGCACATAGCTTTTGGTGCCAACGTTGCAGCGCATTTGTTCACTATAAAACTCGGGTTAGCTATAGAAGTTCATTTCAAGATCAAAGGTACAGGCTTCATCCTGCCAGAAAGTTCAACAGGTAAAATAGGTAGAGGTACCCTTGAGTTCTGATACTTCGACGTCCTAGAAGGGTGATACTCCGTCACGAGCAACACATATTGAATCATCACTGCAATCAAGGTGGATCAAACCCAGCATGGGTTCTATAGTGGATGAAGAGTCTTAAAGCTTTACCTTCTGGAGTAGCCTATGGTATTTCTGTCCTTTTTTGGTTGGGATATTTTTTCGAAACTACATCAGGTTCGTCGTGTTATTCTGACAGACCTTACTCTTAACATATTCATCATAAGGAATAGTCGAGCAAGTTACGGTGGGTGCCTTGGGAAGTTCAGTGGATCTTACGTCTCCCACGAATGAATTTATAATGCATTATTTGTCAGAAGTTTAAAATTGATCAGTCTGATGTCTCCCTTGATGCTTTGGAATCTCTACAAAACTTCTTCTAAAAGACCTGCCGACCCAAATACACCAGCAATCTTTGCTTATCTCATAAGTAAAATTCTGGGTTCGGATAATCGGCTCGTTGATAGCCGTATTAAGAAGGACTAAATCGGTTTTCAGAAGACAAAACACTAAACATCATAACCTTTGGGTTGTGCAGGAGTGGCAAAAACATTACGCTTTTGTGTTTTGTGAAAAGCATTACGCAGTGTCCAATATCTGAAATGATTATATTTTATTGTTCTCCAAAAGCAATCCTTCTTTCAAATTGGGTTTCTTAAATCCTTTAAATTTCAGTCTGTCAGTCAGTCAGGAGTCTCAGTTGATCAGAGAAGAACGTCGGGAAATTGGCTGCATCAATGTGAAAACCAATTCTTCAAGTAAGGCTTTGAAATCTCTGCAAATCTTCTCCAAAAAACCTGTCGAAATACCTCAATGATCTTGACGAATCACATTGAGTAATTAGACATAAAAGTAAGGATCAAATGTGTCTTCAGCAGACGTGGCACCACGTTTTTCAAAGTTACGCTCCTGTATATTTCGTATCCTTCTGCATCACAAAAAAATTGAATTTATTGTCTTACAAATGCAATTCTTCCTCCGAAATTGAGTGCAAGGACGATTTTCCATATGAGGGACTTTTTTAATTAAGTTCATTGTAGTGCTTCACGGCGCTTGTCTTATAACCGCTCCGAATCCATGTTGTCAAAAAAATATGATTTCCATCTCTGATTACTTCCTTGTTGTGTCAGTTAGAATATAGTCACAGGTTGGCTTCAATGAACTTAAGGGATGCCCCATCATTGTATTGTACACGCTGACGCAATCAGTCATAACCAGATAATTTCTATGGGATGAGATTATTTCCAATGAATTTGTCATGAACCCTGCACTTCAAGTTTTCAAAATTTCAAGTTTATTTGCCAATGCGTAACATAGTGTCTCCATTGACATCATTAAGGACTCCAGTTGTGGCAATCAACTCGGTCAAATCGGTCAGCCTGACCGAGTCACATCTTCAATTGAGGTCATTCCAAAACTAAACTTGAAAACCCAGTTTTGACATGTGCATTATGTCACCGTATCCTGTCTGTGCACAGCGAAAACTACTCGATAAGCGATTTCAGTCTTTCTTCTTTTCAAAAAGTGAAGGATACTTTTCTTTATGTGTCCTCAATGTTTATTTGATTTTCCAAAAAAAAAAAGGCATTAATTGGCCGTCTTGCGTCCATTGATGGATCTTAAAATCTTTGCAGAACCACTCCAATCACCAGCCTTAGATTTGACCACAAACTTAGGTTTACAGCCCAATTTTGAACGCTCTCGAAAGCCTGAGTATCCCCTGAGTAGCCTTTTTATTTTCTATATATTCTAACAAAAGATGATAAGGCCCGTGCATCATGATCCTTTCCTAATCAATGAGCTCCATTTAAAAAATATGCAGATATGTGACCTAAAATAAAATGTCCTTTGTTCATATAACGCAAGCAAAGATGTTCCTTAACTCATTTTTTCGCTTTATTTTTGGGAGTTACAAAAATTGGCATTTCCATTTCATGCTTTTTTGGCATTATGGTTCCACTCCGATCATGGATTACAGAACTATTTGACGTTAAAATCCAAAGGTTTATGATGTTTTTGTTTAGGAGCCAAAAGTTTATGATCGGATGTTCAGAGAAAAAAAAGTTTGCTACAAGAATTAAAAGAAACAAACTCTAAGCAGGCTTTGTAATACCTTGCGTTGCGTATTCACAACGTATTTTCGATGGTGTTTTTTACCAAAACCAATCATAAAGAAAGTTTTTTTCAAAGCAGTTTCCTTCATAAAAAAATTGATGCATCACACTCTCTTATGATTAAAAAATAAGACACAATGAAGGTTAAGTGAAAACGGAGCAGGATTAATCAAAATAAAGCTCTTGGAGTTCGCGGGTTGATTGTGTCGAAACTATTTCGGTTGATCGTAGTGTTGAGAAAATCAGTCTCCTTCCCTCTATATTTCTGCATTTTTGTAATGTCAAATCGTCGCAGTAGAATACAGTAAATCTGAATGTCTATAGATCCTTAGTTGATAAAATCGTGGTTGTTTACAGCAACCTTCATCATGAAACTAAATTGTTTCCATCAGCTTGACACTGGTTGAAGTCCGGCGATTTTTTTTTTGCAGCCATCAGTCACTTTGACGAAACTTCCTACAGCTGAGACCTTCTTTATCATCATTGCTATGATGCTTGATGACAAGCCTCCACTTCATCCAAACGATGAGACTAGTCCTTGAAAACCCCGGAAGCACTTTGCCTTTTGATTCTTCCGTCATCAGGCATCCTCTAGACTTGAAAGCAAGGCCGTGTATCTTCATCTTTCTGTCAAAATCTTCTGACAATGGTCATCTGGTATCTTCCAATCTTCACTAAACCCCTTAATTTATGACCAGCTACCGATTCCTTAGCACCAAGATGCTTAGTTTATTAACTTATGAGATGTCAGCGGGCGTGGAGGGACGACTAGGATACATATGATACTGTCTGACGTTCATATGCATTTCAAAATATGGCGGCAGTCTCATGGTAATACCACCGTTTGACGTATTGAGTCTCAAAAATACCCTAAACGCAGCTATCCCAAGATTAATACAAAATTTTACAGTGAGTGGTTACTGCTTAGGTGTCTTCCTTTCTGAGATACGGTGTACGAAAAACTTGCATCGGACTAAAAACTGGGTGGCCAACTACCAAATAAAGCTGGATCTGTCATAAGGAATTGTCACAAACATCGGCTCGTTAGGATAGAATCAGTTGTAGGCTCAAGTTTTCAAATTTTTTGGACAGAGTTCACATAGGCTCTTCTATATCATCATAGGAGATTCCACACGATCCACTAAAAGCATAAAGGAGGTTTCCCCGAATGTTTGTGCAGAGATATTTTGCTTTGTTTTCATTTAATCTAGAATACCAACAGATCAAAATCAGGATACAAACTGGAAAATCAACAAGTTTGACATAAGTACGAGCCCGAGCGTATCAGGATAGAATCAATCTTCATTCGGCATTTCCCAGTCGATTTATTGACACTGGCTTGGCAGGGCTTGGTTGGTCTATGATTTGAGCTCTATGCCCTGAGCAACAATGGCAAAGCTAAATGCAGCCATAATGATAATGCAGCCACAGGACAATAATGAAAAAATTTATTTATTTTGGGCAAGATAGTAACGAGGTTCTGAATATCATTGTTAGTACGTCTAACATTGTCATAATTTTTTCTTTTGAAATTATCTCAAAATCTTTGAAAAGGTCCTTTGAATTGGACAGCTCTCCGCGGTCTATATGGTCCTTTCTCTTCTTCACTTTTATTTATGTAGACATAATACTGAAGGAAGGACCAGCTTGTCCCGGAAAAATTTATTTGTTTCCAAGTATTAAAGCTCAATCCAAAAATGTAAATTTAGAAGAATTTTTTTTGTAGTTTTGGAGTAGCTTCTGTGTTTATATTTATGGCCTTTTTGTATTGACCAAGAACTTAAGCTTAATATGATGCCTTGATAGGATGTCCTGGCGCATGCGGTGATGAATCAGCCTGAAGCTAAGGCTTCTTACTATTCCTTTTATTAATCAAATCATCCTTATAATTTTCTAAGACTTATGTGTAGAAATAATTAAATTAAAAATTGATTCAAAGCCATTTTCAAACTTGATGCAATCTTTTCAAACCGCTTCAAGGACTGTAGGATGTTCATTTTCATGTCAATGTCTAAAAGAGAATTATTTTTAAAATATATTCCTGTATTATTTTTTGGCTGATTATTATAAAAACCGACAGAGACTAAGCATGAGTAAATGTTTTCCATGGCTGTCCAATGGTTGCAATCAGTGTTTCCAAGGAGGACGAGGGGCCCAATTTTATGATCATATTGGAATTTTGTAATTTTCTCTGTAGAGCGAAACAAAATAGTTTGTTAGATTTCTAATAGCAATTTGTTAAAATTTTTGTTTATGCCAAATTGTTGTCTAAATATAAAACGGCAAATTCACATGTTTATAGCACATAAAGTGCATTTATGAGGCACGAAAATGGGGATATGGAGTGCATCAATGTCATTCAATAATTTGTCTGTCAGCAAGCTGTCTGTCCAAGACCTTATGTTGCCTTTGAGGAGAAGCCACTATATCGCCCAAAATAGATGAACAATGTCACATGCATGTGCTGGTTTCGCAAATTTAAATCCCAAGTTCTCAGCAGTTCGCAAGACAGGGACCAATTTCGTTAGTCTAACATTGAATTATGCCAGCATCGAGCGGCACTTAATCGTTGTAAATAAAGGACAATGTTGAAGTTCAATGCCAATTCTAATATGTTCCTAGTTACAATCAGAGTTTTTTTTGTTCAGAGAATAATGTCGCAAAAATTTGCATTCGATACCCTGAGCTGAAAAAAAGAATCCTATTAAATCAATCACGAAAAAAATCTGATCCTGCTATCTAAACATCCTTAGACATGCCCTACTGTTGCTTTCATTAAAACATCAAACTCACAAGTGAATAATTCAATGGCAATTAGCCTTGCCATTCATCGCCACCCGTGAAGGATAATTAAGGATGAAGGCGTCAATATGACGACAGTCATACAGCTGTATGCGATTCATCGATGCACGAGACTGTTAACATGTGTGTGGTTGTTCTATTCAAGCATTCTAATTATTTATAATTAAACTGACCATCATCACTTTACTATACGCCTAGCAAATTCAGATACGTGTATGTGTATTAACATTGAACGGAAAGGATGATGGACAATTTCACATACAACACATATAATTGTGTACTGATATAAACCCCTTCAAATTTCCGTTTCAGTGCAATTACGAAAATTTCCATTGTGTTTTGTAGCTTACATCGGTCATGCGTGACCATTATGTAATCTCTTATGTTTTTATACACACATTCCAATAAATATAATTGTTACGCTTATTCCAGGTTTATTTAGTGGTGGTAAATGAATAAATGGTGACATTTATATGGTATTAGAGTCACATGCGGTAAACTCAGCTAACTAAAAAGATATAGACAAGTTTTTGCGTTCATATTCAATTAGTTTAAATGTGATAATTAATTTTTATAATACTACCCCGATTGAATTTGTTTTCTCGTGAAAAATTGGTACAAATATGTATAAGGACAAGCTACAATGATTTATTGTTATTCGATTTATGAATATGTTCGGAAATTCGGAAATAATGCTTCAATTTTTATGCTGCCACAAAATACTATTTAAATTTAGACTCCCACATGTATCATATGGTGCTCCATATGTGGAGATAGCTGTGACCAACCGAAACTCATACGTCTCTCATCTTATATTCTATTACATAACATAATTTTTCCTACATATTTCTACGATAGACAAGGAATCCAACAGAGTATTTCATTGCAACCCGAATTTCCTATCACGAATTTACAGAAAGTTCCTACATCATCCCTGGGATGGCATGTAGAAATTGTTATCAAAAAGAAGGCCAAGGAAACCTTCTGGCTCAGCAGTTCTAGAGCTTAAACCGAACGTCCCCGAAAAATCATGGGGATTTGTGAAACGAAAATTGTACAACCAGAGTTGAAATGAGAGATTAACAACCCACGAACTGCACAGTTCAGCCAGGATCTTACGGATGAGAAAGTTTAGCGTGCGGATGTGGGAATCAAAATTTCATGCTGTAGATACAATTCTAGCTCCGGACTTTGCAATCGGAAGCAATATCATGCGAAGATAGAGTTACTCACCCACCGAGTAATCTTGGTCCTGTTCTTGCAGAAGCTCATGACTAGTTCCGGACACCATCTCACTAGTTTTACGCATCCTATATAGGAAGCCTAAGTTCTGACGATGCAGAAATTTTGCGTTCAAGAAAAAATCTCAATAATCCTTACTGGCCACACGGTCCCAGGATGGTGAAGTCAATGCATCTATTTGGAAGTTGGTATCAGAAATTCTTGACGGTCACTCGTTTCTGCTTATGCGGGAAGAGTTTAAAAGTAGAATCTTATAGAGCATGCGCAATCCTGGTGAAACGCAAGTTCGGTACTTCGGAGTTAAAATCATTGCTCCACGCAGAATCTGGGACCTGTAGCTGCAGAAATTTTGGTGCCTAAGAAATTTTTCATTCAGGATTTGGTCTCAATGATTACATAATCAAACATCACATGATCTCGGTATGATGAACAATTTGAAATCATCAATTCTTCGAGGACCGCTGTTCCATGTAGTGTGAGACTGGTACTTTCGGGAGTTTAAACCTCGAATTCACAGATTACTCACAAATATGATGCACGTAAACTGTAAGTCTGGGTATTCGAACTATACACCGAAGGATACCGCTCGGTCTTGTTGCCGTGCGAATCGTGCGCTCATTGTATGTTTGAAATCTCCTATTGCAACTCGATTTTGATGCCAAAATCTTGACAACAAGGAAATTTGAAACCATTTTGAGATCTGTAGTGAACACTACGTGCACGGTCTCGGAATGACGAATGTTTTGCACTTATAATTTGGAATCACTAATCCTTATAAATCACTCTGCCCTATTCTGTGGGGTTTGAACTCAGAAATTTACAGAGTACGCATGATCCTGGGGATACGCAAGATGAGCTGTCTGAAGTCAAAATCATAGATCTCATGAGTAAGCATCATACTATTATCTTAAGAAACTCAGTGACCTCAGTGCAGTTGAGGCACAATCGTACCTACTTTTGTCTTAAACTTGTAAGGACTGTGACTACGTTTAACACAAAAGTTTACAGTGCATCAGTTGCTCCCTTAGGTTATTTTTTCTTTACAACGAGAGAAAAAAAAACTTGTACCCGACTGAAAAGTGGACGCTTAGTCATCAAATAAAGATGGATCTGTCATTGGAAATTCTGCGTAGAGTTTTTGCCAAAACCTTTGTGTCATATCTTAGTTTCAGTGATTCATGCAGCGTTCATGGATCAAGAGTGCTCTGACTTAGGATAAAGGATGCCCAGTATTTGAAATCATTCGGTAACCAGTTTTTCATGTAGTGCGAGATCTCTTCCATCTGGAGCTTGAACCTGGAATTCCCAGATGATCAACAATCATAATGCCCAAATACTGTACGTTTGGAAGTTAGAATCATAAAGTGACGAAGTGATGTTGGTCCTACTGTTGTACTTACAACTCAGTATTTGTGATCAGAAAACGAAGTAGAACGGACGTTAGAAGTCCTGATGACGCAGGAATTTCGCATTCAGCAATTTGTCTCAGAAGTGTGCACAGAGTGCATGGTTCAAATACGACGGACGTTTTGTGTTCCGCTGTTACATTAACAAATTCTTGACGGTCACTCGGTCATACTTATTCGGGATGTTTCTCTTTTGGAGTTTGAAATTAAGGATTTACTGGGGACGCACAATCCGTATAATACGCAAGCGCTGCATTTGGAAGTTAGAATCATAGATCCCTGGAGTAAGTGTGGTTTAGTTGACTTAGAAATTCTGACTGGGAATCCACGTTGCAGCCCAGATCCTAACGACGTTAAAAAATCCGTGCTAAGAATTTAGTCTCCGTCGTTCACAAATTTCTTATGGTCATGTGGTATGATGTATCATCAATGTTCTGCGCACCGTCTGAGTGACGGTCGTTCCTTGTGTCGTGAAACTTCCTCCTGCAGGAGTTTAAGCCTACAATACACAAATTACGTAGAAACAAGGCAGCACCAAACTGACGCTTTCGTGAGTTAGAATCAAAAATCGATGGAGTTTTCTTTATCTGATAGACTCAGAAATTGTGCTAATGACGCATTATAATGATGGTCCTAATGACCAAGATCTTTTGTCCTTCAAAGTTAGTATTGGAAATGTTCAAAGAGCACACTACCCCGAATAAGCGTAGGCATTCTGTTTGGTGGTTAGAGTCAGAAATTGATGGGGTAGTCATAGGCCTACAGCCATAAAAGATGTTGTTTGCGAGTCATTATCAGAATTTACATGGGAGGATATGCTCTGATTCTGGATATGCTCAATTTTGGATTCTGGATTTTGACTTCAGCAATATCTGAAGGGTGCATGCTTCCTTCAAATATTACATCAGCTCTCGTAGACTTTCCCAGGCAGGAGTCTATGATTCACATTAATCGCACGGTCCCTGTCCCACTGCCGTGAAAATTTTGAATGTTTGAGTTTTGAATCCATCTTTATCCCCCATTAATTTACTATTCAAGTAATTTACTATTCAAGTAAATGAATGAGAGATAAACATGACACTGAAGAAGGCAGCAACTTACTCCCGAATTATATATCTGTCAATATTAAAGCAAAAACCTAGCATTTTGGAATGGAAAATCAAAACATAAAGGATAGTTTGGACCGAGGAAAAAACACACAATATTACTATTTCTTGATATTTTCCCACTCTTTCCTAGCAATTATCATCACTGTAACAAGCCTGTTGAATTTTAATTGTTTTTAAAATTTATAGTTCCTAGCAACAAAACTGTTTATCAACACTATCCAAAGAAGAAAAAAGAAAGGCTTAAAATCATATTTCAACTTCCACAAAATCCGCCAAATCAAATGTCAAATTAGGAAATAACATCTCCATATTAATTGCAACATTAATTTTTGATTTATAAACAATTTATAATGCTTATCCTACGTTTAATCACGAATTGTTTATAAATCATTTAAACTACTTTAACATTTTACCAAGCGACAATGTAGCATGCTTACAACATTCACATGTCTACCTTATCACTGATATGACGGCGTATCTTTTGTTACTCACCTGAACTAAAATTCGACAGATTTCAATCGATTTCCCATAGACATTATAAATTTTTCAAAGACATTATCAATAAACAATATCAAATGATAATTGATCGATTGATACATCTATTCCAGTTTAGTTAACATGTGAAAGCATATGTTAAGGCTTTTGGGCGGTAGCTAGTTCATTACAGTGAAACCGAGTTAATTCTATTTTCATAGAATCTAAATTAAAATGACGACCTCGTCCTGATGCGCTACAGAGGTCTCGAGTCTTGCCCTCCAGTAATCCCTCCCAATCCTTACGATTAATAAAATCAGACAGCGATTCACCGTCTTCATCGACTCAACAAAAAAACTGGTTCTTCGATTCTCTCAATACTTATCCTCGTCCTTCCACGATAAAAGGAAACGACTTCAAAGATATCCTGTTGTCATTCACCTACTTGGCATAGCCAGGCGATTGCAGCTTCGACACTTTTAAAGCCTCAAGAATCTCGAGCTCACCAGAAAGTTCATACAGCTCTTTATTGTACCTTCACGTTTTGCTCCTAAAATGGACAACAGGACCCGCTTTTCTAACGAATTTATTTATACTACGAACAGCATCAAGGCCGCACAAGCATATCGTATCGAAAGCCGTATCACTGTTATATGTTTATAAACCTGTGTTTCCTTGCTAATTAAGTTGGTCCTAGAATTTAACAAAATTTAACTTCCTTTAGCTTCCAATATCCAAGCTATATTCTTCAGTTAATTCATTATCCTTTTTAGCTTATCTTGCATCAAACTATACCAAATGGTCACCGTTTTCTACACTTTGACACTTAAAAATTGTCTTAAGCGGGTTCGCAATCGCTTTCAAACCATGCTCTATGTTGATTACTCATTAAATCGTACTCCTTCTTGCTTCGCGCTTTGAAGCATGATCAACGGGTATTCTTCAGCAGATGATGGGATGGTATTATCATCTGTGTAGACAAGAATTTCAGCCCTACAGGTATTTGACAGCAAGATTAATCAACAATGGAGGAAGCCGGTCCATCCACTTCAGAATAAACTTTGCGTCAGAAGCACCACTCAGCTGATTTATTCTTCAGACTTGTGATGTTGTTACTGTCATTTTCATGCTTTTCGACCTTGTTGTCATTTTATGCAGAAAAACTAGTTTTGCTGGAGTACCAGAATCCAACATGATTCCAACAGGTTTTTGATTATTCGAAGTCTATGATAATTGAGCCTATTTTCAACTCCCTGCTTATCCTCCTGGACTTACTAGTCCCTGAATGATCGTCCGGTAAAACCTGGCACTTTATATTGCCAAACGATATTTCTGACGTAAACGGTGACCTTTCTCTTTAAAAGCTTGGTCAAAACCTATGTTTGCCTTACATGGTAGAAATAAACCATTATAATTCTCCCACATGATAATAGTGTGTTGGTTCAGTGGTCGATTGATACCACTTCTGCGGCATATATCCTTGACTTCCCATGAACCAGTTCACGAACGACGTTTAGAGCCCTACTTCCACCATTTTCAAATTTTTCATTTCAGGACATTTCAGACGTTTTATGGTACAGTTTGCAGATCGGTGTCTTCAACGTTTTTCGAATCGTCTTCTTTTAAGTTTCAGTTTAAAAAAATGCTATCTCCTTCTCCAAATCCTGTGCTCTTTTTAAGATTTCATTCAATATCACTGGAAAATAACAGGACTTTGACATGGCTTGCATTTGCTGGCTCACAACAACTCGTTTTTTCGTTTTTGCAGTGATTCTTCAGGTTTAGTTTTTTGCTGAGGTAGAGAAAGAGTTCAACACCCTTATGCATAGCTTAAAGGATACCTTCTTAGCTTTTAAGCAAGTGAAAATTAAAAATTTTTGGTGTCCAAGATGTTGCTTGCTCCCCAGGTTATAATTGTTAAGACTAAAAATCAGAATGCAGCTCAAGCTGCGTCCGTTTGTGACTCTAAAAAAGATGGAACCCTCGAAGGAGATAGGTCCTTGGAAATAGCTCAAAATTTTTCGGAAGAACAAGTTGAAATCTTTCTGCGTTTTAAACTGTGAGCAATGAATTTAATCGAAAATATCAGGGCCCCAATGTCAAAACCCAATGTCATCTGCTTGTGTAAAGGAAAGAAAAGAGCGGGAGATCTTGAAAAATATGAACTAGTCGATGGGAATTCATCATGTGATTCAGCGTACATAGTTAGAACGTCAAGCAGTGTAAGGAGAACTAGTCGAAACGCTTTGAACAGTGAAAGACTCTATTTGGAATGACAGGAATGATGGCAGTATTATTGACAGTTTTGTTCGCCCTACGCTAACGAAATTTTGGAAATATATGCAAGAAAACGCTGGGGATGAAAAGGAATGAACGAAGGACCCGAAACGAATAAAAATACAAACCTAGAACCTTATTGATCATTGAGCGAGGAAAACGTCAAAACAAACAAAACCAAAGGAATAAAAATGACAGCAAAACCCTACAGGCATCACACCGTAGCTGTCATCAACGAGAACAGCCATAATTGATTAAAAACGGTGAGCAGTTCATCCTGGGTGAATCAACATAGAAAAGACAAAGATTTTCTTTGAAGCGTCTTGAAATTATTCTTGATTCTCTTTGATACTGCCTGAATCGGACCCCCAAGGACCACAAATTGATTGGGCTGGAATTACACAGGACAGTGAGAAAACCTAGGGATTACAGAACTAGGGGCCTTCCTTGGCCTTAATAGGACAGCTGAACTGAGTACGACTAAATTAAACCGCATACAAGCTTCCCAAAACTACCAAAATTCTTCCAGTACTACTGCAAACCCCGTTCTGTTTCCACCAGAGGGGCTTCAAATCTAAATTTTAATAATGGTATTTATACAAATAATAACCATAATCTTGTGTGGTTGGAGTACGAAGGATATTTATGTCCTGAAAGTGGAATTCAATGTGACACCAATCAATTGGTTAACAGAAAAACCTTATATGATAGCTTTTATATTTTTTACGACATTTAATATAAACTATACATCGTCACCTGGGAAACTGATCGTCACATTATTTCTGCCTAGGCCTTGTTAATCTAGCTGAAAGATGCGTTCTGGTAAGGGAGATCTCTAATCCAGTAGGAATGGACTGAACCATGATTTAGAAAATGACTTACCTTCTTTCTACCTGGACAAATAATCCGGAATGCTCTCATGTATTAGAAGAACCATAACATCAAATATCCACGCATTTCCATTTGTCCTTTCAAGTGAAAATTTTACCATCTATCCTGTCTGAAGAGAGCTCATTTATTTTTCCGAAAAAAAATCCAACGGAGCTCGGACCAAAGCGTAAATAGAAACCCGGGAGAGTAAATCGAACAAACTCTATCGGTTTTAAAACAAAATCAATAGAAATATTTTTATTTTGTAGAATTATACCTCATAAGATCTTCTGACAAGTTTCATCTAACACTCTCAAAATGCCATCACAATACAAATATAAAAGCCACTATTCTATCTCTTTCTACGAGGTGCGGCCCGGGAATGTTCTTGCTGCTTTTATTCTCGGTGCTCACATTATGCTTGGATCATCTGCTTGTGTTTGGACCATCTGACCATCAGCAGGTCTGAAAGATTGTTTTGAAGAGAATTCTGCAAGCCAGAGAAATTCTAGCTGGTATGCTTTTTTTGACAGAGCAGGGTTAAGAAGAAAATGAATGCCTAGATCACTGTTGGCCCAAATAAAATTTAAAGAATTAATTGTTCTATCGTGCAACAATTCAACTATATAACCACCGTCTTATCTTTGAGTCTTGTTCTTTCTAATTCAAAATATTGTTAGCAAAATAATAAATTTAGCGCGTAAGTTTGTTTATTTATTTTGTGTTTTAACCTACAGATCACCACCCCACCCCACCCCAAATTTTGGGAAGAAATCGTCTTAAAATAGTACGAACGGATTTTATCATATCCTATAAATGCTAATGAGAATAATATGAGATATTTGAGGGTTCAGTAGTCATACTGTTGACTTAAGACAAGGAAGCAGTGCAAGCCGAGACAGTACTCATTTAGAAAGAGAGAGATGGAGAGAGAGAAAGGGAGAGTGAAAGAAAAAAAGAGAGAAAAGCATAAAGAGTAAATGAAAGTCAGAGGGAAAGAAAGAGAGGCAAAATGATTGTTATTTTACTAAGTACTAAGTTTAGAAAAATTTCAATCGTTTATCGTATTATCTCGACTACTTTTTGGCTCAACCAAAAATTTTTAAGATTAAATTAAAAATGTTTATTTTGTTAATCTATTTAAAATCGCAACTACGTATTGTAAAAGCACAAATTTCGTGATGACAGCAAGAATAAACAAAAGTAAAAGTAACGACTTGCGACATGCAAACCATTTTTGGCGACAATGCAAATATTATGATAAAACTATGAATAAAATTATAGATAATATCTATCATCGGATTAGTCACATTCGAGCTACTTGTATCCATGAGAATTTTCTAAAGTTCATAATATTAAACAAAAAAATTAAGTGTGTGACGTCCTCTCACACCATTTTTAATCCATTATCGAAATGAATTCATAATTCCACAATGTGTTTGTCTTTTTGTATTGTGGTATTGCATTCAAATGAGGTGGTCATATATGGTCAACTTGAAGGCAAACCGACAAATCTGCAATTCATGGTCAAGTATGGATGAGCAGTAAAAATTTGGAACTACTTTTCGTTTTCTTGTAGCGGAGATATGGGTTGGAACGACACTACCCGATCATATTTTCTACCAGGATATTTAGGATCGGATGATACTTAGTGTATATTAAGAATACATGGTTCAAAAGGATCGTTTACTCTTGAAACTATCAGAGAGGACTCCCATGGGCTCTGGATTCTTCTCTCAAGAGCAGAGGTCGAGTTACTTCGGGTGTAATTAGCACTGATAGTTTCCCAAAAAATGGTAGCTTTACCCGCTGAAACCAAGCAGACATACTAGCAAGACTTTGTTTAGAAACGCGACCCCATATGTGATAGCTTATTGTGGTATTAACTATCAGGACTGCTCGACCATAATGGACCATGGTTATTCTTCATCACAAAGTGTATGGCTGGCATCACCCAGTTTTCCAACGCAAAACACACAATGAGAGACCATGGCCTTATGTTAGCAAGGTGAAAAACACAGTGCTTAAAAACCCACTCATGAACGGAGCACGGTTCAGTCTCATCCCGCCCTCGACACTGCGAAAGTCTTACGTCAGAGATTAGGTATACAGCCCACAATCCGTTTGTGTCGCTCTTCCGGAGGAGGTGCGATGTCTCTCTATCTTGGTGACTGCTCCCTGTCGTCTCCTATCTGTGCATAAGAGATTTCCACCCTGAACATCACCCTTGAGATCATCCACGATTTATTACAATCTCATGCCCTCACAGCACTCCCGTTTCTGCACCTGTGTCAACAGCTCCTACTGACAGTCCTTGCTGTAAGCATCGCCTATAGCTCTAACGCTTAGAATAGCACCCCCGATGAACCTCATCAGGAGTTACTTTTTTATCCTCTTTGTTGTTCATCTGTTGAATAGGTACATACGCTGCAACTTTTTCAACTGGTGCCCTTTTTAAATCTTCGCGTCTCCTAATACGCCCAGATATTCCCCTGCAAGTAATAATTGAACCAGTGTTTTCCCCCTGGTAATACGGACAGTCTTTAATCTGGAGGATCCTCTATACTCCCGAAAAACTCCTCAAGAGTATTAAACCAAGGTTTTGAAGAATGATGAAATTGTAGTTTGCGAGCACCAAACTGATAGCAAGTCATCTCAACTTTCTTTTCCTTGCACTTGATTTTTCAGGCACCATAAATCTGTCAGGATACCTTACACATATGATGTATGTGGTGCCCTGCTTCTATGTAGAGGGCCTGCAGGAGTTTGTCTCTCGTCCTTTGTTTGTTCTTCGTTTGAGAAATTTGCAGGATACGATTCATTGCAGAAGAGCTATGGCTATGGTTTTTTCTCGAATACTTGAGATCTAGAATGTGCTTCAAATTTCCTGGGGTTGGATTTTGACCTGGTCAAGGACGCACTGTATCTCCTCTGCGCACTCTTTAATTGCTACTCATGAAGCAACCAAACCTTTTTAGTGTTTAGCATCCTGTACTAGCTGATAGATTTCGATGCCTGTGATTTTGATTATGGCCATGCGTTGATTGATTGACCTAGTCAATCTATGTCATAATTAGACCTCGTCAACTTAGGTCATGATTTGACCTAGTCATCCTTGTTCTCGCCCCCTTCGATCTTGGAGAATCATGTCTCGCAGCGTCTTTTGCGTCGAAAAATACAGATCTCTTTCTCCTTTCTACTCATAGGGCCCAATTTTTTATGGATATCTTCACTGCCAGTTTCTTTGGTCAAATGCATCAACTCCTGGGTATTTGTTCACCCAGGAAGACTCATAGTGTTTGTTTTCACGACGACAACGAGCAATAACTTGTTCACGATTTTCGGATATGAACAAAATCATACTACTGCCTAAGTCAATTGGTACCCGGAAGTTCAAAAAATATCCTTCAGCGAAAGCAAAGCAGAAATTTTGACGGATACTACCGAAAAACACCATCATATAGCATATCATTTGGTCAAGCCATAGTAATCATTGACTCAATGGTGATTAATTCTCTTAGTTGCCTCCCCATGACAACAACCATACCTCTTTGAGAGCGAGTTAAGCCCAAAGAAATAGCAAAGTTGCTTAGAAACCTGAAACCCGATAAAGCTCAATGTTTTAATCGAATTCCCAATAAAGTGTTGAAAAATTTACCAAAAAAAGCAATAGTATATATAGGTCATTTATTCAAAGCTTGCTCCAATCTGTATTAGTTTCCAGTAGGATGGAAGCATGCAGTAGTAATTCCTCTTGGCAAGTTAGGCAAAGAATCTTACTTGTTTACTAAATATAGGTCTATAAACTTGCTACTGACTCTGGGAAATTTTTTTGAAAAGCTGATCTTGAGTCGATTAGAGGACCTTCCTTCCTGAATTTTCGATTTTGCATTCGAAACAACTATTCATCAGACCTTCAGCTTTGTTGGGTGAGATAAAATGCAGCATTTAGGCACAAACTCTATGTTGGTATGGTTGTGTTAAGTATTGAAAATGCCTTCGTTACTGTTTGGCACGGAGATCTTCTATACAAACTTGTTATTCTTGAGTTTCTACCTTATTTGATCAATCGGATTGATTCGTTTCGTAACGACAGAACATTCCGCATAAAAATATGAGGGTCCGAATCTAGTCGTTACAAGGTACGAGCTGGAGTTCCTCAAGGTTCGTAACTTAGTCCAACGTTATTCAACATTTTCGCAGCAGACATGCCAGTGCTAACCAACAGCTCACTTCATCGGATCCGGTTGAGATCATTGAAATTCTCGAAAGGGTCCTCGAGAAAGTCTCTCTCCTATAGTCCTATAGTGTTATACGGAGTCATATCATGGGGGTCTTGTACAGATTCGTTGATGAGCAAACTACAGATATTTCAAAAAATGGCTCTAAATTGACCGTTTTATTTCTCTGTCCTTTAAGAGAACTCTCGATTAAAAGAAGAGTAAAAAGAGTCTATCATAAACTCGGGTATCCTCCAATCTCTTAGTTGAAGCATTGAACGATTCCGATTCCTTGTAGCTTTTACGCCTTCTTATTGCCATCAGGACAGTCCATGCTCATAAAAAGAGGTGCGGGTTTTTTTAGTGTAGCATAAGTTATTTTTAAGTTAAAAAAGGGTTTGTTTTTGTTTCAATTTTTCCTCAGAGTTATGCTTTTACAATTATATTAAACTTTACATTAGTTCTGCTTAACTTTGTATTATAAGGTTGTAATCGATTCAAATCAGATCTCCTAATTAAGACTACACTACTTTTGTGAAATACAACATTTGAATAAAGATTATTATTTTTATTATTATTATTACTAAACAGTTGCTTGTGAGGATTGAACTCAATTTGCGTATCGCTGATTCTGAAAAAAAAATATTTAATTTATAAAAATTATAAAAATTTATTATGAAATTTTTTTAAAAGTCTTCTCAGTGAATTTTTGTCTGAATTTTGTGCATGATTATAATTTCAGTACTGGAAATTCTTAATTTTTCACATATTTTTGATCAACTATCTTCCACTGTTTCCTCTATTCGAACCATCTTCACTGGAAATTTCATCACTCTCAAGTTTTCGAGTTTTTATACAAAATATTTGCCATAATCATCCTGTTTCAATGATAACTGTATCAACTTTATAATTATTATGTTGAATATTAAAAATAATTTTAAGTTGTGCTTTCTACTTCTTGCAGACATCAACAGAGACTGCTTTGTGCCCAACCTCAACCTACCACAGAAAATTTTCGCAGATTGTACCGTGCTGAGCAAAAGTTTCAGGCAGATCTTACAAGATCTTAGCTCAACGGCTAACGACGATAAATTCGCGATTGCTTTTCCACATATGCTTGCGAATTAAACATACCTACAGATTTCCACCTATCGCATAACGAACTATAAGTACGTTTAGCCTGCTAGTCGTCAGTATCGTGATCAGTTGAGTTCAACACTTCAATCCAGGCCTAACATTTATCGCAAGCGAACGTCGTACGTCGTGTGGAGAAAACTCACTAGTACTGTAAAGTGTTGCGAAAAGTTGACGAAAAGTATACAAAAGATACAACCACGGATCCACATACTCCACACGATCATACAATAAAAGATAGTGATTGATTACCGGAGTTTCCAGATTGTTGTTGCTGTTGCTGTTGGTTGGTGTCTTGTTCTTCGTGCTCTGGAACGCCTCAGACACCTTTGGATTGTGCACGAAAGTTCGATAGTCGCGTCAAGAAGGGCTGATCGCAAGGAATAAAAGTTTGTTATAACCCAAATCGAGGCGCCATTGTAGCAAACCAAATCGAATTGACCCGGCACTATAGTGATAACTATGGCCAGTGAAAGAGCATTTGCTGCTACTGCTGTTGCTTCCAAAATTTTGTGATACAGAAGCGAACCCGATAATAGCTGGTGCGGTACGGTTTTAAAGGATCTGAAAAAGGAGTTTTAAAGTAACATTTCGAACGACTTTTAAGCCTGTAAAGTTTTACTGACAAACACTAGTGTCGTTGCAACTCAGTGAAAATAATTCGTTCAAAAAAAAGTTTTGGTTTTAAAGTAAAGATACAAAATTATCTGCAAAGTTGTTGCAAGTTTACTATCTGAATTTCTTCAATTCGTGTAAATCGATTCGATACAAAAACAAACCACAAAATCTTTCAACATCATGACTGCATCCAAGGAGTTTATTGTTGCCAAGGAGGAGGAGAAGCATCCCGACGTTCCAAGTAAGTTTTTCAGTATTTTCTTGCGAATATCTTTTATATTTAGTACTTTTTCATTGGGATTTCATGCGCGTCTTGCATAAATCAGCAGCGCAATGATAAATTTGCAACGAAAAATTGTTTGCATATTCTGGTCAGTGATAAAATTCATTCGAATTAGCATTTGTGCTACTTTATAATTCAAATGTTTTATCGGGAGAGATTTATTTGTTGATATAATGATGATGACACATTTTTTTTTCCAATGTTGCTACCATTCCAACGAGGAAAATTCTTGTGATGTTTCACCAATGTAAATACTAGTGGAGAATAGCGCAGAAGCTTAGACTGTCTGTTTGTTGTTCACTCTTTAGAGTTCTGCCTATGTTCGATTGCGTCTTCCAATTGAACTTTAAAAATAATATTTCAAAACGAAGACCATTATGAAAAAACTCCCAAAAAAACGATCATTTATGCTGAACCCAAAATAAGTCTCATCAAGGCTTGCTTTATATCCACAACCGTTTGCAACTTAGACGTCGCGGATTCTTCTTTCTCGTGGATGGTTTGTACCAGCAATGGAACCATGATACAAACTTTAACTTGTGGTCAACGAAAAAAAAGACTTTTTGTTCTTTCATTGCAAACAGGTTGTAATACTTCATTTTTCACTAGTAAATTTCCTACGCACTTCATTTAGTGTAATGTTTTTTTGTGATTTTAACATTTTTTTTTCTTGTTTTTTGTTCTCTCTTTCGTCTACTTCATTTTGACTCTCATGTTGACGGGAATCCTCAAGAACATCCTATGAAACTCGCCCCATGTTATTAAAATTCATTACCGGTCATAAGCTTCATACGAGATTCAAGCATGATATTGGCAATTTTACTGTTGTTTACTCATTTTTTCACGGACCTACGAAAGTTGTTTAAGTTAAAACGTTAGGAAAATCACAAAGTAGGATTTTTTGTTTAAATTTTTTTTTCATGTAGACGATGGCGACGAGGTTTTCCATATTTTTATTTAAATTTTGGACGAATTTTGGTCATTTTTTGTGTTCAATATGTCTCCGTTTTGACGAATTTCGGTCTTTTCGGTCTTTTTCGGTCCTTTCGGTTCCCATCTCCTTTCCCTCCTCCCAAACTCCTTTCTTGTTTTATTTTTAACTCCTTTGGCCATGGTCTCTCATAAATAGCGTTTCCAACAGTTTCTGTCCATCGATTGTGTCCTCTAATCGGAAAATCCGGGTAGCGATTGACTACATTGATCGAGTCTGATCAACGCTTTTTGAACTTTCACGTTCGTCTTCGTCACTCAGCTTTAGATTAAATCATCAGACATTAAGCCCGGTCTATCAAAAGAATTAATTATGTTTTCCAATATTTGTTTGATTATTATCTACTCTTAATCATTGTTTCATGCAAACCAGATGTCAGCATCGAACCTAGGCCAATGACGTTCACTGATAGTCTATTCTATTTTCCTGGAAACACCACATAGATCCTTGAGCTCTGTGGTCGCAAGTCTTTCAGCTACTTTTTTTTGCGCTACTACTTCTCATCCAATGGGGACATGTTTTGGCCAGGACATGACAGTCTAGAAGAATGTGAGAATGTTTGTCATGTTTGCGTCAGGATCTTCACTTTATAGCTGTAGCACAAAAGAGGCATTATTACCGTTTTATATCTTTGAAACTTTGTAAACGACGCTTTTTGTATGTTTGAAGCCTTATTCCACTACGTTCATTTAGCTGACCCTCGTCTTATGTGATAGTCAAGTATATGTGAATGTAAAGCACATCTTCTGTGGTGACTGTATCTCCTATTTGCTTCAGCTGACTCATTACCAGACTTCACAAGTTTTCCTTTTGTCAGATCCTTTTACGCCAATTTGACGTTGTGTTTCTTATTTGCAAAAAAGGACTTGCTTAGATCATTTTTAAGCATAGCTGCTGTGCTTTCAAGTGCAGAGTTCAGGGGATTTCTCCAGGATATGTAGAGGGCCATGATAGGATGGTAATATCCTTTGTATAGGCTACAATTTGGTTCATCTTATGGAGCAGCGTACCTCGTGTATTGATAACCTCTCTTTGTCAAAATATGAGGGTCAGTCAGAAAGTAAGTTTAAGGGTCGGATTAGAGGGGGATGAAGTAGTCAAAACAAAAGGCAAGGAAAAATTCAGACATTTCTTATTTTTTTACAAATTCGCCATCTCTCTCAATACATTTATTGTATCTACAAACTTATTTCGTAATTTCGACGTCGAAATGTTTAGCGTCCAAATTTTTAAGGTACACTGTGACTGCTTCGGTGATGTCATCTGTCGTGTCGAATTGTATGCCGTGAAACACTGTTTTCATCCCCGAGAAATGGTGGAAATCACTAGGGGCCAAGTCAGCGGAATAACGAGGATGCTCAAAAACGTCCCATTTAAATGAGGCCAATTTTTCTTGGGTTAAACGGGCAGAATGCGGACGAGTATTATCGAGAATCAAAAAAAAAATTGGTTAGGATAGATGAGAGAACAAGTTTTCTAAAATTTCGTTAGTTTATCTTTTCACCATGCGGAGGGCTGCCCCCTTAAACTTTCTTTCTGACTAACCCTCGTATATCAAATATCCTTGAAATTTATTTAAGCAAAATTATGGTCAGTGAATATCCCTGCCTCAGTTTATCTCCTTGTATCCGTTCAACCTGTGTATTCAAGGTATTAGTCAACTGTACGTTTTTTCGGACTTATCCGACTCTTTGGACGTATTCTTGCTGACATTAATGTCATTTTTGTCACCTGGACTAATATTGCTGGGATTCGAAAATCAAGTATGATTTAGAACGATACAGTCCTTTCTCTGATAACATTTTTGTTGTAATGTCAAATTCAAGCACAATTTTGTATTACGCGTTCGCTTTATTGATTGAAAGCAAGTAAACTGTGGGTGCAATTTTCATTTTCCTCAGGTGGATTGGTTTTGCGGAAAGGCTACAACCACGAATGAACTAGTCTAGTACGTTCCTTTTCGTGATTGAAATTCATAAATAATGGTAGGCATCGATGTTGAACTCCCACCTTTTGGCCGAAAAGTATTTTTGGATGTGCTGACATCCAAACAATCTCCACCCTGATCCCAATGCTGGGGTCTTCTCCCTGCCCTTATTTGACATTTATGTCGAGCGCGATAGGTGGCAGATCACTTTTCCCTATTTGAAATGGTGTTGACATTAACTTTATTATGTTAAGATGGTCTTGTTTTGTTACGCTACCAAAAACATTCCTTATTCAATACAGGCCGTTCTTTCACATAGTTGAAGACCACGAACATTGGATGACATTGTTGTTAAACTCTCAGCGATTCTCCAGGATTTACTCGACCGAGAAAATACATGAGTAGTCAAACAGCTAGCTTAAAAGCCTCTTTGGTACTACCTTATGACATTTACGCATCGTAAGAGCTTAGTAAATACCTTGATGAGTAATAAGACAGTTACCGAAGTTCTTGTTTTTTTCAAATAACAATGTTATCCCTTTAATGTAGTCCCTTGAATTCCCTTGACGAAGTTCCCACTCGTCATTCCCACTGCTGGTAGCAGCACTGGAAGTCTTCAACTGGTATGGCTTTTAATTGTTCAGTTGAAACCTTTTGAATGCCTTCCAGAATTTCACAAAGACACTTTTTTAAGACATGCTTCAATTACAGGAATATGAAAAGGTCTCAAGGGCTCAAATCCTGTTAAAAGAAGAAGGAGGTCTTGACAAACATCACAGATGCTTTTTTCGGTTAAAAATCTTTAGATTGTCCTTTTGTTCTGTTGTGAGGTTTTACTGTGCTATTTTGCACAAACAAATTTGCTGTTCAAATCATCTGTTAAAATTTGATATTTGATGAGAGTTTTTAAATTTCATAGTTCCATCATCATCTTTATTGTTTAACGACGGTCAGATTCCATAACCGCCGTGATACGTTCAATATTTCTATCGGTTTTTGAAGTTGAAGATCTCCCTAAATAAGGATTGTCTTCAATGTGTTCCCGCTCTTTCGAAAATGTCTTGTGTCAGTCCAAAAACTTGTACTCTTGATGCTCTCAACATTTGAAAAGTTACCCTCATAGATTCAGCAAGTTTATTACATAACTTGATTGCAAAGTATTGCTCAGAATTCCGATGCTCTATTTTTGTAAAATATAACCGAAAAACAAGTTCACTAATGGCGCTGTCCAAAATAAAGTGTAAACTGTATGGAGTTGACTCTTACACTGAAGGAGAAAACAAACCTGTTTAACACAAGTTGATAGACATAAACTTGACAGATCTCTCGCAGGGTTGCCAGTCTCATTACTTTTCTCAAAAACCTCGCATTGTGGATATAGAGAGTATGTCGTTGCAAGTTCTGACTTTAGTTTGTCTCGGTTTTTTGAGAAATGCTATAATTTGCTGGCATCATTCTTGCCTTTAGATTCCAGATGTATTGGATCAGGTGCTGATTAGAGCGCTTTGAATGTAGCTGCCACCATAGTACATAAGTTCTGCAGGGATCTCCTAAGTGCTCTAGCATTTGTTTTTGTTTTTTGACATGTGATGAGGTAATTTCAGTCCTTCAGTGTTGTGTCAAAGAAGACTCAAAAGACGCTGTGATAATATACTATCTGAAAAACTTGCTTGGATCATTTTTTTTTTCAGAATAAAATTGGACAAAATACATCCTTAAAGATCTCAAAAAACGCAGCAAAAACCTCGTCATTTTTTTTTAACAGAAGGGAATAATACACAGTAGATATATTTAGATTGGCAGCCAGTTTGAATATATATTTTCTAGCTGTTTTGAATGTTTATTTACAATACAACAATTGTTAGAATTTTCGGATGAATATATTAAAATTTAAACCAGATTTTTGTAACATCATACACGAGAAAAATTGCTTGTATATAATAATAAAAAAGGAGTTAGGTGGTGCTGCCCTGGATTGGTATATTAACATTAATATTATCGGTGTTTACTCAAAGCCCGTTATGCTCCGCGTCAATTCATAACTTAAAATTTATGTAGATACAAATATTATGATATAATATTCTCTTATTCGAATAGGAATTGAATTTGGATAGATTTTATAAGATGTGCTGGCCAGTGACCATTAAATCACAGAGAAAACACTTTTATACGCTTTTATAGACTAAAAATGGTAAAGCAGGATGGGAACTTAGGACAAACCGTTCCAAAATTAAGCAAAAATAGAAAGGACAGGCGATAGAATATCTAATATTATATTCGATTCTCATATGAAACATGATACAGTACCTAAATTTTCAAGTAAGACTCCACCAAAAATTAACGGAGTATTTATTTTACGACAAGCAGGGTCAGAAGTGGGTTTTTTTTATTTTATTGTTTTTTTTTTTGAAGCCAAAGCAGATTATTACTGAACGTCTAACGTACGGAGCTACTGCTGGCTGGGAATATCATTTCAAAGATGAATTCTTAGTTTTTTTCTTTTCGAGACTGCAACAAAAATTAAGGCGTCAAAAGCGTAGGGAACGTAGGATAATGGAGAAAATCAAGATTTCGGGAACGTGAGTTGCTTCACTAGTCCTTGGGCCTACTCAATCGAGTCGGTCTACTGGGAAATGTTTGAGGAACTTGTGATTTCTTGGAAGAATATGTGGTAGGACGACCCTTTTTCTGGTTTGTAGGTTCCATTTTTGCCTGTATCAGAGTCAACATTTACATGAATAAACTTTTTGTTATTTGCTTTATTCTGCTAAGAGAGAATTCAATGAAAATTTAAATCGAGCCTATTTCAGACAGCGAAAAATGAAATTATAAATATGCCCACAAATTTTGAGTATTGCTCAAATTATTATGATTTTGACTTCTTCTTTTGGGACCACTTAGCCTGCTTTTCCCTGACACTCCGGCCCCGCTGATTTGATTTATGAGCTGAGCACGCTTAATAACATAATTGAATTTAGCAAAGGCATTCATTGTGTAGAAGTCCATCACAGACAACGTATATAAATTCAATTTTTCAATGAATCGTACAAACTTAATAGAACATTTAACATCGACCTACGTGCAAACTTTATTTCGCCATTGTAACATGCGTAGGACTAGTTCGTTGTGCAAATGATTCCTTTCAAAAAAAAAAAAACACAGAGTGAAAATAAAATCTAATAATGGACAAAAAACATCCGCCAGTTGAAAATTGGCGGCACTCTGTGTTGTTACTTTTTGTGACATTCTTTTGACTATTTTCTGGCTCTTTTTTGACCATTTAACATTTCAATCCGCGTTGGCTTGTTCTGCTCTGAACTTGAAAAGAATTACGAAATTTTTTTTGATATTGTTAGGGCCGGATGAATATTGTTGCTTTTGGTTAGAGGCGTCTGAGAAAAATGCTGACTACAAGTACGAGTAAGTTGTTGTTGTATACGCGCTAACGCACTTACGCACTCTCGTATTGAGAATTAAAATAGTAAACAATTTACTTGTTTACGGTTGAATGCATCTAACATTCAGTTTAGATAGTTATCTTGTTTGTGTAATCCGCTCGGCCTTACTTTCATTGGACTGAAGATGAATTCAGGCTCCACTGATCCATTTTCTGTTCATTCTTCATTAAGTCTATGGAGAATTAAAAAGAAAGGGTTGTAAAGAATTTTCAGGGTTTCTTTCACTTTGAAAAATGATGAAAACTAAATGCCTTCATGCCAACTAAAACCTCCATGATGAAAACTAAAATAATTTTCAGAGTTGATACATTCGTTGTTTCAAATGTTCTATCAACGAACTTGACATCAGCAACTTTGTGTTTCTAGTACTAGTTCATCTACTCACATAGTTTGCACAGGTAGACCCTTTTAGGGAACTATCACATGCTCAAGCGTGATACTGACCACATCACGTTCGTGTGCACGTTCAGCTCAAAATGAGTTAGCGCAATATGATCTATGTTTTGGGTTCGTGGAAGTGGGTCAGGATATACTGTACAGAAAAGGGAAGACGGTAAGTTCAAAACTGGCTCTTCATTAATACCACGAATGACAGTAGATCAAGTTCTCTTGACATGAGGTATATTTTGGACTTACAGAAAGCTTGTAGGCGGAAAAATACGCTGACCAACTTGCTAAGATGAAGAAATGGTGAAAAGGACATTTGATGATTTTTCTGGTAAGGCTCCTAGCAAAATTCAAGGTTAAATAGCAGGTATCTGTTGAATCCAAGATAAACATTCAATTGAGAAGACTCAATGGGATTCCTAACATAGAGGACATAGGTCCAAACCAATTTCCATACGATTTTCGCGGAATTACTGGTACATAAACAGAAGTATGTCAACTCTAGAGCCTCTGAATAAGCGAACGCAAAACTACGAGTGCAAGTAATTCCACATTCCACTCAATTGGACGTTTTTCTTTGTGTGACATACTTGTATCAACGCCAGCATATGTGTGCATATCAGCAGGAACGCATGCCAATTTATCAATAAAACTTCACCGATCTGTAGGCCGATCTGTAAGAACGATATATGTATTCGTTGCCTTTGCACAATTAATTATCAAGTTTGCACATAACCAGACAGCAAGTGCAAGTTGTTTGCTATTTACACTTTTTCACCTGTGTTGACCGGTTCACATATGGACGAACACATTATCAGCATACATGATTGGTTAATAAAAATATTTTGTAAATTCATGACATGTTCGTACGCCGGACATAGTAATTCGGTTATGACCAGCCCAAAAGGTTACACTTAATTATTGTCTACAACTATTTGCAAGATACTTGAGAAACACTCACACAGACAATGTGGCATGCACTTGAGTTGAATTAAGGAAATCGTCCCAAAACAACTATCGCAACATCTTCAAGGCTCTTCGTGACGTCATAGAATGTGTAGTGAATTTTTCCCGTGTTTACAAAGTGTCTTCGTGTGAAGGGTTCAAGAGAGGATAAATACAGGTGACTACGATGTCCATTAACAAATAGACAAACACATAGACATAAAACGAACTTGATTGTATGTAAATATTCGTATCTTGTTTATTTATGTCCCGTACAAATAATAGATCGATTTAATTCGCATTCAGTGTGATAGATTCATTGATACCACCAAGTTTCAACGTATGTGAATGTATGTGAATTTTATTTTTGCTTATCCAACTGGAAAACCAATTATTTAATATTATATCAACAAGCATGAACATCTCCGCCACAAGGACACGAAAATTTGCATATCGAAAAAGATCCAACCATATGGGATATATTTCACTCAGCAAAATCGTGTGGTAGGTCATAAAAATTCACTTTGTGACCTAGCCATTAATGTCGTTGTAATTAAATGTCAGGCACGTTAAGCTCGAATCGAAATAAATTTTTAGTTTCTCCGAAGTAGTAAATGACTATTATTTCCACATACTCACATATGATATTGTGTGTGTGCTTTTTTTAATGTGTCGCTACGTGTCGGCTTATTGCCAAGGGCGGGAAATGACAACCGAAATTCTCTTTTTTTTTTGTTATTTCATTCAAATTAATGTCATCCAATTTCTGGTATTTATATCATTAATAAACAGAGGAATTTTCCCGTTAATAACGAAAATTAATTCCTTTTCCATGTATGAATGAATTCAGTATCGGTAACGTCGAAGCGAATACACCTGAAAGCGCGCCTAATGTGGGAAAACTCATGCGTGAATTTGATAATTTTCTTTGTGCGGTTGTTCTAAGTAATGATCAGCATCCTTTTTTCGAAACACTTTCTTATCGATTGCTGGACTTATACTCTTCAGTGTTGACTTGTCTGAATTTCTTCAAATCTTTAAAGATTAAGTTCTTTTTGATCCTCGAAGTAGCAGTAGACTTGCCAAATGGTGGTATTCAGATCGGCTTTGAAGCATAAGGCATCATAAGGACATTCAATTCGACCGTTGAGAGTCAGCATCGTATTGCGGTAGAGATGTCATCGATAGAATTGTTCCACTGCCAAAACCATTCGGCACATCTGAAATAATCTGGCCCATGTTACCCCACAGGACATAAACCTTTTACCTCTATGACAAGTCTGTCCGCCAGCTATGATTCCAATCCATTCAACAGGGTATCTTTAAATCCGAGTTCCTTTTACTTCATCAATGACATGGTCTGACTGTCAGAGTGAAATACCTTTGCAAACTCCAGATGAATTCTTCAGTCAAAGAAGGAATCAATACGTAGATTTGCCAGACAAAGTTGAAGTATAGCAAAATATGTCACTAATATTTTGTTCTACTTCAACTTTGTTGCCCTTTTATGCGCTCGAACATGCTAGCAAAGTGTAATATTCATAGCAATAACACTCTTGAGCGGCGCCTTTCAGAAAGAGATGGAAAAACTGCATTTAAATTTATACAGCGGGTGGCTGAGTAATGCACACTTGCTCATATGTCGAGAATGAAATGGGATATTCCCAAAATTACCAAAAATAATTAAAGAAGAAGTCTTTAGCTTTAAAATGAAATATTTATTTTTCCAAACAGTCGAAATCTCGGTCCACACAGCGCTTCCACCGCTGAACCCATTTTTCAAATTCGTTCCTAAACAATTCTTCCGGTTGTTTTCGTATCCAACTGCTTACGGCGGCTTTCACTTCTTCATTATTGGCGTATCTGTTTCCCTTAAGGTCCCTTTTTAACAGAGGAAATAAATAAGAATCAAACGCAACCAAATCCGGGGAATATGAAGGATGAATGACAACATAAAATTTTAGGCGTTCCATCGCTTTCATGAGTGGTGTGTGACGTGTGTGGTCTGGCATTGTCATTGTGCAGTAAAACTCGCTCATTGCAGCATTGTACTCGCCGAACACAATTCCGTTATGTCTGTAACGTCTGAATGCAGCGTTCTGAATTTACAGCACACCCTTTTTCGAGATATTCCATTATCACAGCTCATCGAGTGTCCCAGAAAACAGTAAGCGTAACCTAGTTCCCCGAAGGCATAGTAGATTTCTTGCTTGTTATGGCCCACCTATTCGCTGTACTTCTGTCAACTATCTCAGCTCAGCTGTCAACTTTTTAGCTATTTGCCTCGCATTTCTACGCAAAAGCTTTTTATAGCTTCACAAGTAGCTTTCGAAAATTAAAGGGCAACTTGACAAACTTTAATAAAATTATCCGTTTTTGGTTAGATACCGTTAGATTGGACATTATTTTTTTTTTTGGTGCTTGGTAGTGGGTTGGCTTTGACGCTGGTCCACATTTACGTGTGAAAAAGCATTCATTGACTTTTTTTGGCCACGAACTCTCCTAGCATCGTTACAAACGGTCTGAGCAGTGAGACAGCTTCTGCTTCCATTGTTTGAAATTAAGGAATTGAAGGCAAGGCTTAGATTGAGCCGCAAGGTATTCAGATTGGAACGATCAATGACACAGTGATAATTGCGTAGCAAATTTTCTATAGAAGTACGAAGGTGAATTGCTTGGTCCACACGAAAAGTCAATCAACATTGATTTCAGCTCAAACATTGATTTATGTAGCACCAGAAGGTAGATAGTAGAGAAAATATGAAGAATACAGGAATACAGAAAGTTGTATTCAACCGCCTTGTCTAGCTTGTCGTCCATTTCGGCAGAAACTGCAGCGAATCGATCGTCAATTTTGACTGGCTCTCCTAAGTAGCTTATCGAGTTAGAATGATCAGATTGATTCCACTAGTTGTTAACGTTTTGAAGTGTCCAAATTTGGTGTGTATATGGGTGTCAAAATCAGATCAAGCATGAATCTTTTGTTGGGATGTTTCTTTATTGAGTTCTCTGACCTGTTCTCTGACGAAATTTGTATTCTACCAGCATGCAAAATAGTTTTATCCTTGCGCGAGCTCTGTTCCCTAAAAATTGACTCACTTCAAAAATTTTCAAAGAACTCAGCATTATCATTATATGAGCCACTCATTTCAGACATATAATTATGTCTTTGTTAATGAGGTCAAACAGTATCTAAACTTTGAATAAAGTATTATCAAATATAGCAGTTATACCGAGGGATGCTTATGCTTTCAGTTCGAAGAAAGAGATAAAGTGAAGATACAAAAAGCGGAAAACAAAAAAAAAAGGGAAATGTTAATCCGTCGAATGGACCAAACACAATTGGACCCACCCTAAATGGTCCTCAAGAAATCCAGTCATTATATTGTTCCTTTTTATCAAAATATTCCAATAAAATGTTTACCAAGAGTTCGTCCCTAAAGGTATTTTAACTAATGGGCTTATTTTTAACAATTTTAACTTATCAGGTATTTATTGTATGAGACCAAGATACCATGAAAATTGTAGTCATAACCTGTGGCAACAGACCCTGCTTCCATCTTTCGACGTTTTTCACAGATTTTTTTGCGCCAAAAACCGTATTATAACCATCAATCTTTCACCGTATTTGCAAGTCTTAACACCTTGCTGCATCTATTGCTCCTTTATGACTAATGATCTAAGCAAAAGTTAATCCCCTAACCAACATTTGATATTGATTAGGACCTAGTAAAGTCAATCTAGGACTAAGATTAGTTAGGTAAGTCCAGGTTTCCAGCAGAACATGATTAGTGAACTTCTTCCGTTGTTGATAGTTGATGAGGCTCGACGGGTTTTGAGGACGGGTTTTGGCTGCATGCAGATACCAACGAGCTAGAGACGGCTGCGAGAAAAAACGTGTCCTCGACAAAAGTAGGTAGGCTAGACGGGGCAAACTCAAGCAACTATCACGAAAATTTGGCCTGCGGCTGAAAACAAACCAACTTCTTCCTTTGTCTCTGAAATGACTTCCTATATCTACCTGAGAGTTTAGCTTGGCACTGACACATAATATCGGAGATTAAGAATCGTATTTCTCCTTAGGCGCCAATAATCTACAGGTAATCCTCTTCCTGTGTAAATGACGGTTGGGAGAGAAAACGGTCGGCATTGAGATTATACAATGTGAGTGTATTGCGGTTTTAAAGACTATTCCAATATTATTCCTTGAATATTCACTCAAGGTACCAACTAAAACTTTATTGCAGAGCGAGAAAAAGTTTATTCGAGAGAAGCTTTGTCAATTTGGTGGATAGTCTCATACCTACAATTAAATTGCATCCTTTTTGGCAGACGCCCATTGTGACTTTTTCAAACCTTCATAAATGGGAGGAAGGGAGTCCAATTTAGTCTTAGAAGTTCAAAACTTATTAGATCTAGAGGGGTCTTAAGAAATAAAGTCTATCTTTTATGTACATTTAAGAGCTTGAAATCAGGAGATTCATTTAGGCATTGGGTACAAACTTAAACAAAATAAGCAAAAAAAGGAGTGACACTCAGAATTCTTTCAAAGAATTTACTGGCAGGATCATGCAGATCTTGAAGAGACAACAGACCTACGAATTTCCTACTCAGAGCACAAATATCCTTCTCCTTCCTACTATAGAAAACGTAATGCGTATGGCGTCCTCAATTGTTTAATGGATGACATTCGACAGGAATCTTTTTTGGCCTATTTTTTGGCTTGTGGCATTGTCATTGCACCTTGTCAAAAATAAAGACTGACCGCCGTCTCAAGATAAATTTAATTGTAGCATTTTTTCCGCTGAAAAGTTTATGTTCCACAATAAATGATTAGAGACTCACTTACAAAGAAATTCATTCATTTTCGTTTGACTTTTTTTTCCATATAATTTCAGTCAATAAAATTTTATTCGCAAATCATTGAATTTTATTGAATACTTTTTAAATCAAATCTATATTTGACGATATCGTATTTTATCGAAAGCAAAATATCATCTCATATATCGTTTAATCTTTATGAGTCCTTTCAAAATCGTTCGGGGCTGGCGCTGGTGCCAACTGGAGTAAAGTATTTGGTTGCCAAGAACAAGTGGCGAAATAATTATTTTATCTTTATCAGTGGATAACTTCAATTAACAGAATCTATGTTTGAAAAATTTTTGAAGATGACATTGCAAGTTAAGTCTTGGTACTAGCAACTGTTTGATATTGTCATAATTTGTTGATTTTATCATTAGTTGGTCCAAATTATAGCTCAATTTTTTTTAATTACTGCATATATGTGCAATCTTTATTGCTGATAGCTCCTTTGTCAAAATTTCCTGGTCAGACATGGGCCATACAAAATTACCTTTAAATAAGTTGATCGTGAAACTTTCCTCATATTACAAAAGAGTCCTGCACTGCAAAATTTTTTTTGCAGAACGAACTTTTCCAAACCTATAATATGAATGGTGTCCTGCTCCCTACAGACGCTACTTTGTACTCCTTCGAAACGTATTTGCTTATAATTTAGGTAACTATTGACCGAGATTAGGCTTAGATTTTTTTTTTTGCTTGACCGTCTACAAATCTAGATACTGCTAGATTTAAGTGGTTAGACCGTCTGTTAGACCATCAGAACTCATAGAACTAATGGGAGGATGTCCGCATATTTTTCCAGCAAAAGTTCAATTCAAATTTGTTAGTGGCTGTCCTGAACTTAAAAATTATCCTTAGTTGCCAATCACATTTCTTCTTTAGGTCACTTTTCTCGTTTCCAATTCGCCTGGGTGAGAGCCGAGCTATCACATATGTGGTGAACCATAAATGCATATCGCAGTTGCAGGTATGCCCACTCACAAGGCGATGGTCGAAGTATATCCTCACCAGTGGAGTGATGGCTGATTGTGCCAGCTCAATAAAGTTCATCTATACAAAGCCAGTCAAAACCTGAGCCTTTTTTTCATATGGTCTACGTTTTAATTTTCCTTTATCTTTTCAAATGACGAGGTTGACCTGATTTGGGTAAGGTTTTCCCGTTTAAGGCATCCATCTTTCATTCCATTGATTCTCTGCCCCTAAAAGACGGCGATGTCAGTCAATAACACGATAGGACAATTGTCAAAGGTACATCTGTACAATAAATAGGGTAAGCTTTATACGTAATAACTCCTAATGTGTAAACCCAAATCGTGCAGCTTAAGAAAAATCATGGAATACTTTAGCCGTAATGGAATGTAAAGTACTACTGAAACTATCAGATAAGGGCATGAAAACGAATCCTGCATTCAAATCCGAATCTTATTCCAAAAAGTTTCCAACCTTATTCAAAGTTCAAGTACTGAGAAACAAAGTCGGCCCAATAAAGCCGGACGCAGACTTGACGTTTCTTTGTAATTGTTTCCTTTATCGTTGCAATTGGTGGGTATAAAGTTTGAAAACTGCACATGTCTCACCTTAAAAACTAGCCATCACGGACATGTTTAGGATGTATGTATGACTGAAGAAGTTCAACAAATCTAACTGGCCCACCCCTTCAAGTAGTTTTTGTCGAACGTTGCTGTCACTTTGACAAAGTCTATACACGAGCCTGAAAAATGGGTCTGACCGTAAGTCTACAACTTACAAGCCTTTTTCAATGGCCAAGCTCCATGAAGTACATCATGAACAAGTTGACACTTCGACAGGACATAGTTAAAAACTTTCAAAAACTTTCCATCGAAGTCTGGACAAATTTCCCTCGAGATATCCTCCAGACATTTCTCTGGCTAAAATTTTGTTTTCGATGAGGAATGGAGCTGGAGGTCACGTTATGTTGGGATGATTCTTCTTATAAAAGAGCAGTTTTCAGTCGTTGGCTGACGTAGATGGAAAAAGAGATCATTTCTTCTGTAGTCTCTCTCCCTTCTACCCGCCCTTAGCCAAAAAAGGTTCTCCGTAATTTTAAGGTAGCACCAGAGAAGCCAAAAAGGGTTTAAAGCTTCAGCAAAAATATTAAGGCATAGGAAAAACAGTTTGAAACTGGGTGACCATGCTCCTTCATAAAAAAGGATATATTGAATTGATTTTGTGCACAGAATATTAGAAAATCTATTTTTTTTTCTGCCCAGGAAGAGTATGTAGCTGACCTGCCTCTCCATACTTCAAGCTGAAGTTGGATTTTCGTTATCCAAATGACAATATTCTTAGCTACCTAGCTTAGGTTGCCAAGGTGCAAGACCATGGCTTTAAAAGACGTTTCAGATATCTTGTACTTCTGGAAGTTACACGCTTAAGGCGTCAAAATTATTCACCATCGAAGCATCCAATGGAGTATTATTATTCGATTGTTTTACGGCATTTATTGTAACAAGTTCATTTTAAACTAGTTCTCGTACTTGCAATTTTTTTAATCTAGTTTCTTCAATCAAAATACAATGAAAATTAGTTGTATGTAATAATATTCTTAATATTCATAGTAATTTACAAGTTTTTCAAATTAAAATAACTAATTAATCTGTTCGCACTTTGATTGCATTCAATTATTATTTACTAGATAATATTGACTTTGTAAATTAAATTGAGATGCAATGTTTTGAACACGTTTTAAACTCGTGTATCCATCTTGATATCTTGTATCATATTTCAAATCTTCCTTATTTTCTCAAATTTACGGCAACGCCACCTAGAAAATGGTGTAAAAAACAAGTATAGTATGACAATAACAAAATCTTAAGTTATTTATATTAATAAATTAACATTGTTTAGTGAAGAAATTTATCAGACAAATTTATTAATGAAACATATATAAAATCTTAGTTTGCTTCAATGCCGTAAACAATAAAATATTTCAACTTCACAAACAATAAAGGCCCAGAGTTGAACCTTTCGGGACGTCACTTCCCAACTAAAATGAGCACTGCTTGTCTTTTGAAAAAACAAACAACTAGTCAGTAAAGACATACCATAAAGGTCCCAGAAAAGTACAAAATATGCGCCAACTAGAAGAAACATTTTCGTTACAAGAACTTTCCTCTTAAAGTCGCATTTACTAGAGAAGAAAACACTTTTCAGAACACAGCAAGTTCTTACACATTCTGAGTGCACTTGGAAATAGGAAATCATGAGTTTCAGGTAGCCTCTGAATTACTCAAAATTATCCAGTGCTAATGTAGATGTTAGAGACCGATATTCTTAAATTACTGTTTTTTTCGTTGGGAGATGAATGGTGTTACTGCTCTCAGTGATGAACTTTAGGTAGCCGAAGGATATTCGAATACCCTCCAAATGCTTTAACTGTCGATTTGAGAACACAGCGTGGAACAGTTTGTCACATTACATCAGGCAAAGCTTCTATTTCAACCGGAAGGAAAAGAGAAGTATAATTTATCGTAATTCTCTTCTGCCTTCAAATGTCCTTTCAATAGAATCCATCAAATCTCTTGACAAGGATAGATAGCTAGTTTAACTTAATGTAGGCGAAAGAAACCACTATTCTTAGTTTGTCTTTGTTTTGGATAGGATTGTGAAGCCTATTTACGCTTTGAATGAAGTAACATATTCTAGTAACATACGGTTAGAAGAATACCCTCCAAATATTCTCCCTGTCGGCTAGAGAACACAACCTAGAACAGTTTATCACATTAAATTTGGCTAGACCCACATTTCCTCGTTAGGTCGAGCCTTTGGCTGAAAGAGGCGAGCACCTTTTCCAACCGGAAGGAAAGATGGATAGAATTCGTCGTGAAAATATCACATCTGCAACCAAGAATCCTTTCTTCAGAAAAAAACCAACATGCTACACAGTTTTCAAACAATTAGACGATGGATGATATCATCCCATCTTGTAGAGTTTCCAGAGAGAGTTTACCTATTCCCTTGCAAAGTAGATCTCCTTCATTGGTCTACCGTGTACACTTGAAAATGATGTGGTAGGCATCATCCACGCTCGATGGTAAAAACAAGCAGTCTATCGAGTTCTGCGTCTTGTCAAGGAAGCTTACATGCTAATCTATTTTCAAGTCCTTGGCTGTGACTGAATAGACTGAATCTGAGTCTCCTCTGCTGCACAGGATGAGCTCTGGTAGTCGGTTTTTTGGTCGGAATAACTAATTCGATTATTTTTGTACCAAGATGATTACATCTGGTCGTTCATCCATCCACTTGTCACACCACTACACTAATTTTGAGTTGCGCATGTTTGAAGAAGTATCCAGTGATCACGTGTATCATATCAACCCAATTATTAACGCCTCTTCCGGCAGTTGCAGCCTCGTAAAACTTGTCATATGAATCGTTCCGTGGCGGCCCGGAAGGAAACCTTTCGTGACCTCTGATGCTATTTTTATTACTTATTGCCCTTCCCAGAAAGTATTCTCCGATCGCTCAGCCAATCCTTCAAAGGCCCCATCAGATAATGTGGTACTATGACGGCAGGAATATCGTAAACTGTTAGGATTCTTCAAGTTAGCACTTTGTTTACCTTTGCTTTTATTCAGATTTGTCTTAAGGGTACGTAGGTAAGGTGATAAGTAATAGGCCAGTTACATAGAAATGCAGGCTAATTTGATCCCGGTATATCATGTCTAGACCTTCGAAGCTTCCTATGACTAGTGTGAAGCGTCTGCTGAGTCACGACAAAGGCTATGGTATACACTGTGTTTTTTTACCTTCTAGGACTTATGTGTCAATCCTCGTTTGATGCGTTACGTATCCACATTCCTGTAAGAGTGGGATAAAGATGTCCTCGAACGAAATACTCAAGGCTAGAAGGAAATATCAGATGGAAACTGATTGATCTGGGGCCCTGAACCAACATAGGGCTTTTGGTTTCTCAGCCTCTGCTTGTATTTCCCTCGATGTATGTTATAGAGCCCGATTCTCCGAGTCCTTTTTCGAATCCAAGCTCAGAAACTAATTATCAGCAATGCAGTGAGTTAAACTTGACTTTGCTGTATCTTCTTATTGAAATTCGTACACAGAAAAAGGATCAACAAAATATTATCCATACTATTTACTTGCATACACTCATGCAAGATCGGTGACCTCTACAACTATTGTATTTGCATAGAGCTTGGATATTCATAGTTGTGATAAGGATATGATAAATCATTTGAATAAAATGTTTCATTGAACAAATAGATTACGCGTAGATAACTTAAATACATTCTCAATCAGCAGACGGTGCAGCTTACAATGTTTCCCGTCTCATCTCTTTAAATATTGTAAGGCTTTTTTTGTTTAACCTATTAACAAATAACAAACACAAGTCTAGTGCGAGTATCTATTATTTACATATTATCAATGTCAACTCTCTGTATCTCGATCAACTCGTTTTCCAATTGCATTAACCTGAATTTTAATAAAAAGGTGTCATCTGGTGCGAAATTCCTCACCAGTGATTTTTGTAAACTTTAAATATTCCTCTCGCATTTTCAAGTGGAAAATTTTATTGAACAATTAACAAAAAAACGTAAACACATCCAAACTAAATATAATTGATATTCACTTGTACACACATTCCCATTTTCGTGAGCTTAATTAAATGTATGGCTTGAATAAATGAAGTTTGTTCTCATTGTCGATGTTGGTGAAAAAATTACTTCCATGAAATTACGAGTGAATTTCGTAAGAATGGAAAAAGCTTGAAAGAAAGCATGTTTAATATATGTCACCAATTTGATTCACTGCGATGTATCACAAATCCTGTTGGGGACACGTTAGAAAAATGTCCACTGGCTCATAAGGTTACAGTAGCACTCTACTATATGCTACATGATCCTTACAGAATTTCCATGTACTAAAGAAACTTTGAGCATTGCGAGACCACTAAGGAGCTCCAAAAGTTCGAATAAAATAACTATCTAACGGTATTCAACTCTGATTTTCCAGATGTACTGGTATGATTAAGCAAAACTCATCGGATTCAGGACATAATAACTAAGGCGCGAGGAGACCGCGCACATACTTTTTCTTTAATTTTCAATCGATACACAATGACTCAAAAAAAAAACTTTCACTCAAATCACCTTTGTCGTTTGATTTACAAGCTCTCTTACTTGCAAAGCTCGCTTCATTTGCTGCATAGGATATTCTCATCTCTTATTTTCTGATGCTCATTCCGACTCTTGGCGGTTTGTGGTGTCTACGCTATGGTTCCTGAGTGTCAGCTTTTGAAATAGTCTTCAGTGAACTCTTCAAATTTTTAAAAATAATTTCCTTGTAGTTGGACCGATCACTCAAAGATTATTTTAGGGTACAAGAGCATTTACAACTCGCAGCAAGATACATCGGTGTAAAGGACAGTTCCTTAACAAAACCAGACTGAAAGATACTCTGCAGATTAAATCATACTCCATATGAATTAAAATGTATCGTTGTTCATTGAAGCAACTGGCGAATTTCACTGTCACATTTGCAGCTATGGTGACGTTCGAATAAACCTCATTGAGTTGGATATTATGAAATATCCAACTAATTTTATCGTAAAAATAAAGCCAAACTGTTAGTCAACATAAAATAAATTAAAAGCATGCATTGATTGTGTTAACGTAAGTGTGACAATTGTAAAACATTGAATGATATAAACAAGGATAAAGATACACCGGGGTTCGGTAGCAAATATCGTTGGAACTTGACATAAGTAAGAGATGCGCACCTACATTAACTCAAATTTTCAATTCTCACACAAGTCTCCTCAAGTAATTTTACAAACATTGAACCATTACCTTAAATACGTATAGATCACGATCTGTCTATCCACTTTCGTTGTTTGAAAGCTCTCTCTCTTGCAAAGCTCTTTTTTTTTTTGCTGTAAAATTCTTATCCCTCCTTTGTGATGTCTCGCCGGACTCTTATCGCTTATTATTGCTTACGATATCGTTCGGAGAGTCAGTCTTGAAAAGGACTTCAATGAACTCGTCACATATTTTTCACCCTATGTCCGTGAATCGATTCTAAGGCATAAGATAACTAAAACATGCAGGAGAATAGGTCGTCATTGACACACCATCCTTGTAACCTAAATCACGCTTTTTATGAACTAAGATATTTCGTTGTCAATTTTAGCAGCTGTCGAGTTCACAGGTAACGCTCGAGGTGACTCCAGAATAGAAAAAGAAAACTCCAGAAATCTTGAAAACCTTGGATTGATTTATGTTGCTATAATAATAGTAAATAGTTAGTCACAGTGGAAAAAATAACTATTCCAGGAATGGGTGAAAAGCCTAAAAAATTGCCTAAAAGCTTGTAAATATCGAAAACCATAAACCTCGCAGATGACAGTATACATGGTTGAATCCATCTTTGGAATATCGTTCCCACGGACGAGTAAGGGATTCAATTGTACCCAGTACCCAATAGGGGTAAGTATCAGTAAGAACAAGCGCTTTTGTAGTAATTTTCCAAGATCTAACAAAGAAATCCGATCTAACATCATGTAAGAATTCAAATCGGAAATAAACCCAAAAATATCATTACGACAATGCAATAAAGGGAAGGAACAATAAAGAGTTTTTGAGTTAGAGGTTCGTCTATTGCTCAACTTCTTCCTGTTAACTGTCTAGCACTGAAGAGATCCTAGAAAGTCAATATAAATGTCCACTAAATTATCGTGGAAGAGCATAGGCCAGTACGGACGGGAACAAACATCCCTCACAAACAGTCCTTTTAAGTAGACTGAAATCCGTATGAACAAAATAACAAGCCCGAGAAAAGAGTGTGCTGACTAATGCCGGGGACTTTAAATATGGATTGACGCCGGAGAATGAGCTGGCTCGACTGATATTCAATGAATTTTATTCAAGCAGATACTGCATTGATAAAAGAAGTATGCTATTGCGTGTATTGAATCAAATTGATTAAATTAATTAAATTAATTATAAAAGAATCGAACAGCAGAAGCTATGCTATGTTCATAAAATTGAAAAATAAAAAGGATAATAAAAGCCTGGCGTCCATTTTAGTTTTCATTGAAAGTATTGACTCCCAAAAAAAGGGATTTAGCCAAAAAAAAAGTGTCTGTTCTGTCTATTTCCTTATTTCCTATTTAATGAAAAATTCGCAAGATATGTGGAAAATTTGAACAGCCTGTTAACTACCGACCAGTAAGCTGCATGTCAGCATTCATAAGCCACTGGAGGAACATATATTTAAGCGGTTGAATAGGTCAGCACAAACCTCAGAGAATCGTACCAACGCAACGTTAGGCCTGAATATTCCACTGATTAATCACTCAAGACGTAAGCGCCGCTGCAGAAAGAAAACTTTCCTTAAGACTGATTCGTCTTGACATCTAAACTAGTCGTATCCACAAAGAAACCAAATTTCAAGATTTTCTCGTAGTATTTCATAGCTTCATTTTGTCCTTACTATATAATCGTAAATAAAAAGTAAAAGCACAGCCGACTTTATGTGAAAACATACAAACAGGAATACCCCAAGGCTCCTGTTTCAGTCCGCTACCGTTTAAATTATAAACACTGGATATGCCTACGCATGTCCCACGTAAACTGTCTGCTTTTGCTGAAGACTTATGTTTACATACTGCATTGTGGCTCATTATGAGTTTTAAGTAACTTTGAAGCGGTTATGGAAAAAAAATATATCAGAACTTCAAGCTGGGAGCAAGAGCCACACCCACTAGAGCCACCATTATTTATTGACACCCTAACGAATAATAATTATTACCAGTCAGTTTTCGTGATATATTAGCAACTAATACTAATAGTAAAACTAGCTCGAATGAGTCTTAAGGCATTTTAGGTCAGTTTAGACAATAGCAAGGTAACAAAAAGTTTAAGCCATTTTTGGTGACCGGACTGGTATTTAACGGGGGGGGTTTGCTGTCTTCTTAGACTTGCTGAGGAATCCTAGTCAACTCGCATTGACAAACCATTTTTTTTAAGGCTACGAGCTGGAAAGGACCTAGATGCGCATCAAAAATCACCCTTGAAACGTAGAAGACACTCCAAGTTTTTCGGTCAAAGAATTCACTTTTATACACAATAAGGTTTTCTGTAAAAGATCTTCCCCTAACCGCTTTTTGCTGAAACGTGGAATTTTCAGATACCGAAATAGTCTGGATTAAGAATAAAATGCACAAAACTTTAAGTCCTTAAGTTGAGTTCACTGTGCTATACAAAATCAGAGTCAACAGAGAATATAGAAAGGTTTTTTTAGCTTTACTAATTTTGAAGGCCAGTTGCTTGCACCGGGAAAAATAAACTCCTAGTACACAAAAAAAGGATTATGCCAGGCTTATGCTAGACGTGGTAGCAAGACGTGGATTGGAACGTCAAACCAAAATAAGATAAATCAAAATTTAGATCAAAATTTACAAACCAAATAAATATACTTGGTATACGGAACCTTAGATGCATTATCTAACAATATTCAAAGGAGATCAATGTTTTATAAAGAGAAGCTAAGAGATATAAGAAAATTTTGCGAAGCCAGGAATTTTGAAGACCGTATAGTTGCAGAAACAGGGATGGGCTGACCATATTAAGAAGATAAAGGACGAGCAAGTACCTAGGAAGACATCAAAGATAAGGCTGAGAGATGATTGGTTGTGGTGCGACTCAATTGATCAGAACTGTGGAACGCTACTCGGATTTTAGAATTGGAGGACGTGGTCGTTGAGTTCAAACAGTTGGAGTTGTTTAATATATTGGATTTCAATGGTGAAAAAGACCACACCAAGGACGTGATAACTGGAGAACTAGAAGTAATTGTAATTGAGCTCTGCTGCAATTATGCACAGGTCATGGGTCTCGTACTGAGATCTGACACTTCAGTTGAACACTTTCCATCACTGAAAAACGTTCAGCCGTCCAAAATGTCAAAGTAAGTCGGAAAATTCATTGGATTCACTCATGAATTGGATCTTAACATGAAATAGATCCTAGCGTTCCTCTAGAGTTTAATGCCACAGTGGTCGATTTAATGTTTTGATTCTATAAATTTGGGTAAGTTTGAGACTATGAACACATATTTTGTGACGTTGATTTCCAGGCAGAAACTTTGACATTGACATGTTGATATGATATAAAAAAGGAAGGAGTCAAGACTTTCCTTAAGATGTGACGCCATCTATGTCTTATAAGGTCCTGGTGAGATTTCTGTAAAAATTTATACTTCTCGCTCCTTGCTTTCAAGCCAAGGCTGGAGCCATATGATAAGAATAAATTCTCGGAATAATCTTATACTTTGTCCAAGTACAAGGATTTATGGTTTTTATCGAAATGTGAATTTCCATGGTAATATTACCGGGAATATATCATGGAAATTTTATGTGTTTTTGTTCTAATCTTCTTTGAATTTTTCTCGGAATTGTTCTCTTATCTTATACCCGCAATATATTGCGTAATGCATCCCTAATTTTAAATTGAATGCAATGAGTTAATTGGTATTCGCTATACTATGTTTCATTGGTTTAAACAATGTTTAGGTATGCAAGAGGACATGCTTCAAGTTGTTATCTTCGTAATGCGTGTGTCATTCAATCATAAAAATACTACGTTGCACGTTTTATTCACCACGTGCTTTCATATTTGCATATGAATATCGATGAAAGTCAATTAGTTCAACTCCAGTAGGGTAACATACGAATGCAATAGTGAATTAGAATATCTGAACGAGATATGCATAAATTGGACTCAAGGAATGATAACAACGTAGGTGTAATCGGTTACAAACCTCTCTCCGGTTGGTACAACACCCAGTGCGGACTATCATGGTAAAAAATGGTCCAAACTTGATGGTAAAAGCAAATTATTTTAATCAAAAATAAAACAAAAGAAAGTGCAAAAAACAAGCCTCTCGATGAATTAATTGTTTATCTAAATCTATATTCATCGGCTTAAAATTTGTATGAATTTTCGATGGGTATCGCCTTACCTAATACCTTAAAAAACCCAAAAATCATATCAAAGACCTGTTCGGGGCTAGGTTTTATATCTCCAATCGTCTAATGCAAGTAGAGCCTGTTTCTGTGACCTCGTGATTCAAATTGACTTTCCGAACATTTTGGCAACGAAGCCAATGAACTTGGAAGATAGACAGTAACAAATTTAAACAATATTAGGCTTCCAACAAAAATCTCACTTTGCATAACAAAAACAACAATGATTCCGCAAAAAAAAAAAAAACAAAAAACAAGATATTTTCAACTGGAAAAATACTTTTATTTACAGCAAATGATTAGATTTACATTGGCAT
This sequence comes from Stratiomys singularior, assembly GCA_954870665.1. Taxonomy (NCBI): domain Eukaryota; kingdom Metazoa; phylum Arthropoda; class Insecta; order Diptera; family Stratiomyidae; genus Stratiomys; species Stratiomys singularior. The sequence goes on along the minus strand of OX940881.1, from coordinate 9,170,869 downwards.
ACGCCAAGGGTGCAAAATATAAAAACAATGTTTTTTTTTAATTTATCTCGCTATGCCAACATTGTAGGTGCACAATTTCAACAATTTATTGGTAAGCGCGCAACGAGTACTTCAACAACCGGATAAATATCTTGATTTTAGATTTTAGATTGAAACGCTTTCGGCATCGAATGATGCTGAGATTTCCAGCCCCAGTCAAATAATTTATAGGACAGTTTTATCGCATTGCCGTTTATTTATTATACTCGATCGAATTTGTTGAAAGCAAGTTTTTTTTTTCTGCCAGAACATGATTTACACCAACTCAACGAGTCCAGTAGCCAAATCATTTGCAATAATCGAAATTTATTGTAAAGATATGGATAAAAATTTGAAGAAAAACAAAAACAAATTATTTGGGCGTGAAAAAATATTTTTTTTGGTCAATTATCTTTGGAAGTTAAAATGAATGCAAGTCAAAGAGACTTTTGTAAAAACTGATTTTTCAACTACAAATTGATAATTTTTCAGTATTTAAATACGTTTTCTACATATTTGATTTATTATTTTGCAAGTTCCCTTCGACTTTAATGTGTTTACTCATTTTACTTTCTTATTTTTTTCAGGTAAGTCTGAGATCATTTCTTAAAAGCTGAACGAATTCTTATAGCCGTAAGTCAAATCTTCAATTTGTTTGCACTTATAAGTCAAATTAACGACAAATGCTAATTTGCCGCATTTTTGTTCGACAAATCAAGTAAATATTTTCACTCGTCTAAATACTTCAATCTTTTGTTGATTGAAAACAAGTTGAAACATCTTCTTGAATATTTTTTAGTTCCATTTTTATGTACCGCCCAAAGTCGATTTTCAACCGCGATTGTCCAGTTTTCATTAGCAATTAGCATTAGGTCATACCAGTAAGAGTAAAATCTTGTAACATACCACAAAATTAAAAAAAAAAAACAGGCTCCTCCTTTTTTTTTGTCTACAAATATTTTGAAAACGCAGTCAATGAAGCAATAATAAACAACAATAAATGAGAGGAGCAGCAACAACAAACAACAACAAATGAGAAGTATTAGCTCCAAAATTATTAAGGATGTTCAGGACGATGCTTAAGAACGCGACAAAATTGTATTTCATTGTCCAATCCGTTCAGAAAAAAATTATTGATGGTAAAAACAAAACTTAGTACCTTAAGTTTCTTCGTGGACTAGACCTGGTTTCAAAGGAAAAGATTTCAAAAATGAAAGGAAATAGAATAAAACATCGATAAAGGCGAGCCCTTGGAATGCACTAGTCTAAAGTAAAGCACTAACAAGGATAGAAAGAAATTTTCAAGAACAGAGTAAAATTTGGTCCAAAGTTTTTCAGCGTAAGCTTGTACTTAACTATCGAATTAACAGATAACACAATTACCAAAAACCTACTACGACTACTACTACTACTACTACTACTACTACTACTACTACTACTACTACTACTACTGCTTCTAATAATTCCACAACCAACATCGCTACTATTTCTACTAACATGTTAATTTCAGTATCACAACTGACACTTCAATTAGTATTACCAATGCTCCCACGGGAATTACTGCTTCTATCACTACTGCTTCTACTACTGCTACTACTACTATTTCTACTTCCAATATTACTACAACTGCTTCCACTGCTGCTACCGCGTCTGCTCCTTCGCGTACTACTTCTACTTCTGCTGCTTTTACAATAAACACACGGCAACTACTACTATTGCTATTACTACTAGTACTACTATGCCAACTATTACTTCTACTACTACTACTACTACTACTACTACTACTACTACTCATCTTATGACTACGACCAATATTCCTATCATTGTTACTGCTACCATTTCTTAACGTATATTCCACACCTGCTGGTAAACTCCCACACAATTACGATCTTCATTTCACCAATTTCGAGTTCGCACCAATTAAAATAAACGTTTGACGCAGCCAGGTGTCCTGGTAGCAAATCTGGCTGCTACTTTGCTGGCCCAGCCCACCGAATAGAAGTTCACAAGTATTTCTGACAAAGAAAATCGTTATTACTTATATTATGTTGTGGAAATCGGATCCTTTTTTCCACAGATGGGTTACAATAATAATAGGACCCTAGAAAAGTTTCGTATTGTGGGGACAATAACTAGGAATTATATCTAGGCATACGAATCGTCGGCTTTAACGTTTACTACTCCTGCTCACATGCAAGCCACATCCTGTAGTGTCCAAACCATCTCACTACATTTAGTAAGCATTCAGCGAAATTAATGTTACAACAGAAAAATTGGTTACACAGAACAGTATGAGTCCTCCACTCTAGTCACTGCTTTAACATGTTCTCATATAGCATGGATTGTTGCATGTCCCTTCGAGAAGTTGATTAATTAAAGTAAATAAAAAAAACTCTCGATCCTTTTATTTGAATTTTTCCCTAGTCTCCAACATAAAAGCATGACCAGATAGTTCTCAGTGGATTGGATTTACTTACTTAGGACCTATGAACTTAGTTCTCATTAAAGCTTTTCTCAGCCCTTACTTTGCTTTCGTGTAGTAGGCACATAGTTTTTGGTTTCTTCTAAGCTGCATCTAGCCTGTTCTGCCATAAGTCTGGATTCAAAAATTCTTTCGTTTTACTTCAGCAAAATACATGTTTGGCAACTAGGCTCTCCAAGTCCTCGAAAATCTTTCGAATGTTTTGTTTTTTGTTAGAATTTTTCGCGACTAACTTCTGCTGGTGCTCAAATTACAGGAGTCCGAACTATCATTGGCTCCTTGTCAAAGCTCAGAACAAGCTCTGCGACCAGGACATTTATGTTTCACCATTTCAATCTACCCAACATAGGCATATTTTGCCTCGGCTTTGCCTACATTATCTATGCTTGTTTTCTGTAGGGTTTCAGACGCTGTAAGTTCCTTTTTGTGCTCAAGACAAGCTATAGGACTAGCAAATTTTTGAAACGCCTAACACAATTCCAGCTTAACCATCTGCAGAAAGAAAGAGTGATGTTGCCTTCTTCGGTCCCCACCCATCCACCCAAGGATCATTCGCTATGTTTTCCTCCATGGAAGCCCTTCCCCTCTTATAGAAGTCCTGCAAGTCCAATTAACATCATGGTTATATTTTGTGTTGATTTATCAATACACGTCTTCAGTAGGATTTAGTTAATTGAAATTTCGATAGCTGAAAGTTCAACCTCGTCATCACGTCGATGTCATCTCAACTATGCCTCTACCTAGAGTATTTACGGTGGACATAATCCACTATAATAAGCTCACACTAAAGACGTAAGCTATAAAAAGTTCAAATCCCGTCTGAACTCTGCTTGAAACCCGTCCATAAGTAGTATCGTTTTATTCAAAATCACTCTACTGTATCCTGCAGAGCACAAAAACAAGTAGCAAAGCACAAAGCTGATATCTCGGTATTTCATCCGAACTTAACAATCAGACAACCCAAACTTCAATCGCTAGTACAAGCCCCTTGCATGACTGTAATTCAATTTTCTGCATTTTTCAAAGCATCCACCACCCAAACTCATGAGTCCTTCCTAATTAACGGCTCACTTTTCAGTTCAATCTAAGCCATGTATTTTTGATGGGGCTGAGGCAGAAGGTTATTTGCTTCTCTCAATTCTTGCAGGACTCTACAGAGAACTCTCTCCATGTCCTCTATTGAAATCAAGTGCGCGTCTCGTTAAACTTCTCCCACGCTCTCTATAGCTTTTTATTAGAGCCTAATGCGGACTTGAAATACTGCAGAGTACGATTCCTAGATAGATTGCTCGTTGCAGTCTTGCAGGCCTCTATGGATAACTCTGTCCTCTTTAGCTTTGTCTTGGAGCCTGGTGTGGATTTGACAAGTACCAGATTCCCGTAGGTCCACAATTCTATTTCTCTTGTGCGTCTCGGCCGAGAATACATATATTGCTTCGGCTGATTATATAATAAATGATTATGATATAATGTATAATTATATTATCACTCAATATATTCTATAAACATTCCAAAATAATTAACCAGAGAAATCTACTCTCTGGTGGCCTTACTTTCAGCAGCAGTTAGTACCACGGTTTGGACTATTCTAATCTCGTTTTTTTCGGGAACTGTCCAAATTTATGAGACAGCACAGCACCTTTATCCACTTTTGTACCTAAAATCGACACGTAGATCCTGTCGGGCTTGTGAATTTTGAAAACAGATGTCTCATCTCATTTGAGGAGAAGTCGTTCCCTATTCCTAAAATTACTTTTTCTAGTGGCTGACACTGTTTCATCAACGTTAAGACAGTCGAGTCCTAGAAGCTCATCTTCAACGTAGGAGCCAAGGTCATCACTTCTTCTTGGGATACTCTGGTACCTATAATCTATCGTGTTAGTTACAGCACAGGATTCTGAGTAAAAATTCCGCTTCAGTGGTCTTTCTTGTTTATCCTTGGAGGGTTTCAGAGTCCACCGGGGAAGTATTGTTATGATCTTTATCGTTAGGACTCCTGCATATGTTTTGTCCTCAACTAGCTTCATGATAACTCCTTCGTCTTTTTCACTTATGACCTTTATTTGTTTCCTTCTTCTTTGTCTGATTTTTGAATCATTCTCAGTATGATTTTCCCATGAGTTGATCTTGTCCGATTATTTTGGGTAGCTATCGACCGGCTTCCGAGGCCGACCATCGGGATTTGTCACCAGGCCCAGTATTCTTGTACTTCTCTCTGGGTTAGCTCAGCTACCCGATTATTCTGCCGTGGTTTGTCGATTTGACAACATCCTGTGGAGGTGGTGGATGTACCCTACTAGCATTCGTTGAGCTTCTTCCTCTGTTCTCTGGCGGTTCTTTTGACATGTCAAGTTGATCGCAAAGATTTCCTCTTTCTCTAAGATAGTTTTCTTTATATGCTTCCATATCATTTTCAATAGGCTCGTCGTATGAACCATTTTAATTTCGAAGGACGGTCGGTGGATATTCTAATATATAGACAGTACTTTGCCTTCAGTCACTTCCTTTCTCGAGTAATGCACTCATTTCTGGAAGATATATTCAGTGGTGAAAGTTACGACATTTTGTGCCGTCTTAGCTTCTGTTACTCTCATCCAACGTTGGCCTTCAAATTTGCCAAGGAGTCGCAGTTGGAATTGACTCTTCGTTTGTTTCCAGGCTAGGCTGCAGATTCAGCATCAACCACTACTTATTTTACGTCTAATATATGTACTATTACAACCACTGCAACAACACAAACAACAACTGCTACTACTACTACTACTATTACTACTAGTACTACTACTACTCCTACTACTACTAATACTACTACCACTACTACTACTAGTACTACTACGACTACTACTACTACTACCCCTACTACTACCACTACTACTATTACTACTACTAATACTACTACTAATACTACTACTACTACTTCTACTACTACTACTGAAAATTTGTTTTCAGCTAGCTCCAGGAGACAGTTGTGTTTCTCGAAGCTATGGTAACTGCCCCTCTAAATTATCTTTAAAAATTGATCCATCAAGAAATGAAATACTGAGGAATGTCTGCAAGGCTTGAGTCCTCAAGAAAATCTTCTTGTTATGATAAAGTGATAAAGAATAGCAAACCGAAGAATAAGTTCGTTGGATAAGACAGCATGGGATGACTGTTTGAAATTATATAGTCTACTGCGCCGACTTCATTGATTGTCCTTTTTGTTCGTTCCCTTCTGTCGTTTGAACAAAATATTTACCTATTTCATTTATTAAATATTTATTCCAAATTAAATTAGATTAAATATTACCTCGATCTTTCTTGATGTCATTTGAAGAATGAAATTTCAATTTGCACGATCGCGCACTTTGTACTTAAATTTAAAATATTTTTTAGATTCAAATTAACACCTGATTACGAGAAAATTTAGTTACTACTTGTTAGACCCATGCACCGAATGCCAGTCATGATGAAGAAATCATCGAAAATTCATTTTTATTTACACAAATTGTTTGTTGTTATTTTAAAATTGAAATTGATATTGTTGAAATGTTTATTATTTAATTTACTATTTTGTTATTTGACCCACATTAACTAAGGTCCAATTGAGTGTGTTAAAAGGCAGGACTTAAGTCAAATTAGGACAAAATTTCAAATTGACATAATTGTGTTTCAATTTGATGTTGATAAGGATTAATTGACACTAAATTAAGGAGTTTAACTGGCTTTCATAATCGGTTACACTAGAGCAATAACAAAGTCATAACGAACCTTGACGTGATACTTGTTTTTCGTGCATTTAAGTGGGCGGTAGTATAAATATTTTACTATATAAGTTTTAAATTTATACTTTTTAAGCTCTTGGCACTCCTTTGGATCAGAAAGAGGTTGAAGAATCAATCGAATAGCACCCAATCACCTTGTTTACCAATATTGCTAAAGTAGTCTTGTTTGTAGAATGAATCCTTTAAAGCAGAATCTCAGTGATTGTTCCTGAAGCTTTCCTTCTTGAGTACAGGGATAGGCTTGCATACTTTATGCCTCAAACTTAGAGGTTTGAGTTGCAAACCCCTAACGTTGTAACAATGCGTTCCAGTTTCTCCCCAACGAACGACCTGGTAAACGCCACTACCCTATTTTAATCCTAAGAGAGTCCAAACATTATTAGCAGAGCGCCTTTCCTTTTAGACTACCCAGAGAAAGAGAGAGGTAGAGAGAGAGAGAGAGAGAGACTTCACATATTTCGTTACCTCTAAATTTCTCACCAGACTTTATCCTTTTTAAGGTTGAAGATGTAAAACCTGCTGTGATTTCACTGATTGACATTGAGTCATTGGACTTTTCACACTGAATATAAGACAAACACCAAATTTTGTTCAATGCTCTCAGATAAATTGAAACGTGATACTGACCACAGCAAAATGGCAAGTACGTTTACAGATTTTGGAGTGATACATGAAAAAAACAGGTTTTAAAATGTTGATTGGTGTGTTATGATTGATATATTACGGTTCCGAGGCATTTGCATCGCTACATCCATTGAAGAAATTAAAATATTTGACAGTTGTATGAATCTGGAATTCACATCGTTACCCTTGCAATGATTTCAAAATTTTAATACTTTTAAGGACGAATGGGCCGAAACAATAGGCAAGTAGAAAAATTTGAGAAGAACAACTGCAAACTCTGCGTCCAACCATCCGGAAAAACTTCAAAAATGACAAAAAGGAGCTCAGCTTTGTTGCGTTTGCAATACTGCAAACTTCGGATATTGGGTATCTCAGAATTTGAGCGCATTCTTCACAGGTCTTCTCGCAAGATCTGACGTGTACTTTTGAGTATGAAAGAATTTGACCTTATTCTAGCAGACATTTTGGATTGAAAATCCTTAATTGTTCTCTATTTGAGCTTATTCCTTTGAAATCTTAATTGCCCTTTTGGATATTTGAGAATTTTATCATAGCATAGCATTTTGTATATTTACCAAAACCCTCATAGTGCATCGAGTAATAGCATGCACTCTGCCAAAAGGTTGTTTCTGTTTTTAATTGGTTGAAAATTTGTCATACTTTTGGCAAAAAAGACCATGCAAATGTGGTATGTATTAGTAGAAATCAAAAAATTTTTGACAGACATGTTATAGTTGACTTTATTGGTAAAAACTGAAAATGTTAAAGAAAGCAAACGTTGTTTTTTTAAAGCGGGGTTTCATCCTGGTTAATTCAATTTTGATTTATAAATATATAAATTCTATTTATCGGACATATTTAAAACGAATGACCTATGGGTACACTTTTTTAGTAAACAAAATTGATAAATGTCACCAGCCGGAAGTGCTTCTTTATTGAAATTGTCTGATTTTTTGGGCAAACTCTGCAAGGTCTGCGGTTTGTCCTTAAGTAGACCGAACTTTTCGTCGAGAGCTAATGCATCCAGTTGTCCTTAGAATTGCTCTAAGACAATGCTGAGTATATTGTTAAACCAATGATGTTGTTCAGGACCATTGGCCCTGGAAATGAGGATAGCTTTTGTACCAACCATTCAGTGTTATCTAGTTTGGAACCATGAATACGAACACATTCCTGAAAAATTTAGTAGGTCTTAGAAAGTCAAGAGATTTTTTAGTCTGTCCCATCTAGATAGCAAATTGTTTTTTTTTTGGTTTGTTTTGTCGAACCATTTTTAAAGCTGAAGCTTGAAACGTCTTGCCTCTAACTGGCTGCTGAATGACACTAATGTCCAAAAAGGATCAGCTAAGCTGAAGCAATATAAAACGACTTAACCCTTTTCCATGCAACAATGGTTGTTCATGTCTGGTATAACAACCATGAAACGCTACTTTGATTGGTCTTAGAAAGTATTTTATCTTAAGTCGAAAAAAAAATAGGACAAATTGCAATGTATTTCAGTCTTGCTTTAAGCCAGGCAAAATTGACGTTTGACACGTTTTTGATACGTTTTGACAGACAAGTTTGACGGTTGAAGTCATTTTTGTTGGACATTCCAGTCTTGTTTTAAGCCCGACAAATTAGACGTTTGACACCGAGCCAACCGTCATTGTGGGATCCTCGCTGATTTTTGTGGGATCCTTGTTAGCAAAAGGTTTGTAAGAAGTTAACACTGGATGGTAATTTTGTATTTTGATGTTGGAGACGATTCAACAATCAAGTCAACAAATGCCTTTATATAAGGTTTGACACGTTTTTTTACGTAAAAAAATATTGGCTGATTGGGTTAACTAATTTTGGATTAGTTTACATGCATGGATGTAAACTGTAGAAAAAAATATTGCTTAACTGCTTTCCAACATTCCCGATTTAAAGGAGAATCGAGAGAAAAAAGAGACTAGTGAATGCAGAAATCACTTTGAATTCACTTTGTCACTTTGTCTCCACTTATTGGGTAAAGGTAAAAGTGGGCGACGAATGGAGCCACGAAGGACATTATGGTTGCGATATCCTGACAACAATGAAAAACATACTGGATGGGATGGAAAGTGCTCTAATTACTAAAGAAGGGAGCTTTGCCCAGTGTCTCCAGTGGAAAGAAAATGAGGAGACCCATTGCTATTTGCGTTCCCACTGGAGATGGGATTCTTGTGACTAGAAGACGCTATAGGCCGAAAACAGGAACGCTCAGTTCGAATGTATGTGTCAAATAGTTGAAGACGATATTCTGTGTTTGACAGAAATAGTGTTAAGCCGGTAGTCAAGTTCTCTTGTGTTACTGATTATGTGGCATTCAGGCTGTAACTGGTTTAAGCTTACCTCTGCTCTCTCTCTAAAAAACAAGTAGTGCCGAGAACGCTCACCCTGCACTAGACGTAGCAGCAAGTTGTATTATTAACGAGTGTCTTAAGCTCTCTGTGCTGAAAACAAGGACTCAGCTTTTGACCGAATTATGATGGCGAGGTCAAGCTTGCGTCTAAGTAGGTCTTTATGTAGTGGCGTTTGATCTTCGGAATTTTTTAAGGTGTCCGTCTCAGCTGGCAAGCTCTCAGGGTTAACTTATGAGGACACAAGGGTTTGGCTATCAGAAGAGAGTGAAAGTCTGCACTCTTTGAAAATAAGACATTTATGGTGCAGAAAACAGATTGAATAAACTTAAATAACGCGGTCCTTTTCCACGATTATGGACCCATGTACAAGTCACAAGTTGCGGTGATGATTGTACAAAGAATTGATGAGTTTGGCAATCCTCAAGTATCCTCCCAACAGCTCTCATTGAGCTGCTACTATCTACCTTATGTAGTTGGCAAACCTGATACTATCTGTTCGTACAAATGAAAAAGAACTTTGACGGAAGAAATTCAAAAAAGAAGAAGAGATCGAGGGTGGACATTTAGATTATGAACTCACAAGATTTTGCTTAGGATAAATAAATAAATTGACCGATTTTTCATCAATGTATTGTAGCTCTAAGCGTACATTGAGAATAGATATTCATTTCGAATTTAATACTTCTAGTGCGGTCTGTGGCAAGCTCTACAAGATTTTTGTCCCACTGTTGAAAGTATTTACGGAGCAAGGTACATTTGTATCTAAGGTAACAAATGAATCTCACTCTTTCCACGACGAATATACATTTTGTAAAAAATGGAGGACTCTTACTGACGCGAACGCGCTGTTTTGAAATTTGAACCTTAACTTAATCAACTATTGTTGTTGAGTCATTTGTTAACTTGACCAAAAATATTTTTCAACAAATTTTGACGCTTTAAAAAGAATCAAATTAAATATCAGGATCCAATTTCATGAAAGTTGAATCATTAAATTTGTTGTTGCGTATATTCAGTGCTTCTTTCTCAACATTATTCACAGTGGTACCTACGATCTTCGCTTTAATTGAAATGAAGGCTTAGAATGTCTGAACGAAGGTAAAATACTGGTTAGTCATGAAATGGTCACTTGCTTGGACTTGCAGGACTGTAATGAACCTGATACCACAATATCAAAAAAGGGGTCACGGCTTACATGCCAAATTTATTTATACCTATCTTTCTTCAAAATGCATGCTCATGCATATTATTTGGAGGAAAAATTGCTCATAGGACTCTGTTCTTATGACATGGAATCAGGGGCGCCACGGCTCAAATCGAGTACGTGATAGTCAAAGGCATCTGATTTCAAAATTCCATACCACATAACCTAAGCTGCTACTGCATGCAGTGCTTCAATATAACATTTAAAGTATTCTTAGTAAACGAAAATATTTTTTGAAAAATTCTAACCCACTCACGTCACTATCACTTGTTTTCCCTCACATGCCATTATCAAGTTCAATTCAATTATAATTATGATAGATTACGAAGGAGCCTCACATCACAATCACTATCTACACTAATTAGTACTACCAATTAACACTATCATTACTTCATTTTCCGCAAGAGTAGCTTCGCGATGAATCACGCGATTTTGTTGCACAATAAATGCATTGCATTGTTTGAAATATGAAGGAATTCAAGCGTAATTTTTTGTTTTTTGTCGATTAAAACTCAAAATTTGTGTATGCTACATATGTGGAGACAATGTTGTGTAATACTTGTAATCACATATGAAACACATAACGAATATGACAAATATCACGGATACAAATCGCGACATTTCAAAAATGACCGTTAAAATCGTTATAATTGAGCTGTGGTCATTAACACGTCTTCCACATATCTTCCATATGGAGTATGTTATAGGTACTCTTAATCGACTGAGAGATAAACAAACAATGTGTATGTGTGTTTAATTGAGTGATAAATATATAAATTGTGGATCTAGTCAATGTCATCGGAGGAGTTTTGTCTGCTGATTTTATCGGTAATTAGTTTACCAGGCACACTTGAAAACAACAAAAGACAAAATGTTTGCAATGCTAGGAAATTAGTAATAACCAATGAGCGCGGAATTATAATAGTAGATTTAATCGATAGTTAGATAGGAAATCAAGCGAACCGTAATCTGATAATTTATTCTTTAATTTTTGCTTATTTTTTCAATGGGTTTGCGGTATACAATATTGCTCGTTGATTTTTATCATGTGAGTAACAACCGTTTCAAAATGAAATTCAGGTCATCTTGATTTTTTTTTGTCTTCAAGTTTTTTTGATAATTTTCTGATACGAAAACTTCTATCCAGAGATAAACGAAAATCTAGAATAACTTATCATCAAACTATTGCTCACTGAACATTTAGAAAACAAAATAAAAAACAAAGTAATTTTTATCTGCCTCATAAAATCTTACTTCACGACTTTTTATGCAATTGCAACACACCTTCTTACGTGTAATGGACATGTTCACATGTCTCCAGGTGTTCAGGATGTGTTTTTGTTTTTCTATTGCTTTGTTGTTTGTTTGTTTTTAGTTTTGTGTCCAGTAAATCAATTATGATAGCAACCAGACGAAAAAGATTCTTTCAACTGTTGCTATTTGTCTTAAGTTTTAGTTAAATTCTGAAAATTTGTGATTGATGGAGGTTTGGCATGAGATTCATGCAAGAACAGGTTTTTTTTTTGTCAAGCACATACGTAAAATAATTTTTGCAATTACACAACTGTCTCGTTCTACGTAGAAAGCATTTAAATTTACGACTTGGATTTGTGGCTCGGATTTGTCGACAGTTGAAAATTCAAGCCACGTAGAGAAAAGTTTTTGTGGGTTTTTGGGAGTCGCCAAGTTTTACGGCCAGTTTTTGAATTTTTTTTTTCTATAATTGTTCTGCAGAATTTTACCATCTTAATCATTAAGATTTCAACCTTGAACAATTTGAGCACCTCCAAATTCTACTTGAAAGCACAAAGTCCTTTTTTTGTCCTTCACTGTCCATTCTTTTTTCCTCTTTTTTTATTTCGTTTTATTGCCAGTGCAAGTGGAAACATTGATCAACTAACCGTACAGCTGAAAATGCACGAAGTTAGCACAAATTTTTTGGTCAAGGATTGTCTGATCGCAAGCTCCTCCTTAACCATAAAATTTACCTTATTTAGTTTTTTCGTTGTCGTGATATATTCATTGACACGTATAGATTTAAACAAAACTCATATTATCGTTGTATTGATGACTACTGTCCAGTCAAAAAAATCGAAATACCTTTCAGCCTTAGGTAGCCGTTTTAACCTTACATCCAGTCTTGGTCCTCGATCTACTCATTATAATGTCTCAAACAGTCGCGGTCATTCGAACCCGTCCACAAAATGAAAAATTATTCCTTCATTTTTCTCGTCAAAAAAGGCTTACCAGCGCTTTCTGGGTGTCCGCCAGTGGTGTCATCCCGCAGCCTTAGATTTGACTAAGGCTGAGGCCATCCCAAACGTATCCATGAGTGGATATCCGTCCTAGATATCGGTCAGCTCATTTACACTTCTGTAGTGCCGGAATCTTAAACAAAATATGGGTCGTCAAAAAATTTGGAAGACTTATAGTTTAACATTGTTCACCACTGACTTCTTTCGGATACTGCTTTTCATCTTGCTTTTATTTCACCAAATAAACGCAAAGGGTCCCGAAATCCTTTTGCGTTTATTTGTTGACGGATAAGTTGTATCACAAAGGTCTTACCATCGCCTCATTTGTAAGGAATCCGATGCAACTGAGTATGTCGTTGGCCTTAAAAATTGGCAAAACTGGGAAGAACGCCTTTTGCGCACGCTACAGTCTTCTGATTACATCAGCTGAATCATTGCCATATTTTAAATGGGTTTGAATAAGGTATATCCTTGTCAATTGTCAATAATTGTCAATTCGTTCTGCTCTTCACCCAATTACGTTGATAATGAGTCGGTTGGCTGCAAGATTTTGCGACTGAAAATGAACTTCATCGTTGATATGTAGCCGTAATTGCTTTGTTTCAACTGAATAGTTATAAGGATTTCATCGGCCGATGTGAATAATCATGATAGGATATTAACAATAGTCGCGGATTTTCCCACCAAATAATGGCGTAGAGTGGCATTTTTTAACATTTTCACTCAAAAATAATACTATTCAGGCTTCCACGGACACCAGATTATGCACGGCCTACCACCCGTTTAGTGCCGTTGCTTATAAGTTTCCCGTGAAACATGGCTTCGCAGAACAAAAAAATAAGCTCCCTTCCTTCGTTTTGGTTATAAAGAAATATGACAAGTTTACTCGTTTCCTACCAAGAATGTGTTAATATCATTTGCATAGGCTACAATTTGCTTTTATTTTTAGAACTTTGTACCCCTTTTATCAAGGGGTTTGTGGCTCTCACTGTCTTAAACCTGCTTAAAAAAATGAGGTGACAGTTAGCTGGTTGTCTTACCGGACTTGTGATGTTTTAGAAGTCTCTGCCATTTCGGTCAGAGGAACTTGTTTTGCTGAAATGTCAAATCCGAGCCTGATTCAATGTAGTATGTATACAGCAGGTGATCCTTTTATAGACATCAATATGTAGATATGACCTTAATAGACATAAATCTTGAACTCCCAGTATTCCCCCCAAGGGTCGCTTGATCGTTGGAAGTTGATCCGTATTTTACCATAGAACTGTAAAGGCTGCTTGATATTACCTTATAGTGTTTTCAGTGTAAAACGTGACTCTGAGATCTAACAGCTTCGTGGATAATTTCTGTGTAGTGCCGAGTAGCAAACTCTCTCTACGCTTTCCAAATCCTATTATAAATTTCACACCACATTCGTTTGTAGCTCGATTTTCAAGCATTCACTTGACCTCAATGAGTTGAAAAATTTAGATTGATGGGTTGACCAATTTTCTTTTTTGGCATCCCAAGCCGACCATATGAATTAAAGTCGTTCAGCTCTGAAGGGTCTTGAGATTCCTTTTTCTGTAGATAAGGATTACAATGGATTTCCAGTAGTCTTGCGTTAGTTTCACTTGCTCCTAAATGTACTAGATCAGCTAATTGATCTCATTTTTATCACTGCTGTCACCATACTTTATTTTTTGGGCTCTTTATTGAGAAATTTACTTCTTGGCGATGTCAAAAAAGACTACTCGGACGAATTGAATTGCCTCAGATTTTGAAAAGTTCATAGGATTGAGAATTAGCTTGGTTGAGTTTACCTTGATCCTGATGCCAGTAGTGTTAAATGTGCTGTTCTCGTCATTGAAGTCGAGTGGCAAATGGCATTTTTGTGGCACGTTTTGAGAGTCTTAACTCCCATGTACTGCACTAAGGATACTCAATACACAATTCCTCTGCTAAGGTTTCCCCGTACTTTTTCCAAAAAAATCAACCCAGTATGTAGCAGGGTGCGATCAGAAAGTAACCGAACTTTTGTCATTCCGAGGCTAGGATGGTGAGCGAAAACCTTTCGCTTTCAACATGATTCAGCGCAGCTCGCGGTCATCTGCTGGTAATTCACTACCAGCTAAAATGGGTAGCCAGTTTTTGAACTTCTTTACAATTTTTGTATTTGTAAAATGCTACATTCTATAGAACAGCATTACTCAATCAAACTTCGTGTAAAACAATTAAGGATTCTGACTGAGATCCACGACGTTCTTAAGAGGGGCTTATGAAGATCTTCAGATTTGGTCTGTTTGTTTGAGATCTGTTCAGGACGTCAGTCTAGCAGCGAAACAAGGCCTAAAGAGAAAGTCACTCGGAGAACTCGTCGCTGCCAAAAAAGCAAGGAATCCTGGACAGAGTGCGGGAATTCTTCTCATGTTAAACTTCGATAGATCGCTTAAGAATCCAAGAAAACTATGTCGCGCGGTATTATGCAACAAATTGTTACACAATCTTTAGGCCACCCAAACTGTATGTCAATGTAGATTTAGAATGCTCTTTTTTGAAAGGAGGAAATACGTGTTCATTTGTCTCGTGAAACCATGGAGTGCGTCGAGCGAAAGAACGAAGATGATGAAACGTGATATGAAAACAATCGCAAAACCTGTACAGTATGTAGTGGTATGGGAAACGTACACAGGGGTGAAAAACTGAAAGAAAAAACTTCGACTCAACAGTTATTGGGAAAAAGTATTTTCACCATCTGATGCTATTGTCAGTGGGGTTTTTGTAACCATGTGCTGGACCAACTTCAGAACCACCTCTCTAGGTGTCAACTGCTACTTGCGGGAGGTGGATCCTTCAACATGATAACGCACCGGCTAAATAAGCGTTACTATGCAGCTGGTAACCAATATGACATTGTTGTGCTCTCCTACTCCTGCAAAAAAGACAGTCTAGTCACTGTCAGACTTCTTTTTGTTCCCACTCCTCAAAAAGGAGCCAAAGACAAGGCGTTTTGAGTTCGTTGAGGCCATCCAAAAAGTGCATTCGACGCGCTGAAATCTGTTCAGGAAAGTAATTGTAAAACGTGCTGTCAGCTGTCGAAAGACCACGACCATAAGTGTGTCGAGGTTTGAGGATCTTAATTCAAAGATTATCAAGTGTTTTACATAGCCGAAAGGATGAGTAAACTTGTTGGTATAGCAAAACTTTGGTTGCTTTCTGATCCCAACCTGTCTTTAGGGGCATTTTGCTAAACATTTCGGGTGTTGTTAAGGCCATTTGCAAGGAATTTGTTCGTAATTTTTGAAAAATTCTAAGGCTTGTTTTTCTTGAAGAAACATTGTGCTGAATATTCCTTTCCAAGGAGCCAATCATTTTTTTTCATAAATTCTTCAAATTGTTCTCTCCGCTTGGTTCCGTTTCATAAAAATCCAGATTGAACTATGAACCTTCAAGATCAAAACAAAATCGTATTTTCCCATTTTCATGGTTTTGACCTCTATTAGTTCAAGCTACTACGAAAATGTTGTTGACAAAAGTGAGAATTAATGATAATTAAATTTTAAATTGTCGTTTATTAATTTTTGCGACTAGAACAAGTTCGTGTTGCATGCAACATCCAATTTTGAAAAGAATTTAAAAAAATGTTTTATTGCTAGATTGAAATGAAGAATGTACAATTACGAAACAAAGTGATAAAGTGTATTTGGTAGTAACAATTTGAGTTTGAGTTGATCTTGATACCATAAACCTTATCAGCTCTTTCCCTGCCTAATGGAAAACTTTCCATTATCACTAGAGCGCATACGAAGCGGCAAAACGTTAGATCCACCATACCATACAGTAACAATTGCTTTATTACTAAATCTGAAGTATCACGAGACAAAATTACAACAGGTGCTTTCTCCTACCTTCATCACATCACCTAATATCACATTCGCTCTTTGATTACTTTAGTGTTAAACGCGTGCTCGACGTGTGATCCCATCACGTGAACATAAACTCCTTGCGAAATCCATCTCGCAATTACAAACAATATATTGAATAGTGATTTTGTCCAAGTCTCCGGCAAGTACTTTGATTTCATAATTTGTTTCCTTCCCATAAATAACCCGCCCTAATCCTGTTGTGTAATAAATCGGGTTGATACAGCGAACAATAGAATTTAATCACACGATTTTGAGTTGTGCTCGTATGGTGATGGTGAAACCAACTATCAAAGCTGCGATAGATAAAATTTTATTAATTTTAACGGAAATTATTGCAAAGATACAAAGAACATGTGTCCTTCCACCGCCCCGACATCAATCAGGATTCCTGGAGGTCGAACACGATTGGAGTCAATTCGATTGTTAATTAAATGCCAATCAAACGATTAAGGCGCATTAAATTGTTCTCTAAATTTCTAATAATTCCTGTCCCAAGTACAATTGAATAAGCCACTGCTAAGTCCTTTATTAATGAACAATTGAGTAATTCTGCATGCTATCTCGCCGTTGAATGTGTATTTGATAACGAAATGGTCGATGCTAGATCTTGAGGCAGTTTTTGTTCATGGTACTGTACAATAACAGCGTTTTAACAGAAATTGTTAAAAGCCCAAGCTTAGGCAAACGTTCAGCTTTTGTTTAATTAAAAAATCAAAAGAGCTTAACATACTGCGATTTGAAGCTTAAAAATTAACGATCAGAAACGTTGGAAAGCTTGCAAGGACGGACATTGGTTTGAGGATGGGATTTAAATTTACTTTTAAATTTAATTTTCTGGATTTAAATTTTTGCGTTTCGACTTTTTAAATGGAAAAACATGCCTCAGCGCTTTTCTAACTGTTACGACTTAATTTTTAATTTTCTAAATGGCTTTTAATAGTTCCTGTTATCGCGCTTTTAATTATTAACTACAAACTAGATAAATCTTAAGCGAACTCAATCATAAAATTCATTTAAAACAATTTAAAAGCTTCCAAGACAAAATCCAAAAGATACGAAAAAAAATTTATAAATAAACAAAACGAAATTGGGAATCAGGTAACCCGATAACCATTAAAAAAATTCAGAAATATCCTTGAGAGTAATAAAACGTTCAGGAATTTTACTCTAAATTTTTAAAAATAAATAGAAAAATAAATTAGTAAAAATTTTAGTAAAAAATAAAAAGGAAATAAATAAAAAATTCATCAGAAACAGAAACTTCCTTCATAGCGTACTGGGTAGGAAACGATCATAAATATTTTATTATTTTTTGAAAATTCTTCGTTTGCTTACTTACGAAGCAAATGATCAAAAATATTTTTCTTGAACACATCTCGCACTGGAAAAGCCCTTACAGCGATTAGTTTTTTTCTTTTCGTTTATAATTTTATTTTTTCCATGTTGATTATTCTACATTACTACATAATAATACTACATAATAACTACATAATTATAATTATTCTTATTTGGAACTTGCTGGGGCTCGTCAACCTTTCTATTGAATTATTTTTTTCAATTTTATTGAATATTTATATAATTTGTATAATTCACATAAAAAATTTTTTGGTTTGTATAAAAAAAAGTCTGCCTGGCCCACTTAAGTTTATAGTCCATACGAAGATGGTAATTCAGATGGACTTCCTCCCCAAGACGAGACAGAAAAAAGGAACAGATTTAAGATGGGAAGGGATCACCGCCTGGTCAGAGCAAAAATCACCTTTGACTTGAAAGCAGAAAGACGCAAAATGGTCTGGAAGCCTATCAAACCCGGCGTTAACACTGATAACATCAAGCGAGCTATAGAGAGCTACCAAGCCCTAATGAACAAAGATATAAATGAACAAGATCGGGACGCAAATCACTTAACCGAAACCATTCTGAAATAATCCGAAATAGTAGGCGGACCAGAAGTAGTCGATAGACACCGTAAACTATCAACTATCAAACTACTTAGAAAGAGAAGGGAAATGAAAGAATCATCAAACATCAGAGGATTGAATACATAGAAAACTGCAATCCAGTCAGGAAGCTGATATCTGAAGATATCAAGAGCTGACGAGGAGGACTCTTGGAAGGTGTCATTACAAACAACAGAAGCCTCATGAAGGCAAAAAGAGCACTTGTCACTGGCAAAAATTAAGTGATGGCCCTGAATCATGGCAACATCTGACTCACTGTTTGACAGGAACTAACAAAAGCAAGCACCAATTTCTACCGAGACCTATATAAGGCTCCAGATAACTCCAACTTATTAACAACCGCTTGCTCTGCGACCAATGATAATGCGCCGAATATCCTAGTGAAAGAGGTGGAGACGGCTAACAACTCCATGAAAATGAGAAACTGGTATAATGACGGTATCACAGCTGAGTTGCTCAAATACGCAGGCAGAAAAATCTGGACACTACTGACTGAATTTTACCTTGATTCCTTTAACGTCAGGTGCATCCTGATCAATGGAATAGTGCTAATATAATACTGATCCATTAAAAAGGCAGCAAAGAAGACATCAGGAACTGCAGACCAATGAGTCTACTATCGGTCTTCTACAAAGTTTTCACGGAGCTCATTAGCAACCTCATTAGCAGATGCCGATCAGCCACGGGAGCAGGCTGGTTTCAGAAGTGGATACAGCACTATAGACCAGTTCCACACATTACGGGAGGTCTTGAGTAGATATAAAGAGTTTGAGCAACATTTAGCACCGGCCTGCATAGCCTTTGAGAAAGCCTTTCACTCAGTATTCCCTGTTGCAATAATCAATGCATTAACAACGCAAGGCATAGACAAACCATACGTGGAAGTACACGCTTACATCTACCCAATGTCAGAGCAAGGGTCCAAAATACTAGAAAACACTCCAGAGTTTCCTACACAAAGAGCGGTAAGACAGATACATCATATCCCTAATGCTCTTCAACGCCACATTAGAGGGCACCTCCAAACTCTTTCAAATTCTCTTTGGGAGAATAAACGGTTGAACATCGATGGTGAGCAACCACTTGGGATTCCAGATTACATAGTCTTGAAAGCCAAAAGCCAAAAGGAATTACAAGAACAGCTGAATCAACTCAACGCGGCTAGTGGAAAAGTAGGCTTGAAAATGAACCTGAGCAAAACCAAGATCATGTTCAACGATTATATAAGCATTCAAGGATATAGAAAAGTGAACCACACCACTCTAGAATGAGCCGAAAAATATGTTAATATTCTTATATTCTCGGTTCACTACTACCAGAAATCAATCGACGAATCAAGATGGCATGAAGTGCTTTTGGGAATAACTTCAAATACTTGAAATACTGCAATAACTTCGGGAATAAATTCAAGCCTAAGATGAACTTGAAAAAGAAAACCTTTGACCAATGTATCCTACTGGTCCTGCTGTACGGTAGTGAAACAAGAGGACTAACAACAGGGATAACGAGGAAACTTCATGTTGCCCAAAGAGCCATGGAGAGATGCATGCTGGGCATGATACAAAGAGATCCCAAGAGACTATCGTTGATACGAAAAAGGCCCCAAGTAACAGACGTGATAAATAGAGCGAAATCCTTGAAATGGCGACGGGCTGGTCACTTGGCGAGAATGACGGACGGCAGATGGACCAGAAAAATAACGCAGTGGTAACCAAGAGGAATCAAATGACCGACAGGACGCCCAAAGATTCGATGGGACTATGATGTAAAGAAAATAGCTGGCGCATCATGGATAAGAATAGCTGAGAACAGGCAGACTTGGAAAGGAATGTGGAGTCAATATATAAGGGAGGCTAGGCTGCACCATAACTTAGAAATATGGTTGAACAATCTTAGTGTGATGATGAATTGATTCTAATTTAATTGAATATATATGAAAATTATAATTTAATTGCATTAACCCAGCCTTCATCTTCTCCGGCAATACTGATTGCAGATTAAAATCATTTCCTATGTTCTGGAAAACAATGTTGCAACTGATACTCACAAAGCACACGGAAGCCATCAAATAAATACGAACTTAAAAAAGTCGTGAAAGAAAATGCAACCTGAAACTGTGTCCCATTACAAGTTAGGAAATTACTGTCAACATGATAATTAAAAAGTTCAGCACCTCCTTTTACCTTTATTCTTGCTCTTCCTTGTTAAGTTGCTTCGGTAGACGTCTTTAGTTCAAAGTCTTTCCCCTGATACCATTGACTCTTCACGCCTGTCAATAAGATGAGGATCAATAAGATGATCATTCTGTTCTTTGACACTTTTGGAACACATTTTTGACTTGATGGGTTGTCTGCAAATCCTTTAGCATAACATCAGTTGGCATTTCCCCGGATTTTTTTCCAACAGGGCACTATGTTGAGGTTAGATTGATTTCCAAACTGGGAGAAGGGAGTCAATACCAAGTCTTTGCCTTATAACTTTGGAGTTAGGAAAGGAAAAACAGTTCAGTTATTTATTTAATAAACAATTGAGTTATGCAAGAGGCATCGCGGACTCATTGAATAAACATGGTGACGTCCTACCCAATCATCCTGGAGAGTAGCTTAAGATACTCTTTATAAGAATCCTTCGAGAAAGAAAGATCGCCAAGTTCTTGAAGACCGGTTGTTTTCCGTGAAGCCTGATAGTTTTCAGCGGTTGTTGTTGTCTGTAGTTTGAAAATAAATTTAAGGATCCAAACTAAGTTTCCAGAGGGCGTGCTGGGCGAGTTGTCAAGACAATTTGCAAAATTTTGAGTTCCGTATACAGTTTGCTTCAGTTTCAAAATATCCAGTTCTAGTACTGCGCCTAAATGCTATTACGGACGGAGTGTTTTTGTTTGATTGCTGGTTAAATAGATTCTTTCGAAAATGCGTAGCCCTGGACTTTTTTCTCAACCAAACTATCATAAAGTAAAAACTTTGGTTTGGTTAGGCCAAGTTTTTCAGCGAACAACTTTCCTCCTAGTCCAGATATTTCAAATATTGTAGCTTCTCGTGTGGATGAGAAAGGATCCATTTTCCCCTAGTTTTTTTGATGTAATTTGACATGATAACCTCATCGTAATCAGCAAATTTCACACTATCCGTAGTCAAAATCATCTTGACTGTTTATGATTATTTATAGCATTTATTTGTTCCGAAGTCTTGTCAAATTTAAGAACCAATTCGATAAGCAGAGGAACTTCAGATAATGTCCATCCGTGCTGGTCGTCTAGCGTTTGTAACGGTTGCCTTTCTTTCTTTCGCAAGGTTCCAATCTAGGTATATTTTTGTTAAACTTCTCCTCATAGTTCATTTGTCACTTAGTAGTTTCACATTTCAGGCAGCATTCCTATGCTCATGATTTTCACAAAGTTTCACTATTTTTCAATTTTCTCAACACTTCATTTTCAAAATTTTCAATTTTTTCAACATTTTTTAACCATTTACAATCTTTAATAATCGCAATTACCCTTCCAATTGTAGTCAACTCAATGTAAGCTTGTAGGTCTATCCTTCAATATTTCCACGAGACTTTATTTAGGACACGACCTCATGACATCATAAAAACAATTCTAAGGCTTTGGATATTTTGGATTTTGACGCTTGGATTATGGATCTTTGGGCTTTGGACAACCAGAGGAATTTTTAGGTTTACCGAGAAGTATATTGTGCAGGGGTTTTTCCTACCTCGATTGTGATCATTTGAAATGAGAAATACCAATCTGGTTGGTCGTATTCGTATTCGATCTCGATGTTCCAGTGGTAAGACAGCTAGTATTCATAGAATGGCTAAATATCCCAACAATCTATTCACTTAAAAAAATGTAGCAATTTATACACTTGGTAGGAGTTTTTTTCACTATTTATCGATCCGGGTTTCGTTTTAGCCCAGCTTTGATTTTGACAGTGACATTTCCTATATCAGTTTCATTTCTTAGCTATTTACAACGACCAGCTGTTTGATTTGATTAATTTTGAAATGTGAACATCAAAAATATATCATATTAAAATACGCATTGTCATCATCGATGGCGCGACAGCCCAAGTTGAGTTTTGACACATAGAAAAAGCTTCTAGCATGCTAGTAAGGATTCCTTTAGATATGATATAGGCGAAACTTTGTTACATTCATGATGGCTGTGACGTTCGCCGGTATGTAAGATTTGGAAGAGTTTCAACAACTGCATCTTCTGGACTCATTTAGGATAAGTGCGGGTACTTGCTCCTGTTTGTTCCGGTGAATCGTATTGGGTCTGAAGTTTTTCTCGCAGAGGCTTTCTTACAGTTGTTCATCAAAGAGATTTGAAAATAGTGATTACTAGCGCAGGTGTTTACGGCAGCGTTATGCCGAAGCCATCCTTTATCTTTTCCAGTTCTTTCCCTACTGTTTTGACTGTGTTAAGTTGACGTTTCATAAGGACTTTTGTCACATTGTTGCCTTAACACTGATTTTGGTGTTAGGCTTAGGTGTTGCTCCCCAAATCTACTTAAGATTCGGATTGACCTAATGTTCATCTCATTTCAATCCTGGCCGGATTCCATTTTTGATTCTTTTGGCATCATGCTGGACATTCGTACTATCGGTTTTTTTTTTCGTATAATATTTGCATTATCGCTTTCCCGATTATCTTCACTTCTCGCTGCTCACTCCTGTGAAGAAGAATCCTGTCCTTGGGCTTCTAGGACGCGATTAGCTGTTCTGAATACAATTTTGATGGAATGATTTGATTTTGTTCACCATGAATTTAAATAAATATATTAATCATATCAAAATTTTGTATGATACGTATGCAATAAATTAAAATAATAAATTTATTTATTTTTTTTATTTTTAGGTAAGTAAAAATTCGCAGATAATTTTAACGAAAACGCAAGGTTTTCTTCTATTTGAGTAAGTTTTGTATGACTTTGTATATAGTTGACATAAATTTAAAAATAAACATAATTCATAAAATCAAATAATATTATCTTTCATATTCAGTCAAAGTTGATAATAGTGGTATTCAATTTTTTAGAAATTTAGAAATTAATCACTTTCATTTTCGAAAATTATTTTAGTTTTATGTTCCCTTTTTGTTTTCATTAATTTTACTACGTGGTTTCATGTTTTTTACTTTATAATTCATTTTGCAATAAGAAAACTGAATATAAAACCACCTGAGAGAAACGAATATAAAACCGCCTGAGAGATTTTGAGACAAAATTTGAGAGAGTTCCTCCTAAACGGACAAAGAAATGAAGGCATTGAAATAAATTTACAATTCGTCCGAAAAATCAAATCAGGATGTTGAAAATAATAATCTGACATTCCATTTGGTCAAAGGGTGCTTAACATCAACAAATGGGCTGTAGAATAGTTAAGGTGAGATTTTCGAAATACATTTATTCCTTCCTTATTATTATTCAGATCTATTTTGAAATTTATTATTATGCTTGGTTTATTTTAATTGTTTGAGCCAAGCGTTGATGTCCTTTTTTGCGATAACAAAATATATTGATATCAGAGTAAAATTAAATTAAACCAATACGAGTTCGATCAAAATACTCAAAAAAATTTATTTAAACAAAAAATCATAAAATTGAAAATAAATTAAATTGAAATAAAATAAAATAAAATTTAAAAAAAATCAAATTACAATAAGATAAAGTAAAATAGAACCAATCAAAATTAAATCAAATATAACAATTAAAATATAAAACAAAAACTATACACTTTCCAGATTCAAATCCTCAATCTTTGACATAAAATTCACTTATAGTTCCGGTTCACCATCAAGCTAGTAACAAACGAATAATAAAAAATTAAATAAGTAATAAAAACAAACATAATATTTACGTACCGAACTAAATTTAGCTTGCATATAATTTAATTTTAAAATAAATAATTTTTTCGCAAGTTTATTTTCCGTTTGAAGCAAACTTTCTCACTGCATATTTTACCGAAAAAGTTTTGCGATTCATCATTATTAGTTTATTTTTTAATTAGAACTGATTTTAAATTCCATGAAAAATTGTTATATCACATCTAATTTGACACAATAAATCCCAATTTGAATTTTGCGTGCTGTCAATTACTATGAGCTGCAATCATAATATTTTCAAAGCCAGAATTTTAAATTTTTTTTTTAGATGCGATATTGTATGCCTAATTTGAATTTCAGACGAAAATTTGAAGCTAAAAATACTCATGATTGAAATGTGTGCGTTTTTGTTAGTTAAACAAGAGGTGAGGGGGGGGGGGGGGAGACGACCCAGAGAACAAAATATTCACCTATAAGGCCTGCCATGCTTTAACTCCTGGATTACTTATATTGTGTCATCAGGTCATTACTGCAAGACACGTTCCCATCCTTGTTTTTAAGCGCTTGATCCAGTTTTGAAAGCCAGTTGCTGGCATGTCTACCCAAAAATTTGTGCTTTTCGTTGAGAATGTCGTGAAAGGAGTTTTCGGAAAGATTTTCTGGAAATCGGAAACGAGATTCACAAAAAAAAACATGCCTGGATTGGAATTAAATTACGATTTTTTTAGCTCCAAAATTCATGTTCAGATTCGTTAGTAACTTTACAGTCAAAATGACGTTTTGACAGGAACTTATGCTATACAGATTGATCAGTTTGAGGATTCGTGTGATTTTCCAATGTTTGCCTTCAAAACATCAAAAAACATGGGCTGAAAGTCCCGAGCCGAACAAGTAAAACAAGGTATTCTTCGTTGAAAAAGGACTAAATTAGGTACTTTTCAGTACAAAAAAATTGCTCGTCAAGAGCAACACAGTTATTCCAGTGACGCTCTCATATTTCAATACCACTTTTGTAAAACGATTTATCGTTTCCCTCAAAATAGGCCTTGATTTCAGCGATAACCTTTATATTCAAGCGATATTTCTTATCGTTACGCATTTTTGGTGGACTACAAACGGCCAGTAGTTGCTGAGAGTCAAATCGGGAGAAAATGGTAGATGAGGAGTCACTCAAAGTTCAATTCATGTAGTTTTGCCATTGTTTTGATTGACTTTTGACAAGGTGTGTTGTCTTGATGGAACAAAAGTTTTGGTTTGTATTGCACTCGCTTTTTTGCAATTTCGGCCCATGAATGCCCTAATAATGCTATATAATATTCACTACTAATGGTTTTTCCCTTCTCTGCGTGGTTGCTGACTATTTAAACACGCGCATCCCGAAATTCCGAAGCCATAATCTTTCTAGCTGATTATTGTGGTATTTCGGGTGGTTTGGCCAAGTTTCACCAGTTTCTTTCAACTCAAATGTCGATTGTTTTAATTTTGGAGTGGGGTGATGGATCCATGTTTGATCTATTGTCACATATTAATGCAAAAATTCCAGTTTGCTACGCATAAACATGGCCAAATACTGTCGAAAATCATCAAGACGTTGTTGGTTTTCGGTTAACAGTGAGCAAACGCCGCACCTGCTTTGAACACAACTTTCTCGTGGACAAATGTTCATATAAAGCCGAAACATTCTTTTGATATCTTCGCGAAGTCAGGTAACTCACGTTGTTTCCCTTGCCGATCATTCAAAATGATTTTGTGGATTTTTGATATGTTTTCTGGTACTACCACTTCATTTCCGCCTTGCTTTGCATCATCGTTGTTTATACCACCACGCTTGAAGTCAGCAAACCAACGTTTTATTGTTATTTTCGATGGAATGCCTATAATATTTTTCAAGCTATTGCTCCGCTTGAACAGTATTTTTCCCACTGTTTTGCAGATAACAAAAGTGATGTCACTCTTAGCACAGTAACTCACAAACTGATGAAATGAATGACATGCAATTTTGACAGCTGTCTTTTGATGCTTAGGACTAACTGGAAAAGTGGTGACTGCAGTAAAATGAGCGCCATCTTCGTGTGGGACCCAGGAATTTTCAACGTATGTGTTATCCAAAAGAATTACCTAGCATTTTAATGTATTCATCTGAGGCGTACCCTTTGTCCTGTAATTTCTAGGTAGATGTAACTTCTTCCGTAGACTAGCTCAATGGATACTATAAAGAAGTCTGCATTCAACGAACTGAAGAGCAAGTTCTCAACGGTGTTTCTATGTCTTGAAGCAGTTGTCATAGTTAATTTTCAGAATGTCAGTCCGGGCATTGGTGTTTTGGGTAGCGAAACTAAAATTTGGTAAAATCTGTTTCAAGACTGACTGATTCTGATTGAGATACACTTCAACCAGATTCGTTACTTCTCGGTCAAATATCAGGTTGTTTTGAACGCTTTGGCGGGGCGACATGCGGGCACAGGTTTACTCGTTTAGGGATGTAACTCGTCAGGATTTCTAATATGTTTTGTGTGAATAATTTATGTTAATTCATCTTTTCGATAATTTTCCTAAGGCTTTTGGAGTCGATGAATTAAGTGCTCATTGATAATGTATTTTAGCATTTTCTAGCATAAAGTTGCACGAAAATGAGAGTATAAACGAGATTGTCCCATTAAATTTCATTTTCAAAATGTAATGGTTTCCTTGTTTCTTAGAAGCTTAAAAATGCTTCCTACCATCTGGTCTAGGACATATTGTCCTCGACATATTCTGCTGGATTTTAGACTGAATAATGCGTGAAAAAACTTCTGCATGAATTGTCTTTTTTTGATCACAACGTCAAAATTAACGTTAAAAATTTTGACGTTAATTGTCGCATACAAGTGAAACCCATTGGAAAATTTGAGCGTATGTGATTTCACATTGTTCCTATTATCAACCTTATTCATTGCATGAAATCATTTTAATAGCACGTGATAGTTTCTCTTCTGCAACATCAGTGATTCGCACCCACTTTTCAACCCAAAAAGGAGTTGAAAACCGAGTAAACTTGGCTGTTTGAGATGTTAAATAGTATCTCCGCAAGCAAGATTATCCACGGATTCAAATTGGATCATCACCTACATCATCCCAAAGCTTAACAAACCCTCTTACTCTTTGGCAATACAGCTATGTTCATCTTATCACATACGAGTAACATTTGCTTTCACAACGTACCCATACTTTGAGAGCCATAAAGAAATGATAAAGCAATCAAGATAATGTCAAAAAGTTAAAAAATTCAAGAAAAGAAAAAAAATCATACACAGAAAGAACTTCACTCATTTCTTGCTTGTCTTTGATATTATAAATAAAATTTATTTATCAAAAATCTCAGTGAATTGTTTGTGACCAATATGGGTCAAAGTCAAGAGGGGAAAAAGGCCAAAAAAAACTGTTTTTAGTTTTCCGTTTTCGATGAAAAAAATTTTCCTCTCACATCGGCGTGTAATTATTTAATTTAAATGTTTTTTTTCAGATTATCTTCATTGGAAAATAACATTTTTGGGTTCTTTTCAAAAGAAAATTACACATACGCTACCCTACTCAGCTTAAGACTTCCAATGAATCCGACAAGGTTATACTCATTGGATCCTCAAGAGAAAATAAAATTCAACAAAAAATTATCATGCGTATAAAAGTCATATACACACATATGTGGAAATTTCAACGAATGTGGTCTGTGTTAATATGAATCTGTTAAGATTTACAGCACTGCACTAAACTGTGTTTGAGGATGCTTGATAGGAGAGATCCTAATTTGAGCAGATAATGCAAATGATTTATTGTATATTTGTTAAATTTGCAACATATTGTTAATACGTTGTACAATGTAAATTAAAAATTTAAGAAATTCAATGCGAAAGGATTTCCATTGCAGATAGATTTAGAATTTTCTGCTTCACACAGCATTCAATATTTGTTGACTGCAATGAATTATTCTGAATTGATTCACATGTTTGAGTAACGTTTAGTAAACAGGCTCTGGTCATTATCATATTAATATGTGTTGATTATCTTGTTGCAACGCAATGTTGATAGAGCATTCTGGACGATGATAGCGCCAAGCAAAGCCTTGTATATTCAGATGACCTGCCCCACCTTCGTTGACCGAAGAAGTGAAGGAAGAATGAATGGCTAATAGGAAAATTTATTTATTTACGCTAAAGATGTAAACAATGTTTACACAATCTTGTATTTAACTCTAAGAATGTCTTACAGCTGACGAAGAAGGCGTGGTTCATATTTATTCGAACTCATTTTTGATTTGATGCCAATACTCTTCATCGTTCTACAATGGGAAAAGTCTTACAAAATGTACCATTTCTACCTTTTAGAAACCCTTATCAGATACTTTCATTTATTTCCAAAAAAAGCAAAACTAATAAAACTCTTAAACCTCTTTTTGTGCATATTTTCGTCACAAGTTCTTCAGTCACATTTTGAAACTAATCCTAGACAATGGTCCATTACCAAAAGCTGCACTCATATCGCACTCTTTTCTCAGAATTTTCGTCATTTTTGAACTACTTCAATGGTAATTTGTTCAATTCCTTGGCTATCGAGCTGCTAGGCGCCAAATTATCTTCGTTCTTGACACATTTTTACTATAATATTGAGCTCCATATGTTTGTTACATTAGAGTAACTGAAAAGTTATTTTGAAAATAAAATATCACAATTTAAGCAACCTTTTGCTTCGGAATTGACGTTTTCAATGCGTGAATGACTGAATGTCAAACCAAACATCTCTGACGTTAGTTATCACATAATAGCGCACTGAATATCAAACTGTCTCAGTAAACTTCTGTGCATCATAATCATAATGTGTCACATGTCGGTCTGACAACAGACTGTCAATATGTATATTTTTAATATTACTGTCAACAAGAAAACACGTACTGTACATTAATCTTCCGCAATAATCTTCTGCACATCATACTGCATATTTTGTATGGGCCAACGTCTCACCATTTGTACCTACTATTTTAAGGCACTTGCCTTTGTGTAGAGAGGGTAAATTTTAATTATTTTGTAACGTTGCAGACAAAGAACAATCCAAATGATAGCATATCCGAGGTAATAGGGATATTTTCAATGATGACAGGACTTTGAATCTGGTGCTAGGTGCCGAAGTGATTCCAACCCACACATTGTGCAGTTGCCCTGTCAGCTACTGCTTCGTAAATTTTCAAAAAATTGTTTCCTTCATAGCATGTCACAAGTATTCAACTCCTGTTGCCTTGATACTATTTGATTTTTTCAAAATAAGAAGGGCCGCGTCTGAATCCTAGAAAAGTGTTGGCTAGCTGGTTTTTCAACTGATGGAGACCCTTTGTACTTCTTTGGAAGTAGTTCGTACTTTTCATGCCACTAAATTTTTATGCCATTAAATGGAGTCGTATTCAAACTCTGGTTCATAGTGTTGAACTCGTGTTTGTATTTCCATCAAAATCTGGTCTGTAATGAAATCCTTATTTTCCATAATTAGAGGTTAAAGTGTGGTGGGACAACACTCAAACTGTTGCTACTTTTCGTATGGTGTAAGCGTTCTTGGTATGCCTACTGAGGTATAAAGTCGGAAAGTTTTACGTGAGTCCCTGCCTCGAGGACTTTACCTCAAATCACCATGGACGAAGTTGACAGAGGTGTTCCAGCTTAGTATAAAACTGGCTTTTCTGATACGTAGTACATCTTAAACCACATTCCAAATTTCCGAAAACCACAACCATAAAATATCAGCAAAATAAGGCGAACCCTAACATGGCATAGCATATTTGAATTTCCTTGATAAACACATGTCATTGCAGTTGAGTTTTGCTCGTTGCATCCGCGAGGCTTTGGTCTTATTATCAAGAATACGTTTTGGCTGAAAATGAACATCGTTGCATGCTACCGAGATGGGATTTTGAAAAGGGACAAAAGCTAAAACTTGGGGGTACAAGTAACAAATTTAAAAATGTTGGCAGTATTTTTGGTAGCGAATCTAGAAACTTCAGATTAGTTAACTCTTTAATTATTTTTGTATGCAGTTCATTCTTCGAACAAGCACCTTTCCATTTAATCTTGTCGAGTTTTTCTTTGTTTTCTTCTGTGAATTCCGCTCAACCTTCAATCAAACTCCTGTTTTGTTTGAAGAAGTTTCGTTAAACATATAAAATAGTTTTGCCAGGACAAAGGCCACATAAATGCCAAACCGTCTCCTTCACAAGAGTCTGGGATGATTTTTCACTTGTTAACTCCTGGTGACTACAGCTACTGCATGCTGCGAATTGTCGTCCGAAGGGATTTGATTTCTGGAATATGACCTGAAAGTTGTTTTATCCAAAAAAACAAAAAAACCTAGACCTCATTTTCGATGAACATACAATAAAATTTTTATCATCAACAATTGCTTTCTGAAAGTACGAAAATATTTCGTCAAAATACAAGAAATCTTATATACCTGGCTGAGTGTATCGACCGGGGGTCCCCAGGGGTCTTGTCTATGTCCACTGCTTTTTAATGTGTATTCGGCAGGCGTATTTTCACATAATTATTGCATGCAATCTGCATTTATTGATGATCTGTATTTGTCAACCGCGTGCTTAGATCCTAGTAAGGTTATAGCAAACCTGAAAAAAAAAACACATCTTGAAGAGCCGTGGTAATACTTCTGTGGATGATAATTCGAAATCAACGTCTCTAAAATTGAAATTACCTTTTCCGAAAGAAAGACGGCTTGGTACTTATTTGAGGAAGTCATTTCCTGGGCCATGAAATTAAAGAATCAAATAACTTATCTAGGGTAAATTCTGGATAGAAAAAGAATGTCGAAAATTAACGCTCAAAATACATTCAGCAAAGTCTCTGGAGCATTGTTATCATTACATCCTCTATGGAATCGGAAGTCAAAGCTTGATATGAAGAACAATATTGCTGTCCTTTAAATAGAAATCTTTCCTGAGATTATCTCCATGGAGTCAAAGTGCTCATTTCTTGAGTTATCGAAAGTATTAATTAGCAGGAAACAAGTGCCTTATAATGATTCTCACCAAATCCTTCTTTTTGTCGACTGAGAAACTCAATTAGTTTGCCAGAACGCAAAGGATTCCAAAAACCCTACCAGGAATGGGGGTATAGAATAATGGTTTGAACGAGCATTGACCGCATAACAATCAGTCTAACAAATATCTAATAACGATTGAAAGCTATTGTGCTACCGGGGAAATTGGGATGAGGCAAGTTAACGAAATTATTTTAAAGATATTTCAAAATGGATTCAGTAGAATTACTTTTAAATTCATTATGAAATTTTCGTTGTATATGCAAAGGAGACAAAATTAACATGGCTACGCTCCGTGTGATATGTTTTACATTCAGAGTCTCTAACTTAATCTTGATTGTATCGCCAAAAAAAGGATAAAAGGTAGATATTTTAAGCTAAATTAACGAATGTGGAGAGGACCTCAATGTTGCAAGTGAGGGTGGGTTCAAATACTTGAGTTTCACACAAACTGTCTCATTTCTTTTTTTCTCGTCCTTTTGTCAGCGTTAAACGGGCAACCCATCTAACTTGTTTTGTGCAGTTTTAAACCTTTTTTTTGGGCATCGTAATTATCGTAATCATGATTGGGCATCGCAATCATCGCACTACAATGAAATGCAATCATTCAACCAAGCCACGCCTCTATAAATCGCCTTGTATGTGTCCCAAATAACGAAGTTAATCTGCTAAATCTCAGCCCCTGAATAATTGCATAGCAAAATTCAAGCAAAAATTGGATTAAATGAACGCAAACGAAGACATTGAAATTCAAGGCCAGATTTATATTCAAAATTCAAGCTTAGCCGTCATAGGAAATAAAAATTCTTTTATTAAAATTTAAAGGAATTAAAAAAACCTTAAAAACTAAACAATCAATAATATTCCGAAAAAAAAACAAAGACACCTTTAGCATTAATAATTGTGCATATAAAATGTGTTTCTATGCCATATTCGACAAATTAAGATAAGTTCAATATTCAAAATTTAAAAAACGAATCGACTCTAGCACGAGTAAAAGGCATGAGTTGATAGCTTTCCCATTCAAACCCTAACCTACGACAATATCCTTGAAGCGAATGCGCATTACGATCTAATCTAATATCGCACTTACTATACTATTGTTGAAATTCCAAAAAAAAAATATATAGTACGCAATAACTGTAATTGAATAAGTCTAAAGATAGTATTCAAACAATGATTAGTAGCGAAAAATAAATTATTTAAAATCATAAATTTTAATAAAAATTTTGGAAGAAATCATTGCAAATATTGCAGAACGCAAAAATCTCTACAACATGATAGACCTTTAATTAAAAATCATTTGAACTTGCGTATTTGACTAAAGGACGAGGAATAATTGCTACTAATATGCGCTATATGTTATGTGTTCTTTGTTTTATTATTCATAATCACGACAACTAATTTATATATTGTCAATGTTATCAACTGGATTTTCTTTTGATTGTTAAGGCTGCTGGTAATTTTCCATGATTAGATTTTACTATAGTCCACGCGTTTGTACATAATTATCTTCAATTCAATTGATAACAGAGAAAATTTATATCCTGGCGATCTTTCATTCGATTTATTGGTATTTTTGGTTAAAAGCATATATTAAAAAATCAGCTGATCACCTGAAAATCAGTTATCTTTGAGATACTTCGAGAAGGAACTGCACAAACAAAGTGTAGTAAGTAAGAATAACAATGAAAAACTTTTTCCTTTTTTTTTTGAAAAGGGAAAACCCACTCACAAACTTTTAACTTGATCATGTGAGTTAGCAGTGTTGTATAATAAATCAAAATTTCTGTGATTTCAGTGCTTTTATTGATTTATTAAGTTTTAGGCTCTTTACCCATGGCCCAACCTCAGTATCTCTGCCAGTATTATTAGGACACTATCGTAAAAATTAATGGTAATACCATAATCTCTACATGTTACAACGAAGGAAAAAATAAGTGCTTTTCAGCATTGAACAAAAAAGTTTGCCAGATGTTCATGAGTACTTTCAAAAAACAACAACAATTAAGCATACAAACAGCCTTCAGAAAGTTTTTGACAATCGTATGTGCCAATCAAAACCACCTTGACGTCCATCAAAATAATTTTGACTTAATAACTTGACTCTTGTCTTTTTGTCACGTATTACGTCCACCTCTCGCTTTTTCCCGCTTTGCTCTCTGAGTAATGCAAACTGGTTGATGGAATGAGGACATTAACTCTCCTCGTTCAAATCGAACCATAGAAATTCATTTCTGGCCCGTGGAAAACCCATCTGTCACCATAATTTCACTTAAATCTCAGGATTGTCTACGGTTTATACGGTCCTGCAAAATGCCTGAATATTTATTCAAGACCAAGATGAACAATTCCTTCGTATCAACGCTCATATGTCCATGTGACTTTTCAAGTTATAGCCAGACAAGAATTAAAAACAATGAAACAATCAAAAATGTGACTATGACAGCATTTGAACATTGATGTATGTGATTTTGGTTTTTGCTTCCTTGGTTTCATCTACTAAACTTCCTCATCCATAAAACTTGAGACCCGTAGTTTACGTAGTTAACGCCATCAAAAAAATAGTAGCAACATGCTCCAGTAAAGAAATGCCTCAATGGATGATACAGAATCCCGAAAGTAATCCAGGAACCGAACCATATTTTCATATTTTCGAGCCAGATTTTCAGACATAGTTTTTTTTGTTCATACAAGAACGTGTTCGGCGTTATAAGTAATCATTCGATATTTATTCAACATTTTAACGCAAAAAATATTTTTCAACATACATCAACTCATTTATATATAATATATTGGGGATGTTCTGCGATAATACACGACAACCTTAATACTGAGTGCAACCACCATCAGCATCAAAAACAGCTTGACAGCTCTTTGACATACAATGCACAAAATTTTCGGCGTATTCCAGGCTCGAAGGTATCCAATTTCATTGAATCTCAAAAAATGCTTCAGAGTTAATAGACGTTTTCCCCGAAGCTTTACGTAGGCCCAGACATTTTTGGTGGGACTAGCATCAGATGGTTGTAAAGGTTGTCCAATCTAATGTCATATTGTCATTTTGCTATTTCCAGTCAGTGCAGGGTCTGCTTCTGTGGTTGTGATTGTTGTCCCTCACCACTCCACATCGTCCTTCTGGCTGGGTATTGGTAACATGGCTTGCATGCGAATTCCCAGTCAGGTCAGAGTCTACCTGTCTTTTTGGGATCGGTGTTCTTCAGCGAAATCTTTCTTCATTCCTCTTAATAAATTGTTGTTTGGCGGTTGATAACAAGGATTTTATGCGAATTTCGATTATCTTAGGAGCATTCAAGTCACTCAGGAGCAAACCCTCCAGAAAATTGATTGTGAAGCTGCCTTAATGACCTTAATTGGATGTTTAACTCTTCATTGGACGGTTTGGATTGGATTGGATTGGACTTTGAAACAACACACAAAAACGTCACCGGTTAAGACTCTTTTACTTTAATTACTCTTTTATCAATGTTTTGATCTGCTCAGGTGAGCCTTTGCGCAACGTGTGTTATCGAACAACAGTGGTACCTGCAATGTGTTCCACCATTTTAAAACAATTTCCCGCCAAACACGCTCAAAAAGCAACAGATCAGTCGATATCGCAAGGATAAACCAGAATTTCGCCAAAACAATGTATCAATCTCCTTTTCATCCCTCTTATTGAGTTTTTGTTGAGAACCACGATGGGAAAGGTTTTAGCATTATCCAACGCTTTATATCCATTCATCAACTCTGGACTGATTGTCATTGACCGCGTCTTAAGGGGGTATAAGGGCAATGTTTTTTGACAACGTTTCCTAAATTTTTCAACCTCTAAAAGGAACATTTTTGATCCTTTTGGGTGCGCGAAAAGAAACATAGTTTTGAAACGTTTCGCATTAACTTTTATGAAATAATGCCTTCCCTACATGAAAACGACATCGATTGACATATTTTGAGAAACACGCTATAGGCAAAGGTTTCTTGAATGAGCGAAAAAATCTTTAGTCGTGCCTACACAAGCGATTTCGGTAAATGCAGGGCGCGATTTAACTTGAAACACTGAAATCATAACCAGGTTCCAAATTCAAGCGCCTAAACTCCTCTGCAACAAACTCATATCATCCCTGACCTTATTTTCACGAATTGTCCTTGTTTGTATCCTACTTGCCGAATATCTTGAAGTTTTTACAGTACTTATGCGACTAGAAAGACGCTCAAACTATGGTCTCTGGTTGCATACTCAGCTTGACGTATTTTGACCTTTCTGTGTTTTCCCACTGACTTTCAGGATACAACTCATGACAAAGTTACTTTAATCTTTGCTTCTCCAGTTATAACCGGGAGTCGGTCATTTGCAGGTAAAAGTGCGTCGATGGTACTATGGAATACTGACGATGCTTCATTCCACCTAGAATTGAGTTATTCGGTTTGTTGAAAAAGCATTCAGCTCACATCTTGCCAGTATTTTTCTCTCAGTGGTGGGAGACGGCTTTAATTGTGAGACTGCAACCAATGCTACTTCTTGATATTCCAAAAAGAGAGTGATGAGTCAGTGGAGAAAGACTGATTCAAAAATTTGGGCTAGTGTTGAAAAGGATGTGAGTGCTGGTTTAAAAGGCTTCCAATTGTAATAGGTAATGCAACCAGTCCCGATTCTCTACATTCCAAAAATTAAATAATCACTTAAGTAGGCTCAAACAGTGTGACATCTGTCAACTTTCTTGTCTTGTTTGATGCTGGCACTGATTAGAATGTAAAGGATCCTTCTCTAGGATTCTCTAGGATCTTTCTCCATCGTTTTGAGAGCCAGTGGAGGTAAGCTTATCGATGAGTTGCGTCAGTTTTTGGATTATTTCTGTCATTTTTCTTCCCATAATGCATAAATAATGCGCTATCCTGATTCCCTGTTTATGCTATAATGCATTGGGGCAGACTGCTTCTTAAGCGTGAATATGTGCCGAGAAAAATCACCAGCTTCCTAATTGCATGGAAGTTGTTGATCATAATTCTCATTACCTCCTAGTCCATATCACTAGGCTCGACGTGAACATGTTTACGAGGTAACCCATGCACATACTATGACGTTTTACATCCAGGTTAAAAGAGGACAGTCAACGATTTTTCCGAACAATTAAATCAAAAATAAGGGTCGACATGTGTTAGGAGTTTAATGCTATAGCTTCCCTTCATCAAATGTTGAATGGTACATATAGACTTTGGAAACGTGGTGATGTCAAATCAAAGCCAAAGTACGAAACAGCGAGAACACTTCCGATGAAAGGATGTGCATTAAAAATTAGTGAAAGGTCATTGAAAATGAACAATGGGCCAGAAATAAAATATTGCATATTTTTGCTGTCTAAATATGGTGCAGGAATTTGTTTGAAGCTTTATCGTTGTTTAAAATTTAATTTTTTTTTTCATTTCCCTCATTTTCCAAGTTTAAGTGAAAACGCAATGTACCTTTGAATCTAATATTACTTACTCCACCTCCTTCTACCAGAGGTCACCCGAGAATATGGTCTTTGTTTTGTTTCTACGCTGTGGTTAAAAAATCCAATGCTTATATTCAACATGTTTCGCTTCAAAATTTCTTTATTTTTTCCCCCAAGTCTTCCAATGATAGAAGCCGTGCAACTCATAACGTAAGCGCACAACAGCAAGAACACTTCGAACAAACTCCAGGTCTAATGGTTATCTACATAACTAACTTGAATTGAATTGGTATTGGTTCATTTTTGCTCTGAATAGCTTACAACAGAAAAATTTTGCAGGTCTCCGCAACCCTCTCAAAGTTTTTGCGTAGAAACTCGAAACAAACAAAACTCAACTTATGCATTAGCCATCTCTTTCTGTGAGAAGCTGGCCGGGAGTGCTCTTGCTGTTCGTGGGTACGAGATGCTATCAGACTAAAAAACTAAAATTCCTGTACATTCAATGGGATGTTCGTTTTCATTTTTTTTTCAAATAATTTTGAATTTATTAGATCTACTTTCACTGAAATCACTTGGGTGAAGTCGGTCAAGTAGCATTACGACCAAACAGACAGAAAACAAAAATAACTTTGTCAGTTTGATTTTTTTTGTGAAGATTTTTAGTTTTTTTTAGCTCTCACCTGCAGCCCGACAATAATGCAGTATTTTCTTATCTAACACCTCTATCGTGATCATGCATTAATCCACTACTATCCACGCGTGGCTCACATGTCGATAATTGTGTACACTTATAGATAATCAAAATAGGACCAACCCCCCATCAACCAAAAAGCATGTACTAATATACGTAATTCTAGTAAATGAATCGCTTATTTTAGTTTCAATTGATAAGAAGAAATATCATCAACTTGAAATTACCATTTCATTATCTTTCACCACGAGTCGGTCTTATGCTCTGAAATTCAAATGCTCATTTTTCCAGTCGCGAAATGATGAAAAAACGTTACCAAAGATCAATATGTTGACGTAGAAGGTAATTTCAATTGGTCAAACCCCCACCCTCCTCCTCTTGCCTCGTGCGCTATCCCACCTTCGCCGCCGTAAAGAATGTTATCAAATTTATGAATCAATTAAAATAATTTAACAATGCAATCACACCCAATCATTAGAAACTGTTTGTATTAATTGTCGCTAGTGATCGTTAATAAATAAACTAATTGCACAAGTGAAATTTCGCGGTATTAGACGCGGGATGTATAATGCAAATTAAACTTCTGATATCATCAACCGAAGTCCCATGTCAAGACGGAATTATTTGCTGCTGAAACACGAGATGAAAATATTTACAAAGTATTTCGCCAAAGCTTGGCCGTATTTCAATTTGAACATGTGAGTGCATATGAAGTCAGCGTTTATTCTTTCAACCATTCCCTCCGGTGTACTTTCACCCCACTATCTGTTAAGTGGCTCCGCATTCGAGCCCCTCCAGACAGTTCTTAGTAGATTGCTATGCAAAGTTGACAATCTTTTGCACGCATTCGTTCTTGACTTCTCATGAAACCACCTCAACCCCCCCCCCCCCGCCGCAAATTATAAATTAATTCTGAGAATTCGCTAAGTCATCATTACTGTACTAAAACGTGCTGAACATGGCGGGCAATTAGTATCTAAGAAAGCGATCGTTAATAAATCTGTTGTAGCTGGAATCTCGGCTTTATCGTTCCCAGAAACGGACGAAACATGAAGTGATTTAGCTTTTCTTTTTGCCAGAGCAACGAATGGGAACTTCAGTGGAATATTCATAGCGAAATTCAACCACAAACGAATCACGAGACTAATAGTTAGCGTGGACCTAAAATAGACCTCCCACTATGACTGAGTATCTCATTCACGATCTAGGCACGTGTTTGCATTCTGGGGGAGTGGTACCATACGCTGATGTCAGAGGAGTTTCAGAAGTTGTTCGGAGACCAGTCATATCAACAGCTTCAATGTTCTAGGACTGCTATTCCAGCGTTTTCAACACACACATGACAATTCGACTAGTTGGCACAGATGTATCTAAAAATAAGATTTTGTCTGATTTTGTCTCCCGCCGAAACTCACAGATTGCGCTGGTTGAGACCGCATAAATCTAGACAGGAGTGACAGGAGGCCCATTTCTACATGACACATGTCTGAGAACTGCGATTCTGATACACCAAACGCCTTATCTTTAGACTTTAAACCATCATAGTATCTTAGCGGTAACACGATCGGACGACTTTCCATTCGGCTGCGTTTAGGTCACTAGAAACGCTCACGGCTTTCATCACGTTCGCACTTTGTAAGAGAATCTTTTAGAGTCAGATGCATCTAGAGTCCTTAGCACGTATGCATTTTTCACAACAAATTTTATTTATAGAAATCGGCATTCGCTCGGCTAGGCCATTGTGTCGCAGTCTAATTTTGTAGATGATCATGCATTTTTCGAATACTAATTGAATTTCCTGACAAAGATCCTGCGTTAAATCGCAGCGTCCAAACTCACAGAGACCTAAAGATCGTCTGAATTTAGTTTCGCTATACGCTGCTTCACAGTTCCAATTGATCTTGATCTTATGATCACATCTTCACATGTCGACCATACATAAAAACAATGAAATATTGACATATGTGTAGCCGAATTTCAACAAACAC
The DNA here is from genome assembly GCA_954870665.1 of Stratiomys singularior. Lineage (NCBI taxonomy): Eukaryota > Metazoa > Arthropoda > Insecta > Diptera > Stratiomyidae > Stratiomys > Stratiomys singularior. The sequence goes on along the minus strand of OX940881.1, from coordinate 9,131,281 downwards.
ATTGTTATTCATGGTGTATCGGAGAAAAGCTGTAAGAATCAACAAAAAAAAAACGGCCTAAACTTGTTTACACAAATGGTCAAGAGTTTATTGGAAGCTTTCCTGGACTTGAAATAACTCACGTGGCAGTTAAAGTTGTTACTATATGTTGTGTCTAGATACATTTAGAAATATAATTTAAGAAGATTGCGTTAGCTTGTTGACTTAAGTTATTCGATTAGGGGATTTTTTTTTCTCTCCAGCAGACCGAAATTGGCTGATGCAAATTGTTTTTGTCCTCCAATTACAAATTATGCAGCCTATGTGAATTGTAACGTTTCCGATCCAGCGATGAATTGAAAATCCTGAAATTGCATATTTCAAATGTGTAATGCGAAGACGGAACATGTTTATATTTTATGGATTTGAATTTTGTCTATTTAGTGCATTCCTTTCAAGATTTAATGCACCTTCAATTGGTCAAGACCCCATATGGATATTTCAGATCTTTGAGGCAACCGAACACCCTAGATTATTGTCATCATTTTGAGATTTAAGATGAAATAATCGAAACCTCCGTTTACCTACTATTCATTAGTATTTTGCATCTTGAAATTTGCGTCACAAGTTCAAGCCACTCTTGGAATTGGATTGAAATGTAAATCGTTATTCAAACGAAACTCTATATTCTCCTTAAAGCCAGTTTAATTAGTGGGAAATCTCCTGTAAGGCAACCAGGTCACCATGTCAAACTATTAGACCCTTAAGTACCTTTTCTAACATTGCAAAAAACCTTAACATGGTAGTACTCTGCCTTCCTCACTTTACTGGTCTTATGTCCTTTTGTCACTTGTTACAAATAAGACTTTATCATCATTAGTGATTCAACCGTCAAAACCATCCTTCCAACCATAACAACCCGTTTCATCATTAATCCCATCCGAATCAGACCATCAGCCACGTCACCTCCAATGATCTCAACCCAGTGACCGACTCTTCCATTTGAAAAACCCCAACAGACACATGTTGTTTGCTTTGGTAGAGTCCACTCATTGTTTACGCCGTTTTTCCGGCGGTCTTCCTCCCTCTTCTCCACCCTTCAAAGGGAAAAAAGCGTCTTCAGTGTTCACAACAAGATAAATCGTATCTTATTGTCTCAGTTCGTCAACAACGTCCTGCAGTTGAGAAATCTCAGCTACGATTTACTTTTTACGTCGAACTGAAATCCTGACATTAGTCTCCCGGTTTTCTCAACTGCATCTGGAAAGTTTTGTTGAACGCAATTTGCAGGATTTGGCAAGAATTCATGCAACTGGTTCGTCAACTCTTCTTTGTATCGAGTTTGCTTCCTTATACATCTCTCATATTTCTGATTTCTCGATCTCAATATTTATTGTTGCATATGGCATTTTGACATACATGTCTAAGTCTTGTGTCAAATGTCCTGGTCAACGTTTCACGAACGTCTAATCGGGTAAACTTGCTTGATCGAGACAGTTTGCTTGAACTTATAACGAGAATAATCGAAAGGATGATTTAATTTTCGCTATTAATCACTGGTTCCTTGGAACTGTCTTCAATGAAAAGCGTTCCCAGATTTATGCAAAAACAAATCGATGTCTTGTCTTGCATTGTGAAATCTTCGCAACATGAACGTTAAAAATTATTCGGTCCGGAACAAGATGTTCTATTTTAGGCCGCACTTTATTTATTTAAAGTTTGCAATTGCCCCTCTTTGAACAAGGAAGCCTGACAAACTTATTTGACAACCAAGAATCCTTGTTTAGTCTTATTCAAATCAGAAAAGTTCATAACAGACGCACAAGAATTATTTTCGCACCAAGGGCCCTTGAAGGTCCAGTGGATCGTGATTACATTTCTCTCTGGACATGTTTTGGCTACATGTGTCTAGTTTTCTGTTGGATCAAATAAGGTTCGAGGAATACCCGAGAGTTTCGGTGTCCTGACAGAAAAGTAACCGTAGCAATGTGAACATGCAAAGCTCAATAATTTGAAACTGCAACATTAACAACTCCTACGGTCTCTATCGCTGGACGAGAATAAACTTTCGCTAATTTTGTAATTCTCTGAAAAAATATTGTAGGATGTCACTTCATTGCACCCGTGAGCCAGACGCTTGCCAATTCCTGGAGACTCACTTGAGTACAAAGCTCAGATTTTTTGGTTTTTTTTTTAATGAAATATATAATTAGTCTTCTAATGAATTATCAGGTTCCAAAAAGTTTGAAAATTTACATTATTTGATCCTGTTCATTTTATCAAATAAAAGTTTTCAACCTGCACGATATTTTTCCAAGTCACGGTATTTTCTCGATTTGACAGTACTTATTGCTGAAATTCCTAGATGATCAATAAACTATTCGTCTCTTTGGAGATAATAGCAATCATTATCGCGGCGATAATGCGTCTTTGGCCCTCTTTTGGTTACCCATCAACCAGAAAGTACAAGGACTTACTTTCCTCGTCACCCGAGTCTGATCAGAGCTTGCTGGACTTTCCCACTGTCTTCCGTTTCTCCTTAGGAATGAATTCCTTTTAAAAACCTGTCGAAATAGGTAAGAGGGGGATACTAGATTTAAATTTATCACAACAGCTGTTGCAGGATCTGTTTTATTTTTTGCATCCGTCATACAGTTTCATGCTACTGGCTGTCAAAATCGAAATATACCGCTCTTTGAAGATGTATGCAAAAATGTTTTTTCAAATCGACCGTAGAAATTTTGGTGGAACCATTCAGATAAACGGAAATACTTTTAATGAACAATCAAGTATTTGTCAGGACAAAGTCTTCACTGCCAAAAGTAGATTTAATAAACTGCTCCAGATGAAAATAAATGAATCAAATGATGAATCACCAATGAACTGCTAGAAATGGCAAAAAAAACACTCTAATACAGCATAAAATTGAACACGGTTTTTGTGTCCTGAGAGTTTTCTGTAGTATATTTATTTTGGTTTCTCGGCTCCTGGAGATGCTTTCGTAAGGTTTTGGCAGTAAATTTCATAGGAAATCGCTCTTTTTCGTATCACAATCAAGAGTTCCATTGCTCAGAATAGTTGGCCAATTCTTTAAGGAGATCGTGGTAGTTGATGGCTTCTTTTACTGTTGCAATGGTTGATGGAAGTAACGCCCACTGACCTCTTTGTTGGAACCATTGATTTCCTTCGAAGCTGATGGACGATTCAAAACATTAGAGTAAGTTGAATCCCATTATTGTTGCTTAGCTGATGAACGGCGTTCACAGTATAGGACTATCAGTTTTATGCCAAAAATTTTGATTCAAAGTTCAGAACTTTGCAAAGTGCAGAAATTGACTGGTTCATTCTGACATTTGTCCTATATCAGACCTAAAATATCGAGACTAGAGTCAATCTAAATGCCAGATAATTTTTTAAGGGTAGTGAGCGCACGAAAGCATTCGTTACTTGCTCTTCACTAGCATTCCGCGAATACTCGAGGTAATAAGAATACTGATGGACACACTTTTTTGGATTTAAGTTAAACCAACGTAGTTTGATGCGTTCAGAATGTAGCGTCCAAATTCTCGAACGAAACAGTAGATAATATTTTAAAATAGTTGATAATTGGGTTCTTGTTTGTGAGTATTCGCGAATGTTTCTGTGATTTTTTTCGGGAATCACGTAGGGGTCACCAATAATTTGACTTTCATTATGCTCCTTGGTATTCAAACTTAAAAATACTTAAGCAGAGATAAAATCGTTATTGAAAATTACAAACAAAATACTAAAAAATAGAATTGATACGAAAAGGATTTGCAATAAAGCGTGGTTTGAAACGGTTTGTTTTGATAACACCCCTTAGGTATATCAGACAAGAAACAACTACGATTCAAATAAAGTTCAGTTTTTGCTATAGTTTTCCATCGTTTCTTGTCTTTTGTTTCATCTACAGATAAGTTTCAGTGACATACCATTTTCAGTACGTAATTTCGTCTTGTTTCTCGGCCTCAAATGTCTTCATTAATAGATCTGGGGCTCATCTAGTGCTCCTTTTACACACGAGACGAGACCGTTTTGTGCAAGTCCCAAAATATAAGAAGGTTCCGGATTTCTTGGCTCCAAATGGCTCAAACCACAATTTTGATTCGAGTTCGGAAAACTTGCAAAATTTAGACATTTGCGATGCCTTGTTGTTGGGGAATTGTTTGTTCGTTCTCCGAACGAAATTTTGTCGTGCTTCATGTGTTCCCTTGAAAGGCTCACATAAGCGTTTTGACAGTGTGTCATCTTCGATTTGTTCGTCAAACCTAAACTTCACGAAACAACGAAGATACGTTCAGAGAACAAACAAAAAAACAACATTTACAATCTCTGTTGGACAGAGAAGAAACAAATAAAAATACAGAGAACAAACAAAAAACCATTCCCATTCCCTGTTGGTCACAACCCAGAGTATAGCGTAGTGGAGTCCTTAATTGTAGGTAGTATAAAGTGCGTTATGAAGTTGATTTTAAGGAGGTATTGGTTTCCTGTTTCTTTGTCCACTTTTAAAATAATTTTAGCGGTTTGAAAATAATGTCCGAATGAGTCCTTGTTTGTTTCGGATATGATTATGTCTCTGGATTGGATCTGTCATAGTTTATTTTTTGATCTATCACTGTTTGTTTGTTCACTGAATATTTTTTGTTAGGCTATTTATATTCTTTTGAGTACTTTCAAGCGTAATTTTTATGTTGGACGTTTAGTATTTTCATTGTCTTCTTAGGGTGAGTTAGTGCACGTTTGTTGTTAATCATATCGTTAGTGAACTTGAACGACGCTTTAGGGTCAAAACTCTGGGTCCTTTTGCTGTTGGGACACATGTGCTCATAAAAAATTGTTTCTATTATACGTCCTAATTATCCGTATTGGAGCTAATATGTGCTGTATTTGCTCAGTTTTTCCATTTTGTCTCCATTTGTATAGACTGTGCAAAAAAAGATGAGATTTTCAACTGCCACAGTGACAACCTAACTAATGGTAAAGTCCAACTGAACTCCTTTGGCTCCTTTGCTCAATAATGCTTGGAGTTAAGTGATGAAGAAAGATTGCCGGCTCCAAAACTTTTCCTTTCGAGGAAAAACACAATTCAGGGAAACTTTAAAAAATTCCTATCGCTAAGTGTACTTTCAAAAAGTCATCAGTACGGCTGGCTCCTAATGTTCTGATACCTCACTAACTTGGACTTTAATTTAACAGAATGTTTGAAACCTTTGATCTACAAGAGCAAAGTTAAGAGCGATTCGGGATTTAGGACGAACCATTTAAGGCACTATTGTCACTAAGTCAGCGATATATAATTAGGAAGTTTTGGAAAGAACACTTCAAAAATTTTAGAATTTCACAATACTGTCATAAACTTTTCTTGTTTATTGAAAATAAAACGCATATGATTATCACTGGTAGTTATCGGTTTGTTGAATTGGAAGTTTTGAAGTCGTATATAAGCTCTTTTCTTGACCCAGGTGTCAAACTGCGCCTACCACGATTTGAAGAGGCATTTCCTAAGGAATGAATATCAGTTGGCCCACCGCAACTGCTCTATGCTCAATTTCCCATGATGATCCTTGTTTTGATGGGCGCGCTCAGGTTCTGTTTCTTGAATTTATCATCGAATTTCATGTTTCATAGTTGTTGTGACGTTTCATATATTAAACTCTATCTTTAACGCAGCGATGGAGGTATTATAGGACGATTCGAAGAGGAAGTTACAGGAGAAGAATTGCCAGTTGGCACGTCGAAACTGCCTTATGCTTGATTTTCGCAAATGGTCCTTTTTTGGAGGCGGCGCTATACGTCAATGTTGTTTGAGCCTTTTAGTCGCTTTCATCTTCTGTATTTCTGCATTTTCCGCAGTTTCTTGGAAGTATTTCAACCTGCAAAAGTAAAATCAATAAAATTATGAATCAAACGTTATAAGCGATATGAAAATCATCATCTTCACTCTTCCGATGTCCCAATTGGGACAAAAAATGTCCCAATCTCCAGTGACAACAGATTTTCAGAAATTTGGTGGTCGCATTCATTACAAGATCAAATTGTAAATCAAAAGCTCACAATTTCATCAAATCCATGCTATTGAAATGACTAGATAGTCAAACTATCAACATATTGCAAAATATGCGATACGTGTAAACGTCTGGATGTAGATATCGTAAAATATTTCCCAACAGCGAAGCCCCCAGCACTGGAAATTTCCCAGTAGCGCTCGTAAAGAGCTAATGTGTGATAATAGAGTATCTAAAGCACTTTTACTTGAACCGGCACACTTGAGCAACTCGAAAGCCACATATCCAAGCAAATAACTCCTACCCTATACCTCTCCTTATCATATGGTGATAACACCAAATGAACTCTGTTGCACCAAACTCGGCGCGCATCTTCTTTCACGTATGCAGCTGAGTGCCACTAGTCCATACACATGTTGGACGTATCTTTTCGTCGAAGATAATTCTCTCGTTTATCTTTTCTGGCGTACTCCACATTTTCCGTGGATCTTTCACACCTATGCGGCACCAAATATGCCATGTGGCCATGCGCGAAAAACACATGCTCTCGTGACTTCGCGATTGTAGTAGCAGCAGCAGCAGCAGCAGATAGTGGAAAATGCGAAAAGCTCGCATTGTGCTGAGATAGCAAAATTTAATGAATACTATTGCAATGTGTTAGGCAATTAGTTTGTGTACATTTTAGCGATAAAATTCGTTTATTTCACCGCGAATTCACACTATCACCACCAAAGGAGGAGCGCGCTTCTCTCGAGTTGAGTGAAGCGTGCTTTTGTGTATAGCATGTGTAGCATGCATGCGGCACACTTGAATTCAAGCCAAAGATATTCTCAAGTATTCTTGCACTTGTGTTGTGAATGAAAGCGTCGCCAAGGGAAAAAAAGTATCTCACAATGAATATGTGTTGTATAGATAACATATGGCGCTATTGGGAGAATCGGTGTCTTTATCAGTGCCACCCCACCACATGCTTTGGGCCGCTCTCGACTTATCGCTCAGCGGGAAAGAGCTCTTGGGAAAAGGCTGATCTTAAATAGTGACCGACTCGAGCGTTTTGACTCAGTGAATACCATCAAGTCTCACTTCTACAAAAAGTTCCCAAGAACGATCGTGCGCGAATCCAACTTGGAAAAAAGTTCTAGCCAAGTCCACTTGGTCAAGTGAAAACCTAAGGAAAATTCTGCGCCCAGGGGAGAATTCGCTTTTATTCACGACGGCAATATCTGATCTCGACGACCTTCCCGCGTTCAACGTGTGCTGCTGTTCAGCAACTTGAGAATTTTCGCGGCAGCTTTCACGGGAAATTCTTGCTGAGTATCTCGTTGTTATTATTATTATTATTGCCAAAGATTTTCCGCAGTGACTATTGTTCATCGAATCGAATCGCGTGTGCTTGCAATATCGATTGAACTCAGCAGAAAAGTGAATTTTTTGTTTTTGACCACGGGGACAATATTCGCGATTAGCGGCTGCCTGCATCGCCGCTTTTTCACATACGCTTAAGTAACTCATATGCTGTAATCAGTATCGAATCGCCCGCTTTTTTTCCGCTGCAAAAAAAGTCGCGCTCGCGTGTTAAAATGTGCTCTTTTGTGAGGTTATGATTGAAACAAATTGTTTTAAGGGCGTTCGTAAAAAGCCTTGATTTAGTCTCAAAGTCAATTCGTCGTTTTCACGATTTTTCCTTCCTCCTACGTAGCACTAAATTAACTAGTCTAAGTCGTTATCATTTGAAGCATTCGAATGGAAATCTCCACGTTACTGTGACACAAAACGAAAAAAAAAACAAAAAATTCTAAGAAAAAAGGAATAACACTACGCGCTAGATATTTATTGCAATAGTAATATTTATATTTAATTTATTCGTATTTAATTCTTAATCGTAAACAAAAGATAAACAATCAAAACCGCTAAAATGGTCAAAAAAGAAGAAAATCGCAAACGCAATGGTCACGTTTTGATCATTGATCAGACTGAGTTGGAGTACAAGCCCAAGAAAAGTAAGTAATGAAATTCGCCATTCAAATTTTGTATTTTCACGCTGCATTTTCCGGCAAAATGAAAAATATGTTTACCCATTAGACAAATGAAAAGTGCCATCAATAAGTTTTCCCTTATCGATTGCCGCGCAATGTGGCGTCCAATTGCTTCCATATTTGTACAATTAACAAAAACTACATACTTGGCGCGCATACGTTGTAACGTTAACAAATTCTCAAGAACAAGCTTTCTGGGATTTCATTTTCTACTTGGCCGGTTTGTTTTTCTCGTTTTATTTTACACTACTTTCAAGTATTTTCTCGTTCGATGCGGTTAATCGCATTAAAAATAGGGGACACACGGGAAAATTCTGATATTTTTGCTTGAGTTGTTTTCGTGTTCCGTTTCGCGTGATTCGCGGGGCCGCGTTGAAGGATCTACAACCGCGGCAAGCGATCTCAATCCAAATTCATCTGCAAAAATATGCCAAGAAAATTAAAATAAATACATTGAATACATATTTTTATTTCGGAAAATGTGTTTCTTTTCCGGGCGTCTATAGATTTATTAACTTTTTTTTTAAATTTTATCCATTTTGTATATTTTAGTTATGCAATATTTGGCAACGAAATACGTTTCATATTGAAACAAGTGGTTTGAAAATATATATATATATATATATTTATATATATAAATATTCTATCTAAACTGAGAGGGTTTAGTCAAAGGCAAACGTAACAAGGATCTTCTATTGACGTGTTGTAGCTTTGAGAAATGCAATTATTTGCCAACAAATTTATACAAGCGTAGGTTTTGCGTAGAAATAAAGAAAATCATATAAAGAAGGTATGAGTCAATATTAGTTACTGGCGCGAACAAATACAAACGTTTAATTATAAACAATTGTCGCGGATTATCCCACATCGGACGCCATTTATTTCGTTGATGATGAGCTGTTGATATACAAATTTCAATAATACAAATAACAGGAAGTCAATCATTTGATTCAATTCCAATTTCCGAGTAAACAATTTGTTGGAATTAAGGATGACAAAGTGCTTTTGCAGAGCTCCGAAGCATATGTTGGAAAGTGTTTTCAAAGACATGTTATCCATCCAAAGTAGTTAGCAACCAAATGTTAAGGCTTGATTTTTTCGTTGACTTTTAGATTTGAGCTCAAATTATCACAAAAAAATCAAAGGATTCGACATTAGAGTGTGTGAACGCCGGACTAAAAGTATGAGACAGAGTACTGTGGTCGGTATCACGCTTAACTAAACGAGTATTATTCGATTGGTACAACAATCACGAAACATTCTCAACAATTTTAGATATTCATGGAGCTATCATGGTTGAGGTGAGCTCACACCCAGCTGATAATTTGCTTCTAGTCCAAAGTGCGTCAAACTCCTTTGAACAATTCATTGATCATGTAGAGGGCAACCACTGTATTATCTGTTCCCTTTTCTTCAAATTGTTTTCAAGTCTCTCAGCATTAAAAATATACAGTTCGCACTAGAGCTGCCAAAGGACTTCTACCAATTGATTTATCACTGAAAGAGCAACTCTTCGCTTGTTTTTTTTCGTGGATTTTTTTTTCAATTATCTCAGCATTTAAAATATAGACTTTGAACATAAAATACTAATAAGTAGGGTGTTGATTGTCTTGTAACCTTTCATCCTTCAGTAAACAATCCTGTAAAGTCTTTCCAACGATCATGAATTAACGTAGATGCTGTGCTCAATATTTTGATGACTACAAGCTTAAAATAGTTTTTGAAACATATTATCAGGATGTCTAAGGTTACGGCGACTAACTCTCTCTTCAAGGACTGCCACTACCAGGTAAAGGGCGTGGTAGCTTAACTATAGGACTGAAGGTTATGTTTGAGACAGTCTTATCCTTCGACTAACCCACACAATACTTCCTTGTAAGTCCGACTGAAAAGTGCTTGACGGACAAAGGATTCTAACAATTCATTTTCGAATATATCTATGAATCGAAAAGCTCAACCGTAGGATGATGCCGGAGGACATCAAATAAATACTTGGTAATAAGACGGAAAGAAAGGTCAAGTGGACCAAGGAGACTTGAAATTTGCTTTCGGAAATGTCTAGAGTTTCAAAAAGTGCATTCCCTGACCTGGATCTCAAATTAAATTTGCGTTTATTTTCGCTAACAAACGCCTTAGATTTCATGTCGAAATGCAAGGACCGAAAACGTATTTTGAAAATTTTTTAAACTCAAATCTATAGCGCCAAAATGTATGCTCTTCTCCTGTGTTATTGTTTTTAACGATAGACTTGTTGTTTAGGTCATCTAAACATTCAATTTCAACAGCCTCAATCTATTTGTAATTTGAAGACTACATAGGATCCCTTGAACAAAAAAGTTCATTTCTCGCCGAACATATGGTCGTCAAAATTAGTGCAATTTCAGCACAATGTGGTTTAATCCAGCTGAATATTAGCTGATTTGACGACCCAAATGAACCCAACACTTTCACTTGGAACTTACATCTTGATTGGAGCAGAAAGCTCCTTATCATTTTATCGTCCTGATAAGGGATTTCAGCCAGCAAGGTTTAAGGCGCGTAAAGGGCCTCAACCAGAATTTGAACTAGAAAATGAGGTAATTTGACGACCGGATTGGGATAGTCTCATTTGGAACTACCCCTTGCCGTCTCGAGGCAAGAGGTAGTAAAAGAGGAGAAGAGATTAAAAGAAGTAAAAGGGAAACCTGGTAGGTAAGACATTTAGTTGTGGTCAGGAATTTCAGCCACCAGCTTTACTTCAGCTGGAATAACAACGAAGCTCGGTCGTTCCCCGTCTGTTTCCTTGTATCGTTCACATACGCGGTTTGAGGGTGTTCAATCCTCGGTGGGTGGTTTTGTCCTAAAGAACATATATTTTATTTCAAATAAGACCGAAATATTTTTTAAAATTTCTAAAAAAACATTCAATAAACTTTGACTGGACTTATTAAAGGAATCGACTTTGTTAAATAAATCTAGTAAACGAATCATTCAAACGACTTTGGTCTCTTTGGAGTAGAAGCTTGAAAGTTTTTGAAAGAATGTCAATTTATTAATTTATTAAATTTTTGCTAATTTTTTATGAAGTTTATATTAAATATTAAATAACTTGCATACAGGATACAGTCAAAACGGTTAAAATGCAAAACAGAATGATTGAAATAAATTTCTCTTTTTTTTCTGCAATTTTTGGATGCATTTTGAGCCCGTCCAACTTAATGCGTAATAATTTAAAAAATAAAATAATCAAAAGAAAAATAATAAAAAAAAAACATTATAAAAAGAAGCTTCGAGTCTTAAGCATTTTTAAATAATTTATTAAAAACTTTCCGTTTGTTGTTATTGAATTGCTCATGTCCTACTCTCATGTGGAATTCGCTATAGATTTATTTATGTATCGCGGAAAAAAAACTCTACCCAAGCGGAACGCATCTGCCTAGCGTCAGCGTTTTTAATAAATCAACAAAATCTATTGTAACAAACTAATTAAAATGCATTAAAATTAACGTATTGCCACTGTATTAATTATTTCCGCCCGAAATTAGCAACGCAGTCGAGTGAATCTCCTGGCAAAATAATTATCCGATGTCGTTTTTGGTCTGTTTTAATTTGTAACTTTGTAGTTGAACTGTAAGGCTCCTTATACTTACATTTAAACTATAATATAATTTATTACAGGGAATTTAATTGAATTTTTATGAGATTTTCTTTGGCTTTCGAAACCTTTTCCAACTTTGCAATGAATGCCTATTTCATAACAGTGGAAAATCTTATTCTGGCTTCTTGCCTGGTCCTTTCATTATGGAGCTCAAAAAATATTTCTTTGTCATCTTGATCCCAAGTATAACAACAATAACGGTAGTTAATATAACTAATATAAAACGAATTTTAAACAAATTTTAAGCTTTTATTCATGATAGGCAACCAAACACAAATCACATACTTAAATTTTCCGACTCTCCTCTCTATTTTTCTTCAACAATTCGCTTTTACATGCATTTCATAAATTTTTTTCATTGTAATTCGTTGTTACAATGAATGAAAAATGACCTCACCATATTTTCTACGACTTTTTCTTTCCTCGATTGCAAAACAAGCGACGCGGAAAATTTTTACATTTGTATTTGTGTGTGTTTTGCATTCTAAAGTTTCATCTGTAAATAGTGGGAAATATAAAATATTTTTTCACATTTAATTGGTAATGATTTAGTGCATTTATCGTTTCTAGATAGGGGAAAGAGGAATAAATTATTGTTATTCTTATATTTAAAGCAGAATTACATCACTCGTGACAGATTTTTATTTAAATTTTTAGTTTATTTTTTATTTAAGCTGAAAGTATCAGCTTTGTTGCTAACCTCACTAGTACTCATCCTAGTATTACTATTTCAACTATTACTACTACTAGTACTACCACTTTTACAACCGCTAGTACTACTGCTGATACTACAACCACGACTACCATTGATTATATTACTGCGTCGAGTTCACATGCGCTCACTACTCACGTAATTAGGTTCACGTTAATATCAGTTTCTTATTTGGCTGCCGCAATTTTTTTTAATTGAACTTCAGCTACAACAACTACTACTACTACTACGACGACTACTACTACTACTACTACTACTACTACTACTACTACTACTACTACTAACACTTGGTGTTCAGGGCAGACATCGTGAAAACTACTTCTACTAATATTCCTGCTTCTTCTACTCCTGGCACTGGTCCTACTACTACTACTACTACTACCACTACTACTACTACTACTACTACTACTACTACTACTACTACTACTACGGACTACCATATCCTAACATTTTTTGGAACAATGGATGTGAAAAGCGGCTAATGAACATCAGACTAGTAGCCTTCAACGTGGACATTCCAGGCTCGAGCTGCTGAAAACTTCTCCTATATGTCGATACGGACACCTATAATGTGTTCCTTAAACGTGTGAACGACAATCGCTACTACTTCTGCCGAGACTACTGCCACCGAGTTTACGGCTACCAAGGCTTTTGCTCTTACTAATGCTGCTATTAAATTACTAATAATCCCACTTCTACCTCTTATACTACACGTTCAATGCAGGAACTCTTTTACGAGGGTAATTCAATTATAATCGAGCCGTTTTCTTCAGAGGACTTAAAATGAGTAGTATAAGTAGTTACTAGTTCAAATCAGCATCAAAAAATTTTAAGTATTGGGAGTACAAATTAATTTGGTCCGTTTTTTTTGTGGTCAAAAATGCATTTATTTCAAAATAAAAAGAATTAAAAGATTAATCAAAGTATCGTCTATCGCTAGTTACTACTTTTTTCCATCTCTCAGGCAATTTTTGAATTCCCTCTCGAAAAAATGTCTCGTCTTTTGAGGTGATCCAAGTTAGAAGCCAATTGTCGATTTCTGCGAAAGAAGTGAGCCGATGACCTGCCAAATCGTGCTGCATCCGTCGGAGCAACCAGTAATCAGGAGGAGCAATGTCCGGAGAATACGGCGGGTGCGGCAAAATATCCCACTTGAGCGTTTCCAAATATTTTTTCACGACTTTTGTGACATGAGGCCGAGCGTTGTCATGCAGGAGAATAACTTTGTCATGTCTTTGCTTGTATTCCAGCCGTTTTTCTCGTAATGCACGGCTCAAACGCATCAATTGCAGCCTATACCGACCGCCCGTTATGGTCTCGCCAGGTTGTAGCAGCTCATAGTACACAACACCCTTTTGGTTCCATCAGATACACAACAAGACCTTCGAACCATGAATATTCGGCTTTGGTGTTGATGTTGAGGTCGATGGCAACGATTGACCGGGCATAGCGTAGTATTTTTTCTTCTTGGAGCTATCATAGAATACCCATTTTTCGTCCCCAGTAATAATTCGATGTAAAAAAACTTTTCTTTGTTGCCTTTGAATCAGCTGCTCGCAAGTGAAAAGTCGCCTTTCAATATCCCTCAGTTTCAGTTCATAAGGAACCCAATTGCCTTGCTTTTGAATCATTTCCATGGATTTTAACCGTACAGAAACTGCTTGTTGTGTCACTTCTAAAGATTCTGCTAGCTCCTCTTGCGTTTGACTCAGATCTTCATCGAGCAATGCCTCCAACTGTTTGTCTTCGAATTTCGTTGGTTGTCCAGAGCGAGGCTTGTCTTCAACGCTGAAATCTCCATTCTTGAAACGTCGAAACCATTCCCTACATGATTTATCAGTTGGAGCATTGTCACCATAAACTTCCACAAGCATTCGATGCGATTCCACTGCACTTTTCTTCCAATTAAAACAGAAAACTAAAATCTCCCGCAAATGCTGCTTAGTTAACACAAAATTGCTCATAATTAACACAGTGAAAAACAAAGTTTTTTTTAAAAAAACTCGAAGCAATATGAACTGAATATTATTGACAGATGTCTAACCTTTCTAAAACTATCGACATCAGCTGTTACTATTCAATATTCATAACAGCCAGACCCATCTTTTAAAAACGGACCGAACTAATTTGTACTCCCAATACAAGATTTCTTGATGACTCGGGGCCTAGCCGATAGCTGCCTTCTTTTGTAATCCTCAAAATAAGTGAAAGAAAAATTTGGATTTCCATTGCATACCTCATCATAAAAAACCAATTAGCAAAGAAAGGCGTCAAAAAATGAAGTCAAAAACTCAGTACTTTGGTATTGATTACGAACACATGTTATGGAAAATATAGTAATCATCTCCACAAGTATACAGGGTTCAAAGGAGAGTTTCGCAAAGCAGAAAATTAGAGTAAAAAAACACGTCCTAGCTCGAACATATTGTCTCAGTTGTTCCGAACTTTCAAGGATTTTCATTCGTCAATTTATTCAAATTTGTTGTCCAATAAACCCTTCCTGCGATCGTGGTCTCTTTTTTTTGAAGGGATTGAGCACATCTTAGTCTTAAAACGCCATCAGACCATCTGAAACTTCTGAACTCTGCATGACAATGTAAGACCGCCCACTAAAGAGTTACCAACTCAAAAAATTGGCTTCCACGCTGGGGACCGTTCCTGACCAAGTCAAGAGCTAACACAATGTGATTTCAAGAGAGAGGAATCGTCATCAGACCATTTAAAACGACCTATCTCTGCGTGACAAATATACGACCGGACATGACAGCTTCAGCACTACTTAATTCAGCTGCGATGCCATGGTCTACGCTAGAGCACCCTTTGTCGCCGAGGCCCGAATGTTAGCTATGTGATTTCTTAGCATATACAGTAATATATGCAAGGCCTCGCAAGGAGACATTTTCAGGAGAGGGTCGAGAGGTCATAGGTCGAGTTTTTATACGAATTACTCACCCGATATCATTTGTTGAAAATGTCAAGAAAAACTGTCAGTTCTATAGGAAAAAAAATCGATCAAGGGACACATCTAGAAAATCACCATTAAGAATTTGATACTTCTGAAAGTAATAGTAGTAATATTGTTATGATCCTTTTCAGCCAGCAACTAGGCTGCATTTCTAATAAAATGTTCTCAGTATGATGTCGAGGGCTAGCGTCTAAATCCTGGGCTGCAGTAGTTAATCTCCAGCCAGGCTTGGGTCTACTGTTTCATAATTTTCATCATGTGTTGATCCTTTGACTTTTATTTCAATCTGATGCTTTCTTGGCTAAATAAATGAATTTTCTATATATCCAACGTGGTAGCATCTCCATATTTTCATATTTCATGGTGAAAATCCAAAGTGATGCCTGAAAGTTTGATAGTGTCTGCCTGTATAGTAAATCCTTTTTTTAAGCCTACAGATTACTTTATTATTCCAATGAAAATCCTTCTCATCTCAGTCTCATTTTCTTTCTCACGGAAATTATTTTTTATTATTATTTAATTTTACTATCTAGCTTCCTACCAACTTCGACCTGTTGATGAAATTTCATTTTTACTGACAAGATATTGTTTAAATAAGGTCCACCATATAAGGCTACCTTGTTTTTTCATAACCTACATAGTTGCCGGTTAATTTGTCTTTTTTTAACCAAGTTTTTAACTTGTTTATTTACAAAGCAAAAACTAGCAGCAACATGCTTTTGTTTACAAGTGATTAAACACTAACTTTAGTAGTTTTCCAGAAAGGTTATCACGTCAAAGTCTTAACATACATACCTAGTACCGATATTTGTTATAACATGAGTTGTTTTACACGCGTTGTACACTTTCTTTTCATCATATATCATTCGCTGAGTCAGCAGATTTTCTATTTCCACCAAGTATCAAGCACTTCAACGAAAATAAAAATAAAAACGATAATAAAGTTACGTCAACAGCCTTCATTAAAGCTATTAACTAAGTTCGTCTAATATAATAGTAGTTATGTATTGTTGCTGGCTTTTGTCATTATCATGACATTGGTGAAATCACTTCAAAACTATGATAGTTACGCAGGATATAAAAATTATTTAATACTGAACGATATCTGAATATTATTCACGAATAATTAAGCCAAGATTCGTTATCAAACGCACAAATTTTGAATGTTATCAACTGAAAAATATAATGCATGGTAGAAAGCGATTAAGTATTTGTCCTTGTGCGAATATCGACTATTTTATAGCGTCTACTTATTTTGTCAGTAATTATACGTGACGGGTTAAGCTAAACAAAGCGTTAATTTCCATGAAATAGTTTCCATGATATTCTACAGTCAAAAACTTTGAATTTGGAACTATTCATGGCTTTTGTTATGTAACTTTCTCAATAGTCCAAGGATCGATTTGAGCTGTTACGCCATTGCTGCTGATTGGTAGCTTATTAAGAATTTGATTCACATGGCATCTACTTATGCTTATATATCATTCTTTATCTTTAAAATTTAATTCTATTTGTGATGAAATCATGCGTTCATACGATGTCCTTTTCCAAACGAAATATTTAGTTGTAATCCTTTAGTTACGAGCTGAGAATACTTTTTACTGACCAGAGTTGCAGCATCAGTTGCTTTGAAAAAACTGGGCATCAAAATGTTTCAGACATCAAACAGAGCACAATAGATCAGTGAAGATAACAATCGAAATAACTCATCCTGTCTAGATATCTCCGCTCTTTTTACTTTCTAAATAACGATAACTATATCCTGCGAGTTAGCACCACGTTCCTAACAAACATGCTGGTAGACTCGTTCACCCAATACTATTGGAAAAATTGAGATCATTCCATTTTTGGTTCCAGTTATATTTTACATGGTCAGGATACCAATCGATGCGAATCCTGAAGACTTATTACATAGTACAGATTTTGAATTATTTGCTATTATAGTCGTTAAGCTGATAAGATATTGGCAGAAATTGATGGATTCCGAACACAGTGAGATGCATTAGGTATAAACGTCACTCAAACGAGTTCAAATAGGAGGAAAAGTGTTCAAACAGGAACAGCAAAGGTGGCACTAAAGGTGGTCAAATAGGAGCTAAGCAGATGTCTCTCCCTGGTTGCTTAACCTACGAATCCTCTTTTGGGCAATGGATCGTAATTAAACAGTACAAACTGCCATTTATCCTCTGTTTAATTCCGTTCGTAAGCTGAAACAGGACAACCCAAATAAAAAGACAAACAGTGAGCACCGATAGCTCGCCTTGTTGGAATTCCGAGACCCTCTTTGGAAAATATCGTACATAGAGCAAGCAGTATTAAAGTTTTAACCTTGCTGCCAAATAGGATATCCGTAAAATGGAAACCTATCTTCAAGCGACGTCAAAACTGCATTTGTGATAAAATTTAAGCTCCTTGATAACCCCCAAAAATTGAAGCAACCTCTTTGAAAATCCCCAAAAAATCGATGTCAAAAATCAGCTTAAACATAAAGTCATAAAGTGTTTCCAGTCAAATAAATTTTGAACTTTTTAGCTCCCTGCCT
Organism: Stratiomys singularior; assembly: GCA_954870665.1. Lineage (NCBI taxonomy): Eukaryota > Metazoa > Arthropoda > Insecta > Diptera > Stratiomyidae > Stratiomys > Stratiomys singularior. Next base: position 9,113,381 of record OX940881.1, on the reverse strand, counting down.
TGAACGTGCCACATCATGGTTTAACTTGGGACCCTATAACAACTGATTAAATTATTTTTGTCGTTAAAGTCTTCAAGTGAATGCAGTATCCATTTAAAGGCCGAACTTGTCTTTCGCACCCACTTTCGCACCCACTTTCGCACCCCTTCCTTTCGTTTCCCGACGCCCCGCCTACCTTTATAACGCTTTGTAAACCTTAAAAAACAACCGGCGTGCTAAGATTTGAAGAGAATGTAATATACACCCTTCGTGCCGTTGATGAAGCATCAAACAAGAAATTTTTGACAGTCTTGACATTGTTGGAAGGATTGTCTGTTAAGTGTCAAAATTCATTATGCAATCAGCAGAAAAATCAATTGTCTATTTTTGTCTGTCATTTTTGTGGGGTTATAGTTAATTTTCAGATCGGTTGGTGGTAGTTGGCCACAAACAACAAGTACTGCCGGGAATAAAACCGAGCATGAACCTCTTTCTGGGTATCATCTGGACGAAAAATGGGAAAGTGAAGCCACAATCAGAAGAGAATTTGGGAAATGCAAATAAGGGATAGGGGGATTTTCGATTCTTAATCATCAAGAAGGAGTTGGAATGAGCAAAATGACAAGTGAGCCTTCACGTTTGAGAGGTTTTAAGCATCGTTCTCGCAAAAGCAACCTTAGAGCTAATTTCGAATGGGGTATAACGAACTAATTTCACTTTTAATGTAAGATGGACGTACCAAACTTCCAGACAACCCCAATAGCATACTTTTTTCTCTTGCAAATCTTGCCTGGGATGGTTTTGTGCACAACTTTTGCGTAGAGATGCTTTCAATTTACAGAAGTCTCTCCTCCAGCCGAAAGGAAGATAGAGGTGTAGTATTCAATTCGCTTGGTGTCTTCTGGGGTTGCAATGTGCCATCTTTGACAATCTGAATTGTGCGAGCATAAAATGCCAATGGTTTCCACTTACCGACAAAAGTTGTTCTGAAAAAATCGGGTTGAAAAAAGTCGATTTGATCATCAAATTGATTTAGGTATCAATCTGAGTCTAGTATCATTACTTACCATTACTGAGACCAGTAATGGTAACAACTGACGTAACTTTGTCTTGCCTGTGAACTAGCGCCACGTTCCTTTATAAAAATTCTTTAGAACATCTCTCTCTCTCTCTCTCTCGTGTCACAATTTCTCTCTCGTTGCAATTACGACTGCAAGGTTCATCCTTTCTTTTGCAGAGGAGAAGTGTGAGGCAGTTGTGCCTCTTATGTCTCACATTTTGAAGTAAGTAACCCGTCAATCTTACCCACATAAAAGCTAAAATGTCTATGTGTGCTCAAGGACTACATTATAGCATGATCTGGTTTGTTAAGCTCTGTATTTGGCCATGGCCTCAGTTGAGGGATAAGGCCTTAAAAGCTGCTCAAGAGCTGGATCGAGTGGAAATCGGTTTCACTATGCCTTAGATTGATTTACGGTCTTCGGTCATGAATAAGCTCTACGCACTACGGACTACGCTTCATGACAATATCCTTCGACTTTTGCTAACCACTGGAGTTGTACAGTTCTAAACTAGTTGGTGTAAACACTTGGATGAAATCGGCGTGATCAATTTCACTGCTGTATAGTTTGAGGATCATTTGCAAACCAGGCTGGAGATTGTCCTGTGAGTCAATTTCGTGTCAAGCTCTTATTTTTTGGTGAATTCAATTATTGACAATTTTTCGTTTTTTGCATAAATTGATTAGAAAGAAACCGCCTGCATTGACGTAGAATCATTTCATTCTTCGTTTTTGAAGGAAATATTCTTCCAAAGCTTTATCCTTCGTTTGGGAAACCCCCAGGAAAGTTCAATCGCCGAATGAGAGCATCTCTTATTCCTCTATTAACGATTGGCTGTTATCCCGTACCAGGATTCCTAGTCTCAGCTTAACTCCCTCGATTCAAACTATGTCTGTAGCTTAGAAAATTTGACATCCTAAATTGCATGAGTCGAAAAGGCTCTGTCTGGGCTGATTGTCTGATTTTTGACGATGGTGTCCGTTGGCGACGACAAGAATATCGACTGCGTGGTAAGGCGTACTTGAAATTCGTGACTTTAAAATGTTTTGAAAATAGTTAATGAGCTGATGATGTCAACTGACAGATGGTTCTTCCAGGCTGGTACGCGTAACTCGATCCAGAATTTCGAAAATGGACCTGGCATAACCATGACTTGTACTTTGACGAAGCAAATTTTGACGCTTTTACACATTGATTGAGGCACTGGGTAGCGTTTAATTTCCAAATACTCTTCCAGGATTATTTTTTATACAGGCATTATGTCGTTTCAAAATGCATTATATTTCACTAGAACTCGTATCTCCTTAAAGCCCCAACGAATCGCTAGAGGGTACATCAGAACACATATTTTTCGAAATTCTCCAATATGTTGTTCTGATTTCAAAACAACCATCCTGTAGTCACGTGATCATATATTCTACTACTCATAAGATTACAGCTTTAACTTTTTGCAGATTTTTTGCTTTAACAATTCGAGTTGATGAGTAACAATGTAAAACCCATAAGAATTAATTAACAAATTAATCATGCCTCCATTTGATCTCGCATCAATATAATCTTGGCGCGTTCGAATCTAAATACGTTTGTTGTAAGCTCAATTCCAGTCGTATATTGACAGATTACAAATAAACAACTTCTTATATTTTCCAAGAAATGTTGGTTTGTTGGTGCATCTATCACATATGTTACGCGACTGATAAAAACCCCGAGATTAACATAAGTTGTTCGGTATACGTTTAATTAATACATTGTTGTATGTGTTTTTTTTTAAACCAATCACCAATCCATGGAATCAATACTAGAGAGTCCAAAATTTGAGTCAGGCTCAAATTTCATAATTTCCCGGTTTTTCAGCAAATATTCCTTTGCCTATTCGTGGAAATCAATTCAGAACCATTCCGATTAGGTTTTCCCAGCCTTGTGATTCTGCTGGAACTATTAACACCTGGTTTTACTACGGCTAAAGTTTCATCAAGAACTTCAACAACAAAAAAATTCTCATCTGTAAAATTATTATCATGTATCGTATATTATCACAATCTTCACATTCACGTGTCGAAGACATGATAGATAATAGCGTTCGCGGTAATTATTGCAATTGTCAAAGAAATAACAATTTCACACCGACCTTACCCCAATTTCATACAATAACTGATAAATTATTTGCCCGAACAGACATTTAATGCCATTTTATTAGAGCACTCAAACACCATGAGCTTATGCGGATTAAATATGCAGTAAAAATTCAATCAATTTTTCAAAATTTCAAATGCAGCTTCAACAAATGGCTTCCTTATATAAGATACTTTTTATAGCACAGACAGATAAATATTCAGGAGTTTATAAAAGGCTTCTACGTTAATCCCTATTTGCTTTGCAAGCATATTTTGTTTTTGATTGTTTTTTTTTTTTGGCGCTAAAAATTTGACATCGATACCTCTAGAGCTAAGCATGCATTCACGCATAAATTATTCCTGATATCGTCATTGTCTCCCAAACATATCACACATCATTGATTTGATAAATGGTTAATAAATTTAGGTCATGAGTTTTTCATTTAATTAATTTTTGCGGAAGGATCAATTGATATTGGACATTACGAACAATATGATTTCACTAGACACGTTTATTTAAATACAATTTTTTTTAAGTACATGTATGTCTAATAATAAAAAAACCCAACAGGAAGTAGGTAGGAATAGTATCGGAATGGTGATGATTTGAATAGAAACCTCACACTCCATCCAATTAGTAAACTTCGAATTTTATATATGTATCAATCCTTTTTTCTTTTATGAACCGAAAGTCCTTTATATTTTTTGATTTTCAACTGCAAAATCAATCTTAAAAACAACCGAAATAAACAATAAAAAATGTTAAACATGCAGGACTTGTAAACTTCCTTGGATCATTGTTTAAGGTGCCAACATCCAAAATCCTGCCTGTACCTGCCTCTGAACCTATACCAAAAACTTCAACCAGGAATATTTGTTCTTGCCACGCTGTTTGGCTTAGGCAGGCCTCATCGTCAGTGGCTTTAAATTTTAAGCCGAAAAGAATTCCATGGTGTCTCAATTTCGGGCGTGAATCCCATTAGTTTCGATGACAGGCCTCTGTGTTCATGACAAGCTTCAGTGGCCTTACTATACTTGGCTGTCATTTTAAATCTAAACTTCAAAGGATATCTGCCAATCGCGCCATATCGACGATACATACATTTGGTCTGATGGACAATAAGACATCGACTTTACTATATTTTGGAAAAGTATTTTCCTATTTGACAGAGAAGTTTGAAATATAGACCTGAAATATAACTTTATATACATATATATTTAAATCCCAGCACTCCATACGTCATTTATTCCTCAATCATATTTCAGACTAGAAAATGGGGTTGAGATCCAACGTCAGTTGAAAAAATTCACCACGATTCACAAACGTGTCCTTTTTGCTTTGGCATTTTTAACATAATAAGTCCAAGTCTCGTCAATATTGTGGACAATGTTGGTCTTTTCAAGTTCAAAACTATTTAAAATCTTGTTTTCTCAAGACCTAATTTCTCAATCGCTTGCTCTTTCAAGAATCTTTAACACACGTTTTTGAATGACTCGAGACATATTTCACGTTAAAATAAACTAATAAATAAATAATAAAATAATAAATAAAATAAATAAAACAAATTAAAAATAAATAAAAATAATAAATGTTTTGTTACCATTACATTTTTCCTGTTTTTGTTAAGGATATATTTTCCATATTCTCGTATACATTTGCATAACACAGCATAGACCTGTCCATAAATTTGAATAATTTTAAACTTTTCAAACTTATTTTGAAAACACACAGAATCACTTCGAATAATTTTGAAATTATAGTCTGGGGTTTTAATTATGTCCCCAAGACAACGTACACAATAAAAATAAAGAACACTGACGTAATCTTACAAAAATAAATTGTTCAGATCTAGTTGCTATTGCTAAAATCATGTCATGATTCGAGTTGTTTTTTCTACATGTCTCCAATCAGACAAAAGATTTGCGTTCACCAAATACAGTCTTGACATAGCTATCATTCTTTCTAGGGTCATATGTACATCTTCAAGCCTTGAGCATCTAAGATTGCTGCCTTTATATTCACAGTGCGTTGCCGTTGCGAGTTAAGAGCAACAAACACCCTCACTCAGCTTGAATTGTTTTGACACATGTCAAATAGAGACCAGACTAGCGAAAATAAACTCAGTTCCTGCGTTAACACGCTTAAATTCAGAATCTCGACAAACGACGTTGATACTTTGCGTACACTGAAGTCCTGAATCGCTTACGCAACCTAAAATAAGATGATACCAGCTAAAGATATAATTCTAGGATACTCGAACGTAGCTTTTTTATGCACGTCCTAACTTTAGACAATACCGCATGTCAGCCATTTGAACTTCTCCTGCCTCTTAATCTTTTGAGAACAGTCAAAACAATTGTCGAGCATTACATGACCTTAAAATATGGGTCACTATAATCTGTTATCTCGAAGATCTAGACCAACTCTCTCTAACTATAATAAGCTCATCACATTAGAAACATGGATACTAGGAGCGTTTTTTGCTCTTCGGTTCCTTAGTCTATCTACTGTCCTTATATAACTTCAATAGAAATCTATAACTGCAATTACTTCTGAGGACAACTCCAGTTTTGTTTCTTATTTTTCTTATTTCTTATATCTTATTTTTTTCTCATTTTATTTCTTTTTTTTATTTTTCAAAATCAAAACAAAGAAGTTTGCATGTAAAACCCGTCAACGAATATTTTCATGTTCCAACGAATAGGTTGCTGACTTTACGCAAATGGTTCGCTATTAGCAGCAGAGAGCTTAAACAATCAGAACGACACTAAAAATACCTTCTTTTCAATAGCTTCAACATTTTATTATATATCCTACTTGTTTAGAGCAATATTATCATTTCAATCAAAATAAAAACTAGTAACGCTTCAGCATTAATTCAGGCTGAAAAGCATCTACAACTGGATCCGTAAAGAAAAAGATGAGCATATAAAACATTTTGGTTGCATCCATTGTTTCTGAAGCTCCTCCTCAGCGACTGGGAGAATCCAGACGGACTAAGCACGTTTTTTGTTTATGAATTCATGTCCTTATTGGAAACCCTTTTATAATTTCATAAAAATATAAATTGTGTTACTTTGCTTAGAATCCACTTCAAGACTGTTTCCAGACTATGGTGCATCTTTTTGATACTACTGGAATCAGTCCTTCATTGAATGCAAGATTCAGGACACTTCCAAAGCACTGACATCATATTCATTTGGAGCCCGGAAAATCATCTAACGTCTGTCCACAAGTCAATTTTCAATATTTCAATAGTTCTCCATTTCTTCGTAGCACTACAGCCCCGTTTGGCGCTTCGCTTCCTGCAATAAGCGCCTGCAACTGTCTAGGTCTACTGACCGCGTCCTCTAATTTTGAAATCCGAGCAGCAATGAACTGACTTTGTCAACAGAGTTAGACCAGCATTTCTTTGGTTGATTTCTATAGTTAGGTTTCTGCAAAAATTAGTAAACGAAAATATTCATTCTTTGATATAGTGCCACGCGCTTGCTAGATATTGTCAGTTTCGAAGTTTCGCCTTCTCTGATATGGAAGCTCGCCAATACAGCGAACCTTTAATTTGTTTCTTCTTTGTTTCATATCATTCTTACAAAACAAACAGATACGAAAATTATGGCAATCGTATTTGATAAAGCATCTTGACTTTGAGCACTCAAACTTTATTTTGTAGTAATTCAATAGTATATATAGCAACTTCTTAAGAAATGTCTGTATGAGCATTAATTGAAGTTCCAAATGCCATCTGTCAAATAGAAGCATATTAGCGTTGCCAGATGAGTGGCACCAATTACTATTCGGTAACAAAAAATTTTCTAATATTTCGTATTGAAAACTTCAAAGGAATTTCAAACATTTTGCAGCGGATTATGTGATAGAAAATGTTTCAAATTTTATTAAAAGTTTCAGTCAATATTAAAATTGAATTTGAAAGGGAATTTTCGCTTTCGTATAATCGCTTATCCCACTGTTTTCGAAATTTAATTTCGAAAAATCTTTAAAGGAAATTTAAACGTGTATCAGATTCAATAAATGATTAATTCAGGAGAATACACCAATTGATGCTGGTCATCATGCAAATCACAAAAATTTGTATACATAATTTGTATTGTATATGAGTATAAATTTGTACAAAATGGAATCCCCTTCAAAGAAAAGATAAATCAATTGGTTTTGCGAGTTATTTGTTAAATTTTTATTCATACTTCGGCTAGTTTCCATTTATTTGAAATATTTTTTTTATTTAGCGTCTGTTCCTTTGAATTGGAATCATATTCAAGCGATTCCGATTTTGTGAAAACCCCCAATAAAAGTTGGTTTTTATCATTTTTGAGACGATAAAAGATACATTCTTGGCGCACGATTCATCAAAATCTTAAGACTGATAAAATACCTTGAAAATCGCGTGGTATTTATTGGAGTGATTTATTTTCATTTTTCAACAGATTAAAAATGAAAGCCAGTTTCATCTCAAAATTTTTGCACGTTCTTAGCCATACTCTCGTTCCTTGCCAAAATGGGAACAAAAAAATCCTTTAATCGAAAAATCATCATTCAAAACGATTTAATTATTTTCCCGGAACTGTTTGCTGAGTCCCTGATTATTTTGTAATCCGCAGCTGGAAAATTCATTTTTCAGCGTAAAGTAAGGATTAAAATTCTTCTTATTTTTTTTTCGACAAACAGTTGATTCCTTTACGACCGAAAGCTCATTCAGCGTGTTATCATCGTTGGAATTTATTGCTAATGCACTTGGCACCTGATCCTTTATCGTCTTTTTGTTGCATTTGCGGATCATGAAAAGTGAATCCAAAAGTAAATATCATATAACCAAATGACCTATTGTAATCTCAATGTGTTAATAATGGTGTTCATGTACTTAGATTAAAATTGTTTAAAATATTTTCCGAGTGCATTTAATTAGTTTCATTGCAAATTGATTGTCTGTTAATTGTGCTCCAGCAATGCAATGATTCAATACAATCGATTTACTATAGAAATAATAATTATTTCACTGTCATTGTTGGGACTTATGCTAACACTTGTGAAATTTCATAACCAATGTTCGAGTATTTTCAAATAAATAAGTTATTCGAAGACGTAAAACCAAAAGCAAAAAAAAAATAAATATTGCCACTGCAACACAAACACTGATAAGAATATATTTAAGGAGTGCTGTTTGATGGTAATAACGCCGCGCTTGAGTTGAGTAGCTACTATCAATGGACTGAATTGACGTAAATGGGACTAAAATTCGTGAAAATATTCAAATAATCATATTTCGTTTTAAAATCCATTCAATATTGATGCATGCATTTAAGTAAAGGAACCACGAAAAAAAAAAAATGAATTAAGACTTAAAGTCTTATTTGATTTTGTTTTTCTCGCAATCATTCCGAAAAAAGATTGCAGCAGAATTTTTAATCACAGTTAAAAATGTTTCGAAATCGGACTTGTCGACCTCTAATTTTCTGGTCCAAATCGATGTATGTTCAGTGAATCAGTAATCTTTCATCCCTTGCTAAATGGTCACATGTTTTCGGAATAGTCCATTCTAGAGACGTTATCAAGCAAAGGAACATTGACCTTCCTTCTTTTGAATGGAAGCTTATCACAAAATAGACATTGAAACTGGTTGAATTGAGACTGGTTGAATTCCTTCATTCCATTATTTTTAATATTCAAAAAAATATATTCAATCTCAGCACGCACCTATTCCATCACCAACTTGGGGCCAGTTTGAATTCCAGACCAGAAAAAACCCAAAAATCATTGTAGAAAGGAGACTAAGAATTCACTGGAAGTACTCTATCGAAATGGACTTGATGCAAGATCACTCCAAACTGGCTTCAAAATTTTAGTTTCGGTGTCAAATTTATTTTCGCAATACTTCCTGCTGACACTGAATTCAAAACGAGACCTACTGGTCTGGATAAATATTCAGTGTAAAATATGTCGAATTAACCTGAAAATTTTGAGTAATTATTTTTATTGAATCAAAAATTTTGTTTTTAATTTTAAAAGGTTTTTTTATCATTTTTCAAATGGAATAAACACTAAAAATTACCTTTACTTCAGCTAGAACTCTCATAAGCTTTCCGTCAAATTTTCAAAAATAGAAAGGATCATGTCAAATCAGCTGAATCCCAAACAATCCAATGCGTTGCTCGCTTTTTTTTTTGGAAATTTTGGTCTTTAAAATATTTGACTGTCCTGAATGATATCAACTACAAACAATTTTTGGCAAAAAGCCATTTTTCTCTACTATTCACTAATTGCAATCAAATTTCACAGGCTTCTATTCTGTTCAAAGGATTCTATCCAAAACAGATAACCATCTGAATGCAAAAAAAAAAACAAACCAAAAGTATTTTAATTAAGTTCAAACTCATCTCATATATTATCTGTTCACCTTCTCACTTGGTCCACACATCACGCGCCACTAGGAAGTTATTTTTGGCAAAATTTTAAATCATTTTCAAAATGAAATTTGTTTATCAGTCGGCGAAGGTGAATTTAAATTTTTCCTCAAGTCTTTTTTTTTTTATATGCAGTGCTTTCCCGGTTTTCTTTTATTCCTGAAGAATGTGCAGTAAAAACTCTAATGAAGTCTATAGCTTTTGTGTTCAATCGCGGAATACGTTGGGATTCAAAATATTCTTGGAACTGTCATACAATGATGACATCTTTTAAACCTCAAATTAAATAAGATCAATCGCAATTCCAGTTTGACTTGCCCGACTTAATATAGTTTTTGGAAACTATTTGGTGCGCCTATTTTGATTTTTCGAAATCTTTCGATGCATTACGTTACATTCAAAATGATTTAAAGCGCTTGCAAACAACTTTGACCATATTTTTTGTTCAAAAAAATTAACATAAAACAAAAATGTCCTCTTTTCGGGTAGAATTTTGTTCAGTGTTAGACATTCTATTAGTTATCTGACATTAGAAATTTTTGCTTAATTTTTTTGAAAAGCAAATTTCCGACAAAAAACTAATTTTACAAAATCAGAATACATTTTTTTGACACTTGCTTGATTTTTTTATAATTTGGGTATGGGCTTCTTTCTCGGATTTTATTGAATTTTAAAATAATCTTATCCGAATTTGAATAAAAATTCATCAGCATTTTTTAATTAAAATGAAATTCAATGAAATAAATTTGCACTATTTGAATTAAAGACTTCTGCCCACTGTCTGGCCAAAATCAGACTGACAAACTAGAGGAGCTTCTGAGATTTTGAGCATGGAACCGAGACAAGCGATTTCCGCAGGTCTTTCTTGATGCTTTTTTTAAACATTTTCAAAAGAGTCCGATAAGGCCCGGAATAAAATACACTCAGAACTTGCCAATTCCAAGATATACGATGGTTGCATTAGAACTCCACAGCTAAAGTTTCTCTTAGATTTTTCCAAGGTCTCAAAAATGGATTCGGTCTTGCATTACCTGATGGAAGACAACGCCTTTTTGTCGATCAATACTTCCTTAGTTGGACCCTTCAAAATGCTCAAACGAAGGAATCGCGGATCAAAAGACGTATTTTGATCCTATTGACGTTTCACGTTATGTCCGTGGGGCTCCGCTTTTCTTCTTAATGCAGGAAAAAATAACTTCGAAAAACATTTTAACTGATTACCCAAAAAACGACTTTTTTCAAAATAAAATAAAGAAGGAGAACCTTTCTTATAATTTAATGTTATCTAATTGTTGATCCGCTTATGACAAGATTGATTACCTCATAACTCAAACGAAATATAATGATCCAAAATCAAAAGGATAGTTTTTCGTACTTTACTGCAATGGTTGTAAGGTTGGAAGCTCACTGTCACTGGCCAGTCTTTTTTTCTCGTGATTTCACTAGGAAATTCTTAGACTACCTTGATTGAGTTTTACCCTCCGAAATGATTTTCCTTTCTTTTCAACCTTCGAAATCTGCAAAAATGAGGACCTCTGCGGTTTGTAGTGACCCTTCATCTGCTCCGACCCATGATGGGCTAGGGCAGATGACAGGAGCTTGAAAACGAGCTGAAAGTGGCTCAGCAGAACAAAAAAGCAACCTTAAATATACCAAGACCGATCGAGACCAGAAAGGTATAAAAATATGTGCAAAACTTTGTATACAGCATTTACTGAAACGTTAAAAGTGTTCCCCTAGAAAGTCTACCTGGGACCTATTTAGTGCAGAAAGTAGGCTAAAGTTTATCAAAAGTCATTAACTAATTGCTTAAGTATTCTTTAAAAAATCCCTAACTATATTGTAACAAGTGACTAATATTTTTCTTTTTTCTTTTCAGGTAAGTTTCAGATGACTTTGAAAATGACATACTCGTAAGTACACTACAAAGTAATGCCAAGACTTTAAAGTCCTAGGAAAGAAAGCTTCCTTTCAGGAGCTTAAATGAAACCTTTGTTTTTTTGCAAGCAAATACAAAAAATCAAAAATATTTCAATCAATGTTCCTTTGAGAGCTTCCTAAAACCAGAAAAAAATCCTGTTTCATATGAGTAGCAAATGGAACTTTATAAAAAAAATTTTTTTTTATGTTTTGTAATTGAAAGTGCCGGAAAATCTTTCAAAGTTCTATTTAATTTTTTTTAGTTTTATTTTTAAGTTTTTTTTTTTCATGAAAACCAATGAGATGTGTCTTTTGCCTTTTAATGGTGGGGAGATAAAGTCTATTTACTTCAGATAATATGTCTCCTTAACAAAAGATTTCTCGGCGAACCAATGACTACCATCATTTCAATCTGACAAACCCGCTTGTAATTATTTGACAAGTGACTCCAGGCTAGGTCTCCTTCTTATGCCATGAGGCAGTATAAAGCTTTTGGGATAGTTTTTTTTTTTAGTTGATCTACGAATGGAATTCCGTCGTTCCCCATCTGTTTCCTTGTAGCGTATCCTTGCATCCACATACGCATTTCAGTAGTGTGTCATCTTTGGTGTGTGGTTTCGTCCTCCAAAATCAAAAAAAAAAAAAAAAACAACATTTCGTTCCCTGTTGGATAAAACACGGATTACATCAAAACTACAGGGATCTCTCTTTCAGCAGATATGATGGAGGTAGAAAAATTACTGGAGTGAGGATCCTCCCCGACTGATGACAAGCATACGATTCCGATCTCTCTGATAAGACCAAAAGTTTTCCTGATTATGATAGAAAAGTTAGAGGAGCTGGATATAAGTTCGAGACTTTACACCTTTTTCGAAATTTTTCAAAGCTGTAACAAAGCTCGGCTACAAGTGAGCAACATTTTCCGATCGGGAGGAAACCCTGTCAAGGAGAGCCAATCATGCTCTAATGAAATTGAAGGATCCTTAAGTTTACCAGCCCATGTAGTTAGTCTAGGGAGGACACGTTTGTACTAGATTCAGTCAAGGGAGGACACGTTTGGACTAGATTCAGTCTAGGGAGGACACGTTTGGACTAGATTCAGTCTAGGGAGGACACGTTTGGACTATATTCAGTCCGGAGGACACGTTTGGACTATGTTCAGCTCTACAATGAGCAAAAAAGATGATGATGCCCAGGAATAGCTTAAACGCGTCCTCATATAAATATAACATTGCTCGGTTGACCAAGAATGCCCAATGATAATGACATGGAGCAAGAAGAATTTCAATTTCCAAGACGAATTTGATAGAACCGTGAAGCCAAAAATGTTAAAGGCATCAGTAAACGGTGAAGGGAATTCCTAAATCATCGCCGGTAGTGGTTAGTCCCGTCGATGGTTGCTCAGAGAGCAAATACAGAAAATCTTTCAAACTTTATTTGCATATAAGAAGGACCTGTGACTCGTCTTGAAAGCAAGCTTGGGTAGAACCAGAAAACAAGCCCTATCTTACCCTATGAATAAACCAATCATATATTCAGTCCACCTCAAAATAAACAATTCAAAACTTGCAAATATCTCCAACTGAAATTTATAACTCAAACGACTTTTTTTTTCATAAATATTTTTTAATATGTCCTACTTAATCCATTTTACAACTCAGATCTAGATCTTAAAGATATTTATTTAGTGTGAGAATGCGTTTAAAACACGTTACGCCATCGTTAAAAGAATGGAAAATTTATCCATGTGATTATCACACATATTATCCCTGCAATTTGTGTAAATATTTTCAAAGCCTTTCACAAGAATTCAAATAAGAGCAAAATGTACACAATAAAAAAAAAACCGTGAAAAAAAAAGAACATTTAAATAAATAAATAATTTTAAAATTTCCAATGCAAAACAAATCTACGTGTGAGATACAAAAGATGAAGATAGATAAAATGATTGTGGAAAGATTTGACGCATTTGATATTCAGCTTATCGTTCCGATGCAAATGCGTTGTGCAGTGATTTAGGCGCCTTTGTGAGTCAAATCTTATTTTTGATTATCTTTGCCGAGATTTCTTTTCCATGTTTGGATTTATTACCTGGAAATCTAGAAAGTTCTTGGCAACCGATATTTATTGCCTTCAAGTATTTCAGTCCAGCGTTCGAGACCGTTGGCTAGAGACTCGAAAATGTAGTGTCCAATTTTTTTAAAATGCCTGCAATTGTTTTTGGAATGAAGTTAATACCAGGGGAACTACAAGAAACTCAGCGTATTACCTGAGGCAATCTGGTCCCTCGGTTTGTCAAGCGTTAGATCTTGCCTTCCAAGCAAGCCGACGCTTGATCGATTCCACTCGAAGCGACTAAAAATTTATTGTTCGGCGGGAAATGTGGTATAGAAACTGGGCCATTCTGAGTCAAAGTCTTCTCTCCTGCGACGCGTGTTTCTTTGCATTATACATACTTATAATAATAGCATTGTCCTTTTGACTTCAAAAACTTAAAGGTAACATATCAGGGACTCTGTGTAGCTTGAATCATTTTCATTTCCGTCTTTGTAGTGTTCATTGCTATAACCTCACCTTTAACGTTTCATTTTCATTAGTCGTATTTACTATTGGGCAAAAATCTGCACCTGAATTAAAATATTTTTAGAATAATTACTCAATGCGAGTCGTTCTCAATGAAAAACCACCACCAAAAGCACCAAAACTTTTAGTTTACAAACAGTTTCGTCTGTTTTTCCTTGCAAACTTCCGTTCCTTTCCTCCTCCTTGAGTCGATGTTAGATGACGAACATCGACTCACAAAATATCCTTGAGTGGGGCAATTTAATTTAAAACATTTATAGTGCATCGATATTTTTGGACGTTGAATTGAAAGAAAAAAACAATTTTTTTTTTCCTTCCGTTTTCGGCAGAGCCGAAAAACCAAAAATTGGCCCTGGCTCTCTAGGCACTGGCCAGCGTATTCGCTTATTTATTGTGATATTTTACCCGTTGGAACACGGGGGGTAGGAAATTAGGTAAAGGTGGGAGTGGTTAATTAGGATTTTCCTAGGTTTATACGGACTTTGTATTTAAAGGATGATATTTGTGGAATCAAGGAAGCTGCATAGTTGTTCTAGCAAAAACTCATCGTTTTTGCATAATAAATTTTCTATGTTATTATATTTAGTAAAGAAATTGAAATTGGCTCTGAAAGCTTCATATCTGGTGCATCTGAAAGTTTTGTGGCTCGGTGTATCTGTCTCATTGCACTCATGGCACAAGAAAAAAACAAAACAAAATATAAACGAACACTCATGACAAAATGTCTCAAAAGACAGACTAGACATCACTGTCTGAGATTATCATTTGACATTTTCGAAAAACAATTTTGAATGATTGCCAACACAGATGACATGTTTTCCTCCGATAATTCCATTGCCGTGCACGTTCTATAAGAGGAAATATTTTTAAATTTATATTCATGGGGTATGCGCCTCGGAATGGTAATTAATTATAATTATTTTAATATTTTATTTTTAAACAAAGACGTTGATATTTATGATTGAGATAATTCGAATTTGTCTGCTTGGTTATAAAGCAATTTAAAATCTTTGAGAAAATAAACACCGAAAATATAAAAAGCTGAGAAAATGCTAAATAAAGGATATAATCGCATTTATTCAAAAAGTTTTTCTTTTGACTTTGAATAAAATCCGTTTTTTTTTGTCGTTTTCGTGGTGATGAGATTCAAAGTCACAATCCCATGATTCTAGCTTTGATTTAATTTTTACGCTTTGAGAAAAGCAAAGAAAATTGCAGCACAAATTTTCTGAATTTTTCCCTATCTTTCGTTGTTTTTTTTTTTCTGTTTTCATTTGGCACAACTTATTTTCAAAAGTGATTTCCACCGATTGTATCATTTTTGTCATGTTAAATAATTTAATTTCAATATTAACTGCATATCCTTGCATTATTCTATTTTCAAGGAATATCCATTTGCTGACTTCATTGTTTCTATGTTGACAATTTAGTGAATATCAACTTGGATTTGAATACTAATCAGATAAGATAATTCTATTCAAACCAACATATGAATTAGATTATCGCCAAGATAGACCCCCAACGTAGGTGTTAATGCATGGATATCTGCAACATATGAACAATAATTTCTTCTGATAATGAAAAAAATAAGCTTATTGCTAATTATTTATAGCAAATTTTTATCAGTTCTTTCTCTAGCGTAAAATGCGTTGTAGTAGTGAAGTAACAAACTACGATTTAACAAATTTCTCCACGATGGATTTCGGCAACATACGCGATTTTCGCTGGAAAATCAAGTGAATGCGAACTGATAACAATTCAACGTATGGGAGAAAATCGAAAGTGATACAGTTCAATGTAACAAATCGCTAGTCACGCTTCTTGTATCTGATTTTGTAGTAGCCGTGCATGAGAGTATCACATGAAAATAATGTGTTAGATACAAACAAAAAAAAAATTGTGCAACGATTAGATAGAAGAGATATGAAAGTGATACGTTCAAGGTAAATGAGACAACGTTCTGTCTGGGTTAGTTTTTTGAATATTTATCTAAATGCAAGTGACGCAACTGGCGCTTTTAGCGTCATAATGAATCATTTCAGCAGGAAAATTAGCCTAGCAACTAGAGTACCCTTAATTATTTTCAATGTCAACAGAAGGTAATTTTGAACCCTTTCGCCCAAGCTCTAAATGCCTGCATCCAAACCTAAACTCCATTGTCTACAAGATATAATTGTTAGATTACTTGCCTTCGTTGCTGTACGTTTCGGCTTCAAAGTAATAATGCATCCAGTCCTTAGCAGATTATAGCCTCATAGGACTACCTACCCATCTGATTGGGCTAGTTACATGCGTGGATAGAGATCAAGGTCAAGCGTGATACTGACCACAGCACTTTCTTGTGTACTTTTAGTCCTTATGCGACTTTCAGCCTTTACCTTGTCGTAAAGTTTTGTGAGACAAACACTCAAAGCCCCGCAGTTCTCAACAATCACAAGCTTAAAACCATATTTCATATGTGTGCGCTAGTAAACCATATAAAAGTATTATATTTTCAATAAAACTTAAGTTTTAGGTCCTTTTCGACACTGCCTTTAAAATATTTACTTTAAAATCGTACGTACTCAAAAAATCAAAATTAAAACTACTTTTTTTCACAAAACAAAATCAATAAAGTCCAAGTTTCAAAAATATATGTTATGCATCCTATACCCTATATACACGGACGGAAGTTAAAAGTTCCAGCAATATACATAAAAGTCCTTTTTTTCACAGACTGGCAATGATAAAATATTTTTGATAAGTCCTTTTTCGGTAACTGATTCATTGCTTTTCGGTTATAACAATATTAGGAAGTTTTTTTCCTGAAGGTAGTTCCTGTGATTTTGAGGAATAAGTTGAAAAAGTGAAAAAAAGAAAAATTTTACTTATCAAGCAAACGTCATTCAGAGACATTAAGTTAAGCTTTTCTTAATTTTTTTCGATTTTCATCAGTTTCAAAGAACTCCATTCCTTACAATCAGTGTTTCATCGCCCGATTTCTTTCCTGAATTCTTAAAATTCTGAATCCTGATTCATCGATCTCTCTAACTTAACTTTGTTTTTGCCGGAATGGAGTCAGGGCGCTTCCTGGTCACTCAAGGTTTTGTATGGATCAAGCAATTTTCAATCGGATACAAGTCATTGCCGTATGGGGGCCGATTAATACGTGAATATTCATTTCTTTGAGATACGTCTTCAGTTTCAATGTACCTCCTGTTGCAACACACAGTTTTCTCTATTGTCAAAAAGTTCTAGCGAAGTAGGCCCAACCTTTGTTCTAGGACATGATAATAGACGCAGGCTGTTACTGTTGAATGAAGGAAGTATATTTGACTAGGCTTATCACCAGAAAAACGCACAAAGATCATAACTCCTTCTGATTTTGAAGTAATTCGCCAAAGATATTCATCGCTAAGCCTTTAGCGAGGTCCTTGTGGCGCTGGAATTCTTCCATTGACAAAAAGAGCCTTACACTTGGACTCGTCTGAAAAAATGTTGGTATCTCACCTGATTCTGAGTCCAATGAACATGTAGCTTAAATTTTGACCTGTCGTAGAAAATTTTGGTATCCCACTTGCAGCTTAACTTAGGACTCGTGTGAGCAAATTTCGGTATCCCACCTGATCCTCTCTCGTGTCCAGTTAAAAAATAGCTTAAATTTGGACCCGTCTGATAAAAATTCGCTCTTCACGTGAACTTCTCCGTAGTTCAATCAACATTTACCTTATACTTGGACTTGTCACTTCATCCCCGAACATGTACCTTAAACTTTGTCTTCTTGAAAAACAGTTGGTATTTCACCTAATCCCCTTTTGAGTCCAGTCAACATATAGCTTTAATTTTGATCTGTCGTAGAAAGTTTAAGTATCCTTTCTGATCTTCTCGAGTGACCAGTTAACATAAAGCTTAAATTTAGACCCGTCTGAGAAAAATTCGGTATCTCATCTCATGCGCTGCTAAGTTCAGTCAACATGCTCCTAAGCCCAATGGTTAGAAGGTCAGTCTGAATTTTAATGTAATGTCTATGTTATGGACAGGTGTTAACGTATGGAACTCAGCTTTTGTGAACCTAGATCTCATCAATCTTGACAAAGATCGCTTTTTTCTTTTCTATTTCTCGTACTTGGACGAGATCGTTCCTAATATCCTGTGTAGTCCCAAATATTTTCGGAATCGTTTGCAAGAGCTGATCCGCTACTTTTGATTTTAAAAGAAAACTAGTTTTTTGTCGTTTCGCTGAAACGTTGTCCTCCGAAAGGGATCGAATGTTTCGAACAAAACATCACACCAAAGATAGCGTACCATCGAAACAACGAAAGTGACGGGAAGGGACGGAATGTTCCGAGGACAAAAAATCATTTTTGGGTCCTAACTACCTTTAATTCGATGTGCAGTAAAGATTCATTGAAAAGTTCGTTGGAAAATTCGCTTGCATTGTTTTTGCGGAACGTATTTAGGGACCAATTTATTCGGAAAATTAGGTCAATGTGTATTTTGTCCATGGTTGCAAGGTCTTTTTGTTTGGCGTCGCCTACAATTATTAAAAACGATACTTAACATGAGAAGGGACTACCAGTGGTGTTCAGGAATTCAGATAACTTAAATTGAAATTAGGAACCAACACTGAAACTTGTTTCAGATCTTTAGTGCGATGGATAACACTTATTTCAATTCTGTCAGTGGACACCGTGAAATTAGTCTTTAACGGCAGGAGTCCACGTGAAAAACTGCGACGTCATGAGAAGAGACTCTACAGGAGGTTGATTGCCAAATTAAATCTGTCAAAAAACAGCAAATATAGGGAATAAAGGTGATGCCAATCTTCACATGAAAACAACGAAAAATCATTCTCTAATATACCCTTTTACTATTTATAAAACCGGGTCGGAAGGATCACTTGACTCGCGGAAAGTACTACAAAAATGTCGAATGGTAAAGCAAGGTCTTATAAGGTAAATAATGTCAGTTTTAGAGCTTAGAATGTAGTTTAAGGCCCCCATGTTTCGAAAAAGTGCTGTAAGACGTCATGCCGAAAGGTTATGGCAACGCTACCATTGGATATCCAGTGACTTCTTGAAAGTGTTGCGTATTCGCTGGGTGATATTATTCTTGAAGACAACACAGATGATTCTAAATGCATTTTTAAGTTCTGGCAACTTCTTTGAGTAGTCGATCTGACTAGTCTGTTGATCTGACAACCGTGCATTTATCTGTCATCATTTCTATGCCTTGTCATATAAATTTCGACCACTAGGTTTCCAAAGAGTGCTGAAGGCCTTCATGGCGAAATGTTTTCTCAGTGAATTCATTAAACCTCGAGCATAGATTTGAATATTTACTCGCTCACCTGGAATGTGGAGCCAGTACAAATAGTTCAAAATGCATTTTTGAATTCTGTCAGTAGTCGGTTATCTGACATCTATGCAATTATCTGCCATCATGGCTATGCTTTCTAAATGACAAGGGTGTCTGGGTTCATTTGAATGGAGTGCCTTATTGAAAATACTGGATCATCTTTATTTGAGTGTGATGAAGTCTCAGACTCAGACAACTCCATTTGACTTAGTTAGCCCTGTCATATTAGCTTAACACGATAACACCTACCCTGTCTTGACCTTTAGAATGCTTTCTTTACACACCCGGAGAATATGTTACAGCTAGTATAAGTGATCCGGGACGATCTGAATAAGCTGGAAATACAAATCTGATCACAATACCTTGGATGGGCTTGTGCAGATGAGTCAAAGTTTGAATTTAAAAAGTCAAGAAAAAAAGTTGCTCATTCAAAAAATTTTAAGGCACATACTTCCCTGTCAATAACAACTTCCCCTCCAATAATCTCAACTAATCGCAAGAAAAGCGCCAAAAATAATTTAGATAAAAAATGACATTGAGCTGCTTGTTAAAACAAAAAAAACCCAAATTATCAAAAATACTCATGGTACTTATCTTACTTTTTTTTTCTAATCAAATCAACAGTCCAATAGTACGTGCAGATGAAATATCAAAAATAAATTCAATCTTCAAAACAAGAGAGAATCAGGGAAAAAAATGATTAAAAAAAGACCTAATTTTCTAGAAATTATATTTGAAAAAGAAAAAAAATAATTACTTAATGAAAACCATTCATTCAAAACGTGATTTGCACGCTTTCCTTGTTTGATAGCTTTTTGACTGACGCTGATATTCAGTGACAACACATGGATCGAAAAAAAATCCATTGTTTTGGCGGTTATCGTTTCGATTGTTGTTGCTGTAGAAAGATTTTCAACATATGTAGCATGTGGTATGATTTCTTCACAATCTTGATTTGATTCATACGCGGTTGAGCTTTGGCTCTTCCAATTTACGTCTGTTGTTTGGTGCACTTTGTTGATAAGGCTCGCGGTTTTGATTTAAAATTTATTAGCTTTTGTCGTATGGAATTTGAATACGACAGGTGAATGCTGCTTGGTCTAACGCGTGGACGGTATATCCTTACGCGTGACAAAAAGTGACATCTGCTCGTTCTATTGGAGCTCAAAAAAATTCGACCCAAGCGCTAATCGATATTAAACGCTGTTGGTTTGCACCTTGCCTACCTTTAGAAAGAAGTTTTTGGGGTCTACAAGTCACATCCTTTTGTTAATTGGATTGGTAATAGCACGCTGATTGCTTCCATTTGGAAAGAAAGAAGCAGATGCCACTTGCATGCTAATCGCCTCATTCTTACCTTGCCAATATTCAAAATAGCCATCTTCCATATTGGGAAAAAAACTATCACAACCACAGAGAGGAAGGTGTTAAATTTGCATGTCATTAGCCTTCTCCAGCGCGAAACTCATTCGATAGTTTTCTTAGCAACAACACTCGATGAACTTTGTGGTCTAGCTGAAACCACAACTACAACACTCTGGTCCAATCACGTCCCAATTCTAGGTCAATTAAATCCTTAAGTGCATCATGCTCTGAATGAACAAGCCTATTGTCTGGTGGACTTTATTCATGTTCCAATAGCAATTAGCAAAAGTATCACATGTGGTATATCACACACATGCTTAAATCATAAAATTCTATGCGTGTGCATGTGAACGTATGTCGGCGGTCGATTCAATTGAAATTGTTTATGTGCTTTTCTCTACAGTGCAAAGCTTCTTGGAAATGAAATTTGCATTCACCAACGTTTCTGCGAAATGCTGTAGTGTTGTGGAAACCGATTTCGGATTGACTGTTTGCGGTGGCCAACAATAATCACGTCTGACGCAAGTGAGAAATTTAGATTTATTTACATAGTCCCATACTTGCCCGGTCAACACTGTGACAACAAGTGATTTTCTGCTTGGCTCAACGTCACACCAAGCCACCTAGGTTCACCTTTTTTGTGAAGTGGTTGCGCCACTTAATGGCGTTTCAAGTGGGAATGCTCTCTAGAGCGCGTTAATACCCCTCGTAAAAGAATGGCAAACGAATTAGAATGGATGGTCTGCGTATATAGTAGTGTTAAATGTTTGGTATATCCATTGATCGCGTGATTATTCTACTTTTACCTGGGAATGTGGGTGTGATGCAGTCACGTGTTGGCCAAGTGATTGTGCTAGTCAAAGCCAAGAGGAAACCCACTAAAAGTTATAGTCAAGATGCTTTTTCGCGACTTTGGCTAGCTAAGTTGGAACTGGTATAACCAGTAGTCTCAGCTGAGAAGAGCAGGTTTACTAGAGACTTTAACATTTCAAATTTTGCTATTCAATGAGGAAGCACGTGGCTTTTGGATACTTCCTCGGTTTGAATCATCGAACTTTTCATTGTCAATCGTCCAGCAATATCTGCCAGGAATCACCATTTTATTACCCATTCGATTTCTTGTGTACATTGGTCCACAATCTTAGATGTTCTACTTTTACCATCCATCGTTGTTGTTGCCATTCCGCAAGCTTCCGATTTGATTCATCATGAATTATGTTCTGATCCCACCGTCCTACACTTACCTCAGGTGTCAACAACTTATATTAAGGCATGACATCCCTTCTGGGTTTTTCCCACGAAGCTTTGAGGAATTCTTTCGCCTCTAAAGTGGATTCTGTTGTGACACTATGGTCATAAACTACTTGTACAAAGAATGCAATAGCCTGGGATTCCAATACCATTCCCATTAAGTGTGTCACTGCTCTCAATTTGTCATAAACAATGATCTCACAAATGGTACACGTTGGACTGTTGTTCAAAACAACGTTGCAATAACCCTTAAAAAAGTTCATTTCTAGGAGTTCATAACAAAAATGATGACCGCAGATACAACATTTTAAGACGAAATTCCCAAAACAGTTTTCTTGGAAAAATTAATAGTAAACACTGGAAATTTTCCATTGTAAGACTTCTGAACAGGTCTGGAAATTTAATTTTTGTTTTTAAAGGAGTTTTTAATTTGAGTTCAAGTGATCCTCTCTGTCGATCCAGAAATGTACCAAACGCCGCGGTTGCTAGTTTTTCCAGCTCTGATGTTTGATCTCGTCTCAGACATTTTACCGGCTATGAGTTCAGCTCGGACAATCTAGAGAAAGTATTTCAAGTTTTTGGTCAACATTATTTCCCACGCTGCTATTTGATTCCATCGCTGCAAAATGAAATGCCTGCGAGCTCAGTCCGAACTTCCTGGAAGAAAGTTTTTCATATATTTTTTTAAGGAAGTGTTACTCGCATTCTTCCTAGACGAAGACCAACGCATTCGGTTTAGACTTAGACATGCATATAGACTTTCATATTGTTCTAAAAAAATCAAAAAAGGTATCCAGCATTTGCGGTCACTAGGTGTTCCAGATACACAATTTGATCCCATACCATCCATATGCAGCATCTAGGATTCGAGCTAGAACCAATCTCGTAGAAAGTGCTCCTTTCTTTCCTTAAGAAAGCGTTTCACTGACTCTTCCTCGACCTAGACAAACCCTGAAAATGTAAACATCGAGTTCTTTACAATGGATCTGCTTCAAGGGGGAAACAACTGCGAAAATAGGGAAGAAGGGAGTGATTTTTACTCAGATTTTGGGGTATTGAAAGAAGGACTTTATTTCGTGGTAGTTTCCTCGCAAGAAAAAATTTTTTTTCAGTGAATAGCCCTAGAGATTTCAAAATTAACAGAAAAATACAACTTAAATAGAACCTTGTGGAATGCCATCTATTTAGATAAAATGGGTAGATGTTGCCCTTATCCCGATTATTGATTCGAATTTAATCGGTTAAAAATTAGTTAGAAAATAGCTAGGTGAAAAGATGCCAAAAGGAAATGTTTAGATGAGCGAAGGCTTCAGACAAGTTGCGTCATCTTCCTGTCGAAGTGTTATAGCTACGGCATTCCTGACTTCCAGAGTAATAAGGAATAATGTCATGCTGTCAGGAGGATATAAAAGCGCAAGTAATAAATAAAAGTTCATTGAAGGCTACAAATCTCAAAGGTCTTAGAAAATTTGGTGGGTACTGATATGGAGCCGATTATTACTGGCTAATCCAGTGTGCCTTTTATGGAAAGGATGACGGTGGTGCATTTTCTGCAGTAAAGGAATATACTGAGCATAAATTACAATTGCATAGAAATGAAAGTGGCTTCAAAATTTAAGTGGTTTCAAACTTTGTGATAATGGTAAGAATTTCATCATGGGAAAGTTAATCCTCCAATTTTAATCCTCTTCGTCTTCCTATAAAGCATGGTTTCAAGTAATTTTCATTTATTTCTACTTCCTGATGATATAAAATGATGGCTCATAAATTAAAAAACAATTTTTTCCGCTGAAGAAATCTGATGAAAAATTCTACAATGTTGTAGTTGTCTGCTTTTAGTTATACAAAAAAAAAATATTGCAATAGAGAAAAAAACCTTTGCTGACGACATTATTTTTAATCCAGGCATTAAAACGATGAATATTTGGGTTTAAAATTAACAAATGAGGCTTAACTAACTTTCATACGAAGTACTTTCATTGTAGATAAGACATTGGAACTTCAAAAAAAAAATCATTCTATCCTTCCTTGAGAGTTTTTTTATGCTTCTAACTTTAAGCGATCTTATGACTGTTTTTTTGTCAAATCGAATATGATAAGAAAATTTAAATTTATTCTTTCACTATCGAAAGTATTTCTGGGCCTTATTTTCCAACAGATTTATAACGTTTATTCATAATTAGTATGGATCTACTTCTTTGCCGGGATACTGCGAGAAGATGTGGTTTGTGTGAACATCCTTAGAACTCATTTGGTTCCGTGATAGTTGGTGGAGGTATTTCCTTGTTTTTAAAGAATTTTAGATTAATTTTAATTATTAGCTTATGCAAGAAGCTCCAGTTTGTGTGAACTTCCTTAGTACTCTGACAGGTATTGCAAATTTGAAAATGATTTTCCGATTGCCTTTTATTCTTCAGCAGTAAACAGAATTAAAAATATTTTAAAATGCTTAATCCCAAACGACATAAAAGTCAAAGACGAATCTATCTGAATTTTTTGTCAATTTAATAGAAAGACCCAAATTTCTATGAGACTTAGGTACTTAAATCAGACAACATTTTTCGGAAGGATACAAATACCAGCTTGCCAGCACACTTTTGATGAAATCTAAGGACAAATTCTCACAGTCCCTGAAGGTTAAAATTGAATTTTCAAATAATTGCTTAGCGCAAAATCATTGTCACGAAAATTGATACCATTCACTGCACAATAATTTTTCGTCCCTGCTAAAATACAAACTGCCCGCAACGATTACTGGTCTGTTAAATTTATTGAGATCAATCTCAATCGAATTTTGTTAATAACAAACTGCTCAGCAAAGTCAGTTGTTGCAAATGGCTTTAAGCAATTTGGCACAACAAAATAATACACTGAAGAAAATATCGTAGAGAAATAATAAACAAACGAAATGAAATTTCAAAGAGAATTGTGAATGCTTTTGACTATTCCAGTCGTGGCGATAAAGATTAAATTAACATAAAACTATATACTAAGTAATATTTTAGTTGATTTCCAATAACTGGTTGTCTGTGGTTAGGAATGTAAATACTAGAATGTTAAATAATAAAATATTCCTTTTTTGTTAAACTGGAACTGAATATTATTCTTTATTAAGATTTTATTAGAATTTTTTTTTTCAATTAAAAGCATTTTAAATTGAGAATCAGCTTTTGTAGACAACTATTACAAGCCGAAATGTTCGTTCAAAATGCAACAAACCAATGTTCATGATAGACTTCAACATTCAAATTCTTTCATAAACATTTTGACTGATTTTTGATGAAATTACACACCTTCTAGGTGGAATTATTAGAGATCACGGATTGTGGTTATCCAACATATTTGCCATTATTAAGCATTTCTCGACAGTTTCAAGCGATCACTAATCAATCATGCTATGGAATAAGAATTATTCAATTTAATTCTACAATTGAAACGTTACGATAGAAGGTTCGTTCAAGTTTTTATTTTCGAAACATGTTCGGTATTGATTTTTGTATCAATAATAATGTCAAAAAACGAATTGTCACTTCAAATGTCATGTCCATGATTCTATTGACATTTGCTTCGCAAGTTGGAGACAAACATAGCTATCAAACGGAATAGGTGTTCACTTGCAGATGGCGCCATTAAAATGGGCTGTTTCGAAACGCGTATTTGTATTTATTCTATTTATTTTGCATTTACAATGCAATATTTTTAACATATTGATTCAGACTTCATAGTTTTTATATTTTAACGATTTGATATGATCCAAATTGAAATAACGTATGAGATACTTAATCGCGAAATCGAAGTATAAATGGCGCTGCCATCGAATTGCGCCGCTATCGAAATCAATGACATTGTTCTGTATGTTTTTCGATAGTAACACATTTTAAAAGATACGCGTGTTATGTAATTCATTGAAAGTTGAGTCAAACTACCGTTATTTTTGGTGATGAAACAATGGACAAAAACGAATGTTATGTCCTCGTTAAATATTGTTGAATGACAAATGATTTGTCCAGTTCACCAATGGCTGCGAAACGTTAGTAGTCAAAAGGACTTAGCAAAACGAACATTTTTAACCGGGCGCCTACCCTTTTAGATAGTTCTCTCGCCATATTTTTCAGCTCAATGCATTTCAAACACATTATTCAATTAGACTTGCATGTAAAATATAGCTGAAGTACTCGCCCTTTGTGTAACAGATGTCGGAATCTAATCTCGCTCGTGACGGTGATATTTGAATATGTGCTTCTGTTGTCAGATTATCAGTCCATTCAGGTGGAACAAAAATTGTCTGGTAAACTGACAAGCTTAAGAGTGATTCTAACCATATCACTTTCCCGTGTGCCTTTGGTTTTCGCATGAGGCACCTTTTTTCCACGTCAAAACCGCAGCTCTGCACTGAAACCATTGCTTGACAACAACATGACACAAACGTCAAAAGCTAGAATTGTGTGGTTATGACAGGCTTGATTTTAATTTTTTTTTCTCTGGGATTGTAGAGATGATGATACAACCGTGAATTTAACCCAGCACTCTAGTCGTCCAATCGCCGTGGATACCTCAGAAAACATCCAATACTTTCGGAAAATAAGCATATTTGATCTTAGAATAATTTTGCATAGAACAAATGAAGATACCAAACCGTGTTGAATGTAAAATGTCGGTTTGGTAAATAGCATTTATTAATTGAGTAATACGTTGCTCTCAATCAGGTGGGAAAAAGTAAAAATTAATTATTTAAAGCCTTGTTTCGGGCACTTTTTTGCATGTGAAAATTGATTTTTGCATCATAACATAAAACAGTCTAAGTGTTAAGTGTCACATTTGCCATAACTAAGAAAAAACTTAGAAAAAAACTAAATGAAAAGGAGAGATTTGCTGCTTTCCAGGAAAAGCCTCGGAAGGCAAAGCAGATAACGGTAAAGGTGGTAGACTTGCAGGAAATTTCGTATTTCAAGCAAGCAAAAGTGTGTGGAGACAAAAAAGGGTACGAAAAAGGTCCTGGTTTCGCAAGGAATTTCGTTCATCGTATACCACGTTCATCAGTGACTTTGTTGTCATTATCACAATATTCTTGCCCTGTTGCTCCGAAACATTGACGTAGTCTAGCAAAGAAAGGCTGACTTAGCAACAAAAAAGGACTGTCATCGAGGAAATTTAACAATCCATACAATTCAAGTTGATCAATAGTCATGAAATTTTCTATGAAGATGGATAAAAAATTGACTTAATAAACGCAAGACATTTGTATGCCACATTACCAATGAGCCACGCAAGATTCGTGGCTCATTGGTCAAAAAGGAGTTGCTAGTAGTGTTTTTCTAATGTTTGGCTTTCAAAACACTTCCGATCGTCCTAAAATGACTCGAGAAGTGTCAACTATGTCTAAATTGCAATGAAAAACTGAAAGTTGTTCTCCACGAATTTGCGATTGGGTCAGATAAATAATTATTTACTAGCAGGCTGTCCACGGTGGCTGTGGTTCATAATTATTGAATCACTCACGCACTTACCATCACGTCTGAATCTTAATTGCAAGTTTATTCGAGGACTCTCTAATGCGTTTTATTCATGATAATAATGTAAACATACTTAAATGCACTTTCTTTTTGCATTGGTTTTTGCAACGAGATAGATCCATAGTGAATGCTTATTTGGTTGCTCGTCCATTTCAGGGGCTCACAACATTTTCATTTTTGGAACATGTAACGAAATTGTTATGTTCGAAGGATGAGAAAAAGCTTTTTATGGATGAAGAAAGCAAGTAGCTCTGGAACTTAATACATAAAATGAAGAAAAAAAATAATGAAAGTGCAATAGCAAGTGGAGCTAGAGTTTTTTTGGGATGCTTTTTCTCTTATTTGACAAAAATAATATAATGCATCAAGACATGTAGCATAGTTAAGTTTCGAATAAACTCATTATTTTGTTGGATATAAGAACTAAAAAGCAATTATCAATTTTGTATCTACCAAAATTATGCGAATAGTATAACTTTTGAAAATATTCTGATCAAATAAAATTGAATATTAAAAAAAAATATTTAAATTATTTCAGAATTGAGTAGTAGAAATTGAAATCAACGCAACTTTAAAAAAAGCCTTGAAATAAAGAAGAACTTTTGTTAGAAATGATTCACCATAAACTATTTTTAATCAAAGAAATCAGGACTGCTACCACTTCCATCTTAATATCAATTGAAACTCAACTAATTTACATCATTGCACTGATTCAACTTGCACTTTAAGTGTCTTGTTATGGTCTCATTTTACAACCCTTCCTCTATAATTTATAAGCAAACGTTGCATGCCATGATTGCATCTCATTGTATCTTTTCATCATTGAGCTTAAAAAGATACAAGAGCAACTACAACAACAGCAACAGGGACAATTTGCATGATTGAATGTAATTTATCTAAATAAGAGATCATTTCCGATGGTTTCAAGTGGATAGTACGTCATTCCACTTTTATTGCATTCACTTAAGTGCGATGACTTTCTGTTGTCCAACAAAGGTCCAAGAAAGGTGGCCAAAGACATTAACAATCTTTTGTCTGTTGCTAGAATAGATTGCTAGGAAAGATAAGTTTTCAATGTTAAACTTAGACTTCGAGTCAAGTCGAAGAAAAAACTGTGCACCGTAGAAGCAAAAAGGATAAAATAAAGTCTGTATAGACGCTATAAGGGAAGAGTAAAGGAAAACCTTGCAGAGAAAATTTGAGGCTGCATGGCTCCTTCTTGCAACAACACTCAATTTCTTTAAAAAATTATTAACAAATCAACGGAACAACAATTCGTAACAATACAAAAATAAATCAGATATGATGCCACGTTTGGTAGATTTAGACTCTGTTTTTGTACAACGCATATAATTAACAACAACAATAATAGCAACAATCGATTGATCACGCGATATATTCGTGTTGTATTTTAATTGCAACCAAATTGGCGTAAGAAGACATGCGAAAAATTAAATTTAATGTTCCCATTCGGAATTTCGGCTCATTTATGTTCACCGCCCACAACAATTGTTTAAATATGAGTTCATTAATGGCACAGTCAACCACTTGCTTAATCTTCCCCACCCACCACCTTACATTGACAGGGTAGAATTTTTCATTGTTGTTAACTGCTTGGACCAAAAATGCCAACGTTATGCTTTCGTGTTACGTTTGAAGTTTGCAAGGAGTGCTAAATTTGGTTGAATGATGAATTGATAGTGGGAAGCACATCGGGCAACTGGAATTCAAAATAATTTAATTTGTCCTTTCCAACACTTTGATTAGCCAAAGCCAACCATTGGCGAGTTCCAAGCGAGTCCTGGCGCGGAGCGGAACCATCTTCATTGATGAGTAAGAAAGATCGATGATTTCGAAAATAATAGGTAAATCCCTGAACGACCCTTTATTAATTTCCTCTCTGTTGTTCCCTTTAACCTTTGCTTGAATCCTTTTTGCGTTCAAGCTTGCTCTTAAGCGAATATTCCAAAATAGCGAAAATTTTCAACAGTTGTGCAAATCTCCCACACATAAATAAATAAGATAAAATTTCCTAAATTTTCCGAAAATTGAAATATTTAGCGAACTATCTAAAGCGCGATATTGAATTTATTCAAATTAAACCAAATTTAGAACAAAGTTATTACGGGTGCCGCGAAATAAATCACGTGACTCATATTATTTTGGCGTGTAGGAAGCTTACAATTGTAGAATATTTCCTGCAAAATTATTATTCGACGAAAAGCGGACGTAAATAATTGAAATAATGAAACTTGCTAGCGATGTTGTTCAGCTGAAAGATTTAATAACAACAATAATGAGTCTGGCATGCAGAAAATATTTAGGCAGTGTCCATTGGGAACGATAATGAGTTAAAATTTTGTCAACCACATCAAGAAATTGTGCTGCAAAAATATAATTCAAAATATGAAAATTTTCATTTTAACGCAAGAAGAGCCGGAAAAAGTATCCAATTTAATTTCCACTGAAACAGAATCATATCCTTTGAAACGACATTGTCTTGAGCATTCATTTAAGTTGGTTCATTATTCTCACTAAACTTTTAAATAACTTTCAATCAAATTATTTTATTATCTATTCTTGCCCAAATTTGTCAATCCCTTTTGGAAATACCTGAGGGGGTCATTTACTGCTTAGAACGCCACAACGGGCTGCACTGCATTTCAAGCCTTTAAAATCTCTGGAATATATCGCACACCACACATGATAAAAGTTAAACGCTGTGGTCAGTATCACGCTTAATCATTTAAATCCACCAATCACGACTCTACTTTTCTCTAAACGGGTGCAAATTATCTGGGGTTTTGTCCAACACTGATTCGAATGCAATTTTTTTGGACGGTTTGAAAGCCAAAATCAAACCCACAACAGCCTGCAATTGATATCTAGCTTATGATATCCTTGGAATATCGCAAGCGGAATATCGCAAATGGAGTTTCGTGGATGGAATATCGTAAATGGAATATCGTGAATGTAAAATACGATAAAAATGAAGTTTTGTGGTCAGTACCACGTCCAGTCCTTCGAAAATTGTCTTAATTTTATCCCATTAATATGAGTTATACCAATTACTAAACTATTGCTAAGTTTCTAGATAATCGTCCAAAGCAAATACCAACTCTAACAGTATGAAAAGGTCTGATGAAGAAACTTCGGAAAAAAGAATAATTGTTTTCCTTCTGGTATTCTGGCAAAAAAATGGTACAATCGGAAGGTGCAAAACTATCCGAACAGGTCAGTGAAAAGTGTAACAGTGAAGTGCAAAAGTGAAACGGACAACTCAGATCAGCGCTTCCTGGGTTCTCTCAATAGCTATCCTCCCTGGATGTTGTCTAAAAGTAGCTTTCTCGGTACCAACTTCAGAAGCCTGGTTCCTCTGCCTCTCATTTAAATGTCTTTTTTGTAGGGTGGCTGGAAAGTGTATGCATTTACGCATGGAATGTGGGGCCAGGTCAATCTGAGAGCATAGCCTGGGACCGTTTGACACACTTTTTTGCGAAAGGTCTCGTTTTGTCACGTCGTCAGGAACTTTCAAGAAGGGGTTTCACTCCTATAGTGGGAAGAGAGGAAGGAATAGGGATTACCAGAAAAATGATCTACCAACCTCGACACCCTTGGCTGCTGTGAGTCCATATTATTTATCTATTTATGAGGACTTCCCGAACACAATGTGCCACATGATTCCAATTATCAACCGATCCAAATATCCCAGTGATAAGATTATCCGGATTGAGCTGTCCTGTTTCCATACATAGTCCTTGAGTTCTTGCTGCAGCCTGTCCCATCCTTTGCATGCATAAAATGTGTGGCAAGAATCACCCTCTTCTCTTGGGCTAATTCTTCAGTTGAGGGTTGGTAATTTACACATCTTGTACAGATAACACTGATAAAAAAAGCTAGGTCAGGTAAAAGTTAATAACATTATGGCCTCGACCAAGCAACGGACTCAAATCCGGAATGAGCCGTGCAGTCCTTTTTTCCGTGCAATTCACGCTGTCAATCGCTGAGTGAGCGTTGCCTTTTCTCGCGGACAATTAGCCCCCTTATTTAAATGTCTTACTAAGTCTTACTATGTACCAATTTGTCATTCTCGCACTGCAGTTGGCCAGCCTGTAATCCTGGAGCCTGCAGAGCTCTGGCACGTTCAAGAGCTTAGGGAGCTCGTAGTTTTAGCTCATTGGGCGTTGAATTTATTTCTTTAAAGACTCATTTTACACAGGGTAGCATTTTCCTCGGTGAATTTCTGTGTGAGTCCATGTGTCTAAATGGTACCGTATTTCTTCCGCTTTTCCTCCATTTGTATGCAAGGACCTTTTTCGATCACTAGTACCATTTGTTTTGGTTTTAAATTTTGAATTTCAATGTTTTTTTTGTTCATGTGTTTCCTTCGTTACGAACGCATTTGAGTTGAAATTCTGTTTGATATAGTCGTAAGACATTTTGAAAATGAAACTAATTTCGATCTGAATAACTTGAATCGATTAAAAACACGAAGGAAATGTTGAGGAAACGTCACGAAGAGAGTGAATTTGAGGGATCTTTTAAGAGTCTAGCGACTGATTGAGTCTTCAGAAATAAGTGACCAAGACGGAAAACGGGCAGAAAAAAATTCAAATGTGAGATTTTTATTTTATTTATTATCCTTCTTTTCATTCCTTCAACCTTTAGTTTCAATAATTTCTCTTAGTAATGATCCAAGGCGCAACTGCCTTTATTTCATAGTCTTGGCTATAAGTTGTCTTTACATCATGGCAGGGCATCATGTACTATCCGTCTTTCTTTCTGAATGAAAAGTATGGGAATATCTCCTGTTCATTTCAAAACATTTCCTGAATTTTGCTTATCATTGGCGCGATAGACTGATCATTGGCGCGATAGACTGAATAAAATTTCTGACTTTATCTGATCGGTCCGATCTTTGTGTCCGATGTAGGTTTCAAGTTTCTGTAAGACTTTAAAATCAATTTTAACACATTTATCCGATAAGAATTTAATCTCTGGTACCTTCTCTTTTTTTTTTTGAGTCATATCCGTACAGCATAATCCAGCTCATGTTTATTCGTTAATAAAGAAATGATTTCATGATTTCTTTCCTACTATAAAGTTTATCACTTGTAATTTATTAGTATTCCATTTTTCACCCAGCTATCGTCAAACTTTATACCATAGATACGCACAGATATCTAGTTCTCTTCATTATCTATCTTCCGAAGAACTCTATCTTTCGCGTCGGTTGTAATTCTTTTCTCGATTAACTCATTGTGCACATAGTTTGCCTCATAGTCACCTCCCTTTTGTTTTGCCACAATTGACGGGGCCAAGCCTTATCAAACAACAAATAACAACTTCAAGTTCGATAAAACGTTTACGTTTTATGATAAAAATTTCTATCACGTGTAGAAAACCTTTGAAAATTAGATACAAAGCAGTCACGTGCTACTTTCTTGTTAGAAATGATGGGTCGTCTTTCATTTTTGTTTCGGTGCGTTAATGTTTGAATGGATAAATATATTTTTTTTACCATTTATTTAATATTTTACCCTACATGTAGATCAAAATCTAAAGATATTCGATTGCAAAGTGATAATATCTAATCTTAATATCTGCGTAAAAAATAAAGTTAAAAATATTAAAATATCAATAAAATATTTATTTCAAAATATTAAAACAAAATAAAAATTATAAATATTTACAAAATTGTTTTGCCTCGCAAAACCACACACACATGACCATGATATGTTGTGTAATTCCAATCAGAATGAACTTTAACATGTTGACAAAACTTTACTCGAATCGCTGGATGAGTAAATACGCGCACGGCAGTAGAAAATCAAAGATTAAAAAAAAAGTGATTAAATGTCAGTCAGCTCATTATCAGGTCTTAAAAATTTTCAGATATCAGCTCATATGTGATATGTGAGCATGCAGTACGTGGTGGATGTGTAATATATCAATTAAACGCAATTCATCCAAATGCATTGGAATTTTCTAGTGTGATACTTCCGCCTAAATTTTCAAATTTTCTATAAATTTTCATTGGATTTTTCTTAATATAAAACAAAATTACGTTATTTATTTTTCCCTCTTTTTTTCCATTGCAGGATGGCTTGGCACAAGGCATTTTGTCACATTCATGCTGTTCCTTGGCATGGCCAACGCTTATGTGATGCGAACAAATATGTCCGTGGCTATTGTTGCTATGGTCAATCACACATATGTTGATTCAATGGCTGAAGGCGAAGTTTTAGATGATGAATGTCCGGAATATAATAACACATTGCCACCGATTGCGGTAAGGATCAAAAAGTCGCTTATATTGCTAATTTTTTTAACTTGCTCTGAGAGACATTCACAAATGTATAAATTACACGAGCGGGAACTCTACTTGAAATGAGTCAAGTTTAAACTAATCCTAGACAATATGGGCTGTCGCGCCATTGCACTTTAGTTACGCAGTAGTATTAAACTACTCGATAAAATTATTGTCTAATAAAAAGTGCATGCAAAATTTGCAAAATTCATATAAAAACAAACGAATCTGGACATTCGCATTGGAGTTTTTGCCTGCAGTCTTAAAACAAATATTTAATCAAGAGCTCCTCAAAACAAAGTAAAAACTTAAAAATAAATATTTTAAAAGTTAATTTTAGCCAGTTCAAGTCGGTTCTTTTTGATAAACTGCAGACTAGAATATTAAGCTCCGTGGCGGTAACGAATTGGTTTCTCGACAGACTTAAATTAATTTCACTTTTTTATTGATAGAGTCAAAAATTTTTTCATCACACGCCGAAATGACTTAAATTAAATTTTCATTTTTATTTTGATCGAGTTAACGTCGGACGTAGGAAATCCAATTTCAAAATGGTTTTGGACAACGAATACTAAACGACAGCAGCATTGTCTGATTACCACTAAATAGTTCAGTTTAGTAACTTAATTTAAATTTTATTTTCAAATTAATTGGACAGAGAATTGATTTTATTAGTTCAAAAGGGAGAAGATAAGTCAATTAATGTTGACGAAAAATGTTAATGGCTTATTGATGTCTGACAAATTGGAATTTTCGGACAAATTCATAAAATGGTGCCGGGTCCAAAAAGAAATTAGCAAAGGCTTAATTTATAGCACAAAATGACTCAGCTACATTGTCCCAAACATTCTTCAGAATCGACCCAATCGACCCTGCTCCAAGCATGGCTTTTCTTTCAAAAAGGAAAAACAATCAGGTTGTTTTTTAACAGCTTCATTTGACTCCAAATTTTACGACACCCTAACGATTTACAAAGAACAAAACCGCTGAAAATCAGTAGGCCAAAAATCTAAAAAAAAATAAAGGTGCTAGAGTGTTTCCTATTGGGAATCATGCAGCTGAGCAGCATTGGTTGGCACTGTTCCGCCTAACACTGTGTTTGTTTGAAATGGGACAATATGGGAACCTTTTTCTAGGTACTGTAGCGTGCTTAGTAACTTATAATTTGTATATATTTTCCGAGAATGTTTTGAAAATGAGGCTGAAGATAAGACAGCGATCTCAAATCCACACTGCAAGACCTTCAGTGCATGCAGGTTAGCTTTTCCAGTGGCTTCTGTACCTTGCTTGGCATTTTCCAGGATCTTTTTTCGCTAACCGATGTTGTATGGAATCAACTTCCCAATACTTGTTACTATTTGTTTCAAAAAGGAATACCATTTTCGCACTGTGCCAAAAATAAAACGGCCATATTCATTCTGATTCCAGTTGACTTCCTTCCGTAAAGAGGTGCCGCACTCGTTTAGAGAGCTAAGAAACAAAACCAAAAAAAGGTAGTTAGATAACCAATTAGAATCTTCCCAGGTGAAGTTCTCTGGCTTTAACCCCGTAGGCCATGGACGGAAGCCTGTCTTGACACATCTTGGCCACGTCATTAATGACGCCGCAAGAATGAACCTCCCAGTAAAATCAATCTAAATCACGATAATGAGAGCAAAAACATAGCCCAGATACAGGCTCTGTGTAGTTTTTCTCTCTGAAATTGATTTTCCTGCCTTTGAAAACCATCCAATAATTGTGAAAAATGTAAATAAATTTATTTAGGAATCTGAAAAATTCGGAATTATAAGCGCCCTGCAATGCGATCACGGTCACGATCGCGATCAATGCGCTATACAAAATTGCGATTTGGTCAGTATCACGCGTGGGCACAACTTTTACCTCAATTATGCTAGATAAGTAAATCTACTGGTATTTCAATTTTAAACATATTGCTCAAGAGTAAGTTCCAGGCATTTTTTGAAGGTGTATTCAAAGGGTTCCATATAATATTAAAATGTATTTATTTATTCTAAAAATACTCTATTATCGTCGACGATATATCCCAGTTTTCCCGATAGAGCCATGAAGAGATTATGGTCGAAGAATAGAATCAAGTGGTTTTCACGAACTTCTTTCAAAAGCAGATTAGCTTAATCGTGAAAATTCTGCAGAGATCGAGGACAGCTTTCACTGATGTATCGATATAAATACTATCTGATTATAGTTTGAGATATGAAAAGTATTGAAATTGGACCAGTGGTACTCAAATTGACGGCTTTATAGTACATAAAAAATACAGAAGATCATCAACACTTAGGAACATAATTTTCTTAAGTTTCAAATTATTTCGAAACGATTTTCTCAAATTATGAAAACTTTTTCGAAATAATTCTCGGTCATCAATAAGGGGTAGGATCAAACGCTACAATATCTTCTTTTATTCAACTCAAGATGTTTTCTTTCAATTCCAGACTCTAGCGTAGTCCATTAAGATGCCTACATTAAAGTTAGAAATCAACCGTCCAACTAACTGAATGTAGCTCATGGTAGAAGATTGTGATTCAGGGCCAACATAGACAGGGCATCCTAAACATTTTCAATATCCAGTCCGCTGCAGTGAACCCTTATGATGGCTTATCGCCTCGTGACGCTTTCTATCGTCCTCTGTGGCTTATTTCAGTACTAGCTGTTGTAGGTGTCAGAAGTGGGATAGTTTCAAAGCATTTGAAATGCGCTAAGCCGTTAATGGTTGATGATATCACGTTTTTGGACATTCTTTCTTAAATTAGATTTATGTCAATTGCACAAAACCATTAATCGACAATTAGAGCGTGTCCTTGCTCTCAAAATCAATAAAATGATAGTAAGCGAATTCCGGCCCACAGCACAGCAGGTTCTGGTGACTTCACTGACCACGAAATAGATTTTTTCATAAGCCTGTGTAGTGTTTTGCCCATTGATGTAAGAGTGTAGCGAAATATTCTGGGATTTCTGGATCAATTTCCCCCATTTTCAACCCCAAAGAACTTTCCAACCAATACTCTACGTTCCATATTTAAACTTGTAAGATAAGAGCAATAGTTAGCGCCTTCAAGTAGCATTGGATGGGCTTAAACTTTTTTACAATTACAAATAAATTAAAAAAACAAATAAAACTTAAAAATATCTTCCTCAAGTATTTTATTCTATTTTAAAAACTGTCCAACAATTTCGCCGAATTGTCAATAAATCATGCATGTAAACACGATAAGCCTTGACCAAATCATTTTCCAACAGCTGAGTCATTTTCTTTCTTATTTTCCTATTCCGCTTCCCAAAACATTCCCATCGCGAAATTCTCTGTAATACCTTGAGGTAATAATAGACCAAATATTTTTTGACACTCATATGCTAACTAATTATTCCCACAATTTACTAAAAGGAAAAAATAAGTAAACAAAAAAACCGGAAGATTTTCTTATTTATTTTTGTCTTCTTCGAAGAATGAGGCCAATGAACATATACGTATGTATGTTAAATCTCATGTGGTGTGCCGCAGTGAAAAATATACGGGAAAATAACGTGCACAATTATTATTTTGATTAAATCCCATTTGTAAACTCTCAAAATATTTTTTTTAATCCTTTTCGTCATGAGATACGCTATCATATGATGCAGTTTTTATGAAACAAAATGTTTGAAGAAAATTTGCTGAGTTCAATAAATGAGTCGGCAAGTTTTTGGCATTTTTTTATCATTAAAATTTTACTTATAAATTATTTGAGCTACTTATGTTAAAGTAATAATTTATAAATAAAGTTAAATATAAACATACCAAATCTTAAAAAATCCAAGAATTCTAAATGCTTGAAATTCGAAATCATTCGCAACATTTTTGTAGTTTCGTAATAAATTCAATAAGATCGTCATCATCAATGTCGCGACAGCCCTAAACGGGCTGTCAATCTGTCTCAGACTTTAGCCAAGCACGTCGACTTGGCTCGATTCTATGATCCTGAGGACTGTAATTGGAGATAGCAAAGAAGGACTTGTTCTCAGGTTTTGCTTTGTCTACCGACTGTCAATTCGGTTCCCATACTGAACGTCTTCCGTGAGCTCTTTCTTTTGAGAGCAAAAAGATGACAGTAGTCATTCATCCTCTATACGTGCTCCAGCTTGTTGTGGCCTGCCAAGTTTTTCCCATGTAGACACAGATGTATCATATATATTACATGTATCCTTGTCACAGCGCAAAGTCTGAATTTCAAAATAAGTCCGCAATGGAATTTTTATCGGAAAAAAGGACCTGACGTGCATCAATTAATTGATTAATACGTAGAGGGTAGGGTCGGGGCCCGAAAATCTATTTTGAATGTTTGAGGTAATTTTCTTAAAACTATCAAACATTTCTCCTACCTTTACTTCGCAAACATACTGTCACGAGTTTTTCAAAAAATCAGGCGATACGTTAGTGGATCCCAAAATTCCTCCTTAAAACGTTTAGTTTATTTATAATCATTAAAAACGTTCCAAACAGCAACAGGCGCATAAAATGTTGTAATCAGGAAAATAACTCGAAAACGCTAAAAATAAATTTCGATTAATCTTGAAACTGGACAAAGTGAAAACAAAACTAGTAACAGAATAACAAAATAATCTTTTCAACGAAAAAAAAAACATAAAAAAATGGTTTTGAGCTTTTAGAGATTATTTCAATAATTGCAAAAAAAAAAGAAAGTCATATCATCGTTCTTCCAAGTAAACGTTATCATTTATTTTTTGCAGGATCCTTCCACCGATGGAGAATTCAAATGGTCATCAAGTTTACAGGGTGTGATATTGTCATCGTTCTTCTATGGCTATGTGATAACACAGGTAAGCATCAATTCTAGGCTGGATATAGTAAATCAACTGTTTGCAAATTTTTTAATTCAAAATTCCAAGCATGCACTAAATTTCATGTGTAGTCCTTTTTTTCGTGGCTTTGTTGGTAACCATTCGATGCGGTACGGAATTTTTGTCACGTGACTTGAATCCTGTATTGATTTTGGTTACATCAAAGAGATTTACGGGTACTGTGTAAAATTTGCCGACAATTGTCCAACGTTTGAATTAGCATTTGAGTTAGAGTAGCATGTAAATAAAAAACGAGCCTCAGGACCAACACGAAACGTCGGAATCGTTAACATGATTCTGCTGTTGTTCGCTAAATTGCTTCATAGCCATAACTTGCACGTGATAAAGTTGGTTCCGAGAAACGAAGCCTAGTAGGCCTGATTCAATTGGTAGAAAGGCTAGACTAAATGTTCTAACCAACTGTTCCCGAAATATTTTAAATTTAAAAGGATTTGATTTGATCATTTCCCCTGGTTGAATTGTTGAAACCAGTGCAGAGGAATATGAAGCTTGAAGTCATGCGAAACATAAGTTTTAACAACCAATCTCTTAAGGATATTTAAACTACATATCCTTCAAATCTCTTTCAGATTCCATTCGGAATTTTGGCCAAACGTTATGGTGCGCTCCGATTCCTCGGATGGGGAATGATGATAAATTCGGTGTTTGCATTCTTAGTTCCAATTGCTGCCCGAGAATTTGGCTACGTTGGACTTTCTATTGTTCGTTTCATCCAAGGTCTTGGTGAAGGACCAATTGTCCCATGCACGCATGCTCTCCTTGCCAAATGGATTCCACC
The DNA here is from genome assembly GCA_954870665.1 of Stratiomys singularior. NCBI lineage: Eukaryota > Metazoa > Arthropoda > Insecta > Diptera > Stratiomyidae > Stratiomys > Stratiomys singularior. Next base: position 9,073,872 of record OX940881.1, on the reverse strand, counting down.
AAACGAACGTTCGCGAATGGGTGCTGCCGTATATGCTGGTGCTCAATTCGGTACAATTATCTCTATGCCATTGTCAGGATTGTTGGCTGAATATGGTTTCGACGGTGGCTGGCCATCAATTTTCTACGTTTTCGGCATTCTCAGTACAGTGTGGTCGGTGGCATTCTTACTATTCGTCTATGAAGATCCTACCGCTCATCCAAAGATCAATGAAAAGGAACGTGAATATATCAACAGCTCGTTGTGGGGCAAAGGAACTATCAGTGTAAGTATTTCATTGAGTTTAAATTGAAATTTTTAGGGCTTATAAGTCCCGCAGGCTGTGCTCAGTAATTTATGAGGACGCGCCTAGGAGGACGCGTTATGACCACATCTAGCCATCATCAGCTTAATGGACTTATAAACCCAAAGAATGTTGACTTCCTTCAGCATTCAAACAAAATTTAAATAACGTATACATTGAAAAATTTTAAAATCTTCAAATTTCTATTTTTAATAATACCAACTTATCATTTCAGTCACCAGCTGTTCCAGTTCGTTCCATTGTCACATCCTGGCCGTTCTATGCAATTTTGATTGCACATATGGGTCACAATTATGGCTATGAAACATTGATGACGGAATTGCCCACCTACATGAAGCAAGTTTTACGTTTCTCAATCAAAGAAAATGGTATCCTGTCAGCTCTACCATATCTTGCTATGTGGCTTTTCTCCATGTTCATCTCAGTAATTGCCGATTGGATGATTGGATCAGAACGTTTCACACATACTGCCACAAGGAAAATTATCAACAGTATTGGTGAGTAGTTTTTTTGGTTTAGCTTTTGAAACAAATTTCGATGGAAACGCGGCTTTAATCGTTAATTTTTGAGACGTGTAGATTCCCGTGACTTTTTCTTTTGTCATTTGTTGATTTTTTTCCTGAGACTTAAGGACGTCGAAGACTCTTACCGATCCTCTTTGAGAGAGGACTTATTCTGGGTCTTGTAAACTCTTTCTTAACCTTGATTAATTTTCCTCTAAGACTCAAAAAGGCTCAAGACTTCCGCCAATAACGTGTAATTATCTTTCGCTATCCAAGGACATGCACTTATCATAGGAGCAACCAGTTAGAATTGACGAATTATGGAGGAAACCAGTAATCAGACAAGAAAAAGTCAAATAAAACAAATATGACATATGGAATACCACCATCCCGACCGCAAACTCAGAGAGATGTAGGAGTCAGCAGATCAGCGCAACGAGGTTGTATACTATGCTCGAACTATCAAAACAACAAAGAAGGAAATATTATGCCAGCTAGAATCATCGACAGTGGAAGAGTATATTTGGTAGAAACCCTCCTCTACCTTGGTTCCAGCTACATAAAGGATTCTTGGGATACGGGGGTGCTATATGTTCTAAAATAAGGAGGCCTAGCCAGAAGTCATTTTTCGGGCGCTTCCTGGCTAGATTCTCTGATTGACACGCTACGACAGGATTACTAGACACCAACAACTAGACACGTTGGTTGGTAGTGCAACATCTTTGAACCGCCAGGACTCCAACAGTGACAACGCAAACCACTTTCAACTCCCTACCCAAAAATCCATCCTTCGATTACCTTCGAGGTACCTTCAATTGTTCCTTAGCAGAGATTGAGTATGTTTTTACTTCGTCTGTTTGTCATGAAATGAAATCTAAACTTTGATCTTTTGAGTCCTTAAAACTTAAGTGTACTTCCATCCATTGTAATTTTTAGGGTTGGAAAAGACACTAAACCCATGCATGCAAATAGAAACAAAACAAGGTTCTGAGCTACTAAATCAATCCAAAGGGAACAACGATTATTTCTGAACAGCGTTCATGGAATTTTTATCACCATGAGCCATCATCAGTTCTTTCGAGAGGCAGATCCACTTGTAAGGACATTTTCATTTGTGAAAGAAACGAATTTTTCTTCAGTTCTGACAGGTGAATCACTTTGAGCGATTTTTCTATAGGTCTTAAGGCAAATATTCACTCTGTCTTGAACCATTTGTAGTTGCTACTGAACATATCCTCCTTCAAAGGACCTTTAACTTGGTAAAAAATATCGATTTATGTAATTTTGGGATATAATCAGTAAATTCTAAATGCTGGCGAATTTCAAGGAACTTATTTTAATTTAAAGGAAAGAATTTCTTCACCCCGAAAGAGTTTTAAACTTGTTCTGAACAGGAAGTCACTTCAAAGGACCTTTTCCGAAGTGCATAACACCAAATATTTACGAAGTTTCACTTCTAAGCCATTTTTAACATATTTTGAAGAGTGGATTATTTGGTAGGACCTTTTTGAGAGTGAAAAGTACGGGTTTCTTTACACCCGAGCGAATTTCGAGGTTATTCTGAAAGACTTGTTACTTTGAAGGACCTGTATCTTATTAAATACTGCAGATTGCTTCACTCACTTTATTCTTGACACATTCTAAATGATGTGTAGCATTGGCAGACGCATTTCTCAGTGCTGTTTATCCATTTTTAGCTGATGCTATAGGAAGAGTCGTTTGGATCAAACCGCGACTACCCCAATCACTTCAACGGGGATAGGATGCTTGCAAATATAAAATACAAAACAGTCGAAGTCATATTCTCATTCTTCTACTTGCCCATAGTTGGGTCATGTTAGCTTGTTAATTATTTGCTATTAATTGCGTGTATTCAATCAACGAAGCCGTTTTTTGTCATTTTCTTAGATTTTCATAACTTTTCGTAATGTTTTCCTTAAAGCTTTCTGGAAATTGATTTTTTAATTAATTTAATATTTACGTGGACTAGAGAAAACTTCATCCTTTTTCTCGTTCGATGTCCCAAGACACATGTTGTGTTTCAGTACACTCGTGAGGCAGGTTAGAATTTGTGCTTTAAATTTCTCACGGATACAGCTGTCAAAGTGATTGACAGTTGTGTCATTTATCAAACCTGTTTCAAGTTAAAACGCATGGTAGACGGGTGGTCTCAAATAAAGAGATCTACTATGTTTTGCACATCCCTTATAGAAGGAAACTTGCGAATTTTAAGAACCCGTTTTTAAGAATAATTCTGTTCAAGCAATTCCAACCCAGTGTAGCAGACGTTTAAGACCAACCACGTGACAACAGACCTGCCGTTGAAAATGTTGATCAGTTTCTGGAAAACGTCTAAGCAGACCAATTAGTACTGGAGTCACCCAGGACTGTAAAACCCAAGCTTCATTGTTCTGGTTGTGATAGATGAGTTGTTTAGGTTGTATTTTTAGGAGTTCATGGATCGAAGCGAGGACTTCAATGTTACTATCTCTCGCCATCCATAAATTTTGATTGGAAAAATGGAATGGGGGTGATCAACTACGTACAGACAGAATAGTAGGCCGTAATAAACTGATTCTTGTACGTTATTTTAGAAGGAATGTGTATCAAATGATTAATTTTAAAAACATACTTAAAATATTTCAGCACGTTAGTTAAATAATCCTTTTTTCCATTTTACAGGTCAATATGGTCCAGGTGTTTGTCTAATTGCCGCATCATATACAGGCTGTGATAGGGTATTGACGCTAGCCCTTCTTACAATTGGCGTTGGTCTTAATGGTGGTATCTATTCTGGTTTCAAAATCAATCATCTTGATATCACACCACGATTTGCTGGCATCCTGATGGCGATTACAAATTGTTCAGCCAATTTGGCCGGTTTGCTTGCTCCACTTGTTGCTGGCATTCTGATTGAAGGAAAGGTATGTGTCATGTGTCAGGATCGACAAAGAAAAAACAAATCAATATTATTCCTTTCCTGAAGTTTTGCGAATACATGTCAAAAATTGAACTCTGCTAATATCCTTTTTCTCTTTCAGCCAACTATGGGTCAATGGCAAATTGTTTTCTTCATAGCCGCTGCAGTCTATATCATCTGTGGTACATTCTTCAATTTCTTCGCCTCAGGCCAGAGACAACCATGGGATAATCCTGAAAATGATGATGTACCCGCACCTTTGACAGTTTTAAATGGTCATGCCCAAAACGGTCATGCAGCTTTGACTGAGACAAGGCATTAATGTCTGGTCGACTTTGTTGGTAGAAAAAATAGAAGCAAACCAAAAAGTAACATCCGAAACAGAAAAACAAATACCAACAATGAAAGAAAGGATACAAAAAAAAGCTGAAATATAAACTGTGAATAACATGTCAAGTGCCTCACTCGATCTAAATTAGATGATTAAGATTTTAAGGAAAAAGAAAATAATGTAAATACAAAACAGGAGAGTAATTGTTATAAATAAATAACTAAATAAATAACAACAGTAGCTAGAATGAGATAGAGAAGAAGAAAAAAAAAAGAGCTCGTTGAAGAACTATTTTACACAATACCTACAACTACTTCTACTATAATAAATGATAAAGTATAAACTAATTTTAGTAGTTTACCTTGCATGATTCCATTAAAACAATTCAATGGCGGAGCAGAAATCCTTGTTTGTATTAACTAAGGGTTTTGAGTATTGAGTCCTGTTTTTATGGTGTCAAATAGTTTCCAAACAATCCTTTTCAATTTTTCATTTGTATAACTTTTTAATTATTTTATAAACATTATTACCGTGTATAGAGAAAATTTGTTATTACATATGTATGTGAGCGAGCGTGTTGTTATATAATTGTCATTGAACAATCAAATCAAAAGAGCTATGAAGAATTAAATAAAGTCAAATTGCGAATTTGTCCGCCATGCAATGATGATGTTGAGCAAGAGAGAAATAAACAAAAAGCGAGCGAGAGAGAACGAGCGATAGACGTTGTGAAAATTGTATAGCGTAAATTTTAGTTGTTAATTACTATTTAAATGAAATTCAGTTGATATAATTAATAAAACAACAAACGTAAATGGATAAAATAGTAGAAATTTAAGTCAAACTGGTAATATTTGTACAATCAAATTTCAATTTTGTATCCAATCGATTTATTACACATTTGCAACATGTGCAATGGATATTTATTGTTTTCATTGTTTTTCCTGTAATATAGCACAGTTTAAGTGGACCTTTAAGTTTTGTGTCAATGCGCGACGGTCAGTCTTTATTTCAAACCAGGACAATTAAATTGTGTTTTCTTGTAACCGCCTTACGAACATATTTCAGCGGCTATCCAAACTACAAAACGCTAAATTTGATCCGATTCCAATGAAATTTGTCATTTATCATCAAATGTAACAAACGCAAAAAAAAAACTTTGCAATATCTACAATTCAAGGATCACCGAATTTGTTATTTCAACAATCGTTCACAATTAAATTGAAATTGTTTTGTTTATCTGCGCATCGACATACAAGAAAGAACAGTTTATATTTTGCAGATACTTTTATGTGCAGGATCAAATGCAGGGAACTGAAAATATCATGAGAGAGATTAAGACCGAATCAATAACTTTGTTTTTAGTATGTTTTTTTTTTAAGTTTGTGATCTACCTTTTATTGGAATAATGTTCGATTTTTTCTTATGACACTGTTTTAAATAGAAATGTCCTTTTTTTTGTAAAACCAAAGTTTAAACGTGAAAAGAATTTCAACCGACAAAAACAGATGCAATCAAAAGTGCTTAAAACAAAATGAAAATATAAAGATCCATTTTTGATAAAGACCAGAAAATTTGTGTTTGTTTTATTTTAGAACCCATTTAATTTTTCAAGGCTATATCACCTAGGACCGAAATTCACCATATAGTGAACATTACAACGAATCAGAATCGTTTTGAAACCGCTCAAACGGTTGGTGAAAGTATTGGGGTTGGGGGAAAAAAGGTTTGCCAGCAAGCAGAATTAGTCCAGAATAGGATGGGATGGCAAGATAGCATTTTAGACATGCATTCCCTCTTAAATCCGATAAAAAACTAATGACAAAGTCACTTGGACAGTCCCTGTCTGACCTGCGAATCGTTTTACAAATTATTGCAGGTCTTATTTTCTCGAGAAAAGAGAACATTGTACGAGGTGTGGCTATTAAATAACGGGACTGACGCTGCAGTGGAACGAGTGCGCATGCGCCAACCGGCATTGAACAACAGCTGTTTAGTTTGAGTCTTCCTCTACAGAATGCAGTTAGTCTCGTATCTGTAAACAACATCGTTGAGACGTAACCTTCATTTACGTTAGTGTTGTTATTTGGTTTTGCCGGAAAAATGGTTAGCGTAATAATAGAGCAACGAATTGTTGTTAAATTTCACTTCAAACTTGGAAAAACCGCTACCGAAACTTATAATTTACTAAAAGAAGTGTATGGCATTGAATGTTTATCGCGGACTCGTGTTTTTGAATGGTTTAAGCGTTTTCAAGATGGTCGACAAGACGTTGAAGAAGATTCGCGGCCAGGTCGTCCTTCAACATCAAAAACGGATGACAATGTCGAAAAAGTTGCTAATTTGATTCGGTCTGACCGTCGATTACGTATTCGTGCAGTTGCTGAAACTGTAGGCATTGATAAAGAATGTGTACGGCAAATTTTACGTGACAATTTGAACATGCGAAAAGTGTGTTCAAAAATGGTACCAAAAATTCTCACAATTGAACAACAAGCAGCTCGCAAAAATGTTTGTACTGACACTTGGAATGCCATTGAAAATGACCCAAATTTATTGGAAAGGATAATAACATGTGATGAATCGTGGTTTTTTACTTATGATCCGGAAACGAAGCGCCAATCTATGCATTGGAAGACCCCAACTTCACGGAGAGCCAAAAAGGCAAGAATGAGCAAGTCAAAATTTAAAGCAATGATGATTGTTTTTTTCGATATTCATGGGATTGTGTACCTTCACTGGGTTCCTGAAGGTCAAACAATTTATCAATATTACTACCTTGAGGTACTTGGTAAACTACGTGAAAGAGTAAGAAAAAAACGACCCGAAATGTGGAAGGACAAATCATGGGTTTTGCACCAAGACAATGCGCCAGCTCATTCCGCGTTATCTGTTAAGCGGTTCCTGGCCAAATACAGCATCCCAGTGTTAGAACATCCACCTTACTCACCAGACTTAGCACCATGTGACTTCTATCTTTTCCCTAAGGTGAAATCTGCATTGAAAGGCACGAGATTTGAATCCGTAGAAGCTGTAAAAGAGAAAGCGGTAAGAGTCCTGAAGGAGTTGACAGAAGATAACTTCCAGCACTGTTTTAAACAGTGGAAAATTCGCATGGAGCGTTGCAGGGATAGAGAAGGGGTGTATATTGAAGGTGATAATAAGTGATAATGTATACAATGAAAATAAAATTTTTTACAACGTCAGTCCCGTTATTTTATAGCCACACCTCGTATATGGTTTTAAACCGAAAAGCAGCAGACGCTCGAAACGAGCTTGCTATCTCCTTCCTTCCTTCCTTTCTTCCTCCGAGATGGCATGGACACCTTAAATAATTTCAATAAACAATAATCCTTCAAACAACATAACGAGCGTTGTTCCATGATCTTATTCCTGTTTACCGAAGTGTTTTCTTGTAAAAATAGTGATTTCTTTCCTTTCTAAAATATTGATCTCAATGGATTTTATGCTTGGAACTAATCCTATTTTTCTACATAACCTCCGCCAACCTTTGCATAGCCATATTATAAAATTCAGCCTTCAACTTTTCAAAAAATCGAGTAACGACTCCTTTAGTTTATCATCGTTGTTTCAGCGTAATCTGGACAAGTTTTCCTTCAATTTTGGAACCAAGAGATAATCATTTCGAACTAGGCCACAAATTTAAGGGACAGTCCTGCCAAAATTTGACACCAGTTCCCACGTTTCAGTAGCGGCTTGAGGCGTTCGTTGTGATTAAGTAGCTTCCCACTTTTGGACATTGTTTCTCTCCTCGCGTCTTTGAGTTGCCTCTGTCAGTCGTAATACCATTAAAATTTAATTGTTGTCCCAAGAGTTCAAAAGTCAACCAATAGCAGCATTTTTATGTTCCAAAGGATGATTCCCGTGACATTGCCCGTAGATTAAATTGATTTTTATGGCTGCATTGATTCCGCAAAGCCCGTTCTTTTAATTCCTTTTCCTTCCCTTTCCCTACACAGTTTTGTGGAAAAATGCACATTTTCCGCTTATGGTTTTCTCGGTATCCACGGCACGGCACCCTGTCAAAGGTCAGTTTTTCGATCAAATTTATGTACCCTGGAGACTAAGCAAAAGTCTTTTAATCCCTGGAAAAAAAATCCCTGGAGACTAAGCAAAAAGATTGATAGTGTTGACTCAGCTACTTTCAGGCAATACCTCCTAGATCTTAGCAAGAATCCCGTCTGGAACTGTCAGGCATCTGCAAATTCGTATGTGCACTATGAACCATTTAAGACCTTGTCAAACAATTTGACATTTTCTCCATACATCTCAACTAAGTGATGATGAATATCTTTAGGTGAAACCCTTCTAGCGTTTCGAAATTGTATCACTGTGTGACTATTCCGACAACATAATTCGAAAGCTCCATTTTATGGCTTTTATAGGTGCAAGAACGGTACTATAACGGCGAAGTAACGAGCTAAGAGTGGGTTGGTAAAAAGTGACAGAGTGCTGCATACATCAGTAATATTGGCTAATGCCCGAATCATCTCAGTTTCTTTCTCTAAATCTACAGACATCCAGACTCTACATAAAGCCTTAACATTCTCGAACGACTTCTCATAGACAGAGATAGAAAAAACCCCAAAAGTAAGTTTATATTTGTGCTGGAGTTTCACGGAGAAACTTTAAGACATTTTTGAAATTTGACAATACAAGTAAAGTTTCAATTATTTCGATCGGATACCGTTAGATCTGAAGTTCGTTCATAGGCTCAGCTTTGTATGTACTCATCCTTTGTCATAGGTTTTGGACGTTTACCGGACGACTCTCCTATGGTGACATGCATATGCATTTGAAGAGCTACAAAAACTTTATTATTTTAACAAAGCATTTTGAAAAGGAACAAGGTTTTGTCCTATCATGACAATATTACGTTGGTATTTATCAATGGTACAAGGAATCAGTGTAGGTTCCAGCATATATCTGCGTTTGTCTTCAGCTCAGTCGTTATTATTCGATCGTTGCAGATGTTTCAACTAGAACCGAAGCTGAGCCTCCACTTCAGTGATCGCCCCTTTTTTCTGATTATTCGTTTCCAGGCTCAATTGATGTTGCCAGCATAAGACCGCCTTGGCCCTCAACGCCCTAAATTAGATCCGGTCTTTGCAAATGGTCCGTCCAGACCCCAAAGAAACCAGTTCCAGGTAATTCCATGGTCCCCGAGTTATCTAACTTTATTGATTGCTGCTGGCGTAACCACCTGAAAAACTTGTGAATGAAATTTGCTAAGCCAGGATGAAATATTTCGTTCATTCAGATGTCCAGTAGTTTGGTGTGTTAGGACCAAAATTGCGTGTCCTGTGACCAATTTTACTGGCATTTTGACCGCCTATTCTACTTCTCATTAGGAGTTGTTTGACCATTGATTTGTTAAACATAAGCCAAGTGGGCTCGACTTATCCTGAATTTATTCTTGTTATTCTAAGCTGCGTTTGTCTCTTATCTAAGGGATTCAACTCTCTTTTCACTGTTGATAGGAGCAGAAAAATACTGCATTTTGACTGGCTGAAACAGCACCTGAAAACTTCGTTACTTCTTTTGATCATCTCTACATCTCTGCGTCTAGGGATCAGCTTCACTTCCGTCCGCTTGGTTGTGATTTTCACCGACCGTATTTAGTTCTGAGCGAACCAAGGGGCTGTTTGATAAACGGATTGTATTGACTACTATTGTGACTTTCTATCCAAAAGGACGGTACTACGCGGATAAGGCTGGTCATTGTCATGATTGAATTTTATTTTGTTCTGAACTTCCAACTTTTAGACAGTGGTATGACTTGTATACAGCTTCGGTTGAGCGAAGGATAGTCACAGAGACAAAGTTCAGAGTCCTGAGCCGTTTTAGTGTCTTAAATGTATATCAGAGTTTCACTACCTGAAGTCAAATTATCAAATTCTTTGTGCAATTTGATTCCTGTAAGCGGTGTTTATGTCCACAACTGCCTTTGTCCTAACCGTTGCCCTTTCACTTGAAAGTTCCATTCTTTGGAAAAATTTCAAAATTTAAGGAGGCTCATTCAAGGATGGGTGGGTACCATCATCCGGAATTTTTGGTCCGCTGTTTACCAGAAATGCCTCTCTTAGAATGTGTCTTTCACAATGGATCCAGCTATCGATAAGAATTCTTTTTCCCACCGCAGATTTTGGTGTCATGGTCAGAACAACAGGGATAATCTGACAACCGGTTCACTGGACGTCTGCTAGTTTCTTTATGGTCTAATATTCTGTGATTGAAGCTACTAAGCCACTACTCCATAATAAGAGTTGATGAGCCAAACTACAGATATGCTGTATCATTTCGCTATCAACCTATTGCCATTGATTTTACCACTGTGTTTTAGATACAGCGGCTGAGTATCTTGTCATACTTGTCATACTGGTAGGTATGAGTGCTGGTTGGCTCAAAACTCCTAAGCCTTCAGGGTGTTTTCTAAGGTATCCATACTTTTCACTAGATATTCCGAGGTTTTAAGTCTCGGACTTCAACTTTAACCGAATGGCTAATAGGTCTGCAGTCTTGGGCTTCGATTCTGGGCAATATTTGGGATTCAGGCATGGTTGAGACATCCATCCAATCGCTTCAAAGTCTTCTTTATCTCATTTTCTTACTCACATGAATTTCTGCATTGTAGAGCAGTAGTAGCAGTAGCTTTTTCCTGTGTGAAGAAGTGCAACAATTTCATGTCATGTCTCGGGAATTGGAGCTTCGGTAGCATAAAGAAACCTTAAGCGTACATCACAAAATACTTCGTAACACCGCTCGATTTAAAGGTTTTTCTTGGATGTCTCCTACCTTGGTTGTATCAATTATCAAATATTTTATAGACTACTTGTGTGTGTTCTTGCATTTATGCTAGGTTTTATCCTTGGCTTCATCAGTTGGCTGGACAGGTTTCTTGGCAGCTACGGCAGTTTCCCTCATTTTTTTTTCTGGATTGCTTCCAACTTTTTTGGAACCCAGGGTACGGTTTCTACGTGACTAACGAATTTGCTGTAACGTTAGCCTCCACGTCCCTGTTTTTCACGACATAAAGTTGTAACATCCTTGAGGCTACGTAGACAGTAATTGTCAGTGTTTAGCATTCAAGGTTCGTGAAAGTGCTACTCCATGTCCATTCTTCTTTATAGCGAATAGATGTAAGGACTAGAGTTCTCAATTAGAAGCTGTACCACGGATGGTTGATACTGGGGCAGAGAAGTGGAGGACAGTGTAATTCATAAGTATATTGCATAATCTCTAATCTAGTAGTAGAATATATTCGCATGAGTGTAACCACCGCTCTTGTTGTCAGAAAACGTTAACATCTTCACCTCTCAAGACACTAAGGAAACAGGGGATCATTTGATAGTAGTGAAAGCTAACGCCCTCTCGATAAGGGGCAAAAATCCTTGGTATGAGCTACGAACTAAGAATCTTCAGCAATTCAACAATTTGAGACCATGGGTCAGTAGAAAGCATGGTAAACCACGTCTCTTTTTCAGCACCAGCTAGCTAGTTTTCAGTCTTTCCTACGTCAAATCGGTAAGTCGTGTCCTTCAGATAGTATATTTTGCATTGGAGAGGAGGATGACCGTTGTTATACTTTTTGTATGTAGAAGTTTATCGGAGTGGCTTTGCTGTGCCGTCACCGTGCTGCAAAATGAGGAGGGCATGCTGAGATCCGCTGAAAAATGAAAACAAGCGACACTTTATGCTTGAAGAATCCTAACAATGAGGAAAAACATATTTGGTTGGCTGGAGTTGTCAAAAGTGGAGGATCCTACGTTTTCTTTTTGGTAGAGAAGCGATTTTTTTTAATCAAAGGCGATCAAAGTCTTACCCAGAGTAATGTGTCAAATGAATTTTGGCAAGGTTCTTTGGTAAACTGGGGAGGTGTTTAACAGGTAATCTGGTTGTTTTGTACCACTTGGAGATCGATATTCAAGGCATGATGAGAGTTTACCTTTTTGCTCCAAAATGAACAAGAAATTAAAGGTTGGAACATGACATAAAGCCGGAGGTATCTAGTTAAGACTTCCTTGCAATTAAAATTATTTAAAAAAATTGTTAGTTATTACTGGTTGTTGCTCAGATCTGCCCAGCATCGCTTTTGTATTTTTCCTAGTTTCATCTTTAGTAGTCTTTCGAACATATATCATAATTTCATCTTTAGTGCGTTTGTGATACGTCATATATCATTTATCATATGTCATAACAGGTAGAGCAGAATGTGGAAGTTGAGAGGGACTTATTTTTATGTTAAAAATGTGGCTTACATACACAGGAGAGAAGTTCGGTTTCTTGGATTGTTCCTAAATGTATAAATTTTAAGGCAACTTCAGGCTGTTTTGGGCAACCACGTCAGTTTAGCTACACCAATTTCGGACATTTTTTTCAATTTTTTGACCCAGATATTATACTTCATCATAACCATACTTTCAATGAAAATGATCTAACATCAAACTCCTTCGAAAAAAAGGATTGATCTTTCTTATGGGTTTAGGGAGAATCAAGGCTTAGTTTTCATAGAGCTTCCATGACCGAAATAAACCTTGTAAAGGATCATGTTCGTGACCGTTTTCCCTAGAATTGATCCTTGGTGGCTTCCTTAACTTAAATCTGAAAAAATAGACACCTCTTGTCATCGAACAAGGATATTATTGCCCAGGCAGGTGTCGTTTTCCTACAATATCCATCTTCTTAGAAAATTCTGCTTTTTTGTCGGCTTCGTTGAAGCTGATAGAATACTTGCAAATATTTTTTGCAAGTTTAATTTATCTGCACGATTCCCGTTAATGGTAACACTCTTCCACCAAATTTCATTTAAACCAAAGGTTTGCACTCCAGCTCAGTGTCGATTCTTGTCCGTGCTGGCGAAAAGCTTTACGGTGTATGGTTGTGCGCCAGTTTGGTAAGCTTGCATGCATGTTCATATGTGGAAATATTCTTACGAAACAATCTGCTGCAATCTTCAACGGAAAAGATACATCTCAAGCGTCTGCAATTCGTACCTACTGATACGCTGAACAACTTCAATTCCTGTTGGCGCTGCCGCGAGGCACTCAAATTAACATTGACCACGACCTAGAGGAGTATACCTGACCTTGTCTCAATCCGCGGCCTGCAGTCTATTCATGCAAGACAATCATTAGTTAACGTGAGCCATGATGCCAAGGCGTTCGTTCTCGTTTGCAGGTAAGCGGGAAAATGAATCTGAGTATCGAATACCAACCAAGCAATCTGGCATCGGAAAAGCTCACACATGCAGTGCAACTGAGATCCGCGAATTTTCCACATATCCGAGCCATAGATGAATTTCGTGTAGACTGTGGGTCTGAGCGAGTACTTAGCCATGTGCCCGAGCGGCGGTTGAGTAATAGCTGGACCGCTGGAGAAGGTGAAAGCTGAGGCTCGAGTTGGAGCTAGCACTGACCAAGGCTAGCGACTATCTAGTCGGAGCGGTGGGTCAGTTATCGACGTCCGCGGGAGTTCACGCAGAAGGGATAGTTTCGCCGACATAGTTACGCTAATTATCACGAGTGTATTTTCCTTTGAGTTTCCACGCCAGCCCCATTCGAAGGTGTAGTAATTGTAAATAGTGGCTGGGGTTTAGGCGACGGTCGTGAAAACAACCTGTTCCTTGCCAAGTGGTTCGTACGCTTTTCCCCGTTTTGTTTGGCGTTTTCCCAGCCCACCACTACCGCGTCGGCGTCTTTTCTGCTTACTGCACCCCAGCAGGTTGTAATTGCTGGAGGAGTAACTCCTCCACGCGAGCACTGCGCACAACCAGGACTAGAGTAACTGCCGATGCGGGTTTTCCGGATACTAGGACTTACAATTTTCACTACGAATTCCAGTGTCAATCGTTTCGGACGGGTGTTCCGCGAGTTTCTTGGCTGAAAATTCAGAAAACTGTTGTTGTCCTCAACCAGGGGGAGACCCTTACCACTCATCCTTGAGTGGTCTGTCGAGTTGTGTGCAACAATTGAAAATTGCAATTCAGTTTACACCGCCTGGCGTTGAAACGTTTGATCTGTTCGCGTCCTTTCGCGAGCGAGACGTTCCTGGCAAATTGCAGCTTGCGAGAAAAACCTTCGCATATCCTTTTCAATAGAGCGACTGTGAAGCATTTAATTTTCCGGTCATCGACTTCAAGCAGAATTTTCCTATTCACAATCCTCGTGCTCACTATCGCGTTCGCATCCGTATCCGGTTGGTCGTTTTCGCATAGTGTTAACTTGAATATCCTGTGGATCGACGTGGTGGCAGTTTTGAGTGTTTTTTGTTTCCTTTCTTTCTGTGTGCATTCAACGTAGAAAAGTTTGCAAGCATCAAATTTTGATTTATTGTTGTTGGTGTTTTTGCGATTTCTAGTAGTCAGTGAGAGTGGGCCATTCAGTTAATTTGTTGAATTTGAAATCGCAACGAATTCGAAGGAAGTTCGTCGTCTAATCGATTTCGAATTTGCGTCGAGAGAATAAGATTTGGTTGCGTTTTTTGACAGAGTCGAGAAGGAAAGAGGTAGAAAAAGGCAAAGTCAAATCATCATGGCTGAGAATGAGAATGAAAGTATTTTCGAGGAGAAAGTCGAGAATAAGATGAAAAATCGGGCCCGTAAGGGTGCCGTTAAAAAGAAGAATGTCTTCAAAGTCAAGGATCACTTCTTCATTCCACGTTTCTTCAAACAACCAACATTTTGCTCCCATTGCAAGGATTTCATATGGTGAGTGGATACGAAGTTATGGATTTGAACATTAAATTTAAGGACATGCAGGAAAAGCAAAAGCTTAAAATCATAAAAGTATAAAAGCACGTTTCTGATATTAATTTATTTTGAAAATTTCTACTATCCATGCTATGGTAAAATGAACGGCATTAAATGCAAACTCATGCAGTTTTTACGCTCTGGTTGCAATTTGCGTTCTTGAAACTTGCGAAATTTTTCAGGATTTTCATCTTTTCACACACTTTCATTTGTTCTGAATTTTGTTGTGCTCCGAAATCGCGAGTACGTTAATTATACTCTATTAATTGTACTTAAAATAAAAGTTCAACCTAAGAACTCAAAAATTTCAAATATAAATTTTATTATTCAAAAAGTTTCAATTATAAATTTTATTATTCAATATATTTTCTCGGTGTCTCAAGTTTTTAATGGTCATTTTTCAATTTTTTATAATCTTTTTTTTTAACTTTTGGTCCTCATCATTTTTTGAGTCCTTTCTATCATAACTGATAAGCCATATGGACAGCTATTTGAATAATTCAGTTTCACTTCATGAAACCAAGCCGTGCTGATTTTTATAATTATCCTTATCTGTTTTATGGGACTGTATTAATCATCGTTTGCCGTCCCGGCTATTATCATTATTGGTTTCGAGAAAAGACTGACCAGACTGCCCAGTCAATACTCATATTTCGTTCTGCGTCAAAATGTTTGGCATAAAATTCGCTGTATCTCAATTCAGAATGCATTTTATAGTAAAAAATTTTTGATTCAACTGGTGCATTACCAACCCTTTAGTCCTTGCCAATTGTACAAATATTTTTTTATCAACATTGAGGGAAGTGCAGGAGTTTGTAATTTGCAACTGTCGTTGATTTATACACATATTAATTTTGTTGATGATTTTCCTTAAATGGAAAACGACTTAAGTTTGAAAAAGTCAAAATGGGGGAATTAAATATTAACAAAAATTTCTGTCTAGTTATTCAGAACCACATGAAAAAGTGACTATTCTGGTTGCAGCAATCGAATACTACGGAAAAGCTCCATCTGCTTTGTAAAGGACTTGAATCCCTTAAGAAAATTTGCTTTCTTACTAGGTAGGGGTTTATGTCAGGATGACCGTAGGGGTCACCAATTTTAAATTCTGCAAACCATCATGAATTGTTTGATTTATTTATTTCTCATTTATTTATTTTTTTTTTGTTTTCTTTATATTTAAAACCAACGCTCCCAATATTTGAAATTTCGAATGAAATTTTTAAAGTTTTCAGTGAAAATTCATCTGCTGATCTGCTGAAAATAATCTGTTTGCCTCCGATGAATTCAACTTTTACACAACAGTGAGGGGATTTAAGTAACATAGCCACATTCAAGTGTCGCTTAACACTTTTCAAGGACTCTCCTGCCTCGAGCTTGGATCATAAGTAGATTAAAATGATAATTTAGTTAGCGCGTGGTACTGACCAAATCGCTTTCTCGCCATTTCCCTATGGATAATTGTCAAAATGTTTTGATTTCAGTTTAGCACCATAGTAGATTAGCGGGCAGTTTCAGTAAGTTCAATATTTTTTGAACAGTCTTAGCAAGTGAAATCATTCAAATTCTATCGCACAGCCGAGGTCCGAATCCTGATGACTGAGTTGAAAAAAAGTTCAGATTTGATATGCTATCCCAAAATGCTATCGGGACCATCACTCGTACATATTTTTTTTTCAAAATAACCAATTAATATTCTTATCATCTTTAGCGTTTGGAGTTTCCTCTTAGTCTTATTTGTTTCTCCTTAATTTATTTTGTCAAAGAAAACTCGATTTTTTTTATTTTTGATCGAAAAAATTCCTTGAAAGTTGTCAGTTGCTACTTTCTTGCTCTTGGAAGCATCACAGTCTCTCTCAGGCCTTCACTTTCGGAAGCAAGCGCCTCCATTTGTATCTGTCCCTTGACCGCGTCCTCCGATTTTGAAATCCGACCAGCGATATTGCTCCTTTGGTTAGAAACAATTGCATCCATACTATTTTGTTGCCTTTTTGCGGATACTCGAAGCGAAAACTTTTTTCGGAAATCCTTTTCAATAGTTTTTTTTTCAACCTATTAACCGATCGAGATAGTCTTCGGTATTCCAACCGTCCTTTGTTTTCGTAATTGGTGTTTTTCAAAAAATTTAACACGGGGTAGTGTCAGCACAATACTTTCCGTAAAAGAGATTCCTGTAATGCAGTTGGAAACCATGCGAAGCGTCTTATTGTTGCCTTTTATGTCCTAGCTGTCTGAGCTGATGATGCCTTTAAGTAACAAAAAAGCGTCCCCATGAAAAACCCAGCAAGACTCGATGGACATGAAAGGCAAGGGGGACATTGCGTCTGGACATTTTATTTCGTGGAGTTTATTTATAAATGGTTTTGAGAATCCTTAATTCCTGTTGTTGATTAATCTGTTCGACAACTTTATTCCATTTAGTTAAAAGTTAAAACGGAGAAAGACAAAAATACAAACAGAAAAAGACCAAATAATTAGACCAAGACCAAATAGCCTTCTTGGCTAAAATTCAAAACTGAAAGTAAATTTTTCAATGCTTTTCATCACATAACATTTTTTGTAACACGCCCATGTTGCAAAATGTCCTCCAAAGTACCGGTGTAGGTACAAAATATGCCCATCAAGTCCTCAGTCCCGTTCTGAGAGAGGTTTTAGATGCACTGCCCTAGTGGTTTGAACATTCTCTAATAAAACATTGACAGGATGTTTCCCATCAGCTTATAATTGAGGCTGAATAAGAGCGCATCGGGAGCATTTGTGTCGTAAACAGAAGTTGATCCTGTCTACACTCAATGACGCACCTTCCTCCCAACCTCAAAAGCGCTACAGAATCTTTCAAATCTCTGGAATTTTATGCAAAGACCAAATAGGCACACGCTGCAGTTCTAGGGAACAGCTCTAGTGTGTAGGAAGGGTGATCACAAGCCGTTCGGCGATACTTCTCAGAATTTGTACGGGCAAGGATTAATTTATGGAGACAAGTATCGTCACGAAGAAGCTCCATTTTTCTCATCAGTAGGATACTTTGCTAGCAGTGAGGTGTTATTGTTTCATAGATAATTCCATTGATAGTCTTTTTAGTACAGAAAAGCAAGAGGCAAGTTTCCGCACTGACTCAAAAATCATTGTCAAGAGCTAGCCCACTGACGAGAATTAATTGGTTTTCGCTGGCCAAGGTCCTTGCTGGACTTTCTATTCCTTGTTCGCCTTTTTCTGACTCAAGGCAATTGTAATATACTCACGATTTGTAGCTGATGAAAAACTGTGTCACAACTGTGTTAGCTCTTTTCTTTTGGAATTTCCATGAGAGGGCAATCAAACATTTGTATGGACGGCAACTGTTCCTCCAGATGTCACAAGGAAGGGAGATACCACCTGATGCATAACTGACAAAAGCCAGTTCTTTTTGGATTATGCAGAACCTTCTTCAATAGCGTCTTCCAACTTAAAATTTACTTTTAATAATGATCCGATGCCTATACCGCACGGGAATTTGTTTGAAATTAATGTTATTGCCGTCATAGTCCTTGTTTTCAAAATTGTTATTATCCTACACAAATGGTTAATTCCATATAAGTACTCTAGCTCTTGAAAATATTGTATTCTGCAAATGTTAAGTCAATCATCACAGAATTTCTGCTGGTCTTACACCATGCGCTTCAGGAAGTTTCATAGTCCGATGCACTGGACGGTAGGGTCCCGATCAAACATCGCAACGAAGAACACAAAGAAGAACGAGAAAGGTCGCATTTTTATCATTCGCACTCCCGAAAACCCACTACGAAATATAACAATTTGAAAGCTTCTTCGTTTTTTCACTATGCACGCAGTCGTAAACACTTGTTTCTAAGTAAATCCAGGCGTGATACTGCCCAAAACACTATTCAGAATCATTTTATACTTGTTATACGGTAACCAAATGCGATGGATTGTGGTCACTTTTGCTTGAACGGAATCAGGAATGCTATCACTTTTCAAGTTCCTTTCAGAAGCCTAAGAAATAATCCTCCTCAAATCAAATTAATTCATTTTTTCGTCTATGTGCAATCAGGTCTATGGAATCATCCTGACAATATCAAAAACTGCATTTTGAGTCGAGCTTTTGAGCTTTTAATTTTACTAATTTTAATAATATAATGATTATTATTATTCCTAATTGATAAAATAGGCGAGTCCTTTCCAGAGTGTTGTATCGTTTCATCTGGGCATGTTTAGAAACAGTGAACAGCGTGTTATATTACGTGTGGACGGAGAAAGGCACAACCGATGGCTTCCTGGCGTAGAAGGAAGACAGTTTTCTCTCACTCTCTCTCTCCTTCTCTCTCTCAATAATTCTTCTCTGTTCCGTTTGTCATTGCTGAAAGAGACTACGCCGAAAACACCGCTTCAATGAGGCATAAGAAGCCTGCTCCAAAGAAATTTGACAACCAGTTGTCAGACTAGAATTTTGGAATGACAGAGGAGGTGTTTAATCGGTAGTCTAGTTTTTGCGCGCCGTCAAAATACGGAGGTACTGGAGCCGCTGCTTTATTATTGCCATTACTTCTACTTTTAGTTCTACTACCACCACTATAATCTACTAATACTACTACTTTTTCCATCACTATTGCTACTATGACTACTGCTGCTCTCACTACTTCTTTTTCTACTACTGCTTCTACTGGTACTACAACTACGACTACTACTTCTTATACTACTGCTACTTCTACTACTACTACTGCTACTACTTTCATCTCTACCAACATCCACGCTAGGGTATCTAGACGACGTAGAACGTGTCTGGTGGATGTATCTTTATGTTGTATCCTTGCTCTCCTGTGGGAGATTCTTCCAGTAGAACCCTTTCGACCAGGCAAAGTAGCCTGGAACTGATAATTACTACTACTGCTACTACAACAACAACAACAACTACTACTACTACCATTACTAAACCTGCTTTACACGCTTAAAAATACACTCAAAGCTCATTTTAAAAATTTATGTTGATTTTTAATTATTAACTGATTCATCGAATCTGATTTTATTTACATTACCAACTTTTGTATCCTGATATCGTTTCAATTTTACCATCCAAACAGTCAATTGGAAGAAATGCCGTGCTTTGATGGCTCCAATTATTCTTGCGGTAACAACCAAACAAGTTGGTCGGGATGGCCTGAAATCTGCTGAGAAGAGACAAAGGAATTTTCGAACCGAAATTAATATCGCGTTTAATTGAAATTGCGAAACTCAAAACGATTTAATTGGCGAAAATCACACATCGTTACCACTATCAAAATTCCCAAAAATGGTTTCATATACGCACACACACACTTTAACAATTATCAACGATGTAACTACGAAATTTTATCGCAATCATTTTAATGAAATTTTTTTGATATGATGGAAAAATTTTATGAGAATTTTAACATTAATAAATAAATTTATTTCGTCCTTTTCATATTCCAATTGGCTTCATATTAACTAAATTTAACCGCAGTAAACTTAAATGGAATCGATACGAAGTAATTTAGTTTTTTTAATAATGAGGCTAAAATACTGCAAAAGTGAATCGATTTTCTCATAAAAAGGATCTGCAGTTCTTTGGGAATATTCTTACACAAAATTGATATCAAAAAGCTAAGGCCAATCACAACTTACTTTAAATTTCTCAACCAAAACCATAGGCTCCTTTGAACACATTTGTGGGTAGTTTTTAATGAAACTGCAAAGTTTTGGTTCCAGTTCCTTTTTTCAGGAAACCCTCAGATGAAGAAAACCTGAGAAAATGGTAGCACTAATAGCATCTAATTTAGAATAGGGAAATTGATACCGGATATACCTTCCACTGTACATGCTGGACACAGCTTGAGCTTGGAGTACTTCTAAGAACCTTTTGTTATTGTTTACGGACGTAGGAGTATCCTGCAGGCAGGATGTTTGATGTAAAACATTCAACGTTACGAGGCTATACTGAGGCTACGAGGCTATACTGAGAACAGTCCTGAAGAAATAGACAATGTCAACATTTTCTGTATAATGAAATACCTGAAAGCGATTCCCGGCGAAAACACTTACTTTATAAGGTTGTTGCGAATGTAGTTGTGGACTCAGTAATGTAATTGTTTCGAGTGAAAACTCCACATAGAGAATCCTTTTAATCGAAATAGTTGCCAGTGAAGATTTATGACTCTTTTCAACGAGATCCAGTCTCTCAGCGTGGAATTTCAATTTTCTGGTTCCAAGAAACTCCCTTAAAGCTTTTTTGCCAACTCGTTCCTCATGAAATAATTTTGCTGTCAAAAAGTGATCTTTATGTTTTCATCTCTTTTGACGGTATGAACATAATAAGTTTTGAAAATATCCACATGTTTAGATCACTTTTTGACGAGTAACTCAAACGTTTCAAGAAATGGTGGTCTGCTGATAATAAGTCAATTAAGCACGGCGAGCAAGGAGCAATCTCGGTTCGTTTGTTTTTTGACGAGCGTTTTTCTGGATATACCAAGTCACTCATTGTAACGGAGCAATACACCTCTATCCCTTTTGAGTAGCATAGATTAAATCAATCTTAATTTAGGATGCTTTTCGTTCTTTTGACTCCAATGTTTCCCAGCATTGGAATATTCGTTCGGTTGAAGGAGCGAATAGTTATCAACGTCAGCGCACCCAAACAATATTATTGGAGGAAACCTTGACTTTCGCAGGTCACTGGGAACCTAGTTGGAGTCCAATCATAGGATCGATTCAAGGCGACTATCGTATAGCAACCAAATTCGGTCACAGGTCGCAATTAATTTGAAGAACAGGTCATCGGATCATCGGAGACAAATGATCTTGCAGAAAGCCATCATCAAGCTTTTTCGTAATAATTTTTGAAAATTCACACAGGTGACTTTAAGTTGACAAATCATGAACGTCAAATCTTCTTCGCAAGATACCTTATGGTCTTACGTGTAACCTTGCCTACGCATTAGGAACAGACGTAGCTCGTCTTTAGCAACTGATGGTCCTGAGCTTGCACAAAGCCTTACTCATTGGTCCATATCTCCGAATTAAAATTGATTGAATCAGATGTAAATTTGCTGTTGAAATTCCTCGTTGCTGTGGCAGGTTTGTACTCTACCTCAAATTAGTAAAAAAATAATACAAAGTCCGTTTTAGAGCCGGTTCTATGTTCTTTATCTGAGTTTTTTGCTTGGCCATAATGAAGTGCATTACAGGAATGACTGAAAGTCCATAATCTAGTTTGCAGCATTTAAAACTCGATATGTCATAATACAAACGACACATGATAGAAAAGCTTAATAGAAAAGACTAATAGCCAACTTCATGCTTCATGTGTTCTTCATGTTATCTATCAACTTTCTTCACTAGATCTTCGGCGAAAGATCGGAAGGTAGCAGCCAAAATATTACGGCAAACCTCTTTAGATCTTCTATGTACAATAGTATCAAAAACGCAATGACGACTTTGACGATGTAGTTCAGGACTCATTAGAGTTTGACGTTTTTGAACGCTTTTGGTTCATATCGCTTTGATAATTTTTGAAAAAAATTTCTGTTCTGCAATGAAGATTAAGTCAAATTTTGTGTTGTCTAAGCACAAAATGCTGGAAAATTTCAGCTCATTTAATCATACTAGAAAAGGGCAAAGATGCAGCGAGAGGGCGTTTCACTTTGAACCTCAAGTCATGTCATGATGACAATCTTATTCACATGGATCCGATGGTACATTATGTCTTTATAAGATCTCTCACTGAGAACGGGAAAAAGATATAGTATCATAACCGCAAGAGTAAAAAAATTGCTGCTTTTGTCCAGGCAATTATTGACGTTGCCCTAATCATTGACGCCAAACGTAAATATTCATGGTTCTAAGGTCGTTCTGTGTATCTACGAAGCAACTGACCTGCGTCAGCACTCCTGAGAGGCTTCACGAAGAAAAGGATACGTAATTACCCATTAAGCTTATAATGCGAGCTTTCCGAAGTAGAGAGCTTAAAATTGAAATGACCTAGGTGAGTTGAGAAAACGTGATGGCTTGATATCCGGTCTTAAATGTATGTTGGAATCATTTTTCGCATCGTCTATGGGTAACAATTTTTAACATTGTTAATCCGCCTCACAGCATATTTTCATCTTTACTTGTTACTCTTAACAAGTGTCGTTTCCAAATACCAATGATTAAAAATCAGTCGAAAAATTCCGTTATTCCTCGTCTCTTCCTTTGATTCGTCCACATGATGTGAACCACCAAAAAATTAACCACCAACATTTCAGTGAAACAGGAGTACAAGTACCGTTAGATTTACCGTTAGAAGCATTGGATCTTAGGTATGATCTGGCACGTCCTCAAGACGAGGTCAGTCTAGGATGCAGTTCTTTAGTTTGAGCCGAACATTGCAAGAAAACCACCCAAAATACGATAAAAAAATTGATAAAGTAATTCTTCGCGATGATAACGGTCAGTTCGATCACGTAGTTGTTGTCAAAAGGATTTAGAATATCTCCAAATTGAATGTTACTGAAACCGCGAAATCTTCCGGACAAAGTCTCCTCTAATTACTGGCTGATGTACGTTGCACGTTTGGGCAAGTCTTCGGTTCCTTTCTTCTGCAGATATCAAAAATGTGTTTATAATTAGGATCTCTTTTATAGTTTAGAAGGTTTTTTCTGAGATTGTAATAGGAAATTGTCTGTAATGTGGAAGAATGTAGTAAGCAAGGATACATAATATTTTTATAACCTTGTTTTTCCATTTAGTTATGAAATAAATTGTTGTCTGATACGAAAAAAAGGGGCCTGAATTAGTTTGTTTCGTCAATAGAAATGCACTGGTTTTGGCAGTATAATTTCTGTCGAGATTCCTGTCGATAGAAGAGCTGTCAGGACCTTCAAGAATAAATAGTTCATAGCATGTTTCCGATGATTTGTCAGAATCCAAAGTCGACTTGTCAGTCGGATGAGACCGAGGGGCATCGTAAACTTTTGGGCCTCCCTTTTCTTTCTTGTCTTGATAAAAGTTGATTGCACTGCTTAGAATAGGACGATCAATTGAAGAGAAACTTAGCGTGGCGTCCTTTCATGCAAAACTTACGACGATTTCGAAATCAGATCCCTAATAATTCAGGCAGTTAGCGTCCAGGAAGAGAGGAACTTAATTCTGTAATTTATTTATGTCAAAAAAAAAAATAACGCTTTCCTAATTCTTCCTAGACTAAAAATGAGAAAAGCCTCGAAAATGAGGAAAGACTCCGAGCTGAAAGTTTCTGCTGCCTCAGCACTCATAGGATCTACAACAACCGGCGTAGCACTCATCATAAGGAGTCAGCACTCATAGGATCTACAACGATCGGCGTAGGACAACCTATCCTAAGTCATCAATAGTTTCCAAAACATTACTGAAATATACACATTAATTTACCAGTGTCTGATATTTCGAATGCTTTTTCCAATCCTTAAAATAAGTCGATATCCTTTCTTTTACATTTCTATCAGATTATTACAAATTTGTTGAACATTAAACAATCATAATAAGATATTCACCTAAATCCATGCACATTTTATTAATGGCTAAAGTTTCGTCTGTCTGGAAATAAACAATAACATTTTCGCGTCCATTATCCTTCGAAAATTCAACGTAGCATCAACAGAAATGGATGGTATAAATTCAAATTGCTTTTCCATAATCTTTCACACTAATCAATGCGAGAATTGAACTTGGTATTATTATCGCAATCGATTTCACGAAAATAGCATTCATCTTTTTTATAGCCTTAACGAAAAAAGGAGAACTAAACGTTAAACTCCTTACAACCATGGTTGGTCCTGAATACTTACAAAATGTACGTTGGTCGACAGCGTCTAAATCGTTGACGGTACACAACTAAGCCCATCCTCAATAACAAAATGAACGATATAATCTTTGAACAGCAAAAAGAGCCAAAGTACAACTTTAGTCCTTTCTCTACGCTAAACGTGAACGTGAACATGACAATAGGGTTGTGTAGAGTAGAAATGAAATGAGTCCTAAAACGTTGGACATTGTCAGCATTCCCAGAAGCAAGGAGAAAGTTAGCCAACTAAATGGACGTAATGTGAAATGTGGTGCATAAGTATTAGCCCGAATGGCGTGTGTGCTGCAAATGGAAATCACAAATACCTTGATGGTATCCAAATAGTCAACAGGTTCAGGATGGATATAAAGAGCGACAGAGAAGGAGAAGGAGAGAGAAAGCGAGAGGATGAGAGAGGGCTTATCTCACTCCTTGGCATTTGAATGGGTGCGATGAAAACGCTAAGAACCGTGTGAGCAAAGCGCAACATGTAATAGGACAATAATATCACTACAACAGCCACCCACCACGCATGATCCCATCATGTCCTTTTAGTGGAAGTAACGACGATTCGATTTACTAAACATTCTAGCATGCATCCATCCTGGGGCCATCAACCGCTCCTCAACGATGGGTAATTTTGTGTTGAGAGTTTAATGGCTGCAGGGTATCGGTGAGAATGGATCCGTCGATGAAAATGTTGATTTTTTTTTTATCGTGCTCCTTTTTTTTTTAATAAAACTGAATCGGGACCCGTTGAGAGCATCAGACTTCCGAAAATCAATAAATCGACACATAAAAGCAACATTTTGCTTTCGGTTTTTATACTCGTCTAAACCTATTCGCAAGGAATCGAATATAATCTGGTACGGCGCAATAAAAATGTGCTAAGGATATCAGACGATTATCAAAAGATTTTATTTTTAAAATTCAATTGTAAGTCGATACGTTCGTTTGCAGGTTGACTGCCTTTTCATTTTGCATTACACAATCCGCCAGGCTAACTCGCCTAAGTGTACTTGCGACGGTAAAAAGATAAATATCTTTCAATATCCTGCCAAGTTGAACCAAATACAAAGAAGATGACACTGAGGCACTGAGAATCAATACTTGAATCGGGAGCTAATTCATGGAAGCTTGTTCGTAATGTATGCGATAGCACATGTGAGATTTTCCATATACTTGACCACGTGACAAACAGATATATGTATATGGTTTCAGATTATTTTATTACTCTTTTGATTTATATTTAAATTAAATTATGACATAGGGATTTTATTTTTGTTCGGACCGGACCCATGTGTCGGGGCCGCTAATGCGAATTATTGTGGCATGTGTGCAAATAGTGAAAACACTTGCCTGGAAATAGGATATTGCCACTTGATTGATTAGTGGGGGCATTGTTTGCACAATTGCTGGTTTAAAATAGATCAAATTAGAACAATGGAATTCAGAGTCTACTATGAAGCGTGACGAGCTCAAGTGGAACACAAAAAATAAATATACCATGAAAGTTTTCGATGATTTTTGTTAACATTCATTTGAATGAATACGCTGGGAAGCATAGCAAGAGACCATGCCTGCAGGCCTGGTTTCAGCTCTGTTGGATTGTTATGAATAATGCGAATTTTCCACAATATGAACATACGAAATCACCTGGCTGATCTCTTTTGGCAATTTTATTTAAATAAACACATGTTCATGTCGATTTTATTGGTATACAGCAGAGTAAATATAATTATTATGCAAACAATTCATCCAGTATTTGAAGCTTTTATCATCAATACTATAAATTTATCTCAGACTCGAGACAAAAAGGACTAATTCAATCAATGAAAAACCATCAATTCCATCTACACGGCAAATCTTGTTTTACTCCCTCGTTGAAACAACTTTGCGTAGGAACGATAAATACTAACATATTCTTCAACCAAGCAACCTGATTGTCAATTTGCAAACCTTAAGCCAACACAAACTACCACCTCCAAACTGGTGTAACTACCTAAAGATCTACCCTTCCACTTACACGCTTTGGTAGTGAAAATCCTTTATTGTCTTTCACCCAACTCATTAAAAAATAAAAAAAAATAAAAAAAAGTTGTTGAATCTAAGCCATACAATCCCACTCTACAAATCCTAAATCTTCTTCTTCTTCTTAGCAATACAGCCTCTTTAGTGCCTTCTCTTCCTGCAACAAGCGCCTCCAACTGTCTCGGTCCATCGACTGCGTCCTCCAATTTTAAAAACCGAGCAGCGATGATTCGTGTTCGTCGACAGAGTCAGACCAGCGTTTTCTCGGATTCCCAACGGTCTCCTGCTCTGCAATTCTCCACAAGAATACCTGTTTGGGTATCCGTTGTTCATCCCTAGGATTTATGTGCAGATTTCGCAGTATTACAATCGTTGAGACCTCCGGCTTGCCCGAGAAATTCATACAGCTTTTAGTTGGATCGAATTCGCCATTGGTCTCCGTCTAACTCCGCTCCAATTATTCGTTCAAGCGGATAAATGGCATTTCCTCCTAAATGCCTTGGCTTCTATGTGATCGAGGACTTATTCATGATTTTTCAAAAAATTCAGAGAGGGACTTAATTTTTAACACTTGGAGCCTGTTGCCGATTGCGACAAAAATACAAGGCTTAGACGCATCATGAAATAGGTATTAAGCCCGTTGTTTTGCAATTTATCAAAGGATGTTCGTCAACTATTGGAAGCAAGTACACGCCAGCACCGGCCCTTAGCTTAGCCCGCGTATTTCAACCTATTAGATCCTGTCTGCCTACAGACACCAGAAACGTCCTTTATGTCTGTGGTCACCAAGTATTCCAAACTACTAGACTCACTGTGTATGGTGTCAAAAGCTCCAGTATTTCGACATCCTATGGCCGCGCTACCGAATTTTTTCCAACTGCTTTGATTGTTCTCAGATGCCCTAGTTTGTATGTATCGTTGACACTACCACCTATCGTATCACTGTTTAACCCTGTTCTCTTTCAAATGTCAAAGAAGTCCTTTAGTTTTGCGCTCAACATCCGGCTCCGTCGCATTGATCTGCGATCAACCAAGTAACTTTGCTAAATTCATAACATTTTGAGGATAATGTCTTTAGTCAAGACCTTTATTGTAATACATGGACTTTCTACAAGATTTATCGTACCATTGGCGGATTACATGGTAAAACATCATGAGCAGAGCAAGTGATCTACGAACTAAACATCTCAGGTGTTATTTAGCTACCCCCCTCTGAAGTTTTTGTCTAACATGGTTCATGATTTGGGTCTTTGGTCTCGTAATATGTTACCTCTTAGCTAGGAAGATCCCTTTCCTAACAGGGACTACTTCTAAAACTATCCAGCGTTTTTTTGCGTTATCAAGACACAAAACAATTCGTTGATCATGAGAATAATCATCCGAAAGTAGTGAAACAGTCATTTGTTCGTCAAAGTCAACATTCTCCCCACAAAACTATAGAAACAGAACTGAACTGCACACTCAAAAAGGTTCACTGAAGGAAGCCTGCAATATAGCATACGCACAAATAGCAAGAGCACTTTCCGATATCTTCTAGTAGAAAGAGATAGAAAAAGCTTATGCACGCTGCCTTTCAGCTCAAAAATATTCGTGAGGAGTATTCTTGCTTTGTACAAAAATGGGATAAAATGTACAAATCAAAATGAGTCTCCCTTTTATGTTCGAGTTTTCCGTTCTTCGTGTTTCGGTCTAACGTTATTCCTAGACTTTTTATATCATAGTTAGAAAATGTGAACTCCGCGCAAAACAGGCAATTGGAAGACAGTGACTTTTGAAAATATCTATGACAGCTGGTTTACTAAATTATCTACCAATCAGTCTCACTATGTTCTCTCTTTTACCACGTTCACATGTCCTAGCTAGCATTTAGTTCCTGACACAATCCTTGGGTCCTACTTCTCTACTTCCATGTGGTCACTTATCTATTCATGCTTCCTCTGCATAGGTGATAGTCTATATAGAGCCAGGAGTCTAACTGACCAGACAATACCCTTCAGCTGGAAGTACGACGGTAACCGCCCTCCTTACAACTGGCACAGCCACCTCAGAGAAAGTGTGGTATGTGACAGCATTCGCAAATTCACTCTCAGTCATTTTCAGTGGGATTCCTTACTCGCAGCGTAAGACCAAACATTGGCGTCGAACGAGTGTGCATAACCCAATACACTGACTACAACCTGTGTTTTCCAGGGATTGGTTTCCCCGTCTGTCAAAAACGCAAAATAGCTGAAAATTTCGTGTATTTTTAGACAGATTTATGTCATGCCTAGGATATTCATCAAGTTTTGTGTGTCCGAACATCGAATGTCTGCTAATTTTCCTCAGGATATAGTTCTCTGTTACCTTACATAAAAAACTGTTGTCTTTGTAACGATATCCTGAGTCAGATTCTTTATTAAAGGATTCTTATTTGTAATTTTTTAGTTAAACTTTAGATACGATTGATAATTAATAAGTCCTTTAGGGTTTCCTTTATGTCATTATTCTGTCATGATACGGATTTGTTTTTTCTTAATTTTTTAAGCATATTCATTATTGGCAGATATTATCATTCACACAAGGATATACCATTCCAAATGTCCTTCTCGTAATGTACAACAAACACATGATGCCATGATTTCAACAAGAAAGTTTATTCATGAGACGAAACGCTCACAAGCAAAAAGCATGTCCTGTAGACACAAATACGTGACACCTAAGTTTTTATCGTCGCTGTTACATTCATATCTAGTTTAGTGTTGTTTTGTTCTTTTTTTTCATTGTATGATTTTTTTTTTTACTTACAACTTTATTCATTGGCAACAATGCATCCGTGGAGGTAATATTAGATTTCTACAATGATATTCTGTCATACGAAAAAAACTTTTAAGGATGTATAAATAAAATATGAAAATGTGTGCTACGATAAAGAGAATGGGAAAAGTATCGACTGAGAAGGATCCACGTGATGAAAATTTTTCAGCAGGGGTGGAACGCATTAAGTATGAAGAAAAGATGAAGTACGTTTGGATTTCTCTTAAGGACCATAAAAATATTCCATTAGGAATTTGGAAAATGTTTCATGTTCCAATCATGATTTGAATCTGAATGTTCAGTCGATAGATCTGTGTCAACACATGAATACTGAATGGTACAATCAGAAGCAGGATCTGAAGGAAAAATGAAGGCATCACCAAGGATTCATTTCGTTTGAATATTCAGGAAATATTCATAGCTCTTTAACAGCTCGAAGAATAACTCGTATTAGAACAATCATAATAATAACTGTTTAAGCCATTCACCTTTCACAATTCACCTTCATCTTTTTACAGCAGTGTCACTTAACAATGTCAATCCTTTATTTTGAATGGACATTTTTTCTTCTTCCGTGAAACATTTTTCATCCGCTTGCACTGACTTTTAAGTCCTAGGCGAATCGATTCGAGTCTCTTTTAGCTTCAACACCATAGTTAAGTTATAGTTAGTAGTTAACACCATGGTTAAGAAGTGAAGCTACCGACTTTACACCTCCCCTGTTTGTCACATTATTTAGGACTAGGCCTCTTTGGTTTTGTCTCTTCAAGTTAGGGAAATGACTCTTTCAGCAGAGATGGATGGGAACGAGACGGTTTGCTGTCAGAGCTGTCATGGGCTATACCCTTCCTGGCAGGAAGAATTGTCCGCACGCACTGTTACACACAGTTCTAATATTCTACGGATGTTGATATATATCCGATAATATTTTCTGAAAGAGGAGGTCTCTTCTTCCAGAGACATGGGTGCAGAGCTTGGACCATCTTCCGCATACAAACAAGGTGTAGAAGGAACCATCTGTGGTCGTCGGTCAAAACAAATTAACAAGTAACAGTGACATTCCCATATTTTCCAGGTTAGACTGAAATTACTCGTGCTCTTTGACCAGTTGTTTCAGGTGATAATCAACTTTCTGCTTTATTTTATTTCTGCTAAACCACGCCCCAGATTATGGTCTGCAATCCACCTGCCTGGCGCTTTTTGTATCCACGTTTCTTGCCAAAAAGTTAAGATCCTTCTTCTTCCCTTTCACCACGAATTTTTCCGTCCGGTACCCCTACCTAAGTACACTTCGTTCTTCAGCAAGTTAGATGATGGCGACCACCCTCGTGGTAAACAGCACTAACGGCTCAGAGACAGTGCGGTATCCAGCTTCTGTTCCGTGAAATTTCTTGGCTCTGTACTTGTGCTAGACTTTCTTCGTACGACTCCCTGCTAAGAGCATCTGCCCAGACTTCGGGACCGTACAAAAGAACTGACTCCATCACAATCAAGAAAAAGCGACATATAATCATCCGTACCTAATGCGACGAGCATTTTCCTAACCACATTATTATGTTACTGACGAAACTGTCAGATAAGAGCTCAAATATAATCAAAAATACGTTACGTGAAAGCCTGGACCATTGGGCTCTTGAAAAAAGGAGCGTGAGTCGTAATATCTCATCTCTGCATCAAACATGCAACTGGGGACTTTTTCTTGCATTATCAGGTAAGACTATCAGGTAAGCATTATCAGGTAAGACTAAAAACATGTATGTCTGCTGAGCATCAGGTTCAGGCAATAAATTTTCCAATTGTGCTTTAAATCATTCTTCTTTCTAATCACAACTGGTAGCCTCTCTTTTGTCTCTTCCCTACATAGGAGGCCGAGAGTCTCATTTCACTAAAATGTCACCGTCCTTCTCCTCGCAAACTCCGCCCTTCTGTCAGAAGTATGATGGGTTCACTGTTGCTACTGCTAAAATGGCCAGCTCAGAGGTAGTGCTAAATATGGCATAAATTTGCGTGGCTGTTGGTCTCCATCACTGCGGTTCAATCGTCAATTCAATCGATTTATAGTCAGCCTATAGTTTTGAGTCTTAAGGCAGTTCATATTTTGCTTCACTAATGAGGAACAGCTTTTTCCTTGAAATTGGTATCGCAGTTTTGATCAGGTGGTGGCTGTGAGTCAACACCTTTGCAGCGTCCTTGCACATCATTCTCCACATTTGATGGTATAAGCTCATCTTCCCATCATTTATCACGCCAATGTATCAAATCGTTCTAGATTCCTTTCACTCAATGTTAAGTTCCCAATTTAAGTGTAAACAACACTGGGGACTCGCTTTTTGATATAAAAGAAGGCTTCAGTATTTTCAGCACTTTTCAAGATCGGTTATCCACTGGCTCTTGCAACTTTGTATCAAACATAGTTTGGGTTTCGCGTTTCCGACGGTGTGGTCAGCATGTAGTATCGTTACTTCATCTACCAACACCATCATACGTGGCTCATTCATCACGAAAACTTTTATGCCAGCTGATGCCTAAAAAACTTGTCAAACAAGACATTTCAACAGTCTGGGTGATGAAACGATCCATACGTCACTCCGATGCTAAGTATCTTAATTGGTGACCTCAATATGTTCTCTACAAGATTCGTGCCCTGTAGGTATAATATCCATGTTGGAGACCTCATGAGGCTGAAAGATTCCAGAGCGCTGCGAATGTCATGTCTATCCATGAAACAAAGATAAAAAAACTCTTTATAAAGCGCTTCACTAATAGCGTATCAAAAATGGAAAAGGAGTTTCTCACACGACCTGTATGTAATTATGCGATGTTATAACTTATCTTGATCCCTTGCCTATGTTTGCCTCTGCTATGGAAGCCAAGCCATTCTCTTTATTTCTTAGCAGTTTCTGAATATTTCCTGAGGATATTAAGCTTACGCAAGCCGCCGTGGTGAGACTCATGTTCGAGTTCAGCTATTCTCACATAATCCCAGTCAGCTGGTCCTAGTCGGGCCACTTTACTTTGAAAAGGATACTCACTTGTTTCTTATTTGCAATCTAACGATGCTTAATCGAAAGAGCAATCCTCCAGGACTCTTTATTTTCCAACTAGAAACTAAAGGGACTCCAGCACAACCGCCACATTCCGGATGGCATGCTGTCAAAGTTCATGAGGATAAGTCAATTCGTTATTAAAAAGTGTTTACCTGTTGAGACAGGATCACGAATTTTCATTTAAGCGACGTTAGCAATGAATTGAATTTTTGCCTAAATCCACATTTCAGGGTTCCGGGTCGTTACTAACGGATAGACAAGCTTGCTCTGGAAGGTATACGTTGCTTCGGTGTTCGTTTGAAACAGAAATAAGTCGAGTCCTCAGGTAATATGCTTTTCTGAGTGTACTCTACCTCCAAGTCCACCAGGAGGCTGCATGTTATGTAGTTTGAAGTCCTCTTGATTTCTTTGATAACATACGTGTATTCTGCCTGTCAACAGCTTTACTAGTAGAGAATCGCTGGACCTTTTTTTCACTTTTCTTGGGATTTTCTTCTGAAGACCTCATTGTTTGGTACTTAAAATCAATTTTGGTCCTCCGGGTCTGATGTCGCTTCATTGTCCTTTGTTTCGTTTTGAAGTGTGTCAACTTAAAACCAAGGCACAGGTCATATCAGTTGCTGTCAGTCTTTTCCCCTGATCTGGTTTGGCTCTGTCTAAGACATTGCAAATAATCCTTTGAAGCTTTAGTTTAAAACGGAATTTTCTGTTTTGTCATTTCATGCAGCTCTTTTTCTGTTTTCAGCAATCTGCGATAGCAATAAATGCTGAGCATACTGGTTTGGTTCATCTGTGCCTATTTTTGTGGATTGAAATGGTATTGTCGTTTCCTTTTTACTTTTAACATACATTACTTTAACATTGCTTTACATTTCATACTCCTACACTACTTGATGATACATTCTTCTTTTAGATACGTCAACATTCTTCGCTACTACGTATCTGCATTGCTGCTGCGAAAGCGATCTTTGGCTAAGTGGGTGATTATCCTTTAGCTGGCTGGTGTTAGCTGTACCTTGAAGTTGTTACAAACCATTCTGTCCCTGTGTTCTCTTTCTGTTAGATGACGAGTAGACATAGTGACTCCCGTCACTTCCACTGCACGGCGCATCGTAAGGACATCGCGTCACGCGTAAGAGTAGCGCGTGAAGACAACTTGGATATCTACGATTCTAGCACAACTACGACCTCACTTATCGAATTATCTACTTGCAATTTTGGCTATCAGGCCAGAAACCAAAAAATAATTAGTTTTTTTTGGCATTATATAAGCTGAGTTCGCAGGCTTAAGTCCTTAAGTTACGATAAAACAGCGCATCTCATGCAAAATCTATAATATCTCTCAAGTTGAACAAAAAAAACAAATTTTCAAAAAGTAGAATGGGACCCTTGACAAAGGAAGACTTCGCCAAAACTGCCACTCAGCTCTTTTTTTTGAACATTTGGTTACATAGATCTTCTGCATGTGGTTCATAACCCCTACTTTGCTTCTGTAAAACGCTAAAGCTGCCACATTGGATGGCATTGGACTTTTAAACCAAAAAATTCATCAGTAAAGGAGTACTAGTTAGCTACTTACTGTTGGTACATGCAGTACATTATATTATCACAAGTACAGACCTCCAAAAAAAACTGCCGTTATAACGGTATTCCATCAAAGTAGGCGGAGTTGTATTTGGATGCTCAATATTTCCTTATTTTTGCGACAAATAAATTTAATTTTCACAAAGCTTCTGTGCGAAATCACAAAACGAACATAACCTGATTTATGCTGTTTCTATCTCTTTCTAAGATAAACGAACCGAGAGTGCTAATGCTTTGTGTACTTACGCCATTCTGTCAGCAACTCGTTCCGAGAGAGATGCTTTTTCATCTCCAGATTACCTCGAGGATATGAAATACCCATAGGAGGTTCCTCGATTGCTTTATGTTTCGCTTTTAGCAGTTTCTATGATAATAAGGCCGATATGATTCTTCTTTAGATGTGTGGAGCAATACATGTGCACGATTAATATTAAATTTATTTCAAAACTTTTGAAATCTGAAACATAGTTGGAATGTTTCTGCTAAAGAATTTCAATTATAAAGTCCAAACAGTCAGGAAAATTGCAACTCTGATAGCAACCCTTTCAGGTTAACGAAAATTCCATTGAATGAGCCATTTATTATTACTCTTAGCCGTTCAGATGTCAATCAAAATAATTCTATAATAACTCACCAGATTTGACAGTCTCTTAATTATTTTGAATGAGAATTGCTGATGTGTGCTCCACGCATGATAGGCTAAAGTTTCACATTATAAATCTTTCGCTCATGACTGTCGCAAACTCTTTAACGGAAAATGTTCACTTGAGTGGCGGCTTATTAAATTTTCTGTGACAAGGCTTTTAATTAATGTCTAACTTTCAATTATCCTTCAATTTGTGATTAATATCAGGATCCTTGACGCTTAGCCAACTGACTTAAATGACCCTTTAATTATTTCTCCACTTCATGGCCTGCTTTTTGCATTGCAATCAAATCTATGTACTGTTCGCAAAGATAGATAAATTCTAGAGAATTTCGTTTGGGCAGATTGAAATCTTAGTATAGGACTGTGTGAAATTGTTTATATATGGGGATGGGGAGGAGGGATGTTTTGTGTTGCCATTGTATGAGCTTACAATTACGTCCATTATATGATCACAAGTACGATGGATGCTTTCATTTTACTTGGCAAGATGCAATCATTACATTGTTCCATTATTAAGATCTATCAAAGATACGATGACGACAAGATAAGAGCCTTCTATTGGGGGATGTTAAGTGTGGGTTTTTTTTTTTGTTAATTTACTCATATGGCTGATAAATACGACATTTGCAAGTCGGTCGTATGTAGGTTTAGTTGATTTTTGTAGAATTAGAGTACGATCGAAGCACAACACTGTCTAGCAACGAAGTATAACAGCAATCACAAAGCTCAAGAGAAATGAGTTTCGGGATGCCCGAATCACAAGAACAAGGACTTTAATGACAAGGACATGGCATAGTGAAAAAAAAACAGCCCGCCATGTAGCTCGTACGCAATAATTGAAAATTCATGTTGCGTTTGTTCGCCGTCTTGCCAACCTTTTAACGTCTTTACGGCAAACATTAAACATGCAAGTGTCCCTTTTGAATATGTTCCGCCTCCTCGTCCGCAACCCTTCCTTTGCCAATACAATATGCATTTTCTCAAACACTTGTTCTGGTTGAATGTTTTCCAGACCTAAAACATACTTTCATACGAGCGGAAGTGAAAAGTGGGAAAATGACATGAAAAACCATGAAAAGGATATTTTAGTAAGGGAGTCTCTCAGAATCAGGTCACCATATTGTACTCGATATAGAAAAATGAAGAAAAAAATGTAGTAATGACATGTTCCAAGGAATTTTTACCGCATATTCATGCAGAAACTCATGTAGATGAGAATGCAGGGAAAGTTTTCTTTATAAATATCAAAACCATCCAAGGGAATATTGTTTAGTCTAGAGAGTGTTTGGTGTGAAGTAACAAACACCTGACGCAAAATTGGTTTGGAAAGTTTCCGACTATAAAAGACTCCAACTTGGTTACCTGCATAGGTAACTTGTTCATTTGAAATATTAAGGCAAGTAACAGCACTTACAGACAGCCCCTCCACTTTAATTTCTCAGAAAGATGCATAAGGACTGGGGCTGCTACTCTGGTTTTGGTTCAACGTTGCATCCTTCTTTGGATCCATCTGCAAAGCTGAGTACAAGACTCCTTCTGAAAGTGGTCATTCTCTATTAATTCCTGCTCTGGTCTCTCGTTACTATGCAAATTATGGAAAGGACCAAATCACCTTATGAGCCTTCCACGTACGAGTAAACAAGACTGATCTTTGCACTCGTCTTACTCGTATCTTATTGCCAGCTGTGATGATCTTCCGGTCAATAAACACTCGTTCGAAATTATCCTATTTACATCCACACCTCATTAACGTGAGCTTATGCATATGGAAATTGTTAGCCCCTTTGTACCATGCAAGCTCATCTACAGCTCGTTGGTACCAGGTTCGAAACAAATATTCCGCCAAGTATTCAGAAATTTACATATGAACATATGTGTTGGTGTAGTATATCGAATGCAGTGGCTTTGATCTAAAGATACCTCGGCTGGCTATCCAATTTCGTAGTCAGAATGTACACAATTTGCTG
Source organism: Stratiomys singularior (assembly GCA_954870665.1). Taxonomy (NCBI): domain Eukaryota; kingdom Metazoa; phylum Arthropoda; class Insecta; order Diptera; family Stratiomyidae; genus Stratiomys; species Stratiomys singularior. Next base: position 9,037,158 of record OX940881.1, on the reverse strand, counting down.
CGTTCGACATATTTTTTTCTGTTCTCGGTTTGTTGTTGCTGGGGCGAGTTTTGCTAGACGATTTCCCTTAATTTTAATTAAATTTAGTTAGTTTAGGTGTTTGTTTGTATGTTTTGTTTCAAGTGTCCTGTTCGACCATCGTGAAATGAGGACAATGGGAATTGAACACGAACAGATTTTCAGGAGCAGTCACTTGGAATTTTGTTTTGAATTAAACGGGGAACATGTAAAACCATTTTCAGAAGATTATTAGGGGATCTGAATAACTTAGCCATTACTTTGAGCCCTTGCGACACGAAACCCACTAATCATTCAATGAAATCTCATAAAATCCAAGGACCAATTGGGGTTTAGAATAACATTTTTTGTCTGAACTTACTTAGCCTTTGGAGGGGCAAATCAATCCAAAAATAGTTTACTCGCTTTCTTCCCTACCCTCCCCCCACATACACACTTAAATCCTTTAATATTTAAAGCAAACTTGTTTCCTGCTCCCATGATGCCATCTTTATCAGTAAAATCTATAAGTTCAGTGAAAAAGGCAAAATCACTAATTTTCACTTTCAAGGATATTCGCGCTCAGAGTAGAAGACTACCAGGTCGAAAATGTGTCTGGACTTCGAACAAAGTTCCTCTTCTGTTAACTTAAAATCCCAGCAAGGAATTGAACCGAAGCGTTCCGAACTCCCAGCAATTAGGCCACTAAGTAATAACCACTACCTGATCACTCAGGGTAGAAACAACCCTGGAAGTTTTTGCAGCATTACTAACGGATAGACGTCTTTAGTATTGCCTAGCGGCTCTTAAAATTAATAAGATCCCTCCCGTACCAGAGACGAATGAAAAGGTGAGAATTTACTGAAAAAACAACTTCCCTCGCCTCCGAGCCTCCAAGTGATGGAGCATGCCCGTTCTAATATGCAAAACAGTCCCCCCAAAATGCATCAATTTATCTCTCAAAGTCAATGTCTTACCAAGTAGATTATCAGGGGAGCTTACCTTTTTTTGAAAAATCTCAGTTAAAGCTTGACCTAGAACGTAGTGAAAAGTAGGAACAATACTCTCGGACAGCTTCTGGTGAAAAAAATGTAGCAAGAAATATTAATATTTGTATTTTGCCTTTGAACTCAATTATTTTAAGAGTATTGCTCTCGTTACAAGAGATAATGATTATACCGTTAATCCCGTTAATTTCCAATTAAACCCCGTTAGCTCGAGAATTGACTCGAATTCTTTTCAGGGGTTTGTTCCCACGCTCTAATCTAAATCATAGCGTATTTACACAAAAGCGTTCATATTTCGGAGGCGAATCTCAAAGTGAGAGAAACAAGTACCCCCTGTTGGACATGTCGCGAGCTTTTCAACCGAAAGAGCTTTTAAATTAAATAAGACAAGTGGGTGGAGAATTATGATCACAAGCTCTCAGAACATAAATGGTTGAGAGAAAATCAAAATTTTCCTTTGTAATAGTGTATTTAAGTTAGTTTATATGAAGACAAAATTCAAAAGAATGTTAAAGCGCATTTCTCCGCGCCGTCAGCCTTAGGTCCTACTTTCAACGGGTTCTTCTCACAAATATCAACACTTCTAGAAAATCGTAGTAAGATATCATTAAGTTGGGAGTTTATACTATGTCCTAAACTATCAAAAAACCTTGTTTTTTCTTCCGAAAAGTTCGGACAAAATCTAGACGAGAGGGTGGCCACTATCAGAGCCTTAAATCTTGAGATATGAATACCCCTGAAGCAAATAAAGCAATCTACTACATAACAGAGGGCACGAAAGTTACCCGACGTAGACGAGAGCAGAGGCCTAAATGGCCTACGAACTCTAATAAATTACTTGCAAGGCTAGATCAAAAGTGAAATCAGTTGTTTTTTGTGGTTTTCTCAAGCGTTTTGAACGTTTATTGATCTTGCTAAAAGGCAATAATTGGCATGGTACGCTAAAATATTTAGTTTAATAAAAAAAATCTAGGACTCTCAGTTGGATACTTTTAGAAGGGGAGTTTGTTTGCAGTGTAATTGTTAGGATCTTATTCTGATTCTTCTTCTTAACTTGACAGTGTTTTCGGGCCTTCTTCCTGCAACAAGCCCTTCCAACTGTCTTGATCCATTGACCGCGTCCTCCAATTTTAAAGTCCGATCAGCAGTTATTTGACTTTGTCTACACTTTGTTAGATCTGTATTACCCCGGTTTCCTCACTGAAACTATTTTTCTTACGGGAAGAAGTTGGAGTAAGCGTCATATGTCAACCACTGGAAAAACAAATAATCGGTGTATCAAAATAAGCTCATCTTATGATACAAGGACAAACATTCCTTATACCCATGCAGGAAACAGATTGAGAAATATTAATTCGGGAGATGCTCTCAATTAGGTCGCAATGGCGTTTTTATTTTAGTGTTTTGAGAGTGTCACTCTTGTTAACCAAAACGATGAGTTGACAAGTTATTTACCAATATAAATGAGATTCTATTAACTTTAGTACGATTGCGTTGCATCAAGAGTTTGATTGGAGTGTGTCTGGTATTTTCTGCTTACGTCTGAGCATAAAATAAAGCCATAAACTGCAAAGGTCCTCACGTTTGCACCTCTACTAATCGTCGTCAGTATGACCTTTTATTACGATCGAAAGTCCAATCTTCGAAGGGGTACAGGAGCACTAATCCCACTGTACTCATTCAAAACAGATAGGTAGATAGGTTTGCAAAGGCGTCCCCCCGTTTCGGCCATAAGCCATTTGATGGCTGTCACTCTTGCCATGGCTTTCGTTATGTTGCCTTGATTTGACTGACCTCCAACTAACCAAGAGCATCTCCAAACTAGATAAATATAACACTCGACAACGTTTCTTGGCAACTGTGGTGACCTCAGTTTTTCCAGTGATCTTTCTGTCTCTCTCGACTCAGAATAATACGAGTTTCACTTAGACATGCTCATTGGTTTATCTAGTGCCTAAAGTTGTTACCTCATGTCAAAAACTGATCAAGCGTGACTTGTCTGACAAATACAGCTTCCGCCTTCTTAATTTGCGTTCGTGACTTCTTTGATAATTCTAATGGTGGATTATCCAGCTCTAAAGCCGTATCGCTGGTGAGACTAATGCCTTATGATAAGGATCGGCTCGGCGAGTCACTTTTCTAATAAGCTCCGGTGCTCTTTCATAGCTGACACCAATGTACATCAGGGACAATTGACAAAGGATAGCCTTGGATCTCCTTCCTCATGTTGATCAAAGCACGTCTGCCCGCAGGGTTTTGGGTATACAATATCCTGAGGACAATCATTAAGTATCTTGCGTGGCATGTCAATCCAAAGATGGCCAAAATTATGCAGCATTGTTACTTTTTTTCTTATTTTATTTCTCTTTATGTCTCCTTCTACCCCTTAAGCATTGAAGAACGGGGAAGCAATCGAAACTTCATTGACTGAAGCATCAACAGATACAGAAACCACAAACTAAACATAAGCGAACGTCACCTTAAGCACACAGGGTGTACTTGCGGCTCTCAGTATGTCTACTCTGTAGGCCTAAGTGATGGCCCTTACATGTCCTTGCTGATGATGAGCGATTTATACTAGCAATAGATCTCACTCTTATTGATAATCTTCTGAAGGGTCCTGGCTATGGATCTGTATGCTAATGCTTGGGTATGTGATTCATCACAATCGCTTGAACGTTGTTTTTGGCGGTTGAACCTGAGACGTCTTTTTGAATTGTCAACGATCATTACTGACTACTTATATACAGAAAGCAAACCATGATATCGTAGTGAATGGAGAAAAGGGACGGTGATATTGTCAGTTACAATTAATAAAACAAGATAACTGCCATGGATGCGAAGGAATTCTCTGGCAATTAAGAGGACCAACTTGAAATAATTTAGCCCTTTTCCCAAACTACAAGCCCGTAGGGAAACCTCTACAGTGGGAGACTGCTAGCATACTGGCAGGATAACAAAATTGAAGCTCTTGTTGCAGGGTGCTATGAGCTACGTTTTTCATCCTTCAGTACAAATTGTAAGGAAAGGAGCAAAAATGGTATCTAAAACAATGAAATCTTGTTCCATGTGATATGATTTACAAACTTCAACCCTTTCTCTACGCCCATTATCATCGAACAACACATAAGCCAATAGTTACGGTCGATGAGCAGGACCTTACACTGTCATATCCTTGAACTTAGCTCCTCAACTATATGACAATAAGTTACACAACATGCCTCTTGAGTCCTTTTTCTCGAGCGATTGTCTCTCGCTCTCTTCGCCGATAAAATGTAACAGCCCTAAAAAATCAATCTATCCACCCGTTCACCCCGATCCTGCTCCGATTTCATGTTATGCATGTCCTTGTCATATTCAGCTCTATTGATCAGGCTAGAACGAAAAAAAAAAATAAAATCGTATTTTCAAGGATACGGAGTACTTGTTGTAATTTTCCTTCATTCAAGGATCGCCCACTTGAAGCAATCCTTCCTATTCAAAGTCAATCAATCAACTTATCTTTACAAATCATTTATACGTGCTAGAGATGTTCTCTTCGCACGACGCGTGGATTCTTTTCTCTCCTTTTGGAGAGTTTTTCTCTCTTTCTCCCTCTTCCTCTCTCTCTCTCTCTCTTTCTAGGTGTTTTAAAGTGGTATGAAGATGCGACGCTGGATTATAACACATTTTTTCCATTTAACAGCTTATTCAAGAAGGATCAAAGTCAATTGCAATTTCGTAGAATGTAGAATGAAGCTGGAGGGGTTTACATGACATTACTGCAAAGAACTCAGTTCAAGGATGTTGTGGGTGTTGCGATGGTTCTGTGGTGGTCGGTATTGGATCCTTTCGTACAAGATTTCAGTTCAAATACAGATTTAAGTGAACATCTTGAATACTGGAATATGTTTGCCGAAAATGAAAAAAGATTTTTTGGGAGAACTTTTGCATGTCCTTTGCTCACAATCAATTGGAGGGTTGGAAATAATTTTTGAAGACAATCCCTGATTACAAATTATTTTATTCTCTAATGTCTCGAGGGTTCTTAGTGTTTAAATTTAAAGAAATTCCCGGAATTTCTCACTCAGGAAAACTGATAAATTCATAAGACAAAAAGCATTGATTGTCTTAATAAATTTTATCGTTTTGTTACGAGGTAACACATATAAAAATTGGAGAAATCAGAAAAATTAGAAAAAAAGACATAAAAAATATTTGAACAACTAATAAAAATAATTTCTCTGTGTTATTGCGAATGAGCAGGTCCTGCCAAAAACAAACATTTGCGAGTCATGGCACACTCTGAAAAGCGACATTTTGTATGCTCCGCAGAAGGAGCTACAAGGATTAACTAATATAATCTTGCTCAGAAACATCTGTGATGACCTAAAAACGGATCCTCGAATCAAGAGTGTGCCTGCCGGCTAATTAACAGAAAACGGAAACGATGGGAGGAGTCTATCGATGCAGGCAGTAGAACGTTTTTTAATTCATAAAATTGGAAAAAAAAGAGCACTGAATCGAGACCACTGGGTGCGATATTTCGGGAGATTCAATGTCAACTTTGGATGGTAGCGCCATAAGTAGTGCCATATGCACATACAGCATCCAAACTTTGAACAAATACCCGGCCTAACGGTCTTGGAACAAAATATGTGGGATTTTATTTGTTTTAGTAAGTTTTATCTTATCTTCTATCTAACCAGAGACCAGCTTATAAGGTTTTCCCGAGAAAACACAACACAAATATGGGTCCGCTCATTCATTTTCTATCTCTGTCTTCAAATGTCACTCGAGAGTATTAACGCTGGTTGTTTCTAACGCAGTGACATCAGGAAGTAAAGAGATAGTGGACTGGATAAAGTGAAATATAAAACCGAACTTCTCATTAGCACATACACTGCCCTCAATTTGTCTATGCAAAACTAGTTCTGATGAATCCTTTGCATAAAATTTCACACAATAAGGATCAATCAACGCAAATGTGAATGTGTTCTTGTATAAACTTCTTCAGAGGTGAAAATGAGACGCAGAACAAAACCAAGAGATTTCCTCACAAAATAAGCTGCTCATGAATCGCTTTTATTAATAATTGTATAGATTTGCGTTCATATTTGACCTTCTTATGTGTAACCAGTCCACCATATATCATTCGAACTCATAGCAACGCTGACATGTCTTCGTTATTGTCATTTCAAAATTGAAATAAAGTCCTCCACGAAAAACGTCACCACAATATGTTACTCGGCTAAAATAAGCCATTTATTAACTTGCCACGAAATTCCAAGAATGTTGTCCTCACTCTTCAATTTTGAATTGAAATACTTTAGCATAAACTTTTCGGACATCACTAATACAAATGAAATTCGATCAAAAAGAGTTAACCCGAAAAGTGAAGCCGAGCAAGAAAGAATGTCGGAATTTCGAAATACTTTATCATAGAAATTTTCTATACCATGTACGACAACCAATTCGATCACATTCCTTTCGTCCTTGAAACCCAAATGCGGGTACGTTCATTCTTCCTTCAGAGTTGATTTAAGGCGAATGAAAAATGATTTGATTTGAGTAAAAATTTAAATTACCCTTCGAAAATTGACCAAAGGATCATGTCCTGTCAGTAAATTTAGTGATTAGTAAAAGAGGACTAATGTCTACGTAAAATAATTTTTCATGTCGAAATTTTTTTGATTTTTTATAATTCTACAGAAGAAGACTCACAAGCAGAGACAAGTTGGGCAGTATAAAATGTAGATATCCTTTATTTGTCCTTACTTCTACTTGTTCATCAGATTTTCGGAAGAATTATTCGTTTTGAGACAAAGTATGCATGCCAATTTCTATTCAAACTTCATGTATACAATATCTGTATTGGATCTTTGGCTGGAAAAATTGTGGTTCACCTGGAACTTGCGAAATCTTAAGATCCTCAAAAGTGCTCTAGGGGGCTTCACACAATTGGAACTTTTGTTGAAAAAACCTGCGGAAGCTTTCATCTACAGAGAATAGAATGCGACTAAGCTGTCGTTGCAGCCCTGCTCATCAATGGCCTACTAAGTTTGAGGAGCAGCGCGAGGTGTCAAAGGACCACATCAGGACCGAAAAGAGGATCATGAAACCACAGGATTCACCCAAAAAAAATTTGGATCAAATGTAAGGATTTTGAGGAGCACTACCGTGATGGAGGTACAAGTTTTGTATTGGCTCTTACATCGGTTTCTCACGCAGTACAGGATGAATAAGGTGACAGAGAACATGCTTAGGCATCAGGTCTGTTGCGTTGCGTATTACACTCCAGGAGTCATAGCGAGGACTCAACTCAGACTGGTCTTGGGAACGTGATATGCTTTCACTCCGACAACTCAGACTCGAATCTTCCCTATGGTTTCGACCTGTCTGTTGTCCAACACAACGCGGTTCGTGCAATCCTTCTGTAATTTTAGTTTCTGTGATTACTCGAGGAGACGAGACGTGATACCCTTTCCTATCCAAGTTCTGCCTGTTCGTAACAGATTCAACCAACTTGCGAGAAAATCTCAAGGTAATGCATTGAGATGAAAAGTCAGCGCATTATAGTTGACTTAATTCCATCAGACAACCTTAATGCTTCTACTGCTTCTAATTATTTGTTCATAGAGAATATTTTGAGAACTATCTGGTGAAACTGTTTGACGGTTCAAACTCAAAAAAAAGAGTCCTTCTCTTACTTCGTTTGGTGTAATTAGGGCCAGCTGCAGAAATTACCAAAACTTTTGTTCTTAAAAACCGAGAACATTTTTCGAGTCCTGTGATCCGGAATCTCTTCCTGTCCAAATTGACAAATGAGCCAATAATTTTATTAGAGTTCCAGTTATCTTACTCTACTTCACTTATCAATAAAGAAATTTAATTTGATCAAAGATAGGTTCTATAGAGCCAGGCTACTCAAAACCCTAGCATAGCGTAACTACTAAGAAGTCATAAGACTCTCGGAAGGCGTCATGTAGAAAGAGATAGAAACACCTCACGGAGTTTTTTTCTTTTTTTTTTTCTTTCCCTCATTTCTATCTCTATCTCTTAAATCGAATTCACGTATGAAAGAGAGTGTGGAAATTTCGCGGACTAAGCGAGAAGTGAGATTACAATTGCTGTCTTTCTGACTTTTATATGTATTGTGAGTAGAAACTTGTCGGTGTCATTTAGCGCGTAAATTATAGTTTATAAATTTAAGTTTTGGAGGATATCTCATTGCAAATTTGGCTTTATGTCCTCCTTGGACCAAGTTTTCTTGTCAAATACCATTAAACTACGAATAAATCGTCGGAACCTCATGAGAAAAGGAGTTTTCCTAATTGGAAGCGCTTGATTGCAGTTGAGATTTTCCAAGGAAATCTTGATGCCTAATCAATTTCTTTTTAAGCGATTTCAACCCTTAAGTAAGGATAGAATGTCATCCGTGGCATGTTTTTTCAAAATTTGGTTCTAAAGCTTATTTTCTAACCATTCCAACGTAAAGAGACTGAGCTAAAATTTAAGGTGGTGATGGGTTTTAACCGATCAAAAAAACGGTCTCTACAGCTAATAAATTGAGTCCTTTCTTCCTTACAATTACGTTAATAAGGTGACATGATGTTCTCAGGGCTGTAAGCCCGTAGATGAGCATAACAACAGACCAAAACAAAAGTTGGTTTTTGATTTTTGACATCAGGATCTGTTTTCCTGTTGGTGATATTAGAAGTGAAGCTCAGTTTGGAACTTTTGTGCTGTAGACGATAGTTGCATTGAATCGAGGACTCAGTTTTTTTAAGCGTGAAGCAAATTTGAGATGTCTTTGTTTTATGCTTTGAGTAGGAATCTACTAGGGCAATGCAACCAGTCTTAAGGGAAACAGTCAATTTTTGTAGTAGAATAGTGTAAGCATGAGAACTGTACACAGTAAACTCAAGGATTATTAATAAACTTACTATGTGGGCTACTATGAGTGTCTACAGCGAAATTTCTACCCTCCTATAATTTAGGAGGATAACAGTTTTTTTTTGACATGAGACGTTTCACTCATAAGAGGCGAAATTAGTAGTTTTGAGTTGACTTCCATTTTATTTTGTAGGCTACATATCCTTTTAACTTTTGAGCGAGAGTTGTAAGGGTTGATTCTTACTGGTAAAGCTTTGCCAAAGTAATTGGTAAGTGTTGCTTACGCACATTCATCCGCATTTGCTACTTTTAGCAGATAATTATTTAATGTTTTTCGTGAAAATTCTTTGAATGCATAGAATTTTACTTTGACTAGAGGTATTTGGTGAACCTGTACAACGTTTTCAAGGATCACGAAAACCTAAAAACGCCACTGTGACGATTGTTCTCAATTGTTCTGATCAGGAGCTATCGTTTGTTTGATTTAAGGAGCTCAAGAAAAGGTCCACAGATTTTTTGGAAAAAACTTCTAAACTTCTAAAGCGAATTTCTGAGGTTTTCTATAAAAGGAAAGTCCAGTAAGCTGATTTTGATAAGTGATCTGATTTTTTTCTCATTTTGACTAATGACTAAGAATTTTTTTTTTTGACTTTTTTGGCGAATTCTTGTGGGTGATTAAAGAAGAAAGTCTGGTCGACTTTCTTTATATGATTTTGTAATCTGGGCATCTTATTTTACACAGAAGCCAAACTCATAGACAATCATCCATTATTTGCTCTTAGGGGCTAATATCATTGGAAAATTTATCAAATTCAAATAGATACATTATTTGAATACACTTTCCATAGACAACCTGCAGCTCTTTGACAATTCCTACTAACATTTTCTGACCGAATATATTCTACCATTTAGTAATTTTATCTACCTCCCTTTCTAAATGTTATTGGGTTGGTAACTAAGTGACTACCGATTCGTTCAATGAAATTAAAGGTTTTGTTCTGGAATGAAGTTGAATCTACAATGTATTCTCCGTCTTTTTCTATGACCTGTCGCCACCTCTCTGGCAACTTAAAAATTCCGCGCTCGCAAAAAGTCCAATCCTTCTCAGCAAAAAACTGAGTCAACTAAGATTTTACAGCGCCGTCATCATTGAAAGTTGAACTACGAAGGGAGTTATCCAGGAATCGAAATGATTGGTAGTCCGTTGACGCAAGATCATGGCTATATAGTGGGTGTAACATCAAAACCCATCCACTATCCATCAATTTTATCCGAGTTCCAAAAGACGTGTTCGGCCTAGCATTGTCCTGGTGAAAAATGATACATTTACGATTGACCAATTCTGGTCACTTTTCGTTGCCCGCTGCATTCGATTTGTCCAGATGCGGATAGTAGACCTCTGAATTCATGGTTTGGCTCCCTAAAAGCAGCTCAAAATACATCGGACCTTTTCAATTCCTCCAAATTGACAGCGAAATCTTCTTGTGTTAGACGGTTGCCTTAATTTGATTCATTAGGCGTGCACCACGATCGTTTTCAATTGACATTGATGTACGCGATCCATTTTTCGTCTCCAGTGGTAATTCATTTTATCGAATTCGATCGAACTCATTGTGTTTAAGCAGTAATTCGCAAGTCCTGATGGCTTTGTTAGATGTATTTTTTTTAAATCGTGGGAAACCAGATTCGTAACGAGACCGATACGTTTTAAATGCATCTCAATGGATATGTGTGAAACATTTAACATATCTGCTGTCTTTTGCAATCTCCCTTGTATGTAGTTACGTGACGATCCACTTCGATGATGCGTTTCTTGCGTTACGGAAATAATAAAGCAAAATATGGCGAAAATGTTCATATTTGTACTCCACATGAATATTGAAGCAAAAAACTTGTCTTAACCAAACTCAAAATATCTACGCAATGAACTTGTAAAGGTTGGTAAGGATGGCAGTTGACATATATAAGAAGAAGCAAATCATAACATTTACGGTTATCATAAAAATAGGAATAAGAGACATCTATATCTGAAATCGGTAATTACAAAGCCGCTAATCCAATACAAATTGGGTTTCCAATGAAGTTCTTTCGACGAATTCCAATTAACTTGTTGCAACAAACATAGTGACATTTGAATTAATCAAAATAGAATATCAAAAATTTTATCCAAAGTCCCCTGCAGAGTTTTCCACTCATTGCTCTATTCCATACGATATCATTTCGGAATTCCATCTGAATAGTTAATTGTTGGTTCAATTGTGGAGAATTCCAATCAACTGGTCATTGATTGAGCTTTGATTTCAACATTTGTCAATGTCGATTGAATTGCATGAAATCAATAGATATCTACGCCATTCTTATTTTCCGAATACATTTTGTATCATTTGAATTCACCTTGAACTTATTGCAATTCTGTTTGATATTTTGCCGATCCTCGAATTGAATAAATGAAAACAACAATCTAGACAATTGTTTATAACAATTTGTCGTTGCCTTCTTCGATGGATGTTAATTGCAAACAATGTAAATGTTTTAATACTACGAATGATCCTTTAGGCCACCACGGAACGCCATCAATTAAGTGTGGACAACACTTTAATGGCTGCATATTGGATCCAATGAAAATCGAGGACCAGAATCAAAGATTGAATAATTCATTGATTGAATACCAACACCAACTCATCAATTTTGTGTATGATACACTTGCAAGCCGCAAAGAATGTGAATTACAAATTAATGTTACATGAGTAACACATTACACACCTACTGGGCTCAGCGGGTAACGCTACGATATGTGGAAATTGGGAAATTCCGCTTGCGGTCAAGAGATTTGCTCGGTAATGAGATGAGTTCATGCGTGATAAAAGTTCGAGTTGTTGACCAAGTGTTCACGCTTTTTACGTTGTTTTCCACATTTTCCACGTTTTATTTATCTAGTCATGGCTTAATGTGTCTGTTTGTTGAATTAAATGCTTTCTAACTAAGTGGCAATTACTGAGTTGATTAACATAATCATAGGGTTTAGCGTTTAGCTGGGAACTAATTGAAAATAAAAAGTTTTATCCAAGGCTCAAATAATGTGCGCATTAACTAGGGTATGGCCGCTAATGTGGAATTATTATCTTATTTTGGGGAAGAAATGCGTTGATGTGGTTGACTAGAATACTTTCACGCATCTCAAGATAGCATTCGGTGTATTAAAGCATTAAATCGCAAGTAATAAGGACAAACCGGCAAGTTTTTCAGAGAGGCACTTCCATTTCAGTTAACCTCCTGAGACTCCACAGTCTAGTTATGCAATATCTATGTACGAAGACTTGTTTCTGTGTCTTGAAAAAAAAAGTAATTGGGTACTCAATTTTCGAACAAAAAATCGACCTTCACCCTAAATGTTGGAGTTCTCTCAACCAATTCCTTTTTTCATGTCACTGCATACTACTTAGCACTACAGACGATCCAGAACATTTAATTTTTCGATGCGAATTAAAAAAAAAACTTCATTATAATTTTTTTTCCCTAAACCCCGAAATATCAGTTTTGACTCGAGTGCGAATGGTCCACGGAACAAAAAAACCTTAAAAACATTCGACCCTCGGGTGTCAAAATTTCATGTTCAGTCATGAAACTCATGACCAGTCGCAGTCCTTAGCATCCTTTAGTTTCTATGAAATAGAACTTCTCACATATAATGGAGGTATGTTGTTTCAAACCTCGTCCCAATTCAATCTGACATACCCCAGGGCTCTTGTTCTTGTCCCTTCTTTTTCAACTTCTTCTCCATGATATCTCTGGGCCAAAAAATATTAGATCGGAATCAATCATGTACTTAGACGAATTACCAGGGTACTTTTCCCGAGTTGTATCCGCGTATAATTTATCCTGGGCACTGTGTAGCGTTGGAAAGAATTTTAAGCCCGCATTTTGCATGATCAAAGCCATTGACTATTCAGTGTTAAAAAGTCTCCATTTTTGCACCATTCCGTCCATATCCTCATCCATTATCATCACCCAAGAAATATTTTTCTATGAGTAATGGAATGGGCTCTTGTTCACCAAAAAAATGTTATTCTATGAGTAATGGAATACGCTCCTGTTTAATGCAATGAAGCTGTTCCTGAAAGCTATTTGAAGATTGTTTACTTGCTAGCCTCACCCTCAGGCCATCGGACAGGCAAAGTTGCTTCTTTAAAATTTTCACAAAAAGATCTGAAAATTTAAGTATTCATTCTATGGATTTCTCTCCTATCTGTTACTTTTTCTGAGTTCTGAGTCCATCCTAGCGTTGGCTTTAGAGATAATGTAGCAGGTGTTCAAAGGTGCTTCCTAAAATTCTCGCAAAAATTTTTGAGACTGTGACTTCTCAATCTTTTGATTTCATTCCCATTTTTTTTGCAACTTGTGATGCAACAGTTTACTGTAAAACTTAGGCCACAATGTGTGTAAGAGCCACCTCAATTCAAACCATACACGGTAGTCTAGGGTGTGCAAATCAAATTGCTTCGAAGGCTCCTATGACAGCTTCATTTGCTGATACTCCAAGACAACAAACTCAAATTCAGATATGACTACTACCAACAGGATGCTAACCCAGTATTTGCTCTGCGGAGTGCAAATCCTATCTTCACGATACCATTTAAGGCACTGCATACCCATAGTAAATTAGAAATCTGTCGGAATTTTTCGTAGGGGTTACTTTTGTGTGAAATTTTCGAACCTTGAGTTCGTTAAGTTCACATCTTATGAGCCGTTCCAGATAGCTTTCTTCACAGGCAATCGCCTTATTAACTTCAACTATGTCATAATCGAGTTGTGTTTTACCGCGTCCTCTTAACAGACTGCCGCAGTCTAATTCATTTCTGTTATTTGCATTTATACTTAACATGACGAGGCATACTTTGCCTCTTCTGGAGGCAATAGAGGTTCTAGAGGTTCTTCTGGTCTTAAAGATTTCCCTCTAGAACTGTTCCAATTTATTACTAGAAACAAAAGATCCAGCTCATCAAAAAAGGTGAAATATTCTGAATCAGTTTTGTATTCCATGTTGTCATGCTGCTTCCGCAATTTTTGACGATTCAAGGACCAACACTTTCCGTGTTGTCATGCTGTTTGTGGACACACTTGATTCTCCGAGGATCAGAATATCTTGATGATACTTGCTAAATAAATTATTTTCCAGATAACAGATGCGAAGATAAGTTCGACCACAACCGACGCGAAAGACCATCGACAACTTTGGCCTACCAGGTAGACTCCAGAACTACAATTTTGCGATGTATATAGAGCGCATGTGATGGTTAAGATGGGGTTTGGTTCAGCAGTCATGGCGGCATACCAAAGCGACCACTGTGGGAGAATTTTTTTTTCTTTTTCTTCTTCTTCTTCCTAGCACTGCAGCTCCTCTCAGACCATCGCTTTCTGCAACAAGTGCCTCCAAATGTCTCGGCTCATTGCTCGCATCCGTTAATTATGAAATCCGAGCAGAGATGAACTGTCTTCGTCGATAAAGTCAGACCAGCCTTTCCTCGTTTCCCCTACTAGTTCTCGCCCTTCAGTTCTCCCAAAGAATTCCTTTTTGGGTATCCCTTGTTCGTCCATACGATTCATATGGCCAACCCATTGTAGCTTCCGCGGTCTAACAATCGGCTCGTCAATTTCATACAGCTCATCGATGTGTCGAACTCGCAATTGGTCCCCGTGAAAATTGGCTTCGTGCCAATTATCAGCCTCAGGACACGTCGCTCAAAGGCGTTCAATATATTTGCGGAGCTTGGGTTACGTGGAAGGACTTGTATCTCTAAAAAGAATTTTAAATTAAACACGGTCTCTTATTCCAGCAGCAGAAGGAATAGTCGTAATAATAGTCCGAAGAGGTATGATTTACTTCGGGTCTTTCGCAGCCGACACTTCTGTCTATACTTTCTTTACTCAACGCCCGTTTGCTATCCGCCACTTGTTTTCTAGGCAGGCGATTGCGTAAGGACTAGATCATCTCAGATCACGTTCATGCGTTAGAATTTAGCAATTTTTCATTCTCATCACTGGCAAAATCGCCTTTTTTAACCGTCGAGGTGACTTAGGAGTGCATTCGTCACCTAATCACGGGTCAAAAAGGTTGATCCACTAAAGCACATCTCAGTCACCAAATCAACACCACATTCCAAAATTGGACTGTTACGCCTTTGATTGGTCTCGAGCTAGATCTAGGTATAAGCCCAAGTGCACATCATCACTTCACTCTCCTAAACACAATCCGAATATTGCGAAGATATTTTTGTTTTAAGGACTTCCAATTGAAATTACATTTTAAGGACTTCTAATGGAAATCCGTCTCCATGCGGGTTTTTTGCTATTATTATCTCTCGTTTTATATAAAGCAGGTAAATGAACTTTTAATAGGGCAACTATGTAGAGCTGACGACTTTCAGACTATTTCCTGAAAGGATATCAAAGCTCTTCTCGAATTTTAATTGATTTTGATTTCATATCTATCAAAACATTCCAATTCCAAACTTTCTTTGCTGTACACTCTGCGTCATATGAAGGGTAAATCAGAAAAATTCAATTTATCCTTTCATTCCTAGCGAATAATTTATTCATTTCTGTACACTTTTCGCCAGCGTATGCGCATTGATATAAGTATAATGCGAAAATCCTTTACTTATCCTCCTCCTTCAATCTTGGACTAAGTTTGTCGCAATCAATTGACGACAAATAGACTGCAATCCTTCTTAGTCTCGACTTCCACCGGTCCACTTTGCCTTTTCACATTAACAAGAACAATGAATAAGCATTATAGGTAGGGATTGGGAGTTGTTGCAAACAGAGCAAGGGCAGGATACTACCGAAGAAAGACGAGGTGAAATAAATTACTCTTGCTATTGAAAAAATACTTGAGATTTCAACAACCTAAATCGAAGGAACCTTCACCTTATACATGCTTGATTCGGTACCAGTGTTACGCTTTATGGTTTTCAGCAGATCAATTAGTCGCTACTGCTGATGACAGGATAATTACGGGGACGCATTGTTTATCAATTAATTAGACACTACTATTGAAAGTGAACAAATTTTAATTAGCTCCATGTTTCAGAACCAATAAATAGTTTTAAAAAAATGTATACCGAGGAGAAACCTAAAGGACTTTACAAGCTGGAGAGGTAAACTGTTTAGTATTGATTAACTTTCATTTTATGCAATGCATATGAATAACACGAGTACATGGATGGTAAAGATTCAGAAAACAGATTCCTTGTGAACGCCAGTTTGGTATCCTTTAATGATTTTCAAACAAGGAGCGAGTAGTTGACCCAGTTTAGGACGAATAAATGAATCTATTTCAATCAAAGATCGATTTTAAGTTTCCGACCGGCCAACACAAAAGCTATTTGCAGACATCGCTCGCCCACTTGTCGAAGGATAAATGGTCTTTTCATCCGTTGAACTTACCCAGCCATACCGATTCACTGTAGTGCAGTCTTCGGGTTAAGGTTAATAATTTATCACCCAGACAATCTGAATAAGTTACAACTCTCACTCGATAAATCGATATGCAGAAAACAAACGACTACTTTCATCCCGGACAATCTCTTTTCAACATGCATCGAAAACTCACGAAGGTCCTGACGCGCTGAACCTCAGTGGGAGCAACAAATCTCAGACACTCTTCGATCTCTTACACCTAGGCATTGTTTTTCCTATCGATTTCCTAATGCCATTCAAATTGCTTTTACTCTTACTGAACCAGTACCACCCACGCTACCTCGAACAAACCACTTGCAACTCGTCCTTATTGACTTTATGGCCATACAGGAACTTGGAAATTTACTGCCTTCAACGAAACCTGTGTGGAGTGCTATCTGCATAATATACAGTTGTTTTTGCTAAGGTATATCTCTTGGCTTATGCATTTTTAAGAATCAGGACGAGCAAAAAGTAAGGACATGTAAACGCTTTTCTGTCCGACTAACGACATCCTGATCGATGAGAAGGGTGCCGGGACTGACTTGAGAAAAATGCGTCAATTCTTTGTATTGAAAACAGCTGGGAAACAACAAGGACTTTGCATGGAGTTTTGTTTATTAACGATTAGGAATGGAATCGAAATTCTTTTTATCTTTCGTACGCTTATTTGTCCATGGCGTTTATGCAATGGATACAGTCGTACTTTACTTTGGAAAATCGATTTCTCCAGGACATACCTGGATGAGCTATGAGATAACGTTGTTGTACATCATCCGCTTTCGTTAACCTCTCCTGTTTCTGTACTACGCAAATGAGACACAATGGAGAGGATTTAGGGTGTGTACATTGGTAATGTCGAGTTTGTCCCAAGGGATGCGAGCCGGTTTGGCTTTCGTTTCGATTAAGGCTTTCCTTTCAAGTTCATGCACATTTGATGTGACCACTTCAAAGAAGAAAATATGAAAGGAGATCTGCAATAGATTAAAGGAACTAAGTTTATTGATGTTGTTCTTCTTGAATATTAAAGATACACATGCCTGGCGGGTTTGTTGTTCGAATACAAAAAAGGAACACAATATTGAATGTTTACATGGAAGCTAGTTTGTGCTGCTTACCTGAGAATATTTTTGAAATTTTTTTAAGGTAGCACAAGCAAACTCATTGAAATTATTCTGATCCTCCTCCTCCTGTTCCTTGGAAATAAACGGAAAATTCAGGGTTTCAAATATTGTGAATCCAATGGATGTAAAGGCAAATTGAAAAACAGTTTATGCTTTTTTGAAACGATGATTGAAGAGAAATCAGGGTGTGCGCTATCGTCGTAAAACACCACTTCCTTGTTTAGTCAAATGAGGGTGTAGAACGTTGCTTTACTTAGCGAGTTTCTCCTTAAGTTTAGTGTGGTACTACAACTTGATCGTTCGTCTTAAATCTTCTTCTTCTGACTGCAGAAACTGATTGATGATTCTCTTTGAACTCGAAGGAACCGAGGTTTTTTCAGCTGATGACACCATTCCGGTTTCTTCACAGCCTTGTTACGTGGAAAATGCAATATTTGTACGATGAAGTTCCATCTCCATTGCAAAGTAAAGCATCAAACTTGCATCATTGCTAAGGATTGGTGTCAAAACTCCAGAGACTTCAATTTCATAAGCCCGAGAAGAAAGTATGATACGGTCTGTACCATGTCCGAATATATTACCAGAATTCATTATTGGGTCAGTCCCAATATATTACCAGAAAATCCATTGTTCTCACTGTTGATCGAAGTCTGATACCTAATAAAGTATTCAATTCCCATCACTTCTAACGGGTCGATGCAGAAACTCCATAGGAATTCATTCGCAATGTTCATAATCCTGCGAAGACTTTGCCAAAACTTTTCATGTAAAATATTAATTGCTTTTCCTTATCATACCTTTTCGGGGTCTAGAATTTCACGCACATGTTTCATGTTGGTATGTCACGCATTAGATCAGGCTAATCTTACAACTGAAACAAGTCTGAAAAGATAAGCAAAGTGACAACGAATGACATAAGATTAGTCCGAATAAAATGCAAAGTAGTATAGATTTGGAAACACTTGCTATCGTTTGTTATTTCAAGATATGTCATAAATCAAAAGGTGTTTTTGTTTCTTGCTTTTATGACAGTCGTTTAAATTTTGACGGCTGCCTACGATCTGTCAAACGATCGAGCTAAGACTTTGAAGTAAATGAAGTAGTTTCGTTTACCCATGCGAAAGAAAAAGTCTCAATTAAGTATTTTGTAACATCAGTACAATCAGAAAAATGTCAGTTTGAGCGCAAACATTGCTCAAACTGACATTTGGTGTATAGAATTGGCCAAAAAATGAATTGAAAAAAAAAATGAAAAAAAAAAATCGAACAAAGAATGAATTATAACTTGTGTTTTATACTTGGTAATATAATTCGAACCTGCCCAAATAGAACCGAACTTAACTGAGGAGTAATAATGTAACAGAATAGAAACACTTCGTGCCCGAAACCTATCAGACCTTCTTGATTTTCGCCTGAACAGAGTTTGAAGATTGCTATATGAAATATGATACCCATCATGAACATGCAAAACATTGGAAGACTTGTGAAGGAATTTTCGTGTGACAGTAAACACGAGATCCCTCCACGCAGAAGATTGGTTAGTTCGCTAAACAGGAAAAGATCACAAATCACCTTTTGAAACCCCTCAAAGCAAAAAAAAAAAATATTCGTAACGAACTGATGGCAAAGGGGTTAGGTATATGTTGGGTATATCGCTGTCCCGTCCGCTGTTTGTGAGCGTATTCCTGGCCTTTCTGTTCTACCGAGACCTAACATCAAGGGCATATTTGATGGACTAACAGCAAAAAGATTGGGAGGTTTTTCGGCAGTATTTCTGCTTAACCTGAAAGTTGGGACAGTATCCCTGTCAATTCTGCCCTACCGAGAAGTTTGATGGATGTTGTGAGCTAAGAATCAATACTGACCCCGAAATAATACATCAAAGGAATCAAGGTTTTGAGGTTAATCAATGATCAAAAAGCCTTTTCCAGCTGAAATCAGCAAAATAAGCCTGCCTGCAAAGCCAATTGTATATCGCATGATCCTGAAATCCTTGCAAGCGTTGCCGTCTCGTGCAAAGATCAGACTCCAATATTACCTAAATGTGTGACGCTCGCGGAGGTAGCTTTTGCAATTGTAAACGAAAATTTTAGGTTCCAAAGATGTGATAATGCGTAGATATCTCAGAAAATTTCGATTTAGTTTCTTCAAAAGTCGCTGTATTCTTCCAAAAGTCGCTAAAGAGCTCGTAAATTGATTGACCAAGCGATGTTTCTAACAATTTGAAAACAAACAACTTTTTCTCAAGATCTGCAAAGTAGGCTTTCGTGTTGGTGATGTTTTCCTCATTCGACTCAAATTTCTGCCTGAAAGTGGGTCTTTTTCACGCTTGAAAACAATAGCAAGTTGTACGGCCCCAATTATGGAGAAAACGGGGGTTGGTGTACCAGCTAGTAAGCTAATTTGACCAGTTTGAACGCGGCAACAGCAAATGTGTGAGCCGGAACGTTGTCACGAAGGAACGGATTTTTTTCTGCAATTCGGTATCAAATCTGACCAATAATTCCGCATAGTAGATCCCTGTGACCATGTTGCCTTTGTTCACGCAGTCGGTTCAGACCAAACCTTATGAATCCCGGAAGGCGGTGGCCATCATCTTTCTGGCCGACAAAAAAGTGTTCATCTTCTTCGGAGCACGTTTGCCGGGCATAGTCCTCTGTTTTGCCTGTATCTTGGTCTGTGGTGCGTACCAATAGACCCAGATTTTTCCTTCGGATTGCGCTTAAATTGCGTCAAATACAAGTCTACAGCGATCTCACCGTCGCAATGAGCAAACATGACAACCTTCGCACCGACCACGCAGCCTTTTGATGAACCACGCAGCCTTTTGAGACGTGTATTGTCTCGGCTACCTTACACACCTTCAATCAGTGGCCTGTCCATTAAAGATGGTAGATTTTTTGTCATGTTATCGTGCATGTTAGTCGTTTTTGGGGAACCTGGACGTCACGCATCAAATACCACCTTGTGTCCACGTTGAAACTGTTTGAGTCAATTTTTTAGGCGAACCGTCGCAGGAGCAGAATCAGTGTACGCAGCATCCAAGCCCTCTTTGATTTCTCTGCGGGATTTCCCTTTCAAAAATAAGAAATATGTCACCGACAAATTGCTCTTTCTATTGTACTCAAATCCGCGGACACGCCCCCTTCCACACGCGGTCAAAACACAACTACAAGTCCGATTCGGCTGAAATTTTGACAGTAGCCGTCTACGAGACGGTACTATGCGATGGCGAATGTACTCTTGCAAAAGTGGCGCCATCGAGTTTTAAGCTAAGTACTTATCGGACCCCCCGTATTTTGGGATCCCCATGCTTGTGAATGCTAGTCACAACATTTAAATTTTTTTATTTGTCAACAATCTGACATTTTCAGAACATTGCACTAGTCCGCGAAAGTCAGTCCGTACAAATCCTGCCAAAACTATTACAAAGGATTTTTTTATTTTTATTTTTTTTTTCTGGTAAAATATTGTTCCCTTCAAAGTTATCCTCTCTGATTTTAAATTTTATTACAAAATTCAGAATGAAATGAACTTCAAGGACACTAAGCTTCACTCAGCCTTGGCTGTACCTCAAATGTGATGAATTTGTAAGACATCTAACAAATTCATCACATTTGAGGTACAGCCAAATGTTTACTTGCATTATTTGAGTTCGATTATTTACTTTGCATAATTAAAGGCCAAAACAACATTCGATCAATAATTATTCAAAATTTCAAGTACCAACCGAAGCCGAATTCCAATTTTTACCTATTTAAAATTCTACCGAAATCGAATCAGCTAATCATCGTCTTCGCAACTCTTATGGTTCGCGCTAAGGCTGGTTCATATGTAAATTCCGTCGGAAGGAAATTTATTATTTTCGCAGAAACGCCATAAAAATCAACCAAAATATTTGGCTAACCATATTCAGTTCCATTAAATCATTTCCAATTTGCATATAAATTTATGTATCCACACATACTTGCAATCTCATAAATAATTTCAAGAGAAAATCTTTCCACACATCGTCCTCGCACATATGTACTCGTATATGTGAGAATTTCAACCGCATTGTGAAAGAAAGTCTAATCAGAAAAATGATTTCCATCCTCTTGAAATCATGAACAACCATCATCCCCGCCTTGCCAGGCTACCCCCCCCCCCTCCCCCACGGTTTCCTGGGCTTTGCAGGTACACCCGTTTATAAAAATTTAATAAGGGTGAATTTCGCAAATTAATTTTTACGATCAATTCCGTTTCATGATTGTGAACGGGCGAAATGAATTTTCCACAAATTTCCTTTTTTTCGCCGGATTTAACAGGCTGATAATAATAATTCGATTGGTAGGTAGCGCGTCCGTCGAGAAAAAGCGTGAAACGAAAAGAAGGATGCTCCACAAAATAACCGCCAAGGATAGATGGATCGGTTTCCTCCACGTGCCACGACACGTAGTAGGTGCATGCGTTCGATGGGATGTTGGTGGATCCTGGCGTGTTTGTTTGTATCTGAAATCTCTCCTGGGCGGAAATTTGTGGTGGTCGATGAGTGAAAGACATCATCAAGCACAACGCAGCAGGTGTTTTCGGTTTCTTTTATATTTATTGGTGGTATTTATGGAAAGTGATTAGAGGATACCACGGTTTTGTTGTCGGTGTGTTGTTTATAAGCAAACATAATGTAGATTTGCTATCGCTGTCGATATGGGACGAGCGTGTGTGTGGGAAAATATTTGCAGAATCGTGCAAACGATTTTGATTGTTTGTATTTACGCTTATTGCTGAGATGGATTTTATTTATTGAAAGATTTCATTAACAGATGCGCTGGCTGTAGTGGGTAATGGCTTGCAAATGAGCGCTCGGCACCATAAAATTGTTTTATGCTCAACAATAAATCCAACAAATGGATTTCACTCGGAGAATTTTAATTTGTTCCCATCTGATCTAGTTCATTAATTCATTCCCCTCTGTGCTACGAAATCATAAAGTTGTGCATCCTTTGTCACCGACACTCCAGTTGAGGTGCAGGTCTAGAAGGATAACAAATGAAAGTATAAACGATTATTTGAGAAATAACTAGCAGCTGCCTGGAGAGTTGATATTAATCTTCCGCTTCACGTCTGGTATTAAGGAGACCACAGATGTCTTTTGCTTGGTTTCTATCTCCATTTCGACAAGGATAATCGTGACCTGTGTTTTGTGTGTGAGACATCGTTAAAAGAATCATCAAATTGATAATGAGAGCTATGGAACTCTTTAATAGCCTGGTCTAGCAATTGTAGCTTCAACTCCTTCCCCACAATTTGGGGAGAATTAGAATTGCAAGTGTGCAATATTAACGCACCAAAACTCCTGTAGTCGAAATTTTGAGCGCACATTGACTCACTTTCTAAACATTTTGTTATGTATTTTCAAAGGAAATTGGAAATTAATAATGAAATATATATAATTAATAATAAAATAATAATTGGGCAACCAATAGGTCGCACCTGCAGCGAAAGAAAGGAACAAGATTATAGGGTTAGTTGAAAATACAAAGGCCGCATAATGGCGGCCGAAGAAAGTTAATTTTCCACCGAATAGTTCACCGCGTGGGCGTGGGGGTTAGGACTTCATTTAAGCCCTGATCCTTCCATGCAACTCACACACACACACACACACAGAGAAAGAGCTTAGTCCCTCATATTATATTACATAAAAATAATAAAAAAATCAAACAACCTGTGAATTGTGCTGCGCTCAATGGTGCTGCGCTGACTGTGAACACCTCCTCCTCTACTGGTTGTGTATCTTCAACTGATTGAGTGTCTTCTATGGTTGAATGTCCTCAACTGGTTGGTGGTTGGTGTTCCTTAGCAGAATGTTCTCTGTGGTTGAGTGTCATCCACTGGCAGATTGGCCTCTGCTGTTTGGTGTTCCTTGGCAGAATGTCCTCTGTGGTTGAGTGTCATCCACTGGCAGATTGGCCTCTACTGGTTGGCGTTCCTTGGCAGAATGTCCACTGTGGTTGAGTGTCATCCACTGGCAGATTGGCCTCTAGTGGTTGGTGGTCCTCCGCAGAATGGCTCTACTGGCTTCAACTGGTTGAGACTGGTTGAGTGTCCTATACTGGTTGCAACTGGTTGAGACTGGTTGAGTGTCCTCTACTGGCTGCAACTGGTGTCATCGGCTATCGACTAATCGGCTGAATGTCTTCACTTGTTAAGTATCTTCTATCGGCTGAATATCTTCACTTGTTAAGTATTTTCTATCGGCTGAATCTATCGGCTGAATCTCTCCTCTTCCTCACAATTTCCACTCCTTTTATATCGATACGAACACAACAACCCAGTGAATCGTATCGATCTTAAAAATAACTTCCAAGAATTTTTTTTTTTGGGGGTTTTTTTTTTGTTTATTTTTTTTTGGGGGGGGTTTTTTTTTGGTACTTGGAAATTTTTTTTTTCTGGGACTTTTTTTTTGTTTTTTTTTTTTGTTTTTAATAACGAATTATTTTTTACTAATATTATTTACTAAATATTATACTTATATTATTTTACTAAATCTAACATTAAATGTTTTTATTTTAATTTCTTAATTTATTTATTTACATATATATATATTTTTTTTTATTTGTGTAATGTCGCCTACACATCGAAATACGTAACAATTTCGAAAATTGAACTTCACGGCTCACCAATCTTCGCACATTCATCCTTCCATCAGAATTTCAGTAGCATTCGACGAAAAATTTCACTTTTATACTTTTCACTTTTGCAGATCTAAACAAAAATCTTCATTTTCACCGAATTCCATCCCTAAGGGGGAAAATCGAAATCGGAAATCGACCAATCGGGGTCACCAAGCCAAAAATTCCCCTACCGCGATAATTTTGGCAGGACATGTTTGGACTTAATTATTCCGAAAAAAAAAACATTTATTTTCGCCAAATTTCTCTTTCAAAAGGGAGAAAACAACATTCAAAAATTTTCTCTTTTTGAAAATCGTCCAGCTCGGGTCACCAATGCCACAAGTTTCCTAATGAAATGTCTAGCCGGTCAAGCATTCTGCAATGAATGAGTAAATATTAGCCTGAATGAATATAAAAAATCCTGGTTTGCTCACATCAAATTGATTTTCAGAAGCTCGTTTTGGTGCTTCCACATTGCGCGTGGAAATGTGTCATGCAGCCATGGAACCGCATATATTCACTCATTAGATAAATAATATAGAGTCCACATGTATTCATGTGTGCGAAGGAATAAGGTTCTTCACAAGCACCTGCGTCTTAGTCCCAAAAGCAAGCGGGTTCAATCGAACCCTTATAAGTGGGTTCATAGTATGTTTCTATGAGTGATATTGTATCAATGCGTCTCCCACACATTTCAATTGTATCAAACTAATACAAGCGAGAGATTCCATCTTGATTTAAGGGGTCTGCGTTCCAGCTTCTGCCACCGCCGCAGAGCTACTGCACCCATTACTCAGATCAGGTTATGGGCTTCGTGATTTTCGTGGCGCTATAGCCTTGGTCGAACCTCCCTTAAGTGATGCTTCCAAAAATCAAAGTCTATCTATCTATCTAGACCTCCAATCGAAATATGCAAGTAGTGCCTCACTATTTTCGCCAATTGAGATAATAGCAAAATCTTATGCTTTCCCACTAGTCTTCGTCCTTCAGCCTTACCTCCGAATACCTTCCTAGATACCTGGTCCTCAATTTTGCACTCCGACCGTACTCAGCCTCTTCCATTTCCTGGCAGTCTTACAATCTAGAAGATTCCTGGCTCATCAAAACGTTCAAACAACTTCCATTTGTGCCTTAATCGCCATCGCTCTCCTTTGCCAATTGCTTTTACAACCTCCCTAAGGATCAGTCCTTGAAACATATATACATTGTTCGCAGATGTTTGCATTTAGTACGTCTTATTATCCGTCATACAATCGTAGCCTAGCATAGGCCTTTTGATTGCTTCCTGAAGGACCTTGTTCTTTTATGTAAGCAGGAGGGCTTAAATATTGCCAAAGCTGGCGAGGTGTATTCCAGAATTTACTAGCTGATATCGATGTCATCTTTTGCAAGTTCTACAGGACACAGTCATATAAGTTTTATAAAACTTTTTACAAGAAACATAGAGTTGTCCTCGTTTTCTATTCTTTGATCCTTCAACTTTACATTGGACCACTTCGGAGTCGTCACGCTTGATCGGACAGTTAAGTTAAATTTGAGGCTTCCTTGTGCATGATTAACAGGATTCCTTTACTCAGTATGAAGAATCGTAATAGGATACTTATATCACTTGCCTTGCTTGATAAGTTTAACTAAGTAAAAGGTAATTAAGCTACCAAATATATTCGGACTATGCTCATACTCGATAAGGATATCCGGTGAGGACCTATGTTCGGACAAGATATTGACGTATGGACCTATGTTCGGACACGATATTGATAGCCGGTGAGGACTATCATCCGTGGTTAGCTCCTCACAACGTCGTGGGGTAACTTAGACATCTTATTGATATTTCTTATTTCTTACTGTTGGCATACAAGAGAAGACACAAAAGATGTTGAAATTGTAGAAACGCGTTATTCGAAATAACATTAATGACAAAAATTTTGACAGAAAAGACGAAAAATCGTTTAAATATGGTGCAGTACAGATTCTGCTGCTCTAAAAAAAACTTAGATGATCCTCTTGCCTTGTATTGCTTAAATGATCCAGGAGTGTTATCCTGATACGCGTCAGTCAAGTCAGATGACCAGACACGGACAATCTAGAAGGAACTTTTCTTCTTACTTTCTTCCTCCTTGACACAAACTCTGCATGTGTCATCTGTTTGGATTCCTATTCCTTTTGCGTGTTCACAAAGAGATTGTAATACGTCAATATTGACACAATATCCTTATGGAATTTTGTTTTGTTCCTAGAATTTGTCCAGGGACCCTTGTCAGTTTTACCTTTGCTCGGATTGTTGCGGCTATGACAGCCAGGCAACAGTCTTGAACTAGATGTTAAAGCTCGTGATAAGGGCAAGGTAAAACAGAGTTGACTTACTATCTAAGGATATACGACTTTGTACTCTACTGTTAACGTTGCTTGTTGCCGCATCAATGGCTGCTTTTATTGCAAATACTTCCTACTAGTGAACTCTGGCACGGCTGTTCTCTAGTTTCTTCATTCGATTAAGTTGCAGAAAACCTGCGAAGACGATTTTGGGACTGCTTTTCTTTTTCAGTCAGAGTCATCGGTCAAGATTATGATTCTATTGCCGAATGTGGAGCCCTGTGGCGGTTCCAGTATCTTTGGCTCGGTTTAGTAGATATGTCTGGGATCGTTATGCCGTTAAAACTCTAGCTTTCCTAAGTTTAAGTTTACTTAACTTGACCAAGACCCACTTCTGACACTGATGAAATGATTTTTATGTAACTGTCACTGATTGTAACAACATACTTTCTGTGTGATTTTTAGACTTGATGCTCAGGCTTATTGTCACACTGACGTAACTGAGGAGTGAAGTTCATTTTAAAGCGCAGAAAATAGAATAGATTTGCATGTGCTGCATCCTGCAAACAGAAGGCAGTATTATTCTGCTACTCTGTATAAAGACTGCCAATTTCTAGGAATAAGTCTTGCCAATTTTAAGAGTTTTTCGCTAATATTATGTTCTCTGCCCGGTAGGCCATGCTGTGGTGATGGAGAGGCCGCATCGCACCATCACTTTCATCCGTGATTAGCTCTTTCTGACCGTTTTAGCCAAAATTGTAGTAATGAGTTCGTTTCACCAACATTCGTATTCCAACAGTCTGTGTTGTATGACTAAAGACTTTTTTGAGCATAATTTAAGACACTAAAAACACCAAGCACTATCTATATTCTATCCTTATGGCATTGCGTGAAGCTGTACTCGCTTATGCTGTATGGATATTGGTAACTTTTTCAAGTTTACGTTTTTGGAAAATTTCCATCACGGTAAAGAGTCCATGAATAACAATATACGTTGGGATCACACACCTTCGTGGCCCGTGTTGTTGCTATAGAAAAAATGAAATTTAAGGTGTGGCAGAGTCTCGTACACGCTGAATCCCGAATATTTACCAGCAGGACTACTGCTCTAGCGTGATCAACTGTTTCGGTTCTATTAACCTTCTCCAAATTGGAATTTGAGGACTCTGATCTGAAATTCAATGAGGTGCAGTAGAGACAACAAAGATGATAAAGATTACCGGTTAAACATGAGATTTCAATCAATTAGATAAGAATTGACCCTTTAGCGGGAACTCTCCTGAAAGCTCCTACTATTCAGATTCCGATTCTAACTTCCACAAGGACAATTAAATGGAGGTACGAAATTTTTAGTGAGTCATTTGCTCAGTGGCTATCTTTGCCAACGCTTATTTTCAAGTAACTTTATCTGGAAAAAAAATTCCTAGACTTGATTTCAGGCACACATGTTGGACATTGCAAATGTCCTTACCGAATGTTATGAACATTGAATTTTCGCAATCGTTTTGTATAAAAACCAGATCAGGGCTCAGATTGTAATAATGGATCATATCATGAAATTATCAGCAAATCAACCTATGATTTCCACTGCAATTTTAAATGCATGTATGATTGCCTACACATATCCCATGTGAAAGCCCGCAAACCATCTTATGTCGGTTAAGCTTGGACGATGTCACGATACAAATAAAAGACAGAAATATTCAATCGATTTCAAGTTCATGATATTTAGAATAATAACATACTCAGCCATTTAAGCAACCACAAAGCCCTGCTTGTGTGAAACTTTAAGAAAGTATGCCACGGCTCACAAGTGCCTCGAGATTGTCATTAAGTGCTCTAAATTTTTTTTGTATCTTTGCTATGTTGTTGTATCTTTTCACCCATAAGCGCAGTCTTGCAGATAATACATGTGTATGTAATGTCTTTGAGAATGTTCTAATCCAATAAGGAGGCAGCTCTTGAAGGTCTTGGCGATTATCTGCTTTGAAAAATAATGTGGAGCTCGGTGGAGCGCTTGTAAGGCTTCATCAGCACGTTTATCAGGCAGTAGCTGGAGATAGCTGGAGTGGTTGCATGCTAAGAGGGCCAGGAGTGGCCTGAGCTCTTTTTGCATGTCACATAATTTAGCTGGAAGCTAACAAGATTTTCTTGTGGTTTTTCCGAGACACCCATGCTGTCGTATTACAACTAATTGACACTGTTTCGGTCCTTTGATAGTAACATTTCACGGTAGATGTATTTTAATTGGCACTGAAAGGCTACGAGTTGAAAGGCCAAGAGGATTCTTTTTCGGCTTTGATAATCCTTTTGTAAACGGGTGAGGCCTCGATATTCAAAGCCGTGCAATTTGAATGGGTTCTTTTTCGAATTGAAGCAAAAGCTGTGACACTAAATCTGTGGAAAAGACAAAATCGTTGGAGTAATACATTAACAAAAAGATTGCTGATCCTACCCGCCAACCTTCCTCAAAAGTCCGTTTTACAAACAATGCTGAATACGACTTCCATCAAAACGTCAGCGTATTGAAAAGTGAAAGCTTTCAATGAAATACTAATGCGAATGTCACATTCATTTCCGTGCCTCAGCTCAATTCGTTTTCCTTAATTTGTATCTTTGCAATTCTCGAAATAGCTTCGTCCTGTTTTGTAGTTTGAAGGCATCGTTTCGGAAAAGGTTCAGATCCTATTAGGCAATTCAGTCACGTTTTGCGGTCAATGAAGCACATGTGGAGAGATTTTAGATTAAGATGGTACATCTAAACAAATTATACTGCAAAGGATGTTTCTCAAATGGATACCATAAAGAATTTGTGGCAAGCTTCGCTTGATGTATGTGTAATATTTATTTCCGTTTTGTTGTTTACTCACGTCCAAGTTGAAGGTGTAATGAAATATGGCAATATAATTGAATTTTCAAGAGTTACAACTGAGAAAATGATATTTTGACCTTCCAATATAGAGTTAAGATAAGCATGAATGGGTATGCATGGAACGTCCATGTAGGGACGAAGCAAAAAGATTTTATGATAACTTTGATTATGTCTAGAAATAGATTTTGAAAAGTCAGCGTTGCCAGTATTTCAGTAGGAGTCGCATGCAGCAATGGTATCCCTTTTATTCAAAATGCCTGCTCAATTGACTTAGAGAAAGCATTGAGTGTCGTGTGGGCGAAAATTCTCTTACCTCAAAACTCCTAAAACTGCACAGTCCAACTCCACTGTGACACATCACTGGCATCCTCTTAGACTGAAGGTCCGTCCTATTGATAATTTCTAATGTCTACTTACAATCTGTCAGCAATCCAATACTATCAGCAATCACTCTAATGTCCCTCAAGGATCTATTCTCGGTCCACACTTCTTCTGCTTTCACGGCACTAGAAGTACTTTCTGAAGAAACTTCAAAAAATAGAAAGTACTGTACTCTACTACATACTGTACTACTGTAAGTAATTTGATTTCTAGTGTGTCTGCTGCATGCTAACAAAAACTGTATCGAAACACTTTTCTATGTATCGAAAAAAAAAGTTAACCTATCCTGCAACATATGATTGAAACCAGCACGAAACGTGTAGAAAAAGGATGGCTCATCCAGAAACAAGAATAAGTGAAGCGGTTACTCAGAGTATTACTGTAACATTGCTTCTCTATATTTGTCGCCAAATTAATTGGTTACCTCCAACTCTCCTACCTTTCGTAAACCTCGTAGAAAGCTCAATCAAAAGCCCTCATTCCATGTACAGGCAGAACAAAGTGAACGACTTGCGCCACCAAAAGACGAACTTTAAAATTCAGCATCAAGATCAATATCTTCATGATAAACAGGATACAGAGACTCTGCAAGACTCCCACAGAAGCCAAAACCCAGAGAAAGAAATGGCTCCATGTAGGGTCTCTGCACAGTTGCAACATTCTGTAGTATATACTTAACACCGAACCTGTTGCATAACATCGTTTCAGACGAAACTTTTAAGGACACTGTTTGGAGCAAAGAAGAGGGATTTCAACGCTAGAGCAATTGAATGGGACGTGCCTCAGCTCATTCCAAGAGGGAATCATGTTCTTGAGATTGGAGCCAGAATGTGAATTGTGAACATTCGTAATACTCCTGGGTATATTACAGTCCTTGGTATCTTCCAGGATGTGACATTCGCCGGGGAGAACTCGTCTTCTAAGAAATGCAATTGGAGAGTTCTAGAAGACTATTCGGTCAGCGGCCATCAGTACAAAGTATTTGAGACCCGTGAACTCATGTACTCCCATGCTCTATTCGTTCCGCCTTCGTTATGAATACGGGCAAGATGGGCTTGGGGAAGTTTGTCAACTTGCTGACAAGACGCGCATACAGCTTTCCTCTACGACAGACACCAGATAATAGGCTACGGAAGACATGGTGTCAAAAATGCAGAGGGTACCATCAAATCTACTTGTAGGATAACTATGCCCCGCCGGAGATCTAGACATGGTAAGTCTCCGAAGTACTGATGGTCAACTCAAATCAAAATACAACGAAGGCAGTATTACGAACTGTAATGAGAACTTCATGGGATGCACAACCTGGGTTAAACATGCATCAGAATTCATGTCGGTCAGCCAAGGAACGTCTTCACGGTATGATAAGCAGAAGTAAGGCCCGCAATTGGCAGAACCTCGTCGAAGATGCGAAAATGGATCCGTTCGTTCTAGGCTATAAGCTAATTAACAAAAAGTTTTATGCGCTGTATGTGCTCTGCGTATTTGAACCCGGCAAGATGGACGAGATAGTTGGGCCTCACTTTCCAACACATACTGTCCGTATTGAAGCTCCTCATACTCAAAGATCAGTATACTGCCCACACCTCACGAGCAATGAACGGAATTCGGTAGTTCTTTCCATGAAGTCAAAGAAAGCTCCAAAACCAGACGGTCTTTTGATTCTGCCCTGATGTCCTGCTCAGGATTTGAAATGCCTGATTGCTCTTGATTAATGGGTTCACCCTGAGCAACGAAAGAAACCAAGACTAGACGTGCTCTCGAAGAGAAAGGGAAATTTCGAGATGCCATTAGAATATTTCCCGTTATACATGTTACGTACAGCTGGGAAAGTGTTTGAGGAATTCTAAAAGGAAGAATGACTGGCGCTTTCTATGCCACTGGGGTCTTTTCTTTATGGCAGCATGGTTTCAGAACAGGCGACTCCACTAATCATGCAGTTGCGACGGGTAGAAGTCCTCTTAGTGACACTCAACATCAGGAATGCGTTAAACATAACTAGATGCACGAGTATTTTAGATACCCTGGAGTCCTCATTTCATCGACGAGAATATATGAAGTGGATAATTCAGAATTACCCGATAGACCAAAATTTAATCTACCACACGACGCAATTTACACGAAGAGTTCCAGTTGAACCTGGTGTCACCCAAGGGTCTATCTACGGTCCAGAACTGTGAAATATCTCTAGAATCGACCGCTTAGAGTTTAACTGAGGGAATGAAGAGGAGTTGTTTCTCATCGGTTATGCGTATTATGTCGCGGCAATGGTTGTTGGACATACCATTAGCTAAGCGTAATTGAAACTAAACGCGCTGATGCAATGCTAGTAGAGCTGAATCATAGAGTCTAGGAAAAACTGAAGTGGGAATCCTGATAAAGAAGAGGATCTTTAGTCAAAGGACAAGTATTTATCGGGAGTGTACATTATAGGGCAGCGATATGGGTCCCGGCCAGTATTGGGGGGCCAAGTCCCACAAAAAGACGACTCTGGGTAATCGTAGTATAATCTATGCTTCTAAATGGAACGAAACTCTAAATAAGGAAGTAGACCTATAATGGACAGTGAAGGTGCAGAGACGAGAAGCACTGGAAATTGCAGAAGCATATCGGACAGCTTTTAAGTCAGCGGTATTTAGGGTGGTACCCATTATCGTCCTTGCTAGAGAGCCTGAAAGAATCAACTTTTTGCTTCCTTTGCCAAGTCAATCACCGTTTGTTCATTTTATTCGGCCTTGCTATGACTCATTGAGGCTCCCTGAAACCATCTTTTTGCTTACTTATCGCAATCTTTTCAAATTTTCTTACGTCCGGATCGTTCGATTCAAGTCAGTTGCCCTTGAATTAAGTTAGATTCGAAAAATTCCGCCACAACAAACACAATACCCATGAAAGGCAATATACGTCCCTTAAAGGAAGTGTTTCAATATTATTATCAATCTATAATCGTATTCCCATAAGCACTCAAATGCAGAAGCGCTCCCAACTACTTTAGTTTCCCATTCACGTAATCTGCTCCTGTACCTGCCCACGCTCTGATCTACTTTACGTAAGATACAATCAGAAACATTGCAATCAATTTCATCATATAAAGATTCACACACGTGTAGTCAGCCATGTTGCAGGCTCGCGCATTCCACATTCTCCGAATATCGCCCAACAGAATAATATAATAACGTAACTAATGGCATTAGTCGAAGTGCATTACCGCGCTATCAGCACGAGTTACACGGGGGAATCTCGCAACGGTGAGGATAAATTCATGACTTCGATATATAAGGAAGAAGGTAGAACGGTTTCAGAATATTTCAATTTCATGTGTGATGAAGATCTTTAATTCAATCGTCGGAGTTTCACTGTAGTCAGCACTACCATCATTCGCTCTAACATCCTTGCCGATGCCGCTCTCGCGACGGAGCCGCATCCATTTCCAAATGACAAGCAAATAATTGTAGAAAGGATACAAACATTGTGCCTGAGCTTGCATTTGATTAACCCGTAGAGTAGTGGGAGACACATCCTTGTAGCAAATTGGTATACTGTTTCACAACCGCAGGATGTTTTCCAAAATTCAAATGAAACCCGCATGATTAAAAGTATGCTAATGGCCGCATTAACTTTGTCTATTCATGCTGATCGTAATAGGACACGAATTCAAATTATCAACCAAATTACGTTGAAAACCAAAGGGTTAAATCCAGCCCCATTTGCAGTCTGTCCTAAATAGATGTCGGTCTTCCTTTCCAAATACCCTTTCAAGCCATCTGGTGCACAATAATGACTTTCCTTCCATTCGAACATCTTCATAGCTAAGCATCCTGGAAAAATTCTCCGGAGCGTCATTAGACAGGGAATGTCTGAGGCATCCTGACGCCAAGAGAAGTTGGAGAATCGTGCCGGCAGTAGTAGTAATACCAGTGCAAGCTTTGCATAGTAATTGTTCCATAATATCCCTGAATCGAAACACTCATCGTGAATATATTGAAATACTGATGCTCCTTTTTTTCTCGGCCGCTTGCCAAGCTTAAAAGCGATGGAAGCGAATAGGGAATTCATTATATAAAAAGGTAATGGCTCCCACGAGTGGACGTTTGTCCGTTCTATCGGTTGTTAAAATCAATTTTCTATAGATTATGACCTGGGGAGATTACGAGTGGCATCCTTGGAGTCTTGAACTTAATTGAGTTTGTTGGCCATTTAATCAACGAGGGAAGAGTTTCAATACGGCATGCATAATTTCGATTAAAAACATTGATTTGTATTGAACTATCGGCGGGAATGCCATTCCAACTAACTTAAATTAACTTAAGAGCTTTGCTGTTGAATAACCCCAAGGATAAATTAATCCTTGTATAGTTCCATTCTGCAACCACTCTCTACGTATTTATCGCCGATGATGTAATTATATGAGAACGTATCACACGAATTCAAACTATTTTGGAAGTTGGATTTTTTTTATCGAAGTAAATCCTTACCTAGTTGATGAACTCAGGATAAAGTCTGAAAATTCCCAATTTGAGACCAGTCTTCTATTTTATTATGTCATAAATACATAAATATTTTTATGCGTCTGATTCCTCTTTTGATTACTGCCCACTTATTGGTTATTAAGACCAGAAGAATGAATTCAAGGGCAACAACACGCTTTAAGTAAAGCATCCTTAGAGAAGGCAAAATTTGTGTCGATGTTAGGTCGTTTTATAGAGATAAAACTCTATTCTGGCGGACACATACCAGCTC
This sequence comes from Stratiomys singularior, assembly GCA_954870665.1. Lineage (NCBI taxonomy): Eukaryota > Metazoa > Arthropoda > Insecta > Diptera > Stratiomyidae > Stratiomys > Stratiomys singularior. Next base: position 9,002,738 of record OX940881.1, on the reverse strand, counting down.
GTCAACATAACCAAGGAAGCACAAGATAAACACAAGCTCGCGGATCCAGTTGAATGAGGATCAAACTCATGGCTTACAAGGATAAGCTACCCAGCAAAATTCCCTATTCAAGGAGCAGAGGAACACCAATGGCATCAATTTTAGTTCAAACTCCTTAAAAATTGGAAGCTGTTAGCCGCGATCCATGGTTTCTGCGGACCTAAGGGTCCTAAACTCAAACTTATGACCCAGCCAAGGAATAATTCCGGAACTAACAAAACAAGACCTAAAACACTACTAAGTTCGTTCCTAAAGACAATGTAAGGTACTATTTTAGAACCAGTTTTGACAGCGAATTTATGAAAAAGGAAGAATTCTGAAAAAAGGACACCAATGAGGCTTATTTTTCGATTCTTTTGCCCTCAGATCCAAAATATGTATGGATAGGTAATATTCACTAAAAAAGTTATCTCTAAGCTCTAATAAATGGCTCCAGTAAACCTAAGGACGTTGAGGACGTCAATCATTAACGAAAAGGAAAGATAAGGATATAGTCAACATGCTTATGAAGTGACATTTCGTTACAACGATGAGTTTTAGAGCATTTTTGACACTCCTTTTTGTGCCTATTTGTGAAGACCTTAAACAAAACAACTGTCTACAATGACTCCCCATATTCGAAATAAGGAAGCCGGTAATGTCACGCTGACATTTGTACTTGTCAAAATAAATTAAGCAACTAATTTATTGTACCTAATTCATAGAATATGATGCCGGTTAACACTTGAAAGAATCAACCACCGGCTAGGGAATGCAGAAGTATGGTTGAACTTTTCTGTAGAATAAAAGAAAAAGAGTACAAAGAGGTCCGTTTTTTGACCCTTTTGAACTACGGGCCAGTAAACAATCGGTACAGCAAACTGGGACGAGTGTAAAGCAGACATTTAAAAGAATTTACTATCCTTAAACGTCTGCTTAAAGGATAGTTTGCAGACGTTTAAATTATAATGACGCGGTGTTTAACATTTTCGCGAGTTTTAGTTGGCATTTAATGGAACATAATGATGCCAGCATTAGTTTGAAAATCGAGATGACAGGACGTCGTCATTCAATAGTAAGAAATACTACAATGGCATATCATCATCACTTGCACACCCTGTTGTATGTTACAGGACAATCCCTATGAGAAGCGAAACAGCATTTTCCTCTCAGTTTTGGGGTTGCTTTGCTAAACTCCCTGTTTTGTCTGACGGGAATGAAAATTTCGTTGTTTTCTTGGTTCTCTTTCATAACGAAATTCAGTCGTTCCACGTATCTTTCCTTGTATTATTCACACACGCGTTTCGGCGGTGTGTGATACTCAGTGTGTGATTCTGTCCTGAGTTTGTCGGTCTTATTTTTTGTACTTATTTATAGGTCCATTGTTTAGACAAGCAGGTAGTGATTCGTTTTATGCAAGCAGGAGTACTCTAATACGTTCACTTCGGGATCAGATTGGATCAGTTTCGGGATCAATTATAAGGCCACACTTACCCGAAGTAGTAAGTAGGCACGAGACATAATTGACAGAAAAAGAACAAAAGCATTTCCCTGCATTGTGCGATGTGACATTCAGTACGGGAACTGCAATGCGAATGATCAAAATTACCTGGGAAAACACTTAAAATCTTCCACCAGGTCCATAACACTTAAAAAACACTTAAAATCTTCCACCACGTCCACAGTTTTGACCGACAATTGATGGGAAGGAGCCTACGTCGTATTTTCCTTTGTCCTTTAAGGAAAGCCTGTCCTTTAATTCACGCTTAATCACTTAAAACTCCATTCGACGATCTCCGGCCTGAAGGACTTGTTCTGGCGTTCAGGGGAAAAAGAGGCACGGATTGTGTTCGTAGGAAAATTTGAAAACAGTTTACCCGGCTGGCTGCCCAGATTATTTTTGGAAGTCGAAAACACAACAGCATGATAGAAACACTGTGAAATTGAGTAGTACCCGAGATTTGATAACCTCGCAAAGAATATGAATAAAGAAAGGCAGGGGGAGGCTGATTCCCTTTTGAGTTCTAAGCAAGCTCAAATCGCCTTGGTGAAAACAAATTTGAAAAATCCAAAAGGATAACCAAGAACGTTCCAATCCAAGACTAATGTTGGCTCTCACGCCATTGATTGTATTGATCTTGATTCAATGGAAACAGAAATAGGAGCTTAGCAAGGCGAAATAAAGTACCGTCTCCAAAAGCGTGGTAGATCAACGCAACGTTGTACTCATTAGGATTTCCGTACCTTTGGGATTTAGTCCAGCATATGGGGAAGAGGAACTTACAAAAACTTCTGGACGTGTTTCGCATTTTCGGCCAAAATTTGCGAAAGAATCACGGCCGTATGAGATGGCACATTATCATGGTGTAAAATCTATGAATTGTTCCTTCACAAATCGGGCATTATTTGCGAATGGCTTCACGGGTAGCACCTAAATAGTATTTTACGTTGACCGTTTCACTAGTAATAATGTGTTTGATGAATTTTGGGTCGTTGTCTATGTTGGAAATAATCTTTTGAGGCACAGCCACATCAATATGATGCTGGTGTTGAATGAAATCTTTTTTACCATCAGCCGAGAAGGGAGGCGTTTTATGCCCTAAATATCAGTTAAAATGTATTTAGCAATCTGTCAAATCGATACACGATTCGCTTCACTGATTCAATTTTTTCTTCGGTAACAAATGTTGATGTGCGTCCAGGGATCTTATGGTGCTCTAGGCTCTCTCCGCCGTCTTTGAACCTTTTATAACATTCATATGCTCGTGTTTTCGAATACACGCTTCACAATTTGTAACATTCCCATCAAATCGGTACACGAAATTTCATTTTTAACACAAAATTTTACGCACGCGCGTTCTTCTAATTGTTTATCCATTTTACAAATCACCACACAACCATTTTCTGACTTCTTCGTATAGGCACCATTTGAATACTTATCCTAAGTTATGCTTCGAATTTTGACAGAACACCATTAAAGTGTTGCCAACGTTGAGAAAATAATAATTTCCCGATCGGACAAGCGCGGAAATTCAAAATTCAAAATCCGAATTCTTTTTTGATGAGGGTAACACATTCTGAAAGTTGATTAATTATTCAGCATATCTTTGATCCTTAATTTAGGGAAACGATTTCAGCAAATCTTTGATCTATAGTCACTTACATTGAAAGTTTAGCAATGCTCAATATAAGCATAACCTGTGGCGTACAGGACATGATAAACATGAAATATATGAATGAAAAATCTTTGTGTTCTCAGTGTTTTTGCGCTATTACAACTTCGGTTTTCACTTTTCTGATTTTCAGATAAAAATCGTTTAAAACAGAATGGTAGAGGGGAGGGGGTTTGAGATTAAAAGAGATTATGAATTAATGTTGTGGGGGTTGCATAAATTAATCTTGAGATCTGATCAACTTTTCTGGATACTTCATGGCCGGAGGGCAAGTATGTTGACAACTTTTAAGCCTTAGTGAAAAAATGACTAGTATTAGAAGCTTTAATTGAAATTTGGCAAAAAGGACTCGTGAAAGCTCAAATTAATTTGAGATTCTTGGCGACAACTAAATGAGCAATGATTACCCATCAAGTTGGATGCATCAACACGTATGTCTGCGGATTAAATTGATGCTTGTTCAGAAAGGATATAAACATATGCATAAAATTTCACAAAATTTCTACTATTTGTGTCATCTGGTCAATTTCACAATCGAATATCTTTCAACCGTCAATATCAATCATACATAATTTCGATATAAACTATTGCATCAAATGAAAACATATCAATGATACATGTATATTCCACATATGTGTTTGCATGCGTGTGTAAATGGAATTTCACTTACCTGTCGTAAAACGGAATTCAATTTGATTCAATCAGGAGAAATTGTGATTTGTCGTAAAAATATGGTTTTATGATCCACATCAAATACACCAATAGCATCTGTAAACGACATTTCCTTGTGACAGGATTGAATTTGGAAACGATTGAAATGAACAGAACGGTATCGAACGTGTCTTAAATTCAATTTTCCGATGGAAAATATCCAAATTGTGTACAAATATATGGTAAATATGATTCTATTTTTAGGTTTTCAAACAAATTTTCTAATCGAATTCAGAATTGATATCCTTAAATAGTCGTAGCTGTATCTGCATGTTCTTCTATTTTGTTTTAAATTAAGTGTCGTCTTCTCATTGAAACAAATTTGAATGATTTTCTTTACCTTTTTACTTGCAGGTAAGACACATTCGGCTAAGGAAATATTCAAGAAAGTTTCCAACAGCAAAATTTCATCCATTTTAATTTAATTTAATCCATTTTAATTTAAATATAATTAAAGTTTAAAATTCACGTAAGTCAAGACAGACACCAACACAGCTACCTATCATGCATGCTTATACTGTCAATTATAAGTACTAAAAAGGATCTCAGCAAGCTAAGAGCTGATGGTATTTATCCAGTATTTGAGATAATACTCGTCGACTCCTGATTTTCAGCTTTTTAACTTGACTAACACGAATTTCACGCTACATAAAAGCTTCACTCATCGTCCTGGGAAAAATTCAGGCTCAGGAATGAGCCCAGGTCATGATAAATTCCTGACACGAGCCTGCACACGCACAATAATTACGTCCGTAGATCTGTTTGGATATGCAATATGTATTCGGGTATAGTTTCCTCTCATTACTCCTGCGAGAAATTAATTTTGAATGTTCATATTCCTTCCATTTGAGCTTTTCTCGTTTGTCATGGACCAAATAATTTAATAGTCATGTGCATAATTCTGGTATGGAAGTTGACGGCACAAAGGACGTGTACCTTTCCAGGATCGTGACGTCGGAAACGGGTGCAGGTGGGCAGAAAGGGAGTTTGTGTATTGAATAAATAAAGTTTTTCAGATGCGGGACTGAGTCTGTTTAGGAATTTTCAATGGAGATAAACAATTTATCAAGTCATTATGGAAAAATATTTGAATTAATCTATCAAAATACTTTGTTCAGAGACAAGAAGAAGCCATCAGGTATTGTTCAGGCCCGCCGTTGAATCCTTATTTATATAGAATGGAAGCTTATTTTTATGTAAACGCTTATGAAAGAATTAAACGAGCTGATCTGGACAAGCAAAGCACATCCTCAAAGGCATAGCCAAAAACATCAAATAAACAAAATTGTTTTTCGCTTTTACCAAGAAAACACTTTAAATAATACTAAAAGCAAGAAATAAATCTTCCAGTAGAAATTTAAACAACAATTCGACTTCTGATTGTGTATGTAACGAGTTCAGACCTTTCGGAGTTTCTTGTAAATACGCCATCATTCAATCCTGTCGATAAACAAACAAACAAACAAACTAAATTCAAGATCATAGCGTCAAATCCGTCTCTTTGATTTACAATTAATTATAGCATTTCAATTATAGTTGGATTAATTAGTGTTTTTCCAACTGTTGATCCGCTGAAATTTTACGCCGCTGTATTGCACCTATGTCGCGAATAGTTCAGAACCGGAAATGAATACCTGCGAAATGGATAAGTGTGAATTAATCCATGCAAATTCTCGCGGGTGGGTGGCCTTTGTATATTCTCTAGTTGATGAACAGATTCACAAGGCAAGCATACTATTATCGAGTCCTCGAGACTTGTGAATAAACAAACGTACCAGATTCTAGATACACGTTGATGTACACCTATGTGAATGTGTATTAGTTGACACACACATACAAAAGGTATTTGCTGACGCGCAACGAAGACCTAGAAGTGCATCTTACGTAAATTGCACCATAATATATCCAATGTCCACTACGAGAATGATGCAATCGTTGAAATGGAAAGCAAAGATGTCTAGCATTCATTCAGATGGTCATTAAGGACATGCAAGGAAAGCAAATAGGTCGTCAATTAAAAAGGCTTTTATGAATTCTGATATTTAATGGGTGCAGAATTCTTCTGCATAGCCTTGAAGGTACGCTTTGTGCATAGTAAAAGCTAATCCTTTGCATAATGGCACCTTAATGGCTCTCAACTTGTTTCCACGAGAGGGAATTCAAGGAACATAAAAGCATTTCGAATGATGCGACAACTTGTAAAATTAAATGGAAGTCACTTGCTCTAATTGTAGTTCTGCCTCCTCCTCTCAAGCAACTTCCAAAATTTTCGAACGTGTGTTTGCTATTCCGAAGGCAAAATAGTTCACCACTAACGTAACCACAAAACAACTTGATGTAATCCTTGAAGTTTAATATTAAATTTTTGCCAGGGTATCTGATGCGGATTTCGAGGGATTACTTAAAGGACCGCAGTCTGCTCTATGACACACAAGATGGGTGGCACAGTATGGACATAACGTTTGGTGTAGCGCAAGGCTCCATACTGGGACCAGACTTGTAGAACGCCTAATATGACGGGCTATTGAGGCTTGAGCTGCCAGATGAGACGCGCTTGGTCGGCTATGCAGATGATATAGCAGCACTGGTCGTCCGACGCACAGTCGAAAATGCGCAGCGCAGACTGGGAATACTAATGCGTCGAGTGAGGGAGTGGATGACCACCCGCGGGTTCAGTTTGGCACTAGAGAAAACCGAGGTGGTCTTTCTCACGAAGAAAAGAATTCCCACGGTAATTCCTTTGCAGATTGGATATGCGACTGTTGAGTCTAAAGTTGCAATAAAATATTTGGGACTATTGATCGATTCCAAAATGAGCTTTTCAGAACAGATCAGGGCAACGGCGAAAAAGGCCACGATAAGCGTTTCGGCTTTAAGTCGACTAATGTGCAACATCGGTGGGCCCACACCGAGCAATCGCCAACTCCTATTGAGCGCTGTAATGTCAGTGCTGCTGTACGGCTCTGAGGTTTGGACCGGAGCTCTCAGTAAGGATCTGTACCGAAAGCGCTTGGCACAGGTACAGAGACGAGTAGCTTTGCGGGTTGCGTCTGCATACCACACTGTCTCTGAGTCGGCGGTGCTGGTGATCGCAGAAATGATACCCATCGCCCTCCTTGCTAGAGAGCGACGGAGAATTTATGACCGAAAAGTGGAAAGTTCAAGATATGCTGTATACCGAGAGGAGAGGCAGCGCACAATACTCGAGTGGCAACAGTCCTGTCACTGAAAACGGAATCGCTGAAAACTGAAGAGCATGTCACAGGCTTTGCCGCGAGATCAACGATGAAGGGACGCTGACATATAGGTCAGCTAGAAAAATTGTCCGTAGCTTAATCAATGAAAACAAGGCTCATTACTAAGAAAACCATGTAGAGGTGATCAACAGAGACCTATTGGGCTCAGTACTCTTGAGAACACTTGACGTGAGGAATGCGTTTAATTAATAGGGAACGTGGGATCGTGGCTAAATCGAAAGCACGGTGAGACTGATTATTACCTTACCCAGCTTCTTAGCGGGCATAGGTATTTTCAGTCTTTCCTGCACAAGATCGGTAAATCACGGTCCGCAGACTGCATTTTCTGCCCAGAAGAAAGGGACGACGTATGTCACACATCCTTCAACTGTTGAAGGTGGAACAGGATGTAGCAGGATTTGTTGGAGGTAATAGGAGAGCTTTCTCCAGACAATCTGGTTGAAGAAATGCTGAAAACTTTCGACAAATGGACCTGCCTGGCACATTACTCTCGGGCAATACTAACAGCAAAAGAAGTTACCATTGACAACCTTGGGCGTGGGGTCTACCGGGGTCTCCTTTCCAGCAGTCCTCCACCATCCTGCCCCCTCCCGTGTGGGGGAGATTTCTCTATGCTAACTGCGCCCTAGGGTGAAGTAGAAAGTGGCCTAGCCCGAAGTAATGTGTCAAACAGTTCCAGGCTAGAGTCTCTTGACAGGGGGGTGCTTTGTGGGTAGTCTTGTAGCATATGCTCCTAGGAGTCCCACACTTCGGGAGTAAATTACCTTCACCCCCCGCTCCCAGAAAAAAAAATCAAATTTTTCTCCATTCAGGGGTAGAATTTTTGTTAATTAAAAGCAGCTCCAAAATAAGACACCATTTTTGGATAACGAGATAAATAGGCTCCAATTGTCAACTCTAAGGAGTTGATATCATTGTGGACTTCAGCTCTTATTCTATCGTCAACTACTTAACGTCCACAAATTTTCATGACTGCTTACTTGAAATTGTTCTTGAGTTCTCACACTATTAAAATTTATCTTGATCTAGGAAACATATTGCAAGGATAATCCAAGTTACTGCAGAGTTTGTCAATGAGAGGTTAGGAACTTTAAATTGAAAAGAAACGACAGCTACCAATGATATTTGACTTCATTTATTATTATCATTTTTATATATTTTATTGTTATCAATACTTTCATCATTATTTCAAAAAGATGCTCGAAAAACACGAAGGCACAAAACTCAGCGCAATGGCCTAAAACGACTAATGCCCTAAAACCACGCAGAAGACGCGGGAGAATGCTCTACTTATCAAGCTGGAAGATGGGAGGACTTCCATCGATATCCTCAAGGATATCAGGCAAAATGTTGAGTGCGGAAAACCGGATTCTCTATACTATACGAATGACAAAAGCGGACAAAACAGCCGGCTTCCTCGAAGAACTCAGGGCGGAGTTCACCGACAAAACATTGCTCGTGAGTGCCGTCGAGGACCTCCAAAGCTGTTATCTCGACGCTACAGTCAATGGCCTCTATGATAATATAAGACAATAATTGTGTACTTGTAAATGTCAAAGAAAGTCCATCAAACAAAATCTTCCTACGGCAGACGGCCTTAGGGTAAGGTTGGTGCTTACCAATCCTAAAGTGCAAAGGGTCCTGATAGTAGATAGCAGCAAGGGACCAGTTTGAAGCAACCTGTGCTACAAGTGAAGGCTCTAGGCCAATAGGCAAGAGAGTGCGCAAACAAACCTAGCTGCATCTTGTGCAAAGCCAAGGGCCTGAAGTCTGAAAAAGTTGTTCATATTTTAGGATGTGGAAGGTGCCAGAAGTTCTAAGAGGTACTGACCAAGATATCTAATCGACACCGTAGTGCAACTGCACAGAACTTACTTGGCCAAGTTGCGGGAGAGAATATTGCTAACCTGCTGCTGATATCTGACAACACTATAACAGAAGGGAGGCTAAATGGTACTGTGACCTATCTGGCACCGTCGTTATCTGGGTGCGGGAAAGTGTCTTTCTCCAAATTTAGACTTGTTTCAGTGGGAATGGCTTTCTGGCATTCAACAGTATGACATACATAAGTATTCCATTCTTCCAGAGAAAGCTGGATGAACTGGATAAAGCTTTCTTGTACACGGAAGATCGAACATTTGTTGACAGTGAGTTCAATGCAGAAGCGGTTGTATGAGGAATGCCTTATCAAAATCTCAAAAGAATACGAACCCAAGAAATGGTGGCTAGGACCAAACATGTCGTCATGAACGTTAGAAACATGCCAACCTTTCGACCGAGAGACAGCTTGGGAACCATCCTGAACGTGACGATAGCTTCGAAGTTCTTAGTGCATAGGATACTCAAACGTAAGGTACTGAAGGACAACTAAGCGAGCTACCGTAATTGGGTATGCCACGGGACTAGAAGAGTCTCAGTCAAAAATGCGGTGAGCCATGAGTCTCATTACGTCTTCGTACGACCACTTAATGTCTAGGCGTCAGCCAGCATCCTGCTGTGGTCAGAAGGAATCGCTGAAAACTGAAAAGCATGTCACAGGTTTTGCCGCGAGATCAACGATGAATGAACGCTGACATATAGGTCGGCTAGAAAAATTGTCCGTAGCTCAATGAATGAAAACAAGGCTCATTACTAAGAAAACCATGTAGAGGTCATCAACAGAGACCCATTGGGCTCAGTACTCTTGATAACACTCGACGTTAGGAATGCCTTTAATTAAACTTAAGGGGTAGATATTCTCAATGCTCTGGAATATTTAAGGGTATCGAAGTATTAGACGCAGATATTGAGGGACTATTTAAAAGACGGAACACTCATTTATGTCTCATTGGGGATTTGGCGAGGAGTGAATGTGGCGCAAGGTTTCGTTCTTGGTCTGGACCTATTCAATGTCTCGTATCGATCCTGAGAAGCGGATCCTTTGTTTTATCCCCGATTGGATTCGGATTTCAGAAACAATCATCAAGCCGAAGGAATCAATAAAATACCTCGATTTGATCAGGTCAGGGCGTTAGCGGATAGGCAGCTGAAGGAGTGTTGATTCGCGTAATAGCCGATACTGGAGCGCTAACTTTAAGCAAAGGACTTCTACTCATAAATACAACGAAATTAGTGCACTTGTACGGCTCCGGAGCCTGGGAAGAACGACTTCAAAGCCGTTCAAGAGACGTAGAAAGGAGTCTTACCGGTGACGTGCGGTTCAGATACAGAGTCAAAGAGCTTTGCGCTTAGCATCTATCACCATTATTATCGCACTATCTCTGAACCAGCAATGCTGGTTATTGTGAAGGTGATTCACCTGGTACTATTTGCAGGACACCAAAGGTGAGACACCAAAGTTATCGGCTAAGAGAAAAGACCTAAGAGAAAGGACCCTAGCCTTGCAGCAAAAAATGTGGGTCACCAAAGCGTGGGACAGGTAGACAGCACGACTCATCAGTGACTTGGTACTGTGGTTCTGGTCCCAAGGACGTAGTTTGTGCTGCTGATAGCATTGTGAGACTGATTACTACCTGACGCAACTACTGAGTGGGCCTGAATTTCTTTATTCGCTGCTGTTTAAGATGGGAACGCCACCGTCCCCTATTTGCTTGTTCTGCCCAGATATGATAAATGATGCCTGTACACTATCTTTGTAGGCGAAAGAAAGAACAGGCTCTGTTTGGCTCTTGTTCGATAAAGTAGGCGTTCTCTCTTAGCAAATACAGCGGAAAAACATAAATATTTTAAGGGAATTGGAAGGACTTTTCTGGATTACTTGACCGTGCAGATACAAGATTGTCTCTACCATCGCGATCTGGGTTTTCTCCTAACTTAAAGGCACCCCTAGACATGCTCAATGAGGCCCAGTCCCAAGTAAACCTTTCCAAACTTCATTCTCATCATAACATGGCAGGAGTTTATTCAGGGACCAACGGTGGCAAGTAAGCCCCATCTATGTAGATAAATGGCCATTCGGTGATTATTGTAGTGGCTAGTGGTACTAGGGTAAGGGAAGGGGATACTCCAGAAGCATTTCAAGTCTGGGATTACTACTCACATGGTATAAAAAGTACACCAGCCCCTTACCATTGCTGGATTAATATATATATTTAAACGATAAGTTTGTGGAAAATAGCTCCATTTTTGCTATTGAACAATCCTTTTGTAGTTAGCCATGGAATTTTTGCAATGCATGTCCTAACTATCAAGAAATCTGGACCAATTCGAAGTAGTGCTCATATAAGTCGCAGGAGTGGTGATCATTTCAGCGTAGCACGTACCAAAGATTTATGGTGGTGCATTTATCCCGACCTTAGTGACTTTTTTGAAAATTTCATCCTTCCAATTTCGTTCCAATCTATAATGTTTTTCCTTTCCAGGTTCTTTCTTTTTATCGAAACAGTAGCGCTGAGCGAAATGCATGTGTATTGCGCGGAACTTGATATCTTTTTGCTTTTAGATACAGCAGTAGTGTAATCTTCGAGACCATGTTGAAAGAAAGGTAGAGGACCAAAAAGTCATCAAATTGATTCTCATCGCAGATTAACGTCATGAGGAGTGCCAGAAACGTTGAAGGAAACAGAAGAGAAAAGAATATTTACCTGAAAAAAAGCTAAATTCTTCGTCAAGATGAATGGCGGCTTTTCTCACAAGACTTCATTTAAGGACATTTATTTCACGTGCAGATATGATAGATATGTAGATATGATAGATGATGCTCCAACTTTCTCATGAAATCAATTGTTCAAATGCCTAGGCTAAGGATGAGGGAGTTTTTGTAATAAATTATAACCAAAACTCCATCTGGCCCATCGGATCACCATACCCTACCTCCCACGTAGGTTCCTCGAAAGGAGTCAGAGAGCAATCTAATAACTTATCATCAGTCATACACCTGCGGTCCGATCTGGGTCCTTAGGGTAGTCTACAATAAAAGAAAAATACCCACCTTTATTTTGCTCCTTGTAAAATCAATTGAGTTTGTGTTTAAATCCCAATTCTGAGTAAGTTTAGGTAATATTTCACTCAGCAAACATTCGTAGCAGAATCCGCAGCTCAAGGAAATGGTAGTGCCACCTGCACGGGAGAGGTGGTAATGCCACATTGACTGGGAATGGTTTGGTGTTGCGATGGCTATTTTGATTAGAGTAATGCTCCAAGACTTTGAACTTTTCACGGAGCAAAGAATACGAAAAACACCGTCTTTAGCACAGTTGGTTGGAAGCCATTGAAACATGCTTGTAATGAAATTAAAACTTTTAAGACGATAAAACGTCCTTAAACGGTGGGAAATCTTACTTTCGAAGCAATTAACTTGATAGGTTGAAAGCAAAGAACTTTGGTATATTTATGGAAAAAGTTAATCAAAGAACTTGTAGTCAAGTTTTCAAAACCAGCAAATGAAGTTTGATGGCGATGTTATTCCACCGTTAAAATATTATTCAATGCTCAACCAACTGAAGAATGGCTTTCAACAAAAAGCAACAGGATAACGGGCTGAACTGCAATGTATTGGGTTCCTTTGTTCGAAGTAGTGTAACATCCTTGAAAATGGTTTGTCATCCTCCCAACCATCTTCTCAGCATCGTTTCTAGCCCACACTGAACGCTTGCTTCTGATTTTCAATAGTTTCCATTTAAATTTAAGTTTATCAATTGTTAGTTTCCTCCTCATAAAATATGTTGAATGCCGTGACCATCTCCCGGACAATTCATTTTTCATATCTTTTCAGAAAAGCTAAAACGTCCTCGGGTACATGAATCACATAAAGTATGGTCAATAACCACCATCATCGCTACGATTATATTTCCACTCCATATATCTTTCAGACAAGATAGATTTTTTTCAATATCCTGTCCAATTCACAGCAATCGAAAATAGGGTGGTAATCTTCGAACCGATCGAATGTGTATGTACTGTTGACCGCTGCCAGGACGTTATCATATTGCATGTGCGTATTCCATTTTAGCAGGAAATCAACCGCAAATTTTCTCGTTTTCATGACGGAATTTCTTCGAGTCAGGAAAACTTTAACGGCCCTCCAGTGACTTGAAGCCATTTGCAAGGCAAGCAGTTTGCCTCGTGAGAAATGGTTGGATAAATTCTTGTTGGAATTAAATTTATGTTACCAGGTGAAATGTGCTTGCCCAACATTTGACTTAAATTCATGGCTCGAGAAACGGTAAGAGAGAGAGAGAGCGAGAGAAACAGAAACAGAAAGAGAAAAGTCCTTGCATAACCTGAAAAATGCTGGTCTAGTTCAATTTTACCAAACAGATCCCTCTAATCCTCCAGATGGAGACCACAAGCCAACAAGGATGAATATAAATTTACAAATACATTTATCTGCTAAAATAGTTCACGAAAAACGTTACTCAGCAGACTGTAAATAAATCCTTTTCGCCTGGCGTCTGCTCGTAATGAAAGTTCGGCAACATTTTGTGCGGTTTTGTCAAGTTGGCGAACACTCGAGTTAGACCAATAAATGGACAGAGTTTTCGTTGTGTTCACTGAAACGCAAGTTCAAAATAATTACTCACCTGTCAACTTGCTGATTGATTTGACCAGGTGAATGAAATAAACATTTACCCTTTGAGCAGGATTTGACGTGGAAGGTTGAAATTGAAAATGGAGACCATTTTCCCTACCATAGTTGAGCTGGAAGTGTATGGAGAAATTTTAGAATTGATTTATTGAAGCAAATCGATTAATATTCCGTGAAAAGGACTCGGCTGTGCATTTTTGATTCAGAATTGGAATAAATCCATTGGGGATTAATCCATAGATGATTGGATACTTGTTGGTTGCAATATAATTGAAATGAGGTTTTCCTCCTGGAAAAAATTATCAGGAATTTGCTGCATGCACAACTATCCACTTTGTATTCAATTTGAATGGAAACTGAATCAAATTTAAATCAAATTTAAATTTTAATTCGACTTCAATTATTGAAAATCAGGAAAAAACATTATGACGAGCACAGGATCAGAAGTTAATTGAATTAATATATTGAAAAAAATTGATGAATAAGTCACAGAAATGAGAGAATTTCTTTGCTTTCCATCACCTTTTCCATAATCTACCTTTGAGCACACTAGCCCGAAATTTTTTTACCCTTATGCTTTCATCGTTGCCAGGATTCTACAATCCATTTCTATCCCTCAAAATCCCTACTGTTCCTACTGCATCTTCAAATTTCTTACTTTTGATCGGGGCCAACAAAGTCGAAAACACATGATCTATTAATAATTACACCATTATTAAACGTTGGCCCATCAGCGCTGCAAGGATCGCGACAATTTTTTTAAAAAAATAAGTCTCACAGCAATTTTATCTCAGAAAGGTCAGAAAGCCACCGAATTCCATTCGTTTATGTTATTTGATTCTAAGCTCTCTATCTTGTACAGCTCGATTTGATTCAAAGCTCGACTTGATTCAAAGCTCGCTATCTAACGAAGCTCGTTTTGTTTACTAGATGGAATGATCGGAACAATTTTTTTGAAGCCCGTCCGGAGTGTTAGCGCTTTTATGCTGATTATGATATGATTATAATCAATTATTTTGGCTTTGGTTGGCTACTTGGACTTTGGCTACAATTAATGGAAATAAGCATAGGAAAACAGTGTCCCTGTAGCTCTCTGCACATTGTCTATTGACAAATCTTCTTGTCGTTCTACATCATCCAAAATGTTCTCCTACGTGGCGAAACACTGCGTGCAGACATCCTTACAGGCAAATCGTAGATTCTACCGCATCCAATGCCCAATCGACATAATAGGACAGTGAGAACCAGCAATCTGGCAAATATTCCCGTCATATAGACTCCGGAATTTGACCATCATCAATTATGGTAGCTGGAAGATGAGCAATCGCGGAAAAGGACAACTGCACTTTGTAGAACAAGGAGTGTCTGTTAATAGAGACTAGTACAGGGAATATTTTCTCTCTGCTTATGTGCGATGCCGTACTAATTGCCTAAATTATTGGACGAAACAAAGTTGTTATAATACAAAATGGTAACGAAGCGGCTTTGAAAATTTATGAGTTAATTTAAGAGCATTTTTCTAAAGTGATGGTAATGTCCCGATTTTAGACGCCATCAAAAACGTTTGTTCTAAATCAATGGAGAGAGTTTCTAGAGATCCCAGATCAACAAATAATAGGCAGCAGGTGATTAACCATACGGAAATCGAGTGGGGTGCAATTTTGGCAGACTACCAAAAAGTTGTTTTTGAAATAAAAATTTCGGAAAGGTACTTTTTAGAGTGTATAGAGAACGAAAAAGGACATCCCCCATTATAATTTCTTTGTTTGTTGCTTAGGCCTGTCAGGCCTTGCATTCTAGTTGTTTTTGTGAACGCCCTCAACAATAACAAGGAACCCAAGAACCAACAGAGAAATTTTGGCTCGCGGCAGCAAAAAAAACGAATAAACGAAAAGAGATATTCAATCAGCTCTCTCTCTTTGTCATAGCTAGTGGTATTTTGATTGGATCTGTTCTAGTTGCGTTTTGGTCAGCTGATCCTTAGCCCTTTTGCCAGACTGCTCGCTATTTTCTTTCGTCCGTACCACTGTCCGCACTGGACTTATGGTAGTATTACAGCTCCTCGATTCTTGGGACTTCGAGAGTCTGTGCATAGAGTCCAGCTCTAGTTGTGAAACAACGCGGCATCGAAGTCTGCAATGTTCGAGTTCACTTGTATTCCTTCGTTGCAGTTGCCTGTTGCTGTGTCCTTGGAAGCTTATGAAAAAATTTCAGTAATAAACAGCAGTAGGTCTCTCAAGTTTTGTACTTTTATTGAGTTTCGGATGATCCCGGATCCAAATACTGCTTTTCTCCTTCAGAATTCTCTGTTTGGATCACGATGTCATGGCAAAAGTCCTGAACCATTGTAAATTCTTCTTTAGTTGGTGTGTAAAGTGTGTACGGTTTCGTATGGCTACCAATGGTTAATTTCCATTAAACCCACTTTCATTTGACGGGGCCATCCTGTCCATTGGTTTCAATATGTAGAAAATCTTTTTCTGGGGTAGTCAGATAACTTATTTGTGCGTTTGAAACTCAGGACAAATGTGATACATAAAGTGGATACCTAAGCTGTTAGACTATTTAGTCTTGCAGCTTTCTTTGATTCCGTAGATCGAAGTGCAGATGAGTTTCAACAGTCAACCAGTTTTCCCTCGCGGGGTGCTTCAGCATGGAGGGTATGCCAGGCAAAGACAACCAATGATTCCTTCGTGTAACGAGGACGTCCGTAGAGTGCTCAGATATCACATATCTAACAGATAGCCTAAGCCTCACGGATCCTTGCATACGGTCATGGGCATTTTAACTATGAAGTAAATTAATCGGCAGGACACAGGACATCGCAGCTCAGCTTTCTGTTTGGTTAGGGTGTTTGGAAGACCAAACACTTTGCTATTCCTTGAACCGACGTGCTGATGTGCGAAATATGTTACATATCATTAGGTCTGCGATCAGCGGTCAAAGCAGTCTTACAATGCTAGGAACACTTCCGGATAATAACGATTTGGGAGCGTAGCTTGGAACACAGTTGTAAAGTATGCTTTATCGATTGCTTTTCAGGAATTGAAGCAACTAAGCCCACGACGTGTTGTTCAAATATTTTCAATGCAGTACTGGAAGGAATAATCAGGACTTACCATGAGTATCTCAGAAATGTATTAGGCGTTGTTGATGGCGTTGAAAACTAGTATGAAATCAGAATGGTTTCTTGCCTTTAAAATTATAAAACCAATGGTATTCCCATTTTCACTAGCAGTTTTCTATTAGGTGTATAAATATGAAATGCGGATTTCTTCTGCTTGAAATATGCATTTATTTGAATATCAGACCGAATGAATTCAATAATCAAAGTATTGGCCATCGTTAGCTACGACTTTTTCCCCATCTTTTTGTCAATTGATGGATTCCGTCCCAGTACCACTTCTCATTTTTTTAGGCTAATCAATCATCAAGCCAATTTTTAATTTCTTCGTAAGAATGGAAGTGCTGTTTCGAAAGTCCGTGCTGCATTGATCGAAACAAGTAGTAGTCAGAAGGAGCCAAGTCTGGTGAATACGGCGGGTGGGGCAAAACTTCCCAATTAATGTTTCCCAAGTAGTTCTGGACAGATATTGCAACAAGCGGCCGAGGATTGTCATGTTGAAAACTGACTTTATCATGTCTTTGGTGAAATTCTGGTCGTTTTTCCTTAAGTGTGCGGTTCAATTTGATCAGCTGTTGTCGGTAACGTTTGCCAGTAATAGTTTCACCAGGTTTCAGCAGTTCGTAATACAAAGGTCCCTTACTATCCCACCAAATACATAGCAAAGTCTTCTTTCCATGAATATTTCGGACTGGTCGTGATTTTGATGCCAGGCTTGGGTCTACCCATGATTTTTTCCGCTTTGGATTGTCAAAATAAATCCATTTTTCATCTCCAGTAATAACCCGATGCAAAAAACCTTTTTTTTCTGTCTGGCAAACAAAATTTCACAAATGGTTTTTCGCCTTTCGATGTCTCTTTCCTTCAATTGATACGGCACCCATTTTCCTGCTTTTTGGATCTTTCCCATGGCTTTTAAACGTTGTGGAATGGCTGCCTGAGTAATTTCCAACGCTTCTGCCAACTTTTTTTCAGTTTGTGTATTGTCTTCATCCAATAATGCTTGGAAATCTGTATCTTCCAATTTTTTGGTGGTTTTCCACGGTCTTTGTTGCTGTCATCGAAATCGCCACTTTTAAATATTTTAAACTATCGTTCACAATTGTCTTGGCTTTGGGCATGTTCACCATGTACTTCCACTAACAATCGATAAGTTTCTGCTGCCGTTTTCTTCAAATCAAAGAAGGTTATTAGACTTTCCCGCAAAACCTCTTTTTCTGGCACGTAATTTGACATTTTTGAAGCGACAAAAAACTATGTTGTTTGTACGATCAAAATATAAGACAAACTTGTATTTGTTGACAGATGTTTATCCTCCAAAATGCCATATTAGTTATCCCCGACACAAACCATATGTAATGGTTATGCCATCTGTTAGTAAAATCCGCATTTGATATTTATACACCTAATAGGAAAACTAACCACTGGAACTACTTAGACAGTTATAAGGGATACAATGCCTAATTCAATGTCTGATTGAATGATATTAACGTTAATCCGGAGCAAATGGCGGGATGACGCCACGTCAATACTGATCTTTTTCATATCCTGCTTACTCTTTAGGTCTATCTGCTTAATTCAGGCCCTTCTTTCATAGTGGACTGATAGTCCTTAACGACATTTATAGCTTCCAACTGTTTTATTTGGCGAATATTGCTATACAAACTACATGCATACAAATTAGACGTCGATTTAATATTGAAAGAATTTCACCAACCAAACATACATAATGTCTGCTAATTCGGTAGATCCCTCTCCAACCGGAGGAGACAACATCAGCTTGCAAATATATAAAAAGTTATCGAGTTCCAGTAGCCAACATTCGAAACGTCTTAACGTCGATAATTTCATGATTAACTTCCACCGAAAGTCTGAGAATTGGCCATCAAAAACCCATTTGCTCCATATTTTGCCCCATTAGTATGGCACATTGAGTTGTTAGGATAATTTTTTATGTTTTATGCATAACAAACAGTTGACAATCGTCCTGACAATAAATAAATTTTATGCATAAGTGTGTGATGCTTAGAAGCATTGAAAAAATGGAATGATTAAATATCTTCCATATTTCTATTTCTTAACGTTGTTCCTCCCATAAATTTGTACATACTCGTACATGAATGTTAAATAAATGCAAATATCAAGACCTTATGTTATCCTGTAGGAAAGAGGATCAACTAAATTCCTAGTCAAAATGATGCTTATACAAGGAGTTAAGTTACAGAGTTACAATACATAGAGTTACATACAGAGAGTTACATACACTTAAATTGTCATAAAATTTAAGGTAGACTGGTAGAAGACCGAGGATTTTTTCTTGCGACTTATGTTTCCATGTCCTGGCAGCTGTTAAACATGTCATTGTAAATTTTTAATCCAACGTTCTTATTCTAACAGCAGCCAATAATGAAGAGAGCTTAAGTTCTTTCACATGGAATATTTGGGTACAGAATACACAGATGTCCTGAGCAGCAGGTTCACGGCTCGAATCTCATGTGATTTTGGGTTATAAATGTAGTAGCACATTATTGTTGAATGTTTGAGCCAAATTAGTGCTACTTTGACGGAATCTAGAAATGTTTGCTTGTTACATACAACGCACAATTTCCATCCAAAGAATACATTTTTGCTCCTTTCAACTGAGTGAACAAACTCCTCGATAACCTTTTGATTAAAGATAGTATGCGCCCTCCAGGCAACCATATAACAACATTTAAGGATACTTCTAAGATGAAACCAGAACTTAAGAAGAAATAAAAAGAACTGAAAAGACCAAAACTAAAAATATCGCAAGGAATGCAATCCAGGATATTTTCCAAAATTTTCGTGAGGATTCATTTTACATGCCTTATCACTTCCAGCTGGGTATCAATACATAAAATGAAAGGACTCGCAAGTTTGAACATTTTCACATGGGTATGTATGCACGTGTACGTAATACGTATGTATGTCTTACACAAGTCTACAGGGAAGAAATGGCGTCGTTCAACTTTCATCATTTCCATGTGTCAACATTCGCTTCCTTTTCGGCTTCTATATGTTAATTTGATGTATGTACATACATACTGACTACCTTAACTCTAGGTTAATTTATAATTATGCATATTATTAACTTCTTGGTGTTGAACTCACACAGGATATGTAATTTAATTCTCTCACGCTTATTTTGACGTACGCATGTACGCCATAGTTCATTGATTTGAAAATAACGTCGAACAAGGATGCCCGGGGAGAATGCTTATACGTACGAATTAAATGAAAAAAGGAAAGAATAGGAAAACGTTGAAATACCATCGTTACAAATTGGATATTTTAAGCAAATTGTAATTGCGATTGTATGCGTGAAAAATTAGAATTAAAAAAGAAATGATTGTTGCTAATGTTACGCGTATAGTTAACAAATTTAATTGAAATTGCGAGCGGGTCTAAGTGTGAAAAAGACCCTCTTGGCAAGGTAGGATCGGAGTATTTTTTATAGGTTATATACAAAAGCTATAATAGGATAATTTGGAGTGAATTGTTTGTGGCTCCCTTTGTTGATTGAGAGCTTACTATCTGTTAAGGTTTAGACCAAGCACGGATTGAGCTCTATGATACCAGAAAATGAATAGAAAATCTTCATTGAAAAAGGAAAAAATAAACATGGAGGAAATCCCAACAAGAGGAATGACGCATGTGCCCTTATCAATTAGAAATGCTCATGAAGAATAAAAAATTTTCAGACCATAAATTGTAACCTTTTAAAAATTTAGTTAATAGTGATTGGAGCGAGACAGTTTGAGGCACTTCCTGCAAGAAGAAGAAGAAGAGGAGGAAGAAGAAGAGAAGAATAGAAGAACCTTCATCTGCTGAGAAAAAGAGGAAGACGAAGTTAAAGGTACTAAGGTTAGCTTGTTACATTGCGGTGCAGCAGACAGCTGCCTCCAGTCTATACGCCAGTGATCTGTCTATTGTAAGACCAAAGACAGAACATTTGTATCCTTCTGTTAAGACGGTTGTTCGCTGCCTCTTCTGTGCCCCTTCACAATGAGTTGAGTTAAGTTAAGAGTTGAGTTAAGGGTAATCTTGGAAAGAGATACCGCCATTGCTTACCTCGTATTTTCTGGAACCATCAGTGTACATCGCAATTTTACTGCGAGATATGAAGTCCTGCACCCTTTCCCCAGTTCACTGATCGGTATGTTAATTATGTATGGGATCCTTGTGACCATAACATCCCATACACAGAGCAGAGCCATCGACTTCAACATCGTTGCCCTAGAATGCATAAGTGTATCCTTTAGAATATCTACGCATTTTGATCCTCGTTCTTCTTGAGATTTCTTTGCAATTTGAGTTATTTGAGTTATTTGCATTTTGAGTTATCATGTTTACTTTCGAAACATGAATCTATCCAGTGGACTGAAGCAAAGTATCATCAACTTTGCAGCGACAGGCATAGTCCTGAACGCACCTGTGACACCAAGGTATGCCACTTGATGAATCTTTATTTGTTCTCCTGCAGTACTTTTCCACCGCAGCTTCAACCAACATAGCAATGATCCATAAGTTCTTATCGATCTCAGTAACCATCAAAATCAATGGTGTGATTTCGGACGTTAATACCCAAGGCTTATTCCCGAAGATTTTGCCCGAGTCAGTTCGATTTAGTCTGAAACGTTTCCTGATTAGGTTTTCTACTTTTTGGTTACATGCGATTACACAAACTAGTGGTGATGCTATGCCCCCCTGTGGTATACCCCTGTTCGTCCATTGATTGACATTTTTCTTCATTTGCAAACCTCCTATCACCTAGGAGGTCCATCATCCAAGTGGTAAGATGAAGTCACAATGTTTATTGTGAGCACCTGTTTTGGTTAGAATAGACCCAGCCTCAAACTCCCTATAGACATAAGACAAGTTCTATCAAAAACCGTCTCCCAATGCTTCGTAACGACGTACCAGTTTACATTAAGGATCATCAACTTTTGTACTGGCGGATGCAAAATCCAGCTATTCCTAACGGTTTAAGGGATAACGCCACCCTTATTCCACACTGGTTCTCATTAAACTCTACGGAGCGCCCTAACCTAATACTGACTGACCCATCCATACAGATGATGGCTTACCAACTCGCTTGGTACCTGATCTCCATTGTTGAGGATTGCAGAACAATTGGCAAGGATACCGGAGTGCCTAGCAAGCTCGATCGCTGTACTTCAAAGAAAAGTTCTTGTGTTTTTACTCAGTGCATAAGGATCCTGGGAGTGCCAACACTCGTAGGGTTAAATTAAATGGTAACTTATGCGAAACATTATGGAGTAAGTTTCATTCAACCAGATCCCTCCCATGGCTTCTATTTGTCAGATGTGGATCTATTTCAAATCATTGAATGGTATCAATTTAGCTTACAGTATTACATCATAAGTAGTTGTTTGAACGCCGTCAATGTGCAGTCTTTGATGTCAGGTTTCGTCTCTATTCTGCGTACTTTTTCAAGCAGTACCGCCTCTGTTGGGAGGTCCTGGACGGTAATCATGTTAATTGCGATAAAGTCCCGTTATGTCCTCGATGATTTTTATATAGCCTTCCACAAGGCATTTAAGGGATTCCAGTACGAAGGACATTAAGTTGGTCGGAAGTTAAGTAGTCCGGTAATCCTTTTCTATCTCTATGGTGGCTAGTCATTGCCGACTTTGGTATTAAAGCTATTTTAGCCTCTTTTAGTTCTCTCATTTAAAGAAAAACATTGTTTGGATTTGTAGGCTCTGAATGTTTGCATCAGGACTCCTCTTTTTGTCATCCAATTTCGTAAGTATGACTGGCTCCACTTTGTCGAGTTCTGGTATATGTATAGCTCGAAGTTTTGAGTTTCCCCTAGGACAAAAAATTAATTTACCTTCTTTAATATTATTTATTTATTATTGATTTTGTTACTATAATCAATTTTTTAATAGGGAGCTACCGTATTGAGTTGCCGTCTGCTTTCTTATCCCGTTCACATACAGGTTTCGGCAGGGTGTCATCTGCAGAGTTTGTCGGTTTTAGGTTTCCTTATTTATGTCCGTCGCTTACAAAAGCAGATAAGGTAGGTACGTCCTTTCATGCGGGTAACAGCAAGTCCTGTATTTTCCTCATTTGATGGTGTCTCTTAATTTCTCCCCACGCTCCTTTGTCTGCTTACATTGTAGTGGTTTTACCCTAGAATTGTGGCCATATTAACTTCGCTTTTTAGAACCTTACCTACCCTAGATGTCTCACTTATGACCGAAAATCATCTCTTGGTTTCGTACGAGCAATGCTTTCCTCCTTCTGTTCTCCATAGTGTCGTAAATCTGACGAGAACAATTGACATGCTCATATTTTTGAAGTGACATAAGCATTAGTTAGACCTATCTCGAAAAAAAGTTTGCGGATACCAAAATATTGATGCAATATTTTTAGAAAAGTTGAATCAGATACTCGTACTAAACGAGCAAGTTTTTTTCTTTCTCAAGCGGCCATCTTCCAATACATGTTTTTTCAAAGTCAAAAAGGTTCACTGTCTAGCGTCATGACTTCACTTGGCTGTCCAGGTCTAGGGGCATTTTTTACGAAATTTTTTCTTTCTGTGATAGGCGACGCAAGTTATAAACTGTCGTTTTCAAAAGAATAGACTTCCTGTAAGCTGTTGAACTAATAAGCGATGCTACTTATAAGCTGTCGATGTACAAGGAGCAAAGGAACTCTCATCACGACAAGACGTTGAATTTCATCCATAGCAGCAAGTTTCGTCCGCATTGACTTTTTCTGGTTAGAACCTTAAACGTAAGTTATAGGTGAGCCTGTAACTTGGTATGTGGCCCGGCAGTGACGCTGATTCTGGGTCTCCCAAATGAGTTTATTTGCATTTTTTCCCCACCTTTCGTGCCTCTTAGTATTGGGTATAGGAATGAGTTTCCGCTGTTTTCTCGACAAAGGTTTAGGTTTATTTCAACCTTAAAAAGTAAAGTCACGTCATTCAAAGTATGCACCATTTGAAGCTATGACCTTTTCCCATCTTTCCGATAGTAGATGAATTCCTCAGCGAAAAAATCCCCATCCTTCGAGTCTAGTCTTATCTAGTCTTCGAGCTATTTTATGGTACCTTCATAAGACGTAAATCGTTCTCCAGTGAGGGCCGATTGGATGGAGCGGAACACATAGAAATCCGAACGAGCAATATCTGGGGAACACGGCGAGAAAACCTTCCAAACATATTTTACCCGGCTTGGCTTCGTGTGGCCTTGCATCGTCATGCAGCAAAATCAGCTTGTCATGTCTGTCATTCTTTCTGGTCGTTTTTTCTTCAGAGCTCGCTTCAGACGGATTAGTTGTCGCCAGCTTTTCGGATCATTCCCATGGCGTGCAAACGCTTACTGATGGTAGATCTGTTAACATTTAACTCCTGCGGCAGTTCTTCTAGGCTTCTACTTAAATCTTCATCCAACAATTTCCGTAGTTGTTTTTTTCGGTGCCCCTTCACGATCTTTATCAGTCACGTCAAAATTACCATTTTTAAAACGCCGAAACCACTCTTTGCAAGTCGTCTCAGATGGAGCATAAGTACCGTAAGCATCGAGCATTATGCGATCAGTTTCCGCAGCACTTTTCTTGAGAATGAAACAATGAACTAACAGTTCTCACAAATACAGCTTTTTCGGTACGAAAGTCGACATCTCAACCCGAGAAAAAAAACGGTGTTCACGTTTTGAAGAAATGTCGACGACTGCGTTCGTGAGCCTACGCATACTTCTTCCAGTTCTAAAAACACTGCCACAGCAAACATTAAATTAGTATGTGTAAGGACGTCTGTCCACCAACGGCGGAAACTTATTCCCATACCCAGTACACTGACGTGTTGCTGTCACATGTCTAGCACCAGGGCCATGCCTTTGTCGGTGGTTTACTTCTCCACGAAAGGATACTATTTTTGAGTCCCGGATTTACCTTCAAAGACCTGAGTGTTGGGAGCAGCATGGTTTCGATTGTGTGGAGAGTGTACATTAATACAAAAAGGGATAGTTTGGTAATTGAAAACTTAAAAAATGAGAAATATGCGGTCTTTTTACGACCGCCATCACTCGAACACACCTGCCACTACTAAGGAAGCACTCTGAATCATTTTGTTAGGACTTTTGAGACCGCCTTCTGGTAAATTTATGGTAACTTTGAGAGTTACGGTTACTAATTTCTTATATTCTGGAAGGAACACATGGGTGAGACTGAATTTTTAAAAGACGAATAGATGCAAAATGAGGTCCTGAAGAGATAAAAATTAGCAGCAAAGTTCTTCGAGGCCTTCCCAAATTAAGATGCTTTCGTGACAGTTACCAACATTAAGAAGTGTGTCAAAAACATCATGTGGGTGTCATCAAAACAACATCATTACCAACATGGTAAGAAGTGTATCAAAAATATCCTGTAACACCTTTCTTCTAACGAAGTTTACAGTTCGTGTATCTTTAGTAATCGATAATACCTCGGATATTGCAGAACCTAACATTTTTAAAGGAATGTTGAACATGAAAATCAATTTCAACACTTCTGCATCCACATTTCTTAGCAGGACCATATTTTCTCCTCTTCCTTTTCTCTTTTGTGGGTTTTTCTTTTTACAAAGAATAACAAGAACAAGAGGATATAAATCAATCTACTTCGAATCTCTCGAATAATTAACTAAGACCTTCAAAGCACTTTTATCTAATTAAATTTTTTTCCATCCTCATCGCTTGCAACCTTTTTATCCCTGACTAACCAATATCCTGTTTGTGTATATGTTAATCCAGTTACCATATCATCTGCATCTGCGTCTATTGATTTCATATCATCGGAGAAAGCAAGGAGTGTTTCGTTTTAATGCAACTCTCATGTTCTCCAGGACTAATAAAAAATGCTGTTCTATTTGTATATGTAAGGTTGCCTCTCCAAATGCAACGCAAACTTTTCATATGTGCTTTGCTTTATATGATAAATTCCAACTGTGCCTTTTCGGGTGGAAAAACCAAGTTGAAGTTTTGCATTTTAAAATAGATTGTGAGCATATGGGATGCAATACGTTAAAGTTTTTCTATTTTGAAATTCTCACATGGCCAAAAATGAATCAGTTTTGCTCCATACTCGAGCGAAGGAAGAAAAACGTGTTTGACCTATTTTCAGCTAGTGTGTAGGCAATAACGAATGCTGTAAGGATCTATAGGATAGGACTTTTTTGATCAGCTGATACTGAGTACGGAGTCAGGTAAGTGAGTTGCATTTAATTTAGTCCAGGATGCTCCTTCAAGCCTAGGGGTGAAACCTACCGAAATTTACCTTGCACTACTATCTCACGATCAATTAAAAAGAAACGATTACGTGTCCTTTTTTTGAAGTTTTCATGCAATAGCTTTATCAGGACATTAGAATTCAACCGTTCAAAATAAATTATGCCTAAACGCAAGCGGACCGTGTAATGCACAGCATTTTTTGTGACTAATATCAGAGCAGAGTGTGAAAATTGTCCAAGGATATAAGTTTCCACCGGCAAACATGCTCTGTTGCCCTCCGTCATGAAATTTAATCAAAACTCAAGACTCAGAACTCTCAGAACGTAGCCTGTAAATCATGATACTGTAAGAAATATCAGCCAGCACTTTGCCCAGATCCTATCATCATCCACTTTCTCATAGAACCACCATACGGATCTTACAACGCCAGGAGCAAGCTATTACTCTCCTCGAGTCATAATTGGATCGAACAGAAAGTTTCCGTATTGTGGTCAAAAGATTCAGATCCACTACATACAACAGATGCAACTTTACTATACTTTAAACTGGAAAAGAGCTTAGCCAGCAGCTTCGTCCTGTTTTCGATTCTTCTAGATTTTTCTTTTGTATGCGGTAGAGGAACGGGGAGTTTGAAAACTGGAAGACGAGTTGCATTTGATAAATAGGAAGAAAATGTTCCATTGAATATTCTTTCGCTCAGCTGACGTGTGGCGTAGATTGCATGTCTCGTATGGTAAAAAGTTTTTCCAGAAATATTGCTTTGCCGCAGGATATGATGATTTGAATATGGTTTACATTGAATTGATAGTACAATAGTTATTGTACAAACAAAGGCAATTGATACTATGAAATATTGAATGGAACATAATAGCTAAAGTGGATGCACTGAAGTGTGTTCGCTATATGATAGAAGTTTCACTAATAGCTATTTAGTACGACGAATTTTTCGTATGTTTAACAATAAAAAGACACTTGGAAACTTATAATTTGGATTCATTTCGATTGATTTCATTAAGGTATTCCTTACTAAAGAAGAATTGAATTTGATTCTAACGTAGGACTAAGAATATTCTTCATAAGTTACCAAAAAAGGGGATTTTTTCCAGATGAAACTTGGACCATTTAATTAAATAAATTCTACAAATTCTATTTGAAATTAAAATTAAAATTAAATAGAAAAATCATCGTTGACATTGTCAAAACTGTTCAGACTTTCTCAAGTCTTGGCCTCAAGCCTTCTATACATCTAACATTATCGGTCCTTGGATCACCTCCTTAAATTTTCGGAGCCGACCTTCGTGGCGTAAAGAAGGTTCGTCGATCAAGTCTACCAAACGCTTTTGGGTTTTGCTCGGGCTCTTCTATGACGAAGTCCTCACCTTGAGTACCTTTTTCAGTAGAAGTTCATCAAACGCTTTTAAAATTTACTCATTGTCCTCCACGCTGAGGTCCTCCAGTCAAATACTTTGTTGCCAAGGTTCCAGTAAACACTTTTAGAACTTGCTTAGTGTCCATGCTGGCATCATGCATTCAATATCGTCTTTGTTACTAGTCCACGATTCGCTTTTGGTACTTCATTAGTGTCCTGCATGCTGAGGTGTTTCCGTTCACCACCTTTTTGGTATGTGTTCCTCAAACGCCTTCGAAATTTGCTCAAGAGCCTCCACGGATTGGTCCTCCAATTAAAAGCATTTTTAGTAGTCGTCTGTGCTGGTGTTCCGCCTTCCAATTATTTTGAAGGAAACCTACTGGTTCGTTAAATATTAATTATATAACTGGCTCGTCAATACATTTCTGTACTTTTTCGTCATGGGTCCCAGCTCTTTTTGCTCGGATGACACTTGTTAGGACCCTCATTTTCGAAACTTTTTTTAACATTTATTCAGATTTTTTTAAGGATCGACCAGGTATTACCCTAAAAAACTGGACTTAGTTTCTTTTCAAGTTTATCATTAATAAATTACTTCTTAAATGTATGTCCTTTACTTCAAAAACAAAAAAATCCTTGAATCTCCTTCAAAATCCTCTCCTTCTCCATTACTCAAAAATATTATTTAAATTCTCCGTCTGTAGTGCCCAATAGCGACTCTGTCTCAATTTTCTTTCATGTCTCTCCAAGGAGGAAAAAATCGCAAGGGTCAGGTGAGTGGACAAGCAAAATGAAGCAAAGGATCCACGCCAGTCTATGGTCAAAAATTTTGGTACAGGCGAGATGCGTGAGTAGGAGTGTTAAAGTAATGGAAAAACCCATTGCCCAACTGCCAAAAATCACGCGTCTTCAGTGGCAAATAGTTGCGTAATTTTTTCGAAACTTTCAAGTAGATTGCCTGGTTATTTGGCGGACCCTCTGGAAAGAGGTCTGCATGGACGACTCTCCTAAAATCAGAATCGACTATTCTCAAACGAACCAACATTGTTTTTACGTTTGATTTCAATTGGCACGCTCTTTTGGAGCAAGGAAATTCTGGAATCTCCACTCTGGCTTGACTATTCCTTCGTTTTAGGATCATCACTGCAGCTCCATGAATCGTCACACTAGACAAAATTTGGAACATTTTGGAATTCTTCTTTCAAGGAAAGCATGCTTTCAAACAGCAATGCTTTTGCTCAGTAGCCAACATTCAAGGCATGAATTCGGGAGACACCTTTTTCCTCGTCAAATCTTCCGTTGAAAAATCTTGTAAACTTTCGTTTTTTTGTGCTGAACTGAATTCTAAGTTATACCTGACAGCCTCACAATCCATTGTCGATCTTCAGGATAGTTTCGCGTATTTTTTCAATATTTCTGCCGATTTGGGCCTTGGACGGACGACCAGAACGAGGTTTGTCAGCAATTGACATATTGTGACATTGAGGAAACTACTCAAAAAACAACACTTGAGTTTTCCCAAAAGCATCACCCATGCAGGCCATTTAAAACATTTCAAAAGTTTCGGTGTCGGTTTTTCGGAGGAAGAAACCAAACTTTTCAAAGTGCACTGTTCACGAGAATCAGCCATCGTCAAAACGAGGAACAGAAAAGACAGCTGTCATTTCAAAATTCACACGCACCGTACAGAACTTCGGAAGCGACAAGACTTGTTTCATAGACCTAAGAATGACAGCTGTATACACTCTAGTGACGAAACGTGGTTCTACAAAAACTCGGACGACAATTAAAGCAATTTTGTTTCTTTTTGGTATACTTTCTCGTCTGTCGCAAGCCAAATGATGTATTATAGATTAACCTACGCGGAGGCTCGTTTTCTTGAGTTGGCAGTTTGCTGTCACTTTTTCCAGGGACCAACCAATACGGCTCATTTAACAGGTGGCTTCAGGGATTAATCTCGACCGTATCGTTCCTCAGGTTGCTCAGGATACAAAGCAGTCAATTAGTCCTTGTTGTTCATCTAGTGACCATTTATTTTCTTGCTGAAATCATGTTTTTTTTTTATTACTAATATGTAGATGTATTACTTTGCTGCTGATTATGGCTTTCTGACAGATGAAAATGAACGCCAAATAGTTTTTAATGTGATCTGATTGTAATCTATAGAGTATATTTGTATTTATCTGCATTTGTATCCCTGTGTGTTATTGGGAAACTTTCCAATCTCGTCTCTGCAAAAGCATTCTCCTCAAACTTAACAGAAGAGGGGCAAGTCTGTCACCTTGATTCAGTGAAACTTTAGTTCCAAACGATCAAATCAATATTCGGAAGTAGATTTTGAGTTGTCTTGTTGAGTTCATCTCTCTCAAATTCGTCTTTTTCGACAAGTTTTGCAGGAAATCTCATGTCAATTATAATTCAGTACTATAATAGCATATCGACGATAACAGCCATATGCTTGCTTAAAGTCCGCAGTTGTTTCATGAACCGATTTCCATGTTCCAAAAAGTCTCCAAGGATCTGTTCGTTAGAATGCTTTTGATCGTCTAGTTTTTAAACCTCGTTTGTATCCACCAATCTGCATGACAGTATCACCCTTTGTTTTCCTTTTCATATCCACAAGGTCCGCAAAAATGTTGGTCCGGAAATAAAGAAACTCGTCTTGTGAAAACAATCAGTTGAAAATTATAAAGTTCTCAAAAAGCAGAGTGTCACCTTTTCTATGGTCAGCACCGATTACACCTTTTGACAGCTCCTATTTATGGTTTTAAATGTTGTTCTTTATCGCAGAAGTAATCTAAAGTAACACAAAGCAAGAAGGCAAATGAATTTAACATTTGCCTCCTTGCTTTATGTGTTCGACAGGATTATTGTCGATATCACTGGATTTCTTTGATTTTTTTTCTATGTTCCGATTGTCAATAAGATGTTGGTGAATCTTTGTTGATCGTAACGGCTTGGACAGCTGAGTAATATGTGAAGGATAGATGACCAAAAAAAGAAGAAGCCGTTATAGTACCGTTATGCGTACTGAATGAGGGGTCTTTAATTGTCCGCCTCGGGAAGTGTTATACTGTCAAATACTGTGAACTACGCTGGAATCTGAATCACTTTTGAAACAAGTTACGAAACCATAGAGGAGGAGAACTCGATCTAGGATTCTAAGAGTTAGTTCGACCGCAGAACCGAGGGTCTTATTTTCGCTTTATGCGTGTATCTATCAAATGGAGGGAATATTAAGCCCTGTGTAGGACCCATCAGCGTCATATTTGTGGACCAAACATGCGCATCCTTAAATTCTAACTCCAGTGATCAGACTGCTGGATCCTGTCGTAGTTAGACACGAAAGCCCGCCAAAACAATTACTCGTCCTTTCCTGAAATCGAGAATGACATGGGTGACGATGTCATTAGTCTTTTCTTTTGTTGGTTTGATGAGGTGTAACAGTACACTGCGGGATTTGGGCCGGGAAACGGATTAGAGCCACCGCATTGCAAGGCCAAGGGTTTCAAAGAAACTAATCTAGTGAGAACAATGTTTCACCTGATACTTTTTTTAGTCAATAAACCAAAATTCTTCAAGCTAATCCAAAAATCAAAGCAAGTATGAGGGGACCCAAGAACAAAGAACATGAGAAAACATCCCCGAAGGGGTAAAATCTAGCACTGGAAAAATTGAGCTTGTAAAGCATAAACGACCTTGATTACCTTGCGAATGAAAACGTCGATACATGATTTGGGAATCATACAGGAGGGTACAGTTCTATGCAAAATAATTTACTTCAGAACACTGAAAAAAGGATCATATCGACATCAAGATAGCTCTCTGTCTTCCTTAGATAAAAAATCAACGCAACAGGGATAAAAAATAAAATTTTTGTTCAAATTTATTTAAATATTGGAACATCTTACTTAAGAATGGAGCTTAGTTTGAAGTTTAGTTCGTCCTATTGTCCGATCCGATGCTCACATATTTCAAATTTCAGTTTGTCATCCTGACGAATTTAAAATTTAGCTACATATCCTTAAAACTACAGCCTGAATCATTTGAATCCGTGGATAGGCTTGCAATGTATCCTTAATTTTAGCCAACGATTTAAATGCCATTAAAATGCCAGTCCTTGTAGAAACCGAACGAAACGAACAGGCCATCGATGACTAATATTATGCAACTAGGATCTCTGTGATCCCTCATTGATCTCTCATCTCTGACCTCTCATTCTTCGATGAGGCAGAGATTTCAACTGTTATAAGGCTGCGGAAGTAACTGTACACTCGATGGTTGCGCTTAGCAGACAAAAAGGAGTGTCCAGGAAGTATCATTTTCCTAAGCCTGAAGGTGAAAACCCATTGTCAAGCTTTCGAAAAGATGTTTTTTGATTCTGTCGACAGGAGTACGTCGAACCTGTTTGGATCTCCAAATTGCATGACGTGGTTGTTGGACACTGAAATTCAGGCATATTATGTAGGAATCCAGGGCGCATTATTAGCAATAGCTCGTTTTCAACGTAACTTAAATAATATTCTGTATAAAGATTTATACTCTGCATATTTGATGTCATTACTAATCAAAAATTTGGATGAAAAAGCATGGACTTACCCAAAACTATTTTTTTGAACTTTTTGTGAGCTTATACAGCGTAGTTCGTTATCCTTACATTTATTTTAACTCAAAATTCAATTCGATGTGCCAATAAAAATACCCTTCATTTTCGATACGAGGTCCTCACAGCAATGTACAACCCCGCCCACTTTTCTATTTTTAGCAAATATTTCACCCTATAGCACCTTGGCAGTGAGTTCTCCATACTTTGTAGCCTTTGCAAAAAATTGTTTTTCTTTGCAAAAAGTTTACAAGCTTTCCTACACACACACGCAAAAACGAATATTGAAATATCAAAAGGACATCTGGTCTTTTTGCAAACTTACCCTTGTGCACATTTCGGAAATTTCCTCGTTTATTACCAATTCAAAACATTGCAAATATGAAGTTTTTGCTTTATCCCAGTTTCGTTGTTTACACGAAAACTATAGCCTGAAACTATCACCCATACAATTACCACTTTAGCAAATACATTCAAAACAAATTGTTATCAAGAGTTTTTGCATAGTTATCAGGATCATCTGACCTTTTATGTTGATCTTGATAACTTCGTGCACTGTATTCAAGTTGCACGAATTTATAGCAGAACTACCAAAGAAAAAGGAAGAGTGCAATACAGTTGGTACTGTCGTAAATATTTCATTCTTTCAGAAAATGTTCCTGGCGAACTGCTTAAAAACGGACAATAAAGTTTAGCATCTTACTCGAGTTGCTATTTTCCATCTACAGACAAAAGGACAAACAACACAAGACCATTGTATATAAACGACGACGTTCAACGGTAAGGAACAAGGGTTAAAGTTGTTTGAATAAGTGGGATAATAGCTGGGAGGACGGAAGGAAGTCACGGGGGATAAAATGGAACCAAGCACTTTCACATGATTCGAGACAGATGAATTATACAGCTGTTGGGTGTGAAGAATAGAATCAAAAAGTAAATATTTTTGTTTGATTGTCCTGCGAAGAAGATTCTTCGAAACAATACTAGATCCTTGATGTACAGCGATTTAGATTTTGTATTAAGCTTAACATAGCTCCCAATTTCGGTCCTGACAATTATATAATTAAACATTTTTACTGTTGGGTGTTGTTATTTCAATTTAGAAAAGGAATGACGTTAAACGAGTCCTGGATTTCATTCATCAAAGCCTGCACCAGGAAAATAGAGAAAACAATACGTTTGCCGACAGAACCCAATGAGGACGAGTCTCTCCTTGAACTTGGTACAATCGTTACATACACAGGAACATAGGAACATAAGAAAAGGATAAGGGTGAGGACCTACAGCTCATCCTACTGAAGATAAGATAAGTTTAAGATGCAAAGCTGTAATAATATTTACAGAAAATTAACAAAAAAAAATGATTAATTTTCCTTTTTATTTTATAAGACAAAATTTGGTTTCGACTTTTTTATAGTCCTTACAACCAACTATTATCATCAGTTATTTGTCATAATTAAAAAGTGATATTATGAACCAGTCCAATGGCTATGTCTACCCAAGGCATTCAGTTAACAGGACGTACACGCACGTACACGCACTTGCTCGAAATCCAGTTTAAACTTGAGGTGAATAGATTATTGTGGTGAGATACATGCAGGTTCTGTGAAAAAAAAGAATAACTGTGATTCTTGATTCTGCTGATCAACTCACTTATTGGTGGTGTCGAAACTGTCAATGAATAATCGGATTAATTGTTCTGATGGACGATTATGTCAGTTATAAAATTGACGGTGTGCATCATAAATTTCTCGATTAGAACCTTTTTTTTCGAAATAAATCGGCAAGACATGCAGACGTTGCTCAGGTATCAACCAATTCATAATAAAGTGGCAAATCAAACTAACCATAAAATGCATGACAGCTGTCATATCATACGTCACATTAAAAGGTGTTGCTAACTTCAGGTCCTTTACGTTCAAAGAGCACTTATTATTTACAATTTCTCTCTGTATTTATCTCTTTTCTGTATGTTTTGGGATTACTATTGTAACTTACACAATTTCCACTGTTCCGCGATTGATTTAACTGACCCATTTGGGTCTTTTCTCGAAATGTATCCGTTTACAAGTTCTTTAACTAAATTCTGATTGTGATTAGTATCCTACTCCCTTTTTTCCCAGACAACCAGAAAAAATTTACCACACCTGATTATCCTAAGTCAAATTTGGCCATTAAATATTTGAATTTCCACTTATTCCACAAGAGCTTGTCGACCTGATGATTATCGAAAATTTTGTGTTTAGCTGATAGTATGCATCCGAGGAAAATTTTACCAACAATGTCCTTGTCACGAAATGCCGCTTTACGCATTTTTTTCGCGCCCTACTGACGTTTAAATAGAAAATTTAGATAAGCAGACTTCATGCTTGCGTGCAATAAAACAAAACAAGAAAGGAATAGAAAAGAAACACAATGTTGAACTGTTGTCGCCTACAATGAATAATATGAATGATATGAAACAGGATAACAACGAAAAAAAGGAAAACAAGTTTCAGCTCAATTCGGGTTTTGTTTGGCTTTCAGTGAACATGATTACAAACTTCAGTCGCACATGCAATTCAAAATGATTGGAACGAGATTTCTTGCTTGATTGATGTAAAAGGATATGATAAGCGTATTCTCGTCATCAATAAAATACTTCCGTTTTTGAGTGCATGAAACTGCGAGTTGAGTGTTTATTGAAATATGATCCTGAAAGTGATACAAGAGTGAAGATGGAGTTAAGAAGGAAAGACCTTGAAATTCAAAACAACTTTGAAATCGGTTTTTTGAAATTCAAAATGCATTTCCAAGTCCATCCTGATCTTAAACTGGAACAAGACATTGAATAGGATGATGATAAATTCTGACTTTTCATGTTTCTTGTTGGGACAGACCCATTTCATAATTGCCAAATATTATTGGGCAGAACTTACGGAAAATTAATTATCCGTCATTTCACCCAAAAGGTTATCCAATCAGGTATACTCAGGACCTGCTTGCAATGGAAGCTTACTCTAGAGTAATGCCATCCAGAGGATATGTTCAAAATGGTAGCTCTGATCAAGCAAATGGCTGTCCATGAGGATAACACTAAAGATACCCCCGCGTCTTTGATGTTAAGGACCTTCAGCGTTAAGCTAAGGAGACCTGCCTCCTGGATTCTCTGGAACCCTTGAGAAAGTGTTATAACGTAAATATTAAAAACATCACATCGGCGAAATCACGATTTCAAAGACAAAACTCTCGCACAAAAAAAAGACACAACTCTCGCACTCTCGCAAAGCTCTTGGTGTCAAATCGGTGGTCTATTTGTCAAAAGAGTGTCTTAGTCTTATAAATTTGTTTCGATTACTGTGGAAAACGCTCAAAAGTGCCAAGAAAAGAAGTTCCATGTTGTCAAATCTTGCAACCTGACCAATCAAAACAGGCGATCACAAGAACCGGGCATCTGTGCTTTAGTATCCCTATTGCTGCCTTAAGCTCTTTCGTGGGATCTTGCCCGCTTTCTTGGAATCTTTTTGGAAGTGTACAATGATTCTTGGAGTATGGTTGGAGAGGATTTTCTCTGATTGAGAAAGGGGTATAAACGTTTGTAGCTGGTGCTGTCGGTGCCAACTAACTAAACAAGGGAAGCACTACAACCCTTTGCTTATCAAATTGGAATGTCAAACGAATCCTTTTCTCGCCTCAATAGGGTTCAATTTTGCGATTCATATTCCTTTATATTTTTTTCTTTATGTTAGATTTAGAGGGAGAGCAGCTCCTAAAAGGGCAGGGCTTGTTAATTTTAAGGAAAATGGGGGCGGAGTGGTGTTGTGTTTGAATGAGAAAATTTTGTGTTTACCATTTTATTTCAACTTAACTATATCCCTGGTGAGACCCTTCTTCTGCAAACATGTAGAATGGAAGCTTTTGATAGAATCAAAGAAAGAAGAAGTAGAAGCTACAGAACAAAAGAGAGTAGAAGAAGCTACAGGAAACTAAAGGTCGTTTATGTAGTCCGTTTATGTAATCCAAATAAGTCTGATGACTGACGAATAGTAGGCTTCTTTTTGTGTCATATTTTGGTTCTAAGGGCTGCTTACAATCTGTTCTGGGTGTCCTAATTGTCTTGTCGTTTTTTACTGCTTTCAATCAAGCGATGTATAATGGGAGTAATTTTTACTTCCTAGGAGAGAACTTCGTTTCGAAATAAGTTTTTATTTTGCCTTCCCGCGAATTTCTTTTTCAAAAATTTGGAGTTCTTCAGCTATGCTGACCGAAATGTTCATCCACACTGGGAGAGAATAGGTTAGGATGAGTCAAATCAGTGTCTTTTACATAAGAAATTTTGTGCCAAAATTTTAGTATTTTTTTAAGTGCCGGAGTTCCTGCAACGCGGCAATTTCTACGCGCGTATGGGTTATATCTTAAACGATATTGTGAAAAAACAGTTGGCTGGTTGATGGGCAGTACGAATTCCTTACTGTCTGGTG
The DNA here is from genome assembly GCA_954870665.1 of Stratiomys singularior. NCBI lineage: Eukaryota > Metazoa > Arthropoda > Insecta > Diptera > Stratiomyidae > Stratiomys > Stratiomys singularior. Next base: position 8,966,234 of record OX940881.1, on the reverse strand, counting down.
GAGTGCATGTCGTTTTCCAAGGAACTTGCAGAAGCATACAACCTCTCATTTTCTTCCTAATGCTTGAAGTCCACTTGTCCTAGAATACTTACAATGAACTCGTGTGTTCCCTTGTGGAAGAAAAGGCTTCCTTTGGGTGAATGTGTTTCGGCCAATAAAGTCTGTGCTCTCAGTGCTCTGGAATTAAGATGTGATTAGGAATGATTGCAATAAGACAACGAGATGTCGAAAATGAAGAAATAAAAAAGCATCGGGCCTAGGATGGAACCTTGAGGGACCCCGGGGAGTACCGGAATATTGCTCGCAGTTTTGTTGAGTTCTGTCCCATTTTTTCAAAGAAAGATTTCTAATCCTTTTACAGTAATTCCAATCCTTGCAGTACTATCATACTGTCCAGCAATAAGTTAAATGTCGGAAGAGAACCACAAAGATTCACCTTTTTGGATCGAAATTGTCCTTCATGTCCTGTTAATACATAATTTTAAACATATTCTAATAATTTAACGAGTACTATACAATAAAAAGATAACAAAAACAAACACGAAACAATGTGTTCAATGTCTTAGCATGATGCATAATGAGCTGTTCAATGGATTGGATATTCGAAAAAAGTTTTCGACGCATGCATGAATATCAAAATAATTTCATTAAACATTCAAAATCGAAAAATAATTTGAACACATAAAATTCAAAGTCTCAAGCTAATAATTACTCAACGGAAACATCAACACTAAGAAAACCTCGAATTTACAGAAACAAGCCAAAATTCAAATACATCCTTAAAGGCAACATCTTGTCCGAGGAAAATCTCTTAATTAAAGTCTTGTAAACAGAAATCAACTTTCGAAACAATACAGTAATGAAAATTGATCTGTACCGAGGATGTTTCTCTTAAACAAACTCGAAATTAAGTAAATATTTAAAATGAGTCTGATTTTAAATAGTACGAGGACCAAATACATGTCGGCAGACTGGATTGATTCCTTTTTTGAAATGAGATTCAAATTAAATGTTTAACATGAATATGAATCGATCGTCCTTTAATATTTTAACCGAAGAATAGGTGAGACCACATTGAACTTTGAACCCTAAAAAGTTATAGCTGCGTGCTTTAATTTTTTTTTTATTTTCTGGATCCTACAAGGATTAATTTTTGAAAATGGCTCAAAAAAGGGAGGAAGCTTGAAAAAATCATCTTATTCTGAACTAGTTTCGGCAGGAGTTGGCCTTTCTTTTATGCAAATATGGTTCAGGAAGGTGGAAGGGAATGGAAAGGAAGAGAAGAAAAGAAACGGAAAGCAAAGAAAAGAAAAGAAAAAGAAAAGGAAAGAAACGAAAAGACAAGAAAAAGAAAGAAAATAAAAGAAAAAGAAAGAAAAGAAAAGAAAAGAAAACAGAAGACATGAAACGAAAAGAGAAGAAAAGAAAAGAAAATAAGAATGTTTAAGCTGCTGTTCCCTAGAAGTTTAACTGCTTTTGAAGAAAAACTGTCCTCCAGCTAGTCTACCAAAGGATCTTGTTGCGCATTTGTGGTGGGCGGTATTTCCACTCTTCTTTGTCTTAGACTCATGGACTATACTCGTGTTGAAATGGGTGTCACATGTCGCGGACCTCAACCGCCAACAAACCTTATATTATTTTTGATATTATTATTTTTTGTTTAAAGTTTTAATTGTGATTTATTTAAACTTTAAATAAATTATAAATATATCAGAGTTAGTTGTATTCCTTCATATTGAAAACAGAAACAAACAAGCAAATAAGAGGCATTTTTTAGGTGACCCCTATCCCTCCGCTTCCCGAGGCTGAAATTGGGCCACATCTGCCAGAATACGCCAAAACTAAAGAGAAAATAGGGGCGTAGCCCAGAATGATGTGACAAAGAGTGCCAAAATGGATTCTCAGTGCGACAAGGAGAGATATTTGGAGGGTAATTTAGTAGCCAGCCGATGCTGGGAAGCCCTTAAACAAGAGGTACAGAGCCTTGTAACTATCTGCTCCCCCGTCCTAAAAAAAAAATGAAAAACCAACCAAAAAAAAATTAATCGAATCCAGAGTAAACAAAACCAGTTTGTAAACCGAGTGCCAAACATGCACACATGAAATTCCCTACTAGTGTGAGTGTATATAAATTTAATAAAAAATTCAACAACAATTTAAGGCAATCATCATCATTTGTATAGCAATCCAAACAGATCATTAATTGGGGGTTGGTTAAATATTAAAACAATGAATATTCAAATATCAAAATGCTCCGAAGATATTTTTTTCGTATTGTATCCGTTTAACGTGAACATTTTACTTGGAAAACGATAGGATTCGTTTAAAATAAAACTAAACCAAAAGGAAAACTACCACCTTGCAAGCAATTCAAATCCTGGCAGCTGACACATGGCAAAATGATTGGAGTGTAGTGATTGGCTATTCTGTAAGAAAATAATTAGTTACAATATTACTAACTACTAATTATTGGTCGCGTGTTTGTATCTTGATAAGGAGGCGTAGCCAGTATAATTCCAACCATATATGAATGCTAAAAACTCAGCAAAGGTATAGCGTGCTGAACGTAAGATACAACAAATTAATAAATAGTTCCTCGACAAAAAAAAAAAACACAGAAATAATTCGAACTGTTTAATGGCGGCTGAAAGTGTATAGAACGGTTGGAATTAAATGATTTAACGGGCGCACTTTTAAGCAGAAGATTGCAGTTGTACCCTAAGAAGGATGTGAAGTTCAGACGCCACTATAATAGGAATGATATGTTTGATGCCGACTCAAAAAATTTGAGGGAGTGAAGTAGGAGGCTCCTGATGGTATTTAAAAGAAGAATCCTGCCAAGCTTCTTTTCCTTTTTTCTTTTTTGTCAGGTAAATTGGCGATTTTGCCACTATTGAGTCCCATTTACATTACAGGCACGCTAGATATATCAGGATCGTCACTGTAAGTACCACCCATTTGGATTCCTATTCGTTGGGATTGTTTCCCTTAGTGGTTGTTACTTAGTTGAGACCGAAGTATTTGTCTTAAGCTGCCATCATATCTGCCATTTCAAGCCGTGTCCATTTCTTTCCAGAGTGCTAAGATCGCTAGGACTAACAAACATTATCCTTCACCACACATATTTTCGGGTCGCCCCAAAGTCTCAGCACCACAAATCTTCTGTTACCTTCTTATCGCACGCTAAACCAATGCCAGCTTATTCAGATTTGGACAAAAATTCTGTTTGAAAGTCTTTAGCAGGATTGGTTAGAAAAGAAAACCAAGTTGGGGACAACGGGCTTTGTAAAAAAATTTGGAAAATTTGCAGAGAAAAAATAGTCCATTTTGGTTTGAGCAAATAAAAAATAAATTTCTGATATCTGTTTAATTCACTGTCTTTAAAACTGATGATTTCTACCAGTTAAAATAAAAAAGGTCACATGATCTACAAGAAAATGTTGTGAGCCACTGAGTATGGCGACTAAATATGAGAACTTATCAAAATGGCAGACTAGCTGTACTTGATCTGTTCTTCACCCTATCGGTACTTTATTGTCAATTGACTTGACAAGTGAAGTCAGTTATGACAACGTGCATTGAATCGAAGCTTTCAAATTTAGAATGTTTTTTGTGATTTCAAGTCAGCTATTGAAGACTTATCGGGATTAAATATATCGAAGTAGACAACCAATTATTCATTCGATATTGTGGGAATTATTTTGAATAAATGATTGTGAAGAGTTGCGATTGGTGTTAAAAGTTTTAATAGTGACAGGACAAATTAACAGTCTATGTGGGATAACGAATCGGCCGTAATGGAAAGTTTGGAAACCTTTCGTATCACTTTTTGAAACATAAGATTATTATATCATGATTATTCATTATTTTATTATTATTATTCATCATGATACACAGGCAAGGTCCATAATGGATAGACAACAAGTTGTGAATGTAACGTGCAATGATGATAAATTATATGACATGAGTAATTCGAGATTTAACCTTTATAGTTTAAAAATGCTAAGAAGCATTTCCACCTCTAAAATTTTTTGGCCAACCAATTTTAAGCACAATCCGTACGAATAAGATATTCGAGAGCATTATCTATCATGAGAGATGAGGATTTGTAGCAACACCTCCTAAATAAGCATAAACCGAAGATACCCAATAAAAGTCTATTTGTTTTGTGTCAACTTACGTTTCTCTGCATTGAAAATGTTATTTCAAAAGAAAGAAAGGGACAGAGATGCCAGCTAAATTTAAGTATTTGGGTAGGCTACTATAATTCATTTATGCTAAGACTATTTCATAGCCACTATCCTTCAACCAGAGTAGGATAACCACGGTTGGGAATGATAGTCAAAAAACGGTCATGTGCCTGGCCCAAACTGACATCTTGGAGTAAAGTCCTCCCTGGTTGAGCTACGCTTCTCTGCTGTATAGGTGAAACTGACAATTTGTGTTTCAGATCTATGGGATGACGGACCTTTTCGCACTTTTTCGAGAATATTGACCGAGTTCTACCACAGCTATCACAGCTGCGATACAACATCTAGAGCCTGGGCTTCCTAAACTAAACCTAAACTTCCTAAATATGTGCCCAGTAAGTGCCTATAGTATGTAGGTCGCACATCACACGCGGAGAGGACTAACATCTGCTTTTGCCAAGTGGAAGTTGCAAAATACGTAAATTAAATCCAAAAGAGGCACACAATATCCGAAGACTGAAATAATATTGAGACTATCCCCTATATCCCTATATCCCTACCTCATTCAACTATTGCCCAGTCTACTTGTTACCAACCGAACTTTCAGTAGGACTAATTCCTATCGGTCCTTTAACCCTGGGCTAGAGGACAGATTCTCATCAGTCCTTGAACTTTTGGCCATAGAGCACACTGTCACAATTCCCAGCAGTTGAAACTTTTCAACGTAAGCTTAACAATGACTACTCCTGCTGATTTGTGGGTCACCTCAGTAGCTCTTCCAAACTATGGTTCATTGCCCACATCATTCAGATGTCTTAGATTGAAAACCCGGTTTTGGATAGGTCGCCAACGCGAAAGTTCGCTTCCCTGTCTGGTTTGACATTTCATTCAACACACAGCTGAATTGATCAATCTGACCTACAAAGTCTTTCCAGCCTAGTAAGCCGCTCCTGCCTAGTACCTAGACCTAGTACGTAGGAAAGATATTGGACGTTCTAGTAGATAGTCGTAGTAGATATAGTAGCATCTAGAGATCTTTCCATCTAGTACGTACGATCCTTTCTACCTCATTAGTAAGATCAATTGTCCAGATAATCCACAATGCCCAGATAACTCAACGAATTAAGCAATGAATACTCCCTCTCTTGAATCTCCAAAACCATCCCATTTGCTTTTAGCAGACTTCCAACTGGCACGATTTAATCCTATCTTGAAGACAACTAGCTTCACCCCATACTCAGATAATTCCTACTAGATATAAAGTCTAAGATGTTTCGCACGAATTCTCAACACGGCTTGGCCTTATCTCCAAGCCCAATGACAGATATATGATAGATAATAGATAGACAGGTCTATTTTTGGATTTCTTCTAGTTTCATGGTCAATGTCTGATTCTTTAATTCTTTGGCTTCAATATTGACTACTGTGTTTCCACTGGTTTGGTCTGTGGCATGTTCTGGCTGTTTCTGTTCTTATTTTGGTAAGTCCCGTGTTAGGTGCTTATTTTTAGTTTATCTTCTGGAATTTTATGAATATTTCAGCTTGTTTTCCAAAGTTCTTTCTTTTTCCATTGTTGCTGCGGGTGTTGTACTTAAAGTTTCGTTTCCAAGATATTATGACGAAATTAATATCAGCTTTGTTGGCGTTTATTTTGAGTCTGTTTATTCCCACTCATTCGTACTATTATCAAAAACAAATGTCCACTGATCAATTGATTAATATCGTGAGTATTCACAATTCAGCTAATCCCTCAAGCCTTGAATCCTCTGGCAATCAAATTTGTTGTCCAAACCCATGCCAAAAGTGTCAAAAATAAGCTTTAACATCACAAGTCCTTCTTCGCAATGACTTTTCTTTTAGCTAGTGATCATCTTTTTCGTAAAATTTGGCCACTGTGCCTGTTAGTATTCCTCCAAGTTTACCGTTATAAAACGGCTATTTTCATGGCTGGCAAATTTTATTTTATATTCACCCGGCGCCCGTCTATCTTGACCACCCTTTTTTGTGTGAGACAGTCTCTGTTGAATGTCCTGTCAAATATTGGTGCTGGTGAGAACAGAGGACGGCAACTTTAACGGTACTTCTTAGATTCCCTTCCACTATATCCCCCAGGGTTCCCAACTGAACAAACTCAAGACAGATTTTGACGCAGTTTTTGAATTTATAAGAGTTTGGAATGTTCTTACAAAATAACTATTTTTGTTCAATGGAATTGTATTCTATAGTCTCACGCTGTGTATTTCTACAAGGGTCTTTATTATGGAAATATCCTCTTTTATTAGCATGTTCCGATCCGTTTCGTTGCTTGTTCATTTCTGAGTGATTGTTAAGAGTTGAAATTTCGAAAAGTCCATACGATCCTTTCTTCCTTCACGATTTAATGTAGGGAAGACCCTTGGTGAGGATTGGTATGCCGGCTCTTCCTCCTGTCTCCTCGTTCGTTAGGCCTCAAAATATATTTAGTTTAATATGAGGTTGAGACCTCCCATGATTTAAATTGTAATCATGTCTTCTTGTCTTATCGTTTTTATTGTCTGGATTAACATCCTTCCATTGAAGCTTCGTGCCCCGTCGTGCGGCCTATTTTACATCTCTCCAACTTGGTCGTGATGTCTTCTATATCCTCCGTATATATACTAAACAGCAGCAGACATATCGGAGGGCTAGCGAGACATCCTTAACTTACTTCCTGCAGCTGCCGCAATGCAGGTGAGAGTCCTTTTTAATCTGTCCAAACTCGGTTTATGTTCCGAGCATGTCTGAACAACTTCTTTGCGTTGTTTTTCATCTCTTCTCGTTCGTTGTCTTACTAGTTTACTTTCTTTTATTTGACAGTAACGTCCAGTGATACCAGCGCAATGTTATCCTCCAGAGTTTCTGTGGTATTTTACACTTATTTGACAACATCCTTGTAGCATTGACATTCATTTGGAGTGGGGAAATCTGTGTTTCGTTTCGAGCTAGAATAGTTTCTATTGGCGTTCTTCGGACTGCATTCTTTTGACTGCAATGAATTAGCAGAAGAATGAATTAGCAGATTAGAATTGGTGACTCTCTGGTGGTAATCCTCTGGTGTTCAGGGGACTTATGAATATTCCTGTCATCTTCCAATCCTGTTAGTGGTCCAGATAGTGGGTTTGTTGTGTTTACACAAACATCAATGACCTAAGCCCGAATTCTCTTGAAATTTCCGCCAGTTTTATTTTTTACAGAGAGGATAGTAGTAATTGAGAAATCAATCAATAGCCCAGCTTTCTCATTGCAGCTAGTGCTGCTATGAATTTCCTTTCCTTCAATTGGCATTAATAATAATTTTCGCTCGCTTTCCACGTACTAGGTTTGTTCAAAAAGTATCGTGAATTTTAAATTTTCGCGGGCTACGTATGTTCGATTTTTGATCTTTTGGTGGGGTTATGTTGGTACTCATGACCCTCACTTATGTTGAAAATTTCGGCCATTTTGAATGTCCAGTCAGTTTTTGACAGTTATTGCGCGTGGACGTGTTTTAGCTTGTCTTCGATTTTCGTCTATCCCGAAAAATTGATCAAAGAATTTGTATTAAATTTTGTGTGAAGAACAACTTAAAGTGCGTGGATGCATTCAGAATGTTGACTGTTGCATACGGCCAAGCTACTTTGGACAAAAGCAACGTTTACTGGTGGTACAAAATGTTCTCAGAGGGACCGAAAAAAGCACGCCAAGTTCGGTCGAATGTGAAGGTTTTGCTGACATTTTTCTTCGATTGCAGGGGCGTGGTGCATTATGAGTTCTTGCCGCAGGGAAGAACGGTCAATAAGGAATATTATCTTCAAGTAATGCGCAATTTGCGAGAAGCAATCCGCCAGAAATGCACGGATTTGTGGAAGAACAAAAATTGGCTTTTGCACCATTATAACGCCCCTGATCACACATCGTTACTTGTGCGCGAATTTTTGGCCAAAAACAACACTCTAATAATGCCGCAGCCACCGTATTCCCCAGATCTGGCCCCCTGTGACTTTTTCTTGTTCCTGAAACTGAATAGGCCCATGAAACGACGACGCAACGCCACGATTTAGGAAATAAAGACGGCATCGAAGGAGGAGCTGAAGAAGATCACAAAAAATAATTTTTCAAAATGCTTCAAGGATTGGAAAAAAACGTTATCACAAGTGTATAATGTCTGACGGGGATTACATTGAAGGGGACAAGATAGATATTAACCCTAACCCCTAACCATCAGAAGTTTAACCAGATTGACTGTTGCCACTCTGCTGAATTGTATTTGGGTCTCGTTTGTTCGTTCTTTGGGTGGGTACAGCTCCAGGATCGGTCGTTCTCATCTTGTTCGTCCTCATCTCGGTCAAGACCTCGGTCAACTTAGACCTGAGGGGACCGCATATTTCTTTTAAAGTTTCCCATTTTACTTTCGTACTCCTAACCCACAAGTGAGTTCTGTGAATTTAAATTGATCTCCAAATCCTGACAGGTATCTGCACCGTTTCTTCAGTACCAATACAAAGCCCGAGAGATGTATGGGATCCTGAACGCCAGGGTGATAAGGCGGTTATGTGTCGTGAACTGCAAATCTGCTACGTAAAATTGCAGCCGAGTAAGTCTAGAGAGTTTTAATCTTTCTGCATTTGTTTCTCTTTTTGCATATTTCCTTAGTTGCATTCATTAGCGTGAACTTAATTTGCGAAGCCATATTGCATTTTATTTCGTTCTATGTTTTCCGCAGTTTCATGTTTTCTCCTAGTTTTCCTCTAGACTTTGCCGTTCTACTTTCAAAGCGCGTGCACCTCACATTTTTATGTCCCTAGCGTTTCCGTAATTCTATTAAATAATTAGTCCGTGAAATACTTTTGGAATTTATCAACCATTTCCGTTTTTCTACTGCTAAATTTTGTTAGAAACGTCTCAGAGCTCTGCATCGCTTCAAATTAAATCCAACCACAATTTTATGAGTGAAATATTCAAATTTTACTATCTGTTGAGAATCCGAAATATTTCAGGCTCCAGTTTATATCTCCGGGAAACAGGTGCTCTATATTTCATCTGATGTACTTTCACGTCTTCCATCTAAAGCACACACACCCTAAGAACATCAAATTTCCACTCACCCCCATTGCATGTCATCCTGCCCTCCATCGAGGGGGAGCCACGCCACGATGTTGCTTCTCGTATTGACACAGCGGCCATGGCAAAGATATCTAGATTCCGGATAGCAAGCAGCGACCTTGACAACCATTGATGCTAATTTAGTTAGCGATGCTTATGGTCTCTCTTTAAATCTTTTAACTAAATTAAGTGACGACATTGGATAAATGGCTTCAACAGTTCGCCGAACAAGATGCTCTCTAGGAGGCGGCCAATTAGCGGTCGTTACGATGTCATCATTGGTTTATCGCACGAATAATGTTTTGCGAAAGTATCTCAAAGAGCCAGATGAAGTTAATAAAATGCTAAAGAGTTTAATGCTTGACGTTGGACTTTACGACTGGTATTTGCGGAACGAAAGGACCAAGCGCCCAGCAAAGTGTAAGTTACAATCAATAGTAAGGACGAGGGAATCAGGTACATGCGACCATAATCCCGTTTGTACTTTAAAGATATCTTCAGCGCTAGGTGGATTTAAGTAAGGTCTAGAAATTAGAAGAGAGATAATTTGAGTCCGCTGCGTAGGCGCTCAAGCCTTAAATCCTAGTTTATCTACATGGCCTGGGAGACGCTTGGGACCAACAAATTACCCACGAAGAATCCAAAGTTGTCGTTGAATCTTCACCATCAAAAGCTCGTTCTTTACAGTTCCACCCTCCATTGAAATTTATCAAGCGCTAAACAAATTCCACCCCCAGTCGTGCACGAGTGCCATTAATTACCACTTAAACGCATTATCCCCAGTCACATTGCAAGGGGGTGGTTCGGACTTTATTCGTCCAACATTATGTAAATCAGGAAGCTGCAACAATGATAATACTTCATGGCAGCTTCATTATTCTCATGTCAGACTAGTTTAACGACTCACAGAAGTTTCATGCAAAGCAAGACCACCTTTATCCTGAATACAAGATGATGATCCACTTTTATTTGACTCATTGTCTGTACTTAGTGTGGACTTTAAATATGTCCTTCTAGCTTGCTAGTGCAACGGGGCAAATTCTCATAGCAGAAAAGCCATAAATGAGTCAGATAGAAAGGATATTCTCGCATTCAGTTGGGATTGCAAGATGGATAATGTTTCCGGCATTTTCAGTTAAACGAAAAAGGGATGAGGATTCTTTATTGAAGTAGGTTAATTGAAACTATATCTTGCTCTAGTTGTTTCCAGTTTAACTGGTCGTTCCAGCAGTGGGGCAGGATTAGTGTTTTCTTTGCTCGTTCAATGTCTAAGACGAGTATGATCTTAAGGAGCACGGATAAAACGTTTAAATTGATTTGAAGTTGGAATGGAAGGTTTAAGGACTGTTTGATGTGTGCTCAAATAAGAACAACCGGATCGTAAAGTTTCGTTAGAGGTATACGATTTTTTACTGTGTTGAATTGTATGTTCGGTTGTTATTTGATTCGTTTATGTTCTAAGGACGATTTTATTTTCAATTAGATAAAAGATACTTAGAAGGTAGCCAATATGCCTTTAGCTCGTGGCCTTTTCTCAAATAAATCATTGCATAAGATCAACTATTCGATCCAGCGGAGTGATTTGTAAATTTGCGAGACTATTCTATTTAGTTGAGACTATACACTCCAGGACCGTGATTTAAAAATTAATAAAGGTCGGTTTTTCAATTCTGCTAAGTGATTGCTTAGTCTAATTGCAATGCATCAGAAAGATATAAACTTTTTTTACAGTATATGGATGATTTGAAGATTGAAAGGACCCTTACAAATATTATTAAAAGGTTAGGTACAATAAGGTCAGGTCAGGATGACAGCAATAATCTCCTAAAAATCTGTCAAATCTTTACGGAAACGTGAACTTTACATAGCCCATACGATCTTTATCGTCTGGAGCATACGTCTCTTTATTGGAGCGTCTTCTAAAAATTGTTGCAAGCCACTGAGTTAGGCAAGCAACACAGCAAGTGAATTTAATCAAAACGTAAAACGCGTGTGTCATCGATCAATCAAAAGAAAAAAATTGTTACTCATAGTATTCTGTTTCAAAATTCATTCAATATGACGCACATTCAGCATAGTCAATTAAAGGGTTCTCATCAACACATTTTTTCGTGAATACGAAGTAGTAAACAACTAATTATTCATCTGATACTATAGCAATAATCTTGAATTGATGATAAAGAAAGGTGACAGAGTTCCAAATATTACATGCATATCTGCTTTGGCTGAGATTGACAACAAGAGCTTGACCGATGGCTTTTAATTATTTGAATATATATTTTACCAATACAAACAAATACATAAACAACAAAGGAATGAAGCAAAGTTAAAGTTCCTTTTGCGCAGCCGATTTTCCACTGTTCTTTCGTCATATCCCGCCCATTGTGTAGATTTACGCAAGTAAATGAAATGCCACCTGTACACTCTCGCCGAGGCACAGCAAGGCATGCCGAGTGTGAGAGTGTACATGGTTCACTCGCCTCGCCTCGACAGCTCACCGCTCTGAGTCGGTAAATTGTGCGCGAGTCAAAGTCGCGAGGATAATCATTTACATTCTCGCACACTTCAGTTTATCGCAAACGTTGAAAGGATGCTCATCTTGAACAAGTGTTGAACGTGCAAAGTGAAGTGTTGAAAGTGAAAATGAGGGACAATGAGGCGGAGCTAAATTTCCTGGAATATAAATTTAATAAAATAATACCTCAAAGCGCAAAGGGCAACAGCTTTCGTTGCTTGTAGCGTGTCCATTCTTCTCGGAGTTCACAACGATATTGAAGAAACGAGAGTGTATAGGATTGCACTTGTCATTTGACTTTTTGTGAGAATATTCGTGGTGAGGAATAACGAGAGCACTCGCGCGAGAGTGTATAACCACCATAAGTTGTTCGTCTTAAAAATTATAGCGCTCATCGTTGTAACGCAGTCTCCAGTCTGATCCATCTTTCAATGGCGCAGATTTTCGGAAGATAAAACGGGCAATAGGTTAAGGAATTTTTTTAACCAAATACCGCATTGGCTATCAGACCGAAAATGAAGTTTAACTTTACTTACAATTCATGGTCATATAGAGGCTGCTGAAGAGCTTATCGGGCCCACTATTTAACTAAAACTCCGGTGAATTTATCAATATCTTCAGGGTCCTAAAATTAAGAGTCCCGGCCACTATGGACTTCTTCAGCAAGTGTCTCTCAAAGATAAAAGACGCATAGGAAGGATTGGGATTCAATCTGAGTCCATATCCGAAAATTCATTCAGTTGAATCGCCTGCAGGTTTTCTCCAGGCACGAAAGTAAAAACTGGACAAAAGCGACAGAAGCCGCGTATGAACAACCTGAATAATACAATGGGTAAATAGTCTTTTATCTTTGGTAACGTCATGTATCTAGCTCCACTCTATCTCATAAATGAGGAGAGCCGAAATGTTTCATTAACGGTACCCTACGGATGTGATAAAGAAAGTCTCTAGGGATCGTCGCCTCAATGTATGTCAAACTCAAACTTCGAAGACTTTAAATCTAGATAATTGAATTTGGATTGAACCATTAGACATATTTTGGGAGAATTGAGGAGAAAAAAATTATTTTCAGTCTAGAGAATCTGCTGAAATTCATATATATGCCAAGTTGCGGCACTCCAAATGCGCTCAAAGTTCATTTTAAATCGCCAGGCATTGAACTGGTTATAATAAGGACTTCTAGAAAGGGAACGGATCAATGGAAACGCTCTCTAAGATAAAGCTCAACCCATGCAGGTATTGGTGCTGTTTTTGTTACGGCCCAATAATTCACTACAGACCTTGGCCCGCGCTTAGTGCCAGGTTAGAGCCACCTGATTTGACTGACTCATTTGTTCGCGAAAAGGTGAACTGGTTATAATCGCCATTGATCTTCATAATTTCCATAAAGTTAGATTTCCCAGCAAGGTTAGCTGACAGTTCGACATCAGGCAACAGGTCTCACCAACAGGACTCAAACTTGGCTCCTGGTGGCAACCAAGATATGTTCTCAATCGAGTTTACCCTGCGGAATACAATTTTCCCATTCAGACATTTCAGCCGGCTCGAACTTTTTCCCAGGAAGAAAATGAACGCTTTTTTGTGCCCGTGTCCCGATTAGTTTTCAAGATGACTCGAAAGTGGGATTAACTTTTGAAAAGCAATAAAACTATGGCAGGGGTTGCAGGCCATACCGTTCAGAGCAATATTCATCAATAGTAAAGGCAATGATCCAACCATCATTTATTCACTTTCGGGGAAATATGGAGAGCAGAAGACTTTCTCGCACAATAAAGGATGTAAGGACATTATAGCACGCAGCAAAGAATTCTTGGTAGTACCAGGACTTTTCGAATATTCTCGAAATGGAACTGAAATTCTAACTTGAAGATAGAAATTTCAGGAACGCTTTGTAACCCATAACAATTAGGTAGGTAAGGTAAGGTGTAGGTAAGTATTTTCAAGGATGCCTTTGGTAAGAAAGGCGCAGAGCGCTCCCCTTGAAGTTGTGCGTAGTATCAACCATTTGTCGTACTAGGATATTTGTTGGTGTATATGAATCGTCAGAAGCTATTGATGCGAGATGGTAGTGACATTGACATTAAACAGAGTGTGGAGAAAAACTGTCGAAATTCGTCCAGTTTTCGTCCGTTGTTATACGCGAATAGCATAAATGTTTATTTTGCATGCAAAATACCTTGTCAAAAATGGCATTTAATTTTCTAGGAAACCTGTTTGAATCAATCATCGAAGTTTTCAGATAATGCCAGCCCAATTTTTTGGTTCAGCCTACTAGACATGTTTTGATCCTGGTTAGGGCCCGCCTGAACTTCAGCTCTTTCCAAACCTGAAGTAACTCATTTGATAACGCATTTGCGAACACAAGGGACCTCTCAAACTGACAGAAGCTGAACAGGTATCCAGCTCCTCACAGAAACTGGTGAAAATGGACTAATCGACAGAGGGGAGGGGGGGGCGGCTTTGTTTTTCGGAAAAGCCTGGAAAGACGACAGAATCAAATCGGCCTGGGCTGTCAGGAACAACGATGATAATCTACTACCCTCTAAACCGATGAAAAGTGTAGCATAAGGTAGAAAATCACATGGGAAATTGAAGGGATCACTGTGAAAGATGATCATAGACTCTTTTCAGCGAGCAAAATGTAGGGCTAACAGATGAAGATCCTGACAAAAAATAAAAAATGGACGAAAAATTAACCAAGCAATTCAAGGATATGTGAGAGTTATTTGAATTCAAAGCAAGAAAGTATTTGAGGGTACAATAAGAAATTCTATGCCTTAAGCTATCTAAATTGCGTTGGGCAGATTATGTTACCCGTATGGAGAATACGAATATTCCCGACGTACTCTTCAGAGAAGAGTGACAGAAAGATCTTTTTATAAATTGCTAGTCAAACCAAGTCACTTTTAAAAATTTTGAGGACGCGGTCCATCGATCGAGACCAACGGAGGCAAACTCAGAGGCATATAAGTTTGCTTGGATCGATATAAACTTTGACTCCAAAGAAGGAGAAGACTACTATAAATAATATAACAAAAATAACAAAAAAGTTAAATAAAACAAAAAACATTATTCCAAAATTTTAATTGAATACAAAAAATGTCAAAACTTCCTCACTATTCGTCCTTAAGATTAAAGTATTCAATCACTAAAAAATGGCACCAAGTATGAGTAAATCGTTAATCAATTCTTCACCAAACTTCGCCAAAATTTCAAAATCAATTGAACAAAATAATCTTATCAAATGGAACTCTCTGTTATTAAAAATTATTTCTTTTCCTTCCAGGTAAGTTCCAAGGACTACATACCAATAGACCGGTCAAAATCAACGAAACAAGCATTTTCCTAGACCCATCCCAATCCATCGCTTGCCTAACAAAAAACTTTGCTTGATATTTGACCTGCCCGGTAAGTATGCACTTCTTCAGGACACAAAAAGAAAATTTTTTTAAAAAAAGGAATCGACTTATTATTGTTCAAAACAGCAGCAGCAACAACAACGAATGACTAAGTTTCCAACAGATTGAAACTCATAAATTGCACACGTTTACTTTTCCCCTGCACAGTTTGCTGTGAAAATGATAAAGATATCGCCTCGTCATTCCAATTAATAAATTTCCCCGTGAACTTTTCCAGGAAGTTTTAATAACTTTTTTTTTTCGTTCCGGGCCAATATACATTTCATACTTGCTTAATTGTTTAACTTTATTATGTAGTTAGTCGTGCTCTATTTACCACTGTCGGAAAGCCAGGAATAGAATCAACTAAGGATATTATATTCATCCAAATCGAGATGTATTCAAACATTAATAACCTTTTCACTCACATCTTGCTATAGATCCTTGGCGATTGAAAGTTTCATGTGGATTTGTGTGTGTGTGTTTGTTTGGTTGTTCCTTTTTTCCGCTTTTCTTTCTTGGGTTCAACTTGTGCAAAAGCGAATTGTGGTTGAAGATTCTTTTCGACAAGAGAAATGAAAAGTCATTTTGTAAATATAAAGTTCTTATTTTTTCTCCGTTTCGACTAGAAAAGGACCTTCTTTATTGTAGGTTATTCGTTTAGATTTAGATTGTTCTGATCGGAAGACGTTTGATGATAGATGTTGTTTTATGTTTCGTCAAGATAAAGGACCGCTGCTCTTGTATAAATATTTTTTTAGGATTTACGAAATGTATAGGGGACCGAAGGATTTGCAAGTAAGAATTTATCGAAGGATTATCATTTCTATTTGAGTAGATTTCACCATTCACTTTGTATTCTGAGCTTATATAGTGCATGCTGTTTGATGAAGAAAAAAAGGATATGTTTAAGATTTGATTTACCGCTAGGAAAACTTTAAAATTTAAATAAATTGTTTAAGTAATCCTTACAGAGTAAGCTGGATTAGTTGTATACCAATTGAAATCCACAGGAGGCGTCATTGGTATTGGTGCGTCAGGTTCAATTTGAGATGTAACACAGGTTAGCAACCTTTAGCCCCCTACATCTGCTTTCACTGCTTACAGGTGATGTATCCTCCTGGCTTATGGAAACCAAGAAAGTCACCTAGAACTGCGGTTGTCAGGTATTCTACCTCCATTACGTCGATTCGGCTCAGGCAAAGGAGGTGATTGCTAATTTACTCTCCACTTTTTTTAAGTTAGTTTGATTACCAATCAGGCTCGAAAATTCAGAAGAATACGCAAAAGAAGTTCCTTGTTCATCCCCGCAAACTCCGGAGTTGTCACTGCTAGCAATCCTCAGTTTGGCATATGGGTCCTGTCCCAATTTATTTTTGTTTTGTTAAGATAAGATAAAAAAAAATTGGTTTTTCTGCAACTATTTCAAGCCGTACCTACCTCATTTCAACGCGTTACCTCCGGTTCCCTATTTTTTGTCGGTATTGGTACATTGCTAATGTCCGTTTTTGCGCTTTTTTGCAATTCGATGGTCTCCTCAACCTCTTGCTAGTTCATCAATTGGTAAATTCCCTCCAATCTCCGTGTACCAACGGACCCACATGTATTTCACATTCGCATGAACTGTGTTGTCTTTGAGGACCCACCTATGGTCCCGTCGTAAAAGAAGGAAGCGCATGCAACATTGACTTCCTGTCCCAAATATTTAGTCTTCTACGTAATTCATGCATTGTCCTATCTGCCGTAGCTTTGATTTTTATTTGCTTCAACTGAAAGATCGTGGTTTATAAGTTTTGCCTGAGTCGAAAATGGTCCTAGAAAAAGCTCTTCCATTTTCTCGCCGCCGGTATGAATCAGAACTTTCTTTTCAAATGTAAAATCCATCAAAGGATTTTCACGTTCTCCGGTTAGTGAATTGGTACAGCAAAAGATTTCTGGGACCTGGATGAATACGATGAAGCTCGAACGTATTTTTTTCAGGCGCACCAAGATATTTATTCCTTTTGGGATTGGATAGACAGCGCTTTTATGAAATTTGATCTTATACTTCCAAAATATGCCTCCGTAAGGATGTGTGTGTGTGATAGGTGGCCTAAAATTAAGAACTAACACCAAAGCATTGGGTTGTCACCGTTCTAGCTGCTGGCGTAGTTCTACTTATGCTGTCAAGGCATAGATTTCACTGGGTTTTTTTTTCAATTCTCTTCATTTATGGGGAATGAATAAGTTTCGGGCATCAATTAGTTTTGAGTTTCAGACTCGGAATTCTACGTAATTGTAGGATTGGTTTTCACCAACCATTAAGCATCTCGCTCCTGAGGATGCAAAATTACCTACCTTTAAAGACAAACCTCTTACAAACAAGTAGTCACTAGCAATGAATAACAACATACGCTCGATATATCACAACAGACGTGAAAGCAGGGAAAAGTTGCACAAAAACGCCACAGACCAATTGGGCACTATAAACATATGCGGCAATCGTGAAAGCTGAACTAAAAGGAAGATGGTTCGCGCGGCTCATCAACGAACTGAAATCGTAGACATGTCAATAGCTTGATAAGACCAACTTTTACCTGAAAAACCCGTTCAACAGGCACCAATTCCGTCAGCCTTACCTAAGAAAAATTGGTAAGTCAGGGTCGTCAAATTGCTTATTCTGTAAAAGCCGAAAATCTGACAGCTGTCATACTTTATTTTTCGTCTAGATGATGACGAAGACAGTGCAATGATTTGATGAAGGAAAAAGATTTTTGAGCTATCGGGAGAATTCAGAAAGAAAAGGTTAATTGAACAGATGCGTAAACCGGCTAGAAAAAAACACTAGTGATATTTTACACGTGGGTTTTCCTGAACAACAGGTGACGGCTCGAGGACTGGCTGGAACACTGTCTACTCTTGAAATCCTTATACTCTTTTTCCTCCCCTGATGAAAGTGTTTCTGATATCCGAAGTCACCGTGAAAGCAGAATCGCAAGGCCAGCCAAGATGTTGAGTATCAGACGTTAGGCATTAGTCCAGTTGCCAGAAGTCACATTATAAGAAGAATAACAAGGACTAACTAGAAGTTATGCATAAGACGTCAGTCATTTGTCCAGTTACTATGTCATTAAAAGCCTTTACCAGTCGATTCAGACAAAAAACTTTTATCATTTATAATCCTTGTGTCCTGGCTCCACCATTTAAAGTCTTCCTGCATTGCCCTCTCTGTTCCCATAACTTATACTATAGCTGGGTAAAACCACGGTGCTCCTCTTATGAGGACTACATTCAGGCTAATTACTACCAGAGTGAGAAAAGTCCTTACATACTATAAGAGTCTTTTTATTACAACTTACCACCAGATAGTCCACTATCAGTTTCATTCTTTTGAATGTTGAGAATATTTTCTATTTTTGCATCGTGGATGCTGGAAAACATTTCTCTACAGGACCACCTGTGTATTTATTAGGGGATACTCATGAGTACTTTCATCGCATAGAAGACATGTATTACGGTTGCTTTGACTGCATCGGCTGCGGCGTCTTCTTAGGATCTTCCATCTTAATAAATAGGGTTTTTCCTCTCCCTTTTTTTCTCTCTCTCTCTCTCTGTCACTTGTGCCTTGAAGATCCTTGCCATCCTATCTCATGCAGTTAGATCCAATTGAACAGTCACCCCTGCGGTTGTCAACACAGTTTTCCAATTCTCTAAGTTTCCTCGATTTCCAAAGTTAGTTATTACATTTTGGTTACCGTCAGGACGTAAGCAGGTTTGGTTATTGTTGGAGATATTTTTTTGAACTTTTTTGCGCCTTTTTTAACTGTTATTTTGGTTTAAGCTCATCACCAGATGTAGGATACCTAATCACCTAATCTCGCTTTTGAATGACTACGTTTTGTTTTAGTTATCCTTTTTACTGGGATCTTATTCTCATTCTCTACAGTGAAAATACTTTCAAATCTTTCTGTCTGCTGAAATATACACGCTGAATGTTTTTTTAAACACGCTACGTTTGACACTAATGATGACAATCTCAAATAATTTTCTGTAGATTCTGGTCGGGAGAGGGAACCTGAATCCTGAATGTACCTGAAGTCGAAAATTAGCACAAGTTGTGTCAATAAATCATGTTTTCACATGGGCAAACGAACAACCATTATTATCCTAAAACCTGTCTGGAATATCTATCTATTGAACCCACTGTCGATGGCGTTGGGTATTGGTCCAATGGACAAGGACGATGGAATCGTAATAGTTCATTTATTATTATGCCCATTTGATATGGAGAGAAAATGTTCAACATTTTTTATCATGCCTCCATCCTCTGATAACCGCACAATAGAACGTATGAGTTCATTCTTCAGAAGCGCAACAAGTTTTCTTGTACAAGGACTTCCTCCAGCCACGACAACTTCGGTAAATTCAATCTACTCGTGCACCGTTGGTTGGTTGCCAACTTCTTCTTTTTTTTTGCCTATTAGTAGTTTTATATCCCGATCGGCACGACGATATGAACATGGTGAATGTATGAAGCAATCTAGGGACTAATGTGAAACCTTATTAATTGCCTCATTTTTCGCCCTTCTCAAAGGTAATAATACTTTATCCTCTTCCACCTGAGCAAATGTACTTTAATGGCACAGGTTGAAAATTGATTTCTTCTTCAGGATCCCTTTGAGCATTGAAAAATGTTGTTGTGTGTAGGGTGTACACGTATCAGATTCAAACACATTTATAAATAAAGTGTAGGGATGCATGGGTAGCGTAAAATGAGAAGTTTATTATTGAAGAGGGTTCACTATTTAATTCCTTTCGTCGTGGGTTTGGTTTGCGTGTGGAAAAAAATTAATGTATTAATTTTGAAATATGACAAACGCTAGATCCAAATTTCCATGAAACTACGCTTGTATTATTGATAAAGGAACTCAAATTGGTTTATACGCATTTTGTTATCCTATCCGATATGTGCGACAAATAATATTCGTAGAATAAATAAATATTGGATTTTGGTATGTGCGCGCAAGTTCAAATAGAGAATCAAGAAAGGATCAATAACAATGTAATCAAAACTTCCTAAGCAAGATCAACTTCCAACAACAAACCGAGCAAACATGAGGCTTTTGTTCACCAGGTAAGTATAAATGTATATTTGTGACGCAGGACCAAAACCACGGAGAAGGAAGAAGATGAAAAAGCCTTCTTTATTTTTTACCTAAAGATTTTCCGGTGCAGAGACTCAATATCAAATACTAGATATTTGCCACAAAAATTGGAATATTGTATCCTTTGGTTAATATTTTCTACAATAGTTCGACATACGTAATCAGGATTCAATTGAGGGACATATGTAAGTTGATGGACTTGAAAAACGATAAAAAGTTTGAGCGTTTCAGCAGAGGTTTCAAGTCAGCAGACCAATCTGCATCGGTAGTCTGGAGGACAATGAGCACCTGTAAGAAATCATACGTAAAACACTAACAAGGACATTTAGCTTGTAGGGAAAGTTTATAAGATTAAAATTTTGACGATTTAAGGACATTTCGTGCCACTTCGAGTCTCTTAATTGTTTTTGAACGGGCCAAATCGTACACGCCAGATCAAACCGTCTCTGGGCAGAGAAATGAGCAGCGTAAAGGACTATGGTACATAAACTTCATTCCGTCCCTATGAATTCTACGAAAGTAGTCCCCATGTGATAGAACAAGACGTTTTTGGCGTTGTTTCCACTTACTAAGGTAGTTGTCGAAGTCAATTTTCTGTATTGCCTGCAGTGCCTTCGTATTAGGTCTTTTTTTGACCGTCTCTTTCTGTCTTTCGGGCCGATGTCTTGTCAGGCCTGTGAGTGCTATTTTTATTTTGAAGAAGGGAAAACGAAAGTGTTGGGGAGCAATGTCCTGATCAAACGGAGGTCGTTGAAGCTGTGCTAATCAATTCTTTATCAAATATAGCGCTGGTGCATTTGCGAGGCGGCAACTGCCAGTCAACGTTTAACTAAAAAGTTGGCTCTTATCCTTTTATTGTATCACGAGAACTTTCAAAACTTCAAGATAGTACTTTTTAGTGATCGTCTGACTTCCCGGAGCATTTTGTGGTAAACGTCACCTTCATAATCAAAAAAATCAGTCGTCTGTCTCTTCGCTCCGGCTTGACGTGATTTTCTTCGTCTTTCAGAATGCTTCAACTATGAAAAACTTCGCTCTATTTGCAGATCATAAACAAAACCCTATGATTCATTACCGGTAATAACTTTTTGAGTACATTTTCATCACTAGGAACCATTTCGACGTTTTTCTGAGCAATTACAAAGCAAAGCTTCTGCTGCCTCTAGCCATCAGGTAGGAATGAAAAAAGACACATAAGCCCACGACCAAACTGCTTTCGTGAGCACACAACAAAGCAGACACTAACTGCGTAAATACCAAAAAACGTCCGCACACGAACTGATTGTTGACAGAACCAAAAGGTAAGTTAAAAGCAACAAAACCGTGTCGAACTAACGTCTCATCTAACGGGATTCAAATGGTATATTTTTCCGTTGGTAAATTATTCCTCATTTTTGTGTTCAGCGAAATAACCCCTGAAAAAGGTTTTTCAAAAAAACTGTCGAATTACCTACGCGTGCTACCTCTGTCAACCAGAAGCTGGTCGGGAATCTCTTGGCTGTTTTTGCTTAGGCTTTGGCGTTACTACAGAAATAAGAGGGGAAGCCAACATGAGGCACATTAGAACGACAAGAAAATTACATAAACAAAGCAACAAAGAACACTTACAAAGGCACATCTGGTGGCCAACTCCGACACGTTTTGAATTTTTCCACTGATCCTTATTGGAAACCTAAAAACTCGAAAAACCAGGCATTCTTATGTATCCAAAAATATAAAAGGTCTATAAAACAGAAAGATGCAGATCATCACAGACATTATAGGTCAAAGACAGAAACTATGAAATAAAGTCATCTCTTTAATAACTTGCTTACTACTATCCCCATATCCTGAAATGGCAGCGACAGACACCACAGAACGAGCCAGTGATGATCAAAATGCGTCCTAACAACCCAAAGAGCCAACGAAACCCAATAATTTCAGTCAGTTTTAACAACAAGCTTTAGTTTGATTCGATTTTTCTGTTCGTCCAACGATCAATTCTATACGTCGTCCCGAGTTTTGGATTTTTTTTTAAATTTCCAATACACACACGTTAAATATAGGCTCTTAGCCTTCCTAATATTCTCCTGATACGAATTTTTACTTCGGCATCTAGGCCAACCATTGTCACCCTATTGACACACTTTTGATTCGACTCAAATTCCTGCAAATCTATTGGTCTCTCCTGTCCCAAATAAGGAATTTTTGATAGCTGCTGCTAGGTAACCGTACTTTTTTCTCAAAGTAATCCTTGTTTGTTTCAAACTCCATGAGTATTTCCATACTCTAGTAATACTTCTTTTTGGACATTTTCTGGTTGCTTGGATTTGATAAAAGAAACACGGATTTTCCCTGAGTGCAATAACTTGGTACTCAAGAACACTACTTTGTATATGATCCACTAACTGGTCAAAATCACAACGGAGTTATTTTTCATGGGGACCACTGAGTCTCTCCGCGTTTTTGGTACTTTAACCCCCAGTTTTGTTGTCAGCAGTCTGAAGTCATGCCCGGTCATCCTCATCCTCTCTCGGCCATTGATCTAGTAGTGATTATCGCGGAAAGAGCGTCATCCTGAGCTCCCGAGAAAACACCATTAAGGATCTCTCGGAGCAAATCTTCGTACATAATGCTCCATGACTGACTTCCTGGGATTGACTTCTGACTTCCTTGGATTGACCACTGTATCACCCTTAATTTAATAAAGACATCCAGATACTCTCAGGCTATAGCCATAAAGAAACAAATTATCTGGTGTACATCCTACAGGGTACCGCCCTACTGAGTATCTTTCAAAGGATACCCTGTAGGAATTGTCGAACTAAGAGCAAATCTTTGCAAATCTTTTGCTACCAGCAAAATAATTTGTTTTACGGTTGGGAAGAGTTAGCTCACTTATATCATTAAGATAATATTCTATGGAACGTCATCGATTGTTACATATCTTTCCAAAAAGCTGGACTGCCTGTCAGGAAGGTTCAACTGTGAATTTCGTCCAAGAAGCCTTTGAACAGATTTTCGCGTGAAAAGCAGTCGATGAGCTGACCAGTGTGATATCCAGCTCAGTCGGTAATCCATTAAATAAAAAAGCCTTCCTTGGACACTGAATGGTCAAACTCTTCGAGTGTTAAAAAACATCCTCCTGCATAATTGAAATTAGGTTACCTGTACTTGCTGGATTAATAAGAAAGCTAGGACGGGGATGTCCGAGACTGCAATAGCATTCATTTATAACTATAACAACGACAGTCTATCGAGATTTTCCTGTTCGAGAGTATGGGTATGCAATTCTGCTAATGAGCTTCAAATCTAGGGGAAAAGCCTCCATGTGTAGAGCCTTCACCAACTTGAAACTTCTTCTTTAGCTCGACTAGGGCTGTTGCTACTAAGATTCCCACTTCTATTAATACCAATATCACTACTTCTAATACCACGAATTCTTTTACTACTACCACTTCTGCTACTACTACTATTACTAATACTTCTACTACTACTACAACGGCCAAACCCCACAACAACAGCAACTACTACTACTGCTTCTACTACTACTAAAACTACTGCTACATCTAATACTACGACTACTACTACCACTACTACTACTACTACTACTACTACTACTACTACTACTACTACTACTACTACTACTACTACTACTACTACTACTACTACAATTCGTGATCCTATGAAAATGAAAAGTATAAGCAAAAATCAGCAGGTGTAGAAAAAAAATTAAATAAATCTATGAGAAGGTCCTTAAACCATTTGAACAGTATCACATCGTAAACTCTACTGAAATTTTTCAATTTTACATCCCTTTTGCTCAAGCTGTTCTTATATCTCAAGCCAAAAATCTATCTCGATCTAACCCGATATCCTTTTCTTTCCGGAAATTGTCAACAAACACGTCCGTCTATATCATTTTGCACTCTTCGACCAGACCACTAATCCTCCTAACTCACAACAAAAGGATAACTAAGGAGAAAGGGAAAAAAAACCATTAAATCCAACATAAAACATCATGACACCTCCCCCTACCCTCCCTGCCATGTCCACTACACGGATACTTTTGGGGGGGGAAAAACATTTCACTTTCAGCCCTAATGATGGTTATCACAAAATACAATGTAAACCTTTTCTTTACCCTTTAATGAGAAATTCCCGGAAATGAAAAGTTGTTTTTGAAAATAAATAAATAAAAAACAACACAGGATAAAAAAAACGAAAAACTTCAAATGGTTTGAAAAAAAAAGATAAATTTTCCAGGATGGGTGATGGCCTGAATCATTATGTTTTTTTTTTACCTATCTGGATTACATAATTACGCGAGAACGCAAAAGGTTGTTACAGTTTCAAAGGATACGTTTAAGGATTGATGTTTAAATGATATGCACAATCTACCAAGTAATTACTTATTTGCAGTACCTAAGTTTTCTTGGTGGGATGATTTGTGGGTGAAGAAAAACTGAAGTACAAGTAAAAGACGTATGGGAAGGCGAAAAAAATTAATTAAGATGAAAAATGAAGGCCGGATGAAGGATCATTTTATTTTTAGAAAGGTTTCGTAAATTGATTATATGAATAACTATGGAAAATCTAGTTTTTCAAATGCATTAAATTTAGTAATTTTGGTTTGATTTTTACCCATTTTCGAGGACATGAAAAAAACGCGTGGGCACTTTATCCTATACCCTATAAGGATGCGTTTGACAGATGTCAATCGTTGTATTTACCAGTTGCCAAGAGTCGTCGTTTGCTTGGAGCCAATCCCATAGCTACTACCGTCACCACATATTGGTTGGTACCTTTGACGTAATTTTCTTTAATTAAACTTGCTTCCAATCGAAAATTTTGACTTCACCTATCTCCAACTTTGACGGTTCTTGCTCTAAAGACCTTGTCATTAAACAGGAAAATAGTGAACTTTCCAGGACAGGGATGCAACTTTGTTTTGTTTTATCGAGGGATCAACCTAAGCCAAATATAACTCACTTCGACAAATTAAGCTAAGGGGCTGAGTTGTTGCTTTGATAAGATCCTCAGTTATACATACAGAAGCCCAAGAGAAGTAGAGACAGAGAGAGAGCTATGGAGAGACACGGTGGGAGAGAGAAGAAGAAAGACGGAGAGAGACGGTGAGGAAGAGAGAGAGAAAGACCGTTGAAAAAAAGTGAGTGCAATGGAGAATGCAGAGTGAGTCCCGAATTGGGATGTTACAGCATTGATCATGATGTGTCAAAACGTTGAATTAAAAGACTGGGAATGGAAGGAATAAAATATGAGCAATAGGAAAAATGCAATGTTGTTTTGAGATTATCACTTTGAAGGTAGCCCCTAAAAGACAATTTTTGCGAATTGGATCTCCTTGAAATTCTTCCTTGAGTTCTAATTGCCTACTGCTGCAAAGTAATAAAAGTATTTCTCACGCTTCATAGTAATGCGTACATTCAGCAACAAATGGCCATATAAATTTAAAACCTTCAAATGTTCTCTATTGCTGCCACGTTCTTGTTCACGTTCAAAAAAAAATGTTTAAAAAAAGGGACATTTCGAAACCAACATCCCACTCACACATTCAGCAAATTTGTAAATTTCGTCCATGGTTCTGAAAGCACGATTCTCGCCTGCTGTCTACTTCACTTTGAATTATCCAGAACAATAATTTTCAAGTCACGCTAGACTAGCTTCAGCCATTCCATTCCAAAAATACTTAAACATCCGTGAATCACTCACATAGTCACTCGTTTTGCCAAAGTAAAGCTAATACATCACAGGTGAAATATTTACACACTATGCCAAATAGAAAGAAAAAACTCAAGCAGACATATCCGAATGTCTGCATGGTAACGTATGTATCACATATGTGTATGTATGTGTGTGTTTATTCTTCTCTTTTCATATGCACATGAATGGATGACGATGTACTAACATATATCGCATTTATATATTTGCGAGAAGAAAAACAAATGCCATGAATATTGTTCAAACATTTGTTGCTCGCAGTCAGTTGTGCGGAAGAAAATCATGGGGAAATGTGTATGATTTATTGGAAAACTTGCCTAAACTAATGCATCACCAGTCTAATGTGCTTTTCATATTATCGCACCCATTGGTTTCATTGTTGTATATATACGGTGGGTGAGAAAAATAATGGGACAGCATATCGAATCCATGTCGTTTTGTGTGTATTGAGAGCGCTGCATGGCGATTAAAAAATTAAAAAATAAATTATTTTATAAATACTAGTAGCATAATTTATTTGGTTTTATTTACGTTTTCGATTCGAACATATTTAACCGTTTTCCTTCAGACAACATTTTTTAGGGCGAATTAATTTGCATGTTTCAAGGACTAAATAAATAAAATGCAGAAAAAAACACCATAAATAAAATGCTCGAATTTTGATTGAATCAAAGATGATTTTCTCTGAGAAAATCAGGATAACCGCTGACTAGGGTGGGGCTCGTTCAACGGCACTAACTTGGTTTCTAACAAATATAGGGATTCGAAGTCATCGTCGAAGTCATCGACGTCATCGAAGAGCTGACTCATAATTAGCGCTGACCTGGCTGTTTTACTCGAGTGGGTGTTCTGCTTTTGTAAACTAGGGACGCACTTCACTCATATTTGATGGTTTCAAAAAATGCAATCAGTAGCGTAGTGACCTCTTACCTCGCGTAGTGAAAAGCATAGGCAGGGAGATCCTTAAAAAGATAGTCAAATTCAATCGCGTGGCACATAATCCTTCTCGTGTTGACCATCATAGATAGGGGGGGGGATGTCGCGCAGTGCATCTAAAGCCAGCTCCTAGTTAGTCCTGATCAAGCTATCCTTCCCAGTGCGCCCTTAAAATAAGGAGCGGCACACTATGCTCACACTTTTTAGCTACAAAAGATTCAGAAAGCTGCGTAATGACTTCTTCAACGTAATTGAATAGTTCTTCCTGGAAAGTGTAGTCAAGAAAAACCTCACAACGATCGGACAAGAGGAATTGCGTGGCGCATCAATCACACGTAGTATTTAAAATATAAAGGCGTTCTGGAACGTCAGAATACGTCAGGGACAACCTACTTCCCCCTCTCACTGCTTCCCCCTAGAGAAGGGATTTCAGTAACCTGAAGACATCCGTAGGGATAGGAACTCGAAACCTATCGCGAAGTAATGTGTCAAACATTTCCAGACCCCAGTTTATCGGATTGACAGAGGAGATGTTTAGTAGCTAGTCCTGAAGCATTGTGTGTCTGGTTTTATGAAAATCAGGGAATACATAGCCTTCACCTCCCTGTCGCTTGTAGAGAGTTTATACAAATAATCGGATGAACGATTTTTTCTCGAAATAAAGCCTCATTTGCCGTTTTCTAAATTTGAATTTTAAATTTGCAAAAATCTTTTTGTAGTCTTAACGATGGCCCTGATCTCTATTAATTTGTGCTCCTTTCACATGGTCGTTATCTCCCAAATTCGTTCAGGTATTGAACGTTGATGATCAATAGTTTTAGTTTCCGTCCATTGTGAATACATGACCCCTTTTACCTTTAATAACTTTCAATACAATATTGCTCAGATTTCAACATTGGAAGTTCCTGCTCAACAATTCCAACATTTGTCGTTTTACGAATAGACACGAACTTTTCTGCTCTCAGTATTTATTATCTAAATTTCTTACGTGGATTTAAGCAGCTCTTAGAGGGTTCTTGAGAGTTCTAGAGTTGCCCGACTATTTTTGTCATAAAATTTTAAATTGTATCATCAAATACTTGTTGGCAAGTCTAGCGAGTCGAGGATAGTCTAAATCTTATTCTCGTGGTGATAAAAAATGATGGTTATTTTTCAGATTCTTGAGAGATTTGAAAACTTCAACTCAAAATCAAAACCATTTGTGTAGTAAGTGAACATCAAAAACGGGACTGGAGCCGAATAATAGAAAAGATAGAATTATACAACAGGATATTAGTTCGATAAAATATTATTTGATATAAGATATATTGGAATAAACAGAAAAATTCTTTTATTCAATCATATTTAGGATTATATCTAAACAATGTTACCGGACGAAAACTTTTTTGACTCACTGTACGCCACTGTTAATGCACTTACAATCAGTCTGGTCTATGACTATATCAAAATGCATTCTTGGTTGCTATTACCCAAAATTAGTTGGCAGGCAAAGTAACTGACCCACCGCTAACAAATGTAATTTTGTAATTGAATGTTTCAAGTTTATTCTCAATGTTTACAATTCGTAAATTCCATGTTTTACATGTCCTGACTGATTTGAAGGTGCAATTTCTACATATGATCACTTGCATGTATGCACCAAAGTGCATAGGTAAGCTCCGAAATATATTCAATGAATTGCATTGAATCGGTAAAACGTTTAGCGATCCAGCCGATAGATACATCGATGTGCAATTTCCGTGCACGTTGAATGGAATTTAAGGTTTGGTTGTGAACGAAAGGCTAAAGGACATTTCGCTTGAATATGTACTAAACTCTTGTCCATATTCGAGGATGGGTTTTGCAAAATGTTTGCATGCATATGGAATAAATGATGCACGAAGAATTCATGTGGGCATACAAATGGTCCGGCGAAGGACAATGTCCATGTTGAATAATTTTGGGAACGGATATAAATGGATATGCAAATAAAGTGAAGGACGATAGAATTTTTAGAATGGGCGAGAGATTGTTGCTGAAATTGTTCTGGAGTAGGGAGAGAGAACTTTGTTTTGCTTCGAAAATTGCAAATGATGGCAGGGAAAAGGAATGTACAAGGACATTAATTAGCAATTCTAAATATTTGCATGTTATCAATTATACCCGCATGAACGAAACGGTTCGAAATGTTATCTAAAAGGATTCGCAGAACATTTAGTTGTGATTTGATAAGCTTTTAATTTTAATTGGAAACGAAATATTTTTGCATGAAATTCAAGTTTTAGCCTAATGAATAAATCCAAACGAATAACTTATCTGATATGTGAAAGAGTCCTTTTATTTGTTCCATGCTCTCATAGACATGCCATCAAGTACTACACGAACAATAAAGGAAACATTCTAACAGAACATCACTTAAGGAATTACAAGAATAAACAACAGCTTAGCCAAAGCGCATACATTTCGCTTGTTATGCCTGCCTTAGTCCTTTTGCCGAATGAATCTTATTCAAATCCCATTAATCGATTGGGACATATTTAGTCTATAGGACTATCTACACACATATAAAGCGAATCGTGGTTGAATTGAGTCATTTGTGGATGGATAATAAGTAAATACGGAAAATATTAAGTTGTTTGTGGCATATGTATATAATTATAAGGATCCATAAATGGACAAAATTCGATAAATCATTCAATTCAACCATGGCAATTATAATAAAAGCTCTGGACGCTCCGATGTTGTTTTTTTTTTGTGTTCAACAGAATCATTATAATAAATTGGATGTTTTTTTCTTTGGTACCACATAGAGAGTTGCAGAGAAAACTTGTGGAAATTACGCAACTTGGTCTTTTCAGTAAATACAATTTTTAATTTTAACTATTAAATTTAATATTAAAAAATTGAGAAGAAGAATCTGTTTGGTCTGATTTCGCTCACGAGAAGTCATATATATTGATGAAAAACCAACCAAACAACCAAACCAACATCTAGAAATACATCCAGGACCTGGTTTTCCCAGCGGCAACTCGTAGATGAAGTTTCCACAAACGATGTCCTTTACGAAACACTTTATTCCAAACAGGGATTTGAGTCGAAAACACTTACATAACACGTCTATATATTTAACTATGCTTCCGTACACTTCAGAGTCCCAGAATCACCTCATAATTTTCAACTTATAATCGAGGTGCATCAATACGGGATCCTTAAAAAAATTAAAAAATCAATGCTGCCCACGCACACCCAAAGATATTATCACGTCGCCCGTGCAAACATTCAATTGGGTTTAGGTCCTCGTTCCCAGTCAACCCTACAAATAGGCATTGATGCTGCTCGCATTTCGGGCTGATGCTATCTGACAGATAGTTTTGTAAAACACATTTTAAGGACTTGTTTTGAAAATTTTAAATGTTTATGATATATTCACTAACTTTTAGGGAGCCTGTATGGAAAATATTAGCAACCAACATTCTTTAGAACTTGAGTTATATAACGAAACCCATCTTGAAAGAAAAACATTGGTAAATATCCCTGCACTTCCTGGTGATTTCCTCATTTTTAAAAAAATGGTTTTTGAAATTTCGTTTTCAATTTCACTTTCAAATGAGTTGAAAAATTTCATAATTTTTTGATGATTTTTCGTTGAAAAAATAGAATTTCTCAGAATGTCCTTCCACATAATTCATACCACTATCATACACGTCCTAAATCAATTATTACAATAAAGATATTGCGGAGGCAAATTGTAAGGACACAGTTGTGAGAAAAAGGCATTTAAATATTTAAAGACGATTTAATAAATCACATCTTAACACACTGTTAATATCCAATGTCCAGTCCATTGACAGTTTTTTTTTCTTCCGTTTTGTCCCTCAAAGCTACTTGCTTGTCTCTTAATTCAGTTCTTCCTTGTTAACGGTATTACTCTGACGCTGCTCAGAGCGAGTTATGCACTGAATAATGCAGACGGTATTGAGTGATGATTCATCATGACATTGCACATAAACATATGCTTCCTTGCGAACAGTACACCCCATTGTCAACAATTTGTTTACAAATCCTTAAAATCCAAATGCTCCGCCCAACCTCAACGGTTTTTAACGATAGAGTTGTCATTTTTGTGTTTCTACAATTAGGCATTACGTTTAAATTTCTACAATGACTTCAAGAACTTCAAAGCTTCTAAACTTCTTATTGAGGATTTCCTTGCTACAATTTAGGTCCTTACCGGGAATCGTTTGATGCACTCCGTTTAACCGAACCTCGTTTTTCC
The DNA here is from genome assembly GCA_954870665.1 of Stratiomys singularior. Classification (NCBI taxonomy): domain Eukaryota; kingdom Metazoa; phylum Arthropoda; class Insecta; order Diptera; family Stratiomyidae; genus Stratiomys; species Stratiomys singularior. Next base: position 8,934,975 of record OX940881.1, on the reverse strand, counting down.
TATACTCTGAGGCGCAACGAACTCAAACAGCGTCCTCTTCTTCCGGGAAGTTCAAAGAGGAGAGTAAAAATTGTAATAAAAAATAAAGGACAATTCATTCTCTTCGGGATAAAGTGTTTGAGCGTATTCTTGATTTGTTGAAAGAAAGATTTCTAGGAAGCTAGAAATCAGTCACACATAGCCTTTGATGGAGCCACTGTCATAAATTTTCGTTAGCGTGGCTTATCATTCAATTATCCAAAAAAAAATTTATCAGTGACTCATGATACTTCTTCGAAATGGGGGTCACAATTCCCGCTCCAAATCGTTTTGCAGCCCGTAGATATTTGTACGGAGAGCAATAGGTTCCAATTCTGTATTCGCTGACTTAGAATACGTTCAGTATGAAGATACGGTCAGCAGCGGTTTTCATTCCTGCAACTACACCAGTCATTGTCTGTGCAGTTTCTAGGGGCTATGTGGGACCAAACAATCCCTTTATTATTGGTCTACACAATAACACTGAATGTGAAGCGCGCATCAACCGTAGTCATCTTGCTTACCCCCTAAGTGTGAGACTCCTAGATACGCAACACTTCTAGATCACCTACAAATCGCAAACCTATGATCTATCTGAAAACGTAGCCTGGAACCGCTTGCCACATTGATTCCTTGCTTACAGGAAATCTTCAAATTGTGAAAGAATCAAAAACATCGAATAGAGTCAGTTGAAATAACGATCATGATGTTCCTCTGAACTAACATCGACTTTACACAACAATTCAGCGCCTCACTGTCAACAGCTGAGTGTCAAATCAAATATATTAGATGATTATTATAGAAACCGAAGGGACCAACTGATATGAACACGCAACCTCTAATGGACTGATTAAATCAAACTGTCACAAGATATTTTCAAAGAACTCTAAACTGTCACGAATGAGGTTGAATTGAATCATGCAAATGACATGCGTCGACAATGCGATCACTAGGTCGAATGAGGTAAGGTTGTGGAATGCAAATTTCACCATGTCGATAATGCAGTCACTCGTCAAAAGTTTTCCCGCCGTTGGTAGGAATCCATCATCAGACTCTTAATTCCGTTGAAGAAATTCTGGTATCTAAAAGGAAACGTCAATGACAGCATGAGCGAGGAATCGTTGCTATTCATGAAATCTGAATCAATGAATGAAAAATAAAGTTGGTAGAGTGTTAGTAGTGGATTGACTTTTTTGGTGGAATAAGAACCCTAGGAGTAATTGTTATTTGGAGCTTTTGCTATTTAACACTTTTGCTCTATTCCTGTCTATAAGCATTTATATGGTTAGCTTTCACGTGGGATCACGTTGCAAGAGAAGGGGATGAGACTTATAGGTCTCCAGTTCAGTTGGATCGTCTACTCTTTGCTTGGTTTCAAAATGGCTATGAAAGTAGTCGAGCTCCATAACTTTATAAAATCAGCAATTACTGGGATAAGGATACTTCAGAGACATTTAACATCGTGTTTGTAATGGAATGAGGGGCAGGTGCTTTTCGCTTGCTGAGAACATTTGTCATTTCCTGAATCTTTTGCATTTCCACGTCTCGTACCTCAAGATCGTTGTTGCTGTCAGAGCGTTTCATTCTAGCTGCCTTCGAGATTATATCTTCATCCTCGAAAATATCATCATCTGACAAGTTATTTAGCTTGAATTGTTGCCCCAGAGTACCCGCAATGACTTCTGCAATAACCTGATTGTCAAATTTCATTCCATTGGCATCGTATACGGGTGGTACAACTCCTTTAATTTTTAGACGAAAACATATTGAGATTCTACAGAAATTATTATTGTACCTTGCTCTAGGCTTTACTTTACATGTTTTATGGCAAGGGAGAGCACTCGCAAACATATCACAAGCCTTTGACTGACAGGTCTTGAGGCGGATAATTGGAGCGACGTTAGACAGGGACCATTCGATACAACCATGAGCTGTATGTAATTTTTGACGAGCTGGAGGTCTCAAATATTGTAAGATTACGGAAGCTGCAATGGGTTGGCCATGTGAATCGTCTAGACCAACAAAGCATAACAAATATGGGATTCGTTTGGAGAACTGATGACGAAGTCCAGTGACGAAACCAAAAAATGCTGGTCTGACTCTGTTGGCGACGACTGTTTGCTCAGATTTCAAAACTAGAAGACGCTGTCGATGAATTGAGACAGTTTGAGGCGTTTGTTGCAGGAAGCAAAGGCCCGAAGGGGACTGTAGTGTTACAGAGAAGAAAGAAGAGATGACGAGTGAGGCATTACCTCTAACTTCAACTCATTAATTTTTTCTAATGTTCACTTGATATAGAGCGTGCTTGAATTATTTTCTCGCAGGATAACGCCTTCTATGTTGACAAGGGCTTGTCAGTTTTGAAGTGATGCTTGACTTACAGGTCCTCTATTGTTTCACGTGACAACTTCCATGCTGAAAAAATTTGCTTCCATTGCTACTGATTTTATTGAATTCTCCGCTTTGAATTTGAAAAAACACATCTAGCATTGCTTAACCAAAGCGTGCTTTTAGTTAAGAATGTTTTTTTCAATGGCAGCTGAACTGGTACTACCTCTTGGAAAGCTGGCTAGCATTCTATGTCAGATGTGACCCTCTTACTCTTTTTGAGCGGCCAGTTCACGTTCGAAAAGTCCATAAGAAAAAGCATATAATAGTTTCCAAGAACAAAAACGTTAATATACCCTTATGCCTCTAACAGTTGACGACATTTAAGCTATCGTAAGGATGTCAACGTCAGAAGAAATTTTGATATTTTCGAAAAGATCTTGATCAAGATCTTTTGAGATCTTGACGTCAAGATCTAGTTTGATCGACGTCGTATGTCTCAGACATAACAACGCCTTTAGCAACACTTTTAAAGACACAACTAGCTTTTGACATGCCCAAAATTGACATTGCTTTCCGGTCAAATCAGTTTGACAATTTATAGAAAATATCTTCAATAGACGAACACCGTCAAGTTAACCATCTTGTGCATTTCTTCTATAGTCAAGCCGTGGAGACCTCTAACAACAACAATGATATCTCTATGCTTTCCGTTAGACTCTGAACCTTGAGTTTCCCAAGGATTTCAGAAATGAATTCTTTTATAAAGGACAGTCTTTTAGCAAATATTTACTTGCTCAACTCACATAGAGTAAGTAATTACAGCATTAGAACGATCAGACATCTTTGATCAGACAGAGATAGAAAATAAAATGGATACCCCTCCCAAGGTCTTTTGCACAAACACCTTGCAAGGAGTGTCTTTCTTTTATGCAATAATTAGAGAAAATTTACCAATCTGACGAAAGTTCTACTTATTTTTTTGTTGAATACCATTTTATCGGGTGTTTGGGTTGACTACCGTAGACCCAGCTGAAGACACTGTCAAAGTTATAGAGGCTATAAGACACATCCTGTGAATTGTATCGTCAGTATTTCTTGTGGCTTCAAGGTTCCTTTTTTGCGGAATGCAACGATCTATCACCGAAATTTTGACAAGGAAAGGGCGACATGATAGTATTGATATAGTTTTGAAAGTTGTAATCGTGGGAATTTTTCATCCTCATGTTCCTCAATGGAGTCTACTGACATTTTTTCGGAAGATTGGTCTGAAATAGTCAATTATTCTTCCACAAACGTTGAATTAATGGCAGAGTTAGTATGATTTTTGATATTTTTTATAAAGTATTTACTTCTCCCCAGTGAAGTTCATCCTCAAATTATGGTTTTTGTGTCGTTGTTCATCTGGTTGTTCTTTGGTGGATTTGATTTCCATGCAAACTGCATCTGGCTTTCTAATCAATGCTACAATTCAAGAATCCTTGAGGATAAAATTTAACTTATTTTTAACTCATTCCCTTCTTTACATTAGAGAAAGGAGTATAGGAATTTTCGGGAATTATTGGGGTTAATGAAAGCCGGATGCTTGGTCTTCTCCACTCGTTAGCGGAAGTGGGAAGTCATCTTTGTTCTCTTTGTCCTCTTATTCTCCGGGAGCTTACCTGTCTCCGGGAGGATGCTTTAATGGTGTTACTGAAAATTCTCGGGCGTAAGTTTTCCGATTGACTTTTCTGGGAGCTTCTCCGATAGACACTCCTGGAAGATGCTCTGGTGTGAATTCCTAGGACAATTCTGAAAGACTCACATGGAGATGCTTGGATAGACTTTCTTGGGTTGTTTTGTTGGATACCAAGCAGGTCCTTCGTTGAACAGATTAGCAGTGTTTCGTTTGATACTCTTGCATTGCTCTGGCTGGTGGTTTTCTTTTTTAAATTTAGTAAAATTTGTATTTATTCACAATAAAAGTCCTGTGAATAGAAATCAGAGAAAAGCCAAAGGCCCCATAATTTTATGTTACATAAAAAAAATCTGGAGCTCATCGATTCAAGGCCAAAAGAATTAATTAAATCCCTAACATGAAACTTGTGAACATCACACTTGAATTCCTTTCAAACATGTATGATGAAACATAAAAGAAAGTGTGAAAGCTACTTAATCTATTCAAGATGTCTATCAATAAATTTTCTTGGTATTTACTTATGCTTGCAGAGGGAATTGAAGTGTTTTTTTTTTTGGTATATTTATGTATTCAGCAATGCCATGCACGATTGTAGTAAAGAAGATTACATATATCTGTATGAACTGAGCTCCACAAGAAGGAATCTAACGTGAATTTGAATAGATAAATTTGTACGAGAAAGTTGTCTATTGAAACAGCTTTTATAGTGGATAAAAGGATTCCCTAAGGGATATTTTCGGATCTATAGACAAATTTCCAGATGCTATTATGCGTGGTTTCATTTGAATATTTCACATTTGCAAGATGATGTTCGCATTCATTTCTTTGCCAATGTAGATCCTTGTGAATGGCAGCGATGGAATTTTTTATTGATAGAGCTTAAGGAGCCTTTTTTACAGTTTCTAATTTTTTTATTATCGCTATTGGTCTATCGGTGTTATCACGCATGATTTTATCCCAATGAACGCTACTGCGGATGACTGGATTTCGAAAATTTGATCGGAATAAATCCGTAAGAATAGTAAAAGCATATCCTTACAATTGAGATGAAAAAAAATAGTTTATTGGGTCTCACATTTTGATTGGCAGTTAAGCTTTGCTTTGAAATTCATGAGTCCTTTTTGCCAGCTAAGCTAGACGACAAGACATCAAGGGAAAGCAGATCCTTTAGCTTAAAGGATACGTAGTCGAATCTGAGCGTTCATAAATGAACAATGGGAGAACTTTTCTCATTGACTAGAATCTGATGCGAATGAATTTCGGAAAATGTTCTGATATTTTTGTCAAGGAAACCAGGCTATTCCGCCACTTAGCCAAAGCTTTGATGGACTAAAGAAGAAGAATTGGTTCTTTATTTAAGACGATCCTGTTCAGAACTACCTTTCCAGGAATATGGTTTTTATGGGCAAAATCTTTACAAAAAGGTCGTGACCTTATCAAAAGTTAGTAGACTGATAAGCGATTAGAGTCTAGAAGAGTATGACCTGCGTCATACTCTTTGTTGGGCCTTGAATACGGCCCAAACTTTTCAATAAAGCAGACCACGAGTCAAATAAAAACAGGACAATCTATCAAAGCAATAATCCAAGAAACCAAGCATGTGGTTCCAACTCCCAACGACCATAACTCATTTAAGACGTCGATACATCTCAGGAGCTAGCGCATTATTATGCATAGAAGCAATGAACATGCTTACCGCTATAAGTCAAGACACAAATCATTAAAAACAACCCAATAAAACTGGGTTGTAAGGACTAAAACTGAACTCCGATTAACTACAACTTCAGAATCCTTAAGTTGAAAATGTAATTGTAGCCAGTGACTAAGCTGATATGATCGTCAAAACAAACACCCTCCAACCCTCAGGAAAAATAGCTTTCTTTATTCTACACTATTTGGCTCCTCAGAATCAAAGAAGGAACTTTAAGCTGCTCCGAAATCGCACCAAGCAATAAAGGACAACTAAATAGTCTTGTGAATACATCTTTTATCAAAATCAAAGGAATTTCATCGTTGCAGAGACAGAATATTCTGCACCAAACTCTCTAGTTCAAAAATCAATTATCCAAATGTTAACGATATCTTGCTACCCAAGATCTAGGGATACATAATCATTCTGCTTAAACTATTTTGCATAGCTGACATTGCCGTTTAAACATTCATGAGGAAACTGCAAAATCTCTGGATCATTTGTTTTTGAATCATCCAAAACAATGTTCTCGAGCCTTGAGTTGATCTTCAGTTCACCTTCTACGAAGTTCTCACTCAACTTGCTGGAGTATCCAAAAACTTCTTCATTCCTGAAGATCTTTTGTCAGGTTCTCTTCCAGTTGTGCCTGAGACAGCTCGACCGTAGGAGTTATAATTGGTCCGATAAAAATCAGCAATTATGACGTTTCTGTACGTTGCACTGAGCCTAAACTTCACCTTAAACTGGTTCGATAAGTTTGTTACTAAGATTTTAGGCCTAAGGTGAGTAGGAATCACCGATCCTCAAAAAAGTGCACTCTATGTGAAAGCAACTCAAACCAAGACAAGGGAACGGAGTTTCCCAACCAAGAAGGCCGGCTTTTAGTCTAAATAATCTCTTTATATATCGGTACGTCTGCTTGCTCACTGGATTAGTCAAAGCTCCTGTAGGGTCACCGTATTGGGACATATACCAAGGCTGTCTTTGTACCACTGACAGACTCTACAAAATCAGCTGACGCCGAAATAAAATTTATGACAACGGGCGGGCTTAGACCCCACAACCCCTTATAACAGTATCTTGAATCATATAACCATAATACAACGGAGCCCATTCCAGCTATTTCACAGAAAAAGGAGGTACCAACATAGTTTCCAAAAATCGAGTCCTTAACATTAAATTTCGTACCACAGATTACTCGGAGAGACAACGACGACTCTCACTTCCTTTCGAGTTCTACTTTAAGTACCAATTCGTCTTCAATCAAACTTATTTCCGTACTCCTGTTACAATCAGGACAGGAAATCACTTTACGATTGAACTTCATACTGAAAACGACTAGAAATAACTTTTCAGTCCACCGAACTTGAACTATTTGAAATCACTTGTTCCCGATAGCTACGCATTTGTCCTTGCTCAGTATCATATCGTAGCCTGGCTACAAGCGTTAATTAAAAACAAATTGGTAGGATCGCTAAAACTTCAACCCGAAACGTACTTTTGATTTGTAACAAATCGGATTCGTACAAACTCCAATTAATTTTAATCGTCCTCGAAGGGCATGCCATGGAACGTATTCTTCGACAATAAATGGAAGCGTCTTTGGCAAGACATCAGCCAGCATTCAGTGTTCATCTTATCTTAATTGCTACCATTCTCAAAAGTTCTCACAAGACACAACCCAAGCTACGTTATTACCGAGTCCTTAAAATATCACTGACGATATCCTCAATGGCTGTTGGTAGGACTGAAAATGGTGTTGAGGCTGCTGTTGATGATGAGAATAGTACAAGAATCATTTCATTGTTCTTATTTTGCCTTTTTCCTCTTTCCTTCGCATGGCCGGGGTGAGCACGTACACGAAAAGGACTTTTACAGGATCAAAATCATGAGCTGTTTATCCGAAATGGTAATGGTGATATGTTTGTAATAAGATGGTGATTTCCGAGAAGGATCTAAGAGTGAATTGAAACGGCCCATTATGCGTGAAAAAATGCATGTGAAATAATCTCATCTCGGCTTAGCATCCTGAAAATATACCCAAGAAGAAATGGATGATAACTGTATTAAAACGCGCAATTATTTCTGCAAGGATCATTGTTCGCCTACTCCACTCAAGCATAAATGATCATCAAAGCGGATTTCGTTCTAAAATGTTTCTTTTTTAAATCATACATTGTATCCTCGAACATCCCGATTAACTCGCATCACATCCATATTTATTTTTCCTTCCCCTAACTCGGAGAAGTCGGGGTGAAAATTTCTCTTAAATTTTCATTGCTATCTTCACATTTATCTGCCCTTTTACAATTTCCAATTAAAACGCTGCACACCGAACATTTCGTAGATTATCTCCACAAGAAAAAAGATAAAAAAACAGCCGCCAACGAAAAAAGAAATGGAAAAATAACGGAAAATCCTGAATCAGAGGAACAGGAGAGTTGGAAAGAAAAGTGGGACAGCAACAACGCAGCATCAATAACATCGCAAGAATAATTTGAACAAATTGAATCCTTAAGGCATTGTTGGTGTTGTGTTATTGTACGGTGTCCCAGAATTGATAACATAACGAAAGCGACAACCGCGAATACGACGACCAGGACGATGATAAGGCGACGTTCAGTAGATGAATGTATTGAAAAAAGGATGCCAGAATTGTTTAGCGCAACCACGCACTCTTCAAGCCCCCAAAGCATTTGGTGAAATTGAATGTTAAACTTTGCACAACAGCAGCAGGATTTTCATGCAAAAACAGTTATGGAAAGAATTTTCCGCCCTTTCTCTCCCCTTATCTCTCTCTGGCGCTCTCTCTTCCTCTTTCTTCCTCTCTCTCCCTCTCTATCTCTTCTGAATGATATTGTAAAAGTTAAAGGTATATCGCGGATTTTTATTTGTTCTACGGTTGTTTTTTATAACCAGGATGAGCTTAGTCAGTGGGCGTGTATGTATATGTTACGATTTTACGAGAGTGATATATCTTTTCTTTTAGTAGTTCCTGCCATAGTGGGAAGACATCCAAGTCGTTTGAATCTTGCATGTTATCATGAGATTTTTTTGGTTAAAATAAAAAAAAATAAAATGCTGAACACTACTCGGGGGAGATTTTATTTGACTGAGTTACTTTTCCATATAATTTATCTGAATCATGTATCTCGTAAGACGTTCCATGTAAGTTCGAATGCTGATCGATTTTCTTGTAACTACGGAGGGATGAACATCTGGGATGCCAGTTTGACATTGTGAGGTAGCACAGCAAACGGTTCTATAGGTAAAAAGCGATTTCGGTTTTTGGCGATTTTAGATTTACTACCCCTAGGAAATGCTGAAATATAATTTGACTCGGCATTTGATTACATTGGTTTCGTTGTAAATTTTTGCTTAGAGGGTTGCTTCATAGTTCTACTTGATAGTGTTTAGAGAACTGAAAAACGCAACGTCGTCTCCTTGAATAGGCGAGAAACACCCTCTCCGTCCTCCCTTCTATGTAAAGTATGCACTGCAACCTTGCCACTTGTTAACCCAATACGCTTCAGTCTACTGGGTAGTGCCAAGGATAGAGTTCTGAGCGATACCCGATCTAACGACCAGCAAGATGGAGCAAGATGTGGCTCTTCAGCTACTTCGTTAGAATCCATAGAAGACAGCCAAAAAAAAATTTAGAATTCGAATGGGACTGAAGATGAAAAAGTCTTCGAAGTTCAACCGCCCGACCCTTTCCCTTCCCTTCCCTTCCCTTCCCTTCCCTTCCCTTCCCTTCCCTTCCCTTCCCTTCCCTTCCCTTCCCTTCCCTTCCCTTCCCTTCCCTTCCCTTCCCTTCCCTTCCCTTCCCTTCCCTTCCCTTCCCTTCCCTTCCCTTCCCTTCCCTTCCCTTCCCTTCCCTTCCCTTCCCTTCCCTTCCCTTCCCTTCCCATCCCTTCCCTTCCCTTCCCTTCCCATCCCTTCCCTTCCCTTCCCTTCCTTTCCCTTCCCTTCACTAAACTCATCCTTCAGACAATCAAAGAAATGAAAATGTCAACTTGTCTATCTACGCCGCAAAGGTGGTGAAAGACGGGCAAACAGAAATGCGAAAACCTTATGTAGAAAAAAATGACCACTGTCACATAGGCATGGGGGATTTAACAGATTTGACAGAGGCCTGTACAAGGGTACCAATATGGGTCCATACAGAGCTTTTGATTTATCAACAAACTTGAAAAGGAAGAAAACAAAACACAAAAAGGTTATATCCCGGCAAAGTTCCTTGACTTGGAATCAATCTGCAACCATGTGACAACTGAGGCCGTAGCTTAAACGCTATGAGCTAAGTTAAACTGTCAGCCATTGAGTTTCTACACTGCTAAAACGCGGGAATACTCCCCTTATTCTGGGCACAAACACCAAATCATGCCCAGAAAGGCATAATACAGGAGCGAGGCTTAGGCTGCTGCTTTAATAACATGGTATTACCAGCTACAGCCAAAAAACTCAAAAATTCTTACTGAGCTTGTGGCACGTACTCTTGGCAGCGCTTTCAAAGCTGTGAGTCTCGAACTTCTAGCTGCAAAATGCTAACGGTACTTTTGATAAAATACTAACACTGTAAACCAGAGAGAATATTACAGCTGAAAACGTTTGAAAAATTATTTTGTGCTTGGTCTGCGTATTGTCCGCAGAAAACTGAGCTGGTTGTGTCTAGCAGGAAAATTGTATCGAAAAACCTGGGAAAAATCTGACGTGGACAAGTCTTCCAAGGAGATTAGGCATCATCGTGGATAGTGAGCTGCCCTGAGAGCGCGATGCAACGTCGAGATATCTACATGTACTGATTTCGTTTTCTACTGAGAAGCAATTCTTTGGCAAGGTGTGGGCTTCTAAACTGTGGATCTTCCCCTAGATTTATGAGCATCTTATAAGGAACATTTCGCTCTAAAGAAGTTCGGTCTGCTGACCAACCTTGAAAAAAGGACACGAATTGATTTCAACGAATGGGTACAATGGCCGTCTTTGAATTATACGAACTCAATGAAAAATTTTTTTGGTAGGTGATACTTGGTCGCAAATCCAAGTCAAAGAACAGATTCAGAAAATTATTCTCAAAAAGAGATTCCAAAGCTTTCTCAGCTATCTATCATAGATAGCTCTGAAATGAAATCTTGGGTGGAAGCGCCAGTGAACTGACTTGATCCGGCGGTAAATATAACGAGCTTATAGATAACAACAGAGAGACATCTACAACGAGTCCTCCAAAAGACATATTGGGCCAAAAATCCCAAAACCTAAACAGAATATATGAGATCAAAAGTTGTACAGAACTGTCAAAGGACATTTCTCAGCGAAAATATAAAGGATAGTAGTCCAATAATAGAGTGGATGACTAAGCATGTACGAATCCAGGGGGATGAATGCAACAGTGAATCCCGAGAAAAGGGCCAGACCTCGAGCAAACATTGACAGTGACGTATGCCTTAAACCAGAAACTGGACAACTTCAGCTGAGACGAGGGGAAGTTGAACGAAGAAAACTTACTATCTTGCTATTGTTACAAGGACAATTGGAATGCATCAAATGCTAATTGAACTCTTTGCGACACAAGGTAATGAAAGTTGACAATGAGGACCACGGGACAATAAGGATACCAGATATCGCAATTTATCACGTTTGATTCAAACGCTTCTTCTTTGTAAAACATAAAACAGATAAACTCTTACATCCTTTGCTGCCCGCGTTTTCCTAATTACGCGTGAAAAGGATAACTGGCTTTGATCCTTTCTATTCCAGTTATTGAACTCAAATTAATTGTAACGCCTTTAGGAAGTAATTTTTAATAGGAACTTTGAAGATAAGAGTATTGTTCTGCAATTATGAACTGAAATTCCCTGCAGCTGGCGAAAATTCTCTTCCAGAGACTCTCAAGGCTTGAGACCCTATTTGCAACGTAAGCGGTTAATCAAGGAAGACTTTCTGGTCGAAAAAACGCAAAATTAATCGAGAATAAGGCAACCAAGTCGGTCGTAGGTAACTTCAAATTGGATAACTTCAAAGTATTCACATTTTAAATGCTTGCGAACTATATGTTATCATTTGTTAAAAACAAGGACATGAAGTTATAACATTGCTCTCAACTCTGTTTCAAAGACATGAATAATTTAATTCGCTGGACGAGGCATTGGCCTTCCTGCTTTATAATGGAATAGTTTTCATTCCAAACAAAAATCAATAAATATCAACAATGTCTGAACTTGTCGTAGTCCTTAAATTCTACAATTGGCTCTCCAGACGACAATCAAAAGAATGAGAGTACAATCAATCCCTTCTTCTAGAGGATGAAATTTTCGAAATTGTTGCTTGGTTGATATCGGTTGAACTTTGGACCAGCAGGACTAAATGCCTTACTTCTATTCTTATTCTCTCTGTCATTCTCAAGCTGGTCTCCTGTTCGTGACATTGTACATTCGCATTGTTCTTATTCGTCTCGAGTCCAAGTCCCAGGACATCAAGTCAATTGTAATCGGTGGAGTGATTCTGATTTCAAGCTGTCATGATACCAACAATAGTCAATTTATTTTAGTTGAATGAAACCACTGTGTACGATGAATGAACGAGTGTTGATGAAAACCACATGATATTATCGTTTAGGCTGGAAGGATACGTAACATGCTGTAGACTTGCTTGTCGAATGAATTGAACCAGTCAATTGTGCTGACAGCTAGGCAGGATAACAGAACTAAAGTGGACCGGAAGAAAAATTGCAATAGGGCAAAAATTATTATTATTTGAGCGAAATCATTTGAAATGATTACAAAAGGATGTAAGTTAGTTTAGCTTTGGATTTTCTCTAGTACGGGTTTAGTGTCCAAGGCATGGACGATGAAATCGTCCTTTGTGTTGCTCATTATCAATATTTGACTTTTACATTGAGTTTTTGTTGGTAATGAACGAATACGTCCAAAAAGGAGTATTGTATGTAAGAAATGTTTCAAAATAGATTATTTAGCTTTTATGTTCCTGAAGCCTTTGGTTATATCAACTTTGAAATACCGTTTTAAGTTCTCCTGCATGTTCTTGGTTCGGTTACTTAGAAGATTATGGCCGACGTATTCAGCATTTATGTTTCTATTATCGACCATTTGCATCCTATTTTCCTTTTCGTTCCTTTGAGCCTGTCGAACGGTTTGGAGAATCGTTGACCCTTTTCTACATTCCAAGATATATCTTCAACAAGCTTTTCAGTGAAAAAAATACGTTCTTTCCAGCAGATGGTAAGGATATATATTTCGTATCCTTTCCAGAGTTCATTGATAGTCTTCGGCTCATGGTACCTTTAAGTCGCAGGCTGAGTACTTTGGCGTAACTATTATGTATCGATTGTTGACGTTTGAAATTTAAGACATGTAGTATCTGTCTGTCAAAAAGTGGTTTTGAAACACGTTTGAAACAGAAGCCTCAAATGGGATCAGGGGGAAGTGTCAGTATCACTGAATTTCATTGAGTATCTTAGGGTGATTATGGGTGTATCTCTGTCACTCTTTTAAAGTTATTGTGCTGAAAGATATAGTTGTAATCCAGTAAGGTAGTATTTCAACAAAACGCTCACCTTAAAAGTTGCACGCCGTGTCGCGGAAAGAGGCCAAAATTTTGGCAACGAGCTTGGTAGCGATCTTATTCCAGACCTCTTTGGTAAACTCAGCCATTCTTCATACTCAGAAGATTTTCAGCAAAAAAGGATCTGCAAAGCTAAGCCAAAAGAGAATACAGAAACAAAAAGCTAAGGCGAACGTTAAATATCCGGGAAATGAAGGGAGGAATCTCTGGGTATGGGACAGCTAATTTGAATATGCTACCAGCAGCTCAAAGTTACAAGGCTACGATTGCTGCGGACTGCAGTAAGAGAAAATAGAGCAATTCATATCTATTCTCATTACTGGATAACTCAACAAAAAACGTCAAAAAGCAAACCCATATTGAAAGATTTGGCTCAGAAGTTTATGGTTTATCTTTTAGAATAACAGAGGCACTCTATATCCTACAATAGAAAGGAAAAGAAGAGAGCCTTAAGAGTATTTGAACAACCTTTGGGTGTCATATTACACATGCATTATAATGTAGTTAGGAAATCGATTTGGAATTGGAATCTAGAAATCTGGCCAAAGAAGTACGCCACCGTGCGGCCTTCGTCAACATTCATAGAAGCTTCAATAAAATTCAAACGTAAGGTATAGGAGGAACTAATCAAAGACATCAAATTAATGATGACAAGTCGACCTACAATAAACACTGACAAAACTAAACTAAAGACTAATCCAATCTTCTCATCTGCAGCTATTGTCCCTAAACTGACCGTAACTGATCTTTCGAAAACCCTAAACAGCTAACTAACCTGGAATCGAAATAAAGGAAAAATGAAATAAGCAATAACGGTACTTTTATCCCTGTAGAAACCAGTTGGTAGGACATGCAATCCGAGCGGAAACCTGGGAGTGCTTAAAAGTTGTTTTACACGTGATGAAAATTCTGCAGGACTGTCCGGATGGCAGCATGGCTCCATCCTCGGCCCGAACCTGTGGGTCTTCAAAACATCTCTTTTAACGGACTGCTGAGGCTTTGGTCACCACAGAAGTCAAATTAGATCATCTATACACGGATATACCATCGCGGGACGAGCCTGCGTAACTCAGACTGCATATGTTAATCCGATGAATGAGAAACTGCATGACAGCTCGCGGTTTTCGTGGGGTGCAGTCTGTCTTGAGGCAGACTGAGAGATCCATGAGGCAATGCTCTGAGTAAAGAGTTTCTCCGCAAATAGGCGCGGAGTACAGTGTGCAAATTCGACGGTCTCCAGGCGGGAAGAATTGGCGATCTCAGGGAATGGTACCCATCGCTAATTTTGCTAGAAAGAGCAGAACCAGTTAACGTTTCAGAAGAGTAGACAAATGACAAGAGGGCATCTGGAAGAACAGACAACGCTCTTTAACGCCTTTAAAATCGGTGAGTGTGCTTGAGGTGGAAGTTGCTTCTTTAACTACTCATATCTCAACCGAAACTATAAGCCAGCCCAGCATACCACGGTTTTCCAGCCTGAAACGGTCGCGTTTGACCCATAGAAATGGCAACGAGTATTCTATTTGAGAAACTAAATATGCTTTTGGATAAGAAGTCAACACTGCAAGCGTTAGTCTCTAGTCTGTAATCATTGCAGGACTACAGGCAAGTGCTTAAGTCCACAGCAACTGTACGTTAAGGACATTCAAGTACTTTACTGGAAATAAAGGAGGGAGATGCTAATAAACTAGCAAGAGTTAATTGAGCCGGTCAAAACTAACCAAAAGTCTTCTGAAAATAGTGAAAAAGGAGTTGAATGACACTATCTGGAAGGAAACAATAACCTTGGGGTGACCATGATCTAATTAGTATTGACGCTGACTTTTGATTTTCAGATTGAAATTTCTAAATTATCTAAATAATTCTCTCTATGAAACAAAAGCATGACATACTGAAGATGGCATAACAATGAAACATGTATGACACGGAGAAGGCAGGAAGCTACAGACAACTGTTCCTTAATAGAGTATAATTTCTATCTACTGTCTGACTGATTTTCGGCAGTGTGAGAATGTGAATTTGTCAAGCGCTGGATTTTTGAACATAAATCAGTTATATTGACAACATATCGTAAGTTATTTGTAAAGAGATCCTTGAAATATAATTTGGGTAGCGATAAAGTTCAAATTATAGTTCAACCATGTAAGGTCTATTTCTAGTTTCCCAGACGAAGTAGCTATCATTACAGGCAATCAACAGTCATATAGTCAACTCAAGAATACGACTCATCTCCCTCTTAGACATATAAAAGCTAAGTCCTTCCATTTTCAATGAACTCCAAGAAATAATACTCGCAGTTCAACATGAATCAGCTCAGAAATTTGATATGATTTACAGCCTCCATGACGAAACAATTCTCAAAGGAAGAAATTCACTAGATCCCAATGCTTGCGTAAATTCAATTTTACATGTAAATCATCTTTCAACTTTGCCACTTGTAAACGAGCTAGTCTGCGATGTTCCCTCAGCAATATCACCCCAAAAAAGGACTAGACCGTTCACATCGCCTAAATCCCGAAAATACAAGTATCTAACGGACGGCCGAATGCGATAAATAATAAATAGCACATAGTACATTCAAATTCAATGTACACCATTCATATTTCAGCATTACAGAGCAAAACGGCAATGCTAATCCTGCTCCTTGCAGGATTTGAAAACACGGAACACTCGTCAATTCTTCAAAGCACTTGGAGCACTTGTTGTATCCAGATAACCATGAATTTTTCGGAATTTTCGTTTCGAGGAACATCATGATAATTCGAAATGAAAGAAGGCTGGGATTAGACGAAGGATATCGTCATTGAACGCACAATAGGCTCAGTACAACAACAGAATAAAAAAAAACATGAAGAAAATTCAATGCCCACACATTTACAGATAAAAGCGATGAGTTACGATAGAAACAAATCCGGAGCCTGAAGTCGCTTTGCACGTAGATCGGTTCTGTGGGTTAAAAAAATATATTTACATCTACTTACGCACACATCCTTGACGAATGGAAAAGAAATGTATCGATGAACAACGACATGGAAAAATGGAGTCTGACTTGTGATTTACATTTATCAACCATTCAATTGGAAAATTGGTGAAGCATTCTGTGCAGAAAGTTTTTTTTCTTCTGCCTTTTATTGACGTTATCTTGGCTGGTTGTTGGGGGTGGGGGGTGAAGAATGAAAATAAAAAGTTCAGAATTGTTCGTCTGATTTTCTTTTTTTGTTCCTAGTGACTTGTATTGAAACAAAATTATGGTACGATTGTTGCCAGAATTTGAGAAATTTCGAAGTTTTTATGATGTATCTCGAGCTTGAATTTTATCAAAGTAAATGTGTTTTGCTTAGTTCGAATTTTTTTTCTAATTTTGGTCAGAAATTTATTGTTAAAGTAATCCTTATTTTCCACTGTTTAACTTTTTCTTTGTAATATAGTTTTTTCAGCAAATTACTGCCAGTTATTTTTGGCAGGAAATGAAAAATTCGTAGCGTTTCTCTCCTGATGGAATTCCATCAGCAGCAGAATCGAATCACCGACCGATATGGTTCTTTTCTAAATAATTTTTCTAAAATCCGCCTACATGCCAACTTCCACACGCGGTCAAAACAAAACTACGAGTCCGTTTCGGCGGAAATTATGACAGCAGCCGGCTGCGCAAATGTACTACGCGATAGTGAATTCTCACTCTTGTGATTGTGGTGCTATCGGGCGGTGAGGCTAAGTACTTATCGGACTAAGTACTTATACACTCGTGTGCGAAATAAAGCAGTGAGAGTAGTTAATACATTGGGTACTCATCCTGGTCCTAGCGTGGCAGTGTATTGATTTTTGGGAGCGATGTCTTCTAGTCTCCAATGCTAATTTGGAATCAATCAATCGATTTGAATGAAACTTAGCTCAAATATTTGTGACTTTTTCGAGAACAATTTCAAAAATTCAGATTCAATTTGAATGATGCTTTTGGTCTGATTTTCATATATGGCCAACAAATAGTACAAGAAGAAGGAAGGCAGATTTTACAACGAATGTTGTATTGTACCTGCTTTTGCGAGTATTTTCTTTACTATTTCTTGCAAAATCAATGTATTGATGATTTTTTTTCATTTTCAACTCATGACCGCAGATAAAAGAAGGCTTTTGTTATTACTTGAATTGATGCAAAACAACGAACGTACGAATAGAAAACAAACACACGACCACGCTTCCGGACAACATACGACCATTTTGTTATTCACATAATTAGTTTTCAAAATAAAACTCAAAACATATGTTGCTTCACAAAAATTCACACATTTCTGCCTAATCATGCAGATTTAATTTTAGTACACACGCTATTTGCTTACATGCATGTACAACTATTCATAGTAATTCATGCAGATCCATGTAGTGTGTTACACTGATTAAGTCAACCGTATGTTAACAATATAATTGTTGCAAATACCATTGGATATAATGGTTTGAACGTGGATTACGAGAGAATGCACGAACTTATCAAGCATAAAATAAAACGAATAAATTCGTGTTGTTAAATCCTCGAAAATGCTTGAAATTTTGGTAAATATACATAAATCCTAATCACGAATATATTACATTTGTCCAGTTTATACACATGTGTATTTCAGACATATAGTCATGTGGAATTATCTTTTTGCATGATTAAATATCCAATGCACAATCGATCGGCAGTTATATGTAATCCAGAAGGATAAATTCAATTGCTTGGACCAGGTTTAATGATTGGAACATTTCACATAAAAAAACATCGCTTCAATTAAGAAAAAAACAGGAAAAAAAAGGACCAACAGGAGAATTGAGAGGAGCAAAATCAATTCAGACTTTCACTTCCAAGTATTCACAGCTCCTTTCATGACAATTCCGCTCACCAATTATTGAATCCATGGCGCTTCAGTCCAAACAATACCCTACCATCCTGACGTCTACCCTTCTAGTTGTCATTCTACACAGTATGACGGAAAAGTTCCCGAACTTTTGAAATAAAAAATCGAAAATTATATCTAAATAAATTTATTCCAGTTAACTTTCAACATAGTCCCCTTCCCTCGATACACACTCATTTGAGCGCTCCATGAGTGATTCGAAGGCTCTCTGGTACTCCACTGAAGTTATCGCTATGAGAATGCTCGGTAAATCTTCAAAACATCGTCCTTTGAAGGCGATTTTTAGCTTGGGAAATAGGAAAAAGTCGGCTGGAGCCAGATCTGGCGAGTATGGGGGGTGATTGATGCGTGGGATCTGTTTTTTGGTGAGATAACGCTTCACAATGTTTGAAGAATGAGCAGGCGCATTGTCATCCAGAAAACACCACGATCCCGGTTCCTTGTACTCGGGCCTGATGCAATTCATCCGGCGCTTTGTTTGGGGGCACAAATACTTTGTGTATCAGGCCTTTGGAATCGAAGTCATCTTCTAACGACTCTCTACCCTTCTTGAACCGACTGAACCACGTGTAAACAGTTACACGCGACACTACACCTTCACCGTAAGCCGAATCGATCATATTTTTCGTTTCGTCGAAAGTTTTTTCAAATTTATAGCAGCATTTAATTGCGACACGATATTCAAATTTCTCATCCATCGTAGAGCTTGCACCGGGGTACTAAACACACGTTCACTCAAGCACGTCTACCTCGGCAACTAATGAACGGATACTGGTGAAAAAATTCTCAGACACTCCAGAGGGATGTAACAACATAGTACCGATATCGTCCAATAGGTGCCACTACTCGTACAAGCGCTACAAAATAAGGGAACTTTTCGGGAACTTTTCTGACATACTGTTTATAGAGACCGTACCATCCAGTAAGCAGCGGCGAGTTTACACAGTTCTCTTATGTGTGTGTGGTTGGTGGAGGAGGACCAGTTATAAGGCTTATTGCGAAGAATGTATGAGATTTCTTTTGTCATTTATTCTTTGCGCTTATATAGCTCACTGAAGTTTCTACAAGCTCGATGGGGTCGATTTTTTACCACAAGAAGCTTACACCAACCAATAGAAGGTATTCAATGGCTATGGCAATGGCTATGGAAGGTATTCGATGGAATATACAAAGCAAGTATATTCCGTCCCAACGTATTCAAAAATAAAAATCGAGCCGGAAAGGCTCATTGGATGGTACCTGTAGGTTAGTTAGACCCGTCCTTTGGCTGAATGCAATGAAAGGCCAAAGGGTGACAATGAAAGTAACCCCTAATCCTTCTGCACTGTGTAATGTGCAAATGATAAGTAAGCGTCCCTCTCTGACATGATGAACTGTCCTCGAGTGGTCTTAAAAACAATTCTATTTCTGTTAGTATGTTAACTGTTTTTCGGAGAAAACCTTGTCAGTCCTTTAAACAAGATATAAACGCCACCTCGCCCACCTTTTTTTAGTGCAAAAGTTATGGCGAACATAATACGCTTTCACTAACATTAGTTCATGGTACTGGTAAGGCATCCATGTTTTTGGAATCAAATTCCCTTGATCTAGAAAAGGTTTTTCAAGATGCGCTTATGCACTGTTTCGCGTTGGATCCCGGAAGTGTAACCCTTGTTGCACGGGCAGTGGCCAAAAATTCAACACACATAACATGGATCCATGGATTAGATTAGATGAACTATGCAGAAGACCGATAAAATTTCAAAGTGCGCAGACCTTCCAGACAAATTAGAAATCATTAAAGCTATGTCTGTGTTAGTTGCATGACGTCCACGTGATTTACCACAAAGTGCTTCACGTTCGTTGATTGGTTAGCGTCAATCTTACTCTGAATCTGTTTGCATCAAGAAGAGTTTGCATCATGAGAAATCGACGAATTTCCATGGCTGCTGTGGCAATTTCAATGTCTCCTACTCCTGAAAAAGACATAAGTTATAGACTTGACTTATCGCAGCTTTTTATCCTAGAAGTCCTATCATGGTTTTTGACCATGAGTCTTTGCTTATGGATCCCAACAAGTATTTCGAGAGAATACCGTCTGTTTTGTTCAATTGCGGTCCATCTTATTAGTGACCTCTTTTTTTCTCACCTGGAAATCACCTTTCTTGGAAATCCATCCCTAACCTTCTCCTTGCTGTAGGACTCAATGCTAGAAGGCTATCAGCCACATTTTTACTCTACACAAGCAAGAGTATTTTCTCATTATGGCTTTTTGCTCCTCTGCTGCTTTCTGACAATAATAACATTATTACCGAAGTCTATTGGTTTGAGGCTATTGACTTGACTAGTCCTTGAGCTCACTGACCGCACATTCAACGTACATCATATCATATTTTTCCTTAGTCAAAACTGAGTCATTTTGCTTTCATTTCTGTCCAAAACTGCTTTCCTGGCGTACTTAGTCTCGAATGGATTTCCGCCCTATGCCTGGCTTTCCGCAGGATTCGGAGGACGTGGGCTGAAGTTAAGTGTTTTGCGCTCCCCCTTCTCGTTCTTCAGGTCTTGTCTGCACTGCTTGACGTTTTAGCTCCATAAAGTACAGTTTACGGAATAAAAGAGCGAAAATCTTTCCTCCGCTTCATCAGATGAGTTTTATGGATTCAAAGGGAGAGAATGTTTGTAGCTCGAAGCCTCGTCAAAAAAGTAATTTTCATTTTGAGGATTGCAGATTCAATTTTTCCCAGTGCTCTGCACCAAACAGTACGGGTCGCTTTCAGTTGTCTTGTTTTGCGAATTCTGAGCATCACTTTGGGAACCACCAACTTTATGCTGCAGATGATCCCATTTAATACCCCTCTCTCCCTCTCTCTTTCGTTCTCTCTCTCTCTAATCACATTCTCTGTGATATTACAACTGGGCTTATCAAAGTTACCGATCTCAACTCCTTGTGCATTGATTTCGTTTCTCGGCTGTTTTGCTCGGTGATCCAGTGATGGAACATTCGGAACAAGAGGAGTTTTTGTACGCCTTTTTATGCCTCTTCAAGGCTATGCTCCATTAGAAAGTCCTGGAGTAGCCTTTGTAGAAGAACACAGCTTCATACATGTCGTTTGGGCTTATATAGGAACTGCGTAGCCACCGTTTTCTTGCAAATCGATATCGACGTTAGAGGCGGAGTCCACAGCAATTTTGCGTGATTAATTTTCGCAAGTAATTCTTCCCGTCGGCTTATCTCGTGTGTGGATGCTGGCGAATAGCCAGCATGAGGTCGCAACTCCGTCACGCCTCCATGTATCTCGTATCCCTACTTTATGTTCTTGAATATATTTTAGAACATTTTCAGTGGCTCGGCAGCCCACTTAAATGTTGCAAAAACGACCAGGTCTCTTGCCACGTCTCTACCAAGTCTTCAAACATCCTAAATTTGCACCTTCCCATGAAAAGTAATATTAAGAAATAAACAAAGGAGCTGATTGCTACTGAGCTCTTTCCTCCTGAATCCAAACTTTAAAAGTATTTTTAGTTGCATTGAAGACATTCCTAAAATAGATTCTGTTCAAATTCTGTACCGAAAGTTCTATTGCAAGTATCCTGTTCTCAATTTAATCACAAGCAACCAATGAATGATTAATGTAGGATCTGTTCAAGAATATCGCGTATCTAGAGCAATTCTCCAAAGAATATCTGATGACGCAACACAAATTGCCACTCGTTCCTAATGTAAAGGATATACAGGGATGTAGTAGTACTCAATATAAGATTTTCCGGTCACGTATAAACGGCAGTTAGAAACGAGAAAAAAAAATGGTAGCCCATTCATTCACACGAAATGCTCGGCAATGACAAATTTACAGGACATAGTACACATATCATGTGGCACTCATGTTCCAACATGCTCGTTGCGTTACAGCATATCCTGTGTTCAGCTAACGGCACACGACATATATGAAATCCATATGACAAACGCACATTTGTGTCCGCATTCGTAAATTTTCACTGAATCAATTGAACAAAGGACTAGTGACTTGCATACATAGACAGAACAATTTCAGATGTGACATAGTCAATTTTAGACGATTATCACTAATAAAATTCCGGCAGGACGATGAATATTAAATGCAATTAGATATCGACTGAATCACGCAATTAATCGAATGGATATGTGATGTCACCGAATGACGTTCGCGGTAATTGTTACGCGGGGAAGAAGGACGTTTAACGCGACAGTAGTTAATTCGCATATTATATAAGCGAGACGAAATCCACTCGGGAGAGTGCTTTTCGTTGCAACATCCTTTAATGAATTGTAGACATTATGGATTTGTTACGAAAGAACAATTTCAATCCTACGCATCTACACGCACACGCACAGAGGATTTACGTGGATATATTTAAGGTCAAATGCAAATTGGATTTGTCAGAGTATGATGTATGATAAATTTGCTGGTTCCTTTGAACCGGGTCACCTGTTCGCATATTGTAAATAATACGGAAGACCTTTTTCATAATTCATACGGTTAAGCCTACTCCATATGTGAATCTACATACTCCCCAATTTACCCTACTCAAAATAGAGCATACACGATAAATGGCTTGAAAGTTCAAAGTATCAAAATGTACGCTGCAAGCCATAAAATTAAAATTAAAAGTTTAAATGCTCGACAAGGATAAAAAAGAAATATTTTGATAATAACGAACAAAGTTTCGAAAAGTTTCCCTTAAGACGATTCTTATCCTTAAGGCTTTCATCCTATTTATTTCTCGGTAAATATATTTCGACAGAAATGTATTGAAGGACACACAAAAGTATTTTTCGTCCTTTCCGAAATCATCATCAGTAGGAGGTGAAATGTTTCGCCCGCAACCAACCGACTATTCATAAATGACAACCAATAAGTCCTTTTTCAAGATGAATGAAGGCTATCTGTAAACACAAACATTGTCTGTATATGGATGAAACTCATCGAGTCCTACAGATATTTGGTTTCACCCTTAACTCCTTAACACTGATTAAATACTTATGGTCGAAGTCAGTGGCATCCTTGAGTGAAAAGCTCGCAACTTGCTCGGAAGGGGTGAGGATTGCGCAGTCTTTGTGGCACCATTTGCAACGCACCAGCTTAAAATTCATGAAATGATTCTCCCGATTGAATATTTAACTTCCAATGGTCATTAGTGTCCTTATTCGTTAGTATCTGACCTTCGGTATTGTGCGTTTCATTCCCACGTCCAAGTAAAAGTCATTTAGAAAATTCCCAAATCGCATAATATCCTGACAACCACCAGCGATAGATTGAATTAATCAAAATCATGATATCCTTGCAACTGTATTCATCAATCTAATGAATATTAATCACCTTTGTAACGGTTTATCTCATTTTTACTCATTATTGTATATTTCGCCGCGAGCCTGTTGTATCAAACAGGCCAACCGACACTTGCCAAGGTATCCCGACATGCCGCTAAACTGTCTGGACTCAACATTCTTCGTCAAGGATGAGACGAATGAAATTGGTTGTGAAGTTGTGGATGGATGTCGACGGTATTAACTTTGGTTTAACATATTTCCTCCTCCTTCAGATGTTTTGAATTGTTTCGAAGAAAATTGAATCGATTGTTTGATGATTGATAGACACGTTTTTGCAATGAATAAAAAAAAAATAGAAAACTTTTATTTTGATGCGTAGCGGGCGAAAAGGACATAAAGAAAGAAGTTGCGTCTAAAATGTTTAGGCTATTAAAAAGTTTCAATTTGAACAGTGCGTGAGACCAGAAGATTGTAATAGGTATTCGAGACGAATCATTTTCAAGCTGCATCCGAATTCCTGAAGTGGTTTTAAAAGGATTCGAAAGCTTTGAAATTGATTCAATATAATGACATGCAAGTGAAAAGCTCGAGGTGATGCTCTCAAATAAGACAAGAAGATTCTGGTAACACAATAACCGGGAAGACTGACTAGCAATGTACTTTCTTTTCGTCAAGGATTCCCATCAGTTCTTTCAAGTATAATCTCTTTTTGGACCGAGATGTCCTTTTGTTTTATTTCCATTGTCCGCAAATATTCCATGCAGTTTGAATCGACTGACTGTCATCGTGATGATGTTTATTCTATTGCATACCCAAGCACAAATGTAATGTGGAACATATTGGCAAGTGTCTATCAGAGACGTTCATCCTTGAAATTTTAGAGTACGAAGTGACACTGACGACATCCTCTCAACTTTATCTAGTACTAAATAGGATTAAAGGCTTACTGGGCAGACGGTTCAAGCTTCTTCGTCAGCATGGTATATCCTCGAACTGCTGGTTGTTTCGTTACTGAATGTACTTGTTGTTGCTCTTCGGTATGCTGTAGGTTTCCAAGGGATCACCGGGAGTGTGAATTGTTGAGAGAACACTGTTGATGCAAAGTTAGAGGCTGTTCTAGTGCTGGTTGCAGATTCAATGACGTCTGTTCTTCCTAAATATACCTCCAGGGTTGAGATTGGCGGTACACGTCGTAAGGATACTTCATAAGTATCTAGCGAGCTCAGTAACTCTGCTTTGAACTAGAATCCAAGCTCTAGGTTCTATGGACCGTGATTACAATATCTACCGTGAGATTTACTGGAATCAGAGTTTGAACTCAAAATTAAGAGGAACACTCCTTAGAACCGGATCTGTGACTGTTCTGGAGAAACTCAGTTGTTTTTGAAACAGGAACTGTCATCTGTTCTGGGAGATCTGAATTGTTTTTGAAACTCCTCGAAAACGATGGCTTTGCATTGCGTTTCGTCGGCTCCTTCAGGAATTAATGCTGAAATAACGTCAAAATCTTCAGTAAAATACCGTAGAAAATAGATTTGTCATTAAGTGAACAATGTTGGTCTTACCCCATAACATCGGAGAGACAGCTCCTTATCAGTTCCTGCAAGTGTGGACCAATCTCTGTCATGGCTTCTTCCGTATCTGGATTTTGAATTCATCCGAGCTTTAAATATGTTGATTTGGAGCTTAGTACCATCATCGATACTTTCGATATTTTCTGATTTAATGGTTATCAGGATAGCCATTTTTTTTTCAGAATTAAAACCGAACATAAATTGCATTTGATGTAGCATTCGTGACGTCAACAACGCTGAAAGATGTTTCAATGCTTCAATGCTGAATTTGTTCCGATGACAGCGACTCTCCAGTGGTTTCAGGATCCTGGTTAATCTCACATCCTTTACCGTCAATCGATTTGAAAAGTATGAGTTTCGATCAAACAACCTAGGTTAAATAAAGCTAAGCTAATAAAGTTAAGCTAAAATGGCACTGACCACGATCCCGGAGGCAGACGTGCCTAGAATTTCTTGCTGACTGATAGACTTAAGGTTTCCACCCCCTCCTGCTCAATATAGCTTGGTATACGGTTTGAACGTTGATCCCACTATCGTGCTCTTGCTTGCGAGTTACTATCGGTATCAGGATACCAATTATGAATTCGGCTTTTTCGACTTTTTAGACCGATTTCATTATCCTGGATGTCAAAAGTTTGACGCAACCAACCCCATGTTTTCATTCAGTCTCGACACACGGTGGGTCTACCATTCCGTGAGAGTCAAGTAATGGGCAGCAATTGACAGTGAAAAACTACATCGCAAAATCGACGAGCAGGCATACGGGGAGCTTCCTGTGAGCGTAAGCTTAACGTAAGCTTATTTAGCATATTTTGCATTTGAGGGAAGAGTAACACTTGTCATTCTTTCTTGTTGTGCAGATTATGTGACAGGTAGCGCTATGATCTTGCAAAAACGTTCGGAAGCTCCGTCTGCTTAATGGAATCAGTACCGATAACGGCTGAAATTGGTACTCTATCCATTTTGCATTTTGGCACGATTCCAAAGACTGTAGAATGACGATTGAAAACCGATTACGGAAATTAAATTTTACATGCAAAACTAACAGGAAGGCTATTTTTGAATTTTCAGAAATATTTTGCGAAAAAGAAACCAATAAAGAACATCGAATCTGGTTATTCAAAGGAAATAAGGGTAGATTGCGCCGGGCTGTCCAATTAATGAAATTAGGCAAAATGAATGGGATGGAGACAGTGAGGTTCAAGGTTCAAGTTATTTAGCAGTCCTCCTCTATATTCCATTCAGCTCAAGAAAGGATTCTAATGGAAACTGATGGAAAACAGAAAAAGATGTTGAAAATGGTGACCTAGCCCAAAACAATGATTCAAGCGATTCGAGATTAGATTTTCCGGTTGAAAAGTATGGTGTTTGGTTGGTAGTCCAGTCGCTTTATGTGACATTGGTAGTGGAAGTCAGCACGTAAACAACGTTCAACTTCCTACCCAACAAATACCGAGATAATTTGCACTCGTGTTCCATCGATTTTTACGTAAAAGGACGACGTAAATAATCAACAACCTCAGACGGAAGTTAGATACTTAGATCTTTTTGTGGTGAAGTGCTACGGCTAAATCATTGGACGAAACGTCACACCACAAGCCTTCAGTAATAACTTCTCCAACCATATGCCGATACAACTTCTCAAAACCAGCAATCATCACTACGTTTGCAGGGACATATCTTCGAAACTCCCCAAGAAACAAACTACAATTTTTCTCAAACCACAGAAAGTAGGGTCGTCTTCAGTATTCATGTCGGTAAGGCCACCCATTTTAGTATATCCTTACTCGCATGTATTCAGCAATTACAAAACTTTTTGTGTCCTCTCTACGAACTCATATCTGATTCATAATCATAAACTCATTGGGCTTATATAATATTTTGTGCGTGCGGTGTCCTTTTTTGGAGTAACATCAACAACAACTTTTGCCAACAAACTCAAACATGGCTTTACGCCGAAAAATAAACAATTTCTATTCATCACGTAACAAGCGACTAAGTAGGCTCAGCAAACGCATGTCGAGATTCATCCGTTCACATGTGGCCGGCCACAAAATATCCTTATATCAATTACTTAATTAATTCTTCCCGGCAATTTGGCTAATGAAGTTGAAATCAGCTTAGTCTGCTGGTTCGACGCAAACACCGCACACAATCCTGCATGACTTGTCATCCCCGGGTCGTAGATACATTTCAATCTACTTACAGCAGGATTAATTCTACAGGCTCACTAATTACTGGAGCATTACACACTTTTCTTTAGGCTAAGCCAATGCTGATTGTGTCGCATATTCGACTGAATAAAAACGCATTTTATTAGCGGCTATTTATACACTCCTCCTGGTTAGTCCTTTTTATGTTGCTCCTCTGTTTCAAAGAGGCCAATGGAAATACTTGCTTGTGTGAATTGGATTTGGTCCACAATGAAGAAAGTCATAAGACATGATTCAACAGGACCAATTATTTGGGGTCATTATTTTCACGATACAGGATGATTTCCCCGGAGGGATTTTCAGTCGATTTTTTTCCATTCCATTACTCAATTATTTCGTCGAGAAAGATTCCAACGAACCTTCCCGTTGAAGAGTGAATAAAAGTGGCTCTAGACCTTAAGTGCTTTCACTTCCTCATCCCAGTTCGTTATACGATTTCCCGCCGCAAGGCTGCTTGCCTTGTTTGTAAATGAGGATGATTCGAACATTTTGTCAAGTGACAGTATCGATCCTTGAAGCAACACCTTCAACTGGGAAGGCGTTGACATTTCTGTCGGAGGCTCCTTTGTGATGTATGAAATGGAATTATGACACTCGCCAAATGCTAGCTGCAAAAAAGCAAGTCAAATTATCCATTCTGGAAAGTTCAATGCTGTCGCAAGGATACCAACAGGTTTTCCCTTAATTAGATATTTCAGTTGTACAGAATCCCACGACCGAGAGAAGGAATTAAACAATTCTCACACACAAAAGTCATATCAACCCGGTCCTATTTATTTCGAGTTCGATTGCAACACAAAAGGATCTCATTTGTAATTGTTCTTAACTAGACAAAGCAATGTCCTAACGAAATTTGTTATCTGTTTCCACTTGAAACAAAAAATCAAGAGGAGAAAATTCAGGGAATAAATACTACTGTTACGAACACAAGAACTGAAATTAATGAGAAGAAATTCGTAGTATTCTGTTTTTTTCGTTCGCTCGTTCGTTGTGACGTTGTTGGATGTTGTCCTTTCGACTTGTACTATTTCACCGGATTGAAATAAAGTAGGAGGTGGGAGGGGGCGGCTAACATAAAAAGTACTTCGCAAAGGTTCACTTTCTGGGAATGTTAACTTTTGTTTTAGGGTCCTTTTTATAGCCATTGTATTTATTCTATATGAACTGCTTATTACAGGACTCTAATCCAGATGAATGGGGTTGGCCACTAATTCGAAATGAGGTCATTTGTCCTTTTGAAATGGTTTTGTAATTTTTTTCAGACAATTATTTCTCAAATGTGAGGATATTAAAGGAATGTCGAGGTACACACAATTGGTGTTTTTTCATTATCACTTCAAGCGTATTAAGAGGATATAAGAAGTTAGTTCTTTGTGAAAGGATCCCCAGGGAAAAGTCAGGCATTGGATGCGCTAATCTCTGGATCAAAAGTCATAGAGCAAGCGCATATGTTTATCAAATAAGGAAGAGTCACTGAGAATGTGTGTATGCCTTATCATAATTACCTGCCGCTCGTCTCTCTTTCTCTCTCTCTCTATATCTCTTTATCTCTCTCACTCCATCTCTTTCTCTCTCTGACGAGTCGACCTGGTTGACAGGAGGCACCGCGAAAAAGTGAAGGAATACTCAGTGACACCCAGTTTGTCAGAGGAGGTATGCGTTCATATTGCAGGATATGGATCCACTTAGGAATTCCTTCGTAATTTGATCAGGGAAAACAATATCCATAACTGGTAAGTGCCGGTCGACTTGGTGAACAGGAACTTATAGATACTGGGCTCTGAGCCTGTGATGCGGTAGCTCGTCAACATATATTCTTGTGACAGAGACGATGGAGGTCATCGTCACAACAATGTTCCCAGCCCATTCTCTCCACTATGAAGTATCATCCGAAAAGGTCCTGCTTGATCGTCAAGATTTAACTGCAGTAAAACTGAACATGGCCAAGGCGTTCATGGAAAACCTGAATCCCTTTTTGACTGTCTGACATTTCAACCGGGATATTGCAACCAGGCCACTAGCGTCACTTGGATTTGCTGCTTCAAACTTTTCAAGTATGCTTGGGGGATTCGTGTTTTTAGGAAAGGCGAAAATTGTGTTCATTCACAAAAGGGAAGGGAGACGCTGAGGTACCATTTAAATACCGCTTGGTGTGGATGTTCAAAGCAGCTAGGGATGTGTTTGACGATCTTATCAAGAGAAGATTCGCTGACGCAGTCAGAGCCACAGAAGGTTTGTCTGCACACCAGCGAAGGGTCCTGCTTTTGAGGTCTACTATAAGCACCATCTTGATTCTGATCGTGTACTATGATGACGAACACGGTTTTGAACGCGTCCTAACATTGGACGAGAGGAACACTTTGAGTACTCTAGCACAGACTGTTAAGGATTAAGGAGGTTGCAGTATGTTGCGACAGAAGGACAACTGATAAAGATCTTAACAAAGAAAGTGACGCTGGTTCAACGTTGGGCTCTGACCTATGGCCAGGGACTGCAGGAAGAGATGCGACTGATCAGCTATGCTGATATAGTCCCGGCTGCGATCGCTGCACTCACGATCTAACCAGTGTATTGATTTAATACACCGATTTAGCCTGTCTCTGGAAAAAGTTGAAGTGATCCCTCTAATGAGAAAAAACATGTATCCCCAAGGTTCTTTCTCTGTAAGTAACAGAGAATATTATTGCCAAAACCGACAAAAATAAGTAAAAAAAGTCAAGTAGTCCGGATTGATCTCTCTAAGATGAGTCTTCTACGAACAAGTGTGACGCCAGACAAAACTGTCTCGAAAGTGTCAGGAGTTAGCCAGCTCTGGACCATCTTCCACCTAAAGATGCCTTGAAAATGCAAACAATAGAGTTCTTACTTATACACGGACCCATAGTCTAGGCTGATCTCCTCAACAAAAAGCAAACGTACTGGAAACGATTAACTCAGATGCGGAAGTTGGAATCCATTCTGGTCACAGCGGCGTATTGTATAGTCTCAGAACAAACCATGATAGTAACTGCGGAAGTGACGTCCATCACTTTTTTTGAGAGGAGATCGTAAGGATCTTTCTTCGGAAGGATGAATGAGAGAGGGTGACTTTTAAATGGGAGAAGTAACAATGGACTCTCGCTCTATGACAGCACAAGCAGAAACATATGAAGTGAGATGCGTGGATGGCACGACTCATAAGCAACGTGAGGCCTTGGCCACATCAAGGATACGGTAAACCCGATCCTAGTAATTGGTCCGATCAGATTATGGGTTTGATGACTAACACCAGACTCAGCTCCACTGTTTTTTCTGTCTCTCCTACCCAAGTTGGGCAAAACGTAGTCCCTCCACTACTTGTTGTACCCGGGATGGAAAGACGATATCCGTCCACTTACGATTCCAAATAGCGAGCAAGCGGGCGATTTTTTCTTGGGTAGAGAATATTCAAACATGATCCAGAAAATCCGGTGGATTGCTATCCATCGATCAACAAATGGAAATGCGTAACTAATTGCTTGCGGGTAATTCTTTTTACATGGAAAGGATTCTTAGACTAATCGATGAAGCGGGAAGAGGTAGAAACTTCAGGAACTTCAATCGCTCCGTTTCCTTTAGCTGAAAAACTGGCTCTTTTAACCGAAGGCGTTAGAAGTTGATGGAAAATGGACTAGCACAAAGGAATTAAACAAAAAGTCCCAGCTGAGTTTTCAATGTGACAGAGGATGTGGTTGGAGGGTAGTCTAATAACCTTTTCCTGCTCAGAGTTTTTCACTTATGGCGTAAACAGTCTTCAACTCAAAAAGTGAATGTTAGAATGGGCATCCAACAATCAACTTCTCTGCTTATTGGTTTCGAGTTTAGGGATTAGATAGTTCCACCCTTGTGATGGGCTTCCTTCACTTTAGCTATTAATTTCTGGAATTTGAATTTATTTTTCTTTTGCCTTAGGCAATAGGATAGTTTCCACCAAATTTACAAGGTCATACATTAGGAGAAAAAAATTCTATTGCCAGAGAAACGTTTACCTGTGCAGCCATCGTACTTGGAAGAGTGTCAGCCTGATCTTTGGGTGGGTTATTTCCACTTCATTTGCCGAGCCAGACAAATTAAATGAACCTGGAGTATATTGAGTATGCTAACACCAAAAATAAAAGGTAACTAGTTGCGAGAAATTTCTTGCTTTGATATTCAAGTAAGTGTTGTTGACTACCCAAATTTTCTCTGTAAGTAATTAAGGTAGGATATTCTCTGCGTAAGACATGTATTCACTGGTTCGATTTTAGAAAAACTATAAATATCACCAATTGGGGGGAAAGAATACCAGGATATGTTTAAATCTATATCTGTCAAGGAGAAACCAATATTTGAAATCCAAAAAGTTTCTTGAATCACTTATTCGATTCACTATTGATTCAATATGAATCGATTCAATCAAAATTTTAATTTTTTATCCACAATATTTAATGCAATTTTTTTTTTTGTTAAGCTCACAAATCCATATTTAACATATATTTGGTTGACTTTGCAAACACTTTAACCCCTTCCCTACGCCTCCGCATTAACTTGAATCAAAATGTTTCAATGCATTGTCTCCATCTTCTATTGCACACTTAGCCAAATGTGTGGTGAAGAGAATTTTGATTGCTCCTTGAATTTCTTTACTTGTTAGCGTAAGATGATTTCCATAGTCTACCAACTTTGCGGCCTCTTGGCCCACACGATTCAAAACATCTTTGGCTAGACTATCTGCAACTTGAACAGCTTCATTACTTATTTGATAATCAGAATGTATATCGCGTAATAATTGACGAATAAAATATCCAAACGTTTCTTGATATTTTCTATTTTGAATTTCTTCTTCCTCTTCTTCCTTTTCTTTGTCTTCGTTGGAGCAAAAGCACGACATCTTCATTGTTTTTCTATTATCCTTAGGCATTGTTTTTATAGATTCTTTCCTTAATCACGATTTTATATAAATTTAGGAATAATTTTTATTCTTTTTGTATTAATTTTCAATAACTTTTATTTAATTTAAATGAACTTATCGTATTTTTGAGGCAATTGAACTGACAATTTAAGTTTATTAAAATATTAAGTCCTTGTCACGAGTCATATTATTAAATAAAGCTGGCTATTTGGATGCATAAAACAGTCGTTAAAAAGATTGCTTTTAGTTTTATCCTGAAATTATTCATTTATTTGCATTCAAGATACTTTCAGCATACTCCTATCAGGCCCTAGGTCCGATGTAATACAGATGAAATATAAATTGAGATATACATTAAAACAAATAAAACTTTAAATTCCCTTTTATTATCAATTAAATTTGCCTGTAAACCATGGGCTTCACCACACTGAGGCCTCAATAATTTTTGTTGAATTTTGACCAACAAATCTAATTCGGAATCTTGCGAATGCTGAAAATCCCGGAATTTGAATGTTGTGCCCCTAATGTTCAGAATCCTTGTGTTGAAAACTAAACACAACGACAACCCGCTTTCTATTCATTTTCAATCAGATTATCACCGAACATTTCGCATCCTTCGTATTTATTTTAGTTCGAAATCAGTTGATTTCGAAACTAAATCAACGCCCATGGGAGTTATATATCATCCACAAACGTGTTTCCATTTGATACATTTGACAATGAGAAATAACATCAATTTGTACACTATACCCTCGTCTTGCTGAAAATGATTCGGGCAAATGGAACTGGCATAAATCGACCAAATGTAGGAAGGAATTAGGAAATCTCACTATTATCCTGGAACGTTGAATTATTCTAACCAATTTGTTACCATCTAATACTCATGCGAATACAATACCTGACTACAAATCACTTTTAATGAAGTGTGTACTGAAGTTGAAATTCCATTTCATTCAAAACAGAGATCCTTTCTCAGGAAGTGGTAGATGATGGCCAAGCCAAGGACTCAATTGCGACTTTGCAATAAAGATTTGTCTGATATGCATGAAGCTTTCAAAAATTCTTCTTCTTTCTTTTGGGGACAAATGGTTATTTTTTAGTGAATCCCGATATCCTTTACGTAGTTGCATGAGTATCGCCCAGCAAGAAACTTTTTACTCCTTTATTTCCGATGTATTTCGGATACGAAACATCTTTTAAACTAATTACTACATCATTGTGGGTCAGTTAAAATATTCTTTTTTATTGCTCCCCCTGCCCTCTCCCTCCCCCTCCACAACTTAAATAGTTTATGGGCAAGAAATCCACGCTCCCACCTGCTTCATTGATTACCCTTCAAAAATTCAACTGAAGGCAATTGTGAAGGACTCGAAGAACTGAAGACGTACCAGAATGACATTGCAGCTCAAGCTTTCGGTCAACAAACTGTACTGCAGCTGGTGGCAAGTTGTACGCTTATTCTACTTCCGGCGTCTAGATCGTCCTTAAGTTGCTGTCTTCAGGCTTTAGATGGTTCCACGTTCTTCATTCAACCAAGACTCTGACTGGTTTGTTCTCCATTTCAAGTTGTTCAAATTAAACAGGATATTGACTTGGTAGGCTCTGTCTTGATGATCTCTATTCTTTTTTAAGAATCCTCATTTTCGTCAAGAGGTTCACACTCTAAAAGCTCCAGCACATGTAACATCTTTAGTCTTTTCATGCGCTGGTATTACCACAGAGTCCTGAGTTTCTCTTAACTTCAGAAATTCCTTGAGCTGGGTATCGTCCACTAGTGCAGGTAACGAGTGAATAACACGTTTCAAACTACTGTTTGTCCCACTAGTGAAACCAACGTTTCTCACCCATTTTCTTTCTTCACCCTTCTCGAGGACTTCCGCAAAGAGTGCCTCAAAATGCCTCAGTCCATTGTCTGCGTCCCATAGTTTTGAAATCCTACAACTATGAAGCCACTTGGTTAACAGAATTACATCAGCGTTTCCTTGACTTCTGCGCTGCTCTCCGCCCGTCAGATCTCTCTGCGAGGACCCTCTTAGGTGCTCATTGTGTGTTCAGATGATTTTCATGGCCAACGCATTAAAAGTTCTCCTATCGTATAAACATTAAGACTTCTAGCTCGTGAAATACTTTATACAGCATATGATAAGGTTGAATTCACATTGGTTTCGTTCCAAAAATCCATCTCAGGACCCAACTTTGAGAGGCTTGATGACAGGAAATACTTTCTTTAAAGTTTGTCAGGCCTAGAACAGTGGGTATCGTTCCGCTTTGTTACCCTTGACCTTTCAACCTTATTCTGTGAACCTTTTTTATCAAGTGTGTTCCCAAGATCGTCAATTTTGTTTCACCAACGATGTCACTAATGTTATTACTGGATATCAACTTCCGTTTGCATCCTTAGTCTAGTGAGTGTTGGAGAAATTCATGTAATTATTGCCCGTACCACAAATTGCTTCTGCAACTGTCAGGTTCTTGAGTTTCTTAATCAGCATCAGATCGTATTGGTCGTAGGGTTTGGCCAGTGCAACCTGATTGAATCGCCTAGTGAGTTTCTTAAAATTGTTGGGCAAACAAGACCCCCAAAGGAATGGGGATCAACCTTACATCAGAGGGTGTTTATAAAACTATAATCAGCTGCCTTTATTTCCAATAGATCAGTAACTAAATCAGGAAACAAACCACGGTTCGAAGGTTCAAGACTGTCAAAATTCCTTATAAATTTCACGTGGTATTTCGACGTATATTCAAATACTACGAAGAACAATTTACTTCCTGTAATGCTGAAATTATAGACAAGAAAAAGGCACCTTCAGATTATGGGAATCTCTTCTCCAGCGGGAAAGAAGGAAAAAGATGGAAGTGCTAGAAAAGAGATCCCTACATCCGCGGGGCAACCCAAGGCTCTATTATAGCTTTTTCCGTGGCAGCACTTTCCAAGCATATTTTGCCACGTGATTCCAGTTGTCAACCGTTGTCAGCATTTCTCCAACCATAGTTTCCGGGCAGATCTCTCAATTTTAAGTTAAAGTAGACGTCACTACAGCGTCCAACAAAACCTTGAAACTCCAGAACAAAACACGTAAATTTCTAGGATCTCTAGGAAATGTTGTCCTGGGTGTCCTTTTTGCAACATAGTGGCAGGCAAATCTTGTATGCTTCCATATATATGTTCATCAACCATTGAACTTTTTCCAAGAAAACCTCTGCTATGCAGTTAGTTTGAACTCAACCAATTTTGATCCTTTCCTTGAAAAACACTACTTCCAGTCCTGATCTGATCCCTCATTTATACGGCTTTTTATGGTTTTTCCAAGACGGCAAAGGGCTCCGCATATAGTCCTCATATGAACCAACCTGACTTACATATATTCCGTAAATGCAAGGAGATATTTAATGGGATGCATTTCCTAGAGTACAAAAGATCTTAAGACCCTTCGTATAGTACTGATTTGTGTTCTCGAGTCAGAGGCACCTTTTCATGCGCTAAATTTTCAATGAGGACAAAAGGCTTCCTGACCGTACTTATAGTCCTGATCTGAGCCTACCTGTCTTGGACCTTTGTCTTTGACCTTTTCCTTGGTCCCAAACTGTTCCTTTAGGGGAGGGCGGGGTATGTCCATGAGAAAAAATTTGCAAGAGAACAAATGAATTCGTGACCCTACTAACAGTCCTGATCACAGCGCACCCGACTTAGATTTTTTCCCTGAGCCTAAGTAACTCCTTGATGGTGCGCATTCCTTAGTTCTTCCCCCTCCCCTTTTTTGTCTCATCCTCGAATCGAAAGAAGTATTTGATGGATATGTTCCCGATGCTTAAACAGCTGCGAAAAGCAGCAAATTTAAAAGTTTTGTGGGGTGAAAGTTAGGGTTCCTCTCTTCTAAGTAAGAGAAGACAATGACATCCAAGCATTTCGTTCGGAGCAAGCACTCTTTGACGTAGGATTTTATGGAAATAGCAAGTTTACTACCGGTGATTGTTTGCAAGCCACGTGCGCTTGACAAGGACACCTGAGGTAGGTTAAACGCTGAGTAGACTTTTAGGCACTAAGCGGAAAGTAAAGAACCCAATTTAACAGTCAACGCTTGAAACTATCAACGAAGTCTACATTGAGTTATTCAACCTTGCTTTCTCTACTAACGAAACCTTAGTACCTTAGTTTCAAACACCTATTTTAGTTATTTTTTGGTGAGTTTTTTGGTCTTTAATCTGCCAGGATAAGACTAGATCAATCGGCATAGCCTGCACAGCCAGCCATCGAAACTTTAGTTTCAAACACGTCCTTCGGCGATGTCTGAAAATACAATGACGTTACAATGACGTGTACAATGACGTTACAACAAGGCCTCTTTATGCGGGTTTTGTCAACATGTTCTTTGGAGGCAACTCCTGGAAAGGACTACCAAATTTTGGTGTGTTGTTCAGTGCTCAGGCCACCTTCAGACATTCCTTCCCTTGCATCTCTTTCATGTATGTACGTTAATTTGTTCCGAACAGACCACCAGGTCAAAATTTCGTAGATAATAACAAGGGTCAGGGAAATCCAGTATATCCTGTGGCGAATCGCAGGACCAAAGTCCTATCCCTGCCAAACTATTCCTGCCTGACACAGAAAACAATCATTAGCCTTTCCGATCTTTTCTTGAAATCGCGCTTCCATGACAGCTGACTGTACAGGATCCCTCAAGGTAAGCTGCGTGGCTCTTTAGTGTCAGATTTTACCGAAATTTACACCGTTTAGTTTGAAGGCGATAGATTAGTAAATAAAGTAAATAAAGCGGATCTTCTGGTTGAATATAGTTGGTTTGGTTTATCTAAGGATATTGGAGGTTAACTCAGTATGAAATAAATCATAACGGGGTTGGGGCAGGGTGGCTTTATTGTGTCGATAGATCCTTGAGCCGTTTTAATTTTCGCTGACGGTGAACAACTGGAAACCCAGTTATACTACACACAGTTATTGCGTGAGCCAGAAAAATATTTTTCAGGATCAAGCAACAAGTGTGTGTCAATAAAAAAATTTTTATTATTCATCGCTTACATTGAAATTATACAAAACGGAATAAGTCCTTTTTCTATAAATTTTCAATACTCCAAAATTCTTGTAGGTTCTACTCAAACGATTTGCCATTGTTTTTAAATTAAAGAAGAAAATGAACACCACTCAAAAATTCCCACTTTTTCCTCATCACTTGTTGATTTCCATCATGATTTCCACATTTTCTTTCTATCGCGTGTTCTTTTCTCTCCGGGGCAAATGGTTTCTTTGTAAATAAGATAAAATGATAGAAATATGATTCATAAATTTATGATTCTGCTTTTCGTCCTTGAGTAATTGAAAGATTTCCGATTTGAAGTCAGATCACGTATTTTGTAAAAGACTTGACTGATTCTATTAGTCCTGAAAAGACCATTTCCAATGAAGTAATGCTCGTGAAAATTGCATTAAGGCATTATAAATGATAAAAAGCCTACGGTGTACGTGAAAATAGGAAATGCGAGCAATTTCGTGGGGTGAACATTTGAAGGGATGGGTACTGTTTGGGTAAAATTCATATTAATTGTGCACCTGATACCTGTTGAAGGTGGATCGTGTTGGGTAGTAGAAGCCATGGCATGTTTGTGTGGAAATATTTTTCATAAATACTAAAGCATGTCTTCATTACATCACTGTCGTTTATATGACCTACATCCTTTTTATTTGTCATTGGAAAAGATACTATTTCTGTGTTTGACAATATTGAAAATCTGTCAAACCCTGACTTGTACTGAGAATACAAGATTGAGAACCTGTTTTTGCGTTGTTAAATATGTCATCAACAAATGGTCAAAAGAACTTTTTTTTTCAGATAAGACCACACATTTTCTTAGTTTCTTGGTTTAAGGAATGTTCAGTTTATTTCACCTCACCTGGATAAGTATCCAGGTCTGCATAAGGTTAAAGCTTCTACTAGCACCAACAAGCGCCTGCATTACCCTTTTTTTATTATGTGTAAATCGATGTGTCAATTTTACCGTTAAATACGAAACTCCAAGACTGGAAATCGTGGTATGTCAGTTAGGCTGTGTATAGTGACAGATGTCAA
The DNA here is from genome assembly GCA_954870665.1 of Stratiomys singularior. NCBI lineage: Eukaryota > Metazoa > Arthropoda > Insecta > Diptera > Stratiomyidae > Stratiomys > Stratiomys singularior. The sequence goes on along the minus strand of OX940881.1, from coordinate 8,896,722 downwards.
ATTCGGCTCTATTGCCCATGAGCTTTTGTACCATCGGTGTGAAGTGTTGTTTTACTTCTTGGGGAAATGGTTTGCAGCGTTTTCCACTCTTTCTTGTCGGGAAGATGATGCCAGTAAGGAATGTTTATGTTTCCTATTGGGTTCATTTTCATAGGGTCTTGTTAACTAGTCACGTTGATTTTGTGTGGTTTTCATCATGAACTATGACATTCATTTTAAATACAACTTGTTCCAGATTCATGGCTTGAGCTAGGGAATCTGGAGACTAAAAATTTCCATTAAGAAAGAAGATATTTGAGACATAACGAAGTGAAACTTACCATTAAGGACATACGAAAACCACCGTCAATTTCAAATGTATATCAATTTCATGTATATCGAATGGTTTTCCACCGCGTAGGAACCATGTAGAAGCTGAAGGTAATCTATTACAGGGAAGTCTGTTATTTTATGCTCTACGGCGTGATCAAGCTGCACCAATTCTTTTCAGTGGGACGTAAGAAGAAGACACGGATTTCAAGGGGAAAAGAAAGAAAAGAGAGAGAGGAGTGAGAGAAGTAGCTCTATCAGATGGTCAAAAATATATTTTGACTCTCATTGTCAAATGAAATAAACACACCCAGATGATCTTCCCTATCAAGGAGGCCATCATATTAGCGCTCCTATCTTAGGTATTAAAAAGCATATATTATCAAAAATGTTTTGCTCTCTTGAGCAAAAGATGGGGGATGAGGTCATAACCTAAAAAATAGATGAAGGTAATATCGCTGAGTTCCCACATCCGCTCAAAACCTAAGGAAAATAGAAATCAGTATCGTCAGACTATTAATTGAGCACCTGTGTCAGGTCCTTGATAAGTCACAGCGTTTATTGACCATACATTCTTGCACGTTCGTGAGCCTATCCTGTGCTTACCAGCCTCCCTTTTTGCTGAAACTTCAACCGAAGTAGTTTGTTTTTTCCATACTCAGTAGGACTCCCACAATTACAAACACTACTACCCCAGGCATGCATGTTCGATATGCATCATTCCATGTGTCTACTACTATTCTAATCGCTGGATGTGTTACTCGTTGTTAAAGGCTTCAGCGCATATTTCTAGCCCTGAATGGAAAAAGCTTGTTTTTACCACCAGTTCTTTCAGAAACTGAGTTTTGTCAAAGTAGAAATTTCTGGTAAGTATTGGACATTCAGTGGCAGTTGCTTCCAGCCAAAGAACACAGATGGGAACCCCGTGACGTTTTTTTGAATTAGGCGTACTCAACCTGCTCTGTCTCATGAGTTTTTTGGGTGACAGCAAGCCACTTGCTTATGACAGGGAACAAACGACTCGTTGTTAAGAAAATGGGTCCCTTCTCCTTCGTTACCTCCAGCAAATCAAGTTTCTCTTTTTTTGTTGCAAAGATTGTCCGATAGTAATACTCAATTTCATTTGTCAAACAATTATAGAATCTCAAAGATTAGATTATTCGCAAGTAGCAGTACCATCTTTTGGAAGAAATTCCTGCGATATCTATCCCATTTGCTGTCTAAAATCCCAGATTGTTGATGGGTGTGACGTCAGTTCGTGCATCTTCCTAGGACTTTTGCATACCAGAATACAGGGTCCTGATTGCTTTGGTGTCTCTTTACGCTCTCTAGTAACGTGAGGGATCTGTATCACCCGTATGATTGTAACCAATTCACTCAGGGGCTAGTTGGTTTGTACTTACTACCTTTTAGTTTTTTAGTTATGCGGAAGCTCAGTGCTCTACGGGCTCCCTGCGTACTTGAAGCGGACATGATGGACGAGATAGTACGGGCACTTTTTCCCCAATATCCCGTCCGTGTTGATGCCGCCCATAGGAAAGCAACATCAAACTGCCCACTTATTACGAGGAACGAGCTGGAACTAGCAGTTCTCCTCATAATGGCAAAGAAGGCTCCAGGCCCAGACGGTATTCCAGCCGAAGTACAACAACTGGTCTATCACTCTTGCCCTGTCTTGCTGCCGAGTGCGTTTAATGCCTGCCTACGGAAAGGCGTTTTCCCTGAGCGTTGGAAGACAGCAAGACTCTTAGTGATCAACAAAGGGAAGCGAAATCCCGAGTCGCCGTCAGCTTACCGACCGATATGCACGCTAGACACGGCCGGGAAAATGCTCGAGAAACTGATAAAGAGAAGACTCGCTGACGTTATCCACGCCACTGGGGACTTTTCTCCAAGACATTATGGTTTCAGAACGAGACTTTCCACTATAGATGCGGTCGCGGAGGTGGTGAGTGTGGTCCAACAGGCGGAGGCATGCAGTCAATCCAACTGGCGGGTAATCCTTCTAGTGACGCTGGACATAAGGAATGCTTTCAACATCGCTAGATGGATGGATATTCAGGAAGCCCTGGAAAACTCTTTCCAAGTACCAGAATATCTAATGCAGAATATCTCTACGACACGGCGCAAGGTCGTCGGAGGATGCTAGTCACATTAGGTGTGGCCCAAGGCTCCATCCTCGGTCCGGACTTGTGGAACGTCGTCTACGACGGATTGCTCAGACTTGAACTGCCGCAAGAGTCGCGACTGATTGGCTATGCAGATGATGTTGCGGCATTAGTGGCTGGGCAATTAAGGCTAAATGTACTAATGCGCCGGCCGGGGAGCTGGATGACCACTCACGGGTTTAACATATCGTTAGAGAAAATCGAACTGGTCATCCTGACCAAGAAGAGGATCCCCAGAGTAAGAATGGTCCCAGTCGGGGACACTTTAGTAAAGTCGAAACGATCAGTCAAGTATCTGGGCTTGCTGATAGACTCTAAACTGAGTTTCTCGGTAATTGTTGCCAATGAGTCGATGAATGGTCAATTATGGGGGACCAAGTCCAACAAAAAGGTGTCTGCTAATGAGTGTAGTGCAATCTACGCTTCGAAATGGAGCAGAGATATGGAGTGAAGCTCTCAACAAGGAACTGCACCGAAAACGGCTGGCACTGGTGCAGAGAAGAGGAGCACAGTGGATTGCATCAGCATACCGTACAGTCTCTGAGTCAGCGGTGTTGGTAATTGTAGGGGTGATACCCATTGCTCTCCTTACTAGAGAGCGTAAAAGAATCGAAGGCACGAGGGTAATAAAGAAAAAGTTGCTCGCGATGGTAGACGATGCACTCTCAACGAATGGCAGCAATCATGGGAACGTGAGTTAAAAGGAAGATGGATCGCGCGGCTCATCAACGACTTGAGATCGTGGCTCAGTCGAACGCATGTTGAGACTGTTGAGAACGGACACGGTTTTTTTCAGTCTTACCTGCACAAGATAGGTAAGTCACGGTCTCCAGATTGCATATTCTGCATTGGTGTGAAGGGTGACGGCTGTCATACTTTCTTTTCATGCAGAAGATGCGACAAACACCGCGGTGATCTTGCCGAAAAATTGAGAGAGCTCCATCCAGATAGCCTAATCGAAGAGATGCTGTAGTCATTTGACAAATAGAATCAAGTGGCACATTACGCTCCGGCAATTCTAGTCATGAAAAAAGGCATACTTGATCGGCTGGAGGCGTCGAAGGTCGAGGGTTTCCTTCTCTAGCAATCCTCCTCCTCCAAAGACGTCAAAAGACGTAAAATTGGGAGGCTTAGCCCGAATTAATGTGGCAAACGGTTCCATGCTAGGCGCCCCGGTTGACAGGGGAGGTGTTTAGTCAATGGTCCAGTAGGTCCGTTAAGACGCTGGGAGTCCGACACTCAGGGCGTAAATAGCCTTTACCTCCCTACCCCAAAAAAATAAAAAAACTATCTGTTAGTTTAGCTTGCATTATCAGCCATTATTGCCTGAAATTTTACTCTAAAAAAACTCACCTCGGAGACTTTCAGTAAGCCCAAATAGCTTAGCTGATAATTTTGATCGCGCTTATGTGTCCTTGATATTACCTACTAATTTTCATTTTATAGATATTGTTTTTTTTCATTTGAGAAATTTAGGTTGACAGGTGCCTGGCCGACAGCTGCTGAGACTAACATCCTTCGGGAACCGTAACACAGTCGTAAACCTGACTGATTCCTAATTCCTTATCATTCGCATCTAATATTTTGATTTCAGGATGACTATTTCAGAATTTTTGGAAGATTCACCCCTTGAACGGAGAAAGATATATCAATGATGAACAGCATCATGCAAAGTACTTTCCGCCACATAGAACAATTGCCTGCTTTTGTTTTTTGAACTCTTGTCACTGTCTCTGCAGCTGGACTGATAGTAGAATACCCACTCTGCAACGTTACAGCCGTAAAGAAACACACCCCTCGGTATTGGATTTGTCCTTTTATGAATTTTCTTCGAATTACCGCAGCCATATTTAGTATGCAGACTTTTTACACTGTAGGTAACTTGGAGTTTCCATTTTACGTACTGATCAGCACAAGCGTAAAGAACAGCACCGAAGGATACAGCAGTGTCAGTAAATCTTCCTCTTATGAATTTTTCGTGAATATTCTCACCCGTATCAAGCATGCATAGCCCTCCTCACCGATCACAATAAGAATCCTGTTAGCTTCCCGTAAACTATAAACAAAGAAGTTGAGCAACAGGAGAGGGGTTTGTGATTGATCAATTTAAGTTTTCCAGCAGGGATACCGGCTCCTCATGGAGGTTCTTCTAATAAGAACTACTGATGAAGCTCTTTCCTCGAGAAGAGCGGACAGGTTACTGCTTTTCCTTTGGATAACTTGGACAGGACGGGGTGTCTAATCAAGGGGGTCCGTTTCATCTCCTCTTTCTTGACAAAGTTTGTGCTGACAACATAATTGATGTGCACCGAACAACTCCGACCACTACCTTAAGTACTACTGAATCTCCTCAGCTGACGAGTCTTTAGTTGAGTCCTTCTTCAGTTGAACTTACTGTGGAAATATTTTCTGGTCGACCTCTTTGATGATATTGTTATAAAACATATGTCCTGATGTCGTTTGCTGTGCGATTCTTTTTGGAATTCGTAATACATCTCTCATTGTTCAGCAATTTCAGTTTATAAAGTACAAAGGAATCTTTGTGTACCTGAACGTCGGACACAAAATAGATGGCTTATAAGGAGGCAAACTGACGCTCATTGCAGAAATGACCATCTATTCAGCAGTGAGTCTTCTAGTCATCAATGAATATCAGATGTGAGACACGTTAGTGCGTTGACAAGTTTCCATCGTGACTTCTTTCCAACAATCAGATATAACGTTGCAAGCGCGGTGTAAGCGCGTCCTGAAGCGTCCTCATGGAAGCAGGTTCTCTGGAACTCTGCACTTTATTTTCTCTCCGACTAAGGGCTTCACAAAGTATGGCATGTTTGCCCAAAGTACGCCCCCAGAGTTTGCCCCCACGGCCCAAATGAAAAGAGGTCGGGGCTGGCCGATGTTATCCTGACTTTTTTTGACTCAGGCTATCATCTCAAGGATTTGCCTTCTCTTGGGATCTGGTTGAAACATGTTCCAACCAATTGCATAGAAGTCCTCTTATTCAAAGGAAGCCGTGTATATTTTTCGATCGGAACCTAGGCGAGTAATGAGTAAGACTGATTTTTGCTCCCTTTCGATGCTTCAGCATGGAATAAGGATTGGGTATACCATGAGTGATTATCATATGATCACCTAAGCCAACAATCAGGCTTAATACCTTCGTTTTTGTTGTAATATCTCCCCAACACTCGGCAGGGTTTTGTCAAATCTGTTAAATACCATTTCCTCCGGTTTAAATCAAACACATTAACCAGCACTCACATACACTTACATGCAAGAGAATTCTCAATTCATTCATTCGAAAATTCTCTCAATTCTCAATATTCTTCGAAAAAAATCATAGCCAAAACTAACGCAGTCTGCGAAATTAATCCCTCTTTTTCGAAACTATAACTAAGATTTGATTAAACGAGTTCGTCCTCTTCCACATTTGTTCGTTGACTGTAAAGTCATCTCACATATAAATTATTCAGAGCCAATTTATCTTTTGTCAATTGTCAGGATCTTCTCGGCAATATTTTCTCTCTGACATCACACTAAATAGCTTTTCTCGTTAACTTGTTGATTCTTCTGCATGACTTCAGATGGCTTTTCCCCCATTCAACTGTAAATGGTAAATTACTTTTTCGGTTCTTCGTACTACAATTAATTCTAGGTCAACATAAATAAAACGTGTATTCTCTGCAGGATATAATGGAAATAAATGGACAAGCTAATGTCGGATCAATAAATGTTTGGCCAAAATGTTCTTCTGATTTATTGACGATACTATTTTCGATAATGATTTCTATTTCAACATTTTTATGTTCTCTCGACAATCGTTTGGCGAAGCTGAATGAATTTCCCGATCGAATTTCACATGAATCGAATCCTGTTTAATACAAATAATCCCGATGTAATGTAAAATGTGTTATGCGCTTTTTTCGAAATTGGCTTCAAAGGACACCACCATTGCTGGTTGTTTTTTTTTGTCGGTTTTTCTCCAGGACAAGCACACATTCGAATATTTCCGAACACAAGTTTCGGTCGTCTTCGGCATATCCTGGCTTCAATTCTCTTTAAATATGCAAATAGGCATCGGCAGAATGGGAGTACTTTCGGTCTTTTACTCAACTTAAATATTTACTTGGCTTGATCCTACGAATGAACGCTACTAACATTTGGTTACAACATCATTTTAACGATACCTGACGGCACATTAATTTCACATGATGCATTCTACGAACTGGCTTTTCCACCTCGGGGAAACTTGGCATCGCCGTTTATGTAAATAATGAATTTTGACTTCAACATAAAATGTTTTTCACATTTTTGCAAGCATTACAGAACGATATTTTCGGCAGGAGGAGTTGAGCTCGATGGATTTTCCCAGAAAATTTTCCAATGTAAGTCCAACATATATTCGTCGAAAATCGATACATTTAATTAAAAATTGCGACACACACGCCCATTTTGTTTATTATTAGGAGATTTCAATAAATATTTGCATGCTTCAGTCATTTTTCACTTAGCAATAAACCAACTTTAATAAGGGTTAGGAAATCCTTGACAACTGTTAACTCCTACTCAATTCTTAGAAGCGACGTCGAAGTTCCGTCTTGGTTTGAAAGGAAAAACTTAAAGCTGCGGAATGCTAGCATACTGTCGGGGCGAAAATGCCAGATATTTCGGAGTCATAAAATTATCCTTCATCAGAATGATCCCTACGCAAATTTTCTCGCTTCACCTACAAGTAAACGTTTTCAAGGAACAACTAATACAGAATATAAAACCGTTATCAAATAATCTGATCCGACGATTTCATACTATCCACTTTCCAAATATTCCAATTGTTTTCATTATTTTCCTCCTATTTTTTTCTGCAAACGCAGGATAAATATCTTTAAGCTTCGCTCCCACTCTCCCACTTTTAGCATACATCAAGCTGTCGTTGAGCTATTTTTCTAGTATGTAAGCACGTTTCGATGTTTGCCTAAAATCCACATTCAACGGTTGGAATTGATTTTCCTTTTCGGAAAAATTACCGAAGAAAAGTTGAAGTGAAACGCTCGAGTGAGTGGCACCTTAAGAGCTCTCACGAAATAATTGATGAGATGTTTACCCCGAAACAATTGGTTCTTTGTGTTGTAGCAAAACGAGTCCTTTTGATACGTTCTCATGCTAGAGGGTTGTGAATACTTAAGTCAAAGCGTAGGTCACGTGATGTAAACAAACTGAGATTTTATTTAAGGAGGTTGGGAGCTAGCTAGTAGCTCTAAGTAGATAAGTAGAAGTTAGTCGAAATAGCTGTAAGGATATACGATAACAACCGAAGCAAATATGGACAGGAAATCGGTTGTGATCAAATTAAGCAATAAATTTCAGTCGAATCCGAATATTAGCATTGATCAATAAAAATGTCCTGTATCAACTTTGTGATTTCGTAAATAATTATTTGGGCAGTTAAGGTAAGTCATAGTTTGGAGCTTACATAGGAATTTTGCTATTTACTAGGTTTATTGTCACGCGGCGGCAATTTTCAGTTGTTTGTTGAGTGGACGAACTTCCGTTCACATACGCAGGAACTGGACTCATTCATATTTAAAGTATTTCGTCATTTCTTCAAAATATCCCCTGCTAATTCAGGACCACCCACGAACACACGCCAGAAATCGCACAGAGTTCTAAATGAAAAATAAATGCACAAATATTCTAGTATGCCTACGGAGAGAAACCGAAGGGATGCATTTTCAGTGATTTGGAAATTTTTTGTTCGTCATGACACGTCTCCAAATCGTGTAGGTAACTTTTCAATGGACATTAAAGCGAAGCCTTTAACTTTACGGACCTTAAGTGAAGCCGTAAAGACCACCGTCATTTATTTTACAGAACACACCCCTGGATACTTCATTCGACGAAAGCAGGCCATCTGCCTGTCAAAACAACTTTATTCTGATACTCCACAGGTATCCTTATTCGATGCTTATCGTTTTTTGTGTTGTTCTTTGAACGACAGCAGTTTGCGTTCTTATACATTAACACTGATCTTCAAGTTTTTATAGCAGGCCACTTACAAGTCCTTGCAGTCGTCGCATTCATGCAAGGAGAAGGTTATTACAGATTTAAATTCGGCTCTGATACATGAAGAAGGAGGCCTAAAATGAAGCCTTGAAAACCTTTGAGACCATACGAATGGGACACAAGATATTGCCCTAAGGCGTCTCGAAATCCTTGCGAACGATTAGAATGATCCACGAAACTTGAAGAAAGGTGCTCAAAATAGATCCCATGCAAAAGGGTCCCTGCATGGAGCCCCTTCCTGAGTAACTTCACAATTCTTCTTAAAGAAATTCGGTAAAAGGGACCAGAAGTGGACCGTTGAGGAACGTCTGGATCCAAACCAAAAGGTTAGAATAAGCCCCACCTGTTACCGCAAAGGCAGTAAGCTGATACGAAAATCTACTAAATCCTTTCCACTATCCGAAAAGCGAAACTGAATCGCTCTGTGAAAAGTGCACCTTGCCACCTATTTCGTACCAAGGACTTTTTCCCTTGCCAGTTCCAATTCATGCAAGATTGATAAACAAATAATACATCCATCGTCGAGTCAACATTTTTGAGATTAGATAGCGTATCCGAAACAGTTTTTGCGTTCTCAGAAATCCGTATGTTTCATCACTACCCTTCCAAAAAAAAATACATCAAATACGACACAAAAGAGATCGGCCGAATATCGTCTGTACTGTTCAATTCCTCCAGGATAGGCATATTTGAGCGGTTTTCCATTACAGAGGAAAATAACTATGACTCGAACAAACCAAGTATGTCAATGTTTTTCATGAGAAGTTTGAAATTCTATAAGCCCCAAATTTGGCCAGAACCCAGAATTTTGTTCGATCCCCCTAACCCTGAATTTTGTGTAAGTGCGAGTGCCATAGAACCTTGCATATCCTGCAAAGTGGAGGTTGTTTTCAGCTTACCAAGCTAATCAATCATCAGTAAAAGATTCACCTCGATTTCAGGATTGAATTCAGTTCTACTGCCTAGAGAAGAAGGCCTAAAAAGGAGGCTTGACTCACTTGTGATCAAATACGAAATGGACCTAAATAACTGCCCTGAGGACCCACCAAATCGTTAGGAAAGTAGGAAATGATACATAGAGAAAATTGCTCAAAATGGAGCCCTGACGAACCCCTGAGTCCACACAAAAGGAACTCGAAATAGAGCCCTACACTGAAAAGCCTCAAAATCCTCAAAGAATTTTAGAGGAATTCCCGAAACCCAGTAAAAAGGACCGAAACGGGAGCCCTGAGGGACTTCTAGATCCATATCAAATCGCTTGGAATCAGCTTCACTTGTCACAACAAAGGCAATTTGTTGACTTGAAAAACTTTTAAAAGCTGTTTCCCACTATCCGGAAAGCGAAACTTCTTCAATACATAGTACGAAGTACTCCATTACAGAGTACGATACACCAATAGTATTTCCCTAGTATCTTCTTCGTGGGCCACCGCCTCCTTTTGCTTATACTTCTCCTTCTATTTATACAATCATAATCAACGAAACTATCACTTAGGCTGTAAGAAAATTGTTTCAATTTAAAGACGCGTCCTCTAAAGGAACTTGTAGTAGTAGTTTACAACTTGCTAGCAAGCTACAAAATTCTTGTTGCATCCCATATGTTTCTCAAGACATTTAAAGGAGTTTCTTTATCTTCCGCCCTCCTTTACAACGGAGAGCTTCACACTTCAATAAAACATAACTTGAATGCGAGACGGTGTTTTGGGAAAGCCATAAGAGATGTCTGAGCCAATCAATTAGAGAACAAAGAGAACTAGTTAATTTAACTCAGCTCCTTGTTGGCCTTGATAGCATATAAAAGGCTTGGACTTTGGATCTCCTAATTATCTTCCATTCGGCTATGGAAAATCTTTTTGCTTCCACCGAAAAATTTTCAGCTCTATGATGGTCTCAGCAAGGAATAATTCAATACAGGGCTTTTGACCACAGTTCATAGTCTATTTTACAGTTCATTTTTGGCTTTTAATTAGCCACTGAAGATTAACATTAGTCAAACCTAATCCCATCGCTCCAAGTAACAAGGATAGGTTTATGCCTGAACGAAAATTTTTCGCAATGAAACGCACGAAGCAGTAGATTGTCCCAGCCTAAAAAACGAAACCTTAAAGTTGATTCTGATGAGTGACTCAATGAGGAAACCGTATGGCATCCCAGGGTCCACACACTCAATCCTCCCAATCAATCAAGATCATCCTTTCCTTAATCCTGCTTTCAGAAAATTTACCAGGGAAAGGGACCGTGGTGTGTGTGTTCACAATAAAAAGGAAGGTTTGACAAAAGTGAAAGACTGACAGCTGGAGGCTTTTTGAACGGAATTACGAGTGTCAATCTGCTTGATTATAGGTCATCTATATCCAGCTGAAAATTCGGCAAGGTGAGCTGTCAACGAGGAGTTTTGAAAGCTATAAAATGAAAGCTTATGGGATGTAAAATCTGGTCGATGTACGATACCAATTAAAATGTAGAGGCTGGCTCCTGATTGGTAAATGTGAAAAGCAGCAGCTGGTGGCACCTGAGCTATAAGCTCGGGACTACATGTATGTCCTTCTAACATGAAGTCGATAATGCAAACCAGAAAGTCCATCCCCATTTTCTTACGTAATTCTTCAGTATCTTCTTCTTCTTCTTCTATTCTTCATTGAAACAGAATTGGTAACTCATTTTATTCTCAGGTATAAAACTGGAAAAACTTGTTCGACATACGAAAAAAAATTAAAATCTCAAGAAGAAACGGCGGCCCAGCTACAATATTTTGAATACCAAACAGAGTTGCCTTAGTCCTGAAGTCCTGAAGTTACGAGCTGCCTAAGTCCTGAAGTAACGTGAAACCGAAAATTGAAAGTGCTCTTTTTAGGCTAGCAATTGTGACGGTTGATCCTGATAATTTCTTTGTGAAAAAATCGGCAGTTTAGCAATCTTTCTAGCATTCGAAACGCAAAGGACCTCTAACGTGGTTATGATGGTAGTCGATTCTAACGAGGTAAGTTCTTCTTAAAGAGAAACGATCCGTTACGGTAGTAATCCTTCGAAACGCAAGCTTAGATGACTGCTCATTCAGAAGGCACATATTTATATAAGGCACATTCATAGGCACAGAAAAGACGAACTTGTCTAAAATATTATATTTATTGCACCATTCTCGGGATGACAAATGATACGATTTGAAATTATATTCCGACTTTATTGAATGTCAATGCATCGTCTTACGCAATTCAACCAGTTGAATCCTTTTTTGAAAGCCATTGCAAACGCGTTGCATCATGTTAATGGGGTAACTCAGTAAAGTCAAATTGCTTGTCAGTGAGTTTACTATCATGAACAAAACCAGACAATTTTTGGAGCACCGCTACCTTCTGTGAAAATGCCTGAAGAATAATAAACAATAATAGATCACGAGTTTTGCAGGAATGCGGAGTTTTCGCCTTGTTTTAGGAGCATTGTTTATTTTGTACTCTCCCACGCCTCAGCGTATCTTCTCCAGCGGAAGATTTAGTTAAAAGAGTTCTTAAGTTTTTCGACAAAATAAACAAAACGTCAATATAGGGGAGCATTATTTTTGACGTTGATTTTTGCCATCCCGGTGGAAGATTCACAATGGACGATTCAGTTACAGCCCTCCGTCAATTTTTCGACAAAATTGTCAGATAGTCAATGATAGTTTAGTGATTGGTTGAATCAAGTGTCAAGTAGCTTTTACGTTTTCAGAAAAAGAGCTGAGTTTAGACCATCTTTTTGGCCGGTTTCTCAATACACGACCTATATACCCAATTACTATACGACTAGCTATCTTATCCTTCTGATCGTTGAAGTCCTTAAGAAAGCATTTTGTGAAATAACAGAGTTCTGCTGAAACCTCGGCATCGAAGACCTTCTCGAACATGATGACATTTGAATTCTGGACAGATTTTTCCTCCAGGAAGAAACCACGCACCGATAATGTCACACCACCAAAACGTATATGTGTACGATACAAGGACGAACAGACGAGGAACGACAAAACTTCGTTCAGAGGAAAAAGAAATAGGTGTTCCGTTGTCTCAGAGCAAGTACTTGGTCATTCTCTGGAACTGGTCTTCCCACAAATTGACACTTTGCAAAGAACAATCCAAAAATTTAGTGTGTTAACGAGACCGAGTAGCTAGTCTTCTTTAGGCAGAATCATCTGTAATCCTACCCGTTTATCGGGCTTAGCTCCTTCGCCTATCATATCCTCAATTTGCTAAGGCAGTTCATAGGTTTGCCTTTCTTGATTTCTTCTGTAGTTAGGACTTATTGTTTTATCTCACCACCTCCTCGCTTTGGTTAGTGTCGGTGTGATTGCAAGTGTTTGCGGGCGATGTCATTCCCCAGTCCTTCTTGAAAGGTTTCTTGTCTCTTTCTGTCTACACTTTTTGTAAAGCAACAATGAAGATGTCTTCTACTCAGAGGAGTGCTGGTTTATGGTCATTTGACAGCTTGTCTAATTAGGGTTTACGTTTAGGGTTGGAAGCAGATGATACAACAGCATAAAGAGCGTAGAAGCTCCTTGGGAGCTCAGATTTCCGATGGTCAACACCCAGTTCAAAGTAGAGGAGGGGAGAAAAGAGCTCCAACTGTCTAGAGTCAATCGACGTTATGCTGAAGTAAAAAGTGACACCCAATGGTGAATTTTTTGCGTAGACTGCACTTAAATTCAAAGTACCGAGTTCAAAGTTTAATTGACTCAGTAAAAAACCCACTCAACTCATGATCCCATAACATTCTCCCACATACTATTAAGAGAACCGCCAACATTTCGCATGACCAGATAAATTTTTAATTCGTTTGTCATTTCATTATTCCATGCAATACCCAAGGCGTCATAAATCCACTAAACCAAGCGCAAAATAACAATAAATCTCAAGTCAGTAAAGCTGCTGTTATTAATTCTTGAGCCACAATTTCAGCCACTAATACCGCGAATAGCAATAAAATCTCCCTTGTTTATAATTAAAAGTAAACCATCCATCTAAGACTGACTATTTCAATCGTTTTGTGCTGCTTTCACCGCAAAAATAAAAGCCATAAAACAATAAAACGTCTCCTTCCACCCACATCCACCTACAGTCTAAATAAATATGTTAGACGTTTCCCATAGAGCTAATAAGGCTCAAAGAATTCCTACGTGTCGATACTAGATAACAACTGACATGAGATTTTATCAAAAACAAAAAGGAGATCCAATTCATTCACGACTGTTTGATTTTATGTCACTGTTCATTGGATCTTCTTCACTTTTGCTGGTGTTGCTCCTTTACGGCATTCCTAAGTCCTTAAAATTCAAGTGAAAGACGAAAGTCATTGCGTTGGGCAGGAGAAAGTAAAAAATAACCGACTGAATGTTTCGCTATAGCTGTTAAATTTTTATATCCTTCAATGTAAAACATGTACTTTGGATGGTTTGTATCTATCCTTTAAATGGAAGCATAGCGATATACATATGGAGCCTGAATTTATTGCGTGAAATAAACGACGGACATGTGTTCGCCGCAACAACGTTTATAAATCCAACGTATATGGATTGTATTAAGGATATTTCAGACATAAAATCATGATATATCTACGCGTACAAGGTAGCCTACCGTAAAACAATAATAAATTCGGAGCTAACCTGAGTGTTGGCTAACCTGGAAAGGATGGGTTTCAGAAGAGTTTTTGAATATAAATAGAACCACCCTCGACGATGCATTCCCACTTGGATTTCCTAAAGGACGAGGTAAAAAACCAGCAAGATGTTAAGTAATATTCAAATGAACTTACCTCCATTTCTTGACAGGAATCGAATACAGTCAATTTTAGCCACAAAATGTGAAATCGTCTTCTGCGCTAGGACATTTTGTCTAGTATGTTTCACTTCATACGCAAAATGCGTCAAAGAAACTGTAGAGTTATTTTGAAAATAATATTTCACAATTTCAGCACGGTCTTTCAATATGTCGTGGGCTACATTTAAAAATTCTATTGAATTGACGTTTCAAATGCGTACTGACACATGTCGACTTGACAGCTGTCTGTCAAGTTATACTTATTTAACATCGGGTACCAACTAAAGCAACAAAAAATCACCATGTTTTTAATATCCCTTACATGGAACGAAATAAAAACTTCATTAAATTCTTGCTGAAAATGCCACTATGTTTGCAACTAGGGACAGCTGGATAAATGAATATAAATATGGCCATAGGTCATCAAAAGATAAATATCCAGAATAATCTACGACAAGCGAGTAGAGCAAAAATGACCAATAAAATTGATGATATGACGTTAACTAATGGAAGAGTTAAATTGCGTGAAATAGTTAAGGCCATAGAAGGGTCAAAAAATGTTTAGCATGATGCGTGCAGCGACCGCTTTTAGCTGAAAACAAATGCGACCGCGGAGTCACTCTTGTGGCTCTTTTGAAGCGCATTCACTACTACCCGAGGTCGGCTCATTGCACCAAACATGTATCCAACACAACATTGCTGCGACGAAAGAACAATCAAAACAGTGAATTATGAGAAACAAACCAGCTCTAGTGAAACTGAAGACGATGAAATCGGCCAGGAGGGTTATTTTTGCGGTTTTCTAGGAGATATTGTTTATGGAATTTTTACTATGGGCTTTTTGCAAAAAGGAATATTAAACACACGAGATTAATCTGCGTCATGGTTGAGCTTGTTACGTGGAAAAAATTAAGGGAAAGCGACCTCATTTGAGCAAGACATATACAAACAGGCAAGTTTTCATTCGGACAGAACAACCTTACAAAAATTAAAGGCAATACCCCAAAATGATACCAGACAAAGGAGCGTGGAATCAAGTTGAAGGACTCGTTTCAAAAATAAAACTTATGGACTTTTTCCTACCAATCTTAAAGGGTTCCTGCCTGCTTATGGAAACGAAGAACCTCAAAATGAGGACACCTAAGACCAACAACTTCAGAATGAAACCACGCACAAAGAAAAGTACAACGCCGTAAAGTTGTTAAAATAAAACAGATGGTGAACGAGAGGTTTTCATATGGAAAATAGACAAATAACATCTCTATCCCTCTCGGACAAGAAAAAGGGGAAAAAATAGTAGACTTGCAAAATCATATTTTTTAAATGGCTGGAAAATTTTGAAAGATAGAGAAGTGTTTTGTTTTTTTTTCTGATTTGAATTATGAATTAACAATGCAATCAAACCACACAACCAGTCCGTTTAATATCACAAGTTCAATATTACCAAAAAGATTTCAACGTCGCGTGACAAACTGCACTTTTCGAACTACTCCGATGACAAATCAACGGCAACTGAACTTTTCATTTGACAATGATGTCAATTTCAGTCCCCATCATATGAGCCATGGACATTTTCAACTG
Source organism: Stratiomys singularior (assembly GCA_954870665.1). Lineage (NCBI taxonomy): Eukaryota > Metazoa > Arthropoda > Insecta > Diptera > Stratiomyidae > Stratiomys > Stratiomys singularior. Next base: position 8,880,821 of record OX940881.1, on the reverse strand, counting down.
TTTTAATCGGACCTCGTGTATCGTCAGGCACTTGGATTGGGTTCAAGTTTCATTATCTAGTTTCGTAATCATTGACAAATACGTTGATCATTTCGTTGACCGTGTTCTGCGAAAAAAAATGTTACCATTCCAAATCGGTCATTATTGGCATCATCACCACCAGTGTCCAAGCAAAATTCCTACCACAAGAGATTATGCTCTGAAATCATGCTCAAAAAAAGTCATTTTTCTTTCTTTTTCTGAGGACTTATTGACACACCCTTGCATTACTGGAAATGAGCAGCCTAAGCGACTCTTTCTAGTACGTAATAAGAATTCATGAATCAATGCGTGCCATAATGATGCTTCGCCAACTGCGGCTGTATCAGAAATGCGTCCTTGCACTTTCATAGGGCAACTGAAGTCGATAAACTACATCATTTTGTAAATACTAAGTATGTTTTACCAAGATTTTTTGTTTTAAAGGAAGAACGTTTTGGTTTCTTTACAGGGCTAGCACATATTAGTCCTGATTAGCGGTATCGGGCACCGGACTGTCTGACAAGCAAAATTTCTTGCGATCCTCCTTTGTTATTAGCGTTCTCCCAACTGTTTGAAACATGCTAGAAAAAAAAATCGGTTTCATATCCGCTGAACTTTTAGTTTTCAAAAAAATTAAGATTTCAACAGTCAGAACAACCCTCACATCAGATGATAATTCGAAACCAAATTGTCCTGGCTTTGTGTACCGAAACAATTCCAACAATTTCGCCCCACTTTCCAATGCTGAAATTAGCCAGGAGCAGAACATCAACGAAGGCAAATTAAGATATCTAACAGCTTTATCATTGGAAATAATACCGCAAAATACCGCCGTTTAGACATTTAAACGTAATACTCCTGTTTCAATAATAAGTCCCTTATCACATTTTCTCAAATGGCATAAATACCTTTTCGTTAGCCTTGATTTCGCTTTACAATGCTTGAGTAAAACATATCCCACAAATTATACATAATATTATCTTAAAGTACACACTCATCTCTTCCAATCTCCTTTCACATTCATCCTCGAGATGTCCTCACTCCCAAACCACCCCCCACCCCTAACCGCAAGCTTACCTACCTACAAAAAAAAACAGAAAACATAATCTCCACCTGAATCTTTTTGGCACAAAGTTAAAACCTAATAAAAAATTTTTCTTTACTTTTCCTTTTCTACGTTACAGGGGTTTCGGCAAACAAGGATTTCAGTGTCAAAGTAAGTATCAGATGAAATCTTTACTTGATATTTGAATGTATGGGTGTGTAGAGGAAGACCAGGAAAAAAAATGTATGATTAGATGACTGTGAAGAAGCTTTCGCTATGCAAGGACTTGAGAAAATGATATGAGTAGATAAAGATAAAGATGAAGGGACATATGTGGAAAGGATGGAATTTAATTTTGCGTATCATCTTTCCTTACAGTTTGTTCGTTTGTCGTTCATAAGCGTTGCCACGAATATGTCACATTCAAATGTCCTGGCAAGGATAAGGGCGTTGATTCTGTAAGTAGTTATTATGTTTATCTCATAGAATTAGTGTTTGTTGTTGGCTTTTTTCAATGCTTAGTTTTTTTTTGCTATACTATGAGGGTTGTCAGGATTGACAAGTTGTATTATGTAGGAGCACACTGGACAACGTAGAATAATTCCTAGTAAGTCTCCTATTAGATGCGTTGATTACAGTATTAAAGAAATTAGTTGCGCAATCAATATTTGATTGGAATTAGTGGATTTTGTTTTATTTCGAACAGGAAATGAAACATGTCCTTGAATGTTATGCTGCAGAACGGTTCGATTATATTGAAGTAAAATGAGACGTTCAGTGCGGCAGTGAACAAGGTAATCCTTATGTTATCTGGTATGCTCCTACGACTCATTTAACCCTCATTTAAGGATGTTTACACGTGTAGCACGTTAGACATACAATGCAAGGTACATGTTTCCAATATTATTCACACACATGTTTCAACAAGCATTTCAATAATGTGTGGAATAAAAAGAAAATAACATTTTTTTTTTTCGAGAAGGACGATCTACACGTGTATTCGTCCATGTTCGAGCAAGTCTGGTTTTTTCTTTTCTTTCAAACGGATTAGAACAAAAACAGAACATCGCATTCACTTATCTACACTTTTGTTATGTTAAGAGCTTTTTGTTATGGTCTTGTCCTTCGTCAACCACGAAAGAGAAAAAACAAAAAAAAATATATAAACATATCCGCAAAACGAAGTTGTGTCGCCTTCGTCTCCGTTTTTGTCATCGTGAGCGCCATCATCAAACCATACTATGCATATTCTACTACTCATTGTCATAAACCATCACTTTGTGCCGACAATGTTTTGAACCATTGTCGGAATTGTAGGAAGGATTTAAAATGATCTTACATGCATGCACGTATTTGTTGGGGAATGTAGAATGTGCTTTTCATTTCCTACATTTATATATATGAATATAAACATCTAAATACATTGAACAATCACTTTATAGAAGGATAATAATGCACATTATGTTTGTCATCTTACACATGTAGTATTTGAAAACGTATTCAGGATGTCTATAAAATGTTACAAAATGGAGTAATGACCGTATCTTTGAGGCGGAAGCGTTTTTTTTTCTTATTCCTTCAACGATTTCGTGTGATTGCAGAACGAAGGACGCGAAACGAAGACATTTACGCATTTTATCATCTATTAACCAGGGGTAATGTCACGTTTAGTGTTTCGCAATGTGGTTTACCAACTTGTTTATTGCCGCGTAGTATTGTCGCTAATTCTGAATTCATAGAATTTCTGTTTTATGTTCGTACACTTTGTTACAATTTTGTAACACGTGTAGCCTTTTAACGTAGAAAATATCCCCATTTGCATACCACTCATTCAAAGTACTACATTGAAAGGATATAAAAAAAAGGAAAGCAGAGCAAATATAACAAATGCAATTGGTGATTCTAAAATTTTATTAAGTGTGTCACAAAGAGATAAAATGGTCCTGATAGGATATCACTTATAGGAAACAGATATTATAGTTTCCTTTTTTTACCGACTATTAAATATAAAAAAAAATCAAACCTCAGCTAAAGCTTCTCTCAACCTACCAAAAACCAAACTCATACAACGTGGAACGAGAAATTCGGAAGACTCTCCGCCAAGGCCCACCCACTTACAAGCGCTAAGACTTCGAACAAACCCCCGATCCAAATATATTTGACTCCGATTTGTCAGATACAATGGCACTTGTAAGCAAGACTTGTTGGAGATAAGACAACTCACATGCACTATTACACCAAATATATTTTTCTAACATACATCCAAGCTTGCAAAGCTAAGAATCGCGATCTTCTCACTCAACTGGCTCGTTGAATTTCAAAGCTCTCTATCTTGCAAAGCTCGCTTTATTTGCCACATGACGTATTTATACACTTTTATTTGTTATGTGTGACCTCAGGTTTCACTTCTAATGTGAGAGCGCTTTTAACTAGTCACGCTGTGTCCAATGATAACGTGAAATATATTACAAAAAAACGAAAGAAACTAGTGGAACAGTAAACAAGAGGTTATGAAAAATTCGGAAACCTAACCTTTTATTGAGAATGCCCCACTTTATAAAACAATAAATGGGTTTGAACAGTCATAAATGGGAGCTTTAACGGCTTTAAAGAGCTTTAAAAGGAGAAAGAATGAATTTTGGACCCTCTTCCACGACATTGTCAAAAGAATTTATGATATATCTTAGTTAAGCAGATCTTTGTTAAGCAGAGCATTAAATAAGGACACGCATTAAAGTCCGAAGGCAGGAATGAGGTGATAGAACCAAATCCAAGGAACTCCTCATTCTCTAAAAGGATCAGCAGGTCCTGGACTTAATCCATGAAAAAGTGATTGCAATGTGATTACTTACAAATAGCTTTCTCTCCACAAAATAAACTTTTTTGAAATGATTTTATTCAATAATAAATGCCTGAAATCTGTAAAAACCATCTGGAATAGGTGTAGTATGGCTAGTAATAGACAATAATCCTAATCCAAACTAGTAAAAGAAAGAATGCAGAAAGTCCGTTTACCTGGATCGAAGAAATTCTAAACAACTTAGCCTATCTCTTTTTAATCCTGTTTTTTTGAATGAGTGCATAAGTTTTTTTTCGGTTTCAACTTAAATATTTGAATTTTCGATAATTAATGTCGTTTTTTTATATTTTTCAAAGAAAATTTATTTATTTTAACTGAAAACATTCATCAATGATTTCTCAACCATTTTGATAGATGACATTCTACAATCTTTCGGCAAGTTGAAAAATGTCACATTCAAACAAGCCTTGGTTTTTAGAAGGGCAGAACTGGTTCAACATATATTCAACAGCCTGATCGGAACCGGAAATTTCGACCATTCAAATGGTTTAAAACGCAGCGAAGCAAATTATAGTCTTGTCGTGCTAAGTCAATACTGTATGGTAAATATGGCATCAGCTCCCAATTTTACTTCACTAATTTTTGACGGGTTTTCAAAGAAGTGTGGGGTGTGACGTTATCATGATGGAATAGGACACCCTTGCGATTGGCCAGTCAAGGTTGTTTTTCCTGATCTCTTCATTCAATTTCGGTGTAGACGATAGTAGACATTCAAATCTATAATTTGGTATCTTGGAAGCAGCTCAAAGTAGACTTGTAAGCCCCCACCAGTAGCCTTGTAAACCCACCACAAATAAAATATGATCTTCTTTTGGTAAATATTGGCTTTGAATGTCAACTAAGCAGGCTGATTTTGTTTGGTCCATGAAATCAATGCTGATTCTAGTGTTTAGTACGGCTGTCCTCACCATAAAGTACACACAATTTCTTCGGAGCTTGCATCGCATTTTTACCCTTTCGGAACAATAGAACTTCTAGAAAACAATAAAATATAGCGATAATCATGAACTTCTATTTGCTAGTTTATTTTTAACCAACTTTTGGGTACTAACACCACCAATTTTTTCGACTGAAGATAGTCTAAAGTCGTATCTTTTAAATGGTATATCAGAAAAGAAGCCACGCAAACCACTACAGCGAAATGACTTGTCTCCAATTTTTTAAAATTACCCGTATTCCTCTCTTCAAGACATTTTTTCCCTTTCGCTTTTCCCCTTTCTCCTTTCCCCTTTCTCCTTTCCCCTTTCCTATTTCCCCTCTTTTCCCTTTTCCCCTTTCCCCTTTCCTCTTTTTGCTTTCCCGTTTCCCCTCTCCCCGTTCCCATTTCCCCTTTCCTCTTTCCTATTTCCCCTCTTTCCCCTTTCCCCTTTCCCCTTTCCCCTTTCCCCTTTCCCCTTTCCCCTTTCCCCTTTCCCCTTTGCCCTTCCCCTTTCTCCTTTCCTCTTTCCCCTTTCACATTTCCCCTTTCCCCTTTCCCCTTTCCCCTTTCCTCTTTCCCCTTTCCCCTTTCCCCTTTCCCCTTTCCCCTTTCCCCTTTTCCCTTTCCCCTTTCCCCTTTCCCCTTTCCCCTTTCCCCTTTCCCCTTTCCCCTTTCCTCTATCCTCTTTCCCCTCTTTCCCCTTTCCACTTTCTCTTTCCCTGTTCCCATACCCCTCGAAAAAATTAGCGAAATAACTATGCGAAAGTCCTCTTAAATGTTGCATTCCTTTCCTTGCGGGAAGTTGTCCAAGGCCCAGACAAGTGATAATCCATTGGAACAAGATCGGGAAAATGCGGTGGATGGGATAAAAGCCCCTTAATTTGCGTTTCATAAATTGAGCTGTGTGTGGTTTCGCATTGTAAAGTGAATGGTGACTCCACGACAACTGACTAACGCCGAGTGCTTATCATGAATTTGTGCTAAAGCAGCTACAATTGCTGACCGCAAAAATCCATATTGAACGATGAACTTAATTTCAGAGGCTTCCAACAAATAAAATCCTTAAATCCATGATAATCGCATCAAACAGACTGAAAGAAATTCCATGGGTACAAGTCTGATATTGATTTTTCATCACCAGTAAACACAGCAGAAAAATGGGAAACACGGTAGATCATTCTAGATTTCCTTGATTTTTTGGAATGTTTGTGGGGTATCCAAGCATTCAACTTTACTAAGAATTGTTCCGCATGGATTCTGCTCTCTATTAGACTTGGAACCTCACTTCCCAAAATCACACGATGATCACCTAACCATATTCTTGTAGGACTTCTAATAGAACACTATCTGTCACCTCATTGACCGTCCTGAGCTTGACTGCTCTTCAAACTGTCTTTCGCCATTACGAAAGCCCTGAAACCGCTGCGCTATAGAGAATTTGTTGAACAGTGGAGGAACCGCAACTGAACTCCACCCACCTCACAGTCCGGATTACCGTTCTTTTGACTTCAGGGTGTTGCCTGAACTGAAGCTTCCACTCAGGTGAAGCAAATTCAAGAACAATCGCTAGGTCACCTATGCTGCCAAAATGCGGTGCAAGTAGTTCATGAAAGTTTGCCTGGTGTTTTCGTTCAAAAAGTGACAGGAAAGATTGTATTTGAGGTATGTTAGAACTAATTGACTCTACTCCGAAAAAGAGCAGATAAATTTGAAAGATCAAATAAATATTTCCTTACTTAAGACCGATCAAACTTGACATTTTGAATAACGCTCGAATTACTTATTACTTTTTGCTTCGGCTCAACGGTCCAGTGCAGATTATGAGCCGCCAGACGATCTAGAGCCATCTTGTAAACAAAGGCCACCTCAATCTCTCCTTCAAAATCGGGGCTCGACTCCAATATTTGCTATGCAAAGTGCTAATGCTTTTGCGATTACACTATGTGGACTACTGGTTTTGTCATCTCTTAAATAAAAACGTTTACTGGTTGCGGAGGACCATCGCTCATCGATAAATGTACCGAAACGTTAAGCAAAGATGCTGACTTGTCGGGAGAATGGAGTTGATTTTCAGACAGGACAATTAATTTTTTTGCCAAAGCAGTGAAGACTTCCGTACATGGCGCATTCAACCAGCTCTGGCCTATGACCGCGTCCTCCAATTAAAAATTTGAGTTCGATTCTCTTACATGTCTATCGAGTTCATCCAGAGCTTCATGGTCCCTGCTCCACTGTTCTTCTTCCCGCAACCTTTCCAAACATTGGTTTACTTACCCATGAATATTAATTTTTAAGTTATCCTTTATATCTCATTAATAAAGACCTCTTATTGGCAAAAAGTAGGCAAAGTTCTAGTGTTCCTTGATTAAAGATTCCTTTTCAGTTGTAGATGAAACTTTTTCATTAAAAATGTTGAGCTATTGTATAGACGAATTCTTTCGACTACAAGTCTTTACTCTTTATACTCAATGCTCCTGTCTGAAACGGTCAAGGAAATCTATGATGTGAAAAAAACGCACACACAGTCCCATTGTGTATTTCAAACAAAGGAAGAACATGAAAGCCAACTCTATTTGTATGAATTGAAATTTATTCCTTACCGAAACAAACAATTTTCCTTCTGACCCATTTCTTGCTTGCTCTCTCGCCCCTTACCTATCTTTTCCTCTCCCACGACTTATTACAACTCGTTTTCTCGCTTTTCATAAAAACATATAAATATTCAAATAAAATTGAATTCTTGAGCAAACAGCAGCATAAAATTATTTATCCTGTACATGTATGGGACTAACTACGTAAAACCAAATCAAAAATTCACATCATAAGCTTCCAGGGATATAACGAGCGCTGTCGATGTGAAAGTTTATTTCATGTTTCCCCATTTCGCTGCAGATAGACCCACAATATTACCAGGAACAAAACTTCTTTTATTGTTATTTAACTTGGAAATTGTTGATGTTTACAATCGCTAGAGAAAAGATAAATACAAGTAAAGTAATAAAAATTTCAAGAGTTGATCTTAACTCAGGTGAACAGATTTACTTTTAAGTTGTTTTGGGGGTGGAAATGTTCTCTTGGTTTTTCCAGTTTTTCAATATTTGTATTGGTTTCACTCAAGCGGATCATGAAAAAGTACTGGAAAAAGTTCGTAATGAAAATGCGATGTGTTTCGAATTAAATGTAGAAGTTTAACATTGATCTACTTCGAAATTTATGAACGTATGTGCCATGGTTTCTTTGACTCTATGTGAGTCCTCGTTTAGGGAGGAGTGCACGTTTTTAATTTTTCAAATCCGTTGAGCTGAATTCACACACATTGGATACGCAATCCGTCACGTTGTGGATAGCAAGAATCCTTAAACAAATGTCTAATTTTAAAAACTGACTAGATTGAACAAGCTTGTTTGAATCCTTGCTCGCCTAAGACTCTAACGTCTTCCAAATGCGTTCATCCAAAATTCTCATACGCTCATTAGTAAACATTAGTAACATTTTCACAATTATTGTTTTATTGCTATTGACTGATCCTTCGTCATGGATAAATATGTCGAAGAACAGGAAATATTTGGGAGAAACATGTATGATGTCCTGTTGACCGGGACTGCCGTGTTCTCTGGGATTGGCAAGCGTTAATCTTACCCTCGAGTTTTTTGCCCAAGTCCGAATTCACCTAATGGTATCTCCTACTTTTTTAGCCTATGCTCCACACGCGATATGTCATATTCCTGCAAGAATTAGTTGTTGAGTTTAGGCCCCATATTATACACAAGCGTATCCTTTTAGTCTTTGCAAACAACCCCTTTTATCCTCGTCGGGTCCAGAATCCCACAAGAAAGATGACCACCTGGTTTTAAACTTCAATGACTGCCCCATTTAGGGAGGTTCCCCCGTCGATGGGAGGATCCCCCGTTTAGGGAGGTTTAGGGAGGATGCAGCTCTGCACACATATTGCAGCGGACACGGATCTCTTGTGCATCTGATTAAATGTCCTCCTCTAGAACGTTCGGGCTAGCTTTATGCAACAATAAGAGCCAATTTCCTTGATACCATCAATACTCCCTTTTTTTGTCTAATCAAAAATCTTTAGAAAAACTAACAGGCTTGCAGTTCTCCTTGCTTACTGGGCAAAGACGGTGGCCTTATTTCAACCCTACCTATTAAACTCCACCCACTTTTTATAGCTTCTTGAAGAAGCTTCTACACATGCGGTGTGTGCTATTCTTGTAGTAATTAATTTAATCAAGTTGAAGTCACATCTTCTGCACTAACTGATCCTTTCAGGTTTGAGCTCTGTTTCAGAACCTCACGAGAAATAGGGCCACCCTTTTAGACTGCATCTGTGTTGCCTGTAAGGGATCTTTTAGCTATGAAGCCATACCTCTAAGGATATGGATCTATTACATCTAATGATCACCTTGTCACCTTGTCACCTTGATCACCAAATCCCCTCCTCTCTTGCAGATCACTAGTCTCACCGGTTTCCAGCCTTTTGAGACACAGTCAGACATTGAATGTTCTAACCAAGATTTCAGGGAAGAGAAAGTGGACCTATCGCAGAACTTTTTCTGGAATGCCACCCGCTTTTAATCGCTATCCGTGTTTTTATTGTTTCCCTTGCAAGGAACATATGGCAGACATTCTTCGTTCCTTCATTTATAGTATTTAAAAAAGTTATTTGTCTCGTTAGGATCTACTTCCCTCGAGAAGTAGCCTGCTCCTTTCACTTTGAATGCTTTGTGGAAGTATTATTGGATAAAATGATGGTTTGATGTCATTGGGCCACATAGATCTTGAGATATCAATGGTGTCCCTTTTTCAGCTACAACGCCCAATCCCTTGGTTGGTCGACTCTATAAGGAGTGGTAAACATCTGTCTTTATCTGTATCCGTAGAATCCGGAGCGTCTTGAAAAAATCGATCTAACTAAGAAAGTTAATGATCTGGTTTGACGTGATGGCTTCTTAGATTTTCTTATATCTTGCAGGACAACTTGCCTCCTAATTTGTCCATCCTCCTGCATAGCAATATGCTATCACTTGTGCCTCATGTGTCGCTTTACAGAATTTTCGTTCAATGTATTTTATCAACCTCATTATCTTAAATGTCTACCGTGTTTGCAATGTCCCATAAAGATCGCAGCTAGGACCCTTAGTTTTCTCTCTTCCGTTCCGAAGCACATTCGAAACTTCCTTTGTCATAGCAACCCAGAAGGAGCTATTACATTTGAAGCCCGTAAAGTCTATTCTAGAGCCTATTGCACTCTCTCTCCTCTCTATTTTCCTTTACGAAGTTAGCCCTCTCTCATTCTCCTAACATAAGATCCACAACCGATGACTACTGTCGAAGGACTGATGAAAACTATCGACTGCTCATTACTGTCGATTTCTCCATATCCTAACATTAAGGACAGGATGAACCTTTTGTCGCCACCCACTTTAATGTGTGTATTACAGCATTCTATCACAACGTGGACCTCTTTGATATCAGATAAGAAAGCCTTAGTTGTACCTTTATATTTTTTTTGTCAATACAAAATCTTTTTCGCTTACAGTGATGACATAAGGCTTAGCCAAAAAGTTATGTGACATACTTCCAATCGATTGCGGATATTTAGTCCCAGGTCTGAATACTAAAATCTCCGTTCCTTCAGATATTTTGGAACCATTTGTAAACCATGCTATCGCCTCCCATCTTATGCGCAGCATTAGGACTCAACTTACCTTTTAACGTTTCCTCTTCTAACCTGGCATTATTTATAGTGAAGTTGGATATTGCCGTCAAACGATCCGATTTTGTGCATATGAACCAGGACACCTCGGTTTATTTAAGTTGGTCTTTTTATCCATTTCGAGGTCCATTTTCTCTTCTTTCATGGAAAATTCTTGACATTATAAATGTCAATACTATTCCTATTGCTTAATGAAGCGGTGATAGGTTTAAAAATTTCTCAAAGCCTCCTGTAGGACGACACCTTTCGGATTCAGTGATACGAACACATGCCCGACGATGGACTCGATTGACTAATAACCTTGTATTGCGTTCTAGGATATCTTCTGCCCAGATCAAGGCTTCATGGCAAAACTATGGCTTCGACTACCGAAAGAATCAAGAGTAAGGATCAAAGAACTCTTCCTTACGGACATCCATAATCAGTTCCTACATTGAAGCTCACATGCTGGCGGGATTAATACTCAAAGTTTTGCATTCAATGCTTTCCTTAGTATCGCATGAATCTTTCTCTTCTTCGAAGTAAGAAGGTCTTCTTTATTTCCGCACGTGACTACGATTATCCCCGTGCATGTGCTCGAAATCCTGTAATCCATTACTAACCATGGCTGCATGCTTCAATCTAAACAAATACTGCTCAAATCGGTAAGATCCTCTTCATCAAAACCGGACGTCGTATTTCCCAAATATTGACGTCCTTTCCCTGGAACTCTCCACAAGTTCATCCTTTATCGGTCATTTAATGAAATAAGTACATGAAAAGAAACCCGATTGAAGCAACAAATTAAAAATACACACACTCCCGAAACTAGTTCTGGGTCAAAATAAGGAGGGACACAAAGTTCTTCGCATCCAGATAAAAACCATTTTTTTCTTTAATCTTTTGGGAAGAACTCTATATACAGCCCAACTAGACAATGGAGAGAAGCTCAATTGTTTTTCTACGAATTTCTAGTCTAGCTTCTAGGCTTTAATTTATGAGACAGGTCTTTAGATCAATGATCTATGGGTCAGGCCGCCACACATTGAAATGCAGGCTTTCAAATTTTGTGTCCGGAAAATCGGACGTCGCTCTCCCAGTAATTTATCATATCTCCAGGAGGATGTTTCTCATTTCTCATTGACACAAAGTGCTCCAAAGTGAACGCCTAATGTGGGACAGTTCTTCCGCTCCCACTCCGCTAAAAAATGGTTTTGCTACCAACGGCTAGTTTCCCTTTTCAATCACTAGTAGGCATTCCCTATTGAATCCTCCACCAATGAGGATGTGAAGTTTCGTGTCTTAGGATGTCCTGTAGAGTTGATCACACTATCTCTGAAAGGATGCTACTTGCACTTTCAGCATTATTTGAACACTGAAAATACCTTATCCATACACCTAATCAAACATTACATTTCACCCGGGCAGACGATTTTGTCCATTTAGATTGAATACCTGCCAAATATGTCCTGATTGGTTGTCAGAATCATCCTGTCTTCTTCGTATTCTCGTGATGTTCTGGCAAGAACAGTAGGTGAACAAGTTTCTCTTTCACAGACTGGTCCAACAGGTGTTGTGCGATTCCGCTGGGGTACTGTTTTGCGCTTTAAGACCTGGGATCACAGCTTGGTTTTTGCCTGACATAGTGTCCTTTTTTTGTGGCAGGCTGAGCTTCACAGCAGTTTTAATCTGCAGTTGAACACACCTTACTTCGTGGACTCATTATTTGTACTATTAGATTACCTGGCGGCTAAGTGTTCCACCCAAGTCTGGTTGCTGAAGAAGAGCCCACATGAGGTCATGGCTCCTTCCCACACTGCAATGTTTATCCTCATTCCTAGATGATTTACTTTTTCCAAGTACTATGATAATTGTCATGAACTGGTCAGTTGAAAGGCCAACAGGCAGCGTCAACTTCATTAGGTCTAATCCTATTTCAGTTGTGAGCATTCTTTCTCAAGGAGCACGTACACCAAGTGATCAATCAAATCGGAGACTGGAAAAAAGCTGCAACCATTATTTCCAAACTTCCAAAAAAATGTAATGCTGATATTAGAAATTTAAATTATATTATCACATAAGCGATCTCAAAATTAAATAGATTTTAAAAAGTGCTTAAAAACACGTTTCTGGTGCTATTGTCCTCCCTTTCCGATACCTTATTTATCAATAAAATAAATTTAATGTTTTGACGGTGACATTTCAAAACTTCAGTGACGCTATATATCACTTAATGCAAGGACAAAGTTCTCTCCTTGAACCAGTTAGCGCTGGTAAAATCGCCACCCAGTCGATTTAATACAATTTTATCTAGGTGTCTTGCATTTTTTGTATGAACAATAGAATATAAAATTACCCCCAAGATTTTCGATTTGATTATTTAATTCATTTCTAATGAGACTAAGATTAAAAGGATAATCAAAGCACGGCACGTCACTAATATTATTTGGATTTTTCGATCACCTGGCAGTCGCGTGAAAATATTAATCATATTTTTTATTTACTTTTTCTTATCAATTTGTTGTCATATAACATGTACGAACTTATCAATCTTAATCCAATTTTTGTTTTTATTATCGCCTGCATTTTGTCTACAGTCAAAGATAAAAACTGTATGATCAAATATTTTAATCGGGAAATATTAAAGGATAATCTATTTCTTTAACTTATGCAAGTCGTTAGATTTTAATCAATGGTTGTTGCGATTTTGACCACCTTGAAAATATTACCGAAACGGAAATTAAAAATCTTCACCTGTTGGCAATTTGCTTATAAAAACTCAAAAAGATTTCGAATGACTTGACTTGACTTTTTACTTTAACCAAATTAAAGTAAAGTGTAACAAAATCAATTAATTTTATACAGAATGTTAGTTTTATAAAGGCGACATTAAAATGCCCTTCGTTCTAAGAGCCACACGTATTGGTCACTTTGACGTTTTGCTCATAAGTCGAGCGGAATATAAACAAAACAGTAAGCTTTTACTTCAAACACTTGCCACGTACTCAGTTTCGTGGCAATCACATCAGTTTTATCACTTTGTACTACTGTCCTACCCTCATCGACACTTTTTTCGGAAAAAACGTGCGACAACTTGACGGTATTGCTGAATTTCTCGGACACAATCCGCACGTGGCCTCATGAAACTCTGAACTGACATACAAATTTTCGTGACGAGTCTGTACAGTTATGATCATGTGTATGAAACCGAGTGGAGACTTCCAGGCCTATTATTAAGAACGGCGCCGATACCAGGATCTTTTTTGCAGTTTTGTTGATGATCAAGTGATTTGTTATGTAACTCCCTGCGTCTGGATGGGATACAACGGAAGACGATGATACAGATGTACCGTGATCTGGTGAATTCTGGTGTCATTGTTATTTGCATTAGTTTTCTACCGAAAAACCAGGCTTAAAAGTTCCGAAAAACGTTAGAGTAGCAGTAAACCCGAAAGTGGGCACGCGAGCCCATGATATGTCAAAAGACATCGGATCTATTAGTCTAACATCTTTCGTCCTTACAATGTTTCAACCATTTTGATAAATAAATTTCTTATAGGCTAGAAAAATACCGTTCTTTTTTGAAAGGACTGAGGCAAGCCTAAGGATACTCTCCTTCAGTGATACTTCCTATGATAGATACTGCCCTCCAAGGATATTCCTAAGTACATACCCGAACATTCGCAATACGTGAAAGTGAGCTTTATTGAAAATGGAAGCAGTTTTTAAATATAGGTCCCGTCTAAAGCCTTCAAACTGGATTTCTTCAAGAGATTATAAAAGAGTTTTATTATTGCGAACCACATCGTAAGAACCGTATAAGTGGAGCTACAATTCTGGGAGATATAGCACCACCTCTTCCGCACATATGGTCAATATTATTGTGTTGGTATTTGCAAGGGATCGAATCAGGATAGTGTCAAATACCGAAGATCTCTTCTATCATCACTTAAATCATGGAACAGATCCTTAAGAACAATCCCTTAATACGCAGATACAAGTCGAAGATTTTGCACTGGCACCGGAAAATCAAATGTATGTGAAACTTTTCGTGTTCCCAGTATTTGTTCCTCCCCAAATAGGAAGAGGAGGAAGAGCCTCCTCACACAAGGACAAGCTTAGAATTCGCTCGAGTGACTTCTAGGAGTAGGAACTAATATGCGAGGAGAAACCTTTGTTATTTACTTGGGCAGCTCAGTTACTACGAAGACTATGACCGCTGGTGATGTCTCCTCGAAAATTGCAGAGCATCATCGAGGGATTTTGACCTTCCTGAGCAGGCAATTTGAAGTGTAACAAAATTTCAAAGGTAACCAAGACCAAGGAAAACATGAAAAAATAGTGCGGTAACCTACTGGTTAGGTTGACCAGATAAGGTCTTTCGTCCGACTTTCCTGATAGCCGTGGAGGTACAGGTCAAAGTTCTTTAGCAAGCAATCTGCTCACACTTATTCTCTAAATTGGGTTCCGGCTTAGGTAACCTGAGGATTTATGCTGTATAATAGAAAGTTTCATCAACTTTCTGGGATGCAACAACAAATAAACTATTAGGAAACCTCCAAAAGTAATATATTCATAAGGAGTACTCCGGATGGCCTGGTGGTTAGAGTTCTTAGCCTCTGTGTACCAGAGACCAGGCTAAAATCCCAGTAGTGATTTTAGAATACTCATATCTACAATATCAGACCCATACGTAATAATTAGCTTCGGGAAAATTATCAAGGTCAAGCGTGATTCTGTCCGTAACACTTGTATCATTCGCGTTTAACTCAAGTTTTGGTTTGAAAAAAAAATGGTTCTAACATACATCAGCACCAATCTATGGTCCCTGTAGTGTCAATCTGGCGCTTTTGAGGAACAAGGATCTAAGCTCATGCGCTTTGGTTATTATGATTTATTATATGGACACTGCTTTTGAAATATTTTGCTATCGATTATGATTTTTTTGAATAATCTTAAGCCAATCATACCAAAAGTAAGGGCGAAAAATATAAGCTGAATGCGTTGCAATTCAAAGAGCTTTACCTAGGCATATTTTAAGCAAACTACTCATCATGGTCATTATATAGACAAGCATACATCATCTAGATAAAAAGGAATCATCTCTTAAAAGATACGTATATCAGCATTCTTTCAAAGTTGCTTTAAGATAGACGGAAGCAAAGAGCTTATCTTTTCATGCATGAACCAGAAAACTTCCTTTGACATTTATTTCTTTAGGGTTCTCGGGTAAGTATTCGAAATGCTTTATACGGTTGCGCAAGTCAAAGCGATCATCGATGATACGAAAGCTTAATTTCTTAAAAATAATAATTTTGATTTAAGCTAAATGAGGTGGTTTGATTAAGACCTGAGTCCTATATTACCATTTATGAAATGAAGAAAATCTGTACCGAAGAGTCACCAAACAGAAAACCTACCCAGAATACTGAATGACCAAAAAACTTCGGAGATTCAATGAGCCGGAATTTGTACGTAGTCCTGACGGGTTCATCATTCCAACTGTCTTGGTGTTCCTTCAACTCCAGCTGGTTTGATTTTGCCTAGGTAAAGTTCGCACTCGAAGCGAGCTCCCCACATATGGGAAGAACCAAATTTGCAGATGGTCTTACCTGTCGTCTTAAGTCAGCCAAAACGGACATTAGTTGGGAATACCTGGTAACCTTTGGACCAAGGTAACTGAGCTCTAATGTAAGAGATCGGAGTCTAGAATAAGGGATCTGAAACCTTCCTCTTCCTCGAACATCCAGTCACGAGTTTTTCCGTACGGTTAAATAACAGGTCATTTGGTTTATTTTCCTAGATGATTGTGGCCTTCTCTGACCATTAAAGTTGTTTCAACACTACTGTTCTACCCAAGAAATTGTATCATGTTCAGTTTATTAGGGTGACACGCCAAACAGCTCGACTTATCTTGCAGTTATTGCTTTCGTTTGACCTTTACCTTCAGGTGGGTTACACTGAATACCCTTTTCATTGGAGCTTATGGTGTTTTAATTGAGTCAAATCCTGCATTTTTTCAACTATGCTCATCCAGACTGTGAAGTTGCCTCATGCGTTAATTGTCTCTTCATCATAGTATACATGCATGTTGTCTTTTACTGTTGGTTTTAAGCATCGCTGTCAGAGATATGCGCCCGCAATTCAGACTCGGTCTCCAAGACCTGTATTTACAAAACTATCCTGCTAGTGAACTATAGTATGCCTCTACAGGTTACGGCTTCAAATGCATTATAGGATGCCTCATTTAGAAATCCCGACTCCAGCAACGTTAGCCACTTTAGGGCCTTCGATAAAGACTAGAACTCGACACTTTGGTAAGGACTGTACTTTATTCTCCTCTGACATGCAATGCTGAATCTTTCGTCAATTTTTCTTGGGTGTTAGATCCACTCTTTAAAATTCTTTTGTTTAAACTACTAATTTGGTTAGATCCAGCTCCCTGTTTATTAATTGGGCCCCTAGTCGATTTTAAAATCTGAAGGATACTTGTTCAAAATTTAGGCATGAGCAAACGAACCTGTTCTCTACGCGCAGAATCGTCGATAAAGCAGGAATCATCAAACCAGTGCCCTAAGTAATCGGTTCAACGCCTTATAGACCGCTAGGACAGCTCGAACACAATTGTTGTTCAACAGCAGTTGTTCGTACCCGAAATCCATTGCTTTCTGCATTGAATAAACAGTGCGGGAAGTGAGCGCTCACATATACTATAACACCTGAAAATTTTTCTCACATACATGTAAGATCAGAAAGCTAGTCTTCAGAATTTCTCCGCTCACTCACTTAGTTTAATTCAGAAGCTCTCCATCGTGCAAAGCTCGCTTGATTTGCTGCATGCGGTATTTGTGTCTCTTTTTGGATGATATAGATCCCTTCGAAGTGAGAGCGCTTTTCACCAGTTATGAAATGCTTCGAAGGAACTCACAATCTGACAGTATTCACCGCAACCAACTGGAATTATAATCGAATTGGTGAATATACTCTTATTATTGCATATAAACAGGACAACTCTCTCAAAGCTTTTGCAAAAAAAGCAATGACAATAAAAATATACTGGAACTTTCCTTATCTCTGGCTGAGATGAATTTCGATTTCGCTGTAAGTACTTACGCTTTGACTTTGGCTTTGCCTTTGCAAAGGTCTTCTATGTCAACAAAAGAGAGAAGAGTCGCGCGAGATTGTGAGCACTATATGTACATTGGTAAGCTGAAAATTGACAGTTTTACTTTATTTGGTTATAAGAGATGATTATGCGTCAATCCTGTGTATTGAGAGGATGGTTAGATAACAATGTGGGGAGAAAGGATATCTTAATATGTGAATGAGAAGTAAAGCGAATCAAACCTCAAAGAAGCTTTGTCTGTTGCTGGGATGGTCCGTGAGGGTATGAGATGACACACACATAGGAGCCTACACAAAAAGTTGAACTATGAAAAATGGACCACTAACTGGAGAGGGATTTGTGACAGAACCCTTTTAATGCATGTCACCCCATTTATTCACCAACATCTTTTTTATGTACAAGAAAGTTCAGATGCAAACTTTGTGTATTAGTGAGTAGATTCTTCACTGTAGCTGAAGCAAAGCTTCGGCAATTTATAGGCGCCTTTGAGCAACGTGTCCTGAGTTGGATAACTGGAGCCGTATTAGGCGGAGACCAATGAAAAATTCAATACAACCATAAGCTGCATGACATTTGACATGCAGAAGATCTCAATGAATATAAGACTACGGAAGCTGCAATGGGTTGGCCATGTGAATCGTCTGGTCGAACAGCGGTTTTCCAAAAAGGTATTCGTCAGGAAAACTGAACTGAAAGAGCAAGGAAAGAAGATAGTTACGCCCGGATTTCAAAATTGGTGGACGCTGTCAATAGACCGAGACAGTTTTAAAATATTCTAATACACATCTTCATTATCTCTTTCAAAATAGGCTCCTTGTGAGACATTTCAAGCATGCAAGTGGTTCAGATTTCCAGATCTATCTTATTGGTGCTCGGCTGGTATCAATAGGGGTATAGAAATGTTATTTTAGTGTTCCCTTTCTTTTTATTTCTTTTCAATGTACTCGATCAATTCATTGTGCATTCCCCTTGGCAAATATTTGAGTCTTAAAAGCAACAAAACGACTCAAGGCTCAAAGACCTGCGGCCACGGAGGATAAACATAGATTCCTTTTTGTGGCCAAACCAGGCTTGCGTTCGTCAGAAAAATCCTTAAAGTGTCCGCCGATTTCAAAGACGATCATCAGAGTTAAATAGCTCCATCTGTCCGACACTCATTACCTCACCTTAATTACTCAAAATGGCTAAATTCTGACTCGTATTGACCGTTTACTCTTCAAAAGTGAATTCAAGGTATGCTGAAGCACAAAAATTGAAGAAAACAATGAACATCCCTTCGATTTGTGACTGCTTTTGTAGATTTTTTTTTGCCGATTTAGGCACATTTTAACGCATCACTCGCTTTTGTTTTTTTGACAGTTTCTGCGTTAAGGTTATACATCTACGTCTTGGTACTGGTTACAATGCCTTTGATGAATACAAATCCCAAACCCATACTTCCTGGCATCGTGGCCACAAAAATCAGATCGTATAATATGAGTGACAACACAATTCATCAGAAAAACAACCACCACGATGCATTGAATCGATCCAAAGACCAAAGGTGCTGAAAGTCTTTACTATCTCTCTGATACCCTTCCGAGAATTTTCGAAACCAATTTTCACCACATTTTCGAAGTTCTTGTCGCTGACAGGTGATAGTATGTAGATCACTCGTACGTGGCATGTTTTTGACAGCTTTGAGACCCGCACTGAATGATTTATGCCGCTTAAAAATTGTTCTCTCTCCGATTAAGAAGACTCTGGAGCATTTCAAATGATTCCGTAGTTGTGATTTCATCACAAATTCAAAATTTCAAGCAAACTTATTGTTCAGTTCTTTCTATCCACAGTGAGGGTCACTCAAACACTCACGTGAGGCTTTTCACGTCGGAAACTAAATACTGAATCCATACTAATGAACGCACCTTAATCAAACTGCATACAAATGTCAAAAATTGTGTACCAACCTAGAAAATTTTAAACTGATTCAGATTACGCGCCCTGTTTGAATCTTTCTAGGTTAAATTTTATAAAATTGGATTTTAATTGTTAAACTATAGAATAAAATTAATGGAAGTAGACATTTTTTGAAAATATCGAATTGTTAACTATTTTACCAATCTTCTAACTGCGTCAGTGTGAGCAGTTTTTCAATGCTAGCCATTTTCATGACTACGACTGACCTTCGAAGTTTTTGTGGAAATTGTTTTCTGGCGTCTCTTCGTAGATGATTATCTTGATTTCGCTTTCCTTATTTGAATGAAAACCAATTCCAACGCAAGAGGGAAAATAAATTTGTGGGTATTTCCCATCATTTGAAAATATCCCACCCAGACACTATCATAAAGAAAGTTTGTCCATAAATAAACAAAAGAAATTCGAAGTCATACAGACACTAATCAAAACTTTGTTTCTTCTTGTTTGATTTTTTTTTCGAATTTTGATATGAGCGCGCGTGTGTCATTTAATTAACAAACTATACCCAACCATCGCTAGTATGTTCCACATATGATTGATAAGATTTCAAAAGCGCAGTTTGTCAAATACATTAGTTGGTTGGCAAACGCTATTAAACTGCCAACATGCCATACTATGTGAACACTCAATAAATCACAATTAACGTCTGATATCGAGCATATAATTTGATATAATCAATTACCGTCGTACTTGGCATATCTTTGCTTGTGAGGTAAAGATAAGTAGAAAGTTACAAGGGAATTGTCCATGCGTTACCACTTTGATTTAGTCGGGGGCAAAAAATCCTTCGTTCTGCATCATATGAGCTTGAAGCATGCAATCTGATTAACTCATGAGCATGACTTGATCCTGAATTGCTCGTGGGTGCCATGACTCCAAACACTTGTACAAAAGCATGAAAAAGTCGCGAAATGTCTACGCTTATGCTAAGCATGAGAAAATCTCGAGTTTTCTTCTTCGGGCGCTAAAACTTGCATCTTTAGAAATTTTTCGATATTTAACGCGGTAACTTTTAAACATTTTTTCTTATTTTGAGAAGTTCTAAATGAACTTTTTGTTTTAATTCATCGGAAAAGATCTTTTCCCACGCTAATTCCAATGGTGTTGAAATTGTAATAATTAACAGACATATCTTCATGCACCCTGAATTTCATTTAATCTGAACAATTTCCGAACAATGTCATTGAATTTTCCGTCTATTCAAGCTTCAATCCGAAAAGTCATAGCATGATGAACTTTCATTTTCATTTTCGTTTGCCACAATCAAGTAAACAAACACTCATAAAATTACGAATGCCGCTTAACACGCGCCACAATGTTCGCGGAAAATCATTTTCCACGAAGTAGGAAAATCAACAAGCTTGTAAACAACAAAACGACCGCCTTACAATAGCTATCACTCCTTTTTCCATTCATTATAAAATTTTCTTCGTAATTGTACGTTGAACGACTCTGGCATTCGTCAGGGTACAAATCATAGTGGGTTGTGGTTGCTCCCTCGGCGATTGTACTCCGAACAATTTTAAATTCATTTTTTTTTGTTTTGTCTTTCATTTCGGTTTCTTATTTCCCTTCATCAGCGCCTCCGCTTTAACCTTTTCGATCCTGGAAGCTTGCGCTCTCAGACCGCAAACTCATTTTAAACTTTCGGTTTAATTACACTTGAGAATTGAACCACTTGCGCGCCTACTCATTGTTCAGAGAATTCACTAAATTTCATCCCCTGCACCCAAGGCTAAGCGGACAAAATATGTGAAAGTTCATCATGACCCTCAGAAGGACGTCAATGAAATAGACCAGAACACCCAAAAAGAAGTGAAAGGAAGAGAGGAAGTGGGAGAGAGTAAATCAAAAATTATGTGAATGCACGAAACTCATGAGAGTCCTGCGAAGAAGGTGAAGCGACTTTGTCCCTTGCATGCCTATCTTTCTGACACAGGTAACGGTCGTTCAAAGACACAAAGGCGTAAGGACTGGAATCTTGTTAAGGCATTTCGATGTCCTCGTATGTGTAGCATGTCCTATTCTAGTTGACATATTATCATACCAAAAGGATTCAAATAAACACACGCTACGTGCAACTAGTGGAGTCTCGTCTGGCGAATAACTCAAGAAGGTTACATTGATGAAGGTGAAGCTACCCTTTATTTTTTTTCTTCCTTTCTTTATTTCTAGTTGTTCCAAGGACATAGCGCCAGTAGACAGGTAAAATGTGGGAATAGAGAAATGTCTACAAAAGACTTTCGAAAATTTTAGGATCTTATGTAATGTTAGACTTGGGTGTTCGTTAAAGCGAACCTTAAATTCAGGACTGGTTTTAAGGAAAATTAAGTGGAAATTTTTGTGGGTAAGTTGATTGAATTGAATTTTCTTATGAAATATACGAAATTCTCGTTAAAATCCTCAAAAAAAAGATTACCAAATATAGTTCAATGTGGAAAAACCCACCTATTGATATTTTGAAATGCGTTCCACTGAAACACAAATAAGGATTTATAATGAGATCTGTATGCTTCAACTGAAACTCAGAAATTGGACATCGGAACGTAATTATTGCTAAGAAAATTTAAGATTCATGTTTGGTTTTTAAGTCGTTTTTTTCGAATTTCTTCAGTTCAAAGTTATTCTCTCAGTTAGTTCAGAGTAATTGGAAATCTCTGGACCAATATTGAATCAGTGACGCCACATCCTGGCAAGGTAATAACCTTGAAAAACCCCCGTAACGAAACGATATTTCGAGAAGGAGTTAGTTAGCCAACACCTAACAGCAAGGGACACTTAGAACTCCTACCAAACTCTTTCCGGGCTCAAGAAGAGCAAAAGGACCAATCGAGAAACCAAGCGGGGCCCTCTCCTCAAGGAAATTGCAAACAATTGAAGCGTTTCAATAGTCATTAATACCACTGATCTATGAACATGCCCCAGGATGGATGTATACCAAATTATGCTGATGGAAGCAAATATCGCGGTAACCTTGATTTTGTTAAAATATAAAAGTCATCGCCAAAAAGATGCATTCCATAGGTAGCTTACTGATACAGGATTGAGGCGAGGTTAGTGCCTGACAACGGAGGCTAAACCCAGCCACTATAAAGCTGAAGTATTAACACCGAAAGGTGTTTTGTCTTTTTGTTGTCCCTCCCTCCGACTTAATGGTATTATGCCATATCAGGCGAAGACTAGCTGCTGCAAAGTTGACAACTAAGAACCTGTCAGTCTTAAGCTTTTCCTTTCAAAAATCTTGGGGCACCTTGTTCTGAAAATACAAATAGAAACAAAAATATGTTTGTACTCGTTCTATCCCTGTCTAAGAGCTGCTACCCAAGAGTGTTACCGCTGTTTGTCCTTATTCTATACCCAAAACATCTTGATAATTGATTGTGAAAAATTCTGAAGAGAAAAAGACTGATCTGATTCATCCCTCTCTAAAGCGATTGGAAAAGTGGCTGAGGATATAGCAACTGGAAATCAACTTCGACAAAAGAGAATTTATGGCATAGCCAAACGATCAAAAGCTTGTAGAGCTTACAACCCTTCCAGAAAAAGATCACCAGCTGCGCCCTTTGCATTTTAAAGGTTGGGCTAAAACTTGAGATCAAAATTCAAGTCCATCTGCTGGACCTAGTCACTTCAGTTACGGAAAGCATCGTTGATTTTTTGGATAGTTTGATGGAAAGTAATACAGCTGAAATTCTCTTCAAAGGAGTGAGTATAGGTTAGACGAATCGCCAATATTCCCATGTTTCAGCAGCTGCGAGAGGAAACACGACAAAGAAGGATTCTCAAAGTAGCACCCTTGACTAGCATACTTTAAGAATGACATCACATTGAAATTATCTGCTTAAAACTGACAAAGCTATTAAAAAAATCATGCTCAACTGGCCACTTCAAAATTGTCAAGCCAATGGTGAGAATACCAACGTCGATCTTCGGCTAACTTGATTTAATCTAGGTCCCCGTTTGAAGTCAAAATACTGACGAGAAAAACATAAGTCCCTGTCAAGTAGAAACTCCTTCTGAAATCAAAATACTGAATTGAGAATTGTGGGAAACGAAACAGGATTTCATCCCAAGGACTAAGCCTCCAACCATCAGTAATAGCGCTTTGAAAATAGTTTGAATCCATCAAGGATACCTTCAGTTTCCCTGAACAATCTTCATCTCGTTGTACGGAAATTTAAGTGGTATTAAACAGAGACCATAAAACGAGAACTGAAGTGGAGATTGCAGATAAAAGCACTCTCAAAAATCTTATATAATATTTTTTGAACCCACGATTCTCAGCGTCCATGGAAGTGTAATATGCATCTGAAAAACAAGACAAACCCTAACAGAGTGGGCATAAGCAAGCAGTTGTTATAATATTATTATATATTTTCTATATATATTTTATATATAAAATAAATATTTACGTATATTTTTATATATATAGTTAATTATTTTATTTATTTTACTATATTTTTTATAGTTTGATCCTTCGAGTTTCTGCAGGACTTTTGAAAGACAACTTAAAAACAATTCCAAAAGTAAAGAACGAACCATGCTGGGTAGTTACCCTGCAAAACGAAACAAGCTTGGTCTCCTCCAATGAAAAATATGAAGCAGGACAATTCACTGTCAAGAAATTAAGGGATGAGGCTAAAATCCAAATTGACTATAGAAGAATGTGTCTATAAATGTACTAGGAAAACTCAAATAAGCAAAACATCCTGAGGATTGAAATAGAAATTATTTTAATAATACTCTACCTGATGTCTCTCAATAAACATATCCTTGAAAAAGGCTTCTAAATTACGTTGTTGTGACGGAACAGTACACTAAAGAATTTGGGCCATAAACCGTGTTTGTTTTTGTCAATCTTCACCAAACTACGACAAAACAACTTCTGGAACTGTAAATGACATTACTTTGGGCTCAGCTTTTTCAGTCCAACCAAAAATCACCTTGAACATAGTCCGGTCCCACTTTCAGCACAGGTAGACAGGAGATAAGGGAGTTACTGAGTAAGGTACCTTGCTTTCCTTTGCGTCTGAAACTCATCAAATATGCTCTTTTTTATACGATAATTCGCCTGCGATTAATTTGACAAGCAGATTCATTTATCTTTTTGAATCACCGTATTCTTTGACTGACATTTTTGAAGAGAAATCGCATGTTCACTGGAAAAGCTTCAGTAGATGTTTGCTCTTTCTTCCACATGCAGGCATTATCTGCAGTCCCCAGACAAAATGAACCACCAAGTAATGGCGTTTTTTGACATTTTGACATATTCGGAAGTAAGACGGAAGTTCCTCAAACTCGCCCGAACAACTGCATTAGAGAATAATCACTTTGAACATATCCTTGAAGTCATAAATGGAATTTGCAGTAGACTTGCTTCACATTTCGGTTTACCAGTTCTCCTGGTAAAAGCTTGGAATCTTCTACTCGAGTCTGAGGACCCTCCTATACTTTTCTGTACTGTTTAAGGCTAGCCTGTCAAATTCATCGGTTCTACTCGCATACGACCGACTCTTCTTCAGTGCTCCACTATAGCTAACTGTCCAAAACTCTTCAATAAAAAGGTCAATGGGGACTAGCCTCAAGGAAACTTCCACTGTGGACTCAGAAAAGTATTCTTTGCAGCCGCACTTTGCATAATTTTTCGCTTCTACAAGTGCGTTAATCATATCCAAAACTTGCATACAGCGGTTACCTGAAGGCTGGAGTCATGAAACAGGACAAACTTGTTGATTATCATGTTTAACTTTTGATTCGTTCTCAAGAGTTGAATGTGAGATATCTGGTAGGCGATACCCTAGCTCTAGTCCTGTATGCTGTCAAGTCAGTTTATCTCAAAAAAAGCTTACTTTTCGCTTCTACTTTCTTCAGGTCTGTAAAGTACTCCCTGTTTTTTTCTTTCGCATGATGCCATTGCCTGAACAGCCAAGATTATAGCTTCTGACCATACCAGATCTTTAATGACATTTTTGAAAATACTATTAGCGTTGGAACCTGCACTAGATTCCACAAAGAAGCCATTTATTTTCGATCGTTGTTTTTTCAATTTCCACATTTTATCACTTTATTGTGGAACGTTAAAGGAGTTCGGAAGGAGTTCTTCAGTCTGTTGTTGATTATGCCTGGACATTTCTGGTTTCAGTGGTTTCAGTTTTATTTTTTTTTTTTGAGCCAACAGCCAGTGATTTCAGTACTAAATTTTTGAGCTTTTCGGGTGTAGTTTTTGCTGTCTCTTTGAGTCTCATATGTTGAATCTTTTGTGGTACCATTTAAACCGCTAAGCAGCTGCTGGGTAAAACGTCGATTTCTGCGTCCATTGAGCAATCCAGACTTCTATAAGATATTCATTTGTCATTGGCTCCGGGAATGATAGGAATCACTTTGTTTAAGTCCTCGAGGTCAATCTTTATCTTTAAACAACTTTGCCAACAATGATGAGTTTGCAAACCATGCTTGTTGCTACCGTCCTTATTATCCTTTGATTTTCAAAACATGATGGCGTTAGTCATGATTTTCAAGACCATGCTTAGTGTTTTGTCCAAAACTATTCTCCAGGAAATCTCGTCCCAGGCCCGGCAGTCTTGTAAATACTGGGGATATTCTTTCTTATTCCCACCTCATTCCTGTCCATGGCTACCCACAGTCTATGATAATGATGTCTAGAGTTAAAGCATAGGTCCTTTGGCTGTAATTCATGCTTTTGGTCTGGTGGAGTTTTACATCTTGATCAGTAAAATTTTCATAATCCTAGGTTTGGCAGGACTTCCGAAAAATTTAACTCTACCTTAATATAGTCCTTTCAACATAGAAACAATTGTGTGAAATGTATATTTACAACTATGGTGTATCATTGCTATACAATATCGCCATGTTAATCTTTAATATTTATCCTTTTCCTCCCTACATAACTTTCCTCCGTCGTTGGATTCTTCAATAACTTTTCACACGGACTTTATTCGGGGCTCTATTCAGCTAAGCAAACAATGAAAAAATTGAAAATGCTTCTTCCTCCTTTTTCATCGTCGTTGACATTGCGGAAATTCATTGTTGAACTCCACGGGAAGTAAAACTTCCATTTGTTCGGGGGAAGCGAAAAATACTTCCGGGCTATGCCAGTCAGTCAGCCCAGGCAACCTGATGCTACTACGTTAGTTATTTGTTGCTTTTGTCAGTTTACTTAGTCCTTCACACCTTACGTTATTTTTTCCTTAACACCTTTGTCACGTGGAAGGAAATTTGTATTTAATATTCAGCAGAAATAACAGTAAACGAATGTCAACAGCGTGACATATATGTTGATGTATGTATGTGAAGGCGTTTTGGAAAATTTTTAAAATAATTTATAATATTGTGCCAACATTTGAATATAGTTAGTCAACTTATGACAAGACTGACTGTAATTTGTTGGAAGAAACTATTGAAAAATTAAATTCCTCATTGATCTCGGATTGATGCCAAAGGACAAGACCATCAAAAAGCGTAATTTGAATGTTTGGGTTTAGAAATAATTTCTGTTTTCTATGATTTATTTTTTTATCGATGCAGGACGCTGAAAAGAAACACGAATTCCACCTATTTACATATTCTAGTCCCACATTTTGTGATCACTGCGGTTCACTGTTATACGGTGTTTATCATCAAGGATTAAAATGTTCAGGTAATTTAACCAAGTTTATTCATACTACATAAGCTATTGAATTGGATTTCAATGTACTATCATTGAAAAGAAATGATGGCAAAACCAATTTCCGACAAGCTTTTTGGCAGTTTTAAACTAAATCGAATTGTAAGGATAATTCAAGAGCTCAGCCAATGTTATTACAATCAACCAGCGAATAGCAAATGCATTTTGAATCAATCATAAGAATTTATACTCAATGGTAATAGTGAATTGATTTCCTGTCTTTCACTCGCTATTGAAAAATTTATACTTGGTATTTCCGTAGGGCATACATCCCCATAGCCAATTTACATCCCTCCGAATGAAAAAGGTCAATATTCAAGTGAAATTTGAATTGAATCCAATCAAGCTTTAACTCATAGTCATGTCATTTCATTCTAGGACCTTTAATTCTACTCTTCATTCTATGATCACAATTTTCTGCTATCATTCTCGTCCCCCCTGTCAAAAATTTTGTTCCACTTATTCCCACCCTTTGCTATTTTGTTTCACATAAATTCGACACCAAGCATTCTTCCACTTCATTCCCCTTTTTCTCGGCTCTAAGACATCATAGTAAATAGTTTGTAATAAAAATAGCTAAGATCCTTCTCAATGTAGTAGCCGTGTATTAACTTTTTTCATTGTCTAGTTTTTACAGGATAACGTATAAGGTAAAAGATTAATTCTATTACTGGCTTAATTCTATATAGTATAGTTCAAATATAAAGAATAAATTTTCACAAAATCCAAAAATATGTTCGTCGTTATCGTCTTAGGTGATGTACGAAAAATTATATCGGGAATGAAACTCCCTCCAATGTGCTGACAAGGGAAGGTATTCGGCATAAAATTTCCTTTTACTCTAATGACCCATCAATTTTGATCTCTATGTGGACTGAGCTTTATAGGTGTGGTGGTGAAGGTCATAACGTAATATTCTTTGAACAATTTTGAAGAACATCTTGAGCCCTACTCTTTAAAACGAAAATGAACGGGTTTCATTGCACTACCAGCTGCCAAGCTATGAAATACCGTTATGTTTGGCGAGAACCACAACACCCCGAACGTATAAGGTTAACTGTTAAATCCATCTCTCAAAGAACTTTTTCATTAGTTTCCAAACTGTAGATTTATTCGGTACGTCATCGTGCCAAGTCGCCTGTCAGCCTCTGCCAAACTTTATGCATTCCGGTAGAACAGTTTTCTTTTTATGACTGGCGGCAAACAAGTCTTAGGCAGAGAAGACGAGAAAGAATAGTATGAGCAAGATAAACAGTGTCGAAAAATTGGAAGTGAAAAATGTGTCAAATCAAAAAAAAAGCCCACACTCTTTTTGAGCCATCACTCAGATTTACATGAAAAGAGAATTATTAATACTTTATAGCTTTCCGTTTCACAATTTAATTTATACTTTTAAGGCTTATTGAAACTATCGATTCGTATTTATTTTGTGAAATTATTAATTCTCCATGGAAATAGGGCAAGTCACTGAAGAAGACGGAATGATTGCAGTCGAAAATCGGTTTCGAGTAGAATAAAAGGATCACAAAATTAAAAGGAAGCCTTTTAATCCTATGGATAAGCAATTTTTCTATCGTTTTTGTTTTAAACAACATTATTTCCTCGAAAACACAGTTCACTCTTTCAACATACAAACAACACCTCAAAATACTATGTCCTGACTTCATATGTTTGATGAAGTCAAGCGAAGGTTTGATAAGCCTAAGCTATCCTTAGCTTGTGTAACGTTGGCCATCGTGAAAAAATAAAGAGACGCGGCACCTAGACTTAGACTCTCGAAGAACATTTCTTCGGGGTTTGCGCAACATCAAAAGGTCACACACAAATTGTAACTAAATATCTAACGAGTTCTATGTTTTTTTGAATATTTTTGAAAACTTAAATACAGACATCAAACCCAAATGATGCTGAGCATACCCTCAGTACCCGGTGAACAAAGAGCAAAAGTTTCCTAAGCCGGACACCCAAAGCGATGGTACCACTCGTTTATTACTCGGTCCTATTGGACCAGAAATTTTCATGAGGGGGCGGTGCATGCGACGGGCAATCACAAGAGAAAAAAAATAAGCACAATGACGGCTACCTTACTCTCCATTAAGACGCGGGCATCAACCAAAAAAGGAAAATTTACGAAACAGAAATTCCCCAACTACCCCAACAAAGTCAATCAAACAGCAGCCAAAATGCAACAAACAACCCAGGGTAAGCCTAGAAATGTGGTTGCCTCTACCGAAGCACGTATACCATCATTCTTCAAGGAAAAACTTCAAACTTAACCAGCGTGAAGGACCTTGGATGATAGTACCAAGAGAATTGGCGAAAAAGGAAGAAGAGAGACTCTCGAACCAAGCTTTGAAGTCTTTTCAAATCTTGTCCATTATCGCAACCAATGCGCTGACCCAAATAGTAACAGTCTACCTCCGTAAAATACAAGATGTCATTTTGTGAGCCAAAAGACCACCCAGAAGCAGGAGTTTTTTGAACATTCACCCAACAAATCTGACAAATATCAAAAGTCAGGGTGATAAGAGTAGCGAAGAGATATCAGGTGTGAAACTTTTTTGGAGTTGTCGATAAAATGGTAGCGGAAGGGAAGATAATCAACCGGCTGAACACCGAATGTTCAGTCAACCTGAGGAAAAAGATACCGCGGCCTTCTACAGCATGCCTTAAACCTCTGGCAAGTGGGAGAATCAACATGACCATTATCTTTTGTACTGCTGAGCAAGTGAACAGGAATCCTAGCCAGCTTACAGAGAGAAGGCAGAAAGGTTCAACCATACTCTTCTAGTTTGTTTTAGCCTGATCAACTACCTGATCAACTTCTAGCCTCACTTGAATTCGGCAAACTAACGTAACAGAGTACAGAAGTCGGAGGAATTTGGTTCCTGTAGCAAACCAAGATGGACCATCTGTAAACAATGATAGTATACACATATACCTAATGACCAATGCAAGAAACAACAATAGATCAGGACGTAATGTTTTTTACTAAAAATCTGAATATTCGAATTATATCAATTTAAAATGCATCAAAAACTACTTCAACGACAGGTTTTTTTGTGTATCATAAATGATCTTTGAACATCTGTCAACAAACGTTTCTCATAGACGATCATCTGTCATTGGACTCGAACCAATGATTTGCAGCTTCGAAAGCAAGTGCTCAAAAACATCTATAAATCGACTGATATCCTGGCTTCATCACAGAAATTTTATTTAAACATTCTTTTCGACGATATATATACATTCAAGTCTATCTCACACAATTTACAGGACCTGCACACATAAATCGATATAAAAACCCAATAATTACATATAATCAACCCACAACGAAAAATATTTAATCATTTAACCTTAACTAACTACTTCAACTACACTCCACAGTTCCACACCAAAAACAAAATAATTGTATAGAACATGAACCAATTTTCTCATCCTTAAACATCAAATTCATGCGGCAGCCAATTCAACACAACTATTAATTAATTGCCTGCTCCTGCTTCAGACTGAGCCTTATGTTCTGTTGTGTATTCATTTTAATTACTAATTAAAGTTGACTTAATTACACCCCAAATAAATTCATCGATGTGCCGAAAATTATTAAAGCTGTCTCAATGTGGTATTTTCTTGTTAGAACGAATCCTTGTGGGCTGCGGGCGAACAGAAGGATGTACATTGAAGGAAGCTTGAAAATCTCTCGAGATAGTAAGGGTAAATGAAATTATGGTCGAACGAGGGATGAGTATCAATTATTAGTTGTAAAGCAGAGAGCTTTTAGAGGATATGAAAAAAATTTTTGTTTCTGAAAGCTTTGGATACTGAAAGGACCTTATTAGTGGGTATCGTTGAAAAGAATACACTCTGGTTGGAAACGGTATTAGTGCAATTGAAAACAGAATTGCTATGAAACCTTGAAAATAAAACACATTCTACATATTGATTCTGGAGAGATTTTCCCGTAGTTATTCTGTTATCCTTACTGCAATATAAAAGCTCATGGCGATGTTTGCTTTTTTTCACTTTTTCAAGTTATTTGATTCCCTTTGGTCCTGTGCGTGAAATCTAGAATTGATTTTTAAAAACTTCTAAAATATTTTAATAATGTCCTTCGTGTTCAATTCCTTGATCCTTCTATGATTTCCTTACATCTAACATGACAGACAAGGCATTGTGATAAGATGTGATTGGAGTGACACTTCCTAGTCGAAAAGTCACATCTTTAGGGTCCTTTAAGGTCTATTGGAATCGTCTGAATATGCTAGTCGTCTCCATGGACTCGTGACTTGTTGCTGGCCAGTTCAAAAACGGAAGACCATATACTGCCTGCATGTATTGTCTGAATATACAACAGTACTCTGGAGGATGAAGTTGTTAGACTATTTATCGTCTGTACAACAATTACCGGGTTGGAGTTCTACTAGATTCCACAGCAGTATCTGAAGTTTTGATTCTGTTTTAAAGTATTGTCCTAGCTAGCTGTGACCAAGGCACCTTCAAGGAAATAAAATACCTTCAGTCAAGCCTGATTCAAACCGAAACAGCTCTTCGTCGTCTGTCTTTTTCAATTTTGTCGTGAAATTAGACGGCCCTATAGGGCCTCAACGACCAAGTTCTGTAATGAATTTTGGAAACCAAAAGCAACAGCATAATCTCAGCAGGGACAACGTGGTATCCAGAGACACTTCGACTCACGAATCTTAACTTCAAATGAATCAACTTTCACAGATAACACTGTTAGCACTCCTTGCTATTAAGACGACTTCCGTCTCTTCAATCTCATACAAGAAGACAGCTTTGGAGGATGGAGCAGTTGATCTCCATCCTCCCTATGGCTTGGTCTAATTAAAGTCAAAATTAAACAAAGTCAACTTATCTAGGAGAGATAACCACTTCTAAACCATTCACAACAGCGACCAATAAAAACAGCTATAAACAATTCCTGATCTAAAAGATCGTCAGGTCCTATGATGGACCCACGTGCTCGCCAAGACGTCACTGGTCCCTTCTATATTTCGCACTTGGTGACATACAACTGTTACGTTCTCGGGAGACAGAACTAGCATAAAACCGACTCCGGAGAGAGGGAAGGCAATCAGGACGAGTCTGTTTCCACTAGATTCCAAGAGATTCCTTAAACTTATCATGCATAGTCCTTAATATGTTTAGGTGTTCAGATAACCACCGAATCATAGACGATGGTTAACCAACTACTGAATCAGCAGATCACTTTAGAAACATTGCTTCATTCCTATCACACTATTCGGGATTTATTCTCGTAATAGGGATCTTCGCTGTAGGGATCTCCTGTATCGTCTTGGCACGATCAGTTTCTCCCATCCCGGGAATGTTTCTCAAAATAACTTTTTATGAAAAAACTCAGCTAAACGGCTATGAAAAATTATTATTTATCTCCCGTTGAGTGCTGATATTTAGAGACTTCAAATATTCGGGTCCTTCTTGTAGCTCGATCCTTAATTCAGTTAGTACTTCATTCGTCAAAATTACTAATTTCTTACTGGAAAGGACAGATTACATCCCTTCTGTTACCCCTCGATCCTTCCTACGTAAAACTTGCCTTGTTGCAAGACCTTGATTTCAGGTACTTGAACACGATAACCAAGATAGTTAAATTCATAATAGGAATTGGGGAGCAAAACTACAAAGCCTTTTAATTCCTATCTTTATCGACCTTCAGCTGTCTAAAGTGGTTTGCGCTTCCTCTTAGTCTGACTTACTTCATTCAGAGGGGTAAGATTGCACATCAGTTCTGAGCGACTAGAGTATCAACTGGAATTTGAGATGCAGTTCCTATTCGTCACTTTACTAGCATCTCTGTTTCGTTGATATAGATCCCTAATATTGGTTCCTTATTCTCTCATATTTTTGTCAATATTTCGATTATAATTTTCTACATATTTTTAACTGCATTTTATTCCATTGAGGAAATGATCAACAATATAAAAACTTTTCGAACGCTCCTTGTACGATTCAAAGTATTTAATGCCGCATAAAACTGACGACTGCAAGGCCTGGAACTTCGATATCGATGGAGATGATGATATTCTATCTTTCCCAACACTTAATAGCATCGCTACGCACGTAAGGATATACATCACAGCATCCGCCTGAAACTTTTACTCAATTCTTATTATTACTACCTCCTTTCTGCTACTACTACTACTACTACTACTACTACTACTTCTACTACTACCACTACTTGTACTACTACTACTACTATTACTACTGCTACTACTACTAGTACTACTACTACTTCTTCTACTACTTCTACTACTACTACTAATACTACTACTACCACTACTACTACTACTACTACTTCTACTACTACTACTACTACTACTACTACTACTACTACTACTACTACTACTACTACTACTACTACTACTACTACTACTACTACTACTACTACTACTACTACTACTACTACTACTACTTCTTATACAATGATAGCTGAAACAAAAATACCAAAAACCATGTAATAACAGAATATTCCGTGGACACCTTGAATTTTCGGGTTTCCAAGGATATTTTACACAATAACAAAACACCCAACAATAAATAAAATAATAAGAGCGAACTGCTTTTTTGTGTCCTGACTATAATAACACCTTAAACTTCCCATAAGCTAAAGAAGATCTATACTAATGATGATGCTCTTCAATTATAATCCCTCCGCTCCTTAAAAACAAATATCATTACAGTATAATGTTAAATCAAAACTTTTAACAAGTTCAACTTTCATATTTCGCGTAACCTTTTGTTGACATGAAATATAATAAAACTCCTTTGTAAACATTACCTTTACAGCCTTGACTACATCCTGTTTTCGAACAGAAGGAACGACGAAAATAAAAATTCTAATATCAATTTAAAGACGAATAAATGTATTTCGTTATTTGATTAAATTCATATACATACAACAAATCCTTGAAGACAAATATGAAAGTACGAAGGACATGCAGTTGTCTCCAGTAATACTTCGACAGCGAAGTACGTTTTCTCCTTGCTATTAGAAGTTCGTATTCAAACTAATGATTAATTCCTTTAGAAAAAAAAGCTACACCCACAAACAAGAAATAAAAAGGACATCGACCATCTTTCAGTATTTGTGAATGTACCTCTCATGTTTGCTGAAATTACATACTGAGAAGTTTCAACGTCACTCAGTTTCAAATATAACTTTTTAACAGTTTTTGTTGTTGTTTTTGTTTTCGTAGCATGCTTTCAGGATACTTCTTACCAAGAAGGACTTTCTTGAAAACTTCTATGGTGAATTT
This sequence comes from Stratiomys singularior, assembly GCA_954870665.1. NCBI lineage: Eukaryota > Metazoa > Arthropoda > Insecta > Diptera > Stratiomyidae > Stratiomys > Stratiomys singularior. Next base: position 8,846,202 of record OX940881.1, on the reverse strand, counting down.
GTAAGCTTGAATGAAAGATGAATATTGTGAAGCTTCTATGAAAAGTTCCTTTTCAATTTTGGCGTTCGTAAAATTAGTTCAAGAATTTTAACATGAAAGTAAACTTTCTGTGGGAGAATGAAGTTTAAAAAATATGTTTTTGATAATAAATGCATATGTGAAAAAAGAAAGATAAATGGCAAGAAAAGCCACAGTCACAGGACTCAAACTTACACATCAAACATCACATCATGATCATACAAATCAAACAACTTAGTATGCTATATTTAAATATTATTCCAAAAATTGATTGAAGTTATTACTGAATTTGTCGATAACATCAAGTTCTGCGTCTTCTTCTTCTTTGTTGCTACAGCCCAAACTTGACCTTGTCAACTCTGGAGCATCATGTCGAGGACTTACATTCGATTAAGTGTGTCTTCCAGTTCTATCTTCTCAAAACTACTTTGGTCGTTTTGTTGATTGAATTCTTTCAGCGTTTGCATGGGTTTCCTTGACACCTGTTATCTTCAAATTGTCCTTTCAATATTATGAAAGTTACTCATCATAGGTCTTTCTCATTTCTTTAATTATGATTTAAGTCTGTCCATATTTGAAGATTGTTAGCTCTAGTCTGAGTCGTGTTCGGTCTTAATTCTACTCACTTTAGAATGATCTGAGACCGATATTAGGCAGAAGTCAACCTCAACTGATCTTATTATTGATCCAGGCTCAACTGAATAATGATCTTTTAAACAGCCTCGCAGTTTGCCTTATGTCTAGCTCACTCTCTGAAGACTACTAACACTCGCTACAGGGGGTTATCATTCATGACAGGCAAATCATCATCTGCTATCTTCGTATACCCTGATTCGATTCCTTTTATGATCTCCGGTATGAAGTACGCTGGATATGACTGTGTGGTGTCCATTAAGATCACAGCTGTCTCGGATGATGTCCAGGATAGTGTCCGTTTAGATCACTGCTGTGGGGATTATGTCCAGGAGGAAGCCGACTCAATTTGTACTGCTCAACCTATGCCACTCGTTTTCGGTCTTGATCCTTACCAATATTTTTGCTTCCATACAGAAGTGTGGATATACGGCAAATTTGGTGTATCTGTCATCCTAATCCCCGCCTGTTGCAGTTTTTGACGGAAATAATGACAGTCCTTTCGTTGGACTATTTCAGTTTACAAAGACAAAAGTCTCCGAGGGATCATGGATCGCTTAGAAGCAGACGTGATTATAGGCATTGAAGAATTCACTTTGTCTCCAGCAATCAATTAAACTGTGCAGCATATCTTGAGGATCTTTTCGCCAACTTATCTATGTTCATCTTTTCAGTACTCTCCATGAATGCCATAACGTGTAGATATCCAGAATAAGTGTCACTAGTGGAATATACCTCCATTTCTCTCGTAGGGACTCCATAATGAATGTTTTGTTTGACGTGGTATCCTAGCGGGCCAACCGGTGGAATTTGGAAGTGTTCCCAATGTTAAACGTGACCATTCTATACTGTAGCTGTCATCTCTAGGATTCGTTTTCTCCAGGATTCGGCTGAAGCAACTTATAACTCGGATTGCTTGACATATACTACGATCTTTAAGCATTTCCCATAACACAACTTTACTTATAGTTACAACGCGATGCTCATGAACCAAAGCAAAAAGAAGCGCTTGAATCTACTATTAAGAACGAAGCTCGTTTGAATTTCGTTTTAAATATCGGCTATAACACTGTTTTCTCAGTTATTCCATGGAAATTAATTAGACTACCACTGAAGAAAATAAGAAGATAATTTTTGTTTTTTTTTTCCAATAACCAATCTTTATTTAAACTTGTTTACAACTTGGCGTTCTTGTGGATAGCCAAAACGCCATCAGCTTCACCAGCACCAATGAAGATGTTGGCAGACCCGTTGGATCCAACGGTGACACTCTTGCCAGTACATTGACCATTAACCTTAGATCCAGAGATGACATCACAATAGGTACCAGCTGGCAAGCAAACTTGGAATGATCGATTCAAGTCGTATCCTTCAAGATTGAAGGCAACGAAACCAGAACCGCCACGGCAGAAAGCAATTTGATTGTTACCGTTATCCCACCAATCGTTAAGACCAGTACCGGCAACGGCATTTCTGAATCCGACCATATTGGAGATTTGGCGCCAACGGTGTTCGCATACCCATCCGTTTCCGCACGATTCGTCAGCGTTGATTGATGGTGACAAAAGGGTCTTACCGCCATCAGCACTTGGTGGAGCTTGATCCTTGTTGTTGAAGGCAAACGAACTCATGACACGAGTAATACCATATGGATGAGCCAAAGTGAAGGCGGTAGCCATTTTGTATTGTTTGGATGTTTTGTAGGTCAGGACGTGTCCTCCGTCACGTTGGTTGTCGTGATTGTCGACGAAGACCAAGGCTTGGTGTGATGGCAACAAACCCCATTGTGGTCCCCAGTTGACCAACCATTTCAAGGCGTTTTGACCGCGGAAGGCCTTGCCGATTTCTTCTGAGAATTTGAATTCAGTGACAGCTCCAAGGTCGGTGTATTCATATTTGGTAATAGCTTCACCGCCAAGATCGATAACTTCCTGGACAATGAATGGACGAGCGTTGGCTGGGAATCCGTGAGCGGTGTTCAAGTTCTTGATCCTTGAGTAGATAGCCTGAAATCAATAAGTGTTAGAACTTGTTGTTGGTAAAACCCAAAGATTCCAAGCTTACTTGCAAATCTGCGGGCCACATGTGCTTGCAGGCATCAACACGGAAACCAGCAACACCCAAATCAACCAAGTGATTAAAGAAGTCAACAATCCTGTCACGGACGTACGATTTGCTTTGATCCAAATCCTTAAGTCCGACCAATTCACAATTTCTGACCTGGTATTTGTCATTGTAGTTGTTGATGGCGCAACTAGTGTGGAAGTCGAGGGAGCTGTATGGAACTCCTGGGAAGCTCTTGATCAATGGGTTGGCGGTTGATCCTCCAGTTCCAATTGGGTTGCTATTATCGGCAGACATGTGGTTGATGACAGCATCAACGTAGATCCTGACACCTACATCGTTACAACGACGAACCATGTTAGCGAATTGTTGCTCGTTACCCGAGCGGGTGATCAATTTGTAGGAGATGGGTTGGTAACGTTCCCACCATGGACGACCATTGACAATGATATTTTCATTTGGTGGTGAGACCTTTCGAACAAAAAAAAATATTAAGGATTATTAGCCTAAGGTTACATTTATTTGGAAAACCTCTTTCTAATTTACCTGAACGCCAGCGTATCCTTTGGGAGCAAGGAAACGTTCACATTCGGCAGCAATATCGTCCCACTTCCATTCAAAAAGATGGACAATGGTATTACGATTGCTCCATTGGTGGGTGTTGTATTGACAGTATACACCCGCCGTGAGGGCAACAAGAGCGAAAACCACGAAGCCTTTCATTGCAATGGCCGAATTGCTGTTGGTAGTCACAGCACGCCTTTATATACCCAATTGGCACAAGTCGTTTCCTTCTGAACACCTCCCAGCAAAGATATGCTAATCTAAATCTTCAATTACGCTGTTGTAATTTGCATTCACACTCACACACTTGTACCCAAATATTTTCATTTGTGCCCACTAACAAAATTAAAGACAAGTCATCTGCCTTTCAATTCGACAAATTAAAACGTTGTTCTTTTGTTAGATATGCGATAATGATAGAAGATATTTTGATTGCCAGTTATCTAGACTTGATTGGAGGCATTTGATTTTTGATAAAAGATACAATTTTTTGATAACAAAAATTTTGGCAATACTTCAGACCCAAGCAGCTTTGCAAAAACAGTTGCTGATAAAAATCCATTCAATAGTTTACTACGAAGATAAGGCACAAAAATATGATTTGACTCGACTCGGTATTTATTTTTATCTTATACGTTTTAATTACTTAAAATAACACTCACTTTAAAATCAACAATGATAGAAATGGATTTTTTGTTATGTCTTACGTTACGGAGGTAAAAAACGTCTAACACACTGCTAGCACGGACCTCGGACGCATTAAAGAGTTTCTCCTGGATTTGGACTCAAGTCCAACCTAAGATTTCCTCTGTAGTGCAACTGAGTGCAACCCTCACAGTCTCAGTCCACAAAACCATAAACAAATCAACTTATTTCCACTGAATGGTTCCCGGACCAAATCAGCCTGATAAGCAGACTGGGCCTCGTTTCCGTCCAAGGACCAACTATAACGCATTAGGCCGCCTGAGTCTTGCATTATTCATTCGTTGGCATCTTTGTAACGTTACATCCACTAGCGAACCACGGTGGAGCTGTTCTTCCCTAGAAGCGAGCAAACTCTTCTCCAGGACAAAACAAAAAAATCATCATCTCTGGCAACTTATTGAAAACGAGTAAAAGGTGCTCTAACCTATCACAAATATCAACGGTCCATTAGAAAGTGGCAAAGTCAAGCTAGTGACCAGGATGACCCAGGATATCCATCAAGTGACCAGGATTATAAGCAGTCAGACATTGGCCGAGTTGGACGCATGCCTGAGTAACCTTTTAACTCCGCATTCTTAGTGGTATCAACAAACTTGTTATTTCCTTCGATTGCACAAAAAGGCTTTGGAAATCATCCTCTCCACCGCAAACGATGCAATTTTCACAACTGTATGGTAGCAAAATAGCATTGGTCCTTACCGGTCCTTACATCAAATTCTAGCGCTGTAGTCATTGACTTTCAGTACCCCACCTCAGATCTTGCCAAGGAAGAAAAGCTTGGAACTTATTATCTGCCAGTCTATATCCAACCTATATAGGCCAACCTATATAGGCCATATATGCCAACTTATTATCTAAATCTGCCAGCCTATATCCCTTTTTTTCCATCTACATCCCTTTTGTGGGCTATAACAATCACTGCTTCTGAAAGTATCCACACATCATATCAACCAGGGAACGTCGAATATAAAACTCCTGCAGAAGAGAAGAATGCCCTTCTTCTTATCAACTGCGATACAGTCATCCTGACTCTGTAGGTACTTAGCAAGCAATAAGCCTTAAAAGCCTCTTACAAGCTCGATCACACAAAGCAAATACTGCAGATCACTAACCATTTGGTTGCAAAAACCCATTAACAAGCTCAAAAATAATGTCCCCTACAGTCTTGAGTCCTTGGACCAATACTATTTTGGGACCTGAAGGCTTATGGTTGCTCATTTCAGGAAAGCATTACACTACTCCATAAGAACTAGACAATTTTACAGGGCCAGCAGGATAAAGTCCTTGGTGGATAAGACTCTGCCACTCTCTCTGTGAACAACGACTCATGAGACAACTTTATCGCAATAACATCGAATCATCAAGTATTCACAGTCAAATCATTCATGTCACATAAAGTTGAATCTCCAGGTGAGCACAGACGCCCATCGCCCAATGGGTCCAGGTTGACCCCCAACATATAGGAGTCAGAGAATTGATCTGCATTGGGCCTATTTTTTGTCAAGTGTATCCTTAACTTGAATGCAAAAAAGCTTGAAAATTATATTCTACGTATTCTACGTTTTCGTTTGGTGTTGTAGGGCAGCAAGCGTTAGAAGTCGGCAAATGGTGATACACTCTTGTCTTCTCTTGATGTTCAAATCGCTGAGGTTTCAGATATTGAAGGCTGTCCTTTTAAACGTAAAGCGATCTATCAACCAATTTTTACCAGATAAGGATCATTCCAGCCTGATTAGGGTTAGACCAAACGAAAATACGTTTGGCTGTTTGGTTGCTCGTTATAAAATTGCTCTAGTTATGTTTGTTAGTGGTCTAGACTTGTATAATCTTCCAAACACCAACGTCCGCTACAAGTTCCATTAACGTCATCATTACATCTGACATTTATTCACATAATTTGAGTCTTCAACATGTTATTTTTGAACGAGGATCCAGTACAATTATAGCCAACATAGATGTCATCTGTACTCAAGTCTTTACTCTGACAAAAGCCGCTCCGAAACCCTCATATTGAAGTGATTGTCAACGCCTGAGACTTTCAAAAAACCTTGAAATTATCTAAAGAGTCGTGCGGGTACATACAACAGCTTACCAAAATGATAGCTCCAAAATAGTTTGACATTTCAACAACGCCATTGTCCCGAGCACGAATAAAACCCTCAATGCGCCTGCAATCCAAAGCGCTATGCATCCAATAACATGAATAAACTAGACGTCGAGGTCCTTTTTCTGATGGGACTGGCTAATCAAGAATTCTTGAGTCCTTTAATTGGAGACGGATGGGCTGACAAATTCATCCGCTTTTTGTAGCGCTACGGATTCAACCAAAGGACTCGCATGTCTCAATGATTATGAAGCTCCAAATTTTCTCGCGCTTTTAAAGATTGGTACTTTTCAACTTTTATGACAATAAGACGTGTTATCTTCTTTTCGTATGTGATTTTCTTCTCGTTCCGGAGACTATAGGCTTATACTTCTTCCTAACTGTAGGTCTTCTGGCTTACGGGCGCGCTTAATTTCTCCCCTCGTTTATTGAGTCTTAACTAACTAATATTCTGGGCTCCAACTGCTTGGTCGTCTCAGCAATGTTTGCTTGTTAAACTCGGTTATACCACCTACTGTCAATTCGCCTTTCTTGGTAAGATGGCCTCGAAAGGGTACTCCAGCAGAAAACTGCAAAAAAGTGCCAACGTCTTACACTATCAAAAAATTCTCTCTATTTCTTTACTCTGACTAAAGCTTATCTAGGAAATATTCTTGAATAATTTCGGGAAAGATTTTTAAATTCAGGAAGATTAACAGTGATCATTATAATAACTGATTCACAGAAACACGTCAGCGCGAATCAGGAACGTTGACAATCCTTTTATCTTCTATCTACCGTTACAATCTTCAAAGTTCTTGCGATAGTTTTTTTTTAGAAAGAGGGGAGGGGGCAGCATGGCATCTGCGTGAACAAGTTTGTGTCAAAATTTAGATTCGTTTTAACGATTAGTAAAAACTACCACTACCACTACTACTACTACTACTACTACTACTACTACTACTACTACTACTACTACTACTACTACGATTACTACTACTACGATTACTACTACTACTACTATTACTACTACAAGTACTACTACTACAACTACTACTACTGCTACTACTACGACTACTATTACTACAACTACTATTACTACTGCTACTACTACTACGACTACTATTACTACCACTAATATTGCTGCTGCTAATACTACTACCAGCATCACCTCTCCTGGAATGCGCCAAAGGAAGTTTCAAAGTTAAGGTTGCATTGGAATGGAAACTTTTGACAGAACCTGTCTTCCCTATTGTTCCTTAAAAAAGACACTCCAAATGGAAAAGATTGCTATGCAAAAGGAAAATCGGTTTAGCTGTTCCTTTTTGAAATAATTTCCCCGTTCTTAAGCTCATCACTGCTGCGAAATATTTCTAATCGTCCGTTTTTCCATTAAACTCTGTTAAATCTCGGCCAGGAGCTATGATCCCTATTATACCACTTTAGCTAAAATTATGAAAAACCTCTTTCCGAATTCATTTAAAATTATTCTGGTCCCTTCGGTCTAATTTTCTTCACTTTTCTTTCGTTTTAAATTTTGTCGATTTCATAACGCTAAGTTAAGTCCTTGCTTGCGGCAAGTTGAGTTTGTGCTAAGTTTTAATTTAAATACTACACAACAGTACACTTGGTGAAAATCCTTAAAAATGATTTGGCTGAAGCACAAACTACTAATTACAATTACTCCCTTATCTCCATCCCTCAAACCGAATATTATAAATAAAACAGTTGAAAATCAGGCCTCATTTCCCGCCCAATTTACAGCCGCAACCGGCGGGAGAAATCTTTCAATGAAGTCTATTGACACCATTAATTGGCTGTTAGACTTGCCAGTGAATTCTAACCGACTCGATTTTCATCCTGCTAAGCATCAGGACTATATTGAATTCTCCCGCCACCCAAAAACGATTTGAAATGTTCCAATCTCACCCTTTGTGTCATTAGTCCACCTTCACTCATTTATTCTTCTATGATACAATGAATCTTTTGCAAAATTATTCACACACCACAAAGTCCTTAATACCAGAACAACAATATATTTAGATAAATAGCCTTAAAATAGAAGACCAATTATCACCCGGAAAAACCTCCTTGCATTGACTGTCGTTCATTCTTCGAATGTTAGTTAGGGTGAGTGGGCGTAATTGCTTTGTATCGTACTGAAAAACTCTCAACAGCTTTTTCGTGAAAATTTATGGTCCATGATTTTTATTTCGTTTGCAGTATTTATTAAAGTGAGCAAATGTTTGCGATCCTGATAAAAATGGGGGGAAATAAATACCGGAAGATTAAGAAAAATAGGTTGATCTAGTTACTGCGAAGGATGCAGGAAAAAAAAACGATTCTTGAATTACTCGCAATCATCAAATGGGAATTCGTTGGCGAATTCAAGGATATTCTGACATATCCCCTTTATTTAACCAATTTAAGGATATGCATTCAAAAAATTAACGTAATTGATTAATGACCGAAACGCTGCTAGAATAAAAAAGCCTAAGCCCCAAATTAAAAAGAGTTCATCAAGGAATCCGCCCGGAGAAAGAGAAGCAACGCCTTGCAATGACATCTTCATATCCTGGCGCATTGATGTGTATAGAAAACCGCACGCAATTTCTTAGGTTGCTTTATCATTGTCATGCTTATCACACATGTTCAAAGCTTGATTTATTACCTCAATATATTGCGTTTATCCTGTCCGTGTTAGTATTTATGGCTGCCATTATTACATCACCTGATAAGACAGTCCAGTACTCAAGTCAAGGATTATATGCAAACACTATCACCTTCCTTCATGCTCGTACGTCATTCGCAATCCTTACAACTTGCATTTTCGAAAAACACTAACCAGCACTTACAAGGCATATTTTCATGCTCGCTTTTATCAGCACGATGCCAGCCAAGTAAAGGAGATGAAGATGAAAGGATTTACCACATGTTTGGTACATGCGCGAAATTCGTATCCTTTGTTGCTGTTGCTTGTTGCTTTGCCATTTCGGCGAGACATCCATATATGCATTCATATGATATAGGGTAACTATTGTATTGCCTGTACATCGGCTACACAGTGAAGCCGCTACAGGAGTCAAACTAAGAAGACAACTGAGGTCAGGATGAAATAAAATCAATATCGTTTGCCAAGCCATGCAGAGTTTCAAGCCAATGCGAAGGATATTTGTGGAAAACAATTTAGGTGCAAGTGAAGTGTACACCTGCCAAACACCTATGAGTAACCACCTCCTTCACCACCATCAGCATGAACCCCCTACTGATTGTCGAAGGATGTCTAGATCTGTCATATGCAGAACACATGAAATCGATATTCATATAGCTGTATATTCAACATGTATCCCTTTTAAATGAAATCCATGTGCAAGTGCAGTGTGCATTGAAAAACATGTGTGGAAAGTAGAAAATGATGTTAGTAGAGTACAGCAAAGTGGTTGCGCTGCAAGCCTTTATAATACATTTAAACTTAGAAGGATAGCAGGAAGGAATTCCGATATTGCGATCATCGCTGATGCAATTTCTAGCATGTTCTCAAGGGCTTGCGATGAACGAGCGGGAGGATATGGAGTTTATTTAGTTCTATTCATCCGGGCAATCGATTCCAGGAATTCAAGACGCTCATGTGTGAACATGCCCGATTGTAGATCGCGAATAAACCGCTAGTGTTATTTTCTTTCAATTTTCTATTGCAATCCTTTGTTGCGAAAATCAATTTATAACGAACGCATCTTTTCACATCGTCTGACTTTTTTTTGCATCGGGCATAGAAGGGAGTTATGAAAGCTTGCAAAGAGGAGCAGTTTCCAAGTATTGTCATGGATTTACCAACAAGAAACTGACCCGTTTGAAGGTGGCGTCTGGCCCTGACTGCTACGATTGCTTCCCTCCATTTCAAAACCGTGAGCGACTTCACAGTATTTGTCAATCGAGTCCGATCAGTGCTTCCTAGGGTTCCACACTGGTCTGCGTCCTTCCTATGCAAACCCACAGGGAAGAATTTCTTGATAAGCCGCTCCTCATTCACTCACTGAATATGGTTTCCACATTCATTTCGACAGTTTCAATTTGCACAGTTTTACACTCTTTAAGACTTGTTGACTTGTTAAAAAGACTGACTGACCGACTTGTCGAAAAGATCGTTCAGCTAGTTATTGAATTTTGCTTGCCATTAACCTCTTTGACATTTAGATTTATTATGTTTTCGAGCTTTTGATGGCGTTGCAGTTTTGACAGTTGAATCACTCATCTGAACGTGTAGACTTAGCCGCAGACTTTTTATCTGCCATAAATATTCTGTAATAGTTCTCAAAGTTCCAGAATTCTTTGGTCAAAATTTTATCACTGTTTTTACCCCGTGCTCCGATTTTAGGATCCGAACAACATTGTACTGCCTTCGTCAAATCAATCTGCGCTAAGCTCTTAAAGTTTACTTGCTGGGCTTCATTCTTTGGACCCTCCATTAAATATATTTTTCATTATATAAGGGGCGTTGTCCTGACACAACTAAATAAATAACAAAAAAAATTACAATTATAATGAACTAACAGACGGATACCTTCAACGGGAAGCTGTTGCTTGTTTTCCATTATCGGCGCTAATACCATGGGTTTTGAAGGACATCATCACAACATTAACCTCCAAGTGACTAAATCGTGCGGGCGCAAGTATCTGCATGTGTAGTGTGAACACTGTAGTAGTTAGAATACTGACGTCTAGAGAAACAGATATCGGATTCGAATTCCACAGTTGACAGCGATGTTTGCATTTGTGTTGCTGGTATCGGAGTAGCAGCCTACCTAGCTGTGAAAGGTACCTTTGGAGAAATCATTAGTGTCAAGCCTGATGCTAACCAGAACGCCTTGTCAAATATTCTTGGTCATGAACTGAGGAGGCTCTATTATCTTTCACGGCCCAAGTTGAGTAGTGAACAGTGGCGCTACAATAACAAAGGTGTGTGCTTTGGGTTGAGTTTTGAGGAATCACGGTCGCATGGCCCTATGGGCGCAGACGTCAAACCATTCTTGTGAGTACTTCGAAATCTTTGGTATGCATTTCATTGACACAAACACCTCCCAATCATCCACTTCCGACACATCAGAAATTTTGCGCTGCACGATCAAAAGAAGGTCTTTATAAACAGGCTTGAACCGTTTCTTCATCGTATCAACCCTTAGAGAAACCTGTCAGCATTAGTATTAGTCCTAAAATAACGAGGGTGCAACTTGTTAGTATGAAATGTTGGTGACACTGCGACGGATGCATAGTTTCTGTGTCACTGGTTTACTGAATACTTGTATGTCTGGTATATTGAATTTCAAAGCAATGAAAGGAATCGAAGAATATGCACAAGAATTCCATTGCATATCCCAGATCCTATTTGAATGCCCTGCAAAATCTTCATTGTAGTATCTAAAACTTCACACCATTTCTTTTCGTCCTGGATATTCAGCGATCATTGTCGAGCCCAATTCCAGAGCTTGATGAGTCCATTAAATGGAAAATGGCTGAAAATTCTTCCTGCTCTACTCATGTATATCCAAAACGCAAATCCGTCTTGAACTGCGATCGAACGATCGATCAACATAATTCAATCAATTCTATATGACGGGGACATGCCTAACTCGAGGGTTGACAGTACAATGTTGCACAATGGTGAGTAGTCTGCAGCTGAAAATTGGAACTTACCAGGATGTGCTGGGAATGTTTGATCGCTAAAAAAACCCAGACCATAATCTAACGATTGAACGTGCAATGGCCCAACTAAGCATATTTGAGATTACCGGAGGAAATTCCTAAAGGAAGCCAAGATTCCACCACCAAATTTCGGACACTGCACTACCAGGTATCCCCAACGGATTCGGACTTGTGTGTAAATGTATTGATGTGTTTCATGGAACATTGAATTCTCCGCTGGTCACGTATCTAGGAATAGAAAGAAGCCTGAAGCTCCAGAGCATGTGGCAGACAATAATACTACAAATTGATTATGCTCAAAAATTAGCATTGTCTACAATTCTTGACTGATTAACGAATCTTTACAATGTCTTCAGCGGTCCCAGGTACCTGTGTGACTCTCTCTAAAAGTATTTCTAGGGCTACAAAATCAGCTACCAAGCTTCCAAGTTAACACTTTCAAACATTGACGTTTAAATCAGGCAATCCCAAACGGTCAAAAAGTTTCCAATACGCTAGAGGCGTTCATGTTTGTCCAGGGATTATTGCCAGACTTTCACTGCTTAAGCAAACTACCTCTCTGGACTCTGAATCGCATATTTGAGTCCGGAAAGTATCACGGGAAAACTCACGTAATTCAAATTGAGAGAGATTAGATGGCTTCACCTCGTTCTTCGGATAATATAAATCAATTATTGAAATCACCTCGGTTTAATGTAAGGAAGTCCGGTCTCATAATCAATGAGACCGGACAACCTGACCTAACTGAACTGGCTGACTGACTGAAGTTTGAAGCCAGGATTGACACCGTACATAGTTTCGGTTCGCGTATGATGGGAATTGCCGGAATCATACATAACGAGCTCCTAAAATGGAGTCTAATGATTGATTCTGCAATCAAAAATCGTCCGAATTTCAAGACGTGATACTAAGAAAAATGTCAAAATTAATCAACTGACAAGGCATTGTCGTCAATCCTGAAAACCACAGAGCACAAACATTTTTGGTGATACAAAATCAGGAAGCTCGGCTGCGGATTTTTGATACATCCAATGTATAACTTAGGACTTGTCCGTACAAAAGTTCGTAGAAAATATCGTGAAAATTAGTTATACGTGCTCTACGGCACCACACTCCGAAAGTTTCACGCTAGGGAAACCATGGAACCGAGATCTGCAATCATGAAAGGGTGGCGATAGAAATGGCCAAGAAGAGTTTAAATTAAGAATTCAAATGAAGCCGTTTTTTTGAAAAGAACAAACCATATCTTCAAAAAATTTTCAAATAACTCCACCATTAATCCCTAAAGTTACTGAGGCTGCGCTACGTACCGGCTCGTTTTCTTGCATCAAAAAAACCTTCTGTTTCCTTTCGATTGTCAAAGTTACCAATCGGTTTTTTCATGGATCCCTAAAAAAACAGATCATCAGGATGTCAGCAACGTATGTTCATGTTACAATATTCTATGCAGGAATTCAAGTGGCTCAATTAATGTCTACATGTGAGTCTCACTTCCATTCCTTAATGCTGCACTTTCAAAATGTTTCCGAAAAATCCTGGTAAATTGTCAAGCGAACCGAAACAAGCTTCCAAGGACTCGACAAAAATGTATCTCAATTAAAATCAACCCAAAAAATCCACCAAAAGCATGTCCATTTTGGCTTCCCTTCCAACAAAAAAATTCTTTTGAAATATTCCATTCATAATTCAACTTCATCTTTTACCACAGATTGTATTATCCTCCCAGGATCATTCGTACTTCATAAAAGGATACCAAATACATGCAGATAATTCTTTCATCATCGTCAATATGGTCAGGATATACGTTATCACGAGCGTGTATTTATACGATATGCAAATATTCAAATATATAAGCATACATTTGGGTCAGCGAACACGAATACCTGACCAAAGCTATTAGTAAGACCTCTCCATTATCCTTGTTTGCAGTCGATTGTGTAATGCTGTTGATGTACGATGGAAATTTTTCTAGTAAAAGAGAAGGAAAGAGAAACAATAGGAAGTAAGAGAGAGAATTAAGAGTTTATAAATAATTCAAATGCAGATGTGAGATTGAAATTGATGAATTAATTGTTTCTGTTTTGTTCTTGCTTTTGCTGCCTGCCCTTCGTTTTAGTTGTATCCTGGTTTGATCGATGAGATAACGCTGGAGCTGTTTAGTGGATATTTCACTTAGTTCCGAGACAATGCTTTGCAGAGTTGCGAAAATTTGTCGTGTATCTGCAATCGTTGGTAGTCGAGATCAGATCAGTTAGCTCGGCATCCTTTTCCCATTTTATGGACGTCAGAATCTCCCATGAGTATCATGACACGTGTTTTTATTTTGATCCTAGCAAACAAATTTTCTCCGGATTTCGAACAGGAGCTCGGTTTATAGAGATTCAGAACTGAATCTCTAAATATCTTCAAGAGAATCACACAGTAATTCCTCTCTGTGCATATTCCTATCTATCCTATGATCCACGCAAATCAAGTGCTATTAGTAAGATTTGTAGAATCCTAAGCAATTCCCTTTCCATTCGCTTTCAAAAAGAAACATAGGATAACGTCTACATGTCGACATATCCTTATTCGTCTCATTCCATCAATAATTTCTTTACGACCTTTAACAAACCATGTGCGCGCCGTAATGGAGCTACGTTATTATTCATAAAACCCTGCTTTATTATCTCCAGCGAATGGAATCATAAATGATAATACTCATATACATTCGCATTCATACTAGGAATCCCATAAAAAAATCCTTTGTACGCTATTGGCAGCGTGACGTCTTCGCTTTGAGAGTTTTACGTTTCGAAGGATATGAAGATTTTCTTTATTATGAGCTGAGAAAGTTTTTCAACGAAATTACTGTCAGCAATTCAAATACAGATGCAATCTTTTCGATCAAATTAAAAGCATATTAACGTTGTTTCTAAGGATATTGCTGGAAAAAAAATATTACGGACACAAAAATACTTTACTTTTATATAAAAAAAATTATAATGGTTGAAAACGAAATGCAGAAAGTCTTATCTGAGTTTGATTAGCCTAGGAAAGATTAATGTGTTGAAGTTTTCAAATAAGGATAACAAGCAAGTGATCTGCTTCCGAAACAAATTGTAAAATTGTTACGTTGCTTTCCTCCGATAAACTTAGGAGCAAGTGCAACAAAATCAAGGTTGCTATATGATGTGACACGATCGCACTAATCAAAACTGAATCTACGCATTGAACGCACTACTATCGCTCCCGTCAGTGCAGGCCGAGTCGCCAAAACATGTGGTTGTCACATGTAGTTGTCACAAGAGATCCTTTAATTATACACATACTTATATGACCGATAATAATTTCTATGATGTAAAAAAGGTTTGATTGCATGGGAAAACAAGAACCGAAAGGACTCGTAAGATAAAAACTTATGATGTACGAGAATGTGCACGAATTTATAAAAGTTAAAATTGTGGTTATGTGGGAAAACTATTTGCAATAGATGGTTGCAGCGGTGATTGATAGTCGAAATAAATAGATCGTAGATGTCATACAATAAGCTGAGGTATTGTAAACATAACGCCATCAAATTATTAGTCGATCTGGTCTGCATCATAAAGTTATTCTCGAGGTTTTAATTTTCTGCTTTAATATGAAGAAATCTGTGGCTGAGACTCATCAAATTCTCTCAAATACCTATGGTGAGGCCGCTATCGTGCCGGCCGCTAACGTGCCGAGAGTGGTTTCAACGCTTCAAGAACGGTGATTTTGACGTCGAAGACCAGCATGGCGGTGGAAGAGAGAAGGTTTTCGAAGATGCAGAATTGGAGGCATTACTTGACCAAGACTCGTATCAAACGCAGCAAAAATTAGCAGAATCCTTGGAAGTGACGCAATAAGCCATTTCAAAACGCCTGAAAGTCATGGAAACGATTCAGAAACAAGGATCAGGTACCGTACGAATTGAAGCGGAGAGATGTTGAATGGTGTTTGTTTGCTTGTGAACAGCTGCTTGCAAGGCAAAGACGGAAGGGATTTCTGCATCGCATTGTGACTGGGGACGAAAAATGGATTCATTACGATAATCCCAAGGGCAGAAAATCATGGGGATATCCCGGCCATCTATCCACGTCAACGGCAAAACCGAATATTCACGGTTCCAAGGTCATGCTCAGTATTTGCTGGGACCAGCTCGGCGTAGTGTATTATGAGTTATTAAAACCGACTGAAACAATCACAACCGATCGTTATCGAAGAAATTAATGCGTTTGAGTCGACCATTGAAAGACAAACGGCTGCAATACAACCAGAGACATGATTAAGTGATTTTACAGCATGATAATAATCGACCCCATGTTGTGAAAGTGGTCAAGACATACTTGGAAACGTTGAAATGGGAAGTCCAACTCCAACCGCCGTATTTTCCAGACCTTGCTCCTTCAGACTATCACATGTTTCGATCAATGGCACACTGCCTGGCTGACCAGCACTTCCGGTCTTATTATCTTGGAATAGCTGCCAATACTTTTGAGATGGATTTAGCTATTTTAAAAATACCAATTTTACATTACGTTCTTTTTCTAATGTTTCTGATGACGTTTCTGCTGAGCAACGTACGACTTAGAACTGAAATATGCGTTAGCGCAAACGACTACTTTGACGTTACCATGTCAAATAAGGGATCAAAATATTGGTGGGTGCTTAGGGTGTGTGCAACAACTCTGAATGGATGACAGCACAGCTATTTTCAATTTATTTATTATTTTAAAAAATTTTATTTATTTTTTTGAGAATATTATTTTTATTTATTTTTCAATTAAGTTCCTAAGCTCTAACCAAGCGCCCATGGCTAAGTCTGTATTGTTTCTGTAAGTGGTCATAAAACTACCAATTCGTTGATTAAGTAAAGGACTAAGGTTTGCAACAGTATGCTTTCTACCCTGCAAACTGCATTGAAAACAGCTGTTTCACTTATTATCTATGAAACCCAGGAAAACTTATAGTGTTCAAGCAACACCATCTAGGATTCCTTCAAATTCAAGACGTGAGCTTACATCATTCCAACAAGAAAATCGGTTCGAAAGACGAATCGGTTAGTCAGAACATGGTGCAGTCTTTTTATTGGATTTAAAAAACTTTGGAACAATGCCATTTGCAATCACAGTTTCCGCAGAAACGGAGTTTATTGGCCTTTGGCAACTGACATTCCAGTCAATATAAGGATAGAACATTTTTTACATCTTGGATGTGGGACTCTTAGATGCATCTGCTGCTGGAGTATCCACTCAACACCTCCCCTGCCAACCTGAGAATCCAAGATGAAACTTTAACACATTTCTTTGAGCTAGGGCATATTACTTCAAGTCGGAGGAATCATTTCTCTTGCAAAAAGTGACAAAAAAAGAGATAGAAATGGATCCCTTCATCTTCATTGCCTCCCCGCCATCCTCGACTGTGCCTTTTTTATCTGTCAGCGCTGTCAGAACGTGATTTCATTTGTCACTAACCGCAAAGCTTATTATAAACCTTATGCAGAAAAAAAATTTTATACCTAAAAGTTGCTAAAGAAACTCAATGGTGAACACTTCTTACCTTTACAGCTACCCAAACCTTATTTCTTTTTTCTTAAGAGCAATGTCTCATATTTCTGATTTTAAGAGTAGAAATAGACTTCGTGTGGCTCATTAGGAGTCTTACCTCAGCTTTGATGTGCTCCTGTATTGACCTTGAATCAATGAATCTGTCATTACATATTTGTTGCAGGCTTGTCACATTATCCCTTGATCCGCTTGGAAAAACTCATTTCCCAGTGTATCAATGTACTCAGTTTTCACTGCTGATATCGATATGACCAGTACATCCCTAATCTTCATAGACCTTAGGCGCTGTGGAGTCTTTTCTTGGCCAGGATAATTATATCCATAACCAAAAGGATTTTTCCAGTACTAGCCTGCTACCGCAAGTAGTCATCCAGTCGCTTACTCGCCACCTTTTCAAACCTAGTCACTTGTCAGGACGATGTCGTCCTCAAACTGGTAACTTATGTAGAATTTTAAGCCCGAGTATTCCCTTATAAAAAGTTTTTCAAAGGTTAGAGCTGAGGGTGGAGATCTATTTGGAATCTTATGCATATACCATACTTGGGCTCCTTTCCTTCGTATCGCAAAGTAGGTTGTAGTCCTTTAAACATTCCCAGAATTGGCGTCAAATATTTTGACAGTTGGAAACAATTTTCAAACTTTGTCAGTAAAAGCCCATGTAGCGCAGCCAAATGCACGTCTGAAGTTATAAACAGCATTGTCTGTTAAGTGGATCTAATGCAAGCTTTCTCGCACAGGACCACATTTTCAACTTTTCCTATAACATGTAGGTGAAGCAGCCTTCTTTGAAACCATACTGCCATCAAGATAGGTTTCCAGTAGTAGGAATCACTGCAATGAGCCTTCTTCTGATGAATTGGGACAACTTTTTCAACCCATTATGAAGAATACGATACGAGATTTTCTTTCATTTTGCTGATCAGCAGGAGTCTTGAAAGCTTCCAGCAAACACATTCTGAGAAAGTTCCCTCCCACATACAAGCGTTGGACGTACTGAATCGCAATTTCATCGAAAATATCATCTGCAGCACATCAGAAATCCAACTGTTCTGTCTTAACTTCCAAAAAAGAACGAAATTGATATACTTGTTTACAATTTGATGACAATGAACATCCTATTAGTATTATTCGTGGATGGTCTCAATCCAGTAGGGTTGTTAAGGAAAACAGTTCGTACAATCTTGCCCATATTTTGCGTCTAATATGGGCAAGGTGGCCCTAGGGCTCCGAGCTTCCGCATGACTAGTTTGTAGCCCCTAAAGCAATAGCTACCAGTGTCAACGTTTCTGCTTTTAATAAGTCAATGGAGGCTCTTGCTAGCTGCCTTATAAGCTGTTGATCTGGTGATCTTCTGCTGATCTGGTGATCTGCTGATCAGGCTCCTTCTCACTTGTCTGAATCTATGAGATTCCCCTTGCATTCCAGCAATTTCAGTTGACTGCCACTGCACTTGGGTCTTCTTAAGGCACGAAAGACTTGCGGAGATACGTTATACTTTCAAT
Organism: Stratiomys singularior; assembly: GCA_954870665.1. Taxonomy (NCBI): domain Eukaryota; kingdom Metazoa; phylum Arthropoda; class Insecta; order Diptera; family Stratiomyidae; genus Stratiomys; species Stratiomys singularior. The sequence continues at coordinate 8,827,363 of OX940881.1, read as the reverse complement.
AATTTAGCTCTAAATGTCTTTACGAAGAAGTGCTCCGCTTTGCGGGGTTGTGAAGTGATCATGCCATTAGCACTCTCACAAAACCACCAAATGGGCGCTCTCCCAAGATTCTAACAGGGTGGGAAGAGGTGAGAAGCTCCGTCATCTGTCTCCAAGAATATATGCTTGTCATAAGTGGCTGAGTAAATTTTTTATTGGTACCCTACCATGCTCTATAGGGATACCCTACCAGGGATACCGTACCATAGGGCAAAATGAAATTTTCGGGTATTTCGATTTATGATTTCTGAAAGTTTGAAAAAATGATTCATTTTTATTCAATTATAAGACTCTACGACTATTCTTTGTATAAAATAACCAAAATCGCTAAGTTCATGACACAGAAACTGCGCTAAAACAACCCCCACCCCTCCCCTCCCTCCCCTTCCACATAGCCAGTTCGTCCTTATTTTCATTTCTCGGTTTCATATTTCACATCGTTATCGCTAGCGGTCTATTCTTCAAATCGGTGTTTGCAAATGCTGCCACAATCAGATACCGCATATTTAAATTCCTTGAAATGTTCTTTTCTCAGCCGCATTCACTACTCGAGTAGGAAAAAAAGTAATATCCTTCGTCATTAGTTACCATGAATTTTGAAGAATGAACGTCTTTCTCCCACATCGCTATGAACAATTTGATTTTATATATTTCTGAGAACTAGACGCCACGTATCCCGAACAGAATCTCTGGGTTATTTACGTACTATTCGGACTCGCTAGCATACTTTTGGCCGGGTCTAATATATAGAAAAAGTATCATCATATTCATAAATTTCTCTCTTTTGACAGCTGAGTTGTTACCATCCCTTATCGTTATCCTATCTTTCCTTATCTCTTACAGTGTTGAACTCACTTGTACACTACGCAAATCCTTTCGTTCTTTGTATTAAGTACGAAGTTGAAAAAAAAATTCCACCATCCAGTTTTCTCATTTTCTATTTCCTTTTTGTTTTTGTTGTGCCGAAGGAACAATTGAGTGTAAGGCAATAATTACCTTCACAAAAAAAACGTGAGAGGAAAAAATTCAATTAATTAAATGGAAGGCAGAAAAAATAAATGAAATATGATGTTACGCTTTAAAGTATAACAATGTGATGGCACAGAATCCTTCCGGGCACAGGCTCGGTTTTTTTTTTTTTTTTTGACCTTTTTTAAGGTGGTGTAGAAAAAATGAAATGTTTCTTGCTTTCATCGCTTGAAATGGCTTTGGCTATGGCTTTGAAAATATAAAAATAGTCAATCCTTTTTTCAGTTAATACTATGTTTCAAGTAAGAAACTGGTCTATATAGACATTAGCATTGTCCTTATATAGCACTAGCATTGACAGTCCATTCAAAATATTCTAAGGGGGACTCGAAAGTTAGAAACCTCTGCAACATCCTTTAGTGTTCTGAGAAGTTTTTTTTCGGTAGGGAGGTGAAGGCTATTTACGCCCTGAGTGTCGGACTCCCAGTGGCACAACAGACCTACTGGACTACCGACCTCCCCTGTCAACCGGAGTGCCTTGCCGGGAACCGTTTGACACATTACTTCGGGCTAGGCCTCCCAATTTTACGCCTTTTGGCGCCTTCGGGTTACAGGGATTCCTTCTCCAATTCGATGCGAAAGAGGAGGAGAATTGCTAGTGAAGGAAACCCTCCACGCTCGACGCCTCCAGCCGATCAAGTATGCATTTTTTCATTTTCATCATGTCCCAAGAAAAGCTGACAGTACGTTGCTCTTCAGTATTTGCAGAGAAATAAAATCAAAATCACTTCACGGAGGTCCACGGTCCTTGGTCTTCAGTGAGTCCAATCTTCTCTTTTCTTGATCTTGCAATCAATTTTTCCTATTACAGAATCCAAAATTCCTCATTCAATTTTCAGGAGTCCTACTTGTTCTGATTATAGACCATTAATCAGATTTACCTTTAATTCTGATCAGTTTGCTGGAAAAGCTTGCACCGATTATTATCTACACTCGTCTATATAAGCTTCTGACAATCCCCCTAGAAGTCGCAGCATCTGGTGTTTGTCAAATAGTGCAAAACTCATTTGGTACGCTTTCTATAGAACTATAAGACTCTGACATTGATTCCCTGATAAGTCTCATTTATTATCCCGACGTTTTCTAAATCTGCTTACCCTCCAAACTTGTCAGTTGTACCCAAGTTCAAGATATTGCTCTACCCGAACTGTCTTTTCTATATTCGCAAAATGCGAATCTCGGCAAGATCATAAAATATTGAACTTAAGTATAGACATTGAAAAAGAGCAGTGTTTAGTCAACATTTTCATTGAGTGAAATAGGGAATCACAATCAAAATTACTTGACCAAGGGTAACTTGACGTATTTTTGCAACGTATTGTCAAACATCGTCCTACTGAAAGAACTTTAATCCATGTCTTTTGGCATGTTAAGCTTCAATTCTCTGCTCACTTGTATTTACTGTTATTTGTTACGTTTTCCAAAACGTCCAAAACGTTTAGCAGTTTAGTTTCCAAATTATCCAAAACATTTAGCAGAAATAGCATTAACACTCCCGAATGGTTTCTGGCAGAAAGAGATAGAAACAGTGATAAAAGATTTGTGCTTATATGAGATTTTTACCTAAAAGCGTTGAGAGAATGTTTCTGTTAAAAGGAAATAATGAAAAAAATTATCAATACGAATGAAATTCTTCTCAATTCGGTTGAAACCCGTCAATTTGGGGGTTCGTTCAAATTTTCCTCGTTGTTTTATGCTTGTACTATGGATTCGTCAAACTCGCATAACTTATAATTCGAAGCTGATCACAACATATGCGGAGTACTTTTTCTTGCATCTTCGGTTGGGCCGTGAAGTTGCTGCATGAGCGGGCGTGCTCCCCGATTTGCAGCGTACTGAGGTTATCAAAACGGATTCAATTCTCGTCATTATTTCAAGCATTTTGCCGAGCAATTTTGACCATGTGGCAAAACGAAGTTCAACGCCACAGCCTTAACCTAAAGACATAAATAAGCGAACTTCCATTGTTAGGGTCGGACCAAACTCATAGTTATCGTAAGAAATTGAATGGTTTTTGAATCACGTTTAAAATCAGCTCCACTGATCCTTGGTTTATGTGTTGGTCCAATAAAGTGTCTGATTTGACGTATTTAAAATTTACTAGCATCGCTTCGCATTTTTATTCGTTCGTCGTTGGTGTTAAAACCACGACTTTTACCAGTTCTTTCGTGTTGAGATTGATAGAGCATGTTCTCCATATCCTTTACATATTATTGTCAATTACAATCAGCTGTATTTCTTCTTCAAATGAACACAAAAAACAGTGAACTTCTTTAGTTAGCACAAAGATTGTTATAGTTGGTAGCAAAGACAGCGTGTTGTTTATACTTCAGCGAAATGACACAAACTGATTTGCATGGAGATGTGATGACATTTTAATATCAATCTTAATTCCAAAATGGATGACTTCATGGCTTTGACGCCATCTTTTGTAAGTTACTCAAAACTTGTTTGTACCTCCGATATATATCAAATACAAAGGATTTATCGGTGGTATGTTTAGATAACAGCTCGAATCCATCGGGATAAATAAATCAAGTCGTATAAATGGGATTCAAGAGGCACTCCCAGAATTGATCGGAAAACTTGGAAAGTTTTGGGTTTTTCGATAAATAGCTAAACTGCGGACTTAAGCGTTAAGTAACCATGAAGGACAACTTGATAGGATTTGTGTAACTAGTCGTCGATTTTGTATTCTTTGCGTAGGCCACTTTGAAATGATCAACCAAAATATCCTGAATGTTATCAAAACCATCCTTTTCAATATTTCCTCCTTTTTCATACACATTCGCATTGCTTAAAGCATTACCACATGACTTAGAAAAAACATCTTTTATTTTTTTTATTTTGCACATACATCCCGTGAGCTCATTCCCACCTCCTGGCCGATGAATTTTCAAAAATCTTAAAAGCAATTTGTCTACATCAAATTTCACGTATCATTTCATATATCTTGAAACATGTTAACATATCGTCCGTTTGGATGTTCACCTTCACAGTTAAATCACACATTTTTCAAGCATTTCACGTAGCTACACGTTTGCATGCATGTCCATAGATATGTTATATTTGCGCGTACACCTGTAGTATCACATTTGTTCTTCTCCTTTAACTTTTCAATAGATTCATCTGTAACTTCTTCCCTTTCTCAAACAGAGAATGGAACATCTCCATAAATGGCAGAGTCATACATTTCTAGCGCCATCATTTTGCGATCATTGTGGTTCCTTGCTACCTGGCATCACACATCAGGGTCTCAAGTGCCAAGGTATCTATGTGTATATTTAAATCGATTCAAGAGTGCTTTTAGATATTTTCAACGTAAATGTTAATGTTAATGTACATATGAAGCTTATTTGCATGTATCCGCAAGTTTGAATCTAAATTTTGGCAATCGTGCGGACGAATCCGGTTTTCATCACGCAGGGAAGGATAGCAGTGGCTATATTTTGTGTTTGTCCATTAAGGACCATTTATCACATAAGCAAATTTCACTATGTAGGTGAAGACACGTGTACTAGCTCAAGGTTAACATTCGACACGTACGCCTGTTAGATAAATTCATTTATTATAAGATTCCAGCATTCTCGTCTATTCAGCAAAGTATCTATTAATTTTTTTAAAAGCTCTTCAAACCCCAGAAGGATGCTCTGAAATATGCTCCTTCCTTATTATTCGCTGCTACCCGTTTCAGAGGATTAGACAAAAAATTATTAAAACTCAATCATGAATCTATTAAAAGCGCAGCATAACCTGCTACCAGCAAGCGTTTTCCAAAGAATTTTATTTACTTTTTCATTAGAATATTCCTTATAAAATTTCCAATACATTAAGGAATATCCTTTCATCTTGCTCTTGTTCCCAACCGAAGAAAATATATTGCAGAAGTAATGAGTTGTTACCAAGCTTGCCCTCAGAACAAACGTTTGCTACTTGGTGTCCTGAAATCAGGATTTTCCAGGAATAAAGAAACATTAGGTATGAATTATTCATCAACGACCGGGAGTTTCAAGTAAAAAGTACATAAAAAAATGTATAAAGTGAAGTTGGATGCAAGCAGAAGGAGAGTGCCTTGGAACGAAGACATTTCACCTTATTGTATGTCGGAGTAGTAGAAATTTATATATATTTTACATACATACATAATTCGATGTGTATAAGCATCGCTTCCTACTCTCAAAGGACTCGTTCCTATCAGCTGTTTGCTTTTAGTTTGTGCCATTTCGACATCCTTTTTAAGAGCTTCAGTCGAGTAGGAGGTTGTTTTATTTGGATAGCGATAATTTGCATCATGATTCGACTTATGAAAAATGGAAAACGGAAAATGGAAAATGTTGATACTCGATGGGATAGTACGCAAGACCCAAATATAACAACAGAACTGTATACTTTGCAAGGAATAAGGAATTAAACCATTACTAAGACGTTATACACGTAGATGTTTTGTTTCGAAAAGGAGGGTCGAGACCGGATGCAATATGAATTTTAATCAGTCAGGATACGTTGATGTTCATTTGTTTACAAGTATGCAGAGAGATTTTCGTAAGAAAGAGGTCAATAAACAACTTGGTTTCATAAATTATCAAGATTATAGAATATGGAGTTAAAAAAGAAGGAGGCAGCTTAATTTTGGTGAATTAGACATGACACAGCACAAACATAATAAGGTTGTCATGAATTTTCAAATCGAATCAAACCAGTTGTGAAACGAACAAGAATAAATTAACAATCATTAAATGTTCTATAAAATTTTCCTATGATCGTAAAAAACTCTGTCATCTACTAAAACCAAACCTACTTTTACATATTGTAGTCCTGTGAGCCAGGATACACGGTTTTTTCGATCATTCCGCCGGTTCCGCGTATCATAACATCGCCAGGCAGTAGCAATACAAACAGAACAATAAGGACTTGGAGCAACAGCAAATATCGGATCGGTCACTCATGAAAAACAGAAACATTTCCACGAAAATGTATGCCACACATTTTAAAATATCAAGGACATATCAAGTAAGAAAAAAAATACCTACGAAAAATTGGACTACATGAATGAGTTCCTTGAATGCATCAAAGTCAAAAATGGACGATTCCCATGAAGAAATGATTGAACTACTGGGGCAAGAGTCCATCAAGTCAATTGCAGGAATAAAGCCCCAGAATTTGTTCTGAACAATTCTAGCGAGGTATTCTCCAATTAACAACTGAAACAATACAATTAAATTTAGGGCTCCATTTTGAAACCTCAATCAGTCGGGGCACATGCAAAGACACAGAAGAGATGTGAAGGTAGCCACAATTTTCGAACACGTGGATACCATAGACAACTCGAGACATCGACCTTTCAGAAGGGAAAATGCCGACCGAACGTCATACAAGAATGCCCGATCAAGGGACTAAACTTAAAGCCGGTCTATCTCAACCACACGGGCAAAGCCTGAAGGATGAAGTAGGCAAAAGAAGATTGTAGTCATGAACAAGCCTAAATATCAAGCAATAGCTAAAAATCTACGCGACAAAGGAAAATTGGTCGAATCAGGAAAGAAATTCCATGCAGATTAGAACACGATACTCAGCAAGACCTATAAGAACGCTGAGCACTTAATCGGAAATCCATTACAGACAGAAGTTCATGTTTTCTAATCCATGCTTGCCATGAATCAGACATTTACCAAAAAAATAAGACCGAGGATCAACTCAGAGAAAAAAAATCACCACGGTGAGCCAACCTACTCACAAAATATCCAAATGGTCCTATGTCAACGCTCGTTTAATGATAATCGTTCAAAACTATTTTTGACAAAAACATCAGCGCAAACGCTGTCAAAAATACTCAAGATTTCAGACTTGAAAAGACCAGACTTCAAAACGAGCACCATATATTGACTAGCATGTTTTAAGCGTCTTGCCACGTCCATGTCTTTTTCGTATTCATTCCAGCATGCACAAGCAATGTTTTTACTGAAAAACAATTTTGGCAGTAAAATTAAACTTTAATGACTGAGATTCAAGAATTGAGCTGTATCACATAGCCAACTCTGCGTACGTGTGCATTAATGACAAATTTTCCATCTTCAGAGGACGATTGCTTTAAAATAAATAGCTGAGATGGCTCTGAGAAACATGAAAACACCTTTTTAATTAGATCCTGTTTTTTGTAGCTTTTCCATTTTAAAAATGCTATGTTTTTTTTTAATTTTTGAACAAATATATATTTCGGGAGTGAGTTGCTCCCTTCTTCAGTGTTCGTTATTTTCTTGCCGAGTCGACACACAGTATGAAAACACCGCTGTCAAGTCGCGATGAGTCTAAAAGCCCTATGTTTGCTATCCCAACCATAGAAATGATATTTCCATTAACACAGTCGGCGATATTTTCAAAAGCAACGTCAGGACGAGTCTAGACGCACTAAGTTTGTTGTCCAAATCGACGTCAGGTTGAGGCTTGAATCACTAGATTTGTTGCCTTGATCCCAGATCCGGGGTACTAATGTAGAACAGACGATAGTACGCAAGGATAAGCTTGAATTAACACTAGTGGTCATATACACTATCCATAAGAACATACAGCTTACCATAGCAATGTTAAGCAAGAACACTCTCGCCTTCGTTTGACATAAAGATTATCAAAAATTGAAGGACATACTTAAAGGACTTTAAACTCCAATTTCCTTTCACTCGTTTGTACAGGCCATTCCAGTGTCTAACGAGAAAAAAAGAGCAATCATAAAATAAGGACAACTTAAGGTTTCCTGAACAACGGCCCTCTTCTGACATACACTTGAAGGAAATCGATCACACCAAACATCACCCCGAAAAACAGACAAACATCCATCGAACCACCAAATATCATAACAAAATTTTTAAAAATGTAATCAGGACTAATTTAAAATTAAGGAAGACGCTTCACTTCACGAAGAAAAACTGCAATAAAGAACACACTGGCCTTTTGTATTTTCATTCTTGTTCCCGGGGTCTTTTGCCCTTCCATTTTTTCTGAAATTTGGTTTGAAATTCGGTAGCGTTTCCGTATAAAGACTCACAAGGATGTTACCTGTAGGTAGTGCCACTGCTACTTTTACACCATCTCTATTCCGCGTTAGAAGGTGTCTCGCCCTCTTTATGTTTAGATGAAATGAAAGATCGTGCACCAGTCCTGCCTATCATTCCAATCCTCATTTCACTGGGGTTAGTCTACTCGCGGTGATATGAAACACTCATAAGATAGGCTCAGACAATCTTGAAAGAATGGCGTCAAACTTCCTTTCTATTTCACTCAAGTTCATGAAAACTCAGGAGGTTGGTGCCTGTAATCAATGCCACTAGGATTTTTACGCTATTTCATTCTAGCCCTCTTTATGTCAAGATGAGATACAGGTCTTGGATCATTCTTTACCCTTTACAAAAATATCTTTCTTGGATATTTCTGTCTCCAGACACCAATGTAAGTTTCACTTCCTTTTGGATATTCCACCCGAAATACTGATACTGTAAAGATTATTTGTGTTCACTACTGGTTTGGTTATATCCCTTTTCTCTACTACTGGAAAGGCCATAGCTTTGAGAATCTGGAAATAGTCTGATTGAAAATTATTGGTTATTCCTTTCATGGTTATAATATTATACCACAAATATCGCCATTGAAAAGCATCGCTGCTTTTGGGGCAGTCCTCAAAGCACCGGTGATGCCTAGACTTTGACTATTCGGTTTCTTACTTCTCGTTCTTTCATAAACGTATGCTTATAAGTAGTCCCAACCATCATACTGTCGCTCCGTAGTTGCGTATCGATCTCACCAATGTAGCTTAGATCGACTGTGCGAGTTTAGGCTTTATTGCTCCACATATTCTTTCATAGTTAACAGCTTAGTCCCCGCCTTTCTTTTTTCCATCTTCTCCTATACAAAGCAGGTATATGAAGGTTATTCACAGATTAAATTCATTCCAATGAAGCTTGTGATTCCAGCTCCCTCGAGAACTATTTGTTGTAGGAACACTATGAAGGACTTCGTAGCGTCACAGCTGAGTACAAGGAATCCTGAAGATTTAAGGTTAAGGAATCCTAACGACATGACGTTTCAAAGTTTCTGCTCAGTTCATTCTCCGCGGAATGTGGCCGTTGATCATCCAGCAACAGGGAATCCAGCTTTGGATACAATCTCTCGTTGTGTTCCAAACTGTAATTAGACACAAATCTTCCAATGTCCCCTCTTGTCAGATGATGCGTTCAATACGTCAGTTATCTAGACAATAGTCTCCATATCAAGTCCGGAGTCTTCTTTTTCGAAAAACGCTGCTTTCCTAAATAACTTATCTTCAATAACTTAACCTAAAACCTAAATTCTATGGTTCTAAAAGTATTGCCATGGTCAGAAAAACTGCACGCCTGACTGTTGCGATGCTAGAGTGCATATATTTTCCGCCAGTAATACCATCAATATCTAAACTTGAGTGGTTAACACAGAGCATATGTTCTTTCGTATTTTTCTAATTCAATGCAAGATACCCTAATACTATCCAGTTTTAACCCAGATGAAACCAGCAAAAATGAAGAAACACTAATAAGCTGTTTATGTTTCAAGGCTTTTTAGTTAGACGTGAATCCTTTTGAAAGCAGAATTTCGATGAGCTGCAACATACTCCTCCAAGATTAAATCTTTCGACAGTATCCTTGTATGCCACTTAATATTAACCAATACCAAAGCATTGATAAACACATTTGATAAACTTTTTAGACCTGTATTTTATGAATTGTCATAGTTCCCCGATCTCGATACTAAAGGCCCTGGGTATAACTACGGAAGTACCTATTCCTTATGCTTAAGTTTTAAGTCTGACAATAGTAGCTATAGTTCAAGCCTAACTGCCATCAATAATACGTTGCATAAAAGTTTGAAAAACGATCTGACATTGGCGTCATCCTGGCGTAACAGCCCGTTTTGGACCTTGACCTCCCATACGGGACATCTCCTATCCTGCTGTTGAAAAATCTGAAAATTGAAACTTCAACTAGCAACATCGTCATCTTGGCGCTACAGTTCGCCTCCTTCCTGCAAGTGAAATATCTGAAAGTTGAAACTCTTACTAGCATCGTCATCATCATGGCGCTACAACTCGTTTCGGACTTTGGTCTCCCAGACGATATACCTCCTATCCTGCAGATGGAACATTCGGGTCACAATTCAATATCCACTTTTCCACTAGTCTTCGTCCTTCAACTATAGCAACAAAAACCTTCTTAAGTATTTGCTTGTCAATCATCCGCCCCAGCTCATTTTCTACTGTCTCTCAATTCTATTTTTATTTTTGTCACTTTTCCACTTTTGTACGATTTCATATTTGTTGAGCATTTTCAGTTTCTAATTTTGTGTATTCACAAACCAACCCCCCTCTCCCTTCTCACTTCAGTTAATTAATCCTATTAAAATATATCGAGCCGTAAAATAATCCTTAAAATTTTAATCAAAAACTTTCTATCAAGCCACCCATTCAAATGGATTATCCGTCGACCATATAATTTTCATCTAAATTCAATTCCTTTTATGCACATCTCAACTGAAAATATCCTTATTTATCGTAAACACGACTCCACAAAGGACAATAGAAGCAAATAACCAACATTTTCGATAAGAAAATATCATTTTGTATAATTGAATGTGTAGACTGCCTGCCAGGAGCAACGGAGGGAAAAAAAACTCAGGCAAAATGGAGGTAGCTATTTTGTGGAAATAAAGAAAAAAGAGAGAGAAAGAAATATACCTTTTCTTTCATTCACAATAAATTTGTAGCTTGATGTGGTTTGTTTACTCGTCTCGTTTATTTTGCCACATGGTTGACTAGAAGGAAATATCTGAAACTGAAAAAGGAGATTTAAATTCAATCAAATTTAAAAATATATCTCAGCATATCTATTCTGCCAGAAGAATAAGAAAAACAAAGATAAACGTTTGCAAACACACAACACAAAAGTATGAACGTGAAATGTGTAAGGATAAAATGAAAATGGATGAAAATGTGAAGCGTCGCAAAGTGGCTGGGCAAGTGAACGGATACAAACAATTTTTTGAATTTCAAACTAGCATAGATAAATGTCAAGGTTGAAAATTTGAATTTAATCATGTCTTAAGGACACTTTCATTTAGGATTTTCAAATTGTTTGCACTTAGAGAATTATCCTTATGAAGTGAATTGGCTTGAAAGTGTTTCGCTTCTATTATTGTTAGACAACCTATTTAGGTTACTGGAAAATGTCAAGAGAATTCTAGCACAACATTTGAAATCATTGTTTTCGGAAAACTCCTTCTATAACTCCTTGACATTCATCGTTTTATTTAGATTTCACAAAAGGGTTATTTGTATTTACCGCCGCAAAAGATCGTCATAGAAAATTAGATAAATTTTAAAGCAAACTAAAGGTTAGAGTCTTTTTTTTTTTTTTTGTTTAAATTTATAAATTTAACATCTTTCAGAAAGGATTCCAAAGTTTGTTTTTAACACTTACACAATTATTGGATCAACAGATTCTCGATTTCACTGTCCTATGTTAATGGATGAACATTAATCGAATTGAATTTTTCAAAGCAAACTTTTAATTGAATTTAAATTTTATAGCAAACTCATCGTTATCATGCTTGAAGCATTTTCTGAAAATTTATTCATTTCATTCTCCATTTAGTGTGTGATAACGTTCCGTAATGGACATAGCAATTGGATTCAAAGTAATCAAAAATTGGAAAGAAAAATTAAATTACTGTGCAGGATATTTGATCTGATTTTGCAATTGAGTGCACATTACGGATTGCTTTGTACAAATGGAATTTGTTGTTAGAGGTCGCTCTACGAATTCGGATTGATTTATAATTAAATATTTATTTATTTGATAATTAATTTCGATCGTTTATCCCGCGAATTGATTGCTTGATACAGCATAAGTCAAATCTGGCCAGCTCCTCGCATACGACAAAGCTCTTAAGGCACATTTGGTCACTCCAGAGAAATCAAAGAAAATGTCACTTTGGTATTTATCGACTCTTCCGTCTCCGTCACTCTCTGTCACTCAGCCCCCAGAATCTACTCCCTGGATTCGTTTGTCATTCAAGCTTGAGTTATCAGAAGAATATTTGCTAAGCTTTCATCTTTGTCAGCGCAATTTGGACCGAAAATTTCTAACTAGACTTTACTGAAGAACTGCCTGTGCACCTTTATCCCCTTCATCGCCTTCGTAAGGAGAATTTAGTCAAAACGTCCCACTGAGGACAGTATGTTCTTTCAAATCTGCACATTTTCAACAAATATTTGACAGATGTCAGCATCTGATAACTAGCTTACAAAAATGAAACCCCTGTCACTAAGCTTCAAACCGAAGGCTCCCAACATTAAACCTCTGTTATTGGTTAAATGATCTTTTGTCTGAAGATCATTGCCCATATATGTCTACAAATATAGTTAGACACGGAACTTCACTTTATACAGGAGCTACCTTCTCGATTATTTGACTTGGCCAAGTCATTACCAAGAATAGCTATCCACCTGTATAAGACTACCCATATCCTTGGACAATACGTCCAAGGCTTTCATTCGCCATATTCAACCTTTTTCATTTAGGCCTGATATTGAGAATATTCGGCTATCCATATAGGTTGAATCTACTAGTTGAAACTGTCAGATACAACTCAGAGTAAAACCAACGAGAAAAATTCTGCTTGCCATCGAAGATCAATCTGCATCGAGACGAACGTTGGGAACCAGCGTGATCTGAATTAGTATTTCGTCAGTTTAGCTATTAACTGAAAGTCCTTAAACAATAAACTCCAAAAATTCCTTAAATCCACCGACAGATCCACTAGTTCCAAGGTATATCGCACACTCAGGAAAAGCAAACATCCTATGCAAATAACACTCTGTTCTCATAAAAAATGACACACACTTAGGGCATTTAATATTGACTTCAGCATTGAGAATATCCTTGCTGTCTAACGCTTTCAACCGCTCGTCCCTTCAACTAAAGTTAAGTCCACTCTATGAATGTATCAAGCTCAACTTAAAGCCAGGACTGATCATAAACAAAGTAACCCTCTTCATTTCGTCAAGCTTATCCATTCGCTCAGCTGAAGTAGCTGATTGATTCAGATAGGACAACCTCTAACGTGCAAAGTATTGCTAACAGGAAGTTCTCTAAAATCATGGTATCTACAACATGTTCTTCTTGTGTAACCAGGTTTGAATGTTTTGAGGTTCATATAGTCGTTCTTCTAAATTGTATGATCCCTACCTGAAAATCGAAACCACGAAGCAATAGTGTCTAGGCACCTCGTTTTTAGAGAAGAGCTAGATAAAACTCACGTGGACCGACGTGGGGCTTACTTGAGGCTGTAAAATTGGCCATTTTTCTCATAGGTACTCGCTTTAGTTAATACTCTGAAATACAATTTATATGGTGATTCCAAAAAACCAAGCAAAGTCCACCTTCCCCCAACGGGATTTGCCGTGGAAGGAGCGTCTTTTGACAGTTCTTGCGCGTTTTTCTGTTCTCCTTTTCTCTGTATATTATTTATCCAAAAAAAAATCTTAAACTTCAGATCGTACATCAGCGTATCATTCTACTTCACGTTTCTACAGTCCGTCGCAGGCTCTAAAGCTTCGCATTTACTAACAAGCCTAGGTTGTTGTACTAATACGTCTCCGGTTTTCAATACATCGGGCGTAACATATGCTAAGCTTAAGCACTGATAGCCAGTATATCCATCTCTACAAAAGTGTCAGCGAGGTTTGCATCAAACCCCTTGAAACTTTACCTAAACCTAAGCATCAAGCAGAATGGGACTAAGCTCAACATAAAAGCGCTTTTTTGGTACCTCACAATGCATGACTCTGCTTGGCTCAGAAATATGCGATACTGCACTCGCTAAAGAATTGCAGCAAAAATGACTGACACAGATTCAAGGATGCATGTCTCAAGATGTATGTATCAAGAGTATCTGAGTCGAAAATTTTCATTCATCACAGATGTGTCACTTATAGTAGAACGTACAAAAGAGAACAAAAAAATCTACTTGGACAGAAGTCAGAGCAACAAGGAAGCTGCCACTCACGAGAACAAACACCATAAGTAACTGACAAGAATCCTTTATGAATGACACGCCACGGCTTTTGAAACTTTTTGAATGTATTGTGTCTCAATCAAATGGGAAGTGAGACTGATTTCTACCTAATTTAAACTTTGACGGCCTTGGATGTTTCCAGTTTCATCGCAAGAACTTCAGTTACTCATGGTCTCGTTATCACTTACTACGCAGGAGACAAAGTTTTTCCTATCGTATATTCTTTGAATTTCGCCAACAGTGGTGAGTCCTTATTGAAAGAATAATTGAGATCTTACGACAATGTTTCATGGAGGAAATCCTTACTTACATCTTTTAAAAAACGTAATTTGTAGTCCTAAACAATCGCATAGTTCTTTCAATAAGAAATGATATTTTAGATTCTGGTTGGACTGAGAGCAGGATTTTTTCTTCCCAACTAAATCCATCCCATTTGGCTTGCAGAGAAGACAAAATAAATCTGAAAAACCTCGTCTGCAAGAATCTGTCAAACAATTCCAAGCTATAGTCTTAAGATAACAGGTCAGGTGTGTTTGTAGCCCTTAGTCTGTAGCTGGGATTGCAGCACATATTGCACATGTCGAGTGACCTTCTGTTGTTTACCATCAATGGTCCTTGTTACCATATGGTATTTTATCATTTATAACACAGAAAGCCGGTTTGATGAAGCTCTGAATAGAATCAAGCTACAAGCTAACAGGTAATATTGGACTTCTTTATAATAGACTCGATATTTAAACCCTCTTTTCCATCGTCTTCCAAATTTTTTTTATTTTCTCCTTTTTGCCAGAACTAATCAACTTTTGTACTTACATCCCCTTTTCTATGGACTTCTTCACCTTTTTTTCCCCCTCCCAGTTTTGTCAGGACTCTTGTCAAAAGTAGAAATTACTAGTTCATAGTCTACAAGCGTGAGAAGAAAACCGAGAATTGAATTCGCCAATCCTCAAATTCTTTACGTGATAGCCTTATAACTTTTCCCAAAACCCATCCTAAAACCGAGTAAAGGCAACAAAATTTTCACTGATCCTCAAAATCATGAACTTGACAGCGTTACAACTTTTTCTTATAGTAACTTTACATTGACATTATCGATCAACAAAGCTACCACAAAGAAGAAAGCTTAGAAGCAGGTTTTTTGCTACTGTAGATCCTTTGCGCTGTACTTTTTCTCTGGGAGCATGGTGTTTGGCTTTCTGTTCAAGGCTACTGGGAGCCGAAACGCGTCCTGACATAAATAAAAAATGGCTTAGCTGATCTACAAAATCCAAATTTTTTCAACTTGTCACAGGACGAGTTAATAACCAAATATATAACTGGGAACTAAAAAGTTGAGCAGTTCTGAACAGAACTTTATCTTTTGGTAGCACACTGTTTGGCTTCTGTAGATATCCTTAGCTCGTTCTCACTTATGAAGGCTACAGATAACCGAAACGCGTCCTCACCAAAGATATAAAATGGCCTGAATGACCTACAAAGCCCACTCGTTTCAGCTTATGGAAGCGAAAGGACGAACTTCAATAGGTATCAACCAAATTGATGCCTCGGAACATACAAATTGAACCAACTAGCACAATAAATGTGTTCATTTTTATATAAATTTTCAATAAATTCAGGTGAATTTTAAAATAAAATCATTCAAACTTTGTGTAAGGTATTAACTTAATTCTTTTATAATTCTGTTTTATTTGAAATGTCCAATTATGTTTTTATGTAAGGAATGTGCTATTGTTCAAAGTGACGTCGCGGCATTTCGTGGTGACTTGGATCAGAATGGTCCAATTTTGAATGACTGCCAGATAAACCTGTGTGAATTGAGCTATTGTATTGATTGAGTTAACTCTAAGGATATCGGTTGATTGCGACTTATTAGAATGGGTCCGTGACTTCAGGTAACTTAGCAAAAAACAGTTTGACATCGTATGATCTTGGTGACCATTTAACGTCATATCTGCGAAGAATAACGGTACCTTCACACCGTTCATGAAGAATGTCCATCTTAACGTTATCTATGAAGCAAATAGCGCTGTCATGGTGACAACACATGTCCTCTTCATTCATATCCTTTATTTTATATTTTCAAAAAATGGTTATTATTGCTCTGTAGTGCTCGCCATTGACGGCGATGTCCTCATCTACATCATTTTCGAAAAAGTACTGAGCATTGACGTCGCCGGCAAGAAAATCTGCACCAAACAATTATTTTTATGGATGCGCTACCACCTTGTGAACCGCATTGTTCTGTATACGATGAGTGTGTTTGTTAACATAGTCATTCATCGAAAAATGCGCCTTGACACTATAGATGATAGTTCGGCGAAAATTGGATTCCTCTTCCAATTGCTTCAATGTCCAGTCAATGAATAAATAGCATTGTCTATGGTAATCTTTTAAGCCTCTGTTTCAGTTCAGACATACATTCCGACGCGGAAATCCACAATTTGAATTTTGTTGAACTCAGAGATCTTGTGCACGGCGAGAAACTGACTGTTTCAATTTCTCTTGCACACTTTTACAGACCACGATAATGTTTTCCGTCGTTCTGCTTTGACAAATGGGTGTTGATTAACTGTTTACTGAACCGATTGTCTTAAGCTCGATCACCGAACCTAGTAGAGGCGACTTTGAAACAACATTTTTTACATCTGCTGTAGAATAGACGGTATGCTCAGAACGTTTTCCCTAGCAAACACTTATTTTAAACAATTTGATTTGAAATTTCATCAACTGGAGATGCTACTCAACCGTGTGACTTGTCATGAAGATTTGGTATCACTGACTAGATAGTAAACAACAGATTAGACAAAGACAACCATAGCAAGATGGTCGCCACAGGTTGCCAACATTGTTGCCCGTTCCAATTGAAAAATACTACATATGACCTTTACACGAACCATACGTGAAATGTACTGCAAGGTATTTTTGATCTGTACTTTCAAAGAATGCAGTATTTTGCTATGAGCCCGAACCACAACTCCATTTGAGTGCAATTTCTCTGATATTAGCATCCTTTCCTTCAGCTTTCCTTCCTTTCCATCCCTTCCATCCAGCCTAAACTATAATAAAACAAAACTAAGTAAAATACTCTCCACTAAGTAAACCAACCGAAAAATTTAGATGTTATTATAAGACTTCAAATCAAATAAGCGTCTTGAAATTCTTAACAACTATTTATAATCCTTTTCCTCATTACAAAAGTGCTAAATTAATTTCTGACATGTTTGAATTTCTAGCACACACACAAGGTTTTGTATGTAACCCACATTATAATAATAATAAGCTAAATCATTTACAAGGATTTCTCACGAGTAGAACTAACATAGAAATCACTTCACGCCCATGTTCGTAACTTATCGCTACAAGTTACCACATCCGTTGATAACATCATCCCCGGATACATCTTGGCTCATTTTAACAAGATGTCCTTACAAACTACATGCCAACAAAGCAATCATTCTTCTCACAATCCATCTCTTCATACATGTGAGCACTCAATTTTCATCTTACAAATAATTGATAACTATTCCGGATGCATACGTTCCTAGATGTGTCCTAGATGCTCACAAAAGTACATTAGCCAAGCCATAAGCAATTTTCAACAAAGTTGTACGAAACCATATGGGTGAAGTGTTAGTGAAAACTATGCAAAATACATTTAAGTACATTCATACTCAGTCAATGGGCAACCTCGTTCTCCTTCGGCATCCTTTGAAATCCTCTCGGTGCTTCGTAAATTAACGCTACCCGCAAACATACAACAGCATGAATATATTGTTCATATGCTATTTAACAGGATATTTAGTTATGCTGATGATATTCTCATTAAATATAATGGGAAATCATTGCATAGCACACGTTTGCAGAGTTTGTTGAGCCAAAAAGCTTGTCGGTCCTGTGCTGAAGTATTCGCATTGACATTTCCCAAAGCAAATGAGGAACGACTTCAGGAATTTCAGGATATTAATTCCATCCGGTGTTTGTGTGGCAATACCACACGCATTTGTATGCTCATTTAGTTTTTAATAATATTTGGAAAATGGGAAATTTTCGATTCACACTTACAATTTTCATTTCTACTTTTCACAGCATGTGATATGAACGTACATGCCAAATGCCAGGTTAGTGTTCCTAATTTGTGTGGCCTCGACCACACTGAACGACGTGGACGAATCAAGTTGAAATTGTTCGTGAAAGGAAGCGTGCTAACGATTGAAGGTGAGTAAAGTTTTTTTTCGAAATCAGTTTATTTGTGAACATTTTTGTTTTAATTTTTTTTTTGAAGTAATAAATTGAAGTGTCAACTTTCTTATATCCCGTGCAGGACGGCCGACTAAATTCCCTTAGGTATAGAGAGAGATTTTATGGACAGTTTTCTCCGCCGGATATTAGATAAATACCACAGGTTGCTCTAAATAGGACGAAAGCCAGCAAAAACAAAACTCAACATGATCATTCCATTCACCAACCTTTCTCTGAAGACTCGAAAAGAGATTGCTGAAACCAATCCAAAAAGGCCTTCAACATTTCCCAAAGAAATTCCAGGACTAGCCCACGATCCATTCCCAAAATATTCAGTAATGTCTAACGACAGCTTACAATGAGAGGAACTCGCTAAAGCCTATACCAATCCTCAAATTGGAAACTAATCTTCAATTGCTGTCAAAAAATTACGGCCAGAGAGACGTCTACGATAGCGCTTCGTCCCCATGGCTGCGAAAGACAGCCCTCGAAATCCCTTTACGTGTGAATTCTCCAATTCGATGTTGTTAATGAGAAAATCGTTGGATAAATCTTGAAAATTATGCTTCTAATATTACTAAGAAATTAGCACTAAAATCCCCTCACACCAGCCGGAGTTCATCGCATCTTATGGAGGTTTTCCGTTAAACACCCGTTGCTTCATGTAGCCCCAGTGGTCACTGTTGTCATCCACTTTCATTAAGTCCAACTGCTCAGTCTCTCAAGGGTGAACATTCAAAACTACCACCCCTCCATGCTTTGAGCCAAATTTGATGCTACCAGATGTCGAATCCAGATCCTGCGAGAGCGACACTCGCCTCAATGGTCATAAAATCCGTCAACGGGCCGTAAGCTGATCCAAACTACAAAGAACAACCTACCAACTACCAATGGTCCTAGAATATATTGCCAGGGCTAAGCTTCGAACTAGTCGTTGAAGGATACTCGACACCAGAGACAAGACACAAATGCTGACTATGTTTTTAACCTAAAATCATATCTTTTAATTCTAATATTTTAATCAATCGTTCGGAGATGTGGCACGCAATTGTATTTCCAGGGCTGAGGTTCGCCAAACGAGTTACAAGGGTTGCTACATACGATTGCCTCTAACAAGCTTGATCCCTAAGCTTTGAACAAGAATTCCATCGTCTAATACTAGTTGCTTTGCTAATCGTCTAGATACTGAAGGAGCCCCAACTCTCTTCAATTGTATTGGAATCAGAGTTTAAGCCCAGAGATGAAAACTCCATTAACCCAGATCTCTTAGTCCTATGGATAACCCTTTTGTGCAGCTGCTGACCAAACATATGATGCATTCCCGAATATCAGACAT
This sequence comes from Stratiomys singularior, assembly GCA_954870665.1. Classification (NCBI taxonomy): domain Eukaryota; kingdom Metazoa; phylum Arthropoda; class Insecta; order Diptera; family Stratiomyidae; genus Stratiomys; species Stratiomys singularior. The sequence continues at coordinate 8,807,625 of OX940881.1, read as the reverse complement.
TCTGCCACTCCAACACCTTTTTTGAATGTAGTGGCCTCCCCACATCCAAATTTTGTCAGTTGCCTTGAAGAAAACATTTTAATTTTGTTAACTTCCGGTTGATTTTCAGATCCAAAGTAATCCATACTTGAGTAACATACTTGAAGCTTGATAACAACAAAAGTTGTTTGCCACTCTCCACGGGAAGAGAGAAGTTAGGTATTTCAGTTTACCTTTGGAAGACACATTATTCCTGTTTCCTATGCCTTTATGCTTAGGTTACAACTTAATACCCATACACTTAAATTCTTCAGGGGAAAGTAAGGAACGTTTGACGTTGCTGATCCCAGAAGGAAACATGCCCGATCGTAAAATTATTAGCCCGTCGACTCAAACCACCTCCTTAATCGAATCCTGTCAAAAAACAAGAGAACATTATTCATTACAAGCATCTAAAGTAAAGAAGATATTACACCATCCTTAGGTGATCCTTTATCTACGAACAACCTTATAAGACTGACAGCCAGATCAAGCTTGTAACTTCATTCATCTGAAAAATCTTAGACTCATTGATCTGGCTATAGCATCATCAAAGCCGATTAACTTATCCTATTTGAAGCTGACTTGATTGTTTTTTTTTTTAGGATCTGAGTCTAGCATCCTAACAAAAGAGAGTCTCTTTTGTAAATTTACTAGTGTTCGTGCTCAAAGCAACTTTTGAATCCTCAGTGAGGTTCTTGTGCTTGCTTCATTCCTACACAATGTAGGAGACGTTTTCGTTATGTTGTTCTCATTTAGTGTTCTCATGGATCATCCTTCCTTCATGGCTTCTGAAAAATGTTAGCCTACAACTTACCTTTTCGGTAATTTTTTTGATAAATTTTAAGGTACGACTTCTACAGCTCATCAATTGACTCTATCTTACTATCTAGCTCATCAATTTTTTTGATGCGTTTTGATCCTTAGGTTTTTTTTATAGTTTAGCTTGCAAACCTGGCTTGAACCTTCCTAAGAGTCTTCTTGCATCGATGATTCTTTCACCAAGCTAAAATCGAAATATATAATAACATATTCCAAGAAATTCGCAGAATTTAGTTTCCGTTTCCTTGTCTTGTAATCTCCAATATCTGTCATGAGTATGATATCGAACATCTCCTTTTGCCTCCACAATTTGCCCATTTTGAAAAAGTTAAGCTCAAATCATTGCTTTCATGTCATCATCGAACGTCCTTCGTACGTTTGAGCCTTCTTAAAAGAATGCCTTTGGTCAGCCGCACATTCCACTAAGGTTGTAATCATGATTCATGTAGAACTAATGGTCTAAACTATTCAGACAACTCTGTTTGACCCATAAGCGTCAAAATGGCGTCGAAAATCCATAAAGAACTGAACCCTTTGTAACCTTGAAGTAAATCGGAATAAGGAAATTAAAGGAATTTTAAAGGAAATCGAAATCGGAATTCATGCTCGTAGCTAGGATACAATCTCTAGGCCTACCAGTATGAGGGTCGGCATTGTGAAGTTACTGCAAAATACTCAGAGAGCATTTGTTTTGACACATCTGCAATATCAAGCTCTTGCATTATAATGATGTCCATTCCTGGTATCGACATAAAACTCCAGCATTATTATGATGTCCATTCAAAAGTAATGCCTGTAACACAACGCTCTTGAATTGGCTCCTGAAGAGGAATCTAGACGTGCCTGCCTGGAAAAATCTTGCATAAATGAGGGTAAAGTTACCAAGTCTCACGAAATTCCTCCATTCCATGAAATTCCATGAAATATTCCTGTTAATACCCGTTAGATTATACCAATGATTCTCGAGATTTATCACCCTTTGGAACTATCCGACCACCAACATGATATAAAGATTGTCGTCCGTAAACACTGAAATACCAGATGGCAAAAAAATTTTTTTTAGAATCCTCAATCAATATCCTGGTCCGGATATTTTGGAAAATCTACGGGTAATATGGTAACGAAGGATATTGCAAATACAGACTACAAGAGAAAAACTGATGGGCCTCAGACTGGAAACACAGCATAGTTACATACAGTGTTAATACTCTCGGGTGACTTTCATCAGACAGAGAAAGAAAAGGCTCAAATGGATTTATATGTGTATTGCAATTTTTCGTAAAAGCTTTGCGAGGGGTACTCTTGTGTTTTCGTGGAAATGAGAGGAAATTTACCAATCCAAACATGATTCCGCTTATTTTGGTCGCAAGCCAATAGGTCCAGTAGTTTGTTTGAAGTGCTATCGCTGTATGTATTAACGCTAGGCTTGAGTTATATCAGCCTTGAGGGCAATCCAATCTTCAAAGTAGTATTCGGCTTGATTCGAAAAGGTGTATATCCTGTTTAAACTGAAGATTTTACAGTCGATATCGATGTTTGAGATTTTTTGGCGACCTCAGTGTAATGCGGAAGCCACAAAACACGAAAAAATGATGATTATAAATACTTATAAGAACTGTCAAGCATTATAATGATCTCAAATTAGTATAATTTAAATCGAAAGCATTTTTATGTACTCTACCCCGACACAAAATCAGGAAAATGTAAATCAGGACATGCCGAAACTTTCTGTTCATAATATACCAACATTTCTTTCATTTCGACACTTCTGATCCCTCAAAAAGGTTTGAAGCTAAACGTTTCGCAATTTTTCCACTTTTCAAGTTTTTCGAAGTTAAAATTGTATTCTGTCTTTTTCAAAGGACACCAAATTCTCACTTCAGTACTACTAAAAGTGCCTCTATGAATCCTTCAGATCTAAAAATGAACTCTGTTTGCTGCCTTCTCACAATTAAGGCACTCTTAATCTCTGGTTTAGAATAATGGGTGGGGAGCACAAAGTTCCCTGTGAATCCTTAAAAAGGAGCCTAACGCCAACAACAGTTGCCCACACTACAGCGTTCATAGTAATTCGTTGTACACAAATCCCATTACAATCTTCTACACTTTCAAATATTCAACAGCCAACCAATTTACTCAATTTATTTTCAAATATCGTTGAAACTCAATTTGTGTACTATATCCTGTCATCTAATCCGTACAAAAGCTTTGAAAACATTTTCCCAAATACCCTGGTTAAACATAAAGTTTGTATAGTTGATATACGATGGCTTCCCACGCCGAGTGAGTGAGAAAGAGAATATTAAAAGTTAATGCATGCATAGTTCATGCCACCAAGACCTATAAATGCTCCTGTTTGCTACTACAATGAATCCTAATAGAAGTTTCTCAGAAAACATCCTGTGAACTTAGCTCTTATTCACCGGGAGAATTCTGGTGAAACTTTTAAAATTTCGCTACAATGTACTTAAGGAGAACTAGTGAATAATATTCAGATAACTATAACGAAGGACGTTGTAAATACAAAGTACAGTGGAAACATTAATTGGATTTAACATGAGTTGAGAAAAGTTACCTGATGAAATAAGTTTCCAAAAAGTTAAGTGCTGGCAGTGTACTCCTTTTTTTGTCCTGTAATATAATTAATTATGAATGAATTCAGCAGAAGAGTAGTTACATATGTAAATGTCCACAAAAAATCCTTGTAAATTGATTAAATTCTTCCAAATCATGGAAAATTCTAGTTCAAACCAAACTGGGAATCATTCGTTAAATTTCAATCATAAAATGTATCCTAGATTGAAACTACGAACTTTTTGCATGACATTTATGTACGACCCCCCATGGCTCCTTCTCTATTTCGGACAAATAAGTTATTAAATTTTTGGGGCTCGATTCAGTCGTTAAATTAGACTTTCAATCTTTCTCTCTCTTACTCTCTATCTCTCTCTTGCTATCCCATGTTCGATTTCCTCGCGCGCTCTCTCTCTCTCTCTCTTTCTCTGTATTTTGGCCATATAGCTTAAATAAATTGTATGCTTCTTTGAATCACATCTACGTCCTGCAATGTACGATTCAATTCTCTGCCTGAAGTTATCACAAATTTATCCGTTTCGGATATACTCCTTCCGATTTTGTACTGGATTTAATGCTAAAATGTTTTCAGCATAAGGTTCAAGGATCAGCAAAGGACACCCTCACTTGTCAGCAAGTACTTAAATAAACGTTATATTACACCATCATACATGCATACATTTAATTCGCTTGGGCTGAGTGTACAAAGTTAATTTGAAATAACATCCCAAGTGTGTGAAACTCCCAAAATGTCTCCCGTACACCATATAAAGGAGCGCTTGACTTAACGCCAAAAAGGAATCCTTGCAATGCATAGTGTGAAACCCGGAACGACTACAGATAATAAACCCTTGCAAATTAAATTGACTACGAAAATGTTGAAGGCATTTTAAATAGGTTAAAATATGGTAAAGTTGAATAGTCACTAGCGAGAGAGAAAGTAAAAGAGAGAGAGGACGAGAGCGGGCAGTCCAAGGAGATTCAGCGTTCAAATTCAGCGAGGAAAAGAGAAAAAAACCAATATTCGAGGAGTGAACGTATCCACTAACTCAATTCTATTTATTTAGTGCTAAAAGGCCAAGAATTAAGGAAATACCGAAAATTCTGTTAGGTTATGTTGTGATGTTAAACTTTGACAACACTATGCAGGAAAACACGAGAACGACATGTTGACGTTGTTGCTGGAGATAATTGAAAAAAGTTTGTTTTTCCTGTTCGGATTGGTGCATGTTGGCAAAATAACGAAAATGAAATTATAAATGTTAAATTATTTGAGTTCCACAGCGAAATTAGCCGAAATTCAGGATTTTGGAAATCCAACTCTTACTTGAAAAGGCTTTATAGATATTTAAAAAAACGGTATTAATGACGGGTAAGTTACGGAAAATGACAACATAAATTATATAAACTTTTCCTGGCTTTTCATTAATATTCAAAGAAAAACCTTCCACGCCCAATGCATCCATGCAATTTTTAAAAAAAGGACTTTCAATGCAGAATTCGTTTTTCTCATACCATAAAGCATCCTGATTTGTACATTTCTGCTCATTTGATATGAGTTATTCTGACTTTTATCTACTCTACTTCGATCGTTAATGGGACAGCGTGACAGACTTCCAATCGGAAGGTCTGTAGACCAAAGCCTATTGAACGTTGTTCAACCAAAAACAAGTCAGTCAAAAACCATGGACAGAGCAATCTTCAGTGAAGTGACGCTGAAGATGACAAAAAAAAGAGACGAACCAGAAGCTATTCACAAAGACCAAGGAGAAGAAAAACGATAGTCAATGTCTCCTACCAACCCGGATCGAGTCAGCTTGATAGCGCTGAGACCAGCCTACCCCTTTCATAACCAAATGGCTCTCAATATAAGGATTAGCCCCTGGAATATCACCTGCCCATGAGCCATGGGTAAGGTTCTCCCATAGGATGCAATGTGCCTTTCCAGTGCATGGTATTCCTTTACGTCCGGCTTTTCTGCCATCATTGAGTAAGTAGCTCTCAGCAAATCCTTCAGATGCTAATGTAGTGTAACATTTCGTTAAACGTTGTGTGACCGTTTGTTGATTGGATATTTGACACAGCGTAGGGACATTGCTTTGGTTTTGGTTATCTTATCTTTGGTTATTTTATGGTTTATCCTAGCGACCGATCTGCTCCTTTTTGTTTTCGATATGCTGAAATGTTTTTCAACTTTTTTTCACCCTGGTTTCCATTGCGATGCGCCATTGTGTATAAATCTAAGGGATTAGTCATATTTTAGTCTCACTTGAACCGGCAAAGCTCCTTTTGAAGCACTCTTTTGCGTCATTAATATCTGTAAATTGACAGATGTCTCTAGTTTTGGGTGTTGCCATTGTTTTAAGTAAATTACCGTTATATTGTCTTCGGGATAATTATTTTGGGATGCATTTCGTTTCCTTGTCTTCATAATGATTCTGGAATAAATCTTTATTTGTTGCCGCTTGTCAAAAAACTTCAAGGAAACATGGGATCGGATCGACTGAATTATTCTCCAGTAGCTTGAATGTTATCGTTTTTGTCACAACTACCCTGTTTTCATGCAAAATGGCTGCATAAGTTGTATCATCTACTGGCTTGACCAGTAGCGCATGCCATAGAGTTTGAGGCGTGGCTTACTTCTTATTCGGACTTCTTTGCCTTTATCCCTAAGCAAACGCGTATAGACAGATTTTTTTTAAATAAAAAGCCTTTTGGAGGCTTTCTTTTGGACAACTTCTTCAAATCCATTTGCTCACACTTCATCCTTTTTTCTTTGCTGCGTCCTTTTCATTATCAGCTGGGAAATGTTTTGATAACACAATCTATGGCAATCACTCACATTTTAACTACTACAGGTCAAGCCTTATTCTCAATATATGTTTTTCCAGGTTTTGTTTATAGTATTCAAGTGCTCTTTAAGCTTCAATTTACTGTCTCCAAAGAGCTCTTCATTGATATTATATTTTCGAACATTACAGGGAGCTCTGATGAGTATGACTATGTCTCCTGTCTATCGCATGTGGAGTCCTTTCTCATAACGATGCAAGGAATTGCCCTACGTCTCATGTTAACCAGGTTTAGGACAGGTCAACAGCCATCACTGACCAAGTTGAAAGAAAGCTAGACTTAAACTCTAAGAAGGGCTGAAATCAGTGAAAAAATAGTAATATCTGGTAACATCCAGAACAATCAGGAATAATGTTGACTTCTTCCGTAAAATACTGAAGTTACATTCACACTCGAAATGACAACATCGAGTTAACAATAGTCATACAAAGGTTCCCTGAGGAACAAGCGAAGATTACCCGAACGGAAACTCTCCATTGAACCAAAGCGCTACACCAGCAAAAAAAGGAATATGAGAAGGAAAAGAACATGCAGCGCGTGGAGTATGCAGACTTTGGCAGAAAACTAAAGATAGAGTAGCAGTGGATACCAGAAAGTTGTTGATGAATTTGACGGATATACTACGGAGGCTAGGGGTAGCATGAAGAACGTTGACGTTCACAAGAAGTTGGTGGCAAGGATATGATCACATGGAAAGATAGCAATCCGAAAACAATAGATAACAACAAAATGATCAAGTTAGTAACCGACTTCACAGAGCCCTCTTCAAAGGTTGAGACAAAGTGGACATAACCCACAGCAGAAAGGAAGGAGAAGACCACTCTAATTCTAATAGAAGAAATAGAAAATAGACTGAAATCAATTTAGGACATTAATGCAACTGGGAATGATTAAATAATATCCGAACTGTTTGAATTCACAGGAAGGAACTTCCTTTTTCATTATAGCTACTGGCACTTGAATCGAGTCCACAATCGCTGAATTTTTCCCGGCGCTTACTTTTTTAAACCATCAACTCTCTTCAGGCCCTGAAGATTGAAGCATTAACGGCCAAATTCTTCTCTATTCTGTTTTCCAATCTTTTAGTGTAATCTCTGTCGATTTTATTGGTATGTGTCCGTGTTAGTTGGTACAAAACTTGGTTATGTTCGCAGTACTCCTTGCACATCCACTAGACGTTCTAGGTTTCTTAGCATAAATGACGTTTAGTTGACAGGTCGTAAATCCTGTGCTTGTTGTGGCTAGGCTTTACCAGGTTAGTGTTAAAATCACCTTTCTCCTCCCTGAAAGATTATATTCTAGATCTTCACTTTTGTGTTTTTGCCATCATCATAACCATGATTGAATATACACTTACGAAAACCGATCAGATGCAACCGATCACCCGTACTGTCTTTTCATCCTTTACGATTTCCCATGCGAGACAGCCAAGGTAAGGAGTCACAATGATAACGCGTACATTCTTCTCATCTTTTAAGCTGTAAAAGTATTTTTGCTTTAGTAAAAGCTCGAGCCGATATAAATGATTCTGTGCCCCTTTTGAAGCATTGTGTCTGTGTTTAGTTAGCTTCTGCTTCTAATCCTTAATTTTTAAAGCTTCCTTCCTTAATGTTTCGAAAGAGATCCAAAGCATTCTTTTTGTTTTTCTCATAATACCTTAAAAGATTTTCACATTTCGCCTCTAGTCCTGCCCGTTCGGTGCTCGATTCGTGAACTGAGCTGTTCTGGATATATCTTGAGTCTTATATCAGAACTCTTCCAGCTTTTGTCCGCCAGGTCACCTTTTTTTTATTAGGGATTAAAAAGCATTTTACCGAAACTCTTAGTCCGCATTCTTGGCGTTTGCTTTACTTCGTTTTCAATATCTTTTCGATTTCGTAAAGGTTTCGCAGAGTGTGAAACTTTATGTCATCTAAAGTGACGTTTAGTCCTATATGGCGAACCCGTTTCAAACCGATTCTCTAGAATTGTGGTAGACCACGATTTCTTGTCGCCTGATCTTACTGCAAAGATGACCCATCACTGATCCCATATCATTCGACTGCAGGTTGTAGGGTTTTGAAGCTAGGACATGAAGTAACCGAAAAAATGTTTTCTGATATGCCTGAGCAGTAATATTTATCCTTACATAACCAAATAGTAGAAGCACTTGCCAAGTAGCATTTTCTGCCGCAGAATATGATTCTGGCCACTTTTCTTGTCCACAAGTTCTAAGATCAAAAATTCCGTAGAAACTTTGTAAAATCTTCTAGCATTCAATAATTATGAACCATAGTTGGGAAACAATATTGAATTATGTATAAAGTAAAACTATTAATCCTGAAGTCCTGTTCCAAAAACTTCCTTTAATCTTCCATTAAAATTTTGAGATTTCCCACGAATGTATTCTCCTTTGCGCTTATTTAAAACAAACATACTTCAAACTCAATATGATACATATAGGCTTTTACAAAGCACGTTCAAAGAAACGTCAAACACACCCTATTAACACTGCATTCTACCCTCGTACACCTATTAACCCTATTATCATCTTTCAGATTTAATTACAGACACCTTATTTCACATACAATATCACTTGCGTACATGCAACAATGTACAATCTAAACAGTATAATCCACTTCTACAATTCAACATTCCATCATCAGGACATTCTCTCATGTTGGGTACACTATATACAATGTACCGTATTACGTCCTTATTAAAAATCCTTTAAGCAACAGTCGTAAAATGTCAACAGTGCCAGTATCATTAGGACGAGCGAAGAAAAAAAAACGAAATAGGAAGCACAACAATGGAATAGTCACGTTATCCTTAACGTTCTTAACAAGTAAAGAAGCCTTTTCAAAATACACAGGATATTTACAAACTTAGGTTGGTAGGTACGTGCAATGAGCTCCTCCATTACCGGAATAAACTAAAAATACCCGACAGTAAGCAACTGCCAGATTAAACAATATGGCTAAAGGATAGAGAATGTTGCCAAGAAAATGGGAAGGATGTAGACGTTTAATTTGTGTTGATACTTATAACAGAAGAGCTACAAGAGTGCAAATTATATATATATATAATTTTGAAATTGTACTATGCAATGCACGTACTTAATCTTCTTGAGAGTAAAATGGGAAAAAAGGGTTATATAAAAGGCAAGGACAATACAAGTGTTGCAGACTAACACCGATCCGTGTTTTAAACAGTACAAATTGAATCAAAAAGGCATGACTTAATTGTTTAGCCGTCTGTTTCAATTAAGCTAAAATTAAAAATTTTTTTTTTTCGAGCATGCAATATGGAAGCTTACCCGTCGTTGATTGTCAGGAATTCGAGCTCAAACCTTAAATTATGTCCAAGCATGGCCTTATAAATTCTCTTTATTCTTTCTCTTAGAAATGTGACTTGCTTATAGAAATCCACTCAATATTCCCTAAGGACTAACATCCCGAATTTTTGATGTTGTGCAGCTGTTACACGAACTGTTGAAAGGAAATTCTAATACCAGTTTCAAAATCTTATTAATTTATTAATTTTCCGAGAGCGTGAGAGCAACATGAGATTTTTTGAGAGCAAGGATATACCAGTACACGTGCCTGTTTTTCAATTGTTCCTTGTACACGCTATATTCATTGAGCTTATTACATCTAAAAAGCGAATTATCCTGACTTCAACTCTAAATACATTCAGGACGCAAAAGCAGAATTTCAGATATTAGCATTTAAACAGGACTCTGTTGATTTTTCAGAGCATGTACATGACTTTTCGCACAAAATACTACAATCGACGAAAACGAATTTACGAAAACTAGCAGGGAGGGAGGAAAATTTGAATGCAACCCCTGCATTGAGGCTCGTGCAATTGTCCTTACAATTGGGGCGAATGCACAGTTTATTAGAATGAATGCGGGAGGAGGAGGATGATCTAAAATCATATATCTCATGATCGCCAACTTTCGAGCACACAATTCTGTTAATTCTCACAACATTTAAAATTATTTCGCATCCCTAAGTCCAGTCTCTGAATTCTACTCTGATTGCTTGTGAAATTATCAAATAACACTGGTGTCCTTTTATTAATTTTATTTCCGATAGTTCCTATTGGATTGAAAAGAGGCACTGTCACAGGCATATGGTTTGGTCTTTTGTGTTCCATAATTTTTCCCATCATCCTTCAGCATGATGATTGGATGCTCATTTGGTGGGCGTGGTCACCGGGCTAATGAAGGCCTAAAAGCAATAGCTCATAATCTCACATTTTATCTGCTCTTCCCTTTTTTCATGTTACTCTCTTTTCGTTCTTGTATTTTGATCTTTATTTTGTCTGTAGGATTCGTACTTCCGTGTCTGTACATTTCATTTTGAAATACTTCTTGATATTTCTAGAATTTTAATCCATATTAAACCTGGTCTTCATCTTCTGGTCTGTTTCACCTCCTCCTGTTCAGTTCTCTTTCAGGGATGTTCTGCAGTAATTCCTCTGACTACTTCCACAGCCTTCCTGGGTATTAAAGTACACTGGTGGTTTGGTCTGTCTTGATTACGTTCTTGCCCGTTGACCTATTTATCGACAGATATCAAATTTTGGCAAGAATCATACTTCACGCTTAAGTAGGGCTTTGTATCAAGAATGTAGGTGTAACACCTCACCAACCTCAGAGTGTGGTCTGTCTGGTTGACTCCATTCTCATCTGGTGACGCACTTGTCCTTTTGTTTTTTTTTTAGTTCTTTGAAGAAAGTGTCAGTGATATCACAAGATATCACAAGATTTGGCGAGAACTATGCCCCAAACTTTAGCTCTATAAATCTTTTTGTCTTAGTTTTAGTCTAAAACAGGTCCTCTTAACATTTTCGTAACAAGTCCGTAGTTCAAATACTCGTAAATGGCAGTGCCAGTATTGCTTAGCTCTGAGTTTCAGATACTGGATGATCATCCCACTTAGGTGTGCTAACAAACCTTTATATAATTGTAAAGGTCAAGCGTGGTACTGACCACATCACCTTGTCGTGTGTGTTTCTTTTTGAAATGAGATAGCTCACAATTATCCGAAGAAGGGCCAATTAAAAGGACAAAGGATGAAAACTGGACTGTAATGGGAACGATTATTGTTATTAATATTATTATTATTATTTTTGATATTATTTCATGGAACTTTACTAACCCTAACAATATTTTGAGCCACTTATTTGCTTCTCATCTACTCACAGTTCAAGAAGGAGCTAATCTCATTCCTATGGATCCAAATGGTCTCAGTGATCCATATGTGAAAACGAAGCTAACACCAGATGAAGCGGATAAAACAAAAAAGAAAACAAAAACAATCAAAGCATCCTTAAATCCAGTATGGAATGAAACGATCACATAGTGAGTCAAATTTAATCTTTTTCACCAACTGTTATCTGATATTTTTTTTCACCTACCCTTCAACAGTGATCTCAAACCGGAAGATAAGGACCGAAGGGTTCATATTGAAGTATGGGATTGGGATAGAACTTCCCGAAATGATTTTATGGGCTCCTTGTCTTTTGGAATTTCTGAAATTATCAAGGTCAGAATCATAAACCTAACATGTAAAATTGTTAAATTTCAACCTCAACATCTAACCAATAATCGTTTTAGAGTCCCGTCGACGGGTGGTATAAGCTTCTTACCCAGGAAGAGGGTGAATTCTATAACGTTCCATGTGCTGACGAGATAACAGATCTATCCAAACTCAGGAATCAAGTAAGTGCTTCCGACTAAAAACCCCTGGAAATACAAAATAAAATCATTTCATATCGCATTTACATTCTCACAAATACATCTTTATCATCCTAGAAACCATCTACAAGACGAACACCACAACGTTCGGATAGAGAGGTACCACATAATGTCACTAAACGTGATATGATTCGAGCTTCAGATTTCAACTTCCTAAAAGTTCTCGGAAAAGGATCATTCGGAAAGGTGAGTAATCGGACGATTCATTCCTGACCTGTGTTTGACCCTCAAATGGATTTCTATCCGAAAATAATTTCAAAGGATAATACATACTAATCTCTGTCACTTGACGATGATTTTCACAGGTCCTTTTGGCTGAAAGGAAGGGCACTGATGAGCTCTATGCCATCAAGATTTTGAAAAAGGATGTCATCATACAGGACGACGATATTGAATGTACGATGGTTGAAAAACGTGTTCTAGCATTATCCGAGAAACCACCATTCCTTGTGCAGTTACATTCTTGCTTTCAAACTATGGTAAGTGGGCAAATGGACGTTGGTTGAATTGTTTCAGTTCATGGATGTTGAATTTGATGGACACATCCGTGCCGCATTTTAAACCTTTCGTATCCGAGAACTAATTAAAAGTCTGATTGAAGTTTTCAGTTGAGAGTAACATTTGAAAAGGATTGGAATCTAATCACATCTCACATTTCATAGGTTTTCTCCGTTAGGTCTTTTCTTTTCAAGGCATCCTGCGGCATGTAAACCGATTAAGTCTTAATCCTTTTCTTCGTTTCAGGATCGTTTACATTTTGTTATGGAGTATGTTAATGGCGGTGATCTTATGTTTCAAATTCAACAATGTGGTAAATTTAAGGAACCAGTTGCAGTGTAAGTGTTTGTAAGAACTACAAAATTGAAAATCGGAAAATTCGGTTCGCCCCTCATTAACCCAAATTGTCTCGATTTCCACAGATTCTACGCAGCTGAAATAGCTATTGGGTTGTTCTTCTTACACACCAAAGGAATTGTCTATCGTGATTTGAAATTGGATAATGTCCTGTTGGACACAGATGGTCATGTGAAAATTGCTGACTTCGGAATGTGTAAAGAAGGAATAACTGGTGAAAAGACAACTAAAACATTCTGCGGTACACCCGATTATATTGCACCGGAGGTAAAATATCAATTTTATTGCACACGCTCTTCCCAATCTCCCTTAAATGCCTAGGAACTTGCAATGAATGAATTGCATCCTGCAATATTGAAGTAATGACAATGCGAACAGAAAAAAAGTGTTTAAACAAAACCTTCATAAAAACCATTTTCAAATTGCATATCCATCAACTAACAAACAGGCAAACTAAATTATTAAAACTCATTCACTTTACCTTCGCCACCCACAGATCATTCTCTACCAACCCTACGGCAAATCAGTCGATTGGTGGGCATACGGTGTCCTTCTATACGAGATGCTCGTCGGTCAACCACCATTCGATGGCGAAGATGAGGAGGAACTTTTTGCAGCAATAACTGACCACAATGTATCATATCCGAAGAGCTTAAGCAAAGAAGCCAAGGAAGTGTGCAAAGGGGTAAGTGTAATCCATTCTTTGTAGTGCAACATCCAATACCATTAGCCTTTAAAATCCATTAAAACTTTTCCAAAGCTATCTCATCCCTTGGACATTATCGTTCCATTCAATAGATTTCATCCTTTATCCTTGTTATATTTATAAATAATGATTTATACATTGGACAAGATAAGAAGAATTTCAAAGATTTTTGCAATTTTCCACAGTTCCTAACCAAACAACCACAAAAACGATTAGGATGTGGATCAGACGGCGAGGAGGAAGTACGTGCTCATCCTTTCTTCCGACGTATTGATTGGGAAAGAATTGAAAATCGCGAAGTTCAACCACCATTTAAACCAAAGATTGTGAGTATTTTTTTTATTTGTTTAAATGCTGGTTCAGGGAAGGAAATGGGGCGGAAAATGTGCGGTTTGGCTAAGACTTAATGAATGCTTACTGTGATTCCTTTGAATGCGGTTTAGGAATTAATAAAAGAAAGCTTGAATAGGTTTCTAATTTCCGATGGGATTGTGAGCTCTTCCAATCAATACAAGGCATTCAGAGAGCAATGTTCAAAATATTTATTTAACTTGTTTGAAAGGCATCGAAATCCCGAATCTAATTAGGACACAATGCAAACTATCAAATGATTGTTCTTATCACGTAAACCCTGACCCTTTTAAGCATTTTTGTAACATACCATTTATGCCTTTGTGCTGCCTTCGTGAAACTTCCTTTCCCATCATTTACCAAAATAACCTGCCAACTTCACAATTCCCCAAACATCTAGTTCCGATTATTGTAAGAGTTTTCTTCAAACACAGAAACAGACTGAATTTACTCCAAGATATTTTCTCCTATATACATAGCTATATCATAGCTATATCTCCAATATCTTCCTCTACCACTTTTCCTCCCTTTTGATAGTAAACATACTTTCGAGACTTCACACTAGAAGCAACGCTCCAGTGAAGGTAAACTGTTACTACTGTCAAAAGTTTGTTGACTCAGCTGATTGATTGATTATATTTACATATGCTTATGACATTCCGCTAGTAAACTATGTGTCAGTTAGCTCCAAAATGTTGTACGAATAAGTTGACATGTACAGTGTAACAGCAAAATTGTTGAATTTATACATCTTTTAAACGAATGTATAAATTTTAAAATGTAGAACCAATTTATTAAGATGGTATAGACCACATAATATCCTAATATCCACAAAAAATCCTCTAGATTACGATTTGGATTATGATTTTGAAGCATAAATGACAACTTGATGTGAGTTTTTCTATTAATGTTACTGTCTGCCATTCAATATGGCCGAAAATAAAAGGATTTTGAAGTAATCTTTATAAGAACTTACTTTGATGAGTTTCAGCCCTAGAATTAAATCAATTAAACCAATAGAAGAGTCTTTAAAACAATATTGTTGTCAAACCACTTTGACTTTCATAAACTTATCTTGATTACACATTTCAGTTGTTGCGTTACATACGAAGTAACATACCCTGGAGTTTTTTGCACCACCCCCCCCCCCCCATTCAACATATTTACATGTTGAAATTTAAGATGCTTATGCACCTATTCATAAGTCAAGCTTCAGTACTGAAGACATCCTTAACTTTGGACATCCAAACGATTCAGAGACAAAGATCTTAAGACATTTTTTGATCAAAATCCAAAACAAACGTTTAAAAAACATGTGCAGAGTTTTTGAGACCGATTTAATAATTGGGTTCTTTTAAAATTTAAAAGCGAGGACCCTATCCTCTTCATACTCATAACGAGCAAAGCTCGAAATTATGAGGTTTCTTAGGTCCATCCAGTTTGTCTAAAGAATACGCCTCGACAATATTCACCCATTTTCAGGGCTTTCAGAAGAGTTCTACATCTCATCAGATAGCAATCAATTTCTGCTCCCATTTTGCACCTGTCATAGTTCATTGCTATTCAGCTATGCTTCCTTTGTGCTCCAACATGCTCAACTTTGAGGTATTCACGATACTAATTGCACCCCACGCTGGATACCTTCAAATCTTCCCCTACAACTACAACTCACAATCTGTGATCACGAGATCATAGATATCCTTTAAAAACAATAACATAGTCTAAATACAATCAGTCAGAATGGTTCACTTGTTAAACGATGTAAGCATCCCAGCGAACGAACTGGTTGGGGAGACGCCACTCTTTCTTTCAAAGAATTAATCCCACTCTTTATTCCTTTTTCCAGCTCTTCCATGAAAAGACTAAATGGCAGGCATTGTATTTCTCTATTTAAAATAAAATCCAACAACTTAAATACAACTCTGAAATAAATTCGGTAAAGTGGAATTTATTTTAAACTTCATTCAAGTTCATCGGTTTTCTTTCTTTCTTTCTCTGTACCTCCACCTATCCTTCTCTCTCCCTGCCTTTCTCTCCTTCTCCTCTCCCTCTCTCTATCCTTTTCCCACCATCTCTTTCTGTCCCTCTCTCTCTCCCTCCCTCTCTCTCCCTCCCTCTCTCTCTTCCCTTTCTCACCCAAATTTTGGCATTAAAAAAATATGGTCCCCAGGCTACGTAAACATGGATAGGTCCAGTACATTTTAGGTCGAGCATCACCTCTTTTCGGATTTCTGGTTCAATTGATTCGAAGTTGATTCGAAAACACCATTCAGACGCTTTCATTGGAATCGTCAAGAGACTCTCAGTTTGTCTTTTCATGTCCGAAAAATCAGTGTTTTATAGAGTCATAAGAGTCAAGCCGCGATCGGAGCTCATTATTTGGAAAATAAAAAACAGAACGGTAAACTTCACAGGAATATGCTTCAAAAAAATTCGGGTTCATGAATTTTGACATTTGTAATGTTAACTTTCGACAAAACTGTAAGATATGTTAGATATCTTGTCAGACAATCGACTGGTTTGTTGGCAGGGGAATTCCCAAGAATTGTTCAAAATATTGCTTGGTTCACTGCTAAACCTCCGGGACGGGTATATTGAAAAAATGAAATGTCAACTGGCCCCTAAGACCGTGCAAGGGCACAACCATTCAAATTCTTCTATGAGAGTTTTTTTAAATCTTTTGTCTAAACCAGTAAGTCAAGAAGGATGTTAGACGAAGAAGCCAACGTATTGTTAAAATACCATGCCACATGTTTGTGAAATATTAGTGAAAAATTTGGAATCAAGACTGTATTTAGTTCAGCGAAACCAAAAATGACATTTTCACATCCTTGTTTTTAAAATATTTTGAACAAATCATTATAAGGTATCGGTTTCTTCTAATTTTGAATTGTAACGCCCTCAGAAGTAAGGCCTGTAAAATTCGTGTACAGAGGACGTACGTTCTGCACCTGTGAAATGCTCTATGACGACTGGGTACCCGAGGTCGCGGAACTGAGAATTGAATCCCTCCTGAAGCTTATTTTCGCTTATTGGCTAAAAAAAATTGAGAAAGACTTGTGGAGCACCTTCTGGGCACAGGCACCATGTGGAACCTGTCAAGTCCCAACACCCGTGCGTTACTTTGGCATTGATGCCCAAACATCCGAAGCAAATAGATACCTTATAAGAATTTCGAAGAAATGGTTGGCAAAACAAGGACCTCCATCGACTTTGTTCGCTGCTTTACGCGTTACCCTAAGGTATACCTTTGCGATAATCTTTAGAATCTGGTATTGCCCGTAAACAGCCAGTCATTAAGCTTGATTATCCAATGAAATGAACCCAACTCATTGCCTTTAGAGGAGTCGCCAATATTGCAAACGTACCTGATTGGTTCTCCTGGAGTCGATGAATCCTTTGAAGTTTAATTTTAAATTAATTTAAGCATTTTTTAAGCTTCTCTCTTTACTGCAAATTTCAATGAAAATAAATTATTCTAGGCATCAAACAAATCTAAAACGTAAATTATTATTTCGTTAAATGTTAAGCCATGGATAATTATATTTCCTTTCATTACAGAAACATCGCAAGGACGTGTCCAACTTTGATCGTCAATTTACATCTGAAAAAACCGATTTAACACCAACTGATAAGTTATTCATGATGAATTTGGACCAGACAGAGTTCGTTGGATTCTCCTATTTGAACCCTGAATTCGTAACACATATCTAAAATGTAAATTATACCAAGTACCAAATGAGAATCTTTCAAATAGTAATAATTTATTAAGAATATTATTAACCTTTATTTCAATCGAGCTCGATGCGACTACCGAATTTCTTCGTCGTCGCAGACAGAAAAAGCCTCTTATAGATATGATAAGTGCAAAAAGTTATCAAAAAAACAACATTGAGAATGACAAACAGTTTTTTTTTGGATTTCATATTAATAAAATAAAATGAGATCAAATTTTTTTAATATTTGTCAAAAATATTTTCAAAAAAAAAATTACAAAAAATTATATAAAATTTCATTGAGTTTCACCCTACAAACCATGCAAATAAGAGTTTATTGTTAAAATTCATAAAAAAAAAACTCAAAAGAGTCGGAAAGAAATTATTGAAAAAAAAACGCAATTTTCTAAATAAAATTTTGAAATTTATTTATTTTTAAGCGATTTGTCGTTATAGTCTAATTAGAAAATGAAGAAAGCATGAGAAGAAATTTCTTTGACTTTTACGTTTCATCAAGCGATAATCAAAATTTGGTTATGCCTTCGTGTTGATGATTAGTTTAATATAATAACAAATTTATTAGAAGAAGAAAAAAGTCCTTTCCAATTCCATTAGTGTTGTGTTTTATCATAAGCAGGAAGGTATTGTTATTTAATTGGTATTTATTATTGATCATAATTTATATTTACTATAAGGGTATAAGCGGCGTGTAGAACAATATAAATATATATATATATATATATAATTCAATAATAACTTACTTCAGAACGTTAATAAATTGATTTATCACTAAAAAAAACAATTTTTTGTTTTAAACTTTTGTATTCTTGTTTGCAAAACAGTCGGACGCATATTTATTTTATTCCAGCAAATACAAATTATTATTTTTTTGAATGATTTTCATTATTTCAATTATTCAATTCTATTTCTGCTGAAATGTTTTTAATTTTAGTGAATTTATTAGCATGAGAGTGTGCTTCATATTAACAAAAAAAATGAGGTAAATAAATGTTTAAAACAAAAGATAAAATAATGGGGAATTTCTACGTTTCATTAATATATATATAGGTGTTTGAAATAGAATCAATATCAGATTTCAATGAGCTTTTTTTACTTGACGAAACAAAGTAAGAAGTGCTTTCACGAAATAGATCAAATTTCATTCAGTTCCTTATTATTGAATGCAATTTATTGTTGTTGAATGCAATTAAATGCAATATTTAAAAATTTTAGCCATGGATACAAGATTTCGGCAATTTTAGATATAATGTAATCATGTCATATGCCTTTTCGTTCTCTTTCAATAAATTTTCACTACTAGTTCGATAGTTTTCTTTTCAATAGACCTCTTTAATATTTCATTTATAATCCTTAAAATTATTCATTAATTTGCTGATATAAAAGCTTCTCGAAATATCTTCAACCGTGCGTACGTTTCATCTGTTTCGAAACAAGATTCTAAGAGAGATGACAAGGATTCATTGTCTATGGCATGTTCAAAAAAAAACATGGAACGTATCCAATACAGGATCATCCGAAACAAAATTGATTTACCTACAATACATCGGCTATGCCACGTGAAAACTATCCCTGAATTGGAATTTCCACTGCCCAAACTTATTTGAAAAAGCGTTAAAACCAAAAGCCAAAACCACAATAAAAATGCAATTTGCTCTTAACAAATACACTATCTACTTTCTCCTCCTTTATAAAAACAACTACATATTTTTTATTATTATCTTAAAAATTATTATTCCCCTCCCCGCAAAAGTATTATTATAAATTAAAGTCCACGAAAATTTCCTTGAATGGTGTTATCACGCGGGACTGCCCCTCCTTGATTGAACCTCAGCGTCTTCAGTGGCTCCTCTAAGCCCTGCGCATCCGAATTTTCCTGTAGGAAATTCTCATTTCCTACACTCTCTGATATTAGAAAGAGAAAAGATGAGCTAACAACTCGAGATAAATGTATCTAAATGAGGATGAAAGAGATTCAGGATGACGAGTGTCCTCTCTGATGTTACTTATCTGCCGTCTGAGCTCAATAATTTAGCGCTAATCGTAGTTAGTACAAACGTCTAAATGAAAATTAAGTCTTATTAACTTTTTTTTCTGTCAAATCTGAATTATAAAAAATATATTTGTTAATTTTAATTTCTTAAAAACAAATCGTCCAATGGCTTGGAATAACTCCAATTTAACTTGATTGTAATTCAATATTTTTAAGCTAAAATTGAAATTAAAGTTGGATCTGAAATTTTATCAACATTAAATTTAAATACTTTGAATAATTTAGAAATTTCACCTTAAAATTAAAAACTTTGAATGGTCTTCTTGGTTTACGCAAGCTAAAATTATTTGTAGCTTTGTAGCTTTCCCAGACCATGCATTGCTTGTATTGAGAAAATGCAGACGTTAAAACCACAATAGTTATAGCTACCAACAGTCAACACCTAAAGACGCAAGGAAAATGCAAAATCTCATGAAGAGCAATTAAGTCTTAATCATAAGATCCTTACTACTTGATGGATTCTTTCATGAGCCTAAAAAGATAACCAAGTAACTGTGGCTGGCTACTGCTCCAAACTTCCAACTATCAGTTGATTCCTATTTGATGCCACTCCTCAGACAACCTGGTAATCACTGCTGGAGTCTCTGGACTTTCAAAACTAACCAGATGCGCTGCTGCTGTTTTAATCCAACCCAGCGAGCGTCCTGATGGTCTTTGTTGTAGGGTTTCAAATTGAATTTACTCCCTGCGTACAGGCAGAAAAACAACAGATCTACAGATCTCCAAAGAAGTCCCAGGGTTTGCAGCCTGAAACTAGCTATACCTGGGCACCTACTGTCAAAATTTTCTTTATTTTCTTTTGTCATTCTCATCCTTGCAACCATATTGCTTTGCATAGTACACGTCTTAGCTTTGTAGATAGCAAACCATGACTCTAAATACCACTTCACAAGATTCCATAAGTAATTTAGCCGTCCTGGTGCTTCAGTCTGTTGGCCATACTTGGATAATAGAAGTGATTCGTTTATTCTGTTGACTCATCTCACTCCAAGGAACACCCTCTCTTTAATGAGTAAAACTTTTCAGTTTTGATGATCTTCTTCCCACCACTCTGACACTTTGGTCACAAACGGTCTGAATTACAGATATCGGTGGGAAAATTTCTTTCTTTTTTCCTTCGATTCAAGGAAGTTTACTCTATCTTTCTCCACAGTGCGCAAGATAGGGTTCCCCCATTTGGACTCCCTTTTACAAAAATAACGTAAATAGATTGATCTTTTAACGATTTATAGGGATATTTGCACCGCTGCCGAAAAAAATATATCAAAGTTTCTGTCTGGTCAGTGTCCGCCTCTTCAGTTGTCTCTATATTCCTGTCCTGTGAACCTAGAGAAGATGCATGGCTCCACAGGTTTAGGGAAGGTGTGAGTCTTGCTAAAAGCCTTGATATCAACATAGCCATTTAAGGAAAAAGAAACACTCTTCCTATATGTACATCATAGACTATTTAGTATACCTTCATAGCCTATGAAATGGCCAGCATATCCTTCTGGATATCCGACACTGTCGTCGATAGACAGACCAAATATTTTACGTGGATTGAACGGCTTCCAATTAAAATCCCATCCCAATCTGGCATTTCCTTTTCAGTCCCTCGGTAAATATTTATAAGTCCTAGTACATTCAATTGTTTGTCGTTTCTTCAGTTTGCTGTGAAACTCCACGCAATGTCCTTCGTTGGGTTTCGGTAGTCAGTTGCTGTCGTTATTATGTCCTTTTAAGGATAGTAGTTGGAAGTCTATGGAAGATTACTTTTGCTATAAGGTTTGATTAGTCAACTTTCAAACTTCATCAAATTGATTACACTATAAAGAAAGTTGACGTTGATTACAGTATAACGAAATTTGGTCAGAGAAGACTAAAGTCACAGATTTTGGCTCTCCCATTTTTTTGTGTTTTCACTGCTCGTATTCTAAGGCCTCAATTTTTAGCCCATGGAGTCGCGTATGCTTCCGCTGATCATAAAAGTTCGATACGTCCCTTTCATCATGTAAGAAATCCGATATTGCATATACCATCGCTCTGATCTCGTCCTAGACTTATACTGACAGAACATTATTCAACGGAAGTGAATCTTTACACATTCCGAGGGTAAGCCCCAACTCATTGATCCCATTACGAGGTTGCCAGCTAAATCAGAGTAGCATTGTAGCGTTGGATGTAGCCTAACTATCCTGTTTTGTCAATGTATTCCTGCACTAGAAATCTCTGAACGGCTTCAGTATCAATCCTCTCTCTTTTAACCTTACGTCTTGAAAAATACCCAATATCGTTGGTTTGTATAGAATCGTACGCACTACTGGAGACCATTGCACACCGCTCCATAGCACAAAGGATCCATAGAATTGCCATTTAGATACGAACATGAAGATTAAGATGAGAGTATCTTTTCAAATATCTTCTGTGGAAAAAGGTTTGAAACGCTCTCAAGCGTTGTAATGAAAAAGATATGAGTCCGTTGGCCCTAATACATTATGGAGAATATGAAAACAGTTTCCTCTAAGTAAAGACCCCCCAAACTACAATTATAAGACACAACCGAGCAGTCTTGTACACCGGACAGAATTGTACGCCCTGGGAATTTGGTCCGAGCCACGCCTTTTCAGAACAGGCGGTATTTTGGTTGCACGGGTAAGGTTCCAAAATTTTAAAGCACGCTATTTGTGCTGCGATGCCAGGCAACATGAGACCTGACCATGGTTTTTTTAATGTTATTCACGAAATAGGAGCTCCCATTCCTTCACATCATCTCGCGAACATTGTAGCAATACAGCAGAGTACTCTTCAATTTCAAGTACAACCTTGCCTTCTGAGTCAATAAAAAGGATCCCCTTTGCGCCCCAAACAAACTATGCCCAGGAGTTTCGTCCAACGAAGGTACTTTGAACTTCAAAAGACGGCTCCTTATTTTTTTACATAATGAGATCAAAGGACAACCCTCAACGTGCCTATGAAGGAGGTGTGCAGTGAACATTCTCCCTACCCGCCTTTCGCAGAGCTTTGACAATCCAAGATGATTGTTCAGGATATTCAAAACTGTTGTCCCTTTACGACGTAGCATTACTTAACTACCCAAGAACGTTTAACTCGTTGCATGAAATGACACAACTGAAAGGATACAACTTTATACCATATTTATCCGATTTAAGTCCCAGTTTGACGAGACACTTCTATATGAAACCTATCAATATCGCATCAAAAACCACGTTCATTTTCTCTTGACGCAACTTCATCCCGAAAACAAAGAGTTCCTCCTTCTGTCGCATCCTCAATCAGGGCCTCATATTGAATTATGCCAAAGAGTTTGTTTTATTTATTTATTTTTTTTTTTTTTGATCCCAACATCAACGTTATATGGCTACCTCCAGAATAATCACGTTTTGAAGAGTGGTTGATACAATACATCAGCTCGGGAACGTTTGAAAAAGATTCAAAATGGATGTGTAAACCAAACAAAATGGTGGCGTTTGAGTTTTTTTTGGGGTTATTATAATTAAAAAGGATTTAAATGTTATAAAATTCGTAGCTCTTCCCAAAAAAAATTAAGCTAAATTGGACTAATCGATTTTTCAATTCATAAATTTTTCTGAGGGAAACATGTTCAATTATTTTTTCTAAATATGTTAAAAATTATGAAAAAATGTCTTCACGTTTACTTTACGAATGACTTATCGCAACATGTGATACATTATGCACGGGCAGTCCTTACATATTGGAGTGTCAGGAGGCATCTGTTTTATAAAGCACTTCCTTTCCTTCTCTTACTTCGACCTAGATGAGCGATTCTCCTTATATGGTGGCCCTTTAAAGATTGCAAATACGAGTAGAAATGAGTCAAAGAAATTCCAGGCTCGCCTGTCAACTTGGTAGATTCCTGACCAGTCAACCTGACAGGCGACGTATTAGACACATATCCGTAATTACAGCTTTAGAGAAAAAAAAACATTTTGTCTTTCTGTATAGACTCTTAATAATTCCATACATTCTGCCCATCCTAATATTTAATTCAGGATTTGCTTTGAAAAAAAGAATTATTATTCTATTACCATCGTCAAATTTCTTCCTGCAAAGTTGTTCCTTGAGCTAAAAAAAATAAATTAAAATACAAGAAGATAGATTTGGCGAAGCAGATTGATTGAGCATTTTGAGTCCTGTTTCTTGAATGACTGCCATCCCAACTGTAGTTTTCTGTGGTAGTGGAAGTGTAGTCTTTGCGAAGTATGACTCCGACATGCAGTCGGATTTGCGACTTAATGGCTTCCCGTAACCTTTTGAATTGGTCTATTTAGTAACAACCGAAAATAGAGGCTCACTTTTTCAAACTCTTGCCAAAACGATTCACTACCGAATGTGGACTATGTATTCGGTAAGAACCATCTCATTTCAAAACCAATCGTGATCTTATGACAAGACAATGATCTGTTGAAAATTTCGCTTGATTTTGATGATTTTCCCGAAGTTAGCTATGACAGCTAGGTGCCCAGATATATCAACATCAACATATCAACGTCAGCGTCCTAAAAAAGGGAGACCATAGCGTTTCAAGCTGAACGTTAAACTTAGAATATCTTCGGTGCCCACGGGATGGCTCACTTCCAACTTATAGATTTTTATTTGATTTCAGGGTCAAAATAGTGGATTTAGGACTCACCTGTAAGCACAAAAAGTCTTTGACAAACAGTTTTTCATGGAAAATTATTTAATCTGAACATCTGGAACACCCCAAAATTCAGTTCTGAAATGCCGACTTAATTTGAACAGCACTCTGGAGTTATCAACGAGGAGAGACCATTTTTTAACATGCGATTCTTTCGTAGAAACTGTAGAAAGCTGCCACTGTAGATCCCTAGGACCTTAATTACATGCCTGATTTATAGTATTTGATATTTCAACTCAACATCTTCGACTGACTCAATGCGTCATCTTCGGAGGTGAGACATAGATGAACGTCATTCACAATGTTCATTTTCAGTAGATATCACCTCCATATCCCCTCGTCAACGCAGGGATATGGAGGAACAGAGTACTTGGTTGACTTATCTTTTAAAATCTGGTCATTAATGACTAACTTCGTTTTGAACCATTTTTATGTAAACTCTTCGACTTTTAGAATTGAGATGAGTACACCCACGGGAGTCCTGGTCTACTCGTCTGATATTAATGTAATCCTTTTCAGTAAGGACGTATTATCCTTTTCAGTAAGAGGAAAAGTAAGCCACAAAATATTTTCTGCAACCTGTTAAATATCGTGTTCTAACTTCGTTGGATGCCTCTGAGCTTCGCTGAATCACTATGTCTACACCCTTGGCACTAAAATTCGTTGACGTAACCAAACTTGATTGGACCATGTTTGACTTTTATTGCCCCTAAAGTATTCAATACAACGTTTCAAAATCTTTTTTAAAATCTAGACAGCTGTACCGAAAGCAAACTTTTAGCAATTGCTGAACCGCTGAAGATGCGTTCTAATACGATGAGCCAACAACTGCTGTCAAATACTTTGTTGTTTATTTGATCCCAAAAAAACATTTTATTTTGTCAAATTCTTCAAAATCCCAAATTAAAAAAAAATTTAATCTCTATAATTTTTTTATTTGATATTATAATTTGCAAGAGATTTATTTGAATTTATTGTTGTTTTCGTATAATTTTTTTTTAATTTAAAGTCATGAAAGTATGATTATTCATTTAAGGCTTATAGGTCTGTTCCTGTCCTGGTGAAACCGATTGGAATTTTCTAAGAAAGCCGGAGATTCTTTGAGGTATAGTTACTTCATCAAGTCGGTCCCTGATTTCTACACTCTTGAAAGATTTATTACTCTTAATATTTTCGCAATTTTTCTGTAATTTTGGATGTTATTCTGAGGCGCGTTTAGTGATTGGTGTGATTCATTGTCGTGAGGGCGCTACAGCCCCGTTGAAGCTGAGATCTCCGTATGTGACACCTCCAATGGTCTCATGTTGAACGCCTCTTCCGAGTTGATAAACTGAGTGGCATTGCAACTATACGGTTGTGTTTAATATATTATTTTCCCATCTTAAAGAAATTCTTAAGTAGACAGGATCTAGTAGCAAATTGTGTGTGTTGAAATCATTACAAATTTGAATTCGTGTTTATTGATAAATAGTAGGCTTGCAAGCTTGAAAATTCCATAAATAAATAATTATTGCAATTTCAATAAAGCAATGAAATTTGACTCCCTCGGGATAGTTCCAATCAGCTATTAGCAGCTGTTATGTGAAGTTTTCTGGACCGAAGTATAAGGTCTTTCTTTTTGTCCAGCAGATTTGAAAATCTTTCTCATACGTTTAGAGATAGCTACCCATTTTTAATGAAGATACACGGCTTAATATGCTTTTCAAAAATGCATTGTGTGTTACTCCAAATCCATCCTTCAAAAGCTTTCCTTCCTTTCTTTCTTACACGGCTTAATGGGTTTGGTTGAACATTTAAAACTGCTATGTGTGTTACTCCAAATCGATCCTTTAGTTCAAACCTTGAAGGAAAAGCTTGCGTTGCTTGGAAGTTTTGTTTTTTTTCTTAGAAGAGAAAGCTTACCAAATATTGTGGTATTTTTCATTTCTTTTTTCTACTTTCGATTTGTTTCAATTTCTCAAATTCAACAACCAGCACTGTCTTCAAAACCGAACAACCACAACCTCCGACAACAACCAAATACAAACTAAAACTAAAATCATTTTGAATAGAAAATTTAGATTATTCACTTCCAAACGATATTTATATTTGTTTTTATCCTACAAAGAGGTTCAGTAATTTTATGTACATATTTAAAATACAAAACACTTTATATAGTTGACTTGTTAACTAATCGACTGTCATCATAAAACTTAAAAATTGAACAAAAAAATGAATTTATTACTAACAAACACAATACCTGTTATTAATTTTTTCAATAACGTGAAATGAAACCTATCTTTGTGATACTTCTATAAATTATATAAATATATGTATACATATAATTGATGAGATGATAATATATAAGCTGATCTTAACAAAAAAAAAATAAAAACCAAACATATTTTAAATAAAGTATATACCTTATATATACATTCATGCTAACAAAACAAAAACCAAAATCTCTTTTTTCCAAGTAAAGAATTATAAATTCTTTATATTTACATGATTAATAAATGCATAGTTATATATAAAGAAAAATAATGGAAAATATTAGATAAGTTATAAATTAATAAATAGAAATAAACTTTTATTTACATTCATAGGTGAATTTTGATTAACGGCTAGTAAGCTCTGATAAATAGATACAAAACTCACATCACTATATTCGATGCATAATCACAACTGAACAAGAGAGAGAAAAAGAAAATATTATAAGCAAATATTGTAAATTTTTCATGCTTAATAGATGTCCAAATCAAAAGAAATCTACAAAAATTGAAAAAATAATTAACAAAACCCACGAGAAATTCACTAATAAATATTTTTTTTTGTTATCTAAACATAAAGTAAAACTGAATTTTTAACTAACTCATTCGTACATTATTGTAGGTATAAATAATATAAAGTTTATTCTAAACATTATTAATTAAATTATCACTATTTTACACTTTATCGTTACGAAAAGAATAACATCAAAATACAATTATTTTTCATCGTCATCTGTAATGAAATTGTAAGAGATAACAACAAGCATTTAAATGAAAATATATTTAGAGTTATTTAAAACAAAACACACTCACAAAAGATAAGAACAATTCGAGAAATGAAAAAAAAAAACACACAACTGAAAAGCTTTACATATACCAAATATAAACTATATCATGAAAATAAATTGTAAAATAAATCAAAAAAAAAGGAATCGTTGAATATCTAAATAGTAGAAAAGCTTATGACCTATTAGCATTCGAATGAAAACCAATTTTCACCGCCTGATACGAATTAAATGAAAACGATGCGTACAGAATAAAGTTTGATGAGAAATTTCCAAATTTAAAAAAATTAACACAAAAAAAAATATTCACTAAACAATGCCAAAAAGAAAACAATACATTTGAAAATCTGCAAGGGTTAAAAATAAAGCAACCATTGAAAAAAAATAAACAAAGAAGTATATAAAACTCACTAGAAAATATAGTCATACTAAATTCAAAGCAAAATTGTAGAGAAACTTGCTTTCTACAACTAAAATAAAGCTAATTTGAAGAATGAAAAGTGAAAAAGGACTTGATGCTATCGGAATCGATGAAACAAAAATGTGTAGTACAGATCGAGTACTACAATTGGTAATATTTAAAGCCATTAAAACAATTTAGATCATATTTATTTGTTAGTGATAATGTTTAGAACGTAATATAAAGGGAATAAAACAAAATAGATATAACATTGAAGGACAATCTACGTAGATAAAAAAAAAACATTTTCAATGACAAACAACCGTCACACATATACTATATATACAATTGTACGTAGATTTCAACTTAGCATCCACCTAATCCTGGCTGCAACCATTCGATACAAGCAAATGAAAACCATAATTATCTTCTTCATAATTATTTGAAACACATACGTTCACTGCTTGATCGATATTGCATGCAGGATATCACAACCGAATACGTCGTAACTAAAAATTTGTATTTATCCTGCAACGACTTCCTAAAATTATCATACTTTCCACTTTCTATCACTCCGCTAGTCAGTTAAAACATAATGCATTTAATATTCTATTTACTTCTTCCTCTTTTTTAATTCTACAAGGAGAACTTCGAAGGATATTTGTAACTATTTTGTTGTCATCTACCTTCTAAAATCTCTGAGACACTATTGGACTTACAACGTACTGACGTCTAATATATATTCAATTTTAAAATAAGAAAAGTATCTCAACTCCAGATGTGCAATAAATCCATCATAAAAGGGTTTATCCTGTGCACAATGACCGGCGATCGATTTAATCTATATTCCACCAGAGTTATCACTACTGACCATAAAAAAATCTTTCCATAATTATTTCCAAGCAACGTACTCCGTTTTTTTGGTCGATATGGCCCTGTTCATGGTCGCCAGGAAACCTCTTTCGGAGTTCACAAAATCCTTGCATCGTTCTGACATCTAAAAACTACTGAATCGATCTAACGTTCTTCACTACGAAGAACTTTGACACGATAAAAAGGAAATTACCTAATCTACCTGATTAACTAATCTACCAGATTTCCAAGTCTTAATCTTACTGGAAATCACCACAATACAAATCTGAGATGGTTTGTCTTGAATTTCATAGAATTTAATACTCCTGAATTTCAGTGAATTGTGCGATGTAGTTGTCCTACAACTCGGGTTTGAGCTTTACAAATTTCAGCTTGCGAAAATTCGAAGCGGGTCAACAGTTTGCATGGGCAAATTAATTTCCAAATAAGTTCGCAACGTAGTCCTTGTCTAACAAATGGGCTTGAAAAAATGAGTTCAACACCAACGATTTATCATAACAGGATAGACACCAAAGATTTTTGATACCAGTCCGAAACATATTGCAACCGAGCCCCAAATAAAGAATCAAAGTATTCAAATGTATTCAAACAGCAATCGGTCATAGTTTATACAAATTCAAACTATTATCATAAAAATTCAATACAACCATGTATTTTGTACATCCTACCTAAACTGTTTGTTTTGTTTAGGTGTTTGTAGCAACTAGAGCCTCACTAAAACCGTCAGTATCCATAACGATACTATAGCCCAAATACATACAGCGCAAAAACTTCGAACCAACTCCCAAAATAACGGTATTTAACCGAATCAAGGGATATGTTATTCAGATTGGTAAGTTTCCTCTCATTATTGCGTAAAACAAGCACAACCCTGCCAAAGCAATGCTACAAAACTAGGTTGTTCTATTTCTATCTCTGTCTAATAGAAGTCATCCAAAGTGTCTGCGCTGTGTTGGTACTATCTGATCCTTTATTTCGTGTAAAAGGGTCTCCTTAGATTCTGAATTCGGCTCTACTGCTCCGAAACCTTACGTCAACTTAAGTTCATGCCTCATACTAGTCAACGGTCTACAACTCCTTGCCACTAAAGCTAGGCGCTGTGAGTGTCTTCCTTCAGTTTTTGGTGACAAGTAACCAATTATATTCAAAGTCTTCTACCATGTTCCTATTCTCTATCCACCCCCAGTTTCTGCACAACTGATGAACCTACCTGAATTCTACGTTATGCTTTCTATAGTCCAAAGGATCAACAACGATTCGCAATGAAGATTGTTGTATGTACATATGATACATTTCTCTCGACGTTGTTATTTTCTGTTCCGTTTTAACAATTTTATGGTTTCAATGTAAGCGTTTCAATCAACGTCTAACAGGCACTAAAATTCGAACCCACTCAAAATTTTACAATATTCTGCTTAAATTTTCCAGAAAGCATTTTCAAGCTAGAAAACTAGCGAGCCATAAAAATGGAAATGTGGAAAGCTATGCGTTCACATTCTCTTGAAATTTGTGTCCATACACAATTTCTCATATATACTTATACACCAGAAATGAAATATTCTCAAAAAAGTTTAAGTTCCGTTTAAAACGTTTAAACTAGCCATCGCAAGCTCTCCATTCACCACTCGATTCACCTCTCCATTCGTGCCCTTCATTAAATGAGGCACATCATTTAATTTAAAAGCTCTCTATCTTCCAAAGCACGCTTTATTAGCTTCATGAGGTATTCGTATCCCTTTCTTTGTGCTGCTTCTCCGTATAACAGCTTTTAAGTTATAACACTATGATTTTCATATGCTACAAATGCATAGGATATTTTTGTATTCAAAAAAGAGGCATGGAAGAAAATAGCCTTTATTTAATAAAAGTTCTGGACCAACTTAAATGTCCAACAATTTTATGAATTTCTACGGTTTGTCCAGTAGACTATACTTTGATCTTGAATTCTCTATCCGGACCCATTTATTTTAAATCTACTGAATAAATCGGTTGGGCATTTGTCGTACTACTCTCTAAAAATATTCCTTATTTTTGTAACAGTTTCATGAGTTCATGAGTGAGTTTACAAGTTCTCACTGATAGGAAACTAGACGAGACAAGCCCAAAATGTTTCTCAACATGACTACCATTGTCTGATTGTCAGTTGGTCAGTAAAGCATCAGGATCATCGAATCACTGTTGTCAATACAACTTTATACCATCCACTATCCAGCATTGAGCATGTAGATCCACAACACCAGAATATGACATCAACGAATGTCCTTTTTACAATTCCTACCCGTTTTGATATCCGAGCTGAATGTTTTTGAATGAATGTTCCGTGCAAACAAACTGGACATTTTTGTTAGAGTGTCCTTGTTGATTTTTCCACCATAAGATAGTCCAGCTCTGGAAATTTGGAGTGAGACCAGGACATAGTATGCGGAAATGTTCTGTATGCCAAGAAAACAGCTTGGCATATTATAACAATCGGCTAACTTCATCAAAGTTCTTGCATTGTCATTTTGATTCCTACGAAGCTTCCGTGTCCTCATTTTGTTAGAGTGATGTCCACAACCGTGACTTATTCTGTGACTCATTGTCCTTTATATGTGCATGAAACGATCTAATTGACAAGTATCTAGGCATCATATCCCAAATCAAATCATTCCGTTCTAAGGAAATATTTTCCTTTTCGTCTGCGAATCAATCTAATAAAACTATTCGTTGTATACAAAGCAATTGCCGTCTGCAATGATCCTTCCACCATCAAGCCAATGCTTTTCTTTCTTTTATGAAAACTTGCGCTCACCGCTTGAGAAACAACCGCATGTAGACATAAAATTTTTGATGTATTTCGGTTTTGCGAACCCACCTTAAAAAAAATTTCTAAACTTTCTATCGACATAGTCATGAAACGTGCACGCTCCCTGAGAAATTGGCATAGGTTGAAGATCACCATCTGTGGATCGAGAAGCAAAATGGGTCTAGCACTTTGGCAGCCGGAATTACTTCTGGTAAAGCGTTCCTCTGTGACTTCTATATAGTTAAGGAACCGGCGTCTATACCAATCACACACAACCTTTGAAGTAACTTGCTTTCCCCTCGAATACCAGCAAGACAGTCCACCACCAATTATGCGTCTTCAGAGATAATGCAATTATTCCGGAGAACCAACAACGTCATTCGTGCTCTGCACTCCTTCAGTTTCATGGCGTTATTCCAGATTTTGGAACCATATATAAGTGAGTAGCTCATCATTGCCCGTAATGTTCACTAGTTGGTCTCTTGGGATAGTCCTGTATCATAGCCAGCTATTCATTACCATGATCAATCTTCTACTCTAGCTCGGAGAATTTCTAGCCCGTTTCCCAAATTTAAGCAACTCTACACACCCTATGTAACTTGCAGGACAACCTTATTGGTGCGAAAATGTGGTTTCTCTACTCTGACCATTGCCCTAACAACCCGCGAAATTCCATTGATTGTTGTTTACTCTTTGCTGAAGCCGTGCTACTTATCTCAAAAGGACGTCATCAGGTAACCTGATTTCTGACATCAGTCGGAGCTCGAACAGTCCTTCGTCAAACTTCCCCTTAATGCCCAGTATTTGCAGTAGACAATCTGCTGGTAAAAGTGAATACACGTTCAGCAAGTTTCTAGTGAGGTGAGAAGACTTTGTATGAATTGTATAAATCCAATGGTAGGCGTGATTAACTTTCCACAACGGCATCGAAATCCTCGACCTGTGCTTTAAGAAATGTTTCTACCAAACACTGTACTATGTACTAATATCGAAATATATTACCGATCATCATCATTTAAACTTTACTATCCATCGAAATCCTTTCTATTAAAATGAGCCCATTAATTGGAACAACTTTGACAGAGGTGATGACACTTTGAAGATGCTTGTCGGTAGGAAATAACGTCCACCAAAATTGTAATCAACCGTCCCTTCACATTCCAGTACTATGCGAAACAGCATAAATTTGAAAAAATATTTTTCAATCGTAGCAAAAAACAAAAAAAAAAACACTGAGTTAAAAATTATTAAAATATTAAAAATAAAATACAAACTATAATGCAGTAATTAAAAGGTCTAATTGTCAGTGAAACTCGAAACAACAAGGACATGTTTTTGAAAGCTCGGTATTTGCTTCACAATATTTCGAAAAAAAACTGCTGATTAACTTTATGAAGTTAAAAACAAAATTATCAAAGGATAAAATAAAGCGTTTTTAATGCGGACGATAGAAACTCTTACCTAATCTGTATTGGGTTGACAGCTAAATAATTTTCGATTTCTTGATATGCATGAATTTATATTTATAAAAATTTATAAATTAATATAACATATAAATAAAACATATGTTAAAATATTATTTAAATAGGTTGAAT
This sequence comes from Stratiomys singularior, assembly GCA_954870665.1. Classification (NCBI taxonomy): domain Eukaryota; kingdom Metazoa; phylum Arthropoda; class Insecta; order Diptera; family Stratiomyidae; genus Stratiomys; species Stratiomys singularior. The sequence goes on along the minus strand of OX940881.1, from coordinate 8,774,569 downwards.
GAAGTTTAATAAATAATAAATTTTCAATGAAATAAATGTCCTTTGTTTGATGAAATTTCGTCATCGTTCTTATAATCTCCACCTTCATAGAGGTTTCGATCGCCATCTGAAATTTTTAACCATCCAAGAGTTTTGACATAGATCGAAACAAATGGTAATCGAATGAAGCCAGGTCATAGCAATAAAGTGGATACTTATAAAATACATATTATAATTTTTATATATTTAAAAGTATATTTCTCAAGTTATAGCGAAAGACCGAAAATTTCCGTGGCCTTGCGTTGTCTTGAAGAAAAATAGTACCTTTACCATTTCGATCCCACCTATTTCAGAGCCAAATCTTCTTCTGTGCCTTGATCATGATCGCTTCCAATTGTCGTTATCATAAACATTTTATTTTTCATCACCAGTGACAATACGTTTTATAAAAGGGTCTTTTTAAGCCCGCAATGGGTTCTTTCCTTTACAGTAATAAAAAAAAGATAATATGACGAAAATGCTCGTTTTTTCACTCGATACACGCACGTCAAACTAATATCTTTAAACGAAAATTCTCGCTCTTTGCCTTCACAGCAAAGTGAGACTGAAAGTTAACAAACGTCAAAAGAAAAAACGTATTAATGACAGAAACCATTAAAAATATGACAAAATATCGGTGAAATCAGAAATTACTTAGTTGTCAACCCAATATTTTTGATTCAAACAATATAAAACAAAGAATAAAAAACATTTTTGTTTACTTTTATGAATATATTAAGTTTCATGTGATCACGTTCAGTTTCTTCAGTTTCTTTCAAATTTTTAGTCAAAAGTTGATCCTAGAATAGTATGCAATATGTCAAATCAAGCCCGAACACTACCAATATGAAACCCTTACCATAAAAAACATTGACTAAACTCACTGAAAATTTGAATGTTTGCTAACAAAACAAACAAAATTCAATAAAAAACAAAAAAAAATTAATAAATACATAGCCTTTATATTAAAATGAAAATATTTTAATTTATCATTGATTGATATTCAATTTATGACGCAACTTGGATAGAAGTCAGCATGTGAAAAAGTAAAACCCAAAAAGCAAAAGATAAAAGTGTAAATTGAAATCATTGAATCAGAAAAAATAATCTAGATGTATTTTTTTAAATATACATTATACATAGTGTAATAACTTTTACTATTAGGTAGTTATCCTTAATATTTATTCTTCTTTTGTCTCAGTGTAACTAACTAAATTTTTACCTATTAACAATTTTTAAACGAATGAACAAAAGAAAAACGCATATAAAACATTTAAAACGTCACATTTAATTATTACATGAATCCTTTCATTGAAACACAACTAGATAAAGAAAGAGCGAGAGAGAGAAAACAAAAAAAAATTAAGCGTTGTATTCTCCTCGAACCTTCCAGCATTTATTAGCTTACACACTTTTCACCTATGCCAAAATCATAAGAAAAATGAATGAAACAGAACAAGAAAATTATGAAAATAACAAAAAATTGTGAAAAATTTGTAGAAATCTATTTCAGAAATAAAGAGAATGACGAATATTGTGGGTTTTAATTTAAGTTTGAAGGACATTGATTTGAAAAGAAGAAAGAAGAAGAATATTAGAACAAAGTTGTTAAAAAATTGAAGAAAAAAACTGGGAAATCATCTTCCAACATTGACACTCAGCACTTCACGTATGGTACCTTTGATTTCAGATAGATCATCCTGTCGCTCTACCGGAACCAAGCAGATCTCCTTGCTCTGTAATTGAAGGTAATTCACTTCTGTGAGCTCAGTGTGCCTCAGCTAAATGAGGTGTTAGTTCGTCTGATCCGGACCATCCAGAAGGAAGTGTCATGTCAGGATTCATTTACATTTGACATTTTAACCCAGCAGATTGTAGCCCGATTAAGACCAATAATATTTTTTCAGTATTCTGTTTCACCTGTGAGTTATTATTATCACATTTTAGAACGAATCATTCGAAATCCTTTTCTTGTCAATCAAAAAAGCTCGGTTTTATCCTGGAATCGTCTCTGGCTTTACAAGCCGTATCTATCACTTTACAAACACTTTCGTCTAATCTTTCTTTAACTTGCCATGTGGGGCATTGATCGAGCTCTTGATATCTCGTCCGATTTCCCATCAAGCATCTTTGCCTAAGGAGTCAAATTAATTTTACATTTTCTCAAGTCGCTCAGGCTTTGAGAGGCCTCTTACAGGCTTAGGCCTTTTTGATCGTTCCTGCAACACAATTGATTAAAACTACCGTTATTCCAAACTGCTTTCAGCTGCTCGTGACATATATTCATCTTTGGGAAAAGGTTTTACTTATATGGCTCTCGGAAAAAAACTAAGATTTCGTTCAGGGTTTGCTGCATTACCTGAGCCACAAACCCTGGGGTATATGCTTACCTTACAGACATGATAGCTACTGAACATTCAAAAGATCTCAACACAATTTTAAAGCTATGCATTAAAGTGGTGAACAGTCTTCAAGACTTTCTATGGCAATTCGTACACAGCCAAGAAAAGAGCACAAACAATTTAAAGGACAATGTCAACAGGCTATCAAAGGAAAGTACTTTGACCATCGGGATAAAGTCATTGATTTCTTGAAAAAAATTGATGTAAATTCAAGTACTTTTTCTTGGATCGAAAAACCACACCGAATATAGCACACCTCCGAAACGCGTATGTGAACAGAATAACACGGTGACAGGAAACGAAGGAAGTTGGTTCAGTAAATCAAGGACTAATTATGACATATCTATCAGACGTCATATTCCTTGAACTGCCTTGACTTTAAAGTGTGAGCTGGTAAAAACAGTATCAACAGAAGGACGTGTTCGTAGCATCCATTCAAAACGAAACCATTCGAAACCATTCAAAACGTGAGTTTTGGAAGGGGTAAATTATACTCGAATTGTCAAGCAATTGTCACACCTCTGTTTCTGTTTTCAAAAGTTGATTGCAACATCAGACGCAATAAATTCTAAGAAAATTATTGAGAACGCTGACCAGTACTGAGGACAAAATACCTAAATCATTTGTTGTTTCTAAATGACAAATGCAAACCTTATCTTCCTAACTTTTCTGATACTGACATGTCATGTAAATGCTAAGAAACTACCGACGTGACTTAGACTTAGACTCACTACTGGATATCCTTGAGAAGTAAACGTTGAAAACAAAAGATAATTCGCCTTCAAAATACGATTGCGAAAACATTGACCAAGCATCCTTCGGGTGAAGTTATTGTTGGCAACGACGCTTTACTATCGAACATGGTCCAAGAGGCGGATTGCAGACACCTTATTTCAAGATAGGAAAGGTACACGAGGAGGTGACCTTGATCATTGGCCTGCCGCGGCTTGGTTGCGATTATTCGTAGACACCAGCTCAACTGACGTGAGTAGAACAACTGGAAATCAAAAAAGTTTCACTTTAATCAGTAAGACTCGAGCCCGGAATCTGGTGTACAGAAGACAAGTATCCAACGACTGGACAATGAGGGCTCTATCTGAGTGTATTATACTGTTAATTGTCAAGAATTTGTTTCTACTGCTGAAAAAAAGAGAATATAGAAACAACAATCGTATCCCAACAGCACTAGAGTGGGATACGAGTAGAGTGATCTCATCAATTCAAGCAAGCTTTAGAAACATTGTTTAAAAGAATGCATGCCCAACCCAAAAGTCATCCTTTATTTTTCTGCATCCTTTCAGTCTGCAGTCATTGAGTCATTTCCTCGTTTGAGTCTTCAGTCATGGAGCTGTGATATGGAGGCATGTAATCATATTTATAAGGACAAAGGGATGCGACATTTTAGGGTTTAGCATCCTCAGGTACAGTCAGTAGACAATACAACGCTGCTATTGTTAACATGACTTGCTCGCAGAATTACCTTTAAAATAAAATTATTATTTTCCTCTTTAGTTTCAGTTTTCCCAAACATTACAAATAAACATCAATAATAAGTGATTAAGCTATTTCACTATTGAGGGATCATTAAGGATTTGCACCATTTGTATCAAATAATCAGTACTTTCTATAATACTTCACATTTGTGTTGAATTTTCCTCAAACTTTCAAACTTTCCACATGCGAAATATTTTTTTTTTTTAACCAAAATAACAACATCGCGCAACCAACATCCATCCTACGAAACATTTCATAAACAAAATCTTCACCAGCTGATTGTCCTACGCGGACTGATAATTGCGAAAATCAAATTGATTTTCTCGTGAGCAAGAAAATTTCGCGTTCACTTCACATCTGCCGTCACATTCTCTCATTTCCATCTATTTTAAGAAAACAAATCCACGAAAATTAGCTTTTCACGAACGATCTTTCGATGCCTTCAACAAATCTATCGGAAAATTCATTTTATCTGTAATCGGGGGAAAAGCTCCAAATGAAAAACTTAAAGGTGCCAATTATTTCCTTTCGACCGGATCAGTTTGCCTGCGAACAAGTGAAAATTGAAGGTTTTTCCGCGTCTTTTCGAGTTCTCTTTTGTTTTGCTAATTTTATCCGAAGTCTACGTTGAAACTAAGATATTTAGCAGAAAGGATAGAAAACGAAATTGAAGTAAACCAGGACATTTTTAAATTGTTTGTTTTGCCTTTTGTGATATTTGTCCGAAAATGACTTAGTTGTTGCTGCATAAGAAATATTTTGTTGAATCAAATCTGAATTCACTGATTCGGTGACATTCACTTTTCCGTGTTGAAGTTTTCACGGTTGAAAATTAAAAGCTTTGCCGTGCAAATTGAGGCGCCCTACCGTGAAAAGTTTCGAAAATAAGTGCAAAATGCAGAAAGGTTGCTGGAAAATTGATGAAAATGATGAAGGTATTCCATTTGTATCAGTTTGATTTGTTTTTAAGTTTTTTTTATTTTGTTTAAGTAGTTAAAATTTAAGCGTTATGATAACAAAATAAAAAGGAATTTGTGAGGCTCAAAAGTGTGAAACGATCCTAAATTCGAATATATAACGTAAATTGTAGTGTTCATAGCTGGCTCTGAGAAGTCGAAATTTCAGTGTACTTTACAATAAATAGACAAACGACAGGGCCAGTCATCTTCGATTCATTAAAAAAAACTCCCGAAATCTTCTATATTAACTCAAAAAGGATTGTCGGTATATTCAACTATTGGACGGTATATTCAACTCAGTTTACCAAAACTGAGTACCAAAATATTGTCAAAAGTTTCGCTAATATTTGGATTGAATTTTTGATAGTTAGCACTAAATGTACAGGGGTCCAAACCCAGTACATGGAATCGCTAATTTTGATTGTTCACCTGACCTAACCTCACAGTCTCTTCAGACGAGAGCTAAGATGCGTCAAAAACGCACATCCCCCCCCCCTACCTAGTGGGTTCGTTCTTACATTCAGGATCTTCAACATTCATACGGATAGATACAGAATTCTGACAGTTTTGAACGCTTTTTGATCTTTTCCTGACGCTTTTTGTAGACCCTTTTGCACCATTTTTCTTTTCTCCACCACCACCTTTCTCCCCGCATAGGCCGGAACCCAAATACCTGACCCATCAATACAAATCATCGCTCATCGGCGACCCTTGGTACCTAAATAAACCTCAACGGTTAAAGTGTGTGAAACCTCAGTTGTAAGGATACTTCATACAGCAGTTGCAAGCAAGCTCGACTGATATGCTTTGAACTAAGATCCTAGTTTTAGTGTTTTCATTAAGCTAAGGACCACGGGTTCGGCAAAGCCCGACAGTTTCATTAGAATCGAAATTTAAACCTCGCAATAGAGTGAAAATTTCTTTCAAACAGCCCTACGGTTACAACCCAGTTGTAACCCAGTAATTGGGAAGTCAGGAACCAAGTCTAAACTGAATACACGTATTATCAGCTAATATGAACTGGCTCCTGTATATCCGATTTGGTTTTTATTATAGACTGTACCTAGTAAAGGCTATATTATGAATCACTTTTGAACTAACAAGACCCGAACAAGCAATATCACACTAGTCAACATAACCTAATTTAGCACCTGCAATCACTTTCTCTGATTACGACTTTAATTTAATTCAGTTTTTCATTACTCGTAACATTTTTCATTGAAAGTGTGTCGTTTTTTTTTGTATAGAACTTTAAGTTGGCAACACTTTTAAATCCTGACAAATGCTGTGGCAGCTGTCATGCGTTTTGTGGTGAGTTTCGTTTGCCATTTTCTCATGAATGAATCATGAATTGTTAGCCATTTTCCCAAATTCTCATGAATTCGCTGCTCTCCTGAGCAGCATCCGCAAAATGTACAGACTTATTTTGTAAGAAAGGTTTCTGTTCAAGAAACTCATTGCGCACTCCGACAATTTTAAGGCCGTTAAAATCATCCACCAAAACAATTAATTCTATCAAGCATGGATCATTCTGCAGCACGTTTTCCATACACTTTCACTGACCATATACATCTATTTTGTTGTCGCAAAGCGCGTACTGAAGAAACCATTGCAGTTGTAGAGCGTAGTATCAATCAAGACCCACGTGATTCAAGCCTATATCGTGCTCAACAATCAACCTGTCTCCGTCCACGTTATGGAAGTTTTACAGGAGATTCTTGGTTTGTGGACTTAACAATGCAGGGATTGAAATCGAACAACAGCCCGGCACTGCGTAGAATCGATGTATGGACCCAAGAACAAATGGCTGCAGATCCCGAATTTTCTAAGAAAATTTGTTTAGCGAGGTGGGAAGGTGGTGACCAGCTCTGATTGAATGGCTGCGGGAATATACAAACTAACTGAATTGGAGTGACGAGCTCCCACAGGCGGTTCTCCAAACATGATTACATCTGAAAAAAGTCACTGTTAGATGTCTGCACATTGTCTACATTATCTTATTAGTCATATAACAGTCTTAGACGAGGATCACACGAGGAATAAGAATCGATAATTAGAGACCATATACTGAAAGACCCGATTAAGAATGTCTGGTATACATGTTTTGCATTTCAGCATTCAGATCCTTTTTTTAAATGCTGAAATGAATAGGAATCGCTTGTTGTATATTGAAGTTGGAATCAGGTGACTCTATTTTAGCTATCTTTGTAATTTATCTAACTTTCAAACATAGTGTCCGAAATTATTACTCATATGTTCCTTTATCGTTTTTTGCGTTTCGAAACAGCCAATGGATCCTTCTTTAGAAACCCGAGTCTTCAGTAGCACAAATTCGAAAACTGTACGAGAACTTTTCAATAAGCAACTAATTTTTAAATGAAACCTAACTATTATTTTATTGTTCAATCATTAATATATTTCTCAACATAGTCCCCTTTATTGTATACATGTATTTAAAGGACTCGTAAGCATTTTATGTCCGCAAAATAATTTTTAACAAGCTCACAAAATAATCATTTATCCAGAATTTTTTCAAAATTTCATTGAACTCTGCCTTAAATTTTTTCCAGCATGTTACATCGATGTGGAAGAGGATGATGACTATAGTGATCCAAACAAAGAGTACTCGCGATGGAATGAACTCCCGGACATCCTCCTCGAAGAGGTTTTCGCACATCTCTCAGTGAGAGAACGTTATTACGCTAGCTTAGTACTAAAGTCAAATAAAACCCGTAAAATTATTTTATAACTAATTCCTCCTTTTTAAGGTTTGTCAGAATTGGTATCGTGCTTTTCATATGCCGCCTGTATGGTCAAATTTCATCGTAGACGATCGTACGTTGACTAGACCGAAATTCAATTACTATTCGGGTTGGCAATATATGTTGGATCATTTACGAACACAGAATTGCTTCAGTAGTGTGGGTCGATATATAAGAGGATTGGATTTCCGACCTGAGCATAGCTTTAATAATTTATTTCAATTTATGACACTTCTGACATGGTGTATTGAGAAGGTTTGTGCAATATTAGATGTCGATTTCTATTATCATTTAAATCATGCTACAGGGACGAGAAGAAAAGTCCATCAAGGAACTGAAAGGCATAGGAGACAAAATTAAGAGTCTGGTATACACATTTCCTTGTCATATGTCGCAAGCAGAAGATCCTCAGGGTATAAAACTGTTTGGAACTGGAGGTATGAAACTTTTTCGTTTGTTAGTTAGTTCCTGATTTATACATATCCCGATTGCTTTGTAGGCCAACTTCTACTAGCGCTGAAGAAATTAATGTCCAGACTGGTGAACCTAAGAATACTCAAACTAGTAGATCTAGTCCTCGAAAGATATGAAGCAAACCATTTATTGGACGAAGTACTCGATTCATGCTGTACACAAATGCGAGTCCTTCATCTCATAAACACAACAACCATGCACTGTCCGATAATGCATGTTGGCCTATTCATAAACCTGCAAGTACATCTGAATTAACCTGGCCTTACTTTGAACTAACCTGGTCAAACTAATTCCTCAACTTCGTTACAGGTGCTAGTTATTTGCCCTCAGAATATAGACGATGATGTTCTACTTTTGTTGGCAGATTCCAAGTTGAAGCATCTGCATCTGTTACAAAACCGTTATACACCCCAAAGTCAACAATTGTCAGCGTGCAGTGCAAAAGCTTGGCAAATTATTCGACGTGATAATCCCCGTCTACGCGTTCACATACGTGTGGAATCATCAGGCAATGAGGAATTTGTCTTCCAACCAGATGCACCCGTCTATAGTATACTCTATTCAACGCCTAAAACCAGGGTAAGAACCAAATGACAATTTGAAAAAAAAACTCGTTTGCGAAGAAAAAAACAGAAAAACAAACGTTCCTAAATTAGATTACAACTCAAGGACTCATACGGATGATTGATAACTATCGTGGAACATTGACGATATTTGGACACGAACAACTGCCTAAGTTTACAAGCCCGAAGAATTTTGACAATCGCATTGACAGTGTGCTGTTGTTACTGGTTAGACAGTGCTTCAATATCACTACATTGGTAAGAGTTTGATCAAACCAGAAGCAAAAGGTATGGTACAGAATTTGTCATTCGCTTTTATAATTTAATTGTTATCGGTTCTCTTTTTCTTTTTCTTCTTCTTAACACTACAGCCCCTCTTGGGATTTCGCTTCCTGCAACAAGCGCCTCCAATTGTTTGGATCCATTAACCGCGTCCTCCAATTTTGAAATCATTTCTCTTTGGGACTTAATGTATTGTAACGTTTTCCACACAAAATTAGAGATCAAAAATAAATTGAATAGATTCCTTTCATGAAAACTAACCTACTAACTATTTAACCACATGCAAACAGAGCTTTTGTCATGTCTCTACGTATTCTCCCTGCAGAAGTAAACATTATTCACAATCACATTGCCATAATCCCATGACCGCTGTGAACTGCTCTTTAGCAGTCTGCTTTGACACTGGAATGCAATTGCAGCCCTGCGAACGATTGTGCATCCGCGAAGAATGCCTTTGATGGTTGTGAGAAACCAAAAGTCAACTGGACCCAAGTCATAGGAACTGAGAGCATGAGAGATCACTTTGAGGTTGTTCTTGATGAAAGGGCCCACGAGCAGCCTTTGAAGGTCGTTTTTCTCGCTAGAATAGAAGGAAGAGTTTGTATACAAAACATTTCTGTAAGATGTATCTATCACCTTCTTGCCCATTGTCATACGTCAACATTCCTGTCAAAATCCCTAGCACGTTGTCTTATGGTCATTCGCGGCACTTACCCGGAGAACATTTTTCGGACTTTCAGTTCCTTATTAAAACAGTTATGTTTTTCACAGTCTTAGAACTTACGATGATAATTTTTTTTTTGTCCTCAAAAATTCCGTCGTTCTCCGTCACTTCCCTTGTTTCGTCCAGAGACGCGTTTCGGCGGTCTGCCATCTTCGGTGTGATGTTCTGTTCTATGATTGCTTCTGGAAAACTCAGAGAGTCGACAATTTGAAGAAGATTCAGCAGACAATCGCATCGAACTTCACGCAGCCTATTTACTAAGAAAAATCAACCCACATCCTTCAAGCTAGCACTGATATTTACGCAGCGCTGAGGGAGAAGCTGACACTAACAATCCATGTTAAGAGTCTCCGCATCATCCTGCATAGTAACACAAAAGTTCCAGTTAGTACTTAATTTGCGTCTTATTATGCACCCCGTTTTGTTCCAATTGATCAATGACACCCAAAAGTACCGCTAGTTCCTTGCACTTCAATTGAGATTAAGGACTTTGCTGTAGATCTACTTGAGAGCTTCCCAACCTTTTTATCATTCAAATGAATTTCTATTGTGTTCTATTGCTTGATTATCATCTATAGAAATCGTAAGGAAAGATTTGCAACTTTAATTTATAATATAAAATCACTAAATATTCTGTGTGTCTGGTTGTTAGTGTCAGAGTCGTTTTGCCTAAGTATATAATGGAACAGTTCTTACATGTCAGTTCACATATGTCGCTGTATGCAGTCGTACTGTGAAGTTTGGTCTTAGTTCGTTTGGTTCGTTCGTTTTGTTTGTTGTTGTTTATATTTATTGAGAATAGTTTGACGATTTCTATATATTGATGAGATCCAGTTTTGCGCATCCTTTGATGTGTTTTGCTGTTGATTTTCTTAACTGTGTAAGGTGTTGTGTATCTGTTGTTGCGAACCTACTTATATATTTTTTCTATGCTTCCTTTGGTCCACTTATCTCTGCTTTCATTTGCTCAAGAACGTGTTTAACCTTCAGCTTGTTCTGAAGTCCTTGCGTCGATTTGCGTCTCATGTGCAACTTATATGTGTAGGCAATGTCACAGGATGACTAGTAGTAAATTAAGGGTAAATAACAGCTCTTATGCTTGGGTCTTTTCAGGTTTGCGGGATTATTTTCATTGAGTTCGTTATGTTTCCTTTTTCTTATGAGTATTCAGTCGGGGAATGAAATTTTAGCAGAAACATTATCATGGGATATAGGCCGATTTTGTTCTTCCTCAAACTTTCCCGGGTGGTTCTGACGGATTGCTGCGATCAAATTGCAAATCATTTGTAGATAATATTCCTTATTGACCGTTCTTCCGACCCGTTGTTCTTTTTCACAAAAATTGATACAGATACTTTGATCCATTTTGTAGAAAAATGCAGATGCATACTAAAATATAATATGCGGATAGTGCAGAAATCCATGAAATATAGCTAAACTACACGCAAGGTAATCCGGACCAATTCCATTCGAATGGGGACTGGAATGAACAAATTTTACACTACCGTCAATCCCAGACCCAAACATTAAACACCACAAAGTGACAGTGACATGGGAACTCTGTCATTGAACGGAGCAATTGGATCTTTTGTTGAAAACTTGAGAGCTGATAGGACAACTGTTACTGGCGAACCATTTGGGCAACTGTATATCTGGTTATTTTGTATCGGAGCTTCGAAAATACACTGCGGCAAGTGCGCGGATGCGTTTGAAGCTAGATAGAGCCCCTTTCTACGTTGTCAAGCAACAACTTCATGATCTATTTCCTCCAAAATTATTATCCCAACTTTATTACATTACATGGTCTCCCGATCACGGTTTCTGCACCCACTGGATTTTAACTTGTGGGAGTCATCTTCAAAGCAACGTTTACAAAATATACCATCAAGCTAAAAGAAAATATAAATTTTTGACGACTCGTAAGTCACAATGCTTGTCAGACTGAGTAAGCTGCAATGGGCTGACAGTATGAATCGTATGAACGAACAACGGATACCCAAAAAGGTATTCGTTGGGCGAACTGAAGGGCGGAGATTAAAGCGGAAACCGAGAAAATGCTGATGTGACGCTGTGGACGAAGACACTTCATCGCTGCTCGAATTTCAAAATTGGAGGACGCTGTCAACAGACCGAGACGATGAGAGGAGCTTGTTGCATAAAGCGAACGCCCGAGAGGGGCTGTAGTGCTAAGTAGAAGAAAAAGAAAAGAATATATTCATCGTGCAATACGCGAAATTATAGTTTCTATGATCAGGCATGTTGGGCAGAATATGATGAAGAGATTTCATAATTGTAGATGTACTACATGGCTATATCTGCACGACCTGATCCTAGAAAGAATTAATCCATATATCCAATTAATCCATATATCAAATAATCAATTTCCGTCAAGAATATTTTGTTGAAAATTGGTGAGTAATAACCTATTTTATCTCAGTATTCTAAATCTGCTATTGTGCCTTATTTAGACATGATGGAGTTTCTCCTAAAATTAGGATCTTTTCGGGAAAACTAGATTATTCAGTTATTATTATTATCAATGGTGGTTAATAACGCAACGAACTGAACCGATTAGTTTTCAACTCCTTAAAAATTAGTTGCTAATTCATTGAACCTAATGCATTTAGTATTTGAAAAATTATTTTATTTCCATACTGGACAAAAGTTGAAGGTTTCCTGTCATTTAAAAAAGAATTAAATGCTGTGCCATATCATTTATTACCAATAAAAAAATCTGAATGCTTTATTTCCCACAGTTAATTCGAGAGAAAGTTTCCACGGCGACGTTACTCCTTCTAGCGAAATCTGCAATAAACCTACAACATTTCTACGTAAGACGAAATGCGGTTATCCTTCGTTGTGATTGGCCATATAATCCTGAATGGTCTAAAGAATTTTACCACTGGCTAAGATTTGCATCCAAGTCATACGAATCCACCGAAAAGGAAATTGCACAGATTTTAGGTAAAAAATGGTTTTTATTGACCGATAAAGAGTATAAAAAGATTCAAATAAATGTAAGACAAGAACTGTGACACGAAATAAAAAACTGTTTTGCACAACAATTGTTTTCTTTAAATTGATTCTTTGTTCAAATCACATATGTGAGTGACGGACATTTTCATGCTTATATGCTCATAAATTTCCATTTACATTGTTATAGGCTTCCGTTTAATTATTATTCGAGATACATGAGAATTATTTATTGTACATTTAAAGATAATCAACTGGGGACTACCCATGATCTAAAGATAGCAATCAAAAAGCAATTATGCTACTTACCTACGTACTCATCCATCTACGTGCTGAGTCAAGATATTTAAGGTGTGAAAAGCTTGTAGAGATGAACATTTTCATTTAAATTTTCCATCAATTAAGTTTGGTGCTTGTGAAAGATGTGTAAAGTTAAGCATTTGCTATTTACAATTCTCGGGTGTTTGTTTCTCGTGCTTTTTGTTAATTGTCAAGTGTACTATGGAAGCAACTATCCTGTCTTTCCTGGGGCATATCAACCGCCGATTCCTGTTCACGTTGTTACACGAGTTCCTGCTTTTCCACCACCACGTCCACCGCCATACAGAGTTCCAGTCATTTTTACCCGTCAACCAAACCCTCCAGGTTTTGGATTTATATAAAGTCTAATGTGTGGTGGTTCAAAAAAGGACTTCGAAAAATCTAAATGTTGTTTTATTTTTTTTCGATAAAATAAAATTGCGTTATGCGTAAATTATTTGGATAACTTGTCCTTTATTTTGTCAACACTTAATTTAATCAGTCCAATACGAAGATTCATACAACATATATGTGTTTGGAATATGTCCTGATATTTCATATTGAAATCGATGTTGGTAACCTGCTGAACAAAAATGGGGAACAAAATATTTTCAAAGTTATGTTCTTGGCTGATTTACTTAAGAAAGGAAAACTACGCAGAACGTTCCATACGTTTTCAGCGTAACATAAAAGGATTAACTTAAATTAAAATTCTTTAAAATAATTTTTGAATATGTTCCCCCTTTATTTGAACACAACTTCCACAACGTTTAGTTAGGACCGCAAGGACAGCGCACCTAATTGCCCATCGTTAAAGTTCTTTCGTCACAGATCCGATTGAAATTTTGGAACTATTGAAGAGCTCTGAAATCAAAGCGCTGTACTATATTAGGGATAATGAATCCCTAGTAGTTTAAGTAATCCTTCATATAACCCAGAAGCCAGACACTTTAAAAGTAGGCTTCGGGCTGTTCATCCTCAAGCTGTATGGTGAAGTAACTACTTACTACTTCCTTACAGCGCTAACACTCACTGGTGACTACTATTAGACAGAGATCGAAATATCACAAGTAGGTTTATATTTGTATTACGGTTTTATGTGAAACTTATGAGGGGAGGTATACTTATTTTACGCAATAATAAGATTTTGATTCACCAATCCAAACACAATTTCGCGCCTTTCGATCGCATACTCTTAGATTTTTTTCGAAGTATTAGCAGTGTACGTACTAATTCTACGTTTCGAGCTAGTTTTCGTGGCCTTACTTCAATGACTTTCAGCCAAAATTACCTTGATAAGTGAAGATAGTAACTTGGATAACGAGGATATTGTCACAGTGCCCAAAAAATTGTAGCCATAAGCTTACAAATCTCCTTTTCTTTTCGACTCGATTAGATTCCTTCTTAATGTCAGATTATAGTGGAAAATGATGGTCTCAATCATAGCGTGATAACAACATAGCGATGATTCTCCGATCTAACGGTATTTCAACCGAGAGTTGTAGAGTTTCATTTGTATTATTTAATATTTTCTCATTTTATTCTCAGTGATTCGTACTAAACACCAGCTAGTATACTTGAGTTAAAACGCAATGATCTACTTATGCAACTATGAATTCAGTGTTGGTTACATTATTTTTAATCAAAAGGACATCTCTCGCGTTCTCACTGATCTCTTGTCGACATTATTTAATTTGCGTACTCTCTGCAGTGCAAAAGTTCTTTGAATTTGCTCAATAGGGTATCTCTTTCTTTTTGGCGTCCGCCAAGAGTGTAAGTGCTCTGTGGTAATCATGCTATGCTCTCATCCTTCGTCGCAATCAACCGAATAACTTTTTCTCGGTCTGCACAATAAAGTTGTAACCATACTGTGATAAAACAGTTCTATAATTCTCAGAAAAGCCTGGTGACATGGTTCACACATTAAAAGCCATTTATTCGTCAAATTCGACTGCCTATTTGCCAAAAGTAATATGAACATGCTTAAAGAATTTTTGGTCAAGTGGTTTTTTTTTTTTTAAATAAATTTTGTATATTCGGCATAAAAGGACGCCAATTTGAGTTGAGTAATCGCATTTGAATTCAATTATGAAAGTATGATGTAAAGAACAATGGCGACGGTGCCAAAATTTGATTAAGTACATACAGCCTGCTCTATTTGAGGGTTGTTTAGTTGAGGGTAATTGAGTTTGCCTTTCTTAATGAGGATCCTAATTACAACTTTCAATGCACTTATTTTGAAGATCCTAATTTGTAGCGCACGGAGTCAGATACGTTCTGTATGACCATGCACATAACCAGCTGATGCTCCGGTCCTGGAGCTGTAGTTGACTGCAACTTTAAGAGGTGATTTATTACGCTGCTAAAGTAATCTCATTTTAAGCACAATTTTTGCATACTTGTAAGGCAAGCCTTGTCTCCTTAGTGTGTTTTTGAGTATTTCGTGTACAGATGAGTGTTGGATTTATCGATTTAGCATAATTCCCAGATAATGTGGCAAATACAGATAACAGGAGTTAACAGCCATTAACCCGTATGAAAGGCTAAAAGATTTTTGGTTTTCAATGAGTTTTACTTTTTTCCTGCGCCTTTGCAAAGACTCCAATTTGTATTCCATGCATTTTATTTTTAGCGACCGTATTGTGTGATTTCCCTGATTATGAAAGGCCCAAGATTGTCAGGTAGATAAATTTCTAGCGTGTCCTCCCCTCCGTCTTATATTCACCGAATAAACTTGTCAATTAATAATTTTTCTGTGTCCAAAATAGAGGCGGCATTACCTTTTTACTCACTAACAAGTGAGTACAAGTGGACATGAAGTCTCGTGGATTAACGTGGATACCTGCCTTGTAAGGCTTAATTCCACGGTCTCCATAGACGGGGTTGAAACAATTTGTCAACCACTACCCCTAGAATCTGAGACAAGTCTCAGTCCTAGGTCCCAATTTATTTAAGCTACCTGGATTCCCGAACACAAATGGTGAGTGCTCTTCGCCACTCTCTAGCCTTCGAAACCACAACTACCACGTTTCAGCCAAGGATAGGCTCCTCACCGTGTAGGGGGCTGACAGCAACCTGTCATGGGCGTTCCCCTAACCCGTGGTTCAGATAATCTCTGATCAGGTTGCGCTTCTCTACTGTCCGAGAAAAATTCTCAGTTTTTGTTCCAGGCACAAGGGACTGATTGCCCTTTCTCACGCCTCGGGTACGTGGGGACGGCACTCTCCAAAGACTGAATGGAACAGGCCGAAACCTAAACCATCAGCCCCCCTGCGTTCTCCCGGATTCCTATAGCACTAGTCTATAGGGTCCGGGTTAACACAGTCACAACATAGGAAAACATTTACTGCAACAATACTCAACGTTTTCAATTTCACATCTTTAGCAGGTGTACTAGTCTCGCATCCACATCATCAACATAGTTGATGTTGCAATACGAGCTTTTCGACCTGCTAACAACATTTAACATACTTCGTCTACATGACACTCAGTCAGTTACATTCAGTTCTTTAGAGTCGTCATTCAGTCAAGCAACATGTATCACTATCACCAATTACATCTTTACCAACAAGCTTCTTCATTTAATCCAATGATTAAACATTGATTTTCAACAACACCTACAGATTATTTCAACATCCAATAAATTCTCCCCGTCTTCAACTTCATCACTTCAATTCTTCATTCAATTCTTCCACCATCCTCAGGCAAATCAACGATTTCCTTCGGAACATCAGACATTTGCACTACGGTTAACATACAGTTCATCAATTTCAGTCACATCTACTTTCCTCGCAGTCAAAATCAATTAGTCAATCGTCATTACTTGGGTCCTCCGCTTCATCAGTTCACTCGTTCAACAGCAGCGGCTAGATACTTTCCCGCAGTACTAATACAGTCAGGTCCTGCCGACTGCAACTCCTTCATCTAATACATCGGTTTCATCATTAAATTTGGACTTTTCACAAACATAAATCAACAGCAGCGGCTAGGTGGCTATAATTTTCCCTCGGTACACTACGGGCAAATCTCGTAAGTGACGTCTTCGGTACTAATTATACACAGGTCCTGCCGACTGCCAAGTACAAGTGGACAAGTAACAAGACAAGTGGCTCGAACTACGTGCATGAACATGAAATGATTGAATTATATTTGCTGATGTACATCATCAGTAACAGTCGCCCTGACACCTCTCGTATTTTCAAAAAAAATATGAGTCTCAACTGATCCTGATCCTATTACCCAAACACAGCACGTTGTAATTATTAGCTACATAGTGGAATTCGATATTTTTGTTGAGTATCAACAGATTATCGGTAGCTTCGATTTTGTGTATTCACATATCACATTTAAGTGGAAATCCGCTCTATCGTTGCAAAATGCTGTATTTACAGTGTAAAGTCTGTCAACTAGTATCTGGCGAGCATGTTTTCGTGCTTCACGTTTCACTTTGAAGATCCGCATAATCCAGGGATAAAATTTCCGATCACGCTTCAAATCAATTCGAACATTAGGGACAGACGACGCCTAACGATGAACTTAGACCTGTTGACGACATAACGATATCAACATTATGATGACTTCAAGAACTAGTTCAAATGGGGTCTCCTGTCACAGTCTAAGGTTTAATTAGACACTAAAGGCACAGATCTTATGTGTATTGTTGATCAAGATCTTATGTGTATTGTTGAACAAGGATTATATCAAACGTAAGCTGTAAGATTGACGCGATTAAGACGCCCCAACTATTAATAAACAACCCGCTTGCCGCCGCACTAAGACCTTTATATTCCAAATAATGACTTTTTAAAGATTAATTGAACTGGTTCGTTAAGTGTAGCGAGAATCTCTCTGCAGAAGCTACCACTGCTAGCCACACCACGGGCAACAACTATATCCAACTCAAGACATCAACCAAACTCACAGTACTCACTTGCAGCCGATGTGTTGCAGCTCATTAGCAACACAAGAATACGACTACAAAGTCGAATGTCATTAAACGGCGGGAAAGTTTTGTATTGAACATTCGGAAAGGTAAACAAAATGACTGATAGTGAGGGGACGGTACTCGATCAATTAATTCGTAAATTTGGACTCCAAGGCGAAGAAAGACTGAAACAGTAAGTTTGAAATTGTTCCCAACCAAATTAATAAAGACATAAAATTAATATTGTCCTTAACTAATTTTGAAAATTAATGTTGACTCCCTAAAAAATTACCTACTTCCAGGAAAACAAATGAACTTCTACGTCTTCTAGAAATAAAATCATCGAAAACCGGATCCACAATCAACGAGTACGCAAAAACGATAATATGTATTGATCTGGCATCCTTACCACTAGGAGTAACATTTGATCAGGTAAGGAGAATGCTCGCGAAATTCGTGTAAAATGCGTTTTAATTTTCCAATCACAATTCCAGGAAATCGGACTAAAATTGTCGGGTCTTCGCAAAACAACCTATGAAAATTACAAACGAACTTTCGAAAAAATCTTAGATCTCAACAAAATTCTAGGCGTGAATGAGATTTGCGTCCAACTAGGCCTACACGAATATCAAAAGAAGGCATCACAATTTTTGGAAATCTACAAAAAAAGTGTTGCAGAAAATGAAGATGATATCGATACATCGCATCCTCAATATGCCGCAATGGCCGTCTATCAGGCGTGTAAAACAGAAAAAAAGGGCAGAACAAATAAATCGAGATTGTTGCCGTATAGTCATCTGAAGCCGGCACAATGGACTAAACTCGAACAAAAATGGGACAAATTGCTCGAGAGTCATTTTCAAAAAGATAAGAAACATAAAGAAATTAGTGCTGATCAAAGCCAAAAGGACGTGGGAAGGGACAATCAAGTGAGAAGTCAAACGAAACATGTCACTGAAATTGAGGATTATGAGGCGTGGAAGAAACGAATGCTGGATTACGCGTATGCCAAGTTAAAGGAGCAGAAGGCTGGCCGATGAAGAATTAATAAATGTGTTTTGTTGAAGATATGATGAGGTCTTGTTATTTATTTGTTGTAAGTCCCCAAACATCAATGATTGTTGCGCTCAATACTCGGGAAGTCCGGGAACACTTGAAGCAAATCTCAGGACGTGAAGACTAAGAGAAATAATGTTTAGGAACCAATATTATATCCCATCGTTATATAATTTAGCTGTATCATCGTCAAAGCGCGCTCATTGGTTTTGTTACACACAATTTTGATCATTGTTTTCAGGATGCAATAATTTTGTATTCCAACTTTCATTACATTTGGTATATGACGGCATACTTATTTGAGATCGGTGCAGTAACTGCGGAAAAATAAGGAGCAGAAAATTGTTAAGGTGTTAGATCTTGCGGGGAAAGGAACACGGTGTGCCAAATGAATGTAAAAGAATAATCTGTTGCAAACCGAAATCATCCTGGAAGTACCATTTCACCATATGTACTGGTACAACGAGAATTGATGCCACAAAAGTTTATTGCTAACAGGTGGGCAATTAAAGAAAGATGCAGGTGTATTATGAAATTATTATAACAGTAACCATCGACAGAAGTAAAGAATATAATCGTGCCATATTCAGCATCAAACATTCTACAAAATTTTACAGACTTGGATTAGTTATCCAAATTTTGACAGTCGTATAAAGTTTAATGAGGGCACAACAGGGGTAATTTTTTGTTTCAATAGCCCGCAGAAATAAAAGAATCCGTCGAGGATAGTAGTTGGGTTTTAAGCTGCTGGGAATCAAAGGGACACTGGATATATTTTAAGCAAACAAACCTTCAGTAAATGTAGGTTTCATTTGGCTCGTAATCCGTCTAACTGATCCGGCATTCCTTTACATTATCATCCCATTTCTGGGTCATAAGCGATATAGTTTGAAACTCCAATTCCTTTGTTTAAACTTTCTAAGACCTTTTGAACTCCCAAAAATTAATTTGAATTCACTTAGTAAATAGGAAAAAAATTATCAACGATTCTATTATGCTACTCTGAGGAGGTTTCCGGCAATAAAGTGACGGAAAACAGCATGCGCGGTTTAGAAATAAATCTAAAATGTGAAATTTTTTTACTGATGTTAATTTGTTCAATTTAATTTATTCTTATGCCCAGACAGACAACAATTCAACATACAAACAAGATTTATTTCTACAGTAAGACAAATTAAAATGAAATTCATGAAACACAATCGAATGGTTAAAAGTAATCGGGGATATGTTTAACTTCTGATTTGTACTTCACTTTGTATTTGGTGCAAAGACCCTTAATAACAGCAATCAGACGATTAGGCATCGAATGAACCAACACTTCTGTGTAATCAAAAGATGATTTTCCCCTATCCATCTATTAAACTTCCTTAAGTTGAATCCTGTTTGCGATAGTATACTATCAAATCAGATTGGAACAGAGGTGCTCGATGCAAGTCAGGTCTGAAGATTGCAGGGCGTATGAAGCATATGGTGAACAATATATGAGACCCATTGACGCATACAATCACTGTGCATGGGATCGTTATTGTTAAGAGTTGTAACTGCTACCATGATAAAACGTATTGCTGCAGATTTTCAAGATATCTTTCGAGATAACCAAATAAAAATGCTCTTCCTGAGGCCGTCGATAAAAACAAGTTCCCTAACCTCCAATGATGCCAACGCGTCCACTCCTAAACTCCACCGCTCCCATGTTTAACAGTCTGCCTTAGGTCTTTTATTTATAGTTACTTGCATGATTTTCCAAAATAATGTTCTACTGTTATCCGAATCAAACATTTACAATCGGAATTACAGCTGTTTCATTAACTAATAAAAAAGAATGTCATTGCACTCAAAAACCGTTTTTTTATTTTCAAACGCCAGGATGTTAAATCTCCGCTGAAATGCTCCTTTGCAAAGCCTGGTCACTCCTTATGATTTATTTTTTTAGATAAAGTGCTGTTCGTGGTACGCTCGCATTACAACCAGCACTTTTCAGTACATTGCGTACTGTCCGGGAACAAACTTTCTTACCATAAGTTTTCCTGATATTAGCGGCAATTTCTGAAGAAGTTCTTGATGTATTTCTTGACCATCACTAACAATTTGCAACATTCGCGTTGTGTTAGCATTTAATTCGAATTTGAGTTGAATATTCGACTCTTTACTGCGACATTATATAGGTGTTAGGTCCCTTGAAAGATCCTGGAAGGTTAGCTTCAGGGACACTAACATTTGAGTGTCATAGGTTGCCAATTTCCTTCGAACCCACCATGAATTTTGCGAGCAACGTACTATAATTTGTTTAAAAAAAAACACAAAACAAAATCTTAAAATTCAAAACTTCATTCATTTCATATTAAATATTTTATATTTAATTCCCAGTCAAGAACTATACGAAACTTTCAATCTGTTGAAATAATCTAAATCTTTCTTGCTAACTGACGGAATAAATTTATCATATGCTGCCGAAAAATCTTCCAACCGAACGACAACTTGATCAGGAACCAATTGATCGTTCGTAAGTTTACCTTAAAAATTAAAATATGATTAAATCACTTCAACTTTCAAGCCAAGCATCATCAAATTACCTTTTAAATAAGCATTAATTGTCCGCCGAACAGCCGACAGCCAAGCATTCGAACATATTGAATACAAATCGGCTCCGGTCATATCGTCTGTCAGCATTTCAGCAATTGTTGAAATTTCTAAACCATTCCACAAATTGAACTTTTTCATTTGCGCCTTCAGTACGGAAATCTTTTCGTCGGGCGTCGTGCACGGTCCGACATAGAACATTTTATCGAAACGTCCCGGTCGAAGTAGGGCGGGATCAATGAGATCAGGCCGATTTGTTGCAGCCAAAATGAAAATCTGTTTCGATGGATCATTCATGCCATCCATTTCGGCGAGCAATTGACTCACAACACGATCCATAACTCCACCCGAATCACCAGCTGCACCGCGATTTGGAGCGAGTGAATCCAATTCGTCGAGGAATAGGACGCACGGTGCCGCCGAACGAGCTCTGGAGAATAGTTCGCGAACATTATGTTCACTCTGTCCAACATACATATTCAATAGTTCCGGTCCTTGCACGGACAAGAAACTTAGATTACATTCGGTGGCGACTGCTTTGGCCACTAGAGTTTTCCCCGTTCCCGGAGGTCCATACAACAGGATACCCGATCTTCGTAAATTCTTTCCCAGCAGATTGATGTGTTTTAGCGGAAGTCCTATACTACTCTGAATTTCGTCCTTCAGTTTTGCCAGTCCACCAATGTCCGACCACAACACTTTCGGCACTTTTGGCGCACCTAAACTACTTGCAAAGGATTTTTGCATTGCCGTCAAATTTTTATCGAAATGATCGGAGCGTAGTCCTAGTTTACTGCCTTCTACTTTCATATCTCGCACTGCGTTGTCGTACAAAAGTTTAATATCGCCCAGCAAAAATCCCTGAGATAGGTCGGCAATATCTTTTAGCACATTTTTCGTGAAGGACCAATTGAAAAACTTTTGCAAGTAGAATTCACGCGATCCCATGTGGAATAGCGGTATACGATCGGTGTTGGACTTATTGAAAATCTCTTCATTGTACAGCTCTTTGATGTGCAGCCATTTGAGTGTTTCGAAACGTTGCTCCTTACTTAACGATGTAATTTCAATCACTTCAAGGAACATTCGTTGGATCATTGGTTTTAAATACTTTTCGTTGGTTAATGCAACGATCACAACAGGATGCGTACGATCTTTGCTGTAGAGTTCCTGAATTTGTACTTGAAAAGACGATAGCAATCGCAGATCTTCGTTGCCTTCGTTATCGATGCCAAATATCTAAAACGAGACCAGATTTAAGCAAACGGTTTTAATGATAGAATCGACTGAACAGTTACCTCAAAATTATGGAAACATATTAACAGCGGCTGGCAAACAATACTCTTCGTGAAAACAGCTTTCAATTTTAGCTCCGTGTGAGATGACACCTGCGATACAATTTCAGCACAATCCACTCCATACAAATGTAACCCCAGATCTTGCGCTACAGCCCTTACAAGTTTTGTTTTCCCACTGCCACGTTCGCCCTGCACCAAAAACACCGGGAAAATATGCTTCGACGACAAGCAGCTCGCATTTTTTGGCAAGAAGGCACTTATCGAGCTCTTCAACTCCGAATAGAATCGTGACAGCCCCATTGGATAGCTCTCCACCATGGCCAGTTCATCGAAAAATTGCCGAGGCAGATAGTGGAACTGACTAGTCGTATGTATTAGGTTGGTAAAATTTTTCGCCACAAACGCATGCGAGAAGAAGTTGTTGTCCTTTCCCTCCAGATGCAAGCAGCGAAAGTGCATCACCTTCAAATATGCGAATACGTGGTAGTATTGCGAATAGGTGCTCGTTCCTAAAAGCTTTTCATTGACCTCCACCCGATAGGTGTAGCCACGATGCATTATTCGAGGCGTATTGAAGTAGTTGCCGAGTATTACATCAATCACGTCGGCTGGAAGCTCATGCGGATTGCTCAACATATAGACATGGGCTTTCATGGCTATCGGTGGAATATCCTGATCCTCTGAAAACTTCTCCAACTTCACCCAGAACGAATCATTGAACTTGAAACGTTCCATCAAATTCCCATAGAAATTCTCCTGCACAAATACACAATTGCGCTGACAAAACGGAAACGGCAGCAGCTGCATAACAATTGTTTGTGGATTTATGTTTAGCATTTGTTTGACAATCTCCGGGCTCGGTTCCGCTTGATTTTTCATACCGATCGGACTCTTTCCGCTAACAATCAGATTTACAAAGTTCACCTCACGACTTTCGGTGCATTTGAAAAAGATCTCGTCGGATGCGAAAATAATGTGTTCCGATTTAATGAATTCATTTTTCGTGAGGAATTCGTACAATTGATTTGGTATCGGCACTAATTTGTATTTATCATGAAAAAGGCATCGATAACGTCCAATTAAACTAATTATTACAAATGCTGGATAAACATACCATCCAAAGCGTGGATAAATTATGCGAATAGCTATCATGTAGGCCTTGATTAAGGCACGCATTCGCGGATCCAAATTTCGCGACGACGAACCTTTGCTTATTGACGATTTTTTCCGCTGAAAACATTTAAAAATAGAAAGTCAAATCAGAAGTTTTAGTTTCAGTTGGGAAGTTTTTATGGTTCTTATTAGTGTAAACTTATATATGCAAAGGTCAAACATAATGTACAGTAATACTCCGGACTTCCACGATAAGTGGAACCCAGATATAACCGTGTAAGTAGAATTTGCGGAAGTCGAGTTTTTTTTTGTTTACGCCCTGAGTGTCGGACTACCGACTAAACACCTCCCCTGTTACGGCGAGAACCTAGCCTGGCACTGTTTGTCACATTACTTCGGACTAGGCCTCATTAATCATGACTTAGCGGTGCCTTCAGGTTAAGGGAAATCCCTTTTTCTGCACGGATGGATTGCTGTTACAGAGATCCCCCCTCCCTCACCAAGCGATCCATCATGCCCTTCTTTATGAGAAAAACTGTCCGTACGTAATGCGACACACACTTCCAATTGTCTTTGCATCATTTTTCCCGTTATATTTTCTGGGGAGAGCACGCCTATTTTCCCCGAGAGATGCGAACGGAGTCTTGTCCACCTGGTACACGTTAAGAACGTGTGGCAGGCGTCATCCGTCATCCCCGGGCAGAACACGCAAGTTGGGGATATTGACTTTCCCATCTTACACAGGAAAGACTGAAAATACCCGTAACCACGGAAGTCGGGGTTAAACTTTTCATATATAATACAAATAAACCAAGTTTAATTGGGACCGGAGTCTCAAGAAAACAATAATTTAGAAGAGACATGTTTAATGGGATATTTGAAAATTAAAGATTACATTTCTATTAATAAAACAATGTGAATCGAAGTTTATTTTATGTCGAAGCCTTCATATATTCTAAGAATTTCGAAGGACGAGTTAATTTTTTCTTCTTCTTACGACAATATATTCCCGTAGCATGTCAGAAATTTTTTATCCTCGGTTTGTAGTACAAATACGCTCTTCACTGAAGTTCTTTGTTTCAAAAATTCGCAACCTCCTTCCTATTGAAGTGAGGCTATCTGTTTAGTTCGCAATCGTCATTAGATTTTCGGATTCACCTGGATTTAAGAATCAGTTTGTTCAATGTCTTGCTCATGTTTCACGCATTTCTATAAGCTCGTGAATCGTTAGCCCTTGATTGTAAGAATTCTTGAACGTCATCACCACCTAACTTAAAATTTAATTATTCGGAAATAGCAACCAATTTTTCAATTATGCTATCGATTTGTTCAGGATCTAATGCTGTCTCTCATTGGGTTTAAGTGGTGAAAAAATGGACACCGCTTTTTCCATACGCCAGAACACGTCCGTCTTCGCTAAGCTGGACAAACGTAACAGAATTGAAAACCTTGGCCACGACGCTAGGGTAGCTCCTCGGTTTCTGAAGAACGACATGATGGAGCAGCCATAAATATTAGTACAATAAGCGGGCCGACGATTGCCAATGCCTTATACAACATGAAGTCGAGAGGTTTAACGTGGACATCTGCCTTGACGGCTTAATTTCACGATCTCCGTAGACGGCCCTAACCACCACCCCTAAAATCTGAAACAAGTTTCAGTCCCAGGTCCCAATTTATTTGAAGATTCTTGGACTCCGGAACACAACTGGTGAATGCTCACCCCACTCTCTAGCCTTCGAAACCACAACCACCACATTTAAGCGAAGGATATGCTCCTCACCGTGTGGGGAGCTGACAGTAAGCTGTCGTAAATGCCTTTAACAACAGTCGACACTAGGGTAGTTATGATAATAATTTAAAAAATATTCCGAAAACTTTTTGTTGTATATGCCAAGTAAACGTGATAGTTCCGCTGCCATTTGTATCACAAATGTCGCGGCTTGGAAAATGTGACCGTAGTCAGGCGTTCTGAGAATTGAGTTAATCATCAACTGAAGCGAGCTGTCAAAGTGTTATACCCCACCATGATTACTCTTTTGACGACTTGTGAAAGCAGTTCTCGCCTCTTATGACTTATCTACGCCTTTCAGTCTATTACTAGGAATTTTAAGAATACTTTCAACTGAACAACTACGTTCAGGTCGTATAGTCAGTGTCGGTCTCAGACCTATGACTGATTGTATGTTGCCTTCCACACCTTCTTCACTAATAACATGGTGATCGTTTACATCTTAGTAAGAGAAGGCTTAGACTCGGGCCTTGTTAGGCTCACTTCAGATCGTTTGGTAGACAAAATACAAACGTTTAAGGACAATTGGAAATGTGTGTCACACATAACTTGATAGATTTTGCTCGGAAAGCGGAGATTTTCGACCCAAGTGGAATATAGGTCGCTTTCACAGTAATCCCTATTTTTCATCCTTTCCAACTACCTGAATGGGCAATCCAGCGAAAAAATAGAGGCTTACCTCGTAATAATATGACAAACGGCTTCAACCTACGTTGTCGACGTGATAGAGAAGAGGTTTGGTCGGCAGTCAAGTTGTTTTGTGTTATTAAAAAAAAAACAAGGGAAGATTTTTGACAATACGAAGAAAGAAAAAACAAAATATTCATGGAAAAAATGCTATCCGCCCCGACGGGCCTTTTATTTTCATGAGGGAAGGCGGCGATGTGCAGAGAAATGACATCGTAGTGTAGGGCCATCAAATGTTCCGTTGGTTCGCGATCACGCTGCGAATTTCATCGTAGTGTAGGGCCATCAAATGTTCACGCTGCACGCGATCACGAGTTGAATTTCTGTTTATCGGATTCAGTTTTTATTTCTTTTCGATGGATAATGATTTTATCTGTCGCCGGAAAAAGTCGTTTATTTTTGACCACCACGACGTTTTCGATGGGCAGATGTGCGACCGATTTTTGCTGTTGAATTTGATTCGAAACGTATGTAATAAAGTAGAGTTAATTCCGAAATGGCACGTTAAAAAAATCGGGTGTCACGATGGCTTGTTCAATAATGGAACGGGAGCGGAATTCCACTAGTGATCTGACCTAGGTCCCAATTCTCGCCAAACAAAACAAGGCTGCCAGCAACCACCAAATAAGTAGGATTTCTGGTGATCTCACGTTAGGGCCTCAGGGTACAATTCTTTTTCACATTCAGTGGACAGAACGTCCTTATGTCAGTGCGAGCCCAACTCCTCGTATTGCCAAATCGATGCGATAAGATGGGGAAATCTATTACACAGAGATTCACCAGTTATAGGATCACAATAAAGAGATAAATTGAATTGCATGAGGAAAAGGGGATGAATGAATTATGAAGACCAACTGCATGCAGATTAAAACCAAATTCCAATTGTACAAATCTGTGATAAGAACAGTGTGTTTTGTTATGAGTGTGAAACATAGATCCTAACCCAAGCATCCGCAAACATATTGAACTCCTTTAAACGGCGGGTCCTGGGGTGGATAATTGGAGCGAAGCTAGACAGGGTCCAACGGCGAATTCGATGCAAACATGAGCTATATGGAATTTTCGACGAGCCGAAGGTCTCAAGGATTGTAAAACTTCGGAACATGCAATGGTGCTGGCCATGTGAAGCGTATGGACGAACAAATGATACTCATAAAGATATTCATAGGAAGAACTGAAGGGCGAAGAACAATGGGGAAACCCAGGAAACATCTGTCTGACTTTGTTGACGAAGATATTTCTTTGCTAGTCGGATTTTAGAGGATGCGACCAATAAACCGAAACAGTTGGAGGTGCTTGTTGCAGGAAACAAATGCCCGAGTGGTGATACAGGGATGCTTAACCGAGAGTTAAAGAGTTGGGTCAGGTTGAGGTATGTGTGGCTTATTTTTTTTAACTTTTACTCTTTTTAGTAGCTATCTATCTCTGATTTGTTACGTTTCCACAAACATAGTAGCAAGATAAACCACTTTGCTTTATGGGCTGAGCAGCTCATAGCCCATCTTATATCCAATTGAAAACCTATAGCAGGAGAGTAGTCACATTTGAAAATCTGAAGTTAAGCAGATTGCCGAATGTTTTTGATGCGCAACATGTTGACATGCAGGTCATCGAGCATCGGTCATAGTAGAATGTTGATTTTACAGACTGTGAATGGAACGAAGGCTCAGTTCGGAACTCATTCTGTTTCTAACTTTTCTGCACGTGAGGACCGCTAAAATGCCATGTTCAGTTCTCAGTCATAAGCACTCCGCACTTACCAAACACTCAACAAAACAATCCCATAAATAATTTATGTAATTGAGTTCGCTGAACTAAATGTCCATAATGTCCCAGAACTGCCGACATATCATAATGCCTCATTGAGGGTTGTTTAGTTGAGGGTAATTGAGTTTGCCTTTCTTAATGAGGATCCTAATTACAACTTTCAATGCACTTATTTTGAAGATCCTAATTTGTAGCGCACGGAGTCAGATACGTTCTGTATGACCATGCACATAACCAGCTGATGCTCCGGTCCTGGAGCTGTAGTTGACTGCAACTTTAAGAGGTGATTTATTACGCTGCTAAAGTAATCTCATTTTAAGCACAATTTTTGCATACTTGTAAGGCAAGCCTTGTCTCCTTAGTGTGTTTTTGAGTATTTCGTGTACAGATGAGTGTTGGATTTATCGATTTAGCATAATTCCCAGATAATGTGGCAAATACAGATAACAGGAGTTAACAGCCATTAACCCGTATGAAAGGCTAAAAGATTTTTGGTTTTCAATGAGTTTTACTTTTTTCCTGCGCCTTTGCAAAGACTCCAATTTGTATTCCATGCATTTTATTTTTAGCGACCGTATTGTGTGATTTCCCTGATTATGAAAGGCCCAAGATTGTCAGGTAGATAAATTTCTAGCGTGTCCTCCCCTCCGTCTTATATTCACCGAATAAACTTGTCAATTAATAATTTTTCTGTGTCCAAAATAGAGGCGGCATTACCTTTTTACTCACTAACAAGTGAGTACAAGTGGACATGAAGTCTCGTGGATTAACGTGGATACCTGCCTTGTAAGGCTTAATTCCACGGTCTCCATAGACGGGGTTGAAACAATTTGTCAACCACTACCCCTAGAATCTGAGACAAGTCTCAGTCCTAGGTCCCAATTTATTTAAGCTACCTGGATTCCCGAACACAAATGGTGAGTGCTCTTCGCCACTCTCTAGCCTTCGAAACCACAACTACCACGTTTCAGCCAAGGATAGGCTCCTCACCGTGTAGGGGGCTGACAGCAACCTGTCATGGGCGTTCCCCTAACCCGTGGTTCAGATAATCTCTGATCAGGTTGCGCTTCTCTACTGTCCGAGAAAAATTCTCAGTTTTTGTTCCAGGCACAAGGGACTGATTGCCCTTTCTCACGCCTCGGGTACGTGGGGACGGCACTCTCCAAAGACTGAATGGAACAGGCCGAAACCTAAACCATCAGCCCCCCTGCGTTCTCCCGGATTCCTATAGCACTAGTCTATAGGGTCCGGGTTAACACAGTCACAACATAGGAAAACATTTACTGCAACAATACTCAACGTTTTCAATTTCACATCTTTAGCAGGTGTACTAGTCTCGCATCCACATCATCAACATAGTTGATGTTGCAATACGAGCTTTTCGACCTGCTAACAACATTTAACATACTTCGTCTACATGACACTCAGTCAGTTACATTCAGTTCTTTAGAGTCGTCATTCAGTCAAGCAACATGTATCACTATCACCAATTACATCTTTACCAACAAGCTTCTTCATTTAATCCAATGATTAAACATTGATTTTCAACAACACCTACAGATTATTTCAACATCCAATAAATTCTCCCCGTCTTCAACTTCATCACTTCAATTCTTCATTCAATTCTTCCACCATCCTCAGGCAAATCAACGATTTCCTTCGGAACATCAGACATTTGCACTACGGTTAACATACAGTTCATCAATTTCAGTCACATCTACTTTCCTCGCAGTCAAAATCAATTAGTCAATCGTCATTACTTGGGTCCTCCGCTTCATCAGTTCACTCGTTCAACAGCAGCGGCTAGATACTTTCCCGCAGTACTAATACAGTCAGGTCCTGCCGACTGCAACTCCTTCATCTAATACATCGGTTTCATCATTAAATTTGGACTTTTCACAAACATAAATCAACAGCAGCGGCTAGGTGGCTATAATTTTCCCTCGGTACACTACGGGCAAATCTCGTAAGTGACGTCTTCGGTACTAATTATACACAGGTCCTGCCGACTGCCAAGTACAAGTGGACAAGTAACAAGACAAGTGGCTCGAACTACGTGCATGAACATGAAATGATTGAATTATATTTGCTGATGTACATCATCAGTAACAGTCGCCCTGACACCTCTCGTATTTTCAAAAAAAATATGAGTCTCAACTGATCCTGATCCTATTACCCAAACACAGCACGTTGTAATTATTAGCTACATAGTGGAATTCGATATTTTTGTTGAGTATCAACAGATTATCGGTAGCTTCGATTTTGTGTATTCACATATCACATTTAAGTGGAAATCCGCTCTATCGTTGCAAAATGCTGTATTTACAGTGTAAAGTCTGTCAACTAGTATCTGGCGAGCATGTTTTCGTGCTTCACGTTTCACTTTGAAGATCCGCATAATCCAGGGATAAAATTTCCGATCACGCTTCAAATCAATTCGAACATTAGGGACAGACGACGCCTAACGATGAACTTAGACCTGTTGACGACATAACGATATCAACATTATGATGACTTCAAGAACTAGTTCAAATGGGGTCTCCTGTCACAGTCTAAGGTTTAATTAGACACTAAAGGCACAGATCTTATGTGTATTGTTGATCAAGATCTTATGTGTATTGTTGAACAAAGATTATATCAAACGTAAGCTGTAAGATTGACGCGATTAAGACGCCCCAACTATTAATAAACAACCCGCTTGCCGCCGCACTAAGACCTATATATTCCAAATAATGACTTTTGAAAAACTAATTGAGCTGGTTCGTTAAGTGTAGCGAGAACCTCTCTGCAGAAGCTACCACTGCTAGCCACACCACGGGCAACAACTATATCCAACTCAAGACATCAACCAAACTCACAGTACTCACTTGCAGCCGATGTGTTGCAGCTCATTAGCAACACAAGAATACGACTACAAAGTCGAATGTCATTAAACGGCGGGAAAGTTTTGTATTGAACATTCGGAAAGGTAAACAAAATGACTGATAGTGAGGGGACGGTACTCGATCAATTAATTCGTAAATTTGGACTCCAAGGCGAAGAAAGACTGAAACAGTAAGTTTGAAATTGTTCCCAACCAAATTAATAAAGACATAAAATTAATATTGTCCTTAACTAATTTTGAAAATTAATGTTGACTCCCTAAAAAATTACCTACTTCCAGGAAAACAAATGAACTTCTACGTCTTCTAGAAATAAAATCATCGAAAACCGGATCCACAATCAACGAGTACGCAAAAACGATAATATGTATTGATCTGGCATCCTTACCACTAGGAGTAACATTTGATCAGGTAAGGAGAATGCTCGCGAAATTCGTGTAAAATGCGTTTTAATTTTCCAATCACAATTCCAGGAAATCGGACTAAAATTGTCGGGTCTTCGCAAAACAACCTATGAAAATTACAAACGAACTTTCGAAAAAATCTTAGATCTCAACAAAATTCTAGGCGTGAATGAGATTTGCGTCCAACTAGGCCTACACGAATATCAAAAGAAGGCATCACAATTTTTGGAAATCTACAAAAAAAGTGTTGCAGAAAATGAAGATGATATCGATACATCGCATCCTCAATATGCCGCAATGGCCGTCTATCAGGCGTGTAAAACAGAAAAAAAGGGCAGAACAAATAAATCGAGATTGTTGCCGTATAGTCATCTGAAGCCGGCACAATGGACTAAACTCGAACAAAAATGGGACAAATTGCTCGAGAGTCATTTTCAAAAAGATAAGAAACATAAAGAAATTAGTGCTGATCAAAGCCAAAAGGACGTGGGAAGGGACAATCAAGTGAGAAGTCAAACGAAACATGTCACTGAAATTGAGGATTATGAGGCGTGGAAGAAACGAATGCTGGATTACGCGTATGCCAAGTTAAAGGAGCAGAAGGCTGGCCGATGAAGAATTAATAAATGTGTTTTGTTGAAGATATGATGAGGTCTTGTTATTTATTTGTTGTAAGTCCCCAAACATCAATGATTGTTGCGCTCAATACTCGGGAAGTCCGGGAACACTTGAAGCAAATCTCAGGACGTGAAGACTAAGAGAAATAATGTTTAGGAACCAATATTATATCCCATCGTTATATAATTTAGCTGTATCATCGTCAAAGCGCGCTCATTTGGTCATTGGTTTTGTTACACACAATTTTGATCATTGTTTTCAGGATGCAATAATTTTGTATTCCAACTTTCATTACATTTGGTATATGACGGCATACTTATTTGAGATCGGTGCAGTAACTGCGGAAAAATAAGGAGCAGAAAATTGTTAAGGTGTTAGATCTTGCGGGGAAAGGAACACGGTGTGCCAAATGAATGTAAAAGAATAATCTGTTGCAAACCGAAATCATCCTGGAAGTACCATTTCACCATATGTACTGGTACAACGAGAATTGATGCCACAAAAGTTTATTGCTAACAGGTGGGCAATTAAAGAAAGATGCAGGTGTATTATGAAATTATTATAACAGTAACCATCGACAGAAGTAAAGAATATAATCGTGCCATATTCAGCATCAAACATTCTACAAAATTTTACAGACTTGGATTAGTTATCCAAATTTTGACAGTCGTATAAAGTTTAATGAGGGCACAACAGGGGTAATTTTTTGTTTCAATAGCCCGCAGAAATAAAAGAATCCGTCGAGGATAGTAGTTGGGTTTTAAGCTGCTGGGAATCAAAGGGACACTGGATATATTTTAAGCAAACAAACCTTCAGTAAATGTAGGTTTCATTTGGCTCGTAATCCGTCTAACTGATCCGGCATTCCTTTACATTATCATCCCATTTCTGGGTCATAAGCGATATAGTTTGAAACTCCAATTCCTTTGTTTAAACTTTCTAAGACCTTTTGAACTCCCAAAAATTAATTTGAATTCACTTAGTAAATAGGAAAAAAATTATCAACGATTCTATTATGCTACTCTGAGGAGGTTTCCGGCAATAAAGTGACGGAAAACAGCATGCGCGGTTTAGAAATAAATCTAAAATGTGAAATTTTTTTACTGATGTTAATTTGTTCAATTTAATTTATTCTTATGCCCAGACAGACAACAATTCAACATACAAACAAGATTTATTTCTACAGTAAGACAAATTAAAATGAAATTCATGAAACACAATCGAATGGTTAAAAGTAATCGGGGATATGTTTAACTTCTGATTTGTACTTCACTTTGTATTTGGTGCAAAGACCCTTAATAACAGCAATCAGACGATTAGGCATCGAATGAACCAACACTTCTGTGTAATCAAAAGATGATTTTCCCCTATCCATCTATTAAACTTCCTTAAGTTGAATCCTGTTTGCGATAGTATACTATCAAATCAGATTGGAACAGAGGTGCTCGATGCAAGTCAGGTCTGAAGATTGCAGGGCGTATGAAGCATATGGTGAACAATATATGAGACCCATTGACGCATACAATCACTGTGCATGGGATCGTTATTGTTAAGAGTTGTAACTGCTACCATGATAAAACGTATTGCTGCAGATTTTCAAGATATCTTTCGAGATAACCAAATAAAAATGCTCTTCCTGAGGCCGTCGATAAAAACAAGTTCCCTAACCTCCAATGATGCCAACGCGTCCACTCCTAAACTCCACCGCTCCCATGTTTAACAGTCTGCCTTAGGTCTTTTATTTATAGTTACTTGCATGATTTTCCAAAATAATGTTCTACTGTTATCCGAATCAAACATTTACAATCGGAATTACAGCTGTTTCATTAACTAATAAAAAAGAATGTCATTGCACTCAAAAACCGTTTTTTTATTTTCAAACGCCAGGATGTTAAATCTCCGCTGAAATGCTCCTTTGCAAAGCCTGGTCACTCCTTATGATTTATTTTTTTAGATAAAGTGCTGTTCGTGGTACGCTCGCATTACAACCAGCACTTTTCAGTACATTGCGTACTGTCCGGGAACAAACTTTCTTACCATAAGTTTTCCTGATATTAGCGGCAATTTCTGAAGAAGTTCTTGATGTATTTCTTGACCATCACTAACAATTTGCAACATTCGCGTTGTGTTAGCATTTAATTCGAATTTGAGTTGAATATTCGACTCTTTACTGCGACATTATATAGGTGTTAGGTCCCTTGAAAGATCCTGGAAGGTTAGCTTCAGGGACACTAACATTTGAGTGTCATAGGTTGCCAATTTCCTTCGAACCCACCATGAATTTTGCGAGCAACGTACTATAATTTGTTTAAAAAAAAACACAAAACAAAATCTTAAAATTCAAAACTTCATTCATTTCATATTAAATATTTTATATTTAATTCCCAGTCAAGAACTATACGAAACTTTCAATCTGTTGAAATAATCTAAATCTTTCTTGCTAACTGACGGAATAAATTTATCATATGCTGCCGAAAAATCTTCCAACCGAACGACAACTTGATCAGGAACCAATTGATCGTTCGTAAGTTTACCTTAAAAATTAAAATATGATTAAATCACTTCAACTTTCAAGCCAAGCATCATCAAATTACCTTTTAAATAAGCATTAATTGTCCGCCGAACAGCCGACAGCCAAGCATTCGAACATATTGAATACAAATCGGCTCCGGTCATATCGTCTGTCAGCATTTCAGCAATTGTTGAAATTTCTAAACCATTCCACAAATTGAACTTTTTCATTTGCGCCTTCAGTACGGAAATCTTTTCGTCGGGCGTCGTGCACGGTCCGACATAGAACATTTTATCGAAACGTCCCGGTCGAAGTAGGGCGGGATCAATGAGATCAGGCCGATTTGTTGCAGCCAAAATGAAAATCTGTTTCGATGGATCATTCATGCCATCCATTTCGGCGAGCAATTGACTCACAACACGATCCATAACTCCACCCGAATCACCAGCTGCACCGCGATTTGGAGCGAGTGAATCCAATTCGTCGAGGAATAGGACGCACGGTGCCGCCGAACGAGCTCTGGAGAATAGTTCGCGAACATTATGTTCACTCTGTCCAACATACATATTCAATAGTTCCGGTCCTTGCACGGACAAGAAACTTAGATTACATTCGGTGGCGACTGCTTTGGCCACTAGAGTTTTCCCCGTTCCCGGAGGTCCATACAACAGGATACCCGATCTTCGTAAATTCTTTCCCAGCAGATTGATGTGTTTTAGCGGAAGTCCTATACTACTCTGAATTTCGTCCTTCAGTTTTGCCAGTCCACCAATGTCCGACCACAACACTTTCGGCACTTTTGGCGCACCTAAACTACTTGCAAAGGATTTTTGCATTGCCGTCAAATTTTTATCGAAATGATCGGAGCGTAGTCCTAGTTTACTGCCTTCTACTTTCATATCTCGCACTGCGTTGTCGTACAAAAGTTTAATATCGCCCAGCAAAAATCCCTGAGATAGGTCGGCAATATCTTTTAGCACATTTTTCGTGAAGGACCAATTGAAAAACTTTTGCAAGTAGAATTCACGCGATCCCATGTGGAATAGCGGTATACGATCGGTGTTGGACTTATTGAAAATCTCTTCATTGTACAGCTCTTTGATGTGCAGCCATTTGAGTGTTTCGAAACGTTGCTCCTTACTTAACGATGTAATTTCAATCACTTCAAGGAACATTCGTTGGATCATTGGTTTTAAATACTTTTCGTTGGTTAATGCAACGATCACAACAGGATGCGTACGATCTTTGCTGTAGAGTTCCTGAATTTGTACTTGAAAAGACGATAGCAATCGCAGATCTTCGTTGCCTTCGTTATCGATGCCAAATATCTAAAACGAGACCAGATTTAAGCAAACGGTTTTAATGATAGAATCGACTGAACAGTTACCTCAAAATTATGGAAACATATTAACAGCGGCTGGCAAACAATACTCTTCGTGAAAACAGCTTTCAATTTTAGCTCCGTGTGAGATGACACCTGCGATACAATTTCAGCACAATCCACTCCATACAAATGTAACCCCAGATCTTGCGCTACAGCCCTTACAAGTTTTGTTTTCCCACTGCCACGTTCGCCCTGCACCAAAAACACCGGGAAAATATGC
Source organism: Stratiomys singularior (assembly GCA_954870665.1). Classification (NCBI taxonomy): domain Eukaryota; kingdom Metazoa; phylum Arthropoda; class Insecta; order Diptera; family Stratiomyidae; genus Stratiomys; species Stratiomys singularior. The sequence continues at coordinate 8,738,381 of OX940881.1, read as the reverse complement.
TTCGACGACAAGCAGCTCGCATTTTTTGGCAAGAAGGCACTTATCGAGCTCTTCAACTCCGAATAGAATCGTGACAGCCCCATTGGATAGCTCTCCACCATGGCCAGTTCATCGAAAAATTGCCGAGGCAGATAGTGGAACTGACTAGTCGTATGTATTAGGTTGGTAAAATTTTTCGCCACAAACGCATGCGAGAAGAAGTTGTTGTCCTTTCCCTCCAGATGCAAGCAGCGAAAGTGCATCACCTTCAAATATGCGAATACGTGGTAGTATTGCGAATAGGTGCTCGTTCCTAAAAGCTTTTCATTGACCTCCACCCGATAGGTGTAGCCACGATGCATTATTCGAGGCGTATTGAAGTAGTTGCCGAGTATTACATCAATCACGTCGGCTGGAAGCTCATGCGGATTGCTCAACATATAGACATGGGCTTTCATGGCTATCGGTGGAATATCCTGATCCTCTGAAAACTTCTCCAACTTCACCCAGAACGAATCATTGAACTTGAAACGTTCCATCAAATTCCCATAGAAATTCTCCTGCACAAATACACAATTGCGCTGACAAAACGGAAACGGCAGCAGCTGCATAACAATTGTTTGTGGATTTATGTTTAGCATTTGTTTGACAATCTCCGGGCTCGGTTCCGCTTGATTTTTCATACCGATCGGACTCTTTCCGCTAACAATCAGATTTACAAAGTTCACCTCACGACTTTCGGTGCATTTGAAAAAGATCTCGTCGGATGCGAAAATAATGTGTTCCGATTTAATGAATTCATTTTTCGTGAGGAATTCGTACAATTGATTTGGTATCGGCACTAATTTGTATTTATCATGAAAAAGGCATCGATAACGTCCAATTAAACTAATTATTACAAATGCTGGATAAACATACCATCCAAAGCGTGGATAAATTATGCGAATAGCTATCATGTAGGCCTTGATTAAGGCACGCATTCGCGGATCCAAATTTCGCGACGACGAACCTTTGCTTATTGACGATTTTTTCCGCTGAAAACATTTAAAAATAGAAAGTCAAATCAGAAGTTTTAGTTTCAGTTGGGAAGTTTTTATGGTTCTTGTTAGTGTAAACTTATATATGCAAAGGTCAAACATAATGTACAGTAATGCTCCGGACTTCCACGACAAGTGGAACCCAGATATAACCGTGTAAGTAGAATTTGCGGAAGTCGAGTTTTTTTTTTGTTTGGGAGGTGAAGGCTACTTACGCCCTGAGTGTCGGACTACCGACTAAACACCTCCCCTGTCACGGCGAGAACCTAGCCTGGAACTGTTTGTCACATTACTTCGGACTAGGCCTCATTAATCAACACTTAGCGGTGCCTTCAGGTTAAGGGAAATCCTTCTTTCTGCACGGATGGATTGCTGTTACAGAGATCCCCCTCCCTCACCAAGCGATCCATCATGCCCTTCTTTATGAGAAAAACTGTCCGTACGTAATGCGACACACACTTCCAATTGTCTTTGCATCATTTTTCCCGTTACATTTTCTGGGGAGAGCACGCCTATTTTCCCCGAGAGATGCGAACAGAGTCTTGTCCATCTGGTACACGTTAAGAACGTGTGGCAGGCGTCATCCGTCATCCCCGGGCAGAACACGCAAGTTGGAGATATTGACTTTCCCATCTTATACAGGAAAGACTGAAAATACCCGTAACCACGGAAGTCGGGGTTAAACTTTGCATATATAATACAAATAAACCAAGTTTAATTGGGACCGGAGTCTCAAGAAAACAATAATTTAGAAGAGACATGTTTAATGGGATATTTGAAAATTAAAGATTACATTTCTATTAATAAAACAATGTGAATCGAAGTTTATTTTATGTCGAAGCCTTCATATATTCTAAGAATTTCGAAGGACGAGTTAATTTTTTCTTCTTCTTACGACAATATATTCCCGTAGCATGTCAGAAATTTTTTATCCTCGGTTTGTAGTACAAATACGCTCTTCACTGAAGTTCTTTGTTTCAAAAATTCGCAACCTCCTTCCTATTGAAGTGAGGCTATCTGTTTAGTTCGCAATCGTCATTAGATTTTCGGATTCACCTGGATTTAAGAATCAGTTTGTTCAATGTCTTGCTCATGTTTCACGCATTTCTATAAGCTCGTGAATCGTTAGCCCTTGATTGTAGGAATTCTTGAACGTCATCACCACCTAACTTAAAATTTAATTATTCGGAAATAGCAACCAATTTTTCAATTATGCTATCGATTTGTTCAGGATCTAATGCTGTCTCTCATTGGGTTTAAGTGGTGAAAAAATGGACACCGCTTTTTCCATACGCCAGAACACGTCCGTCTTCGCTAAGCTGGACAAACGTAACAGAATTGAAAACCTTGGCCACGACGCTAGGGTAGCTCCTCGGTTTCTGAAGAACGACATGATGGAGCAGCCATAAATATTAGTACAATAAGCGGGCCGACGATTGCCAATGCCTTATACAACATGAAGTCGAGAGGTTTAACGTGGACATCTGCCTTGACGGCTTAATTTCACGATCTCCGTAGACGGCCCTAACCACCACCCCTAAAATCTGAAACAAGTTTCAGTCCCAGGTCCCAATTTATTTGAAGATTCTTGGACTCCGGAACACAACTGGTGAATGCTCACCCCACTCTCTAGCCTTCGAAACCACAACCACTACGTTTCAGCGAAGGATATGCTTAATACCGTGTGGGGAGCTGACAGTAAGCTGTCATAAATGCCTTTAACAACAGTCGACACTAGGGTAGTTATGATAATAATTTTAAAAATATTCCGAAAACTTTTTGTTCTATATGCCAAGTAAACGTGATAGTTCCGCTGCCATTTGTATCACAAATGTCGCGGCTTGGAAAATGTGACCGTAGTCAGGCGTTCTAATAACATGGTGATCGTTTACATCTTAGTAAGAGAAGGCTTAGACTCGGGCCTTGTTAGGTTCACTTCAGATCGTTTGGTAGACAAAATACAAACGTTTAAGAACAATTGGAAATGTGTGTCACACATAACTTGATAGATTTTGCTCGGAAAGCGGAGATTTTCGACCCAAGTGGAATATAGGTCGCTTTCTCAGTAATCCCTATTTTTCATCCTTTCCAACTGCCTGAATGTGCAATCCAGCGAAAAAATAGAGGCTTACCTCATAATAATATGACAAACGGCTTCAACGTACGTTGTTGACGTGATAGAGAAGAGGTTTGGTCGGCAGTCAAGTTGTTTTGAGTTATTAAAAAAAAAAACAAGTAAGATTTTTGACAATACAAAGAAAGAAAAAACAAAATATTCATGGAAAAAATGCTATCCGCCCCGACGGGCCTTTTATTTTCATGAGGGAAGGCGGCGATGTGCAGAGAAATGACATCGTAGTGTAGGGCCATCAAATGTTCCGTTGGTTCGCGATCACGCTGCGAATTTCATCGTAGTGTAGGGCCATCAAATGTTCACGCTGCACGCGATCACGAGTTGAATTTCTGTTTATCGGATTCAGTTTTTATTTCTTTTCGATGGATAATGATTTTATCTGTCGCCGGAAAAAGTCGTTTATTTTTGACCACCACGACGTTTTTGATGGGCAGATGTGCGACCGATTTTTGCTGTTGAATTTGATTCGAAACGTATGTAATAAAGTAGAGTTAATTCCGAAATGGCACGTTAAGAAAATCGGGTGTCACGGTGGCTTGTTCAATAATGGAACGGGAGCAGAATTCCACTAGTGGTCTGACCTAGGTCCTAATTCTCGCCAAACAAAGCAAGGCTGCCAGCAACTACCAAATAAATAGGCTTGCTGGTGTTCTCACGTTGGGTCCTCATTGTACAATTCTTTTTCACTTTCAGTGGACAGAACGTCCTTATGTCAGTGCGAGCCCAACTCCTCGTATTGCCAAATCGATGCGATAAGATGGGGAAATCTATTACACAGAGATTCACCAGTCATAGGATCACAATAAAGAGATAAATTGAATTGCATGAGGAAAAGGGGATGAATGAATTATGAAGACCAACTGCATACACATTAAAACCAAATTCCAATTGTACAAATCTGTGATAAGAACAGTGTGTTTTGTTATGAGTGTGAAACATAGACCCTAACCCAAGCATCCGCAAACATATTGAACTCCTTTAAACGGCGGGTCCTGGGGTGGATGATTGGAGCGAAGCTAGACAGAGTCCAACGGCGAATTCGATGCAAACACGAGCTGTATGAACGAGCCGCAGGTCTCAAGGATTGTAAGACTTCGGAACATGCAATGGTGCTGGCCATGTGAAGCGTATGGACGAACAAATGATACTCATAAAGATATTCATAGGAAGAACTGAAAGGCGGAGAACAATGGGGAATCCCAGGAAACATCTGTCTGACTTTGTTGACGAAGATATTTCTTTGCTAGTCGGATTTTAGAGGATGCGACCAATAAACCGAAACAGTTGGAGGTGCTTGTTGCAGTAAACAAATACCCGAGTTGTGATACAGGGATGCTTAACCGAGAGTTAAAGAGTTGGGTCAGGTTGAGGTACGTGTGGGTTATTTTTTGAACTTTTACTCTTTTTAGTACCTATCTATCTCTGATTTGTTATGTTTCCACAAACATAGTAGCAAGATAAACCACTTTGCTTTATGGGCTGAGCAGCTTTATGGGCTGAGCAGCTCATAGCCCATCTTATATCCAATTGAAAACCTATAGCAGGAGAGTAGTCACATTTGAAAATCTGAAGTTAAGCAGATTGCTGAATATTTTTGATGCACAACATGTTAACATGCAGGTCATCGAGCATCCGTCATGGCGGAATGTTGATTTTACAGACTTTGAATGGAACGAAGGCTCAGTTCGGAACTCATTCTGTTTCTAACTTTTCTGCACGTGAGGACCGCTAAAATGCAATGTTCAGTTCACAGTCATAAGCACTCCCCACTTACCAAACACTTAACAAAACAATCCCATAAATAATTTATGTAATTGAGTTCGCTGAACCAAATGTCCATAATGTCCCAGAACTGCCGACATATCATAATGCCTCATTGATTAGCGATCGTTAAAAACATTATTCTCAGAACCGCAGCTTGTGTCCTCTTGATAGCAATAGGATCCGCTTGAAAATCGTCAGGGGGAAAGGTTATATCTCGGTCGGAATATCTGATAAATGTTTCAATTCAACAAATTCTGTTGGTCACGAGAAAATCACATTCTGGTGGGTTCTGATTCTGATATCATAAAATAAATTTAAACTCACATACAGCTCCAGCATTCTTCAAATTTACAACCAGATACATGTTTAAAAAAAATTATATTTTATTTTGCATTTTATTCCTCGAATTATTGAGGAAAATCTGGCGCACTGCATCTTACATTCACTAAATATAAATAATTTACAATGTGTTGGCGCCTACCATATGCTCCTTTCCGAAATGATTCTGATTTACTCGTGGTCATTTCAAGGCTAATCTAAATCTAGTGGCTGAACCCGATATAAAAAATTTGAGGAGGAAAAAATACCAAAACTTATGCACTTTGTACTTTCCACTTACCATCTTCATGCCGCATTAGACCCAATCAAATTATGAGCACAAAAATTTAATAAAATATTTTGACAATATGTCGTAATAACTTTAAATTATTTTACGAAAAATTATCTCTCATCACCGAAACCTAGACTTACACTGCCGACACTTTTTTGGCAATCTCGCAAAAACTCCCTCACATTGCACCACTGACTGACCGACCGACCCAACAACTATAAATAAACATTGCAATGTGACAGATGAGAAATGTCACTCATTTCAAATTGTCATTTCGATTTCAATCGTTTGTATGAGCGAGCAAGAAATATTTTTCGGAGCGAGATATAGAACGGAAAATAAACATTCATAGTATGTCAGCTGTTTGGAGTGAGATTCTCGTATGCATTGAGCTTATCAAAGTAAACGATTACCGAACTGAAGGATATGAGCTGTGGATTTTGTCTTCTGTTTAACCCTTTATGGTTAACGTTTGTACAATGGGAAATTTTAAGTTATTTTTTTTTTCCTCGTCCTACACTATGGTAGGTGGTATTGGCTATGGTGCCGTGCACAATTTTAAGTTATGAGTATTGAAAGACATACGTAAAACGAGACTTTAGAATCATAAATTATAACAATTGCTAATGATATTAAAACTGTTAGATATCTGCGAACAGTGAAGAAAGCGGGAATAATAGACAATAAACAGAATATTTTCGACCACTGGAATTTCAATATACAGAACACTGAAGAAACTTTAAATCAGTCTCAAGACACCTATCAGTACCTTTATTTTTAATAATTCAATCTGCAACAACAAAAAAAAAACAAAGATTCCTTCTTATAGCATTACACAATTAGAAGCAATAGTCGAGGGGATGAAGGTAATAGCGTGGTGTCAAAGGACCTAGATAAAAGGAGAGCACAAGATGGTATCTCTATAAATTGAAACATATTGCATACCACCGGAGCCGTACGTTTTATTATGATTGATTTTTATAACGCCCCAAAGCCACACAACGCAATTATGTGTACCTCGTCGCAAAGAAATACACAATTAAAGAACATATTAATGTTCATTCATTATTCCTAGTGACTAGCATTAGGTGGGACTGGCCACCATGCTATTGTCTCAGTTCTCCGAGACTCGATTTTCCATTGGTCGCTATGGGGTATTAATTTAGTTCAACTTTATTTTATTAAATGATTAGGACTGTAAATGTTTAACTTGTTTGTAGGACTACCCGGTTGGTACTGTTGTTTTCGTTAGAAAACGGTCAAAGTGAAATTTGAGTTGAGGTTGCGTACAGCACTGCCTTGGCTTCCTCTAGAAATTTTCCTAGTTACCAGATATCGGTTTACTTGGTGGTATTGACAATTCCTGCTAGGAAGGATATATCTTTAAAAACAAGTTTAATAGCTTTATCTTTGAAAGTGTACTCCTTAAATCATCAAAGTTAAAGCATTTGAAGAATTGATTTTCTAATTCATTGCGACTATTGCATCAATTGCAATGTTCGGACCTTGTGTCAGTCTTGTTTTGTTGTATGCTCTGTTTGTCAGAATTCTGTTTTTTTTTAAGCATATTACTTTCTATTTGGATCTCTGGAAAACAGTGTTTTATGTCACAGACAAGGTTGCTTTTGAGTCTTGGGCAGTACTTTATGTTAAATCTTCAATTCAGCATTCCAACTTGATTCAACTTTATTCACGAATTTATCGAATAGCGCTAGATTAGGAGCTAACATAACGATATTCACATAGTCAAAACAGTTTGCCTACACCTGACTAAATACTTTTTTGGTCAGCACTGAATGATGACAAAAGCTAACCCTATTGTCTGCACTCAACTTGTTGAGTGAATTACAGCAATCTATATCCAACCACGATGTAATCTCCAGTGATTCTAGAGCTTATTCTAGCTTTATATCCTTCATGCTGAGTGGTGCGCTTACAGCGATAGTCTAAACCTCAGACAGCTACATGCGTGGCATTCTTCCCATCGGATATGAATATAGTTTGCCAGGACGATCAACTTCAAATTCTGTTCTTTGAAATGTCTTCGAATCATCTGTGTAGCATTTGAACGTATTCTGTCTTATGAGGCGCATGTTGTATACGCTACTACACTACTATGCTACAATCCATTCCCTCCTGTTACTAAGCTCTACACAGAATTCGTTGTGAAAGCTGAATGCTGTAGTCATGCGATCTGACAATGCACATATGAATGGGGAAACCTTAGTTAATTTTACTTGATCTTGCTGCCCAATTTGTTGATCAGTTTCTCTTTCTTCATGGAAGAGTCTTGACATTGTAGACGTCGTTACTGTACCCATCACTAAATGAAGCGGCCACAAATTTATTATTTTCTCGAGGGCTGCTGTAGAATATGAAAATAATATACGAAATATGGAATATTGCATAAGCAAAATAGTTTAACAAGTGTTAAGCCAAAGGTAACCAGAAAAGTGTAATCTAAATAAAAAAAATTAGTTTTTACATTTATTTATTTATTTTTACAGTTTTTTTTACAAAAAATTGTGTACATTTTGCAAAATTAATTTTTGTATTTCGAATTTGTTTTAAACAACATTTGACACACTCAATTTTTCTTAATCTTATAAATAACAAAAGCATTTTATTCATTATCTTTTTTAATATGGCAACGTTTCCTTTTATCTTAGACTAATGAACATATGAAGATACCTTAAAATCTCTTTTACAATACACAAAGTAAAACAACATACAAAGTAAAGCAGCATTTACCTGAGGAAAGAATTTTTTCAAGCTTAAACATAAACACATTATTTATAGTTGATAGAGGCTTTCGTTTAACATAAATTTTTTCTTGTCTCTCAATATAACTTTCAAATTTGTCATCGGGAATATTTTCAATCAAAAAATATTCCCGATGATGGGAATATTTTCAAAAAACAATCAAACAGAGCAACAATGACATAAATTTATGAACAAAATGGAAGTAAGATGGAACATTGTTTCGACAAAAAAAAACATAAAATATCGTCGCGTCTGTAGCTCCACTTTCCATGAAACAATCTCCAACTCATGAATCATGAGTCCAAATTGAGGATGGCTCAGATTAAACGTTTAACGTATTCTCAAAGCAATCGTAGCAGTTCACTAGAGAGCTACAAAGTGAGGCTGGATTGGACTGCGCTGACAACATAAATGATAAAACCGATAGCATTTTACTCTTTTTTCAATAGTATTCAAGCCGAAATAATTAAAGTGTCATTTCATATGCATCCTTTTTTTTAAATAACAATTATGGAAATACTTCGATTTTATCCTTGCGCATGAGAGTATGTATACGCTCTCTGACAATTTCGCCTACATCAACATCTCTGCCATCGCTTGTGACGTCTGGAAACAACATTAATGAATGTTAATACAAATTACAAGATACATAAACTATACAAACATCTTCGCACGTTAGATTTACATATATTTACAACTACAAGTCGTTTAAACATATTTTCACAACTAGAACTGAACTCACTTTTGCCAATCTATACGAAAAAAATTATTTACAAATGAATGTGTGCATTCGATTTAATTGTCCACATAAACTATATTAAATTCGAGCAAGTCTCCGTCGATTTTAAGTCAATAATTCCAAATAATCTTTTATGTTGTAAATGAACGTTGTTGAACTTAACGTGTGCAATTCTGTCATTTCCAATGCTGTAGAGTTTTTAAGTTTTTTGCTGGAAGTTGAATTTTGGCCCCCAAACGAGTTCCACAGCAACAGATGTATGCGCTACAACAACAGTTATAAATGGAAATGAGAAAATGGAAGGTAGAGGCTTTGCGTCTTTAAAAACGCGAACATTACTTTTATAGCTTCTATAGATGTGGCATGGGTTACACCCCCTTCACCTTTTGCGATGTATTCGAAGACTCTAAATCGTTGAAAAGAGAGCCTGCCCTGCGTGTGCTATCTTTTCCGCAGCGGTTTTGATGCTCCTTTCGTAACCTTCTGTTCTCTTCTTCTCCTTTCTGTTATGGGTACATATTCCACCTGAGACGGCTGTAAAACAACCTGTTTCGTTCACGGCAGTTATCAGATATGATGTTCCTTTCTCGCAAGGTGGTGGTGAATTCTCACGACTGTTGCGAGGAAAACTACTCGTTCAGTTACACTCACAATCGAAACTACGACTTTTCCAACGTTAACAGAGTTGTCAGCAAAGGAAGTGAAACAGAAGATTTTAGGATGATAGAAAAAAGAATACAATAACATTCTATCGAATGAGCTAGATTTGAAAATAAGTTCTGAGGATTCCGGACACAGCGACTAGAATTTGGCACCAGAAAAGGAGTGATCGAAAAGTTATTGGTCTAAATATTGTGGTGTTCCCCCATGCGAAGGCAGCCCCGGGCGTTTTGGGCTAAAATTCCATGAAACAAAAACTAACCCAGCTCCGAGGCAATACACATTGTCCCATGAGAATAACATCCGATTCGTTGGTGCGGTGTTGTCTGATTATTTCCGAGCGGATGCTTATTCTGGAATCACATTTATTACCTTAATCTTCCAAAATACTTGACACGGGACCCAGTACCCCCGAAGATTTTCAGTATGGGCAACGGAAATCATCATAACATTAAACTGTATGCTACTGTCTGCAATACGTGGCGCACTCTCATCATCGTAATGCCAAATATGCCCATAATGGAGCATTGGAGGAACACCGATACGAACCAAAATTGAGGAGATCTATACAAGTTCATAATGAAATCATATATAATCATCAATAAAGGCGCACGACTTCGTTTGTGATAATGATACGAAAAGATGTTATCGATATTACTGTTAGTAGTATGCCTTCCGTATTGTTTCCATTCTCGTCGGAGCAACTATTAATGACTTTGCAGCAAATCTTGGTTAAACAGGAGATATTCTAAAATTTCTACACATTGAAATAAACCGAATCTCGTCTTGTATCTTGCATTGGGGTACATGGATCATGATTCCAATAAATTTTCTCTACCTTCTCTTCATCACAGCTTCTAGCTTCTTCTCTTCAAACATTCTCGCAATTCAATGTAGTACTTTTTCTTTGTAGCCACTAAAATTGATCCCTTCAGTATGCCAAAGACAGAAAACGATGACCACGAACTTCATTGCTGTCGGGAACACCTTGAACTTTTTCGGAGAAATTTCTCCCATTTTTGTGGGCTTGCATGGAGTCCTCCTTGAGCTCGAGCTCATTGTGATGATGTTTCATCTCGTCGCGTATTTTTCAGCACAAAGTCCTAAATACTCGCATTAACACTCAAATCATGCCGATTCTAATGGGACGAGAGTACTCTAGCCAGTTACGTACGATGATCACATTCAAAACATTCACAGTTTCAAAAATTATTTCACACGGCTATGCAAAGCATACAGCCAGATCAGCAAAATTCATGTAAACGCGCAGCCAGTAAGATTCACACGCTGCATTTTCCAGAAAATTAGAAAATGATCTTGCAGACGTGCAATTGGCTTGTCAGCACTTTTTAGAAATAAATAAGACCACGTACATAATTGGGTCCCAGTCGATCTCCGCCCGTGTCACCGTTGTATTAAGTTGTCGAATAAAAGTTTAAGAGTCTAAAAGTAAAGTATGTGTTTCATTGATTATATTTTTTTAACGCCCTCCAGCACCGTCGAATTAACTAGCTTCTTTCGTACATATCTAAAATGCCAAATTTTTTTTTTTTTGCAAAATTATTGTAGACATCATCCCGATTGCCCACAACTGGACACTGCTTCTTCTTTAAACGGATGTCCTCCAATATGAAATTTTCCTGAACGTTTTCAGTCGTAATCGCTCCAACACGACATCCGGCATCGGCTCATTCTCAATCGAATTGCCGTCTTGTTTGACAAGATTGCGCGATACAGAACATAATTTCATTGTGGATTAATTTATATCCTTAACTGGAACAATTAAAAAAGTGAGTCCCCTCCCCGTCTCTTTCCCATCCTCGTGTATCTAAAGTTCTCTACTTTTCTTGTAAGTCATTAATTTGACATATTGAAGCCCCTGCCGCGCTGAGCTACCTTGCTATATGTGTCCTTGTTATTCTACATAGCAAGTACCGAATAATCTTCACTTTGAAACTGATGTAGGTGGAAGTATTTCACAATTGTATGGACTTTAGATTAAACCGGATACAGACCCCAAAATGTATGATATTGATTTCAATATTGTTTATAAAAGTAAGCAAGCACAAGAAAAATCAAAATGCTAGTAATACATGCAAATTAAATGAACTAGCGATCATGTAAATAACAAACAACATACCACTATAATATATCAGTTCAACCAAATCCTTTGTATCTGGACAATTTGTCACAATGTTCTTCAAGGCGCGATAAAATTTCAATGTTATTTCCCGTTTCATATCCACCATTTCTTCAGTAGCTGTTAAACGTTGTTGCAATACTTCATAGAAACTCATCATTGGTGTTGCACCTTCCAACACAACATACCATTCTCTATTTCTATGCGGTCCACATCCGGATATACGATAAACTTGATTTTTAAATGGTCGCTTGACTCCAGCACGATCTAAAGTAACTGTTTCCAAACCCTATAATTTTTTTTTTCAAAAAAGGAAAAACTATTCTCTGTCATGTTCACAAGCAAACAACTAAAAATACCCTTGCGGGAATCATGATTTTGCTATCGATTTCAGGTTTAGTGTACATCGACTGCGGGATTAGAATGAACAATTTCTTGATCGGGATCGTTACATTTTCGGTGCTTTCGTAGTCTTCAATTCGTTCTTGAAGTCCTGCTAGGAATATGTGAAGTTTTTTTTTTGTTTTTAACGTACTTTTCTAGTATAAGTACAAAAATATCTAACCTTTTGTCCGATGTCCCGTTTCGGGTAGCTGCAAATGCAAGTAACCATGAAAATAATTAGACGCCATTCCTGTAGCATAATCCAATCCTGATCCACCGCGTATAAATTCAGCCAATTCCAAGTTACTGTATGTAAAATTCACACTCCTCAAAAGCACGTAAGGCAGAGCGAATTGAGCAAAATTATGGAATATGTAAGTTCTTACATGCTTATCATGTCCTTGCATTATTAAGATGATGGGAACGGCGACCATAATCGTGTATCTCATGCTAACGTGGTATTTAGCCAGAGAGAAAATACATACTTGGCGAAATCTATTATCAGGTTCATAATTCCGCCAATTCACGTTATATTCGTAAATTATGCATAAAATACGATAAAATAACTCACATGCAAATAGACTTGCGCCACGAAGTATCAACTTTTGACCTATGAAAGTATTTTTAACAATTTAAATAAATTGGAATAAATGAAATTAATGGTAAATATTCACATTGAATAATAGTCCAATGCATGTTGTCCTCGAATATCAGAGGATCTTCGTCCAAATGTGAAGAAAGGTCAGCTGAAAGGAAATTTTTACTAATAAGATTTAAAATTGTACAGAAATATAATACATTTTGCAAGCACAGGATTTGCAAAAATCAATGTTTGACGGATAGGAATGCAAGGAATTGATAGTTTTAGTCGTTGTTTAAAAAAAAGGTTTTAGTCGTTGTTTTTACTAATAAGGGATGGAACCACCGTCTTGGACACAGCAAATTAAACGATTCATTGGTGATTTGCATGCATGAAAGGCATTCCTTGCAGGATAGATCATTCCATTGAAATTTATTTTAATGATTAAATCTTAAGTTTATATAAAATTAATATTTCTTTTTTTTTTTTTCTTTATTCTTTCTTTTACTCAATATTTGGCAGAATATTTTTGCTTCATTACCGCTATCTGGTGAAATGTTCATGACGCGACTGGATGATGGACTTAAGGCAAGGGACCAAGTACCGAGATTCTGGGTCAAGTATGTGGATATTTTCGCTTACGTGAAGGAAGAAGATCGGGCAACAAACCATGGTGTAACAAATGAATGAACTTCACGGTGGAGAAAAGAGAGGATGGAAAATTGTCTTTTCTTGACATATATCAAGAACCAGTGATGAAAACAGTTTCGAAATCGAGTTTATACAAGATGGCGCAAAATTTATCATTCAATTTTGTTTTTGTATAACTTTTTTACTCAATAAAAACAAAAATATTTTGAGTGATGGAAATCTTTATTAGGACCTTTACAATTTTTTCTGTTGTTCTGTTTTCTGAAAATATGATATATCCGTCAAGTGGCTGCCGCCAGTATTGATACACATTTGTGCCCGTTTTATCGCATTTTCCATGCCTTTCCTCAAGATTTCTGGTGATAACTGTTCGCCTTCCTATCGATTATTCTCTTTAAGGACTGCGGTTGTCTGTGGCTTGTTGGCATAAACCCGCGACTTCAAGTGGCCCCAAAGAAAGTCTTACGACGGCATTTGCAATAATTATAACATCTTCCGATAGAATGATTAATTTTGTGCCACCTTGTAGATGCTTTTTTGTGGTATAAATGTACTGGAATGGAGGTTGTGGATGGTTTGGTGGAGGTTTACGGATGACGTGATGTTCCTATTCCCCCACAAATATCTCGAAACGCTTTAATGGCTTACTAGAAATGATCCAAAAGGCCAAAAATGAGTAACTACAACAGGACCCTTTGTCAATTTGAATAAAAAATGGTAGCAGAAATGCGCCTCAGACTTTGAACTTCTACACAGAGGACGCATTGTTACTAGCCTTTTGTGACACTTTCTTCAGGTTTTCAACGGCTAAATATAAGTGGCAAGCAAAAACACTGACAGTGAAGATCCGTCTAAAAATTAAGGTATCTTCCTGCATAGTAGGCAGTCATTGACACGCATCGATTGCTGTCAACGCCTACTAGAAATTGTTTTGCAGGACGGGGGATTAAGTACTGGGATCTACTTCAATAGTTAAAAGAACATAGTGAGATTGATTGTTCTGAATAAAGGAGAGTAGGCCGCATGGTTTGCTTGAAACAAAGTAAGTTAAATTCAGCAATTAGAGAATGAAACAACGACAGACGAGAATTACGGTGACAGTCTCACTGAGCAGTACGTCCTACAAATCTTTAATGTCATCCTGGCATTACATTGGATAGACATATACATAGACATGATGAAACGCTGCCTCCCATATCAACTTATAAGAGATCATGGTCGAAATCATAATTCCTACCTTTCACAATTAACTAAAATCAACTATATAGGTCCCAGTGCTAGATTTTAATAGAAGTAATTCTATTCTATTCTATTCTAAAGAAAATTATAATTCTTTCAAGCGGTAATTTCATCTTTTGAAATATAAGGACGCTCATACTTAGCTCCGAAATTTGTGATAATTTAATATTTTCCAACTATACAAGACTAAGGATTTCAGATATTCCTCCTATTTCACATATTCCAAGATGAGCCAGAAGCAAAATTTTTATTTTCATTATTTTCAGAAAGCTGTCAAGTGAAAAAAGTCGAGAAATCTTCATGTTAAATTGGTAGATTGTACGACCAATTTAAATACGAACAACATACGATGAAAATGAAAATTTTCATTATTTTCAAAAACCTGTCAAGTAAAAAAAAGGTTGAGAAATCTTCGAGTTGAATTTGTAGATTGTACGACTTTACAAAACGTGACGTGACGGCGTTACGGTAGGTGCCATTCGCGAAATGGGTTTCAGGCACTCGCAGAACCAGTCCTCAGCTACTTCCATTTCTATCTCTGACGTTAGGAACAACTCAGGGATTAGAAAATTGGTAAAAACACCAGCGAGAACAAAAGGGTGGAAATTCATTGTGCAGCTGGACATTCCGAGCAACGATCAAGGGTTAATGCGAGAATTTAGAGTAAAGTTTCAGCGTTAGATTTACCAAAACTTCGAAAACAGGGGGATGCAGACCCTTAAACGAGTATCTTAGAACTTCTTCAATCTACAATATCTGTTCTTCGATAAATGAACCAAGAAAACTTTATATCAATTAAAGCAAAAATTTTGTGATACGGATTTCGACAGTCTATGATACGACTAGTATAGCAGGGATTTAATGAAAATCAGAGACGATCCAGCACTTCAGCAAAAGTAAAGCGGTCAACATTACAAACAAAACATCGGGTGAATACAACACAAAACGAACAACAGGAGGGTGATCATACGCTTCCTTTGTCTACATTACGCACATTGCTGGTGTAGTAGACTAAATCTTGTATGTGGAGAAGAAGTTAGGTACCGAAACACACCACACAGTGTCTGACTCTCACACAGACCTGAGAGGATGCCGGTATTCAAGGATCGTTCGACAAACGACAGGAGTATGGAATCCATTCTAAAAAACATTTACATTTCGCTACCGAACAGGTTTCGGAGTCACCTGTAGCACGACTGGAGTTGTCGAAAAACTAAAGTATCCTGTAGAGCGTGATGAAAACTGCAAATTAACAGAATTTTGTTGCACCCGCAAAGCTGATCTTGGAAAAGAAAACTTGAACAAGTTACTGCATATGTCAGCGCCCGATTCACGATCAATGTACTCTCACTATCAGAAAGTGTTGTAAATGCAAACCACAGCGTTGGCCAAGAAGATCAATATGAAAAATGTAATATATTGTTTAATAGAAAGTCATTTCCGCCTATGTCTTGCATAATTAGAAAATGTTAATTATAATTAATGTGCTTTTGATTCAAGGTGAAGAAGAATTTTCAACTTTTGAGCCACCGATTCGTATGAAGTTTCATTTAAAATCAAGTGAGTCGAGATCAGGGTATATAAAAAATGCAACGATGTACTTTGAAACAAAAGTAGATGTGAATGTTTATACGTTTGGATACTGGCATCCATTCGAATTGTACTTGCAAAGGCTTACAAAGACATTGTACTTACAGAATTACCAGGCGGACTGATTTATTACCTACAATTTAATTGAGTTGTACATATGGTTCTTATTTTCCGAAATCTACTTGTTATTTTGAGTAGGACAGAAAATTTATTAATCTTAGCAGTGATAAAATGATACCGTGATTAAGACTTTAACCATTGTTCTCTCTAACACTAGGTCACTTACGGGTCCACAAAAGAACTGATTTTCACTAACCGATGTCAATTTCTATGGTTGTCCTTGATTAACGCAATCATTCCTTAAAAGCACGTCCTAGTTTTTGTCCAATCTATATTTAGAATTCTCATACCACTAGTTATCAATTTGATGGATAAATTATAGTTCATAAAGCAAATTAAATAAGTTAATTAACCACTAAACGTCCTCAACTTCTAACGAAACGAAAACAACATTATATTCTAAAACGATGAGTAATGCCGTCTCAAATTCGACAATTTATCGTTATCTGGCCTTAAAATCTTAGGCCGTGCAAAACGAGATAATGCAAAAGATCGGTGTGGTTCCATAACTATTGGTTGTCCAAATAAGTAGTTATGCAACGTATATTTTTTGCTGCCGCTATATTCGTCATTGAGGACTAAAAGGCACACCATTCCACATCATAGATCTAACAGGATTTATTGATACTTAAAATATTTATTTGTCCCTCTAAATCTCTCCTTCCGGAACGTCTAATTGAGATCTGTTGCAATGAATTTTCATCACTGATAGCGGTGTCAGCTCTAAACAAGCTTTGACTTCAAGTTGTAATATAAAAAAATACTCAGTGGATTCTTGATAACTCAAACTTAGCTAATTCGTAATCCTTAGTAAGACGAAAAAAATTCCAATCCCGTCCCCTGAACCTCTTATTGCGCGATATCTGGACTTATGTAGGCTTTGTAATTCGAACGAAATGGAATTTACCCACTAGGTACTGGTACAAATGGTAATAAAATAAGTTGAAGTTAACAGAGTATTTATGTGTAATCGAGGAATCGTTCAAACTCACAGCAACCCATAATTAATTAAAATTATCAAACAATGTTGGATATTTTTGTTTAATTGCATATATAGTTCGTCATCAAACGATCCAACTAGCGCAAACCCAAACCCTAACAAACTTAGCGCAGTCGGCGCTAAGTCTAGGATGACTGACTTGGAGAAATCTTTCTCAAACTACGATATCAAAATGTTTCATAAGCTGTAGATAATTGATGCTACAAGTGGAAACTCTGGAACAAGCTCTAGAGACGGACATGGATTGAAAAGTGGACATTAGTAAACTGGAGAGCATAAATGCACAATATGATGGTTTTGTCACATATGATGATGGACTAGCTGCTAGTGGCACAATAAATGTCGCTGAAATTAATGGCTTTGCAAATCGAAATATCGATAATTATGTCGCTGATGATACTGATAATACCAATGCAGCAAAATCAGAAAAATTCATAGTGAACAAACAATTTATAGCGACCCATAGAAGCTTTCAACACACGATGAACATATATTGTAACATGTACTGATATCGACAATTATAAATTCGCCCTATTGTCTAAAATAAAAGGTAATAAATGATAAACTATCATCAAATTCCATGAATCAAGAGAAGATTACGGATTTGTTTCACTTGTTTATCAAGTTTAGTTTACGAATACACAACTTTGTTTAATAAATTCTATGTGCATATCATAAACTTGAGTTCTAAAGGAGGTTTTATGTTTTATATACCCAAAAAACGGAGCTACTTTTACGAATATTAAGACAAGCTCCCAGGAGTTAGGATACCTATGGCTACTCCGCAATGCAAGCTCCGTTCAAAATCTCTTCATTTTCTTCAAAAATTTACTCTCATTTATTCTACAAACCTCCATTTCGTCCTGCTGTCTTTAGAAGTTTTAGAGCTGTCACAGTTCGCTTTGTATATGCCAAGATAATCATGATTGCGGGTGCATTTAAGCGTAATGAGACCAACCTGGATGCCTATGTTCTTCATTATTTTCAAAATTTGTGCAAATCCTTCTTCGGTAATCCAAGGTGCTATTTCAACGATTTTTTCACAATTGAATACATGCTTAGAAGCTATTTGTTACACGCAAATGTTTTCAAACTTTCGTTATTATTTTGCGTGCGACAACTAAGCATCTTTCTAATAAGGCGTCTTCAGTCAAATCTTCATATATGGCCTTTAAAATTTCTTTAGCTTCAACAGAAGCGGCAGGAAAATGCCTACAATCATTCGAAAAATTTCAGCTTCACTTTGTCGATATGTACATCAATAATCGGCACCTGTAAGGCAGTTGATATGCTGCGGTTTTGTGTCTGTCGAAATTTTCTGATATTTTGCCCAGAATGCATCAATCATCTTAAAATCTTAATTTTTATGACGTAAAATAGCTAAGTCATGATTAGTTGATAGCTCTTTGATTAACATATTCGTCACCGCAGCGGTTTTCAGAGGAACTTTGATTGTTTTATGTCGCGCTTTCATTTTTCCCTGCACCTTTTTCTTCAACTTCTTTTTCTTCCGCTTCTAAAGATGCATTTTTATATAAACTTTTTTTACATTTAAAACACACTAAAACATTTTCACATTCAACTGTTCCCCGTACGGATCAATATCGAGCAACATTTAAACCATTTTAACATTTTAACACAACCCATCGCCCGAAACGCATTAAATATTATCCGATTTTTCATTTTGGACATTCAAGAGGTTTTGTTTATTGATAGCTCGGCCGATTTTTGATCGATTCGTTAGCATAGTGGGTGTTAACTTCATCAGTTAGTTGGTTTCCAGCAAACTTCCGCTTTTTTGGCAAAGATAAACGCGATAGCCTATTATTTATGGCCTTTTTGATTCATTTTTATTAAAAAAAAAAAAAAATAACGAAACGCAGATGATGATCTGACTCGTTTCCTTATGCTCTTGAAGATATTCATCCTTTTCCCTCTCAAATTCTTCCACAAGTATACTAGTATACTAGTCGTGTATAAAAGTCCGATTCAATAACGTATTCCCGATTCAATAACGTATTCCCGATTCAATAACGTATTCCCGATTCAATAACGTATTCCCGATTCAATAATACGGGCTATGAAGTCGAAGTGTTTTACATGGAAACCTGACGTTTAAACCTAATTCCATGGTTTCCACAAACGGAGTTGAAGCAATGTGTCAACCACTACCCCCAAGATCTAAAACAAGTTTCAATCTTGGGTCCTAGTTTGTTTTAAGCTTTCTGGATTCCCGAACACAGCCGGTGCATACACACCATACATTCAATCCTTCGAAACCCCTAACCATTACGTTTCAGCCAGGATAGGCTCTTTACCGTAAGGGGCAAACAGTAACCTGTCATGGGCGTCCCCAACCCGTGGTTCAGATAAACTTCTGATCAGTTTACGCTTTTCTACAGTTCGAGAATAACTCTCATTTTTTGCTTTAGAAACACGGGAATACTCGCCGGATAGTAGTTTTATTACATTATTTATTACATAATTCAGCACGCCTTAGGTTAAATAATGGTATAGGGTGCAATAACCGCTGCTGAATCGGGTAATTTGCATATAAGCGTAGGAAATATGGACAAAGTATATTACTTGTATCTGTTGAAAGCAAATGTAGCAGGCTCGAAAACTTGGAATAGATTTCATTTTTTATCAAGATGCCGACCCAAAGCACAAAATTCATGTTGTGAGCAGTCGGTTGCTCGACCACTCCCCTCATGTACTTCAAACCCTATCGCAGTTGCCTAATTTGAATGCTATCGAGCACGT
Organism: Stratiomys singularior; assembly: GCA_954870665.1. NCBI lineage: Eukaryota > Metazoa > Arthropoda > Insecta > Diptera > Stratiomyidae > Stratiomys > Stratiomys singularior. Next base: position 8,718,228 of record OX940881.1, on the reverse strand, counting down.
ATGGAGTTACTTAGAGACAAAATTAAATAATTATTGCATAAATAATAAGATACAGTTGTTAGCCGGATTAAAAGAAGAGTGGAACAAAATTGTCAAAATCGGTGGAGTCAATGCTAAATCACTTGAAAGCGGTCACATACCAAAAAAGGCTCCTGAATAAATATGAAACTCCGTTAATTTTGTATCTAACATTAAACTTTTTATGAATTCATATGGGTGCCAGTAGAACTTTGAGGCTGAAGTTATTTGTTATTGTTGTTATGTAATGCAATTTCTTTTATTTTTAATGTGAATGTTGGGAAAGTTTTTTGTTGATGATAAATGTATATAAATTATTCTGCTTAAATTAAAAAAGAATTTTAGTAATCGATTTGTAGTTGCTTTTTTTTTTTTTTTTTTTTTTCCTTCTGTCTCCTTTACCAGGAGATTGTATTGGTCATTCCTAGGTTAGTATTGACCAGCGTTGTCGTTCAAGGCCTCTTCTGGGCTAGTGTCTTTGTTTCTGGTCTCTGCTGGACCTTGTTCTTGCAGTTTTGATTATTTTTGTTTGCTTTTAAGTGGTTGTTTGAGGGTTATTTTGTTGAGGTTTGTTAGTTGTTAGTGAGAGTGTCGTGTGTTAGTTTATATGTTTGGTAATTTTTATTTAGAGGTGTGAGTTGATTAAAATTCTGGAAGTGGTTGTGTATTTTATCGTATCTATAATTCCGCTTTTGCTTCTTCTAGAAATTTGCTCAGTTGCCAGAGTTGATTCTCATTCCTTTGATTGAAAAGATCTGGAAGAAACTTTATTTTTTTGAAAATATTGAATTTTTTTCTTATATCTGAGAAGTTCGTACAGCTCAGTATTTGGTGTTCAAGTACATCGTCATAGTCACACCATCTGCATTTGCTTGTTGTCGTAATTTTTGCTTTATGTAGTCTTGTATTGTTATATGCTCTGTTTACTAGGACTCTGTTGATTTGTTTAATTATATTTCCTGGGGTGTCTAGGTTGTGGAACCACATTTTGTTTTTGTATATTAGACTTGAGTGTAGCCATGGTGAGTATTTAAAATTCTTGGTTGTCTGTTGGTATTGTATCATCCATTCGTTTTCTATTTTATTGTTTATTAATTTGAGTGCATCATCCCATTCCTGAAAGGAGTGGGTGCTTTCACCTGTTAGTATTGCATCTTTTGCTGCATTGTCCGTGAGTTCGAGTATGGACCACTCGCTGTTTTTTGGTATCCAGTAAAGGGTCAGGGAAGTGTCAGGGTTATTGTTCAAGAAGTTTCTGATTTGAAAGGGAATGAATTTGAAGGTGATGTTTGTTACTATTTCTTTAACACTTTGAAGTGAGTCCGTGAATATTGCAATGTTTTGTGAGGGGGTATTGAGGTTATTTGTGATGGCTAGAAGAATTGCCATTGTTTCGGCGTTTGTGACGTTGGTGTCGAAGGCTAGTGAGTATTTTTTTAATGTGTTATTTCCTATGTGGTATGTAGCACACCCTGTTCCGAAATGGTTTTTGGCTGCATCTGTGCAAAAGATGCTGTATGTATTTGAGAGTATTTTAATTGTATTGTTGACCGAGTTAAGAATATTGTTGTAGTTTAGGAGGTACAATTTATTTTGTATGTTATTATCTGTGTTGCTGAGTTGATAGTGAAGGTTTTTAGGTCTGTGATCTTTGTCTCCATAGCATGTGTTATTAAAAATGTCTAAGTAACTTTTGTGGATGATAGTGTAGTTTGATACTGTGTTGTGATCTGTATACATGTCTCGGTTGTTTTTGTTGTGTAGAGTTTTAAGCATTTCTTTAGCTATGAGTAATTTGGCTCGTAGGTTGGAGGGTAATTCCTTGGCTATGGTGAAGGCTATTGCATTGGGTGAGGATATGGGTATTCCTAGACATCTTTTAATCGCGAAGGCTTTGTCTGAATCTATTTTGTTGAAGATGTATTGGGGGGCTGTGATCATGTTTGGTATATTTGTTTCTATAAGTGGTCTTATTAATGATTTGAAAGTGTGAAGAGCTTTTTGGGGTGAGAGTCCGTGTTTAGGGCTGCTTATTTTTTTAATGATGTTTTTTGCTATTGTCGATTTGGTTTGAGATACCATGAATTGTTCCTTTAAATGACCTTTATTGTTTATTACTCTTCCTAAGAATGTGAATGTTTTGACCCATTTGATGTTAGAATTATCTATTGTTAGGTTTATGTCTGGATTTTTGTTGGCGTTGAATTTGATTGCTGCAGATTTTGTAGGGTTTAGTTGTAGCTGTAGATGTTTGCATATGTTGTTGAATACATTAACTTTGTGTTGTAAGTTGGTGAGTGCATCAGTTTGGTTTTTTCCCTTACTTATTATTATGAAGTCATCTGCGAATTGTAGGATTGTGGTGTTTTCGTCAGTTATTGTGTGAAGTATGTTGGTGTATATATTGAATAGGGTTGGACTTAGCACGTCTCCTTGTGGTATGCCATTTTTAATTTCAGTAGTGTTATTTCCTAGGGTTAGTATCCTCATGCTTAGAAAGTTATGTATCCATTTGATATATTGTGTTTCTATGTTGTATTCTATTAGAGTTTGAATTAGTTTTCCCACGTCTACTCTTTCGTATGCATTAGAAATGTCGCATGTGACTGCCATTTGTGTAAAATTTTTCTTTTTTGATGTGATGTGTAGAAGCTTATTTATGCATTGATTTGCAGATTTGCCTTTTCTGTATGCGTAGGAATTTTCATTTAGTAGGGAATTTTCTTCAATGTGGTTGTATATTCTATTTTTTATTAGGCTGTTTATTATTTTAAGGGTGACGTTGAGCAGTGAAATGGGTCTATAGCTATCAATTTGGTGGGGTGGTTTGTCTTTCTTTAAAATTGGAATAATTCTGATTTTTCTTAGATTTTGTGTTATTAGATTTTTTTGTAAGTTAATGTTTATGGAGTTTATTAGTTTTGTTTTGTTTATGCAAGATAGTGAGTTGATCATATTGTATTCTATTTTGTCAGGTCCTGGAGATGTTCTAGTTTTGTGTTTGTGTAGTACCTCTTGTGAATCATTGAGCGTGAAGTTGGGAGGTTGGTGACTTGTGGTGTCGTGAATTATCTTGTTTGTTGAGTTCGGATTATTGTGTTTGTTTTTAATCATATTAAGGAAACTGTTGTTGTTGTTGGGGTTCCATTGAGAGTTGGGTTTTGATATTGTGTTGTTTTTTATGTTTTTGATAAAACTCCAGAAGTCTTTGTAGTTTTGTGATTTAGATATTTCATGGATTTTGTTTTCCCATAGAGAGTTTTTTGCCCTTCTTACTGCTTCTTTCCAGGAGTAATTGGCCTCTAGGTATTTTGTGTAGTTTGTTGAGCTTTTAAGTTTACAAAATTTTTTCCAGTTATTTTCCTTCGTTTCCCATAATTTTTTTAAATCTTGGTTCCACCAGGCCTTTGTTGAAAATTTGAAGTTTTTGTTGTGGATTAGGTTATTTTTGATGATGTTGTTGATTGTCGTGATGTTAGTTTCAAGGTTGTCTGATAGAGATATGTTGAGGAGTTCTTCAGTGATTCTTTTTCTGTTTAAGGTTATTTGTTTTTGAGTGATTATTTTTTGGTTTTCGATGTTGAATGTAATGGTAATATGTTCGCTGTTGGAGATTTTAATGTTTTGATTTTTCCAGGTTATGTTGTTGTATATGAAGTTAGAAATGGTTATGTCTGGGGTGGACTTAAGGGTGTTTCCGTTGCTCATGATTCTGTGAAAGGTTGGGATGCCTGTGTTTAGGATATACATATTGTTTTTGGTTATTATTTCTTTTAGCAGCTTTCCTTTGGTGGTGCTGAGATTGTCTCCCCACATGTGGTGTCTGGCATTCAGGTCTCCTCCGATTATTAAGGGTTTGGTGGTTTTTGTATGATGGAATAGTAGTTTGATGTTGTTGTGAAATTCCTTGTTGTTTGTGTCCGGTGGTATGTATACTGATATGATTCTATAGTTGGGTTTAAGGTTTGTTGTTTCAATTGCTACAGCTTCTATATTGTCTGTTATGGGTATTGTTTTGTATTTGATCTTATTGTTTACGACTATTGCAACTCCTCCTCCTTTCTTATTTTCTCTGTGTTTATACTGTATGTTATAGTTGTTTAGTTTGTAAATGTTATTGTTGTTAGTGGTCCAGGTTTCTTGGAGTAGTGCAATGTCTATTTTGAGTTTGTTGAGTGCATATTCTAGATTAGATTTATTTTTTGTTATGCTTTGTATGTTTAATTGTAGAAATCTTATATTTATGTTTTTTGTTGTCATTTATCTTAAATTATGGTGTGGGTATGGTTCCTTCCTTGACTGGTCCTTTTAACAGGGGTATTATTTCTTTGATGCAATCTAATAGATTTTGTAGGTTTGTCATGTTTATCGAACATTTGTTAGTTGTGCTGGGGTTTTCTTTGATATCTTTCATTAGTTGTTTTATCAGTTTCTCAAGTTCTGTCGTTTTTGTTGATGTTGCTGAGGGGTGGTTGTACACTGGTGGAGATTTGTGATTGAGTGTTGTGTCTGGGGGTAGGGTTTGTGCATTTATTTGATTTATTTGTGCAGACTTGTGTGAGGTTGTTTTTGAAAGTGCAGTGACTTGGGCATATGTTCTAGTTCTCAAGGTTTTGTTCACTGCTTCATTTGTATTTCTGAAGTTAGTCTTGCTTTTGTTGTTGAGTAAGGGGAACGCTTCATTCATGTTGTCCTCATTTTGTAAAAGTTGGTAGCTGTTTGTGTAAAGGAGTGTTTTGACTTCCTTTATTGATATGTTCTTTATCGAGCTAATTTTAACTTCATCTATGTATTTTTTCCATTTGGGGCAGCTTTTGTTGGTGGCCATATGTTCATTGGAGTTACATAGTATGCATATGGTTTCAGTGCATTTCTTGTCACAGTCCGTTTTTGCGCACTTGAGGCATTTTGGTGTTTTTTCTTTACAGAATTTCTGTAAGTGACCCAATCTGTGGCAATTTGAACATTGTCTGGGTTTATAGTAAAAGTAATCAACTTTTATTGGCGAATAACCGAAATAAATCGCATCTGGAAGTGTTTCCCCTGTAAAAGTGAGTTTGATAGTTCTTGTGTTAAGGAGTTTGTCCTTATTTTCAGGATCCCTTCTTTTGAGTCGGTTTACTTCCGCTATTTTAATATGTTCTAGTCTATTTCCATATTTGTTGCAAGGTGACGCTTCTAGTTTAATCTCTTCTTCGGTGATCTCCATAGGGATGTCTCTTATTACTCCATATCTGACTAATAGGTTGTTGGGAATGAAGATGTTTAGCTGGAAGTTTTTTAGTAGTGTGTTATTTACTGAGATGTTAGCGTCTATGGCTGATTTGAAGGATATTTTTATTTTGTTAAAACCTAATTGATTGACATTTTCAATGTTCTTTATTCCTATCGATTTGTTCAATGAGTAAAAGCTTAGAGGGGTTAATTTGATAGGTTCGTTTTTTTCGTTGTATCTTTCACAGATAACATGGAAGATTTTCCTGTTGTCATCTTCTTGGTATCTGTTGATGTTTTTGTTGTAGTTATTATCGGTTGGTTGTCTTGTTATTGGGGTGTTTTCGGTTGTTTGCATGGTATTGTTGGTTTCGTTGGTTGACATGTTGGTTTGGATGAACTTTTCTATCTCCATTTCAGGGGCTGAGATGTTTTTATTGCTGGTGGGTATATGGGGTAGGGAGTTTTTAACCTCAAACTTGAACGGAATGTCATCATTTTTAATATCTTTTGAAGGGTTTGGTTTCGGATTTCTGTTGTTGATCGCACTTGCACTTTTAATTGTTTTTATGTGATTGGACTTTTCAGAGTTTTTCTCCTCATTGTCTGAGTTGTTTTGTTTTCTTTTTTTAGGGGCGTTTGTCTTTGGTATATCTATCACTGGGTCTCCCGGGTCAAAATCTATTCCGTCTTTTTCGTTTGTTTCCATGTTTCATGATCTGTTTGTAATGTTATTTGTAGGATACTGAGCTGTACTCACCTGTTTGAATTCGACACGCGGATGTTGAAAGGTATAGTAACTTCACTGGACAATAGTGTAAATTTTGATTGTCACTGGTTTCTAGGCAATGGTTCACACCACTGGCTCCTGAGTTCGATTGCGTTATTAATCCTGTTTTCTCAATTCTCCTTTTTGCCAAGGAAGGACTGGGAAATTAGGTTAGAAAGGAATAACCCATGCGGTTGCTCCACTTAATTCGGGGAATCCCTTAGTTCACTCTTTTTGACACTTTCAAAATGGCTGTGCTCAAGTACTGGACTCGCTATTCACTCTTTGATGTTGCTCGGTCTAGGGTTCAGAGAGAACTGGTAGTTGCTTTGATATTAGGGTATGAACTTATATGTCCTTGCTGTTCTATTCTAAGTTTGTGCCAGTGTAAGTGTATAATACGTGTATCTTTGTAGTAGTCTGACCGATCAGCTGTGTTGTCTGCACTTTATCACATGCTTCAGAATGTGTTAAGGACAACCAATTACACTCCCACGCTTCATGCACGGTTGCGTAAAATGAAGACAATTCAATCGAAGCTTCAAACAAATCGAAAACTCCAAGATTCCATTTCAACAAAAAGAATATCCCCGGAAATTAGCAATATGTGAAACCGCTCTCATAGCTGAGCTAAGCAGAGCTAAAAACTTTGCATCTCGAACTCCCAGAAATACTAGTTAGTCATTAATAACAGTCGAATTTGATTGAGCGAACTAAATGTCACACTGTCTCCGACATATCATGCAAAATTTGAACACAAGACGCGCGCATGCATAGAATACAAATAGGTATTGTTTATCTTGAGTTGATTGGATCGTGATAAAACTAATAAAAATCTTCAACGTTTCAAAATTGTTGATATCAGTTGATTCCATTTTGTGAGCATTCGTATGCCTTGCTAATTGATTAAACAATGTATAACTTTGCTGATAAGATCGAATTGCGCTAACAGCAAACAACGTTTCAGCTGAACTTAACAAACCGCGCCAAAATTTAAGAAGAAAATTACCTGTCATCGTAAAATAGGAATGCTCGTATGTTTGGTTGACAAATATTTTGAATTGTTTAAAGTCAGTACAAACGGAAAACTATCACAAAATTCGCACACTGCAAACGACACAAAACTTTCACATCACTCGCCGATTTTCTAGATCTGCCAAATTTCCGAGAATTTGTCAAAGCTGCGTGCGCCGCACTGGCGCTGCCAAATTGAAATTAATTCATAAATTTATCAGCTGCAAAGTACTAATTTCAAGCATCCTTTCATCTGGGTTATGATGAATAAATTTGTCAATCGATTGATATCTCGTTCGGAAAGCCTTCAACTATCTCAAATGAGTGTAAAATATATCCAAAAGGATATTCGATTCATAGTCAATCGTCCAGCAAATCCCTTAGCTGGATTCTCGTGTTGCGAAAGAGTGCGCGAGTCTGTCACACCGATGAAAACAGTGTACACGGGGCTTTCATCAACAAATTTGCCCATTAAGTGACAGCTGTCTATTAATCTATCTCTATCTCTATCTCTGTCTATTAATCTATCTCTAATCAGCTGTGGTGCGGTGGTTTTATACTTTTTACGGATGTCCAGTTCCCTAACAATCCCAGCCCATTCCAGCCAACCGGGATCGCGATAGGAATTCGATTACAATCCCTTAATATGTATTCAGTGCCTATTGTTCCTGCCGACTTGCGGCATGAAGAAACAATCATACAAGCTGCCAACTCCCTGGACTACTTACAAAAAACAATCGCCGACGTTTTTGATCGCATTGATGCGCGTATAGAAAAAAATCATGTGAAAATTAACGATCTAAAATGTCGAATTGACACCGCACATCAAAATATTAATAGTCTCGTTGGAATAAATAAGGCAATCAAAATTTTCTCACCCGCTAAATTCCCAGCATCGCACATTTTCACCGACATTCCTAAAACGTTTGATGATCTCAAATACTCACCGACCTTTCGCTTGGATGAAGACTACGAAGTTCGTAGCAGTCTAGATCCGGTATCGCATAGAAATATTGAAGAAAAGTTGGCATTCTATCACGTTCGGACGAATTTGCAAGGACAGAAAACAATATCTGGGCGAATAATGGAACAGAAACAAGGATTGGGTAAGATGCCGGCCAATATGCAATCCGTGAACGGATTGCTTCGCTTTAACACAAACGAAAACGTCTATCGGAAAGGTGGATTGGTTGAAGATACACTGGGGAAAAGTAGCGCAACTAGGAAGAAAGAAAAATCGTCACCGATCGGACAGAAGATTGAGGCGCCTCCCATGTCCATGCTGAACCGTAATATTGGTGAAAAGAAGCCAAATTCGGGATTGTTTTATTCACCAAAACTGAATGATGCACCCGAATTAGACGTTCCCATGGATTTGCCCGATTTGCCGGGAATAGCGGACGATATTACTTTCAGCCTGAACGAAAACGAGAGAATCGCACCATCATTCTACATAGACAATTTGCCGGACCTCCCCGAACCAGAAAACATTACGGCATCTGTAAGTGCTACCGAGACGGAGACAAAAATCGAAGTTCCACCACCACCACCACCTCTACAGCAACCTCCACCGCCGCCGCAGCCTCCTATTGAAGTCAATCAAACGCATCCTCCGCCACCACCTCCACCGCCAATGCCTTCCGCTTCGCCTTCGCGGCCTTCAACATCCTCAACCCCAGCAACACCAATTGTGGAGATGACCGACGCTCGCATGAACCTGATGGAAGCTATTCGTAAGACTGGTGGTTTGCGTGGTGCTAAATTGAAAACCGCTGCAGCTGCAGAAGTGAGCAAGTCAAGTGAAACTGGCTCGAAGAAAGCCGAAACAAAACCCAGTGGCGATCTGATGGCTGACTTGCATAATAAATTGCTGATGCGCCGCAAAGGAATCTCAGGGGCGAAGGAACAGGATGCCGGTGGAACGAGCTCTGGCGCTGGCAATGGGAGTGTAATGGATCGTTTATCTGCTCTGATACCACCCCCGCCACCAAAAACCGGCCCCGTTGCGACAAACTCTGCCAGCGACGAAAACGATGAATGGACTGATTAGAATGCTGCTGTAGAAACGACATCGTATGGAAGATAATTAGACTAAAAGTGCCTTATTTCATCCCCATTGAATTCTAAACTTTATCGAAATTATAAATAAACTTGTTAAATTTTCCATAAATTTCTTGTTTGCTTCAATTTCTAACTCAATCTTAAACGTAACGTAATCTTATCAAACCGTTTCTAAATAATTTGTTCACATTTTGACCGTGTCTGATGTGAGAGATGGCAGATTCGAAGCAGGACATTAGGAAAGCCGCATAATCCTTGTTGATGTGGGGCCTCATGAGTCTCTACTCTTTCCTGTGAGGTGCGTATTCGAATCATTGCTTGTGAAACTCAACTGAGATGTTAGACGTCTCCCGGGGCTTAGAAGGAAGATATTCTAGGTAGAGTAGGCGTTTGTCAGCGTAAAAGAATTGCGTTAAGGCTGGTTAGTAGGAGAAAAGAACCAAGAGGTGGCAGCAGCATATTAGAAAAAGAAATAAGGATATGGGTTTGCGGCGAAAAATCAGCAGAACAAATTGGTTGCGATAGAGAACTCCACACAGGAAGTAGTTACATAGAGGCAGGTCACGACAACTATTGATGTCGCCGAATCAGGAAATTATGCGAACCGGAAATAGAGGATCACACAGGATTATTATACTTCTACAGATAAGTTTCGAACATGAAAACGTGATGCTGTACAGTACTCGACATTATGTTTGTAACTGAAAAATATATGGTATAAACTGTTCCTCAGTTGCAAAAATACAGGCTGTAAATGCACCTACAAATTTTATCAGATACTTCCTCACGATTTTTTTTTTAAAGTCGAGATTCTGCGAGACATCTTTCGTCAAAATGATACAACGCGCCGAAAATGGCTCTACGTCGAAGCGTGTGTCTATAACCTGCTTCGGCGCGTTAATTGCCCTCAAGAGTGAGATGGTTGTCTCGGTTCAGAACTTTCAGTTCGTTTTCAAAACATTGGGTGAATAGGACTGGAAAGATGGGAAACGGGTGCTCATCTAGAGTACGTAGCAACTGTAGGTAATGAAACACATCGTCCAGGATACCTAGTCCACGAGTGAGATTCTGGCGGCTCAGAATTTTTCATTCGTTGCCAATCAATGGTTAAATAGGAAAGGAGAAAAGGATGCTTATCTACTGCGGATACCAGCTGTATGTAACAGATAGTCATTTTTTTCACGATAAATAGTCCAATAAACATTGTTCTCCCTTGGCTGCTCATTTGAATCTTTAGGTATTAGGGAGTGTCGCCTTTGTGCGTCTGTGATGGGATCTTAGATCAGCACCACACGGTTTTCCAAAGTCTTGTTGCTTTTGCTTTTTATTGGAGTGAGGCAGCAGAGAACGAGACAATCACTACCGAAAGAAGACTAGTCTCGACGGAAGTGGAAACAAACACGAAGCGAGTAACTACTAGTTTCTGACACAGGAACTTCAATTTCCAGATGATTCATTTAGAAGTACTTTCTGTGGGAGTGTTCTAATGGAAAATTACCTGAGTCGGGTAACAATACGTTGCACCTTTGTTAAGTATTGTTGGAAGTTTCATCACAAGAAACCTTGACGCCGCATTCTGTTTGGTAATTCCGCTGTTTTACGAAAAATCTATACCTTGCTACCAGTTGATGACATAAGCAATGTGCTTCGTGCACTTAGGTCACAACTCATGGCCCACATAACCTGCCTACCGAACCAACCATTGAAAATATTAAAACCCAATTTTCTTTATTGAAAAGTACGTGACCAAATAGATCATATCCAGCTTCTAATAAAGGAGATATAGCGCGGGAAACGAAAAGAGTATAAGATAAGTACAAAGAATCAGGTTTCCGCCGTTCTCTGCTTATTGAATTGTCATATGCAACATCTTGGCCCAAAGATTTGGATTTGCAGGTATAGAAAATTCAGCTCATGCAAGAACTGGTCAATAAGATGCTGATAGACATCATGTCGAACCGTCAGTTTCTTTTGATCCGCTGTTGCTGTCTAAACTGACAGTAAAATCAATGTTTTCGACTATCCCTTTATACAATGATGTTGCATATTTACGGATTATTGGGCACGTGAATAAACAATTCCCTAATTTCAGAGCCCTTATGATGTTCAAGGCTTGCCATTACAGACAAAATAACGGTTTTGAAACAGCACTATTAGCATAATTGGTTCATATTTCTGTAAAACTAATACCGCCTGGTATATAACTATAGAAAGGCATCTGTTATCGAGCCATAAATTGAGATTTTCTAGTGTCCGGAATGCAAGCCATTTTATTAGAACCAAATGTTGAAAACAATAACATTGGATCCCGACGAAATGCCGCCAGTGGCCATACAACCTATGAAACCATGCCTTTACCGTGAAAACGATTTGCTGGACAGTTTATTATTACGTTCAGGACCAGTGAATTGACCGCTTTGATGATGGGACATTGCACTTTTAGATTTTTTCCTTTGGGGTTGCGTAAAGTTCAAAATTTACACGGATAAATTGTGACGATTACGGCATTGTTGCGAGTTGTTTGCCGTATTGCGAGTCATTCGCAAAATATCATTCGAAATGCCGCAACGCGTCATAGATGATTGGAATTTGTTAATGTTTGATATTAAACGGCAGTTACGTGGTCAACATTTGAAAGATATGTTTTTTCTTAAATAAATCTAAACAAATAGTTCTATTATGTGATGATTGATATTAGCCAATAAAGTTGATTTTTTCTGAATTGTTTTTGATTATGAAATAGAGAACATCTCAATGAATTATAAAAGTTTCGGTGTTATATTTTGGTACTTTTCAAGCATTGGGTGGAAATATATCGCCTGAAGCACTTTCTAGACGTGCACCTTGCCCTCGTTTCCGGAAACTCAGCAGTCATTAGCGAGGAACATTGAGAAGGGTTTCGGTCAGTGCAATTTGTAGAACATTATGGTTGAGCGAGTTCAAGCTATTGTTGATCAGAAAAGTTGTACTAATCATGATAACTATTTCATCTTTCGTGGTTAACGTAGTTTCAAGTTAATGATATGCAATGATAGATAAGAAACTGTTTAGCACGGATGTGAAATGACTTTCTAAATACACCAATGCACGCTTAAATACGGCGTCCACTTCCACTTTTGTAACACTGAAGGTTTAGCAGCTGTATTGAAACAAAGTTTCGTATAACAATGAAGCATATAAAATAGGCAGCAACGAACTTCCTTGCCTAATTACTTCTCCTGGCTGCCGCAAATCGCAGAGAACACATGATTAAAACACATTTTTTTCATTTAGAAATTACAAAAAATATCAAATTATATTTCATCAATCAATTAATTCTTTTCTGCTTCCATCATCATCATCATCATCATTCAAATCAATCTTAGCATCATCAAATCAACATTATAAAGATATTAATAGTAATATGTATGGCTGTAACTCTAATCCGATAACTTCGTAATCATTTTCGAATGAGAGGGGGATAAACAAATCAAACATAGCCCTCGTATATAACAGGCAGGTGGTTTTTATATCGTTATCACTATATTAACAAGTTAAGTTCTTACTCATTTATCGATTCTTATGCTTTCATCACTTGTAGAAGAAAAAAATATCTTCGATAATCAAAAAATTTACTTATGCATACAATTGTATGCAACTGGAGTGAAATTTCATCGCATACATTGGACACATAAAGATAAACATTAATGTATGTATACACACATATATATATATATATATATCATGCTAATATTACAAAAGTATATTATACTTTGCAAAAGTAACTGCTAAAAAATAATCGAGAAATAATGAAATCGGGGGAGGAGAGAGAAAGAGAGAAAAAAAACAAACAATTTAACACAAATTATGTAGCCACAGCGAAATGTTTTATCAAAATGTACGTATGAAAAAGGTAAAATTGTGTATGAATGTAAAAACTAGCTTAGAAACTAAATCATACGATGTATGAATATGCGCATTTAAAGCTTTACGGCTTCTATATTTAACGGTTACACACAATTTGTATTGTTTCTGTGTAGGTTTTGTTTTGTTTAAATTCCTTCATAAGTTTTAGCAAAATGTTTTCGTTTTTCTTGTTTTCTATTCTCAGCATATTTCTATACTAAAACTCGTTAATTCTAACACGTTTCGTTAGTTAGTCACATACGTTTCGTTTTAATTACTCTGTAAAGTATCCTCGAGTTCTTTTTTTATATATATATATATTGTTTTTTTTTTTTTTTAATATTTTCCATGAATTTTATCAGTCATTATTATAATCATTATAACAAAAATATTTGTATCATTGTTGTATTGTTACATTATCACTTTCAAACGTTGACTTTAATGTTTATATTTTGTATCGTTCATAATTTAAAGTAATTATGGGGAGGAATATGTTTATTGTGTCCGAATATTTCAATGTTTTTTTTGTTCCAATAAAATAGTGGATATTTAATTTCAAAAGTATTTTGAAAATCCAATTATTTGGTTTCATTCAGGATTCATATTTATGTGTATATCATAATGGTTTTTATCGTTAGTATTATTGTAAAATATCAACATAAAATTTATTAACGACGTCTCCCATTATATGTTGTCCTTATTTGTCTCACGAAAAACAAAATAATTTTTAAAAATCCACACATTCAAAATCTGATTTTTCTCTCTTTAATGATGTTTTATTTTCCTTTTCTCCTCAGTTGCTCATTCATTCGTTCATTGTTTATCGTAACAAAACGATAATTATAAAACTTGATTAAGTTACACACAAAAAAATATGCTATTTTATTTGATGAATTTTTTAAAAGAAGAAAAGCAAAAGAGGAAGAAAATTTAAATGAATACACTACAAATATATTTATATTATAAAGTATAAACGAAAATATTAACGACATTTAATAAAACTAATGAGATGAGGGTGGGGAGGATGTTTATGTGTATATCTATAAAATTAGAAAATGATCTACCGCGCTCATATTATTCCGATGTTATTGATCACATTTTACACATTTGAATTACTGCTGCTGCTGTTATTGCTGCTTCAACTGCAGCAACTACTGCTTCAACTGCAGCAACTACTGTTTCAACTGCAGCAACTACTGCTTCTGCTACAACTACTACTCCAGGCGGCTTCTTATATAGCTTATTAACTGCTCTAATTATTTGTATATTTTCAAGTTTGTTTTTTATAAAAACAGTTTTGTGTGTGTGTTTTTTTTTAATCCTTAAATTTGTGTACTAATCCTAGGTCTTGGCAAATCGCCAAAAACTGTATCACCATGTACGCTTCGAGCTAATGCCTGAATGCTTGCTGCAATATCCACATTGCGAACCACTTCGAGCTGAAATCAGAAAAGATGGGACGAAATTAGATTTAATTGTTTTCGAATTATTAGGAAGACTTAAATATGAATTCTAGGTGCCGAAGTATCTAATCTAAATGAGAAAAATCGATTAAGGCAAGGAGCAATATCAAAAAACTTTTTCCTTTTACGTTTTGCGTTTTTTAATTTGAACTCTTAACTGAATCGAAACTCAATTCTCAACCGCAATCGTTCGGTTATCGTCTTCAGCGAAGTCGATCATTCAAATAAAACTTAAAAAAAAAGTAAAATTAAAAAGGAAATGTTTTTTTTTGACATTTTTCTAGCCGAATTCGATTTTGAAAAGAAGTTTTGAAAGTGCTTCAGAATTTTCGGATGTTACTTAAGTTTCGCTGAACATTTGAACTTACACAATAATTCGGAGGCATTGATCAAATAACGATCATTTTTGATATTTCAAAACAAAACAAGGATCGATAAACAGAGATTTACAAAAATTTACGGTTTAAACGAAATAAATGATTTCAAAAGATCGGCATATCGTCAGGGAGGTAGGTATGGCATGTGACAAGAACATAAACTGCTCATTAAGGCTCCGGAGTAAAGCTACTAGCTGTTTCCAACTATTTTCCAATGTTCATGAAAAACTTTGTTGCAAAAATGTTCTGAACTTTGATCCATCGTCTGGAAGGGTAATGAAGCCGGCAAACTTTTTCCGTCAATTCATGCAGCTCAACTAACCAAATGCACAAGTTTCAAGGATCAACAATGTCACTCAATGACATGTTACCAGCGTCCAATTAAATATCGTGATCGATCATTGGCAACATTAGCCCGACATTCATTTGTTCAGGAGTACTATGGTTTGATACCCTTTAAAACAGTGAAATCAGCAATGGTAAATCCGCAGGTATTGACCATTTGTTGAATTTGTTATATCCAACGACTGGCAATTTTACAAAACAGTACACATGACACAAAACCATGCAAGATCTACTGGCTTTCATGTAGGGATTTTTCGGACCTCCTCGACACGAGAGTAAAAAAATCAAAGGTCCAAAGCACATTCAACATGGCACGACATAGTACCACGGAAGGATAAACCCGAATACATCAATTCTGCAGCGACTTGGAAGAGTTAAGTTAAGCATTGACCAGTATGAGGATTCGCTAGAAGTAAGTACCATTTACTGTGTTTGCATTTACATGTTTACATTTACCAAGTAAACAATAACTTTACAGGGTTTTCTATTTCTTAGCACATTGAGCGTAACGCCGGTGACCTTTCGATACGTCTGGCGTCTGTCTATGGAGACCAGCACTGGACTTGTTGTTTGGCCGGCGTCGATCCCTGGGACCGAAAGTATTAAAGTTAAAAAATAAATGTAGCCAAAAGTAGTTTTACCGGAAAGGATGTCGTATCGATATCCGACAAAGTTATCAGCAGATAGCAGATAAGACCTATCCAGTGCGTGAAGTCGCAGATCACCCTGCATTTACGCATCGATTTGAGGAATTATTGTACGTCGCCGACTAAACACAAAAGACAGCAACTTGGACGGCGCGCTCTTCATGTCAAATAAATTATGCAAAGTTGTAATACATCTGTGTTGCACTGCTTTGAACCTTTCTTGTATTTAGATTTTGATTTAAATCAAATTAGAAGAGAAAAACAAAAAAAGACGATATCTGTATTCGTTAAAAACGATCAGAAATTTGTTTATAATGAAACAAGTTTTCTTATGTGTGATAGGACAATGGAACCTGTTTATTAGACAAAGAGTGTAATATTAGATCAAAATATACGGAAAAAGACTTCTACTGCATTTCACACTAGAAACAACTACCCTGTGAATATTGTATGTTAAATATAACCGTTGTTTGTAGTTATAAGATTCACATCATTGTAAAAGGAACAATTGTTCCTTACTACACTCTTTTCGCATTTCTGTTGCAAAGCTGAGAAACCAGCCTGGAACTGTTTCGACTTTGTGACAGGCCTCGTTTTAATTTTGCGTTTTTTAACCCAACCTTGTATATTTTGGGGCATACGTCCTAAGGGTTAATTAGTCAATTTAATGATATTTAAGCGAGTTTTTTGATCGTCTAACAATTGTTTATATACAACAATAATTCACAAATGAATTTGAAAACGATTTCGCTGAACCATTTGGTCACAAACGCCAAATTGCTGGGGCAATTTTCTTTACAAATGTGCAGTTTATTTTTAATTGTGTTCAGTTCTTTTTGAATATTTGCCTGTTAAATAAATTAATTTGTTACCTAACGAAGCTTAGTGGTAGTTATATGGGATGATGTCACTCAGAAACAATTCTATAGTATCTAGATTAAAATGTGTTTTTTTTTTTGGTGTAGCATCTAGTAAGGAAAACACGTTTTATGCATTTGCGTGTATAATTTTTATAAACCACAGAACCAGCCTCTATTTCCAGACTCTTACGTGGTAAGAGCATTCACCCTCCAATTGAGAAATTTTTAAATGAAGTCCCACTGATGACAATGAAACTTGATCTGACATACGTTGTGTGCTAGTCTATCTATGATAGACGCGCACATACCTGAATTCAATCCGTATAAAAATAGTTTAGGCAAGTTTAGTTTTCACAACACGTGTAGATAATGTGATCTATCATATCTTAATGTCAAGGTCGCAAGTATGGAGTATGAGTGATGGATAATTATTGCTATAAATTGGACAAATCAATTAATTGATACGATTCCTGAGGAATAGGAACATTTGGAATTTTATAACTATTCATTTATTTCTGAATTCCGAAACAGTCCTCTTCAAACAACAAATGAAAGAAGAACAATTTGAGTTATCTGTTGAAATATTTTGAGTTAAAATTACACATTTTGTAATATATTCACTAAATTATGGTACCGGATATTACAATTACATTGAAACGTGCGATAACTAGTCAGTATCACCTAGACGTTGTCAAACACCAGTTTAAGTAGTTCCAACTAGGAAGTAGTGAAACCTAATTGCGCAACGCTAGCGTTCAACTAGGATCTGGACATGTTTTTACATTTACAAGTTCGTTAATGTTACTTGAATATAATAAACACGTGCCACAAACTGACTACAAATGACTAATTGACTCAATTATTCAAGTATTGGGATGATGTATTCACTTGGCAACTTAAACAATTATTCAATGCGCATTTTCAAGTGGTCTGAATTTGCAATCATAGTATATTCGTCTGTATGGACTATATTTACCAGACACTGTGCAAATAAAATATCTTTCTAGTTGTTTAAAGATAGTTTCGCTTGCGAACATTTGAAATATGTCTGGAGAAAACTAAGTGATAAAAGAAAAGCAGTTTTCACGTGTATGGTATGATAACTAACAAGTACAATAGATAATTTAGAAAATACAGTATCGAGGAGACCATATGTCGGCAATTAAAGAAAAATTTATGTTATCTTCGTTCAGATAAACCTCCCCAATATAATCGTATGATATTTATGCAGCTGTTTAATCTTTACTCTACTTTTTACGGCCATCAACAAAAAACAAATGCACAGGCAAAATCGATTTCGGTTCGGATTATGATTTCAACGGATTACGCTCTGGAAATTGACCATATAATGTTATCGTTATATGCATTTCGAACTTCTGTAAGGAAACTTCACGTTTGTAACGTGCCAGGAGAATGCTTTTCTTATCTATCATATTTTCTTTCTTTATTATAAAAAAAAACTTACTCATAATTCATTTTTATAGACCCCGTGTATCATTTTCAAAAAAAAAAAAAGAAAATCAAACAAAAAATAACGAGAACTAGATTGCGATATCAATTGGAAACACATCATCACCTCGAAAATAAGCGAAAAATGGAATATATAAAATGTAAATTTATGAAACGCTGTGTGTACTGTTTAAATTTAAAAGTTTACTTCGCGGACCATCATGATCATTAGCATACATACTTTTGTTAATATTTTGCTGTTGCATTAAAAAAGGAACTGATATAAACAAAAATATGTTAACGAACGAACATGAGTTATCTGCAAAATATTTACATTGTCACACAGGTAAAAATATTAAACCGAACCAATTGATACGGTTGGACATGTTTTTGCAATACTGATTACTTCGATTACGATTATATATCAGCCAATAGAATAAATACCCCTGTAAACAGTTTTATTTGCGAGAATTTGTTTATCAGTTTCAATATTATTTGGCGTTTGGCGAAAAATTTCCACTAGGTTTTGTGATTTTTTTTTTCTTTCAGCCCCCAAAGGGCATCAAAATATGTACACAATTGTACAAATAAAACAATTTGTAGGACAATTTATTGCGATTGGAATCTTTATATCTTTTGAAGGTCAAATGATCCAGTCTTTATATAATAAAACTTTCAACGTTAAATATTTCGACATGATTGTTTTTTTTTTGCAATGCCAAATAGACTAGACTAATCTAAATGGAATATTTTTTAATATAAAAATAATTCTTACCTCATCTGTCTCCAGATCGTCGATATTATTAAATCTAGAATTGCGAATCACATTTGAAATTGATATTGGTAAGCTTTTTGCCATTATTCCACTGGGCCGACTAGTTGTTCTTGGTATATGCAAACCTTCCAGCTCACCGAGGGCATCTGAAATATTGTAATAATTTTCAAATTAAATTACATTTTCGGAATTTCGGTTGGAAAAATGAAAGCAAAATCTAATGTAACAGGTGGAAATGACAAACTCTTACACCTGGAATTAATGTATGAGAGCTTAGTATCTGTATCTATATTACATCTGGTAGCTCAACTTAAGATACTCAATAGGAACGGGTTAAAACATTCCAAAACAACTTCTTTTTTTTTCTGGATGCAAGAAAACTGAGTATTTAGGACTTATGTTAAATTCGGAGTCAACCGAAAAAAATCAGTGACAACAACTCATTTTAAAAAATTGTTTGAGTGGAAGTTTACAATAAATAGATTTAGTTGAACTTTAGTCAACTAAAAGTCTTGTCAAAGTTTTCATGAAATGAATTAATGAAATGAAAGCGGACAATCTCTCTCTTCTTTTTGAAATGAACGAAATTGTTAGATCTGGTAACCATTTAATGCCGCAACCATGTCTTCAAAATAATGAAGATGTGGAAACTTAAAAGCTTGAAAACTCGCCTTCAGCATATCGACTAATATTGAATGGCAAAAAGGGATGCGACGATGTCATACCTCGTCTCCTGTCAATGGAAATTTCAGTCCCACTTTGCCAGTCGCTAGGATATGGATTCAATGTCGTGAGCCATTGCGACTCTTGCATATATGTCGTTTAAGTCGATTTAATCTTGGAGACTGATAGCCAACTTTTTATTTTAGCGTCACTGGTGTTTGGGATCAAGAGTGTACAAGATATGGAAATGTTATTACAGTAATTTTAATTAAGTTTATCAACGCATGTCGAACTGAGGTGGGTGTGAGACTCATGTTAAATTGCAACAATCTTTTTCGAAAATCTAAAACGTGCATCGGAATGCAGTTTTTGTTCACTTGATAGAAAGACCAGAAAGATCCCGCTTGCGGTACGTCAACATATGAAAATATTCTACGAGTTTCTTGACGTCTCCAAATTATAATTTAAGATCTTAGAAATAATATTACCGTTTATTGCAACAGAATTGTGGGAACAGAGTGCTATTGATGTTAACACTTGAAACACGATCAAAAACATATTTGAACTTACCTTCAGCATCCTCAGTTTCTTCCACATCGGACATTTGATTGGCATTCGATATTGATACAGGATAATTTTCCATACCATCCAAATCGAATATGCAATCGTCAATACCATTTACGCCTCCATCAACGATACCAGCACCTGCCATTACGGTGCTCATCATTGAATTCTTTCCCGAAATAGATGTGGTATTACCAAAAATGCTTGTCTGCTGACGGAATGTTGGACTATTTCCAACGCTCATTGGTGTACTATCTGGTGTAGCCGGTGGTGTATCTAAGCCGGGTGTTGTCAATTCTGATTGTTGCTCCTCTTGTTTTAATGCTGTGAATAATGATTGTGTTGATTTTGTTGTTATGTTGCCTGCAACTTTATTTGTATGATGGTTATTTTGTTGGTGGTGGTTACTCCTATCATTATTTGTAATTTGATTTTCAAGTGCATTTGTAGTTGATTTTGTATTGGCTGCACTTGTATTAAAGTCTTCGTTATTATTATTAATGCTACTCGTACTGCTATGATTATAGATCACTTTTAATTCGTCAGGTACTCGATTGATTTTGCTAACTAGTATTTGATATTCTTGTTTAGCCTTTTCCCGATTGCTTTCCAATATGGCCGCTTGCTGTTCAATGAAGCGACTAATTCGTTCATTGGTCTCATTGTAGTCCCGCTGCAATTGCTCCTCCAAATGTTGTGTCAATTTCTTAATGTAGGCCTGCTGTCTGCTCGAATGTTGGATATTTCTCAGATCCATGCTGGGTGCTGTTGTAGTTGTTGGTGTCGTTGGTGTTGATGTTGACATATTTGATACGGGGGATGTGCTTATTGTGCTATCCATTTTATTGTTTGATGTCGAGTCTGCTGTCATTAGGATGCCGAATACTTTTGAATAGAGCTTATTCTCCTTGAGCGCATTGATACGTTCTGGCGTTGTAAGAAGTTTTGAATTGACCCAATATTCCGAAGATGATGTATTTTTCACGTGAACGATAGTGTTGCAATTGATGCAATATTTGATGTGCAAATGCTTGATAGGCACTTCGTATGCAAGATCGATTTGATTCACTGTCTCAGTTAGATCGTACGTTGGACCGATTGCCTAAAAAACAAAAAAATCATACATTAGCATACATTTACAAAAAAAATCGCATTGCATATATTATCAGTGATATTATGTTGAATTAAAACGACCTTAAAGCGATAGCTCCAATTTGTTTCGATTCAATTCTTGCAGTCTAATATTTTCAGTTTTAATATTTCACATTGCATAATATATTTCAAGACAATATTTTCCGCATTACCTTGAAAAAGAGTCAGCCTAGCATTGATAAGATCAAATTAAATAAGGAAAGGTCAATTGTTATCATGTTGAAATTGTATGGTTCCGAACTACTCAACGAATTAAGAAAATCTTTTTATAACCATGGCCAGCCAAGCAATCCACTTCAACACCAATTTAATGTTTTTGCCCAAATCACTTGCTTTTGCTTGCCATTACCAAATAAGAGTTCCCATTCCATTTTTGCCAAATGTTGTGCTTTTTTGGCCGGCCAAGCAAGTTCTACATATCGCTCACATTAGAATCGCAAACAATGCTCTCGATTTCTTTAAATATTCAACAACACTTGAAGCATGACAATAATTTATCAAGTAGATTACCACGAAGCAAAATGGAATGGTGAAGTCGAGGTTTGTTTGCATTTGCTTATACAGCAAAAGATTTAGATAAAATATGCGTATATATTTGTATAGTTTATTAAGTTCTGACTGATTTTTGGCCGGTTTGGATGTTTGTCGTGTTGTTTGGCCAGGACGGCATCATGTGTTTGGGTAGGCTGGCAGCTGAGTGGAGATTATATTCAGAGATTATGTAGGCGCACGAGTACCATTACAAAATTAACGAGATAATCAAGGAGCGAGCAGCTCTTAAGGCTCAAGCAGGATTTATCTATGTAGAGTACAATTAATAAGATACTGCTCAGTAATAATGTCTTACCGTCAAAACAGAATTATTCCGTGGTAAGTTTGCCTTTCCGAAAATCTTTCTTAAACTAGAAAATCGTCAATCCTCTTAGGATGCCAAACCAAAACTAAATGCTCCATTATCAACCTCAAGCCATATACACTCCCCTTTAAAGCATGAAAAATTTGACAAAGTGACCTTCCTCTATTTTGTGTTTGTTTTTTGTTGTCAATTTTTCAGGCCTGATGCTGCTATTCAGTAGGAAGCAGCACGTGTATAATACACTTATAAAAATATCGTCTGTTGATATGACTAAAGCTTAGCAACCAGCCAGCCAGATAGGCTTCGCGTCTAGCAAAGCTTGTTAAATGGCTAAAATAAAAACAAATGCAGATGTAAAAATATCAACAAATATTTTCAAATTACCGCGACTGGACCGGTTCTTCTTACTTGTGTTATTGTTGGACCATTTTAATCACACATGTGCCGCATTTATATGATCCTTAGTACAATATAGATTCATAGGAGAGTAGAGAATCTATTACACATCGGTTCAGGTGTGTGAAAATGAACTTTTAAACATATTGCAATAGTTTCAATTTCGATTGTCTCTTACGTTTTTTTTACCTTCTTTCGCCTCCTTGTCGTTGTGATTCATTTTATATGTTTTACCCTCTTGCTACTTTTCGTCTTACTTTTTGGACGGATGGATATAAAACGTATAATCCAGTGAAGATTAATAAATGGCTTTTGGCGAGGAATGATATAAGGTTTAGTTGCTTTTGTTTGTGCAGCTTGTGTTGCGTGTGTTGCTTGTTGGGGTCAGTTCAAGGGCAGAAACAAGAGATTTATTGATTTGTTGGTGTTTATTTGTTACACATGGTAAGATAGAGGGTACGCATATTTTTATTCTATATTGGGGATATATCTTGATTTGTTTTTCACATTTCTTATTTTTTTGTTGCTTTGGCAGTTCGGATTGTCCATGGAGATAACAGGCTTCTAGTTAGTTGGTATTTAAGGTGAAGACTTCCATTGAATCTTTAATTGATGTTGGCTCGTTTTGGAAAAGAAAAATTGTCATTATGGATCAATGGACAATTGTCAATTGAAGAATGTGGGGGCGAAAAACATGTGAATTTCAAATGGAAATTATTTGTCATCGTTTTTTAGTGTCGGAGAAAGGAAGTGAAAATCATACTTGACGAATTGGTTGGGACTAACCAGATATTTAGTCTTTAAAATGACAATTTTATGCTCAGGATTGTCAAGAAAATGGATCACATGATAGCACCATTCATGAAGAGTTAGTTCTTTGAACAATGCATAAGGACTGTTCAACAGACTGTACTCAACATCTATTCAGCGTTTCAGCAATTTTTCAGCTTCAGCTTAATACAGTAGTTTCGATATTTTAGTTTAAAATTTAATTTAAATTTAATTTTATTTAATTTAATTTAAATTTTTTTAAATTTAATTTTAAAATTCTAGAAAATTTAAGCGATTAAGCTATTTGTTCAAATTATTCGCCTGGAATGGGTAATACATTTTTTGACACACAAGGCACACTTTACACTCAGTATTTGTAGCAAAAATTTTACGTTTCAATAGTTATCAGAATAATTCATCATTTCGAATAGGTTAAAAAGATTAAATCGCGAAAGTTACTATCCGAAATATATTTGATAATTCAAATGTCGCCGAATAGGCGACAAAGCACAACCAATAGGTTGTGCTTTGCCCTACTTTGTCCATACAATCTGAGCAGAACTGCAACTAAATTATTTAGTTATTTAAAATATTATTTAGTGAGCCTCACTGACTGTAGCAACATTGAAAATGCATGTAGATTGCGCAACAGTTGCTTTGCCCCTTGCTTGCCCATCAACTATAAATATTTTGGCAATTTAAACATATGTGGAGTCCTAGTTTTAAAGGTAATTTAAAATCTTTTTCAATTCAAATGCGAACATTATGTCATGTTTGAGGGAACATTAAAAGAGAAGTAAATTCTTCTAGCAAGAACTATCAATCAATCAAAAACTAGCTAAAGCAGTGTGATTGTAAGTTGTTAGGCTTTAAGGATATTTGCAACAATACTGTGAGAAAATGAAAAAGAAGAAGTGGGGGAAGGAGGTAGAGAGTATGCAATAATCAAAAGGAGGATAGATAATATTAACTATGTGAGAATATTTTCTCTTTTATGCGCCATTCCTCTGGCAGCTTCTTGCAATAGAATTTTTTCATTTTAATATGAACAATTTTGAGAAACAAGTACCCACATCTGTTTAAGGTAAGCAAGCGCGTGCAAATCTAGAAAGTATACAAAAAAAACCATCCAAGTATAAAGATTACTCAAAATAAAAAATGATAAACAAAATGCTCTCCCGTAAAAAAAACGCAAGCAATTTGCGTCAGGAATTTTCACACGCGCCATTCAAATAAGAAAATATTACGTAATTCCCTAAATACAGTATTATCTATATGTAAACGATAATAAAACATATCAACATTTTTTTGAAAATCCTGCCAAATCCTCTTTCATTGTCATTTCGTGTCTCCCGCTTAGTATTAAACCAAAATACTTACTGTCAGTGTTGCGTTTCGATTGTAAAAACAAACTAGAGCAGCATCCGTGAGCTATGTGGAATTTTATTACTATGACAATTTACTATCAACGAGTCTTAAAAGACGATAGCTTACAAAAATTTCCTTTTTCCTTTTGTTTGTTACCCGAAATTACCTCATTTCTATTTAAATCACACTTAAGACGATCCCAACACCATCATTATTATATCTATCTGTTTGCCTATCTTTATCATGCACGATGAATTCTTCTGTTGCTCTTGCTTGTTGGATTTTCGGTTTGTTGAAGAGCTGACTACCCGACCCGTACAGGGTGGAGGACGAGGGAGGGAGGTTAGAAAAAAAATATATAACCAAAATGAAGCTGAATTATATTTTTTTACAATATTACACGCTACACTTCTTTTCGTCTTCTTATTCGCCATTAACTGAAGCACGAAATACAATGGATGAACGCTTGCATGCTAGGCTAGCTAAGTCACAGGAAAGACCTTGATGGTGGTTGAACAATTCAAACATTAGCATGCATTATCTTTTCTGACTTATATATAATAAAAGAAAAAACTGTAAATAAAATTGTGTGTTGAATGGTAAGGAAACTATAAAATGTTAATACGTATGTACACCTCCGTGAAATGGAGACAGAAAATTTGTTTGATGGTGAACAAATCGAGAGCTAGGATTGTTGGATGCATGGGTACATGGCTTCGACAAAGACTACTTACTCTAGGTGTGAGATGTGTTTGCATGTTAAATTGGAATTTGTATTATTTGAAACTCGACATCCTGCTCAGCCTTGTCTACTTCGTCGGTATCCGAAATAAACGTGAATGCGAATATAAAGCATGGATTTATGGGAATCTGTCACTCATGTGTTCTTTATTATCAGCAAATGGTTGAATAAATCTAAGGGATCTAGAGGAGTGTATTGTAGGGATTTAAAAATGTTATTATCAAGTTTTTACGGTATACTGATTTTCATGAGTTTGGTGAAGCATTTTATTTTATTGATAGCAAATTTTATGAGTTCAGAAGGACGGAAATCGTTGTTTCTGTTTCTATTATGCTATTGAACAGACAACATGCGTTTTTAATATTTTTTTTCCCGTGATGTTTGATTCTATTACGGTTGGTTGATTCCTTTCATTTATGGTTGGTGTCTTTTCGATGCTTCATTTGGTCATACAAAACGCCAATTTCAATATTTGAATTTATTAATATATTCCATCAACAGTGATATCAAACCCAAAAAGCAAAGATACCCTTACGCGACATTGAGGTCTACCATCATACAATTAACTTCTATTGTCTAAGATTGAACCTAAGATTAGGCTGAGATATGCCCATATTAAACCTTTTACCTTTCCGATAAGTGTTCAAGAAAGTCGTGTTTTCCAACAAAACATTGTGTAGATATATAGGACCGATTAAAGACGTTAAGACGAAGAAACGAACGCGTCTGCATCCGGTTATAATGAGATTTAGATACCTGCCCTGCTAAAGACAGACAGGGCATGTCGATGATAATAAAATGAGGATAAGAAAAAAAAAACAGTTACTACATTTTAGAACGTCTTTTCCAAAAGATTTCAAACTATTTATAAGATGAAAGGAAAGGAAAAGCAGTACCTGTTCAACCACAAAACAAAACGTGAATAAGATGAAGAAATGTGCAACATGACCCAGAATAAATCTACGAAGAAACGATTCTTAGTGCATGGAAAATTGAACAATAGTGTCTTCAAAAAGGTCATGACACGAGAAAAATTGCATCACGTAGCGACTACTTGTCTAGAAAAAGGAGAAAAAAACTGCCGAATTGAAATTGCAGGTTCACATAAGCAAGACTCACCTGTTGCCTATAAGATTCGTTAGGGATAGAACTGCGCTCTTAGTGGCTTATTGCAAAGAATTATGAGTTTTAAAAGGACTTATGTTTACAGGATTTACGGAGCCTGAAAAAGTTTGCAATTGCATGATGGATTTGACTTTGCGTTTAGTTTTTTAACCGTTCGGTGAAAGTTCCTAAATAATAAATTAAGGATATCAAAATTTATTGTGTTACGACAAATGAATTAGATTGGGAAATGTAAGGAATTTCAATTTATGGGGAGCGAATAAATTTGTATCACTATGGAACCCGTAGACTCTCTACGCCAGGTTCAAGCCGCCACAAAAAGAGCCACGCCTAACCCAATCCAGCTCAATGCACAATATTGTTTTTTATTATAATTTTAAATGACAACTTTCCAATCTGGATGTGGGCGTTGTGTTCAAATAGTTACTTGAAAATATTACTTCTTTGTTGTGTTACAAAAAATTATTAGGTTTTTGTATGATTATAAATACAAGATTATTTTACATTTAGTAAAATAAAACATTATTTTGAAATTACATAAAATTCCTTTCTCAATCAAGTCCTTTTCTCAATCAAACTATTTAAATGAATCCATGAACATCATCATAGTGGAACAACTACAATTCGAATGTGAGGATATTTTGAATCAACTGGTTCATAAAACCTTAAAAACAGAATATTTACTTGAATTTAAAACAATTGCGAACGATCAAATAGTATTGAGCATACCACTGTCTTGTAGAGAATATTTATCATTCTAAAAAACCAATTATGGAACCGTAAAATATTTTACAAAACTTATAAGCGGATGCGTAAAGTATTACTTGATAAAAAATTGATTGATGGTTTTATATGAATTTGTCGCAAGCCGAGAAAATGATGGGTCGCTGAGTCGTTGAAATTGTCGTTGAAAATCAACCAATTTATTTTAGAGAAGAAAAAATAAAAGTACAACAATTTTACATATGACGTAATGAAGTTAATACTGGCGTCTGGTTTTAAAATATCTATTTAATATAAAATATGTAGAATAAAATATTATAATATAATAAGCAATAGAATGGCATGTGGGCCATTCAGAAAAATGGCCATGGGGAAAAAATGGGCCAATCAAAATCGATATGGCAAAAGATAAATATTCTTCCTCATCTTCGGAATAGAGAAATATACTTCGTTACAATTTCATAGAATATCGTACTGAAATCAACTCTTTTGCTGTATTGCATAGCAAAAATTTTTCCAAAGTCTCAAAAATTGACGGCGGAAATTTAGAGTAGAAAAGTCTAAGCTACTAAGCTACGATAGATTAAATTTGATTTGACAATTTTTCAAAATTTCATTTATTTTTATCAATAGTAAATTTTATTTCATTATTTCATTCGCAAATTCTTCAAAAAAGTGTAATTTTAAATGAGCTTTAAAAACAGATGAGGTTAAAAAAAATTTTCAAACAGTTTTTTCAGTCCAAAAAAGTGTAAATGGCATCAGATTGAAAACTGAAATGCGTCTGAATTTTGAAATGCACTCGAAAATACCAGTTATTCAATTTGTTGTCTTAACAAAATGGTTTCGACAAAAAATTATCCATATGGAACTTCCAATCTTTAATTGCTAGTCTAGCAAACATGAAACACAAATTGTGATGCAATCAAAGAGCATTCTTTCTTCATTGAAATATGAATTCAAGTTATCGATTTGATTCGGTTTTAATCGATATTTCAATCACAAATTTAATCCTAAATCATGCCTAGCAGCTAAAATAAATCCTCCTCTCCTTACAAGACAAAAATCATTACGTCAATTTTCTGCTGCCCTCACGTCTGCACGTCAAAAATTGTGGAAATTAATTTTCAAGTCAAACAATTGGAAAGAAGTCAAAATTTCTCGCAAGTTTTTTTCTCTGTTCTTAGAAGAGCAAAAACATTTCCTCGCGTGAGAATCACTTCCAAAATAATGAAGGTGAAGGTTACAGAGAAAGAACTCGAAAAAACTTGCCAAATTAAATCAAATTACCAGAATAAATAAAAAAAAAATCTGGGAATCTTTAAAGTTTCTTAGGAACTAGAAAATATTATTAAACAACTAATAAGTTGTTCACCCTGAAAATCTAAATTTATCACACGACATCCGATCATTTGTTTTAATTAACTCTAAAACACAAACTCGACAATCAGCTCATTTTGTTCTTTTGTTCTATTATTCACTGCTGTTTTTCATATTTAGTTTTTATTTTCCTATTTTTTTCCTCTCTCTCTCTCTCTATACTATTATAGAAATAACGAAAATAAATCCTCCTGTTGCGTCATTGCAACCAAAATTGAAGAAAATAAAAATGGACGAAATAGCACCACAGCTGGTATTATTTCTTTGCGCCTGTGGAGTAGGATGAAGACGAAAAAGGGGACCAAGAGAAAGTTTTGACCTTCACATATAAAAATTGTTATTAGCGAAAAAGCTCACTTGTTTTTCATCGACTGCTTGCGATCAAGTACATAGAAAAAAAAAATTTTTTTTTTCGTTGTCTTCCTTTTTTTTCGGAAAAGTACTAAAGTGGAAAATTTTTTCTAATACCTGAGGGAAAACACGATTTTAGTGGTGTTGATGATAAAATGTGGAGGACCTAAAAAAACATATTTTCATGGCGAGTTTTAGTGCTAGTATTTATTTATGTAGAGATTTAATCGAACCATGAATCTATACACGAGATACACAGATATTAAATATTAATTCTGTATTTCGTTTACAGATGTTTTAAGTTTAAAATCGATTATTTGTAGTAGCAATACGTGTAGCTCTAAAGGTTACAATAACAATTCAATGCTCGCAATAAAGAGGGCATAAGCTGTTAGTAGTTCTGTCTGTTTTCAATAAAAGAAAGCTAAATCTCGCATAACCTACTTTTCTGTATTCTACTCGCGTTTCTTCATATTGCTGTAGCCTAACGCGACGAATTATCATTGACTTTTCACATTTTGTTATGCTTATAAAACACACCCATAATGCAACAAGCGTGAAAACAAACTTTTCAAACGCTTCTCGTTGGCCATGATTAGAAAATATTGTTTACACGTTTCTATTCACAACAAATAAATTGTGCATTGATGGTGTGTGCGAAAATGATAATTTTTCTCAGGCTAGAAAAGAGCATATTGAGTATTTCAAAAGCAAAAAAGGTACAAATCACATCGAATAAATTGATAACATATCGCGGCATAGTTGTTCACATTTGGTAAACATTTTCATTAAATGTTATATCCGAGAAAATTGGCGAGTGATTAAAGAAAGCAATAAACAAAAAAACAGATGGATTGTTTTGCGATCTAGAATATGCGAGCCCCCTGAATAAAATTGATTTCTGCTCGACTCGTCTGTGGAAATTTCAATTTGATTTATGAGCTATGACATTGCACCCGTCGTTGGTTGGGTTTTGCTCAATCATTGCAGGAATGTTGTTACACATTAGAAATTATTTAAATTTAATCGCCATTAAATTTATACGGACAAGCTATTTACTAATACGTTGTTTACATCAACCCGTGACTGCTTCCCAGCCGACAAACACTAAAATAGGCTCAGGGGGATGATCGAGTAGCTGAACAAACAACAGAAACATTTTTGTTCAACATGCCGATAAATCAAGCGCTGAGTGAAGCGATATTTGATAGAAAAAATTGTTTTTTGCCTCGAATAGGCGGCATAGTGACTGCCGGTCTTTTGTTGAAATTCCTTAAGAAATCTTCCATAATGGTTGGCCCCCATTAACAACAACCCTTCCCCGTGCTTGATGGATTCGAATTTGATCATCGTATGACTTGGTAAAGTTAACATAAACAACCATACTGTTATTTGCACTAAATAAATAAATAACTAAATGCTCAATTTACACAATAGTGCGTGAGTCTCTGATTCGAAGGTAACATGCATGCCCCGTCACTCGAGTGCCGGTAGAATGTATGTATTAGATTCGCATATCAACTCTACATAGTATACATGAAAGCATGCTCCGAATCCAAAATTAATCTATGCTAATCAGCAATTGATTAATTAATTCTTACTTCGCTCTAGGCTTCCGATATGTCTCAATTCTCGCTGAGTGACATGTGGTTTGCATTCTTTCCTCTTTCCTCTTTTTTTTTTTTTGAATTTTTGCCACTTGAAATTTATTACACGATAATTTTTTCGTCAGTTCACTTGCTCTATTCGTAGTAATACTGCGTTTCCGCTAGACCTAGCAAGCAAACAACTTGTTTACACTTTTCCATCCGAAAAAGCATTCGTATCGCGCCTCAATGCTATTTGTTGCATATTTAAATTTTCTACGGCTGTTTTTAAATTAAATTTCCATATTTCCGAAAAAAATCACACCACCGACAGCGAAGATTTGTTATTCGGAATTCTGATAATGGAAAAGAGTAGTAGGTTAGGTTTACGAACGTGTCGATACCGATTTGAATAAAACGCCTTCATTAAGACTGTGTATGTGTTTGTTTTTTTATTTCTTCTTTCAATCATATCTGAAAAATTGAACGAGATTTTCAAGTAAAAATAGCTTCAATGGCCTTGTAGATTGTTTCATTCGCACGTTTTATGTTTGTTCGATTTCTACATATTTTCCGTCTTTTTTTTTTCATTAGAAATTGTGCGGGGGATGATTTAGATTCAAGAAGAATTTCTTCGTTTGTCGTCCTTGAAAGGCCTTATCGGGTGGATAAGAATCAATAAAAATTATGGAGCAGCAGAGATTTTTCCATGGTTGATTGATTCGTGGAAAGGTTCTCAACGGAATATTTAGTATTTGCGCAATTAGACGAGGATTTGGCAGGATTTCAGTCTCATACTAATGATCAATTTATAAATTTTATTTCGCCTACTTAAAATTTATTAATAAAATTTCTCAAATATCCACAAAGACATTTGTGTTTGGTTATGCCTGGATAAAATTCATTTGTATGATAATAATATAGAAAGTACATGAAAGCCTAGGACCATATCAGGTTTAAAAATAATTGGCACAGATAGACATAGACATAGAGGGAAGATTTTTCCGTACAAAAATCGACAATCGATCAGAATTTTCCATTTCCTGACACGAATGTTTGCAACCTTCTGAAAACAAAAATTTAAAAAAAATTTGTGAACTTCCATTTCCAGGATGAGTTTTATTTCAGAACAGATAGCTGTTTCGGGGCCGATATAGTTCCTATTTGAGCTTTATGTCTATTTCCTAAACATGGAAACTCCTACGATTTTTTTTTAAATACTTTAATAATCTTTCATGTCTTTGAAAAATCAAACAAGTATTCCTCAGTATCACCAATTTAATAAACCATTTATAAATCTATTCACAACAGTGATTCCCATGCTCCCACCAAAGGTGAAAAGTTGCTCTCTACAATAACGATGCCTGTGAATTTTTTACAGGACAAATTTTCAAATTTATCTCTTCATAATTGCAGCGCTAGTATGTATTGCTTTATTGGAACATTTTCGTTGATTTTTGCGACATACACCACAGTTTGGTCCTTCACTATGAGGATTATTAGAGGACTGGTGCCTGCAGAAAGTGTGACCTCAACAGTGAGTCCAAGCTTCGTGAAACACATAGGAATAAAACACCCAAATCTGCAAAGCAAGAACAAAGGTAGAGGTTCAAAGGTTTAGCAGAAACAAAGCTCAGGTAGGAATGAGATGGGCAGAGATCCATGACACCTGCACTACAAACAAGTTGTGTGGAGGATCGGTGCTATACAGAGATGCTCTGTTGGGTAAGCAGATAAGATTCAGGAGATAGTGTGGATCTTCTTTTGCACACATTCCGTTTCCTTCAAAGTTGCCCACGGTAAAACAGTCGACTCTTCCGTCTTCACAGCTGTCAACTTCTCTTAGTAGTTCTGATATTATTTGCCCTTTGTTTGTTCATGATTTCAGTACAATCAAAAGCACAAACAAAAATTAAAAAAAAAACAACTAAATACTGGTAAACCAAGCCGAGGCTGTGCAACGATGCATATCTCAGATACGTTCCTTTTTATGTGGCTTTTCATACCATAGCGGTGCACCCAAAGTTTTTCCCAAATTCTACGAACTTATTAAATCAAAAGGGAACTTTTTCAATGTTTTAATGTTTGAAATATTCCTTTATCCCTATTCAAATGAAATTCAAAATTCATATCATTCGAGTCTTTTGACTTTTGTTTTCTTTTGAAAACCCTCCCGAAATTATTTGTTTATTCGCAGACGTTTCAAAGTCCATAAACTATGGGTTATCATTAGGTTTGTCTGCCGAATCGGAACATCTGACGATCACGGAAACACATGCCTACCTGTGCTTGATTTCTGCAGGGAGACGAAATGGACTTGGATCTGCAAATACATAATCATATGCGGTAAGATAAGGACTTATGCAGAGCAACGTTAAAAGAATATTAAAAAAAAAATATTTATTATTCCCAGTACTAATGAAAGTATAATTAAGTATTTTGCTGCAAACATTAACTACTAACGTTTACAAATCGTATTAACTTCTGCGATGACAAGACAAGGCAAGCAATCTAAAATCTAAAAAATATATCCGTTTTTTTTTTTCAAAAATATTGTGAATATATTTTTTCTTTTCTCATAACCTCAAATTATTTACTAGTTGATGCGTTTTCCTTCAATTCACTAATAAGTACTTCAAATTCATCGTAAAACATTTGATAACTATTCAAAATTATATGAAAATATTTTGATTTAATAAGAAAAATAATTTTGATAACTAATAAGAATCAAAGAAAATCAAATTAGGAATCGAAAGGCTTCTGGAAGTCGTCAATATCCTTCCCGAGCAAAAACTCGATAATTCGAAAGGCCCTTGGAAACCGTTGATATCCGTACCGAGCAAAAATTTGAAAGTATTAAAACTCAGAAATTGAGCTTTCAAAGACAGAATTGTTTAAAAACACAATTTTAACATTCAAATAAAAACTCTCAATAATTATTTGCATTCATAGCAACATTTCAACATTTCTTTTGTGGATTTTGTTTGAATATGTCTCGAAAGCAGTCATTTTTGTATAAATCAATGACATCTTCCTTGACCAGATCCTTTTTTTTGCTTAGGTTTTGGTTTTTTTCTTGTTAATCTGAAATTTTGACAAGTTTTTCTCTGCCGAAATTCGGTTCATTGTAGTTTTCTGCTCTATAAGATGCACTGCTTCATATTTACTTAAGAACTATCTTAACCTGATCCCTGTTCAGTGTCCAACAAAGGATTAAATCGAATAATCTTCCTTTCATCCATATTTTCCATTCATTTTATATATTCATCTTGAAAAAAAAAGTTCATATTATACCGCATCTTCTCATTCACTAAAGTGTAGCAATTTTGTGTAAATAATGGAATTTTCCATCAACAATCACTCCTAAAGGCTCTGGGGTCCCCTGCAGAAGTATTTTGAAAACCTCCTTGATTTTGCCGTTTCCGATTACAAACCTTTTGACCTTTTTCGTCCCTTAAAAAAAAAGAAAGAAAAACACGACTCCTCTGAGGATTATGACTTCTTAAACTTTTTACAAGTGCGTTACGCCTGTCAGGTAATTTATTTCTATGCAGTAGCATATGTGTCGTCTTTTGGGACTGAAATTGGAATCTTTAGGTCCACATGAAATCGATTGACGGATCCTTAACGAAAATCGATTGTAAATCATGTACTGCCACCGGTTTAACAAAAAAATGGATTCTGTACTGTTGTGTCCTTATTAGGAATAAATTTCGGGTTTCAAAACATGATTATTAAGTACATCTGATTGTACCAAACACACTCATTTATATGATTTTCCTAAATATAAAGTGGCAAACAAGTTTAGTTTTCAATCTCTGCAGAAACTCAAGAATTTGATTAGACAAGGATTATTGTGGATTAAAATCATTAACCTACTAAACATTCAATACGACCGTTCAAACACGTCTCTCTTTGATATCGAAACCTCTATTTGCAAATAAATAAAAAAGGAAATCTATATAAATCTTATTAAGAAACCTACGCAAAAGTTCGATAAATAAATTTCTTATGAAGGTTCCAAAGCCTTGACGGTTAACAAAAATACATATATTTTCATTGTAAATAGGGAAAACACTTCCAAGAAAGTTATTGTCTAAAATAAATTCTGTAAAATTCTCTTCATACTTTATAACATAGCGCAGAATGTAGTGGTGGATGTTTTGTTCAGAGAGATGAAGATGCAAATGTGATTATGTAAATTTTCAAAGGAGCGTTTTGATAAAATATCATACTCTATAGACATGCTGTTGGTTCCTGAACTCAAGACTATGTATATATAAATGTACTCGTATATAGCCGATCCTCGTTAAAGATATTTGGATAATTCTTTTGCTTCTTGGTATTTCTTGAGACGTGAGACAACATTGTTACTTATCATATCTACTTAGTTATTTATGTTTGAAAGACTGATAGCGTAAAGGATGTTTTGATGTTGAAGGTTGAATAAATGTACATTCTCATGAGATTCAAACGAAATTCGTGTAAGATACTTATAATTTCGCAGTATAGAATATTTTTTTTATATTCCTTTTGATGGTGCTATGTTTAAATCGAATGGAAAATGTGTTTAAGGTTCATGAAACTGTCTTCCCACAAACAACGATCTGACTTTGAAGTATGATTATGCAGTGACTCTTTTTTGGTGTCTTACCTTCCACAGAAAATGGTGTCCAATAATTACGTGAACTATTTAAAACTACACCCACAAATGGCACGCCCACCGAAGCAACAAAGTATTAAGTATTGGAAGCTAAGTATTATAACAATTCTTAAGTACCAACCGCTGTTGTTAGCTACAAACATGACTTTCAAAGCACCTTGCTTTTGAAGCTCCTTTCATTTCTTACAAAATGAAACGAAATTAAGGCAAATCACTTAACCAGATTTCGCATACTTTTTTCTTTCCCTTTTTTTGCTTCTCAATTCCTCCGCTCAATATATTAAAATTGAAACATGATGGCCAGGCCGAAACAAGCTGAAGGAAGCAAAAGCAAATTGAAGTAGAATTTCCAACCAAACTCACACCATTTGTTGTGCTACTACCATTAAATTACACTTAAACTTTATCTCTTGTGCTGATGATTTGTTTTCAATCTGTGTGAAATTCTAATTTTAGTCTTAGCCAAGCGGAGCGCGAAGCGAATAAAATCTCCGAGCATAGAATTATCATTAGAATGAAGCGCTTCAGTGAAAATGTAAATTGTTGCTGTTTGACGTCAAAAGGGGCTGCTGTTGCTGCTGTTCTTCTTTGGTTTCAAAAAAGTTTCCTCAAAACAAAATATACGAGTATACACGAAATAATACATCTGGTGGCGTGTTGATGGCCGGTCATTTTAAGGATATCTATTTGCTTGATTGCTCGCTGTTTATCTTCTTTTCTATCACTAATTTCTCCTGTTTCGTCCTGAAAAGTCTACGTGCCGAATTACAGCTATCTCCTCCTGCGATTATATAATTTTTGTAACAAAAAAGCGTTGACCAAAAGAAACAATCAGAGTAGTATGTGTCGAATTCTTCTCCTAATTGAATTTGATAAATGCAAATTTAAGCATGTACCAAATTCAATAGGCATTGAAAGGAAGAAGATTGTTATCAACTCAGTCAACTCAGGGGGAGATTGCTGTGGGGTGCGAGCGGCGTGTTCTTTTTTCTTGATAGGAGTAAACTTTTCAAATTTGACTTGCATATTGCACATTCGGAAAAATTAAAAATTCTGAGTGTGTTGTATGTTCTGTTAAGGAAGAGTTTGTTTGGAAAATAACCTTGAACACATTCGAGGGGAGACTGAGAAGAGGTGAAAGCAATTTTGCATGTGACGCGAAACGAGTATATTTGCATATAATGATATTGTAAGCTGATGGGCCAGAACAAAAGTTCAAGGAGATTTTTCCTGAATTTGATTTGATTTGAATTCCATGCATTCGATCAAAGTAATTTCAGTTTGATTTGAAATTCGTTCTACCATTTAATTCTAAGAAAATCTTAGAAAATAGTTTTTTTTTTTGGAATTTTTATTCAAATGGACTTGCAGAGTGACGCTGACAAGGGCTTCATAGCTGACGTCAAATTGGGATAAGCACGCAAAATTTTGCCACTTGATGGATAAATTTTAATCAGTAAATTTTCTAAATTAACCCAAATATTTAGGAGGGTTCCATTGTTGAAAATATCATTCATAGATTGTAAGAAAAAGCAAGCATTATGGCAAATTAAAAACATAATAGCCCCGGAAATGAAAAGGAACCTAAACCCAATTGAAGACTACATTATTCATTTAATGGTAAGCGCTCTTTGAATCGCGATATTTCATACAATTAAATTGCTAGTAACATTAATTTTCCTAAGTCAAACGATGAATCTTTTGAATTTGAATACTCTTCAAACGTTTTAAACTTTCATTTAAATGTTTCTTCCGTTTTCCATTATTCACGTGCAAGAATCATGGCAAATCCATAAAAATTAATTCCGACTACATTTCAAACAAGAAGGCAGAATCAATTTTCATTGCAAAAAAAATCAACCGTTGACGTGTAAGAGCTGATGCTGTATAAATCATTCAATCTTTGTGAAATCATTCATTGAGAAATTGGGCAGTAATGCAAGAATAAAAGATATTTTAAATTCATGTCCTTTTGGCTTCCAAACCATTTCAACAGAATT
Organism: Stratiomys singularior; assembly: GCA_954870665.1. Taxonomy (NCBI): domain Eukaryota; kingdom Metazoa; phylum Arthropoda; class Insecta; order Diptera; family Stratiomyidae; genus Stratiomys; species Stratiomys singularior. The sequence continues at coordinate 8,681,011 of OX940881.1, read as the reverse complement.
TCACATGTGACTGACTAATAAAAATGGAAAAATTGAGCGTCCTCATACGTTCAGAACACAGATAGACATTCTTTTTATTTAGAGCTTGCTACTTGGAATAGATTATGTTCGTTTTAAATGTAGAACAAGGCTCATATACGGCTAAGTAAGGCATCCCTGCAAGTAAGGGAACCAAAAACTCTAAGCGGTTAATAAATAAGATAGGCGTTTCGATTTCTATTGCAGTTTAAGCAAAAAAATAAGCCGTTGACACCATCTCAGTCACTTAAAACATTAAACTGGCGTAAAATTTTGTAATAATCAATCAAGAAATTGGGATGATTAACGTTCGGAGAAAATATGGTAGAATCAAATCTCAAGAATTGGAAAGGAAGTAGTTGAGACTAAAGACAACTATGTCAAACGATGGGTCCTGCAGAGAGAGAGCTGAAAGATGTTTGTAGATTCGTACAAAGAGCCCAAAATGAAGGTCTTCTAGCTTCGTGAGGCTCCTGAACAACCCGTTTAATATCTTAGGATCCTCCAGGACTTTCAATTCAGATTATCATGTCACAAACTATTCAGCTAATCGAGCAATATATCGTGTTTAAATATCAGAGATGGAAAGTGAGTGAAATTGCCGAGTCCATGGGTATTTCAACTGAACATGTACAAAATATTTTAAAGGATCATTTAAACATTTAAAAGTTTTACACACAATGAGGTCGTGTTTGATCAGAATTAACAATAAACAAATACGCTTCTCAACTTCAAAGAAATAGGGATGTTAAAGTGCTATCGGATAGAGTTTCCACGTCTATCCACGGCTGAAATTTATCATAACACATCTAAATCGAAGGTACACTCAAAGCAGAAGATTTTCCGAAGCGACTCTGTGCCAAAGGTCTCCTTTATTACAGGATTCACTCGGAAAATTCGAATTGATTATCTAGAAAACTGTAAATGCCGGATTAATGGCAAATATGACGCCAATTTTTTAGAGCATTCCAACCAAGCTGTAAGTACAATAGTTTAAGTTTGGCAAAGAAGAAAAAACTCTCGCTCTCTCTCAACAAGCAATTACATGACCTGTCTTTGCTATGAGTTACGTGTTGCAATTACACTAGTTGCGTACGTTCTTCTAGTAGCTTATCTTACGTTGAAATGAAGCTAATTTGCATTTAAAGGGTACCGGGAAACTTTTTCTTAGACGATATAGAGAATAAAAAATATGGATCACATTTGAGCTAAGCGTCTGGAGTTAGAAGGAAAATATGTAGGTTTTGTAGAAGAAAATATCTTGTCAGGGACCAAAATCTTCGTATCAATACTTCGAAACTAGAACTGCAGAATGAAATACTTCTAAGGTTTTGGAGCTTTTGTCAACTGAAAGTTTTTGAATATTTTGATCCTTTTGAGATTTTAAAGAATCGGAAAAACATTTTGAATCAGCTCAAAACGAATTGGCCTTTTGATAAACACAATGTATATATTATCAGCTAATCAAGACCCAAATTATTGTATAAACTAAGCTACGTTAGTATAATTTCACAAATAGTGAAATAAATAAATTCAAGGCTGTACAAGTCAAACACCTCTTGTTCGTATAACAACTCTAGATTCAATTAGAATTGCAAGCAAATTGACAATAAATCAACAATTCATTTTAATAACCATTGACCTGGATTCTCAACCACTAATTATAATTGTCCATTTAAAGAAAAAAAGGCATAATGTGAATAGCTAATGAATTATAGTGATCAACGTTCGATAGATCAACATTACCATTACTAATCGACTTACAATTCAACTATAATTTAGATATTTAATAGACAACCAGCAAAAAATAAATAAATTAAGTTCATCTAGCCGACACATAATTATCATGATGACTTCATATAAACCATTTTTCGTTATTTATTTTTAATTTATCAAATGATTTGTTTAAACAAAAAGATAAACAAGATAAACACACAACACGTTTATGTAACCTTTCATTAAATTCTTTGCTTTTTCACCCCTTCTGGTTATTCATTTCCCAGTTTTTATCAAATTAACACTTTTTGATTGTGATTTCAACTCATTACTGGCAAAGTGTTGATGACCTCCTTTATTTTCGCATCAAACGCACACTCGTGCACTTATTGCGCTCGTTTTTCAATAAAATAAAAGCGAACGTGCTTCCCATATGGAGCCAATATGACTGAGATATACACGTATCTATACTTGCGTTTCATTGCTATTAGGCGAGTGGGTGAAGTCATCATCAAGCTGACATAAAATCTAACATTAAAAAAATACTTTTTTTTTTGGTGTCTATGAAATATAATCAAACAATTTACACAGAGTATAACCATAGAGAAACCAATAAAAAAAACAACTGTCTAACGAAAGATAGGTTTAGTTTAAGGAAGAAAAAAGAAGAAGAAGATCAAGAAATAGATTCATCTGTCGGATCTCTGTTTTAATGGTTTTCGAGTTGTTTTTGTTTTGTATGGTAGGCATTTATAAATTGACATCCACCCACACGTCGCACAAACATTAGTACAGCATTTCAACTGAAATATCGTACAACTTTCTTGACGACACGAGGCAATGATACTCTCCATCTTGTTGCCATTGCCAAGCCTACTAAAAATGAGATTTATTGATATGAGGAAACGAATTTTTAGTCATTTGGTATCTATATCTTTTTTTTCTTCTTCTTCTTCATCTTTATATCTTTTTCACGTTTAACGTTAATATCTACATTCGTGAGATATTTTTACTCAAAGAAATCAGTTTTTGGTGTCAAAACTATCTGCATGACGGAAATCAAATCTAATTTAATTTACTATCTGAGCAAGGAAGAAAACGAAAAAAATATAGAATTAGTTTTTATCTACTTTTTGTGTTGTGCGAAAAAATTTCAAAAATGATTTCATGTCAATCGATTAAATATATTGGACAAATTTCATACAAGTGTTGCAAATAAAATAAACAAAAAGCGACAAATAAACAAATTACACCCTTAGTGTGAATGTTTTCGCGTATGTTTTCACGGCAATAGAAAATGTACGTTAAAGGATGTAAAGATATTTTTAAAAAAATACATATAAAATATACCTAATCAATTCAGTCAATTTACTTTGATGATTAGAAAATTTTGCAATCTTATTAGTAAATATATGATAAGTGAGAAAAAAAATTCCAGATGAAAACATCGCTGTACAAATTTATCTAAATGTTTTCACTTAATGTACACATATTTTATGTTTTGCTGGTTGGGGAGAGGTTGATGGTATGTAATTTGCATATGTGCAAACAATTATACGTTTAGAAATATGTAAACACAGACGGCTGTTGAATAGTGGCCTTAAAAAAAATAAAATATGGTCGGAGTGTGCAGGTTTTTTCACGAAAAATGGTTGTATTTATCCGATACGATTTGCAAAAATTTTTGATTTAATAGAAAATTTTTAGAGGAAAATGTTTTATACTAAACAAAATGATTGTCAAAATGAAAAAGGTCTCCAATAATTCTTACCCAATTCAAGCGAAAATAATTTATGATAAAAGAATCCTTTTTTTAATTAAAAGTTAAAATATTTTTTGTTTTAAATTCAAAATTTGACAGGGAATAGTTCAAAAGTATTTGTTTTAATACTTGATATTTAATACGACCACAGTACGAAGACATTTTTGAAGATAAATCTGTCGAAATTAAATTCTTTGAAATAAATGATTTGAAAGTACACAGAAGTATTGGACAAGTTTTTTCAGATATGTTGTGGGTAAATGGAGCAATCCGAAATATTAAACTAAAGATATCGAATCTAATATACGTGTTCAATGAAAATAGTTAAATTAAAAATTTTCTTACTTACTCTTCGAAACACCCAAGGTATTTTAAAATTGTTCAAACTCACCTGCAACGACAAAAAAATGTATTTTTATTTTTATTATCTATTGACAATTTATGTTTTCTTATATTTATCACAAATTTAAAATTCTTCACACTTTATTTTTAATATTTATTGTTTAGTTTTTATCAAATATTAATTTTCATTCAGAATAAACGTGAGAAAAATTAAAAGACAAAAAAGGGATTCAGATATGGTTACATACGAACTAGTTTATTCGATATAATAATGAGTTTATTCTATTGTAATGTGCCGCAAAACGACCCAACTTCTCTGGCGATCGAATAAGATAAAACCAATCGCATTGAAATGGGTAAGTACGCGCACGGTTTAACTTTGGACCAAAAATTTTTAATTGAACTCGCGCCTCAAACAGGGGAGGACAATGCATATTTTTATCATTTAGAAAATAGTCAGACGTCATTGATTCCGCAACATCGCAAAAATTTTAGGGAATGTAGCTATTTCTGGCTGGATCCAGACAATTTGCACTACTAGAAACACCGCAGGTGACAGTCATCACGTCTTCCCAATGACAGAATAATTCCTTGAAAAATCTAGTTACTTGCCAATTTTGTTCAGCAACAACTTTGTGTTAGCACAAGGAAGCTTGACCGATCTGATTTGCATTTTACATGGTGCTGAAAGAGCTATGAAATTTTTCAAGAAAACAATCACATCAAGGGACTGAATTAGGTGCATCCTTATTCAGTCTGTTTCCTCAGAATTTCATGTTCCCGTCAGACGTACTTCCCGAATCAAACTCAGAGTGTATTCCTCCTAAAATATAAATAAATTTCACCTCCTCCACCTCTTCTCTATACAAGTTTATCACTAAGGTGTAGTGCGATGAAAAATCATGGTACCCATACGGAAAACTTTGGAATTCCCGACTCTCTCCACTAATTCAAAACAAAACAATTATTATTGTTTATTACACGAATTATCATTGAATTTCCCTTCGAAAATATCAACTCACAAATGGAGAAGTGTTTGCAGCTTATGAAAAAAGATAAGGATTTTTCTACCGTCAACCAGTTCCCTTTGAATAACTTAGAATGGAACGTTCACATTGTGCATAATTTGTTTTTTTTTTAATAGTAAATTAACCACAGTATGTGTTCTCTAGATTGCTTTATTTGAAATATGAAAGGATGTGAAATTTTTTAGACCATCTTCCAACAAGAAAAATCCAGAAAGAGGAATCGCAGCTAATCCAAACTGGCTGTATTGTAATTCACCAACAACAAAAGAAAAGTTTAATGATACAATAGACTTCCTTTGAAATGAGACATGGACGCATGAATTATTCTCAACAAGATCAACGTTGAATTTTGTTTACTTTGTGTCTTATCGGGTTTTCAAATTAACCAGTTTGAATTCAGTACACAAATGTACTTTCTCCGATGCTTTTCAATTACGCTTAAAATATCCTCTTTGGAAATTTCAAAACATAACAAAAGCAATGCAAAGGAACAATAGACATGCTTCGCTAACTGCAAATCAACTTGCAATAATTTAAAGAAAAACTTTTTTTGTCACTTGCCAAACCACTCAAACCATACTCAATCACAAGCTACTATTCCTAGCATTATAACTACTACAATTTGATCACAATGTCCTAATCCATCAAACGCAGGAACCCCAAAATTTTCTAACAAAGCAAACTGTACTTGACATGCAATGTCGTTTTTCTTAAGATTTACGATCAGGACGACTTGCTGACACAAAAGAGGAGGGTATTCGTTCCTCTTTTTTTTTTTGACAAGTGAAAAGTTCGGAAAAAAGATGATGAAGACAAAAAGAAAAAGGTAGCTGCTAAAGTAAAATTTAATCTTAAGGTCTTAAGGTGAATGACCGCGATTATTTTAAAATACCTTTCCATGCAATTTGAATTGACTAAAAGAGAAAAAGTTTAACCTGAAACTGAATTTGTATGGCCCCTAACGATTACTATTCTAAATGCTAAATTTTCTTTGTTGCAATCAGTGCACTATCGTCCTAGTGATTGTTATCTATGAATGTACCAGAACAAAGAGCAGAAGCAATGCCATTCACTCAGGTCCTCTTTCAGCGTCCTGACAAATATCGCACCCTTCAATGATGTGCAAGTGGTGAACAACATGCTTGATATCAATCGAAATGGTGCAAGCTATGCGTTTTGCTTATTTTCATTGTTTCCTCCCCTCCCCTCCCCTTTTGCATTTTTATATCGCCGTGAGTTTATTGTCATTGCTACAACTTTCCTATTATCATCGCGACAGGAGGTTTTGAATTTAAGTTTTCCTTTTATTTCGTGTCATTTACGACAGAGTTGACTAGCTATAGCATTAGAATGAGTAGTCATAGGAACAATATCCTTTATATATACATGTATGAATCGAATGGATCCAAAGGAATAAATACCGCTTAGGAATTTCAAGCCAATGTTTATGATGCTTTTCCTTTTCAAAAGAATTTAACGCACCTTTGACGTCGTTCGTTTTTCGTACATTGGATTCAATAGATTCGCTATACCCATTTACGACTTGTGTTTTTGTGGAAATCGCCCCTTTGCACGTTTATCTGGCACAAGAAGGGAGCGAGATTTTTTCTTTTTTTGAATAATGGTTTTATTTTTCATGCATCATATTGGATTTTATGAATTCCAAGCCCTATTGTGCTATTGGATATGAGAATATTCTTTTCAATTTTATCAGGTTTTCATATGAGAGAGAAGTCGTAGTTGTGAATATTTGTAAGGATGCTTATTTCGAGTATCGATTTCAGATAGATGAAAGTCAGTTTTTGGTGGTTAGGTTTTGTTCGAGAGCAAATTGAAAGAATATTTCGTTCTGCACTGAGTTGTGTGTGTAGGCAATACAAATTCCTCAGCTAACATTTCAATTATTAATATAATGAATCCGCTGTAATGTTCAAATGAGATATCAGAACGTGAATGAAATCTAGGATAATTCAGAACCGTCCCCAAATCCATTCAATTTGCAATTCTCGCGTAGGCTGAAGATATGATCATCGAAATAGATGCATCAGATAGATATTTCCACGTGTATTTGTGTTGCTGTCAAACAACGTCACCAATTTATGTAATAATATCCAATAATAAGCTATTAATTTGATTTGTTTTTGCGTTGCTCTATACCATAGTTTAATTATAGATGCATGACAAAGTGCTGGAGTTACGTTTGATTTTCTAAACCACTGGAAATTAGGGTAAAACTCTAAGCACTGAGTAGAATTTTGATAATTTAGTTTCTATTTCAGTGCTGTTTTCAAATTTAAAAAAACAATTGTGGGAGACATTCATTTCTAAACAAAAAACAAATCCAGCTTTAAATAATGCCAATTATCACTCCCATCACGACAATATGTCCACTTCGTCAACGTTTCAGACTTTACTTTGGGCCACTCTAACAAGCCATTGAGAAAATTTGCATAAGTGCAACGTTGCGTTTGTCATACAAATATTTGTTTCTAATTTCAAATTTTCTAATCGATGATGGTAAGAGCTAAGTCTACTGCATATTAGATCGGCATGCAAATGTTGTAGAAAAGAAAAAAAAAAAAATGATCGTACGATTTCCCAAATGAACGTGTAAATAACGTAGCCGATCGATTGGTACAAGTTGACTGTAACCATTTGCTTTGAAAAACGTGACAAGAAAACTCAATTCCATATCATATATCATGATGATGATGATGATCGTGCTACGATTTATACCGCTTTCATAAAAGAGTGTTGGACAATATATTTAATAATTCACAACTGACACACAGAGGCAGTAAATGTGCATATGATTTATTTGTTTATTAGAATAATAAATAGTGAATATGATTAGTTTGTATTGCCTTCTGGTTATCAGATGGTAAGCTATGATTTTACAAAGCAGGTCGGCACTTTGGAAGCAACATTTAATCTTTGAATTTTAATTCAGTATCTATAAGTAGGATATGCAGAAAATTTATTATTGACACAAAATGAACATTAATTAGGATAACTATTTGATTTATAGGCGTAAGATAAAGACACGTATGCCTCTCAATTTAAAACGTGCGAGGCCATTATCAAAATTAGAAGTTCCCCTTTTTTTATCAATGTATTTCTTTGGTGACCTTTAGTACACTATTTAATAATAAACCTTATACCTAACTATTCCACGTAAACCACGGGGCAAACTCTGTCAAAGCTGTTTCCTATTGCCACTACGTCTTCCTATCAAATTACCTCAATTTCCCTACTGAAATTCATTGCTGTTCTTCTTTGACATTTGTGGAGTCCCTAGAAGACTGGTTCAATCATTCCTCAGTCTTTTTCAATTTAATATCAATGAATTTTTTAAATTTTCACTAAATATTTGATATCCAGAAAACGCATTAAGCTTTGAGTGAGGAACATTAAATAATATCAGAAGCGTTCCAATTTGGCTTTCAATACAATTGACGAAGCCACACGAAATTGACTCAAGATGTACTAGAACAAATCTTGCCTTTTTATTTGACGGAAAAATGTTTTTGGAAACAAATAAATCGATGACTTAAGTTCATCGCAATATTTATAAAGTTATATTTCTAAACTTTCTCTAAACTACAGAACTCTTAAGTCTCCCCTATACCCCTACACCTAGTCGATAAAATTTTTTAGGTTCTCGACTTACTTTTTAAAATTGACAAGCAGTGAAAATTATCAAAATTTTTGGACGTAGATCCAGTGAAGAAAAGTAAGTCGAAAATAATGACTTTAATTAGCAAAACTTCAGATCAGATCAGAAATAGATCAAAGGCCGGGCAATTCACAAAATCAATCCCAAATAAAGAGAGTTACACGCATACGTAAGCGTCTTTAATCTGGGAGCATAGAATAGGAATTGAATTAAGACGCTGACACTGATCAGGACATGCCCAACAAAATCAATGATATTCGCAAAGACCTAGCAAAAATGATTAAATAAGTTTAAGGTAAGTTTTAGAAGGTGCTCTAGAGATGCTAGTTTGACTCTGAAGCTCAATTAATACCCAAAACTCAAGTCTGATTTGTGTCAAAGGACCAAGAGCTCAGTAAAAAGTGAACCAAATGTTCAAAAAATCTAGTAATGATTCGAATCGAATGAATAGGAATCGCTATGCAGTTCATTAAATTGATGGAAGTCGAATTTTGTAGAAAGCCAAAAGAAGATATATGTATGAGGATTTAATGACCTGTGTGTTATATCCTTCATGTCCAACTTTTCAACATGCATCCACAAATCAACGAAAGTTGTGACTCGAAAGACGTTATTTATCCAAATAGTTAAAAGTGATGTTCGCTCAAACTACATTCACTTATATTCGTACGAAAAAAAAAATTAGGAAAAATCTATTTTCCCCGATTATACAAGTTGGAAACAACCAAAGTCGTACAATGGGAAGTTTAGATAGATTGATGTATCCATTTTTCTTAGAGTAGACAGCTTGAATTTACTATATTCCAGCTTTGGAACATAGTTCCGGATTGTATACGGAAAATTTTATATTTAACATTTTTACACACTTTTTCAGACAAGCCATTTTATCGACTTTGCAAATAAATTCACTATGTTGGCTCAAAAATAGTCATTAAACTTGTCAACATTTTTATACATTTATTTAATTTAACTTGGTATTTCCTCCTCCCATTGAATTTAATCTTATTTTTAGTTGACCTACAAAAAATTTGCCATAGATATCAATTTTTTCGTCTTCAAAATTTTAAAACAAATAGTAGCAGTAGAAGCAACAGCAGCAATAGTGAGGAGGAGGACAGCTGAATATAATGTACATTTTCTAATCTATTTGAGACTCCAAACAAGATAGCAAACTCTTATCAAGTCTAAAATGATTAGGAGGGTCGATGGCAAATTAAATAGTTGCAATTAAAAGTAAAACACAACAAACAAATTAACAGCAAAAGGGGGAAGCAATTTATTAACTTCACTTGACCTCATCCTCCATTTGGCATTAAAAACCATCTTGTCTATTATCGTTAGCAGCAAGCAGTATGCTATCATTGGGTCGTGTCTTTGCACGCATAGAGCCTTCCATCCCCCTAACCCGATTCCTTTTACATGTGAGTGTTGACCGTTAAAGCTCTTATTTGCATCTTTTTACCAACAGAATTATAATCCCAAAGTGCTAACAGAATGGCATATAATTATATTAGTAATATTTTCGCTGCTATCAGCAAAGAGTTATTCAAGATTATCAACGCGACACATACTTGTATGCCTATGTGCACATGAAAAAAGAGCTAAGAAATTGTTTATAGCAAGTCCTCATATGTTTCCCGCTCGAACGTCTTCTGCTAAACCGACGACCAATACTACTGGTGTCACTTATGTAAATCCAGTAAATAATTTTAGCATATGCATTACGTTAGTCGTTAAAATGTAATGAATAATACTAACAACATCAACCATTGTCTATTTTTCTCGTAGCTAGTTAACATTCAATAAGCAATATATTTTCTGCCATCGAAATGCTCACTCGATGGAAAAGATGGGGTCCTAGTTAGATACTCTTGTTCACACCACGCAGTCTTAGATATTAGATACAAGTACAGGATAGCAAGTGTGTAGATATGGGTATAGAGTACAGCGTTCCAGTGTTAATATTGCTTCTATTAATTACACCGATGGATGGCGGCTAGGCAAAAAGTACACAAAATTGTTAAGAGATTAGTGAAAGATAAATGGTCGAGCGTCATGGACGGATGAGCATATGTAGGAACGGATAGACGGATGATCGGGTCGGTTGTCATATGTGTATGCCTGCTCGTGGTTGCAGGCGCGAAAGCAAGGCTCGGCGAGGAGTGCAAAGTAAAATTCGTATCTAGCTACTGATGTATGTCTGCCAGCCGGCCGCTAACGAATTAATGGCTTGTGAGAACAGCAAGGGGTATGAGGAGACCTTGACGCAGAATTTAGTTAAGAGCAGTTGTTTTTCATACGAGTTTTTATGGCTGTTCGCTATACACAAAAACAACAGAGATACTAAAACTTTTTTCTTTATTCCTTTCATCGCAGATGAAGATGGTGAACAAGCAACGATGAATTATAAACAGTCATTTCATTCGTATGATCATAGTGGTTGGTGGTTTGATTTCAATGAATTCTTCTCCCTGAGGGGTACAGCAGCCGTTTGAGGATATTTGTTTGGTATTGATCGAATGAAAAATGATTTTCGGTTTTAAAACTCAGCTGATTTCAATTACAAACACATTTTAATGACGATCTTCGGAGGCTTTGAATTATTTCTATTGCCTTCATTAGAATAGAATGGTTTCATTATGGCTGCAGATCAAATGAATACTTCTAAAACCACTCGGGGTCACCAATATTGAAAAAGGAGCTGCTATGGAGGCAGCATGCTATCATTCTTAAAGCTTCCAAGAATTCTGCTCGTTAATTATAAAACGAAATCAATGCTTGGCTAAAGACACATGCATTGCATCTGATGAAAAAAAAACCAAAGTTTACACCAGAGAAATTTTCACTTTACGGTTGATCTTAAAAATGTTTCAATATTTAGATCTTTGAAATTATTGTCTGCAAAGACCATTAAATTTTATCGACTCAATCAAGTCCAAAGATAAATATGATGGTCACATTAAACAAACCATTTCCAAAATAAATGTCTAACCATTTTTTCAGATTAACGACTTGATATATGCGATAGAAGAAATACAGAATTTTCGCTAATGAAAATCAGAATTCAGTTTTTTTCTGGTAATAAAAATAATTGATCCTAATATTTGGTAACATATTTGGAGCAATTCCAAGTAATTGAATAACACTAGTCCAAAGGATTATATTAAATACCAATTATAACTAGATAAGCTGCATTTGAAACTTGAAAGCGTTTTTGATCTGAATGACTGGATTTTAACTAATTGATTCATTTAATTCATAATTTTGATGACCATAAATAAACTGACAACTATATTTAACAACATAGGCACTCCTAACTTTATCAATCCTACCGAGTGATTTTTAAATACCTAAATTCGATCAAACAACATATTTAAAGTCCACTCAAAAGTCTCAATTGACTTAGATATGGTTTTAGGGTAAGTATTAAATTTTACAACCACAAAATTTAATTAAAGACTGCCTTTTTAATTATCTAGTTGTTTAGGCTTGAATGTTTAATTTAATCTGGAATAAATAGTTTTATCTAGAATAAATACAAATATACAGTCCTTGTATATTTGTTATCTACAATGTTTGTCAAATAATTTATAGATATTAATAGAAAATATGAGTCGATTACAAGGTTTCATTGAAATGAAAGCATTCAGTATTTATGTTTCGTTTCAATGTTACTGAATGGCGGAATCGAAAAGGTCGAGGCTTTATTAAACGACAACTCCACCTCATACGCCCAAAGATAGAAATTTATATTCACATATTTCCTTTTAGCGTTAGGTCAAAGGACTTGCGTTATATCAAGAGATCTGGGTGGTAGAGATAAAAACCGTGACTTCTTGTTTTAGAATCATCTAAAAAGAGTCCTCTACGGATGGCCTCTAAAAATATCTGAAACATAGGGAAACTTTAACATTTTTAGGTTTATATTTAATAATTGGATTGACAAGAAACATCTTAAGATCTTTCAGAGATCCAATTTATCGAATACAACCGTGTATGACATTTTGAAATGCCTAGGAGATATCTCCTAGGTTCTAACCTCTACCTCAGGTTCTTACAGGAAGTTATTTATGCGGCCGCTCTGTGACGCCTCTAATTTTTCAGTCAAGTTTGAAATTTGTCACGTTGAGTCAATCCTTCAAGAGTATTACCAGCTTCGAATGCATAGAAGTATGAGAAAAAGGGTACACACAAAAATGCAAACAGAAGAGAAATGAACCGGCTCAAAGCATTTATAAAGCCCATATCTATCGAGAAAACGGTGATATTACAAGAAGGGGTTTTAAAGCAATAGGAGTTTTTTATATTCTATCAGATACCCCACCGACAAATTTTAAAAGTGTAATTTCCTAGACAAATTTAACTATTTAGTTGAACAGAAAGCATCAGAATTGATTATTAGAAAATATGTAGTGGTCCGGGAAGAGAATGCAAGGAAACAGTCAAGTTTGATAATTTGCCGAAAGAATAAATTGTCTCACTTATCATGTTCTGCAGGCTACGGTCCGTATAAAATGTTTTAGATATAAAGAAAACCTTGCTTCAAATGAGAAGGTCAAAAATTACCTGGATCAGTTTTTTTACCAGCAAAAAATCTAGCAATATACGAGCATGGAATCACGTTGCTGCAAGAAAATGGCAAAAAGTCTTGGGCAGGATAGAAAGTATTTAATTCAATAAAATATTTATTTACTTTAAGGAAATTTTCTTTAATTTTTAGAAGAAAAAAAAAACAAATTACTTTCCGAAGAACATTATTGTATGGTCAGAGAATTCGTCAAAATGAATTTAATAAAACTCGCCGTCATAGATTTTTATTTTTAGGAGTCAGAGCGACTTTTTTGTAACATTTTTGATTGTTTTTCAATTGACCTGAAGATCCTTAAGTAAAAGACCAGGGAGCATTTTCATTTTAAAATACCTTTACAATATGTAATAGGGAAGTCGGTATATGGATCTGTGAGTCAAATGTTAAGAATATCAAATGCTTTTTTCATATAAGAGAGTTCATAATTATATCTTTGGGTGTTTATTTTTTTGGATTTTTTTTTTAAATTATGCTATTATTGCCTGAATATTCATATTTCTGCGATTCGTTCTATTGTCTATTGCCGAAACTCTGCTCTTCAGAACTTTTTTTTTCTGCATCCTTCAAAGTCGATCTATATTATACTCGACAGGAACTGATTGAATAATTTAAATTGGCAGGAGTTGATTGAACAATTTGGAATTGATGGAATAGGATTAGTCTAAAATTCAAACATATTGCTAAATTTGAATTTATCATGAAATTTGGACAAACCCAAATCGTAATCACATTCTATAGCACAGAGTTATAGCTATGGCATTTCAAGACATATCTTTTATATCTCAATTACTTTCAAAACCCTCCAAGTAAGTACCAATTGATATGCATTGACGTCAACAGCATACCTGAAAAATTATCTAAATTGTAGGAAGCACGAATGACGCCAATACCTTTACCTTATTTCTCGCTTAACCTTTCCTTATCCTTCGCATAATCTTAAAATTAATCCAAAAATTACACCTCTTCACGATACCCGCAACACCACAGCGACTATCTCGTTAAAGAAACCCCCAACGAAACCCCAATATCTAATATCTACACAATATAAATACACGGCTCCCACCTTCACAACCACTGAATTTAGGATACGATTCCGGCGCTTTACACTCTTACAACTTCACTAGCTTAACCAACGAACCATTTTAGTGTTGGCATATTTTTATATTTATTTTTATAGTCTCTTTTTGTTGTTGTTGCTTGTTTGTTTGTTGGATGGTTTCGAATATATTAGTTATTCGTTAGCCTTATGAATATTTTATTATGCACAAAGATCGCATAGACATCGTTTAGTCGACTAACTTTGCTGCTTATAAGAGCTTCATACAGTCGCTTGCTCTTTTACTAGAATTTACATTTGAATTTCTATTTTGTAGGTTTGGTAGGTTTCATATTGTTGCTGCTGATGCCATATCGAGATTTATTGTTGTTGCTCTTGTTTTGTTTTTCTGATCGCTGCCAATGTTGATTATTGTATTGTTTTCAATTGGCATTATTATAGTACATCCAGAGATAATACCAAAAGCATACATACACAACACAATAAATTGAATGTAACACAGGAAATCAAAATGCCATCAAAGATAGAATAGCGCAGACGTGCGATTGTGAAGAGAAAGATTCATAATCAATTTCCCATTCTGTTTGTGCTTTTTTGAGGTCTACTTCTATTGATGTAGACTTTAATTAGTTCCAGTTTTTTCCGACTTATTGTCTAATGTGCCACTGGACGGAAAATGAGGGTGAAGATAAGAAGGTGGAGGAGGCCGGCACTAGTGCGAGACGTTTGAAAATTCGTTATTAATTCAAGAAGCGATGTGTTCACTTGATAACTAATGCCAGCTTCACCGCATACTCTATAGAAGAGCACGACACCAGCAATAGGCGCAGCTTGGCCTTCCAAAACAAGCAGCTGGAACAGCAACGACATATATGATTGCTAGATCCACTATTCGCGATTTATATGCATGTCTATATTTATCGCTTTATTAAGAATGATTGTGTGTTGACCTCTTTTCCATTTTCACTAAATTCGTTAATATTAGCTTTAAGTCAACACTCTGATCTAATCAATTGACACCATGTTGTAAGCAAATAGAGCTACAGTTGGAACTCTTTTTTCTCTGCTTCATTGATTCGGAATAGAAAAAAAAACAACATATCATATTTATTATTCTGAGCAGTTTGCATAGCAACAAGATGTACTAGAAAATTTGATTATCATATCAGCACTTATACTTCAACATCTCTGGCCTTCAGTCAGTTTGTCTAGTCGAGCAATTAGATAACAGCCGAGAAAAATATAATAGAACGTTGATTTATGCGATATATTTATGAGAAATACTTAATATGGTATAAACAAGTGATGACGCGGTATTGAGGATCTGATTACGTGATAATCCGACAGTACGGTGTAAAATTAAATCGCAAGCCTGATTACTAGCAACAATTTATGATGATTAGTTGAAATATGACGACGATGGCAGTTATCAAAGACATTTTATTTATGAATATGTTCATATTTATTAAAATACTTAAATTTCAATCAATTGATGAATTTCAATTGTATTTTCATTCCAAAATATTGATCAATGAAACTGCACTACGTAGTTGAAGATACTCTAGAAATAATGAACAATTGGAGCGATAGAAAAATATTAATAAATTATTTAAGAGATAAGGACATTTCAAGGAAAAAGGAAAAAGAAAAGATAAAACATATACGGAAGAAAACGCGATTCTAGGAAACAGACCAAAATAGTGGGCAACAGGGTTGGGTGAGAATCAGTCAAATAACTAGATTGGAGGACGAACCAGTAGTTAAGCGAGTGAGAACAGAAGCAATTCGAGATGAAGAACACAATAAAACAAATGTATAAACAGCGCAAAATGTTTGCTTCAATGGATTAGAAGGACTAAAATGAGACCATATACCAACCACTGTGTCCATAAGCTGATTTAGAACATCTACATTGTATATTAAGTTATATTTAATTCGCTTGTGTTATGAAATGGTAACATTGTTCTTGATATCCTTGTATAGTGAATACAGAAGTCAATGTAATTTTTTTAATGTAGAGTCTATTTCACAGACTAATTACCCAATCACATAAAAGAACTAAACAATAGAAAAAAAAATTAACATTCTGTGGGTGTAATTTGTAATGCACTGAAAGGTCCTGAATTTATGCAGAGCAACTCTTGTTACCACATAAAAGGAAATTTATTGAGCATCACGATCTTTGAGCTGGCAGAAAATTGGCATTAAGTTTTATTTTGAAATTGTATATACTGCGGCAAAAATGTTAAGAGATGTTACAGATGTCCCTTGGTGATGAAGTTTTGTCATATAAATTGTTTGCGAGTATTCCGAGGACCTTGAAGTAGGCAGGGAAAGAGTTGATAAGCACAGCTTGTCAACTGATGACCAACGCCTTAAGGAAATCATGTCTTTTGGGCACAAAAATCGTCCAATAACATTACAAACCGTGTTGATAACTATTAACATTTCCAATCGCTCGTAAACTTTAGTTTAAAAGATTCATTGACTTACTCAAATCTCGTTGAATTTAAAAAAAAGCTCAATTTCCCTTTAAACTATAAATCTTTTAGATAAAACCAGCGGGACAAGGATTTCTTGCCTCCGCAACATTATGAAGCACATCATCGCAGGAAACGGGAATTGTATCTATTACACGGATCCGAAAATATTCGATCAATCATGCAAACATCGAGTAAGCCAAAGATCGAAAAGTTGTATTCAAATCACTTAAAAATCAACGCAATGTTAAGAGTTTTCTGATTACAGGGGCATAATGAATTACTTCAAATCCGACCGATTTGTTAGTACTGGGTATCATTTGCTTGTAATGTGTCAATTGGGTGATGCTATTCACCCAAAAAAAACGACAAAACCGATACAAACCTTTTTGATTTTTGCAGAATGCATCAACGGGTGACTGAACATTAATCATTTGAGATCACTCAACCAAAAAATTCAATGGTACAAGCAATGCCTTTGTCTGGTTTAACATAATCAATATTGGCTTGGTTTAGCATCGTTCGATTTTTGAATATTCCATAAGCTCAAAAGACCGCTCCGTGGACCCTATTTTCACTTGATCGAGCTATTGTGAGCTAAACAGTTGAAGGACTATTTGAAAATAGGAAAAAAAAAACCCTGGGCCAGTATATTGCATCGGGTAATCGGGGGGGACAAAATAAGAGACAAAAGAAAATACACCAAAGATGGCATATCACCGAACTGTAGATAATTCCAGATATACGGGAAACGAATGTAAATCGTACCGAAAACCAAAAAAAATTTGGTTTTTTTTTCAAATTCACCGTATTTATTTAATTTCATCTATAAAAGCGGACGCAAAACTCTTTCGCCCTCCCTTCCGAAAGTTGAATAAACCAAACGTGTTTTATTATATTCAACGGAAAAAAAAGGCTTAGTATTTGCTTGAAATATAACTACGGACCTTACTACTATAATTATACTAGTGCTACCAGGTGCGTTTACTACTAAAATTAATAGGTTTCCTGTCCAATGTATCAACATATTATACATATTATTTTTTTGTGGAGTGACCATAAGTCGATGTATCATATTTGAGCGAATTTACAGGTGGTTTTAACACAATTTTTTAATGGACACAGCCGCAGTTAAAATCAACCATAAATTTACTCATATATGATGGATGGACTTTGTATGATTGGTATGAAAATTGCGTGATGTATCATATGTAATACATTAAACAGGAAACCTGCTAAAACCATCACTCCTGCTACAACTGCTTATTGCTACTGCCATTACTACTACCAATACTAACACTTTTACTACGAATACTACCACTATATTACTATTTCTACAACTACTACTGCTTCAATTACTACTACTACTTCAACTACTACTACTACTACTACTTTTTTTATTTCTTAAACTCCTGTTCTGCCCACTGTACTTAAACTAACGATTTGTATCAATATGAAAATTTAAAAAATATTTTTGGGAGGGATCCTGCGGTCAAAAGCTGACAAGAAAACTCATCCTTTGGCAAGCTGATTTTCATTTTGTAAACATTCCTAGAACTGTAATAAGTGCCATAGGTTATCATTTTTCATTTTTCTATCGGAATTTTCTATCATCTAAATTCCATAGGAGAGAAATCAGGCGATTTTAATGGCCAATTAATTATTTTTTTTAAATTTTGTGAGTTTGTTTCTGTTTTAGGACTGCTGACATAATTTGAGTAAAAATGTAGGGCTTTATGATCAGTTTAAAATTTTAGAAAAGTTGATTCACAAATGTTCCTAGCGATACTTTACTATCAACCGTATGGCTTTTATTGTTATATATTTTATCCTTTAGTCCAGCAGTAAAAAATTTAAAATTAAATACTATAAAAATTAAAGAAAATACTAATAAAATTAAAATCAAATAATTAGGCTTTAAATGAACTCAACTAAGCAGAACCGAAAAGTTGCAGTGCAGAAAATGAAAGTGTTATCCATTAACCAATCTACTTGTACGCATCTCATTCAATAATATTTATATTTAAGCAATAAATCTATCATAATAATTCGCATAGCTGTGCATTCTGAATTCTTATTTTTATTTTAACGTTTCCATCAAACATCATACATTTCAATCATCACATTTTTGAGCATTTCAAAGCAAACAAGATAGTAAAATTTTAATTACAATTACCATGTAAAGCACTAAACATGTTAAACGCTCGAAATAATTGGATTAAAACTTTTCAGATGCGCGAAATTTTCACGAGAATAAACAAAACAACAGCAAAAAGTTCTCATACGCGAACGAATGCATGCTGTGAATTCAAAACAGGTCGTAAACAACTTACATCATATTAGTTGACGACGATAGACAAGATTATATTTTTAAAGGAACATTTTTGCAAGTCATTCGGTGACTTGAAAAAAAAAGGAGGAAAATATGAATTCAGTTGGCAACTAATAACTTCCGATCACTTATTTTTAATATGACGACAATATTCGTCCATTCAAGAAGTGTTTGCTGTTTAAGGAGTTTCCAAATCAGGTTCAAAAAGATTAAATGAATTTCAACGAGTACCAACGTGGGGTGTTTTCTTGTTAACAGTACAATGACCACCATCCATATCATATTATTTGTCATGCCCAAAAATATTTATTAAGTTTATTTTTTTTCGTAATCATTTAGCAAATTTTTTTCGCATTAATCTTTGAAATTTTGAGCTTATTCGAAGCTGAGCAATGACACGTATGCCATGATGCTTCTTGCTAGAGTGAGGACGTTTGTTTTCTTCCTCTCGCTCTCTCTCTCTTTCACGACTCAAAAAGCTTCCATGTCAAACACATGTTTGTTGAAGGCATCTGAGGAAGGCAAAGCAAATGTTGAACGAGATCCGCATGTATTTTTTAAATTTAAACCCTGAAAAATTAATGAAACCGCCAGTCAACGACCACAAGTTAAACATTATTTGCACGGAACAAAACAAATTGAATTCTTTTTGAATGGAAAATAAAAAAGCGAAATTTGAACAGTTTGCACAATATTAGATTTTCAGGCATAATTTGCCTTCATCCAACCCACCCTCCTCCCTCCCATCTCCTCGTCTACACCATCATCACCGCCTACCAGCCCAACGTCACAAATGGCATAGAACTCAACGCTACTGTTCGGCGGGCAATATGTTATTTACCTAATGTATTATTTATAAAGTGGGTAATTCCTTGGCCTGGAACAAGATTTTTCTTATGAAGCGCGTGCGGAAAACCGGAGCAGCGCGGTACGGAGCTGTATTTGCGAATTGAACCAAGTTGAACATTAAAATACATTAATTAGACAATAAATTTAATAAATTCAACCATAAACGGATGCAAATTAGATATGAGGAGGCAGTAAAGTGGGGGTAGTATAGTCGATTGAATCTTGTCTATAGCAAAAATCGATGAAAAACAGAATAGATGCAAAACGAAAAAAAAAACCATTGGAAGTTTCAGAAAAACACAAAACCATCAACAAAAATTGAATTTTCTTTGCGTTGTCGCCCAATGAGCCGCATTAATACTTTGTTTTGTTATGAAACAATGTCCAAGGCATAAATCAAATAAAAAATATTTTCCTCATTTGCATATTAAATTAATATATTAAATTAATCGTCATTTTTTCCAACTTCAGTTGAGGAAAAGGTCTTGTGATCCAATAAGAAATTATTCAGTTGAAAGGGAATCAAGAATTCAAGTTGATAAGCTTCCAGCCTTAACTGCCACCGTTTGTCACCCCTAAACGAAAAGTATGAGTAAAATCAATGAAATTAATAACATTAAGGGTTCAAAATCGTTTCATGGATTGGTGTTCGAACTGATTTATATCAGGACACCTTTTTCATATATTTTTTTCCTTCCCGGATTTTGCTTGGTTTTATATTCCCTCCCCCTTTCCACACTTTCGTATTTTGCCTCCTCTTTTATTGCCGATTACGAGCTTATATATATATATATATATATATATACATCTCAATCATTGATGCGACCGATTAAATTGAGTTCAAGGTGAAATGAAAATGAAAATCTTGGCAATTTAAGGGTTCTATGCGCAGTAAAAGCCAATCAATATTTAGAATGCTGAAAGGAGAGACGACCTCGACACAAACGGAGAGAACAAGCTTACACTAACGAAACGGACGGCCAAAAAGTCTCGAATGTTGGGCGACATACACAAAAACCAAGCCAGAAACGTTATCCTTGAGGACTAATAAAATGTACAAGTGCAAATTAATGTATATATACACATAGGGTGTGTTTGTTATAATTAAATTCAATCATACATTGAACCATGTGAATGGGGTTGTGGCTGGCTAGTGTTCATTATATTGTTGTTATCGTGTTTTTCGTCACGTAAAACGTCGTCGATTCAGATAGCGACCGATGATGAACTTTTCATCGAGACTGAAAATAATCATTGCTATTATTGCTGTTTGTTTTATTATTTTTTTCTTTTGTGTTAATTTTTCTTCCGTGTAAGAAAACAAAAAAAAAAGCTATGAGTAAGATGATACTGGCGAGCTGGTTTTAATCGTTTTCGTTTTTTTTTTCTTCTCCCTGATCGTTTAACGTGAGAAAGTCAGCGTACAAAAGCCAGAAGGAAATTGACTCAGTTTTGTTGAGATTTGCAGAATCAAGCTATAATGATGCAATCCATGTTTAATATTACTCAATGATTTGATGCGATGTGACACATCGGCAACATTTGGATGATTTTGATTTGAAGAATTGCGCGAAATTTTCCACGGTTAGTAAAACACGTGTAAACAGTAAAAAAAAAAAAGAATCTTTGAGTAATGCTTAAAAAAGATTAAGTTCGTACACTAGCGTCAAACTTATATTGATTCATTGAGAACAAACTCAACAAATGGCTCGGAAAATTTTTCAAACATTCTGATGCTCTTTGACCTCTTTCATTGTAATTTCCCATTGACACATTAAATTTAATCTAACAACTTAAATCGAGAGAATCATGTTCAATAGCATTAAAAAATAATAAAAAAATTCAAAACTGTTACGACGTCACACTAAATTGCATACATATGGCATTCATCCAAGTTTGTCGGCATATAACTTTTCGTTATAACAAAATGCATTTGCAATTTTCCTTGGTTCGTATAGCATTGAGCCAAAAATTTCTAATTTTACTATTTGTTCCGAATCTTGCTTAAATCGTGTTTTATATTAATTGTGACCCGATTCATGGAAGCGTCAAAGTAAAATAAAAATAATACGGGTAAAATATTACCCGTGATCTTAAAACATTAAATTTTTGTCGTCACATGTCTTTTGAATTAGAATTTTGATTTACGTAATATTTTTTATTTTTTATTTTAAATCGGTTTCAAAGGTTACCAAGTGTTGGGGTTGTTTTTTCTTGTCCAAATTAAGTTTCGTCTTTTCTCATGTTTCCTTGTATCATTACAAGTTTCGGCGGTGTGGCGTTTTCTGTGTGCGGTTTGGAGGACGAAATCACGAACTGTGGTTTCGGTGTGGTTTCGGAGGACGATTGAGGAGGGCAGTTCAAGGTTAATTAAGGTTCTTTTTACTTTTATTACTTCTAAAACGACTACTGCTACTACTTCTAACACTACTACTCCCACTGTTACTGCTACTACTAACTCTACTACTGGTACTAATACTGCTACTAATTCCACTACTAATACTCTTCTTACTGCTCAAAATACTATTTCTACTACTGCTACTACTTCTAATACTACTACCGCTATTACTACTACTACCACTGCTGCTACTTCAACTACTACTATCTGTATTACTACTGTTACTATTACTATTGTCATTACTACTACTACTACTACTACTACTACTACTACTACTACTACTACTACTACTACTACTACTACTACTACTATCACTGCTACTATGCTATTACTGTGCCTACTGTATCGAAACAGATAATTAAAAAAAAAAAAAAAAATTGAAAAAACATTTTTGAGATGGTTCATGCCGACACTAGGTAGCCGACACCAAATCATTCAGCTACCATATGCCACACCTACTACAAGGACTGGCCAACGTATTTTTTCTTAAAAGAAACCTACGCGAGTATAAAACTTAAGGAGCTCATGGCGTACAGTTTACTGGAAATTTTCAGAGCTCCAATCTTGAAGCATTTTCATCCAGTCCTGTCTATTATCATTGAGTATTCATTATTTATCGCAAGGCCTTTTCAAATCTTTTTTGTCTTCAATATTGACGAATATCTGATAACTTGTCACGGTTGATACTACCCCTTGGTTCGATAAAAATCGTTTTCCACACAAGAATGTTATTACATATTGCGTCAATAGTTTGGAAGAAACTCCAAAAACAATTAAAAAAAAACTATTCTTTTTGGTTCTTAAAAACATGAATAAAATAGCAACAACACACGAGAAAAATAAATTGATTTAAAAACATTGCTTTAGGAAAAAAATAAATAAAGATAACACAGGTGTAGCAAATTTCTGACCATAGGTCGCATTTAAGCCAAAATTTTAAGCTTAAAGCACTCATTAGCCTCTTGCATGGATGCAGGTTCTTGATGGTGGGTAGCCAACATTTCAACAACCTACAGCGATAAAAGGAGACACATCTTTTTTAATCCTTTCCCAAACGCACCAAATGTCACAGACAAATGTTCCTGTTCGGTTTTTAGGGCATTTTGCACATACGGAAGTATTTGTCCTTCCAAATACTTCCTGCCATGCCGAATAAGATGTCTAAATTTTCCAATAAATCTATCTACCGCGTAACACAATATATTATGTATCGTAAATTTATTGTCTTTTTGGCATATTTTCTGGTGCTGATGGATTTTTTGATTGTCATCCAGCGAATCGCCTTTAAAACGAAAGAACCCTGACAGGATGGCCTCGAAACAGCTATCTAGCGCCCATTTTTTTAAAAATCCGGCAGCAAAAGAAAATTAATAAAAAATTTCACGGTTAAGGACGGCCACGATGAACATTTTTTAATTTATTGATAAAATCAGATTATTCTCCTAGGTTTATTTTTTGATTTTTGGAAAATCAAAAATTAATTCATTTACATGTCAAAAAGTTATCGTTAGCTGTATCGAAAGTTCCAGTTTGATTACCTCAGATTGTATACGAGTTTGATCAAGAACAAAATGCAACAGAGACACAACAGGACATCAAGTTAATTTTGAATATACAGAAACTATGGCAAACATGTCGTCATCAAATCAGTTCAACGTTTTTGTGTAGGAAAAAAGACAACTTGAAAATCAATTACAATGTAGACAGCCGCAAAAGGTTACTGGTCAAAATAAAAATAGATGATGAGGTTATTGCAGGATAATCAACGAGCTTATACAGTAATTTTAGTACTATAGAAAGAAAAATGCATACACTAGGATGTGTGGCAAAGTTTGACGCTGATCAGATATCACATAAACTTTCAAAAATAAACAAAGAATAGATGGATGCATAGAATCCCCATATAAAATGAGATTCTGGGGATTCGCGTCTTGCTTACAGAACTGGTGAAGATTTTTTTCGACGAATGTCTGCGAGTTGAAAACAGGATCATGTATAATAATGTGGAACGGTGCCGGGTAATCGCAAAAATAGTACACCCTGAACAAGTTATAATACAACTTGATATATTAATTTACAAATGAAAGAAGAGTTTTTTTATGTAATGAAACAGTTTTTTATGTAATGAAACAGAGCTGTTTTCCTTAAATTTCGAAATTTATTTATTTTCAACACAAATTCGAATTTCGCCTGCTACTTGCCGGCTTCCTCACTGTGTGCACTAAATGTGGACCATGAATAAGTTAAAATAAAACATAATATAACATAAGTTAACAATTTCTTGTAAGACCAAGGAAGTGTCAAAAGAAAAATCTTTTTAGTTATCGTTTTAATGGAAGTTTACAATCCATCAAAGGTTAGAATTCGGGATGGGTACTCTCGGTGGGATTTGTATATAAACCAAGATGACTCACGCAATATAAGCACATCGTCAAAATCTAAAATGTTCCTCAATCTCTAGTAGAAAATGTTGATCGTATTATTAATATTATTTTTACAAGTTTGTTATACATAGACCTTTGAACAGAAACTTTCCAGTTGGTTTTTTTTTAAATACCTGCAGTGGGTTTTATGAACTTTAATTTAAATAATCAATGATATCACCGTGGCGTTTAATGCCTTTCGTTTATTACTATTTTGATTAAGTTCTTAATGCCTCTATTCTTCTTTCTTTTCAACCGAGCCAATAAATTTTCTAATAGCCAAAGTTTTTCATACCCTTTTTACATCATCACCCAAATAAAATGGATTTGACTAGAAAACTTGCCTAACTGTTGAAAGACTTTGTTCTTCCGTTTTTTGATTTAAATCTTGCCAGGTTTCCTTTGAAATTCTGACTCCAGAAACGCCTTCTTTGCAATAAAAATGTCGTAAAACAAAATCTCCATGATGGACTTTAGTGTCGACTTTCAAATGTGCCGACTTCCGCTATTAAAAAAAATGAGAAGTTGATCAAAATCGTCTATTTAGAACTGAAGGTACTCCTCTGATGCCCATAAATTACTTTCTTTACATTCACTTCAAAACCTCTTTATCGTTTTAAGGTTTAAGGAAACAAAAAATTTAAAACGTTTCTTTATTCAATTAGCAAAGATATTAGAACATTACCCCATAGATAAGAAAGCAGAATAAGACAAAGTGCATTTGAAAAGCATAAATTTGTAAGTTCCGTAGAAAATAATGAAAACAGCATTTATCACAACACTCCAGTGAATACTAACAACACAACTACGTTAATTCGACACCATAACATTGCACTGAATAAGCAGAAAAAGATAAGATTAACGGCAGCGCTGTACTTATATGATTGTAATGCATAGAGAAAGAGAATCAGTAGCAAGCTTATTTGTTGCTGAGGCGCTTTCAATGAAAGAAAATTATAATTCTTTCCATTACCCTATTGTAATTCTACTCCACATTTTCACCTAATGGCAATGGAAAGGTAATGTTGAGCCAGAATGACTTTGCCTTGTCTTACTCACCCAGCAACAAGCGTTCGCAACGATGAAACTAATGATGGTCCATTAAAAACCTACATATGTATGTGATTTCTTTGTTGTTGATGTTGGGTTGTGAAAATTTTGCAAATTAAGGAACCTTAAAAGTACTAATCAACTGTTCAGTTAAGCTTGTCTAAATGTTCATTTCTACTGGGGATGAGGTCAAAAGAATCAAGTTAAGCTGGCTATCCAAAACTTCTTTTAACTCTGAATTTGTTTTTGTTTTTCTGGTTTTCAGATGCAGGAGTTAAGTAGTTGAGAGATTTACCCATATGGATGTTAATGCAAAGAACATTCAGTCTGAGGTGAAGACCATCTATGATTGCTCTGTTTGGGCATAAGCGAACTCATAAAATTTGTTAGTGCAGTTTGGATTCGTTATAGCCATAAGTGTTTCCGTAACACAGGTAGTAGTGCTGCTATCATGATTCTGCTCCTATCCTAGACATACTCGATCAGCTTCATGTTTTGACTTGCTAGTCCCCCGTAAATTTCGAGATATGAACGCTGACAAATCATCAAACAGCTAAAACCTCTCAGCACCATAAAAACCAAGAATTTTAGATCCTTATCGTGCCACTATACCTGTATCTGACCTGCAGCTAACTATTTTTGTAATTTATTTGTGTATTCACCTCCTCGCAGTCATAGTCTGTCCATAGTCGTTGTCGTCGTCGTCGTCATGTTCTTTGTCTATGAGCTGTATGACTAGAAATTTCTCCCTGCCACAGGGACGAATTATATGTTTTCCATAAAGAAATCTTGCTGTGGTGCCTAAAACACAGTGTAGGCTGGCAGGCAGGCACAAACAAAATGCATCTCACATATCCCCAACAAGCTTTGGCCTATGGTCAAAGAATCAACAGAAACCAACTCGTTGCTGGTGCTGCTGTTGTTGTTGTTTTTGTTCTTGTTGTTGACTTGACGAAGTGCCGGCACATTATGTAATATTTTTCTTGGCATGCTTTTAAGCGAGTTCAATCAGGCATATACGTAGAGTTGTTGCTGTTTGTTTTTTCCTTTTTATTTCTATTTGCTTGCATGCCGCCTGCTGTTGCTGCTAAAATCTTGCTGTCGTGTGTGCAATGTTGTGAATACATACGTTGTCTCCCAAAAACCCCTTTAAGCTTAGGAACTTGTTTACTTTGTTGGCCGGTTTCACCTCACAGGCTTCGTTTCGTCCTCCCCGACCACGTCTCCGCGCATCGACTACATACAGAACACTTCAAATCCTCTTGAAAACATATATGTAATTAGGAAATGATGAAGTCGAAAAGAATTGAACGGGAGAAAAACGCAAAACAAGTAGCAACAGCAACGGGAATAACATGCAAGAGTTCACTAGTCGTGTGGAAGGAAAACAAAGAAACATCTTTTACCTCCTCTAGTTTTTGAACGTCGTCCAAGAATTCAAACATATGTACGTATATCGGTTTCTTAGCCCGATGGCTTGCTTGCTAGCTACGAGAATTATATTTATGACCAAACATTGTTTGCTTTATTTTCCCAAATGTTTGCGTATGCTCTCGATATTATAATTTCTATAATTGGAACCGCCGAGTCTTCGCATGTCGATGGCTCTGATGATTATTCACAGCCGATTTCGTGTCATAATCACCACCATCGCGTATGTGACGGTCAAAAAATTTTGAGATTAATTTCTTGTTTTGTTGAAGCGTAAAATTTTTGGTTTATATTTGTAATGCTTGATTGATTTTTATCCCTTCATAACGTGTCGTCCGTCCACCCAAACTCTTCGTTCGTCCACTTCCATGCCAGCACTGGCCAGGATGTGAACATTTGATTGAACGGATGGACAAACCTTCGGCTTGGGCTACTCTGTTCACATCAAATCACCTAGAATAAGACTCGTGGTGTGCGGGTGGAGGTTATTTAATGATTTCCTGCTTTCATATAATAGGACATTGATATAGTATCTATAGCTATAACCATGTATCCGTTCCGAGCATATTTATGCGATATTTATAGAAATTTCTATCAAGGCTGATAACGAAACAACAACAATAATATCCTACTTATTATTTTCCAATGGATATATGAAACAAAATCAAACCAATAAAAATAGAGATGCCCTCCAAAAAAAAAAATCTGCCACGTGGAGATGATATCTTAATGAATTGTTTGTTGAAAGAAAATTTGGGGCTGTTCACCTTTACACATCATTTCGCCAATTTGTTTTGAGCAGGAACTTTGTTTCAACTACGTGGGTGCAGCATGGTGGCACGAGAAAATTTCTTAAATATTTCAAGTCAACATCTTGAAAGCGTTTTATATTTATTTATTTGATTTTTTTATTCAGTGCTCGTGGAGTGTGTTAAGATGTTTTGTCATAAAATTAAGTTGTAAATTGCGAAATATCATGTACATATGGTGTTTTGTTTTGTTAAAAATAATTTACAAATCAATTTATTATTAGCAAATAAGCACAAGATTAAAGATGCATCCTGCTATGAATAAAGATTTTTATTAAGCTCGAGCAAAAACAGCCGATAAATAGGATGCTGGACGGGGTTTTTTCTAGAGAGAAGAATTTGTGTTCATTCAATTGATTATTTTATATTTATTCAAATGCCGGTTATATACTTTAATTTGATTTATATTTTTATTTTAGATTTATTTAACCCTTGGCACTCGTATGTCTCACTGGAGGTGACAATACTAATTTACTCGACAACTCGTTTGTCACACTGGTGGAAGACAAGCAGAGGTGGCAATACTAATGTATAAAACTAACTAACTGTAAAATATATTGCAGCATTTGAGATCTTGTACAGTAATATTTTGACAAGATTTGTTAGTCGAGTGTAAGTCGTACACGGTATTTGTTCTCTTTCTATAATTCAGTACTCATATATTTCCCCCTCAAAATGGATTTTGATGGAATACTCAGGTGGAAAACTCAGATGGAAAACTCAGTTAGGAAAATGACAGTGAAAAGAAGTTTTGACACCTAAACCATACTCGTCCAATCTTTCTTCAATAAATAATTGTTTGCTCGACTCTCTACAAATCTCGCTTGATGCACTCACGTTTTGGAGCCGGACAAAGTTGTCAAAACGCACTTGCAGAAGTTCTTGGTCATTCGAAATTAGACATTTAGATGAAATTATAAATCGATTGCAGAGGAGAAATGTTGAATAATATTTAAATTGACTTTTAGACTGTTGGAACTTAACTACAATTGGAGTTAAGCATATGGAAAGAGCTAATGGAGCGAGCAAAATAGTTTGAACATTAAAGATGGTGTTAGTATTCTTAAGTCTAAAGAAGGTGCTTCTAAAGTCAGCAGGAGTATTCGCCATCCGAATATCTACTGGAAAGCTGATTGAATAAATTATTAAGGGTCCAAGCAGAAGTAATGCAGCGTTTTCGATAATTTGTGGTTATTTAGGTAAATCCAATGTAAATTAAAACCCCTGATGAATAGAAGAGCCAGAATTTTTGTAATTTATTCAAGATTTTTCATTCTTAAAGGAAACAACACTAAACTACGAAAGTTCCTTCCGTAAATTTATATTTTTTAATTAAAATACTTTACTAAGCCATGAAAACTTCGCCTAATTTCCATCAACTTTGAGCTGAACCCATCCGATTTTCCTTTCATCGGAAAACGTCCTAATTCAATCCACATCAATCAAATATCCGTGGGCTGTGCTAACAGTGAAGTATTCCCAACTCAAATATGTACATAAACCTATATCCTTAATAACTTTCCGGTTTGACCTTAGCTGACATGGATGTAACAAGGGTGAGATTTAAGTCGAACTAGTCACGCTAGCTGACAATTATTTGATTGACTTCTTTTTTAAGTGGCCTTACACCTTCTCCACGTCGAGTCCCACCCACCCTCCGCGCACTTCCGCGAAAGGGTTCAATAACCAGCGCTCCAAAGCTTTTTCAATTTATCGGTTTGCTATCTACTAAACGACCGGAGGCTAATACTTTGTTTTCTTATCGCCTGCCTTTTGTTGTCACTCATGTTGGCATCACATTAGCAGGCAGGCTGGCAGGGGCGATTGCGGCCATTCTTCGTCGGCTCACGCCAACACCGGTCAAGTGCATGTTCACCCGTGTGAGAGCCGAAAATTTAGGCCTAATCGATGGGTCTTCGCGGACTGGTTGGTCATCGACGGCCACCGTAGCGCACTATTTGCGTTACTTCATCGCCAACACTATCTTCATCATAAACAACTATCAATCAAGAAAGATTACACGCTCAGCAGTGCAATTATGGATCGAGTGGAACAAACAACAAAACAACTCCGTGATAAGACCAGCACAGATACTGATAAGCTTATTTTCGAAGGCTGTTTCTATGGTGCGGGAACGAGGAGGAGGCTTCGATTTCACCAGCCAGCCATCGAGAATGGTTGCCCAATGCCATTGGGATGGTGGCTTGGAGCTTTCCGTGTAGATGCCCACTCGGCCTATATTTCCGAACAAAAACTTTCTTTCTTGATGGAAAAACGCTAGGCAAACATTAGGCACGACCAGCCAGCTAAGCTCCCTTTTAATGAATTCAAACAACCAACTTGGCAGGTATCCATTCAGACCGCGGGCTCCAGCGCTAGGGCCGGCCGTTAAGCCTATTAGGAAAAAAGAAAGACGACGCGAAACTCGCTTGGCACACCAAATTGGAACTCTTGTTCGGCTCGTCTTGTCTTGTCTTGGACTGGTTTGATAAAGACGAGCCCAACTGCAGGCCTACACTCCGTCCATGGTCTCCATCGCCCACGGAAACCGGCTCGACCGGCTTCCAGTCAGACAATCAGCCGTTTTTATTTATTTATACGCCGAGCGCTTACAGTTGCTGGGCGCCCAACACAGCACGAACCATTGACAACTCCAAGCTGGAGCTTCGTATGGGGCCGCAGCAACTTGTCCGTGCTGATGGTCGCGGAGCAAGTTTCGGCCTGTTTCGCTGGCTCTCACTGCACTGCCCGGCCTGCCCTCCAACCCGTTATAAAACAAACGAATTTCCATGAATGACACCTACAATTACTATTGGCATTTTCACTTACCGTTTTAACATATTCGCGATAAAGGTAGTAGAACGCCGCGAGTCCGTCGTGGCCATGTAGCTCTTCGGTACCTGGAGCGATTTCGTCCAGCGACAGGCCAGAGCCGGCCCGCTTCAGGTTGTGTTCGTCCACAGAATTATTGTATTCTGTGATGTTGAGACATTTGCAAGAAATCAACATTTTCTCGAAAACAAAACACCGCTTCAGCTCCTGGATTAGGTTGGCAGCGCAAAAGGAAACAGCACCAGAGCGCGGCGAAGCCTCCAACAACAAAAACAAATGATCCAAACTTGGAAAACTTTTGCACAAAATTGTTCTTGCACGACACTTCTTGGCTTCCTTTGTTTTGTCCACAGATGTTCACACTTGAAAGTTCTCTGCTCTGCATTCGCCAAGAAGGAAACTTAATGGTCCTGTCAATATCTCTGCTGTTTGCACTTTTCCACTTTATAACATGTAGATGACTTAGTACAAAATATAATAACTTGCCCGCTAGAGCACTCTAGAACTGCTTGAGTAGAATAAAATATGAGCAGTGCTCGCCAAGAAACCAGCGAAAAAACCCTTTGATTCCCTCAACCAATTGCACTATTTCACTCCACTTCTAGTTCCTCTTTGATTCGCTGCGGCTATCGACACATCCATTTGGACTCGGTTTTCGAATGCTCGCATCATTCGAACAACCATTTCGAAATTCACAAACCGGGTGACAAAAGAACGAGCACAATCGACGCGAATAATCGCTCGGTCGGATTTCGCTTCGTTCCGATTCGCCGTGTGGAGGGGCACCGGGAACCAGTCGCACAATCATCATTTTCGTTCAACGCACAATTTGAACAAAGGATTTCCTTCTTCCTTCGTACGCTTCGTTCGAAATGCGTGAAAGAGTTGTGCACAGGAGCGAGAGAGATCTTCATGAAACAAAGAAAGAATGTAAATGTTGCGAGGTGGTGTTGGAATTCGAATTTTTCCCAAGGAGAAAAGCAATTTCGATTCTTCGTCAATTTCATACGTTCAATGATTCTGAATGCGGCCACGAAATTTTCGTAACGGACATATAAAGGCGGGCATTTAGTGAGTGAAAATCAGCACTGAGCTGCAAAATTACTTTATTACTATGCAAACGGTCACGTGCATTACGTGGAAACGCATCTAATCCGTTCAAAAATTAGTAAAATTTCACAAATTTATCAGCAGTGCATGTGTTATAAAGTGTAATATATGTAATCTCATTGAATTTGAATTACACTGGGGACAAACTGAATATTTAAAAGACTTTTAACATTTGATTCAGGCTGTTCCAACTTTGACTTTGTTATCTTTATTCTGACTCAAATTAACAATTGTGATGCTGATTGTAATGTCGTTTACCTATTTTCGGAAAATTTATGTTATTTTTTTGTTAGAGTCAATAAAACGTGGAAGTGCAGGCAATTGAATTTTGTATTAATGAAAAGCGCAACAAACAAAACATCTTATTTTTCATATCTAACATGTAGTTGCAATAAGACGGTAAAGAGAAGGATACAAATCTTGTTTGCTATTTCAATAATGAAAAATAAAAATATTAATACTACAATATAAATACAAATTGGATGGATGCTGTCTTGAAATAAAAATTTGATGGAGTTTAGCAGAAAACAAAAAGACTTTCTTTATACTTCATAGTAACAATAAATAATACGCTAAGTTGGCTAATACGTTTGCAGTCTGAGCCACTTATAAGTGATCACACATCATCTGGTTAACGTTAATTTCGATTCAGTGTCTCTTTCTTTGTAGAAATAACATACGTTTTTACTTATTTACTCATCAACCCTCTGTACTTCCTAGAACAAGCTAAAAAACACTTGAAAACACTTTCTAAACAAATTATTGCAATTCGGAGGATCTAATTGTAGTGCAAATCCTTGTTCGAAAATGACAACATGACAACAGCGATCCAGGATTCTGCCAGGATTCTGAAAAAGAGTTTGGCTAAATAGTTGCAGAAGGAATAGAGATTCATGAAGATGACACCAAACTGGACCACTCATTGACAACTGTGCTTGAGAAAATAACCAAATTATGTTAGGAAATTGTTGAATTTATTACGGAAAAATAAAAATTTAAATGCAAAAATAAAGGGGAAGTTAACGCCTGAGAGCTAAGAATAACACTTACTAAATAATTAAAGCGTGAGCAATAAATAAAAATTAACAATAATTAAAATAAGCTTTCGTAGGGAGCTGATCGAGGCCACAAACGTTAATGATCGTCATGGAATGGGATCAAAATGAAAAAGTAAGCATAAATAAGGGTGGATCGATTAAAGATAAAGGGTGAGAGAACAGACCAATGGGGCTAGTATCTAAAAAAGAATTTTTCCATGTGAGCTAGAAGAGGTGAGCAAAAACACAAATGCAGAAACTTCCTTAATCAATGCCACATAATAACCATGCAACATGCTTCAAATGTTAGTCTCAGTGAAAACAAATGACTTTGGGGGCTAGCAGCAGTTGCAGGCTAGCAGATACCAAGTCCATTTGTTGATAAAAGAGTGAGGTGGAGGTCTTAACTTAGCAGTGAAAGGGAATTGTTATGAAGCTTCAAACATAAGGAAGTTACAAACGCCAAAGGAAATGTAAGAGGATTTTGTCAATGTTAAATATGCATAAACGACTGGACATTATGGTTACCAGCACTGCAATAATCTACAATTGGATTGAATTGAAATTTGAAAATTTTTGCATGCTTGTACAGAACAATGGAGAATTGTTTATTTCCATTGTGGCATTCGTTTTGTTATCTGATATTAGAATAATATAAAAAAATGGGAAACAATTTACACTGTGAAGCCTTTGTCAACTAGCTTTAAACATTTCTAGCTATGTAGACAGAAAGGTGGAAAGAGCTCAAGCTGGTTTCGAACACACGTCCCTGCCGCTTCTCGTCAGGTGCCAACTCACAGGCCGGGACGCATCGATTGGCACTACCAGCTGGGTGAATGTCGTCTGGTTATAATTACGTGTTCGAAACCAGCTTGAGCTCTTTCCACCTTTCTTTGTAAATTCACTTTCGAGGTATTCGACAAATTGATCAGAACTTCCGCACCCAAGAGTCTTCGCTTAGTTAGCTAGCAGGGGTATAAATCACTTATAAGTTCTAAGTGAAAATGGATAAATTGATTCACCAATAACTTCAAAAATTGATATGTAGACAGATTAATACCATTAAAACATAACTTCAATGTACATGAAAATTTTATAAATAGAATATATAAACATTTCTCCGTTCACCATCATCAGCTCTCCATCAAAAACATGAAAATAAAGTTAACTAAGGTTGTTAACTTTATTTTCATGTTTTTCATGTTTATTCCGTCTTCTTGCAAATTTCAAGGAACAATCATTGTCCCCGCGAATACTGGATTCAATGTAACCGTTTCGATTACGTTCAATGCTTCAGACCCACCATGTACGTTCGTATGGATTTCGATACTCGATTCAATCATTTGATTTTTCAATTACGTCAACTGTATGACATTTTGCTTTCTTTGAACTTTCCGTCAGAGTACATTTCTATTGAATCACGTAGTAAAAGTTCTTTGGGGGTCGAATTGCCTCCAGAAAAACGACAAAAAGGTCATCGTGGGGGCATCAAATCTACAACAAAGTGCTCCCAAAATGGGCATTTCGGTGGACCTAACAGGAAATCCAACCGAAAATATGGCGCAATGTCGATTTAGTAACAATGGTGGAAATCCCGAGGAAGGTGAAATTGTCGACGATTTTTACGACATAATTTCATCGGACGAGGAATTGTCGATGCGCAAGCGGATCGAAGAATTAGAAGCGAGAAATTCAGAATTAGAAAAACTAGCCAATATATCAGGATATTATGGCAGCTATGGTAAGTGTTCGATTGCCTTTTTTTTTGCCTACGTCTGCTATCAAGGCCTTTCGAATTTAAAATTTTCTCTCGATCGAGCTGGCTCATTTAATATTCGCGCATTAAATCAAATATCTTATCAGCATTAGTTTATAAATCAATGGTGGGGCCTGCTGGTTGGTGGAACGATTAGCGAAGTTATTGATTTTGACGTTTTTTATGTGTTTCGCTTCCTCTGAGCGAATCCGTGGCCAATGCGTGGACCACAATGCGTTAACACTTTGGTTGATGGCAACATCGACATAAAATATCGTTTACGGCGAGAAATATTGCACGGTTAACTTAGCATTAATTTGTTCAGGTGTGGAAGTCTCGTCTTCAGGCGTTAATAAATTCAAATGGTTTTTATGATGATTGTCATCCTAACTGAATGTCGCATTTTTGCCAACATACAAATTCATATCATTGTAATGCTATTTTCAAAAAAGATTTAGGTACCACCAGCGAACGTTACAAACCCTCAGGATATTCAGCCATCGAGAAAATTCTCAAAGGAGACTTCCCGCGATCAGCTCCAAACTTATATGCTAAACAGCGACGGTCATTACCCGTAGCAAATCATGTCGAGCATTACAAGACGCATAGTCCTGCCCATCGGTCACCACCACCACCACCGCCAATACCACCGCCTTCTACTCCACGCAAGCACGATTACAATCCGCCACGCATTGCACAATACATGCCGCGCAGCTATCACAGCTCCAGAAAGCGGAAATACGAGAAATCCAAACGAAGCAAGTCGACTCACAAGAAACAAAAGGCCAAGAGTCGAAAGAAGGCTCGCTTTGATTATAGTGTTAGCTCAGACGAGGAGATTTGCTCGCTGGATCGAAGAAAACTGCAAAAAGCTGTACGTTATGAGCCTGTCGAGGTGAAGCTGAGTAGCACGGATTACCCAGCGAAACAGACTTCCAACTCGCCTTGCAAAAGCTCCGACTCTGACGACGTGATAATAGTGAACGAGAAGTCAAACAAAGACGATGAAAGTGATACTTCCGAGTCGATGGAGATACAAGAGCTGCGATTGATAGCCTTGAAATCGGCATTCCTGGGAAAGGATCGCAAGAGAAAGCAGCGAAAGGAGATTGAGCAGAAGACACCTTACTCGCCTACCGATTTTCTGCAGTCCATGCCATCGTTGGAAGTGGAAATTCCATCTCCGAAAGAATTCATGGACATGGAAATCAGTCCCATCAACTCACCCGTAAGCTCGGAAGATGAGCTGCTGAGGCCTATTGACATGGAATTGGTAGATAGTAGTGACTCTTCCAGCCCGGAATTCGCTGATCAGCAAACATTTTGGAAGCCGATTCACTCCATTGAGGAAATACCTCTACCAAGAGGGCCCAACTACAATCATATCAAGAAAGAGGCTTCGAGAAATGACCAGACAACTATCATTTCACCAATTGCGATACGTAATCCGGCATATACAACGCCAATCAAACAGACGAGGGGCGAGATTGTAGGTGAAACCGACGAGGATGAAAAAGTTCAAATAGTTAGCGACGAAAATGCTTCGCCGGAACCTACGGACGAGGAAGAATTGGCACTTAGGGCGTTGCTCTTAGCTCAAAAGAACTCCCTGAAATTTATAAAAGATGTTAAGACCACGAGTAAACCCAGCGAACCACCACCCGAATCGAAACCACCAATATCGCAATCGATCGATCCTTTGAAGGCTATCCTAGAAATATCTCAAGGCCCACCGGATAAAACTGCTGAGATATTAAAGGAGGCGGTCAAGCGATTGCAAAACAAAACTAGTGATGATGAAAATTTGAAAATTCAAGAAAGTACAAATACCATTCCTGCTATGAACCATCCGAAACCTATACAAACAATGATAACACAATTTCCCAACCATGTAGATCATCGTCTATTTCGCGGATTTATGAATGTTTCACCGAACGTAGTACCATCCGCAAAAACTCCGCATGTTGTACAATCTGATTCGAATCGAAGTAGTGCTCCAGTTAACATCCAAGTTAAAGAAAACGTTTATTTACGCGGCACGCGTCCTAATAATCTTCAAATTATTCCAACGAAATCCACACAGAGGCCAATAAAGAAACCACTTTCGGATATAACAGAAACGGACAATGTCGCGATTGAAGTAAGTAGTAAACCAAAGAGCTTAGAAGTATCTGTTAAATTAGATAGCCATGAAGCAATCGAATCGCTGGAAAGCAGAAATTCAATGCACAGTGAAATTGAAGCAAGTCCTGACCAAGTCGAGCCGAGATTAAGTCCAGAAAGTATAAAATCAGATCAAGCTAAACCAGAACAAATAGCAGAACCACCTAAAATTATTGATAAACTTGCTCCATCTCAAAATACCATCGAAGACAAACGACAACGAAAAAGGTCTACGTCCTTGGAAATATTACAAATGAAAACGCAAAATTTGATTTCCAGTGGAAGGTTTGTCAGTCGAAACAAGGTAGTTGCTGCTAAACTTCTAAACAAAGCCATTCATCACAACTCATTGACTCTGAAACGTAAAATTATGCAGAAACCGAAGCCTATCGAGGACGATCGACTAATAAAAACGATGGAGATTCCCCAGGTGAAACCAGTAGTCATAAATATTTCCAGTAAATCCGAATCAGATTCGGACGATTGTTTTGATGAGTTTTTTGGAACGAATGCAGAGCCAGCATCTGCCAAACAAGAATCCGATCATAATGATTTGTATGATGTCGCCAGCCCCATCAGTCTTCCAATGGAGAGTCCACGCGATTCACCTCTAACTGTGCTAGTGACTGCAACGAAAACCACCCCGCGAACATGTCATTCGATATCGGGAGATCGTAATATGGGTAATAAATCACTTGAAGGTAGTCCTGTAAAGACAAACGAACCGGGAAGTGTGGCACAAAAATTAAATCAAGACGGAAAAAAGGAAGGAACGTTTGAAGCTAAACTTGAGGAATTTTTGAAAAATGCTAGATCAAAAGTTGAGCTGTGTAAAAAGGATATAAATGTACCCGTTGCCAAGACATCGCCAGCTGAATTGCCACCGAAATCAGCATCGACTCCCGCTGTAAGTAATATTTCTTTGTTCTCTTATTAAGGCTTTGTGATTTTTATTACTTAAGCTATTAAAATTGAATTAAACGTTGGAGTGAGAAAATTCAACACATAAA
Organism: Stratiomys singularior; assembly: GCA_954870665.1. Taxonomy (NCBI): domain Eukaryota; kingdom Metazoa; phylum Arthropoda; class Insecta; order Diptera; family Stratiomyidae; genus Stratiomys; species Stratiomys singularior. The sequence goes on along the minus strand of OX940881.1, from coordinate 8,643,144 downwards.
ATTGAACGTTTAACAGAACTCTTGAATAAATTACTTCAAAGAAAAAGATTATATAAAAGTATGAATTATCGCTTTTGTGGTCAACGTCACAGTTTTTAGCCAGACAAATACAAATCTCTCTGTGTCCGTTAAATAGGATTCAATTTGTATGATACACGACTGAGATCGACGCCGCAGAGGTAATGTTGATATGTTGAATAGAAGTATTATTAACTTGTTTGGATAGAAACAAGATAGGGCGTCTCTTCCACCAGGCGAACACATTTGTTTCTGCTGGAGGTCGTATCGATTGAAAATATAAGGAAGTAGCGACTGTTCGTATCCGATCAACGATCGACACAGGGTGAGAGTGCTGGGACAAAAGTAACGCAGCAACTTGCATCCGTGCACAATGAGTTTTATCGCAATTTAAGTAGTAATTGCAGGACTATAAATTGAGTTTGCTCGTGTCGTTTTGCTGCGAACGTCGTTCGTGTCGTGTTACTTTTTTTTAAGCTTGTCTACTTTTGTAAGAATTATCTGAATTGGTGACCCCGACGTTCTCTGAATATGAACGATATGCTGTCCCGGCTGGAGTTTCTGGCAGTTTGTTAGGCGTACGAATTGATTCACAGGCAGTCAGACAATACGGAATTCCAATAATTCCTGGCAGCCCACGTAGCTTTGCAGTTAAACCGCGTGACGTGTGCATAACTCTACACGTTTGATATTATGCGGTTTTTCGATGAGAGCTCCTAGGCTCGCCATACCGGAGATACTACGCCATCGGGTGTTCGGTGTACTTCAAAACATGTCTCTTCCCATTCGTCGTGTCACTTACGCGTTGATTCGATGTGAATTTGTGTGACCCATCATGAAAAAAGCCCAAAAACAGCTTTCCAGACACCAGCCCAATAATTTTCATCCTCATGGAACTGATTTGTTGCATTTTCAAGACTGACAAACATATCATAGCGCTCATTCTCGCGCGGTTTCCTGAGGGTTGATGCAACAAGTAGCCCGTTTCACACACTCTTGACGGGTCTACAATTGGTTGTGAAACACATCAGCCCTGTCTTGTTCGACATCTAAATTGTTGATTGGTGTCAGCAGACTGCCTCAAATCAGTAATATTTTGACAAAAATAAGGATTCCCAAAGTATGAACGATCAAAAAAAAATGGGATGGGGGGTAATGAGTTTTAAGTAGGTGTTGTCTTAAGGCATTTGGAAATACTGGGGCTTTAGGATCCTGGGATTAGGATCCCAAGTTCACGTAAGAGGTAGTTATTAGCTAACTGAGGTACCTTGTCTTCAGCCATCGCAACACAAACATTAAAAAGTTGTCATTCAGATGAAAAAATCCTTGATCGAGCGAAAAGCGTACACTTTGAATGTAAAATTATTGCACTGAAATTTTCAAAAATATTGTAATCATTGAACTTATGCGCTTACTAAAAGAGATGTTGATAGCGGTTGCAATTTTCGACCCTTTTACTTCTGACAAAAATTACGGACTTGTTCCTACCTGCATAAAAGGACCCTTTATTGCCTCTGTAAAATTATCTCCCTTAACACTTAAGAACTGTTAAGACAGACAAACTCCACACGAAACAACACACCAAAGATGCATACCGTCGAAACGCTCTTGTGAACGTATCAAAGAAACATGGGGAACGACGAAATTTCGCTCCGTAAACGAACAAACAACAATTCCAACCCTGTCCGACAAAGCATTACAGAATTAAAAATATTACAATATTAGTTTTGCATGTAATATAACAATATTACATGCAACTTCGTTAGGCTTTCTTTCGATGGATTTCGAGGTGCAATGTGATAGCAGCAATCACGAGTTAGTGAAGACTAATCCTTACGGCCGGCACCGATTCTTTTAATTACATTAGGGATACTTCAGACCGTATAATTACCATAATGCACCTCCTACATCGCGCAGAAATTAGATTGCCAGTAGATGTTGTAGTTGTTTCGTCGCGCTAGATTTGTCAAGTATAGTGAAGATCGTTTTTCATGAATTCCCATTGCTAACCAGATCGGTTCTAATGCTATCTTTCGAAGCCAAGCGCGATAGTTTAGAAGCGGATTTCTGGCCAATAGTCTAAACAAATCGGCTGCAGGAGATAGCTTCTGAAGACTTGTTTAACTTAACAAATCGACTGAAATTGCTGAAATGGTTGACGCTATTGAGCAGCGCAGCAGCAGAGTCGCTTTTATGCTATTATAAGGGATTTTAAATTCAAGCTATAGAATGGATACAGGCGATTGCGTGGTTGGTCAGATTGGACCAACCACGAATTGAATTGAATCGCAAACCTGCGCTGATCTTGCACTTTTTTCTTAAGCTTTCTGTACGGGAAATTTGCTTGTATCCTGAAATTTGCTAGCTTCGCTACTTTTTTCATTAAATTTAACTTTAAGCTAATGCTAAATAAATATCTTGAATACCAACAGGCAGTGAAACATCTACCGATATCATCGCAACTAGAATATCGACGCCTTATCAGTCGCATGCAAATGCTTGAAAAGCAGAAATTAGCCCGAACTCAGCCGACGACTATCGCCAAAGAAAGTACAATAAAAATTACGATAAAAAATAATTTATCACCTGAAAAACTAGGTACCGAATTAACGAATAAATCTACACCATTGAAAACTGGCGGCGATATGTTTCCTGAAACTAAGTCCATTGCAATTTCATCACAATCAAATGTTGGTAGCACTCGAACTGTTCACTTGGATCGAAATTCAGCAACACAAATAGAAAACGCGGTGCAGGTCACAGTTAAGAACGAAAACGTCAATAACACTCAGTCCATAAATAAGGAAGAAGCAGTCAAAAATGTACTTGTCGAAGTTGATGAGTCTGTGAAGGATTGTTTGGGCGTTGAAGCAGTGTCAGAAATTCCGAGTAAACAATTATTAGCCCAACAGCCCGTAGTCAATGCTTTGCAAGAAGAAACAAAGAACTCTGACATAAAGTCTCCAACTAAAAGAGCTTCCCTACAAAATCCATTAACTATTACTCAAGACCCAAAGTCTGCAACAACTACCACGGGCAGGCTCATTCGACAAACGTCTAAAAGGATCGATCAACCATCTAAATTAATAAATGCAAAACTCAAAGCAAAATCAACGCCCGCCAAATTGGGGTTGGCCAAACTTAAACCTACGATCGGAAAAAAGCTCAAATTTGTCAATCCCGCCAGCTCCAATCGAAGCCAAAATGTCAAAACTGCATGCCCGCCCACACGCCCCCAATTGAATGAATTGCGAACGCATTTGGATTGTGAGAAACAGTATATGGAATGCAGGTAAATCTTAGAATATGTTAAAAGTTTCTTTGTGCCACAAACGCCTGCTCCTTTCATCTATTCCTAGTGGTAATCTATTGGAAAATATTTCGAAAACTATAATACTTGTGCAAGCGGCACAAAGCGAAAAGCATCAGCAGCTTCTACTTAAACAGGAACTGGATCTGTTGCGCAGGAAAATGTTTGAAACCGAGAAGAAACTCAAGGCAAAGCAAAGCGTGATTGCTAACATTTATCCGAAAATTTCATCGTCGCATAAACTAATTGTTGCGCTCAAAGATCAAACGACAAATATCGATCAATTATCAATTGATTTATCAAAGCGATTGGGCGAGAACAGGAATAAGTAATTTGCACTTTAAACTTCTTTGATCAAGGTTTAATGTATTTTACTGTTAAATTGATGCTAGTTAATACTAGTCGCTATCATCATAATTTTTGTTTGAGTTGTCGCAAGGCAATCGGGTACATGTTAATACTAATGTTAATGATGATTGCCGCTAATATTAATGCCAATTTCAACAACGTGTCCGTAACATTCTTGTATTTTCTCTCCTATCCATTAAACAATATAGTAATTTTTATACGGAGCGAAAAAACAAAATCAAAAGCTTGTCAAAAGAATTATCTTTGGAAATTAAGAAGCTAAAAGACTTAAAAGTAACTGAAGCAAGTCTAGATGAAGTTGTAAAGAAAGACGTTGCTGCAACTGTTGCCATAGCACCAATTGTTCATGACGAGGCCATACAAGTTGATCTCATCAACAAAATTTGTGATAGTATAAATAAAAACGCAATCACTGAAACCACTAATCGTGATTTGGACACTACGGTAAGCCCCATGACCAATCCAAACAACGATCATTTGGTAAGTGGAAATTTCAATAAACCTGATTCTATCTCACCGTTACCATCATCACCATTGCTCGAGTTGATAAGCACAAATGCAACAACTGATGTGGGCGTAGGCACGATTGATGGCGAAAAGGTGGAGGGAAAATCCCCATCAGCACAAAGTGATAAGAAAAATGTACAAAATAATTTAGTTATTGATAAGGATAAGTTTGAAGAGGGAGCTAATGGAAATAGCGATCCGCAAGGAGTTCTCCCATCGACGATCAGTAGCACTAACGGGAACGAAACTTTGCCTACGTTACCAAGGCTGTATCATAGGATGTGCGATGCGGCTAATATGGAGGTGATTTGTATTTATATCTTATTTCAGAATTATTTATCTCACCCGCTTATACAGAACGAAAATCGAATGAAGTTTATTGGTCATAAGAATGATTACATTTCGCCATTAACGTCTTCTGCGGATAATACAGGGTGAGTAAATTATTTTTGATACGTTGAAAGCCCTAAACATACAGTGCTGTGAACGATTTGACTCGAATCTTGTTATTTTGTCTACCATCAAAATAGAAAATTATTTGGGTAACGTGGGTTCAAAATACTTGAAAATATGCCTTTAAAAAGGTTTATTGGGTTGGTTTATGATAGGTTGATCACATTCTATGCTAAAATAAAAAAAAAACCTGGAACCACGGATTGAAGTCGGCGAATGAAAAAATAGCTATAAGTTCTGTCAGTCAGACAAATATTTGTTGCGCTCGAACTAATAGCTGAAATCCATTGAAATTTATACAAAAGAGACGATTAAATATTTTATTCGAAAAAACAAACTCAAAACGACCACCTCCCGCCTCTATACGAGCTGGAAGCCTCCGAACTCGGGCGTCGATCCTTTCACAGCAGTATAGAGCGGCATTATTCAGCCAGCCTTCTTGATATTCGTTCTCAAACCTTTCAAAATCGCGTTTCCACTTTTACACGTCTTAAATCTCCTCAAGCTTTTTCCACAGTCGCAAGTCTAGGGGACTCAAATCTGGATTGCCAGGGGTCCATTCATTTGAGGAGATGATGGAAAGGAAACATGCTCCTGACAATCACTGCTGGATTCATATATGTCGACGCCGAATCTCGTTGAAAGCATCACTTCCGTCCAGCGTATAAGATATCATTTCGGGGTCTTCTAGAGCTTCACGAAAAATACGGATGAAAGTGTGAGTAGAAGTGCCAATTTTAGCTGCAAATCGCTGACGGCGTACAAGATAGCGCCGAATGCGGTCACGAACAGCGCGCACAACATTCAAATGACGTACCCAAAGCGGATGTCGCATTCGCGACTTGTCGACAACATCTTTTGCAGTTTCTTTATGTCTCTTTAATTTACTACGAACGAATCGTTCGGTCATCGGTAGCTTCTTGAACACATAACAGATTTCTTTGGGGATTCACACGTATTAAATGACATAATCGCTATCATTTTTTGAGCGTTGCAGACTTCATTGTGACGACACGAAGGAACAATTAAATCTCCGCACATGTATTAGCCTCACAGGTCAGGCAGATCTGGTTGAATGCAACTCTCTCCAAAATAAACTAGAAAATATGGGGGAAGAGTTCAAGTTAGTTTCGAACTCCATGACGCTGGTAGCGTCAATTGTTGCGTCCCGGCTAAACAATTGATACCTGAGACGCCTGTCCGAACTCCGGAACTCGTGCACCTTTCTTTCTAATGCATTAGGTATTAAGTTTTTTTCGACCAGATCTGAATAGACTTGAAACTAATGTAGTGTCACTTATGAGTCAATTCACCAAATAGTTTAATCAATAAGTTCCGCAGTTTCGCTAAGTCAGCCTAGCAACAGATATAATTATATGACAAGCTATAAGAAAGAATGGAAAACGATCACTTAAAGGCTTCTAGAATTCATCTCTAACACTGGATTCAAATTACTACTACAGTTAACACGATGGTCGTTGTTGCTCCTCCGGTTCCCAAACATTTGGTTAATAAAATACAACTCATGAATCTTATTTTGCTATTTAGAATCTTAGTATGGAGCAAAGTGGTTGATCTGGATAGATACTACCGCGTGGAGTATCTCTGTCACTCACTCCGCAAACCTAAACCGTGGAGGAAAATTTAGGTAACGGTTAAACCCCCATCTGTATTGGCCAGCTTATTGCGTTACGGCCCTTCAGGGAGCATTGTGGTATGCACGTCGTGTGTAGCCATAGCGTCATGAAGATTGGGGTTCTGTATCTATCAGCATAAAAGTTGTAGACGTTTACCCTCTGTAAACCTCTGTACCTTATAACAATCTAATGGGGGACAATAGTTGACGCATCTAAACTCTTTCCTAAAGGGACTGTGGGGCTAGGCCAATTCAAGGCAGGCATTCACATAAAACCTTGTGATTTCATGTTCGAATTTTATAACTTGGGCGGAAGTGATATACGGGTAGGTATTCTCGCTTTGCAGTATCACCATTTTGTTCGGCCTCAATTTCTTTCGATAAAAAGGGACGGGCAGGTCTGATGCGATACTATTTGTAGAATGCTTGACAGGTTTTTATATTTATTAATATTACGAATGTGAAGCAGTTACTAAAAAAAAACTTTACGTCCTGGCCGCGCAATAATAAACCCTGAAGTTTCTTGCTTTATTGGAGTGTTGCGGGAATTAGAACAACACCTGTTTGACCTCACATGTTGCCCTCATTACCAATTATGATGGTGTCTTACCAGGAAGTTTCCACAATAGTAGTCATGTATATTGTTGCGCATATTAAGTGCGCTGCAGTTAATTCTTGTTAAACGAAACATTTAGTTTAATACATAAACTTCCCATATCATTCATTTGCTATTATTCCCCAAATCTGCAATGAATAATTGTTTTCTATTTACTCTTCGAGATTTTTCATAAGCTGACAAAAGATTGCTGGAACAATCTAATTGGGTTGGTTTCAATGCACGCCATCATTGCTTACTTCTTTTGTCTATCAGTTGATGAACGAGAAAGATGCGCAACATGAGCCCTTCACTCGTTCACAGCATGTATAATATTCTTTTAGAACAGTTTAAATGTTTTCATTCATATTTTCACTCTCTTTTAACAAGTTAAAGGTGTTTGACGACTAGATCCGTCATGGAGATGTGGCAGAATTTTGTGTAATGACGACTATATCTGTCATGCGTAATATTTTATTAAAATTTGATCTTCTAAATGGAATTTTGGCGAAAACCTAAATTTTATTCGTAAATTTTAATATGTTTAAAATATTCAGAGGACGAAAGACGAAATAAAACAAGCAAATACAAACTATAAATAATTTGAGTTAAATTCATAACTTCTGAAAATTAAGTCGTAAACGGTGTAGTAACACTGGATCTTTGATTATCCCGATTTTCATCTTGATGTACCAAAACCCCAAAAAAAATATATATTAGATTCTCTATCTGCGATGGTTCTTGGAAAGAGCTCATGTGCGCGCTATCTCACTCCTTTTTTTGTTGGTCTTTTGTGTAAACAGTTACCAAGCATTCTAAAGCATGTTTACTTCGGAGCAGGCCATTTTTTTCCGTTTATTATGTATAAACCTATGTTCATATTAAGCGACTGTGTAAATATTACTAAAGAAATAGTTCATTTTCTAAAATAAAGTCTTTTTCACCCAACATTTCAACAGCGCCAATTACTATGTGTTTGACGATCATCGCCCGTCATCGCTTGATTATTGCGACACACACTGGTACGCGCTTTGCTAGGTGGTCGCCACGCTGGTTAAACTGGTTAAACTGTTCTGACATACGACTGGAATCCAATATGAGTTTGAAATGGCAGCTGTCAAATTCTATATAAACTCAAACGATATGGTTAGTGCTGCCAGGGCTAAACGACCTTAAAACCAGGCATAAATGACCTTGTGAAATATTTTTTTTGTCTTTAAAGTTCTACAGCACTGTATTTCTACAATTGAAAGATAATGAATACTTATAATATACAAATAACAATAATTTTAAATTCGTTAATTACAAATTTAACTAAGGAAGCAATTCATCATGTCCATTTCCCCATTCACCTCCTTGCAGAACTCTCAATCCACACGGCATTTTATGTCCATATCAATTAATGGGACAATGCGACGACAAGGAGTGTAAATATGAGCATTTAAGTACATAAACGGCCAAAAAAAGTGATATCTAATTCATAAATTGAACAGCTGAGTGCTTTAAAAGAGCTTTAACTGAAATTGGAGATTTACTTTATAGGCAAAAACCAGAGAACCAAATGGAACGGCATTTCGAATTATTGATTTATAATCAATATAATCTTATACAACTACATATACATTTTAAAGCACACTATTTCATAGCTCATTTCTAAGGATTTCACAACAATTTCCTCGGGCTTACTTCGCTCTTGATGTGTCCATCCAAAAAAAAAAGAGAATTAAAGTTAAAAAATAAAAATCAAATGGTTCACATTGAACGAAGGGTAAGTTACTAATCAATGAATTCCAAATTACAGCGAACGTTTGTGCATAAATGATGAGCCTGCAAACAAGGGAGATTCGTTGTAAGATAAGTGCGCGTTGTCTGTTTTCACTCATTTAATAAGTAAATTAAACGCATTAAAAATAGTCAGTGAAATGTGATGCCAAAAATATTATACGTATAAAACAAAACAAAAACTTAAGTTTCTGAAGTTTGATGGTTACAGTAAAAAAAAGACAATATAAATGAATGAATGGTGTCGTTTTCAATGATCGTAAATCGTAATTGTAGTGTTATTCGTCCTCAAATATATCTTTATCCTTTTAAATTGATTCTTATTGGTTTGGCGGTCAACTGGAGAGTGTGCCTGTTGGTGCCGGCCTATGTCGTTTTAGTAAACAAAAATCTGCTTAACGAAAGAGAAACAAACAAAATACAAAAGCGTCTCGATTTCAGAATAACAACATTGCATACTGATTGGTTTGATTCAATGTTTTTCTTTTCTACTTTTAACTTTAGTTTCCTGCAGTCTTTGTATTTTAAAAATTTCAAACAAAAACAACAGCAACATGTTACGTAATAGTTGCGTAATTTATTTTTTTCCGGTATCAATGTCTTCAAGGATATTATATATTTTTTTTTAAATCTCTAGGCATAACAATTTTTATTTGAGTTTTTAATTGCTCTTTACTACCTAGTATTTTATTTTAGTTTGTTTGTCATGAAAGTTTAAACGCTATGCTAAATATTTAGAGAAAAAAATTTAAAGTATTCAAATAAATATCTGTAAGAAAATCAAATGAAAATATTTATGGAAAACAAATTTAAGAAAAATAAAATAATATAAGTGAGTATTAAACAATTGTTTTGTTATTTGAAATATCATTTAGTCGAAAGGATTTTTTAAGGTCATTCTTCGGTTTTGTCTCGACAATTTTAGACGTGAAGCATTGAGCAGAATATCAAATAGAGTTATGATTCATGTCCGAAAAATTGTTGCTTGCTAGGAACCAAAACGAAAATACGGCAGCAAATACTCAGTGAAATTTTCCCCAAAAAACTGAATTGGGTGCAAGCGTCGTTTACGTGTTTGGACTGTGTTCTGCTCAGGCAACCGCTCCACAGGTGATAATTGCTCTAGCAAAATAGTCAATGTTCACTCGTGGTACTCGGATGTAGCCAAAGGGTTTGCTTACCACGTTTCCGCACATCTCCAAAGCCCTTGCAGATGTGACCCTGTCCTCCATCAGTATTCCGAAATTTCTGTTTTTTTTTTCACTGTTGCTGTCGGACTCCGTTGCATTTAGATACATGGTGCAATATTAAGTGATGAAAGCAACTTGTAAATGTATTTTTTTAGGATTTGATTCGTCTGAGGTCTTCCACTTGGCACTCTTGTACCTGATATCTGTATTGTTTGGTTAACATCAAATTTCACCACGGGAGCATAATAACGTTATAAAGGGAGTTTTTTTCCTTCTTGTTCTCCATGATAATGTCTTCTGCTTGTTGAATTCTTAACAAATGTTGATACAATTTGAGCAATTTGGAAAATAGGATAAGTTCAAGCTGACAGCAATAATCATAACAAGTCAAAATAACGAGACGACATCCACGTAGCTGGTAGTGCCAATTGACGCGTCGCGGCCTGTGAGTTGGCACCTGATGAGAAGCGGGAGGGACTCGTTTCTTTCGACCTTTGTTTCCAAATATAACTTTTGATAGTCCCTCAACTTGTGGTTACAACCAGTGCACCCAAATGATCTGTTAAATTTCTGCCATTTAAAAGAAAATTTTGCATCATGTTTGATGAAACAATGCATGATTGTGATTGAAATCTCAGTTATCCCGGATTAAGGTTGTCCAACATGTTGACTTTCATATTAATTTTCACTTTAATTTGGTTCAGGTAAGAATCACAATCGACTTTAGTCAAACAAAATATAGTATTTTGCAATGGAAAGTCAAAAATAAAGGATAAAACTTTAGTAATTACTTTCAAAGTGCCAAAACCACAAATTCAAGAATCTGTAACTAATGGCGTTTGAATCTGGTAACCGTCCTATTAAGGATGCTTATATATGCCCGTTTAATGTTAATAAATATAAAAAAGAAGAGAAATAAACGGAAAAACTCCATTAAATTTTGGATAATAATTGAAAGTTGTCTAAATCCTAACATAAATTCGCTGAAACATCATTTCTATTTGTCGACCTGCGAATTAAAGTAAAAAAAATCAAACTGTATGTTCTAAACTAGCACTTTATTTCATTTGAACTTTCCAAAAACACAATTTTCTATCACATCCTACAGCCACATAGGGCAAACGATGATGCCATGCCAATCCACCAAAAAGTTTAACGGACGATTCGATTTGTGGAACGGGTGATTTCAAATTGTGCACCTTCAATGTAATATCAGGACGTCCTACGCTCGCCAGTATCATTTCATTGTTTGGACTGAATCGTACAACACGACCACCATCTTCATGGGCCGACTTTGTTTCCACAGGACGACTGAAAAAAGATTTAATTTACAAAGTTTGATGAGAACGATCATTCATCATTTACCTCGCTCTCCTCAAATCCCAACAGAAAATATCTCCGCCGGCAACAGCACTTATAAATAATCGATTTGATAATGACCAATCTGCATACATTAAAGGTATTTTTGGTGATTCCAAGGACATAATCACTTGTTGCGATTTAGCATTGTAAATATGAATGATTCCATTTTTCTCAGCGACAAGAACTTTTCCCACTTCTTCCGGATGCCATTTAATCGCCATTCCCGCTGATGTTAAGCAAAAATTCGTTACCGTCTCGAAATTGTCACGAGCATTCCAGATAATGCATGTATGATCGTCGCTGACGGAAGCCAAATATTCACCTTCCGATTCCCATGCTACATCATTTATATAGCTAGTGTGTCCTTTTAATTGTTGAATCGTATCACTATTTTGTAAATCACTTCGATAAATTCGTAGAACAAAATCAGCTCCAGCTGCACACAATGTTACGACTTTTGGCAGAACTGCTAGGGACGTTTCTGGAGCGAATGTGATTGCATCGCAACGTGATTCATGATAAAGTTCTTTCAATTGATGCCATTCGAATTGATCTATTTCAGATTCTTCCTATATTTTGATTTTCAAAAAAGAAAATGACCGGCTATTACCATAAGAAAAAGGATAAGAAGCATTGTTTTTTACCGGAAATTTAATGATGCCTAGGATAATCTTTTTCGTGACTCCAATGCACACGAGATTTGTTGTGAACTCACTCCCTGATATTTCAAATGCATAAATCTGATCAGTAAAATTGATCACATGTGCTGGTGGTGTGGAATTTCGCATTTTAAGTTAGCTGTGAAGTTATTTATAAATTAGCATTGAGTTTTGATTAGTTCCTCTCAAGATTTTATAAAGAATAACATTTAAATTTATTTAGACATTTTAAAGCCACATGCCAACCTGTTGTAGACTTCTACGCCCGTCAAGCTTTGCTTGATTTTTGTAAGGACTTTTAGTTCTTCTCAGTGTACCATAATGGCACAAAATAACTCAGCAAAGTCTGATTTGTGTAGGGCCCAATATAACTCTTTTGATATCTTTACGTTAGCTGAAACACATCCTCCAATATGTTTATAAAATCATGGTCTGGAGGGTGTTACATTAAAATGACGCTATTCAATATTTACTTGGTTTCTCACATGGTCATACAAACAAAAGCCAAGTACATTCCATATACAACCCATCGTCGTCTAATAGTTCTGTGGCTAAAAGGCTTTTTTTCCAATCTTTCAAATTTGAATGTATTAGATCAACCACACAATGATAAATCAATGAAAATAATTTACACATCAGGTTTCCTTGTGTCAAAAAAACATATATTTTCGTTTGAAGTACAAAAATCAGCTAAACTTAGATAAACTATTACCTAATGTACAAAATAACTTATAATTTTCGTGTATATTTGGCTTTTAGTTGGTCCCTTTTTGAGTCCAAGAGTGCTGGCAGATTATTTTTGGTTATAATAATAATAATCTGTTAGTATTCGTGGACTCGATTTACCTTGATAGCGCTTCTCTATTAGGGAAATGTCCTGATGTCGAACCGCTCACTTTGCTCGTCAGTCAAAGCGACCAAAATTGCCGGAAAGAAATCAAGATGAGAGTCCAGCATTTGTGTTTTTAAATATATTACACATTGTGTGACATTATTAGTTCATTTAATAACTCTTTGTAATTTCCTGCTTTAGTTCTCATTCCCCTTTGTTCTCGTTTCCTCGAAAGATGAGGCCATCATTCTTAAAACATTTCCAGTACTTGTTTTCCTGATCTTTCACGTTTCCTTCAAAACTCTTATCCTATTATCAATAGCCGTATTTATGGAATTACAAATACTTCCTTTATAATTTTTGCATCGCAAAGTTTTCTGCTAAGTTCAGGCATATCTTTTACAATTTTTTTTTTATCAGACCGCACTTTATGTAAAACGGTGGTAAAAGTACAAGTTTTTGACATTTATATGGCAGAGAGTAAGTGTGCAAGCTTGAGTTACACTTTCTGTGTTTAGTCACTTTCCCTGTCTTCACAGCTCCATTCGCAGCAGATACAACAGCAAAATTTTGTATAACCAAGCTGTAGTCTAAGTAAAAGTGCAATGACTTTAAAGTCGCCACTAAATTTTCAAGCCCATTTACTGTATTCAATTTTTTCCAAGAAGAAATCTTATACTTTTGTAGGTCTTTTTCAAGTCTGAACCAACAGCAACCGTCACGGAGGGAATTTTTTCTCGGTACGGAGCAGCACTGCTATCAACAAAGTTTTTAATGTGTCTGCTTTCGGTTTATTAAGCAGACTTGAATCGTGTTCAAAATTTTACTTATTTATCATAACAGGAACGTTATTACAGCAAAATCATCATCAGAATCTCACGAAAAGAACGAAAAAACTTATAGAACATCACACCAATAAGTCCGCACTATCATTTCCATGTACATCGTTTTGTGAGACGGGGCCGCCGTTAAAAAATCAAAATTAAAAATCTTTTCAATACCACAAAACACAATAACCTGAACAGAGACGCTCCGCTCGCTCAAATTCGTCCCTCCACATATGCTTAAATCATTCTCTAACTACACAAAGTGCCCTCCGCTCCTCCTCTGAAAAGAGCAATGATGATCAGATGGGAGGCGGAGCTATGATGATAATGATTGATCAAACGAAGCAATCACGGGAGGACTAGGCGCAACAAAGGGACTGAATTGAACACTCGATTCGTTTTAGGAATCCTTAAACTAAACTCAAACCCAGCGCAGCAGATGTAAACCTACAAACAATGTTTATTCATGACTAATTAGCACAGCTCCATAACTTAATTAACTACTTCAACTTTTTGGCCATTTCTTGCGTTTTCTTTGCTATCCCAAAAACAATTACAGCGCAACCAATCCAACTTGCGCACAAACTTATCAAAGTTACAAGTGTTGCAAGGGACTTATCGCCACATGGGATTTTCACGGGCATAATATTCTGTTCCAAAACTGTACTATCAACATACTCCCAGCCACATTTATTTTCTAAATTGTCGGCATCGTGAAAGCATTTACTTTTCACCGGAGCAATTTCGATTGGACAATTCTTGTATAATTCCGGTGTGGGTATGTTGACTTCAACAAACTGTTGATCGCTTGGATTGTGATATCTAAAATGAATTGGAATTGATATTGTACTTTGATCCTTTTCGTAATGGATTAGTATGGTGATTGCTGATGATCCTTCTGTTGGTTTTTCTATATCAATAAATTTTGGAAAGGTTATGTTGTAGCCTCGTCGCATAGTTTGCTCATTTAGTTCATCGGTGTCGACATAAATTGAGGCAGGCAGATGTTGTTCTATTATATAGTAACATCCTTCTTCATTTTGAACTTGAAGCTGGTAGTCCAACACCTTATGAAAGCCGTCCTTCAGCAAATCAACATGCAACTTTGGGCGGTGACTTTCCGCAATAAGCTCTGCTTTGATATTAGTCTGGATTTCAGATAGTTCGGATGGTGTTTGTTGTGCACAAATTTGCTGTAGCAGTGAACCAATTAAGATACACAATTTCAAATAGGATTTCATTCCAGATTTGTTGGGTACACACATTTGACACTAAACTTGATAGCAATTGACAGTACAAAATAAATTATCAGTAAGCACAACAGATATTGGGAATATGCTAGTTTGTAAATTAAATGGTTTCTCATATTAATACGAATTAAATACAATACTTACAATGAAGAAAACACTTTCAGCGGCCAGATGTTACGAACGAGTACGGTGACAGATTTTCAAACGAATCTAGAATGGGCGCGAATAGTGTGGGGTTATTGGTTTGTAAACAATTCTAATACGAATCGTTTTGGCACAATTTTATTAATCAGTTGTATAAAAATTCTCTTTGGAATTCCTATTTAAAAGTACTTTAATGTATCTCTTTGCTATTATATGAATAATAGCGTACGAAATTCAAATAGTTCTTCGATTCTTTGAATTCTATAAATACCGAACGCAGCTTCCAACAGCTCTAGCAGCATTGCCGTTTATTATTCCCATTTGACAATTTTCGTTGAGTATCAATATCAATGACAATTCTTGGATGTCACAGAAAATCGGAAAATTTGTATATCACAACAAGTTGATGTCAACAGAGTCCTTTATAAATGATAATTTTCATAGATTGTTGTATTCTACAGTAGTGTAAATAATGTCCTATTAAATAAAATTTAACACCGTTTCGTGGTGTTTTATCATTGTTAAGCAATACTATACGAGCGTGTACAATTCAGAGAATCGAATTTTTACCCATGGCGAATAGTTATGATGTACCGAATTGGTAAGATTCTGATTTATGTGTAATTATTCTGAAATAAGGATTTGGATACACAGCTAGCGTCGAAGAAAGCTTTTACTTTGTTCTCATAGAATGAAGAACAAATCGAGAATATATTGTAATTGAATCAATTTTTTAGCGGGTTAGAATGTTCGGGAGTTGGATAAAGTCCAGTGTTAACAATATAATTTCGAGTCTTACGCTTATAATTTCACATTATTCCATTGTGCAATAAGCTTGTCCTAACTTGAGGAATACGCACTTGTCAAACTCTTGCTTACGCTGATGGTGTAAACTTCTTGTCATGTTCTTAACGCTCAAAAAGCGTTGAAAATCTTCACTAAGAACAAAAAACCATTGTGCTAACAATTATGAGGAGCCAGACGAAAACCAAAGACGGATCAAGCTTGCAACAGAGACATTATCGTTTGCAACCGATAAGGAATAAAGATGTGCAAAGAAGAACCACAATAAGGAACTATAAATTAGGGTCTTTTACATAATTAGAAAACTATAGAACCAATGTCTCCGCTACAGTCCATGTCTCTGCTCTATGGCAGAGAGATGTAGACTTTCTTTAAATTTTTCGACACATTATTTAACGTTTTCAGAAGTTTATTGGTAGATACATTTTTCCATTTTCACTTACAACATTGTAAATGATTTATACCCTTGCTAAGCTAACTCAGCGAAGATTCATGGGTGCGGAAGTTCTGATCAAATTTGTCGAATAACTCGAAAGTGAATTTTATATTTGGAAAAAAAGGTGGGAAGAGCTCAAGCTGGTTTTGAACACGCGTCTCTGTCGCTTCTCATCAGGTGCCAATTCACAAGCCAGCTGGTGGATGGAGATTTCCAACTATAAAATTCACTTTCGAGTTATTCGATAAATTTGATCAGAACTTCTGCTCCCATGAGTCTTCGCTGAGTTAGCTTAGCAAGGGTATAAATCATTTACAATGTTGTAAGTGAAAATGGAAAAATTTATCTACCAAAAACATCTGAAATTGATGAAGCTAACCAAAGGCAATTTGGGAAAAAAGGATAAGTTCAAGTTGAGAGCAATAATCATAACAAGTAAAAAAAATAACGAGACGACATCCACCTAGCTGGTAGTGCCAATCGACGCGTCCCGGCCTGTGAATTGGCACCTGATGAGAAGCGGCAAGGGCGCGTGTTCGAAACCAGCTTGAGCTCTTTGCACATTTGTTTCCAAATATAATTTATTTAATGTGTTTGAGCGAAAAGTCACAAGACGAACCCTCAAATCCAGTAGTAAATATAATGTTACGGGCTAAAACTTGTGTCTATGCAAAGCGTAATTAGCTGCGATAGGCAGGCCATGTTAAGATCATTGAGGATACATAAATTCCACAACGTTTTCTACTGGAAGGATCGATGAATGTCTCATTCATCGATTCTCAATGAATCGATGAGGAATTTTATTGAACGAAGGAATTGTAGGAGCTGCTCGAAACATCGAGACCAATAGAGGCGAGAAGGGTCAAGGACCTATATCGGTGTGTAGCGCCATTGAAAAAGAAGAACTTTAAGAAAAGTGTCGACATTGTTTAGAGTAGATTTAATTTGTATCAACTGGCTGAAATATACTAACAAGTCAATAATTTTGAACAGCGCCTGCATTTTCGAGTGGCCCATCATACTGGAATCCAATTGTATAATTCAGTTATATTGGTGGGGCCGTTTCCGTTGAAGTGAAAGTAGCTTTAATTTTCACTACGATGAGCAGCTAGTCCATTGCCCTACGTCCACTAGATGATAAAGGCATTATAATTCCCTTATGAGGCGCACAAATCTCGCCTTTTTTCTCCTGTTTGATTCGCCTTATCGCATTATAATTCGCATTGTCAGCGACCACCACGAGGATTCATACGTACAATTTGGTAGCAAAGCTGGAAGTTTTACAGCTGATGCGTCTCAGTATTCAGCTTGTCACGCAGGATGCCAGCTAATTGACTTCGACGCTGATGCAATTCACCATCATTTGGCAGTTAGGATGTCAGCTGGTGGTTATTAAGGCAAAGGATAACTGCCAGTAACGCTGGAAGGTGTTTTGCATGTCTGTAGACATGCTACTGGTCTTGTTTGTGAGTCTTATAAATAAGTCTTTTGGTAGAGCTTTGAGGAATTTGATTGTATGTAATTTTGTATTAGCGAGAACGACCACTTAGGCTCGTATCATGGCAGGCATTCCGTATGGATATTGGGTGTTTATTAATTTAGTCTCTGATTTTTCATGTGTATCCGCTCGCGCCGATGAAGTCATTCGTATTATAGCTGTCGTCTGTTATTAATCTTTTACTATTAAACCTAAAAAATAAAATTCTCCTTTTAATTTTGCGTTTTGTTTTAATTTTCGAAGTTAATTTTCGACCGTAATCGTTCGGTCTTCTTCAGCGACTGATTTTATTTTTTCATTAATTAATTTTATTTTTTAGGTTAAATATATTTTGCGAAAATGGAATCTATTACTATTGTATGTCCCGATTCATCCACGTTTTTGTTTGAAAGGAATGGAAAAGTTATTTTTTTTTTGTCCTACGGACGAAGTTTTGACGTTTCCCGTTTGTACTCTTGTATCCTTTCCATTTCCTTGTATAATAACCCCCCATCACCAACAAAACACACCGAATATAGCACGCCGCCAAATTCCCAATGTGTAGGATACATGGAAACAGACAATCGACGACGGAACATCGTTCAAAGTACAAAAAAACATTGTATGCGTCTCTTTCGGACTGAAAGGTGGATGTAGTAGGACATGCAACATTCAATAGTAAAAATCGAGAACGGAGACGACAACTAAAATACTTAAGATTTATCAACGTCAGCGGATATACTTGAACAACCAGAGACCAAACTAATAAATGCTCAGGAGCCATACTTTCGAATTTATATCTCTTTGTGTGCTTTACTCATAACTCAGTTCTTGTTTGGTTTACGTTTGTTCTGATCTTTCGTAGGATATTCTGTGTTGTGTGCCCCACTTATGTCTGTGGTTCTTGCCAGAATATTGTCACAGTCTTATGTTATGGTCACATAATGTTATGTTCACAGTTTTCTGTCCAGCAGTATACATTTTTCGAGTATGAATATTGAGTTGTTAATTGTCCAGTAATAAGATCAGATCCTCGAAGAAACGCCCTTCTGAAAACTCTAGCTATATATTACGTTCCTAATTAGATTGAGAAGAGTGTCCATAAGAGGGTAGTTAAAATTTACTTTATTGAAGTCCCTATTATTGCATTTGGAGAAATTATTTAAGTATCTTGCCAAATCATTAACCGAAAGTGCCAGGATTTGGAATTACCTGCGTCATTGTTCATTAGCATGCCTTTTTTTCTTGAGATAACGACTTTCCCTTGCATCTAATTCTCCCGCACCTTTCGCATTTCGTGTTGGCGTTACGTCTTCATTAGGATTTCATTACTTTTATTTAGGATATGTTCCTCTGCCGTTGATTCAAAGTTATTCTACTTTCCTTTTGTCTCCGCTGGACATGCCTTGCTTAAATGTTCTCGCACGCTGGTGTTGATTGTTCTTTTTGTTTATCCAATGTTAACTTCGTGACAGTCGGGGCATACGAGTCGCTATACAACCGAGTTAATCCGAGATTTTCTCAGCTGACTCAAATGACTCGATTAGAATTAAAGAAATTAACACTTTCTTTTATTATTTTTCGAAATATGTTGCGAAAATAAAATCACTTACGAACATCTTTTAATATTGTAGCTTTTATGATTTAGGATGAGTGAACACTGTTGTCATATGGCGTTGCGGGGTGATTGATTAGAGTGCCTGAGCATAGAAACACAAGGATTCCTTTTAATGTTGTGATTATTTTATTCTTTTCGAAACTGATTTTCGCCTGTTATCATTCGGTAGAATCGACTGAAGTCGCTGACGATATAAAGTAGAAGGTGAGTTAGATAAAAGAATCCTAAAATTAAAAGGAAGCCGTTTATTTCTCCGCTTACGTTGAATATTTTGTGAAGATAAAAGCTTTGATGAAAGATGGGGCTGTTATGTTCGTGTCTGTTATGTTCGTGTCTGTTCTCAATTTGCTCCACAGTTTGTCTGACATTCATTGAAATTTGATTGATAGACCGTCATTTCCCATATCTTTTGTTTCATTTGCAGACACATTTCGATGATGTGTTATCTTCGGTGCATTGTTCCTGTCCGATAGTTTAGATGATAGAAACTATTGTAACGGAGTTGAACACCAGTTATTCGTTGATAGTTTTCACGTACGTTTGACTGTGTTTGCTAATTTCTAGGCTTAACAATATGTCTAATCGTGTTCCTTTCGTTGTTTTTTTTTTGTAGCACAATCATCTGACTGGCCATGGTATCGGTTTCATATATGTAGTTCTGTAGCTGTGTTTCGCAAATAGAACTTATGTAGGTTTATGTATTTTTATCATTAACAATGAGATCCATTGTTGCATGTAGCATAGAACAGCGTCGAATCTGGGCTGCCCGCGAATGGTACTATTGATTGCAAATGGTCTACTCTGTTGTGCTACAGGAACTAAGAATGCAACCTATCTCTATGATCGCCAAGCGTTCCTGTTTTGTTATTAGCAAAGTTATACGTTTTTCGCCTGACTCTGACAATCCGGGAGTAAGGGTACACATGCAGGCATACGCAGCGTACTGTACGCTGGTTCAGGCTAGAATTTCGCAGAAGTTCTTGTATTAACAAACGTAAGAGAATAAAGAACAAAGAAAACAAAGACAATGATTTATTCATCTCGAATGAATGCTGTAAAGAATCGAGATACATGAGAACTGACTGAATTTCGAGTCTTAACTGAGACCATTATCAAGATCGTCTCGATCCTTCCTATGTTCCAAATGTATTGCAATCAACTGATTGTTTCTTTACTTTTGGTAGGAAATATTCGAAGAAAAACACTTTAGGTATCCTTTAACTTTCAAACAGTGTAACTTAATCCATATGGAGGGTAAAAGTCCTGTGTTCTCATTCTAATGAACAAAGCAAAATTGCTTTTGCTAGTTTTTGTTTGATAATGTGATCTGTTATCAGTACTTAATTAATATTGTATATTTGCAATTTAGTTATATGCATCTGCCATCATTATTGTTGGTTGATTTGATTTTTTGTCGGAGCTACATTGAATTTTTTTCGTTCGCAAATTTTTTTTCTATAAACTGATAAAGTTTTTGTAAATGTTTCATATTTATCTGGTAACTAGATGCAATCAAAATGGATCTTTTAGGGATACGTTAGCTGAAAACATAATAAGATAAGATTAGATATGATTGAGTGAATGCCTTCAATTCAACATAAGTCGCTCAATTGTTCAATTTTGATTTTTAATTCAAGGGCGGGCAAGCCACCGACAGGTCTACATCTCGACGTGTTAAAGGATGACAAACTCATCCAGAAACTGATGATTGATGAAAAGAAATGCTATTTATTCGGTCGTAATACACAAATGAATGATTTTTGTATCGATCATGCTTCCTGCTCCCGTGTTCATGCTGCCTTGGTTTATCATAAATATTTGAATATTGCATATCTAGTAGATTTGGGATCAAGTAAGTTTTAACCTGGACCCAATACTATTTCTCTCGTTTTTGTGGATTAATTTCATCTATATCTTTTCGTTTTTTTTTGGAATTTTCCAGCACATGGTACATTCATTGGTACATTACGACTTGAAGCACACAAGCCCACCCAATTGCAAATGAATAGTACATTTCATTTTGGCGCTTCGACGAGACGTTATGTACTACGTGAGCGACCTTCAGCCGGATTACGTACCAACATCATGGAAGATTTGCCGATGAATGAATCAGCTGAAGGTGCTCTACTCGGATTGCCCGAGAGTCAAACCGAATTGGACGTAAGTTTGCAATATTATGAAGTGTAAGTTGAACAACAAGAATGATTATGAAACCGGGTGTGGGTTTTTGTTTTCTTCTCTTTCTGTGTGATATGTGTAGATGTTTCTTCAACTTCTGTGAATCATTTGTGGGTTACTTACGATAAACCCTTTACAATCGCAGCTTAATGTCTGCCCATTTTAACACTCTTTCTAACTATTTTATGCTAAGTATGCTAAGTAAGTAAGTGTGGTACGAATACTCGAATTGACAATCAATTTGTTTACTCCTCTGTACTGAAGCGTTTCTGCTTTACGGCTAAGATGATTTTGTCTTTTTGTTTTCAACCCTTTCCATGTAATCACAACTCCTGAATTTTTCGGTTAGATTCCGCCATTTCTGTGTTACGTGGAGGGATGAACCTTGAACAAGACTTTGGGGAAAGAGCGCGCAGAATTAGAACATGAGGTTTCTAATGTCGTTCAGTGTTGGGAGTGGGAGATACACATGATCAACCTGACTTGTTCCTGCCACTATTCATCGTCTGTGCAGAATTTTCCAGCAGCAATGGCTCAGTGTTTTAGTATTAAGTTTCTTAATTGGGAAGGTGTGAAACAGCGAGGAACTCTGAAGAGATTGACTGAAAAGTTCAAGGATAAGACACTTTCACGAGATAGAATGTTTCCATTCTGTAAACAATGCGTCGTTCGTCATGAGAATGGCGAAGACAACAATCATGATCGCAAATTTCACGAGGTAACAACAATATCCTTCGCGTTGAATAGATTCCTCGAGGGTGACAAACGTTTGACCAGTGAATAAACTTCGCATGAACTTGGTCTTAGCTAATGGAGCACATTCTCTGTTAGGGATCCGGAAAAACGAGAGCTCTTTGGCTAGTAAAACACGCAAGTAACTTTTACAACACTTTTATTTTTTGGTTTTAATTTCCAGTATACGTACTGGTGGTTGCTGATCAAGGTGGGATGACCAGATCCTGGGTCCTCTGAAGAGCTGTGGTCGAAATTTCACTGTAATTAAAAGGAGATTAATAACTTGAGGAACTGGGGTGACACATACGGGGTGTCCCTTAAGGAAACCACGCGACTCGGTTCAATCACTTATGAACGGAACGCAACTAACTACGCGATTCCGCTCAATCACTTTTAAGCGAATTGTGACACATACGGTGTGTCCTTGAAAACAATTACGCGATTCCGCTCAATCACTTATGAGCGGAACGTTGACACACACGGTGTGTCCCTTAAACAATTGCACGGTTCCGCTCAATCACTTATGAGCGGAACGCTGATACACACGGTGTATCCATGACACATACGATGTGTCCTTTAAAACAATTACGCGGTTCCGCTCAATCACTTATGAGCGGAACGCTGATACACACGGTGTGTCCTTTAAAACAATTACGCGGTTCCGCTCAATCACTTATGAGCGGAACGGTGACACACACGCTTGAACACAGAGTTACGCGAATTCGTAACTCAACTAACCGAATTAAAGGGGATAACCAAGTTGTGGCGAAAACGCAGCCGACGCTCACGATTCCGATCGTCTAGAAAGAATCTTCAAAGAGGCAAAAAAAGGACCAAAACTAAATTGGCACAAAGTCTGATGCGCTCATTACAACAACCGTGATGGAAGACCGCGAAAGGAGAAGTGTTAGAACACCGCCAACCCAAATTGTGCAGACCCGCAGCCGACGCTATCTTATCGATCATGTCAGAAAACTTGAAAGGAATCCTTTTTCACATCTGCCGGAAGGTATTTTCATTAGAGGAGATGGTGGAAAATTCTACTCGGTGGCGAACACATGTTTGCAGGATTTAAAAGGCTTGAATGCACCATGGATTAACTACCGTAATAAAACGATGTAGGTCATTGGGTGCGTAGAAACACATGAGCACGTTCTTGTTTCTTTATTAGTTTGTTTAGAGGTGAGGAAAAATATTTGTTTCATTTATGAGAAGCAGATGAGTTTTCTTACCAATCCAGGCAGGCAAGAGACTTTAGACATTCTCCATACTTACAGACGAGCTAGAATTAGAATTAGAATCGAGAATTGTGTCGAGCACAAGTATGAGAGAGTCTCCTAGCAAAAGTCCACGAGAAAGTTCGTTGACTCGTTCTCAACAGCGGTGAAAAGTGGGAGCACTAGTCTGCTCCGAAATCCAAGCAAGCAAGGAATAAAGACAGCAAAGGGTGCTTGGAACAATTAAGGAAAAAACTCAGACTAAACGTTGGAGGTTTTGAATGAGTTTTTATTTTCAACCCAGCGTCGCTTATTGGGACTTTTTGATTCCAGATTTTTTGACTTGCAGAACAATCAATGTGGACAATTGCTGTAACATTTTTATTCGATATTAAATGACTATCGTCTCATAGAAAAATACGTGATTTACTGATAAGAGTAGAGAAAACTTTTCATGACTTTACTCGTCCCCATGCAACAATTTATGTCTGGAAATAAGTAGAAACGGTTGGGTTTGGAGACAGTTCAACACAGTTTCTGTAACCGGATCCGAAGTCCTGCGATTTCATATGTTTGGTTTTATCGAGGAAGCCTTAAGGGCGTGAAGATTTAACAACTATAGGGCAGTTATGGGACACGACCGATTTTATTCTACAAGGACATTTTAAAATTATTTACAGACTTACGAAGATGTGGTTCTAAGTCAAGAGTTATCCAAATAAGTTTGCTGTCAAATAAAAGAAATAATCGTAATTACCAATATCAAAGATTTTGAGACATTTTTAGTAGGCGTTGGACTTGTTTGCTAGAAATTGTTAAACGTTAAACAAAATTGGATTGTGTAAGTGTTAAAAATTCAACATTTGTTCCTTTGTTTTATATTTCAGAACTTGACCGAGTATAATACAGCTCACAACAGGCGGATATCCATGCTAGGGATAACAGATGACAATATGCGAAAGGTAAACTTGTAATTAAAGATTCCACTTCCTCAACATGATTAATGGCAATCGATTTCCAGAAAAATGCCAATCGTAAACGGCGTAGCGTAACATTCAACGAAGAAGAGATTGTAATTAATCCGGAAGATATTGATCCGAATGTTGGACGTTTTCGTAATTTAATACAAACAACAGTCATACCAACGAAAAAAATGAAAATAGAAACAACAATTGGCGTTTCAAGTGCGCCCAATATTATGAGTACGGCTGATATGAAACATATGCAACCGACACCGATGTTACCTCAATTATATCAAGGGATACCGGCCGCTGAGCATGGAACGAATAAATTAAATATTTCAGCCGATCTTGATGTGACGCCTATTAGTTTGGGTACGAAACTCGGCCTGCTAATACCCAATCCTGCACCCGAAGTTGCACCCGCCAATGATCAGTTACATTTGCAAAATATGCCGTTTGCAACAACGTCTAAAAGTACGTACCCCATTATTTACTTGCTTTTAAGCGAGGATCAATTGTTTTTGTTTTTTCTTTGTGCCCGTACGAAAACAAGACAAAATCCTAAGAACTTATTTTTATCATTGTCTATGGAATATGTGTTTCGAGTAGTTGTTCATAGTTCTTGTGTGTTTGCTGTTTTTACTTCACAGCAACACGTTTCGAAGATCATAATATGATGGAGACTGGTAGTGGAGAGCCTCAAAAGAAGAAGTATGCTAAGGAAGCATGGCCAGGAAGGAAACCAATGCTTGGAGGTAAAAAATTATCTGGGTTTCAACTATCCGATTAAACCTGATTTTATATTGTTTTAACTTCAGTTTGAAAGAACCGCATTATGTTAACGTAAAAAAGCAATCCCATCAACATGTATGCTGAATATCCTCTCATCGAAATATTTTCAGAAAATCTACGTGGCAACAGAGCATTTTAATGAATACATTGGGTTTTTCTTCTTTTCATTACTTGTGTTATTTTTTTAAAGTATTCCAATAGCGAAGCATGATGATAACAATAAAGATAGATTTTTAAGTAATTGTGTGAGCATTTACTGTTGAAAGTAAAAAGGTCTCGAACGAGGCTAAGTGATAAAATTAACCGTCAACAATTAACTGAATTAGTCGTTTTTGGATTCATGGTATGAAATCGTTATATTTGACGTCCCCATTATGGCTCTCTTCCATGTTGATTAGGCAAATCACATAAGACACAAAAAAGATATGCGACCTGCGTTAGTAATACTAAAGTCTCACCGACTTGATTCTATGTTCGAATTGCACATAAAGCCAGGATAATTGGGTATTAATCAGGCACAGAGGTATGACGATTCATGCGAAAATCCACAAATGATTTGAGGGGTATAAAGTAAAATCTCTCAGTGCCCGTCTGTAAAGTGAAATGGCCGTGAAATCTAGGGATTTTCTCTCTAACTATATGAATTCACTGCGTGATGTTGAATTAGCTTCTAAAAATATTGATCTTTGATTATTATTCTTATTACCCTGGCATCCACCATTGGAAAAAGGCGTAGTGCGGAGGACTATAAAGCGGAGGCAGTTCATTCTGTCGCCTTACAGATATCGAAGGCGGGAGAGCAGAGATAACCTAATGTCCCATTTCTGCGATTGTTGGCCAGATTCTATGGAGTTTTCCGATTGGTGACGAGTTCACCATGTAGTGAACATGTTCCATGTTTTGGACATGTTCACTATGTAGCGGGCATGTTGTTGTGGTGACCTCTGTCAAATCTGTTGTTTATTATTCGATCAAGGATTAGCATCCATCTCGATGACGCGTTATACTACTGGGCTGCTCTTCCAAATGATGAAACTTGATTATCAAAATGAGTGTTCGTTAGTCAAAGGTCGTGCACATTGCGCAAATTTTAAAGCAGACACGGTAGGCCTTCAAAGTCGCCTTGCCAACAATTGATGGTCAAATTCGAGACGACCGGTTTGGTAGACAAGTCAGCAGCACCGACACCTCAAAGAAACCCCAGATTGGCCGAGAACATTATGAAAGTGGGCAGGAGAAGCCGAGGTAGTCAATGCCTCACCGGTGACATCTGTTCGTATTTTATCTAAAAAGGCGTTGTTGAGGATATCACCGTCAACGCTAAGCGCTAAGAAACGGTGATAATGCCCATCATTTATGATTTGGGCCTATTTGAACGGTATGGAGATATATAGCATGCAGGTTCAGCAAGAAGGCGCTACATGACACACGGCGAACTCCATGATGGACATTCTGTATGAAAGATTTGAGGATATGGTTAACACTCGCACAGGCGACGAAGATCGTGTAACTTGACCCCCGCATTTTCGTTACGAGTTTCTTGAAGTCGCAAGACCTTAAAGTCAACGTGATCGTTGCCATCACTCGAGTTCAGGTGGATTCATCATTGAATAGTGGCGGCGGATAATTAAAGGGAAACCACTCGGATCCGTGCTCGGCATCGGAAGCCGCGAATGACTTTGAACAATGCAAGGATTTCGTTGAAAGACTCGAGTCGAGTTCGCCCTGAGCGAAAAACTCTATCCATACTTGCATCTTCTTCGCTGCAACCTCAGCGGATGCCATCCGTTTGGATTCCTATATGTTTGGCGTGCCGAACTGGAATATTGTAGTCCAGTTATCTATGCATCGTTTCTGTTCTTCCATCATTTCGAGTTTTCCGTAGCAGTTATTTTATACTCATTTTGTTAGGATAAGGCGAAGGAGCCCTGCAGTCGCCCCAAGGGCTTATCTACCGTTGATAATGCATTTTGATGGTGTCTATTTAGTTACATTTTGGTCGTTTGTTCTGGCTCTTTATAGGTTATTTCCCTCTACACCGCTGAATCCGGGAACCCATATTAGGTTAACATATATTCGGACTGTTGCCATTGTGAGGGCTTGGATATAGTCCACCACTAGTTGTGAAACTCTACTGTTAGATGCGAGCGCTTACAGTGCCGACTTGCTGTCCGAGATTATTAGTAATCCTCTGTTAAGGTTGTTTGTTGTCACTTCTGTGGGTACTTTAATTGCAAATACTTCCGGCTGGAAAACTGGGGCAAAGCTCTGAAGTTTGGTACTACGGTTGAGTTGTGGATAATCTGGATAGTCGATTCTGGCACCGCTTTCTGCACCCATTCTGGAAGCGTCGTTATAGACGAGCAGGTTTAAACGTGCGTTGCTACACTGTTTCCAAATCTACTATTGTCAGTATGTTAATCATGTATGGGATCTTTTTGTCGACCGAAATCATTCTATCCAGCTCCCTTTTGCTTGAAGAGTCTTTTTCCCATCAGTTTCAAAATACTTTGGTGCCCCGTTTGGGGGCGGTTACATGACCTATTCATGGACTTTAATCTGATGTTTCCTAGTGATGCCACACTAACGATGAATATCTCGTGTGGCATAATGTTGAGCATTATCTCTATTGCAGAAGGACGCGTTGGGTTAGTGGCACCTGCACGGACAAGGCACGCCGTTCGCTTGATTTTTTCATCATTTCGGGGAACCTTCCACTGATGAGTATAATTCTATATAAGCGTATATCACTTAGGGTTTCAGAAGAAGAAGGTTTAGGGCTTCAACTGTTTGACGAACAATGAGTACCCAAGCGTGCAGCCACACTATGCCGCCCTGTGTTATATCGCTGTTGTTGCATTTCTTCAGGGTTAATCCGTGTTCTACAACTGTAATTTTCTTTTTATTTCGGAGCTTCGTGATCTATTTGGTATTCAAAATGAGGATCAATTCCATATATTTATTTGACTATTTCTATGCGTTTCGCGTTAAAATTATTAAAGACTCCTTCGATATCGATCGAGGGGGGCAGTGTGTTGCCATCTTTGATGGCAAAGTTTCTACCTATTCTGCATTATACTTAATGTAGTGCCGTTTCTGTTGAGCGTTCTGGAAAGGATGAATGAAGGTTGAAACGAAGCCCCAATACGTAGCCTTTTTATATTATCATCTATAAGGTCGTCTAGGGATTTGAGCATAAAAGATATTAACCTATAGGTCGATAATCCTTTGCTATGTAGTGCTTGGCTTTTGTCGTTCTTATGAAACTATTATGTATAACAACTCTTTTAACCAGTTAACTTAAACTAGTAGGAAATTTTTTTTCGCCGCTCTCCAGTCAAGAATTGAATACGGTTTGGTTGCTCAATATATTTTCACTAGGTTCTATATTATTGTGATATGCGCTTGCATATGCATGATCGGATACATTTTGTCCGTTCATGATTATTTGTATGGTTCGATTGTGTCAATGGCCCATAGTACGTTGTGCTGGTTTACCATTCCCTTCAAGCTTTCCACTATACTGACACTCTGGTTATATCAGCCCTTGCATCCGTATGTCAAGACTGGTCACACCAAAGCATTGTAGCAGTAACTTTATCCTTTCGATCATTGTATCTGGAATGAATAAGTTGTCGGAAGGACTTGCGTACTTCGAGCGCTTTACTGTGAATGATTTTAACAAGTTCTTTACAGAACAGATGCTGAACCAGATGCCCTCAGTGGTGTGGTTCGCAGGATTCGTGCCCGAGTCCGTGCTCATGAAGAGTTGTAAACTGCAGTAGCTCTCCGACATTCCCTCAATTATGTTCAACTTTGTTCCTTTGTGCAGTTCCTATTGTTCTTTTCTTTCATTTTAGCAGCCAGGACACTTCCGCGTAGCAAGAATAATTCATCGCTATCGAGGTTTGGTGTTAGGTATTGCCAATGTAACCATAATGCATAAATAAGCAGAAGTTAAGACCCATATCAGAATAAATGAGGTGACGAATTTCAAGGATTGTTATTTTAAACTTTGTTTTTAAAGCAGAGCCAACTGTAAATTACAATTAAAAAATTAGGGGAAAAATTATTGACGCGGTTTTGTTAAGTTAGCTACTAAAAATTTTATATTATTAAGGGTTATTTGATTTTTGTATGTTTTATATCCTCTCCATGTTTCGAGGCGCCGTGGCTTAGTTGGTTAAAGCGCCTGTCTAGTAAACAGGAGATCGTGGGTTCGAATCCCACCGGGGCCTGAGTGTTGGCATGTTGCCCAGCACTCCTTTTTTCTTGCAAAGGATCCTTAGAACAAACTGTTGCATATTTCTTTTCTCAAAAAATAACACATGCAACGCCGACAGAAAAGATTTTGTTTCACTGCACAATTTCAATCCATCATATCCTGTACATGTTTATCCTTTTCCCATATACAATAAAAGGCCGAATTAATTTTAAAAAAGAATATTATTCTCCTCTGAAAATACAAAAGTAATGATGGATAGTGAAATTACTTCTGCAACAAGCTACAATTATTCCAATTGAAATTCTGGTGCTTCGATGCGACAGGTTAGCTTGTCTCCTCGATGTTTGTCTGATCCTTTTCTATTTAATAAGTGATTTTTTGCTTCCGTGCCAAATCGATTTGCGTTTGTGCGACCTTTTGCATACCTTCCTGCACTGAATTCAAATTGACCTTCCACGAGAGCAATAATTCGCGCAATTGTTGCCATTGTGGAATGCCAAATGTTCGATGCATTGTACTGGAAATGTGAACTTTACGATTTGCTTGATCCAAACGGGCGCGCACTAATTTCGTCTTTAACACCTCAATGATGAACGGTTCCACTTCGTTTTCATTGATTTGCAATTCATTTTGCAACTGAGCAAACGTCATTTCCGCATTACTCTCCGCCAATTGCATGAACGTCAACAGACGCATTTTCTTCATATTTTGTTCGTGGTTGAGTCCAATCTGTGAGTTGACAAACTCTTTGTGCTCCTTGTAGAATTTCATGTAGGCTGGAAGCTTTTCCGATACGAATACCGAAAGTAAGTCGTGAATCAGTTCGCCTTCGAGGAAACGAACTGGCTTCAATGCAAGCAATGGATCGAGGAGGAAAGTATTGGGGTCAGCTAGAGCGGTTACAATACATTTCATTGCATCCTCACGTGCAACTGATGCATTGTTATCTGTGTAAGTTCCAAGCAGTTCAATCATCACTTTCGAGGACAATTCGCTGTTTGTATCCTTGAGGACATCGTGCAAAACGCGATAGAGCTTTTGCATTTGTTCACTTGACGGTGGACATTGCGCAAATTGCGATTTTAATTGATCCACACTAGCAAACACATCGGCAACTTGATCACATTGTTTGGCCACTTGAACTAGATGATAGTAGACATGGTAACGCAATGGTGAAGCCGGTTCAAGATTGTTGAATAGGCGCCAGAGGCTGCAATAATGCGATATAGATGTAAGTCCCGAAAATTTTATAAAAAAACACATTAAACTTACGATTGAAGACAAACTTTAGCCAAAGGTATATCCGGAGCCTTTGTAAGTTTTTCACAGAATGCCAAAATGATGTTCTCCCCTCGATCTAAGGGGATCTGAAAGTAAAATATAGATCGCTCTGTTGAATTAATTAAAATAAATGTTGTCTATATTTAAGGGATGGTCATTAATTCATTTTGGTTTCATCTACTGAAAAATTTATAAGAACATAAAACAACTCCAAACCAACAAATTAATTAAAGTTTCTTTGTCTTACGAACGAAGTTCCGTCGCTCCCCGTCTGTTTCTTCTATCTTTTCTGTCCTTTCCCGTAGTTTCGTCCTCAACACAAAACTACAACGAATATGCCACACCACCGAAACGTGTTTGAGAACAAGACACCAGACAACGAACGACGGAACTTCATTCGTAAGACGAAAAACAACTATTACATCCCTGTCGGATCAAAACGTGAATTAATGACAAAACTTATTGGCTCACATGTGTCTCTAAATTTTTAAAGGGTTTTTTGGTGCTACAGAATTTAGAAGTGAAACTAGATACGGATAAATTCTTTTCCCATAAAATTAATTTTGTTGGAAAGAAAATATTTTTGCCAATTTTATGTAAACATTTTTTTTGGGATAAGTGTAATCGCCTCGACTGGCGCGGAGGAAGTCTAAACGATAGGTTAAATTTTAAACAATAATTTGGGCCATATCTCGCGAATTACGCAGCGAATGTTGCCTTCCAAATGGTCAAGCGTCTCCAGTTTGTCGGGCTATACGAGTTATTTAACCTATCCCCATAAGAAATAGTCCACCGGTGTTAAATCACAAGATCGTGCAGGCCAGTTCCTAGATCCAAAACGAGGAATTATGACAATCATCAAACGGTTCCTTTCAAGATGTCAATGATAGAACGAGCTGTATCGCATGTCGCGCCATACTGTTGGAACCAGAGGTCTCCTGCCTTACGGCGAGTCAATCAGTCCGGAACGAGAAAGTTATTGAGTGTGGCTCTATAGTGTTCACCTTTGACAGTAATGTTATTCCGATCCGCATTTTTGAAGACATATGGACCAATGACTCCACTGGCCCATAAAGCACACCAAACAGTGACTTTCTCCAGATGCAACGGTGTTTGGACAACCGACTGTGGTTGCTCATTACTCCAAATGCGACAACTTCGTTAGTTGAAGTAACCATTAGACCATAAATAAGCCTTCTTGTTAAACAATATTTTCTTATGAAATTCGGAATATACAGCAATTTGTTTCTGGGACCCAGAAACCGAATCAACGAATCTAATCCATCGAATCTACCCCTTGGCCGTTGGTCGTGCGATTTCAATTCCTGCTCTAGTTGGATTTTGTATGTCCGCAAACTTAAATCCTTTCGTCAATTCGTCCATAATTTGGTATGGGCCCAGGTTTAATTGTTGAGCATGGTGGGTCTTCATCGATACTACGCTCTACAGCTGCTAAGGTTTCTTCGTTACGATCTGTACTATGGATAGAATGGAAGAAAGAAACTAATCTTCGAGTTTATTCTCCAGCCAAGAAATCTAATTGAATCTTTCAACCTGAGATTCACTTCTACAATATGTCACGCAGCATTCGCATTAGATTCCTTGCTACCTTGAAATATTCAAGGAGCCAGGAATATTTATCGAACTTGAAGGGCGACATTTAGCGACGAATGAATGGTAAAAGTAAATGATATGAGTGGTGATTGTGCGCTGCTGCTTCTTCAATCGTATTATTGGGCTGATGTTGGAACTTTCACCCCTGAAGCGGAATAGTTGTAGAGCTACGGATCTACTGTGATTCCGATTGCTTCGTCAAGTGTTTCTCTGTTGAGATTCAAATGAGTTCCAAGCCGCGTTTTGCATACAAAGGGACTAAAATTAAGGGGATGGGTTTGGGATTCCTCATTTTATTGTTTGATCGGTAAACACCTCGCTTCCTTCTAGCGTTTATGTTCTTATGGTATCCTATATATCATAAGTTACTTTCCTTTTTTTAGGTTATTTTCTATGCTATGAATTGCATTGTTTCCGTCTGTAAAACGTGCTATAGTTTTGTGATCCTGAAATTTTCTATTTTTTAGGGCTACACGTATTGCATATAGTTCTGATTTAGTGCTATTTCTTAACCCTTTCGCTACGTGCGTCGTCTATAGACGACATCAACGCGATGATCTCTGTGTACGAGTGTCGCCTACATACGACATCCGCGTAACGTCCTGTGTCAAGTTTAATTTTTAATTTACAAGTACATTTTTATTGTTAACAATTGACGTATCTCCGAGTGCCTTTGCATTATACTTAAGGAATCGTTTGATCAAGAGAAAAAGGAAGATGCATCGAACGATGTATGATAGAACACCAGTTGGCCAAAGCGTGACATTAACTTTTCGGCGTAGTGCTCCGTACGCTGCAACTACTCCGGCGGCACGGTAGCTCGTTCAGCGGTTTCACTCCGACGGAGCACACTGCCGTAGCGAAAGGGTTAAATTGGAATTGTATGTACTATTCCTATTGAGATTAATGAACCTGATGCCAGTTCCAAGTTGGTGTATTGCCGCGTCTGTGCCAACGTGCAACGTGATCCATGCGTTGTGTTTAGTTTGCCGATCTCGTGTCTGTACTTGTTTATTATATAGTTATAGCTGCTTATATTGTCTATTTCGTAATCTGAACATATTGGTTTCAGATATTGATTAAGTATCGGTTTTCCGATTTCTTAAGCTTGAAGTAGTTCAAAAAACCATGGAGCAGTTAAGCTCTCTCCATGGTTTGGAGGCCAGTTACGTTATTGCACGCGTTAAATGGGTCGCGGAAAGTATTTGAGATCTAAAAAAGCATTTTCGATCTGAAAAAAGCGACTTTATTCGAAAAACTATTTCCAGAGGGTTATATACGCACTTATAGTGAAGTGCGTCATTTTGTTTGATATATAATAAAATGATACGCAACGCCATTAACTTTCCAAGAAAGAGCTGAAATACTTGGACGTAATCGCGCCATATCGAAGAAGCTTAAAAATCGGTCGATTCGCCAGAGCAAGAAGGAGCCTTTTAAGTCAGTAGCTGAACTGAAAAAGGAGCTCAATATAGTTGAAACTGTGCAAACAGTTCGTAATCGTTCAAAAAGTCACAATTTAGAATCCTTCAGTCCAAGAAAAATTCCACTCCTAAGTGCGAAGCATGTACCCAAACGTATTGAGTTTCGAAAAGAACACATGAAACGGCCAGTTGAAAAATGGAGGAATATGTTAGGGTCAGACGAGAGCAAAATTGTTCTGTACGGAAAAAATAGGCTCTCGTTCATACGTCAGACAACCTCCGATAGTAGAATACCATCCTGGATCCAAATTTAAAACCATAGAACATCAAGGGTCAAGTGTAATGTTGTGGGCTTGCTTTTCACATTATGGCATAGGCCCAATACATTGGATAAAAACATTCATGGAACAATACGTTTATGTTGAAATAATTATGCTAACTTATGCAGAGATCGAGATGACTTTGCTGTGGATCTTTTAACAAGACAACAACCCCAAACACGTAGAGTAGGCGTCATGTGAACTTCATGGAGTGGCCTGCGCAGTCAGCAGATCTCAATCCTGTTGAGTATTTGTGGGCTGATATAAAAGAAAGCAGTTACTGCTTGCCAAGCCGACCAGCAACGCTTCACTTTGGAATTTGATTAAGGAGTCCTGGAGCGAAATTCTGCTAAGTCGATGCCAGAGCTTGGTTGGTTCAATGCCAAAACGTTTTGCAGCCGTTATTGCGAATAAACGTCACGCAACTGAAGAATTAAAACTGAAGGACGTCAGATAACCACCGCAAACTAATAAAACTAATTCAATTATTCTATTTTTAGACCTTAAGGCCAGAAATCCCTTTTAAATTTTCAAAAATTGATTTTTTTCTGTTTGCATATTTCAAAAATATAATACCCAAACAATATATTGACCAAAGAAAAACCCCGATATAATCAATTTTTGCGGACTTATCGCATATAGTGTCGAGCGGAGGGACAGCTTGCGGGCAGATAAATAGCGAGTTCGCCGCTCGGATCGTTAGAGGCAGAGCAACCCTTGCTTTACTCCCTATGCTGTACTCTCTTAGCAACCTTTGCTTTCTGATTTACCTTTTTTTGACCAGGCTAATGCTTAGGAAAATTTTATACGGGGGAAATTATCACTACAAGTAATAGTTTTCACATGTTGAAACTTTCAACGCGATTATCTCGAAACTACGTTTTCAAAAAAGCTCGTTTTGTAGCTCAAAAAGTTATCGACCGATTTTGATGAAATTTGAGGAGAGCAAGAATTTGAGTACTCTCAGTGATATTATCGAAATAAAAGATATACCTAAAGTTTGAAAGGTAGCGTGTAAATAAATATTATTTTTAGGGTCAAATATGTAGAAAATTCGAACTTTGGTGTAAAAAGGCTCCCAATATTTCGATTTAGCAATTTTTCATAATTTTTTAAGGTATATCCTTCCCTTGATATGTCAGTAAACGAATGACACTTGTTAAATCAACAGCAAAAGAGTGACAACTGCAACACTTTTCGATGCCACGGAAAACAGGCGTCCGAAAGCCCTTAATTACGCAGCCACTTTTTTTTGGTGGCTGTCTCAAATCTCAATCTCAAAAATAAAAATAATGTGTCACAAACTTGAATGGCATAATAAAATTATGTCAAAATTTGAAAATGATTAGATAATGTTATCCACTCTAATGAAAATCTCGAAAAATACCTATTTTTCACGCTTCACAAAGGATTGCTGGCCTTAAGGGGTTACATGGGTTTGCAGTTTCAAAGAAATCGATTTTTTTTATTATCTTAATAATTTCTACAACCTTTCGAGAATAAAGGTTATCGTTATATATAAAATAAATCGATCCGAATAAAAGTTTCGGAGAAACAGCCTTCTGAAGGTGCGCGCTCGAGGTCAGCTAGGTTCCGAGCGCCATAGCTGCTCGTCTATTGTTTGTCTGTTTTTGTTGTCTATTGTTTTGACTTTATAAGGGCAACTAGTTTGAAATACTTCAGTTGGTGGTTACTTCTTGAATCACGAGGTTCATTTGAGGTTATCCAAAGTGTCTGTTGTGAAATTTATTTAAAAACGTCTAAACTTTCGAGAACTCAGTTAACAGACGGCGCTAAGAGAAAAGATAGACCAAGGAAAAGGAGATAGTCATTCAATCCTAAAATCCGAAAATTGATGATGATTCCACCACGAGCTCGTCGGCAAAAAAATTAAAAAGTGACGATAAAGAGCACGTGCCACATGAAGACACGCTCCAATATTCAATTATAGACTTTGCCTTAGTTTTTTCAACACTCTCATCTTTTTTGCTGTGTTCTAACATTATTAAAAATAAAGATGAAGAAAAATTGTGTAGTGGAAAATTGGATATTTAACAATACTCGAAATTCGATCTGGGATTCAAAATGGTGGTAGCATGTGAACGATGTGATCCGAAATATATTTTATCACGTAGAAAAATCGGGAAAATGTCGGAAATTAATCGCCGGTTCATTTTTGTTATGCGAATATTGGGCTTGGGGCTTGCCGGATGCATGAAATTTCCGGTTTGATGGATCTCAGCAGTTCATTTTTAAATCAATCAACATACGATTTTTATATGCATAAAATACATGAGTTGATCGAGACAATTGCTCAAACAATGTTCTCCTCTGCTGCTCAAGAAGAAAAGTAATTAACGAGCCTCGAAAACGACGTTGAAACTACAATAGATGTGAGTGTTTCCGGTGACGGTACGTGGAAGAAACGTGGCTTCGCATCACTATATGGTGTGAGTTCACTAATCGGATATTATTCGGGAAAAGTGTTGGATGTGTTTGCGAAATGCTCTTACTGTAAATAATGTGAGTCTTGGAAAAAAAAATTGAACACGGCAGAAAGATGCTATATACAGCTCTACAGACAAAAATTCTAAGCACGGAAATTGCCCAAAAGATCCAGACTCCTGGTGCGCCTGGCAGCGAGCATCGGCTACAAACACTATTTCATCATTCAAACATGATTATACTGCATTAGCAGATGATGTTTTATCTGCAATAAAACCTATATATGAAGATCTCAATAAGGATGAGCTTCTGGCATGGTGTGTTGGTGGTTTCACACAAAATAATAATGAAAGCTTGAACCAGATAGTCTGGAAGATTACTCCAAAAACACTTCCTGCTGGTTCAAAAATTGTTAATATTGCTGCATTAGTCGCTGCTTGCACTTTTAATGAAGGAACATCAGCTTTATTATTATTTATGCATGGAGTGGATTTCAAACTTGGCCGAAATTCCCACGAATATGCCCGAAATGCTGATGAAAACCGTGTGTGCGCAACCGAAAAAAAATCTGCATGCGAGACTCGCAAAGCCGGGATTGGTCATAGACAGGAGCAAAAGGATGCCCTGGACATTGCAGCTACTGCAGGTTGTTTACTTTATGGCCCAGGAATTGACGATTCAATGTAGATTAAAAAAAAATTTTTTCCCCAGTTATATTGGTACGCAAAACTTTAAACACGTTTTTCTCGAAACTGTGTTTTCAAAATTGATTGTCAAAAGTTCTCGAAAACTACTCAACCGATCTTGATGAAATTTAACATTGGTCTTTGCGATACAATTCTCAAGAACTTGGACGAAGGATTCTTTTTTTATTCAATTACAACTATTTAAAAAACAAAAAATGTAGAGAAAATTTGACCAAAATTTGCATTTTTTTGTAAAAATGTCTGCGAAAAATGCAATTTTCACTTCTTTTCTTTTCCTTCGTCCAAGTTCTAGTTTATGCTCTTAACTAAAACAAGAATTTCTTTTTTTCACTTTACATGATCCTGTCATGAGTTCTTCTGACAACGCAGACGCACCTTTTTCCCGAGGCGTCATCGGAAATGAAGTCACAATGGCGGAGTTTTAAATATTTTTCTTTGAAAATTAAAAAAAATTATTCTTCGAATGTAGAGCTTTAAGACAGTAAAAAATTTGAATAAAAAATTGTTGAAAATAGACCTTTTTTAAACCCATGTAACCCCTTAAGTGCACATTGTGGTGGAGTTGTGTGTGTTGTGTCGCCTTATTTTCCAGTTTTTACAAGATTTGTTTAAATAGCTCGCAAACGGTAATTAAAACCTTAAATATTTTTTGACACACAATTTTAATTAAACTTTTTTCATTTTTTAAAATTTGTTCATTAGTTGTTGCAACAAACAAATGGAATTACAATGCCTTTGGTGAGATTGTTGATGACGTTGTAGAGTGAGAGCCAGCGCCTGCCTGACCTACGTTATAGTATAAAAGCTGAAGTTTATTCTGTGTGTTCTCACTAGCATTGAGTACAATGTTTGGGGGTTACAAACCTTGAGTAGTGGTGCATTCGCCAGGTATCAGGTAATAAGGTGCACAATAAATGAACTCTCTCACGTTAAAGTATAAAGGCTGGAATTTGGATATTATCTTTAAATATCTATTTTGAGTTAATATTTAAGAAGCCAGACCTTTCCGAACGGTCTAACACTCCCCCAGACCCGGTAGAAGGTTAAATCTCCCTAGAGCGTATTGCCCATGTATATGACTAACTGTAAGAGATGTTTAATAGCTTCAATGCAATTAGGTGGCAAAAATGCAAGAAATGAAGATTCAGCGAGATTTATTTGGACCTATGCTGGGAATTTCAATCGATTTTAACATAGATATATCAAAAATTCTTTCATATCCGATAACACCAGTGCCTATGTCCAAGTGCCATTTAGATGGTACTATTTGTTGAACCGAAAAATCAGCATTAGTTAAACACTTGGAAAAAGGAGTTGCCCACCAGCCACCTCCTAACATTGATGTAGTTATAATCGATGGTTTCTTTTTATTATACACAATGACAGAAGTTCCGAAGACATTCGGAAATATATAAAAAAAAAAAATGTTACAAAGGTTCTGTAACTTTGATGCATCGCTAATTGACATCATATTCGATTAATATTTCACGCCATCAATCAAGGACTATAAAAGAGGTCTTCGTCAAGAATCTTCAAACTTAGACTTTACTATTACTGGACCTGATCAAGTTCGACCCTTTGATTTCACGAAAGAATTAAAAAACGCCAAATTCAAGCAAGCTCTTGTTGATTTTTTCATCTCACATTGGGCAAGTAATGAAGTTGCTCCATTAATTGACAATAAAGTAGTCAACGTCAATTTCAGGCAATGTCATTCGTTCGTTACAAATAATGATAATGAAATAGTATGCAACGTACTTAATAATCTTTCGTGTCCAGATCATGAAGAATCCAAAGGCATGCCGACCTATTAGTTTAACGTCGTTTATTTCAAAACGATGGAGAAAGTGGTGGATAATTATATTAGGACAACTCACCTATCAAAATACCCACTACATTCAAATCAACACGCATACAGGACGGGAAAATCAACAGACACCGCACTGTACGAGTTGACTAGCAAAATCAAGGAATCCTTAGAATACAAAGAGGTAGCACTAGGTGCATTCCTCGATATTGAAGGGGCCTTTGACAATACCAGCCATGATGCGGTAAAGAGGGCGCTAGTGAAAAGGGTCAGACTGTCAGAAGCTGGGGTGATATGTCACGCGGATGCGGATGATATAGCAATTCTAACCAGAGGAAAATTCGAAGGGACACTGTGTGATATAATGCAGGGGGCACTTCGAATTGTGAACAGCTGGTGCCAGGAGATAGGTCTAAGGCTTAACCCCGATAAAACCACACTGGTGCCGTTCACAAAAAGAAGAAATATGGACCAACTTCGTACCATATATCTAAATGGAACGGAGATTGAGTATAAAAATGAAATCAAGTATCTCGGATTGCTGTTGGACGGCAAGTTCGGGTGGAACGGACACATTAAGGCAGTGTCTGCAAAGGCTGTCAGGGCTCTGATGGTGTGCAGGAACATGACAGGCAAGTTCTGGGGTAACCCGGGAATCCTGCGGTGGATGTACACCATGATGGTGAGACCAATCATCACGTATGGATCGGTAGCCTGGGCAGACAAAATCAAAGAACACAAGACGAGGCTTGCACTCGATCGAGTTCAGCGTTTGGCATGTGTCTGTATCACCGGAGCTATAAAGTCATGTCCCACGGCAGCTCTCCAGAAAATCATACACCTATCGCTACTTCATTTGGTGATTTTTTTTTTTTTTTTTTTGTTTGGGAGGTGAAGGCTATTTACGCCCTGAGTGTCGGACTCCCCCCCGGACTACCGACTAAACACCTCCCCTGTCACACCGAGAACCTAGCCTGGAACTGTTTGTCACATTACTTCGGACTAGGCCTCATTAATCATCGCTTAGCGATGTCTTCAGGCTAAGGGAAATCTCTCTTCACGTATGGATAGGAAGGAATTGCAATTAGTAACTATAATATTGCGTTACAGAGATGTTCCCTCCCTCGCCAAGCGATCCATTACGTCCTTCTTTATAATGAGTACTGTCCGTACATAATGTGACACACAGTTCCAATTGTCCTTTGATTTCATCATTTTTCCCGTTAGATTTTCTGGGGAAATTACGCCAATTTTCTCCGAGAGATGCGAACGGAGTCTTGTAAATCTATTACACGTAAAGAACGTGTGGCATGCGTCATCCGTCATCCCCGGGCAGAACACGCAAGTTGGGGATGGTGTTTTTCCCATCTTATACAGGTAAGACTGAAAATACCCGTGACCACTGAGTAGTTGCGTCAGATAATAATCAGTCTCACCATGCATTCTGTAGAACCACGGCCCCAAGTCACTTATCAGCCGTGCGGTCCATCTGCCTCGCGTTTCGTTTTCCCATGTTTGCTGCCATAAGATAAGGGTTCTTCTCCGTTCCTCTCGGCTGACGGTTTCTCTCGCCGACTCCCCCCTACGTGAGTATACACGTTTCCGTTCGTCAGCAAGTAATTTAATTGGAACCACCCTCGAGAATTGGAACCACCCTCGAGAAGATTTGGTGATAGAAACAGTAGCGACATCTACAATGGCAAGAATCTTCCATGAAGGAAGAGGAAATGGCCTCATAATTGGGCACAAGGACCACGCTAAACTAGCGAAGGTGTCCCCTTTCATATATGCACCGTCGGATCGCATGACGTCGACTTTTAACTTTCACAACAGTTTCCGTGTAGTGCTGAATGACAAGAGGGAATGGAGCGTTGAATCCAATATACACCTCATAAGACGGAATGCGATCAAGTGGTACACGGATGGTTCCAAGACATCTGAGGGAACGGGAATTGGAGTATTTGGGCCTGGCACCAAATACTACCAACCGTTGGGAAGTATGCCAAGTATCTTTCTGGCTGAAGTTTATGCCATTGCTGTAAGCGCACGACTCAGCATAGACAGAGGATACAAAGGCATAACTATAGCTATAATATCCGATAGCCAAGTAGCACTAAAAGCACTAGAATCCCCGGTGATTACATCGAGAATGGTTCTAGATTGTTGCAATGTACTTAACAAATTGAGTGCGGACAATAGAGTTACCCTATACTGGGTGCCAGGGCACGCAGGTATCGAGGGTAATGAGCAAGCGGACCAACTGGCGAGAAAAGGAGCATCGACAGCATTCG
Organism: Stratiomys singularior; assembly: GCA_954870665.1. Lineage (NCBI taxonomy): Eukaryota > Metazoa > Arthropoda > Insecta > Diptera > Stratiomyidae > Stratiomys > Stratiomys singularior. The sequence continues at coordinate 8,601,877 of OX940881.1, read as the reverse complement.
TCGGCCCTGAACCCTTTAGCGCAATTGAAATGAATCTCATTCACAGGGCCCTAAAGGAAAATGAGGAAAGAGAAGGCAATAGGCTCTGGAATGGACTTCCAGGGCTTCGAATGTCGAAGCTGTTCCTCGACGTTTATGACGAGAAAAAGTTTCGAGAGTGCATCGAAATGAATAAAAGAAAGCTAAGGGTCCTGACTGGGATGTTCACGGGGCACTACACACTCGGAGGGCATCTAAAAAAGATGGGCTTGACAGCGAATGATGAGTGCAGATTTTGTGATCTTGCGAAGGAGACACCGGTGCATCTGCTGGCACACTGCGACGCGCTGTCGCGCAGGAGAAGAGACAGTCTGGGAAGTTGCTTCCTTGTTGAGGAGGATTTGGGACGCCTGAGGCCGAAGCAAATCATTGACTTTTTGAGGAAGATCGATCTGCTTGAGGCGCTCTCTAGGCGCACCGGAAGCGGGGGCACAATAAACCTGTAAGGGTTGACGTGCACTATCCCCGACAGTAATCAATCAATCAATCAATGAAGAAGCAGACACAAAAATTGTTTATCATCTGTGCAACATTGAGTATGAAGCAAATAACGTTATTTGAGCTAGCGATACTGATATTGCTGCTATACTACTTGGTCATATGGATCATATTCAAAATAAGAAATCACATGTATGGATGCTTTCAGGAACTGGTAATAAAATGAGATACATAGGTCTCAAGAAGGAAGTGTATTTTGTAAAAGCTTGCCTGCACTCCATGATATAACAGAATGTGACTATAATCCGGCATTTTTCAAAAAAGTGAAAGTCAAACCTTTAAAACTTCTGAGAGAAGTTTTAAAGAGAAAAGAAGAATATCAAATGTTTTCTCATTTTGCCGCCATTGATTTAACATTATTAAATAAAAGCTTTGAATCCAACAAAGTATTATAAATTCCATTATACAGCTCTTACATTTAGTTACATGCATGGGCAATACGCTCTAGGGAGATTTAACCTTCTACCGGGTCTGGGGGAGTGTTAGACCGTTCGGAAAGGTCTGGCTTCTTAAATATTAACTCAAAATAGATATTTAAAGATAATATCCAAATTCCAGCCTTTATACTTTAACGTGAGAGAGTTCATTTATTGTGCACCTTATTACCTGATACCTAGCGAAGGCACCACTACTCAAGGTTTGTAACCCTCAAACATTGGACTCAATGCTAGTGAGAACACACCGAATAAACTTCAGCTTTTATACTATAACGTAGGTCAGGCAGGCGCTGGCTCTTAGTCTATTGGTGCTTTTTGTCGCAGTTGTATATCTAAAATCATTGTGTTGCATAACGATCGAAGCAGTATAATTGTATTTTTCGGCGAGCTTAATATATATCGCTCGTCCTGCACACTAACCAGTATATCTACATACGACTACGAAATGATGGCTAGTATGTTTCAGTTCTATTTTGAATTTTGAACCAGCCACATCTCAATTTATTTTCATTGTTTACCATAGACCTTAGAACCAGGTCGTGTAAAATTTCATTTTCATGGAAAATAATTTTTCTCAAAATCTATCATTAACTTTTGCTAAAAGTTGTGAGAATACATTTTCCCCCAGGATCCTTCGTTTAGTATTTACATTAAAATTGTACATTCACAATAGCACATGAATATCATGTGTGCATGCACTCTTACCCGTTGTAGTTTGTGAGTTGAGTTATCGACAACGCTCGTAGTCGCGCGAGATGGGTGAACAGTTTTATTCGTTAGTTTGTCGGTTCGAAACTCGATTGGATCCGTCGCAATGACAGAATTAATATTTATATCTTCACACATCGCTTGTGCCTTCTTCTCTTGGGCAGGATATTAGCCGACCAGATGGCTAGTAAACTCCAATCAGGATGGCTAGAATGAATAGTTCGCACTTGGCCGTACCAATGGCATGTTAATATTCAATAGCTGTCGTTGGTCCCGTACTAAATAGGTGTGAGTACACTTTCTTTTTATTGTTGTTATATTAACACGCTTGCAGACTCATTCGCAGATTATAGGAAAAGTTTCGCCAACATGTTGCTACTACAGTCGTTTATTTATGCAATGGACGAGCTGCAGCTTTGGTTTAGACACGATGTAAAGATTAGAGGCGTCATTCAGTTCCTGGGAACAAAGTTTTTCAAGTGTAACTATCAGACGCTAATTCGAAAATTGTATATAAGCTCAAGGCAGTTTGCTTGAACGTTCAGGACTTTAGGAACCTTTAGATCGTTGTACAGGCATATCACAAAACTTGTTGGAATAAGGAACACATTTTTACGTCCAGTTAAAGTAACTCCTTTGAGGTATTCTGCAGAGATTAGCATTAATCCCTTCCGAATAATGCTTAGCAATTACTTTTGCTGATATATTGCAAATTGTTAGCACAATGAGCTTGTACAGTCACAACATCACCCAAATTCGTCCATAGTTTGGTACAAATATCTTTACAAAACAATTGTAAACACATTTCAAGTAAAGTTAAATTAATTTTTTTCCGTATCTTAAAAGAAATTTAAGACTACGTCCTCCACTTTCCATTCCTCGCAAAAAAAAAAAAAAAACAACCAATTAACACTTACCGAGACCATTATCGACACAATACTATTCAGGATGGCATCAATTTCATTTGGATCGCCATCCTTGAAGCAAACATCACAAACACCAATAATTTTGTGCAGATCATCCTCGATACCTTTCGTTGATTTCTCTTGAGAAATTTCGGCGCCCAATTTTTTGAAATACTTGCGCAGCTCCTGTGCCTGAAAAGTAACAGAAAGGGGGGAAAAAATTATAGAACGAATTTGTTTAATTTGGTATTCCAAGTCGACAATTGTTCATAACCTCAATACAATATGATTTATTTGCAATTTTAACACGGTATGTGATCTATAATGATTGAATTGTTAGGTTTAAGTATTTAGTTTACTACTTACTTGATCTTCAAGCGTTAAATCGATAAATACAGCCGGCCCTTGCATGATTTCGGCTTGAAAGTTAGAGACGTGTTAGACAATTGACAACCACACGTCGGATTGATGACAATTTGAAGGACTTGTTTAAAGCAAACGAACAAGGATTGTACGGATTGGGATTGCGATTTGGTCGAGTTGAAAGTGTGGTGAATTTATGATGTAAATAAACGACCGCCACCATAATAAGAAGAATGTTTTTATGAATGAAAACTGAAATATTCATCAAAACGAGTGATCGCGCTACGTTACCAAATGTAATAAATTCAATCCATAAGTGAATCTCAAACGCGAATGGACAATATATTGTAGAATTTCCAATGCCAAAAACATATGTACATCATCAACTGTCACTGGAAACGTCACCGAACGAAATCCGGTCGACCGAGTTGTGAAGACCTACCGCAAACCCGCGATAAGTCATCAGCGATACCGAGAACAGATATAGGCGAAATACATTAACGTACGTTGACTAGTTGTGTTTGAAAATTAAAAGTATTCCAAGCTCTTATCAGTTTATTCACGGCACCGTGAAAATGTCGAAACGTACGCAACCCACGTGGCAAAAGCCAGATTTGATCGAAAGACCGAAACTGAAGCTATACAATAGCTTAACACGACAAAAGGAGGATTTCATTCCGATCGATGGTAACAATGTGCAATGGTATAGTTGTGGTCCAACTGTTTACGATGCATCACATATGGGACATGCCAGGTAACGTATTGCGATATTAGATTCAAAACTTTGTTTTCTCACGCAATTGCATTTCATCTATTGCTCAGATCCTACATATCCTTTGACATCCTGAGACGAGTACTTACCGACTATTTTGGCTATAACGTTCAGTATGTTATGAATATCACCGATATTGATGATAAAATTATTAAGCGAGCGCGACAGAACTACTTGTATGAGAAATATGCGAAAAATGTTAGTTCGCTGGAACAATTGTTGGCTGATCAAAAGGACGTTTATGCTGAGTTTAATGCGAAAATTGTTAAAAATCTTGATCCCGACAAGAAAGTCATGTTGGATAATATGCTGGAGCGGATGACAAAGGCTGTCGACGAACTTACAGACGCGGTGAAAACAAATAATTCGGAAAATATTGAAAAAGCACAAAAGAATTATTTAATTGAAGCAAAGGATGCTATTTCGGATTGGTTGGATAAAAAGGAAGGTGCAACGGTGAACGAGAATTCGATATTTGAGTCGCTGCCAAGATATTGGGAAGAAGAATTCCACAAGGATATGAAGGCGTTAAATGTAAGTAATGGATGCGAGAAGCCATTGGTGCGGGTAGACGTTCTTCCTCAATGAGCGTAATATCACTATTTGATATAAACAATTATTTGTGCTAGAACGATACTATCTAGATTTTCTTATCCCTTATCCTTCAACATTTCACGGATAGTTTTGAGTGTGTGCAGAACTTTCCATGTTTCGAATTAATTTATTTTCTTTCCGTCACTAGTTTAAACTTCATTCAATACGTTACCATTATTTAACTAATTGTTAAAAAGTATGCTAGTTTTTATTAAAAAATGAATGCCTCTGTGAGGTGTACAATCTGCATAAATAGTAAAATAAGTTCAATTGGATAAAGTATAGGCAGATGGAGGTTGATGGCTCGATCAGTGGGCTCAGCTAGGTTGAAATGGTTGATGAGGGCAGCAGGGCAGAGATTCCAACGACGGCGGCTCAGCTGACGGAGGAAGCTCTAACGTTGTGGCAGGTGGTACAATGATTGCTGGTGGCAATCAACGGCGTTGAGTGCACCACACGAATGTTTGTGCGATGAAATAGAATGAAATGCAATTCTGTCAATAGTAGAGTTGACAGACTAAAATTGCTGAAGGATGTTTGAGCATCGCTTCCTGGGTAGGCAGAGTTAGAAACTGCTTGATAGAATGATCCTAGGAGAATCTCTTTAAAAGTGTTCAGTCTGTGAGGAGACTCTTCTACAGAACTTTGGAAAGAATGGTCTTGTGTTTGACCTCTGTAATTCGCCTCGGAGGAGACTCCTCGACAGACCTAGAAATATATTGGTCTGCGTGAAGACCTTCTGTCAGCGTGGTAGAAACTCTTAGCCTACGTGGAGGTTCATCTACAGAGTTTGAAAAAAGGAGAGAAAAAAAAAATAGGAGCTAGTGACTATCTTACCACAACAAGGAAGTTGTGAGGTGTTGTCCTTAATTTAATTGCTGGCAATGATTGTCCAAACACTGTTATGAATTAAAGACACAAAAGAAGTCACTGTATTCACAGCCACGGCACTAAAATCATTGCGCGAAGGTGAATCACAATAAAGTGGCAAAAGAACGATTAGAAGAAAGAGATGTTTCCGCGACGGACTTTTGTCTAAGACTGACTGTTTTAGTCTTAAGGAGAAGGGGTTTCAGTACAGAACAAAAAGGAAAATTGTGGGAGAAGGGGTTTTTTGGTGGTGGACATAGTCCAGATGGGTTGAAGTAGTTGTACGTGTGAGAATTGCATGTTTTCCACACGTGGACTGCCAGGCGTCTTGGCTTGGTTTTATGGCCGTGAGAAAATGAAAGTTTTGGATGGATCTCTCTATATACGAAAAGGGTATTTGTTGAATGATTATTTGTTTACGGAGGATTCGCTTACCTCTATATACGAGCTGTTTTTATGATTTCAACACTAATACATAAACTGCAGTGAGAGTCACAAGTTTGTATACACCTACTAGTTGCCACTACAGAGGTGACAGTCCCTAAGTAACAATTCCTAATCGAAATATTTTGAAACACAAGGAAAACTTGTACTTCAGTGTTTTATTATTCATTTTAATTTAATCTGAAAAAAATAGTACCTCATGAACTATTCACAAGAAAAGATGAAATCATTCGAAAATGCCGTCAAAAGTTAGTGTACAGGGCACTCAATTCGAAAATACAACGGTTATTCCCCTTAATTTTAATTTACGTTTTTAAACACATCGGTCAGTTTGTGTTCATTTATTCACTTCCCAGTACAATTTTCGTGAAAGGATCGTGTAGACAGTAATAATCGTGACAGGAAAACATCTTTCAGTAAAAATGCAGAATTTGGTCGACCAGCATCCAAAATTGGGAAAGTCTGCGACGGAAATCGTTCAAATTGTAAAGAAAATTCGTGCCACAGGTCAGCGAATGCTCGAGAAGTACAACTTGCAATGAAAAAACGAAGACTATACCACGCTCCGCCCTTCCTGGCATTCTGCCGGATACCGAAGTACGAAAAATAGGAACAGGTGAGGAACACCCGGAGGTCCAGTACAATACAAATATTGCAATATGTGTCTAAAAGACGCGATAATCCATTATGTGCATCAACAGTTCGTAGAGCGTTTAATGCTAATGAGTTGCACGGAAAAGACCTCAGGAAGAAACCTTGCATCTCTGCTGCTAAACGACTTAAACAACTGAGCTTCGCAAAAAGTCATTTAAAAAATCCACGATAGTTTTCAGGATAATGCCCCCTTCACTGACGAAAGTAAATGTGTAATATTTGAGAAAAAAACAGAGGTAACGTCAGCAGATCATCAAATGCGAGCTCCTTCCCCAAAACCTGATTTCTACCGTGAAACATGGTCGAGGTTAATTGATAGTTTGGGGATGCATGTCAGCTGCTGGCACAGGAAATCTTGTTCTCATTGAAAATCTCGCTGAACTACAGGGATTATCTCCAGATTCCGAAAAATGATTAAAAGTGTAGTATGCAAAAATTGTAACTTTGTGGGTCCAAGATCATGGGTCTTCAAACAGGAAAATGATCTAAAGAACACACACAAGATATTAAAAGTATTGCTGTAATATACCTAAGAAGCTGCCCCCCTCTCCCCAATCTCCAGACCTTAACCTCATTGAAAATCTTTGGGAATTTTGCAAAAGAAACATCTGGACACGTACCATGATATACCGGGTTGCATTGACGGAAATGGGAAACACATCTTGTGAATCCCTGAATACCGTGACCATCACCTTGCCGGCTGTTATTACAGTCTTAGCTTCCCTTGGGAAGAAACTCGTAGTGCGCCGGATGAACTTCACAGTTTCGAATGTTCTTGGGTCTCAGGTGTGTACCAGCGGATCCATGTTACGTCGGCAGCTACGAATCGACATAGAATCAAACATCGTCAACTACTGCTCTAATGTGGTCTTACGGTTACGCTTGTTGCCTGGGGATAGCAAAAGCGGCACCCGTCGCTGATAACTTTTACATGCCCAACATTTCATGCAAGATATGATTCAGGCGTACTTTTGACGTGTCTACTGTCTGAGCTATCTCCCGCAACTTGAGTCGGCGGTCTGCCAGTACGAGATCTAGGATTTTTGTCACGTCATTCTCCGTGGAAGGCGTTTTGGGGGCACCTGCGCGTAGCTCATCAAAAACCGACGTGCGACCACCTTGAAACTTGTTAAGCCAATTTTTTACGGTCACCATCGCAAGAGCATAGTCACGATACACAAAACCCAAGCGCTGATTGATTGCATTGCGCGATATCCCTTCCAAAAACAAGTATCTGATCACCGATTGATATTGCTCTTTATCCATTTTCTGAAAGCCGGAGACACGTTCTACAACCGCGATCCTAGAATCCATACTCGACGCGATCAACACAAAATTACGAGTCCGATTCCGATCGGTATGCTTTAGTTTTTAGTTTAGCGTTGATTTTACTGCTGCTGCTGTTGCCCATAGCCCGCTGAAGTCCGCAGTTCATAGATGGGGCAAAATGGCATTGTATGCCCTTCTTGGGGCAGCTTCTATTTATTTTTTGCCATGAATGATTCCGCCTTGGATAGAGTTGCTAGTTTATTGAGTTTGTTTTTGCCTCCCACAAAGTCCCTTGCGTTGTCACAGAGAAGATCTTCGCAATATGCGCCCCATGTCATAAATTTTCGTAGAGCATTGAACCATTGAACCTATGATACTTTCAGCGGTTAAATCGGATACAAGTTGTAAGTTTACTGCCTTCGTTGGGAAATAGCAAAATTCTCCTGCACAGCTTTTCATCAGTTTTTCGCCTCATGCAGGTAATATGTCCACATGGGCATACAGAAATCAACACCGGCCGCTATGAACGCTCATGAGCTCTTTCCTTAGGGAAATTTCCAATTTTTTGGATAAAAATGTGGAAGTTGCTATTTACGCACTCTATTCATTGAGCTTCAATAGATCTCGTCAATGTTCTGCCTTGAACGATCCAGAATTTTCGTTATAGTCCATGTCTTGTTTCACTGCACACTGTATTTTGTCCGAAAGGGATGGAGATTGTTGTTTTTTTTTATTCCTCCCAGCGAAATTCCGTCGTTTCGCGTCTCTTTTTTATGTAACGTTCACGTACGCGTTTCGGTAGTGTGCCATCTGTGGTGTGTGAATTTGTTCTTTATTCTGCTAGTCCCCGGCATGATTTCATCCCTCGAAAGTACTCGGGCTAACTCCTCGATGTCTTTTTTTTCGATATCTGATATGGATAGAGTTCAGGTTGCTGCGCGTTCAATACGCACGCCCACCAATTTTGCGTAAAACCTCTCTGGTGGACGTTCGATGAGAAGTTCTCTAGCATTCTCCTTTTCTAAATATAAATCACAAAAAATTCTAAATCTCACAACCCATAAAGCTGCACAGGCGTCCACTAAAGAAAACATTTCGGTGGGTTGCTGCCGTGAAAAGAGACGAGAAAAAGAGCACAACGAACCGGGCAGTTCCCAGTCTGGTGCTGGAGGTACCATTTGATATGCTCCAAAGCGAGTACCGCGATCCTACCTTGCACAATAGGCAGCAATTAAGGTGCAGCATGCAGAACCCAATGAAGTAATTATAAATATTTGAATCGAAAGCGATGATGAACAAGTCCAGGCGTAAGCAGTGCAACGATGCTTTGGGTATACAATAAACAGACAACAGAATCAACTAAACCAACAGAAGAGAGCTTAAGTCGGCGTCTTTTAAGAAGTTCTGTAATAGTTCGACCTTTATAAAACAAACCATCATAAGGATGATTCGTGTGGCCGAAACAGAAAGCCTTCTCGAGAGTATACACATCCGTTAAGGATGTGCTAGAGTCCAGCGCTGTTGTATCAATCTTCAGGCAATTTCAGCTTTCGAACAACTCCCTACGAGTGTGTTGCAGAGACCAACAAAGTATCAGAGACTATTAACCCTTTCGCTACGAAAGTGTGTTCCGTCGGAGTGACATCGCTGTATGGGCCACCGTGAAGTAGCAGCACTATCCGGAGCACTACGCCGAAAAGTGTGTATCGCGCTTAGGTGTTCAAAGTTATATTGTTTGGTGCATCTTCGTCTTATTATTGATCATACGATTTTTTAAGTGCTATGCAAAAGCATTTGGAGATATTTCAATTGTTAATAAAAAAAAATGTGTTTATAAATTGAAAATTACGCGGGAAATTTTACATCCGAATTGGTTACAACCCAACATTTTTTCGTCCATTTTTGGGCCTCTCCACCTGCAGTGTTTTTTGTTCAAAATTCCGGCGGAGTCTGAATCATTCAGACCAGGGGCACAAATCGGTATTCTGGCACTGAGGGTGTTCACTGTTTCAGGGTTCAATTAAAAGGTGATGGAATATGTTTTTTTTCTGAGCTTAAGTAAACGATTTGAAACTCATAGGCCCATAGGACAGGTTAAGGGCTGTCAGGTCCCTTACCTGCCCATCTCAGGTTAAGCCCAAAGTTCAGCCCTGGGGATTTAAATATCAATCTACATTTTATTGCTTTATTTATAACTTGTCACGGTACCTTACATGAATATTTTTTAAGCTGTTCAAATTTGTGTGCATCCACTGCAGTGCTGACACCTATCAGACTATCCGTCTCTGGAGTTCTTCGATATTTCCGTTCTTTCGTTTTCAAAATTCTTTGAACGGATGATTCACTCACCCCAAGAGTTTGGGACAACAAACTATTCTGGTTCACATGAGGATCCTCGATGACACTGAGAAGAATCTCCAAGGCTTTCTCCTCATTATTTGCACTTTTATCCCGGCCCGATCTCGGCAAGTCTGCTACAGACCCGGTCGCTGTAAACCCGTCAACCTTTTTCAGCGTTGATTTTGAAATCGGTGGCACATCAGGATGGGTGTCGTTAAACACATTCGCAGCACTCTCGTATGACCTCTGTGTGTGACCATACCCGCGCATTAACAAGATCTCTATTCTTTGACTGGTGGTTAAGGGCATATTTAGCTCGAAGAAAGAACTTATGAAACAATTATTGATTTTAATAAGATTAATTCAGATGGTGACTATGGTTTTTCACACAATGACCACGTTCAATTGATTTGCGTTTAAGTCTGTCATTAGGAAGCAGGGAATATTTTCTCTCGCACAAACATGAAAACACAAAATAATTTGCGAGGACAAATTTTTACTATTGGGGAACATTGTATTGAGTGTATTGATTTAATAACATAGGATTTAATAACATAAATCAAATACCACACAGGAAAATATTTGCCGTGTGATGAGTAGATGTGCGTCGAGTCTTATTGTCTTCATTTTGCTTAGTGAGTGCGAAAGAAAACATCGCTTTAAGATGAACACAATCAGTCAGGAGTGGTAATTTTCGAGAAAAAATGTGGTTCTTCAAACGGACCAACGGAATTCGGGTTTTAACCAATTGGGATGTAAAATTTCCCGCTAAATCCGAATCTGCAATAAAAAAGATGGGTTTGCATTTGAAATTTCGAAGTTAGGTCTCATATCTCGTGTGAGTCCTCATCGGGACCGAAACTGGTGGGTCCATTCGATTCCTCGGGGGAAATTACTGCAGACCACAGTATCAGAATTCCGATTTTCTCACCCTTGCGCGAAAGAAATCCAACGTTTCCAGAATTTTGTACCAACCTGTATAGGTGACACTCATACACACAGATCGTCGTGCGGATATCGTCTATAGACGACGCTCGTAGCAAAAGGGTTAACCAAACTCCTCTAGAGATAGATAACTTCAGCATGCGCTTGATGCTTGCAAATTCAAGAGCGTAAAAAACTGGATCTCCAACGAAAAGGCAAAGCGATTTTCCTGGCTAAGAAAGGGATTTCGTCGTCGCGCTACGGACGCTCATAAGCTTTGGGCTACCGTAAATAACGTCTCCAACAATCTTGTGCTACAGACCACGGAACTCCCATTGATAAATCCAAGGATAGCACTTTTTTAATTGTCGTTAATCGAGCCCGATCAGCTCTTGCTGTGAATATCTTCCTAAGTATTCGCTACAAATGACCAACCCTTTGCAGTTTCAGCAGTTTTTAATTATGAAGGCTTCTTGCTCCTCAAAAAATTCGTGCAACTCACCATTGTGTCCTATTCTTGTTTAATCTCCTTCACGTTTTACTCTTATAATGCGGCTGAACACTGGTCTTTCAAGCGCATTTATTTTGTTTGAAGATGTTTGCTAGAGTTTCCACGCCTCACAACTGCAACATGGTACAGATCTTATCACCTCTTTGGATATTTGGAGCCTTGTTCTTCCGTAGTTATGTAGAAAAGAAAGAATTAGGTGACGAAGTAAGAGGACGTTTAGAAGGACATGTCGAAAAATTTTGCCAAGTAGATACACAATTCGTGTGCGCTTTCTATTCTTGGAACATTCAACATTATAATGGGCTGGTTTGGTTCCTTATCTCGACCATGGTCTTGACACTTTGTAGTCCAACATGCTTCGCTTCTATGTGTATGACTAAGAGGATATCAGCAGATGTAGTCGATAGTGATAGGATCTTAGTAATAGGTGTGCATGCTTTTTTATTCTATAGACCATTATTTATTGGGAATGAAAAGTCAATCGGATTTTTATATCGTCATCATCATTGGCGATGCAGATACCCACGCCTGTTTACAGAAGAACTCGATTCCAATCGTTACGATGCCATAATCTCACCGGGCTAGGACTTAAGAGTTTTGAGTGTAAGCTTTCTGGGGTTTTCTCCTTAAATTTTGAAGTTTTATTGAGAAAAACTGGTATAATGTGTATCATTCAAAATATTGCCCGTCCATCTCTGCTACCTTGACACACCTTGCAGGCAGCAGACGGATATCTCGTGCAAGAAATTTCTCGTCTTTTGAGGCGATCCAGGACTCAACCTAATTTCTCACTTCTACATAAGATGTGAAATGTTTCGCAGTCAACTCATGAACCATTGACCGGAAAAAGTGTTAGTCCGAAGGAGCAATGTCTGGCAAATATGACGGGTGAGATAGGGCATCTCAGTTCAGTGTCTCCCAAGTTCCCTTGACAACTTTGACAACATGTGGCCGATCGTTGTCGTGCTGAAAGATAATTTTCTCATGCCTATAACTATATTTTGGGATTTTAAGCTTTAATGTTTGACTAAAGTTCATCAATTGTCGTTAACGTATTATTCCGGTGTGAGAGTTTGTGTTGATCTCCGTGTTGATCCCACCAGATGCACATTTTCTTCTTGGCATGAATACTCCATTTAGCTGTTGAAATTAATGCATGGGGACGGGCTTAAGTTTTTCTGCGCCTTCGATTGTCGTGGTGGACCAACTTTCAGTGTTTCGTCACTATTCGATACAAAAATCTCTTCCGCTTTTACCTTTGGAATATTTGTTTGCATGTGAAAACGGCGTTCGACGTCTATTGGCTGGAGATTTCTAATGTTTTTTTTGTTTCATACCATTGGGACGGTTTAAATCGCTTGTTCAGTGATTCCCAAGATTTCAGCAAGCTTCTCTTGCGTTTGGCATGAATATTGGTCCGCTGAGTCGGAATTAATGCTTTCAGCTCAACGTCTTGAAACTTTACTGGCCTCCCTTTGCGTTCATTATCACTGATGTCAAATTCGCCACTTTTAAAATGCTGGATCCAATACTCACATGTTTTTATTGATAGAGTATGCTCCGTCCTTCAGCTGCACTTTTCTTCACGATGAAGCAATAAAGCAGGGCTTTGCGCAAATGTTATTTCGTTGGTACAAAAGTTGACAAAGTTGGAGCACAAAACTACTTGTTGTTTAGACTTTATTAAAATGATGACGTTTTAACATGAATATATAAGTTACAAGATAGTTCGATGTGGCTTAATACTAGTTGTGCCATCTTTTATAAATCCTTTAAAACCTATTTGTAAACTTAATATAAACTGATCAGCAAAACTATGAATCTGATTGCAGATATTACCGCCAGACGTCCTGACACGCGTTAGTGAATATGTCCCGCAAATTATAACGTTTATCGAAAAAATCATATCAAACGGCTTAGCCTATGAAGCCAATGGCTCCGTTTATTTCGATGTGAATAAATTCGATAGTTGTGAAAAACATCATTATGCCAAACTGGTGCCCGAAGCTTATGGTGATATGAAATCGTTGCACGAAGGTGAAGGAGATTTATCGGTCGCGGAGGATCGTTTGTCGGAAAAGAAGTCTCCAAATGATTTTGCATTGTGGAAAGCCAGCAAATCTGGTGAACCATGGTGGGATAGTCCGTGGGGAAAAGGACGACCCGGTTGGCATATTGAATGCTCGGCAATGGCAGCTGATATTTGTGGGACATCATTGGACATACATACAGGAGGTGTTGATTTGAAATTTCCACATCATGACAATGAATTGGCACAATCCGAAGCTCATTTTAATAGTGCCGATTGGGTTAAGTATTTTCTGCATACAGGACATTTAACAATTGCTGGATGCAAGATGTCAAAATCGTTGAAGAATTTCATTACCATACAACAAGCATTGAAAAAACATACAGCGACACAGCTGCGATTGGCGTTCCTGTTGCATTCGTGGAAGGATACGTTAGATTATTCAGATAATACCATGGAAATGGCTGTACAATACGAGAAGTTTTTAAATGTAAACATTATAGCCACTTTGCTTGCATGTATGAATTAATTTGATTTATTTACTGCTTTTCCAGGAATTCTTTTTAAACGTTAAAGACTTAACTAGACGCGTATTAAGTGATAACATAAGTGAACAATTCGATGCATGGGGCAAGCCCGAACATGAATTGCAGTCCAAATTAAATTTAGCTAAGGATAACGTGCATACTGCATTATGTGGTAAGTTAACGATGCAACAAATCAAGTTTTTAGGCCTATTTGATTTTCTTCTTCACATTCACCTAGATAATATTGATACTCGATCGGCGTTGGACTCGCTACGTGACTTAGTCTCAGCAGCCAACATTTATATTCGCGACAACAAAACCTCATACAATGGCTTATTGCTACGTAAAATTGCTGCGTACATAACAGACATGCTCCACATTTTCGGGGCAATTAGTGGTCCTCGCGGCGGAATCGGCTTTCCAGTCGGCGGGTCGACATCGGATGGGGCTAGTCTCGAAGAAACTGTTTTGCCTTATGTAACAGCTCTTGCCGAATTTCGAAATCAAGTGCGAGAGCATGCAAAAAATCTAAAGGCCACCGACATTCTGAAATTGTGTGATCAATTGCGCGATGATATTCTGCCGAATTTGGGTGTTCGACTTGAGGATAAGGATGGTGGCATGTTTGCTGTGAAAATGGTTGATCGTGAGACATTGATGAAGGAAAAGGAAGCGGCCAAGTTGTTGCAAGCCGAAAAGACGTTGGAGAAGGAAAGAAAAAAAGCTGAAGCAGCTGCAGCGCAAGCGGCAAAAGAAGCTCAAAAACGTATCGATCCGAAAATTATGTTTTTGAGTGAAACGGATAAATATTCGAAATTCGATGAAAATGTGAGTAATTTTCAGGTGGATTAGTGTAGAACATGTTTGAATGATTTTCGTTTGAATTTAGGGCCTTCCCACGCACGATGCAGAAGGGAAGGAAATTAGTAAAGGACAGGCGAAAAAATTACAAAAGCTACAACAAGCGCAAGAACAGAAATATAAACAATATTTAGCATCGCTTAATGGTTCATAGTTCTGCCCAACGTTTTTCTAATTAATTATGCCTTTATGTAAATTGATGAAATTTTTTATTTTGTATTTATGATTAAAAATTAACACACAAAGAAAAACAAATAAAAAAAACGAAAGTAACGTATTTATTCGTTTATTTTTCACTCTTCTGGTATCAAATTTTTGAAGATATGGAGAGAGCCAATATTCGTCTTGGATATTTGACACATAGATGAAAAGCCGAAAAGGTAAAGTAATCGCAAAAGGTTGCTCTTGCGGGAGGTCTGTGAAATTTTCTTAAAAACTATTAGGTCCAACTAAACTGGCTTAGAAACCAGTTTAAAGGTTTGTTTTTGAGTCGTTTGGTGACGGATAATTACGGCTTGAGTGTCGGACTCGAAGTGGAACTCCCTCCCCTGTCAACCGGAAAATCTAGCCAGGAATCATTTAACACGATCTTCCTGGCTATGCTACCTAATTTATCTTCATGGAAAAGCTTATCATCGATCGCTTTTGTGAAGTCGATTCTTTTTCACGGATTTTCGGTTGTTATGGTTGCCACTGCCTAGAGTAAGATGTAGCCGTTTGTTTGCTGTTTCGCCGTTCCTCCTATTGTTTCGATTGGTCTTCTCGGCAACCTTTCTGTGGCATTTTACCCGGAAAACGTTTCTACGCAGGGCTCTAACTTATGCTTTTGCCCCGCTTTAAGCCACCTGCTCTGTAGTGCTCAATTCTGTCTAAATATTTTAAATACGCCCTGATTTCTGTTGCTCAGGAAATTACAAGATGTTTCCTGTACGTTTGTACCTTCTTTTGTACGTTTCGCCGCGTTGTCTGACGGGCTTTGTCGTGTTGTCAAAAGTGCTCCAAAAATAAGGAAATTATGTGTAAAAATAGTTTATTGATTCGACGTGAAAAAAAGAGGTTAAACTAATATATTCTTATATTTTTTATGTTAAAGCTATCCTATAAACCTATAGCCTATCCTCGACTGTGCAGCTACTATGCATTGTAGTCCATTTCCAAACAAACTTTTCATTCCTGTACGAATTATTGATTCTTGCCTGCATACATCATATGCCATCTTTATACCGATTGTACCTGTATAGTTCTCGTCAATATCTTCATGTCACGCTCCTTCAGTCCTTCGTTTATTATATATTTCGTTTGGGGCTTCCGGGCACTTTGCCGCCGAAGAATCCTGTTCGGTTTGATCTTCAGATACGGAAAGTACGATCCTCATGTATCATGAAAGTCTTCGATGCAAACGAGCTGAACAAAACCATGTTGTTAGTGAAAATGCGAACGACTGTGGAATCGGACGACAACTGAGCAGAAATCCTGCAATTCGTTCGTCATGTTTGCACTGACATGCTATTGAGTATGTATTTGATTTCCATAGTGTGCTATATTTCCTAAACACAGCACTAGTGGCTAGGCGCACGGTCGATCAAGCGCAATTAAGGCTAAATGTACAAATGCGCCGGGTGGGGAGCTGGATGACCACTCACGGGTTTAACCTAGCGTTAGAGAAAACCAAAGTGGTCATCCTGACAAAGAAGAGGATCCCCAGAGTAAGAATGGTCCCAGTCGGGGACACATTAGTAGAGTCGAAACGATCAGTCAAGTATCTGGGTTTGCTGATAGACTCTAAACTGAGTTTTTCGGCGATTGTCGGCGATTAGTCGACTAATGGCCAATCATGGGGGACCAAGTCCAACAAAAAGGCGTCTGCTAATGAGTGTAGTGCAATCTACGCTTCTTTATGGAGCAGAGATGTGGAGTGAAGCTTTCAACAAGGAATTGCACCGAAAACGGCCGGCACAGGTGCAGAGATGAAGGGCACTGCGGATTGGATCAGCATACTGTACAGTATCTGAGTCAGCGGTGCTGGTAATTGCAGGGATGATACCCATCGCTCTCCTTGCTAGAGAGCGTAAAAGAGTCTACCTCCGAAGGCCCGAGGGTAATAAAGAAAAAGTTGCTCGCGATGAAAGACGATGCACTCTCGACGATGGCAAAAATCATGGGAACGTGTGCTAAAAGGAAGATGGACCGCGCGGCTCATCAACGACTTGAGATCGTGGCTCAGTCGAACGCAAGGTGGGAGTGACTTCTACCTGATCCAGCTACTGAGCGGACACGGTTGTTTTTAGTCTTACCTGCACAAGATAGGTAAGTCACGGTCTCCAGATTGCATATTCTGCATTGGTGTGAAGGATGACGCCTGTCATACTTTCTTTTCATGCAGAAGATGGGACAAATAGCGCGGTGATCTTACCGAAAAAGTGGGATTCAGATTCCAGATTCCATTTAGATAGCCTAATCGAAGAGATGCTGAAATCATTTGACAACTGGAATCAAGTGGCACATTACGCTCGGGCAATCCTAGTAGCGAAAAAAAACATACTTGATCGGCTGGAAGCGTCGAGGGTAGAGAGTCTCCTTCTCTAGCAATGCTCCTCCTCTTTTCCCCCGAACTAGAGAAGGAATCCCTGTAACCCGAAGGCGCGTGTAAAATTGGTAATGTGTCAAACGGTTCCAGGTTAGGCGCTCGGGTTGTCAGGCGAAGTGTTTAGACGGTAGTCCAGTAGGTCCACTGGGAGTCCGACAGTAAAGGCGTAAATAGCCTTCACCTCCCTACCCAAAAAAAAAACACTGCAAGAAGATGAGGCTTGTACTGAATAGCAAGGGAATATGGAGTTATCCTCTGCATGTTGATGCTTATTAATAGAAGGTTGTATTCTTAAAAAAGATAAAAAAGACGAAGCTTGAACTGATTAAAATGAGAAGAAGCAACCAGACAGAGCTGCGCAAACCACATTGGTCCGTGCGCAGGCTTACGACTATTGAGAAAATACTTGAGAACTTCATTAGAGAGAGACTCAATGAGGCCATCCGATCTACACGGGGTCTTTCCTTACACTTACAGCAGAACGGCATCAGGGTTGAACGATCCCCTACCGGCATAATCACTATAGTAGTAGACGCTGTCCAGCAGGTAGAAGTTTACAATCCATCCTTAAGGCATATTGTCTCGCTTGTGAAACTCGATGTGAAGAATGTTCTCAATTTCGAACGATTGATAGATATTCTCGGTGCTTTTGAACCTTTAAGGGTGTCGTGGTATCTAATATGGATATTTAGGGTTCGGAAGCTAATCTAAAACCCATTGAGAATTTTCTTGACTTCCGACACATGGTATGCCTCGTAGGGCGAGTTTTTTTGGTTGCAGTTACTGGCTTTATCGGAAATAAGGCTGACGTGACGGCTTCAGTCGCTTCAGATAACTCAATTCAAGTAAAGCAAATAAAACTAGGTGCAATACCGCATCGAATTTTATTGGATGATGATTCTTCGTGCAGTCAAGGACTTGAACAAACTTATGGCCTCATTCTGACTAAAAAGCAGATCTCTAGATGAATTCCTAGACATTCAAAATTCTATACAATTCGGTTCATCTAGTTCCCAGGAGTATAAAATGACTTGGCTTGATGATTGTTCCTTGATGATAGCTCTTTTAATGAGATCAGAGTGTCTATGGATAAGACCAACATTATTCTCGGGCGTCGTCCTGATGAGCACAATGGAGTGCATGATGATATACGGCTCCAAATATTGGGTCGATGCTTCTGGTAGACCGCAGAGGCACAAGCAGTTACTACAAGTACCGAGGGAAGAAGCTAGGGGATTGCATCGGAATACCATATAGCCTATGAATTGGTTTCCATAATGCTTCTGGCAGAAGAGGCAAGCAGAGTCTGCTTACGTAGGGATAAGCTTCGGAAAAAGACCACAATGCGAGCGAAGAGAGCCTCCTAAGGAGGAGTACCTAAGGGTACGCCCTTAGTACTCCCTAGTACCTAAAGGTACCTCCCTTAGTTCCTTAGGAGCTAGGTAGGAGAAGCGCTAGGTGGGTGAACCGCCCTTCTCATCATTGAACCATTGGTTTGGTTTAGTTGGGCGCATGGAACGATGGAACTGTATTGGTTTAGTTGGGCGCATCGAGATTTTTGGTATTACTTATTTTTTGGTATTACTTGACGAAGTCATTCAGTTAGCAAGTGTATTTTCAATCTTTAACTGCACACGACCGAAGGTTCATGATACCCAAAAATTTTTTTTTGGTCGAGGACAAAAGATGATGTCTGCAATGCGTTCTTTTCATGTGTCTCGATTGTTGATGCCAACCTGTTCTTCAGACAATCTAGTGTGTAAGATATTATCTTTGATATACAAATGGAATGGGTCATAAAAAGGGGCATCTTGGAGTTCGAATCATCTCCAAAAGAACGGGTTAACGGGTTTATCACATAATAATCCTTTCATGTTTCACCAGTCCCTGTTGAAAGAGAGATCACCCTTACTTAAGTTCGTTTCACAAGGAGAAAATAAACTTTTGCACAAAGTAATGTGACAAAGATTTCCAGGCTAGATGTTTGATGTAACAGGCTGTGATTTAGGCGATTGATTCGCCTTCTCATGAGTGCGAAAGAATCAGTGCTCGTGCACAGCTCCAAAGTTTGAGTTGATCCTCTTAGAAAGGAGTCGTATTGAGAGCGTCTCGCAAAGGTACAGAGGCAAGGAGCTTTGAAGCAGAGGCAAGGACAGCAGCTGAATATCGCACTGTGTCTGAGCCGATAGTGCTAGTTATCGCAAGGAATCAGTGCTACTGGCTTATTCAGCTGGAAGCTGAGTCTACTTACGTAGGGAAAAAAGGCGTGCTTTCTCCAAAAAATAAAATGGAAGTGCTGTTAACATCTAAAAAGAATTGAACAAGAAGGACATTATGGATCGCTTGATGGTGCAGAGGGCAGGTTGGTCTCTCTGACAGTAATTCCTCTCCCTTGCATCAGGCCCTTCTGAAAGAAGGATACCGCTGACTGACAGGTGCCGCTAGGCTAGATCAAAGAGACGTACACTGAAGTAAACAAACAGTTCCAATCTAGGTTTCGGGGAAGTTCAAGCAAATCGGTTTGACAGCGAAGGTTTTAAGTTGGTAGGCTAGTTGCCATTGGGAGTTCGACACTCAGGGTGTAAAAAGCCTTCACCTCTCAATCAGATAGAAAAATTATTTAGCAACTGAAAAATGAGTCAGATGAGTTTGTTGTATTGCTAGTTTGGGAATTTTTTTTTAAAGATTTTTTGAGGTTTTAGCCATTTATAACGAAAAGCTTCACTACAAAGAGGGTCTCCGGTAGTGCCTTTAGTCTTTAATTATTCCTTCGAATAAAAGATGACAGGGTCCTTAGTCCTGATGCTACTGGTATTGCTATATAGTCCTGGTATAGTCTTGGCAATATTGTTCTTTCAATAATTTTATTAGTAGTTTTAGGTCCTAATTTGAATTTGAGCATATTGCATGTATGTGAAGGGCGTGTTAGAAATTTGTTATTTTTTTTAACTTTTTAGAAAAAAACAACAACAAGTAAACATGTATTTAATGATAAACAAAACCTTTGAATGATATATTCAAAGCGTTTTTAATGCATTTATTTCCTTATTTCCTTATAATTGAACCTAAATATTTCTATCAAAATCGCTTCGTATGATGTTTTGGTGTATACAACTTTTAAATGTCCTAGCAACCGTAGCGTTCTCATGACTTCCTTCACTCATCCACCAGGAAGCATACTAAGAATTCGCGCGACATCCACACACAGTTTAATTCCATGCTAAGATCAAAATTAAAAGGACGAGTAAATAAATAAAAAGCAATTACAAGGATTCTTACAAAGATGTCCTGTCCTTTTAACGAGAACACGGCACAGATACGAAGCCACGCAAGCAAGAAAAAATCATTTAAAATACTTTCGACGCATTCTTGACAATCAAGATGTCTTAGAAGAAAAAGCAAGCAAAAAAAAAAGAAGGAAAAAAAATTAAGCAGTAGATGTTAAGCGCTTATGATGATGCCTGCATTGGTCAGAAGTGAAAAGAAGGAAAGGAAAAAAAAATTTGTTCTTACGATTTTTCGTGTGAAACACTTCTGCCTGCTCAGACATACGCACATTTATATATAAAAAAAGGAATAAATGAATCTATATGCTGGTTTTATACAAAAACGAGAGAATTCTAAACGGCAGTTTCATTTATTCGAGTCCTTAGGGCTTAAATAGGAATATGGCTGAGCCACTTAGTGGGAGAGAAAGCTTGATTCTCAGCTGAAGATTCTTTAAAACTTCCTGCCTCCTGGCTGTGTTTTTCTCCACATTATTTAGAATCTTGCACCCCTAGCCGGTCGACCTTTTATTTTTAAGCGCTACGAAACGCAAAAAAAAAAAAAATGAAAAATTTCAGGAAGAATCACTTCAACGACATCGTCTTTCATGTCAAAACCCATCCCCGCGCGTATCCCCAATTTTTCAAGTTTCTTTGAGCCGAGATTCAAAGAATGGTGTTGAAAAAGTCCATTCATCTACATCCTGCCTTGAGTGAGAGAAAAAAAAAGCGTGTATTTAGATCCCTTGTACCAGGCCACTCACTCACTCAACCACCCTACCACAGTGTTCCACAAAGTGAAGGGGTGGTTTGGGCTTCTGCGTTATGAATTAGTAATTTTATAATTGATGCTGCTTTTCTACCCTGTTCATCATAATTTTTTTTCCATTTTCCTTTTAGCGGGTAGTGTAGGCCAGTCTAATACGAGAAGGAGGAGCCTTTCATCGCTTTATATTTCGCTCGAAAAATAAAGAAAAGTGAAAATATCAAAGGGAATCGCTTGAAAATTAGCCGTTTGCGTATGTATAGATTTTTTTTCTCGTCCTTGCTTTTGAGACGAATAAAACTGCGTGTGTCCGCTTTTCGTTAGCAAAAATTAGGTAGAACTGCAGGAAAACTTTTGATGGCTCCAACGTTAATGTCGCAAAAAGCAATTAACAAGAGTATTCAACTAATTAAGCACTTCTAATAAGTTGATGAAGTTAAATTTGCGAAAGTTACATGGGAATTGCAGATGGGACCTGAGTGATGTTTACTATTAAATTGTGAACGAAATAGTTGGCGCGTGTACGTGCGAACTGGTATCAGTGACACTTGGCTAGTAATTACCGGCAGTTTTTGAGAATAAAACTTCGTTTGAGGTCATAAATCACAGGAAAATACCAGAGCAAGCATTTCTCACTATAAACTACGAAAATCAAAGAAATAAATTCTGAAATGATTAAATAATTCGTTTGAAGTAGTTTGAAATACGATGAAATTGCAATCAGGGCGTCCAGGAGTAATTGGCCATCGTTTTTTAAGGGTTATCGAAAAAATTTCTACGCCTTACCATAGAAATTATTATACTTTATTCAACTTAAATCAATGAATTTGGAGACTTAAAGAACGAAATAACGGTTTCTAATGAGATAACCTCAAAAACATTTCACAATTGTTCACCTTTACCCAGGTGTCACGATATGATTGCCATGACCTCGTTCTAACATAAGTACCATTTTTTAACCTTATCCTTTTTACCCTGAGCATTGCAGCAATCTCTAATGCTGATCGTCTCCTCTTTTTCTGTAAATGTCTCTGAGCAAACAGCCTCAGAACCTTTTGAGCAAGCCCATATCCTCGACGACTGTTTAACTGTAAACCTCATTCATTCACGTTCAATAAACAATTCATGCTGATACCTCCTTGTCTTGGCAAGGCATTCTTATTTTGAAAAAGTTGAAAATATGCATTTCCTTTTAATCTGTCAACGTCATTGGCCAAGGATACCCAAGGAGAGCCTTCAAGCCTTCTCACTTCTTTAATTTAACTGATCTGTGGTCCTGCCTTAGAACACCCGCAACCAGATTATAGCCTGCTTTCTGTTAGAGTTTTTAAGGCTATGCTTTCATTTCTGTCTGTTTTATTAAGGCAGTTATCTTTAGACATACTTCTAATGTTTTCTCGGTATTTGTTACTGTATAACTGCCGGTCGTACGCGAAATCCTTAATCTTCCCCGTATTAAAACCTACTTTTCGTGATTCTACAGCATATCATTTCGAGAAATTGCCTCATGCAGCTCCCACCTTGTATTTATTCGGCATCTAAGACGAATAGTGAAAAACATCAATTATTCAAGGAAGAGATAACGGTCAACCAAATATACCAGGAAAACATAACGGTATATAACAGCCATCGACATATAATGACCATTACAGGTGGTGTTAGGCGGCTGGATGTGAGATATACAGGTAACAAATCCGGCACGGAAGATAATTGCTGTATTGAAAACACATTATGAACGTATTTAATTCACCCACTATTGTGAATATATACGGCTATCTCATTGTTATTTTTAGTGACAGATGTTAACGCTATTGATGAAATGACAAAATATGTCAAATTATCACATGAGCCGCCATGGAGTAGCTGAAATTTTTAAAATTAAAAGAAATTCAAATAAAAATTGTAATAAATCAGCACAATATTAGTTGTAACAAGAAGCGAAGGCCCGGGAAAGGGCTGTAGTGCTAAGAAAAAGAAGAAGAAGAAATTAGTTGAAGTAAAGATAATTAGTGGACGTTGATAAGTTCAAAATCAGTGTCATGTGAAAAAGAAAAAACAGGAATAATGGCACCTGTACGGTTTATGAAAGGATGAAGTCCGCCTTGTATATTATGTAAGGCCTGATTGATGCAATGGACTCGAAATCGCTTTTATTCGAATATCCTTCGTTTTTTGAGTGAATAAGCGGTCGAAAAACAAATGAAATCCACACTCCTGTCTGATGGATCTCCGATGTGTATACCTACAGAAAATTAAAATCGTCAGAAAATAAGGACAATAACAAACCGACTTATTAAAATTGCGCTTCTGTTCGCACGCGTTAAAGGAGTTTATATTTAACGAATTTTAAATATCTTAAAGGCAAAATATACGTCCGACAGCACAAAAATTGACGTACCAAACATTAGCATAATTTCGCAGGAATTGTCGTACTGTATTGACAGCTTGATGACAATTGGCTTGACTTAAATTTCAGTTGCTTAAAAGTTAGAGTTGAGTTACCTACTAATAATGGAAAATCACGTCTTTTTCTTAAGAAAAGGATTAATGAGGTGAATAGGTGGATGTATGTAGGATATCGACGAAAAGAACTATCTCGTCTGTTCGCGTCAGCCTTGGCAAAGTATTATATTGAAACAGAAATCTAGAAAGAAAAAATAGGCTTATTTTTGGACCCATAAACCGTACGTTGGGTACAGCCTAAAATATTCTTATTTTAGGCCCCATGAGCAATACCTCTACCTGATATATTCCAGAAAGGAAATCATAACGAAAATCGACTAGTGCTCAAGCTCACGTCTCAATTTCTCGCCGACAGAACTAGCCTGTCAACAGCCTAATAGATAATTCTATACTATGGTTTGTGCCTTAATAGGTCTTCGATTAACCTAGATATTGACATATAAACTACGGCTCGTAATCATTCTCTAAAGATTTCATGGTTTGCAATCAGTTCGTGGTCATTGCAGATTTTAAGAAGACCCGAGCGCTCATCATGTTGCCAAGCAGATACATCCATGTTTCTATGAAGCTGACTAAGCTTTCGAGATAGAATTCCTTATTAGAAAGTCCTTTTGACCAGCATCCAAGAAATTTTTGATTGGTTTAGTCGTACTGCTTTTCAATAACACATATTTAATGACAGCTCGATACTCCGTTTTGTCTATTTTCAAAAAAAAAAAAAACCCTTATATCGGGTTACTCACAGTACTGTAAAACAAAGTATAATCTCTCTCTATATAATCTCGTGCTTAGATTTGACTGAATGTAAGTCAGTCAAATGACTGACTTACATTCACATACATAAGTCAGTCAAATGACTGACTTACATTCAGTCCTAAGTGAAAAGTTTAGCTTATTAGCTTCAGTCACAAGTGGCAAGGTAGACTTACAAGATTATCTTTGGTATTCTTTATTATTTATGATTTAAACAATATATGAAAAACTTACAAACACTTTACAAAAACGGAAAAACACACTGCAGATCGCACATTTGTATGGTCTCAATATGGAAAGTGGTCCTTTCCAAATACCAAATGAGCACATTTTTGGTCATTTTGGAGAGGTATTGTAACACTTGCTCCTACGGTGTCCATATTCTCTCCACTATGACGATTTGTTGATTTTTGTCAAAGAGTGTACTTAGCTGCAAACATAGATGGAGCGAATAACGACTTTGTTTTGTACGACATTGAATTTGAATAGAAACAAAACTTCTCCATTCCTGTTAAATAATTGAACAGTTTTTCAATCGTTGTGCTAACATAGAGCTGCTCACAATAATATAGCAGAGCTTTATTCTGCGCTTTATTTACTTTGCTTTCATTGCGTGGTTTGACAGCTGGAATTAATAACGCGTACTCATGTAGAATTCATACGAGCTGTCAAAGGGCACAAAGTTAGCAATGCAAACAAAGCGTGCATTGGATTTTCAGCATTGCTGACGCGATTGACAGCATATTTCAAATATTGTAATTCAAAAAGGATCGCTACAAGCTGCCAAAATCATACTTTATCTTTTAGGAAATGCTTTGCTTGTTAACAAGCCTAGAGAAGAGATTAATCCTTATTAAAAAGAAGCTCATTATACTAAACCTGAAAATGCTAAATATTTTGTCTATGCTTTGTTTCATTACTCCTAAAGTACAAAATGTTAATTTTTAATTACTGAATCACCGCTTGCTGTCAGCCGGCTTAAAATTGCAAATTCTAGGACGAACGTTGTTTCAGTTTTTGTAGCTTTAAAATCGAGAAAATTGTAAAAGCTTGACCAATTACACTGATAACGCGAAAAGTTTATTCTGGACATGCTGGTATCTGAATTTTCCAAATTTCCAGTGAAAGTCTCGAATAAAGGCATAAAGAATTTACAAAAGTTATTCTTTGTTTTTGATTTAAGTTGAACATTTGGACATTTAAATATATGTAACGAACACCCATTAAAAAGAAGTGAAAAAATCAAACCATCTCTTCGTTGCCTAGACTCCGTACAGTCGACAATGTCCTGGACAAAGATTGTCAGTCTTTCAACCGTTGTTGCGGTTACAAATTTCAATTCAATTGCGACAAGCATTTGTCAAGGACCTCTTGAGAATAACGAATAATTTACGTATTTTACATTTATATGTCACAATAGCTATATTTTCGACCTATAACAGAAAATCAGTCGATTGGAAATTCGATGAGTGGAAATCGAGGGAATTAAGGCATGAATAGTAGACGAGTCCTTTTAATTTTTCGTATATGAACAAAAATTCCATGAGGGGTGACTCTGATATCAAACAATAGCTTAATGTTTCGTTTATTGAATGCACGTTAGTTGTCAAATGATGGTCAAACTATCACAGAAAATGAATCTGAATCTTGAATTCAAGAGGAAATTATTTAGTAAAAAAAAAACATTCCTTTCTAATCCTTCTCTAATGCTTCAAATTTATTAAGTACCATTGACTTTCATTCAAATCGTTGTTTAGAATCATCCCCTAAATCCAACTATTCATTTACATGTACTGCATGCCGCAGAGTCACGAAAGTAAAAATAATTATAAAAAAAAAATCAATTTAACACAAAAAATTAACTCCACTTGGAATGTAATATCCCTACATAAAATAACAAAATGCAATAATCCAAATCTAAGCCGTCCGACGCGAGAAAAATGAGATGCGGAGCAGGAGAAAAATGGCTCTAGGATCTAATTTCAGATTAAATATGCATATTAATTACATTAATTTCCCGCGAGATAAATGAGGGTGAACAGCAACAGCAACAACAATACTATATAAGAATGTGCGTAAAAAGAGCAATTCAAGTCTTTGCAGAATAGCATGAAAAGCGAAGGAAAGGCTTTTAAACAAAAGCCAGGCGGTTAAAAAAGTGCGTGGAGTCGTCGTTTGAATAAGAAACGTGAGTGGAAGGATCTGAAGAGAGAGGGAGCAAAAAACAAATACAAAAAAAAAATTCACCCTCTCGTTTTTTCCAACCTCTCGTTAGTTGTTTTATCATGAAACAAAACAAAAGGGAATACGACAAAAAAAAAACCCGGATGGACGGATGGGAGTCAGGATCTGTGCCACAATGGACGGGGTGAAATACGCAACGTTTTTTGTTTAGAGCCACACTAACAGTCTCATCTGCATGGATAGAAGTGTGGTGTTTTTTTATCGTCTGGGGTGGTTGAAATGTCTGGTGCCACACTCATACTCAGGACCCAAAAAATTCCTTTCATTCCTTATCTCGTCCGCAGGTTTTAAACGTTTCAAATTATTTTTTCTTACCCTTAATTTGCAGCCGTACTTGGTTATAACATGGGGTTATGAGCTACTAGTACTCTCCTGGCTCAGATTCGGCTAGCAATGAGAAGAGGATGAAAATGTTGATATGGATATTTCCAATTCATTCATAATGAATAGGACTTTTCGCGGAATTTATATGGACTGTGTTAGCAGGCATACCAACTGTTTAGTTGTGTGCAATGTCTGTTAAGTTGTGTGCAATGATAAGGCAAGTATGGTATTTTTTTTCTAAAGTTGATATGAAATTTTAATGAAAACAAAATTTTCCGATGAGAACACGGAGAACTGAGCTGGTGCTGAGCCTACGTTGGAGTTCTATTCATCAAATTTTTCAAACACATGTCATAGCGAGTTTCGCGACTTTTGGTTGCTGATCTTTAAAGTTAATCAAGTCCCTCCTTTACTTCTTGTCAAGTCAATTAAGTGTTATCTAGCTCAAATCATGGTTCTTTCCAGTCGGTTTTGGTGTTTTTGACACTTGTCTGAAAAGAAGGATTAATCCTGATGTTTGAAGCTTTAGAACTGCTGTCATTTTCCTTCATTTACAATCCCATGAAATTTGCAGTCGCATAAACAGTGGATACCACTCTTAAAACCCGCATAACATAGTCCTTTTTTAAGTGAGTCTGCGCCCACTGTGGACCATTCCAGTGAGTCCATTCTGTGGTTCTAATGTGTAGATGTGAACTATCACCACGAGTCCTTTCGTTAGTAGGTTCAACTTCCCTGGAACAGACAGCATTTCATTTCGAGGTTGAAGTCTCTGATGTGTCTTTCACGCTCACATTGCTCCAGTGTTCTTAGATCAGTATAAGTCCTTGTAATGTATCGTTTGAATTCGTACTACGACATCCGAAGTCATATTGAGTCGTCTAGTCTGTCTGACTCTCCTCAGGATGGTTGCAGTACTTGCTGCGAACTGCTCTCGCCAACTGCTATCCCCATCCTGCTGGATTGCATACCCTAGCAGCTATGGTATATGATTCGTCCTGTTCTTCCAAGAAGCAAGGAACTGTTAATAGTGCTCTCGTCCTTTTCAACGTTATTCTTTGAAGTCGTGGTTACAGCTTCAGCCTTTATCCCGGATCTTTATTTGGTGCTTAGCCTCCATCTTGCCCATTTGCTAGTGCCTTTCTATTTCTTCTTCGTTGAGGCATCCTTTCAATCCCCGCTTCCTTACAAAGTGTTATTTGCTAGGCTTCCATTTGAATTGTCGTTTTCTCGCAACATTTCCGAGTACTTGTTTGGTTCGCTTCAGCTCACAAGGACATTTAAAAGTGTCTTTCACTTCGCCCTCTATTCTTTTCTGCGTTTTTTTTTAGGTCCAACAAGTATGTAAGGAGTATGATGTCCAAATTGCCAGACGTAACAGAACGAGGTAAGGAGGTGACAAACCATAGAATGTAAGGAGGAAGCCGTGGTATCCAGAGTTCACATATTTCGGACCCAGTAATTTCTAGAGCACATAGCCTCCGTGAATCATTGTTCCAGCTTTACTTTGGCATAGCGTAACTCCTGCACAGAGGATGTATTAGTACCCCAATATGGATGTGTGAGTAGAAGAGAAGATAGATGTGTGAGTAGCCCAAGCAAGAAGTAAAGGGGCTTTTCTAAAACAAAGACCGTAAAAATCAAACAACGTAGATAAGTTGGAGATCGCAATGACTGATTTTCTGAATTCAAATGTATGTAAAAAATATGCGGCAGTAGTCATTATTCAAAAATTGTATACTTAAGTCATTCTCTCTGTTTGCACAGTTTGCCATAAATGCGTCTTAATGTTCTATTTAAAATCATTATCACATCAACAAATCTAAAAGGAGTTCTTAGAGGTATAGAACTTAAAGTTTGAACGCTTTTTAATGTTACATATCGTATGACAGCTGTCACGCGTTTTATGGTTAGTTTGGTTTGGAATTTTTCCGTAAATAGTTTGACGCATGAACAAAGTTTTACTTTACAAAAAATTACATTACAGGTACCTTACGTAATAAATAGGTTGATGCCTGAGCAACGTTTGCAAATTTTAAAGATTTATTTCGAAAAAAAAGAACCAATCTGTTCGAAAAACGCATCGCGCACTTTGTCAATTTTATGGCAAACGTAATCGTCCATCAGAACAATTAATTATATATCTATTTAGATTTTCTCTATTTAGAATATTTTTTCGAAGTGCTTAGACTGCGCCTTTGGGTTATTTAACACATTTTGGGTCCTACAGTCGATAAATGTCATGTGCTCTGTCTAACAACCCGGTCTTCGACCTTTTGCTTCAGGGGGTAGTAAGGTTAATTCGGTGTAAAACAAGCATATTTTTGGGAATTTTTTGAGGCGACACAGTTAATTTATTGAAAATTTTAAATTTACTACATTATAAAATCATGTTTAAAGAATATTGTGTAAAATTTTCATTGATTTTTATGAAGAAATGAGCTGGTGGCAGCGAATCTCCGCGGACGTCTAATAAAAAAGTTCGATTGCGGTGTCCCTCAGAACTCATCACTGGATGAACTAAAATCAAAAAACCAAATATAGTTCATTAGCTAATAAATTTTCGCAGGTAACAACGTCGAGTTTTTTGTTTTTTTCAAATTTTTAAATTTTTTACAGCGCTTCGAAGTCAAAACTCCGATTTTTCATCAAAAAAACTCGAAAACTTTGTTATTTTAAAATATGATAAAATTAAAAAAAACTCAGCGTTGTTACCTCGTAAATAAAGTAAAGAAACATTGTACAAAATTTGAAGTGAATCGGTGCAGTAGATTTTAAGCTACAGGGGACACCGACCGTAAAAAAGGCAAGTGTGAGAAAAACGCGTTTGAAGATTTGTAAAGATTGTTACACTCTAAAACGAATATTTTTTGTTTTTTACTTACATTGAATCATCGATACCAGCTCCATAAAGCAAAGGACTTTTACTCAGGATGTCTATGAGCATCCTTTTGCTCTTGTCGACGTTGAATTCTTGCTTCCTTGATTACTTTTTGAGCTTCTAGCTCCGCTCGATTTAGTCGATCGCTGTCAACTCTCCGCGCCCATTCATGAGAACTTGTCCCGGTTTTGATCTCCATCCCTTGCAAAAATGACAGCAAAGCAAAAGAACCTTCATTAAAAGTACAGGCTGATACATTTGCAGCAATTTCAACAATATTTGAAGAGCCATTGACAATTTTCGGAGTAATTTTCCAAATGAGTTGGTTGAGACTCTCATTGTTGTTTTGAGTAAAGCCTCCAACACATCGTTCCAGAAGTGCGTCCTTACTCAAGTCCTCATAAATAGGCTTCATGGCTTTTAATACATTATCTGGAAGTGCCTCGTAACTATGTTTGAATGAATCGAGATTTTTTCAGCTGCAGCTTTTTGCCATTCACACCATGAGTCTACGCTGCTCGGACATTTTTGATGCTGTGGATTTTCATCTGTCGAGCTGTAGTGGTAATAAGTTGCCCATATAGCATCTCTCATTTTCTCCACAAAATCATGGTTTCGTCGAATTGCCAGACCATAATAGACAGTCAATTTGTCGATCATTTAGCCGGTAAGGTTACGTTTACCACCGAAACTTTTTCTTTTTATAATTTTGTCCGTTGTGGTTTTTTTTTCTTCGACATTATTTTTCACCAAATCTCGCAAACGTTTGCCCATTCGTTTTTGAACGTGTCCTATACATTCTTTTTTATTGATTATAAAATCATCACCATAAGTCTTTAAATTTAGGACACCAGTATAGGTTTTTGAGTCACCATCACCGATGTAATTACGATATTTGACTCCATTATTCATTGAACGTTTAAACATTGTTTTTATTGCATCAACTTCCATATTTCCAGCGGGTCCAGTATGGTTAGCATGGCATTTTCCTTCATTTACATGAGATTCATACCATTCTTCAAACTGTGCAGAATCTAATTTATTTTCCCAAGTTGTACAATTCTGACAGTAAGAACTTTTAACGAAAATGTCTAGGACTTTTCCGGTATAATGCCCGATCAAGGAAGTCACGCCATATAATGAAGAGAACCCTCGTTTTTGCCAGGTTCCATCACCTGATACAGTTAACTCATCTGTATCCTCGGTATTATTTGCTTCAGACGTTGCTTTCTTCTCTTCTTGTACAGCAGAAACAAAAAATTTACTACTCACATCTGCTATGACGGAGCATATGTTTTTTACATATGAGCTGTACGTTGGTTTCGATAAAAATGAGCTTGCTAAATCCATAAGGCCACAAAACTTTTCACACCCAGCTAATCCCAAACCTAGCATTCGCATCACAAAACAAAACCGATAGTTTGTTTCATAAGCACATGATTGAATCCTTTCTGAAGATGGAATAAATCGAGGCTGTTTGCATGTAATTTTGATATTGAATCCAAGGTCTTCTTTTTTGCAGGATTAAAAAGTAATTGTTCCATCACACTTCACACACTTCACTAAAGTTGAAATTGTCGAAAAAACAAGCATAAAATCCACGATACGATAATGTTTTTCGAAATCTTCTACCACGTCTAGAGACGTGTTCTTCTTAATTTTTTTCGCTGATGCGCTGTTTGCTGTTATATTGTCGTTCTTACGTTTATGGGGAGGTACTCGTTTTCTAGGTCTACACAATTTTGACTGGGAGTTTTCCCGATCTTCTCGGCAAATTTTTTTCGGCATTTTGCAAAAAATATATGTTAAATTACAGTAAAAATTGAAACAAAAATTCACTGCACGTGTATAACTGCTCGGTAGAACGGACAATTTTCAAGTAAATGTTCTTTTTAAAATAGCATTCGAACACAGGTACGTGACTTTGTACAGGTAGGTCTATTGACAGGAGAAGGGGAATGATGATTTGACAAAAAGAACGGAGCACCTGCAAGAAAATTCTAAGAAAAGTCGCTTTTGTTTGCGCTGTCAGGTAGCTATTTCCGGCAGCGTCAAATTCGATTGGAGAGGTAGATACTTAATCCTCTGTATCTCTGTCAATGTTACTCTAATGAACTTCAAACTTTTACATAATAATCTTAAGATGTTATAGAATAATATAAAAAAATAAAAAAAAAATGGAAAAAAAATACCTTACTACCCCCTTCAATTGCCCAAAAAACAGTTTCCTGTTGATCTCTAAAACATGAGCAATGGTACATGTATGGAAAGCTTTGTCTCAGTCGAAACCCTGCTTTGCATTTGGACTATTTTGTGGTTGGATGCAAAAAGTAGAAATTATACAAGGAACTACATCTTGTACTTCCCTGTAAAAAAGCGCAAGTTGAATTTGGAGTTCAACCTATACAATTTGGACTCAAAAACTTGAGTATTGAATATAAGATTACCTTTTACCGTGTTTAGGGGGCAGGAACGAATTGAACATAATGAGTATACGGATCTCCTAACATAGAATGGTGGTTTTATAGCATTCTTCGGCCTTCAGCTGTTTATTGCGACTGAAAGTGTCACATTTTGCAGGAGCTTAAAAGATAATGAGGTCGATAATGCAAGAGTATTTGCATGAGACTTCCAAGGCTCCAAATATTAAAGATCTGTCTTGACGTCTATCATGAGAACAAGTTTCAACAACAGAGTGCATAGCGGATAGGACAAGAGAAAGTTGAGGGTTCGAAACTCGAATGACATCCCTAGATATTTGATGACATCTCAAAAATTGAAAATATATGACAAGTCCAGATTGGACAATCAATGAAAGGACCGATCGTCGTCTGGAACATTACATAGCACTGTCCTGTAGGAGAATGGACAGATTGTCCATTCTCCTACGTTCTCCAAACAGTAAGCTACCTTCATGTTCAAAATGAATTGAGAGGTCCAAAGCCAATGCAGATCATCAGCTATGCTAGGAAGTAGAACGCAAATGAGAGCCAGATAATCCTTCAAAGATCTACGTGGAGTAATTGTACCACACAAACATTAAAATAGTGTCAAGTAACTTAGAACGAAATACAAAACAAAATCAATCCTTACTTGAATTGAACATTAAAAACAGATGTGTTTGATGCCGAACTTTCCTGATCACTGTATAACATCCTTCCTTTTATAAATTAGAGCTGTCAGTTCCTTGCAGTTTACCAAAATAATCTCAGTATACCATTAGACAGTCTAGAGTCGATCTATTTATCATGAGAGTTTGAAGTCCTTTCAGGTTTACAGTGCTGGTACTCAAAGTGATTTTTCTTCAGAGTTGTTCGCAGGTTTTTCATTTGATCCTCTTAGATTTTCCAGCCTCATTGAGGTAGTATATTACCAATGTACTATGATTATCTAATGTGGTGCTTCGGAAAAGTTTCTTTGCTTTACTAGAGGTCCGGAACTCTCCTTTCTTTTCTTTTTTAACGGTGGACATAATCATCCAACATCGTCCACTCAGTTTTGCTTGAATCCTTTTTCTTTGCGGATGACGTTACAGTCCGTGACAATGGCACCCGGTTCGCCAAGTTTGATACTGCTGTTCGGCGGGTGTCACAATTTGTTCCGGTATCCCATTTTGTTATGTCACCTGAATTTGCACTGATTCTACTTTTAGGGTTTTAGTTGATGGTCTCGTTTTTGCAGAGAATGTTGCAGCATGGATTGCGCTTGTTTTGTTGCAGCAGCTCGTTAAATACTCGCTCAGGTCCAATAGATGCGGTTAACTGATTTTTGTCTATTATCCTCCCCCGTTTGGCGGCTCCTGAGGGATTATTTTTTGTTACTATTTTGGTTCACTGCTCTTTTTTCACTTTTTGCTGGGTAGAACCAGTTATTGTCTTTTATATCCTTCCTCGCCCTGCATCAACGTAGTCAACATTGAGGGTGGATCTGAGTTCGTGGAAAGGGAGCCAGAATTCTCATGTAACCGCCAGATTTTTGAAAGTGAGCCAACGGGAGCCCTTTTGATTGGAAGCAAATACAAATCATAATCTGGTTATATATCACGGGCAGTATCGGGGGTGACTTTCAGGTATTTTAACACAAAGGTACAGCGCTGTAAATAAGACACAAGTGCTCCATTTCCATGTTGGTTTCTTGACAACATGATTGCGAGTGGATTGTTGTTTTGCTTGAAGACACTGTTTCCTCAAAGAAGGATACTTCTAGACAATCCGTTCGAAGTTGCTGAACGATAATGTAAATATCTGGGGACGATTCTTGATTACGTGGAGATTCTCTTCATGGATGGCTCGTATTTCCTTTTTAATTATATTCTTTTTGTGAAAATATTGTAAGATACTTTGACTAAGTTCATTAAGTTGTTCGGCACCTCAAAAAAAAAAAAAACTTTTCCTACTTCCTGAAACCTTCACACTCTCTCGACGTTTGGCTTTGCGATGACAAAGTGTTCGGAAGATTTCTTTTGTTACCTGATTTCCTTAAAAATCGGCTTAAAAACTTTCTACTTTCACTCCATTGTCAACGACAATCTTTTCATAATATTTTCCATCGTACTTTTTTTCTTTTGCTTTTTTCACCAATTGAATATCCGTTTCTAGTGAAAATACCACGGACTTACATAAACTAAAAGATGCTTGTCATAAACATGCGTTTTCAATCCAACGCCAAAGGCCAGAAAACTTGCCCTTTGGTCGGGTGAAATAAGATGTTGTCAAGGTTGAATACTGGGGTTGATTCGATTTAGAATCCAACAATGGACACCCGATCACAACCCTCATCGACACGTTATTGGAGAAAAAAAAATTCGAGGAAGAAGAAGAAAGAAGAGAATACTGGCGAGGAAAAAATTAAATTTATCGGCCGATGGACAATGAGAAAAGGCGAGAAAGGAAATTTGAATAGGGAAGAAAAGTTTTCACGTTTTTTTTTTTATTCGCTTCTCTTCTTGTTGATGAAACCGTGGGTATAGTACATCATGTATGGGACAAGATGTAAATCGGTAGCAGGACAATTGACACTCCAGGAGCCTTAACGACACCTTAAAGATCGCATTTGATTTACTTGAATGATTCAATCTTTTCGTAGTTAATAGTCAGTTGACGAAAGGACGATTTCGACGCAGTGTTTCCATCCCATGCCGATGCGATTTGATCGGAAAGTATTTCCTTTTTTGAAGAAATTGCGCGCTCTCTCTACGTTTCTCTCAATTCCTTATAGTTTCAAATGAATTCTCTCAAAACGGCTGATATTTGCCGCTAATTTGATTCCATTAAATGGATGTGGAAACTCCTACTAAGACGGCAGCTCATTAATTCATCAAAAATTGATGTTAAATTATGAACATATTTTCAAACACATCCTTAAAAGTTCACACATCAGTCGATTCTATCCTATATTGCTCTCCCAAGGTGATAGGCAAGGTAAGCCTCTGGGCGGGATTTAAATTTCACATATCCTGTATTGTTCGTCCGTTCCATACACCTCAAGGATGTTACCAAATTTTATTCACCGTATCCTTCTCTTAAAGATTGAATAAGACCAACATATTATAACCAAATACAATCAATCTAAAGGACATCGTCATATTATCTCGGAATCTCTGGACAGACTCAGTACGGTTAGATGAACAATCAGAATGTTTTGATTTACATTTTTGGGGGTGAGTTTTCAACGCAAATCATTCGATTTTAACATAGTTCCCATATCATTATGTGTATGGGGTGATGTTGGGTCGGTGTTTGACATGGTTAGACAGTCAATACATGGGACAAGGACACGACAGGACATTATCTTGTTTGCTTCAATAGATTTCGTGTGATTTTGATGGACATACAAATGAAGCGTTTAGAAATGTATAAATGAAAATTTGGTGAGCATGATAATAATAATAGGGTTTTTTTTTCTCCATACGTTCGGAATTGGGGAGTTTTTACACTGTTTTGCATTCCGATTTTAAGCGATTATAAGTAACTTTACGTTCCAGTGATTTTTTTACTGATAGTTGTCATGAATTCCGACGAATTGGGAAGATATTATTTTTTTTTGTCCTGAAATTGATTTTTATCGAAATTAACGGAATTTTTCCAGAAAATGTTGATGTAAATTTGAATTTGGCGGTAACAATCAGAAACGATAACAACAGTTTCTTTCTTAGAAAATGTACGTTATAATTTTCTCTCAGAGGATACAAAAGGATTTGTAATTATGAATTACTGATGCAGAAAGATGTGTGCGAATTGTGCTATTGAAATCAAATTTAACGTCTCCCAGTAATTGAATTTTAATTTTTTCTTAGGTTAATATCAGTAAATTTACGCAGTTGGTAGTTTTTCTTTCTTCTTTTTGAAGAACTACTCATTGAAAAGTGGTTTTTTGATACTGATCAACGTACGAAAGGACATAGGGACATAAATTTTGATACGGATCTTGAATATTTTTAAAGATTCAATCTTATTAGAATATAATACAATTATTTGCTTGCTCATTTTTCAACTGATGTCTTGGCATTTTCAGTTGATTTTTGAAAGAATGTTTCTTAACTCTTTCTAATAAATTGAGATAGATCTACGTATCTAAGAGATAGATACATCGGCGCCTCATCGAGCTAATTTAACCGCGAGTTGGTTTGGGATAACTGATTTGGAGCAATATTGCGGTGAAAGAGGATTTTTCGCGCTCCGAATGAGATCGTTTCAGGCTCAATACTGCTCCGAATGAACCCAATAAACCACTGTAGTATTATACCAGTATTGTTATTTCAGCACTTCACTTTTTCTCTGGAAAACTTCGATAAAGATCTATCTCTCGAATTCTAACGAACAGAGGCGATGATCGTACTAGTCAATGAAACCGTCTTTGATTGATTGATTGGTTACTGTCGGGGATAGTGCACGTCAACCCTTACAGGTTTATTGTGCCCCCGCTTCTGGTGCGCCTAGAGCGCCTCAAGCAGATCGATCTTCCTCAAAAAGTCAATGATTTGCTTCGGCCTCAGGCGTCCCAAATCCTCCTCGACAAGGAAGCAACTTCCCAGACTGTCTCTTCTCCTGCGGGACAGCGCGTCGCAGTGTGCCAGCAGGTGCACCGGTTCTCCTCCGCAAGATCACAAAATCTGCACTCATCATTCGCTGTCAAGCCCATCTTTTTGAGATGCCATCCGAATGTGCAGTGCCCCGTGAACATCCCAGTCAGGACCCTTAGCTTTCTTTTATTCATTTCGATGCACGCTCGAAACTTTTTCTCGTCATAAACGTCGAGGAACAGCTTCGACATTCGAAGCCCTGGGAGTCCATTCCAGAGCCTATTGCATTCTCTTTCCTCATTTTCCTTTAGGGCCCTGTGAATGAGATTCATTTCAATTGCGCTAAAGGGTTCAGGGCCGCTGAATGCTGTCGATGCTCCTTTTCTCGCCAGTTGGTCCGCTTGCTCATTACCCTCGATACCTGCGTGCCCTGGCACCCAGTATAGGGTAACTCTATTGTCCGCACTCAATTTGTTAAGTGCATTGCAACAATCTAGAACCATTCTCGATGTAATCACCGGGGATTCTAGTGCTTTTAGTGCTGCTTGGCTATCGGATATTATAGCTATAGTTATGCCTTTGTATCCTCTGTCTATGCTGAGTCGTGCGCTTACAGCAATGGCATAAACATCAGCCAGAAAGATACTCGGCATACTTCCCAACGGTTGGTAGTATTTGGTGCCAGGCCCAAATACTCCAACTCCCGTTCCCTCAGATGTCTTGGAACCATCCGTATACCACTTGATCGCATTCCGTCTTATGAGGTGTATATTGGATTCAACGCTCCATTCCCTCTTGTCACTCAGCACTACACGGAAACTGTTGTGAAAGTTAAAAGTCGACGTTATGCGATCCGACGGTGCATATATGAAAGGGGACACCTTCGCTAGTTTAGCGTGGTCCTTGTGCCCAATTATGAGGCCATTTTCTCTTCCTTCATGGAAGATTCTTGCCATTGTAGATGTCGCTACTGTTTCTATCACCAAATGAAGTGGCGATAGGTGTAAGATTTTCTGGAGGGCTGCCGTGGGACATGACTTTATAGCTCCGGTGATACAGACACATGCCAAACGCTGAACTCGATCGAGTGCAAGCCTCGTCTTGTGTTCTTTGATTTTGTCTGCCCAGGCTACCGCTCCATAGGTGATGATTGGTCTCATCATCATGGTGTACATCCACCGCAGGATTCCCGGGTTACCCCAGAACTTGCCTGTCGTGTTTCTGCACACCATCAGAGCCCTGACAGCCTTTGCAGACACTGCCTTAATGTGTCCGTTCCACCCGAGCTTGCAGTCCAACAGCAATCCGAGATACTTGATTTCATTTTTATACTCAATCTCCGTTCCATTTAGATATATGGTGCGAAGTTGGTGCATATTTCTTCTTCTTGTGAACGGCACCAGTATGGTTTTATCGGGGTGAAGCCTTAGACCTATCTCTTTGCACCAGCTGTTCACATTTCGAAGTGAAACCGTCTTTACCTTGGGCGGAGCAAAATTACCAGGAAAAGTTCATTATTTCAACGGTTTTTGTCCACAGGTATGGCACGATTAGGGCAGAATATGGTCTTTGTTGACATGTCCTCAGTTGTGGCCGTTTTTAGACGTCAACTGCACAGTTCAACGTTTTCGCTCGTACAGTATCCAGAATTCATACAAAGAAAAAATTTGCTAAATTTCTGCTTAATACCAGGTTTCTCCGCTGTCTTTATCCCATCTATCCAGTTAATAACTGGACGAAATTCAATTTAATTTTTCCATTCTTGCAAAAGTGATCAACTTGCTTCACAAAACTGTGTGATAAACAAGAAATGTCTACGCAGCGGCGCGGTAATCTGACAGCTTTCCTGAATGGTGTTGCCATGCATCAAAACTGTTCGTGATACATGTGCCATATCTCACCCATTCCGGAAGCTTTTATATATCAGATATAATATGAATATCTGTAATCATTATTTACGCAGATGCAATGATATATTTTGTAGAGAATTTGTATGTCCACTGTTGTGATATAATTTTGTGTTAAAAAACTACCTAGGGTTCAAGGTTGTAACAATTAGCAAGACAATTGTCGCAATCTTGTAATTGGCTATCTCTTGGGGTGTTGAGTGGGTTCTTCAGTCCACGAACCGCATACGACACTTCGAAATTCTCACCACGAAAAAAGTCCACGGAATAGTCCATGCAAACTCATATCAAATCTAAGAATATCAAATGCAAACCATGAAAATTACCTAAATGATCGCAGTCTTATATATGACCAGAGGGAAGGTCAACGAAAGTTCCTGGTCACATTGGGTATTAGTCAGGGCTCAAACCTGGACCCAGAACTGAGGAACATCTCATGGGATGCGCTTCTGAGACTTAGCAACAGATATGATCGGCTATACAAATGATGTTATGGTGTCAGTCATGAGATGCACAGCCGAGTAATGGAATTTAGGCTGAATGTGCTGATGTACCAGGTACGGAGTTGTATGACCATAACGACATGGGTTCAGTGTAGCTTGGGAACTGATGCCTTCATTGCGGCACAGAAAAGCCTGTCCTTGGTAAGATCGATCGGTACCGAGGTTACATAAGTGTGGTCTTAATTATCGAGTGAGGACCTGGTATTATTAAAAGTGTTCCTACCGCAGTTTTCCAGGCAAATAACGGCCATATCTACTGTAAGAATTCTAGATGTTAGGCAACTGCTGGTCCAAAGGACCAAGTCAAACAGAAAAGTGATTCTTGATGAGCTTCTACAAGGACCAACGTAAGCAGCTCCATTGAAAATGACTGGTCCAAGTGCAAAGTTGAAAACCATTGAGGAAAGCATTAGCAATTCGGCTGTCATGGCTGTTGGTTATCACAGGTTGATACCCGGGGCTAAAATAGTGCAGTAGAGTAGTCGCTCCACAACATAACGCTCATAAAAGAATCAGAAAACTGTGCTTAGTGATGAAAGGTGATCCACTCCGAATAAGTGGGAGCAACTCTGACAGGTAGGTTGACATGAAAGATAGACGTTGCAGCCCTTCAACTGTTTTAGACCGTAGACTAGTCGAAATCATGTTGGGATTGATTTCTTCCTGATCCTGCTAAGGAGCTGGCATGGATGTTTTCAGTATTATGAAAATAAGATGGATAAATCTTGGTCTTCATATTGCATATCCTGCATAACAGAAAAGAATGTGACCTAATCTTATCATGCACAACAGTGGCTAGTAAGCACGCAAAGCTCGCCGAAAGGACGAAAGAGCTTCATCCAGATAGCGATGGCAAGTAGAAGCAGGTGGTACATTTCCCTTTATGTAGAGAAGGTTTCTCATAGTGCAATCCCACACCACTGCAGAAAGGATTTCAGTGACTGAATGGCGTCAGAAGAGATATAACAAAGAGGCTTTATCAGGAATTGCGCGTCAAATGGATCCAAGCTAGGCCCTCGTTTGTTTCATTTGAATTAATAAAAATATAATTTTCTGGCGTTGGAATGCTTTCGGAATTTCCCAATGCCTCGATTTGTTTTGAGGAATCTTGCCTTCTGATTTTGTGAGATTTTACGGCATCTAAATCAAGCATTTTAAGGGTTGGTTTAAATGATCGTTGGAAACATAAAGCAGTCTGTAACACTTTGATTTTTCGACAGTCATTTTAGACAATGATTTTGGACAGTGAATATACATCTCGAAGGGGATGTCCGGAGTAGATTCTGATGCTTTTTTGAGATTTTATGGTGCCCAAATTAAAGAAATTGCTCAGAGTACTTGGTTAGAGACTGTGCTGAAAGACGTTTTTGGTTAAAATAAAACAACAAATGAATTATTTCAAAATGGTTAAATATTTATATCTGACATGTCCTTTTGATAACAATGCTTGAAACGAAGCATATTTACAATCTTGATTTCGAACTCTATTTCACCGCACTGCGACCCTACAAGGAAAAAAGGAAACAAACAATTCCACTGCATCGTCATTAATCGAAACCCAGTCCGATTACATTTTCAGGAGCGACTTGATACTGAAACGTAAAAGGAATTTATTTTTTAATGATGAAACTCTGCCTTATCCCTTTCTAACGAATTTTCTTTATTTCCAAAGGCTCCCCAAACTCCTATTTCACTTTCATATGGAGAGCACAAGGACCAAATGATTTCTCCACAAAATGAGCCTAAAAGTAGAATCTTCGCGTTTACCCTTACAATAAACAGCAACGAAAATAACACAACAACAACAACAACATCATCTTTGAATCTATTCATACTCAGCCATAACCAAGTTAAAGTCGAGCTGCCATTACAAACCGCCCTCATTGCCGATTCGTCATTGCCTTCCACCCGGAATATCCTCGACCTTGCTTGCCGTATGCAAATGAGCACGGAGACAAGAACAAAAAAAAAAGCGCCTCGCGATACGCGAATAAAAGGGTAGCGATATTGCGCAAAGGGTAAGGATATAGTGCATGCTGCCTCATTTATATCAAGGATTCGATGGCGACGGAGTTGGGAAGGGTTGAATTGTGGAACTTGCAAGTCGTAAGTTATTATGTTCGCGAAGCGGAACCAGATTAAAGGCAGAACAAAATGCAATTCAGGGTTTGAGTGAAAGGAAGCTGATTACTAATAATTTATGTATACTGCACGTATATTGCAGTCAAAGTAATCAGGTGGAGACTAATACGGTTGATAAGGATACGGATATGGCAATAATTTGATCTGATCTGAATGGTTGGAGCTTGGAATCCTTTTAGTTGTCTCCTCTTTAAAATTATTTACTTAAAAGCTGTTGTCGATTACATCATAAAAATTGTGAATTTAAATTTATTTAAGGATGTGAACAACAAAAGCAACGAAAACATAAAAATCTAAATCGTTGGAACCATTTGTTCGGACAAACAACCGAGTCGAAAGACTTCTCAAGGGGACTGACTCAATACGAGAAGCAATTTTCAAATAGTCAACAAAATCCTTGTCTTCAGCGAGTTTCTTGCTAATTTTTCACATGGAGAAACGAAAAAACAATGAAATCCTTCACTCTTAATAATCCAACGGTGAGTCCTTGAGGGATTCTCCTGCATGTTTGGTGGTAAATTTAAAATTGTATGAGTGGGAGCTACCTTTGGGCACTATCTCATTTTACATATCACATTCTGTATATGGGTCAAGAGGGTACATATGAAATGATGTTCATTCAACAGCATCAAAATAAATATCCTGTTCGATTACAGTTCACGTCGGCATTGAATCGTGTGAAAAGTTGATGAAAAATTAACCGAGTGCGTGAATTGTGGTAATCAGCTTTTGTTTTTCCATCCATTTGTAGTGTGTACTACCTACCTACTATAATTGTTGATTTCTTATTTATATTTAACATTCGCACATGTTTAATCCTTGGATATATTTCACACAATCATCGTATGTTCCAATAAACTTCCAACTCTCTGTTTTCCCTTTCATGGAATTTTCTCGTTTTCCCGCATTTGATACATTCTTCTCGTATTTTCCTATCAATTACTCTTATCTACATCCTCCTACCGAACGTATGCATTATAAATTAGAGAGAGAAAAAAAAAACGTTGGCAGGCTCGGAGATTAATTTGTTGTTTTTACTCTTTGCTAAAGTTCAATTAGAAATAATTAACAGATTTCCTATGTGTGGTTGTCGAGTGAACTGTGGCGAGGAAATAAAGATATCAAAGTTGGTGAAATGTTTTGCAGTCTGTCCGCAAGGAGTGTGTTTCGGAAATTAATCACATAAACAAGAGATGTTTTGTGGGAATCAAGTGATTGTGGTTCGGGAGATTCTAAGGATAATGTAGTTGAATTTTTCGTGGTTTAAGTATTTTAAGTCCGATTTTTACAATACATGGATTTAGATCGTCGATAGATAGATAGATAGTCTCATCGATAGATAGATCGTCATTTGCAGGGCTTTGAAGGTATCAAATGTATGTCCTTGCAATTTACCCAATAGAAAAAGTATTTTGCAATTGGACTATAGTAATCTGAAGATATAAATTCAGCAAAGTTTGAATATATTGTTTCAGTTTGTCTTCGGCAATTTTTAAGGAATTTATTTTAATTTTAAGTTTTAAATTTGTTTTCATTTGTCTTCAGCAATTTTCAACAACAATTGTCTTCAACAACTGATTTTATATTCTGTTAAAATATGTAGAGGTCAGTGAAAATGTCTTCGATTGGATTTGAGTGATCCTTTCAAGCTACATTGTAATCATTTTCCGAACATGCTTTCCTACATTCATCGTTTTCAACTCCTTTTCATTTCATATTCTGCAGTTTTAGCAGTGATCTTTGTTGAATAAATTCATTTGCGTCGAGTTTTTACACATAATTGAATTCACAATTATTTAAATGAATTTTTAAAATTTTTTAATTTTATCTTGACAATCAATATGCCGCCGTCAAAAAACTGTAACTGAGTTGAATAAACGAGACAAACGAGAAAGACTAGACAACCCTAACGCAGCGAACTTTCCTGGAATAATTCTCATCACATTAAGCATGCTAGGATCACCACTGAGCTCTATTTCTAATGAAAAGAAGATCAGCTCAAGATCAACGATCTGCAGCTCATCACAGACTTTGGATTCCAAACAATACTTTCGAGATACTTCTACCGGACTTAGTCCTTCGTTGTTTCCATTATATTTATTTAAGTATTACCTCCGTTCAA
Source organism: Stratiomys singularior (assembly GCA_954870665.1). NCBI lineage: Eukaryota > Metazoa > Arthropoda > Insecta > Diptera > Stratiomyidae > Stratiomys > Stratiomys singularior. Next base: position 8,558,153 of record OX940881.1, on the reverse strand, counting down.
CAAATTGCGCTGAGACAATCAGAACAGGGGGGAAGAGAAACGGGAGGCTTTCTTCCTTTCGCACATAAATATACATAGTAGATTTGGAAGCATATCGAAAAGAAATTTCCTCGCAGCGTGCTTTCCCGGAATCATTCTTACCACACTAAGAATTCCGAGTGTCCTGCTGCGCTCTCTAATGAGAAGAAGATGAGCTCTAGGTCAAAGATCCGCAACACATCAGGGACCTTGGTTTTTAGTATTGCATGCCTCCAACTTTCTCCGTCTTTTGATCATTTCTTCCAACCAAAAATTCCCAGCTGTGTAGTGCTGTCTGAATTGATTGAATTCTTAAAATTTTTTCAAAGTGCAATCATGGGTCCTGAAAAATAGACTTAAAAATTGTGTGTAACGGTACCTTTTATATTATAACGGTACCTTTTATATTATAACAGTACCTTTTATCATGATAAAAGTCGTTGACTTTAACGACATTACAGTATAACGCCAATATTAATATGAGTAACATAATCCTTTCAAGGCATTTCGGAGCCTATGTCTCCTTGTCATCTATTTGATTGCAAGACTAACACAATTGATTTCCAGACTGCAAGATTTCATCCTGACCTTTAAAATATAAAACAAAACATACTATTTCTTTGTGCTTTTATGGAATATAACTTCAGAGAGAGAGCACATGTTAGCGAAAAAATTGGTTTGACTTCAAAGTACAAGATATGGAGATCTTTTTATAACAAAGTAAATGGGTAACTTAAATAAAGGGTTATTTATCTGAAGATTGTCATTCTCAACAATCTTGGCCTCTTATCATTTTATAATCTGATATTTCTAACAATCTTGATCCGGCGATCGCGTCCTCCAGTGAGTAAATTCATGCAGGAAATCGCTATCCTTGTCAATCGAGTCCGGCCAGCGCTTTATGGTTTTTTGCGGTAGTCTTCGTCCCTCAGTGTGACTTGCAAATACCATCCAAGTAATAGTTTCACAGTCTGACATATTTTCACACTTACTTTGACGTTCACAGTATGATTCTCCATTGGTCATCAAATGGGCGGGAAAATAAACATTGATTTGAAATTTTCTTGATAGATGAGATGACATGTGACTCTGACAATTTCTTGTTGAAAAAGAGTACCGCTATTAATTTTTTTGTTGCTTTGTGGCTCTTATGTTCAATTATAATTTAAAAAAAAAATTACTTGTTTTTTGACCAATTTTATCTGAGGGTTTCTGTGTTATAAACTTTACTTTATGTATGAAAAATGGCAGTCCTTCTGAGTGTGAAATATGGCTTCAGAAAATGTTGTGTTCTGTTGTGCTATAATTGTGCGTTTTGAAAGTAGCTTCAAATATAAACTTTAAACAAAATACAGTGTGCAATTATGTACAGAATACAGAATAAAACTATTTAATCAAATAAAGGTGAGTCCTTTGAAATGCGCATTTTAGATAGGGAGGAGCAGAATGTTTGGACGCTATGTGATAGATTTTCAAACGCGAAATTCAGTCCCACAACCAACAATTCAAAGGAAAGGCCCATTTTCAAAATCGTGTACTAGCAAATCGTGTACTAGCAAAATCGTGTAATAGCAAAATCGTGTTAAAATGAAGACCGTGTTAATGGAGGGATGGATGTATGTGATAGAAAAATGAAATTGAAACACTTGTACAGTGTTCAGCGTTCAGACGATTGAGAATTTGTACTTTTGTCTGCAGGAAGTCACTCTTCGCTGTAGTTTCCTCTCGAATGGAAAGTTCTTGACTTTAAAATCCTTCTTATGTAGAAGGGAATTGAAGAATACTTACACCCTGCATAGGATGCGCAATGCTGTCTTTAAAAGTGTCCTATAAGTCGGGGGGAAAGATCCGTCCGATCAAAACCGTGCTTAACTGAAATCGTGTAAATGTGAATCGTGTTTGTAGGATATAGGTAATATAGGCAGAATGGGTGTAATAAAGGGAGAATAGGTGGGTATAATCAAAAATTGAAGAGATTCTAGTGAACAGAAATAAAGAATGTTGGGTAAAAGTAAATTTCAAGTAGAATATGAGAAAGATTGAAAACAAAATAAGACAGAAGCCGGAGCGTTCGATATTGACAATTTTAATTTATGAGAACATATCCTGGCATCGTGTAATAATCATATTCCACACAAAAAGGAGAATGAACCGATAAGAATCCGTAAAACAGCTGAAATGAAGTAGTTTCATTCAATCTAGCCGTATCCTCGAGTCAGCAATGGATAAACGATAATCATATCAGAAATGAGTCACATACTGATTTGCATATTAAATGCACAAGAATGTATATATAGGACGAAGGAGGTGACTGCTAACCCTTAAAAATAAAATAAAGAATAAAAGAATAAAATAAGAATAAAAATAGAATAAAAGGCAATAAAAGAGCACCTGTGTGAAGAGATAAAAGAAAAAAAAAAGAAAGGTAATTAAATTTTGTAGTTCAAAAAGTCATCATAATTGGATATCAATTTTAATGTAACTGTAAAACTCACAAAATCCCTCCTGCAACCAGGATTTTAGCCCCTTCTTCTCCAGGAATATGGGGCCACCTCCTTGTGAGATCAAACGTACATGCAACTGTGCGTTGGTCTTTATCACGCTTGTACTTAATTATTACCCTGAAACTGTTCATACAACCTAGGTTCGGATTCTCACCATGTCTTTGCTATTTTAAAGGGAAGTGCTACCAACAATTGCGTCATGCAGATCATTGCTGACAATGTTTCAGATAGTTTTGATAGTTAGCTTCTAAGGATTCAAAACGGATACTTCATCGTTTAAGAGCTAACGTAGCTAATTTCCTTTTGCAACTGGTCCACGTGCAATTCAGTAAGGAATCATAAATTAATAAAGAATAGATAAGAAGAATAAATATATTAACAACAATGAGTCCTCAAATCTTTGATCATGTCATGCTTATGACTTATTCCACTTTTAGGAAAATATTCTTTCGAAAATTTCACTTCAGAATACTTTGTAATGAAAATAGACTACGATTAATTTTTCAGGCATCGTTTTCAAAAATTTAAATGAATCTTGTATCTCTTATGAGACTTCCAATATTCCGAAAAAGTATCCTTTCGTTTGATTGGGTTCAAATCAAGTTTTTAATAATTTCAAAATCACGAATTGACGGTGCACGCGCTTTCAGGGTATGAAAAATTAACCCTTTCTGATTTAAATTATAACCATGTCTTCAACGTATATCACAGTTCAGGGGGTGACTTGGTTGAAAAAAAATGTACCCCGTGAATTGTACCCCCCTCGTTTTTTTCATAATGAATTTTATCGATTTTTTTTTTACATTTCATTGTGGCTATATGCAAATTAGAAGAGAACATTTAAAAGGGTAAGGAACACACGTGGTACCCTCATTTTTTATGATGCGACAGATATTGGGATTTAAATAGTTACGTGCCTGTGCTGAAGCTACAGTTTTTATTTTGCCAATAGAATACCTAAGTAATTGGTATTAGGAAATGGAACTGAAGAGTAACAAGAAGTTTGATCCTTTGGGATATAAATTCTTTCGTATTCCCTCTTACGCAATCTGACGTAACAATTGAACTGTTAAAATAATGGGTACATTTTAAAGGATTCTAAATTCTAAATAAAATAAGAAAAAATAAAAAGAAAATAGGAAAAAGTGCGGGAGAAGACGGAGGGAGTGAGTAGAAACAGAAGAACTAGAGAGAAAGAGAGCAATAGTCGTTCATACCGTCAAGATCTGCTTTATCGCATTTTTGACATCTTGCTTTGACATCTTGCTTTTTCAAAAATGTATTTAGGAACCTTATACAGTACGGAATTACCAAAAAAACCTGATCTAGAGAAAACAAAGCGATGAAAATAAGTGATAAAAATAAGTAAAATTGAGTTATAACGAATTCTTGTTTTGATATTCCAGCAGCTTCAGCAATACAAATTGAGAGATTCATATTCGACATTGGTCTCAACTGCCAACTGGGTCAAATGGGTCAACTGGGTCAAATGGGTCAACTGGGTCAAATGGGTCAACTGGGTCAAATGGGTCAACTGGGATATGAATCCTTCCTTACATCAGGCTCTTGCTGGATTTGAGCTTCGAACCAACCATCTGGTCAAGAGATATCTGAGCAAGTGTATGTTGAGTTGGCCGGAAGTAGAATCTACATTACCACAGTCACGTCCATATAAAAATCATATGGCAAGGACTCATTTGGCGTTGCAAGACGTAAGAGTCGAAGACGAAGAGTCCGGAGGCATTCGTTCTATGGAGTGATAGAGGTCTGTTGTTCAGCAATGCGGCTAAATATTCGCAACGCATGCCCCTTGTGATCAATTGAATTGATTGTTACAACTTGTGTCGACGATAGACCCTTCTCTAATAAGGATCAACAATTAACTGATTTTTTGATAGTATCATGAACGTCAAGCGCATTTTAAGGCTGAATATCAGATGCACTATTAGGGCTGTATTGGAATATTTATTCCTTCCTTTTTGAGAATTGCATCTGAGGAAAAACCGGGCAGACTGCAGATACTGATTCTAGCTGCCAGATAGGATAGTGCCAATCGGCACTATCCACAACAAACGCAAACCTGGAACGCTGATGCTGGGCTATACGTCATGAGAAAGAATCCTGGAGGGCTTCCGCAACACTTCTTCATTGGCTTTGTATGAAAATTATCAGGAAATGTTTTAGAAAACATATTAAATTGCTTCAACGGCTTAAAATTCTTATTTCATAAAAGCATATCACTACACCCTTTGGCCAGAGGCTCCCTGGTATTCGCATTCTGGAAAGTCATTAAGGAAACTCGTGCAAGGTCATAAGGGTGCTTCTTTGATGATACATAGTGTCCCATGGTATTGTTTTTCGACAATAGAATACACTATTGGAAATTGAAAAAGTCCAGGACAGTCTTCTCAAGCATCAAGCATGGCCGTCCGTTAAGATCCTCGGGACGAGTTTGACGCAGATTGTCTGCATCGCGAAATTCCGGAGAAAATGGTGTATATTGTGATCGTATCAATGCCAGTTCGATCAGCGATCAAATGTATACATAACCGCCGGTCTTTAGTCAGAACTTCACAAGTTGTCGGCGGTTCTTAACATCTTGCAGTGCGATGCTCGTTGTCTATATTCACTCGTCACTATTTGAAGAAGTTTTGCCATTAAGTTTCTGATTTGCTTTTATCCTTGAGCGAATCTTGATCAGACCAATCATCCAGTTCAACACAAAATTTCATAGCGTACCATTGTTCAATCGTTCTGTGCATTTTGAACTTGCACCGAGTCACTTCCATTTAAAACTTAAGGCCCCAATGCAATACTGCGTGACGGCGATGCGATTCTCGTCGTCGCGCAACGCATTCAATTTACAATGCATACGATGTAAGGAAGAATAATGTTCATATGACAAATGTCAAATTGGTGACGTTTTGAATGAACTTTGATTAAAATTATTTTTGATTTTTTAGAATTTGAATTTGGAATTTTCCTTCGTTTGGCAAATAAAAGCCGTAACAAGGATGCACGAAATTTTCATTCAAAATTCATTCAGAATAACCCTCCTACTTAAAAAGTAATTAAAGCGTTTGAATTTCAAATTTCATGTACGCGCCAGAGTGCGTCTGACAAACGTCACGCACCTCGTTGCGAGGAATTATCGCTTTTCCGAATATTTCTCGATGTGTTGATCGCAATCATTGTACGATGTCGTATACAGACGCATCTTACGAAATCTGCTTGACATTAGCTGCGAGACTCTCGTCGCACCCTCGCATCGTCGTCTCACAGTATTGTATTTCGGACTTTAATTTAGCTTGATCAAATATTTGAAGGCGACTGACTCTTAGCGCGCTTTAAAGGTGACATATCGCACGACGACAAAGCCACCTGCCATAAAGCCATCCGTTGTTATAACGTTACAGTTCAACGGATTATTCAACAACAAACTAATAACAAAGGATGTGTTAATTTGTACACCCAAATTCATGAACAATGACTGTAAGGTTGACGGCCAGTACCGTTTATTTTCTGTTAGAATAGTCTAAGATTTTTGACGCAGTACTGCATAAGCGTATAAGTGCTCGGAGATAAAAATGACACTAAGCTAATTCAGTGATTGGCTGTATGTAGCATAGATGTAGTGAAAAATTCATTCGAATCTCTAGATATAAGCAATCCACGGTCAGAAACTACACAAATCTAATGCCAATATAGAAATTTATAAGTCGATCGTCTTATGGTTCCCCCCCCCCCCTTAATATTTGAAATCTTCTGAATTTTTTGGTTCCCGAAAAATAATTATAAGCCAGGATATATAAAATACCCGATTGTACTATAATTTATTTTTTCTCCAAAAAAGTGTTATAAGCTCCGCCTACATTTGCCCCCTATTAAAACATCTTTCAACTAAAACTTCAAAAGCTACCGCAAAGCATGTGGAAAGTTTATTATAAGTAAATAAAATAAAAAAAAACAACCAACTAGAAGCCGAAAGCAAACACTTTTGGCCCGTCATATTCTCACCCATGCATTTGCGGAAGAAATTTATTTCGTCGATACCTACACACACACATACATATATGCATATACACATTACATTCCACCCTCATACACCCTCCCATTTGCATCCACTTGATATAATCAAGCATCCAAGTTTCAGTTTTCGTCAGTCTATTCATATTGTTCTATCCATCATATATATATATATATATATATATATATATTTTGAATTTCACATCAACATCCTTGCAAAAATGTTGAGAACTTTTGCTGGCTGTAAGTTACATCACATTTCAAGGACTTGTCCCGCTTTTTCGGCTAACTTTGATTGCAGGCAGACGATGATGGTTCATCGCAAATGGAACAAATTACTCAAAGTTTAATTGAAGTAATCAAATTTGTTGGGGGGGTTGTTTTCTTTTCTTTTATTTTTTAACAGGGATATCAAGATGTTGGTGTCATTGGTTGAGTATGGAGGATACGAGATTGGTCAAAGGGACCTTCTATATGAGTGGGATTTTGTACAAGTTAAATGTGCGAAATGGGCAATCAGGATGCCGTTGAAATGATGAGACTATTTGATTTTATTAACACTCCTTTCTAATGTATGTAAAGAGGAAGATTCCTGCTGGTGTTATCCTTATACCAAGAACTGGTATTCCTACACTTATAAATTGGGAAGAATGTCATGTGAAATTGCATAATACCCAAAATAACAACCCCTTCCTTACCGTTGACCTATTCGATGTAAGCCTAATTCTAACCTCCAATTCGATCTTGCTCTAAGAACTGCTTCGGTATGAGACGCTGTTTGAAACTGTCCTTTTGATAACGATATCTTGAGTGGTTCCAGGCTGTTGTTTCGAAAAAAACACCAACCCTAAAACTCACCTCCCGCTTGTAACAGAGTCCAACGTAGCATCCCATTACCTCGTTCTTTTGTTAATAACTTTTCAGTCTTTTAGCTCAGTTGGTAAATGGGTGATTTGGAGTATCCTGGGATTATTCTCTTTAAAAATTCTAACGTTCATTTTATCCGCTGATGCCACCCCGTTTGTGATCCCACACCTAAGTCATGTTTTTATGGGTTGCAAAGCTTAAGGGGGCGTTTCAAAGGAGCGCGTAGAAATTCAAAAAAAAAAAAATTGTAGAAAAGTTTTGCAGGATTTTTCAGATGCTCCTTGAGTGTGAAGCGAAAACATAAGGATACATCTATTTACTCACGCATATTCTGATTCTGTTCATCAGTTATGCTTAAACAACATGAAATCAAGGAACTGTACATCAACTTATAGAGCTCGAAAAATTTGTCTATATCCTTTACCAAAGAGGTGTCGTCCTATCCTGTCTACTCCACTCAGAATGCATGTTTCATTATCCCCTAAAATATTTGCGAATATTTTTATCCGGGAAAATGGGAGACAACAATGAAGGAGAATTATCATGTTTTAAAACCTATTAAAGATTTTTGTCCTTGCGCCATTTTCATCGAAATGACAAGAAAGTCGCTACGTCCGTACTTTTCACCAGCACAATGATAATAGCCTCAATGGTCTTCTTATCAGGTTACTGGCAACATGGGGCTAATAATAAGAAAATTAAGTTTGAAGTTTAAGAGTTCTTGACAAAGCCCAACTGTCTATACATACAAGCTAGCTGGCAAACAAAAATGACAATGTACCGAGGGCATAATAAGGTTAACTCTTATACAGGCGAATGAGTGGTAATCGGAGGTTGTTTCCTAGGATATTAACTTAAAGAATCCCAGAGTGGATCACTGTGCAGATAGGTATTAGAGAGTTAAAGTGTCTTTCTTTAGTTTACTCTCTCTCCGTTTTATAATGAGAATGAGGTCCAATCTGGACATTTTTAATCTAAATTGTTTATTTTGTGTATGCTATTTCGAAAAAATTGCCTATAAAACTGGATAAGATGTAATTAATATTTCGAAATCAATTTCCTGAATCAGTTCCTTCGTGGATTGTATTATAGATGAAATATTTCATTTGTTCTAACATTGAAAAAAGGAGATACAGAGTGAGAATGTTTAAAAATTAGTTGAATCGGACGGATAAAGGATGCATTTTTGACAGTTGTTTTTAATTTTGCTGATTTATGTTTTGAGTTTAAAGTGTAACTTTGAAAAAAATTAAAGTCAGAAACTCCAAAATGACGTTTGAAAATGTAATTACATTAAATTGTCCTGAAAAAATTAGATAACACTCATTTTATTTAAAATGGCATGCCATATCTTGTGTCATGTTTAAACGTCAAAAAGATGTCAGTATCGATCCTTTATATACCACGATCTATTCTTTAGGCTATGACAGCTACTTAGGATGCTTGCGATAGCAAAGATGTTTTATTGAAAGAAGTCTTATCACGGTTTTGCATGTAGTGTGGGAGGGCAAATTACACGAAATGTAAAAAACAGAGAGAGAAAAAGGTAGCGAGACCAAGACCAAGTCCAATAGAGAAGCTGACAGAGAGTAAGTGAGAGAGAAAGCTGTTCGAAAAGGCTTACTAGGCAATTGATAAGAAAATAGGATATGGGGGTCTAAAATTTCTGCTTATGCAGTTGATCTCCCTTAAGTTTAGCACCTAAACGCAAGAAGAGACAGAGAGAGAGAGAGAGGAAGAGAGCATCAAAGATACATTTGATGCGATTGTGCTACAAGAACCTACTTCAGTGTACTGTTCGGGTCTGAGATAGCGAAGGAGGGACGAAAGAGCGAAGGAGGAGCGAAGAGGAGCAGCGAAACAAAGTGTTCGTCAGAACAAGATGGCAAAGAGACACAAAAGTATACAAAGGAAGGAGCGTCAAAGGAGCGAACAAATCTCCGGAGACTAGACAGTCAGTGCAGTGAAGTCAGGCAGTAGCTGTCCAAAGTAATTGGGTAATAATTAACGCTATGAGAGAAGGGTATGACCAGGGCTCTAACAAGGAGTCAGGAGTCATTTCAAGGAGTCAGGTACAACGTGTATGCACAGGATAGCTGTAGGAAAAGAAAAAGATTAATCAGACAATCTCTCAGCAGGATTCAATGAGATAACCTACGCTTCATGGGGTAGTGGAACCTATGGGTAGGGCAGTTTGACCCAATAGAACCGACAGTGGGCCCAATGCTTCAATGAGGGATGGAGCGTTAAAAAACAACCAGAAGGAACGTCCCAGGTGTTGATTACATCAGCATTATCTAGGCTCACCGGATAGGAGGGTCAAAGAGGCAACCTTTACGACTCCATGCCGAGCAAATCGAAAGGGAGGCAAGGGTTTTATGTGCTATTCCTGGTACGGACAAAGAATACCAGATTATGTAAATATAATATAGGTTTCCAGGAAGATTATACGGATTCTACCTTTCAAATCAGTACGTTTTTGTCAGCTGGGCCGATGCATAAATTAATTTCAAAAGAAAAGTCTACGAAAGTTATGAAGTATAAAGCCAAGGACTGCAGACTTGTCAACCTGACATCTTTCTGGTTCTTTGGATGGTAAAACTTTGCTTTGCTACATTCTCGTTTCTCAGTTGGATATATTGAGACTGGAGAACATGTGTCCGCGCCAAAACTGAAATATTTAAGGGCCGAATTTCCGAAATATAAACAATCGAGCAGAGCACAAAATGCACAGCACAAAATGTTCGTTCGTAAAAAGTTACAATGTTCGTTCATTACAGCATGAAAAGCTTATGATAACGGTAAAACAGTTGGTCGAGGTCTGTAAAGATAGAAGAATTTTCTTAAAATTACAGAAATGACTGCCGAATGGATCAATATTAAGCTCCTTCCTCTTTCGGTTGTTTTTTTTTCGTGTCAATCATTTACAGAACCACAAAGGTATATATCTGTTGATGTTGAAAACACGTCTTGGTGTGAGTTGGCTTTGCGGGTCCATCAAGACAGTTCCAAGCCTGTGGAAAGTGGGAGAAGTACTGATGAACTGAAGAATTGAAGAGTGGAGAAGAAAGGAAGGAAGACGGAAGACGAGAAGGCTGCAGTTGGGAATGACAGACTGAGGTGAGTGCAGTCGACAAAGAGAGCTCTGAAATGCTGAGAAACAGGGGCATACTAAGGATGCGATGCTAGATCTGACAACAAGTGAAGAGAGGACTAAATCAAAGGACGGTAGCTTACGGATAACTACTTTGACTTGATGTAGACGTCAGAATTGTCGCTGATTGCATCAGGATATGTTGGGTTTGTAACTGACAGCATGAAAATTGGAGATCCTTAATACAAGCTGATATCTCCTCACGGTGTAATACGGTCTTTGACGAATCTCAACTCTTGGCAAAAGAGACTGGAAGGTTAAAGAGACTAAAGAGAGTGGCTTGGCTAACGACAAGACGTACCTTGTTTTTTGATAAATAATTTCAGTGGTTCAAAGACTACGAAGGTTTCAAAGCTTTCAAAGGTTTCAAAGATTACGTCCAAATGAGGGCTGATCTATTGGATTATGTTTCGTCCACACATTTATTAATTTAATATTTACATATTTTCGAGCACAAATTCATGAGTTATTACTAATACATCAGACCCAAAAATCAAAGTGTAAAAAATGATCAATAAGTGATCGATGGCTCAAACATCCTTTTTGTTTATTTGGTAAATAATTATCGATGGCATCTTGGATCTAAAGAGAAATAAAGTTCCCTTAATTCGAGAAAAAATTTACACAAGAAAATGGTTTGGTCAGTATCACGCTTGACCTTAATTACTATTTTGAAGCAAATTGTTAGTGAGTTCGTAGTTGACTTTTATCATTTTTATTTTAAATTGCGCAATTTCTAGTTCAAACGAAAAAATAAGCCTGAGACCTTTGAGTAGTTTAAATAGCTTATTTCACCAAGGAGCATAACGTTTTTTGATAGTAAGAAGGTAAACATGGGAAGAATTCGATATATCTCGGACCTTGTGTTTTAGCCTTGTAAAAATTTCTTTTATGCCATTTCGCTAAAACTTTTCAAATGCTTTCAATGTAATTGCTTGTAAACAACCGAAACCTAAAATGCGGACAAAAGATATCAAGCGAAACTTTCTTTCAAAGGGAAATTAAAAGAGAAAAGAAGAAAAATACTTTTCAAACCTGCCCACATCAAACGCTCCCTCTCCCGTCATTCATTAGTTTATTCCTATCTTGTTTTTATGAATAATCGTTTCTTTCATTTCTTTTGCTGGCCATCTTAGTAGCAAACTGACTATTTACACAATTTCCAAGTTCCACCTTCGTGAAAAATATGAAAAAATCCAAGCAAAATGTATTCAAATTCAAACAGCCCGCCATGATGTTTTGAATGCTGCAATAAAAATTTACAGTTAGATTGCAAATGGCTGAGGTATCCCGTCAAAGCTGTATGAATCAGGGAAAAAATATTTTTTAATTGCTTCTCCGGATTTTCTCATTGAGAATTTTTACAGGAGTTTGGTTTGAAAATTCCAGCACTTTCTGTTACTTTCGCTGCAGGACTTCTAGCCAATTTTAATCAGAAGGAAACGTTCATATTGGAAGGTTAAATAAATTGTTGTTACACAAAAAATAATATTGAAAATTGTTTTTCAAATTATCTAGGATTTTTCGATTGTTTTGAACAACTGCCTGACGTCACAGGAAGTCTAAAATAACAAAGTGATCCGATATTGCGTCCATTTCAATCCTTATGAAAATGATTGACGCAAAAGTTCAACTTCTTGGATTACACCCAGCCGCAGAAAAGTCCCATGAACCGTCTCATACTAGCTAACTCTTAAATGTTATCCTGTATGAAATTAAAGAAAGGACAAATAAATTATAATTCGTTCATACTTGCCACGTTGCCTCATAAGCGCGGATGAAATTACATCTCTTCTGCTTCGCGGTCGTGGTTAAGTCGAAGGACCTTCGCTACTGTCTACCAATGAGAATTATGAATTCTACGTACAGGAGCCTGTGTGTTGTGAAATCAGATTGCTCGTAAAAAAAAGTAAATCCTCAAATTATACCTACTTGACGTAATATACAAGTGTAAGGCAGGGTATATTGCATAAGAATTATGCAGGATTGTTATGCGGCAAGCTAGGGGAGGTGATAGCAACATGTTGATCCTTGAGATGAGGAGGGAGGAGCAGAAGTGGGAGGGGGGGAGGGAGGGTTGTGAGTTGTTAGGTGCAAAATATAAAGATAGACAGTGTCCTTCTAGGGAGAGGGTGATTAACTTCAGTCGCGAATATATTTTCTGTTAAAGTTAAACATCACGTCCGCTAATTAGCCTGGAGTAGCAATAAAACTGTTGATAGGCTTCGGTCTTGTGTCTTGGCAATGAGATCTGGGACGGCGAAGGAATATGTATATTTGGGGTTAATTAATGTAGAATTACAAGGACTCTGTAAGGAGTTTTCAAGTTATTCCAATTTACTCACTGGTTATGATCGGAATGCATATGGTATTTTCTTCAAGGATACTTGAAGTTTAACGGGCAAATTACTTGCTTTGAAAGATGATTCTTTCCTGCTAAAAAGGAGTTATTTATGGTATTTATTTTTGCCAGAATATTCAAACCATGAAGAATTTTTGCTTGCCTATGATCCTTCTTATGGGTGAACAGTGTATGATGCCATAACAAGCGGCAGCATGGACGAGAGCAATCGAAAGAAAGATGGTTGTATGCGTCATGCCTTCCTAGAACTTTATATAACAGCCTTTTATGCACCTAGAAATCAGTTTATAAAGTACAATGCAAATCTTCAGTACATTGTAGGTAAATCTATAAAACAACGCTTTAAATCTACAAATCACGTTGATTGCTGCTGAAGGTCAATATTTTTGACTGCTAAAAATTTGAATTTGAATTTGAATGCTTTCGTCCACTGCCATGGGATAAAGGACCTACAATAAAAGTCAAATACTTTGTGCTGGTTTCCTTTCAAACAAAACTTCAGTAAGTCAAGTAAGAGCTTGTTTGGGAAAAAACGTGCAAGCGTTGAAAAATATACCGTTATCAGTTCTACGCAATCGATGGGTCAATCAAAGATGATATTCTTGATAGGAATCAGCTGTTTTCAGTCATTTGTCAAATTGAAACTTAATATACTATCAATGAATTCTGCGTGCACGTCTCAGTTTGATGTGTTTTCTTCCTATTTATGTAACCTAATGGCCAAAAAATCGCAGACAAGTGCCACATAATACAAGTACAAGTCAAAAGGGCACCTAAAAAAATGGGTCGAAACGTAGCGCAGGATGCAAGGTTACAGCGAAAGTCAGAGTAATTATATTAAGTGTATTTTCAAAGCATTCGCATTCAAGCGACTAGAAACTGTCAAAAGGCAGCGAAAAATGAGCGTGGAACTATCACATGTAACGATTCGTTAATATTTCCCTGCATATGTCATGAAATATCATAGAACTCGATAAAGTCCTTGTTGAGCGACATTGATATCGTAAAATCTAAGCAATTTTTGTATTGTCTGAAAAATCAGTTGCTGGAAGTTACAAGTTTATCGTTTGTCTGATCAACATAAAATCACGGGGGATTGCTCATCCCAAATAATGATCTCCACGAGGCTAATGATATGAATACCAAACTGAGACGCGTTCTGCATGAATTGCAAAAATTGTATACTTCCGTTCCATGCCAGGATTTAGTTAAAATGATCTTGACAGCAATGGTAGCAATTCCCGGTTTAATTGCCTATACAGGCTCCATCTAGCAGACAGATAAAAGCTGGATGAGCTGGGAATCTATCTTTTGGGAGACCAACATCGAGTGCGAAAGCATTTTATATACATTACCAATGGGCACAAAAACCATTAGAATCCTTTTTTATAGTATGTTGAAGGTAATTTCTGGCTTGGGTGCTGGTCTCTTAGTAGACTACCAATGGAATTCGTCTTTTGACAACTAGAGAACCAAGCTTGGGAATTATTCAGACGTTTCTTTGAGCTCAGTCTGCCTACTCTATGCATTTCGATGCCTATGAGTAATACGTATTCGGTGGAAAGGGAAATATTTTGCTGATGATTGCAACAGGAGGGGCCCCTCTTCCCTCGACGCTTCAGGCTCAATGTCTTTAATTTGTTTTCAGGATTGCACAAGCGTGATATGCCAACTTGTTCCATTTGTCTGCCGATTTCAACATATCATCGATGCAGGCGGCCAGGCGGTGCTCTCCCAATTTTTCAGCAAGATTGTCATACTGTCTGCCCAAACTTGTACATGAAAATAAAGAAATGACAGGCGTCATTTTCTTTCCAGCTCAGAATATGTTATCTTTAGACGATGACTTACCAATCTTATGCAGTGAGTAATGAAAATAACGTGTCCACTCAATATCTGTGGCAGGTAGAATTCAGTCTTACTGCCGTTTTGACTGGTTTTGACGGTCTAAGATCGCTGTTGAGCCGAACTCTCCATCTGCCTAGAATTGTGGCAACTCGTCGGAAGTAAGACGAGTTTTTTGGCAAGCGACTGCTTCTGCTTTAACCTAGTGTCTTCGCAGCCTGACTTTTAACGCTCTCTGACAAGGATTGCGTTTGGTTTCACTCCAGAAATTACCAGCATAACTGACACAGAGACTGTCTGATTACAATTCGCAGTTTTCCAGGTCTTGAACTTTCACCGATTTGGTAGTGGGATGCAGAGCTAGACAGTTCGAAAAGTAGACGTTAAGATAAGATTCGAATATCCAAAATACAAAGACAACAGAGGAAGAAGGGGCTTCAAATCACGGACTCAGTAAAAACCACATCAACAAGTATGTAAATAAGAGAAAAACGTTGAAAAAGATCGTGAGGTAATTATGTATAAATTTATGATGGCTGAGCTTAAGCTGCTTAATCTGTGCTAAGTGGCTTGTTCTGAAAACATGACTTTAAGTTCCTACGTAAAAAAATCAGCAATAAATAAAATACCCTCAAAAATAGTTGAAAGAAAACGGAAAGTACTTCAAGATAACAAGAAGAAAAGTATTAATATTGTCTATCACTTTCAGTCCCTCTCTCCTTATTTCTCTCTCTCTCTCTCTCTTCCTGTCAAACGCGAGTAAACGATGGAAATAACTGTTGTAGATCACAACAATGCACATTGTAATATGTGTAAAGAAATTTCTTGTTATGCTTTATTCATAATATAACGACATAGCATGGAGAAAGAACAGTGAAAAGCTTTTTTCTACTGAGCAGCAACCTACGACCTCATAAACCTGATGACAATTTCGCGCTTATCACCCATTCGCACGAAGTTAAAAAGGCGTACTCCATTATCAAGTGAATCTCCGAGTGACAAGTCATTAAATGAAGCTACTAACACGCGACTGTCATCATCTACTCTCCGTAAACTTCCCCCCACCCACATTGTGCAATTCTCTCTCGAGATACGTCAAATAAAATAGCAAAATGTAACTGCCCTTTTATTCGTTGAGGCCAAGTGCCAGTACGGTGTGACTTGTCATAAAAAAGCGCGTTCAAAAAAGAAAAAAAAAATAAGCTGGAAAAAATTGTAGTATGAAAACGCGACTCGACAACGCGTATGGATTACGTATTAAAACTTGATGCACTGAATGCTTTTCTCAGCTAAACGAAATGAAATCCTCTCCGTACAAGGAGGCCATGCCAGCCCGCTTAACTTGTGACGGGCCAAGCAAGCTGGATTGCTTGCTCTCTGCTCTGTGTGTAGTATTGTTAGTCCTTTAGTAGGACAGTAATGACATTTTTCCTAATGGACTTTCTACGTTTCGATGACACCTTGAAAATGACAAGTGCTAAGATGTGTTTTACGCTTTTTTATTTGCATGGGGGCTCTCTCCCTCTCTCTGTCTGTCATCGGGGAAGGTGCTCTCGAAATTTTACTCAAGCTCTATTTGACGACAATAAAAATTTTCAGTACTTATTTCATTGCGGCTACTTGGGCTGAAATGATTTCTGAAAGATTTACAGCGATTTCATATTCTGTGCGAGAAAATTTTTGATTAATTTCGCTTTTCACTGAGAGGCTTTTAAGGCTACAGCCCGTGTTTTTCTTTATGTTTCCATTTTTGAGTGAAACAGGTTGATTAGGGAGGAGATTTTCCAGAAGCTAAGTGGTCGATTGTGAAGTAGTTTACAAAAGTAATCTATACTCATTTGGGGGTCGTTAGAAGCAGCTGTGACTATTTGATGGTTGGAAAGAGAGCAGGAAGCAAGCAACAGAGCACGTTGGAAGAGAAAAATGGCACGTTGATAAATCAATCTTTGAAAAAAGATTCCTGGGAATGCAGTCAATTTACGCTGGTCTAATGAATAGATTGTATTTTTTGGAATCTACGACAGTGAACAGAAATTTATTGAATAAACTTTAGCTTAGGCACTGATGCCAGTAGAGCCTGTTTTTTAAAAATTGAGCGGTTACACCGATATGTTATAGTTTTTCATTTGCTTGATTTTGAAATGTACGGAGAAACGTCAAGGCGCCAAATTATTTCAGGATTTGAAACGTACATTTTGTGATCTTATCAATACTCTCAAACTCGACATTGGTGGAAAAAGCCTCTGGCTTTGATTCTAGAGTCTCAAATACATACTTTTTTGGCATAGAGATACCAGTTTCTTTTCATACCTCACGTTAATAGTGCTGCGTTGCTTCAGCAGAGATTTCCACATGTAGTACGAAATAGTATTAGGCTCAGGATTCGCTACATACTACCCTTATAGTCCTGGTTTAGGTGACTGAAGCTCGGTACTGCGAGTGCCGTTTAATCCGGATGACAGTTGGGATAAATACATAGGACTTGCGCAAAAGTGTCCTTCTCTCTGGGTTGCACATCGTTTCATAACACAACTTGAAATCTGTAGGCATGCTTATCTTATAAACCGTTGCGGATACATATCCTTATCGTCTAGTATATATATCTTATCGTCTAGTAATTAATTGCCTTTCCATCGAAGCTTTTGCGTAAACAGTTGGCTTCAACTGTCAGCTTTCTACTTGGAATTGTAACTCAATACCTCCCACTAAACAATTGCTCTGATGAGTTGATCTATTATTCTAGAACTAATAACATTTAGTTCTAGAATGTTCTAGTGCCAATGTCATTGAGAGCTACTTCAATAGACAGGGCCTTATCGCAAATTATCGTAAGCAGATCTGTCATAGATAATGTCAGGATGACATTTGATGATTCTGCCGAAATTGTGCTCAGTGCAAGCGTTGTCTGGAGCCATATGCATTTGTAACTTTTTTCCTTTTTTATAAAAAGGTTTATTTGTCTGATGTGCATTATCAGGTCAAAATATATATCAGGAAAGGAAGCATTGGCTTTAGCATTCTTATAAAGAGGCTGATGTGAGGTTTTAGACCAAATTTTCTGGCAGAAGGATTGTTTGGTGATGATGATGGTGACATTAGAAATAACCTTTTTTGATTACTCACAGATCTCCTAATCTCAACTCTTAGATCTCACGCAAGTCGAGGACATCTTCCTGATTCAGGAGAGAGGGCGGGGGGTGAGTAATAGAACATTATTTTTTCTAGAGTGATAGAACAAAGAATCTCTTTCTTGGATAGTCTTTAGTCTGGACTTTTAACAGTCTTAAGTCTGGATTTTGTGCAGCTTTCTCCGACAGAGCAAAGGCTAGAAGGAGAGTTTTTATAGTGTACAGAACTATTTAAATGAATAAAAATGAATTTTTGGATCCATACATTGATCCAAAAATTCATTTTTAGACCAACTTGTCCTACAGGTCAGGCAGTTTCTACGTCTTTAAGCATTGTCGGGATATAATCCTTTTATTCTATTCTATTCTATTTTATTTTATCCTAGTGACTCACTGGGATGTGAAATACGCCGAAAAAATTGCCGGTTCCGTTTCTTGGAAAAACACATCAATGGCTAGTGATGCTCCTTTTATTTCATTTTTTCGTCATTTTTCATTAATTTTTCGTTTTGTTACAACAGGAAACGATCTTTTGGCATGAGGAATCATAGCTATGCCTTTTTAAACCATTTCACAGATCCTTCGTTTACATGAAAGGTTAAATGGAATAATGTCGGTCGTGACAGTTAAAAGCGCAAACTGATGCATCAGCAGGCATCGGTAAGGGTGGGATCACTTTTCTAGTACTCCTTTTCTCCCCGCTAGAGATGAATCTGAATCAAAAATTATCAAAAATTGAATCAATTTTAAAAAATCAAATCAAAAATTGTTCAATAGAATCTGAACAAAAATTCACCTAAAGACAAATGAACATGGCACTCATGCTGAAGGAACCTGTCAAAATAGGTCCAGTATATGTTCTCTGGTTGGCATGTGAGATGTTTAGTGAGAAGTCCTGGCATCTTAACTCAGGGGAACCTTCAAACAACCTTCTCTTCCCCAATTCAAAAAAGGTTGTTGTCTTTTTTCAATTCATCGGGTCGAATTTCGCGCAATCAAATATTTTTTAACCATTTTTATTAATGGTTGCGTTAATATTGAGTTCAACATCAAATTCTTTATAAACTAGAAGAAGTTCAAAACAAAATGTGCAGTTGAGACACGAAAAGTAATAAGTAAGAAGTCAAAATAAACAGTCTCAACGCGAGGCCGAGTCTGAACACTTACTTCGTTGTCTCGACGTTGTCATACCTTATGTCTTGCTTTCTCCGGAGGAACAAGAGGTGGTTAAGCCCCTGGGTCTTAAACTTTATCAGTAAATTGGGGGCTGTAACTTACTATAAAACGGTAATTATAGTAACTAAGTATGGTCTTACGATGGTGGTTTATCAAGAAACTTAAAATTCTCGATTCCAGGCTGTCCTGACAGTATCCTTATGTCATAAATCTAAGATGCTACTGATATGAGGAATATGCTACGTTCTACATTTTCCTTTATATTTTTTCGAAGCTTCGTAGTGAGTATGGAGAAAAGGTAGGACAAATAATGCAAAATTATTCAAGTCCGTTCTATTTCTATGTATTTTCAGGACCTTTTTCCCCAGAGTGGCCAGTATTTTCCTACAATTCGCACGGAGAGCGTTTTCAATGAAGTTCAGTGGAACTCAATATGCTCAACTCCACCGTCAGAGAACCTAAGTTTTTGAGTACACAGCAAGATTGTTGTTAAGGTCTGTTGTTGAGGTTCTTATTAAGGTATCATCTTCAGCAGTAGCTTTTTGACTTACAAGAGATGAACGATGATCTATTCGTGGAATAGTATTGAGATTGAAAGTCTCTGCTACATCCTTGCTTTGATCGCTGAACATATACATGCCCACTGACATTCTAATTGTTTTTTTTTTTGATTTTTTTCTGGCAGGAAAATTCCCATTTTCCTATCTCTTGAATTTGCGGGGACGTTGATATACTAGTGGGTGATCCTTATCTATTTACCCGAATTAAAAGTAAGGAATATCTTACGCCAAATGATAGATTACGGATTGTACTTGAGGATCATTTGCAGCTATGCATCGACTGTTGGTTGCTAGACTCACAGTGTCTTCCAGCCATTAGTAAATATCCTGGGCTCTGTGGTTTGTGCAGCGTCAGAGCTTCATCCGTCTGCAACATCTTATGTTAAGGAATCTTTACCTTTGCAATATGGAGTCAGTCAACCACCCCTCCCAAACTTTTGTCAAAAAGATGTTACAAATACTCGGACCCTTTTTTTAAATCGTTTTTTATGTTCGGGTCTTGCGCCTAGAGTAAAATATGTTAAGTGGTCCTGGCACCTGAATATCTTGATGGCACCGAATCATCCTCCTCCGTCAAAAGTGGGTATGACTTTATTCGGTGTGTTAGTCGTGTATTAAGCCTTTGTTGCTTAGGTTACTCATGAAGGAAGCTGTTAACCTTCTGTTGTATTGGTCCACGAGACCCAATAATAGTTACTTATTCATAGCATCTATCATCTGATATTTTAACAATAGTAGTAAAATCCTCCGGAGGAGGACCTTACTAAATCGAAAGCAGAATGGACGATGATACATTCTGTGCTCTGTGCACTCTATTAATTTCTCTCTACAAGTCATTGTGTTTATCATTTTCCGTCCTGCTTTCGGTCCTGCTTTCGCCGATCTAACCGTATTCGACCAAAATAATCCAAATCGTATAGAGTTTGGTAAATTTCCCCTCATTTTTGCGTGAAAAAAATATTACCCCTCACAAAGCTTTTGTTTAAAAACGCAATACATACGTAGATCTAACTACTAGTGTTGTTTCTATCTCTGTCTGAAAGAAGTCACTCGAGAGTGTTAGAGCTGTATGTAACTGCTTTCAGCTTGAGTACGTTTTAACAATTTCAAGATGAGATCCATGATGATTTGATATGTCCCTGATGAATCTGAGTGTATTCGATTATATCCTTTCCATCTTAAGCAGGCTTCTCTGTTATTTTCGTTGATGGACGCTTGAACACTAAAACTGGAAAATTCACAAACATGCATTGAGGTTTGCTACAAAAAATCTAAACAGATTCAGAGTCCAGGTCGTGGATTACGAACAGCAGAAAGATTAACTTTTTTCTTCAGAGTACATTAGAATATTATTCTGGCAAGGCTAGTGGTTTTTGGATTCCATGTAAATGATTCGGCGTCTGATTTTCCAGATATCATGAAAAATGCTTAAAACGGAATTTTATTTTTAAGTTTTGGTGAAAACCCAAACGAAAATCCAAATGTTAAAAGAATAATTTTCCAGTTTAATGTCGAATCGTACAACTTTCGTAGCCACAGTGATGAATGTCCTCCGCAGAGTATCCATAGAAGATTGATGTTATTTATTACTAATACATTTTGAGATATTTTCCAGTCCTGCAGAAAATATTTGCCTTATGCTTTTTGGTACTTTGTGGTTTACTTTGCTGTCCAAATAGTAGACTTTAGTTTTGCTTAGCAGGAGTTAATGAGGACAGTATACCAGAATATTGCAGGAGTCTTTCTAAGTTTTGCTGTACTACTACTATCATGCCAGATTTCTCATTTATGCGCTAAAAAAGGCTCGGAAATTAAATACGTTCATTTAAAAATAGTGCAGAAACGATTTTATAGTATAACATATGCAACATATGTAACATAGACAACATATGCGACAGCAACAAAATATGCAGCATATGAAATTTTTGTAATAAATAATGCTTTCAACATAAACGTCTACGGTATATCAAGTGATGCAATAAGCGCAACATGTACAGTCGATGCAACATATGTAGCTTTTGCAACATGTGCAACACTTACAACATATGTAACATAGGCTCAGACAACTATTGGAGCTTATTATAGTGGGAAATGCTCTAATAAGTCTATTAATTGTTGGATGAAAATGACACTGAAGATATTTTTGGAAAATGCAGAGTTCGCAACAGGCTAAAAGATTGAAAAGTGAGTCCTTTGTTGCATTGTCTGCTATGAACATAGATCCAACAAACAACAAGAAAAACATTTGGGACTATGATGAAATACAATAATTCCATTATCCTCCGTATCGAGTGGTGTCAAACAGATAAGGTTTCCACGAATTTTATGATTTGAGTAGAGTATCTATTGGGGAAACTAAGATGGAGGAAACTCAGATATGATAATGATCCTTTTTTAAGATACAAAATGACCTGCAAGGATTTAAAAAAAAACATTTCTAATCGGGGGCGTAATAAAACTTGAAATTTGCGATCAAGTTTAGGAGATATGTTTTGATAGACTGAGTGGACTTCCATCCTAAATTGTATCCTGGTATTGCATTGACATGAGGTGGATTTGATCGCTTGGATTTTCATGTCGAAGGCGGGCGGTCGCAACGAAAACGATACACATGGATCAAATTTCACAATTATGACTGATCCTTACGACATTGAAAGAGAATTGAGTTTCTGGAGTGGAATTTAATAAAATTGTTGCAGATTTTCCTGCTTAGTACACTGCGTGTGATATTTTAAGCAAATGGAAATGTACTCGAAAAATTCCATTTGTATGTACAATACTAATTAGTCTAGCTAAAAACCTCGAAAATATTTATTCGGTTTCCATCGCCTTGTCGTTTCGTCCTTCCACAATACATTAACATGTATATATATATATATATATATATCTATGCATAGACATTTCAAAAGATTTAGCAACTACAGTGCATCAATTAAAACTTTCCCAATCAAACTTTTAGCTCCACACACAAATCAACAAACAAAACCAACAATAATTCAACAAACATAGAGAAAATGTTACAAGGAACGTGGTTACAAACTCGACGGCTTTTTATTCGCTTTAGCAACCATATAGAAAGTAATGGAGTGCAAAGATAGCGAGAGTCCTGGACGATGAAGAAGCAACGAATGGCAGCAATAGGGAAAAAGTTAAGTTGAGCATCAAAGCAAAACATATTTTTAATGAGTTCATCATATCTAACCATTGCTACACTTTCTCGGCTCTGGTGGATTTCTTGGAAATTGAGATTGAATAAGGAATGTGTGTTGATAGAGAAAGTATAAGTATAAGCCAACGGAAAGTTTTTCGAGCCTTATTAGTCGAAATGATATAGTACAGTGGTAGTTAGATCTGGACTAATTTAGTGACTGCATGCAATTGTTTTGTTTTTTTGTTGTTGGACTATCTTTTTTTTGGATAGCAGAGCTATGGATTGTTTTGATTGGCTAAGTTTGAAAATTTGGAAAATTCTGATTGTAATTCAATTCCTACTTAGACTTTTCTCAGCAATAGAGAGCCCACATGAACGGAATGCAAGGAGGCAAAAGAGGAGTGTCCAATAATCAGATTTTCCAGACATGGTAGCTCTAAATTTGCAACAGCTAATACACGGAGAGCTTGTTCGTGTAATAATTTTTTTTAGGTTACAATAGCATGAACGAAAATCAAAATAGTTTTTTTTCTGAAGTAAATGACTTCAAGTTGGCAACACTTTTTAATGCTACGTCAATTGTGACAGCTGTCAGGTGGTTTGTTTGGTTTGCCATTTTATCGTAAATATGTTGACAGCTGAGCAACTTCTGCAAATTGTGCAGGTTTTTTTTCAAACAAAAAAATAACGGTTCTGTTGTAGAAACTCATCGCAAATTACGTTATTTTTATGGCCGACATAATCTTCCATGAGAGCAATTGATCCGATTAATCATGGATCGTTTCCGCACCACATTTACTCTTACTGATAATACACATGTATCCAGACATTTATCCAGACGTCGTACGTTGTGTAATGAAGGAACCATTCCAGCTGTAGTGCGTAATATCGGTGAAAAACGAAATGAATCCATTCGAGATTGTACTCAACAATTAAACTTGTGTCCAAGATTTTATGGAAGGATCGTGGCTTGCAGGGTTAGAAAATCTAATACGAGTAGAAGTGAAGGACATGACGTAGATTCGGTGCATGGGTCCAAGAAGAAATTGATGCAAATCCTGAATTTCATAAGAAAATTTAGTTAAGCGATGAGACTCACTTCTGGCTGAATGGCTACGTTGATAAACAAAACTGTCGCATTTGATGTGATGAGCAAGCACAGGCTGTTGCTCAAACATCGTTACATCCGGCTTGGTGAGCTTTATGGGTTTGTGAAATTATTAATTCATATTTCACCAAGAATGCAGCTGGGAATAACATAAGAGTCAGTGGTGATTGTTATAGAGTTATTATCAATGACCTTGTCGGCATTGACTAGTGGGAACACAGGGACCTCTGGTTCTAGTAAAGCTGTAGTTCATGCTACCAGCGACTTACTGATGAGCGCATAATTTCTCGTTTTGTACCTGTGAACTGGCCTGCATTGTCTTGTGATATGACAAGGCTGGACTATTTCTTCACGTCAAATCACTCGTCTACGGCAACAAGCTGAGGACGCTTGATAATTTGGAAGACAACGTTCACCGCGTTGTTGGCGAGTTACAACCCCAATTATTGGTTAGAATAGTATCTATCCTATGGACCTCCTCCCCGCCAATCCTGTCCGAAGAAGCTTCTACTGAATTGATTTTGACATATGTCATGGTACTGTATTATTGCAGATATAACGGTACATCGCGGAGTTGTTTTTTTGGATACATTATTAGATAACCTTTATAACTCTTGTATCTTTATCTGACTATTTGGTCCTAGTAGCAAATATTCTCATCCGATGGTGTGTTTGACAAGTAACCAAGTGAAAGAGGTCTATGTGAATGCTATGAGCGCACAGCTCAGCATTACCAGAAGATATAAGACCAACTGTCCGTCATAGTTCTCTGTCTGACAGTAGTAGTCAAGTAGCCTGAAAAGTTGCAACTTTACCAGTGATCGTCCGTCGAAAATCGCTTTGGCTTGCTGTAATGTACTCAATAAGTTCAGTGCGGAGAAGAGAGCCACACTTTTTTGGGTGACAGAGAATCGAGGGTACTGAGCAGGTGGTTCGATAAACGTGATAGTACTTAAAATAGCTATAAACGTTTTAGTCAGACTAAATGAGTATTATTTGGAAAATCTAAAACAATTGAGGAGAAAGAATGTAATCCGCGAAGAAGTCTTCCAGGATGTCCATCAGCGAAGCCCTTCTTTACTGATGATGATGCGAAGAAGTTTTCAGCTTATTTGCAGGTGGACAGCAAGGTACTAAGCATCTTCCCTTGCATCCTCCAAGGGTATTCCACACAATGAGGATATTTAAAGAATGATGAGGTTGGAAGGGAACGTTTGATGTAGGTTGTGTATTTTTTGGGAAGAGTCACTATGTGTTTATGAGCATGATCCAAAGGATCATTTCGATGGCGACAAGACAATTTGGGGGGCAAATTAAAATTCATATCAAGCAAGAACTGATCGCAGATTTCTAGGAGCAGTGCGAAGGGCTCTGCAATAAACAGTTGACAGTTGACGTTTGGCATTTCCTGATACCCAGCTCAATACACTACATAGATACGTGTCCCTAACACTATCTAACTTTTCTGGTAAAAGCAAAAGGGCTTTGAAAATTGTGGAATCTTAGGAAGATTGATTTTTATGAACTTGGCTAGAAAACCAACTAGTTTTTGAATCAATTTCCGGTTTATTTGTGTTCTCAGACGAAGTGATTTTAGTTTTGTGGTTTCTCAAGTCATACATTGAGGACCAAAAATATCAATTCCGAGCCAAAGTGATCCTCATAATTCGAATGGGAAAAAAATAGAAAGCGCTCGAAAATTCCTTCTAATAATACTTTTCCCCATTCAAATAAAATATTCATTAGAATAGAGTGGAGGGGAGGGGTTTGTTCAGGAATTTTTCTGAGAACAAACAACCACAAAAAAGATATAAAATGAATGTCTAAAGTGTTTTTCTTTTCATGATATTTGCTATGGCATAAACTCAATCAAACGTGTTAAGAAGCTTTTGGAAAAATTACCAAGTTCAAAATTACTTTGAATTTGAGTTTGAGCATTTATGAATATTTCAAGGATAATTTGTTTGTTATGGAATTCACTCGTGTCCACAGTGACTGAATGAATTTGATGGAGGTGTAGAGTGTATTTTCAATTTATTTCATTTGCAGGTATTTATTTCAAAGAAAATATTTTCAAAAAAAAAATTTAAAGAAACATTTTTGTGAGCAGTTTGCTTTCGTCCTGACTCGGAATTTATGTTGAACAAACGGACATTTGTAAATGATTTGTTCATCCTTTTTGGCCTAAGTTTCCTCGTGGTAGATTTCCATTGAAAATCCTGGTTGAAAAGCATGTCTGATTCGACTGCAGGACAACACGGACCAAAACTGATCCTAGAAACGTCTTAACAAGCAACATCAAGAGCAGAAAACGCTCGGGGCTAGTTTCAAAAGAAGATGAACTTGTTGATGTAGTTGAACCTTTTTCTTTGCTTTTCCCACTCCTACCAGTGGCATCACCCTTTGGAATTTGATTTTCCCAACCTACCATTGCCAATCTTCTCGATTTTTATAATTCTCTGCTTACTGCTTTATCGATAGCTGGAAGGCAAATTAATTTAGCGGCCATTTCTGTTCTTTAGAATAGCTTCCGTTTTATGTCTTCCCGTCCAAAAGTTTGCTCTTTATCTTTCCGACAAGCCCTTTTCTCGGATTTTTATCCCATTTTTAGGTGTATGGTTGTGTTTCTTGTTTTCGTTTTACGATTCCGTGCAAGGAGCGTAGAAATTTTTAGGGTAATTATCAAGGAGTCGGAAGAACTTGCCTCAAGGGTGTTAACAAGTTCTTGTACATCACAATTTGAATTGCATTAAAGAGGAACAGGCGTGGGTAGTTCGGTATTCAATGCTTAATTTAATTGAACTTTTATTTTGAAAAGGGAAAATTAAAAAATGTTCGTGGACGATAAGAAAAATAAAGTGGTTTGCTTACATTACCGCGAGAAAGGACTCAGATATTTCACTTAACAATTTCAGGTCAAATCAGCGGAATTCAACGAGAAAGAAATCTGCACTTGATTCAATTTGAAAAAATTAAAATTTACAAAATGTCTTTCTTGCACAATTGTTGCCAACATCTAAGAATCGCAAACGCAAACGCTCCAGATATTGACAAAATTAATCATTCAAATGAGTCATTTGTGATTCAGAGTGGCCTTAGTTATTGTTTCTTAGCATCTTCTCTCGTCCTTGCGCTCTATCCATCCCACTCGCGTGTCCCTTTTGGTTTGTTTGCCTCGTCAGTTATGTCGTTACAGCTCCGGTGTTTCCTTTATCCTTGCCCGAAAAGGTTCATCGTTAATGGCCCGGGTAAAGTTGCTTTCCAACGAAGAAAGTACAAATTTGAAAGAAAGGTGGAGTTACCCCTTAATTTGAATTGCAGATCTCGGGGGACAATCATTTCTGAACCGATTCAACAGAAAAAATGAAATCAGTTTAATTTAGGGATGAGTGTTTGGGATATTTCCAGGATTTTTTCTTTTTGCTTGTCGAGCTCCGGAACGGCGAAAGGAATGGGTCCGTGGGTTTGTTGTAAGTCAAAATGTAGATGACCTACGGATTAATGTATGCAAGCTCCTGATTTTTGATTACTTTAATAAAATTGTTTAAGTTGGCAGACGGTTTTTCGTCAACTTAAAATATTTAACGAGCCTAGGCAGGATATTTACGTATGCGCTTGATAATAGTTAAATTCAACGACAGATACAATTCGCATTCAATTTCGGTTTTTTTTTGGTGGAAAAAGTTTTCAACTTAAATATTCTCTACACGAGTGGAAAATCATCTTTGCTTCGGTTTTCCAAATGGAAACAGTTGTTAGTGTTTATTGTAAGCAATTTTATTTTCACCGATAATGATAGAGATATTTGGTGCGTTGTAGGATAATATTTTCCAATCTGAATCAATATTCGTTGAAAAATTTCCAGTGGAAGTTTTACGACGCGGAAATATTTTCGACAAAAGGAAAATATTTGGTATAAATCAATCCGAGTAAACATTTATGATATTACAATCTGAGTACAACCGAATCTGCATGAACAAATGCGCAAATTGGTTCTGCTCGAACATTTCCTTTCGAGGGAAAAATGAATATTTTTCCTGACTCACGAGCACAGTTGAAAAGAAGCCCAAATTAGTCTGTTGACTTTTCTTCGAATGTTTAATCTTCACTTAATTTGTTTAATTTGTAGTAATTAAGACTCCTCTGTTAATTCATGTCCTTGCGACGGGATAGGCAAAGTTTACCAACCAATTAAATCCTTCTGTGCAGGAAGAAGCATTTTATAATGAGCAGATACGAGTGAGAAGTTGAAATCGTCTCGACTTAGATTTTTTAAACATTTCGTGAAACTGGTAAGTGCCTTCTTTATTATTTTCTTTAATTAAAACTTTTTCACCAGTGGATGAACAAACAAAAGACGTTCTCTGACTCTTTTCGGTTGGATCAAAAGACGAATCTTCAGAATTCTAGACCAGATGCACTCCTTTTACCCAAGATGATAACGCAACCTCCTTCATGTGTGAAATAAAGATGACAAAGTTAAAACCGCTGAATCCAGACGATATAACCGTTAAGCGTGGCTCAGGACAAACTAAAAGAGAGCATGATGAGCTTCAACTCTCACCACATCTGATGGTGGCGCCCTTCATAGGTATGTCTCGGATATACCACATTACGCCAAGAAAGGAAGAATAATAGACCTAAATTATCAGCGCAGTTTGTAAAAGGCAATCATCTTCCAAAAGTAAAGAGCTTCAAAAAGGATAAAATGGTGATCCTGATGAGCTGGTTGTTAGAGTTCAGTAATTACATCGTAGCTGGTTAAAAGCAATTAATTTGCTGGACACACAGACGTAGAGTTATGCTTGACAAACCTCGTCTCAGCACAAAGGGCAGAATAACTACTTTTAGTCCTTTTGGGCTCGATCAGGGAGAAGTGTTAGGATGCTAGAATTCTGTGGTTTTCGGTAAAAAAAGGAAAGACCACCCTTGGTGTAATCGAGGTCAACAGTATTTTATCGGAAGCTAGAATCCATTCCTAGTTCTCCAAGAAGCTCCACGAACTCGAGGAAGTGAAGGTTTTAGTAAGGCTCTTCAAGGTACAATAAATATCTGTTGTATAATCTGCATAACTATCAGGCATGTTTGTAAGGCTCAATGCCGGATTGTATGGAATATCATCCTGAATGATGCATTGGAATTGACACATTGAACTGACGGGGAAATATTTTCAACCTTTTTGACATGCAGGGAATTTTCGATGAGATATGGATCCACAAATGGATCCTATCCAACGATCATACTTTTTTCAAGCTGATTAAACCTCGGCAAGCTTCCGTTTATAGCTCGCACCATCGAGATAACTTTAAACGAACTTACCTTTAGTACTTTGTTTTGTTCTGAGTATGATTCGTCGCAAGGACTTGAGGGATCCTTCAAAGATGCTGGTGACATGGGTCCACTAAGGTGATTAGACAAACAAGATAGAAACATGCTCCAAGAGGTCACAAGCCATACTTTGTAACCAACATCAATTATACGCAAAAAGGTCTCCAGTTAGACCTCAAGAAGGCGGAAACCAAATGACTAGTACAATCAGAAATTCTCCCAGCATTCAGGCGTGACGAGGAAATCATGTGCAACAGGGAGCGACCTAAGAAAGATGACAGAAATGCAGTCTTGGCAGAGAAAAGTGCAAGGGTCCACTAACTCAAAAATTACTGCCATCACAACGAATACAATTGAAACACGAGGCAATAACAGTGAAACACTTCTTGCGCGAAAAACACGTGGTGAATTGATGATACTGGAACAGAAGAGGTGAAGAAGAATAAGAAGAATAAGAGCGGCTCGACCTTAAAGTAGAAAGCGAATCAAGGTTTGAAGCGAATCATTACATCCAACGACGTACAAAAAGAACCTAGCAAAAAAAGTTCAATATTGAGTTATGTATTCGGAATTCCTCCTAAACCAAACGGTAGCTCTACAGGTCTCTGAAGGCAGTGAAGGATTAAAAGATCAATCTATCTGGTACCGCAGTGGTCTTTCTGACGCCTCCTACCTCCAAAAATATGTTCTGAAGCCTACTCATTGTGAGAGGGAATAAACCGAGGAAAGAAGAGCCATGATGCTGTTTTGGGAAAGGGGAAATTCGGTCGATACTGTTAAGGATGCCATCCACAAAGTAGAAAAACAATAAGCTTATTCAAAAAACGAGGAAGCAAGGACTATTAGTTTCGAGTCTACAAATTTTGAGTCAGCAAACCGGTTTGACAATACCGGTCAAATCACTCGTCGTTGATTCTACTTTATTGTCCTTTAAGAGATCTGGATAACAGTATATTGGGCAGATATCCGAACTGAAATTGGTGTCAAATACAAATATACCATACAGAGATTCAAGAATATGGACAGGTACTTTTCGTGACAGAATCGTCGCAAAAAAGGCTTTAAAAGAGGGAAGCAGTAAAGGAAAAGAATGCAGAGGAAAGAGACACACTGCCGAGACATACGTTACTGAGCCAAGACCAGACGATATCAGGTAAAAGAAATCACCCGCATTGCAAGAAGGATTAACCAAAGGATTCTTGTGAAGAACTGAATCCTTCGAATTATTGCTTCCATATCGGGGCAATCCTACTCGAAATACGCTCGAATAGTTTGTAAAAGAAAGGCAAGCCTAATTACTGCTGCTAAGTGAACAGAACCTTTAAAAAAATGGCCAAAACTAGTATCCTGACGAATCTGATACGGTCACTATTCGAGTTGAGAATAATTCTTACTTTCAAGTGCAAGGTCATTTGCGAAGAGATGGTTTACTTTTGAATTCGATGTTTGGGAATTGAAATCTTTAGGGAATACCTAAACGGTAAAGGTACCTCAGCCATTCTCTGCAACATAGCCCCAATGCCTTGAGTCTATTTCAAACATTGGCTTATAAAAAGATTGTCATGTGCTCAGCGGACGTGCTTCCAACGCGAGAACAGTTAGGTAGGTTATGCCTTAGTTCGAAGAAAATGGATCCTGGATGTATAGTTTAGCGCTGAGCTGGTCATATAGAACGCGCTGAAGGGCCGTGATACACTGAAGGGTGGTAGTTACTTGATGATGTGATATAGAAGCTTTATTGTTGGGAGCATTCCAAGGAAATCCAAGGAGATAAACCATTTTAGGCTACGGTGTCTCCCACTCAAAGTGAAAAATATATAAGTCGAAAAAGACAAGTGTCTTTTGCCTGGCAAAAGTCTTAGAAATTTTGACATGTCTTATAATGAAAGAGGTACTAAATACGGGAAAAGTAAATAGTGATTCATCTTACATTTCATTTTTGGACACTCTAAAGAACTCACCAGACAACACAAGCATTCTTCAGTACTTTTCAGTGCCTTCACTCTTCAACTTTTGCCGGAATAGATTTGTGTGACTCCTAAAGTGACTATTTTTTCAGATTTCGCTATGGCAACACATATAAAAATGGTCATAGAAACAGATGGTATTCCAACCTAGAGGGGTTGTCAAAGTGGTCAACTATTCCATTGATCAGAGGTTTATCTACGAACAACAGCAGAAGGTGTACCACGGACAATATTTAAGCTATTGTGCTGGATTCAATTCTTAGCTCAAGCTTAAAAAATGTCTCATACGATGAGGATTTGAAGTTGCCGCTGCCAAACTAGCATGTAGAACTGTCTGTGAGACTATTTTTCATAAGCTGTTTGATTTCGTTCTATCACCTGATATGAGCGATTCGGATGTCCTTGTGTTAAAAGCCGCATTTCTGACTTTAAAATCAAATGATCTCTCTCACACTTTGCAATCTATTTGGAGTCGACTTGGAATTTATTAGGGAAGGGTAGTAAGCTACTCCTTTTCGGCAGTTTAATAACATATGATCGCATTCACTCTTGGCAATCTTTTTGGAATGAGGTGAATAAGTGGCACCAGCCTCGCCCATTTAGGATAGGCTAGCGGTGTCCCTCAACGACTCTATTCATACCGCAGAGTTTGAGGATAACAGTAGTACCAATTGAGCTCCTACTTGTAGCACACAAAGGAATTTACTTCCTAGATGGTGGAAGCAAAGGGGAAGTTGCTTCACTAGAGCGGAATATATTGCTTCTTACTCTATGGTACATAAAAACTTGGCCCAAAAAGTGCAGCATAGATGGCTAATTTGTGACATTCGACTGTCTTTCTGCCTGGCATCACTGTTCAGCAGACACAAGCCTGTCAAATCCATACAAAAGGTTTGAAAGTCATGGCCTCTTGACTGCTTGTGTTTTTGGAGGATCGCGGATGATGTTTTCCTTATCTTCTTCAGGTCGGAAGGATGGAAGAGGTGACGTTTGAATCTAACAGAGAGAATATTTAGCTCTACCTTGAAAACTGTGCTCGTAAGACGTTACGGTCATAAGAAAACATTAAATCTTTCTTCCTGACAAATTAGGTTGGCTGTGATTGAAGCTGTGAGTGCCGCAGTAAGAGAGGTTACTGTCGCAGCAATTCACTACCAGGTAGAACGTCGAAGGCATCATCGGACGCGATAAAAATGTCCTGCCCGAAGCAATGTGGTAAATAGTTCCAGGCCAGTTTCTCAATGTGTTATAGAAGGTGTTTACAGGGAAGACCGAAGCTCTCGTGCTTGCAAAGGGTAGACAAAACAGCCTTCATCTCCCAAACACAGAAAATTATTTTTGTTAAGGTTAAGGTATAATACTAATCCTCAATTAATTTTCAAATTCCAATTATTTTCTACTAATCTAAGTGTATGGAAATACGTTGAAAAAAGTTGATGATATCATTTGAAATATTTCTCATCCATTCATCATTTCTCAGCGATCACTACTGGAATTCATTAGCCCTTATTTGAAAAGAAATTCAAATCCTTACATACCTCATTAATCCCGTTAACATGTTATTTTCACTCTATGATGTCTTCAAATCCAAACCCTTCTAAATGAAACCATCAAAACATACCACATGCACGCGACATCGATTAAAAATCCGTTCCTTTTCCCTAAACATACAGAAAAAAAATGCTGAAAACACCGAAAAACCCCTTAACTAACATGTATCAGCTTAAAAACTGTTAATATGTCCTCAAAGTACCCCTAAAATACTTTTTCGATGGGTTATCCTTCATGAAACCGAAAAAAAGATCCAACAATTTGAGTAAAGTATTCAATTCGTGAAGGAAAAAAATTCCAGTAGCACCTAATAAATCCCGTTAACCCTTATCTCCCATTACCTCGGCTCAATTCGTCTGCCATCCTTGGCACGTACATACCATACGTGCCAGCCTTCATATAAATCTTACAAGTTGCAACAGGACAAGAAATCATTTTTACTCTCGAAAATTATATCAAAAACGAAAAAAAATCAACTGCTAGGATATTACGCAACCAAAACTCTTGAATTTTTTCTCTCCTTTTTTCCGAGTCCTTTCGAGTGTTGCACGTGTTAATAGCGTACTGGAAGGGTGCAGCGATCTGAGTAGATTTTGATTCCCTTGTCTTATAAATAAATAAGAAAGAAGTAAAAAAAAAACTCGAAACTAATGGCGAAGGGTAAGAAAACAGGATTCTTCGCGTACAAGGTGAAAATGCAGCTGAAAATGGTTGCGCAATGTGTCGCACGCGAGAATCTCACACACGGTCAACGGCGCCATACGCCAAGCAACAAACCGTGGATAGAAAGGTTAAATGATTTTTGGTGGTCGCGAGATTTGATCTTAACACCATCTGACGCAATCATGTACTGAAACGTATAAAAAAAAAAAAATTGGGAAACATCATCGTTTCCAGAAAAAAGGATATTTTTTCTTCTTGAAATTCATCTTCATATGTGAAGGGTTCATCAATCATCAATGTCTAATATATGTTGGATTTCGTTGATAGTGATGATTGCGCAATGAAAATGTTATGTGGGTAGGTAAGTGCCGTTATAAAAAGGATTTTGATCGGGTTTTATCAATGCGTTATTTGAGAAGAGGTGATAGGATGTGCATGACCCAGTTCTTTGGACTACTGTTAATGGTATTGTGTTTGAGATTTTTTGGCTTCTCAGGTTGCAAAGAAAATGTGAAAAATCAGCTTGACTTAGAAGACAGTGTCCTGGTTTTTTCTGAAGTAATCAAACGTCTTCCTTTTTTGGTTGTTTTGTTGGAACGTCTATCTTTTGCAAACAGATACGAACATCAAGTTGAAGTAGCAGTTTTTTTGCTATTTTATGTAAGTGCGAAAAGCAGCGAAATTTATCGCATCAAGTATTTGCCCAAAAGAAACTTCAGATCCTAGGTTTGTGTCTCCCTGGAAGTCATTAAAACCCATTAAAAAAAAGGAGAAAAATAGGACAATCAAATTATATGAGTTTGTGATGCGCACACACATTTGAGGTTTGAAATCGAAGCCACGGAAAATGGCTGAAACTTACCTAAAGTTAATTAAAAATAAAAGGACTAACTGAGTTATAAGGAGGAGGTTTTCGGAATGATTTTTCTTCTCTTTAGGCTTGAGGTTTCGAGGAAGGCGGGAGAAGTGGCGCTCCCGTCAGGGACAGTATAAACTATTTCCACTTCGGGGAGAACCTCGAAGTATTTAAAAAAAAATAGACCTACGGGTGGCGAAAACGGTCTCAAAGCTACAAACAGAGCCCTAGTCCCTAGAAGAGTCCCTATCACCAAATTATTGCACTCAACAATGGAAGGAAATCGAGCAGTGGCAAGGCGAATCGATTGGAGCTTACTTGAGTATAATGGATGGAATATAAGCTGGATTGGAGCCACTTGGATTGCAGGACAAGCGCTGAACAAATTGCGGCCTATTGCAGAAGAATGTTCTAGAGACCACGTGCAGCTACGAGCCAAGAAGTTATTTCGAGGGCCCCTGTCAAATCTCGAAGCTAATCTCCAGCTTTTGAAAGTAAGTTTGTAGATGTAAAACTTGTTGGAAAGCCAGAGTTAGGGCGAGTAGTTGGCAGAGTGTCCAGCACGACATTATAGGTACTCGGTGTTGACGGCTTCTTTGGGGAGGAGATGGCGCGCCCAAGGTGAGCCAAGCTCCTCCCAAGGCTCGGAGTCTCAAGCAAGGGAAATCAAGTTGCGTTTCGTCAACTTATGAGTTCTCTACCATAAATAAAATATGACTACATCATTACATACTTTATGAATGAGAACTGTAGCATGATAGCTTGATCCCTTCTTTATTTTATAGTTATGATACCAATGTGGCTATCGTAAGGAACTCGTCGTCGTCAATGCTCCACAGTTTTTTATGGCCTTCGACTGTCAGGATGTGTCGCCGTCAGCATTCCTGATCTTTTGATTGGGACTTCCATTTTCAGAAGCTGAAACTAAATCTAAGGAACTTCGGGGCTTTATCGTCGATATAATGTCTTTAAGTCTCTGTCGACTGAATCCGTCACGTATTTCCGACGTATCTCTACTGGTTTTTATTTTATGGGCCGGCTATCAACTACCTTTCTTGGTCATCCATACGCTGCAAGTAACTAGCTAATGTTCTTTATCTGTATCCTTATTATTTTGCAAACTTCTGGCTCGTCAACTTTTGCATGTAACTCATTGACCGATTTGATTCGCCAGTAGTGTTCATCTTATTGTCTTCCAAGATTATTCTTCAGGATATGTACTTAGACCATCTTTTTTTTGGAATCGGGCCCCATAAATTGGCCAACAATCGACTAATAGTCGTGAGCACGCCATGAGCTTATCAGCCGTTGTCCTGATTTACCTATAGAAATTCAGTTTAGAGTCTATCCGCAGGATCAAGTAATAAGCGAGACTGACCGCTTATTACTTAATCCTGCTGATAGATCCTGCTGCTCTCTATTAGGATAGTTTTATTTGACAGAATAAGAAGTCTAGCTTTCTCCAGTACAAGGTTCCATCTGAGAGCCATCCAATCCTGTGCAATAGCGCTTTGCGCTTGATCGACTGAAAGCCGAATGGATAATGCCGCAACATTGTCTGCACGTTCGATCCGATACAGCTCCTCTGACTATTCTTAGAGTCTCAGTCTCCATCGCAAGAGTCACATTACAGGTCCATTGTGACATTACAGGATGTGGCCTTCCAAAAAATTATAAGCAAAAATAATCGATCAGTAATTTGCCTTCGACAACACAAAATCCTGAAAAGGGAGTTTTACATAATCTAAATCAGAAGAGGTGTTTTGAATTTTGTTGTTTGAATAAGGATTTTCTGTTGATATCATATGTCCATTTGCTTTCAAATTATCATCTAAAATTCCAATGAAAAATCCGTTCACAATGAGCTGATTTGAGAGTTTTCTTTTAACTGCTACTCTTTTTCCGCAGTGAATTTCCCAAATTTTTGTCGTCCCGGTTTCTGGCCCGGTAGCATCTTTTCATACAACCACGCAATCGTATACACCCTTATTTACGTCTCACGATGCCCTCAATTTAATAAATTGCATACAATAGAAAGACTTACATCAATTAAAAATATATTATTACTCTTTTTATAATATGCGGGAATAGAGCACAAAAGTCTTTCTTCCTTCAATAATGGCTGTGAGCTGCTCTCCATCCCATCACGGCTATCCTTCAAACGAACGTCTCTTCCGTCGCTTCCTCATGCTTATCGTCGTCATTACACGGCTTTCATTTTGCTATCGGTTAAGTTCTCATATTTCTATCCCACAAACACATTCATCCCGTTAATTCACCCTTAGACACGTACACCCTTGCTAAAGTATAATTTTCTTCTCTAGGCCTCATCAACATTAAAAGAAGATGCAAAGTAGCGAAGCTTGCAAACAAACCAAGAAAAAGGAAGTAAAGCTTACTCATCAGTCACATGGACTACGTTTGGGGGAATGGTGGAACATTGGATGCGGTTGGAATGGCACCCGAGATTGGAGCAGGAGGTGACTCAAAATAATGCAATGAGAACTTTAAACAACAACAATGAAAGCAATAATAAGGAGGCCACGAAGGACGATACAAAATCAGAAACGACATCTTACAACCCGGACTTGTATTCATCCTTCTCGCCTGCTCCCAGGTCACCCTGATGAATAGAAAAGTGTGTACAGAGCGGCTGTTGGATGATTATCATGATGACGAGAACGACGAGGACGACGACGTCGACGAGGTAAGAAACGAAGGGATTGGGCACAAATTTCATCCCTTTGGAGCCTACACTTTTCTTTCAATGAGTTTCTATGGTAACTCTTTCCTTCTTAACGCTGCCGCTGTTGTCGTTCTGCTTCTTTAGCTCATCTACTTTGCATTTTTTTAATTTTTCTCGTTTTTCTTCCTTTCGCCTGGCGGGTACATTACCGTGCGAGGGGTAGCAAGGACTGGCGAAGTATTTCTTACTTCTCGCCTCCAGTTGTGCGGTTGTTGGATCATTTGTGAATGAGATAGACGAAAGGACTAAAAATTGTAAGACGTGGATTTACAGTCGAACTAAGTCAAAGGACTCAGACTCAGAACAGTTGCTAAAGGATCAGACATGGAAACTTTGTGTATATTACAGTGGCAATAAACATTTCTTGAATTTTATGGCTGCTGATTGAAAGTAATTATAAAAAATCGAGAAAATACGTGGATTTGTATGAAATCAACAAACAGGATATGGAGGGGTAGAAACCGTTTAGTTTTTGTCTAAAGATGATTTAAAGTCTTGTATAAAATTTTGAAAACCTAACGAGCTAGAAGTTTTTTGTTTTCAAAAGACGTCTGCGTGGTTTGCTCATGGAAATTAATTCAGAATCAAGGATTATAATTCGAATTATCTGACGAAGATGTGGAAATTTCACCTTCAGATTGCAGGTTCTTCCTTGGTGTTGAAAAGTTATAAAAGAAGTCATTAATCAAAAGGAGAAAAAGAAGAGGACCCTGAATAGATCCCTGCGGGACACTGAATGTCACCAAAAAGGAGTAGAAATAGTATCATGGAAAGCATGGTGCTCTTGTTACCATGGAAGCATGATTGCAAAGAATGGAGAACACCATAAATACCTCAAACAGATCCCTGAGAGACCCCTGAGGTAGAAACGGAGTAGAGATTGTACCATTTAAAACATCGTGACACAAACGTGAGACGAGATGGTATCGTAGCCAGAAGTGAGGAACATCAGAAATACTATTTATCTTTATTTGAAGCTGCATGATATCATAGCTTGAAAGCCTTTAATGAATTTAGTAACGATTGCATTTGCAGTTGATTATCTAAAACCTTTGCTATACATTCTGCAATTTTCGTCAGATAAGTGATAATAGAAAACTGACAAATTTTTAGGGAATGTGGCATGAGCCTTTTAAATTTTGAGTAGATGTTACAGATTTATTGCACCTACACATCCTGAACGGTGTTGACAGGAAGTCTGCATAGCAGACGCTACCATCTAACTGTTCAGCTTCGTATGTTATACAGGACAACTACCGAAAACTGCAGTTAAGTGAATTATCGAGGGTTCCTGGACACAGAGAAGTGGGGGAAACATAAAAAGGGACGAACTGGCAAGAGCTGCTTCAGTCGAAAATCATTCAATAGAATTCAGTTAGAAAGCCACTTAGAAAAGTTAAAGGATGAAATCCACTTGCACTTGTAGACTCGATTTGCAATGGAGGAGTCAATCGAATATCGATACATGATATGAAAATCGACACATGACCATCAGCGAGCTTGCTGAGGATTCTATAATTTCTGCTATTTCTGACGATAGATGACGAAAAAAGTAATCATGTTTCAGTTTCCCCGGGAGCTGCTCGATCGTTTAGTAGTGGACGAAAACTTTTTGTCATTGGATCATAGGAGGTGAGGATCAAGGTTTTATTTCTACAATCTGGATAGTCGTATCTTCATGTTAAAAGCATCTTTACCATGTTTAGGAGCTAGAGAGTGAAACAACGGGGTTTGAGCTGACGAAGCAACGACAGGAAGAGTGAAAATCAAACTGCCAAAAACAGACAATCCCGCCAAAAAACTACAAGTCCTCACGAAGTCTGCAGTCCAAGAGTTTGACTTTTACTGTGTTATTCATAGCTAGAATAGGACTGTCAAAATGACAGCGTATCACAATTGTGATTTCCTGGTTACAGAAATGACAGTCCCTGCTTACCGAGACGTAGAGGCAAATAAAAGAACAGATGAAGCAACCAGGGCTCGGGTGAACACAGAGTTGTAGAGAAGAATTGTAGAACTAATGTTTCGGTTACGTCAGGAAGACCGGGTTAAACTCTCATAAGGTGAGATGGTCAAGGCAAACATAATACTAGCAAAAATTTCAGGAAGATGATACGTTTGACATGAGTAGAAAGAAATAACCGAAAGATAAGTCATGTTTTGTGGTTCCACCTAACAGAACAAGACAATACTAAGGCATTGTGACTAGATCATAATCTTCAGTGTCAATATGTCAAATAAATAGAGATTGAAAAGAAAAGAGAAAAAATTACGTTTGCCGAGGTTGCTGCGAGGAGGCGAAAGCTTGGAATGAATTCCTCCAGACTGTAGGAGGCTGACACAGAAACGCAAAAAAGAATGTGAATTACTTGGTAGAGTTGTTAGAGCAGAGCTCTCGTGGGTGTTGGTAAGATTACTGAATGGACCGTCAAAAGTTGATCGTAATGAATTATTCAATGAAATTTGAACGACTGTCAACTGGTTTTCCCATCATGAAGTTTCAGTCTATACAGAGGTCAGAACCTGTCTCACTGTCACTGTCTCTCACTGAACCTGTCTCACTGTCTACCACTGTTCTTCCTGTTGTTCACTGTCCTAACCCCTCGTGAAGGAAGACAACAATTAAAAAGCACAAAATGGAAAGACTTGTACAAATAGGAATACGCTGAATAAAGGACATGATATAAGAAGCGAGCCGGGGATAGTAGAACCAGTGAAAACACAGTTATGAAAAGTGTCGGTGTTGAGGATAAAAGGTACTTTGAAGGAGACATAGACGTTTAACTTCTATGTAAGGTTTATTTTGTTGCGAGAAGCCAGTACTTTTTTGAACAGACTTCAGCTTACTAACTCAAATGTCAAACAAGATTCTGATGCGAGTGGGTGTTTAACATGATCCTGATAGTCCGTTGTATGTTTAACATTTATTCAAAAAGAATGTTTGGGCGAGAGTATTTCACCTAACGAGTATTGATCTAAGAAATTTCATCCCAATCTTTCTAATATCCTTGATTTGACAAAATTGTGTTGCAGCAAGTTATGTTTGACTTCAAACCTATATATAACACTGAATATATTATAGAATAGCATTTCCACTGCATTGGAGAAATATCGAGAGGTAATGTTAAACCTTTCCTTAAAAGGTTGTGGAGATATCTGTTTATTCTTCCTGTTACGTAGCCAAATTTTTTAAGCATCTTGTACCGTACCGTTTTATAGTTGTGTGCGTGTCCAAAGTGTTCAAAACGATTCTTCTCACCACCAACATGGAAGAAGACGAAATTAAAATTGAGTTAAGCTTCACTGGCGAATGAGGTCACGCCAAATGAGCGGACATATCATCGAAAGGATATTGTGGCCGACACGAAGAGAAACAAAAAAAAAAAGTCGTCTTCCCGCGAAATGAAAGCCGACGGGCCAAGGTCGTAATTCTTTCATCCAGGAAAAGGAGCCAACTCGCTGTAGCAATCATCACCGCGCACATTTTTCCAACCCCTTCCTGTCAATGGACGCGAATTCCGTTCAAAAGCAAAAGGATATCTTGTCGTGCCGTGTAGGGTGAAACCCGGTAAAAAGCATCAGTGATATGAAGGTGGTACTTTTTAGGTTGGTGTTGTTTCACTTTGCATTGCTGCTATCGTAATGCTTTCTTCTTCGTTTTGGGTCGTGGTCGTCCTTGTAGTCGTTGTATGGCAATGGAATGAAAATGGAATTCCTGAGCGTGCTCTTATTCTATCATGGGATGAAATGAAGAAAATTACTTTGCATACTAATGAGTTTGGTCTTATTACAAGGACTTTTGTCAAGAAAAGGGATGAATATTTTTTTGTAGTCGGCCTTATCGTAATGGCACGAGTGTAGAATTAAAAATGGCCACGTTGAGGACTGGTTGTATTCCCGGTTGATGAAGATAGTGGGAGGTTTTAATGTAAATGACGACGACTCGTGACCGTGAGAAATTCAGGTTAAAAGTTATTTTTAAGATGAACATTTGTGGGGGATGTAACACAGTGATAGTGTCCTGTAGAGTGTAGGCTACTTCTAAGAAATGTTAACAAGTCTATCGATGACGAAAAGGAGAAATATTTAACTTCCGCGCTTGCTAAAATAAAAAGAAAAAAAAGTAAGACGAAAAATATATCGAAACTTCAACGAAAAAGTTATTTGGTCTTTATTTTCTTCCAAGTCTTCTTGCTCCTCCAGATCCTTTCACAACACTCCACCCATGTTGAAGGCATGTCCAAATAAAACACTCGAATCAATCAAATTCGGATAACCATTACGAATGTCCAGGTGTATTGAATGCACTACCGCGTAGGTGATTTGAGCCTTTGGGCATAAAAAGAAAATCGAGCTCTGCACTTCAATTTATCCTATTCATTATTATATCTGACAACCTTTACGAAATTTCATACATGTTGTTTGTTCAGTAAGAGAAAACCAGAAAAAAATATAGAATGCCTTGCAAGGAATCTTTGTCCTTTTGCTCATCTTCATTCAAACAATTGTACAATCGTTATTCATTATTTATGTCATTCCCTTTCAATTGTGATTGCATTTTTCGACTGCAACGTTGAATGGTCTGTGCAAA
Source organism: Stratiomys singularior (assembly GCA_954870665.1). Classification (NCBI taxonomy): domain Eukaryota; kingdom Metazoa; phylum Arthropoda; class Insecta; order Diptera; family Stratiomyidae; genus Stratiomys; species Stratiomys singularior. The sequence continues at coordinate 8,516,552 of OX940881.1, read as the reverse complement.
AGGATGAGAGCGTATTGAACTCACCCGAGACTGTTAAACGATTGTGCAAGAAAGGGAAAAAGAAGAAGGATAAATTCTATCGACCTGCACTCAATTCTAGAATTCTGGTCATTGAAATTATGGTCGACGTACAGTAGTGTTATAGTCTGTTGCAGCGAATCGTATTGTCCGTCACAGTTTTTCACTATCATCGGTAAAAGGACATTTTCAAGATCCCAAATGAGCATGAAATATGGTTTCTTTTGACGAGTTGGTATTTTTCTGTTGTTGACATTGTGGAGATCTGAAGGATATTTTTCTTTCGTTTCGTCGCTGTAAAATATGTATCCTTTGGACAGGGCGAGCGGAAGGGATTGTTGAATGTGTAGATCTTACGAAGAAGGATTAGGGCTAATGGAATTAATTGTTGCTACGATTGAAATAATAATGGTGTATTGTAGCAGGACGTACTATTTAGAGTGTTCAAAGGAGAGGTAAACTGTAGTTTTTGTTGTGAAAATTGGGTGATATTGAAGGAAATCAGAAGCGAGTAATATTAATGATGACCGCAATAGATCTTAAGTAGATTTTGCAATTTTAGAGAGAAAATGCTGTGTCATTTTTGTAAATAAAGGCTACTTGGGATAAAGGGGAATAATGTATCAAAGTTATTATTCTTCACAATGGCGTACTAATTTTGTATGTTTTTCCGTATTAGTGCAATGATGCACTTCTGTTTATGGGTTTTATTTAAATGGTTAGGATATAACTACGTCAATGACGCAGATAATTTTGTGTGACTCTTTAAATTTTACAATACCGAAAAAATGATAGGATATACAGAAGCTTTCTGAGCATTCCCAGAAGAAGTCAAAGCACCCGATAAAATTCTTAGTTTTTCACATCTTCACCAAATACTCTCGCTAAAAATCAGGGAACGTAAAAAAATTTTTTTTCATAATTTTGAGTACTTTTTTCTGCCTCAAACAATTTTTTATAGTTAAGTTCTTCCACATAATCCTTTTCACATATCTTGGAGAGATCTTCTCCATCCCATTCCCTAAAGACTTCTTGTTATAGACAGGTTTCTGCAGTGCTGGCTTGCTATCCTAGGGGATTTGGTGATCAAAAGAGGATTTTTAGAGATAGCTCATTGCTGCCCTAATTCCAGAAGTTTCAGTGATAATCATAGCATAGCTCTCAAGATTTTAGACTTAAATGACGAATCTAGTTCCCTGAACCATTTCATACAAGTCAGTGTGGGTGGCATTATAACTTTAACATAAGGGGGAATCCTACGATATTTTCGGCTCTTCGAAAACCGACAGATTAGTTTCATATCCTGACGCAGTTTTACCCAACTTTTACTGGCTTATCACGGCCATTATTTCTATGTTTCCGATTTGACAGTGTGATGAAATTCCATTTTAGGACGATTGGTTGGTTTTGTTTCAACTTTGAATGAAAACTCTGCAAGGGAAGCCTGTTTTAAATATGTTAAGGAACATTCGTTCCATCGAGATCCATCGCAACTGTTGTCATGTTCGAAGTTTGTCAAAGTTCGTTGTCAGGTTAGAAACTTAGAGCAGTGGTCTTGGCAGAATCTTTAAAACTCTGCAATGAAGGTTGTCTTTGAAAGTAATAAACACCAAACTTATTTTCTGTGGGTAGTTTTTAGTCTTAATATTGTGGGATGGATCCTGATGACGAGTTTTGACTTTAACTTCTAAGTTTTACCAACCAGCGTCTCCACTGTACCGTCATCGCACTTATTCTGATTTCTCTTCATGGTACTCATCGTATTGAGGGCTAATCAAAAATATTTCACCCTTGGCGTATTTTCTTACCCTCACCCTTATTGGGTGAGAGCTCTTACCGGTTTTTCTTACCTCTTACCCTCGGTCTTACCCTCGTACTGAGGATAGTTTTTAAAAATTTTTCGTGTGGTTTCATTCCAGCGTTCTCTTTATTCTATCCGTCTATCCTCACCAATTTATTTCATTGCGAAAATCCAGACTGGACGACATAATTTTCTATAGGAAGTTTCTCCTAAAAAGGACAACACCAGAGACGGCATATGCAATCATTTTGACCCTCTTTTTTCACTCCTTCTCCTCCGACTATCTGATTAAGTTTTGGAATTCAAGCTGAAAGAGATGGGGCATACCATACTACGATGAGAACTTGTTGATCTATTTTTTTGAAGGCACGTCGTCCTTTTCGTATATGTCATACCTTTTTCTTGGTAATACAACAATCGATTGGAATTATACGTGAATCAATTCTATATTTTTGAGTGCTTGCTAGTATAAAATCCGCTTTGACAGTGTTTAAGTTGTAGTTCTTTCAATACCAATGAAGGCAACCATAGTGAATTCTTTCATTTTAAGGTCTCTCTGTATCCTGCTCACTATTCTTCGCTGGGTCCCTTCTGTTTAGTGACAACTATAGTACCTAGAAAATGATTTTTATATCCTGCCCCAAAGCACTCGATATGCTTCAGCAGAAACGGCATTGCACTCATAGGTCTGTAGATCTTGGCTTTACGCTGGCGGTCTCCGGTGTAAAAAGTATCCCTGATCCGATTCAATTCAACGGAATGTGGTCTGTAGATTTTTTGAACCATACCATCGAAATATCCTTTTCTATTAGCATGATCGGACTAACTATGTTTGTCTCAAATGATTTGAAAGATCCGAAACTATTAATGAAACATCGGAATCCTTTCCTTATAAACATTTACTTTCATTTCAGGAGTAAGGTTCAGTAAGGAGTCACGATATCTTCCCTTTTCGATCGATTCTTCTGTTGGCCTTATTCATTCTGGCTTCTTGTGAAAGATCCATCACTCTTTCGTAACATGTTGTTCAAATATTGTTACGTTTCAGGATCACGCTTTGACGGGATATCAACTAAGTTCCTTCAATCTTGCAAAGAAAGAAGCTCAATGTCATTATTTTCTATCTTATTTCAGCTGGCTTCGCTCCATTAATAGTTTATCGATCATTTTGTAACTGAACAGGAATTTTAGGGAATAAAACATTGATAAGAACAACTTTTGTGAATTTTTTTCGAAGCCCCCTGGTACATTTTTCCCATCAGCTTATCGCCTCACATAATGTGATTCTTTCAACAAAACTGGTTCATCTGACTAAAAAGACATTAAAGTCCATAAAATCGAGCTGAAGATGGCTGTATGCAGCCGAAACGCGTCCTCGAGACCCACAAAACAAGGCCCAGCGGACCCAAGCTACCCAGAGTCCATAAAATATCATTGCTGATCAATTGATCTGCTGACTGATAGCTTCGATGGATAGGTGGGACTGAGGGAAACGTTCTAGATCCATTAGTGTTTATTCTAGCTTTTAAATATTGTGATGAGAAGATCCTCTATTGGTGCAGTAGAATAGCGTACACAGATAATGAACATGGCTATGACATTGCAGTCTTCTACATCTGCTGAAGGAACTTTGATATTAGAAACCTTTCACTAGTCAGTGATAGATGACATTGCAATGCTGGTATATAAGACGTTCTTCTTGGTTTTACAAAGTACGATAAAGCTACAATTTTACAAATTTACAAAAAGGCAAGTCCTAGGGTAACGTCAGTGAGACATAAACCCAGTCGTGAACTTCTACAAATAAAATGAATGCATCCGAAAAACAGATTGTAGCGCGGTTGTAAGGATATACCATGAAATATAACAAAAGCGAGTAGGATACAACTATATTATGTTCAACCTTTTTGACGTGTTGAAGTTCTCCAAGATTATAGAACGGTGTAAGCAGCAATTGGGTTGTCATCTGAAACGGTGCAGGACTAGCGGTTGTATCCGAAGGTTTTTATAAGAAAGGAAGAGTAGAGTGAAGGCCCTGGAAGCGCTGATCGAACTCAATGACTTTTCATTGGTAGGGCATTTGGATCATTGTCATGTTGGTTTGAATTTCGGCCAGATTTTTGACCGGTTATGATTTTGACGCACCACTCTTTGTATCAGGTTTAGGTCAGGAATTAGGAATTACGGTCAATTGGTTTCCCTTGTGCGTTAATATTGTTGGTTTTTCGGTTCAATATTACTTGATAGTTGCCTTGATGAAGCCAAATTGAGGACGTCAATTAACTGTCGCTACAAAAATTCACATTTCCCGAAACTATTACTATTTCCTTATTGGAGGCCTATTTGTGTCTGGAGACTAATAAGTCAATAAACGTACCTTCGGGCGTTGTGCTGTGTGTCTCCAATTTTCAATAGCTCAATGGCTTCCAATGATATTTGTTCAGTCTATGTTAAGAAGGAGGTTGTGTAGGCAATACTCGCAGTTCTTCATTTATTAGAACAGTCGCAATCGGTAACTCAGAGTGGTTCTACTTTTTCAAAGACTGTTTTCAGCCATACCAAAATAGTCTGTTCTTGAACTGATCGTAAGTTGGGTATTCTTTTTCAGGATCTCGCATACCTTCATCGGTTGTTCTTCCTGTTTCATCTATCATGAAGACGCAACGAGATGCCAAAATAGAGCATCTCGTTGCGTCTTGGATTGTCTGGTTGTGTTTTGTTGGTGTCTGGTGAAGTAAATTCATGGGCCAAGGAGGCCTGATATGATACTTTAGTTGTTTTTTATGAGCCTTACGCTGTTTATTCTCTTAAGCTTCCTGATACTACTCCTCCTTTTATTTGTTTTTCAATTGTCATTTATTTTGGAGCCATTGGAACTCTCTTGCTTTCACGGATGGATGGAAAAACTTCCTCAGCAACACAAGTTTTCCCAGGCTTTCTGAGACCAGTTCTGACTTTCTTAGTATGTCTTGGAGGCAATGAGGGCCATTTCAACTTTACATTCTTCTGTTGCTTCAAACTTTTTCTTAGTGGCCCCACTCATGCTTTTGAAATGCATTTTCGGTTCCTGTAGCTTATGTTCCTTGCTCAAAGCCTCTAGACCTCAAGCGTTTGTTTTTCGGTTCCCAAAGATTTCTGCAATTTCTCGTGAAGGTTTCGAAGTTTGGTAAGCATTTGATTTGGATTATTTTCCTTTTTTTGCTGAATAAAGCCTTCGAAATTATCTCTTGCAGAACAGCCGTAGGGTTTGTTGTTGCTAACCCGCCTCCTCGTCACGTCCAAATGGGTAATCTTGAAGAAAGTTACTGCTTATAGGTCGTGGTGTTAGTTGACCGTGCCAGTATTCAAATAAATACAACTATCCTCAATAATATTGAAACCAGGATGTGAAGTCTTCTAAGAAAGCATCCTTATCAGTGAGCTGTCCGAAAAATAAATGAAGTATCGTACAGAACCCTTTAACCCTTACAGCACAAGGTACTTGGGTGTAAATGGGAAGCAAATTTATAGTAGTTTATGAATTGGCTTTGTTAACCTTTCATTCATTTTGATCAAACCTTAAACGACTACTTTCACATTTACTCATTATATACCGTCAAAATTGAGAATCGATTTAATGCATGACGCGGCACAACACAAACCTTCGAAATTCTTTCGTTTTTCCTTAATTGATTAAATCCGTCATTCAACATTAGAAGCCACAAACAAACACTGTCATCAAATCCTTGAAGCCATAGTCCATGGGCCAGTGTCTTGTTTGAACGCATCCCTATTAGACCTTAATAGCACATATCGAAAGACGCAATAATAAAAAAATCTATAAAAAAATGTTCCTTACAAGTCTCTCGGATTACCGTAATATGTTAATTCTGCCACTAACGTTTCTATGAATCCTTTTTCAACTTCACTTGAAATTATATCCCACAAAGTATTAAATCCAATCCGAAGGCAATCATTTAAATTTTTTCTTTATTTCAACATTCAAACCGTTAAGTTGCAAGCAGCTGACAGGATTCACGTGCCATGCATAGAAACAATGGTTAATTCCATTAAAAAAAAGGTCCCGAAAAAAATATCCTCTACAAACCAGTTATTCTTGAAAAAAAAAAAATCAGTGCACCCTGGTATATAATTTCACATCCTGCCACTAAGAGCACAAAAAATAATTATGATTTCAGCTTCAAGTAAGACCAACAAAAAAATATTGTACACCGTTTTCAACCCTTTCGTAACAGTGCACCACTTCTGTTTGTAAGGATTCTTGATATTAAGAAAGAAGAAAAAAAAAAAAACTGGCTCTATCAACCCGGAAAAAAAACGTCACCCCTCAAACCGAAATGTTCGTACGAAAAAAATATAAAAACAAAATCACCCTGGAGACGTGTGGTGACCTACGAACGGAGTGTGTGTGGCACAGCGTCTCATCCTGGCATTCAACCCTTTCGAAAAAAAACTAAAAAAGGATTTTTTAATGTTGTCGATCCCTTTAATTTGCATTTTGAAGCCAGCGGAATTCATAGTTCTTCGTTATTTTGTTCACAATTTGATTGTTGTTGTTGTTGCCGCTGCTTCTCTTAAATCGATTTTTTTCCTATTTAACAAGTGAGTAGTGTGATGGTGCATACGAGAGAGGGTTAACAGATCCCTTTGGATTAAGAAGAAAAAATTTTAGCCCAGGAGTTTTTGTGTACCCTCATTTTTTTTTTAATTTAAATTTCAAAGTGATTGAGAAAATTATGCGGACGAAAGGTTTGCGAGTTTGTTGGTGAATTTTGTGATGCTTCACTTATTGAAATTTTTGTTTTGGCCTGCGAGGAAGTTGAAAAAAGGACTCTGTGACATTCTAGAACTTTTTATTGCGATTTACATGTTAGAGGTGTTCCTCGGATGAAAATTTCTATCTTGCACTGTTTCATCTCGTTTGAGAGCGTTTTTTGAATGAAATTAAAAATTTAGATCTGCTTCCAGGACGAGTTTCCTAGCATACTGTGAAAAATAATAAATTTAAATGCATGCAAAAGACGTAAGCAGTCACCCGAGTGCGGTTCGTATGCTTATTACGAGCGACGGCTCTCGTACTTTGAACCCAAAAAAAAAGGGTTAGCCAAATTCTCTCTATTATAACCCAACGACCGAGAGTGGAAGCTGCTCCGTTGCAGCGCAAGCATATGATAATGGATGAAAAAATAAAAATCGTGGGGTATCACAATCACATGAGTCGTCCTGCAATTGAAGGATATGCCATTATTATAAAAGCAAGAATGCTTACATCCACGCGATCAACATATAAAGCGACATGTATAAATGCGACGCATGCCTTGATAATGAAAGTTACTTACAGATGAAATTTCACCCTTAATGTGCCTCAGGGATGAGTATCGAATACCTACAGCTTTCGGCGGCGGCGTTTGTGAGACAGAAGTGAATGAGAAAGGACTGGATGATAAAGTACAACATGAATTTCGCTTGATGATGTTTTCCTGCGTAAGCCTTCAACGGGAACGAGGACAAAAAATGATACCCTACATTTTTTTTATGAAGTTGAATTTTGGGGGGTGAAATTATTTAAAATATGCACACGAACGAGTTAATATTGATTTTTTTCTCATCTGGATTATGCTTGAGGTTGCTAATTTGAATATTTTTTCTATGCGTAGTGAATCATGCAAGTCATATTGAATTTGTATTAATTAGAGGCTATAATAAATGAGATCAGGATATGCCGAAGGAAATTGGCTACCACAGGCAAAATGTTGTGTTCTTTGCTGGAGGTAAGCAGTTGTTTACCCCTTTCCTTTCGCTGTTACGCAGTTCAATTTGATGCCATTCATTCATTCGAATGAGTGTTAAAATATTTTGCAGAGGTTGCATCAGGACCAACCTCGGGATAAGTTATGTGACAGCTGGGCACGCGTCAGGCACTTCTGTGCTTTCTTCAAAAATTATGCCGAGTGTCATGTACTACTACAGGCTCAAATGTGTAAATTATCAAGAGAATTAAGTTAAACGTCGTTTTGTTTACCGTAAAACGTACCAAGACACATACCGACTGAAAATAGGACCTTTTCCGCGGTATGGTTAGAATTAAGTTTCGAAATTCAGAGAAAGTTCGTTCAGTAATGTTAATTTTCGACAACTGCGATTGTAGGGACAGAAGTTTATATGTTGGTGACCCCGACGTGATCAAAAGTACGATTGTGTTTAAACAACACACTGGGAAAATGGTAAGCAAAGATGAAAATAACGTCATAGCTGCAACTATCTCGGGGGGAAAAATTGAAACAGATTATTTAACGATGCAAGGGTAGCAATTTTGTCGAAAGGCGATCCGCGGCGTTGTTTGAATTTTTAGAGGTCTGGATAACGTTTCACATGAACAGGACGGAGACATCGTGTGAAGTCAATTTAGTGACGATGATTGCACCCCAACGAAGAATCGAATCATCCTCTAATGAATGTTTTGGGAAAAGTCTGTCAGGTTTTGTCTGATGTAAATCCTGGCCACCTGAAACATTCAAGTGAAACATTCACTAAGGAATATGAGGATCCTGGCTGGTAACAATATGCACCATAACTTCCTTCCAATGTCTTGTACGCCTGATCGAGCTGTCACGGTTACGAGTGGAATTTTATGACCTAACAATCTGATTCCTCGGACGTTGAAATCAACTGTTTAACTCTTTGAATCTGATCGTCGAATGCGGTCTTCGAATTTGGAGTTCTTTGACTAGGGCATTGGTACCTTGGTCGAAGATTCATCTAGTCCATCTGCTTCATGCCCAGCCGATATTGTTGCTTGTGTTAAGATCCTGCCGAATAGGATTCGTACCAGCCTCAAAAATATTTTGCAAAATAGAAGCTTGAAAAAGAAAACTAAAAATTGTTGGCAAACAATAGCTTTTCATAATTTGCATCCAGGTTTTCATTTGTAAGAACGAGACATTATACAACTCTCGTTCTGTAATATACATGTCCCAGAAGTCTGTTGTTACCTTAACCCGATTCTAATCTTCATTAAAATTCTCATTTTGTTGCCAGGCCACGAAAAAAAAAATCCCAACAATGCATGCAGTGCAAAAAAGGAAATAATTTCGATCTTTCCTACTTTGAATTTTCTCCTTTTTTTTTGCAAATAAGAAACTGTAAATTGAGATGAACCCGCACACGCTTTGTTCCATTTTCATTTCTTTTTCTTTGATATTTTTTTTAAGTTTTTTTTTCCTGCGCTCGTTCTCTCAATCTCATTTCTTCATCCTTTTTACCTAAAATGATTGGTTTTCTTTCGTTAGTCGCTTCATCGTGAACGTAAGCATTGTTGAGTAGTGTAGAACATCAACAGTATAGAATGAGCTCCGAAATTGAAATCCTTTTGTTATGCAAGACTAAATTTTCAAGACGTTTTAAATAGCGGAACTCAAGATACTTCGCCTCGTGCCATTAAGGTTACTGCAGGAAAGAAAGGAAGACAGCAAGAAAAAAAAAAGGAGCCCACAAGGCAGGTGGGAGCGTAAATATTCATTTGGATAATATGTTAAAAAGGATACGGATCAAGATTCCTTTGGGTTAATTTTTGTATAGGTAACATAAATGAGAACACATTGCGTTAATCCTTGATTGATTTTTATCCGTAATGAAAGATTGTTAGCTGTATGCACGCGGCTCGAGTTTTGCGTTTGGCAGTTCCTTTTCGAAATAGCAAAGCTTGCAGTATTTGAATTTTTCTCGGTAAGGATGTTTAAAAAGTGCCTGGAAATGGGTAAGGTAGCAGGTTCAAGAAGTAGCTCAAATGAAATGTTTAAGGAAGTGCAAAATTCAGGCAACTCCTACATCCTTTCTGCTTTTCTCCTTCAGTATCTTCCGCATAATCCCTCTTCAGAAACATTAATTGGAATATGCCACTTTTTTTTCAACCACTACGTAAAAATCAATTGGTTTGGTTAGAAAAGGATTACGATTCCTTTATCCTTTTGGCTTAATGTTAAATCGACTCACATCACTCAAAAATCAGTATACAAACTGAGCGAAAAGAAACCTTTCGGGTTCCTAAGAAAATATTTCGACATGAAAAAAGTATTTCACCAAAAGGATTCAATTGACTGCATGCATTCTTAACGCTAAACGGAAATTTGCTCAAAAATTTATTGAAAAGTGCAGTTTTGATTGGACGGGAAAAGGAAAAGAACAAATTGGAGAACAGAACGGATATGAATTCTATTGTTGAGTTGTTTGAGATATGATTTAAAATGACATAGTTTGTGTTTGTAGTTACCTTTCAAGCATTATTCAGCATAGAAAGGAACAACTTAGTTCAATGCGAGATAAGAGGAAGTAAAATTTCATAATAAGGAAGAACTAAAAGGATAGCATTATATAGAAGGATAATTGCAAGTGTTGACAAAGGATTCAACTGATTTTAAGATGCAATTGTGTTGAGTACTTAAGCCTTTTTCTTTGCAATGGAACTTTACTGAACTTTTTCTAGAGCCGTGATCCTGTGAATTCTAGAGAAATTTCAATAGCTAAAGCTTAAGTGTAGCGTGTTCATGAATGGCAAACTGTCCCAATGTCAGGGTATTCGGACGAAATAAGGGGAATTATATTTATGTTAGTAAATCCTTCTCATTATGCAAGTAAAGCAAGATATCCTGTCTCAAAGCTCTTGGGCAAACTCAGAATACAAATATAAATTCATTTGTGCTTTTTCTATTTCTTTCTGCGAGACGCTGACAGAGAGTCCTATTGCTGTATGCAGGTGCGATGTGGGTTGAATTTCCTGACATTCTCGCGTGAAACATCGTAATACAATTATAAAACTACTTATGCGTGTTCTATCTCTGTCTAGGAGAAGTCACCCGTGAGTATTAGTGCTGTATGTTGCTGCCATGTGATTTAAGTGTACGGGGTATGTTCCAAACGTATCTGACTTACTATTAAAGCTCCAGGCTAGGATTATTTTCAGTGACTGGCTCGGGGCATCTAGTAAAGAAACTACAAATCGATGGAAGATCACATTCCCATTAGTTTATCCGTGTTCGGAGAGTCTTTTTCGAAGTCAAGTTCCTGAAAAGCCTACAAAGCATTGCTCGCGTTCGTTTGAATTGTCCTGAATGGTTACTTGAGTTTTGTGAAGAGCTTTAAAACTGCTTCAAAACCACATCAGTCATTTCAGAACTTAAGGGAACGTGCTAAATGTAGGAAACTCTCTTTCTGTCCACAACACTTGGTGCAAATTTTCATTGCCGATTTCGGGAATAGTAAAATCTGTTGAAAGTTAATTCAGACTTTGTTATCTTAGCCCAGATTAATATTCATATTTGTTAAGGAGCGAAATGTGAGCAATTAGTTGCCTATATGAGAAAGGATGATTCTGTAAAATAAGACAGTGCGTGATGATTGAAGAAACGTCTAAGCAGGAACCATCCTATTGAACCAAAAAGGCTGAAAATTTAGCAATTTCTTTTGGAATATAAATGGCACCTTGTTTTATTATTATTTTTCGACGTTTAAGCATTGACAAATAGCTTTGTGCAATTATTTTTCAACTATGTAGCTTGATTCTATCAAAGCGAAGCTTCACTGCAATAATAGGCACAGACGGTCTAGAAGAAAGGGATCCACTGTTTCGTACTTCTCAGTGCTGGCTTAACATGTGACCTAAGTTCGAATGTCCAGCTGTTAGCCATGTTACCCCAAAAGGGTGGCATCTACTAGCAATACGAAGAAAATCCCCACGTAATTTCTTTTCTTTCCTTAGAATTGTTTGATCGAGGTTTTATTAGGTTAGAACCAACGGACCAGTCTAACTCTATATCCCAGTAACTTTAAGCCAAGTCTATCTCCTTTTAAATAGTTTTCCATGTTGTTTTTAAGGTAGAATACTTCCCTTATTCTGTTGCTAGTAACCCTTTCATAGGTTCCACTTTCACTATTGTTTGACTGATTAAACCAGCTTGTACATAACTTTCAAGGATCGAAGTTAACAATGTTCGCAGTTGCACTCTGGTCGTGATGTTACAACTCTAAAAATAAGCTCCAGCGCTGCATACTTATTTTTTGAGACAATATGTATTTATTTAATGCAATTCCTGATTGCTGTGACTGTGACAACAAAAAATTTTGAAATTTCCCGACAAAAAACCTGTTTGGACACTAACTTGTCGGTTTGGTTGTCATATGGGAGCCTACGTATGCTACTTCCAGCTATAATACTCTTGTCTGTTTTAGAGTCCTCGAGAGTCAAATTCAGTGTCAGCTGACAAGAAGCCCAGTCCTCGTTTCTTACTCTTCCTTAGTTTTAAATTCAATACTGTAGAGAATGTTGGCGCGAACTGTCACTACCAGCTTGATTGGTTAAAGAATACCTATTTGGATTGGATACAGAATATCCAATTGACATGATCGTAGGACTGAGACTGTTCTACTCCGATGTACTCCGATATCTGGTGAAGTTCCAGCTGCTGTCAAAAAGTGACAGTTAATGTCATATAAACTTTATTAGGAATATTTCAAGGAGCAAAGTAGTTTAGTAGTTTTTGTCAATGCTTCAAGGCAGTTTGACAGTCATTTTTCACAGTTATGCAGTTCGATGAATTCTTTTGAGGACTAATTTTCAACAGGGTATAGGTATGTATCCTTTTACTTGAGAAGTCGAAAAGCAAGGTTTGTTGCAAAAATCTCGCAAAAATTTACCTATTTATTTGCTTTGGAACATTTCCTGCTCATAAGTTCAATATTTTTTGAGAGGGTGTTTTTTATTGCTGAGCATGTTTGACCGCTCATTCAATCGGTTTCAAGTGGAGTCACTCTCGTCCGTCATTTTAGAGCAAATTCATTACCTCTATAAAATTTCTGACAAATCAGTAACGATATCCTTTTTTTGGTACCTTATCATTTTTTTGTTATTTTTTTTTCGATAGACTCACCGTGCAAATTTGCAGAGTGTGGAGCGCGATGTTTGCCTATGGATTCAGCTTGGCAGTGGCGAAAACCAACGTTGTCATTTTCGTCAAAGTAAGAATTCCTAGATTCCAGTGAAGTCAAAACTAGCAGAAACAAGGATTGCTGATAGACAATAAGCTAGGTATCTATGAAGAAAATACGAGCAGTGGCTTGCTATGAGGTATTTTGGCTCTCAGTTGACTTATGGCCAGAGACAGGGAATCTAGCTTGACAAGAAACGTTTCTTGTTTTGAAGAATGTTGTACTATTCGTACTGTTGAACGGTTCAGGAATATCAGGGGACGCTTTCAGGAAGAAACATGACAAGCAAATTGCAGATCAGTGACTGGATCGCTGATGTTGGTGATCTGAGCGATGTTTTCCATAGCTCTTTTTGCTGAAGAGTACCACAAATATGCATGCGAAGAAATAAGAGCTACAGCGAGGAACAGAAATCACATTCAGGAAGGTGTCTATATTATAGCAAGACTAAGAGTTAGGGTGGCAGATGGTACAGCCTATCAGGAGTATAGCTGTGGCTCTGTCAGTAATGGTCAGACCGATGTCTATGTTGCTCAGCTGCTAAGCAGGCCTAAATGATTGCAGTCTCAATCGTATATATTGATAACAAAGTAGTATATGATAGATATGTCTTGATTTTCTGAAGAGCCTCTGTAACTGGACGATACCTTAGGAGTGGGAGAAAAACCAGTCCTTGCTTGAAGTGATATATCAGATGGTTCCAGGCATTGGAAACGTTGGCTCTTAGGAAGACGCGAGAGATGTTTTAGTGGTTCGTCTAGTCTAGATGACTTCGTACTGGAAGTCCCAAACACAGGGATTTTTGCGGAAGACCATTAAATTTCTGTTTGTCTTAAGGATGTGTGTTGATTTACGCTTTCGTAGAGAGCGATTGGCAATAATGTAATATAAACTCGAACGTACAATACCCACGGATCCAAATTCATGATTATTCCATCACATGTTAGCTAAGATAAATAACCGAAAATATCCCAAAGGATATTGCAGTCAACATTGAAAATCTCTAAACGCTATTACATCAATGTCGTAACGTCCATTCGCATAGAAAATCGCTAAAAATCGCAGCAATGTCCTTCTTGACAATATCAATCAATCTCCAGGTAAATCTTGTCGCAGGGCAAACACTGCACGAATTTCTCAATGTAAACATCCCCGAAACGTTCATATCCTTCCGACAAGTAAATCCATCCATACATCAATTACACGCTCGAATGAATGTCACACATGACGCCCACTACCAAGTGAAAGTGGCCGTTATCACATCCAAACGGATGACATACACACATATTTGCCGGTAGAGCAGCACACAGGATTAAGGTGAATACAAAAAGTTCATTGCATACCGGGAACGACCTTCAACCCTCTAAATGTGCCCCATCCTGTCACACGACGACTCATCCGCCCATTAAATAGTCGGTTTTGGTACTCAACGTAAACATCCTTCGAAACAAAACAGCACACGTGATTCCATCCCGTCCGCCTGTGTGCGTATGTGTGATCATTCACATGCTTCCGAAAACATCATATGTGGAGTACGTACGTCCGTATGTAGGTGCTTGCATAGAATGTTGTGTTTCGCAAACAAAACGGAAATAAACAGTCAAAACCGGAGATAAGTCATCGTGATGGAAGCGTTGTGCAACCTGAAAGTCGAAGACCAACTCCACCCTGTCCGGACGCTGGGACTACATATGGTGAGATTCCTAAGGAAAGGGTATGGAATCGTCGCCCGCAGTCTTTTGGCAGACACTAGTTGCGATGTAAACAAAAATGATTTTGTTCCTGCTTCGAGCGAATGCTGTTTGTATTTTGCCCGAGGAGCATTTTTTGTTTGGCTCCTGTGTCGTATTCGGGACGTTTTGAACGAATATTGGAATTTCATTAGAAACACGAGTACACGAGTAGCGTGATAACATTTTGCGATACGCGTAACATGTGTATTACGCTTTCCACCCCATTTACACAATTTTAGCGTTTTCAAGGTCCTTGAACATGTATTGCATCTGTTTTGGTTCTTTTAAATTTATCCTTACAACAATGATTTGATGTCTGCATGTTTAAAAAGGGAATTTACTGCTGGAAGTATATTGTTAGTATCATCTTCGAAGGATATATGTGCTGTTCATTGGACTCTTCACCCTTTTAGACCTTTTAGAACTATAACTCAATCAAATATATCTAGTTACAGCTGACTTACATGTATCCCTATATATGAAAGTTTCTTTCTTCCTGATCAGGACGAATAAAAATTAAGATGGCCCATTCCCGGCAAGGATTCGAAGGGTTTATGTTGAAGAGCGTGAAGAGCGTCAAGGGAGACAAGATATTGATTCAATTGCACTGAAATTGTGTTAGGCTTTATGGTCAACATCAAAGGCTGAACGTCTTTGTAGGAATTGGTTAAAACAATGCAAGGAAAGAAAGTGAAAAGGTGTCATTATTTATATTAAATTTGTGCCTTTGAGCAGGATTGGGATGTGCTGATGACGAAAGGAGGTTATCTGAATTATAGCGGTGTTTAGGTGAGGTAATGCTGCATGTCTGCTATGTTGTCACATTCATTCCCTTCCAAAATCAACTCTGCCAACTCTGCTAACTACTGCCAACATAATTGTGGAGAAGTTTTTGTGTCCTGCAAAAAGACAAGTCGGAATTTCTAGCTGAATTATTTATCATTTCAGCTTTTTGAAGATTGCATTAGTAGGTTTCATCTAACCAATAGAAATACGTTTGTTTATAGTTTCAACAAAAGTCAAGAGGATTTAACTGCGAAAGGATTATGCTTAAGTCAAAACTGTTGAATTTTATTCAGTTTGACAGTAGGAAAACAAGCGTCACAATGGGAGCAGCTTCACACGGTCTTCGTTAATTGAATTCAACCAGCATCTTGCAGCCTACCTACTGAGCTTTATCCTTCAGCTCTACCGTCAAATATGCTTCAAGTGATCCACCTACTGGAGTTTCCACTGCTGCACTGCGGTACAAAATTTCGATTGCAACCAGAAAATAATGACTCCAAAGGTCCAGACAAGCCTTTCATTGCCTGTTGAAACGTCAAAGTAAGCCATCAAGAACACATCACGACTTGATTGTGTGAAGCACCCGTAAAGCACACTCTACAAGGTCTTATACCTCATCACAAGGCTTAGGGTTCGAAAAAATTCATAGAAACCGGGTGGAACAATGTCCTCTTCAATATTTCTGACATCTGCAACCTGATAATAATGAACCTGATTCTACTTGCATTTCGTTATGAAATTGTGAGAACGAAAGCGAATTGTCCTTTGGGAGAATTACGTTCTTAACCCTGATGGGAATTCATTATCCCTTTGAGGTGTCAATTTGACACTTGAAGCCAGTGAATTTTTTTTTGTGAAACTACGACAGTTGTAGCTATATAACGCAAAACAAGATGACGTTATTGCGACATAACCTCCTTATAACCCAGGCTTCATGTGCCCCTGTTCATTTTACGGGAGCTATTGGTCTGATGATCAGCCCACGAAACCAAACCCTGTTTTACCAATGTAGCACAATTCTGTTGCTTGTCAACTTCTGGCTCCTCATGTGTTGAGCTACTTGCCAGAGATTTTGGCACTTATTTTATTATTCAGCGATTTTAAGTCAGTCACCAGAAACCAGGAGGGTCACGGTGGTCAATAGTTACAAGCAGATTTCATTGTACTCATTGTATAGTTCGGCATTTCTTCAGCAACTAGTCAGGTCTTCCCCAGTGAAGGACTAAGCTGTGGTTTGTGTCTTCTGACAGAATTTCTTTTCCGTCTTCCCAAAACGTGCACATGTAGGTGTAATGCTGAGTGTCCTGAAGTTTCTTCAGTACATTCTTATAACGATCTATAGCTTAGAAGTCATCTCGAGTTTCCCAATATTGAATTGACTGAGGACTCCGAGCTGTATACAATTGCACCTGGCATGATACTTCTGCAGAATGATATTCAATAATTGATAACTTGATTTTTTGAGGAAGCTGTAGCATTTTTCAGTTAGCTTATAACAAGCTGAAGGGTTTATACAATATTGCCAGCAAGGAACGCAAGCTGATCAGAAGTTAAATCTTCGTTGGCCACCACATGCCCTGTTGGAGGTGTTGTGCTTGAATTTAAAAAAGGTCTCAAGGTATTGGTTGTATCGGACTTCCAGCCAACTTTTGCAGATGTCAGAAATACTGAAGAGGACATTCTTTCATCCGATTTCTATGAATTTTTTTGAACCCTAAGCCTTTTGATGAGGTATAAGCCCTTGTAGAGTGTACTTTCCGGGTGCTTCACACAATGAAGTCATGAAGTGTTTTTTATGGCTTACTTTGACGTTTCAACAACCAATGAAAGGCTTGTCTTGACCTTTGGAGTCATTATTTTCTGGTTGCAATCTAGATTTTGCATGCACTACAGCAGTGGAAACTCCAGTAGGTGGATCACTTGAAGCATATTTGACGGTAGAGCTGAATGACAAAGCTCAGTAGGCAGGCTCCAAGATGTTGGATGAATTGTATTGACGAAGACCGTGTGAAGCTGCTTCTATTGTGACGCTTGTTTTCGTGCTGTCACACTGTCAGTAAATGAAGTCATGAAAGGGATCTTTGGGCCCATAAGCAAAGTTGAAATAAAAGTAAAAAGTTATCAATAAGG
Source organism: Stratiomys singularior (assembly GCA_954870665.1). Lineage (NCBI taxonomy): Eukaryota > Metazoa > Arthropoda > Insecta > Diptera > Stratiomyidae > Stratiomys > Stratiomys singularior. The sequence continues at coordinate 8,499,104 of OX940881.1, read as the reverse complement.
CTATCCGGATGATGCTGTCCCACTTTTTCCGGTAAGGTCACCACACAATCTGGCCCATCGTTTGCGTACGACAAGCGTTGAAAGAAAGTACGACAGGCGTTGTATTTTCCGAAAACGCAGAATATGCACTCTGCAGACCGTGACATCAATCCTATGAAGATAAGATGGAAAATAACTATGTCCTCGAAAGCCGAGTCAAGTTTAAGTCAGTCTTACCATGTTTTGGCTGTCGGGGATGTAGCTGTCAAGAATGCATCGTTTTTCATAATTGGCGATTGAATCTTTGTATCTGTAGATAGGAGGGCAACGAGTGATTGTACGAGTGATACAACAAGTGATCACAGTGATTTTCAACATTGCTTTCTCAAAGATTCTTCAGATTGCTGGTGTGATCGGTGGTGCTTCTCGTTTCTGCGCTTATACCAGCTGTTTTCGGTAAAGCTCCTTATTGAGAGCTGTACTCAAAGTCTCCGCACCTTATAGAATGGGATATTGTACAGCACTTATCAAATTTGGCCTTTTTTTGACGGACTTGATCCCCCAAATTTTCATTGGTCGACTGATTGCGGGGACCCCTGCCACGGCTTTATCCGTTGTTACCCTTATTTGCTCCCAGAAACTCAGCTTAGAGTCTCTTTTAACAAATCCAGATACCTAACTGATAGTTGCAACTCTCTCAATGCTTCTGTCACTTTGAAAGCTCAGACGATTCTTACTCTAGGGATCCAGTTCTTTGTCAGAATGCGTTCAGTTTTATCAGTGGTTATCCAGTTCCTTACATCTCCCTGGAGCAACTGCTCACTCAGCCTTAATTGCGCTCAAAAAACCGTCTAAGTACTGCATCATCGTCTACATAGCCCAAACGTCGCGACTACTCGGGAAGTTAAAATCGGAGCAGCCCGTAGTAGACGATGTTAAACAAGACTGGACCTAGGATCGAGCCTTGGACACCTCGAATGTGACTAGCATCCTCCGTTGACTCCAGTCGTATTAGTAGATTGCCCTGCTCTAAAACCGTACTGCCGTACAGAAACACTCCCAGCGGCATAGATACAGTCAGAGAGTCTTTTTTTCGTTTTTCCTTTCAGTTTCTCGAGCACTTTCCCGTGCGCATCTAGCATGTATAATGGGACAGTCACGTGTTATTTCTAGAGAACGACTTCTTGCTCGCTAGCAAATTGCGAATTCTTTCTCTCTTTGTGTTGATTTTTTCTCAACTCTGCGAACAGATTCCTTTACGGAATTAACGTCAAACATGACAACGAACGATTTGGGTCCTTCACGGTGGTTGTGTTAACAGACGATGCAAGTAATAGCCTGTTTGACTTTTAAGAAGTTCCTTCTATATGTTTAACATGTAGAAAAAACTAAATGAGCTTCAAGGATATAACACTTTTAATGCGCAATTGAACGTAGGACTAGTATATGGTCAATAAAGAGATCCAATACAAAGAAAACCCACGAAGCATAGAGTTGGTTTCGTTATGATGTTGGTTTTACTTTTAACCCGCGCTTTCAGTATTCAATGGAATCATTTCCCTCAGATTTAGCTTTCCCGTGAATTTTCCTATTAGTTTTATATTGATATTTTGACTACATGAGAAAAGATTTAAAGGATCAGCATATGTGCATCATATACTGTTTTTCCCTTGAACATTTTTCTCCGAACAATGACGAGTCCTTAATAGAAGTACACTTAGACAATTTGTATTGTCTTCTCAAGCCCTTCACATTCCTTCCCATTCACATTTCTGAAAAACTTCAAGTCGAGCACATCGAATTCCTTAATCAAGCTTTATTAGAACCGATAACCAAATCTTGAGCACGAAATCTTGTCTCGAGTTATATAAAGAGTAAGTTTGCAACTCAGAGCAGCAGATTCAAGCGCGAATAAAGATAAGATTCAAACAACCCAGAATGAATCTTGTAACCAATTTCAGGATGAAGTGAGTTCGCGTAATAGATGGCACCGGCGGTAATAAAAGATTGTTCGGCGAGCAGTGTGTGTAATGCTGAGAACGGAGGAACACCAAAAAAAAAAAAACGAAAAATAAAATTAAAATATCGATCACACTCACCCCTTTGGATACGAGAGGGTGAACGGTGTGGAATAAGGCTTAAAACAAGAACAAGACCAACAGCAACAACAAGAGCCAACAACATTAATAGAAAGTAGAGAAAGGAACAAAAAAAAAATTACCCTCACGATTTTTTCTACTTAAAAAATTTCACCCCACAGAATGGGGTTTATTTTCACTGTGCCATCATCGTCCTGACCCCCCCGACTGCCGTCATCATCACTGCAGCTCTTCGCCGTCCACGTCGCTGCTTCCCGTTCATCTCCTTTCCCTTGCTTTTACTTTTTAATAGCAGCACGTTTTTTAAAGTATTCCATAATACCATTCTTTGTGCTGGGGAGTAGTTAGCGCGCACCAGAAATGTGACGAAGAAGAAGAGCACAAGAACAAAGTTTAAAATTTTAGCGATGTTTTTGGGTGTCGCTGGATGGGGATGCGTGGCGGGCGGGGGAGGAGGGTGTAGGGTTGATGAAAGAACGGGTGAACTCTTTTTAACGGGTTTCGGTGGAGTGTTACTGTGGCTCTCGGCCCTGTTGGGGGGGGGGGGGGTTGAGAGCTCGGGGTGGGCGAGTCTTGTGGAATGGATTCCATGGTGGTGTCAGTGTAATCTATAGGCAAATTCCTTCTACAGTTATTACAAAAGACGAACGCAAAGCAAAGGAAACAAAACGTAATGGAAGGGGTTAATGGCTAAAGGATTTCTCTCTTGGTTGACATTTAAAAAATCGTTTTGAAAATTTACAACATGCCAAGGGGTGCGCTCTAACGCTGTTGGAAAAATTTGCATAGCTCTTGAATTATCCAAATTAAATGCTATGGCTGTGGGTACTATATTTTTTGTGTCGCAGTCGACGAGGACGAGAAACGTTTCGGCTAGGACATGTTTTTTCTGGTTCATTTTGAAAATATTAAACAACAGACAATCGCATAGGACTTTCCAGTACTCCGTCAGAGCGAGCTCCTGTGCTTGATGCAGTTGCGAGATAAATTGATCACTTAGGACTGTGGGAATTACTCTTTAAACTTTACTCCATCCACAGCACTTGCGACAATACTAGAGTCCTTGACGGATACTTTTAGAGCTCTAGACTTGTTTCAGACAAAACAAGAGGCTCTTATTGCACTCGTGTAAAAAATCGACAGCATTCCTCCCGTAATAAAGTCAATTCATTAACTTCGCTTCACCCGTTTTGAGCATACCACCTTCGTACGTATCCTTTTCATCTCAAAAACTTTCGACCAGAACCCGAAACAAGGAGAAAACGAAGACATTTTTTCTCGAAACTCCAATTAATTCATAATAATTTGATTTATCCAAATTAAAGCTATCATCCTCGTACTCTTCGTACTCGTCGCAAACGACTAAAGAAATCCTTTTGAGCGTGAAATTTAGCTTTCATCACTTTCTTGTTAGAGATCCATTAACATCATCCTCCCACTGGCCCGTTTGTCGTCTATTCGATTCCTTTTGCTAGCCTGCTCGGTGCACTTCATTTTCTTTGACTGAAACGAAGACGACGACGACGAGGACGACGGCGATGACGACTAACCCATTCCAATTCGATGATGTCCTCCAATTAAAAGCGAGCTTGAGTACAAACAACTGTGTCCTCCCTTTCATTATGGCCGACTAATGGGAATATTAAATTACGCGCCTGCTGTTTTAATGAATTAGAGTGGAAACAGAAGATGACGAAGTTGAAGAGCCAAAGGACGAGTCAGAGACGATATGGTGGCGGATGAAATTTTGCACGATGACGATATCAATGTTAGCAGCAATACGAGAAGGATGGACGGATGGACAAATGAAAGGGTCATTCCTGTTTTGAGCGAAATGGAAACCGTTGCTTGTTTGTTTATCTTTGTTTTGTGGAAGAAGGATTTTTGTCGAACGAAGTGGATCTAACGATGAGAATGCCAAATGCGAATGACTGTGTTGGACGGCAATGAGTATGGTAAAGGGGTGGAACCCATTCGTTGCTGCTCAGTGTCCTGCAGGGATGATTACATGTAATGAATGCTTATTAAATGATAAAGCAAGAATGCAAGAAACGAGATGCTGAGAGAAATGTACAGGAGAATTTGATTACAATGAGACAAAAGGGTTGTTGTAATTCAATCTTCGCAATTACGCCTTGTTCGGAGAATTTTTTTTTGAATTGTTAACTTGGTTAAAGCAGGGAAAATGATTTTTATCTTACATTTTCTCGGATAGTGATGGGTCAATAAAAAATTATATGAATTTTTGCAATGTCGGAATTGCAGCTGCCAAAAGAGAGTGAATATAAGTCGTGTGCCATGAATCCTGTAGCCATCTGCAATGGTATTTCTACTCGTAGCAAAGCAGGGAGATTGGACAGGACATGTAACTTTCGGCATCGATTAGACGTGCTTAGTCTAAAATTAAAGCATATGCGTTGAATGTTTAGACACCGCAACAAGACCGCGAAATATTCGCAAGCTTTGGGGATCGACTACAAATGAGACTGCGGACGATCCTTCATTTCAGTAACAATAAAGTAAGAATCAATTGCCTTCTGATCAAGCAAAATTCGGGACTACTCCGCTCGCTTTCTATGCAACTACATCCTGAACAAGAACTCTCGCTGGCAGTGATACATGACCATGTGTTTCTGGTATCTGATTCGCAGCGTGTCTAGCTATGATGGACATCTTTGATCCAATAAGCAAAGTGAATCGTGATACTGACCAAAACTCCTCATCATGGGTCGGGACTAATTTTCCACAAAAAAGACTTTTTATTTATTTTTTTAAGCTTAGAACCAAGAAATTTTCATATCATTTGCTGAGATACTTTATAATAGGACACTTTTGGGTTTCGTCGAATTTCTATTCCTGCCGGTAGAAAATCGGGTTTGAAAATGTTTTCGAATAATGTATCAAAAGTTTACACATCAATACCTTAAAAACTTAAATTCGGAGCTCTTCATAGCACATGCGCAGGCGGTGCGAAAAAAGTATAAATATATATTCTATTAATTAACTGACTTAGAAACCTATTTTCTTCAGCGAGTACCTATTTTTGACATGAAGTAAAAGTTCCTGTCTCTTTTCTCTCACTTTTCAGAAAAAAATTGGCAGTATTTACCTCAAATTGGGTAGATACGCCGCAATCTTTTCACTGTTGTTGAATTATTCACTTCTCTGTCCAGTCTACTTTGTCTTTTCTTCGAAAGGATCGAGACAGAGAAATTACCGGAGTCTAGTCTTATATTGCTGCAAATTTCCCTGGCGAGTGACAATGCAAAAAGTCAAGGTCTAACAAGCAATGCTGGTTGAAAAAGCCATGGTTAATGTCTTGCCATTTGACAGTTGTGGATTGAGTATTCCTGGCCTAAGTTCCCGGTCTGAATTCTGTCCTAACTCCCTACTTTTCGGTCCAGATGTCAAGGGTTAGTAAGCCACGCTGAATGAAAAACCCACAGATGAAGCCTTGCTATCTGACAGTTGTAATTTGGGCCTTCCTAACCTAGGCTCCCCGGTCTGAATCCTGTCCTTAATCATATGTTACGGCCCGGCAGTACAGTTTTCAACCCACGTTTCATCGTATCAACGTACCAAACGTATGTTCAAAACGATGAAACTTGAGGTTGAGTTGGAAACAATTCTCTCTCATGTTGTAATTTGAGTCCGCGCAACCAAAGCCCGGGAGACCTGCAACCGTCAACTCCAACGATAATGCGCCAGTGACAGTGGAAAGCCATCCGAAGAGTCAGAGTCAGAAGTGGGATGAGCGATACTACTTACAAGAATTGTCAGCTCAGAGTGGATCTTTTCCTTCAGCTATTACTAAGTTGCCCAGTCTTAGATATATGTGACAAAGTAGAAATACACGAAACATCATTACGGTCTTGGAAATTGGAAAATCTTCATGAAGGTACACACAGGTTCAGGTTAAGGTTGACATCTGTCAAAAAAGCCTCATGGACCACTTATTCAAAAAAAGACTTGTTCAAAACGTTCGGGTCAACAGGAAAGTCAACTGGGTGCTTTGTTGGATTCACCGAAGAATTGTTCTGACCAGTGTCAAGTTTTCAGGTACATATCTTTGACATGCGAAAGGACAGACCGAGGCACTCCTGTGGCATTCATTGGTAAAAAGCAAAAGAGGGCCACAAAACACTATGTTCAATCTTATGCAAGCTGATGGGTTCTGAAGTCCGAAAAAAAAGTTCACCTTCTAGGGAAACCAGAGGGTTGTGTCAGGCTATTAGGCTGGGCAATCGATCAGGTATGCCCCAAGCCTTTCAGATTACACTGCATAAGAAACAATGAAATAGGTTATAAAGAGAAAATGGAGTCGATTTGCTAATAATATGTGAGCTACATCTCTACAAAGATGCACATGTGGGCGAATAATGCTTTATTCCGAGTTTTTAGTCACGACAGGACGAACGTTCTTGCTCTGATCAAGTGGTCAGATAGAATAATTCTATGTTGTCTATCCAACGCAAAACGAGCCAATCATTGCTTTTCAGAGCTGTCTCGATGACAGGAGGGAAGCTGCCTTGAATACTGAAAGGCGAAACTGTTGGAGGCGACTTCAAAGTTGATATTCCTGATCCTTGGTACCCATTGAGGAGAAAATAAATCCTAAGTCTTCAAGGCTTAGACTTGTCGGGACAAACGTTGACAATCTTCCTTATTTTCGCCAGAATACCTACGAGGAAATTCATTCCAAACGTCAAGTTTGCTTATGAGTCCTATTCAGACTTTTCAAACCAGATGGTGCTTGGACGTCCACTCGGCAAGGCAGTACATTGCACTCGACATTGACGTGACGCAGCAGCCTTCCTCCTTTGAATGGCTGAAATATTAAGAAGATGGTTATCGAAGAGTTCATGCCAAGAAAACTAGGGAATCTCGATTTTTGCAAATCTTATCGATTGGTCTTTAAAAGGACTAAAGAAATCGTAGCTATATATCGGCTCTCACTTGTATCAATCTCAAAAGAAAAGCGGATACAAATGAGTGAAGTGAAAGCAGTGGCTTTGTTTGGCTCCGCAATGACATTCTTGGAAAAGAAAAAAAAAGTCGCACTGAAAACTACTGACACAGGTACAAGGACAAGGAGCGTAAGAGGTTGTGGCGGTAGAAGTTACTGTGTATAATCTGATGTTGTTTGTTCTCTTGAGAGCGATTTTCACAGGGCTTCTTGTTGTGGAAGGAGAGAAAGTCAATAGACTTACCTCAAGAGCAGGCAAGACTTCCTTTGTGCCAGGAAAAATGGCTAAATGAAGCTTGAGCCGGGTGGACCGCAGATCAGAAGAGCTTCAACTTCGAAACTTCGAAAGAGATTGAGTATAAAATTACGTGCGTGCGGTTTTTCTCAATAAGAAGGATACCTTTAATCGCTTAGCGGTGCAGATATTAGGAAGCTCATCTTCACTCTTCTCTTTTGCTTCTGTCAATGTTCTGTCTGAAAAAAGGATCTCCTTATTGTGAAGTAATGTGACCTATTTCGCTTACTTCGAAGTAATCTGACAAATAATTCGAGGGGATGTTCTTGTTGTGACAGGAGAGCCAGAGGTTTAGCCTACCGGTAGCGCTTTGCTCTAGGGGGGGGGGGGATGAAAGCAAAGTGAATCTAAGAGCATAATCCTGATTCTAAGAGCTGAGTCTAGCTCTTAGATTCAGGATGTATATAATCTTTATTACCAAAAAAATATTGCCATTTGAATAGGGAATAAAGATAACTTGCTTTTGTAGTTTAATTTAAATTTGATAAGGTACAGGATCTACCCGTGAAACCACTGTGAAGAATGGACTAAGCAGATAGTTACCATCGGAGGAATCGTTGAGTTTTTTGCTTTTCGGGGGAGGAGCATATCCTCGGACAAACACAAGCGAAGCGAGGCGCAATCGGATCGGGAGAGAAGAGACAAACGTTCAATATTGACGGGCTTAACACAATTTTTTTAACTACTCGTCGTTCCTCAGTACACATTTCAACCCATACTAGCATCCCTATGACTATCATCAGGGATTCATACCAATAAAGTATAAATTCGAATGTAAATTATAAGTTCATCCCTTTGTATTGTTTCCAACTCTTTTCATAGCTAAAAATACACATTTCATCTCCGCCCTAATGGTCGTACGGTCTAATTGTTATCAAACCAACGCAAGTGCACCACCGTCTTCTACTTCGGGGTAGTCGTCGTCTTCGACGTCGCCATCACCATCCATCCCCCCAATGCGGATCAATTTCTCAGAAGACACTTGAGATGGAAATTCTTTATTCTTGCCGAGCACGGTCTGGCATAGAATTTTACTCATTAAAAATTTTCATCCCCCTTTCTTCGTTAGCGCAATTTTTCTTCTCAAGGGGTTGTTTTGCTTTCCGGTCTCCAAACTCCTTCCTTTCGCGCGCGTTTTCCCTGCGCTTCCTTGCCTTCATCAAAAGGAACGAACTGGTACAACTGTGTTGTTGGTTGTCGTTGTGAATTCTTAGTTGATGGCTTTTTTTTCTTCTCTTAAGAAATTTAAATTTTCTAGTCACTTTTCGTTCGGGATGAGATTTTCCCAAAGATGAACGGGAAAAAGGGGTGGAATGGATGCGCGGGTGGCCATGGTGTGTGGAATCGACTATGAACTTACCGGTGCTGGTGGGTGGTTAGGTGGATTTCTTTTTCGTTTTGCGTTCATTTTTCTTTTAGAGTGGAAAATGAGCGCACTGGTGCCGGTATTCGTGGCTGAAGCCTGGGCTCGAAAGGCTGCCGGCAAAGGGATGCGGTACGCGGCGATGGTAAAACTTAGCGCTCAAATAAAGGGGTTGTTTACTTTCGGATACTAAAGAGGACCTTGCATTCGTTAAAAGCGAAAAGGACACCGCCAGCACAGACGAAGACGACGGTGATGCCGAGTTGAGGTCGTCTTAAGGCTTTCCTTTGGCTTTCGAGATGGGTGGATGTGATGCAAGAGCGGAACTCGAGCGCCACGTGGGGTTAGCAACGATTCGAGATGAACACGACGATGGTGAAGCAACGAGTAACGTATTTAAATTAGGGCGATGATTATGGTGGTAGCTTACAGCTTACAGCTTACATTTTTAGCGAAAGGGGTGGCCGGGCTGTGTTTTAACACAGCTCTGTTGCGAAGCTAAGGGAGGAGGGAGGATGACTTGGGTTTTCGCTCATTACTCCTTTCCCTGCTTGCTTGCTTGCCTGCCTCGCTGGGATCCGCAGCCTTTGACTAGCAGCAGGTTGATGAGCTGAAGGGCTAGATATTATATATTTGAGCATTATGAGTGTATATGACAATCACCCCTTCACTACCGCGACCTTCTACTCCGCAGCACCCAGCGCACCACTTGCTTGAGATGCCAAAGGCATTTGGCGGATCGTTCTTGTAGTCGTGTAGATTAAGGAACGGCTTCTCTTGATGATGATGATGACGACGACGATGGGACTAAGAAATTTCTCTGTGCTTTCTTGTTTCTTTTCTTAGCTTTAACTTTGCGAAGGGGTAATATTAATGGGAAATGGTGGTAGTATGCAGTGAAATGAAAATTTTCTTATTTATTGATTTTCTTGCTCGTTTAGAAAAATACAGGAGGCTCGTTGAGCGTAGGAAAGTCGTTTGGCTGAAAACTTTGTTTTGGGTTAAATGAGGAGGGTGAGTAGGACTTTCTTCCATTTAGTTCTTTCGGTCTTTGTCGCCCCGGGGATGGAAGTGGGCTAGCGGCAAGAGGAGGGATCCTCTTAATTTTTCATTAGACCTTGGCTTTATAAGTTGTTTCTACTTCACTCGAAAATTTCGATTGTATGCTAACTCGGTGGGGAGTATTTTTCACTGTTTAACTTTTCCATTTTTTTTTCGTTTCGCTTTGGACCGCGCTTGGAGTGTTTCGTTTGTTCTATATTTTTTTTTTATTCTTTATTTGGGGTGTGGACATCATAATGCCGTACTGTGTGCTATGAAAGGAATTATTAATTTATATTTGCTGCAGAACATGATAAAGAATAGGCAATTTTTCGTGCTAGTACTCATAAATTTTTTGTTAAGGATTAGCGTGAAACGTGGAGTGACATTATCTTTGTATTTTATTCAGGCTGTGGAACGGGGTACACAATCAATTTCGTACATAAGATCTTTTTCGATTCTAGAATTTATCGACACATTCTAGTATTTATCGACAAAGTTGATTGCAGTATTTTATTGTAGGTCTAAATAATTTCATAAATATTCTATCAATTCGAAACATTCGATTTTACCCTATAGAATACTGACCCAATTTTTTAACGAGCAACACGCTCGCCTTACGTTCATCTGGTCATCGGTTCAAGCCCGTGTAACTGGATGTGCCACTGCTTGTCAAAGGCTTGAAATCATGGTAAAAGTCTTTGAATTAGTTTAGTTGCTGTAGCAGGTGAATCAGTTCTAGTCTTGCAGCTCTCAATCTACATTGTTTTTGAGGGCACGTTTCGGGTCACTTGAACCATCTGAAACACTTGAAACTGAGCTGAAGAGAGCTACATAGAGCGACGAAGCAATCACTGCACACTCCGACGTTTCTATAAAACGTACTTTTGGAAGTCGATACCAAAAGCGGTTTTCTTGTTAGAATTTCACCCTTCATCTGTACTTGAGGTGGAGAAAGTGGGCAAAGTTTATCGGCTGCTCTCCTCAGTGCATCCCTTTTTTGTTGATCCTTCATTGGAAAAAAGGCCCTGTTGACAGGCCTCTATCCACTCCGAACGAGCTAGGCGTAGCTATTTAGTTGAAAAAATAGGCTGCGGGCCAGATGACATCCCAGCGGAAGTTCTACATTGTTTAACAATTTTGTTGTATTTGCCTTCCTGCAGCAAGTTCAACAATTATTGAATCTGCCTTGAATTATAATTAAATTGATTAAATGGTATATAATTGAACCTTGAATTATAGTTAAAATGCTGAAAGGGAGAAGGTTTCTGTCGATTCTGAAATGATAGGGAATTTTGAGCTACCTTCTGCATATCAGACCCGATAAGGGCATAAGGGCTCATATGCATAAGGGCATATGAGCCTCAAGGAGAGCATACTTTGACGTTAAGAATGTCTTGAATTTCACTAGGTGTATTGATACTTAGAGCCTCGGGAAGCCTCGAATCTTCGCAAGGATCGGAAGCGCGTCTATGATTCATTGGAGCGTTTGGTGAAGAATGGTCGTGACACCAGTGGTGACGTAAGGTTCAATTCTTTGGCCCAGATTGTTTCGTATGACGCATTTTTGAGACTGAAATTACTGGATGGGTCGCATTTAATAAGCTTGAATGATGACATTAGTCGCTGAACGCTGTGTCAAGCAGATCCAACCCAGACGGGTGTAATAGAGCATCTTATGAGCGTGTGGATGACAGACCGACTGGTTCTTCGTAGGTTTGGAAAAAAATCGGAGGCAGTCATTGTATGTAAAAAGCAGATCTTGAGAGTTGCACATATCCGGACAAATCAGATCAGTGGTAAATAAGGCTTGGAGCTGGTGTATCGTCACGCTGTCGTCTAATGATTAATTTCGTTCAAAAACAGATACCTGCCATTAAACGCAGTGGACGCGTGACTTACTGGAAGCCATTGTTGTTGGTACAAAGGTAAGTTGTGTTGTGAGTTTCAGCAAAGTGCTCTGTTTCTTAGCCGTTGGTGCTGGTTATTGCCAAAAAGGGAGCATGTATCGCTCTTTGCCGACTAACTTCTAAGGATCTATCTGCATAGGAGGGCAAAAACTCTCACTCTGTGCAGGAATATCGGGAGAATGCAACATAAAGATAGTGTATTGCGTGCCTAATCAGGGATTTGGAGCCGTGGCTCAATGGAAATCTCTGCTATACTGGTTACTATTATGACCAAGCATGCTAAACTCAGACGTATGTGTCGTCCGAGCGAGTTGATGACACATGGACTGGTTCAACTTAGCTTTGAAAAACAATAAGTTCGTCATTCTGGCCAAAGTAGATCCCGAAAGTTATATGTATCCCGGTTGACAATGTGACCAACGCCCTTGACTTGACTTGATCGTAAGCTTCTTGCATCGAATTCGAGGGTCAAAAAGGAGGAAGAAAAACGAGAGATAAGTGCACGAAATGAGAGACGACGTAAGACTTATGCTCTCGAAGGAAGACTCAAGACTCGTTAAGGGACTGATAGCTATGGTTCAGCTGCATACCTTGACTCAACAAAAGGCTCCTGAAAGAGAAATTTTTTCAATACGAAGGCGCTGCTAGGCGGCATTGAAACAAATTGATATCCTAGTAGTCGTGCGTTACTGGAAATCCTAGATTAAAGACGAAACAGCCTTCATCTTCCAAGGTGAAGGTATTATTCTTGTTATTCGATTTTTCTTCTCTAGCTTTATGACTCGTCGGTTAAGGAAGGAGCGACAAAAGCGGCACCGAGCGACCTTATGGAAGGAAAAGACTTTGAGGCAGCAAAAAAGGGCAGCTTCTAACCACAAAGCAATCACATACAATCAAAACGCAACTGACACCTGCAAAAAGGGACTAATTTGAAGAAATTCTCTGGAAAGTGACAGAGACAGCTCGGAGTGACAGGCACGAATGCAGGGTTAATCAAACAAACAAAAGCGTAACAAAACTAGAACAAAACACAAACATAAGTGTCATAAGAACATTTCTGGTAATAGTAGCAGGCGACAATCATTTGGATAAACGGAATAGGAGTGTTACCAGATGGCACATGTCAGTTTTGTGACCAACGAGGCACGGGCACTTCTTTGTGAGTCTGGCTTACAAGAGTTTCGCTTTGTTAAAACGTGTGAGCTAAACAGAACTTTAGCACACGCAGAGCTTCCTGCTTGGTTTTTGCAGGATGGCAAGCAGGGACAGTGGTACGTGGAACGCTAAAGGCAGATGCTGGCCGATATTTTTCTGGAATATTGGAACCCAGAATACTTGGAAATTAATGGGGAAAATATTTATTCTGTGTTGCTTGGGTCCCGCCAAGCAAGGCCTGATGGACCCAAGCAACACAGAGTTAATTTTGGCCTGCGGCAACATAAAAATGAACTTGAAACGATTTATGTTTACCTCGTCCTTTTTTTTTTGGTGAGAAGTTTTTGCAAAAAATAACTGGTTCGAAAGAGAATTTTAGGAAGAAGACTCGTTGGTGAACCTTACAGGAGCTACTTAGATTCGAAAGGAAACAACAGCGCAAGCCTGTTTAAGTTTGGGAAAATCGGGAGCCACAATAAAAGCATTGACGATAGCTGGAGGTGAAACATACGGAACGCCAATGTCTGAGATAAGCTGTAGAATATAAATGATCCTCTTTTCCTATTATTCTCATGTTAAGTGGTTGCTCCTGTAGTACTAACTATTACGTATTACACAGTTCCTGCTTCGAAAAAACAGGATCTTCTAAAGAGATCCTACAACACGCTGACGATTTTGGTATTGACGAAACTACCAGTTTGTGCAGAAAATCATCTCGATGGTGGCGGTAGAATCTTCTTGGCGAGGAGGAAAAGTCAAGAATCCTGTCGAAAACTGTTCAGGATATGAGGTGTGAACACAGATATCTGCAATATTCTAATGATTAATTGGTGTTGATTTGACATCGAAAGAGATTTTCCCAACAAAGCCTTGGATAAGTTTTTCTGTCCAATTCTGCACTTTGTGGTACCTGAAAAGGATCCCACCGAATTTCAAAGAAAATTCCGACATTTTAATTTTTGAAAAACAAATAATTTTATTTGCTAGCTCATATACTCTTTCATAATTTATAATTAAGTTGAATTATGTTAGTGAAACACATTTTTTTTTACAATAAATACTTAAATTCAATGTTGAAATTCAGATTTCTGTTAATTTTGTTTTAAATTTGTTTTTTCATCGTGTGAATTTCGACTTGATAATAAATCTATGAATTTCATTTTGAATAGATTCACATTTACATTGAGATAAGAGATTTTCTCTTGTCCTTTTTCAATTACAATTTTCGATAATTTCAGTTATTGGTTAAACATTTAATTGAATTCATGCGGATTAGGCTCTTAGTTTTAAGTCCTGTGTATTATGTTCCATGTTACGAGTATATATATATATATTTTTTTTATTTACAAGATGAAAATGTCCTTCGTTTGGATGCGTCCAAGATATTTACGTTGACTTTTTTGAAAAAATTTCCAAATCAGTCTTGTTTTATCGTATATGTTTTAAGGATATATAAAATTGATAGGTTTTTCGTTGCATTCTGACTATGTTCGCGCCTTTAAGTTGTGTGAATGTGTGTATGTGTTTTGTTTTTATTCATTTTTTGAATTTTCATATGTGTAGACATACGTTGGCATTCAGAGCGCCGGAGATGAGGTAGATCATTTGCGTATGTGAGGTAGTTTGTTGTGTTTCGCTTAATATATTTTATCATTTCTTAACACTACAAAGGAGATACGTTTTGTACTATGTAAGGGGGTTGGATCATTTGACTGATTTTACAGAAGGCGTCTCTATTAATATCTAAGTTGCGAAAAAGGAGTTTGCTTACACTATTAAATTTTTTCTTATGTTTACATAGCCCTGTATTTTCTTTTTTTGTGTGTTTGTTTGGTTGCTAGTTTGTTCGGGAAAGCTGATCCTTCTAAATTCATTTACATTTGGATATAATTTAGTTGAGCAATTGCTTTAATTTACTGCAAGTAGAAAATTTAGGATAGAACGTATACTTTCAAATTGTGTAGAGATAAGGAAAAATCTCATCAGGACGACGCTCAAACCGAGACAAAAAAAAAAAATCAGAGAATTTCACGGTTGCTCTAAACTAAACCACAATTTGACCCGTAACGAATAAGATTTATGTCATACCATAAACAATTCGAAAGATCTAATTTCACTTCGCCTTGCGTCGAAACATCGAAATACAAAATTGTTGTGGCATTTTCGCAAAAATCTGAATGGCCCTTAGGCAAATTTTTGTTTTTGTTCGTTCGGAGAAAATTCAAGGACTACTTTATCTGTGTCAGCTATTTTTGCAAATGTCTCATCGATCGACATGGGCCCAGCAATAAACCTTTCAGGAAAATCTACTGAAAATGTGATTTAAAGTGTAACATTGCCGCAGCTCGAGAGGATTTTCATTTGGTTGCGAGAAAACACTTTCCGGGGTCATATTACAATTGCAGGTACGTGAATGTGTACGAACAACAGATCCTTTGAGGATGAACACAAATTGTATGAAGAAAACTGATAAATTTTGCACACATCTGATTTGAATGTGTACGGTTTAGGGCTTATTTGTGGTTGTAATATATTCGGACTTGGAATGTTACAATGAACATCCTTTGTTGGATATTTTTCATTTTCCTAAAATATTCTATGTTCCATTTTTTTCTCGTCCTTCGTAGCGCAGTGAAGATTAGCCAGAAAAGAGTTCTAGTTACACAACAGGAGGTCTTCGTCTTACATAATCAACAAAAGATTCAAAAGGATCTTTGTACAGTTGCGAATTTGCAAAGAAAAAAAAATATTGAACTTGAATATTGAAGAGAAAACTAATTATATTCGGCACAACATGCCTTAGCGGACTTTGTTTTAAAGGCTCAGATTGACATTTAAAAGTCCTTGAAGTGCCGTGGACCTCGATTATCATCAATTCGAAAAAGTAACTATAAAACGATCGTTAAAAATATTGCACATTAAATTATTTGCTCAGCAATGAAGACTGAATGAAATAAATTATTATTTTTTTTTTACTTTAAATATTTACAACAATTTTTCAGCGTCTTTCACTGGAATATACTCGGCGTTTTCCAATTTCTCAATTTCCTTTCAACTATCACTTAACTTGCTTTTGCTCATTCGGGCTCGGATCGCGATTCTAAGCAATCTTCGAACCAATCTGAGAAATTTGTGTTACTATCACTATTTTTTCATTTAAAAGTAATTTATTTTAATTTTTTCCCGGTCTTTTCATTGATAGAAATTATTATTGTAGATATTTCCGTGATAATATTTACATATGAATATTATCAAGGACCTTCCAATGGCTCGTTCTTGCTTAGACCGCGATTCTAAACAATTTTCGAACCATTATGAGACATGGACTACCGTAAATATTTATGCATTTACATGTAGTTATCATTATTTATGTTTTTTTTATTTAATTTTTTCCCATTTTTTTTCGTTTTTCATA
This sequence comes from Stratiomys singularior, assembly GCA_954870665.1. NCBI lineage: Eukaryota > Metazoa > Arthropoda > Insecta > Diptera > Stratiomyidae > Stratiomys > Stratiomys singularior. Next base: position 8,482,881 of record OX940881.1, on the reverse strand, counting down.
GTAATTAATATTGAAATATTTTCCTTGATAATATTTACGTTTAGAATAAAACATATAGATTATATTTTATTGATTTTGGTTGTTTTTTTTTGGTTTTGGTTTGATAATTCATAAATTTACTTCTGTTGATATATTTAATTTATTTTTAAATGTTTTTTTTTTTGGAAATTTTACTTATTTTTCTTGTTTCGTTAATTTTTTTAAAGATTTTTTTTTATACATTGTCTTTTTTTCGCTATTTAATGAGGAACTTGTATACCATATCTTGGAATGAATAACGAAGAGTTTCGAAACGTAAATTTGAAAACGCAACTAAAAGAAATATTTTTATTTCACTATATTTATTTAACTTTATGTATGTTTTTTTTTTGTTCATTTATTTTAATTGATTATTGAATTATTTTATGACTTTTTCACGGTTTTCGCGTATTTATTTTTTTGTAAAATGGTAATTGTTCATATGGTTTTGGTTATTTTGTGATTTGTTTCTTATTTTGAGGTTAGTTTTTTTCGGAACTAGTAGGTTATTTTGCTTTCAGTGGATTATAATTGTTTTAGTAACATAAGGAAATGATATGAAAATCAAATTACAAAGGTTAATTTTTGAATTTTAATTGGTATTAATTTGGAGGACGTACGGGGACTGGAGGATACGGGGACTGTAGCGCGAGAATGACGACGCTACGAGACAAAAATCCTGACAAAAGCATCTGCAAACAAAATGAACCATTTGGAACCAACCGAGTCCTTAGATGAAATTCAGGAGCAAAGCGTGAAGGAGATCAATCGCGTATAAGATTCAGGCACGACCAGAACGAACAGAGGCAAGAAGAAAGAAACGAAAAAAGGAAAAGAAGAAGAACGAAAAAGAGGCAGAGAGTGTAGGAAGGTAAAGACCAGAATGCGCTTATCTGTTCTGATTGATTTTAGAAACTCTGGCAGACTCTCCACCTCATTGACTGTCGAAACTCTGGGTGACGTTTAATCTCTTTATCCTATAGTTTCATGCTGGTCCATGTCGTTTAAATTGGGCAGAACATCTTCGTGGAATGTGTAATTTGAAGACCATGAATCCTCCCGAACCTGGGAAAAGGTCAAAAAAAGTAAGGAGCAAGCTTGACAGGTGAAAGAAGTCCCTTTAGGCATCCTGAAGATACAAGAAATTGTATAGCTAGGGAAAAAGGTCCCCAGGATAACTTTTTTTCTAACAGAAAAAAAACAGAGAGAAAGAAGTCATTCAACAGAAGACACATCCATCTACGAGTACTCTCGTCATATGCCAGGGTCTTGCAAAAATTGTCCAAATCGCTCTATTTCGTACTCAATAACGAAAGGAAATTGAATACAATGGCAATCATCAATGCAATAATATAAAAAAAAATCAATAAATATCCACGATAAAGTATCCCTGCACGACGAAAATGTCTACTAAAGGTGTATACGCAGATTTGGTAAAACATAGGGGTGACTCGTTCCTATGATTGATCACCTGTGTTTGCGAGATACGCCGAATAGCGTAAGCTGGGCAGAATATCTAGTGCAGTTGAACATAATGCAGAAGGCATATCGAAGCCCTTCACCAAGAAATGAGGATATCGTCAAAAATTTGTAGACTAAAAGTTGGCAGATCGAAGACTCACCATTTGACCATTACGAATTTCGTCGACGTCAAAAGGATCTTACACGGTTGCATTGAGCGAATCCTTACCACTCAACCACAAATATAAAAGGCCTTTTGATGTCCTTCCTCGAAGATAACGCCAAACAAATGGCAGATCTAGGAACTGAAGAGTTCAGTAGAATATTTGATAGGTGAAAGAGAGACACCTCTGCATTTAGCTGAGGTGACACATAAAAATGGTCCACGGGTCCTTCCTTGAAGGTCTGGGAATCGAATATTTCGATAGAAAATCTGGCAAATCAACGAAAGACAGCTGAGGCTGAGCTAGACAGAAACAGATATTCAGACATGAGATGCCAAAAATTTTGATCAAGGAACAACAGAACTGAATAGACCGGTTGGCATTTCAAGGGACAAATTTGGAAAGTAACAGTTTGGTGAGGATTATTTCTTGGGACGATATGTACCGTTGGACAAAATATTAATCCTTCAATTTTGCCTGATGAGCGAGCTGCAATTAGTCACTAAGAAAACAGGCATCCTTACCAACACCCAAGAAATTCAAAGTTGTATGCTCTGCGGGGACAGTATTGAGGTACATTTTTAGAGATGACGAGATAGTTTTTGAGGTAAACTGCTGGGTACATAGCTACGAGGCATAAGGTGTTACTATGAGGACTCGTGAAACCCATTAGGAGATTAAAGTGAAAGGAAAATGACAAAGAAGAAATGAGGAAGAAAGCTGCCAGTCAAACTCTCTAAGACTTTGTTGCAAAATTTTCAAATTGCCCAAAGAACCTTTCTAGTTTCAAAAGTTAGTCCTAAGTGGCTTCTCCTTTGTTTTCATCAGCTCACAGAGAAGCTTGAGAATATTTAGGGGTTTTTGTAGGGTGATGGCCGCTATTGAAGCATTTTGTGATGAGTACAAGTAAAAGATTTTTGTAAGGATATTCAGGGCTTGGAATAATTGAAGTAGTAGAAAAAACCTAAAATACTGCTTTTGATTTGTTCGTACTCGATGTGATGATTAGAAACTATGACAAGTATTTGACATGCCCATATTTATAACGGTACTTTCCTTCACTTCAAATAATGTGGCACATTACGCTTGGGTTATAGGGCTAATAATAATATAGGGCATAATTGCTAGCAATAATCTAGCGATAAGAAGTTAATTTCCTAGCAATCCTCATCCTCGTTAATTCTCGCTGCAGAATGGACCCCACTGATTCGAGAACTCTATGAAGCGTGGAATACGGAAAAAGAGCTCGAAGTTGTAGGAATACTCTCGTTAAGTAATACAAACACTCCTTTTGCATTGACAGCCCCTTCAGAGTAGGGCTTACTAATTAGGGCAACTAATTAGGTTGATCTTTAGAACTCTCTGGTATACTTCATGGACTATTAGGAAGAAAAATATTCATAAGAACCCGAAAACGGATACTGTTGAGGAATATATTTGATGAAGCACTGTGCCTGAATTGACAGTCGTCCAAATGCTGCCTTGACAGTTCTTAAATAGCGTTTGCTTAAATAGTTTCGAATTCTTAGCATCTGGGAACAAGGAAAGTTGCAGGGGAAACGGTCAAAACACATACGAGGTCCTTTTAAAAGCAGGGTGATTGGCTGCAATATGAGAACCACAAAGATGAAAGTCTTGACAAACATATTCGTTGGTAAGCTGAAAGTATGTGCTGGACATTTTCATGGAGTTTTCAGAGTTAGACGATCAACTATGGGCCAAAAATGTATGATGTAGCAGTTGCTGAAGAATATTGGGAAGTCATCATAGACGTTGGTCAATTATTTTTCAAAATCTAGCAATTCTTGAACCGTATACTTGAAAATTGACTGTAGAAAGTTAGGACTTACTACGGGATCCTAGCAAAAGTTGTTTGAGTCACCAGAATGACCAGGTTTAACTAAGCTGCGTAGGGCAAAACCAGCAGAAATTTGACAGAAATATTTGAGACGAAAGTCGGGATGTTGGAGAATGTTGAGGTAGACCAGCCTTTGTTGATTTTTGACTTTGAGCACGTTATTAGACAGCTGCCAGTGGACAACATAAGCACAGGCTTCAATGGTAGTCCATATGACAGATGACATTATATCGAGATCTTATTCATGCGGGAATGAAGTTTTCCTGAAACTCGATGCAATAGCCAACGAAGATAGTCTTTGAATTCCAACAGATTAAAGACTTAAAAGAAATTTGTTTGCTTTAGAGAAATTAAAGATTAAATGGAGTGTGTGAAGAATTTTTGAGGTTTTTTGGACGGCACACAATTGTCGAAACATGGTGATGAAATTTTTGAAATTAAAGAACGATTTGAGCTAGTAAGCAAGGCGTTCCACAGAGTCATGATAATCCAAAAATTTGTTAGGGCACACTGAAAAGAAAGCTCAATGTATGCAAGTCTATTACATGGCCTCCACTATGCTACTTGGGATTTGGGAAACAATGCTAAATGCTTCCACTAGAAGGGTCCTGAAGACTATAGTTCGAGCTTAGGGAGATAGAAACCCACACTGGATCAGATACAGTACTGAGTTGTATGAAGGATTCAATGAGCCAGAAGTCTGTGATATGTTGCAGCTGCTGAAGCTTCAGAGGTCACCTGTATCGCATGAAGTACTATTGAGTGCCAAAAAAGGCTGGAAAACGAAGGAAGAAAGCAATAGGTACACATTGAGCTCCATCGACAAAGATTTTGTGACGCTTCTCGGACTTCAAACTTAGAAGGATTGACCGAAGGTTGAAGAACGTGTTAGGCAAGACATTCTGGGGGTCTGTGATTTTGATGAACTGCAGAGCCTGCTCGGTAATGATGTCAAACCAAATGGTGTCAAATTCAGGATTTAACTGGGTAAACAGGAAACCCACCAAGATATTTCAAGAATTTATGTTTGTTTTTTAATTTCTACTGGAGGATCTTTTGAAAATTTTGGCTTTCGGTCGTTCGGTCTAGGATGACGTTCATGAAAAGGTTACTTGAAAGCCTTTTGTTTATTTCAGGACCTTATGTTTGATTGAAGCAGAAGTCTTTTCTATTCAAATACTTTATGAGCATTCCCTTCAAGTAATTTTTATTGGATTTTCAAAATAAATAACTTGCAGGAGTTGTAACCCTTCAGCATCCTTCACTCCAACAAATCAAACATGAAATAAAGTCAAACAGTGACAAAATAAAATAACGAAAATAAAAGAGAATAAATAAGTTTTGTAAATCATATTTAATATAATTTTTTGTTTTCTTATTAATCATTTGTTCGATGTAGTTATAATTTTCCTAGGCTATTTTGTATTTTTTTTAGGGAAAATTTCACATTTTCATTCGGCAATTTTTTACTGTGAACGAATTGAAAAAAAAGTGTGAATCTAATCAAAACATAAAACTCCAATTTTAAATAAGAATCAAAAAAAGATAAAACAACATTTTGTCTTTTACATAAGAAAAGAACAATTAATAATTGGTAGAATATCATACAAATATAAGCCAACAAAATAAATTTACAATTTGATCATAAACGCAGTCTAAATTAATTATTTTAGTTATAATTTTTTTTTCGTTCTAGATATTTTCTTTTTGAGTCTTCCATACGTCAGAGATAAGGATTGAAGGATTTTTTAATTGGGGTTATTTTGTTTTTTTAAATTATTTCAATTGAATAAATCTAGCATTAAAATTAATTTTGATTTTCAGTTGGGGTTTACTTATTTTTAATTATTATCATTATGACTTTTGTTGTTGTTGTTTGAAATTAGATTAATTTGGTTAATTTAATTAATATTAAATAAAGACAAAATGAAATAAAAAGAGGAGAAGAGGAAATCCAATTCGAAATAACAATTTAGTTTGCAAAATTAGTTCGATTAAGTTTTATATTGTATTCTATAATTTTTAAGTATAATTTTGTTTCTCTAGTTTTTTTTTTAAGGATTTTAGTTTTATTTATAATGGCACTACGAATTTAATGAAATGGTAGTCGTATTAATTTTTGTTTTATTTAGATTTTTAATTAATAGTTTCGCTCAATAAATTCATGTTAATTGTTTAGTGTTTACTCTAAAATTTACAAGTTAAATTTGTTTTTAAGCGATTTTACATTTACATTTTGAATTTATACTTAGCTATTAACAAATAAATTTGGTTTTATTTATAAATAGACAATTTTACATTTACATTTCTAGCTGTTTCCTATTTACAAATTCAATTGATTAATAATTTTAAGTTTGCTAGCAACTTAAATATTATTGATAGGTACATTAGGTTTGAATTGAGTTGTTTGTTGTTGTTGTAATTTTTTTAATTTTTAATTTTTGTTTTTAATTTGTTTGGTTTGTAGCTTTCGTGAGTCTGCACAATTTGGTATGCACATTTCAAATACCGGCAATGTAGGACATGTTGAAGAATCATTCATTTTTGGTGATTGTAAATTTGGTATTTGATAGGACATTAAATAACGTCTTCAAGGACTTGTCTTTTCGTTTGTTTGTTATGTTTCTAGAATAAATAACTTTATATCTAAGAGCATTGTCGATATAGTACGAGAACAGACTTTTGGTATGAAATTGTACTGTGACGAGGATCGTGACCGATTGCAAGTAATTGGCACAAAACCGAGTATCCTTTTTGGTTTAGCCGTGGGACGACCTGGTTATCATATGAGGTATTTCCATGAGTTGTTTTGCATTGAAGACGAACAAAAAAAAAAAAACTATGACAACAATAAAAGAAAACGTTTACACAATTCGAATTCTTTCGTGGCAAGTTAGACTACTTCGATTTAGAATCTCTTAACACCTAGCACGAATAAGGACTACGAATATGATTGAGTAGCGCGGCCCGTTCTTTTTTCTGCAATTCTAGATAAAGGGCAGCTGCATCGTCCAAGTCCTCCAGGTCGTCCGGTTCGTCGTGATGAGACGAGAGCGGTGACTGTAGTGATCCTGCTGATCGTGGCGATCGCATACTCAAATCCTCGGGTTCAGTTTGCTCCGGCAGATTGCATTGGATTAGTTGCTCCTCCAGAACGGGAAGACGTCGATATAACGATGACTTGGATCCATGCTTGTCACTATCCACCGTCGATCTACTCAGGTTATGAAGTGCACGATCATCGGACAAATCCAGAGGCAGATCGTCCAAATGCTTCATTGATAACGCAGACTTAAGTCGGTCATTGGATTCCTCCGAACCAAACGAGCTGCTTGCTGCCGATTTTTGATCAGACATACCCATCTCGGATATCACAGGACTAATGGCGGGAGTTGGTGGACTATGCAAACCGCACTTATGATGCATGAGATGATGACGTCTCCGGAACTTGAGGTGGCAGCGATCACATTCGAATGGTTTCTCTCCGTTATGGATGAGCATATGTGACTTCAACTGGTTGGAATCGCTGAATCGTGCCTCGCACATGTCACATGCGTAAGGACGTTCACCGGTATGAACCCGTAGATGTCTTCGAAGGTTGGCAACTTGAACGAATTGACGATCGCAGTGACTGCAATGGTAGGGTTTCTCGCCTGTGTGTAATCGCATATGCGTTTTCAAATGGTGGTCGCGCGTGAATCGCTTGTGGCATTCGGGACATTCAAAAGGTTTCTCTCCGGTGTGAGTTCGCTCGTGATTTTGCAGGACATGTTTGTATCCAAAGGATCGATTGCAGATCTTGCAGGTGAAACACTTGTCGCGGGATGGATCTTTGGGAAGTGATACAGCAGGCATGTCCGGGTTCGAGTTTGGAGAAGATCCACTGGAGGGTGGCGAAATCGGCCCCGACGGGAACACTTCAGGGATATCGATTTGCGTATGTGGCGACATGAATTCTTTTTTCACGCTGATTTTTCGCGGCTTCTTATGCGGAACTTCGCCCGTCGTCGGCGATAGGAGGTTATTATTTTTGCTATTTGTATTATTGTTTGTATGATGGGACATTTTTTTCGAGCCCATAATCGGTGAAATAGGTGATGCGGGTGGCGAATGCGGGGTATTGGCTGGTGAAATTGGTGATTGTTGGGGCCACGCACCGAATAGGGCAGGATGATGGGGAAATAGGCTGGATGCTAGTGTCGACATTGGTAGGCGTGCAGCCATTAGTGCTGCTGCTGTTCGATTGGCGGCTAGTAGTTGTGGTGATAGCATTCCGAGTGCCGAAGCAGCTGCAACTGAATGAAGTCCTGAATATACGGACGATGGATTGTTCGACATGGGCGGTGACATTGTTAAATTGCGTTCTTCTTCACGTTTAACACCGGCTAGTGCAGCAGCAAGTCCTGTAATGCAAAAAAAAAACGAGAAATGAATAATTTGTTTATTGATGATTTTCCAATTTTGTTAACAATATAAATAATTAAATATAGCTACTGTTTTACAGAACAAATTCTTTTTTTGCTCATGACCGTTCTCAACGAAAACCAATCATAGGCATATATACCAATCATACAAGAAAATGTAGTTAATTTTCTACAAGAGCTTGCGAGTGAGATCAGCTTTTGAATTTTTTTCGCTAGCTACCTACAGATAGCAATCGTTTTTTTTTTTTGATTTTCTTTGACATTTTCCAACAGACTGAAGCAATTTCGAAGGACAAAAAAGGGAGCAACCGTCACAACTAAAGGATTATAATGCGTAGAACGAAATGATAAGACCAAGCGACGACGAGGTGAAAACGTAGACATTAAAGTTCCTCAAAATTACCCTGAGCTAGAAACCGTCCTATTTTCGATTCCTCCTCGAAATAAGTGAAGCAATTTTGAAAAAATAAAGGATAATGTTGCGAAAACATCCCGACGGTACGAAAATGTAGAAAACAAAGTTGCTCATCATTCGAGTTGCAATTTGGTTAGACTTTAATTTTGCGTATAACATTTTGCGATGAATCTGTGTATTATTTCGTGTATTTTAATGCCTGTAACCCGATTTGACAACAAACTCTTTAAGGACTAGCAGCCACTATGTGTTAATGACAGTTAATGACCTCCTTAACGTATGACGATTCGGCGAAAATATCAAAGAAATGGTAAAAAATGCTTCTTTTACCATTTCAAATCACGAATTACATCAGTACGCATTCCCGATTCGAACAATTGCTACGGATTCTAATCGATAAATTTTATTTTCTTCCTGAATATTACCACGAAATCGAGAGGTAAAAAAAAACGATTCGCAAGAAAAACGCTCAACTTCAAAGAAAAAAACATAATTTGTTGCTGATTTAAATATTTTTTTCTTTTAATAAGTACTTTCCCGTTGAAATTGTTAACAGAGTCAGTACCTGGATAAAAGTCCGCTGAATTGCTTCGTTACAAATGGCGCGTGAAAAACATTTCTTTCGTATTGTCCTGGATTTTTCAATCAGTCGGATGGGAGCACTAGTTTCTGTGTTTTAGAGTTGAATTAAAGTTTTCTTTTCAACAGTAAAAATTGAACTCATTTCCTTTTCAACGGTAAAAGTTGAGTGAATGCCTCAAAAAAAAAAAAAGAAATCCAACAGTTCCAATAGATTTTAATCCAAGAATCCTCCCAGTTGGTTTTTTGAACTCCTAGTATGGAGCCTTAAAATCAATTTGAAAGGATGTGGGCTGCATTCAGATGGATTGAACGGTGGGATAACTTCCTCAACCCAGCATATTCACTTGAACTTGTTCTCTGAGACACCCATTTGACATTTCAACCGCACGGTCAATCTGTGCTACAGATTTTGACACATCTAAGTCCACATTGGAGTGGATATTGACAAAAAAAAAAATGTTGTCATGTATTCGTATACGGTTCAATTGACTCTAAGACTTTAGCACGAGAACCGAAAACTTTCTTATAAGGTAGGAAACCTTATTCATAACGGGACTTGTTTTGTCCTCTGGTAAAGACCATTTTGACGATCATATTTGAAGAGCCTTTTTGTGTTTATGTCAGTAAGAATATTTGTCATATTCGGGAGCATGACCATCAGCGCGGGAATCAAGAGAAATTCATGCATACACATCACGGACCTATTTGGGTCGCAGGCACGGGTCACCACAGAGCCGGGATTGGTCGAAAACGAAGAAGGACGAGCCGATGCAGTAAGTCAGAGAGTTGAGTAAATCAGAATTGCACGTAGAGCCATTGTAAATCAGTATCAAAAAATGCTCTGCAGAGTTTTGATAGGAAATTTTCGGAAGTTAGAGATAGAGCATAGATACCCAAACAACTTCTCGTTTCAACAAGATGATTGCATGTTGCATCTGTGATAGTTTTATTAGGTCACGGAATTTCGCCTTCTAGAGACACAATAAAAATTGGCCACCAAATAATTGTGATCTAGCTCTGATTTTATTACTACTTTGGCGTTTCTGTTCTTTGGGTTCTAAGGTCTATATGCTCAGGGTCAAAGGTCTATATGCTCAGGGTCAGGTTGGATTCACTGCGTAAGAGTTCCAATCATGCGAGAGTAGTCGAAGATTTCATTCAAAAGGACTCAAGGGCACATATTCTGACGAGATGGTTGCTTCAAAGACGTTGACATACATAATACATTTCTAAACAATTCTGTGCTTTATGCAGAAAACAAATCCTGCAACTCATGTCGGGACAATCTTTTAGTAATTATTTTTAAACAATTTTCAATCTATAAATAATTACCAGTGACAACAATCTCCCGCTATCAATTCTCGGAATATTTTCGCGCGGGGATTCTAATCGCGTCGTTATCACTAAACTTTTCACTTCTATTTAATTTGGTACAGTCATCTGGGCCGTATGCAAACAGATTAAAAGAAGACGCGAAGCGCTAACGATGCGAGAGTATTCACGACACATACTTAACACTTTCATCTTCCTGTTTTTTTAATTTAAACCTCATCATCTCTCACTGGTTTCACAAAGTCAAACGAAAATCCTTATCTTTAATCAATCGGGCCAAGCTTTCAAGCAACAAATCAGTTCCCAAATTCACAACAAGTGCAAACCCCCAACAATGATTATCAATTGTTTATGTCGCACCGATTCAGGCTTCTCTACTCCCATCCCAACCCCAACTCTCTCGGCAATAATTCAAATAAGCTTCACACATAACAAATATGATAGCAACCATGTGCTTCGATGGAGCACATGTGAGATTTCAACTCTTTCCAGCATTGGCACATTCTACTCGGACGCAGTTCATCATCAAAAGTACACATACTATGTACACGCATGAGGAACTCAGAGTGCATCCTATATATGATGTGTATAGAGCAGAAGAGGGTGGGATCGACGTGGTTCATCGCTTGGAGGGGAAATGAATTCATCCGCACACCACTATACCCGGCATATGTGACATATGTGTATAGGTGTACGTACCCGGATCCACACATGCAACCACTCGACATATAGTCCTATATGTATACCGACCATATGTTTGGCGGGAAGATGGAATTCTTTGCGTATGCAACATACGTGTAACGGGTAAGGAAGGGCATAGCATACATGCGATATGTCTATATAAAAATATATGTATATAATAAACCCAAAGATCCCATCGAGACGTCGTAATTGCTTCCTTATTTTTGTCATTTTTGTCTTTTACTCCTTTCGTTTCCTTATTATTATCCTTATGGATGTTGTTTGAGAGTGGTGAAGGAGAAGCGTTGGAGCTCATTCTTCTTTCATTATTATCAGAGCACGAGAGAACGGTGACGGTTTCATTTGTTACGCACATACGAAAAGATCAAATATATACACAAGTGTAGGCTTAGTTAAGGACGAAATTCTGTACTGAATTTCATAGCGCGCGATTGGTATGACCTTTAGCGTTCCCAGAAGTGTATGCTCGCTTTATATATGTATATTTTGTTTCTGCGTTTTTTTTTTTCGGGAGGAATTTCACTGTTGGTAACCATGTGCGCGCCACCCTTTTAAAATTTTTACCAAAGGATATAATCTGGTAACAGTTTAGTATGGAGGTGATATCTGATTGTTGTACCCGTTGGTTCTGCTGCTGCCGTTCGAATCCTCCATGAATTAGTAAAATCTCATCCCATGTTCGTAATCAACCAACGATGAAATTACCTTTGTATCGGATAGCCGACGAACAAACGAACGAACGAGCCAACTCATTCCAATAAATATCGTACCAGGTGGCTTTAAGGACGAAATAGGACGGTAGCGAAAGCCTTACGAAAATTCCAAATTCAATTCGAGGACTGTAGATGGGTGGGATGAATTAAAGTGAACGGTTATATAACTGCTGTTTTCTCATCGGATCAGTTTTAATTAATTTGCATAATTAATTCGATGCTACCGTTTTCCTTTTTGGGTAATTCAACCGAAGAGCAATTCAGCGGGAAATTTTCCGGGAAATACTCATGTTTCGAGATGGCCGGACCAACGGTGTCGGTTGAGCAAGGAGGTGGGAAAAATAAAACGATGTTTAATCAATGCAGAAAAAAAACACACACACACACACATACACAAAATAAAAATGCCAGGATATTCTAAATGGTCGTCCTGAATTCGTGAGAAAACCAATTAAAAACAAAAAGACTAGGAAGGAGAGTATGAGCGATAGTGATTTGGTGGCGTTAATTATTAGCGCGAAGCGGCGTTTTCATCCTTAACATAAATCTCATGGTCGAGCTGATCCCGTGCCGGAACGTACGCAGGGGAGCAACTCATTTGAATGGAATTCCGTAATGAAAGTAGAACTCGCTGATTCGCTTGGTGATGCTCGGCAGGAGCGTGTTTGTAGTGAAAAGGAGTAAAAATCCATCGACAAGAGGATGTTCCTCCAACTACAAAATGAACGCTAACGAACGAACTGTGTCTACGAATGAAACGAGAAGAACGCGAAACTTATGAAAATGCTCTCAGTTATCCTGCCATCGACAAACTTGGCTATCTCTGGTACCCGGAGAAAAGTGCCCACCATCTCTGTCCTCTGCTTTGAATTTTATCAGTTTATTTGCTCAGTGTTTTTTTTTTTTGGTTTTCTCTAGAATTTATTACGACTCACATAGTCTTAGCGTGAAGCCTTCGACAAGAAGGGTTTAATAGCGTTGATGGTATTTCTTGGAAGGGCAAATGAATGAGTGTTCGTAATGAAAGTATGAACTTTGTAAAGCTTAATTTGCATTCAATTTGTAATGAAGGATTACGGAAAGGACGGGGGGACGCTTGGAGGAAGAACTTTGTGGCTTAAGTATAATTTGAGTACACTGAAAGCAAAACGCAAAAAAAAAAGGATGTACGAGTTATGTAAATACTCGCTTACATACGTACGTATGGTGGTAGGAAGACTGGCAAAGGAACCAGAAGATATAACTTAATAGCTTTCCGTCCGTAAGATGTGAAAATCTTAAGGAAGAAGGAGCGTTTCATGTTGAGCATTATCATGATGATGATGATGATGACGATGGGATTAATTGTATTCATTTCGGGTTATTTGAATTGCAGAAAGGTTGATGTAAGATTTCATAATTGGTCTTGTTCATTAATTGGAGTGGGGTGAGGTATGAAATAATTGATTTAATAAGTGGATAATTATTGCAGCAGAAAAGAGATCTGTGTTTAGTTTAGATCCTTTTTGTTTGAGCAACATTGATCAATCATTTTCGACTGTTCTACTGAAATATTTTTGAGGAATTTCCGGGGGCTTCATTGTATTCATGCTGAATTTGGTATCAGTTTTCATGCAAGGATAAAGTACAATAAGTTGCTGATTGTTGATGAACGAACTTATGGGGACTAGCAACAGCCCCTTTGTTTCTTTTTCTATAAACAATACTATTCAGTGTGTCTTAAGGCTCTTTTTCTCACCCCGAAAAGCAAGTCCTTCTGTTTTTCTCTTCACTAAACAGTTTTGTTTACCGTTCGAAAAAAAAACAAAAAAGGAACAATGCATATAAATTAATAGGCCTCTCATTTTGAACCGCAAAACTTGTATTCAGCCCAGTGTTGTTTCTAGGATCAGAACGAGTTTAACGAATTTGTTGAAAACGAATGTTAACATACCTTAAAATGTCCTTTTTTTCGGGAATGCTGAAGAAATTAAGACAACACCACCCGGACCTTGCTTTGAACCAGACAAGGTTGCTCCGATAGGAAATGTGAAGCCTTCTTACAGCACAATATCCTTGTACAGCTACAAAGATTGGCAGAAGCAACGGCAAGCGAGGATTATACTTTAAATCAAACGTCATTCTCCGTCAGAATACCTTTTATACCGTCAAAATGCCAGAATAACTTTGACAATAAAATCTCAATTTTTGATCAAGAAACCTAGTGGAGACTTCAACTACTCCTTGAAGGAGAAGTACTAGAAGTACTAGAAGGTAAAGTACTATTACCTGACGTAGTGGCTTAGCATGCGCCGGTATTATCAGTCTTACTTGTTAAAGATTGGAGTTTCATGGTCACTTGACTGCTTGTTTTATTCTAGGATTTTGTACAACATCTTTTATATCATCTTCTTTGAAGAGAGGAGTGTCAGATACCGTTAACCTTTTACTGAAGCGATTGGTCAACTCTGTCCAGACAGGTTAGTACGTAAAATGTTTCAATCAATTGACAAATAGAGTTGCGAGTAAGGCACTATGTCGGGCCAGTTCTCCTGATGAGAAAGGAGAACGCGTTCGACCGCTTCTTGGCACAGAGGTCGAACTCATATTGACTCATATTTATTTGTATTCCCTCTAGAACTCTAGGAATGTAAAAACCAGTCTTTCTTTAAGGCGCTAATACTGAAAGCGATATCGTAAGTAGGTCTAGCTCGATGTAATTTGACCAATAGTTTACATAAAAGCTGATTATTTGCAATCAAAGGTGGTAAAAGTAGTCAGGAGGTCTTTTGATTTTGTAAGTCCTACCCTTAAGATATAAATAATCTTTACTCCTGCAAAAATCTAAAGAAATTGGACGATTTAGCTAAGAGAACGCGTCCTCGGTTGAAAAAACACTTGTTCTATTTTGTAACAGGTTGAGTTGTCATATCGGCTGTTATAGAAATAAAAGGAAATTTGTAACTGAGGACTTATATTACTATTGATCACTTATATTATATACGCAAGTGCTTGTTTGTAGTGGAGGACGCGTTATAGTAGCTGTGGACTGTACAAGAAATATGAGCCGTCGTAATAACAAAAGTTGTTACTGCTGTTGCACGGAAAATCACGGAATCGTTTTGTCAATTCTGAGTATTTTAGCTCGAAATCGCCCTTTAGTCTTTCCTTAAAGGATAAATTGATCGAAGCAACAAAAAACAATTTAAAAAAATTGTAGGATAGATCCAAAAGGGAGAGCACCTTTTTGGCAATTTCCATCAAATTCGCAAAACCAATAGCAATTCTTCGTTTGAAATTGTCCAATTTGGAAGGACCCTGGGATTCTTAAGGGTTAAAATAGTGAAAATAATTACAAAACATTAAAAAATTGCAAAAAAAAGCTGCAACTATATATATACAAATCTAAAATTATATATAAATCAGCATTAACGTTATTGAATTGTTTTATTTTTTGTGAAGAATTCGCTAAGCTAATAGAGCCATTTATTAATTTTAAATTCTCCATTTTAGGAGGACCCTGAGATTCTTTAGTGCTAAAATGATGACAATGAATACAAAATAATACAAAAGAACATATGAAAAAGTAGAATTAAAAATGTTTATGGACTTTTCTCGGATAAATTTAAATCAACTGAATGACATTTGAATGAGTTTGATCAAACTTTAGGTCTGAATACAAAAAGGGTTCTCATATTCTCTTTTATACTTTGCATTAGTTGAAAAGTAACAAACAGATTGGTATAACAAATAAAAGTACTAAAAACATACTAATCATAAACAGTAGAAAATTGAAATCTGAGTAAGGAATTCTGCGACAATAGACAAATAAATTGCTGATTATTTGACTGAAACACTCTCAAAATGAAAGGAGCGTCAATGAAAATTTTCCATCAATTTGAATCATTTTGGCTGAAAAAAAATGGGTCCAAAAATGTTTCCGTAAATGTGGAAATGGTGGAAACCAATCTCTTATGGCTTTCATAATTTAAAAAAAAAAAAAAAATGACAAATGTGCGAAAAGAAACAACAAATTATAGGGAGTGTCTCATTTTGTTTGGCAGAAGGAAATTCGAATTTACAATATAAGTAAGTGAACCCACATGCGGCTGTTATTTCAATTTCAAATATTATAAGACTGAAAGGAAGATTTCGGTGTCCTACATATGAAATCTAGAAAGACACCTGTATCATCAAACATCAAAACAATGAAAATAGTAAGAAATCCTACAAACAAAAACAGGATACGGAAATCATCATTAATCCAACAAACAAAAATAGGATGCAGAAATCAAATTACAAAAAATGGTTAAAACGGAAAAAATGCTTAATTTGCTTATTGGAATTTGTAAAATTTACAACATGCAATTGAGTAATTTTATACACGTTATTTGACAAGGACCTCCATATGCTAAATTGATATAAATAATACAAGAAAAATAAGAATGCAGGAAGGGAAGGGAATCATTTACAAATATTCAAAATGAATGGAGAGTTATTGAGGTTTTTGATTGTAAATTTTGAATTTCTTGCCTATTTCGAATATTTTGCTTCGAGATCAGTCTAGAACATAATAAATAAATCAAAATAAATAATAAATACTGAACAAATAAATAAATTCATTTCACTTTTACTTGCAAAATCAAAGAAAGAATAAATTGTTTGATATTTTCTCTGAGTGTCCCAAAAATAAAAAGAACTCGACTGAGTTGTCCCAACAATTGTAAATGTATCAAGCCAAAAAAAGGATCCTTTACATGTAAAAATGGCGGGAGTAATAGTAAATTGGGTTAAAAAAATTGCACGAATGTAGAAAGGGAATTGTATACGTTTTCTCTGAAATATCCAAAATTAAAAGAACGCCACTGAATTGTTTGATGGATTTTAATATTTTTTCAATATTTGAGTGTCAAAAATTGCTCTAAATTATGTTTTCATTTATCAACAGGACGAAAAACAAGAAAAAGAACCCAAAATAATATTAAAATGCATTTAAAATAAAGAAATAAATTGCTGATAATATCTGTGAATTGTCCAAACTGAATAGACCGCCAAGGAAATGTTTTATGAATTTTTAATTTTGAAATAACTACTGAAAGCTTCCGGGATCTGAGAATTTCCGAGAAGTATCCGTATTGAATAGACTGTCAAATATATGTTTCTGAATTCTTTTTAGATTTTATTTTGTTATTATTTTTATATTATTATAATTTTTTTCATTATTATTTTTATATTATTTGATTTTTATTATATTTATTTATTCTATTTTATTATATTGAAATATTTACTTAAACGTTTCTGAAATGTTGAAACGATTTCTGAGAAGGAAACCAAACTGAATAGACCATCAAAAATGTGTTCAGCAGTATTTTTTTTATTGGAAACTTTAACTTTAGGGTCCCAGAAATGAATTTATTTATCTTTAGAAGACGGAGAAGTTATCCAAACTAAATGGACTCTCAAGGATATGCTAAGAGAATTTTTATTTAGAAATCGCAACTTAAAGCTTCCTGAAATCTTAAAAATCAGGAAGAAATCATTAAATTATGGAAATTAATAAAGAAAATAATAATTCAAAACAAATAAAATTTAATTTAAAAGTATGGGAACAAGTGAATTATGTCGATTTCTATTAAAGTTCTAAATTTAACTTTACCGGATTATTTAAATCGAACTCTTTGTGATGTTCAAACTCAAAACAAATTTTGAATAAATTCGAAATTGAATAAATTAAATCTCTGATCAGTCAAATATCGAACTCGTGCTCTAAAACTTTAAAATAATAGAAACAATTAGAAGTAACGAGAAAAATAAATAAAAATAGGGAGGAAATAAATAAATAAAAATAAGCATAAATATAAACCAGACAGCGCTCAAAAAATGTTGAGTAGTTACTTCCAATTGGAGGACGCGGTCAATAGATCGAGACGGTTCAAAGTGTCACAAGAGTTAGGCAATCTTTCAGAGGTTCTGAGGTCTCAGTTCAAGTCCTGACTGGGCTGTAATGCCACCAAGATGAACAGGCAGACTAAAGTACGGGCGATACTTTCTATGTATCCAAAATAAATCCCAAAAAAATATTACAAACAGCGAAAAAACATTTTTGAGCCATTTTCGGCATTTTTGGCATTTTCTTGGAAACCGTTATTGTTTTTCTGTTTATTTTTTAGTCTACCATTAATAATCTTTTAAAAATTCCTTTTAAAAACCTTTTGAAAATCTTAAAAAAATTTGAAATTCCTCCAAAAATCGTTAAAAAAAGTCTAATATCGTTTTGGTTGTGGTTTTTTGCCAGGACAAGCTTCAAAAAAATTAGTTGAAGGCATATTGTAAAATTTTATGGTTTTTAATGATAATTATAGTTTTATTTCAGATAAAAGGAAACTGGATAAAAATTATAACAAACAATTACAAGAGAATGTTCATTGCCAGCTTCACCGAAGAAGTTTTGTGTGATTTTCATTGATTTATGAAATTTTCATTGATAAAACGGACTTCGAAGAAATATATTACAGAAGTCAGTTGAAATATCAACAATTGTATTTGTTTAATTCAATAAACAATTTCATTAATAGCAATAGGACAAAATCAGTTAAAAATTGGAGGGATTTTGATTTTTTAAACGTCCAAAAATTGTTAAACTCTGAGGGTGGGTTAGAATTTTTCATGATTATGAATGAATATTTGAATGATGAATTTTGATTACAATTATTCGATTGAATAATTTCAATGATTTTTTGTTGATTTTTGGGTTTGTTGTTGACTATGTTATGTTTTGGAATTATAT
Source organism: Stratiomys singularior (assembly GCA_954870665.1). NCBI lineage: Eukaryota > Metazoa > Arthropoda > Insecta > Diptera > Stratiomyidae > Stratiomys > Stratiomys singularior. The sequence goes on along the minus strand of OX940881.1, from coordinate 8,464,446 downwards.
TATTAATTTCTGTATGCAAATTTTGAGTAAAAATTTCATTTTTCATGCAGAAATTTGCGTTTGATTTCGTAAGAACTTTCCAAAATGCTGTCAAATGTTGTAAGAGTGCAACGATTTGAAACCATTTTCCATTAAAAAATTGGCGAAAATTTTCAGTTTATATTTTCAGTATTAAAAACAAAATTGGACTGGAAGATGATTTTATCGGAGTGAAAAATACTTAATTAATTTTTATGCATATGTATTCGGGGGACAATTTGCTTCCTTTTACAGTCGAGACTGTATCTACAGTAGACGCTGGAAGGAATAGATGTATCTAATCATGAGATACAATGTGTTTTGTTTCTAGTTACTAGTCTGGAGGTGCAGTTTTTTCTAGCTATACCAATCAGTGAAGAAGGATATAAGTTAGTTCTGAAACATTTGTGTATGCATATGAATTAATAAATAAATAAATTGATTTTAGTCTCAAGGAATTGTTTGTTTTGCGTGATAAAAAGTGTAGCTAAACGCTACTGCAGAATAAGATCTGAGTCAAAATTGGTTGAAAACATTTTAATTTTTACATTATCAATAAATTTCATCAATTTGTTTTACAAGAGCTACCTTTGAGAACGAGATAAATCGTTGAAATTTATTAAAAATATAAGAAAAGGATTTTATGAAGTTTTTAGTTCGTTTCAACAATTTCATTTCTGTGTTAATTTTAACAATTTATTAGCGAATATTTTAGTAGATTTTATATTTAATTGATATTTAATATATTTTGATAGTTTTCTCGTTCTCGTTTTCTCGGGAGCTCTCAAGATTTTTAATTTGGATGATTGATATTTAATTTTCTGTTAATTTTTAATATAAAATTTAATATATATTTTGCAATTTGTTGTATTTGTCAACTTTCCTGAACATGTAATTGTTAAATGGAGACAATATCATGAATAAATTGGAGCTGGCAAGGAATTTTCAACCTGAAACTACTTTCAAGATTTCTGCGTCCACTGAAACAGGCAAAAGACGAACTATTTTGAACATTTTTGGAACTCAGATTCGTTGCTAGTTTTCTTAAAAAGATGATTTTCAAATGAAAAAAACAAAACGACCTCATGAAATCATTTTAAAGTCGAGTCAAAGTAGTTGTTGAGAGAAACTTTTAGCCTGGAACCTGCCCGAAAATGTTATGCAGAGAGAAAAAAAAGGTTTGAACTGTTCCAAAGGATATGATACCATTTGATACGTGAAGATTTCAAATGAACATATGCGATGCCTTATGGAATTAAGTGTCAAGCGAATGCAAGAAATCCTGTGAGGGATGTCACCGAAGTATTTTTTGGCGCTATCCCACAATGTTTAATATCAATTTAAGAATTTGTATTAAATATTCTTAAATTTTTTTTCGCTGGGGGGCCGTACCCGTTTTCTTGGAACTTTCCCCAAGAATCCGAGCGAATTCAAGATTAAAGCTGAATAGTCTCGTATTTTACAAGATAAAGTGGAAGCCCAAGAAAAAGTGAAAATAAAAAACTTAAAACAAATGTAAAAATTAAAAACTAAATTTTGTAAAAGATTTCGGGTCCATCTAAGACCAGACATTCTAAGGATAAAGATCAATGGTGTCGTATGAGGTGGTCAAAAATTAAATATAAAATATAATTTTAATATTAAAACTTGTTAATGGAATGTGAACTTACCTCGTGTTTGAGCGTCTTGCAGCAATGATAAAGCCATAATCGTTGAATTACAAACAATTCACCATTTATTCATGAATTTCCTCGATGGCGATTAGAAAGTCAGTTAGAATGATGACCACTCAATATTTTCCGTGTGTTTTTCTTTTTTTTCTGTTTTCCCGGTAAAGTCACAGTAAAACTATTTGTCCATAATTTTTCAAACCGATTTTCAATGATCAAACACGGTTTTGTACCATTTGATTTCACTTGTTCACGATTGAAAGTTCACTAGAATATTCACTAAATTTTTTTTTTTTGTTTAATTATTTTTACTGTAAAGTAAATTTTCGCTTAGAATTATATTAGGAAAAGTTTGTACTATCCGAATTAGGTAGAGTAGGTTATAATTAAAGGTTTTTGCGTTCACGAAAATAACCAGACGGTGTATTTATCCAACAACGGCTTGTTAACAATTGAGGTAGTTGCGTTCAGGTATTACGTTTATATTTGAATATTATTAATATTTTGTTGTTGTTGTTTTTATTTCTTTCAAACGAGAAATCCTTTCGCCGAAGTGATGTTCCGTGATTGACGAATGTATAGAATTTATGTTGAATTTAAAACAACTGAAATTTCACTTGAAACTTTGTTCGAATTTTTTGCTTGTTTGTTATTTGGCTGGTTGGGTCTTAATGTAGGAGTAAAGTGTTGTTTGTGTCCTTTTCAAGGGATATTACTAAATTTATTGTTGTTATTAGTCAACTCTACTACAACACCACCCATTCACGGTGAATGTCCAATCACGACTGATGGTATTTCACTTAATGTCACAAAAATATAATCCCTCTACCATACAATACAAGACATGATGTCTTGAAGACGTTACGGGTATTACATAAAATCACCATACACGTTCTATATAACAGCAAGGCCCTGAGTAGTAGACAACACAAGTCTTGTACATTTTCTTAAAGTCATGGATGCACTTTCTTCTCTGGTATATCGTTCGGTATATTGGTATATATGTACGTACATATGCCCGACTATATATTGTATAGTTACGTATTCACAAGTCCTATATACTTGTGTGTATAAGTGTTAATAGGGTCGAAGGAAAACTGATTCATGTAAATGTTTGTGGTGGTAGACACGAGACACACGCGATACGATTTGTATTTAAATGTGTATGCAATGTGTAGAGCACATACATTCATACATATATACGATTGGAAGCAACAGCCAATAATACTTGGTTAGACACATTACGTTTCCACACGCACTCGAATTCCATACACGCACGTTACCGATACTTTTGTTTACTACACACAATACGTTTTGATTCTGGAAATTATTTGAATTTTGTGGATTCAGCAATAGTTTCGCGTTAATAGAGTCACATATGTGCTTGCTTGCCGTCGACTTTAACAAGATCAAGTCAGTTGTCTCGAGGGGTTGTTATCACTGTGAAGTTTGCGCGTAATCTGAACAAATTGCAGGAACGCGTACTGATAATATACTCAAAAAAACAAAAAACAAAAAAGACATTCCTTCCTAGTTCAGCCAGTGTCCAAGGAATGACCTCCAATCACTTGACTAAACGTAATCGCGCCGACGACGAAACTAATAAACTCATAAAATCCGCGAAATACTCACACATTCGTCGATCATACCCCGAATTGGCAACACAACGAACACGGATAACGTACGTCCCAACGTGAATTCCATTCATCAAAATCAAGCAGTGGTTGATGATGGTGGCGCTGATCCTTCAAGTCAGGATGTAGGGCACAACTTGCACAAATTGGTTTGATGACTCTCCAAACAAAGTCTCTCGCAACACTAGCGGCCAGCAAGGACAGCGGGAGGAGATTGAGTTTGGCACTAATACCGCGATACACTTTCTTTCCGCGAGAGTGAATATCACGAAAATACAAAACAGAATCCTTAAAAAATCGACTGTTCTACATAAAACTCACTCCTGTCGGATTTCCGCGCTTAAACCTTGACGCATGACAATAGGTCATCTACTGTTCTTCTCTCGATATCCTTTGAAACGACGCGGATCGTGATGCACGGCAAGAAAACTAAATCAAAACCAAAAAAATCCTTTTGCTCGCTTCCGCTCTATGCGTGCTCCCTTGAGCTGACCTGGCTCAACACTGGGCAACTGTTTAAACAGCAGCTTGTTGCCTGTGTTACGGATGGTTTTTTGGTTAAGGGGACGGAACAGCCTATAACCTCCGCCTCTCTGCCGTTGCAGTCCTTCTCATTGACAACATCCAGCCAGTACATACCCTGCTGGCATGTATATACGTCAAGCATCGACCATCAACTTACCGGTTTGCGCAATATATCCTTTCTGTGCAAACAGATTTTCATAGGGTTTCGCAACCAACTCAACCACTTCCATTCCATACCAAACCCAACGCATCCCCGCTCCTCACGCACACCATTCAAACGGAACCCTCTCCTTCGGCAACACGATGCAGTGTATCCTGTTCAACTCAAAATCCACACATACACCGAACTAAAAGGAGTTCCATTCAAAAAGGGGTGGTGTATATCCCTTCGCTGGAAGAAGAGTGGAAACGGTTACAAGCGCCCCATTCACAACTCGCACGTACGCACACACGCGCATTCACAAGCCAATCTCAACGTCAATGTGTGCGTTTTGTCTCCTTGAACTTATTTCTTGCGTCGACCGGCTTCTCAGCTCGTGTATTGTATGTAGCCTTAACTTGACTAGCCGACGAGAATCCTTGATTTGCGATACTTCAGCGATGACTTGAATGAAAAGTGAGAGTTCTCACTTTTGCTTGCGCTATCTTAGTCGTTCTATCCTTTTTGGATGTTTTGTTCTCCACTACGTGCAGATCCTTTTCGCGATTGTTGTACTAAATTGGGGAATTTCGTATTTTATGTTGGTGGAAGTAGGCGGCTCTCTTTGATTTCTCGATATCCTTTTATCAAGTGGAGGCTACAATGTGGAGATCCCTTTTTAAGTTGCGTCTCGCCCCCCCCCCCCCGGTCGCGTATTTGACTTGACATATCCTTTATTCTCCGCTAGTAAATGAGTGACTGAGATGTCCTAGCTTAGATATATTTTATATTTTATTGGTGTCTTGATGATGTCCTGACGTCCAACTACAAATACTATAGCGACAAGGATATTTGTTTATTGCGCGCCCTTTTTTTTCTTGTCGAACGAACGCGTATCACAAAAGGATGTATGCGCAATTTTATGTAAATTTTTTCCTGTTTTCTAAGGAACAGTTGGTTGTTGGGATTCGGGAGTATATATCAGAGACAAGCGTGTACAAGGTACTCTACATAAGCACAATGTAGTTGTCCCTTCTTTGAATTTATTTATTTATTCTTATATTTTTTTTTATTCCATTCGTTTCAAGTGAAACTAGAAGGACCTGGAATATTTTTCTGAATAGACCGTTGAAAAAGGTGAAAGGATATATCAGAGCGGTCGACCGACATTACTATGGCTTCGGAATGGTAGCCGACGAAAGAAGAAAAAAAAAATTTGACGGTCTTCTTCGAACAATATCCGTTAGACTTTGAATTTAACGTGTCCTAGATGTGAAGCTTTAGAAGCTCGACCGCAACGGATCCTTGGAAGTTGAGCAAATGTATTTGTGCGGGTGGTGGGATGTATAGCGAATGGGCGCCGGTGAATAATTTTGTAACATGTATTTCGTTCGTTCAAGTCCAAGAGTCCTTTGGCCAGGATTGAAAGTGGATGATTCAAAGTAGAATCTATCAAATGATTTTTAAGGACTTCTGATTTTGCCTTTTTTTAAACGGGGATATGACCAACATTGTTAAGGTGCGCTCAATTAATTTTACGAGCTTCGACTACACAAAACGAATTTATGAGATGTTTTATTTTTGATGACAATTATCGGGGACTAGATTTTCAGGATATTTTTTCTTGTGTTCTGCTCCTCTTCTGTAGTTATGATTACTGGTGCTGGATGTGTGGAGTTGGAGAGGATTTTGGGTATACTCATATTTTGGATAATACCACAGATTAATGATCGAGACGTGATTGAAATGTTAGAAAGGCTGATAAAGAATTGAAGGCAAATCTTAGCGAAGTAGTTGAGGTGGTTAATCAAAAATTCAAAGCATTAAAAAAAAAATAATTTATGGTTGAATTCGCATCGTTTGCTTGGACGATTTTCAATAATATTTTGTTGGGTGCTCATGTTTGAGACGAACAATATTTTTAAACATTTTCTTTGAACTATGCAGTCCTTGAAATTTGGATTAACTTTGATTTTGTTGGTCCTGAAAGCTTACTTGAACCCGAATCAAGCCTTAATGAAGATTTAAAATCATTACGATTGCTTGAAACTCCTTTTTGTTTTGTCTGACACCCAGGCAAGGGAAATCCTTGGCGTATTGTTGGAGTCAGATAGGGAATAATCGGAAACTGAAATCACTAAGCACGATAGGACCCTGTCAAATTTCAGTGAGATTTGCATCGGGTGTGGATCAACGACGTGGCATGTACGAAAACGGGCATTGACGGTTGCGCCAGGAAATTGCGTTGCAGATCAACCAACGGAAGAATTCCTCGCAGTAACCTGGAACTCGGGGGTGACAGAAGTTGGGACTGTCGGGCGTCGCGCGGAAGGTTTTGTGCCGGGTAAATGTCCGTGGTCGAAAATAGTAAGGACTCTGTTCTCAGTACATCTCAGCAATGTCAAAGTTTGGCACAAGGAAAGGCCACTAGACTGTCCTCTCTTCTCAAAAAATGTACATGAGCTTGCCGATGATATCCCTCTTGCTCTGACGTATTACTCTACGCATTTGATGCCTGCAATGAAAGATCGTGGACTCGTGACGATCAGCATAGGATTTTTTGGGTTGCCAACTGTGTACCACTCTTCATGCATGATAAATACGATGTGCTGTAGAGCCTTGGAAGGGAAAAGGACCTTCTTCAATAACAACGCGGCTTGAGAGCAAGGCGCTCAAATATTTTTGCAGGAGCAAAGATGGTGATGGCGCTGTAGCAGGTAAAAACTCACTGCCAGTGTAACATAATCATCCTGTGGGTGCTGGACACCAATAACATCAGATGGATAATCACTAAGCCTTGAAAAACTCATTGAAAAACCGAGAATATCTCATGCACATGTTTAGGAATTTCCCGATAAATCTTAGTCCTCTCCTTTGACATAAACTATGCTCAAAAAAGATGCTGGTCTCTTTCTGGATTGCCCAGACCTCTGTTCTGGGTTGAGGTTAAGGGCAGCTGAGACTGCCACCTGAATGCCTATACGTATGATATTGCGGCACTGTTCCTGGCGCTGATTCACTGAGTAGGAATCAAGTTGGCTCCTGAATTCCAGAGCAGTCCATGAATTTATCGATAAAGAACACGGAAGTGATCATTCTGTCACACAAACCGGCCCCTGAGTTAACAACGCTTACATTTGAGTAAACACCAGTGGAGTTGACTCGAACATTGAAATAAATGCAACTGAGTTCCTCGGAGTGGATAATGGTATCGCTGATGAGGCCTCCTTTGTCTCTTCGCAATGAGTCTATGAGTGGTCAGTGGATAAAGTCCAAGTTCCATTAAAACGCGACTTTTGATGGCGGTTTGGTACCAAGGATATAGTCGCTGGCAACGATAAACCAAAGACTCTCAACGGGTGGAAGTAATCCTGAGAGTGTGAGTTAAATAGAAAATGCATCGAGAAGCTCAACCCATAGTGGAAACGACTCCTACTGGCTCAAGCTATTGATTAGACTCGGAAGTCTCTGTCTTAACAGCACAAATTTGGTGAATCGTAGTATTCGGAAAGCGTTTGTTGAAAGGAATATGACGTCTACAAAGCCTTCTCATTTCAGGCGGAAGATTGACTAATAGTGCTGTGAGCTTGTCGAAAAATGGGGCCGCTTCGTCTGGGTAGTTTGATTTCAGCGACACTATAATTAGTTGATAAATGGAAAAAGTGTGTAGTTTACGCTCTAGATTCCCTAAAAGTAAAAAAGAGTCTTCTTGACTCGTTGGAAGCAGTAAGAGTGGAGGGGTTTCTTCCATAGCAAATATGCTCCTCGGTTTTTTCCCTCTTTGAAACCAATAGACGTGAAACGGACTCCGTAGACACATGCTTCCATCAGGCGTTGAATAAGGAAGCCTTAATCAAGTAATGTAAGAACAAGGCTAGATTCAACGCGAGGTTCTAGGCTACGTTTCAGGCTTGGTTCTGTGGTTCATGGGGAAGGGACTCAGTCGGTAGGTCAGCAGTACGAGCAACAGAGATTTCGGTACTAGGGACGTAAAAAGCCTACACCTATCTACCAATGAGGATAGAGTGATGAAGTTATTAGACTTCAGATCTACTGATATCAAAAATATGCCAGATATAAAGGTATTAATTCAGTACTTCTATCACAGAGAATCTTGTCTCTATCAACTACGAAAAATAACGGTAAATATTCCTTTTTTCAGCTGCGAAAAATAACGGTAAATATTCATTTTTCATTGCCAGCTCCAACCCGATGTAGAAAATCTGTTTTTTTTTGCTCTGAATTAGCTTTTTGCTATGAAAATTGTGTTTTAGCACTGTGGTATCGGATCACCTAGTTTTTTGAAATATATTTATATCCCAGTGCCCGAACCAACTGGACTGTCAACTAAACTCCTTTCCTGTCAACCAGCGAACTTACTATGAAACTGTTTGAGAAATGTACGTGAGCGAAGTTTCCCCACTCTGAGCTGTATGACATCTTAGAGTCACAGGAATCCATACTTCACTGGACTCCTTCCTGAGAGCGCAAGGAGCAAGGAGATAGCTTGGAAACTGACTCTTTTCCCAACCCATGATCTATTTGCCTTAACCTGATTAAAAATGTCTTTTTTGTTGTCAGGATCACTCTGATATATTGCACCAGCTGGTTAGATTGGGATGGCTTTTTTAGTATCTTTATCATCAGGCAATCTAGGTGAAGCTCTCCCAAATTTTTGGCAAAAACTGAGGTATCTAAAGTGTCAGGCTGTATGACGTATGGGGGTTTGGAAATTGTGCTTGGGCCACAGAAGCTGTTTGAGTCGAATTTTGCGAGAATAGGCACCACTAGAAAGCAGAATTAATTCTATGTCAGATGCATAAAAACAACGAGGATATCTTTTGCTCATTGCTTGCTACGGTTTAAGAGCATCAAACCGGCCTAGTTTTAACTCTCAATAGGGCTGCGTCAATTTATCTTCGCCGCTCCTTACGGGTTCGATTGATTCTAGCATTGTAATGGTATGTCAAGGTTTATTCCGCGTGACTGATTGATGTTAAAATGAACCAGAAACTTCTGTAAATTTTGCTGTGAGCATCCTAGGCACGTTTAAACGTCGCAACTTCTAATTTTAAATCGAAGGCTAAAGGATTTATCGTACAAATTCTGTCAAAAGTGTCTTTTGACAGTATTTCAGTTAGATTTTGATTACTGGAGAATTCCTGTAGCTTTTTGGGCTCAACACTGAAATATCTGATTGTCTCATCTGTCAATCGCTGATCGTCGTGCAAACATGTATTAAATTTTGTAAATGCTTTTGTTTGCTGATTTGATCATGCTGAATTTCTACACATTCTCATCCTTCGTTGAACTTTTGATGTCAGGAAAATACTAGGAAACGCACCCGTGGAAATACTCGTCCTTGACAAATGGTTCATGAAAAGAATGTGCCACCGAATCAGATTATCCTTGATCACCCAACTCTTCAGCTAATTTAAAGAAAGTTTCCATCTCTTGAAGTCCTTCAGGAGCAAGAAATTGTTGTTTATGAGTTATTCAGAGGAGGAACCTCACCTGTTGTTATGATATCGTGATTCTTAATAAGTTTCTGGACACGGTTGAGCGTGGAGCGGTTGATTATCCCCTCTTTTAATGACTGCATCATAGCGTACCAGAAGAAGAAGCTCCAGGACCTATATTTTTCAAAGTAAAGAAGAGCTGTAGGACCTCCTGATCCAGTAAATAGGTTATGAATATCCACTTGAAAGTTGAAAGTATGAAGTAACTCTCTTCTGGTCGGTACGTAGGGGTTATTAGTTGATATATTTTGAACAGTAGACCAAATTCTCCCGCTGCAACGAAGAAATTCTTGTTTCACGCATTTTCCTGGTAGTTTGAAACATTTCCCAAAAGTCAGTTCGATATAATTCACCAAAATCAACCAGTCAAGCTATAATTATTGCAAACTTCCGGACTTGCGCAACATCCTTGCCATCATAATGCATCATGAAGTGTAAATAAATCTTTGCAGTCCCCATGCAACCGATAATAACGACCAATTTTCTCGGTACGCGATCATTCATCAACCCGTTGTAAACCCCTTTCGGTGCAACCCTCTGCACACTACGATCAATTGCTCAAAAATTTGTGGGCAAATAAAGTCGTGACAATCCATTCATTTCATCTGTCCGCATCCACTCAATATTTCAACAAAACAACCCCCTCCCAAATGATGTTAATCGCTAACATAATCATCTTTCACTCTTCATCTTCGCCTAGTCATCAAAGCACACTTTAACTCTACCGCGTTGCACACGCGTCAAACAGTATCCTTGCCACTATCCACCCCATGCGCCTGTCTGTGTTGACAGTCTAGAGTGGTTGGTTGCTTATAGGAATTTCCTTTATTTTCCCTGTTTTCATGACAAATTCAATCCTTCTGTGCAAAATTTTTATCAATTTGCACCCGAGCGGAGAAAATCCAAAAAAAAACTTGTCTAAAAATTACTCAAATACAGGAAAAAATCAAATAGTCGATGTATTTGTTTTCTCCCCGTGCCTCCTGATGTCCTGATTCATTGCAAGATACGCTTAAAAACCGCCTGTCTCGTTTATGCCGTTCAGCTTCTTTTCTTCTTTTCCGAGGAAAATATCGCGTGCGCACAGCATGTGCCATCTATGGCAATTGAACGTATGCAAGGACGCTCAAATCGCAGGGTCCTAACATATCGCGATATTACGTCCTGAGAGCAAAAGAGCGCGCATTCGAATGTTCAATGATAAAAAACAGAAATCGAAGTAGGTTTTTTTTCCATTCATCGTTGCATTCTCGATCAGGATTTGATTTTTTCCAAAATTAGGGAAACAACTTACGAAGGGTAATGAAATAGGGAATGCAGGGCATGTGATAGTGCCGAATATGATCAAGGTGTTTACATATGTGTAGGAATTGATTTTTTGTCAATTTTTTTTGTCGATCAGGACGAACAGGAAAAAATGAATTTGTCGAGCAGCAGTTGTGTCGTGCGTCGTGTTACGTCTGGTTGGAGTGACCTCAAGGTTACGGGCTGATGTTACACTGAAATGCAGGAAAATGTGGAAACATAAATTTTACTCGCGATAGTGTGAGTCCTTTAGAACATATTTAGGGGTTTTACGGACCAATTGAATCCTTGCTCTGACAAAAAAGAACTTTATTCTCAATCTTCTGACAATTAGTAATTTCAAGCGAAAAACTCAAAGGACAAAAAGCGCAAGGCCACCTTAAAGACTTTTCCGCTGATTTTTCCAACAGCACTGTATTCGTTTTCAATTTATTTGTGCCAGCGAACATTCAAATAGATTATCCACGATCACTGAAAATAACAATAAAATATGCGCAGGCTTCCGTGCAAGATCTCCTTCCTCCTCCTTGAATACACTTCAGGGACATTTGAGAAGGATGAATATGTACGTTGTCGTCAAGGAGGGTGAAAAGACATTTTAGTTGATGTTAAAAAACGACGAAAAAAAAACGCACTAAGCCAGAATTTCAAGGTGATACTAAAAAGGAACAGGCACATGACATTATTCCTCCTGTCGCTTCACCAAAAAGGCAGACAAATTCAATTATTTGCTCCGTAAAAGAATGTCTATATGCTGACAAAACAAGAACACATAGACAACACGGTAGCTCCTTATTTTCAGTTTTTTTTTTTCTTCTAAATTACTCAAGACGATCCTTGGCTTCTTTTTTTTATCTTGTTCTTTTCATCCTAATCGTATTTAAAGTGGAATTACTCAAGATGGTGAAGGCACGCGTATGGATTGGATGGTTACGCACCTTGAGAAGGTGCGTGCGCATGTTAAGTAGAGGTGAAACAGGAAGATAGTATTTAATAAGAGTGTTTTTATGGGTTGATTATGGGATATTCTCGAGGGGGAGGGCGCAGTTGAATTCGAAATGAGGTGTTTTCCTTTTCGGCTTTTGATTGTTGAATAATTCGGTCCAAGCTAATTTATGCAATTTCGTAAGTGTTATTCGCTCGTTGTTAGGAATCCTTAATCCTTTCACTCTAAAACTTTGTTAATATATCCTGGTTGGATATAGCTTCCGTATACCGGTCTTTGGCTTTAGAATTCACTCCGTTCTGTATCACACTCGATTATTCGCTTGTCTTTAGACATCCTTGATCCTTTAAATTTAAGGTTTGTTATTATATCCTGGTGCGTTCAGCTTCCATGCCAACAATATTTGCTAGCCAGACAATTATACGGTTTTAGAAATCAAACCAATTTTAAGGATAATAGATTGATTATCTCTGCCACGATTTGCGTGGCACGTCGTTGGGAAATTTTGGAAAATACCGGAAGGAAAAATGCTAGGACTTCAGCAACTAACGGGCCCAAACGGCTTAAAACGGGCCCAAAGATCGATTGCCCAAAAGCGACAGAGCCAAGAAGGAACGCTTAGGCAACTGGCCGTACAGCCAAATAGATGCAGTGACAGCTCCCCAATCCTCTGCTTAGACAGGACAATCAGTCAGAGTACTTAGAAGGGGTTAGCGACCAGAGACAACCTAGCATCAAAGAAAAGGTTAGAGATAATTGAGCATCAAAACAAAATTACTAAGAAGACCCATCGCCGACTCTTGGTACCAGCCAAAAAGTTACAGTCAAATTTTAAGACTACCTGTCGAAGGATAAAGCTGAGCCTAGGCGAATAAGGCAAGTGAGATAAAAGTGTCCAGTTGATAGAGAGTAAGTCCTGGACTGCACACTCAAAAAAGAAAATCATACCAAGACCAAGCAGCAGATACAGAAAGTGTTGTGGCAATAGACGACCTGCACGGTACAGGCAAGATCCAAGAGAATCAGAAGAAGCAGACAGGAAGAAAAATGCTCAGTGTTGAAAGAAGAAGGCTCAGTATTGAATGAAGAAGGCTCAGTATAACGTGAATTGACGTTTTCTATGAGATGGGCTTGGGTTGTCAGACGGAAGTTGTGAACAGACCCGTAGTGGCCTGAATGATCAATCACACTCGGGATCAGCAGTTGTGATTTTTTCTCAGTGGACTTCGGTTCCTATTTCACGAACTGAAAAGCACCTTAGAGCTACTTAACATCAGTCATATCTTTCATGTTGCTTTGATTTTTTTGGAGCTCCACAATAGAATTTTCTCATTTTCTGCGATCCCCCCCGCCACCTCCAAGACTAAGATTATGAAAAAATAATGAAGAAAGTCTGTAATTTGGAAAATTTTAATTGAAAAAGTTGCAAGGGAAACAATACTTTCAATATAATCAAAGTCCTTCAAGAATCCCCCTAAGAGAGAGCCAGAAAGCGCTTGCTAGGAACGAAATGCTGGGATTTAGTTAATGTCTTACTGACCCACAAAACGTTTCAATGTGTTGCTCTTCGTAGCTCTTTTAGCGTCGGGAACACATCCACCATAGGCTCCCTTGGTCTCGGGGATCAAAATCAGGTGGTCTCAGAACTTCGAAATGCACACGACCAAGGAACTAATAAGGCTCTTGGAAAGATCTGAACTAGGTGCGCCCAGAAGAGGACTGTAACGATGTCATGGTAAATGACTCTCCTCCCACTCCTTCGAGGAGATGCTAGGGCTCAAGGAAAAAACCTAAGCTAGGTAGGCTCAGATCAGAACTGTAAGTAGGGTCACGGAACCATTTGTTTTCTTTGAAAACTCACCCCACTAAACGTTTCTAGGGCCCAGGAAAAATATATCACGTTGGCACTGATTAGGACTTTAAAACCAAGGTCTTAGAGTAGTTTGTACTCTGGAAAATACAGCCCGTCTAGGATCTAATAGGACTAAACGAAATATTTTTGTCAGATGGGCGCACATCCGGACTATAAGCAGTGACGAGGAGCCTTTTGTTCTCGTTGACAACGTGACCCAATAAAATGGGAGGTCATATCAGGACTATAAGTAGTGTCTCTCAAGGAAAACCTCAAAATTTATAGGGCTGAAAGCAGAACCATAAGTAAAATTAGGAGAGCCTTTCTTGCAAGAGTTCAATAATTCATGAACGCATATTAGAAACGTCAAAAAATAACCTACAACTTTGTTACAAAGTGCTCATTACGTATTAAATTTTCGGGTTTAAGGGTTCAAAGATATTCTTGAGTTTTGAGCGTTTTGTTCTTTTAAGTTTTTGAAGTTAGAGTTTTCAAAGATTTTCACGGACACTGCAGTAATACTTATGCCCAATTAAACTCATGTTTTCATTGCACAGCGGTTTTCCCCGGAGTGTTCACTTTGGTGTATTTTTGCGCTCTCGATTGAAAAAAAAAACTTTCTTTTCACATCTGGAAGCAAGAAAGGATAGCTCACCGAGAAGGAACACAATCAACCTGAAAAAATTCGAGCTTTCAATGGAGTGAGACTGACGTTAGACTATCCAGTAGTCACCAAAGAGAACACTGCACTGAACAAGGAGTTTAGGGTGATCTCAATAAAGGCGATACCACGGCTATGCATCATCAAGGAGTTCATACCTGCAAGAAAACTGACTCACTAGGAAGTCTTTAAAATTAAAAAGTTCAAACAAAAAAAAAAACACGGAGGTAACTGTCAGAGGTCGTTGTCTAATCCTAGCCAAACCTAATTCCAGAGAGCTTGGAATTTCGGGAAAAGAGCAGGAATAATGTGTTAGCCGTTAAGTAGTTTATGCTATCTAAGTCAATACACCAAGCCAATAAGGGATTCAAAATGGCTTCAAATGTCATTCAAGACCGGCAGAAAATATCAAAACTGTAACGAAAAGGAGGCAAGCTGTTACCAGTATTGTTCAAGACAGAACTATACGGTACCTAAAAGTCCTTCAAGATGCTTAGAAACTCTCCGTTTTTATAGCAGCGGGAAGGCTATTAAGGCGCTGATTGTGAGACTCCCAGACGCGCAGTTCTCATGGAATGCCCACTAAACATCTTCCCCAATCAATCAGAGAAGATATTTAGTGGTCCCCAATCAATCAGAGAAGATATTTAGTGGGCATTCACACTAGTTTGGACACACAACTAGTTTGGAATCGTTTGTCAATTTTTTTCGGGTCAGTTGTTGTATTCTCTTGACAACATGTGTTTCAGATTAGGAGGATTCCCTCTGTAGTAGGAAGGCAGGCGGCAGAAAATTAATCGTTTCATCCCCGACGCCTCCCGACACTCCAGAATGCGTTTTAAATATTAGGACTATCCGAGCATAAACTCCTCCACGATTCCACTTGTCAATCGTTGTAAGCATTTCTCCGACAGTTTTCTCGGAGAGTTTTCTGATTTAATCGCAAACGTCACTACGCTACTTGCTCCATCTTCTGCAAGCAAAAAATGTGTTCCAAATGCCAGCTACCTCCTCTGGGCACAATATGTAGTGGAGGAATCGTAAACTACCAACCCTGTGCAGATAACATAGGAAACAATCATGCCTGCTCAAGAGCTGGATTAAGAAGAAATCAATCTCGCCATGATCCCTATTGAGCGGTGGCTCCAAGTGACGTATCAGAAGAGCTGTCTACCTTCTCTTTTTGTTATTCTCTCAAGATTCCTGTCAATCGCTAAGAGAGTGTTGGCTCTCTTTCGTGGTGACATCCAACCAGTCTAATCCATTGTCTTCTGTTCTGCGTAAGTATAAGTTTCTTCTGCCTCTAGCAAGGATGATGATTGGTATCACCCGTTGAATCACAACCACCGCCGTTCTGGAGATCGTTCAGTATACGTGTATGACTCGTAACGTATCCTTCCCCTGATAATATATCCATTCTCTTGCCTTTGTCGATGGGTTTCGTCGTAGCTCCTTGCTCAAAGCGATACTGCATATTTCTGCTCCATGGTGTAAAATAGAATGCACATCATTAGAAGTTGAATCCCTTTTAATGGCCACTAACCGAGTGAGTGCTATTACAGACGCTGCAGGCTCTGTCTGTCCACTGTCAGGAAGCAGAATGGACTGTGTGAAAAAGTTCAAGATGAGCTGAGGGCCTATGTTGGTTCATGTTGTGTACAGAAAAAGGAGTCAAGATAACAATAAAAATGTGGCCTCCAACGGTTGCGGATCCTCGGGCTATGTTTTATCTAGATAGCCTCAACGTAGTTTTCAGCCTCGACTTGTTTGTTACGAATCCTGATCACTAGTGATTCTCAAATCAAATGATTGCTAAGGAGAAATTCCATGGTGAAACGTATTTACAAGGAGCAGCCCATTGATATTGCTTGACATGTGCGAGGCTTGACGCTATCTCGCAAAAGTCACGAAAAATTTTTCGAAATGCTCAAATGGGAAATTTTTAGAATAGCCTCTATGTTGCCAGGATATCATTCCTTCTTATCACTATTCGCTTAGACCGCTGAAGCACGATTCTGCAGGATACTGGTAAAGATCTCAAGCAGAAATCAAAAAATTAACTCCAAACCTGAAGCCCCTGAGTGCTTTTTCGCACAGGATCTCGTTAATTATTGTTACAGAAGCCTAAGCATCATTGGAGCGATTGGAACTCTTGGTCAAAGTTGTTTTGACCAAGAATCAAAATTATTTTGTTCTGAAACAAATTTCAATAGCGAGTATTATAAAACACTTATTACTACTCCTACTTGCAAAAAGGATTCTTCGTTATGCATCGGCTGTATAGCTTTTATATACTAAAGATTAATGTATTATTGCGTACGTTCATCTCAAATGTGAGTTTATTGCGAAGACTTGATCTGAGCCTTCTTTCCTGTTTCTCTAGTAATAAGCTTCCAGGACGAGTTTGGATTCTTTCGAAGCTAAATGGTAACTGGTGAATTTATTCTAGTGATGCAGTAAAGGATAGAACAAGCTTCTATTTAGTAAATGCTTATTTAATCCTTCTATTTGACCCTTTGAAAAGAAAATTTAGGTATAGAAAAATAATTCAGAATGTGTACGTTAACGCTAGGGCTTATTGTCAAGGACTTCGCGTAGTTTATCATTTATTCTCTCATATTTGATTCACTCTACAGTACATTTGTTTTGAGACATAGTTTGTCCCGAAATGCCACCAAATCATTATATGCTACAGACTTACAGGATTTCTCTTTTAATGCATGATGAAATATTGAATTTGTAGTCCCGATTAAACACCTACTACGTAGCATCCTAATCTACTAAACTAATCAGTAATTGGATCAATCTACATGTTAGGTTCGGAAAAGGAAGCCATAAGAGCTGATTTCTATCTTCAACACCTCCACGAAATTTAACGAATTACAAAGAAATCTGCACCTTGCACTCATATTGAAATAGGTTTGTAGATGCCGTCCACTGTTCACATATCCACAAATAGGTTAATGTAGTCCTCCTTAATTAAAGTAATCGAGCAACAACAACAAAGTATTTATTGCTGTTGGCTGGCCACTAAAAATTCAAATACATTCCCAATGGTGAAGTGAACCCAGAATCTTATCTCTGCGTAGGTTTTTACATTTTAGCTTCCAGAAATTCTCTCGCATATGTTGCGAAACAGTTACGAATCATAAACAATTGCGACTAGTTAAGGACTAAGATAGATGCATATGAGCAAATAGCAAACTATCTTAAATTGAAGTAATTATGTAAGCGTCGAGATGAGATTTCATCTTTGTATTGAGCGTGAATTGAACGTGAATGAATTTCAAATCATTCTGCTAACTGTTTAGGACTATTTAAGATTCACAGAAAATTCCCTGTTCATTTTTGTGTGTGTCTTTTTATTTATTATCCCCCAATGAATATAACGTTTGCACTTTTTTCCGTCTCCTGGGCCGAAACGAAATCTCACCACCTCGTATTCATTTTATTTAAATAGCAACAGGACGTTTTTATCATGTACCAAACTCAGGATTTCCTGTCGATAAAATGAAAGTACAAACGTCCGTACATGTTCAAATATCCTTGGAAAAAAGATATCAGAAAATAAGAACCAAAATCCATAAAAAAGATGTCCGGGATAAGCAAGTGTTTTACTTATGAGCCATCTGTATAATGGCCATCGCAATCTCTAGAATATTTGTTCCTGTCCGCGGAATTTCAAAGGATCTGAAGGGATGTTAATATAGTGAGTGACAATCAAGGCCTCTGTTGTAATTATGGGTGAATTCAAATGTGAATTATTAGAAGTTTGGGAATTGGTACTTGGTCAAAACGTGGTGAAGCCTCAGATATTGCTGAGTTAGACGGAGCTGAGTTCTGATCCTGTCGATCTACAAACAGAAGAAAAAAGTAAATTACAATTGAATGAAGTGAATCTTATTAAAATTTTATAAAACTAAGCATATGCTTTCCAGTAATCCTTGTATTTACTAAGGACACATACTAAGGATACATAATAATACTTAATAATAAGGAATAAACAAATAATAACTGATATTGTGGGAATGATTCGGGCAAGCTAGTTGAGGACTAATAGAGAATTAAGAATAAAAAAGGAAAGAGAGCATCGCTATTAAAATGTAGATTTTAAGGTCGTTGCAGTACTCAACACAACCCTTTCTATATGGTCTTGTGTTTTCTTTTCTAGAATTTGTTATCCTGATACTAGGACATTTTTACTACTAGTATGTTACTAGGATACAATTATCTGGCTGTTAAAGCGCGTACTCAACATAAACCGATCTGGTGTTGTGATGGGCCGAATTTTTGCTGTACCGTGTTCTGTCGATAGCACCGTATTCTCGAGTCAATAAGTCAAACGTCATTGCTAAAGAAGGTTCCGTTCCACTTGTGTCAATTTTCAGTGGCAGTTGTTTTCTAGCCGTTAAGTTGTTCGTTGCTCACTGGTTCTGCAATTGCTAATTATCCTGAACAGCACGCTCCCGTACAGTTTTGCTTGTTGCTCGAAGAACTGACACAGAAACGCCTGAAATGTTAAAAATAGCAAGAACAAGAACAACTTCTACAAAAATGCAAGCATTTGAGTGGTTTTCCAGTTTCAAATATGGTGAAATGTCAAATGAAATCAAATGTCAACTGACAGTAAAGCACGCTCTGGTCGTTTGTCTATCCATGGCCCGAAACGAGGAAAATGTTGAAAAATTTCTCAAAATCATCCAGAAAGATCAACGATGGATTAATAAATAAATTGAAGACAAAAGAAAGAGGAACTGTCCGGAATAGCTTGAAGTTCAGCTCAGTGAATTTTTACCGAAGTTTTGAGGATGATAAAAGTGTCCGCCAAATTTTAAGTTCGATTGCTGATTTTTAAACTAGAGCAAAGTCACGTGGAAGCATGCTTCGCTTTAAAAGAAGAGTTTCAAAATTCTCCAAATTTTTTTCCCGAAATCAAACAGCTGACGAGTCATTGTACTACGCGTACGACCCTGACAACGAAGAAACAATGAAGCCCGTCGAAAACTTCAAGTATGCTTTGTCAAAAACAAGCTCATCAAGTGAAATCATACGTCGACACAGTACTGATTTGTTTTTTGAGCGTCAGAGGAGTCGTTCATTCTAGGTTTCTTTCACTAGGCAAGACAGTTAACCGGGGTTGGTACCAGGAAGTTTTGGAAATGTTTTTTTGATGTGGAAGAGTTCTTTTTTGTGGCAGTCGGACGACTGGTTTTTCCACCATGATAACGTCCCTGAGCACCAATTTTTGACGGTAAATAGCGTGACTCCAATCCTTGATTTTCCGTACTCACAGGACCTACCACCATGCGATCTTTTTTCACCTAAGCGAAAAGAGAACTTGGAAGGACAGCGTTTTGCCGGTGTTGCCAAAGTGAAGAAAATGATTTTGCAGGTGCTGTCGGGCGTAACAAAAGACGAATTTCAAAAATGTTTTCAGCAATGGAATAAAAGGGTGGTTAACTGTAAGAGATGAGACAAATGTAACAGATTTGACAAGTGTATAAGCTCCGGTGGGCGGTTCTTTGAAGGCGAATGGAGGAGGTTTTCGTTTGAAAATTAATGCATAAACTAAGATAAAAAAAAAAGAAATCCTATGTCTTTTGGGTACCCTCTCGAATAACGTAAGGCTAATAATCAATGACAAGGACAATACTGAGAACCGTACGTTCTTCATTCACTATCTTGAAATGAGAAGTTTGCTATCATACCAGGAGTTTGTTGCGTCATCGACTGAAATTGTGGTAAGGATGCAAAACTATGCTTTATATCATGGTGTTATCATGCTTATACCATTTGGTCAAAAATGATAATTATGGGCTACATTGACTTTTCAATTAACAGTGGGTTCAGTTTTCACGACATACCATGATCTTCCTGGAAGTCGCTACTGAAGTGTGCGGAGATTCCAACCTCTCTGAAGCGGTCTTTCAGGAAAGATACTAACACTCCAATCGTCTTCGTTAAAGTGTTCTCTATACTTAAAAGGAAGAATCAGAAGATTAGATGTATTGACGGTAGGTATTGAGGACTGGATCAACTGAATCTCCCGATTGTCAGGGAAAAAAAGAGTAAGTTACCAACTGTTTCATCTCCGTTCATTTTTTTAAAATTCTGAAAAATCACTCTGGGCGGATATCATACTTGACTGCCCCGGCTCCGCTAGATTTATCTTGGTACTTACTGCCGTAATTCTGAATCTTACTTCTTTAGATTTACTAAAAAGTTCAACCCTTTCGTTGTTGCAGTAAGTTGGGCATTTGACTGAACCACAAGAGTTTGCTCTGGAATTATGATGTGGCGAAATCGCTCCTTTTACGACCACCAACGGTGCATCAACAGTTCCACATAGGAAGTTTTCATGGTTGAGCCTTGTGGGATTTTAAGATCAATCAGTTTTTTTCCATATGTTTCTATCCCCGGAAAAACAGAGATAGATGAAGAGTCCGAATTTAGGCACTAACCGATTGAACACGAGGATAAACTATCCTGGAAACTGCCCTGCAAATGTGAAGAGGAATAGCTGAACTTGAAGAGCCTTAAACTGAGCCTGATAGCCTTGCTTATCAGTCTACTTTGCTGAGGAATAGCAACGCCTTTATTCAAGTTTATAATGGATCCTTGAGAATACTGTAAAATCCTTGAATAGTGAGCATTTCTGCGTGGGAAAAATTTGCTGTAGATAAGGAGCCGAAACGTTTCGGAGACATTGAATGCCTTCGCTAAAGTGTCAGTGAAAAAGAAAGGATAAATCCATTTTTCATACTCACTAAAAGATCGCGAAAAGCTGGTGAGTAAGACATCTTTATCTTTACTTGCCAGTGAGGAATTTTGGTACAAATTGAAATTTTTAAGCGCTTATTATAGTCCTTCGGTAGTAAGATCTATTCCTCTGTCAGCTAAAGCAACGAAAATTTGCAAATCGGAATTAGGAAGATCTAAATTTTCGGCAGAGATATCTGGAAGTCAAGGGGCCCAAATAGAAAAGTGGGAAGTCGAAAGATGTGTTTAATCAGAAGGAACTAGAAAAACCTTCCATCAAAGCTCATAAGGAGACAAGTGAAGCTTATTAAAAGACTTCTAGACAGGAAATTAAACTGATCCCTTCTGAAAGGCTTAGAAAGTTCAAGGATACGAAAAATACAAGATAGAGAATACAAAGAGAAAAGGGAAGTTAAAACGTTCCAACATATAGACAAGCAGATACCCAGGAAGGAACTTGCCACATAACCTGAGAGCCAAAGACTGGAGGGTTTTTTGAATTGAGGACGCGTTCAAGGGACCGAGTCATATACGGGAGGCACCAATGGAGCTGTAGCGCCACGATGATGACGTAGATACAAATGGGCCTATTAGCTGTTTTTTCAAACATATTGGAAATATTACAGAAATGCAGAAGTAGATCATGGTTGCTTGGATCACTTTCGGAAGCCTCAGCTTCATACTTTGTCCCTAAGGGGTCCAATCTGGGGTATTAGTTAGTCAAGCTCAAGGATAACTTTGATAATTTTTCTTATAAATTTTATGAGCTGAAATGAGAGTAAAGAACTAATCTCCTGACAGTAGCATAATTTGGGGATGATGAGGATGCATGGATGATTTTGCAGTGAAACGTACCATACGTGGTACGAAAGGAAGGAAACTACCAGATAGTAGGTTTGGCTATTTTAGGACGATCTTCATTATGTAGTTCAGTTTGTTGTGCAGTTGAATTGGGTATCTTTGTCCTGTCTGTGATGATTTTCTTTAGTGAAAATAAAATTCGAATGTTTTAACGAGAAGTGCTCAGCCTGGATAAATGCGTCCTGGATCAATGGGTCCGGCTAGGTTTCATCTAATCTGTTTGCCGAACCATTCGGTCATTTGATTGAAAAATTAAATAAACTCCACCGAAATTTTCACGATCATCTCTGGCCGATATTTTAGTAACCCTCGTAGTTTACATTTAAAGAAGATGGCTCCGGGAAATCATGGCTTAACCATCCGTCATCCATGTTAGTCTTAAACTACATATCTCCCGATAATTATGTCAAAATTGTTAGGCTTTCACCTCAGACATAAGCTCCAGTCTATAGATAAGGATTTTGTGGACGCAATTGAGGGTCATTGTAGGGAGGACACTGGCAAGTTTCTTTTGTGTTCTAACATAATCCTTAAGATCGATGACATTGCTGAGTTTTTAGACTAACCATATCGCTAGAGCAGTACAAAAAATTCCAGCAAATCGTTTTCGTTTCGTATGACAGACATTGGCCCCCTTTTTGACTCAAGTTTTTCCAGATGTAGATTTCATATGAAGAATATCAAACAGTAAACAAATATGTGACAGTCCACACTATCAATATACAAGTGTTGTTGGTGAGTAACTTGCGGCAGGAAAAAGGAGAGATATAATAATTGGTTTGAGTCTACCAGTCAATATGTTAGAACTCTCTCTAGGAACAAGACCAGAAATTCTCACTGTGAAAGAGAAGGAATCACATCATCATGTTTCAACAAACCATTGCGTTTGAGCGAGACTCGTGAGGGAGGCCACATACGTGGATGTGGAAGCAGACGAGATCGTAGACGCAGACGAGGCCATGAACGCAGCCTTGGACTTAGTCAGAGTAGAGTGACAGTAGTAATAATGCGTCAATCGAGTTCCGAACATCATTACAGCATCAGCAGTATTCAGCGTTACAGCAGATTGAGCAGGCACACTAAACGGATGCAGTCATCAATGTTTTGAATATCACAAAATGTCAGAAATAACTGGGTTCACAAAAATGTCACTTGGTTGGCACTGTGTCTTACAGCTTCAGGGCTAGCTCGGTTGCGTTTCAGCCAGTATAAAAGTTTGATATCTTCAATGGAACTGGGACCTCGTCCTGATTTTACCGAGGACGTTAGTTGCAGAATCTCAACTCTAGTCAGGAAGAGATTTTCATTTTTTTTCAGATTTTTGAAAGAAATTTTAGGTGTGGTCTAACCCCAAGTCTGAAAGAGATTTTCAAAATTGGATCTAACCAAGGCTGAAGACTTTTTTCACGTTGGGTATAACTATGACTGAAAGATATTCTGAAGTTGGGTGTAATCAAGATTAAAAGAGATTTTTCAATGAGTCTAATCAAGGCTGAAAGAGATTTTGAGGTTGAGTCTAACCAAGGTTAAAAGAGATTTTGAAGTGAGATCTAACCAAAGCTGAAGACTTTTTCAGGTTGGGTGGGACCAAGGCTGCAAGGGATTTTCAAATTGAGTCTTACCGAGGCTGAAATACATTTACAGATTGAGACTAACCAAGGCTGAAAAAGATTGTAAGGTTGAATCGGAACAAGGCTAAAAGAGATTTTGAAGTATTTAATCTTTTGCTATTTTACAGTTATTTTATTATCAGTACCAATATAATGCTTAAAAGTAATAAGATCGTTGGATTATTAGTAATAATGAAGCCGATATTTATAGACAACAGAATAGCACACACGCTCTGTAACACAATACAGCTGTAGCACAGTTCTGTAACGAATTTCTTTGATATCTTCTTGGTTAGTAATCCTTATATCATACCTTAAAAGTGGAGTAGTTTCTACATTTACCTTCTTCTATAATGTCCAACTAGTCCTTTTTCAATGAGAATCCTTAAATAGAAACTTATGGAATTTTATGCACTGAACAGCAACTTTTGCCCCTCCTGGCATATGCTTAG
Organism: Stratiomys singularior; assembly: GCA_954870665.1. Lineage (NCBI taxonomy): Eukaryota > Metazoa > Arthropoda > Insecta > Diptera > Stratiomyidae > Stratiomys > Stratiomys singularior. The sequence continues at coordinate 8,440,495 of OX940881.1, read as the reverse complement.
CGCTCCAAATGGGTGGAGACACATCGGAGATAGAATATGTGACAACCAATGCAGCAGCGGCATTTGTAACATTATGATCGTCATCGGGGTGGCTCTTCTGCTCAAATAAAAATACCAGTGGATAGATATGAATTTGCATGAAATGCACAGGACCCAACCGCACATCCCAAAGAAATCGCCTTAAGTTCATCGATAATACTATGTTTGTAAATTGATCTAAAAGGCGCGACTATTTCTGCCTTCATACCATGCCAAAGCACAAATGCCACAAGTCTCCAAATTGTTTTCCTCATTTATCGCCAAAATTATGCAAATAACGAAACAAAGCTTCTATGCCAAAAGACAAAAACGATCAAATTCATTCTAATCTATGAACTTTCTCATATTTTTTTCAAAAATCCCTTCGGCACGCTTTGTTACGGACTTATAATAAATACAATAAAGAACAATAAAACTTCTTAAAAAAGTCAAACCACGTCAAAACATCACCCCCTCATATACACATCGTTTAAAAAAACTCGTTACTGTTCAATAAAAAACGAATCCGTTTCAGAAAAAACAACGAACACAAAAGCATAGCTGAGTCCTAGACGTTAATTTGCTTTCGCACCAGGTACAAATAAACATATAACAAACAGTATTTAAAAAAGTCAGGAAAAGTCAAAAAAGTCACTTACTGCCACCATAAAAATCTGAATTTTCGACTGGCGAAAAATCAAAAAAAAGGCAACAGGACTACCTGACATTACTGTCGTTGTTTCTTGGAGCTCGCACATATCACAAGGATCAACTACTTTATGAACGTGTACCCACGCTAACTGAACAAAGCGCATCTCACTCTTGCTGGGAGTTTCCAAAAAGTTAAGAACAAAGCAAACAATTTTTAAACGACATGTCACCGTCGCCCTACAAATCTAATATCCTTCCTTTTTTCTGAAAAGATTTTTTTATGACCCGAGCCGGACCGTATAAATTTTTTTTTCACGTCATACCTGATGACCGAATTAGTTCAATGTTTTACGGTCGATTCTAAATGTGCGCAAGAAAAACCCTCATTTGAGGAGAATTTGCATACAATCAAGCACGCCTGGCCTTGTCAAACGGTGTTGGTCCTTTGAAGACAAGTAGGTGGTCACCGTGCAATTTCCAAGCAGGATTTTAAAAATTTTTGCAAACGACCATGCGAGGCGAAAAAAAAGGAACAACATGAGCAAAGGAAGTAGCATGCAATAAATTTGACCGTGCTGTTAACATAGTGATCCATAAAAATCGGAGCCGATTGCGAAAATTTCGCCGAAAGGCTAACGCAGCGATCCTTGATCGTACCTTGAAATACTCAATAAACATTTTGCGTTGTTTCATACAAAAAGCCAAAGCAGATTTCGAACGTAAATAAAACACCCATTGACCATAAAGCAATTGAGTTAATTCGGAATGTTTGCAAACACGTTAAAAGGTCAGATTCGCCCATGTTTGGATCCGTCATCATGAATCCTCTCTAATTGCTTCGCTAAATAATTCACGCTCGTTGCCGCTCGGAGCGTACCTGGGCCAAGGATCGACGCTTGGACATGCCAAGATGACCGATCGACCGACCGAGCAATGTCATAAAGTTGATGGACATTGTTCGGCAGTTGCCTTTGTCTATGATCGAATGTTTAGGGAAGTCATTACAACCCTTTATGAGAGTCCAAGACCCAGATTAGTTGCATTTCGGCGAAAGTCCTTTAATTGGTCACTGCAACAATTCCGGGAACGCATGTTCATTACTTAACTGTTCAGTTTAGTGCAATTGCATAAGATTGCCAACTCAGTGTAGGTAGGACAAATTTGTCGCATGATTAGATGGACATAAGTTTGCTTATCCTTGTCCTGGAAAATTGAATGGTGCAATTCGGTATTCTAAAGTACTTCGAATTTGTGCCATTGCAGACGAGTCTTCTGGGTTTGAACACGTTTGCGAAATTGGGACTAGACCTCGAGTCTTTCTTATCAACTTTTAGTTGGATTGGTGGTAGCGCGTGTTGAATTTAAATTTAAATGAAATGTTTTCACTTAGATTATTGCACATAGACGAATTCTGATGCATTTTTCTGTTGATTAGGAAAATTTAATTTCCAGTCTGGCCGTTATCAGCAAGGCGACATATGTGCTGCTAACCCTCTAAGATTATAGTGAGTAGTAGCTAATGTGTCTAGTTGCGATTGCGATTAAGGTATCAGCGAAGGAGTATCTTGTTTTGCTGAGTATTTTTGGCACAGCTGCCATTACTTAATTTAAATTAATTTAAGGTTAACGAAAGAAGAGTTTGAACTCTGATAATGGAGCGGATGATTAATAAATTCACTTCATTTTCTAGACTGTATCCGAGTGTAGTTATTCGGGGGAAAAACGGATTGCATTGTTACAAATCTTTGTCCAGCAGCTAAGCAGGACCTCCTGCCTGATTTTTTGTTGCATCTCGGGCTCTGACATTGCTCATCCTTTATAGTGGCGAAGATCCAACGCAAGATTTCAGCACATATTCTCAAATTCCTTTGTTACCCACAGTTGAATTCAGCATATATAAACGCATAAAGTTACACTTTTTCAGATATTTATCCCCTGGTTATGTTGTCATCAGATGCTCCTTCATGATTTGAAGACTCCCATGTCAGAAAGCCCACCATTTGTGAATCAGGATTGGACAATCTAAAAGAAAACTGACACAATTCATTCAATTCGTTGATTCTGAGCAGACTTTTTGTAGTATTCCCTTTTCAATTAAGGGTTTGACAATACTCTCTTGTTAGAATGGTGGCAAAGAGATCAGTGATTCCGTTGTCTTTCAGAAGCCGGGGGAAGCCTAGTCCTGTGAAAATCGGGTGTTGTTGCATTGTTTTCTGACTATCGTCTGAGAAGGTTTCACCGGTTGTTAGCATGCCACGCTTCTCCCGTCAGTTTGACGTTCCCTTTTGCTTGAATGGTGCAAAAGAGTTCGGAAATTCCGTCGTCCTTTGCCAACTGGTTTCCATGATTCGAAGTCATTCGGTGTGCTTGCATGATTTGATGTTTCGTTCTCAAAAAAATTCGCCGTCTGTGTTTCAGTTTTTAAAAATGTAAAAGAAAGCATACTGAGCGTCGTCCTTTATTCCCTCAAGTTTGAATGCTTATTAAATGTCTTTGGTTGCAATCAGATTATTCCACGGTAATCCTGTTTTTCTCCAAGGAATTGGTCGTTCCCTTTTTGTTCAGATGGTGACCAAGAAATTAGGAATTCTGTTGTCTTTTAGAAGCTGATCTCCAAGTTGCGTGGTCACCAAGCAAGCCTGCAAGATTGGATCACTCCACAACCGAAGTATTTCACTTCTCTGGAGTTAGGTTGAGAGATCCTGGAAGCAAGCCTTCTACGCCTTGTCGTTTGTGTTATTTCTGTTCTTTCGTGAGGGTTTGGCGTTGTCCATTTGTAAAAGTTGCGGAAAAGTTATCAATGATTCAACCGTTTTTCAGATAGCAGTTCTTCATAGTTCCTAGTTCCATAGCCTTGAGAAGTTTCTATATGGTTTGATGATTCTCTTGTCCAAATCAATTCTGAAAGTATTAAAGGAAGCATTCCAAGCCTGGTTGCAAGATTGCTTGATCTCATTCATTTGAATACTTATTCAACTGTTGTGAATAGACCTTGTGAGTATTTTCTTTTTGGATTGCTGCAATGAATCCATTTATCATCATCCATAAGGATGTGATAAAGAAAACGCTTTCTTTTGTGTGGTTGGACCAGTCATTCACAAGCAAACAAACGACGCTCAATGTCCCTTGCTTTCAAATCAAAAAGAAGCTCAGTTTCCTGCCCCTGCATCATTCCAAAAACATTTAATCAAATGACAATGGCTTAATCGTGACTTCTAATTGTGACCCCAGTCGAGTAACGCCTCCAACACAGCGTCCTTGAAGGATTTTTTGGCTTTCTTTACTAAGACTGTCGTCAAAATCGAAATGAAAAAAAAAACAAAAACAAAATGAAAATAGATCGAAATGACCATCTTTAAAGTGACGAAACCCATCATGATGAGCTGAAGATTTATGTTTCTTAGACGGAGGGATAAATAAAACACTTGTTTCATTTAATTACACCAACTTTATTAAATTATATTTCTTATATTCACGGTATACAATTGATATTGTATACGTGGACCGGTATTGAAAAAGGCACCCCAATGCAGCCTCACATTGGGTGATAGGGAACAGAGGCTTGTCTGTACCTTTTGACGCGAAAGAATAAGTCCTCTTCTTTAAGACAATTTCAATACTATTTATATCACTCATTGCCTACTTGGTTTAATTTAATTCAATTCAAAATATTAATGCCTACTTTGTTTACAAACTTTAATTCAACATAATTGTGTCTACTTTGTTTGTATTAATTCAATGTGTGTGATTTGTATATTGTGGGATCGATTTGGGTAAGTGTAACACTGAAGCTTCAGTTAGAGCAGGATTTTAGTAAGCATTTGGAGCTTTCGATGCACTCGAGGCTTTGGTATTTCTTCTAATTGAAATAAAAAAAATATTTCCTGGAAATGAAGATTATTTGACACATAATCGGACATTTTGTATTCAACTCACAGCATATGATGCCAAAACAAAATCACTAATATGTCAAAACGGTTTGTTTGCCATGTGTCTAAGCATCGTTCATGACGTTTTGACTATGTCAAAATTAACTAGGACGCAATGCTGGCGCCATCTATTGACAAACATTGGGAATTTAGTTGTAAACGTCATTCAAAAGTGTGGTTACACCAATTTTTCCAAACGCTGTATAGAGCTTAAATGTTCCCTTTAGATAGATTACGTGTCCAATATCTTCAAAATAAAAGTGGACCTTTTTTGCGAAGAACTTCGTTCCTATGCCCAAGCACTCGACACTTACAAACGGTACACTTTCCAGCATAGTGCAATATCTACCGACTTGAGGCAGCTCAGCCGCAGACAGGACATCGTCGTGTTAGCTGACTTTTATATATGAGACTGAAATGAAAGCTTACGTCCCGCTGTTCAGCTGCCTCGAGCTTCTAAGTGGACTTTTTCTGAGTACAAATACGCAAGCAAGCCAAGAGCTGTTTGAATGCGCATCATTTTGCTTAGAATGCGCATCCTTTCGCAATCCTTATTCTAGAATTTTTCAAGTTAGTCTGAAGTACAAGAAACTGTTTTGGTTGAAATTGGTTTGGAAGCATGTATTCGTATAAACTAGGACAAAAAGATGCATTGAAACTCGATTTAGATTCCCTAATTAAAGTTTACACCTTACAACACATCCAAATTGAATATGGATTGATTGCATGAAAACGCCTTGTGCTACTGTCTTCATCGTAGAACACATTTACATTGAAGTCTGATTAACGTTAGGATAAACGTCGTCACATGAACCTTAAACCAATGCTCCTTATTCAGTGTAGAAGCCAACGGAAATTAGTAAGCTTGCATTCAATTAGGACCGAATCCATGCAACACCATCATCATCATCTCCTTACCAATAGATTAATTGAAATCCAGTAAAATGTTCTCAGCATGAAACATCCTTTCAATTTTTCTGCATTCTTCTCCTTTGATTCCGTGTTCGTTTCAATTCCTTTTGAATATGAAACGTTCAAATCAAAGAACAAGCATCCTGGCAAATTTATTGGCAGGCCGATAAATGTTTTAATGTTATATTTGCAAACACTTGAAGCAAGCGGTCAAGCGGGTGAACATAAGCTCCTTACTTGCCTCGGATTCCTTTTCACTTGGAAAATTGTGGTCAGGGATTCATTTCCGTTTTAGGCAATTGTTTGAACAACAACCAAGTGCGATTGCTAAGGCTCAATATCCAGGGGCGGAACGTTTTACTTTTCGAAATCAATTGAACACGTTGACATGCAATCTTGCAGCCTTGGCCAATTTAAGGATTTCATGTTTGTTTCTACATCAAGTACACAGAAAACGAGTCAATACGCTTGCCGAATCGAAGCAACTAACAGCTTCACTCGTTGAAGAAATTCAACCAATTTTTTCAACGATTTACTGGATTGCGTTGTCCTTCACGCTATGCCACTGACTCTAATCATCCCCACTTGACATACTTTACTCATCCATTCCATCCTTCATGGCATTCTGTTTGTCGAATACATTAAGGACATCACTGGACTATGTCTAACATATTACACATCAATGTCCGTTTGCTTCCACGTTTCCCCAAAATCAGGATGTCTTAAGTCAGATGTTACTATCCTAGACGTAGTAGCTGTGGTAGGTGGAAGGCTTAGACGGCGAATAAAGTCAAAAACATGATGATCCTTGTAGAGATGGAGTTGTGCTCCAGTACGTTGGTACGTGGGATAAAAACGTTGCCCTCAATTGAAAAGTAAATGAAAATGTTTGCAATTGACATGACCATTTCTAATGGTATTTCCTGACCGTTCCTGTCGTTCAATAGCCGGTCGAGCTTGGCCAAAAAGGAAGGAAGAAAGAGCGTAGAAAAGGAAGAAGAAGCAGAAAAAAATAACACTAGAAAAATTGGTTTTTCTTTGCTCTTATCAACTGCTACACGTTCTTGTTACTGAGTTTAAACGTGCATACCTAGATACAAGCAAACAAACATAAGTTCATATATTGACCGCTGGTTTTGCTATTTTTTGTTGTTGTTGCCAGGACGAATCGAAGGTTATGTGAAATGGTAAAGAGACTCCGTTGATAGGATTCGTCGTGTTGAGTTCAATGATGACATGAAAATTAAGAAGTCTCATGCTCAGGACAAAATGAATCCGTCTAACTACGTCAAGCAACGACTCAAGTTGAAAATACTATCAAAGAAGCCAAATAATATTCTGATTTTACAAATTTTCTGGTGGTCGTGATGGAAAAGTTTGTTGTAAAGTTGAGGAAGGAGTGAAAGGAGAAGAATTTCGGTGATATTGTTAAATCTGTGTTACCATACTTGGACGATTGGAATCCATTTGTGGAGGAAAAACCTTTCGAGAAATTGTTTTTCACGCACACACTGTAACTCTTTTTTTTCTACAATACCATTCAGGGAAACTGATGGCAGTTGACGTTGAGATAACACTGAAAGTCTTCAATTATTCCTAAGTTCTTTGAATTGATTTATTTAAAGTGCTACCATACCGTGCTTTTAAGCAAATAATAAACCGGAAACTTTGTCAATGAAGACCTGTTGACACACTCTGGAAATCACGAGGCCTGGTTTGTGCTAGGTAATCCGCTCGACGTCGCTGGGGTTTGTCCGCATCAGCTGATGATGACACTTGTTCGCGATGATGACAGATGTCTGCATTTGTTGATGGACTCTGCAGTTTTCAATCAAGAGTGTGTTTATCGTTTCCAGAATAATAAAACTTGAAGAATTCACGGCGAGTTTAAAAATGTTGTGTTGAACGATTACCAAAGATCACTGGAACATTTGCTCGCTGAAGAAGGCTTACGGTGATGTTGCTATTTATAACGGAACTTGTATTACACATTATATATACATTGTATGAACAATAACCATTTCCACGCGAGGCCGATTTCGAATGTACTTGGATTTTATTGACTGTACCTACAAGACTGACATGTGTTGGATGGGTCCAGATGTAGAGCCATGCCTTAATTGACTGTTTTATTGAATTTCAAACTGCAGAATATTTTTTTTCTGAGTAATTTACTGGATTGGTTTTTGTTCAGTTCAGACCGAACAGTAAAGAAAAATGTTAAAAATTGCGTAGTTGGTTGTAGTGAGCTTGACATGCTTCCTCTTTTTTAAACATGACAGCTTTTGAGCCATAACGTAAAACTGTGGAAGACCATTGTTAGTACTGATACAATGCGGACCTATGACAAGTTGGTGAAAGTCTACAAAAAACCGAACCAAGACCTCCAATGCTGCGGACGAATCGGCAGGCAACCGCAATGTCAGACGGAAGTATCTCCTGATTTAGAAGCGATTAGAAAGTCTTTGATGATGAGGAATGAGGCATGAATGATTGGAAGGATGCATCGCCTGATGTGAATGTGAATATCTTCAATCTCTTGGTCAAAATGAAAAGCATCGTAGCTTGACAGACAGTGTGATTTCCTGATCAGGGTGCCTGTCATGCTTGCTGGAACATATTGAAAAATGCATCCTTTGTATACTTAAAAAACGTTTACTTTTGTGAGCTTCGAAGTATTAGTTGATTTCCGGATTCGTTGTCTATATTTTCCGTTTAGACACGCTTGGACTGCATTTATTGGGGTGTAATTTAATTCTCGTATAAGTCTCATATGTCTTATTTTGATGGTAATATTTCATATTACCTCACAAAAAATTTGGCCAAAAGATTTGGCACAATGGTCAAAAATTGGGCAAATTTAAGTTTGTTAATATTCGAGGAGGTGGCTTATAATAGAGTCCCGAAGGCCCAACGATCGCTTCGAATACCTCAGCATTAGTATTTGGGGAAATTTTGAGTTATAACGAAGCCAATCAAAAACAAAGGAAATCTCTTAGCTTTGAGGTATCAAAAGTTCCAGTTTTACTACATTAGTACGTCACAGACTAACTTGCCTGTGCTACGGTTAACTAACCCCTCTACGTTGGCAATTTTTGGCCAAGCTAGGACAATCTAGAAAGACTTATTCTGTACTCTCCTTCTTCCGGTTGACTATGTAGCTAGGATTTTACTGTTGCTAGTGCTCTATGATTTTTGTTGTTTTGCATCTAGAGACCCATGTTAATTTTTAAGGTTTTTTGATGCTGATGCGTCCTAGAGATCCTGTCTGTAATCAGAAAAATGTTTACAACGATGAACAAATATATTCACGTTGCATATTTATTGAGCAGCCGCGACAGCTAAGAATGCCTCACTGTAGCATCAAGAGGAATAAATTAGAGCTCAGCGAAAAGGTGACCATAATCTGGTCCCTCTTCTTCTCTGGGGTGGTCCTGACAGCTAAGAATCTCTTTTTTGAGCACCAGGTGGCCTCAGTGATGGATAGTTCTGGAATGAAGAGTTAAGGATCGAGAATGTTAGACGATAAACTGTCTATGCGCCCTCTTAAGAGCAGATCACTAGGTTGAGATCCAGTAGTGAAATCTGTCAAAGAATTAGATGACAGCAGATACTTGCTATTTTTTACATACTAGAGAACAAGGTGGCTGGATCGAGACAATTGGAGGGGACCTTTTCTTGGGTCGGATTGAAAAGGATTGAAAAGGCTGGATTCTATTGAACTGTTATACCTCCAATGGTGGTCTTATATGAAACCAATGTTTCCCATGACCCATCATTTCGTATCCTGCAGAAACTGTCTCAGTCAAATTGAAAAAACCGCCTTAAAAATTTCCAGAACTATTGCAACTCACTTTTCATTTTCACAGTTCATTTGATTTTCAACGACAACTCTGGAATAGTCTCTGGGTAGATTTCGAAAAAACAAACCCATAATTACATTTCACCACCAAAGTCAAGTACTGATCCAATTATAGTTGATTTGTTCTAAGCTGATTTCCACTTCTAACCGGAATCGTATGAACAGACAAACAACTAACGATGACGCCTAAGGATTCATCAAGGTGTCATGCGTCAGTTAAAAAAGTAGCGAAGCAAACAAACACATTTGTTGTTCGTTTTCTTTTCGTGCATTGCAGTTGTCCTTAAACCCAACACCTCTAAATTCAATTATTCGCTTATTGTAGGGTTTTAACGGCGCGACCAGGAAAACTAAAAGATAAGCCTGCAAAAGTATCAAATTACAACGTGTTACTGTCAACAAAATGTCAGCTAATTAGAGGAACTTTTCATTACGCCAGGACGATTGCAGCAGTCACATTTTCACAACTTGTTCGAAAATCGAAACATTCGCAACCTTGCCCACCAGAAAGGTTGCAAATGAAGCCTTGTTAACGGTTTTTTAATGCATCAATTGCTGATAATAATATTGCAATCATGAACGTTGCATTTATTTCGAATAAACCATCTCGATATTGTATCGAGATTGAGCCGGAAATCAAAATGAAAATGAAAGTCGATAGATTTGAAATTGAAAACTAAGGTTGAATATTACCGAGGAAAAGATTGCAGTTTCCCGAGAGAAACCTGCATTTGACATATCTATTGCTAGGGGTGACTTGTCAACAGATTTCGTTTTTTCTTCCTTTTTATGCCCACGGACTGGTGACGAAGAAACAAAGGACAAAAGTGACCGTGGTGACGTTGAAGTCATTCTGACAAGGGTAACATTTAACGTACAACGAGAGGAGTGAGATTTCCTTCTAAAGGTCATCACGTTTGACCGCTTCAGGATTTCGTTGATGCTATGGAGAAAGAGCAAAAAAAAAAAACTACAAAAATGAAGCAATGGAGCGCATGGAGAAGGCTGTGAATTTTCAATTGTTGTCCTATTGATATAACTGCCAATCATTATCGATGTAACGATTCGAGGTGTAATAGAAACGTAGACGCCGCTAACGAAATAAAGGATATAATCGGGGGAAATTGTTGCTAGTGACTGAATTTGTTCATTTGAAAGTCTCCTGACCGTTTTGTCATGAATGAGCAAATAATTATAAAATAGAAAATTATAAAAATAGTCAGAAAACGAGGAAGAAATTTGTGACGGAATGCAAGGACATCCTCGATCAGAAAGCCAACGGGATTCAGGGTAAAATAAGTATGGGATACGATACGAAAGTAAATTATCCAACGGCGGAAATCAACGAGCCTTAGAATCGTCAGATTGCAAAGGGAGGCAAAAATTAAATCAGCGTTAGTTTGAATCCACCTGAAAAAGAGTTGACATTTTTACTGAATTATTTCTACTATATTTGTTATTGCTTCCATCTTCATAAAATTTTTTTGTGCTAGAAATAAAGAAACCTTCCTTTTAATTTTATGTTTTTTTATTTACCTTGCGGAATCGATTTTCGACCGTGATCGTTCGGTCTTCATCAGCGATTTCTACTGTATATATTCTACTGTATATTTCTACTGTAATTCTATTCTATCTCCACGAAGCCTGGAGCAAGCGCAGAAGAAGTAAAATTTTATATAAATACATTAAATACATACAAATACATTCAATGGAAAACCCAAACATGTTTTGAGCTATCGCGCCAACGATGATGAATATCTGGAAGTAAAATTTGAGTTTTCGAATATCATTGAAAAATTATAAAAACGTTAGATTGGGGACAGGTCTAATCGAAATACTTGGAAACGACCATACTTTACCCTTTTTAAAAATTATTTAAAATGTTTTTTATTTTTATAAAGGATTAAACAGGAACAATATTTGAATACTGAAGTTCATATTACCTGTCCCAAAAGGAATCATCTCAAAATGAACTGAGAGTCAACTTTTTCATTCGTGGCTAATCTAGGCAAAAGTAAAGGGGTCAAGGGGGAGGGATTGAGAAGTGTGTGAATGATATAGTTTTCCGCTTTTCTTTTTGAGTGGTCGGAAAATCGAGTCCCTATTGGCAGTCAAAATGGCATACCAACATCGTAAGGTGAAAACTGTTGAAGCGTAAGAGCAGCTCGAAGCTGAGGCTCCAAATCAAAACTTAAATTAGGCTCAATCAGAAAGTATAGTCTGGTTTGTAATTCACGTTTGCTGAAGACAAAACGCGTTTCGAGCTGTCGCGCCATTGATGATAAATATCAGGAAGTAACGTTTGAGTTTGTGGATTTCGTGGAAAAATTACAGAGGCGTTCGATTGGGGATAGGAGGTATCGAAATGCTTGGTAATAATCGTATGTCACTCTCTGTAAAAAAATATTTAAAATGCCCTTTCAGATACTGACAAAGATCCTTGATCAGAGATTTATGGATGCGGCTCAAGTGAATGCCTGGTGAGGATCACGTCTAGATTTATCAGTTATTGAATAAGATATCAATCTGTTTAGCCCAGCCTGTATAAGATTACTAATTCACATTCTCCCGATTGTACATATTGTATGCGAGGGGACCTAAAATGCAATATAGGCAACGTGGAGACTTCAATGTGGAAACGAGTGAAATCCATTCGAACGGTTTGATCAGAGAAATTCTTTCTTCAATGGAACCTTGTGGCACTCTTTCTTCCGGTTTTGCTTTTAATCAAAAAGGATATATTATAATGGCTGACAGCCTCAATGACGGGATGGAGTATGTCCTTCCCATAGTAGAGCCCTTCTTATATCTTAATGGCACCTTGACCCACGGGCAAGAAACGAAGCGCAATCCAAAGTAAGGTATCAAACAGACTCCGGCCTAGTGGTCTAGTTGAAAAGAAATGTGTTCAGCCTCACTCAAGCCAATGGCCACACGCGAACTTTGGGACAAAGACTGGGATACGGATCTGCCCGATATGATTTAAATTTTAATGGTAAAATTAAAATAGAGTGGGTTATTTGTCAGATACCGTGAAGAACGATCTCTCTCCGGTGATTCAAGATCCTCGGATACGTGAATACCGCACAGGCATGCAATGGGTCCTCCTTGTTGGCATGGCAGGCAATTGCAGCATGGTAGGAGAAAGAATAAGTGCACAGAAGAGACACAGTGTGTCCTTTGTCAGGGGTCTGTCCCGAGACCAGATATTTGAAAATACATCCCAGGAACCAGGAAGATCCAGGAAGTGTCGAGTCTTCCAAGAAATCCTAACCAAGGTCTAGTTGTTTCTGCAATAATCCAACCATCAGTTAGGCAAGCCGACTTGCTGCTGCACCATCACACCAGAAGTTTGCCAGCATGGTGTCCTCACGATTCCGGTACAGTTTCGGTCTGGGTTCAGAACAGCGTTTACTTCCAAGTCGAACGATTAGTTGTCATCCTTTCAACCTAGAGTCAATGCTTTGGAGGACACTGTTTCGAGTACAGAGAGACATGCCCTCGCCGGAGGTTACTTCAACGCTAGGGCAATTGAATGGGACATACCTGAATCAGATGCTCGGGGAAGCTGCCAAAGCTGATGGAAGCTATGCTGAGGAGCGGAGGACCTGTGAAAAAAATGTGGGAAACTCAACTATGAGAATCTGTACGTCCGTCTGCGAGTCCTCCATGCCCGAAGAAGACCCCAGTACGGCAAATCCTCAGTATACGAAAATCTTCAAGTGCCGAAAAACTAAGTGAGTGTCACAAGTTACGACGGGAGATCCAACGAGTTCCGACCTGGGATAAGGTATGACCCGAGGTACCCAATCAGCAGATTATAAGTCAGCCAGAATATGTCTCCGAAGACTCATGAACAGCAGCGAGGTCAGCCGTTGGCAAATCCTGGCGAATGACATAAGAAAGCCTGGGCTACAAAATAGTGATACGGATGCTCGGTGCCCAAAGATCGCCTCGCTCATACGAGCCAGTAAAGATGAACGGCCGCTTTCCCTTTTCCATCCCGTCCCTAATTTTCACGAAGATGTAATTGGAGAAGGATATCTTGACTTTAAAGGCAGGAATGGCTCCAGGTCGAGAAAGAATTCCAGCTGAGTTATTACAGATGATCTTTCACTTTGTCCTGATCTGTTGCTCAGAACATATCACATAGAGCGCCACGAATTGCATTCAAATTGGAGAGTCAACGCCTTCCTTGCTAGAGAGCAATGAAACATGCACCGGCGCAAAATCGAAGGCAACAGAGAAAATTTCACGAGATCGGAAGAGAGATAACGCTCTCTCAGGAATTGGCAACAGTCCTAGGAGCAAGACACACGGGGATGGAGGATTACACAACATGTCTCTGAAGTGAGGCCGTGGCTTAAATGAACGCATGGTGAGACTGATTTCTACTTGATTTAGCTCTTAAGCAAGCATAGGTGCTCTTGCTCTGACCTGCACAAGGTAAGACCGAAATCTGAAAGGATACGGTCTCCTTATTGCGTCTTGTGTACAGGGAGGTGGATGATGTTTGCAACACATGTCTTTTCTTGCATAATGTGGAGTTAGAAGTGCGGAGACGTCAGGAGCGAAATTTAGTAGCTCTCTCCGGAAATACTGGCCGGAAAACTGCTGAAAACAGTTGAAAAATGGAGTCGCATGACACAACATGCTCGGGCAGTGCTGACACTGAAAAAAAGCTATACTGGAGCGCTGGTAGACGTCGGTAATGGAGGAATCTACTGTCTAGCATTTTTTTCGTGCTACAAGAGTGATTCCTGTGATCTGAAGGCGTCTCTAGGGGTAGGAACATGAAGTCTAGCTCAAAATAATGAGTCGAACGGTCTCAGTATAGGTTCTAAAGGTGACAGGGGGTATTTAGTCGGTAGTCCAGCAGAATTTCGTGTCTGGCAGTCCCACATTCGGGCGGTCATCCTCCCTGAGGGTACTCAGTTGGGAATAAAGAAACATTTTGCTGCTGGGAGTCCTAAACTCTAGCAGTCAATACTACTACCCAAATAAACCTGAATGGGGTGACTGAAAATTCAAAATATTCCATGAGTTACAGCACGATTCGGGTTACAGCGCCATTGAAGAAGAAGAAAATTTGGCGAAAAAAGAGAAAGAAGTGTTTGAATGTCCACAAACTCTATTTATCTCATAGACAAGGTTGATTTTTAGCGTCATGTTTGGTCAAAAAAGAGCAAGGAAGGCAAAAAGTGCGTTCAGCATCTGTCGTCTCATATATGAAATTTTCTTTGGCATGAGTTACGCGATCTTATCTGTATTCGAAAAAGATTCATTCACCTGTTTCCATGAAGAAAAATCCAATTTCAAAACGGCAAAACATCAAAATGGACAACGGAAGTTTGCCTTGCACACCATATTATATTTCCAAACACCAAATAAACGTAATATTGTTGGATCTTATGCAACAACTCAAAGGACACATCCATCATCTTGCACTAGACCTCAAGTATTTTCTTTTCTATTTCAACCGCATTAAAAGGACTTCCTGCATTTGTCGGAATGTTTTTTTGTTTCTTGGATTGGTTGCTCGCTACGATAAAGGATACATTGAGCGATGGAAAACCGACAAGTGAAACAAACAACAACGACGAAAAAATTGGAGAGAGAGAGGTTAAAAACAATTTAATAGAGTTCACATTTTATGGCGGTTGATAGTAGAGAAAGTGAAAATGGATAAGATTTTATTGAATTGACGATTTTTATTTACAGTCCTTCGGTCTTTGCAAATAAACGTCTCAGAACTTGGCCTGTTTGGGGTTTCCGCAGGACAACGAATACGAACACTGAATAAATAGTCGTGTCCTGACAATACGTGAAAATCAAATAACTCGGTACAGGAATGGACCATAAATGCGACAAATTTTCACACGATCCTTCACAACGCAGCAATGCTGACCTTGATAGATGCTGTTGATTCAATCACCTGTTGGCTTTTGTTGTTGCTCCTTTATGTGGACCCACACATTGCATTTGCTCTCGCTTATCCTATTATGGGCCAGATATTCAGAACCCTTTTCATTGCTTTGTCAATATTTCACTTTCATTTCACAAGTGAAACCCACTCATCTCGGTTATCTTTAGACTGTTTACTCGGATTCATGGCTACAACGTCGCATCCTTACGCTCTTACAACCTCAAAAATTCAGTCAATATTACGAGAAATCATTCGATGACCAAGTGGCGGCTTCGATCAAACATTCACACAGCAATATGAATTTTGGCAATTCTTCACGAAATTCGATCGACCACAAATATCATTATCCTTGCCCTCGATCGCTCCCAGCCTGCGAACGGAAAAAATAAAAGGATAGTGTGTGGTGGAACGAAAAGCAAAATCATCAGCGGACCTGAATTGGACGTTGAAGGACTTTTTCAAATGGTGGCGTTATGCATTTATCCTTTATTGTTCTCTTATTGTGCAAACGATAAGTTCCCAGGATGATCGTTGTTTCGATGCAAACGTACAGGTACCGAATTATACGTGATGAGAACATACACACAAAAAAAAAGGATAAATATGGTAGCATGAAAATTCACATTTAAAAGATGTTTTTCATATCGACCGTTGATACATTGATGCAAAATTATTTTTCTCACTTTTATCTCGCCCAGCATGGACACCGTCCTTTCAATATTTCCTTTTTTTTTGTCGAAAACTTTTCACCATTGTGCAATTTTCAGCGGCCCGAAATTGATCTGAACGTTGTGAAAGGAGGAGGAGGAGGAAATCATCGTTTGATCGTTACATATCAAACACATGTGATAGGAGGAATGCATGGAATGGTCAGTATGTACGATTAGACGAGAGGAAAATTCAAAAGAAAAATCGGTTTTTGATAGTTTGGTCATGCGTGATTCCCGGTATAAATTGGGTTTGGTTTGTTTTTTGTGCTTCTTCTTCTGGGCATAATCGTGATAAGAGCAAATCGACGGTTATGTAAAAAAATTTGCACGGGAAGGCTTTGAACTTATTTCTATTACTGCGTGCAGAAATTTTATTTAGTCCTTTGGCTTGTGTTCCGTTCCGAAATAATTTAAATAGTACCGATCCTTGCTAAACCGGACAAATTTTCGGGATCGCTGATACGACAGGATAGCAGCAAAATCAAGTCATCAAATGATAAAAAAAACATTATCGAAGAAATCCTTGCTCGAGGAGTGTTGTGAAGTTTGTTGTCCTTCGAGTCCTTTGTTCAATTAATATTTTTATTTTACTAATGCATTTGTTTCATTTCTATGATGAAATTGACAGCCATTTCGAATGTTTAGTTCGTTCCTTAACATTGAAAATCCAATGTGATTTTTCAGTGTGAATACCGAGTTTATACTGACCAAAGGATGCGCCAACCATCGGATTAAAATTGCCAAGAAGAATTCTAATATTCACCTGGTTGCATTTTCCTGCACACGCAATTGTATAAAGGTTTCTCCGCAAGATAACGAGATTGAGGTCAATGCGAACAGGATAATTATTTGAGATTATTTTTTATATCCCTTATTTGATTCTATTTTTTACTCTCTTTAATAAAAAAATCGAATTATGCATACAGAAGACTACTTGAATAGAATGAGCGATATTATCAAAGAAGGACCCTAAATAAAATTCAGGGAAGATCTCCTCGTGGACTTCATCAAACAAGTGGATAAAGTCATGAAAGAGTGCAATTCAATCATTGGGGACAACAAACTGAAAATTTTTACCGCACTACTCCCAAGGATTAAGCAACTACCCAAAAAATACCCATTGAACGAGAGCAAGGAAACTGTTTCCGAAGAAATGTCACCAACACATCGGTTAGTTTAATGGATACGTCAAAAGATTGGAAGCAAAACAATTCCCGACCCAGTCAGTGAAAAACACCCAAAACTGTACCAGAAGTCTAGTAACACGTGACAGATTATATAGGACGAGTTTATTATCTCATTTGACGTTAAGTATTATTTCCTGGCATCAACGAAGCCGTCCGCCTTCTGGAAGAGGGGTAAGACCAAAAAAAAGACAGGACCACAATGGAAGGAAACAGTCAAACAGTTCATTAGACTCTCTAAACTTTGTACGGAAGAAACGTATTTCATCTTTAAGGGAGAATTCTATAAACAATTAAAAGGTGCACCGAAGGGTAGCCTTCTATCCCCTTTACCTTTTCAGGAAAATCTTTATGGCAAGACTCAATTTAGATGTAGCAGCGAAAAACACTTTGCGAAGATTGTGATAACGGTACGTGGGCGACAAATTTGCCACATCAAAAATTTGGAACGAACTCCGCCACACTCATTCGACTACATAGGGACATAAGCTTCGTCTACAAAATCGTGCAGGAGGGAATACTATCAATTTTTAATATTCTATTGAAAAGAGCATGGAAAATTTTGGAACTAGAAATCTTCAGGAAACAAACAGACCACAGAAGGGTTATTACCAGCAGTTCGAACTATTGCTATCAGCACAAAGTTGTATACAGGAATCACATGATTAACTGGAACACTCCGCATCTCTCCAGTTGGACCAAAAAGAAAAGAAATCAAGCACATTTTGGAGACTGCAACATTAAATGGATACCCCAGTCAAGTAATCTTACCCATGATAAACAAACGAAGAAGATTGCTTCATTGGGCTACACTGACTAACCTTACTAAACAGGAGCTACATAGCAGAAGAACAACACTCAGGTATAACCAGGTTTCGCTCTCCTTAAAACTAATTAAAGAGGCATGGTCTGGCCGTAGTTTCAAGCAGCAGAGACAACTAACTGAGGGGATTTTATTACGATCAACTGAGGCAAATGACAAAGTCCGGAATATATAAAACCGCGTGTCCCCATTGTAGCAATATACGAGAGTCATTCAAATATAAACGAGCCTGTCGCTTCTCAGGTATTGAAAAGCGGGGTGGAGGTGGGTGAAGCGTAAGAAAGGGTTGAGAGGATCCCCTATAGATGACTCGAGGCTAAGCCGACAGCTCGAACGGTCGCTTTAGTTGTCCTAAATATGAGTGGAAGAGAAGTTCATCCTTCGGTTGCGTTTATTGCGAAACCGAAGGACGAATTTCTCTTTTGAACGCATCATGATAAAGTTTTCACAAGGGAAGGCGCTAAACCAGCTGAAATTCGGGATCGATAACTTGCACAATTTGGGAGCAAGGACTTTCTTGTCTACGAATGAAATCCTCTTTTACTGAATTTAAACAAGGGCGTGAAAAAGTGGAAAATGTGAGTCACCGAGGACGTTCCAGATCTTCACATTGCACTAGATAACAATCTTTAGGAAAATATAGTACAAAGTCCTTTTTCTTTGTTGCGATACGAAGAAAATCAAGTGCCAGGAGCAAGTATATTCTTTTCCGAAAGTCTGAATCCAATCAGTTCGAATTGTCAAAATATTTACAGTGCACTTGTACTTGACTGAAATTCAGCATCAGGTTGACATGCATCTTTGACATCGCTGTCACTGTCATCAGCTAACAATGATTACAAGTATGGCAGTGCAATGCTCTGTTTGCGAGGCACAGGGAATGTAACTGATTATGCTAAGCTAAGTTTTTTGTGTTTTGAATAGTAGCCTGTGTTGTTGCAGTAGTGACTTGAAAGTCAAAATTGAACAACTATAAATGCTTCGAAATGGGATAGACACGGTTTGGAATGACAGGTATGACTGAGCCAAGCTCTTAAGCTTCAACGTGAGAACTGAATGAAAAAACTATGGGCAATTACTGTAGAACTACTCATTTTTTGATCAACAAAATGATAAAACCTGAGGAGCTTGCGGTAAGATACGTTTCAAGATATTGTAATTCGCGTTGGCCTAGCAAATTCCCCATTTGGTGGAGACTAACAACGACAACAGACCTAGCATAGCTGGAAAATTTGGTATTCAGTTTTGTTCAGTTACGGTAGAACAGCAGGATTGACCATCTGTAATCAGTTGTGCCATACCCAGGGAGCTAGCTGCCCTTATTGGGAGTTGGGCTGGGAACTTACTCCTTCAGGATGTACTCAAGCCGTGCATTAGCAAAACAAACACTATTTCAATCAAACAAAACAAACTAGCTAACAATCCCCCTTCTGACCTTACAACACCGTGACTCAAATCTAATGAATTTTTGTTTTTGCATCCCCTATTAAAGTCCCCATGTTATCGTCTGGGTAGCCAAATATTCATTTGTCGCGATAGAATATCAACCTTGAAAATATTACGATGGTCATTGGCATACATAATCAAGTATGAAATAGAAAATTTATCAAAAACACAACAAATCATAGTATAAACACTAATGTACAAGCATATGAGCGTTCGTGTATGTATCACGTATGAGAGCATATGTTTGGTTTTGTAGTTAAGTTACTCGCAGTAAGTGATATGACCACTCAGCGTATGAAAATTTTGTCGAGCTGATTGAACCATTAAAATTCTTTGACCATGTCCACTCATTACTTTGCTGCGTTTGTAGCCAGCGGCATTTGATAATTTTCACGTGGAAAATTATGGTTAAATGCATGACAGTGTATGTTCCAGAAACAAAAGAATTATCACTTACATAAATTATTAAAAAGCACTTATGCACTTAGGTCGGTGATTAATTACGCGGCCGCAAGTGCATCCCTGAAGCAATCAAGGGGCGAGTCTAGTAAGAAGCGAAAGGTATCAGAAACATAAGGAAGACTCCTGTCCGTTTGTATATGGAAGTCGGAAAGACTTTCGGGAAGACACATATGGACGGTTCCCATCAAAGGAATGACTCTAGCTGTCCATTTGAGGCACAAAGCTAGATGCGCTACAAGGCTTACTTATCAGTAGTTGTTGTGGTTTGAAAAGATCTGAAATTTTTGTAGATAGTCCTGACTTCATAGTACGCAACGTTATCAGACGAACCTTTTGATACCGGAATTCGTTTTTTGGTGACCACAATTGAGACTGAAAATTTCAGTCCATGGGTACCACTTCCGAGTTGAAATGTGCGGTCGGGACTCAAAAAAAAAGGTATCAGCAGCTCATATGTGCGGTTCGATACAGCCTTTCATTTCTTCCACGATTTCATATGAAGAATTTATGTATTCTATAGATTATTAATGAAAATAATCAGTCTTTGACGAATGAGTTGCTTTTTTTCACTATAATGAAGCATGGACTTGGTAGATGTGGTTAAGCGACTCTATCTAATATGTTATAATCCTGAATTGACTCCCGTGCACCCATATAAGTGTATTAGCTAAGCCGGCGAGAGTATAGTTTTTAGATTATAACTCGCAGTTTAAGGCAGGCGAATGAATTCAAGTTTCACGCCAAGGAAACGAAGGTAAAATCGATGTCTGAATGCCTAAAAACACCAGACGATGACATGATTATAGTGCTACAGACCACTCTCGCAGTACACTTTAAGAAGCTTCTAAAAGTTCATGTCTAAGACCACTGTTGTTCAACGCATATATCACATATTTGCCATTTCTAGTCTGATTCGGACGACACAGCCCTCAATACAGCTTCGAAAGAATCCAAGAAAATGCAGATCTAATATCAAAAAAGATTGTTTGGACTATTTTTCGAGTCTAAATTTTCAGTCCAAATCCATTATGAAGTACTTGGTTGTATCGTAAGCAGTGGAGTTTCATTGTTTTTAGTTTATTGTATTAACCGGTCAAATCCTTGGTATTTATCAAAAGAGCAAGAGATCTTCTGGAGCTAAGGCTCCTAAAACTCGCTTTCCGGGATCACCTTCGGAAATGCCTACATAGCCCATTAGAAGTCTCCGACAGAGCTGTAATGTTTCCCTTCTGCTCCTGCATGAAACGAGGGAGGAGAAAAAAGTTCAGCGGTAGCAAATCAGGACAACACGAGAAGAGGTCATGATTTCTCGAAAACTCCCACACCAGCAGCGCCTTGCCACGGCGAAGCTTCTAAGAAACGGCAATGTATAATTGCAAGCGGAGGACGCGTTTGAGCAACCTGTAACAATGCTTGGTCAAAACTTGCTTCACCTTCGGGGTGTTGCTGCTGTGAAGCTTCCAAGAAATGACAATGTCTAATAGAAAGTGGAGGACGCGCAAATTTTCAAATACATCGACTTGAAAAACTGTGAATTTCAGTGTTGAACTCTTGGTGACCAAAACGACGCCTGTCGAAAAAGGAAGCGGACGTGTATTTGACTTTTGATAACTTAGTCATGGTGACTTCTTTCCGACGAAGGGATTTCTTGGTTCACTCAGGTGTTTGTTCTTCAGGTCATACTCAAAATAAACCTTTTTTTTCACTGATAATCACATTGTCAAAGAAATTTTGGTTTTCTTGAAGATAGTACTGAATTTTCTGGGAGATCTAAATACGATGCACTTTTTGTTCATCACTCAGGACTTTTGACACAGGGTTGGCAGTAGAGTAAGATTTCTTTGCCGTTTGGAATTCAGGAACGCCTAAATTATGCACAAAGTTTCATCAAATCTTGCTGTTGATGAGCAACTGGCACGTTGATCATATTTAACGATTCTCTGCCCCTTCTAAAACAGTTTATGCCTCTCGAATACTAAGCAAAGGTTTATGGCAGTGACTACCTGAATGTCTTTAATCATTCTGAGGGCCCACGTTGCGGTTTTCTCGAGTTTAATGCAGAAATTGATGGTATACCAATGTCCGGGCCTCTCTCCATCCTGGATTACGCCAATACGTTTTAACATCCTTATCAGAAATCGTTATCCTTATCAGTGTGAACTTTAGGGGCTTATTCTTACTTACAAGTGACTGGAAAAAAAATTGCGGGCTTTTCAATGGCCTCCCACCTGCCAAGACCAAATCGTCTGACCCTATTCCACTAACCTTGTTCCCTTATCTGATAGTCGCCCTTTTTCTGACTTCACCTAGTACAAGCGATAACACTGCCGGGCAGCATGTCTGAGACAGAGATAGAAAATCTCAGTAGATTTATATAGGTGTAACGTTTTAAGCCGAATGTATTCACGGGGTAAGTTTTAAAACTGAAACCAATCTTGTGAGTTTGCATTTTCAGTTGAGTTCTATTGCAGAACAAATAACTTTTTTCGTGACCTTCTTCAGATAGTCCCATTATCAGTGTTATGTCTATTAGAACATTGACCTTTAGATACAACAATCACGAAGGGATGACATCCGTTTCGAAAAAAACTGTCTCTTCTACAATAAAACCCCACCTGAAAACGGAGTTTCACAAAGGTTTTTTTCATTTTCCGAAAGCTTGTCAACAGAGTCAAGAAATGAAAAAAAAACCTTTATTCCTTTGACAAGCGAAAATGAGAGAAAATCGATTTATAAACTTTATATAATAAAATTCTCTTAAAAAATTTGTTCAAGGCGTTAAGGCTGGTTAGTAGCTGCGCTGTGTGATGAGAGGGGGAGCGGGAGCTTGAGAGAGAGGTTAATAATTGAGAGAGAAGAGCTACTAGTAGGTAAGAAAAGCTTGTAGTAAAGAAAAAACGATAAGTAAAGCACTAAGCATGTGGACTATGCGTCTCATCAGTCACATGAGGCCACGGTTTAGGTAACACATGATGAAGCTAAGAATCATCTCAGCCAGCTACTCTGGTATTTTCAGCCTTAACCTGTATGAGATACGAATGTCACCTTACCTGACTGTATTTCTACGGGAAAAGAAGATGACACCTACCAGACGTTCCCTTCATGCATCAAACGTTACAGGCACCAAATGAATCTTCCTCAGAGAATAAGCAAACTGTCTCCTTGTGATTTTAAGTTTGAAGGATAAAAGGGTCTAGTTGTTCGAGTCCACGAGGGTGATTGTTTTTAAGTTTGAAAAGAGAGTCTTAGATCGTTTATCAGCGCCGAAGATGTGACATCAGGAATGACGCAAGGTTCCATTCTTGGCCCCGACCTATTGAATGTCTCGTTCGACGAGCTCTTCAGGTTGCAGTTGCAATGCTGATAGAAGCATTTGGCCATGAACGTACTGTCAAACAGGTGCAACTGAAACGAGGTATAATCCTGCACCGTGCGAGCAAGTGGATACCCGGCTGAGAAAATAGCCCGAAGAACTCGGGGTGGTCCTCTTAATAAGGAGTCGTTACAGGTAGAGAGTTAGGGAGCTTTGCGAATAGCAACTTCATACCATAGTATATCGGAGCAGGGGAGAAAAGTCCCCAGAGTATTACTTGCTACATACTACTGATGAGTGACGGCGAGTTTACTTACGTAGGAGGAGTCGGAGGGACAAGTTGTCGGCCGAGAGGAAAGGAGATGTCACCCATCAGAGACCCGAACGCATGGTGAGGCCGATTATCATCTAACGCAACTACTCAGTGTGTCACTATTTTCAGTTTTATCCCTTTCAGATGGGTAAGTCACAAAGTCAGGCATCGTTTACAGATGTCCGAGAATATATGAGGGCTCTCTCCAGAAAACATAACGGGAAATATGTCGACAAGCCAAGCCAAATGGAACTTCGTGTCACATTACGTTTGGACCGTTCTTCTTATAACGAAGTGCATCATGGATCGCTTGACGGTGCAGAGGGAAAGGGGATCTATCTGACAGAATTCCTCTTCCTTCCCATGCCTCTTTACCGAAACGGTGATTTCTTTTAACCTGGAGGCGTCGCTAGGCGGTGATAAATAAAGCCTAGTCCGAAGGAATGCGACAAATATGTGTGTCAGGTGTTTAACCAATAGTCTAGTTTTCAGTGGGAATCCCACACTAATGGCTTATATATCTTCACCTTTCAGCAATAAAAAGAAATTAATATTTTCATTATATTTAATTGCTATTGTTGCTACTAAGATATGTGTAAGCCTAGTTTTAGTGTCCTGATTTAACCTAAACCATGGCAAAGTTCATTACTAACTTTCAGACCTTCTCATTGGGCCCCAACATTTTGATTTCTAACTTCAACTCTACCCTCAAAATCTCCCTGTAATTTCCGGGGATCATGGACGATCGCCTGCCACATCGTTTTCAGATGCGAAAGGCAGCTAAGGCATCGTTTATATTTTGTGAAAAGAAAACAGCGAGTTCCTTCAAGATACTTTGTTGGGAATTATGCTGGGATCAAAGGACGAACCGAGCTGCTTATCACATCACGCTTAGATGTCTTTTATTGCAAATGAATTTACGATCGCTTGTCACAGAAGGAAGAGGACTTAGTCCCTCAATATTCATCCTGATTTCCGTTCGTACGGTCCGGAAGAGGGGTCTTAACTTATCGCGCTTTTATATGAAACATGTGAAGCCACGTTCGAAGCAATCTGACAAACAATTCGAATCTGTAAACACTCGCCTATATTTCCATTCGTGCTTAAAGAAGGATCTCTCGAACCTGAGGCCTAGGCTAGCTTTTCTGTGTGACAGGGGAATTGTTCAGTTTGTAGGTAACTCTGTTCAGTTGGACACTCTGGATGCAAACAGCCTTCATGTTTCAATAAAATTATAGCTGAAGGCTCGAAGTAATTAAGTTGAGATGAACGAATTGTGGGCTTGGTCTGGTGCTAGTGAACACTGAATGTGTTAGGTGAAACATAAAGCGGGTCATCAGAGTGAGTCCTATCCTTATCGATGGATTTGTTGTCCAAGAAAACTGTCAAATCACCAAGGCTTGATGATTGACTCAAAATCTAGGAAAAGTTTTCTAGGAGCCAGGATCGGTATTGGTATTCGTAGCTGATAACGCGTTTACATTATGCCGCTCATAGCAATACTCTTTCTACCACGCCAAGCAGGTTCTTATCATGTTGATTGGCATCCATATTCCCTTGTAGATGCAAAGGTAACACCCAGAGGGAGATTAAAAAGGTTTGACTTAGTTCAAAGATATGATCTGTCGAAAAAGAAAGAGCCGAAAAGGTAATGCGGCTAGGAACTCCAGCTTCAGTACTCTAAGCATCATTGAAGGTGTTTTTTGTGTAGCCTAGAGATTCTGAACTCCTTGGACTCGTACACTAAGATTGGAACGCCTTTGACTTCCAACAACTGAGCCTTGGCGTTTTGTAAACTCTTGGGCCACGTTGCTATGTGCATCGCGTTATGTCTCTTGAATGGAAACATGAAAATAAATCTACAATGTATTGTTCAGAAGCTCTACAGGAAATTGGAAGTATTTTATATCCTTAACCAATTACCCAACAATATATTTGTAGCAACCAATCAATTTTCCACCAAACGTACTCATACCGTCGTCAAACATACGCGACCTTCATGATTGATTATTTTCCTATTCAAGTTCAGCGGGAATCCCAAAACACTTTTAAAATCGAAAAACCACAAAATAGTCGTTATCAAAAGAAGCGTCCTGCTGATGCGATGGGTGAAAATTTCGTATTTCCTCTTCACATTATGATCCTTCGTCGTCGCGCTATGGCCATCGTACATAAATACATTTGCTGCATTGAACTACAAACGAATTTTCACGAAAAAAGTGAAGAAAAAATCCGAGTGAAAACTCCTCAGTGATTAGCAAGCGCTCCAATTTCAATTCCGGAGAGTTAAAAATGTGCGGACACAAAAGGACCTTCACAGCACATTCAATTCCACAAGATCCATCATACCCGCCCTCCAACCTCTCAATAATCGACTCGCCAAAATTGTTCCAAAGGAATTTGAATGTGTTGAGTGTGTTTGCTGCTGGTGCTATTGATGACGTCAGGATAAGGTCGTTGTTAACCGCAGATTCAGATCCTTATCGCGCGTCGAGGCAAAAATCGTGGATTGTTGAAGGAATGTCGTCGACAAAACTGGTGGCCGGAAATGATTAACGTATTCACGTTTGCGTTCCTATATGCAGACGACCGGTATCCTGCGAATGTTGCAGTAAAACGGTTTCACGTTTCCCTTTGTGAAATTATGACAAGTAGGTGTGGCGCGAAAAATTCGCTTTCGTTCGAATGTGAAAGTATTTTTAACATGAATTTCCCGTGAAAGGGAAAGTTTTATTCGTTGCGATTGGAGAAATCAGTTCTCGTCAGATGGGAAGTCATGTGGTTTCAATAATGATTGTATTTGCTTGTAATCTTTAATGACACACTTTGAATTTCTACAGTTGCTAATTTATTGTTTATTTTTTGTGTCCTTTTTCATTGCCCGTCTGACGAGTACACAGCAATGGCTGCAAGGAGAAAAAACGTACGCACGATATTTCACATCTGATGCAGTTTTTCGATAAGTTGAACATTCCCACAAGTGCAAAATCTGATACTCGGCCATAAATTCCAATTTTTACAACCAATTTCCTACGAACCCGATCCGAGTCTCATATAACCAATCGGTTCGATAGCATCCTGACATTTATTATCTAATCTGATTTTGGTTCGATGAACAGAAGAAAGTACCACGTTACAATTGATTCATACATCACAGGTACTCGGTCCGTTCTTTTGATAGGAAAAAGATAATTTTGCATTACATCCAAGGAACCCTCCTGCACCCACACATGATATTCAACCATTGTTTATCATTCAGGTCATTTTCGTACGATTTTTTTTTTATTTTTTTTGGTTCGTCCTTTTCTCACAAGAGTTGAGGAGCTCACGTGAGGAACAATTGACCTTTTGTGGAAACGATGATGTAATGATAATGCTATATGAGAACATGAAATATACTTCATACCAGCTGACGAAAGGACCAGAAAGGACATAACTCTCAATAGAGAAATAGCACAAGCATGACTTAAGATTTTCATAAACTCTTTTCAGTGGAACACGATTGTTTGTTAAGAAGTTGTGCAAATCACTTCTTGTAACTCTGTTAAGATATTCAGAAGTTGTGGAAGTAGGACGAGGCGATTGGAGGATGGAGTAAATGTTGGACGATGGGTAGCCAAAGTCAAGGCGAAAGCGAAAAATCCATTTTGACTTGGCAACTTTGTTCGAAAACGTTCATTGTTGTAAAGAGGTATGAACAAGAGCCCAGCTAGGAGCACTTGATTTATTAATCAAGTATGATGTTAACAATACGAAAGATGGTAGCTTGCGTTAAGGAAGTTGGGTGGTAGTACCACTGTGCCGGACAGTGTTGCCACATGTATGTTGAAAGAGGAAGATAGAAAAGAGAAGAGAAATGAATAAAAAAAAAGGAATAGAATCAAGAGTAATGACAAACATGACAATCTTACAGACAGTCTTGATTGAAAACTAGTACAATAAATTCAGTGTATCCTTTGCTCTTCATACCTTGGTTGGGGCCCCAATTTTAGACCCAGCATATCCGAACCTACTTCTCAACAACAATCTACCTTCAATCCCATCATGGTCTAGTTGACGAAGAGCTCAAGTGGGAGCGATAGTATGGTATTGATAGAAGTTCGAAGTTCGCCTACTACTTGCGAAACTAACAACTCGCAAGAACCTTCTTATGTCAATACGCTGGCAAGGGTTGTGTGATAACCTGCCTTGCTGGCAACAGATAGCGTCAGATGGGACTGAGTAGCTTAATGAGAGACACTTTATATACGAGATACGTCGGTCAAATACCACGGTCCAATGATAATGTCCCGTTTTCATCAGACTTGTCTCAAGGCTATGATGGTCCAAACCGGAAGGACATTATGCGCCAACTGAAGACCAACTTTCTAGAATGTGACTTATCCCAATCTTATCACGGGTAAGCCTTTTGCATTGTCTTCACTATCCAGTGGTCCGCCCAATAACGAAAATGTTAACCATGTTGTAACCGTACCCAAAGCATACTTCAGCTTCGTATCCACGTTGATTGCCATCCTAATCCAGATCTCAGCCATGGGTTTGTAACTTATAAGTACTTTAAGGACTCTTGACGTCTATTTTTCCAATGTTCCAGCCTGTGGATGAAAATCGGCCCGCCCTGAAACAAGAAGGATCATGTTCAAAGTGCTAACTTCCGCTATCCAAGTAGCGCCCCAGGACTTTCCATTTGTGAATCTGCAACACGAAGGATTCTAAAATGGACATCAAGTAAAGATCCGTTTTCTTTCTGCTATATCAGAGAAGATAAGGAGTATTACGAACGGTCTTAAGGACAAACTGAGTTATTATGGAATAACTTCCTTTTATTGAAAATAATAAGCTGGCAAGTCACTTTGAACAGGGATTCGAGTTTGATTATCGGAAACAACTTCCTAAAATTCGTCTATTATGATCTGGAAGGATAGTATTTGCCAGTTCAGATAGTCATTGAAGAATGTAATATTTAAAAAAGGGAATACGTAGCCCCAACACAGCTTTCTTGCCTAACGAGGTTTGGTGTTCAGAGCAGAACGCAATTCCCAGACCCAGATGATGTTAATGCCAGATTTGTAACATAACCATCATTCATCTTCTCTCTGACGAAGTTTGTAGCATATCAATGGAAAGTCGACTTAATCTTTTTGGTACCATGGTAAAACAAAGTCCTGCATGGATGTGTTATCTTCCAATCATTAGTTTATAATAAGCAAAAACAGCATCAGCGCTTGTTGTGCCTTGTCTTCATGGATGAAAGCTTTGATTTGTCTTCGGGTCATCTTCGCTAGATACGAGGTGTGATCAAAAAATACGATGAATGCATTTTTATACCGGCATCTGCTGACGCTACATCCATATGCTGCAATTTGTCCAGCAGCATGAACTGTCAGAACACGTTCGAACTTGTCAGTCATCTGCAAGAGCCGCTAGAGTGAGGTTGTGTTTATCGTGTCTGTCGCGCAACATGAATTTCTTGTGTCAGTTTGCACGGGGTTGATGGATTGTCTTCATGCAGAACCGGACTTTATGGCCAAATTTGTCACTGGCTATGAACCTGAGACCAAAATGCAGTGTGCCCAATGGAAAACCAGTGGATCTCCTCGCCGTAAAAAGGCAGTTGAGTCAAAATCCAACATCGAGGTAATGCTCATTGTTTTCTTCGATAGTGTGGGCGTAGTGCAATCACAGTTCGTTCCAACAGGCACAACTGTTAACCCGGAATTTTATAATGGCGTACTGCAACGTTTGCGAAACGACATACGAAGAAAGCGGCCAGAAAAATGGGCTAATGGCTTCCTTCTTCACCACGAGAATGCGCCGTGTCACACCTCGCTTCTCATTCATGAGTTTTTGGCAGAAAAAATGTCTTGTCTGTCCACATCCGCCATACTCATCGGATTCAGCACCATGAGACTTCTGGCTCTTCCCAAAAATTAAAACTGTGCATAAAGGAAAACGTTTTGACACCATTTCCGACATTGAGAGGGCCACGACCGAGCAGCTGAAAGCCCTTCCGAAAGATGCCTTCCAGAAATGCTTCCAGTCATGGGGTCAACGTTGGGATAAGTGCATTTCTAGTCAAGGATAGTACTTTGAAGGACATTTAATTAGACTCTATGTAAGTGTATTACTTTTTTTTAATAAAATATTGTTCACCGTGTTTTTTGATCACACCTCGTAGGCCTGTTTTTGGCTAATATACCTTCAGCCTACTTTGTTTAGATCGAATTAGATCGACAATGAGCCAAATGATTTACTATTTTGACTTATCCAGTTCCAGGAAAAACAAATGTCCTTCTTTCTCCTTTTTGTCACAACTTGACAAAATTTAACATTTTTTTACCAACTTTTCTAAATTTTAAAATTTCTAAAAAATTTTAAAACTTTTAAAATTTAATAGCTAAAAACCTCCCCTTTTACACCGAGAACCTGCAGCTGCAATCCGCAGAGCTCCTGGCCTCTGTACCTGTGCGGGACGCTTTGGGTACGACTCCTTCCTAAGAGCGTTAGCTCAGAGTTCGGAGCCGTACAAGAACACTGCATCCATTGGAGTCATGAGTAGCCGTCCCTTAATCGAGTTTGGTCCCCACGTGTTGGCCATAAGGCGACTGAGAGACGATAATCCCGCAGAAGCTGTATTCGCGGACGCTTGAACCTGCTCAAAGAGTCTTCGAGTCAATCATCAAACCAAGATATTGAATAATTGATTCCTTTGATTCGATAATTGTTTCTCCGACCCGAACGGGAATAACACGAGTTTGTGTTGCGCCTATTCGACATTACGTCCGGCGACTAGTACTGCTACATCATCTGCATAGGTAATCAGACGTGACTCCTCCGCTAACTGAATCCTCAAAAGCTCATCGTACGAAACGTTCAAGTGGTCCGGACAAAGAATGGAACCCTGCGTCACGCCTGATGTCACATCCATTCTTCACCGGCCTCCCAACGTGTAATAGATGAGCATCCGGTCTTTGAAATAATTCTTCAATATCCTTCAATACCTAGATATATCAAGGTTTCCAAGTGAAAAATGAGATTCTTTAGTCACTGGTTATCAAGGATTCATTATTTGAATATTAATCAAAAGATGCAACCATCTTAGCATTCCCTGTCTGAAGTTTTGCTGTTTCATTCTTTGGTCTACTAGGGATACTGTAGGATACAGTAGGTAGGATAGTACAGGATACTAATAAGTCTACTATTGGATACAGTATAATCATGTTTTGGCCCCTAGTACTCCGTATATTGTTCAGTTTTCCTAATTGCCTAATTCAATTACCAGGCAACAGCCAAAAAGAGCGCTTCATTCCTTGATCGGTAAGTTTTCTTTTTCTTCTTAGCCTTACAGCCCGTCTCAGGCCTTGGATTCCTTGTCTACTAACTCTGTTTTCCAAGTCCATCAAAACCATTTGGTACGCTTATGAGCCAGTCCCGGATGCTCCAGAAGACAGTGTTCAAACTTACTCTACGGCATTTCAAACACTAAGTTGAACACAGAGAGCTGTATCCTTCTTGAGAACGACTACAATGCTAAGGCACATGCTCACGGAGTGTCTAATTTTGATTCCAGAAGTAATAAGGCTCGAGAAATGTTGGTTAAGCCAGGGCTCGTAGTTAAGAACAAATATACATACCGATTTTTCGACAAGGGTCTTGTGTAATGAGCATGCTTTCTCGTTGTTAGAAACTTAGCATGTATAGTCCTTTATTGTGCCTATTCTTTCATAATGTAGACCCCACAATTCGACCTGAACGCAATTGATACTCCACTAGAACTCATTCGAAAATCGCGTTCTCTCATAGAAGTTGTGATAATGTCCTTTCTTTAGTGTGATGCGAAAGAGATCTGATTTTGTAGCAAGGATTTTGACATTATAAGCCGAGTCTTTATCTTTCTAAAGGGTTTTCTGTTTCACTGTAACTAGGGTTGTTTGGCTGAGTCTGCTGGGGCTGTTTGTTGCCCATTAAGACTTTCCTTAGGTACTTCGATCATTTTTCCCAACTCTCTGTATAACTCTGAATCCAGGGATTTGCGGAACATGATTATGATTCAAAGTAGTCTGCTCATTCAATTTTAGGGTATTTTTTCGGTGTCAGAAGTGGGAATTTGTTATTTAATTTTAGTTGAAAATGTGGGAATACTGGAAAACTATCTTTTTTTTCCCCGGTCCAAAAAGTAGCTACCAAAAATATTCTAAAGGATGCTTTTAAGAGTATTGTATGTGTCTAGCAAGAGTTTCCATGAAAATTATTTGTTAGTTTAGTATTTTGTGCTGTGATAGGAAGGCAGTAGGTCCCATGTTCAACGAGTCATGCGTTAAGTATATGCTTTTTCAAATGGGATTATATCCCATTGATCTGAAACACATAATCAACTTCTGTGCTATGGAAGAACGAGACTGGCATGTGACCTTTAGGGTCACTGTTTACAGGGATCATGTGGACTCTTTGAAACTATGTGAAACGTCTGGGCCTTAATCTCGCTCGATAACGCTCGCGAACTAATAGAAGAAAGCTGACTTAAGTATGAATGGACACCCACAACCTATGCTCCAGGTGTGAAAGAAGCATTCAGAACCTCAATTTAATGACAAGACTGAAAGAATTGGCGGTCGCTGAAAAGCTATGATCAACGATTCATTCCAAGGTATAGGAATGAATCGTATACGAGTGATTCGTTACATAGGACTCTTCTTCATGCTCAGTCAATCCTTACCCTCCTCATTATTGGTAACTTTCTCACTTTATTCTTCCTATGAGACAAGATGGAAATCTTGTGAATTCTTAGCTAGCTACTATGAATTCTTCCAGCCATCGATTGAGCCACATTTTAGCAATTCGTTTATTTCAACCACGTCTATTTAGGACCTTATGTCCAGGCTTCTAAGATACTTTGAATTTGTTTCAGCTGACAGTAGTTCTTAGTGTCTGCTTACTATTCTGGGCTAGCTTTGAAACTGCATTATTGAAGGCAAGTGCCTACAGTGCAGGTTTCCTTATCTGACACTGACGTTAACATGTCCTTTTCCTTCACTGCATTTGCTTTTAGCGGTATGATCAGTCAGAAATCCTTGAGTAATATCAGTCAAATGTAATTAATACTTTTTTTGTTCTAAAGTAATCCCAAGTTTGAATTTTATGATCTTAAAAGTGACACAAAATAGTCCTTCATCTGTAGTTGTTATTTCAGTTCATGAGCATTGCATGGAGGGTTCTTTTTAGGGTTTTTGCGCCACTAAGAAGGAGCTTGGGGGAAAAATGTTGGCAAGAGATAAAGTTAATTCACAGATTTAATAGAATCAAACGTTCAATAAATTTTCAAATAAGAAAAAGTGGTATCAAAAGTATCAAATTATATCCTTCGATACTCCACCATGCTTGGGAGTGTTTGACATCGATCAGGGATAATCCTTATTTGGAGATGTACTACAATTATTTTTGTAGATGGGGATGCGAAGGAACAATTCCAGATGTGACATTCGCC
This sequence comes from Stratiomys singularior, assembly GCA_954870665.1. Classification (NCBI taxonomy): domain Eukaryota; kingdom Metazoa; phylum Arthropoda; class Insecta; order Diptera; family Stratiomyidae; genus Stratiomys; species Stratiomys singularior. Next base: position 8,407,462 of record OX940881.1, on the reverse strand, counting down.
TCGAAGTCCCTCGCTTCGACGACGTTGAATTGGAGAGTACTCGAGGACTATTCAGCGAGTGACTACCAATACATCGCGTTCGAGATCGGCGATACTACCCCTCGCTCGTCTTTACGATCTTTCACTCCCGGGTGGAACATGATAAAAATGGACGTGGAGACTTTCGCCGATGTAATTCTGAATGACGCAACGACATCGGCAGTCGACATCGACAGTCGAGGGAATGGTGGAGTCAACGATGAGCCTCATCACTTCTGCCTGTAGCTCATCTATGCCTCGACGGAGGCCTCGACATGACAGGGCTGCTGTACATTGGTGGTCAAAAAATATCGCAGGTAAACGAGGCGAGTGTTACAGACTTGGACGGGCAGCTCAGCGCTCGAGAAGCGTAGAGCAAGCATCCAAAAGGATGGCAGCAGACAGGTCAGCGAGGAAAGAACTCCGAGGACTCATCAATGAGAGTAAAGCACGCTGTTGGCGAGAACTTGTGGACGACGTGAACAGGGATCCATGGGGGCTTGCCTACAAGGTAGTGTGGCCCAAGCTCGGTACCTTACGGAAGCCGTGTTTACTTCAAGCAAACAAGATGGACGGCATAGTGCAGGCGCTTTTCACAACTCATCCTGTCCGTGTTGATGCTGCCCACGATGTTGATTTAGTGGAAGGTCCGTTGTTTAAAAAAGATGAGCCGGAGGATGTGGTGCTTTCTATGAAAGCTCGAAAGGCACCAGAACCAGACGGCATTCCAATCGAGGTTCTACAAATAGTCTTCCACGTTTGTACTGACTTGCTACTTAATGTGTTTAACGCTTGCCTGAGAGAAGGTGTATTTCCATCTCGCTGGAAGGTGGCGAGGCTCGTATTGATCAGCAAGAGGAAAGGGGATCCTGGGCTGCCTTCTACATACCATCCGCTTTGTATGCTGGATACAGCCAGAAAAGTGTTCGAAAAGTTCATTAAGGGAAGACTCACTGACGCAATTCGTGCTGCAGGGGACCTTTCTCCTCGGCAGTATGGCTTTAGAGCAGGGCAATACACTTCCGATGCCATCATGGAAGTGGTGAATGCAGTCCGTCGAGCCGAAGCGCACAAAACTGACTCCAAACGAATTGTCTTGCTAGTGACGCTTGACGACAGGAAAGCCTTTAACTCCGCCAGATAGTCGGATATTCTTGGCACATTGGAAAATTTTTTCCGATTGCCAGGGTATCTGATGCGGATTTTGAGGGATTACTTAAAGGACCGCAGTCTGCTCTATGACACACAAGATGGGCGGCGCAGTATGGAGATAACGCCTTGTATAGTGCAAGGCTCCATACTGGGACCAGACTTGTGGAACGCCTCATATGACAGGCTATTGAGGCTTGAGCTGCCAGATGAGTCACACCTAGTCGGCTATGCAGATGATTTAGCAGTACTGGTCGACGGGGGCACTGTCAAACATGCGCAGTGCAGACTGGGTCGAGTGAAGGAGTGGATGACCACCCGCGGGTTCAGGTTGGCACTAGAGAAAACCGAGGTGGTCATTCCCACGAAGAAAAGAATTCCCACGGTAATTCCTTTGCAGATCGGAGATGCGACTGTTGAGTCTAAACTTGCAATAAAATATTTGGGACTATTGAACGATTCGAAAATGAGCTTTTCGGATCAGATCAGGGCAACGGCGAAAAAGGCCGCGATAAGCATTTCGGCTTTAAGTCGACTAATGTGCAACATCGGTTGGCCCACACCAAACAAACGCTGACTCCTCATGAGTGCTATACAGTCAGTGCTACTGTACGGCTCTGAGGTCTGGGCCGGAGCTCTCAGTAAGGAGCTGTACCGAAAGCGCTTGGCACAGGTACAGAGACGAGGAGCTTTGCGGGTTGCGTCTGCATACCACACTGTCTCTGAGTTGGCGATGCTGGTGATCGCAGGAGTGATACCCATCGCCCTCCTTGCTAGGGAGCGACGGAGAATTTATGACCGTAAAGTGGAGGGCTCAAGATATGCTGTCAACCGAGAGGAGAGGCAGCGCACAATACTCGAGTGTCAACAGTCCTGGGAAGGCGACTCTAATGGCCGCTGGACTGCCCGCCTTATAGGGGACGTGAGATCGTGGTTAAATCGAAGGCACGGTGAGGCTGATTATTACCTTACCCAGCTTCTTAGCGGGCATGGCTGTTTTCAGTCTTATCTGCACAAGATTGGTAAATCACGGTCCCCAGCCTGCATTTTCTGCCCAGGGGAAAGGGACGACGCATGTCACACCTTTTTCAACTGTAGAAGGTTGAACAGGATGCGACAGGACTTGTGGAAGGTAATTGGAGAGCTTTCTCCAGACAATCTGGTTGGAGAAACGCTGAAAACTTTCGACAAATAGACCTGTGTGGGACATTACTCTCGGCCAATACTAACAGCAAAAAAAGTGACCATGGATAACCTTCGGCGCGGGGTCTAGAGGGGTCTCCTTTCCAGCCGTCCTCCTCCATCCTGCCCCCTCCCGCTGGAGGGAGATTTCTCTACGCTGACGACGCCCTAGGGTGAAGTTAAAAAAGTGGCTTAGCCCGAATTAATGTGTCAAACAGTTCCAGGGTAGGGTCTCGTGACAGGGGGGTGTTTAGTTGGTAGTCCGGTAGCATACGCTCCTTCACCCCCCAACCCAAAAAAAAATCCTTATTTGGAGAGCCCTTAAATATTTTTCATCTTATTAGTTTTCGTAGTTGCACTTGAGATCTGGTTATAGGTGATCCTTGGTTGTTTCTGGTCCTTTTTACAGGTCATCTATAATTTTTTGTGTTGGGAAGGTTCTATTGAAATCAATTGAAATCATTTGTTCAAAGGGTCCATTTATGATATAAGGACAAGCCAAATACAGGAAGAACTATGAATACTTTCATGCACTTACTAGCAACTTGCATTTTCATTTTTTCCGAACTTGTGTTAGTCAAAATTGGATGCAAATAGAATCCTATTTAGAGGTCTGTCTATTTAGGACTTGTTAATATCCAAGTTTTCCCTTAATTAACGGTGGAAATAACAAAAAAGGAACACTAAAATCCTCCTATCGAATAGCAATACCCAAATCCGACAACACAGTTCATATTGAAATCTATTCATATTCATTTACTCCAACGCTAGATTAGTTATCCTTTCTTCACCAGCACTTCAACCAACTGGACGAATAAGCACTTTATCAAGGACCTTAAAAGACAAGTGAGCTGAGTCTCGCTCGCTCTCTTCAGTTCGGGCTACAGTGACTGCTTAGTAGGCAACTTATGATGAATTTATTCTTCTATTCAAAGTACGTTCATCGTCGTCAATGATTGTTGTGTCCTTTTGAAAGATTTCTCTAAAGTTTGCATGAGATTCGTTCAACAAGGACTTTTGACGAATTTCTTTTTTATTCTTTTCTCTGTGTTGTTTTTTCTGTATTTTTCCCTTTGTCGCGCTCCTTAATACTTCAACGCCAAGTCGATGGACTCAACTTCTCAGCAAAACACTCTTTCGTGATCATTAATCATTAAAATCGAAAGAATGGTATTGGCGACGTGGTAGTAACCGAGTGACTGGATGACTGCGAGCTGGGACATTGGTGTGATGGGAATAAAAATCATGTCACCGGGAATTTCACGGGATCCTTTGTCGTTGGGATGATTTTTCATTGCGTGGGTCGGCCGTTCGTTCAGGTGGGTGGCGTGCGATGATGTGAATTGTTAAAGGGTCTTAGAAGTCTCTTGCGTATCCTTTTGTGTCGTCGATGAAGCGAAAAACGAAGAAAAAAAAAGAAACTCTCAAGAAGAAAAAGAAGAGTTTGCTTTTTTTATAAGATACTAAACTCAAATCATTCTACAGGGATTATCAGTGACAGGGTCTTGAACGTTGCATTCCAAATTTGTGCTTGAATTTTAAAACAACAATCCAATGAGTTTCGTTAGACGAAATCAAACAGCTTATCAGCACTGAAAGTGACTTTATAATGGCAACAAATACAACAATTTAACCTTTATCGCAACGATGCAACTAAGTTCCAACCCATTATCACTAATTGAGTCCCAATTTTTGAGACCCACTTACCCATATAGCAACTCATTATCACTGAATTCCCACCATTTTATTCTAGAATTTTTCTAATCCGCAAACCAATAAATAACACATTAACAATCAGCTCATTATCAACATGTTCGACTCGTATGGAAATCACTTTTAACCGCATTTCAAAGATATTAGTTCGGTTGCATTGCACGCATCTTTTCTATTTATAAATGATGAAACGAATTGACGCCACTTGAATAGAAGTCATGGCCGCCACTAACCCTTTTTCAAGTGTTATCAACCGACGAATTGTTTTGAAAATAAAATCGCTAGGAGTTGGCGAATAGTAAACATAGAAGTACAACATTCGAATCGCATATGTAGCATACAAAGTTTGCAACAATTTGTATTCCATTCACATATGATAAGGGTTGAACTTTCCGTTTGATTGGAGTTCAAAGGAAACTTGAATACATATTCCGACTTTTGTGACAAGCAGGTTGGCTTGGAGACTCCGAATTTTAGTTTATTAGGACCGAGAATTCCTGCGACAATTTATCTGTTTTGTAGTCCTACGGGATCGCGTTGTACTTTCAAAATAACTTGAGTGACTTTCGTAAGGATAACGATCAACCGATAGCACAGGGGAGCCTTGTCAGTCAGAGCCTTCACAGTTTTGTCCATATCAAATTGTGAGGTCCTGAATGCTTCTTCTTTCTCACTCCGAGCACAGGTGATGGTGGGTGACCGTTCATATCTGAGTGAGCTCTCTTCTATTAGTTCACGAGAAGGAAAATGTGAAGCCTAGCGCAAGTTTACTTGTCAGCCAGTTTTAAAAAGTCCTCATGATCCTTGCAAACAGTGTCCCTTCAGGCCCCACGCAATTCTAATTTTTCCTTAGAATGTCAGTCGAATATGGGACTAACCGATCAATGGGTTCTAATCGATCAATACGAATATAATATGAATAAAGTATTCAAAACAGGCTCGGAAACTCTAGTCCCGAAGCAAAAAAAGGAGGGGCAAAATAAAACCAATAACGGAACGTGCAAATACCCTGTTCATACGGCACCATTGCCAAGTAGAGCTTAAATACGGCTCCCTAGGATAACTAGTGAACACGTGCCCCATTACTTATCTTTCTAAGCGCAAAACATTGAACTAAATATTGATTTCCACAGAAGTTCCACTTGTTAAGAATCATTCTAGTGGCTACCTTTTGGGACGGTGGGCAATAGGATGGTTTTCTAGGGTTTTCGTCTTCTCAACTAGAACAAAAATGCACAACCCCACTTCTGACACCGAATAAATTACTCAGAAATAGAATAAGCCGACTACTTTCAACAATGGGCTGGTGATAGAACTGCTAGAACTTGTCGACGAAGTGGGAAAAGTAAACAAAATACCAAAATACAACTTACAGCAGTGAAGGATCAAACCATTTTCAAGGATAAAGACTCGTCTTATAGCATTAGAAATCGTTCCGGAACAATTCGAACATTGTTCCCTCCATCTAAGAAAATGAGATCAGAACAATTTTTTGGAAGAATAAGATCGGTGTATCTCACATAAAGGTACTGTCAGTCAGGGTCACGAAGAATAGTTAGGTTAATGTACTTAGAGAAGAGGCAAAAGGACGGTCCAGGTACAGACCATCCTTGCGCCATGACCTACAGGTTGTGCTCGAGAGAATGATTGCTCAGAACATTTTCCTCTGGTTTGCAATCTGATTAGTTGAAATCAACAAAGGACAACCCATAAACTTGAAGTACATACGAAGAGCTTAAGGCCAATAACACCTTGTATCTATACTTCATGTTATATAAGACTGCCAGACGAAACTCTCTTGATCTCTGTATGATTTCTTGTATCGTTCACCTACACGTTTTGCAAGTAGTTATATAGAGAGGGGTCTTTCTTGATAGCAAAATGTCCGTAATTTTTTAATATTAAACGAGCCCCTTGATTTGCTACATCCTATGGTGAGTCCCCAAAGATGGAGCCATTAGGACCACAAAAAAGAAATATCAAGTCAAAAATATATGATTTCTCACAAGCACAAATTATTAATCATTTGTTTCCAGTGGGTGCAGATCTATTCGTCCTTCCCTCGGTCAGACCTTCTCTTCCCTCCGTCATACCCTGGTTAATTGCCAAGCTTTTCCTATCTCTTCAGATTTGCACCACAATTTCAGAATACGCTCTGATAGGTATCAATATAAACTACATCCCAACTGCATCTCACGTTTTTCGAGAGACGCCTTAATTCGCGTTGTTTTAGCGTTGGTTTCCCTTCACAGCCTTGGTTCCATACTCAGCCAGTATCAGGTTAATCGTAATATTTGCTGACAAAATTATCTTTTATCTGTTATCAATTAAAAGTATCCAAGAGCTTTACCTGGCTACGGATTACTTAATGCCTCAAAAAAGTCCAATTTTTGTCATTGCACGCCTGATTGACATCGTACTGAGCAACTGTCACTACTCCTGCCAAAAAAACAGACCGCATGCTTCGAAAAACCGCAGGACCACAATCTTCGCAAACTGATTCTCCCCTCTTACAGGTTTTTGGTTTGGTTGCTTGTCGAGTACTATTTCCCTTTTAATTCTCAAAATTTTGTATCTTTCAACGGCAGATACTAACAATTTTTGATCAGATCTTATCCTTGGCTTAGACCTATTGGACATCGCCTATGAAAGACAACCGAGATTTCGGTTTTCAGTTTAATCGGTTATTGTCATACTAATAAAAATAAGAGTCCACCGACTAAGGCCTACCAGGTTTGAGAGAATCAAGATTGAGCTGAAGCTAGCGGAGAAATGCTTGGGTATACCGATGTTGATTCGATAAAGAGTTTTCCCTAGCGAATCAGGACAACAAGTGACGTCGCTTCAGCATGGGTAACGGTAATCATTCGATTAATACAAACATTACGGTGCCCACGGAACGTGATGAGATCTGCGGAGATTGTGCTACTCTACGGGACTGAACCATAGAGTAACGCTGTCAATCAGAAGTTATCATCGAAACGAGTTCGCACATGTTCAGAGGCAAGGAGCGTTACGAATTAGTGTTATCTAACAACCAATGGTGTCAGTGATTGCAGAAGTGATACCAATCGCAATCTTTCCTAGATAGGGTACAAATATTTTTTCTTAAATTTTTCAATAAAACACTTTCGTTTTGATATTTGTCGTTTGTGATGATCGTTTTATGTTTTGACATTTATACATTTTAGGCTAAGTTGCTCCGGATCTCAGTGAAAGCTGTTTTTGTTTTCTGTCGAAGGGAGCAACTGACCCTTACGAAAATGGGTGTCAAAAATTAAAAAACAAAAGTGTTGTTTGAACGACACAACGACAATCAGATCAAAAGAAAGCTCCAAATGGTTTACATGGAAAAACGTTCAGAATACAAATGTTTACCAGATGTAAAGAGCATAGAGAGGAGATTTTACTCTCTCAGCAATTGTCAGAGTGTCAGAGTGACACACAGAAAACGCAGACTGCGCAATTGAAACCTTAGTTGCAGCTGACATCTGAGCAAGTCAATCGAGCGCATGGGGAGACTGATTTCTATTTGATCCAACTCATGAGTGGGTGTTTTTTGTGTCCGAACATACCTGTACAAGATTTGTACATACAACACACAGTTAGACCGTGTCCCGTTGGGATTGAAGACTATATTCCATCAGGATACGGTCTTCAATCCCATCAGGATACGGTCTGCCAACTGTGTGTTTTTTACAAGAAGCTAAGAGCCCAACAAACACATCGTTTTGTCTGCGACATATGGGAAACCATATGGTGACCTCTTTAGGAAAGTTGCAGAGCACTTGCAAGGACACCATAGTCGTATGAGCTGGTTAGTAAACGGATTTAAATGGCGCGTTATGGTTGGATAATTCGAGTTCAGTTAAAAAACGCAGACTAGGGTATCCACAGTTGTTGAGGAGGGAGGGATCTCTTTTCAATTCCGAGCTTTCGTTTCTATGGTTGTTGCTCGAGAGGGTTTTACTGTAGCCGGAAGGCACCTTCGGGGTAGAAATAAGAAGATCTTGCCTAAAATAACGTAATATGGTAGTCCAGAAGCGTTAGACGGGTAGGAGTCCCGCAGCTCTGGTATAAACAGCTTTCATTTGCTATCGTTAAAAATCCACGTGGACATGAGAAAATTTTATGTTCCGTCATGACTAGGTTTGATCCTTTTTTCAGCTTGAGGGCCAGCAACGCGTTACAATTAGGGCTGTTACGTGCGTTCCTCACGTTTATCACCACTTTACGTTGGTTTGGTGGCAATGCAAACGGAAGTCCTTGCAGCCTGTTATGACAAGTATCTTCTATAATAAACAATTAACGAAATACTAAATTACTAACGATGTCTTCCTTCTGTGACATTATTTCAAGGTTCTATTCCTTTCAAGATATTATCTCCTAAGTTTAGGAGGATTGTGGTCAAAAAGTCAAAGGTAAGCAGAAAAATTTAAATGATTGTGCATAGATTGTGTTGGGTCCTTAGTGAATGGTGAAGGGCTGAAAAGGCTGAAAGGGCTAGATCGCATGCAAAGGACTTTAAACGCGACAATGCGCTCAGAAAATGTTTTTTTGAAGCAATAATTTCTGAAATTTGTTTCAGTGGAATAATATAAAGATTCAGCTGAGACCATATGGACTTTGTCGAATGCATTTCTAATGAACTTCCTTCAACGATTGCGCAGCAAAATCACAATCAAATTCGGACCATTTTCACGATGGGCCCGAAAAAACTCGATTGCAATTTTTAAGCCTAAGCCTTATGTCCATCACTGACCATACCATATGGCCAATGGATTTCCGCACATATGACCCAATGCGAGAAGAAAGCGAAATAAATTCCATAATCATTCTTGACTGTATCCTAATCTTACATCATTATCCTGATCTAACAAATAACGTGCAAGAAAGAGTGCAGACAAATGGCGAACTCTGACGAGTTTCGAAGGAGACCAACAAAAGAGAAAAGTTACGGAAGCATAAAAGATTGACGAACAAAGTTGCTATTGAAAATGGAAAACAGTAGAGTCGGCATTTGTATAGGATTTTCCACAAGGACTTGGATTTTCAATTTTCAATTCTGATCTGCTGTAATACAGGTGATGAATACTTCCTAGTGTGCGTTCCAAATCGAAATTTTACTGACATGATGGAATGATTAATCTGAGGATGAGATAAGGGATAAGGATGCGTTTGAATGCACGTTTGCAATTGTTTTCAGTTCTTAACATATGACATGAGGAACAAATTCAAGGTTTGACGAACTCAACTATGTTCCTCGCCAGTTTTTCAACGGATTAAACGCATATGTGTCGTGCGCACTTGCGATGTTATCAGTTTACTACAAACGCTGTTAGTATTAAGGGTTTGTTAACCTCGCATTCAACCAATGTGTTCCTATTCAACGTTGATTTACGTAAGAGACGAATTTTTCCTCGAATTTTCAGCTAGCAAAAACTGCTTGTGATATTCAACGCAAAAAGTACAATTTACTTTTTCTGGACAAACCATTTCTGCTTGTGAGCATTTTTTCCTCCTTAAATCTTAAACAATATTTATCTGTTCTGGGACGCGTCTCTAATTCAAGTGAAACTGTCCGTAATTTCAACCGATAACAGATTAAATCTACAGAATAAATCTCACTATCAATTCGAACAGAGACAGAAACTAAGGCAAAAAAAAAACCGAAACAGCGTCAGATCTACAAGGGTTAAGTGTCTCACAATAACTTTTTCTCCTAGTATTTAATTGCTAACTTGTGAATTCTCATGCGTGACGTGATATGTGATTTGCGTAAAGTTTTAAATTTTCGACCACATCGACTGTAATCAACGTCGAGGGGCAAGAATAGATGACTACCCTTTTTTACTACACACGCTCTATCATAAAGAATACCACATGAAAGTCGCCCGAGATGTGATTTGCTCGCTTTTGGGGAAAAAAAATGTGATAAGAAAATAAAGGACGCTATCAAAGAGTATATTTCAGAAATTAAACAAAACAATGTGCGATTGTTTCAAAAAAGAGTAACAAAATACAAAAAAATTACAGTCGAACTTACAGCATTGCGTCGTTAACTTAGACCAATAAAAGACGACACGGATGAGTGAAATTTTCATTTTTGGCGTTACAGCCCAAATCGAACCTATCCTTAGACATGGTGTGAATGAATCAAGTCGTTACGATAGCCTATTAGTACATTCTTGGAGCCTGGCTAAGTCCTTTATTTAAGTATGTAATCATTTCAAACTTAAACAACCCTTCAGGGCAACTGCTGATTCAAATTGAGACCCGTCGGTCTAGATACAGGATACACAGTTCAATTTTTTTGCTAAGGTCCAATTTCAAGCCCGCATACCTGTAGAATTAGCAAGGAAGCGTTCCTCGGCATTTCATACCAGGTCATATCTTACTTTTCTTTCGCACACAATATATGCTCGTGATTTTTACTTTTCACATTGAAAATCTTGCTTTAGGACCCACAATAAGGACATACTATGCCCACATTGGGTATCAGTTATTACTGGTTCTTGTACGGAACAACTTAATTTCAAGGTATCTAGTACTCTCTGCTGTGAAAGGACAAGAGCTCACCTCACCCCAAAGGTGGGATAATGTCACTCTCGGCGATCCCTGATATCTGATAAGAGATTTAAGTGTCAATCGAATTCCAGGACGAATTCTGGGGCGCGTTCTCAGACCAAAGTATTGGTAAGGGAGAGTTTTGGACAGAGGTCCAGACTCCTGCTCCACCTGCGGAATCCAGAGAACACATTTGGGAACATCTGGTTCTGAAAAATCCATGAAACAAAATCTTACAGCACCGTCATAAAGATCTCCCGCGGGAATGCATATGAAGATGTAAAGGACGTTTAACAGCAAAGCAGTAAGCATTCAGTGACCCAAAATGTAAATGAACGTTGCACACTTTGTGACGAAATACAAAGTTACCAATCAGTAAAACCAGAGACGAAGTGACCTTTGCGTTCGATGGTAATCGAGTCAAACAACCCAAAGAGCCATGGGAGATGCAATATGTAGATTGGATAGGACTTCTACCACAGACATCAGAAGGGCACCGAATTTGACCATGGCGGACTATTTTGGCAAGATGCTATTTGTTATCCCACATCAGCTCGATACGAATTTTGAAGAACGCATTTTTTTCCACGGTTTTTATTTAATAGAAAAGTTGGGATAAACCGCCATAAATTCACATGCCCCTGATTGGCACCCTTCATTATCCTTTGTCCTTTGATGTGAAGTTTTGTTGTCTGAGACGGAGACAACTGACATCTAGTCATTGTCACAAGTCAATATTTGTGAGACTCGTACTCAGTAAAAGTTCTTCTTTATCTTAGTTGAATCCGAAGCTCATGCTCAAAAGGCTCCTGCATTACTTCGGGGTGGAGTTTATTTCGTGACATTTCAGGCAAATTCAAGTTCTAGAAACATATTCAATACAATATCAGATCAAATCACAGAACTTTCTAGTTTGAGTCAAGCAAAGTAGCCTCACTGGACTTCAATGAAGATTGAGTAATGAAAACAAGTCATTGCAATCTAAACATGAAGGGAATGCAGACCAACCGAATGAGACAGGAAAGGACAGTTTAGAATCTTTTCATAAACAAATCATGAAGATATCCTAAGAACAAGTCTGTTTCTATCATTGGTTCCACAAGCTTATGAGGATTTAACCGACCGTCCAGTGGAACAAGGGTACGCTTATCCAGGGAAGAGAAAAAGCCATTCGACCATTGAAACAAGGGTACCTTTCTGCGAAGAAAAGGACTAGTATACGTCATGCGTACGCTTTCAATCACATGTTCCCAACTAACAAAGTGACAAAGAAGTGTGTTCTAACCTTCTGATTCAATGGAGACATTCAATGTAAAAATCAACGAAGGGTCGGAAATCGGAGGTACACGTTCTTGTTATTTCCTTGTTGCCATGTCATTTAAAGTCCAACGAGTATCGCCTACTTCATGCATTGCTTCCAACATGCTGTTACCAATTTTTCTGTGGAAGTTTTCGATTTTTAACTTTTTCTTTTTCTGACACGAGTCTTAGCTCTGACTTCACTTTCCGAGCTTTTCACAAGCCTCCCTTTCCTTGACTTCGTTTGCCAGTAAGTCTATTGGAATCATTTTCTCTATCAAAAAAACCACGTCTCCAAACAAAGTATTATAATTGCAAGTAATTATCAGTGCTTGGGGTCGTTGTACGCCTGTAAAACTTACTCTTTGTATCCTTAAACGTAATGGAGTCGACAGTTGCCATTCCCCATAAACCGCACAGCCTTGTCGTATGGCTTATGGATACGTTTTTAACACAACATTCACGTGATTTACCCGCGTACATGCGTTATTAGTGCCTGACCAAATGCCTGTTTCAGATGACCTCAATTGAACTAGTTCTTGACGTCATAACGACGTAAATGTCAGATGACATTTCTTATATTTTCTGAACGTTGATGTCAATATGACATCAAGAACTAGTTCAAACGATACCGTCTGTCCTAGACATACCGATCTTTTGGCATAAAGTTATAAGAATGGGTTTCATCTGCTAGATTTCTCCACTATTTCTTCATGAGGTCCTAGTTTACACAGATCCTCAACATTCATATTGGTAAATGCGGACACCAGCTGTATGTTGTAAGGATAGCGGAACTTTAATACGTCAATGGCTTCACAATATTCCTCGAAGACCCGAACTATATAATTTAATCTAATAATTATCCATAGTACCTGGATATACCTCCAGGGTTATGGTACGCGTAACGAACCAGGACGTTAGGATGTTATCAAGCACACTCAGAAACTATGCTTCCAACTAAGCTCCTGCTGAGCGTGTTGTGTACTAGATGTGTATTAGATGTGTCCTAGAGGCACCTCATTTCAAATCCAAAGGCACACGAGATAATTTCAGGAAAACTGGTAACTCCCCCGGATGAACCTAATATAGTTAGGTGGACTTTTCCTCCGATTTCGGCAACACAAAGCTGAATATCATTTACCGCTGATGTCAATTGTCTTGGACTCGAACTCGGTGTCTGCTGCTCCGAAGATGAGCGCTCTAACTACTGAACTATCTGGGATAGTAACTAAGAACCTAGTTCGTATCTTTGATCAAGACTGTATGGATTACAACAACGTCAACTCTTTCAACTTTCATTGAATTTTCAAACTAATTCAAACCTAACCTAGGAGAGTCAACTTCGTCAAACCTGAAATATGACAGCATTGTGTGTTCCTATCAAGAAAGCTTGGTGTCGGTAGACTAATCAATCAATGGTATGAGTTTCAATCCTGTCAATTTTAATAAGGAAGAGAAGAAAGGAAACCTAGTAAAAACCACCTCGTCACCACTTGTATCCTTTGTCTTTGTTCAAGTGCACTCTATGCTTGGTTAACGATCCCTCTCCCCACCATGAGATTCGATTTTTAATTACAGGTTCACTTATGAGATCAGGAGCGATTACCGCTGATGGATTACTCTTCAGTGCTATCCAACAAATATTCTCCATACAGAATTGCTGGTGGAAAAGATTGCCCCGCAAGGACCTGTTGTAGGCCCCATCAACATTATGGATGTAGCTTACTTCTTTCCCGTTCCCGTTCCAGTTCTCGTTCCCGATCATTGACATGAATCAATAGACTATTCCGATCCTGAATATCCTGAATCATGGTCACTAAGTAACTAGAACTATACAACTCATCTACAAAAAAAAACACCGCAGGATACTTGTCTACCTTCCTGGATAGACGGTACTTTGAGCATTCAGTGTAACTGAAGTAAGGTAAGTATCTTATTGTCCTACCTACCTACATTTGTACCTAAAATTGTCATATGCCTAATTGTCCTGCAGGAAAACTGATTGTTCGGAGCAATCCTTTCATTTTCGTCCAGCTGTAAGAACCTATGAGATAGTATTCATTGTTGCGTATCCTTTCCGGAAGCTGCTCTGTATGTCTGCATGATCACTAGCTGAAATCAATCCTGACAAGTAAAGCAATTCGACCAGAACTTCAAACAGCTTCCTGATAGCGTCTTGCACTGGATGTCTTGAATATTGGAAAAATGGCACGAAGATTTTGTGAATATTTTCGAGGAATGCAACATATTAGAAATCCCTTTTTAACGGTTTTGAGTTGCTGAAATTGATATCGCAAGCGATTGAATTTTTTGCTTTAAAGCTGTCTTCCTTAGAGAGGCGTGGTTACATGTTAGATTAGGTTAACCCTGACTCGGTTGCTGAAGCAATGTTGCGAACAAAGGATTCCTGGTAGAAAGCCGCTAGCTTCGCTGAATTGGTCGATAAATGGAACCAAGATGGGTTCTATGGATGAGATTGATCTTGGGCGAAATCAATGCTTCGACGATGCTTCCTATTCTCACTGATAAGGAGCTTACAGTCCTACGTTTAGAATGAAAGATCATTAGGATTTAAGGCTTGCTGGAATATCGGTCGAGGCAATCAAAGCTATAGTGGAGAGTCAAACGTACCTGGTCTAGGATTAAGCATGCTGAGCTTAAGTGCCTTCAAATATTCGAGTACAATGGTATGACTTATTCTGAAATGCACAAGGAAAGGCAACTAGGACACCAGGTATGTTGAACACTATGTATGCTAAGCATCACTGTGAAGGATCTCGGTAGGTTACCCAAGCTGGAACTATTAATAACTTTTGGCAAATCCAATGCTTTCCGGAAAATGTAAGAAGTAATCGAATAGTGCGAATGATAACATGATGAGTCTTGGAGGTCTTCCTGGTCAGTTCAAAGTGGTTTGAACTTGTTGACAGGCGGTCTAACTTTCGGAAAGGATGCGCAGCATTTGTGACAACTTAAAGGGTGTTTGTACTACAAAGAAAGGGTAACAGAGTTGTATTTCTCCACGGTCGAAATTGTAGTTGACGTTGTAAAATTCGTAAAGGACAGAGCAAGAATAGTAAACTTTCAACGAAGGATTGGACTGGACAATGCCAGAATATGCCGACCAATTACTGAAGACAAAGTGTTTATGGTTGCTGAGTGGTACTGATGGGCAAGCCGACTCTTCAATGGACGGCGAAGTTTATAAATATTGAGGAAATGGATGGTTTTGCTAGAGAACATGCCAGAAAGAGGGTAGATTGGAAGCAACGATGGACCGCAAATGATACCAGCCTTTGACCAGTTTTATGATGTATTTTGAACCATAAGTCAGGTACACGTGAGCCTGACCCTAATCCCTACGTCTCTTGCTAACGTGGTAACGAAAATCTGGTGACATTTTTCAAGGATGAAGACGTATTAGAAATCCCTAATTTCGGATTTTATGTCCTGAAATTGATTTCACCAGCCATTGAATTTTTGTTTCCGAGCTCTCTTCCTTAGAGAGGAGCGTAGTTGGCTCCATGGTAGGTCAGGTTCACCCTGATTCCGTTGCTGAAACAATGTTGTGAACAGAGGATTCCTTGTATTCAACGGCTAGCTTTGTCAATAGACGCACAAAATTTAGAGAAGAGTTCTATAAATGGGAGTGGAAATCGATGCTTCGACACAGGAGGACTGAACTCGCATGAAATTGCGGCAAAAGAACTCTTTCTGGGAAAATTAGGGAGCCGTCCAAAAAGGAGCTTCGGAAAAAATTAAGATTATGGAGGAACCTGCCAGTCGATGCGAGCTTCAAACACAGCCAGGACGGTGAAGACAGATCTAAACCGAGTTTGACAACTTTACCTAGTGGTAGTAATAGTGCGAGTAGTAGTACTAGTAGTATCAGAAGTAATAGTAAAAGTATTGATTGTGGAAGTAGTAGTGGTAGTAGTAATTGTAGCAGCTTCGTTGAATCAATCAAGACACGGAGTTGAGAAGGGTTCTTTCTATCACAACGATTGACGAGGATGTCGGTGCCTAGATGTGGATGGATTTTGGCTGTTTGAAGTGATACAAAAAGGACTCTCTCCTAAAGGATTGGTACAATGGTTCTACACTGAGCTTCAGAACAAATTAAGGTACAGAGCAAGCTGCCAGACGACAAGAACTTCAAACACACCAAGATCGGCGACAATAGGTCTGAAGGCTTGTTACCTTAGTTTCTACTGAATATGGTAGTAGCAGTAGCAGTAGTAGTAGTAGAAGTAGCAGTAGTAGTAGTAGAAGCTGCAAAAGAAATCGAAGCAGTAAAAATATTAGGTGGGGCCGATTGAATTTTGACGAGCCATCGGTGGAAGCGAATTTCGAAATAGGTTTTATTTGGATCTAGATGTCGTTGGAAGGATATCATCCTAGGCATGGTCATTAAAACTCTGTATTTCCTTCATTTATTAGGAGCCCGACCAACCGTTGTTTGGGAAAAGCTTCATTATTTCTGCTTTTGCCTTTTCTCAAAGAAAAGGTTTGTATACAGACATAGACAAAATACAGAGATAGATTAGTCAGATCCTTCAAAACATTGGATTTGAAATAAACTGTTGCTGCTGATGATCTTCCCCTTACTGAAGAAGTTCCAAGGACAACCTAAGACAGTT
Organism: Stratiomys singularior; assembly: GCA_954870665.1. NCBI lineage: Eukaryota > Metazoa > Arthropoda > Insecta > Diptera > Stratiomyidae > Stratiomys > Stratiomys singularior. The sequence goes on along the minus strand of OX940881.1, from coordinate 8,390,894 downwards.
TAATAGCAAAGAAAAAAATCGTCTTGGCTATATTGTTACCATTGTTTATAAACGAAAGCTAACGATTTCCTCAGTTAAAACAAACAAAAACAATAATCAGTCATCATTTAAATTTAGTAGAGTTAACCTGATAACATTAGTAAATTTATTGAATGATAACACAATTTTTCGACAAATTTCATATTCAGCAATGAATTTCTTTTGATCTATGAACTAAATATTTAAGTTTAATTCGAAATGTAAATAAAAGTTGAGGAAATTTGGACCCTATCACATCAGTTATTATATTTAATGTTAAATTTTTCAGTTTGTCTTTATCAATCAATTTCACAGATTGCTCATAGATGGTTGATACCAAGCAAATTGTAGTGTTTATTTGAATGATGTTTGCTTTCACATTAACCAGTCCTTGACATTAGGATTATCTCAAGTTAAAACTAAATTGTATCATGGGGGGATGTTATGGCAGGTTAATTAAAATATTTACATTCGAAGCAGATGAAAGATGAAAAATAAGTTGCAATTTCGGGGAAAAAAAGTTATCAGGATCAGCGTGTTATTCATTTAGGGTTAGTCAGGAAGTAAATCCAACTGATTTGCTTGAACGCAAGGAGTAAACAATTATGCTGCAAACTTTAAAAATATTACCAAGATTTTCGTGACAGTGGAACAAGTTCTTATCTAGCGCATAGAATAGAAATAACAAGATAATGGCAGAAATTTGTTTAGGTATTTTAAAAAAAGCTAAAACGTCCTTGATTCGACTGTTGAACTCATAGACCGGAATGAAAAACTAACTTGTACACTAACTCTTGAAGGTCCGTAAACTAAGCCTGGAATATATTTTGCCTGCATCCCAAGTATCGACCTCAAAGAAGTCGCCATAGCTCGTTTGACACTGTTTGACACTTTGACCACTGTCAGTTGTACGTGTCCCGGAAAGAAACTTTCTCCCCATTGCTGGGGTAAGGATTCGGTTTCAGTGATGCCGATGGGCTTTGGCAATATCGCGGTCCCGAGCTTAGTAAAGATACTAGAAATAGGACCTTAGTTCAAGGCATGGCGGCCAAGCTTGCTGGGATACCACCGCGTGGTGTATCATTACGACATGGCTTGCGAACGTCAACTCTGAGTGATTATTCAGGCACTATAGGATACTGACAAGCCCCATCTTCGAACTGATCAGTTTATTGGTTGCGTCTTTTTTGGGAGTGTCGTGGTAGTTGTTGTGTATATGAATAGCTTTGTACATAGCAACGTCAGGAACAGGCAGATTTGGCAGTTACCGATCTCAACGTGTTCAGCACGATCCTGGCTATAACTAGACTAAGGCTAATAAATAATTTGAGGAAATTCAGCTGATATGATTTTAACTCCTTGAAGCCACTGAAGGACAAAAGAAGCTTAGGCTGAAATTGGAGAGCTTGGGGATCATATTCACCCATAGGGAATAAATTTCGAATCCTTTGGGATATGAAAAGTAAATAAACGAACATGAATTTAATAAAGAGCGACTAGATCAAACCGTTAAAAAAGTCTGGGCGTGCAAAAGAGAGAAGTTCGTGGATCGGGAAAGCTCCTGGAAAATCAGCATTAAAAAATGCAAATTCGATTGAAAGCAAAAACTAACTCTTGAAATAAACCGGAGCAGCGCAGGAAGCTAATTGCCCTGCGTGCAGATTTAACTCAGGGTGTATCAGCATGACGTTTGCCCGGGAGGCTTAGGTACTCGAAGCTGAGGTTCGTAGTCCTCAAGAATGTCTGCCAGTTGTTAAAAATGTACCAGGAGCTGGTTTTGTGTTGAAAGGGGATTCTAGATACTGACAAGGAAACGGTAGAACTTTCGTTGGTGTCGGCCAGCTCTGACAGGATGTTCTAATTCTTAGAATTTGGTCCTTTTTTCTAGATCACCAATAGGCTCAATTTAAAGTGAAGTCCTTAGAATGGCTAGTGTTGATTACTATTGAGAACTTTTGTAATTCAATTCGGACGTCAAAACGACGTGTTGATATTTGTCTTTTCCAAATACAATGAAAAATAAGGAAAGGAATCGGGGAAACTAATCACCAGGTCATTGATCACCGGATCAACGGGTCACTAGCTTAGAAGAGTAGCGCTCAGGCTCCGCGCGCTGTCATTTGTTCCATTGTCCGCCAACTACTTAAGGCGGGAAATCGGGTTTGAATATTTGGCGGTGATGAAAATCAAATGAATTTTCGATGGTAATGGAAGTAGATGGAAAAATAAATCAATAGATTTTTCAAAGGAACGTTGACTCGGTTTATAGCTACAAAAATTATAAGCTCAGCTCCAAAACCTTTTCCTTTTCCTTTACCAGAAAGTGTGGTAGAAGAGTTCAAGTTGATTTCAAATTCTCTCGAAATCTGCTGCCGAATTCTCAGTACTAAAAAATCATATGAGTTCGCAATATTCTGTCTGAACGTCATCGAATTCCAGGATTGTTAGAGGAGATACGCAGTCATACACTACATGACTTTACACAATACATGTTTCTATCACCAAGTTGAAAAGTTCTTTTGTATATTGCATGCAGTAAAAATTAAATAATTATGGTCCAAGAGCGGAATCTTCCGGGATACCGGAAGATTTTAGTGAACTTCTTGTTGAAAGAATGTATACCAAGTAAACTGGTGACTATACGACTTAAATGAACTGAAAGAAAGGGGATGGAACCCTCTCAAAATAGATGGATTTGCGTTATAATGCCTGACGAATTCACCAAACTTTTTCGGCTCGCCCTCGCAAAACGAGGACAAGGCAAATTGGCGGGGATAAAACAGAAATAGTATAGTCATACTAGTGACATAGTTACCCATGCAAATCCTTCTATATTTATATGCCAAGCGGCTGAGTATCGCATTTAGAAGGCATATAACTCACCTGCGGCAAGCAGGACGAAAATGACGAATATTTAATTCTAGATTGTCTTAAGCTTATTCATTCTTATGAAGAAGGCTGAGGCTCAAGCTCTTGCTAGAGATAAGAGTGCTATATTCAGAGTACAGATCTGTAAGGCCTAGTGAACATGAAGCTAGATGCTCTCCTTGACGTCTGTATGGCAATAGAATGTGGTATCTTCACTGAATGAACCACATCTGGCTCTTGAACGTGGTGAAGGTGAGGGCTTTTTACGTCCTGAATGTCGGACACCAAGTCGCAACTGAACAACCAACTGAACCAACCCCCCTCCCCAAGTCAGGGAAGCCCTGCCCGGAACTGTTTGTCACATTACTTTGGACTATGCCCCACTAATCATGAAATTAGTGCGACGCCTTCAGGTTAAGGAAAATCACTCATTCAGCACAGATGAATGGGAAGGAACAGGATTGCCGCCAGAGAGATCTTCCTTCCAAGTTGACAATAATAGTTTTCTAGAATATTTATAATAATAATTATAAAATTTTATTTATTATTTTAGTAGGAAGGTGACTGCTATTTACGCCCTGAATGTCACGCTCCCAGTGGCAAGCGGACTACCAACTCAGTACCGCCCCAATGAAGACGAGAACCTAGTCTTGAACTCTTTGTTACATTAAACCGGGCTAAGCCTCATTGGTCTGATGTAGATGGTCTATTCGGGCAGTCTCTCAGCTTTTAGGTAAGGATATAACACTTCTAGATACAATACAGGTTGCTTAGATTTACCCCTTGCAATTCAGTGGAATGTGTCCGAAGTCAAGACATTTGTAGCAACGTGTAAGGACCACTCTTTGGTAAATTCTGCATTTTACCCAGCTGATTTCTTCTTTGGCTGGAAGTTGCGACGTGTCTTAGTCGGGGGTGTCTACTATAGCGACCTTTACCCGCTAGGAATGGTAGGAGTCAATCTTACTCCGAACCTGTCTGCCTTAGGAAGAGTTTGTCTAATGGTCGCTCGCAAATGTCCACAACACAATTAATCCTCCTATTTCTCAAGAGGCAATTGGTTGTTACAGTCGAGTAACAACTTTAGACCAAAGGACGACACTCTCGAGCAAGCCGTTGTGTGTGGACTCCACCCCGAGTTCTACGAGAAGGCCGTCTGCTTTGGTCGCCCTTGTCATTCGTATGCAGACTCCTGTTCTTTCGGGCTCCACAATTTGTCTCATTTCTTTAAGGGCATTGACGTAAATCCTCCCGTCCATCGGCTTGATTTGTAGAGCATATCTTTGCTACTTGAACCAGATAATTTTAAAGGTCACGCTGAGTTTCGCTTATACGTACTTTTCGCTTGTTGGTTTGATCGTTTCTTCAGCCATGACACGCTGCACCTTATTTCCAGCCTTCTGTTAGGCTTTGGAGCGGATTAGTTGGAAGTCAACGTTTATCTCCTAACCTTCACTGGATTCCATTGTCTCGAGCTGTTTTCCATCCGCTTCAGTGGACTACTTGCCGACTTTTTTTCTTTACGCAGGAAAACATATGTAGGGGGTTACATTTTCAGCGATTTTCTTGTTATTTCAGCTCAATCTCTGACTTTTGTCACCTACAGTGATAGCGCCAAATCTTGTCAACAAGATCCTCGAGTTCACCCGGGTTCGATGTCTTTATTGATATTCTTATTAATATTCCTATGGACGTTGGTTTCGTTTTTCACTTTTTTTGTAGGGCGCTTATATTTCGTGTAAACCTACTCCTCTTCACTACTGCTATCTTGGTAGTGAGACTCACTCAGGATTTTATACCATTCAAGTTCGCTCGTTATACCTATGTAAATAGTGAGTATGAGAACATACCGTCGCGCCATAATTTATAAACAAACTCACCCGAAATCGGGAGTTATTTTATGTTATGCTATTTGAGTTAACTTGCCAAGTTTGCTGATTCACCTTTTTCCAGGACGTTTTTATAAACATGGCTGGATTAACGCATAACAACAGGCCTGGTAGCTCCTGCTTTTTATTGTAGAAGTGGCCTACACATATGTTGCACGGAAGATAAAATGGAATCGTCCATGAAATCTCCATCTGTCAAATGTCATTCCCGAAAAGTTCGACTTTCTGCATTTTCCTGTACTGTAATTTAACTAAGCCGACAATTGCAGTCTCTTCAACGTGGCTTGGGACTGGCTTAAGCGAAATTATAGTGCTGTTAATGACAGGCGCCACATATATTCGCTGACCACTTTGACGTTTCGCTCATCAGCGCAAGCGAATTGTCAACAAAATCACAATATCTGTCATATCTGAAAGTGTTGCGAGAGAAAGATAAGTTTTTGTGGGAAACTAGTACTGATCTGCCGTTGTCACAGTTTTTTGCTGAAACTATCCGCATGTGGCAAAATAGAATCCATAAATCCCTTGCGAATATTCGCAACAAAAGGACGTGGCTATGGCCATGAGTGTATGAGTCTCCACTCGACTGGAGGCTTCCAAGTCTATTTTTACTTTCGGCCCCCGTAATGCGAGTCATTGTTCGAATGTGTCGTAACCGAAACGGAACAGCGAGGCTCAGAGCATTGTTCCGTTCACAGCAACCGGAAAAAACTGATAATTTTGTTGTATTTAGTTTCTATTAAATAAAGATTCTAATTTCTAATGGTTTTCAAATATGAAATCAGTGTCCAAACTTCACATGGTGGAAGTAGGTCAAACTCAATGGTCATATGAGATTATCAAGTGCGCCCACTCGCCGGATAGCATACGAACAATGTCTTTCATCAAATTTTCAAAGGGTTTTAGTCCTTAGGATATTTCCTCGTCTGTTTCATTTTTCTGTTTCAGGGAACTTCGAGGTAGAAACATCTCTCAAATGCTTATCCTTCATCCAATTCTTTTCAAACATTATTGAATCCCTTTCTCAATGTCCGAATTCAACCTTGTATGCAATCGCTACGAATTTCGTTATTAAAATTAGTCAAATAATATTGAGCTCCTTCTAGAAATTACCAAAAAATCGTAAGAAAAACATGTAAGGACAAGCAGTAGCACTCAAGGCTTATCTCGACACATGCTGCCATTACGAAAACAAACATTTCGCTGATAATTGCACCTCCAGTGGGATTTGGTTCCAATCAATTATAAGTATCAATCCTTCTATCGCAAGGCTCATATCAGCTTCGACGGCAGGAAAAAAAGCTCCGATGTCATTATTGCACTGAAATTAAACGGACCAGAAATAATTATCGCCATCAGACTCGGGATGTTTACTTTGGCTCCTGGCCACCTCGCGCATTAACAACGATAACACCAGCATGTTAATCAAGTCGATGAAGTTAACCATTTTCATAATGGTACCAAGAAACGCATTGAGCCGCCTCGCGGTCTTATCGCTGAATTGAACGGCAACGCTATTAGACAACATAACCGGCGCTACTTTGTGCATACAAACCGCGAAAAAGTGCACGCCGTTGTCTCGGAGCTTTCAATATTTTCGGCGGTAACGTTGATGCATTGGGTCAAGGATATGCAGTAGTTATCGAGGGGTCGAGTGTTGCACTCGGCAAAAATAATTTGTTTTCTAAAACGTTTCGCATCGGAAATCGGTGGACTAATGTCAAAGGAAAAAAGATTGCGAGTGCAACGCGTATCATGTTGGTCGCCGAAAATAGGATTTGGCTATTTATAAAAACAACAACAAAAAAACGAAAATTCATATGTGAGTATGTGATGGTTGTTGCAATTTCATTTCTGTTTTCTTGTCTTTCTTTTTTTAAAAATTTCATTTGATTGAACCAATGATGGGCGCCGCGTCTATAATTGATTTCCATTAGCGTAAGAGGCGTTGCAGATCCTGGCGTCGGTTGTCAGCATGAGGGGGTCATGAGCTCCGGAAATGCGGGCTTTTAAGTGAAAATGAATTGGAAAATTGAGAATAGTACTTAAAAGATTGCATAGGAGGAGAGTGAATGCAATTATTAGCCTCATTTTTAATTATTTCAACATACGACGCTATTCGATTGCTCCACATGCTTTCTGCATCTAAAATCCTGCGCGTCTTCCATAAAATTTAAGGAGTAGATTTTCGTTTTCTCTGCATATTCATTTTTTTATTCGTTGTTATATCAGTATAATAGTCATCATGTTACACCACAAACTCGAATTAGAAAAACTAACAAGGAAGTCCTTGAAGCGAACCTCTTTAAAATCAATCATCCTCTATTGCATTGACATATGAGAAACCTTTCATTGCATCGTCCTTAGGTAAATTTTTCTAACAACATTCCGAATGGGAACCACAAAATACCGGATGGACTTTTCGTATCAAGTTGCACTTTCACCCTCATCGCGTAAAAGGTATCCATTCTTGTTTCTCGGTGCATTTGCAATTCAATATCGCAGGACTATGCGGTTTGTATGTGGTCTTCGTCAATGAATGGTCCTGGATAAGAAATTCACAAAAAAAAAACAGAAAACTGAAAATTGAATATGAATGAAATGCATTTGCTCGTTGGATATTTTTACAAACTGCGAAAAAGTGAAAACTATTATCATTTCCTTTTGACGTTTTCCTACTTCGTTTTAGAACAATCTTTAGAAGACTGAAGGATTCGTTGAGCAGTCAGGATACGATTTTGTTGGGTTGCTGTGAATTCAGTAGTTTTAAACATTCTTATTCAAGTCCAAAGGACGATTTGGATAATAACAACCTGAGTAAACATCGAGAAGGACGTTGATGAAAAAGAAAGAAAGCAATAAAAAAAAAACTTGAAAAATTGAGTAAATGTGAAAACACCCCAACGGAGAAGGAGAATATAAGGAAGCATCATCTTCAATCAATGAAATTGGAGACGATTGTCATAGAAACTAAATATTTTCGATGGACTTTGATGGGATTTCACGTTTGATGTTTTTTAATGATGAATGGGTGTATTTTCTGTTTGTTTTTTTCAATGATTTTCAGAAACAGAATGATTTCGGAGAAACGTTTCCAAAGAAATGACAAAATTTTCCTTTTGATAGGTAAATGTATTGGGTGAAACACTTTTGAACACGTAAATTACGGGCGCTTAAAGATTGCTTTGCAGAGCACCTTCATAGCGTTAAATGTGTTTTTTGCTCTTTTTTCCGGAAATTTGGGCGATTTTCCAATGGACTTGTACTGAAAAACGGAAACGATACAAACTATATTGGCCTTTCTATTGGACATTCTATTAGACGGTCCTGAAAAGTATTAGACGTTCCTTGACCATAAAGTCTGGGATGCTCATGATGCATTTTCCGTGGGACATTTCAACATCGACATATTTCTATTATTTTTATAACTATATTATTCTCTTATATATTACTATTCTCCCCAAAGGTACTACCTTAGCGTGGTGGGAGGAGCAGGTTGGCAAGGTTGTCGGCTATCCAGACGTGTGACCAAGTCACTAAAAGCTCCCATTAAAAACGATAAAAACCATTATGTGTCCATCCTGGATACCGAAGCAACGAAAAAACTAGGAGAGGCGATATGCACGCCGAAGTTCGAGGGAGCCTTGACCTCATGCGGGCTTCTCTCTGGCAATCTGGCTGGGGATAAGTCGCTAGGGCATTTTTCAGTGACAGAATACTTGACAACTGAAGAATCAACAGCCACAAGCGAACAGATCAACTGGCAAGTAGGTTCACCCGGATGCCGAAACTACGGCGGACACTGCCTGAGAGGGTATCCAAGAATATCCAGAATAGCAAGAAGAAAACGGGAAAACCAGCTTCCATTGACTGTTTTGCATTAGCGACAAAGGTGCAAGTCCATATCACTCCTTCTGCTCAGGCCACTCCTTCGCAGGATCTCCTGCTCAAGGCAACGGACCGAAGCAACTCTAAGCGCTATTCCCCACGGACTGGTGAAAGTCACTGACCGGACCCTGTGGAAAGTGAAAAAAAATGATACTCAGAAGACTAAGTTGTTCTTCTTCACTTCAATAGAGCTCTCTGCGCAGCCAGCTTAAGGCAACTAAAGGACGTTAAGTAACATTTTCACTACTGTATCTGCAAGAGGTAGTTGCTGAGTATCATTTTTTTGTTCACTTTCCATAGGGTCCGATCTGTGACTTCCATAGGGTCCGATCTGTGACTTCCATAGGGTTCGGTCTGTGACTCTATCGAAGTGGAGAAGACTAAGTCGTTCTTCTCCACTTCAATACACAAGCGCGCTCTTAAGGATTATGACGAATGCAACGAACGTCCGAAAAAATGACAACTGGAAGACCTCGTTGACAGAATTCAGTACTACCACCACAGGTTGCTAAGGGCAGAGAGCTAGCTGACAGAGCTCAGAACAATCTTCGAATGTCAATGTCAAGACAATGTCCGCACCGAAAATACTCCTTCTTCTGTAAAGGCTAAAAGATCGGTATGTAACCAACTAAGCTTGGATCGCAGGTAAAGGGCAAAACGCACCGAGGCAACAGACGCCAGTCAAGAGGAGGTGAGGCATGCTAGTTTTCATTTGGTACGCTCCAAGTCGCAATAGAAGGCTGCGAAGAAGATACAGTGCGTAACACCAAAAGATTTGAAACAGAAGCTCGAAAAGTACGAAGACACAAAGACCAGGCAAAAGCAACGTAGCGTTGCCCTACCAAACAAACCAGTAGACGGGATGACTTACGTCGAGGTCCTCAAGGAAATCAGGCTAAAAGTGGAGCCTGGAAAAACCGGCGCCTGCAGAAATATGGTTGGGACGACCAAAACAGGCGGTGTCCTCGTAGAACTCAGAGTGGAATCCACTGACAAGGGCTTGTACAAGACCGTTACCAAGGACCTCCTCGGCTCTAAAGCTGTTGCTGTGAACAATGCAATAAACGGCCTCTTTGAAGAAGTCAAAGAAGTAAAAGAGTCAATTAGACAAACTCTTCTCATTGCAGACAGCTTTAAGGAAAGGCCGACGCCTATATATCGTAAATAGCAAGGGTTGCAATAGTAAACCTCCCAAAAAAAGTCGCTGTGCAACTTTTGCCCAAGGAGGAAATTAAAATCTGCTGGTTTCTGTGCCAAATACGCTGGAAGGGTAATTATAAGTCGATGATAAAAATGCTTTAGCTTCAGATCCATTTCTTTAAACAGCAAAGGGACAGATCGGAGCAATCTGTGCTACAAATGTGGCACTCCAGGCCATAAGGCAAAAGAGTGCCCAAAACAACTTAGCTAAATCTTGTAGCTCTCGCTCATGTGCCAGGAAGTGGTAGGTGCCAGGAGTTCAAACAGGAACTCGGGCACACATCAAAGCATGATTCAAGTCCTGAGGATTCTCCTCTTCCGAAGTACAAACGCATAGAACTTGCTTGACTAGATGAATTGGTTGATAAAAGCCTACCTGCTGCTGATATTTGAACCACACCAAAATAGCCAGAAAGCTATATCGTACTGTGATCGATCTGGCACTGCCTTCATCTGAATCGCGTTGTGCCCCCAGTTCCGAATTACTACAGAGAGGATACCTTTATGCTGATCAGTTGTGCGGATATGACCTTTATCAGTGCCTTTGCCATGGCAAATGAGCCAACTTCACCTTTTCAGAGCAACCTCGAGTATGTTGAATCGTGGCGAATCCTTTTTTGCGGTGATTTCATTGCCATGGCAATCAAATGGGGTGGTCTTATCCAAATTCTAGAGGAAAACAAACCTCCTAAATGGTTCCTTTCCGTCCTAGCCATGTCGTCATGAGCACTGGTAACACACAAAGCTTTAGCTGGAGAGGTTACTTGGGAAACCTTCCCGGAAGTGATACTCGCTGTGGAGTCCAAAGGGCATACATGAAGGGTGCTGGAGGAATGCTCGGCTAGTAGTAGAGATGATGTAGACAGTGCTGAATAGAGTAGAGTAAAGATTATCAATATATCGAAATTGGCGAGCTCTACTCCAATGTTCTGCTCCATGCATAAGTTGGAACATTGCTAAAATGGATGTCGCTGCATTGGCTAGAATTCTAATGGGGGAAGAAACCATGAGAAATCCACCAACCGGGGTCCATAGTGGGGACTAGAGGAGTCTCAGTTGGAAATCTTGGTGAACACCACCATGTCTCTCATCAGGTTTGCGTGTGACTTCTCTATGTCCAGCATACGGCTAAAACATGAAAAGTCTGCCGCGTACTGGGGCCCTCCAGAAATCCCTGAAAATCGAAGAGAATATCACAGACTTTGCCGCGAAGCCCAAAGTTTAAGGGATCGAGACTAGTGCAATTCCCGAAAACAGGTATACAGGTCGGCTATGAAAATTCTCCGTAGTATGATTAATGAGAGCAAAGCTTGCTGTTGGCAAAATCTCGTTAAGGATATCAACAGGGACTCGTGGGGTCAGCGTTACAAGTTTACCCTGCAGAAATTCGGAGTCCCATAGGGGACCTGTGTGATATGCGTCCAGATGCGTCCAGTGTGTTCACTTTTTAGTGCCATTAAGCTGGACAGAGCGAGGAAATCTTTAATAATTGAAATGGGCCACAGGACCAACCCATCTTCCAACGGTAATGTTGCAGCTTGCATACCAACCTTGCCCTAATATGTTTCCCAGCACATTCAACGCATGTCTGGCGCAGAGTAGAAGTCCAGGCTGATGCTCTTAATAAGAAGTCGTACCGAAGTCACCTCGCTAAAGTACAGAAGTAAAGAGCTTCCTGGATAAAGAGTGGTATACCGCACTGCCTCAGGTCCAGAGGTGCTGGTTATAGCGAGGGTGATTCCCATTGTGTTCCTTGATGAAGGCGAGTCTACCAACGTAGTAGGGAATTATGGGAGTAATCGGTAGCCGAGAGAAGAGAAAAAGGACTCCAGCTTTGTCGCAAAAACGTGGGTACCATGCGGTTCATCAGTGACTTGCGGCCGCAGTTCTGTAGAGAACATAGGAAGACTTTATTTCATTTATAAAAATATTTAATTTCATCATTGTCTCTTACAAAACTATGGCTGGTGTTACTTTTCCCGGAAAAACTCCCTGACAAAGTAAAGCATTCCCCATGAACCTATACTCTTCACAAATTACCATTGAATCTGGTTACTTACCAGTCGAATTGCATGTATGTAAGCATTGTGTCTATCATGTACATCTTTACATGTCTCACATGTCGATGCATTCGAGAAAAAAACCAGAAAATAATGCTTAAAATTTAATGAGCAATCATCAATTCGTTGCGCTACTTAGCCCCTGGGCCATTTTCCATTATCTTAAAATTGTCTCATCAGTTTTCAGCGTTGAAGCAGGAACGAGCCTCGCCTTAGGTTTTTACCACGGAACCAGTGTTGAGTCAAGGTTATCGGGTGCAAGGTCAACAATTGTTGAAAGAGTCCATTGGCGAGTTGATTACCACACAACACGTCTCCATAATGAGTTCGTTGCGTCGATCGCTCTATCAACGATAAAGTGCATACGAAACATAAGTGCATGTATGACCATCTAATCACATACGAATACTACATACATGTACGTGCATCGTTGATACAACACTAGACCAATGTAACTATTGTTATCAAAATTATGTTTGAATGCTGGAATTTTGACTGGGTTATTTCCATTACATGGAAATTACGTAGTAAATTGTCTCTTACAATAATTAACAAATATGAAGGTGTGTATGTGGTTAGTGCACTTTCTTTGTGTTCCTTCGGACAATTAAAAGTGAATGGACGCTATAGTGTTGGAACCCATTATAATGTCACACATATAATGAATCCGATTAAATTTTTCAAACTGTATCCCATCACGTTTCGCCTTCACATGAACCCTTTTCACAAAAAGAATTCTCAAATCCTGAAAATTAAACGTTTCGCCGCAAAGTGTATTCTTGTGTCGGCATCCTTTGAGAAGACAGTTCGCTTAAGCTTCCGATAATATCCTTTTTTGATAGTTTCGAATTGTTAACAATTCAACAGCTTGACGAATTAAACCATTTCTGATATTAATCCTGCGGTATGCTGTTGAATATTTTTATTCGACACTACCAGCACACATAGATACACACAACAACAACAAAAAAGGACATCATCATAAATTAAGGATTTTTCGAGTGTAATGCAGACGTACGAGTTGCATCTTGAAATGAAATTCCTATGGATTATCATCGAAATGACAAGGTGTCAGGACATTTTGATGCCTTCGCATGCTTTTATTTCGAAATGACTCAATTTCGATTCGTAAGGAACGATACGTAATATGTGTTGGTGTGGGGACATTAGAAATGAATTTTATCCTAATATCCTTTTATGTGCAATGAACAAAAGAAAGTGAAAGAGATGTTTTTATATGGTGTTTGATTGTGGAGTAATCCTTGAATTAGATTTCGAGACACGAAGAAATGTTGTAAAAATTACATTCATTTCGGGCCAGTTTTTACTGAGATAGATTTAATGCGGTCGTCAGGACGTTAATGACTTTCAAATAACAGGATGACGAGTGTAGGACTATTTTTCTAACAGAATAATGCATTCAAGATTGTATAGAACAAGTATATCACAAATACAAATCCTTTGATTGCTTAAAAGCGGAAATTTTGTGATATATTTCATAGCGTTCCCTGATTGCAGCCATTTAAGCAGGCTCCTTTGTGTTAGAAAGTGTGTTAGAGTGTGTTAGAAAGCGTTAGAAATTTTACTGAAATTCGACTATTACTGAAAGTGTGACAGATTTTTCTTTTACTTTTACTACGTAGAAATTTTACTGATTTAAATACGCTTTCAATAATTTAAACTGTAATTAGAATTGAACCAGACAAACTTCTATACGCTCAAACAAGATAAGTGACTGTTCAAGGATACTTCCAATGAGCCGAGTATATGCAGAATATTTTTGTTAGCCGGATAGGATAGTGCAAAATGGAATGTGAGGTCCGCAATCAAAAGTACAAAACGGTAGCCGAAGCTTCAAGGACTTCCTGTGTGCTTGCAATGGAGAAAATAGATGAGATCGTTTGGGCATTCTTCCTGTACATTCTGTTCGTTTGCAGGCTTCATGAAAAGGTACTTTACAGAGCGAACTGCCTGGACGGAGAGGTGCAGGCATTAAACACGGAGAAAGGTACGGAATCATTCCCGCAGAGAATGTTTCCAAACTTGCTCCTGACATGTCACTTTCAACGCCTGCCTACAGGATGGTACAATTTCAAAACCCTGGAATGATGTGATCTTTGTGCTGATCAGCAAGAGCAAGGAGAACCCGGAGCAACCATTTGAATACCAGCCTCTATGTTTGCTAAATCCACTGGGAATGTTGTCCTGAAGTTCATCAAGGAGAGCAAGAGATCCGTGCCGCGAAGGATCTATCTCCTCAGGAAAATACTAAGCAAACGTGAAGCAGAAGGTAGCAGCTCACAATCGCTTCTCACTACAGCTACTACGACTACTCCTACTCTTACTCTTACTACTACTACTACAACTAATACTACTACTACTACTACTATTACTACTACTACTACTACTACTACTACTACTACTACTACTACTACTTGTGACTCTCGGATTGAGGAATGCCTTCAATTCCGATATTTTCTTTTGATAACTTCAGGTCACGAGAATCTTCCAGAGTGCTGAGGTACCGAACGTGGATCTTTGGGTTCTAGCACTGGGAGCGGAAGCACATCATTAGCATATTTGAGGTCACTGAAGAATGAAGGGGCGACATAATGACACACATGTTGAGTGTCTTGTATAGGTCCCTTTTAGTTTGCTAGTCTGACAGTTTCTTAGTCGGCAATTTCAACTAGGTATCGTCATGTGAGCGAGCGGATAACAAAACGCGGTTTCAGCCTAGCCCAGGAAAAATTAATGTCAAAAAGTTAGCTCCCGAAACTTAGACTCGTCCGGCTGTGTGATGACACCATCAAGTCCCAGAAGACGATAGAAAACCTTGGTTTGATGATGGACTTAAAGTTGAGCTCGATCAAGTTAAAGTGTCAACGGATTTGGCTGAGGCTGGGAGTATTGACACTCAGCCTTCTAATGGCCGAAATCGGAGGAGCTTTCGAGACCAGGAGACGCAGTCAGTGCTGCTATATGGCTCCAAGGCTTAGGTCAAAGCTCTTCACAAGGAGCCGCATCGGAAGTGACTAATGCAAGAGCAGAAACGAGGAACTATGCAGGTTTTACTTGGAAACCGTATTACCTCTGATACAATCATCACGGGTTCATTTAGTGCTACTTGCTAAAGAATGAAAGAGGATCTACCTATGACAGAGCAAAATTTCGAGATAATTCTTCTTTAAAGAAGAAGAGAAGGAGAAGAGAAGAGAAGAGAAGAAAGAGTGGGTCCGTTAACCAAACAAGAGGCAGGTGGGTTGCATGCCTAATGAGAGACCTAGGACCTAAGCTCAATCGATAGCATGCGAAAACTGATAAATACGTGACCCTGGTTCAGAGTGGACAAGCAAATTTTCAGTTTTAACCTGGACATAATCTGAAAGTCACGTTTCGCTGAATTCCTTTTATGCTAGGGGATCACATATAGAGCCTGCCACAACTTTTGACACATGTGATAGGTGAGTGACGGATCGTTTACATCTTGGGAAACAAATAGGCAAGTTCTTTCCAGATAAGTTGAAAGAAAAAATGACAGCAGGAAAAGAAAAATAGTAGGAGGAGACTATAGACGAAACGGAACCAGGGAACTGTAGGTCGCACTAATCTTGGACGATTCTCTCTGCAAAGAAGGACATTTTCGGTTATTCGCCCACGTAAATGGAAGAAGGGTCACTCTCCCGAAAATTCTCTTGTTTTCTGAGCATTCCTGCTGAAGGAAGCATTTTTCAAACTGGAAAGGTTGCGTAGCACGACTAAAGAATAGTTATAGAAAGCAATGCAGCAAACAGTTTCTTGGTATGACCGGGAAAGTGTTCCGCTGTACGCATAGTGCTTTGTGCCATTAGGAATCTAACACACATGGTGTAAGTAGCATTATCACCGAACAACAAGACATTATTAATAATATTCCACCGTCACCATCTCCTGTTTGCTTTTTCTGCCTGAAAACCCCAGATTACGCCTGCCACACCTTCTCCGCGTGCAGAAAATGGTCCAGGTTATATTTGAAGATAGTCGTGCTCTCTCTAGAAAACATGATGGGAAAAATTTTGACATTTGAAGACAGTCGGAACTGAGTGTTGCAATATGTGCTGATGGTTCTTCTTACAAAGAAGAGTATTAAGGATCATCAGGTAGCCTATGGGGAAAGGCGTCTCTCTGACAACAAGCCCACTCTTTTTCATCCTTCATTGCTGAAAGAAGGATTTTCCAAATCTGAAGGCGTCGCTAGGCGTGACCAATGAGGCCTAGTCCGAAGTATTGTGACAAATAGTTCATGGTAAGGTTTTTGGTTTTGAAGGAAGAGGCGTGTAGGTGACACTGAGAGCGTAAATAGCCTTCAGGTTCCAAACCAAAAAAATTATTTTCGGGGCCTACTGATAGAAGAAGTCATAGACCGACTTTAGCCTAAAGTTCCCTGATCATGTGGCTATTGTTTACTGATCATCCATGTTGTTGCATTACAAAAAGTAAAGATGTCCTCTAGCTCTGTGGTCGCCAAGTTTTCTAGGTTTGTAATGTTACTAGTACTCCACAGCCAAGTGCGGTTAACGTTTCATGGGCAGGCTTCGAAAATCCAGCAGTAATTGTAGAGTTATTTCTTATTCCCAGCTGCACCCTTGACAGGTGGCATCTTTCAGTTTCCTATTCTTTTGACGTTTTCACCCAAAAAACTATAGGCCGTTAATATATTCATATCGTTGTCACCAATAATCTAATTCCTCATTTTCATCAGAGTACCAACTTGCTGTCCACTCGTCCCTTAATGTTCAGAGGGATTCTACTTTTTAGATGCACCTCTTATTGTTCAAGAGATCTTGATACAGCTTCTGCATAACGTCCTGAGTTTCAGCAGTACCATCGACTTTAAAATCAACCTGGAACGGTAGCCTCAAAATCGATCGCAGCTTGGGAATATTTTGGGAAGTAATAGGCATATCTAAATACCTTAAAAGAGTCTACAATTGTTGCCACAAAAGTGCCTGGTTCAAAAAGAATCAAATCTGAAGTAACAAAAACCAGGAAAACCATTGACCATGTTTGCTGAACTCCTTCAAATTTTGCTACAAAACGCCTAGTAAAAATCAGTGATGGATGCTACGTTCTTGTAGTAAGGATAATAGAAGTTCATTTTTTGAGGCTTAACAAAAAGTACAATTCAAAAGTTGAAGGCGATCAATGCTACGGATAACTAATCCAAATTTTTGGGGTTCCAGTATTTTATTGAAGTAACAGCTAGTCTGCGTCAGGTGCCTGTTAAGATGGAAAAGGTCCTTTTACGCTGGTTTTTATAGAGTTAATCGACTTGTAAGCAAAACACGTGAGAAAGAAATGTAATCTCTTCAGTAAAAATATTAATTACATTTTTGGAGCAAAACCTTGAAGGACGTTGCCACTTTCACAACTGTCAAAAAAAATTTATTTATTGATCTAATAGCGTAGTCATAAGTGTGTCTAGTTATAATGTTTGTTAGGACCGGGCCTCATTTTTCTAAGCCCAAACGCACCATCATGAAGCTCACTTCCAGTGCTGAGAATGGATGGGCATAGAATTGCCTGATAAAAGTTGCTAAAAAATATCCTTCATCTCCAATATCACCAGACAATCAATAAGACCTTTTGGACCCATTTCAGATGGTCTGGAAACCACGTCTGTCTGTCTGTCCTATTTGACATTCTGGAGCAATTGTGTCTGCCAATATCTACTTCTCTTTTTCTCTATCCATCGATCTATCTCTCTCTCTCTCTCTCTGTATCCATCTGTCTAGCTATCTTCCTCTCTCTCCATGCAGCAGACATGTGTTAAGTTGCTGCATACGAAAAAATTTCCCGATGTTGTTATACGGCGGAGCCTTAATTTTTCCTGCTATAGTTGGCTAAGTTTCTATTCTTTCACAATTTTTAATAAAAAATTATCTTTTCCAACTTGGCATAATTGGCCCAGATAAACTCCCTTTTACATATCATCTAGCAACATATCAGCTGTTTCCTTGGCTAGCCGTTGAAGGTTCTTAAAATCATTGTTTGATATTGCCAGCGACACTCAGTTCTTCAGGTTTAAACATTGCTGAGTAACCTGAGAATCTTAGGTTAGGTGTTAACCCTTGAATACTATGAAATTTTGAACAACTGAAAAGACCTTGCATCACTTGACATTGAAAACCTGCTGAATGTCCTGAATTCTGCTGTATAACAAAGATTGATTTATTCCGATTCTTATTTTGCAGAGGCCATTCACAAAATAAGGACGATTGAAACTGAGTTGTCTTCGGTGAAATATAACAATACTTGTGCACGAAATAGGTCTCTGCTCTCGCCCTCTCCTGTCACTCCGGTAGCTTTACGCTCTCACCTTTTCAATAATAACGCCTAACTACGTCGCTAAGTTTCAGCCTAGAAACCATACGAAATGTGGCTCCTTAGTACTGTGAACACCAGGCGCAAAGACTGATTTTGACTGATGATTTTGGAATGCGTAAGCTAATTTACCAACAGGCAGTCATCGTTATGCAACCCAGAATTATGAAGAAACTAGAAAAGCTATACAGTCTGTGCTTAAGTAGTGCAGAGGATTTAGTGAAGACCGCATGTAAATTCACGATAAAAGAGGGGAGTGGAAAGCCAAGCTGAATTGCCAAAAAGATCAAGAGTATACTGTTTGAGGATCAGACGAGACCCTTAAGCAATCTTGTCAAGTTCCTGATATGTCGACACAACCATTGTTATGATTTTGACAGATCTATCAAGAGGCCAGTTTTTTAGTCAAAATCTCCACACTACCCGTCAAAATTTGTGTACTCGACGCCAGGAAAATACTCAAAAAAAACCCATATGATGAAACGCGTTGAATTTACTTATTGTTTTTCGCAAGAATATTCATGAAAGAAGGATGAAGCGTTGGACTCCAGGCTCATGGATTGACAGATCACGAAATATTTGGCCGTATAATTCCAATTGCGAAAACGTCAAGGAACCAGGACCATCGATTTGAATGCTGACAAAGTCATATCAACCGTCTTTTGGAACGGAAAAGGCTGTGATTTGGTTATATTTCATATTTCCTGGGTCACCAATAAACTTTTCCAGATATTGTGACAATCTAAGGAAATCCAGAAAGGCGATTCATAAGAGAAATAGATTGTCAAAAAGTTTGACAAGCCTCTGCTCAAACTTGACAACTGCAAGCAGATTTTGACTGGACCATCATTCTTCTGTCTCATAATGACCTTTCCTAGCTCCTTGTGATTATCACATATTCGGTTGTGAGAACATACGTTTCGCATAGCTGGTAGGACAAAAAAGAGCAGGATAGTGACCGGGTAGGATATATATAGAAAGAGAGAGAGGCTGAGCAGGAGATCTGTTTCGGGTTTCATCCAACGCATCCTAGTTTGAATCTTCCTTAGTTTGCGAACGATCTTCATATATCATGTTCATAATCGAGTAAAGCTCAGAACATTCAGTAGGATTTTCAATATCACTGTCAATATCAGGGATACACTGTCTGTCCAGTTTTTTCAACTTTTCATATTACTCAATGCTGAATAACTGACTACACAACCACTTCAATTTGTATAAAAAAAGAATACTTGGTAAAGCGCAAGCTTTTGGCGTTCTATGCCATATTTTAATCAGGAGAGTTCCCAATATAGCGAGGTATGTGCTCAAACACTACCAACGGAGCCAAGGGGGCGAGGGCTACTTGATTTCTCAAAGGTTTCACAGAAGAACTTTGGGACACAGTTTGAAAAAGTGTTAGAGCCTCGTGTTTGAAAGGATATGGATAGACACGGCAATAGTGTTGAATAATAGCATAAATTGTAAGTTCCCCAAGCTGATGACGCAGGTTAGGACAAAAAGCCATGCTGTCTGTATTCAAAACCATTTTAAACAATATTTGAGAGGTGATCCTTGCATTTTACGTGATTCATCTCGACACGTTACGTAAAATTCAACATTAACCCGCATACGCTGGAATTCATTTCAAAACTCTTTGCACTGCAGTGATATAATCACTGCACGTTGGACATAATCAAACGTAAGACCGATACAATCCTTTTTTCGACACAACAAAGTGCGCAAAAAAACCTAATTTCCTGCTCAATTGCATTATCAAACAATAAACCCGTAACACCTCATTCAACTCGTTGCACTTCACACCGAAATTCCATGTGACAAGGGTTCAATCAATCCTTTTTCTAGGTCTTTGCGTCTATTATACAATAAAATAAAGCCGATGCTCAACATTCACCTGATCGGCGACAATGATCGTCGTCCTACTCACCATTGCCAAGACATTGGAACGTTCGTTGAACAATTGAAAAATGTTTGTATCATCTCTGCGTCAGAGTCAGGGCAAAAATCAAGAAATCTCTGGGGCTGTTTTGTTCCCATGAAACAATTTCACAAAGGGTTGCGAACGATCCTGTTTTTTTTTTCTCTCTCTCTTTGACTGAAAGAGAATAAAGAATATCACGTCAATATCCTTGGCATCGTAGTAATCGTTTCTACCTGCAACACTTTGGCAAAGAACCTGCCCTACCTGTTCTGGGTTTTAGTTCTTCTTCTGATATTTTTTGTGCATTTATCGAATTTACCCTTTTCCATTTCATGTTCACACACAATTTACTTTAATCCTTTGGCAATATTTGATCGATGATCGTTTTCAACAAAAAACCCTTTGCAAAGTTATTTGTCAGGATGTAGCGACACGGTATCCTTTTCAACCGATTGTTATGTTTCCTTATCAGAGTTGGGATAAGTGTCGAATGCAATGAGTTCACCGTTGGAAACGTTCGTAAGTGCTAAAAGGATTTTATTCAGGTGTTTTGTTTGTCTGCTGAATTTTTATTAGCTTTAGACGGTAATCAACAACAGAGTGTTAATAGAGCGCAGCACTTGGAGGTGCGCTTTGTAACAGGTTTCAAAATTTCGAGCTGTCTTGTGAAATAGTAATAAGAGTCCTGGCGTCGATGTTCTCCTTGCACACGCCTTGGCTTAGGTAATTAAAATTAAGATTTTCTAAAAACGCGATCATGATGGGAGTTTGACCATTTGATGTAACACATTCAGGATTTTTCCGCACGTTCGCGCCCTCCTTGGAAATATTTTCCCTATTTTTGTTTTACGTTTACGATGCAATGGCACAATGTCAACATTCCTTACATGAGTTAGATTTAGTGCTACTATAAATTTTGAATGGGTCGAAAAGAACACGTCTTATGCTAATTCGGTGTCCCCGGATACAACGTCCATCTTGGAGCGAATAAAATTCCTGCTGACTCCTAGAGGCACTCTGTGTCACTTTCGTTTTATGTCCAGGACTTTTGTGTTGCTTGCACTCAAGCAGCACTGAAAGAGTAATGGCCACTTTTCGACAATAAAAAAAAGTGGACCTACGCAAAGAAATAATACGAATTTCGTTCTGAAATAACTTCGAAATAAAGGAAAACGAAACAGAGCGTCCACCAACCACCTCACTCGCCATTATTTCGCAATGGAAGCAACGACAGGCAAATCTTGGGCCATTCCATTCGCCATCAGGGTGGTCATGGAAATATCATTTTCAGTATAAAAACGTTGACAATGCCTGCAAATTATTGCAATTTTATGATCCTTTTTCGCCTGAAGTGCGATGAAAAAGTCCAACGTGTGAGGGTGTATGCACTATAAAGAGACAATATGGTCAAATGGTAACTTTTCATACCCGTGCACACTGTAAAGTTGAAATATCCTTCGGCTCGCTCCACTGGTGCTCGCGTTGTGGACATTGAACAGTGTCGATATGTTCGGATGGACATTTTCCTTAAGATGGAATATAACCTCTTTGACATCTTCAGTCATTTTTTATGTGACCCTTAAAAGATAGCAAATGGAGTTTTCGATGGATGGACGATGGCAATAGCACTGGAGGGAATAAAAAAGTGAATATAAAAAGAAATGCCGGACAGTTCATGAAAAAGGCAAAAATGTTTGCTGCTCCCTTGGCGGTTGGATGGCAGGCATGTGTATTTGTGTCTATAGAAACAGACGATTGTAAAAAGGTTTTGATTTGCCTTCAAGCACTCAAAAGTGCTTTCGAACGTCGATTTGAACACCGAACGTGGGTTGACATTAAAAACAAATTGAAGAAATGTAACTTTTTGAATATGTTGGACATAATTCAAAATGAATTGTTCCTTTTGTTGTGGGTTTTTCTGCACAAATTCACTTTCAGAGGATGAACTGTCTCAAACATTTGGAGCATTTAAGCGCTGGCCTTATAGTCTAAATAGCAGTCCTTGCATGGTCTCCCCGATACTAACAAAGAATGGCTCGGAGGAATAATCAAATTACAATGAGCTCAACACATCACAACAGCCAACTCAAAGACCATCACAATTACTTTATCGACTTCACTAGATGGGGATAAGGAATTCGAGCATCTTACACATCAACAAGAAATAACCACAGCCTTTGACCACAGCAAGGAAACAGTGCACACACTGAAACGTTCCTCTCAGGATAAACAGTCACCAAAACCTTCGAAATCAGTAAACCCGATCGTGGTCAAGAATGAGTTAATTGGTGTGAACCAGGACCAGCCATGATATGATCCTGCTCCTACAGACCCCATATCGTCTGATGTGCTGAACTCAGTTACGAAAATGGAGGCCCTTGATCCAGGGTATGTGTCGCTGACAGCTGCAAAGAAGAGCAATCCAAAATCAAAAAACCCGGAAGAGAATCATCATACGATTGCTAAAAAGATAAGCAAGAACACTTGCAACGAGCTCCTGGTGCTCAAAGAGATTCTAGATTGGATTGAACACAAAAACGCAAGGCAGCTGACTAAAGATATAGCAAGAAGTCCTGCCTAAGCCTCTGAAATGTGCACAGAACCAGTCATATACGAATCACTGAAAAGCCGTCCACTATCTAATTGAAAAAAGCTGGGAATTAAAGACGAAATAGGGCATTCTGTAGGAACTAACTTTCAAAATAAGGACTCCAGAAATTTCCCATAACGGTAAAGACATAATTATTTGAAATTTCTCATGTAGGCAAACAACAAGTAACCAAGAAAGGAAGGAAACGAAAAAAAAGAAAGCAGAAGGGACAAAAGCGAATGAAGCTTCAACAATTCACCATGAAATCCTGGAAAAAGGTAGATGTAACCTCCTTTTTCCCAAAATTGTGACACGAGAAGCTTCTTGATAAAAATAAATAAGGAAGAAAACATTTAAGTAATGATTTGATGCAGTACTGTGGCCAAACTAGATATAAAACTAGATGATGACGCTTAAGGCAGGTCCTGGTAGTGGGGTCAACATATGTAAGAGTTTACGCAGAGGTTCTTGCAGAAATCTCGAGAGCTTTTAAGCTTGATGACTTCGCGGTATGAGTCACTGAACACTAGTATGTCGGAGTATGGCACGGATTAGAACCGCGAGTTCTGCCCGACTAAGATGAAGTCACTAAATAGGTCAACCTGACAAGGCAAAGAATACCAACAACGACAACTACGAGCAACCAATTAATGCACGTTGAGTCAATACTTGTAAAGGCGGGCGAGGGTCGTGCTGATTAGCAGGAGGAAGAGGAGTCGGGAGGCATCACCTACATACTACTGACAGGAGATTCCTACTCAGCAGGAGATTCCTCACTGGCACGATTTGTGCTTCTGGATATTTACCCAGCAGAGCTGCGTGGCTTTAGCAGAGGTTTCTCCATTATTGCTCAGGACCGATTGATGAGTCCGGACCAGTGAGCTGAAACATACAACTGCACCACACAACGGTTGCCCTGCTCACTACAATGGACGTCAAAACGCATCTAACTCCCATAGATGGGTAGATATCCTCGAAGCACTTCAAGTACAAGTACAAATAGTTTTCAAATTCTAGATTATTTCATTGGGACTCTGAGGGACATCCTGAAAAACTGCAGCCGAAACCCCGACACGAAAAACCGTAACCAAAGAATGATAGTTACATTAGGTGTTTCGCAGGGTTCCATTCTCAGGCCCAATAATTTACTAACACTCAATATATTCTGTTCACATTTTGGCCCGCTTTCCACCATTTTAAGACATATATTTGAAATGAGATAAATAAACTAAGCCTGATAATTTTTTTGGCTGATATGGGGGTATGTGTAGTATACAGGATTCCATTCTGAGCGCGGACCTGTAGAACATCTCCAGTAGCGGATTACTGAAACTTGTTCAGCGGAATCAGTGAAGTTTGATTCTAGTCATGGGACGCAGTTCGAACGAGCGAAACTCTGACAGGATATGTTATTTTGCCGAGTTAGGGACAGGATGACTGCTTGCTTCAGGCTTGCACTGAAAAAAATAAACGGAGTAATTGTCCCAACAAAAAAGCGAATTTCAAGAGAGATGGAATTGAAATATTTTCGTGGACAATTCTGCAAGACCAAATTCACAGTCTCCAAAGACCAAGGTGAAGTCAACAAATGCCCCCAAATCCTGATTGGGTACTATTTCTACCCCAGCATAAGACAGCAAAGAAACAACTGATGAGTACTCAATGTTACATTTTAGCCACATTAAACTACAAGCCATGACGTTGCAGACATGATTGGCTCCTCCCATTGCAGAGAAATGAATTAGCCTGTCATGGGCTCTCTAATAAACCGTGGCTCTGATCAAGGCTCTGATCGGGTTAGACCCTTAACCGAAGATAGTGGCCCCACCTCGGGTTCGTCGGAGTGGCATCCAAGAGACATATTAGGGCATCAAAATTCATGATGATGAGTTTCCTCGAGGGAATCAGAACGACCGCTGATAAGACACTTAGTAGATCATGACACTTACTAGGTTTATAACCAGCATAGGGCGGCCCAACACATCAAAGAGACGACTCTTAATGAGCTCGGTGAAGCCTGTTCTACATTGTGAAGCAAGACTATGAGTAGGCGTTCTGAACAAAAAGTTACAGCTTGAGTGATTGACACAGGTTCAAAGGCAAGAAGCGTTGTGGTTTGCATACGAATATTGAGCCTCTACCGAGACGGCGATGTTCATGATTATAAGGGTGATCCCGATCGCCCTCCTTGCAAGAGAGTGTCGAAAACTTTATCACTGAAGAAACAAAGACAATAGATGAGATGCCGTCAAGGAGAAAAGACAGCGCCCTATCAACGGTCAAAAACGTCCTGCAAGTATATCGCTAAGAGAAGGTCGAATACAGGTCTGTTATCTTTCATGAAAGCTAAACTCAATCGAGCATATGTCAAGACTGATTTCTACTATTTTGACTGATTACTACTTCTTGAATCAATGGATCCAAAATGGATAATTCCGGTGTTATCGGTATAAGGTTGAGAGTTCACGGTCCCCAAACTTTACATTCTGTATAGAGGTTCGATAAAGCATGCTGCCGCGTTCTCTTCTTGCAAAGATGGAGCACAACGTATGGTAACCTCTAGATCGGATACGGCTAATATTTCCTGGAAACTGTAGTTGGGAAAAATTATCAGAATGATTTATAAATGTGATCATTTCATCAGTCCTGAATGGCAATAAAGCATAAAACACCGATGTATAGTTAAGAAAGGCATGAAAAACAATACAGCGTCAGGGAGCGTCGCTTATGGAAAGCTGTCCTTTCCAGCACTCCCTTCCATCCGTTTTTACGCACTTGTGAAGGAATTCTTGGCTCTTTGAGGCAAATGAATACCAGGCGAAGACCGAAGTCATGAAATAATGCTTCAGACGGTGCCAGGATAGTTTTGGTCCAAGGTCCAAGAGTGAGAACTCATTCACTTTGCTACTCTTTGTTACACTCTATAATTTTATTACAAAGAAAAATGGTAGCCAGGTGTAGCAGTACGAATTTAACGTTCAATCTGATGAAAATAAAATCACATAGTTCTAGATAGTCAGCGCAACCTTAAATTCATCATTAATCTTTATATTCTATTATGTTAAAAAAATTTACTTTATTTTCTGCAGCAGGAGCACAGCATCGTTGCATTTGATCCCTCAGGGATGAAAACGTGAAAATGGAGTATATTTCCAGGCTCTTTGTACTAACTACGCGCCATAATTCTGCTATGCTCCTGGTGCCTGCATCAGAAACTGCGTTTTTGACACCAATGCAACGATTCTCACTGCGATTTAAGCCAGGCGATGGGCAAACTCATAAATTAAGCCCTACTAAACGCAGACTAAGCTTCGGGAAACTTACTGCTATGTTTTGAATATTTGTATTGTAGTCAGTTTCATCTCATACAAGGGCATTTACCATTCAGCGTAAGGAAGCAGAATCATTTCCTGAGTTTCTGTACATTTTTGCAGTAATTTTCCCAACTTAAACCACTTTTGGCCCAGTTCCATAAGAGGAAAAGCATGAATGGAGAATAATCTTAGCAGATTTATACGGTCTGGGATTATAAGAAGGATTTGGTAATCCTTTAATCTACTTCCACTACTTAATACTATAACACAAAAATTAAACTACTTTGAACTCATCAGTTCACAGAACATGACGCTTTTGAATTAGAGACCATTTTTCTCGCTCTCTTGCAAATTTCAAACGACTTTGACGGTATCGCGCTTGTAATAAAGGAACCTTTTTTCATTTTTTACTCCTAACCTTAAAATATTTTCACGGAGGCTTCTTCAATACTTTTGTAGAAGTGTAAATTTCAAAAAATAATACTTCTTTTAGTTTAGTCTATGTCAAAAAACGGTTCTTTTTGACAGCTTTCACTATACATTTAACCTTATGCAAGGACCAATTTCGTTTTCGGCTCCTTGTTTCCAGGTTTTGATTCCATTTTTTAACGTTAACGATCATTTTGCTGGAGAATCCAATAGTCCATTCTATACATTTGTAAGTAATCCCTTCTCGTGATAATTGAAAACTGAGTGCAATAGCCCAACAAGTTTCAGGATCCAAAAATTTAACTCAAGTTATGTTTACAAGCCAATAATCGATTACCACTCTCATACGCCGACACACTGTTACTAAACTGACAGATGCAGTAGCGCGATAGTATGACATTTCACAACTCACATCATATCTATTGCTATTTCTTTTCTTTGCAGAGCTTTTCGGATTGAAACAATTTAATAATCACTTTATAAAAGAAATAACAAAAACTTATATTCATGTAGAGTCATTAAAGTAAGTAAAGTATTAATAAAGTAAAGTACAATATTTGAAACTTTAGAGATCTCTTAAAGGTACAGCTACGAATAAATAAAATCGCAACTGTAAATATTTTGTACTGCTACATATCCAATATTAAACAATCAATTGTGGAAGCTATCGTAAAATAAACGGATTTTGAAAGTTAAAATGGCCGCTTTGACCGATTGCGAAGTTAGTTGCGATTTTGTAGGAAACAACATGGGGTTACCATACGATTTTTTTCCAAAAATACCATGCAATGCTATTTTTTTGCCCACCGGATTATAAAGGACATATATACAAATATTCACGAAACATGGCCATAAGCTATAAGCTTTTTCTTATTAGTTCAAAAAAGTTTCCATCGATATCAATTTCAGCTCAAATTTTATTCTGTATGAATAATTCAAAATATTCTCACTGCGAAAAATTTTCCAGAATTATTAGTCCATTGAGACTCACATATGATTCAGCTGGCGTTGTCATGACGCACTTTGCAGTTCCTGAAACAATATTTCGGTCCTTCATTTTATTCAGTGGGCATGCCGAACGTTTTGAGTTGAGTTGGTCTAATAGACAAAAAGCAATCTTTTGATGGATACCATACAAAATACAACAATAAAAGAGTTAAATTACTTCCTCTTTACGCATTTACACCTCTCTGTACACTTCCTCTTTTACACCTCGTTACACCTTTGCTTGCTGAATGGTTTCACTGTGAAACGACCTTATAAGTAATTGATTATAAACAAATTCTCATGACCTTATAAGTAATTGATTGTAAATTAATGTTCAAAAGTCTGAATTGAATCTAGATGAGGAGCATTTTTATTAAAAACAAAAGAAAATCCATAATTGTTTCCCGTGGGATTAACAAATTATGAATTTAGAAAATTAAAAGGTTCTTCTTGAAATTCTTTCAGAATTTATTGCATGACTCGCGGAACAAATTGAACCAATTTACCAATGAAAACCACACTATCGAACAAAATGATCCATATAATTTTAAATCGATACTATCCCTGCACCGCTAACCAATCCATATGCAAAGCCCTTTAAAATCAAACTTTAAGAAATCCATTTGGAAAATCCAATTGCCAGATAAATGAACAGAGGAACAAGGAATAAAAAATTATAATTCATCATTCTTCAGAAAAGTTTAATGGCGGCCATGTCCGAGGAACCAATCAATCAACCAACACAAAGTAAATCATACAACAGGGACGCCAAATGAGGCAATTCACACAACACGACGCAATAATCCCATCTTTAACCATTCCCACCATCCATTCCATCCACACTACATCAACATCGCCCAACATTCATGCAGATCCTCTGCGCGACTTGAGCTTACCCCTTTCATGTGTGCACGTCGTCATATGATGGCAGGAGTTCGTACATTACCGCCGGTCACATGTCGCACCCCCGAAACTTACTTAGTAACCCACTCTGCTCCACCTGTTCCACCATTCCTTGCTGGCCATCGAAGCAATTGTGCTCGTCGTTCGCCCTCGAAAAGCCAAAAATGCTTTCAAATTGCCCATTTGGCCCATTCAGCCTGAGCAAGTCGTTTACTATTATGGCGACATCGTCCAAGTCACGCCAACCTTGCTACCCCCAATCCTTGCAGCACTCGTCATCCGGTCTGGGAGTCAGCCTGCCAAGCAGATTCCATCAAAGCAGCCCGACCCGAAGATTGATCACACGCCATCTTGATGCTGGGTGGGCAGCATTTTATATACTCCCGTGCCACCACTGAAAAATCAACGGCCGAACCCTTGCTTCTGCGTTACCCGTTCCCTGGTGACCCGATAACCCTTTCACTTTCAACTCCCTGCCATGTCTAACTCCGCCCAGAAGCAACATATTCCCCATTTCGATCCGCGCCTCGAACATGTCATCCCACGTCGAGCACACTCAAGACCTAATGCCTTGTACGAAGGAGCGAACTACATGTATGGACGCATCACATGTGCGGGCTGCAGATACATTTCGTAGATACATTTTTTACTGGCGCTCACCCCTTTCGCACTTTCACTTTCGCATTCTTCAGAGTTCAAGGAGTTTGGTTCGTGCGGATTAGTCGACGACTATACGACAAGGCACGTTATCCTGCCTCTGGAAAGTGAAAGGAGTCTTGCATGAATCCTTCCATGTGACTTTCAACTTTCTTTCCCCTTTCGCATGTGTGTACATTTCGCCGAACAAGTGTGAGTTCCTGCGAGATGAAACTGAATGAACAGCGGAGAAATAGATGTGTCGAGGAGCATATGGGTCGGCACGCATACACATGTGCGTGCGATGCGAGACCGAGCGAAAAGATGGAGCGCTGCAAGCAGCTCCCCGAAAGGCATGGAGTCGTCGCCCAATAAATCTCTCGAGACTGGAATGACCTTTCTGCGAAGCAATCTAACGAACGGGTTATTTATGTACGTGTATGTTTTCATTGGCTCGCTCATACGTCACATATGCTATATGTGAGGCGATGCATTGTGTGGAGCTTGATCCGGTGTGGGGATTCATAGAGTCGAGATAAATGGTTGCTTCAAGTGGATGAGTTAAATTGGATGGAATGAGTTTTTATGGATCCCGGGGTCCACAGAATTTATGCGTTAGGCGAAATGAGGAAGTATGTAGGCTTCGATGTGTGGGACTCGGAATAATTTTCCACTATGGTTTCAGTTTCGAATGTTTTTGTTTAAAGTGGTAAATTAGTGTGGGGCTAAGACGATTGGGCGGGAAGCGTGTCTGGACTCGGAAGCATAAATTCTCATCAAGACTCCGAGCCGTGTTTTTCTGATTATGATTACATTTAATCATCACACATGAATCGAAACACAAATCTTTCACTTACGTCACGACCCTTACGTCGAAAACATAGGAACGTACTATTGTGCGTCAATACGAGTCAAATTTAATGGGAAAAATTGATTCAAAACCCAGAACTGCCGAGAATAATCACAAAGTCTTGATTATAAATAGAGACACAAAAGATTGCGAAATTTTTAAGACAATTGCGACAATCGGGAGCGATTTGATAAGTCTAAAAAGTGGAGTTTAAGCTTGAAATGAAGTATTTTTTTCAGTTAAGGAAATGTCAATGAGTTATTATGAATGAAATCCATAACAATTGCCAAACCAAATTAGCGTAAATCCTGCTGAGACAAACTCCATACAGGATTACAATTCGCATGATTTCATTACCAGTAGCCGGAAATTTAACTCAAAAATCGTTCTCTTGTATACTGAAAGGTAGAATTTATCTCCAAGATGGCCTGCATTAATTGAACTGCATTGAATTTGGAAGATTGAACTGTAACTTGCCAAAATGTCAACAGATTTTATTGAATATAAGCAAAAAATGTCGTCCAAAGTTTGTGAATCAATTCATGTTTTCGAAGATCGAAGAAAGATCGAAGAAAGACTCGTACGCTTCGCAAATGTGACCGGCCGGAATCGTAGACCATTCATGGCGAAAAATCGTACATCAAAATCGTATGTATTGCCTGCAAAATGCACCAAATGAAGAAGTCCACTGGATTCGTATCCGGCGACCATGGAGGCCATTGAGCGAATGAAATGAAGAATGGAACCCTTTCACGTAGTACGTTTTGTGCGACAGTGCAGAGTCCTGTTGGAAAGTTCACTCTTTCATACTGAAATCCTTTGCTGCCCACGGCTTTAGGACACCTTCCAGAACTCGTTCGCTGTAAACATTGACATTCACCTCGATGTCGTGGCCCAAAAACAACAGAGGAGAGCGGACATCTTCCATCACTGCAGCCCAAACCATCACTAACGGTGGCACTTCACCTTTGGTGGTTATTCGAATGTCAAAATTATCGTATGACGTTTCTGTCAGTCAAAACAGAATTGTCATCCTGCGTGTTCACGAGTTGTTCATTTGGAAAATTGTTCTCATCAGAAAACACGATATTGGGCAATTCACCTGCTTCGTGCAAGTATAACAGCTCCTTCGCTCGACCGGGTCTAACTTTTTTCTGAGCATCGGTGAGATCTTGTCCTTTTTGGAATTTGTAAGGCTTTATTTCGAGCTCGTTATTCAATAGTCGCTGCATCGTTGTCTTCGTTATGTTCAAGTCACGAGCCATTTGTCTGCCACTACGACGTGGTTTTCGTTGAATCCCAGCCTTCACGACCCGGAACATTTCAGGTACTGATACTATCATTCTGCCAAAACCACCGAATTAGATTAGACGCTACCAGTAACTCACGGTGACGAACTAACATGAAAGCTTTATTCACAACCATGCGTTTGACAGCTCTCACGACAGCTCATACTCGCGGCTTTCCGGTCAAATACTACGACGTCACACTATCAAGCTTTTATTTGATTGCGGATAAAGTTTTTCGAAACAATTGAGAAGTAAATCGTTTGGCAGCCTCGTAAACAATGAAACTAGCTGTCATTCAGCCACATATGATAATTATGGGGCCAGCGGTGTGGAAGCCATAGCAGTAAAAAGCTGCAGTTCCAATGGGCAAACCTCGTTTTCCCAGAAACTGAGAACTTAGATATGCTTCCTCCCTTGCCGCATCTCTGAAGAAGACTTAGCTTCTAAGACAAACTTCAGACATTTATAATGGATCCAGAGCTCCAGTATTAAAACTTCATAGAGATGGCTTTCCTTAGGTGATCTTATGCCATTTTGAAGTTTCAAGTCGTCGGAACTCGGCCATCCCCGATCATCAACTCCACAACTTTCACCCAACGGTTATAATTTTCGGTAACATAGGACGCAAAATTTTGAAATCTGACTTTACGGATGAGTTCTTTCGAATTGCGTATCATTAAATTTGAATTTCCATTCCTATGGGCAGCAAATCGAATTCAAAATGACTTCTCCCACAGTGACAATTCCGAGTCACCGATAACACATCTCCCGACCCATCACCATAATTTTCGCATCATTCAACGAAGAATTCGAAAGTAAGAAACACTTGAATTGTGAAGAAGAACATGCTGAAAATGGCCGCAAAATGTCAAAATACGTTAGAAAGCCAAGTCTAGAAAAGCCTGAGGACACTATCAGCAAAGACATTGTTCAAAGACTTTAATGAACGTTATCGATTGCTATAAAACGGAGAACCAAAGTACATGATGGGTCATCCAACGTTTAGAATTCAAACTAAAGGTTATTTTGAGGTTGGAATGTTTGATGACATTACCGAAGTGACAGGTAGTTAGTTTTGGGTTTGACATTTATCAAGTAAATCGTTTTTCGCTTGAACAAAGTTCAACAAAGATTAGGATGAAAGAAAATAAAAGGACAGGAAAGCAAAGGAAAGATTAGGAAAGATTAGAAACCTATTTTCAAGGTGGTGAGTCTTCTGCTCAAACTGTATGAAATTTACGAAAAAAAATTGACAAAAACGATGTGCAGAAAATGCAAATAGTGGATCAATCCGTGAAGCTGAATCGTAGTTGGATAAAATAACCCGTCTACGTACTCGTACAGTGCGCTCAGCCCGAATCCTTACTGCTCTTGCTCAGAGTGTGCGTGAATAACCATCAAACCATCCAACCATCAAAAGTGTCTCGATAACTATCCAAGGATCATTGACGACTTTTAACATGAAATAGAAGTTACTATTGAGGTAATAGTGGCCCAAATAACTGAAAATGTACTGAAAATTGGACTGATCAAATGGGGAGTTGTATGGCTATCCGTGGCTGTCATTTGAGTGATATCGCCCTACATTACTAAATGGGAAGGCTCAATCTTCCTAATAAACTCATAACTTTGAAAAAATATTCAGTAGTTTTTTTTAAGGCCGATTGATCTTCCAAAGCTGAAATCTTCCTCAATGTAAACGAGGTAGGAACTCTCGGTGGGAACATGAAATCTTAAACGGTAGCTTGAAGATTTCAGACCTGAAGTCCTACCCCGATATTTCACAGCCGCAACGATATCTTCGGTAGACGGTTCAAATCCAACACATGGTAATAAGGATGTAGTTTGGCGAGCTCCAATAAAAGATCGCGAAAAAAATTACGAAAATTCCATTGTATGGATGAATTTTGGCAGCGGTCGCTTCTTTACCTTCTTCCTTCCAATATTTCTGATAAAATTTCGAAACATTCCTTTCATCAGTTGTCTCAAAGTTGGCGAATTTCATTCGTTGGTCCCTATAACTAGGACGTGAAGTAGTCATGTATAAAGCCAGAAGCATCAATTGGAATCCATAGGCATCAATCCATATAAAACTCAAACAATATCCAATCGATCAAAATTCCAATGTCCCATCTAATTACATATCTTCTGGGTCATACATAAAATCGGAAAAGACTCATCTTATTTCCAGAGTATCACTTTCAACCATACAACACATCGCTCGGACATCGACCTAATACTTTTCAAGTCACCTTAATGTTCCTTGAATTTCCTTTTCTATTTTTTTGGTATACTAAAACTTTCATGGCCGACTAATGACAATATCATGTAATATGCCATAATCCACAAAAATGCTCTCTATCTTCCTGACCGATTACCAAACCAACAAATCCTTCAAAACTTTTCGTTCGGCGACCACTTCCACGAAATCCACACTCCATTTTCGGAAGCCTTCACTTCACTCGAACTCCGTGGTAGTATAGTTGTTCGTTCACGGCACGGTAGCACTTCCTGTTAGCCGCAGAAGAATCCATTTCGTCCTCGAACAGATCGATTAATTACATTACTGGAAAGCCTTCATCAGACGAAGAATAACAAGCGGATGTTTACCGAGAATCCTAGCCGCCAGAAGGACACTGAAGACGTCCAACCCGCTCGTTTGGATACCATCATCGTTTCGCCCTTCGCGCGAGTGCCAAACCTGCCGAGAGCTTCCTTGGAGCGAGCATAATTTTACTCATGTGAATTACACACACGAGCACAAGGACGCGTTCTTTTGTTCGCATTCGGACATGTGAAATGTGAGAGAGCCGACTAAATGGAGTGTAGATGCTACTGCCAGCAGAAGCTCAGATGCCATCCGTTTCGATGAATGATCAACCAATTCATCTTTTGGGTAAATAATAAAGCAAAAAAAAAATTATGGCCATGTTGTCTAGGGAAGTTAAATGTGTCGAGAGAAGAGGTGATGAGTGAAGGGATTACATTCGGATGAAACAAGGATGAGATAGCTTTAAGTGAACTAATTCGTCGGCAGCTTTGTCTGCTTTAAGATCCTGAAATCTAATGAACGTGAATCGAAGTTTGTATACTAATGATAATGGGTTAAACAGTCCCAACAACCTTTGCGGTTCTCCAAGTATCCTTACTCCGCCTGGTTGCATAATTGCGAAATATTTGAAATAGTTTACTACTGCATGCATTTTTAGAACTCGCTCTTACCACCTCCCACCTTAACTGAAGTTTGATATTAAGCAAAAGGATAATGTGCAAGAATCAACCCTTGGTCATTCATCCATTCAAACCAATTTGATTCTTACAAGTTCCAGCCACATTTTCCCATCCTAGCGCCCGTATTTGTCGACCGAAAAGAGTAAAGATCACGAGCATGGGAAGGAGGTGGTTAGTTCCCGTTGTGATGGGTCATGACTGGTAAAGGAGATGTATGAGATATTGTTTGACACATAAAGCAATCTCATGATGGATTGCCTGATTTTTCGTTTGCTTCCTTCTGTTGGTCATTTTTTCCATTTCTTGTTCTTATTACGTTTTAGCTCTCACTTTCTATATTTTCTTCCAACAGTTCGGTGGAAAGAGTAGCAAGAGGACGACAACGAGGAGGAGGAGAAGGTAAAAAGGATATACATACATCTGACAACATGAAACTTAGAACTGAGATATTATATTGTCCGACGGCATCGAATCTAGATCCCACTGTTCCATTCGTTGGCTATTGCTAGCGCGTCCTGGAGCGAGGACATCATGAAGAGTTGAAAGGTGGTCGATGCCATTCTCCCTTTCGCGCCAGCTTATACGTTTGCATTTGGATGTGGATACGCACAGTTGGATATTTGCACGATTTTTTTTTCTTACTTGGCCATTTCTTTTGTGGTCCGACTATCCTTTAATGGATTTGTAATGAGTTTGCAACACTGAGACTTGAAATGTGAAAGTTTTTCTCTTTTTCCTGTGCGTGTGTGTGTGTGTTTGAGCATGCATGTACAGTAGGAGGATAATGGACAGTTGATGGACTTGAAATTAAAAGTGGGAGCTATTTTTTTGGGTTTTGAATAGCACGGCAGGACGCGTGCTATCGAATGATGCTATTTTTAAGTGTTTTGTATCCGAAGATAGATGGTTACAGGCTAATATAATTTTAAATATGGTAAATTTTTGAATGTGAAAGGAATATATTTGAATAGAATAAGTTTTTGACTGTTTTCTGAAGGGAACCGAAGATTCCCGCATATTTTTCCGGACGAAATTGAGGGAGACATTAGCGAGTATCAATGTGTTGCATAGAGTGGATCTCTTAGTCTTATAGTTTTGTGCACTTCCACTGGTTCATAAATGACTCTGAGAAATAATAAACGAGTTTTATCATGAATCTCAGCAATAAGTCTGGGGAAAAAAGGAACAAAGTCTACCACCATCGTTATTTTGTGAATCGAATCAACTTATATTAAACTATTTCTTCGTCTCATTTCATGTCATTTCATTACAAGTTTCATCGTATATCGCAGCAATAAGTGCGGAGAGAAAATGCAGCAAAGAATAACGACATCCCTTTTTTTCGGATCGCCTACTTATCTTAAACATCTCCTCCAACCAGAGAAGTTTGGATTGCTCCAATCCTTGCCACCTTGGAACGAAGTTCACACTCTTTACTTTGTTTTAAGCCTTTTGTGTCACCTTCGTATTCATTTTTTAAAGTCCCCTAGTTTAGTAGAGCCTTTCCTTTTAGACTGTCACTACTTTACAGGACTCACTACACTACATACTCACATTTCGGTGGCATTTCAGTTCAAACAACAAAATGGGGTTAGAACACAGTGAGAACAAAATGGGAGCTTATGTGCCGATCACCGCTACCAAAATGTATCCAGGTTTTGTCGAAAAGAATTCCAAAATGTGTTTAGACCTCAACACGAACTCATGGTTCGATCAGCACTGCCAAAATGCGTCCAGATTGGGTCAAAAAATCTCCAAAACAGGCTCATACTAGCCCAAATCATTGAGTTTATACTAAACGATGAGCCAAAAAGGCTCGCAGAAGAAATATATAGAAAAACTTTCCGCACCGAATCTTTCCTGCAATGTTAAGTCACTGTGTCCTGTAACATGCGCTGAAGTTTGAGTACTACTAGCGAATTTCAATTCATTGATCCCAAGAACCCAAGTGTCCCTGACACTTCATTCTGACCGAACCACTGAAAGCGTTAAGGATTTACGATCAGATAACCCAGAAGAAAGTGTTCCACACTTCTATGTCGCAGGCGTAGCATATGTGGTCTGTTTGGACCAAAAAATTTTTGACAAATAATCAATGTCACAAATGTCCTTACAGCATTTCTATTCCTCCCGAAGTGTTATTTCTTTTGTGTGAAATCGATTCACTCAGCGTATCCCGCAGCCATTTCTGTGACTGGAATGTGGAGTCGATTTCCTTCTGAAGGATTCGTTTCGCTCTTAATACAATTTCACCAGTTGAACTTTCTCTTGCTAATTTCTCTTTCCCTCCTTTTTCGGTTTTTCTCTGCAGCTCTTTGTCGACGAGTTCAAAGGGAAACGAGCCATTCAATGCGGTCGCAGTGATGAGTGTCTGCCTCCTTCTGCACTGAATCAGTACAGGATGAGGCTACAGACTTACAGGCTTTTGCCTGCAATGCTGGCTTATTGTTTCAAAGGATGCGTAGTCTTCTAATGAGAATACTAATTGCTTCATCTGTGTCTGGTTTTATTACCACAATTTCCCGCTGGAAAACGTTGGTATATTGTGCTGGCACGTAGTTTCTGTTGCGTTTTTAATGGATTTGGAAGTGAGGGTCCAGCACCAGTGGTCATCTCAAGAGTCATCTCAAGAGGTGTCCAACTACATAAATAAAAGTTGTTCTCTGGATTCATATAGTCGAGGTCTGAATACCGACCATCCTTTTGACGAATTGTTGTATGATATGAGCATAACGCTTTGGTTTAAAGACAATTTTCATTCCGGAGGTCACAATATTGGCAGTCAGTCGCAGATTTGACAGGGGTAAGTCAATTCCTCTAATGGTTCCATTTCAGTATAATGAGATCAACCAAAGGGGATAAGTTATGGGCATGTATTAATTGCCTTTGGTTTGATTTATTGTATGGAAGCAAATTATGCAAGCTTACAATTGGGATAACGTGGAGTTAGACTCTCAAGTTTAACCTTCTCTACTCCAGCCGCTTTAGTCAGACATTTGAATCCAGCTCACTAGATTGTTGCTCCGAGTTTCTGCCTAATACAGACCATACTTTCACAAATTAAAATTTTGGTGTCAAAAGGTTACAATCGTCCAGGGAGAAATGAATTCATATTGGGCGAAAGAAAAGTCAGCATCGACTTTCCTTATATAGTAGAGCTTCTGGGTTTACATTTTCCGTATAACCATTGACTCGCAAAGGACTTTGAGAAATCATTTAGACTTTTCTTCTTCACTAAGGTGCATTAGCTTTAGTTTTTAGAGTCAAAAGAGCAACAAAGGGAGTTAAACTATGACGTTTGGACCAAAGGCTTCCACGCAAAGGCGCAGGCTCCTCGCTAATTGGTGACAAGCAAAGTCTAAGGTAGTTTTGATGCTATCACCAAAAGTGCAGAACGTAGTACAAAAGATATGCGGGAAGGGAACTTGTGATATAATACGAAAGGGTTATGCAAAATATTTCCTACCTACTGTTTTCAATAAGAATCACCCTTGACCCTAATAATTTCCTCGAACATACCGTCACATCTAGGTAGGCTGATACTTCTTTACCAGAATCACCAATTCAATTATCAATGTCCTAATGGGCGAAACGAATCTGGAAAGCGTTGGATAGTGGGTAAGTATTCTTACTACTACATCGTCCGGAGTACCTGGTCATCTTAACATGCCCTTTGGTGGCTCAATCCTCATGCGTTTCATACACGGCTACTGTTGTTAAAATGTATCAATTTCACTGGGGGAGCACGTTAGGGTCACCAATTCATGGAATAAGATTTTCAGTTGGAAATTGCAGAAAAAATGTCTTATAGCCAAAGTTTTTATTGAAATACCAGCTCAATAGTACGACCTATAAGACGTTTTGTTTTGGTATTGAGGTGGTTTGATTGAGTATAAAATAATTATCTTCTCGGTCTTTGAAGTACACTCAGGATTAGTGAAGTAAAAGATGAATTTTTGTACGCATACGCCTTCAGCATTATTCATCCCATCTGTAGCCAAACACATGGTCGCATAATGCATCTTACGTACAGCAATATACATGAAAATAACCCCGTGTTGCATGTAATAGCAAAATTTTCTGTACCTTTTATTTACCGTTATAAACATCGAACTCGATTGTTTTTCGGAAATCATATCGGTGTAGCGCAATAGCAAATGCTTTCAAACCATTTCATTGAAACAATAAAGTTCCCGTTATTGATGACAACTTTGTGCTGTCTAAAAAATAATATCGCATCAGATTACTTACAGTTTTGCTGGTGTACTGTTGTGTTTCAAATTACTTTGCAAAATCAAATATGCGAAGGTAAGAAATTGAGATATTTGATAGTGTTTATCTTATAAATCTGACGTTTTTATGAGCTAAAACAGGACGTGGCAGACATTGAGCAACGTTTGCTTCTTAAAAAACATTTATATTTGAAAACAAAACTTACAAAGTGATTGGAAATTTGATTGGGTGCTCAAATAAATTCATTTCAATTGCCAATAAATACATCGAGGAGACTGACAAAAGAGGGATTATAAAGCAATGTCGACCCAAAACCTTATAAAGTTTGCTATAAAAACAAATCGTATTTTAACTTCTACCAAAATAAATAGAGTTCAACTTAAGCATAGATACGTCATGAATTAGAAGGCAATCAATACCGATTTCTAGCAAGAAGTCCTTGAAAAGTAACACTGCTGAAAAGGTGTTTATTGAATATTCACATCCGACCTTTACGCATCTAAATGGCGTATTGAATAATGGACGCAGGAGCCAAAAGTTGTTTTATTTGGACTCCTTTTAGTAGGCCGTACGTTTGAAGGACGAAGAATCATTGATTTAAACCAGAATGTACATTGAGGAACATCAAGTATGGCGGCGCAAAACCAACGTATGGGGATGTTTTGCCTATTATGGAACTGGTCAAACATTTTTGATTAAACGACTTATTACCGCCGGAATTCATGTTCATATAGTGTAGCGGTTTCGCTATCAAATGAATTATGCCTCTTACATGGTTCTGGCAAAAGGATAACGATTCAAAGCAAACGAGCAAACACCTTCTTCTTCACAGAGAATAAGCTTCTAGCTCCGGAGAGTCCAGCTCTGTCTCTAAATCTACACTCTAGTAAAAATCTGTGGACTTATGTCAAGGGAGCTGTGCAGACTGCATGGAGGGATA
Organism: Stratiomys singularior; assembly: GCA_954870665.1. Classification (NCBI taxonomy): domain Eukaryota; kingdom Metazoa; phylum Arthropoda; class Insecta; order Diptera; family Stratiomyidae; genus Stratiomys; species Stratiomys singularior. Next base: position 8,351,285 of record OX940881.1, on the reverse strand, counting down.
TTCCACTTCAACATTGCCAATCAATTTTTGACTCTTTGCCAAGCAGCAGACCAATAATTGCTGGTGCTATTTTTCGAATCCAACAGCTGTGCGTAAATTGAAAATGTGACTTAGTCATCTTTTAAATTCCAACATGTCAATGGATCAGTAAATATCTGTTATCAGTTGGTTATTATCGGCCCAGATACTTCCTTCTTGGATTTTCGGTTCTAGATCATTTTATCTGGATCTTTTTAGATGCCAAGCAGTGAATATTTAAAATTGATGCAAACATTGGCAGAATAAATAGAGAAGAAAAGGACCAGGTCCAAATGACGCCTTTTTCTTGTATTTATTATTCTTGGCTACGCTGGGCATTGTTTTTTTCTGTTTACAAGGGCACCTATTAGCTGTATACAGCCATCTTAAGTTTATTCTTTCATTTGTTATGCTGACTTTGACCCGAGGTCCAATTTTGGATCTAACAGATGCCTGTGTTGATCCTAAGGTTCTTCTGCCTGTTTCATTTTCTGCAGATAGGCCACCCGTAGCCCCTAAAGAAGCTACGGAAAGCCTTCAATTCCGTGGTCACTATGTCTTCCAAATCGACTACCTCATGAAATTCGTCCCACTCCATCCCTTAAATGTCTATTAGAAAGGGTTGGAAAAAGTAGAAAAAATGTTCTAAATTTCCCTACTCCTTCACGCAGGCACAGGAAGAGGCGTTTTTTTTTTAGGATTCGAAATTGGTTGGCATATAGACCTGAAAGGTTGTGTCCTGGATGCAGTCCTTAACGGATTCTGACAACATTTCTCTACCTAGAAGAAACCAGTCTTGTTTGTTTCGCATATTGTTAGTCAATGGAATCGGCTTATCCTGTTGTAATTCCTGTCTTTCTAAGCCAAATTTTTCTACTTCGACAGTACTTACCTTAACTCCCTTTCACTGTTGCTAGTGACACTTTATTTGAGTCTATTCTTGCTGCGCTTGGCCGATTTCGTTCGCGATCTCAACTCCTTTTAAATATGCTTTACCCTAAGTGTCTAAGGATCCACGTTAGTTTCGCTCCTCTGTGGTTAGGTAACATTTTTAATGCCTGTCTGCAGTCTTGTTCTAGCTGCAAGGATTCGTGGCTAAAAGCAAGCACCTGTAGGACTGACTTCCTATCCTAAACGATATCCCCTTCGCCTGTAAAGTTCATCATTGATATTTCAATAGCAAGATTGAGTCTTTGCTTTCAAATATTTTATAGTTATGTAAGATTTAAGCAAGAAAAGTCGTTAAGGATTAAAAATCGCTATGGAAGATAAAGTCAAAATTTCTTATTGATATTAAGTTTTATTGTTTTTATTGTAATTTATTGTAATCAAGTTTTAATCAAATTTCCTGCCAAAGTAAAGCATCCGAAAGAGTCAGTAAATTCAATTTCAATGGTGTAGTAAAGTTTGAATGGGTCAGGATAATTTACACTCTAAATTTTCGTATGCATGCCCGCAATAGCGTCTCATACGCTTGCATTTCCTTAATTAGACACGCGATTTGCTTCGTTACTTAGATGAAGGGGTCAATTGTGTTCCATATAGGACGTATGGTCAATTGCGTTTGTAACTTACATAACAATCCAGCTAATGAGTAGCCTATACAAGATGAGTCTTCAATTCAAAAACACAAAAAAAATCCAACATTCGAAGGAGGCGGCGTTAAGTAAATTATAATGGGTTTGACCACTATGGAAGTTTCCTGGTTGAATTATTCTGTGTGCATGTTATAATCCACATGGAATGTCTATCAACATATCGACGGTTACATGAATAGGGATGAGGGCTTTGGTTTTTTCTATGGATTAAGTGCATGTGGGAAAGTTGTTTGCAGTTGCCGGTAATGCATCGTACACCCCTGCGGGACGTGCACTCGATATCCGTTAAAAAAATTAACTCCACCGATGCAGACAACAATTGATTAAACACAATTACGACAGCAAAGAATAACGAGGATCCATTGAAGGGATTCCATTCTGAATTTCATTTGCGTTGAATTCACTCAGCGCAACAGTGCTTCGAAATCTTTCGCGAAGAAACCGTTGCTTGTAGCTATGAATCTTTCAAGGATATAGTAGTTGGGCTGTTTTACGTAGTATGGTCAACCCGCGGCACTCGTTTTAGCCTCACTCGAATCACAGGACCTGTTCCATTCAATTCATGTCAACATTCGTATGGCATAATAAATTCGATTATGAGCCACTGTTCCAATCAAAATCGTTTAAGTATCACTTCAGTCCATTTCCACATACGCCTCGGACTTCATTATCATGTGGGAACATTTAAACGGATGTTGGATACTTGAGGAAGAACAAACCAACTATTTCACTACTTTCTAACTGGTTAACATCAACGCTAGACTGGATTTGTTCGTGTAGGCCTTCCAATGGCGAGGATGGTCGTGCCGGGCATAATGGATCAATCAATTAACCAGTTGCAAATGGCCGAATTATGTTGCGGATGACATTTATGATGGTCATTTGTTAGCCTTCAAGCACAACCCTCAGTCGGGGCTAATTAGATTAACTCGATGCAAATATGGAAATGATTGCGTGTTATGGTTAACGCATCTGAAACCATCACATGACCATTGAGTTACACTCACGTACAACAGCACTTTCATTCGAGATCCTCGACGCATATTTCATATTCCTTTACTGTTGATTTATCACCCTCAGCCCCTCGAGCTCGGCTCGAGTTAGAAGTGCAATCATGATAGGTCAACAGGTTTTTGAAGTCCTCCAAAAGAAATTCAATTTTTCACAACTGATAGCGATTCGTTCTTCAAAAACCGCCGACACACCTTGGAATCCTTTTTTTCTGTTTTGTTTTTGCCTTCTTACCTTGCCCACATTCTCCGTACCTGTAAAATACTAATCATGAAAAACACATCAATAAAAAAGAACAAGCAAAAATTGAGGCCATGCGCCGGGCGGGCCATCATCAGTTGGAAAGCATCGAAATGATTTTCTTATCCCTTAACTCAATATTTGCCAACCTATTGGCAATCATCGGAAGTTTTTATGTCCTTATCGGAAATTTTACGTATTTATATGTTTATACCTAAATACCTTGTTGCCTTGTGCACGCAACGAGAGAATCGAGCAAATGTTTATTGATGTTGGTACATTTCACTCGTACCAACAATCAAACTTTATTTTTGGCGTGTGTGCCGTCGTTGTCGTAAACAAAGAGTTCACCTTTCGATGATCCTTAAATCAAATAGCGAACAAATCCTTGACAAAAGCCAAACATTTGCGAAGAGTTGTATGATAGCAGCGAAAGACCGAACGCAAGCAACGTCGCACTCTTTGTCGTTTGGAAGATGCGTTTGCGTATTTTATACTTTGGTGTCGGTTTAGTCTCCTTTTTTGCTTGCTATTTCATTGATTTTAAGTTTTTATTTGGTTGTGTTTTGGTTTTTTTTTATTTTGTATGTCCTTGTTCTTTCTCTGTTTTTTTTGCACCCATTGTAACCATTGATAAGCAAAATAGGCTCATAAATATTCGAATGAGTTTTCGTTGTTTATTGCTAAGTGTTGGAGAGTGAAAGCAAACAATTATCGAAATTGATTTGTATTGGCTTTGATGTCCTGATAACATTTTTTATTGCGTGAATGTGTCGTTCATGGATTAATTGTACAAAGCTGCAACGATCGCGTACAGCTTGCTCTTGAAGAGAAACGAAAAAAATAACACAAAGGATATTATTGCAGCTTCTTCCGAACATTTTTGTTACACATCAACTCCAGTAAGGACGAACTAGTGCCTTTGGTTCGATAAGGTCGGACACTATAGACAGGATATTTACGACTTTAGTACACTTCAACTATCGGTAAGGAAGTATCTTCCTTCACAGGTATCAATACGCTATTAAATACATTTCCTGATTTTCAAGTCGGCTATGACCGCTTCTAAGCCTGTATTAACTTTAACAACATCTAGGACCAAAGTTTAAATGACGCTATCGGTCATTCAACATTTCTTCTACTTGCATGAGAGATCTACTTGGTCAAAGTTATATGCGTAAACACTTGCGATTGAAGGAGTGTCTGCAGAGGAGCAACGAATGTCTACCTCCACCCTCAACTAATCACAATGTGAGCCATGCTACATTTGTGTCCCATTCTATTGTGTCTCGATAGGATTCAAATAAACTTATAGATTTCAAAAGCGAATCAGAAATAAATTTCGAACGATACTAATTTGTAAAAGGATCAAAACAATCTGAAGATCCTTTTCCTATATACAAATTCGCTTCTTTCGTGCAGCATACCAGCTAATGTCATCATAACTAACCTAACCATCCCCAATAATGCTGTATATTGCCCTGTTATCATTTGAGTCTGATCAGGATCATGCGTCTGAAATTCTGGAACCACTGACGGACAAATGACAAATGGTTACTGGTATACACGAACATCTCCTGGTATGCTGAGCAACCAGAGCCTGAAGACGAAGGCACCAACTCATTTGAGGCAGTTGGGAACGAGACCATTTTGAAAATGGGCACTTGGATAAGGTTGAGATTGATTGATATTTTGGCAAAAATCACAAAAAGTAAGTGGAAATATCAAAAAATTGGTTTACTTCGAAATAAATAATCATAAATCATCGAACTTACAGACCTGTAACTAGATAGTAATATAGTTATTTAGACAGGTGGCAGATAAATGACGTTACTCCTTAAATCAGTCTGAAATTGCTTCCTGAGTCAACCTCTGTCCTCTCTCAGATTAAACGATGCGTTACCTACGCCGAAATCACAAGATTTGATGAGGGAAGATTTGTGAAGCTTACATAAAGCTCTCCTTGTTGGTCTATGTAAGCAAAAGCGGCGTCAATTGATTTGAGCTCATGCCAGGTTTGACATTTTTGAGAAACCTTGTTGACACAATCAACTACTTCACAGTTTTGAGCACTATTCGCCATATACGTTATTTTTTCTTCAGTAATATTCGTTTAGACATCCTGAATGATCAACATTCATTCGCAAATATCTACCCATATGGTATAGTTTTCAGTAGATTGGAGGAGGAATCTGTTCTTTCATATTCCCTGGTCCTTACTTTCTTTTCCAGAGGTCCAACAAAACCAAATAAATTGTTCAACAACTTCTCAAGCTTATTTAACTTCACCCCACTCTGAGGCAATCCAGCATTACAAATCTTTTCTATCTTTTCAAGCATATTTTTCAGCGTTCTAATTGTTTTCTGGCGTCACTTATGTTGCTGATACTTTCTGAGCTGTCATCCCTTCTTATACATTTGACAGCTAGGAAAAATTTAACCGGTAGTGATTTTTCATTGTTTCTGGAACTCCTTATCGAAGAAACGGGAGGATGGGGGGACTAGTGACAGCAAAATACGGCTTTCATATCACTACTGCATAGTTCTTTGACATCTAGATGAGATTGTCACAAAATAAAAACAATTTCATGGGAAGATTTTTCTCCAGAAATTTTTACTAGCAGCACGAACAGATCCTTCATAAAAACTTTGTTTGTTGGTTTGTTTATTAAGAAAGGTATGCTGTCGTTCTCGGCCTGTTTTTTTTTATTTTTTGTTACGTTTACATCTTCTGATTTCCATATAGCAAATTTGACTCTACGGTACACCGTTATTCTTCTTTGATTGCGGTTTATTTTTGACAAGGAAACCGCAGTAAACTTTTGGACTTTGATATTTTTTGATTTCATTGTTCAACGCCCTAGGAATTTTACATTTTCTAGCTAGGAATGGCTTTCATTTGGATCATTTTGTCCCCATTGAAAAAAGGCGAAGGCCAACCTTGCGCTATTGCTTCTATTATTCTTACTTATAACTAACCTGTCAATGCTGTCATCACACACAAACCTAATAGGTACCTTTGTTCTAACGTCAGCAAGCGATCCAGTTGGGTTCCGTTGGCACGTTCGCCTTGGACTGGTAAAACGATGATTGCTCGTAGGTTATTTGATTGAAACTGATCCGTACTCCTTACTTCTGCGCTGTAAGCCTGACAGGTGTCACCCATCTGGATCTATACTCCTTTGACGTTTTTATGCTGAAGGTTGGGGATCTCTATTTGTTTGAGGTGTTTATCTAGAAGTTTTTACCTGCAACCACCGAAGGTGCATTCGCTGCATCTTTGTTCAATCAGGAGTTGTTTTATCCTCGTTTTGTTAGGGTGATCCCAAAGAATGGCTTTATTGTGCTGACGTTTGTGTCATTCTCGACAATATCTACATCTTTCAGACTTTAGATTGAAAGAGCCTAAAAGACGCCATCTAATCAGAAGTGTAACATGTTCTTTACTTTTTAAATCTGATCATAGTTTTCAAATTATCCCAAAAATGTTTGTCCGGAAATTCAAAGTCAAAACTCTTTTGCAGGAATACGAAGCATGCTACAAACAACTTCATCTTTACGCAGATTTGATTTACAAAACTCTCAATAATTTATTTATGAAACTTTGATACACCTGACTAGACGAAATCCTCTGGAAAGAGACAGATTCGGCTTGGAATGACAGAAACGACTGCAGGATAAGCCAAGCTCTTTGGCCTCACCCTAATCAAACGAGGACAAAACAACTCCTAGGGAAAAACCGAAATGGCGTTAGAACATTGGTGACAGTATTCACGGGCCATAATCTTCTAGGTCAACACGCCAAACGAATAGGAATCCGAACGGATGACACAAGCGCTTTACTTGGCTGAGATGTACTGGCTCAACAGAATTGGAACACTTGGCGACCACAGAGCTGGGTGAACTCCTTGGCTTCTGTAGGACGACAGGATGAACCATCTGTAAGCAATAGTACTACACATGAGGAGCTAAGGGCCTAAATTCCAACAAGTGGACCCCAGTACAACAATAATAATAATAATAGTTGGTTCACCTGAAACTGGTAGGTTACTTGGTTGAAACTGTCTCGTACTTTTAGCTTCTTTGCGGTAAGGCTGACAGGTGTCATCCATTTCACTACGTACTTCTTTGATGGGTTTACCCAGAAACTTGGAGATTTCTATTCTTCCGACATGTTTACCTAGACCAGACTGCCACCAGTTTGCTTTCGCCTATTTTGTAATTTCCCAGGAGTTGTTTCAACCTCACTCTGGTAAGGTGACGCCATAGGACTTGATTTACTTTGCGGAAATTCCTTACATTTTACATCGTATATAAATGTTCCAGATGACTTTAGCTTTAGAAACCCTGGAATACCGATCGTAAGTATAATCTGAAACCGCGCTTTACATTGCTATAATTACGCTTTCAAACCGAAATACGGTAATGTTTGCAAACTTCCCTGAAAAAGTTTTTGCTGTAAGCTGTCAAAACTGCGGAAAGTAGAAGCAGGAAAAATGACACTGCATGGAAAATTATACCTGTTTCATTTGTGTTAAAAACAGATATTTGGAAGCTGGACAAAGTTGATCAGAGTTTTGGGGTTATTTCCAAATGATTTCGTCAACCTTAGACTCGAATTTTGGATTTTCAGGTGAGTTTGCCGACAGTTGGACATAAAACACCGGTAGAACTTAACTATACCCAAAAACTTTTGAAGTTTTTTCGCTGTGCTAGGTCATATGAATACCCGGCTGACTTCATCTTGGAAGATAGTTTTTGCGTACCACCACTCTTTACAAGATATCCTTGAAATTTGATGCTTTTCATGCTGAAGTTACATTGGGCACGATTAATCACCATCTAATATTTCTTTAGATGCCAACAGATTATCTCCAGGTGATTCAGACGTTCCTCACACGTGATAAATATCTTATTAATACATGTAGACCAGAAATCAAATCTCCCATCCACCTCATTTCTAAAACCTTGAAAAAGGTTTCCGCATCATAAGCAGGAACTCGAATAAGCCTAAGGATGTCAAAATTGCTGTATTGCTAGGAACTTCTTCGATGAGGAAATTGATGGAAAACCTCAACAATGTTTAGAGCCCAAATGACTTTTTACACTTCAGGTTCTCCGAGAATTCGACGATGTTCCTCACAGTGTGATGGTCTGGTATCGTTCTTTCATTAGGACCGTGGTGGTCTTTACATTTTCTTCAGTATTCTCTATCCTTTGGCACCGCATATAATAGAGGTAACTAGCGTTTTTATGAAGAACGGTCAATCTCAACCTCTAAAGCATTTTAAATTGTTTGTGGACATCCTGAAATTCACAAATTTCAAGGTATATTTTCGCGTCAGGTAGTCCTGGTTTGACATTGACATAAAGGACTAAATATGCTTCACAAAACCTCTCCATCGTAGTTAGGAATGTCTAGATTCTTGGAGAGAATGATATGATATAGCGTTGATGTCCTGATGATATTCAAGTCCATGATTTCTCCACAGACTATTTCTTAGGCAGATCTGAGTTGTGTTGTCAAATCGATGAGCTGATGATTCTTTGCGTCCATCAATAGGCCGTTGTTTCGGAGTAAAACTTCTTCCAAAGATGGTTTGGAGATTTAAACAACTACGAACGTCAGTCAATACTAATGGCATTGGTGAGCGTTAAATTCAACTATTTCAAAAGTTGAAATTGGAGTTCTATAAGCCGGGCTAAGGTCATCATTTGACTTTTCTAACAGTCGATGAGGGTGTTTAATCGAAAAGGCACACAAATTTGGCTCAAATTCCTAGTTGGAATTTTCATTATCCTTCGTAGTTCATCGTGAAAGTATGGCATGTCCTTGTAAGAAAATCGTGGTTTTCTGTCATTACTGATTGGCTTTGAAGTTTCCCGCACTTGCACGGTTGAGTACACTAGTTTGCGTTTGACCCACCATCGTGCATTTTATCAGTAAGCACCATCAGTTCTATATCCGTAATGTCAGCCTGGCTGAGAGAAAGAGAGAGAGAGCCACCAGCACTTCCTGGTCAGACTTTCAACTCAGCTACCTCTAAATTTAAATTGATACCTCTCAAAATTGATAGAAAAATGAGAGTCTGTACTGGGAAATACGTTCCAGTTGTAGATGGAGCACTTGATTTGACAGTTATCGTTCAAGTGTTAACGAACATTATGATGTCATTGGTAAAGTCAGAACGTTTATCCAGCGCTATGTATCTCTGTGGAAGCTTATATGCGCTGTCATTTCTTTAGAATCCTGTAGACCCGGAGATTGTACATGGAATCCTCAGAAAAACGTATAGCGTAGGTAGAATTCCTTATATTTACATAAGGATTATGATTTATAGATTTAAACATTCGTTGAAAGTTTATAGGTTTCCTGTCACCCATCTCCGACACTCCCAAAAGTTCTCATGTTGCCAGGTCATCCAACTTGGTCTCAAACGTGCGAATTAATTCTAAGCCGATGCATTCACCAGAAAACTCGGCGGCAATACTTAAATCTCCGGAACTTCGGTAGTCCTATTTTCTCAAAGCCACAGCAACGAAACATAGCTTAATCTGCGGCAGCTAAAACTTAAGTATCGGTTCGTCAACAGGCCTTAGTTTACCACAACCATTCCTTTGTAATATGAAGGCTCCTCACGAGCTGACTGGACAATTTAAACTTTGGAATTCGTGTAATTTAGAAAACTATCTTCAATGAATTGTTCTGAATCAAACCTTTTCATTTCCATCGGTTTACCTTATGCAACCGTTATTTTCACGATGTCTGATCAAGTTTGGTTTCACGTCGGGGTCACTGATTAAGCGACTTGATGAACTATGTATTGATTGAGTCGTAAATGCACAAGGACTTTGTTGTTCCTTAAATTGTCATTCGTACGCTGAGCAAAGTAGTAAGAGAAGCAAAGCTAAGCACGTAGGACGAGAAACGAGGTCCAACTTAAGGTAAACACAGTATAAAGTGGGTAGGAGTCCTGACTTAACATATGGACGCGTGGGTCACCAAAACTTTACCATTTAAATTTCCACTGGTAAAAATTATGAAGGTTCGGTTCAATACTCTTTTTAGTGACTATTATCATCAGGACACCGACCACAAATGCCAATATAATTGTGAAAGATACACAGAAAACCAATAATGAGGGTTTGGAGCTTTCGGGGTTTAATTCCTAAGGATAGGAATATGACAAATGATTGAGGTAGACACTGAGTAAAATTGGGATCTTAAAGGAGAGTAAAGATTCCTAGCAAGGAAAAAGCACCAATTGTAATAAGTTGTTCATATTATATTAGTATTTAGAATAATTGTCAATAATTCAATGTGAGTGTGATGCTACCGATCCTTGTTTGATCCAACAAAAGTCTTTTCTCGCAGGAAACGAATGCAAAAGGCGCTGATGAAAAATTTGCGCGAGCAGCTTGAAAAAGGAGTATTCTCGTGTAGCAAAAAGGACAAACAGGAGTTAAAAGATTGAATAGTAAGCCTGAGTAAAAGTCAGTTAACACCGCAGAGGATTCGAACTTCTGAAGCTACTAGAAACCGATCAGGCATCTGTGTAGGTGTGAATGTTTTTCAGGTCTAAGCAAGGACAGAGCGCTCAAGTACAGAAGATCAAGGAGCAGATGAAAAGAAAAATAAAATATTTGGACTTAGGATCGTGGCCTTCTCCCTATGACGGGCTGAACACGGTATAGGTGAGCCCAATCTTATCCTCAAACAAGGACCTCTGCAGATAAACCACGTACAGTGCGAGATTGTCAGGATAAAAGCATTCAACCAAAAGTTCATCAATTATAAACAAACATATAAATCGACTAAACAAACTCATATTGAATAATTATACTGAATAATACTGAACTACTATACTGAATATCCTGAATATTAAGCAAGCAATGCTCGCTTGAATCCAATTTAAATAATTCAAACTATACGACAAGCATTTACGACACTTAAATTATTTATCGTGGAACATCAACTAAAACTCTTTATGTTTTGTAATAAAAACCATAGCGCGATGGTTACATTGAATGTGAAATGATTAAAGTGTTAACCAAGTCACTGGCTGTCTGCCTATAACGAAAGCAAATGCACATGTGTGTGTGTGTGTGTGTGTATGTATTGTACACAATCCTTACATAAAGTTATCGAGGGAGAAAAGTTATTACACAAAATCCGGTTCTGTTTATTGACAACACGCAATTTCAATGAAAATAAAATCGATATCCATTGTGTATCGTATCCGATAACGGGGATAATGGACAAAAGTAAAACTGGTATCCTGAATCCTGAAACGATACCATGTGGATTTGTAGTGCAAAGACAATAGTCCACGCAATTACTTATGTACATATATGTGGCGATGAAATCAAACTGAAATCATACAACAGGGAAGGTTCAAAGTCATATATGTACAGAATACGCATACGAGGACGAAATCTAAAAGTAACAGGACCGCAACAGCAGTAAGTAGCAGCAGCAGCAGCAGCAGCACCATCATCATCATCCGCTGTTGCGTAACCCGATGAGCAACGACGGATTGCCAATACGAGACTAACCATAAAGGGAATGTTGAAAGGACTGAAATGGAATGGACAATATAAAAGAGTCACCTCATCATCAACCCTGTCAAATCCACACGCACAATTCAAAGGATGAAAAGAGAACGAGAAAATCGAAAAATCAAAGAGCATCAAAAAAGAAAAATCTATATATAAACACATATAGATTGAATCCAGGACCAAAAGCAAGTTTGGCTGATGATGGAAGGATGGCTGAACTCCCCATTTCATTTACCTTCCATTTAAGCTTTTCTCGATAGCGAAGTAAAAGATCAGGAAGTTATTTGAGTAGACGTAAAAGAAAAATTTGTGTGAAAGTTGCTGGAAGTATATCATACCCTTTTCCCGATTACGATGGGATACTATTTCCTGTTCCTTGGCAACAACTCAAATTGTTAAAGGTCAATGTATCGTGGACGGATAATATATAGCTTGGAAGGACGTTGAAGGTATGTTTATATATTGAAGGATCACTGTACCTTGCCATTTTTGCCAACAATCAACCCTTCCATACTTTTCGCACCAATTCAATCATCCTTGATGAGAGGAAGTAGACGAAATACGAGCGGGTATTGATTTCAGTAGATAGTTTTGATTAAATTTAACTCCCCCCAACAGAGGCAGTCACGGACGACACATGTATAACCCTCGTTTCGGCTTTTAACTTGTTTTCCCATTCACCTTGGTTTTGAACTTTTTGACACAAACTTAAGGATTGGCGGATTTACGCCTTCCTACGCGAAATAAAATCCAAAATGCGCCCTGAAACCACATCTTTGACATCTTTGGTGGACTGGATTCAGTTTATTGAATTAAGTATAGGTAATGGGCACGTATGATAAGAAGGGGCACACCAATTTTGAAGATATCCTTTACAGAGTTAAGGTCAATTTTCACGGAATATAACGGGATCGACTGCAGTTTCGGAAGCGATGTTACGTTACGTTCAAAACTAGAAATTTCTGCAAAGATAAAGGAATACCACAAAACTAGCACTGCCTCCTCTGCCACCTTTATATTGTAATCCTGTAGCGATTCCTGTAATCTAAAGGCATCTATGAGTATTTGGTACCTATGGATATATTGGCAACTATGGGTGTATACCCGAGCCATAGGCTGAAGCATTGTGTCAAACGATTAAGTGCTTAGGTTCTAAAATTGAAGGGGCATGTGTTTTAATAGATGTAAAAAGCGCTTGAGCCCTCATTATCCGGGCGTAAAAAGTCTCTTCTTCCTTACAATAAGGAAAGGATACCGGTTAGTATATAGTTTCATTTGGAATTAGAGCTTGAGAACTTCATTCTTCAGTGAGTGTTCAACACCATGTTGTCGTCATCTTTTTAATGTAGCTTCAATGCTTTTCAGGATGATCTTCCAAATAAAGATGGTTACATGTCCCTTCTGCCTGACATTGCAGAAAATTGAATCGATCCTACCTCATTTCGCTGCTCGGAGCTATTGACTCTTCTGTAAGACCGCTAGAGCTTGCTGTAATAAACACAGGACTCACTCATACTATTCGCCAATTAATTGGTAGCCCGTAGTACCAACAGTTCAAAAATTGAGTTCTCCTTAAGGATTATTCAGCGAGTAATCACCGATATATAACAATGGAGCTTCATAACTAAACATTTTCACGACCATACGCTCAATTTCTCGCGCTCCAGTAAAAACTGAGCGTGGATTGTAAAAGATTTCTGCCAATCTTTTATGCCCATTCAAGGACCACGGCATTGTAAGCCTTCGATAAACTGATGGTCACTTTAAACTACTCAAAAGGGAATGAACTGACATAAGCTTTAAAGCGATGTCCAGCTGACAAGGAATTGGGAGGGCCATACGCCATAATCCATACGTCAGCAGCTCAAAAGACAGCGAGAAAATGACATCGTGCACCTGGTATGCACCTGGGTAGCTCTGACCGTTGGCAAAAGCATCGAAATCGTTGAACAAGACAGGCCGAAGCTCGGACCCTAAAGGTTACCTCACTCATATGAGGTAGAAAACAACGACTTAAGATTTCGTGGTCTCTTTTCACTGTACGGTTGCTGAGCTTGAGGTCTCTCCCCAGTGCACCCAGTTCTCACGAAGTCACGATAGAAATCGACGAAACCAGGACCGATCGGGGTTCAAGTTCAGATACTGACGTTGGTTTAAAAGTTTTGCCATGAGCAGTTGCTCGGTGCGTCAAAACGTGCTAGGTGCTAGGTGAGAGAAGGTAACGAAGCTAAGACTGATCATATAGGGAAGGGATAATCTCGAGCGACGGTCTGTAAACTGCCTGCTCGTTTAATTAGACACGTACGAAAGAGTTACTAAAAAACTCATCGATGACTTGCTGAACAGATAGACCAGAAATCAATTTCGATGATCATATGTCTTTTGCCATACGGCATAGACTACATCGATGCAATCAGGAAGGTGGTGCTGTGTTTTGCGGGCAACAGTATACACTATAGAAGATATTTGGATACGCTTACACCGGAACAGCCATCCTGAATATCTAATGCTGATTCTGTGAAATGATATAAAAGCATGTCTCTAATTTAGGATATTTCTTTGATACCGACATTTTGAAACGAAGAGCGATTGTATTTACAATCAAGGATTGCTCGGGGCCTCATAAATGTTTGACTACAATAATGGTAGAGATAGTTCATATCCTGGTAGACGGCCCTAGATAAACAGCATGAACTATGTCAGAAAATAGAATCTCATTAAGAAGGAAAAATTCCCGTGGTGAATAACAGGATGTTTGAAGTTTTTACACGTTGGAAGATTAGTTGAAATTGAAGCAGTATCCAACCAGGAGCCTACAATGATACCCTTTGCTATTTTTCAAAGTTTTTTTCTTGTGTCACTCGGACATAGTTATCACACATCAACATGGATACCTCCTTAAATATTTCACAAACACTGTCTAGATGGATGTATTAGTGCGATTGCTTTTCAATAATCTTCTGTTGGCAAATAGAGCCCAAACTTTTTGACGTTACAAAACGTAAACCTTTTTTCCCTACTATTTTATTCAATTCATTCGCTGTCGAAAATATCTTGATAATTTTTTAATTTTATTCATTGTTTTCCTTAACAAAATATTCCTTTCCGTCACCAGGCTGGTATTCCTCAGGGCTCGGTACTGGGTCTTGTACTGCTTTAAATTGATTAAACACTCGATTTTCTTCATTTAACAGGAACTATGTCATTTTTATTGCTATAAAATTTATAAATTTATTGTGGCAAATCAACTTAATGAAAACAGTAGTTTCAAAATGAATAAAATTACATTTACTAGTCCGAAAACTACCAGTAGACTCAATCTTCGCTTCAAAAATAAAAAACAAATATTTTCTTGTATCATTTCCTATTCAGAATCCTTGCAATGCGTTACGTTCATCAAAATTAAAGTTCATTCAACAATCACAAACCTTTAGCCAAATCCAAAATAACGACAGCTGACCAAATTATCCTTTTCATTTATGCACATCTTTGTCACCGCCTGATGAAAACCACTGTTATTTTCCATGTCTCCGTAGTAATTATTTTCCATGTCCTTTTAAATTGTGTCACTCTTCATTGAAAATCTAAAGAAAGATCAAGGAAAATTTTTGTCTCTGACACAAATGTCAACTCTATTGTCCAGTACAAGCCTACGAACATTTCCATTTGCATGCTCAATCTCCTTCATCTCGAATGTCCTAAGATGAAACCCATTGAAATCCGTAAAAATTTACATTATCCTTTTGAGTTATGGCTGGACAACCCGAGCCAAATTAGAAGCTCATCATAATGAATGTGCTCATCATCAGGATGAAATAATTCTGAGGTATGACACAAGAAAATTGAAACTGACGGTAGGGGAAATGACTGAAAATAGTCAACGGTTCGAGAAAAGGATTTTAAAAATAACTCACTGAATAAATGCTCAAAATCCTGTATATCTAATTGTATACAGAGAAAGATGTTGGTTACGTTTATATTCGCCTGAATTCGATACGAAGCACTTAATGCTTTCTCTGGCCAGGCCAAAAAGCATCCAGTTTGATTCAATAATGTCCTTTGAGTATCGTTGGAGAAGAAGTCTACCCAACAGGATCCTAATACAATGCCCTAAGTAGCCTTTGGGCATTTTCTTAATAGTTTCTTTATCCTCTTCGTTTTTTTTGTTGCTACTCCTTGAGCAATTTTAAATATCCAAAAGCAATATATGTCGCATCCTTTTTGCTATTCTTTTCACGACAAAACTCAGCATCCTACGATCTTCTTAAAATCTCCTCAAGAAAATATTGCGGAAGATGAAAGCAACTTTAGAGAATGCCACTAACACACGAATAAGTTGATTTAAAACGAGGATGTTAGAAGTAACATATGCAAGGATTAAGTTATGTGACAGTTTTCTTTTATTTTCCGTCACAGTGCGTGTGTATGTAATATGATGAGCCGTTGGCCGGAAAAGTATTTGGGAAATTTTACCCAAAAAAAGAAGATGTTGGAAGTGAAGCCGGTGTCATGCGAAGGTAAAAAGGATTTCGGACCCTTGTCTCACTCTTTGATGGCATTAAAGAAAAAAGATGCAGATTTGAAAGTTGCTCGGCTTATATTTGCTTTTTTATTGGGTGCTCCATTAAATTTCTGCTAAATTATTTATTTACAAGAAATTTCAAAGGACTTCAAGGGACCGAAAATGAAAATGTCTCGTTGCAGGCTCGTTGTGGAAAATTAATATTTAATGACAAATCGACGACCTACGCAAAATGCCAACCATCTAATTACGACCCTCGAAATTAATGGGGACAAACCCTTTTCAATTCATACCGTTCGTTTCAATAGCATGTCAAATTCAATTTAACCCCCAACACGGTTGCAGATGGTGAAATTCACGTAGTCCAACTGTTTGTACACATATTCATATAATGGGTCCTCGAAAAGCCAAACGCACCGCAAGACTGATATGTTCGGTAAACGCAACCTGACCTACCTACATCATGTGAAAGTCCAATAAGTCTCTGGCCGGACAAACGACCAAGCAATTCTCGCATTGTCCTCGCGCTCACATTCAATATTCATAACTGACATTCTTATCAGCGACTGTTGATCTTGTCGTAGTCCTTCGCTTTTTGTCATAGATAAATTGATAGGCGTGCCTTGTTCAATTAACCCCTTTCTAGTTTGAGGCCATGTAGGACGAATGTCCGAGTGAATTGAACAATGCCAGGACGGATGAAAAGTTTTAAGCTTCGTCATTGATCGAATTTCGCTTTAATTCAGTATCAATCCTTCAAGCTCAGCTATAATTGTGTCCTTAATGTTATATAGAGAGCTCAATGTCAACGCTCTCTTTTTTGTATGGTTTCTGGACATAAAAATGGACTGAATTCATAGAAAAATGATATTTATCGGCCATTCATGGCTATAACAGCAACCACATAATTTCCGCGAGCAATTCCAAATAAATCCTTTTTGCCGATTATCTGATTCAGATACATCTTTCGCACTAATTTATGTACACCTTCCCATAAGTGTAATTAATGCACGTAGCGCCACTATACATTATCATGACAGGGTGTTTTTTTTTTAATAACGTGCCCGGTATAACATGCAAAACGTTAATCAGTATTCCACTCTCCCCCACCCCATCGAAAATGCTCTTACCCCCTAAGGAAACTTTATTATGTTGACGCTAATGAAACGGACAACGTTCAACGCTGTTGGATGGACAGGAAAGGGTTGAATTCTACTTCGAGCAAGTCATTTTTATCGAAATGGCGGATCATGAAAGGGTGGTGTTAAGTTGCGCTTTTTTCGTTTGCCCCTTTTTTCGAAAGCAAAAAAGGGTTGAAAGGACGAACGAATGAAAATCAATACTGAGGATGTATTTCGAGAAGGACGAGCGTTAATGCGAATGACGCCAACGATATTTGATCCCTTTTTGTACGGACACAAGTAATGGGGGAGTTTTTGTTTGAATTTCAGACGAATCGAAATGACATTACCCTTTTTAACTGTAATGTGCTATGCGAAAGGGGATTCAACCCTTATGTATGATGATGGTTATGTGTAGTGGAAGGAAAAGCGTACAGAAAGAGAAGCAAATTCCAATGAAAGATTACCGGATTCGTTCTGTATGTGCTGATAAAGGGTGGTTTGACCACATGTTATAATAAAATGGTGGCAAAATCCGTAAGTATAGAATAAGTTGGTTGCTAGGGTTGAAAGTCTGTGAGTTAAGAATAACATGTAACATAAATGTCTTGATAATATACCCAGTAGGATTCTGTTTTAACGGAATGTCAGTCCATAGAGATTACATTTACTGAACCCCACTTCCTCTTTACCAATCTATGGGTTAAATGCCGTACGCTGAAGAAGGATATGCATCCGTAAAAAGGATCCAGTAACCCCAAAACCACGATTATGAATATTTGCAAGCGATAACTGATTTTTCAAGCTTAAGCACGAGGTACTCCTTTAGTAGTAGATTTAAGTTTGAAATTTATTTCAATATTTCAATGTCAAACAACATTGAAAACTAATTAACATCCTTTCAAGGCAATATTATGTCAGGAAAGAGAATGAATCAGTTTGGATTCGACTTAGGACGCTCATATTGGACGTTCCGTATAACTTGCGAACTCATTGGAACTAAGACAATTTGGTGCAATAGTTTGACGGAAAACCTTTCGGAAATAATCCTTTCCTAACTATCGAATCTATTTTTATCCTGAGCATGGAAATGATTTCAGTTTTTAAACCATATCATACTGGTGGCAGTAATAGATGCTGACATTTGTACCGTCTTTCGGCTTTTTAATAATGCCATTCCGAAACTTTTATAGTTCCTCCGCGATTACGAGTTTGGAATATCTTCAGCAACACAGGAATTCGCATTTTTTGAAAATCATATTATAAATTCATGAGTCCCTGAGTTCATCATACATTGCTTATCTTTATGGACTGATAGAGTTGGACATTCACAATCGCAAACCATTTCTGCCTGTGTTGCTGACTAGGATTAAAGAGTTAGGCTCCTTAACCGATGATTTCTACAGTGGGAAAACCTTTGAATGCGTCAAGGTAATAGGGAATGGAAGACAAAACCACATACTAGAAATGGCACCGGCCGAAATGCCGAAACGCGAGTGTGAACGCAACTCAAAAAAACTAATGAGGAACGACGGAATTCTGTGAAAAAAACCAAACATACAGCAGTCAAAAAACCGTTGCCAAATAACCAATGACGACAGCCTGGCATTACTTGTTCGATACACTTAAATGTCTCTGTTGTCATCCCAGCTCCTTCAGGTGATTTTCTAGAATTAAATTGGTTATTACGCGACTCTATCTTCGGTCACTGTAGAAGAGAAGAGTTTTCCTTCCGTTCATCACATACCAGTTGCCGCATTTCAGACATCATTCTAGGTAACAGCTCACTCAATAAATGAGTTATGCACTCATATCTATAAACTCATATCTATAAACTCATATCTATAAAATCTATATAAAAGGCAAAAAGACTGTTTTTTCTGCGTTATAATCACCAAATCCTTTCAGTTTACTTCCTTGGTCTTGGTTCGGCAGCCTATAGTAGTCACTGAAGAATTTCCGATAATAAAAATTAAACTGACCAACAGCACTCAGCCTACGGAAACCGCCTTTTTCGTTGCATTCCTCCACGTTTTCAACACTACAGCTTTGACAGCTTTGACAGCCCAATGACTACCTGAGAGCCAGTTGCCCGTTCTACTTAGAAAACATTGGAGCAAAGGAAGACTATCAGGCATGGATATACTATTGAATTCTTCTAAGATCATACGTTCAACACGCTCTTCAATACTATCGAAGGACAGGATTTCTCTGAATCTCAACCAAAAGGTAAGATCGAACGCACTTCTAAGCCAGAATCCAACAGGTCAATCAAGATCATAATAAGCTCGATCAAATTGTAGAGTCCTCTAGATGAGCTCTATCCGCCATGTAAAAGATAGAGAAAAGGCATTTGCACGATAGGAAAGGTTTCCTCTCGTAATATCTGCATAACTGGTACCCATAGCATCATCAAACGAATACAATTCAATTCAAGAACATACAACGTAGACACCGGGACCAAACGCTGACTCTAAATAGGTTTATAAACTCAGCAAGCTGTCGGCAAATAGGGGCATCAGAGCGAGTTCTTTTCTAAGAAAATGGATGTAATAAAAAGGGGAATCAACATTTTCTGCTCAGCCTCAGTTCAACTGAACAATTCTTCGCACAGACATAACGGGACTTGCACTTACACGCGCTACCATATGCGAAAATACCGGACAGCAAAGAGACTTGATTGGAAGAGCCGCAGGTAGCCCCTGATGAGAAAATTTGTGACGATTCGGCAAATTTTGACAACGAATTACTTTATCCCAAAAGTGTGGACAGCAGGCTTTGATCTCATCACTGTAAGGAAAATTGGTGAACTTACTGTCAAAACTTGACAATGAGTTACTCTATCTCAAAATCATGAGCAGCCGGGATAGTTTCATAGCTGAAACAGCATTCAACGATCATTCGGACAAAACTGTTGTATCTGAAATGCATATCGGCTGGATCCAGGTAACGTAACCTACACGAAAATTGCTTTCCGTATTCTCTGCCCCGGTAGATAATTTCATTTGTCACTTCCTTAGCGTCCTTCAATAGAACCTTAGATGTCGGTCAAACATCATCACGTGGTGGGAGCGAAATCATCCTTACTTAGTCCTGATAGAATTTATTCTGTATAACGTAAACTTTAAAGGTTTCATGTAGAGTTCATCCAGGAAGTCCTGAGTAGCAATACGACTGCCGAACTTATCCGTTACGTCTTACCGTCTCCACAAAGAACTTACCCTTAGTAGGAAAAGACTGTCATTCCCAGAAAAGACCCTCGTAGCAACGCCACCAAATTTGCATGGAGCTAGTGAACCAACGACCCCCCCCCCTCCTCTTTCGACTGTGGCAAAACATCTTTTTTGAATGCTTCAAGAGTCTGTACTTATCTCCTGATTCGTGTTCGCCGCAATCGACACTCATTTTTGCTGTGGAAGAACCACAGACATTTGTTTCATGACAAACGATGGAAATTTATCCTTTAATATAACTAAGACAAGAACCCCTCCTTGATATGCCACAATCTTGGGCTTAGATTAGAATGCCCCGGCCGAGCTTAAACGATACGGAGCTCTTTCTCCACAAAAATAGGCCTGCGAGCACTACCCAACCTCAGAGAAAGAGATAACTTCTTTCTTGACCGTTCCAAAAAATTGTCCTGGCTTTCTCATTCTTGCTCGACGAAACGGCTACACAGTTTTGCTCTAGAATAACCAAATATAGTTTCATGACCAATCATCGAAAATTATCCTTTCATAGAGCTCATCTAGGAAGCCATATCACAATCTCGGACATAGATTAGATTGAACGGATCACGCTAATCCGATACGAAGGTCTAAAGCTCCTTTCCCCCTTTGCAGCATGTCTCTCTTAGCAGCAGCAAGCATCTCCTTCTTGAAAGGACCTTAAGCGCAATTCTCAATAAAATTTGAAGACATTGCGCAGCTCCCCTCCCCAAAAAAAATCTCCAAAAATCTGCTTCTGCCTTCCGCGTTCTGATTCTGGCTTGCCCTTACTTTTATAATATTCATCTAGGATGTCCTCCATATAGAAGTTCTCCTCCACAATGCATGGGCTTATTCTGGCTTATTTGATAGCAAGGTTATTGGATCCTTCTCTGCAAATGCGCGAGTCTTAGCAGCAATGCTTCCCTCCTTCTCTGAAAGGATCCTAGTCGCAATGCCACTAAATTTTGAAAGAGTCCACTGAGCGCACATCCCCCCCCCCCTCCCTCCATGACTGATGGAAACATCTTTTATCACAGCTTCCAGAACCGGCTTGGAAGTAGCTCTAGGATTATTATTCCACAACGCATGTTTGCACAGGAAGAGCCTTAGACGTTTTCGTAACCAAAGATAGTAATTCATCATTTTATAGGGCTCATCTAGGAAGCTCTCCGTGGCATACCACAATCCTGGTCAGAAATACAATACGCTAGCCGAATTTTTCCAATACGGAGGTCTGCACCTCCCTCTCCACAAAGATCTGAGCCTTAGCAGATGCAACTCTTATTCTCAGAGAGGACCTTAATCGTAATGCCCAAACAAAAATTGGTTGCGCTAATCAGAGTGTTGGCACCATCCCACATACCTTCCTGACTGGCGAGAACTTCTTTCTTGACGGCTTCTAGTTCTGGTTTGAGGGTCAGCTAAGGATTTTTTTTTCTCGACGCAAACATCATGCATGTTTGCAAAGTAGGAGCCGCAGATAGTTTCATAGCCAACGATAGAAAGTTATCCTTTCGAGATTGCATAGAAACTCTTATAAATAATTCATACGGTTAAGCAGGATTATGAAAAGATATTCGATAGAGATTGAAAAATTAACTATGTGGAAATATTGAAGTAAGTAATGAAAAATTTAAGTCACCTAGTGAACACATAATGACAATCAAGGAGAATAAAAACCGTCTCTGATGATTTGGGTGTCATTTATCTAATATACCGATAACTTTATCGATAATTTGCATGTCCTTTGTCGAGAGGTCGGTAAAGGACATGTACAACATGATGTGCAGCAAAATTGATGTCGGATGCTTTTGCTATATCCTACATGCAAGATGGAACGCAAGTGTTGGCCAATTTATTTATCGCAGCTCCATTCATAAGCCTAAAAGACGGCTTGTGTTTTCAAACACAAACGAGCATTCATTTGAATCCTGGCACATCTGATTCTATTCTATCGATTTCAAAACAGATTAGAAAATATTTAATGATCCTATAAAAGAACTTTTTCTTATTTTACTGACCTCATCACTCTCCAATCGACTTTCGAATACATTCTTATTCGTATCCTTCTAATTGTTTATATATATATTTAACTCTGGCCGTTCTACACATCCTCGATTTATGTTGAATTTCAGTATCCAGGGATATAGGAAAACATTTAACCCTAAAAAAGAATATCCACCCAGCGGCATATTGCGCTTGACCCTTCCGTCCGATATAAGCTTCAATCATCGAGGGTGGTTTCAGTTGTCTGCGTGCCGGGGCCATTTCGTCCTTTCAAAACGACTCTCCAGTTTTGATGGTCGTTGTTGTTGACCAGTCGCTACTACTAGCGATTGTGTTGTTATGTTAACCGACATGTGTATGATTTCACAAGGATAGGGTGAAAGTGAGTTAGAGCACACTCGATGGCAAAATGAAAGTGAAGGTCGCTGGAGCATGACTGAGATGCTTTCGTTTCGTGAAGGACGACGATGATCAAAAATAAAGTTTTCGTCCCTTCTCAGAACGAGAGAAGTCGCCTTGTGAATGCGAGATGCCCGGGAATCTTAAAGGCAATCGTCATTTCTCCGAAGGATGTAAGTCCATTTACTGAAAAACAACAATCCCTCGAACGGGGTACGATGCAAGGTAGCTTTATAACATAGACATTACGAAACTCATCCGTGGGTCCATCTATAAGGCCGACACATATAAATAGTCTGAACGAAAGAGAGAAGTGGAAGAATAATAACCCATCCCTCAATCGATCGTTCGTTTTATTGGGGGATAACCGTCGTAGACTTTATGGATTCTTCAAAGGCTCATCAGTTTTCCGAAAATGTTTTATGTGCCAAACAGAGTACGGCCGCATATTTCATTTTGCCCTTGCTTACCCCGTCCGGCCGCCTTTTCTCGCACTCGTATCCAACGCAAGCCCGATTGCACAAAAGAATGGCAGCGAGGCAAGACAGGACGTAATCCATACCCCCTTCTTTCATTCATCCTTCCATTCATACACATAAGACAGTACATATGTGATATGGTTTAAAAGTGTAAGGGAAGCCCCCGGAAGGTTTGTACAAGGGTGAGTGATATCCTATAAATCAAATATTTATTGAAAGGATATTTTTCTTTTCCGCCTCTACGATTCGACTGACACCCCCGTCCTCCCTCTTTCGCTGTGCCAAATGCTAACCCGCCACCATCTTTGCTGTGTCGAAAAAAAAGTTCCTTCAAGTTTGCGCTTGAGGAACTACGAGCGTGATGTAAGAGTTACATAAACGCACGCTTAGAGCGGCAAAAAAAAAAACGAAAAAAAAGGATATAGACGATATGTGCGGCCTCATGACATACTTACAAATACATCAACATGGATCAAGATATGTGATGGTCATGCTTTCGTAGATTGTAGTTTCTATTTTTTTAGGAACTTCCGTGGCAGTCTCGTTCTCGTTAATGTAATCACTTTTGTCGAAATAACGTGAGCGTGGTGCTCTTTAATCTTTTAAATACACAAAGACACACTTAAATGTAATTACCTATCTGCAGGATCGACATGAAAGGCATTTTGGATTTTTGCTTCATTTCACATGACTTTTTTGTCCCCGTTTGGATCGAGTGCTAAGAAATAGGATTATTGCAATGGACTTCGTTGGTGTCCATGGTTAATGTCTTGCTCATTTTGTGAAAGGGAATTTCGAGTTCCAGTTGAAAACAATCGTACGTTGATTTGGAAAGGACGAAAGAGTTGTTCGTATGATTGGTTTTAGTTTTTCTTGAAGACCGTGAATTTTCAAAAAGTCCATAAAGTTAAATAATGAAGATGTTACCCTTCATTTTCATAATCTTGTCTCCCAATCTCATAGTTAAAAAAAAACTTCGGTGCTCTTTTTAAAAGTAAACAACACTACTCTCCACTCTATACGCTACTCCACCGCCATCATCATTCATTAAAACACATAAAAAAGGACCTTATTCTATTGAAAGTTTAGCACATACATTGATAAAAATGAAGCGCCAGTCAAAATCCATTTTGGCAATCCCAGAGCTACCTAGAAAGGCTTTTTTTCAGTCTGACATGGAACATAGAAATATCCTTTAGCATCTTATAATCGAAACCTATGTCGTTTGAAGTCCATCCCTTTCCTAAAGGTGTCGAGCTCTCAATACACTTTCGTTCCATAACTTCAGTTGAGGTGCTTCGTCCACGATTAGAAGGGAGTACAAGAGAATTTCTGAAGAAGAATTCCAGCCAACTCAACAAATGATTGAGCTCCACTCACTTTTCTGGCTACAGGCTAGTAGGGACGACAAAAAGCAATAAAGTGCCTTCGTTGTGGAGGACAATGCGCAGGGATAAGAACGACGTTTCTTTCTCAGGGACCGCACTGTTATTCATTATATATTATTCATCACGGCATTTCAGGAAGTTTAGGCTCAATTAGAGTTGGAGTCAAGAAAGTTTTTGGCAGACATATAGGACTGAAACAACATTTCTTCTCAGTTATACAGGACTGGGCTGGGATAGCAGCTTAAGTCGTGTAGTAAAGCTGATCCCGGTATGACTGAGTTCCACAAGCCTTCAGAAATACTTTTATCTAAGATACTTTACTGGCTGCAACTCTCTTTGCGAGCAAAAAAATACAAATTGAACCATATGAAACGATCTCTAGATTGAAATTTGAGATTTTGTTAACTTGGAGCGAACTATAACGAGGAAGATCACTACCTTGCACAAGGCAGCAATAATGTAACTATTCAATGGGTTCAATGAGGTTGAAGCAATGAATTTGAAAAAGTCTGAATGAATTTTGAAAATGAATGTGAAGAAGTCTTCATCCCTTTTGCCTCGAAAATAGTCAGCAAGGATCAAACAAACGCGAATTAGCATTTCAAGACCCAATTTTGAAAAGCAAGCAAGCAAAAGCAATCGTTTGACTTAAGCTAGGATATATCTAAATATCACCAATCTCCACTCTTCTGTATTCGGTAAGTAGAGAAAGGTAAAATAGTTAATCCTGTGCGAGATCGTTGTAATCACTATCGGTTGAATTCGAACTTACTTATACTAACAGGATGCATAGTGGGTGCAGGGGGCACGTTTCGAGGTGTTTTGATTTCCTGTTTGTGGATTTCTACCTGAAACCTCGCAAATTATGCCTCTCTGAAGACGAAATTGTGGGGTGCCGCAATATTGAGTGATATCTCCTTTGCAGTAGTTAGCGTTGGTCCTAATGGCAACAGTGATGCCCTGGCAGGCTATTCGTTGGATCAATTCTAGTTATTTTGCAATGGTTCCCTTCTGTGGTGCCTCTGTATGTGACTATTGGTCTCCCTTTAGTGGTTGATATTTGTACTAAAGCCCAAAGTTCCCTAGTGGTATTTTTATTGAGTAGATCGTAGCTGTAGCTCTCTTATATTCCCCGTAGAGTCCAAATTAGCTTATCTATGGTTTCTTCTAAGTATTTCGAATTTTTAACCAAGGTATCATAACGTATATAGTTATTGCATGTTATATTGTTAGTCCATATAGTTTTGACAGTTACCAAACGCTGACACCAAATTGATTCATCCATATTTACCTCTTAGAATATTGCGGTCTTCCTTTAGTATGCCTAGCACGGAGACCATGCCTTTGTAGATGACTTTTTCTTCCGAGAAATAATGTCATCTGCCTCAAAATAATGTCATGTACCTCAAAGCATTCTGAAGTAGCTTCCCCGTTTCGTGTATGAATACGCAGACAGTCTATAATGGCTTCTCATTCAGGGTATTGTCATTCATTCATTCAGTGTCTCATTCAGGGTAGGGTTAACCTCAGTCTCAGACATAACACAAAGTGCTCGTAATTGCAGTTCACCGCCAGATGCCCCGTTGTCGTTCTCATCCCCTGAACGATAGAACTTTTTCAGATCCGCCACGAAGGTGTTCAAAAAAGTCCTTATTTAGTCTACTCATAAGGACTTTCTACAATCCTTATTCAGATGTCTACAACTCTTTCAGAGAATCATGTTAGACTGTTAGCCTGTATCAAAGAGGCAGTGTATCACCGCTTCCTTTAGTAAATTGGTTGCATCGTCTTGATAGGACCTCCTTGCTTGAGCTCAGCTTTCGGACTCACTTTCTGTTACCAACGCTTTGGTTATTGTTATCGAACCTGCTGCGTCGAATCGGGGTAACCCTTTATCTTTGCGAATAACGGTACACATTTTCTTCAACTGAGTTAACATATTTGTTAGATTTTCCTTGGTTGCTTGCAGCTTTTTGGCTGGCTTCAAGGTTCGTTCGGAGGCAGTTCTGCCCAGTTTCGTTCTGAAGCTTCAGTTTTAATTCCATCCTTTTTTTCATATTACTGCCTGATGCTCCTATCTTCTCGGTCTGTGAGGGATTTACCATGCACGCTCCTCTCTCTCTCTCTCAACATTTCTTACTGGACCAATGGCTGTGGGCAACTGACGCTTATTGTCTTCGCTCCAGTTGTCTAGTCCCCGGAGATTTCTCCCTCTAGGATGCCGAGTACTGAGGGTACTTTTCAAAAGTTAGATATAAACTTTGTTTTAAGTTACAGTCTCGTGTCGCTTCTCAACATTTGTCTGGTGACAGCTGCTAGGTTAAGCCCTAGAAGCCTAGGTAAGGTCTCATGCAGTATAGCCTCTACGATCAGACCACTACGGTAAAGCAAATAGAACAAGAGGGGTTAATTCAAAACACTACTTAAGTCTTAGATCCGTTTATGTGAAATATCATTATTCATCTAGGATATAGGATATAACTAGGATATAACAACACAGTTATATCCTAGTTAATTTCGCGTTTTTAACAACAGACCAAACTAAATACAGTTTCGTTCTCTTTCGTTCAATGAATTGTTAAAAGACATCATAAATCATCTTCAAAATAATTCTAATCATCCAAAACTATCTTCCAAGCGTCAATCATATAAATCATCGCCATCTCCCCCATGCCTAGTACGAGTGACAAATTCTGACAAGTTCACAAAATGTTTTCTAACGATGAAATCCATTCCACCTGCTCCTTTTCTCCGACATTGTTCACCAACCCTCCAGAATCTGAAACGATTAAATTTCAAACGTCTCAAGACATCATCTTAATCGATTTAACACAATCCATTTAACCCATCTAATCAGATCTTTAACCGCGACATGCCGCACTCGATCACTTAACAACAGTGCACCCTTTTTGATACCCCATTAATCCTTCGCCAGACAAAACGACTTCCCCCTTTTCTTAAGAATTCGACAAAACGCATGATCTTAAAGATCAAATGACTGCGACCCACATACGGCGCGGTTGTGCCGTTGCATTCGCCGCCTTCGCTATTAGCTCATAAACAAATAAATTAAACCCTTTTTTTGGTTGTTCGACGGCATCGCATCCAATCGACTTAATATTTATTTGATGTTCCCACTAATGTTAACCTTTAATAGCTTCGACCTCACCTCTATCATTACGATCCAGTTAATAAAAAGCACATGTGAGGATCATTACACACGTGAAGTGTGTGCGAGTATAAAAAAAAAAGATCAGTTGTTGAGATCAAGACGATGTGTGAACCCTTTTTCCATTATTTCCTTTTGTAGGAAAAATACAAGAACTATCTCAAGGGGGACCCCCAAGCAATGTAATTTAGTGATAAAGAAAAAGTTGATGATCTTTGTTTGGGGTGAAAGAAAGAATCCTTTTTCTACGAGCTGCTCGTTAGACGTGGGACAATCACGCGCTATTGATGCCGCGGTGTCTTTCAGCGGTCTCGATCGTGTGCTGATAGACGTCTTCATTTCCTTCATTGGGCGTCTAATTAGCCTGGGAACCCTTTCGCCGGATCTCGATTCCGTGAATCTTTCCTCGAGGGAAGCGATGAGGGACTGGAGGTCTGGAGATTAAGGAAAAAGACGTTTCCGACAACCATAAAAAATTGAAAGCAAAACACATGACATGATTTTCTGGATGGTTTTGTATGTTTTTCAGTTCATTTGTGGAAATGAATTGTTAAATGGGGTTGAATCATGCCATAGAATCCTTTGAAACTTACATGAAAGGTTGATGATAGGGTTAATGGATGGTAATTGAGATGGCACGTGGATGATTAGTTGGTGATTATAATTGGGAACATGATAATTTCCTTGCTGGGGATATTGAATTCTATAGGGAAATTTTTTTGGGATACCTGAAATTGTTTTTTTTTTTTTTTGAAATAAAAGGGAATTATATGCAGTAAATTATGTTTTGTTCATTTTCGATAAATTTTCAGGATACTGTCAGCCAAGTCCTCGTCACTAGGAACCACACTCACATCGATCATGTTCTCCGTATTTTCCATTAATTTTTCAAGCATTTCGGGTGTAATTTGTGCAATTTCTTGCGCTATACTGACTTTAAGTTTTTCGAAACCGTCATACTTGACGGACATAAGTCTTAAATTTCAAACGACCCCCGAAATAAAGTCTTATGCACTCAAATCTGGTAATCCAGGTGGCCAATAATAGTCACAACCTTTTGAAATCAATTTTCCGTGGAGCATTGGTTTTAATAAATCCATTGTTTCACCAGCACCATCTTCGTGAAATGAGAACTCTTACATATCCTTTTCAGTCCGTTTATTTGTTCATGGCTCTCAAATCAAGGAGCATTTCGGGACAAATGCTACGAACGAACATAAACGAAGAGAACCCGCTGAACAAGCAGGGTGCTTACAAATTAACTTGTGTATGCTTGTATCGGTCAATCAGGACGAAAAATTAAGCCCAGATTTCGCGAGCACATGAGGAACTTCAACAAAAGGGTACGAAAACCGGGCGCGACAAATGAGTCCAACTTCACAAACCACATGATTGACAACAAATGTATACCAACTCGCGTCAAAGAAACAGTGAAGTTACTACATGTACAACATAAAGGAAGATGGTTGAACGAACTGGAATTATACAAACAAAAAACCATTTGACTGATGATGAACGAACTAACAAGCCCTGATTTGGACATAATCTTCGAGTCGCCAAACTTGCTCTACAAAAATGAAAAAATGCGCCACACGAAAACAACAGCCAAAGAAGCCCGAGACCAAATGAAAAAGCCCCCGCAAAATAAAACGTTATAATGTTCGTTCAGCTGTAAATTTGGCCGCAAATATGCGCCAGCGACCGAGACATCGAGCTTTAGAAATCAACATCAACCGCTCTTCCATGTAACGAATTCTGCGTAAAGCTCCTCTTTTGTGGCTCTATAAATTTCTATTTGTCCCGTAATTGATGCTCAGCGTGCATTTGCTTGGTTGGCTTCAACCAACATGAAATTGACAAGAATTTTAATCATCTTTTTGACGGAGGCGCATTTCTATCTCGGCGGGTACGTAAACAAGCAAAATTCTCGCATTTGGGGATCGGAAAAGCCACAAGAATATCTGGAATAACTGTGTGTTACTGTTGTGTGCAGATTGTGGTGGGACGGAATTATTGTGCCGTCTTTCTTCGAAAATCAGATAAGCGTGGCCGCTACCGTCAACGGAATCAACTACTGCCCCATGTTAGCATCTTATTTGTGGTTATATCTTCAAATTATTCGTTTGGATGTCCTTTGGTTCCAACCAAATGGTCGGCCATGCCACACATCGGGTGTTACAGTAGCCGAAATGTGTCGAAAATTGGATGACCGTATTATCAGTAGAAATGCCGATGTGAATTTGACGTCAAGGAGCTGTGGTTTGACGCCTTTTTATGTTTATGTGTGAGATGCTTAGAAAAATAAATCTAATGCGGACAGTCCACAAAGTATTGACCATTTGAGATCTAATATTGAAGACGTCTTCGCCAAAGTAGAGATCCACACAATCCAAAATGTGTTCAGAAAATGGACCAAGCGAATGCAATACGCCAAGGCTGCCCGCGGCAGCCTTGGCAGACAACATTTGATTGAAATCATTTTTCATAAATAACCAAAAGGATTTTACTTCAAATATAAAATAAATTTGAAAAAAATATTAAGCCGTTTTTTTAACTATTAGACTATTTAATCTGAAATTCTTATTGGTTGACACTATATACCACACCAGACGGTGACTTTTGGTTATTGCAGAGACTTCTCAATAACGACTTGCAGATTTGAAGGACCCAATAAAGAACATTTTGCACATTGACACTTCCAGACAGCTTAAATGTTCTCCATCAGGATAGATCCTCTGCGAAGACTACTTTGCTTAACGGGAAGCTAAGGCCCATAGTTACAGTGATAATGGCTGCAAAATGAAATCTCTCCGTACTATTCCAAGGATTAAAACTTACACAGACAAAACAATCGAGAGCACGAATGAATATATAGAACCCCCTTGGATCAAATTGTATTTATGGGTTGTGGTCAGATACTAATGGCATATAAAGAAAAAGAGGAACGGAATTGAACAAGAAAATTTAAATGAGACAACAATAATCGTTGTGGAAAGAAACTCAATTTCTATTATCGAAATGAAGATTTGATTCAAATGCAACGAATACTGCATTAACAATATTAAGATCTTGCTTAAGTCGACCGAATGTCCACTGCAACACAATATGACATTAAATGTTATGAATAATTATCAAAGAAAAACATTTTCCCGGCCCGTGCCGCATTAAATTTTTCTTCGGTCGTCAAAATTATATTCATAATTCATTTCAGTTTATAACTCGATTGAGCCTTAAGGCTCATTAAATATGAAAAATGCTTGAAAGGCTAACTCATACTCTACTCAAATAATTGAATAAAAAAAAGGAAAAAAAAATTAAAAATTAAAAACTCTGTCATAAGCAAAATTCATAAGCGTATTCTTCTCCTTTTCGTTCCACTCCATTTCACCCACATCCTTTTGTCCGCGTTTATAATTAGCTTTCGTTAGCAATTCACCAAACATTTATCAAATAAGAGAAAGGAATCGCTGTGTTTTCTCAACTTTTTAATCACTTCATATTTTTTTCCTTTTGAAAACCGCCTCGAAACTTTTCTTTCATTGTTTTGAAAGGTTTTCATTTCACTTGCAGTCATTATCCCCTTTTGTTGAAATTATGAAAAATTTTCCTCGAGTCCGGTCAAATAAGGAAAATAAAAGAGCGACTATAGAAAATTGGTTTGTTAGCATCTTCGTCATCGTCCTTGCCATCATCATCGGTTTTTTCATTCTTGGTATTTTTTGCTGCCTCTACAATCGCCACCAGCCACATCATCTTTCGCATCCTTGTTGGAGTCGTTTTCGCGAGCGCTAGCCAATGCAATTGTTAAAGTGCCGCGTGGAGAACACGCGAACCAACCGGAGCATACTAGCAACGATAACGGCGCTCATACAAAAGCTTAATAACAAGAATGGATACGAGAAAATTTAGAGAAAAGAATGGAAATCTCGCGAAAAATGATGTAGTTGGGGTTGTATGGGTGCACAAGAAGAATGAGCTTCGCGGACTAATTTATTTTTTGTCATCAATTTTGCTGGACTTGGGCAAGGGATTCTGCTCTTATTTTTTTTTTCTTGCCTATTTTTTGTGCTGCTGAGTGAATCGCTCCTTAAAAGCACCAAAGGACACTTTGCTTTTGTTAATGTTAGACGTTGTGAAAAATAAAGGAGGCCATTCCGGACGAGGGTTGTTAATTGGCGAACGTTCTTCGTTTTTAACGTTTTCATATTTAATTTATGAAACTGCCAGTTTTATCGTTGATCTGACAAGTTCTGCACTTTTTATGATGGTTGTGGCCTCCTTTCATACTCTGTGTGAACGCGTCCTTTTCATGTGTCAGCAACTTATAAACATCAAATAGGAACACGGAAACGTTTGGGGGCATGAAAATATGCAACGCTAATCTGGTGAAAAAAAATAAGCCTGACGTCGACAACACTCGCTAGGTGAATCGATCATATTTACAATGTGAAAGCATCCTTTGACCAGGATATTTCACTTGTTTTGATGCTATGTGCGTTATCAGTGCGGGTCTAATTAAAGGAATTCAAGTCTGCTCCATCCCCCGTAGTTTCGAGCCAAACTCGCTTTGCCTGACACGAGACCACCGAAGACGGATTTCTCTTTCAGCGTTCCAACACGGATGCTTTTGTTGAAGCTGTTTGCGATTGTGTCCTTGCTGCTAGCGAGAATTCCGCCAGCTGACCTACCCTCGTCCCCCCCCCGTCTCTCGATTAATCGCCGGCCAAAACCCGGACATTGGCTGGTCGACTGTTTGCCTCGTCGGTTGGATGGAGGCCCATTGTTGTATTTTACACCAGCTAACGATGAATACGAAATTAAATTAATGACTAGGGTTTTTTCATCGGCCGTTTCCTTTCATCCTGCGTTCGCGGAATGAAAGGAGATCCATAGAATTAAGGCTGGAATGGTGGAGCTAATTGAAATTTAATTTCATTTTTTGCCGTTGTTCCGTTCTTGATTTAATGTTGACTTTTTTTTTCTTCCTTTTAGTTCGCTTTAAGTGGGAAGTTGTGATGATCGCATAACAAACAAAGAGATGAAAGGAATATTCTCCTTGAGTGCGGATGAAAGTGAAATAATGGCGAAATGAAAGCGGAAATTCATTAAGGAAGAGGACAATATCAATCGGCTGGCGTAGGGCAGGGTGAAAATTAAGGTTCGCTGATTCCTAGTTGGCTGCCTCACCCAAATTGAATCTTTATTTGCTGAATTTTCGGCAATAATTAGTAAGACAACCGTCTTAGGACGAAATTTCATTAAAATTCTGCAAACAAAATGATTGCTTGTAAGTACGTACTCACTTATGATTCGCATCCTGCGAGTTCTCATGCCAGGAATTCCACGATTCCTTCACCTCCACCACATTCATTGCCGTCACACAGCTCTCATCAAATCAATCATTATCGCTAGTTAATGGCTTTCTTTAATCTCCTCTCGGCATTATATCGGCGGCTAACGACAAACTTTTAATTAACAAACTCTATTTTAATGGGTTTACCACCCGACTCGGTACAAAGAAACCCAATCAAAAGACGCTTTTACGAGAGCAATTATCAATTAAAGCATCCTGCGAATGTGGTCGGAGCCTGTTTTGATGAATTACATTGCGAAACCACAAAACATGGAAAAGTAATCGAAATAAAAATTTCGAGGCGAAAAGTAAACCATAAAAAGTCCATACAAACACCGAAACTAATAACAATAAAAATTAGACTCCTGTTGCGATTAACAACCCATTTATAATGGTTATACGAGTGTTGTACACACTCAAAACCTGAAGAGCGTTGCAGCACCTCCAATTGCCCAACATTGTCCTGCTTTTGAGATTCACGTTATTTCATATCGTGGGTAAATTGATCGTTCTTATCCTTTCCCGCCTCACTGAATTATGACGCCAAAAAAACATTCTACCCGTTGTCACTACCTTCAAGGATCAGTTGCTTAAAAAATTGTCACCGCATTTTCTGGCAAATAAATTCCAAACAATAAACGAATTGGAAAGAGTAGAAGCCCGAAATCATGGAACGGACAAAAGCGAGAACTCTATCGAAATGTCGTAAATAAAGGATTTAGTGTTGAGTAGGATGGGATTGTATCATTTTATCTGCTAAGTATCACCAGAACACGTCAAAGGATAGGGGTATGATTTGGTGGTTGATTTTTTATGATGGTACTATAAATAGTATTGAAAAGGGTTTACACGATGTGATATGTTTATAAGGGTTTGGCCTTAATTAAAGTACAATAAATATATTAAAACAAATTGGGCAATTTCCGTAAGGATTTACAAAGTCCATCACCAACGTTTGGCTTTGTAAAGAAAATAAGGCGTTTGTTTATTTTAATATTCTGCTTAGATCAACGTTTATGCTGGCAGAAGTAATCAGTCCTTCAAAACTGCTGGATGGGAATTAATCATTGTGTCTTTAGAGTCCTGTTGACTGTATCATCTTATAGGCCGCGGCTAGAGAGTATTTTTGTACCAGAATCGTTTGAATGTATTTGCGCAAGGTAAGTAGAGTAAATGATGCACAAAAACTAGCATACAGTTATGTAATACAGAGTAATGAAGACTCAATAAATGTTGCTACTTTTCAATTTTCAAAATTCAATTATTTGCCTGTTAAATTAACTTTGTACATGTTAAAATTTTGTGTCAGAACCCTGTTAATACTATGATTATATGACTATTTATGTGGCAAATGAAGTGATATAATTACCATGTAACTACTTCTATCACCAACTAAAAAGGAAGACGTAAGACTGAACCGACGCGCATTTATTCAAATACCAGAACAATTATCTTGGCAACAAAGTAATACCTTCCGTCAAAAAAGTACCGGGAATTTGATATTTAAAACGCCCGCGCTGAATGGATTTCTTAGGTTGAATGATTTTCTTAGGTTGGTAGAACTGTCATTCATCATTGTGCCAAGTTTGAGCGCAATCTGTCAACCAGTTTGTTTAGAGCAGCTGGTTAAGTCAGTCCAACGTTTCGGCAATAGTGCGTTTCGGCAATAGTGCGGTCGTTAGTGCGAACCAATTTAAAACATGAACGAAATTATTGAACAAAGAGTTTGTCTTAAATGTTGTGTTGCAAACGTAATTTCTTGCGCGGATGCATTGAAAATGTTGGAAGAGGCTTATGGTGATTCAATATTATCAAAAATCCGTGCATATTAAAACGAGCGTATAAAACATGCAAAGAGGGCCGTGGAATTGTCGAAGACATGCCTCGTTCTGGGTGACCTTCGGCCTCTCTAACCAAAATTAACGGCGATGCAGCGAAGGAAATTGTGGTCTAAAATCGTCATGCCAGCTTAAGAGAGATAGCCATGATCTTCAACATCTGTCACGAGTCGGTTCGTACTATTTGATTGAGCATTTGGACATGAGACACGTCGCTGCACGGTTTGTTCCAAAAGAGCTCAATTTTCTGTGAACAAGTGAAAAATAACTCTTTAGACATGTTGGAACGCTCGAATTCCGACCCAACAATCATGGAGCGGATCATAACTAGTGGTGAGACATGGGTATACGAATTTGACATTCTCACCAGTCAACAAGCTTCCGAATGGCGCGCTAAAAATGAGTCGAAACCAAGAAAAAAGCACGTCAAAGTCGGTCAAAACTCAAGGTGATGCTCATTGTTTTCTTCGATATTCGCGGTGTGGTTCACCATGAGCTCATTTCACAGGGTCAGACGGTAAATAAGGAGTTTTATTTGAGGATACTAAGGTGTTTACGTGAACGAGTTCGAAAGAAACGGCCATTATTATGGCCAAACAAACTAGTGGATTTTTCATGACGATAACGCGCCGTCGCACCGAGCTACAATTGTGAACGAAAACAAGGCAAAACAAAATCTCGATGAACATCATCGATCAACCACCATATTTGCCTGATTTAGCTTCGTGCGACTTTTATCTGTTCCCGAAACTAAAATTCTTCCTCCGTGGAACACGTTTCGAGTCCTTTGAAGTCATCAAACAGATTTTGGCGCGTGAATCGAAGGCCATTCCCGACAGGGCTTATAAAAATGTTTTGAAGAATGGAAAAAACGATGGCACATGTGTATAGCCTCTAAAGGGGAATACTTTGAAGGCGAAAAAATAAATTGTGACGATTAAATGGGAAATGTGTGTTTTATTTACTAATTCCCGGTACTTTTTTGACAAGAAGGTAGGCTTGTTTCGTCTTTTGCAACAGCCAGAAACTCTAAAATCGACCATTAAGCTCAAAATTACCACCACCTCTGAGTGAATTCAGAAGAAATATTGCGAGAAATTCCGGGCATCCACAAAACCTTCATCATACTCATCCTCGGCGCAACAGCCCAAGCAGGGCTATGGTGTCCAGGATTAATCTCCTCAAATCGTCAGGTTACTTCAACCTCGTTCTCCATTTGATCAAATCCAAAAAAAATACACCATCAGGGCTTATCGTCTCTCCCCATTCAATTCTCGGTTTCTCGGGACATTTGGTGTGGGTGCTACGTCCTTCAATGTCGTTTTGGACAGCCTATTTTCTTCTGATCTTTCTACATGGCCCACCCGTTGCAGTTTGTGTTGCGATGCGCAAGTGGATACAGGTACCAGGGTAGATAGGGAGCACAATATCATAAGGATCATTTACAATTCATCGTGGTAACTTAGTCTCCAACCTGAACCTTATGTCACTTGGCCGTAGATTTTCTGGAGCGCTTTACGTTCAAATGTGTCGACTGCGTTTTCGAATATACTTGTCAGGCTCCATGATTCCTTTCCATGCAGCACTATAGGCTTGAATAATGCTTGTTTTGTCTGTGCACAAATTTGGACATTGGGGTATTCATGTGCCGTCCAATCTTTTCCTTTTATGTAACTTTTTCATTCATGTTGGCTCAATGACACCAGGTTTTCAACATTTTCAAAGTTGAAGTCTCCTACAGTCAGGTTTGGTCGGGTTCTTCCTCGCTTAAGTCATGTGACTTTCGAACTGGCCTCAATAACTCCCAGGATAATTCAGTTGCTTCAGATACAAGACTCAAAATGCTACTTTGACAGCTGGGAATAATCATGCTATAACATTGACATCATCAGCATACGCCACGCCAATTGCGAGGACTTGAACATACGCGTACCAGAGTTTTCAACGTTTGGTTTTTATGATGACTTGTTCCAGTTCGATATTAAACAGCATTGGGGCAAGTACATCCCTCCATGTTTCAAGGCTGATTCCACTTTTAAACTATTCGTTAGTTTTGCATTTATCGTAGCCGAGGATACTGTGTCAAGTATTGTAATTTTGACCATGCTGACTAGTTTTCCTAGGACACCATAGCCAAGGATTATTATGTACAGAGCATTTCTGTCAATACTGTCGTAAGTTGGTGCATATTGAGGTTGTATTCCTAGCAATTTTGGAGCACCACCGAACTTTTGATCCATTTTAAATTGCTCTCTTCGAAAACCTCCCGGATACTTCGCCTTCCTGATACTGATATTATTTGTAACACTTTCATAGGACGCCTACAATTTGCTTCCGATGATGGCGGAGAGAATTTTGTAGAACGTACTCATTACCCACATGCCTCAATAATTTTCTATATTAACTCCCTTGCTGTTAAAAACAAACTTCTAAAGGAAAAAACCGCTTGTCATATCGAATGAAACACTCAACGTCAAAAGTATAAGAGATGATGTTTTGGTCAGTATCACGCTCCATGCTAATGTCACTTGTATGACTAAAAACTTGTGACTATCTTTCGGACATTTTCTCAAACATATGCCGTCCACCGTGGGAAAGGGTTTTTTACTCAAAGAAACTTGCATATAATTAGAGGCACTAGGTAATCCCCTCTCTCTCCCTGTCACAACTCCCTCTCTTTAAAGCATCTCTATTTCTCTTATCTCCACTTACTGATCAGAATGCAAAGATCCTTAGACAAGTTAGTTAAAACCTATCGAGTGATTTCACCACAACACTTCAAATCCGATTTTGAAGGCTGTCCGTCGACGAACTCTTATAATTCATCATTGAAACAATTATAAGCAAAACCAATTGAAATGTGCTACACGAAATTTTACAAATACATCCATACGCCAAACTCCTGGTTAATTAATCAGTATCTATCATCTCACGGACAGCTACAAATCAATTTCGTTGGGATTTTTCAATCATTGCAAGTACTTTCACTTTCACCAATCGATCTCTCCTCGCCCGCCCGCCCAATCGGATTCGGGCACGGCAAAAACAAAAGGGACATCATTTCAATTTCCTTAAAATATCCACTTAAGTAAATACGTTTTAATCCTCTTTCCGAATGGGTCTTACTAAATCATTTATCTTATTCCACCTTCAATTTCGCTTCTCAGGTTGAACTTTTCGCATCGACTCGAAATTCTTAAAGTCTCACTACGATGCCGTTGGAATGAAAATACTTGGCCCAATTATAGAACCGCGAATAAAAAGTACAAAAAGGAAAAAGTTTATCTTGTTTGATGGAAATTCAATCAGAAGTAATTAAATCTGGACAAAAGTATTTTGTAATTACGATTTGAATACGTTTCGAGATTGTAATCCAACTCAAATCGTTATTTTATGATTACGCTAAAACCAGCAAAGCTCCTTGATAGGATTTTCAGCCGAAACATTTGATACGACCGAAAACAGTTGGAATTGTTCTAGTATTGGCTAATGAATAACAATAAGGGTAGATGTAGAAGCGTCCTTTTTGAAGGATCCAACCTAAGAATTCCAGGTATTCGTCGTCGCCACAATGTCCGAAGCAAATTTACACCTGCTCTAATGTTTCACGTAACCCTCGACGCATGAACGCACCAACCATCCTAGCCTGAGCAGATCAAAAAGGCAAAAAGGGTGCCTGGTCAACCCTTAATTGTGTAATAATCGGTTTTTCTGTTAAAGGCTCTATCTCGTTCGATTTTATCAGTTCGAAAGAATTTTGGATGCTACACGGGTAGTTTCTAATCGACTCGTATGCATCGCATTCATTTTTACGGCCAACATTTCAGATCCTTGCA
Organism: Stratiomys singularior; assembly: GCA_954870665.1. Classification (NCBI taxonomy): domain Eukaryota; kingdom Metazoa; phylum Arthropoda; class Insecta; order Diptera; family Stratiomyidae; genus Stratiomys; species Stratiomys singularior. The sequence continues at coordinate 8,312,538 of OX940881.1, read as the reverse complement.
ATAGAGTTGCTCCTGATAAGCAGATCCTTAAGTCAGGATGTTTCTTGAGGCGGCTGATTGCTCGGCATGGTAGCCGACATTAACGATTGAAGCGTGCGCATTGCATATCATGTCAGTTTTCTCGAGTGGACGAAATAAATTACGACAGCTCGCAATGAGTCACAGCGTGGACACCCTGGAGGTGAGCAATGTGTCCTGGAAAAATTGTATAATTTGTTGGTATGCCGCAAGATTTTATCGACGAATTAGGGGGCACGTTTTTCAATTGATCCAAAGTGAGTAGATTGTATCAGGTAAAGTAATTAAACATTTTGTTTAGTCCCGAGTTGGATTCCTGCTGATGATCCATCAATCAAAAGGAGTTAGGCAATTGTTTGCATTGCATTTGTTTTAATTTTTACTATTTTAATGCGCGAAGTGATCCGTAAGAGGACTTATTCTACTCCTATAAGGATGAGCGTATGACGCCAAAAAAGAGAAGTTTACTTGCCTCCAAGGGTATCCAAATTTTTCGCACTACCTTTGAGCTCTAGTGACACAGTCAGTTCACATCCATACGTATTCCTTGTTACCGTTACTTTTATCAACATATATCAAAGTTTTTGGGGTATTTTGACAAACTGTATGGAAGGCATTCTTAACTAAGTATTGTCCTTATGACATGTGTTTTCTTCTAACAGATTTTAAGTCCATGTCCATCTGGGTATGAAATGGCCTTATTCGAAGACAAATCTTGGAGACTCGAAAATAACGGTAAAATTAAATATTTTCAATAAAAGAAACAAAAAGGGTAGGATTCACACACTCAATAATAAATGAAAAATTACAATAAATGTCGAAGAAGGCCGACTTAAATGCAAGAAAATCCTCCGGAAAATACGAGGGAGTTGGAAAGGTGTATGTAGCTTGGAAAACTCATTAGAGTCTGGACCAGGTACCGTTATCCATGCGGTCTGCAGCAGTTTGGTTCTTGAGCAAGTTCATTTATTTTGGATTCAATCTTTGCTTCAATCTTCAATCTTGGATTATTTTGGCAGTCGAACAGACAGAGACACACAATCAGTGCAAGTGTCAAGAAGACTCCTTATGTCAAACGCAACTAGATGAACTAGAATTCTGGAAACCTCCATAGTAATTCCCAATATTTAATTGATATGATTACTGAGGATTTACCTGAAGGATGGCAGTCTGATTTACCATATAAAGCAAGCTAAGTAGTGGGATTAGATTCTTTGGGTGTAACTCTGAGCTCTACTCGGGCTCGTCCAATGCTTCCTTTTATGAAATGCTTCAACTTAAAATGGCGGAAGAGTCAAGCCTGCAGTAACTAGCTATGCAGATAACATTGAGGATCCTGTGCAATTACCACTATACCTATCAGATAAGAGCCCAGATAGAAAAGCATCGAAGGGGCCTTTTCCACAAGGTATAGAAAAGGTACTTTTACAGATGCACATCATGCGATCCATATCCTTACTCTAAAATACTTGTGTTTGACAGTTACAGAACCCATGCGAACCATGTTATTTTGAACATTGTCGTGGCTCAGGCCTCATTCGCCTTTTAGTGGCCCTATGATTCATCGCAGATGCAGGTTACTATGCAATGATATAAAAGGATAACCAATTTAAAAATAATATCGGATTCTACAGGCCTAAACTCGAACGATTCCAGTTAATTTTGGGAGATATTCCTACACCCAATCTCACTAGGGGGGAAACATTCGTAATACACAGCATGACTTCTGGCTAGATTAGAACGATTATCCTTATCGATTAAGTGAAGGTAGAGAGGTCCCTAGGTTGAAGCTTTTGATGATAGTTTTAAGGAGTGTATTAGAAATTGAAAAAAGTGGAAATGTCAATGTGACCCTTTCACTGGTAGTAGGCATCCGAGATGTAAATGCGCAAGTTTATCCTCTGGGAGGTTCATTCCTTTTTACGCTCAGGATATTATAAGTAAGGTCAAGTTGGAGATAGGAGGTTTCTGCTTCAATTTTTCTACTGTTCTATACTGTATACACCTATCAGCTCAATTAAGTTTGCATCGTAGATAAAAAATGATTACCCGTGTACATAAAAAAAAAATAATCATTATTACTTCATTACTCTGGGGCTCATGGTCGGTCAAAACATCGGTCAGCTTCAACCTCAGCTCCCCACATTTATCCCTAATGTCTAAAAAAGATTCATCCTGTCTGTTTGCAGATACCATTGAGATTCTTTCACCTTGTGTTCGACAAATGTTTAAAATCTCTTACGTAAGCGCGCCTCGGCCCTAGCCTCACATGGCCCTGGTCAGACTCGAACACTCTAAAGGAACGTGTTCCATACGCTTCTGTACCTCTATTTTCGCCACTACATGTACACGCGTCGTCCTGAGACTCCTATTCTTTTGGCGTGTTGACTTCAAAATTTGGAGGCTTTGAGTCAAACAATACAAACGGTAATCAACTTTGAAGGGTATAACAATTGGGTGTTTTTTAACCCAAAAAAGCCCAAAAAACAAAAAATTTGTTTCTTAAAATGCGGGCCTATTGAAAAGGAACATTTGAGACGGACTAACTCATAACGAAATAATCAACACCCGAAATGACATACCACCGGGACGCGGTAGGTCATGACGTCAATGAAATATGATGTCATACATAACGGTATAGGGGCATAGGGAGAGAAAACAATTCTGAGAACCAACTAGTAAAAGATTTTTTACCCAATTCACGATTCAGTTTATCGGACAGCGTTCAGTTCTCGTATTTGTACTAAAAAAACAGACTTTAATAAACCTATGTTAATAAGCACTAGCTCAGAATGTTTCAATTATATACTCAACAATGTTGGTAACTATTATCCTTCCTACATCAATCCGCAAAAAAGTGTATTCAAAAGCAATCTCTAGCGATGGAAACCGACGCTCTCTTGATGAGTGTCCACAATTCTGTGAAGTTCAGCTCTACGAGAGATTGTGAATCATTCAACGGAGGCCAAGAATCAGTTGAAGGCATAGTAAGACCGACTTCGACCTATCCCAACTATCCAACTGATGACTGCAGGCAGACTCTTTAAGACTCAGCGGGTTGACTGCAACTTGAAACCTTAATTAAAATTGTTAGGTTCTGGTCATCAGCTTTTCGATTTTAAATTTTGGGGAATGATGACAGCTGTCATCCTTGTTTTATGCAGAAGATGCGAATACAGAAAGAAATCGCTGAGACAAACTAGACTTGAGTAAAAACTGGATCAGCTGTGTTTAGACATCTTGGTTGGAAGAAGGCTGGAACCCGTTTACAAATTGAACCTGGACGTATCTTCATTACGCACGAACAATTCGAACTAAAAATAGAACATGCTGGATTCAAATGGTGCGTTTTTGACATATCATGCTCTATTAATTTCGAAAAAGCGTGTTAGAAATGCGCAAACTAATATTCAGAGTATGTGTTGAAGTCATACTCCTCTTTTCCTGAACTTATGGTAGAAGTAATTGAAATAAGTAGCTTCTATTCGGAATAACAAGAACCGCAAATGGTGTTCAGTTGAAAAATCAATCCTGAGCTTCTGGTATTGGTGAAGACATCGTACGTAACTGGGTAGAAGAGTATCACGGCGTTTCAACTGACGATATTGACCAGAGGCTGAAAATCAATAATTTTCATCAATCAACAATTGCTTAAGTTTCCATGATTGTTCAGTGGATTCCACATCACTGGACTGAATGATGAACACTTAATCACATGCATGTGAACCTTTTTTCTTCTTCTGTACTACCGAAACTGTCCTTTTTTGATAGAATAACCAGTGAGTTCAGGGGCACCAAGCAATAGAGAAAGACAATCGTGAAAAGACATGCCTAACGCCTGTACTTAATGAAGTTACTGCTGAGTGTTTGGAAGAACTGCAGTGGAATCTGCTACTTTGAGCTACATTAAACTGGCAAACAATTCAAAATGAAAACTCACTAGACTGGATGCGACAGTTTGAAAATAATGTACGAGTTTGACCGACCTGAAGGACATAATCTACCAGCATGACAATTCTAGACCACCCCTTGAACATAACAAATCGCGAAATTTACAAGAGCTGCAATGGAAACTTCCTCAGAGTTCTCCAGAATTTACCAGAGATTCCTCGAATATTGCGTCCTAAATAGTTAATTAGATATAATCGATTTTGACAAATTATTCAATTTTTTTGAAATTATCGAAGCATTATCAAACCAGCCTGAAATTTTTTATTGTCACAGGCGAGATCTCTTATCTAATTTTCCCCCGGCAGAAAAAGATTTAATTGGTACATGCGATGGTTGAAATTGTTTGCAACAAAACCCACACCACCTGTGTCCTTTTAACATTGCCCTTCGGCAAAAAGGAGACTTCGTGCCGCATTCGTCCAGCTGATACGACCAACGAATGACAAAAGTCCACCAACTAAGTAATTCTTCTCATTTATTGTAGCCGCAAAGAAAAACACCAAACCAAATATTTGCTGAATTTCTTCGTAATACCACCTTTTGCTGCAAGCGTTCCTTCGCCCACCGGTAAACAATGTTCCATATGTCGTACGACTTCGTTTTTTTTTTATCACAGGATATCCACGTTGACTCAAGGAACCTGCCGTATTTGCTGTTTCGTCAAAACATTAATAAAAACAGCTTTAAAACTAATTTGACAAACAACTAGAAAGGGAGGAGAAAGGGAAAATTTAACCAACGAACCAACTAACAAGCCTTCGGCTTCGAGTGCGGATCATCCTTTTTCGAGAAAGACAAAAAACAAACCCGGGGAAAAAGGAAAATGAAAACAGTTAAAAGATTGACTTGCGTAAGTATTTTATGAGGATGATCAGCGATCGAGAGATCTTGCCATAGAGGTGGACGAATGGAAAATATCTACCTGTTCCACTTCTTAAGGGAAGGATCAACGCGCGTCGAATGGTTTTAAGGAAGCATGGCCCAACACACTTTGTACGATTTTTTCAGGCTGAACATTCGAAGACGCAGTGCACGATCGTAAAAGTACCCTTCAATCAAAAGGGTAGCAAATTTAATATCAGATACGATCAAGACAGATCATTCGATCCTAATAGCGTCAAGGGGTAGTGGAAGTCGCTTATTAGTGAAGAAATAAAAGAAAATAGAAGGACTCAATAAAAAAGAAACGCAGCACGATGAGAGGGAAAGAAAATTTTTTTATAGTCGGCACATGGTATTTGTGATGGTGCCAAGATCATTTCAAGTTTTGGCTCGCGTCCTGGTCGTTTTATTGCGCATGGGTTGGAAGAAATTGGAAGCAACCACCATATTCAAAACCAATATGGGAGATAATTTAAAATAATTAGCCAACAGAATGTTTGCCTGACGTGTGCATCAAATAGGATCAATGCCGAACTGGAGGTTGATTCTCTTTCTTTTTTTTTCCCGGGGGAAAAGAAATTCATGCCACGATCTAGATTTTCAGATGTTTTTCATATGAAAAGATCATTCAGGTCATACACACATATGAATCGTGCTATCTAAAATTGGAAAAATGAATAAGGAAGAGCAGACTCAATGTATTCGTTCGAGCACATATGAAAGGTAACATCCATTTGGGGGATGGGATACTTTTTGAAATATGCTGCCAGTGAGGGCCTTGTATTTTCTTTTCATTGCTTTTTTTACGAGTTTGCGGCCGAAGGGCGCTCTGTATTTTCGGATCTTTGTTTCAAATCATTTTCAGGGGATGAATGATGGAATTTGTGGTGGGACTTGTGTTACGTTTTAGTTTCGAGGTTGATTGGATGCACCTGTTTCGCGCTAATTGCTAACCCGGATAGCAATTTTGATTGCTTTCTTTCATTCCTTCGGCAAAGTGAATGCCAATGATGATGCTGTTAGCAATTAAATAGATTTCCCGCGTCTCTGTTGCGCCACGAAACTAATTCGAGTTAACTTGTTAAAAGAAAACATCAAAGACATGAAACAATGTAACTCGAGACTAAAATGATGATTTTGTATTTTTAAATCGACGTTTATGTTTTCAATGAAAACGCGAGAATTCAGTTAATGGTGGCAGGCAGTAGCTCGTTGAACTTTAAATTGTCTGTTCAAGTGTCTTTCAATGGTAAGAAAATAAAGAAACAACTTCAAGAGTTTTTGAGCATTTAGTGTATGATTGACAGGATAAAAACTCAAAGCGTTGTACGAGTATTCTAAACGTTTTTTGCCATGTTCAGCGTCATTCCGTCTTTTCTAATCGAAACCATCCATGCATATTATCCATAATTTTTAAACTATTATTTGGGCTGGCTTAGCCTCTTCTTGCCAAATCAAATCAAATCTTCTACGTCACCTTGTAATCATTCACTTCACACAAACCCTTCATTTAACTCTTGCTTAATCCTTTCATACGCGTATCATCATAAAACATGCCTTGCCGTTCTAGGCAGATCAATTTGTTGAGTCCTCTTATCCACCATGTTACATCGGAACCCTTTCAACCCTTTTCCTGAATCATATTCAACCCTTCTCGACAGATATCATCATTAAACTTCACTCAACCCTTTAGTTTAAATGATTTGTTACAATAACAAACAATTACTTATATCATCCCGAAAGGGATACGATACCAATTTAATTGAGTGACTTAATGGCGGCAAAGGGGTAACCAATCATTTTTGACTGATGATGATGTTTTCATTGATGCTTATTGGTGACAATGTTAACCATAGCGATTAAATCGTCACTTAATTGGCGAAAGGGATAATAGGGATAGTTTTGAATGAAAGGGTTCCGCGACGGAATTTGTTGAGAATGAGCGGCGAGCATTTATTTTCATGCAGTTTTCGACAATTCTTACCGTTTTCCGTGAAAACAAAGCGGAAAATGCAGTCATTATTGCGTGTTCAAATCGTCCTTTTTAGTTTTGTCTCAAGTTTAGCTTTCTAATTTCTATGTTGCTACGTTGGGCACGTGTAGTGAAACGTACACCTTCACACACCATGTGTTCAAAAATATTCCTTTATTTCAAGCCTTCGCTCCTTTTCAACCAATTAACTCAACAGCGATAAGCAAACTCATGGATCCCTCCTGGTGACTTTCAAGTAGCACTTAATTAGAAAACACAAGGCAAAATACGAATGTGTAATAGGTAAAAGGAGGGCGAGCAAATGAGAAGAAACGAATAAATGATTGACTGACCGCAATGTATTCAACCGGAATCTCTTGTGCAAGTAAAACAAACTGAAAGGACTAAAGAGGCAAACAACTAACACACAAGGACTACTTCAGAAACTATGTAAAATTGTTCGAATGATCAAATAAAACGTTGCGCTATCACATTTGATGACTTGTTAAAGGTTTTGTGATGTTGAACAAGTCACAAGTCTGCGGTTATTCTACGTTAACGAATGACTCGAGCCTGGTGAATTCTAATGAGGACGATTTGAACAGGTGTTTTGAAATGAAAATCAATTAATAATCATTTATTAACAAGGCTTCCATGCATTCACCCGTAACAGCTTTATTGAAATGGAGTTTTCGGTCAGGAAGTATTTGAACTTCTAATGCGTATTCTTATGAGAATTTGTTTTCTTTAAGCCTATTTGAAAAAGGAAAACGTAGAAGAACATATTAGGAAGTGTAAGCTTTCTCTAGTGTTGTCAGAGCATTTGTTCGTTTCGCACCAGCTTGCGTCTTTGTCATTCAAAATCGGCCTGCGACCACTAATAACACCTCGCTTAAACTTTAATACCATCTTAAATTTGACGCAAGAATCTTCACTTTAAACCCTCTAAACGTTTTCAGACCTACAAGAAACTCACTCTAATAAAGTCCGCAAGCCTACGAAGGACACCTAAGACTTCATTTCGAATAGCTGAGTATTAACAAATCAAATTCAATCCAAAATATGCAATATTAAAGCAAGTGATCGTGTTTTAGCATAAGTCATGCATCACTCGAGCTGTCGCGCCATTGATGAGTTTTCTTATTATTGTTCAATGCGAGGCGGAAGTTTTACAAGAAGACCAAAGTCATAAGTCCATTAAAGTCTTTTTATATTACGATTCCATGTTATCCTGTTCATCAACTTTTGAACATTGAAATTCCAAGGAGAACTTCGGTGGGGAAAATAAAATTTTGGAATTAATATCCTTTGAGATCTGTTTATTTCAGTGGGAATTTCCATATAATTTCTTTGTGCTAGCAAACCTTGGACGTACTCAGTAGCAACTGTGGTCAACACAGGTGGTACTCATGCAATCCCTCAACTCATCGCTTTTCCTCAGCTTCTGGATCCTTCATTTCAATGGAAATGGTAGAACCAGTGATAGAGTGGCGTTTCATTGGTATTTGAGTGAATCAGTTAAAGAAGTTTCACAGCCTTCTTCTTTATGTCCACCTAACTAGGTGAGACTTCGGGTATCCAGTTTCCACTTGATTAGTTTGTGGGACAGGCTTCCATGGATCCTTAGTGACATCGTTCATGAGATCTTGTCAATTTCCGACCTCACTAGTATCGATGAGTCAGCTGAGCGATTTCCTTGACAATTTCAATTTTATTCCAAGCAATTCTTTCCAATTTCCTGGCTTCTCATCTGGCATTTCGGGAATGCTTTTCTTGAAGTCCATATCAACTGGTCTTCCAGTCACAGTAAATGATACTCCCATTGTTTTTCAGGAATTTCATGTGACCAGTAAGCTGAAGACTTTCCGCCCTGCGGTCTTCGAACCGGTAAGAAAGATTTGCAGGCAATCGAATGATCCTGATAGTAGCGTCCACCACATCCTTAACTCTTGGCGTCCTCTTCCCAGCGAGGCTACCTTCAGTAATGGTCATGCGAATAGCGCTTCTGAGAATCGTTTAATGAGCACTATTCTACTAACGCAGCACACTTTATGTATCGAAAATGCGGAGCAAGACTCAACAGCGCAACCCTTGATTATGCCTGGTCCTTTAAGCAAGGAGAGCTTACTCGATTAGCTGACTCAGTCCAATCAAAGCCTGATGGTGACAGTGACAGTGCCTCTGAAATTAAAAAAAAACACAAAGAGCTCCTATTTCCTAGTTGTCAAATGTTAGAAGCATAGAAGCATAGAAGCATAGTTACAAGCATAGAAGGCGCGATTAAGAAGAAGAATATTCTCCTTACTGACCTCTTCCTTACTACGAGCTTAACAGTTTTTTTTTCGCTTGAAGAATATCGCAAGGATACTCATGCCATTCCCATTTCCGTTTTGGAGATGAGGGACTTTTTTATTGGGGCGAAACCTAAATTCTTGGTTTAGCCTGTGGTAATCCTTTTGTTGCACTTCGCAGCAATTGCGCGATTTGTCACCAAAATCTGATATATAAAGAAAACTGCATTTAATCTAAGTTTAAAATTCCTACGTCCAATCCTATCCATATTTTGTTGTTTAGTATCCCTGAACGACCCAACGCAACTGCCGAAGGAACCCTTTGCCTGGCAAACTAAAATACCGACATCATTTTGAAAACCCTTCATTTAAAATCCTGTTTCCTTACCCTCGCTTTAACGCAAAACCTCAAAAAAAAAAACAAGAAAAAACCCAAATGTCGATAGCCAGGATAACGCGCACGTGTAATTTTTCACCGAAATACGTTAAAAATGCGTCGGAATAAAATCCAGACGACGAAAAGACCAAACGAAAGAAAATTTCATGGTCTACAAATTATCAAATCATCATCACATTCAAAATCCTTACAATCTTTTGAATTTCAGATAAAATTCGAATTCGATGCAACATCACGTTTACGAAATTAATTTGCCATACACGCATACAAAGCGAATTTACGTGCGCAATATCGACACATGGGAAACGTAAAACGTAGCAAACAAAACAAAAGGATATCGGCTCGAACGACATGAAATTCTATCGATTGTAACAGAACCAGGGGGCCATTAAATCGGTCCAACATATGAAGCGGCCAAAGAAAAAAGGGATTCCCCGAGGACCCCTTTCATTTCCAAGGCTGACTGTTTGGCCGGCCAGAGCCGGTTAAATTTTGCCAACCCCTATCGCATGCATCAATTTCGTGAAGGGGTTCGAGAATGGTGCATGGCCGCATTGCCTTGCGGCTCAAGGATAATATGTAGCATTCGTGCTATACGTTTTTCAAGCCTATCGTCAATGACGGACATTAAATGGGAGGAATCCTTTTTTTGCGGATCCGTTCACATATAATCCATGAGATACGAAAGGGGTTACAGCTAGCGCTTTGGCGTATGGGTTGCAAGCTGAGGGTGGTGGTGGCGGTGACGGAAAATTTTTAATACGCAACGTGTGTCAGCTTGCCTTGACAGGCATACAGGGTGATAAGTTACGTAATGGAGACAGCAGGAGACTACTTCTTATTTTGCCGATGAGTTTTCATCCCCTATACGACTTGTGGCGTATGAACGTCGAAAAACCGTACGAAGTGAACGTTGGTGTGTGTAATCAAGGGTTATGTTATTTTTTTGTCTACATTCGATGCCGAAAACTCTTATGAGCTTAGAGGGTGGTAGATGGTGGCGTATTAAAAGCTGAGTTGGTTTGTAAACGATGAGGAAGGAAAAAAAAAGAGAAACGTTATGTAGACATTTTGTTATACGGTAAAATAAAAGGGGTTGAATGCGAAAGGGAATATGGCTTTCACTGAATTCCTTTTTTTTTTCTTTTCTTTTCTTACGTTTTTGTGGCAAGGGATTGCGAGAATTGAATATTTTATTCAGTATTCGTAGTAGAAAATGGCGCAAAGGACATTGATTAAAATACGAAAAAGAGAAAAGAATAGTGTCCACTCGATTAAATTACTCAATTTCTTAAAGTACTTTACAATGTTGTGTCTGTATCGAAATTTTTAAATTTTCTTGAAGTTTTGTTTGTTTTCTTTTAATGTCTCGACTCCCGCCGACTTGGCGGCCCATAGTTCTAGAACGGCCGATGTTCTATTTTGAGCTGTAGCGCCACAACCACAAAAATCAAGTGAACACAGCGTATCCCATGTACGATACGAGCTTTAAATAATTTTAATGTTAGGCTAAATATTTTTTAATGCTAAAAATATGAATACAGCCGATATTCTATTATTTTTGGACATTATAACGCATTTTCCTTTAGTTCTGAGTTTAGATAGCTCTGAGCATCATCACTAGAAAATATTCTACTGCATATGATTACCAATCACTGTTTTCTTTGCTTGTTTTATCAATTCTTCCTTCGGTTGGACTAGTGGACGCAAAAGCATTGACAAGTTCGCCCCTCAAGGGTGGAACATGATTACTCCTATTCCATCTACATTCTATATTTTAACTTGTCCAAAACACTTCACAGGCTTGACTATTAAATTTATTTTTTCATAGACAAAAGACTTGACCGTCTTCCTTCAGAGTGTTCAAAACTTCCCAGTAAGTTGTTAGAAATCAAGCTCTGGTAGTTTTACATTAAATGTAAGTTCTTTTCCTTGCAAGCAAAATCTCTTCCGACTATTTGAAAAGAGATATCTTCTACTTATGAGAAGTCTTGGACGGGTGACACTGGTTAACAAATGACACAACTCTTGCAATCCAATCAGGCATTCATTTGAAAATGATACGAAGCGATCGCTGTAGAAAACGTCAACAAATCTGTAGAGACCATAAAAAATGTTTGTTTAGGGCAAAAGAATTTTAATTTGGCAACACTTTTCATGCTACGTTTGTTGTGACAGCTGTCATGTGTTTAATGGTGAATTTGGTTTGTCATTTCATCATGAATAGGTTGACATCTGAGCAACGTCTGGAAATTGTGGAGGTTTATTTCGAAAAAAAAATAGTTCTGTTCGAAAGACTCATCACGCACTGCGTCATTTTATAGTCGGCATATCGTCTATCAGAATAAATCGTTCTATTAACCATGCATAGTTTTCGCACTACATGAACTCAAACCGATAATACGCATCCACCCAGACGACGTAGAGTGCGTAATAAAGAAACCATAGCAGCTGTAGAGCATAGTATTGATGAAGGTCCTACTGAGTCCATTCGACATCATGCATGACAATCAATCCCCTGCCCATCCACATTATGGAACGATTTACGAAAAGATCTTCGTCTGTGGGCTGGCAAAATCCAATTCGTGCAGGAGTTAAAGCTGAGCAACCACCAGGGCACGGCGTATATTCGGTGTATGGACCCAAAAACAAATTGTTGCTGATTCCCAATTTCATAAGACGGGGCTTAAGCGGTAGGGCTCATTTCTAGCTGACTGACTACGTCCATAAACAAAATGCCACATTTGGAGGCATTCCATTCCATTTATCTTGAAAATTGTTCCTGGAAAAAAATATTACAGACAATGGTGATCGCTAGAGTGGCATGATCAATGAGTTTCTCCTTCATGCAATAGAACAGAAAGGACATACCACTTACGAAGAAATTTCAATTGTCCTCATCGGCTGTAAAAATGATGGCAACTGTATTTCATTCTTCTGCAAAAGATCGCGGAATGATTTAAGTTATACAGTGCCAAGAGAATAAGCAGGGAACGCTAGGGAAAACAGACAACACTACCTCAACGATTGGAAGCTGCACTGGAGACATGGCAAGAAAGGGAGGTACATTGTTCTCATTATAACTGACCAGCGGCTTTTGCCCAAGTGAGCGTATAGTGAAACTAACTCGCACCTTGCTTGAGTAGGCTGACACTTAACTCTCGAGTGGCAATGGGTCTTTTCAGTCTAACCTGAACAAAATTGACAGGTTACCGATGAAATGCTTCTGACTGAAGACAACAACAAAAAACGGTTACACTTTGACTTCAGAATACTACGAGTGAGAAAAGGAATCTAGGCCAGGATCTGCAAAAGAGAAAAGGTGGCAAATATTAACTGAAGGGTTATCCTCTCGCACGACAACTTGCGTTCCAATGTTTCCTGTGCAAAAACTAGATTTCAAAATCCTGCAACATCCTTTCTCTGACACAGACATAGCCGTAACCGGTTGTTAGCTGCTCGCTGAGAGGAAAGAAATTCTTCGAGAGAAGAAATGTTCCAGTGGTGAAGCAGGGACTACTCATTTCGACAACAAGGACGAGTGTGAGGTTTCATAGTGTTATAAATAAATTTATTGATAAATCAAATAAATGTGATGGAGTTAAGGGAGTATATTCTTGGTAGATCAAAATGTTATCATTTGCGAAGTGGTTGACTTTCCCCAAAACATAACCACGTTGTTATCCTTTATATCTTACTAGCAAGGAAGCTCACTGGTCAGTACCAAGCCGTGAAATATAAATTCAATTGTTTGCGATCATTATTCAAATTTAAACAATTTACTCGTTACATGGAACAGCTTCAGCATCTTAAAACGATCTATTTTTAATACTCTAATACCCACTAAAACTCCCTAATTTAACAGTTCTCAAGAGGCGTCTGCCATCAACCACAGCCACCTCAATTTCAATTCGATCGATTCCAAATGGGGTTCCTTAAACCATTTTTTTTTATATTTTAATGGCACGCGACTGGATGCCAGTCTACAATATCGTATCACAAATGAAAATGAAAACTCTACTCCTCGAACCACAACATTGGTCCTTCACATCTTTAAAAAATGAATGACAAAGCAACGACAAGGGTTTATTTTCCAGAAGCCAAAGAATCACAAGACGCTGATGATGTCTTCGTACGACCAAAATGATTTCGTTGGATTTTTCTTGGGGAATCGAAAGTGCCCTTTAGGGTCACAACGAAATCCCTATTACTGCCTCCTCGTGTCTACGTAGATATTATTCAGTCGTGAAAGAAGACACAATCAAGAAACTCAACAACAAAAAATATCTAAAAAAGTCCTAAATAAAAAAAAAACGAGAAATCTCCCTATTTCGTAATGGGATCGGATAGGATAACGATGAGATGGTGCTTGCTGTTGGGATTGGAATCGATTGTGTAATAAGATGAGGTTGAGCTTCTTGATGACTTCTTGGATGATGCTTAAAGTGTGCTGTGTTGGGCTGAAGGCTGAAATTAATGACACGAGCACATAAAAAAGGGGCCGACAGTAAAAAAGACAACCGGATTCGTCGCTCCTTTGGGGCATATGTTCCTTGGTTGCTTTTATTTTAAGGTGATCGCCGAAGTGACGGACACCTTGACGCGTGCGATCGTTCATTACATGATTTTTATTGACTGTTTCATTATCATTTTCACGAGTTCGAGAGAGTTGATGGATTTTATTTTAGTGCAATTTGGTAGATTGCGATTGGTCCTTGAAATGGTCCATAAAGATATCAGACGCCCGTATATGGGTCCAATGTTAGCTATGAAAGCTAATTTCGGAATTAAGATTCTTAGTAGTTCATTTTTACATACAAATTTGCGGTAAATTTATCCTTTTCCTGGTTCATGATCGCAAAAAAATGTCCATGCAATTTCTCAAGAATTAGCTCTTAAAACAATTCAAATACTGACTATTCAGTATTACCAAAACTGCGTTATTCGTTCATGGTTTGATATTCAATTGTAAATCTTCACAATTATTTGACCCTCATTAAATCATAAAAAATTCGCATGCCGTCCACAGCAGATATCCTTGGAACTGCCTCGTGCCTAAATCGCGCCAAAAATTCTTCAGGTCGAGTTCCAAACATCTTCTTGACATCATTTTAAAAGAAAAAACACGTTGATCTTTCCAACATTCAATCCCACAGTAAAAAACACATCCAGTTTGCATATCATACTGGCCGTCGTCTATTGTCCTCAATTATCCTGGCGCGACGCACAACAGGAGCGCAAAAAAAAACTTCGCTATAGACAGTCATTTTTTACCATTTTCATCGATTTTATTTTGATTTTTATGATGCAATCGCTGACCCTTGTCGAGCAAGATCATCCGGAGTTCTATTCAACACGAACAAGGACGAAAAAAAATCCAATTTAACTACGCAAAAAAAAAACACCAAGCATGCAGTTTTCGTTGCGCACGCGCTTAAAATATGCAGCTTGCTCCTGTGTTTAAATTTTTTACGGTCCTATAAAATGTGATTTTAAATTTTTCGATAGGAGAACGTTAACACAAAGAAAAAACTTATTCATCTTTTCAGTTTTTTCCAGAATTTTATGCCGAGGATAATCTTTACGGTCCACGTTTGACCACTGAACATCAATACCTCTGGCATATTTTAATCGAGGACACGTAACAGTCGCTACTTTCATCGGACATTTTGAAAAATCCTCCGTGAAACATAAATACTAGCCTGACCCTTCTCCCTTCGACATGTACACGCATTGTCCTGACGGTTATGGGTGCCCTTTGTGCAAGGAGCCCTTTGAATGATGCATATTTGCATTTCCGTGTTGTCGTTGTTGAAGGGGTCAGCAGAAGTTATTATTCTTATTTTTTTTTTCTCGTAAAAACTGCATTCTCAATGGACATTCTTCCCTTCACCTCATTTAAGCCCTTTTGTGTGAATTTTTCATTTGGAAAATCAAAGTCCTATCCCCTACGTAATGCGTAATCGAAGTGAGGTCGTTTCTATTGATTGCATTTCCCAATTTATGGATAAAAGGGGCATTCGCTATGTTTGAAATATTCAAATAGAATTCAGCGTCACGAAAAATACAATGAAAATCGGTTGGGAAGATTATATTTTCCGTTTTTGGCGCGTAAGATACGGAGAAGGTCTCGAAAATGTTGATCCTTTCATGATAGCAGAACTTAAAATTTAAATCAAAAGAATTAAACACTTTTCATTTCCGTAAAAACCCTTAAAGCTTTCTTTTCTTTTTGCTCAAAGAGCTCCAAATATTTTTCAAATTTAATTTTGTTATGCGCTTAATACTGAACAAAAGTTTAAGCAGTGTTAAGTCTAGCCCAGTCTCAATTGCTTCGAAGTTAACTTCATAACTTCATAAGTTTATCTCCAGGAACAAGGAATAGATGTATCTGCAAAAACGAAATCAATGTTCATGAATAATTTTTGGGCCTCTTTTTAGCGAAAGAATAATTCCGTCGCCCTAAATTTATTTGACCGAAGAACCAAGAAAAGTGTTTTCTACAAACCATTCATGGTCAGACCACAAATAGTAGAATGAAGGATAAAACTCCAGGCTCGCAACGTCTTAGCCCTAGTAGGGCATGGCCTCCGTATATGACGACTCCAACAGTCTCAGTCCGTAGACCGCGTCCTCCAAACAGACAGAGAATTCAAGTTATGACTCATTACAATCGTTAAAAGGTATCCGCTTTTGGTTCATCTACTGCACATAGTCAATCCGTTGCAGCTTCATCATTTTGATCATTTCCGAGACCTCTGGCTCGTCAAAAAGGTCCCAGAAATCGAGATTGTTCCTTGATCGCCGCTGACGTCGTTCATGTTTTGCGACCGTTTTATGTCCTGGACCTACCGTTCAATAGTATTTATTTTTCATTATATTATAGAATTTCACATCAGGGTCCATATCGCGCAAATGTACGGCTTGAAAAAAACAGGCATAACACAGACCGATCACCGCTTTTAATGTAGAGCTTTGATTTCCTGGAAATCAGCAAAACTGAAAAAAACCTCTTGTGTCGATGGGAGGTTTCCTTTTCACATGTTCAACTGCTAGATTAAACAGCAGAGGAGCCAACACATCACCCTGTTTCAGCCCACAGCAAATCATCAAGCGTATCCAAGACATGCGTCAACTGGTGGGTTTTATGAATTAGATTGGAACTATGTCATGGAGGTCTTAGAAGTTTCATGTCGTAGTCTGCCGATTTCCGTCGAGTCGTCAAAGATTGTCAGAAGTGTCGAACTGTAATGACTACTCCACTCCTGGCAATCACAATAAATTTTCAAATTATCCCTGGAGAGTTTGACACATTTTATAATCTCACTGAAACAAACATGTCTTCTCAAATATTGGTGAGCGCTTCTCCTGGATTACCGTCGGCCAGGCTAAGATAAACATCCCAAAATTTCAGTTGGAACGCCTATACCGATTTTGGATACTGGAGTGGAGATTTCCGGAGTGGCGTAGATTTAGTGGAGGGGTTTAAATTTTGAATCAATTATGAAAACTTTGGATAGTTTATTCATAATATCTGTCAAAAATTTTTGGCACCAGCGTAAAAAAATGCCTGACAGTTTTGAAAATAGGGCCTACTCCATTTGATTTATTAAAAACGTTATACTTTTGGTTCGAATGAATGCTGAAAACCAGATAGAAGGGCCGACATCCATTATACAAATATTTTGTTGCAAGTTTTGCCGCTGGTATCAGCAGGATAATGTTTAAATATAACGAGGCTCTTCTCCGCAATCCACACGTCTGACAATTTACTTTTTTTGTGTTTTCCAGTTTTTAGCTGTCAGTAAAAGAGAATCCGAGAAAAAACCTGTACCTGATTAATGGACCTTAAGATAGTCTTGGGAATCCAGAGGCTGATCTCTGGTCTTATGTACAATTACCGAGGGTAATCCCTAGGACATGTTGGATGACTTGATAGTTGCCAGTTTTTTAGGGCAAAACTGTTCTCCAAGTTTTGCCTTTAACCTCGTAGAGGCAAATGGGCCGAATTTCTCTGAAAACGGATTTATGGCCAGGCAGGTGATAAAATACAAATTAGAAACGTAAATTTCAACGGTTCAGGAACTAGCTTTATTCAGAGCATGAAAGGATTTTAAAATGACGAAAATAAAACGATTAAATTAGATAAGGATTGGTCTGGTAAGTATGTGAAAAATTTGGAAAGAAAATATCTTCCTTTAAAAATTAATATCGTCCTTTATTCCAATTTGAACTCTTTTTTCGTCAGCTCATCCTGACTTTACAAGTAAGGATTCATCCATACCATTGATATTCGTGGTTCTCTGGATTGTAATATGTCACTCAGTAAGTGTCTTTACGAATGAACTCGTTGGAACCCTTTTTTCAACCCTCCGCAACCAAACCTGTCAATTTTTGACATCGTTCAAAACGTCTGTGCCACCTTGTTATATGCAGTGCAAGCAGAAATGATTTTGAGAGAGCCTTTCCCTAAAGCCCTATCTGTGCTAAAAAGCCCCTATCTTCCCCGATTTGCGAGGCGATGATGTTCCAGCCCCATGGCTCAAAATTCTTAACCTTTCCTCCTCAAAACACGATGGCAACCTGTCAAAAAGTTACTAACCGTCGTCGATGAGAGGATGTCCAACCTGATTAATGTAAAGTACATTGCGGTAATCATAATTAGGGCTGTAATCGCAAGAGTATACGACACCTTTACGTTGCAACCGGCAAATATAGACAGGACCAATACAAAGTTAAGCTACGAAGTCAAATTTTGTGACAGTTCAAAGAATGGTTTTCAAACTTCTCCTTTTCATAGAAGGAAACTACTCCTTTTCATGCTAGATGTTACTCATTGCAATACGGTAAGAATCTGTTGTAGCATATGGTACAAAATATCCTTTTGATAGACTTACCAGGAAAAAGTTCGGGCAATGAATCCAATCGTGAAACGCTAGGACATAATATGAACGGAACTGGCAAAAGATTCTAGAATAACCAATTTTGATATTATCATTCACGATGGCATGCCGGGCCCTATCAAAGCGTTCATAGTGGGGAAAAAGGAAAAAAAAGATTTTAAAAATAATATTCAAAAATATAAATATTGAAATCGTGTAACAATCCTTTGTCACAAGTCACAAGTAGATGTCATAGTCATAGAGATCAAGCATGGAGGAAGCTTAACTTGCTACGTTACTTACCCTCGAATATTTGTATCCAGTAAAATTCATAGTACGTCCAGAGATAGAGACTGGACTAACTAGAGACTCTATATTCTGAGTACAATTGTTAGTCTAGAACGTCATGATACGTATTCACGTTACATAGGTTTCATTATAGGGTTTAACAAGTAAACGTACAGGTAACATGTAATTCAGGCACAGAGACGAGGAGCGCTGCGAATCGTGTCGCCAAACCGCACCGTCTCAGAACCAAGGGTTATTACGAGGGTAGTATCCCCTTCTATAAGGAGCGCACAGAATAATTTATCTGCAGAAAGATGAACAGGAGAGAGTGGCTTTCGTACGGTAGGAGTGGAAAGGAACGAATACTCCGTAGCAGAGCCATTGAGAACGCGAGAAGCGGATCAGGTGCACGCTGGGACTCATAAGCGACTTATGAGTCGAAGAGGCCAAGGTTTAGTCGAGGATGAGATGAGACAAATTACAACCTGTCTTACCTGTACAAGTTGGAGAAGGTGCTATCCGCTGTCTACTTGTTCTGTCTGTGGAACGTGAAAGATGCCTTATCAACCTTTTCTAAGGATACAAGGTGAAAATCACAAGAAAAACTCTGGTAATTGTGATGATACCATCAATAAAGAAACAGAACCGCGTGGCATATTACGGGCGAGTCTTCCGCAGACGAAAGGACCCTTGGATAATTGTTTGACGCAGAGAAACGAGTGGTAAGCTTAACAGCAACGTCTACCTACTCCACACTCCCTGACTGAATAAGGGTCGTTTCAACCGAGAGATTCAACTGGCGATGATTTAAAACAGCCGGAACTAATGTAACTAACAGTTCCGGGCTGTGCTCTCTGGGAGATAGGGAAGCTGCTACTTCTGCAGCTAGATGTTTCTCACTCATGGTGTAAACAGTTTTAACATCCCTATCACAAAGAAATTCAATGTTTCTTAATCGTGCCATGTCTGAAATATTACTAATATGAGGAAAATGATTGTCAGTATGCCTCACCTGTTTTCTGCTTGTAATCTCTTCCGGAACATACAGGTTAATAACGATCTACTTCAGTCATACTTCTGAATGATGCTGCTTGGTTGTTAGTTTGCCCAACCTGATTCCTTTTTGTTAGCTCGTCCTGAGTATACAGGAATTCACCTCCCTCATTCTTCTAGAATGTGCTTCATCATTTAGTATCACTGCCTATGAATTTGTGGGACATCTTCTTCCGACCTCCCTCAAAAAGGTCTGCCAACTTTTCGGTGTAACCTTATCGTGAACGACGCCAGCGGAAGCAGTCCCGACAAAGCCTATCTTCACCACGGTTTAAGCCATAGTAAAGTCTTCGGACTGGAATACTTTTCTCACAAAGGGAATTTGTTGTAGCTCCGTGGCACAAAATTCTTGACCTCTACACCTGCGAACTTTCTAAATCAGTGGCGCATCCTCGTTACTTTTTTTGAGAGTAAGCAGTAGCTCTATTGAAACGAACTTAGTTATCCCAAGGATGACCTGGTCAACCTTCTGTCTTTTTACTTTGTCTGATGTGCTCCTATCACATCTATCTCTCCTTTCATAATTTTAGCATCGTAATTTCTTATGGAAATCTGTAACATACATTCAAAAGAGCTCAAAAGGAATGAAAAATTCCTGTAATTAAACTTATGCAGGACACCAAGCTATCTTGGGGGAGCATCATAAAGCACCATCTGCTCACTCCAAACAATTAATTTCGGTTAGAAAACTGTCTTAACTCATGAATTCTTCGAAATTTGCACTCCATCGCAAATCCCGAAGGATACAATCAAAATTTTTAAAAATTAAATTAAAATTTCCAAATAATTTAGTATAGTTACTGCTGCTTACTCTTACTTGAATCGTATCTTTTATAAGCACCGCATATATAAATAATCTGCAAGCCAAAGCAAGGATAACGAACAACAAAGTGTAATATCACAAAATCTTTTAGACGATGTTACTATCACCATTTCCATAGTGGTCTTCCTTGTGTGTTGCGAGTATAGTTTTTTCCTTGATTAACCGAAAAAGATTCTCTCCCCCTTGCTACAAAAATCCAAGTGCATACCTAATTTCGGGACTCATATATATTTATTCTCAAGAAGAAGAAGAAGGAACCAAACAAAAAAAATGACGACGCCTTGAAACGAACTTAATAGGAAGGTTTAGATAGATATTTTTTGGATTTGAAAGTGACAAATCTATTTTTAAGACTCTTAAACCGGGTGTTCAAACACGAGTGGGAATGACAAATGGTACAGTGTCTAAACACTTTTTTACTAATGTTACAGATTTTTTTTTTGGGTTTTTTTTTTGAAGTTTTGGTTAGTTTCGATTCGTTTCTTATTTTTGGGGATTTTGTTTTTGTTGCTCTTTGGTTCTTCGGTTCGTCAGTGAAATATTGCGGATGGCTTATTTTGTAGTTATGTCTAATGTGTCTTAGATCTCATGTGGATAGATGAAACGAACGCGAAATGATAAATTTCTGGTTTGATTTTAGTACAAGGGAAATGAGTTCATGCAACATGTTAATAGTGATGATAATATTGTGATTTTTGTTATTAATTAAAGTAAGTTGAGATGAATCAAATGACGTGAAAATAGAAGTTTACCGTGACTCCTATGTAGCTTATTGCAAAACTATATGCAACTATGCTGCTCAGACTGCCAAAAACCTACAAAATTATGTTGACCAGTTCTGTCCCAACTTTCTCAGTCCACGGAATATGTGAAAATTTCCGGTTTATTATTGCTCATTCTGTCATTTTGCCACTGCAACAAATCGTATTCAAATTCATTTACAGCGAAGCTTCGTACTTTCCCTCTAATAGAATTTGCATCGCCACATCCAACACACAATGCTGAAGTATAAAATGTCCTTCCTTTTGTGTTGCCATCCCAAAACAACCCAACAAACCCCACCCATTCATCACTCATACCCCACTTACCGCCTCTTCGCCAAAAGAAACGCTAGTTATTAATTTTCCAATAGTTACTAGACAATAGCTTAACTTTTCCGAAACAATTTACGACTGAAAGTCGAACAATAAAGCTCACGACAATATTTATGTAAGTTTCCAAGAATATCACTAGATTTTTCCATCCTTTGGGTACGCTAAACGTTCGCCATTCATATAACAAAAGATTTTCAGGATTAGTTAGCGTGCCGAATGGCCGTTATCATTAAAAATGGTTTGTACGTACGTGCTGCCTGTGCGAAACTTAGTACGGATAAGGATATAGATCCGGTTGACTGGAAAATATGTGTAGGAGGAAAATAAAACGATTATAGCCATCAAATAAGTTTTCCGGACCGATAGTATTCAAATTATATGAAAGGGCTGCAAAATGATCGATTGTTAGGAGATGTCTTCAAGTGGTGTTGCCTGCGGCACGTTGTCGATGTGATAGGACTTATGTTAAGCCTATTTCATTCAAAACAAATACACTGCTAGAAAATGTTGCCCATTCGTCAAGGAAATTATACTGTCAATGTTATATAACCGAAAATTTACTAAGCAATAAAAGATTGTTCCAAATAAGTTCCTTGCTTAATTTGGGAAAAAATATTTTACAACTTTATCCGAAGAACTTTATCCTGATAGTGCCAAACTCAAGAAAATAACCAGCATACTAATATAATAATATAAAGTGATAAAGTATACTCACTTATTTCGGCGTAATCCAGCAGAAATACAGAAAAGGGGAAGAGGCGAACCTACAAGATAACCAAAAATTCAAATAAGTAAAGGGGAAAATAAAATTATTGGAGAAAGTATCCATCTGTCAAGGGAGAGGAGGCCGGGAAGAATCAGGATATGTTTTTGACGAGTGAAGCCACAAGAAAAATTATGCTACACACACATTCTGCCAAGAAAACAAGCCATTACGATCTTTCCACTTACCTTACTTACTTACTTTTAATTTCTAAGCTCACTACTTTGCAAAGCTCGCTTTACTATTTTGCAAAGCTCGCTTTATTTGCTACATTACGTATAAGTATCTCTTTCCTTGTGTTCACCCTCTTACGTGTGAGCGTATTTTAGTAGTGACACTTCGGTTCCAACAATAATGTCAAATGCCTTAAATAAAATCTAACGACAACCATCAGCCACAAAAATCCAATTTATAGAAATATGGATTGAATGGATGGCAAATGGAGTCTATAGACACTTAGCGTCCGTTGTAAGCAGAAAAATAAGGAAATCATGGGACTATTTCGTACCAACATCAAACGAACTAATGATATAATTCCGCTAAGCAATGTGCTGAAAAAGTACTTGCATATGAGCTTGAAACTTCGGAAGTGAAAGTGCATCATGGGAATTTCTCAACCTTAATTAATGGGTCAATACTTTCTAGGCTCAGCCGATGAGGAGATCAAATGGCTTCTCAATGACTACCTTGCCTGCAGGAAGTTTTAAACCAGGAAAGGGTGTTCGGCAACAAACAGCATGGAATCATTCACTTCCTTTTATAGGAATTATTCAACCCGCAAAGAGCTCAAACGGGCAACCAATGTGACTTCTCAATGACGATCTCTCCTGCAGGGAATCACAAGTCTTGAGCTCTTTTACCTACATATTGAACAACATTTTCTGGACTCAACCGACGAAGGGATTACAAATTTGACTGCAAAGTGACTACTTACCAACAGCCTCGCAAGCTTAAAATATCAAAGAAGAATAGGGTTTGAAAGAGCATAAATGACACAAATCACCCGATACCGTATGGTTGACGATACGCATCCTAGCAAAAAATCAGAGTTTCATTTTCAGAACTATACAATCCACTGATCTGGATCGAAGCAAGTTTTGATACTAAAGCCATCCATTTCAAAGCTAGGAACTACTTATGTATCAACGAACGTCTATTATAATGAAAATCGTGGAGCACTCCGTGAGTAGGTTCATAAAAAGCATAATCAAACAAGTAAACGACAGGATCAGTTGGGAAACCTTGATTTTAGTATCGCAGAAAAATTGGTATTAACCTCGATAATATCACAAGTCCAAGTATAAAATCAGCTGATTAATGCTGTTCTACCTAGGGATGAGCAGAAACAGCGATCACTCCTTATCTGGTTTATCCAGCTCTACGATATGTTTTGAGGAACCTCTCCATCATTTGCAGTGATAAGATGCTCTATAAATTGAATCAAATTGTATCCTTCACACACGATACGAACATTCTATAACGGTCCAATCAACCTGTTAACAAAATACTTTCAACTATGCACCAAGGAACTAACCTAGATGTTTTTGAAGTAACGAAAATCACGATATAGCAAAGTGCTTAATACAAACAAAAATTTTGATACCAGAGCTGCCTATAAGTATTGACTGAACGGACGTCCTCGTAGTCTTTTTAGACTGTGCATAACTTGACGTTGTCTATGTTTTAATTGTCTTAAAAAGGAGAATATAGCTCGCGTATAAGACATTCTCCTTAGCTTTAGCCTGCTGGATGAACAGAATAGCAGAGCTCAAACTCCAAAGCCAGTGAAAAGCTATTGTTGTGAAACGGGAACCCTGAGGAAAACATCAACTAACAAAAAAATGCATTAGACCGGCGATTGTTGCAAAGACGTATTGTAGTAGCAAAACTCAAAGGATATCAAAGATGAAAAAGCAAAAGTACGATCTGTGCGAACGATTTGACTATCGAGAGACCGTCAGGATTTTAAAAGTGATGAACTTGCTGTTAGCTGCCCATATGCAATGGATCCATGACGAACCGATACCTAAAACAATGTTCGCAGACAAGACTGAAGGTTGAAAACCAGGAAAAAACCCACAAAGTGATAGCTAGGCTTCAAAGGAACGAGGAAAGTGAATTGCTTTCACGGAATCTCGCTTCATGGGTCAAGACCATTGAAGACATCAGTTGCGGTAGGCCAAGTCCCAAAAGAGGTTCTTTAGCACTGTAAGGACGATGAATAATTCGTTCCACTTTAGAAGCAGCTTCAATGAAAGCTTGCAAACCCATTAGATTTGCAATTACTCTAACAGCCAAATATTCCTCTCCATTTCTATACGTTCCAAATAGTCACAAGCACAGTGTAATCCTAATTGCAAATCCTAACACCCTAAAAGTCTGGAGGGGCATGACAAAGCAAAAGATATGAATACCACATGAAACAAACAAAGCGAGCTTTGCAAGATAGAGAGCTTAGAAATTAAACAACGCAGGTGAGTTGAAAGATCGTTATGGTGAAATTGAATGCATTTCAAAATAATTTTTCCGGTGAGAATTATTCAAGCAAATTTTAATGCCAATTCTTGGTACCTTTGTCTTTATGTTCTATCTCCAACAAGTTTTGGTTACCAAACTACCAATGGGAAAAATAGGGTGGAATACTGCAAGTTCAGGGAGTGTGTTAGCGCCTGTGAGTGATAAGCTATGGTGACAAGGTTTAAACTAGAAACCACTCATATGAAAGCTTCTTGAGATCCATCCCTTTTTCCAATCTTACCGTCAATTTAAAACTTGAAACCATCGGTTAAGTAACATAAGCTTCATCCTGCATGTAAGTTATCCTGATTTCCTATGTGCTACCTCTGAAAAAATGATCAGCCCGTTTTAGTCGCACTGAATATCGATAGGACTGATTGTTTTGAAACTAGTAGGAGGACTTTTTAACTGAATAGCTCTCCTTCCTTTTATGATACCAATATTTTTATTTACGCATTATTAATCAAACATGCTCAGCTAATTAGACAAACTGTCAACTGATAGCTACATGAAAGAATCACTTACACATACTCTCAAGATGTCCTTATTATCATCGAGTGTCTCCCCTTCCTTCTAATTAACAAATTAAATATTTATACTTACAGCCATATATTAACCAAGTTTTTTATTTGGAAAAGTACATGATTGTAAAGACAACGCCATTCTGGTGCAGCGTCCACCACTATCTGCCCAGGATAATCGGAGTTGGCTTATAAATATTATTCAAAACTCTCGACTTCTTGATATCATTAAGTGCATTAGAACGCCCAACCACTTTAATTTTGATCAGTCCAATGCCAACCCAATTTCATATTCACAAGTGACCATGTAATAGTATCCTTGAGCGTTCTATCAAACGAACATCAAGCCTATTTTATCCTTTCCTAACTCTATTCGTGTTATATGAAACATCACTGAAATTATGGCCGCTAAACATGCAAAAATGATATACGACTGCCACCGTAGCCATTTAGGGTTATGCAATTACGTTGCTTGATATATTGAAGCCGCCATTAATCCTCGTACTCTATGCTTTTGCCTTTGTGTCAGCAATTTTATTATAACCATGCCCATGAGCCTGTTTGCCTATTTGGTGTGTGTACCATTGCTCAACGCATGCATTTTATTTGCCACCGTGCGTTCTAGTGGCGATAGTGCTGTTGGTAGTGGTTCTATTCGGGTGCTATTGATAAAAATCATCGTCCTAGCACATGCCATCCTTATTCTTATTAGTATGACACTTGATCGAAACTCACTGAAGAAACCAAAACCTCCACGGAAGAAGTATCAGCATACAAGGGATAAGGAGTTACTGTGATAACGAATATAAAAACAACTTAGAAGAAATCGTCTGAGTTACCTTTATATAATGTCCGGCATATGGTCAATTTATGCGAAGGAGTCCTTATGGGTCATTCTATTGTTGTCCTTCTGCTTTTCAATTCGGCCGCTCAAGTCGTGCAGGCTACTGGAAATTTCACTATAGGAAGCAAATGTAAGAAAACCATCAAGGACTCAATTGAATCGTTAAGATGAGACGAAAAAATGTTCACTTATAAAATGTCATAGAAGCAAAGGGAATATGGTGGGTGTTACCATTTCGGTTTAAGAAAGTCGAATAGCCACAAATACGTCGTAAATGCTCGAGCGTCTTACGTACAACAAGTCAGTAATTAATCGAAGGCATATTTCTTCCATGTTTTCTATTAAGGACA
Source organism: Stratiomys singularior (assembly GCA_954870665.1). Lineage (NCBI taxonomy): Eukaryota > Metazoa > Arthropoda > Insecta > Diptera > Stratiomyidae > Stratiomys > Stratiomys singularior. The sequence continues at coordinate 8,285,892 of OX940881.1, read as the reverse complement.
TAATCAGCTTGATATCTTAGTGAAGTCAATTTAAGCTGGCAACCCCATTTGATTCATAGTAATTCAATATGACCTCCAAAGTCACTTTTTTCAGCCTATAAGCTTGCCGGTTAATGCAATTCGTTGGACTACAACTGGCAGTTTTTCGTTCTCTTTTCTCTCACTGATGTCCTTTTACATTTCCGTCCTCTTTCAAATTACTTTATGATCGTCCAATTTGAAGATGTGATGTGGCTCAACCGAACAAGTCCTATGTCCTTATACAAATCACCTCCAACTGCTAATGTAACATCAACGTTTCGTTTTCTTCTGTTCTTTTGTTTTTCTAAGGATTATGTCAAAGCGATATCAAACATACAATTGCACAGATGATGTCCTTTTTTTCTGCTGTTTTGCGTCGGGTGGCCTCCATACACATGAGGAAATAAAAAACTCCTTAGAAGGATAGGTATGAAGTGGGCATATATATTATATACATAAGAACACTTCATCCAATGGACTGCTTACGGTAGTTTGGATCAGAGGATTTAAGAACAGGAAAGATAAACGAATATAGACACTGAAGGAGTTTTTTTTTTTATTTTTTTTTTTTTTTGCTTCTCTGCAGTATGCCAAACTTTCTGGAGGGTGTGTGTGCATGTGTGTGTGTGTGAGTGTAAAGGGCAAAGATGTTGACTGTTTAAGATAAATGATATCTTTGGACATATGCTAAAAAATGGACTGGAGCAAAATGAAGGGATGGTTCACAGTTTATTGGAGGCAGAATAAATTTGATGGAGCTTAATCTTTGAAAGAAGACAATAACCCAAAAGGTGAAGTGAGATTGCCTATTCAGAATAAATACAAAAAAAAAATTAGCGTGACAAGGAATAGTATTTTCGTGTGGTAAACGAGTGCAAAAGCGTCCCATAAAGTATGTCGACTAGAGTGTAAAGAAACAGTTGCTATCCATCTAAATTTCGAAAACCCCTATCTTAACCCTCCAAAACTATGATCAAAAGGACTTAAAGTACTTAGTTGAGTGCTAGTCAAATAAAACACATGTCAATTACATTTATCAAGGCTTCATACTGAACACAGGCGTCGAAAACTAAAGGGTTGCACCTTGACAAACTCCTTACTTTTTAGACCTGTATTGCTGCAAGTTGTCCTTGTTGCCTCGCTACAGAGTTCCAATAAGGCCGCTTACATTCTTGTACATCGAGTCAATGTCTCCACAATATCGGACTGGAATAAGTCTTCATCGTATATGACAAATAATCCCTATTATGATTTCGCTCTTTCTTATAACCTGTACGAATTCCCTTTCTGTAATCAATAATTAAGTACATGAACTGAACTCTATTACTTGGTTTGATCAGCCTCACACTCGTCCCTTTCTTAGTGCAGGAAAATCAGGTATTAAGGCATCTTCTATTTCAGACCGATCTGTCATCCAGCCAATATTAATAGTTTTGAGTGTGGCGATAGGTTCGACATTGGCTCCTGTCTTCTTTTTTTCTCCGAGAGCCATTTTTGACTGCATCACATATAACATCTTAGTTGGTTGCGGCTTCTTGGAACTTCACCTGACAGAATTATCCGTAGAGGTTTGATTAAAGTTTGGATATAATTCTATTTTACCACTTTCTCAATCGCTCTTAAAATAACCACTTAGGATCTACCGTTGGTGTATTTGACCAGAAGCCCCCATCCAAAAACTTGGCCATACTTTGCCATGCCTGATTTATAACGACGATGATTAGCATTTAAGTTACTGTGGAAGTTAATCGATTTTCAACCTTGAAACTGCTTTCTTCGCGGCTTTCAAAAGCCCCATCCAAATTTACCCCCCCCCCTACCGCCCCTCACGTTATTAGATCCCTCAATGAACCATTCTCGCCCTTTTCCTTTCATTTCGTTTTCTTTGGATAAAATTGTCGGACAACGTTTTGCTTTTAGCTAAAATTGAGACCACACTTCACCACGCCTTCACTCCTCTTCTTCCATTAGCCGTCTACGTCTATATTAACCTGTTCGACTTAGAAGGTCTTCCAGTTACAGGATTCTGGTTTTTTGTTGGAATTAGATTGTGACGGATTAGGATGACATCGAATTAGGATGACATCATAGACGGTAGAGCCTGTTTTTTTCGCAACTTTCCAGCCTCTGAGAATCGCCCGAGGTAGAAAAATACCTGCAAGAATAATGTCTGCCACATATTAAAAAAGACTTTTCTTTCGATTATTACCAGATGTTATGGTTTTTGCCTTCCCATTGTCGAAAGCTTCTGCCAGATTTTTATCCTGATTGTCAGCATGATTTGTTAGAAATCAAGGCTTTTGGATGCCTTGGAAATAAAATACCTGCTCCTTTGTAAAGTCGTATCAATGGTCCTATGGTTATGTTTGCTAAGGTAAGGAAGCCAAATGAAAATAAGCGCCAGAGTCAGACCAGTCCTAATGCGGAATATTTTCAACCCTACCAACACCATTAGCTCTTTGATGCCAGCTTGAAACGTAAATCGAGGCCTGTAAAACTTTGAACAGGACAAAGACGATATTATCGTTGTATTGGAGCCGTTCCAACTTGAATTCCTGCTCGTTGTTATAATGAAAAGCGACGGTTCCAAAATATCATGTTTGCTGCCCAATATGTCAATTTCTGTCAATTTAAAGTTTTTATATGATCCAAGATCATTAGGACGGTACCAGAAACACTTCTGTGATCCTTGAAGACTAATGTCTAGCTCCATTGTATACGTATACATTCGGGAAACATCGCGAAACCACGAAACCTATGAGTATATGATTCAAATTTGGAAAAACAACTTGAAAATACTTAAAATTTTGCACAATACAAGTGAGAGTGGATGGAGAATGAAGATATAATCAATTTTTGTTAAAGGCACCATCCGTAACTCTACTATATGGAACACCTCGACCGATGAACTAATAAGGCTCAAGCTGCCCAACGCGAATGGATGCGGATCATGTTCAAAACGTCGGACATGTTCTCAGTCCTAATCGCCGGACACACAGTTGAGCAAGCTCAATTTGAACTGCGAATGATATCTGCCATGTTTTTCTCAATTCTAGCACTGTTGAAAATTAAGGCTGATATTTTGACAAAGAAATGGTAACCTAAAGTCAAAGTTACCTACTTCCGAGAAAAAACTGGTTGAATCGAGACTTGTTTGTAGGCTCAAAGGTGGGACAATTCCTAGTAATTTACTCGGTGGCGTATCGGTTCTTAGTCGACATATGATCAGCGTAGAAAGAGCTCACTAAGCAAAAAGGCTACTCTCCATGAACGCCCTACAATTCGTGCTACTACACTACTTAGAAATATAGGTTGATACACTCAGCGGAAACCTGAGTAGAAAACGAATGACACAGGGGCAGATACGTACAGCCTTGCCAATTGCGAATCCATACTTAAAGGTGTCGCAACCTTAATGCTCACAGGTGTAAAACCCATCATCTTAGAGGCAAAGAGTCTGCGTGCCTAGAAATGAGAGAGAGTGAATGTCTGCTTGCCTAAAAATGACCGCAATCAGGCTGGTAAATTTCACAAAGAGAATGATAGCACTCACATTCAGGCACTGCAAGGATATTAGGTAAGGGAAGGATGCGTCAATGGACGGCTTGACTTATCAAAGGTCTGAAGCTATGGTTTAACGGAAAACATAGTGCGTTTGATTTGCACCTTAATCTACTTCTGTGCAAACCAGGAAGTTTTCAGTCTCACCTGCAGAAAATTTAAATGTCATGGTCTGCTGATTGCTAAAACCATGAAACAGAAGAAGGATGATATTTTCCATACATTACTTTCATGTTACCAATAGGATAGGCAATGTTTTAATCTTCTAGAAAATATGCTATCTTCCTTTGGATGGTAGGAAAAGGAGCCTTGTATCGCATTTCGTTCCGATAACTTTCCAAAGATACCCCTGAATCTCCTATGAATATCGTGGATAGAATAGTTTCCTTTCTAGTATTTTCACTCTCCTCTGCCCTTCCTGTTGGCAGAGGGATCTCTTTAGTTCAATGCTCCTCAGGGTTTAGAAAAAAGAGACCTATTCTGAAGCTTTGGGTCAGACGATTCCAGTATGAGTTTTTAGGTTGACAGGGGAGATGTTGAGTGAATAGTCCAGGAGCCTTATACTAATGGCAGTTACTCAAGGTGTAAATTACTCTCCTTTCGTTCTCACAAAAAGGAAAAAATGGCAACGCATCGCAGCTCGACAAGTTTGCTAGTAAACAGAAATATTTGTAAGATCAATCATGGTAAGGAAAATGAAATTTTTAATCTATATGTGAAAAGCTGGTGCATAGTACATTAATTTTTCAAAAAAAAGTTCACAGGTATATGTTCTATATATTTTTGATTGTAGTTCCCCTTTCAAAAACAAACTTAAACTTTCTCCAAAAATCTCCATTAAAATCATTCAAAAATATACGATCGGGATTTGCTAAGTTCTACGAAAATTCACAATACATTCAGAAATGCAATCACTCATTGCATCATATTCCAGTTGCATAACAATACCTCACCGATATGATAACCCTAACAATCAGGAGCTGAAGCGCACGCAGCTGCATCGTAACCTTTGGCCGGTTGAGTCCTTATGCACCGTCATCCGATGCAAAATGGGGTTTACATTTTTGCTATTTTCCACCAAAAAAAAGGAAAAGACTTGCATTCACCAGAAACGGGGTTGACTTGCATCTCTTGCGGAAGCAAAACCACTACGCAGGTTCTGAATAGAATTTCATTCAGACGTGAAGAAGAGGAGTCCTTGCATCATTAAAGAGCGAGCACTTCTATTCCGTGAGATATACATTCCACACTAGTTGCAACAACAATATTCAATTGCCTGTCTGTCACTCAAATATCAAATATAATTTTCGACAATAACGAAAAAAAGCATTTGAATCGGTCAAGGACTAAATGCTGGTGATGTTTGTATCGAAAAGGGGGCGAGTGAATGCGTTTGACTCATATTTGATTAGAAGACGTTCGGAAAACAGATGTTTAGCGATGGCATCCAATCGAACTGAATTGGTCTCTAAAGCAAAACTCATCATATTGCTGTAATAACTGGTCACGGATACTTGAATGTTGGATAAGAATGTTTAATCGACAAACCCCTATTATCCACAACAACTGTTTTCTTTCCATTCCATTAAAGCCACTACTCGTACGCGTATAGGAAAGGAAGAAAGGAAGACCTTAATCAGACATGAACCCATACACAAAATTGTAATCGATACTAATTAGTAATGAATGAACAAATTTTCTTCGTGTTCTGTGCCTAACCTGTAATCAAATAATTGGAAATGATTTTCCCCGTTTGGCTTGAATAAATATTTAAAGAAAGAGAAAAAGGATAATAACAGGCAAGAGTGCATTCTGTCACGAATCTAGTGCGGGCAAAAAGTGAATTTTCTAACTTGGATTTGATCCTCTTTCAAATAGTTCCAAGAGTTTTCATCAACTCAGCACTTTCACTGCTTGCCTTCGACAATTGTTTGATAATATTGATCCTGACGACGAGAGAAAAGAAAGGAAAAACATGGAAAGCAGTTGGTTAACAATAAAATGCATAGATTTTTTTGTTTAGCTCCTTTTGTGTGCAATGCATGCAAAACATATTAAATGTACTCCTGAAATATGATACTTTGGTTTTGTCGGGATGTTCGATGAAATTGTGTTCCGATTCGCAAGAAGTTCGTTACCAAATAATTTATTATAGGGATTGTCCTGTTTGAGTAACGCCAACAACTTTAAGGACATATTAAGTGTTGGAAAATTAACTGAAAATTGGTAGAAAACTCAAATTAGAGTTCAAAATACTCAACTCAGATATCTGCACACAAATAATGTATAACTGCCAAAAATTTATGCCTACGTCATGAATTGTACCTGACACTTTATTTGATCGATTCTGAATCGAAAACTGACATCTTCCCTCGACATCACACTTGAAAATATTTAAATATTAAAATTTAAATGAATTTATTACTTTCAAATGCACAGAGGAGACAAGGAGTAACTTGACCTCACTGTCTATCGATGAGTACTTTGCTCTTATTGCAACAGTTTCAGTTTATCTTTTGAAAACCCATTTGACTACCTGAGAAAAATGGTTTTAATTCAGGAACAGGATGAAACGCCTTTAAATCTGGTATTCCTCAACACGCTTGTACTGCTTTACATTGAAAAAGAACAAAATGTATCCCTATATCTGCTTTCAAACATAATTTTTTTTTTTTCGCAATATAGAATGACCTCCAAAATTAACAGTTTAGAGCAATAGAAGCCTCTCAGTACCCCCAAAACACTTTTCCTGTCACTTTGACAGCTTGCCTGGAACTGCTTGTCACAAGTGAATCTTTCTTTCAATGGGCTCCACATGTGACACTAAGAATACTCTGTTTCAACTGGAAAGGAGGGTGGGGACAACTCAGGTCGGAATTTTAAAAATTACCTCCCTTCCCTCTGTGCAGCCAAACCCTCAAAGTTGCCCCTAGACACACAGTTGCATTTTTCATTTGACACTATTTTTTTAATAATGACGCCATTTGAACTACTACCTTATGTCTTTTGAACAATTGACGTCTTTTGAAGTAAATTTATTTGGGAAAGCTGAGTCAGTCTGTCAGAACAATGTCACAGTGCTTCACTCAGAGGGCCGCGATTTTTCAGTGTTTTCTACGCTGGATAGAAAACTATCGTGTCAATTGAGCAGCTGCACCAGAAACGTCTCGTCCACCCACTTTTCCTACCGCAATGTGACTTTACATCGTTACATTCTCATTCATATATACTGGTATATAATATCTTTGTTTTTTTGACAGTTCAACTTCGGTGAAATTGAATTTCAAGAATTTTTTTAGATTTTCAAGCGAGTATTCTTTCGCTTCTTTTAGAATTTATTACAGTCCAAAAATGCAAAAGAAATAAGCAGAAAACAGTTTCTTTGTTTGATCTTCTCTCTGAGCAAGCATGTCCTGATTTGTTCTTCGGAAAAATTACAACGGATAACACTCTCGCAGTAATCAGCAAATTCGGCGCAGGGACATTGCAGTATGCAGCTTGATGCCACAAATGAACACACTTTATTTATGTTTATCTGTGTTTATCATATCCAGTATGACTACTTTATTCGTAAGCCTTAATTTCAGAGTCATGAAATAGCTCTTATTTCAAAACACTCATTTGTGATCCATGACTATCCTTTTATCTGTAATCGATGCTCTAACTTTGACCCTGACGTTTAAGTCTGGCTCCTGCAATTCCATAAAGGCTAAGTCTGCTGTTATCCTGAGTTTTTCGAATAAACTCAACAATCGAGAGGTCATGGTATTTTATCAATGACAATCTTTTGATAGTCTTTTCTTCAATCTGACAGTAGACCACCTTTATTTTTTCAAGTGCTACTCTGCAACTGTGGTCGTAACTCTCTTGCTAACTCAGCGAAATCTCATACCTAAACTGATTTACACTTCCTCGTTGGTATGATCAGTTGCCAAACTCACTACAATATCTACATAGCCGAACAACCGGGGCTCATTCGGCAACTTTAGCTTCGATATCTCATCGAACATTCCAGAGTCCTCGCCCTAGTGTGCAACTTTCTACCACACCTGATGTCACTTCTATGCTTCACTTTACCTGCATCTAGATCTTAAGAGAGTCTCTCAATATTCGCATCAGATACTTCAGTATCCAGAAATATTTCTGAGAATGCTTATCCTGACAGCAGAATTTAAGGTGTTCTTGCAAGCACAACAATACGATTGGAGTGGTAAACATGCCTTTCGAAGCCATTTGTTGGCGTTTCCCACTTCTGCAATTGTATTATTGATTTAATGTCTAGTCCATAAGCAAAACTTTTGAGGACGACGATCCTTTCTGGCTTGAATAGCCTCTCTGAGGCCCTCTTTTTGGTAAGCTGCTTGAGCCTTTGCCAAAGACTGCATAGCGAGGTCCAGCTCTTTTACTCTGCAAAGCGGGCATTTGATCGGAGTTGCCTTAGTTGAAGCATTACAAAAATCGGGACTCACACGCAGCTCAACACGTCCGTTTTCCACTTCAAATACCCGAGGTGTAACTGCTGCTCCGAGTCTCTGTAGGACTGATCTATACTCAAAGGTCCACAGGTCCTCGAGACCGAAACCGAGAGGGCCCTTCTTTCACTGATTACTTTGCCAAGGAAATTTATAGTCTACTTGTATGCCAATATTTGGAAATGTGGTCCTTGTGGCATCAATGTATAGCAGACTTACTATAGCATCGCCCTCAGTGGTTCAAAGAGAACCACGTGATGAAATTTAACGCTTAGTCAACTAAATTTCGCAGCTGCAATTAATTAGCTCTCGTATTGATCCTTTTCGTGGTTTCAAGCATGAAAAGTACTTCACAAAACTCCACGCTGTGCATTCATCAGAAGTTGCTGCTCATTGAGAAATCTTTACCTTTTAGGGATACATGCTGATCTCCAATGTATGCCGGATAAGCCAGGACATATCTCGCGATTGATCAAAGACAAATGAAACGAGAACATAATCAAACTCATGGTGACTTAATACAGAGTTTTCTACTTCAGCTTCTCTGGTCCACGTTGTGATCCTTTTTGTGCTAAATTGCTTTACTGAACCGCATGCAATCCATGAAGTCGCTGACCGATAAAGGTAAGATTAATATCCTAACGAAGTTACTTATCATTGGGTTAGCAGCCCAACATGAACTCAAGAATCGGTCAGCTTCTCACTGACTAAGTTCCAAGTGCAATTGTAATGGCTTGCCAAAAAGTCCTACCGTATTCTAGATTTGCCTTTCATTGACACAAAGACCTCTGTTGCCTCCAGGATAGTTTCTTCTGTTGGTGTATTGCCAAAGTCCTGTATAATATATCTGGTCTAGCCACCATTTTTTAGTATCCGTTTGACAACCGATGAAGCACTCTAAATTCTACCAGCTTGGATTTTGAATTACCTCCAACATGTAAGCCTTCTTCTGAGACAAGTTTCATCAGTTCATCACCGAACCTGTCCTCGAAAGTTTTAAGTAATTTGGCGTTAGGACGACGATTACGGATTTTTGAATATATAAGAGTTTGAAAGATGGTTTTCACCCGAATGTCAATGACAGCTTTATTTTGCTCCTCCTAAACTTCCTATTGTCAACTCTGGAACACTCTGTCAACACTCAGGAACTACTGCTTTTCAGTCCAAAAGATTGTCCTCGCAATTGAAGCTACACTTTTGATTCTGTATCAGACAACTTGGGCTCTCCTTTCTTCCTTCTTAGAAGCTCAACTTTTCGGTTCCCTTTGATTCCTTGAGGTTGACGCCATATACTCTGCCATAAGTTGTTCTGTTAGCTTTGTCATGAAAGCATCGCTGCTGCGATTTCGCTAGGTCTTTTTCGTCCCTCTAATAAAAACTTCAACCTCTGGTTTGCTTTTTATTTTAGCTTGCATGCACTGAGTCTGTTCTCTAGACTTTTGTGGTACTTTTGAGATTATCAACTAAAGTTAGTGTGTTTTTGACGACCTAAGTGTTCCACTCTCTCTCACTCTTATACCTCAAACGAGGCTTGGAGAAAATTATAAGCTTATTTTAGGTTAGACCTCTTTGGCTTCGCCTCGGAGCCTGAAAAAGATCCCTTAGATAGTTAAAACGGATGGAAAGGCATGGGACCAAGTCTGAAGCCATGGGCTTGAAAAAGTATAGAACAAATATCCTGAGCTTAGGTGTCAGTATTAAGGATTGTTTGTAGCGAGGCACTCGATTTCTGAGGATGTATTTCTTGAAAAAACAAACGGCGTTCCGAAATTTTAGGAGATTTCAGACCAAAGAATGGTACGAATATTATTACAAAAATTTGAAGATTTTCTCACGAGGCCTGGCTGCCTACGGAAAGATGTTCGCATATTTGAAAAAAGATAACCACGGTGTTGCAAGAATTCTCGATTTGATACAGACGCTACGTATGGCTTGTTTTTCCCTTTTGTTTCTAGAGAAATTGGTCCATCTCAAAGATAGCCCACGTTAATCCTGATTCAACTGTATAGCAGAACTATCCACGGAATAAGTATGACATATTTTGGCGTAATATATTGGGTCTGTTCACAGTCTAAATGCAACGAATTAAATTATTTTCAATTAGAGACTCAAAAAGGGTCCACATTAGGATTGGAAACAATACCTGAATTAAAATTTATTGCGTTTCCAATTTCATTTGAGCGAGGCTCCTTTCTATAACAACGCGTGGGCCGTACCTAAGCGAATTAGAATTCCAAAAAAGGAGACGGTTTGGTCTCTCCGGTAGGAGTTCAACGGAGAGACATCAAAGCCTCGAACATGCGTAACTTTAAATGGACCTTACAACTTTGCACCTATTTCCTCCAAGAAAATGTTTAAAACTCAGGCATACCTGAGTTAACTCTACGAAATAATTACCTCTAGGCTTGCAGATCGAATCCTTCTAACCAATTCAGTTTTGAAATTTTTCAATTTTTTCAACAAAACTAAAATTAATATTTTAAATTGAGAGTGAATTTTTATTTAAGTTTCATTGCAGGTCAAATTTAAGCCTTGTTTTGAATGAAACCGAAGTTCTCTGCACTTGAAGCGAGCAGTTGGATTTATTTCGGATTTCCTGCAGTTTACGAAACAATGGAATTGCTAAGATTCGTTCAAAACCTGATACGCACATATGAATCAGAAAATCATAAAAAAAATCGGCAATAAACTCGATTAACCCAAGACTTCTTCACAATTCAGAAAATTCCTTCAAAGTACCTACGAAAATTCGTACAGGACAATCAATCAATTAGAATGAAATGGATGACATATGTTTTGCAATCAAAGAAGGTTTCCGAATCGAAACATCAAATGACAACAGTAACAAACAGTTCATGTGACAACCTATCAATATATATTTTTGCAGGCATACCTTTCACTTTGACTTATTTCTACGAAAGAAAGAAAGATACGTTCATGGCAATGAACCGGTAAAATGATACCATCCAAGATCCTTAATATGTCAGACAAAATCAAAGATGAAATGGATGATTATCTACGCTCGTCTCCTACGACAATGGCAATTTCCCTAGCACACACACGATAACGTGTGCGTCATAAAATCGTCCTGTCAATTACACTTGTATCTATCTACGATTAACTTTTCCCGATATAAGATTGCTCAAGGTATTTTTCACATTGGTCTGCCATCTATGTCCTTTCACATTATACTCTCAAGTCTATGTTCTCAGATCCTTTTTTCTTTTCTTAGATGGCCAGCCTTGTTCTAACATGTGCACCTTTTGTTTTTTCCTGGGACACAGTATGTCATAACAGATCCTGTGAACTTCACTTGTTCTACATACTCTGTATGTTTGTAAGCAACGTTCATTGTTGATTGTCATTCACCTGAAATAAGAACACGTAGTGTTGGCGAAGGATATCAATTTTGACGACAATTTTGCTTTGGAAACACAGGATTTTATTTCTTACTATAGATAACCAACAACGTATTTTCCTCGACAGAACATGATTGAATGATTATTGGAGAAGGATTGACAACATTTGCTGTTCAAATCTAGGTTTGGATTTTAAGCGGGAAATGTCGATTCTAGAACAAATCTTATGAATGTTCTCATCGTCCTTAACGCCAGATGAAATATTAGTTTGAACGGAAAATTTGGGTATGTAACGGAAATTGTTAAGGTAGCTTACGGCACCCGAAGGACTACTTTTTAGCACTTAATGGCTCGTAAAGAACTCAATCGGAAATGCTCTAGAATCCTTGTATAGTCTTGCAACCAGGAAACAGTCACATCTGACGGCATCTCAATATAAGAACGGCACTGCACATTACTCAATTCCTTCAAGACAATATTCCGACAGGTCCAGTTGGGTATGAGTTTGTTGCGTTCGATCCTTTGCTTACAGAGCGATTAAAACTATTTTTCTATTTCCTGCCATCTGGTACTCTAGCGAGGACATAAATAGAAGTGTTTGCATATTGCATTTGCTCGGAAGCCTCTTCCATGACTTGACCTAGAAATACATTTGCTTTGCCTTGCTTTACAGCACGCTCAACAAATATAATCAGTTGTGATCCTTTGAAACACAGCGCCTCAAGATGTGTCCCCGGCCAAACAACTAAGAAGAACAAAAAAAATATGTCAAGATGTAAATGAAGAAAATATTGTAATTAGTTCTTTAGCAGAATCATTCAAGCAGCACAAGGAATCGGTAAACACATGCTGTCGACAGGAATATTGTCACTCAGCAAGACGTTAAAATTTTGAATAAGGACAAGATGCTGGAACGCAGAACAAGTAAAGAATTCATCGGAAAAATTGGTTTTTCTTCATTTATCTTTCTTTTGTTAGATATTGAGAGAATATTTCTAAGGATTTTTTCAATTGCTTCAGTTTCCATTTGCTTATTTTCTTTCTGCAGTTTTACAATTCTATAAACGTGATAACATATCCTCGCAATAAGGTAAGCTAACTCACTGTTCACTTACTATGATGCCAGTAAGAGTGGTTGCTCTTCCTAACAATAAGTTATTTCCTTTCAGGACTAGCCATCCAGTTGATTAGGCAACACAAACTCAATCATTTTGAATTCAATTAGAGTTTTCTTCCCAATAATTCTCTGGTGCCATCACTTCAAGGATCATTCTGACAAATAAGAAGAAACAATTTCAAAACTGAAAAAAACAGTATTTATTCTTATTTACATACTGATTTGCGCATACAGCTCAAACAGACACCCATTTACAAGCCTGCTTACTTAGCCGAAGGATCCTAGGTTGAATCATGCATTTGTCTTTTTATTCCTTCCTTCGTTAAGTATTCTCATTCAAACAATGTCGTTCCAAATCTCTGACACAACCATCCTTTCTTTCTCGGAGCGGCAGTTACACCTTGCGTGCTTGAAGTGGAAGACGTACATGATTAGCTGTGGGTGAGTCCTGATTTTTGTAATGCTTCAACTGAGACAACTCCGATCGAATGCCCGCTTTACAGAGAGAAATAGAGTTCCTGAGGGAGGCAATTCTAGCCAGAAAGGATGGTTGAAATCAATAACTTAAATAGATTATAAAAGTTAAAAATAAGAGTTTAAATATTTAAATATAAATTTTACACGGGCTCTGGCTGGAAGCAACGGATATACAACGATACAACTTTTGGCAAACTTGCCTGATATTTCGCCTGAGTGGCCTAGATTTATCATGCAACAATAAGCAACTAAAATTCCGTTTTAGTCTTCGCCAAACACAGTGTGGCCTAAGCAATCGCTGGAGTTTTCAGAGGCACACGGCCATGTAGCATCAATTTTTTTTTTGTATCCATTTTGTTTTGACACGTCTTTTGACATTTGTAGCCATTTTGAATGTTTTTTTTTTTTTTCTTGATATCTGTATTTTAGTGTGGGTTAGGGGTTGTGGGTTTTATTGTCAGTTTATTGGTTGTGTACCTGTCATATATACAGCACAAACTTTTTTGTGGTCCTCCGAATTTTCAGTATGACAAGTACTAAGTTTTGTGACATTTGATAAGTCATCGGTGGAATTGTCCAGCCTTTATTGCATTCGACATGGAAAGGTTATAGTCGATTTCTCTATGACTAGATTATAGGGATTTATTCCAGACCATTTAAAACATTCAGCAGCGCAGGCAAGGGTCACAGATTCGTTATATGCTAAGGTTAATAAAGAAGTTACTTAAATTGTGGTTACCGCTCTGTCAGGATGGATTCTCATCCACTTCTAACATTCGCTTGAAAATTTTTAAGCCAACATTCAATTGCCATCTCCTTTCCATTGTTGAATCGATGCTACCTAGGATCTTCGTATCACCAAAAATTACCGATTTGCTTTATTAAAATAACCAGACAGTTTCGTGAAACTCATAGCAAATCGGTTGGAATAACCCTGTTTACTACCCTGCGCATTCTCTGGTAAATTTTCAGAGCGGGATTAACTTCGAAATGGAAGATCCTCGCCACTGGTTGGAAATCAAAAACGTAAGCTTCAGCAGCCAAAAAAAGTCAATCATGCATGCGAAAGGACATGTGATAGTCTACCAATGCTATGAGAAAACCCTTATCCGAAATGTTCTCCAAACAATATAAACTACCACGTGCCAGAGGGGAGTGCAAAGACTTCAACCACCAGCCATGTTAAACGTTATCGGAAAAGAGCATTTCGAAGGAGAAAACCGTATTCAAAATTATGTACACTTACACGATAGCTGGACCAAGAGAATATTCTATTAAGTGCGGTGGCATAATCTAGCCTGGACACTAAAATTTTCGAAAATAATAATGCCAACCTTCTGTGACGAATATTCAAAACAGCAGATTTTTTTTTTTTTTTTGACATCCTTCACGAAATTTTCATTTTGAACAATTTAGGAAACGTACAGGCAAGAGAATTCCTTACAAAAATATTTGGGAAGTATTGAGGGGTAGCTTCAGCAAGCAAGGACACTAAGGCTTCTATTAGACAAATTCATTTCAGGATCGTCGATTGCAACAAAATCAGTTGATGTTCTGCAAAAACTCTACTTATGACAAGACTTTTTGGCCCATGTCCAATGCTACAGTGTGCCAATAATGCTGCAAAAAATTGGATAGGATGAAAAGAGCACAAGCCACGAAAAACTATAGATAAGGTGACACATGTCTTACCTGTAGCACCCGCGAAAGCTCCTGTGAACAACAAAATGTAAGCACCTTTATGTCTTTGCCTGGAGCACAATACATAGAACTTCACGTGCCTTCCTTGCAGCAGTCGATGCAGGCTTCTCATGAAAGTGCATGTGAACAATTTGGTCCTTCATAAAGAGTGTACTCCTGCCATTTATGGTAACAAGTAACAAGTAACAATTCTGGGTCAACTGGGCCACTAATATCTGCAGAAATTGCAGTGGAAACTATAGCATATACACCTGCGAATACTTTGGGAAGCTATCCTGTCTAGGTTGAAATGAAAAACCAGACACCGTATCCTTTTTTTTCTTATTCAATTATTTTCTTGTTATTTATTTACAACGAGCATTTTTAAAAGATTCTATTTTACTTTTTATTTTGGTTTCAACTCAAATTTGCAAGTGGTATCTGCTACTTGCTTCCTTCCTGAGGATGCACTTGGTCTAATTGACTCTGCAGTCGTAAAGCAGATTCTAAAATATTTTTGCAGGATTTTCAAGCAACAAAAATATTTTTGTTAACATTTAGATATTCACTTGATAAGTATAAAAAATTCTGGAGATTTTTTCTCTAGGAGGTCCTTTCATTTAAATACAAATTGTAAAAGAATTTGAAGAAAATTACAGGAATTCAAAATTAGAGCTGTCACCAATACTCAGTGATTTTCTGGCAACATTTGAAAGCTTGCTTCCTCCATGGCCCAAAGTTTCGCACTGCGCCAAGGAGCATTACTTGCGCAGATCGACGACTGAGGTTGAACAAAGGACATCGTTCTGCACCGGGAAAGACCTTATAAATAAGTCAAAGAAATTGTTTGGGTAGATCCAAGCGTAACCATCAAGCAGTATCATGAAGCTGAAGTTAGAGGAATCGTATAAGAATGCGTTCATAATTTCCTGGCGAAAATTTGATATACAGGAAGTCTTTGAAGCCAAAGAATTTCAGCCTAGGATGTAAAGAAAAAATGACTCAACATTTGTATGTTGAATGTTGTGTTCTAAGCCGTTCAGGATATCTTTTTATCACGATGGATGAGAACTGCACCCACTATTTTGATCCCGAAACCAAACAACAATCAATGATTTTGCAACGAGTCTTTTGATAAACGCGGAAAATCTTCAAAGTATTTAGTCTTCCGGGAACGATTATGGCGTTCATTTGAGAACGCAGAAGGAGCCCGAATTTTCCCCGCATTGGTTCTTAGCCGCAGTCGAAAAAAAGAAGTTTATGGAAGGCCACTTAGCGAGAAAGGCACAGTAAACTGCGAGAGCCGTAGTGCTGTTTCACTAAAACAAAGCACCAGGACACATATCGGTAAGTCACAATGGCTGCTTTTCAAGAAACTACTGCCAAGGACTCCACCTGCAAAAAGATCACACGTATTAAGCTCGCAACACTAATATTAAGGAATATCTTCCAGGCAAGAAATTGGCTTTTGGTTTGTTTCTGAGAAAATCCTGATTTAAAACAAGATTGAGAATATCTGTTGAAAAAATAAGAATTTTAATTATGATCATTGCATTTCATGTTCATCATTATGACTTTTCGGTCACGCATCATATCTACAAGCTCCAAAGTAAACCTGAATCGAATAAAAAAGGACGACGTTTTAATAAGCGAAAATTTGAATTGTTTCATTATGATTTTGACAAATATTTGGCCTATGTGCTACCAGTCATTGACAATGATGGACTATTGTCCTTTCAATTGCTTTCTCTAGTATCAATCCTTAATGCATCAACTCCAAACCGTACACAACTCATTGAGAATCCTTTTCAACACGTTAAGTTGGAAGGTAAGCGATCAGAGGATCAAAAGCGATACAAAAAAAAACCAAACATTCATTCGTCTTAAATCTCCACAGAGTCGATCTCATGTTGATCATACACACTTATTACTATCTATCACTAAACCCTTACGTAATCCTATAATTTTTTATTCCACACAAACACTTCTACGACCCCATTAAACGGGTGAAGACATACATTTTCTTCTTCGTGAAACATTCTTAGTTGCCACACTTAACGCATCACTTCAACATTCTTTTTTTCACGATTTTCCTGCATGGTTAAATTGATGTTTGGTATTGTTGATTCGGACAAAAAATTTATAGAAATGTGCGTAAAAGGATTTTATAAAGTAGGATGTCACACTCTTCAAGTAAAGTTTGAAGATCAAAAAAGAGGTGTTGGTAAATGGTATTTATTATTGTTAGGAGCACTTGAACCAAAGCAATAATCCCTTTTAAATAAAGGAACCGATTCCAAATCAGCGACTCGAAGCAATACAACAATACAATGGGTAAATAAAGGATTCACGTCGCAATTTAACGAAAGAAATAAAAGGTAGATACTGCGTGAGGGAGAGCGGATGAACAGTTGGAGCATTCCTAAGGATAACTCATGGAATAGAATGAACATGACAGTATGGTGGTGATGTATTGTCAAAGGAACTATTCAACTCCATTCTGTCTGACTTTGCTCATTAATAACAGTAAGCATACATTGACTTTAGGAGCTATGCACGCATACTATCATATATTCAGGTTTCAAATGATATTCAGGAATATTTTTTAGTAAATCCCATTCATATCCTGTTTGCTGGACCTTTTAAATGTTATAAATTTGATAGCTAAGCCCAAAGATTCATTGGCAACTCAAATGAATTGCCGAAAGTTCTAGAAACAACTGTGAATATTCCACGACTTCCTATACGATTTCTTGGGGTACAACTTCACGACAACTGAAGCAAGCGGTCTAGCGTTGTCACAAAGGGGTACAATTTGACATGATCAATGAAGCATCTTTAGACGCATAGCCAGCCCTTCAGTCAGTGCGTTAGGATAATGTAAGGTTCCTTGTTGGTCGGCGCGTTCTTTACCAGCATTTTCCAATGAAATCGAAGTGTTTGACGTGGACACCTACTGTTATAGCCTTATTCCACGGCCTCAACAAGCGGAGTTGAAGCAATGTGTCAACCACCACCCCCACAAGCGGTCTGGAACAAGTTTCAGTCTTGGGTCTCTGCTTTGTTTAAGCTATCTGGAGCCTTCAAAACCACTACACCCACGTTTCAGCTAGGATAGAATCCTGCCCGTGAGAGGGGCTGACAGTTACCTGTAATGAGTGCTAACCCCCCTCCCTCCAATCCCTTGGTACAGATAAACCTCTCATCAGATTGCGATTCTCTACAGTCCGAGAAAAACTGTCACTTTTTGTTTTAGACACACTAGACTGCTTTACTTAACTAACAACCTCAGGCACGTCGGGTGCCCCCCCCCAAAGACGCCTTTGCCAATATAGCATAACCCCCTAATACAACCAGATGCTTTCCATGATCTTTTGGCTATGGTGGTCCTGCTTAACCCTCGTCTTTGGCTTGTCGCCTAGAACCATCTTTTCCTTTTTTGGCTTGATATTTACTTGTAAGTAGAATTTTTATCTCTAGTGACGATCCGGTTACATCAACCAGTTCTACATATTGCTCAGCAGTGGGTGAGATGTTATGAGGCAATTCGAAGGAGAGTAGTTTGCTGTTTTCGGTGAGCTAAAGAGCAGAGGATCCACAAATCTCATTTGTAATTGTAATATCGTTTTCGTAATTCGTTTTTGTAATTGTAATATTGAGCATTTCTGGCAACTTCTATGTGCCAAACTGGCTTAACTGGCTTCACTGTCAAATTTTGAAGGCCTTCTGCTTCGAGGTTGGCCTTGGAGGTCAAAATCATCATTATTTGTGTCCCGTAAATAACATCTGTTTAGTCAACATGGCAATCACATCTTCGCTGTGCATATAGAATGTCCTTAGTAGGACATACAACTTCTTGACCTCAGCAAAGAACAATGAAACAAAGGTGTCAAAAATTTTGATAATTTTCTCTGAACTTCTTATGGATTTTCAATTCTGAAAAGTTATGGAAACCTTATAATCGGTAATGAATCAGCTGAAGTCAAAAGAAGAATAGAATTCACGGTTAATACGTTCTTCCTAGTTAACTTAATTTGAGACTTGAGAGCAAAGTTTCCAATGCATAAAGGAGCAATAGGCCCACTTCTATACTGCAGTTTTCGTGGATCAAACGTAAATCCAGATGCTAATCGCCGCAAACCAAACAAACGCATTCGAAAGAGGAGTCCTAGGACACATGTTACGTTCATAACAAGAATGAAATCAATGGCAAACGAGGTCAATAAGCTTTTTGAAACTAAATAAACTTGATGCAAGATACGTTCGAAATGTTCTTGAAGAAGCGTTATGATCCTTGACCATGGTTTTTGACATGCAGTCTTTGACCAAATTATTTTCTTTTTATTATGAACAATCGAAGGGTTATTGAAAAACGTAGATGTGATTGGCTTTGATTTTGTTTATCGTTCGTTTTTTGGCTATGGCACTTATCTCGCAGAAAGCCGAGACGTTTTCAATGTTCTGATCAAAACATAGTAAGTTCCATTTGATCCTTCTTCTTCCATACTCTTGTGCAAGCTCCCTGATTATCAGACCTAGACTTTTTTCACATGGATGTAGATTTTGTCGACCTGTTTATCGTCAATTTTCTTAAAGGAACATGTAGGAAACTGATTGTCTCCAATCGGCTGTCGACTGCATTTGAAACGTACGTGACACTTGAAACATGCCTTACATCGCATAGCATCATCAGCGTAAACCATGTTAAGTATAACACATGTTTTAGTTATTGATTTTCCAAATTTAACACACGAACCCGAAATTCAATGAAAAAAAGTGAACCACTTTACCAAAACCGCACATCATACTACAATAATCCAACAAACGAAAGCATCTGTCATTGAGATAACAGCTATGATGGTCAAGTCTAGCGACACCGAGCGGATTTCAATGCAACTAGCAGTAAGTATACAATAATTGTTTGGGCACATATTTATTCGTTAAAAGCATTTAATCTTAATAACATTGAGTCTTAATAAAGTCTCTATTTAGTCTCAATAAAAATTGGAATCTTGCATGATTTTCCAATTTTCCTCTTTGTCTTCCACGACAATCTAAACAGTTAGCTTTACTAAATGTGACATTGGGAAAACGTTTCTATATTTCTATTAAATTATCAAGCAATTTAAAAGTAATTGCATCCGAAATTTTCCCTCTATTGCTGCCCTTCACATTCTTTTCTTTTTTGTCCAACATAAAGAGTTGTTAGTAAAACATGCAATTTGAGCCAAACAATACCAATCAATCGCATCCTTTTCTAGTTAAGAAGAAAATAATGTATGTTGACTCAAATCAAGCAAACATACGCCGCTTGACATCACAACGTCTTCTATTTTCCAATGAATGAAATGAAAGAGGAAAATTATATTTTGTAATTTGCCGCAAAAACCCATTTTCATGTCATCTCAAACATCATAGACCCGAAATTAGTGGAACATTAACTCTAATCTAGGGACGTGCCAATGCACCGTGTGTTCTATGTCATAGGTCCTTAAAAGTAAGCCGAACATACGTCTCTTCTTCAGTCGGATCAATTTTCGAAAGAACCGATTTTCGATTATCCCGCGTCGAAGCCTTTCATTACATTTAACTTTTATCCTTTGTTGGCCCTCGTGTCGTTTGTAGAATTTCTTTCCCCCTTCATCAACCGTCTGATTCTTCATCTTCGTTTGCGTCAGCGTCTTCGTTTCCAGAAGTAAAAAAATAAAAGAATTAAGAAATATTTTTTCCCGGTTTTTTTCCTTTTTCTTTCAATCGGAAATTATTTTTTTTTTCTCCTTTTTCGTTTGTAGTTTCACTCTTGAAAGTCGAATGAAATTGAAAATTGCGAAACAAATTGGCGCCCGAAATCTATAGTGTTTGGACTTGTTAAGGGTCTGTCTATGTGACTTTGTGGAAACATTGGAACTAAAGAATTTAAAACTATCTAGAGACACTTTATATAGCTCTGAAAGGACTTTATTCTGTCTTCTGCAAGAGGAGACGGATAGATTGCAGAACAAGCAGCAAAGAACTTTTATCAGTAGATGCTCCTTGCAAATACGAATTTCACCTTTCTAAATGAACGGTACCCTTAAAAACTCAATGGAAAAATCTGTAAAACTCGAGTGGGCGATATCCCTTTTTTTTCGTAGTAAAAGGATACCTCTCCTATATTTATTCCAGGAATATAATCGGACAAAAACATATGACGCTGGCAGAAATCCTTTAATTTGATATTTTTCTTAAGTCGTCATCAATTTTCCTTTTTCTACGGTACACAAGGCAATTTGAAGAGAAAAATGAACGTATCGATCTCCTTTTGTTGCATCCATCAATGTTGTAACACGCATACAGGAAGGTGAATGTTATGCCATTGCACAATCGAAATGTGAACGAGTGATAGTTGATTAAAGGTAAAAGTGGAGTTTTTCAAAAACGAAGAAAGGGTCGGTTCCGTGTTGGAAAATTTTTTCATATTATAAATAGAGGCTAGCCCGCACCGATCAGCGGTTAATTTCGCCAAAAATCGTCAAAAATCTGTTTTATATTCACTAATTTTCCTTGCTTTGTAGACGAAAGGAATTATGAAGGCGTAATCACGGCTGCCATCTTGAAGGAATTTTTTACCACCTCTCCTGAATTGTTGTGCACCTTCAGGATGCTTAGCCGATTGGCATATACCTTAATTTAAGATTCATATAATTTCTTTCTGACATTGTAACAAAAGTATTTGAATCAAATGAAAATCCTGTCCACGCCCTAGTGTCCTTGGACAGTTGAAAACATATTTTATAAATTTCACATAGCTGATAACATATTGACTACATTTCTCTCAAGTCCAACTACATCAAACAAATATGAGTATATTACAATACCATGCTCGAGCTTTAAGGGGACAACATGTCCTTCCGAGAAACTGGAACCTTTTCACATATATCAATCAATTTTTCTGAATTATCCTTGCAACAAGTAGACTACGATTGATGGCACATAATTTGAACGGTAACCATAGTCTAATTCCTTTCGTATCGGACGCAATAAATCTTCGTGTTGTTAAGGATACTTCTTCATAGACGTTTAGCTGTTACAAAACATATTCCAAACAATATTAGGATTATTTGTCAATTTATTCCGAAAGGGTGGTTCCATTGTACGGGTAGGATGAATGCTTTTCGTTACAATTGAAAACTGTGAGGAGTATAATATTCAAATTTTTATCAACTGTATAATGAACATCTTAAGAAAAGATGAATTTTGAAAAAAGATTTCAGCATTGAATGGTTGGTAAATCAAGCATTAATTAGGCACAAATCACAGTGTGAGAGCTTAATTGTTTGGTAGATCATAATGGCATGTAACAAGTTGGCTTTGTTCCTCACTCGTCCTGTCAAAATGTCATTGTCACGCTTTTGAATTCCTGTCTAACGTCGGCTTGATCTCAGTGTTTCTAAATCCTGAGCTGAAATTTGAAAACAACTCTCCACCCTCCATTCGTTAGCAATGAGACAGTCAGTCTTTTTAGGGAGTGATGGAGTGAGTCTGAGTTATTCTTTTTAGGGACCGTGTACCCGAAAACTTACCTACCCAATAAATGTTATCTTCTCAGCTACCCACTTTACCAGAGTATATCGCCAGGGCGAAGTTAGAGAAGAAGCCGCAAATACCATCCACAGGAAGTGTTCAGTAAGTTCAGCCGCTACGTTTTATGCTGAGATCCTAGTTTTAGTATTTTTACTAGCGGTCTAAGGACCGCGCGAACGCCAATTCTTGTCGAGTTCACTTAAATAGGGATTTTATGCCACCAATAGGGATAAAACTCCTTTTAACCAAATCATAGTTCAAAGACTCGACATTTCATTTCGTGACATGGACTTCGACTTGACCAACACATCTTTCAATTAAGGAATCCGTCAAATCGTGGCCCGGCGCCATTTACTGAGCCCTTCTATTGATCTATGTCAGTCGGTTCATCCCTCAAAACTTTTTTTTCAGTTTACCATAGTTGCAAATATGTCTGGAGTTCTTGATTTTTTCTGGGATCTGAAATTTTTGTTGTGTTGTTGTTACAGAGACTTCAGGCTCATCAAATTCATCCTTTAGCTTGTTATACTTTCTTCACCTCAACCTTATTTTGAAGGGATCATTCTTCTTAGTGTCCTCTATTCGAAAGCGATAAAATATATTTTCTCGGACGCTCCAAATCATGCTGTTTGTACAAAAATGTTTGTACAGGAAAATGAAGCTCCTCCAGTACGAAGCTAGATCGGTAGGTTTGATGATATCGATATAGGCCTGTATTCACTGAGGTCGGTTTTCCTGCACAAAAGGCTTCATTTCAAAAGTACACAAAAGCTGATTCGTCATTAAATTTTCAGGTAAATCGGTCATAGCTTTACATTGCTGTCCACGTGTCCTTGTCTGTTATTAATTTCCATGACAGGTGTCAGTTTTCTGGTCCTAGTCATTCATTCTTCATTTGTTACTTTGAATAATTGGGAGATTGCTGCCGCAGACGCTGATTCTCTGTTCAACCAAGTTTTCTCCGCAAACGAAATGGAATCCAAAATTTTGTTGACGCCATCTGGAGAGGTTTCTAGTTTACTTATAATTGTATAGCCACTTTCCTACGGAATTAAAGGGGACCGTTTTGGAAGAATATTTCTGCACCAATCTAAGCAGGAGTGACCTCATGTCATGTCATGTCCTATATCAGTTAGTGTTTATTTTATGTACTTTTTTCAAGCTGCTGTTGTTTTTTTTTTATTAAGCTTTAGCATCCTTATGAGGCCGGCATTTTTTCAAAATTTTTAAGGTCATTAAATTCAAAGAAATGGTCATTATAATATGTTTTTCTGTGTCCCTTGTTACTCATATATAGTTTCATACTAAAATTTTCTTTATAGCTAGTTTGAAGTTGTCGAACCACGTTTTCTTGATCCTTTCGACCTATTCATGAGGCGCTTTCAAGTAATAACTGCTCCGATTTTTATTCTAATAAACTGTTTTCACCGCTGATGCAATTGCATCTCAGCTAGTGAATGTCTCTATCATCGTTTGGCATCGAATGGTGTCTCTCATCGTTGGAAAAAGCCAAAAGACCCTAGCAACAACGCCAGGATTCTAGAAAAGACCGTAGCAGCTACGCCAAGAGAAAAACGTCACATAACTTCAAAGTTGTTGCCACGCAAGGCTGCAGCTTGTCGTTCGTTCGGCGGGCTGGTACGTTTTCATGATGAGAGACCTCACACGCCATCGTTTCTGGCCGTATTTTTACGTGATACTGGAAGGAAAATTTCTTTAAAATATCTCGATGGAATTAACCTCTCACCTTCGTGCCATTTTTGAAGCAATGAGTAAAGATTACGCCAGTGACGTCCCAAAATTTGGCCCCATAATTTTTTCAAAACCTTTTGAAAACCTTAAATTTTCCCACACTCTTGATTCAAGACTCGAAAGATTGTCTCAAAGCTTAGCCTCATCCTTTAACACGATTGCCTCCGACTTGGCAAACTCTGTTTGTTTCGTTGCGGTGTCTGGGACCTTACATTGATTACACTTCTTTTCAAGATTGAAAAACAGCATGCATTCTTCATAATCCGGGAAAAGTAAATCCTCATCTAATGATTCATTCCCTCATTACAAGTTTTTCTTGCTTGACAACAAATCTAGATCGAACCTTGGATGTCACCTGTCACTATTTTCGGTACCCACCTGGATGTGACTTTTTGCATTTTCAGGTCATTATGCAGGAATAAATAGATAGGCACCCCGAAAATGCCAACTATGAAACCGTTATGTTGGACACTCGAACATGTTGTCAGAGGCGGGAGACCGAGATTGGCTTGGTATGTTATCGTTCTGCCTTTTTTGAACCATCGCAGCCAAGAACGCTTACTGGACACATCCATGGCACTATCAAAACATTGCCCACATGTCACATGTCACCACCATGATACGTCTCACTAAACTGGCACCCATCTTAGCGTTTCCTCTACTGAAAACCAGTGATTTTTTCTTAGGTGAGTCAACCATGCGACCACTTCAGGTTTGATTACGTTCCTCTGTTCCATCTACGTCTGAGTCTTGATTGCTCTTTTGAAATTGTTGAAAGTAGAACTAACAAATTGGGCCCAATTTTACCACATATAAACTTGACATTCTATTACGTAACATTTGAAGGATCAGGACGTGATGTGAGTAACAGAAGGATCAGGAGCATTCAAAATCTAATAATCGTGTAAATGTTGTCCTAAGCACTGTACAGATCTACTCCAGTGGGATGGCCAATGTTAGAGACCATACAAGAAAGCCTATTTCAGAAAGGCGAATAGTTTTCTAGCATTTTTTTAATATTTATGTCTGGAATTGTTTTCTTTTCAATGTCCTGTCGAGTTCCTGGTATAGCTTTAGATTACAAGGGGAAATACCAGGAGAATCAGAAATCTTTCAAACCACATGAGTTTTATTCTTAACCAAAACAGTGTGCATGGGGAATTCTTTTTATGGAGAAGCTTGCATCCTGCAGATTTGAACTTGTCTCACTTACACTGTACAGTATAACATAGGCTCGTAACCACGATAAATATCCATGTAGTGCTCTTTGGTGATCCCATGACCCTATTCTGCATACCCATGTTTTACCACACCATCCGAGGCAAAACCCCCATTGACATCACTTTGACGTTTCCACTTTCTTGTGATAATACCTCGATATGTCAATAATACCTAGATTATCGACAGTCCACTATGGAGAATAGACCATGATGTGGAATTCTCTCACTGTGACGACACACAGCACTCCTTGTCAGTGATTACAAAAAAAAAAAATTGTACTCGCGAAACCATAAGGAAGATCTTTCTTTTATTTTTCAGTTATTTTCACTTTTATGTGCTAAGTCATGGATAATGTTTGTGGAGTCCAACATTTCCACTGAAACTTCAACAGGAAAATGCTATTGCCGTCAGTGGCTTTAGGACGTCTTCCGTTAAAACTCTCTCAACAATCAAATCCTCAATCATATTTGAATGTCCTATAAATAGTGACTCATACAACTACGACGATTTCTAGGAAAATGACCGAGATATTGCCATCTCCCCACCAGAAGGATCAATGCGATTATATTTTCAAGTTGAAGCACCGAGAACTTCCGTATAGCGTTCTTCTCTACTCGCTCCTTAAACTTACAGCAGCTGAAATCTGAAGACTGACGCTAGAATTTGGTAGCTATCTTGTAGATGTTACTATCAGATAACCATTTATTGTAACTTAGTGATCCAAAGAGGAACATTGCTCCGAACATATTTTCATCATTACCACCGCGGCCTAAAGACCAACAATTTGTTCATTAAATTAGTCCACATTTATTCGGGAGATGATCCTGTTTCTCGTAATCTTACTTTGAAGTAGAACAATTTGAACTCAAGTCTTCAGTCATGTGAAGTTGTTTTATATTTTTTTTTATGACTAGGAGTCTGCGAATTCGGGACACACTTTTAACAAATTTTTGTGCACAGCGCGTGATCGGACATTATTTCTTTCTAAATAAGGATGAGAGTCGCATAACTGTATATGACAAACTCTAAAGGAACATGTTAAAAGAATATTTGTGGCCCGAAAAGTAAAACTCTATCCTTGCCAACTTTATCCACTGACTTCTAGCAAGAATTTTTCTCGAAACAACGCAGTACAAATATTATTAGGACTCACTATTGAGCTCCATTTCAATCACTTGCATACTACACATGCATGCATTGAATGCATACTTTCTTTCCTTGACAAAAAAAAATTAAGCATATCGAATTGAAATTTATCTCAATCGCCACTCTATGCAGCTTCTGTTCAAAATCAATTCCGATATCCTTCCCAAAAAACCAACATTCAGTTCTTGCTATCTACTCTGGTGTCCTACTTATTTATGCAATTCGTCACGATAATGATCGCATATTTCTGAATAGTGACCGTACCCCATCGTAAAATCCTTTAACAATATATTACATATTATTTCAAGCATATCCTTTCCTATACAACAGCATGTGCAACACCATACCATACCAGAGTTATCCTTTGAACTGATTTGAACTAAACCATTACAGTTTATAGCCCATAAATTATCCTTTTCTTTAGATTTTTAAGATGTTCCTTAAAAGTAACGGCAGTTGAAGAAAATGAAGAAAAAAAAACATGCTTCTCGTTGGGACACTGGTCATTATTGTCCAACCAAGTCACAAAAAAGGCGAAAAGGATTGAGTAAATCACTGTCATTTTCATTCTATGATGACCGAAAGTATCCTTTTTTTTCAAAAACGAAGTATTTTATGTGTTTTGTAAATTTTTGTTCGGTTTCCCGGTCAAATGGGGCAGCTGCTTGTTGAGAAATTTCATTTGGAAGGATTATCTGAGAAATGCGGAAATATGATGTAGTGTGTTGGGTCGAACTATTTTTTTGAGCACGAAAGATGTTATCACGTTGTAGAGAGGAGGAGAGTTCAGTAGATTTGGCTGAGTTGATTAGCTAAAGTAGTTGACCAGTGATCATAATACAAAAAGGAGGATGCCCACCATCTCCTTCATTGCAATTAAAACCACTCAAAGTTAAGAAAACTGAAGGCATCGAAAGTTCTATAGACGGTAATTACACAATGGACTCTCTACCTCTCAAAAATTTCCCTCTCATCAAATGGTCCGATCCTCCTCTTCCATTAATTTATCAATGTCCGATTTCAACGAAAGGATAAGAAGGATTACTTCCTGCAACATTTCGCATCACATACCTATCTCAATTCTCTATAATTTTCAACTCAATTTCAGAATATTTATTACCTATTGCTTGGCACCATTGCTATCGCTATTATCGGGACATGTTGCCGTGCGAAAGGAGGGAAAAATAAAACGATCGAATGTCCACCATCAAAATGTCTGTGCATGTTAACCGTATGTCCTTCGCAATTGAGCCATTGTTCATGGAACGATGTCCATTTTAAATCGCCACTTCTTTTATGCAATGTTTCAAAGGATATGGAACGGGGTGTGCTGTTGCATGAGGCACATTGTGTTTGTTGGTTTGATTGTAGAGGAATATCTTGCCGATGAATGAATTCAGATGCAAGGATACGAAAAACATTCAAGTTTATCATCAAATGTACTAGAAAAAAGAAATCAACAGCGAACGTCCTTACCCAATAATCCCCTATTTCCTAGGAAATTCTTAAATCTGCTCCTTGCAAACGACACATCAACCATACACATCTCATAGCGAGCAAAAAAAATCAAATAACTGGTCAGTGTCCAGTTCAATAGGATGTCCTGCTGTGTTCGGTTTCATCCCTTTGCTATTATCTCGGAATAATGTCGACAAGCTGAGTAGAAAAGATTTCAGTTTTGTATTGCAGGATACATGTACAATGCATAGATGAAAAACGTAGATGATAGGCATTGCAAGTTGCACATTTTTAAGGATAACTATTAAGGGTTGAACTAACAATAAAGTAAAAGGAAATAAATTATAGAATGTTGCACAATTTTTTGTGTGTGTATGTGTGTGTTAAGAGTTGGGTGTACACCTTTGAAATTTTAATGGCCATCGCAGATATCGAACAGTAATTTGATGATGTTGAGTGTTTCGGGAATTTTTGGTTTTTGGTATGTGGCCTGCCGAAAGGACATCGTATAAGCATATGAAAATCAACTAATCTATGTAAGAATATGGGTTCTAGATGAATAACACTGATTTCATTTGAAATAGGACGACGCAAGTTTTAAAATATTTTCTTGCAAAAAATGTCTAGTAACCTCGTCCAGTTGCAACTCCAAAGCAGTTCTAAGCCTCATTAAGTTGCAACAAAAAATACGTACAAAAAATCATCAAGTAATCTTTATTTAGAAATTTTATGAAATTATGAAAGATTCACGTGGTATACTCCTTTTTGAGTTTAACTACCAGAATTGTAATATGTCCAGGAACAATACAGCAGAATTTCATTACTTGATAGCACATATAGTTGCTATCGCTCCCTTTCTTTCCTTAGCCAAAAGGACACGAACGTTTCTAGCAAGTCCTCAGCCCTCGTTCCTCATCCATAATCTGTATTTCAACATCTTCCAGCAAAGTAAACACCATTCCATATGTCATAGGGCACCAGACCGGGTGGACAGATTAGATCCGAAGTTCAGTTGGAAGTCGTAAAGACTTTGTTCGCTGGTTGTCCTACAGTCCTTTCGAATATACTATTCACCAAATAGGAATATTTCTCAATAACTTTGCTATATTCCTTTCGAAAAATGAATTTATTCTTCAAAAAAAATTGTCATAAAAATCGAATTTCGACTGAACATCGGCGTCCACTTGCTCTTAATAAACGCCCGCTGGATAAAGTTGCCTTAAACTTTCGTATCCTTATGGTCCCAGGAACCTCCTCACAAACGGTGCACCACCATTCATGCAAAGCCAAAACTTCTAGCCTTACATTTCAAATTGTTCCAGCATTATAAATCGTTTTCGTTCGGGCTGCCAAGATGCTCGGAAATTTTGCCTGCTTCGCGTTCGTCGTCCTTTATTGTAATGCCCATGACAAAGTCTAATTTACTTATGGTTTTTCCTGGGAGTCTCAGCCACTTTATACATACTCAGAGCGCATTGCATTAGAACTTTTACAAATTCATCAGTATCGGCTTTAAGCTTATTCATGTTAAGAGGACTCTGCTGTCCTCCGATTTCACACCACGATTGTATGCCTAGGCACTCATCGGTTACAATTATTGTTTTTCCCTACAGATGTTAGCAATTCCCTACGTGTAAGCTCTTATTCCGCTCTTTAAAAGGACCAATACTTAGCATATGTCCTTAATAGCACTTGAACTTCTCGCTGAGTTTCAATCTAAGGGGGCGCTTCTTCTTTAAATTATTTTTAATTTTTGCTTTTGCAAATACCGGCCTTTGACACTTTTCAGTGTTTTGGTGGCCAGCAAATCTTTCAGGTAGACAAAAGCCCCACTATAAACATACGTTATCCTCAAGAGAAGACTCTGTCATTGCATCCTTTTGCCCAAATGGTTGACAAGCTTCAGCGCCACTCGCCTATGCAAATGGGCTCCATTAAATATTCTACTAGCTTCAAACATTACTCACTGGATGCAATTATTTTCCTCTTTCAGCGTTCACCTCACTCTTCATTACACTTCGACAATGAAACGTAGCTTTTGAAACAATTTTTCCCCGAAAAGAATGTGTTGACAACGAAAAAGGATCTTTTATTATTTCTTTTGTCATTTTGGGCGCGGACGCTGATGTCAATGAAAAGTGAACCAAAAGAAAATTAGCAGAAGACCAGCTCCAAACATGTCAAATCAGACTCAATTCTTGGACCAACCGTTGAAGATGCGCTTCAATATAAAGTAAATTGAGGCCAAAAAAGGGTTTAAGTTAACGTTGAGATAGCGAGGATTTGGTTTTTCCAAAAGTTTTCCCCCTTTTTTTTCTGGCTGAAATCGAGATCTTTACAGTTCAGTGGTACCTGACGGGAGCTTATACGAGAGTTATATGTCAAATGGTTTGAGGTTGTCAAGAAGGTCAAGAGCCCCAAAATCCTGGCCTAAATACTATCACATTCCTGCCATAAAGAAATCCTTCTTCCCAATCATTTTACAAACTTTAAAGACAAATCCTTTTATCAAGATAGAATCAATGCAGAGGAGACTTCACACCTGGAGGAGCTGGTACACTGAAAAGCAAAGTGAGACCAAGTAAAACGTCAAAGTCATCGTCGATTCGGTGTACAGTTGGCGATTCCAGCAGTTTCGTCCTTTATTCTTTTCGAGTGAATCAGGGTCTTTTACAGGTGGAGCCTTGTCTGCAGTAATAGGTTAGGTTGTAACAAATGATGTTTACCAGAGAAGTCTTCTGTTGTCCTTAAAATCTCGACATAAATATTATTCAACTCCCAATCAAGAAATTCCTTCTTCACAATTATTTCGCTAAATTTATTCTTTAGTGCAGAATCTTAGAACTGGTGAGCAAAGCTAACTCCTCGAGGAATCGGGACAGTAAAAGTGAAAGTAAGGTCAAATAATATTTTTAAGTTATCCTGGACATGGCTAGACTTAAACCAGAGCTCCCAGCGTCATTGAGCGTAGTTTAGGAGAAGTATAGGACTCGAGTAAGTAGTGTCATATTTTCATACTTTCTACATCCTCCGACCTTGTTCATTCGAGCTGAATGAGAACGTGTTTCTGCTTTTTGAATGCAACTAAGGAGATGTCAAAACGCGTCCTCATTCACAAAGCAACAAGGATCGGAGAATATTTTAAGAATATTTTTCCGTGACTTAAGCGTTCTTCTTCTAGGCAGCAAAAGGAAAAGTAATTCCGATCGCTTCTTAGCGCAGAAGCAACTGGTAATAGAACTAATAAATTCTTCTTAAAGTGAAAAAATTATTTGAAATAATTTATTGGAAATGTCACATGTCACATGTCACACTATCAGTGCCAGTAATCTTTCTCTTTTTTGACCATACCTACTGAAAGAGGAGTCTTTATAACCCGAAGATATCGCTAAGCTAGACTAAAGAGGACTCGGCCCAAGTAATGTGACAAACAGCTCTAGACTAGGTTCATGATGTGACAGGAGATGTTTAGCCTGTAGTTGAATTATTGTATACCATTAGAAGTCCAACACATAGAGCGTAAATATTGACTTGACTTTTTATCCTTAAAAAAATTATTATCATTGAATTTATCATACAACACCTTTCCCCTCTAACAATTTTTTTTTAAATTTATTAATTTACTTCAGCCCGTAAGCGTAATTTTTTTTTTTCAAAATCGGATTTCTAAGAATTGTCTCCTGAGTTTGAAAGGCTAACAAATTTCTACCAGCATTTTATCATCCTATTCAGTCTTATGACCACTGAAACCTGTCGTTCTTATTCCATGATATCCTTTCTTAAGTTTTTTCTTCTCTCGGTTTTTGCGGTAAACCCTCTCTAAATACTCTCATCATCCTCATTCATGTATTCTTGGCTCGAGTAATTACCCACTAATCACCAGATAAGTCTCGCCAATTTGTCACAACACACGAAAACGACATCGATGACAACTACAAGGACGACGAGAAACAAGGAGATAATTTCTTTTCTGATTTCTTCTGGTCAAAAAAAAAAACAAACAGAAAATACCAAATGAAAATCTTCTTCGGGGCATATTCTTGGAAAATTCTGATTCTGTCACGAAATGCACAAGTCAAATATTTCACTCCTTCGAGGAGCTATATTTGTATCAGTCCTTGTATTGAAGGAATTAGTTGTAGATAGAAATTTGAAATAAACCAAAATGGAACAATATACCAAAATAAAATAAGAAACACGTCTAGTTACCTAGCTAATAACACATCAGTAAGATTGATAGTTATAGATACATGCAAATCTCAACGTGAAGGATCAGAAAAAAAAACCACACCGAAACGGATAATCTTGAGATAATCATTTCTTTTCTGTATAATATTTGAGTATTTTGTGTCTATGAGTAGCGACTGTAAAAGATAGTGAGAGGATTTAAAGAGAAAGGATTTTCTAGATTTGTTCGGGACTTTAAACTCGAACATTGTTTATTCAAGGATATGAAACCTTGTTTGCAAACAAACATATCTTTAGGCTTTCATTATAGTGAGATGGTCAACCAAAATCTAATGACATAGGCGAATACGGCTGCACATATTTCAGGAAAAAATTCCAGGAATCATATATTTCATAGAATGTCCTTGCATATAAATTGTTTCAGGTAGATACTTTCTATGGATTTTGTACAATAAACGGTTTATATTCATGACCTTTACATAACTTAAAATCAAATAGTTTTTTGACATAAAATCTTTGCGAACGTCAAAGCGTTCGCAAAGCTTGCGAGCTTCTGAGCTTTTCTAGTATTTTGTCTGATTTCAATTGAAATTTTATTGACCCATGACCCATGAGGGAAACAACGCATGGAGCTGATCCTCTGCTCCTGTTTTTTTTAAATTAATAAACATTATTTAAGTTTAACTTTTCAGTTGATCGTGATATAAAAAAACCTCTGACTTGTATTGCATTTAATTATCCATAAAGGAGAAAAGGACTTAGTGATGTTGTATTCAGATTCCATAGAATAAGCGTTTTCATAATGACTATCGTTCGGTCTCTTGTTTAAAATTCGGAAGAATGAGAACCAAATGCCTCTACGAATTACTTCGCCTTTATCAATAATGGTTTTTCCTTTTTTCGCTCTGATTTTCCAGGAGCTTCGTATCTTAATCCGCGCTAAATATAACGACAGTCTAAAGTTTTTAACAAAAGAAGAATAACACGCACACAGACTTATTTTACCGTCTTGTGAAATATTTGCAAAACACTTTCTCCATTTAACAAGTTGTCTGTATCTTTGACTCCTTTATTTACATCGTTCCTACATTATTCATCACATCAAAACATATATCGAGTCAAATTTACCCTACCAAACAGGAGTCAAATACGAAAATCTGTAATACACATACGAGTAACAACACAATAAAAATTATGATAATACCAAAGCGAGTATGGAAGCACTTTCATCATAAAAATCATACACCCATTTCCTATACTCACATTTTCCATGTCTCGAACGTATAAGGACACCATCATCGGTCTATCTTTCCGGCATTTTGCATACGTGGATTGGAAGAAGACATTATATATGGGTGGAGCCCTTTCTCTCCATTCATAACTGAAAGCAGCAAACGGTAAAACACGCTACAGCGCATCATGATCTTTTTTAGGGTTTCCTAGGCGTCATTTTCCCATCCGTTTATTCTTCACTGCCCGCCAGTCCTTACATTTACGATATATAAATTTACATATCGCTATCAATGAAAATCAACGCATGTATAGAGCATATGTCATATGGGATTTCTCTTCAGCATGTGCTTGGGGCTATATGAATTCAAGTCATGCAAAATACTTTCAAGTCCTTTAGTCGGTATCATTTTGAGGAGTTGATGAATTGAAACGGTGCAGTAGATCCTGGAGTTTTATCATCTGAAAGCCAAGGTTTCGTCTCATCAACCTGCGTCTGGGGAAAGTCGTGATAGAAGCTCGAAATGAGATTGGGTTATTCCTTGGTGGAAATCGTAGTTGGATCTCCTTTATTTTCAATCGAGCAAAATCTCCATGGGGTTCTTTGCGCTCGTTTACTCGGAATCATTTTTTTTTGTTTGCTTTCGAATCCCACTAGCAAACTCATCCCATTAACAAACTCGTGTGTCACGCACTCTTGAAGGAGGAGCTGAAGTTTACTTTAAAGAAGGATTGCTGTGTGCCTTGAAATTATTGCGTGTGTATTGCACATCGGATGTTCATATGTCCCCATATAAACATCTTAAACTCTACAGCTGTTATAAACACCCAAACAACGCACGGAAAAAAGGAACATAAAAATCATTTGATCCCAAACAACTTTAATTATTGCCAAAATATTTTGCAGCATTTGACATTAGCAAACAATTATCATTCGAGGTCGAACAAATGCAATGCACTTCCATCAAAGTCCCCGTTGATTTTCCTTTTTTCCCTCTTTTTTTTCAACAACTCCCTAAGTCCCTATTCCAATTGAAAACAGACAAATAAACCCTTTAGCTCATTCTCCCTTTCTGGTACCAATTATTCCATTTACATATGGTCAAGTAGGCACTTATAATTTCGAGCCCAAATAACGCAGGATCATATTTCAAAACTGTCAAGTAATCGTTGCCCGAATGGGTTTCCTTCCCACGTCTGCTGGATAATGTAAAATATGGGAAATTAGAACCAACTGGCTGTTAAGTGACCAAAATGTCCATACAACCACTGTACGCGTAGCATTCAGATACAGAATTACTATCCTGGTGAGACACCACATACAATCCTTCTGTTGGTAAGGAAATTTGTTTAGAAGATCCCTTTCGTAGACTGTCGTATGAATATCAAACAACTGTTTCGGTTTCAAAACGGACTCTGAAATGAACATGAAAAATTTAATACCAATTTCGACGTTTGTGTATATCCTTCGTTTAAAGAAACAAATGAATATGGTTGAGTTGGATTAGTGTTGAAAATAATTTGCTTTGTTTTGATAAATAAGAAAGGATGAACCAATCTAAATAAACAAACGGCCAAAATAAATGAAACGACCTCCCAAAACGAATAATTTTACAACCGAGTATGTAATTATGCATTCAGTTAGAAGGCAATTTATCGCATGTAAAAAGGAACTTATCAAGTTATCCCTGTTCTGGTTACAATTCTCAGTCCTACCTGGTTGCGTACGAGTTTAATGACTATACCTTCCTGTTCACCTATTCGTACTTATAAATATGGCATTAACACCATTGCGTGATAAAATAAGGATTCTTGATAACTCTGTACTCATGTCATTTTGAATAAATTTAAGGATATTTTCAACTGTACAAAATCATTGTCGGTGTACTTGTGATGGAGTTTTTTTTTTGGAGCACGACCCTCGGCGTAACAGAATCCGAGTTTGAATCCCACTTTAGAAAGCGATATCTGAATTTCTGTTGTCGGAAAATAAGACCACAAAGCTGGCATCGGGAAATCAAAAGGCTCAACGCTGCTCCTGATCATATCACTTTCTTGTGTATCCGAGCTGGATAAGCGTCGCCCATAGCCCAAGCTCTGTAATTCAGAACCACAACAATCAGATTTTTCACATAGTTATTTATTTTTAAGTATAGATGAAAAAGGATTGATGTTTCGGAGCCGTAAGCTCAGGGCTCCAGAAAAAAGTCCTTAAGTATTATGAATATTTTAAAAAATTTACCAACACAAAAAAAAAAGCAAATGTTTAAAGGTAAAAGTCAAAAGACCTCAAAAAACGAGACATTTTCAGAATGAAACTCGTTAAATAAATATATTGATTGATGAATAAGAAAAAATTAAAACTTGTTTGACATGATCCATTTTAGCAAAACTAAAGTATTACAAAACCTGACAATTCTGTTCATCTTTTCGACCCAAAACAGATGAAAACGATTCTTAACGTTATTTGATGCCCTGAACTCGAGTTATCAATTCGTGTGTCAACATTGGTACTTGTCTTTGAGTTCACGCAGGTTGGCAGTGCTGCGCTTTTATAATGACTGTCAGCTGTCAATTTACTTTGAATTTATTATTGTGCTGCGATTGTGCTTCGTGAATGTGTGAAAGTGCAGAAACAACGTTGCATAGTGTTTACGTTCCGTTTTTGGATTTTATATGCTCGTAAAGTGTAGAAAATTAAGACAAATGCACTCAAAGATGCGTATTTGCAGTACTTTAGTAAAGTAAACGCTGACTGGCAATGACTACCGAAATTGTTTTGTAACGCATGCAGAATAGGGCTTTTGAAAGCTTTTCATTTTCTATGCATAGAAAGCCAGAAAAGCATGTCGATGGTTTCTTTTTTCGCTCGGTGCATTTCATCGTTATAAATGCAGAAAAAAACTAACACTACCGTGCTGTTGATGATAACTATGTAAGGATTGTGTATCCGAGTCGTAACCCTGTACGTCCTGCCAAAGTAAATCATATTTTCACTGACTTCCTTCAGGATTTATATCGGCTCGCATTTACTGCAGGATGCCTAGCTCCGTTGAATGACTCTTTATTGAGATTACCGTGACGTTTGGAGACGCTATCTGTCGCTAGTTATCTTAATTCTTCACTTTCCTAAGCGTTTCATCTACCTCCAGGATACATGGATTCACGACGACGGTATTTATTCTTCTCTGTCCCAGTGAAGATCAAAATCAGGTATTCCGGCAGATCAGGTCTCTCTTATTTGCAGACCTTTCTCCACACTACTCAACCTTGCGAAGACGATGAAGTCATACTCAAAATAATCAGGATGCCTCATTTCGGTTTTCCCAGACAACTTCCGCCTCTAGGTTGGGTTATAAACCAAGAGTCTACTGAGCCTCTAACCCTACAACCATTCTCTTTTGAGTAATGTTTGCTAGCAAAAGTCAATTCAGGCGACAGTATCCTTTATCCTTTACAGTATGACTTTGCTTTTTCCTGAGCTGAAACCTATGCTAGTGCCACACTCTTCCCTTATCATAAGATAAATCAGTGGGAAGCCGTTGTCTCTAATACTGATTAAATGTCATCAAGTTCCTTAATACTTGACAAGGCCATGTCCTCCGTGAAATTCAGAGCCTGACGCTGGGTCGCTCGAAGATAGTCTGTCTGCTTTTTTTTGAATGCTAACGCGATGCATTACCTCAAGCGATACCAATCTCACAATATTTTTTTCGACTGATGTCAAGTTGAGCATTATTTCATACCATAATACATGCTTCCATGTATACCTATATCCTGCACAACACAAAAAGATCTCAATGTCCCCTTATTGGCGAGCAAATTTTACCCGCAATTCTGCATAACGAAATCCTAGGCTTTTCGACAATCTAAGATGTGTCGTGCATAACTTGAATGCACAATAATAAAAACGGCGAATCCTTGAGATTCTAACAATTCCTGTATATTCAAAAGACCTTACTTAACATACAACAACAAAATCCTCTGCATTACTTCATCCGGTTGAATTCATTACATATATTACCAGGTGACAAAGCTACATGCATCCATTACTATATCCAAATTCGAATGCCGTAAATCCTTTAATGAAGACTTCTGGCAACACATCAACAAAAATCCTTAATGTATTTTGGCGTTCATCCTTAACTAATTTTCTTCTACTTTTTCCACTGTTTTTTTGCCCTCCTCTCCTTTTCTATTTCACACTGCTCGAAGTTTGCTTTCATCATCAGGATCTGAAAGAAATTCCGTGGACCAAATTTAATGATCCGAAAGCAGAACATAAACACGTACTCTGAATCCTTTATTCCAAGCTAACTTGTTCACTCGCTTGATACATACCGTTTGCTGATGCACGTATACGAACATACATATGTACGTATTATCATATACCAAAGATACCTCTATAATTTCAGTATGTGGTTTTATTTTATATGCTTCTGTATAGTCTCATCCGAAAACAGGAGGATTAACCCGATTTGTCGTATTACTTCACCTTTCAAAAACATCCCGACACCAACAATTTTTCTGTTTTCTACACGCCCGAACAATATCTATATCGACTTAGTCCTGCGGCACAGAAACAGAAGAGAAAAAAAATGCCGACTAAAGGAATAAACAGTGTTTTGTGAAAAGGAGTTGATAAGAGAACGGGTAGTCAGATATAGTATAGTAGGAGTCTATGGGGTGGAAGGCTTGCAAACAAGAGTATTTGGTGTTTAGGTGACATACCTGGTCAAAGGACAATAAGGCACAATATAGTGAAAATGTCGAGGTAAGGACTTTGAACGCAACATGCTGACATTGTATTCTAGTTCGTTAATCTGCTATTAGATGGCTATGTAGCCCTCTAAGCCCCTTGTCGGCTCGCACAATTGGTGTGTATTGAGAAATGTCTAATAATACGTTTTTGATCTTCTTCTTGGTAACATGGTGTTATTAAAAATTATATTGTGGTCCGGAGAATGAGTTAGATGATCCTGAGAAAATCAGGCAATGACAACTACGCTGTAAAAATGAGTTCAGCAAATTTTCTAAGTACTTTTTGAACCTTATTGGAATTTTTCAAGTATTTTCCTCCGTATGCAAATTATGACATAATTTACTAAAGATACTCCATTCGTTGTATCTCTCAATCTTCAAAATAAATTAATGCGGCTTAAGTTGCTTTTCATATCATTATTTTCAATATTCATCCTCTCGGCGAATCTCATAGATGGAAATAGATTTAATGGCTCTCTGGCTATCATATAAGTCCTCTTTAAAACACGTGGAAACAATATGCATAAGCCCAAAAGCCATTATTCGAATGGAACGAAATATTGGACCAATCATCTCAGCTGAATCAAACGAAAACATATCCTCTCGTCAAGTGAAGGATAAATCTGAAAACAAAATCAAATGGGCAAAATTGCCGAGGTAGCCAGGAAAAACAAAACTTTCAGGGGACACAAAAAAACAATTCGAATGAAATCTTCTCATCCTGAAATCACAAGAAGAACAAGAAGAAGAAAAAACAATAAGTTGTATACTGATTCAAATATTCAGTTAAGAGCCCATAGAAAGGGGTTGCTAGGATACAACAATGGAAAGTTAAGACCGTGTGAAGAATTTTGCCATATTGTCCTCTCCTTTTACCAATACAGCACTCTTAAAATTTATTGCTCGGAGATTTTTTTCTCTACTACATGCCACGATGAATCCAAACGCCAAAAACATTCTTTTCTTTTCTTCCATTTGTGCTTGTTATCTTAAACTCGAAGGATTTTCGCGAAAGAACTTGTTGAAGGACAACAGCAATAGGATAGAATTCAAGATGATAGCAATATAATTCCTCTTTTTGAAGTAAGGATATTCTGTCAATATTAATTGAAGCACTTGACCATGGATAGTGCTGAAAACTCGACAATGGATTATAAGGCTTTGCAGAGGAGGAAGAAATAAATTGAAATGCGTCATTGGGAACTTTTTGTGACCGTGAAATTAATATTCTTATGTTAAGTATACTATATAAGGATTGATTTATTTTTGCGAAAAGATCATAAGCCTGCCAAACTACCACTTATCAGTTTAATTTATGTTACAGTCAACGTGACTTTCCACGAATACAATAACGCTCATTCCGCCATTTTGACACACGAATTTCGCAAAAACCTTTCCACGCCATTTTTGTTCGTCCTCAAATCATACACAGTCGTAAAAGCCTCATCAGTTTCACAAAAAAATAGTCCTATCGAACGTACTGTGTGGTCGTCATCATTATTACCCACATCATTGCGTATTCCTATATTCAAACCGCACTACGCTCCGTAACCCTTTTCATGCTGTTCGAAAACGTATTTTGGCCAGAGCATGAAATTGCTGAAAAGGACGCGTGCGTTGTTCAACAAAAAAGGGGTTAATGTTCAATCTATTCGTGATGGCCAGCGGAACCAATGAGGTAATTTACTGCTTTCATACCTCGGCCCAGGACATAAATGTAGTTAGTGGCTGGGGATGGTTTAGGTTTACTGCCGTATGGGTGATGTGCTATGATAGAAAAAGGATTGATTGACCGTTTTTACTATGTTTGAAGCGCATTTAACCTTAGCATGCTGAGGATATCGTATGTGTTCGTACTTTTTTCATTAGGTCGGAGATATTCTGTTGGTAACTGAAGTTATGAACACTTTTCTGCTATTAAAAATTTTGTTGAAAATAATGTGAAAAGGATATGATAAGAACGCTTTTAAAAATCACTTAAAATTTTTATTTGTTTCAAAAATTTTGTTGAAAATGACATGCAAACTTATTTGTACTATAAATCCATTTCAAAAAAGATTACTGTTCTCCAATTTATTCGTTTTCGCTGCCATTTTGAACCGCCTCTTTCGTATTTATCATCGTAGCCTAAACGCTATTTGAAAATATCTTTTCTAACTACATATCGATAAGCGAAGATAAATCCATGTGTTGGACTGTCACGCCCATGATAATTACTAT
The DNA here is from genome assembly GCA_954870665.1 of Stratiomys singularior. NCBI lineage: Eukaryota > Metazoa > Arthropoda > Insecta > Diptera > Stratiomyidae > Stratiomys > Stratiomys singularior. Next base: position 8,245,666 of record OX940881.1, on the reverse strand, counting down.
GAATTAATTAATTTATTCACTGTGCTGGGAGTCTCATGGTTTTTGATAGAACGCGATGGCATGCGATGGCATGCTATGGTATACGATAACATGACATTATCCTTTGCGATTCTATTTCTTTCAGATTTCGTTTTTTATCTTTTAAAATTTGCCATTTTCTTCTCTGTGATGACATTGATTGATTGTGTGCCAGGAAAACAGCACTTTATCCCTGAGGAATTTATAGAACCTCCATTCCCGATACATCTAGAAGACCCCAAATAGCTGGTCTACTTTATTTTCACACGTCTTTTATTTCTCTTCAAGAAGTAACGAACTTCCTAGATTATCCCTTCTGTGTGACAGTTTTCGTAGCACTGTGTTCCTAGCTAGTATAGCATGGTGTCTCATCCGCAAATCAGAAACAGAAACTGCACTTTCTCACATTCTTGAAATGTCCTTTTAGTATACTTTGCACTGTGAAGGTCTTAGTAAGGACCATTAGCTTTCTTTTGACCATCCCGATGCAGGCTCGGAACTTCTTTTCGTGATAAAAGTCATCTTAGACGTTTCAAGCCTTGGAAATCTACTCTAAAGCCTCTTAATTTATGCATCATAACTTCCCTTTTTCATCTACTTCCTCTTCTTTTTGTTGTAGTTCTTCTTCTTCCTAGCACTACAGCCACTCTCGTGTCTTCACTGCCTGCAACAAGCGCCTCCAACTGTCCCGGTGCACTAACCGCGCCCACCAATAGTTAAACCCGAGCAGTAATGAAATATCTTTGTCAACAGAGCCAGATAAGCGTTTCCTGGGTTTCCTCATTGGTCTCAGCCCTCCAGTTCTCCAATCGAATACTTTATTGGGTATCTGTTGTTCGTCCTTACGATTCATATGGCCATACAGACTTCCCTTTGGGTCCTGCCAATAAAATTCATTTGCTTAAAATTTAAAACTTGTGTACTAAAGAGTTTCGGATCGATGAATCCTGTTAAATGTAACCTTCTCACTAGCTGATTCACTTGCTAGTTATCCTGAATTCCTGTGTAGCGCGGAACGAAGTATCACATTGAAGCTTCCAGAACCATTCTCGATGTACTGTACGTTGACTAAAACTATAGCTATAGTTGCACCTAATCGTCCTTTGTCTCTGCCGTGTTGTGCACTGACACATACTTCCACTAGAAAGAGATATGCCAGATCTTCTATTGGTTGGAAACATACGATTCCAGGACCGAATACCTTTGTCCTGTTCATGTCGATGTTTTGGAACTATCCGTCGATGGATTCTTGTAGGGGTTGCTGTAGGTAGCTTATGGATTCATATAATTGTCTAGCAGTAAAGTTCCTGACTTTATCCTGTACGTTGTCTGCACAGGTGACCGCTCCCTATTTGATGATTGGTCTCACCGCTATATAAAAGATCAATTGAAATTCAAAGAGAGCTTACAGTAGACTAAACCCTTGTAACCGAACAGGAAATATGTATGACAGTTATTTAGTATCCAAATGACAGGACATTTGAAACGATAACAAGAAACACATCGTAGATGGCACACCACCGCAATGAGTATGCGTACGATAAAACAAAAGGACGGAATTTTGTTCATAAAACAAACGTATGGCAATGCCTATGTCTGCGGAGCCAGATTTCTAAATCGTAAATTTGTTAATGGTGCAGATGGTAACCTTTATGGGGCCTCCAAAGCAACTGAATGCAGGTTCATCTTCAAAAAATTCTAGAATCAAATTTAAAAACATAAATAAACAGTCACTGAAGAACGCCACACTTAGGACCCGCTTATATAGTCACAGGCAATTGTAAGGAATCCTTAATGTCATCTTTGCAACTGAGTTCAATAAATGCGAGCTGTTTATGAGAAAAAGATTGTTATAAAGGAGTGAATTCAGTTTGAATTCAAAGCTACATGAAACGGCCAAGCAATCTCAACACTAAAACAGTAAACGCTTTCAGGATAAATCCTGTTATCGACACTGGAAGATCTTTGGGAATAAGCTGAACACGAGAAACAGACCCTTAATCACTAAATAAGCAATAAATAATAAATAACAAAGCAATAACAAGCAATAAATATAATTATAATAAGCCACCATCTATTCAATGACAAGCTCCCATTTAAACAATCAGAAAAAATAACTACAGTATACCCCAAAAAGCGGTACAAATTTGACATACCAGTTAATTTGGCTCTGGCAATACTAATGTCATTATTTCTATCACAGAAATACAGTTTATTATTTCTAGTTGAGGAAATAAGCCGCTTAACGCTTCAGCAAAAGTGGAAAATGTTGAAAATTGACTTCAACAACAAAGACAATGGGTCAGAAATCACAAGAAAATGCTATTAAAAAATTTAATGGACAATCAGCGTCCACATCTAACGGTTTCAAGAATTTTGTGCGAAAGGTACATAATACACGCTACCTAGTTGACAACCCAACGCATATCCATATTCGACGTGTTCGTTGAGTCGCAAATGTTAAGGCATTGGCCGACAAGGAGGACCAACGGCAGAGAACGATTCATTATCGTGCATCGGAAAGGAGCATCAGCTGTTCTACCATGTGGTAAATTATTCGTGAAGATCTTGGTTTGTGACCGTGTAAGGTTCAATTGGTTCAGCAATTAAAGCGGTGACCAGTGACCATCTTCTTCGCTATCGGTTCGCTGTGTGATCAGTAATCAGTGATCGGCCAATATGGAATTAGCCAATATGGAATTAGTGAGAATCCCGATCAAAAAATCCAGTTTTTCGGACGAGGACATTTCTACTTCGATGGGTACGTAAATAAGCAAAATCCTCGCATTTATGGGATCGGACAATCCACAAGAATATCAAGAAAAGCCAAAGTATCCGTTGCGCGTTACTTTTTGGTGTGAATTGTATCGTGGCGGTATTATTGAGCCGTATTTCTTCGAAAATGATACCGACAGGATTGTTACCGTTAGCGGAATCATCTGCCGTTAGTATCTTTTTAGTCGCGATGTCTTGAAAATATTAAATTGGACCTGCCAGCAAAACTTTAGTTTCAGCAAGATGATGCGCCACAATGCCACAAATCGGGCGTTACAATAGCCGAAGTGTGTCAAAACTTCGATGGCCGCATGATTACTCGAAATAGTGACGTGGATTGTTCGAAAAGGAGCAGCATTTAACGCCTTTGAAATTTTATGTGTGCGGTGCCATGAAGGGCAAGTGTTATGCTGACAATCCACAAACAATCGACCATTTGAAAGCCTAAATTAAAGCAGCCATTGCCGAAATAAAGCTGCACACAATCCAAAATGTGCTCAAAAATTGAACTGGACTGATTAAGTACATCAAGGACAGCCGCGACTTCTACATGGATGAAATCATTTTCCATAAATAACATGAAGGATTGTACTTTCAAACAAAAAATCAATTTGGAAAAATATTAAGCCGTTTTGTTTGGAACAACAATTTTGTTTGGAACATTTACCAAACAATATTTTATTCTAGGATTAAAGCCAAAACCGTCGAAAGCCTTCAAGATGACTACAGGAGAACCAAAAAAAACCATAGCCAAGTGACCACACCATATTGCTACACAACTACATCCTCAATTCTCGAGCAATCCGTTCCAACATGGAACATTATCCTTTCAACGACATCAATGGCTGTACAACCCTTTTTTTATTGCTATGGCAACAACCCTGTAATGGGCTAGCTGCTGGTGGTACCGATGCCAACCTTATACAGCCCAACTGGTCGGTCAATCTATTACCACAAGTATTGGTTCTTGCTTAACTTCTTGAGAGTCATCTATTTTACGGCTGTTTGGTTTCACGAAAACGATCCCTTAACGTTCTTCCCGACGCTGCCGACCTTGCTGACTGGATGGAAATAAATTTCATGTCCAGAGAAAACTTGAATTTCACCGAAAAAGAAACCGGCAAGGAAGTTATAAGAAGGAAGAGAACTAATTTATCGTATAACATAGTAAATTTATTAATAATTACAAATAATTTGTCAACATCTAGTTACGATAGTCCTACATAACCCGCTACCATTTCAATTCGAGAAAAACAAATGCCTTCCCTATGGCAGACAAAGGGTTGATTGCGTGCAAACCCTTCTCAACGAATTTTCAAATGATGGATGTATGTACACAGGAAACTTCACGACCAATGAGTGCAAGTGGATCCTGCGTAGATTCAACATACACGCTCTCTCTTCAGCTTCAAGCCCATAGTATTTATCAAACACACAGGAAAACACTTAAAGGGGTGAAGCTGGTGAAATTGAAATGGAAAGGTTGATGAGAATGAAAAAAAAGTTGTATTGTACTATTTCTTGACATCACTAATCGATCGGGTTGTGAAGTGTTTATTTGTGAATGTCAGACTTATTGGAGTTTAATTGCCTTGGCGACATGGAAAAATATGAATGGGAAAGGAAATGGACTGAAATGAAAGGCGAAAAACATTTACGCACGAGCTTGTATACATACTTAGGGAAATATTGAGGACGCGAGAGTGGATAACAAAAATATCAAATTAAAAGGGTGGAAAATCAACTTGTTAACATGTTTCATATGGTGTGCGTTTGTGTGTGGTTTGAGTTTCCTTCTATAGATATTATATGCGACCCTACACGGTCTAGGCTAAGTAAACTCAATTATTTCGTTTCAAAGGCTAATTATGGGACAATTTTGTTATTGTTTTGCTACGACGACATATTTACTGCAGGATATTACATGAGCTACTTACCTATTTTTAATGAATTGTCGGTGATTCCATGTCAGCAATATAATAAATGTACTTGTATGCTATGAAAATGTGTAGAAGGATATTTTTCCTCTATATAAATGTTTTGGCTGAATTATTATTAATTATGAATAAATTCAAAAATTATCAACCCACATTGTGATGAATTTTGTAGTGAACTATTTTAATTCACTTCTGCCACCTTCTAGCTCGGTGTTCTCTTCTCTCGATTGCATTGAAGGCGCATCCTGGTGGTACTAGAAGAGGAAAATTTTTTGGGGGTGTGCCAGCATTTTTTCCAGCTGAAGTCAAACCAAACTTACAACTCCGCTTGGTGATTCCATTTTTCTTTCATTAGTGCTGCTCAATGCGATTCTTTCATGCTATTTTCTTATATCCTTGATTTTCTAGGTTGGAAAATGGACAAAATACTGGTCTTTTATCTGATCCATAAATTAATCCATGCTTTTGGACACCCTAAAAATTGATGACTACAAAAAAGCAAGTACATATGCATTTAATTGTCAGCAATGAGCTAAGCTTTCTCACAAATCAAAAAACAACCAAAAATGAATAAAATATAAACGACAAACAAGTTTTTCTCTTCTGGATTTATAGCACCTGGGAAATTCCGCGGGAACCCAGTATATTTTAATAACCGTCAAAAGTCCTCTAGACGTAATAATTTGTTTCATATACCAGAACACCATAAGCGCTGTATCGCCTTTGATGATGTTCTGGAAGACTATACTGAAGTATATCTGTACACTTTCAACTTGAGACAAAGGACCAAAACCTATATAACCGTCCAGAAAAAGCATTTTCTAGCCAGAAGGAACGATGATAGTGAAAATATACTCGATGTAGTTAAATAGAAAAAAGCTGGAATAATGAAAGTTGGTTTGAAACATGCATCCCAGCTGATTCTCGTCCGTTTCTAACTTTCTCTTTACAAAAGCTTCACTTTCTGAGCAAAACAGGAGTTAAATAATAAGAAATATAACTGAAAAACCATAGGATAAGTCTGCTCGTTAGTAAATAATTTAATTGTATCACAAAAAAGCTGCAGGATACCTGCTCCTAGGTGATTCGTTGAAAGTCATTTTCCTTGCTTGACAGTCTTCCAAATCTTATTTGACAAAGCTTAAGATGAAACCCTTTACTCTGAGATGAACTCTGTTTGAGCTCAGATAGCACATGTAGGTAACAACATTGAGTCGACTTTCATTTCCCTTGCAAACTGAACCCTTGAATCCCGATGTAATTTATTTTGGAGGACAAGACTCTTTGGATCACTGTTTTAGCTTAGGTTACAGCTCCTGTGAAGACGCGACACTTCTCCGATCATTGAATATGTTCATGTTGTCTGATCTTGAATTAGTACTCTCACAGACATTGTATCTCGCCCCACAATCTATACTTTATGTCCTGATTCTTAACACGTTCAGCATATAGAGCTCCTCTTTGGATCTATGCTGTCTTATGTAGTATACACTTTGAGTTTGAAACACCGCCGAAGAACCCGTTTTCTTCACCTAATCTATGTCCGTTTTATCCTTACGAAAAAGTTGTTTGGTTTATTTCTCAGTCAAATTGACGATAACCAATTGCTGTCTTCAATAATCTCAGGAAGTCATCTTGCTTTGCTTGCACTTAAACCGGGAAATTTACTTTTTCAGGACTCTTCTACTTCATAAACTTCTACTTAATGCATGATAAATGACCGCGACTTCTGCGGTACCATTGATTCAATCGAGGCTATAATCTCCTTCTTCCCAAAGGTGCTTCCATTGCGCACATCCTGTAAAGTAGTGAAATTGTAAATTAGCTCAAAGCCTATGCAGAGGTTATATATTTAAAGCAACTCTTTAAAAAGGAACAACGGAAGAGTTATAACAAAAAACTAAGAAAAACAAGAGCACTGTAGGCCTTGCTTTAGAGAGCTCCTCGATCCCTCACATGCAACTAAACTTCTCGAGTCAACAAAATTCCAATCTCAAAAACTTCTCGAACAAATAAGAGGACACCTTTGAGCAGTGGAAAATGTTTAGTCATGATGATAATGCCAGAAGTATAACGAAGCTCTGGGAATCGACAAAAACCAAGTTGATCTCATAAAAGCATTCACTAATGCCAATGGACTCAAAAATTCGCTTTGCAGTTGCTTCACAAAACTACACATCCACAATCTGACCCGCAACTTTTTCAGATATAGGAGTTAGTAGAAGCAATCTAACCTGTCCACAAAATTGTCTCCCTTTTTCTCCCCTTCACCGTGCAGAGGGGTGCAGGGATGCAGAGATACAGCCTAGGTTTTTCATTGCATCTCATTTTGCGAAGCCCTGAATGAAATACTAAAACGTAAGCTAAAAGCGAAGGCTTAAACGATAAAAGATGAATTTTCAGGTAGTGTCACTATTGAACCGTCAACTGTTGTCTATAAAGGACGAGCTCTGGAGCCCGAAAATATTTGGTGTGCAACATCGACATTTATCAACTTTTTTGACATCATGCAAGTCTAGGACAGTATATGCACCCCAAAATTTGCACGGTATAATTACGCTTCAACCTAGGATACTAGTAACCACGAGAATGATTACACTGCATTCAAGTCTATGTGTCAAAACGAATACTAAATACAGACAGGATCCAGACACTTACAAACAGACAGGATCCAGACACTTAAAAACAGACAGAATCCAGCTGTCTGAAACAGAGAAAAGTTTTGGAGAAGAGAAAGAGAGAAAGGTTGGAGAAAACCCAGGTTTTTTTGAACTTAGTACTGCAGTAATTCGTTACAAATGTTACAATGTACACCAAAGGTGCTTTACAAATATTTTTTTTTTGTAATATACAAATCTAGCTCCAGACCGCCATACGTCCATACAAATGTTTCGAAGTCCTTTTCTTTTGTCGGGGAAAGGAAAAGCAAATGAAATCGTGTTGAACCTCAGCAACACACGTAATTGGTCTAAGAAATAATCTCAATGAAATAAAAAACTGACACCTACAAGAGAAACTATAACTGAACTAAAAATACTGACAACTTTGCTTACCTCAGCATAAAGTTGACGATACATAGGAATAAAACTGTCAAGATAAGGATATGAATACAGCCCGCGAATTAAGCTTTTTTTGGGTCCTGATAAACTGGTGATGATAAACTTGTGATGATAAACTTGTATGAACGTGATACCCAGCTGCATCCACAGAAAAATGAAGCCCTCCATATACATGTCTAAAATACGGTCTGTGTTTTACTACAGATGAGAAGCATAGTCCATACACAAGTATAAGCAAAATTTCATCACAATTTCATACCGAGTGTCCTTAGAAGATTCGTTGGAGCGAAACCAGGTGATACCACCCTGAATTGGAACCAAAAAAGAATTGTACGTAATATTTGATGACCCACAAGTCTCCCATAAAATAAAGTTCCAGAAACGCCACACAATCCGCTTGAAGCGCATGGATGACGGTCTGGTCCGAAAACCAGCTTTTGACAGGAGCACCAACAAAGGAAAAAGACCAGTAATGAAACCTCGATAGTGCGGGAGGCTATTTTATCGACGATAACATTGTGATTCAGCTTGGCATTGGAGCATGATCCAAGGAAAAACTTGGACGATAGGTATCTTAGAGGCTAACGCGTATGAGGGGGCTTTATGATGACAAAGGACCTTAACCAGTCACAGAAGAGTTTCTCTTTGTCACTCCTGATCGGAAATCTACAAGAGAACCACCTGATCTAATTGCAATTTGAGTGTCATCAGGCTCCAAAATTCCTTGGTTTTTCGCAAACAAATTTTGACAACTGTCACTTTAACAAGCAGTGCATGCCAGAAGGCCATAATACATAAAACGGGGCCAGAACTTTCGCAAAACTTAATTCCAGACTTTCAAATCAAATGAGACCTGCTAGGCTAGCAAAGACAAGCGTACGTTTTGATAACAGAGCTTAGGGTAAGCCCATATAAGGATCAATAAGTACAGGAATCGGAGCTCAATGACCTCAATTTATGTCTTGTTTTCGAGGAAGAAATGTAGACGAGGTTTACTATTCAGGTTCTATACTTACTATTCGAGGTTTGTACTCAGTCACATTTTCGTTTAAACCGAAGTTTCAACAACTGTAATGGAAAATTTTGAAAACAAAACATCAAAAGCCTTTCGATTCGCCAAATTCTATCGTATGATAGACTTTATCAACTCTAGGAACTAGCGATTCGTTTTTTTTTTGAGGGAATAAGTACTAGAGCCTCTTTAATTTGGGAATCCTTAGGGCCAAAATATGACGGTTAAGGCTGATCATTTTACTAGAATATTACAAAAGTTCGTTTTCTCCACGCAACTTCAATCTCTTCCTGCAATTGCCGCATTGGATGTGCAAACATGGTTATAATAAGGTGGCACCAACTGCCAGACGTCAAACGAGCAATTGACTATCTAAAAGTATTTTTGGTAGAATTTTCTAACTTATGTCGCATGGACAGGATGTTTTGTGATCTCCCATGATTAAAATTCTTGTCTCCTGGGATTTCTTAGTGTAGAGTTGAAAATTGAAAATTTGAATAAACCTCATCGGAAACCTGCAAATGAAGCAACCAAGTAGGTTAAAATAAAGTCGAATATTTTCAAGGGCAGGGAGTTGGTGAAGCTCATTATTATCGACGTTGCAACAGCTTTAGTTTGATCTTGATTGCCAAAATAGGCCATCACATATCATCCCATTTATTATCACTGCCTGGCGACATGTTCTCTAAATTGTGTTTGCTTTTCAAATTGCTCGCGATTATCCTTTCAACTTCATATATGGGTAGAATAAGTTCTCGATTGTTTGCTTTGATCATTATTACGCTTCTCAATTGTTTTCGATGTTTCTAATAGGAAAGGGATTCTTATAGAATTCATTGCACAGGACCTCTACAGCTGGATGCACTGTGTATCGAAGACGGCATTGCACTTATCAGATTACTCTTTTTTATACTGATTGTACCTAGTTTTGTTATGTAATTTAATTATAAAAAGCGATCCTTGTTCAATTTTTAATCAATATCCTTGATATTGAAATTCTTGCACTCTCTTGCCCGCAAAAAACCGAGTCCCGAGTCTAATATCATTCACTCCAACAAACTGTACGACTAAGATCCTTGAGAACATATGTGCGTGTTAGATAAATCTTTTAACGTAAAGGATAGTTTCAATACTTACCGTTAGAGATAAGTTTATGACATCCTTTTTCTCTGTTAATTGGGAAGCGATTTGCTCTAATAAACAAGACAAAGTGAGCTCATAAGAACATTTAATGCCAGTAAATTGTTAATTTAAATCAAACCAAATCGTTATATGAAAATTCAATTTTTTAATCTTTCTTTCTTTTTAATCCCAGAATGCATTACTCCCTGAATTTTCTTGTGTGTGGTCTCCTTTTTACTTAAACAAGATTATATTTGATGCTCTAATGATTCACAATAGCAACATATTGAATAACTTCTACTGTACTCACGCTACCACACAGAAGGGTTGGTCAAAATTCCATTCTTTATAATTACAATTCAAATGTTCAACTCAACCTTTATACAATCAATACAAATCCTTTCGAACCAGCCCGGTAACAACATAATTGCAACTCTACACCATAATGAGCTGTCCAACTAATCTCCTTTCAATTTTCACAATTTCTTTTTTGCAAACTCATCAAATTATCCAGTAACTGCTTTCTTAAGGAAATTCTGCCTCTGAAATGCATTTTCCATAACAAAAAAACATTGTTTTTGAAAAATTTTGCAGGTAGAACAATTTTATTGGAAAAAGGGGTTCGCAAGTTGAAGGACCAGCGACGCCAATCAGAAAGGAATTCTTGTTGTTGCTGTTTTTGTTCGATCTTTTTTCTCAGCAATTCCAATGTTGGACATGTTTTAACTCTAACCTAAATCATATTTAATGATCCTTACCGATCGCCTAGTCATTATTATTTGGCACTAATGGTCAGTTGGGAAAAGGCTTGAAAAAAGGCTTTGCAACATTAATGCATTGGCTAAAGAAAGGAGTCGAATTGAAATTGGATATGATTCTCATTTCTTGAAATGAAAAATCGTTTGCGTAGACAGAAAGAAAACAAATGGGCCGAGGATGAGAAAGGGTTTCTTGAATTGATGATACTTGATTTTTAAAATAACCATACGGTGATCATCAGTATCTAGACGACATAAGGAAAGGATATTTATAGGAAATTAACGAGAGTGTAAAGGCTTCCTTCAACAAAAGACGTGAAATATGTAACTTTGGTAGCGTAGAAAATGGCAGCAACATCTCGCAATCCTTGCAGTTGTTTCTCCAGCATAAGTTGAAAGGTTATTATCCGGTAAAGAGTATTAACCGGTAGATATTTCAGTGACATCCTTGCGAAGGTTAAAATTTTAATTTTTGTTGGGACTACTTACGTCAATTTTCCACATGCAACGATTCAAAGAGTAAAAAATTTAAGGAGTTAATACGCTTTTTCATAGGAGACAATATAAATCTTCAACAGACTTGAGATTCATTCAGGACTATTATTTATATGAAAAGGATGGTATTCTATTGTTAGCGCTACCAGTGTTTTTGAAACGCTGTATAAAAGTAGACTCTACTCCTTCCACATCGGGAAGAATCACAGAATAGCTGTATCTTATTCGACAAAACTTTCCCAGCCTTAAGCCGCGTTCACACAATGCTAATGTCAACAAGGACAACAGCAGTCTCCTTATGCAAGCACTTTCAAATATATAATGCATTCACATTAACACTTGGAATTTATTCCATATGACGGATCCCACCATACATACTACGAACTGCCTGTTAGAATACAACCGCTAAATAGTTTCAGCTCCTGAAAAACATCCAGAAAATGGCTCTAAGCAGTTTTATACCACACACATGCAGATAGAATTCAGATTCTCGGAGTCCTTGCACTTGCCATCATCACTAACATATAAGTACGCCAAGAAAGTTGGATACACTCCAAGGTGGTACGTGTAATAGCCAGAGTGAATTCCATCCAAATAGCCGTATACTGTGTCAACCCGGTACTATCCTTATTATCAAGTGGACACTGGAACAAAACTAGTCATAAATCACATATGACGGATAATTTTTTTTTCGACCCCTAATTTATCATACGCAAACAAACTCCTTCAACCATCGCATATAGTCTCATTCATGAAGGCTCCAAAAAGAACAGGATATCCTGCTTTATATAATAGTTATAGGACACTATTGTGTAATATGGTGATGAGCGTCCTGGGACCGGGCAGAATAACAAAGTAAGTCAACTTTACTTTCGAGTAGAATTTGCCTGTTTTGTTCTTTGCGCTTTACGGGGCTACGAAAACAAGTGATAAAAAGGGAATCCAGGAAATAAAATCGTTGTCCTTGTCATTGACTGAAATTTAATCTTCCACTTAGGTACCGCAAACGAACATTAGGTACGTTGTCTTAATTATTTTCGTGAACTCTTGCATCCTCTACAACAAGTACCATCGAACTCTTATGGACCATACATTCCCAGAGTCACCAAATTATCTCTCTTCAAACTAAAACAAATGGTGAGAAATCGATTCGGTTGAAATAAGTCGAAGGATATTAATATGTCATAGTTCACAAGATAAATTATCTATCTTCGGACCTACTTTACATACACCTACACAACAACTTCCTCTGCAACCGTGGCGACCAGCAGATGAACAGACACGATTAGAAGGAACCACTCAAACGATAGTGTCCATATTGAAACATGTGTATGGAAATATGGATCAATCAGCCAGTCCATTCGTTTAGCATCTAGCAAGGGTCTGTCATCCGGGCAGGATTACTTCTCACTTAGCACCCGCTCACATTCCCGGGCTACATTTTTTCTCAGGCTTTCGTATCGTGCACCTTTTCTCTGCTTATCTGCGGAATGATGTTCGCAAAGATTCTTCAAATTCTTTCCGATGATGAGTATCATGTCGCCCCGCGAACACATCCTGTTTTTGAGGAAAGGAATATATTAGTGATAGTCTAGGCGATTAGATGTTTAGGAAATATTTTAGTAGGCTCATTGATAATAAACGAATGTAACGGAAAAAGGGAGTTTGCTGTTGTGACGGGATTCGTTCCAACATAGTTCTGGATTTTAATTGAATTTCTGTGGGTCATGAAATTAACGTTGTATGACTTAAAAAATTGTCATGCGCTAAGGAAATGATGTATTTGTGTGACATGAATGTGAAAACGAAACATTCTAATTGGTAATTTTTGAGTTATGAAATATCCAAGCCCATTTGTTTCACGCAGGGTATTCTATGGTTTTAATTATTTTCGGGTAAACAAACGAGCAGACGCAGCTCTAACTTCAAATTTGATGAGAGTGTTCCACACCCATGGAATTTCTTAATAAACTTCTTATAGTTTTAATACAAATTCTTTGATATCAAGATCTATTTCAATTCGATGTGATTATAATAACTGTGTGTCAATTTATTAAAAAAATGGTTACAACGAGTTAAAATTAAGAGAGAGCTAATATGATTTTGAAAGCTTACAGCAGCCATCTTTGAATCAATACTTGGCCTTGCCTGTCAGTTGTCATCAATAAGAGTCGCTACCAATCTCAAGTCGCTCAATCTTAATATCACGTTACCGAACCGGTTGATAATTTGCTAATTGCTTCAACATTTAATTTACTAACTCACCAACTAGCAACAATTTGTTTTTCCATCGTCAATCTGCTTCCATCTATGCTCAATAGTCAAAGTGTGTGAAACAGTTCCAGGCTAGGGTCTCTTGACAGTGGGTTTAGTGGGTAGTCTGGTAGCATGCGCTCCTAGGAGTCCCACACTCCGGGCGTAAATTGCCTGCCCCTTCCCACCCAAAGCAAAAAAAAAATTGACAAAGTGAGATTGATAGTTGGAAAGAGTGTTCACTTTTCAGGATAGTAAATCACTAATCAACCTCGCACCGCCAGCACTGAAAAGAATACAACTGTTGTTGGTACAAATGTTGTTAAAAAACGAACATTTGTAACTTTTACATCCTTGGTATGAATAGGAACTTTCAAGGGGGACCTCTGGTTTGTTTTCAATCCCGAATCTAACACAAAGTAGCCTCTGAGATACCAGAAGCTTAAATGCAATAACTGAAAGTCTGAAGATATAATTCGGCAGCCAGAAACCAAGATTATAAACTAAATGCCAATGGGTAGACACTAGAAACGCGACCTTAAAGGCGACAATCTAGAACCACTAAGGTCAAAAGGGTCAAAAGTCCTGCATTTTGAATCTAGAAGTTAGCAGCAACCATAGACTCTAAATATGTAGCGAGAAACCAGCTAAACTACCTTGAAAAACTGTAGGATTTTATAAGTTAACTCCTTGCTATAATTAGCTCCTTGAGTGAAACTTGAGAATTTTATAACACAAACAAAGATACAACAATTCAAAATAGAACGTCTGGCCTGGTTTCGATAAAAAGTCTAACGTACAAAAATGTTGAGATCCTTAAGAAAACGTTCAAAAACTAGACGCGTAATCAAACAAGACTCTAGACGGATGTTAATGCTAATAGTCTGACCCTCAGAATAATTATTATATGTGAAAAATTCTTTTCCTCCCGAGAATAACTGTAGGATATATACTACGAACTTAGTGAAGAAAATTTCTATTTACTTCGCTGATACACAATAATATATGTATCAGTGATCATACAACATGACCATTGTTTTTTTTTTTTTCGCACTTTTTTTCGCAAAAGAAAATCTAGGATTAAATGTGTCAAAAATTGAGAGTCGTAAAATACCAGAACAAAAACCATAATATAACTGCTAAAAGCTATCTCGCAACAGACAGGAATTTTAAGCTAGATGTCACAGACTAGCATCTAGTGACTAGCCGTCAGTAGCCAGCAGTTAACATAACTAACCTCTAAAGGAAAAAGCCTGAACGCAGAAGTAGCCAGACTGGGCAGGACTCAAGAAATGGTATTGAAACCAATAAGAGGGAATAAACTGCGGCTTATATGAAATGGATGTCTGGTAGCACATGTCTTCCTTTCATTGAGTAACGAATGATGATAGTGAACTTTCATATTGAAAGGACTGCATGGTCGACCTAACATAGAATTTCAGAGATATTTTTAGGGAGCTTGGAAGTTAGATATTGATTGAATATTGTTTACTAACTACACATAGCTTGGAAGTTAGATATTGCTAGAATATTGTGTACTAACTACACATCGTTTTAATCACGGTTTAGTTTTCTATTTTTCCTGTACTTTCCTGTCTGCTCGCTTGGTGCCGTTCAATCTATTTAAAAAATAAAGTGGATTAATAATCAAATCCTGCGTCAACGCATGAAATCATTGAATTATCAGATTTTTTAAAACGATCAACTAGGATCCATGATAGAGGAGACGAATTTTCCTGCAGAAGATTCCTGCAGACTAACAAGATCCATTTGATGTATGCCTGATTGGCTGCACTTAGTTCTAGGGCAACCCGCTTGCCGTTAGCAAATTTATATAGCACAGCTGAGCGTAAAGTTGTTTCTCAATGACAGTTACTTGCATTTGTCAATTAGCTGCGTTGTTGTCAGTGGATTACGATATTTGTGTTTTATAAATTTTATATTCATTATTTAAATTTATTATAAAATGAATGGCTCGGTGGAGCAAGGACGTGCTAGGGAATAATCGATGAAACCAGTGACAAAAACACATGCTATGTCGAGTATGGAGTACGGTGACGTTGCTATGAAGCGTACAATATGTTTCAGGTGGCATGAAAGGCGATGATCAACACTTGATTAAACACAGCCGGTGTCCTGAACATTCGTCCACGAGAGCTGATTATCAAGAAAATAAACGCTCTGATGGAAACTTATCGTCTTCCGATCACTTTAAAACTTTCTAAAGAAAGAAAAATATCACTTTAGTTTTACTAAAAAAAATTTTAACCAGAAATTTGAAGGCGCACTGCTTTACTGGCACTATATGTTTTACGACTGTCCGTCAAGGCCAACAAATCCAAGATTTTCAAAACAACTCGAGACAAAAATGAAAAGGTTTTGCCGATTATCATATGTTGATAATGATTTACGGCCATAGTGCGAGCAGATAAGTCCAGTTTCTCCTGTGGTTTGGTCAAACGTCCGCCAAACCATCCAAAGCTTGAATGGTTTAGCTTACGTAACTGCTAGGCATGAGGAAATGTATCACCTAGATCTCTTAGTATCTCCTAAACGTACGTTCAGTTATCCTTGATGCTGATCTCGATGTTCAACAGGAACGCGTCCCTAAAGACCCCATAGCAAACCAGGTTCATTGTATTGATTCGCTTCAGGGACGCCGTTCATCGCAAAAGGGCTCAGAATGAAGAGAATTGTTGATTTAAATTCAGGAAGTCATAAGTTTTGTGTTAAGGCTCGGTCACTGCTCTTTTGCCGCTTCACCTCATCTTACTCCTAGTAATTTTTTGTTTTCTTTCCTGAACTCACAGGACCCTTGAAAAGCAGGCAACTTTCAAAATTAAAAAACGGTGACGAAAAATGAAGACAACTTCGAATATTACGATCGAAGCGACATAGGGTTATGACGAGTTCGCTTATGTTCTATAGTTCGGGATCAGACCACACTCCATTCAGGCCTCAAAACTTCCGATCCAAATACCCGATCAACTGTCACTTCTCCACCCTCTTCCTTTGCAAACTCTGCCACCTAGTCATTCTTTTGAGCATGCCATCCTAAAGTTCAAAACAACATGATTTGAGAAGATTCCCTTGATGAAGTAGCTAAGGAACAAGGAGTTAATGGACATTACAAAGGAAGCAATTTGGGACTATTCGAAAACATATTAGCGGGAAAGTGTGACAATTGATGAGGACAGTTCTTCGAAGAGAACTCAAACACGTGCCTTCAAAGTTGATAGTTTTTGAATAGATCTCGTATGGAATGTCAAAAATCAATTACCAGCTCATTGACATGGCCAAAAAATAAAACCAATAAAGGCAAAACTCAATGACCAACTAACTGCATAAGCCCTGAATATAACTATGGGAATACATGATTACGTCGCAAGCAGAGCAATATCCTTACAGACCACTATATTTCCCTAAACTATTCAAAAATCATCTACCAAACTCTGATTCACCTTTGCCGATAAAATATTCCGAAAACTCCCTACTCTCTATCATCCTTCTGCTGTTTGCATAGAATAACTTATCATTCTTGTGACTTATGTCAAGATTGAGAAAATATCTTTCAACTTCTTTCCATATCCTTATAGTAGTCAAATGGCGACTTGACTCAATTCACTCCCTTAAAAAAAGCCTTAACACACTATCATACACATCCACCTCAAGGGAGGACGATTCGAATCCGAATTTTTCGAGAAAAAGCCTCGAAAAAAAAACGGGAAGACCAAATCATCCCTTGCGTACGTGCGTATATTTACGAAGGATACGTTGGTGGCTGTATTGTATCCCTCAATGTGCGTGAATGTATGGATGTGCGGAAGTTAAAAAACTATACAAGTTCAATGATTTATGGACAGCATTTGGTGATGGCAGAACAACAATCCTGACCAAACTTTTGTTTTTTAAGAGCTGCACAAAAGAACGTAATTTTTTTGTGTGTGTTGTTTTTTTTCGTAAACTTTGAAAAGGTCTCACTGAACCATTTCTTCGTAATCATCTCGACTAGTGGATACATACATAAGAGGATACGATTCATATGAGCAAGATAGACCACATGAATGGGATGACAAAAACAAAGGACAATGCACGAGGACGAAACAAGAAAAAAAAATAAACGTTGGTGGAAAATCTCAAAGGAGATTGGATCCGTTTGGGAGCTCATCTAGAGGAACCGGAGCATTATCAAGTAAACAGAGGTCGACAGAATGGAGCGGGTACTGTATCCTTGACTAATGGCAAATTTGAACGATGGATCAACTTGTTTCGACATATTGTCCCAGCGTCAAGCATCACCATTTTCTGATAGCTTAATAGCTAGCCGGAATGACTTGAGACTAACATATGGAGTGGGAGAGCTGATAAATTCCCTTGGAGATGATGCGTTGATGGCGAATTGTATTTTGGTAATGTGATAGGTTCCTGTTGAGATTATCAGGTGGTAATATAGTTAAGCAAATGAAATGTTTTGTGGGGATGAAGAAGGATGAATTGTAGACTTGGTTTGCATGAGAGGACAAGTATAGCATGCCAGGCTAAATCAAATGCAGATAACACATTACCTACGATTACTCTTCCTTCAAAAAAAGGGTACCAAAGGGGATAGTTACATGTTTGCTATTTGTTGGTGTAGTTAGACCCCGTTGTAAATAAAAAAGTGAAGTGAAAGTTGATCAGTGGCAAAATGACCATCAGGAGAGTACAGTGATAAGAACACAATTAAGTCTAATGGTTCTTTTTTGGACTTTTTATCTGTTTTTATCAACACAATTAAGTCTAATGGTTCGTTTTTTGAACTTTTTATCTGTTGAAAGAGATAACATAAAGATCACATAACCATAAATTGGTCTATTCCTATAACTTTGTGTTGATCGAGGGTGAAGAATCATTCTTCGCAGCCCCACTATCAGGTTATGTTTGATATCCACTCAGTTACTTCCGATCCACTACTTTATCATTTTAGTCTTCTATAACCAAAGTGAATTTCAGCCTCAGAGTGTGCCCTTTAGGGAATACAGAGTCTCCTCAAAATGCTACACGTCTATAGAGATTTAATCGCTTGCTTGGGCCACCTTAGTCTAAATAAGCTATTCCCGGAGCCACATTTCCTGAATGAGAATTTTTTAGCACCGAGGAATCAAATAGTGGCATATTCACTTGCCTTACCACTATCTAGACCCTGAGCTTCCGAAGTTACAGATAATTGGCACGATATTTTCTGCGTAATAGGTTACATATGCCCTGGGATTATTTTCATACCCGGTCATGTTTCTTTTTGGGTCGCGCGGGGGTAATTTTGTAACTCTTGCCTCCAGACTGATGTTTCATGGTCTTTACCAAATTCTTCAGGCAAATTGTCACCGAATCCCAAAGATATGTCTTCCCGCCAAATGCTTGGACTTCCAATAATTGCTGATATGACCTGGACCTTTGCAATTCCACCTGTCGAGGGTTTAATCTCTTCCGCGCTCCAACCAGTTTTTTCAACCCAGAGCAAATCTAGGTTACCTTGAGATTCCTTATTTTGAACCCTTTCTGACAAGCTACCCCACCGTTTTATCTAAATATCGGCTATCATTGTTGCTGGAAGTTTTGCTAGAATGCTCTATAAAGCCCCTTCCTTTAGCTTCCTATAGTCCTTTAGCTTAAGTTTGACTGAGTCGTCCATCTTCTCAGTGGATATGAAACTATCTAGATGTGAAATTTCTATTAAGTAAGCATCCGCCCTTCATTTTGGGCGGCTATTGACGTTTGTAGTTTCCTTAGTTTTTGGATGTTTTTAAAGGTTTGCATGGCTGCGCGTATAAGGATGCGTTTTGACTTAAGGAGATCATGCGCCCGTTAATACACAGACTATATCAATACGAAAAGACGACCCAGTGAACCAACAATGTTAGCATGTTGTGTATTTTGACCTGGAGCAACATCAAGTCGAAGCTTGAAGTTTCAATTTTTCAAATTTGACGAATCCTTGCAAAGGATCAGTTTACTGCTTTCTTCAGACTCACAGAACTCCTAGAACTCACAGTAGTGGACCAATTGTCATATAGCAGAGGTTCAACCCAAGGCTGGCTTCATATGCACAATACCTCCTGTTGGATCAGCCAATAGTTATTTTTACAGTTTTCTTGAGAAAACTCCTTTTCCTCGCTTAGGACCCCAGAGTTATAATGCGCGCTTGACGCTTGTAGAAAGAGCACTTCTATGGTCTTCAAACTAGATATTTAAATGGCAGTCATCACCACTGACAACCCTTTATCACTCGCAACTAGGAATATAGACGTATCAGCAAGGAGCTTTAGCGGTTATTTATATTATAGCGATTAGACTTCGAATCCCTTCCAGGTGAACGAAACATCTTTGGATCACTTGGTCTTCCAGGGCTCCCCAAAGTAGAAGTAGCCTCAGCCTTTGCTGCTCTCAAAGCACATTCAAATTTTTGTCTATATCTAAATTTTTTCTTCTGTTTCCGACAGCTAGCCAAACGTCCTTAAACTCCCCAAAACAAACTGTTTTTTGCAATTACAACGTTTTCAATATAGTCCTTGCATTTTGATAACTTTTATTCTCCCAAAGATCTTTTCTATCTACAGCGCACTCTTCGGAATGAAAAGTGTAAACATGTAGTGGTGATGACCAAAGTGATGATCCTTGTTTGTCAATTCATCGAAACTCCTAGCAAGTGGTTCAGTACTAGTACTTATCTAGTACCCGTAGCATATTTAATGTTTCTGAGTTACAGCCCAGTTCATATCCCAGGAATTACCTTAAAAACTTTCCTCTTCTGAACAATCATCAAAGCTTACAACCTTTCAAGCTCTTTTACCTCAAGAAATTCTTTTGCATCCTTCCACCAATTAGCTCTTTTGACGGAGAAGAAGACAACAGCTTCCTCGAATACAAAGAATCCATTTCCTCCAGCTTCCTTAGAGTAACTCTTCCACTATGAAGTCATCTAGAGTCCTTGTTATGATCTTCTATGTAATTTTCTTTGAGTGTTTTCTTTCTGGAAGTCTTTTCTTTCTGATGTACACTCTAAAGGATGTTCGCTGAGCGCTGTGATGACAAGTACGGTATCAAATGAGCTTGTCTAGGTGTCTGGCGTTCATTTACATCGAAGGAGCGTTTGTGATTGCTCCAACCTTATCTTATAGTGACTTGAATATAATCCAGCAGAAGACAATTTTACTCAACAGTGTATCAAATTGGATCTACTTCTGCTTATGACATCCTTAGCAAACCTCGGACTTCACAAACGTCTACTGCTCGTCCGTGGACCTAGTGGGATCGTCGTTGAATCAAATTTCCTCAGGTTCTTCGGGTTTTAATAATTTTCACAATTCTGTTGCTGAAACAAAGCTGTTATCATTGTTGGAACACAATGCAGATGTCATAATGATCCTTTAACTTTCTATGCAAAACGATCAGGTCATACTAAGGCTGCCACCTGGCTTTAGGTGGATATGTTCATAGCTGAACAAACTCTCATCAGGTACCCTGATTCGGAATACGGCGACTGCAACATCTGCTCAAAGATATCGGACCTTGTACCTATTTTAAGGTTTGTCAAGGTTTTATTTAGCCGGAGATGGCGATCCTGACGGAATTTAAGCCTTAAACTTTTCACAATTGAACTTCACGCAGGATCTTCATGACAGATCACTGCTAAGTTCAAATTACCACAACTATCAGCTCAAATCAGGTCAACAATCTTTTTTTATTTCCCTAGAAGAAGGAATGTTTAAGGACATCCTTCTGTGTACAGTACAGTTTAGATCTCTGGTTCCTATTAAGTCAAGATGGAGTTGCAACACCCCCCTCTCTCTCTCTCTCTCTCTCTCATCCTTCATGACCTAAAACCACAAGTTTTTCTCCGACAGTAAATAAAAACTTCGAATCGAAAACCAGAGAAATAATTTTATATGTAGCAACAGCTAGGGGGGATCCCATGACAGGCTTCTGCCGCGCAAGGATGATAACGTGCCTATTGCTGTAGCTTTTTTTTGCAGTACAATGATAGTTGTTTTTTTTAAATGTTAATAGCAAGAAATTGTTGAAAAATAAATTGAAAAAAATAGCACAAAAATTTTATGAAGATGAAAGAAATTGTTGTTGAAATTGTTTGAGCAGTCGTCCCACTTTTAGATAAAGAGAACTGGATTAAAACAAGGAGCAAGGAGCTGTTTTGAGAACTAATATACTTTTTCGATTTATGGAACGCACAAAAATATTCTATCACAATCAAATCCTGAGAATTCCCTTTCTAGGAGTGCACTTTTTCCTTCTTGGAAAAATATTTAGAATTGATTTCGTAGTATCGAACAGTGTTTCGTCCTGCATAAATGTACAATTAGACCGAGCACATGACAGGGAATTTATTAGCGATAGCAAAACGTTAGAAAGTATTTGCTTAAACTACGCCTACCGCAACGTACCCTCAACAAAGCCCAAGGCCCTTTACCATTTATGCAACTTATTGTCATCGCACACGATGGATATTTCAATGCTTTTTGTACACAGATTTCATTGTACATTTCTAGTGGTCATCCCGAACAAAATTGTGCTCTACCGTCTAGGCATCCAAATGACATTCTCTTTTCAAGGATATCTGGAAAAACCATAACTTGAAATTATAGTTTTTTTTGGGGGGTTGGGGGGTGAAGGCAATTTACGCCCGGAGTGTGGGACTCCTAGCAGCGCATGCTACCAGACTACCCACTAAACACCCCCCCCCCCCCTGTCAAGAGACCCTAGCCTAGAACTGTTTGACACATTACTTCGGGCTAGGCCTCTTTTTACTTCGCCCTAGAGCGCCGTCAGTCTAGAGAAATCTCCCCCCAGCGGCAGGGGGCAGGATGGAGGAGGACTGCTCGAAAGGAGACCCCCCTAGACCCCGCGCCCAAGGTTATCCATGGTACATTTTTTGGCAGTAAGTATTGCCCGAGAGTAATGTGCCACACAGGTCCATTTGTCGAAACTTTTCAGCATTTCTCCGACCAGATTGTCTGGAGAAAGCTCTCCCATCACCTCCCACAAGTCCTGCCGCATCCTGTTCCACCTTCTACAGTTGAAGAAGGTGTGACATGCGTCGTCCCTTTCCCCTGGACAGAAAATGTAGTCTGGGGACCGTGATTTACCAATCTTGTGCAGGTAAGACTGAAAATACCCATGCCCGCTAAGAAGCTGGATGAGGTAATAATCAGTCTCACCATGCCTTCGATTTAGCCACGATCCCACGTCCCCTATAAGGCGTGCAGTCCAGCGGCCATTAGAGTCGCCTTCCCAGGACTGTTGCCACTCAAGTATTGTGCGCTGCCTCTCCTCTCGGTTGAGAGCATATCTTGAGCCCTCCACTTTTCGGTCATAAATTCTCCGTCGTTATCTAGCAAGGAGGACGATGGGTATCACTCCTGCGATCACCAACACCGCCGACTCAGAGACAGTGCGATATGTAGACGCAACCCGCAAAGCTTCTCGTCTCTGTACCTGGGCCAAGCGTTTTCGATACACCTCCTTACTGAGAGCTCCGGCCCAAACCTCAGAGCCGTACAGTAGCACTGACTGTACAGCACTCATAAGAAGTCGGCATTTGCTCGGTGAGAAATTATAGTTACGGTTCAAAGCTTTATTTGAGGGGAAAAAAATTATCTACAGCGTTTGAAGATCTCGTTCCTCAATCTTTGACGGTAAGGCCTTAATGTGTCTTCACCTAGATATTCCTCTTTTTTCCCATTGTTTCTCTTGATTGAGGCTTCTTAACAGGACCCCTCACATTTGTATAACCTTTTTCGTAGTGTCACCGTCTATATATCATGAACTTCGTCGGTAAGTTGCTGATTTAGGCCAAGAAACAAAGTCCATCGTTGGGGCTTATAAGACGCATAATTCTCCTATCTGTCCACCGTTATTTTGGGCTTTCTACCACAATTCTTACGCTTTTTTTCAAGATGGAAGTCGTTCTTAAATACAGTGGCCAAGCTACTCTTTCGCAATTTGTGAATTTACCACTTTTTATCAAATCCTTAATCAGTTGTTTCTTATCATTTCTTATGTCTTTGTCTCGACACATTTTATTTCCGAATTTGTAGAAAAAAAAACACAGTTTAACACTTGTACCGATAAACACTTTGATAACTTTTCTAAATTTCTGAATTTCAGCCATTCTATTGAAAAATACAAAACTGTTCAAGATATTTTATGTTCACTTTCTGCTTTGTAGCGCTACAGCCCCGCTCAGGCCTTCACTTTCTGCAGCAACCACCTCCAACTGTCATAGTTCATAGGTCACGTCGTATAATTTTCAAATCTGAGTAGCGATGAACTGTCTTCGTCAACAGAATTAAACCAGCGCTTCCTCGATTTACCCACCGGTCTCCGTCCTTCATTTTTCCCAACGAATAACTTTTTGGGTATCCGTTGTTTGCCCAAACGATTCACATTCGTCATTGCAGCCATTGGTCCCCGTCTAGCTTCGCTCCAATTATCGGCCTCAGGTCTCATCGCTCAAAGGCATTCAATATATTTGCAAATGCTAGAAGTTAGGGTCCTTGTTTAACATCCGTAGCACAGCACAGGTCTTATCACTGATTTGTATTCTTGGGGTTTTGTTTTCTTGTGTATGCAGCTGACCTTCAAATCGTCAGAACTGAATAAAACCATGAAATCATCGGTGTATTTCGTCACTTCCATTAGCGGTTCTCGTTATTTTGGCGCCTAGATACACAAATTCGTCCACATTTTCGATACTGATTCGGCAACTGTATTTTGTTTCGCCACGGGGATTGGAATTTTAGTAATAAATTGCAATGAGCGTTGTCATATTCTAGCCTAAAATCAAGTGATAATTAAAATTGTGCACAGGAAGTTGAAAGAAGCGTAATGGCAGTTTTTAGGCTATACAATTATTTGTCACACTAAATTGCTTTCTATTCTTACTGCTTTTATCATTATATTTTAATTATTCCACTTAGTTTTTTTGCTTCATGTTAGCAGTGATTTTTATTCGTGAATTTATAATAAAGTGCAAAACAAATGTCAGCTTCTATTATTTGAAGGTTATATTTGTAATGTCTTCTATCTTCACGAAATATTTTTTTAATAAAGAATAAACTGCGTTGCAACAAATCACTGCGGCTGATCACCATTGAAATCAACTCCGTAAGGTAGATTGTAATAAAATATGACAAAATCAAAAGTAAGAACTTACTTTTCTTCGAATCTTAACTTTAAATTTCTATTTGTGCTTGCAAGTTCCACGAAACCATCGCAAGCGTGTCCAAAGTCTGGTATAGTCTTTTCAATTCAGACACTCATTTCCTGTCCCCTGAGTAAGTTCATCGAAACAGTGTACCGACTAATGCAGTAACTTTGTATGAAACCTTGGACACAAACCCAACTTCGGTTACGATATTTGAATTCAAGACACAAACATTCACTTTTAGGACACAATCGTGCAACTGTCAACAGGAACATAAGTCCATTTCTCGACTCTACTTATAGTAACCTAAAACATTAGTAATTTGTTTACTTCGTCTTCTGTAGTTAAGTTGTGAAATATGTCTAGCTTTCAAAAACGGAAGCAGGCTCCTCTTCCTGCTGGCACAATAGTCAGTATACAAAGCAAACAGCCAATCACTAGTTCAGGAATTCCATCATTAGATCATATCATAGGTTTGTGTTGCAAGATTTTACTAGCCTGCATCATTTAATATGATTTTATTCGTTTTCAGGAGGAGGATTGACTATTGGCAGTATATTTCTAGTTGGTGAGGACATATATCAACTACCATATATGAGTTATTTAAATGTTCACCAGTTCATTTCAGCAAAATCCATGAAATTTGATATTGAAGTTGCTGATTTTTCATTGCTGTGCTTAGCTTAGACAATTTTGGACGAGTTACATCAAATTAAATTGCATTATTCCTTTCTATTTACAGAGGAAGACAAGTATACAGTGTACTCAAAAGTCTTGGCCAAATATTTCCTAGCCGAAGGGATATTTTCCAAGCAAAAAACTCTCCTTGCAAGTTTGGACGATAGTCCACAAGAAATGGTAAGAACACATTATTTACACTGCCATCCATCAAACAACACCACAAACTACGTTTCAGTATAAAAGATTACCAAGTCCTTGCGAAGAATCAACAATCACCCAACAAGCTCCTACGACTGAAAATGATAACATGCGGATAGCTTGGCGCTATAACAATTTACCGCAAGTAGATTCAGAAATTTCCCGATCGATTGGACGTAACTATGATTTGACTAAACCGATAAATCAGACTGTACTAGATGAGCACGGGGGATTGATGTGGGATGGTTCGGATCGAATGTCATTAACTACTGGCAACACATTTACAAATCCGTATTTCGAATCTTTATTACAAACGATATCAGATCTCGCGAACGGATCAAAAATCACACCAAATAACGATCAATCGAATCCATTGGAATGTTTTAGAGTATGCATAACTTCATTTGGATCACCACTTTGGTATGATGATAACATAGAAACGGATCTACTCAAATTCCTTTTGATTCTGAAATCTATTGTAAGAAATTCCTTCGGTGTTTGCTTGGTAACTATGCCAATGCATTTGCAAAAATTTCTGGTAAGTAGGAAATAATATTTAAATATCTTTAAAGATCGATTTGTCTTTGTTAGAAATTGCTTTCAAATCATATCAAAAGAAAGAGTTACTGGTTGCTACTGAATCATTTGCTTATAACAAATGATATAAAATACATTTCTTATGCGATTCGCTCTTCGGGTTAAAGGGCACCTCAATAACATCCAAACGTTCCCATGCATCTTTCCACGACATCGCTTCATCGTTCCTACATTGTCCCATAAGATTGTTTGTCCCTAGCTAACGATACAATATAATCGGTTAGTTCACGCGTTACTTTTTCCACTTTCACTATAAAATGTGGTTCCACTACGAAACGGCGTTACGTTTCGTTTGGAACTTTATCCTAAATATGGAGACTTCGGATGCTTCTGGCATCTCCAGTTGCAAATGAGAGGATCCCCGAGATAGATCGCCATTGTCGGAATCGACATTGCATTCCGCCTTCACTTGTGAGGCGCAAACAATTGAATACCACGAAGGAAGAATTGAAGGCGTTATGGTGAAATCTTTTCAAGAACGTACCAAGCTGGTGCGAAGAACACCTATTTAGGCGAGGGAGCGGGAAAATGTCATCATAATCTAAAAACGAACCGAGAAGACAACACTCGATATAGAACATCATTTCCATGTTAGGGAACTCAAGGATGACAATTGTCCGTCCACAAAGAGGAAACAGAAAAGCAAAAGACAAGGCGAAGAAATAAAATCTCAGAAAAACTGTGTTACCACTATCATTTACTCCTTGAAAAGTCAGGGAGAACTACACCCCCCAAAGAATCAATCATTGGCGTTAAAAAAATCCGCCAGAATTTGACGTTCAGTAATCGAAATCCAAATGGACGCCCCAATAACGAAAGGACTCAGTTGCATGGAAGTGAAATGGGATCGGCTGTACTTGACTGCGTGAACTAAACTTGAAGAGGTCAGCAAGATAGCGACCGATCAGAAGCCGGAACAAGGACAACCGAACACCCCCGTCCCTCAGAGGTGGAGCACCACACCGGCGGCGGAACCGAATGCAAAGAGCAAAGAGTAGGGCAAAGCGATACCTAACCCGGCAAGCGAGCCAGAGTGTTTGAGTGAGTTCCGATTGGTACAGCATTTCGGAGCAACGAAACACTTGTTGGACCTAGGACTTGTTTTTCAAGCGTATTAAAGTGTTTTTCAAGCTCATAGCGACATTCGCATAAGAGCCTCCAGTGCAAGCACTTACAGATGAACTCAATCAACTGGAAGACGCCATTGCATGAGAAATACAAAATATAGAAACCCTCCACATTAGGAGTCTGTACTTCATACCAAAGATCTGAACATCTAATCGTCTGCGGGATTAAGAAAACTGGATGTGCGAGCAGTATCAAAGTTAATCGCATCGAAGAGAGTTGATTTGTATGTAGAGAAAGAAGAAAAAACCCGAAAAGCCTACATAATCCATACGTATCCTCCAAAAATCATGTTGTTTGCATGTTGACTATTCGATTCCACTCAGACATAACAATTCTGATAAGTCGGAAACAGTTTTTCTAAAAAGGATGGCCATCAGAAGCTCTACTCAAAGCGCTGGCAGGCACTTTCGGCCACTGAACTGAGAGCTAAAATTTCAACAAGAAAATAATTCTTGCTAAGTGACGTACAGTGTTTTTCATTGGATACAATATGAGAATAATAAAAAATATACTGAATATTCTGTAAATGTACAGAATAGTTATACACATATTAGGCAGTCAGCGTATCTTGATCTTCCTTAAAATCGCCGGACAAATCATAGCAATCCTTTAGGATAACTTAATCGAAGAAATGTTGAAATTCGATGACATGTGGATTCCGAGGGCTCGGGCAAAGAAGGGCATTTTCCGGTTGAAGAGAACGAAAGCGGACGGGACTCCTCCACTTTCACCTTTCATTCCTGCCAGAGAAAGGATTGCTGCGGTCCGAAAGTGTTTCGAGGCGTGAAATAGGGAGTCCTTGTCCTAAATAATGTGTCGAATGGGTCAAGCCTTAGGTCTATAGTTGGCATGGGAGATTTTTAGTCGTTGTTCAATTGCTTTGTCCGTCACTTAGACCATAAAAAGTCTAAACGTTTATTGGTCCGGTTTAAGCTCTCTCCTTTTTCCAGTTTACCCTTGTCTTTGACACTATCATCCAGTAGTCATACGGGTTAACCCTACGCCTCTATGGGTAGTGTACGGTACCGGTGGCAGTAGCAATTAGCTTTCTAGATTTTATTGATTTTTGACTAGTACCGGAATTCATTGGTGGTCCTTTAGTTCGATTTTGTTTTGGTGCTTAAATTCTCTCTGAGCCTTTCTTAATAGCGTTCGGGCTGATGTTTTCGTTTTCCCAGTGAGAAGAGATATTTAACTGGTCTCACTTAATGCACGTCTTGGTGCATTATGCCTAGGATATACGACGCCGTTTCAACTAGTTCTTGGTATCATTATGACTTCCACCTCAGGTGATTTTTTTTTTTATATTTTTCGAAAGCTGTAATGTGTAATGTTACATGGAACCAGTAACCGTTCAGAACATTTTTACGCATTTGTAGGCAGACATGTCGAGTCAAGATCTAAATCCAGAACAGTATCAATCGACTGTATCGTTTCCCTTGAAGAATTTCAAATGTTCAAATGATGGTTTTGGCGTGAACACCAAACCAAAAATTTCGTTTTTTTTTTTTTTGTATAATGGCTTCTCATCGATCACATGTGGACTCTCTTTTCCCTAAATGTCGCGATTTTGCTTATTAACGTCGCCAGGAAATATGTAATGTGCCCGTGGCCGGTCATCAAAACTAACTTCCAAGAATGAGATTCAGTGTTACTCATTCTTTGTGTTTGTTGCACTTTATACGGAAGGAAATGCAAATAATTCTTCAAAATACGTTTCCGAGACGCTAAAATACTGAAAGCTTAGGAGCGTGCGATACGTCTGGTTTCTGGATAACGTTCTTTCCGCGCGCTTCAACGAGTTCATTGAAAATTCTTAGTCGTCGATGAACGAAACGATGACGAGGTCTTTGGGTCCTGTGTTCAACGAAATTCTACCTCGAACGACAAAAAGTGTTGCTTTTTGAGTTACGTTGATCACAGCTAAAGGACTATTTTCAATGTACAGCGTCACTATTTTGTCGCGTTGTTTCGGTATGAAGCAATTCGAGGTTAGAACTTTGTACTAAATTGACGTTTCAGAAACTCTTTCAAATATATCAATTGGGTGACATAAGTCAAAACTATTCATTGTTAACATATCGACACAAAAGATGGCACGTCCTTCAAAGAATCTTTGGGAAAAAAGGAAGGGGTTAAGCAAATTCAATGTGACCACTAGAAATGCCGAAAATTTAGATCTCTGATCATTTATGCAGAAGGGAAAGGAAGCAAGTTTATGCCGAATTAATTAAATTAAAAACTTTAAAAACTTGTTAATAGAAAGTACCCAACATTTTTCTTGAATTTGTTTTTAATGTTTACGGTCATCGTTATCTTTCCACCTCTGAGAAGGTTTGAATGCAACAAACTGTGAAACGAGTTATCGAATAAGGGAATGTTTAACTTCAATAGAGTCCGGAACGAGTTGACGAACAAGGGAGGGTTTTTTTTTTCAAGGTTTGACTGCAGCATTGTTCGGAATGAGTTTTCGTTGGTCCTCATCAAGATTCCGTAACAATCGTTCTTAAAAATGTTAAAAATGATCAACATGCGGAACGTGTTTGCCAACAGTAAAATATTCACAGAGAAAGATTAAAACTACGCAGAACTGTCGTCCTTAAATGTCCTATTGTGTTATCAACAATTAAATACAGAGACAAAAACCAACAAAACCGAATAAAATCTACAAAAACTAATTTAATCGATCTAATTTTTCAGAGTGATACTCTTCCCGTACGGATACGTAATCTTGTTGACTACTCCATACAACTGGAAGCGTTTGCAGGATCTGATAGAGAAGCAAATCCTATTTTCAAAGAATATCATGGCCTGTTGAATATTAAAAAGATAAGTGCACTTAATACATTAAACACATTCACACCGGACACAACCGATCTAGCATTTAAATTGCGTCGAAAGAAGTTTGTTATAGAAAAATTACATTTGCCTCCTGGTAAGCTGAATTTATTTGAATAGATTTCCTTTCAAGATTAATATTAAAACTTTCCCATTTTGTAGAACTGCAAGAGAACGAAGACGAGAGCGTTCCCACTTTGGCTTGTGCGGACCCCAAAAAGCATTTACTCGAGTTTTAAATTTCGGTAAGTAAAGATTGATAGTACTGAACACATTTGCTATTTAAAATAATGTTCATGGGTGAATCTTCGATCAAACATACACGCTAGCCTTTATTTGTTACATTAAACACTGCTAGACGCAATTGTTTGTATGGATTTCGATTTCAATGGGTCAATGGGTACTTGTCTACTGAGTCATGTCTTCAAATGTTTAAAAACGGATTGAAGTGAAGGAACCTGATAAACTTTTCGTTTAAATCTTGGAAACCTTGAAGAAAATAATTTTTTTAATCCTTTTTTTGTTTTGACTTTGCCAAAATTTCCTAAACCCGAAAAGAAAAGATTAAGAATGAAGTCTCTTCGCAACACAAGCGGGTAAGACATAGATCAGAGGCCTCTGAGCATTCAAAGCAATCAGGACAAGGCCCAACGAAGCTGCAGGACTAAAGCTTAGAATTAATAAAATGAGTAAAATAAAAATATTTTCAAGAGTTAACTTTACAAGAAAGAGTACATAAAATATGTCTGCAATGAACGGAACTTAGATTACATTTCACTTTTTTAAATATTTGTCATACTTTCGAAACTACGCACTGTGCATTTCACATTTTCAAATTTAAAAATAAAAACGAATGCGATTTCGTAACGGTTCGCTGGGTTTATTTCCTTCCTACATCACATGGGTAAACGGGTAAGAGCATATGTTTTGATTGAACGGTGCTGGAGCGCAGCAGAACTGGTGGTATCGTGATGATGATGATGGCGTGGGCATCGATGACGAACCATTGCTCTTCACCTGTCCAACCAACATGTGAATATTTTTTTTTTTTTTGTACTTTTTTGTTCACATTCAGAAAAAGGGGTCGATCGGTTGCTCCGATTAAACGAGTGCTAAAACGAAGGAATAATAGCAGGAAAATAATTTAAACCTATTCCGTATAGTGAAAAGGGTAAATAGTAGGCTACTAGTGTTATTGTTAATATTTTTTCGTTGGACAGAGTGCCCCGTTGTCTCCAAGCCGTACCTATGGAAAAAAATGCAAGCGCATATGAAACAATCAATTGTGGAAGTGCTAGACATCGAACACACTATCACAAATTGTATTAGAGCAATTAATATGTTGAATGTATCGAAACAGTCATGACGTGCTCAATAATTTCGACAACATGCACATATGACCATGCTCCTCCCGAATTGTAGTGCGGTAGCCAACAATATTGTTCTAGATCGACTCGGATCCAGTTGAATTTCATTGTTCAAAACGGTCAGTTAGACGGTTGTTGCGCGGCGGGAACGTTCAAACATGTGAAATATGTTAAATTTAATAAAGTCATTCTCTTAATCACTCGTTGCAAACACTAGAATACAACACGCGCTGGATATCGCTATGAGGCTCAAAAGAATTTTCAATCATAAATTTGTGTTGAACTGCTGCAATCTTGCATTTCTGGTGAGAAAACTTTAAAAAGTGAAAAAAATTTTGGACTATAGTTTTTAGATCGAAAATTTAAAATAAGCAAAATTATAATTTATCATTTCAAAGATTTGTGGTAAATGTGAAATTGACGGAGCATGACGGCAAATGCCCCAAATAAGTGGATTCGAATTGATTTACACCCATGGAAATTACATTAACCACTAAAAGTAACGGGTTGGTGACCTTAACATGTAGTCTGCTGGCTTTTGTTTTTTGTTTATTTCATGAGGATTTTTTGTTCAACATTATCGAGCTTCAGTGGAGCTAGCTATGATTTATCATAACTCCTGATGTTACATACTGACTTGTTGTTGGAAGTGCTCATAATAGAATTCAAGTTGATTTGTCGTCACCTTGATTTCGTTTGATTTGCATATTTTTCACGCCTAGCTGGACAATTCTCGCTTTCTCTTGTGCATTCTAGTTTTCGACAGCACATTCTTGTTTTAATTATTTGAATAAAAATAAAGAGTTTCAAAAAATAACTCGAATACGTGAGGATTTTTACCCTTTTAAGGCTCTACAATACTACTGTGATTAAAAAGTAAAGTGAAATTGTTTATAAAATGTAAATTCTTTGTTTATTCTTCCAAATCAATTTCATCCCTTTCAAAGTAATCCCCGTCCGATAAAACGCACTTTTGCCAATGCTTTTTCCAGTCCTCGAAGCAATCGGAATAGTCTTTTTCCGGTATAGCCTTCAAAACCTTCTTCGATTCTGTTTTGATCTCCTCAATCGTGTCAAAACGGCGTCCCCGCACTGGTCTTTTGAGTTTGCTGAATAGCCAAAAGTCGCACGAAGACAAATCAGGCGAATACGGTGGTTGCGGAACTATATGAATTGAGTGTTTGGCAAAAAAGTTGCGAAGAACCAATGCAGTATGACATGGTGCATTATCGTGATGAAAGAACCAAGGGGGGGGGGGGTGCGTTTCAGGCGAATAGCTTCACGCAAACGACGCATAACGCTCAATTAATACTTTTTGTTGACAGTTTGGCCCGGCGGAAGGAATTCATAGTGCACCACACCACGATAATCAACGAAAACTGTCAAAACGGCCTTGATTTTTATTGACTTTGCCGAGGTCTTTTCGGTCTTGCTTCACCTTTTGCACGATATTCACTGGATTGGTCGGTGGTTTCAGGGTCGTATACGTAAATCCAAGTCTCGTCTCCAGTAATGATGCATTTCAAGTGGCCCTGATAGTCAGACAGCAAAGTTTCACACACATCAACGCGACGCTGCTTTTCCAAAAAATTGAGCGATTTTGGCACCAATCGAGACATGACGCGTTTGAGACAGAAAACATCTTTCAAAATGGTTTGGGCTGAGCCAAATGATATTCCAACACTATCAGCGAGGTCTCTTATTGTCAATCGGTGATTTTCAAGCACCAAATCTGTGATTTTTTGAATGTGGCCCTCGGCTGACAGCGCGGTTCATCCTCAACGCGTTCTCGGCCCGCTTTGAACTCGTTGTACCACTTATAAACGTTTTTTTTTTGTGCCATCGTTTGATCACCAAATGTCTTCCGCAACATTTTCAACGTGTTCGCACAAGAATATTCGTTCTGCAAACAAAATTTGATGCAAGTTCTTTGCTCAACAAAATCGCCCATTGTAAAAATCGAAAAATTCACTTTTGGTTGTTTACAAAAACACGTGTAACTCGTAGATAATTAAACCTTTTGCGAAACAGGCAAATTGGCAAATTTTGCTTGGCAAATGTCATAGACAGTCCTACCAACCTAGGAAAATTTACCTGCCTTCCTAATGCCCGGGAGTTTTAAATTACCCAAATTCGGAAGTTTCACGTCAGTGTAGCTTTCAAATCAAACATTCGTATTATAGGTTATTTTCAAATCTGGTAACAGATGATAATCTCTGGGTATAATAGGCTTGGAATAAGGTTCTTGTGGAAGCAATTTCCATCGGAAATCGTTCAAAACATCCTTTTTTTTTCTTGCGGTGTGTGAGCTTGCATTATTCAGTTGCAATAACGAACACTTATGCAACATTACAGGCCGTTTTTTGACAAATGCCTGCCGCAAAGGTGCGGATAATAAATTCGAATAATATTTTGCGTTTATTGTCGTGCCTTCCGCCAGGTAATCCATGAAAATGATCCTTTCGCAATTCCAGAATACAGTAAGTAATTCAATTCCAGAAGACGGAACTGCAGAAGCCTTAAGTGGAGACTTTTGCGCCATTCTTCGGGTTGACTTTTAGTCTCAGGATTGAAATAAGAAATCAACGTTTCGTCAGTAGTTGTTATTCATTGCCGAAATTCTTCAGCGTAACGGGCAAACAGCTCTTGAAGTTGACGATAAGTATCGAGTTAGCAATTGAGTTTTTGTTGTGGTCCCAACTGACTTGGTACCCAGCGCGGTGAAATCTTGCTAACGCCTAAACAATAACCATTACAAGCTATCATTAAGCTATCCTTAACAAGACACTTATTTGACAAATAGTCATTCGGGTGTCATCCATCAGAAGGTCTCTGACGGCAGAAAATGAGTTTTGCATTAATTGATTTGCTTGGACGCCCACTGCGTGGATCATATTGTGGTGCTGTTCTACCGGCTTATAAACGATTGATGCACTGACAAACAGTATTTCTAATTCTGAAAACTCACCAAATACTCCTTCCAGATGCTGAATAATGTCTGATGTTCTAATTATTTTTTTTTACCCTCGGAACATTCCGTCGTTCCCCGTGACTTCATTTGATTGGCCCACAAACGCGTTCCGGCGATACGCCATCTTTGCGATGATATTTTTGGTACAAAAAATCCATTAGACTATAACCCATAATAAAAGCAATAACAAATAGCAAACACACTTTACTGCGCCCTAGGGTCGCTACTGGCCTGTAGCCTCTGGGGTCCCTATCGGCCTGTAGCCTCTGGGGTTCCTACCGACCTGTAATCTCTGGGGTCCCTGCCGACCTGTAGCCTATGAAAAATGAGCGGTTGTATGATGACCAAAGCTGTAGGATAACCAAAGCTGTAGGACCAAAGCTGTAGGATAGGACTGATAGCATAGCTTAAGTCCTTGAATCAAATTGCCCTGAGCGCGTCTTGAGCAAGAGAATCGTATAGAACTGAAACAACAATTTTAGTATTGCGGTCGAACTGCCCCATATACGGCAGAGGAAGAGTCACTTGAGATAATTGAAGAATAAGAGTCTGGTTATCAAGAAAAATTACATACGGCCGCCGGAATCACTTTAATTAGATATATTTAAACATTAAATAAAATATTTAAATTCAATCTGCTAGTAAAAGTTTCCGAATCACCCGAAACCATCAATTTGCTTCTACAACGCTTCATACTTTTCCAACCCTTTGTCCAGAACGATTAACCACCGCCGTCAGTGCTTAACTACAAATACTTGTGATTGGGTAATGACAGGTCGAATACTATATAACTTAAACTATAATAGACTTAGACGAACCTTAACTCTAAAATATAAATAAATTAAAAACAATTGACGCCAAAGCTTAATATCGATCAAATAATTAGGGAGCAAATCCTCTTGCTTTATCTGCGGTTTCCTACGTTTGTGATGGTTCTCTTTAACAAATCTTTTTTTAACAAACAAGATTTCACATCCCGAGATATATTCGATTTAGGCTATGAGCTAACACTCTTAGGATCCGAATTAATCAATAAAACCGGCACTTGTGCAAGAAAAAAATGTTAAAATCAACAGCAAACTATGGAAACCAAAACAACCAATCTCTGTTGTTTCGGTAGAAAAATTGTCACTAAGGAACGGAGCAGCTTACTCCCGAAACACCAATTTCCTTTCAAAAACCGAAGAATTATCCCAGTAAGCTAGCAAGAGCGCGAAGGACGGAGCGTTTACGCGTCGAAAAAAAGCCATTCGAGATCTCAAAAACCATTTTGCATTTATCACCAAATAAGTTATTTTCTAGAACTCTCAAATTTTTAAACTTTAAGGCTAGGGAATCCGAATTGAATGTCCTGTCTGGTGTGGTTCCAATGCAGGCCAATCGACGAACGTAAGGGCTGTAGCCTGTGTTTGATAAGACGAACCCCGTTCTAGTTTCCATATCAAGGATAGTTTTCATGAACTGTGAATCTCCCTTTAGCCAGCGCTGTACAATATGTCCAGAGTTACATGCATATCCTAATCTCAGAAGCATCCGAGGATAATTGCTCTTCACCATAACCTATAAATGACCCAGACTATTTTGACTTTGACCTTTGGTACCAATTGTTTGGCTTCCTTTTTGGTCATACCTTATCTGTGAGATCAACAATGGACAGGCGCTGAGGATTATGATTTGATTTGGTCAACCTTACATTCGTTTCAGGGACATCGCGCGTCAAGACATCATTCAGCCCTGTGTCTCCTGTTTCGAGAGTGGGTTTGCTCTCAAGTAAAACTGCAGTTGCATCTTCTCCAAAGACACTTTTGATTGCAAAACACCTCTTTGTTGATTATGGTCCTTGTTCCAACATTAGGTCACCGGACAACGTTGCCCATTGTTGCTTCTCGACCGTATTCCTACAGCTCAGTCACCTGACCCCTCAGTCATAAAGCTCTGATAGCAGTTATAATGTCATCCGATTTCAGGCAAGGCACCCATGTAGGATCGACCGTCTGTGAGTTTGTCCACTAGTGGCTGCACAATAGGTCTGAACCACTTTAATGTTATTCTTAGTTTCTTGACCCGCATCCGATGATCCTTCAGGTTTCGGTTCATGGGAGAGGTTAATCATTTTTCGACGTTTTACGTTTCCGTAGTTGCGTCAGACGGTGCCGTCCATAAATCCTCCTTCCAAGCTTCGTCGTTTTCTTATGCGGAGCTTCCCCTATGCGGTCACCCCAATCCCCTGTGCTTGGATTACATGCATTGCTTTTTTGTTTGTAGAAGTTGAGAGTTTGATCTTTTCCTCCTTTGCCTTCAGCCATCTACGACTGTATTTTCTGTTCGAGTTAGGAGGTCTTCTAGTTCCAGGGCTCCGTTCTTAATCCCTTTGCTAAGATTGGTTTGTACTTAGCAGCTGACAATGGTAATTGTAATTATTTACAGCGATTTTTACAACCGTTTCCGCGTTAGGATAGAGAAACTCTTCTACTAAACGAACCAGGTGGATCAAAGTGTTTGTAGTGTTCCCTCAGTAGACGTTTTTACTTATCTTAATCCAATGCTTCTAGCCGCTTTTGTTGCTGTGATAGCAACAATTATGGGTTCCCCAAACCTTTCACAAACATTAGTTTCGTTGTCATAGCCAAGGCTGTGGTCTCTACTCTTGCTTTGCAGGTCACTCTGGCGTGCACATGTTTTGGTTGCTACGTTTAAATGTGGAAAAATCTCTGGATGCAAGAGGTTTTCGAGATCACGTCTCTCTGTTCCCAGTAATGTCTGCCCAGTGGTTATATAACTTAGAAAGCAAGACTTATTAGTCAGCTTAGAGTTTTTCTCGTGTAGATCATTCGTTTATTACGGGATAATAGTCTTATAGATATCTTTACTAAGCAGAAAGCCAGATAAGAGTTTCATCTAGGCATTATGAGGAAAAAGGTCCACAGAGCCAGACTGTGCTAATCCGGAGTCCATCCCTATTTAACCTACACCATCCACTAAATCATTGTCAGCACTGCACTGCCGTACAAAGCAACTAGACCAAATACATCAAGTTCGCCAATTCAAGACGCAAATTCCAATTCATTAGTGGAATCATATATAATTCAGAGTTAGACTCCGTTCTAGTCGGCAAAGTCCTAGAATCCCAAAAAAAAGGTAACAAGCATTCTTTCTCCTTGCCAAAAGCTCTACACGTGCCTACGGCTTGAATGTCTAGTCGTTTAGTATCTTGACATAGGTGTTTGCAGTCCATTAGATATTCCACTAGGGTCATTGTGTCATTCATTGTTAGGTTCCTTATTCTATTAACATGAGGTCAAAGACCTTGCCTTACTCTGCCTGCATTTTTGCCCTCTCTAAACCGAAACTATTTTCTTTCGGGTCATTGTAAGATTTTCAACGTTTAGAGGCCACGAAGAGCAGCAAACATATTAGTATCGCACCAACGAGGTAGTGTCCTTTCGTGGGTATCCAAATCTATTTCTGAGAGATACCTCCAAACATGGACTTGCACAGGTTGTTCAAGACGCAAACAGGGTTGTCTCAGCTGTTAGTGGGAACAGCATTGCCATGCTACTAACAAAAACCATCTGCTGCGAAAACGAAAACCAATGGGAAGCTCAACGACTAGCAGGAACGTAGATACCTGCTAGCCGAATCGAATGTAGGTTCCTGCTAGCCGTGAAAAACTGAAGGATCGCACTAGGATAGGAGGAAATTTTATGTAGAGGTCAACTCTCGATTTAGACTGTTGCGCCATTGATGATAATGATGATTTTCTAATAATGACGTGAAATATTATGAAAAGTATGAATTCAGAAAAAAAAACTGCAAATAATCGCGTAACTTGGTCAGAACTTCGTTAGAAATAATCAATAAAGTTTATTTATCCAAAAATCAGTAAGAGGTTGGAATATATCCTTTTGGTATTCATTTCAGATCTGCGGAGCTATCACATTATTCTTCGGATTTTACCTCTTCTCGGATACACAACGAATATTACTATCTCGGCTCATAGCTGCCACCAACGATGAACTATCTGAACTTCCGCAGCCACTTTTCTATTATATCGCCCTGGGATTGGGTGCAGCCGGAACAATCGCCATATTAGCAGCCATCATTGGATTTTGGGCATCCTGCCTGCATACATACTGTTTCTTAACACTCTACTTTCTGATCACAGTCACACTCCTGTTGTGCGAGTCAGCCGCATGTCTGGCTATAACGATGTGGCCTCAGTGTTTAGGACTCAATCTGGACGAAACACGAATGGTGAAAGCGATGCAAGGAAGCTACGGCGTGCCGGGCAAAGAACAATTCACAATAGCCATGGATCTAGCTCAAGTGTATTTTCACTGTTGTGGAATCAACAGCGATATCAACTACGATACATCATTGTGGCGATTGCAGAGCTACGGTCAACGGGATTGGACGGTGCCACTGACATGCTGTAAACTTCAAAATAAAAACGATCAATTTGCTTATCTCGATCCAAAACCGATCAATGGATCGCTGTGTCAGGCTCTGCAAAAATTCGATTACGAACTTGCACGACACACCGATTCGTGTCTGAATCGGATAGACGAATGGTATCGCGAGCAACATGTTCTTTTTTTGGGAGGAAGCTTGATTGCATCCGTTATTGAATTTTGTGTTTTACTTGCAATCATACTGAATTGCACGCGAATGCCACGAAAAGGAAATTGTCAGGACGATCGTATTGAATTGCAGCCACGACATCGAAATCAACGCGGAATTTTACCAGTGGATAACGTGTATGAAACAGATATTGGAGGATTTCCGAGGGAAATCAAGGAAGTTTACGTTCAACCACCGGACTTGTGTAAAAATCGACATAATACAACGTTCAAACCGAAAGGCAATCAGTACCAAATTTCTAGGAGCTATTTAGTTTGATGAGGTTAATAAGGAAGTGTCATGTGGTAGCATGTGCTTTGTATAAATGATTTAAGAATAATTTGTATTTTTATATAAATATAGACAGCTTTAATTTGAATTGCTTGAATTTTAAATTTAAATTGAAACTCGCGTAACGAAAGCAGCGCTGCAAGCGCAAGAACGAAAAAAGATCGAATACGGCACTGACAGCAAAATTTAAATGCTATGAATTTTCCGTTTGACGTAAAACACCCACACTATAGGCCTAGTATCGATAATTCCATGTAAGTGGACGAATTTCATAATTTATTCATACCCAAACTTTGAAACACTTTCTTCTAAAAACCACCCTCAATATCGGGAACCAGAATTTCTCAAAAACTAATGAACCGATTGCCTTGAAATCCGTTGGGGTTGTTCAATGCAAAATTGTTTAGTAAGTATAATAGCATTTTTATTTTCCGCTACTTAGTTTTTGTTGCATAGGCCAGATAACGACTGGTTGTTGCTACTAAAAATCATTATGTATGTTCAAACGTCCGTCATTTCGTCACAAATCAATATTTTCAAAATCAGCTATGACTTCTACTAGATTCTACTTTCTGAATTGATATTTTCTTTGGGTTTTTTTTTCTTGAGATGGTTCTGGGAGGAACGGCAGTGATCACCGTTTACTAGGATTTTCTTGCTATGAAGGATCAGAGAACATCTTTGCATATTTTTGGTATTTTTAAAAATTTAACATATTTTTAAACGTGTATTGTGTGATAGATAAACTGCGAATCACAAATTTATTGCGAAATTTTGCAAAAATGACATTTGTACTGGCATCTGGGTATTTATTTCCCCTTAAAAACCAAATTTTACACACCGTGCACTCGAGTACGATTTAATCTCTTCGCGGCTATTCAGAGTATTATATTTCGAATTTCTTGAATTTGGGGGCAAATACTAGCTTCGTTCTAATGAGAGCACTCGCCATAAAAGATAAAAGGGTTAAAAATTGTGGCTGTTCCTCAGCTCTTCATAGTTAAGTTCCATTCTGACTGATGGATAAATTCAAGTTGTGCTTATGGTCCACCCATGATTATATTTCAATATTGACATTGTGTGCTATCCGACGACACCGTACGTCGGTGATGTTTGGTTCGTTAAGGACTTCTTAACCGTGCTGGCAAGAAGAAGACAATGTAAATTGAATTTTCGAAAATTCACCAAACGAACCACTACGAGCGCAACGCGCTCACCCATACAGGAAACGCGAAGGAAAAAGCAATGCCACTGTTGAACTTGTTTAGTTTCGGAAAATGCTCTGACTGGCGAGGAGGGGTGATAGATGCGCGCCGACTTCAAATACGGGTAATAAACACGGTTATAGGCTCAACGTTTTCCAATTTACTGCACCAACCCAACCGTTACCCTTTAGCGGCTTTAGTTGATTAGAGATCCAAGCACTGAACACCTCATTGAGTCCGTCCAGCCGCGGGCGAATTGTGTTTGTTTTCGCGCGCGAATATTTCAAGTGTCGGGAGGCGGCGCGGACAGCGATAGTCAAAGTGTGATGCAAATAAATTAATCAGTTATTGAAGTGGAGCCCAGAGATGATAGTACATGTGAGAATCGGTTTGAAGCGCTTCTAGCCAAACGTCAATAGTCCTCGCCAGGGGTGGCAAACGCTCATGTCCGTGGCACGCGTGCACGGCGATGGTAGTTGGTGTCAGTGAGTGCCGGACATGATAGGCCCTTCCGGGTGCATCGGCAATTGCGGCGCGGTGCAAAAAATTCATTGACTCGCACCCCGTCTGGGCTTTTGTGTGCGGAGTTGGTAGGCCACGGCGGCGGAGCGGAGTGCGAGCGGGTGTTGTGTCGGGAAGGGTTGTGCGGGCTCGATTTGGCGGTGTAGTTTGGTGTGCTCCGTTCACGTTTCATTCAACTCGCTGCGCTTCTGCATCGCGAGTGTGACGTATGCGAACGTGACAAGACGTCGATGTGTACATGCGTACGCAGAGTGCGAGTGTGTGCGAATGTTTACAGTGACCGCGACATGTAAAAAGTGTTGTTGATAATCTTGGAATGATGATTTATGGCCAGTTGGCGACGAGATAAGGCCGCAATACTTGTATGAGCGTGGCGACTGGCAAGTGAATGATATTCCCGCCTTCGCTGGACTGTATCGCGTCGAGGTGCATGCGGAAGAAGTGGTAAGTGTTCGAATTTGATGTTGACTTCGACATTCCCCAACAATTGTGTGCGACACGAATGGGTATAAAACTGTCAACGGTGTCACGGCAGCCTGAATCCCATTGGCAAGAAGAGAACGGACGATACGGTATTTCACCTCCGCCAGCCCTGGGAGCCTTTGCGAGGGAAAGAGATAGACTCACTTGTGAGTGGTTGCACGGTTGATACCAGTTGCAGGGTTACCACGGCCAATAAGAATTGCCTAGGTAACAACTATTTCAACAAGTGTGGCATTATTCTGGGTGAAGTTTGGTAGGGACATGAATCATCTAAAGGTCCTTCGCGTGCGTTATTACTTGTAACGTTCTTCTCGTTACGGATTCTATTTATGGACCGAAAAGAAT
Organism: Stratiomys singularior; assembly: GCA_954870665.1. Lineage (NCBI taxonomy): Eukaryota > Metazoa > Arthropoda > Insecta > Diptera > Stratiomyidae > Stratiomys > Stratiomys singularior. The sequence continues at coordinate 8,203,791 of OX940881.1, read as the reverse complement.
TTCCCTTTGTTGAAACAACTTCGAGACTGATTGGGCTTTTCTGCTGATTGGGGTTTTCTTGTTTCCATAAATAAATTTAACAAGTTATCCTGATTAGTCATTGAATGAGACGGTACATAAATGTCTAAGGGTTTTTATTAGCTATGTTTTAGAAATAAATGGTCAATTGATTAGTGGGAAGAATGATTGTTTGGTCCTGCAACATCATGGCTCATTTGGATTTCGTATACTGAACCCTTAATCCTTAATCATTTTCTTAATCCTTGCAATCTAAGTCATTTCTAATTCGAGGGAAACCACCCATTCTCCTTTGCCATTCAATGAAGCCAACGGGGTCCTAATGTTTTCAATTTCTAGTCAAATTTACTATCAGGGAAACCATTCATTTTCCCATGAATTCCACGGTGTTAATCCGTGCAGATTTCAGTCATATTCAGAGGAAACTGTCTTCATTCTCCTTTTAATTTAATGAAAGCCTTGGGATCTTCCTTGCGAATTCCAGTTATATTCAATAGATACTTTCTTAATTCCCTTTTGAAGTTCTAGGTAGCGTTTGAGGACTTAATCCTTACTAATTCCTCTAAAATTTGATAAAAAATTGCGTCAATCTCTTTCGAATTTCACGAAAGTCGTTGGGGTTTTGTTCCTTGCGAATTCCAGACACAGAAAACATAAGGGAAACCATTTATTTTCCTTTTTCTTGCAATGGAGCCAATGGGCTCCTAATGTTTCAATTTCCAGTCATATTTAACATAAGGAAAGCCATTTTTCCTATGAGTTCCACAGTAGCTTTTGAGATCTTAACCCTTCGATCTAAACCCACTCCGTCGTCCCTTCTCTGGGGGCCATCGTCATTCTAGCATATCACTCGGATGACTCAGGGGACATTAAAGTTTATTAGTTGTTTCCACTTTTTGAGACATGCATGTTTCTCCGATGTTTTCTCTTGAAATGACGCGAGATATCAAATCAAAATCTAACTAAATCCTTAAGATATGTAAAGGTAATGTTGGAAAAGATCGCAACTTTGTGGCGCTGAGTAGCTGAACACCAGCAACCAGAATGGTTCGTAGTACAAAAGTTAATTCTTGCAAATCCCAGTTATATTCAATAGATCCTTTCTTGATTCTCCTTTGAATTTCGCGGAACCCTGTGGAATTCTATGCCCGTACACTGGGGGCTTGCCGTGTCAAGGTCTATGAAGTAGAATAGAACAATTACAGTTAAATTCATCGAATTTATAACTACAAGTCTTGCTCGCCCCAGTGAAATTTCCTTCATCGACGATCCAACCATTGACAGTTCTGCAAACCTATCAACGTTCAGTATCCCAGTAATCTTAGGTGTCTGAAGTTTGCATCGTTACAAACACAACGGCTTCGTTTGTTTTCCGCATTTTGAAATTTTCCGGACAATTTGAATGATAATTTTGTAATTTAGATTCTACTTGCACTGGTCTGCTGACACAAAAATCAAAAGAATAAAATAAAATAGAAAAGAATAGAAAAAAAGTGAGAAAATTTCAGACCGTTGGCTTTCCAACGATGCAAACTTCAGACTTCTAGCAGGATTACCAATGTCACGCGCGAAGAACTGATTGTGGACGAGTAAAAAATAGATTTCCTCGGATCTTTAAAATCAATTCGCATTTATTACCGGCCAAGTTATCTTCTATGACTCTCAAATTTTTAAACCTTAAGCCTGAGGAATTCGAATTTGATGTTGGTGTCTGAAGTTTGCATCGATGCAAACATAACGCTGCCAAATTATTACAATATTTGTTTTTAATTGACCGACTAAACTTAAACGTTAACCTAGTAGAATGCAAAGAAATCAAAAATGCGAAAAAAAATGTTGCCAAAATTTTAATGCAAATTATCCACACAAAAAAAATATTCAAAAAGCGAAAAAAAATTGGAGACCGGTGCGCTGCAACGGCGCAAAACTCAGACACCTACCGAATGTACTTTTCGATGTAGTTCCAATGCAGGCTAATCGACGAACGAAAAGTATGCAGCCTGTGTTTGGTTTGGAGAAGCCAGTTCTAGCTGCTATATTCAGGATAAGTTTCACGAACTTAAGTTATGATGATAATCGCTAAGCAGCAGCCAGTGTTTGATAGACGTACTCCCTTCCTCATGCAAACTTTTCGAGCAGTTACGAGATACGGATGATTACAGAAGTGTTTCGGAGTTTAACAGGTTGCCTTGGTAAGTCCAATGGGTCCCTGTGTATGTGATGTGTTTAGATGTGTTTAAAAAAAATCTTGTCTTAGCACGTGAGATCATTCGTTCTCCTTTGTATTTCACGGAATCCTTTGGGGTCCCTTAATCCTTGCAAATTCTAGCAGTGTCTGGGATTGCGTCGTTGCAAACGCAACCGTCTTGAATTTTCACTTTTATTTCTTATCTTAAATAGGTAAACAGAAATATTGATAAATTCTTTTCATAATTTCGATTTGCTTCCACCTTATTAGTTTTTCGTTTCAGTCAAATCTTTGACGAAAATGTAATCATGATAATGATAAAATCTAGATCTTTACATTTGCAATAAACAACAAATTTGGTAACAAAAAAGGGTATTGCCTTTAACGTCTCGCCAACGTGGTTATTGTCAGTGTTTTCTGATGATATTATAATTTATGTATCTATAAAAGTTTAAAACAATCTACAAAAAAATGTTTATTGACGTGCAGCTCTGCTGTCATCAGATCGATGCGCAGGAGTGCAAAACAATTTTATTTTGGACAATGTTGTGCTTGCCTGGTAAAGATCTGAAAGGTCATTAACTAGGCTTTAATGATTTTAAGATGAGGTTCTTGGAGTTTTCATCGTTGCTACGGCTCGATTTTTTTCACAGCAAGATTGTTACTGATGATTCGACTAATATAATAGAACCAATTGAGTTCAGTGAAAATTCCAAATAAAAAAATAAAGCAATTTCAGTCCGATAATGCAAAATAATTCAAAATGGGGATAAAATAGAGACCACTCAGATTGTATCAATGTAAACTTCAAAACGGGTTTCACGTGAATCCTGTGCTCGATACTTCGGTCTACATTTCGATCAGTATTTTAACTAAACTGACCATGTCTAAGTCATGCACCGGAAACCACACAATAAGTAAAAGTAATGTCCCTTCGACAAATTTCTTATTGCAGCTGATCAAAGTGATATGTTATAAGACCCTGATTAGAACCATTTAGATATATGGATGTCAGACATGGTACAATCAGAATAATGGTAAGCTGGGAATAACGAGAGTTGCCGAAAGGAGATGTATTGGAAAACACCTGGTCTGTTCAAAAAGCCCGGCACGGATTAGAAGAAGTGCGACAAGAGTCGTCATCTGTTTTTTGAAACTACTTCTAAATCATAACGCAAGGTCTGCAACTGATAGTGAAAGAACTTGCGACTTGTCTCATTGCTGGTTTCCCTCCTTCAGGAGCATTCGTTTATTTGAACATGAATTCATGTGTCTTTAAATACGTGTGTGAAGTTTGCATCGTTGCAACCGCAACGCTGCCTAAATTTTTGCGAATTTGTTTTTGGTAGATGATTGAATTGTAATGAAAACCTAGTAGAGTGCAAAGAAGTCAAAACCGCGATTGAAACTTTCCAAAATTTCAAGTCAAATTATCCGAAAAGCATTCAAAAATCGAAAAAACTCAAGACCGTTGTGTTTGCAACGATGCAAACTTCAGACACCTAATTAATATTGATATTGAATTAATATTGATATATGAATTTATATTGAATTAACTTTGATATATTTTCGATATTGTTTAAACTTCGAGTGAAAATAAGATCACTTAGTTTTCTGAAATTCTTTTAAATTTTTTGGGAATTTTGTTTTTGTTTACAAAATTATAACGATTCTTCAAATAAACCGCGTTTGAATTGACCAAAGTTCGAACGGGGCCATCTCATTCTATTTGATTCAACTTCAGTTCTTAGTTAAAATATTTAGTTAGTATCGAAGCGTATCAGTAGAAATCTCTTTCCAACCGACTGCATCTGACGAACCTCTCTTTACTGATCTTCGTAGATTTATTGCTCCAGCGCGACAGGCATGGAGCTGTAGAAAATGTACGCAAGTGTCTCGTAGCCAAAATTGTCGTTTGTTTCGCTAGTTTGAATTTTTTACGAGTACAAGCATTCCTTTTAATTTTATGTTTTTTTTATTTATCATCGATCACGGTCGAAAATCGATTCCGCAAGGTAAATAAAAAAACATAAAATTAAAAGGAAAGTTTCTTTATTTCTAGCACAAAAAAAAAATTTATGAAGATGGAAGCAATTACAAATACAAGCATTGTCAACAAGAAGTTCCGTTTCTCGCATCGCTATGTTTGGTGCAATGTCGTAGTAAATGGCTCCAACAAAACTCCTGCGATATCCAATTTTAAGACGCAACAACCATGTTGATCATAAGAAATATTAGTCGGAACCTTGCCAGCTGTGAATCGTTATTTGGCTTGGCTTCAACACATGCTTGTTGTTTTGATTCAGGGTTGTAGTGAAGCTCTCACATTTCATCGCAGGTGATCATGTGAGCTGGAAATGTCTTTCTCTCTTCCTGAAAAGCCGCAAGTGAACGATCACACACCTCTCCGCAAATCATGTTTACCTTTTGCACACATTACAAAAACTTAGCTATTTGCCACACTTTGTACAAATCTCTGATGGAAATATGTTTGATCGTCGGACGCCTGTCACCTTCAAGAAATTATACAACAAGGATAATATTCTTGTAAGTAATGCTTGTCTAACATCGACGTACGTGGCTCTTGTTTTCAAAGTTATCGGTCCCCATAGACAAATTATTTATACTACGAAAACTCGACATTATGAAAGCGTTTAATCCTTGAACTGCTTGGTCAACGTCTTCAGGTTTTTTGCTGATTTCACACCTTCCGAAGCAAGAAATAGATCAAAAATACGCTCTGGAATTTTTGAGGTAACTCCAGCTCAGGCATGGTCACGATGAGTATTGAGAAGAACGAATGCAGTGAGGATATGAAAAGCACGTTCCCGCAGCCCTCATAAAAGTCTCAGGAACCAAGAAACATGACGATATAATATTTTATTCGCACAGGATCAAAAGTCTTGTTTATATTCGATTCACACTCTTATATGGTGGAAAATTTTTTTGGAAAAAACTGCCTTTTATCATAAACTTTCCACAATGTAGGATTAGAAACCGTTCATCCAGTTCCTTAACTGCATATGATTCTTATTTCCAAGGACTAACAGGACTCAATGCGATCAATTTTGAAGCTATTTCTCATTCATTCCTACCGGAATTCGCAGTAAAGTGATTTAATTTGAAATTTAAATTTAATTTTTTTCGTTTGCACTTGGATTTTGTAATATTTCAAATTTCATATCATTGATTCTCGAATTTAAGGATTTCTCATCCTGTCAAAGTCAGAAACGGCAACACACTTCCCCCGACGAACCGTCCTGTCCGCGCAATCACAACTTCGAATAGAAAGAACTTCATCGCTCGCTTTTTCGAATTGTCGAAATGTCATCCGCTGCGTGGCTAGTGTGCGTGTGTGTCATTCGACTCTGTGAGTTTTGTTGTCAAAATGCACTTTTCGAAATTGCAGGGTGGTGTGCGAACGGAATAGCAAAGCGCTGTGAGATCCCGAAGCGGCACTTGTGCTTCACAACAAATTCGTGAGATACAGATACAAGATGGAATGCGGGAGGAGTCGGGGGCAGTTTAGGGTAGAACTGTACAGGCAACATGTTGAATGACGTTGTGTCTCATGGCGGTGCGACGTGCAGCGACAATGGCTACGACAACGCCGTTCGCCACACACCGATGAAGCGAGCATTGACTGCTGGTGGTAGCCGGCAGATATGTTGCCTTGGATGGACTCGGGCCCGCACTCGCACGCACGAAGCGGCGGAAAAGGCAGCGAATGTTTGTTCTTTGATTTGTTTTGCGCCGATGTTTTGTTGCTATCTTTGGTGCTTTTGTTCCCCGACCTCCGGACTAAAGTGTTTGTTGATCGAGGGGCGGTTTGTGCACAATAAGTTTCACCGGAACAGTAAATTTCATCACGATTGAACCGTCGGGAGTTGTTGGGCTGAGTGCGCCACTGCTGAGTGCATGTCGTAATAAATTGTGACCAGGTGGATTGCAAGAGTTCGGGTTGGGATGTAATGCAATGCTCGCCAAGGAGCGGATCGGACAGCGAACATAGGCTTGCAAATTGCCCCTCTAATTGATGGTGGACGGATGAATTTTGGCTTATTGCTGGCGCAAGACCTAATGGCAGACGCGTTGCGCCAACTAATTCAAATCACATCGAATTTGAAGGTGTTACCACTCAGCAGCCAACTATCGAGCAATAATTGTGCAAATTGTGATGATGCTGCCCTGCGTTGGGAGAGACTTTGGTGGCAGTGACGTAAAACTAAATTTGGATAAACTCAGCTGAACATTTAACCCATAAAGACATCAGAAATCAAAACATTTTTAATACAGATTGAAACAACTAATTCTTAATAACAATTCAATAATCATAAGCACGATTGACAAAAGAAAGCTGAGCGTCCTTTCTGGGATCTTCACGGGGCATTGCACACTCGGATTTCATCTCAAGAAAATTCGTTTAAAAAAGTATGGTGGGTTGCGTCTGGGGTTGTCCGTTGTCACAGGAACTGCAATTTCCTGGACGGGACACTAATTCATCTGCCAGCGTGGTGTGGACAATTTTCCGCAGTTGAAGAGACAATCTAAGAAGTTATTTGCTTGTCAAAATTTGGTGGCTCTACATCACAAGGCGTGAATCACATATTATTTTTTTTCTCACGCAACTTTTATGCGTGATAGAACACATAAAGGAGCATAACATATATTATTTTCGTGATTGTAACTCAGAGAACACAACAAAATTATTATTTATTTGCTTTTTTACTTTATTTAGAATGAAAAATTATTCTTAAAAATCAAAAAAAAAATGTATAATATTTACTGTAAAGTTACCTGAACGCTCGCGTTGATTCCAGGTCTCTAGCTTAATTAATTTTCGAGATATATTGTTTTGAATAATTGTTATGCGTGCGGTTATTTTTTCTTATATCCCAAAGTCCAAGCCGAAGCCGGACCCGAAACGTACATAAATTAACTCTGGGTAGCTTCTAGAGAACGAGCTGAAGATGGCTGTATGCAGCCGAAACGCGTCCTCGAGACCCACGAAGCAAGGCCGGGCGGACCCAAGCTACCCAGAGTTAATTTTGGCCTGCGGCAACACCAAAACGAACTACATAAATCAAGTTTGTACATCAAGTAGGTATTAAAACAATAGTTTCGATATACGTTCCTTTTTGGGGGCCGATTTGTCCTACTTATCCGGCTACACCCTTTATATTGAGGCATATCATTTTGTTTGGGACACGAAATTGAGTTTTGAATATAAAAAGTTGGGGACCTAAAATTAATTTTGGGACATAAATTTTAGGTTGGGACATCGAAATTACGTTTTGACCTAAAATTAACTTGGGTCATAAAATTAACGTTTGGACCTAGAATTAACTTTGTGACATAATATGTAGGTTGGTACATCAAATTGACTTTGGGATATGGAATTAAGGTTGGGACATACAACATGGGATGGTGCATAAAATTTCCGTTGGGACATAGTATTTATGTTCGACCAAAATATTCACGTTGGGACAGGACATACGATTAATTTTAAGACATAATTTTGTTTGGGACATAAAATTTAGTTTGGGACATGTACATTAGGTTGGCACATACAATTTAGGTAGCGATATAAAATTTATGCTGGAACATAAAATTTTGTTTGGGACATATCATTTAGGTTGGAATATAAAATTGACTTTGGGACATAAAATTTAGGTTGGGGAAATAAAATTTATGTTGGGGCATAAGTTAATAACAATGTTGAGGCAGATGTTAAATTAAGTTCAGGACATAAAATTCAAGTTGGGACATAACATTTATGTTGGGACATAGAATGACCCCTCTGGACTTTAGCCTTTTCATATGAATCAAGAAGCACTAATCCAAACCAATCGGCGTAAAATAACTCAAACGTTAGCAGAGAAGTTCGACATATCGGATTCAACTGTTTACATCATCTCGGTTATGTAAACAAACTGGATGTTTGGATTCCTTGCGATAAAAAAGAAATTTACCCAACCAAACGCATTAAACTATGTGACATTTTGCTGAATTGTAAGCAAAACGAACTTTACAACTTACCGCAAGATGACAAAATGTCATCCAGGAAAATGGTGAACATATCATTGATGAATGTTTGTTGTTAATATAAATAAATTTACTTTGAAAAACATGAAAAAAACATGAGTCTGCGTCGTTGCAAACATAACGATCTTTCGTTTTCTTTCACATTGTGAATGTTATTTCGATAATTTCGCTCACTTAAAGGTTTGGTAAATTTTATTCGCATTTTTTATGTTTTTTGACAACCCAATAATAAAGCTAGCTGCAGGTTTTTAACAGTTTCTTCAAATGAAAACACCTGAACGCCAAACTACACGGAATCCTCTCCGATGTGCAGGTAAGTTGGAACTGCCTCTTCCGACATAACTTCCTAGCTTATGGAGCACTGTAGCTGAAAACTTAAAACTATGTCTAACCGAAAGGAAATTCAATTGAAATAGGTCCCTGGACACAGCCGCTCCAATATAATTAAGGTGGATAAATAAGGCTCGCAATAAGGCAATAGTAAAAAGGGAATCAGACTAATCTAAAGGGCACAACTCGGCTTGCAATGTTAGAAATGAATGCAGGAAGTGTCGACCTTTTAGGCCTTTTAACAAAGAGAAACTGAACCGCACCCACGGAAGAACAGACGTAAGGATGCTAGTAGAGTTTATTTAGGATATTTTGGTCATCATGTCAAATGAATAGGAATAGAAACGACCGCTTCATGCTGAGGCTGTGAAGAGAAAGAAGAGGGCTTGGACCATTTTCTCGTGGATTGTGTTACCGGGAAAAATCAATCCATATGCAGGAAGTTCGGTGGCGCGACAGTCCAAATTAAAGCTTGGCCGCCGTTTCTTGACACTACGGAGAATTATGCTACAGTGGACAGGGCAAGTAAATTTCTTCGTATGCCGGAATATAACTGGACTATTTCGGTGTGTAAGATAAATGATTAGACCCATATCAAAGACATGGGAACACCATAGACGAACCAGTGAGTCGTGGCTAACCATTAATCTTTCATGAAATATAGTTACTGTTATTAAATGATTAGTTTGGGAACATTCATAAATCCACATTCACGCCTTTCTTTTAACTGTACGTTTCGGCTCTACATAGTCCACAATTTTTTGCCGGGAAACTCTTTTTGTTGATGTTTTCGTTGGTTTGTTTGTTTGGTATTAACTCTGGGAGTGAAACATCAAATAACTTACAGCGATGGATCTCCAACGCGAGTATTCTCCGTTTCCCAATCGATAATTATAGTACGAATATTTCTGCAATTCTGTGTGCATGCCGTTAACCGAGTGTGTGATGATGGCAAGCTGGTTCGTTCACTGCCTTCCCATTGTCCTCGTCACCGTCAACCTCTTCTTCGGTGGTTTGGTATGGTCTCTGCCAGCTTTCGCATGTGGATCTCACACAACGCGAGACTCAACTTTGATTCCGAACAAGCTGCCAGCTTGGTATTGTTTTGTTTTGTATCTGTATCTCGTTGTTGCTTTTGTTGCTGTTGCTGTTGTTCTTATTATGCTTCCATTGCTTCGACTCACTTTGAATCCGAGCACTGCGATGGCGGATTGCCTCAACCTTGCAGCGATCTTTGACGAGCTCTCCTCAGCATCGGAAGAAACCAAATGGGCTTGGTATAGTGGAGTAAGATCTGGAAGCTTGGTTGGTCTGAAGCAACATGACCCATGGTAACAGCAATAGCATGGACGACATGAGGCCAATGAAGAAATATCGCAGTGTGCTTGGAATAACTGTTTATAAAATAGTTTTCGAGTGCTTCGATTGCTTCGAATGTTGGCGTTTTTTGGTTGGCACTCGCGTGGCGATGATGCAATTGGACTTAGATGGTCTAAGATGGACGGGGAAACGGTTGAAATCACGCAAGAAGTAGGCACCAGTGAAGCCCTATCGCGATCACAACTTCCAAGGCTGCACGAGCATGAAAAGCTGCAAAAACTTCATATGTATGAGAGTGTTCCATAATCGATTGGACGACGGTGAACCTATTTGATTGCAATTTAAATTTTTTGTTGGATCAAAAGTACAGTTGAAATGGGAACAAATCGATTCCTAGCGTAGCTCAGAGGCAGGACATGCAAAACTGCAGCAATTTGTGATGAAACCAAACGAATACGCGCCCTGGAGGCGGAAATCCAATGCGGAAACTCAGAAATTTCACTTAAACATCTTTCGAAAGGACGATTCCTATTGGCCAGAAATTTCCAGGACTGCAGCCTATGTTCGCTGGGTTTTTTCTGTTATTTAACCTTTTCCTTGCAACTTATGAGTGGTCACATATCGAAATCAAGGCACCTACCATTTAACATGGATGAGGCAGGATGCAAGGACTCGCTGTCATCTAATCCTGTCGCCATCGCAACAAAAACTAAGGGCTCGTCCGGGAATTGAACCCGGGACCTCTCGCACCCGAAGCGAGAATCATACCCCTAGACCAACGAGCCACATATAACTCGCATAAAAATGCTTATTACAACATACACTGTATGTATCGGGTTCCTCACATATGACTCGGCTAGTTGTCGCCAATTCAGCATTCAGTGTAAATCGAATGATGAGTAACTTGCTTTGTTGACCTTAAAAGCTTATCAGCACGCATGTTGTAAATGCTGATTGTACATATTGTAAAATGATAAAGTGAGGGTGCAAAAGAATTGGCACAAAATCATATCGTAAAGGAATGTGTTGATTTGTTTTCATACTACTCAGATATCTTATTTTGCAAGGTAGTCAATAATGCGGATTGAAAAAATAGCGTTGTTAGTCCACTGACTTTTGTTCTGTTCTTGTTCTCATAAGTCGGATAGGATTTCTGAGACTCAACAAACAAAAATTGCTGATTAATGATATCCATTTCATATTTGAATTTGAAGACTCTTTCATGTACTGAAATTTATTGATGTCCTTTTCTTGGATGCGAATGTTCTGATGGTTGCTACAATTTCGGCAACCAACTGAAACTCCTCCCATAAATATTCACCAGCTCAGAATGTTGACTTCCTGTTCACCATTCATCTAAAGAGGCTTCTCAGCATTGGCATCCGAGCATATTAAGCTACCAGGCATCTAAGCATTGTCCAATGCAATCTAAAAGACTTCAATACCTTCCGGCATATAAACATAATCTGGCCAACAAACATGCCAACTGAGTTCTTGAAAACTTTATTCTCCCAAATTTAAGATACATAATTTTATTGCCTTCAACCTATATCCCATCAGCAGGAATCCAGAAGTCTCGATTCCGTTTCTATTATTGAAAAAATTTCGGGAACTCTTCAGAAGTCAGTTTTTTCAATACCATTTTTTTGTCTCGTGTCGTCCCACCTGACTTGTTTATATTTTTACCCAAAAAACAAACTGTCAGAAAGCTATCTCTGATGACCTTTTTCGTAGAAACTTTTCGTAGAAACATTGCTGTGTTGTTCAAATTCAGCTGTCATCCATTTTGACAGCACAAATATTGCCGCACATGATCTTTCAAGCGCTTGAAAACCTTGTTGGAGGCAGCATACAAGGTGTGTCTCAAAAGCTCATTGGCTGGTCAAGCATAAAAAAAACTAGTGTTAGCATCTTTTAGATCTTTTCGGCATTTCATCATAAACGTCAAAATGTGTGTCAAAATTGCATGACATTTGGATGAATAGAACCCAAGTTATTGCGTTCTAAGTGACAGTACTTTTGTATCATCGGTCGAAAAATGAATTTTGAACAAAGAGCGAATATTAAATTCTGTTTAAACTAGGTAAAACTGCAGTCCAAACGCATCAAATGATGCAAAATCCTTTCGGATCGTCAATTGCATTTGGAAAGTACAAGAGACCACATAGAGTTGGGTATTCTTATCAACACAGGATGTTGACAATAGGATATTATTCTTGGAATCTTTTCAACACCCACTAAAAGACTTGATTCACATGAGGAACAATGTTTACTTGTGTTATTTTGATAAACAGTTCACGCCCACGAGCTTCGTTCCAAATCTCTCCGAAAATTGGGTTTCAGTTGTCTTCCCCTTCATTTTTTTTTTTGGGTTGTCCTTCGGTCTCCATGGTCGTCAAGAGCATCAATATAGGTATCACTTGAAAAGGTGTCCTTCCTGATGTACGTGTTAGTTGATTGTCAGACAGATACCTACAATGCAGTAATGCCCCCCTGAACAGACCAGCCTGTGCACATGCCTAAAAATGTCCTCAAAGACTCCACAATGGCTCAGCTTGCGAAATTATTTGTCAGATTCTTCTCTTCTCTCAATTTAAAGATTTTAAAAAATGAATTGAAGATTCCCGTCATTATCATGATCTTAGTAGGGGAGGAACTTCAAAGACAGCTCTGTGGTTTAATTTGTGAACTTAATGGAGAGTTTTTGCTCCTCTCAATTTACTTATTTTAGAAAGTTCATTGAAGGTTCCCGCCTCTATCATGGTCTTATAAATCTCTTATATCCGTCTGTTGATAGTCAGTGGGGATGCAACCACTCTCTTGTATTTGCAACATAAACCAGCAAACTCATGTCCTGTTCTGGCTGTTAGAATAATTAAACTTGGTAACCGGATTATATGGATTAGAGGATGGGAGTCAGCGCAGAGCAGTTCAGGGCTCAGTATACTCTTTCCACGTGTCTGATAGTGAATCCAAGACTGATAATTGGCATTGTTCTTACCAAAGCTTAGATGGGTATCCAGTGAATTTCTTTCTAGCTACAGTCTTTTGCTGAAACTTTGATTTTACTAAAGGAGTGCAGTTGACGCAAGTTGAACCTTTCTTTAAAAGAATCGTAAGGTTATGTCTAATGTGTGCAGAAATCTGCACTAACCCTTATTATGCCATTGGAAAACGTTCCATTTACTGATTGTATTGATTTGTAAAATGTAAAGACCTTGTAGATCCTAACTGATATACCCATAGTAAGGACTTAGTTACAGTAGTTAACGTCGTTGCAAGCGCAAGTCTCGATTTTCTTTTGAATTATATTTTTTATTTATTTTATTTTTTATTCTAAATTAATTCAGAAATTATTTTTAAGTCTCAACGTTTATTTTTTTTCGTTTTTTTTTTATTTCTTGCTCTAACATCGCAGTAACTATTTCGAGCTGCATTTAAGGACTTCGTTAAGATGATTGACATTTCACACAACGAGAGTCTTATATGGTCTTTGGACGAAAACTGAAGGATAATGTTGAAGTTTCTCTACTGTCTACCTTCTTTCTGGCTGTCCACAGTTTCTCACCACTTTTTCTCTCTTTTTGAAAACTGGTGCTGAAGCTATGGGTGTATGAGCGTGGATTTTTTGCCAGCAGTGCACGTGTCAGGGTAGGAACAAGTTCACAAGGAAATCAGTTTGCTCACTATCGTATCCTTATGATTGGACTGTTGTTATTATCGAAGTCGTTGAAAACCTTCTATCCATTAATTCTCCTTCGCCCTTTTTATCCTTATTTTTCATAAGAATATATTAATTTAATAATTTTTAATGAAATAAAAGTATAATAAAGTTTTTTTAATGTATGAAAAAGAGACCAAGAACCCATAAAGATAGAAAAAGGAGCATTTGTTGAAATTTTATCCTTGATATTTATGTATAACATCTGACCGGTATCTTTGTTTTTTTAAACAAGGGTTATAATGTGTAGAAAAGATGATGATAAAAAACCATCTTTTCCCTCTTTTTTGTAGGAGTCTGAAGTTTGCATCGTTTGCAACGCTATATAATATACATATATTTTGGCGATCGTTACTTTGACAGTTTAGTCCCGGCATTTTATATATAATTTACGACAAACTATTTCATTTCACAAGCCTACGAAGAGGCTAGCAACTTATAAAAGGATTTTGGTTTCCGTGTATCAGAATAATACACTTCATTATTCTCGCGCTTGGGGCAGTTCACATGCAAGAAGTCGTATGCGATTCTCCAGAGGACGGCAATCTTTTCACGAACTTTTGATATCGCGAATTAGTCTTTCAGAGAACCACGCGTTGCTCATGTCATGTGAGCTTGTGCAGTTTTCCAAGGATCTTGTCGGACACCAAGAGGGTACCAGCTTTTCTAAGGATCGTTCAGGACATACATCATTCGCTCGCTTTACTCAAGTCATTTCAGTCTGCAAATGGGCAACCGTTTTTCTAAGTCCTAAGTCGTTTTCTTTGTCCCGTATTTGTATCCTAACTGTTGGTAAAGTGTTCCTCGCTGATTGTTCACAGGGTAATTACATACAGCAATAACACTCTCGAACAACTTTTCTCAGAACGAGATAGAAATAGACGAAGTGCATGTGTTTTTGTATAGCGTTTGTGTGCGAATTTTCGGGGTGCGCTATTCTTGTTTAAGGCAAAAAAGGGAGAATATTTACGAATCCAAATATGATTTCACTTATTTGGCTCGAATAATGTTTGATCGGAAAATTGTTCCAAGTGTTAGCGCTGTATGTACTTGCGCTACGGTAGAGTGATCCCTCGTTGATTGTAAAGTATTATCATCCTCGCTGATTATAGAGTATTGTCATCCTCGCTGATTATAGAGTGCCTTCAATCTCACACCAAATCCTGGTGCAGGAATTGTTTTCCCTTCCTTCCTTCTGAAGGAAAGGATATCAACATCGTTTATATACATTTATAGTAACGCATACTCTTCTCCTCCCTGTAAGTATAAAGTATCCTTGCTGTTAGTAACCGGTTTCCATTCTAGCCAATTGCAGGAAAGAAAATGAAATCCATTTTCGCTTATGTCAGATTATGTATAGTCATCCTTGCTGATGGCAAGTGGCATTCATGTCCTCGCTGACGGCATGGGTCCATTGATGTGACCAGTTTTTAGGCCAGTTTTTGTCCAGATGATAGTATCCTGGTTTCAAATATCGTCCGTCAATTAATTCCACGGTCCAAATTTTCTTGAGTGTTTGTCAAAAAAGTAAGTCCCACTGTGACTTTCTTTAAACTTCTAAGGATTAACTCTTGTTAACTCTTTTTTTGAAAGAAGACTCATGAAACGACTGCAGAAATATTTGAGACTGCCTCTGATTTAGGACAAATTTTGATACATTTTAGTAGATTCCATCGGAAGCACGCAACTTTACATTCAAATTCAGAAACAGTTCCATTTCAAATAAGTCAATTACTCATGATATCAAATTTCTTTCTAACAATTCATATATTAACTTCGCTATTCCTTGCTACTGTACTATGTAAAAACTTTCCCACTACAGTGAAATACCTTCATTATACACTTGAATGTTTTTCTTAGCCAGCACTAAAGTGGATTTTGAAGACAAACCACAAACAATTTCTCTATCTTCCGTTGACTTACGCAAGCTATCTTAGATACTTCTTGAAACACCTGAGATTGTTTCCATCATATGAAGAAATTACCTTCAATATTCGGTGGGTTCGCGCTCATACATTGGTCGGCTGGTGGAAGGTGTATATGGTATGCAGCGACAATAGTAACCGAACCAAGGCGACGACGGCAGCTTACGATGCAAAGATAGATGGATGGGAATAACACCGATTCGAAACCGATACAGTAACCGGTATTTGGTACCTGATTCAAGACATAACATCCAAGACGCAAGATTCAAGACGACGGAGTCTGACTCAACGCAGTGAGTACCGCCAGATGTACAACCGGCTTTCAGGTGACGTATGACTCTATGCCATGCTGCTGGAGTCTTTGCTTCGGCCGTTCAGAGCTAAGCAGACCAGCTCCTCCAGCAATACCTTCCTTTGCTCGACTACTACCACTACTACTACCATCACATCGCCGTTGTCGTCATCGTTGTCTTTTATGAAATTATAAATTTACTTGTTGATGGTGAGGCGAACATAAATATCCGAGCAACAAATACAACGCACAAAACGGAGGCAATAGCAACAAATGCGACCATGAAAAACCATGAATTTAGACAACGAACGCGTTCACCGACTTTAGAATTCTTCATCTTAGGAGAGGCCAAGACGGAATTACCACAATGGCATTTTTGTGTAAGATGTTTGCTTGCGGATTTAGTTATTCTGGTATTTTGTCGTTCACTTATACGTCGGAAAATGGTCCTTGTTAGGGATAAACAATAGTGACATGTGCCGACGATTGTTGGAATGCGTTCTCAATGCGCAGGTGTTTTGGATGATTGAAGAAGGACAATTTCCCCAGAAACTTGTATGTAGGGCCTTTTTTTTTAAAAAAAGGACGAATACTCAAAAAAAACATCACACACAAAACATTGTTTCTCCGGTTTCTCATCCAAATTTTAATAAGATGCGAATTGAAAATTCTCATCGAATACCTGAGACACATGAACGTGACGTGCAAAAATCACAGCCCACATATTCATCGATGTATGAACTGAATTCAGTTGTTAGCGGGGACCAAATAAGAAAAAAAAAGATCGCGCGTAATTTCGGTTACTTTTAAAGTTATTTAGGTACAATTTCCAGCTATTCTTATGCTTCTTTTCCATTCTTCTACAAACCTCTAGTTTGAGAGACAAAGAAGTATCGAAAAGTGTAGAAGTATCTTTTGCTTGTCTACAAAATACATTCAAAAGATTGAATTATAAATCACTTTGATTCTTGATTCGTTCACGCTTGAAAAATCAACATTTACATATTTTGACGTTGAGGTAACAAAATCTAAAATGTATGAACTTTATGATGTACCGCAGGGTTCAATACTATCCACTATGTTGCTTATGTTCGTATGGTTACATTGAGAATTTTGGTTTGAGTCAGTCCGCCGCTATGAAAAATGGAATGAATAAATTTTTTGTCAGACGAATAATAAATGTTGCAGTACGTAGACACTTATGAAGTTATTACAGAAAAATTTTCGTTTTGTAAGTATATTTGCGACTTGTTAAATTTGGCTCGCAGCGGGATATGGGGCATATTTTAACCAGGCGAAAGTTCTTTTGTAGGCCGTGTCTAGATATATTATTTCGTGTATGCACTTAATTTTATCAGTTAATTATGATAAAACGAAGCACCTGCGAGTTGAGTTAAAAGGGTACGTTGGGTTGAATGTATTTTGTATAACTTCATCATCGCCCCATTTTATATTCTTACGGTTTGGTGATATTGCGAGAAAACACAAAACGAAAATAAATAAGAACCGGTAGCAATTCAGTTAACAGATAAAAATAAGGCATGAAAAATCCATAATAGCCCTGAAGAGAAATCCAAAAGGAGCACTCTAATTTAATGACTTAAGGAAAAGCACGCTCGATGGACAGGGTGTTTTGTCATTTAAGGTTATGGCTCAACCGAGGTCATGCCCAAATTGAACTCCCCCTGACTCAGGTGTCTGAAGTTTGCATCGATGCAAACGCAAAACTGTCAAATTTTTTCACTATTTTTTTTGAGTAGATTAATAAACTTAACGAAACCTTAGTGTTTAAGTGTATAATATTCAAATATGCGAATGAAGTTTACCAAAATTTAAAGAAAAAAACTATCCAAAAAACCGTCAAAAAGAGAGAAAAACGTTTGCAACGTTGCAAACTTCAGACACTTTCTGACTCAGCCTTGATTACAACTTATACGTATGCTAGAAATAATCAACTTTTTTCTACATAAAATAGGTGATTTAGACTTAACCATTTAATAAAGAAATTATCCTTCACGTTCACGCAAGAATTAGGACAGGTAGCGTGTGTAACTCTATGATGCGATTAGAAAGGTCTCTCTGGACAGTCTCATCGGAACGGTGCCCGATTCCTTTGATAAATAGGATCTTGTATCGCATGAAGTGCAGACACTTACACTCAACAGGGAGCTAGTTGATCTCTTGGCGGACGCAAGTCTGAGAGTCCTTTCAGCAATGTCCTTATCGTGCGTCACAGTAACTGGAAAACGGACAATGGAAATTATGCAGGTTGATAGTACCACAAGCCATTGTAACAACGGAATTCGGCTCAAAATAATGTGTGAAACAATCCTAGCCTAGTTTTTGAGACTTACAGTGAAGGTGATCTGTGGGTAACCCTGAACTCTGGTGATGCTGATGATGCAAACTTTGAGAGAAAATAGTCTTCAATGTGAATTCTCTAAAACGAACATAGTTTAGGTTTGTTTTTATCGAAGGTTTTATAATGTTTTTAAAAAAAAATTGGGAGGGGGGGGGGATGAGGATGTTTCGAATTCAGAGAAGCCTTTTCCAAAAATACATGTATTTTAAGGTCGTCTCTCCGTTGCCGCAGGACAAAATTACTTTGTTGTTGCTTAAGTCCGCTGAGACTTGGTTTTTTGAGAATGAATTTTTGGAGAATGCGTTTCAGCTGTATGAAGTGATCTTCAGTTCGTTCGAATGAGCTAAAACGCGTCGACAGGAGAGGAGGATGTGGTGGCCTGAAGCATTTGACAGTACTTCTAATTGTACCATGTAAATCTGAATTTTTAACATCACTTCAAATATCGGCATCATACCATTCTATACAGTTAATCATGGTCGTGAAAACCATTGTTTAGTGACGTACGTCCCATTTCGATGTCTACCTAAGCAGTAGTAGCGACTTTATCACATCCAGAGTTTAGAACCATGTCACGTGTCTGAAGTTTGCGTCGTTGTATACCAAACTGTCTCAACTTCTTTTTCAATTTTGATTTTTGTCAAAATTGTTCAGTTCAAACAGTTCGTTTGATTTTCGTTGAACTGAAATAATGCTTATGAGATGTAAACATAGACCAGCGTCATTCTGGTGCCTGAAGTTTGCATCATTACAAACCCAATGGTCTAATTTTTATTTTTACTTTTTGATTTTTTCCAATATTTGGACTAAAATAAAAACTAAGAAGACGTGAAAACGTAAAAATTGTGCTAAGAATTCACCAAAATTTCTGTGCAATTTCAGTGTAACAGTCCAAGAAAATTTTAAAAAGAGAAAAAACTCGAGATTATTTCTCAACGATGCAAAGTTCAGGCATCTAAGTCACTCCCAGACATGAGACTGGTTTGCTGGTTTTAAAATCTGGTTTTAAAATCCCAACTAGGCTATCTTCCACGGGAGTCACATATTGTATACAGCACTACGATTGTGTCTTCGTGATCGCTTGTTGGAGACCATGCTTTGTCATCCAAGGTTCTACTCTTCTCATGCCTTGATTGTTCCAAGAGGCTAGGTGGAATCAATTAATTTGACAGTACTTGCCAGCTGCAAAGCCTAACACATAACACACTTAAAATATATCCTCAGACATTTCCTGGCTCAGTAAAACATTACGCATGATCTTGCTGAGTTGAGATGCTAAACTTACCTTTCTTTATTGGTGGGAAGTGATTGGCTTTTCTGTCGATCCTCCTTGGTCTTTCAGATAGTATATCGGATCAGTGTCAGCAATTAACCGAGAATCGAAAACATAGGAATACCAAGGATATATGTCCGCATTGCTCAATTGAAGGCATTTTGCATGTTGATTTGTACCAGCAGAATATTTGGTTTGGCAAAGAAGTAGGGCTCCTTCACTCTTGGAGCCGAGTAATAAGAGGCATCGACTGTCTTTGTCCTTTCCGGAGGTCGTTATATATGACTTAGGGAACCAACCGAGAATCGGTCTATGTTGCTTGTGGCTTTAGTAGATAAGCTTTCCGATAGCTTCTATCCTGTGGAAGGAGCATTAAACTAACGGGCGTGTAAGGTGATCTTTCTGCTTATCTAAAGACGCCAGTGGAGCGATTTTCTACTGAGGTGAAAGGACCCCCATGAATAAGGTTGACGTCTACCAAACCAATAAAATACACAGTAGACTATCCGCCAACATTTTAAGGGTCTTAACTGCTACTCCACTAGGACTGCAAACTTTGTGATTCTTTACTCAGAACTCACACAATTCACCGTTTCGAACATGAAAATAGGGTCCAAATTGACCATTTTAAGGGTCTGAACTCTATCAGTACCGAAAACTTATCGATTCTTAATTCAGGATACTGCACAGATCATCATTTAGATTGCGAAAAAAAAAGTTTTGCATCTAGGCCATTTGTATGCTTAACCGTAGTGAAATTTTTTGATTTTGTTTAATGCGCATCACTTGACAGTTTTCTAAAGTGACACAATGCTCTAAATCGGGTGCGTTTTAAAGTCGTATGAGTTATGAGTTTCAGTATGGGTTTCATGGGAAAGCCTAACCGTGTAAAACAGAGACTATAGATGACGAATTACAGCTATACCCAACAAGTCCATGTTGATCCCTTTACGGGAACTGCCTGCCAAATGAGGTAACCTCTGTTTTGGCTGCCGCACGAAACTCGGCTGCCGTTGACTCTTGAGCCGTGCGTCTGTATACCAAAGCAAGGAGTTGCGGATCGGTCGATCCTTTGTCTAACGAAAACATACTTCATCATTTACGTTAAGATGGCTCTTTGGGCATTATGAGATCTTTGAACCTTGTTAAATCAAAACATGGTCTTTTCGCAGTTGGGTTCAATGTGTTTTTGGAGTTAGATCCAAGATGTGTTCGCAGGCGTCCTAGATGTGATTGTAGACATTACAATGCCTCCTTTACATTACAGACATTACAATGCCTCTCAGCGATTTTGAAAAACGTGCCTTGATCGTTCAAGCAGTGCCCGGTTGGTCAGCGAATCCTAGGTCTCACGAGAATTGTGAGAGGGTATTTTTTTTCACTTACGAGAGGATATTTTTTTTTGCGAATTGTGAAGTTCTGCTAAACCATCACATGGTCTTCTCGGACCCGGGTTTGTTGTCTTTTTGGAGGAGCCTAGAAGTGTTCCCAGGCGTCCTAGATGTGGCTGAATATTTGGTTGAGCTTGAAGCGAGCGAGGTGACTAGCTGATCTCCACTCAAGTCTAGGTAATTATGAAGAGAGAGGGAAAGATAGAGAGAGAAAGATTGTGCAATTTTCTCTTTTCCTGATCACAGCGGTTTGGGAAATAGTGTCATGATCATTCCACTAGTCATAATTCATCGCTTAAGCACCGCATGTCCCTTCGACGCCATGACAATCCTTAAAATAAGGCTTTCGTTATTTTAGTGTAAATCCTGTACCCATAAGTAATATAATTTCATTCCTTATTCGCAATGAGCGTTGAGCTCCAACCCCAACGTTGAAGTTCAAACATAACGACAGAGCTGCATGAGGCATCCTGTAAAATCAGCGTACGAAATTTAACGAAAGGCAGTCTGAACTTAACGAAATTTAACGCATCGAAATGCAATCTTCTATCGCATCTACTGAAATTGAACTTAACGAAACTTCACAAAATGAAACATATCTCGACGTATTCACCCCGTTTGGACGATGAAATTTGATGATTGATATGGAAGCGAATATTTTTTTTAATATTGTTAAAAATTCAACTCAATAAAAAACACGTTTATCACAATTATTATCAATAATCGTTACAACATATGCGCGTGTCTCCTGATTTGATGTGTGTGCTCCGAATAAGGAAGTAATTTTTTTGCTTCATAATTTCACTTTCAAGTTTTTCAATGTTTGGGATTGGTGAGTGCGTGAAGCATATGTGGGTGGTAGAAGACATAGAATGGTGAACACATAAACGGACACATGAGCTTATATATATGTAAAACTTCATAGTTTAGATTCGGAATGATGATGCAAGTGGGTGGGTGGGTTCACTTTTTATTTCATGTTGGTTTTGTAGCTTTAATAAATTTAATTGCTTCGCTTCATTCATGTGTGCCCATGGAGACTGGTTACTGATATTTAATTGATTTGAAATATTGATAGGCTTGCGTAGGGATGGAGTGCGGTGTGATATGCTTCATAAAGAATGCATGTGTTGTGAAATATTCAGGAAACTGATTGGATATTAAACGATTGTTCGTATAGTAACATTGCAAGAGCAGTAGCCTTTGCAGACCATCGAACTCTACTGGCATGCATTCATTCCTTGTTCGTTGCACTCGCTTCGAATTATTTGTTCATCTCTATTCAACTCAGCACACATCACCTGGAAAACCGAAATGAAGCAGTTCGCCGATTTGTACCTGCTGTCGCCAAAGTACTTCTTATCGCTTTTACACCTCGCCAAACCGAGTACAGGTTTGGCTGAAACACAGGTACGAGCGCAATTCCTGTCATGTGATTCTGCTTTCTTGTCGCCCGGCCGCAGAAGTTACAACACGCGTGCAACACAAATAGATTTGGATTAATGCTCACCTAACATGTTCGTGCAAAGAAGAGTGGGCAGCAAGGCACAATATACTCACTCGCATTACCGTCTTAAGCAAAGTCAAATATACATACCTGAGGAATCGCCGTTCCTTACGTGACCGCACGACCCCGCCTCTCCTCGCATATGTGGAAGAGCGTGCTGTAACCTTTGTTCTTGGCTTCTTCACGCTCATCATCGTCGTCTTCCTCTTGTTCTTGAAGAGTTCATATCCACCTGGACATGAGCCTGATCAGGCTGTGACTCTACTGTTGTTGAGCGGTTTTCTTGCGCTGTGTTACTAATCGGCGCTTCTGAGCTGCTGCTGATGCCTAGAATTCTATTCGAGATTCTTTGCGATGTCCAAGATCTTTAGTAACATTCAACATTCTTATTGTTGTTGTTTCATCGTGTCTTCTGCAGCGACCGGAGTTAGTTTCACATAGTTCTTGCGAAGCTATCGAAAAATCGATGCTGTAGATCGATTGTGCGACGGATTCGATATCCGGATGTTGATAATATCAGTCAGCGATATTTAAAGATTCGATCGATTTAAATAATTTCATTCAAATATTTATAGAATCGGTAGCGCCTTCAACTTTCTTCGCCGTACATTTCGGCTCAGGTCTGGCAATTTTCCCAACCTGAACAATACTAACAAACCCCAAAACATTAGTTCCGATAAAAATTATGTGGAACTTTAACATTTGAATAAGATTTTATTTAGATTCATGAGTCGAAAATTAAGTGCTGCCTATGGTTTTTTTTTCTTTCCTGAATTGAGCACTCTCTAAGGAATTTCCGATTTTTTCACGTTAGGTTAAAGACCGTGAAGTGATGGCGTTTTCTCAACTGGTTGACCAGATCCATGTCAATAATCATCTTAGCTTTACACGCTCTTCCTCCGCATCAGAAGGCTGACCTGAAACCTAGACCTAAAAACTTTTTAGTGAGAAATTGTTTCAAATGTTTCACTTTGGCATGTTCTCCGTATGATACTTCATTAGATCTTTATGATCTTGATGGTGTGAATCAGTGGTCAAGAACTAGTAATGGGTATGTGGTGCGGGGTCGATCAACTTGAAGTGCTGAAAGCCAACGAAAGACTTGGCCATCATCATCGACCAACGTCCCCACCCAAGTGCTCCCAAAAGTTGGGTCGACAACGATGTCGATGGTTATATTTGCTGTTGTTGTTCTCACGCCTGTTCGCAGCACGACATTTTCAGGACTGTTTTCTATATGGAGCTCCCTCGATGCTGTGTTGTCTTGTCTTGACTTTGTTGAAGATTTTGCTTTATTTATTATTGTCTTCGTCGTATTGGCAATCATTGAAAGCTGAGATGTTGGTAGTTTCCGGGCAAAAAAGTGATCATTTATATGATATTAGGTGGATGGATACATATTTAGCCATGATTTGTGGTTTTCATATTTCTTGTGTCTTATTTTGAATGCGTATTTCAGATTGAAGTACTTGAAACGAGCTAGCAGAGTGAATTTAAAAGTCTTTTAATTTGTGAGAATTTTCAGACTTATCCCAATTGCCATTTTACCTTGAACATTTAGAGAGTTTTTTTATTTTGCCTGTTTATGAAAATTAGTTTTTCTCTATCGGAGTTCTTTGTGGCAGTACGGCAGCCTTGAAATAACTTTAAATATAAAATAATGTTAACGTAAAATATAGTAAATCTTGGCGATTCAACACAGTAGCTAGTTGGTCGCTCTATCACTACTAATTTGACTGCATTTACAAATGACATTGCTAAGGCGTTGGACAAATAGTTCCTCGTCGATGAGATCTTCACGGATTCGCCCAAGGCATTTGACACTGTCAATCACCATCTGCATTCTCTTAAACTAAAGACTTCTTGAAATCAGAATTGTCATGGATGCAGTCTTCTTGTTTTTATCGTTACAGCTGTGTATGTTCCTACGTCATAGACCCATTTTAATCGTTTATTTGATGTCCGCAAGGTTCTATTCTTGGACCACTACTCTTACTTTTTTATTGTGAATGACCTTCCCTGTGTTATCTCTTCCCCTTGCTTCTCTGATGATTTTATAATTTTCCGGTTAAGATGAGTAGTCCACGTTCTGCAACGTTAATATTTCTAAATGCCACAAAATCTATATGCTTTCTCGTTCAAAATCGCGCCAATGCTCTTTAATTACATGTTGAATGAACCAACTTTCTCTAGTGTTATCAATTTCCTAAGCCTTGAAGGGTTACTTTTGATCAAAACTGCATCAAAATGCAATCAAAAATTGAATGCATCATATAAGATGCTCATGTCCTCAATGTGATTACACGAGTAACTAAAGTATCGGGCTTCATTCTACGGCACGGATGTGGCTTGCTCTGTATTGAATTCTATTTCGTAATTTGAAAATTAGCCTCTAAGAAAGAATATAAATAAATAAATGTACGCTTGTCGCTCGAGTTGCTCAACAACGCCTGATATCCGCTATTGTAAATGCCATATTCGATGCATCTAATCCTTGATTTTCCCCATCACCTTTTCGGCCAATGGGATAGTCTTCGACTTCTTTGGAGCTCGTTCGCCAGGTGAATTCCATTGTTTCGAGCAACCATGTCTCGTCGTGTCAAACGAATTAGAAACTCCTTCAGATTGCGCTTAAACAGCGTCAAACACTGTCCTAAAGTGAACTCACGGTTGCGCTTGTTACCCGGAATGATCGAAGCGCACTGAAAATTTTCTCATGCCTGAAATTTTATACAGGATACGACACACGCGCTCTTTTGAGATGCCTACTGTTTAAGCTATGTCCGCACCTTCAATCCACGGTGTTTCAATCGTGAGTTGTTGTCACTCTATTCTACTTGGTATCCGCTGTCGGGGTACCAGAGCGTGAATCATCAAAATCGACGTTCGTCTACGTTGAAACTCTAAATTAATTTTTACGTTCGTGATCGCATTAGCATCACTGTGCCCCATGTCCAAACGCTCTTTGATTTCGCTGCGCCATTTCCCTTCCCAGCGCAGAAAAATCGAATCCCTGACCGGTATTTCTCTCTCTCTTAATTTTCCAAAATCTGCGGTCAAGCCCGCTTCCACACGTGGTCAAAACAAAAAATTGGGTCCGATTCGTTTGAAGTTTTGACAGTAGCCGTCTTCGAGAATATATTGCACCGTAATTTTTTTTAGCGACACTGATGCCATCGGGCGACAAGGCTAAGAACTTATCGAACCGCCCTCGTTTGTCGCACAAAAATTAGGCTGACCCTATACAGTTCGAAGGAGGTCACTCTTGTGGACTGCTTTCCTCCTTTGTAGGCTCACATGAAAGCCTGACGGAAGTTGATTCAGTTGGCTCTGATTGATTGTGACGAAACTTCTTTTCTAGCATTTCTTTTTCTGGGTTCTATTAGAAAATTTTTACATAACCAAAAACCACTTTTGAGCTTTGAGACTTGTAGCCAACCCTAAACAAATGGTTCCAAGCTAGTCTTTAAGGTTGACAGTGCAAAAGTTTTTGGATCGATTCAGATTGTCAGTAGATATGTTTAGCTGATAGTCTAGAGGGATTCAACAATTTGTATTCTGAACGCTCAAGCGTGAACATTCCTTCGGAACGGAAGTGTAGCGTAAACAATCCTCTCTTGTCATAGCGTAATTATCCAGGAAGTCTACAATTTTTGGGATTCTGAAGAGAGCGCCATTTTGACAGAGCTGTCATTTTAGGACTTCAATATACAGAAAATATTTCACTCATAACATTGTCAAAACTTGTCACAAGCCTGAGCCAGACGAAGTTAGCTTAATGATATAGAATCCGAAACAGTAGTATGTTATCGGATCTGAGAAGCTTTAATATGTTCCAGAAGGGAAAAACATTCACCGTATCGGTTTTTGCTAGACTTAGGATTCCGAAGTGAGCTCTGTTGTCATAGTGCAGTCAATTGACGGCTTCAAAATGATTAAAAAACCAATCGTTTTAAATATTTCAGAACGCTATGGTTGTTGTTACAGGCTTGGACATTCAAATTTAGTTCAGTGGTCCTGGATCACAAACAGGTGATGTGTTATCGTCTCTGCGACGTTTGACATGCTCATAAAATAAACAGTCACTCTACCGATCATTGTCAGACTGATGAGGGTGGTATAGAATGTGGTATAGAATCTACAGAGGCTCAACTTGAGATATATTTCGAAAAGATGAAGATTGAATGAAGTCTTCGAGAAGAAGACTGCTTATTGTCACCATTTGATGCTCTTTTCCAGCGCCTTTACCTTTGTTTATGTCTTTCGTTCGAGAATCAAAAAAAAAGTTCTCTAACTATTCATCACCTTTAGTGTCTATCATCTGAGAACAAAAAAAGGTACTTTAGACCGCAAACCGTTAAAACATCCCTGCCAAAAAAAACCGCTTTCCTACTGTGCCTTTCATCGGAGGATGCAAAAAGGCGCCTTAAACGGAAAACCGCGGAAACATGTCTGTCAAAACGACCGTTATATAACCGTTATACATGAACAAATGTATGACAATACAAATCATCAAATGGGATTATCTGATATGAATGAGAATGAGCTGAACTTTATCCTTATAAAAACAAAAGTCAGGCTATCGAGATATTTCGCTGAGTCAGCGCTGAGTTCACGTTCTTTAAGTCGCGGAGTGTCTTTGCGACCTGTCAAATTATTTTGCTGATTCCAGCAAAACGGGTCGTTCATTTGCAGGTCGTCGGAATTCTATTTAGGAAAACGTTTATTTTACAGGTCATCAGAATTCTATTGAGATTTCAGTTGATGAGGAAACCGTGCCTATCGCCTGCTCACAACTTCCTCAGTTTTTTATCTTTCATGAGCCATCCCCTGATGAGTCCTGTAATCTCCTTGCCTAGTGAGTAGTATTGCAAAATTCGAAGGCCTAGCTTGTTTGCTTATGATGGAATTCTAGATGTGCTGGAGTAATTCCTAAGGCAAACGAGGTCTGTAGTAATTTTATCGTAATAATTTGTGGGATTCGCCTTCCAATGTCCATTGAAGGAATATATTTGACGTTTGAAGAGACATATTCTGGACACTATCAGACCTGTTTGCAGCTTCTTAGAGTTGGAGTTGTCGTATTGCCGGTTTGACAGGTATTCTCTCAGCTTCTTGTGAATGACATCGCAGTTTCAAGGAGCTGTTAGCATTCTCTCTGCTTTCCATTTATGAGATCAGCCATCTGGCGACAGATAAATTATTAGGAGTCGATCGTTAGACGACCAATCCTTTTTCAAATTTGACTCGTGCTGTTTTCTCAGAATCTACTCTGCGTCTGATGTGATCGGTCACCTTGCAAAATTACTTGGATATTCTTAGAATCGGTTTAGATGGACCCATGGATAAACCGCTCGTGTATTAGCTTTTAACTCACTTTATCTTCAATTTTTCTTCTCTTCTCTCTTGGCAAATCTTGTATGACAAAATAAAGTGATCAGGCTCCTAGGAAACTAGGGGCATGATAGAGTCATATAAGGGACGGCATGAACAAATTGGGGCGGATGGAGATGAGTTAACAAAGGACAAAGTACGACGAAGAATCAAAATTAAAAAATAGTGAGACATATTTTGTTTTTCAACGGAAAAAGAGCAAGATGAAATCTTTTATTATTTCTTGATCTTGAATTCAGCAGTCATTGATGACTTAATTTTTTCGGGTGAAACAAATGACTCATATTATAATCTGCATGTGATATAAATCTCAATCACA
Source organism: Stratiomys singularior (assembly GCA_954870665.1). NCBI lineage: Eukaryota > Metazoa > Arthropoda > Insecta > Diptera > Stratiomyidae > Stratiomys > Stratiomys singularior. Next base: position 8,175,706 of record OX940881.1, on the reverse strand, counting down.
AAGAAAACGAATATACTTTGAGGTAGTGCTTCTAGTTTCAGCTTATATAAACCATTCTTTGACACATATGCATCGTTTTATTCTTAGAGGTTTATCTTATCTTTAGTCACTTTACATGTTGGTTAACTTTGATAATTTTTTTTTATCTTTCAGGTAAGTTCCCGAAACAGATCCAACACCAACGAATCGCTCATATTTAGTGGTTCTCATTTTCCGGATTGATTGTGGTACACTTTGTTCTTTGATAAATTGAAGGATTAAGGATTAGTTGTTATAAAGTTAAAATTGAAATAACGTAAAAAATCGTGAAATTTTGAAACAATTCCCTGAAAATAAATGGAAATATGAAGAAATTCCATTAAATTTCGACCGCAAAACAATCTAAAGAAGAAAATAAATAAATGAATTCCTGGCTAATAATTCCAGAAACGAACTCTCTGAAATTACTTTGTTCTTAACAGAACTTGATAACACATCATACACACATTTAACCTAACTGAAAGCAAAACAAAACAAAAAGGCAACAGAAAATCAAATAAAGCTAATGGCGCAATCATTGAACGCTTTTGATAAGGCTTGTAAATCTTATCACGTCGTGATTACCGTTCATATATGGTATAAGTAAGCGAGCAAGCAAGCACATATGAGAGCTAGCAAGAAAATAAGACAATTTGGTAATGTACGGTAGGCCAGCGCCACACTAGGCGCAACGAACGCTCCACGCTCCTAGAAGGCAAGAACGAAGAGTGTGATGGAACCAAGAATAATATAATTATTGTATTATTTTTAAAAGTCAACATTCAGCGCAGCGTTAAGGCACGACCAAATGACCCATGCGTCGAAATCGTTTGACTGCGCACTTGACGTAGGATATTGTCGTGCTGCCTGCAATTTCTACAATTTTCCACAATCATTGATGGAAGCATATCGAAAAGTTCGTGTTGGGGCTGAAGCGGAGGAACTCACTTGCGACTACTTATAACCTGATCATATGTTAATGTAGGCGCACATATGGAGATACTCATGTATTATTAGCGACTACGCTCATGGACCTGCTCCCCACTCGCTATTGATATCGATGGGGGCCTTGGGGTTGAGAGTTAAGCTGCTGTTCAATACAAAGAGGAAGTATGCTTCTGTTTGTTGTTGTCGAGTTTTCTTTTCAAGTAGGGAAATCCATTAAAACGTAGTTGCTGACTGATAGTGGTAGCTTTGATTTGTAGTACAGAATAATAGCCAGCTTAGATTATGAATTGTGATAGGGTAGCATTTGGATACGAAGTAGTATTCGATGGACTAACTCGTAGTATCTCTCATCAAAGTGTATCAGCCAAAAATTGTTACGCTATGGATTTTTGCCTAGAACAAAACGGTCCCGCAAGCAGATTCTGATCATTTGAAAAGTGGTAACGAGATGAAGTATCTATCAGAGAAAACAACTTCTGTTGCAGCTTATTAAGAAAAGCATGTTTAAATGAATTAAAGAAACACAAAAAAAATGATTACCTGGGCTTCAAATTTAAATTCATGACATTTGCTATGATTTCCTTCTTTAAGTACTTTATAATCATACTATCGTTCAGACGAAAAATTGTTTAGTAAATACCTGTCATGATGGGTTTGTAAGATAGAGTCAAACTAGACGTCAAAAATTTTGCCGCAGCGCTTGATTTGCACGTGCATGATCACAACGGTACCAGACCTAAACATAGTTATTCAGGTCAAAGAATTACATACTTTTTAGATGTGATATCCACCTTCCTGCTTCCGAACACCACCTCCGCCTTCTTACAGCCAAAATAGGCTCCTCATAAGGCTCCACCATAAGAGTGACGAGAGACCGTCAATAGACCGTTCCGGTGTTGAAATATGAATTTATTGTCGAAGAGACTGCTTCCTTTTTATAACCGAAAACAATAGATGTCGAGTATTTTCCAGCACTTGTGCTATTCTTCTGTCAAGATAGTATCCTCTGCTTCGGGGCAGCATAATTCTCTAGATCCGGAAGCTAATCCATCCTGACCTACCAATCTTCAAGTCAGTTCATTGACATTGAAGTTAAAATAGGCGTTTCGTTCAACGTCAAGTTGTATCTATGAGTTTAACCTACCATCTTTGTCCTTCAGCCATTTGCCTGTCTTTGAATCCGTTTCTTTTCTTAGTTCAGCAGTGGATCGTAAAAGCTTACCAATCTATAGGGTCAAGTGGTATACGGAATGGGAACAAAAAAATTAGCCACATCCAGTGGCTCTATCTCATGGCACGAAACGTCAAAGTTGGAAATCTCTAACCTACGCCAATGTCCTGTCAAAATTTCATGGCACTGTGATCACTGGACACGATTTATTAACTTGAAATTGACAGCGAAATTCGAATTTTTTACTCAAAGGACCTTTGAATATTGAATAAATATTCAGTTTGGTCTTAAACCTAGCATAACTATTATTGAGTCGATAAATTAACGAAAACGTTCAATTAACGAAACAATTATTTATCTTGTGCCATATTTCAAAATTGATTCAGACAGTTCAGAAAAAAAATCTTCACTAGACGTCAATGAGGACGAACAGAGTAGTACTGAAATCGGGCGTATATTTACGAACAATGAGCCGTTAGATTACTGGTCCGAAACATTACGATTCAAGAAGGTTAGTGCGCACTTAGATAGACACAAGTTAACTGATGACCGAAAATTGTTCAGAATTCGACATCGCAGAAACTCGATCGAATGGAAACGAAATGGACTCAAAATAGTTCAAGAAAAAAACTACAAGTATAACATTGCTACATGTCCACATACGTTGTATTCTCAAAATGTTCCTGTAGTAATGCTCTCATGGCCCCTATTGAAAAAAGGCTGTCACAAGACGTTAAAAGTCACGCACAACTTAATGGGCCTATGCCTACGCCTACGATTTCTAGGAACAAGCCATAAGGATTTCGTGCAAAAAATAAGGTTGGATTGAAATGTTTGTTGCCGCGAATTCGTCATTTGTGTCCGTAATATTTAGAAAATGACATTTGACATATTTTGCCAGATTAGACGTTGTCTTACTATCATTTATATGGTCTTAAGTAGAAATTTTCCCGCATTCTGGACTGGTGATTCGCTAATAACCCCCTTTGTGTTGTTTCTATCTTTTTGGTGCTTCCTAGACATCTTCCAAAATTTTTGTTGAACGGATGGACCTGAGAAATGAAAGATGAGGTATAAGTATATCAAATGACAGTAGGCATTTTCTTATTGTGTTTCTTGTGACAGTAGTGTCAGAGTACATCAGTGGGATTCAAAATGATTTGCTAACCTTGAAACCTTTCTTTTTAAAACTTTCTAAAAACCGTCCTAGTCGAAATGGTTGATACTAGGTTTTGCCACGCACAGTAACCACTTCTAAGAATTATTGAATACATTCTTCCTGATTTTAAATTGACTTTTTGCTTGTTTTGGAGGAGATCTTCTTGCTTAACACACCTCAAGTTAATCTAAACGATAACTTGATGTCTCTCTTGATGGTCCTCCAATTAGTGTCTCTCATTTCTGGCAAAGCCGGTCCTTTCCGTGTATAGTGTAACGGACAGACTTCAAGCAAGGACAATCTCCACTGTTTCATTATTCTCTTTATGCACCTTTGATAAGTACATCTGATTTCTGGTAAAACCAGGCCCTTTTGGATGCGGTATCCCTTACCCGTCATCTTGTGTACTTGCAACTGTAGATTGAATGGCCTCGTGGTTCACGATGCCTTTCCATCATACCAGCCTTCTCGTTGGAATCTTTCCTCTATCGAATTTTCATATAGTTCGATGGCAGGGAATCGTAAAGCGTTTCCAGACTTTACTACCTCGTCCTTTCTTTGCGTAGAGGCATGAACATTTATGAAACGTATCCTTATATTTAAAAGAGTCTTTGCAAGCGGATTCCTTATAGTTTTTAGTTTTTATTTTTGAAATCAATTATATACGATTTTGTTATGATATTTTTCTGCATGGAACACCGCCTTAAATAAAGGGGTTTCGTTTTCTTGATGGCGGAGATACATATAACTGGAAAAGTTATGTATGTGTGTGAAGATTGCATCGTTGGTAACAGTCTTCAAATTATTCCTTTTTTGTCATAATTTTACTAAATTTTTCTGGGAATTTTGCTTTTCCCCTAGTTAACTAGATTTTCATTTCAGTCTAATCATTGGCGAAAATTAAAAGCTGAGAAAAGATTTTGGACCATTTTATAGCGATGTCGAGTCCTTTTTCGAGAATTTTCCGAGTCCTAGAAAAGTCAATATTCACCTGATGTCATTTAGCATTCAATGTTAAAGTTAAAGAGTTATCCAATTTTTTTTAACCAAAATTTTAAAATTTAAATTAAAGCAAGACGAACGAAGTATTTTCCAGATTCCTTTGACTACCAGACTATTTATTTGTTTTCCACTCGGCATACATTAATTTCTTTAATTCTGCCGGAGAAGTTTTTGAGAAAACTTTATTTTTCACTGGAAACATACAACATCAAAAAAAAAATGAATCCATTTAGTCAAGTGCCATACGGACTTAAATGAACTTTTCAGTATTATCTTCCATCTGTTATTCGTTGGTTCTTATCCGGAAAAGTGGGTAATAATTTAAAAAAAAAAAAAATTACATTTTGAAAAAAGCAGTTTTTTTTCATAAATTTTCGAAAAAAAAGTTTAAAAAAATTCAAAAATTTACTTTGTGTAAAAGCATTTTTTATCAATAAAAGTAAATAAACATAAGTTTATAAAAGACTAAATTAAACAAAAATAAATACATAAAAAAAGTTTAAATGGAATATAAGGAACAATAAACAGAAACGTTGCGAGCGTCGCCGGAGCAAAATTTTCAGGGTTTAGGACAATTGACAGAAAAAATTTCTTCTATTACCCGTTCTTGGTGTGCATCAAAAACTTCGCGGGTGGGGGTGGGTGGTGAATTGAAAGATTGTCACATTAGCGAAGACAACCTGCGACTAATTGCAAGCGATATAAGAGCTGGAATCAAAAAACGTTTAAGGATAAAATTTGTCCTGATATCATAAAGGGAATTCTGAAAATGTCAATTTGTTATGAATAAGTCGAGCAAGCTAGAAAAAGTGTCATTAGATTAGTAGAAACAGTGTATTAGGCGAGAGTTTAAAAGCAATGTCAGATGCCAAAGGCAGTTGTGCATTTGCGTTGTAAAATAACGTCAAATAGTTTGGAGAAAGTCAAGGATCGTCCTCCGGAAAGAATATTTTGTTATCACTGCAAAAGATGTTCGTCGTGGTGGAGTAATAGTTTTGGAAGTGCATGACCACTGCTGCTCTGTGTAAACTAGAATTCTTGCTATTGGCATTATGCACTTCCAGCCGTACCTTTAAGTCGAACAGGTTGAAATCGTCAGGCTCTAGCTATTCTATAATGCTCCAAGACAGCTGCATACGCCTCCAAAATCTACGGATCTTAGCCCTCAAATCGCCCTAAATTTGAGCCCCTTAATTCTAAAAATGTTTGGGCCTGACTCTTAGCGATCTATGCATGCACCTACGTACGCACGGTAGTAGTGTCAAATTTGTAACTGACTACAAGTGCTAACACCCTAGTGATGAATCATGGAGAAAGAGATACACATATCTCATGTAGCAAACACGGCGAGCTCATGCAAAAAAGGGATCGTATTAAGTTCAACGACGTAGATTAGTGGAGCGAATGCGATGGCTGTCCTTCGCAATTATTAAGTATTAATTGAGATATTATTATGAGTTTTTGAGACGAGCGATCATTAAGTTCGTTTAACTTTTGAAAATGATCCCTTATCGTACGAAATTCGAGTCGAATACTAAATTTATGTCTCCTACTTAATGCCTTCAGACTAATTAAGATTTTTTAACTATTAAATGTTGAAAAGAAAAATTAAACAATTTCAAAGACCAGTTTTTCGATCAGTCTGAGTCCAAGTGTTAATTTCATCGAATTTCACTGAATAACCAGCAGACATTGCACTTGGCACCTGCTATTTCTTTTGCTAAAATTGAAAATATTTGCTTAGAAAATAAACAGGTGTCATTATTGGCGGGCAAATGTTAATGTCGTTTGATGGTTTCCAGAAAAATGTTCGTTGATTAATGGCATGATAGAAAAACGACAGTGCCAAAAAGATGGTCTTTAACCTTGGCCAGCGAATAAATATGGTGAAATTAATTAAAAGTGCAGACAAAAATTCGCTACTTCCTTCATTTCAAATCGCAACATATTAATCATTTAATCACGTGATCAAACTATCTTTAATCAGGTTATGTGCGGCGAAAGAAAGAAACGCCTTTCACATCGCCAACAAACGTAATAAATTATTCATTTCGCAACATTTTATGATGCAAAACACACATCGAGAATGAAAAACTCATTGTTCAGATATTTTATAAATATAAATCCATTGGAAAGGCTTTTATTGAAGCATGAATACTTGATAAATGCTGAAAACTCGTTTCGAATAATCAAAGTATGCCCAATTATTGCTATCAAACACGAATCTCCTTCATCTAATCGCGATATGTGTTATCGCCGCTATCTATTATCCAAATTCGTATAGCTCCATGTCAAAAGCGTATTTTTAGCACAAAATTTCTGTTAACAAAAATTGTTAATTTGTTCATGTAATACGCACTGGCAACATATTTCCGCGGTGGGCAAAAATTTCGTTGAAAATTGCGACATTGACAACAGAATATTTTTTTTTTTCCATTTAGTTTTTGTTTTTGTCCGATAAGAGTTGAAAAACTCTTCAAGCCTCTGTAGTCGGACCAACCCCCTGCCCCCTCCGGTCTTTTGTAAAAGTAACCGCCCCAACACACCGCGAGAACTGGAAGTTGCCAAAAAATGAAAAACAGAAAATCTGCTATCTCCGCTCATAATTAGTGGAATAATCATAAGACTATCAATTTATTAATGTTTGCTATTTTTGCTATTTAACATTTTATGTATAAGTTGTCCCTGCCGGCTTTGCAACATTGTTGTCATTGTGAGTGATTACTAAGTAAGTGACTGACTGACTGCTAGCAAAATCGAATGACCCTGACATTTTACCTATGAAACAACAAAAAAAAAAGGAAAATAAGATACATACATATGTGGAGTGTAGTAGATGACATGTATGTACCGCCTGAAGATATTTATGGTGGCAAATAAGTAGGCGACGCAAGCTAGTAAGTAGCTTTGGACTTTGATATGGTATGTTAGTAAATGCAGACGTACAAGCTTTGCTAGTAGAGCGTAAATTCGAGTAAGGCCAAAGGGGCTCGAAAAAAGTGCAAATTTTCCCGATTGGACTTAATCACAGCTCCATTCATTTCCTTGAGTAAACCGTGTCCTTAAGAGCTCTCTAAGATCATCAAGTCCAATGGTAATTAACAAATTTTGCTTTATTTATCTTTACTGTAAGCTTACTTAATGTATTTTATGTGTACTTTACATATTCAACTAATAAAGCATCCAATCAATGTTTTTTGGTAGTTGGAATGCGATTTAAGTTCTTTTTGTTGGCCTTCCAATGTGACAAAATTACTGGACTAGAAACAAAACATTTCTCTTGCCACAACGAGAACTTTTCCTTCAACTGTTAGTCTCATTATTCTGGACTAGGCCCTTCAAGTCTGCGAGCTGAAGAAGCCCAGCGGTACCCTTGTGTTAGGTTGATTTAGCTTTAATCAGGGATAGACAGAGAGGAAAACCATTGTTGAAAAAGTAACTTCTTCTGAAAATTCTATTTCTGTAAAAGTATCTTTTCTTCTCGTACCATCACCTGAAAAACTGGTGAACCTCGAGTACATTATTATGATTGGTTGAAGGTAGAAATGTTTAGATTTCCACGATAAATAAAACAAGCAGAACCGATGTTGTACTTACCGTTAATGCCAGCATCTTACCCGTTAAACTTCCAGGAGAGAGCTCTCTTCACATTCTCTCAGAGTCTCAGAGAGCGTCTTCTCATGAAAACATTCAATGGATGCCCGCATTAGGTTCTGCATGATGGTAAAATAAGTCAAACTCCTGACAGGAAAAACAGGGGCGGGTCATGGGCTTACCTATCTGATACAGATTAGATTGTAGTTAATCGTGACCACTTAGGCTAATCTCCTATGATTAGCCCAAACTCACTGATGAGACTTGCAGTGACTTTGGCTACCCATTTTTCTAGCTACAGGATTAGGATACTTTTATTCTTTCAGAAACAGCCTTTAGCTGTTACGTGCAAATAGTTTCGATCAAATTTGTATTGAATCTGAACGCGTACGCTTTTCAGCTGGAATGTACGTAGCCTGTATCCCTTTGTACTTGCAGAAATCGTTTTAAGCAAGAATCCTTATTAAAGACGTTAGATCAAACCATAGAGTTTCTGAATAACAAACATTCCACAGAAGTCATAGGTAGAATTTCGCTCTATATTGATGGCCAGACGATCGACTCCTTCGAATCGACGAAAACTTTTCCAATGTATACGAATATAACCCTGAGAATTTACTTCTTGGCCAGTGCTTGAGTGAGTTACTGAGTAATCGATCGTTCGGTTGCTGACTGGATTTACATACTGTCATTACTGACGTCATGACATGGCGTGATTATTGAAAAACGCTCACAGAGGGAGGGGCATCGCATCCGAATACCCTTTGTAGTAAATAAAGCGAGCTTTGTAAGACAGAGAGCTTACAAACTTTTCGAATAATCACTGTTAGCCACGTCAGCAAGGTAGAGTGGGTGATCCATAATATTGTAGCCCACTTTGTGCAACGCCGTTCTTGTATATTCACAAGTCCGTCGTCTTCGTACAGAAAGGGGGCAACTTTGGTCAATTTTCACCTTCTGTTTCCTTTGATACAATCTTTCAATGTCTCGATGATTGAAGCGTAGTATTCTTCGGTTATGAGATGCCTTGATATTTGTAATCTTTCAACACGATCCTTTCTGACTTCCAAAAGACTGTCACCATGACTTTACCAGCTGGCTGTGACACCTTAAACTTGTTGGGTGTTGATGTGCTCATCTTATGTCACTGTATGGAATCAGGTTCATAATGATAAACCTAAGTTTCGGCTCACGTAATAATTCGACTCAATAATCCATATTTGTCTTCTCTATGGAGGTTCAAAAACGCCAGGAAAACTCGACAAGGTATTGTTTCTGAGGCGACTTAAGATGAACCCGTGTAGCACTGACGTTTGTCATGCTAAGCTGATCGTTTAGAATTTTAAAATCATCATATCGAATACTCCAACAATTATAACCCTCCTTGTGAATGGCATTATCGAGGTTCTGTGGATAGTGAGTCTTGCTCGCGTTGATCAATTTGCGAAGGAATTTCATAGCTGACCTCTGAGCCAATATTGTGGAATTCGCATTTATTGCGAAACCTATGACATGCTGTTAAGCTTAAAAGTATTTCCGCTGATCTGTCGCAGGTCATTGTGTCAGTACCCTCGCGAGAAGTCATCGCAAGGGGCAAAGAGAGAAGCGGTGAGACTCAAGTTCTTGGCAGTGTGTCGTTCCTCAAATGTACTTTGGGATACTACAAGACGTGCATATTCCTGACGTTCTCGATTCCTCAGGCTATAAGAACACTTCAGATTACTGAACAACTTCTTGCTAATTTCGATAGAAATTAGTTTATCTCCAGCGCCTTCTGTTTCTGTTTCAAGACACCAAAGGCTCTGAACTGAACGTCACTTCTAGGATAGTTACGGCGGAGTCCTTCTGTTGAAAATCTGGCCAACGTTTTCAGTTCCAAAAACGTTTTGAACTGTTTCATGAAAAGTTAGGTTTCAGAAAACTTTTCACTTTATTCATTGTGCGATCCTGGCCAATATTTTCCAGGATTGGATTCCCTTCAGGATGTGATATTTACCAAAGAACTAGCTTGCAATTGATGGCACTTCTAATGAAGCATCCCCCCCCCCCATTTGGTATTCCAAACAACTTTCTCCAATTCATCGAGTATGACATTGACTCGTTTGATGATCAAGAAAGACTGAAAAATTACGTATAGGAACACAAAAGAAGTATCCAGCTAACCCTCCTGACGTTGCACTGGACTTGGAGCAGGAACTTATTCCGCCACCCGATGACAGCAGTGACAGGTTGATCAGAGAATCATTCTACCTTCTATTCTCATAAGTCGACTCCTTTATGCCTCACAACCTATTCCAGCAGGTCCTGTGTGGCTGCACTGTGCCAAAATGATACTTAAATCTTTAAATCCTAGTTTTGACTTGCTCAGTCAACTCAATACCTCTTCGACGCTCTAAGACGCTTACCAGGTCCAGAAATAGAAGGCAAATTTTCCGTCCTTAGTTGTTTCTGTTTGTAAGGGATGCAATATTCTATATTTATGCAGTATTTCTTCTTAAGGCCACAAGTGTCAGTTTTGAAGTACAGGTCGGTCAAACCATGTTGCTTGCCTTCTATGGAAGATGGGCTGGAAAATCGCCAAATTCCATGGAATGGAAAATTTCATCAAGTTAAAATTAATAATGATGAAACTAAAAACTTTTCGTAGCAAGTTTCAATTCCTTTATTTGTGAAAATTACGTTGTGCAATTTCCAGGTATTTTAACCTTTTTAAGACGACGTGTCTGACTTTTGCTTTCTCTTCTTCCTGGTAATGAAAACCGCATTTCCCGCCACTACAGTACACCTCCCTTCCACACGTAGAAGTAAATAAACTATTCAATTACAAGAGTAATAGCGATTTGCATTTTAAACACAATTTTCAGAATGAGGAACAAATTTAATTTTTGAGTATATCCTTCTTCCTCACTTAAGGACAAAGGGTGAAAAAGATTGTAGTGAAACTCTTGCTCTTCATTCAAAAAAAAAAAAAAAATAGCATGAGTTCCATTTGAAATATAACCTGAGGATTACATCCGGTAATATGTCCTGCGTTTTAATTAATGAACTTGCTTATGCAGAACAGGAAATGCAGTGAATCTTTGATTATTTCAGGAAATCGTTGAAAATGATGTCGACCTGTAATGATGATAATTCTGTAAAATTTGCATAAAGGAACGATAATAAAATAATTTCATTCGGTAGCGATACTCGGCCGTTGTCATGCAAAAGTCATTTTAAGGACGTTAAAGACGGAGAACCATTTTTTAATTCCAATGAACAAATGTCCGCTGTCCAATAGAATTGTATAGCATGATTTTCGATAATAAAAATTGGCATTGCATGGGAGTATTTTTGGCATTTTCGAAAAAAATATTTATTCGGGAAATCAACTCTTTCCTCCCTCATTTGTAACAAAAGGGAAGACAATTGACCATAGCCGTGACTCATTCACATCCCGAAAATGCAATCAAATAATTTCTTTTAACCAAAAACAAATGCAAGGGTGAAACCCGAAACAGGATAAGTGCAATACCACTATCAATTCGCATAATATGCCAATATAGTGGTTCCTTTTGTACTTATGAATATATAGTTATATACATGTAGTCCTCCCAATATAAATTTATATATATACGTTTATATTACGTTAGTCTAATTTCAATGGAGCAGAAACTGGCAAATGCTCGGGCGTCTCTGATACGCATAAATAACGTCTTTTACACATACTTCAACTCCCTGCACCTGCGTGTGTACACTTATACGTATGCACATCAAAAAGGGAATATTTGGTGCGACGGCAATGTAACGTTCACACAGGAACGGAGCAACAATACTCACACTGAATGAAAGTTGTTATAGCATAGGCATGAAAACATGAAATCAATAGGAATAGGATAGGAAGGATGAAAGGAAATTTTTGCTTGGGTTATGGCTCATCCGCTAGTGGTTATGGGGTGATGAATAAGAAATGAATGATTCGCCTTTGATAATATAGATGATATTAGAGTTAAAATTTAGAAAGAGTTGTTACTGAAGCAAAAAGGACATTTCTTTGAGTAAGATTTAAATTAATTGAGTTTGAACTTGTGTTTGAAAATCAATCCAACAGCTAAACATGTTTTGGTTTGCACCTTAGTATTCATCTTTTCACAATTGACTTTCAGCCAGGATTTTAACGTTTTGTACTGTGTCCTGTCAATAGAGTGAAATATTTTTGACCCCGTTCTATTGATGGGATTCAACTTCCACTTTCATTATTCCCTTCACGGGTGATGAAGTAGTTGGTTTTTTCCTTCTCTTCTTCTTCTTTTGAACTGATTGATGTTTTTCCAGATAGGGGTCGTTCTAAGGAATGCGAAGGGAGGTGAGGAGGGATGAAATATTGAAAAGGAATATGCACGTTTTTACTTTAGTGACTTTCATGAATACCAGAAACTCGGAATATAATTGAAGTGCTGCATACTTTGTGCATGTTAAGACGAGATTTTGATTTATGATTCTTTCAATATTTTTCCGTTGATTGTAATTTTCTCGAAGGACCTAAATTGTTACGAGAAAATTACATTATTTGACAGATGGTTAACGAATATGAACTAACCAGAGAGAGTATTCGTATATTTAGGAGCGATGATTAATGGCGCGAAATAAGAAATATTTCATAGTAGCTGTTCGTGTCCTTTTCAATGCGTTGAAATGTTTTTTTTTTTCGTCTGAAGATGAAATAATGTTGTAGTGTATTGTCATGGTTTAAACTTAGACTGAATTTCACATTGAAAAATTTTAGTATCGACTTTGTTGTTGTTTTAGAAAATTGATGTTCGAGAGCTGTCAAGAACTCCATTCCATTGCAATATTCAAGCTAGTTTCGATATGGTAGTCGATTTAATTGAAATTCGTATAAAGGACTCGGAATCCTGACTATCAGTCCTGACTATGTCCTGGTCCTTTTTGTGTTATGGAAACGCAATTTTGATGATTACAAAACTGGTCGTCTGAACTTCAACAAATTGCAAACTTGATACTGACATTGAAGGTTAAAAATCGAAAATTAACTTCTGTGTAAAAAAATTGGTGCTGTTAAACTTGCTCAAAAATTCCAAATATATTCGCTGGACTTCTTCACTTTTTTGAAACAAATTCGAAGGATATAGTTGCCTTTCTCTTTTACTTCGTTTTTTGATGGAAATATAAATTTCTTCAAAAGGAATTCCTTGTTTAATAAGATCTATAATCTCCTGTTCGTGGACCAATATTCATCTACATTAGAGCCGGGAAAGCCTGAGTTCAGGTCTAGCATCAGAAAGCCATCCCTTTTTAACGTCACGGTAAAGCGAACACATTTTCCAAAAGAAATTCCCAACACCAATTGTCTGTCTGCTTCGATCGAGTTCTTCCATTGTTTTGTCCGTTTTCTTCCGGATCTGTTGCCCTGAACTCTGTCATTAAAGTAAGTCCGGAGCTTGTGTTTCCAAAGTAATTTTTGACGTTTAACTACGTTGATGCTATTGGTTCGAATTATAGGTCGTAAAACTCAAAACTCTAGTGAGTCCGTTAGTTAGGTGCTTAGATTAGAGAAGAAACTCATATTCGTTCTTCCTGATGATCGTTCATCCAGTGTAAATGGGAGTAACCCTGAGGGTACCTTAGATTTTTTTTTCAGTGCTAGACTGAGCCCAGATTCAGTCGACCACTGGCTAATACAATGCATCAGCACGTTGAGTTTGAGTTGCACATCCTCCTTAACATCCGGAATATATATCCCCATAGAAGAATTTGATATATCCAGTGTCAAAAGTTCTACCTTTGTTTGTGCACATCTTTGATTGTGTATATTAGAGCGTCAAGCATTTCCAGTGAAACTAGACAACTAGAAACTAAACCTTTGCGGCTGCGATGGTCTCGCTGAGTTTCACATGACTTTCTTAGCGGGCGTTTAACATACAAGACGACCATTTGGCAGGAGGAACCTTTAGGCCCCTTGTTCTTTTGCTGCTCCGCGCAATTTTCGCCTTTTTCAAGCATCTTCGAAATAACTCCTCCCTCAAGCAGTCCCTCGTTGAATTACTTTGCACCGTGTTAAGGAAAAAGACATGGAACTAGATGCTGCATTTCTACTAGGAAATTTCTGCCGATTCAAGAGCCAAAAATTCTTCCTTGGCGTATGTTATGCCATTAGGAAAATATCAAGCACTTACTCTGATTTGAACTAAATTATATTTAAATATTAAAAGTTAAAAGTATAGATTCAACTGGGATGCTAGAAGAAATAATGAATCTAGCTTCAGTGTACTCCATTACCCTGCTGTAAACTTACCTGATTTACCGAACAAATTGTTAGATACTCTTCAAAAATATCCATGCTATAATTTTTTATTCTTACTCATTTCTTACCTTATTTGTGATAGGGAAGTGAAGCCTGTTTACGCCCTGAGCTTACCAACTAAACAACACTCGTCCCCCTAGAACCTGGATTCCAGGTTCAAACCTGGAGCCTGGAACCGTTTGACAATTTGCTTCGGGCTAGACCTCGTTTTCCTACGCATAGAGGCGCTTTCACATCATGAGAATCTCTTGTAAAGCGGGAAGAAAGGAGGCGGAAGAAAGAGTTAGAAAAAAGATTCCTCCATCCTCGACGCCTCCCAACGCTCGAGTATAGCTTTTTTTCAGTGTTAGCACTGCCCGAACATCTTGTGCCACGCGATTCCATTGGTCAACCGTTTTCAGCATTTTGCCGACTATGGCGACTATAGCGATTTCGCTTATGAGGTCACTCCAGGCGTTGCTCACTCCATCCTATACAAGAGAAAAATGTGTGACATGCTTCACCCATCTCAACCGCACAAAACACACCGGAAGGTGACCCTGACCTGTCCATCTGGTGCAGTTAAGACCGAAACCAACCATGCCCGCGTTAGAGGTGGGTCAAGTAAAAATCGTTCTCACCATTACCTCGACTGAGCCACGGCCTCAGGTCAAGGATCAGACGTTCAGTCCACCTTCCACTTTTCTGGCGTTGTCTCTCTTCCCCTGGTGACTATATGTATGCTGGCTTCGCTTCGGCGTTGGTAAATATTTCTGCGCTCTCTTGCAAGGAAGGCGATGGTTGTCACTTCTGTGATTACCAGCACTGCCATCCCGTGGACCGTTCGACATCCGAATGCAATTCACAGCGCAATTCCATCCGCCTTCTGTGTAACTCCTTGATGAAAACGTTACCCAACCTACCGCTTGCACAGCGCTCATGAGGAGTCGTCCTCTTGATGTTGTGCGTTCCCTTTGTTTTCAATTAATCGAGTCTATTTCAATTAATTATCGAATCTATCAGGATGCCTAGGAATTGATTTCGATTCAACCAGCCCGTCCCTAACACTAATGGGCCCTACTCTGTGAATTCTGAACTTTGTCAGGATGTCAGGAGTCTCGCCACATCTTTCGCATAACCGATCAAGCGTGACTCATCCGGCAGTTCAAACCGTCATAGGAGATGTTCTACAAGTCCGGGCTAAGGATGGAGCCCTGAGTGACACCTGAACTAGGAATCGTTTTTGGCTATCTTCCTTCGAGTCGTAGAGTAGGCTGCGGTCTTTTAGATAGTCCCTCATAGTCAGCGTAGGATAGATTAGTACTTGGAAAGCATACTTCCAAGCGTAAGCTGAGCTACCCTCAACGATATCAGGAAAGTAAATTTCTAGGCTCCATATTTTAATTTAATTTATTTTGGATTAATTTAAAGTTTTTGAAATTTAATTAACCTATCCTATCCCAGCTAGAAATCCCCACTTGTGCCTTCATTGAATATTGAGGACCTTAAAACAATTTTCTTTTATCTAATAAATAAGCTGAGCTAAGCTCAGCTCAGCCCATCTCATCGCGAGTATTTTCAAGCTTTTTTCTTCAATTACGCCGAGAAAATGCGATTAAAAATAAATGCTCACTTTTACAAGCAAAGCGATTTGTGAGCAGATTTCAAATGTATCTATGTGGCAAAAACGTACTAGTATCTAGTACGTATGTAAGCTTCGAGGAAATTTTACCTGTAGCCTCGCCGCTAAACATAACAACAGAAAAGCTTCAACTACAAATCTAAGTACTCATAATTTGTTGTCGATTCATTCGATGATGACCATGAGTGGAACATCTATTCATGGTCGATGTCGCGATGTCATAACAACGAACGGCAGCAAAATCTGAAATGAAATAAGAAATTCTATTTAGTCAGGTAGAGGTTGGAATTGAAAGATCTATAGTCTGGCGAATTCCTTCTACATTAACACCTGAGAGGCAAATCAAAATACTAAAATGTTTACTACGATGTGAGATACGTTACTGCGTTCTTCGTTTTTGATTTTCAATAAATGTTTACGTTGTTGAATTGCTGAACAACAAAACGCATTGTTTGTGTTTTGTTGATGAACATGCAAAGAAGATACTCTCGACCAAGTGGTCGAGAGTATCTTCTGTGGTCTCCATTATCTGATTATGGTCTGTTCCATTACTCTCGACCAAGTGGTCAAGAATGAAAGACCACGGAAGACCATGTTAAAAACATAACCTGGATATGACATATAAGGATAAGGTTCATCATTTGGCAGGACTCATACGCTGATGCTACCTTTCAAGTTTACGTGAACCCATAACACTTTCATTTTAAAAAGTCACGATAACACGATCATCGTGTTCCTACATATGCAATAAAACAATCAAATAAGGATTGTAGTAAACAGTGTCCTTTTATGCAGTACCAAGCCAATACTGAAAAAAAGAATAAAGTAGCAAAACTGCTAGTTCTCGCTAACTTGCACACATCCATTATATTCACTATATTCACACACATGGGGTCGTTTCGCATACTGAACACTAAAGCTGCTTGCATTAACACAGATTCTTGTTATGTTAGTTTTCACAGTTGGCGCCTCGCAGGTGGCATATTTCCTTCATTCAAGTACATGTCACAATACGGGAGAAAAATATATACACTTAATAGTGGTTTAATAGGAATCAATAGTCATTTTTTGAAATCTTGTAATTGTTTTTATTGATTTTAAACGATTAGGAAGGCGTTTACCCAGTATAGATACATTTTGCACTACACGAGATTGAACTGAAAAGTATGCGGAATGAGCGCGATATGGCGAGCGTATCGCAAAAAGTTTAAAATAGTGGGTTCACCTTATTTCGAAAAGCTGTCAAATTTTGACAGATGAGACCGTAGAGTTCTTGCTTGATTGGCAGTTTTTCTAAGCATGTTGCGCACTCTTACAAGAGTGGGAAACATCGTATTTCGTGGAATCAATTATATTTTAAAACGGCTTCAGAATGTTCTTGGCACCTCCACACATTTATTTTCGAATTTTAATTTATTGATGAGTGAGTTCAAACGTGGCCATATAATCACTAAGGATTAACCACGTTAAAAATGGTCATAAATGAGGAGATTGGTGGTCAATGTCCAAGTTGAGGTTGCTCAGTAGTAGAGGCCAAGAGCTCCTCATCTGAACGTTTGTGAAACATCTGCAAGCGTGGCCGCGCTTGCTGATTGGACAACAAGCAAAATTATGCGACAGAATAAGGGAATGTTGAGGCAATATTTTCCCATGTTAGATAGTCTAATGGAGGTTTTCCATCGTGTTACTAAAAGAAACCTTGATCCGTTTCGTGATCCTGAAAGAATGATGAATCCACCAATTCACAAAACAGACCATATAGCTGTCAAAACAGTGGGCTTTCCAGGTAAATCTGCTCTGAAGAAGGTTAAAGACTCTCCGGCCGGAATGTTTGTCCACCGTTTTTGTAAATTTCAGGTGTGATCCACTTCAACGTTCTGTAGCCGGAGAGAACGATGAAGGGGCAGTACATAAGCGATTTATCGGCCCGTCGAATCGGTCATTGTATGTGAATTGGCCTCGTAAGTAGCGGGAAAAAATGTTCTTTTATCATGCAAATGCTTCGGACCATTCATTCCAAATCATCTGGGCCAAATTAATTGGATTGGGTTACGATTTGGTTTTCCATCCCCTAATCTCTCTAAGACCGCTTGTACCTTATTTGTTTTGTTCGCAAACATGACGGCTTCCTTCGGGTCCATGTACTTCAAATGAGGAGGTCTTTACCGCCACGGATGCTGAAATTTCCGGATATCGTATTATTTTGAAGCCTTACAAAGTTAAAGCACATCGCCTTGAAAGGTACTTTTTTGAATACTTAAAACCAAAACCTGTTCAATTACCTTATTTGCTTGCTGATTTCGCAAACTTTTACATTTATTCATGCAGCTAAGTTTCGATTCTCAGAGTCGAAAGCTTAAGAAATTCAAATAACACTTTGTTATGAAAGCAGGAAGAATCGACTACCTCTGAGTTGGATTATGAGGAACTTTTTTTAGATTTTATTCGGAATTATTGAAAAGAAGGATATGTCCAGTAAGCCAAAACCCGTACAGTGAAACTGAAAAAAAAATTTAGGCATAAATCATATGATTGCAAAGGGTACTTTTGTCACATTTTCTCTGTCGTTTTTTCCCTCCAGTTAGCTCTAAGGAGCAAAACGGAAAAAGTAAAACATTCAGTTCTGTGAGAGTTTTAAAGATGTACACATTTGGCCAAAAGTTTGGGACTAATGGTCTTAACAAGAAGACAAATAGACTGTCTCTACAAATAGACAAAAGAAGTCAGTCTCTACATAAAGATTGGCAATGATCTAAGGAGTCTTGGCAAGTAGACTGACAATAATCAAAATTTCTTTCGATTGGGAATATCAAGATATACCGCTTCTTACAAAAATTAGTTTTGCGCCTTTACTAGTATCATAAAAATATTTGAAATTTGCGCAGAAATGAAGAGTTCTTGATCACAATTAAAAGGATGATTTAGAAACACTGAGTTACAAGAA
The DNA here is from genome assembly GCA_954870665.1 of Stratiomys singularior. Classification (NCBI taxonomy): domain Eukaryota; kingdom Metazoa; phylum Arthropoda; class Insecta; order Diptera; family Stratiomyidae; genus Stratiomys; species Stratiomys singularior. The sequence continues at coordinate 8,156,945 of OX940881.1, read as the reverse complement.
CGCGTCAACATTCGAAAATCGTTAATAAGTACACAAAACAACAAACAATAAGTTCAGAAAACAACAAACAATGGGGGGTTGTTCCTCGATTTAGGCTGAGGAAGACTTCAAAAAAATTCATAGACCGATGAATCTAGGTTAAAAATAATGGGTCCAAAATGAAAAACGTTTGTTCACAAATGTTAATAGACTATGTGGTTTCAACTGTCAAACATAGAGGTCAGGGTGTATTTATTCGTTGAATTCATTGTGTTTTGAGTCGAACATGGCCGGTTTGTTATGTTTTTCTTTGACAGCCACGAATTCTTCTTGGCTTTTGACCCTCACATATGAATCTCAAAGGCTATTTCGGACAGTCATTGCTGATATTCATTGTCGACTCGTTACAAAATATATTTTTGATCGACTTCAAAAACAGGATTGAGTGAAATTTCGGTTCATCCGGTTGAGAGAGTCCTTTTTCTGTCTGACTTTCACTTTTACTTGTTGCCAGTTCCCATCGGGCAATTTCTTTTCGCAGAACATTTGCGAGTATCCTTGACAGTGTCATGTCAGCATTTGACCAGTTTTCCTCTGTGCTTTCCTGTGTCGAGCGCAAACAGAGGGTTTTGTACACCCATTTACAAGGGTGTAAATGGGTAAAAAGTATTCCATACAGATCTTTAGCGCACCGTCATACTAATCCTTGACGATCCTGAAGCAGCAAAAATTGAAGAAAATCATCGGAATGACCCATGTTATAAGTCTCCACCCTGAAGACATTACAATATGTTGTTATGAAAAGGAAGTGAAATATTTAATTCTCGTTTAATTCAATTCAATAAAGAAACATGTTTACGAAAGAAATTATTGTTGAAGTTATTCAACGCAATGTTTAGTAAACAAACAACAATCGAACCTTGGTGACTCCGAAAATTCATTTAGAATAAACTATGCATAATTCTAACTTAGCAGCTTAGCTAGAAACTTCACTAGTTGAAGCTAATTATTTTCACGTTTTCCAAATACCGAAAACAGCTTTACGTGAAAAACAGCACTAGCATCCATATCACTGCAAATTTTCAACATATTTTTCTTTTTTATTTAACAAAAGATTTTCGTGACTGTTCACTTAAGGGTTTGTGCTTGAACGTTGAACATGGTTCTGAGCGCGGCAAATTCCTAATACAATTACATCTAAAAATATATTCTGAATACAAGTGGACATTTAAATATAGCGCGTACATTAGAATAGAATATAAAGTGTCGATTTAAGATACAGTGGAAAAAGAGATTATCGTTGGCAAAAGGGATGGGGGGAAAATTGAGTTGAAAGTGAGGAAACTTTTTCAATAGGTTTCCATTACGAGTGCTAATTTTACGAATCAAGTTTAACAAATAAACGAGAAGGAAGTGACTTTCGAGGAAAGTTTACTGGTCAGATGAACTTGAAAATAAACTGGAAATAAGTTTCACGTGAGAACAAGGAGAATAGATGGTAATTGAAAAATATTCTGACTAATTTCTGCTATTAATCGTGGATGATATGGAACGTTATTACGCGGACCAGATATGAGGAGGAGTAAATTCTTCGGAATTTCATTCGAGATTGATCACTCACGATATCCTTTTCGATAACAATCGTCCATTATGTCACGTGTTGATTCATCCCTTCAGCGTCACCATCGCTACCAACTACCATCACCATTTGCCATCAATTTAGCGTTCATAGATGAATTCGATCAACCAATAGAGAATATTATTCGATTAGTCACTCGATCCAAGTTAATCATTGCATTCATATGTAGTATAGCGCGTTGCCATTAAGGACAGAAAAAAAATTTATCTCAAAGACGAGACAATGTCTACGAAAATTCCCTTGTTGAATCCTCGCACCCCTTAGACAATTCCATATTGTACACGAAGAGATTGTTTTTATCCAACTATGAACCATCGAACCACCACCACCATGATGGCAACTGGCCGACAGATATCAGACAACGTTCCCAACTGAAAAATCAATGATGGGTAGTGGGTAGTATCTGAGTATCTGATATCTAATTGAATTCCATTCTGTCGAATCTAAATGCATTAAAATGTTTCTCCGGCTCAATTATTTTGACTCATCCGATCGATCCCTCTCATTCAGTTGTTATTTTTGTTGCGTTCTATGTCTGTCTGCTGGTGATTTTCTAAGCATTTCTACATTTATTTAGCGGATGATTTTCATTTTTCACCCTATGTTGGATTGAAATAGGGTTTTCCGTATCTGTTTCAACTCTAGGACGATTTACAACTTCGAAAAGTCGCTACATTTTTTTCCTACAAAGTATACACTGAAAAAGGATTCAGCTAAGTTTCAAAATTTTTTGGTTTATCTTTGCATATTTTAAAAATTTTTGTCATACAAAGTGAAGCTGACATCCTGTCTAAACTTTCCAAGCAATCTTTTCATGGCGCGTTCGTGGAGTTAACTCATTTGATGAAATGATTCCTTTTCCTGGCCGTAAATAAAAAAAAGCCCTTGCCAGGATTGTCTATATCTCAGAAGGAAAGAATTCCGATTCAAGCCGGTTAAACCATTGCATAACGTCTTTTTCGGGTTTCCTGTGTCAAGGATAGTGGGAAAGATTTTTGCGAAATTTTTCCAATAGAATCCAAAAAAGATGAAGAAGATTCGATAGAACGTTGAATACAGCGTTGAAATTTTTGTACAGTAGTGCTATCCGGACTAATAACGACAATTGTGATCCCAAAAGGTTAAATCAGAAGGATTTGGTCCTGGCAATGCCGCATGATATACGCTCTTATCTTTGCTTGTCGTAGCTGTCAGTCCGTTGTGACCCAGCAGTGACCCTAGATCCTGAGTCGTAATTCAGTGGAGAAGTGCAGGACAACAACGGCCCTAAACCCTAACTCGTAATCGCCCTTACAAAGCTCCTTCAAAAATTGATGTCCGCATAAACTTAGGTCTGGTTTCATTATCCGTGCAGATATAATTATGATCAGTTCAGGCGCGGTATGAGTTCCTTTGGCTCAATAATTCTCTTTAAAAAAATTCAAAAAACTCTTAAGACCGAACTGCGTTCATCAAATTTTACGGGGCATAATTTGATAAAGATAAAAATTTCGTTGAATTACTTTCAAAATATAAATGATTTGATTCCGGGCAACATTCGAATGGCGACAAGATGAAGAATATCCTGAAACACTACCTCAATAAAAGAATGTTATTGCTCTTCAAAACAAAATATTTTTGATGCCTTTTTTTTGTGTGGTAGGGAGGTGAAGGCTGTTTACGCCCTGAGTGTGGGACTCCCAGACGCAGAATGCTTTTGAACTACACACTAAACACCTCCCCTGTCAACCTGAGAACCGAGTCTGGAACCGTTTGACACATTACTTCGGGCTAGGCCTCGTGTTCCTACGCCTAGAGGCGCCTTCGGATTATGAGAATCTCTTCTCTAACGGGAAGGACGGGAGAGGAAGGAAGTGCTAGAAAAGAGATCCATCCATCCCCGATGCCTCCCAGCGCTCCAATAAAACTTTTTTCAATATCAGCACTGCCCTAGCATATTGCGCCACGCGATTCCAATAGTCAACTGTTTTCAGCATTACTCCGACGATAGTTTCCGGACAGAGCTCTCCAATTTCGCTGAGTAGGACCCCTCGCTGCTGGCTCCACCTTTTGCAATAGAAGAATGTGTGACAGGCGTCATGCGGTTTTTGTACAGGTAGGACCGAAAATAACCGTGCCTTTAAGGATGGAAAAAGAGCGTTGTCCGTTCAATCCCGCGTCGATTAAGGCCAAAATTTTATGTTACAGTACGAAAACATCCCCATACCGTTCTGCAAGCTCAATATCAAACTGTTGGTAAAATCTCCACGTCGTCCAATCGCTCACCTGACTTTCGGTAAATCAAATTTATTCCATCCGATTCAAACAAGCTAAAATTTGATTCATCAGAAAATCCCTAATTTTTCCAATGATCCGCTGTTCAATGTATATACGAGGGCGGTCCGATAAGTATTTAGCCTCACCGGCCGAGGCTACCACTATCGCGAGAGAAACTATCGGTATTCTTGTAGACGGCTACTGTCAAAATTTCAACTGATTCTGACTCGTAGTTTTGTTTTGATCGCTTGTCGAAGCGATTGTGTCCGTGGAATTGAGAAAAATGTGGACAGAGTAATATCAGCCAATGATTCGGTTCTTATTTTTGGAAGGGAAATCGCGTAGCGAAATCCAAGATCGCTTGGATGCTGTGTACGAGGACTTCAAGCTGTGATGGCGACCGTAAAATATTAGTTTAACGAGTTTAAACGTGGTCGGAAGATAACGTGACAAAAATCCACAACTTCGTATTGGCGGGCCAACGAGTGAAGCTGAGATAGTTGGCAACTCAATAGGCCACGTGGGTCATATTCTGCATGATGTTTTGGGTATCACAACGCTGTTGACAGGGTGGCTTACTCCAGAAAAGAAGCACAACCTTGAGATCACTCCAGAGCAGTGTTTGACGCTATTTGTCAATCCGAATCCGAAGGAGTTTATGCGGTTAAATTTTGCGGTTTTGGTTTTGTATGTTATGTAATTTTCGGACCGCCCTCGTATTTATTGGTCCATCCGAAGCGTTTCAAAAAGAGGTGTCTGAAGTTTGCTCCAATTTTTGACTTTTTGAATGTTTTTTGGATAAATTGACTTGAAATTTTTGAAAGTTTCATTCGTCTGTGTTACTTGTTTGCACTCCACTAGATTTTCATTAAAGTTCAATCATCTACCAACAATAAATTGTAAAGAATGTTGACAGCGTTGCGTTTACAATGATGCAAAGTTCAGACACCTTCAAAAAGATGGTTTTTAAAAACTGTCCTTGTCTCAACTGGCGAACAACCTGTTATTCACGCTGAGATCTACAGACTTGCAGTTTCCTGAATTAAGTTATATAGACAAAAAATACGATCTTACATGAAATCTGACAGGAGTAAATAACTGTCAAAATAAAACAACTAACATCTGACTGACATATAAATAAAGTAGCTAAACAAAACCAGTGTTTGCCAGTGTCATTTACCAAGCACAATCATCTGCAAGTGAAAAGGATCCATAATTGTTGATTATTTTTAATGAGCCATTAGCGTTCTGAATTGGTTGCAGTGTGAATCGCTCATAGGAAGGATAAATTTTTGATGAGTCCAAGCCTTACAGAGCAAAGGCAAATCGCATTATTATAAGTAAAGCGCTAACACTTCGAATAAACTCCCGATCGACCAGTTCTCGACCACAATAAATAATGTTATATTCAGATTGGTTATTTTCCTTTTTTTTTTGTAAAACAGGATTACTCCTCTCAAAGTTCTTGCGTAAAATCGCAACACAAATATGATTCTATTTGTGCCTCTTCTATCTCTGTCTGAGACATATCGCCCGAGAGTGTAAACGCTTTGTGAAACTACGATGTACAAAGGACATAGCGTACTCACCAAACAGCGCAAGCACTTAAAATGAACTCCCGATCTAACGGTAATAAACCAAAATTAGTAGAATTTTATATGGACTGGCAAATTTTTACTCATTATTTCGGTAGCAGTGCTTGTGTAAAACCTAAATAAAAATATGAATCTCCTATTGCGTTACCTATGCAATCTATCTCTTTCTGTTAGAAGCCGACCGAGAGTGTTCTCGCTTCTAGGGCTAAGGTAGAACCCGATATTTATTTTGATTGTAGATATACCTCTAATACAATTCTTATGAAATATTTCTTTTATTTTTTGTGATGTCTTTGAGTAGTTAAACTTGACTTCATTGAATTTCAAAAGGACCAAATATTCAGCGGTTGAGATTCAGTAGTTGGATGACTTTCTCATCCCTAGCATGGAATTTAAATAAAAACTCCTAAGTCTCAACATCACTATTCCGAAAAGGGAAATATATAAACAATTAAAACGCGTTAAAGGATATGGAATTAAATCTTAAATTGGCAACAACTCAAATGTTTGTCTTTTTTGTTTTCTAACACATCCTAGCGTAATTTTAGATATTTTCAAGGATGTTATTGCTCAAAGTTGTTTTGAGATAGCTTAAAGGTTGTTGGTTTTCCTGAATGGTTTTCGTTGTAGTTCTTAGGACCTGTTATTTGCTGCAAAAGGCAATTTTTGTTTAATTCAGCTTAATTTTTGTTTCCTTTTTTCATGCGTCACATTTATCCTTGCTTTGGTTTGTCGAGAGCTTCTTTGGGTCGAAATGAGTGCCAGTAGATTTGAATTTATGCACTTTGTTGTTTGTCTGAATTTTTTCGGCGTCCGTACCGGATCACTGTGGACTATTGAGTTTAATTTCGTTGACATACTTTGTGGCATTTTAAATATTCGATAGGGAATTGCAATTGAAAGGATCGCAAAAACTAATATAAGTTGATTCATCCGCTCTCGAAATAAAAGCTAAACTCCATTCATAGTAAGTTCTCGATCAATATTCGCTCACTTTGATGACTCCCAAAAATTTCGCATTACTAAGCAGATGAGAAGGAAATTCATTAAAATCTTCAAACGCTTTCCAGCTCTCTGTGTGTGCGGACCAAGTCATGCTTCACAATTTCCGCTTGGCTCGAAAAACTATCTGCAATTGAATTCCCACATAACTTCACTTCTTGCACCAGCTCTCCACCTATGTTACCACCGGGTGAAGTTGGAATCAATGCTTCCCGTTTCGAGTTGCGAGCGTTAGAAGGCAAGGTGAAGTATTGTCGTCTTGGGCAATATTGTCCAACAACCAACTCCTCCAACCGGTGGTAGTGTTGGCTCCAACGGACGACCTCTATGCACAGTGGGCCGCGAACTGGGCGCTCTTGTGGAGCTATTTCCCGCTCTAACGGTGGTGGGTTGATGCGGCGACGCCGAACGGTGCTGCTGCGCGATATGTGTATCTGGAGCTGTGTAACTGGAGCTTCCGGGCAGCGAAGTAGGAAGCAGCAGGCAGAGCTATCGCACCGCCAACAACAAAATCTGGCGCTGGCACTCGCTCGTCGAGCATTTGCTGCCGTATGTTGTGTATGTGAACTTCTTGGCGACGCTGCTCGCTGTTCTCAGTATCTGTATCTAAAAGACCATGCACGAGACTGGCCCAGTGCCAGTCTCCATCTGGCGTTTGGGGGTGCTCCATTCATTCTTCGCACGCAAGCCGAAGACGTTGTCCAAGACGACGACGCCGAAGACACACACAAGTTGCAAGTGGCGGCCGATCGGCGAAAGTTCGTGTGTGATTCAGCTCACATTGTGCGCGTCGCGGTGGTCATTCGTGAAAAGTTTCTCAGTGTTCCGGTCACGAAGATTGACCGTTTTTTGGCGCCAAAAAAGTATCTGTCCAAGGAAGTACCTGAAGTATGAGCAGAAGCGATCTGTAAGCGGATATACAAGACAACAGGTGTGATTAGAGTTTCATTAGGTTATTGTTTAGGCTGGCTCATGAATGCAGCTATAGTCCATGGCGACAGGAGTCCTTTTTAGGACTGATTGCATCTATTGCCCAGCATCCCGAGCACTTGAATGTGCCGCTCAACTTTTCAATCTTTCCCCGGGGCTTTCCCTGCTTTAATTCAGTGCTGTGCTAGTTGGCGGCACTTTGTCTTGTTGTCATCCATCTGCAAATGATCTTTGCAGGAGGGTTTTATGCAATTATACGTGACTGTTTTTCTTCTGCTTTTTGCTGTTGTTGTTGTTTTCTGAGTGACACGACACACGGCGCTGCGGCAAAATGCATGTCAGCGTCTTACAATATCAATAAATGCAAAAGACGAAAATAAATTCCCCATTTATGCATTCAACTTGGAAGCGAAATTAAACGATTTCTCTCGGTTTGCAACTTGCATTCGAGACTATTGTTCAAGTTTGTATTCCACGTACTGTTCACAATAATGTGGATGCAGCATAAAAGATTTATTTATCTTCGTACTACGAGTGCATGTTTATATATGTACAAACGTATCTTTTTTTTTTTCGTGTGGAGCACATTCGTTTGATGGCGGAGACTTTCTAATTATGCGGTCGCTTGTTGAATGTTGTACTGATTTTCCTCCTTGTTTGAAAGAGACATAACGTCCGTTGTCGTAAGTAAGTTTCAGTTTGTTTTCTTGTTGGGGTTTTCGTTAATTTGTCGAAGCTCTCTTTCTTCTTCCTCCTGGCGAAGAGGAAGTTGGTAATGTTTATTGTTTGTTCTATTAAATCAGATTGCGTCCCGCTGTCTACCGAAGGAGTATGTAATATGCAACAGTAAAAGATTAAACGTCTTAGTTTGTAGGATGAATTTTTATTGTAATTGCTTTCTCTCATTGAACTTACGTAATCACCGAATTCAATTTAGGCTATAACAAACGTAAAACCATTCACAGACAATCCAACTTAGAGTTGCTTTCCTTGTAAGGAAACACGAGCATGCATGAAGCTGCAAATGTAAAAATCTACGCGTCAAAGTTTAACCTAATTAACTTTCCATTCCTGTAAACTCAATAGGATACTGGGAAATTTTATCCAATATTTCTCTTTGGATTATAACCTCATTTTTGACCGTGTACGGATAAATTAATTCCAATCATAAAGGATACCTAGAATCGTTTGTAGCTAATGGAATCCGACGAAGATGAAATCAAAGAAGCTTTCAACTTCGTTATTAAATCTAGTACTACTGATTATACGAATAATGTAATTTCAAAACTTTGTTTGATGTGAACTCGTTTCGGAGAAGAACCTGACGCTTGCCGTGGGATATTGTAGATTTCAGAGAGTCAGCAATTTAAGATAAGTGTGTAATATAAATTAGTGGTTGTACATAAGGATTGGTTTCTTATGGCTTTGATGTTAGATGTGTAAATGAACGAAGATATCACTCTAATATATTTCGTTTGAATTTTTGTTTTGTTTCTGTGTTGCCTTTGCGTAGTTCAACTTGACTTTATGAATGTATTTGGAAAGGATCAAAGATCTAGCGCTTGAGATTCAGTAGTTGGACTACTTTGTCATCCCTTAGGAGGAATTCGAATTAAAAGTTCTGAGTCCTCATTTCTCTTTTTTTAAATTAATTGGAATTCATTCTATTAATTTCAATTATTTTTGAAATTACAGGATAAAATTAAAAGAAATAATTCAGAATAATAGTTGGCTCTTTTCAGGAAATTCCCTATCAAATCAACTTTTCTGCTTCAAATGAAACCCTGGAAACTTTGTTTATGTATTCGAATATCCGATTCTCAACAGATCCAATCGTAACAAAAATCATGAATTTTAAAAGAATTTTAAGACTAGAGCATGCTATGATTTGGTCTCCAACGCATTTGATCATTAGAATTCACAAAACAGACAAAAAAATCCGAAAAAATAGTCCACTAGTGGTAACTATATTTTATTTTTTCCATACACACTGACGATATGGTGGCTGTCTGCTTTCAGCCTCTGTGCCAAATAATTCTGCCACGTGGAAGTAGACTGATCTGGAACAGACTGATCAGACTAACTTATCTTCTATGATCGTTCAAGATCAGATCAGATATAATCAGGTGAGGTCTCATATTTCCGACTACCTAACCTGGAAATCTCTGGGAAGGCCAAAATTCTTGCTCGAAGGGAAATCCTTCACAAAAAAATATCAAAGAAATCGATAAAATCGAAGAGCTAAGAGAGATTTTGACATCTGGCAATGCTCAAAGAGCAAGGCTTATCTAGTAGGTCCTACGATAATGTGAAAAACGACCTTAAAAAATCGGCATCAGAACGATGAGAAATATGGAAAAACAATTCATCAGGGGAATATAAGCTAAAGCAAGGGTCAAAGTAGGCGACTGTTTAGTTTCATTTGTCTTTAGATCACTTCTGTTCAGTATTCTATTGAGGTCACTCCTCGGATTCTTTGACCATTTTTTGAGCGAAAGAGCACTGCCCATTATGGAAATGGATACGAAAAAGAAGACATATGATAAGTTGGCAAAAACCTGCATGGCGGAGAAATATTTCACGTTCTGGGTAGACGTATTACATTGGCCGTAACAAAAGTGGATTCTCTGTTCTTCTACATGAGAGATTTGTTCATAGAGAACAAAATTGAATTCTCTGTTTCTCTTTGTAAGAAATTTACTCATAGGGAAGATCGTTGGAAGAAAAAGGTATAATCCTCCATATATAGTTAAGGTATGTTGACGACCTTATTGTGCTTTCTCTTGCCAAGCACAACTAGGTTTATACCATATCAGGAAAGATCATAAGGCTCTCCATGGAATATTATTTTCATTATGGGGCAGTAAAATAAGAACCTTCAGAGATAACGGTACATCCGAGCTATGCATTCGCCGAAAAATTTTAATCGGAGTTCGAAATTTACCGAAAAATTATCCACACGCAAATGCTTAGAAAAAAGAAAGGTTGGGCAATAGCCCAATGTGGGCCTTGGCCTCCAGAATTAACCTTCTCCAATCGTCACGGTTGTGGGACCACGTTCTCCTCTTGTGTACTCCAAATATACGTTTGCTGTCAGTATTTATTTTGTCTTCCCATCGAATTCTCCGTGTTTTTGCTGAACGTTTGCCTTGCGCTCTACCCTCCAATGGCCTTTTGGGTCGCTGATTTATTTTCAATCGTTCCCAAGAAACAGCAATGTTCTACCAATTACAGTTGGCGTAGCTTTATGCAAGCAGATATAGATGGTCCGTTAAAAAATTCATAAAACTCATCGTTGTAACGTAGTAACCTGCTCTTCGTCCTACAACAAAAAAAAAACTATAATGGCGATTAGGAAGATTGACAATAACTACAACACCATCATGAAGAAAATGAAAGTCACGCAAGAATCTACCAAGGACCTTAAAAGTAAAGATGAAAGTTGTAAAGCACAAAATCACTGACGCATATTGGACAGACCCAAATGTTGTTATCTGAAGTTACCATCGTTCTCAATGCAACAGTTTCGATTTTCTTCATCCTTTTTTTTCTCGTTTATTTTATTTTTATTTATGATTCACCCAAAATGCAAACTTAGGAGAGCGCTGTCCAACTATACTGAAAAAACAATCGAAAAATGGAAAAATTCGAGAGTGTTTCGTTTGCAACGATGCAATCTTCAAATACCTCCAAAAAGTTGGTTAACCAAGGACTGAGGGGTACAACAGTAAACCGGACTTTGAGAAACAGATAAATGATCTTAAATGGAGACCTAAGGACTTTGAAAGCAAGACATATCGTGCAAAGGTGTCATCGAGTAACTGCGTGCTATTGACAGACGTTCAGCGTTGAAAAAATTGGATTCGCTGGACCCGAGGATGCAACAGGATGAACAGAGACTTCGGCAACAATGACTGCAGATCACAGAATTTACTGGTAGAGTTCGCAGAGCAAAACAATTTTCAAATAATAAAGATTTAAAGGATAACAGGGTTGTGGTGGGGGGGGGGGGTTTGTGGATGTTTTGGAATGAAAATGTGTGTTTGGTGATGGGGGAAAAAGTAATAAAGAGTAACGAAAGCATTTTATCTTAAGTTTCTTCGGCATCCTGGAAAGAAAGCAACTTGCTTCCGAAATCCTTGTATATTTGGCATTTCTTCTTCGTTATACATTAATAGAAATATTTTTTTCAATCAGCTTAGCGTATTTTTTACTTAAATATTGTTGTCTTCAGCGAATACCGAATATAACATAATTTTTTTCTACTTTTTCAGATTTATTCAACTGGTTCTTCGTTACGAACATTTAGGACAATTATTAGACTAAAAAATCATCAAAATGTGCTTCGATCGAGGGAAATGTATAAAAACGAACTTCTTCAATTGCCATTAATTATTCCATTGCTGTTTAAAAACACAAAATTAATAAAAAGACAAAGAAGACTACAAACTTGCCATTTGTAATTTTTACGGAAATTGCACATCAATAATTAAATTATAAGGAGTTACGCACTCATTTTATCGTCGTTACTTGACATTGGATTGCTTACTTGCAAGCATCCAAAAGCAAGTAACTAAAGTAATAAAATATTTATGGATGCCGGAGGTCTTCCAGTATTTCAGAGCGCCAAACAGGCTGCAGCCGCCGCCGCCCATCAACAACAACTGAACAATCATTTGCAATTGCACCAACACCAACAGCAGCTGCAACCGTCGCAGCAGCAGCTTCACCATCAACAGCAATTGCAGCTTCAGCAACAACAGAGTTTGGTACAGCAAGGATTGCACTTGCAACAGCAACAACAATTGCAAGCTGTTCAACAACAACAACAACAACAGCAAGTTATCCAGCAACAACAACAACAGCAAGTTGTTCAACAACAACAAGTTCAGCAACATCAGCTTCTGCAGCAGCAGCAACAACAGCAGCAACACCAGCAGCAGCAGCAGCAGCAGCAACAACAACAACAACAACAACAAAATTATGTCCCAGGAACAGAAATTCTACCCCCTAAAAAGCAAGCGGTGGTTGATAGATTGCGCAGACGTCTTGAGCACTATCGACGAAGACAAAGTGATTGTGTACCACGGTTTGATCAATCCTTCAGTAATGTTTGCGAGCAACAAAATCAGGAGACGTGCATATTGCAGAAGCGTTATCTTGAAAGTAAGGCGAAACGTGCAGCGAAAAAGACGGAGAAAAAGCAACCTGACAATGTGTTAGCTAGCAACCTGCAGAGTAGTGTACATGTGGTGAGTACGTTTTTTATACTAAATGATCTGAGAATTTTTGAGGACATTCTTTGTGGATCAAACATTAAAATTAATTTTGACAGTTTGATTGATTTTGTCAACCCCCTTGTCAATTTTTGTCAATCCTCTCAAAACATCCTTTGAGAGGATTAGTCTTATTGTCGACGCTCTCATACATTCGATCTCGTATTTTTGAAAGTAATGTACAAAAGCATCGCGAAAATTATTCTAAATTTGCATACACAATTGGTGGAAACATCACCATACAAGGACCTCATAGTTCCAATTCTGTTGCTGACCACTGACATTCTCGTTTCAGTTCTCTATAGCTTTTCGCACTGACTTCTACTTTCCATTTTAACTTTACCGCGAACTGTTCAGATTGACTCAACACCACCTCGTTTCTCTGCTTATAAAAATTTTCCGGAAATGAGAATCGTTACCATCAGTATACCTTTGATATAATTCCTGTATCTATTCTTGTTATATAATTGACAATTATTTGTGTACTGAACCTCATCAACTTTTATATAACCCATGAAAAAATGGTACCGGACCACCTCTATTGTTCCTTTTGTTGCTTGTACGTGCCAGTGGCCCGCAACATTTATGTGCAATCTAAAAATTCGTTTGATTTGTGCAACTTTTTTTTTGTGTGTTGCTTCGTTTTATCTTTTCATTATTTGCAAAAAATAACTTTGCTTAAATGAATTTGATAAATGTTTTTAATATGAATTAATTTCTTGTAAAAGCAGCAAATTGTGTAATGGGTTCTAATGGGTGACAACCGACATTTAATGAGCGATGTGTGCACCAGACCCCTGGACTTAATTCAAAATCTGGTAAACTTTGTAGTTTCTTTGATTATAATGGGCTGCCATCTGTGTCCACAGAACAGATGGCGCCATTTTCTCTCTGCTTTTTTATCTTAAAAGACAAATAGAAGATCCCAACAAGACTCATAGATATCAAGACTCAACCACTTTCTCACTCAAAGACTTATCGATTTAATCTGAAATTCACGGTGTGACCTGAACTCATTTCAGACTGAACCATTAAATGCCAATTTTTCCCTGTGAACGGAAACGACTTCTCCCTATTAGCCTACTGGTTCTACTGGTTTTACTGAAAACTTGAATCATCGGCAGAATTAATTTCCTCTCCTTTGACTATAGGAGGTCTTTTCAACGTGGGTTTAAGGTCTTCCTTTGTATATGTTTCCTAAATATCCGAATCTGACCAAGCTGAAATTCTATCTCGAACTTTTCTTATAAAACTCAGTACTTATTTATCACCCAATCCTTTCCACTTTCGATTTTGATATAATTATTTCTAACGTGCATTTTGAGGATAAGAAATCCTAGTTATCCCTCTTAAATCCTAATCTATGCTGCGTCACTGAATGAAAGATCTTGTCAAGGAAGAGTCTCGGACGGAGATTGTTATTCGGAAGGTTTGGTGGGGTCCTGCTTTTCGCAGAAATACGAGTCGCGAGTGCCATATGCTTTTACTTGCTTATTGGACCCCCGGTTCGTTGAATTCTGTCCTGCAACCTAATGTCCTGCAACCTAATGTCCTTAGAATCACCGCGAACCTAAATCGAAAATAAAAAGGTTTTTCGTGCTTCTATTCTGCTTTTATAAAATTTTATTGCATTAATAAGAGCTTCTGTTGCTTGTTCATGCTGATTTGTAGTTGCTATAGTCCTGGTATTCAGGACAGTCGGATTCGGGCCTCAAATGAATCGCGCTGGGCGAAAGCCGTGTCAAGAAAGTGGACTGGATACTTTTTTTAAATTGATTTATTTTAATCCGCTGTTATAGGGCAGAGGTAATTCTTTCAAAATTGTTAAGGCCTTCTCTTTCGGTTTATTCATGTAACCGTGTATGCAAACAACATTCTACCGGAAAAATAAGGAAGTGAAAATTTCTCATTGACAACAAAGGTCCTTGGTTTCAGCCGGCTTAAAATTCTTCTTTGACTGCAACATTCCTGACTGACCTCATGCAAGCATGATAAAAACTTCAGTTGTGACTACTAAGTGAGGAAAATAAGGAAACGTTGAATTTTCTACGTTATTAGCAGCCTACAACAGTTATGTGATTTAATATAAATTTTATCGTCGGTTTGAAAATTGCACTACTAAAACATAGAAGCCATAATTTATCTATTTATCATAACATTAAACCCATTAGTTGATGCAAAAGATAACACGCCAGTCATCGTTTAAGATTTAACTTCCAGATATTTTTTTGATGCTAGAAATCTAGAAATTATTATTGTACAGATGTAACTCACAGATGCATCTCAAGATATATTTGACCATGTATCGAAGTTCGCACGAAAACACGTATGCTTGCTCACTTACGATAAGACTAATGCAATCCGGCAATATCAAATCGACTATCGAGCATCTACTACTTACCAGTCAGCCTTGAATGACATATTATAACAAATAGCACTCGTAGAAAATAAAATAAATATTTATAAAGAGCGAGAATTAGTTTAGTACGGCAGCGACACATGCAAAAAAACAAAAACAAAGTTAATGTGTAGTTTTTTACAGTCTCGAATATTCTGCTAATAGTGACGTTCAGTTGTAAGTTAAGTTTTGTTGATTTATTGCAGATTAAGTTCTGCAAATGAGAAAATAGGATTTGAAATTCTAGTCTTGAATATCGCTGGAATTTCGGTGAACTATGCGCTAAAATGAATTTGCAGTTGATGGAGTTAAAGTTTCACGTAATCACTTACGTAATCCCATTTGAATTATGGAAATTGGTTTTGAGAAAATAGAACTGTCACTTGCAGGATCCGAAAGGATTTGAAAGCCGGACAGCTAAGCGATAAGTGCTACGTTGATTGTTAGAAGAAAGTTGTGTATTTGTTGTTCCTTTTGGCTGTTGTTTCTTTGTTTTTTTTTTTCCAACTACAATAAATTTCAATGCTCCGTAGAAAATGCGAATAACTCGAAGGATTAAGTTCGAATTAAATTTTTATTCTTGAAATGTTACAAGAAAACATTCGCACCATTGTTTTCACTTTATGTATTAAACATTTTTCATACCATCAGACTAAATGACGTGTCCTCCTCTGTGACACAATAAAATCCTTAAAACTATCCGTCTCAATGAAAAATCACTGAAGCGCCTCCATCATTGATGGCGCCCAGTCAGGAGTGCTTTGAAGGTAGAAGGTGAAGCCTACATACGCTTAGAATTTTGGACCACCACTTTCCTTATCAACCGGCGAAATCAGAGTGCAATCTTCTGATACACTTTTAAGGACTAACTGCCTTATTTCCTATTCTCAATTGCAACGCTTAGCTGCAGTGTCTCTTAGTCCAACAGAAAATATAGAGAGTAGAGATATTTCAGAGAAAGAGACACCGATATAATGTCAGAAAAATAGAACTATCCAATCATTGGCCTGCGAGTTGAGACTAATTATTTTCGAAATTCTGTGACGTTTCAATTCCACAAAAAAAATAACCTTAAAACCCATAAAACCCTGAAGGTGTTTTATCAGGTAAAAACATCTTTAGGGAGCCCCAGAAAAATTGAAATATTCAGTACACAGAGATGGCATTTAAAGTGGAACCGTGGTTGGTTCTTCTCCTTTGGATAGAAGTTTGAACAAAAAACAACATCGATTTCAAAGCAGCTGTTGCGTTCTTGTTTTCCAGAGACTCAGGATCTGTTTTAGGAACTTCAAAGAAGGGTGTAAACACTCTATTCAATAATGCGCTAAGCGTTTACCTCAAAGCATTAAGAGGACTTGTTGAGAAGCTTATGAACAAAGGTCTTAGATTGGGTTTACATTAATTGAAACGTTAAAGAAGTCATCACGGATTACGGTGATATGTAGGCTCGGTCTTAGGCGCGCGAATGTTGTGTTAGCTGACTCGGACCCCAACATCAGTTTAGTTCTGCGGTCGGATTGATCCGAGCGCGAGTGGAAGGGGCAGATCCTGGAGAGGAATTCTAGTCGACACCCGAAAAACGCCTACCTCAGAGACATTACAGACTGGATGACACGATTGCTACAAGTGATTTCAATCCCAAACCCTTGCAAGGATTTTACAACCCCTTAAGCAGATTTAGCATGCAACCTACAATGCATGTGGTGTACCGCAAACCAAATATTGCTGCTTGCAATCCACGCAAGCTCCCTCAAGATTTAGGTACTTGCAGTGAATTCGTATCCTAACCTGAAACAAGTGCCGAAGTTAACTCATTTTCGAATTTAAGTTGAATAAAAAGATGAATGTAAGCCTGTCCAAAACATGCAGCTGAATTCTGCGAATGAAAATTTGCAATTTGTACCTGATTTTCTTGTTATATCACAACAGAGAAGAGGATTTTTTACCACATTTTCCTGATCATCATGATATTTTTACGAATTTCCAACTTTAGAGAATATTTAATATCAAAAACAATTTAAACCCATGAATGAAGAAGGCAATGAACATTGTTCAGAGGCTCTTAAAAGCGACGTTCTTTGAGATGATAGCAATAGTAACTATTTACTTATCCTTGCAACTTGTCCAGTGAGTTTCCACCCTGTATGTACCATATAGGTAGGTAGCACCCGCAGCTGATAACGTCCCGTCCGCTGGATCTCTTAGCTTATTGGGTACGGCAATGCGAGTGATTGTGATTTGCAAACGGTAGATGAGAGTCACAACAGAATGCCGATTGGTTGGACGGTTGTTTAGGAATCTCAACAAAAACTCCTTTCTGTCTAAATATACCGTGAAATATGTCAAACCAGTCTCGAAAATGGTCAAAAAAACGCAGAAAATATGCAAAAAATCCAAAAAGTAAAAAAAAAATGTCATATTAAAAAATTTAAAATGTAAAAAAAATATTCGAATAATATTCAAATAAATGTCAAAAACAATCTAAAATATTCAGACGCCCTTCAAAATTATACTAACAACATTAAAAAGATTTAAAATCAAAAACCAAAAATATTCATGATATACTAAAAAACTACGCAAATATTTCGAAATATTAAAAAAATAATTCCATAAGACAAAAAATAGTTTTTAAAGCATCTTCATTGAATAAGCTTCAAAAATATCTTCGTAATAGTTAGCAATTTCGCAAAATATTACTGCAAAATAAATGAACGATCTTCCTTCTTATTTTGAGAAAAAAAAAAATTAAATTAAAAATTTTCAAAATAGGCAAAAATATTTGAAAAAAAATCATAAACATTTGTATAATGAAATCAATGAAAAAAAAAACTATTAAAAAAATTTCAACCAAATTAAACAAAATTATCATGCTGCGAAAACTTCAAAAAATGTTCAAGAAACGTTCCAACTATTTAAAAAATGTTGTGGCTCGCATTGAAATATTTCCCAATCATATTCAAAGTCTGGTCTAAACAATATTGAATGCAAAATATTCAAAATACATTCTAAAGAACGGGTTTAATGTATGTAAGTAGGTTAAAAGTAGAGAAAGTAAAAGAAAACTAACGAGTACTGACAGCAGTGTTCATATTTATTCATGTTCATATTTCATCGACATGGTGAAAGTACAAAAAAGGTCTCTAAAGTGTGCATCGTTCCAACGCAACACTGTCAAATATTTTCACTATATTTTCTTATGGACAATTGAACTGAAATGAAACTTGAAGTTAAATCGTCCAAAAACTTTGAAAAAGGGAAAAAATTGGAGACCCTTGTATTTGCAACGATGCGAACTTCAGGCAAACGTCAGAAGTTCAAAAGTTAGCGCCGTTGGTAATGCAAAACTGTCAAAGGTTTCACCAATTTTTTTTTCGCCGATGATTAAATCGAAACGAAAATCCTGGTAGAATTTAAAAAAAAGAAAAATACAAATAAAATTTACCAAACCTTGAAGTCAAAACATTCTAAAAGTGCAAAATTTATGACCGTTGCGTTTGTAACGATGCAAACTTGAGACACCTAAAAACAAACAATTCAAACTCAATATCTAAAAAAAAGTCAAAAACTATTGCAAATATTCAAAGATTATTCAAAAAATTACCGAAAATAATCCGGAAATGATCAGATTCTTCTCAGTGACAATTTATCCTTTAATTTGGCGTTTGCTAAGCTAATATCGCGAGTGATGAGTCAGGAGTGCGGGAGTTTTCATTGAGTCGACACTACGAAAGGAAACTGCAAAATATTAGAAAGAAAAGTGGATAGTTCAAGTCAATTTCGGACAAGCGTCCATGTCAAATCTCATAAGGTGCCAACTCCTTGATCGAAATGCAACGATAAGTACTAGCTGTCTGATGGATGCTGTCTGATTCGAAATCAACTCGTTTCACCTTCCTTCTTAAATTGCCAAAAAATACGCTCACAAAGATTTAAACATCTTTCAGGAAAATAAAAGGATACGTCATACCATTCCTATCCAAGGAATTTATAGGTCCATTTGTTGCTCCAAGTATTGCAAACACCAATCATAAAATTTTGCCGCTAAAAACTAGGTGAACACGCTATCCTTACAGAAATGGTGTAACTTCTTCTTTGATTTCACCATCGGTATTTGACTTATCCACGTGTTCGTTTAATTTTTGGGACTAACTTATAATACCTAGAGATTCGATCCCGACTGTAAGGATGGCGATGACAGAAGGTCAGACAACGACTGTCCTGACGAAATCTGTCTGAAGCGCCCTCGTCTGAGCAAAGACGTTAGGTCGAGTGTTGACATGGCCAGTTTTCTGGACAATTTCCCAATTCAGCAACTTTGACTCGCCTATCTAATTACAATAGATAGGCGATATTTGTATCAGAATACCTGGCAGAGTTTATTGTTGTCACAAGAGGCATATTGTCGACCATAGATAGACTTTTGCCTGTCCCAAAAGACGGTTGTCATGACTTTGCCAGTAGGTTGAGTTTGTTTGAACGGTTGAACGCAATAGTGAAGCTATTCGAGTTATAGTTTTTTTTGGCTTCAGGAGTGATAGGATAAGCTCCTGATTGTCAGTGGCGATAGAATTCAACGACTTCTCCTTGTTTCGTGTACATTTTGCGAAGACTAGTTAGGAACACATTCGACGCGATTCTACAATGTTTAAAGTTTTCTGTGAGCTTACTGGAGTTTGAGCTGACATAAAACTATTGGTAGGCAATTTTTGGGTCCTTTTGGACCTTGTGAATCATGGTGCTGAGAATCTTAGGATATCGAACAGTAAGTTTGAACTTGGTAATATCTGCTCTCAACCCTTCCATCTATCTCTTTATATGACATAAGCATATCAATCAAAGTTTAAGCAGTCCCAGGAGGCATATTGACAGAAAAAAAGTTGACATAATTAGGTTGTATTCTGAGTTTTTGCAAACAGTTTCGGCTTGCCCGAAAGCTGAGTGACGCTATCCGATTAATTTTGATTTGGCTTCGTCTGAAACTGATATCCTTGCGCTTCCTCCTTTATGACGGATTATCATGTGACGTGTAGTTAATTCTTCAAAATCTTTTACGGAAGTGTTGAAGATCGATGAATGTCTATAAGTGAAGCCTGATTCTGAAGTTAAACAACGTATTAAAGCGCAAATTGATAGCGAATGATAGGAAACTCCATCTTAAGTGGTTGTCAGGTGGACATTGAGCTGCGTTGCTAGACAGGAATGGTACCTCAAAGTGAGATAGACTCACTCTTTGCTCCAGCGCTGTTTGGTTTCGGCTAACACACCTCATTTCCATACTAAATGTGCGACAAATTTAATTTATGGGCGAACCACGTTGCCAAAAAATAATTGAAAAACCATTCCCAAAAAATGAGTCAAATAACGTCAAAATATTTGAAAAAATAAAAAAGTATGTTCAGAAAATATTTTTTTTTTTGGAATTATTTAAAAAATCCTCATTGTTTGTTGAGAAATATATTCAAAACTTTCCCGAAAACCATTAAAGGTGTTCCGAAAACCTTAAAAAATATCCAAACACATATTTTTTGTGAAAAAAAATTGTTATTTTTTCACAAATTCTTCAAAAATGTTTAAAAATGCGCCAAATATCAAAAAAATTATGTTTTTGGTTCATATATTTTTTCGGAAATTTCCCAAAGTTAATAAAATGGTTTCTCAAAGTTTCGAATAATAAATAAAAAAAATCATTGCCAAAATATTCTCCATGAATATCGTAAATGTAATTTAAATATATTCGGCAAAAAATCAATAAATGAAAGAAATATTAAAAATATTCGGGAATTAGATAGAGAAAAAAAATTGTTCATACTGTGTTCAATATTCGAAACATTTACAAAGAATATTCAATAAATTATTCAAAAACTTTTAATTTTTTTTAAGGATTATTTGGGGAATTTTTTTATGGTAATAAAGCCTTGAAGCCGATTCGATATAATCTCAGATAACCTTTGTCGCAAGAATGAAAGCAATCTTGACGGTTTATTCGAGTGTTGTTTTCCAGAAATTCCCTGAAGTAGATAAAAAAATTCATATGTTTGTCGCTTGTGTACATTTTCTGTTTGCGTGCATTTGCTTCCTTACATTTCCTGATACATTTTCTGATAGATAGTTAGCGCTTGTTTATTTAGAAATAATTCGTTCGCAGTCTCCTGGAAAATTGCCAATAATAACCCATCGTTATCTTAGCTTTGCCCTTTCCCTAGAAAATTCTATCAATATTTTGTGTAGCACTGAATCTGACAAATATCTCAACCTGAAATACTGCTAAAGACCCAACCGAATCATTTGAATTTCATCGATCAATGCCTCTTTTAACGAATTTAATTAATGATCATATTCAAGGGCGCTTAATTTGTGAATATTTCTTCTTTGTACTTTCTGAGCAAGGCACTTAAGATTTTTCACACACTTTCTTTTCAAACATTCATCAGAGACCATATCCTCCGAATAATAGGCGAAAGAAAGAGTAAAAAAAAAACACACATTCACAATCTAATATTCATGTACAAAATTTACGCTTTGTTTGTTTTTAACCTTCACTTTACGAAAATATTCCCACAATAGAAATCTTGCCTAGTCACTGGGCTACAAATATTCCCAACCTAGACCTTCGCAATAGCCCACCTGCACAAGAACATATCAAGTTCGTATTGATTTTTGGTTTCTTAGTACTAGACTCTGTAAATGTATCCACTTCCATTACTTTTTGCAGATGTTGGCGTGCTTGCAGAGGATGAAATATACTGTCATCGAATATATTTACATCCTTTGTGCTCATACGTGAGTACCCAACACGTCTTTCTAATTGATTAACCCTCTTGACGTCATAGTTGTTACCCTTGGCAACCACTTGATTCTGATGAAAATTAATCCTTATTAGATAACAGTGTGGTGAAAAATTCAACCAGAGCGACACGAAGGAGTTACCTATAGTCGCCCAATAATGCCTGCTCTAGGACGTGGCTTACGTTTTCCCATTCGAAATAACAAGAAATGAGGAACTCTGTAGGCTACTTTTGCCTACAGAGAACCTGCTGGGAAGCAAACAGGAACGATTGCAAAAGATTCAGTTGCAACGATTTACAATTACCAAAAGATTGCATTGTGCACCGGTTGCTCGAGAAAGCACGAAGCTAATTCAAACGTATATTGAAAAGTCGTGGTCGTTTTCCCGCCTATCAACTCCTTCTGAATATGTCACGAACCGTATACCTACCACGTTTTGCGAACCCCTAACTCACCTAAATATGCAGGATCATTGTATCCTAACCGAAGTATCAGTCACTAAAAATAAGTTTCCGCTCGAAGCGATTTATTCTGAGCGCCGCACGTTTCAATGAATGTCAGGGTCGAAATCGACGGTAGGATACAAGCGGCAAAAGGACGAAAGCAACAGAAACAATACGAAACGATATTAGCTATTTTCATGTGAAAGTAGCAAACTTTATACGAACTTTGGAAAAGGCAGGAAAATTTCTCTGGAACTGTGAAGGACTAGAAGGAAAGGGGGGAAAAACGTGGTTTCTGAATAAAATATCAAATTAAAGAAAGAAAAAAAAACCACGTGTTTTGAAAAATCTAAAACGATTTTAGTAAATTTGAAGTGCAATAAAATTCCATTGACAAAGACATATTGTAGGTGGTTTCAAATTGTTGCTATTAATAACATTCTCTGAAAATATCCTACGGAAACATTCTAAGCTGATAAATGAATGGTAGATTAGTTGAATGTACTCAATTTTATTCAGTTTGAGAAGAGGAGAAGGGGGAGAGACCATAGTGACGCAGAAAGATAAATTATGCGGGGGTAATTTTCTAAATTTCTTTGAGTTCATCAACGAGTTTGATGAATTCTTGGCCAAATCAGCTACTTCCATCAACGACGGACAATTTCACAAATTAAAGCTGGGTATATGGTTACGGAAATTTATCCGTGAATTAATTTCAGAAATTCTAGGAAAACATTTCTGCAGGACGGTACGATTGTCCATGCTTATTCTATTCCTCACTAGCGTTCAGTATTCATTTTTTCCTTGCACGGAACATCTCCTTTAAGCAAATATCCGTCGCATATTCAGATTTTTGTTTCACAAGCCGCGCCTCGCCAGGGTTCGTTGCTCTTAGGGCAATAACCTATCGTGTCAAACCATTCTCCAATGTTCTCCTTTATCCGATGTGTACCTCTTAAAAGACTTATTTGAAGCATAATAAGAAAAGACCAAAATATTTCTGTTCGCTTTATTCTGGGGAGAATGAAGCTAGGTATTCCTCTTCACTTGCCGTCTGATGACGCCATTAAAATCTTGTTCTTCACTAAAACAAATGACGTAACCCAAGAGTTTTGTCAAAGTAAAACAGCATACAAATCTTGCCTATGTTTAGAAGCAGTCCGTGTTTGTATCTTCCTTTACAGACGACCGTCCCCCGTCCAAAAGCTTCCTTTCAAAAAGACCTTTCCAAATTCACTATTTGTATATTCAAGTCTGTTTTTCACTTTTAAAGCTTTAAAATTTCTGAAGAATTTCTTTATAACAGCAAAGTATAACATGTTAGAAACACATTGGAGTGGGAAAGAAGTTCAGGTCGATTTGACCGATGAATGGGTTCGAAATTGCCAGATCTCTGGTAACAACATAGCGTCGGTAACAGTTTTGACATAATTTGACAGCTTAAATTTTTTGAAGAGAAACATATGAAGTTACTGGTTAGAACGGGTGAAAAATGAGTAAAAATAATTAAGTCATTAGATATATTTCCAAATGCTTTCACAACCAAAGGAGTACCTCTTCCGGAAAAACACGCCAACGTGACCATCAAAATATCTGTTAGAAAGGTGTGTCAGCTCTTTCAGAGACTTTAGGTCTTCTCTTCGGTCAGGAAATGTTGATGTCCGAAAATATATCTTGTGCACGTCGCGAATCATGACCTCAAATAGATTTTAATGACAGGGTCACGCTGGGGACCGCACGCTGGTTGATCTATTGTCGAAAACGTTGATGCTATTCGAAAAACAAGCAAAAAAACGTTCATTACGCTACTATAGAAGTGATCGTTGATGTGAAAAATGCAAATTCAAATTGCATCTTGACCTCTCACCATGCAAAACCTTGTGAACTAAATTTCTATTTTCAAAGCATTCCTAAAAATGGAATTAACACAATCAATTATGAAAAAAAAATATTAATAATTAAAACAAGAACCTAAATTGTGTAAAATAAATAAATTCTAAACAGTTGTCCTTAAGTTGTCGTTCTTCTTTGGCGTCAATTTAAGGCCAAAGAAGAACGACGCTGTTTGTTTGGTGAGACGATAAAGGAATCGTGTACTATGAGGCGCTGCACTATGGACAAAGCACCGATTCTAAGCTGTACAGTGGGTTCAGCTATTTATCTTGATTTATCATTTCATTGGGCTGGAGAACGCAATTTAAAAAAAAGCCTTCAAAGTTGGTCAACATCGGAGGCGTTTTCTCCCACCATGACAATGTCAGATCACATACATCATTGGAGGCATTGTCTCAACCCCTGACAATTTCAGATCGTACACGTATTTTAAGACTCAGCAGAGTTCCAGGGACCTCTGCTCTGAAGGTCTGGTTCATTCGCCGTAGAACCCGAACCTTGCGCTTACAGACAATAACAACTACAACAACTACTAACTACAACTACAATTATCAAAAATTATTCAGCCATTGTACTTAAGTTGCAAGTAAGTCGCTTGCTGTCAAAATAATCTGTCGTGCTTCATTCCTCAAAAAAAAAAGGATTGTGGCTATGGCCGAAAACTGGCAGATATGTACTCTATTTAAAATTTATTCCTCATTTACAGTACTTCCAAAAACTCCCAAATTTGGTATACATAGGATTGCCACCCATGGCTTATTTCACAGCAGCGATTCTTCTTGAAAAAACCCTTGGTACAAACTTTGATAGATCATTTCAGACGCACTATGCTAGACTTTTTCAACGTATCTCGGATCCGATACTTAATTTTAATTTGTTTGCAAATCTGGATCATTGGCACACACTAGAAATCGGGTCCGAATATGGCAGATTTTTGGGCCATGGAAGAAAACAAAGTTATCTTTTGTTGCAAATGTATCTTTAGATTTCGCAAGTAAGACACCGTGTGAAGGCGCAACGATCACCAAAACTTTTCTGTATAGCTCCTATCACATGGTTTCCGCGACGTAGTATACAAAGATAGACGCGAAATTGTTGACCTGGTCCTGCTAATCACCTGGCATACCATATCAACATTCGGATATCAAATGGTTTTCTAGATGTAACATAAATCAGCTTTCTCTTTTTGGACCCCTCCTTATAATTCTCCTGGCTTCTGTGAGACATGTATGAAAAGAAAGTTTATGAACATAGAATCAACGTTTCAAAAATTAAGGAGGATCTAGTCCTGAAGGAACATCAGTTATAATCTTTCTCCAGATTTTTGTGAAGACTTGTGAAAGTTCAGGACGAAATACTTCCTTTATATCTTCAGTTAAACATGTTTTTTTCTGGCCGCTTTTTGTGACATATGACAGGTGGGTCCTAAGCCGTCATGGAAATGAATGGCAAATAAGGTACAACCACTAGGAGTACAAGTTTTTTGTCCAGCCAGAGTTCTCCGAAATTGTGAAACTGCGGAAACTGCAGAGGACTGGCCCCGTACAGTAGATAAATGATGTGCGGATACCTAAGAAGATGTCAACACTTACAACTGATGGACGAAACCCAATGGGAAAACGTATGAAGGACTCTACTGTTGAGGAAAGTAAATGTTAACTTCTATTTCGTACTTGGAGGATACGGTCAGTAGATCGCGATTGTTGGAGATGTCAAATGATGTGGGCCAAGTCCTGTGTTTTTGGACTTCGAGCTTGAACTCTGCCAGAAGCAAATATGCTCCTGCACTTATTCTGGTACTAACCGTTATTGCTATTGTAATAAATACCAACAAAATTGACACTTTTCGATCGTTGGACAGAAGGGGGGGGGGGGGGGTCAATTAATGCGAATTCAAGAATTTTGACAAAGGAAATTTGGCTTCTTGAAAACGCTTGCATCAATCTTTTATCTCCGTATTTGCCACGGATCCTTCCTTATAAATCACCGTTACTCTCTTAGTTTCCGCATATTTCTATCATTATTTCAGGTTTAAAGTGAAATAAATTCGCTGAAAAAGTCTCCCAAGATATCCTAAAGGTGATTGCCTTCGATTGAACGTGAAGTCCGTGATGAGTTATTGATTACATTCATACTGACCAGAGGTCGCTCGATAGTATTGACTCGATCTGTAGTTAGTGGAATAAAATTGGTCACTGTGTGATTTCGGCTATAGGACCATATAGAACCAATACAATCCCGTGTCCTCCGAAATTACTCATCTTGGTCACGGGGATATAATTTTCTAAAAATGTTTCAAATCGATTCAGGTTAATGCCAAAGTTGGTAAAATGATAAGTGATAAAATTTCTTTGCTGTCTCAATGATGGCTCGTAAAATTTCTGTCATCGAATGTTTCATGCTTAAATTGTAAGCATGAAAAGCAGCTTAAAGCAACTGAAAGATGTAACATACCTAAACGAGAACATTAATAATCTTTGAAAAATCCTGTAATTTATCCACGAAGTTTAGTTTCAAATGAAAAACTAATCGGCTTTCGTGGAAACTAATACTCGCATGAACTATTAGCTCAAACCATTTGGATACATTGAATAATGAACAAAGACCCTATAATCCAAACTTTACCTCATTCCTTCATAAGATGCTCATAATCATCTTGACTTTTGCCTATTCCTGTCAACATCGTCGTCATTTAGCAGCCATCACATCACCAATGCTACACCCAAAATGAAAATGAAAATGAAAACTTGTTAACCATCCAAGTCCCTCGAAAAGATACAGATAATAATGCACAAACCAAAAGATGCCATGGTCAGCATCTATTGTTATGGAACTCTCTGCATCACTCCGAAGTCAAACAAACAACGTGTGCTGTTCTCATATGTTTGAACGCTATGTTTGGCTCAACATCATATTGCAAATGGATACCACAGCGCGGTATGTTTATCCATCACCCACACCTTTGATGCGATTAAGCTTTAAACGGAAACCAAAGAAATAGAAAAGAGAAAAACTCCTAATACATACAACACAAATATGGGAAAAAAATCCCAACCTGAAAACTTTTATAACACTTTTTTTTTGGACTTTGCGGAGCAGTAAACGGATATTTGCATATATAGCATATATGAGTACGAGCATAGTTGATTTGTATACAACATATACTCGAGATAATTCGATTTTTAGATTTTGTCAAAAAAAAGTACTTTTACAATCGAGAAAAAACCGTGAATTGGATCCTTCATTGTATGGATGCTCGTTCGTTAGATTCCTTTGCGTTTATTCATTTATTCAAATACGAAAAGGAAGCCTTGAAGCTTGTAACTTTGGCGATTTTGGTGGAATAGCTTTTATTGATTTTTCACTTCAGTTCGACGGAAGAAAAGCGACAATTTGCTTGGTCTTTATTATCAAATAGTTTGCCACAGCAGAGCTTTAGAATTTAAGAAGGATAAGAGCTTTTGCTGGGTGTTTTTTTCCCCGGTGATTTGTAACAAGGCATTGCTTGGATAAAACGCTAGAAGGAAACATGCTACTTCATAGAAAAATGAATGAAATATAAATTTTCATAGTTGTAAACAAAATTATCCTTATCAAACATTCCGAAGTTGGGAAATGCTGAGAACTTACGACATCTCTTGAGTAAGTTCAACTTTCTTTCAAATTTTCCAGGGAAATGAAACTCATTTCTGGATTGTTTTTGCTGTCTTCTGTGGCTTCTGCAGTTCTTTGGAGTTGAAGTTAACTTCTAGTTAGTTAACTTCAGTTTAACTTCTGAGATTCATCCATGGATCCAAAGGTCCAACAAGTTTGATCGTTCAACGCCCTGAAACAGTATAGCATGAAGTCGAAGTGCTTAACGTAAATAGCTCCCAACACAAGGTCCTCGAAAAAAAAACTCCAGCCCTCAACAAAAATACAACTGGAAACAATAACTACCTCGTTTCATCCCCGAGAGGTTTCTCGTCATGTACGGGCATAATAAGCTTTTCAACGATCTATTCTAACTGATAGCTAAACTTATCGCCTGATCAACTTATCCTTCTTTACGATCTGAAGAAAAACTTCAGTGTATTTGAGGTTGATACTTCTCAAATACTGACAAGAATCGTCAGCCTCCCTACATAAAACCACACTGTCTAATCCCCAGTATGTATATCCTGCAAAAGGTTTAAAAAGTTTCAGACCTGGATGAACATTCTTGATTAGGCAACTTTGAAAGGAACTTTGAAATTTTGGTAACATAAAAAATCAAAGAATGGTTATCATACATCAAATCACTGAGAGTCCTTTCCACTTGCATACTGTCTTGCAATAGTACTTATTATATAAGCTTGAATCGTCAACATCCTTGCGAATTTCTTTTGTACTTATACTTGCATCGAGCCCTTCGAGCTACTGGCTACTTCTTCCCCGAAAAATCGCCTTCACGGCATCTGTAATCCTTTAGACCAAACCCAGCTACCTTTTACATCGAATCAAGTTCGTTCTACCTCAATTTAGCATCACGCACTAAAGTATTAATTTTAGTTAAGATCTTGACTTAGCAATTTCCTCTTCAGTGAGACCTACCCTTCAACCTTAATTTGAAACAACACTTCAAACATACTCACGACATGCCATGCTCGTCTTCCTTCGTAATTATTCATATAAGCTCCAGTTCCTTCCTTCCACAAACACAAACGTCTTCTTTGGCCCTGGAAACCAACCCAAGCATTCAGTATAATTATAAAATCTCGAACAGTATTTGACCAAAATTTGTGGAGTTCTCATTGTATTGGTAAATATGCTCTTATTTTCGGGATTAAAAATGCAATACAAATATAAATCTACTTGTGCTTTTTCTATCTCTGTCTAGCAAAGTCGTCTGAGAGTGTTAGTGCTGTATGGCAATTGTTCAATGCCAGCTACAGTATAAATTTTAGATAAGATCACGATTATCCTCAGCAATTTTCTCTTCGTAGTAACCTTTCCCCGACCTGTTGTTAGCCCAATTCTACCAACCTACTAGGTACTGAACTGCAAATAGACAATCCTATCACATTTAGATTTTCTTGTCTCCCAGATTTTTAGAGAAAAAAAAAAGGTCTACGTGTATAAGTTCTGCTAATTTTTGGACTGAACAAGGTTCAGGACACTTGAAAAGTCGCAGTTCCACTTTTTCTATATTTCAATAGTTTATCGCATAACGTCAACACACAATAAGCCGAATCGCATGTTGTCTTCATATTTTCGCTTTCGCTTCATCTATTCACTTTCCTACTCTCGTTCCACTAACAGAAGCTTAGGACTGTCATTATGGGGCTGTAAAAGCGGACCTCTGTTTAAATTGAGCGATCTGTTTCATGGTTGGCGATATCTTAGGTAATCTGTCGTTACTACGATTTCAAGACAGTTCCGCTGAAACGTACCAGATGCGTCGGTCGTCATCCCACGCCAAAAAGTTTGACTTCAGTCAGTGGTCTTCCTATCCCGGCGTTCATTTTGATTCATATATTAGGAAGACTTGCACACCATTCAAGTTACTACATGCTTCGCTTATGCTTCAATACTGATGCGGGAGATTCTGCAACTTTATTCATCGTTTTCCCTTTAACTCCCCAAGATGTGGCTGAAAGAGAGATATATTTCGATCACTAGTATTTTGTTTTTAAAATATGAACTTAAATTTTTACGGCAAGTGAAATAAAGGAGGAGCTATCTCGAACTCCTTAAGGTCTTTGGCAGATAGAGGAGACTTCAACTACTGTCTTGAAATCAACCTAAAATTTACTATTATCATTGAAACGAAGAACAACAGCAGGATATCACCCAAGGTTCTCTGAATCCTCCCTAGACCTCTAATCGCCTGGCCAAAGGCCCCAGCCTATACCTCTAATCGCCAGCTCCCTAGACCTCTAAACGCCTGGCCAAAGGCCTCAGCCAGTGGCTATTCCACGATGCTAGGCTAACTTTTACTGTATCACTCTTTACTTTATCATTTGAGAACCTTCCCTTTTTGAGGATTGTTTTATACGCTTCTAACGTGGTTCACTATTTGTAGTGTTCGTCTTTTGATCATACTTTCCCTTGTTTTTTTTGGGCCATGGTTAGCCATTTGTAATTACTGCTAACACGGTTTTGCCTCCGCAGTCTAATTGCAGCCGAGTCCAAATGCGGCTTACTGATCTTTCCAGGTTCTCCTTAATTTCACTCTGTTCCATAAGAAAGTATAAGGAATTCGAAAAATGGAAGGAATTTCTTGATGGTATTTTTTCAAAAAGCAAAAAAAAAATTTGACAAGCTAGGGTGCAATTATTTGATAGACTTTATAGTGTATGTTTAGTACCAGTACCAGACTGCACGGAAATCAGGAAAAGCTTCGAATTCCTGCTGTAATTACTTCGTCATTACTCCTAAGTTTCCAACTTAAGCTTGAAAAATGATTCACTTTTTTAGCTGGATTTCCTTGTGCAAGACCGTTCCGATTAATTGCCCATGTTTTTTGTTGCTGTTGTGACGTAACATTTCACTACAGAACTTGGCCGGTCAGCCATGTGAGAACAACCTATTTTGAAAACCAACGTATAGGAGACGGTGATTTGGTCAAAATTACGCATGATTCTGATAATTTTTTGGCAGTTGCTTATGTAAGTTTACCAGTCCAGCACCCTGAAATGTCATTGAAATTAATCATAATACTGAAAGTTACAGTGACACATTTTTTTCGCGGTGCAGATTCGGTTGCTTATGTTTGTGATCCAAAAATATAGGTCTTAAAAAATGCTCGAACTCTGCGAACATGGGCCGGTTGAAAACTGCGAATCAGATTTTCAAAACGAATAACAAAACGTAGCTTTTGCAAGCCTGTAATGAATCGTAGGATAGGAGCTGATTGTATCACACCTGGAATGAGGATCATTCCTCAGATTTCAAATCGATTCAACAAATATAAATTCGGTTACTCCGGATGGTGTAGGTGCTTACTTTCTTTGCAACAGGCCATGGGTTCGAGTCACACATTGAAAGTTACTGGTGACAGATAAAGTGATCCAGTTGTGATACAGGCTTGGAATACTTACGTTTTGTTATTAGCTTTGAAAATCTGTTTTACAGTTACCAACTGGCCCACGTACGTACATTTGAGGCATTTTTTGGTCCTTTTTTTGTATAGAACCTTCAGAAACCGAACCTGCGTCGTGAGAAGCATCCCTAAAGAGTCTATGTTGATCCTTGACATTGACGTTTGTAAGCAAGCTGACGTATGAAACGTCAAAATCCTTAAAGGTAAAAAAAAGTTGTCTGCCGTATTGGAACCTACAAAAACGTAAAGGTGTAACAAGGCAAAAGTTTTGACCAATAAACGGTTTTTTTTGGGATGAACAACTCTCAGGCAAAGACTCATATGCATCGAACTACGTCCTCCGACGCAATGTTTAGCAGAGTGAGATCCCGATGTGGCACGACTTCCATCAAAAAACAAAAAAATAACTTCAAAACCTTTTCATACTTTTTCTAATTTTTTAAACGAATTTCGTATGAATACGCCTTGCACCAGTGACCACAAGCTTTGAAAGCAAGCGCTGTAAAGTATCATCAGCATTTTGGTTTTCTTCAATGCTGAAATTTTATTCATTTCATAAATTTTAGTTTCAATTGATTTGAAATGAAGAAGTGTCCTTTTTTGTGAGAGAAGTTTAATTTTCATTTTTCCATTTTCTGATCGGTGATGTTAGGTCCTCTCCATTTTGCCATCGTATATGCATCCATAGCATTCCAAGTTTTCTTTCTCATAATCCCAAGCAAGGTTGACTTGGAATACTTCGCTTTTTATCATTTACGTTATAGAGACAGACTTTCTCTAAAGTTCCGTTAATATTTGTCTTTTAATCCTTGAAAGATAAATAAATAAAAGACATAACATTATCAGATCGGTTGACACAACTAATCCCATTAATTCGTTGCAGAGAAAAGTACAAAACGAATGCCTTTATCAAATTAATTCATCCTGAATAAATCCTGAATACCTTATTCATTAGTTAATCCATTTTCAAGTCCTTGAATCGTGTTCAAGTATTTTGTTAATAGAAAAATCGTTTTATCTAACCAATTTTCAGCTTAAATACCTGCCTTAAATCCATCTGTTTAATAATATCCGCATTATTTCCAAAACACTTGCCATAAACATTCACAATATGAAGGGTGTATAACACGAAGCGCCCTTGTATCCTTTCGCTGTTACAAATTTTCCACTATACGCACTGTACGTAGACACAAATTTCACGGGTTTTGACCTCTTTTTCCTCCGGTCAGACGTTGTGTTCGTCGCTTTCCAACTACACCTCAAACTCGGGAAACTTTTCAAAAATATCCTTTAAGCTTTATGTTCCGCTCAAATTTGACTGTTGCAACGGTGATGAAGTGAAATGTAGCTATTGTTGTTGGTCAACATAGTCCATCGACTGTTGCTTCGTATCGGCGATTAGGTGGTCGTTGGTCGCGTTCGCAAACCTTGTTTTTTGTTTTTGCAAGGATTCTCAAAAGATTCCAAGCGCGAAAAAGGTGGAAGTGGCTGATAAAACGCATACGCGGAATATGCGGGCAATATATTTCTCAGGCTACAAAGGACGAAATTGGAACTGACCCACTAAAAGCCTCGAAATTCGATTGTCTAATGCGATATGGATGAATGGATGGATGGATGATGTGGTTGGAATTATGATTGTCGTCCTTGGCTTGGCTTTTTTCATCAGACTTTGACGGTTTTCTTTTTTTTTGGTTCTTGTTTTCTCTTTCGTTGAAAATTTCGTATTCACTTGCTAAAAGCTTTGACGTTGGATGTCGAACGACGAATATGTACGTGCTGTGTTGTACAGAATGTAGGACAACGGATGGAAATTGGGACACTTGGAAAAACGGTACAAGGACTTGGTCGTTGATTTTTGATAAACAACAGTGTAGAGCAAGCAAGCAAGCAACAATTAGGTGATCACAAAAGAATCCTTGACACAGTTGTGATGTCGAGGATAGCTTTTAATTAGGATAGAAGTTTGTGGGGAATATATTCGGCAACATGTGCGTGATAGCTATCGACTATAGTGTCGAAATGGGGATTATGAGTATTCTGTTACGTTTGATATGCTTCAATCTTTTTTATTGTTTATTTGAATTCGTCTTTTGCGAACGTCTATGTTAGCAAATTTATGATCAACGAACTGACTGAGAAGAGGAAGAGTCCTTTCCAGTGTTGCAGCCGCATTCTGAAGTGAGAAAACTCGACGCATCGATCTTTCCATCGGCATCTGGCCGCGTTCTCGACAGTATACTCGGAAAATCTTCTACTTCTGAAAATACGCGGCCATACAACTACTTGGTTCCCTACTTATGTTCAGCCACAAACATGATTTCTTATCCGTGAAATTCAAGGAAATACCTTGGACTCCACCACTCCTAATAACATGATCAAATATTGTCTTTTGTATGAGATGGTCTCCTCCTCTCCCTGTCGCAACAATCCGGATCCGTGCAACGACCTCTTGAGAAATGAAGACAAGAAGCAAATAGAATTTGATTCGGCATCCAGAGTAGGTACTTGGGCCATTTCGTCATCATCAGCGCCACCATCATCATTGGGCCATTGCATAGCAGCACAAAATGAAAGACTTTTCCTGCAATGGCTTTGGTCAGAGTAACAATAACTAACCAAGCAGCAAGAGTTGGTCTTGCAAGCAGCAAGTCAGCCGGAGCTGTTTAAGGAGGGACGAATTAGAGAAAGACAAGTTTAACCACAGGTCACACTCTAAATGTATCTACTTATCAGCTCCGCAGCGTTACCACACGCCGTAAAGAAGCGTAAAAAGCAATAATGGAACCTCAAGCATTTGTGCACGCACGTATCAAGGAATATGTGAAGCATTCTTTCGACAATGCTTCGAAGGGAGAGGTTGTTCGTTTTGCGGGGAGAGGTAGATAAAACGGTGAATAATTATTAATAATTAATTTTATTTTGACGACAAATATGATCGATTTATGTCGTTGATCTTGCTTTAATTTAGACGATTTCTGATTGTTTTTATTCTTCTATGGAACTAAATCCTTAGAGGCTTGTTTCTATGATACACCTAGGACTAATTCTAGAGCACTGACCTTTCAGCAAAGCTTATCGGACCTAAATTGATCGATGCGAAACAATGTTTCCTTTGTTATTTTTTTCTTCAGGAAATTATTAATGCTACTAATTAATGTTTAATGCTAATGAATTAATGTTTAAACGTTTACTTTTAAAACTTTTGATAAGGATATGTGAAAACAAACTCCCGAATTGTTGAAAAAAAAATTTCCCGAGTTTTTGGTTATAGGGAAACATCGACGCATGCTCGTAACATCTCCAAAAGTGACTACTTCTGTTGATGAAATCTCTGAGATTGATTGTCTTAAAGGGACAAATCAAACCAAAAATTTAAATTAAGCTCCCATATTCACTAGAATTTCGACTTAATGTGCAAAAATAAATAATTGGTTTGTCGAAAATTATACAAAGGATTCGTATCCTTTGTTTTTTCGCCCAAAAATATGTAAAAAATAGTATCAAAATATTATCAACATTTTTTAACACCGTTTTTTTGGTCTGTTAAAATAATTGAGACTTCAGCATCAAAATAATTGACACTGAAGAAGAGAGCCACTTACTCCCGGAAGATATATCTGTCAAAAACAAACAAGAACATAGAAAATACAAAAACATAGCATTTTCGAATGGAAAATAAAAAAAATAAGGAATAGTTTGGAAGTGCTAGACAGGGGAAAACGCACAAAGTATTTGTGACATGTTTTTCCAGTCAGCGGTTAAAGTTTCATATCAATCGACTCAACACTAAAACATTATATCAACAAGAGACGAAGAAACTTTTAAGAGGAAAACTCGTTTAAAATTTGAAGAAAGAAAAATCAAGAAAATTGTTAAAAGGAACTAGACTATGACTAATCTGCAATGCTTGCACCGTGCAATATGCCTGAATGATATAATATACCTCTTGCCACTTTATATGGTTCATTTTCATTCCATATAGCGTTGCTGCATTTGGTTTTACCCTTCTTATATCCCTTGGAGCTACATAGTATCATTCGGTCTGTACACTCATTATCAAGCAACTGATAAGACCAATTTTGAAACTAGTATCGCGCCAAAAATTCTCAGAACTGACTGAAAACCTTCATTGAGAATACAGGAAACTGTTTGGCAACCAATTTCAACAACTAGTTTTCTCCGTGGAAGATGTATTTTGGTCCGATTGATCAAAAGGAGTTGTTGAAAATCTCGATCTTGTTTTGAAAGGTTCCAACCTAAACATCACTCCAATCAGCCATCACAAAATCGGTTTACCAATCTCCTGCACCTACAAAGTAGAAGAAAAAGAGTATTGAAAATTTTGCAAGGGTGTTAGCTTTTTCAGTTCGGCGTCTGGTCTCTGCTTTCTCTGCCTTCCTTTCTGTTACCAAAATTTACAAGCTACCAAACGAATAGTATGTATGCTGTAGCGCATCTACAGTCGATATTTTACTTCAGTTCAGTATCAGTTTTTTTTTTGTCCAATTTTTCACAGAATTTATAACTCTTCGAATCCCTGAAATACAGGAGAAGGAGCTCATGAATTTTATCATCAAGTCTACGATTTTTGCAACAAGAACATTCCTTATTTCGATTCTCCTTGTTTTGGCGCTTTTTGATACGATTGAAAATTCGTTTGAATTTCAAAAGTTTTCGTATGATCTTCAGCGATTTAAATCCTATCTGGTTTTGTTTTGGCATATTTTTCGCAGAAAAATATTTCTTTATTCTATTCAGCTGCTTTCTTTCTTATTTCTTTGAATCGCGGAAACATAGTTTTTGAATATGTCTTGCGCCAATTTGATTGTCAAATCAAGAATTTTCGCAACAGGAACATATCTAATTCTGATTCATTATCTTTTCACAACAACATTTTTTCGACGATTTACTGACAGGTGTCTCCTGAGGTTTGTTCGCAGCTCTTCTGTTATGGGCAGCAGTTCTTTTGCGTATCTCTAGTGTTCTTGGAAATCGGTTTGAATTTCAAAAGTTTTCGTATGTTCTTTACTAATTTAAAAACCATTTTTTGATAGATTTCTATGTTTGGGATTCCCTGAAACAACTTTTATCGTCTAATCGAAAATTTTCGCAACAAGAAAACCACCTTTGTTTGCGGCATTTCTTATCAGAGTAGGACATTGTTACCGCAGCTTTGCAAGTCTGGAACGTTTGTCCTACTGGTATAACAACTCGAATTGGCTGATTCGTTTAAAGCAACAGTCTGAAATTTTTTTATGATGATCATCGATGTAAAATTCTTTAGTGATAGTTTCCTATGTTTGGGGATATTTATTTTGGGGATAGTTTCTGGGTAACGCACATAAATTTTGGAGTCGAAAATTTTCGTATCATTCTCGCCGATGTAAAAACCTTCAGAGATAGTTTCCTATGTGTATGGCAAATATAGGATTTTTTCGACAGGAAAACTCGCATTACGGCTCATTTTCTTTTACAGAAACTTTTCTTCGACGACTTACTGACAGGTTTCTCTCCAGCTTTATTTGCCGCCTTTCTTGTTTGTGTTAGATTATTTCTTCGCATCCTTTGAACTTTTGAAACGCTCCGTTTGTGTTATATAAGAATGAAACTACAAATTAGAGATAGAAAACTTAGTTTTTGCAAAAACTATCCCCAGGAATTATTAGAATATACTCGAGGAGTATGTGTTCAATATTTGAGTTGCGTTTGTATCATATTTTTGGAATTAAAAATAACTAAAATATGATAATGCAAATCCAAATGAATAAAAGGCTTTCCTTGTGCACCATAACCTGCTGGAAAAGTTAATTCATTTGAGATAACTAGAACTTGAAGCAGGCAACAACTGTCGAGGTGACTTTGGTCAACACCTAGTGACAATCGTTGGGTCTACCTTCATTTGGAACCTGATGCGAATCCTTAGCACCAATTTTTCGGAACCCGACTTGAATGATTTTCTCCAATGGAAAACTAAAATATGAAAAGCTTGAATGGAGATTTTCCAAATATTTTTGGCATTTACTACATGCTTGACAACATGATGTCACATATTTTTCAACCGTATCCTCCACGATTTCCTGGTCGTCTTCTCCTCAGCTTTCGTCTCAGCTTTTTTTATATGTGTAACAATTTGTTTTCGCAGCGTTGGTACGCTTGAAAATTTTGTTTAGCCAAATCTTCTACAAGATCAAACAAGCGTGGAATACTTACCAAATAAGTTAACAGAATAAAAGGACTTAATAAATTTGCCGTTTCGACCATAGCAGGAGCGTCGTTCTCCGAGCCATACTAATTTATTTTAATCCCTAAAAGGATAGAACGTTTATTCATGATTAGTCAAATGACGTTCAAGGATTTACAAATAGGATTAATGTAAACAGTGTCTAAAATTTATTGAAGATCGTAACAAAATTCGCGATGAACAGTGGAACCGACGGTCGTCAGTTTTGTGAGCATACTGTCTGAACTTTCCAATGTTTCCAGGACTACAACTGACATGATTTTGACTCAAAATGGACTATCTCAAGTTTTTTGTGTGCTGAAAAATCTATTAAAAATATATAAACAATAAAAACTTAGTGGGTTTCTAAGGTTTTAAGATCAAAAACCTTGGGATTAAACGCTCGAATGAGTGTTTGCAAAAAAGTGGAGGAAGCAAAAGCACTGTCTTCACTGATTTCAAGAGTTGTTTGTCGATTCACATATCACAGATACGGATTCCATACTGCGTTAGCTCTTAAACTATTAAATTTTCTTATTTACCATGAACTCTTCAACATTAATGCGCGATCCAAAAACAAATCTAGAGTAACAAACGCGTGGATTTCACTTGGATTTCGGAAGATATTTGAAACTGTTCGAAAAAAATTTGCTTGAGAACTTGAAAAGGACCTCCAACAGCTAGCCAAGTTGAAGTAAGCGCTGCGCTCGTCTGTAGTTTGAAAATTTTCCATAAAAATTTAAATTAAATTTTTTGTTCAATTCGGTGAAAATTGCACACATTTCATACCAACAGCAACAGTTTACTAAGTACGAAACTTGAGTGTATTACTCTGAGTTCAACAACAATTGTGTGAGATCCTTTCACTATGCACCTTTGCGTATAATCTACTTATTTTCCTCGTACATTTACATTTTTTTTCGTTATCTCTGCGCCAGTCTGATTCAAGTACATCACACAATGAAATGGTTCAGTTCTCCACACATGACCCATACCGAATGTCTACCACAAAATTGTTGAATGAAGAGGAAGCTTCCCGAACGAACGAAGGAGACAACAGATGCACATATGAAGGAAGAGTCAATATTCACATTCGTGTATTGTCTGGCTGGTTCAGTGAATATGCAACGAGTCTGCTGCATGCAGAGCATGTGTACATATGTGCACTTCCTTCACATCTGTCACATCCACCTTCCAAGTCCATCACAAAACAACTGCATCGAATTTGGTTCGATGTATCCAATCTGATGGGTAGCGAACGTTGGATCCAGTCTATTTAGTGGTGCTGGTGGCCAAAATGTCAATATATCGTCGTTAAGAAGGAGCAGACGGTTGTTATAATCCTGTCCCTTTGGCCACCAAATGGCAATTTGCACAACAAGTGAACGCTTTAACCATAAATCGAGATAAGGTTTGAGGGTGTGCAAATTTGATAGTTGAAAAAAGAGTCCTTTGACAGTCAGACCCGTGGTGGAGTTTGCCGAACGAATTTTATTACTTCCTTTTTTTGTAATGAAATAAAAACAAATCACTGTGAATATCCCATAATAATTTTTTATTATTTATTATTTATTATTTTTTATTCCTTTTTAAAATTTTCCTATTTTCATAAATTTAAGAAAATATATTATGTTAGGGGTTGGTATACCAACTTGAAAATCTTGGGAACAAACTGTCACCCAGTTTGAGTATAAACTTGAACAACCTATTACGTATCCTTTGTTGCATTCGATCCTAATTTCATATTGTAGGGTTAATTGGGAAATTGGGAAAACGCTTTCGTGCTCATTCATTATTCCGTTGGAAAGCTGAAATGTTTTCGGGAAAGTAGAAAAGGAAAAATTTATATTTGTTTTGGACAGTGAATGGGCATGCGCGAGAAAAGCGCTTTTACATCAATCCACACAGAAAGTCAAGAGATGTTTCGATTATCTACCTATCAAAGCTGTTCGGCAGGATTAAAGGGATATGTTACATTGATGACATTTTCAGGCTTCGATTCAAGTCAATCTCGAATTGATTTGTAGTGATTCATAGTCACGATCAAGTTGATAGTTAACAGCATTAGCTGTTTTGGTGGTTAG
The DNA here is from genome assembly GCA_954870665.1 of Stratiomys singularior. NCBI lineage: Eukaryota > Metazoa > Arthropoda > Insecta > Diptera > Stratiomyidae > Stratiomys > Stratiomys singularior. Next base: position 8,117,378 of record OX940881.1, on the reverse strand, counting down.
GTCAGGATGTGAGTTATATATTTATTTGTATTGATTAGATATCGTTATGCAATTGTGTTGGTATGAGTTTGGAGATTTTTATCACATATCATATTCAATATTTCTTAATTATTAAGCAAACAGGAGAATTGCTAACAGATTTTATCAAAGATTTTGTATCTTGAAAAGTAGTATAAAAATTATTATTATAAGAAATGACAGGACTATTTCTTCAAATGCTTTAAAGCCCTTGGGAAAATGTTCATCACAAATTTTCTTTTTCTTTTCAGGTGAGTGCTTTAATGATTATATTTCGTTAGTAAATGTGAGTATATTATAAATTTTTAGGTATTTCTTTAAAAAATTAAAATAATTAATTTAATTTAATTGATTAATTAAATAAAACATGATAAAAATAAACGTAGTAACATAGAACTTCAAGTGACACACTGACTGTCACACTAAAAATTGAGTCATAAAATGACTGAATAAAAATAATAACATAAAAATTTAAATAAATAATTTTTATAAATATTTTTTTTTATAATAAATATTTAAGGAGATAAAAACAAACCTAAATTAATTGAATAAAATAAATGAAGACGTAATTAGAAATTCAGTATAATCAACTCATGGTTCTAATAGATTTAAAATTTAAAGCAATACTATCCAGTCCAGCGGTTCTGTAAAATATTTCCTGTAAAATATTTCTTTGAAAATAACTATCCACAAGGAAAGTTGCTTTGTTATGGTCTGATTCATTGTCTTGCTCTATTACTTTTGCAAAAACAGTTCACGTACTTTGATATCAACCAATAATTTTTCTATAGATTCCCTGTAATATAGTAAGTGAAGCACTCGCCCTCTGTGTATCAGATACCGGGTTCGAATCTCCCTAGTGACAGCGATGTCTGAATTACGTTTCATGGTGAGCCAGCGTGTGCCAGCCGCCGATCTAGCTTTAATTAAGCACCTTTATGGGAAAATGATCCAAGTCACATAAGATTCTAGACAGATCATATTATCCTTTAATTTTGGTCTGAAATGAGGCGTGGTCAACCCGCCTTAAGGGTCTGCAGTGAACTTTTGCGCCAGAACAATAACAAAAAAATATTTACGAGACGTTTTCTCTGGTAGATTTTGAGTGAAAAAATTACTGAGAATTCATGTCAAAATTTGAAACCATTGTGGTCGGAGAGGAAAGCCGAAAACTGTTGGGTCAGTAGTTAGTTAGCTCGCAGTTTTCCAGAAATTATAAAGCAATTTTTCTGGCTTAAAATTGTGAAAAAGCGGCCTGCCGAATAAATTTCTTGACTCATTTGGAACCTTGGATATCTTTTAAGAACAAGTTTTGACACACTGTTCCCAACATGCCTCTCCAGCTGAAATAACCTGACTATCACTCTCTGAAATTCTAGTTTTTGAATCGAACATAGTGCTGCAAGTTATTGGGAATATGATGTGATCAAAAATGTGCGGGTTCGACAAGTTGTAAGCCTGATTCTACATCTTGTATGCATGTATACATCCATTCTCCTAATATGAAAGATTGAATTTGACAGTTGCATTCGATTTTGTTTTCATGTTCCATGACGTCGTGTCATATTCAAAAAAATTTTTTTTTTGTACAATTATTTCATATATTTCGTTAGTTTCTGTGTCTGTATTAAACTCAATACTTATGTGGCTACAGCATTATGAAACACGTCGGTAGAAAACTTGTAGCAGTCGGCAGAATAACCCTAGGATCTTAGGACCGCGTCGATTAAAGATTTAAGGATTCATCTGCCTTCGAAGAACTGACAGTTCATGACTCACAAAGTTTCAGCCTAAGCATTGGTTCCATTGAAGAAGATTTGTTGAAAGTTAGCATGAGTAACATTCGTTTTCTTTCGATGATCGTTTGCATTCTCTATATTTGTCCTCATAGGAAAGTTACTTGCTATCTAGTGCCACACTTGAGTACTAAATTTCTTGCTTGTACAAGCCTAAAACGGTACAACGATTGGTATATTTTTTCATGAGAGGACACCAATTCATATCTTTGCAACTGCCCTTCAATGTTCATACATTATTCATCTTTTTGGATCGTCTGGTGCAAACTGAATCCCAAAATTATCCGTATAAATTTAATCCGTACCATATTCTCTTCTTTAAGGTGCAAGACGTATCAAGATACATTTTGCAGCTCTTAGTTTTCGAAAAAATTTTCACCTTATCCTTGCCAACAGACTTTGCAAATCACCTTGGTTACCTGAACTTGGTATCATACTTTGACGTTAGACATAAATGAGTCCAAGACAACACTCCAGTCTGCACTGTTTTTCACTCAGCACACAATTTTTTTCCGACAGTTCTTCGGTGTTGATGCAGATTTTCTTTTGCGCTTATTGGACTTTCACTGTGACTCGTATCGAATTTGTCAGATGATTACTTGAATTTTACTCTGAACTTCACCAAAGCCTTTTCACCTACCCTACAATTTGCATTCTCAGCTGCTATATAAGTAGAGGCTGCTGTCTTCGCTTTATTTTTTGGCAATAGCCATCAACCCTCATGAGTCTCAACCGTTTTGTCTTTCCTCGTGCATTTCAGGTTATGCTGAACATAGAGTTGGCTAAGGCTTTTGGAGGTTAGAAAATTTCAGATGACCAGTCGCTATTTGAGATATTTTTCTGCTTTATCTCTGTGCAGTTCAGGTTCTACAGAGCATAAATTGGGCTCAGACTTTACGAAGTATGAAAGTTCCATATCACAAGAGACCGTTTTAGATTGTTCTCCGCTAAGTGCCAGCTCTTAAGACGGTAACAACGTCGATAGTTTCATGTTTTTTTAAGGAAACTTTTTAAGTCCTTTAAAACGTCAAATGTCCGAGTAACTATCTTGGTGTTCCTTACTAAGGTTAAACTCTTCTTGATAAGGGGGGCGTATGGCTTTGGTAAGGTCTCCTTGCTGGGGTAACAAGGTAGTTCCGTTTACTTACTGTCCTGAGTCTTATCAGAACCGTCGCGATTGACGGGACTGGATCGGAGATGGATGGGGTTAGAGCGAAGAGCCAGAATGAGATCTTCTCATCACCCACGGCCTTCGTTTTGTTCCTGCTCATCCCTTTAGTCAGCAAAGCAAAGGCCAATCTCTACAGAACCGGCTAAACTAATTTAATCACTGATGTGTTTTGCCTTATCTGTTGTAAGCTTTTCTTAGGTTTTTTTGGGGTGGGATCCGATACTATCCTGGAGCTGTATTTTCTTAAATTTAACATTAGTGCTGGCCTACTCGAAGCAATTGGTCTCTGAATAACATAACATACGGCCAAATTTGTATATTAAGTTTTAATGATTACAATTATTGGCTGACCAGTCAAATTTGTGACGTCTGTACCCACTGTAACGAATCCTATCAGGACTTTTTAGGTTAGAATTCAAAAAATAAGATATTATTATTGTTATTAGTTTTTGCAGCAGCAGCGGAGGCAATAGTGTTCATAGTAGTGGCCGTAGCAGCAGTTGTGGTAGTAGTAGTAGTAGTAGTCGTAGTAGTAGTAGTAGTAGTAGTAGTAGTAGTAGAAGAAGTAGTAGTAGTAGAAGGGTGAAGATTAGAAGTAGTAATATTTACTATATTTTATCGTTATTGTATAATTTTTATACAATATATTATTTATTTATGTATCGATTTTCAAACATTATTATTAAAATTATTTTATCACTGTCTGGTATGCTTTGCATGATGCAATATTTCGCGACGAAAACAAAATTATGCTAACAAAATACGAACTAAAGTTGCTGCACGATAAGTTTTGTAGAAAATTAAATGGAGATTTTTATTATTCCCTAATATTTAAATATTTATTCCGAGTTCATTTCTAAATAATTGGATTAAATCTTTAATTCTTTCGCTTATATTTTGAAATGTGTTGCATCTAAGTCGCTTTATATCGGTGGTAATCTATTTAATTGGACAGAAGCAAACTTCGCCGGAAACTGCTAGTGAAAAGGAATCTTCCGTAGATATTTTACTTTATGTTGAATTTGTTTGGGACGCGGTAATTAAATAAATTGCTCTTGAAAAAAGTTCAAAGCATGTTCGTCTAAAGCCTTGAGCACTGAAAAGGCTCACTTATTTCGTAAACATGTCTAAAACTCATAAAATTTAACTTTCCCTGACTACTTGCAATTAGCACCCTATCATCCCTATCATACTTCATGCAACCAGCATAGTCAAATCGCAATCCACATTGCAACAGGATCATGCCCTCATTTCATGAATTCGTCACCACATCCATGCAATTTCACAACCCAACCAAAGATATCATATGAAATCTACATGGGAAAAAATTTGTACCCCCATCACAAATGCAAGAAAATGAGTGTACTAAGAAAAATATATATATATATATATATATATATTTGGGTTTTTTTCATGCAAAACGACAACTTTCTACCACCACTATGCAGTCGCTGTAAGAGAGATGGAAAGTGGCTAAGGGATGTGCAGACACGGAGAAACATTACGTTAAAATTGATATTATCAACCAACGCCTGCTACCACCCCAAACCATTGAGAAATCGATTTATTTTTATCCCTTCGGTATAAAGTTTGGTTTCATTTAGTGCAAATGCAAAAGGCAACGCTAGTCGACTAGCAAGGGTGGAAAATTCAGACCGAAGTCGTCTTAGAAGCGTTGTAGAAACTGTGCATTGGGGTTGATTCAATAATAGTATGATGACGATAGAGGGAACAAACAAATATAATCGCGAGAACAACAACAACAACAATAACACAACTAATAATAATGGCGTCGGAAGGTGATATGTAGGCGTATATGATCTCACGCTGAACGCTCCACACCAAGTTGTTCCCATGAGAGTAGGCATGTAGTCCTGGTCTCAGAAATCTTCTCATATCGAATTTTATTTTTCCTGTCTGCCAAGAAAAGTCAACAAAGAAGACATGCAGAAGCTTTTTGAGGCTCCAACGTCTGGTGGGAGTATTATATATTGTCAAGCCACAAGGATGAATTAAACTTGAGCAGGAGAGTGGGTCAATCTGTTCATATTTCAAAGATCGTACTGCGCTCGATCCAAAATAGAGTAGAAATCTGAAAATAAATCTGATTATGTAATACAACGACATTAAATCCTTTGTATATTATCCCGCAATGAAAATTCTCACCCTCGTAAGGTAACTTTTCCGTTTTTTTAAATCTCAAGCTCTTCACACGAAACACAGTCGCTTTCATTGCACGAAAATATGCAAGGAGTCTATGCAACTCTTTCGTTTTCTTCCTGTTTCAAAGAATGTTCTCCAATTCCCGCTCATAGAGCAAATATTGTCCCCAGTCATAGAACAAATATCTATGCCGCAAATACATTTTAATGACACCGACCTAGAGTGGGCTTTAAGCAAATCTCACCCCTTTGCCCCTTCGATATTACATTAAAGTCTGCCTGGTAACACCAAATAATCCTTGATTCCTGAAAATACAAAAGAAAAATAAATCATTTTGACATTGTCTACATGCAAAGATGTCCTTCAGGAGTGGAATTGTCAAAATTAGAGGTTCATTTGGCAGTATTCAATTCTGATCCCATGGATTTGATTGTTTGGAACGCTGCTACCCTGCTTAAGGTGTTTTAGCAGTCACCAAATATTCTGGGGATGTAAATATACGTATGCCAAGGACGTTATAATAAACGCGAATATCTAGTTTTCATTTCAATGACTTTGAAGCGGCTGACTTGAGTCAAATGAAGGGAAGTAGAAGCCGTAAAAGGACTTCTTTCGTTCTGCTCTAGTATTTCTGTTCCTGTTGAAGAATAGCCCGTCGATGCGAGTGTTTTCAGGGTAATGAGTACAGTATGCAAATGAAAAATTTGTTGAAGGGTGAATAATTCATTGAATGTGTTGTTGGTTTTGTTTTCTTTCTTTCTTTCTTTCTTTCTTTCTCGGTAGAAGTTATACTGTCGCGAAGGACCAGTCCAACAAAATGGTTGTGATGCAATGGATTCGTTCATTATTCACGTGGTTACTTTCATTTCGTAAATGTATAACTAAATGTTTAATATCGACATTGAACATCCTGATAAACTTTTTATGTTCCTTTTTCTGCATGCAACGAGGAGGGTGGATAATGCAAATGAAAATTTCCAAAAATTATACTGGTGTATTAAAATTGAAGACTAACTGCTTAATAGCCTTCAAAAGTCTGATTAAGTTACGAAAAACAGAAGGAGCGTTAGTCATGGACAATGTTTTGAATAATTTTTCTTATTGCGAATTTCTACTTTTGGGTTATTCTCCCAAATATTATTCAAGCCAGGATAAAGGCTACGTCAGGCACCAGAACCAGGTGAATCACCGGGGCCAGGTAAATCACAAAGGCTAGGTTAATCCATTGTCTATCAAATAAACACGAAACATGATCCATCAGCATGTTCGTTTAAACCAAGAAAATGCAAGCACCAGATCTGCAAAAGGATAAAAAGGGATCTGCACATCATGGCATTCTATTCACCTTAAAAAATACCAAATCTAAATGTTCCTAGATATAAAACTTTTTCTCTGCTTTTTATCTATGTATCTGTTCAAAACTTTTTATTTTTTTATTATTTTTCTAGAGTCAAAAGTGACAGAAAATTAAATTAATTGACAAATTCATAAAAAAAAACAAATAATTTTTTTTTTTCAATTTAATTAATCGATGAAAAAATTGACCAAAAAATTGATCCTTTTTCCCTCTAAAGATTTAAAATCTGCACCACAGCAAACATCGTTTTTGAGAAAAAACACCGCTGCGCTGTTTGCTACCTGGATTTTTCTGCATAGACTCCATCAGTTGTAATATTTCGTCCGACTTTTCTGTGACCATTCGACCAGAGATCAGACGTATATCAGTATATCTGTAATATTAAAATAACTGAAACGAAATCGGACAACCCATTCTTGGGTCCAACTTTCATTCAAATTGTAGCAGCGGCTATTTATTCCTTATTCTACAGTAATAAAGCATCACACAGTGTATTTCTTCAGATATTTCACTCATTTTCAAATCAATATAACTTTCAACACTAGTAGCGAATTACACAACTGTCTTCACAAAAATATATTTTCGTTTGACATCATCAGATCAGTTTTACCAGGATTATGGCTACTAACATCTTCTTGTAGCAAAATAACACGTGGATACTTTCGATATAACTCAATATGTCTGAATGGATTTTGCAATTGGAACTTCGCAGCTGTAACTGGAATCGAGAACGGTAAATTCGTCTCGAAAATGTAACAGAACAGTTGTTATGGTCTCAAGTGCAATCACAAAACGTATATAGCGGACCCATGAAAGTTTCAATACGTAAAAAATTTTCCATAGATTAGAGCGGCTAAGGGTTCTGGTCCGCGCTTCCTATCAGATGCACCGTTTGCTCAGAAAACCGATACAGTCCGTGAAGACAGTAATGGCGTCTGATATGTAAGGTTTTTTTGGTATCCAGCCCAAGAATTTTTCTTTACATAAATAATGAATGCCGTATACGCATTTGTTTTTAAATAAATAGGAAAAAACCGGACAAATTGTACTGGTTGATTATGGGAATTAAAGTAGGTTCGCATCTGGAGGAACTTCAACAAGGAATAAAGTAGAACGTAACCTAACTCAACAAGGAACAAAAGAAGGACGTACAATGGCATTTTCGCCATGGATCCCAGCAAGTCAAATCGACCCTGCAAGAGGATCTTGAATGTCGTTGGGAAATGTCGCCATTATGAAAACCTGATGACATCACAGCAGGATAGGGTACGTTGAAGTCAATTTCAATATAAGGATTCTCCATGACTACCATATCCTAGACGATTTTCAATTAAAAGAATGGGAAAAATAATAGACAATGCATTATTACAATTAGCTTGATGCCCTCATTTCCTTGCGATAAACTTTAAAAGGTCGGCAATACATATTCAATACCAGAAAATAACTTCAAAGGATTTCAATTTCCACCCCATATCAAAATTATTGTTCAATGCACGCACAAATCACTATCCAACCATTTAATTGACAATTAAAACATTTTATGAATATGTAATGAGCCCTCAATGTATATCGTCTTTAGCCACTTTGCTGTTTGGATTCAATTCCTCATAAGCTCTTCCTCTTTTGCTCATACTTGCTCACTCTCTCTCTCTGCTCCTCTTTCTCTCTCCTTCTCACATGCTTCCTTCCTATCACGACTATGTATTTAATTTTCCAACTACATCTCCCTGCGCGTCACATATCCTCATGTCACATTGCAATAATGCAACATTGGCAGACACGTTACGGATGCATATTATCATTCATAATTATTACGACTGGTTTAATTACAGGCTCACATTAATACCCTTCAGTTAGTTATTCAACTCATAATAATAAATCATGCATCATTGTTTGCTTAATAAACTTCAGATTTCAATTAATTACTGTAGGCCTTATTATTGTTGCAATTAACATTATTTTTCTTCATTGCTAGGCGTATTTAAAACAAAAAAAAAGGAAGCAAAACAACAATGTATTGAAATTTATCACACATATTAAAATCATTTCATATTTTAACCATGATTGACTTGTAGCATTCTGTTGTCCGAAGGATCAAAGGAGAACCGATTTAACAGTTGAATGTATTTTGTAAAATAATGCAACAATTTGTTGCCAGTCAGGCCACCGATAATCCGAAAAGGAAATACTTGGATTAGTTGGTACTTATCGCGGGGATATCCTTACAAAAGGAAATCAATCAAGGAAAATGTCAAGGAATACTAGTGACAATGTCCATCTTTGTCTTTCGTATTTTAAAATAACAATATACAGCAGTTTCGTGGTAGTATTAAGAAGTAAACAATTTCGGAACAGTCTTTTAAAAATTTGAGGTCGTAGAGCCTAGAAATCTAGTCCTGTTTGTCGGCTCTATTTGTTTTTTTCGAAAAATATACATGCATAATTCGTACTGACTGATCAGGTCCATCCTCAGTCCGAAGTCTATTTGAGAAAACACTTTTTTTTTTGAAAAGCTTCTGCAAAGCTACCTAAAGCTTTCGCTATGCATCGAAGAAGTTACACAAGTTCAGCAAGTACGAACGGTTTGTAATGCCAAAATATCATTTTGACATTTGGATTAACGTCCGCTAATTAAATCTAGTTATAGAATATTTGTTTTAACTTTTTCGAATCTAGAAAATCTAGAGCAATCTGTTGAATTTGTACTGTACTGTACCACACTTCAACTTCAAATGCACTTTTGAAGCGGATCTGGTCAGAATCACGCTTGACATTGATAATTTTCCCGAATATACCTCTCAGTGCTACGTAGGCTAATACTCCGATACCAAAAGAAAAAAACTCAAATGTCACTTGCACCAACGGAAGTTGAACCTTACACCTTTTACTACCCTACGTGCGAAGTGGTAATAATCATATTTTATTAATGCACCAGTCGCAGAATTCAACCTACTGTGAATTTAATTTCCTCATTCCAAGTTTGAGGCGAACCATAGGAGGGCAAATTTTGACATTGATTATACACTTAAAAATAAAGAGAGAAGCAGAAAGAGAGAGAGAGAACATATTTGAGATGTGGTATATTCTGGTCGCGTGGATCGTCAAGCTTTTGACGTGTTTTGAAAATTTCTTAAAATTGGTTTCAAAATTAAGGATCTCTGATGCAAGAGCGAAAGTTCCTGCACCTAAGATTTCACCAGGATATAAGTTTCGAAAAGGAGAGCCTGAGGTTGAGTTCATAGTGGGTCGAGTCATGCGTATGTGGTGACAGAAGTATCAATGACAATGATTTTAAACTAGAATTTTGGTTGATTCACTCTATTTTAAATGGAAAAATTCGCTGAGAACGACAAGAAACGTACGAAGGATTCACTAGCCAAAATTATTATCCTTTTTTTCTACATATTCCTTTCCACATTCTTTCTAAATTGTTTCCTTGTAAGCGCGGACCTCCAACTTTTTCAATTCGCAACAATTTCAAATATTAATTTTCAGAAACAGATGATCATAAAAGTAATCTTTGGACGTGCAGGATCGTTAATGATCACAAAATAAGCCCAAAATTTCGACAATCTTTTTTGGACTCGATTTGAGAGACCGATTTTCAGAGTTGATTTTTACACAAATTGTGAATTGAATGAATGATAATTATAAACAAATCTAGATATCCATTAGTGCATAACAAATTATGTGTAAAGTTATTTTAAAGTAAAATTTTTGCTTTCAAATACTCATGTGAATTTCTCTGAAAAAGTATTTTTTTCAATTTTTAGAGTCCTCTTGTTATTTTTTTTTTTGACGTAGAAAAGCAACAGGTGTCTCCTTCTGTATGATCCAAGAGTTAAACGCAACGCTGTCAATTTTTTTGACATATTTTCTTTATTAGACGATTAAACCGAAGTACGAATCCATTAGAGTGAAAAAACTTCCAACATGCGACTCAAGTTTAGAAAAAGTTTGAAAAATATTCAAAAAAATTAGAAGTCAAACGTCAGATACCCTTCTTGTGCTTCATTTACCGTTATGTTATGTTATATGGGTTAAAATATACCGTAAAGAATTTACCGTTATGTAAAGAATATAACGAATAAATGTTTTATACTCTTCAGTATATCCACCTGAATGTCTCGCTGACAACGACTCCCTTGAAACACCACTCACAAGCCCCAAATCGACAGAAAACTACTGTAGGTAGAAATGGACAAAATCTTCCTTCACCGTCAAGTGTCAACTCAGGTCCTCAAACAACTTCAAAATGTTTTTTTTTTATATATAGTTTGCAATTGGAATAATTGTTTTCTAATTATATTTTCGCTACATCTTTCAATCCAAACCACCATGTTTTTCCGAAAATCGGTCTGAATATCCTGATCGTTTCTTGTGATATCTCCGTCAAGGCTGGATCCAAAGTCTTGTGATACCTGGGTCGATAAGTGTATTTATTTCTTTTTTTAATCTGTGACCAGCTTGGAAACTTTGCCAAAAAGTATTCTAAACATCTTCTGTATTTTGATAAAGAGATTTTGCGAGCTGTTCCATGAAACCCGTCCTGAGAATTAGAGGAGGCGGTACAATGTTTGTCTGCTGATACCAAGATTGTTTTCTGTAACGCGTCAACCCTTTTGATTGGCAAACCATTTGGGTATCAGTAATTGTTTCAGTTTTGACTATCATATAGACACAGAGAAGAAGAGCATTTAGTTTACTCGGCTTGTGGGTCAAGACCCAGAAACAACATGGACTAAACTAACGTTCTATTATTAGTTTTTTTTATTCTTTTCAATATTTTTCTTCAAATTTCTGTTGTTCCACTCTGATAAATACAAGTTTCCTCCAACTATTTGAATGAGTATCGCAAAAGTTTTTGTAGGCACTGCACCATCCTGGGTTATTTTCGACCGCAAAACTTCTTGTTCTGTTAATAATTTAATCCTAAGTCGCTTTTCTGAACTCTGTCGTGAATTTTTAAGGAGTTTGTAACTGTTTCAACAATTTGTAACAATCCAGTTCGTTGTTTAAATGAAATGCTAACGTATCCAAGGACTTCTCTTAATATTATGCGAGTATATTTCCAACTTAAGAAAACTAATGGTAAATATTCATCTATTGTGTCAACATATTGTTATCTGTTCAAACTATTTTGCCAGTCACTGTAGCCATCATATGAGAAAGTAAATTCTTATAAGTAAAAGTTTAGACACGAATTTGAATCTTCCGGTACCTTTTAGTCTCATCAACCAAGGGGGAGAAGGGCTGTGGGAACGTTAAGAATAGGCAAGTAAGCTAACTAATTTTAAATTACAACATGAAATAGCTGTTGAGATTACAACAAGGATCTTTGAAAAAACGTTTGAAGAGTTCTCGAACGCTAAAAGCTATATAAATCGAAGGTTCAGTAGACTGTGAGCGGATGCTAGTAGAAGAGGTGGATACATCGTGATAACATTTAAGCAATAGTGAAATATATCATTGAATCTAGTCAATAAATATTTTGATTGAATATATTGAATCAAATAAAATTTTACCATGCTTGAAAAGGACCTGCATTAAAAACCAAACACATCATGTGCATGCGATAGCTTCATCAAATCAAAACAATGTTTACACTCCGAAGCGGTATTGCTAAGAAAAAGATACGAATACCTAATGGAGAAAACAAAGCGAGCTTTCTAAGATAGAGAGCTTTGAAAGTCAACGTCATAGGTGAGTGGAGGGATCGTGACGGCTTGCATTCTGAGCTAGCATAAATTTCATTTAAGTGACGATAACTTTTCTTGTGCGATAGTATATGTGAGTCATCCAGTATGAATATAAAATTTGACAAAGAATGTTACAAAAAACCAGTAATTTAAACCAGTATTATAGTATCCTTAATTTTTCATCGAATTTGAGGAGTTACGGAGTTAAAGAAGTTATCGAAATTCAGGAGTTATGTCAGGAGTTACTGAGTTAAGGAAGTTCAGGAGTTATGTCCTCACTCTTAATTTTTTATCCTGCCGGTAAATATTAAATCCAACCTGAAAATGCAACTTCTAACTGAAGGAATTTCCCACCATTATTTGCCAAAGCCAAAATTTCTCATAGCGAAATTTCCTGCTTTACTTTAGACTCTTGCTTTTCAGTTTCTTAAACGTTCCTTCAGCGAAAAAAGGCAATCTCCGAGAATATTTTTCTGCAAGCCTCGTTAAGGGTCCTTAAACTTATAATCATATACTCAATTTTGTATAGACTAGAACCTAGGGTCAGACAGCAAAGCATAACCAGTCGGTCAAAAATTGAGGACATTTTTGCCACTACCCGTTAAAAACACTTGCAAACTTTTTCTTTCAAGTCAAAAATAAGGACTCTACAACACTTTCATGTTTCATATAAATCGGATGTCCAGTTTTCCTGCAACTAGTGACAAAAGAAATTTATTCATGGACTTTTCAGGACTTTTCAGGAAGTTGTGAAATGCAACAAACTAAATATTAATCGCATGAATTTCAGGCAACTTTGCATTTGCTCCGTCTTTTTGAAAATCAAACTTTTCCCGACAAACAGAATGTAGGTATCCTTCGATAAGGATACCGAGTGAAAAGCTATAATATGGCAAGAGCAATTTAAGCTTTACCAAACTACCTACGCACAAACAAAGCACACCGTAAAGTACTGGGAGGTTATAGGAAATATTTGTGTACTTAGCTCTTTAACATTACCACTGAGACTATCTGCATAGTATTTATATACATATGTATATTTGCTAGTATATAAACGATGCTTTGAGCCTTTTTACAATAAGCGAACAATTACATAACTATGTATTATATATGACGGCTACAAAGCTACCGAACCCAACAACAGCATGTACATAAGTATGTAAATGGTCGGTAGAGTACGAGCAATATCAAAGAGGTGGAATGTTAAAATTTGATACGAACAAACTTTTCTAATTCAGTAGAATGTTAAAGCTATAAAGGATGTACACAGATAGATTGAATGTCGTAGATGGATACTGATGCTGATATTCAAGAGTGAAAGAGGTACGCATAGGATAGGTGTTTAACATCGAAGGTAGATTAGAAATTTAATTAAATTTAGATTGGCATTCCAGTGAGGATAATCTGATGTAAGGAATAGGATAAAGGTTATGTTTGATCGGTTTTCATTTTGAATTTTCATAGAAAAGTAGACGATAGCGGACTTTCAAATCAGCCTACACCCTATTGGACACAATTGGTTCATTCACCTTGGTCTTTCTCATGTTGAATTGTTTCCGAAATAGCCGGATTCGTTGTATCCTTATCAATTAATTTCTACGAATATTTAATACTCGGGAGCTTATATGCGGAACATAAAAATCGGTCCATCTGTCAGAAAGACAGCGAGAAGAAAATACGCACACACAGCCCTCAAAGTCTCTCATCTTAAAACTTAATGTCATGACCGATTAAATGTTAAAAGAGAATGCTATCAAGCAGAAAAACTCTACCTGTATTTTTACTTTGCAGTGCCTGGGACTATATTTAGCAAAATCAAATAAAACCGATGAAAATATATCGAAAAAACCCCATATCACTTTTACCCCCAACTGACCAGGATGGTAAGCATATATGCTTGGTATAAACATGGTGGAATTCATAGGAGTAACCTTGGTTAGGACACTTTCTTTGACTCCACAAGTAGGACAAGTCAGAAGGAGAGTAATGGCGGCGCTTTTCAAAGTGGAAGAACTGGTCACAGGATCCCTTCAAAGTGAAAGAACTGGTCAAACTGGTCTCAAAATGTCAAATCGCCCTCTGAACCTAAGTTAAAACAGTTAGACAAATAACGCCCTACGTTACGGCTCATTAAATGGCCATATTTGACACCTAAGATGCTGTCAGTTCTATCCCACCTGTCGAAATGTTTTTAACGCTCACCGTCATCCCACTTGGCTCATACATACTCATAAAGACATAAAATTTAAGCATTCGAGTAAAATCTTAAAAAGAAGGTTTTCAAATCATTCCTGAACGCAACAACTTCATATTTTGAAACAAGTAGACAGAAATGGCGATATCGAACCAAATGGAACTGAACTGAACCAAACTTGAGTTGGAGTCAACACAGAGGTCCGTTACAAGTTCAGGTAAGGTCTCCTACCACTACCCTCAATGAACTCTCTCAAAGAACAAAATGGAATTACCAAGCTGCCACCCGCTCTTCTCGGGATTCTTCTGACTTCTTGAACAGAACAAAAGTAATTCACAACAGGCGGTGTCACCCATTTTGTGGAGATGTAAATGGGAAAAACAACTCACTATGGGTGGGATTCAGAGGTGCGAATACAAAGTGGTATGGACGACATAAGGAACAGCGAACCTTTCCACTTGAAAGCAGTCCAACACGATACTGATGACAAGTGTTACTTTCTACATCTTTTGCCATTTTAGTGGCCAGGCCACTTTTTTTTTGTTTGACAGTTCAAGCGGCTTGCAACATACCACAAAAGCAGTCCGTCATTGCCTAAACCAAAGTGAAAATGCATACAGCAATAACACTCTCGGTCAGCCTCCGTTAGACAGAGATAGAAGAAGCGCAAGTAGAGTCGCTTTCACGAAGCAGCTTTGAGAGGGTTGTTCTACTTTAACGTAAAAAAAATGAAACAAAGTTTAAGAATTAATAGATACTGTTAGGTCGAAAGTTTGTTCGAAGTCGAATCATTTGATCGTAGCTACCCGGTGGCCCAAACAGTCGTGAATTAAGATCAGGTGGTGAATGGCGAAGGAGTCGAATTTTAGGCACGTCCTTATTAGCACGGTCCGTTTTTTTTTCTTGTTTGTTACCTGTTAAATTCAACCAACTTTGATTTAACCAAAATTTTCAAATTTGGTTCGAATTTCAATCTGAAGGAGTAATTAAAGTGACGATAGATTTAAGACTCAGAAGACTTTCAACGTTTGATGAGGGATCGAAGAGAACACCGGTATCAAATGAAAGTGGAGGAGAGGCAGCTGTCCTTTGTTTGTTTTGATCCAGAGAAACGGGATAGAAGCACGATTACCCTAAAAGGATTGCAGGGAAAGTGACCAAGATTGCTTGCTTGTCCAGAGCGTCTACGCGAACGTCGAGATACCAGTCAAAACTCACGCAAGAATAGCAAAAATGAGATGAGTAGCTGCTAGGACGTCTAAAACTGCATCAGCTATTGGGTTTCAGGCTGATTTGTCTGCGATAGGAGTCAGACAGCTCCTCAACCGTTGCAATGCGGCTTGTCAATTTTCAGGCTGCTTATTCTTTTCTCAATTGGTTCGATGCTCCATTTACGACTGTTTTCGGTGTGGGTGCTCCACGCAGGGTGGATTTGATGGAAAGTTTGATGATTTTATTGTCTTTAAGATTGGGTTGAGCGGTGATGGGATGTACACTGTTTTCATTTCTCGGAACGTACTTGCAAAGAACCCTCCATGTTATTCCTAAAATGTTGGTTACTATACCTTAGCCGGGTCAATTTTGCTAGGACTAAGAGTGGTATCTAAGGCGAAAATTCGCTCTAGAGATTTTTTAAGGTTAAAGAAGTTAACAATGATACCACAAACGTAGGGATATGAGGCGGAGTTGGTTATCAAAATATATTCCCCCTGATTTGGTAATTATGGAATGGGCTTTCGTTTTCCTTCCTTCTAATTTTGCAAATATTTCATTCATTGTTGGATTCTATGTTCCAACTCGTTCTGTTGAAATGTTGTCCCACATCCGCTTTCTCCTTCCTTGAACAAAAATACCCAAAGATATCAAGCCAATTTGTACTGAACCGACAACCTAAGAAGAATGTGGTCCATTCACAAACTGTATGACCATTTTAACTATGCAACATCATCTTTGGAAGCTTTTCCAAGATGTATTCCATTGAACGGATGCGAACAGAAGAAAAAGTTAAGTAATCAATTGAAGCTTCATAGTTTCCAGATAGTTTGAATGCAGTTTAGTTTGAGGGGCGATTCAATGCTTGTGGATTTTGATTTTGTGGAATGAGGTTCAAATTGAAACGATGTGAGCTGAAGGTGAATTGAAACTATTTTCATTTGGAATAGAAGTCATTGAAACTAATCAAACATATTTCAAGTATGTGAACGCTGGCTGTTGCCATGCATTTGTCTGTGAAGATATTTTTCATTTAACTGTTAAGTAGGACTCCATAGTGCGCTACTATCCTCCCACAACGGAACGAAATGGCTACTAGAGTAACAATCAACTTGACCCCACTTCATTTTCCATAGTTTTCGCGAGTTATCTTGAGAAATTCAAGCAATTGGTCTTGGTCTGCGGCTCGATGGAAATAGGAACGAGCAAAACTTAGCCGCAGCCAAGTCAAACCATTGGACAAACATGAACTTCCATCATCTTATTCATATACTTTAGTTACGTGAAACTCTTTCAACTATAACCATGGCGGAGAGCATATGTTATTCGGTGCCCATTACTAAAATTCGCGGTTGTTGTTGTTGGTGG
Organism: Stratiomys singularior; assembly: GCA_954870665.1. Classification (NCBI taxonomy): domain Eukaryota; kingdom Metazoa; phylum Arthropoda; class Insecta; order Diptera; family Stratiomyidae; genus Stratiomys; species Stratiomys singularior. The sequence continues at coordinate 8,100,400 of OX940881.1, read as the reverse complement.
TGGTGCTGCTGCTGTTGCTTTTCAATTCATTTTGTGCTTTCGATATCTTAATAAGGTCACAGTGATTGCTTCACATCTATGACTTTGCACAATATTGGCTGGCTCGGTGTGCCAGTATTTGAGCTATTTTTGCACTTTTATCTATTAAAGTATATTCTGAAATGCGACCAACGAAACGAACCCAACGAACAGACCAACTCGAGCAAAACCCACCAGCAATGACGATGACGACGCCAACAACACGATGAAGATATGAAAATGCGAAATTGTAAAATGGGGCCAAAATGAAGCACTTTGTGCAGATGAAGAAATCCACAACATACCACTACCTACTTCACATTGTGAAGAAATGAAGCAAGAGTAGCAACAATAGTTGAAAAACTTATAGAATCGTCGTCGCTCGTTTTAATGGTAAATGAATGAAGAATAGTATTGAAATTGTTGTTTAACGGAAATTGAATGTAGATGTCTTTGTATCTATGCAATTTCTTTTTCTTTGGATGGAAAGTAGACAATAAGGTCAAAATTAGTAATTTTAGTTTTAATAATGTGTCGTAGGTTTTCTCAAATCGTCCACTTGTGATCGTGATTGAGGGCGGAGTTAGAAATGGATGGAATTCGATTTTTTCAGAAACCCCGAGTTGTCTTATAACAGGATTCAAAAGGATTTTTGAGTGTCCTTGGCATTCTTGCATGAGTTTAGAACTGAACTTTCTCCAACCATCAGATTCATCGATCGCAAATCCGCCCCAAATTTGAATAACTAAGCACCTATTTAATGTCAATACCAAAGGTACAACCTGATCGGTATCACCATTTGTTGCAGAATTTCTATAGGATCAAAATATTTTGACACATTCTTAACATTCTTAACTTACATAAGTACGTCAAGCATTCTATGACCTCGAAGAAAATCCAAAACGAAATGACAGACAAAGGCTTTTATCAGTCTTTCAACATCAAAATCTACTCAAAAACTTCGTCAAAATTCGTCTGTTCGGTGCATACATGTGCAAACATGTCAAATTTTTCGGGAGAGTTTCTTCAAGGTGTAGATTTGTTTTCCTCTACAAAGCCTACAGGAAAGGACTCAAAAAATGTTCAGCAACAACTGTGACAGCTACCAAACCGGACCAATTTACCGCACTCTAAATGACTGACTACTGAGAGCTGCAGTCCACCTGGAAACAAAAATGGATGAAGATGGTCTCTATTGAGGAATGTTACCCAAAGAGTCTTCGAGTAGGATCATTCAATGTTACAGCATTTGTTAAGCTGATTCATATATTAAAACTAAACAAAAGGAATGAACAAAGTCAGTGCAGATTGAGTTTGGTCTCGTTGTCCTCCTACTTCAGAGTTTGGACTCGTTGTCCTCCCGCAAAATCCCTGCCTCATTTATTCTAATGAATTCACATTTGGCAGTCTGTATGAAGACTTTTATGCCAATTTCAATTATCTTTTAGGTACATCAAGGTTGTTGGTGAAAGCGAATAAACCTTGTGAAGTAGCCCCAAAGATCCACCTGAGCTGGATATTTGATTAACCAATGGTCGATAAAATTTGAGGTACAACCCAGTGCTTGTCAAATTATTTCAAGGCTTCATTTGTCAAGACCCTAGACAAACTGATTAGACTAAAGAAATTACTCCAGTCGCGATAAATGTTTCATATGTCCAGGGCGAGTCTTTTGTCAACGTATTTGTTGGACAACCATGGTTTGTTTTATGTGCTTCCCTTCTTTACCTTCAAATACATACCAACATGTCTGTCAAATAGCAGCGCCCGAAACCTCCAGTGGTTTTTCTTCATTTGCGCTTGCCCTACACGCAAGGAGAAACCAGGTTTCGGAAAACGCAATATAAAGAATGATTTTTTCATCCTTTTTAGTGGGTTTTCATTGAGACCCTTGATATGGGAGGCTAATCACATTGTTTTCTCTCGCAATCTTGAATTTCTTGGAACCTTAAAATTTTTTTTTATTTCGGCGGAAATATCCACAAAAGTCCAAAACTGAAAAAAATGAGACCGTTGCGTTTGAGTCAGCATAAAAATAAATATTTGATCTTGGATTTATGGTGTAAACTCAGCAGCTTTTAACGCATTGCTCGTCGTTCTCTCTTCGAAAAAGTTCTCTCGGAGAAAGCGTTTCAGAACGACAGCGTACGCCAATGATATCGCAACCTCGATCAATCAAAAGTTGATGACTGCTATGACAGGCCTAATGCCAGGCCAAGCTACACTCTCGTTTACTTACAGGTAGTTGAAATCAGACAAAATGGATACCAATACTGATAACTCTGTGTAGAGTTTCAAAATTTCTCCCGAGATTAACAAATTACTTGGTGGTAATTGAAGAGGTGACCGAAATTTTAATCCCTGTAAATCAACGGCCAAGCATTTCTTCACTTTTTGGTTTTTGCGGAAGATTTGACTGAAGTTGAAAACTAGAAGATTGGCGCAAAAGTCCTAATTACGAGTAGAAAAGAAAAGAAAATTTCATACAAATTAACCTTAAAAATTTCAAAAAGGTGGCAAAATGGAGACCGTTGCGTTGATCCAAACTTCAGAGATCTAATTGACGTTAGACCGTCGGACAACTTATTGTCGAGTGTGACGTAATAATTCGGTATGGTTACGAATTTTTGACTGGGAGTCCAATGTACATCGCATTGCTACCAAATGTGATGACAGCTCACGAAGAAATCAATCACGCTCAGGTTTTTCAAAAACACCTAAATTGTTAGCAAAACTATGAAATTTTCTTGTCACTTTCCACATTTTTATAATATTTAACATCGATAAAAAATGGTATGTTATAACATACATAAAACCTATTGCTACACCGATTCATCCTACCTTACCGGTATGCCCAAGCTATGGCAAAGGAACCATCAATAACCTTCAAAAAGAGCTGAAAATGGCTCAAATGATCTCAAACTACCTCAAGGCAACCTTAGATGGAAAAGCAATCCTATGTGAAATAATTTTCCTCACGAATACTCTGCTTGCCTGAGGAAAGAAATGGGTTTCGTTTATCCTTTTAAAAAATATGACAATTCAAGCAAGGGTCAAAAATCATTATTTCGACTTAAAGTTCTCCAAATGTCTTATTGTACCGAGGTCTGGCTCGTTGAATTATTTGCGCAACTTATGCCTAAGAATTCCTCGCTTGCGCCCACATTTTGTTTAAAAAGGAAGAAAAAAAACAACAGGATACCGGAAGCACTTCAGTTGAAACTCCTATTCTCTGGGTTCGTAGCTGCCGTTTAGGATTGTAAAAACTGAAAAATCCGGCAGATACATTATTATCTGTTATTGATTTTTCGAGTTCGAGAAGTTCATTAATTTATTAGAAGTGATATTTTACGGACATGATCCTGTAATGTCCCGGATTTGTAGTCCTGAATGTGGATTGACTAAATATATTTCAAAACTTTTATTTGATGAAGATCGAAATAACAGACAACATCAATTCTTGGACATAGTTTGAGGCTAGTGGCTGCCTTATTTGATATGAAATTCTATAGTATTTTACTAAAAATAAAAGGCGGACCTCCTGAGCGAAAAACTTCGATTGGACTGCTTGCCGGGGAGAGTGCTCTAACCTCGTTTTGAGTACCAATGCACAGGCATATGAACGAGATTCTCCGCTTGGATTGCGCACATTTGTTAGCTATCTATAACTATTTGACGGAGTGGAGCTCGTCAAAAGTTAAAATAGGTTTGATTTATTTGTCAAAATCATTGCTGTCTGAATAATTATCATAAATCATGAAACCTGTCATAAAGTATATCCACCCAAAAAACTCAGGACTGATGAAGCCCTCAGAAGTTTAAGCTGGGAAATCCAGAAGAAACAAGCATTGTGCAAAAAGTCAGCAAAAGTCATCATTTTGATCCTGAGAAGGATTTAAAACTTGTTACCTGGAAACAATTGTCTATAGCGACCCAAGACGCAAGATAATGAAAGGAAATAAAAGTGTAAAATTTTTTTTGGGTTATAAGGTGAATTTTGATGATAGATACGTTGAAAATGGTGACACTTTCGCATACTTTCGTTCCGCAAATCCAACCAGGAGATCACAGTTATCTATAAAGAAAAAATGGGCGAGGAAAACTTAGAAATTGAGCCCAATTTCACCAAGCGACGCATCAGATCATAAAGCTGAAATCGTAATAAAATCTTCCATATTACAAACAGCTCTCAAATTTTTTGGACACCTGCTTACTCTATTTGCTAGATTTGACTCTCTCCGATTTGTATCCCCGTTCGTGGCTTAATGGTTGTCTTAATGTTGCCTTTCCTGTCTCAATGAAAAGGTCAAGCGTAAGAGATGTAATACGAAAAAACCACTTTTGTGACCATTTCATTTGCAGATTTTTCTCAAACGTATTTACGCAAGTTAGATGATTACCAGGCAATTTTTGGGAATAGTCGATATCCCATCACTTTCTTGCGCCATCAAAGCCCTAACAATTGTATGTTCTCCCTTTTATAACTATTCTCGTTTTGTCAGGCTGAAAGATTCTGTACATTCTACTAGGAATGACGTAGAAAATGAGTACTAATCCCTATCCTCTTGAAAGTGTTTCAACACACTTCTTATGGCCGCAGTATTACTTTACATGCCTTTTGGCATTTTAGTGACCAGGCAACATTTTCAAAAGCGGTACGTCATTGCCCAAACCACAGTGGAAGTGCATACAGCAATGACACTCTCGGTCGGTCTCCCGCAGACAGAGATAGAAACAGCGCAAGTAGATTTGTATTTGTATAGCGTTTTCGTACAAAAGTGTTGAGAGGGGTGTTCTCGTTGGATCAGGAGCTTATTCGAAGTCGTAGCTTCTCGCATTTCAGTCGTGAGAGAACATCTGATGATGGATACTGAATAAGCTGAACTTTCGACACTGATGTCCTTTTCCACACGGGTCGCAAAGAGTTTTTTTCTCTTGTTTGTAAATAATGTTACCAAAATTAAACAAATATAAAAAAGCTTTCCAAACCAGAATTTACAAGTTTGATTCTAATTTCCGCAATAATAAAACAACTAGAATTTAATCTTATCCAATTTTTTTGCACTCCTTTTCAAATTTTTAATTCGATTAAATTGTATTTCATATGATCACCATGATTTGTCAAGTGTTATCACATTAATTCGTGCTGATAAAAAACAAATTTGCGCACGTGGCTTGAACATTTTTTGCCATCGTTGAATATCTTCTGTAACTTAATGTTGAGCTAATCGATTGCAATACACAAAAAAAAAGTACCTGAAGCATTCGAAGAATTGTCCTCGTATCTATCCAACATTGCGTTAACATCTTCAGCGCCATAATATCAATATGGAAAAGAACACAACACAAAGTGATAACAAATACCTTTAAAAAAAATTAAATTGTCAATACTAGATATCAAATCAATAATAATGATATCAATGATTGCTACTTGTTTGGAATTTGTGATATTTGGAAGCAAAAAAATTTATCTGTTTATTGTTAGTTGGAAATTTCTTTTTCTTTGCAGTGAAAAAAAGGGGGGAAAACGGCAAAAAAGAAGAAATACCAACACACAATCGTTATTAGTTTAATGTCTTAATCAGGTTAAAATCCAGCAGTGAAAACATTTTTAGCACCTGTAGCTATAACCTGAAATGGTAGTTTTAGATATTGAATAAAAGATTGATAATTAAGAAAAGATACATTATGAAACGGATACAAATTCGTACGAAAACAATTCCAAATTTTGGCGCGAATATGCGTTGAACTGTTCCTGACAGTGTAAACACTCCTCAAGGACATATTTCACCCACTTAGCTCCAATACGCAAGGGAGTAGATCAACTTGAATTCAAAAATATACAATACAGTAATTATAGAAAAAAATTTAAAAAAAAGCGAATAAATAATTTAATCTTAACCAAATGGCATATCAGAAATTAACAGAACTGACCTAAGCCACCAATTAAGATTAGAAATTCAAAATTTTAGCTCATTACTGAACAATAATCGTTTACTCTCTGATGATCAGGAGCAATTATTTCGACATCTGTTTATCTGACCTGTCATGTATTCATTCTAATTACCAGTTGAGGTAGCATTTGGTCCAATGACTCTAATAGTGATAGTAGTAGTACTACCAGTAGTGATAGTAGTTTTCTAATTGTTAGCAATAAGAATAATGGCAATAGCAGAACTGTTCAGACTCCTAGGATTAAAAAATGCTGCCTTTACTCCTTGAATGCTGGAACTTCTATGCCACGACCCAACTGGTCTACTGACTAAACATCTGTCTTGTACAGCAGAGAACCTTGCGGGAATCGTGCGATATATTATTTTGGACTAAACTTCCCTTTTCCAAGCTTTATAACGCCTTCGAACCACAGTCTCTTCTCCAGCAGGAAAAAACGAATGAGTGGATATGCTACAGAAGGACTCGCTCCGGTCTCAGAGACTACAGCCGAACAAGTATGCATAACTTATCTGTTAGGATAACTCGTGTATTATTAGTTCCTATCATTAGTCAATTTCCAAATCTCTTATTTCGACGAATCTGTACGACTTTTTCGTCAAGAACCTTGTGCTATCTGCTTTATATTCTGCATGAAAAAAAGTCTGACAGGTGTCATTCAATAGACATAATATGCAATCGATCGACGGTAATTTAACAATTTGATATATATAAGACAGAAAGCACGCATGTTGCTTCGATTGCTGGGTTAGGAAGTCATTCTCAGCATAGTTTCAGCGGAGCTACGCCCTCAAATCATTTATGAGCCGTGCCGTCCATCTTCTTTGTGACTCACAGTCCCAAGATTTTTGTTTCTCATCGAAAGAACCTTATATCTTTTGTCGCTTGCGACAGCTTCTTTTTTCAAATCGCTTCTTCGAAAAGAGCTTATTTCGCAATCTCTAAATCTGATTATCACCTTTGAGATTTCATATACCGCTGCATCAAAGACGGTCCGGCTTGATGTTTAGTTGAACAAAAGTATGCCAGATTACATTCAAAATTTCGCAATCTTATACTGGTAGAAAGAGCATTCCTGCCGCTGTAAGGAACAACACCGCTTTTATCAATCTCCAACCTTCACGTCAATCCTCAAAATGAAGCAACCAAATAAGGTGGCAATCTTTGAAGATTCATTGAGGCTTTCCAGCATCCCGTGGTGCCTGATAGTAGCTCCAGCGTTAAAGTTTTCGAAGCAAGTCGCAAGGATACTCCAGAGAGTAGTTTTACAAGCTGGGCCCCTATGCTTCGAACTTTGGTTCGAATCACATCTTAGGTTTCTTTTTTTTTCTAAACGTCCAGCGACCGAGAGCATTAGAGAACTCGATCAACTAGATCCCTTGCGCTACGAGTAGACTGACTGATATGTTAATCTAATACGCAGTGCTCCTTTTCTCTGTTTCTCCGCCAAACGCAAGGACATCAGATGTATCAAATTCAAAGGCATCTGTGAGGGCGTTTCGTTCAGTGTCTCTGCTTCTTATTTTATCCCTTATAGTCAATACCGAATTTGGTCAAAAGTCCTTGTGTGAGCGATAGCCCCCATCTTTCATATTAATGTGGGATCACTATTTCATATTAATAGCATGGAAGTATGCTTCTAAGTCCTACTTTATTCTGAGATCGCTCGATAACGAAGCAGGCCACCAATGTGTAATTGTTAATGGCACGGCTCTTCTCTATTCTTGTTTTTACTTCATTTTCTCCTCAGTCTTTGTAGTCGCTGTCTCTCTGTCTCATGAGAGTCCTCGAAGTTCTCTGTCGTTAGTCGGAAGAAAGTCCGGTTATGTTTAAGGTGCTTGTTATATACCCATCCACTTGGCATCCCAGCAGTTTCAACCTTAAAAATTGTTAAGGGAATGTCATCCTAAAAGATGTAAAGCTGCTAGACTTCGTTATGGACACTATTTCAAATTCCATTGTTTGTTTGCTATAGAAGGATCCGCATCTCCTGTATTCTTTCGTTCCCAGATGCGTTTTGGCCGTGTGTCAGCTTGAGGCTGGTTAATCCTCTCTCCAGTCTAAAGAAATGTATCCTTTTCATAAAAAAATACATTGTCGTTAAAATTTGTATTTTTATGATATCCACTTTCATAATCATGATACACTTTGTCAGTTTGTGGTGATACGTCTGATCCGAAGGTATTGGTAGCTTTAAGGACATCTACTTCGTTTACCATTTATTATATTCGAAACCATATTAAAGAAGCGCGTTGATTACTCGATGGATCTCTTCATCTGTTGAGTCAGGAAATTTTCAGTATGAAGTATTAGTTTGAAAGGAGCCCTAAACGTTTTGTTCTGTTCTCTACGCATTAAACCCTTTCCCTCTTTGAAGCATCGCATCCGTATGCGGTTCAAGAAAAACTCCTGAAGTCTTCAACTTGATGCGTTGAACTAGTTTCAAGTGTCCTCACCTTGATTGGCTTTTTTTTGCATCTACAGATGAAACATGAGACTCAACCGCCCATAAAAATCTAGTTTTGTCAATAAGAGGTAGAAAGCAAGATGGAAAACTTCTTCTGTTAAAAGAGGACGTAGCATTACTGTCATGATTTCTATGAGTGCATGAGGTCGTTTTATACCTACTTTGTTTATTTTTCCTAGGTAGAGGACGCACATCAACTCAGTGATGTGCTTAAGGTTTTATCACCTCTCCAAGATATTTTCAGGAAACGGCCTATTACTAAGGAAACCACTAGAGAAATTTGTCACCACTAGAGGTCACCACTAGAGGAATTTGCCATAGCCAAATCGACCGACAATTCGACGACAGAGGAACAAGTCCATGCACCAAACACATCCTGCTCGGACGGGTGGCCTCTAACTGTGGCATAATCCGGTTTCGGACGATTCTTAGTAACAGGATGAAGCTGAAGACGTTGGCTACCGTATTTTTGAAAATAGATTTTGAAATTAAGTGCTTCAAATCTTTGTACGTTTCATATATGACCAATTATTTATTTGCAGCAACAAAATGTTGAAGGTCTCTGGATTCCTGCCTTTTATTCAAGAGGAAACTTCTAACAAAAGCTATTTAAGACTTTAATCTATCATATCTTACATTAGTTTTCTTAAATCAAGCTACCCAACTTAAAGCTAACTTTAAACCAAATTAACGTACCACAGAAAGACATGACTGAGCCAAACAATATCTAATAAGATAACTCATAGTTCATTTGTCAGTGTATCTAAGGATTTGATGCACTTATAGCCCTGAAAAGTAATATCTTTTCACGAGCTTTTTAACTTATTTAACTCCGGGAAGATTGCGTGGTTCGTGTAATAGGATTTATCATTTTAAGGAATCGATTTTTTGTAACTTAAAGCTTATTTTTCACGTATTTCGCACATTATGAATAGTAAATAATATGGGACTCAGACAAGAGCCTTGAGGAACACCAGCTGATATATTTCTGTGGGAGAAGAGAATCCTTTTTAAAATATTTATTTTTTAGAAAAAAACTCTCTAATCAAACTGGAAATTATAATGAGGAAAATGTTTTAATTGTTAATGAATTCTTGCGCAGGAAAAATTTATATGTAAGTTGAGAATGTGAGAATGTGATTGTATCAGTATGAAAAACTACATTGAAATTCATATTGTTTATAGGCGTTATAATAGCTTCTATTCATAATTTTTGAAATTCCAGAAATATTTCCCATATTTATAGCTCGCAGATTTGTAGTCACTGATATGGCTCTAATCTGTATAATCCTTCAAAAATTGTACCAAATTATTTGATTACCATCGACTACCACCCAATTGTTATCAATGTTTCGCTTAGTTAATTTATCTGTGTGAGTGTTTATTATTTACATTAACAATTAAATATTTATTTCTAATCGAGACTTATTTGTACACCTACAAGCTCTTTTGAAGGCAATTGGGCAAAACCTACGTCTGATTTATGGTGGAGAGTTGGGACCATTTCCACATTGAATTGCTATTATTGTTCTTGCATGAAGTCTTTTCCGCCACCGTCTCCCATCCAATTGATTGTTTCGCTGGTTAATCTAATTGACTCCGAGCCTTGAGCTTTTAACCCAAATTCGCGATTTACTCGCGGAGGCATTTTACAATTTTTCTGTTCCGGCCGAAATGAATGGACGACTACAAACATTATTTCATAATACGTAGATATGTTTTGTTTTCCTCTCTCAAGTTATGTTTTGTTGTTGTTTTGTTTTTCTTGGATTTAACAAAGTGTTAGCTGAGTTTACTTTTTTAACCATTGCAAATTTTTTTATGAGGGGAGCGTATGTGCGACTTACAACTAAAGATAAATATTTATTCGAATTCGATAGACTGTCGGATGATTATCGCGATAGGATCAGCAAAAAATAATTAACGCATAAATGCTAATGATGCCAGTCTTCCGATTTGACTTGTTAATCGAATTATTTTCTTTAACATTTGTAACAAAGCGAGGAAATTACATAAACAATTCGCATCAGGTGCAAAAGTAGTCTGAAGAAATATTAAGGGCATCACTTGCAGCCTCAGCTCGCTCTTACACGAGCTGTGTAGACTTTCAATCTTACTTTCTATACAAATACCAAAAGTCAAAAAACACGAAGCCAAGGAAAGATAAAAATTACAAAAGCCAAAAAAAATGTTGGCTCCATTCTCTCTCTCTCTGTCTCTATCTCGACAGTTTTGGCCGCAAGTCTTAGACGTTGTGGTGGTTTCGATAAGGTTTCGGATTTCAAATTGAAAGTTGCAAATCTAATGGCTTTTAATTGGGTTTATTACGATTATAAAATGCGCCTCAAAACACCGTCATCGTTTTCCGTCTCTACTTCACTTTGCCATTTATGCGCAATCTTTTTGGAGCAATGTCTCAAAGATATATTGTACACTTTGTTTGATGTGATGCGATTACGATTGTTGCAAACATTCACTTGCGCTCCACCCCTTTGACACCATCAAATCCACCATCGACTGTGATGGCCGAACCGTCTATCTGTTTAGCTTCAGAAGATTGTTAGAAGCATTCAAACTTGGCGCATTGCATAATGAAATATTACGAAATTTTTTTCATTAATAAACAATGACTTGGTGCGCCACTGAAGTTGGTTTAGTTGAATTTAGAGAATAAAAACTCTTAACAGTTGTCTGAAGCAAGCCCAATAGTCCTTCAGGGAAAACTAGGAGGAAAAATAGAGAATCTACGATCATACTGAAAGAGAAAGTTCCGATGATCCACTGTGACTCATTTCTAATGCTTTCTATCATTTCATCATACACTTGGCTGTAGCCCACTTAAAACCCTGTCACCTCAGCTCAAAGTTCGATAGAAGTCTTCTGCTACCAACATACCAACCTCCCTCTCGCTCCCTTACTTGCTCGGCAGGTTTTGTCCCTTTTACATTCCCCCCTTCTACATATTCATCCATACATCTCCTCCCATTATCTCTCCCTACTTATCACATCGCCTCATACACTTGAGCGTTCATTTAAGGATGCTCGTCTTATTGCCTTGAATTGAACTATTCTTCAAAGAACAACGGTGTAAATGTTGACTTATGTTCTTTCAAAGCTCAACACTCCAGTTTTATAAAGGACAAAATAACGAATGCCTACCTCGACCAACGGAGAATACTTCATTAGGTTCCAATTTCGATTTCTAACACCAATTATAAAATCACTCAATATCATCCTGACTGCATTCCATTTCGAGCCTGGACTACTTAATACATCTCAATTCAATTGAGTTTCAATCCTTCAGTTCGATGTTTCACATAAGTGATCTCCCATCAACACAGGGTAAAAACAAACAGTGTGATCACTCCTGAACGACTTCTTGGAGAAAGAGATAGAAAATGCAGCGGTAGATTTTCATGTGTCTGCGTTGTACGCCTTTATGAGAAGCCTAAAAACGGCCTCTTTCTTGCAGAGAAAGATTTCTGGTGTGAGGAAATCTAAAGGGAAAGTTTTTAATTTGATGATAAAGGCAACAAACAGGCCGATTTTGAATTTTTCAGCCCAGCTCGAATATAAAATTAAATCCTCAAACATTTGTTCGACTTTCAGGACTTGAAGCGTATTATTTTGAATTATTTCGTTATTTTTATTCTCATTTATGGAACATGCCGAATTTGTTACATAAGAAAAATGTCCCATGGCGAAAAGTTTATATCACGTTTGAGATGGGAGATGATGACATATCCTTCTTGTGATGGCGGAAAGTTAATCTCAGGCATAAAGTATCTGAAATAAAATCGGAAGTTTAAGTAGGAATATCTTTTCCGTGGTAATTTACCAGTATTTTTTAATAAATAAATTTTTTTAATAAAAATAAGGACACCTGTTTTGCTGTTCAACATTTGTCGAAAAATATTCACCTTTATTTCCTCAGATTTTTGCCCAATATTATGGTAGATTAATTCTGAGAGGTGATTTCTGGAGGGTCGAAGAGCTGAATTACTCTGCATACTTATTTGGTTTTTTTTTTTCAACGAACTAGCTGCAGGCTCATTGTCGGCGATCGTTGTATAGATGAATTATGTGATCTTTTATATATAACAATTGCAACTCGGACAGATACGAAATATGACAGAAATATGTCGTTTTCCTTCACATATCAACATATTTTGATTCTGCTGCTCGCCCTCTGTGCATCGGATCCCGAGTTCGAATTCTTTTTGTGTTTCTAGTATCGAAATATTTGTCAAGCAGGTTTCGATGTGTAAGTAATGACGGCCAAGTGTGAGTCTGAACCTATCATCTCCCTGTTTACCCTTGGTCCTGAATACAGATGGTTCTAACGCAACTTACAGTTTTCCCCAGTTTCCCCCTAGTTTACGAAATGGTCAAAAGATCTAGAAGTGTTTAAGATATCAATTTTCTAAAATTAGATGAGCCAAAAGTTCACTTGCGCTTCCCAACCACACTGAAAACCAGTTAACCATCACCAGGATTGGTAAAATTATTAGTCCAGCAATTTAAAATCATGTCCAAACAGTTGCAGTTTCTGTGAGATATTGTCGAAAATTCTGCCAAAAATATCAATTTTACTCAGCATATACAAATAGTCCGATAATGTTAAGAGGAAGAACCTACGAATCCTTTCTCTGAATTGATGCCAAGGCACTCTTTTAGAGCAGCTTGGTCAAAGAAGTTATCTATACTATGGCGAGATATCTACACTGACAACATAAAGGATCAGGACGAAGAGGATTAAAAACAACGGACAGGCAAAAAAGTATGTGTCACTTCGGTGGACCGTGAAAAAGTCAAGAATGTTTTCTATACTACGATATACCAAAGGACATGAAGTTTCTCTCGGACGTGAAATCATTATGGACAAACAGGATCTCAAAAAAATAGCCACAAACAAAGCGTTACGCCTCCAATCACATCTCGTCGAAAATGTCATTCTGACAACCCGACATTGATTGGAAAATATTTTGGAATTCATGACGGATAATACTGGTTAAAGGTAATGGAATTGCAATAAGCGACTCAAAAGGTGGAGGAATCGAAAATAGCTTCAAAAAGAACTACATGTCACTGAGCTGAAAAACTGTCATTCTGTTCGCGTGTAAAAAATGAGAAAGCCAATGATATTATCTTTACTGGGTTATACAAAAGGACTTGAAGTTTCTCTCATAAAATAAAACATAAATCCCATTCATACCGAACACTTCTCCAAATCGAGCATTTTACTCGCACGCAGGTGGAAAAACTGTCTATTTCGAAAAACCAGATGAGGTGGCCAACAAGCAGAAGTAAGTTGTCAGTTTCGTAAATGTTTATTTTCAATATCAAAGAGTTAAGAGCAAGTGGGACACTAGGATGATGCACATACCGAAGATGCAATGCGTTGAATTGCGTATAACATACTTTGTCTCGTCGTCCTTGACTTGAGGACTGGTTGCTGAAGACATGGTAAACCCATCAAAACGATGATGGCTGCGTGTATGTGAGCCATGTCCGGTCGCAGACCCAAACTTCCGATGTACTGGTGGCCAACTAAAGTCATTGAACAACTAAGGAAGTATCACAAATCTGGAGAGCCGTGCAATCAGCATGGAGTCAGGACGAGATATGCCTTTTCCCGACTGATCAACGGTAGTAAGTCCGGGCGCTGAACCATTTCATCAAATCCGTGGCAGGAGCTCTTGAGGCCTGGGCTTAAAATTTGATATACAGAAGCTCTGTGCTCTACAGTCACTCTGCTTACTTGAAGTGGGCAAAGTGGGCCAGGTAGCATTGGTTGTCTTCCTTTCAGATCGCGTCCGCTATGAAGCTACCCTCGGGACATTATCACCTGACCGTACACTTTTCGTCTACTCCACTCGATATAACTACAAGTACAAATTCTTACCAGAAATTCAACCAGACTTCATAGAAATACCTTCTAGGCTTCTAGGACCTGCCAATATTCCAGTCCAAGTATTGCGGTTTGCTCAATTTGTTGCTCAGTACCTTTCATGCTCGCTTGCGAAAAAAGGTTCTCCGAGCAACGGAGAGAATGCAAGACGTCAAGGTTCGCGGAGCTTTTTTAGCTGGAGTTGATTGCCTGAAGTATTGAGGTGTTAAGGACGAGGCGCAGAATATAAATTATGGAAATGAATGCATAATTTGGAATTGGTCACTCAAACAGTTCCAAAGCATAAGTTTAAAAGTGGTAGACAAACATCTAACATTTTCCAGTACTTGGAAAAGCAACCTGTCGTTCCTGACGAGCTAAAAGGACTACCAATATATCCCTCAATTCGTAAATCCACTAATTTTTTTGAAATGAAACAATGTAAAATTTTGTTTTTGATCGTTTCCATGTTGGTGATTACTCCTGAATTGAATTAAATACCGATCTATCAAGCAAATCCGACCCAAACCAATTCGATCCTTCCTATTCATGTAAACCGTAGCCAGGATATAGCCACACACTTTTCTATTCCTGTGTTTCAATGTACAAAAACAAAATATTGATGAAGTCAATAGAATTTAATTGGATTAAAAAACTTTTCATGTCTACTCTGGGTACATGAAACTTTTCCAAATCAAACGAACTGCCATCTCGTGCTATTGGTTTTCATTAATTGTTAAAACTTCAATATATCATCACTGCCAACGTCCTGCTGCTGCCGCTTCAAACTTTCAACCCCATCACAGCCGAAGCGTGTGTTGCGCATGACCTCAATGAGAAAATCAGATTTTTTGATATGTACAAAAAGCTTGCGCTTGTTCGTTGCGAAAAGGACGAGGTGAGGTGATAGGCTAATGGGAGACGAGAAGGAAGGCGTAGTTTGGTGGTAGGTTTTATGTTTGAAGTATTTGATAGTATACAGTGAGTAACTTAACTGTTGACTCTGTACTGTGTCAATTTAAATGAAAAAGGACTAAGCTGGGTGTGTAGATGCGTACATACAGTTGCAGGTCAATATAACAGATGTTTTGCACTTCATCAAGATACGGTGATATGAAAATGGAGCTTAAATTACGCAAAGCCTTTAAGAAGCTTTCAGTTTCCTTTGTAATGTGTTGTGTCCTGGCAAAGTAGTCTTATGTTTGTGTTGAGCAAATTCGTTAGTCTTTTGACAGACTTGCCGTTTTTAAAGGACTACGAAGAGTTAGAGTTTAAGTAGCAATCATCATTAAGTCGCAACTGAAAAGGACGAAATTTCGATTGAAAAATAAAAATCCTAGAACTTTGCTCGAGCGGAAGTTATTTATGCTTGTTTTTGCGTAAATCTAGCGACGACCAAATTAAACTGCTTTTCCGAGTCTAAGAGTATCTTTTCTTCGCTGATTATTTGACGCCAGAAACTTTCTCGTCGCTTGTCTGATCAATTCCAGCAGCTTTCAAGCCAATCTGACCTTAAACTGCAATCCGTTCACCAACAATACAACCGAATGGTGACGGACTGTAATTCCAATTTAATATTCCATTACGATGGAAAAAAAAGTTTTCTCATTTTTTCTCGACTTTATTTCCCTGCCATATTTATTACTCGACACTTATGTCGACTCCCAGTCCATCGCTCCGCGCTTGGCGCCGACCCTCTTTAGCTGCCATCACGTACGTGTAGTACTAATGTCCGCATATGTCATATATGGACGACTTTTCATAGTTATAAAAGTTCCGCTCCATGTGGGAGCACGGAGAATGCTCCATTTGGAAAAGTTTGAATGATTTAGATTTCATGCGAGATGTTCAACAATGAATAAGAGTACGATGAATGTATTTTGCCTTGGCACTTGCCACATGGCTTAATTGCTAAGATTTGCTAGAACATAAGAGTTTTAGTGAAAATATTGTCTGATTGGTGTTGATTAGGTGATGGTCTCACCATACCATACTTCCATTCTATGCTCCTATGAACGCTTTCTACCATAACATTTGTAAAGCAAATTGTTTTGCTAATGGCGCAAGCTTCAGGCCAACACAGGAAATGATCAACGAATATATGTAGATGTATCTTGTATCTTGTATCTTTTCCCGGGTTAGTCGGGAGAATGGTTTTGTGTTCGTGAAGTAACATTAATGAAATATTGAAATGAGAACGGAAAATAAATGTTCTAATTTTGGAGAAGATTAGAAATATTTTTTGATGAATGTTGTGTAAGATAAATGGGTGGACGTTGAAATACGATTTGAAGTGTGAGAATTTAAAACGGTCGCAATTGTTTGACTACAAAGACCTTAAAACCTGTCAAAGACCATCAACTGATCTATGATAATTTGAAAAATCTAGAGGAGTTCCATAGATTGGGGGAAAAAGAACTTCAGACCAACCAAAATTTCGACTCTGACGTTCGCCTCGTCTCGTATTGAAATGGTATAACTAAGTGGGTTCGAAATCCATTTCTAATACAGTTAAAATAAATTAGTTTAACTTAAACTTTTTGTAAATAAATAGGTACATTAGTATCCTTCAAATGCAGCAAACATCGGCAAGGTTAAGATGTAGTTAATTTTCTTCCATGCTGATTTATATCGAAAAACCTCTTCCATAATGAATGGTGAAACAGCAATTTTTGTATCTGCATTCGACTCACCTCAATCCTGGTCTCTATTTGAATTGTTGAAGTTTTGCGCATTTTGTCGTTTAACAAAAGTGATAGTCGCAAAACACATGATTAAAATCAAAAAGCAACATATTCTCGCCCTGTCTCTTTCTCCCAGAAAGCGCCCGGGAGTGTACTCGCTTCTCGTTATTGAACAATATCTCAACCCTTCCAAGGGTCCTGCATCAAAACGATTTCACTCTCGATCGCAACCCTGACGAATACTCGTTACGATTAAAATGTAAAAGAGTGTTCTTATTGATATTGGCGTCCAATGTTGAATCCAGCATTGTCGCAGCTTCTAGATTTAATTACTCACGCAGTTTGCCTTACAGATTTGCCTCCTTCTTTTTCTTCCACGTAAATAAAGTCCGTCCTTACGCTCTTTGGTCACCATGAGTGCTGACTATGTTACATCACTATGCCTCATCTTTCTGCCATGTTTGACTGTCAGATTCAAACAATGCAGGAGGACTCGTCATCTACTTCCTTCTGCTTCGACACAAGCTAAACTGGCTACGTCGGTTTGGATCCGCTTTTTTTGTTTGTTCCCAGGAATTAATCTGTTCCTTTTCTAACAGATAACACCAAAACGCTCAACTCACCCAGCAGGTGTTCCTTCCATTCTAATGCGTATCTATCCTTTTCCAGAAGCTTTTGTCTAGCTCTCTTTTCATGCTCCCTAGTAGCATCTTGATAGTATCTATTGCAGTTGCTTTTTGTTGGACTCATTCAATTGTGGCTAGCTTATCCTTTTTCCTTTTCGCCTTCAACTCTATGCCCATCGGACTCATATTAATTTCACGTTTATTCGGGTTGTTGTGTCTGTGGAGGCCTGTCTACAATCCTGCACTTCTTGTGGATCTTCATGATAAGACAGAACCGCCTGCATTGCTGGCTCACTGACTTAGAACTGGTAAATTCTTCGATCCAGTTTAACGGCTCCTACTTTTATGATGGTTCTTATTACAATTAGTTGCGATTTAAACACCTCAGTGTTGTTCCCAAGTGGTTCCAACATCTGTTGAGCCATGATTAACCCGAACGAAAATTTCAAGGGCCTTCCCCCCTCATTTGCTTTGTAACTATCGGCGTAAATCACGAATTGAAGCGAAAAACTGTGCAGATGTGAAATCCTGCTCAGTTTCCCGCTTTTCTCTTTTCGATATGGTGCCTGTACAATATTAAGGTGTCTCAGAAGCGAAAGACAATCTTCATCATAAACAATATCCACCATAAATTCAAGCTCACCGTGTAAAAAAAAATGGAAAAATTTTGATCCAACCAACTGCTGAGGACAACATCATATACACTTAATCAAACCACCCTAATCAGCACATTAATTTGATTCACAGGGTCCTAAAGGAAACTGAGGATAGAGAATGATAAAGCCTCTTAAATGGACTTTCAAGGCTTCGAATGTCGAAGCTGTTCCTCGACGTTTATGACGAGGAGAAGTTTCGAGCGTGCATCGAAATGAATAAAAGAAAACTAAGGGTCCTGACTGGGATCATCACGGGGCACTGCACACTCGGAGGGCATTTGAAAAGGGTGGGCTTGACAGCGAATGATGAGTGCAGACTTTGCAATCTTGCAGAGGAGACACTAGTGCATTTGCTGGCACACTGCGACGCACTGTCCTGCAGGAGAAGAGACAGTTTGGGAAACTGCTTCCTTGTCGAGGAGGAATTGGGACGCCTGAGGCCGAAGCAGATCATTCACCTTCTCAGAAAGATTGATCTGCTTGTGGCACGCATTTGAAGCGGGGGCGCAAAAACCAGTTAAGGTTGATGTGCACAATCCCCGACAATCAATCAACCAATCAATCAACCAGCACAAACGAGAAGCGTACAGGTCAATGGAGCAGAAATTTCACTCCATCTTTTTGAATTCCAGCGACTAAACCGATGAATTAAACATCATATAGAAGAAAGTGGAAAATCAAGGATACAAAAAACGTCATAATAACAAACAAAGCACAACACAAAAAGAACAATCGCACTACCCCGAAGAAAAAGAAGCGCCAGCAATCAAAGAAGACTTACAAATAGTCCACATTGATAAATAGGCAAACAGATAGACATACTGGCAAGCTTCTGCAGAAAGAAAACATCAAACCACGTGCGAAACTAGCTAAAACATCGGAAAAACTATTACCAAACGCTGTCAGTAAACCACGTACAACAACAGCGGCATATACAAACTGACATGCAGAGCCACCGACTTGGTGTATAAAGAAAAAAAAGAAAACTAAGATTTAGATACAAGGAACGTCTGAACATATTAGACTCCAACTACTTAACATACCTACAGAATCACATAAACGATTCCAATAACATGGAAAATTCAATGGCGCTACTAGACAAACAAGAGAAAGGACCAAAACTAGACAAATTAGCACAATTAGAAAAATAAACACAAAAGAAAAACACAAAATAAGAAAAGAAACAGAAACACGCGAAAAAATAATGAAAAATCAACTAATGATCAAGTCAGGGATATTATTTTAAGTCGTCGATCCAATCCATATTGAAAAAACCACAATCCTACGGATGCGATTTTTCAAACTGATTCAGAGCATATCTTCCATAATCCATCCATCAAACTCCCATCTATGGTGTGATTGGCGAAACTATCTATGGTATTTGCAAGCAAAACTTATTGGTGATAGGCCTTCAACACAAGGGACAGATGGATGCGTGGAACATTCTCGCACATTTTATAATCTTACGTTATGACTCTCATATGCTATTACAGCGGGAAAATTATCTTAATTGTAAACATAAATTATTATCTTCTCATATATTTTAGCTCAGAATGCTAACCATCGTGATTTCTTGACTCACCACGTTTTTTACATTAAAAGCTCTCTGTATTGCAAAGCTCGCTTTATTTTTTTCATGGGGTAGTCGTGCCTTTGTCATCATGGTTCCCCTCCGAAGTGTGACCGCTTTTGAAGTAGTTATGCTATGACCCGATAAGCGTTCAATTAATCCCACCCATCTTTCTGCCCTACCCATAAAATTTGCATCTACAAAAGGACATCAGAAAAAATTTGGAGATGACTGCATACAACCGAAGCGCGTCCTTGAAAAGAATAAACCGACATAGATACATTTGATTTATAGTGCTTCTACTTGTCAGTGTCGTTCGCTCCATATGTATCAGAAAGCGTCCTCGTTCCGAGGATGATCATAAGACCCTTTGCGGATTTCAATCTCTAAAGATAAACCTCTTTGAAAGTGGCTAAGGTTCAGAATAATAAGGCATACGGTTATGCATTACCTCGATAACAGAAGTCGGCTTTGTCTCAATGGCACTTGTGATACCAAAGCAGGCAATATGCTGAATCTTTCTGAGATCCTTTATGGTGGTTCTCTTTTGTCGTAACGACTGCTATACCTTTATTCCGTAGGTGGAAATAGGTCTTCTAACATGTTTGTCCAGAGGGTAATTTTTGGACTTCAAGCCCGCAGGTTTTTCCCCTTTTCGCATTTTCATCGTCACTAGCGTTGCTGTAGACTTCCCCTTGTCGTCGGACTTCTCATCTTGGTTAGACTTCTGTTCTGTTTTAAGCCCAAGTTAACTAACTATCTAGGATTATTCTTGGGTAATTCGGTTGCTTTTAACTGTTGGGATATTTCTTCAGCGCCGTCGACAGGGAAGAAAGGTAATTCTTTTGAATCTAACACATCTCATGGACGTGGTTGGGGTTGGGGTCTTCGCCTCTTGAGTTTGAATGTCTGAAGTTAGCATCGATGCTGTCATATATTTTCACTTTTTAACTATTTATTGATGATTGCACTAAAATGAAAAATTAGTAGAGGACCAAAAATTTAATGTTGTGAAAAGAAATTTCAGTATATCAAAAATTACTAACCCAAAAATTTGGAAATTTGAGACCATTCCTTTTACAATGATGCAGATAGATCTTGTGTTTGACGACCGGTTTTCGTTTCCTTTTGTCTAATCCCATTCGTTTAAATCTTGTACTTGCTGTACTTGATGCCCTTTCCAGTTCGTTTTGTATATTTTTTTTCTGGTTACCATTTAGTTCTGCCTATCTGCTGGGTTGAAGATTTAGAGCCTAGGAAAAGGATCCTGCATAATAGCCTCAGTGGCCATCGGATTTCATAAGTCCCATTGCCGCGTCAAAACGGATTGCTATGGAAAGCTAAACGGCCAATATAAATATTTATTAATTTGGCAAATAAGTCCTTTTTGGAAGGTAATGTTCCAGCTTATGTTAATTGGGTCTGTGAATTAAGTTAAATTTTGCATTCTTATGTTTTACCATTGTTTGGGTAGCGTCAAAATTCTCTCTTGGATGAACCTCTGAATGGAACCTCTAATTTTTGTCCTCTAATTTTTGTCTTAGAACTCACACGAAAGGCTTTATTTCGAATTGTGGTGGTCCATTCAGGAAACCTAAATCAGGTCGTGCTCAGTGGAAATATGAAGGAACAAAGTGAAACGAGTATGGTAGATATACACGTACTTCCTTTTTGAGCATCTACATCTGATGACTCGCATAATATAAGAAGCGTAGGACATTTGGATTTCTATGCTTAATTTTTCCAGTTCCTTGAAACACTGGAATCGATCGTGTTTGTTTTAAGCAATTCGAAGTATGATAGATAATGTCCTTCTTCCTATCGAAATGTAGACAATATTATTCCAATCTTACAAAATTGACCGTATGATTTTCAATCCATTTCTCCTCTACGGTTACAAAAATCCGATCAGCTCTTGATCGATAAAATATCGATCAGCTCTTGATATTTCTCCAGAAAATCAAAAAAATGGTCCGTAAGGTCTACTTGGTTTTACTGAGTTTCATAAATATTCTATTTCCAGGACTTATCAATTTAACAGAAAGGAACCTCTGCCCTTCAATTGCGAGTTTGAGATGAGAGGCGGACGGGATTTTTTGTGTAGTGGATTTAGTGATTTGAAAATTGATCTTGATCTTGATTTTCATTTGAATTAAAAGGGGCCTCCTATTTGTTGTAGATTCATTCCATTGACCTAGTCTTTTCGCAGAAGGTAATCAAACGGATCTAGTTCAGTCATGTTAATCGGTTCATCGGTTAAAGCACTTTCTGGTGTCTTTCTTGTGTTAGCCAGAAGTGGATGCTTTACTAAGGATGCGCTTTATCCTGAGGCTTAACTAAATGATGCGCTAAGGAAAGTAAAAGAGAACCGTCAATCCCCTCTTTCCTGCTTTGATAAGGAGTCAAACCTGCCTGAAACATGGTATTCGTGATGTTAGAGGTTGGGAAGTAGCTCTGAGCGGGATCTTTGTGTTTGGGAATCCAATGAGCATTTATTAAGTTTATATCCTTTGCATTGAATTTTGGACCTTAGACGCATTTGTCAACGATTTCTGTGCTCATACTGAACGTTTTTGGATTCATGATGGACACATCAATCAGAACCTGAGCAAAGGTTCCATTGAATCAGGTCCGAATTTTATAGGAAACCTTGTCATGTCATGAACAACACCTGTCTAATAGAGATAATAGATAGTGGCTACTAAAAGCTGTACGGTTCCCTTCACTCTTCGAATTTTCAGCATTAGTCATATGTCATGTTCTTTTCGGTAATATATATTATTCAGAATATTGACACGGAACCTCAAGTACGTTGTTGAATCATAATCCTTGGGTACAACGAATTAAGAGCTATCAGGTTATTCTACACTTCCAAAAATATTTATATTGCTTATCATATTTTCAACCGAGATTATTAAATCCAATATAAATAGCGACCCTTAGAAACAAAATACTTTTTAAAGTTAATAAGCGAAGCGGCTAGTTGTCTTTTTCGTCACGCTTTTAAAAGCCACCGTTGACCACCTTTCAATTTCTTCAAGAAATCCAAACGATAATGTCCCTTAAATTCAACAACCATATCCGAATATACGCCTATAGATGACAATAAACGAATTATTTCCCAGAAAAAAAAAACTTGATATCACTTCGTGAATTGACAACTTACCCACCCCCCATCTAATAGTTGTCATAATGAAATTCTCGGTCGCCGCCTAAACAATCATATTTGTTGCGTGGCCCTTTTTGCACCCCAAACAAAAGGGGAAATTGCTAGACGCTAATAACAATAATGATACTAATCATCATATCTAACAAATCCACATATTTGCTACTTCAAATGTACACCCCGATGCGCGAAAACCTGATAACGATGGCACGTTCACGTAGGAACGAGCATGTGATATACGATGAGCAGCGATAGATGGGGTGGCTCGTGTGCACGGTATTTACAGGTGCGATAGTTACGTGTAAAATGAAGCTGTTAAGCTCACCCCGAGCACAGGTAGACACAACACGATTGGCACAAGCCTCAAAGTGAGCAACACACGAAACATGCCTACAAATCAGAACTTTGTCCCAACTACCCAGTCGTACGCAATCGCGCCGATAGAAACGAAAAAGTTTATACAAAAGCTTGCAGCATAGGGGTAGGTACCATCCCTCCTTGTAAATTCTCCCAAGTTGATAGCCAGCAAGCTGGTCAGCTCTTGGGAAAAGAACTTCCTGGTTTTTTGCTTAGATGATGTACTGATATGATTTCTTCGTGAATTTCCCGAAAAGCTTATGAGCTCGATCCCTACGAAATTTGTTCTCACATGGGAAGGGGGGATGTAGGGCTCAAGTGAAGACACGTGCATGCGTGCGCCGTTTTCAGGGGGTTAATACGATAGGTTGGTTTGTATTCAAGTATACTCGAGTGATACTGATACTGTGACTGATACCTGTGTTATCTAACGCTTTCTACCACGACCAGGAGCGCTAAGCGTGGAATGCCACAACAGCTTAATACGATAAATCTGCTGGTGGTAGCCGGTCGCCCATTGTTTGATTGTAAACAGGCAGACTAACGGTATGCCGGCGAGTCAAAGGGATGCTCGCTATTCTGCCGGTGGAGAAAGACGATTCGATTTGGGGTCACAAATTTTTGGTTGTTTTCTTATTGGCTTTACTCGCTTTGTATTTATTCCGAGCATTTAGTTGCGATAAAGTTTCAAGTCCTTTACCAACAACAACATCCAGAAGGACGATGTTTGGACGTACTTGAAAACATGAAAATAAATACAAACGTGGACGCCTCAAAAATGAACAGACAAGTATTCTGTGTCGCTGAATCTAGTTTAAAAATTTTAAACGCAATATCTCTGACACAAGCAAACAAAGATGCACTGGATCGGGTCATGACGCCCCTCAAAAAAAAAAAAAATCAAGGACTCATTCCAACCAACTTGCGTAAACGACGGATCTAGAATGACATTTGAAGTCAACAAACTTGGGATGCAACATCACTCTGACTATTGCAAACGACCAAAACGCATCCGAACGAAATAAAAGAGTTGGAGGATCGTTCCAAAAACCAGTCAATAAAACATGTCAAAACTTATCGAATTCTGGTAACGAATCTGTTATTCCAAAAGCGTACTTGCATACTCTAAATTATGGGAATTTAGAGTATGCAAGTACCCCTCAGCTTGAAAGTGTCAAATATTTCTCAGTTTGTATCCTTAATGTTTACTTGCAATCGGTCTACGAAGGAAGTGTTTTGCCAAGTCACCAGTTCTTCCAATCAAAAGACGTTCTTCCGAATCCAACAAAAAAACTGGTCGCCGTGGTCGAGTCAACCGATTGAGTCACTTTGAACTTTTAAGGAAACTAGATTGGCTCTTTCTTGGACTGGAGGCTGGATTTTGAGAGAGTCACAATGTTGAACCCATGATTCATCATGAATAACAATTCAAGCCAGAATTTCTCAGAATTTAGTCTCTTCCAGTCTCTCCTAAAATATTCATGAAGGACTCAAACCAATTTCACAATTTGTTCCTCCATAACCTGGGCATCTTCCAATGCAAGGCTTTGTAGTTTTTCAATGGTCTACGCCGCCATAGTCTTAACTAGCCGTCCGGATCGAGAGCCACCATCAGTTGAGTCCTACCCTTGCTTAATCGAAGTAGCCATTTCATGCTTGGCCACTGCTAACAATCCGTGCAGAAATATCTGGCATGTATTTCCTTGCTTCCTTACGATTTCCTCCAGTGTGACAAGCTCTAAGGGATTGATTTATATCATTCTTGATAATTCAAATGATGAGGAAGATATGTTATATATATGAAGTATATGTATACAAACTACGATTGAACTTCTCCTTATTATTTCCCTTTCCCTTATACTGTTAAACATACTGTTTGACCTCCCTCGTGAGTAAGGTATCTGAAGTTTGAATCGTTACAAGATTAACAGCCTCGAATTTTTTCACAATTTGACTTTAGTCGATAATACAGGAATGAAAAACTGGTACAGTTTAAAAAAGATGAATTTGTCAAAAAATTTCAGTCCGTTGTAATGTCGTTTAAACGTCAAAATGTCTGAACCGTTTCGCAACGATGCAAATTTCACAATGCATCGGTAGCACTACACTCCGATTGAAGGATATATTCCCTATATGGGACCATATTCATGTTGAAGCACATACGTTTTACTGTTGTCTACAGTATACGTCACTTTGTCCGTATAACTGTAAAAATTCTTTGGCACCGCGGGTATCAAGTACTGCAATGCCAAAAATCGATGCACAGAATGCTTAAAGTTGTTGCTTTAACTTGAAAAATTCCTCAAAAAGTGTTAAAATGCAGCGTGATTGATAGACAACCTGAACTATGAAATTGAAGTAGAGAACATCGGTGTAACCGGTAACCGGATTTCAAATCGGCATGTTGGAATATATGACTGTATAAGTTCCCAGAGTTTGGCATCTCTAGGCTCAGTATTTCTAAGCTCAGTATTTAAGAACTCTATAAGCCCGGAGGTCGTGTCAAACGAAACGAAAAACGGCAATGTCCGTGAACGAGATACCACAAACCTTTTCACTGAGTCTGACGTAAATAAAATCGGTTCAGGAAATCACAGATCAGATTCCATAAGATTCAAAGCCATGCGATGTCAAAACATGCTCATCTGGGCCCGAATTGCTGATTCTTTGGTAAATTGCCAAATCATTTTTGAATCGCATCTTCATTTGTTGCGAAAACCGGACTTGTTGGTAAAATCCACAGCACAAAAGACCCTTTGTTTAGTCCAATCAACACCAAGAACTTTCCCGATGTGTTCCAGGATTTTAGAATTGTGAGAAAATGTGAAATTCTGATGGAGAATAGCCTAGAAGATGACAGAAGCTAATATGAATATTAAGACTCTATTTTGGCAAGCTCCCTGAATTTCAAGACAGAATATTATCATGCTAATAAACCTTAACAATGTCCTTGTTTTCCCCAGTCTGTTCATGACAGTTCATTGCCGAAAGCCAGTCCATATAGTTCGTTTGTTTTGTCGGATCTTTCTTTTGCTGAAAATTCCCTTTATCCTGCTCAAATTAATCTGAGTCTTTCACTTACAAAAAATTCCAATAAGGCATTGATCAAGACTGCCAAATTGGAAAGATGAGTTTTCTTCCTATGTAAAATTTACAGTTATATTCAGCATGCAGAAATAACTTGACAATTAGGCAGCGCTTAAATTTTCGTTGAGCAGATGTAATTTATTGGACGAATGAGCGATCCTTGAGGCACTCCAGATTTAATTGCGTGAAAGATTTGCCCAGATTTATGCAAGGAAGGTTGTACCCTCTAAGGATGTCTCAATAATTTTATCAGACTGGATTTTGAAATGAATGTATTTTTCATAATACTTCTAGGTACTGAATTTTAGCAATGGCCTTCGGTAAATAAAGACTGTTAAGGCCTGAAATGCGTTTTGTTATTTTCGCAGACCAAAATCAAATTATTCTTTATTCTTGTTTGTTAGTGAGATTTCGTTTCAGCTACTTGCAGCCATTATTAGCTCGAGGAACGAAGTATTCATAGTTACAACTAGCCCAACACGTGTCCTCACGAAAAACAAAGCATGGCTCGGTATATATAAAAGACTATATGGTTAGAGTTGTTAATATCCTTCATTTAAACCAGGTTTCCTTTTGAAATTTATACTATATAACTTTGTCGAACACATTTAATTAACAGCAAAAGCTAAGGATGCGTATTATTGTGTTGTAAATCATTGCTCCCATCCTTGGTTTTCACTATATCGTAGGATATTAACAATGGTTCCGCGGCGGAACTTAGTAGCTGTAAAACTAAGTTCTCGCTATTTTTTTTTTATTTTTTGTTGATGAAAATGCGACTTTATTGTTTAAAAAAAGTTCACAAATGAATTATTCATAGTATCGCCCGTTGTTACCTACTCCTTGTTCCCATCTATGTAGCACAGCTGCAATACCGTTTTAGTAGACGTGTGCATCTTTAAAGGCTCTTCACGAATCGAGCCAATTTTGTGTCTTCACATGAGCGGAACTGTCAAAAAGTTGTCAGAACGATCCAAATAATAACGAGACGGCGCAATATCTGGGGAACTGTTGCGAGTGAAGTAGGACTTCCAATTTGAGCGTTCCCAGGTTTTTATTTTAATGGGTTTGAAAACGTGAGGCTGAGTCTTATCATGCTCGTGCTCATCATGCTTGACTCACTTTTTCATGCTTCTGACCGTATTTTGGTCTTTACCACTGTTCGCATTTTGGCCTTTACTACGCTGGGCTCACGCTCAGTTTAGTCGTACCATTTGAAGTCGATCCCATTCCCAATAATGGTTTTATTCAGTTTCAACAGCTCATGATAAGTAACACCAGTTTGGCTCCACCAAATTCGGCACGCGTCCTCCTTGATCAATGTGGAGGTTTCAAGCTTTCCCTCATGCGTACGGATATCAGCTTAGAAATTACCATCTTTAGAGTCAAGTATGACATTTTGGTCTCACTCAGAGATAAACTTTATGGAGCGCTCGATGCACTTTAGCCGCCATTTTCGTAGGATTAAAGATGGAAATCGACAGGCCTTGCAAATGACGATTGTTGGAAACAAAATCAGACATTTTCTACACAACCAAAAGTATGCGACACTAAAACATAATCATCAAATTGTCAAAACGGGTTATTTGCCATATGCCTATGCTTGGTTAATGACGTTTTGGATACGTCAAAATCCACAGAAACTGGCTGTTGGTGGCCATCTATTGAGGAACACTGGGAACTTAGTTGCGCATCGATTTCGTAGGCATCAATAGTGAAATAAAACACAATTAGATCTTCCTTTACGCTGTAGGCATGTGTAAAGCCGTTTTCTAATAAAAGATAAATTTATGCTGTTAAAAATGGTGGAGGCAATTCGTTTCCTGGGAATCTTTTTGCCTGGTGTAGCATTGGCGCCTAATGAAACAGCTTTTATAAGTTTAAATAAATATGCCCATACTTCGATCTGATTTGTGGGAGGTTCTTTTTGATTGCTGAAACTAATAGATAACTTCGTTTAAATCGAACAGATAGCACTTGGTCATTGCCAGCTTGTTATTTTGAAATTGATTCCTTTAGGCCTTCACAACAGCGTTGGCTTCCTTTACATAACTTTCAATTGACTATTCGTGAATAGCTCGGAGCGTATCATTTCCAATTGCTATGAATTCGCGCATTTTCCCTTAACACTTTGCACGAAATTCATGCAATTCATCCAATAGCTGTGCACAAAACCGAATTTGCATGCATCTATAAGTGTATCACATTCATATGCTAACACAAAATTTACGATTGATACAGCAACAAGAGTTCGCCACCGTCCTCATCATCATCATCATCAGCAAACAGCATCAACATCTTCGGCAACAGTGGCAACATGTTTCTGTTAAACACCGAAAAAAAGCTCACCTACGTAATTACTATGATCACCATCCTCATCATCGTCCTCACACCCGTTGCGATTGCAACACACACTCCACACTCACGTTCGCCAAACACTTCTCATACGCTAACATTGCTACTATTACTCGAATATGTACCAATTAAAATGTCAAGTACTCTTCGCGCGTTTAGTTTGTAGTATGGTGGATATTGCAACCACCATCAATCGCACCATACGTGAAACAAGTCAGTCAGTTAGTCATTTCACTACATCACATATGAGCACATATGAGAGTATTATCCGCGGTGGATCACACTGGCAGAAAGCGTGCATGAGAAAAGCTTGGCATGATTTATTAGGTGTTGAGATAATTTACACACATGGTGTGATGTTGCCAATATTGCACGCCCCCTCAGACGCTCCGTTGCAAAGGATCCAATATTATATTACTCATATATTGAGAGGTGGATTATTTAAGGAGACCTTCATTGTGTCAGTCAGTCACCATAGTCATTGGTAGTGGTGATGATGATGTTGATTGTGATGACAAGTTGCCCGGCGGAGATATTACGCTGAAACGGGGGAGTGGGAAATATGCAAAGTGTTTTGAAAAATCACTGGCGACAGCTTCTCAAAATAAATTATTTTTTAGTTGTTTATTGTTTAGCTTATCATATTTGACGAAATTTTAGACATGGACTCGAGATGAATTTAAATTTTTGGCTTAGTAGCCAATATTTATCGATGCATTAAATATAGCGAAGTATTTTTGTTGGTGAAGAGAGAGGGTGAAAAAATCGTTTGCATTTTAATTTTAGGGCAGTTTACCTGGTATTCTGAAACGAATAAGGGCTACACCCCTGTTTGACAGAACAAATAATATGCGATAAGTGTCTGTGGTCAGTACCACGCTTGGCTTTATAATTATTACACCGAGTAGACTTGTGTTTCTGGTCTCGTAGTATCACCCAACCCAGCTGTGAAAGGTACCTTCCGCGAAATTATAATGGTCTTGTGTGACTCTTACCAGATCGGCTTCTAGCGTATATCTGGTTTTGATATGTGATGCCTTTAACACGCCTCATGGTCCATGGTCCTGTCGTGGACTGTTGCGCCACAAAAATAATGACTTTTAAAGGAACCAGCATTGATATGTATTTATAGAAACTATCGTAAAATAAGGCACTGAAGTTTGCATTTTCGTCGTTTCCATTCTTCATTTTTTTTTTGCATTTTTCTCGATGACAACTCAAAATTGCAAGAAAGAACAACCAGAAAATTGTTGTCTAACATAAAAACAATCTCCCAATAATAAAAAAATTGGAAATTTATTCGAGATCATTGCATTTGCAATGAGGTTTATACCTTGGAAAATGTGTTGCGATTAATATCCTTTCAACCAACTCCTTTCCATCACACGACTACAAATCAATAAGTAACAATCGCTGTGTCTATAAGATGTGTTGCTTGTTGCTATTACACTGTGATACTGTATCTGCAACCGCGCTACATCTCTCACATCGATTTGTACATTCTTCGAACTGGTACATTCTTCGAACGAATTCCTTGCCTCGAAAGTCTACCAAAAATGTTTTATTAGCTTGAGATTTGACTTTGAAGAAACTACTTTACACCATTTGCAGCTGGCTTTTGATGGAACCTGTACAAATAATGACATATTGTTCGGTTGAGATGACATCCTTCATAACATTTGTCAACCATATCATCGTATATAAGTTTGGATAAAAGCATTCCGCCGATATTTCTAAAGACGTTTCCATGGTCACATTGACTTGGTGATACCAACCGTACTGAATCACTTCGAACAAAATTTGACAGTTTACAGTTAAGAAGAAAAAAAGGGGTATGTGATTTCAGTCACTGTTAGAACACCATGAAAAATGAGTCGAAACAAAGGAGCAATTAGATTCACTTTCAAAATTCTTTTTTGAGAGGGTGAAAACCTAACTGGACGAAACAAAATGACAGTTCATGGTCCTGATGATTTGTCAGATACAGTCGTAAATTTTTCGTTGACAGTCGGGGCGGAAATTATAGGATCGGATACGCATATCCCGCTGGTCGCGCGAGGTAAAAGGTTTCCAAAAGACTGTCGTATAAACGTTCAAAAATATGTAAGGGTTCACCATAAAACGGGTACGAATAATACGCACAGGGCAGCATTCAAAGAAAAAGTTTAGCACACGTCAAATAAGAGGACATTTAAGGAGCCAGGGTATCCATCTGTGAAACATTGCTGAAACCACACGAAATCGTGCCATGTTTAAAAGAAATGACAACATGGTTGACAAGTAAGGAACAAACGACAATAGTATGCGAACGAGATCGTGATCGAAGTAAAATGAAAAAGTTGACAAATCAGAATCGACGTGAAGCGAAGTGATGATGGTTATTTAGTGAGACGATAAGAAATAATGCTGCTGCTGAACCCTGAACAAAATATCAATTCTGTGTTTTTTGTTTTGTTTGGAAGGTGAAGGCTATTTACGCCCTGATTGTCGGACTCCCACTACCGGACTAGCGACTTAACACCTCCCCTGTCACGCCGAGAACCTAGCCTGGAACTTTTTGTCACATTACTTCAGACTAGGCCTCATTAATCATCGCTTAGCGGTGCCTTCAAGTTGAGGGAAATCCCGATTTCTGCACAGATGGATAAGAAGGAAGAGGATTGCTATAACATAGATCCCCCCTCCCTCACCAAGCAATCCAATAAGGCCTTCTTTATAATAAGTACTGTCCGTACGTAATGCGAAACACAGTTCCAATTGTCCTTTGATTGCATCATTTTTCCCGTTACATTTTCTTGGGAGACCACGCCTATTTTCTCCGAGAGATGCGAACGGAGTCTTGTCCATCTGGTACACGTAAAGAACGTGTGGCAGGCGTCATCCGTCATCCCCGGGCAGAACACGCAAGCTGGGGATGGTGACTTTCCCATCTTATACAGGTAAGACTGAAAACACCAGTGACCACTTCGTAGTTGCATCAGGTAATAGTCAGTCTCATCATGCATTCTGTAGAACCACGGTCCAAAGTCACTAATCAGCCGTGCGGTCCACCTGCCTCGCGTTTCGTTTTCCCATATTTGCTGCCACAAGGTAAGGGTCCTTCTCCGTTCCTCTCGGCTGACGGTTTCTCTCGCCGACTCCCATTCTCAATTTTGTTTGGAATAAAAAGCAAAGAATTAAAAAAAAACACGGCTGGAATCAATCAACAGAAGACCCATCGTCTTTCAACATGACAATGACAGACGGAACGCATGTTGGAAGACTTGACAAAATATTGAGATACTGCGGTCAGGAAGTTCTGGTGCACCTACTGTGTTTGCCAAAACTTATTCGAAATTTCCTTTTTTATTATTTAATTATATGTGAACGGTAATTTTAGAATAATTTTTTAAACTTTATTATTTTTTTATTTATTTATTTTTTATTTGTTTTATTTTTTCTTTTCAAATGCGGATTTTATTATATCCATAGTTTATTTTTACATAAATTTTTCAGTCAGTCTAATTGTTTTAGCTCATTGCGTTGGAAGTCGGTTTTGCAATTAATTGAAAAAATAAATAAACAAAAATATATCAATGAATAAAAATAAATAAATAAATAAAAATTAATAATAAACAAAAATATAAACAAATAAAATATCAGATAAAATTTACATCTAATATAAGATTCGTCTTATTTAGTTACTTATCGGTTTAACTCAATTTTTTCCTCCTTCCAGGTAAGTTTCAATTTTGCTTAAAAGGAATCCTGTCAAAACAACAGCGCAAGGATCAACACGTAAGCAATGTAAATTTAGCTCGTACTCGTGTGCCTCTGTACTTAATATTATTTTTTGTGGTTTGTTTTTTTTTGTGCAAACAGAATTGGTTGAGTTCAATTATGACCTCATAGATATTTCAGTAAGTTCGCAGTGAACTTTGTTTTTATATTTTTGGGAAGGTCAATTTGTTCCAAAAACAGAGTCTGCTTTGCATTCTTCGTATTGAACTTCATCATATGTATACACTTTTTATAGTAGTGCAGCTACTGAGAAGAATTTGCGAATTCAGAGTTTATCAGGAGTATTCCTTTGTGTCAACCATTTGTCAAAGTTCAAAAGCAACCAAGAAATTACGCTTTGCGGAAACTCAATTATAGAAACCGGATGGTCCAAGTTAAAAGTCTATTCTTATGCCTTAAGTTTTATTTATTGTGGCGCTAATTTGCGTTCTCTGTAAGTACGCCTCAATCGTATCGTTTCTGATCAATTTATGTCTACGTTATAGCCACAACTTGGTCAGAATTTGATTTTGCCCAAAATTGGTCAGAACACATACAAAAAGCCTTTACCAAATTGATTAAAATTAGCCAATACATATTCGATCGGATGTCTCCATTTTATGTGAGAATTCTGGGAAACAATTATTAACAAAGGTTATGCAATGCTGTGATCTGTAGTATGTTCGGGCATCTGTTCTATTGTTTTCCAGGTTTAATCTTGACTGGAATGGAAAATTCAATATCGATGTTCTGGTTTTACTTCACAAGAAGGCAAAGGAACGATTCACGACAAACGCAACACAAGGCAAGTGAACTACATGCAAAATAGGCATTTGTCATGGTTTTTGTACGTTTTGGCGGGCAGATAACATTTTGAATCGACTTTACAACGTTTTTTCTTCATTTTCACACATTTCAAAGCACAATCGCTGCACGAAAACAAGTTCAAAATGATGTTGAATGCAACGTGGGCAACTGACAGTCGTTATAAGAGCGCAACACTGTTTAAAATGCGCGAACTTCGAAACTTATCTCGGCCCGCAAATTGAAGATTTGAGTTCAGGGCATCGAATAACGTTTAGAAATGTTCCAATCAATTCGAATCCAAAAGTTGATCTGAATTTGTAAACTTCTGCTGATAATCTGAACTGTCAAAGTCAACATACAGTGAGAGAATGCTCAACTTTAAATCAAAAACCAAAAATAACGGTTCATTTACTGTGAGATCTTGGGATAGAATATAGTGCAAAACAAAAGAAATGTTTTGTTGTGTAAATTGAGCACAATCTACAGTTTTACTGAGTTTTTTTTCGGTATTTCTTATTTTTTGATTCTCTTTTATTATTGTACAAATTATGAGCTTGATTAACATTTAACTTGGTGATGTTTGTACTGAGTTTCCCCTATTTACAGCATTTTAAGTTCCACCGTGGATAAGATTCGAGTGGTTTTGGATGGTACGGTTCGTATTAAATAGAAAAAAAACCAAAATATATTCACCAACGTCTGGGTGTATAAAAATGTCCTGTTACAACCCTAAGCTTCCTGAGTTTGCGGGCTATGTTGAAAGGATATTGACGGATTCATTTTAAGGGAATTGCGATAATACAACATGTTATTTTTGGTATCTCAGTTTGATGGCCAAAGGCTGCATATGAGGAAAGTTGATTGCCATTAGACTTTTTACAGCTGTATGAAAACTTTTCAAGCCCTGATTACCTGCTTGTTTAGCATATGAAATAAATTTATTATTTTCCTGTTCATCAGCGCGCAAAAAGAGACCTCAAATTCGCTGAAAGGGAAAAATTTCACCCGAGATTTATGGAGCAAATGATGGAAATTCTGCAGGCCTCCAGGCATATTTGTGTTGATTGATGTCTCAGCATCAATTTCTTTAATTTTTCAAGTATTTCATATACAATCTACACATGGCATTGATGTCAAATGCTATACATGCATACATCCTTACTTGCAGGACGCCCATCAACGAAGTCTTCATCCTTCACTACTTTCAGTCTAATGAAATTGCATAAAAAGTGTCCATTTGTTTAATATATTGTAATACCATACCCCCAAGGAACTAATGTTTTTATCGCCATACATTAAAACTACCAACTTTCGCAGAAGTATATCCACAATGCCAGCAGAACTTTGTACTAACTTTGCTATCTAGCATTTAATGTATTCCTGTCTATGTGTATCTTGCAGATACATCTAACCATCGCCACTATATGCCATTAAATTGAATTAATTTCAAAGCTTCGTATGTCGAACGGAGCTTTGGTATCTGAGCGCTACCGATTGTAATAGAAAAACAGCTTTCCTACCTTTTCTGCAATACAAATTTTCCAATTTCCATTTAGCTTTTCCTCGGCTGAAAAGCAAAAGCAAGCGAAAGTGGGGAAGCGGACTTGGACATACTCGCACAGTTTGTAGAGCAGGACAACACGCGAAGGAGTATTAAACGATTAAAATCTTTTGCCAATTTCATTTTGTATCTATTCTTACACTTTTGCTTGTACTTGAGTGAATGAGTCTCCCGTGGGTCGACACACAAGGATAGATGACTAACGAATTACAATTGGTGAATTAATTCCTACACCAGCTACAACAACAACAAAAAATAAGTCAAAACGACACAGGACTCCATTACAGAAAATTAATCACAAAAATATCAGATAGACGTTTTTTATTACCTTCTCCGAATCATTTTATGTACGCTCGATGTCCTATTTTCATATCGGGGATGGTGGGTCGGGTGGTGGTCGGTTGTCGAAGGAAACGCATAAAAATTTTCTTTCGAATAACAATAGAACGGAAAAGCTTCTTGGGAAAAATGAGCTTTAGTTGCTCGAAATATATCTTATCATGCTTATGGTGTCGTCGTCACTGTCGCTTAACACCGAAAGGATTGTAGAGTGGAGCCGAAGAATGAGCATAGTGTGATGACTATTCATACAAAACTAACCCTTTTTATTCCTCTCTGCATACAATGTCCTGATTGTTAGGTTATGTTTGTAATTTAGCGCTTTGCATGTGAACGCGTATGTGAGCGAGGGTGGTTAAAATTTAAAGCATGACAAAACAGACGTCCAACTGGCACAGTACGAGTAGATGTTGCTATTCGAGTTAAAGGACATAAAGCTTTGGTTTTCATTATTTCACGACATTTTCAAGAAATATGTTTTGGTATGCGAACGAGCAGTACATTAGGCTTCTCTAACTTCATCGGTATCCATCCAATTTTCAGGCACGTTTTCCATTTTCATTTTATTTGTCGTCGTTCTTGATGTCAAGGGGTGTTAGAAGGATTATTTTTATGACTCTATAAATTTGTAATGCGGGCAAGAAGGGCAGCGAATATTTATGGTTTTTAAGGATTTCTTCAACAGAAAAGGAGCAGGAGGGAGGAGCGGGGGTGTAGTGTAGTTAGAGAAATATTTTGAATATGTGCCACTATGCAATGCAATTTATTTCCGAAATCGTTTCGTATAGAGACTAGCAAGCAGCCGTCTAATGGATTTACTAGCGAAATTAAGGCATAAATCAAAAAGCTGAACATCGAAGAGGAAGAGGGAGCGAAGGCGGGGGAAGAGTAGTAAAACTTCCTAATTTAGAAGCTAGACTATATCAAAACCATAGCGTAAGTACATACAGCAATAATACTCTCGGGCGACTTCTTTCAGACAGAGATAGAAATAGCACAATATAGATCTACGTTTTTATGTAAACTCCTTGAGCGCGGCGTTCTTTGCTTATGCAAAAATTAAAAAAAGCCCTTTAATAAAAGTAACATTCTAGTGATTTTCGTTGAAGACTTTTGTATCTGCAGCTTGTCCAAAGTCTTAGGACCAGTTGTAGCTAGGATCTGGCGAAACCAGACGTAAACAGCGATAACCAGTTGAATAAACTCCTGATCGAATGGCATTGAATCAAAATCAGTAGAATTCTATTTGCGTCGATCAATTTGTCGCAATTATTTCTTTTAACAAACTAGACACTCTCAAAACGGTTGTGTAAAAACGCAATATAATATAAATCATCTGTTGTTAAAACCCGCCCGGTCATGTTCTCGCTTTTCTCTCATTACGCTATGGTGTAACTGCTAATCTGCGCATGCGTTTTCAACGCATTTCCACGCTAACAAAAATTGACTGAAAACACTACAATTTTGTTTATACTACTATAAACGATCTCATTCCATTATCCTTATTTCGTTTAATCAATGATAGCACTCTCAAAACCCTTGAATATAAACATAACAACCTACTCATACAACTATAAATGGAGTATCGCTTGCTCTATCTCTTTCTTCGAGATGCTCGCTTGCGAGTATCGACGCTTTTCATTTTACAAATGGTTTCTCTCGTTTGTCAAATGAAAACATGTAATGAATTAGCTTCGGACAGTCCAATTTAATGAAAAAGGACGCATTGTATTGGCTGGTGGAATCGCAATACACCCCCCCCCCCCCCCATGAATCTCACGGTGCAAGAGGCATTCCATTTGCTTGATTACGTATTAAGGATAGGAAAGAAGATGTATGTTTTGCATTTATTTTCAAGTTTATAGGGGAGGTGTTCAGCTGGTAGACCAGAAGCCTTGACCTGTTGAGAGTCCTAGCCCAAATTCTTCTCGTTGAACTTGATATTCCGTCAACTTGATATATAATATCAGTGATAATCGGTGTGTTTGGTGTAATAACGACATCTTAGCGTACATGTGTAAAGAGGAGATGCTCAGCGGATAGACCAGAAGCCTTGAGCTGTTAAGACTCCTAGACTTCAAGCATAAAAAGTGTTCATCTCTTTAATGCAAAATTACTATAATGGAAGTAATATATGATATGACTATTATGATACTATTATAAGAGATTGTATGGTGAGTAGTATCAATGCTTTTAAAACCTTTGTTATGACTTAACAAATCCATATCATCGGTGAAAGGGAGAAGTAGTTAAAATTTACAAAATTATCGAGATTACGATATTTGTAGGACTATTGAGAGTCACTATGAAAAATCAAGAGTTCCTTATACTCGCTTGATGGCCTCGAAATGTTTTGGAACCAAGAATATTTTTGATTGCGATACGAGTACAACTCGAGTATAGTTCATTATCGTTTACTTAGCAAAAAAAAAAATTTCTTGGCTGCACATCGACTGAAAGTATAAAAAGATAAAATGAAATGATAAATGCCAAAAATATAGAAGAATAAGAAATAAAATTGAAGCAGAGTTACTGATTCGACCAATGTCAAGTTGCAATCAACAAAAGCAATAGAATTTTGAGTGTATACACAGAAACGTCAACAATAATTGATAAGCACAAGACGAAAACAGGATTAAATGGATGATGACAGCAGCCTCTGACAAAACCTGATGTGTAAAACAAAGATATCATTGGCTATTATTAAAAAAACTCACACCATTGACGAATAGATCAGCTTTCAGCTTATTGTAACAACATCAAGGGTAACAATTGAAACAAAAGCAATGAAAACCGGATGGAAAACCAGGTGGTACAATATATCGTACTACTTGTCACAACGCCTGCAAGAACTTGTCGCGGACTTCCAGAGCTACGCAGGATATCCGAATCCTATCACCGATTCCCAGGTCGACAGGGGAGGTCTCGTCTGGGAGTCGCATACTTTGAGCGAAGATAGCCTTCATTTTTCTCCCTCGTAAAATGCCCTATCACCGACCTGAGTGAAGTGAGAGCAGCTACTCACGCTGTCGTATAAATGATGGAATATCTGAAGAACCGCTTCAGAAAGCTTTTTCAATAGTATGTGATTCAGTTTTTCACATAAGTTAGTTTTTCTCTATCCGGAAAGCATGCTGGATGCATTGATATCATCACTTGACAAATGGAGCTATTTGGCTTGTGACGCTAGAGCAAGTCTTCTGAAGAAGAAAGGACGCTTTCATAGAGGTTTCACAGGTTGGCACAGAGGGATTAGGTATAGCTTCTACAGTAACCCCAAACTTTAGACTCCTTCCGTCTAAAAAGAGGACTACTCTAAGCGAAGGCGAGGAAACAGAGAACTAGTCCGAAGTCATATGGCAAAAAGTTCCTTGTTGGGTTCTCAAGGTGATAGCGGAGATGTTTGAAAAGCAGTATACCAACATTCTGATGGTAAAAGTTCTTCTCTCACGTCGTTAATAGCCTTCAAATCCCAACCGACAAAAAATACCAAGAAATATCCAGTTCAAACATGGGTTGATTTAGTGTTTTGATTCAAGAGTAATCAGCACATGGAAATTAATGTCCTCTTTGTTAAGAAAGCACTGGAGTTTTTACTCAAGGTAGGTCCTTGAAATCGGTTAGGACGGTTTGGTGGTTGAAGTTGAACTTTTGGTTGATGCTAGAGCAACTTACAAGTCGATCAATTTCGACAATTGCCTAAATTTTATCAAAATTTTCGCTGTCATATCTTCCACAGATCGGTCTGTTTTCAACTTCTTTTCGTGACACAGGACTAGGTTCGGAAGCATCGCAATTCTTCTACTTATTTATTTTTGCGAATCTATTTTGTAGGAAGAGAACACGCCAAGCATGACCAATTTTTTCTATTGAAAGTAGTATATTTGGTGTGTTATAATTTGAAACAAGTTTGATTAATTAGACTGTTGTCAATGTGACGTTTTAGTGCATACGCAAACCATTCTTATGAGCGCCAATATGCAACGATACTTCTTCTGAGAAATGTGATAAATACAACCAAAGACATCAACTCAAAATAAGAAATTATTTTTAACCATTAAACTTTTAATAGGTAAAAATGTTTTCAAAACAATGAAATTAATTTTTTTTTTAAATTAGATCTTGATTTCTTAAATAATTTTTAATCACGAAACATAGGCAAAACTTTATTTAAATTTCATTTTGAGATTTTTCAGAGAGTTTGTTTCCCTATTAAAGGATTCTTATTTGCATTGTCACAGTTGTTATTGATTGTCTCTGCTTAAGAATGCTTTACGAAAATTTACAAAAACAACATTCGTTGCTCCTCCTCCTCAGCGGTAATTGATACTCATAATTTCCTCCAGGATGTGATGCTATAAATAATGAAAAACCTCTTTTTCATGTCATAACAAAATGGAATCACTTTCCGAACCGTGCACTAGGCTATTCTCTCGCCAATTTATATTCTACTACCCCATATAACCATCTACCCCCCTCCCCGACAAGTCACCTTCCACTCATTCATAAATTGCCAACATTTCTACAAAATTATCACTTAACCACATGAAAACAATGCGCAACGAAAATTCCAACAAAAGCACAACAATTAATGATATGCAAATGACATTATTTACTATGACATGGGCGCGACAAATATATCACTCGCGAATGAAAGGTTATTCGCGTTGATGCTAATGAACATCGACATAGCGTCCGCGACTATCATCATTAATATTTAAATGTGTACAGAGTTACAACCTAGAATCAATATATTGGTAGGTAGTCATGAAAAAATTACTGGAAAAGCATTCAGAAAAGCCAAAAAAACAAGGGAGAATAAATAAAACGGAATTGTTGATTGTTTGGTCGCGACTGCAATAAAATGTGCCATATTAAATAATTAAAAATATTCTGCGGTTAAATATGCCCAGAATCGAATAAATATCATTAAATGTACTCGTTTGCATCTGTTGTCAACGAGCAACAACTGTCGTAATCAGTGCACGCAGTGGACAACGGGGGTGAGAAAGTTGGTCCTTCCGCCGATATTGACGGGTTTACGTGTGGAGAATGAGAGCCTAGGGTGCATATCAAGCCTTGGGTGAGTTCTTGAATTGAATTTTTCACGCTAAGCTGCAGGAAGCTTTGTTGAAATCGGACCGAAAAAAAACATCACAACCCTCAAGGTTGTAACCCCCAATTTTTGCACCAAACGTCCTCTTTATTCGAAGCGTTAATTGAGAATACAACCACCAGATTTTCAGCATAATCGGATTTTATGTGTTAAATACAGTCAATCGGAAAAGCTTGTAGGTGGTTCAAGTCAGACCGCCCACTTGTATGAACTACTTGCTAGTGAAAAGGACTCTGGCGAACGGCGGCGCTAATGCTTTCCCTAATTCAGAGCTGTCTCCGCAAGTCGGCACAGCCATCAGTCAGTCTATCAACAAGCAGCCCCAAGTAGTAACAGCAACAGCAGCAGCAGAAGGAGCAGGAGCAGCAGGTTAGGCCAGAAGCTACTGACAGCGCGCAGTCAATGCCAGCCGAAAGCAACAATATCAACGGCCCTAACGAGCGGAGCAACAATAAAAACAAAAACAAATGTAAACACTAGGAAAAGCTGTTCTAAAACAGGATATTAAATCCGTAGGCCTAGTGAGGCGAGGGATGCCGGACGTATGGCGAAGATACTCCATGGCATTTCGCCACCCATTTATCTAAAATCGGGTTAGAGACCTCGCCGCCCCATCTGAAATGAGGATGGCTCGCTCAGACAGGGGCTGAAGTGCAGAAAAAGGTGGACATTAACAACAACGAAATGTAAAGGCAACAACTGAAAATAAAAGGAGAATGTGGAAAATCTTGAACGGGAAAAGCTTTTATCGCGAAAAATTGCAATTTGAAGCATCTTCGTTTGCGGGGCGCGTGAAAGTGGAGGAGTACGAAGAAATAGAGAAAGCGAAGTCAACGGCAAATGCTTTTTGAATGTGCGCAGGACACACTTTTCCCGACACCACTGCACTAGAAAACATATCACATACTGCTCTGTCGCTTTTCCGATCCGTCTCCTCAATTGTTGGCAGTGGTGTGCGGTGCACGGTGCAGAAAGAGAGGACGACCGTAAATTTGAAATTAAATTCATGAAAATTTCAAGAAAAGTTTGAGAGTGTAATAAAAACGTGCCACGAATGGGAATGAATGGTAATTGGGTGGTTATAGTTCAAATGCAAAGAATTCACTCTGGAGGAGTCTGGAGGATTGGGAAGTGATACTGGTTTAGAAATCAGCGTTATTTGCAGAAATTTACTTTGTTCGATTTTTTTTTGTTTGCGCTGATTTTCCGATGCAGATTCACATCGGAATTGGAAAAGTTCTTGAGATTTTCTAGTTAAGGAAGAAAATGTCAATTGGCTGGACAATCAGTTGCTTCAGCAACGTCAAACTGGCATTTGGTTTAATTAAATTAATATGTTCGATCGGAAATTCAAGTTCTACTCATGGATTTCCCAATGGATCATGCTAGAGCTAGTTATTCGTCACGAAATGACATGCCATGCAACAATTGCCCTTTGAAAACTGTCATGTTCTTCATATATTTCCAAAACAGCCTTTGAAAATTGGCGATTTTTTTAAAATGAATAATCATAATACTAAAAATTTCCCGTGGAAAGACACACCATGCAATCATTTTCATCGTTTGCATGTTATTCATATGACATTCTTCTACGTTGACAATTGGCGCCAACATGAACTTTCGAAAAATCATTCAAACACGATGGCTTTTGAAAAAGTGCAAAGTACCGACGGAAAAACTCGGAAAAATTAACAAAACTCCGGTAAAATTGATGATCTCTCTCTATATGCGCATTCATTCGAATGAACACAACACATAAAAGTACAAATAATATATACAATAACTAAAAAAGAACTTAATTTTACTATTCTTCAATATTCGAAATTGAACTGTTTTCATATTTAAGGATAACGCTCAAAAAATAATAAAACTGGCAACACCGCACGTAATCAGGCAACAGAGTATATATCGAGTGAGAGTGCTAGATCCGTTTGCTTATCCGTTCCACTTTCTCAGTCCGAGTTTCAATTCCGTACAGTTAAATCACTATTTTTGACAACGCCATCAGTGTTTTTGTGTTTTTTTTATGTGTTACAGAAACTCAATATCTGAATTTAGAGCAAACTTTTGCAATCAATTTTTTTTTTGTTTGGCTTTTGAACAGTTGAAACATGTTTATTGGGAAGACTACTTATTAAGAGTACACGGTTTTCGCTGGCACAAATTATTGTTGGGAGGCCAACAACACTTTCATGATCAGCCTCGTTCAGGGTGGCTTTCAATTTCAAAAACTGACGGAAACATTGAACGTGCGAGGGCTCTTGTGAGAACGTTAGAAGCTTTAGAAATCTCAGGGGAACCTCCGCCTATCTAACAGGTAACCTGGTACTATCGACTTTTGTCAATTCAAAAGTTTTCAAGTCAAGCCTTTGTCTTAAAGGATTCCTTATATGGCGGAAATACTTGCCTTAATTTGAAGACAGACCTTCCTACCACACCCTCATAAATTAGATTAAGTTTAAGAAGTCTCAAAATATCGGTGAAACCATAGAAACATCAGAGAGCTAGAATCTGATCTGAGAAGTCTCAGGTCAGATGTGACAGTTATAGATGTTTCGAAGCAGAAACTACCCTAAACCTTCATTCGAAGATTTATGAGATTTATGCTAAAGAACTGCAAATTGCAAACATTTCAAAAACGTTTATGAATCATGGCTT
Source organism: Stratiomys singularior (assembly GCA_954870665.1). Taxonomy (NCBI): domain Eukaryota; kingdom Metazoa; phylum Arthropoda; class Insecta; order Diptera; family Stratiomyidae; genus Stratiomys; species Stratiomys singularior. The sequence goes on along the minus strand of OX940881.1, from coordinate 8,057,332 downwards.
CCACAAGGTTTGGTGAAATTTATGAAATATGCGTAGCATGGGCATCAATTCAGGAATTGGGAATCAATTAAGGACTAACGGAATTTTCCAAAATTCTGCGAATTGAAGGCAACTGTTTCGAGTATTTCACTCGAAAAGACAACGGCGAGTGATTTCATGGTCCGCAGATTCGACAGTCATTGGAAAAGGAAAGGATCACTGGTTCAGTTTAATGAAAGCAATGTTAGAATTTCATGATATTATTCACAACGAGGAAACGTTAGAAAATCAAAAAGTATATAATTATAAGTATATAAGTCAAAAGAATTGTTGAAAACCTCATGGAAGTACCAACCAAGGAATATCTGCAAGATTTTCGAGCCATTCTTGCAGAACTCAGTCACGGTTCCCAGACTGCATTTTCTGCCCCGGGGAAAGGGACGACGCATGTCACACCTTCTTCAACTGTAGAAGGTGGAACAGGATGCGGCAAGGACTTGTGGGTGGTGATGGGAGAGCTTTCTAAAGACAATCTGGTCGGAGAAATGCTGAAAAGTTTCAACAAATGGACCTGTGTGGCACATTACTCTCGGGCAATACTTGCTGCCAAAAAATGTAGCATGGATAACCTTGGGCGCGGGGTCTAGGGGGTCTCCTTTCCAGCAGTCCTCCACTATCCTGCCCCCTCCCGCTGGGGGGAGATTTCTGTAGGCTGACGGCGCCCTAGGACGAAGTAAAAAGATGTCTAGCCCGAAGTAATGTGTCAAACGGTTCCAGGCTAGGGTCTCTTGACAGGGGGGTGTTTAGCAGGTAGTCTGATAGCATGCGCTGCTAGGAGTTCCACACTCCAGGCGTACATTGCCTTCACCGCCCAACAAAAAAAAAAAAACTTCAAACTATCAAAAACATTTTTAAGATATTGTACCCTTGCTTTACTCCTGACTACAGCCAGTTTTGAGGAAGACGGGCGATTCCATCAATGTTTGCAGGAGCACAGAAGCACAGTATCACTTTAGATGGGCTGCACTTGCTCTTGTGCTAATTGGGTAAGCAGTTCTTCATTTCTTCATCGACAAGGAAAAGTCTATTGTCAGACAAACCAAGTTACTACTAGAGAACAAGTTGGACGTAAACAGTAAAAGCTGCACGATCTTAGGATTTTAGTTTAGTTATTTATAAGAGCTAAGTTTCAATTTGTTTATGTGTAAGATTTCAGAAGGACACGATCAATAATTTGAGGGAGACCAAAGACATATATCGAATACTGCTGTGTAGTAAAGGAAATATACGTGAAACTTGAAGGTGTATAATGAAAAATAAAATGTCCCTCATTACTATGTCAACAAACAATATTCATTCTTATCACTGACCGATTCATATATCACTATTCTATTTGTGCAATGTCCCGGAGGTAAAGAGATAGATCGTATCTGCCCTCATAATAATTCATTGTCCGTCCGTTCTTCCACTTCTAATATTTTTATTTCGGCTGTTGGGAACCTTCCTAAACATCCATTTGAGATTATTCTGAATAATTTGTCATTTACTTCATGTCATTTATTTATAAAAAAACATTTATTTTAATTTCAAGACGAAAATAATGGAAAAACGAGAACAATCTTATGCCTGGCTTCAATGCACGCCATAATTGCTTGCTTTTAATTTTTATTAGTTAATGAGACGTTATATTACCGTTATATTACTTTATTTTCATTATTATAATTTGCTTGGTTGCTCGACCAATTCAGTGGCTCTCAACATTTTTGCGGGCGCCCAAAAAGCTTATTCAGATCATTCCGAAATTAGACACAAAAAACTGTACTTTAATATATAATTACTTACTTATTTCCTTGACTAACTCAGTTTATCTTGTCATCAGTTTTGGTGCCTTTTTATGAATTGTATTTTATTTGATAAATTTTTAACAAGGTTTGTTTTGCTTACTCAGTTTGAAAGACGTCTAAGGGTATCCTGTATCCTGAAAAATTAATTGAAGTTGAAGCTACGACTTTGTTTCGGAATTCACTCAACAAAGGTTTGTTGAAATAAATCACAATTCAAGGATAACAAGATTACCATTGCCCAATATAATCAAAAGGATATTTCGGCTTCTATTTGCATGATCTCCGTAACAACATCATAAAATCAAACTGAAACAAGCTTTGCATCAAAAATCAACGATGTAGCAATCTTTCTCTATTGTTACGCGCTTCCAACCCCATCAGTGTTTGATTCAGTTCCTAAGAAGCAAAGGACCAACCAATGTTTGAGCCGCAGGAAGTTTTTAGTAATCAGGAATTCTGAGGTCAAGCGACAATGAACTGTTTGGGAGATTCTGATTAGGTGAGTCAGACTCCGGAATTCCGAGGATGTCTTCACCTGTATGGGACGTTGCTGATTACAGGATCTCATGTCAGAGCATCCTGTCTACTCGAGCTTAAGTCAATGAAACTTGTGTAGAAGCTGAGCAGGCAGCAAACATTTTCCCCATCTAAGTCGCTCGTTTGATTGTTGTCATTTTTTGTTCTAATTGACATAAACTGAGCTTTTACCAGGAATTGACATCCCGCCCAAGCCACTGCGTTGTATCTAGTTTAGGACTCTGGTCATCCGTGATAAATCGCGGCTTTATCTGATTATTATTGGCGATTGTTAATAAAATGCAGAGTAGCGACCAATTTGGTTTGGCTTGGGAAGGAATGTTGGAAAATGTTCAACGTATTGCAATTTCGCGCCAATTATTTCTATTTTCTTTGTTATCTAGTGCTCGGATCTTGGAAACTGCAGAGTTTAGCGAAAATTATGTGAACATTGAGCGAGACTAAGGCCAAAATTACAACAGATTACGTTGGTTAGTTACATGGGGGGTGGTAATTCGAGGCTGGTGCCAGTATAAATGGTTGGTCAGGGATTTTGCTTAAAATTCGAATAGTCCTTGCATGGTTTGTGCTCACAAAGATGAAGGCACTGATGAAGGTATCCAGATAATTATGGTATCGGGCGAGTTTTCCCTGACTTTTCACCGAGATGACAATGAATAAGTAGCCCAAAACATTGCACTGTTCTAAATTTCATGAGTTTTCCCTCGTCAGATCGATTTAAATGGTTTTGTTGAGTCGTCAAAGTGGTGATGGAAAAATTCATGACCTTCATTGTACAAAACATCTTCGCCCATTATCATTCAAGTCGAACAAATTGAATGCATTTTCCGCGTCTCCATCTAAAATTCAACCATCGCTGCTCCACTGTAAAAGAAAACTTTCCATATCACAATGGTAACACCATCATCGACAACTAAACGAAATCCAACTAAACTTAAGCATTTTCTCATCGCTTTTCCCTTAAACATATAACAAACGCTCATACATTTAACCGAACATCGAACGTTAGATACAGCAAAATGTGAGGGAAAATATCTTTAGTACAATTGTACATACATGTGTGTATAAATGTATTATGTAGAATGGATGCATAGAATACGAGCAACGTTGAAGGGAAAAACTTTCGTCGATGTCGCTGTCGTTGTCGGTCATCGTCGTGTCGATTTTGGTGTCGTTGTCGTTGTTGGCCGTAACAGTCGATGTCGGCGACGAGGCGCGCGTTTTAAGCTTTTTGTAAGTCGACTCCCGACCGCGTCGATTTTGATGCCAAAAACTTTGTAAACAAATAAAACTGATGCAGTATGGAAAATGTATGTACACGTCTCTAATGTAAAATTGGTCATGTAGGATGAGTGGGTTGGTTAGGGGAAAATGGGGATAAATTGCATCAGTATGTACACGATAAAATCCTGGCTGTGATTCATAGAATCTACTTTCAATTTATATCCAAGGCTTCAGTGCTTAAATCGTTCATATAAAAATTTCGAAACGAATATACAAGCTTTGATACCAAAAACCCGAAGGAAATGGCTCCTTACTTTGGAAAAGAAAATAATTAAATGTCCCACCGCATCGTACCAAAAGCCCGCCAATTCCATTCCGCCATTCGACCGAATTTCAAAAGTTAGCGGTTGACATCAATGTCAATTGATACACGCTCTAAACATTCCTAACCTCACAATAATGAAATTGTTCATCACTTTTGTTATGAGTTCATTTTAACAAAAAGTGCTTATCGAAAACGAAAGTATTGACGACTAGTGACGATACATTTCGAAGAACATCAAAAAGAATCAGAAACATGACAAAAAAAGATCAAAAAACATCAAAAAACAAGTACCCAATCAATGGACTCGCGGCACATTATTACAGAATCACATCCTTTATCCGTCTGTGTTGTATAGGCAAGAAAAAGATTAAAAACACCGTTTAAGATAGACGCATATGAAAGTATTAATATCTGCAAATTAACTGAGGACAAAAAATTAAATACTGATATATGAGATATAGCCCCTAAAATAATTCTCTCAAATAATAAGATATAAAAATAAGATATTCAACAAAAGCTGGAAAGATTCCTTTGATAATCTTGTGTGAGTGCTGTCCGACTTTGCAAAAGTAGAATATTTTCAATGTTCCTTCGACGAAATTTTGTTATGTCTAGTTAAATCCTGGGGCTCCATGGAAATCAGCCTCCATGGATTCTGATAGAGACTGATTCGATGGATTGTTTGTCCAACCAAATACAAGTTACTGAACTCTACATCATTACAAACGCATCGGTCTCGATTTTTCCCAGGGAAGTTGATACCGACATCCTTGATCACTGACCGAATTTCTATCTTTGTGACTGACATCAAAGTGCGCTTGCTTTGTCCAGAAGAAATTTTCCCAGCCTGAATCACCTTCTCAGTCTCAAGCCATCCCGTGCGCCACTTATTCCAGTGATATACTCGCTAAGAAAGTACAAAACAGTTTGTTCTATATATGAACACCGGAAAAAACTCCTGAAGATTTCACTGCAGTCGTTGCGAAACAGTTGGACCACAAGGTGCATCAACCTTGATTTCATAATGATATATTAGCTGGGAAAGTGCAAAACAGGGTGTTCTAAACATGAACGCTTCGCGAATAAGTGATTTGCAATTGTGAGAGGGTAGGATACTTCAACAGGCGCTTCATAATCATCTCTAATAGCCTACTCTTGACAGACGCCTATTTTTGGCGACGTGCGTATGATATTTTGCACACGTGGTCCTTGACAGCAAGTTTGTCACTATCGACCTTTGTTTTAACCTGCTTTTTGGCCACCGACTGTCCTTGCCTTACTCACTATCTGGGTATGATCAGTATGCAGCCTTATTAGACATCTTGTTTTGACATCGTGTAACAAGGAATGTAAATGTGGTCTGTTCCTGTTCCTGTTGTTACCGTCTATTGCTTACTGATTGTCCATTCTCTAGTCCTAGAAACACCAAGAAGGTCTCGCTTCGTGCCGGCCAAAGTGTTTCAGTTTTGAGTCAAGTGACGTGCTTATTGGCCAGTTATGAACAATTTCGAACGAAACGTAGATATTATGTTCGCTCTCGATATTGATGACTTTTGGCACAGGTGGCTCATGGTTTGGACTTTCTCTGTCAGAATTCACGATTGTAGTCGATCTACGCAAGAAATGACGTCTTTTGAGTTTTCATTCCTGGGACCAAAGAATGGTTTTAGTCTTTTGGGGCGAAGTTTCCCTTCTTTATGATATTTAGGGATATGATTTCAAATGGAAGAATGTTTACCAGCAATCCTTTCTTTTTCAAGCTGTAGCTCAATGAGTGGATTCCTTAAAACATCCAGAACGGATGCACTTTGTATCAAACGTCATTAATGGCGGGAGGGGGGTGTGTTGAACTGTTTCCACAGTCAACGGGAACTTAGAATTTTAAAAAACCAGTCACTTTTGAAACTATAAATTTGACTAAACACGATATCACTTTTAAAACAAATAATACCAGCCGCTTTAAATTTGAATCCTTGTAACAAGAGCAGCCTATTCGTTTGTGATCGCAGCTATAACGGTAAATTTAGGATTCAGAAACACGCCTAAAATAATAATTGACAGGAGCTAGAATTTTGGGAATTCTAGAGTAATCGGTGAAAAAAATCTGATAATTGATTTTCTGGCTTTGTTCTTATTGATTTCGTGATCCAATCGAGTTCACTGCAGAATTTGTACCTTAAGGGACGCACTGCCACTTTATTTGATGGCTGAAGATTAAACAGAGGAAGTGAACCGTTGAGATTCACGCTTGACTCTGATAATAATCTTGCCTAAGGTTACAATGATAGTCTGCTAGGATCATACAAACGAGGATTAGAAATCTGAATATTAACATCACCGTCAGGACTCTAATCCGGCAATCGGTAAACGGAGTGTGAATACTCTAACTAACGGCATACATTTGCGAATTTCATCTGCATACTTGTAATCCTGATACTAACTCTGAAATTATGAATATCCTCTTGAGTATTTTCCAAAATGACCTGATTTGAAGGATTCATTGCAGATTGATACTCAAGTCCTTTTCCGTACTATTCTCATTCTTTATGATGGCGCACAGTTTCAAAGTCTTCAGAGTCGGGTCAGAAGACGGATCAGCAGTGACATGCAATGATCATTGCTCTTCAGTTTTGTCAAAATCATCCGAGGATCACATTGAACTTAATAAGTTCCCATACCGTGGACATTCAAGTTGCACTTGTAAGAAAAACGATTTTAATTCTAACTAAACGATTTCTAATTAAAGGATTTTTTGAAAGCCATAAAATGTAAAATGAAAGCCAAAATTTCGTCACCTATAAAAAAAAGAATTAAAATTCGCGTGAATCAAGTTATTTTCACCCCTGAGAAAATAAACAACTGAAAACGTCTTCCAGAAGACCTTCATCCTCTCTTTTGTAGCACTACCCTTCCTTTCAGGGCCTCGCTATCCGGAAGCCAGTACCCTTATATTTCAGTCCATTGACCATGCCCTCCAGTTTCGAGATCAGAGCAGCGACTAGCGTTTGCTTAACTTCTCCATTTGTCTCCCCTTGAAGTATCACTTCTTGAGGTCTCTCCAACTCTTGAGGTACCCTTTGTTCGTTCATACGATATACATGGGCAGCCCATTGCAGCTTCCTCAGTCTTAACACCTTTCAGGCCACCAACTTGTCAAATTTTTCATACAGTTCATGATTCTATCGAATTCACCATTGGTGCACTTCCCGTTTGGTCTTACCAGTCTGTCCCAGGATCCTTCTTAGGAAAGGGACACTCAGTATACTCGCGATTGCTTGATTCCATAAGACATAAGTCTTGAGTCCATAAGAGAAATAATGTAAATTTCCGATTAGATCAGCAATAAACAGTTCATTGAACTGAAATCAATGTCCTTTTTGAGATACGAACGGCCTGCTATGTTCATACCTCGCAAAAGACATTGAACGAAATAAAGAATTATTCGAATCGGACCCTTTCGGCGGATAAATGAGTCGAAATTTTGCAATTGTGGACGCCAGTTCGGAAAGGATTCAAATAAAAAAACAGGATAACTGTGAGAACAAATTTTGGAATCAGGGGAATTATTTCTTGTGTCTGAAGATGGCGAGTGAAATTCATCATCAGAGGTCGAAGGGTTGGGGTAAAAAGTTGGAAACTGCGAGGACCGAAAATAAAAAGCGTAGATTTCCTCTATGAAATTTTTCCATCTTTCCACGTCCTGCTGATAACGAAGCTCAGCTATGATCCAAACTGGCCCCTCGCTGCGGTACCGTTTCCGAACTAGATACATCGGCAGACTATGGGAAAAGTGTACGTTGTAGACATTTCATACGAATTACGCTTGAGAAATATAAGAAAATGCTTTGCCCTCGCCACCATTCCACCGCATCGGCATCCGTCGTGCGAGGAAGGAAGTTGAGGAAAAGCTAAGCTTTTGGCTGGCTGGCCGAAGCGTATCGTCTTGGAAAAGCAACGGCGGCACATCGGCAATAGCATGCATACTCGCCCTCGTATGGTGGCGAAGCTCAAGAAAGTGACGGGAGCCAGCACACACCAAGTGTAGAATGTGCTTTGCAATGTGTGGCGCTTCTCTATGAAGGAGGCTCCGCGACTATCCAACATTCCACCAGCTCTACGCTAGCCAAAGTAGCAAATGCAGAAGCAGCAAGCAGCGATGGTGGCGGTGGCAACAACAAAAAACCATACCAATGACAACGGAACAGAATGAAGCAGTAGAAACAGCAGAAGCAGCAGCAGCGGCAGGAGCGCGGATTACGGTGATAGCGCGGCTGGTGGAGGCGCAGGGGCAGTAGAAGGTGTTTTCTGCTTTTCCACGTCCGACAGCAGCGCCAGTGTTTCACAGCCAGTGACACGCAAAGCACACACGACTGAAACCAGTGCCCGTGAGTGACCAACTGAATTACGGTACGTACGGGACTATCACGGACTCGCGGCCTAACGTAATCGTCAGTCGCGCGTATGTGAACGAATAATCGCCTGCGGTGGGAAATCGGATGCGGAAGTAAATTGTTGCGGCGCGTGCTTTTGGCTAATTGCAGTGCGTTCGGCACCGGACATTGTTGTCGCGGCGCGTTAAAAATAATGCGCCAAGCCCGTTACCGCTCGCTCACGCGGCGCTAGTGACCGCGAAATTGCCACCAATTGACCGCGGCACACGCCATACGCGTCTGTTACGCGATTCGTGTTGATGTTGTCCCTTGAACTTGCACGGAAAATCGCAATTGGCGATTGAGTAGCGCATCCTTGGGCGCACGAACGAAAAATTGGGAAAACAACAAAAACGGTTACTTGGTGGACGGAAGTTGATGGTGGCGCTTTGATCGCTTGCCAGATTTTTTTCTTCGATATTCGCCATCGAGCCGTTACAACAATGCAGTGGGCTCGATAAGTGATTGTCGGGGGTTGATGACGCGCTAAGTGATTTGGCGTCGGTCAGCCATATTCGATTTTACGGTTATAAGGATGCTTAAGTGGTGGCTTCGGAAAATAATGATGAGACGAGGCGATTAGGATATGACCTTGGTGTGTTCGCACTTATGGAAAACAGCGTGATTTTGCGAGTGAGTGATCTCCAGTGGACTCGACTCGACTCTAACGAGTAAAAGTGCTTTTCGTGTCCATTGGAAAGTGCGAAAAGCTGGCCTAGATAATAAGCTGGATACCAAAAAACCAAAAAAAAAATGTATAACAAATTCAAAGTAAAGGCAATATGATTTCCCTTCCATTCAGAATTTCTCAGAATGCCCAGAACTCGTAACGGACTTACATTTGAATATTCATGTAACGACTTAGAGTAAATTATTTGAAAAAATTCACCCGCACTGTGAAAGTATTGCAGTCCATTAGCAGAAATGCAAAGTAGCCAATTAAAATTTGTTGATAATCCGCGGAAAAATCATACGGAATTTATCATCGCTCGCAAAACATTTAAAATAATTAACGATTGCAGCAATCTTGAAACATTCAAAGCGCATGCTTGTGCCGTATACGTTGCGCATAATCTATAAAATACTTTGAAAATAAGCGCTCATTTGATGGAAATGGAAAATGTTTATTTAAAATCCACTTTGCATTATGCTATTGACGGCAACTTGGAACAAAATATCCCTCACGAATTGTGTACAATTTTCCGCGAACTGCTTCGAGCTCTTTCAACGCAATAAAATATTTTTAAAAAATTGAATCGACCAAATCGATTGCCATAATTACACGGAAAATGATAATAAACAAATGAAGTTCTGTTTGATATTTATTATGTTAGAATAATTAGAAGTTGTGTGTATGTGTTGTTGTTGCGTTTCGTTTATGAAAAAGTTTTTTTCTAATCATTCAAAATCAATGATTTCCTTTTAACTGTTTGTTCCTTGTGCTTTTCAAATATTTAAGTTCGCTTTTCATTATGAGTTAAGCGATGGAAATGATTTCACTAGAGAGTAAATTCATGGAAATCCTTTAGCCGAGCTACGAGCATAATTTGTTCGTCTTGCCTAGATAACTTTGATAACATGTGTGAATTCTTGGAATGTTTTCCAGCATCCTCTAAATTTCAGCTCTTTATACTTTCAATTTGTTTAATTTAATGGGACAGTTCAGGGCCCATAATTCCTTGACTATTCTCAATAGTACACGCCTACAAAAGAAGTAACTTCTTTAGTAAGTCAATTTGATAAGAAATTAAAATTTTTGCTGGACTTTCCCCATGTACGAGCCTTCTTTGGTACGAGTCCCAATGTCCCAAAACAAGTCCCAATGCATGGATCTGCTTTGAGAGCTATATGGTGCTTTCTTCCGAGTTGTTTTTGCGAACAACTCGAGCCAACTCAAATATGTTATCAACCATATGATATCACGGATCGATAGTCCGATAAAAGACGCTCTTACAGTCCTCTTTATGCCAAGCGAGGCCCCAAGACCCATCCTCTATACGCAATACCGAGACTCGCCTGTTAAAGAAGCGAATTCTATAGTAAATCAACCGCAACTTCCCCAATGTATGAGTCTCCGGAAAATGAGTATGAAGAAAAAATTTGAAAAGTGCCAAAATTTATTTGGATTGATTAATGCTTGAATTTTTTTTTGTCAAAATATTTGGAATGTTATAAAACACATTTCCTTTCAATTTTTTGGAAATTTTTGTTATTTACTGCAGACACCGCAGAATTTTGGATTGCACAAATTCAATCCTTCGTCAGTGCTGAACTGACAAAAATGGACAACGAATTAATAGAAAACGTGTATTTAAAACAATTTTAACATATAAAAAAAAATTCGGTATTGCATTGGTTACTGCGTTAAAAAACGAATAAGCCTCTCCAAACCTACAAAAAACCAATGCAATTACAAATCTATTTGATCTTTATGGTATTTCTATCGCTTTCTGTGATAGTCACCTAAGAGTATTCTTGCTGTTTGTGCTCACTCTATGGTGAAGGTGGACTTTATTTTTGAGCTATTTATGTATTATTTTGTATTATGATTGTATTATGTTGGGATCAAAATGATGAATCCAAATCTATACTTCATCCGTGATTGCGAATTTCGAGTTTGAAGCTACCATTTCACGCGAAAATCAAAATTTTGAAAATTCATAGGTGTTGATGAAGGCCACCTTTATCTTCGGGCTTTTTATTGTTATTATATCTCTGGGTGCATATTCAGTTCAAATAATAGATCCTTATCCCGTCCGCATTTGAGTACCGGACAAAAAATTCTCTAGACCAGGTTAGGACATATTTGCTTCCTGGTCAATACTCTCGGCACTATGTGCGTGCGGAAATCTTTTTTTAACGAAACTCTTTCCAATAGACGTTCCGAATGCTGCCCAATATAATTCATGTAACCTAAGTTATATGCCCGAGGATTACTCTCCAATCTGCCAAAAGTAGGTCTTCAAATTTTTTGACGCCGCCCTTGGATGAGAAACATTTTTGGTCGGCATTGAGCGACGCTCTTATCTCCTGTTGCTTTTTTACCCTTCTTAAACACTTTGGCCCAGGATGCATCTTTAGAACATGAAGCAAAAGAGTCACACTGACTTGCTGTAAAAAATGTTATGAGCGGAATACACTTGAACACTTGTACAATCAAAAATTCAAAGCATGTTTAAATTTCAGAGGTGACATTCACTATAATGTGATCCATTTTTTAACAAAACTTTGCTGTCATATGTTCTGTGTGAAGCAAATTTAGCAGCTTAAACAAAAAGGAGAACAAAAACGACAAAAAACATAAAAAAAGATTACAAAATATACAGTACTTATCACGCTTTTTGAATGCCAAAATTATTAGCACAGTGAACTCTTGCCGATGAACTAAAAAATTTTAAAAACTCTGCACGTTGCGACCGTGGCCATAGATATCAGAATAAAATGCATTTGAATCAGAACGATAAGGTAGCATAAATCCCACTAGAGAAGTCTGAATTTAATGTGTCAAAAAAGATCACTAAATGCTAGCTATCGCGCCGTTGTATACAGTCCAAATATTTTGACGAGCGAGAAAGTGGTTGTCATTAAAAAAAATAAATAAATTTGCTTTTTTTGATAAATGTCCGCGCAAATTTTTAACACAACAAAAAACAGAATTTTCAAAAATCTCTTCGATGCAACGAAAATTTGAACATTTTGTCTGGAAATAAAAAGGTAGCAACTGGCAACCAATATGATTTCATTGAAATTTATAGCTTGGGAAGTAGTAAATGAATATCCTTATATAATCAAAATATCGATATCGAACTTGTTTAAACATATTTTCTTTTTAAATCTGCTATATTTAGGCCATACTCTTCCGCGTTTTCTCATGCAATCCCTAGTTTTCAGTGTTTTCCTCGTGTTTCCAGCACTCACGCATCCGGGTTCAATATTAGCGGCTGATATTTGATTCGGATGCTTCATTCTGGTTTTTTAATTTGATGGTAGCACTCGTATAGCTTTTAGTCTATGGAGTTTCCCGAACGTTCTGCAATATATAGAAGAATTATATCGGTTAGATTAAATTTAAAATGAAGGCCGAATAATAAGCTGCTGTTTTGACTATCTTAGAGCCTTTTCAGAGTCCTATTTATCGGCACATACTTCAAATTTACTGGATTCAAACTATCGCTCCTGTTTTGATTGACCGATCCCGCGTATCTTTCAAGAAAATTATTCTGTCAGAGGGCTTTGGGTTCGTGGTTTTCATTTCCTGTTTTGTCAGTGATGCTTGCCTTTGATGTTGTAGCGCCTTGGAAACGATATTATTTTTTGGCGGAATTTTTTTTTTGGAATACTAACGATTCAAATAATTTTGGGGCGCACAGTATAACATTTTTAAGGTTGTATACAGTCGATTAAAGCAAGTAAAAAACCAGACTTTCCACACTGTTTTCATCCCGGAAGCATAAGAAATGGAACCTGAAAGTCCCTTTTGGTGTGACATATTTTTTGGCAGTGCAACAAAATGAAAGCAATTTAGAATATTCGTCATTTTGTTGCCTTCAAAATGGTTTTTACACCTTGAACAAAGAAAATAAAACGTCGAAGTCCCTTTGAATGTGACTAAGTATTTTCCTCCTTTACAAAACGCAGCACTAGAAAAATTCGTTACTGTATTGTGGTTAATTTTTGAAAAACATAACATTGAGTCTCAAACAAAAAGAAACGACTGAAGCTAACGGTAAAACAAATGCAAAATTCAAGGATAGTCTTTAAAAATCGAAGAATTTATAGTAGGAAGGCTGGTATACTGTTCACTGTGTGTCAAAACTTTCTGAGCTTTACTGGTTCACAGTAAAGGTTTGAAAATTTGCGTGTATAGACGAAAGCCACGGGAGCTGCCCTCGGTGGGCGGATTTCCTCGAAGCGCTGGAAAATCATTTCTACACACATAAATCTCCGATGTGGATTCAAGAGAACTATCTGAAGGACCAACGTCTGTCCTACGCGATATCCTCTGCTCTGACGTGTGGAACACCTGGTTGTCGAGCTTTGAAACTTAAGTTGCCAAGTAATGTGGCCTTAGATATAAGAGATATTCCCACGCTAGTCGCTGATTCCTAATTCGAGCCTGAAGAACTCAGACTAGACTTACGAATGTACCGTGTGAGGGGTTAGGAAACTGCTTGTGGGATGAGGCAAATCAGGGAAACAGAAGCGAAAAAAGGAGTCATCTTTGCAAAGAAGGGAATCTCCGAAGTCGTTACTGTCACTATTGGGCAAGCACAGGTCAAAGTGATACCAGTATTGAAAAACCAGAACGTGTTGATAGGCTCGAGAAAGGGTTTTCCCGTGCAAAGGAACAGAAGGTTGAACTGCATTGTTGACTTTTTCAGCATATTTGGGAGGCAATACACGGAGTCGCTAATCGTTTCTCAGAAACGCAATAAAACTGTTGACAAATGAGCTTGCGTAGTATATTCTATGGTAGTATATAGTAGTCGGTTCAAAAAAATAAAAAAGATAATGAAGGATCGGGAAGCGTCGTAGTTGGCGGGATCACTTCTCCTGCATTTATCTTTCTTCTTTCGTGCTAGAGTAGGAAGCTCCGGGAGGTTCCGAGCCCCCGAAGCAAGGTATCAGTTGGAATTGCTTAGCACATGGCTCCAGGCAAGGTCTTGAGATCGAGAGGGCAGGTGTCTAGAGGAAATTCCGAAAACGTTGCACATTTGGGGGCACCATATTCATGGCGTAAATAGCCTTCATGTTCATACAACGAAAAAATTGGTTTTTCTTATCTCTTTTCCCCTGATTAACTATTATATTCGATTAGGAAACTGAAATAAGTTGAAAAGTTGATTTTGAATCGCTAAATGCATTCAAATCAGTTTCTGTTACTACGCCAATACTTTATTAATGTAAACTTTGAAGTAATTTTAAAAGTATTTGTTGAATAACTCATGTAATATGCTCGATTGCATAATAATTGGATAGTGTAACATTATTCCAATAAGTTACAAGTACAGCAAATGCCCGCTGAATCACGTGTGCAACTAATACAAACATTTATTCCGGAAAACGCAACGCTTATCTCATTTCCCTTTAAAATACATTTAACTAATTGCTGTGCTAATTTATTGTATCTTTATGCATTTTTCTTTTTCAAGAACAACACACACACTCACAACCATATGTTCATAGTACAATTTTGTTGTAATTATCTAACTGAAGATAACGTTACAAAGACATAAATTAATTATGATATATTGCCTTTACTTTGGTACTGCGAATCCTTCAATTAATGCAGCTTGAATTTGTGTATAACAGATCGCTCGAAAGGATATGTTTAAAAATTGAAAACTCTATAACATGACATTGTAAAGTACATCCAAAATAACTCGGTACAAGTCCGAAAGGTAACGACAGGACTTTGAAAAAACTCAAAACAAGATAAATAAAAAAGAAGTGATCTTAAAAAAAAAAAGTTAATATGTAACATTATAAGTGTTAACAAGGTGATCACCTGAAACCTTGTCCAACACAATTTCATCAGTACTTCCGGCTGTGGACGTAGCAACAAAAAGGCATCGACATCAGCATCTGCAGCACTTTGGACAGCAATAAATACCTACAACAACAACTTCCTGACCGTTGGCCTACAACCTGCAACCCTTACTCCCTAACTCACATGGCAGCAGAGCCTTCCGCCGATGTACCGAGTACCATGGCTGTCATGTTCTTCCGCCGTATTAACATTTAATTATATAAATAATTGTTTAAAGTGAAATGGGTTTGATTGAAATTACATAACATCTCTCTATAATGTGATTAATCTGTATTGATTTTACCGCGGAGTGGAAAGGAAACGACGCGAACTCACTATATTCTGATGATATGATAAATTGCGTTGTTGGTGTGCACAAAACTATCTTTTATCAGTCTGTTGAGTAAGATTCGAAATAAAAAAAAAATAACGCCACCCTACTTCCTTCCCCCCTCAAACAAAAAGTCTGCAGTGAAATTGTTAACATTTCGTTTTTTTTCCTTCTTCTTCTTTTGCTTGAAACTTTTCATACAATTTGCCGTGTACACACTCTCGTGCATTCATATGAGTTTGTAATGTACACAATCGTATGTTGTCGCGTTGATTTACATGTGTGACATGTTAAAAAAAAATTCAGTATAACAAGAAAATTGAAAAATATCGAATATAAACGAAATAAAAGTAAACTAGTAAAAAACTAAAAGGTTGCTGGAGCAATTTGTTGAAAAAGCAAAAACAAAAACCATTAAAAATAAAACAAAATAATACTACGCTGCTGTTGGACAACTCTATCTGGAAAATACTTCTTTAATGAGTTATTGGGTAATTATCTAAGATTTTTGTATCAAAGTGTACGCAAGCATTGTGTTATGCTCATATGTGTTTCATGTAACATAACTCGTACGTAGAGGAATTGTATGAATGAACGAACAATTGTGTACTGAATATGTCCATGTATGTTGATTGTGTGATAGGTTAGTAAGTGCACAATATTTCACAATGAATCATTTCATTTTGTAATATGTAATGTGCAGTCATTCAAAAAGTATTAACAAAAAAAACAAGAGAAAAGCCATTGAGTGAGCACTAGTTCGAATCATTTTTAATTATGCAATCGTCAAACTTTAAACAAAAATATAATTTTTAATTGTTTGTTTGTAATTCCCCCGTGAGTATAATTTGATTGAAAACTTTCGGTATGTCCACCAACTAACTGACTTTCAAATGCCACAAAGTTAAACGATTTTCTATTATTTATATCAATTTTTTTTTGACACACGAGCTTTCGTCGCTAAGACAAAATATTCCAAATTTCAATCTTATACTTTTCTCTATAATTGACTAAAACAAAGTCCTGAGTTCTCTCAGAAACCAGTGTCCTACCCAAGCATGGGAAAATGTTGAGAACACCAGCAACCCTTCCGAGCCATTTTGGTCTTGTTTTCAAAAATTTAAAAACCTTTCCGGCAAAATTGAGGGACTTAGAAAACTTACTTTGAACTTATTTTCAAAGTATATAAAAATCCAAAAAAAAAAAATTGTATTTTAAATTTTAGTTTCAGTTGTTTTATGTTGTCTAATAACTAGTAAATAAGAATAAATAAAAAACGTCTCAAACTTTTGCTCTCACTTCGATTTATACGGAGTCTAAATGCGTCCTCACGAAGTCTGGGCTCAACTTGACCAGCACTAGGGAAACTTCCAACATAGCCAACAAAACAACCGCATTTTGGATACTGAATGACACAGAGAATGATTTATTTACACTTCACATAGTGCCAAGGATCTGTAACTCATTTAGGGGTCTTTTGTGTTTCACTTTCAGTGTTTCTCGCTTTCCTAATTTCTCCTCGATTATATGACTGCGTTCTCCGATAACGGAATGCACAAAATCGTGCATTATCCTTTTCGATCGAATGCTTCCAGCGATGGCTTTCAATTTATCTTTGAAGGGTGAGAGATCGGCGTTTGACGGCTATAATTACCTCAATTGTCAGACCGTCGTTGCTACGAATCAATTGTAATGCCAACTAAACACATTCTCTGTCAGCCAGAACACCTAACTATTGCATTACATGTTCCTCATTGATTGAATGCTTCCAATACTAGCTTTCAATACTAGTTTTTTTTCTCGAAGGAAGACTGGGATGTTTCGACTTTTCGTGCCCCAAGTGTCAGACTGCCATTGTTAGTAATCATTTGTACTGTCGACTAAGCACCTCTTCTCTCAACTGTCAGACCTACCCCGCAACCGTTTGACACATTGTTCAAGGCTACTCCTCTTTTTTTCTACGCGTAATCACAACTCCATGTCACAAGGATCCTTTTTCCAGCAGTAAGAATAGACAGGAAAATTGTTAGAGAATTATCCCCAGCAGTTGACGCATCTAAGCAATCAAGTCCGTCCTTCCATGTTCTCAGACGAGTCCCAAATGTAATCTATCGACAACGACAATTTTTCAGTTGTTTCCAACAATCCTCCGATAAAGCATTCTGGGCTTAATGTTCCTGTTTTTCGTGGCAAAGTCACGGCGTTGTTCATGTGTCTTTTGGACGGAAAGAATGTGGTGTTACGAGTGCCATCTTTCTCTTACATTCGGTGACAAACCACGGAATTCCCTACCTTTTCTTGGTAAAGCCACGCAATTTTCTGTCCTAACTTTTAAACGAGAAAGAAGGTTGCACGAGTACGTTCTTTCTCTTCAGTCCAGAATAAGCAATAAGGAGAATGCGACTTACCGAATCTCCCCATTGTTTTTTGCCAAAGCTTTAACTTTTGCTGTTCTATATTTTCTACTTGTCTTATCTTCTACTTGCCTCATCTTTTTTCTGCCTCACAAGATCCAGATTGTGTCACTAGTGTCTTCCTTCTCTTCAGCATAGAGTAAAAAATCTGTAGATATAGACATAACCGATTTATCTTATTTTTTTTGGTAAAGTCTCATCTTCTCTGCATCTTCTGCATGAAAAGGTGCTCTGAGTGCCACCTTACTCTTCAGTGTAAGACAAACAATCTTGAAGTTTCGAGTTAATGGTCTTGTACACGTGGGGCCACAGCATACCTTTGCATACAGCACAAACACTATCGGACGACGTCTATCAGACAGAAATAGAAACAAAAACAAATAAAAATATATTTTTATTGCGCTTTTAAGCAACAGGTTTGACAGGTTAAACTTGTTTAATTCAAAAAAAGGATACATTTACCAATTTAAATAGAATTTTTTCAAACATAACAGGTCGAATTTCAAAATTTATAACGGTAAAATACCGTTAGATCAGGAATTTGTGCAAAGTGTCAGTGCTGCATGTAGCTACGGTGTGGTAGTACCTGTACATACCCTAGGGTCGTAACAAGATAGTGTTATCACTGACACGCGCTTAAATTAAATTTCGAACAAGCCTCCAATCCAGCAGTATTCGACAATGATTTGTCAAATGCAATGATATTTCTAATCAAAACATTTTGGAGACAGGACATAAAGACGCAGGTGCAGAGAGATGCGCATTAACATTGTCTTAAATTTTTTACTCATATACAATGACTTATATATACTTTTCCACCCGAGAAGTTGTTATCACTTACAGAACGATAACTATCGCGCTCTACCCACGCACTTACGTCATCTGAATTTCAAGCTCTCTACCTTGCAAAGCTCGCTTTGTTTGCTATAGAGTGTATTCGTATCATTTTCTTCGTGATGTCGCTCCGAAGTGTAAGCACTTGTTTGCAAATAGTTACGCTACGGTCATACTAAGAACATTCTTATCCGCTAAATATCTGCGTGAAATAGAAGTCATCCTCAACATGCACCAGTCAATCAGATCAGTCAATTTTACATTTAACTTTGTGTTTCAGGATTTGCCCAAAATACGTCGTCTTAACGTCTACTTCTGTGTTGATATTAAACTGAGTTTAAGCGATGGTTTCCATCTTAACTTCATTTTTTTGAAAGTGAATTTTTTAAGCAAGAAGAGTGATTGATTCATCGCTACAATTACGAATAAGCCGCTTTCGCCTAATCTGTCTGGTATGGCGATGCAATTCGCAGTGCGGCTCATCTCTGTTCTCGTCCAGGGATTTTTTGGTCCAGTTCCATGCAGACAGTATCGCTGCGTTTCACTCTTCCATATAAAACTGTAGACTTACCAGACGTCACTCGGCTTGACCCGCGGAATTAACCATCAGTTAAGTTAACCTGAAATCTCTTCTGCGACCTACCAGGACATTGCTAGGTCAGATTAAGCTTGGAGCAAGTCCTGTCTTTTGCTCTTTAATATATTTCAGTAACATTTTCAGTCCTGTTTCGTTAATCTGTTAAATCCTGTAGAGATAAAAATTCCTGAAATGAAGCTTGGTTCGTTCAAATTTGGTTCTGCAGAGCGTTCATTTATCGGTTATCGGTTATCCTAAAGTCTCTCTTTCTCCCTAGCAAAGATCAAGCTCGATGCCTAGTCTTTTTCTTAAATGCCAGTTCGTTGCTGGTCGAGGTTTTTCCTGCTAGTCTTATTGTAACGTCTCTGACAAAATTTAACCAAAGTGCCAGGGTATGTAAGCAGCGTAGAAAACCGCCAGACGAACCGAACGGCGAGAGGAAGATATGACAACTGCCCGTTTGCTGGTTAACTAAGGGGATCCTTTTCTCAGGGATAACCTCATTTTGTTTGCGGTATCGCATCAACATGGCGTCCAAATTATATCTACATCGGTCGAAAAAAAGTTTATGTAGAAAAAGTTCTGCAAAAAAATTTGAAACCCCCAAAAAACCCCTTCGAATCTGGAAAAGGATACTCCAGAGCTATGAATCAAAATTTAAATAGTTTGGATCTCATGGAAAAAATTGTTTGGTGGTCCAAAAACACAATCGAGGAATCTAGCTAGCCCGCATGTACCTTACTACATCTTAAAAATAATCAGGCATGAATATGGTTTGCAGACCCTTTTTTTGCCCCGGTATACGTCTCCCGGTAATTGTCATTATTTCTATAAAAATATGTTCATAACATTGGACGCATTCCTCCACAAACTTGGAGAACAAGCCGGACTTAATAGCTTCTGTGTCAAACGTTATAGTATTCCGTTAAAAAGGATTCAGCAAAATGTAAGAATAATTCTTTATTCACGCAGTGGTCGGAATAAAATACCTGCTGTCATCTGGTCGCCGGAGGACGGTATTTGTGTCACTTTTGTCATGATTTTGGCACCAAACACGGTGTTTTGATTAGGAAAATTTTTGAATCTCTTGGACTGTCTATCAGGGTTCTTTATTAACTGGATGAAAATGGCTGGGTATCGGTGTCCTTTTTGCGACAAATGCTGCTTAGTGCTGGCATCATAAAGTGAAGGGTGTCTTCTCAATTTTTTCAGATGATATCTTAAGGTTTTCTGAAACCACAAGGCCCTTACCACGCTTTTAAAGCTTTTATGAAAAAATCTTAAGAACCAAAACTCGTTGAATTTTACCTTAAATATTCAATTCTATCTGGGAACATACGATATGTCTGCTTCCGTACCTTTATAGTTATTCAGGATATGATTCTCGAGCATCTTATGTTATTGCTAAAATAACAACTTCATAGATTGGAATATTGTATTAATTAGACTAAGTAATCATACTATATAGTTCCCTAAATGTGTTCGCAAGTATATATTGTAATGTTTGCAACTAAATTGTCTACATATTAGCTATGTTTATCGTCTTATAGCTTCCATCATTTAATTGTTAAACGGCACCGCCCTGCTTATATATACAATTACCATTTCTCTCAATCTATGGTAAATTATCCTGAAAATTTAATGGGACAGACAGGAAATGTTTGTTGTACCTAATCTATGAATTGACCTCTTGTCGGTTACATGTATTATTTACATTATATAACTAGGTGGATGCAGAGAATAAACATGAATGTCCTTTCAAGTGAAATTGTATCTTCTATACTTTACTAGTTAATGCGACATTCAGCGATTGAGTTGACAGAAAAAAAAAAATTTAAAAAAAATTAATTCAAATCAAAATAATAAATTTCAAGCAACAATTTTTCAATATAATTTAAATATTAATCAATTGGATATCGTCCTACAATACAATGGTAAGGTTTCCTGTTGTATTGATGGAAGCAAACGCTTTCACCGAACCGCCTTGTGGTGACCCCAACTCGAGGAATTCTATAAATTTCAATGCGTGATGTCCATTATTTCGTTTGAATTTTCATGCTTTTGTTTCACATGCTTTTAACATTAGTATAAATTAATTGAAATTGATGATTATCCTTTGCGTGATTGACCGTATTGAGGCGTTTTATTTGTACTTGTAGCATTCAATGTCTGGTCTGTTGGATTATACTTTAAGCAAGAAAGTAGGCTTACCTAGAAAAGCGGAAATACATGTTTAAGGATCCAAAGTTCGTGTATGATAATTCCAGATATTAGAATAACTGTCAACAACTGTCAAACAACAATAACAACTGGAACGATTGTCATGCGAAGAGGATAACTATGTTTAGTCTGTTGTTCAAATTGAAACTCTATTCGGAGAGAATCCGACCTTTGGCTTTTATAAATAAACAAGCATATATGTTACGCTTAAAACCTTATTATTTTCAAAACAGTCCCCTTGGGAATCAACACACTTGTCCAAGCGGTGCCGCTATTGTTGACAGGATTTCAGGACGGTGCTAAGCTCTGCTATCGTTGTAGCGATGATATCCTCTCTTTCCTGAAACTGCTTTCCTTCTCAGGGATTGTAGAATTTCTTCTTTTGAGCTTGGGAAATAGCGAAAAGTTGTCGGGAGTCGTAACAGTGGCGCAAGGAGTATGTTCAATCACAAGACTCAAGTATTTCGTAAAAAAATCAGTGTGTAATTGACGCGGCAAATTTCGGGTGACTAGAACTTCTGCCTTATGCATCGCAGGAAATTACGTAGCTGATACAGAACATCCTTGTACTACTCGTTGAGGGTAGCTTAACTTGGTGGTCCTTACAGTTTGTGTATCATATTACGGGAATTAATGACAGCTGTCAGCATAACTTTGACGTTACTGTGCGTTTTTAGCCCGTTTCCAGTACTTACCATTGTGCTCCAAAAGTGGTTTGCATCATCTGAATGGCATGCATCCTATCCGGATTTTCTCATTTCCAGCTGCATTTTTTAAATAAAAACTGCTTTTGTATTTATTTCTCAAAGTTTTAATCTGACATAACTGACACTGGCCTTGGCCATTTTTTTTTTTCAGAAACAAAATTTCCTCAAACGGCCTGCGGACGATGTTGAAAATAACGGTGTTGGCGGCGGTCCTGAAAATTTCGAGCCCCCAGTCAAACTTCAGCACAACGGTTCCGAAAACTTAACAAAATTCTCCGTTGAAATAGTTCAACAGCTGGAATTCACAACGTCAGCGGCTAACTCGCAACCACAACAGATAAGCACAAATGTCACGGTGAAAGCGCTAACAAATACATCGGTGAAGAGCGAAGGGGGCGGAGGTGGTGGTGGTGCGGGTAATGGAGGTGGTCAAGGCGGTGGCCAAAATGTAAATGCTGGTAGTGGGCCAGGTGGAGGCGGAGGAGGTGGTGGTGCGGGCGGTGGCAATGGACCTGAAACAGGTGCAACTAATGGAGTGGGTGGCAATTTGAATGGAGGTATACCGACGGGGGCACATGTCGGTCCAGGACACCCAGGCGGACCTGGTGGCGGTATGGGACCGAACGGTGGTGGCAACATGCCAGGAAATAATAAGAATATGGGTGGTCATCATCATGATTTAGGCAATTTGGTTGAATGCAAACAAGAGCCCAATCATGATTTTGCGGACCTGCAAAATACTTTGGATGCTGGATTGTCGGACCTGGTAGGCGACAATACAAACGAGGAGGGTGATGCATTGATCAAGGATCTGATATCAAATCTGCCCGAATTCCATCCAGAGTTTCTCGACTTCGAAGAGAAACCTTTGCTGGATATTAAAACAGAAGATGGCATTAAATCCGAAAATAATACGCAGTCGCTGATTGACAGCTTGAATGTCAAGTCCGAACCACCCCTGGGTCAATTCAATCCAAATTCATTTGGCAATGAGAACCCAGCGGGCATGAACAAGCTCCGCAATCAATACCAAAATGGTCCGAATGCTCCAATGTCAGAACTATCACCCGCAGCTCAAACTCTCAAGCACATGGCCGAACAACATCAGCACAAAAATGCCATGGGAATGAACTTCCCCCGACCTCCGATGCAGACGCATGGTCCTCCGCAAAATCAAATGATGGGAGGCAACCGCTTTGGAGATTTCAACCCGTTCACAAATGATTACATGGGAACGCAGACCAATCAAGCAGCTCCAACTGGTGGTATGCAACAATCACATACACACTCGCAATCACAAGGACAAGTTCCACCGACACAATTCCATAAAACACAACAGTCGCAATCTTATGTAGACATTAAGCAGGAGCTCTTCTACTCGTCGCAAAATGATTTTGATCTCAAACGGTTGCAGCAGCAGCAACAACAGCAACAAGCACAAATGCAACAGCAGCAACAACAGCAACAACAACAGCAGCAACAGCAACAACAAAATCCACTTGGACCAGGTGGAATGCCACCGAGTTCCAAAATGGGACCAATGCCGCCCGGTGCCGGATATAATAAGGCACCGAATCCACAGTCACAACAGCAGCAACAACAGAATGCACAACAGGCACAATACTCACCGTATGGGTCACCAATGTCCGGAGGACCAAATAGTACCGGTAGTCCAGGTGGTAACTATATGCCATCACGGGGTGGTAATGGACCTGGTGGCGTCAATCCGAATGCAGGTCCGGGAGCTGGTCATATGCCTCCAGGGCCGGGTAACGGTGGACCGGGACAAATGCCCCAGCAGGGTGTACCGCCAAATGCTCAACGCCAACAATCGGCATCGGGACCGAATGCAGCGACAGGACCTCCTGGCAATGGTAATGGCGTTCCAAATGCCAACGCTTCCGCATCAGCAACAACGCTACAGATGAAGCAAACGCAACAATTACACATCAGTCAACAGGCAGGTGCTCATGGTATTCAGGTGAGTTCTTATTTTTACTTTACCGAGTTACGATAGACCGAAAATTTTAACGTATCTCTTGTGTTACTTACTCACATGCATGGTACTTGAGAAATGCTCAAAGTTTCCCCAGGGCAATGAAAAATGTTTCTAACAGCACGTCGTGGAGAGGGGGGAGGGAAACGTTTCGCAGAAAGTATTAAAATATGCATTGTTTGGATCAAAAGCAGATCCTTTTGGATTTCACCTTGACATTTGGACCAGATGTTGACCAAACCAAATATATTTCAATGCATGTTTATCCAAGGATAATGAGAAATATCTGTGTTAGAAAAGGGCATTTAAATTTAATTAATTTCAATGGAGTAGATAGAAATTTACGATGAATTTTTCAATCGCAACTGTTGGTTATGTTCGATAACATCAAAAAGTAGCCTCGACTTTTAACCTTTGCTATATGCCAGACGTTGGTATTGAATGGATGATGACCTCGCAAACGGTTGCGATCTCGGGGACAAATACAATTTGAAAATCTCAACGAAATTCCAAACATAATTTTTCTTCAAAAATGATTCAAACTTTCAGTAATCAGGACGATTCTAAGCTAATGTTGATTGGAAATAACCACTAAAACAATACAGAATTGACCACACTACCAATGGAACTACTTCTACTACTGCTACTACTCTTACTGCCAATAATACGACGAGTTTCACTTTCTCCTTCTTCCTTGTGGCAAGTCAGGTCTTCTCGTTCTTTGGCCTCGCGTATACGACGCCTCCCAGTCCATTGGACTAATACAACTACCGCCACTTCCTAAATTACCAATTCAATTATTAGTCAAATTATTCCTCGGCATTGTCGTCGCGCCATAGGTCTTCTAGTGCCTTTTTCTCTCTGATATGAAGCTCCCAACATTTAAGTCTTTTGTCCGCGTCCTCCGATTTGAAAATCCTGCTAGCGATTCACGAACTTTGTTAATTGAGCCTACCCAGCGCTGCCATTGATTTCGGTTTGGTTTTTGTCCCTCAGACTTACCTGCGAAGACATTCCTAAAAATCATCCTTCGTCAGCCATCCACTGTACATAGTCAACCGATTGTATCGTCCTCGATTTTACGATCATAGAAGCGTCTACTATAACTCGTGGAACAATATCAACTACCACTAGTACTTTTACTACAACTACAAGTGCTACTGCTTCTACTGCCACTGCTTCTACTACTAATGCCTCTATTACTATGACTTCTACTGCAACTATTACTACTAAAACTACTACTACTACTAATACTACTACTACTACTACTACTACTACTAAATACTACTACTAAATACTACTCCACCGTTTTGTTCAGATTCGGGTCCAATAGGATTTTATCAAGCGGAAATACACACATTTTCACCTGACTATTATTCTTCTGGAGAACATAACATGACAAAAGGACATTCTCTTCAGCTAATCCTGAGTTTGATCATCACTTTATCCCAGCGACATATGCTCTAGTGTGTGCTGGCCGAGAATCCTAGTCGAATTTTGCTCTCGTTTCCTATCGATCTCGGATTGAGAGTGTTCGTACTTTAAGTTGAGTTTCCAAAAGTCAACTGTTGCGCCATTGATTGTTAAAAATAATCATGACATATTACAGTGACAGTGAAATTTTAAAGAAAAGATGTTTGCTCCTACCAAGGAATTCAAGGAGTTATTTTTACTTTTTTTTTTTAATAAAACCTGGAAAATGATATAAAATAACTGTAAATTATTAATTTAATTTGCACCCTTTGATTAATTTTGAAAAATTATTGACAAATTTATTTCATTTCGAATACTTTAAATGGAAAACTAACTCATTTGCCTTACGCACTCACTTCGTATTTAATTCGATTTGGATTCATCAATTCAGCAACATCGCACTGACATTGTGGAGGACACGGAAATTCCCACTCAGCCAGATTTATTTTAGCGACCAAAGTAATCCTCATAAATATGTCAGTTCGTCGCGTTGATTAGAGTCCCATGAGAGTAACCTGAATCGAACCTCTAATCAACATAACTAAGGAACTCGCCCAACGGGCGAACACTCATGTACATATGTGTATGTAATACGAGTACGTATATATATAAAAGTCAACCAATGCAAAATGCTACACACATCCATACAATCGCGTATGCACGCAGCGAAGCCTCTTCGATGCGAATAGAAAAACAATTTTCCCTTTTTCCGTTGGAAAAGCGTAGTCGCTTTTCACCTGTCGCCTCCAACATTTCACATATAACGGTTGGTTTTATAACGCCACGCTCTCGCAGCAAAGCATCTAAGAAATTAATATCCTGAATGCCTTCGTCGCTTGCCTCGAAACAAAATGAAATTGCACTTGGATACATAAACAAAATCTCATTTGTGTGGTTGCGGAAGTTCTAAGGACATCTAAGGCTGTGGCGGATGGTGTAGGAGCGAAGAAGTTAGACGGAACGGAGAGAGAAAACGAAAGTGGTGTCGAAGGAATAAGGCGCAGGCTGAACTGGTGAAGACACGACGCTATCCGTCGCTCGTCGCTGAGCTAAAAAATCATGAAGCTCGCACAAGGAGCAAAGGACCTTTATTAGGACATGAAATTGCCAATAGAAAGATGGTAGCCATACGTTTTGCCGCGTCTTATGATGCCATAAGAAGCACAAAACGACAGGATCGTCAGGAATGTGGGAAGATTACATCTATGGGTTTGCCGGCGATGAGCAGCAAGGAGAAAGCTGTCGTGGGAAAGCTCCTTGGGTTTGGCTCGTAACGCCGCCACCTTCGTATCGCCGCCCGTTCCGAGATTTGCCGACACCAGTTCGGATTTTGGCACGGAATTCCAAGTAGTGCCAATTGAGGGGAAGTCGCTATTGCTGCTAAAGAGGACACACTACATGATTATGAAGCAACAAGAATATGAAGGACACAAATGAGCTTTTCCAACTTTATTCAATGGCAAGCGAACCTCATGGGCGAGAGCAAGACATCGAATGCAATAACGAATGATTGTAAATTATTTATTTTGTTTGATGTTATAAAGGTTGTTTGGAGGATGTTGGACTGGGAATGGTTGGTGATGGCTCGAGAGTGGGTGGTGGCGCAAGTCTCGGGGAAAATGAGAGGCTTGTGCCTACTTGGGCAGCACAAGTGAAGTGAAGTTCAAGCTAGAAGTTGAAATACGGACAAAGTTTCTTCGTTAACGGCCGCTTTCATCTGCGAAGTGTAGACAAGCAGAAGCAGAAAAAGAAGAGGACTTCCAGCGAGAGAATCGATTTGGAGTGAAGAGTGTTTGTAATGTTTAACCCCTGGTTCGGTTGCGAATTGAATGAATGATATTGAAATAATGGCAAAAGAGCGGACGAGAAGCCGTAGGAATGAAAGTGGAATGGTCTCAGCTACTTAGTCCATTGTTCACCAGGATGGGTAGTATAATGTCTCTGAATAGTCGGGAAGGTACACCCGCTTGCGTTAGAACAATGTTGCTCACGAACTGAAATATTTGTAGACATCTCCAACCATCGTGCTCAACATTGTTTCATATTTGGGTCATGCAAGCATGAACACCTCACCTCATTTCGCCGATTTAGATCAGCACTTTCCGTTAAAAGTGGCTCAAAAGGATTAAGACGAATCATAAGTGATTGCCAGAATAAATGGTCGAAAACTTTTCGGACATTTTGCGTTTCTAGTTCTCGTTGGAAACTTTCATTGTCCCCGACAACAGGAACCCAAAACAGAAACAGAAGCAGAAACATCTCAGCTAGGACACGTGTAGATATGTGCTCCACATTATCGTACATATATACACTAAACACTGCTGGATTGTAAGCGCAATGCTGGTATTTCCGTGCCCTTTGAAGATGAACGAACGGAAAACGAGAAAAACTTCATCGTCCATCCCCGGCGTGAGAATAAATTTTCTAGCCGTGGTTGTGGAAACGTTAGCAGGGTTAGCAGGCATAGTTGGGCAAAGGAGATCGCCTGGTTTGCCTTTTAGCACGCTGTTGTTAGTTGGTTCAAAATGAAATTTTCCTTGCCGAATGGCGAATCATTTATTAATTCTTATTAATAGCAGATCAAGGCTTCGTTATATATGTGTAATTGTGTCGGAAAGTTCTCTATTGTATGCAATAAACATGAAATAGTCATAGTCACATACAAATGGAAATACGAAAGTTAGGATTCGTCTTAAGTGAGACGAGGGTAGATAATCTGCTCTGGTGTTGTTGGATATCCTTCCGTGATGTCATTTGTGTCAGGAAATTTTCGGCAATCAGCTGAATGTTTGTTGTATGTATTGGCTTTGCAGTAAGACAACTGAAGTGAAATGCTTGGGGTGCAAAGGAGGTGCAGAAAGGACTAAAGTAATGTTGAAAAATTCGGAATATGTTATAGATGTTCTTGTTGCATGCGTGATTTCAGTTTTCATGTAGGTTAACAAGGACATAAACCTTGAGAGTAGGCGTCGTAATTAAAAGAGCTACGAAAAGAGTAATAGACTGTTTGTTCATGTTCAATATTCCCGATAATTGGATCTGACAGGCAGTCTAACAACGATTAAAATTAAAAATGAAAGATTGCTAAATTCAGGACCTATAGGAAGAGACATCAGTTTTTAAAGATGTTTAAGTCAACTTTGATTTGATTTGATTTGAAGTCAAATTATACGATTCTCAGCTTTACTGTATCCGAATTTGTGTCACCCAGTAAACTCAATCTTACTCTTCCCAGTCATCACACCCCACATTCCAGACATATCCTGCAAAATTTCGGTTTTACCTAACCAAAATTCCTTCATTTCATACTTTTTACATATTTTTAACCTACAATCTCCATGCCTCAATCTATTACATATCAAAATTAAAGTTCGTATCATTTGAAATACTTTAAAAATTGATTAAATTAGTGAAAGTTAAATTAGCTCTCAACACGGAAGTGCAACCTTAGTAGTTGCTCAGTATCGGAGACTGCAATTTCGTTGTTACTTTCTTATACAATTCACCAACTTAATAGTGAGTTTACTTCAAGTTAAAATTAAATTTCCACTTCTGTCTTGAACGTAACAATCGAAGAAACTTCATAAAATGCCATTGATATCCAACTGTCGACATCAATGAAGTGAAAAATTGTATAGTTGGTTAGTTTGTTGGTTTTGCTATTGTAATGAGATGGTAAATGTTACGACTTGCAGACAAAGAAAAAAGTCAATCATTATTTCTTGAATAGTTAATCAAGGATTTATTTGATTTGAACTCTTTTGCCGGTTTTTTTTTTTTGGTTGGGCCGTATGACACTCTTATGTGATTCGATCGAGAAATTCTCCTTCCTATCTGTATTAGAAGTATCCGTGAATTCTGGTTATTAGTATCAATCGTTTTCTAACATCCTACGGCTAGCAATTGTATCAATTTGCTCGCATGATTCATGGTAGCCTTGCAGAAGAGAAAGTAAATAACTTTGACGTTAAGGAAATACATTTATTTCGTTACAACCTTGATTCCTAGATCACCCAAAGTTCACGTCATTTATTTGCGTGCTATCAATATCAGCTTAAGTACTTTTCCACCTAAATACCTGCTCAAAACGAATTAAACCAGTTTCATTAATTTTTTTCCAAAATATTATAAAAGACATCCAGTACTAATTTTTTCACATGTTTCCTTCGCTAAAATCCTTCAAAATGATCAGTCTGCCATCCCTAACAGTAGCTACAAACCCATTGCTTTTCATCAAAGTTTGTTTCCCCTACATGGATATACCAGGAGCCTTGGATACAATTCCTCAAAACCAGATATTGCATCCCTTGTATTATTTATTTATTTTTTTAATGGATTTTTTGTTAATTTCAGTAAGAGTTCCAGTGGTTTTTTTCAATTTGTACGTCTGCAGAGCTCCTGTAAATTTTCTACACAGTATTTCATGATTTCAACATATGATCTTATCCCAAAAATGTTTATAACACTACTAGAATCTTTCCTTAATACTTGTTTCCTTGAGATTCTAGATTCAGTTGCTACTGCTGGTTATGAGGTTTGAATTTAGGATATGCCTACCAAACGCCACGCATAATTAGTTGTGATTCACAGATTTAGGTTGATGATCATAGGCAAGCGTGATACTGACCAAATGACATTATACTTTGACTTTGATTTAGAAATCGGCTTTCTTTTGAGTGCCACTTGAGGGCGGCTTAAACCAACTTTAAGTTTTAAGTCCCAGAAGGTGTTACAGTAGAGTTTCACCAATTCGGTACTTTGAAAAACCAAAAGATGGCGTGATGCTAGAATGGTGTGATTACAGGACTATACAACAAAATCATGATCTACTATGAAGTATACTAAAACTACTATGAAGTATACTATGTTTTCATTTACTAAATTTTTTTTTGTCACAATTTTACGTTTCTCTTGTCAATCATCTTAAAGTTTTTCAAATAAGCTTTATCTTTAGCCAATTTGTTTTGTGTTTAAAGCTTGCATTCCTTGCCTAAAACGTTTTTCTCGAAGATTTCGACGAATTGTAGTATCTTTGACAGATGCAGCGTTTTTTTTTTATACCATCTTGGACAGATATTCGAACAATTCAATGCTGTATCTGGTTTTCTTTTAGCAATAGTGATTTTTGACAACAATATTTCTACAAAGCTCTTTTCTTCTTCTTTCTGACATATTTCTTCATCTCTCATAATTTGCTTGGTTTCTTCAGTCTCTACAAATAAAGATTGGGACTATGCTTCACTTAGCTCAAGCATTCGTTCCGAAGGACTTTCTATCCTCTTGACAATTGTATTGTGGATCATAATTTACATCCCAATCCGTCGTTTCTAGCGACAAAGTGGTATAACAGGCCTTAGTTGTTTCTGCTGTAAAAGGATCCAATCAGGCGATATAGAGTTTTATCAGTTGGTTGAAACAGAGTTTCATTCTTCTGTTTCTTGTGATGAAGCGTTCAGTGTAAGCCCTAGTTACTTCCACGACGAAAGGATCCAATCAGATGATATAGACTTTCGCCAATCAAGTGCAACAGAGTTTCATCAGTCAAGTGAAATATGGTTTCAGATGAAACGCTGTATCAAAACTTACTTTATGATCATGTGCACTTGTTCCTTCAGAAACTGTGGAAAATAAACTTCATTCGTCCGCAAATTCGTGGTAAATTTGGTACGGAAAATAAGCATAGTTACCCCATTTCTTTTTCAAAGCTTTAGGCAAATGAGTTCACTGAAAAATCGTCAGAAAATACGAATGTCAAACTGCTTACTAAACTAAACTTACCACGTAACACTGACACAAAAATCATCTTTTTCTGTGATTATTTTGATCATACTAAATTGTTTTCATATTTGAAAATGTTCTGGATAAAGGTGTGTATTTGGAACGTCCTTACATGAATCGTCGATAGAGAGGTTTCAGAATCACTGGACGGTCAATAAATTGTAATGTCTTAAGTTTTTATTGGAATGGACTCCATGGTCATCACGTGTCTGCCTGCGCTGGTTTTTTTTAATTGCGCATAGCGAGTCTAATCATTGAAAGCACTCATAAATTAGACTGAGGCAATCTAGAAAATAAGTGTTCCAATGTTTCGTAACCTTCCGCGAACGTGGCATATATCGTCCCTTTCACCCCAAGAGCTGTTAAGCTCTTATAGAATGCAGCCCAAGAGCCCGACTTGTTCGGCAGCGATCTGGATTTCCTTCTGGCACAATACGTCCAACTCCTTCAAAAAACCCCTTTATCCCCTTTCCAATAAATACCTATTAATTTTCCTATATTGCAAAAAATTGTATATGCAAATAAATTATTAATCCC
This sequence comes from Stratiomys singularior, assembly GCA_954870665.1. Taxonomy (NCBI): domain Eukaryota; kingdom Metazoa; phylum Arthropoda; class Insecta; order Diptera; family Stratiomyidae; genus Stratiomys; species Stratiomys singularior. The sequence continues at coordinate 8,025,597 of OX940881.1, read as the reverse complement.
CAAACAATTAATAATTTATTTGCAAACAAAAAACCAATACCGAGGTGCAAAGGAAGTCAATGGAAATTCACGGGGACTCGGAACCCTTTTGTCAACTAGAAAATGTTCGGCGTTATCAGAACCAAAACGTGACCCTACAAGCAATTTTGGTAAGGATCATACAAGAAATCCTTCGGTATCAATCAGATTACCACTCTCAACATCAAAACGATTCAGTAAATTCATGGGATTTAATGGATTCATGGATTCATGGGAAACGATTAGGGAAAGGAAAATGCCACAAATTGCTGCAATTGTTGCAATTAAACAAATACAATGTATCCTTAGCATTAATTTGCCAGACACATATAACAACTGAAGCCCCAACTAAACACCTCCCATTGGACACTGAGACCTTATTTGAAACTGTAAGGCCAAGGCTTCTCTACTCTTGTATAGGCGCGTCTTCCGGTTACAGAAATTCCTCTTTCAACAGTGACGGATAGAATGAAGAAAGAGAGAATGTGAGGGAGAACTCCCTGCCCTCGGAACCGGGAAGCCATCGATGATGCTCTTCTTTAAAAGTAGAACTCTCCGCCCATAGTAAGACAGGCAGTTCCAATTTCATTTAGAGGCCAACATTTTTTCAACAATAATTTTTGCACATTGTCTGCACATTTTCTTGGAAAGGTTCAAATGGTGCCTGTTTTGTATTCAAAGAAGGTGCGGTAGACGTCATGTGTGGGATCCGGGCAAAATAAGCAACCAGGGAACCGTGATATTCTCATCTTATGCAGACGAGACTGTAAGACTAAGCAGTTTTGTTAGTTAATAATAAATCAGTCTGACCGTGCTTTCTACAAAATCACTGCTTCAAGTCAATGACCAGATGTGCAGTCCACCTGCCTCGCATCTCATGTAATCACCTTTCCTAGAACAAAGTTAGAGGGTTTCTCTTTTTTCTCCACTAAAACTATCACAATGCAGCTACTCTCTTTGTAGGTAGCCTCTCGTTCCCTCTTCAGCAAGACGCCCTTGGGGGCTTCTTACGCAATAACCAGTGCAGTATGCAAGATAATAAGAAAACATAAAATTCCTTGACTTGATGATTTATTGAAAGATAAGGTCCTTTGAGCCTCCTTTGAGTCCTGGTGTCATCGTGTATGGCTATTCCCGGGATGTCGGCTTATACTGGAGGGTCAACTTCAATTGAAGGACGTCTACTCATGAGTGCGATAAAGTCAGTGCTCTTCTACGGCTCCAAAATCTGGGCTAAAGCTTTAAGTAAGGACTCATACCGAGGGCGTTTCGCATAGTTATAGAGACAAGCTTTGTGGATAGCAGCTACATATCGCACTCTCTGAATCGACAGCGCTGATTATCATGAGGGTGGTCCCCATATTGCTGTTTGCTGAAGAGCAAAGGTGAGTCTACTTACGTAGGGGCAATCAGAATTAAGAAGGATCCTAGCTGTATGACAGGAAGCATGAGGCTAGTGGACCGTTCTGCTCATCAATGTCCTTGAAGCTGTTGTTTTGCAGGAAACATGGTGAAACTGAGTATTACCAGACGCAACTGCTCAGAGGGATCAAGTAGTTTCCGTCTTAACTGCATAAATGAGAAAATCGCGATGCCCTGTTGGTTCTGCTTGATAAAGACTGCAATAGGCAACAGCAACTGTCAAATGAAGTTCGGAAAGGGTTTTGCTGAAGCCTTGCGAACTTGGAAAATTTTAAAACAAGGATTGAGAAGATCTACAAACTTTTGTTGATCAAACTCTTAAGTGAGTTTTGGGAAAAGCCTCGTCGAATTCCGTGGGAAAACCTTTAGTAGTCGAATTGAAGTTCGAAATATTTTGTTCAGATTATTCTGTATATTTTGATTGATTTATCACGGAAAAGTGAGCAAGAGGAGTGTGGGCCAGTAGCATGTAGAAAGCCTGGATAATTTGATCGGATTTTTGTATTAGATGAAGAAGATATTCCAGGAAGAAAACTTATCTGTTGTGAGTCATACAACTAAGCTTATGAACGTCAAGCAAATACTGAAATACAACTGCGCTTATGACTGTCAAGCAATGAAGGATCTCTGCTCGACCACATCTTACAATCAACTCAAGAACATGTGGGCAATTATTTGTCCCTGGAATTTTATATCTCCCATGTCACAATCCGTTTAAAAAAAAGCAACATCTACCGGCACACATCGAAAAATAGCATTTAGCAGTCCTGTTTCTGATGTGACAAGTAAACTGGCTGCAGGAAGAAAGTAAATTCAGAACGTATAAAATTCTAATAATTGTCATACCCTTCTATGGTTGTGAAACGTGTTAGAGAAGCAGATTGAGGGCGTTTGGCCAACAAGTTCTCAGAAAGATATTGTGTCATATTCAATCTGGTTCAAGGACGAGGCATATAGTTTTTGTCGTGAGATAAGAACGCGTTTTTGCGTTAAACTTTTGTTTAAAAGAATGTTTTGGCAAGTCGACCAAATGTCCGAATCGAAAGTCTTTAGAACGTACTAAAAGAACGAATTGAGGTCATGGACCACGAGAAAAATAGCGAAAAGATTCGTGCAATGTGAAAATGGGATAAATAGATCTGGAAGTTAGAGTGTTTAGATTGTAACGATATCTTGGATTTATTTCCCAAAGGGGTCTATTCTCTGACCGATATTGTTTTATGCTTTATTCTAAAATATCTTCAATTCATCAATGCTTATGTATTACTCTGCTGGTGTCTGATCCTTGAATGGTGATTGATTGTCCTGATAATTTAGAATGTGGGGAGTTATGATGAAGGATTTTCGTTGCTTCAGTGGTGAGGATGCCGTTTGGAAAATATTTCAATGTTTTTTCTGCGTTTTATATGGTCGAGTAGCTCTTGTGCAGAAATTGGGTCGATGCGTTATCTGAGATTGACACTTAATCACGTAAGAATGCAGACCCATTGCCTAACCATGATGTTTTTTCGTTATTCTTTCGTTATTAAGATTGTTATTTTATGCTTGGGATTCTGGAAAAAACTGAATATTCCCAATAGCAGGCGCGTGCAGCACGGCTCACTTCCAATAAAATCATGTATGCTGTAATCTTGATATTCTATTGCAAAAGAAAGGATATTCCAGACTGAACTCAAGCAGTCCAGCTCGAAGTTTTTTTATGTCAAATCATTTCCTGGGGATACGAATGAATATTGTGGTTGTGTGCAGAAGTCAGCTGGGTCCAAGATAATGTAAATACGTTTTAACCTTGCCTTGACTGATAATAATCACGTTCAATCACAACTTGCGGGATTCAAGCGATTCCACTGAAACGCCACGCGCTCCGCTCATCATCAATCCGTACTAAAGTTTTTAACAACTTAGCAACAAACCTACCGAATGATTCCTCGATAAATGCCATTCAATTTATAGAAATGTATTATTCCATGCTCTATGTTTTCTATGTTTTATTTTTTGCTTTTCTTTTTAATTTTTTTAAACGTTTTCGTCGCGCACTTCGTTGTTCTTGTCGATTTGTTGTTCTTGTTGTTGCTGTTGTTGCTGTGGTTGTGTTTGCATTTTCGCAAATCGACAAGGAAACAAGACCAAATCAAAGCAACAATTTGCTTCCAGATTCACAAGACGACATAGTATTTTTTTGCGCACGTACCTTCAAGGCGATACACTCATAAAAATGCAATGAATTTGATTTCACCTGAGCGTCGAGGAACAAAGAGGGCAACACCAGCCGGAAAGATGGCGACTTGGTTGGCGTGGTGGACGGGTGAGGGGGTTGCGATGGGGACGTTGAAACGACATCCATATCAGGCCAAGCTGGGCCGTCAATATTGTTACTATACGATTGCCAGTGTGTGCCAATTGCAATATTGTTACTATGGTTTGCTAAAATAATTGTTGTTGCCGTGGTGGCGCAGCAGTAATGCAAAATACAACAAAAGGTGATAATCGAGGTTACCGTCATCGTCGCAGTCGCCAACTTTGTCTTCTATTTGAGTATGCTCACTATCAGCCATTGGTGCAATATTGTGTTGGAACTGATGGGATTTGTTGTTGATGTGTTGCACAATATTTAGTGCAAAAATATTTAGTGCTGGTGGAGCAGAGCCAATGAAAATTTTCGAAAAAAAAAATTCATTTGAATTCATGTTCTGATTTCCTTGACTTACATTTTCAGCATAGGAAATGTTTGCCCTTCCGACGAAAAAGGTTCATCTCCAATCAAAACATGCTTCATTGGTGAATCTGTTGATAGGTGTCAGGCATTTCGCCGTCAATTGTGACGTTCTCCTAGGAAGTTTCCTTAAAGAAAGCCTATCCCTAGGATTCAATGGTTATCGTCCACCCAAACATTAATTATAGATGTTTTCTTACTATTCAAACCGCTCTCGACTTAAACGTTAAAAAAACAAAAGATCATTCAGAACCTTTCCTTTAAATGTACTCTAACCCTCATGTGGCCATAATTTGAAACACATCATCCTTCAACAACTTATATACGTCCTTATTCAGTAATTTATTTGCTTAGCTGTTTGAATTTTGGCATTTTGAAACTTCGACAGTTTTCCATCATCAACCACTGATCTACTGATCCTCACTTGCTCCTGATCATATTCAAAAATTCATATCCCTTGATTTGAGTAATCCACTTTACTTATTTCCAAATTTAGATCCAATGATGTCCTTTGGAAATTTTCCCTACTCGCTGTCTGTATATTTATCTCCACTATTCCTACATCCTTCCATTCGAAACAGCTTAGAGCAGCTTAGAACATTAGTTAACAGCAGTGCAGTGACCAAGTTATTTTCTATGTTCAAAATCATTTGCCATCCTTTATTTCTTGCTTAACGTCCACGATATCAAAGTATGTTGATTTGAACGCTTTCTTCACTTCCTTCGTCAAAAGTTAAATGGAGCTAGGTCTTGCCATTGATGTCGTTGTCACAACACACGGATCTCATGCTTGACAAAAAACGACTCGACAATCAGAGCAATATGAAATTTCGTGTAGTCCTGATGAAGTTTCTACAATTTTTTTCCGCAACTGGGGTCTTACTCGCTCATAGACAGACGATACCTCAAGATAATTTGATTCCATGGATACTAAAAAAATAGAAACTAAGCATAATACACACATTTCTCCTTTTGAAATTTTCATCTAAGATCTGTCGAACTGAATCGATTCATACAGCCTTGGCAATAGACCGTATACTTAAATGTCAATCTTGACGAATAAGCTTGCCTATTTTCTAAATGTTTTCGACCGTTTTCAACTCAAAGGACATCCTGGCCGTGGATCATCTTCAATGGCTATCCGTCCTCGTTTCGAACGTTTATGCCATTCAAAAAAAAACCTTCGGACTGATCCCCAAGTACTTGTTGTAACAGAGACTATGCCTCTATTGCAAAGGCACCTAGTTTTACCAAAAAATTCAACGTCAACACAATGCTCAACGAAAAGATCTAAAAATTTTACAACAAGGTATGTGTGGTATGTAAAAAAATCGGCACCAACGACGAGTGTGGCCCAATCGAAGAAGCGTGTTCGGTGAACCAGATTAAAAATGGAGGGGGGTGGGGTTGTTTCACACGAATGTCGGTAACATGCCGTTTGGCCTGAAGGGTCACGTACTTTTCTTGAGAGAAAACTGGTTATGGTAATCCACACTTTATATAGAATTTTTCGCTTCTGGAAACGAAACGAAGGCACCTCAAATCCAGTAAATAATATCCCACAGGCTTTCGTGCTCATTAGGCATTAATTGTAAACTAATTGTTTTAAGATAAGTTCGTTTTTGGCATGCAGTTTCTCTACTTTTCTACTCCTTCCCTTTCTGCGCTCAGTTTGATAAGCTTTGTTCAATTCTAACCATAATATATGAAAATTATAAAATATGAAGTCATACTTGCTCTTAGCTAGTCACTTCAACAATCGTCGTTTCAACTTCGCGATATCCGAGTATGTTATACAACGAATTTTCCAATTTTTACAACACGGATTTGATATTACACGGTTCAAAACCTGACATTATCTAATTTGGTTAATTCACTGTTGTCACAAGAAATAATTTCATTATTTGACGGCCCTCTCTCAGAAACTGATTTGTCATAAGCTCTCAGGTGTGACTTTAATTTGATCATTTGATTTCAGTTTTCACGAATAAATTTGTCAAATTATTACATTATTGATTATCAGCTTATAACTATCGATTGGCACTCCGACTTCGCAAAGTTGTTTGTCGAGCGTTATATCAGCTTTATTTTTTTCTTTAAGTTGAAACTTTTATAGAATCCTTAAAAATCAACATAGCACGGTTTTAGTATAACACGATTTCGAACAAAAAAGAAAGAAAATCTAGTACGTTTTTCATTTGATTTAGTGAAAGGACAATTTGAAAAGAGTGTGCATTCAATTTAAGAGAGGTGTTGGCGTTTCGCTGAAAACCATGTCTGAAACTTTTTGTGTCAAAAGTTGAGGCTGGGCCTATATATGGGGAAATAACTCTATCAGCCTGAATATATGGAAAACAAAGGGTTCCTAAAAGAATGAACATACTTCCCTCTGCGGTGATAAACGTCTGCACGTAATGTGGCATTCTGTATGATTCAGGTGTCTGAAGTTTGCATCTGTGTATACGCTATGGCCTCTTTTTTTTCCAGATTTGGAATTTTTCCGGATAATTTTAATGTCATAAAGTAATTCCTTCCTGTTGTTTGAATTCTAATGGCACTTGACTCAAATGTTCGCTAATATAAAAATAAGTAAGGAAATTTCAGATTGCGTTTGCAACGTTGCAAACTTCTGACACTTTAAGATTCCAACATCTTTCCTACTATACTTTCTTGAGGAAAATTCAATTATTCTCTTGGAGAGATTCAATCAATACCTGCAGCATATTGTGCATGAAAACAGGGTATAGCAGGCGTCGTCAGTCGTCCCCAGTAAAACAATGAAGGAAGAAACCCTGATTTTCCTATGTTGTGCACGTAAAATTGAAAATAAAAAGTATAAAGTAATATAATCGCAGTGAATCACTTAAAATCGATCCACCATATCCTTTTATACGTGTATGGCATAATTTTTCGTCATGCCCCCCTCTCTCAAGAGGTGCAGATATCTCTTAAATCTCTATCTCTATTAAAGAGTACTTAAGGTCACTTAACCCTTTCGGACGTGCCAAAAATGATTCAAAAAAGTTGAAACGTTATCCTAAAACAATCAAATCAAGTCGAAGCGGAGGGTTGTTTACATTGCTAATATTTGTGTTTTATTTTTGATTTATATCGAACTTTCAATTTATTTAAATTTTATTAATTATTTTTAACATCTAAAGGCTCAGTTATTTGTTGATCGTGATCGAGTTTGATTATAAAATCCTACACATTTCTCTTGGTTGTGGTGCACTAAACTGTCCAATTTTTTTTAAATTTTTTTTAATTTCCGAAGAAAAGGGGCCCTTACATATATCTGCTGGCTTATGATAATTCTAATCATTATTCTCTCTACCCCTCAACCCAAAAAACAAGGATTTTTTCAGGGAAAGGTAGGGTCCCTGCTTTTTGTGGTAAAGATGCTACTTGTTATCAATGGTTAAAATATGATCCTCTTGCACATTTCGTAGAGCTGCATATATCCTGTTATCTTTATAATAGAATGTATGCAGTCGTAGAGAATTTTGCACACGTGAGGTCCTTTGATCCTGAAATATCTATGGGTCTGTTGTTCGCATGTCAAAATTAAATATATTTTGCCTGCCATAGACTGGCAAGACTCCTCAGTGATATGGTGACAGGCATCATAGGGCCGAGGTTTCACTGCTCCTGTAGGTTTTTATGCTATTTTTAAACGCAAGGCAAAGCGAAAATTCAGTTTATTGGGCAAGATATTTTCAACATTTAAGCTTAAAACCATTCCGTAATAAGACAATTTTCATGCCTGCACATGATTCCCTTTCAATAGAATCGATGGTTAATTTGCAATTTGAATAAGAGTAGGATAAACTGATAAGGACGAAAAAATTAAATATTCTGAAAAACGTCTCCCATTCGAGACAGTACAAATCGATCATTACTGGCCTGTGAACTATTGGCAAAAGATTTTCCAATAGAAAAATAAGCAGAAAATTTCATAGAATTTTAATTTAAATTAATTTTATGACTGCAATAAATTCAGCAATGATAATAAATTAAATGAAAAGTGATAAATTTACCAAAGAAATAAGAATTATAACTTTGATCATAAGACGCAGCATGTTATTTCTAAACGTACATATTTACTTAAAACTAACTAATTTTCTTAGAATTCACATTTCAATTTTCCACCCAACAGCCAAGTACATTTTCATACCAACGCAAACTATTTTCGAACATAAATCATCCTACAAGTGCATTCCACTAATGCACATCGCATCGCGGAATCAAAACAAAACATTCTCTATCATCCAATATATTATTTTGATGATATGTGAACATATCTATACATACGTTCGCCATTCGATACAGTCACAAATCTCATCTGATTCCGTGGCATCTCCATTCCAATAAGCATTTTGATTTCTCCTGTTCTAGAGCTGGTTTATTTCCTCTTTTACGAAATGCAAAGTCTCCACATAATCTCCTTCACATACGGAACATGCATTTCTGCTATAAACAATTCGCGCCCCACTGTCCCTCCCCCTCACATATGTGTGACATGTCGATGCTTTCGGATGCATACACGCTCATATGTGAATAAGATGGGGAGTTTGAGTACAGCACGGAATACCAACGTGCGCAGCACATTGACACTGATGCAGCGCGTCAGCAAAACTTTTCAGTTCACCTATCATACAATATACCACACATTACTATGTTACTACACTGTAGTATTTTCCATCACATTGTGAAAGCGAAGAAAAACGCACAAGTCTGGAGTCTTCTAGTATAAGAAAATGCTCTGTATGCGCACACGATTCGGAGCGGTGGGGGTAAATGTAAATAAAATTCTTGAACAGTTCCATCGTATATTTGTGCTTCTTAGTGTCCTTACCCACAATAGCTGGCATTGCAATTTTCATTTTCATATATGAAAATTTTCGAATGGCATTCATTGCATTTATCGCGAGATTATTGGAAGGAATAATAGACGAGCGAGAGTTACTTGCTCGAAATACGTGATCTGTTCTAGGATAATGGGACAGGAAAATGATTATAGGGAAATGTTGAGTACGTTTGTTCATAATAATACGTAGAGTTACGAGTACGTGCGGGTGGAAAACATGTTCATCAAATTTTGTTATGTCCTTTTCGGTTGGAAAGTATAACAAACTCGTCCTGCTACGGAAAAAACTAACTTCAAAAATTCGCGGAAAATCTATTCTAACCCCTCCTGGATTGTAGACATTCTTCCACAAATTTTTGAAAGATATAAGAGTTTGAATATTGGTTCTATTTGTTGTGCATTCGCAATTCTGGTAGAAACGGGCGTTCGTTATATTTCTTTATTGTTACTAAAAAATCCTGGTCCTTCTCCTGGTACCTTAAAAATCTACCCTCTATTTCGGTTCATATCTGTCAACAAAATCTTTCTACTTTTGTAGAACTTCCAAGCCCGTATTATAGACCTCTCACCCCTTAGGTAAACACCTCCATTACCAGTTAACAAAGCACCATATCAGCGAAAAAAGTGCCGGGATGGTAGTTCTCTTCCTACTGTACACACAAAAAGGATAAAAGGAGATGGCGTTATCCATTGACATTCTTTAAACAGAGTCTTGACAAAGTCACAATACTAAAACTGCGGTGCAAAATTAATAGAACGATCTGTTCTAACCCATAAATACCTCCCCTGTCAACTTCAAAAACTAACCTATATCCTTTGAAAATGATAACAAAACCTGAAAATTTCTAGATCTGATTGTCCCGAAAATATTTAATTGCCATTCTTCGGAGTAAACCACGCTTCGGAGTAAGCTACGGTCCTTGACCATTTATCGCTCGTACTTTTGTTTCATCCAGGATTCGAGAAATTTCCCAGTTGTGTGCTTCCTGCTCGTTAGACGATAGTCTCTTTTTCGCGCTATTTTCTCTGTTTCATGAATTTCTGCATTCTCTAGCAAGGAGAACAGGAACGTAAGATGAAGAGACGCAATTCAGAACGCAGCAGAAATCTGCTGCGCTCCAGGTCGCTACAGTTCCATGCTGAGATTATCGCCCCATATTCGCCAACCGTACAGTGCTATTGACTATATGGGGCTCACCAGAGTCATATTTTTATAAGGAACCTTGTAACCTGCTGATTGGCAAAATTGCCACCTTGTGAGGCATTGCTTTGATTCACTCAGCGAAATTTACAATCAAATCGGGTAGTTAACTTTTAGTTTCGACTAGCGCTATTTGTAACGCTAGGATCTCTTCTTGCTTTTTCACTCAGGTATTAATTCCATGTACCGCATAGTAGTGTCAGAGTAAAGGTCATAGTTCTCAGAGTTCTCAGCTATGTATTCTAGTTATCCTTCTTCCCTTTTCAGATAGAACTGCCTTCTTTAGTCTTTAGTCAGTCCTTCTTCAATCTTTAGACAGCACTGACTTCTTAAGTCTTTTTTGAGTGAACATTGGGTATCGCCTTATTATATGAACTATCTTGACCCAGGCAGGATGTATAAGGAAGATAACTCAGACCGTCTGATCCTTCGCTTAAGTTGCAAGTGGGGAGTCCGTCGGTGGGGCAACGAGTCTCTACCTATCCCATTTGTTGCCCACGGGTTGGTACTTTCCGACAGAACATATATTGGTGGCCTAGCGCTTGTCTCAATTCGATTTCATCCCGACCCCTCCTCCCTTAAGCTTATCATACGTCGTAATACTATTTTGTAAATTTCCTGATGAAATCTAGCTGTCTCAGCTGTCTAATAGTCTTTTAATTAAACGAAAATGGGGTTGGCTCATGATCAGCATTGATTATTTACGAAAATTTGTCAATTTTGTCAACTTTGATTAGCAATGAAAAGTCCAGGTATTCGGTCACATATACTGTGGTATATTTTGCTGTGTTGAAAAGGGAACAATATCGTAGAATCCGATTTTAAGTCGCGTAAAATATCCTGAATGTCTTTTTAGCTACCGAAATGTTATCGAAATATATGTAGAAAAATTTAGGCCTTCCGAGCCATAGTTTATTGACTATGGCTCGTTAGACATAACCGATATAACACGGACAAGCTCGTGCTTCGTTACCAAAATACACCTGAACCCTAAAGAAAACGTTAAATACGTACAATCTAAACTCTGGTATGGCGACTGTCTTCGGTATGTGTTTCAAAGCTTTATGAGATTTTGAACCTAACCGCTTCCCTTTGTTGTTTGAAAAATGGGTGATCTGTCATTCGCAACGCTAGAATTATGGAGAGAATTCCTTCTGAATCAAACGGAGGGTGTTGAACTGGACTATGTTTGGCTTTTTATTACAATTCTTTAGTTCTTGTTGACGCTTTACCAAACTCACCAGTTGCTTGTTGGTCACAAGTTCGTCAAACAAGCTGCATGTTTTCATGGAGTTGTTACTACAACATTGAACATACTGTTGCTTTATTACCCTGCTGTCTTCCTGTATTGCATAGATCCTGAGGGTGAGGCTTCAAGATCTACTTAGGCTTGTTAAGGCCTAAATTTGTCGATGGCATTAGTGCCACTTCTTCAATCAAGCAAATTATTTCTATATTCCAACAGTCAAATCAATTTACACTTCACAATTAAAGAGAATCACGTCGGGGTCACCACTATAGAAAACCACAGCTTGATCTTAATAAAAACGATAAAATTGTTTCTAAAAGTGTAGTAGAGGATTTTTGCAGAGAAAGAACAAATTACCACGCTTACTTACGATTACGCAAATACCACAATTTTGTGAGGTTGCTCGAATGTTTCTAAGGTCAAAGGTTATGATTTGTATGTCTGCTGGTCCATAGGGTACGGATTCGTGGGCTATACTAGTGCTAGTAGAGAATATCGCTGAACCTCAAATCATTTCCTACTGTCTCTCAAAGAGGCAGTGAACTTAACCGTCAGGACAATTTCTGGAAGCGAGGACAATCATGCAGTTTGGCAGGGCCAACTTTCGTTTCGTGCACGGAAATAAATAAATGGCTTCGGGTCATCAGTGACCCACGATGCATTTTGAGATTTTATTAGTTAGAGTGAATCGAGGATAGAATTATGTTTTATATCAATGTTGTTTCCAGGATGATGGCATTATCCTGGCCAATGTTGTTTCCAGGATGATAACATTATCCTGACCTAAAAATCCCTCTCCGTTTCTCCGAAAACCAAATTTCTGGATCAATTTAAACGTACGAAATCTTAATTTGATTAAGACATCCTTGACCTTATTTAGAATAACAAAAATTTTTTTCGCAAAATTTATCCACTCACATCCTTACGACGTACTCCCGATTAAGCATTTATTTTTATGGATTAAAGCTTAGCCGAAAAGCAAATGAAAAAGCCATCAAACAAACGATGGATATAGATATTCCACCACTTATTCAACAATTTCAGCCCCATGCTTCCCTATCATTTCCGTGTATACGAACTAAATATATAATATGGTAGCATAAAGCAACAAACAGAAATTTGTTGCACGTATAAAATGTAATGTGTACCTGGTGGTATAGTACGTGTGCTCAATATTAAAACGCATACGTAAGTAGGAGATAAAATATTGACTTCGTAATGAGAGTGCGACCGTGTTTGTTTATAACATTTCATACACTCATCCGTGGAGTCGAATGTTAGGAGTAACGTCAAAAGAAAGAACGACAGTGATCAAGGAAGAAGAAAAAGAAACAACAACAAAAATTTATTATACGAATAAAAAAGCGTATGAGTCGCGTGAAAAAGGTTCAGGGCACTTGCGTACGTTTTTCTGCATACTGAATGCATTTGCAAGTATATCCTTGTGGAGGAACACAAAAAAAAGTAGGTGTTAATCTACTGACAAAGTGGATTTTAAAACATTTAGTTTTCATTGTAATTTCTGCTTTTGTAACGTTGAACTCCCTTAGTTACTTGGTAGTTTAATGATAAATGAGTCCAGGATAAAGTTTATACGTGTGCAGGTTAAATGCATGAAAATGGACTCAATCGTCCGTAAAACCTGTTCAGAACTTCTTTGTTTCTAAACTTCTAGAACGTCTGGATAAAAGTTAATTACCATAATTCGCCGGATTGCTGTTCAACAAGAACTATTGAATATGGGAAGCCAGGCGAAAGTAATCTGAGAAATGCCTAATCTAAGAAATACAAAATTTATTATCAACATGTTAGTCATTTTTGTTTCTAACTTTTCAAACTCTGTTTTCCTTTTTCTTAATTCTTGTATAGTTTCCAGTTCTTCTTAAAGGCAGGAGCAAACGCTAGTCAAAACCAAAGTTATAGTCTATTTTTCAATTTTTGTTCTCACCAAACAGAAAGACTAATTTTTCCATCCAAAACAGTTCAAGCTTCTGAAAAGATTCAGGACTAGTTTCACTGCAAACACTCGAAAAACGTCGGTTCAGTTCCATCCTGTAGTTCATAGAAATATAGTCCCCAGAATACGGTCGTCAAGCTACTACTACTGGATGCCATACTAAAATTTCAAAATATTCAAAAAAACAAAAAGAACACACTCATTTACGCTGAAATTCTGGCCCAAAGCTGCAAGTAAGTTCGAGCGACCTCTGTGGGATACGAGCGTAACAAACTATCGGCTCCGGTAATGACGAACTATCCGTTCGTGGCTAGGCTCACGCACAGCGTCTCATTGATTGTAGTTTCCTGTTGACGTTTTGACATCACTTTTGACGTTTTTGACACCACTCGCAAAAACAAAAATTATCCACGCCACCTCCCTTTTTCTTTAAATATTTTTGAAAAAGCAATGATTATCTTAGCTTTTTCATCCTTTACAGACTCGCAATATAGTCCTATGCGTTTTGGTGATTAAACGTGTGTTTATTACATCGAAAAAATTCGTACTTGTCTCAGTGATCAAACGTCTATCGAACCTAAAATAAATTAAGAAAATACAACTGAGTGTCACGATTATGATGACAGGCTTCACGATTGCAAAGAGTTTTTTTAACCATGTGCAAATGTGCTTCATCCCTGTAAAATTGTTAAAACTCCTGAGTATGCTAGACCTAAAACCCAATTTAGTCAAAGTATTACAGGAGCTGGATCAGTATTGAGAAAAGGGCGAAGAAAAACCCACAATAACACTTCTTCTCAATTAGTTCCCCTCTTCACAAGGAACACTTTTTCGCTATGAATACTTCTACGGAAGGTGACATTTGCCCGAAATTCCAATTGAACTAAACCTTTTTTTAAGGTTCTCGGGAAATACAACCCGATGTCACGGTTGCGCTGAAAATGTTCTTTGTTGATCAAAGCTCTTGCTTATCGCGAGTGTATGTCGCTCAAGACTAAAGGAAACCGAACCCACTGAATAAAAATTTTTAAAAATTTGAGATCAATCATTGATTGTCAAAGGCTGGAAATAGGCAGAAATGGCGACTGGATTTTTTTAAACACAACAGCGCTTTTGCCCTTTGAGTTCTCAGAAATATTTGGTCCAGCAATTGTCAGTCTAGTGATTGATCACTGTACTATGGCTAACTTCTGACTTGAACTTATATCTCATGGTTATTCCTTGTTTCGAAGCTCAAAATATCCTTGTAGGGAAGGATACAAAGAAAATTAAGATTAAGAAAAATGCGAGGTAGAAGGAGACTGGACACTGAGAGACGAACGTGCGAGAACTATTCAAACAAGTGGCATTACCATTGGGATAAGGTTTTGCGTTGGGGAAACAACATTTTGAAGGAGACCCAGATATATTATTACCGCAAACATGTGTGGTTTATAAAGCCAGCACGTTTTTTTTCGAGAAGATCTTGACTATATCGAAATTATGATAACGAAGTGGACATCCTAGTCAAGGTTTCGGTTATCAGGATCGTTGACTCAACTGTTGTGTGACGGTTCCATCCACCGTCACACAATTCTGTTCGAATCAAGTCATCGGAGTAAAGATATCAAACTAAAAGAAAGGAATCATGTCAGGTTTATTATTCCATTTTGTATCAAAAAACCGCGTTCCATTCTGTAGGGGAACCAAGAGAAATCTAAGATTTGTCTGTAGGTTGTAAAGCGAATGGTGTCCACGATGGTAAGAATTCTCGTACTGTCATCCTGTAGTTTATTTTCGGTGTCTATTGTTGGTTATCAATCCTCTTCTTCCTTTCTAATAAATTCAAACGCACTCTACTCATGTGAGTGAAAGGTTAAGCTTTGCCAATTATTTTGATTCTAGAACGAACCGCTGATTCCGGCTGTCCTGAAACAAGGGAAAATTTGTCAAAAATTTTGAAATAACGGTAAATTTGAGTTTTACCTTCGGGGAAAAGAGAAATTGATATTCGTTGACGTCAATCTTCTGTTTCTCTAATTTGTCTGTAGTAGAGCAATGTGCAACGAAGGAGATTCGAATTTTGGCAATGAAAAAGCAGCCTTAAATTTTGGCTCGATAATTCAACACTGTTTAATGCACATGTTTCAACTGCAATCGGGAATCCTTTTGTCAATAAATTTTAAACTAGAACTGTCAGTAAGGTATGCGTTAGTTGTTTGAACTCCCAAACATGCATGAAAATTCTTCAGCAATTGCAAAGGCACATCCTTATTTCAGCAAAGAAAAGAAACAAATAGATTGTGTTTGCTGTCAATTATTGAACTATTCAAACTTACGTTATCTTTTTGAATTCGACATAATTAATTAAAGATCCATGTTGAATATTCTATTCCTTCATTGGACTGATAAGAGACAATTTATCTAAACAATTTTATCGAATAGCAAATTAAGCTCCTGTCGAATATTTTACATGCTTGAATATTTTTCTATATTTAAATGAAACTGAAAATAGTTTGAAAGCATCAACCTGATGAAAACACCAAGCGCTACGTTGTAATGAATTTTATTTATTTTTATCCACGCCATCAATCTCTTTTACACCTGTCTACAGTGTTGAGTGACGCATTGTGTAATTTATTTGTTTCGATCTTTTTCCCAGCGAATACTCGTTTGAGATTCGTTTGTTTCGAGGACGTGTTTGTAATGTTCAATCTATTTTCAAAGATTTTCATTCCTCCCTGAAAGAAAAGTCGTTGATGAGCAATCTAGGATTATATGATACAAAAACGAGAAGACCATATGCAAGCTTTTAAATTTAATTTCTTTTTATCAATTTTTTATAAAATGTTTGATGCTGAGGACACACGCGTATTGGAAATGTGAGCCAGATAACCAAAAAAAAAAAATTAACATTGAATTCAAAATAGCATATCCTCTAATTGCTGACATCAAAGCTATTTAATCAAACTATAAATAATATTCTTCCGCATAATAATGCTGCTACCAACACCAATACCATTCATCACATTCAACACTTTGCATGACAACCAGTCATTACTTGCGCCAGGAACCAATACCTGCCCGCCAGCTTTCTATCATGTCGTCCTGACAGCGCTAGCGAAAACGGCAACAGGAGGCATCAGCCTGAAAACCTAACAAGAAACACAATAAAAGAAAAAAATCCCAAAGCTAAATTGAAGAGTCCTTCAACCCCAGCAACAATTTTCGTATCAAATAAAATACTTGTTAAATGTTTTCCACAGCGCGGCAACAGTATCAACTAAAAATGTGGAAATTTTGCGTGCCCCCAGGCCGTTTCCTTTTTGACCATTGGTGGTGTATATGTGGCTTGGGAAACAGTGGTGGATGCTTTTTTCATTTGCCTCTTAGACCCAAATACAAATATTATGTTTTACTAAAAAGCTTAATTACCACCATTGTGGCTAGGAAACGATACCGGTTTCAACTGGTGGGACGACTCCTTGCAAGGCGTCGCGCTGATTTGATTTTGTTTGAATACTATTGGGCGCAATGTTTCCGCTTGTGAAGGATTTCGATTTTCGTTATGGAAATGTTGAGACTTTTAATGAATTTTTCGTGATTCGTTCTAGAAAGAAATGTTTTGTGCTAGTTCGCTGCGTCCTTCTTTGCATAGTATTATTTTTTTTACAGGATTGGGATGATCCTTTATTCGATAATTTTATTTGAGTCTTTGTGCATCATTTTGCAGCCGATCGATGTATTCAAATATGGCGAGGTAAATTTTTAGTGATTTTAATAAATTTAAAATATGAGTAGAAAGGACGTGCTCCTTCTAGAATTTGTGAGCTGCCTGTGGATAGCAGATTTTGTAAAATCAGCATTCGAACTCCCACCGCGGTAGCGTATATCGCAGCATTTCTCAATAAATTTATGCTCATGTTTTTTTTTTCTTCAGAGTTTTTCGTCCTCATTGCAAAGTTCACATAGTTCACCCTTCATTTTGCATGCAATATCTATTTAGATTTTCTTTATTCGCAAGTCATTGACTTTTCATTTCACGCAAACGAAAAAGCAATAACTATTTTTATACGTAGATGAGCCGCCTCCACTTGGGCTATAGTCATCTCTTGACTATGTTGCCTCTGTTCGTGAGTATCATCTCTTCCTATCATATCCTAACCTGCTATCCTGTATGCAAGCACATATTTCTCACACCTGCTCTTTACTTGGCGTCGCTGTTGTCGTAAAAACTGAATCTCATCATTGTCATTCATGAAAAATTCTTTGAAGTTATAAAAGGAGTTGTTGCATTATACACGGAAGCTACTACCGAGTGTACAAGATATGAAATAGAAGCAGGCAGGATTGTTAGTAACTAACATCACAATATGCATAGCGGAGGTAGTGAAACTACTATCAAATGAAGAGTGTGTAAATCGTTCGCATAGTCACTCCTTCTAACCATCGTGGTATCATGGGTTCTGTAGCACATACTTATAAATGTAAACGCTAATGGAAAATCATGCACGACTAGCACTAGACTGGTCGATATTTTTAATTATGCAAATGCAACTCCTGACGTTTGTCTGTGTTTGTTTGCCGAGCTCCTCCTTATAGTTTGGTTGCCAGAAAAGTTCAACTATGGTACATGGGATGATATCAAATGCATTTGGCCAATCTCGGGTGAAATTCGTTATGAATTAGCTGTTCTAAGGATCAGAAATGTGGTTAAGAATTAGAGTATGATAGTCCAATGGCATGTCGAACATAAAAGTGACTCAAATGTTGATTACAAATGAAAAGGAGCTTGCGAAATATGCATTTGCTACAATGAACTAAATTATCTTAAACACCTTTCAACATCCAAACGAATATCCTATTCATAAAAGACCCCAAAAGATTTCTTCCTTCAACGATTCCAAATAAGGCTGGCTTAAACAGTAATAAGGTACTTCTTCCAACCGATGTCCTTAGCAGCATGAAACACATTTGCTAGTCAACGTATCAGTATGTACTTTCATATTTCGAAAAGGTCTGAATATGTACTGAAACGTCACAGGGACAGCGCTGTCACTAGTCAAACCGGTTCCAAGTTATAACGCATCGAATACGTTAGTCTCACCAGAAAAATGAGCCATGTTTTATGTTTTCTGTCTTCTCGGCATAAAATGGAATCACAGCATTGGTAACCGAAACCCGATTTGATTTTTAAGGACATATTGTTGTATTAATTTGTTGGGAATAACATTGGTTGGGAATGCCTGTTCAGGCAAAAGATAGGCCATAGTAGAGAAGACCAGTCTTGTAAATGTTGATCAAATTATGCAAGCAAGTGAGGTCAAGCAGCATATGACTAATCGTCGCATCTTTCAGGAGACGAAGTTCTACCACCAATTTATGGCTGAGAGACAATTAGGACTGAGTTAAAAAGAGGAAATGAACTGAATCCAGATGGTTGGATTGAGTTAAAACTCGTTTTTTGGGTGCCATATAAAATATTTAAAAAAAAATTCTGAAACTCTTTGCCTTCTAATTTCGTTGACTATCCAGAATCGCACCAGATTGACTCATGTCTGAAAAGGATGATGACTGACTATAGAACGTAAATTGAGATAGTTAAGGCGTCCCCAATTATGTTTAACAGACGATTTGATGGTTTAATGATGCTGATGGTTTCTTAACCATCTTAATGTCAGGATTGACGGTCAGCAAAAATCTTGCCATTAGTTTGGAGAAATTAATCGAAAATCATTGATAATGAGCTATTGGAGTATGATCAAACACATAATTTGGCTCCTTAATCTGAAAAATTAGACCATTTCGGTCGAGAAAAAGTGACAAGGACAATGGAAAGCTAATGCGAAGAGAATTTATTTCTATCAACAAGGACAAAGAGCACAACAACGGCTAGTGACTTGTCCGAAATTTCGGCAGTTTGTTTATATGGTTTAAAGCATGTAAGAACAAATACAGCTCGCCATAAGGACAACAGACTACCAAATGATTCTGTCCATGCCAAATTTCCTTGTCAACAAAGGGAAGATCCTCGAAAAGTCGAGTCGGGTTTTTTGATGTGAATCCCACCTTGAGAAGGGATTCGCTTTAGCTGTTTTTCGTTTTGTTTAAACAATTTTTTTCAATTTTTTTTAATGAAATCTCTTCAATTTTTGTACCCTATTTAACGAATTTTACCAGATGAATCTTTATCTGTTTCATTGTTAATTTGTGCTTTATGTAACTTGTAGAATTACTTTTTGAAGTTTTTCTAGCTTACACTCTGCAAAATGTGTCGTTTTTATCCTTCTCCTTCTCTTCAAGGCAGTGTCAACTTCACTAAATCAAACATAATTTCACTTTCAGCTCCTTTTTTTATATTTTTAATTTTTTCGAATTTTTTCTCAAAAGTGTCCGTTTCGAGCCTCAACGTCAGTACTATAGTCTTTATTGCCGTCGCCTTTTGCTTCTCTCGTGTTGCTTCGTATATAGTGATGTAATAGTTATCTCGTCTTGGGTTTTTTTGTTTTGTTTTAAGCTTTCTGATTGTATTCAATAATTGAGTTTACCGCACATTGCTACTCACTAATATAGAGTCCTTTTTGTCTACTTTTTCCTTATTTTTTCTAATAATTCTTCTCCGATTTTTTTTTTGTAATTATTTTCGTTATTTATTTTCTTTTACGTTTAATATGCTTTAAATAATTTTTAAGTGTCATATTTTTGGCTGCAAATATTTTCTATAATTATTTTGTTATTTTTTTGTTTGCCTACTTTCAATTATTGTTTTATCCTGCAGTAATCAATTTAACGTTTTGTTTAAAAAAGGCTTTTTCTTCTTGCGTCAAGGATCTGTTTATGATTAACTTCACCGTTAAGTTGCCTGTCCTTCTAAAGCTGAATATATGCCCGTCATTTTGAAAATTGTGTTACGTTAATAATTTAGTCAGGAACCTTTTTTTTTAGTCAGGAACCGTAGATTGCCTCAGGAAAGGCAATCTACGCACGCGAGTGTGGGACTCCTTGTAGTGCCTGCTACCACACTACCCACTAAACACCCCCCTGTCAAGAGGCTCTAGTCTGGAACTGTTTCACACATTACTGTGGGCTACGCCTCTTCTTTCTTCACCCTAGGGCGCCATCAGCCTACAAAAAATCTTCCCACAACGGGAGGGGAAAGGATGGAGGAGCAGTCCTCCTAGAAGGAGAAAGGAGAGCAGGAGAAAGGAGACCTCCCAGACCCCGCGCCCCAAGGCAGTCTATGATACCTTTTTTCGATGTAAGTATTGCCCGAGAATAATGTACCACAAAGGTCCATTTGTCAAAAATTTTCAGGATTTCTCCGATCAGATTGTGTGGAGAAACCTCTCCGATTACCTCCCACAAGTCCTGCCCCATCCCATTCCACCTTCTACAGAGGAGAACTTCTACAGGAACCTTAAATAGCTAAAGAGTAAGGCCGTATAAAGTTAGTCGATAAGACTTGTTCTTGACTCTCAAATGTCACTTGGTAGACAAGCGTAAGCAAAACCAGCTATTGGGCTGTGAAAACATCTGAGGAAACAAATGAATATTATAGTGTTTCTTGATCCATAGATTTAGCACCATTGCAACGTATTTCTCCAATACCCTGGTCACACAACTAGGTGAAGTCCAACACCCTGGACACAAAATCAAAAATAATAAATAACATAAGTCCTGATCAAAATATGGTATCAGAATCGTGTTTTCACTTAAATTTTGAAACCATACGATTACTTTCAAACAGACACAGATGCCTGTATTCAGACAGACGTTTCTGTGAATTTCTAATGCCAAAACATTGATCTGCTGGACTAACTTCATCAGTGTCCTCAAAAACTGCAGGATTACACCTGGCAAGATGTACCTCACTAAACCCATCTCGGTAAGATAATTTAATTTTTGGAATCGGGAATTCTCAGGAACAAGGCGATTGATTGAAGTGATTACATATCCAACATAACCATCTATCTGTATTCAAAACATTTTGACTGAGTTTCGTCCCTGAGAAAGACACTCATAAAGCCAAGCGTGGTACTAACCGTAACACGTAGTCAGTCAGTCAGTCAGTTGGCGTTTAAATTATGGAGCAGTTGATTGGTAATTAAACGTGTTTTGTTATCGACTTTATATTTTAGATACGCCTGAAGGAACAAGTTGTTGATGGCCTCCTAAAGAAAATAGATTTTCCTCAAGGAAAAAATGTTTTTCGCATCAGAAATGTTCGTTGACTCCCTGGTAAATTTCAGTGTATAGCAATTTAAATTTACATCCATCAAACGGCCATAATTCACACAAATGTTAAAAGCAAGCTAATTTAAGTCTATTATCCTAAAATTTAATGACATTCCTACTATTGTTCGCTCATTGATTTATGATATTCGATACCTTTTTCATCAAGCGCAATCACAACAGGCTCCGTAAAACAGTTTGCCATCACTTACTCTCTATTCGCCGATAAATACGCGCAGCGTAATCACCAGTCAACCAACATAAAACAGTTTATTCTCTCCATTATAATATCCTTCGTTACTTCATTGTTGGTGTTATTATTGTTGTTGTTGCCGTTGTAGTATTCGTCGTCGCCATGATCCAGCTTTATATTGCCTACCGTATTAATTTGACACTATATCACAGTCGATACATCGAATTTCCAATTTAACGACTACCATCGAGGACGATAGAGTCCAAGTCCTCCTCGGATATAGTCATTTGAAAGAGTAGACGAGAATGTGTCGCTGGCGTAGTAAAAGCCTAAACTTAAATGTAAGGTCCTTGCAATTACAACAACAACAGCATCGATGAAATGAGGGAAGCACTGAATCGCTTATGAATTTCCCGTGTGTACACTGAAATGGGAAGGAAGGAGACGAGACATTCACAAAGCGTATAAAGGAACATACTCTGAAAGCTCGTTTACATCTGCTAAGATTTATGACTCAAGTATACTTCATATGTTACGATACGTGTTGTGTGTTGCAGAGAGGGTCCCCGATTTCACATCATCTCTCCTGATACACGAGTATGTATCAATAGCTAAGGATAACTAGCGTCATACCGTTTTATAGGTTCAAAAGTTCGCTTATAGATATGTATCAAAGTTGCAGATGATACAGATACACTCAGGCTCACATGGTCGTCTTTCAGGAGATTGTTTTGCGACTGAGGACGAAGAGGAGACGAATCAGCAGGAGCAGCAAGCAATGCTATAAGCATTCCAATCACATAAATTGAAGATGATTCTATGCTTCGATGTTGGGCAGAGTATGAAGCTCGTTGTATAAAATTACATGGATTCAACTACTCACTCTTTTTCTATGTCTTTCTCTCTCTTTCTCGCTCTCTCTCTCTCTGTTATTCTCTCCGCGAATCTATTCACAAGGAAACCTTCTCACATTTTCTCTACAATTCATCTTATTCTTCTCATGCTTTGGGGAAAATTGAAGTAGAAACGATGTTTGCGTTTTTATTTCCTTCGTTTTCTGTCTCTTGCAAGTATTTGAAAACAGAAAAAAAATGTGGAAAGGATGTAGATGGAGTGTGTGTCGTTTTATGCGCAAATCTCCGATGAAAATGGTATCGAAAAAGGCGGTTATGGGGTGCCAATTATAGAAATTGTTGCATTCAACATTCACGAGTGCAAATGCTTCCGAAGGAGAATCTGATTGCTCAATTTTTCAATTCAATTTCGGTATACCTTCAACAATCAAAGAGTTTGCTATCGTTTTTTTAACTGTACTTCAATACACATAGTGGATTTTTGAGTGTCTGTCTCTGATGTCGTAGCTTCAAAAAATAAATCGTCTCACCATCGGCGGCTACCAGGAAAACAGAATAGAAACATGAGCTACATCCTTAACAAGTCTTACGTAGGTATACTCATGAATAACTTTTGACAGGCGGAAGGCGGAAAATTCGTTCGTTCACTTATCTATCCCTTCCATGATACACACTCAAATCTCCTCCTACCCATACGAAAAAAAAATTGAAATCGACTGATAGTAAAGGCCAAAGAAATCAAAATAAGGGTTGTATGACATCTATTTGCCAATTACATTTTTTGTGCGCTTTATGTTGTGATATTCGCATGAACGGACTATAGCATTTATGAAAGATCACACATATGTTTCTGATTGAAAGCCTATTAGTGAAATACCCTAATTTGAACACTTGCTTTCAGTAGAATCGCTAGTGGGCTGCTCGCTTCGTAAAGGATCAAAAGGTTCGGACTGAAAGAATTCGGATTTGTCACTTAAAATTTGCTTCCTTCCCCAGTTTCTTGTTAGAGACCTGAAGAGGTTCATTATCATCAAAGCGCTTGCGCACTATTCGCTATTATAACGGAATTTCGAGTTCTGCTGTCGGAGAGTCCAGTTGACTTCCTTTATTACCACAGAATCTGATCTGGACCCTTGGACGCATTTCTTTGGTTTCCAGGACGGTGTCTCCGGGTCAAAGGTAAGCGTTTTTCGTCGAAAAGATGGAGGAGGAGGATCGCTCGCGGAAGAGTCCTGACGTACTGCATGCACTCAACCGCTAAGTTCCATTTAACTCCCTTACCACAGTTGATTTTGGAACTTTGGTTCAGACCACATAAGCTTTAGTTGTCAGGTCAAGAATTCTCTTGTAAGACTACGCCAACTTCTCCATGGGCCTTATTGGTAACTATTTCTTTATGAACAAGTGCTAATCGGTTGAATTATGAAATCAGCTGAAAAAATAGCGGCCCAGTAGACTTATTTTATGTTGCAATCCCTGTGTCTGATATAGGTTGGAATCTTCGTTTTGATCTGGATGAATTTTTGAACTTTTTTGAGTCAAAAAAGCTCCGATTCATTTCAGTAAAGGTTGTTGTATTGTCTCGTATTTATTCTCTAAATTTTGTTTATTTGTCTGAGTTTTGTATGTTCGCCGGGCTGTACCTTACTATTCAGAGACTTGGTGTTTCGGCCTGTTCACAGAGTGAAACTTGTTCCCACAAAACATTAGGCACGGTCCAGCAAACATAGGAGACGTAATAACTTTGCCTTGAGGCGATGACCGAATGAACATGATTTGACTTTGTTTTGGAAAGTGAAAAGATGACAGTGAAGTAAATTTTGTTCAGCCTGTCAACGGATCTTGCTTTCCAATGATCTAGTATATGACCGTTCTATACTGTCTACTATTGTTTCAACTTATCATCAGCTGCATTTTATGGCCTCTAAATCTTCCGAAGTTGGAGATTTACAGATTCAATCAAACTGTGAAAAATTTAGAATGCGTCACTTATTTTGAAGACATCTGTCGTGTAACCCTGATGTTTTCTACGGATCAGTTCTACTAGGCGATTCTAGTTCCTTCACCATTTTTTTACGTTTCACCATTCCTTGAAATGTATTTTTCGAATTGTTAAGATTATAAGCGTGCAGAATTATATTGAGCATTATGAATACAGTTGAGAAGAGAGGTCGATTTCAACGGAGCTTGACACTGTTTTGACGTATCGAAAGACGTACTGGAAAATTATGGAATATAGGAGTAGTTTGATGGTCTAAACACCTAAACACGGTTAAATTACCGTCTGAATCACAAATATGTCTACCGAAGATTACGACTTACTCTTTTCAGTCCTTTGTTACCAGTCCCACCAAGGTCCTGCAAACGTCCTTGTTGCAGTGAAATCAATTATGTATTCGTTTTATGAACCAATTTAGAGTAGAACAACTTCGAAATAAATTTTAATGAGTTTCTAACTCCTTTATTGAACTTTTCAAAGAGAAATTATTTACTTGTCCGTTTCATGTCCTAATGAGTTCATTGGCAACCCTAACTATCAAAAGGCTCTATTAGAACGTGTGTAGGTGAAATTCCCATTCGTTTATACTAAACACACTCCGAATACCCATATCTTCTAACCCAACAGCATTCCTCCTTTAAGTCCTGTCTTTCCTTTTAACCGACACACTTTCGCCCAGCAAAAACATAACTCTCTTGTTCACTGATACGTGTATGAATTTTTGTTCTATGGTTTCGTTTAATTTGTCAAAACGATTGTGACAGTTTACGGCAAGTGAACAAAATAGGAAATCAAGCAAAAAGCTAAGAAGAATATATTAAGAAAAGCTTTAATCATCATCTGTGAAGGAATCAACAGCAAACAAAGCTAAGAAGCCAAAGGCATGCCAAGCAAGCTAGAAGGAATACTCAGATAAAATCTGCCAAGATAGAAACGAGATGTTGAGACATGATTCCAGGACGATGAGGGTCCGAAAGATAAGGAGGAAGATAGAAGTGATGGAAGTTATGTCGTTGGAAAAATGATACGAGCTTTGAAAAATAAAACGAAGAAAGGTTCGACTAATGAAATTTCTCTTTAAAGAACATTTCGGATGAATAAAGATACAATTTCTTCAGGACATACATTCATGCCTCATTTTTTGTTGTTGTTTTTGTTGTTTGTTTGTTGAGCTTCAGCCGTTAGAAAGACAACTGAAATCTAAATTGTTAGCTTCAAAGTGCGGCCTTTGCCTCATTCGAAGATTGATACCAAAGCTCATACAATTTATTTCCAGTGACAAGCGAGATAATCTAATAGTCCTCGAACGGTGGGCGCAAGTGGAGAGGTTGGGCAAATCCTTTGGCGAATGTAGAGCGTAACATTTTCAAGTTTATACAAGTATTGTGTGTAGATTTTAAATTCGAAAAGTGGAAAAACCCAAAGGTTATTGCATGCCTTCGCTCACGTAACCGAGCTTGAAAAATTTAATTTTTAAGGATGTCTGTTATGTTACTTGCACTTTCGTATAAATATCTAAATTTGCAAAGTGCTGATTGCAACCCGAAAGTTTGCTTGGAAGAATTTCACACGTTTTATCAATAAAAAATTTAGAGCATCGTTGAACATGCTTAAAAGTTGGAAATTCCTTAATTGAAACTTTTGTTATCCTACCTACGATACCTTTTATTCACTTTGAAATGTTCAAGAACTTTTTTATGGACTCGTATCATCGGATATTGGGTAAGAAAAATTAATGCAAGCATACAAGCATGATTTTAAAATTTTGTTTTTACGACTTTATTACAATAAATTTTGAAGCGAACTGGTTAAACTCTTGTTTGAATCTAAGAACTCAATTTACTTTGGTAAGTTTTGAAAGTTATTCAAACGTTTTACATCTTCTTACGACATGACTTTGGTTGGAAGTTAATCATTTCTCATGTTCTTGCGTAGAATCTGACTTGTCCAGGGTTTCCAGGACTTGTTATAAAACAATTTCAAGCGAATTCTCTATTCTGTTCTTTTCTTTTTTCTAAATCTCAAAGATCGCTACGTCTGTGCAAATTCCAGTAATGAATTCTAAGCGTTAAATTCCTGTTGTGCTAACCAAAAATTCATTTAAAGTAAATGAAAATCGTAAAGTTTGTAGTACTATCGGTCGTTCCCTCTTTTACTCTCCTCTTAGTTTTACTTTTCATTCTCCACTTGACTTGTTTGAAATGGAGAAAGCACTAAAAATGTAAGGAAAGCAATTTTTTAAAGATTTCGTCAAGCATTGTCACTGGTATTCATTCAAAGAGAATTTAAAGGAAACGTTCTATGGAAATTCGGATTGGAAAATCTTCTAGAAGTGAGTGCAGCGATACGACACTTGCTCCTTAATAAAATCTACAAAGGAAAGATTCAATGAAACTAAATTTCTGGTTAAAATCGATAAGTTCGTAGAAGTTCATGCTTGAATTTGGTGGAATTCCAAATAATAGTTCACATCCAAGCTGACTTCGTTTCAATTTCAGTTTGAGTGATAACGTAAATGATAACGTAAAGCGATCGCAGATAATTGCCTGGAAAATTATGACGACCACCCAAATAAGCACTTCTGTATGCTCGAAAAACAATTTATTACCACAATTTCTATAGAAACAAAAAGAAAATAGGACCCCAGTCCACGCGAGTCGCTTTCCCAGTTCCTTCATTATTAGTTTTCGCTCCAATTAGTCGCAAAATGTAAATCATTCAAATCTTATTCGAATCGTTTTGAATTCGAATTCCTAACACGATTTAGATACATAAAATTACTTAACTCCCAAAAGCATCCCAAAAACACAAAGCAAGTAAGTTGAACTGAAAATTTCTTCAAAAAACTTTCATAAATTATTTTAGAATCGTTTCAATCAAATGGCATGTTAACGTCCGATTTGAACTATCAAATTTTGTATTGATTATAAATCTTTTTCATAGATTTATGTTAATTTCTTACGATCACAAGCATTCATTTTGTTTTTTTTTTGTTTGATATTTCTCTTGTGTTTTGAAAATTTGCAACTTTCATCAATGCATTCCACGGTTATTATCAATTACAACCTACACGATCATCAATATAATGATGAATTTTTATTGGTGAGAAACGCCTACCACCCAAGGATAGTATTGAAATCTATTTTTATGACCGATACGATATCGTTATCTTTTCTGTTGTCAACGCTTCAGATGTCTTCACTGTTCAAATTTAATCCGTCTACTCTATTTTTGCTTTATATTCAAAGTTAATTATCCATTCCAATGACATTTTATGAAACAAAAAGAATGGAGAAATTTCGGCTTAAGAATTCTATAAAAATTTATTCTTTAATTTAATTCCTCTCTCGTGATATCCCTTATTTTATTGCTATCATACAAAAAGTTGGACAATGGGTCAATGTTTAAAATCTCTAAAACCAATCACTCAAACATAAAAACTGAAAAAAAAACGCTCTGAATTATATCAATGCGACAGTTCTTAGTAAATTAAAACGTCATTATCCCTCGGTTTGTAAAACCAAATTTGCGCTTTTAATGCGTTTATATTTTCCATGTCTTTGAAGACAATTTTAAACATTCATACAAATATAAGGGTTGTCTGAACCTTTGAATTAACGCAACCTCAACTAACATACCGACCGACTTGACCTTAACTAACTCAACCGAACCTTATCTCAAAGATGGCAACACTTTTCGATTTAATCATTGACAGTGAGACTGAGCAGCTTTTGACAGGTACTTGTCAACAATCCAGTATTTTTGACGCTTAATTCATGTGTTAAATTCATTTCAGCAATTTGATGTGATTGCCTCAGTGAAAATGAAAAAAATCTTGTAAGAAACGATTAATAAATATTTATTTTATGAAAGCCGTAAGAGAAATCATAAGTGAGTTGGACATTATGTACGAAAACTTATCATTTACCACCGTGAATAGAGCGCAGCGGAGTTTAAACCTGACTGTACTTGCCCGGAAGCCGATGTACGTTCGGGACATCCAAAAACGGCAACGAATGACAATAACATTGCTGAAATTCAGCTCACGCTGAGAAAAACTGTCAAATTAAAGTCAGAGCGATTTCGAAGACTTTGAATACACCTAAAGAAAGTGCTAGTCACATATTGAATCAAGATTTATGCATCATGAAGTTGTCAACTCGTTGGGCACTGTGGTTTCGTACCCAACGTAGTTTAGTGGTACTGTGGTTTGGTTTACTCAAGTCGGATGAAAAGGGTATTAAACTAATCACTTTTAACGCTCTTTTGGTGCGGTTGAGGCCGAATGAGTGAATGTTTTTGAACAAATTAGTTACTGAAGACGTAACTTGGATACACTATTATACGTCCGAACTGAAAATATTGGTAAAACCTTGGATTGGAAAGAAGACCTTTTGTAGACATTATTTCTAAAGCGTAGGTGTTTCAAATTATCACATTGGATCAATGCAAACGAAATGTCTAAGTCAAAATGACAGAAATCAGAGCATATAGTGCTGAAAAATTAATTTACCAATGTGCCCATGGATATTATTTTTCTGTGAATACTCTTTCACAAGTACAAAGTAGTAATTCACCCTTGTATCGCTTACTTGATAGGTCATATCCACATTTGTAGGAAGCGCCGGCTAATCACATAATGTGTACCTAATTCAAAATTGTGTTTTGAAGTCATTGTCTTGTTTCTTTTTAAAAGTTACGCTGGACTAACGTCAATACCCGATGCTTTATATTTTTTTCTGATATTGGACCGACAATTCAAGATCCCTTAGAATCATTTTTGAGTTTTTGAGCCTCTTACTGAGATTGGGTTGGCATTTGATTCCAACAGGCATTTGATTCCAGTTGACATATAAGACCTTCAAACGGACTTGAAGATCAGGATTACAGTTGCCTTCTTGGTAGGATCTTGCATCGAAGATGCTGAAAGACCATTTCGAAGAGACCATAAAGTGATCACGCACTTCCATCACTATAAAAGATGATTGTTGTGGCGTGTTTTGTCGTCTGGAAAAGAATGTATCCTTTTTAGGATACGATTGTGTGAAAAATATATTCGTAGCAACACAGGATTTCTGCTACATACAAGCTCAATAAGGGTATGGACATGAAGACTTTATCCCCCTGTCATGTCGCTGTGAATATCCTTATTTTCCATGTTGTTACTGATATCACGAAAGCTGATATTCCCGTCATAGTGAGGCAAAAGTTGACCAGTTTTTGAGGACCAGTTTTTGTATTTATCTTGTCTTTAGTTGAAGCGTGAAGATTTATCTGCCAAATTTTCCAAAATATTCCCGAATGCTGATTGCACACAATTGTCAGTCAAAATCAAGCAAGGTTATATGATGCTCCCTTATTCAATTTAAGCTCGAAATTTGCCATTTCCGAAAGGAGTTCAACTTTGTTAAGTTCTTTGCAATCTCATGCCCAGATTTACGCAATGATTATGTGCCCTGTTTTAAGGCGTGAAAGACAAGTTTTTCCCCTCCTGTGGCAGTGGCGCCGTCTAAGCTGAGGTGGAACCATTTCCTAGTAGAGCGATATCATAAGTAAATACAACCTTAACACTTCGAGCGAAATCCCGTTTTAACGGTATCCGACCAAAATAATTTAAATTGCATTTGGATTAGTAAATTCTCTTTCATTTCTACGTAAAGCAAACATACCCTTGCCAGAACTTATTCGTAAAAACACAATACAAATGAAAACCTACTTTTTGATTCTCTATCTCTGTCTGAGAGAAGTTGAGTCGTATGTTGCTATGCTACCATGGAGCTGGAGATGTAATTTGCATAATAGCATTCTATAGGATCAAGTGCTCAATTGGTATGTTCTTTGTAGCACATATAGGTAAAATTATTTTCAAGAAATGAACTCCAAGACGTTTAATATCAACTTCAAGTGTTCTAAATATTGATACAGTATTTTGAAAAAAATATTTGGATGACAAACATTTTGCCAAGGCGTGACACGATTCATTTAATTCGTGGTAAAGCTGTATGGAAATTTTGTCTGATTCTGAGAAGATTTTTTAGGTTTAGGATTCTTCAAGGGTTTTATTCTGTTTTGGAAGACTAGGAAAAAACTTTCTAAATAGTCAAACAATAGAAAACACTAGATATCGACAACTGTCATATTCTAAGGAATTAAAAAACCATATTTGATCGCGACGTGTCCCTTTACTAAAAACAATTCTTGTCCTTCATCATCCCTGCTTTAAAATTGGATCTTAAAAATTTGATGGTGCCTTAAATCATATAAAAACGAAACCTAGTCAAAAGTAAAGGGGCCAAGGATTCGGCAGCGGGACAGGCTAACAGAAGAAGTGTCTTGGTTTGGGAATCCTGAAGCTCGTACTATTTTCAAATCAGGAGCAGATAGTTCTCATATAGGTTGTAAAAAAGAATATGTTCTCATATGCCAGAATCAGTTATAGATAATATTCAAGCAATGTAAAAGTTTATGTGTCATTTATTGTGTGTGTTAGAGAAAAATATGATAGAAGTTGAACATTCGAGGATATGATTCGATTGTGTCCAAAACGAATCTCTCTGTGTCTGAAAGTATGAAATTCTACTTGAAAGTATCTTTTGTATAGTTACTATAATAAAAGTAATATAATGAATAAATATAGATAAAGTATAAATAAATTATACTAAATAAAGTAAGTAATAAAAAGTAATTGTAAGTTTTTGTGTGATTTTGCTGACGCACACATTACAAAAAATCACTTGACGTTGTAAAAATTATCCAAAATAATTAAAAATCAAATGTTTGAATGAAATTTAGGCCAGTATTCCCGAGTACTGCAAAATTTTTTCTTTTGATTTCGCGGTAAGTGATGTTATTCAATAGTCCTTGATTTACAAAATTTTTTCAAAAAGAATTGTTGTAGTCTAGTTTGAGCGTCCATTTCCGGCTGTTACATCAAAGGTCAATCCAAAAATTGTTTTAAAAAGATTTGGGTAACCACTAGAAATAACAAAAAATCAAACAAATTGTATAAATATTTGTGTATTTTTCCGGGATTGAAAAGAAAAACATTGATTTTTCAATATGATTCCCATTTAATAGAGACTACGCCATAGACCTTAGGAATTCAAACATTTTTGATTTCATGAACTATCTTTGTCGACTTCGTCATGGACGCAACATTCTAAAGATTTCTAATATTTCAAAAGCATATCATTTTTTCGAACCAACAAACATTAAAATCCCTTCAAATCTATACAAACCTCCACTATATTGCTACTCCATGTCTTCGAGGCTATACCCAAATACTGATTACAAATACAATGTAAATATAAATTTGTATCTAATAATGCATTCCAAATAGCTTTTCAATTTCCCAACGAATAAACAATCCCAAACAGTCATGATTTACCGTTTTATTTTAAGAAGTTTTCACGCTAAACCATACACATCTGAATTCGGTCAAAATTTCAATTTTATTTCATAGGAATATTGTGGCCTCACCAATTACAGTCTCTGGAATATCCAACAAAAAAAGATGTTATAAATAGAAACATATTCTGAAGTGTCGATGAAATTATCGTTAAATCTCATGACCATGTCAAAAAATAAGCATGGAAAATATTTGGTACCCGCCTTATTGCTCCGAGAAAGGAAGATGTGGGGGTTTATTCAGAATACACATCAAACTTGCTTGCTTGGTACAAAATTAACTTTGTACGCATTCGGTGTCTATAAAAAGGAAGTGATACAACATATCATAATGGATTTTTCTTTTTGAAATATACGAAACTAACGAAAGTTGTTTTGTGTCCGGATCAAAACTAAAACTAGAACATTTAGCCAGAGCCTGTTCCTCATATGTGAATTTGTGCCGCCAAAATAGTCTGTTTCGTTTGAAATTGAACATTCCTCAAAGTATATTTGCGCGGTTTATTGCGAGTAAATCGTCAACGATGTGATTGCGGAGGATCGCACAATTTACAACCGCCAAAAAAATCAAAATTGAAATAGAACCGAATGACGTCACGCTTAGCACGTAAACGCGACTTTTGGCGGCATCTTTATTGGGCCCACATTGCTGCACTCTCATGCATAATTCGTCAAACAACCAACGGATAAGTGAATAAATAACAAATGTGGCCTAGGAGTAATCAAATCGATTGTAAATGTCTTAAGATGCTCCAGCTCAACTCAATATGCAGAGCAGGCTTCAAATGAATGTGGCGATCAAGTGGAGACTCCAATCCCTGCATCGTACAGAATTGGGCCTCGAAAATCAATCATATGTGAATCGCAATTAAACGCATGAAATGATTACAAATACTTCCAGTCGAACTACTGCTCGTCCAGCGATAAATCCACAGAACGGCTATAAAGAGATGGTCGGTGCGGCACTGGCAACGACCAAATGATTTCTCAGATTTTATGGGAACCATCAGGAATACTGCTTGCATATGCCAAAATCCTTAAGAGCTAGATCACACGTTACTCAGTGCGATCAGCTATTAATAGTCCATAATGGAAATGTGAATGCCGCAATATGTCGATCTGTTAGTACTCCATAGATGTGCCAGTGTTTCTATTATTCTTGGGAGATATTGTTGCATTTCTTCGCGAGGATCAGTTAAGATAAACTGTTGACAGAATATTGCGTGTTGTAGCATTAGTTCTGTTAGCACGTTATCCTAACAGGTTTAAAGCAACCTCTTCCTTGATCCGATAGAACCATGCTGAAAGGACCTGTTAAAGGATCGCAAAGCCCATGCAACCCATTGGCCCATGTAAGGACATTGCGGTTCCTCTTTTCTGATCTCGGACCACAGAAAATTCACAAAAAAAGAAAACCCAACACACCACCAAACAATCCAACACTGAAAGTCGAAATAATTTGCAATGTTAAACATTTTGACTGTGAATAATCGAAGAAAAGATCGAGAAAATGCCTGAATCGCCTTCGTCGCGTACGTCTTCGTCATCATCAGCATCATCATCATCAACATCTTCATGATCATCATATGAACATCACCAATGTTGATCGGACACAAATAAATGTAAACACAGATTCTTTGGTGTAGCCAACAAAAATTTGTATTTTTTCAATGATTCCTCAGGCTCCGCTTCCCAACGAGTCTCACCAATCACCAAACGGATGAGGCTGCCATGGTTACTGATCGTTATTCGCGATTTCGCGATGAGTGATCATCGCGCACAATCATATATTATCTTATTGAGTGCGGAAAATAAACATGAGGCATACCACACATTTACGATCAAGACTTGGCTTTTAATCGGATTTGAGTGTTAAGAGATGTTTTGAATTTAGTATCGGATTTTAAGTGAAACACAGGAACGATCCGAATAGTGTTGTTGGGGACGGTTTTGTTTTTTTGGCCAAAAAGGAGTAGTAAAAGTAGACGATGGCAGGCTTAGAATATAAATTAAAAAAAAAAAACAGAATGTTTAAAACGTTTCTTGTATCACGACTAATTTTCATGATCAATTTGGAAGCGCTTCAGTGCTATTCGTTTTCTATTTGAAATCATTAGCATCCAAATTGCTCGATTGCACGATGTACAATTACTATTGAAAATGACAATGAAATATGCTTAAATTGTCGCTGCTAACGACCAAAAAATGTATTCTCTCTTAAGCAGGCTAGAACCTGAACCGTGGATATGGTGCTTTGAAAGCCAGTGCCAACCTCCTCCCTGCCGCATTAAAATGTTGTGATTACTTTATTGGTTCATTCTGTAAACAGAAGACTTTTTCGATACTCAGATGACACACTGTCTACCATGTAAGCAAATACAGCTCCTGTTGTTCAAGGAAATGCAAAGGAATTTTAAGTATTCCATAAGATCCGTGGTTACTACATGATTAAACGCAATATCGAAATATCGCAATATCGCAATATCGTCCTACAGATTTTGTTTTCTAAGGCCGTTCCCAAGCTCTGCAATGTTTTACAGGGGACATCCTTGTTGACATTTGTTCCCTGTTCCGTCAATTTGACCAGCAACACACATTTAGCGTCTCAAAACATCGTAACCACGAGGTTCTTGCAACCAAAATTGGTTGGACTGCTTTGGACTTGTTAGAGAAACTTTTATGGTTCCACACGAATGACTGTTTCTTTTCCTAAGGATTCACATACGCAATCCAATATAGAAATTCTGGATCATCGGTTTTCATGAGTTTTTCATGAATTTTTTGAACAAATTGAACAAAGGCGACTAACCTGACGCCTGATCCATTGCAATCATAGTTCAGTTCAACCGTGGTCCCTAAACAGCGATGACACTGCGAACCACTAACTCCCGATTGAACAGGATACAACTGACACAGAAGAATTTCAAGTGGATTGGTAAATGTTCTCTCATTATTGTGTTTAATAAGAATATACCTCTCAAAATTTTTGAGCCAAAACGCAATGCAATAAAGACATACTCACGTTTGCTATCTCTGTTTGTCAGAAGCCACCTAGGAGTGTTCACCCTGTGTGGGGTACGGATATAGTTATGCCATCTGTACTACTTTTTTGACAATGACCAATCGAAATACTTATTCTATGTGCTACAATACTTGCTGCTCCTATCGTATAGCGTTTTGATTCCTGTAGTTATCAGTTAGCTTCATATCCTTTTTACGTATCTTACTTTATAGATGAACATAACAACGTGCTACGCTCAATAATATCTAACAGGTCCGTTTATCTCGCTCTCACCAAACAGCTTCATATTGAACTTCTTTCATAATATAAGCCATACATGGTCGTTAAGGCCTCTAAGCCCTCAAATGATCGTTGAGAGCGTTAAGTCACCAAGGAGCTTTCTCCCGAGTTCAAAACTGCTAGACATATTAATATTCAGAATTTCTTATTTCAACCTGACCGTATGACTGACACTAACCAAATTACAACATTCAAACGCTACATGTAAATAAAAAAGGGGCAGAAATCCAGAAAAAGCCATGAAAAGGCAAGCTTTATAAATGGATCGCAGATCATCCTGCTGACGCTGATGACTTTCTTAAGTCCCTTTATCATAGTTTTTACGTGACACAACCTTAACGTCAAAATTTCATCCAACTTACTATACTATCAAGAGAAACGTCAACTGTGAAATGATGTTTGCAATGTTGGACACGGTGCCTTACAGAAAAACCTCGCATCACTAGTGGACGATGTAAGATAGATACTAGGTACTAGTATACTATACTAGGTAGGTACTAGTATAACGAAACGCGCATACGTTGTACTAGATCTAGCAGTACTAAATCATAGCATACTAGTACTAGATCTAGTAAAGATCATACTAGTAAAGATCATAACACTACATAGAATAAGAGGTTAGTCGAATACAGAGTCCAGAGTCCGCTTGAATGTTAGTGGTCTAACTCAAAACTTTAAACATAGCTCAGATTTAAAAAATCCTTTTCAACCTATCCCTTTAGATCGTCATCAAAGTGTTCTCAGTTGCCAACATAGGAACGCTACTTTTCAAATTCCAGGAAACAGTAGATTATTCAGGTGACATTATTAAAACGGCTCGATCTTTAATGAGCTCTAACGAAGTATTTATTGAGCTCGAGGTAGCGAATAAGTATATCGTGTTTAGTGTCAATTAAAATAAGACCTAATATTTGACTGAATCAGGGAGAAGACGTCTGAAAGACTGAGTATGAGGCTTGCCAATCATAATGCAGAAATTTTCAATGTTATTTGCCTGTATTTTAACCTCCCCAAAGATGCGAAACAAAAGGACGAAGTATGCAACTTATATCACATCCTTATATCGGACGTAAAATCCATTTCATTATCCTTCCGCTGATCAAGTTGAACAAATTGCACTGCGATAGGCAGTCGCGCATGTATAAAACGATTAGCCGTCCCAGTGTATGGATTTCTTACTTCGGCGCTGACATAATCCTTGGAAGGAATCAAATCATCAAACGCTGAACTGGCTTCCTCCAAAATCGAACGGATTGGCAAATGCATTACAACCACAAGTCGCATTCTCTTCAAGATAAGCCACCGTATGTTGTCCGTCAGTTGGCTGATCATCTGGAGTGAAAGGATGACCAATGTTTTCCATAAACGTCATGCAGCGTATACTAACCGACAACCTCACGACAGGATAATCGGATAAAGTTTCGGAGAACGACGACAATAGCACAACATCCAGAATAATATTGCGAACTTTGGAAGGGCGTAGTGGACCCTAATTGGAGGACGCGGCCGTTTCACGGAAAAAGCTATTAACGTTGTTGGCTTTAGGAGCGAAAACTTAATATAGAATGGGGTGGAATTGAGCCATGATATTGGCAGATAATGTCACAGTACACCATATCAGATAATTCTCCAGATAATTCTCCTTTTTTACTTCCAAAAGATGTCTCAGGTCTCATATTTTCAGGCATTTCATCTTTCCTTTTAAGGTCATTGGAATTACATGTTCTTCTATTGTAGCTCAGGAAACATATCGACCTGCTTCTACCTTTCACTCTGATCTAGAACCAACCAATTTGCAGCCTATTGGCTCCAGGAAGTGGTGACACTTTTGAACGCTTTTGGAGCGTATGATTTAGCTGATATTTTGGATGTCTTAGAAAAATTGATCATAGTTAGTTTTGCAGATTTGACAGCCTTCGAGTTATCCAAATTTTTGAAAATTCTCTGAAAAAGGCCGAAGTCGAAACTTGGTTAAACCCAGAATGCGCTTAAGCCACAACTGTTTTCGAAGTTTAATACACTTTCACGCCCACTTTCGGGGCTGTTTTAAAGATTTCTTACATTTATGTTCGTGGATACATTACTAATTAGTTAAAATTAAGAGATTTCCTGATATCCTACATATCACGTGCATTCTTATGATATTAAATGTTATTTTATGACTCGATAGATTATTAATGCGTATTTATTTGTTTTACAGGTAAGACTTCAGTCTCAGATCTGCAGACCACATACGATAATTTGTAAGTAAATTTTATAAGGATATGGTTTAGTGAAAGAAAAGTTAATTTATTTTCAATCCTTTTCAATTGTTTTAAATTAAATAAAGGTCTTTTAAATTATTATTAGACTCGATTTGCGCATATTGTGTTATTTATACGATGGTCCTTGATGTATGTTAGGGCTAAGCCAAATTTCATTACTTAAATAGAGTGCAGTGTGCAATTTTCTATTCAGGGAAATTCGGTTAGCTCCACCACTGTCTTCCTATTACTTCATTCATTTTAAAAGCGCAACTGAGTTCCAGCTAGACGACATTATCACCTGTACAGGAAAATTCTTTCATGATTTTCGTACTATGCAAAAAAAAAAAAAGTAAAAATGATTCTCATTGTCTTCTCATCCTGCTGAACGACAAAATCTAAATTCACATACACACATTCTCTACCATATACGAATTTTCAAGCCAACAAAAGTTAACTTATTGTCCCAAAGTATATCACAACGTATACATATAGATGTCTATATACGTGACTCGTTCGTATATAAATCAGTTGTAAAAGGTAAAGAGGGTAAAGCAAACCCAGCAATAAGCGAAGAAACGAAGATATTCTAGTGGAAAATGAAGAAGAGAGAAAAGCAGTGAACCTGAAGCACGTACTTCATTCTGACAATATTCCTGTGCGTTCCAGAGCAGATGACATTAAAGCTAACAATCTCATTTTATATGCTTACCTTCTTAGCGCCGCCACAATCAAATAAACTTCAAAGGCATTGGTGGTAGTGTTGGTGGTGATGGTGGCGGTTGGGAAGTGTGGGAGAACAGAAACAATAAGGACGAGTTGGGACTAGTAACGATGGTTGTATTATGAGAGTACGTATAATACAAGCCAATAGAGCTTTCGTCCTTTTTTCGGTATGATCCTCTCTTCTTTTTTCCGTTCTTCTACCTTTCCCCATGCTGATGTTGATGTTGGAATTGTTGTTGTATCCTTTTGTGAGGTCCCCGTGTGGGAAAGCTTTCGATAAACATTTCACCCATCTTTTGCCGAAAGATAAGAGCTTTCGATTAAGTTGAAACATTCTTTGAAAAGTGAAAGACTTCTTCCTTGAATGCATACATATTTTGTTGAGTGTCCTGGGAGGCAGATCTGGAGTAGGTAGAAAATATGTGAGTGCGAGTGATACGCAACGCTTTGGTTTATAAGTCCATTATTTAGTTATCAAAAAACAACCGACTTAATCCTCAGTTTATCCAACAATTTGACCGTATTCCTTTTTGCCCAGGATATAGGTCCTCATCTTAAATTAGAATTCATAATGAAAGTGGCCTTTTCAGCTTGAATTCCAATTTCCCATTCCATGATAACATACTCATAGGCGCTGCTGCCTTGATTAATTGACAATATGTCTTAGATTTTAACGATTTTTAGAACAAGTTTCGCAACAACAACCCCCTCCCCTAAAATAAAACACTAAATTAAAAAAACATCTAAATCCCGTTGTCATAAAAATTTTGAGTTGTATGTGCTTCTTGCAATATGAACTATTAATAAAACAATTTTTAATCATTTTAAGGATACAATTTCGCATCAAATATTCCATAAGAAATTTCATTGGAATAATAAAGCAAACAGTACCCACTTAGTCATTTAGATGATGTCATAAATCCTGCCCACATAAATAAATAAACTTCTTCAAAACGGAAGCCTACACGCGTACTATTTCGGGTCGTTATTTTCAACGATATACATTTCATTTTGAAAATTTTCTCTTCGAATCAAAGCCTTCACGCGTCGTTTCAACTACTGATTCAAATCTCTGTCAAAAAAGTGAAAATCTGAAGGATGGTTTGACAGATACTGAATTGAATTACATGTAAAGTCCAATACGAAATACTAGCGTCCTTTCACCATAATTTTTACATTTCCTATGTTACAATCAACTTCCTTTCAATTTAGCCCGTTGGCTATTTAAAACCATTTATGTTTTTATTTTTCCTAACACTTTTCCCTAAAAATCTGGAAAAATTTGTAAAATTAACTGAACCGATGCAGTTTGTATTTTGCACGTACAATCGAGATAATTCCCACACATTCTCTCTCCTCTCTCAGCCAAATTTTTCCTTCTTGGCAATTTGAGTATGTTTTGAGGGCTGTCTATATTTTTTTCCGAAAAGATTCAATTTCCGATATTGACTTCACTCGAAGGCAAATTCGGCACAATTTGAAGCTACTGCTTGCCGTTTGGTCTATCTACAGACGATTCAGTGAAAATGACAACAACAACTGCGTGAAATGAAAGGAAAAACTTTTCAATAAATATATAAATCAAATTGTTTTAGAGAGGAGAACGTAACGATTAAAGAAATAAAGAGGCGCAAGTCGAAAATAGGGTTTGAAAATGGGTAGGTGTCAGGCATGGCGAACGGAGAGGGGAGGAATGAAAGGGACAGGAGGTGGTGGGGTGGTTGGTTGAATATATTGTTATTGTAGATAAGGAAGCTATTTGTATGATCTTTTCGGAAGGGTAGAGTTCCTAGAGGAGTTCAGAAGTGACTAGAGTTACAAGGGTGGTTTCTAAAAAAGTATGGAAATTATGCTGAAAAGTATCTTTATTCTAGGAACGGTTTCTAGAATGTAGGATACATTTCCCTAATGTGGGTTTTTATTGTCAATTTATTTAAGGAGAAAGTTACTTTGCACTGTTAAGGATGGGCTACCTCGTCTAGATATTTCGTTGAGTTTGTTGTGGATTCAATCGTTGTGCGACTAGACTTATTTGCACTATCTAGTGAAATAAAAGCAATTTTCCCAAAAACAATGGATATACAGAAAAAATATTTTTCATAGGTAACCTAGAAGTAGACCGAAAGCCGAAAAGAAATCACCAAACTTCAAATGCACTGGACAGATTCAATAGACGAAGGAAACGTGGGGCTGCGAGTGTACTTAGGTTGGAAGACGAGACAACGCACCCAGATGACCAAAACTCAAAATGGGTTGTAGAGTCTTGACGATGACCTGCATAGAAATTTGTCTCTGGAGTGCGTCCACCCATTCGTGTTTCTATTATTTTGTAATCGCCCCCAGTTTCTCCAGTTCTTCTTCGGGTCTATGTCTTTAAATTGGGTCTAAGTCGTAGTTTTGAATCTTATTACCTAGTAGGCCTCCCACAAGACCGGGGCGTGTATGATGATAAAAACAATTTATCCCTGTTTTAACTTCCTATCTCTATTGTCACGCGTTAAGGACAATTACAAAAGGATGAACTTTGATAAAAGCGAAACCCGGCTAAAACTTCGTCAGGCCGTTGAAGACTAGCGGGAGCTCTTGATATAGTCCACAAAGTCGTTCCTCGCATTCCAAGAAATACTCTTCGTAAACAAAAAAGGAGGATTGACATTTCCCCAGAGCTTATATCAAAACTAATAAAAGCTGATCTCCAGGTGGAAACAGCTGATGAATTTCCATATTTTAATTCAAATTCCAAATCCAACCGCCGCAACGATAGAGCATTTGACAAGACTCTCACAATCCTAGAGAAACCCAATAATAATTTTTAGGGTCGAGAAGGTCCCAGTTCAGCCATGATTTGAGAGGGAATGTGTTATAATGATACCACAAAACATCCTTTATGAAACACGGAATCATAACTCAGGGAGAAAAATGAGCAAAATGAGCAATTATTAATAACATAGTAAATAGTAAACCGCTTGAGCGACCATTTTTTTTAAAGAGTAACAATATAGCAAGACTCCGCTTCAGCTCACCAGAATTAGTTGGAAGAAAACGTTTAGACTTCAGCCGTTTTGTCGCCCTCTATCACAAACCTCTCGCCCAACCCGGATTGGGGCGGAAGGATCGTCTCTATTTTTTATCCCCTTGAATTATGAAATAGAGATAATAGCTTGTTAGAAGAGATAGAGCACTTTATATAGCCTCAGAACCGCCCCAACTAAGTTTGTCAACCATTTCCCACAAGAAGTGCTCTCTGCTACAATATATAATTGGCCAAAGAGGCATGACGTTTTTGTCAAAACAAAATGTGGCGTTAATTGATGATTTCTATGTCAGCCAATAATGATATATAATTTCATTTGTCTTCCTTGCTCCTCAGTTTTTACCATGTCTTCGGAGAACAAAACTACTTTGTACTTCGTTGGTGTTGTAACACAGAACTTTTTGGATTTCATCTAGTTCTCCCAGCTTCCAATCTTCAAGTTCGTTCTTTTGGCAAGATCTATTTCTCGTGTGGAAAAATGCATTGAAATAAGTATAATCAATATAATATAAACTGTCAAAAACTTTCAATCCTATGGAGACAAGTTGTTCACCTCTAATGTTACCACACAACGGAGGTGACCTACACGGACGATCTTTGGGTTGATAAGGCATAGACAGACATTTCTTATTGTATTCCCG
This sequence comes from Stratiomys singularior, assembly GCA_954870665.1. Classification (NCBI taxonomy): domain Eukaryota; kingdom Metazoa; phylum Arthropoda; class Insecta; order Diptera; family Stratiomyidae; genus Stratiomys; species Stratiomys singularior. The sequence continues at coordinate 7,983,561 of OX940881.1, read as the reverse complement.
TGCCTCATTGTATCCCCTGATTTGTGACAGTTTTCAATATGTCACACGGCTCTGCTTCTTGTATAACCCACTCAGCGTTTTTCGGTAGCTTTTCATAGAGTGACTCTATTATGTGTCTAGAATTTGACATTTCAAAGTCAAATGAGAGTGTCAAATTCTAGATAGATAATAGAGAGTGACTCTATTATGTGTCTAGAATTTGACATTTCAAAGTGATCATCACGCTTTGGAGTTAGTCGCGTTTCATTTGCTGCTCCGTCTTTGGATAGTTCATCACATATTTAATGTGTTGTGCAAGATTCGTGGTCTTTGCATTGTATTAAGCCCTTTATTAAGTCCTTTCTTTCGTTCGGCTTGGCAACAATGGTCTAGTGTTTTTCACTGCAGGCATCTAGCGGATTTCTTCAGGCTGCTTTTTAGTTACAATTTCATAATCGAGAAAACGTGACTTTGTCTTTGAATACGATTTTATTTGTATTTACGTAAGCTTGCGCTAATATTTCTGGCAATAAGAAAACGGACAAATACTCTAGATGTCCTTAATTTGTTTCTCCACTATGCTAACAGGCCTAATCTTCTACGCTTCTCATACCCCTAGTTTTAATTGCTAGAGAGAACCTCGCAATACACTGAAACTCTTTCCCTCATACGGGGTTAGTGCCACATTGGGTTTTAAACTTTTATTTGTCGAGTTTTGACAACGGATGTCGTAGTTATGTACAATATACATATTAGAATGCAGCTTAAAAGGACTTTACAATGTTTGGACCTCTCTGAGAGGTCTGAGAGAAATAAGGGATCTGAAAAATTGAGAGAAATAAGGGATCATAACAAATATTGGAAAAGTTTCCGAGATGGCAAACGGAAACAAATGAAGACGTCATTGCAAATCTTCGATTGATTTCATTATATTTGTTATTCACACACATGCATGCTTCCAAGAAAATAGGCGGACTCTCTCCAGAAAATATAACGGTAAAAATGTTGACATCTTCAAAAAATCGGAATTGCGTGTCACTTCTTGTCCAGACAGTCCTTTGAAAAAAGGGACTCATGGATCGCTTAGCGGCGCAATGGAAGAGAGGTCTCTCTGACAACAATCCCTCTCCCTCCCATTTATCCCTGCTAAAAGAGGGATTGCCCTAACCTGAAGGCGAAGACCGATATAATGTGACAAACAGTTCCAGGCTATGTTCTCGCTGTGACAGGGGAGGTGTTCAGTCGGTAGTCCAGTCCGTCAATCAGGGCGTGAAAGCCTTCATCTCTCAACAAAAAAAAATAATTTTTAATATTATTGTTTGTAATGTTTTCAAACATAATTAAATTAGGTTATTATTATTTTTTAGTATAACAAATATTTTTGTTTTATGGTTATGTTTTATCAGTCAGGTTCTGTAACTATCTTCCGAGTGTTGAAACTTAAACCGAACGCAAGATTCAAACCAGCAGTACGCATAGGTTAAATTATTTTTCCTCCATTTAAGGATTTCCTGCCACCTATTTGTATCATTTAATTAGAATCTTCTCATGCGAAAAAATGCCCGAAATTGTTGGGACCATCTACAAACGAGGCAATTAGATGATCTCTAGAAAGTATTGAGTGTTCATTCATGCTTAAAAAATAAATATCCCATTCAATAAATCGAGTAGGTTGCAGGCGGCACATTCATCGACCTCTTCCTCAATACCGCCAAGATATCTTTCGATTTGTTTTCTTACGTCTGAATCAGAACTGAGCCATAAATCCTTGCATACGCATTCCCAAATTAAAACATCACAAGCAACAAATCAACATGTCATTCGGGTTCGACTCAGAAGAGAGGCCTTTGACTTGGATCCGATGCAAGTGGGCTCTGTGTCCTCGCAATGGTAGCATTGTTTCCGCGAAAATGCAGTTTTGCCTTTGACTGCGCCTACTTCCTTTTGCTCATCGTTCGCAAGCACCAAGCTTTATATCGTCATCCATGCCTCCTTGTTGACCGCAAATATGGTTGCAATGTGCATACAGGTATGTCTCCGTGATGCATTCCTGAGCTCATATGTAAGTATCAGTCCCGTGAAACAAACTACCATCTTCTTGCAATTCCGCGAGTCGCTTGATGCTTGGCAAACGCGAATGCCACGAAGACGAAAACAGAAGAAAGAAATGGGCACAAAACAAAAGTACTAAGTTTTGTTGCGATGAATGTTTAACTATAGCAAAAAGCTCTTTTGGTTATTTTTGAGTTGTTGCTGTGTCGCCGTTGCTGTACGATTGTTGCTTTTGTTGCCAATCTACATATGCCGCGATGGCTGATGTTGCTGCCACTTGAGCTTGGTTTCAACCTCAACTGCTTCGCTTTAGGCTAGAGCCCATTAACATATGATGTGGAGCTTTATTTGTGGCGGAAAGAGAGCCAAACACGATCGCCGGTTAATTGTGAACGGTGCGACGACACATGTGAAACAAGGACAGGAGGACAGGGACATGGGCATGCAACAAGAACAATGACCTTTTTGCAGGCATGCGCGGTACAACACGGCACAGCACATCACAGCACAGTATATTGCCTCCAACGCTGATGGTTAGTCTCCCCAACGGCGTCCTCCACTACTTTTGCTGCTAACGTGCTTCAGCGCTAGCACCAAAATGAACAATTTTGAATGTTCGATAAAATTTAACGTGTGCACTATATGGACATGCAGACGAACTGATGGACGCACGGATAAACCGAAGCTCGATATCGCGGAATATATCCGAAACAATTGGCTACAGTACATGGTTAAATATTTGGAACCCTTCATAAGAATGTGGAACCCTTCATTGAAGTGGGAAGATGAGTGGCATATGTCGAAAACTACGGGTAACTTCATCGATTAATAGAATCCTTTTTGATGAAAAAAACTGTCTATATACTCATCTGGAGAACTTAATAAGATTGAGGATTTTTTCTGTGGTTACTACGCGTAAGCGATAGATGCCCTGAATAAGGGACTTCTATCAGCTCGAGATCAATTGACTGCTCTCTAAAATTTTGTCCTGTCACAAGATAACCTCGATCCTTCTAATTTTTTTCACATTACCTCCAGGTGGGCACCAGTTTTTCCTACTAAATTGTATCTTCGGTTCAGATAACTCTTATTTCAGCTGAAAGCGATAGAGGTTGTGAGAAGAACTGTCAAAGTGACATGAGAATGTCCTACTTTACACAATTGAGTAAAGGTGAGTCCCTCCTTTCAGAAAGGAATTCCTCCATTCTAAATAAAACTCCCGGAGTAGTGAGTAACATAGTTGGATTTACCATTTGATCCAAACACACCAAAAAATTATTCAAAAGGGACACACCTTTGCTCACAGCAAGATATAACCCTTGTTTGTCACATCTTCTGCATAAGAAGAAGGTTGAACTCTTAGGCAAAAAGCGAAAAATATTTATCCGTGACCAAGAATACATTAGACCGTGACTTTCAGCCTTATGCTGGTAGAACCGAAAATGTCATTCAAATTGTCGAACAATTTTTTTTCACCATAGGTGCCGGTTCAATTAATCTTCGGCTTCGATTCTCTTTGAAAAAAGAGTCGAAAAATGTAAAATCGAAAAACCTTAACCTTTGAATGAAGATTTTTACGAACCAAATATGCGAGGGGTCCGCTGAACACTCTGGATAAGCTAAACGTTCCAATCCAAGCTCTTTACTTTTGCCCAGCGTCACTTTTTACCATGAGGCTTAATGCTGAATGCTTAAGGCTGAATGATCAGTTTGCTCATATATTCATAGTAATTTGTTTAATTCAGTCAAGTTGTCCACAATAGGAGTAGGAAGGAAGGATGTGCATTCAGGTCGATGGTAACTGGAATAGTATAGAAAAAAATAGTAGAATATTCTACAGGAGTAGCATAGTAGACAGAATCTTTGCAATGAGAGTCTTTGCAATGAGAGCCTCTCATTTCTTCGTTATCCTTGATTCTTCAATATACTCTCGGGATTAATAGAAACGCGGCTTTTCGTTACTGTTTGGCTATCACATTACTTGCAGTTCTTCAACTAAAATCATTGACTGATTATTATTCACCTTTGATAATGAGTTGATAAGCTTAAATTTGCTAAGATCACTGACCACTAATAACTGATAAATTTAATCATACCTGGCCCATTTTATTTTCACTTTTCTATCACGGGCTTTTCACCACAGTTTGTTTTTACAACAACGCTTGCATTTCTACTAACAATTGTTGCTGTCTACTTATTACAATTGTTCACTGTGACCTTTATTATCCACTGTTTTTCTCACACCGACTCAACTTCGTTGTGCCCATATCGAAAAACTCCTTTCCAATTCATTGTTGATGATATTCTTCTTTTTAATTATTCTTAATTATTATTATTCTTAATTATTATATATATAACATTCTAATGGGCTTTTTCTTTATGAGCACTGTAAACAAGTTGAAACTAAAAAGTACTACAAAATATTTATACTTCCATTGTTGGGGCTTGCTTGGTTGCTGCCACACTTCAGTGGTTCGCAACTTTTTGTTTTGTAGAATGTTATCATGCAATATTGTGCACGTACTTTGCACAAAGTATGACTACTAACCCGATCTAAGGTCCTTCATGTATCGTTGTCCTAAAGTTTTTCCTGAAGGCAATTATGAAGGTTGCCGATGTTCAAGTAGTTATTCCTAGTCCGTTCGTTTGTATGTAGGCTTTTTTTTTAATTTTAAATAATTTGGTTTTAAAGTATTTTTTTAGTTGTGTGAACTGTATAGGAATTCAGTTTTCCTTATTTTTGGTAAATAGCGTCACGTGTAATATGTTTGTTGTTTGCTATAACTGAAATTGATGGACATAAATGTTATGATATATTTTTTAAGGTTTTCTATTATCTTATTGCGTTTTCTGGTTATTTTCGGATTGAGCTTCCTTCCAAATAATCTCTCCACATGCCGTTTCGTGGTGGTCGTCCGGGAAATGTGATATTCGCACTCCTCGTGCAAAACTCCACAACTGAGATTTCTGTAATTTTGATAAAATTAGGGTGTAATTGTTGCTTTCCGATTTTTCTCAGCTGATTTTTTAACTTCAAGAATTTTTTATTTTTCCTTTTCCTAAATTGGTTTTGCAATGTGTTTTTATTATTAGCTTAAAGGGTTCCATTAAAATGAAGGTTGTAATGTCTTCTGGTATGTTTGAGTAGATGAACTTCTATCGAAATTGGACTGGTCTTCTTTGACGCATAAAATCTTGTTTTAAATATTTATCAAATCAATGAATGTGCTCCTTTTCGCCCTTATTTTTGTTGTCTATGCTTCATTTCTTGTTGGTCTTTAGTCGTATTCGTTCGAATTTCGATGCAATATGGTTCATCGCTTGCTGAAACATAAAAATTAATATCCTTAATTTGTAAACCCTACAAAAAATACCTAAAAAAGAAGTTCCATTAGTAAACATTAAGAATGCATATGATTTATAGGTAATAAACCTGACAAGCACATTTTTTCTTTATATTCCAACAGGGTTTAATTGTGATATATATCGCAGTTTTTTTCATCATTTCTTGTTTGTAATAGAAATAGCGAAGGATACGAGAAAAACGAGAAAATAGGAGAAAGAATCGTAATCTGTCATCCTAAAGCACGTCTATACCCGGTTTAAGAAATATCCTAGCCAAGAAGTCTTGATTTTAATGCGATAATATATAATGACGAAAATTTTCAAACTTTTGGATAGTATAAAAGGTCCTTCAAATAAAAAACAGCTGAAATGTAAATGTATATTGAAAAAATGCGAAGACTAATAGTATTTTCAATTTTTACTTTATTTTAATTTGAAAATTGATGAATATCATTCATTCATGTGTGAAAAATATTATCACAAAGGTTTGACACAATTTTTTATATAGACGCTAATACGATTGTCGAAATTTACGATGTCGATTTTCAACATGGTGGCTTCTATATTTCTATGTTTCACGTCTGATTTATAGATGTGTACTTTATTTTTGCGAAAGCCTCATAAAGAAAGTCAAATCAACTCAACTTGCAGGACAATTTACGTTTCTATTTGATGAAATGGTACATATATCAAGCAATCGGCTACAAAAAGTCAGTGTTTGCCGTGTTGTGTGACATTTCGGACCGTTTTCTTGAAAGTAAACATCCTGTTTGTCATTTGTCAATGTTTTGGGAAAGTAATAGTGGGTTATCAATCTGGACAGATTTTAAAGAAACCGCATTGTCATAGTCATGTTCCAAACAGCAGAGTCCATGTACACCTTCTGACCGGAAGCCGCAGTAAACTGTCAGTTTTTCAGGATTTATCGGTTGTTCTTAAAAATACTAAGAATTTGCTGTGGCCCGATCCCAAAAATCTTTCTTATTTTCTATCCCATTTAATGTGAAATTTGCTTTCGATTTTCGATTAAAAATAGACATTGACTTAATAACCTCATCAGAGAACACGTCGGCTATAGAGGTTTCCCGGTTACGGTCGAGCCGTTCGAATCTTCAAAATACTGAAACTCAAGTCTTTTTGCATGAGACTTCATAAACTCGTTGATGAACAATTCTTCCGAGCAATGAGTCGAACGTTCTCATATTGACAGGGGGTGTTTAGTAGGTAGTCAAGGTATACACTCAGGGCGTAAATAGCCTTCACTTCCCTACCATAAAAACAAATCATTGCTATTTTCTGGAGTACGCCCACCTTCTGGCAGACTAGTTTTTTACTTGCGCTTTTTTGTCGAACAACCTGTTTTGACAGGCCGTCTGAACATCTGGGGAGGTGGCCTGAAATTTGCGTTTGATAGGACCAATTGATGTTTATTTTGGGCGGGTTGATGACTAATGTAAAAACATCAATCAGTCGAAATTGTTCGTTGAACGAGGCTATCGTAGAGCGAATTGTCGAAACTTCCTGTTTACACTAGCTACGGCACTCAGAAATATAAGTATAAAAATTTATAAGGACGAGTTCATAGTACATTGATAGATTGATCTCGAAAAAGTAGTTTGTCCACCGGTCAACACGGAGCAAATCGAGCCTTGCTTATTCATCAAGTCACGCATCAAATAAGAGAAACTTTATCCGACTTTTTGAAAAAAGTGGTTTCTATTAAGAAGGACCAACTGCTACCCCGGTGAAACGAAGTTTCAAAATTTTAAATTCCCGTTTAGCAAGGCAAGAATTCGATTAAAGATGATTCCCGACCTGGTTAGCCTGTCGACAGACTTTTGAACGCCATATTGAAAGATTTCTGTGGAAAGAAGGATCAACTTATGAAAATGGTTGAAGTGTCTGATGAAACCATTCTGAATATCCTTCACGATAATTTTGACATGTCAAAAGTATTGAAAAGGTGAATGACGAAAATGTCATTCCAGTGACAGTTGAATGTCGAAGCCAGAGTAGGATCTCTGTGGTGAAAAAAGGACGAAGTTGTAGATTAGACGATTAGGGCAAGCGGGACTCTATGTACTTGCGAAAAAATGGTACAGAACCCATGGAGGTTTTCCAGGTAACCACGTCGACTGGTAAATTTATGGACCCTGGATTCTAGGATATCCTCTAGAATCCTTATTCTAGGAAATGGTTTCTTTTGACTTGGAGAGGACTATATTGCGTCATCTCGTCTGCGAATGGCTGCAAGGAAGAAGAGGTTGGAAAAACTAACACTTCAAAACGTCACTGCTTGTTGAAACGTTTAAAGGACATTGAATTTGTACGTTGTTTTATTTTTTGGTTGTAATTAATTGTTAATAATATATTTAAAAGAGTTTGGCCAATTATTTTCGTCGTCTACATTCCATAGCGCCTACCTAAATTTGTATAAATAATACAAAATGAAAACATATGAGTTGACGATTAAAACGTTTTTCTCGGAGGTACTTGAGTGAATTGTGTCGTGGCAGAGCGCAAGTATTGAATTTTCATGTGCATTGTACTAGTCCGATTGCCGTCATTTTCTATTTTGTTTCCAATCCTCATACGTACAATCATGCATTATTTGCGTATAGGTAGGTAGGTAGGTAGGTAGGTGGGTAGGTGAGCACATAGGTGTACATTCAAGCCAACATACAATCATAGGTGTGTGGAAAAGGAGAGCGTTAATTTATTTTATTCGATTCTTGATTTTATTTATATTTATTTTTCATGTTGGTTGTTGTTTTTATTGTGTGTTCGTCTTCGGCTTCTCTTTACATTGTAATATATACTTTGAACTTTGCTATTTACTTGATTTTTTTCGCTTTAGGTTTTATTCAAAAAAAAAAAAAAATTGAAATCTTGAAATTGTATTAATTGGTAAAAAAACATTGACACGGTGTTATTCAGGCGTATTCGATGTTGAACGTTTTGTTTTAATGAATAAAATGAATGATTTAATGAATAAAACTTGGATAAGATTTAAAGTTGTTGAATGAAAAATTTTAATTTAAAACTGGCCTTAAGACGATAGCATGTGTTTCGAATTTTCACGAAAGGCAGCAATGAGGCCACAGAAAGCTCAGTTCAAAAATTACAAAAAGGAAGATTACTTTTAGTTAAGAACCAAATTTAGCACTTGAAATATTCTGGCAAGCAAAAGAAATATACATTGTCCCTACTACTACTATTCCGACTTAAAAAGAGAAGTGTTTTTCACTTTTCATTAAATTACTTCCACCATAAACTAACATACATTTTCCGCTGAAATTATCACCGGCAACGGTTCCCGTGAAAACTTACTCAATTGATAAAAACTCAAGCCCTATAAGATTACTTAAATATGCTCAAGTCAGTATGATGAAAAAAATAAAATATATTTTATCCTCCCTTATTCAATGAATGCCAAATATGCTACCCATCTAGAGTTATGCAAATTCTGGTGTTGCTTACACGAATATGCATATACTAACACAAAAGAAAAAGTCAAAAAAAAAAAAATGTCAAAACAAAACTCGGAAATGTAATGTAGATATACACTCTATACCATTGGGATTAAGAAGCTCCTGTATATCTCCGAGACTTATATCCCTACGCTTTTTGGTTCTTTGTGAAATAAAAGTCAGCAAATATGTATGAATGATGACCAGGATAAAGTTAAACTTATTTTTTTGTTTGGTACCAGAAGTTTAGTTACTAGATAGGACCACCAACACTTGAAAATTCATTGAAGATGTACTTTAATTTTTGCTTTTCGTTCCTTTTCATACGAAACTTGAGTAGAAATTATCCCAGGGGGAGAGAAGAAAATTGTAAAATTGTTTTGCAAGAGTTCTAAGTTAAAGGATATATGAAGAGTTAGATATTTGCTTGTTTCTTTGTATAAAGTTCATTGGCATGTGAGTAACGAGAAAATATGGCCAGGCGAATTTATTTGATATGCTATTCTAGACAATGCAAAACTCCTTCCCCCTCTCGCCACCTATTTGAACAAATAATTGAAAATTAGGATTTGCTTCTACGTAATTTATGATGTAAATTTAATGAGCGCGAAAACGAAAGTTCGGGAATGATTTCATTTTTAAAAACTCCAACTCACGTCTAAGGTGGTTCAGTTTTTGTAAGTCTACTTCATTCATTTACTTGTTAATTAAAATTAATGCTATTTGTTGTTATCGCATGAGCAAACATTTAGATACTGCTAAACCAGAAGACCTCAAGGGTTCGAAATTGAAAGACAGCTTTGTCATTATTTCATTTGAATATAGGCTGACTGTTCATACTAAAGAGGAATACAACACCCTTTATATTGAATAATGTGACTTTCTAGAAACGTTTTGCCTCTATCATGAATATGTTGACAACATCTGGAATTAACACGAGCAAGGAATTTTACATAAATATATTTGGTTCTGGTCCCTGCTACAGCCCTAATTTAGGGCGATTCGCTGCAAAGGTTTTTATGTGATTTTGAAGCTTGGCTCAGTCGTTGGAAAAGGAAACTAGTAGCCGATGGTCACACAACAGATATCAAAAAATTATCATACCTCTCAGCAGGTTCCTGGCTATGAGATGCATCCTTACAGTCAACCTCAAACCCCGTTAACGTCTTTTTGAATATGATTAGGGGAACAAATGCTTCACTTATCCTTCGTAGCGCAATCCATTGCTAGGTTTTAGAACAAAAATCGTGCAAAAACTTCATCTCCTCCTCTCAAGAGGTGTGAAATTGTTGCACACAGTCGTTGAGACACTAATTTATACCAGTTTACTTTGGCCCCTTTCGTAGGAAAAACAAAAAATGCAAATTTACGCCATAAAAAATCGTAAAGGATTCTTTTCCGAATTCCAAAAATCGTAATCTTCGATTTGCTCAAAAGAGAATGGGCAGTGTTGGTACAGTGATAAGAAAAACTGCACATCACTAACCCAATTTTTAGGAATTTAGGGGTAGTTCTCTGAAAAAATTGTCGAATCATCATCCTACAAGTTTGCAAAGATTTTTCGTTTCCTGAACATATCAAAAAAAAAGATCAATTTAGTCAAATTTTCTCAAATAAGGGGTCTCTGATTAAGGCTCGTGATCCAGTCAACGTCCAGTCGCAAATATTTAAAAACGATGTGGGGCCTTGAATAACTTTCTCGAAAGATGCGTCAAATTAAAGCGAAAAAAGTGTATCGAACTTTTCTCCCAGAAAATCGCAAGAGGCGAGTCATGCTTTAAAAAAATCATATTCAAACGTCAATCATGTCCGATTCCCTTGATATAATGTTAATCAAATGAGCGATCTCAAACAACCATTATTACGAAAGTTTTCTAAGAAGACAAATAAGGAAGTATCGGTTTTCTTAGCACTTCATACAAACTTGAACAAATCAAAAAATTAATTCGACACTTTTTAATCATGTCAAATGCTTTAGTTGGGGATTGACAATCAAGTTTTCTCAATGAAATTTACATTTCGCGATTATTCAGAGAAAAAATTGCAAAAATGTTGAGGTTAAGGCTTTGGTATCCGCAGTGCTAAAACCGCAAGTAAACTCCCGATCTCTCGCTCAGTACAATTATAAATCTATTTGTGTGTTTTCTATCTCTGTCTGAGGGAAGCTAGTTTGGAATGTTGGTGCTGTATGACTTATCGATAGATTTACTATCTTGAATTTCACAAGTTCGTCAAAAAGTTCGTACATGTTCTCTTTGTACCTGGTTTATTGATCTTCTTCAATCCTTGGGTTCTATTTTCAAAATATATTTATTTATTTTTTTACGAATCCCTGGGTTAGATTCTACGTCTTATAACGGTGGCATAACCTTATTAATATTTATTTAATAATATTTTTAATTCTGGCAATGCAGCTGGCATTACGAAAAGGACGCCTCGTACGCAAGTTTTATTCTTGTATTCACTTCAACTGATTTTTTGTCGTCTATCAGAAATATTACACAAATGGGCTCAAAATGTTTCCCATTTTCAGCTCTTCGCCTTTCCAACATTATATTAAATCTGTTTCGTGGTGATTTTCGTTTGCTTCGACCATGCCAGTATCGCGAATTTTAGCATTGCTTTTAGCATCCTTAGTGCGTAGCTAGCAGGTTTAGCGTCGATTTTCTTGCTTGAACCACGCCCACTGTTTTTTTTCTTGCTATTTTGAAGCTCTTTTACACTTCCTACCACTCCGTTGTGCCTAAATAACGGGATTTCTTTGACAAACATTCAAAAGGCTGTCTTATAATGTTGACTTTTGTTTTACACACTGGGATCAAAAAAATTCCCAGGCCTATGTTTCACTGATTTTGAGTATTTAAATTCAATTAAAAATGTGTATGTGGATTTTTATTTCTTTTATTTATTGTTATTTATTTTTTAGTATTATTATTTGTTATTTGTAGTTACTTATTTTATTTTATTGTTATTATTTGTGAGATTTCCATTGACGTACAAGTTAAGCTTGTTTAGTGAGTGTGTCCAATGTGTTACACCAGAAAAATTTGTCAAATTTGAATCGATTTATAGTGCAACATACGTTATAACTCAGTGGTAAGCTTCCTGATTACATATAATAAAGCTAGGCTACACAGCTATGAGGGCAGCTCGCCTCCATTCTTGAGTTCTACCTAAGTCCCTTAAGTCCTACTTACCCTGCTCGGCTTAGTAATCATTAAGTTGCATCAGGTTTTTTTTTTGTCAGTGATCAAATATACCATGCTATCCAATTGCACAACACATGCTATATTTGCGTGGCTGTTTCTTTTCATTCAATTCTATGTGCGGCTCTTAAGAGTATGTAGGTGGCCAGACAGCTTTTGTATTTTTACACAATTAGTGGTAAAATATTGTCCACCCTCCACTCGTTGGAAAGGTAATTGTGATGCTGTTATCGGACAGAGAAAGCTCGCCCAGCGTCCTCTTTCCGGGGTTGCTTCCATTGATCCAATTCTATGGGAGGATACCAATAGAGCGTTCAAAACAGTTTATTTTTCGAAAGACGTGTAGTTAGACCATGCCTAATCTCCACTTAGTGGAGTGGTTATTATGATGCTGTGTGTCCGGAAAAACTCGTCCTGCGCCCTCTTGCATTGGTCTTCCATGTGAACTCGGAAGCGACTCATTTCGGAGTTATTTCCGTTGAATCCAGTGTGGGTTTCAAACAACTTTCCCTTACGCAGCGATGAGTTATTAGATCATTGCCCGACTTCAACTCCGTGGGATGGTTATTATGATGCTGTAATAGGTCACGGAAAGCTTACCCTGCGCCTTCTTTGCAGCTTTCTTTCCGTTTATCCAGTTCTATCAAAGACACTGATGGGACTTCCGAAATTGCTATTGTTTTCGAAGAACGATTGGTTAGACTATATCCCAACTCCCACTAACTGAAATGGGTGTTATGATGCTGTAATTGGTTAGCTCTTGGGTTGGTCTTTCATGGGATCCGGGAAGCGGCTCTCTCGGGTTCCCATGAAATGATCCCATCCCACCCATATTTTCATTCTTTCCGATGTGAGTTTACAAACATCTTTTGTTTTCGCAAGGATCAGTAGGTACTCGTATATCATTGTCTGACCTCAATAGTCTAACGTTAAATGAACGCCCTGCACCTTCTTACGTTCACATTCGGAGGAAATTATCAGCGACTCCCACCATATGTTGTAAATAGGACTTGGTTGTAGATCTGTATCCTTAAAGTTGAAATTTTTGAGGGTTTAGGGTCTTAATCAAAAGGCCAGTGAACCACGTTCAGTAAGTAAGATATTTTGACAAACATTCGGCAACTGGTTTTTTTTTAATTGAAATTATTGCTCCTGTAGTTCAATCGATGCAAAAATTGGCATCCCATCAGAAAGCTCCGGATGAAGTGTTCTTTTTTCTGATTAAATTATCTATTTTCGGTTTGTGTCTAGCGATCTAAAGCGATCTAAGCGGTTTGCAGATGGACCCAAAATCATCCAAATTTGAAAAACCTTCAAAGAAAATTTTTGTTCGTCCCACGCTGGGTGCTCACCATTATGGCAAATTTTTCAGTCAAGTAGAAAGTTGAAAAAACTAAAAACAAAAAAAATCTGTTTAGTGCGCCTTAATTAATGTCATCAAAAAATTTTCTCGACGGTGCTCCAAATTCACAATTTGGTTTTCTCGGAATGAACATGTTAAATTTTTGCAACTAAGCATTCCATCTGGTACAAATTAGTCCGAGTTTCATTACCTCAACCATTTACTTACCTTATTGACTTGAGAAAACTTTCTCGTGAAAGTCTTTTGGCTTTTATTTCATTATTTTTTTTGGTTGTTTTGTTAATATCGTTGGTGCTGGATTTTATTTTCTACAACATTTAACTCATCATAGGTACGGATCTAGTAAATTATGAACAAAAAACCGAAGGTTCACATACATTTCTATCAACCGCGTTTAGTTCTTCTCTGCATACCTAGACTTCATTTCTTCACCTTTTCGCTGTACGATCTTGATGATCTTTTACGCTTGCACAAGGCAAGCTTTCATATGTACATATGTCGACGTGTGCTTGAATTGTTATTTGCTATTCCATATGAAATCGCATACAGTCGGCTATAACAAATAAACCTTGTGTTTTGCAACCGTGACTACAACTCCATTGATAGTAATGAGCAAGTAGAAGTTTGGACTGTGCAATGATTTCTTATGCTTGACTGCTCTTTGGACTTCCACTTCCTAATTGATAAAGGGAAGTGAGTTTGTAGATGTTTCCTTAGTTTTTGTCTGAAATAGTTTTAATACACCTTTGAGCTGAAAGGTAGATTGGCTGAAAATGTCATTGCCGCGATCGTGGGCTATTGAAATTCCCAATGAAATACGACAATGTCTGGTCAATTATCGAAGATCAGCACAGAAAACCAGGCACAATAGGATTTCAAGGGAACGCGGTCGTAATGAATGGTTTGTGAAATAATTGGCACGAATTGATCCGGCAAATGTAAACGAATGCGGTCTGTGGATTGAAAATGAAATGAAAAATGACTGGAATCTAAATGCGGATGTTCTAATTAGCGAGTCCACCAACAGCAAACAGAAAGACAATGGAAAGAACATGCAAGTCATGCACGCTTACTCCCCTTCCTAATGCTCGTCCGAATCTAAGATCATAAATCCATCAAAAACCAAGTAAAACGCTATTTATATGGAAAAATGTCCATGACCACATTCACGTTTTTCCTAATCTTATTAAATTGATTCCACCCTCGATTGCGTGTCAACTTTTATCCATTATATGGTCTTTATTTCATCATTCATTCCCAACTGGAGGACACAATCCGCGGCTTAGGTAGCTGGGTCGGCCACTAACTCCAAATTCAAGCAAGCATTCATTACAGCTCCTCAAAACTACAGAAACAAAAAAAAAATATGTTTAAATAAATAGAACCATGCCACTCCCAAACACTTATGACAAATTATTGTCTCCAAGCTTGCCGAGCAATACGAAAACAATGCTAACATGAAAATTGGTGTATGATTATTAAAACATTGTTTGTTTGGCGTTCTCAACGCTATTGCTGTCGGCGTCAACATGCTATCGCCGCCTTCTTCGCCATCGCCATCGCCATCATCATCATCATCATCAACTTCAACGTCGTATCCACCACAAGCAGCGAACTACAACAACCTTTCCTTACTACTCCATCACTCATTCCATTCATTGTTGTAATGAAAATTTCGTGACCACATAAGCATAAACTACGAAATTAGTAATGACTTATAAAATTATAAGTACAATTGTGCTGGTAGCGGTCATGATTTCGATATATGTAGAAATGAGTTGGTGGAGCTTTATTTAACTTAGAGCGCGTTCTTCCAGTCCAAACGAATCAAGCCAAGTTGCATATGTGTTTGCTCGGAGGTTACATGTGCTAAATTGCGCCTAGATATCAGAAAATCTAGACAAGACCACCACAAACAATAGTAAGAAAAATGTGTGCTAAGTATATAACCACGGTGATGAGAAGGTTCTGTAATTTTCACTTTGTTTCTACAGATTTTGCTCAATGACAACGTTTAAGTAGGCTATTGTACTCTCGACGGTATTTATAACGATAATGGATGCATTTTAAAGAAGAAAACAAATGACTTGCGTTGTTCAACGTAGGTACTGAATAGTGAAACCATTTGGTTTCTAACCATTATTCTCACAACGTGAAGACATTGAGCACGAGTGTGCAAAGGAATCCCCGTAAAGTTTAAAGCAAAAGTAGGTCCAGACCCTTACACCACTCATCAAAATCCGCAATCAACCATGACAGGAATTCATCAAAAAGTTAATGCAAGAACTGTAACGAAAGAGACCACTAAATACCAAACTCAAATCTAACACTACTTTCAAAAATCCCAGAGTCAAAAATGACTGTTGCGCCATAAATGATAAAGACGTCAAAGGCAACCAAGTCAATCCATGAAAGCGACATCTATTTTCAGCAGAATTTAAAGGCAAATGAAGTGTTAAAATGTCAGGCCTGTACGATAACTAAAAACACTACGAGGCTCATTCCCGAAATCGGCGCAAACTTACGTCATATACAAGAGAGCTTTCATTCTGCTAGGTAGGTGCTGTTTATCTACGACCTGGGTAAAGGATTCTCAGCAGTAAAAGGCTTCAGTCTCCCTTAGTGTTTATTAGGAAGTCTTAGAGACTCCTGCAAATCTTAAAACTCAGTCCCCTCTGTTTGACCAAAAATACCTTCTTTTTTCTATATCGTAAGGCGTATTAAGCTACAAGTTTCTCTCGAATTCGTTCCACAGAAATGATGAGGTTTTTCACCACCACAACCACTTTTTTATGCATAAAAATTGCCCCTACGAGCGCACTAAAACAGACAGCTTTTATTTTGGGAGGAAGCTGCAGGCTATTGGCACTTTCATCAAGACAACGCTTCTCATTTACCTAATAAATACATCTTCTGACAACATAAGAACCGAATCTCGTCCTTTTTGGCAAACTAGACTTTTTTCTTCCTATACCTTAAGGTGCCTTCAGCTAGTGCGATCCTTCTCCATCAAGATCCTTCTCAATCAACAGAGAACTTTAATCACGAAAATCACCACGAGGCTTATCCACAGAAACTGCGTAGACTTACGTCGTGAAACAAATGCACACCTTTTTTTGCTATCTAAAGGCGCAGGCTATTGACGCCCTAAGTGCAGGGCTCTTAGCAGTACAGGACCTCTGAACTACCTACTAAACACATCCCCAAACAGACAATTCAGCCTGGATCTATTTGACATTTACTTGCAGTTACAGGCTAATTTTTGCTTATTAAAGCTACAGGAATCCTTTCCCTGGCGCCTTGAAAAGACAAGGGGAGAGAGGTGGAAGTGAAAGAATTGGTACATATGCATCCTTAAGCTCTCGAATCCTCCAGATGATCATGATGATGATCTATCAACAGGTGATAGAGCAATCAGAAGAAAACTGTCCAAAAGGGTCCATTTGTCAAATATTGTGAGGATCTCTCGCAACAAAGTGTACAAAGAACTTTCAGTCTCTCGCTCAAGAAAATCTTCGTTTTGCATATCCATAATTTACAATAACAAAATGCTAATTACACAAAAAGGAGTCCTTCCCGCTTCTGACACCACGAGCCGGTCGTTGACTTGGTATTCTTTTTAACTGATAGTACAATCTGACGAGAATGTGTCATTAAATTACACTTGTCCAGCAAAGTGAGCATCTTTTTGATCAAATAGCCTGGAGAGATCTCACCCATTGGATCAGGAAGGTCACCACATGTGACTGTATGTACAGTAGACATAATCTTTCTCTCCAAGGCGCAAAATTGTCTTGTCAATATTATGCAGATTATAACTAAAATCATGTTACTCCATGCACAACCAGACCCTAAACTAAGTAAAAATATGCCTCACGATCAGTCCGGTATAGCTACGGTTGTAGATCCTTCATCTGCAGTGCCTTCTAGCTTTATGACTTCAGATTCTCCCGGGATTGTTGACAATTCTTGGTTTTATTCTATCTTTCCCCTGTTATGCGTCTCTGCTCATACACTGCACTCATTATTTCTTCCGTTGCATCAATCATTTTGCACCCCGAACCGAATACAATTTCTCCTAGACATACCCTAGTATCACCATACGTCACGTCAATAAGTCCGTTCTTAACGTTTTTCTGCATATCTTTATCAACCATGACTACAAGGATGCGAATATTGTGCCTGGATTCCCCTTCGTAATCAGTACGAGTTTGACTACATTATCGCATTCTTATCCGGATACTTCTGCCGCTTTAGCAGACAGTCCTGCATTCCTAATTGGTGCAACTATGAAATGTTTTGAATATTGTCTCAGCATATTGCGGACTGTCTTGACACTTTCTTGACACGGGCTGTGTAGGGAAAAGCGTCTCCACTGTCTTGCTTATTTTTTCAATGGCACGCAAGGTGAGTCTTCGTAGGCCTGCGAGCGTCTACATAACTAGGACAAAAGGGTTTCTACGCCTGCCAGCAGCGAGCCTGTTGACAAGGGTGCGAAAGCACTTTTTGGCAGACATTTATGCTGTTAACTTAGAGTTTTCTCGTCTTGCTTTCGAACCTTCTGAGTTTCATGTCGATTTCTATAACACTCCCTATGCTGTTCAGTGGTTTGGGCACTAAAGACTAATCGTTCTGGGAAGTCTGATGGGAACTAGAGGACCTTACTCAGTGTTGAGTTTACGATGTCCTAAGCCGTTTAGTTCCTAGGCGAGTCGAGCAGGGTCAGTGTGCATACCTTTGGGATTCTAGGATATTGTCTTACAGACCAGCTAGGAAATTTCTCCGCAAGTTAATCAATTCGACCATAGGCTGCATCTGGCAGCACACCGTTGATACGATCAAAAGGGGTCCAAAGGACTCAGTATTACCTGATTTTGACCTACGTAGTCTAGAGTCAAAAAGAAACTTGTGAATTTTCTATATCATGGATCAAGCGTTGATCGAGTTTACACTCGAGCATGTTGCTCCTGAACACCGAACCCATGCAAAACCATCCTTTCGACTATAGAACACACTCAGAAAACAGCGCTGTTTCAGATCCAGGTGGCTGACATACCAAATTTGTCAAAGTTCCACGGCAACGATTTCTTGTCAGGATCTCATATTAATTGCAAACTGGTGTACTTATTTTTGGAAATTTAAATGAGTTCATCTAAAGGATACGAACCGTTGCATTATCCCTTTGATCTTGCTGGAGGCTTCATAGAAAAGCCGGTGCTTTCTTGTTCCCAACACACGCTTAATATTGTCCGATCTTAGATCTACACTGCTGCAAAGAATATGTGCTTTCTCGTCTAAACATTTTCCTGGTGTCTCCATTTTTCCCGATTTGGTAACACAGGGAGCTCGTATCAGATCCTTTGCAACTCCGAAGGCTACAAACGTAACCCAGACGTTTGAAGCAGAGAAGAGGAACTGTCTCATGTCGTATCTTTGTAGATCATCCAGTACGGTATGTTTTCCTCTTATTGAATACCTTTTCGGCTACCTTGTCAGGATAATAGTAATGCGACAGCTTAAAGATCGCGATGCGAATCCCGTTGTTCGTTTTGTAGGTTATCCTCGGGTTTAGTTAATTTGAACTAAAAAACTCTGAACTCTGAACTATAATGACCCCATCTATCTCGATCAACTGATGTTGTCAGTATCCTTGGTTTCGGCTGATGTCATCGATAAGAGCGGAAGCACATATAGTATATAGCCTCGGCCAAAAAGTATTAAGTCACCAATAGAACATTGGTGAATATTGATTCCCGTTACTTTCTTGTGGTCACCCCCCCCCCCCCCTCCACCCTATTTTGGTCTACTTTTGGCGGGTCCCTGATTTCTCTAGAATCCTTGACATAATTAGATATTTCTGGTGCCTTCATTCTTTGCTAGCATTGGCTAATTAGCACTTGAGCTAATTAGCAATGAGCTCAATTGTTGCAGTAAAGAAAAGGAAGAAATAAAGCTTTATAAAATTGTATTAGATTTATCATTCCTGGTGCACCTGTGATGCTGATGAACTTCTTTGTCGCATTCACCATTATCTAGAGATGCATTCAACAATTTCTTTGCCTCAGTTAGAAAATGGGATGGCTAAATTGGTAGGATTTTATTTTGAGTACGACTCGGTAGGGGTAGATTAAAAAGTCTATGCAGCTCTATCCCTTAAGGTAAGAACCATTAAGGTGGATGTCAACCATTCTTTTCTGCGGTGGTATCAACCTACATTATACAAATGCTCCATGTATTTTTTAATCGAAAAACGGAAAATTTCATCACCGTCTTGGAGGGTCTACAACGAATTCCGGGACATAGCCTTTTTCGATCTTTTGAAATCGTCCTTAGTTGAGAATCCAGGCACCTTTACACATTTTATTCAACTCTTAAAAATAATTAATATTAAAGGAGAATACTTATAGTAAACGTTCAGAAAAGTTGTTCAGGCCGTAATCTCGTTTGATCCCAATTGTTACGCCGAAAGGACTTGTCATAGCTCCAGGAAACTTTAACGGGTATGCCTGTTTGGCACGGGTTTCGTACACTAGACTCGCAACTCTGAAATCTAGTGTCAGCAGCGGAACTTTAACCATGGACCTGGATTGCGTGGAAGGCGAGTGCTCTATCCAGGGTACCACATGGACTCTAGAAAGAATATCATCCTGTCAAAAATTTGGTGCCTTCAAACACTGACATTGCCTTAGTCAATTGTATTAGTACTCGAGACATTTTTCTCTAGACATTTGACTTTTTGAATAAGTGCATTGCTTTTGTTCCAGGAGTTACGTGGAGCACACTTACAAGGATTGAATAAGCGTAGGAAGGAAGAATATGAAGACAAAATAAAGATCATATGTTGTAGATTAGGTAGTACAGAAATGAGGTTAAAAAACTTGTTTTTAATCATTCAACAACAAAAAAACTTTTAATAAAATAATTTTGAAACAAATTGATAAAAAACAACGACAGTTTTCAAATAAACTCCTGTGAAAAACATATAACAATGTAACCCAAGATCATAACCTCATCAGTTTCATTTTCTTTTCCTCCCTCTCTCACTCTTCCTCAGTCTCTGCCCCTTTCTTAAACTCAATTTCACTGTCTATCCAATTTATAGCGAGTGAGATAAATCTCATATCAATTTATTTTCACTTTATTACAAACACAAGCCAATTTTCCAAGCCCATGTCAATTTAATTATGAAATTATTATCCTCTCTAAACTAAACTCAACACAATGACGTCAAAGCATATAAAATAAAATTGCAATAAAATTATTTGGTTTTTCTTCGGAGACAAACAATCGACGTATCCACGTAAGGAAAATAGATTTTCACACAAACAACATACACACGTAGATAGAGTGGATGTAGAGGAATACTCTTTCATATTAATAATATATATATCCTTAAATATCCAGTTGGGAATTATTCTATATTCTATACAATGGCGATAGGCTGAATTGAGCTGAGCCCGAGTCCGAAACATATTGAAACGGCCATTTCTCTCGTGCTCTCTTGTTCACTCGATTAATTTTATTGCCTTCACTATGGCAATCTTGGCAATATACCAGACAAGGCAAATATGAAAAATTACCTTCATATATTATCTTTTATAACTGAACATAGTAGATTTGAAGAGACAAGAAATGTTAATACAACTCAATATTATTAATGTCGGGAATATAAAATATTTCGAATAATTTGTTTATTTCGAGACTTGTTGTGTGAATTGGATATTCAATTTTATTTGATCATAGTTAATATGAGAACTCTTCAAGGCTCCTATGCATAAACAATATTCCTAGCCCTATACAAGTTCAACAGGATCGGTAACATTTGCCAGGGTCAGCTTTACCCAAATAGCTTTCCGAATGTAGGAAAAAAAGAAAATTCAATCAAAATTTATTATATAGTTTATATATTCGAATAAGTGAAAATTAAATTCAGCATCCGCCGAAAAGCGGCTTACAATCGAAACTTCCTCCAAGTTAATTCAAATTTATTTTTCTTCTTCAGAGTTAACTCAGTGCAACTGCAATCTGACATTTATTAGATGCAACTGCAGTGCAACTGCATTCTGACATTCATTAGAATACACTTGGACTGACTCCAGTGTTGTTGAATCAATATCCTTTGAATGAAATTTTCAATCAAGGAAACAACCAAAACTTTCAGGGGGTTACACTATAGTAAAATAGAAGCTGGTAAAGTTAAAAAAATACACAATATTTTGCTCTGCTTTTCTGTCAAACTCTTTCACCTTCAATTGTGCCGCCGTGTTATCCTGCTGAACAGCCCCATAGCCGAAAAATCTGACGAAGAATAAAAAATAAAAAAAGCTTCATGGGGACTTCTTCCGCTTCGTTGGTATTCGCGGAAATCAACGAGTTAGAGTAGGGTCTTTGATTACGCCCACAAGGTTTCTAGAATGTTCTCATGCATCTGTTGAATGAGATTAGAATTTATCCTTTGGGGGATCATATGGTTTTTTTTACTGGGAGTATGAGTAATCTTAACAAACATTTCAATATCTTGGTCTGGAGATCTGATCTTGGACAATTATCTATTTTTCCAAGAAATTATTCAAGGACCCATTACCCATAGTTGTTTTTTTTTCTTTGTTCCACTATTCCCTCAAACTCATTTCAAAGGCAGGGGAAAAATTCCTCACATATATGAACAATAAAGACCATTACGTTAAGTTCATAATCTAGAACAAAATAAAGGGAGAACTCAAATAGAGAAAACTTAAATGACTGGCATACGAAAAGAAATCTATTTAGGGAAAAGTAGTAGAATAGTAGTTATTTATGACTGGAATAGAAAAAACATTACGAGCTCGGTGATCGTTAGGTCAACAAAGTATTGGCTAAACAATGGCCAAATCCCAACTGCATGGATACGGACCACGCGATACACGAAAAGTTATAACGGCCGGTGCATTATGCTGCAAAATTCACGCTTTTTCCCATGAGTCAGTTAATTTTATCCAAAAAGTAAAGTATCAAGTATCAAGTAAAAGTATCAAGTAAAATTGAATCAAACTTGGTAAAAATTGGGCTCGTAATGCCTATTCTATTCCAGTTATGACTAACTACTATTACAACTACTTCTACATTACAACTACTTCTTCTACTACTTCTACTTTTACTACTGCACCTACTACGACTGCTGCAACTACTACTACTACTCCTACTATTACTACTAATACCTCTATTACTATTCCTAATACAACTTCTACTACTAATAATACCACTTCTACTACTATGACTACTACTACTACTACTATTACTTCTTCTGCTTCTGCTATTGTTATTGCGGCGACTTTTTTAACTATTGCAACAACTAATACTATCGCTATCAACCATACTATTATACTTCTACTAATACTACTATCAAAACAACAACAATAACAACTAGTACTACAACTACAATTACTACCGCTGCTAATACTACTCCCACTGCTAAATCTAATACTGCTATAATATAACTCCAACTAAAACTACTGCTGCTACTACTTACAGACTCACGGACGGTCCTGGGTTTGTTTGTGCTGACTCACTTGACTCAAAAAATTCCAAAACCCAAATTACCAATGTCCAAAAGATCATCAAATCTAAATCAACGATCCGTTTTGTGAAATTAATGGCATTGCCATTATTCCACCATCGAATCCTTCGTAACGGTAGGGCGTATTGCCCCATCTTATCGAGACCGAATGTCTTTGAAATTAATTTACTAAAATTTTCAAAGAAAAATTTGCTTAGCATGTTGTAATATTGGTCCCCATTCAAGGGCAACAATTCTAGAAAATGTCTAATAAATGCTCTCGATGATGAGAAGATGAAAGCTCCATACCATAAACTAGATCACTAGACATTGATTCTTTATGGGTGTAATGTGGAGGCTCGCCATCCTTTTGAAGGATTAAATCAAACCTGTAACGAGAATTTTCTTATTTACAAATCTGACTGACCTAAAAATCAGCGTCTGCCTAAACAGCCAGAGTTGCCAACTCCGAACGTAACCTTTGACCATTCGTTTGAGTTTAGAGCGGACTTTCATGGAGGCAGACCAAAATCCAATCGGTTCTCGCCGAATAAAGTAACAAATAATCATCTTGAAACGGCCATATTGAATAGAATGACGAATTACTAGTAGGAGCTTTCGTGCAACGCTTGCTCCAAATGCAGCCACATCCTGTCAGCTTTACTACAGACAGGATGATATCGTTTGTATGCCTTATTATGATAAAATTCGTTCTCACTTCCAAATTTATCGATTACATGACAACAGGCCGGCAAAGATAGAGCGAAGCATGACCGTCATATGCTTTGCAATATTGAACAATAACAAAAGTACCGGATTCTTGATGAATTAATTGGACGATTTGCTATTGTGAATTTACTCAGGATAAAATGCCAAACTCTGCCGATGACAACTGGCAGCAAATGTCAAATACTGTTTTTCAAAGATGGCCACTAAAAGCTGTTGAAATCATATCATCTTTTTTGCAAACTGTTTATATCGAAATAAATATGGAAAATAGCTGATTTTCTACAGAACTCTATTTACTGAAGGAAGGATAATGCTTGGATATTTGAGATTTTCGTGATTTAGCTTGGTTTGAAATGATATAAATGCAAAACATAGTCAGTCATCATAAGTGAAGCAAAATTTCCAATAAATTCATCCAACTTTTACTTTGAATGAACTGTACGAAAAATTCAATAATGTAAAGGAGCCGTGCAGTTTTCATATGATAACTGCTACACCTCAATTGTTTAGTTCAAAAGTGGGACAACTCATAGGAAAACAAGATCAAACATTGTATTTTCCTCTCTTCCGAGACTTGTAGGTTTTCTCCAGTGCAAAGCTAGAAAGTGGTCAATTTGCCGGAGAATACTTTGCACTGTACCATGCCATCAATGTCTTATCATACACTCGTAAAAGTTAAAATGTGTCTTTCATTTTCATTTTAATTTTCCCTTTACTTTTTCTTCTGACGCCATTTGCTTGGCTTTTCATACCTTTCATACACAAGTACATATTCATACAAGTGAAGAAAGTGCATGCTAATAATTCCGGCAAGTGCAGTCAACAATTTAATAAATGAAAATATGAAAACCACTAAACAGCAAGTGGAGTCAATCGGAATGGATTGTTCCTAATGAGAAAGTTAATACTAATAATGACGACGCTGCATAACACTCGTGAAGTTATATGTGAAGTGGAAAAATTGGAGTAGACGATAAGCGAAAGGGAGAAAATGCTTGGCATCAAGACCAAAAGAAAAAGCAACGATGAATTATGCATTATTACGTTTAATTAATCGTCTGGATAAGATTTCACAATTGAAATCAAATGAATCTCGCAGGAAAATTTGAAGAATCAAATAAAGAAGATTTGAAATAAATTTAATTGAACTGAAAACGTTTCAATGTTTCGTCAAAGAGATCGATATCATCCTGGATAATGTTCATGTAGCACACTAAAAATGAAATGTCCTTATTTTGCTTGTTGCGCAAATACCGTCAATCCCCAAACGAATTCCAACAAACAAACAGCTCAACAGAAAAGCACGCACCATAGGAATATGTCCATATTCGTAATAGCAATAATCATTCTTTCAAACCCCACATTCCATAACACTTCACCACTATGATGTCCACCCCGTTTCGGCCCTTCCATTATCTCATCTCGTAAAGTGCTCATAATCAGAACGGTCTGTCATATAACCCGGCGCTTGGCTCCATATAGTAATTGACATCACCCTTAGTCCTGTGTATTCATCAGTGCCCATTTGCTACTAGATATCCTCGCTATATATTGCAGGGTACGAGCGTTGCCATTTGCGTATGAATCCACTTCCGGTTAATCGTATCGCAAAATCAAAATCTAAATAAAATAAAGCTTAAATGGCCGCTCTAATGGTGATTGAAATTTAAATTATAGCCAAAAAGGATATTTTTCTGTTACATTGAAATGTGTTGGTATCTGGAATTGGTTTGTAAGTGTTATATAGTGTGCCTTGTTGCTGTATAACGACTACATGTGTGCGTGGAAGGAGTTGTCGCGTTTTACTTTGTTGGGTTTGTTGGAAAAAGGTTCTGGGAGGATTTTTAAGGTATAAGATAATTCATATAATTTTTCAAGCAATTTATTTATGGTAATATCCTCAAATATCCCTTTTTTGAGAGCTCAAGTTATAGTTGAAGATTTTTTTTTCAAATGAGAACTCAAAATTTATTCAAGCCACGTTCTGAAAAACATGCCAGCCCATCACTGACAAACTTTCTTCTATTTTTCCGACGCACCCAAGCCAGATAAGTTGCACATCTCAAAAAGGACACATCTTATGTGGCTGTCCAGAAATCTACCCACTTTCTTAATCACAAGGCACTAGGCAGTCGATCCTGTTTGATACAGAATGAATAGTAATAGAAAGCAGTATATACAGTAAATACGGGTGGACATCTTTCTTAAGTTTTTCCAAACATGACGTCATGGGGCTTGTAACATTTGATCGAACTATGTTATATGGTGGGCTCCGCTTTGGGGCTCAGCTCTACCGCATCAAATGCACTCATTGGTGATCTTTCGTGGTAGGTTCCTTCAACGTAAAAAGCCAATAACAAATTACACCCTACTGATCTCGTCAAGACCAGAAAGAAAGCTTCTGATCAATGATATATTGAGCCTTGCGGATGATTGTGATGGCCCGTTGGGCGTACCCTTTAATTCACACTTGGCGTTATCGCTCTCCACTATTCACTATCGCTAACCACTATTTTCATCGCCAGTCATAATTCGATTAAAATAAAAAGCATTTCCTTTATGCCCTGTTCAAGGAAAAATTTGACACATGAGAAAAAGTTCTTTGACAGCTCATGGCTTCAACTTGGACACCCAACTCATACGGTTTCAATTCATACATTTCCCAATGTCCTTGCTTCTGGATCATTTCCAATGCTTTACGACGTTTCGAAACTGTTATGGAATCCACTTGAAACAATCTCGAAATTACAACCAATGGTCTTTGATTCAGTATCTTCATTTTTTTTTGACACACCAACATGTTCTACACTTCCAAGATCAACAGCATTATTTTTAAAGCATTGAAACCAGTCTCTCGTGATAACGTCTCTTTTCTTATGAAGAATGCTTATCGTCTTTTAAAGCACTGTGTATCTCCACTGCAGGCTTCCGGCTGGATTAAAAAAAGTACAATAAAATTCCTAGTTCTTATAAGACATCAAACTTGACATTTTTCGAAGGAGAAAAGAAAAGAGTTGGAATTCGACTGGTATCGTTGTAGCGCGGAACGAAATTCTTGGGTGCCCGCCGGGTTGTCCTTTGTTTTTGTGAGGACGCGTTTCCGAGACGCGATCTGAACCCGTCATCAGCTCGGCTTTCCCTCATTAAAAAATGTTCAATTTTGGTTGAAATAAAGCTTAGTTGTCAGGAATTTCAATGAAAACCCTCGAACCTTTTCCGACGGAGAAATTTCATCGTAAGTCTCTATAAAAACCTTGCGTGCTTCAGCGGCAAATTTCTCTTGAGTGAAAAAAAGCAAAAAAGTTCCTTATCCAAATTTGAAACAAAATTAAATATTCCTAAAAAGAAAAAAACATTGGAGTTTTTTTGACGCTGGCTGTTGCGTAGAATGAAAATTTGGTATTTAGAAAGACAAGTTGAAAGAGCTCAAGCTTGTTTCGAGCACGCGTCCCTGCCGCTTCTCGTCAAAACTTTTAGAATTGATAATTTGAGCTTCCGCAGGACCGACCTTTATTTTTTGTAAGGTTGCGTTTTTAGTTTTGGTGAGGACGCGACCAGTTCGTCTTTTCATTTCCCAAAAAATAGAAAATGAGGTCCCATACCTTAACCGTTCGCCTACAGTTATCCAACCTGGAACACTACAAAGCTGGGTGGCTGTCATGATTGGTTAGAAAAATCGTGACACCATACCTTTCCTTCAAGTTTCAGATCTATTTCGATTATTCCAATAACTCTCAAAAAAAAAAATTGGACAATGGTATAGACACAGAACAATGGAAAAACTATGAAGTAAACTGTGGCAGTGTTTTGTAGATATCATACAATACAACATCAGTATTTTGTCAATCGAATCATTTAGCCGATTTGACCTTCTTTTTAAAATATATTTTGTGGGACATATAATTCTTGAATATCCTTAAAATATTTAAAATTTGATTCAACCTCAAATAACTCTTCAACATTTTTAAACTTTTATTTTATTTGTTTAGGTGTCAGCTGGCCAACATTTACATCTCAGTGGTGATCTTAAGAGTAATGTATCAGTTGCCGCTCAACAAGGAGTTTTCTTCAACCAACAACAACAACAACACCAGCAGCAACAACATCAACAGCAACAACACCAGCAACAGCAGACCCAACAACACCATCAACAACAACAAAATAGCAATAATTTAAGCAATAACCCGCAATGCTCTCAAAATCAAACAGTCAACAATGCACAAGGTATGCCAAAAGATAAATTCATATATGAGGATCAAAAATAGAGAAAAAAAAAAAATAAAAATAAAAGCTAAATAGGAAAAAAAGAATAAAATTATTAAAAAAATAAGTAAAAACTATACAACAAATAAAGAAATTATTTAAAAAAATATTGAAATATAAAGGAAACCATTCACAAAAAAAAAACAAAAATTTAACACAAGAACAAAAAAGAGACCTCCTCAATTTTTCTCATTTTTCCTTTTCAGGATCGGCAAACGAATCGTATTCGATGTCGCAATCGCAGTCAATCAATTTCACCCAGCAAACAATCAGACAACGACAAAGTCATGTGGCAGCTGCAGCGGCGGCCGCAAATTCCGTAGGAATGGGCGGTGGTGTCGGCGGTGGTCCAAATATGGGCGGTCAAACGGGCATGAATCCAAATGGTCCTGGAAGTACAAATGCAATGGGTCAACCGACCAATGTACCACCGGGCATGAGCCAGCAGGCAATGAGTCAAATGTCAGCCGGTGGCAATCCGCAGATGGTTAGTCAAAATAACGGTATGGGAGGACAAGGTATGCCAGGCGGTCCTGGCAATCCGATGCGTATGAGTCAGGCGGCTCTGAGCCAATCAATGAGCCAAATGTCTCACGGTCCTGATGCAATGATGAGCATGAGTAGCATGAATCCGGCTAGTATGGCGGGTATGTCGAGTCAGATGGGCGGTATGGGAGGGATGGTGCCGAGTGGAATGGGTGGCAATGGTATGGGTGCGAATCCAATGATGATGGGTGCTGGCGGACCAATGAGTATGAGTCAAGCGAAATTTATGCAACAACAGCAAATGCTACGAGCGCAAGCCATGCAACAACAACAGCAGCATATGGGTGGTAGTCGACCACCACCGCCTGAATACAAGGCGACACAAGCGCAACTGATGCAAGCACAAATGATGCATCAAGCAGGCGCAGGACGATTCCCAAATGCAGCGCAAGCCGCTGCTATGCGAAGAATGAGCCAGCAACCTATTCCGCCATCAGGTAAGACTGAATTATATCAAATCTTTTCGAAGAAACAGTCAAAACTCCTCGCAATATTCTGTTATCATTCATGTCTGATTACAAGGAAATCGATTAATTCAAACTAAATATTTTTTTAGGTCCTATGATGCGACCACAACCCTCAATGTATCTGCAACATTCCGCTGCTACCGGTCATGTTGGTGGCCCACGCAATGCTCTCAGTGCCGGAGTTCCATTTGGCGGTCCAATGGGTCAACGACCACCGAACGTTCAAGTGAATCCTGAAGGAATGCCTATTGGATCACAGCAAGAGTGGCGTCATATTATGATGTCACAACAACAAAGCATGTCATTTGGATCGCAGGGTGCCGGTGGTGGACCACAAATGCGACAGAATGTATTTAATGCAGGTGCTCATCAAGGTACGTGTTAACATCAAGATATATTATAAGGACATTAGGCGCATATTTTCGTTTCTTTGTAATCGTATCAAGATTAGAGGGGCATTAAACGAAACTTCTTTTCATCTTGTGCGACCTTTCCGCACTCCTCCAACAGACTTGTTCCATCGACCGCGTCCTTCAACTGAAAAATTGATTCACTATCTTACTCGTCCGACCAGTCCTTCCTGGGCTTTCTCACTTTTCTTACGTCACCCTTGGGCCAAGCATATTGTTTTTGTCTCGTTTATTTGCAGTCCAACCTGGAATTCATGGTTAACATGATTTCTTGAGGATAGAACTTTATTCCAGTTTATAGAGCAACGAATCTCTTTGATCAATGGAGGGTTTTCTTATCACATTCATATTCTTAGAGCTAGTTCAAACAGCAGCGGTCCTAGCCCATCTCCCTGTAGCACTCCCACTGTTTAATCAAAGACACCAATGAGGTTGTTATTTGTTTGGATTTGAGATGTTGTCGTCGTTCAAATATAGTAAGTAGTAATTAAGGGTGCTTTCATGTTCAAAACATAGTAACCAAGTCTTAACAAATTCAAAAAGTTAGTAATTGTTGCGTAACTTCTCAAAGGAATCATTTTCAAGGTAAAGTCGTAAACGTTAGCAGCACTTTTTCGCCACAGTAAAGGTGCATTTTGCGATTTTAGTCTTAGTAGTTGCAAGGAACCTTTTCTATGGCGATCGTAGCAATAGTTCTCGCGCACAATTAATTTTTGTTGCTTCAGCAGAAATACGCTCGGATCGTAGTTTTCTTGAGCAGGTGTATTTTATATCCTGAATTGTAGGCTTGTAACATGACAGGACGATCATTTTGATCGGTTTCAATGCTATTCGGGTTTAACCTTTTTCGTCTCCTCTATGTGGCAGCCATCCATTCACAGAAGTTACCCCCTGAAGCTTCCTATTACGGTCTAGCCACCAGCAACCTATCTACTATTCGATGAATCCCTTTTTGCGCTTGATGGATGCCTCCCTTTAAGGCTATTTCGTACTTGAAGTGGCGTCGTTTTGCCTAGACTGTGACCTAATTTTCTTCTGCTATTGCAATCACACCTTCACTTTCTGGCTGTTTTCTCTGCAAATCACGATGCCGGTTCGTGCCTCTTCCAGCTCTAGAAGTATTTTTATGCGTAATTGGATGTATTTCAACAACTTTTTCAACGTTTCGTTGGTGCGACTCGCAGGATTTAAACTCTTAGATTTTGTTTGGGAAAGCCTTCCGGACGTATTCAGAGCAGTGATATGGGAACTAACTTCTTGTATGTTGCACAGACCCCTGGGTGTTTTCCTTGAGTTGTTAAAAAAACACGAAACCCTATCAGAAGTTTACATTTAAGCACAGTTGAATGAAAATTATGGTAGGTGATTGTCCTTCTCATCACGATGACGAGTCTATTCCGGTTGAAACGTGGTAATTGTGGTTCCAAAATTTCGGGAGTAACGTTCAGCTACAAATCAACTACGTTCACTTTTCCAAAGAGCAAATATTTTAGTTTTTGCTGAAACGTTGTGATGAATAGATGTGGATCCACACTTGTTCGCGGGTGCAGTTGGGGGGAGAGTAAAGCTGGCATGAACCAACAAAATTTTATTCGTTTTATTGCTTTGGGAAGAACTTGGCTATTATCGAGGAAATTTTTTTTCGCTGAAGACTATCGTATCACCAACAGATAATCAACTTTCCTAGGAAGTAATCAACTCCCTTTCGCAGTCTGTTTTTACTATTCAGTTGAATTAGAAAATGCTTGTGATTCATCATAACTTGCGTCCTGGAATGAAAATATAACGTCTATAAAAATTTGTAGCATTTGAAACTGAGCTCTAGCATTATCAAAATCAGCTAGAATACTACCAGCAGACGTTCGGCAGAACGAGACAGAAAGACTGTAAACAGTTATAGCAGCAAAAGTAGATAAATATTTGTGTTGCTTTTTTACTCAAACATTTATTTATTTATGGGTAGTTTTTTGGCTCAAAATTCTTGTGCGTATTGAAATTAGAAAAAATGTACTAAAAAAAATTGTTCTTATTTTGGTCTATTCGCGTTTGATCGGAAATTCATCCGAAGTGTTCTCGCTTTTCTGTGCTGGAGTGATCTCTTGTTCCACTACGTTAGAAATTTAATTGTTAAATGACTATAACCTAAAGACATGGGTCTTGTAAGAGCCACCTCATGTCGTGGAGCATGATAGAGGTTGTTATAGAGAAGTTGGAGGCAACGCTAGAACTTGATGATTATCACGAAGACCTCTAGGAAGATCTAGGTATAGTTGAAGCCCGATTTCGGCCACAAATATCCAACCATTGGTATTATCATCAGCGTTGCTTGAACGATGATTCGCTGCTTAAAAGACAAGTACTTGTGCCGCTTCTAATGGGATATTTTCGAACTACTTAAAAGTTTTTCAATTTATAAAAAAAACGGGTTCGAAATTTCAGAATATTGTCTGCTGATTCGTTGCTAGAATTGAAAGTATTGAGAAAATTATAACTGGGGTGTATGTTCTTAGCTCAATTCACTTCAAACCTTCAGACTGAAAAGACATTTGATGGTTTCAAACATTTATTTCTAAATTTTGCAAACTTTAAACACAGCAGGATGTTGACTTTTGTGGAAGGGTTTTCTTCAAGAACGACGACCAATCGCTTTTTGTTCTATGATTTGACCTATCTTGATTAACAAGATCCTGACAATTATTCCTGTCGATTAACAATACTTTTTGTTTAATAATGTAGATTATAATTTGGAGCACACCTGTCACTTTTTCTTTCTTTTACCAGTCTAACATTTTTTTTAGGTTAAGTTTTGCATGTCTGTCAATGTGATACAACTAATTTTTGTGTTAAGTGATTGGTACTTCATACATATTTGAATTTGCTAAATAAATTTGATTAATATTCAACACAGGATCATAACGTGTCTTTTGATTTTCAGGTGGCTTCATGTCAAGCGCATCAGCGGCCAGTAATCCGGGTGGTATGGGTGTTGGTGGTATGCAAATGACACCAGCTCAAATGCAACAGCAAATGTTACGGTCGCAACAGCAACAACTGCAACAACAGAATCAAATGTCTCAACAGAATCCACAAAACATGTTAGTTGGTCCGGGAATGGGACCGAATGCCCAACATCAGCAACAACAATCTGCCATACAACAAATGCTTCACCAGCAACAGGATCAACAACACCAACAGCAACAGCATCAGCAACAAGGCATGATGACACAAATGCAAATGGCCAGTATGCATATGTCGCAAACGCAACAAATTTCCCTACAACAGCAACAACAACAACAACAGCAACAACAACAACAATTCGTCCAACATACACAACAAACGTCAACAAGTCAACAGCATGCAATGATCCAGTCCATGTCGCAGGCGCAAGCGGGCGGAGGACCCGGCAATGGCAATATGGGAGGTGTTGGAGGAGCGGGCAATCCAAATGCCGGCAATGTTACCAATCAACAAATTGCATCGGCCTCATCAACGTCCGTCGCGTCAATTAATCAAACGATTAATTCGGTTGTGTCAAATAGCAACGACTTTGGTTTGGACTTCCTCGAAAATGCTGGTGATATGTCCGCACAGGATCTGCTCAATTCGTTGGATAGTGAAAATTTCAATATGTTCTAAAGCGAAACGTGGGAGCAGGGAATGAGTGGTCCGAGTGTTACGAAATAATCTTTGAGCTAGCAAGAAATTCAGGTGCGACAAACAATTTCAGAATGTCTATCGTCTGAAGAATGAATCTCTCTCCCCCTCCCTCTTATTCGAAACGGGATTGAAGCGTGGGAAGTTGTAAAGTTGCGCGAGAGGAATATAAGAAAGGAATATAAATAGGCCAACGGTGGACATACACACACTGACGGTAATCCTTGGTGATAGTTTGTTGTTTAAACACTTTTTAAGAAAAACATAAAAAATAAAAAAAATTTCAAAAAAAAAACAAAAACCAATCAACAAAAATACAAAAAACAATGTGAAAAATTGAGAAAGAATATTTCGTAGACTAGAATTGTAATAAGATTTTCTTGGGGGATAACCTCGCATTCCTAAGGGATGGGACAACATTTTTAAGAGTAGCGTTCATTCATTAGGCCATATACTACATACTACAATTACTACTATTACCAATTTAATGTGGACAGTATAAAAAACAAAAGCAAACAAACAAACAAATATTACACATAACATGCAACACATTTTCTTTAAGGCCGTAGCAATTACTTAAATTTCAACAGGAATTTTAATCCCAATCATATTGTAAATGCTTTCTGTGTCGCTATTTATTATTTTTCCCTAATTCTCACAAGTTAGCCGGAAATTTATCTCAACCGATTTATGATAGTCCCTAAAATCGATGTTTATATTTTGTCCCCTATTTTTTCCTAAATGAGTTTTTTTAGTATTAAAATATGACAAGGATTGTTCTGATTCCTTTTTTTTAAATATTTTTTTGAATTGAAAATGAAACTTTATGTTATAACTGTTCGATGTTATGTTGTCGCTTCAATGGCTTTATTCGTTATTTTTTATTTATTTGATTTGATCTTACTTTTTTGTTTAATTTGCAAATGCTCAAATATGAAAGATGTTTGAATGGTTGATTAGACTTAGAGCCGCGATTGGTCCTTTTTCACATACAGATCTATGACGATATTTGGTAATTTTTCACAAAAATGCATTTACCCGACGATTGTTCAATGAAAACCTGAAAAGTATTTTGTTTTTTTTTGCAATTTCTGCGTGTTTGTAAATAAGAAAATATTATCGCAGTGATTTGTTTCAAATTTTTTAATGCTAGAAGAATTCTGAATCGAACATTCAAAACTTGTCATTGAAAACTATTGCGTGCGAATTGGCTATCCCGCTCTCATGAACACACGATGAAAGTCAGACCCAATAAATGCCAACATCCTCCGTGCGTTGTTTAAAAAAAAAAACAAACAAAATAAATAGATCTAAATCAATTCAAAATCCAACCTCCGCTCCACTATTTGGATAACAACCGCCCGTTGTACTTTCCCCCCTATTTAATGAAATTTGTTTAGATATGAAAAATAAACATAATTTATTATTTAATAAGTTATTTCTTAGAGACAAGTGTAGAAAATGAAAAATATACAACAGAATCAATAAAAAATAAATTTTCAACAATTTCAGAGACGTCTTTGTCTCGCCCGACCATTTATTTTTTTGTTTATACATTTTTTTTCGCTTCTTTTTATGTAAATTAAACGTTTATTCTATCTTTTTTACCTAACTGTAACGCAAAATCCCTTGTGTTTAGTGCCGAACAACAAAATAGAAAGAAACAAGAAAAAAAAACAAAAAAACGCAACTATAAAAGATTTTTAAACTATTTTTTAACATATATTTTATATTTAAATTTGTTTTAAAATATTTGTCAAATCAATATGAAAGCAATCACCTATTGTTCATAAGCAATTTAACAAGATAGTTTTTAAGGACCATAATTCAATCTACTATTATCCTTACTATTCTTCGAGCTCCTGAAGATGTGTCCCGGTAAATTTGTCTGACGGGAGGAGTGGGGTGGGGGGGGGGGGTTTACTCCTTTTCGTATTTGTACTGCTAACTATACTCTTTTGATTATACTTTTCTTTTTGTAATAATCATCAACGATAGTTTGATTGGCAGGACCGAACGTTTATTTTGTACAAAGAAAAAAATGTGAAGGCAAACAATTCTAAAACAAACAAACAAAAAAAGCAAAAAGGAATCAGCCAAATATCTTAACCATGTCTGAGAACAAATATTTATACATATGTAAAAAAAAAAAAAATGATGGACGTTAAAATCTGAAGAAGAAAACTAAACAGAATCAAAAACGATAAGAGAATAAAAATATAGTCGTGAGATTTGTAAAAACCGAAAATAAAAAACCAATCAATCCCCAATTTGTACAATTTATCAATAATTTTGCAATAGTCGATTCCAAACTAGATGGGTGAAGAATTCAATGAGAACGCTATATATCAATATTTTCCAATGCAATGACGATCATATAATTCTAATGTATTTTTATATGTATACATACACAATGCAAATTCCACTTTAGTTGCGCATCTTTTCTTTTTTTTTTTATTTCTCTATTATAACTATAATAATTATTATTATTCTTATTTAATAACAATTTATTTTATTTAATGCTCTTTTTATAAATATTATACACATGAAATGTAAAATAATATACACACACACACAAAACACACAAACAAACACACAATTATTAAAATAATTTCAATGAAATACATACAATAGTTTGGACATAGTAAAGAAGAAGATGAAAAATAGTAATATTGATGAGAGACGAGAAACAGGAATATTTTACAACAACAAGAAAAATCCTTTTAAATAAAAATTACGATTGAAAAAATTATATTTGATTAGTTTTTTTTTTTGTTTTATTTCTGTTGCTGTCGTTATTTTGTTTCTATTTTAATCCATGCGTCTGCCTAATTTCGAAACTCATCGTTCCATTTTTGAGTGTCCTGCGAACTTAGTTGAATTTCATATGATAACTCATGGGGGCTTTTAGGTTACGATTTAATGAATTTTAGGTTTACGATTTATCGGATTTACAGTTACGATTTTTGAGGTTACGAAAGAAAAACTACTTTTTTTTCGATGATTTTCTTCACAAAATTATTGAGGTATCGATTTGAAATTTTGCACATATATTTATTAACATTTTAAGTATACCGAAAATTATTTTTGAATTTTGAAGCTGTTTTTTTTGGATTTTACAAAATTTTTCAAAAAAAAATTGACCAAAATTGGTGGCGAACGTGATTCCTTGACTCTGGAACATCTGAGAAAAACACGGACATTAAGGCCAGGTTACCCCAATAAACGTAATTTTTTTCAATACATTTTATTCATAGTACGAAACATGTTGAGTAATCAATTTTTTTACATATGAAAGCACATATATGAATTTACTTGAAATAATTTTTTTTTTTTTTCAAGATGGCGGTCCTGAAAATGGCTGCTGAAACTCATCTGATTCACAGATGGATGACATAATTTCTTGGAAAAGAATTATCTGAAAGCAAAAAACAAAATGGTTTCATGTTCTGTATCGAATTGGCTATGGCCTCAAGCAGAATGAAATATTTTCAATGAAAAAAAACAAAATGGCGGACTTTTGAATTTTTTTAACATTTTTTTTCACTTTTAATTGTTTATGACTTTTTTAAATAATAATGAATATTTCTGGTTCTGCTTGAGGCCATAGCCAGACATCCAAAGAGTAAAATGCCGTTTGGTTCATATCGATAAGTGCAATAGTTTTGAAATGAGAGTGTCATCCATGCGAAAAAACGTGGTTCGGAGAAAAATCACTTCAAAGTTTTTATTCGTAAAAAATCGTAAAAAAAATGAATTTTACTCACATATCCATTCCAGCTTCATACACAGCTCCTTCCTGGTCTTCGTAGGCATCATTCTCAAGAATTCTTGCATTTCTTAAAGAAGTTCTATGTTCTTTAGACGCTTCAGTAGCTTCTAGCTCAGCTCGATCAACACGTCTGCTGTTGGCCCTATCAGCAAAGTGCCTTGCTTCCGGGCCGATTCTTACACCCATAACTTCCATTACTTTTAATATGGGTAAAAGCCCTTCATTGAAAATGCAAGCAGCACTGAGAGCAGCAATTTCAAGCGTTTTTTTTCCAACAAACTTATGTTTAGGGGCTATGTTCCAAACACATGAGTTGTAACTTTCGTTATTGTTTTGCGTGTTAGCCCCTAAACATCTCTCGAGCAACTTGTCGTCGGTTAGTTCTTCATAAATTGGCTGTAAAAGATCTTGAATTTCCTGATCGAAAGCTGGAGGATGGTTGTAATTCTGTTTTGTAGCTACTGCCTTTTGATAAGCGCACCATGAATCTGCTCCGGCTGGACAATACTGGTGTTGTGGCTTAGCATCGGTGGAACACTTGTGATACAATGTGGCTAGAATTGCATTCTTCATGTCTGGCACAGAATCGGGATGACTAAGCACAGCTTTTTTAAAATAGCTAGATAAGAGCGACAGTTGCGGTTCAGTAAATTTTAAAGATTTTACGACAGGTTGTTTGCTTTTTTGAGCCTTCTTCTTTTTGGGTACTTCTTCACCTCTTTCTATTGCCTCTCTTTTTTTTTGCGCTTCCAGAGCTTTCTTTATTTTTGCATGGTTTTTTTTGGCTTCTTTACCACGTCTATATATACTCTTGCCTACGTGTAAAACACATGCTTTTTTCTTTATTTTGACAGCCTCGCCGTACGGTTCAGATTCTTCGAGTCTCTTGAAAGTT
The DNA here is from genome assembly GCA_954870665.1 of Stratiomys singularior. NCBI lineage: Eukaryota > Metazoa > Arthropoda > Insecta > Diptera > Stratiomyidae > Stratiomys > Stratiomys singularior. The sequence continues at coordinate 7,945,875 of OX940881.1, read as the reverse complement.
TTAGAGTCACCGTCGCCGACATAATATTCATACATAACACCGTACTGCTCCACAGACCTCCGAAACATCTCTTGCACTCCTTCAACTTCTATGAGACCGGCACTACCATCATGATCCCTTGTGCATTTGCCTTCTTCACAATGTTCGGTAAACCAAGCATCGAACTCTGGCGTATCTTCGGGGAATTTTTTTGAATAGTTACTGCATGCTTGGCAAACCTTCGATTTTACTATGACATCTATGACTTTGTTCGTGTACTTGCCGATCAAACTAACAGTACCGAGTAAAGCTGTGAATCCTCTTTTTGGCCAGGAACCATCGCCCGAAACCGTAAGCCTATCTTCGGGTAATCCTCTCTCTTTTTTTTTACTTGCTCTTCTTTAGCAGCTTTTTTGAAAACCATTTCACTAACAGCCTTCAATGCAATATGAACTTGCATTATGCATTTATAATAGCCATTTATACTGAATGCAGTTGCTGAGATATCCATCACTCCACAAAAATTCAATAAGCCATACAATCCAACTCCTAACAAGCGCATTGCATAAACTATTCTTCTGTTTATTTCATAACCATTTTTTATTTTTGGAGATGAAGGGATTGGTTCACTCTCCTCACAACCACAGATAATTTGTAACTCAAAACCTAATCCTTTTTCGACACTTTTTGCAAATTCCACTTTTTTATTACACTTTGCACAAACAACTCTCTGTTGCAATGTAGCAAATACAGACCACTGAACGATCACGTAAGTCAGCAACGGATGGATTTTCACTTCAAGTTGAGGATCGGCGTTTTTTAGTTTTTTTGCAGCAGCACTGGTTTGCTCTGTATCATCATTGGAACTATGTTGGTTACCCAAAAAACTCCTTCTTCCTGACCTATGTGGGACACCACTTTTTCTTTTTTTGTCCATGATAAATTTTGAGAGCTCACAAACGAAAAATTTACCGACGCGTGCGAGGACTGAACAGAATAACCATCACCAACGAAAACTTTACTTGTACTGCCGTATATTATATTCGAAGGACGCTCTCTAACTGTAAAGGACAGAATATTTTCGAGAAATATAGAAGGGAACAAAACAATAAAACGATCCGAAGGCACGCAGCAGCTGCCGCTACGGAAGGCGCTCGAGCGGCCGGATTTACCGCAGCGCTCCCCACTCTTTTATACCTGCTTCTCGGTCTTGCTGACCTTCGGAACTAGTTCTATACTATTTCTACGAGTATACTGTAGCAATTTGTGAAAAAAAAAAATTTCGATTTTTTCAAAATTTTTTGGGGTAACCTGGCCTTAATCCTTGTAACTATAGCGGCTATCGCATGAATTGGGATACTTTTTCCCGAAGAAAAATTACAAAATGGCGGCGTTTGAAAAAATTCGCTTAATTTTAGGTTATAAAAATCAGCTGCAAATCGGAAAATTTATTTTAAATCAACATAATCCTAGCTCACGCATTAGTCGGACATATTACCAACAACATATAACAAATCACCGTGATCGGCCCAATAGTTTTAGTATTTTTTGTGCTGAATAAGATGAAATGGGTGCCACAGAAAATTGGGAATTCAGTTAGTTCTCTCTTTAATTTTTAACTCTGGGACTAATTTTTCCAACCAAATATACAGTCTTAGGCCTCTAATAAAGTTGGGGTAGTAGTTAGAGCGCTTACCTTCTGGCCAACGAATGCGGAGTTTGAGTCCAGCTGGTGAAAATGGCATGACGATTCCCTCTTATAGTCCCAACTTGGCCCCGCTGGCCATGTCATTATGTTGTCTCTATGCTCGAAAGTGAAATCCTCTCCTCTCAAACAACACCACAATCCGATCCTGGCTCTCATCAAAAAGGATTGCACGCGTGCTGGTAAGGACCTTTCGGAATTCACCTATCGGGTAGCTCCTGAGTCATGGAAAAGTGACTGGCAAAAGTTTGTCGACGCTTTAGGGATCCACTTTGAAGAAATTGAAGAAATTGGGTCTGCTAGGACTTTGCTATTTGAGGACGCGTTTTGGCTAGATGCAGCTATCTTCAGTCACAAAAGCCATCTTATTTTTTGGGAGAATCTTCCTTTTTCGTTTGTGAGGTTTGGTCGTAGTAGTGGTTGCGCGAAATGTAAAGTATTGTATTGGTTGGTATTCATTGGTTCTCCAAATTATTGCCAAGTTAAATTGGTAAAGATGCATCTACCCTTAAAAAACAGAAAAGAAAGAATTTTTTTGAGTAATGTTTGTCATTAGATGAGGAAACCATGCTTTTCATTCGTTGCTAAAAATGATTTTAGACAAATTGTGTCAGTAAGTACGGTTACCCTCACCCATTCTGATTTTCCAATTTTCAATGGCGTATTGGAGCATTTCAAGTGGTATTTGGTTAATAATTCGGCATTGTCCAATAGTCTTTGCGGACTTTTGGTGTTTTTTTTTTGTTTGTTTGGGAGGTGAAGGCTATTTACGCCCTGAGTGTCGGACTCCCCCGCTACCGGACTACCGACTAAACACCTCCCCTGTCACACCGAGAACCTAGCCTGGAACTGTTTGTCACATTACTTCGGACTAGGCCTCATTAATCATCGCTTAGCGATGTCTTCAGGCTAAGGGAAATCTCTCTTTCTCCACGGATGGATAGGAAGGAATTGCGATTAGTAACTATAATATTGCGTTACAGAGATGTTTCCTCCCTCGCCAAGCGATCCATTATGTCCTTCTCTATAATGAGTACTGTCCGTACGTAATGCGACACACAGTTCCAATTGTCCTTTGATTTCATCATTTTTCCCGTTTAATTTTCTGGGGAAATTACGCCAATTTTCTCCGAGAGATGCGAACGGAGTCTTGTGAATCTATTACACGTAAAAAACGTGTGGCAGGCGTCATCCGTCATCCCCGGGCAGAACACGCAAGTTGGGGATGGTATCTTTCCCATCTTATACAGGTAAGACTGAAAATACCAGTGACCACTTCGTAGTTGCGTCAGATAATAATCAGTCTCACCATGCATTCTGTCGAACCACGGCCCCAAGTCACTTATCAGTCGTGCGGTCCACCTGCCTCGCGTTTCGTTTTCCCATGTTTGCTGCCATAAGATAAGGGTTCTTCTCCGTTCCTCTCGGCTGACGGTTTCTCTCGCCGACTCCCCCCTACGTGAGTATACACGTTTCCGTTCGTCTGCAAGTAACTTAATTGGAACCACCCTCGAGATTACCAGCACTGCAGGTTCAGAGACAATGCGGTATGCAGCGGCTATCCGCAAAGCTCCTTGCCTCTGCACCTGTGCCAGACGCCTTCGGTACGTCTCTTTACTAAGAGCGTCAGCCCAAACCTCGGAGCCATACAAGAGCACTGACTCCATTGCACTCATCAGCAGACGTCGTTTGCTCGAGGTTGGCCCCTGCGTGTTGGCCATAATGCGGTTTAGCGCCGATACCCGCACGGATGCCTTATCTGCTGACGCTCGAACATGCTCGAAAAAACTCATCTTCGAATCAATCATCAAGCCAAGGTATCTGATTGATACTTTTAACTCGATGATCATTTCCCCCACGCGAACCGGCATAACACGAGGGATTCGCTTCTTTGTGAGGACGACAACCTCGGTCTTTTCCAGCGCTAGGCTAAGCCCACGGTCTGTTATCCACTCGCTCACTCGGCGTACTACCACATCCAGTTTGAGCTGCGTCTGTCCGACAGTGCGTCCGGCGACTAGTACTGCTACGTCATCTGCGTAGCCAACCAGGCGCGACTCCCTCGGTAACTGCAGCCTCAAAAGCTCATCCTACGAGACATTCCAGAGGTCCGGGCCCAGAACGGAACCTTGCGCGACCCCTGATGTCATATCAATTCTTCGCCGGCCTCCCAACGAGTCATAGATGAGTTTCCGATTTTTGAGGTAGTCTTTCAATATCCGCATGAGATACCTCGGCACCCTGAAATATTCCAGAGCACCAAGAATATCTGTCCATCTAGCAGAGTTGAAGGCATTTCTCACATCTAGAGTTATGAGCAGTACTATTCGTCTCGAGTAATGATTGTGGGCTTCTGCCTGCTGGACCGCGGTCACTACCTCTGCTATTGCACCAATTGTGGATCGACCAGCCCTGAAGTCGTACTGCCGAGGAGACAGATCCCCGGCAGTTCGAATGGCTTCTCCAAGTCTTTCTCTAATGAGCCTCTCGAGTACCTTCCCAGCGGCGTTCAGCATACATAGGGGCCGATATGTAGATGGTTGCTCCGCGTTCCCCTTCCCCTTGTGGATCAGCACGAGCCTCGCCTCTTTCCAGCAATTTGGAAACACGCCCTGCCGCAAACAGGCATTGAAAGTGGTGAGCAGCTGTTCAGGACAAAGTTGATGTGCAAGCTGTATCACTTCCGCTGGTATACCGTCTGGCCCTGGGGCCTTTTTCGATTTTAAAGCTTTTACCGCATCATCCAGTTCGATAGCGGTAAAAAGTGGGCATTCTCCGAGACATTCAACATCTGCATCATCGGGACGAATAGGATGCATAGGGAAGAGCGCTCTAACAATTTGGTCTATTTTTTCCGTTTCAAGGACACAGGGCCTCCTTGCAGCTCCTAGTTTCCGCATGGCAAGCTGAACTTTTGGTGTTAAGTAGCCTCAAGGAAAAACATCTGAAGATGTATGGCACATGATCAAGAAGACAAACAAACTGGTCTCACATGATCAAGATGAAACATTCCTCGGTCTAAAGATTGCGGCTTGTTTTGATAGATCTAGTGGAATAAAATTACTCTTATGATACGAGATGCGGCGAGAAAGTAAGCAAAGCGGAGAAAGTAAGCTATGGTGCAGCGGACATTAGCTGGCATTTTAAAGTCTCAGAGTTCATTCTCAATTCAGCACTTTGCTCGGCGTTCAGCTGCAGCTTATCTTGTCAAAGTCGACGTAAGTTTGCTGGGAACAAATGTCAATGGATACAACCCGTTCAAGGACAGGATAGGACAGCAGTACAAGTGGGAGAAGTAGCGGCAGGACCACATGTTCGAAACCAACTTGAATCAATTTTCCTTTCTTTAGAAACATTCAATAAAATCAATGTAAAACAGTGAAAATTGACCTGAACACGATCAATTGCGGTCAAATGGAATCAAACTGAGTGTAACGATGTCAAACCGAGTTAAGCAGGGTCTAATGATCCCAAGCCGCGTCAAATTGAACCCAAACGGCGTCAAATAGCGTAAACCGACATCAAGTGAATCGAAGGTATATACATTTAGGGTGTTCGATTGAATCATTAATTCCGATTTGGCTCTGGGGTAAGTCTTCGAAGGCAGGTTTAATGTTTTAAATTGTGTCAATCTTTTTGGTGTCTGAATATATCTGGCAATATTCTAACCTTAATCAAACAAACAAAATAAAAACTTCTAACAGGATTTATTCAACTATAATTTGGAAATCTTTTAAATTTTCCGACTTTTTCAATTTTCAATCAATTTTCATTTTATCACGCATATCGGATGTAACTCGGACCACATTTTAGAGAAAGAAATAAAAATGAAAACTCATCATCTTATTGCATTGAATTCCACTATTTAAATTATATTCTCTAGACAAACCAATATGTTCAGTGATTTCAGTAATTTGTTCTAAACGTATGTGCATAATACATCATAAGACAGTATGTGATAAAAATATTGTAAATTCATCTTAAGTATAAATTTAAAAAAAAAAGAGATAAAAAAAGAGAGAAACCAATTAAACCAATACATCATGCATATTCGCAATAGTCCATTAAGCTCACTCAGAAAATATACAAGAAAAATTCAAAAGAAAAACAATGAACAACAATTCGAATTAAAAAAACATTTGCACAACTTAGAAAAAAAAAATGCATAGTTATAGTTTATAGTAAAAATTAAATACTGACAATGGTCTAGCGGAAAATCCTTTCGAACTCATACACGTATAAAGTAGGAGGTATAAAGTTAAAACAAAACAAATAAACCAATAACAACTAGAAAACAGAAATAGATAAATTTTTACATTTTCTCATGAGCGGTGAATTTTGTTAGTTAAAAATACAAGTAAAATTAAAACAAATTGTACAAATATTTATGAGAAATCACACAAAACTAACTACAACTAAAAATTTGTAAACAAACAAATTAATTTTTAAACGACAACAGACAGCAACAGAATATCAAATCAAAAAGAAAAAAACGAAATCAAAATCAGCTTGAAGTTGTGTTAGAAAGTGTAAATGATTCTTTGAACACACAAAACCAATTATAAACATTGTGTATTAATATTACGTTTAAAACAAACGCCATTTTTTTTAAATGCATAACAACAAGTAATTTGTACAGCTAAAACTTAAAAACCCAGACCTTATGCCATTTTTCTTATGAATTATTGACGAAATAATCTTCTTAATGACATTATAAATATAAATTAACGTTATTTATTATTTTTTTATTGCAATTATTACAATTATTATTGCAATTAAAGCCTAGTGATAAATATATTTTAATGTGTAATGGTAGATGAACGTTGAAAGAAAATTCAGGATATTTTATTTGAAATGTAACGTAGATGAGCGATTGTCCGGTATTGGAATGCAATCGAATGTAGAGAGTATTTAGCAATTATATTTAGTACTATAAGAACAAGTAAATTAAGTGGATGGATATAAAAATGTATCTGTCATTAGGTTATTCAGATGTTAGATGTATTACAAAATAAATTCATTGAAATAAATATCATAATAATATTAATGATCGTACGCTGTTTATTTAGTTACTAACTTAAACGCACCTTTTCCTGTACAAAGGAAAACAAGATACAAGATACAACGGAATACTTAGGTACAATAATTATAAATAACCTGACAGGCTGGAAGTCCTCTATAATTATTTTCCTAGTCGAATGTCATGCATCTGCCTGCTAACCATCTGGAGGACATTCTTTCAGGTTACAAGTGTTTATTCGTGTGGGGCACAAGAATCCGTAAAATTTCCCCAACACATGAATTCAAGCTTGTTTATCTCTGGTAATACCAATCGAGCTGAAACATTTCGGATATATTTGACAGCTTGCATTTGGAGTTTAATTTCCTTTTTGGAAAGGAAACGGAGTGGCGTACGATTCCGATTGCAGGTTAGAACAGTTTAAAAATGAATGAAAGTGAATACAAATCAATGAATTCGAATCAGTGAATTAGAAATTAGATACATTTTGAAATTCTATTTCAAGAAAGGAAATTGGATAGAATTTTATACCTTACTTCGAGCATACTTTTCGAATTTTTTCCTGACATGAATTCCATTCTTTTGTTTAGCTTTAGTTTGCTGCTTGACAACGATGTTATTGTAAAATCGAGCAACATGGCGTATGTGGTCGTACACAATTGATAGTAGATGCTATACGAGGTCTGGCTATTAAATAACGAGACTGGTTACGAAAAAGGGTTTTATTATAAAAATTATTCTACATTCGAATGCTCCGCTTCAATATACTCCCCTTTCCTCGCCACACACCTTTCCATACGTTTTTTCCATTGATCGAAGCAGTGCTGGAAGTCTTCTTTGGTGAGGGCCTTAAGAAGCTCTGCCGTTTTTTGCTTTACCGCTTCCATCGACTCAAATCGGGTCCCTTTCAAAGCAGATTTTATCTTCGGAAACAAAAAAAAAAGACGCACGGTGCCAAATCTGGCGAGTGCGGCGCGTGTTCGAGCACTGGAGTGCGCTTACCGGCCAAATACTGCGTCACAGATAGCGCATTATGGGCAGGTGCGTTGTCCTGGTGCAAAATCCACCAGTTATTCTTCCACAACTCGGGCCGTTTCTTACGAACTCGTTCTCGCAGTGTTGTCAAAACTGACAAATAGTAAGTCTGGAACCCATTCAGTCATCACGATACCGTTAATGTAGAAAAAAACTATCAATATTGCCTTGAATTTTGATTTGGATATCCTTGCTTTTTTGATTCTGGGCGATTCAGGCGTCTTCCAATGCTTCCATTGCCGCTTTGTTTCAACATCGTATTGAAAAATCCACGTTTCGTTGCAAGTAATAATTTTTTGCATCAGTCCGGAATCGTTTTTTTAACCTTTCAAGGAAATCTGAGCAGACCTGTTGACGCAAGAGCTTTTGGTCAGGAGTCAGGTTTTTTGGCACCAGCTTCGCACAGACTTTTGTCATGTGTAATTCCTCGTGTAAAATTTGTCTAACCGTTTCTTTATCGGCGTTTACAGCCTCAGTAATCATCCGGACGGTCATTCGAAGATCTGCACGCACAATTTGGTTGATTTTAGTCACTGTTTCCGGAGTTGAAACAGTAACAGTGTGACCTGGGCGTTGGTCATCTTCAGTACTCTCTCGGCTCTCACTGAAGCGCTTACACCACTCAAAAACACGCCCACGAGATAGAGAATTGTCCCCATAGGCCTCTTGTAACAATTTATAGCACTCAGTCAGAGTTTTTTTCAATTTAACGAGAAATTTGAGATTGATACGTTGCTCCTGTTTTTCATCACACATAGTTTTCAGCACGAGAAAAAAACACGTTTGTTTCAAACCGCTACTGCACAAATACAATAATAGTGACGAGAACGTGTTTTGGTACGTGCATAGACAAGATATTTAGATACCCAACGCACTACTCGTTTTTCCCCACCCCTCTACGGCGCCGTCTAGGCGCGCAGTCTCGTTATTTAATAGCCAGACCTCGTAATATATTCCAAAAAATTTTATTCGACGATTCACAAGCAATTTTTCCAATAGACGGTGTTGCAAACTTAACAAAAAATTCTGATTTCTCTGTATCCTACTTAGTTTAATCTTGTGTGCTTAGCAAGCTGGTCGAAAAATTCGTGTTTTTTGAGATGGTGATACTTTATCAGAAACAACAACCCGGGTAACGTTTGCTCATTTTTGCTCTAGAAACTTTAATATGAGAACGAATAATTCAACACACGTGTTGAAACTCTAGAAATCCCAGGAATGACGCAATAATAGCTCGTGTAATATCCTGAGAAAAGGCGAATTGTATACTACAGGTATGTGTATTTTCCCATGTTTACCACTTCTAAACAATCCTTACGTTATTAGAACTTTTTGTTAGCTTAGTATAAATATTACTAAAACTGCCACTGAAGAATCCCAAAAATAATTGATACTGAAGAAGGGAGCAACTTACCCCCTTCTATATATAGAAGAAACATATATTTGCAAAAATTAAAACAAAATATAGCACTTTGCAGTGGAAAATCAACAAATAAAGGATACGAATTTTATGTCTATTGCATTATGCTTCCAGTAACATTGACAACGGGTGTCATATGTGGGAGAGCCAACCATGCTATTTATCGTATCAGGTAGCTCAGCACACTCCTCCACCATAAAAAAAATAAATAGAAGTTAGGTAAAAGGATTAATTTCAATGTATAACAATTAAGTAATAGATTTATAGAAAAAATAATAGAAATTAATTCTACAACCTAATTTGAAATACCGAACGTCGGGGGAGTGGCTTTTAGAGACCATGTCAATAAAAAAAAACTAAGTAAAAAAACAACGAAATGTCATGTTGACCGGCTTGGCCGTCTTTGTAATCTTCAAACTGTAACCACCAAAACACGAAAACGGTTTGAAACGTCATCGCAAAGGACGAATTACGGATACCCAATGTAGTAAGTAAAGTGGGCTTTGCAAGAAAGAGAGCTTAAAAATTAAACGAGGTATATGAGTGGAGATTTCGCGATAGCTAATAACCATCGCCAACTAACGATGTAAACCGATGATAGCTAACGATGTAAGCCGAAATATATGCGAGAATAATGTTTCCAGTGTTAACTGTATATTTGAGTCAATGCGTATGTGTATGTCAATGTGTGAAAAACTTCTGTCAATGCTAATGTGTGTCTCTCTCTCTTTCGCTCTCTACATCTTTTCCTCTATGCCCTTTTTTGAAGGCGTTTTGCTTCAATATCCTAGTGTATCTGGAAAGTTGGAATCGTATACCCTTAGATAAGGAGTTAATTCTTGTTACAATCAGGTCAATTTTTCCTCATCTGGTTTATAATTTTCGGAAATTCTCCCAGCGATGAGTTCCTCAACTACATTTGCCGTAGAAGCTGTACGTGCTGTCAAAATAATACCTGAAATTTGGTATTTGAAACACCCGCGCTGAATAGATATTATGCCAAGTTTGAGCGCGAGCTGTCAACTAGGTTGTTTACAGCAGCTAGTTAGCTCAGCCAACCTCGTTAATGCATGCCGATATTTAATATGATCAAAATTATTTAACAAACATATTGTCTTACATTTAGTGTTGCAAACGTAATTTCTTGTGCTGTCGCATTGAAAATGTCGAAAAAGGCTTATGGTGATTCAATTTTATCCAAAACCCGTCCATATGAGTGGTACAAAGCGTTCAAAGAGGGCGTTAAGACGTCGACGACATGCCTCGTTCTAGACAATCTTCGACCTCTCGTCGAGGCCGAACATCGTCTAAGATTGAGAAATTAACGTCGATGTAGTGAAGGGAGTTGTGGTTGAGAATCGTCAGACCAGCTTAAGAAAGATAGCCATCATCCTCAACATCTCTCACTAGTCTGTTTGTTTTATTTTGATTGGGCATTTGAGCATGAGACACGTCGCTGCACGGCTTGTTCCAACAGAGCTCAATTTTCTTCAAAAACAGTACCGTGAACAAGTCTCTTTGAACATGCTTGAACGCTCGAATCCCGACCCAACATTCATGGAGCGGATCATAACTAGTAATGAGACATGGGTGTTTGAATTTGACACTGTCACCAGTCAACAGGCTTCCAAATGGCACGCTAAAAATGAGTCGAAACCTGAAAAAGCACGTTAAAGTCGGTCAAAAATCAAGATGATGCTCATTTTTTTCTTCGATATTCGTGGTCTGGTTTAACACTAGTTCGTTCCACAGAGTCAGACGGTGAATAACGAGTTTTATTTGAGCGTACTAAGACATTTACGTGAACGAATTCGGAAGAAACGGTCAGAATTATGGGCAAACAATTCGTGGAGTTTGATTTTTTCATTTTCCGTCGCACCAAGTTAAAATTGTGAACGAATAAAAGCCAAAAAATCGATAAACATCATCGATCAACCACCGTATTCGCCTGATTTAACTCCATATAATTTATTTCTGTTCCCGAAACTAAAATTCCGCCTCCGTGGAACACATTTCGAGTCCATTGGAGCCATCAAACAGAGTTCGTCGCGTGAATTAAAAGTCATCCCAGAAAGTGCTCATAAAATGTTTTGAATTATGGAAAAAACGATTGCACATGTGTCTAGCCTCTAATGGGGTAATACTTTAAAGGCGACAAAATAAATTTTGATGAATAAATGTAAAATGTGTGTTTAACTTACAAATTCCCGGTAGTTTTTTTGATTGAAGCTTAGTTACAGAATGCTACTGTCAGTAACAGAAGTTGCAATTATGATTTTTGACAGTTGACTGCGTGCCACGTTTTTTCTGCAGTAGGCAATTCTACTGCAAATGAGTTCCGCCGCTAACGAGTCATGGTCTTGCTGATAAAGGAACATGCAGTCGTGGTTGTTCCCAGTTTAATTGTGAAATTCTTGATGATAACTCGGCGTACTGAGATATTGCGCTGCTTTGTTCGAATGAAAGCGATAAAAAAATGTAGATGGAGCTGTCGATATCCAGTTTTCGATTGGATCATGGGTTTTCGTGAATTATCATGATTTCCGGAACTAATTTTGGGTTCAAGATCATTGGCTCCTCTAAGTTTCGAGACGAAAATCGAGTTGAGATACTGTTTCCATTGTTCGAGTTTATTTACCAATAAGGGGTCAGTAGCTGATTCACGTTTCTCTTGTTTCATTTAGTTTTCATAGAAATTTATCAAGTGTGCTGTGAATCGTGAACATCTTGAAAAAAAGTCAGGAACTTCCGACCGCCAAACGTGAACTCCGCGCAAAGACCATCAACAACATAGGATATAAATTATCACCAAAGCCCAGCAGTACACCAAACATATGAAAACCAATGCTGCTGTTTTCAACTGACATGCAGAGACTGCAACATGATGAACATAGGAAAGATGACACGGAAACTATTAACTAGATACAAGATTCAGTTTATACACAACAAAACAGACTCTAACTACCACAATCACGACATCTACTGAATGACATAAATGAACCTAATACCACGGCAAAGTAAATGACGTTTGTTTTCACACAAACAAAGGGACGGACAACGGCCAGACATATTAGAAAAACTAGAAATCAACAACTACAGAATGACATAAGAAAAAATTAGTAACGAATATGTAATGTATAACTCCGGTAGAATATATTCAGTCCTCGACGCAATCCTTTTCAGAAAAAGAAAACACAACAAACTCGACAATGTCAGCTCCATGAACCAGAAAAGACCCAAACACATTACCTTCATTACCGAGACATTAACCTGACCCATACCTCCGCACTGACATAGGCTTAAATATAAAAGATGCATGCACATCGCTACAAGGACAACCTCAATTGGGAAACAGTTTATAAGCTTAACCCACAAAAATTCTCAAGTAAGTTACAAAGAAAAGGATACGTGACGCGTTTGTTTGAATTCTTTCAATTGTTCACAAACACCCAACACAAACTGATATGCAATATATCAGCTACGAAAGTTGTTCACAATTTCAGTACCCCCGGAATTCTATCGCACATTATCTATGCGTAGTTTACCCTCATTTTGTAACAAATCAGAACAACTAAACAAAAATGGCGGTGAGGAGTAATAACCGTTCAGGTTAAAGGTAGCTACCTTGAAAAACGGTTGCCAGAGACCAGAGACACATAACTGTTAAACAGGTAATTGTTATAACCAGAAGCACTAGAAAAACCAGCGAAGATGATCCCATTTCCACGAATTGCTACGGGATGCAAGGGCTATGCCCCCATTTGTGGGTAACAACACTTTCCAATTGCAAAATTACATAATGGAAGTTGAAACACTGATACGATTGGTACCGGAAGGCGAAGAAACGGACATCACCGAGATTCTCTACTCAAAATCTCTAGACCGTGCAGCATCGGCAACTAGACACGACAGGACACAGGACTTGGAGGAGCGTGAAATGAGCACTTATTTGGAATATAGGAACCGTTCTAACGGCTGAAGGAGCCGTAAATTTATTTATTATTTAATTATACACATTTAATTGTTTATTATATAATTATTTATTTATAGTAATTGAATTATAATTAATTTATTAAGTTTTCAAATTCAACGCGTTCCACATGTGGACAGGCACATCTAAGATTTCCTCCGTCAACAAAGCGCGCTGTTTTCACTTGTTAAAAATTGGTTTATGTCCTCGTCAGTGCTCTTGCTTAGGTTGTGGCCTGAGCTTAACCTGAAGTTTTTTTTTTCAAATTTGTTGAATTTCAAAGTTTACAAGTTAGAAGAATTTTTATGATAGAAACAACGACTTTTGAAACCAATCCAAAATTTGTCCAATTAAAAAAACCAAAAAAATTTTTTAAACATGTTTTTAACTTAAAATAGTTGAATTTGAGTTTGAGTTGAAATTCCGAACGCCCGCCCACAGTGTGCGTTTCTCTTCAGAAAAGAGTATAATAAATTTGTTTAATTAAGTTCTCACTTCAAAAAACAAAAAGTCCTTTTTTTTAGAACTGATTCAATGAATTGCCTAGAAAATGGAAAAATGTTACTGTTAAAAATGAATAACTTTGAATGACGTATTAAAATATAAAAAACAAAAAATAAACCATAAATTCGCGATATTTTTGGGTCCTGGAATGTTAGATGACTCAATCGGTATGTGTCGTCAAATCCAGGATACAAAATGGAGTTTCAACGAAATTTAACACATGATGTCGAACATATTATTTGAAAGTGAGAAGCCTGGAATCCGAATTCTCGGATTTGTATTTGTATGGAGTTGGGCGTTCAAATCACACATGGACCGATTTGAAATCAATGAAAGGAGCCCAAATGAAAAGGATTGTTGATTGTCATGATAATAAAGATTATGGAATGTAGTTGATTAACGTTCACGGTGCGACGGAAGGTGGATAGGCAGGCCGAAGGACTTGTTCTAGAAGGACCTAGAAAGGCTTGTTTGCTTATCTAGAAACAATAAAATCCTATGTCAATTTTAGATTATCTGAATACAAAAGTAGGGAATGAAATACTCCATCAAAGAACGGCTGACAACTGTGGGCAACGACACAGGATGCCTGAGTGACTTTGCATGCAGCAGAAACATAGCAATAAGATTGATATTCTCTCCAGTTCGACGCAGACGTAACCAAACCTGGGCATCATGGCATTAAGGGCATTATGGCAAACACGTTCTATCAAATTGAAATGTCCTTATAGAGTTAAGATTGTCTTTAAACATATTTGGCGTCCGTGAATCTTGAGGAGTGAACTGTGGCTCAAACCAGTGTTCGGTCGAATGGACTCTTGATGTTGCTTGTAAAAGATATTTTAATACAAGACCCAGTCACCTACAAAATTTTGATTTGTGAATCTCCAAATTCCGTCAATTGCTAAAGAGTTCAGCCAGACTCTCTAGACACGTTATCATGACTGAGAAAGTGGGATAAACTTGACAAGTTGACACTCAAACGCGATGCCCAATAGGATACATTCGGAAGAATAGGATATAATCGCCAGTATAAATGAAATTATAGGTTCGACGATAAATGCCAGGATGTACTAGAATAAGCGTACGTTCCTGTGAAAGGTAACTTCGAGGAAATTATCAAGGTCAAGCGTGATTTCCACCAGTTCACATTCTCGTGTATATTTGGCCTGGAAATGTGGTGGCTCTAAACCGCCTCATAGCCCAATGTATGTAGTAAATTTTTGGGCGTCTTTACGTGTTATAAGCCTATAGTGGATCTGCTACTACGCTCAATTGACAGGAGTCAATCCTGTCATTCAGAGTCATTAAAATACTACAGTGGTGAGCGTTAATGATATTCCAACATAAATTCTAGAATGTGATTGCAGGAGTGCTCAAAAGACCATCCATAAACTGATCAAATACATATCGAAGCAAGAGCAGGTGCCTTGTAACGTCGTTACAAATCGAAATCGCCTTTCGTGCCGAACACACATGATTGGGGAATACCACCCGGATCTTGGAACATGAATATTGACCATCGACCAACTGTTCAAAGTCAACCAAGGCATGGAATTATGCCACAAACTATTTGGTGGTTGCATTGAGTGTTGGATGATTTAGTGTTGGTTTAGGGATGACTCATCTGCATACTTCATCTGTATATCCGAGACGATGTTGTGTTTGCCCGATTCCGCACCAGTGTGATGACAGCCTTGAAGACGACGATCATCCTAGAGCAATGTTTCGGATAAACGACTCGGAGATTCTTGCCGAGATAGATGACAATCCCCGCCAAACTTTGCACGAATTAAGCGTAAAGTTCGGCGATTTCAATAGCACAATTAATCATCATCTTCGACGTCTGGGAAAGGAACGACGGCTTGATCAGTGAGTCCCCCACCAAGTCACCGACAACAAAAAAAGGCAGCATACAGGGATCTGTACTTCGCTGATGTTGCGCAACGAACGGGAGGCGTTTTTGAATCGAGTGATTACGTACAATGAAAAATGGATTTTGTATGACAATAGTCGACGCACGTATCAGTGGTTATCGCCAGATAACCCTCCTGGAACTATCCCAAGCCCAAGATTTCATCAGCGGAAGACCTTGTTGTGTGTATGGTGGCATCACACAGGCATCGTGTGGTATTAACAGTTGGAACCTGGCCAAAGTATTACAGCCGAAGTGCACATTCAGCGATTAAGAGAAGTTCATCAGGAATTGCGACGTACGCATGCAGCGCTCGTGAATAGGTGGGGAGTCTTGTTCCTCCAGGATAACGCACGACCACATACAGCGGCACTCCCCAGGGACACCATAAAGAAAACTTTGGGAAAGATTACCACATCCACCATATTCACCCGACATTTCGCCATCAGATTTGCACTTTTTCCGGGTGATGGATAACTTCATGCAAGGACGACAATTCACCAACTGGGAAGACTTACAAATAAGCATTACGAAATTACTTCGATGGGCGAGACAGAAACTTTTATCAAACAGGAATTCATTATTTACCATGGCATTTGGCAACAAGTCATGGAGAGCCATGGGTGGAACTATTTTCAAGATTAAATATATTACTATATATATATATATATATATATATATATATATATATATATATATATTATTATTATTACTAAATATATTAATATAATTATATTATATAGTGCCAATCGACGCGTCCCAGCCTGTGAGTTGGCACCTGATGAGAAGCGGCAGGGACGCGTGTTCGAAACCAGCTTGAGCTCTTTCCACAATTCTTTATAAATATTAAATTCGCTATCGAGGTACTCGAAAAATTTGATCAGAACTTCCGCACCCATGAGTCTTCGCTGAGTAAGCTTAGCAATGGTATAAATCACTTATAAGTTGTAAGTGACAATGGAAAAATTGATCTACCAAAAACTTCTGAAATTGATATTACCTTTTATTTAAAAAATTTACATATTTTACTACGTCCAAAACCGACAATTTCAATGCAACCAACCAATAGAAATTAATGTCCACCGAACAGTCTTAGATTTCAAACCATCGATGTAGGTATAATGTACTAAATCATGCTCGAAATTAACGTCACAGGAAAACTAGTACGTCTCACCAAAATGACATCAACGTCAACAACATGACAAGTCCGAACAAAACCAACTGCTCATTGATGTCTTTGACACAAAGATTGGACGAGGGCAACCAAATTGTCTGATCCTTGTGTTGATTAATCTAGATCTTAAATTTATGATAAGAGTGTACCCCGTTCATACTAGGAGTATATTGCTCTATAAATCGAACCAAATAGTAGACAAGGCTGTAATATACCTTCTACGGTTAATGAGCAGTACTGGATGTTTACACGATTCACGTTCATAGTTAATCACTTCTCGGATTTTGCAATACATATCAGCGATTAATAGGCTAAGACTGTCGGAGGCATCATGCACGGGATGTCTAGTCTTGAGAGCGGCTACAGCGCCACAATAACCATAACAACGATACAACTGCAACGTTAAAGAATTAAAATGAAGTAAAATAGTAAAAAATCGTAAACAGTAAAAAGTAAAAAATCGATAACAAATTGAGGCAATTAGGGGCTTTCTCGTTTTCCAGGTCCAACTCCCTGGATCTGGGAGATATTTTACTTTCAGAGCATTACTTGCACAATAGTGTCATATAATTGTTTTCCGAAGTGACGTACGTTTTTTTTTTTGAGGATAATGAGCTGTCTCCAAAGTATTTCATTCATAAATCAACCTCATCATCTCACTAATCTCACCTCCAATGGAAAGCCACCGGATAAAGTCCATTGACCTTAAAAGACAGATACTTTTTTTTCCCTTCATCTTCATAATCTGCTTCCGCATTCTGTTAATGACTCAACAACAACCTTTGGAATCGGCAGGCTATTGAAATAGACAGATGAGGGTCGTAGTGCTCCAGTCGGATCTATTATCTATGTGGTGTCCATTCATGCAACGACACATAGTTCAGGAAGTGATTTTGATGTCTAGCAGTTATACGGCAAGCGTCAGACTGTTATGAAAAGAAAATGCAGCTCCCGATGGGAAAGCGAGAGGGTAAACTTTGGAGGCTTAGGACGTCCTTGTTTTCATCGTGTCTATTTGCAACATTGATTGCACTTTATACAAACAACAGGAAGCACAAACAATTGCATCCTTATAAAATGTACCCAGTCGAGAGTATCGTCCTGATGATACTTGCAGGCAAAAATCGAAATGTTAAGTGGAACTTGCACCAGGTGATGACAATTTGTCTCAAAAAACATGAAGAAGAAAAACGACAAGGACTACAGTTGAAACGTTTTTGGAAAAGTGTTTGATGTTGTTTCTCGGTGCACTTGAGCACTGAAGCTATAAAGCGAACGCTATGAAATGCATGGAAAAAATACGTCGAAATTGTGTTTAGACGATAGTATTGTAATCAGTCGTTACTTCAATCCTTTTTATTGATAACTAAGAAATGGTGGTACATATCGAACTGGTTATACTTGTATTCATGGTTGCAAAGTTCACGAAACTGTGGAAATTTTTAACCACATCCTTTCCACCATTCATCAGTTGTGAATGGCAACAAAAGTAAGCTTGTATCTTTGAACTGCCTAGAAAGCAGGATAACAACCGTCATAGAGAAGGATGACGCGAAAGGTGAAATGTCACAGCGATTATGAGTACCACTGACGGTTCACTCTTTATATGCTTCCACCTCGTTTGGGTTGACGCCATTGATTCGAAAGCTTACTTTCATATTCGCAAGGATATCGCTCGCACCTTTGAATCTGCTTCAAGCGAACGCTCGGGAGAGCATAGAATGTACGCTATACATAAGGTGTAATGGATAAACTGAGTTTTGAATTGAAACGAGATGATAGACATCCAAACGTGAAAAGTGTGGCAACTGGATGCAAGGAGTTTCGAGAATGCAGCAAGGAAAAGCTGTGAAATGCCCGTTCATGCTGACAGAGAAGCATCAAGTGCTGAAGTTATTGCGACTTTTCAGACATTTGTTTGAGAGGGTCGTTAATGAAGCCTGTCAACGTAAGGAATGTGTTTGCTTAAAATTTTTAAAATGTTTTAAAGAGTTGTTAAGTCCTTGTTTTCATCTAAAGGGCAAAAATCACAGATTCCAGGTTTGCTTGGATCTGACATTCTCTTCATGCTATGCGAACAGGATGCGTAGGGCCAATTAATTTTGATTTTGTAGCGACTTGCTTGGGACAAGGTATACGGAGTAAACTGAATCCTTTTGAATATCTCAATCAAACTCATATATCTAAGCTACATAATTGGGTCATCCTGACCTAAACGTGGACTCATTTTCTTTTGTTGCGACATTCTAGCACAAATACCATTCATTGGGATTTAATTCGATTTCGCAACAGAGTTTACATTGGAATAATTTCCGCTCCTATTCCCATTCCCCATTTCTCCAAAAACATCCATTCCACACTGAAACGTACCAATCAATTATGATGGACGACCGTCTTGTACGTTTGATGTGCCCGCAAGCAATCCGCGGATGTACTTGTTGCAATGCGAATTAGTTACCACTCACATTTCACGGTTAGAAAAATTATTCAACTCAGATATTATCTGCAATTTACCTTCAGCGATTATAATCAGATACTCTTCTTGACGCGATTGTTAATTAAATTAATACGGAAAGATTGCGCACCTTAGGAAACAAGTCAGCCGATAATGGAGAAGATCAAGTTTAAACCACACGAATGGGAGTTTAAATGAAGTAAATGCATTTTTATGCAGTTCTTGCGGTACTTGCCACACATCCATGAGGATGGAGTTGGTGGTGTGGAAGCTCATTCCATCTGCAAGTAAGGAAATTTACATGAAACTGTGAAACGTTCACACATTCTCTAAATTTAGACAGTAACAAGGAATGGATATCGCAGGTCCTTGCTCTTTGGATTTTCTAACATTTCAGAGCAATAACTTTGCTCTTAAAATTGAGCATTTAGATTTTTGCTCTATTTCAATCGAAATAGTTCTTTGTGTAATTTTTACCTTTAATTTTTTAATGTTTTTATATTCTTTGTTTTCTTTTATTTTTAATATTTTTTGTTTTATTTTCATCATTTTTCTAATTCACTCACCGTTCCTCTACACATTTCTTGGATTCAACCTGAGATGATTTTGCTAGGAGTCTGAACTATTAAGGACGAAACATTTACTGTGTAGTAATGCTTAGTTTTATGGTAGCTTGGCTTTGTACCCGATAAATGTCGGGCTCCCAGTCCAACAAACAAACCGGACTACCCATTAAACGTCTCTTTTATCAACCAGAGTACCTAGTCTAGAACCTTGTGACACATTAGTTCGGGCTAGACTTCGCTTCTCTTCAACTTATGACGCTCTCAGGTCACAGAAATCCGCGAGTGAGCAGAGAAGAAGGACGAGGATTTTTAAAGAAGGGGCCTCGCTTGTGACACCTCCAACCGATGAAGTATGCCTTCCTCTGTTGTTGGGCATATCCTGAGCGTAATGCACTCTGTGGATTCATTTCTCGGTATATTTCAGCATCTCTTTTAGATAAGACTGCCTGCATAGAGCTCTCCCACTTTTGCGATAAGATATCAGTATGAAAAGAAAGTATGATAGGCTTCATCTTAACTCGAATACAGAGTTTGCAATCTAAAGACCATAGCTAATGGATCATATACTAGCAACATAACTAGCATCATAACACTCGTCTTACTCAATAGCTCGGTCAGGTAGAAGTCAAGCTCTCACTGTTAGAGACTGATCCTTGGTCTAATCTAATCTAAAAATCCTAGCAGAACTCTCGGAAACGATCTTTATTTTAGCCCAATCACCTAAAATTTTTATCACTCCTGAAGAAAGTATCTTCTGCCACTGTTAGTCACCTTATTTTCACTTTACGCAAACCGAGAAGTTTCTCAGCTTATTTCTCCGATAATTTGGATATGGTCAGGCACTGTCTTCTATTCTTTTCAGTGGATAGCCTCATTTCGGTTCCACTTAAACTGGGCAGAACTCCTTCAAGTGACACTTTCTCTTCAGACATCTCTGTAACGCAGCGAAAGTCTGCAACATAGTCAAAGTCTGTAACACAGTAAATATCCCCAATTTCAAAGATGTGTGGTCACAGAAATAAGACGATTGTTGCCTTTTTCCTTTGAGCCCTTGTAAATGTCAAGGAAGAAGTTGTTATTTTTTCCTTCAGGCTTAAACTTTATAAAGGGTGACTGGGTCCAGTCCGTCGAACTGATATATTCAAAGTTAAAGTTTTATCGTGTTTACCAGCTCTTCTCATTTCCCCAAAAAAGTCCTGAAACATTCTGCCACCAGTTGCTTTGCCAACTGTTGCCAGGTCTGCAAACGTAAATGGCTTACGGCGTGGCTTACTTACTTCGTGGCTCGGGCTCCTAATACAGGAGTTTCCGTTTGTCCAAAGAAGAAGTTTATCAGGGGCAACTTTTGCAAAGTGGCGCCTTTCTGGACGCTCATTTTGGTTGTCAAAGTTTGGATCCGATTATCCGTGAAAGTCAATTTCTTTGTTATTTTATCCTACTTCCTTTTGCTTCAGTACATAACAATCAAGCTGGTGGGGAATGATATGATAATTGATTTATGATAATACTTTACGTAGTCTCACAATTTCCTTCGTTCATGCATCCGAAATGGTCGCAGAGCTCTACTACTGTTCTATCCCTTATTGCCCTTATTTGGGGTTTTCTGGATTTCGATGGTAACTTTTATCTTCTTAGCTATGTTTCATTTTTCATGCCTTTCTGATACGATGTCCTTCCTCATGACGACCCTCAGTAGATCAGAATTGCTGCTGCCTTCTTATGAGGTGAGTTTGTCCGATCGAGCTAGAATCTAGAGCTCTAATAACGTCAGCACTACCATGTAGCATCGAGCCTTGATCGACTATGTTTTCACCCTCTTTAGATTCTTCAGGCATTTGTTGGTTGTACATTCCCTCGTGTCTAAGTGGCCACTCCAATCTGTGTTTTCTCACACTGCTACTCCCAAATGCCCACCAGTGTATATGAGTTGTAAAGGCACACTGCCCTTTCTATCTTTTCTTTCTCTCTTTTTTTGTATTCATTCTTCTATTTCTTGTCTGGGCCATATGTGAACAGTAAGAACACAATAAGCAAAGACCAAATCTAACGGTATTCAACAAAAATCATTGGAATTTCATTGGTAATTTTGTAAAAAAAAAAACAAGAACATCTCTCGAAACTTTTGCGTAAAAACCCAGTACACATATAAAACGACTGATGCGGTTTCTATCCCTTTCTCCGAGTGGTCTGCTGAAAGTGTTCACACTGATTGTTTTTAAGCTGTGTGGTATGGAATGGAGCGGCCGTAACCGACGTGAAGAATAGCGTTAATTTGAGCTGCTATGCTCTAAAATTCACTCCTCGTGGTTGCAATTTTATAACTGTCCTGGGCTGTGTTACGTATTCCGATGAATAGGCGACTTTAAAAACAAACAAACAAACAAAAAAATATATATAAATAAATGAACGAACAAATTAAATAGAACTAAGAAAAAAATTAAAATAAAAACATTTATAATTAGATTTAGGTATTAAGTAATATTTAGTTAAATAATATTAGCAATAAACAAAACAAAAAAATAGAAAAAAGTCTCAGAATGAAAAATTTTAAGCAGAGAAAAATGAAACAAAAAAATTTCTTGGAACGCTTTTGGGAAGAAAAAAAAAATTTTTTTCAGTAGAGAAAAATAAACAAAAAAATTTTTTGGAACGCTTTTGGGAAGAAATTTTCTATTGATATGATTCACTTGTTTGTTGTGAGCATATCGCTATAAGAAGGATGGAAATTGTGACTCAAGGGTGGAAAAAATAAAGGATAGAAATTGTGACTAAAGTATTGAGGATAATAAAGAGAATCAAGAAGTATCAGTAGCTGTTTGAAGTGCTTAGCCCCAGAAGTCCTCGAGCCGCAAAATCTTTGAATTACAAAGCCCAAGAGAGCATTTTGATTAAGATCGGGGCGAAGAAGATAGTAAGCAGGCAGCAGAGGTGGTCAGGACGCAGCGGAGCGGAATTCATAGAAGTCCCGAAATCAAGCAGAGATGGTCAGGACACAGTGCTACGGAATTCAGTGAAGTCCCGAAACCAAGCTCAGATGGATATTCGATTGGAGGAAGCAGAGGTGATCAGAATCACAGCAGCAGAACTCATACACTCAAGAGAAGTCCCGAAATCAAGCAGAGGTGGTCAGAGGTAAAGCAGCGGAGCTCGTTGAAGGCCCGAAATCAAGTTGAAGTGGGGATTCGTGTTAGAGGAAGCAGACGTGGTCAGAATCAGCGCAGCAGAAGCAAGTAAACTCCCAAAATCAAACAGAATTAGCCCAGCACAATTCATGTAAATCAAATATTTTATATTTACTTATTTCGTCTAATATGAAAAAGTCAGCTCTTTCTGTGTGTGTGTATGTATGTCACATGGAAGGATCAGGGCTGAAATAATGTCCTAAGACCCCCATGCCCGCGAGGTGTGCTAGTCGGTTAAAAGTAACTTCTTTCGGCCTCCAATATGCGCCCTTTGTATTTTCAAATAATCCTGTCTATTTAACTTTGTTCCTTTTGTTCGCTGCAGGTGCGACCTATCGGTTGCGATAATTATATTATTATTATTATTAATTATTTTTTATATTTTGTTTTTTCGAAAATACATCACAGCTGGTATCAGTAACATCTTACTGAACGTTGAATTTTTGACGGTTTAGTGCGCACATGCTCGAAGACAGCGTCTTCATGAACGTTAACAGCTTTGTCGGTAGACCCTCTTGGATTTTTCAAGTCGCATGATGGTAGTCCATAATCGCTACTGATTATGCATAGTTTACAGCGACCCGACATGACCTCCACCTTTGAGGAAGAGGTTTAGGGTTTTAGTTCCATTCCCTCTTACCATTTACCTAACCTTAACCTTAGCAGGTGGAAGTATAGGTCCAAGAGCAGGAACATTGATTCGTACTCCGGTTCCAGAATTCACTGGAAACTCCTTTTCCTCAATTATATTTTGGAACTCTACTTTTCCTAGAAACCCTCTAGGTATCTAGACTCTCCTGTTTTGCTAAAGGTTGTTACCACTTTTTTTTACAATATTTCGGTTAGTCGCTTAATAACTAAAATTTAGCTTTCTACGAGTTCCTCTTCGCACATCTCGGTATCGGGCAACAAGTTCAACTTCTACTTCGCGGATTTACGGAGGGTAGTGGTTTTATTTGTTTGCTTCGTCGGCACTTACGCTACTCCCGGAAGACGCGTTCGCCAGGTTCTTTGCGTTGTGAAAGCTCCCCCCGAGGGCAGCGAACCCACACCGTAACAAGGTTCTGATTGCAACGACTATTTTTCTATTATTGCAGTCGCTTGTTGAATGCAGTTTCCGTTGGCTAAACAACTACTTTTGGCTAGATTGCACAGAAAAACAGGTACTTTAGTGGTCTAACCAGGTGTCCAGTAACTTTTTGACCAAGTAGTGATGATACAAGCTCAATGCGTACTTTGATATTAGGAATTTTGGTTACCAGTTTTTTTTACTTTTGGCTACCACTTTGGTTACCAGCTTCGCTGTTCCTTTTTCGCCTTTCAACTACGTTAGACCAGTGGTTACTTTTCAGGTCACCTTTTGCTACGAGGTGACCCTATTTTTTGCAGTTTAAATACCTGCTCAGTGCGTCAGGGCTAGAAACCTTAAGGCGGGAACGTGATAATAAGTATCTATTCTTCTAGATATTCAGATATTGCAAGAAATATAATGTAGGTTTAAGGCTTATTATGAACTGTTACTCTTGGTATCATTCACGAAATCCTTCAACAGAATGTGACAGTTTTTCATGTTCTGTTCCTTGTTAGAGTTTTTCAGGTTTTTGTAGTACAAGGGATTTTTCTTTTCTGGATTCTTTAAAGTCTGGACTTCTAGATGTTATAAAGGTTCGAAATGCTGAACCTTTTTACTGACCTGATCAATTCTTGCCTTGACTAATAGTTGGTGTTTGACGAGGGTTGAAGGGAAGTAGGTTTTGTTAGAATATACTGACCAGGTAGGACATAGAAGCAACTGATGCAATGCGAGAATAACATGAAGTCCTGCAATTAAAAAAATGATTAGCTCATTGGACTGGACAACGTTATCCCAAGCGATACATCTTTGGCAATCTTATCCTTCTTACTAGACACAAGTCACCCTGATACTACCCACAAACTTTGTACACCAACAACAATTTTAGTTATATCGAATCCATCTTTCACGTATTGGTCAAGTTAACTTTCAACCTAGAGTAGCCAAAGAACTCGATTATCTGAACTTAGAGACGACTTAGATTATAGATAATGGTTGGCGAGCAACCTATTTCCATCGAATGAAGACACGAGTTCTTCGTTGATTCAAGCTGTTGCGTTGTCTATCGTCTGTGGTGGATCATATATGCTGGATCGGTAAACTCACAATGGCCTGAAGTCTGTGAATGATGAAGATGATGCTGTAGATGATCTGGGAATCTTAGATGTCGGATCTTGGATGCAATTTCAGCACAAGATTCTGCACTTGGAGCATCTGAGTCCGCAGCTGAACCAGCAGTTCATTGTATTCTTGTTGTTGGCGCACGCAACGCATACAATGGCCACGAAGATAGATGAAGAGATGGATGACCAGGTAGCGCCTAGGTAATCTGAAATGACCAGTTGCAACCAGAAAGTCCGTTAGAATTTTAAGATGTGGCTGAGCGTCTGGAATGCCTTTATTTATGTTATGTTGTTTTGTTAAACGGAACTAAGTCTGACCAATAGCATGGAATGCTTCAGAGGAGACATAATCAGGCATCAAATGAATGGTGAGATGCATATGTGATATAATTACTGAATTACCTTTATGAGCAACACATGGGAACAGGAAAATTTCAAAATAGATCAGCATAAATTATATCAAAGTACTCAACCTAAACTTCAAAAGTCATGAAGCTAGTCGTGAATCCTTCGACAAAACAGCTTTCCATTAGTTCCCACTGCTATATTTCATCAAACTTCATTTCGTATGCAATCAAATTTAATTTCATATTCACATTCATAATCACTTTGTTCGCCGTCAGACACCTCTTAACACAATTCATTGGGCAGTTGCTAAGATTATTATCTCACCTGTCATAAGGATCAACCCTAAAATCCCCATTTGAAAGTGACCACTTGAATCCTGCAGCAAGCAATCCAATTGAAACTGAAACATGACGGCATGTCGGGTGGACATTCACCCATACCATACAAAAAACAAAAAATTCACCACAATCTTGAGTTTTCCCCATTCAAACGAAGGGACTCACTCTATCCAGACACATAATCTAGGTCGATTTCAGAGCCAGTTGCCATCATCCGAGTCGTTATCCCTATCACCTTGTGCATCTCGTCCACAAGGCTCAAACGCTTCGCCGACTGAATGAGCTCCAGTTTATCCTAATTTATGACACTGCTTAAGGATTGTCGTATGTCCGGGTACCGTTCAAGCTTGAGCTGAGTATCAGATAACCCAGTTCGAGGTTGCTCAACCAAGTTTTACTCATCAGCGCTTTTGTAGTTGAGGACATTCCGTGTGCAGGACTTTCGCGCTAATGTTGCCAGCGTCTAGTCGACCCAATACAAATTTCTCTATAGTTTCTATTTGGATTTAGTGCAATCATAAATAAATCCAACGGTAGATATTTTCCTTCAAAATCTTTATGTTATCCTATTTGACGGAGATGACTTTCAAAACAATTCAAAGGACCTTTTCTCAATTCAGAACATAGAAATAGTTTTTTTTTTTCATCCTACGGCAACCCAACATGAAAGCTTAATACTTAGCACACGCTTTGTATAGGTAATTTTTTTAAGCTAAATCTTTTGTTCTCTAAGGACTTTCTCTCATCCCAGACAAGAAGACAGTGTAAGACCGTTTCACTCAGAGCTTGAGGTATGAGAGTGAATTGTATATTCATTTGTCAGATCCGTACTCATTGTTAATATACTCAAGACATTGACGAGAAAATCAATTCGCTTTTGATAATTAAACTTCTGATAATCGTATTAGTTCCCATCTGATAATTGCATCTTCAATGACAATGACAGATGACACTTCAATGGTCTCGGATCCTTGGAATTTTAAAGCAGCGTTCGCGAAGCTGTTGTAGAGGAAAATTCAATAGTTACATTTGATGATGTTGAGTGATGGTATTTGAAGGATACGTTGTTTTTTTTTTTTGAGAGTGGATTTGTGTTTTCCCTCAGGCGAGTTTCATATCCTTGTGTTGATTCATGTTTGTAACCAAGGAAATGAACGGAATACGACGAGTACTATCAGAGCATTGGACAAAAGCTATAGCACACAGTAGCTAATTTTATAGGATATAACTTTTGTGTCACTTTTTAACGATCTATGATCTACTTTCTCAATGAAAAAGGAAGAAAGGCTATTATTGTTGATGAAATTACTAGTTCTGCTCATGGAGTACTTTGCCAACACGTGCATTTACACCTAAAAAATTATTTAAAGAATGTTTTAAATAATTGTATTTTAGCAATTATGTTTTAAATAATTGTAAATCGAAAAATTGTAAGAACAGCAACGACTGGACTAGAATTAGGGATAGTATTGGTTTTCATAGTAGTAGTAGTAGTAGTGGCAGTAGTAAGATTAGTAGTAGTAGTAGCAGTAGTAGTAGCAGTAGTAGCAGCAGTACTAGTATTGGCAGCCATTCTAGTGGTAGTAGTAGCAGAAGTAGTAGTATTGGGATCCCATCTAGTAGTAGTAGCAGGAGTAGTAGTAGAAGTATTGGAAGTCATCTCAGTAGTAGCAGAAGCAGTAGTAGAATTATTGGCTGCCATTTTAGTTGTAGTATTAGTAGGAGTCGTAGATCTACTAAACATAATTATAGTCATAATAGTATTAGGAGTATTAGTAAAAGTATTATTTTATGGTCATACCAGGTGTATGCACAATTTTTTTTTCTAGTTTTTTGGTAAAAAATATACGCAATTTTCTATAGAAACAATTTCTTTTTATTCAAAATACTGGCCGTCGGCTTCTACACATTTCGCCCATCTTTCAGGTTGAATTTATGAATATCATGCCAGAAAAACGACTTCTCTTTTGCAGCAAATCATTCGTCGAGACAATGTCCAACATCTTCGAAATCGCTGAAGTACTGTTCTGCGAGTGCGTGCGCCATTGATATGAAGATGTATAGTCACCATAGACAGATCGTGCCAAGTCTGAAGAGTGCGGCGGGTACAAAAGGATGTCCCATCCAAGCAATTTCACTGTGTCTTTCACAGGTTTTGATGTATGCGAAGGCCTGCTGTCGTGATGTGATATCATGAAAGTCACTTTGTCATGTCTTCTATCTCATTTCGGTCGTTTTTCGATTAATTCGCGGTTTAAATTTATCATTTGTTGACGATAGCGTTGTGTATCAAAGGTTTCATCGGGCTTGAAGGGTTCATAATACACAACATCACTCTGGTCCCACAATTCTTGCTGAAGCGATTTGACTTCAGTCTTAAAGGACCGGCCTTGCCAGGTAAAACCTACGATTTTGTCCCCTTCGGGTTTTCAAAATAAATCTATTTCTCGTCACCCGCCAATATTCGATGCAAAAATGATTTCCTTTCGTGGCGCCCAAACAGCATTTCACAAGTAACTTTGCGTTTCTCCATATGACGTTCATTCAAATCGTGGGGACCAAATGGGACCCATTTACTGAGTTTATTGATCTTACCCGTTGCTCGTTAACGTCTGCGGATTGTTTGCTATGTCACATTTAATGCTTCTGCTAATTGCCGTTGAGTTTGAATTGGGTCACCATTCAATAACTCCTGCAATTCCTCCTCTTCGCATTTTTGTGGTCTACCCGAGCGCTTACTGTCTTTCAGTGTCAAAGTGTCAAAACCATGTCTTTCATTGATGGAGCGTGTCTACCATTTGTTTTTACGAGGAAACGATGACTTTCTTTTGGTTAAATGATGACTTTTTCTTTTGGTTAAACAAGAGAAGCAATGTGTGCCGCAAATGTTTTAGTTTTTAGGCACAAAACTCGTCATGACTGATCAACACTTTTAAATAAACACGCTAGTTTCGGCGGACTCAAATTGAGTGTGATTGTAGCTAAATCTCAGACAATTGAAATGACGTATGTGTCAAACGTTTTTTTCGCTGGCGCCATCTCTGAGTAAAACCAGAAAAAGCTTATGCATACACTTGATGAAAATTGTGTATTGTTACATATATTATACTTTTTTGTAATATATTTAATATATTTATTTATACAATATATTTAATAATTAATTATAAATTAATAATAAAATAATAATATGAGCAGCACTACTAGTGCTGGCAGAAGCAATATTGATAGTACCAATTGTTCTGCTGGTACTCAACATAATGTAAAATATCTTCGACTCCAAAATGTTGACAGGCATCTATTTGGAGGGCGACCGAGTGAAATCAGACGGACTCACACACTATCCAGCGCAGGGAATAAATCTCTGGACTTGTTATCCTGGACATCATGAACGATGATTCTCCGCTTTATGAAACGTTTATGTTTGTGTTGTTTCCCTGTTACGCTGACAAGGTTACTGGAATAATTTCTCTCGCATCAGGTGACTCCACCTCAATAAAAGTACCAAATCCGGAGGGAGGTGAAATAATGAATGACAGAGCATGAACTCCCACTGGGATTGAGGAATGTTGGAGTGAAGAAGGGGTAAAGATGGTGCTCAAAATACCAAGTATGATCCTTATTAAAATTAAAAACAGTTGAGATTCATATCAGCGTATAATAGCTGGCTGTTACACAGGATGCTATCAGCAGTTCATTTAAAGACGTTACGATATCTAATCAAGTCGTCCTCTTAGGACCAGCTAGTGGGAATCCTAATAATGAATTTGAGTCGATCTCGAGAAACAAAGTGGTGGTAATCGAGTGCTCCATACTTCTGTAGTTGTTGAAATTGGTGTAATGGCCCGAGTCAAGCCATGCGATGCCACAACTCAGAAGTTACTGAAGAAGGCTATCGAGAAGGATGTATTATTGTTCGGTGTCTCCTTAGCAAAGTACTAAAGCTACTATCTTCAATGTGAACTTCTATATCAAAACAATCACTGAGATTCGTTGCTCCTTTTTCGCCTTTCTTCAAGGTTAGAACAGTATAAACCATTTTATTGGTCTTTTGTTACGTGTTGAAACGATTTTCAGCAGCTGTTATGCAACTTCAACGCGTCAGGTCATAAAACATTAAGGCAGAACCTGAGACGTAATGATAAGTATCTTTTCTTCTGCACATCCTACGTGCAAGACTACGTTATTGTTGCGGCTACTGTACTGTCTGTGAAAGTGTTCCAGATTGCAGGCATAATGCGGATCCAGATACAGGATAGCAGGTGTGATTCCAATAGACTAGTTGGAACAGACCATGAACATCTTGAGACCATGCATTCATCAAAGGAAACAGCTAAGCTCGATTGCCAGTGATTCGTTAGACATTTTAATGCGGATGTAAAGTTCGGGAATGGAATCCAGCTTTTGAATACTTGGAACGATTGTGATTTTGTAGGAATACCGCCAATTTCGTACCAAACAGTCAAAGAAACCTGAAGAAAGAGGAAAGTATCCTCAAACGCTGAAGTACTACGGAAGTTTATGACCAAAAAGGTCAGGTCGTTTTTGATATTTTGAAGCCTCCATCCGCTTCTTCCGTCATTTTGGAACTAGGTCTCTGCAGAAGTCCAGGAAGGACCTCCTTTATACAGCGCGGATTATCTAAGGAGTTGTTATTTAGTTGGTAATAAGTTATTTTGAGAATCCTCTCGCCGTACACAACGTGCCTACCCACTAACATGCAAATTTTTCAAGCTGTTGGTATCACCTGGAAAAGAGATCCAGGCTTATAACTAACCACTCTTGCAACACAGCATCAACGCCTGCGTGAATGTTAGAACAGTTGAAATAGTGGCATGATAACTTCTTACTGACATGTTGATTGGTCCTTGTTAACTCTGCTTTCTTGACTTGGAATCATCAAATACGTGTATAACTGTTATGAATATATTCACTGGTCAAGATGAACCGGCTGAACCCATGAAATAAGACAAGACAAACACACATCTTACACGAGAGGATGCATGAAGATATGACCATAGGAACTTGTTCGAAGCTCATCCAACATTTGAAAACGAGTCAAGAGCAGTCCAATAAATAATTGTTTTGCTGATTATGTGTTGCATTCAAACTATGTACAATATGTAGTTGTATACACATGTGATTTGTGCGCCGTTACATTACTCCGAATACCGTGTGTGCACGCGTCTTTTATCTAATGGTGTTATTCTACCTTTGGAAAGCCGTTTCATGCTAGAAAGATACATTATGAAAAATGATTCTTGCTTCGTAGTTATAAACAATAATTCATTCCAATTAGCAGAGAGCAATGTATGATCGTGTCGGCATGCACGGCTCGAGTGCGGAAGTTTACAACACAACATTTAACGTTATGTTGTAAATATTTTTAAAACAAAAAACAGAAAAAAATCTACAAAAATTCCATTAAAAACTTAGAAATTCCTTGTATTCAAAAAGATGTCAATTAACCGCCCCCGTTTCAGTTTTCAATTGATTTATTTAGCCCGAAAATATGTGAAGCTTCCGATTACATGGAAACAAAAAATTCAAAAAAAATTATTCATTCAATTATAGACTGCCTTATTAACTGCATGCTTATTAAGCACATTTGAATGACACGTGTCCTTCAACCTTGGAAAACAATGCCGCAGCTCTAAAGGCATTTTCAATTGAATGAAATAGAGGGAAAACTTAAAATTCCCACAATTTTTCAAACATTTTCCGCTCTCACCAGACATTGATGTGGTTTTATTTCACCTGAAAGATGAAAAATTGGCATTTTGTTGCAGTTCACTTTTTGTTATACTCATGAAAATAAATAAGAATTGAAATCCTATTCCAGTCACATAAGGTGGGTTCTATTTCTCTCGAGACCAAATATTTGTGTATGTAATTGCCTGTATAGATTTTTATACAACAATAAAATTGTATATGTCTAATGGGAAGATCTTTCCTTCTTAACAGCGTGAAGAAAACTTGTTATTGCCATTTTCAAAAAAAAAAAAAGGAATTATTTTTAGAGGCAAAGAACTCAACTAGTGCTTGGTTAACATCGGCCCGGTTTGGTTTTTTCCCTGTTAAAAAGTTCTGCTAAGAGAAACAAGTGATAATCGGAAGGCGCGAGATCTAGGGAGTATGATGGATATGACACGATTTCCCAGCCTAGCTCTGCGATTTTCTGACGATTCGCCAAAGCAGCAAGTGATCTGACATTATCATGATGAAGTACCACGTGCTATTCCTATTGAACATCGCTGGCCTCTTTTCTCTTATTGCTGTATTTACATCATCCATTTGCTTACAATATCCCTCTAAAGCTTTTCACTAGGTTCCGAAAGTTCATAATGCATAAGTCCTTGAATCCAACCATATACACAACATTCTCTTCTTCAGGCTCAAATTCGGCTAAGAAGTTGAGGGGGCAGGTTGTTTATACTTGATTTATGCTCTTTTCCTTACGATGCTTTTGCATGTGATCCATTTTTCATCACCAGTTATCATCCGTTCTGAGAAAGACTCGTTTTTGTATCCAGCAAGTAGAGATATGCATATGACGACTCGATCATTCAAACTTTTCGCACTAAACTGAAAAGGTACCCATCTAGAATATTTATAGACCAACCATGGCTTCCGAATACGATCGGAAATGGTTTATTGAGTTGAACTCAGCCTATCTGCAATCTCCGATGCTGTCAAAAAAGGTTCTCGCTCTTTCATTGTCTTGATAATTGTCTCGATAATTGTCATTGTCTCGATCAAATATGGCCGTCCTGAACGTGGCTTGTCACTATGATCGAAATCATTTGCTTCAACGTTTTCAAACTATCTTCTGTACGTTCTATCACAAACTATATGTGCACCAAAAACTTTCTCAAAATTTCGATATGCTTTTTTTAGCATTTCTTACTTGTTGGAATTCGTACATAATACAGTGGCGTAAATCAACTTTATCGGTAACCATATCTTCACAGTCGCGCCTCGCTTCATACTGACATCTGACATCTTTGTTTCGGTTTGTTTTTAAGAGTGTACTTGTGTGTAAATGGAATGACACAGAGAGACAGTCGTATATTGGCCTAAACCAACATGTACATATGGATTGAAACTTGAAGTGACAGTATCGGACAGAACTTTTCAGTAGACCTAATATTATTCATTAAATAAAATAATTTAATTCATATTCATATATATTGTTAAGTCTTAAAAGTATTGAGCTTTTTTAGTTATTTTTCGATTGAATATTTCTTTTATTTAAAATAGTTTTTAATTAAGTACATATTGTCCATTATTATCTATGATCTTTTGTCATTTTTTGGGTAGAGCCATTATTCCATCTGTGTAGAACTGCTGTGGTTTATCGGCGAAAAACTTTGCCAAGTGTTTTTCACAGACTCCTTTTGAAACAAATTTTTGAAACAGAGACCGAAACAAATAGTAGTCTGATGGTGCAAGGTCTGGACTATATGGTGGATGCATCAAAACATCCCAGCCAAGCTCTGTCAATTTTTTCCGAGTAATCAAAGATGTGTGTGGTCTGACATTGTCATGATAGGAGACAACGCCCTTTCTATTGATAAATTCTGGCCGGTTTTTTTTGAATTGCTTGTTGCGATCTGGTTATTTGCTGACAGTACAGAGCCGAATTGAATGTTTGACCAGGTTCTCGCACCTCATGATAAAGAATCTTCTTCCAATCCTACCACACACACAGCATAACCTTACTTGGTGTCAATCCTGGCTTTGAAGTCGTTTATGCTGATTCACCTTTTTTTGACTATGATCTTTTTTGGAACGACATTTTCGTATCTTAGCCACTTTTCATCGGCCGTAATGATAGCAATGTCATGGCTGCATATGTGTCGGTCTTACTCAATATTTTGCAAGATATCATCGACTTTTTTCAATTTTTTGCAAGATTTCATCGACTTTTTCAGTGATTGGTAACCTGATGCGAGGTACACCTTTGACATCAAAATTTGACACCCGAACGAAAGCAAGCTAACCATATCTTGGCTTTTGATAAAGGATCTTGACCGTAGACACCACAAATTGTTTCACAAGCCTGCGATGCATTCTCTCCTTGATCGTAGTGATATTGTAAAATATAACGATTTTTTTCTTTAGAAATTTGACTCAGTTTTAAATAAATACAACTTTTGACACAAATGACAAAATACAAACTTGTCCGTATGAAAATTGTAAACTGGAATGTCACCTTTCCGACGCATGTCAGTTTGACTCAATCTGATTAGTATTGCCCGACATATGACAACGAACACGATCCAGTGACAAAAAAGGCTCAATACTTTTCAGACTATCCAATATTTGTAGCTGTAAAAGTATACAACATCAACAGTATTTTTGTAATTTTTCCTTTTTTACCTCAAAAAACAAAAAAAAAAACATGATTCGCTTTATTCTAACTATAGTATATTGGAAGCTATAAATTATCCTGAATATTTGGAACAAATTATGGAAAATGTCCCAGAAGTAACACTCAAGTAATATAACCAACCAATCCATGATCTATGCAGCTCAAGTCATGGGCATTCCCGACATGTCATGCTACATTCAAGAGCGGTAAAATGTCAAATAGGGAAAGTTCTGCTGGAGTGAAATTTCTTATCCTTGACTTTCAAAATAATAGTTCATTTGTTAACTAAACGTTGCAAATTATATGTTTGGGTGGAATTCTCAGCAAAACTCAACCCATGAACCATTAAATCCCTCTCTTAACCGCAACTTCATCTAATGGCCCCCTGAACCTTCACGTTATCAACCTGCACGAAACCGCAACAACCTTCCCTTGCCGATGAATTGTGGTGATCGAGCTCACGTCTGACATTACATTTAAGACGAAGGATACATGTTGCTGTGAACTTAACCACTAGCAAACATGCATCAAGCGAATTTTGACTTGTAGGAAGGAAACTGTTTTACTTTGAGAACTCAGGGTATGATCTACTGATTCACTAACCTGACTAATAAACTCAGTCCATGGCTTATAATTCAAATTTTAAGTTTGACTTTGGACCTGGTTTTGCATGCCTTGTTAAAATGATATCTGGATGGACGTAGCCACTCCCTGGGATGTAAACTGCTCCAATGGCTGTTTCGCCTGGAGTTATCGAAGTTATCGAATTTTTGACATGTATGTCACATTCTATCTGCAAGGCAGGATGAATGGGTCTGATGGGGTGTTGTCTAACTATCTGTTGATATCAAATACTAAACTCAATATCAACGAGTGAATGTTGGGTGCATTGCTGCTTCTTGAAATATTACAAAAGAAGTTTAAAGAAATGGGTTTAACAAAAGGGGTTTTAACTATTTCAACTTGTTCGTAAATCGTTTCATCGTTGTAAAATACTTTTGAAAAAACGAAAGAAAAGCATTCTTTTGGATTT
The DNA here is from genome assembly GCA_954870665.1 of Stratiomys singularior. Lineage (NCBI taxonomy): Eukaryota > Metazoa > Arthropoda > Insecta > Diptera > Stratiomyidae > Stratiomys > Stratiomys singularior. Next base: position 7,910,664 of record OX940881.1, on the reverse strand, counting down.
TGCTTGTTCAGGAAGATCTCTCTTTCATTTTTCAGATTTCAACCTCGCAGACCACCTCCTCTCTTGATTGTAGCATTTATGGCGTACGAAATACGATTGTGAGGGAACATGGGTCCTGAGGTATACAAGAGAACGGGATTGCAGTTGACCATTTGAATAGGTGTGCCAAAATTTTGTCCAGGATAACATGCCGTTAGGTTTGCCCATCGAAGAATCTGGTGATAGGCTATCTTCATTGTGGTCAACGCGTTAAATTTGTTTCCTCTGAAAACAGATGTTTCAACGACGTGACGTGATTTAGAAAAGCTGTTCTGCGATTCCAGTTCCTCATATAATGGCTTTGCACAGCATATGGATGCATTTCTTTACTGAAAGAAATAACTAGGACAGCACAAATGTTTTTTCTCTTCTACTATGTTACACAAAACACTTTTTTTTGGATCGTAGAACAGACGATCGAAAATGGGTTGTGTACAGTGATATACAACGAATGAAACCAGAAAAACCTCGGATAAGCTATCGTAGCGGTCACAAGCTCTAACCTGTATCCATTGAAATTATTTCTGCGTGTTTGGTGGGATTGGAGGGAAATAGTCTCTTTTGAGATAGTTTGATCTGGCAGAGAAATAAACATCGAACAAATGCTATGAGCAACCTACGATGATACAAGAAAGTCGTCTGGGTTCTTTCAATCGAAAGGACATTATCTTCTACGACGGCAACCGCCCATTCCCTGATTTAAGCTTTAATTCGTGTTGCTTGCACACGAATTTAGCACGAAATTAGGACCACGAAATTAGGACCTCAATATATTACACATTCCTTCACTTTCACGCCCTTCGCCTTCACCTTTCTTCAATCATGTCCTTCAGAAATACCACCTTCAAATTTTTATTTGTTCCGATCTTTGCAGGTTTCGACACTTCAAATATCCTGAAAACAATTTTATATCTATTCCCTTCTTTATACGACCACCTTAAACAATAGAAACATTTTGAACACGACATAGTCCCGCAATAATTTTCACATCCATTTTCTCATATAAAATGTAAGTTGTCGTTGAAAGAAATTGGAAGCCATAAAGGAATCAAATGTCATACAGTTTATCCGGACACTGAAGTAACTCAACATTAATATGCATCTAGGAATACTTGCGCGTCATACTCAGATGTCTGGTGCTAGTAATGTTGAATATAATTTTACGACCAGTACTTGTGCTCGATTTGAATTAAAGAAATCTGTATGATACAATTTTTAAGCAAATTCAGCAAAAATGATCCTGACATTTTTTGTTATTTGTTTTTTCGTTCTGATCTAGGAGATTGAGTTGGTTTGATAAACGTTGGTGGTTGCAAGTTTAGTTTGTGAATATCCATCGAGACGATGACGACAAAAGTGTGGAAAGGATAAGTGGACATTTAAATTTATAAGGAACTCAACAAAGAAGATCAAGATGAAAGTGAAACTGAATTTTAATTGTTATTTTTTCTTGTCAAATCTTTATTGTCCTTTGCATGAAGTTTTTAGTGAAGTGCCAATTATCATTAAGGAGTTAACTGCTGACTATTTCTCGTCTCTTTATAACAAAGAAAGTCCAAGTATTCGTTTGGGGGTAAGTAAAGGATCTTCTTTCTGAAATTTTTAATGTTTACTCACCAATAAAAGTTTCAAAAACTTTATCAATCGTGAAATTTAATAATCCTGATTGCAATACAGGTTATATACAATCGTCTTGCTTTAATTACTACGGATTTTAAGTTTTCTAAAGAATTTGAAATCCGTGCGCACCCTAAACCGATTGACGATTCAGTAAAATATTTTATATTCTGTTGAATCAGTCAATAATATTTTTTTTTTAATAGTAACCAGTTAACCTTTTCTTTGCTAAGTATAAATAGCTCAGAAAAAAATTTAATTTGTTAAGTAAACTTCGTTATGTCTGCTTCTTTGATACGCAGATATAAATTCTGCAGGACTCTCCTTTTTTACAACTAAATAGAGAATAAAAGATGGCAAATGCCTTGCAAGGGAAAAAATCAAGACTGATGCTATCAGGCATCATTCCTTAAATCCAGGCAGACAACTCAAATGGACAACTCAAAACAGAAAAAAATCACTGATTTCTGTAATTTCCTTTGGAAAGTCTAAGAACCCTCTTGTAACATCGGCAAATATACACATTATATTCCTACCCACCCTGATTTATTATATTATTTAATTGAATTTTTATTTTTATATTAAATTCAATTAAATATATTTTTTATATTTATTATCATTATATTTTTTTATTCTTTAAGTTTTATTTCACTGATTTTACTTAAAATAAAAACAAATTTGTTTTTCCATATTCTATATTTTTCCATATTAGAGTGTTTTTCGGATACTACTGATTCCGCGCATGTTTGGGTGTTATAGGATGTATTTTATATTTTATTTTGGAAATTATGGGTTCCAATCTGAAGCATCAACCAACGATACCAAATATAATTATTTGATTGTAATATGTAACATTATTGGTTGGTAACTATTAAATATATTTCAGTCTTATCCTACGGCATATTTTTTTTTGCTGTTTTAAATTTAAATTTACAAAAACAAGGACCTGTAAATCGTATTGTTTCGTCCATGCAATAATGGAAACGTTAAACATAGTTTTAATTTTTAAGTATAGTTGTACCCTATGACAGCATTTTGACATTTCCTTTCCGGTCATAATACCTGGATACCACGATTAGCAGGGCCTTACCCTTAAATTTGATTTCCATACCTGCATTTACATTTTCATTTTTGGACTTCAAGATCAATGACTTCATAAATTCAGAAAGAAATTCATTTACTATTTCTGCAAGGCAAATTTGACAAATTTTAAGGACGCGTTTTAATTCCTTCCAGCCATCTTTAGCCTGTTCTCCAAAGAAGATATGGACAAATGAATAAAAATCGTAATCGTAATAAGAATTGTGACGATGACAGAATAGTTGCTGTTGGGTTTAAGGAAATTGTCGAATTTATTACTACGTTTTATAAGGATTTTATATTATGCAAGAACTGAACAACGTTTGCACAACCATGCAGATATAAAGATTTAGGTTTCGTGAGTTTGGCCTTATAACTTTTAAGTTTAAGGCTATTACGGGAGTACATCTTTATCACGAAGTTTCCATGATTAGGAAACATTAAAAACCACGCATTAAGGATCAAAGGTTGCTAACCGATCACCAAGTTTACTGATGTTACAAAAAAATAGAAGGAAGTCAGAACCTACTTTTAATTGGATGATATTTGTTTACGCGTTTCTGTTTTAGATTTTTTTTCAATGAAAATGGTATTCTAACTACAGCTTATTCAAAGAAGGTTAAAAAAAAGGACGTTTTGAAGACCGAAGCATTCTGGAAACGTTGTAATATTTTGAGATGAAAAATTTTATAGCTTCTAACTGCAGAAAATATTATCTAACATAGCCTCTGATATAAACTAAAGATTTAGAAACAATACTAATCCCTAAATCATTATAATTTATTTTTCAATCTATATTTTTATAATCGTATTTTATAATCCTTTCAGTTTCTTTTCAGAAATATTTTTAAATATGTTTTATGTATTATAATATTTTTATTTTTTATTCAGGTTAATCTTAAAAAAAACTCTCCATTCATGCAACCTATGTTCGTCGTATATCCTTCATAGATTTATAATAATGTAGGCATAGATAAGAAGAGCACAAGTACTGATTTGGGTATTGTAGTTCCACTGTGTTGGGCGTAACTTTCTATTAATACGCGCTTTGGCCTTTTGTAGCCATCATCAGTTCATTCAAAATGAACCGTAGAAAACCGAATCCTGACCGTTCAAAAAATTTGAGATCCTGTCTAATTTTCAGTGACGATGAGTCTAAGTCATTGATAATCAGCATCAGTTCGTTGAGAACGAGCCCCAAAAAGCCAAAACGTGTCCTCCCAGAAAACTAGGTGTCGTGCTTAATTTCCTGCAAGGACACGTTCCGGCTATCTGCAGCCATTATGTCCTTTTCAGTCTAAACTTCAGATAATTAGCGGTCGTTTGCATTTTCTGGTCTTGATTTTCTGTTAGATCATATATTGGCTCTCTGTAGCTATGACGAATGAGCTATAAGCAGAGGAAACTCGTCCTCATTGGAAGTTATTCGCAGCCCTGGTGATTATATGAAACCCATGAACCTTAGCCAGCGTTATTTTAATATTTAATTTGATAAGTACAATCCTTTACCCATGTACTTTTTGAACTTTTGAACTCCTAAAACAAATTCAAAAATTTCTTTATATCTTCTGCGGTAATACAAACCATTTTCTATCAAAGTATGTTGAGTGTCCTGTGTCACATAATCACGTCTTAAAGCACTGGAAAAATTTTGTTTCATTTACTCTGTCTTCTTCAATGGCGCTACCGACCAAATTGACAAATAGATGTTCAGATAGCTTGGGTCTTGTAAGGTCGGTCCAATGATTATGTCGTTTGCGTTGATAAAGTGCTTGATTAGTGTCCCTCTGTTTACATCTATAAAACCTTCACACATTTTCGCTTTCCCTGTTGGCTGATTGCTTTCAAATTAAATTTATTTGAAAAAACATACAATACAAGATAAGATTTAAAAAAAGCTTTGAAAATGTTTTTCACCTGCTCTTACTTTATCATGATAAACAAACTTTTTCAATTGCTCTTCTAAGGATAAATAGACCTTGGGTCAGGTGAGTTATTTCGAAACGATTATCAAAAGTATGTCGTTTAGCTCTCTCCTATGTACTGAGTAAGGAGAGCGAAAATTTGGATGATGTGTGAGCCAGGTGACTGGCTTTAGTTTCCATTAAATAAGGAGTTATTTGAAATTGTGATTCATGGATGTGAATGTTGTGGATGGTCAACTTAGCTTAAAAAAGTCCAAAATAAATAAAATCCTGGCATAAAGCAACAAATATAACATAAGCATAAAAAGTCCTGGACAGTTTTTTGTGATATTCGCAGCAATTTCCCAATTACCACATGTCTAATCTGAGGATACTCTTCTTTGTTTTTAAGGAAGCAACAACGCACCTGATTCATTCCATTTAAACCATATCATTTCGATTTAATTCGTCCAGATTGAGCCTTCCCAGTATGTCGTCAGGATAACAGCGCTGACTGTACTACTTTCTGCATGTCCAGAAGGTAAGGTTGTCGTCATCCTTCTTTATAGCGCAAAAAATGCATTCTGAGGACTGTGACTTGCCGATATGCAGGTTAAAATTGGAAGCATCTATGTCCGTTGAAACATGCGATCATGAAAATAAGTCTCAGCGTGCTTTCAAGAAACTGAACCAAGCGATCGATCTGGCACTTAGCTGACCCTCAACAAGGGGTCTTTGACCGAAAGAATATCCTTTCAACGGGTCGGATTGATTCTTGGAGCATAGCTAGAGAACTAGCCGTTCTCGTCGACTTCCCTTCATGTCTTAGACCAGACTATAATCCTTCCAGTAGTTTCCAAGTTGCTGCATCATATACTTTAAGAAGCAACTAGAAATGAGTTTTTCAGAAGATGTAGAGTCTATGAGAGGACTCCATCTATGAGAACTATACGTTTGCCAAAAGCCGAACCTCATTGGGATAATAGTCTTCTGCGTGGGCTGACTAAATGCCTCTGCATGCAGCCTTGATTTCATCTACAAATGCATCGATAGCCAAACGAAATATCGTAGCAATATATTGGCGTAGGAAAACATCAGAAGCGACATTGAGGATTTCAGTGAGTCTTGCCTTTACGGGATCATCGAATACTCTCCTGGTAGAAGTAAACATGCATAATGAGTAGTATACTGATGGTCACCAAAGTTACTCTTTCTCCTTAGTGATGGGCACGAGCTTTGCTAGTTTCCAGTGATCAGGAAAACCCCTTCACTCATGGAGAATATGTGCTGAACATCAAATCAGGAAAAAGGTGATAGAATATTTTTTCTGATTTGATGTTCAGCAAATAAAGCAATAGCAATTTATCCCTGGATATACATCCTGGTTCCTCGGGAGTTTTTTGAATAATGTGCATTGTAACACACTAATATTGTTTCACAGTCAACAAATAGAAAGATATCTTGAGAAACGCATTGAGGTACCCATTTTAGGGCGACTTAGAGCTTAGATTTCTACAATGAGCGCATTGACTCCAAGCCGATCTCATAAAAAATTACAGTCAGTGTTGACATCTTATGGACGAAAATTTAGTACCTTTTATCAAGCTTAGATTTCTGGGTAAAAAAGAGATATAATGAGTAAAAATGTTTTTGAGACTTTGTTTTTTTTTCCTTTCATATGATCTCAATAAGGTCATTTACCATCTAAAGTAAGTCCTAGATACTTCCTTTCATCGGGCTTATTCATATTTTCTTCCCCTCAAAATTTCAACCTTTGAGTAGACAACAAGCTCTGTTTGCATTTGTTTATTAAGAACGTCGCCTGAATTTCAAAGACGTTTATTTTGTAGTACCATTGATTGAGAGTATTGATACACCTCCTCAAGGTGTTTTCTAGGTTTGCAATAATCTTACTAGGATCTAAGAGTGCGTATACTGCTTAGACCATAATGAACATAGATCATGTGCAAAGGCAGATTGCATCCAAGGTTTATGACAAGGTATATCTTGCGTATATATATTAAAAAGCAACGGACCTAGCAAAGATCCCTGGACACACTTGCTGATACATTTGTTCAAACAGATAAAATTTCTTCTATTTTGACCAAATATTAAGGAAGGAGCTGGAAGGGGCGAAGGAGTACGAATAGGAAGGAAGGAAGAAATAGGAAGGAAGGAAGGAAGGAGTACGATAGGAAGAATGATATTTGCATCAGTTGGAGTCAAATGTCTTTTCAATTTCAATAGTAACGTAGTAGGAATCCTTTCTGAAACAATTTTTGCCCGAAATCTGCACGGGATTGTTAGTGCTCAGTCGAATGTCCATGTCTGTTACCAAATTGATAATAACGAAGTATGCTGGGATTTGTGAAGTGCTTTTTTCCAATTCAGTGTTAGTTTCTCCAGAAATTTAGCAGAGCACTTAGCATGCGCATAACTAACATGTCGCCTCAGCTCCTAAGACATCAGTTAACGTGGTCCTCGAAGCATCCTCCCAGCATCTTAAGCATCCCAGCTTATTTCTGTTGATCAGTCCGTGATGACATTTTCTGGCAGGTGTAAATACTGCCATCCTAAAGCAACGCTGGTCCAGGCTTGATGCTATTTAAAGTTCTCTTTATTCGCTGTTCAGCAACTTCAAGTCACCATCAATAACACTGCGTAGCATTTTACCGGCGTTAACATTTCAAAGAAACTCCTCATCTAACAGAAATCAAGCAAAATAACTGGAATTTTATTCGAACTGGTAAATTTTCTTCAATTTCATTTTTTGGAATACGAAAAAAAGGGATTCGAATACGTACTCCAATATGGAAAAATTGGAATATACCTCAACAAAACTTTTGCATAAAATGGCGATAAAATAGCTGTTTCAGAGAACCCTTCCTGAAGGTATATCACTGTTTGTGCTAACGCTCAGGCCAGTACACCAGAATTCTCGTCTCGTCAATTTATACAGGACTTATAAGGGGACGTCTTGATGTTGTGTGATCTGCCCCCAGCTGTGAAACGACCGATGAATGAGAAGGACCAATCTATACCTACGTCTGTATGTCTCATGAGCCTATTCTTGTGGTCTTCCTTCCCACCCTTCAGCAGGAAGACAGAAAACTGACTTCATAGCTATCGAGAAGTATCGCTGATCTCGATTACTCTGTCAATAAGGATCAATGTCCGAGTAGTCATGTGGGAATTTCCAATTGTAAGTCTTTGAGACTAAGGAGTGCGTTGCCAATGTCACATACGGAATAGTATCCCCGCCATCCATGCGTTGGAAATTGTGTGGGTTCCGATGTCCAACATAACTAGTCTTGGATACTTTCTCCAGGATTAATTTTCTCTTTGAAAACTCTCGTTTAAGTACAGGATCTTGTTTGCTTGAGGTAGCGTCGTCTGAAAAACGAGGAAAAATGTTATTGGTTCTCATGGAAGTATGCTATGCAATTTAAATTGGGCTTTAGTATAACGCTCCTTGCGTTTAAGTGATTTCTTCTTTTATGTTCGCCGAAAGGATACTTTCCCTTTTCGCCTGTACCTACAAAGTTGCTCATAATAATTTCTGATGTAAGTTGTGAAATGCTCAGTTGAGTAATATGGAAGTTTGTCTTTTGAATGATGAAGTGAGTTGATATTCACTCTTTTTTTGATGACTTTAAATAAATAATAATCAATGGCGCAACTACCTAAATCGGACTTGACTCTCGCGAAAAATCTCATGGAACTGTTCAAATCCTGTGATTATGTCTTTCAGTGTTGTAAAAGGTAAATGAATCGCAATCATTTTGACCGTGACCACAAAGTTATGATCATCCTTTCCAAGTCCGAGTTAAGCTGATGGTACTAAAATCTAAATAAAAACTTTATTTATTGATTTATAGATGCAATTCCCGTCTGTATGATGATGATGTCTTCGGATAATGTTCCCAATGGTCTACTTAAGTCAATCAGGAAAACACCCATTGAAATAATCGCGAGTAATTGCTAAGTCTTTGCTGTGAAGCCGCGTCGCTTCCAACCTAGGCCAATTGCTGTGAACGCGATTTATTCGTTAATCGATGGATGGATCACATCAGATACAGGTAAGTGTTACATTCCACCTCAATTCCCGTCTCATCTTAATAGCAATAAATCTGTGTTTGCACTTTCAGGTTTTCAATGTTGCATCGATTGTATCATTCAAATAAATATTTATTTGTAACACATATCTTACCATTGTCGGCCAAAATCGTTGATTAAGCCATAGTTGCTCCTTTCACTGGGGCTTGTCTAATTGAAGGAAATTGATTTGGGTCAGTTAAAGATTTATCATCGCTTGATGGATATTGAGTGGTAAAAACGTAAAAATTGGGATCGCTACGTTCGAAACGTTATCAGCTAATCTGGATTGTGGAAATTTCAGCGATAATTACCGATGGCAGTTGATTGGGGTTAATTTCTCAATACGATGTGTGCCCTGCTATTTTGTCATACCGACACTGAAATTTAGTAACCGGATTAAGATTGTGCGTTTGGATTATTGTTCTGTATCTTGAGCTCAATTCCAAGGACGGGCAATAGAGAATATGACCACATACATTTATACTTCCCTAGTCCTTATCGTCTTGATATCGAAAATTAAATTGGACTTTCCGAATTCAATACTGAGCAATGCATATGCCACACTTTCTCCAGAAATGCGAGATAACAACTTCCATGTTTGGACCTCACACAAAACTTGTTAATTTTGCAATGCCAAAACGGCTCGAATGGACCCTTCCTTTATTTGAACCGCATAAATATTCGGCGTATACTCAATTAGTACATTTTAAGACACGACATCCCGATCGGCGGCGGCTGGACGAAGCAAAAGAATTCTCATTTGGTGAAAAATCCATGAATGAAAATGGTTACGTGCAACGACGCACTCCCAACAAATATGGCCGTAACGATTGCTTTGCGTACTATTTATTCATTTCTTTACAGCTTTTGATCGTTTTTCGCCATAAGCAGCAAATTGTATTTAATTTGATTGAGAAGCTGCTAGTTACCGTAGAAGGATATGAAGAAAGCGTGCTGGAATGTTAAGTATGGAGCCGGCAAGACTTAGGTAATCGCTTGTTATTTTTAAATAAGGAAGCAGTTCTCTGACGAGATTATGTATCTCCTTGTTACAGTACCACAGTATTACAGACAATATGTTTTTTTTTGTATGAAATCTGCCCGTTTGTATGCAAAAGCCTGAAATCCATTCATAAATCTTCAATTTAAAATTCTAATTTCGCTCGTAGTCTCGCTTCTAAGTGAAGTTCAATAAGTGGATCCTTGTCGCCACGTGAGTAACATTCAAAAATAAATACCATGCGACATGGGAAACGGCCACTACCTCACTGTCACGTGATTAGAAAAAAGGAAGTCCATTACAACCGACTTTTTTCGAATTCGAATTTCATGTGATGTGACGTAGTGGAACATTCCTGATGTCGCTTTCAACATTCGTCCAATGCTGTTAACGCATGCAAGGCACCGGGCTGCGAAACAAAAGAATACAAACAAAGCTACAGCGCAAGGAACCTTCTTCAAGCAACTTATCTGAATACAAATAGGAATGTAAATACATTATAATTTCAGCCTTGCAACGAAGTTCAACGAGCGGTAGCGTCTCAGACTCAGACAGAAAGTGCTCCGAGCAGGATTACGACGACCGTAAAAGGAACGAATTATAATATGCAATATGTCAGAGTTAACATGCCTGTGAGTAATCGGAACACACCATGAGCCTATCAAATTCATTCGCCCAATTATGGATGTCAGGCCCGAGTCAAATAAAGTTTATATTATTCGCCATGCATATGTTTATAGGATGCCACAGGAAAATAAAAAACAACTAAAAAGTTTCTGGGCTCTGAGAGCTACACGGACCAAAAATCACCACAAGTCCATCGTATGTAGACAAACAAATGAATAACTAAATGAAAGAAAAAGATTGATTGGAAGGTTATCGCAATTTTAGTATTTGACTGGATGTAGGCAAATGTGTTAAATGTCCTGAACAGGGTTGGTAAAATGCAGGAATGAGTATCGGGACCTTACGTAGCTTTTTGAATGTTTTCAGATCTAGGTAAGATTAAAACGATTCCGGTATGAAACTTGGAATAAAACTTTATCCTTTACTAACACATCATTAAAAAGGATTCAAAAAATCTCAGCTAAGGCGTCAACTCGAGGTTTCATATATGTTCAGAAAAACGCTGAAATTTACTAATTATTATTATTATTACTATTATTATTATTATTATTATTATTATTATTATTATTATTATTATTTTTATTATTATTAACTCATTAAGTGTCTATTTCACGCCGAATGAGTCACTTTCATGTTTTCAGAGCAGGCTCGATGAACTGGAGGAACCTGTCTCGAGTACGGAAGGCCGAATCCTTATTGGCGGTGACTTTAATGCCAAGGCGATAGAATGGGGAATGCCTCAGCCAGACCCAAGAGGAAAAATAATCCTAGGAATGGCGGCTAGGTGGGAACTTGTCATCATGAACGTTGGGAACACACCAACTTTTCGACGGGGAGGCTGCTTGGTAACTATTCCGGATATGACATTTGCTTCGGAGTCCTTGGTGCCTACGAAACACAGATGGAGGGTACTGGAGGACTACTCGGCCAGCGATCACCAGTACACTGCTTTCAAAATTGGCGAGTGTGCTACTCGACGCGTAGGAACCCAACCTGCGAAGGGAGTCTCAACTGAAAACATGGTGAACTCCACCATGAGGCTCATCAAGAATGTATGCGACTGCTCTATGCTCAGGCGACGGCCTCGACACGATAAGCCTGCTGTGTACTGGTGGTCGACAGAAATCGGTGAATAGCGAAGAGAATGTCACAGACTTCACCGCGAAGTCCAACGTTCAAGAAATCGAGCTGAGTCACATTTCCGAACGCCGACATACAGGTTGGCTAGAAAACTCCTCCGTAGGTTGATTAACGAAAGCAAGGCTCGCTGCTGACACAACCTAGTTGAGGACATCGACAGGAATCCGTGAGGGCTGGGTTACAAGCTTGTCATGCGGAAACTAGGAGCCGCAAGGAGACCCTGTGTGCTTGAAGTAGAAAAAATAGACGAGATTGTTCGAACGCTTTTCCCTATGCATTCTGCTCGTCCCGATGATGCAGATGGCGAATGTCCTGGAGAATGCCCACTTTTTAGTGCAATCGAGCTGAATGATGCGGTGATAGCTTTAAAAACGAAAAAGGGGAAGGGGAACCATCTTCATATCAGCCCCTATGTATGTTGAACGCCGCTGGAAAGGTGTTCGAGAGGCTCATTTGGGAGAGACATGGAGAAGCCATCCAAACTGTTTGGGATCTGTCTCCTCAGCAGTACGAATTCAGGGCTGGCCGATCCATGATCGGTGCAATAGAAGAGGTAGTGAATGTGGTCCATCGGGCAGAAGCCCACAATCACCACTCGAGGTGAAAAGTACTGCTCATAACACTCGATGTGAGAAATGCGAAGAATGCATGTGACATCAGGTGTGGGGCAAGGTTCCGTTCTTTGCCCGGACCTCTGGAATATCTCGTACGATGAGCTTTTGAAGTTGCGGGTACCGGAGGAGTCGTGCCTGATTGGCTACGCAGACGACGTAGCAGTACTAGTCGCAGGGCGAACAGGCGCAACTCAAACTGGGTGCGGTACTGCACTGAGTGAACGAGTGGATGACAGACCGTGGGCTTAGCCTAGCGCTGGAAAAGACCGAGGTCGTCATCCTGACCAAGATGCGGATCCCTCGTTTTATTCCCGTTCGGGGGAGGGAAATAATCATCGACTCCAAGGTGATGATTGCAATGAAGGCAACTGATGAGTGCAATGGAGTCAGTGCTTTTGTACGGCTCCGAAATCTGGGCTAATTCTCTTAGTAAAGAGTCGCACCGAGGACGTCGTGCACAGATGCAGAGGCAAGGAGCTTTGCGGGTTGTGGCTGCATATCGCACTGTCTCTGAACTCTCAGTGCTGGTTATCTCGAGTGTGGTCCCTATTAAGCTACTTGCAGAAAAACGGAAACGTATCTACTTACGTAGGCGGGAGTCGGCGAGAGAAGCAGTCAGTCCACAATACAGCGCTTTGTGTATGTGATAGAGCCTCAAATCAAAACATTCATCCTGTGCAGATCCTGTCAGTGCAATGCAAGTTAACAAAAAAGCGAGAACTGATTGCAGGAAGGACTGTAAGAAGCATAGCCTTGGCTTGAAGGACCGCATTGTTCACCTCCAGCTGATGTGCTACAAGCCAGTGAAATGTCGATGAAGACGAAGAGCAACTAACGACGAAAACGGAGCAAGAATGAAGACATACAGCAGCTAGAATATCTATCAGCTGATAGTAGGTTGGAATCCTCTCCCAAAATCGAGCTGACCTTAGCCAGAAATGAAATGGAGAAACTGACACGTGTAATGTTGGAGATAGTAAGATCATTTTTAAATATCTCGATGAGGACAATAAGGCCAAGACTGACAACATTGAGAATCAGGTCAACTGAATTTCATCTCTATCACTGTAGACAGATAAGGCCAAAAACGAGCTGTTAAATGTAGTAGCTTAGATTAAAAATATCCTTCTACACGTAAATGACAAAAAGAAAACTTATTGCCTCCTAGAATCAAAGGAAATTACTGAGACAACCCGAGCGAAAAGTTCGAAATAAGGAAGAGAGGAGTCCATCGATGAATTCCATTTTTTAAGGTTTGAAGGCAGGAAGCGGAACAAATGGCTGCGACAATGGCCAAGCTTTTGTCAACCAAAAAAAAAGGTCCAAACCAGCCGTGAAAGCAAGGACGAAGCATTGGAAACCAGCGGTACAGCCTTACTACTAACTAGGTCCACCTTCTAGAACTTTGAACAAGTAACTCCAAATTAAATCAATGGTAACCGACCACATTTCCAGATGTATTGTCATTTCACATGACCAGGTGCGTTGTTGGTAGTTGTAACCAAAGGATTTTTAGATGGTAGTTGCGATTTCTTATTGCATAACCGCTAAATCTTCGAATAAACCTCCAAGCAAAAGATATTTGATACCAACTTTGTAGATATGCATGGGTATTTGCTTGCAAAACTTGTTGGAGCTACGATATCAAGACGAAGGTGTGCCGAAAGGAACATTGACATTCTATTAAATAATGTATTAATGCACGATGACGACCATATAAGCTTGAAGAATATAAAGAAAATTATTCTCACATACATTGAAGCTCAGAAAGCGAGCTATCACGAGCCCTCCACTCGACCACCTCGTTTAACTTTCAAGCACTCTATCTTGCAAAGCTCGTTGTATTGACTACTTAGGGTATTCGTGTGTCATTCTTTGTGATGCTCCTCCTAGGGCCTAAGAACTTGAAAAGCCCTAACCAAGAAGGGCTTTGAGTGGGTTATAGTTGTTCTACGCAAAAATGACGGAAAATTTGCCAATCTAACTATAATTTCACTTATTAGGGTCGGATACCATACGATTGGGAGTTAATTTTTCGGAATTGTTAACGTTGTGTGTTCTTATACGACATTCTAGCAATAACACTACGCGCAATCTTCGAATCTAACGGTGTTCGATCGAAGTTTTCCTGATATATTGGTATTTGTTGGCATAACTTGTTGTAGATAGGACGATGAAGACGACGATGCGGAGAGATGGGCATCAATAATTTCGCATTTACTCATACATATGATTACATATTAATATTATACGATTTTATATACTATTGATATTTTTATCCAATACATTCAGTCTCAGAAAGCTGGCCATGACGATCTATACACCCACCGACGATATTTAAGTTTAAAGCTCTCTATCGTGCAAAGTTCATTTTGTTTGTTGGATGGAATATGAGTATCCCTTTTTTCACGATGGCTTAAGATGGTTCCGGAGTTTGGGTGCTTTTTATTGGAAAAACTGTGTTAGCTTAGTAATCAGAAAGACCAGACGCAAAAAGACCCTAAAATAATCTGAGTATTAAGCCAACAAAAGAACAAACTCACGTCGAGGTCCTCAAGGAAATTAGACAAACTGGTGACCTTCAAGTGGAATTTGTGGTCGAGTTTGCAAATAAGGGCATTTTTCAAAGTGGTGTCATGAATCTCAAAGGCGCACAAGCTGTTATTTTGACACTGCATCCAATGGACGTAGAAAATATTTATTTAGCTTCCTTTCATTGATTCGAATATTTGTACCCTTCGAATAAAATTTGAAAAATAAATTCTGAAATTTTCTGAAATTTCTGAAAAAGAAATTCCATTATAAGGATGTGTTTTGTTTAAGAATAGGCCCATGTTTCAAGAACATGTAGCCTTCTTCAGTGCTATGTCTAAAATTGTCTTTGTTTGAAGATTGCACCATATCGGCCCTGAAATATCGGCCACCATATCGGCCCTGTCTGTTCTAAAATAAACGTCCAACGTGGAAGTGAAATCTTACAAAGGTAGAACTTTAACTTCCTAGGCCAAGTTCAATTGTAATTGTAAATTACAATTGGGGCGAAATCAGTAACCAGATGGATGTTAGTAGATTTGCCGATATTTCAGCAATAATCTAAGGTTGGAAGCTCAAACTAGACTTGAGAGCCTACAGTTGAAAAATGTGTGAACTCCAGCATTAATTTCTTTATGTCTTCCAGTAGCACCTCTACGCCCCGGTAACAGCCATGACATGCTAAGCCAGCTTAGCGTCAGGAGAGGAAGAGAATGTTACAGACACCAATGCAAGGATCCAAGCTTGCCATATACATGAACACAAGCACAAAGCTCAGAGAGAAATTTAACCAGTGGTAACCAGTGTTAGCAAAGTATCACCGAAATATAAACAGGTATGTGTTGAACCTCACGCTGTATACAAGAATGTCCGTGCAGGAGAACGCCATCCCTTGAAATAGAAACTTTCATGGGACTTTTCCCTGAGTACGCTATCCAGTTTCAGGATTCATCTACTTGATTGCTCCTTTTTCAGTAAGAGGAAAATAAACTGAGCGATGCAACCCATGAAGATGGCATCTTAAAGGAAGACCACAATCCATCATTTATGACTTGGCATACCGCAGAATACAGTCGACGTTTATCTGAATGACGTGAGTTGTCTAACGATTTTGCTATGCTTTCTTTTTTTAAAGCGGAAACTCGTTGTGATTCTGCTTTCTATGCCATCATATACCATCGTCTGACAAAGAAGCCTAGCTGGAAGGTTTCGAACGAGGGTTTTTGTGACATTGCATCTTACCACAGTAGACTTCTGCAGGTGCTCCAATATTTACTGGCGTGGATGCTCACTGGTCCTCAGTCGAACATCCTTAGGTGCTTTGGTTTAAACTATTCAACTCCTACTTCGATGTATTATCCTCCGGTGGGAACATTCTTGATTCTTTAATAGACAGTTAGAGGCGCCCACTGGCCTATTATTAATCCTTTGAAAAATCAAAAGTAATGAAGAAGAGTAAGAACTCTAGGCACTGGTTATGAGAGTAATAAAAGAGGACGAAAAAATTCTTAAAGTATTTGTTGAAGAAATCCTTGTTGAATTGAAATATAATGAATGTGCTGAAGAAGGACGAATCCGTTGAGCTTCAAACGAGATTAAGGATATTTTCAATATTGATTGTTGGATAGGAAGTTCACAATTCCCTAAAATATGTAGTTCAGTGCCACTTAGCATACGATAGTCGCGACCAAACTCGAGCCCTGCCATCAAGACTGGTCGAAGATATTTATACAGACATCAAGAAACTTTTTCCAATTGATTTTTGCATATTTGATATTTCATCAGACATGAGACTGCGATATGGAAACATGCATGCGCTACACACACATGAGTGTGCAAACTGTATGGAATAGCTGGTTGTAAACTGGACGCATATTACATATTATTGTTTTCTGATGACTGTTCATTCGATGGATTTCATGCTATGCCACGGTCTGATATACCATAGGAGCCAATTCATATGCATCAGCAACAGCCTTGCGAATGTGTTTTGACGAGCCACAATATTACGTATTCGAAAATGCAGAACCGAATATTTACATATTGCCAGCTTTATTGTTTTCTGTTCTGGTTCGAAAACAGTTTAGAGCCTATAGCCAACAAATATCCTGTCTGTTGCTTCGTTGCTCGCATACAAGTTTGTTAGTTGTCTTTCATGGTGACTGGTGCCTGGTTGAATCTAAATACTCAATTTATTGCCAACCAGCTCTTTGATGATGTTGTTTTTGAATCAACATCAAATTGAATGTTATAAACATTTAATGCAACCAATGAAAACATTATTTTTGCTTCAAGTTGGTTTGCTGAGTTGAGGCGTTGAGTTGGCGTTTGAATGCTTGGTAATTAGTTTTAAATATCTCGCAGATAGTTTGTAATTGCTAAATGTGATGGCACTAACCGAGATTTTAATCGCTCTCTTATTGTAGAATTATATTTGATGACCCAGTACGGGAAAACGTGAAACTATAATGGCATAATCAGTGAAGACTTTTCAATTTTATATCAAAAGGATCGGGTTTTTGTCTTTGAGAATCTTTTTAAGTATTAAAGTAGCGAAAAGAGGTTCAATTCACATCGAAAAATACATCAAATTTTATAGGTATGAATTATCAAAAGTATTCTACAAAGCTCATAATCAGGACTTACAAAACCAAAGAGACGGCTCGATTTTACCGGGCTCCTCATCGGCTTCGTGAAACTTAGAGACAAAAATCAGCACCGCTTACGATGTGTAGGAAGTGTCTCCCTTGAAACCCACTAAATTTGTCAGGAAGTGTCTCCCTTGAAACTCACCCAGATTTGTCACTAAGTCCACTCCAAGGACTGACGGAAAGCCAAAAGTCACTCAGGAAAACCATCGCCGTCGAAGGCGGAAGAAAAGGTGGACAGAGTGCATGAGATTTTGGACATTGACCTTGGTTCGAGGTTTTGAAAGAGTTCAATTTGTCGCAAGGTATTGTGGAAGACCCTTTGACACAAGAACTTGGTTTATGTAAACTATACCCGTAGTCCTCCAGGCTTACACCGCCGAACGAAATGGATCACTTGCAAGGCTGTCTCTTGAATTGTACGAAATCATCGGAAAGGACGAAGACTTTCTTGAAACTGTTGCTACTAATGGTGATAAAACGTGAAGGTACGAGTACGACCCTGAAACCAAGACATAAAGTTTAAAATAGCACAGAAAAACGTCACCATGTCCCGAAAATATTCATACATTTATTTTTTTCTTCTTCGAGTTTTTGCGGAGTTCAAAACAGCAACTGGCGCTTCCTATTCAAGTCAATAATCGTAATAATACTCATAGTAACTCATCAATTTCAACAGCTAAGTTGTTTTTTATAAGAGAAGTCCACTGGGTTCCTACGATTTTTTCATCCTACAGCTGATCAATGCTTGTGGCGTGACATCAACCACCTATATATTTCAAGTCCAGAGATTCCCTGCAACCTCAGCTGTAGTAAATTTTTTGGTCACATGATTCCCGAGCCTCTTGACTGTCCGACGCAATACCAGACTTGATCGATCGACAAATTATATATCACATGAAGTTACCACTCCACAATTCCCCATTCGTCACGTTTGCAACGTCCTAAATAAATCTAAATTTTTAAGCACGAACTTATATGGTGTTATATTTAAAGCAATTTATTAACACCCCCAGAAATTATTGTTCCAGGACCTCTTGAAATTATTCTTTAGTTTGGCAGTTATTCTTCATATTTTCCCCGTAAATTTCAACTGGGTGAAACATGGTATTCATATTTTTAGCTTTTTAAAGAATCGCTCTGTGGGATGGTCCTTTTTTTACTTATAGTAATAGTTACACTCCTAACTCGTCGGTTTTTTGTCGGAAATCTCCGTCTCTGTCCTGTCGCGAACTGCAAAAAGCAGACCGCAACCGTTTATAGATTGTTCCTTTAACGCTTTTCTCTTAACAACCGCAAACATTCACAAAGAGCTCAATACCCAGACACTTTTGGATGAAGACCATACCATTGGCTTGGCACTCTCAAGTTTCCACCATAGTCTCATTGGTAACGATTTTAATAGGTATTATTGCTAGAAAATCAGCTCAACAGTAAACAGTTCAAGGATAAGTAATTTCTTTAGAAATGCTGGTAGTTTAACCTATTCACTGCAACGTGGTAGGGGCCCGACTCTACTCTGGGTGCTAGCCTTTCCCCACTACAACTTACCTCCCGAGCTGAGTATTTTCGGGCCTCTCTACTTCAACAGAATTGTTGTTACGTTTATTATTCACTCAAACATTCATTGTTTCTACTGAAATTTTACATCTATTATAACTAATAATACTGAAATAATTTTATTTAGCGGCCCGAATACAGGAGGGGGTAGCAGTTAAAAGGTTAATATGGATGCGAACCAAATTTCTATTAATGTCTAGTAAGTATACCAAAGTATCGATCGAACGACTGTGACATCCCTGGGAAAGTTGTCCGTCAGATCAGAATGACATTATCATCAACTACACAGCTAAAGTTTCAAGAAAAATCAGCTGAATGATGCGCTTAACATTACAGTTAAACTGCTAAGTTAGGATGATCAGAGAACTATTAAGTGATATAAAGTATGGTGCTCTATAAATCGAACCAAATATTACTTGCTTATCATTAGTCCCATCACGGTCCTCTAAATTTACTGAAGAAATCGGGTTAGCCATGCATCAAGAAGTGCGACGAGTAAGGCTGCAAATTAATGAGACTTAAATGCATTGTATGGTCCAAACAAGAAAAACTACACCAAATGAGCCTGATCTAATATTGAATCGTCGGTGTGTAGGAAACGTTTCCGGTACCTTGGATACTTTGGTGTAAAAGATACAAAAGACGGCAATAAATGAGCTGAAACAGATAAAAGGTTGCCAATTGCTCTAGCCAGCTGCATACATAGTAGAAAGAAGGCTCCAAATATACATACCCATGACAAGCTGCGTTATGTTAGGTTTACCAGGCGTGGACCTAGATGGCAAAATATATTTGTGACGCCTATAGTTTAACTGAAGTGTGAAGCTCGCGCTTCCATGCGGTGAATTTCGTGATAATCTTCACGGAAGAGATCAATTGAGCTTGAAAGGATCTTCACGACCAGTTTTGGTTAAAGGTCTAAATTAAGATCAATCAGTACAGAAACGTTCGCCCAAAAAAAATAACGTACGCTAGAATGGTTTGAACAATGTTGGAGTCAGTCTGCTTCAATCGTGATGTTATAAACAGTTGAAGAACACTATGGATGAATACTAGGTTTCGACAGAGATTTTTTACGTGACATAAGACAGACGTGCCTCAAAGTAATGCCTGATAATCTGTGGCTCGAGCACGAAATCGGGTGTACCTGACATTCCCGCCCTAAAATTGGCACATGGATCAGCACGTTCATCATAATGTCACCCAAAGTTGTCACTCAGGTAAGGATACGGGTTTCAATTGAGTTTTTACGCCAAGATAATGAACTCAGATTTTCTGAGACATTTTCGGCTACTTGTGGAAATTTAGAAATCCATTTAATTATTTTGATTCCTTATGGTATTGAAGCCAATATCTTATTTGTGGTTAGTCATCTTAATCATAGCCATTATCTAAGTAAAGCGATAGTTAAATAGTCCGATAACTGCTTTAAACATTTAACCGTCTACTTTTCGCACTACAGAGACGTTCTCGTTCCTTTATTTCTGGTCTCTTTCTGCGAAAAGACATGGCGAAATTTAAGGGTTCCGGGCATTGGCACTTCATTTGATCAACGCCTTCCAGAGGCGTTTGTAACGCTCCGAGCATAAATACCTTTAATCTACACAGTCCTGGCTCCTCGCTCCTGAGGATGACTTCTACCTCTTTTTCAGGAAGTTTTGGGACGATCATCTTCGGATATGATAAAGACCAGTTGTCCTTGTTGGAGTTTTCAGTCAGATGGCCTGATTTCAGCCCAATCTTCCGGCGCGTTGGTATGATCTGTGGTTCGCTATGAATGTATTTGAAAGAGACTGTGAAGATTCGTTCCCAGGATAACATGCAGAATGATGAATGGGTCCTCCTAGCTCCTCCTGGGTCTTACCGGTTAAATGGCAAATGTCTATTAGCATTATTATTAAATGTGTTGGTTAAGGTATTTCGGTTTGATCTCGTACCTTATTTTTTGTGTTCAGAGCTAACGCTTCGTTGGTTTTTCCAGCGCTTTATCTGGTGTGGTCTGAACGCGCTTGTGGTCTGAACGGTCTTACCTCTCGTTTTAACTATTAATGATACCATAGTGGCCTTGGCAGGTTTCCTGCTTCTGGTTTTCTGGGTCTCTAATCGGTTTTTTTCTCGGTCCTGGGTTTGGTTGGGGATCATTTTTTTCTACTTATCATGTCGAACGCGAATCATGAAATCGTTCTTCCATGATAATTCCATCTTTGATAATTATTAAGAGAGTTTTCGTGCGAAAAGGTAGAAGTCCTAAACCATAACAAACCATATTTCACAAACATTTCTCGAATTTCAACGAGAAAAAGCTCCCTGATTGTGTACAATATTAATTGTGTATTGATAAACGAATCAGGATCAAAACTTGAAACAAATAGAAAACTTGTTCAAAATCTTTCTGAAAATTAGTACCCATTAGTTTTAATTCTTTTTTTTTCAGCATTCCTTCGACAAGGAATAATTCTTTTTCGCAATACTAGTTCCTTGAAATTTTCTCAACGTACAGAATTATTTATCTCACCGAAATCACACTAAATCTCATATCCAACCATCCTGAACCGTGAAAATTGCAACAATTTACGGCTTTCATCATTGCCTCCTATTGTGGGATCATTTCTATACAAACCGCCGTCCTTCCACCCGAAGAACTAAGGATAGTTTGGGCATGTTGTATTGCTTCCATCATGGCCAAACTATTGTATAAATTCATCCGCATCCGCCAGCGGATTTATCTCGTGACTCGAATTGAAAATCGATGACCAGCTCTTGACCACAATCCTCCACAATATATTCCGGAATCAGCTTGGAGTGCTTCACTGCAATGGGTACAAATGAATGGATTTGTACTAATAATTTATTTACGGATTTTATATTATTCTCCATGACTCCATAAATTTTCACTGTCATTTTGTATTTCAGTATCAGTTGCACGAGGATACGATGGAGGGAAGTTGGCAAATGGAAAATTTTTACGTCTAGATGAACTGAAGAAAAAAAAATACAAACACAAGAATCACAGGAAAATGTGGAGCTCGCATTGAATGAATTTGTTTTGGATGGAACTTTTAACCTTTTGCGAGGACGATAATGATTTGACCCGAAGGTCCTGAAAGAAAATACATTTGTTTTGTTTGTTGGTGTTGTGTAACTTTAATTATTAAGAAGGAGAGGGGAAGACCTATTGCTCGCTTAACTATACTTTACCCTATTTGTCTGGCAAGGACGACGATGATTTGATAACAAGATTTTTATCTGTATGTAAACGAACTGTATGTGTGCCTGATGGGATATTCAGATAGGTTGGTCATGGAATTTTATTACGAAGACGTGGTCTGGACTTGCCTGAAAGAATGCTTGATAATATGGTCACGCGTCCGCGCCACTTCCTACAAAAAACACGGCGAATTTTCCAATGGCGACAATTCCAAAATCATGGAACTTGTTGATCAATATCGCAGGACTATGAAAAGCAACATTTTTAAATCATACGAAGAACGGCATAGGGAAAGTTTCACAGTAACTAGTAGGCAACATTTGCCTTCAACACCCTCTAATTAGAAAGTCTACAAACGTTGACGGGCGTGCTTCGGTGCTTCAGTTGGGTTCAGGGTAATGAAAACATTCTTTGACGATTTCAAAGTTTCTTCTCGCTCCTTTACTATCTACTTTGCATAGGCCACGAGTTTCTTAATATTTACATAAAGTAAAACTTTATCGTCTATCTAACAAGCAAACTCTCTAATGACTTGGTCCTTTCGCAACCGAAAACACTCATAAATGTGCCGAGTTCCATTTGCTAGCAACAGTCTCATCATCATCATCATCTCAGCTCGGATCCTATTTGCACATTTTCTTATTTGCATAGCACTTTGCCGACTGACTAGTGAAAACTACGCACCCCAGAGCACGACTGCAAAAACAAAAACAACAAACAAAGATGGTTTTTATGACGCCAACTAGTTCATAGTGAAAATTCAAAGGTAAATCTTCAGGCCATGATGGGGCAGTTCAACAGTTCGTTAGGATATTTCACCAGATTTATTCGGAGTGCACCTCGTGGACGATGCTGGAAAATTGCAACTAGTAGTGAAATGGTGAGTGGACAAATTGTCAGGTGTTTCGCGAAACTAAATGAAGTGACATAAGCTCTTAAACAATGGAGTTTGATTTCGAAATAGTTCTGGACTAATAGAAGCATTCGCTAGAGTACTTTGACGGCTCAATCAGGATCCAATGGGACCATGATGCACGTTTGTTCGTTGATGACGTACACAAACATCAGCTTTGCCTCTCCTGATTTTTAGGTAGAAAATTCAAAGAATAAAAACCTC
Source organism: Stratiomys singularior (assembly GCA_954870665.1). Lineage (NCBI taxonomy): Eukaryota > Metazoa > Arthropoda > Insecta > Diptera > Stratiomyidae > Stratiomys > Stratiomys singularior. The sequence goes on along the minus strand of OX940881.1, from coordinate 7,887,480 downwards.
TTGGATTTTTTGCATGCGAAAAATGAGACAAGTTACGGCAGAATCTATACAGGGAAAGAAGAAAACTAATCCTGGATAATCTTATCATTGGGATGCTTGGATCTGTTGACAAATGGAACGATGTGACACATTATGTTCGAGATGTCCTGAAAAATAAAATGGGCTCACATAAGCTGAGGGCGTTTGGGTTGGGGGATCACTTCTCTGGCAATCCCTCTTCCTCCCTTCCTTCCCGCTATAGGAGTGTTTCCCCTGCTTGACAGCACCTGACTGGATAGCAAAGCGAGACCTGTCCCAGAGTGACATGTCTAACGGCTCCAGAGTAGGTTCTCAGGTTGACAGGGGAGGTGTTTTGTAGCCCAGTCTTTTGTTACTATGGGAGCCCCACACTCCGTGCGTAATTTTTTTCATCTCCATACCCAAAAAAAAACAGATAAAAAGGGACAGAAAAAGATCGGGTGCATATATCAAGGACTCTTCATCAAAACAAAGGATAAACGTAAACGCTGATGGAAAATGAAAGAATGAATGACTTAAAACATTTGACATTGCTTTGTCTAAAATTTGTCATCGTGAGGCCTAAAGGTCTCAGCTTCATCGTAACTCCAGTTTCGTCCTTTCAGAGAGTTCCGTCTTTCTCCTTTATCGCGACTGCTAGCCGAAATTCGATTGAGAACACCCTGACGCACCACTGAACCAGCTCATACTAGTTGGTAAACTCTGTTGTTTCATCGGAAACAACTGTGTCCTGGGACAGTCATTAGATCAACGTTACTTCAGCAAGTTGGATCGTTAAGTTCTTGTGTGGAATCCTACACTAACTGTGAGGCTACTTAATGATGATTGAGGAATGATTTCATGGCTTCTGAGTGGCTGCTACTATATTGCAAGTTGGAACACTTTCTTTTTATTTTTTTGGGAGGTGAAGACTATTTACGCCCTGAGTGTCGGACTTCCGACTAAACACCTCCCCTGTCACGCTGAAAATCTAGCCTGGTAATCTAGTCACATTACTTCGGACCAGACCTCATTAACCATCGCTTAGCCGTGCCTTCAGGTTAAGGAAAATCCCTCTTTCTGCGCGGATGGATAGGAAGGAAGAGAATTGCTGTTAGAGCTGTTAAAGTTGGAACGTTATTGAAGCTTCGTTTAGTAACGATTAAGGTCGCTGAGTTGCATTCTGTCGTGGTCAAATCTCTTTCTATCCTGTTCACTACATCAGTCTATCTAACCCAGGGTATCCTGGATGTCATGCATTGTTCGGACACGTGGTTTTGTTTCAACCGCGTAACGTTCAAGGTGCATTTTATCCAATCATACAATATACGATCCATCCTCAACATAGGGTTAATATTGCGTCAACACAAGTGACGTGTGTAAGGTTTTAGGAAAAAGTGATGAAAGTATACAACTGAAATTTAGTATAAATACGCAAAAGATGGAACGCGTCGTCTTTACAAGGATAAATTACCCATTAGTATTTAATCTGCCAGAAACAGCTGGGATACTACTGACTGTATCTGCTACTACTGATAGTGTACTAGGTAGTCGATATCTTGGCTGGCTGATTTACTTAAGAGATCAGAGAGGTACGAAAAGGCAATCATTGCTTCAAAGAGTATGGTCAGTATTTAAGAGTTCCCTACTGAGAATCTCTAACTTTAACAAAGATATCATCGTACTACTTGTTCCATTCTTTGCATTAAAAAAGTGAGTCTTATCCGTCAAGGATCTAACAAGCAACACTGCTCTGTAATCCGATCAGAATCAGAAATCAGAGTAATCAGAAAAAAATAGCGTCAAGGACACCAGTGTTAACTAAGTTTGTGCCACAGAAACTCAGACACTGAAAGACACACAAAGAAACTCAGACACTGAGAGACACAGAGAGAAACATTCAGACCTTCTAAAATGGAAGAACCATGAATGGACTAATGGAGAATGGAAAATGGCCATGATCACAGGTCTCTGTTAGACCACAACGTCCTTTCCCCTTGTATTCCGTTTAGCCAATATTGATGGCACTTCGTAAATGTGTACCCTCTCCCCGCACGATCAACTGCCTTCTTTTTCTTCCATTCCTCAACATCTTTATTTTGAAGTACTCGCCAGGAAGAAAGACAAACGAAAACACACTCGAAGTCTTCAACACTTCCAGCTTTGGCATGCTAGGTGCTGTTCAAAGCGATTCTTGTCTTTGTATTTATCTCAGAGTTTTGGGTGCCGTTTCTTCCATAGAGTGTCATCTCAAATTATTTTAATCAATATGGACAATATGCCGCCCCTGAAATATCTGTAGAACTAGATATCCATAGTTTTGCCTTAAGTCAGATGCACGCCGATTAACACACTGCAGTCTTGTTAGTTTTCTTCTTCTTTGTACCACTACAGCCCCTCGTCGGAAGTTTTCCACTACAGCTCTCGTTTCCCTCGCAGGAAACAAACTGCAAAAAGTGCCTCCAACTGTCTTGGTCCGTTGATCTCGTCCTCCAATTTCAAAATCAGAGTAGCGATGAACTGTCTTCGTCAACAGAATCAGACCAACGTTTCCTCGGCTTTCTCACTCGTCTCCGTCCTTCAGTTCTCCCAACGAATATCCTTTTGGTTACCTGTTGTTCGTCCATACAATTCAGTTCATATGACCAGCCCATTTCTGTTTCCTCAATCTTACAATCGTTGAGACTTCCGGCTCCTCAAAAAGTTCATACAGCTCATGGTTGTTTCGAATTCCCCTATTCGTGCTTAGCCTCTATTTGTTCGGAAAAACTGAGTCACTCAAGTAAATCAGTCAGGCTAGACTATCCAGTGTTAGAAACCCAACCTCTAGCGATTCCACAATGCTGAACATTCCTGCTCCAGGGAATCGTTTCATTCTCAGCAATACCATCGTCTTCTTCGGTGCTGAGCTGAACCCGGTAGTCCTGGTTAACTCGATGCACTGGTATGTCCGATCTGAAATTATCCTATCAAGACGTTACTGAGGCTGATATATGTTTCGCTTGCTCAACTGTTTGCTCAGCGACTAGTACCGCGGTATCTTTCTCGATATTACAACTAGAGCCAGCAATGAATCTCGGTGATTGGTTACGCGGAATGCTTATTCTACATTTTGTAAGACTGGCACGATAATTCAGACGATTTCTGGAATCCTTCACATTGAGCGCTGTTTTTTTTTTTAATGTCTATTACGCACTCATTAGACATTGAACGCACTCATTTTTCCGATACTGTTAGGTACGGCAAATGAATGGAACTTCACAATTTTGCAGTTGCTCTACTGGTAACTAGAAACAAACTTGAACCCATAATGCAAAGCGTAGAAGGCGAGCGCTTGGATTTTTCATTTACTAGCCCAGCAGAGTTCCCATGAAAATTGTGGATTCTAATCGGTACAATTTCTACTGGTCCACGTGTTGGTGTTAAATTTTCATTATTTGCTTGGTAGTTTTTATTTCATCAAAGTTTTATTTTCAAGCTCTGTATCATCGTAGTCCATCGGCCGAAATTCGAGACCGTAACTTGAGTCCTGAAATACATTATTTGAGCACAAAACTCTGCACAGGGCAAGATAGTTCATCATTGCACTTGACTCTCAGTAGTCCTTTTGGTGCAATTTTATGTAAGTTTTAAGTAAACTTTCTCTGAAATCCTTCAGGAACTTGTGTAACTTTACGACCTAAAGGAATTCGAATCGGTTTTTTTGCCTCGAATTTAAAAGTCCATTTCATCTCCAAGTGTGCTTACAGGTCAGGACTTTGGCCGAATGAAAAAAGAAAAGCAAATAGACTTGCACCAACTACAATGTATCACATTTGGCATCCTTATTTCTAATCGCAACCAATCGGGGCTATCTGGTCTAAAAATGAGATAAATTTTCCCGGAAACTCATCTCGAGCACACGACGAACACAGAAGAAACGGAAAAACAAGTAGCAATTGGGGAAAAACTTTTTAACTATGGATAACAGATGTTCCATTGTAATGCTTCCTGCAAAAGTTTCTCCTTGGACGTAAGTTATTGGAAAAAGATACATTTAGTACAAGCAAAGATACATCAACCGTTTGAGTCTTCCTTTTGATTCGTCCGATACTAGAACGCAGATACAATCCCAAAACCGAAATGTATCTTTGCCGACAATGCATACCAGTTCCTGGTCAACGAGAAAAAGTCTTGTGGAGACCAACACTCCCGTCACACCCTTTCACGCCATTCACTCCCTGCAAGCGAAACGGACTATTTATGAGATGCAAGAAGATGCACTCGTAAAGTTGCCAGGCTGTCTCCTGTTTCCCATATCGATTGGTGAAATGTTTGCTTCTGCATCCGCCGAATCGATATTGTTCCACCATGACTAAGTACGCTATTGTTTCGCAGTTGGAAGCAATTCAGTGAACTGGTAACGCATACGAACGGAAAGTGAAAGGTGCTCCCCCAAAGTCCTCGATGCAAGCGCCACCGATATACTGGCTAGCAGCGTGTCCGGGCAGAGGGTCCGAAGATTGAACAATTGTTGTGTTCTATTGTTTGATAATTAGGGAAAACGGTTAGTGCAAGTGGTGCCGAAGAGCGCGGCATGATAATAATAAATGCAAGATATGATACGTAACTGCTGCCGGTTGATTGGCAATAAAACACTTTGTTATAGGTACCATAACGATAAGATGTTGCCGACGAAGACAATATGGAGAACATCAACAGCGAGCGACCTGGTCTGGACATGGAACGCTATGAGATATGCATAATTTCGAATTTATTATGTTCGCTCCTTTGTTCGCGATGATGCGTTTGACATGCGATACCTAATCTGATCCGGTGGATCGGTCCTGGCTGGTTGCATAGCTGAGCTAGTTGGGTGGCCATCATTGATATGGTTTTTACACTTGGCTCGACTACTCCTTCCTTGTTGTTTTGCTGATTTTTGCACTGGCGCAGATTTATTTCATCAATCGGCTCATTATGCAAAAGTATCTTTCAAGGTATATCGGATTTCGGTCGCTGCAGTTTTTCCCTTTTCCATCGAACTACTCCTCAAGTCTGAACATAGTGGTGGATTGACGAGGACTCCCATATATCGTTGTGCTAACGAAGCTGCTTCGCTACAGTATATTTTGTAGCGATGGTACATTTGGAGCGATATTTTCAGTGGAAAACGGTTCAACCTACTCAAGATATCAAGGCAAACTCAATACTTCGCCCCTTTCAAACTTTAAAACCAAGTGCAAACCTTAAGGCGCTCGCCTCCGAAACATTGGAGTATGGGTTCAAGTTTGTTTTTCAGTGGTGGTAGGGCAGTTGTATTTATAATTTCCGCGCCAAATACCTCCTGTTTCTGACTGTGGCATGATCCTATGATTAAGTCAACGACACAATTTGGCACGATCAAGTCAACCTGAACAAAACATCCCTTCACTGATTTCACAATGAGTACATTTTGCATCACAGTATCGACAGGATAATATCAGATTGAAAAGTTAACGTAGTAAGAAACTACCAACCAATCAACGATCCGCTTGATACCTCCCTGAACGTCTGATCGCAGTGGTATTGAGTCCTTGCAATAACTGTCCTCCGTCCTGTTTCATATGCAGCCTACATTTATCATTATGCAAGCTTAGCTAAGCCAGTTATACCTGCCCTAGTGGCAATGTAGTACTCACCCCAGCAATTAATCCAATACCGGAGAGTGTAAAAAGGAGTGGCCAAACAGGATAGCCTCATCGTTGTGTCATTGTCAACAGCATCAAGCGTCCAACAGCAAATGAAAAAAGGACAACCGTCGTCTTTGGGTAATGGGCAATAATCACTGTGCCTCCTTTCCATCATGGGCTAGCTAATAAAATTTTGTAATTAACAAGCATTACTACTACCACTTCTACTAAAGGTACTATTCTTACTTCTATTACGTGTCATGCTACTACTATTACTTCTCTTGCTTCTACAATTACTACTGCTACTTCTACTTCTACAACGATTACTACTACTGTTGCTACTACTACTGTACTACAACAACAACAACAACTACTACTACTACTACTAGTACTGTACTACAACAACAACTACTACTACTGCTACTACTACTGCTACTACGACTATGACTACTACTACTATTACTACTACTACTACTACTACTACTACTACTACTACTACTACTACTACTACTACTACTACTACTACTACTATTACTAATACTGCTGCTAAAGGGCGATTGTTCAGAGATATAGAACGTTAAGTTGGCAACAATTTTTTATGCGACGTAATGTACGACAGTTGTCTTGCGTTTTATAGTTAGTTTGGTTTGCCATTTTACCATAATTATCGGGTTTCCATTAGGAACATAACAATTTCCGTAATTTCGGTGATTCTTTAAATAATTTCCGTAATTCTGAGTCGTTAGTCACAACTTTAAGGAGGCTTACTCTGATTTTCAGCCTTAAAAATTGTCCCACCCGACACGCTGTGCGTGCTATTGTGGATAAGTTCGAGTCTAAATTCCCACTATTTGACGTTCCGGTGCTAAAACGTCGTCGTACCGCTCTAAGCACAGGAACTATCGCAGCCTTAAGGACATCCATTGCCCAATCAGTCGATTTGACGTCGTTCTCACGAATTGGGCATCGCTCAAACGGGCCTGTGGCGTGTTTTGCGAGGAGATCTGGGCCTAGAAATTGAATGATTTCATCGATAAATTATCTTCAGCGATGATGCTTATTTCTGGCTCAATGGCTTTGTTAATAAGCAAAATATGCGTTACTGGTTGGCAAAAAACCAACATGTGGCTCTGGAGATACCGTTATATCCGCAAATAATTACTGTTTTACTGTTCAGTGCGGTTTTCATGTCGGAGGTGTGACTGGGCCGTAGTTTTGGTGGATAAAAACGATCGTCCTGTTACTGTGAATGTTGAGCGCTCTCGTGTTATGTTGGAAGACTTTTTGTGGCCAGAATTGGATGAACTTAATATCAACGATATGTGATTATAATAAGACCGTACCACTAGCCCCACAGCATGCCTCACAATCGGTTTATTGAAAATTGGGGAACGTGTTATCTCAAGAAATGGTCCGGTTTAATGGCCGCCTCATGCATGCTATCTAACGCTATTGGAATTCTTTTTATGGGGCTACATCAAGTCAATGATCTGTGCCAATAAGCTATCAACTTTAGGCAAGCTCAAATATAGCATCCAATGGTCAACGTTCCGGGCTGTGTGTGTGCCAAAGTGATGTGAAATTGGGTCCAAAGTATCGACCGCTTGAAAGGGGCTCTTGGTGGTCATATGACACAAATATTAAATTTAAACAAATATATATTTAATTCATATAATGTAATGTTTGCTCTACACCCATAATTGATTTGAACTCAATATCTCAAATATTTCTGTGTTTTATTTATAGATAAAACTGTTATACCCCTTATTTGGAAAACCCTTTATTATCACGCCTTGGCAAAATGTAGAAGTTGTGCAGATTTATATTAAAAAAAAACCAAAACAATTTTATTCAGGAAAGTTATCGTGCACTCCGTTGATTTCCGTTGATTTACAGTGCGCAATGAACAAACTACAGCAGTTGTAGAGCTTAGTATCGATGAAGATCCGAGTGAGTTCAGTTCACATCGTGTTCAACAACTAACTCGGTCTCTATCCTCTTTAAGAAAGATTTTACGGATGGATCTTGGTTTTGCGGTCTGACAAAATCCAATTCGTGGGAGAATTGAAGCCGGACGACCACCAGGCACCTCGTAGATTTGGTGTATGGTTCCTAGACCAAATACCTGCAGCTCCTGAATTTCATAAGAAAATTTTGTTTGGCGATGGGGCTCAATTCTGGTTGAATGGCTACGCCAATTATCAAAACTGCTACATATGGAGGGATGAACAACCATAGACGGATGTCCAAACACCGTTTTATCAGGAGAAAGTCATTGTATGGTGTGCTCTATGTGAAGTCTGCAAAAATCAAGACCAAGTATCAATCAATCAATTTGCTTGGATTAATATAAGAAAAATTGTTTTATGTTAGAATGTAAGCCTAGCAGAGGTTTTTGTCAAAGTTCTCCTCTCGATTTAGTTATTTGTGCCCTGTCTAAGGGTGCCAATCACGAATTAAGAATGATTTTACGTGAACTTTGATGTAATTGAAGTTTTTCTCCAGATCTCTCCAGATATGAGCATTAAACTTTCAGAAACTGTATAAATCACAAAGCCTATAACGAATTGTATATAAAAAAATTAATTAATTGCGTTGCACTGCAACAATTCATGGAAAGTGAGCAATCGTTCTATGATTTTTCCACTACACTGTGCGTAGGTAACAGCACTGCGAACTTCATTTTCTGCACAACACGTCGCCACACTGCAAATCACCTGTAAAAATTTCCCATTTCTGAACTGTCAGGCAGCGTGGACAGCTGTTAGCGTATCTGCGATGTTGCTAAAGTTCACATTTCGTTGCACCGCTCTTGGAAAGCTTTCTCACACGGTTCTGCATGACGTCGCCTCTCAGCTACAGGAAATTGGCAGGCGCTGATAACAGAGAGCATAGGCGAGCCCACGTAAACACGTACGCGTGTGAAGCGTGCAGCAACATACCGTCGGCTCGTTCGCGCGATGTCAACAAGAGAGTGGTCTGTTGCGCAGCCAACGCTGCATTCGAGACTCGACGTGGTGCTTTCGACCATCGAAGGAAGTCTCCAGCCGTGGTGCTTGGCCGCTCCGCTGATTTGCTCGCTGGAATTCTTCTCCAGTTGAGTTCTGTTATTTGCGGTGTTTGGAGGTAGTGGCCGCGTCACTTGTCCGTTCGTTGTGGGAACTTGTTTCATTGCCAGGGAGCTCTTTGGCACAATTGCAGATTTTTTGTTCGGTCGTTTGGCTTTGGCATCTCCGGGACTCTTGGCTTCCGCTCGGACAGGAAGTTGGCATCGGGGTCGTGAGTGCCCGCGAAGGAAAGTCGGGTCCTGAAGGATGGCACACATTTGCCCGTTTTGTGCGAATTTCCGTTTGGATTTGGTGTAGATTTGTGTGTGCGGACGGACGGACGGGAGTTTTCGCGAGTTTTCCGTTAGGAGGGCGTTCAGTGCCGGACGTTGCTCGAGCTCCTGAGTAAGGTGTGCGGGTGACAGTGCTGGGACGTGTGGGCTGGGGACAAGTGCGCCCAGCGAGGACGTGAATTCATTGGTTTTGTTGTATGCAGTTCTTGGGCTGGCACAGGTCCGGTGTCGAGTGCGTGGCGGCCGCTTGCAGTTAGTTCCGTGGCAATTGCACTCTTACGAAATTCTCGCGGCGTGGCGCGACAGTGATTTGCAAGGAACGAGCTCCGCCAAAGGCAGGCAAACCGGTCCGCCGCCACTGTCCTGCGATTTGTTATTCCGGTCGTTGGCGCTGCCACGGTACAGCCAGACCTCAGGCTCGCGCCCAGCCGCGGCTCAGCCGGTTCAGTGAATGTTTCCGTTGGTGTTTGCGATTTCCTTAGGCAATTGTTATCGCCCGTCGAGGTTTGCTTGCGAAATCCGAGGTGCGATTGGTGCAGTGCAGTATTGTGGGAAAATTGTCAGTTCATTGTGGAAAAATTGTTTGCAACGTTGCAGCTGTGAAAAACAGATTCCGAACGAGTGAACAGTTGTTGGATATCCTGAAGCAACAGCAGCCACCGCAGCCACAAATTGGATAATTTGCTTTTGACGAGATCACAGTCGAAGGTTCGTAGCGAAATCCTGTTTTAAGTTCTTCCCAACTGCCCTCGGAACGTTGGCAGAGTACAATGAAAGGCTCCCCGTCGACCAACCTGCAATCCGTCCGTCACAAATCATCACACAGCTCATCTGATTGAATCAATCGATAACTCCAGCGAGTCCTTTCCGCGCCCGCAACTTGGAGTTGTTTTCGTTTGCGTTGGCCGAGGGGGTTTGGGCTGTCGCTTGTCTACTGGCCGACGTTGTCGCTAGCCATGAGTCGTGGCAGCAGGACGACCTCTTGCCCAAACACTCCCATCCTCCTTTCGGAGGATTTCATCCCCCCCCCCCATTACGAAGCACTTCCGTCGCGCCCTCGCGCTAAGAAATCTGATTTTCTTTTTGTCATCTTTCCGCGCTCGTCCCACTTCGATGCCGCGGTGTTGAAAGAATTGTCTTTGCAGGCGTCCTTGTCCTTCCGCAGAAGCTTTGCGGTGTCGTTGTCGGGTTTTTGTTTTGGCCCGACCGAAGGACGTTGTCGGCTAAATGCGATGAAGCCTGCAGGAAAAAAGCAGTAGCGAAGGGGAGGGCGAAGTTTCACTGCTGTAAAGGATTTCCCGATTCGTTCCAGATTAGGGCGTACGGAGGGAAATTTTCACTGTATTATAGCGAATTTTGGTACGGTTGTACTGGCAACAGGATGATTGTGTTAAGAATTGTATTGGAATGGGATTTATGTTCAAATTTGGTCTATTTCGACGTGGATTTGTGCACGACGTATCTAAATATCACTTGAAAGCGAAACTCGCGAAATTTTGATTAGATAAACATTGGCAGGCAAATCAACTAAGTCTTTGGAAAAGTCAGAAAATTGCAGCAAATCTTCTAAAAGGTATTGGATAAAATGGTCCTTTGTCCATCCTAAAACTAAAATATCCAAAAAAAAGTTCAAATCCGCACAATGTTGACGTTGTTTTAGAGAGCAAATCCCTAACCCAAGTTTGAAACAGGATAAGAGGAGACAGGGTTGAGTTAACCGTCGACCGACGCCCCCATATTGACGTAACTGGATCCAAACTAGGTTCATCTAAACAGGACTCGTGAATGCTCTAAGTCGACTAGTCAGAAAAAGTCTGCGCAGACGCCAAACACTTCAACTGATCCATTAAAAACGCCAGTTTTCACTTTCTACTCCTGATTTACAGGTGTCTGCAGTTTGCATTGTTGAAAACGCAACGGCCTTGCTTTTCCCACATTTTGAATTTGAATGATATTTTGTGATTTCTTCTCGTAATTGGGATTCTACTGGCACTGTACTCGTTTTCTCACTTGGCTCAAATTATCGGCAAATATCGAAAAAATGAAGAAATGTCAGACCGTTGCGTTTGCAACGATGCGAAGTCCAAACACCTTAATTTAGTTCAGTGTTCTGTAATCAACATCAATCAACATAAAATATGTTTATTTTAAAAATTGATCAATTAATAGTAAATAATAAACATAAAAACTAGGAAATAATAAACGTAATAAACATTAAAACGATAAAAAGAGTATTCCAGTACTCCATTGTAAAGTCAGTTGGCGGAGACGAAAAATAGTCCTAAATTTCTTTTTAGTAAATGGTTAAACTGAAAAGAAAATCGATAGGAGTGCAAAATTTTCAAATATGCGAACAAAATTGACCAAAATTTTACGTCAAATTATCCAAAAAAACAGTCAAAAAGTATTAAAAATTGGAGACCGTTGCATTTCCAACGATGTCAACTTCAGATACCATACAATGCGACAGTTAAAATTCTGCGTCCACTCAATTCTTGTTAAAATAAAACAATAGTTTTGAATCATTAATACCTTGTTGAGTATCCTCGTCCCTTTATGACTTCTATAAATCGTTTCGGCATTGAACTTACCAATTTTTCGGTGAAGTCTGATATTGAGTTCCATTCTCCGATTATGACATCTGTCAGCATTGTCTTTGATGATGTCTCGATTGTATGCGACCAGATCCTTCTGTTCCAAATGATGCCATAAATGCTCTATTGGATCAAAGTCGAGAGTCTGATTTGAAACATGGTACAACAACCACAGCCTTACTACGTCCACAGTTTGCTCCGGATCCTTCTCTTATTGGAAGTTAAAGATATCGTTCAACCTGAAATGCTTTGCACTTTTCGGCAAATTGCGTTTGAGCAAGGTGCCTGAAGTTTGTATCGTTGCAAGTGCAACGGTCCCCAATTTTTTCACTTTTTGACTTTATTTTTTTGGATAATTTGACATTAAATTTTGAGTCAATTTTATTCACATATTTGAATATTTTACTCTTGTATTGATTTTCATATCAATTTGACAATCTACTAAAAAGAAATAGTAGAAAAATTTGACACCGTTGCATTTGCAACGATGCAAACTTCAGAAATCTGATTGAGCATGTTAAGATAGTCTTTAGATATTTTGTTCATTGCACTTTCAACAAATTTCATTTTCCCAACTCCTCTGCTGACCGTACAACCCCCCTCCCCCCCTGTAATGCAGGAGTCTGAAGTTTGCATAGTTGGAAATGCAACAGTCTCCAATTTTTTCACTTTTTTATTGTTTTTGGATAATTTGGCATAAAATTTTGGTCGATTTTATTAACATTTTTGAATATATTGCACGCCTAGAGGTTTCCATTTCAGTTTGATCATCTACTAAAAAGAAATAGTGGAAAAATTTGACAGCTTTGCGTTTGCAACGATGCAAACTTCAGATACCTTGTAATGCTGTGCAATGTCTCCATCGTGCCTTACGGTTGGACAGAGGTGACTTACATCCAAAGTCGCACCAGTTTCTCTCCACAGAATGTTCTGACCTTTGATTCCAAAAATACAAAATTTGCATTCATCTGAATCAATCTGGGAAAATCAAAAATCTTGGAAAAGCATAGAACCATGCCACGCATAGAATCATTCGAAGTGGACTTATGGTACCTTGGGTTAAGGTCCTTTGTCATTTCAGCTGAAGTTAGTCTAGAATGAGTCCTAATCAATCTGAACACAAATCTGTGGATGTCCTGAGTTGGGTTTTGACAAGGGTGGTCTCCAGTATTTTGATAGTAATTTACAACGCGTTGGACAGGTGAATGAGTTCTACCAACCATTTCACTGATTTGTCAAGATGAATTACCTTGCTTCCACAATTCCAGGATAATTTTTTTTTAACAAAACTCAATTTTTTTTCCTGTAACAGACATTTTTAATGATATTTTTTTAGTTAAAAACTTTGCCTGCAACAGACATTTTTATTGAATGTTTTTTAGTTACAATAACTAAATATTGTGAACTTTTTCACTTTACACTCAGAAAACGCGTATCACGACTTTTCTACCCAAATTTCGCTTTCACTAACGTTGAGCAGGCCTGAATTTCCTTCTATTCACGTTGTTCCCAGACTTTTTATTGCTGTAAGTTGGGACTAGCTTTCGTTTTAACATTTTACAATTTTTTAAGAGTACATTAATATATATTTTTGATCTTTGTCTAGTGTCCCAAAATTGCTATGAACAAACAGAGAAAATTTCGGCTTTCCCGCCACAAATAACGGTACTTTCGATAATAGAAATACCGAAGCGAACATTTTCCAACCAGTGTATACAAAAAATCAGAAACCACAACCTTTCATCAAGGTACGGCTCGTCACCATGTAGGAGTCTTGGCAACATTCTCTCATCGGTTCGCGTAATAAATAAAAACCAAATCTCTGCTCATCTTTCGGTTTTCTACTGTGCGAAGAAAACGTTCCATCTGACATCTGCAGTCAGGATGAGCAGCCACACTTCACCTGGTGGGAACGGCTTACGTTAAAAATTGAATGCAGTAGTAGAAGTTGGCTTTAGTTGTCAGTCTCTCTCGAAATTCGTAAAATCGTGACGTTTTCGAAGGCTAAACGAAGGTTGTAAACAGTCAATCAAAGATTTTAGACTGTTTACAACATGGAAGTCGGAGCAGAGACATGAGTGTGTTTTTTGGCTTTTTTAAATCTTTGCAACGATTTCTCGTTGTTCTCTTTTTTGTGTTTTGGTAGTGTGCCATATTCGATGTGTTGTAATGTGTCTGAAGTTTGAATCGTTGCAAATGCAACGCTTTCAAATTTTTTCATTTTTTTTTTTTTTAATAGACAGTTAAACTGAAATGTAAACCTAGTCGAATGCAAAAAAAATCAAGTATGCAACTAAAATTTAACAAAATTTCAAGTCAAACACAGTTTGACAGCTTTGCATTTGCAACTATGCAAACTTAAGACACATTATCAATCGCTAGTTGGGGCAGAAAGTAGTTTTGGTGTGAAGTCAGGAAGTCAGATTAATGTCAAATTGGTCAAATTTGAATCGTTAAATTGTCTGATGGCGATGAAAAGTCATATAATGTCAAACTTAGCACCATTTAAGTGGGCATCAATAATTTCTTTTTTCATCCGTGAAGTTTTCTCCGTCTATAGCATTGCAAAAAATAAATACCTTTATGAAAATATCCATTTTCAGCATGACACAAGCCTCTGATTATTAGTCCACACCTGGTCGGTTAACTAGGCAAATAAGTCTTCAAAAATGATCGACATTTTGCATATTGACTTATGTGATAGATACATGGACATCTTGCATCATAGATAGCTCTAAAATGTAAGATATCGAAGCGAATTTGTCCATCTTCTCTCTTCATGTCCTGTCATTATTGAAACGTAGACAATGTAACAACAATAAAATCCTGAAAAACTATTTTTTAGACATAACTCACCGAAGAACCTCCCTACCAGTAGGTGTCTGAATTTTGCGAAGGCAAAAAATGCGAATAAAATTTGCCAAAATTTGAAGTAAAACCATTCAAAACACATTCAAAATGTGCCAAAAATTGGAAACCGTTGCGTTTACAGCGATGCAAACTTCAGAGATCTCTTCCATTACTGTCTGTTGTAAAAATAAAATCTGCGCATTTATGGTTGAATTTGAAAAAAGTTGCATCAAAAATCCAATGAACACTTCCAGTTGAATTCTATCCAATACTTTTTAACTTTGGTCGATCTTCGTTTGCCTAAGCTGGTCTATATTTTGATAATTTAGAGTTGGTTCATGTCATAATATCTACAATATGTCATAATCTATATATTACACGAATCCTTTCCATCAATTTTTGTCACACTGGAGGAGGTGTCTGAAGTTTGCATCGTTGCGGACGCAACTGTCTCGCATTTTTTTCACTTTTTTCATGTTTTCAGACGGTTTATTCCACAGGGAAAACTAGTAGAGTGTCAGTAGAGTTAAAATCATGAAAAGTAATTACATAAATTTTATTCAAATTATCTGAAAAAATTCAAAACGTGAAAGAAAATGGGTATCTGAAGTTCAGATCGTTTGAAATGCATCGCTCTCCAATTTTTTTATGCTTTCTGACTGTTTTTTGGATAATTTGACGTAAAATTTTGGTCAATTTTATTCCCATATTTGAGATTTTTTTCACTCCTATAGATTTTCTTTTCAGTTTAACCATTTACTAAAAAGAAATAGTGGAAAAATTGGACAGCGTTGCGTTTTCAACGATGCAAACTTCAGACACCTAAGAAAATCGGGACCGTTGCCTTTGCAACTTCGATGCAAACTTCAGATACCTTCCTTTGAGACACTTTGTGCGCTTCACACGCTTGTGCAATTTTCGTGAAAACAAATTGAGGTCATCTCTTTAATATCTTTAATTTTTTGTGGTAAGATTCATGTCCAGCCACGTTAAGTCCTTTTTTTCCATACAAATTCTTACCACGAATCAGCCTACTAACGATCTTTTACATATGCGACCGTATGGCGACTTGCAGGGCAATAAACAACGATTGCAGATATCTGTGCTTTGTTGCAAACCAGAGTGGTGCGTACTATAAGACCTCATTGTTTGGTAGTAAATGTCACGTCCCAGCGACCATGAAGTCTCTATCGTCCAACTGTCATTACCGACAACCTGAGCGCCATCCGCTTTCTTTTCAATCGATCTTGGAACCGGCTTAGGCAAAATTACGTTTCTATTAATGACAGTAGCCGCTGACTGACGTAAACGTCAAAGTGACACTTAAGAATACAAGTAAAACGTCAAGGAAACACTAAACTTGCACTTCTTAGTATTTTGTCACGCGCACCGAGCAAGGCGTAGGTACATACCGCGCTCACGTTTCCAAGGAACTTCCCATCTAACGGTATTCGACCAAAATAACTGGAAGTTTATTTAGATTGGTAAATTTTCTATTATATTCACGTAAATCAATTATACCCCTTCTAAAGTTTTTGTGAAAAACGCACTACAATTGTAAATCTACTTGTGGTCTACTTGTCTGAGTGACGTCGCGCGAGAGTGTTGAAGCTGTAAGACTTACGCGAAACCACTCATTTCATTCTGATCATTGAGAAGAGTCAAAAAGTGAAACAATTTGAAATTGTTGTTAATTTAAATTCACCAAAATTTTAAATCAAATTATCGAAAAAAACTTTAAAAAAAAAACGAAAAATTTGGAGATCATTGCGTTTGCAACGATACAAACTTCAGACATGTGTGATTTGGATAAAGTTCATAACATGAAAAATAGCCCAAGGAACGTCAGATTTGTCAGGGATTCGTTAGGATCAACGCGAATTTAAAAAAGGAGTCGATGCAATGAATGAAAAGCAAAAAAGCCAAGAAAATAATTTCATGCCACAAAAATAATTTTAGGCCACCAAAAGTGGAAATCAAGGAGTAAAAGATTACTGCCAACATTTTCTGGAATTGCAAGGGACTACATCAGATGATTGTTCTCCTGCTCTAAGGGACTACTACTACTACACTGAACGTCATGAAATTATTATTTAATTTTACACTAATTTATTGGTTCAGGCACGTGAGGCAGCCATTCAAAAAAGATGTGGTAAGTTGGCGCGCAAAATGCTGTTTCTGTAAGACAACTCATCATGAAAATTGATGAAAACCCACAGATATTTCACCCATCCTACAATTTGAATATGCCTCTGACAGTCCTTTTTTCCTTTTTTGTCATTTTGAAGGGTGGTTATCGGGACGCAGAGTTTTAAAGAGCAATGCGACGAGGGCGGCCCCAGAAAAAAATTTTGAAGCGAAATCGAAAGAATATTTTATCTGCGGTATCAAGGCATTATATTTAGGATATGTATAAAGTATCTTTCGCTTGAAGCGGATAACATTGACATAAGAAATATATAAAACTATACTTTTCGTCCACAATAGCATCGTAGGCCGCGAATTTATCAGCCATACCTCGTAAGTTCGACACCAACTTACGTATGTCCTCATCGAACAGTCTAAGAGCAAACTATAATGACCACATTAACACCGTAACGAATCGTCATTCCTTTTTCCTTCAACACTTTTCATTGCGACTTCTTTCCAGTTTCACTCCAAATTAGATTTCAATCCGGGCAAAAAATAAAAAAAAAATCAAATTCACGTCATACTTTCTTCGTGTCGACTTTACCGTGCATAATGAACTTTCTTTTCGCAAAGTTTCCTCCTGCAAGAAAGTTCCGCATTAGCCACCCAAGATACGAACTGTTGTCCTTCACTCTAATTCTAACGGCAAAAGAAATGTAAATTCTTTATCCGACAATTCGCCATTCTTTTCACTCAGTGATACGCTAAAGTTTACTTGCTATATCCACCGTCATCGTGTGAATGTGGAGTCGCAGTTCGTTCTTTTTTTCCTTTTTCTTTTTTTTGTTTTTCTTCGGGGGGTTTCTAACAAACAAGAAAGCGCGTCGTCATGACTTTCTTTCCTTTCTTCCTGCATAGTCGCGCGGAGGATGATGATGGTTATGTCGTGGGTTGTACAGGAGAAGAATGTTTCATGTCATCTAGAGGTCATTCAATGTTTTGTTTTTGTTGTTGTTTTTCTTAGGTTTTTCTTTTTTTTGTGGGTCCTGCATATTCTTTTCGTCCCTTTTGTGTGAAGATGGAGAAGTGATGAGTTCTGTCAGGTTTGTCGGTCTTATTTTTTTTTTGGGTCTTATTGATAATGGAAGTTTCGAGGTTAAGTGTCTGTATCGAGGTTCGGGGGGGCTGTAGTCGCTATTTGAAAAGCCATATGATGTAAAAACAATGCAGGGTGAGTAATTCTTTCAGCAAAATAATGGAATATTTGAAAACAAGCGTGTGCGTGTATTTGTGTAGGTTGTAAGTTTGCTTCATAGTTAAGTACGTCGCTGTGAAATTGTCTCTAATACAAGAAGAATGGATATGATGAAGAGGGTTGTTTTTACAAAGTACTAGCTTAGTTTGGATTAGATTGTGGGTCGGATCAGTTTCATGAATGATAAAGGATAAATACGAAAGGAGGGGGTGCATAAAAACGATTGTATTGTGTCAGGGCCTTTAAAAGAAAAGATATAACGCGTGAAATCTAAGTTTCCATGACGTTGTTCGGTCCATGCCATGCTTCATTCAGGAAAAAGGATAGGATTTAATAATGGATGCACGTGGAATTTACGCAAACGTTTGAGTAAGGGATAAAGTGATGCTTAGGAAAACCATAGTAGACATTTCACGTCTATCAGAATTTAAACGCTTGGCGAAAGACCAGAACATGTTGATTGCTCAGGACTGCTTTTGACTTTTTCATATACTTTTTCATCTTCAAAAGTATTGCAGGCTCCAGTTTACATTTTTTAGCCTAAGTATAAATAAAACAGTGTCTGAAGTTTGCATTTTTACAGAAGCTACGGTCTCAAATTTGATATTTTTTTGGGAAATTTACGTAAAATTTTAATAAATTCTGTTTGCTCATTTGACTGTGCTATTTTTTTTATTGCAATCCATTCATCGACAAAAGGTGAAAAGTAAAAAATTTGATGACCGTTCCATTTGCAACCGTTCAAACTTCAGACATTTTAGAGGTTTTTAACTTCATCAGGTTAAAGTAGGTTTGCAACTTCACAAATATTGCACCGATGAACCCTACACGAGCAGTGTGTCATGTATTGGGTATGGGAATATGTTTCTGCCATTTTTTCGACAAAGTCTTTAGTTTTTAAACATTATTTTTCAATGTATTTTTTAACAGTATTTAAACATTAAGTATTACAGTCACGTCATTCAAATTACGCACCATTTGAAGCTATGACCTCCTCCAATCTTTCTGGTAGTAGATGGATTCCTCGGCGGAAAAAATCCCCATTCTTCGATTCGAGCCATTTTTTCATGTCTTCATAAGAAGTAAATCATTCTCCAGTGAGGGCCGTTGGGCGGTTGGAGGAAGATTTTCCAATTCACATCTTCCAAATATTTTTTTTGACCAACTTGGCTACGTGTGGCCTTGCATTTTCATGCAGCAAAATCAGCTTGTCATGTCTGTCATTCCATCCTGGCCATTTCTCCTTCAGAGCTCGATTCAGCCGGATGAGTTACCGACAGTACACATCCCCAGTGATCGTTTCAGATGGTTTCAAGTGTTCGGAGCAGATGACGCCACTGTGGTCCCACTAGTTGCAGAACATGACTTTGGAAGCGAGAATAATCTGTTTTAGCGTCGATCGACCTGGTTCACCTGGCATTCCCAAATGTTGTGGTCGCTTAGGATTGTCGAAGTACATCTATTTCTCATCCCCTGTCACAATTCGTTGCATGGAACCCCTTTCTTTTTTGTCGATGAAGAAGAAGTTTTTGTCGCACATCACCAAACGCCGTTCAATGTGCCTCTCTCTCAGTTGATGCGTCACCCAAGTCCCAGCTTTTCGGAGCATTCCCACAGCGTTTGAGCGCCTACGGGCTGTAGATCTGTCAACATTTAACTCCTACGACAATTCTTCTAGGCTTCAACTTGAATCTTCATCCAAGAATTCCCGTAGTTGTGAATCTTAAAACTTTTTTGATGCCCCTTCACGATCTTTATCATTCACGTCAAAATCACCATTTTTTAAACGTCGAAACCACTCTCTGCAAGTCGTCTCAAATGGAGCATGATCACCGTAAAAAACGAGTATTATACGGCTATAAAAGTTTCCGTAGCACTTTTCTTGAAAATGAACAATGACACCCCGCAAATGCAGCATTTTCGGTATGAAAGTCGACATTTTCAAGACGAGAAAAAAGAAACGGTGTTCACGCGATGAAGAAAGCTCGACTACTGCGCTCGTGAACCTATGGATACAACTTGCAATCCCAAGAACACTACCACAGCAGACACTAAAATAGTATCTGTAAAGACATCTGTCTACCAACGATGGAAACTTATTCCCATACCTAGTAGTCTAGGTGGCTTGTTGTCATGCTGAAACCAGAAATCCTCTATACAATTTTGCCAAAAAAATAGCCTTTCATCGCCCGGTCCACACTCCATTTTCCGTGACACCGTCAAACATTTTCATCTTCAAGAAAAGTTTTCTCCAATTACTATTTTTGAGCATATAGCGCAGCGTGCAATGACTATTGGTGAAACTAAAGGCTTCCCAGCAAACATTTACAGATTTTTAGTCAAAGACTGATCCTGGTAGGACCTCTGACGGCTGTTTGAAGTGGTACAAAAGCTGTCCATAGTGTCAAATTATGTATTAATTTTCATTTGACACTTTATGTTCTCTTTAATTTGAGACCTCGTTGATGAAAATTGGAATACTGAGATTTTTGGGGATTTTTTTTAGACAAGGTGTTACCCATTGCAAATTTTTTTGTGGAATTTCCGAAAAAAATGTTACTGCCGATACTGCTTCTGACAGCGATTGTAGATAAGTATAAGGTTGCATTGAACGCATTCAGCGCAGCAGTTGACTCGGAAATGATGTGAAGATGACAATTTTCAAGTAATGAAACCAACTCTTATACGACCACTGACGGGGCGGTCACAGTTTGAAGGGATACAAGTCGATGACAGCATCGAATTATACAGAGGAAGAGCTTTAATTTGACACCGCATTCGTGGAAATTGGTGGATATTGAGATTTTTGGAATTTTTTTTAGGCAAAGCTCAACCCTTGCAATTTTTTAGAGTGGAATTTGGCAAAAAAATTTAATTGCCGAGCTGGCTCCTGGCAGCAATTGTGGATATTGGGCTGCATTGAGCGCATTCAACGCTACAGTTAGCGCGGAAATAATGTAAAGATCACAATTTTCAAGGAGGGAGCACAACCCTTGTACGACCTCTGGCTAGCGCCGCACTCTGAAGAGATACAAGCCGATGACAGCATTGAATTATAAAGGATAAGAGCTATAATTTGGTTGGTGGAAATGGGAGGAGTTTAAGATTTTTCTAGATTTTTTTTAGGCAAAGCTATAACTCCAGGCAGTTTTTGGTTGGAATTTTCGAAAAAAAAATTTTATGCCGATCTAGGGGTATAAGACGAAGACAGCATTGAATAATGCTGAAAAGGAGCTTTCATTTGACACCTCGTTGGTAGAAATCGAGAAAGTTTGAGATTTTGGTGATTTTTAAGGCAAGGTTAACCCCGGTCCATCTTTTAGGGTAGAATGTTTCTAAAGTTTTATTGGAAAAATTACACTTTTTGACAAAACGAATCATAGTCTCTATGTATTTCGACCAACATGACTTTCCTTTGCTCGAATTCTGCTACATGGGGTAATCATTGGTGCGCAAAGATCTTGTGGGATCTTAAAAAATTTAAAGGAAAAAGGATTTAAACGAGGAATAGAGAGAGAATGCTGATGAGAGGACTGTGCTTGTTGCATGACAAAAAATTTAGATCCCTTGGTGGGTTCTTGGATGGATTCAGTGAGAATGTTTTGAGCTATACTTGAACTACCTTGATTAGGAGCGTTTCGATAAGCATCACTTCTTCTTATGTTACATATCTACCACATACGCGTTCCCCGTAGAAACACATGAGTGAAATAAATATAATTTAACTCAAATAGTAGGTTCAGAAAGAACCTACTTTCTCTTTCGTTAGAAAAGAGAAAGGGAATAAGAGGAGAGAAAATGAGATGAATCCTATGTTTGAACCGTTACAAACCTAACGGGCTCTATGTTTTTTGAAATCTTTAAGTTTTTTAGGATATTGATTTTTTTAATAATTAAAACGTGAGATAATTCGTGAAAAAAAAGGATCCGATGCCGAAAAAGGCTTGGAGGCATGAACTTCAATTTATGATACGAAACCGTGCAAGCTGAGAACTTGATCTTCCTACTGCGTGGTCTTAAACGTTTCCAACATCAGCGCTTCCCTCCTTTTCCTATGCTGAATTGTGCTAAATGTGCGTCCAGTTGTTTAGAGTCACGAATTAAACTCACCCTGTAAGTTTAACATTAATTGGTCATATTTCTCTCAACTGCATTTTATCGTTGACTCCTTTTTACTTTACCTTTTTGAAATTGGGATGATCAGGGTCCATCTTTTTTCTTAGCTCACCACAGATCCGAGTACATATCACAAATAAATGCCGACTGTACCGTAGATGGCAAACGGCCATTTAAACATTTTCATTTTCTCTCCTTTTAATTCCACCACTTAATCCGTTCTCAATGCAACTCAAAAAATTCTTTGTGGATAATTAAGAAAACATTAAAAAACCACACGAAACCAATCAAAATTATATAGAGAGAGAATTGTTGCGGCGATTGTTATGATTGGTAATTTGCTAAGCATGAAGGTATCTTGTAGCGATAGCAGTTTGTAATGTTAGCGGAAAGACTTGGAACGTCCATTGGAAAAGATACAACAACTTCAACCTGAGTAACGTTTAAATGATAACCTGAGATAATTTTCGCGGCCAAATTGAGAGATGAGTAATCTTTCTTAAAGTAAATTTCGCGCTTTGGAACCGCTTTTCGGGTTGGTTTGTTTCTTCTTTTTTTTTTATCCAGATTCCAGAAAAGTTTTAGGTCAGTTTGGATTTATTTCGGTACATTAGGAAGTTTTTGTTTGTAACAATTATCAAGTTAGACGCTGTAAACACTTCCTGGTTGAAATTAGGTTAAATTTGTGTCCTCATTTTGATGAACACGCTTTAACGGTTGACTTTTTTGAGTCCTTCAATTTAAGCTCAGTGAGTTGATAAGAATGCAACATCATCTTACTTATAGCTTGCCACATATTTGACCGGCTATTAATACCTGAAATAAGTTCAAAAGCTACCAAAGTCCTTGACGAAAAATTTGCAATTATATCATGGTCGACGACCGTACTCCGATCGCTGCGGCAACTACGTCAGTGGCTTGCATGCCACCAACGCTTCACAGTCGAAATATTGTGTTGATCTTTTCAACATTGTGCTAAGCAAACAGCTCAGCAAACATTTTAAATCAACATCATCAACGGCAGACCAACAATAAACAATAACAGAAAATGCTACTCTCATAAAACAAGGCAATGACGGTCAAAAACTAAACTAAGGCCATCCGCGAACTGAAAAAACGCCAGCAAAGCTACTAACTAACCTGTGTCGTTGGTGCTTCGGCGGTCCTACACTCTCTCATATGTGAAGGTACCTGTTAACGTATCAGTTCGTCAACACAAAGGTGAAACACAGGAGTATGCTGGCTTATATTAAATATAGTTGCCCGTTTTGAGAATTTAAGACAAATTTCTTATTTACAACAACTGTTCTGGGATGAAGATGATGATGATCCGTTTTGCGCTGTCCAAATTTCAGAAGTAGGAGCAACAGAGGCAGCAGCAGCCGAAGAAGAAAAGTGAAGAAGTCACTTGAAATAGAATAAATTTCCAAAGATATTTTCATATGTTAACATTTATGAGCTATGAGTTTAGTACAGGTAAATTGGAATTTTTGGCTGTGCTATGCCTGATCGGTTGGTTCATTTTGACCGGAGGGCAGATTGAGTTCTGAGGGGGCGTATACGAGCGGAAAGAAAGTACAATAGGAATTCCAAGGCAAGAATGGGTGAGGATCATCATTAAAGAATGTGCATGAGCAATCGATTGGTCGTTTAGGTGGCACAGAAGAAGGAAGGAAAAAACTTGAGAAGATTACAATGAGAGCTAAATTTGTTTTTTTTTTCGATGAAGTTAGAAGGATCTAATGAAGATCGATTGGATTGGGTGGATCTCGATCGGAACTGTTGCGCATTTGGAAGTTTGAATGCGGGTATAATTAGGTGTAAAATCTATAAAACCTCCTGTTGTGACGGTATTGTTTTTTTTTTTTTTTGAGGATATCGTGACAACTTACCAGTATAATCATCTCGTGCAGACCTCCAGTTATCAAATAATAGGCCCATCTTAGCTGTTCATTGCATAAAATCTCTCTGAAATAATTACTAATTTTTTCTTTTGGATTTTTGGTTTTTATGTCATTTTTTCAATCATATTTTAATTTTTTTATTGTTATGACTAATAATTTTTTTTTCTAATTTTCAAAAATTTAGAAATGGTTTCATAGACAAGTTCTATTCGTCAAAATGCTGTCCTCGGCGTATTTTGAAAAAAAAAACATAAATTTTCTTTTTTAAAAGTTTTCAAACTGCTGATTCGAGACGGATATGGTCCGTGCTTAAGTTTCTTGTCTTTTGAAAGAAGTGACTATATCAGACTAGAAAAATCCTTTTATATCAGGAAAAACTCAACTATCAATTGGAAAATTAATAAGAATTTTCCTGAGTTTTTTAAGGGCGTTAAACACCCAATTTTGATATTAATCCATCTAAAAAATTGTTCATTGTGTGCGAAGAGCGTTCTGAAAAAAGTGCTTCATATGTTTCTGACTTTGCATATCCGATTTTTTATCAGGTTTAGTATAAATCAGCTTTAGTGAACCCATCAAGTTTGCTCAACATATTAACAACACATCTGTAAACTCAACTCTCCTGTAAACGCAACTCTCCTGATATGGCTCTAAACAGCAGGGCTCTATCCGGCACTCAGATGAAGTCGGTGTCAAATCGGTCACACAACCTAACCTGTCTAACAAGCCAACTTTTTTTACGAGTTAGTTTTAATCGGTTACGTTTCGCAGTAAATTTAGTTCTTGGGCTTTCTACCTAGACACTACAGCTTTTGCCTTGCTCACATTGAACCCTAGACACTTTCCCAATCGCGGCATATGTTGGGCCTTTCATTATCTCGGCTTGCGCAGAATGCAGATCGACTTTTGTCAATGAGTGTCCACTCTTTCACTTTGATAGAGCTCCATATTTCAAGCAGTGTACTGTCAGTTTGTTCATGGTTTGACGTTTCTTTCTCAGAATCTGTTGTATCCTCATCTATCTCCAACCGTAACGTTCGGTTCTGACGATTAGGCCCTATCCATTATCCTTGAAGTCCAAACCATTCTTTTGCTCTTGAAACCCTTTCTACTGAGTTACAGATAGAGTCAAAGGCTCCTGTTTCACGAACCTTCGCTGCACATTTTAAGGATATTTGTTTTTCCTATGATCGGTTGGAGGACTGAAACAGAAAAATGAATAGATCAAAACAAAGATGAGAAGACGTTCCATCAAAAATGCGAAGCGCTTTATAGAAACTGGTCTTACCCTAATCCTTCCTTATTTTCAAGTTCGGTCTTAAGGTAATACATTTTGAATATATTCGGACAAATGTTGAATCAATAGTTTAATATTCGTCGGCAAGAATATGTTTTTTGATGTTTGAATGTTCCTGTACGAAGCTACTGGGTGCATTATACATCTGTAAAAAACAAACAAATCAGTAAGTCATCTAAATTTATGTATGAATCCATGGATGATGCTTTTAAAAACATTTTTGGAATAAATCAGTGGTTATCCAGGCCTTCTTGTTAGTCATCCAATGTAAAAAGAGCTGTTTCAAATCAGTGTTCAAACATGCCTATTTCCTGTTCATAGAATTATAGAAGACTACTCAATATTTTGATTTCTGAACTCTTAGCTTAAATGATTCATTCCTTTACAATAGGCTTAAAATCCTGTAACCAAATGCATTACTACATTGTATATTTATTGTGTAGTCAATAAACTCAATCACGATACATAAATGTTATTCCGATTAATTATTTGGGCCTTATTATTAACGCATCCTTTGAAACAAATATTTCCAACATGAGACAAAAACTGAATTTAGTATCCCCAATTAAAAGTCCACAAAACATAAAATTTTGGTAGATTCCCAATTGGCTTTGCATTACGTTGTGATGGTTTAAAGCATGTCCAAAATAAAAGGCAAGTGAATGGAAATGAACGAGTGCATAAAAAGTTTGTGTATTCCCTTAGTGGTATTTTGATATAATACAGAAATTTATTGAAGCCGCAATTTTATAAATCGTTGCTCATGGATTCGTATAAGAATAAATAGTTCCTCGAAAAATTTACTACTGGGATCGTTCTAAAATAAGATCCCCAAACTCGTAGATTAAAACACAGTTTTTTTTAGACGGAATCATTTTCATTAGGCAACACCGGCGCACGCAAAATTCTCTCTCTCTCTCTTTCTACCACACCATTCTCGCTTCGTCATCCCGCTCAGTATTGGCATTGCAGTCTTATAAAACGGAACTCATTTTTGTCATTAATGCCATATGTGATATTCACGCATCCATATGCTTCAAAATGCAGAGCTGATCGCATCTGAACATATTTTTGTCTTTTCAACGAAATCTATAGTGAAAATGCAGAACTGTCATGTTGTCTGCATCGAACCGTCAGAATGGCTGCGCCAAATTGTCAGGCTGTGTGCGCAGAATTGTCAGAACATGACCGTAAATTGACCAAGAGAAAGAAGAGACCAAAAAAAAGAGAGAGAGAGTTCACTGCAAGTGGCACAAATATTTACGATAAATTGTGGAACACAAATGTCACAAATGTCATGTCACTTTCAGACAGATTTATTGAAAATGATGAGGGTATACTGCTTTTTGAGATTGCAAAATTTCGAGGACAAATGTTCAAATAGTTTTAATAAGAAAACTGTCACAAATGTTCAAAAAGTTTTAATAAAAAAACTGTCCTTTCTATAATTTCGGGACTTGTGCGTACCGAGAATACCCATAGAATACCATTAGCAAAGCCGTTCAAAGACGACCACTAGTTTTTGCAAGAAGAGTAATAAGGAAAATCAGAGAACTTGTTGTACTCTTTCATGGCGGACAAGGGAAACGTGGGAGTATGAGCTCTCGCTCAAAACTTTTTCACATGCAATTTAACGTCTCACAACTTGGCCAAAGTCATAAAAGTTTGATAAAAACTATTTGGACTAAAAACTTTTTTTTTGTTTTGGAATGGGAAAGAGTTTTTATTGGTCGACTTTATGCCTTCTGAAACAGCAACTAACTTTGAAAGGTATTACAATACACTTGGGTACATCAAACGGGCATTTCAAAACTATCGCAAAGGAAAAGCGTCAAAAGATGAAAGTTCAAAAGGAAGGGTTTGAAGTTTGCACAGTTGACAACGCAACGGTCTCAATTTTTGACAATTTTTGACCAAAGTAAAAAATAAGCTGAGCGTAAGTAAAGTCAGAATTACGTCAAACGTGACATTTCATGCATATTTTCCATAAATATACGAAAAGGAGAAAAAATCTGGAGTAATGCGTTTGCAACGATGTAAACTTCAGAATTTAAAAAGTGGGGGGGGGGGGAATCCGAGTCGAGAACTGTTGCAGATATCAGGTGAATTCGCATGGTAAATGATGAACTTCTATTTCCAAAATTAAAAGTATACCTCGGTGGATTGCATTCAACCACTGACGATATAGTCAAGGAGAAGGTTGTCAAAAAGTGCCAGTCCAATCGATCACATTCGTCGGCCTTTTTTTTTCTGCTCAAAGGCATGCACTGTTGACATATATCGATTTGCTCTTATTTCTAAAACAAAGCATTACTTGGGTGAATTGCGATTGAATATCGACGGCAAAGTCAAGGAAAAGGTTACTCGATTTCTAAAAGATTTTCCTGTAGATTTTTTAACGAAATGGTTATGCAAGACCATCGATTGGAAAAGGATTGGAACACTGGACGATCGATTGAAATAGAGTTGGGAAACAAACAGAAACTGTGCTGGAAAACAACGTTTTAAGCTATAAAGTGATGTATAAACCTAAGAAAGTAAATTAGGCTGTCAATTTGCAAAATCCTTAGGCACCTGATTTTATAGATGATTTTCGCAATTATCTTCGTATCGAAACCGTTGTCAGCGGGGTGCTATAATCCTTTTCGGGGCTTGACTCTCAATCTGTCTGAGTTTCACGCCCTACATTTGAAAACCTAAGAAATTTTTGGAAATAAGGGGGTTTTCCGTCTTCCATTCGGAAAGTGCTGTCCATTTCCAAGTGCTGCTTCTAATTCGTGAAGAAAAGGATAATGTTAAAAAAAGTGTCTGAAGTTTGCACCGTTTCAAACGTAACGCTGTCAAAGTTTTTCACTATTTGCTTTGAGTAGATGAATAAACTGAAATAAAAACCTAGTAGAGTATTTAAAATTCAAATAAGTGAATTGAAATTACCAAGATTTTAAGTCAAATTATCCAAAAATCATTCGAAAAGTGAATAAAGAAGACCATTGCGCTTTAAACAATACAAACTTCAGGTACCTTGTCAAAAGAGACACGCGTCTATTCTTTTGAAGGTGGGATTGGTCAAGTAGGGTTTTTTTTTGTCTAAATCGAACAATATTGATGTTGACGATATGTGGTTTCAGCAAGATGAAGCGAAATGTCATAAAGTCTGTAAAACAATTCGGTTGCTAGGATAGACATTTCCTGGGCCTATACTCTTTTGTTTCTATGATCGATTGGCCTTCTAGGTTATGTGTTTCAATACAATTGGATTGTTGTACTGTAGAACATTTTGAAGTCAAAAGGCTCAAGTTTGAATCAGTCATAGTTTGAAGGAGGAAATTCAACGGTGCATCTACAAAGTTTCGTCACATGTCTGCTGAAGGTGCGTTTGAAGTTTTGACAAAAAAGACCGTATGTGGTCGCAAAGGCCTGGAGGTATTTCACTGGATAGAGTATTTTCATACATGATCATACCCTATGTTCCATATACTTGCAAGGTAGAAAAGCAAATTTAAGATGCATGTTTTCGCAAAATTACGACGAAATCGCATTTTTTAGACTTTTTTGCACGCCCTTTACATATTGGATGTTACCATGGTGCCCGCCATTTACTTCTTCCTCCCTTTTTTTTTAATTGTGGAAGACACGTTGCAGTTTTTCTGTTCGTTTGCCCTCAAAAAAACGCATTGGGACCGTCATCTTTTCAATATCACTCCTTTCTTTCTTCTTATTCTTGAGTGTGGAGCTTCTTTTCTAACGTCATAAATCATTTGTTGGTTCTCGCTCATAGTTTTAAATATGTTCCCTTCTATTTTGGAATCATATGCAAAACGTTTTAAATTAATTAGGTTCGCACATGTTAGTGCTAATGGGTGGAATATATTCTCGCAGGATGCACATCTGGAAAAATTTTAAATTTTTATCCAGGGTGAATTTGTTGAGATTGCATTTGAGTTGGAATTAATTTGTGTTCAGGAGATGCAGATCTTATTCTTCAAGATCTGAGAGATCCTGAAGAATGAGAATTTATGTTTGTTCATGGTCTTAATTCGCTGCTTAGTTAATTAAACAAAAGATTAATTTGAAACTGGACTATACTGGACTGGCTATATTTGCCAGGTGAACTTCTTCTGCATCATCTTAAATCCTCATTCGCTTTGTAGAACTAGATGAAACATGCAGCTCTCACAAAAGAGAGTATCTACCCGAGCTTCTTGTAAAAATTAAATGATTGGAATCTCTAACAAACCTAGTGTTGCTTTTGTTGTAAATAAAAGGAACGATTCTTGATGAACAATTAAGGCTGATAGAAATCTTTAGTTTACCTTTAATTAATGTTTTGATTTTCATTTGGCACACGAAAAAAACCAAAAGGAAAATATTTTTTGTTCACCTGCATAAAAATGGTAAGATGAGTTTAACGAATTTCGTTGAAGAATGCAAGTATCTATTAAACTATTCCAAGTTTGTTCAAGGAAGAAGAAAAAAAAGAAGGTTTCTCGCAACTCATTGGCGCACCTCGAAGCAAACCATTCAACTGCAACTGAATTTACTGTAAGATTTTGATTACTTTCACAAAATCCATTTGCAAGTAACAAATTCAACCTGCTTAAGCTCCGCCGAAGAAAAGAAGGAAAATGAAAAACAACACAGGGAAAAAACAGCCTATCTAAGAATGGACGTAATTGATGGTTCCAACTAATACCTATCGACAAATCAAACTCCAATACGTTCAATCGAAGCAAGCCATGAACTGTGAATGCAATTGTATAAGAAAACTCTTTGTGAAATTTAAGAAGAAGAGAAAAAAAAATTGTTTGCTGACTTTACGTAATTGCACTTAAAAGCAAGCTAGCAGTACTTTTCCGAACGGAAATTCAAAGAAAAGTATCTAAAATTTGATTTGGGTAGGTTTCCATGTTGCCAAAATTTTGGTTCTTGTATGTCGGCCGGATCGAGAGATGCTACTCGAAGAAGCTTCCTAGGTCCGTTAGTGGTCATAAATTAAGTAATTTCTCAGGTGTTGAGAAATTCTAAAATTAGAATCGACACATTCGCCTAATGAGATGGAAAAAAAAGAATACCGATAAGAAGTCATGAGGAGAAAAACAGAGACCATTTATTCGAGACTGAAAAGAAAGCAACCAAAGAAAAAGGGCACTTGTGTGTTGCGCAATTAATTAATTTTTTTCGGTTTTGGAGTTTTATTTCTACTCCTGTTCTTGCATTCATGCGCATCGTTATGACAGATACCTGAATCTTTTTATCAGAAGACAATCAGAACATTTTCCAATTAGACTTGTATGTGTGCTTAGCTTAGGGACTCTGTGGAACGATAAAAACTGACACAGAAACAACTATAATCCCTCCAATCGCATGGCAATATTGATTCTAATGTCAATCACCTGCCACTCGAGTATTTACGCTACAATTTCACGCACAAGTCTCCGCGAACCACAAAGACGACAACAACGTCTTATCTTGGGCATCTTCTTCTCGCATAACTGTTCACCTTATTATCAAGACCAGGTACGCTGAAGACGCTCGCAGCACCGATCGATTGAGCTACATATGTTAGTTGTTGGTTCGATCGATATTTTAGTATGTTATTTTTCCTCCTTTCCACTCGACTACTATCAACAATTTATCAGTAGATTATAGCCAATCTGATGTATCTCATCATTACGAGTCATTGTCCCCAAAGGTAGCACGACGTTAGATTCTTCAGCTCAACAGCCTTCAGGTTGGGTGGAGCGAGTGGGATGAATACTTATGTACCTGGTGGATCGCTACAGATACATATCGAAACTTCAATGCTAGATCGGCATGATCGGTGTAAGAAGAAGTTAATGTGGTGTAAGTCATCTTTACCAGGTGTACAATGGTCAAATCTTTAGGAGGTTTTTCAGTTAAAGTTGAAATTACACGTTTATTACTACGAACGCTCTACTTTCAATTGAAATACGTGTCGGTTGCATTTAGGTGCTGGTTCAAGTTGGACTAGGGGTCATCATACGAATACGAGTGGACAGACTATAAAGTTAAGTGGAGATACTGGTGCACTTGAGACATAATTTTCTAATCTATTTCTGTTGCGACATCACACTTATTCCATCAAGCTAATCCAGCTAATTAAGAATGATCCAAAAGAAAGCATGGGACGGACACGTTTGAGAGGGAATTGAAGACGTTAGGAGCGTTGGTGAAAAAAGAGTCATTTGTCCTCTGCAGTTAACGATTTCTGTTAAGAAAAAAAGTGTATCGCGTTCCTAGAAATTTCAGAATAAGAATGCCATGTAAGCTGCTCAAAAGTTATGAAAAATATGTCCAAAGGAAAAAAAATACATATTCAATCATCCAAACATACACAATGCTCATTTGGAGTAATACCACCTAATTCTAATCCGAATTTCCCAATGTAAGTGAATGCTATTTTTCGTATGTGTCAACTAGATAGATTTATGTTCAGCTCTTTTGGGGTTCTCTGCTTTTGCTTCAGCCCTTGCGAGCTCTCTGTAGTGCGTTGCCTCGACAGACATGATGCCTCGACAGACGTCCATTCCAATTATCCACCCTTTGCTGCTTTGCTTGTTCCTCCAGATCAGTCCTGAATTTCTGTCGTCTTTTCAAAAAGTTGCGTTTAGGGAACAGGGTGAAAGGGTTTCACAGAGGGAGAAATTAATCTCTACGGTGGATGGATGCCTTCAGAGAATTTCTTGCGTTTTGAGCTACGTTGAGGGTTGTGCCTCATCACCAGGTGTCTGATGTTTGCATCATTTGATTCAAATTACCATAGCTCTTCCAAAATTCCAGATGGAATCCTTAACCTTAACCTCGAAAAAAGGAACATTCACAATACATTGAACATACCTTTAACCTATTTAACCCAAAGGATTAATTCCCATCGAAGGTTATAACCATCATTAATTTTATAGAAATTTGATGGCAGTTGAAAAGTTGTTGCCTTGATCCTGGTCAATCTTGTTAATGTTTTGAATAATCTTGAAAAAATCCAAGCTTTCACAGACGTCTAATTTGTGGCACTGACTTATCTGTTTTATCCTGGTCTTTTTTGTCACTTCTTTCAAATCTGTGACAATTTCTTATCTGTGACACTACACACACATCCCATCAAGATGGTGTATGCCGTTTCCAAATTTTGGCACTTTCTTACCTAATTTTTGTCACTGTCTTATCTGTCACCATTTCAAGATCGTCCATCAGAATGTTGTCTGCCATTTGCCCAAAGTGTTTTGCCACTGTTGTTTGTGGTGGTTGCGTTTTGTGGAGTAGTGGTTCACTGACGATGCTGTGGAGTTTTTTTGCTTTTTTAATGCGTTCTTTACTACACTAGAGAGTTTCTTGTAGCGTATTGCATTCGTGGCAGGAAATTTTTTTAAACCCCCATTGTCCTTTTTGGTGAAGCTGATTGTTGACCGACTTGACTCGAGTTCTAAATTGATGCTTAATGCTCGCTGGTATTAATTATGTTTTTGTTATCCTAACAGGTTTTTTGAATGCTTCCAATGCTGATCCCAGCTATAGTGTATATTCCTGTATTGAAAATTTGTGTATTTTACGAAACAGCTTGGTCAAAAGTTGGAGTCGATCGGTCTTTCCATTTTCGTTACTATGTTAGTAATTCCTGTTGAAGCCCTTGGTTTCTACTGTCTGCATAATATATTTTTCGTCTTTGTCGTTTTTTGAAAGTGGTAGGCTTAGTATTCGATGGATCCTTGCTGAGGAAATCTTTGAAAAAATTAATGAGTTACCGCAATCGTCCTTTGTGTTTGTAAAGCTTTTTTGCGTATTCCAAAATGAAATAGCAGTTCTTTATATGAGTACACAAGTCCAGAATAGCTTTATAATTTTGTTCTTCGGTTTCCATAGTTAAGGCTATGTTTTCATGCATTGAGTATATATGATAAGTCTCAACAGGATTGACCTTTTTCACAATTGTCAACACGTCATAAACGTAACAGATCCTTGGTTGTTCTCAGATTGTATTCAGGAAGCTCCTCATCGTGACTCCGCCTGTTTCTTTGAAATATGTTCCTGGCATCATATAATAATTTTCATCAACGCTTGCCGTTCTCCTTCTAAAAGCCCAATCTTGGTGTTTGTCGTATAACAGACGTGCTTCCAATATTGCTAGTGCCTCCTTCACCGAAACGCTAGGAAACAGTGCTATCACGTTGAAAGATATAAACATCTAATTGGTTCTAATTCCGCCTGTATCTTGATGTCGCGTGACATCTTCTTGGTTATTTTTAACTGTCCTTGGGCCTATTTTATAGCCAATATTTTGCAGTGAATTTGGCTTGTTTGTGAGTTCCAGGTTTTTGGAGGCTCCCTACGAACCTTAGTCGTGGGATACATGGGGTTGATGTTCTCAGCAATTGAGTGATTCTTTTAACTTAGTTCGGGTGAAGATCTTCCCTCAGTTCTATGAACTTTCTGCTACACAGGATTTTGTTTACTTCTGTTTCGAAGTATTCTTCGAGATTTTGAAGTTTAATTGAAAAAAACTGATAGTCATTCAAAAAATGCCCTTCCCTTTTTATTATGTTCGCCCATCTTCCAGGCAGAATACAGATATCGCGTTTAAAAAATTCCTCATTTTTCGAGGGGACCCAAGAATCGAACCAATTTAAAAGTAGAATTGAACAAGTGGTAGTCTGAAGGAGCAATGTCTGGAGAATACCACCCGTGTGGTATATCATCCCAGTTCAGTGTTTCCAAATTTTCCTTGACAACTTTAACAATACAACCCAGCATTGCCGTGTTTAAAGATCACTTTGTCAAGTAACATATTGGGGCTATTAAGTTTAAATGTTCAACTCATTGTATCAATTGATGTACTTAACGTTCCGCAGTGATAGTTCCATTAGGTTATAGTGCTAGGTACTAGATCACATGGAGTTGATCCTTGCAGGTACATATCATTGTATTCTTGTCATGAATACTCCGTTTGGCCATTGAAGTTTATGCATGGGCAAGCTCATATCATGGTTTTCTGTGCTTTTGATTGTCGTAGTGGATCCAAATTTTGTCTCCCCTCCTTATTTGATACAAAAAACTCTTCCGAATTTGTGTTCAGAGCAGATGCTCGCTTGTTGAGTCATTCCCATGGATTCAAGAAGCTCCTCTTGAGTTTGGCATGAATTTTGGTCCAGTAATTCTTGCAACTCAGCGTCTTCAAACTTCATAGGCCTCCCTTCGCGTTCTTTGTCTCTGATGTCAAAGTCATCACTTTTAAAACGCTGGAGCCAATTTCAATAAAATGGTCAGAGCAACCCTTTTTTTGCCGTATTGCCTATCACTTACGTCCTTTTACTAAACTGATCAATTCGAAACTGGCCCTAATAGATACCTGATCTGGCCCTAATAGATCTACCTGAAAAATCAACAACAAAATGATATGGAGGGATGGTATCAGAAAACTGAGAAACAAGACGAATCCGAAACAGAGTCCGAAATGTGCAGACTTGGGTATCCGAAATAGAGTCCCGAAAATATTCGACATAACAAGCCAACATGGCCCCCGTACAATGCGATCTCCCATTTTTTTGAATTCTGAATCAAGTGAGTCGCTGCAGTTTCACCACCGAAATAATACTTTACCTTAATCAGTTAAGCAAAAGATTCCAGAGATACGTGGTGGGAAACTTGTGTCCAACAATAGGACATAGCAAAGCTACAATATCGCTCTAGCTTTACGGAAGAACGACCCCAAACTACGAGCTTAACTTCATGCTGGTCTTCAGAATAAGATCACCCAAAACAGAAATACTATATGCCATGATCTATACCCCATCCTGTTCTTCTTTGCCTTATTAATCAATCAAAATACCATCGGTATAGAGTACATAGAGCGACTCCAACTCCATGACAGTTTTTTTTTTTGGCCGGCTTTCTTCGCTTTGAATTTGATGCGTAGGCTCCCTGTAGCGATTTCGTATCAATTGTCTTGGTCGATTCAAGGACTCACACCGTGCATAGTATAGACATGCTATCACCAGATTTCTCACCAACTTATCGCAAAAAAAAATGATGTTGATTTCAAGTTGACAAATTTGATTTTCGGTGAAAGGCCATCGATCATTGACAATATCAATCAAAAACCTGATACCGATCTGTATAAAAAGTTGACTTAATTATTTATAAAATGCGAATCGTGACGAAGATGCGTGCACGGAATATGTAGAAATTCAGACATAAGTATCAAGAATGAATTTTAATACAAAGTTACTGCCAAATAAATATAACTGCTGAGGTTGCTACGCCAATTCTTTAACGTATGGAATGACTTATGTGATAAGATGCAATATCTTTTCATCTTTAAATTGCCGGAGATCTTCAATTCTCGCTTTTTTAATGTTAATTTCTTGCATTGTTTTTGTCACCATTCTGCTCCTCGATCAGTAAAGGAAGTAACCGCTATTATGGTGTATATGATTTTCAGTGAGTCCCGATTCCATAATTTTGAGCGCTTGTAAATTCTTACAGGCGGACAAATTCCATCAGGATCAGATGATTATCGGCTTTCATAATCAAATCAATGCAAGGTTGTCCTATTACTATTGCAAGGATTTTTCTATCATGTCGATAAGAACGGTTTCCTTTCTTTTGGAGATAGCAGCGTTCATGAAATCAGTGAATTAGAAGGTCTCTAATGACTTTTCAGGCACATGAAGACAACTCAAAATTTGGCTCAGTACACCCAAAACAGAACTCCCGCCAAGCACTGCTGTGAGATGGTTTACAATAATTGGTACGTTGCATCCTTCAAATGTTTCAAGAAGACTACATCCATGCATTGTGAAGTATGATTTTCCTCTAAAATATCCCTCAAAACTTTATATCTCCCAAACACAAAACAATAGAGGAAAAGAGTTGACATCTTTGGTGTCAATTTTATTTTCAGATTGGTTCTATGTGTTAGATATTTTTCTACTGTCCAACCACTAACAAAAATCCGACGCCTATGTTGTCTCAAGCCTCTTTCTCTTCCTGAGAGTCACAGCGGTGCAGAAATAGAATCCTTGGGTATACTGTCCATGTAATCCTGTCAGTTTGAAAACGGATATCCGAAAGTAGTTTTCTGACAAAGACACACACTATTTCATATTGAAAGCGTTGAAAGCTTGCTCGTGAAGAAAGGACATCATTCTTTATCACTGATATGAATCTCGAAATTACTCAATTGGGCTCGTAACCAAAAAAATCTTCGGGGGTTGGGCGAGTTGACTGATAGAAGCTGTTTCTGAAGACGATCCTTGTTGATTCTCATCAGAACTGTGCAGGTGTGCATTGAAGTAGTTAATCTTTATGGGGTTAGACCTATTTTTGACAGCATTGTTTCCATCATAACCCCACTAAATTTGTAAGAAAATACTTTAGATTGATCAAGTAAAATGGATTTGTAGACTCAAAATTACCCAAGTGATATAGAAAGTTCCTAGAGAATTCAAAAACCGAACGTTTTCCTCTATTTT
Organism: Stratiomys singularior; assembly: GCA_954870665.1. NCBI lineage: Eukaryota > Metazoa > Arthropoda > Insecta > Diptera > Stratiomyidae > Stratiomys > Stratiomys singularior. The sequence goes on along the minus strand of OX940881.1, from coordinate 7,850,860 downwards.
TGCTTTGAGGCATTATTGGTAAACTTCATCGTCCACACACTTTATATGTGACTGATTCGATTAAACCCACTTTCACAACTGTTCCTTTGTTTCTAGAGTCTGGCATTAACTATTTACGCAACAGCTATTTATGGAAACTGAATACCGTTAGGATGGAAACCATATAAACCAAGAATTAGTCTTCTACGAAATTGGCAGAACGTTCTTACAAAAAGGCGTCAAAAGATAGCGCAAAGTCCTTTTAATCTAAAACCACATGAATATGGATTTGCATGCATTTGGTGAGCGCATGGACCGTTAGAGTCGGCCTTTCTGTCATGTGTATATCAGCAATAATTAGAAATATCTGACTCCTGTAATCTCTAGATTACCTTAATACGGTGGCAGGATGTTCTAGAGTCAAAACTAGAAATCAAATTGTCACGGAATTCAATTCAATTTCAACGGAAAAAACAGAAGTTGTTCACATAGGATGAAGAGTCACAAAGAAATCACAAACTGCTCCAATGTCTTTAGATTGTCAACCGATGATACTTAATCTGCGCAATCCTTAACGCATATGCGCTATCACATACTTTATGGTGCACTAGTATTCCGGTATCTCAAATAGGCAATGGTTTTGATTATTTTCAGTTTTCAAATTTTTTTGGATAGTAAGACTGAAGTTGTCGTCAATTTTTCGAAAAGAAAAATAATCTTGATGAGGATACGAGGGTCAAGGATAAGAGTAAGGATACAGGGAGGATCTAAATACTACGTTGTCGCTTATGAATTCTAATCAGTCAGTATGGCTGATACGACCAAACCTAAAAAGAAGCCATTTTCAAATAGTGTTTCTTGACTACTTGATGCTTTGCTTTAAGGTTTTTAGCAGATTGGTTCCATGTGGGAGAACCCCAAATCATATCAGCGCGATACTAAGATTTTAAAGATGACAATTTTCTTTCGCAGATTCACACTTGAAGGGAATTTTCAAAAGACAAACTTGAATGTTTTCGCACTCATATGATCGATTTCATTGTTAAAAGTAAGCTTTCGATCAAGTTCTCAACCTAATAACCAGTCAGATTTTTGTACTAAGATATTTGGTCCAGGAGGACCAGGGAATCATTTTCGTCTAAGAGGTGTATGGGTATGTTATGCAGCGTAACGAAGTTTTGTTTTCTAAAGAATTTTCCCATAGTTCTCCTTAGGTTGCTGTTGATTTTCCACCACCAAAAGCTTTTGCTCTGGGTTATTGATGATTAATTTTTTCAAAAATTAGTGCCATGATGATTAATTTTTTGAAAGATTGGTGCCAGAGGCTTAAAAGCAGGTGTCATCTGCAAAGACTGCAAGAAGACAGTTTTGGCGAGTGTGTAAGTTAGATGTGAATATATTAAAGAGTATGGGGCTGAGACGCGAACCGTGTGGAACATCAGCAGAGACAGTTATCGTAGTAGATGTTGATATTTCTCAGCAAGGCTGAAATTTGTGGCATTATGGTGGGAACTGCATTTTTTGATCTTATGAAGCATGCAGTATACTGTCCTGGACACGGTATGAAAGGCTCTTTCAGTGTCAATCGTCAGGAAGCACACGCACTAATTTGTCTGCAGAGACTCTAAATAACCGGTATTCCATTGAGTACCAATTCCTGCAGTCAAACAGAAAATTAGAGAGGATGTTATTGCTTTCCAAGTAAACTGTGAAATTTTATAGAAGAAGATTCTCAAAAAATTTGCCAAGCACTGCAGATTTTGCCCTGGCAAATATTGGTCTGTAGCAGCATGTTTTCGGGAATTTCGAAAATTTGAAATTTTCAAACAGGCGTTGAATATTTGTAACGATATCGAAATTTTAACTTTTTGAATTTTTAAGGATAATTGGACTGAATTTTTTGAAGTTTCTTCTGTTGCAATCTTGAGTTTCTTGTGACCTTTTTGTTTGTTATCACAGCACGACCATCAATAACCGTCAAAAAATGAAAAAAAAATTGAGACCGTTGCGTTTTCAACGATGCAAACACTAGACACCTTATACAACGCCTGACTGAAAATGTCCTTCTGAATATATTAATACTAAACAGAATGAATGAGTCAACTCAAACAAATTATTTTTTCGACAGATTTTTGATAGCTTTGTTTGGTAATCCGTAAATTCCAGGGGATGTTGAGAACAAACAAAGCTAGTAGTGGCCCAGGTCGTCATCTTTCATAATTAACCAAAGTAACCATTTTTGCTTATTCTTGTACGAACTAACTGAAAGTAAAGCGCGTAGTCTTTAACCACGTTCCATATAATATGTTGTAGCTTATTCACGATGACAGTAATGACTTGACTGAATATGATACTTCCATGTACTCTGTTTTTTGGCCTATATAAATGGTTATCGTTCGAACTGGGTGAGCCGGATGCGTTCTTTTTGCTTCAAATAAGATTCTGATACAAAATCAATAGCGGCATGCATTCATAAATCATGTACGAACATCGATCAGAGAACCACAAACATCTGACACTTGGAAGAAATTTGATTTTAAGGAGTTCAAACCACAACTCGCAAAAAAAAAATGAGTTCGGAGTATCATTGATCTTGATCAAGCACTTGATCATTGATCACTGGTCAAACTAAATGAAAACTGAAACCTTCATTAAAATGAACTTTCTCAAGCAAGCCATCACGATTTGCTGAAACCATCAGCGGCGCACTTTTACAATCTGGACTAGTGTCTCAATACACTTGATTCCAAAGCAGAAAAAAAATGAACACAGGTCATCTAATCATGTAGGTAAGCGCCGAACAATGTTTTGGCAGAAGAGCTTGCTCGATCGATTTGATTTGACCTTATTTCGTTTCGAAACAGGTGAACATAAGAGTCATCAACTGGTTACCATACACGTGTAAACAGTAAACACAAATAGATGGAGTGGGACAGCGGAGAACGGAAAAAGGTGCGAATAAAATGAATTGAAAACGACGTAAAAAGTTAAGAAATTCCAGAGGCCAAGTGACCGATGATATGACCTCTCTCTCTCTCTACATTCACCGTCATCGTAATCTTTTTGGTCGTTCTACTTGATTAGGCCATTGGTTTTCAATCGATTTCATTGGATGGTGATCCGCTGTCCAATATTGGTCGTTAAATTGTAAGATACGATTGGAATCAACTGAGTTCATGGCGAAGGGAAGTTTCCAAAAAAAAGAGAGTGGTCAAGTGTGGTCCTTGCAGGTATCTCATAGGGTATAGAGCAGAGTTGAACCGTTTAGCCAGTATTTTACTGAGTAGAGTATATTGCATTCTTGTCAAAGCTTACTCTTGTCAGTTTCCCTCTCGGACAAATCCCACCCAATCAAGCAAGAGTTTCACAGTCAATTCTAAACCTATTTAAATCTCGGTGGGTCGTCTTCCCATTCATCAAAAAACATGCCGAAACGATCGAGAATTCCAATATATTTTCATAATCTTCTTGCACTGTGGCCATTTGTTCAAGTCATTTATGGAATTCTTGTGTGTCGGCATGAGTAAAATCACACGCAAAGAATGCTCCCGGGTACCATTTACTTACTTTTTACTTGAAGAAACTTGTCCCACGACTGGTACTAGTATTGATACTGGTACTGAACTGTAAGCACTATGTCCTAAGTTGTCTTTAAACGTTTCTACTCGTCTACTATATGAGCTTGGTAAGTGAGTGCACATGGGGATTGTGCAAGCGTCTCAAGACACCATGGAGCAAGACTCCAAGACATGTCTTAGTTGGTTGGATTTGCTGAATGGAGAGAAGAAGAAAAAAAACATAAATTAAAAATAAAAGAAGATTGTTAGTCATGGAAACCGGTAATCCACCAAAAAAAATATTTGGCCTCCACACGAAGCTGTTGAGTGGTTAGTTTGCTTCGGCGCGCAATTTTCCCAATTGGAGCTATGCAGGCTATGCAGAGATCGTTGAATTTATAGTATTCTTCAAAAAACAGTCAATATTAAAATGAAGAATTGACCAGTCCTCCAAGACGGTGGTATCGTCTTCAGTGGTAGCATAGTCATCATCATCCACAACAACGTGGTGATCTTTGCATCGCGATGACTACATCTTCCGTTTTTGTAGCGGCTTGTAGATGTCTTGCTACTTGTCCAAATTGAATAGAATACAAAAAAGAAGAAGATTGGTCTCGAATCTTAGAGCGATGCATTTGCATTTAGTTGTCGTTTTAATCGGATCTTAAGTCATTCTTTCCAAATGTTTATTTACTATGTTGTCAATGAACTATCGTATCGTTTGTTGGTCTTGTATCTTTTCAAACACGAAAGTTCCGTTAATGCGTGGAATTCAAGAGAATTACATAAGACGATGCATTCTGCTTTCCAGCGATAATCAGACGTACGTTAGAAATAAAGTGGTGGATCCCTGGTGGACCGAGGGCGATCAAAACTTTGCAAGGAGTCATTGCAATCGTCTTTACTTTTATTACTAAAATTGTTATCTACTTTTGAAAAAAAAAGAATAAATATATCTAAAAAGCCTCGGATAAACGTGTGAAAATGATCACAGTTTTTCAGGAGCACGCAGAACGAATAGGGTAGTTTGTACGATAGTTTAGGGCAGTACGCAGTACCCAGTACAACTAGAACTTATTTTTTAACTTAAACAACTTTTAAAAACAAAACCTTCAATCCCTTTCCAAGTACTCTCCACCGACACTTACGCTTGTTCAACCCAATCTTTATTCCACAACTCAAAACATTTTGAAAATTTGGCCTCTGTGATCGCGGCAGGTCCTCCGTCGTTTTTGTTTTTCTTCACTTCAGTAATGTCGAAAAAAACGATTCCCTTTCATACATCTCTCTCTACTTTCGGGGATATGAAAAAAGTAGCAAGAACAAGGTCGGGTGAGCAAATGGGGCGGGGCATAGTGATCATATGATTTTTTGTCAAAAATTTGCACACAAACAGGACTGAGAGAGAAGGGGCGTTATTACGGTGAAATAGGAAGTCTTCGGACTACCACAAAATAGGCCTTTTCCGCCGCAAACTGTTACTGACACAATCTGTACAAAAAGAAGAAATCATGTTTTCTACTTTTTCCATATAAAAAGCCTGATTAATTGTCTGACCCTAAGGAAGAAGCTCTAAATGGACGACCCGTTTGTCACCGACAAAACAAATTATGCTTTTTTGACGTTGGATTTCACTTTCAGAGCTTTTTTGGGGCGAGGCAAACCGAGGCAAAAGTCTACCACTATCTTGATTGTTGATTTGTTTCAGGATCGTAACCGTAGCACCATAGTTTATCCCCTGTGGTGACCCTGGGATGAATAATTGGGATTATACCAACATTCTTCTTTCAAAGCAAAGCATGCTTCGATACAGTCTTGTTTTTGGTCAGCAATGGAGACACATATTTGGCAAATGGCTTTATCATCTTCAAATCTTCTCCATTTCACTCCAGACATCTACAAAAGTCGTTTTTACCGCATGATTTTGCGAGTTTTTCCACCATTTTTGTCAGTTCAAGCCGTGGATGAACGCCTAGGGCAAGGCTTGTTGTCAACTGACATTTCCTTTTTTTTTGAAACGTGAAAACCAATCAAGCACTTAAGTTTTCCCACTAACATCATCTTTAAAGGTAGTTTTTAACATGTGTCTGAAATTGGCATCGTTGTAAATGCAACGCTGTCAAATTGCTTCACTATTTCTTTTTAGTAGATTACTTAAAAATAAATTAACACCTAGTAGAGTACTTCAAATGCAAAAAATCGAACAAAATTTACCAAAATTTTTAGTCAAATTCTCCAAAAAACATTCAAAAATTGTCAAAATTAGAGATCGTTGCGTTAACAATGATGCAAACTTCAGCCACTTTTTTTTGACATACAATACAAGAGTTTCTCTGCCAGTTTTCCCGAGCAAGAAGCCAAACGACAGAAGCCTGCTGTTCAAAAATATCAACTGTCTGAAAATGCTGTGTGAGCTGTGTGAACGTTTTTTTTGGGGTTCACCATCCGGCAGTTAAAAGAGGTTCATCAAAGAAAAAATTTAATGCAAACAGAAACAAGCTTACATTAGCTTAAATAAAACTTAATACAAATAGAAACATAGTTTCATTCTGGCAATACGTCACCGTACATACATTCACTCTTCATTAGACATGATGAGGGGTGGGGGGGAGGGGTACGAAATGGCCGGAAAGTGCCAGTTTCTAAGCCTTTCTTTTTCGTATTTTTTTGTAACGATTGATGCCTACATGGTTTTAGCAGACGCTTTAATATGCGCTAAGGTTTCACTTCGAACACTTGGTAGGTACTCATTTCTTCACTAAACCCTCTGATTTTTTGAATGAGACTGTTATAATCCCGAAATTACCGTTACTTTTTCCCAACACATACAAATCATGAAACTTTCATACAAATTTTCGAGGCGAACCAGCCTTATTACGGATGTTCTGTTTTTCGATACAAGTGGAGACTAAGTGGAGTCCTATTGTTACGTAGAGTATGATATAGTGTAATAACATATGGTAAAAATACAACTAAAACACTTCGAACAAAGTCCTGATCTAATGGCTTAGAGCTGAAAGTACTTGAATTTTCTCTGGGTAGCTTGGGTCCGCCGGGCCTTGCTTCGTGGGTCTCGAGGACGCGTTTCGGCTGCATACAGCCATCTTCAGCTCGTTCAAGCTCGAGAACGAAATGGCTGTATGCAGCCGAAACGCGTCCTCGAGACCCACAAAGCAAGGCCCAGCGGACCCAAGCTACCCAGAGTTAATTTTGGCCTGCGGCAACACCAAAACGAATTACTTGAATTTTATTTATATTAGTCAATATTCTCTCAATCTTACTATTTCATTTTATCTAGAACAACACCTTAAAATCGAGTAAAAACACATCGATCTACTTAAACAACTACAAAACTAGTATAGATAGTTCTGTCTCTTTCTTCGAGGTGACGGTCGCGAGTGTTATTGCTCTTTTAATAATTCCTCATTTTTTCCTTTGATCAGGGATAATAAACTCTCAAACTCTGAATTCGTAAATATTTATAATAAACCTACAAATCTAAAATCGCATGGCATGGCATTTCTTTAGTTGCAGAGCTCTCCGCTGGTCAATAGGTCTTTGTATCTTTTTCTTCGTCATGGGACCCCGCCAGGATTTGTCTTGTAAGGGATTAAGTCTAGGTTCGTAGCATGAAGCACATCACCTTCTTAGGCGAGGAGCTGGAATGGCCTCAACAAGGGGTAACAATCACAACATAGCTCACTAGCGCTAATACTTCGACCAATCTCCTGTTCTAACGGTATTCGATCCAAAAAAGGAGAATTTTGTAAATTTTATTAGTAAATATATTCTTGTTTTACGCAAATATGAACAAAAGTCTATCGATCCAAATGAAGTTGCACTTATTTTGGGCAAATACGACGTGCTCGCACTCATGTCCTTACTTTGGTAAAGAATTTAAACAAAATTAGTGGAATTTTATAATAATTCTTAAATAAATAGCGTTTACACTCCGAGCAAACTCCTGATTAAACATAATTTAACCAAAATTAAGGGAATTTTATAATAATTTTTAAATAATTATTCCATACTTCATAAACAATTCTCTTACTCCATCCTCAATAATAGATACTCAGACTACCAACACACTTGAATAACATTACAATACAACTAAAAATCTTTGTCTAAATTTTGAATCCTTGCAAACGCGATTTTTTTATTACATTTTGAATGTTTTTTGTACAATTCTGACTAACAATTTGTGTAAATTTTGTTCGCATTTTAGAATTATTTGCTTCTACTAGGTTTTCAATTCAATTTGATCATCTACTGAAAAGAAATAGTGAAGAAATAGTTGATAGAGTTGCATTTGCAGCGATGCAAACATCAGACACCTCCACACCTTTATACTGCTTGTTCTATCTCTTTCTGGTGGAAGTCGTTCGGGAGGTTGATTGCTATTACATGTTACGCCATGGCCTTAAGGCGCGTCTACGTGTCTGAGACATGTTTTGGTTTTTTTGTCGTTTAAAGTTAAATGGTAAGCTATAGTTACGTTAGTAAGGTTAGTTACGTAGAGAAGTTGGTTTCATGTTTTCTATATTGATATTCAGTTAATAATACTATTCGATCGTATCCAAATTGATGACCAGTCATCGGTTATTTATTACCCTTTTGACCAACTCATTCTCGCCCAAAGTGAAGTTTAAATATTCTTCCATTCAATCATCTCATCCTGAATGCAACTAAAATATTTCATTGATGTCCTCCAAAAAAAAAAAGAATATCCCGGGCTCAACAAAACAAATTGATGATGATAAATATTCCGAAGGGTCACAAGTGAAATTTAATTATATTTTTGTATTACTTTTTCCGCTCGTTGCTTATGGCTTAACAGCAGGCACGAAGGAAGACCTTTAGTTAATCGAAGGGATATTCTTTGGCAGGGACGACCCACCTGATGATCATTATAATGCGGTTTAGATAATCGTCGCTTTCTAATTTCATGGTCGAATTATTATGCTCCGCATAAAGAAAAATCATTGTTCCACCATGCACCAGCGTCGTCATCATCATGAACAAATTGGTGAAATGGTGAAAGAACGAGAGAAATAAAAAAAAATCTTTCAGATCCAAAAAAAGGGATTGCTTGATGTGATTTTTCCGGATGGTGGAAAATTTTAGTCGTCACATACCCAATTAAAATTTGATGATTATGTTGATGTGAGACAGAGATAAATATTAGTTGGTAGATTGCTTGTGAAAAAGTGGAAAAATGCTGTGAAAAACAAAAAAAATTAAATACAGACGAAAATTTTAGGGATTTTATGGTTGCAAATTTGAAGCATTGAAATCATGGGAAACTACGAAAAGTGAGATACACGCAGTATAGAATAATTTGTCGGGGGCATCGAAAAGGTCAAGCTTTCACTTTGGTAAAGGGTAATTTACAGATTCCTTTTATGAAATCATAAATGTAAATTGGACATGGTTAATGGACAACGCGATTCGCTTTTAACCTCAGAAATACACGACCAACCATTTGAAACATTCACCCAAACAGGCATTTGTTTTATTCATGCATATTTTAAGCGTAAATCAATAAAAATTTAACACTCCTCATAAAAATCGAGTAAATTTTTCGCCCATACCGAATTTCATACAATGCCTGCAAAGTACTACTTAGCAACAAGCGAAAGGCACGTGACTTTATTTGAGTCCTTCAATTTGGTATTCGGCGTTTTAGATTGAAAAACAACAAAAAGGTAGAATTAAATTGGTGTCTTTACTCAAATTTCATTGTTTATTGAATTCACGAATGCTCTGTGGAAGGCGAAAACTAATACATTTTTCACTTCATCAAAGCGAATTTATGTTTATACGACGACAACATTTTAAAGCATTTTTTTATGGTGACAATCTATCACGCGACAGGACGAAATCGTTATCTTTCATTGATGACGGGCACATTTCGCGAGAAATTCGCCTGCGAAGAAGATTGATTGCCGTTTTATTGTTGCCGCCTCTTAATATTGTTTATCAAGGCAAAGTGGTGAAGGCCGAGGGCTGTATGTTTTCGTTCTTGTATTTACTTTGAACGCAAAGCACATGTGAAACGTGATATGTTTTATGTGTGTGTTTATTTTGAGAATTTGAATATGTTTCAGTTTTCAAAAAAAATTTACTCTACCAAGCGAAAATCGGAGAATTCGATAATTTGGTGTGGCGTTTCATTCATTCAAAGTTCATTTAACAACTGAACAATGCTTAGGAAATTCTGTTGTTGATGTACCGTCCTTTGCGAAGTAAAATTCTTCCTTCTTCTTGTTAGTCAAAGCTTCTAATGTTACTCTATCACTGAACACAGATTTATTCTGTTGTCTATTGTCTACTGTTGTCTAGAGAATCCAATGGATTTCAAACAATTTTCGTTAAAATTTCTTCATTCAATTTTACATTAAACGAACAGCAACAACAGCATTAAACGCTCCATGAAGACTCCTGCAAAAAATCATAAGCTCCCATAAGTCCCCAGGATTGCTTTCTTACCGAAAAATGAATTGATCCCTCCCTTTCTCTCGTTCCTCTCTCTCCCCCATCTCTTTCTCAGAAAGCAACTTAACCGACTCAATTTGGCCGTGAAAATCCTTACCAATCTCATTCGGCACGCTGCTCAATTCCACGGATGTAAATGATTATGATTTTCGTAAGATACAATTCAGACGTTACGCCCTCAACCACGAATCTGTAACGACTCACGTTTTGCCCATTAAACACGACAACAAACCGAATTCGATTGACTTACAAGGAAAAATTTTTGAATTCAAAGAATATAATCTTCAACATGGAAGCTTCAAAGACATACGAACAAGGAGGAGTGCTTATTACACACGCCGCGGTAGTAATCTGGAACGCCCGTATCTTTCAATTCAACCATTATTGAATATCGTATACCGAGCAATAATGTAAAGACCACGATTTAAAATGAAAATCTACTGTATATGTTGATAGGGTTCAGTATGAATTCCTTACAGAGCGTTCGCGGTAGTATAGGTTTCAACTCAAAATTGCACGTTTTCCTATGGAAATGCTGAAATTCGCACAACAATCGTCATGTCTGGAGTTGGTCGTTCTATTTTCAAGACTTCCCAAAGTGTTGTTACACGTCGATCGTATATTTTCAATTGAATGAAGTCGTGACCATTACGATCTTGTACTTAACCTACGCTGAAGAAATAGATAAAAGGTACAACAAGAACAAAAACAAAATTCCAACGCACTAAACCCAGCGAGAACCAAAAATTATGAAAAAGAAGTTGAGAGAGCCTTCAATGACACCCATGTCCAACACAGTATCGGGATGGAGTATCGAATTCTACGTCGATTGAAGTGATACTAAAGTGTGTCAATTATGATGAGTTGGGTATGCTTCAATGGTTCTTTTTGTTTCAGGAAGGTGTTGCTGATTTGAGTACCATTGAAATCTACATGACTTTTGTGTGTTAGAAGGTTCTTTGATGGTAATTTGGTATCTATGTTTAAATTTAGCTGTGCGATGGAACATAATGTATAATTAAGTTTCTGGTTAACTCTTTTCCGTGGTAATATACAATAAGAACCGTCAAAAAGATACATTTATCTTTTCTTCAGACCGAATAGCTTTTAGATTGCTTCACACGAGATACGAAATCAGACCAAATTCTTCACATTGTATCTTCTGTTTCCTTGGAATGGTCAACTCTTGCAACATCAATTTTTTTGACAACAACTAGACACAGCTGTCCCGCTCGTTTCAAAAGACTCTATTCTTCTACAAGCTACCACTGTAACTGACTGTTTGGAAATCCTTTAGAAGCAGATAATTTGGATTACGCAGACTTTCACTCGCTACCCTGGTTTATGAGTCTTGGAATAATAAATATATTAAATATATCAAATAAATCAAATACCCATTGGCGGTGACGTTTTACCAAATCACCTTCTCATGTTTCTTTGGTATTTAAACGAGGTGCCTCTGACTCGTCTCAGCCCAAATTCTGTAGTCAACTGTTGCGTCACAACTTTTATCGGAAGAATATCCTAGACTGCTGGATAAAAGATTCCCTCTCTTCGACGATTTCCAGACGATCATAGAGGCTTCATTTTAGTGTCAAAAACTGTCCAAGCGCTATGTATCCCCCGGCTATATTTTTCAATCGACTTAAGAGTCTCTAGGAAAAGAGTATCTAGAGAGAGCTCTGCTAATTTTTCAAAGGAGTTTGCTGTGTCGTCTGTTCTAGATAATATTGAAGCTCCCTCCAGAAAATAATAGATTGGGGATAAAGAAATCCATTTGTTTCGGCAGATGGCTGCATTGGTCTATGTCTCGAAAAGTATCCATCAAAAAATTCTAGATTTACGCTTGTTGTCAGGGTGACAGTTCCCAGTAAAGAAAATTCTTTCGCTGTTTTTTGCTTGGTCCATTGAGTTGCGACTTATAGGAGATTAAAAATGGATGTTAACAACAAGAACATTTTTTTTTAAATATTTCGCAGCAAGCCGAGCTCCAGTATTTGTGAATGGTGTTTATGGCCTCGATACTGAACCACCTTATTACATGTAATTTCCATAAAATCACAGAGATAAACAAAGTTGACCGGCAGTTTAGTAGTGGTAGCATCAGGACCTAAAGATCCACAAAAAATTAATAGTTTTAAGCCACTTACCTAAAGCTAATTCCAAAAAAATGTTTATTTTTGACCGCCAGACCAATTTACACCAAAAACATAAATTATCATTTGCGAAAACTTGGCCAAATAAATAAAATCGGCCCATTTGTGAGACGGGTGTTAACTGGAGATGACATATATGTCAAAAACGACAACATTGTGTCAAAACGATAGTGGTCAATGTGCAGCTCAAATGATGATCAAACCTGGTTTCACGGCATCTGCTTTGCGCTTCGAAAGGAATCTTATTTCGATATAAATTCGGATCTGTATAGTCAAGAGCTGAAGGTGTCTGAAGTTTCCATCGTTGCATCTCTGTGAATTTTAATCACTGATTGCAAAATTTTAGGCAATTTTATCCAGAAAGTATTCAAAAAACGATAAAATTGGAGATTTGAACCGATGCAAACTTCAGATTCCTAAAACTGGACAGTTTTAAGCTAGTAAATTACTAAAAATGGCCAGAATTGATCAACAAAAGAGGTGTCGGTGGTAGTTTTCATCAGGACAACGCTGACCGCTGTTCGGGAGGTTGTTTGGACGCATCCACCATATAATTACTATATTTCTTTTTTCTTCTGAGCTTTTTTCCGAAATCTGTTGATTTTCGAGATCAGCAATAAAATCAAGCGTTATTTTCCCGACGCCATTTTTTTTTTTCAAAAATATATTCAAAGTTGAACTGAGGAGACTGTTCTAACATACCTTAAGAAACTGGTTCCAAAATGGGTTGTTGTGCCAATGATTATGAGCGTGAAAACCTGCCGATATTCTTCTTGATTGATGAATTGCATCAATGAGAGTGCGAAAATAAAACAATGTAAAGCATAGAATATTCTTAGAATATAATAATTCCTTCTGATCAATGAGACAAAAGATTTCCGGACGGGAACATGATTGATCCAATAAAGTGAGTGCTAAAGAAGCTGTGAGACATCTGCCACTTTTTAAGGAAATTCACCATACATTTTCGCAGAACTTCATTCAGAAATAACATGAAGCTCTCCCATAAGGACATTTCTCTGCGTCTTGTCAATTTATAAAGCCAGCTCCATACACAGGACGGCAAACCTTCAAATATACAAAGTGGGTATCAGGGCTGTGTTGTTCTACATTTGTGAGACATGAACCCTTGTCTAAACAAACAAACAAAATAAATAAATTTGAAAGGCGATTTTAAAGACTCACTATAGGCGTAAAACACCAAGAAGATCGAATGTGGTATAATCACATGCTCAACAAAATTTTTAACGAACCAGAGGTCTCTGATGTAACAAAACTGCGGTAACTGTAATAAACTAACGAAGGGCAGCGGATAAATGAGGGGTTACCTAGGAAAGTAATTGCAGTCAATGTAAAGAGATGTAGTCCATATAAAACGCAGAAAATCCTGGCCAGGCTCATATGCTGACGTTCACGAATTGGAGGACGCGTCGATAGACCGAGACTGTTAGAGGCATCAAACAAAAGAGATCTATGATAGAGGGAAGCTGTATTGTCACAACGTCGATTCCAGACAATCTTATAGGTGTCTGAACTTGACAGCGTCGAATTCTTATCAACTGTCAAAGTCTCTATGCACTGGTTTTTCGTATGCTCTATGCCGAGTCTTACCGATGAAGGTTAACTACTCTTTTGATCCGGTGTTGGTCGCACAAAATAAATAGATGAGTTTATCCACTGGGTACGGAAGTTCTTTATTACATGTGCTCTAATAACTTGCAAGGAGTTTTGGCATTCAAAAATTCAGTAGCGTCTCAATAACACCAACACTAACATATTACAAACTGGAATCGATAAACCAAAAAAAAAACTGTTCAAACTACCCAAGAACAAACTGAATGTTTGGCTTGTCTATGTAGTCCTTTAGTCCAGCCTATTTATAATGTTTCATGATAGTAGTCATATGTTGTGTTATAACCCAAGGCGAAAAATCTTAAAAGCATACCAAAAGATATGAAACTACCTGTCAAATGACGTTGTTAGGCACTCGCCTTCTACGCAGTAGGTTACGGCTCAAACCGCACAGTTGGCAATGATACTCGATATGCTGCTAACACTTTGATCTAGAACGACTAAAACCTCGACAAAAATTTTCATCGAACACTTATCTCGTCCTCATTTGGGCTCTGAACAGATTTCATTTATGTATACCTCAAGGTTCAGTCTGGACTGGCATGGATTCTATGATTTGAAAAAAAAAGGAAAAATTCAAATACTAAAAATCTTTTTATCAATTATCTTGGACCGTACTAATTTTCTCATCCCAATGTATTTTAACATTTCCTTGTTAGTGGAGCACATTTCAATCCCTTTTCCCTTTACGATAGCGTCAATCAAACTCAATCAATAACAACACAATGTTCCCAATGCAACCACCATCACTCTAATCATCATCATTGTCATCATTTTCTTAAATTCTCATTAGATCCAATTGTCCATGGCATGAACTTCAAATTGTGATAATCATCTTATGCTCGGCTAGTTCCTGTCTCTAATTACGCCTACAGATCGACCAAAGGACCGAAGGAAAACGCCAATAAGTAAGAAATATGTCCAACTGGCAAATATGATGACAATGACAACAGTTGAAGAAGACGAAAAAATGCCCAAGAGAAAAACTTAGAAAAAGAAAAGAACAAGAAAAAACGAATACAGAAGAAATTATGATGGTTGGTCACTTACTTTGCTGCGGTAAAAGCCGGAAATGAAATGAAAATGTCTTTGAGGCCAATATCTAACATTTAGTGGGAACACGTGGAAGATTGACATGGAAGAGAAATGTCTTGATGTGTCGCGGAGTCGAGCAATTTACTTGAAATAGTTGAAATTTAGACTTTAATTTGTGAAAAAGTACGTCGTGTGTCGTTAAATGTAGCCAGGATGGATTTAAGATTGTGTGCGAGTCTTAATTTAGAATTGAGCTGTCTTAGATGTGAAATACTCTTAATTACTCATAAATGATGAATGAGTTATGGATTGTTTCTGCATCATACCAAAGCAGTTGGAAAATTAAAAAAAAAAGTCACTTAATTAGTGATAGGATTGTGGTGACTGTGACCAGCAGCTAGAAAAATGGTCCAGAATAATTGCATTGACGACATTATTCTGTTATAATTTTGAAAATTCAATCAAATTCAAGTCGATAATTTATACTCTTACTTATAAAAAATACGTTCGATAAATTCGGGCTATAAAAAACGAACGTAATAGTGATGCAAATAATTTTTAAAACTGGCGCCGAGATTTAAAATCCAGTTGCGCCATCTATGTGCTCAAATTAAAGCTTAAACATATGCCTTTGACGTGTCAATATTTCATGACATTTGGTTCACAAATAATAAAGATTTGGCAGTTCTTCATAGAGAACTTTTGATTCACTGTTGAAATTTTGACATGGAACAAAGACTGAACCTTTAAACATCTGTGAAGAAAGGACTCAAACCATTCTTCATGAAGATTTGTGCAAAACAAATTCGAAAGAACACTTAGCAAACACTTAGCACCGATAAATAGTTAAAAAGAGTGAAACATTTCAGAGATCTCGTTGCTGTATCGAAAAATAATCTAAGCTCCTAAAAGATCCAAAAACCAAGCGTCAAGTATGTAATCGTAGTCAAAATTATCATCAGAATCAAAAAGAAGAAAGACATGAAGTATCAATTGCCAGGCAATGATTGTTTTTCGGTGACTTAAACGAATTTTTGGAAGAAGGGGAGACACAAAGTAGACATGACACTCCTTACTACCAGATCGCCTCGTTGTTTGGTTCCTTCACTCTTGACATGAGTCGGCTTTGTTATTGCAATATTATTGTGTCGGACCAATTCACTACAAAAGTTGGTTCATAAGGCATATTAGGACCGCATCATCTTCAAGTCCAAAAAGATAAACAAAAAGGTGATACGATTTCAATCACGCCTGACCTTATTAGGATACTTATAATGTGTCTAAAGTATGCATCGTTGCGAGCGAAACGTTGTCAAATTTGTTGATTATACGCTTCTGGCAGATGATTAAACTGAAATGGAAACCTAGTAGAATGCAAACAACCCAAACATTCAATTAAATTTTTCGAAATTTGTAGGCCTTACAAGCCATAATTTTCCTGAATATCAAGCCTTATCTTAAGGCCAAATTATCTAATGAAACATTCCAAGCGTAAAAAATATGGAGATTGTTGCGTTTTTAACGTTGCAAACTTCAGACCCCTGTACATATTACAACCATGAGGGCTGATACAACGACACCAGAAACACATTTTAAATCATACCGGTACGACTGGCACATTTTAATGCGGCATCTGTTTCTAGAGAAGGTGCGGTACTAGGTGACTTTTACACGCTTTAATAACAAGACGCAAAAAATGTGGTGTTGCGCCACTGATTATTAATTTGCCAACTGCTGTCCAATAAGACGAAACATGTCTGGACAGAAACATGATAGATCAAATAAAGTGAGTACTGCACGAGCTGTTAGACATCTGCCACTTTTTAGGAAATCCACCATACATTTTCACAGAACTTCTGTTTGGTTTTAAAATGAAGCTCTCCCATAAGGATACGCACGTTAAGTTTCATTAAAATTGCATCACACTAAAGCTATTTACTGTTGAAAAAACTTTCGAATTTGACAACACCATTCGCAGAGTTAAGCTGTCACTTAAGTCAATGTGCCTTTTTGACTGGTATTTTCAACAACTTGATTTCATTAAAAAATAGAAATATAAGTAATTTTTTACAATTTGTCAAGTTTTAAAAATATCTAATCGAGGTTTTCTTTTATTTTTCAGGTAATTTCCCGCGATTTGAGTTGAAAATATTTGAACCAACAAGCCACTCTGACGGTATAACTTACAAGTAACCCTAATTGCACAGCTTGTAAATAAATGTAAGTGTAACTGATCAAAATATGTTTTGCTGATCCTTTTTGAATCTAAAAACGTACGAAAATATCCAAGTAAAGAAGTTTTCCTCCTTTATATTTCAAATACGACGTCAAAGAAATGGTCAGTGCGACCTGCATCCACTGGAACGTACCTTATATTTCTTTCTCCTTCCTCACAAGAATCATCATGTTATGCAGCTTATATGATGAGTAATACATTCAGGCTAGCTCTTGCTGTCGTAATTGAGTTTTTCCTCAAATCGATACGGTCTTCCCGCCTATTTGAAACTTCAAATTGTCAGATGAATTTTTCAATTAATTCAAAATAAACCATGAGCTACGATAAGCTCTGGAGCGACCAACTCAAAACCTATACTGTTGCGATCGTGCACGAGTTAACAGAGCACGAAAACTATCGAAAATATTCGATAAAGTCAGGTAATCCTGATTTACGAAAAGAAATTCGAGTTCATGGTGGTTATTGGTTAACGTAATGAATCAATAGTGCGTTCGGTCCTCGTTCCATGGATATTGACATACTGATTCAAACAAAAATAAATCTGGATTCGGATGAAGATTGGTACATCAAAAAAGTTAGCGTATTCCATGTTTATAAGTAGTAACAAATATTGAATCAGGTATTCTTCGGAAGTATCAATGAAGGAAGGTTCAATAGGAATACTTCGAAAGAACTGATTGGATTCAATCCACGTAAACAGTGTGAAGCTGTCCAGAATCTGAAATCGGAGGACGCGATCAACCGAACACGAAAATTTGAGGCCAGGCATCTTGGAAACAGAAGACCCTTGGAGCCTTGGTTGTAGAGTATTGGAATTTGGAGCACCAACAATTCATAGCAAAATGCGATTAAGTTCAATCCCGCCCTGTAAAAAAAGGGAAAACAGAAGTCAATGTCAAAATTTGCGGTTGTATATTACTCAAATTACAAATTGCGATATGAAGGGGTAGGGTCCTAATTAAATCAGAGGTGTGGCTCGATAAGAGCCTTTAGAAAGAGTCTAAAGATTTATTCCATGCTTTTGCGCCAAAGTTTTTTTTTTATTTCAACACGAAATTTTGTCGCAACCACAGAATTCTGTGGGAGGACACCCGTTGCCCTCCGACTGCAACTACCGAGTTCAATTCCGTAATTGTCATAGTCATTCCCGTTGCTCATATTTTATTTAATGAAATAAAAGTAGGTGGACGATTAAAATATTTTTAAGGAATTTAAAACTAGATCTGTCGAAAACAAAAAGAGTTGATATTTAGTGTGTAGATTTCCTGGTAAGGGGAGCTAAATCGGCTACTGTGTTATAAGGACGATAAAAACTTTAGAAATGGAGTATAAAATTCCTCAGTCTTGCAAAAAAACAAACCGTCCAAACTGAATAGGACAAAGAGAAATTTAATACGATTAAGTTCCCTTCTTTTGTTGCTATTCATAGGCAGAAAGCAATTTCAATTTATCACATAAGTACAAAATTTTTGAGTTTAGCCTCATTTTCATCGTAGTCAATTGTTAAGCACGAAACGTGTAAAGTGTTTTCACGTACGTTAGAAAACAAGCAATATCTCGGACAACATCTTTTGAAAATATATTTTCATTTCTATCAATCAGTTAATTGTGATATTATTTTCTCATTTATTATTATTCTTCTTCTATTGTACTATAATTACACACACGCTATCTACATTCGACCTATTGACACGAGATTCCATTCTATTTTCTTCAGTTCATTAGTGTTCAGGTTAGAAAACGAACGGGGCTTGCACATATCGCATATATTGTGATGGAGCCCAGCCACAAATCATGCTAGAAGTGAGTTAGCACAATTTCGCAGAACACAATGCAAAATTTGTGAAATTTGCGGGAAATTGTTTATTGAGATTATTTATTGTTAAAAATGCTTGAAATTCACGATTCGAAATACTTTAAGACGCGAAGTATTTAACGCATGTTATGGTATTGATTCCGAGGGTTTTATACCCTGCGTTGCCTGTTTTCGAAAAAAAGAAAAGATTTTTCTTAAAATTTAAGAAGTCATTTGAGGAATTTTGTAAAAAAAATTTGAGTTAAATTTGAAAAAATTTAGCCGACAGACAAAAAGAAAATTCAAGCAAGTATTTAAATAATTCGTGATGACCCATGAACAAAGTGGATGCGAAAGATATAAATTATTGTATCTGGTTGTCTAGTTTTTGGCAAGGAGAAAGCGTATGAAAGATGTTAAGGGCACCGGACACCGTGATAGCTTGGAAATTTATCTAAAGCAATCATCATTCATTAAGCAGATATATCCATTCATAGTCGTTTTTATCGTCATTCGTCTTACTTCGTACTTTTATCTGATGGAAATCACTTGAAAGGGGTTGAACCGCATGTAGTATTCGAACTTTAGCACACACTCCGTGTCAATTAAAAAAGAAGACAGCCTAGAACACTCATAAATGGTGTGGCTTCATTTGTTTTCTAAGTGATAAGGGGTCATCTAATCACAGGGGCTCCTGTAATTTACGGAAAGAATTGAGAGTAAAGGCCCATTCACTTGGATACCAGGGTTGCAAGTATGTCGCACATAATTTGCCAGAAGACTTCATTTGACCGCAACAACCGCAGTCAGAAGCTCTCCTATTCAACAGTCTGTAGAAACCGTACCCATTCGTTCAACGAGAACCTATGGTATGAGTGGATGTATTTCGTGCAAACATGCAATTAAGAGACCATGGCTTACCAATCATTGACAAGCACACAAATAAAACTAACGTCTTCATGCCCGGTCAAAAGTTGGCCTAGACAGACAGTAGCCTGCCATAGTCAGCCTCCTGTTTTGACAGATCTCTTATAAGACGTGCTGTCAATTTTCGTCGTGAAAGGAAGAAATCTGAAGGGAAGAAAATACAGGGTCTCTCTAAAAATAAAGTTGAATAACGCCTCCCTTCCAAAGCAAAGTGCCGAGCGACGGGAATCGTTCACGAGAGTCTAGCCAAGGGATCAATAGCCCGTCGCTTACAAGGTATTGTACAGTTAACTTGATAATTTGCTTGTATATTTGTTGAGGTGATACGTCGGAGTATGCCTTCCTTTTAGAGTAGCGTTACCCAATGTAATTTTGTCCTTTACTCACCAAAAGGGGTGCTGGAACTGTCACTATGCTACGGGAAGTTTCAGCTTTAATGTCATATCGTAGCCTCTAAAGAGCGCTAACAGTCTGGAAGGGCATCACTTTAAAAAAATACGAATATATCTTATAGCAAATAAAACGAGCTTTGCAGGATAGAGAGCTTTTAAATTCAATTAAGAATATGAGTGAGTTCGAGATGGCTAGCTTGTTAGCGAGTATTAGTGGCTAGCTTGTTAGTGCTCTTTAAGGGTAGGAAACATGATTCATCGTTGGCACAAAACTTTCAGGGCGATAGTGGGAAAGGACGTCGAAGGATAAAACTACCGCGGAAAAAGTGCGGGATATGCTCATCTAACATCATCACATAAGCCCGTAAGACCACCGTTTTCAAAAGTATTGTGCATTGCATTTTTATTGAAATAAGCAAGATCTAAGTGAAGATGGTGCCCAAGCTCCTCTCCGATAAGCAAGAGGCTTCTTGTGCAAAGATCTCTCGTGAAATCCTGGAGTGGTTTGAAAATGATTTGGATTTCGATGACAATGCAATAAGGGTAAAGGGACGTCGATTCTCGATGTCGTCTCGGAGTCAAGTGGGAAATTTCTAGTGGCCCGAATGATTAAATCACGCTCCAAATCGATGCTCATCGTCTTCTCCAACTCGAAACGCAGCTCGTTAGCTCAATATTGAATGTCAGCTACAGTTCTATGTTAATAAATAACTTAAGATCATAAATCTGCTATGGGAAAAAATAGAAAAGAAAACAACGGATCTCATTTCGAGGGCTCATCGAATATTTTTCAGGCTTTTGATAAAAGTACAATTTTATATTACAAAAAAGTCGTACGAATTTGAAGTATATAGTCCGTAAGCATAAAACTATTGTGTATGACAGGATGTGTTACAATCGATATTATTTAATAATTAATCGTCTAAAGCGGATTGTTGAGTCCTTGTATTTCCTTTTTGTCTAGTTGTGCCTGACCCATAAGATTTTAACCTCATAAGCCTACCGCCATGAGGTATAATTAACACTTCCCTGCGTCAGTCCTCCTAACGAATGTTGTGCAGGACAATGCGACAATGCAGGACAATGCGGACAATGTTGTCCGATCGACTTGTCATACTTTGCTTCTGTAAGTGAGGACGCGTTTCGAATGTTTTTAGCCATCAACAGCTTACTCTGCAAGAAGTTCTGCTTCTAATTCGGCTATTTATTACCATCTACAGCTCGTTCTGTTCTCAAACACTATCTGATAAGAGCCACAAAAAGTTGAAACGCTTCCTCCCCTACAGCACAGCATTACCGGGTGGACATAATACTTTATTTTTATGGTAATTCGGGACACAAATAATTTTCGTAAAATTTTGATCACAATATCATCCCACATTAAGTTTTGAACTGCAGCCATTGCAATAAATTTCAGGACAAAAATTTTTTGACACAACAAAAAGTTGCCCCAATTTGGTGAGGCTTGTTTCGTGGACCTATCTGCTTGCCGAGGATCTTGAAAAGCTCTCAAAAAAGCGAACCAAAGAAATTTCGAATCCTGCTCCTCTTAAACTGATCTTCTTTAGGGGTATCCTTTCGGGTGTTTTTCTGGATCTGAGCAAAGTCAGATTTGAAAGATAAACTGATGATTATACTAAACAAAATTTTACTTGCATTCAAGTTTTTTGGGTTCAATTCTGTCTTTCACTGTCATCTGTTGGTTTCAGTGTTTAATAATTTATTGTTATCTAATAACATGATGAGATCTTCTAATTTTTTTCTATTGCGAAAGCATTACCCTGTGACTCCGCCAACCAAATTGCATACTCTCTGAGTATTGATCAGTGATGACCCAATCAACGCACAAATCCTTAAGCTCCTGAACACAGAGACGGCACTACGTAAAGAATGAAACGGAATTGGAAGAAACCTTCTCATCAATGTGTAAAAGATCAGAAGATCACCACAAGGATGGTAGCCTTCATCATTCTCGAGAAAGCCTTGAATTATTTAAAACGGAAGACACAATAGCAGACATTCACAGACGTGGGATTAGATCCATAGCTAATGAAATGGATGACGGAGCTACTAGCTATAAGGAAGAAAGCCATGAGGGCGTTACTTTGAGGAAACGGACAAATAAGGGTCATCCCCGTGTTGTGTAAGGATCTACGCTTTTTTGGATCTCAGTACACAAGTTCAAGCCACAAGTTCATAAAACGATAGCATTGCCTTTTCTCTGGAAAACAGTTTCATTCTCATCAGATATAATGTCATACATAGATAATATCGTCCTCCTTTTTTCTGACATTCACTTCGAAAATGTGATAATCATTTCTGTATGATGCAGCTTTGTGACGCTCATCTCGCTGCACTAAGAAATCGAAAGAGCAATCTAAGAAAAGCTGAAAATGGATTCAACAGAATAACAACTCCAAGTTCTCAAGGACTTCCTTCTTTATTACGAAGAAATAAATCAAACATTTAACATTTCTCCTTGTGCATTTATATTCAAAATCACACTCGGCTACAGTTTTCTTTTCCTCATTTAATTTTCAATATAAATTTTCCAGCTTTTCTAGTTCCTTCCGCAAAAATCTGTACACACCAGGTAGCAACATTTAATGCCAAACGTTTTAGCCAAACATCCAGAACTTCAGGTTCTCATGGCATTCAATATATAACATCGCGTGTGTCCTTTCATAAATTTCGTGGAAATTTCGATAATAGAAACAAAAAAAAAATCTATTTATACCATCATCAACATTTTCAAATACGCAAAATTAGCCAAAACATATTAATTTAATTTTTTTGCGGTAACCTCGTCTCAAACAGGACTCAAAAACGTCCACGTTTTATGCATAAAATAATTGGCATCGATTATCAGGATAGTAATTGTCACTAAATTAATAGACTTGATTATTGGGTCGCTCTCTCGCAAAATTCCAAATGTTATTGTAAATTTTAAATAACTTGTCAGAGACATGCATGCATATCTGTCGGAATCCTGCTTGAAAGCTGTTTTGTTGGATTGCTGTCGCGGCTGCTGTTGATCTTGTTGATGTAGTGGTAGCAGTTGTTGTATTTGTGTTAATGGAATCATCAGTGCCTTCAGTGGAATGACAATTAATCGATTTACAACTTTTAGATGAGTTCATATTCATGATTAAATATTTATCAACTTGTCATGCAGGTTTGCATCTTTTGTTAATGTATTTTTTGTTTTGTTTTTATTTTTTTTTTTTATTATTTATGCAAGTATTGTCTGAATAGTGAAGGTTGCTGTTGATTATATAACCTAATGCGATAATAGAACCTAAAACGTTCGATGAGCAAACGCCAAATAAATATAATGGTGGCAAATTACTAGGGATTTGTTCATAACAAACATTGAAACCTTTTTGTTGTCTCAGTTCAATTAAATGATTTCATAAATTGACAATAATGATATGACGAAATCAGCTAACAATAAAAGCGTTTGTTTTTCTGGTTTTATTCATAGTTGTTGAAAAAGTTTCGATAGAGCAACTCGTAAACAAATTTTCGGTGCAATATTTTTGAACGTGTTAACTAGGAAATGGAATTATTTAGCAAACTTTCGACACAATTCTATGAAAACTGATGTTGCAGGTTGCCTGTTTTGTTAGTAATTGGTCTATTTCGGGCCTTTAGATCTTGGTTTATCTTTCTTTTAAATGTCTTAAACAATTTGAAATCGCTGAGATCATCGGAGGATTTTGCATGCTTCCTGACTTCTTCCTTCTACCAGGGAACGATCTCATGTTAAATTTAAACTAAGAAAAAGTTTTCACTTCAAACACATCCCCTTAACATCTCCAGAAAAGTATTTTGCCTCCCAAAAGAATCCTTTGAAAATGTCGCGACTGTTTGACACAGGACACACCCGCCCAAGATCGTTTCCAACAGAAATTCGGGAATGCCGTCTTGTCAGGTGTCTGAAGCATGCATCATCAATATCAAATTTGTCAACTTTTTATATTTGGTAGATTAAAAATAAACTCAAAACTGCGAGTCAAATTTTCTCAATTTTTTTTTTGTCAAATTAATAAAAAAAAGAAAAAGCATTCAAAAAGTGACAAAAATTGAAGACCGTTGCGTTTGCAACGATAAGAATTTCTGACACCTCTTCCTGCTTGCATATTTTATTACGATTCTATCGCCCGATTTTCAAAAGTTTCATGCTCGTTCTAAATTTGGATCGCATAATATCTACAAATAGGAGTTAATGTAATCTAAATAACTGACTCAGAGGGCTCTCAGAAGTAAATTGAGAAATAAATGCGCAGCCCGACGGAAGGTCCTTAACCACGATTTTAAGCATTTGGAAATAACCTTGAAGAAAATATGTTCATCTTTTTGGCAACGATCAAACCGCTCCATTTGAACTCTTACTACACTTGATTTTATGACTGTTCCTGATTAGACATAGACATTTGTATTTTAGATGTTGGTTCATCTTCAAATTTCCGTTCAAAATATTATATCAAGATGCAAGTGATAACCTCTTCAGCAAACTCCTTCGTGTTGTGATGTGATTTGTTAGTTGATGTAGAACAGTGTACAGGAGTCCGATCGGCTCTCCACCATTGTTAACAAGTTATGTATCGTATGAGTTATGGAAATCATGTGAGAATTTCTTGTGTTTCTCTTCCGTTTTAGCCAGAGAAGCCATATCAAAGAAGTATGGGGTCTGTCAAACCCCGGATGTGTAGCTTTATAGCCAAAGAATACTTTAGTATTTACAAGGAGTATTGTAGTGTATTGTGGATGTAGAGACATTGATTTGCTGCTAATCAAAACATTGGTCTCTTGCCTCGCAAAATATCATGTACGTGGCGGACCCTGTGCCGCGAACTTTTGGTATGCAATTCTAGTTTACTACACCTTGTTCGTCAAAAAAAGTTCTTTACCATTAGCAAGTTGTTGTACACTTTGTAGAGATTATTTGATCTTAGCGGCATGGGATTGTCACAACTGGGTTTCTTTTTCTCTCAATTTCGATTCTCTTTCGAACTCAGGATTCGCCACAATAGGTACTTCATCGTTAATGTCCAAATATTCGGTGGCAATAAAACGGCGGAAAGGTTTTCAAGCTAACATTTCCGTACTTTCTGGGATGCTTCCATTGAGAGACTGGCATTTGGTTTCTGGGTTCGTACCCGGCTCAAGGCTCCTCATCAAAATAAGTCGCCCTTCTAGTCTAAATAATTAGTCATAATGGAATGTGCGGAAAGAAGTTTAAACCCATCTTTTTCGTAATGCATGTGATAGCTATATGATTTTCACCAAGCGATCGCTTTAGCTTTCTCCTGGTCATATCAAAACTTAGATGTCCCACCGAAGAGTGCTTTCAACCGGTTTTACTACTTCTTTGCCTTATGATGTCCATAGCATTGTCACTGAAATTTCTCTGAATTTTCTGAAAAGTATCCACAGGACTGTTTCTGACAATGTTCCAGACTTCAGTTTTATGTAAAATCCACCTGGTTTTCATAAGTGCAAAGTGAATGTGCAAAATAGTTTTTTGACATTCCAACAGAACTTGAGTCTTACTAAGATGCACGACTTTGACAGGAAAAGTCAATAAGAGTAATCCATGACCAGCCAAAAGCCCATATTTAGATTTAATATCCAGCTTTTATAACAACTTTTAATCCCTGCTTTTATAACAACGCAGATATTCGTGACGGTCGTTTCCATTGTCGCGCTAAAGAGACCATGAATCAAAAAGAGAATGAATGGATTCTAGGACGGGACAACTCTCGTAAGAATGCGAAATAACATTGAAAATGTTTATGGATCAGGTAAAAAATTAGCTAAAATTTCCTGTTTAATACTATGTAATTGAATTCAACATGTCAAAAAGCAAAACGTCAAATGTCAAATACAAAGAGACCAGGGTAGTTTCTGCTCGGTTTCTAACACACAAACCGACTGACGGGTTAAAAATTCTTTGGGACTCAATACTGCATGAGCCGAAAAAAGACCAAAAGGATACTCCATACTGTAATGTTGCTGGTTACTATGCGTTTTGTTTTCAATATAACAGCAGAAAATATTTAAAAAATACAAAATGACAACACAAGCATGTTGTCGAAGGAGGTAATTCAAAGTCAAGGCATACATTATACGATCCCCAGGAAATCATCACAAAGAGTCTTCGTCCAAATGTCAAAAACTCAATGGACTCAATGGACCATAGTGTATTAAATCGTCTGGTATTTTTTCGTTATTTCACTTCGAAATTTGATAGAAATGGCGGCTGATAACTTTTGCATATTTGCACCGGTCCATTTTTGACGATAGTGTGACTTTTCGACCAGACATCATGTTTCAAGAGGCGTTCCTTATTTTATTTGGCTAGTTTTTGCCATCTTGCGGCTTCAAGATCTTTGTCAATGATAAATGAGCAATCAAAGGCAATGAGGTAGGATATGATGGTTATTAGACCATAAAAAGACACGATTTTGAAACACTTCTAAAAAGTTGTCAAAAAATCCATTTGACTTACTCAGTTACTGAAAAAAATATGTTTCGAGTGAGAGAAACAATTTTAAAAAAGAAAAATCGTTGAAATCATTGTGTTTTTAAAAAAGTTTCCTTAATTTTGCAGAAGATCTTTGAGTAAGTATGACAGTCCTTTGAAGTTTTGCTGCCTTTTAAAATCTACCAAATAAAAAAACTCTGTTTCTGCACTTTTGTCAGTGGAGAAGTAATCATGAAATAGAATCGCAACAATCAAAGCGTTTTCTCTACCGCCAATTCGGTATACGCTCTACACAGAATATTTGACAGGTGCGCAAACCCTTATTTGATAATATTCAATAACAAAAAAAAAACTCGCAAAGAATATTCCAATTTAGAAAAAGTTGAAAAATTATAAAAATCCCATTAACATAAATTAATATGACAGCACGGGTACCTACTTTTGCGAATTTCATTTCGCATCCTTGTTATGATCATGATAATATTATCATAGGCTTTCCTAACTTTAAATTGAAAATTGAGTTGTTAATTGTGGACTGCATATGAAGCTTCACTTTCCCTGTTGAACCCTTTTGTGCGTATGATGCCAACACGAAATCATTCAACATAAATCACGTGTTTGAATTTTAATGGTTGCTCCCTCCCAACAATTTCCATATTACTCCTGCAGCGTTATCGTATTCTAAGTGCTTATCTCTGAAGTATTCCCAGATATTTGCGAAATCACTCAGCTGGATAGCAATCAAACATTAAAGTTAAAAATAAGCATAACATCGTAGAAGCATTCCAACGGTCTAATTCTTATCTACAACGAAGAACATCCTTTGAGCTCACTCATAGGGATTCATATCCCTAAAGACATGCACAACTTGTAATATATCTGCAGTAACGTCAAATGCATTTGCGCTTCGTCTAGTTTTCATGAATTCTCAACTAAAACTAGTAAGTAATGGTTGAAAGGTAAAATTGTGTGCTAGTAAATCGATAATCGATAGAATGCAACAAAGCTCAAGAGGTAACATGACGAGGGCGTGAGAAAATTGCAATTTATTCAAAATGAGGTCATAGATATACCAACACCTATCGCATGCATTTTCCTGATGTTGCCGTGCATCGCGAACATATGTAGCTCTTGAACTAGCAGCAAGGTAAGAATTGTAGATAGCAAAAAATTTACATATCCGTATAGGGTACAACACAAGGGTATTCCTTCCTTAAAATGTTGGTGATACGTTGCAAAAAAGTAATTATCCTTTTGGCGATTGGGCGCTGGTGAACATAAAAAAAACTGTTGATTGCCCCTGGTTTGGGAAGCATTCTATGTTGTTACATTGTGTTTAGCAAAGCAAATTGGATTCAGTTAATTGGTTTGTCCTGAATATGATTTGGACGTGTTTTCCTTCCAAGGATTTACCAATTTGTCTAGAATTGAAGCTGTTTTAATGGTAATTGCAGCCGTGTATGAAACTCAACAAAATGAGTTTGTTAAGTTGTTTTAAATTTTTAGTTTTTTTGATTGTCAAAAAATCCATTCAGTGGTTGATTCGGCAGTTATATCCTTAGTATCCCCCCATAAAGGATGCTCTATAAACTTTCAGAAAAAGGCTCAAAGAATATCTGATATAACTTAAATTATACACCGCAGTTCGATAGTGTCATAATCCAGAATCGATTCATTCAGGCTATCCATTCAGGTAAGTATCTGCAACCGATATTTTGGTATTTGAAAATAATTTTTGAAGGCTTCCAAGATGGTTAGTGCCTAGCAGATTTGAACGGGCTTCTAACATAACGTGTAACATAACTAGAGTTACACGACTATGTGCCTAGGTTCGTTGGTGCCCTCACTATCTTGTGAATTGCGTCAAATGAAGTCCCTCCTGCTCTGGAGTCTACTGTCATTTCGATAGCTGACCGCGTTAGTGAGTCTCAACCTCAAAACCGTCTACCTCTACCGTCTTACCTTTAAAAAGTTTCCGGTGGCTCTTAGTCTGCACAGCAAAGATTTCGAGACGATTGATGGAAAGCCTACGTCTTCTAGCCGATCAGTATTGACATATCCACTTGTTCAGTGGCTTCAGAAAGACTTCTTCAAGCATGGAGTCGTATCAGACGCTAAGTGAGAAAGCTTAGGTTAAACCTAGGGTCCATTAATTAAAAAAGCAAA
This sequence comes from Stratiomys singularior, assembly GCA_954870665.1. NCBI lineage: Eukaryota > Metazoa > Arthropoda > Insecta > Diptera > Stratiomyidae > Stratiomys > Stratiomys singularior. The sequence continues at coordinate 7,822,000 of OX940881.1, read as the reverse complement.
GCCGAGCATCGGCCTTTCCCTTACTGGTGTATTTTTACTTTTGTTTACACATGGCCCAATCTGTCGTCCTGCGAAAACCAAGAGAGTCCTCTAACCATGTGGTTGCCAAGTATTCTAGTTATGTTATGTTAGGGAAATGTTTAAACTTGCTGAAAAAACAAAACTAAGGATGTTGTATCAGCTAGTTCTCAACACTTGACATATAAAAAAAAGGGTCTTCCCATGTCATTCTATCTGAGAAAATTGTGAATTCCACTAGTGGCCTTTTGAATGCCCGGTAAAATATCAGGAATAATGCGAATCCTCTCTTCTTTTATTCTTCTTGTATGATTTTTATATGATTATCTGACCGTTATTCAGAAATTTAGTGCATTAAGACAAAGTTTCCGAAATACGGTCAGGCCTCACGAAAGCGTTTTTACGTCTCGCACAATATGTTGCCAGCTGTGGCATTTGTGACTACACATGGGTCTACGAAGACAATCTCGGGCTGACTCCTGTAGGTTCCTCTGTAAAACAAAGTAGATCTAACACACGTGAAGAGAAAAGTACCATTCAAAGAATACAGAAAAGATTTTTGACAGGTCTTAATTAAATTTGGCATGCGATATTTTTTGTAAAGACGAACAACTACAGATCTGATCCTCATCGAACAGAAGTCAACCAGAACTGTCCTATAGTCCTATGTATGTGATACTGTTCTGAGTTGCGAGTTTTTTTGACTAAATTGAAGTTTTTAACGGGTGTTTACTAAGCTTACTAAGCCATTCTTTTATACAGATGGCGAAGAGCAACAGACATATTTCTTAGATGTCAACAAGAGTCGTTTTACGGCTTTGCCTAGACGGGAATATGGTCCTGCTTTGCAAGATCTTGAATTGATTCCAAATTATCTTAAGTAGAACGGCCCACCATTGTCTAGCCGCAATGCCACCTGTTCTTTTTTCAGAATCAGATGGTATATGTTCTGCCATCGCCTCCTTACAAGTAACAGGATACCAACCTAGAAAGCCATGATTCCTGGTCAAACAAAAATGGTAGTTAAATAAAGCAGCGGATAAAATCGGCATCGAAACTCCCTCATTTTCTCTAAACACGTTTTCTTCAACCATTTCCACCCTGTCGAATCTCCTGTCTCACCCTGATCATAATTTTGCTAAACAGATCTTGCTTTCGCGCTGAACTTTTTTCTGATTACCTTTTATTTTGGAACATAAGTCACAGGGCTATAGTCCAGGAGTGTGTAGGAAAATCCGTCTGAATCATAGACAGCAGATTTTAAACACATCTTTTTGTCTTGTATGCGAGAAGGTCTTCCGTTGCAAGTTTTGATTCTTTCAATCGTTTACATTTTCTAAAGAGATTTGACCGTGCATTGATGTGTAGCTTCTAAAAATTGTCTGTATTCCCCTGGCTCAGGAGGCATTCCAGTTGAGAAGAATGTTATTCCATTTATGCAACATTCCGTGCCGGGTAGGATCTTACCCACCATTAAGCGTCCAAGTTCATACCAAGTAGACTTTTTGCGAAGAACCCTGGAATTCGGATCGAACCTTGGATGTCTGTCAAAGACGGGTGCATTTCTCAAATACAAAATCCATATGTTTCCATAAAAGATAGGGAAAGGTGTAAGTTACTATCGGCAGTTTTTTTTACTAAAATTCATTGTAGTGACATCTCTGAACACATCTTAAATTAAACTCTCGAAACTCTCCTTTCCTCTGTCTCTCGCGCTCTCTCTCTCTATCCTACAAACGCACAACTACCTCCTCCACTCTTAATCGTTAATGAACCATAGCGAAGTTCCCTATACCATAGGGCTGTATACCACGCTGTGCATCAAAGAGCTGTCTTAACTTACTTTGCGTTATCTGGTTTTCTAGCCATCAGAGCGTTGCATTTACAGTTTTCACATATGCATGTTCCTCGTTACTCCAAAAAATTTGACGCAGGAGCTCTTTGTGAACGCGAATCATTCAATGGATGTGTCTTTAAGTTCTGCACGGTCCTTATTTCTGCTGTATTACCTACTTTCAGTGTCTAATTGATCTAATTGATATGAGCAGCTATTTCCACTCGAACGTATAAATTTTATTAAACCTGTGGTTTCCGTTGTAACGCAAGAAACGAAAGCATGGATTGGCGAGGGTATTCCAAGTATCTGATAATCAGGGCCAGGTCAGTGAAAATTGGGACTATTGCCAAATATTTTTAAGACATGTCAAAATTGAGAGAGCCCAGATTTTCAGGGAGGGGCATGACATTAGTCTGGAGCCGTTCACGCTGCAATGTCCATCCTGAGGAATTAGACCATATACAGCATGTTTCTATCGAATGGATATAGAATAGCTTTGCTGCAGGCCTGAATAAATTTTTCTCATCAGTCATAGATCATAGTGACCTGAAGTGTCAAATCGAGAGAAGTCTTTTAATGCCATTGACAGCGTATTTCTTGGTACATCGAAATGGTTATCCTTGAGAGAATATTGAGTCATTTCCAACTTTGGTTACGCTTCATTTGAGTTGCCCAATATTAACCACTCGACGATGGTCCATTATCGCTTTACCCGCGTTTCAACACAATTCAAAAAAGGATGTCTCACCTTTATTCTGCCTTGCGACAAAAAATTTCCAAAATCTTGCACCAAACAAATTCCTTCTTAAATCAATTTTTACTTTTAAATCGAACCCAAGGCGGCTTGAAACAAAGTCTTTCTGTGAAATGAAAGACCACAACACTGTATGCGACTTTCTGATTATTTTCCTATGTTTTGACTACGATTTCAACGCAAACAAAATTTTATCAGAACTTAGAGCAATGTTTCCACTATATAAAGCCGGTGGCAGAAGCGGGGGGGGGGGGGGTCGGTTGACTTCATTTACCTTTTTCTTTTGATAAGAAATGAAGTGCGTCATCCAACATATATTGGATTGCGCAACCTGCACGGCATGTAGACATATCCAGAAAAAATCTACTTGTTTCTGCATAAAACAATTGTATCTATAGTATACGTACATGATAGTTACACATATGCATGCATTCGTGCATACAAAATATGTCGTAGCAACTATAAAATATTGACTATAAAAGGGATCAGATAAGACTAATTGGAATTGCATTATTGGCAAACAATAAAATCCTACCAGAAAAAAGTAGGTGAGGACACCCAATTTGAATGTTAAATATAAAGACAGATTGTTTTTAGTAATTAAGATACAAAGATACATGTGGTTTGTTGGAAACCGAATGCCTTTTCTACCATTCATGGAAAAACTTGAATTGCATTACTAAATTGCATTCAGTTGAGTCCTCTTGAGTTCGGCATGGCATGATTGTTGGAAATTGACGCAGTATCTTTATGAATCGATTAAGATAATTAAAAGATAATAACCCGAATTGACCAATAGCTAAAAATAATCGATTCTTATCTGTTTTCAGATTTTTGGATCCTTGTACATAAGCAAAACTATAAAATTGGTAAGTAATATTCATGAAAGATAAGTGAAATGCGCATCGGTTAGATAAGAACTCGCTTCGATAATTAAGGATGAGACGCTTTCAATAATTTTAGTAATAAGAAAACATTTTAAATATTATTTGAACCCTGACTCTGTGATAAAACAATTGAATTATGGTAAATTTCAGTCATGATTTCGTTTCCAGTCTGTTAAGTCTAAAGATATAGCAAAGCATCGAAAAAACGTGACACATTTTCAGCTTCACATTATTTATATAGTAACGTCAGCCAACTTATTTTCTTTTTTTCTGATTTTATTTAAATTCTCTGTGATTTTATTTCATTATTTTCATATTAGCTATTTTGTCAAGAATTCTTTCAATGCGATTGTCAAGGTCTTTGGTGATAAGTCAAAATTTGATGGAGATCTTGTTCACTATTGTCGGGATGTGTGTACCCTGAAATAAGACTCATGACTAAATTTCAGACCAGAGAGCACACACGTCCCAATCAGCACATACAGAATCAACATGACGCTAATACCCTTCTTTAAAACCTTTAACCTACCTTCAACCTTTCATTTCACTCTAAACCATTTCCCTTAACTTCATAAATCGTCAATATACTTTCATAAGTGTGGAGTATGTACAAGCATGTAAAAGAGTTAAGGTTTTCCGCTCCGCAGTAAGAGGTTTTTCTCGAAGGGAAGACCGTGTGGAGGCTGTCAAATCGGGTCGGCTCGATTATTCTTCAACTTGAAGAAAATGTTACTAAACCTGCGCCAGCTTGTCTTTGTCTGAACTGTTATTCTGAGAGCAACCCTTCAAACTTCTCATTCCGATACTAGTGTGGACAATTTTGTTCGTCTTACTCAGTAGTTGATCCATATCGAAGAATCTAGGTTTACTTTCCAATGACAACTGATACGCCCACACAAGAGAGCATCCCTTCTTACTTCTCATTCAAATAGTAGTACAGGGCGGACTGTGAGTCTTACTCAGAAGTTGATTCACAAATAAACGTCATTTTTTAAGAGTCACTCTCCCTACAATGGTCATATTGAAAGTTGATAATAATAATTGAAAGCTGGTACACCCAAGAATGAGAGGATCTCTTTCTACTTCTCCTTCGAATAGTAGCCTGAATTGTTCTCCGTTTCTAACCCAAAAGTCGAATTATTTCGAAAAATCGTCTGTTTTTGAAGTTTATTCTTCCTTAATTGGTTATAATTCAATTGAAAGCTGATGCGCCCAAGTATGAGAGGATCAGTTCCTGCTTGTCACTTGTATAGCAGCAAGGAAAGCTCTGCCTGTACTACTCCGAAGATGAAGTTGATCTTCCTAAAATCGCTATAATTTCGGTGAGAGCGAAAACGTCCAAGCAAAATATCTTGCTTTCATACTTCACATTCGAATAGCAACATGGACCGTTCTGAGCGTCTTATTCAGAAATCGGCAAATCATCTAATTGCTCAGGTAAACTATCTACTATTGCATTAATTCTTGAGCTTTCATAATTAATTTCGAGAGCTGATATGTCCTATAGAGCTCTGTCAGTCAACATCTTGCATGATCAAAGATCATGCAAAGACCGCAGCTTCACTGCTAACACTTTGAAAAACACACGATATAACGTTGTTCAACCAAAATCATTGAAATTTTATCTGGATTGGATACTTTTCACACACGTTGAAAGAGATAACAAGAATACTCTTTTGACCGCTATATAAATATACATCTTCTGTCTGACAGAAGTCGCCCGGGAGTGTTAACGCTGTTTGTGCTTACGCTATAAGTTTGTATTAGACTAGCGTTTTTTTTTCATATATTCATTGGCCTTACTTTTATGATCGTCTTCTTGACGTACTCCAAGAAACTGACCTAGTAATTTCTTCTCCTGAATTTCAAACATAGATTCTTCACAAAAAAATGCTTAGCAAAAAGATCAGAGTTCCTTCAGGTGAATCTTTGGTTTTCGGAGCAGATTTACTTGAATTTCAATATTTTCCAGCGATTTTTATATATTTTCAAAAAATTCACCTTTTAAGTAAGTTTTTTCAAGTCAAAGGTTACATATGTCTAGCACCAGTCAATTTTTTTCTTGGTTGGTTTAGTCAGCAAAATTTTTCCAGGGATTTCCAGTGACAAAAGCTTCATTCAAAAAAACTCAAAAAATTCATTTATATTTTGAAATTTTTCAGAAATTTTCTACGCTTAAATTTGTGTTGGTTTTTTTCGGAATTTTGATTTATGTGCCCTTCATTTTTCATCTCAGGCCAATCATCGAAAATTATCAAAAAGCGGAAAATTTTGAAATCGTTGCGTTTCCAATGATGCAAAACACTTTAATTCGTCAGTTACTCTTTAAGTCCGTATACCCTTCAGAGTATCAAACTCCCCCCTCCCTTCTCTCTCTCTCTCTCTCTACGCACTTATCTTGTTGCTGTTTTCTCTTAAAAAGTTCTGGCAAAGCAAAAAAAGCCAAAATTATGCGCAATATTAGGTGGGACGGTAAAACGACATTGGGGAGGAGCAAACAGCGAATGGGTATTTGATCGTTTTTTGACGAGTGAAATAAGATAAATATTTACCGTTATAGCGATGGAAAAATCATTTCTTTCCTCGCCATATTTGAAATAAAGTAAGACAAAACGGTTGGGATGTTCCTGGACTTTAGAATCCGCCTCACTCGCAAGGATTTGACTTCACTATAGGTCGGAAGGATTTTCCGTTGTTGTTCGTTGATATTTTACGTTTTGGACTCCTGAAATCTTCAAACTATTTACCGTTATCCAATACATGTGTCAAAAAGAAAATTGTAGCGAGAAACGGACAAAAATCGTTCTGTAAGATGTTGAAAAGACTCGAATCCAGACAAGCTCTTGTCTGTCGATTATAAACTAGTATCGGATAAATCCAACATTTTGTGTTGCTAAATCATGAAAAAAAAAACAAAATCATATGTTAACGTGGTTCGCAAATAACGGAAGCATGTGACTCATTTGTTTGAGAGATAAAACATGCATCAACTTTACAATATTTGAAAGAAAACTTGACATTCGAAATGGTTTCAACAAATTCATACTCTCTGTCTCTCAAGTGTACCGAGATGATTGTCCTTCATGGAAAAAGGAGAGCGAGAGTGAGAGAGGAACATTGTAAGCTAATCGAATATATTGGGTTTGTCCTCATACGTATTCCCAAACAGGAGTATAAGAAGCGATTACGGGCCAAATTAGCTTTAATCGGCGTTTTTTTTTTTTTTTGTTCTTAGTCAGGAAGATCTCTCTCGGATATTTGCTTCGCAGAGAATGTAGTCTTCAAAAATCATCATATGACCTTAATCCGTTTGGAATTCATACTCAAGGTTCCTTCAACATGTCAGTTTTTTCCTCTTTTCCAACCTGCATAACAACTGTGATAAGGATTAAAATTCTTCCCATCGAACTATGGTTCTAACCGCAAATCTTAGAAAAAGTGTTTTGTTCTTCAGCTCATAAACGTTTCTCATTTTATAAATTCTATAAAAAAAAACTCCTTAGACCTGATCCAGTGTAGCATCATTGTCACGTATACCCTTTTTTATTCTCTCTCTCTCCCTCTGTCTCTCTCCACATGACTTGCTACTTTTTTCTCCAACCATAACGACTGTATCGACTTCTTCTTGCAGGTGATCTTTGATCTTAAGACGTCTACGATCGCAAGCAAGTGATCTTGTGCGTGGTATGTTAAAAATTCGCTAGTACTTAGTCAGGCCCAATAATCCATGCTAAGCTAACTTAAGATATTTGTCCATCTACATATGTGTATACTCGTACATCGATCCTCGCGTCTAGGCTCGTTATAACCTCACATACGCTACAATGCACCATACATGGTCATACTGTTAGCTGCGAGATCTTGCTATCATCAGACCTCGTATATCTAAGTCAAAGTAGTACGTTCTACAATAGTAGTCAACTGACGATGATTGTGGTGGAGTTTGGCGCTTTGGGGGATATCCATTCTATATGTGGTGATCTTGTTCGCAAAGTACTTTAGGATATCTTTCTCGGAAATCTCGTGATGAATGTGCCCATAACGTGGAGAAGCATCGGGTTCAGTCCATACGGTAACTACTTTACTACGAAACGCGAAATCAGCGAATAAAAAAGTGGACGATAAAAAAAACAGATACAAAAAATTAAAGAGTATGGAACAATTTTCGCTAGTTGTTACCATGAGCGATCAACGATCGGGGAAAAAATATTGAGATCTTGCTCTCGTCTAAGCGGAATAAAGAACTCCCATTAAGTCTGAGGTATGGATTATGAAGCGACGAGGCAATAGCAACATAAGTAGTAACAGCCACTAAAGTACCTGCTTTAGAATGTACACATATGTGAAGTATTAATCTCATTTGAAATGCAGCAGGCGATTGACCTAAGCGTGTAGGTTTGAGGGGGGTTACCTGACCGCCAAATGGGAAGAGAGAGACAGGGAGAGTAAGAGAGAACTTGTTAAGATCAATGTAAGATCACTTCATATAAATCTTGGCTTATGTGATATGCGTACATGTTTGATCTTAAGCGCAACTTTTGCAAATTCACAACTTGTGTACAACGACCCAAACTCCTTCAACAAACCGAAAAGTTGCTCCTGAGTAAGGCTTTCGTTTCGCCAGTTGTGCCAGTCAATCAAATTCAGCGATACAAATGTTTTTATTACTCCGAGATCGAAGCAACGTGACAAAAAACTTGTAATGGGTATCAAATTAGTGGAATTAAGCCTTAAAACTCCAACATATGACTATGGACCGGATTTGCAAAAATCCGCGATGGCATTACTAAAATTAGTAGTACGTAGCACTTTGAGTGTCCAATGTATCAGTTTGGGATAGCATGCGACGTATGTATATCTGGGGCCCGTTTAAAGAATGGAATAGATCAGACATTTAGTAACCAGCTGTTCCAGCACTACCTGGTGAAAATTTAGTATAACAATCGCGATTAACTGACTAAATCTAAAAAATTCGTTTAAGGCGACTTTTAGTTTAAGGAAGTATCTTGCAATCGTGAAGGGAGTAATGCTGTTTTGATGAAACTCGGAAAAGAAGCATTTTCAAGCCTCATCTTGCTGGAAGTTCCCACTTAGCCCTCCATTCCCGTTGTATGTGTGACTTCTTTTTGAACCATCTTAACATACTCAAAATATGAATTTTAGCCATCAACTTGTCGGCGAATTTACCATCATTGATTGCCTTGAAATCAAACAATTTATGTTTTAGTTTTTTCATCGTTTGTAGTAGGAACGTAGGCGATCTTGTTCGAGAAACAGATTGTTAGCACAGATCTAGTCATACATGCTCGTATAGTGCGTAAAACGTTCAGTTATGTTTGAAAGTGGTCTTCTAGCCAATCTCTAGGTGGTATGACCATAAATAGTATGCAAGTACTGTCCGATTTTCATACCTTAATCAAACACTCCATGAAGTAACCTCTATAAACACGTGTTCAAAATTAGATTTGATTAATAATAAATAAGAAGGTAGTCCAACTTTATAATTGGTCTGAGTCTATACTTGTTTGGTTTCACTCATTGCGCAAGCGCATGTATTAAATTCAACGAGAAAGCTGTGAAAAATGATCTTTATTCGGTGAAAAAAGAGTAATATGTTAGCGTTTCGCTCGAATGAGTGCTTCTAATTAGTAGTAGGCATTATCGAAAAATCGAAAAAGATTGGAACATATTGCGAGCATTTTGAACTTGATCCTTGGAGCTATTTTCAGTCATTGAACTACCATACCACGAATTGCAAAACTCTTGTCGCCCCATTCGTGAAAGACCCCCAAAGCGCGGAAGAAGAGGACACAGTGGATCCAAACCAGAAACGAAAGATTACGCGATCTATTGACATTCAAACTGACTTACAACAGTTGGTCTACCGTATTCGTCCTGAATAAAGTAGAACGCACCTATCGTCTATTAAAAGAAGGTCTATTCCCGAAAGGTTCAAAGGAGGCTAACATGTGTTGTGATGATCCAGGCATACTGACTCATCATTAGAATAATGATGACTCTGATGACTCTGATACTGACTGAACTATATGTCAGTTTACCGGGTGCCGGTAAAAAGGTGCCTGAAAAGAGAGTCACAGAGAGACGTGCTGAAGCGGTTTTTCGCAAGGACTCATCTGCACAGAATAACAACTTCAGGGACGGGACCGCTCTTGACATGTCCTGCTGATTGTGATGCTCGATTAAAGCAAAGCTTACAACGCTGTGCGACGGATTTTTGGTTTTCTGAAGCAAAATTTAAGGATGCTGAAGTGTTTGAAACGGAAACGTAGGGATTTCCAAACATTGAATGCAGATCTACGATACAAAATAGAGACAGTAAACAATAGACGACGCATCTGATATCGCACATAGACCCATTGCTGATCTCATTTCAGGAGGATTTCAAGCTGCCCATCATAAGACTATGCTGAGGATATAAGAGATAAATTTGCCAAATACACACTCCAGCAAGTAAGACTTCAAGTCTGCCCGATCCAAGTACAAGATGACAGTGAAAGACGTTAGTTTGATAATTCACTCAGAAAATGAGATTATTCAATTAAACTAGACCGGAGTAGGGGTATCGTCTCTCCTTCGCGAGATGCCCTTCACCGGGGCACGAGCACAAGAATTGATGAATTCAGCAAAGTCAGTGTTCCTGCGCGTGGTCTCACCAGCCCAAACACCGGCCTGATATAAAGAGTCAAATCGAAGATACCTCTTACCACAGTTTCTGTCAACCGTTGGAGCACATTGTTGTGAAAACAGGACTTAGTTCGCTTCAAACTGAAGGGCGAACAAAAATCTATCTTTGTTGGGGAGAAAAAGAATGTGAGGCTGCTACAAACGGGAAGAGTTTAAGCACTTTTGACCAGTAATTATTAACTGACGTAAGTTTTAACATGAAGCCCTGTCACCAATAAAATGTCTCTGTGTAGGCGAGAAGAACAATAAGAGGTTTTTTCGTATAAGAAGAGAGAAAGGACATTTAGGAAGGGCCAACATCATTCTCTTCCCCTGTTGACCATTGAAATAGTGCATCGTAAAATGATAGTTTATACTACCCTTAACTTATTTGATGTTTGCATTTTTTTAGGATTAATAAAACACTGCAAAAAGGATAAGTTTGATTGGCCAAAATACAGCAGCTTTGTTCCTTCTTAGACTTCACTACACAGCCCATCAATAAACTCATGTGTAACTACGACGCCTGTCATATTGATGTCGTACTTGAACGACATATAGTAGATGGACAACGATTTTTTCTGATTTGGCACGTTCCTTGTTGGACTCTAATCGGCCATGAAGGTTTTTTCATAGAAAACAGGCCACCATTTTGACTAGTCTAGTACTTTTTGAGCGTGACGCAAAGAAAATTTTGGACGCGCACTCGAAATTCTGTCATTGTATTTTTGAGGAGTGTATGTTCGGTCAAAATTTTTGATTTCTGTCTTAGTAACTCCAAAATCTTTGTTATTGCTTGGGCCCGGTCGAGCCTTGCTTATTTGTTGTCGAGGACACGTTTCAGCTGTCATCACCGTGTTCTCGAGGCTCGAAGCAAAGCCCTGCGGATTCAAACAACAACAAGAAGTCCTTTTTACAGACGTCTAGAATAATTAAGAGTCAGTATGCCAAGGACAGCTCACTACTGTCTCAGCAAAAGCTGCCGTCCTTCGAATGTTGTAGGAATACACCCTCGATGAGACATCTGATGAGTTCTTTCAACTCGATATCAGGACGAATATTGTCCACTAAATGTTGAAAAGCAAAGATTATGTTAAAAGATGGGCGAAGTATTTATAAAGGAAGGGCTTGCAAGGAGGACTGCTCGCTAAGAAACTACAATAAATTCTACACGATTATAAAGGACTCTTAATGTCAGGAAGTTTTCTTAGTCTAATAATAGTCAATGCAGCGTTTACTGTCGAGAGATTCGGATATTACTCTTTTCATATTGATGTAGCGAATCAGAAATGTGTGAATATTTCCCGCAGGACTCAAATATGTTGCCTGTTGTCATTTCTCCCATCTTATTAACCTGTCCCAAACGATTTGCGTACTAAAATTACTAACCGACACATCGTTTTCACGTTTGAAACTTTGTTTCAATTTATCCAAACCCAAACTCCAATTGAACCGGTTCACGAGGCCCAAAAAAAATCCTTGAACTCTTCTTTATCGTGCAATTGAAAAACAAATCACTTTCACTATCATAAGCTGCGTGGGTTCTGTTATACAACATACATCCTAACGATCAAACAATATCCTTAAATTGCTTCGTCTTCTTCGTATAGCTCCCGAAAGTTTCAATCCTTAATATTTTATATATCCCCAATAAATGAAGTTTACCACCTGGTGGTTTTATTTAGTGGCAATTTCAGGAGAACTTTTCTTTTCCATACTCCTTTTACCTGGCTCCCAAAAGTAACCACACATGAGAATTTGTACATGCTTCATCACATTCATGCATTCAACATCGCATATAATCATTCATTCGTTTGGAAGGAATATCCCACACATCTCTTTGAGAGTCGCTCCCACCTTAGTCCTTGGTTTAAATCTCCGAACCACTAACCGACGACATTAGAAACTTTCCTTTGTGTACAAACGTAAACGTTTTGAGTTTTTAAAAGGATATTGTGGCAAACTGTTCAGAAACAAGCCCGCATACAACGTACTGAATACGCTACATCACATATGAACTGCAGTACATTGTATAGGTAGCCTGTGAACTTGTCCCTTGAAATCGCAAGGACATTTGGTGATAAGGCAGCAGTGGGGGGGGGGGGGGTTGATTCACAATAAAAAACGACATGCTCACAAGCAATGTGAGACCGTCAGAAGGACGACAGGTATGATAACTTAATGGAATGACCAAATTGAAATTCCTGATGCTCATTTTGTCTCTTTCTGCGACGCATGTTGAATCTTAACTTGGAAACAAAAGCGAGAAAATTTCTCGTCGGTTCTTATATTTCGTGTGACTAAGGATACGGAAGCTGGAATTTATGCTTCATTCCAGACGACCGAGATTGGGCCGTTAACCTTTATTGAAAAAGTTGAAAGTTTTTATGGATTTCGTCTGGCATGGAAGGAATTTAGTGGTCGTTATGGTATTTGGGAGCTAAAAATTCCATTGTGGTATTCAGCACCCTCCCTGCCGTGAAGTTGTAAATTATAATAAAATAAACGAAGGTCTTGTGTATCCTTGTGATCTATTACATACGCATTAAACTACAATCTATGAATGAAAATTCCAAATCATAACGACGGTGATTCCAGGATGGAAGCACGAAACTACATCCGTAAATATTGACAAAAACCTTTTAGATTTCCAGAACCACGAATTGCATTCCATCTCCCTGCGTTCCTGTCGTAGCAATATTTTCATGAACGCAACAAAACCTTCATCCTGATTTGTTTGTATCTTTTCCAGTATTTCCCCGTTAAAGTGTCCGAATGAAATAATTCGTCAAAAGCAAGATCCTTACCCAGTAGCCAAGTTTCATAAAAAAGGATCCTTTACCATGAGCCAAGTTTTATGAAAGGAGCATCCTTAGCCCAGAGCCAAGTTTCATACACAAAAGAGGTCGAAACAGTCCTTTATACTGTATGCACATTGCAATCCTGAACAGGACAAGAAACTATCACCAATATAAATTCACCAAAGAAGTGAAAACTGAAGAATTTTGAATTCTGTCTGTTGAAATAAATGCTATTTGGTTAGTTGCGCATTTTTTCAGGAGAATTACGACAGAATCCTCAAACAACACTTGACCTGAATAAGTTTGCCAACATTTTAAAAAAAAAAAGAAAAGCAAATACGACGTTGCCTGTGAATTTGGATGGTCTTTTGGTTATTTGAGTTTCATGCTTTATTTTGCATTTAACTTTTGAAGGAGGTGAAATTCTAAAAGTGGAACAAATGAAGTTTTCTACAGAGGAAAATTTTCGTAGGGTACATTTTATATGAATGCCTCAGAGAATTAGCCTTTGAAGAGTTAGAAGGTTTTGAAATTTAGTTCAATCCTTAAAAAGTTTTGTTGCTAGTTTCTGTTTGTGCCGCTTCAGAAGGGTAGGAAGAAGTTGAATTTGATGTTGAACGTTTTAAGTTAAACCATTTTGAAGTTATAAGCCTTGAACAGGTAAAACTATTGTTGTTGCATTATTGTGGACGGTCAGTAAAGAGTTCCTGAAATGCGATCGAATTTATTTTTAATGATCCATTTCATCGTTCAACTTAATACTGATATCACGTCGGGGTCACCAGTGCGGGCCGACTTATTCCAAGCGTTTGTATTTTGCATCGTTGTGATCAACGATCTCCAATTTTCCCACATTTTGATCGTTTTTATGTGAATAATTCGATTTAAAATGTTAACCCCATTTTCAACCCCATTTAATCATGTGCCTAAAAACAAATAGTGAAAAAGTTTGATAGCGTTGCGTTTAAAACGATGCAAACTCCAGGAACCATTCGATTTTTGTAACATCTTTGTTAGACTATCCATTCAGGCAGCCATTTTGGACAGTATTTTCATTTGACTTCCTGAATTTGTATTTCATGATGTAAATGGTCATAAATCTTTTAACTTAAGACAAAGATCACGTCGGAGTCGCCACTTTGATGACAGAATTATTGTCATACTGACCTGGGAGGCTAGCATAAATCACAATACAATTTAAAAAGAATAGCAATTTTTGTTGAACAAGGAATATTACAGATGGTTGGCTAGTGGCAGTTGAAATGAAAAAAGACAATTTGACAGTTGAAAAGTGAAATTTTATTTACGGATAGCTGTCGATATTGGTATTGTGTAGCTTGACTGGCTGAAATCTCATCCCAAAATACTTTCAAGGCTGCCGCTATCTTTGAGTCAGACTGGAGATTTGATACTCAATGTGCTGTTGGTTTGGCTTTATTTTGACCCTGCCTTCAAGATTTAAAAGTAGCTTGAACTTTTTGGATGTTTTTTAACAGACTGATTTCTTGAAACGCGTTTTAGGCAACATGATAAGACAAAATTTATTTGGACAGTGCGGCAGTTATGTTTGATTTAATATATTTCTTAGATTCTACTTCTTATTTTGTCCGGCAGGGATGGAAATCTTATTTGTTTGTTCTACGAACGTAACTCCACCGTTCCATTACTATTTTCGCATAACACTCACAAACGCTGGTTATTTTTCGTTTGATTTTTTTTTGGACTACAGCTGGGCTAGATTCTTCTGTAATAGATATTGGGAGGTGTTCTTTGACGTTTAAGAGCTTTCACAAAGAGGCAATCGTTTTTCAATCCTGTTTAACGGCTTTTCGAGACGTCAAACAGCAAGGCTTCCAACGGGTGAACTAAAGCAAAAACTTCAATTTGACACCTAGTTTTGGGGGATTAAGTTGGTATGGAGATTTTCTTGGAAATTATCGGGCAAAGTCTTAACGTTTTTGGTACAAAATAAGGCAATAGTTTTTATAATGGTTTTGTGACGGATTGCTGATGTGAATTGCTGTAAGGCTCAAAAGAGGGTGCTTCGCCTTTTGCGACAAGCAGACGCATCAACTTCAATTTTCCAGTTGCTTTCTCGGTTTCCGGTCTCTCGTTGAAAAACAAACCGGGGGCGGGGTAGTTTGTGAATTCGACAAATTTTCTTCAGCAGCTCGGTAGCTGATTCTAAATAAAAGTGTCAAAATGTCTTTTGAGCGATGTTTGTCTGATAAACAAAGATATCAAGAAGATAAAGACAAATAATTCTCTATAATTGATGAAAACTGAATAAATTAAGTTGAGATTATTTTGATAAAACATTGCTGAGAATTTTTTTTTTTTATTTAAAAAAACATTACTGAGAAAGACGCGATGTTTATGGATAAAAACCCATAGCAAATTTGTAAGAAGAATTAAGAATTAGTTAAGAACTTAAGGAGAAGAAGGTAGAAGAAGGTAGTTAAGAATTAACTACCATGGAAATAAATCAAATTTTCTGCAATAATTTCACAATCTGAATTTACATTACTCGTACGTCAAATGCATCTCTAGTGGGATGAACGTCTAGCAATGGAGTTTGATTCATTTTACATTGTTCGGCTTCATATGTTGAAATGATCCTCATTACAACAGATCATCTGTGTTGCATACAAGTTCCGGTTTACACGATCCAAATTATTTCTGTTGTCTTCCTCCAAGATTTCGCGGTTATAGTAACAAGTTACCGCATCACCTGCTGAGAACGCATTGCGTACAAAAGACCACCATGCTACCTGAGCTACCTACAGACCCACCTTCGCCTCCTTCCATCCAATCTTGCGTAGAAGACATTTTCATTGTCATCTCATTCCCATTCATTCATGATCACTAAGTCCAGGTCATTCGTACACACGTTTTGACTTTGTAGTTGTAGTTGATGTTATTGTGGATGCATTTGTGTATCTTTCACCTTATCGGACTCCACATGCTTTTTATCGCTAGCATAGATTTCCATCTTGCATCACAATCTGGCGTCGGATCACATGTGAATGATATGGGACTATAATCAAAAAGAGATTGTGGTGTAACACTGCCCTACAATGGGAAACGCTAGTTGCAGTTCCCATTATTTACAGGTGAACACACGGAGGCGGCGAAGATAGCAAGCTGATATCAGAAGGTGTGAAATTATCAGATCATATCTGTCGTGTCTTCGATAGCTGCTACAACAAGTGGAGCTACAATGTGAAAGCGGTGTCGCTATCGAATGTGTAACATGTATCAAGATTTTTATCTAAAAAGTTGTCTTACATGCGCCGCTACACGTTCCAAAGGACTTCTTGGGTGATTTCGGCATTACAATGGAAGTTGAGATTCAAATGGGAGATTGAATTGGGAAAAAGAGGAAGAGTAAATTATCATTGTATCTACTGTATCATTTAAATTGCTTTGAATGAAGGTCACATTCCCTTGATACACTGCCTGATAATTGGTGAGGGAAAAAAAGGAATTTCCAACAATAGCGCAATACATAGAACATATTTTCCACTCATCCCATTCACATCCTCAACATAATGAGGCATTAAAAAGATTTTGTCAGCAATCATCATTTGCTAAATGACCATACAATTTCCAGGACGATCTATTTTAGATTGTCTCAATCCATTGTCGACGACAAACCAGGCGCAATTAAATTTCATTATCATAAATGCAATAGTTACTGCCATCGCGCGCCTCCTGCGTCTGTCTTTCACTATTATTTCCGTAGAACAGACACATTTTCCATTTTCCACTTTCCCATTTTCATCTCGTTACATTCGGTTGATATTCCACAACCATTCGTTCAACGTCTCCGATCCTAATGGGGCACGTTTTGTTTCAGTGTTACGATGTCCGACATTGATGGAAGCAATTATGTTTGTTTCTTCGTTGATTATTGTTCATGCTATGAATGGCAAGGAGACAATGATTTTAATAAATAGTGTAGTGAATCAGTCATTGGGTTAGGCGAAGAGAAGGGTGCAAAATTGCAGTTTAAGCCACTCGGCGAACAGCTAAATCCAGCAGAGAAAATGAAACTCGGTCAGGTCCATAGTTAATGCGAAATAGGTTGCAAATTATGGCAAATTGTATAATTTATGGTACGTTTTGTATGTATTTATTATCGTTTGTGCATTGTAAATATTGTCAACACTAGGATGCTCGAGTTGACAGTGAAATTATTTCAATTAAACCTAAAGATATACTGAATAATTGATCTTCAAACTTTAATGGGATGATTAGCATGAATTAAATGGAGTTGAGAACAGGGAAAATTGTCAAGGCTGCAGATGATTGATGTATCAATGTGAGTAATTTATGTAGAAAATTGAGTAATACGAAGAGACGATGTTCGCAACCATAAAAATGAATTGACCACGAGTCTTTGTTTCAACTAGAAGAAAGAAGGGTTCCGGGTTCTTTCATCATGAATCTCACATTCATTGATGCCTCTGAACAATCAAGTAGACCCTCACTAGTTCTTATAAGCATTTACTACCTGGTCCATCGTTTTCAATACTTTCCTGCTTGAGCTGTCAAAATGAGACTCTTCCACTTTTTCGTCAGACTCACTGCGCTGTCTGTCTCATTTTCTGAATGAAAATTCGATATGGCGGGCATTATCCTTAGCTCCATGACAAAAGTGTCTATCTGAAGATCATGACTTGTGGATCTTGTTCAGGTAATATCTAACACTCTGTTAGCTATGTTCTCAGATCTTCTGTAATCCGCACGGCGCTTCTTCGGTTTATCTCACCCTCCCACGATTTTTGTCACTCATTACGAGTGCGTCGTCTCGTTAATGATAACATTTTTTTCATAAAGGCAAAGAGGATACTGCTGGATACTTCATATCTTCAGCTTCTGCGATTACTAACAGCACTTGTTCAGAAGATATCGTCTCTGATCCTGTGCTATGTTTCCTTGGTGCAGCTGTCTGCTAAAAACCTTTGCTTTGTATATCTGCTCTGTATCGAAGTGTACGCTGCTAGGGGGTCGTTCGATTGATGTACATGGTACCTAAATCGGTCATCAGCCGTGATTTACTCTTAAGGCTAAGCTTAGTGCCTACCAGGTTTTTCAACTTCTTAACCGATAGATTCGGCACCCCTGTGTCCATCACATTGAGAACATTATTCTAAGGACCCTCCTCTTTGTTAGGTTGAATCTATAAGTAGTGTTGCATCTATTTAGCTGGAGCAATAATGCATTTACATCGCACAAACCTACCGGAAGTTCACACAGCGCTATCTCTCAGACAAACTCAAACTCTGAGACAAAACTTATGTAAGCTTCTAACGACTTTGCTTCAAATCGAGAAACGTCAGTTTATTCTTGAACATCCCGATCAAATATTCTAGTAATCCTAATGAGTTCATCAAGATGAAGGTTTCCCGTACATTCAACAAAATTATATCTTAATTTGTTCGACATAGGCCCTCTACGGTTGCCCTCTATGTGGTTGGTTCGTTTGTTTCCAAATATGCCTTTAAAAATGTTGCATACAGACAGCGAACCCACACCAAACCATTTCCTTACTAGCAATCTTGCACTGTATGCTGACCAAGATTTTGAACCCAGATGACAAAAGAGGCAGATAAATCAACGTACCATAATGAAGAATCTATACGTCTGTGCTGTTCGCAAAGAAACTATAAGTTATTTTCCGTACCCTTTAAAAACTGCTCATTCTGATTCCCAGTGTTTGTGTCCTGTGGTGCACGGATCATTGCAGTGATTATCCGGCTGCGGTAAGGGCTTCTTTGAAAATCAAACAAGCTCGTCCTTGATCCTAAAATATGTTTCAGATTATTGATGGTATTACTAACGAACTTCATGGTTAATTGCTTTATTGTAGAGGAAACAATGCGTCTCTCTCGTTTGTTCTCCTATTTTATACCCTACTGTCCTAGGTGTCTGAAGTTTTCGTTGTTTAACACACAAAAGCCCAATTTTTTTTTTCACTTTTTGATTATTGTGGGCGATCGGACTGAATTGAAAAACGATTAGAATGCCAAAAAATCAAAATTATGTTCGAAAATGTACAAAACTATCAGTTCAGTTTTCAAAACAACATTTTCAAAATCTGAGCTCGTTGTGTTTGTAACAATGCAAACTTCATAAGCGTATTTTTGAAACGTTTGAATCAATCAGGCTTTTACCTTTTTGCACAGTATGACCGTCATATAATCATTGGAAAGAGTGGAGAAAAATTCCTCCTTACCAAACCCTGTGGACTCTCAAACTGCTCTTATTTGACCCTTGCTGAAACGTTTCTCTGCTCTGCTCTGATTGTGCACGAGGTTTTTGTGTCGGGAGTGATAAGAGCTGGAAAAATTTTGGTAAAATTGAGGGCCGCAAAGAGGAAGCTGAAAAGTGTTCAGAGTCAAAATACAAAATAATTTTCATTAATTTTGCTATTCTCATTCCCAATCCTTTTATTGCCGGTGACAAGCTTTGCAAGGTAACCTCCACAAATGACGTGTAACTGGACGGGCGAAAACGGGAACTGACGGGAGACGCGCACCATTATCTGTCATGTAAGACTATATGAACAATTTTTTTTTTTTGAGAAGAAGCGTAGAAGGTCTAGAAGCCTGGAACGAAACACTCGCTCGAGGTACCCAAATATCGCCATAAAACATGAGTTCAGGCTTTAGAGTGAAAAAAAATTCCTAGCGTTAGACCGTCAAATAAAAGTTTAGCAAAAACCAAAACAACATCTTCGAGACACATTTCAACAACAAAGAAACGGGTTTTCCATCAAAAGGTGTTTGAATTTGTATATCTCGTGTTTACTTAGCTGGGACAGGTATCTTCAAAAGTATTATCTAAGTCAAAAGTAACTTTAATCTTGGAATCAGGTGGATTCCACCTGCTAGAGGGATCAAGTCCTGAAGCTAACTGTTAGCCACAGCAGCAGAAATATAGCTCTGAGCCTAAGTATGTGATATGATACCCAAAAAGAAGGCTGGCTTCTTGATCATAATCAAATTCAGGTATCTTGTCTAGTCTAATGCCATTGCACTTTTCTCAAGTCACGGTGGAATGATGGACTACGTCAAACATGCCAAAGCCAGTATCATCTGGCAGGTGACAACAAAACTAAGAACATATACAACGTTTTGCTAATCGCCAGGCAACCGGAGCTTGTAAACGTGTTTGTAGAAGTTATTCAAAATCATGGTTTTGTATGGTCTCAATATCATCGCTCACTACCTAACTGGCTTTCATTACATTTCTTTCAAGGGCACCTGCCTTGAAAAGTTAAAGTCGCAGCTGTCAAAGTAACTAAATTTGGAAAGGGTTGACGGTCTAATCGTGATGTGAGCTCAGTGTCACGTAACTGTCAAAAATTGGTGGGCAATTAACATTAAAAACAGCGGTCAACTACGAAAAAACAATTGATAATTTTTAAATAAATCGCACTAAATAATTCAATAAAGTTGTCTGAAGATTGTAATGTAGTAAGATGTCTAACCTTATAATATGACATCTTCTAGGGGCAATTTTCTGTCAAACGGAGGAAACATTTTCGTCTAGTTGTTTTTTAAACCAATGATACTGCATAATATGAGCTTCAGGTTATACAGAGAAGGAATTCATAACTGAATAATACGCATGCCCTACAGTTCAATTTTTAAAAGTGTTCCACGTGGTACAACCCAAATAAACTCCCTAGTTTCGCTGTCAGGTGGCCTTTTAACTCTGCTCGGTGAATCCAACAACCCCTTCCCCCTTCCCGCCATTCAATTTCCATCTAAGTCCGCTTTAGGAAACCTATGAGCAAGTAATCTACGTTTGTTTCCTCCTCGCCTCAAGCTCCACAGGTTTAGTCTGTCCCCAAGACTATTCCGGCTGTCTGAGGCCTGCTTCAGGTGTAAAATACCTTGCAATTTGCATTTTCAGTTTGTTACCTAGCTTATTTGGTCTGACAGCTTTGACAGAGTGACAAGTAGCCTCAATACATTCTACGAAAGTCCTTCCTGAGCTCCTCTCCAGGAATATTTTGAATAATTACCGAGCTAAAGACTGTTGCATTTGTTCATTCTCAGTTTCACAAAGCTTTATTTCCAAATGACACAAATAATAAATACAAATCAGACTAGTATGATATCCTAGAAGCAAAGTATGCTATCTGAAATTGTGTGTCGCAAGCAAATACCGGATTGAAAATTTATCGGAAACTCAGCATAATCCAGTGGATACAATTCATTCAAACATGCTCGAATGCTACCAGCACAGTAATTTTCTTTCCACCCCTACCACCAAACACAATATTCCAATGGCATTGAAAAATATTGGGATTTTCTTTTATATCGTGGGTTTTCATCCTTATCGTGTTTCCTTGAAAGACTCTTATCAATGCTTGTGCTTACAAGGACTTGTTCTATCTATATACAAATCAATATACAATCATAATCATCGGGTATTGAAAATATTTTCAAAAACTTTTATCGATGGCAAAGAAGGACCTTTTGTAATCTTCTGACGTTTTTTCGTTTTCTCGTTCGATGAAACAGTCGGAAACGGGTGAGCATCAAGGACACAACTTCAACGTCAAACTCAACAAGAATTGCCACCCGTCCGGTTTGCGTCGTCGAAACTTGTAGTCGTGAAAGTTCACAGAAGCAAAATAGACTTTTCCGTGGCTTTTATCCGATCCGCTCCTTTGGCTTCACTTTTTATTTTGTGTGACATTCAAGAGGAGCATCTTCAGTTTCATCTGACAAGTACATGACACACTTTATTCAATTGGAAGTATAAATATAGGTGAGTGGAGAGCGAGCGTGGTGTATATAGAAAAGTGTCCTGTTGACGACTAACAGATACGAAGCGGTAGTATGGTCATGGTGATTTGTCAGGATATCTTTTTTTTCCTTGTCCTTTTGCTTGATAAAATTTCTGTTGTGATGGATAAGAAATTTTGTGGGTGAAATTGGAGAGGACGGTGCTGGTGAGTTTTATTGGCTTCGGTATGTAAATGCCAACGTCGTTTAACAGAATGTTGAAACGAAAAGCTACTTAGATGCTAAGCAATAAAATAAAAAGGTCCTTTATGTACCTAAGCCATTTATTCGGTTTATAGTCAGATTTTTATTGCGATTGGAAATGTGGTCTGTTATCTGACGACTTCGTTCAAATTGTTTGTGGACATTTCAATCGGTGTCGATTCGAATCATAAATTTTCAAAGATATCCTGGTGAATTCTATGATTTCATGCGATTCGAATCCAAATTTAAGCACGAACCGTGGCAAAGAATTAGTTTGGGTTAAAATACAGTCATTTGTCGCATCAATATTTCCGTTCTAATTTCGTGATATGCTCCATTACAATCGCAAATTTCGAAACACAGTTTTCCAAAAATTTTCCAGCCCTTGAGTATTTCATTCAAAGATAGCAACCCAAACTTATTTTTGGATGAGAAAAATAAAATTCCAAATGAGTAGATTAATTTGCATAAGCAAAACAAGAATTCTGACCGTTGACTTAAATCATTTCCAGCGAAAATTAGAATAAACACGCATTCGTTGCTGGTGTCCCACTTCTGGCCCACATATTTACCTTATTTTACGTCGCCAACATAACGCCAAACAAATGCCTGAAGATAAACCTGAACAAGTAGGTTTTTTTTGGCAAAGATTGTCATTGGGTCTAATCTCAAGCCATCTTAATCATTCTGCGTTCTTCGTTAGTTCGCTAAGAAAGTGTACACAATAACAACGAAAGAATGGCCAAGCTCATCTTCAATCACTTAACGTTGAAAATTTCTATGTCAAGATGTGCTTAAAGAAAATGTTCTATCGCCGATTTATTTCTTAATCTTAAATCGTATCCTCGTTACACGAAAGAAGTGAACATGACGCCATGGAAAATTAAGGGCAATCGTATTAGGGTTTGTTTGTAATGAATGATGACCAAATTGATGTGTAGGCATGACACTTGATAACATGAAGCATGCAACAGTTTAGATTTCACACAAAAGAAGTTCATTAAAACATTCTGGATACACTTGATGGAATGTCTTCATCATCATTAGAAGACATTTGCTCAAATAGAACCATTTTCGATAATTACCGAGTTGAAAATTAATTTATCGAGTGCGTTGTTACTTCTTTTGAAAATAAACATGTGTGTGTATGCCCTGAAAGATTGGTAATGCTTCATTATGCTTCCCAGATAGAGATTAGAACTTTTAACGATCCATCAAACATTAGTTACAGTCTCGAACATAGACCACCGTCCGTTGTATAATTTTCTTAAATTCGTTTAAAATTTTATTATTAGTTTATTTCATGCTTTGTTGATTCTGGAAAAAAAAACGTTTCAACGTTCGAGAAGTCAAGAAACATAACGGTAATTTAGCGGTTTCTGCGAAATGCATGTATATATTCCTTATCAGAAGCTGCCACTGTTTACAATACAGACCCGACGCGAATCCAATCCTAACGTTTTCAGGTCCTCTTCATTGCAAATTGTCTAGCGTAGTAGAAAAAACTTTTTTGAAATATCCCGACTCTGTACTATGCGCGTATGATCCCAAGCACTCATGCGCTTGGGATCATTCCTCCCGAAAACCGCTTTTTCATAAGCCGGGACGCTACTACCAATGGTATACCTTTCAGGTAAGGGGGGGGGGATGTGGTTTCAATCCACAAAAGCACTAGAATATAATCAGCGAAAAGCCTATGACGATCACTACGCTAACAGCTCAACCTGACAGACTCCTTCTCACCGAGATATCCCTAGCGCGCCTCATATTAACAAGCAGGACTAGTGCAACAAAAGCGGACCTCCTTCAATTTCTCAATTGCTCGGAGAGGAAGGCACCATCAAAAAATGAGATTTACGTATGACACAAAGAGGAGTAGTGGGCTTACTCAAAGCTGTAGCGAGTACAAAGATGTTTACAGGATCAAGCTTCTGGGGAGGCAAAATGTGAAAAAAAATTCACATTAATGAAGACATTCCTTGTAAGCATGTTATTGACACGCATGAAGATGAAGCTCAAACTTTCCACCTTTAAAATTTAAGGAGAAAAAAATGCGACCATACCAATCAAACTGAAGAGAAGGAAAACGCACGAAGCTGACAATTCAGACTGGCCACCTCCAGTTACTTGAATTTCAACGGGGAAGGCCCACCCATAGTCATCGGAGGAAAAGATGGAAATGATGCAGACACTTTACCTTCATTGAAATCAGAATCTTCATAAACGTCTCTAGATGGTATGAGGACACCGGAGACGAAATTCACTTTTGGGACGCGTCACAATTCAACCGAACCTGCAAGAGTCTCATTTCACGGTAAAGGCTAAGTGTGGTAAACTTTCTCCTAGACTCTTCTAGACTACTCCTTCTCTTAGACTACTTCATAAACTAGACTACTCCTATACTACTTCATAAAAGCTTCAAATGGCTTAGGAGGTTCAGATAGTAACAGCGTGTAAACACCGGCAAATCGAAGAACTAAAAGCTCACCCAGTATTCATAAATATTTCCGTACGCAGAGAACTAAAGGTCCACGCAGATGTGAAAATCGCTTATACCCTGAGTAAAGCTCTTAGCGCCACAAAACTCTCTAAATACCTCCCCCTTCATCCTGAGAACATAGCCTGGAACTGTTTTTTAAATTATATCGGACAAGATCTCTATTTCCTCTCCAATAGGCGTTTTCCGTTGCATGACTTCCTTTTTTAGTCCGATGGAGTGGAACTGAAGGACTTGTTTCTGCGGTACCCAGTGTTTCAAGTATACTTTCTTCGTAACGAGAAGCATCCGAGCGCTATATGCCATACGGTTTCATCTTTCAACTGATATCATAACATTCAATTAAATTTTATCTGTGTCGCTATTCGTACTTGAATTTTGCTAAACGCATGAGCCTCTCATGATAAAAACGTACTGATTGGGTATTTCAGCATTTCATCAAGAACTGTCAGAAAAGGGTTGTGACGAAGCGCTCTCAGAAAAAAGTCTACCGCTACCAATAGCAGTGAAATTTTTTAATCCCTATGCTTCAATCCAGACAGAATCCTCTCAAAAATTTGAGAGTGCTGGTTCGAACACTACATGCAGTTGTGGGAATGCATATTCCCACCTTTTGTCGTTTGGAGAAGTATGTAGAGTCTTTGGTGTTTTTCTGCATTCTCAATTAAGCCAGGGCCCCGCGTCCCTATATGTGTCGCGCTGGATCTTATCTTTCCTTTTGGTCTGCTACAGATCGAGAGTCCGTTTCTTCGTCTCGCGTGCGAAGGACCCTTTCCTGTCATTCCTCTAGAAATAGATCCTCCTACGTATCTAGGAGTGGGATGGATCGCACTCTGCGTTAACTGTCAGTGGTGATAATTCTGAAACTGTGCGAAATGCCGATGTGATTTGCAGGTCTTGTCGCCTCTGAATTTGGTTTAAACGCTTATGGAACGTTTGGTTGTTGAGATGGTGTAGACTTCAGAACCGTTTAAAAGTATGGATTCCATGGCAGTCCTTTATGGGGTCTTTTGTTTGAAGATGGTCGAACTATGTTGGTCATTAGACGTCTGACTGCCGACACTCAAGCTGCAGCCTAGACTTCCGCGGCCGCCATTCGTCTGAGGAACCTCATCTAGGAATCTTTTGTGAAGCCCAAGTACCCCTTGAAGCCCCTTCACAGTCTTCTTGGACTCAATTGTAGGATCTCCTACTTGCAGATGTAGAACTCTGTAAGGCGTTATGTATGTCAGAGTAGCCATTTTGATTTTTTTTTTCAGTGCCAAGCTAAGCCTATTGCAAATCATCGGCTGGATACAACACCGGGATCAGTTTGAGTTACGTCTGTTTGACCAAGTTCCTAGCAATGAAAGCCCTCATGTCGTCCGCGTAGTCAATAAACCACGGATATTTCGACAGCGTCTGTCATAAAACTTGCTCTATGAGGCGTTCCATAGGTCAGGGAACAGAATGGAACCTTGTGTGATGCTACGTTCAACAATTGTCAAGTTTGCTGAAACAGCAATCTACGATCCATCTGGTAATCCTGCAATCTGCGGTCCTTCTGGCAATCCTGCAAAACCTAGTCGGAAATTCTGGTGGTCTGAAGGTATCTTCGAGAGCATTCATGATGTCGGTACATTTTGTGGGCTTGAAAGCGTTCCCATCCACTGTCACGAGCAGCGCAATTCGCGTCATTTGATTTTACTTATAGCCTTCATGATGGAGGAACCCGCAGATTTGAAGTCTTACTAGTGTGGGGGCAACTTTCCAACGGCTTTGAGCGCGTCAGCGAGTCTCCTCTTGGTAAGGGTCATCAGCACGTTACCAGCTACACCTAGCATGCACAGGGATAAGTCTGCGAATATTACCTCAGGAATTACCCACTGTTTGCTGATTATCACTGGCCCTGCATTCTCCCAGCGCAACGAAACAGAGGCTAAAAATCGGTTCCCAAGCAGAGTCTGAAATGTGCTAGGAAACAAATCGTGGCCAGCCATGGTATTGCAACTGATATATTATGTATGTCACGATTAGCTACCTCGCACCTTTAACGTCCTGCTTTGAAAGCGGTCTTTTGTATCTTTGTCTTCCTCAGCCGGAACCATGGGTACGCCTGGTTCCTCTTCAGTCAAATGTGGGCAGTCAAGGAAGAACTTTTCGGGTGATGCATCATGATGAAGAAGATTGATTGAGAAGGCGCCGAGTTTCCGAATCACCATTCCACTTATCCCCTGTGCTCTCGAGCTCCTGTTCCTATTGTTAACGAGCTCTTCTCAGCAGTCAACTTTGCTGTCCGCGACCGGAACTTTTACGAAGAAGTCTCTTAACGGATCTTTAACAAGAGGAACGCATGTCAAAGTCTGTGTATCGCCTATCATGCATGCTAAGCATGGCTGGATATGTCCTAGAAAAATGCATACATTTCTTATTATGTAGACACACTGACGCGAATTTCGCTGCATATCGTTAGTGGAAGTTGATAACAAGAACGTGCTCAACTTCTAGGTAGAAATCCTGGAAACACTGAAATATTTTCAGATTGCGGGATGACTGATTTGGATTCAGAAAGATTACTTACTGATTGAAGCCATTTATAGGAGCGCATGCCTCCTCGCGTCCGCTCGGCCAGTGTACTTCACGCAGGATATTGTGACATTCCCTTTAGTTTTCAGGATTGACTGTTGACCAAAAAAAGGGCAGGCATGTTCTGCTTCGGGGGTCCTCAGAACATGTAATCAGGCAGTTTTGATTAGACTGATAATAGAGTTCACCACGTCTTCAGCTGTTCTCACGTTACATAAAACTAACTACCTATTATCTTGTGATGATATTCAAGGATATGTGCAGAAAGGATCTAGTTTGTTTTGCCTTATTACTAAAGTCCCACAAATAGACAATGGTCCCACAAATAGACCAAACAATGGTTCAAACCAGAACCATCACTAATTATAATAATTTTGCGCCATAATAGCTTGAAGCTCACGCTCCCTTTCTATTTTAAACATCCTTTGAATACGAGAAGAGCTACGCTCGAAAGTATTCACGTCAGCACGAATCATTATTGCACTAATTTAGCTTGAAACTAGGATAACTACCCGATTGTTGGATAATTCGCGTGTATATTCGTCACGTAAGAAATAAAAGCTGTGTCTCACGGAAAATATGGAGCAGGATAAACTTTTCCGTCATAATGCACTATTTATCCAATGAATTAACATAAAAATTGCTTCACACCATCTCAATTTTCTCTCCAATTCCTATTGAATTTCCTCTGATTTTTATACGACCCAATGCAGGCAAATGACTATGACAACTTTTCCTCCCGATATACAAATTCAAAACAATAGCGACAATAGTATCACTCCTCATTTTATGCGACCAACTTAATTGTCTTACAATGTTCCACATATGAGCGGAACATATGAACATTGGCAATTGGTTGGTTGGTTGGTTGTAACACATGTAACCAAAGATACAGATGCAATCGCAATCAAAATCACAATCCATTCTATCGCACCAGTCTACAAACTATGGACGACATCGTGTGCTCCACATAAATCCGAGTTAATTATGCAATTTATGTGAACTAGTTGGAGGACAACAACAGCAACAACAAAGAAAGAACATATATATCACAACACTTACATGTGTATATATATGGTTGATTTCTTGGGTTGTAATTCTTCAAACATATTTTCGCTTCCTCACCCGTTCACGACAGAGGATTGTGTTGTGTTTGGTAAACAAGGAGAATGTGTGAGCCCTACTGAATTATTCTTTTTCAGATAGTGAATGGTGCGATTAGGTTACGTCTTGGAGCAATGAACAGTAACTTTGTAACTAAGATTATTAGGATTTAACAATATAGATGTGACCTGATAGTCTTGAGATGTCGAACGCGTCAATTGTCGCGCGATATTCGCAAGCATTCATTGGGTCATCGGCAAAGATGTAATCACATTCGGTCCATGAGTGGGCCCATAAAGCCAAGTCGGTTGGTAATTTCGAATCAGGATCTAACTTAGCATGCAGGACTAGCTGAAATTAGATTTGTTGAAAATAAATGTGAACCCATCAGAGACTCTTCTGAGACTGCTGCATTGAAAATCGCTGAGCGAAAATTGTAATTTTCTAAATTAGTTTTCAGGACTAGTCACTCAACCCTCACTGCGAAATTAGCCAAAATATTATCTATCGTAGTACAGCAAATATCATTCAGACTCTGACAAAGTTTGTTGGACCACAAACAAAAAAGCTCTTTAAAACTTATCTCCCAACCACATTGGAAAACTCTCTTCCATAGACATCCTATCGAACATATGGGACAAACTGCCACATAGTGTGAAACGCGGTTTTTAGTTAGTTGTATGACCGACAACCTCGCTATAGCATTCTTGTGGTGCAGAGTAATTAAGCGAAGTAAAATTTGATGATAGTCAACTAAAATGTGATTTTAATATGGTTTTTTTTTGCATTCAAAAGCAATGTCACGATAAATTAGTTGACTCCAAATGTGGTTTTGAGCTATTGCCATTAGTTTTCATCGTTGACCGCAACAATAATGAGGTCTTTTATATTCGTGCTTGTTTTCACTGATAGGAGAGAAAATATATTTTCTATTGTAGATAATAGCACACATTGAACTCATCGCATTCCGGGTAGAAATTCGGAATATATTTGAACAGGTCAATACATAGCGATCAGATATTACATAGCGATCAGATATTCCTATAATCCTTAAACTTCTTGGTCCCAATAAGCATCTCAACTGTCAAGTTAGGCAGACTGGTCTTCCACTTAATGCTTAGTAAATGCAGTGCCTGCCTACATGAATCGATCTTTCCGCAGCACTATAGCTAGACTGGTAATCCACGGAGGAATCCTGGAATCTACCAGGAAGAAATCCACGATACAATCGTCCTTTTGCATGATTTATGCAGGTGATGTATGCAGGTGACGGTTAAGAATATCCTGAAGCTACTAACGCAGATTTTCTATTACGTAGACTCACACGGATCACACTACATATTGATGTTTAGTCTTCCTGGCAGATATCCTCGAAAATTGTTAGGTATCTGATGTTGAGTCAGAAACAATACTTAAGGGACCCAAGAAACGATAAAAAGCCGGCGAGAGGTAGAAGGTACGTCAAGTTACGTTTGAGCCTTGGACGCTTCGAATGAGTCGCCCTTAGTAGCTGTCGCTTTTTGTTGAATCGCAATTTAGATTGGAGACGCTAATGTCATAGTGAAAGCAAAAGAATAGAAAGGCGTTAGACAAACATTCCCAGGCGGCTTCTTGCAGATTTCAACTGAAAAAGCATCACTAGATTTTCATTGCGTTTTTAGTCATAAGAACTCAAAAAAAGGTTCAGCTATACAAATGAAATTCTTCTTAAACTGTTTTTGTGAGTTTTTTGGAAGTCTTATTGCTAATTTCTGGTGACCCTGTCCTCATGGCTCAGGTGACAGACTAAAAGGTCACCTGCTAATTAAGCCCAGCACTAGAGAAAACCGACGTGCTCATAATCCCAAATAAACAATCTCAGGAGTATAAACGCAAATCATAGAAGAAGTGCTCTCAATAAAGCCGAAATAAGGAATATAATAACAAGGTTTGCTCAACGTTACGTTTGTCTCAAACAATTAGGACAACGGTTGACAAAGCTGAAACGGTTGAACTAGCAGAATTGACTAACGACCAACGAAGAAGACCCCCAGCTTTACAAGTCATCGAATCTTGATCAGATCTTTCTCGTTCATACTCTAATGCATTAATCAGTACGAGGATGCGTTATTAAGTTCTTGGAATGGAGGGGTATGTCCTTTGTAAATGTGAATAACAGAGTGATAATGCGTTCAGTAATTCATTGCCAGTATGCATGCAAGGCCAGTAACCCTTGAATCAAAGTAAGTGTGAATTATCGTGAAAATCGAGTACCACCCAGTCATTAAGTTCCTTACCAAGTAAGGGAAGTCAGTTGAAACCATACTGGAAGACGTTCGTTTGCGAGTACTCTTGTCCGAGTGAAACCATGGTTGACAAGTGACACAGTCTCTTAATACAAGGCAAGCACTCACTTGAAGACGATCCATGGCCCGGACAGCTGTGAAAAATTAAAACTAATTTGTGAAGCTAAAAATTAATATTGGAAGATGCTAAACTAAAAAAAAAACAGCTTGCAGAAACTGTCAGAAATTCAAAACGACAATTTTCGAAATTATTCACGATAATCTTGGCATTGCAAAGATCAGCGCTAAAAGGGTGCCGAAAATGCTGACGCTGCCTCAGAATTAACGCCGCGTAGAGTATTCCCGCGCGGATTTAGACCTCTGTATCGTGATCCATGATCAACTATTGTCTCGAATAGTTACTGGAGACGAAACTTGAATCTTAGTATGAATCTTAGTCCAAATAGCATCACCACTAAAGAAGTTTAAGGGGTCACTGGCGGCTGGTATCATGGCAATAGTTTTTGGAGACTTAGAAGCGATCCTGTCGACAGAATGCAAAAAAAAATTTGTCTCCATAACCGGAAAATGTTTTGCTTCAATCAGGGAGAGGTCGAAACAATGGACGAAAGAATAAAGAAGAAGAAAATTGACAAAATGTGTCCTCCTTCTAGACGAGAATGCACTTGTTCCCCGGGTACGTGAACTTAAAACCGGGTACAGGCGTGCAGACGACGTTTGTTGCGCAATAAAAACGCATACCAAACAATGTCTGACACTGATGTGTTATCGTTCCCAGGAGTTATGAGAGTGAGAGAGAAAAACAGCATAAACACTCCGTACGAGTTTTCGACCAAACGTTCTTCCAGCAAAACTAGCAGAATTTTTTTTTTGTATCGGTAAACTTTTTATCATCGTTTCGTTTGACAAGAACTAAACACCAGGACAAAAAAGCAAAACAGACCTAAATCGACTTAGGTTTGCTCTATCTCTGTCTGCCAGAAGCCGACCGAGAATGTTCTGGGAGTGTTCGATTTGGAAAATAGCTTCCATAGCAAACCAATATAATTCTGGTGACAGAAGTGATAAATGTCACGGACATCGGCTCATCATAGATTTGAAGCCGTCTGCCAATCAGAAGGATGTCAAAATCAATTGTAACGTGTCTAATCTTTTGAGACAGAAACGATGTTTTGGGCAGTATACCACATTGTTTTTGACTGTATCTGTGAAACTATACTTTGTCGCTGCGCCTTAGTAGACCTATTTTTGGATTAAGGTTTCTCCAGGTTGGACGATGGTGTTAAGTTTCTGCACGTAAATATAGCGTCATTCCACTTATCTCCGTCAAAATCATCATATCAAATGAAGTCTATTTTATTCTATTTTCTTTTCTCGAGCGAATTATGTAGATTTCGATCCGATTTTGGATAGAAATCTACATACATACAAGTTTTGGAGTGGGACTGATTGCTTTCAGTCCAACCTGGTGCTAAGATTGGGAAGTCATGGTTTCATCATTACGTATTTTTTGGCAATAAGATGGGATATGTCTTTCACATGCTATTTCCAACCAAGAGCTGGGGTAAGAAACATGGTGAAATTAATCTCCGAACCTCAGGAACCTCAGGTGTACAGAGCCCTAAAAACAAACGATGAGATCCTTTCAGACAATCTAACTATACATTTAATGAGTTCTCTTAGGAAAAAGGATCGTGTGGTATGTAATTTCCGAACCGTCATAAGAACTAGATTCTTTTATATACTCCGTATATCTATGTTTTGTTAATCTGAAGCCTGGTGGCGCAGCACGGCAGGCACTAAGGGCAGCAATCTTCCCATTTCTCGAAATACCCCTCCTATTCGTTCCTTTCACTTGAACGGAGTCCAAATTCTAGCATGCTGAAGGTACCTTACGACAAAAGAAGCGGAAAAATAGTTCGAAAATATTCGTAAAACAGTCTTAGGTTGACAGGCGTGACTTACGACTCCTCATGTCTCGCATAGGAGCCAGAGAGAGTAAACAGCTAGAAATCGCTGGTATGCAACTTTATCTCATATTTCAGCGATTCTTCAGGAAGTGTCTGTTTCACTACCGAAATAGATTCACTAATGAAAAACAGAGTATAATGACAGAAAGCGCCGAAAACTCGTTTGACAATATGAAACAATAAACCCATGCGAAAAAAGAGCGTTCCGAGATAGAGAAAGAGTGCAAAATACCTTCGATGTTTGTATTCACATGATGTGTATATTCCCAAAACTATAAGTCTCTATCTCAAGATGTTTTCGTAGGGTTTTTTGGGATTTCTTTTGTGGGTTTTTTTGTGATTTATTTTATGGTTTTTTTTTCTTTTTCAAATATCGACGACTTCGTCACGTCAATGTCTGGAAAATCGAAGTAAATAAATGTACAATATAACTGTAATCATGCCTTCCTAACACCATTCGAACAATTTATAAATCGGCTTTAGTCGCGTTGGTGACCCCGACATTCGATATAATCACATGTCTATCAAAAAACCCTTGGACTTGAGCTATCTGTCTTTATATTTGATTGTGGACACTTTTAAGGTTTTGATTGAATTTTATTGCACGCCTAGAAACCTGATTTGTAAATTATCCTATTCGGATTATTCTTACCACTATCTTCGGCCACGTTTTTCACCTTTTCATCGAATAACTACAAATAAAAATAAAAAACATTTTCTATGTTGATTTCTTGTATTTGTTTGCTCCCAGTCTGAGCACAATCTATTTTGTGAGAAGACGTTGGCAAAGCCGAAAAGTCGCAAATATGTTTCCTGAATCAAATAATATTTTGAATATATGAAATTATTCGTTGTCATGTTATTTTATTTGCACGAGTAACCCAGCAGGAAGGACGAAATGCCTTTATTTTGCTATTTATTTTGTATGATCCAATTTATTTGTACAGTGGAAATAAGCTTACACAAATTTTAAGGGTGATTTTATTCAGATTTATGAATGGAAAGTTAGAGACTAGAAAGAGTTAGTCAGATATATTGTATGGGTTGTGTTGCGAAATGTTTTCGCAAGTTTGCTTCTGGTTATTTACAAGTATTTTGGATTCAAGTTAAGCTTTAGGATGTAGTTCATAATTTATTTAGGTTCACATTATGGGTGGAGATCAAGTAAAATCTAAACACTACGTGAGCAAAAAACAAAGTTAAAATAACTTGAAACTTCATCCTTACCAAAATGCAAAGATGAGAATCCAGAGAAAGGAATAGGGAGGACATAAAACATTTATTGCCTTACCACTATTATTGACACAAAAATTTTTCAGATCAGAGCCTTTGCCCTCCACTCCAAACTGTCGTACTGAGTTAAGGTGCTGCTCTCTTTATATCTTGTTATATGCCCACAACAACCGCAAAACTGAATCATGAATGGTCATGCTCCACTTAGCTGAAAATATGTCCTGTAAGGAATGTCTGTGACAGGTTAACACTTCACCAAAATCTTCAAGACTACTTAGCTATATTTTCTACACAGTTTATCTCTCCTCCCACTCTTTGTTTCATTTTTAGCTCATGCTATAACCCTTTGCAATATCCAAACCCGTTCAGATTTAAAATAATTATTATTGGTTGGAAGGAGCAATTTATCGCATTTTTCTACATTTCCATCACCCTATTATAAAAAAATATATAAACATCCTTGCGTATCACGTAGCACTTCAAGCACCACTTCATTACCAAGAAAAATTCAAAAACCTCCATTGTATAGTACATAAAATTCATTTTATATGTTGATGAAGAAATCGAAGCACTTATGTCGCCACAATCATCCATTTGCTATCATTGAAATATATCTTCTTATTACTTACCCAACATATTTTATATAAGACATCATCAGATACATTTATCTCTGAGTTTAGTAAGAAAATTGTAAAATTAAGTCGTATTCACAAAGGACAAAATCTTCCAAGTGGTTTTCAGTTCTCTAGTTACGCAGCATTTTAGTACAATACTTAGTTCAGAACAGACCAGTCAAGTCCTTGAGCCAAGTTAGAGGCCCAAACGTACACGAAAAGGTGATCCGTTCAGAACCACGCTTAAAGTTGGTAGTTTCCAGAGGGTACGTTTCGGGTTTTTGAATTTTGTCCATGATGGAAGTGAAATGACAGACGGAAAGGGTGCAAATATGCCAAAAATTTGATCAAAACTAACCGAAAATTTCGAAAAAAGAGAAGAGAGAGAGAGAAAATTTTAAAAAATCGTTGAGTTTGTAGCGATGCAACTTTCAGGCACTTTCATAGCTAGATGTTCTGATATTGGATCTCAGGCATCGGAGTGGGTAATGTTGGTGTTAAATTTCCTTGTTTTTCCTCTATTTTTGGAAATAAAACAACGAACTTTGTCAGCTTTTTCAGTTAAATCTTTATTTAAAATGAAGTAAATTAAGGCATAGTAAAATTTAACATTCAAACCTTTCTGTGATCTTACAAATTGTTATATGGCGATCCGTTTTGATGAGGTCCTAAACTACCCCTTGTTCATCGGTGTTACAGAGCCGATAAGCAAGAAAATCATCGGTGACAAGTAACCTTACGATTTCTCGCGGTAAATAGAGTATATCGTACCTTTGACATACGTTAATTTTTGCTTTTATCTGTGATATAAAAACATCAAAACGTGCGTAAAACGGACCTTTACCTCTTCCCGTGTTACGCTAGTTTGCTTTCACCATACAACCTCTCGTGAGTCTGCGAGTAATAGCTTAGTCTACATACAAAAAGCTAATGAAAATGAAAATGAAAATACATGAAAAACCCTCAAACAATAAGCCGAAGAACTTTTATCACAACCCATTGCATCCAAATCTTTCGTTCAACACAGTTTCTATATAGCACGGTTAGACTTAACCGTGTTAAACAGGGGCTGCCTAAGCACAAACTGGATAGGTTTTTAAAATAGTCTTTTTATCACTTTTTTTTATCGCAAAGTGTATATCTTACGTTTAACGTATGTCATTTCTTACGCTTCTCTGTCGTACATATGCATCAAAAAGTGTCAAAAATGGTTTTTATTCTCCTAAAGAATTCTCTCCATTTTTGTGTACAAAACACAGCTCTTTCATCTTGGACACAGTTCGTTTATGCGATTTCCCATCGCGACTTGAAAGTCTTGTCGCAAAACATCTCTCGCCTGCAATGATTAATAAAGTTGTGTACAACACGGTTCCAATATAGCACGGTTTCAATATAGCACGATTCGAATTAACCGTGTTGTATGAGGTGTGCCTACTCGCAAAAAGATTGATTTTTAAAATAATCTTTTTCGCCTTTCTTTACCGAATTGAAGGTTTACAGCAAACGCAATCTGTTTTGGTCCTTTAAAAATAAAATTATTGAATGTATTTGGTCCGGACGTTATGGCTGTTAGATAACTGGCTTTTTGTGATATAGTTTCTGGCGTAACAGGCACCGACGTGGACACGTTCCTTTCGAAGTCGTAAGCGTTAACTTTGAGGGGATCCTAATAAAATTCGAGTCTGATACTTACGAAGAAATTCTCTTGCGTGCTGTTCAGTTTCATACAAGGTGCCGTCTGTTGTAATTTTTCTTTGGGGAATATTTTACAAAGGAAATCCGAGAATTCAAAGGAATAAGTCTAATTATAATTATTCGTCATCTATGATAAATTTATTCAAGTCTCTATCCTTCTTCCAACCTGGTACATGTTGAACTCAATAAATCAAATCCTCTTAGTCTGTCTTAGGTAAGCGTGTCAGGTGGTGTCATCATTCATGGCGAAGGTTGATAGATGCCGGTAGAATAAAAACGATTAATCTTGCTCAAAAAAGGAAATATGCACTTTGGTAATGCTAATTACTTTATGCCAACTGATCTGGTATTGTAAATGTGTTGTATTTTCGCTTTCAAGACGAGAAACAGTGAAATGATAATAGGAAAATCCACAAAGCTATTCTCGGCCCATGCCTGTATTTGATATTATCGCATTATCTTTTTCCTAGCTTTGGTTTCGCCAGTATCGCAATAAATTTAAGACTTTCAATTGCTTGAATAATACCAAAATTTTGAAAGTACGCATCAGCTTCTTCGGCAGCATGAAAATTTAAGTCCAAGAAAGTGCAAACAGATAATCTCTGATAAAATTGCTTGTCGTTGCTTATAACCTTGGTGCAATTCGCTTGTATTATTGTGAGCCTATCTCTTCCGTCTTAGCCTCATCATTTAAGAAATACTCATTGCACCACGTCACATCTTCTTTGAGGGGCGTATCTTCCACATTAACTCAACCGTTTGACAAAACCTTGTCCAAATTTCGCGTGGGATCCATTAGTACTTGAATAATTATTAAAGATATCTATAGTATACCCAACATTATTCCAACCACTTTTTGTGTTTGATTTTTGCTGTTTTCGCTTATTTTTTTGTTTTTTTTTGTTGGGAATGTCTTAAACTTTAATTACAACTAAATGACTTGTCATTGAAGCCCCTACAAGCCAGTTTTTAGTTTGCATTTTTTGTTGATTTTTTATTAATTTATTTTTGCTTTTTGTTGTTTCAGGCAAACACGGGTCAGCACTTAAAAACAAAACATCAACGCCAGGAAACAACTTCTACCATGATCGTTAGAGTAAGTGCAATTATATCTTAGCGACAAAAAAGAAAAAAAAACCCACAACAAACCAATTACAAACTCAAATTAGCCAACAATTATTGATCACATGTTGAGCGCATTTTAAGTTTTCTTAGTTTTTGGGCAACTCTACCCCATTCAATTACCACGACTTAACAGATTTGGTCAAAGGCGAATTCTCACCACACAAAAAAAAACCATTTAAAATTTTAAGGAAACCCAAAAAAAACTACAACAACCTCACAATCAACTTCATTTCGCAAACAAAAGTTGAACCGAATTATTTAAGCGCACAATTGAAAGATACTTTTATTTCTTCAACAAAATGAAAATGAAAGGGAAATGTATATACGCGAATTTGAAATTTTCACGTGAACTTGAGCGTTTCAATCGCATCCAACAACAGTCTTATAGAAGTATTTAGATGTTATAATACTAGTACAATAATATCGTTTTGACCCAATTCCAATGAGACTTTGGTAGTTTGGATACAAAAAAAAAGTAATA
This sequence comes from Stratiomys singularior, assembly GCA_954870665.1. Classification (NCBI taxonomy): domain Eukaryota; kingdom Metazoa; phylum Arthropoda; class Insecta; order Diptera; family Stratiomyidae; genus Stratiomys; species Stratiomys singularior. The sequence continues at coordinate 7,784,439 of OX940881.1, read as the reverse complement.
ATGAAAAGAGAAGATACTTACGGTAACAATGTAAGGAACTTATGAAAGAAAACTGAAACGAAAAGCGAATTAACATGCAAAATTAAGTGAATGATGTGTTTGTTAAAGGCTAAGCCGGTGCGTGGTTGAATGGATTTTGTAAAATGTTCCCAAATACGCAATTGGAATGTGCGTAACTTCTTTTTTTGAGTGCGTGAAAATTTTCACACTGTACGCAATGCTAAATTTACAAATGAAACTTGCAGAAATCATACGATTGCAAAATTGATACATAAACTTAAACTTCACTTTTACATCAGATAAAACTTGATCGAAATCATAGCATTAAAAACCAGTTACTTATCTCTTAAGTTTATATCAATTTAGTAAGACAGAACGCCCACTTCCTCCTACAAAAAAGGAATTTTATTAGGCACTTACAGAGTCTGATATGTCAATATTTTCTGTGCATTCATTGCATACATGATTTGATTTTTACATGCTATCGCGCCAATGATCATCAAGATCTTCAGGATTCGTATTTAGAGACCACACTCATCCCACTGAAAATGGCACGCCAAACCCCTTCAATTCTCTCAGCATCAGAACTCAACAAGTGCCTAGTAGGTGCTCTACTGTCCATCTTTTCCCAGGCTACGCAAAATTTCTTTAAAAATTAAACATTCATACAAGTTACAACACTCAGTCTCTAGGATTTCGTTTCTGCAAGATAAAATCGTTTGGAAATTTTTTCCCTCTATCGCACCCTGATCCAAAGGATTTTATCTTGTTTCGGCTCTGACTTTGGGCTTTTGCTTTAGGCTAGCTTTCATTACCAGTAGAACTTTAGAGATATTTATCATCTGTTACTAGCTGTAGAACTTTAAAGATATTTGTTATCGAAAATTGCTCCAAATTTGATCGCCTTCCCTCTTCTTCTTCCTCTTCCATGCCATGCTTTACAGAATATGTCCACACTTCTGTTTCCCCTAAATACTCTGCGGTACACTTCGATAATTTTGTATCACTTGTGATACGGTATCTGAAGCCTGAATTGCTCGGTGTCAAAATTCGCATCCTGAAATTTTTTTGTTTCTTGTTTCCACCGAACAAAGAGATGACAGGATACTAATCTTGTACAGATTCCGACGGCATTTTTATCAAAAAATCGGTCCTAGAAGATCTTGAATTGTTTCGTCAAACAAAGCAATTTTGCCAAATATTTTGATTAGCCTCTTCCAAATCTTCGTAAAAAATGTGAAACGGGCAAGTATGTGTAGTGAAAATTTTCCAACCCACAATTGGTTTTATCCTTGGTGCTACGGTTCAGCTCCTTCTGCTTATTTCACTTCATGAGTTCATTTCCATTCCCAATTGATTCTCCGTGCTCCAGCTTGTGTTAAAAAAAGAGCCCTTGAACTCGAAGTCTTGTTATTCTACGAATTTTTTCCCCTAGATTCCAGCATGTTTCAGAAAAATTTGAGTGTATTGAAATTGAGACAATAGATGTGTACTCAGTGAATATTTTCGAATTACTAGGCAATAGTCTGATAAAGTTATTCACTTGCAGAAGATGGAAAAGACATCTTTCCACGATTGCTTGTTCTGCCCGGGGAGCGTGGGCAATGACTATCACAACTTCTTCAAGTCCATAAGTTGGTTACATGAACGATCTTTCCTTTGCAAGAGAATTAACGAACCCTTTCTCAAAGAAATCTAGTTGGTGTGATGATTTCACGCGTGTTACACTCTAGTGATTCTTCTGACTTAGGAAGGATTCTTTTGCCACTTTTTGACACAGCCTTTGACAGTCACCCTTACCCTCTCCGTTCTATTCGGCTGAATAAGGAACTTTTTGACGCAGAATTTGACAGTATCTTCTACCCTCTCCGTTCTATTCGGCTGAATAAGGAACTCCAACAACTAGAGGCACATCTGGAAAGTAAATAGAGGCCTATCCCAATGTTAAGTGTCAAACATTTCCAAGCTGGATTCCTATTGTGAACGGGAACGTATTTGGACGGTAGTCTGTAGCCTTCTGCTGCTGGGCGTAAACAGTCTTTACCATCTGACCCAAGGCGTAATCAGACTTCACCGCCGGACTCAAAAAAATATTTAGAATTGCTCAATAACTACAATTTTCTGAACTTTTAGATAAACCAAAATGAAACCGTCTAAGCCATGCCTTTCGACATCAGTTCATACCTTGTTAGCTTTGTTCCAGCAATATCAACGCATTTTAAAACGATTGTGCTTAGTTTTTCGTTTGATATTTGTACTTAGTCCAAACCCCATCTCCAATTTTTCTTAAATTATAATCTACGTTTTTTGACGTATACAACAGCAACTTCAGGCCTGTCAAAATTGAAAAGTTTACCTTGTAAGCCAGCTGAAAGCAAAGATGTATTTTCTCGTGCTGTGGATGTTTTGTTTTTTGCGTAAACATCTCAAGTCTTACAATTTTCTCAATTTTAACCCCTGTTTTTTTAAGTGTCCAAGGCTTGAATCGTTGCAAACAAATAATCAGACACTTTAAACACCTTTTTGGGAGAAGCTTTATGGGGTCCGCTGGATAGTCAGAACGCTGCTTTGTAGAACGCAGTTTCGTCTATTCTGACTAATGACAGTCATAAATGATTGGCGCCTTTATTATCCTCTTATATTCTAACTAGGGGTTTCTTAGTCCTTATACTTACCATGAAAAGAGCTTTTTTTAAACATGTTTACCCCTGACAGACATTGAAAAAAATATCTCCACTCAAGCTTATCCGACGTTTGAACGGGCCTGAATAAACTTGACTTGAATCTCCCAATTTCCTTCAATAGAAAACTTTGGTCAAAAATCACGCTTAACGCTCCAAGTTGACGCGCCTGGCAATCGGTTCCTCGTCACTTTTCCGTGGAATGCAGCGGGTACATTTTGATTGACTATAAAGAAGAAGATGTCACTTTGTCCCGCCAGTAGTATGTTGCAGAACAAAAACGTCTGAGAGGAGATGAGGAAAACCTGAGGAAAGAGAGAAAAAGCTGGGAGAATTGAGTGAAGAGATGCACTCTCTTCACTACAATTCACCCGTGAACAAGATGAAAATTTCGTATTATAATGTGAGTTTTGTGTATTATAACTGGAATTTGAAAATTTAGAACATCCTCCCTTTAGCCTACAAAAATAATATACACCTTCCTGAATCCTTTCTTGTGCGAGTCGGGATATAGCAGCTTTTGATGTGTATTAAATTATTCTTCTATATCCCAGGCAAATTTAAGAATAGGGAAAATTAAATTAAATACAAATCAACTACTGTTCCGGATAAGGTAGTTTTTAGAGTACTCGCCTTCGTTGCCAGAAATCCTGGGTTCGTATTGCACTTTTGACAGCGGCATTTTGACACTTTGATATTGAATTTCGTATTTTCGGGGTCGAATGTCGGCCTTTGCCGCAACGACAGGTATCTTCGTTTGAGGAATTCCGACCAAATCACCTCCGCAGGACCAAAGATAGTGCGAATCCGATAGAATGATCCGGCTCTAACACGCCGCACGGGGTAAGTTTTATAGTCTACCGTTGTACCAGTGCAAAAAACAATCAAAATCGATTTCGCTTATAAGTATCGCTTTCAAAGCTAAGGGAGGGAAAACTCAAATAGTTTAAGTAAGAGATATCTAAAATATTTGCAAAAAATCCTTATTTAACTACATTCCATGGGCTCTTATTTCATGGACATTTTTATACACCTCCAATGTAAAGATGTCGTGTTTTTTTTTGGGGGGGACATATTTGGAACGTCATATATGTTGAGGACATACAGGACCCCCGTCAAAGATCCAGGAACACTCTTCTTTTTGGCGTATTCTTCTAAGCAGATATTAATCTCCCCACTGATATACGCTGTAGCGAATTTCCCCCTTAAAAAGTTGTGTCCATGCCAATCAATAATCATGAGAAAGCAAGGTATCACTTGACTGCATCCTAAATCTCATTTCGACATGTTTCTAGTAAATTCAATATCGTTCGTGGAACATGTAACATTCTTGCGAATGAACTGTGCAGAAGCTCGTATGTACACATATTATATTACATACTCTAATGAAACTGCGACGTTTCCTTCTGAGTGTGTTCTTTTTCCCATCAGCATCAGCTTCATGGAAACAAAATAAATTATCCTGGATTTTGTGACATTTACAACAGCAACGACGACAACGACTAAGCGACGCGACATATACAACTCCCTATCGAAAACGACAACAGCGACGACGACTGCAAGGACGACATGAGAAAACGAAATAAAACATTTTGGACTAAAAATGTGAAGTCCTGTAAAGTTTGTCATCATGGTATACTGTTCCTTCTTATTAGAATGAAAATGAAAAAGTTCGTTGCTGTCATAGAGATCCCCTAGACGCGGTCTATACAGACAGGATTTTTGAAAAAGACAAATCTAGAAAGGAAAAAAAAACACCACTGAGAAAGTGTAGTCTGTCTGGAGCCGTGAGTGGAAGTTTTCAATCCAAGCAGTCTCGATTGAGCGTAGAAGTTGTTGCTCGGAGTTATCTTTTGGGGGGTCGAACGTTTTATTGACAATTTCGTTCAGGATTCGTTTTTTATTTTGGACTGTAGCAATGGTTGAAACGATATGGTGGGATCGTATTACAGCTAGAAAAACTCATTTATTACAAAAAAGCTTAGCCTAATCCTGAATTCTGCACGATTTGCATGTCAGATTAATGATACGTACGACGTGATCCTGCTCCTTTCAACTGCACTAGAAACTTTATCAACATTTCGCTCGATCCGTGCTATGTCTGTGTTTATTGTCTATGCCTGGCTTATCTTCACACGCAAATTTATTAAATTGAAAAAGCAGATTTCAATTACTCTGTTTTGGATCCGGCCACCGCCGCGTGTAGGATGTTGTGCTTAATGCACTTGCTCCCTCACCTCATGTAGAGCTTTGCGGACTCAATCTTGCAATTTCATCCCCACATGTGTGTTGACGACTTGCTAGACAGATGGATAGATAGTGCGCACGTTTTAATCAATAACCACATCACAAAAACGCCACCATCCCGAGTTCCAATGAATTAAAGTTCTGACCAACTTTCTCTGAATCCTCTGATGCTGATGCTATATCATATGCAAATTGGTCCATTGAGGCCACTAGCATACATGAAATAGGGTTATGGGAACTATCAAATCTATATTGCCAAATGAGGGTTAATGGGATGTAGAGAGTGGTACAGGAGGATTCAATGTGTGGATAACGTGGTTCTTTATTATTCTATTCTGTATGCCGGAGATGGTGCGGAAGGATTGGGAACAATAAAAACCGAACTTCCGCGACAATTTGTGATGAGCTATGGGATTTCACTTGGATAAGTGAATTATGCACTGCGGAAGAGGGGGATGGGGGGTGGCGGTTATGTTTGGGATTAATGAAACTAGTACAAAAGCTTCAACGAAATATGGTCTTTTTGATGCCATTTCCTGTTTATGCGTGCAATTTAGCTGGGAGATTGAAATCCGGGGATGATGTTGTGCCTTGAATTAGGATCATTTGTTTCCTGTTATTAAATCATCCAAATAAGGCTCTGGCAAAAACATACACTTATAAAACTCTTAAATTTATTGACCCGCAACGCGTCAAATCAAATAAAATGAATTATAGAATTATCATAGTTAGATTGAAAAATATAGAGATAGAGACATTATCGATATTTCCATAGATTGGAATAAGATTCGTAAAAAAAATCAATCAATGATGGATATAATTAACTACCAGTTTGCATAGTGTTGGCAACAGCTATTGAAAATCGCAGCTCATAATAAATTGAAACCTCAGAGTATTAATGAACGCATCAGTGCATATGCATATAAACATTCATTCAGGCTGCAGTTAAGAATTGCCGCAAGATATTTGATCACTTCCTAGTTTTAAGTTCTTTATTCCACATAAGTAAGTGATGAATGTTTTGTGATATGTGAAATCATGCTTAGCACGAATTGCAAAACTGAGTGGTCATTAGGGCGATAAATTACACTTTCCAAGGTCCCACGTTAGATACATGTTTTAAAAATAGATGCTGAGTGTTTGGAAATTTCAATTTCAAGGATTTAATGTTTAATTTCTTCAACGTCGTGAAAATATTAGTGTATTTTACTGAACGATAACATGAGCTAGGAATGTTCTCTGTGATGCTTTTTCATATCCAGTAACAAAATTTGGTCCTTACTTCCAGTCGGCCCTTCTTGCAGGACGAAAGGCTTGATATCCCTCTTTAAATAATCTCGGATGGACATAAAAATGGTATGGATTAACTTAGAGTCCTTTCAACATTGGGCTTGATGGTACAATTCCCATTTAGAGGAAGAATCCACCACTAACACAAGTTGAAACTCACGTTTCTATCAGAAGAATTTCCGCTTTTGGCCTCACTTTCTGTATTCTGACTCTACTTCTTCATACAGGAAACTGCAAACGACATGTTCCAACTATCAGAAAGTCCAGTAGACCTTCTCCAGTTTTCCTCTTCAGAAGAAAGTAAACACTGCAATCTTTAAAATATTTACTGAGTTGATCCTGTCACCCAGACTTGGAAGACCCATCACTGGCTATACATCTACTACCTCGTTCATTACTCTTTTTTTCGGACGCTTGGCGTTACCTCGTTAACGATTCTCCTAGTTTTTCATTAAACACAAATCGCCATCTACAGTAATGAGAACTTAGTGCTCCCGACACTGCACTAGTGCTCCCTACGCTCCCTACATTAATGAGCAATTCTTTCAAAACTGTCTTCTTCTGAAATTAAGAACACACCCAAATACAAGTTGAAACATCGAAATACAAAGAAAATTGTGTCACTCATTTCCACTTTTGTTACAGTTTTGAGGATGGTCTTCCCAGAAGTCACGAATAAATCCAAATCCAAGTTGTGCGACCAGTAACGTCATAAAGTGAATTATATACCTTTTTGATTCATCAGAACACACAAGGCTGACTACACTTGTTATCTGTAGGTACCATTTTGGGGATGGTCTTTGCCAGAAGTTGTAAATGTGTCAAGACACTAAATAGGGCAGGGTTTATGTCATAGAGTGAATTGCCTGCCATTCTGTTGTTTGAAAAACAAAGGGCTGACTCCTCTTGAATCAAACACAAAACGTGAACTACACTTGTTATTACGATCAAACGATTCTTTACCAGTTTAAAACGTCAAAAGCAGAAATGACACCGTCCAAAAACTTGTGTTTCGAATTCTCCATCACTGTCCGGGGTGTGTGAACGATTAGCTTGTTTTATTTGAAACCATTCTCTTCCTGCACTAAGTTTGATAAACGATGGGAAGCGCTTGGTATCAGCTGGGGGCTTTTCGACGAGTCTTTATACGTTGTGCAGCTCCCTTTCTCCGGTGTTGATCTCCCTTATCTGAACATTTTCAGAAAACTCAGATCCTCAACCTTTTCCCCTGATTGGAAAATCCAAGTAGCGATTCACCACATCCCCCGATGTTCCGAAGATGTTCTGAAGATCATCTTCGGAACATTTTCAGATCTTCCACATAAATTTGCGACACAAATGTCTACATATGCCATAATTTTGTTGTCCGTTGTCTCGTCAATGTTTGGCAGACTGTTCCTGATGTCTTTGATGACGTCAATGATGTTCTCTGTCAAACAAAAATTAGAGTGAAGTTAACTAAGTTCTAGGGGACCAAGTTTACTAGAGACGTTCAGTCATGCTCTTTACCTGAACATATATTGGAAAACAACAAAGAAATTCACGAATGTTTTTCAGGAATTCACAAAGTTGGAAAATAGTCAGAGAACTTGTCAAAAAGGAAGTTAATGGTAATTATGAGCTCTGCAGATGTGTTTTGACCATGAGAGTCTATTAAAAGTTTGACACTTCACTTGTTTAAAAAAGAAAAGAAAGGCAAACCCTTGCATTCTACATTTAGCGCTACCATTGTTCTCGATATTGTGATGGTGGCTATCAGTTTAGTGTTTTTGGAAACAGTTTGCTGTTTTCCATATAGAATTCATACTCACCCCCGTGGCCGATTGTCTTTATATTATCCTTTCGGTACATTTTTGAGTACTATTCCGTCAGTGTCTCGCTAGATCAATTACGAATTTTTGAGTTTAACGAATGGTACTGGAATCTTTTCATAAAAACTGTTTCAGATATGTTGGGATTCTCTAACCTTAGTAGGACCAAATAAACGACCAAAAACGTCAATTTTCTATTCCGGTGACCTCATTATTCTCCACGTTTCAAACCCAGAGGCAAATGTGGATCTTCAGAAACCAAAGCGCAGTCAAGGTTTCCTTTTTTGATACAGTTTTCTTGGATCGCTTCAAGGTGGGAGAGAAAAAGAGGTGATGTACTGTAAACGATTCAGGACTGGATTTTGCTGTCTTCACCATCCTATTTTGAAATTTAAGGTCAAAATATTCCACACAAAGCTCACCGATATCAACATTTTGTAGTGCAGGTGTATTTATTTGCTCGGAGATCATGAATTTGGTTTTTTTTTTTGTTGGCTCAACTTGCTTGGTGATTGTTCGAAACCTAGAATGCATAAGTCAAACGACTGATATATCTGACCATTTGTGCTCTTAAAACATCTTCCTAGAATTGCTCTAATCCTAGAATACCTTCTTCAGACATCTGACTAAGACATTTGACAATGTGTGCTCCTCATCTGCACTCACCATCTGTGACATCTCACCATACCATTCTCTTCGAAGGACGAAAATAATTCGGAAGTAATCAAAAGGCAATGCACTAATTGAAAAGAGTTCATGAAAGACAATCGACCAAACCTCGCCCTCTATGGGAAGGACTTTGGTGAGCTTATTTTGGATCAGGAGGTGGAGAACAAATGGGACGCTTAGTGCAGGGTACGGGTAGAACATATAGATCCAATCAATGCTTTCGTGGGCTTGTGGATAATCTCTAAGAAGTTGAATGTTTCGTTTGTACTAAGTTACTTTACTATGTTTGCTTTGTATTGTGAGAGATCTGATCTATTGTTGATCATCCAGTTGTCAAACCGCCTTGAAGCTCTCCAAAAAACTTATAAGCATTCATTTTTTACTGTCGTTTGATTATTTTTGTCAAAACTTTCGATCACCTGGAAAACAAGGATCCTTCCCTGTCATCATGACAAGAGAATCGTCTTTTTTTCCTCCTGTCTTCTCGATACTTTGCCTATACCCAGATCAATTCCTTCTGCTTTCAATATTTTTGCCAGTAATGCATGGTCACGCGGTGCAGAATTTGAATTGATGGCCGGTTTTGTTGCGGCTACGTCAGTGTTAATGGTATTAGCATGTTTTCTTCACCATCTGGATGGTACGAAATGCTGGTATCAGTGAATGATAAAATTCAAAAATTGTTGGAAATATCGAATTCTCATTGAATTTTCATGCTCGATGTCTATAATTTTGTCCACCTGATTTCTGCGTAAAGTTGTTTCCCTTCCTGAATTTTTGATTTTTTTCGTAGAAAATTCTTGCCTTTATCATGCTTGTCTGCAAGTTCTTTTTGAAGTACGTCTACACTAATGGTATTGTCTTCCTCTCCTGAACCAGATTTGTCTTTAGCTAAAACGTTTTAAGGCTATACTCATCATTAAACAAATCCTTCCTTGTTCTGTACTATTGATTTTCCAGGACTCGAGGATTATCCAGTATTTTCTGGATGTTGTAGTTTATGCTTCCCCGTATTTATTACACAGTTTAACACACAACCCTCCGATGATTGTATTGATCATGGCATATTTTAGATCAGGAGCGTGTTCGTCCTGCATTTAGGATATAGATATTTCTTTTAACTTCAGTGTTCCGAGTTGTGAGTCCGTTATTTTATGCCTAGTTAAGAAGTTTTAGTCGATTTAAAATAAATTTTGGACGATTTTAATGATGACCGTAGAACTAATATCCGAGAGGAGTTCAAGTTCAAACATAATTTCCAAGCATTTTTCAGTGATAAGGACTTTTGTTTCTGTTGTGAGTATATATTTTACTGCGAAGACAGCGTGTTCTTTCCATGGAACTAACGCTCACCAATTCTTCGGCCATATATGTAAGTGTCTCGAACCCAGGACTTGTTGAATAGAAGGCGAACGACAAACCACTACTGGGGATAAAAGACTCACAACTGTCGCTACTGTAACTAGATTGCTTCGGAACTCGTTTTTCCTGTGTCCTAGCTGCTCCGAAAAACTATCTATAATTAACTATAGTTTGGTTTAGAGCTTATTTGACCAAAGTTCTCCGCATATATGGTTTTGCACTGCACACCATACACTGACTGTTATTATTCAATTTTCATAATTTCAACACCCATTTCAATTGTGTTTAAAAATAAATTCATAAATTGTCATCAATTTAAATAAATTACTTCTATTAAAAGATACTTTGTACATGATCTATCTGCGCATCTTTTATATCTTTACATGACAATTTAATATGTGTATACCAGAGATGAATCTTCTAAATTGAAAATAACCTACACAATCAAATTGTGTACATCCGAGTAACATTCGGTAATAATAATAAAAATAATAAGGATTTGTACTGCAAGTGTGTGTACGAAATTCGTTTCAAAGGTGATTGCATTGCAGTGATATGGAAAATCCAATTTAAATTATAATTATTTAAATTTTTGATTTTTATTGTAAGTACTATAGAGAAATTAGTACATTAAAGGTTGATTATGCAATCTTATACGGATTCAGATATTTCTGTTTCGGGACCTTTTTGTCCAGTGCTGGATGATGCTTATGCCTAGCCTAAACTCACGGCTATCCGGAAAGGGTCAAATTTCTAAATTTGATGCATCCAGTTAGCCTGCAAAAACCAAGGAAGTCACCCAAGCTCGTTGGTGGCCAGATATTTCAACTGAGTTGCGTGATTCCAGCCGTTTTTGGATTACTTTCAGATAATCCAGAAGAAAATGATGAAGTTTTTCCAAAGTTTTCAGTCTTTTCCCTTACTAGTTTTCTTGGATGATATCCTTTTGAATATCTACTCGTTGATCCAGGAGGCTACAGCCTGTCATGAATTCTACTAAAGTCCTTAGCCAGGGAGGTGACAATTTGACAACTCGGTATATGTTGCACTGATTTTTAGAGTAGTCGAAGATGCCTGATTTCAGAGAGTATCCCCTGGTTCTCTATGTGACAGGAACAGAAACTGAAAATTGACTTGACACGTACAGAAACGGCCAAAGGTTAAGCTTCTCTTGCTGGCTCTCTCGCCCGTCAAATTCCGTCTATAGTTCTGTGCCCAACGACCCTCTTTTGTTTGACTGTCTTTGGGTTCGCTACAAGCTTGAGTGCTACCTTTATGTCCTACACTGAGCCAACATGACTTTTAATAAGTGCGCGAAATCCTGACTTGTTATCCAACAGGACATCCGGAAATTTTTATAATGTTTTTACTGTATGCCTTTACTTTAGTCCAATGAAAAATGTTCACAATTGCAGATCCTTTTCTTTAAACTAAACTGTCCTTAAAGATGGCTTAAAAAAGGTCCGGCCAAATACGCATTTAATTTCGCATATCAAATGGTTCACTAGCCAGGACATTTGTTTATCACGAAATCCTTTCAAAATGTCTTTTAAATATCCTTATAAAATCAAACGATAAAATTTGATACCCAAACAAGTCTGTACAAAGAAAGTTTCTTCGATTCTTAAAAATATATTTTTTCCCTGTATTTTCATCCTTAAAAGCGTGCAATAAAAACAACAACTGTTCCATTCAACCATTGGTAAAATGACAGAAAACACACAAACAACCAGTGAATGAACGTATCCAATAGCTTCACTTTTTACGCGGAAGATGGCAAATAAGAATTATGAACATAAAGAAAAAGTTGAGCAATGAAACTGAGGAAAAAGTGACCGATAAAAAAAACGCACTCAGTTCATAAAAGATATATCTGAATTACTTTTGTTATACTTAACATTACGACCGTTTAAGTAGAGGAACTTTGTGTTAGCCATAAAGCATTTTGGGTGAAGCAACAATCGCCAAACTATAAACACTATATTGTGACATAATAAAACAAAACCACTAACGAAAAAATATAAGAAAACTGCGAATGAAACGACTGTTTTTTATCTACGATTTTTTTTTTGTTATGATTTGGCTGTACTGTGGAAAGACGCATTCAGAAAGGTTTTTAGCCATTTTTGTTTTTATGTTGAATAGCAATAAACCAATAAATGCAAACAGTAATGAACTTAAGAAAGTTTAAGATAGAATTACAGAGAAACTGTTAGATTTTATTGGTGAACGTTGGTAAGGGTCAAGTGAAATAGGAAGTAGTTTCGTTCGGTTGGTTTTATGCTTTCACTATATCCATGTTACGTTTCTAAGCTTTGTTAAGTTCATTGAATGTTTCATGGATGATTTGGGAGGAAAACTATTTGCCTTTCGATAGACTGAGTCAGTACAATTGAAAGACAAGCCATTTTGAACGTTTGAAATAATTGGTGACCCCTAAATTTATCCTTTCATTAATAAAAAATCGAAAGACATCGGGGTCACCAACAGTTAACAAAATTTAATTTTTATTGTACATCATTGTTCGCTGTAATGAAATTTTTTCAGGTTGGTAATCAATAATTTCGTGCACAAAATCGTTGACATGTACCAAAACTTATTCTGAGAAAGATTTAGGCAACCTGACCAACATTCCTGCTAACTTCAGGGTCGCCCACTACGTTGAAATTGTATTGATAAACGGTTTGCTGTAATAAAATTGTCTCAGGTTGGTTATCAATAATTTGGTGCGCAAAATCCTTGGGAAAATTCAAAACTTATACTGAGAAAGTTACAGGCGACCTGTCCATCCAACCTGTCCGTCCAACTTCGGGGTCACCAATAATTTCCACTGTTAAAATTCTTTTTGACTGTTTGCTGTCATAAAACTGCAATTAGTACGTTATTTATCATTTCGCACACAAAAACTTAAGAAAGCTCCAAACTTATTCCGAAAAAGCTTTAGACAAACTTATCATAATCCTGCCAACGCCGCAAAAAACTTATCATACACTACCTGGAATTGATTGATTTTCTTATTCCATATTTCTTATTTCAAATTTTCATTCTATTCATCCTTCACACTCTACTCTGTGTTCAAAACAACAAAAAAAGTCAGCCTAAACCTTGCACATCGTCAATTTCAATTATCCTAGAGAGACCACCTATAAAAATGTCCAATCAATAAATTTCTCAATTTGATTGGTGTCACTGTGTGGACGCGTATGAAGTAGACAGTGCTATATGAGATGCGAAAGGAGGGCGAAGAGGAGGTTGAATCCTTCCAATACCATTCTAGTCTCTGCGTTCGTCTACGTGGAGTTTCAGGGTAAGGCCGGAATTCAAAGAGATGGAACGACATCATTAAATTACGCCACCATCCTGTATGGAATGTTAGATGACAAGATAATTCAGTGGAATAAACCGGCTGATATACGAGCCACCATCCTGCTGGACGAAACCTTTTCAGCTGTAACGAAGCACATTGGAGACGTTGTTCAGAAAATTTTCCACGCTCTGAATGTCACAATCAAACAAGATGCACGTAATGAAACAAAATCCAATATTATTTCTTCACATCAATATTCTCTCGGCTAGAAATATTTGAGATGAATTTTGTCAGTTTTGACAGGAGGACGTGCGCTTCGCAAATTACGCAAGGATGGGTGATATGAAATCCTTATTTGCACACAAATTATATGTGTTCGTATGTGCGGGTGTGTGGTAAATTTTCAACATATGGTATTTCGTATGTCGGGTCGAGGGTGTAGACAGCACACGTAGAAAATGTCATTAAGTTTTGAAAAGAGGCGGATGGATTTGATGGTACAGGAAATATTTAATTGAAAAAAAAAATTAAATTTTTAATGACGCGACAAGATGATATCCTGGAAAATTGAAAACCCGACGAGAAACCTATTTTGAGGTAGAAAACCTTGGAAAAGAATTAATTCCACACAGAAAAGGCTGAACAATTCAAAACATTTTCGTCCTTTTAGCATTGCTTGAGGGATTTTTCTCCAGAACAAGAATACGAGTTGTAGCCAGGCTTATGCTAAACGGAAAGACTTTTGTTTGAATTGTTATTTCGTTCTTGGGTCGGTGCTGATTTTCCTCTCCGGAAAACAATGCGTTTTATTGGTCTTTGCGGTGCGCTAAACGTTGCGATCAGTTTCAGGAGCAAGTTCAGTTACTTGGATCGTCGCCCATAAAATCGTTTTGACTGTCAAAAATAAATTCAAGATGGCTGCCACTGACGGTTTTGACGGTATCGAAAAATTAACAGAATTCTTATATAAATAAAAATTTAAAAAACGAACTCTTCAATATCGTCTTTGAGATGTTCGCGACAGTCACTCAAAAATAGAGGCCACATCAAATATTTTCGTTGGATTATCATAACATATCAATTTTTTTCCAACGGATCTGCTGATAAAATCAACATCATTCGAACATGATGCGAGTTTTGATTGATGCTCCTCGACGTAAAAGCTCGGAATTATCGACAAACAAATCATAGCTTTTGTATAAAAAAATGAAGCGTCACCCATGATATTCAAAATTCCGGACCACAACAATATTTGATTGATAATTTCGAGAATATTCTCCGTATGTCCCTCATTTAGCAGCCTGGTTCATTCCTTATTCCGAAATTTCGCTTCGTGGGTATAGTTTTGAATGCTTCGGGAAAACAAATGTTGAATCGATGAAAAAAACCATACGATGTTGAACTTTTCCGACTGGGATATACTTTCAACCGAATTTTCGTCATTCGGTACCCCCAACTTTTTTTTTGACACACCTTTCACACTGTCAGATAGCAAAAGATATCTACTTTCGCAAGACATTAGTTAGACAATGTTGCACTTGTATTCCATTCTATATCGTTCTTCTTCAGCATTAAGGATATACAGAGAGAAACATCGTATGTTGCTGATTATTGAAAATTTGCTACTTTGGCTTAGGTGACAGGTCAATAACGTTGTCAAATTTCAAATATAGACCCAGTTTGCGTTATGCATGACCGAGTCTGGGAAGGTTTTTATTACATACAGTTTGAGGAAATTTTATACATTTTTCGACTCAAGGCAGAAATTTCAAATACTTCGAGAAGGCCCATCGTCTGACCTCAAACTAGAGAATATTTTTGACGATTTCTGAGACAAAACCACTTCATTAACGTTTCTTTCATTGAATATTTGAAATTTTTATACATTACTGCTTGCATACCTTGTTTCGATTACAGAACAAAGCCAAACAGGTAGTACAACAACTAAAGGATACATGGTCCTCGCACAGAAATTATTGCTGACAGCTAGCCAATCTTCAAAAAGCAAATTGACAATGATTGACCTGTCAAAAAATATGTCAAAATGAAAAACAAAACCGTGGTGAATCAAAGAGGAATAACTATTTATTCATATGCAATTTAAAAAAAAAAACTAAACTGATCAATATTTTTGTTGATTTTGTGAAGGTTGTTAAAATATTGTGTCACATCATTGCTAATTATGAGACTGTTTGTCAAAAATTCATCGAAGGGTTTATTTTGGCAATGTCACACGCTTAATATGAAATTTTGCTGTTTTGAAAATATGTCATTACAGTTTCAAAATATTTAATATTGGGGTATTTACATCGAGTTTCGACCTTTATCCATGCACACGTCTAGGATTTTTGGACCCTCATATGTACATATATGAACAGAACAAAGAATAATCATGATTACCCATTCGGAAAAGGTCTACTTCTGATGCTGATCGGCTTCCGTTTGTAAACATGTAAACGTTTATATATCAACTCATTTTAGATTGTGTATAACTCCTAGTATAGTATGGGTTGTCTGCCAGTTCGAGTTCAGATGAAGCAAGTCTGAGTTTATTCGGGATATTCCAAGCAACCCAAACTTAACAGGTTGCTTTTCATCAACAGTTTGGAACTTATTTCTATGGCATTTCGTATTTCGCTCTTACGTTGTTCTCTCTTTCGTTCTTTTATTTGTATTGCACTACAGTGTCAAAGTTGTTTTTGATTTTTTGACAGTTCACAGCTATTTCTACTTGTGCTTAGTACTAAGCAATAAGTCAACTTTCGATGCCCCTTGAATATCAAACAAAAAAAAAAACAAGTCAAAATCTAAAAACCTATTCATTTGCGTTCGTATATCCTAGAAAAAAATTGATTGTCCCCGAATTGAACGATAATTGCATACATTAGAATTTTCGCGAATTTTTCAAATAAAGCTCTTCCCCTTTACAGTTTTATTTTTTTTAAAGAGTTTTTTTTAGTTTTTGGCACTTTCGCTCCTGCTACCGCCCCAGGACCACCTTTTTACAATGTTATGGACAGCAGAGGGTAGAAGATACTCGTGTATGACAGAACATTGACGACTTCGAAATTTGTTAGCAGTCGAATTACAACAAAATTGGTGGCGTACAAGAAACGCTCAACGGAAAGGTATCGTTGACATTTTCTGGTCAGTATCAACTGACATATTCGTCAGTATTTTCTAGCCAACACGTGAACTCTGATTTCACAAATTTAAAATTTTTTTTTTTAGATTGTTTTTTTTTTGGTTTACCATTCCAAAATGGTGTACTTTTAATTTTGACAGATATACATTTCGGAAGTAAGTTGCTCACTGCTTCAGTGTCAATTATTTTCTTCTCTCTTTCTTTCATTATTAAAAGGAATTAAGAAAAATTTACGTAATCTGGTAAAGTTCAAAGTTTATAACCTCATTTGAATAGGTTGTCTATGGATCAATGGACCCATAAATGGATAGGATTATTCAAATAACATTGATACGATTAGTCGTTGCTAATCCGAAGAACGTGTTGCTCATCTTTTCTGTATTTCTTTTGCAAGGTCCATTTACTAACGTGAGAAATAGGCTCGATATGACTTGCTACCGAGCAGCTTGTTATATCTAAATGCAATCAGATTTGTGGGGGTCTGTCCTGCGTTACCGCAAAAAATGTAACTCCAGATACAGCACGGTACTTCCTGGCAATCTCTCATGCTCCTAGTCCTTGAACGCTCGTTACTTTTTCATTATTCTCCTTCATTGGAATGACGTTATCTCTTAGCTATCTTAAATCTGTGCAATAGGGTCAAGTAAGTCCATTGAAAATTTGATTCTACTTCTTCGTAGCACTACAGCCCTTCTAGGGCCTGCGCTTCTTGCAGCATGTGCCCCCACTTGTCTCGGCCCATTGACCGCGTCCTCCAATTTTTATTTCCTTTCCACTATCAACAGAGTCAGACTAGTGTTTCCTCGGTTTCGCCACGGGTCTCTACCCTTCAGTTTTCCCACCGAATAACTTCTTGGGTAATCATTGTTCTTCCATACGATTCATGTGGCCAGACCATTGCAGCTTGCGCAATCTTACAATCGTTAAGACCTCTGGTTTACCAATAATTTCATACAGCTCACGGTCATATCGAATTCGATATTGGTCCCCGTCTAGCTTCGCTCCAATATTCCGCCTCAGGACCCGTCGCTCAAAGGCGTTCAATATATTGACGGGTGCTTGGATTCGGATCCACATTTCACACCTATGTATGGCATAACACAGATGAGCTGGACTCCTAGTTTTTGACTACCTACCTAATTTTAAGGACGGAATCAAACACCGAAGATGGCACATCGCCAAAATGCATGTACGTAAGCGTACGATACAAGGAAGCAGACAAGGAGAACGACAGAACCAAGGTAAAAAAACAATCCTTCCATCCTTCGTGGATAAAAACGGAGAAATAGCGAATCCTTATTTTATCCTTACACTTTTTTTAAAGGACTATTCCTCAGAACCTGGCCCCTTTTTCCCGAAAACTTTTTCATTTACTTTTTTAAATCTGATTCGTTCCCGTGTGAAACGCCCGCATGGGACGGCATATGGGACCGATTTTCCAACGATGGCTGGTTACGTGAATGGCTCACGAGTCTTCTTTGCACCTTAAAGATTGTTCTTGTTAGATGAGGCAAAAAACTACATACTCTGATATTCCATTATGTTGGCATGACCTGATGATATAGTAAAGTGAAATGGTCTGAAGGAGTGAAATAAATAGACGCATGCAATCCCATCCACGTCTCGCGTCATATTTTACACTTGCATAAAATCGTATCACATTTTCGCCCCATTCTCAATTGCCTCATATGATTAACCGATCGTTTCTCAACACATCATTAACAGCTCATATGCACGCAAATAGGTGGAAAGGTGTAGTTGACCCAATTCTTCATTCTAATTTTGGATTAAGATAGCGTGCAAGCATCAAATCCAAGACGCTCTCCGCAATTGCAACCTATTATCGTTCATTAGCCTACTATACCTCCAATCAATGTACGTAGGTATGTGAATTTTCAGCGCAGATGATGCAATGCGTGCATGCATAACACACACGCATACACATGTAATAAGCGATCACATTTACCAAACTATACTTACTTTAATTTCCGTTTGTTTACATGAAAATTGAAAATTTATACACCTGTAGAATGGTGATGCGAAGCCCATTAACACGCATTAACATCTTATGCAAACGAACCCGAGTATGGGGTGGAATAGAATGTTTATCGTAAACATTCCAGGGATGCACTCAAGAAATATCCACATCCTGTTTCACATGACCAACAACCGATCGTGGTTGTTGGCAGCACGAATTAATTCCATTCAAGAAACGATTTTTCTTAGGGCGCAGGCTGATTGTTTGTCATGGATTTCGTGTAAAATGTTTATGTTGTTTTTGTTTTCGCTGCTCCTTTTGCTATTAATAAATTATAGATTTTATGTTTTCCATGAGAAGGGACAGGTAGCCATGGTAGGAGGGATGGGTTGCCAATGAAATTGCAAGAACTGAAACATGAATCTTTTTATAGTGGTCATAACATTTCTGCTGCGTTCAAATCTTTCGATGCTCCTTGACGACTGTTGAGGAAAAACTTTATAACTTCCTTGAGGAAAACTTTATTAATTAGCGTTTGGAAAATTGCAAATGGATTTTAAACTGGTCATAACGTGGTAACACCATTCTCGCTACCATTTTCAAATCACAGCCAACAACAAGGACCAGTGGCAGTTGTTGTAGTAAAGTTGAAGTACTGATAGAAAAGCAATCAAGGGCCTTGTCCACTGGTAAAATCCCTTTTGCGTAGTCTTATTCTTAGAAAAATCTATATGTACGTGTTGTAAGATCACTATCAGCCGATTGGAAGTGGACGTGATCGGAAAATTCTATTTCAGGTGATTCAACCGCAAGTCTGCAACTTGCAATGATGATTGGCTGCCTGAGTAAATTATTTTACAACAAAGTCTCACGTATGACTGAAGTCATATGTGTAGTAATGAGAAAGGTTGCGTAGAGCCGATACCACCAGCATATTACACGTTCATATCCGTATGTGTACACAACACGTTCAACATTTCTTTGCATTCCACACTCTAGAAATGGTATTTAAAAACATTTGGTTCGAAAGTTTTAATCAAAAGATTTCGATGAGTTTTTCAGATTAAATACTTTCAGCACGTTTCTTGTTTGTGTATTGGCTATGTTGGAATGCGATGTACACACACAATCACACACTAACGGAAATAAACTATCCTCATAACCATTTCAAACTAAATGTAAGGTGATTACGCTATGTATTGATTTGATAGTAGAATTGGAATTGGTTTCGCAGTGGAAGTTGTTTAAATAATCCTGCAAGTTTGTTTCAGTTTTGAAATACTGCTTTAATTTAGCAGGTTATCTGCGGCATATTTATTGCGTCAAATAAAATTGCGTGAAGTCCACACACAATTTGATGTAATTAAGAATCAATAGATAAGCCGTTTGCTGTTATCGTATTCCCGTGATCTTGGGGAGTGACCCTATTCGCAATAAATAATTTAAATAAATTATTTATTTTATGTACGGTTCACCGTAAATCCAGAAGCTTAAGAACGATTAGAAAAACGTTAAAATTTATGATAAAAAATCAACATAAAACTCAATTGATTTGTAAAACACGGTTTTATTGAATAAAACCGGGCCAAAGGATTAAAAACGTTGATCCTTTGCGGTAGATCTTCTCCCTAACGAGCTCCGAGGTCCAAATTATAAATCACGGGAGTGGCTATCAACACAAACAATTATTTTGTGGAGGCCAGCGTCCTTTGTCCTGGGTGAATATTAATCAACTGTCAAGGAGTGCAGTCTTCTGGATATTAGTCTTGTTCATTTTAGACGTAACCGTCTAGAATGCATCCAATCCAATGCAAAGGAGTCCAATGATCAAATTGCTTGTACAATATCTGTTAGCCAAAGCAAAAAATTGACAAAAAAATTCACTTGTCCTGGTGCTGCTGTAAGTTACCCATATCTTTGTTGATAGAGTTCCCCCGTCCTGGTGCTACCGTAAGTTGGCCACATTTTTGTTGATACAGCAAAGGTTAGTAAGGTTAGTGCTTCTGGTATTCACTTCCAAAAATTTTGGGACCCTTATCGCACCCTTTATCTTTTTCATACCTCCCAGGGCGCTCAACAGAGACGGCACTACACGAAGACGTAAGCAGAATAGAGAGGAACCTGGCCATCAAAGATTACATTTAGGCGGCCTTGATTGATATCGAGGGAGCCTTCAACAATGTAAAAACTGAGAGCATAGTAGCAGCCATCCAAAGATATGTAATAGACCCATATCTTACTAAATGGATGGCGGAACGACTAGCTAAAAGGAAGATTACAGCCGAAGAAAACGGCGTAACCTTGAATAAATGGACTAAAACGGGTACACCACCAGGCGGCATAGTATCACCACTTGCCTGGGACCTCACAGTTAACCAAATAGTGGAAGACCACAACGGGAAGGGTTTCGAAACGATAGCGTACGCTGACGATATCGTTATACTGATAAATGGAAAGTTCCCGGAAACCATGTCGGAATTGATGCAGACCGCACCTTCACATCTTCTTGAGTGGGCGACAAATTCATCTTCAGAGAGGCATCACTTACAAGCATCAGATTAAAATTCACATATTGGTTATCTAACCACACTCAAACGGGGCACGTATACAATTTGGAAAAATTTGAGAGAATGGCCCCGTCAAGTAAAAGGGAGCTGGATAGAATTCAACCAATATTGGACACAACGATTCCATACAATATCAGCATTCCGACCTGAGAAGCGTGGAAAACGGT
This sequence comes from Stratiomys singularior, assembly GCA_954870665.1. Taxonomy (NCBI): domain Eukaryota; kingdom Metazoa; phylum Arthropoda; class Insecta; order Diptera; family Stratiomyidae; genus Stratiomys; species Stratiomys singularior. The sequence continues at coordinate 7,763,215 of OX940881.1, read as the reverse complement.
GCAGGATTTCACATCTGGAAGTGAAGTGATTATGATCTACACCGATGGTTCCAAAACGGATGAGGGAAGCGGCGCCAGAATCTTTTGCCCAGATCACCCGCAGCTCAACCGAAGTTATAAACTGGAGAGCCACACCACAGTTTTCCAGTCGGAAGTGTTTGGAATGAAAGCGGCTATAGAAGCGGCAACAAACAACCTTAATGGAAGAATACAAATACTCTCAAACAGTAAGTCGGCACTTGCAGACGCTTGCCTCTAACCGCGTAGTTTCACAACTGGTGCAGGATTGTAGGCAGGCTCTCAAAACCGCAACAACCCGAGTACATGTAAAACTGACATGAGTCCCTGGATGCAGCGGTGAAGAGGGAAACGAAAGAGTGGATGAGCTAGCGAGGGCTGGATCAGCCAACCAAAATGCCACTAGAATAGAAACAATTAATGTGCCACTAGCAACGGTAAAAAGGGAACTAGACGAAATCCTCGGGAAAGAGACAGATTCGGCTTGGAATGAGGACAAAACAATTCCTAGAGAAAACCGAAATGGCGTTAGAACATTAGTGGCAGTATTAACGGACCATAATCTTCTAGGTCAACACGCCAAACGAATGGGAATCCAAACGGATGACACCTACCGAGATTGCGGCGAGGAAGAGGAAAGTACAGAACACTTCCTCCTAGATTGCCCGAGTCTGGCCAACAAACGGCTTACTTGGCTGAGGTGTACTGGTGTAACAGAATTGGAACATTTGGCGACCACAGAACTGAGGGAACTCCTTGGCTTCTGTAGGACGACAGGATGGACCATCTGTAAACAATAGTACTACACATGGGGAGCTAAGGGCCGATTTCTGGCCTATTCTAATTGCCAACAAGTGGACCCCAGTACAATAATAATAGTAATATTGCACCCTTTACTACTCTGAGAAGTACAATGTCCGCTTCCTTAAACGAAGAAGCGCCCCCTCTACACGCCCATTTCCCGTATCTCGGAGAAGAGTCCTTTCAAGACGACTAACAGGCAAAGCCACTTCGATACAAATTTTGATGTACTGACAAACCGAATTTATAGTGATTTTCTGTATTTGGCCTCTATTTGAGCCTCGAATCTAGAATAATTCGCAAATATTTGGTGCTATACTACAATAAGAGTTGATGGCCAACATGTTAGGGAAGGTTGGATTTTCTTCTGGTGAAGAGCATGATTTCCGTTTTCCTAGCGTTTATGTTGACTTTATATATAAGATATATATTCGACACTCTTGCATCAGATTAAATGGTTTCGCTTGTCACAGAAGGGAACAAAACACCAACAACATTTGTCAAGTATTTAGCATCGCGTTTAACCGCTTGCTACATAAAACTACCGAAATATTATTCATAAAAAGTCGTTAAACCAGAAGAGGTATCAAACCTTCATGAGGTGTGCTCCTACCACAGTATTTCTTTATATGACAGCGAACTAAATTCAACTTCTAGAGACAAGTTTACTGCCTTCAAGCTGATCAGCCTCTCATAAATCTCTAAGGGTCTACTTGGACGAGGGATTCTTGGATGGCTACAGTACGGACATTCCTCTCCAAAAGTGTTGGACAGGAATGACAAAATAGGACACTTTTCTATACACACTCCTCTTTGGAATTTTGTTTTATATTGACAAGTCGAAATGCACATTGTTGTGTATGAAAGGCTTGGTTGACACTCTAAGGTTTCTATTGAATGCAGCGCCTACGCTGACTTACAAATGGGGTGATCCTCTCTTCAGCGACTGGGCAGAAGTTTTGCGTCAAAATGATTTCTGCGTAAAACCGAAAGTTTTTGACAGTCTGCCTGTCAAAAACTGACAGAAAATGGTAGATGTTCTCGTAAAAAGGAAATTTCTTCAGGCAGTTACTTGTGTCTTGCAACAATTTTTGTTTCCACTGGAGTTGTCAGAGGTACTGAATTGTCAGAAACTCAGCTCTCAGATATGAACTATTCGATGCTCTTCATTTGGAGGAGATGCTCCTCTCCGACTCTAAAGTAGGACCATCAAACAGACTTATTGAAAGCTGTACGGATAGTTATTCTGGACTTAAACAACGAAAATCTAAACGCAGATATATTTTTCAGAATTAGAACGAATTAGAATTAGAACGTTGAAATGACATGTCCAAATATGACCATTATGGCGAATCCTTGTTTAGAACGCTGAAATGAAATGTCCAATTATGACCATTATGGCGAAAACCGTATAAAATAATCGACCTGAGCGAGAAGATACTGTCTTGAAGTGTCAAGAATCAAACAAAAACTTCTTTCTAATGTTGAATGATAAAACCAATAAAGCAAATTTTCCCATACCCACGGAATTATTGACTAAGGGAAAGCCCGACATGAGAACTTCACACGTCTTATCGCTATCTATTAAAATCCGAACAAAAAACCATAAGAATGGAAGCAATGATAGGTGCATATTCCCATCGTTGAAATCTATATTAGTCTTCTGTTTGGTTAGAAAAAAGTCAGTAAACCTTTGCAAGTCAGCACAACTGAAAGTGCACACATGAATGCTCACTGAAACCGTGACGTATTGGTTCTGAAAACTTTAGACCATACTCATTGTCGCCAACATATGTGAATACAAAATATATGTTAAATAAATAGTGAGGATTATATATTTTCCAGGTTGATTTCCTTGACATTGGCATACTAAGATATGTGGAAAAGAATTATGCAAGGTTATCTGGTTACACCAAAGCAATGACTTTATCTAGTTCCACGTATAGTCCGCCTAGCTTTAATATCGTTTTGAGGTGCATTACTTACATATTCTTATCCTAATTGGGTTATTGCTCATATCTTTCTCGTAAGGTTCTATTTATCATGTTGACTTTGTTGCGAAGCGTCTATGTGAGTATAATGGGAAATAAATTAAACAATAAAAACGCAAGATAATACGATTAATGAATCTCTTTGCAGATTGAACATACCAAATGTATCTTTTCTTTGTATGAAGCCTACATTTAATTTACGCACTACCTTTAATATCTAGATAAATTGCGTTGACAATTGTGACAATTGTGAAATTTGTTTTTCATTATCGGAATTTCACGACACAAGGATCTCGTTCATTGCGGGTTTAGTAGGTAGTCTGCTAATTACAAAATCCCCTATGACAAAGTAAATGTCGATTGAATCATCGAAAGGTTTCCTTTGGTTCCCTCGTTATGATGAATCATAGGCATGAGTGAAAAACCCGGAGAGATCTAGAATGTGTAAATCAGGAAAATCAGCTCGGCTTTCTATGGTATGTGTCATGATAGGTCTCCGATAGTTTCTATAATTTTTCTAGAAAGATCGAGGGTCTTAAGCAGAGTGGTTACTAGTTATATAATTCATCTGAAAATACCACTCCTCTGCCTCGTCTTACCACTACAGCTCTTTTCGGTCCCACGCTTCCCGGTGGCTCCAAGTTTCTCGCTCCATCGACGACATCTTCCAGTTTTGAAATCCAGTTTAAAATGTCTTCGTTGAAAGAGTTGGAGATAGTTTTCTTGGCCTTCTCACTATTAACTCTCCTATTTTCTACCTTAGGGTGATTCACATACCCAATCCACTGCAGCTTCTGTAGTATTACAACCTTTCAAACAAATATTTCATCCAGGCTTGTCAAATATTTCATCCACCTAATAGTTATATCTAGGGCGTAACTACTAAATAGTCACATGGCAAAGAAAGAGATACGAATACCACATTTAGCAAGTTTTAGCGAGCTTTACAAGATAGGGAGCTTTAAAATTTAATGACTTATGTAAGGGAAAAGATCGCAATCGCAAATGTTGCAAGCATAAATGTATCAAAGAATAATTGTATGATTGTATGATGATGAAATTTAAGAAAATGTCAATCTTCGCTTCTTCACCTTTATGTCCTATCTCCAACGAGTTTGCAAATACCAATGCATCTAGAGAAATGCAAACTGGAGTCGAATATCCTTTGATTGGGAGCTTGATCGAACTGATAGCGCTTTAGCGATTATTGTATGGTTATATCGCATTGGCAAACTTCTCGATTCGCTCCAATAATCCGAACGCAGTATGTTTGATGAGATGCTTGGAAACGTAGCTCAGGTTTTATGCAACTGGCCTTCAATATTTTCGGAATTGAATAAAACACGTTATTTGCGAGGTGTGTTCCTCAACGTATTTCGTCTGTTTCATTGTTTTTCTTCGAAATTTTGGCACCTAAAATAAAATTTACAGATTATATTTATTCGAATCCTACAAAAGAGATACTTTGTAAGTTAAGGACTTTTATCATAGACATCGTCATAACTTTTGTCGGTTTTCATTGACTTGTAGCCCTTATTTCTTTTGATCCATTCTCGAATTTCAGGATAGGACCTTCATTTTCATCTGAACAAACTCATCGCGAAAAACTCAATAAGTGAAATTATTCGAGACCCTTGCGTTTGCAACGATGCATATGTCAGACACTTCTCGAGAAAGTGAAAGGTTGTTGGTCGAGAAAAGACCAAGATCCTAACTTTGTGCCCGAAAAAATGGGAAAACGAAGTTCACGGCAGATAAATTGAATGTCTCGTCATTGACTTGGAGCCCTGATTCAGAAGAGGGCATCCATAGACTGAGTTTTTTGTATTTGATGCACTTTTTTGCTCGCTAAAACGTGCTAAATGGGGTATTCGCATCTCATTTTTGTGCCATGCGCCTTTTTAGCAGTTACGCCTGACAAAATTGCTCACTGGACACGAATTTTTCTGGTCTTGCCTGAATGAGATGGAAAGGTCGCTCTCAAATGGCTATTTTTCCTAGGGTTGCCACACCTTTTTCTCCCAGCAGATGGACGATATGAGGTGTGTGACAAAAGAAATGGCCATCTAGGCCATCGTGTCTCCTGTGCTAGATCAGCTTATATATACCTTCCACTTCCCTTACGGCTAACACTTTATTTTTGACAGCGACACCATTGAGCTTGTATTTTTGCATTGAATAAAAAAAATTAGGCACCAGAATTCAGAGCAACGTTGTGCAATCAAGTTTTGTGTTAAGCTTGGTGAATCTGCGAATGTGAGGTTTGAAAGGTATAAACACTTTTATGAGGAACTTTGCTCATGAAGAGTAAACGCTTCTACTGAAAGGAACTAATGGAACACTCCAAGGAGCACTTTCTTCCGCTGGCAGGAATCCTTTTTTGGTGGCTGAGAACACGTTGAAGATCAACCTCGCTAGTACCAATTAAGAATAAAAAACCTGACAAAAACGTTGAACATGTGGGGGCTCTGGATAGATCCGACGTTTAACGATAAAGTTGATAAGTTAACTGCTAAATTCAAATACTTTCACGGTATCTTAGAAGTATCGTTGAAAAAAAAAATCGGTTTTCAAATGGTTTAGTCATGCGAAAATGGTATTGAAAACATAATAACTAGACACAAGGACAATCAAAGAAATCTATGCGTTGTTTATCTAAGGAGAATCGTCAATGATCAAGAATTTTTCAATACTGTGATGACAGGAGATGAATCCTGGATATTTGAGTATGACAGAATAAGACCATGCTGATTTCCTTTTATTTGACAGTGAGGGTCTGTCAAACTGTCAACAAAGTATTTTGTAAAAGTGTTCTTGAAAAGTTCACGAAAAGAGTTCTGAGTGTGAGACCAGACATTACAGACTAGCGGATCCTTCATTATGACAATGTCGCATGTTACACGGCCATATATATCTGTGAAGTGTTGACCTCAAAACGCATTTCTTTCGTTCCTCAACCCCCCTCTTCACCTCCTTTGAGTCCTAGTAACTTTTCCTTTACCGAAATTGGATCATGTCTTCGAAGGCTTCATTTTGAGGCTCTGAAGAGAATTCAAAAAACTTCGACCGACCAGTTAAAGCGATACCAGTTGAAGATTTTCAGCACTGCTACCAAAAATGGGAACAACGACTTCGCTGGTCTATTACTGCTCGAGGTAACTTTTTTGGTGGGAAGTAAATTGTTAGTTCAAAAAAATAAATAAAACTTTTGGCAAATGTAAAATCAGTCGCATTACTTTTCTTACACGCCCCATATATCTCTTCAGAGATTTGGAGGACATCGAGAAGACGAAATGGCGAGACTGGTTATTACCAGAGGAAACTTATCACTGGTTACGAATATTTTTAGTCTTTCCTGCAATAAATTGAAAGGTCGCCTCCTCCTAATTGCATGTTTTGTCCTGGGATCAACGATGAAGTTTGGCAAGTGGCCTCTTTTTCTCATGAACTCCCGATTTGGAGATATGTTTTCGTGGTCTTTTGTTGGATTCTGGATAGATCCTAAGCTGGGTCATTAGTTCCTCGTTTAAGGTTAATCTTATACACGGTTCGTGCTGTCTTCCTGTACAAGCAAAGAAAACGCGACAGTCCCAGGTAGTGCAGCCCTCCTGTAGTTCAACACCAGTCTTTGTTAACAATAATCTTACTTCAAAGTTAAATGAATTTTCATTAAAAAAAAATTAAAATAATATTTCAAATTGTAAGAAAATTTTGCTCCACGGTTGATTGAATTTTTATTTTAATTTTCATTGCAGGTTGCTCAAGGATCACTGACGATTGTGTAAGAAACCGCGTCCATAATGAGACGCCTGGCTCGATATGTGCTGTATCCTTGGTCATAGCTTTAACCAATTGTGGGTTTTCGCACCAACAACGCAAGCATTAGAAATCAAAAGCGTTCTACGAACTGCTTAAACTTTTCTTCTTTTGTGGAAATTTTGAATTGATCTTAGAAACCAAAATATCCAACACTATGGAAACATCCGGTTTCGATGACGATCCACCACCAGAACCAAGAGACGGATGGCTCCTGGTTCGTATCCACGTTCCCGAATTGAACGTGTACAAATGTTTGCAATTTCCAGCCGATCGTTTGGTATGGGATGTGAAGCAGCAGGTTCTCGCTTCTTTGCCTAAGGTAAGTTCCTTGTACACATGACTCATATCGCATATCTTTAACATATCGTACCACTATTTTCGTAGAAAGCCATCAACGTAAAATCCATACAGCACTTTCAAATTAAACCACCATTCATACATGCCACAGTTGCTCTATGTTAAGTAATAAAAATGTCTTTACAATATCTCCTAACGGTCAATAGCAGAAATCAATTGGAAATCTAATTCGTGTGAATAACTACAGCTAGAAAAATCGCTTTTGCATTCACCTCTGAACACTTATTTTGTTGGAAGCAATAAATGAAAGCACAAACTAAGAAATGAATGCTATTAAACAATAGGAAGAAAACAAAAGAAAAACAAGACAAAATGTTTTCCTAGTGGCATATAGTAGTCATGGCCATCATCCACTCCATATGACCATTCCCATTCGACATACGAATGCGAGACGCTATCGATTGGATTTTCAAATCGTGACTGGAATTTGTTGTGCCTGCGTCGGGAGTTTGAATTGAAAATAAACAAAAACCCCCCCAAAATACGATATGATCCGTTGCAGAAATGAATAACAATTCGTTACGTTGCATGTCCTCGTAGGGTTTCACTTTGAAATTTCGAAATTCATTAATTATTAAGGCTTAAAGGGATGCAAATACGATGTAAAGCTCGTCACAGCAGTTAGTCGAGTCGAAAAGGTACTAAAACCGACCCGGAACGGATGTGCGGGAGAAGGGAGACCTCATTTCAACAAGAGACGTCTTTATTTCATTTGAAGTTATCCTGAAATCATGAAATGAAAAAGCTTTTACTCATATCCTCTTGTTTAATTATTTACGAGACTCTTGATGGTAAGAGTGAATGATTCAACGAACTGACATTGTGGTTGCCCTTGAAAAAGTATATTAAATTCCAAAAGGTAGTGTAGTCCTTTTAGTGTGCATATGCGAAAGTTAATTCTAGGTAAAACACACAATCAGAGCAAGGAGGAGTTATAAGAAAATTGGCATAACTCGACCCTTGTCTACCATTCTCTAACTTCAACAGAATTTTAAGCATTATTTGAAGAAAAAAATTACAAAACTCAGCATCGTTTCTTGCTCCCATCTTGCGGCGGGGACTCCATTCCATTCATTAAAATTTTCCAATATTTGTCAGGTGTGTTGTCTTTTCCCTAATACCTAGAACGACAACTGCAAATACTTCAGTTTGCGCATTTCGCCATGTAAAGCCACTCTCAAACCTATCCGGGGAAGATACAATGCCCACATTTGTGTGCATGAGTATGTAGAAAAATAATATATAATTTTATTTTTCCTTTATTTTTTGCTTTAATGACGATGACACCTGAAATCTCGGTACGATGCCACATAAGAGCTTTTTCATCTTAAGTCGACATGACCACATACTTGGGCATATATCGACAGAAAACGTTTGCTCAAATACTTCAAGCTCCAGCTTTGAAATTTTATTGCTGTTGGCTGATTTTATTATATTTTGTTATTTTAATTTGCAAGTATTTGTTGGGAGGAGCGACGCATATCCACTCATTTATTTATCTTTGACAAATAAACAAAATTCTAATGTTTTGCGATCTGTCTAGCTTTTTTTTTATTTACCTTTCGGCTTATGGAATATTTGCTAGTACCATGTGTGAATTGCGAAAAAGAGCAAAGTTTTTAACGGTGGGTTTTACGCGTATAAATGATGCGACAGGCGGGAAATTCTTGTGGAATTGAATGACATAATAGTTTTCATGTGAAATCGGAAAACTGAACTTTGAGCTTTGGAAAAATGTTGAGTAATATTCCTAACAGTTTATCGCTTTTAGCTAAAGAAACACAGGAAACCTGCCAACAACTGGCCAAAACGTTCTATTAAAAACTCGTCATAGAGAATATTATGAGTTAAGACCTCGAAAGATTACAGCTCTGGTACCAAGTCGTACCTTAAATTGTCAGGTGAGTGTTGGAGCTCTAAGGAGCTATTAAAAGAGGAAAATGAAGGCGTCTTCCGCACCTAAAATCAAGAGCACCAAAAGACTGGTCGGTCAAGTTTGGGGTTCAACATCTAGCATACAACCTGATCCCCCTCAAACCTTGAAAACTACGCGAAGAAGTCAGCAAATATTTTAATGACTGTCTTGAAAGACCATCCAAGTTTCTGTTCTCAAACATCGTCCACATCATCCTTGCCTGCTGATCTCAATAGCTTTATCGGGAACCAGGAGACTCGCAAAGGGACCACAGTCCAACGATCAGGGCCTTTTAGTGTCTTATTGTCGCAGAAACCTGTCAAAACCATCTTTGTTACTCCCACATCACGTACGCTCGAAGTATAAAAGGGCACATCATGTACACTCGAAGGATATCGGCCTGGCTAGACGGCAAACAATTGAACCAGATTAACTACACGAAGATTTTATCGAATTCATCTTCCTGCATCTTTGTTACAAGATCTCAGCGAACCGTAACTGTTATTCCAATCATTATCTCTCTCTCTGACGAGGCTCTCTGCTAGCGAGAACGGACAGGGATATATGCGGCAAAAGCCAGATAAATCTGCAGGATCAAGATTTTCAAGGGTATCAAAATCAATGGCAAGAAGATTGATATGACAGAAGTCGGGAATACAGAGCCTGAACGATTGCTACTGCTATAGGACAGGGATGCGTGCGACGAAAGCTAGATAAATCTGCAGGATCGAGGCTTTCAAGAGTATCAAAATCATTGGGAAAAAAATTGATATGATAGAAGTCGGAAATACAGAGCTTGAATACTTGCTACTGTTGAATATATCGACAACCAGCATAACAATTTGGCTGATATCTGAAATAAGTTGAGAAAAGGATACAAATCTGCAGGGTCGTATGTTATATGACGTGGGGAAAAAACTGTTTCGAAATCTTAAGAATAGCTAATCCGAGCAAATTAGTTATAAAATGCACAGAACGAAATACAATCTGGATTACAAGAGCAATTTGTCAACCTCAGACGAACAGGGAAGTGAATTATCAAACATAAAAATAGGAAAAATCTTAACGAAAAATTTAAGAAAAGTAACGAGAATCTTGCATGCAAGATTTTCAGTTAAATGTGTTTGTCTGTAAAAATTAGAAGCATGAATTACAGCATATGATTTAGAAGCAATAGAACGCCGAAAAATTTACTTCAGAGAGCCTTAAATCCTTCCATGCAACCTAGTTCTTTGACAGATGATCAATGAAAGTCATCAGTCCAATCCATGAAATCACCAGATCAAATGCTGCCACGAAACACGTCTTACAATATTGATTGCTGCAATCTATAACGACTACGAATTGATTAGATGATTCCACACCAGTAACAAATCCAGCAGAATTCATTTGAGAAAAAGGCTCAATGGGTTCAAAAATTCATTTTTGAGTTGATTCACAACATCTCAAGCCAAGAACCAAGTTGTCCAAAAGTTGACCACTACTGATCAAAAAGTTGTTCCCTACTAGTAAAAAGTGTAATATACCCAATTCCGAAAAGGAAGGGAAGCTAAATAAGAACTGCAATAGTGTATCCTTGCCTGTAAAATGTAGAAATATCATAACGCAAAGTCAAAGTGTTCGCCAAAATGACAATTCATAAACATAGAGGAAGTTTCAGGGCCTAAGGATCGAAAATTGACCGTTTTGACAGCTGTATGCATCACCCATACGTTGTGACGCTGTTTGCAAGGACTTTCACCGAAAACTGTTGGTACCAGTTAGACAAGGAATAATACGAATCGAATGAGTTCATCAGACGATCCACGGTTCAGCGGTGCTCTAGATCGCAGGGTTACAGTGGATACCCTGGGCATCATTGGTAGTAAGACGGTCCCCAGAAACGAAATATATAGCTTTCTCGGTGAATGTCAACTGATCTGTGCGAGAGAGAGAGAGAGTGACAGAAGGAGTGACGACACCACAGCTCATCCCTTACCTGAGGCGGTAACTCCATTGAGAGTATAGCAATACTGATCTTTAACTGATCCAGCTATTGCACGAGCATGGCTGTATTGGTCTTATCCATACAAGTTTGATAAGTCACAGAATTCCAGCTGTGCATTTTGTTCAGCAGAGACAGATGTTGTCTGCCACATATTTCTGCCCACAAATGATAACACTAGAAAAGAAAAGAAGCGTAGTGAAGCTGGTGAGTGCTATAAGGTATCCCTGCTCTGAAATTATGGCTGGAGCGATCCGTCCAAAACTGTTTGAAAAATGGTTTCGGTGTCAGTTTTGACAGTCGTAAATGTCAAAAGCAAGAGGTGGATTCGGTTCTGGATGTATCTCTTTCCTGACACTCCTGTTTCTCTCTTTTCCTTCCCGATGAAACAAAAGAATTTCTGTAACTTATAAACGCCTCAATGAGTGGAAAAGTGAGGTCTACTTTGGTCTGAAATGAAAATCAAGCATGACATCCACATAAATCGAAATTTGGTAAAAAAAATTGGAAAGATTTTGGTCGGATAGTTTTAAAACGATATTCAAAAGGAGACAAAATTTGAGGCGGTCACGTCTGTAATATTCAAAACTTCAGATGATTCATTGATTCTCAGATAAGGACAGGAATTGACAGGGATGATTATTTGTGTCTCGTCCTACGAAATTGCGAAATTGGCAAGCTAGGCTTGGTTTCTTTGATCCAATAGTCGTATCAGATTCTGTGCTGACCTTTAAAACACATCTTGGTATTTTCACCCAAAACGAGATTCTGTCTACTCAACATTGACAATCCATCACACAAACTGTTTCTATGTCACGACAATCATCGATGCGCCTTTCATGACAAGAGGCAACCTTGATCGAACTTCCTGTTCCATTTTGTTTATGAAACTTTAATATCTTTATTGAGACCTTTTTCGCGGTGAAACTGCAACTCTGTGCTAAGTTTTCATCTGTTCAGTAAACGAATTTCGCTTTTCTCTGGACAGGATAATGATGTTACGCAGGATATTGATGTATTAAGATCAAATTCAATTCCTTTCTGAAAGGATATCAATCAAATAAACCTGAAAATGGTAATTCACTTCAAAAATATAAGGACCTCCTTCGTGCGACCACACGTTTCACACCACACAAATCAGTTTCTCCTTAAAGTTATAGTAAGTTATATAGTAAGTCATTGCCAGGCTATTGTTCCCCCTCTTTAAATGGTTCTTTCGCTTTAAAACTTCACTCAACTATCGCTACTATCTTCCTATCAGTTGGAAACGCACTGTTCAAAATTCAACTCGAATCGGTAGAAGGTAAACAAGAAAAAGGCCGATAGTAGTAGTAACTAAACATTAGATATAAACAGTAGATTGATAGATACTAAATAAACACGACGGGAATGAATTTCAATCAAACTAAAGTGTTTATCACTTCCAACTGAACACGTACCAAAAACTGAAAAACCGTTTACACATTCACCTTTCACATGAGCGAGCATGTGTGGAAATTGTACATAGAAAATAGATTGGACGAAACGGATCAATTTAACGTACGCTTTGACGGCGAAAGATTTCAATTTGATTAGGTTTGTTACATCCTCGTATAGAGGACATGATATCTACACGTTATGTGTTCGATGTTTGAGAAGAGGCGAGACGGACCCTTTTGAACAATCGTACTGAATATCTGATAATTAGTTTTTATTTTTTTGGAGATCAAAACTTCGCGCTAAAATCGATAGACAACCAGGAATACTTTGCAGAATGAAAAGGATCAAAGACAGACGTAACAATGTATAGACAATCCATTCCATTCCACCCTGATAATTTAAACAATGGTTGAGAGTATGTCATAAGAACGTCTCGTTCAGGACACGGACTTCGCTATTGATCCACAAATTTACATGCCAATACAATTTTTGGCGTTATCTTCCCTCATCCTTATCAGTTGCTTCACTCGCTAAAATGCATGTTTATCATAAAATTTCCTAATAGTATTCATGAGTTTCAGTACCATATCAAAGTCGCGCTCAAGTGGTCCATAAAAAAATGTTTAGCTTCCTTATGTTAAGCAAAACAATGCTTGTATGCAGTAGTAGAATATGACAACTTGATAAGAACAAAGATAACATTTGGCGAAATGCTCTTCATTATTTCAGGCATATCTAAAAATAAAATGATTATGCTAAGCGCTTAGAATGTTTGAGAAAATCTTTTCTTTATGTCAGCCAAATTGATAGGGAAGACAATAGAAGATAAGTTTTTCGGAATTTTTTTTCGGACGAATAAGCAGATTAAGTTAGCTCGAATCAAAAGGATTGAAACTTAGTTTTGGTCTAAATCAAGTAGCTATAGAATGTTGAAATGGATATTGAAACACGATACCAGGCTGACCAGAAAAGAATTTCAAACTGATCTGAAAGTGTGCAAGAACTATGGGTGCATCGTTTTGATCCTCATACGAAACACAACCAATGTCTTGAAAAAGATCGTCCTCGCAAACACTGAAGAAATGTAAAATTTCAAATTGATAGTGACGGTTAGCGTGTCCTTTTTTGAATGCTGTCGGAATTCTTTTGATGACTTTTCATTAAAAAATGAAGCTACATTCATATCCAGGGAGAAGATCAACAATCCCATCAAAACACAAACAAAAGCAATTTTTCAGGTGGAAAATCAAGATTGTCCTTTCTGACCGTTTCCTTGAACTCTACACCTTGTTCCTGTCCGAAAAAAAGCGGTGCGTCGCAGTGCAAAGAGTCCTTCATTCCATAAGTTTGCCTTGTGATTGCAATAAATGGATTTTCATTTGCGAACTGAGTCCTTATGAATATTGCAAATCATTCCATCAGTAACCAGTGAGCCTGCAATTGAAAAATTTTCTTTAAGGCACTTCATTTTTCGTGTTGTGACACAAAAGTAACAAACGCGAAATCTATCGGAGACTGTCTTAAACAAAGGAATACAAAAATCCTAGATAGTAACTAAAGTGAACCTTTTCAATGTAGAGGCCGCAAAACGACAACGACGTAGGAAAGTGGAGAGACAGGATGGCTGACTCTCTTTAGCGAGCATAAATTCCTGGTGTTATTGTGTATGTACATTACCGAATTTCGTTTTTATGTGCACCAAATTTACAAATACCAACGCAGTTAGAATAACTTTGTTTTGAACTCAGTTTGACTCTCGAATTGTTGTAAGTTTAATTGCTTGATAGTAATTACGTTGTCGTTTATGCGTTGAGGCCATACAAATTCAACAAATCCCCTCAAAAGTTATATCAAAGTTGTGTTTATTAAAACCTGATCCAGAATTGATACCTGATCCAGAATTGATACCTGATCCCCTGGAATTCTAGATATCTTGCTCAGATCGAAGCGAGCGATGCTCTGTCATTATCTTGAATTTGACAGTCAGACATACAGGATAATTTAGTCTTTCTAAACGTTTAACTCAACATACTGTACGCGCTCGCTCCCGGCTATTAGCATAGGCGGGATCACATGTCACTGTCCACTAGATCTTGTCAAATTCGACAGTTAGACGGGTAAGTTAGGTTTTTCTAAAGGATTCACTCAGCGATGCGCTAATACCTTTTGTAATTGAATCGTCTGTATCGGTCGTCCGCTTTTCGAAAGTCCTAGAGGCCTTTATAAAGAGTTTCCAGTTCCTCGTTAATTTTCGATTGACATTCAGGGTATCTTTAAAAGTTTTGACTTGCATTCAATCGCATAAGGTTATTGGTGCTACCTGCATTGTGTTTCGTGAAGCACCTGGGATAAGACAATCAGAGTTCGACTGTTGATGATAGAGTAGCTTGGTTTCGGATAGGGTATCTCTCCTCTTATATAAGATTTTCGTGAAGATTATATGATTGGATTTTCATAAAAATTCATGCCCAGTCGCGAATATCTTCCTCTTGCTTTTAGAAGTATCACGGCAGGTGCTTATAGACATCAGCATAAATAATCTGTATTCCTGGCCAGCGAATCGTCTGGACAAGAAGCAGAATATGCAATGCGATTGTCTTCTATGTGTTCTATGTCTTCTAATCTAATCCAAACTATGTTAGTTGGTTTTATGCCTTCAGCGCAGACAACTATGCTCTGTATTGTCATAGCTCCGCCCGTCAGTGCATCTTCATACTTATTCGATTACCATCCCAACATTGACTTTGCGTGACCTCAGGATTTCTAAAGCTGATATTTTATCTAATTCAACCATCACTCTGTTCTAATCCATTTAACTCTGATTCAGAACTCGAATTAACTCAAAAAAAACCTTAAAGCTTCGCCTTCCTCTTCTCTGCCGTTACAGTAGGCGAAGTCGTCATGTTCTATTTTATTCATAGAGCTAACACCTCCAACTCTTTTTTGGCATTTTTTGCAATCCGGGTCGATTCCTACAGTTTTATGTTATCCTTGCATAGCGCGTTGTCTAGTAAGTCCAATTCTTCTGCGATATTTGTTATTCAGGGTACGATACTCCGTGTATGCTCCAGGGAAGCAGTTTTTGTGGACCATCACCATTGGTGCATGGATGGAGATGGTCCGCAAAACTGCTTCCCTGGAGCCATCCATCCAAGTTTAATATCAATATCCATTAAGTTTTTTCTTCCCAATATTTACCTGTTCTTCCCTTTTCCTTTGCCAATTTTTTACCTTTCCCAGGAAGACCAGCATTTCTTCCTAGGTTCAATGTGTTATGTGCATACATCAACGATCTCTTTCTTTTTCTTTTTTGACGACAAAGATGACCCAGATGCTGATGTCACCCGTTAAGGAATCTGTTCGGACTTAAACCTCTTGGGATTTTTTTCTGGTCTACTCGTCTGGTTTGTCGTAGCTGAATATCAAAGCTGGGGCCTCCGCGGGCCTCTGAGCAACAGCTGAAACCCTTCCTCCGGCTCCGGCCGATGATTCCAATAGCTTAAAAATAATCTCGAACGCTTCCTTCAGCTTCAATCAACCAATCTTTACAATTGGCGCCTGGCTACAATTCTCGTGGACTTTTAATCAAAGTAATAAAAATTCCCGCATCTTGCAACTTAAATCACATTTATCTAGTAATCGATCATAGATTGTTTCAAAACGGATTAATAGCTCCCAAACTCCAGCTCAAGTAGCCTCGAATAAATTTATCAAAAAAATATTCAAACGTAAATTCCTGCACTATCAAAAAATTTAAAAATTTAATCATCACGGCACCCGATAACCTTTGCATCATCAATTTTATTAAAATTACAATCACATCATAAAATTTATTGCCCTTGAGTATGTTGTTCATATTCATATCATTCAAATCTGAATCCAAAAAAAAAATAAACATTCATGCTTGGTATGGTCGAAATTCAATTCACTCAAAAATAATTATAAAATGAGATAATTACACATAATCATTACTTGATATGTTCGAAAATAGTGATAACAAGGTTAATGTGTAGGTCTCGATCCTTCACAATTCATCAAACAAATCAATAACGTGCAGCCTCGTCCACAAATGCAACACAATCTAAAAAGGCGTTTGCATCGGGACCGGAAGGACCTGGCTGTAACAAATCGATTTTCTCTAGCCAAACACCAAAAAGGATAAATAATTGCATAATAAATAAGACCCGTCGTTATCTGATTAAACGAGTCGCATTCCGAAGTCAATTATTTGAATTATGAGCGCTACAAGTTCAACAGTGGAAATTGAAAATGGAAATGTTTCAAATCGAAATAAATCTAAATTTAAGATTCAATTTATCAATTATTCTTGAACTTATAGATTCTCATCGGACAAGATTTATGGTGTGTTGGCGACGGGACCAATTCTAAATACTTTAATGAAATAATCAATATGGACTTGCGCTGAAAATATTTGAATGGATCGTGAAAAGTTTATCAAATGATTGGAAATGTTAATGGAATTTGTTTTAGATTAAGAGAGAGGGACAGAGAGAGATCATATTTGCTTTATTTGATAGATTTTATTGATTGTTATGCATGAGAAAATCACGTTTTCTTCATGTTACTAGATAAGAATATTGGACGATTAGAAAGGAATGTAATATGAGAGGTCTCAGTGACTGAATAATTTGTATTTACATTTATTGATAAGCGTTTCGACAATAGTTTAACAGCCTCTAAAGCACTCCGTTTTAATATGTTGAAATAAAAACTCGAGGTCTATACTTACAATAAAAAAAAGTTCCTTAATATCAAAATATTCTTCAATTTTCAAATAATTCTTCAATAATTCAAAATATTACCCACCGCTCCGTAAAGACTTATATGAATCCTTCACCTATCCTCACATACCTGTAATCACGAGCCTATCATAAGCAAAAGTAGAAGAAAAGCTACACAGAGACGGGAAAATCAGAAAGAGCTGATGATGGCGACAAATAAGCTGAAACGTGTCCTCACCAACTCCACAGAAGGCCCCGGTTGACGTAGAATACAGTCAACCGTCTACAAGGAGTCTACAATTTTTATGAGCCTTGATAGAATTTTTTTTTTGAATTCCTTTTCGCTCTCATCAAATCGATATGTTTCGAGAAAAAAACGCAACGCTAACCAAAACCTAAAAGACTTCACATAATAAGTGAAGAAGTGACAACCCAACTCATACTTTTGAGTAACTTTAATATTTTTCAAATCTGTAGTTAACTGAAAAAATATAATAATGTCGAAATCGATCAAAGGGTTGTTACCGTCATATATGTTTTAGAACCACTCCAGGCTTGCTTTTGACTCTATTTTTAATCCGATATTGGTTACAAATGTCAAAAATTATTGACAGCGTCCTCCAATCTCCATTTGTCCTACGCCTGACCCATTGAATTCGACAATCGCTTTTTCAAGTTTTCCAATTGATCTTCGTCATTCACTTTTCTCCTCTTCTTTTTTGAGGCTTTTATTCTATAGGCATACATTATAGAGACCTCTGCTTCCGTGAAATTGAAAAAATATGACATTGAAACTATCAATGTTTCGTTTTCTTCGTACAAAGCTTGCACCATTGACAGACTACGAGATCAAAGCTAAGAAAAAGTCGACTGAAACGTTTAATCTTTATTCCAAAATTTAAAAAATCATACATTTGTCTCTCAGCGTCCTTTCTGATTATCAGAAGAAGTAATCCCAAAATCTATGCGGTGAAAACTTAGGAGACCACAAAAAAAGGATCGAAAAGACGTAGAATACGAGTTGAGAATAGAGAGCGCTCAGAATATCTATTAATCACAAAAATTGAAGGCATTCCATCTATGGACTATTTATATGCCTCACATTGTCCAGCTCAATGGTGCACCAAAGGACATTCGTCGCATGAAACAACAACACGAAAGGGACGCTTGAAAAAAAAGGGCCCAAATAATTATAATGATAATAAACGATGTGTTCAAAAAACAAAATATACACTCGAGGTATAGCACAGTTCCTTATAGGGTTACGAAAAATGTACTTGTAGTGGCCATTATGCTGAGCAAGCTCAGTATGGACGTAAATAATCGCCCATGAAATGTATAGGATTAAAGATTCACCCACAGGTTTGGAAATATTTGAAAAATTAATTCTAATATATTTAAGCCGGTGATACTACCGGAGCGACTTCAATAATATAAGGGATGTCCTTAAAGTTTTTTTGACAATGAATTGATGAAGAGCATCGTTTGTGATCTTCCGACAAGAGAGCACACCTGTTTCAGGATGGAATATAATTAAATGGCTTTTTTCCACTGACAAAAAAAGAATACGCAAGGCCTGCCAAGCCAGGACACTTGTTTTGTGGTAGGGAGGTAAAGGCTGCTTACGTGTGTTCCTTGCCTAGAGCCGCCTTCGGATTATGGGAATCCCTTCTCAAACGGGAAGGAAGTGCTAGAAATGAGATCTGCTCGTCCCCGATGCCTCCCAGTGCTCCAATAAAGTTTTCTCCAGTATGAGCACTGCCCGAGCATATTGTGCCACGCGATACCAATTGTCAACTGTTTTCAACATTTCTGACCCATATAGTAGAAGCGACTGCATAATGCTTATTAGGAGTCGTCTGGACGCCCAGGTACTTTACGGCAGATTCTAACTCAACCAGCTCGTCCCCAAAATAGATAGGCCTTTCGCTGGGTTTGTTTTCTATGTCAGGATAACCACTTTGGTTTTTTTCCAGGGACAGCTTGAAACCGTGAGTGGTCATCCCGTTCATTACTCTCCTCTTTAACATATCGGGTCTGAGTTGCGCATAGTGTATTGTGCGTCCAGCGTACTACTACTCATCCGGTAGTTCAAGCCGCAGCAGTCCATCGTAAGAGATGTTCCACAGGTCGGGGCCAAGGATAGAGCCCTGAACGTCACCTGTAGTAAGAATCGTCCTTCACCTACCTTCTTACGAGTCGTAGATTAGGCTGCAGTCCTTCAATTAGTCCCTGAGAATCCGCGTCAGATATACTGGTACTTTTCTAAAACGCTTTTTCTAGTGCTCCGAGAATATCTACCCATCTAGCGCAGTTAAATGCATTTCGGACAGCCTGTGTAAATCAGAAGGACGACCCGACGTGTGGAAATATTGTGTGACTCCGCACGTTGGACCGCGTTCACTATTTCTGCGATTGCATCGATGTTGGTGGCCTGTCCTGAAGCCATATTGCCGTGGAGATAGGTGTCCGGCAACACGAATCACGTCGGCGAGTCCTTAAGTTGTTTAATATAAGTTTTTCGAAAATTTTCCCGGCCATGTCTAGTATTCAGAGTGAGTGGCATGCAGCTGGTGACTCTGGATTCCTTTTCCCATTATTAGTGAGAACAAGTCTCGCTACCTTCCAGCACACATCGATCAAACCTTCGAGCAGGCATGCCTTGAAAATGCGAAGGAGCAGGTCAGGGAAAAGTGGAAGACCCAATGTAGTACCTCAGCTGGAATTCCATCTGATTCTGGAGGCTTTCTGGCTTTCATAGATAAGATGGGTTTCTCCAATTCCATTTTCGTGATAAATGGGATTTCCATTGATGTTTCATAGTGAACGGCGTCAACGATGGTGGAATGGATAGGGAAGAACGCCCGCACAATTTCGTCCATCTTTTCGTCCTCGTATGAGTGAGACGGCCTTTGAAGCAGAGCCAAGACACTGAAAGCAATAAAGAACACAAAATTAACCGCAGCTTCGACTTTATTAACACTTATTGGACGTTAAGTGTCTCATAGGGGTGGTTCAACAATTGACATTACCTTTTTAGTTGTCAGTGTCACAACCTTGGCCAAGAAAACGTGCCGCATCATAAGGATGATTGTTCTCCTACCGAGGCTCGATGTTTAGAATCCTTTTAGATCGGCGCGACGGATGCAAATGATGGGCGCTTTTGCGAAGAATTTTCATATTCACGATAATCTCTGTCCATCTTGAGAATTTGAAGGATCACCGGCTTATAGACGAAACAAGTGACAGTAGGTAATTTAAATTGATCACTGCAGAAATTGAGACCATCAAAACGCGACCTTTTTGCGTTTCGATATACACTCTTATGATTGGAAGTTTCGAACTCCTCCGTTTTAATCAAAATCGAAAATTCTCAGGGAAAACAGGGCTGACAAAGCATTTTACAAAGTAAAAGGACGCACCTCGGACACTGGTTAGAAAGAGTACGATATCATAGTTTAGCGTTTCTCTGTCACAAATCTCTCTCTCTCTCTCTCTCTTTCGCTTCTGCCGAGTCATTTTCTGTTTTTCCAAGGTCCAAATTCTTAGACTCCATCGGCAAAATTCTTTGCATATTCATTGCAGAACGTATGGTTAAGGACTTTGTTGCTTTTTAATATGTTCACGGAATCCTAAAATGTGTAGTCTCTGATTATCATACTGAACTAGTCCCTTGGCAAGGTCTATCTTCTTTCATAATTGATAATAGATACAAGAATTATGCAGAAATGTGGTACATGCTTTCTCGTTTGATGGCGGAAAATGGTCTTAGACCCATTCTGTCTCCATTTACTTATACGATATCAGAGTCATAGCTTTTTTTATTTGGTTACTGTCTTTTTTTAATAAATACTTATGAAATGCGTCTTAAAAGTGTACAATCCCAGTCGATTTAGTGAAATAAATTCTGAAAAAAAAATATTGAAAGTATCTTTTTATATGCACGCTCCAACAGATGCTTTATATCTGGAAAGATCTTTCAATGATTCTATGTGATTCACATCAAACATTTCCCCGCAACCACAACTAATAATTGGCGCCAATATTATCTGAAATTAGATATAATTACTAAGCCAAGCAATTGAAATGATTGGGAAGCTAAATAGTGAATCAACCATGACTTATAAGTTGCTGATTCATTATTGAATTTGTTGGTTGTTACCAACGAAAAAAAAAAATTAATTCATGACATAATTTCACTAAACGTAAAATTGAAGATAAAATTTCGTTGAAAGTCCAATGAAAGTACGTTTGATCATCAAGCTTGGAAATCAAAAATTAAACAAAAAAAACTTCATCTGTAATTATGCTTACGTGGATACAATTTTCTTTAAGTGAAAACCTCGATGCCTCTGTAATTATTAAAATAAACTAAATATACGGTGTGAAATTTTATGTATCGTAAAATTGACGTACAGTGTTTTTTCGTAAGGTTGGGTCGATATTGAAATAGAAATCCAAACAAGCTGAAGAATAATCGAAATTTCGTTTTTATTTGAAAGGCTCATATATGTCGTAATGTATGGAATGTAACATCGTTCAAGTGTCCATCGCGGCTCTCCATGGTTGCGCGGACTCGACCAGTTCAATTTTCAATGACTACCACATAAACTCGTCGGATTTCACTGGCATTGACATTGACATTGGCTCGAAAAAATCGTTTCGTCTCTAAAAATGATGTCAGTCGAATTTCGGGCTATTTTCCAAACGCTCAACACCCCACGTAGGCTGATCAAACGATGTTGTTTATTCACATTGATTTTGAGCTCCTAAGTGACTCGAATCCTTGAAATGTATAAATTCCTAGGTCTTAGAGGCCTTAAAAGACCGAGTCCTTTGTATTGATTACTATCCAAGTTTCAACCAGCAAACCACGCACCGGAGGCTCTTCAGAATAAAAGAAGAATTCGTTTAGGAAATGTGCTAAAAGGACTCGCATGTTAGCAGCAGTCAGCGCTTTCAGAAGGAAGAACGATAGTTCAAAGTCCTGTCATACTCAGGATGGCACACGGAGGTTACAGACTGTGATCTATTGGAAGCCATATAAAAAAGTAAAAAGATGATCATTCAGATCTCTACGTACTGCGCCATTCTCACAAAAATTTGTCATGGAGCTTCCAAGTTGGGCTCTTCGGGGGTCCACAACATTCTTCACTCCTTTTTCAGGTTCTATTTCGTAAGAAAATCCTGATTTCTAACCCAAAAAAAATATTTTATAACCCCATTTTTGTGGGTTTTTAGGGAATACCATTTCGAATTACTTCGTGTGTTAGTTCATCCACACAAAGATACTCTTCCTTACGAGCTCCACTTCAAGTTTCATTCAATTTTTCAACGACCTGTCAGAATTAAAATCTGTCAGAATTACATTAGAGTTTACCCTCGGTAGTATCATATGAATGGCTCCAATAAACTGCTGGTAACCGGTGAAATTTTTGGTAGCATAGGGATTTGTTTGCTCTGTAATAAAACTTGTTGCTTGGGGTCAAACCATATTGAATACATCTTATATAGCTCTTAGCACAATCAGGCTTTCACTTGTATTGCTCCCTTCAAGACCATTCGAATGGTAAAATTTTCAATTCCGATAAGGCTGTTTATAATGATTTGGACCAGTTGCTCACTTTTTAAAACAAAGATTTTTTCGAACACGGAATATTCCTCGCGTCTTAAAACCAAGACTTCTTCGAACACGGAATATTTCAGTTTACCTAAAGATGGCAAAAGGTTATCCAAAAAAATTTTCAATATATCATTGATTAATTATTGTTTATATAAATAAATAGACTTAAATGAAAAAATAAATTTAAATAAATTTTAGTGAAAAAAACCATATTAGATATCGAACAGATATAATTCGATAGAATTAGAAACCGAAAAATCTTCGAATCTGAGAACTGCATCTTTATTTTGAAACGATAATGACGTCAAGAACTAGTTAAGACGTCGTCATCTGTCTCAGGCATGATGACGCGTTATTTTGAAGGCATTATGACGTCATGAACTACTTCAAACGGCGTCATCTGTCTCATGCATGATGTTGCCTTACTCAGGCATAACGATGATCTAATTTGAACGCATAATGACGTTAAGAACTAGTTCAAACCGGGTCATTTATCTTAGGCATGATGATGCCTTCTTTAGCAGGCATAATGATGCTCTATTTTCGAGATTATAATGACGTCAAGAACTAGTTCAAACGTCGTCATCTGTCTCAGGCATGATGATGCTTTCACCCATACTTGACTAGACTAGACTAGACATAGACTAATTAACTCGCTCAACAGCATTCACAAAATTTTTCATGGTCTTCAGAAATTTAAAAAATTAGGAAAAATTTAGAAATTTCTTGGAAAATTTTAGAAAATTTTCTTCAGAAATTTAGGAGCGCACCCTTCAAAACGAGCTGGAAAATGCTCAAGCAGGCAAAAAGGCAGGCGCTTGTAGTGTAACAGCCAAAATCTAACGAGGAGCGAGAGGTAGAATGTCCTTTACAACTTTGAGAGACTTATCCCTTCATCTTTGAGAATAAATTGTCCCAGACTGGGCGTTTTTCATGCGATGTTTACTCCTCCGAATCCAACAAAATACTTCATGAATATCACTTACAATTTTCCAGCACAATTTTCCAATAACTGGAAAACAGATTTTCACGTACGCTTCCAACATGAAACCAACAAAATTAACAACACCGTCTGCAAACAATCTCAGTCGCAACATAATCAATGCAATTTACCCACATCTTAGATCGTTTCTCAAAAGAAAATGACAAGAAAATAAAAAAGTAAAGAAAAACGTTTCATTAACTTAATCAACTTTGATCCGTCAACCGTGCCAAGAGTGTGCAAATTATGCGTGGGAGTTTTCCACCAGTCGGCGGTCGTTTCACTTTGAATACCGCCGACTTGAATGCGAGCAATTGCAGTAGATTTTCCAACCAGGCTATTGCATAGAAAATTTTCCACTTCAACAGCAACAACACGGCTACCACGAGCTCTAACACCAACAAGAACAACAACAGCAAAACCAACGTCCTAGCCAAAGTCATTGAGGAATTCAAGAAAACTGAAGAAATTGAAAAGCTTGCAAATGTGGGTGCAATTTTGCATTGCGTCTGAATCTCCACCATTGATTCCTTGCAACGGTGTGGAATGAGTGAAGATATCTAAGACGGAAACCAGGCAATATCAGCGCTGTGTCGACAAAATGGTGGGAAAACAGAAAAGATAGAAACGAAACAAAACTAAATGAGGCAACCAAATAGAATTGAAAACAATGGGAAGGAATGGTGCAAGGTCGCGAGACGCTAGCAAGTAGTGCCGAAGAGACTGAGGCAGGTTTTCGGTTGGCTACAGGATAAAAGCGCTCCGAATATGGGTTAAACGCACCCAACGAACACATGCGACACAGAGAAGATAGTTAGGGGCACTTATGTCGAATTGCGTAGATACAAGATGTTGAACAATGCAGCAGACATTTGCGGAGGTTGTTCCTAGGTTGCTTGTAGGTGACTTATTGTTTCACTTGGGAGTCACTCAGGCGAAATTGGTGTTAAGTTGTTGATTTCTGGTCGAACGATCACAATTTGACATGGTCCTCGAGCTTGGGGAGTCTGGCGGCCATGGTGAGGATTCTAAGGGTTTAATCACGTAATCTTGGAGCTTTTCAAATTCGTAGGCTGAGGCGAGATGATTAGGTTGTTGAGACAATTCTCTTGGATCTTCTATTCAGTGAAGGAGAACAAGTTCTATTATGATTTAGGATAGCTGAAAAGAAGTTGCAGCTACACTTGAGGGTCCTCGAACACGCCAAGTTTTCTAAGAAAATTCAATGAAGCTGCTGGATTACCCGCGAAAGAGACCAAGACAAAAGTCTTTAGATATACTGCTAAAGTGTTTTCGACTTGTTGTAATCTATTCTGACGAACTGGGTTAAGCAAATAGAACACACAAATCGCACAAAGTGTGGGCTGTTAAAAGGTATTTGGCATATCACAAACGAGCTCAACCAAATCAAAAATACGAAAAATCTTACGTAGGTGTGCGTGCCAAAGAGCTTTACATTGTTCACAGCTTCATGTGTACAATAAATATACACTAGACATACGTTTGACACCTGGAAGGTGTGTTTTTCTGTTTCTTTTCCATATACACTTATGTGTACATATGCCTGGCTGCGTTGCTATGCTGTTATTTATAACAAATTTTTTTTGCAAACTTGTTCAATGTTTGATGTGTTGTTTCAGCAAGTCACACGTTGCTGTCAGTTCGTTCGAAAAACTACACGTCCGACTCTTACAACATACTGAAAGGTGTTGGGAACGATGCCATTGTTGATTTGATTCCCATAAAGTGTAACGTACAATATACGTATGAGTGCTTGACTTGCGGAAATTTTTCGAGTGCCCAACACTTCAGTACGATAATTTTCAGTTTGAAGGGGCATTAGCTTTTGGTTTTAATGAGGAATAAGTTTATATAGAACAAATGCTTTTCTTATAGTTTAATCCTAAGGATTAAACCAAATACCGAAAGTTTGGTTTCGTCCTTACCGCGGAAATGCGTAGGTGTACGATACAAAGTAATGACGGAACTTTGTTTGTAGAACAAAAAGACAACAATTTTCGATAAAAGTTGGTAAGTAATCCCGCTTCTGACACCAGTTGATAATTCTTGATTATTTGTATCGCGATTCGATATGAGATTGCCATGGTTCTTGCCGCATGGCAATGACTGAATGCCAATCAAAAAAAGGTTGCTTGATACCGAAATGATTAATTTGAATTATTTAATTCAATGAAACTAAATAACGGGACTTAAAATAATAGTTTAAAAAGAAGATACCTAATTGCGATTGAAGATGAATACTTTATATTGAAATTAACGATTTTAATTATTTGGAAGAGGTGGATGGGATTCCAGTTAGCATTAAAACAGAGCAGATCAGACTTTATACGGCTAAATTTACTTACGCTCCTCAATCGAGCAGGATGAAGTGAATGAGTTATTCAATAACGTTTGGAATTTATTTTCTGATCCAGTAAGTCGATTTGATATCAGAGCGGAAGGTATTGGCGTGATCGAAACTGTTAAAGAGCTAATGAAAAGCAGCCAATCACACCGTAAAGTTCTGGAAAGATCAAAATTGTTCCTAGTGTATTCAGCAGAAAAATTTGCTGAAAAACAAATACAATGTCGAAAACAAATTTCAGTGACACTTTAGTTGGAGTCTTCATCCTCTTGTCATGGAGTAATACTTCAAATAGAAATTATTTGATTTAGGAATAGGCAAATAAAAAGCTACTTGTCCTGATTATGTCCTACCCCTTACCATACGAATTTATAAGCATCGTGTCCTACAGTGAGGCTTGAAGAGTTGTTTCTCAGGACAACAACAGGAGATTGTAAAAAAGTTCAATGGGTGCGTTTTCAAATGCGTCATGGATCAGAATGGGAGCGTTATTGTAGTGAATTATATTGTGCAAGGATAGCCAGCATCTGATCTTAAATTACTTGCCACTGCTTCAAGTATTCAAGTAAAGCCTTTAGAACGCATCATACTCAACGTTTCCCATAGTTTGTTAACGTTTCGTTAAAGGAACTCTAGAGCATACTGAGCAGATGCTAAAAGACAAAGAGATGACAAACTTGACACACCCTGCTGATTGCTAGAGTCAAAGTTTTAGTTTTGCTATTATTCCAACAGAAAAGTCGACACTTGGTAGCTGAGCTTAACTTTAAGGTCTTATCGGTGAAGTTAGCACGTTCAGAGTCCTACAGGTTAGCTCAGTTCCCCGAAGGCATGGAGCGTATTATTTGCGCCTTATGTCTTTTGTTTAGTATGAATGCAATAATACCATTCTGTAATGGTATTTGCTAATAAAAAGTAGCATTAATAGATGATCTAACTGAGCTCCTTTATTCCAAGCATTATCCTGCTTTCCAAAAGGCTTCAAGTTGATTGGTCTCAGCTTGAGTTCTGCGTTTGCCCCCTCTAGATTGAAATGCAATGGAGTATTCTAAGATTTGCATCAACTTGATACGGTTGAGGAGACTTTATCGTAGTTAAAACGGATCTTGTGCAGCATCTGGCAAGTGCTGTGTCCGCTAGAAATGTGAATTATCTCGGGATACGAGCAGGATTCGCTCCCTAAATTTCGAGGCCATACGTTGCACTAGAGATGTTGGAAACTGTCAACTGTATCCATTGTTATCGGATTCCGGAGTTCGCCCGTATGTGTCAGTTCGTTTCTACATGGAGCCCTTTATGTTGCTCTTTTATGCTCTTGGGTTTGTCTGTTGGATGTCCTGATCTCTAGCAAAAGAGGACAGAGCGACAATTACACTGAACACAACACAACTAAAACGATGGCTCAGGTCTCCAAGGAGCAAAAAGACCAAGATGAGAAACCGAGACGGAGAGATTGAGATGGTTTAAAAAAGATAGTCCTGTGGAAAAATATTTTTTAGGTATTTAGAGTAATTTTATCTATAGCTTAAAATTATGTTACTCAATTGCAACATATTCACACGTTCTATACTATTATCCGCCACGTATCCTTCCTATCATCCTAGTGCCTATCACGCCACAACATCACCAAACATGCTCAGTGTCCAAGCAATTTTTAAGCTGAAGACTTGAAATGGAACAACCGACTAGACACCGGATTAACCTTGTAGGATGACTTCAAAGAAAACCAATATGAATACCTGGACCTATAATTTGTAACATTTAATCAGTGAAGAGGAAAATTTAGTCCATCGATGCGAAATCAAACGGATATGTCCCTGTGATGTTGATTAAAATTCAGGCGAAATCTTTTTTCAAGACCATACCAATAGCTCTCGGAATAGTTCTTAGCCATTAGATTTAACAAATGACAATGACAAAGATTAGTTTCAACGTTTCAATGCGAGTTAATACAAAACAAAATAAAAAAATTAAAAATAAAATCTGGCTGGCAAAAAATAATCCTCAAACATCATCGCCATAATTGGCCTTGATCTACGTGTTAAATTGTTACAAATTAATAATGCGACGTTGATCGCGGATTAGCGCAAAATTTTGATGAATATATTAATGAAATTGCTTTTTTCGGATGATTAATGCGAGCACATGTCTTTTGTATGGTAAAACGGTAGTTTGAATTAGGGACAATATATGGTTTAGTTCTTGTTAGAATATTTTTTCTTAAACGAATCCAAAAAAAAAAATAATATTTAAATGGAAATAATGTGACTAATTTTCTGGGAAAAAAATGGTTCGTTTTAATGAGTTTTCAATGAACTGGTCAAATTTTTTGGCATAAATTAATTGCCAAAATTTAATTGTTAACAAAGATGGATCAGTGTTCGTTAGTCAATAGGGGAATGTTTGAAGCGGTTGTTTACTCATTTGAATAAATTTTAAGGCACCTTTTCAGAATTTATTAATGGAATTCGTCTAGAAATAGAGATTCTAACGTTTCTATTATTTTTGATCATATTTAAAACTCAATCAGATTCATTTTGAATTTATGGCGCTTGTGACACTGAAAGCTTAAAAGTGGAAAATTTATTCAACGCGGTTGACCCTCATTTCGTTTCTGGAGTAATCAGGGCTCATGGTCATTGACTCGATGTTGGAAGAAAAAAAAAACTTATTTTCATACAAAAATATGTAGTCATATGTCCTGGAACTCGAGACTCCGAGTCCTGAACAAAAAAACACCCTACCAAAAGGCTTTTAAACTTTCTATGAGATCTGCAAAAAAATATAACTTAAAAGATTAGTGTCCATTAAAGGAGTTCTTTTGCACTCCTCCTTAAAGGGACATGATACGAAGATCGTCCGATAAAGTCTTAGTCTGCTTAGTACTATGTAAAATTGTCGATTTACTTTTCACTATAGTCTCCTTTTAGTTTGATGCACTTGATGCAGCGATGCTGCAACTTCTTTAGCCCGTCTGAAAAAGACGGTTTCTCGAAGTCTGCAAAGTACTCCTCCATGGCGGCGATGGCATCCTTGTTCGACTCAAATTTATGCTCGATGAGTGACTTTTTCAAGTTTGGAAACAGAATCAAGTCGGGCAGGGCCAAATCTGGAGAATACGGTGAATGAATCAATTTATTGCCCAATTCGACCGATTTGGTTTGATGAGTTGTCCAGGTAGAAGAGCACTTTATCCTTCGCCAAATGGGGCCATTTCTTCTGTACCTCGGTGTCGAATCGCCCCAATAATTCGACATAGTAGAGCCCTGTTACCGTTTTGTTATTCTCCAGGTAGTTGATGTAGTTCACACCTTGTGAATCCCAGAAAATGGTGGCAAGACCCTTTCCTGTCAATAGGCGAGTCTTCGCTCTTTTCTAAGCTGGTCCATCAGGTCAGGTCCTCGGTTTTGACTGTTCTGTATTGTACAAGTCTGTTGTAGACTACGCTGAGAAAATCTGGACCAGTAACAGACAAATTTCGCTAGGAAACTCAAAGAATTTTATTCTAAACCTGTAACCTCTGCAAAATCGGGCAAAATTCCTTACCGCAGTTTAACTTTTGTGAGGTCGCAGGACAATTAGAATGGACCATTTGTGTATTATATCGCCACAAATAACGTGATTCATCGATGAAGGGAGCAAAACGCCTTTAGAATTTGCAATGTTTTTCCCAGCGCAGCAATTCTTACCAGAGATTTTAGAAGGAGAGAGGCGTTGGCATATCCTCTTTATGGCTCTGACTTGTTTCCCTGCAGTGAAAATGCTTGTCCCCTTACATAAATCCTCGTTGTAGAAGTATTCGGCCAATTGGACTAGTAGAATCTTGGCTACCCACCATACAACCCGGACATGTGTCTCTACTATTTGTATCTTGAGAGGTTCGTAGATAAAATAGAGACACAGGTAAAACAGTACAAGGTAAAGAAAATCAACAGGTATAAAAAGGTACTTCACCCTACTAAACGGCTGAAGATTCAAAGATTAAAATTAGACTCAAGCCTATGTGCACAATTGGCTAGTTTTGACGATCAACTTATTTTTACGAGGAAGGCATATAAAAATTGCCTACTCTAAAATTGCTTAGGAAAAAAAAATTATTTCTTCATCAGGAATCATTGCAGCATACACTATTTTTCTTTTCTTTTAACTTGAACTTATATCTTCTCCAGGAACGCCTGTGACGTTAAAGATGATATGAGTGTCTTATACCTTGCACGTCTTCAACGAAACCAATGTTGTTGTCAAGCTTCAAGGAGTTTTGTATCGTTACCTCTGCATATTCTATTGGTGCCACTGCAAAGAATTACGACTGACTCCTCCCTCCATGATCCTTCAATGAGTTATTTTCCCTATCGTATTCCATTTATCGAAAACCGCGCTACGTATAGTCCTTGTGTTCTTCATTCTACATGAACTTCAGCGCTCTAGTTATATCTGTGAAAGATTTCGAGGTTCTTTTTCAACAGAATGACGGACAATTTAGTATTTTTCATTTCTGAAGCGATCCCGACAAAGTTCCATATCGTAACACGTTTTTCTCCTCGAGCCAACCAGTATTTTTCAAACAACGTCACATCTTAGTTACTTTTCTGGAGGGTGAGAAGTAATGCAGCCGATGTTCCCTTTCTGTGTTACGAGTTAATGTGTATTCAGACTTTTCATTTCAACTGATAAGTGATAAACTCTATCCAACGAATAGAATAGGAGTATATGCCAGAACCTTCCCATACCCTTGCTCTCATGATTCTCTATGTCGACATAATTTGATAGAGGCATGTTAGCCATTGGAAACCCTATTGTCATCCGCTGTTGGTCCTCCATATCTCGATTTTTTTCGTCTTGAGTTCTCTCAATTCGGTTTACATCATTTTGGTTTTTGAAACGATGATAAAGTTGACAACCGAAGCAATTTTGCCGAATCGATTGTAAGGAATGCATTCCGTCAACTTATACACCTAGAGAATGAGCTCAGCAGTTTTAATACTAGAAGCAAATCTTATTGGATTTTCGTCGAGGATGTGTTGATAACGGTGCCTCTCACGTTGTTTTTGCGGCGATGACAGACAAGTTGAAAACCCAAAGCCCTTTTGCTAAATCGATTAAAAAGTATATCTTCCTTCATCTTGTTTATCTGGAGAATGAGTTCTATCAGCTAGTCTCGTGCGATTTTTAGTCTATAGTACTCCCATTTTAGTACCTCTCACGTCGTTTTTGACAAGTTGTTAATCTAAAGCCATTTCCTTAAATCGAATAGAGAGAATGTTTTCCGCCAATTGGGTCATATTAAAAATGACCTCAACAGTTTCAGGACAATCTGCATCTCTACTTTTTCTCGTCTCGGATATTCTCATTTCGCTCTCTTCTCTTTTTTTTTTATTTTGACAGAGTGACAGATGAGTTGACAACCCGAAGCCATTTGCTGGAATCGACTGTAGAGGATGTCTTCCGTCATCTTGTTCGTTCATTGATTGAAGGATGAGTTCAGCAGTTTTAATTCTCCCAGCAAGTCTCCTGTGGCATTTTTTATAGAAGCTGATACCATCTTGGTCCGTGTCACGTCTTTTTCACAAAGGTGATAGAAAAGTCGAATACCCCAAGCTCTTTTTCTGAATCGAGAGGAGAAAATGTTTTCCGTCAACCTTATTTATATGAAGGAGGAGCGCAAATTTGAGTTTTACCATGCGCCTCAAATATTCTCAGCTTGGAATTCTTTGTGCCGTTTTTTGAGACGACAGTGGTAGATAACAAAACTGCTTGCACTAGAGTCACTTCGAAAAAAAAATGTATTTCTGCATCAGCGATCATAGCAAAATAAATTTTGATTCGTTTCACGTCGAGTTGAACTTCTTCTATTCTTTATAGGAACGCGTTCTTTCGTCCTATCATCTGACATTACTGATGATATGACTGTCTTATACATAGCCCGTCATCAGCTAAGCCTATGTTGTTGACAAACTTGAAGGATTTCGAAACGTTGCTGTCTTTCTGAGGTACACTTGTTGTCGGAATCTTGTTGCCAGTTGTTGTTGAATATTAGGTTGTCCTTAACAGGATACAATGTTTTCTTCACGGGTATTTATGTGTAAAGGTTTAGGATGTCAAGTGAAAGCAGTTGATAGTTGTCATTCTATTTCAAAGATTTAATTCAAGTACTTGGAAATAAGATGTATGTATGTATGTATTTAAGCTGTATGTGAACCGCCAAATTAAAGTTCCGGTTGCTCTATTATTTTGGCATCACCTAGGTTGCAGGATGGTTCGTTGAATTCATGGTTGTTTCGCTCTTCATCCCCAATGATTCTTCTGTCAAAAATGGACCCTCTTTTCGAAAGCCTTTTAGCATTTCTTCGAATCCTTGTGTCAAAGGAGCCATGCTCTAGATCTGTGGCATACAACAGGCTGTACTTTGGAAGTGTATACTCTGATCTTTGTTTTCATTAGAATGCAAGTGAATTTTAGAAGGAGTGTGCGGTCAGACAACGCAATTATGGTCATTGTTCATCAAAAGGATAAGGCACATGCAGCCATGTAGGTTCCTTGAGTCGTTTATAACCGGTTTTCCAATGCGTGAATTAATTTGCCAGTAGATTGGACAAAGGACTAGATTAGGGGAATGTTTTTTTTTTTTTGATCTCAGAACCGAAAAGTAGACAGGAGCTGATTTGACACATGCGACGCATTTTGGATGTAAAAGTTTAAGGAAACGAATGACATACAAGGAAGAACATATATTTTTTGTATATATTCTACTTGCTGTGCGTAGCTTATTGTAAAATTTTTAAATAAATCCTATCCATTTTCGTTAAATTTTATGAAAGAATTACTAACGACGGAAAAACGTTTGTTGTCGTTCAGTCTAATTGGCGCAGTTCGTTTTCCGCATTTTATTCAGAATCAAAATAAAAAATTATTCGAAGAAAATTTCGGGTTTTTTTGACCTAATCAAATTATCAAATTGTTGTTTCTTGTTTAAGTTTGGCAAAGCAACAAAGTAAAATTTTCTGCAGGACCCAAATCCATTATTCAAATTTTGTGGCTTGGTAATTTATGAACCGGTCTAAAAGGACATTTTTATTACCGGCTACATGTCGTTTCTGTTATTCTCTGTGTATTATAACATTCGCTAAATCTTACATCATCCACACGTGCGTCATGCTTCCTTTGCATATCAGGACATTCCAATAACTTCCAGCAGATCATGCATCGCTCACAAATTTCCATAAAACCCATAGATATCGACATGATAAGCATCTACCACAATTTATCGCTCAAAAATAAAATCCTTTCATTAATTTCATTTAAATTTTCATTTCTTTGAAATATTTCTCAAATTTTTCTTCTTCTAAATGTTATTTCGGTTTTATTCTTTTATTTTTCCTAATGGCCTAATGTATGTGTATACCTGGATGACCACGTCCGACCAAAAACGATCCATCACTATGGCACAATTCTGGTTAATGATGCATAAACAACAATCCTGTGGCACCAACCCTCGTCCACCTTCGCTGGTCAATTGCAATAAAACAAAACCCAACACAACCAATGACAATAATTTATTGCAAAAACTGGACAAACACTCTGATGAATCTATTTATTTTCAATTTGCACCACTACTATCACCACACCACTACCACCACTGCAACCACTATACCGTCAACGAATATAATTTAAATAAAATTGTGTAATAATAATTCAAAAAAAAAACAAAAAACACAAATTGCGATGGTTGATTGGTGTGTACTCAGGTGGCTTTTTGGTTCAGGGTAGGTGGAATGGCAAAGCTTAATTACTAATTGCATGGCAAATTTAGAGCATGAGACCGAAAATTATTGCTAATTTTGCTTATGAAGTTGTTGAGAAATTCGCTATTATTTTCGTTGCTTTATTTTTGGATTTTTTTCGAAGTTTGCCGCGCATATTTCTATTGTTTTTGTTGTTTTTCTTTCACATCACTTAATTCTGATTTGAATATTTCGCATGATATATTAAGTCGACATGCAAGTTAAGTGATTTAATTATGCTGTCGTTGCCTGTTTTGGGATATTAAGATTGATGCGGACATTTTAAGAGTGTGGCAATGATGGGGGATGATAGCTGGAGCTTTTAAGTATGCGTCCAGCAAGGCTAGAGGTTAGTAAAAATGGTGTAGATTAATTCATGCTGCCACTGAGAATTCAAGTGGGTGGGCAATAGGTGAATTAGTACAAGAATTTTAATAGGAACATTTTAATTTAATGTTGATTGACCTCAAAATTATTACTTCAATATTCCTTTTAATGGCCCCAGTAAGCACTTAATTTCGAGACTGATCTTATCGAATGTTGGGCTATGCTTACACATTATCCAGTTTCCATGAAATTGGATCACGAGTCCTTGTTAATTCTTCCTTCTTCTAAAACGCCAAAAAAAAAAACAAACAAAATTAATCTGGTCTACTTAATCCTGTAAAGAATTACATTGATATCGCTTGGACATGTCCACACTGTGATTGGCCTCATTTACACATAAAATATTTGGTGAAATATAATCTATAGTTTAAGGACAATTGAAAATGTCGAATAAGTCTGACGACTAGGTCATGAAGAATTGGAGAGAAGTTAAATAAGACAACAATATTCTTTAGTATCGTCCAGTAAATGTTAATTTGATTAGAGATATTAAATTACTGCACAAATAAAAC
Organism: Stratiomys singularior; assembly: GCA_954870665.1. NCBI lineage: Eukaryota > Metazoa > Arthropoda > Insecta > Diptera > Stratiomyidae > Stratiomys > Stratiomys singularior. The sequence continues at coordinate 7,728,519 of OX940881.1, read as the reverse complement.
CGCCTGGACAATATATTTCCACTAACAATTCATGTCAAGGACGAATCAAAAAGCATAGTTAGTTTACATTTCCAAACAACTGCATAATTTGTATGTTTTCTTAGGGAGAAGCACTTCTAAGGAGGTAATTTTTTTTGCCAGGATATATATAAACAATTTTACTTCCTTTTCTCCTCGTAACTAACAATTTTGTAATTATTTTTCCACTCTAATAACTTTTGCATTGAAATTGCTTGACCTTCTTTGATAATTTTCAACACGATTTCAATTTTAAAATGATCCTTTTCTTATTTATAGGTAAGTGTTGGAAATGAATTTGATAACGTTAGAAACAAGTAAGTACAACCTTGCATTTAATTGCGTCAAATTTTCACATTAGTTACGACAGATCATATTGTCATCCACCTGGGCTTGTTTCTTTCACCAAAAGGACCGGTAGCCTCTTTTTCCTGTTCAAAAATTCTTTGACGCAATGGTACGTCAAAATTTGCTCTCCCTGATCCTTCAAAGGTAAAGATATCTTCGCCTCTTGGGATTGCTCGGGCAATTTACCGGCTTGGTATATCTTGTAGCACATTGCCTCAAGTTTAAATCAGTTTCCAACTTATACTTTTTCCGACTTTGCTTTTCAATAAAATACTTTATACTCGATCTCTGGTCCAGTCTCTATCGTGAATTTGACATTTTAACTAAAAAAAAAATCTATCTTTAATTCTTACAACGTATCCACTTCGTTTGAGGGAATCCAAATCTTAAGAGAGTACCTCCTTAAATCACGGTTTTTTCAAAAAAGGCATCCAATCGTATTGTATCTATGTGATATCCGTAGATTTCACTCATTAAAAACGTGACTGTGTAGCAGTGCCCAATTTTTTGACAAGATTTTCTTACATTTGACTATAATTTTATCGTCTAATGCCACTAATTCTATGTCTCTCACCGCGGCCCACATTATGCTTGTCGACTCTAGTTGCCTCAGTGTAATCGGGATGTTTCTTCATGAAATCAAAATATACTTTCTAACGGTACTTTCTCGTTTGTCAAATCAATGTGAGATATCTATCGACGCAGAGGCGTGTAAAGTTAGTTTGAAAAACTCCTTTTTTCACAGGGGGTGGATAAATATTGGACAATCGTGCGTGTATGTTTGATATTTCTTCGTTTTCAAGTGACAAAAAACCATTAAATCTACTGAGTTTGACCATAAGAACACTGATTGTTGTGCCATGTCCAATATTCTGACAAGTTCCTCTTGTCTATTCTGCTTTTGCTGATGATCTTCACCGAGTAAACCCACTTCATTGTCGCTATATACGATCTGCATAATGCTTGTCGGTTCCAATATCGTCCGTGAAATCAGGATTTTTCTTCATAAAGTCAAAAAACCCTTCCTAACGGTACATTTCCTCATTGTCAAAACAGTGACAGTTCTTCATTGGGAAGTAAGCTTGCTGAATATAAGTTTTAATACCTCTTTTATTTAAAGGTAGTAGATTTATGTTGGCCAAGTGTACATAATCCTCTAAAAAATTTATTTTGACTCAGATGACAAGAAATTTTGAACCCACTGATCTATGGTTGATTTGCCACTTTTTCTTAACTGTACAAGTGCAGTGAGTTGTCATCTAGATTCCTTTTTGGGAAGTTGAATTGCGAAAAAACTGCTCTAAGATTCTTTTGTTAGGACGAAAACATATCGATTGCAGTTTTAAAACACTTTTTTGACCGTATTTTTCATTCTCTAAGGGTCAAAAAATCCCCCAATTATCTTATTAATACGTTTTTTTCTTCGTTCAAGAGTGGTTAATAATTTTTATAATAATTATAATTAATATAAATACGTCCTCCGTGATTTTTATGCCCTTAAACCTGTACAAGTTATGAGTGGTACCTGCCTCGTAGACCGATACCTTTCTGGATATAAATGGCCGCAACTATACGTATGTAGATGCCGTTGATAAAAGAGCGCTCCTTACCTGTGTAATGATCGGGATCATCCAGCCTCCTGTCAATTGTCACGGGACCGAGAATAGTAGGAGCCCACAGATCTGGACGGTTCCAAAAGACTCGGTTGGTATTGGAACCTGTAGCACTACGTATCCTTAAATAGTACTGCCAATAACGCATATCCCAATTTGCACCACAAACAAGCACAAACACTGACCCTTCCGATAGATGGCGCAACTCTTTTTCCCGCGAAAAACAACTTTTTAATGACCGCTTCAGCTATTTCTATTTTCAATACTGGAAAACTTCCATTCTTACAATGTTAACTCTCCCGCTCCATGCAGATTTCAATGAATTGATCACGTTCTGCCTTAACGATATAAAACAAGTATTTGACATTTGATGTCGTTCAATTTGAAAATTTGCGTTATAACTTGGCAAACGTTCTTTTTTTGAAAATTTGCGATATAATTTGGCAATCGTATTGTGGATATCTTCAAAGATATTTTAATCAAAAATGTTCTAATATATAACGATAATTGACATATTCTGCTGGATAAATTGTTTTGTGTTATTTTGATATCCTATCAAATCAATATCCTATTTGATATCCTATGATATTATTTTAATTTTAATGTTCTTGCTCTTCCCTAAAATGCACTCAACAAGTGGCTCAGACGCAGAATATCCGAACAACATGTTCAATTAAAAGGAAAATATGTTAAGCAGTGGTATCATGTTTTTGAATTAAATCTAGCAGACGGACGTGCTATAATTTTGCAAGATCCTTAATGCTTTGCAACCCTACTAGCACCATCAGATATCACCTACAACAATTAAATTGTCGCCGGTTTAAACAATTCGCTCAAGATTTTAACCATCGAGTTGTAATTTTCATGGCAACAAATTATACACTTTTAACTTTTTTTAAATCCTACAACTTGCAGTTGATTTTACCCATCCTTTGGCACTTGGACGTATCAGAAGAAGTTGAGGTCATACCTTTAGGTTAATTACATCAACCTGTAGTTGGTTGTTGCAAAGATTTCACATCAAAAAATGACTGATGGAATGGCTCAACTTATAAGATCGCTGGAACCCATTAAAATTATGCGCAATGCTCGATTGCAGTTGTCTGGAGGTTTCACATCATCACCCTGTTTTCCAAGACTTCAACGAATATACAAACGACCTATTCTTGGCAGCTCTTTTATGATGATGATGATGATGGTCAGACCATGGACTTCTTGTTGGACGTTGGATAGAAAACTGTACGGATGCAGACCGAATAGTCCAGGGCTCAAGGAAAGATGGGAAAATAGTAACAAGGTGGCGATATAAACTTTATCGAACCGATCATAAGCTCCTCTAAATTGTGTCTACCAGACGACATTACTGAGCCTCTATGGTTTCAATTTTCCCATCGTGTGTTCTGCAAGAAAATTTGTCGTTAAATATGCTCAACATCGTCAATCAATGATACCTTGTTTCGTATTTACATAATGGTAGTCCTATTACGAGTTTCAATCCACAAAGCTCCTGCACAACATCAACCGTAATCACTGAGAAACAAGTCAAGTCCTTACAAGTTCACAAACAATTTCCATAGAAGTATTCGTAAGTCTCCTAGCTAAGACGATAGTAAATAACATATGTGTGCTCTACTACAACAGCTACCAAACTTTGTATACTTTTGTTTCACTTAATATCCTGGCAAGGAAACTCGCCAAGAGAACATGTAAAGTGTGTAATCACAGAAAAATATGACCATGACTGAAAGCTTATATATTTTATAAGTCGCATCCTTGGGTAATTTATTGTTGGTGGATCAAATGGGCTTATACTTGAAGCGATCTCTTCTATACACAACGAGTATCCGAGGAATAGGATTAAAAAGTATATTTTGTGAGGTCAAGTATATTGTGTTTATGAATTTGGACGGAATGAAATCTTGGTTAAAATTTGAGCAAGCAGGGAAGCTATTACAGCTGGACTTCATGCTGATGAAATGTGACTATGAAATACAAATCATGTGAAGCGTGCGGTTAATCGTTAAGTTATTCAAGAAAATTTGCAAAAGGAATAGTAACCATCGGCAGTTTTTTCAATGCATAATATTTCAAGGACCCAACACTTTTAACAATACCAATATCGTGGCTTAAAAAATATCGAAAGGTATCCAAAAAACCGCATGTAGGTGGAAAAATTGTCAAATCCATTGTAAAATTTTTAGTTTATTCTATTTAGCATTTATTTTACTGTAGCAGATAGAGTAAGTTGTCGTGTCTGCCTCCTACTGCTGTGACTGCTAACGCGTGACTTTTGCAACACCTTTAAGAAAGTGTTGAATCATCTCCCGTACCTATTCTTCATTAAAACTACCTTCTATCGACTTATGAACGTGTGATATCAGTAGATGCTATAAAGGTTTGTAAATTGAATCAGATCACAGAAGGTTTTTTTTTGTATTAAAAGTATACATAAAGCCTGATTTCGATCTATACGGCTTCGACATAAACAGATCAGATCCATAGCAATTCCAATTTGTTCCCATACCAAGCTCGAAAGAGTCTGCGCATTGAGTGCGACGAGAGGTTCCCTGTTTAAGCTCGAACGTGTCAGTAATCCTTGCGAACTTTACGATTTGCCTCATCATATAACAAAAGTGCATATAGCGTTAACACTCCCAGGTCGCAACTCTTAGAAAGAGATAGATAAAGCTAAACTAAATTTATATTTGTTTTGTGTTTTTACACAAAAGGTTTACGAGGTGTATTCATGTTTTCGGAAGGAATCAGAAAACGTTCGAACCATATGTAGTTCCACTTTTTTTTTGTTGAGTACCGTTATATTGGGAGTTTGCTCGAATAGTTAGCGACGGTTGATAGCTACGCTATGGGTCATATAACGTTCACATATTTCAGATTATTTTTAATGCATCCCGGTCCTGGAACTCCGCTCGCCTAGCTGCCGGAAATTTCCATTTAATTTCATCTAAGGCTATTAGCTAACCCGCTTTGATAGCGAAGGACAAATTAAAAAAGAATTGGTTCTTCACCATCTTCGGAGGTTTTGACTCGGACTCTAACCAGATATGGGGTCGCTTAGTCCACTCTACGGTCCATGTTGATCTATAAAATGAACTTGTAAATTTCCGAATGATCATAGATAAAGCCATTATCACCTACATTGATGACGCTCACACTCAATAAATCAACGTTAACACTTGTTCTGACAGATAGAGAAGATACATAAGGTGTTTATTTGCAGAAGACCATAATGATCAAGCACAAAGCTTTCCTCCAGTTTAGTTGTGAAAGGCGAAAATTGATAACCCTCAGGGGTTCAGGTAGGCCTCAGAGACCGACGGAAGATTTCACCTTCAGAGAAAGTTAAGCCACAATCTACACATACGGGTCTAAAATCGATAATGGTGTTGAATTGAAGCCACAATTCAACGACCATTCACAACTCAACCAAGGCTCCAGCTTAGTGATTTCTTTGCTTGTTAGAGAATAAAACCAGTGTTTTTACATTGGTCAGCCAAAAAGACAATGAGCCACCTCTGCAGCCTAAATTTTTTGAGTAATAAGACAGCCCCTATCTACTAACTCTTAACTTTACAGCTACTGAAGGACGAAAGGCATTGTGAGAAACTGCAGCTAACCGAAAAGAGGGAAGCTAACATGGATTTTTATTTGATTAGAAAGAGGTAGAAGGGAAACGTTGGAGCAGAGAAGCAAGCACGGTTAAGTAAAGCCTGTCAAAAATGCAGTATGGCCTATGTAAAATATAGGTAGGGGATAAACTCGACTTGGAACAACAGAACTTTCTGCAGCTGCCTATCTTCATGTCAATAAAAGGAGAATAGTACAATTTCTAGTCAACCTCAGGTCCGGGGATCTCGTATCCATTGAAGTTTTGGAGAGAACAGAGAAGATACGACCCCATTGGTATGACGTCTTGGGATAATTATAAATGTATCGCAAGTTCCCATGAACGGCTATAATTTTTTGCAACTTAGGACATAAAACGGGCATGCGGTCTTAAGTAATACGCACCACTATTTTTCGATAATTTATCAGGTCGGCGTGATTCCTGGAGTTTGTTCAGTATCTGACAGCAGTCGGCATTTCACCTGACAGTATTGGCTCTCCTGGGATGATTCCAATCTTCCAATATTTTTTCCAATAAAAAAAGATTCAAGTAATTCATAGTCAATGAGAGGAATGACCTTAAAAACAATGCTAAAGCTCCGTAGATTTCTGTATCCGCAAAATTTCCAGTGAAGGGTTTGTTAGTGAAGGAAAGTTTCCGAGAGAACAAAAAAAAAGTATCCTGAAACTGGCTCGACGTCTTGGAAGAATGGTGAAAGTAACAAGACTTTCAATTTAGGGGAATCAATTTTTGCATGGTCATTAAAATGGCCTGTAAACAAATATTAACAAGGCTCCTGTCTTGACAATACGTCAGAGATGATCGGCTGAATTTCTGCTTCTGACAACAGTCAGCATTCCACCTGACAGGAGCGGCTCTCGCTGGATGATTCTAATGGTAATACAGCAAACACTGAACGATTTTATTTTTGTGTTCTCTTTTTGATATTAATGGCGCAAGGTTTTTCACCCTATACCCTGTCATTATCTATAATGTTTATAACTTCGACAAGAGAGAGGCCGAAACCTTCGTATGGTCCACTGTTTTTTTTTCTTCACTGGAAAGGTCGGAACCCATTTATCAAACTTTGTCGCATAGTTCTTTGTTTACGTCCCAGTTTTGACTTTTTTTCGTTAACAAAGTTAAACATGCCTGTCAGTCCTTCAAATGTTGAGTAGCAATCACGGTTTCAAGGTGTCTGTCTCCAATTTTTTCGCTATTTGAATGTTTTTTTTGGATAGTCGAACTTGGAGTTTTGGTCAATATTATTCGCATTTTTGAATTTTATTGAATTCTACAAGGTTTTCATTTGAGTATAGTTGCGAAATGATCTAACATAGCTAGATGAGGATGTAGTCTGTTCCTGACAACAGATATCAATGACGCTTGTGACAGTCGACATTGCACCCGGGATCAGCTGTACACAAGACGAGTGCTCTAATAAAAAGACCATTTGTAATGCTTGCTCAGAAGTTTCATTTGTCCAACCCAACAAATATAAATGGACTGTCCTCCAATGGGACGGTGTCACCATGTTCCCATTCCAACGCAAACCTGTAAGATTGTCTTCGATTAAAAGAAAATTTAAGCGAAGAAAATGTTATCAATCCTTTCATTGACTCAACAAAACGTCAAAAAAATTCAGGAAACCTTCCGAATTGTGAAGGAATTTATCGTAATTCATCGGAATTAATACACAATTTACAACAATTACGAAACTTCAGCAATCTAAACCTGTGAAACCTGTGAAAGATGTCCAAACCTGCCTTCAATTTTCGACTTTGAGCGGGAAAAACTTCAACCCCTACTAGTATGGACTCGTAGTCAGGGCTATAAAGTTAAAAATAAAACCCGAATTTGTCTAACCTTGGATTGATAGACGCAGAGATAAGTCTAAGGTATAAATTATATTGGCAATAATTTAAAATGAACGTAGTTTACTATGCATTTTACAAGGCACACGCGTGCCAAAATGTAATGTGAAAACGTGCCTATAAAGATATGTAACATATGGTTTATTCCTTATCATTTTCGCTACAATGTTAAATAGGCGTGAAGAACGTGCTGCAAATATTTAATTTATTGTTTAATTGCATGATCGAAAATTGAGTTATAACATTTGATTTGAGACTAAAGATAAAATTTATGCTAGAGTCCATAATCTATGTAATGTATGAAAATTCTGAAAATTGAGCTATTGTAGCTGTGTAAATAATCACAAAAGTATTTAATTTTAATCAGGGTTTAATTGTCCGCCAAAATCGGGATGTATTCGTCAGTCAAATACAAAGCGAGGTTTTGAGAACCACGAAATTTCGATCACGAGTTCTGATCTATTACGTATCCCATCAGGATCTTCGATTGGGATCTTTAAACATTTAATTATATGCGTCGTTCTTTATGGCTTTATATAATTTAAAGCTTAGATCAAGAGCTTCCAATGAAGCTTCGATCATGAGCTTTCAAAACTCAATTACACGTTTCAGGTATGAAATTATATAGGATTCTTTGGGAAGGAAGGAAGCTTTGATAAAGAGGTCCAACCTCGAGATGATAGATTAAAACAATATTGAAATGATCTGCAACAATAAATGCAACCTGATAAATTTTAAGGTGATTTATAAGAGTAATAGATTGACTCATGACTCGTTGTCACATGACGTTTGTCATGTCAAAGGTTTTGAACGTAAGGCTGAGAGACAGAGCCCACGTTGATCGGACTCAATCAACAAGGACAAAGAATCGGTAGTTCGATCCTAGAGTCCTTCGATAGAGGACACGGTCGATAAATCAAAATATTTGGAGGAATCATACACGCACGACCCAGACTCAATAGTGGCTGTAGCGCCACGATGAAAACGATTGTCAAGACTAATTATTAAATTCGGTTTTGGACCTTGCGCTTTACATAAGTTGAGTTATTTTTGGAGGTGTTCCCTTGGTACAGAATATTTGAATTAATCGGAAGTATGTTAAAAATTCAAATCCTTCACAAAACCATAACAAATAATCAAAAGAATAAAAACCGAGATCCACTCGTCTTGCTTATTAAAGTTAGATTAATTAGATTGTAGTAATCTCATCTAATCCGCACAAAAACATTTTCGGAAAGGTCGTCTTGGCTGGTTAAATGCAATTTAATGCCCTTAAAAGCTGCACTAACACAATTAAATTCAATGGTTTTTATTAAACACATCCATTACGTTTCAGTGCATAAAAATCAAGGCTCAGTCTGCTGTTGAAGATGCTTTTACAATAGTTGATTGAACACAATTTGTTTTTAATTTTTTTTTCTGTTGTTGAGAGAGAAGGCCAAATGAAATACATATTGAGGCCAACTACAGATTGTACGAAGCTTACGAATTGAAATCAATCATTTAACGACAACTAAATAAGTGTTAAATAAATGTTAAAACTTTCTGCATAAGGAATGCGCTTAACGTTTAATTGAAATTTAATATTCTAACAGGTAGGAAATGGGTTTTCAATGTAAATTTAAGATACTTCCCTTCATAACCATCCTCGTATTTTGGTCCCAGTTAAGTTTTCTTGTGAAAATCATATGAGCCTCTGAAGGTCAAATCGACTTTATAAGAAGTCATTACATGTTTATCCTTCTTTACAATAAACTTCATATGAGCGTTAAAAACTCATTAAGTAGTTAGTAAGTAAAGTTAGTTATACGTTTTTTGACTTAAATTTTCGTTCAAACACAATCGGCGATTTTTGAAATCATAGCAAATCAATTTTAAGTTACTAAAATGTTCTCCGGGTGGAAAAGATTTAATATCTAACAATGTGTATTAAAAAAATCATAAAACAAAGGACTTACAACACTCTTTCAATACACAAAATTGCAACCAGAGAATTTTCGTCTCCCAAAAATCTAACGCTGTCTGCCTGATAACCTGCATTTACCAGGGAATACCAATTGCAATGATGCCAGTAAGAGCGTCCCTTAAGACCCTTAAAACATTTGCCATCTTCACTGTTCTTTTGCATGCATTGTAAATCAGAAAAAAAACCCATACAATAGCGATACGAAAAAAGGATATGATCGGGCCATAAAAAAAATATCAAAACAAACCATTGATTTTTTCAAACCTGCAGAAAAGGACATTAAAACTTCCCAGAGACTGACGCTAAGCCCAGCAGTAACATCTAATAGCAACCAACTCCCTTGCTCCCACTACATGCTTACAACAAGGATATACGTGATAATAAAGGACAGCGAAACCTCACAACGCCAACAGGCATTGACGGTGATAAATTTCTCCAACATTTTCTGTCAAAAACTTTGAAGCTTTCATAGGAACCGATGGCCGATTGTTTTGGCATATATTCACAAAATTCGTTTTACAGGATCTTTTCTAAGTAAGATGCTCCTCCTGGATCTCTGTTTTCCATTCTAATAAAGATAGATATAAGCGCTAGTGGGTAAGTAGTTGCGTTCCAATACGGGTTTGTTCCTTGCCCGTCGTAACCGTAAATTGCCCTCCAGCCGGTTCGATTTTGCGGGCAACTTTCACTTTCTCCGAAAAATTTCTTGATTTTTAAGGGCTTGAAAACTCCTATATTGTGGTTCATTCTTTACGTTACAACCACAAGTGCTAATCAAGCAATGTAGAAAATCATAATAAGCTGTCACGAGACCTACCCCCAGGGCACGTGAAACCTCTGGGAAAGTTTCTATTATCTCATGTCTGAGGACCAATCTGCTCCTGCAAACGTGGAAAAGTACCCTAATTCAGTACTTCAGAGAAACCTTCCCCAAGGATTATAAGGGTAAGCCCGGAAGCGTGGAAAATAGAGTTAATCTTTGGGTTAGCGCAATAAGACACGAAGAATAATCCACGCTTAGTTTATTAGTGAGAATAATAAGATCGTCCACTCATCTTTGAAAATATACTACGTTTGGGGTCCCGCAAAAATAGAAAGGTATCAAAATTTGGTATAAAATTTTGACAATGAATGCAAGAACACCTAACCCCCTTTTCTAACAACGCCCAGACCGCTACAGCATTGACAGGTGTTTGGTCCGTATTTTGCTCGGTACAACTCATTTTGGTGTGTGTCAATATACCCAGGTAGGGATTTTGTTTTGAATTTGATCAGTGCTTCTGTGCCAATACTGAAAAGCCTCATTCCAGAGATTATCCAATTTGACAAGATACCAATTTGGGTTTAGCCAGTGCAAGACTGATTGAAGACTGTTCATTTGGGCTCATTAATACACTTTGATAAACCGGTGCTCTCATACATTATCTGAGCCTTCTTTCTCGGGTTTGACTGTGCTCCATTTGAAAGCTAAAATATCAGTCGTCCGATTTGAAGACCCACAGGAGTTTCGCATTAGATGTCTCCACAAGACATGGCCAAGGATGGAATCTTAAACGAGTTCTGGCGAAAAAACCATCCCCTATTCAGTAGAGTAGCCTGCTTTCAGTCAGACTGTCAGTCAAAATCTATATCAAATATTCTGGTACTTGCAAATCATCGTAAAGCATATTCAGAATATCATCGAATCCAGGGCAGTCAAATACATATCTGACGTCCATAATACCCACCTGGACAACTCGTTGCGTGAAACTGTAGTGTGCGATTTTATTCGCTATTTCTCTGATTGTATTGATGGTAGAGCTGTCTAGCTCTTCAACTAAAGTGCCATTGATATAGGTCCTAGCCTTCTATATTTGCGATTTTCAATAATTTCCCGGCCATTTTAAGTGGACGATGTACGGATGGCGGCTTGGAGTTCAAGGATTTCTTTACTCTCGCTACCGTTAAGCACTCTTGAGGCATAACTTTGCGGAGTTATGCGGAGAGCATGCTGGACCCATGGGCAGAGGAGAGGGGACATGAAACAGATGAACCAGGAGATCGAAAGATAATCTGCAGCACTTTACCTGCAACTCCGTCTGATCCTTCATGACCGTATATACAAGAGAACTTATCACATTCGATTTTTGTGAAAGGACAGATTTCAGTTTCATAACAAATCCATAATTATTGCGTGCGTTGTGGGGTGCGTGTGCGCGGGTGGAAAGGAGTGAAAAGCCTACACCACTCAGCTCATTTTTTCTGCCCCCTGTTAGTGATACGACCTTCGGTTGTTGAACTTCTTCGCTGTTTTCAAGTCCAGGATTCATGGATTCTTGTTCACGTGGTCAAGCCAACCTTGCCAATCGCTGACCTCACTGCTCCTTAAAAGATTCCTAAGCTATTTCCTAGCAAATCTCTACGCTTCTAAGTTTGAGTATGTCGATTCTCAGACCCATGTTCAGACTGTGTTAGAGATTCATCAATCTAAAGTATGATTTTTTTATGCTAGTTATTTCATTAATTCTATGACTTCCGTCCCAACGTGTTGAAACTTCCTGTTTCAGTTGAGAAAACTACTTCAGGCTTCATCAAATTGTGTAAAATCAATTGTGTGTCACTTCACACATTTGTGATTTCAGTAGATATTCACGAAAATAATCAAAGTAAAACATGACTCAGACAAGATCACCTTCTTGGGTACCTTTGATCTTGAAATGAGATGCCTCCTAGTTTCAAGGATCAAGTTATGTAACAAAATGTTCAGCCACAACTTCAGTACTTTTTTAACGCGAAAACTTCAACCTGAAGATCAATCTAAAGAACTCTTTCGATCCATTTAAAGAGAGTCTGAACATCGTTCATTTGTATTTCAACGCTGCCATCCGAGAGTGTATTTGGAGTACTGTTTTCTAATCTCTATTGTCCACCTGGTAGGTGTTCATAGAGGTTGGATTGTCATTGATGAAAGGATCATACAACTTTGCATAAGACGATCTCATTTCGTTTTTGAACTTTCAGCAGCTCAAACAACAGTATTCCGTTTTAGAGGTCCGCAAGAGTTCCTATTCGAGATCTATGCAGAGCATCACCAAGAATGGAACCCTGAGTGACGCCTTATGGAACTACCATCCTTCGTATCGTATTTGCAAACGTTGAAAATTGTTTCAAACTGCCAAAATATCTAACATGCCTTACTTCTAATTTCGATTTCAATAAATTATGGTTAAGGACAATTTTTTTAAAAACCTGGCTTTCAGGTTCGAAGAGGACTTTTTAGTTTATAGTAGGGTTTCATACTGATATTTCAATCGAAGATGTGCTGAAACCGATCGACAATAGGATCCAGGTGTTACATTATGCTCGGGTTATCGTTACAACAAAGAATTGTACTGATTGTTTGGAGTACGGAGGATGGGAGGGTAATTTCCTTCGCATTCTTCTCCTCCGTTGTGCGAGCAAATGTATTCTTTTGATCCGAAGACGGCGTAAAAAGTCAAAAAAAAAGGTTTTGACGGAAGTTATTTCTGAACATTTTCCAGGCTAAGTTCTCCGGTTGACAGATGGGGTGTTTCGTAGGCAATTTGCTTACTAAATTTCATTAGGATTACAAAACCTTAGCATCAACGCGTCCCTCATGCTCAAAAGAAGAAGGGGGTTTTATCAGGAATTCAGTGTTTTTGTGTCGTTAGGGCGAGCAACTTAGAGCGGAAAGAACCTTCAAATTAAGGGTTATAAAACCTTCACATCAAGGCTGCTGTCAATTTGACAGGAGAGTTGTTTCGTCAGTCATGCAGTTGCTATCGGCCATTAAGGTCTATCACTCAGCGTAAAGAATCTTCGGATCAACGCTTTGTCAATCGCAGGATATGTTAAAACGCATTTCTGTTGTCATTTGATTGCGTTTGTTGTCATTTGATTGACAACAAACAAAATATGCGAAAAATGTATTCCTGTGAGAAATGATGTTTTATTAAAATTTATAGATCTAAATTGAACCACTCTCTGTATTAACGATGCATCTTATGCAAAATTGAAAGTCTAATTTCCATAGCAACTCTATCAATGTTTAGGATAACATTCAGCCACAAAATTCCCATTTTGGGTTAAGAAACTCTGAAATATGTAGAATTCCATTCATGAGTTCAGACACTTATCTACTTATATATGCAACTAATTACCCTGGAGACTAAAATCGACATGACATGTAGTCACAACACGAAGAACTCACATGTGGCGGTTGCCAACCAAGTTACCAGTACCCAAAAACCAAAAACAAAATCAACTACACATCAGAGGAAAATCCATAACTAGAATCAGCTCCTAGCAACACAGCAAGAGTACTTACTTGGTTGGAAATGGTTAGTAAAAGCGAACTAAAACACAATAAATAAGTAGTAGCTCGGCATAGTATAGAATAGTATAGTACAGCCCAAAGTCATGATTAAGACTTCCCGGCATTATCCAGGTCCATAATTAGAAAGTTTGCTTTTGCACATACCAACACAACACTATCCTCTGGCATTATCTACAAGAAAACTGCATGAGCTTGAACATACTTGCGGTATAACCATAAAGGCATAACATGATTTATATTGGTGATGATTTATCACTGACAACACATCCATCATATTGAGCTGCATGGCGGAATAGAATGAATTTCTTAAGATTGATTCGAAGGAGCTAAAGGGAGAACATGCGATAAGAAAAAAAAAATTAAAATAAATAACATGAAATGGAGTAAAGGGTTTTAGGGCTAAGATACTTTCGTGCCATTGATTATATACTTAAAACCAACCAGGAAGCATAGAATTTCGCTTAAAGTTTCTATCGATTCATCTTTCAATGTTTTGCTTGAGAAGTTCGAACTCAGATGTAACGGTTCAAGGATACAAATTCTACAACATCTTGATCCGTGTCAGGGAAAAACCTCCCACGGTCTGATTATGCAAACCCTCGCATTTCCGTCAGTGTTTAATCAGAAAATCAAATTCATCAACTTGAAAAAATTGACCTTTTTCCTTTTCACATCCTTTAGCGTTAAAAATAATTCCGTTAGGGTAATTTCAAAAACCATTTCAGGTCAAAGGTCATGAATGTTAAAGTTTGATTTACACTTTCACACCGTACTGAAAAATTAAAACCCAGTTCGACCGCATGCCTATTTCCGTGTCCTGTTGTGACCTTCCCAGGACACAATGACAAAGTCAACACAAAACACTTGCATAGAATCCTTAACAATTTCGTAATCATCCTCTCCACTAGCACAATTCTCTATCGATTTAACATGACACCTAAACACAGAAAGGTCACAGCGGAAAGTCCTATCGCAAACTATCTATAGGTTACCTGGCGTTTGATTCTTAAAGCGTACGCTATTGGAAAAAGGACGAAAACAGAAAATTACAGTTGCTCGGTGGAATGGAGAGATGTAGATATACGATAGGTGTAAACCGAGCACTTGCTTGCCATTGATTTTCCCAACGAAAAATCTCCTTAGAGATTTCCCAGGATTGTTGAGTTGTTGAGGGCAAACGGTTTTATTATATGTAGGGCAATTTCGCCAGCTATCAGAACTAGTCAAGTCTAGACAAAATGGTTGAGTCAACTTTGTTGTGGCAATATAAACGGATAATGGGACAAGGTTAAGTGTTAGACCACATTAATTGTCTCGGTATGTGTGGTTTATGGTTGAATTTTATGGAATTGCGAAGTTAATTCAGCGAGGGCTTGAAATTTTAATTGGTTTTGTTACTGATAACTTTCTTGTGAATCATTTTCTCTCAAAACAAACATGTGAATCATTCATGCATGAGCCCATACGGAGAAATTCGGGAATATTTTAGCACCAACGTCAATAGATGTTAAAAATTAACGAAACAAAGCATTATTAATCTGTTTGTTTTCAGCGAAGGTAATCTAATCAAAGTTTATTACTCATTTCTGGGGAATCACACAAACACTTTGTTCCAAGAATGCTAGTTAAGCCTTAATCTAATTTCATCGTTTCCGTCAGACCATCTTACTGTCCTTGAATCAACTTTCAATTTTTTGAACTATTTTTCTAAATAATTTACTAAAATAAATATCTTTAATCATTCTTATTTCTCAGACTATTCCACCAGCGTTAACTGCAGTCCCAATAATAGTTACGATGAAATCTAATCCTAATTCACATCCACTTTTCTATAAAAGGTTGGGTCTGGATCGTTAGAATTTTCGGTAGAGTATTTCTCACACGTAATCTTCACTGAACGCTAATTTCGGACTTAATTGCTAATGTATATATGTTTAGTTAAACTAGATTTGAAACACTTCCGCTGAGTATCAATGGCTTGACATTCCATTTATAGACTGGTCTAATTGGGGATCAGTTTTAATTTTTGGTCAAATCAAACCCACACTTGCTCACAAAAATAATCGATAAGTGTTAGAATTGGGTGGTCTCACATTTTGATTACATCAGAGCAATATATGTGAAGTTTTATGTACGGTTTATATACTAAGGAGGAGATTAAACAGATTTGAAAATTATTTAAAATTTATGAAGTCAACCATTTTCTTTTGAAAATCCCATTCCTTTTATCGGACGCTAAGCCAAAACAGCGTCAAATTTTTCGACAATTCTACGAAGACAATCGAAATTCTGCTCGAAGGCAACAATCTAACTCTCCGATTGAGCCACGATTGAGCCTTTAACTCCACGCCAGGACATAAGAATGATTTCTAGGACAATGAGTTGGCATGCGCTCACCTTTTTTTTCATTTCAGAAAAAAAAAGAGTGACTGACACTAATCGAACCTCATGCAAGAGTTCATATCATACAAACACATGTATCCGAAAACCTCGCCATCCTCTATGTCATCCTGGCCATAGTGCAATATGACTATCAGCTGATTCTGACAGTGAAAACTCCAAACGAGAGCTCCCAATATCGTATTCAAACAAATGCTTCAATTATATAGAAGATTGCTTTTGAATAACTTACTTCGAAAATTTTTTAAGGACTTAAGGACATGATAGAAGGGTAAATTTTTTGCATTCTCACTGCACTGAATTGAACTGTCATACTCAAGAAGTTTGACATTTTGGAAAACATCTCTTCTTCAAGCTGATGCCGAAAAAGGATACCAGCGTGACATTTTGCATGCAGAACAGCTACTACATAGTCTTATTAGTCGCATAATTTTGCTCCAGTCTCCTTTTGACTTTCAAAAAATTAACCCATCAGAAATTCAAGCAAAGATCAATTGTCATATATCGAACAATTTACCTCAAGTGTTTTTTTTTTTGAAATTTCAGAAGTTTGCATATATGAAGTTTGTCCATATTTTTGACTCAATTTTTGCACTCTACTGGGTTTTGATTTCAGTTTGAGCAACTATTAAAAACAAATAGTAAAAAATTTGATGGCGTTTCATGCAAACTTCAGACACCCCTTTTTCAATATTTTATCTTGAGACTTTCCTTTTTTCTGGTAGCTTGAACATAAATTGTAACTGAAAAGAAAAATCGACGCTTTTCCGATTGAATATATGTGCCAATTGATTGAGATGAAAATAAACAAATTTTGTTATCCTTCGTAATCGTATCCTAAAATTTGGGGTCTAAGGGTCGAACGTCAGACATTATACATCTACGAACCAGAGGAAACGAGGATATGAAGAAAACGTTCCTATATTCCATAATTTCCTGTATCCATAATTATAAAATAAAAAAAAGTCTGTCAAAAATTTTAACAAATTTGAACAAACCCTTCCTCCAGTCAACTGACTCCTACATCGTTATTGATTATCACTCTTATTCTTTACTACTCTGAGTACGTTGGATACACCACCATTTTGCTACTCTTCTGGGAAAGTGGAACGAATGCAATAGAAATACTATGTCATATGAGAGGTTCATGATATAGTTTGGCCTAAAAACTCATTATTTAGTGTAAAAAGAGAGGGAAGAGATATTTTGGTGCAAATTAGTGTAACGAGAAGTTCATCATACAGTGTAGGCCTGAAACGCATTATTTAGAACAAGGAGAGAATTAAAAACTAAAGGCATTCAATGATCCACACTGTAACTTGGAATTAGCATAAGACACTATTTCATATTCGCAACACGAACTGCTGACGTTTGATTCACCACTTAACGTCTCATTTTTGAAAAGAAATGTCAATGCTACGCTTTTATTTTGTGCTTCTATTGCAAAAGGTAGGATTAGTATAACTTCTGGGAATGAAAATGCCAAGTTTAAACTATCATTCAGAAATTAATGATCTTTTTTACAAAAGTAATTGATTTCTCAACTGTGGCGGACTGCATTAGTTTCGATATAGAGCGTTTCGGAAATAATCATATGATTTTGACAACGTATGGCGGCCATATGCAATCATCTGTCACCTGTCATCAGTAGGGTTTGTGACTTTACCGTGAAGAGTATTGAAAAATTCGTCATTATATCATTTCAAATTTACAGGAGCCACAGCTTATAACCAGCTCACATAGTCCCCGAACTGGTCTTGTGGCTTTTCATCTATTTAGTAAAGAAATCGATCAATTTTGAAGTAAATACTCTGAAAAAATATTTCACCTATTGAAGAACATGCTAAAATAGTTCTAGTCCCCATCCTTTTTCTTCAAATCGGGGATGTTGGGAATAAGCCTCTTTCAATTCGGCCTGAAAGTGTTCACTGTGTCTTTTATGCTCTTAGTAAAACTCCACGTTAAAAAAGCGTGTTTAGGCAGGCATACAAATTTTTAAGGTAGAGAGGAGCGTGGGACGACTTTCTGCCGTGCCCGTCTCCATCGTTAGTTTTGATTTTAGTATGAGGAAAAATTCGTGCCGAAATTCATACAAACTGGAATTTGAGTCTCTGCAGGAAAGAATGTAAAGGATAATAAGGTATTTTTTTTGTTTTAATTTACCTTATCGCCGAAAATATTCTCCGTTCAGCTTCATGTAGTTTGCCCAGTAATATCCTAACCTTTTCAAGTCATTTGTGAAAAAAATATAACTTTTCGAACTTCCACTTTTATTTCAACCATGGTTTCCTTTTCCTATTTCAAGTCAATCGGTTTCGGCCACTACACTCGTTCTTGTTTCCCTACAAAAATGTATTGAACTTGGGGAAAATATAAAGAATTGAAAGTATCAGACAGCGACTCTTTCGGCTTAATTCCGTATGTTTGAATTTGAAAGGTTTTTTTCAGCGAGTAGGTGCATTGTTTCAGTGAAAAAACACTGTTCCTTAATTTGTGAGCTGATGTGTTGTTTTGGCAAAAAGTACTTGTCCTTGATGCGTGCGCTGATGCATTGTCTTGACGAAAGAGCACATTTTTCTTCCTTAAATGGGATTCGTATATTCACCACTAAAATGTCACAACGCTTCAAAAAGTCGCTTCAAAAAGTCCAAAAAAATTTATGTCCATGATATTTGACACGTTGGTCCTTTTTGGAGTAGTTTTTCTGGTCGTCATAAATGAGGCAACGACCAGTAATTCCTAACTGGTTCAAATTTGCTACTTCGGGGACTACTAGTGTTCCATTTTGACGGTATGTCTTGCTGGAGAGCAAGAGGAAGATAATACTATGATCATAATATTTAAAACAAAAACTCTCGTGGGCAATTTATCACTTCCAAAGTGGTCTCCATTACATGAGGCAATGTCTTGATAGTTCTAACAGATCCATATATCAGCTACTTCCAGGACTAACTACCAGTGTCTCATTTTCTCAGCAAAGAGAAAAAGGATAATATGAGCATAATATTTCAAACACGGACGTTCCTGGTAAAAGATAATTCTCAAAATGGTCTATAGCATGAGGTAACATCTTAATCGTTCTGGGGCGACCAGTACGTTGATTGGACGGTTGGTCGCTTCAAAGAGGAAGAAGAAGATGATGTGATCATAATGTTTAACACAAGTACTCTAGTAGTCAAGTTATAACTTTCAAAGAAGTCTAAAACATGAGGTATCGTCTGGGTACTTCTACAAAATCTATAAATGAGCTCCTTCGGAAACTCACCTGCCAGTGTTCATTTTGAAGACATTTTGAGAGAACGTTCAGGCGCTAATGTTAAAAACAAGGACTCTCTAAAGTGGTCTGCAAAAAATAAGGCAGAGGTCTGACAGTTCTAACAGGTCTATAAATCCACTGCTTCTGGGACTGCCAGTGTCTCATTTTATCGGTTGCTCTAACCCAAAAAGGAAGAGGATGCTATGTTTTAATGTTTTATGTAATTAATTTATAATATTTCTTATAGGCGAACTAATTGTCTCTCATTTTGATGGTTGGTCTCAGCAAAGAGATAGTTCAACAACAATATGGTTTGTTTTCCAAAATGTTGACTTCTCTTATTAAGTCCATAAATAGGAATCCAATTCGAGCTCCAGCAATGACTTGCTCTATCTCTTCTGTGCCTAATTGGTAGTAACTTTTTCTCAAAACTTTGTCATGACCGAACACCAATTTGGGACGTTTCACCTAGTCATAGAGAATTGACGTAATTGACCATTTTAATTTCCTGTGGTTCATTTTTTTTACGCACTAATTGATGTTAATATCTTGTTGTTGATTTCTTATCCACCCACCCCCTTTTAATCATGATTATACTATTTTTACAACCGGATGATCAATCGACAAACCTCAGATATCGAAACGCTAACAGCAGGTTTCCGCCTAGCAAAAAACAAAAATCTTTTTCAAAAGACCGCGCATTCAAATATTGTTGCTGTTTTTTTTTTTGTTCATCTTCTTTGTTTCTCGTCAAAATGCACTTGCTCACTACTTAGTATACGTATCTAAACTTATTCGTACTTACGTAGTACGTAGATAAAATGCTCGTGCGAAAAAAAGGAGATTATAGTCATGTAATCGCTAAATTTGTCAAGATTCTTATCAAATCAACTTTTTTGGCAGTTTTGCCAAATGCCTAACGGGTAGTGTCAAGTATTAAACGTACGTTAGCAAGCTATTTGTTGATGTTGTATGTGTGTGTGAGTGTGGTTTGTTTTTTTTCCTTGTTTCATTTCCTTAGCTGTCGAAGTGGTCTGACTTGCTCGGCTAAGTTGAGTTGAAGGACATTGGATGGATGCTAGGAGGTCGTTTTTATGTTAATCTTGTGGAAATCATGTAATGCGGGGGATCAAAGATAGATCGTTATGGTAGCTAATTAATTTGATATTTATGAGCAGCGACTTAATTGGCGTATTGGGCGGAATGATTGGTTTATTGTTTTAAAGGAACAGGTGGTTATTCTGAAGTCGTTTGTAGTATGGCGAAGATAACTTGAGAGATCTTTACTTTCGTTCAATGTCTTTGTATTAGATATTTTTCTTTTGTTTAGAAGGATAAGTACTAGAATTTTGGATACTTTGTTGCAAATCATATTTCTTTGTTCTATTCTACCGTGAAAATCACCTGTTTGAATCCACCAGTTCATCTGCGAGTCATCATTACACACTCGATTTACTTTTGACAAAGCCAAAGTAGTCTTAACACTTTATGGCTAGTGCCAATGATATGGTCATTACCCTCACTGAATAGTTTTTCCAGTCGTGATTTACATAAATTTAAATATGCACATTAAATATTTTAAAACAAAATCACAAGTGAAAAATCGTTACGATGCAAATTTTTGAAAATGTTTTTATTAATTACCGTTGAAAAATACATGAACCACGAAATATATTGAACGTGCACATGCCTCGTGGCAATAATCGTGGAAAATTCAAAAGTCATGTGCAAAATGTTCCTATCGTTACCGGCAACGAGGAAAATTATGTACGGAAAAAAAGTAGTGTTGCGTGACTGTTACCTTGCGGCACGCCATCCATCACATATTCTTCAATTAAAGCGTGTCATGTCTGATATATGTTGTTGGCACAGTTGATTTTTATTGTTCAGTGATGGACTGGCATTCATGTGAAACCAAGAAATTATTTTTCCAATTTTTGTTTTTCAAAATGCACGTTTATCAAGTTAACAATTTCCAAATTTGGATAATTTCCACTGATTTTAAATGATTAAATTTTTTTGTTCTTTTCATGTGGAACCACAGCATAGACAATAAATTAAATTTATTTGTGCACTTTTTTCAACAACAATTTTCAT
Source organism: Stratiomys singularior (assembly GCA_954870665.1). Taxonomy (NCBI): domain Eukaryota; kingdom Metazoa; phylum Arthropoda; class Insecta; order Diptera; family Stratiomyidae; genus Stratiomys; species Stratiomys singularior. The sequence goes on along the minus strand of OX940881.1, from coordinate 7,706,986 downwards.
TCTAAACTCATAAAAAGCGGATAAACATGCAGAAAATTGGCGGAAGCTTGCAACGTATGTAGATATATCTCGCATATCTAAATGTATCATCCACTAGAGTGTGTATAATTTATGAATATGTGGCATATCATCTGCATATATGTAAAATTTTGTAGTGTGAAGAACCCAACAACATTAGACCGCGAACATGAAGAAATAACACAACAATTGAATGGTGGAAATAATGATTTTGTTTTGTGATGATATTGAAACTTGTTTTCAAGGTGAGGTCAAGGCAAAATAGCACACATGTGCACGCATTTCTAATGATTTTCCGCGAATTCTTCACTGCAAGAGCATGCATGAGGTGAATCTTGAAAGTTCATAGGGTAGAGTCAATGTTAGTTTTGTATTATCACGAGTTGGGGTTATAAACAATATTGTCGTGCTTGATGGTAAAAGGAGGAAGAATTCGAGTTGTTAAACAAACATCTTTTTTTTCCTGCTTATCAAATTTATTGTGAGCTAATCAACCCGACAGAGCCCATAAAAATTCCACATATGCATTCCATTTTGTCCGTCTTTTTGGTGATATTTGAACGAAGGTCGTTCCAATGTATGAGTTCTGAATAAATTCCATAGATCTATTATCATGCAAATAACTCAAAAAAAAATAATTAACTTTTTGATAAGAAAATACTTCCTTATATCTTCGAAATACCTTGACTTATGAAATTGTTACGCCATTATTTGTTGATACTAAATTTAAAAAAATCAAGTTTGGCGCCCGTAAGTGTATAAGTTGCAAATAAATTCTGCTTTCACAAGTACCGATTAAATTTTCTGTATTTTTTTATTTAGCTTTTGTTAGTTGGTTTCACTAATTTTGTCAATTTTTTTCGTTTTGGCTAAATATTCGTAACGTTACCGTGGGAATTTGAGTCGTGTCCGGCCATCAATTGCTAGTTAAAATTTTTTGTTTTGATATTACTTATACCCTAACCGAATCAGTTAACTGACCAGCCTGATATTTACACATCTGAAGCATAGCATATTGCATATCAAAACCAATCTTTCATAATAAGAAATAATTAAAATTTTGAAAAAAATATTTTTTTATTATGATTTTAATCCAAAAAACCGATTCTTTATTTAAATATTTGATTTCATATTTTTGTTGCCTGGTATTTTTGCCTGATAAATAATTACTTTTAAATACTGAGGGTCCATTTAAGGAAAAACTAAGCGTAGGCCAGTATTGGCCCTTAGCGTTTCACGAATGGTGCTATTGTTTACCAGAAAGTCTACATCTTAGCCACGAAAATCAAGGAGGTCTCTTCGCTCTGTAATCACCAAACATTCTAGTTCTGGTATGAAGCTGGGAAGTGTTTTACTGGACACATGGTGCCCGTCAAGCCGAATTTGGTGGTCTCCAAAAACTGGGCTAAAGAACTTGTCAACCACGACCTCCACGACGTTTTTCCCAAAATAAGCTGTTCACCGTTTAAGGGGGGGGGGCTGTAAGTGACATGTCTTGGGCGTCCCACAATCCGTGGTTCAAACCTGTGGGTTGGTAAGTTGCCCTTTTCTTCAGTACGAAAAAAAAACCCAGCTTTTGCTCCAGACACACGGAACTGATTGCCCTGCCTCAAAACTTCAGTGACATGGGGACGGAAAGTGTTTCGACTGGAGATTTTTTCACTCAACTCCTGTTTTTCCTTAGAAGTTATTTTGATCTCGTCTTGTTTGGTTTCGACTCGTTGATCTCATCAAAGAGTTCGGCTTATCCTGCAATTTTGCTTGTCATTCCAAGCCGTATCTACCTCGTTCCTCATGTTTCGTCCAGTTGTTTTATTGTTTTCTTTTCATTTATTTAGGGTGAAGCCAATGAATCCCGCATAGCATGCCAACAATTCTGCAATTTTCTAGTTTCCAGTCTATCGTTGCTGCAGTGCGTTTTGATTGCATATTTTTCAGTTGAATTTTCGTCGGCTGATCCAGCTCTAGTTAGATAATCCACTCTTTGATTCGGTTTTACATCGTTGTGTCCAGAGGACCCATATCCCTGGAGGGCCTGCCTGACGGTTAGAGGAAAGTGCCTGCAGATGACTTGACAGAATATTTGTATTCCCGCGTTTAGGTTGTTTATTGCCGCTCCGGTGGCCGCTTTTCTTGCAAATACTTCCGACTGATAAATTGTGTTATGGCTCTCAATTATATAACTTACCTCCAGTTGCAGATGGTCTGAAGAAGATTACCAAACTGCTTCCATATTTCGAACGATCGGTGGTAATCTCAATTCTATTTCCAGTTTTGTATTCCTGCCATCCTTTGTATTCGGGTCTTCTACATTTATTTCAAAATGTATACGTATCCCATTCGGGGTAAATCAACTTATTTTAGGGATTCAATCTGAAGCTCGCCAGTAATGACTCTCTGAAAATTAATTGATTGAAATGTATTAAAATGAGCATTATCTCTACTTCAGTAGTGGGCGTAGTCCTAATGGCACCAGCGATTTCAAGACAAGCCATTCGCTAGATCTTCTGCGAGTCTTTTGTAGTCGTTGTTTTGGAAGCCTTGGAGACCATATCAGTAATCAGTAGGTGGTTATCGGCCCCATGACTTTTGTATGTGTACGATGGACGATTTTAACTACCACGTTTTCCCCACTATACATTTCAATTGTGAAGAGTGCCGCTGTAGGTCTTCGTGTGGCTTTTAAAGAGAATTTCAGAATGTATCTTTAGACTTTCAAATTGTATCTTTTCTTTGGAGTCCAAGCTATGCGGTCGGATAAGCCGCGGCCAGAATAAGCTGGTCGTTGTCGCATCTTCCAAGCACTGTCATGATTAACGAGAAAAACACAAAGTTTGACACAAAGGAACTTTTGTTAAGGAACTTCATCCCTGACAAAAGTGATTATCCACGTCGGGTGGATAAAATTCGCTCGAGCTTATAACTTGCACAAATTTTGAATTGGGTGCGGTAAGCTGGCTGACTCAGTGTTATTTAGTATCGTCATAAGACCCACGCCATGGCTAGCAGCGGAAACACCTGAAGAGAAGTCCTAGCTGCACTTTCCAAAACTACGCATGATTGAAGGGTCCTTGGATCAGTGCTATGATGATCCACCTATCTGCTAAATGATTAAGCAAGAAATTTCTCATTTCTCTCCTGGACTATTGCTATCCAACTGGTGAGATTAAAGTCACGCGAAACGTTTTTCGTTTTTTATTCTCAGGTTTTTGGTCACCTTAGTATTACTGGTCACATAGGCGATGCCAAAGTTAACATACCTGTTCGTACCACTAAGCATACTGACATTTTCCTATAGGATGCCTAACCCCAGGACCACTACTCCGTTCTTGGGTTTTTACTCCGCAAAGAGACATCAAAAACGGCTCTTGTATCTGGGGGTTTACAGCTTTGACGTCTAGAAGGTTTCCTGCGGTATTGGCTCCGGTTTGAGCATGAAAACCTTGACGATCCATAGCCATGATATCTATTTCAAAGTTACAATCCTCTACTTTAGAGAATAGTACTTGCTTTTGCGAAATTTGATATTCCAGAGATAGTCTGTCGGTGTATGTCAACACCAAATAGTTAGTTGTCGGTCTAATCCACCCTAAGCATGAAAAGGGACTCCACTAAGGCGAAAATTGGCGAGGAAATAGAGGCCTAGCTCGAAGTAATGAGGCAAACAGTTTCAGGCTGGGTTCTCAGTGTGACAGGGGAGGTGTTTGGCGGGTAGTCTTGTAGCCTTTCCCTGCTGGGAGACCCTCACTCAGGGCGTATTCATCTCTTAACAAAAAAAAAATCCACGCTAAGCATTGGGATTTGTTTTCTGGCTGCTTGAAAAAATTGCATGGAAAATGTTAATAGATGCAAAATTGATGAGACCATACCTTGAAAATTCATTCGTAAGTGAATGCTCTTGGATCTTTCTAGCCTAACGGGGTTAATCTACTGCTGCTACCCTTGATGCGTTGGTTAAGTCGTTTCGGTTAAACTTCTTCTCTTGAGGGAGATCGTCAGCGCTTGCCCTTGCATCGATTTTGGTTGACGAAACCATCCTCTACATTTGCTTCAAAATGTTGAGGTGTCTCGTTCTCAGTTTGTTGGATATCTTTTTTGAGGAAGCCAATCTGTGGTTTAGACACAGTCATCTGAATGCGTTCCCTTAGATCCGGCTTCCCTTATCGCCCTTTAAGGGTGACGATACAATTTCATTCACAGTGGCAGGCAATCATCTTTTCAGATTAACCATTTTCATCAGTTTTTCTTCCTTGTGACTTTTGGGTCGGCGTCAAGATTCGTTGGAAGGCTTTTTGCCAAATTTGATTTCGTGGGACGATCTTTCTGACTTTTTTTCTTCTGAGTTGTGACTGGATCTCCCGTCTGTGCGAGAAGCCCGTTTGCTGCAAGTAAGGTTTTTTGTTTGTTATTGTTGCTGCTCATTGAATAGAGGCCTAATCTCTTGTTAACACTTCAGTTCCAAAAGTTTTGAACAACTCATAATTGGTGCTATAACACCAGTTGCCTGATCTCCGGCGAATTCCGCCTTCGCCCCCTAATATCGCCGGTACTGAGAGTTCTTTTAGATTTTATTTTTGGGTATCGCCACGCTTGAGTTTCCTTTCCTTTTAGTTTCCTGTTCTAACCATCCAGATCCATTGAACCATCATAACCAAGAAAAGGTCTTCAACAGTTCAGCCCCTGGATTGGTTTTCATGTCATAAACTTCATATGCGAGTATAGATAAAAAGCCATTAAGAGGGTTCGTTTAATTACTTTATTTTTATCTTCTTTGATTGATTGATATAAATATATGCTTTTTTTTATATATTTTTATTTTGTACATGGTTTACTTTGTATGTGCTCAAAGATTATGTTCCCTTTTAAATGTGTTGTGCCGATACTCAACGTATTTTACGCTCAACGCCATGACAAAATGTTCTGCTACCATTGGGCTCGTTTACTATGGATTTAACCAACAATTTTCCGACTAATTCAGAAGCTGTATCTTTTCTTCTTCGAGATATGTCGATATTAATGCATCTAAATCTAGGTAACGAGTTAGGACGAGTCATTTTGTTTGTACCTGTCTGACTTATCTCTGTAAGTTGGGGAGGGTAGCAAGAATATTTCGTGTCTAGTGAATCCTCAGAGCTCAGTACGTGCAATCTTTCAATTTGATCAGTAAATGCAGATTTTCATGTCTATCCATGCCGTTAGTGTATGTGTCCAGGGTTTATACGAGGTCTGTTCAAAAAGTACCCGGAATTTTTAAATTTCGTGGGTCTGGAGAGTCCGATTGTCAAATTTTTTTTTATTGTGTTGGTATACATGCTCCTAAAGTATGATAAAATTTTCAGCCATATTTACTGTTTACTTTGTCTGTGGTAGTCGCTAAGCTTCAACGTGTTTTTATGAGCTCGGCGATTTTTGTTTGTTTAAACAATGGAAGAATTGAAAAGTCAAAGAATTTGTATTAAATTTTGCGTAAAAAATGAAATAAAGTGTAACAAAGTGTGCGAAATGTTACAAAAAGCCTAAGGTGAGTCTTCTATGAAAAAAACAAGTGTTTACGAGAGGTATAAGCGTTTCCAAGATGGCCGCGAAGACTTTGAAGATGACGAACGCTCCGGTCGACCCAGCACGTCAATAATCGATGAAAATGTGGAAAAAATGGTTATAAATGATCGCCGAATAACAATTACAAAAGTTGCTGATGAAGTTGGCATATCAATTGGCTCATGTCATAACATTTTTTCAAAAGTTTTGGGCATGAAACGAGTGGCAGCAGAATTCATTCCAAAACTGCTGAATTTTGATCAAAAAAATAATCGCATGAACATCGCTCAGGAGCTGTTAAATGACGTCAACGACGATCCAAGTTTGCTTGAAAGGGTCATAACTGGTGATGAAACATAGGTGTACGGTTATGATGTCGAAACCAAAGCACAATCGTCCGCCTGGAAGCATTCAACGTCACCAAGAGCGAAAAAAGCACGTCAAGTTCGATCAAATGTCAAGGTTTTACTTACTGTTTTCTTCGATTATAATGACATAGTGCATCAAGAGTTCTTACCACAAGGTCGTACGGTTAATAAGGAGTATTACCTTGAAGTTATGCGACGTTTGCGTGAAGCAATCCAAAAAAAAAACGCCCCGATTTATGGAAAAAGAATTCATGGCTTTTGCACCACGATAACGCACCTGCTCACTCGTCGTTGCTTGTTCGTAATTTTTTGGCCAATAACAATACCGTAGTCATACCCCAACCTCCATATTCACCAGATATGGCTCCGTGTGACTTTTTCCTGTTCCCAAAGTTGAAGAGACCCATGAAAGGACGGCGTTTTTCCTCGATTGAAGAAATAAAGTCCGAATCGCTGAGAGTGCTCAAGGACATACCAAAAAGTGAATATCAAAAGTGCTTCGAAGATTGGAAAAAACGCTGGCATAAGTGTATTTTATCTGGGGGGACTACTTTGAAGGGGACCACATTGATATAGACGAATAAATAAATATTTTTTTGAAAAAACGAAAATTCCGGTTACTTTTTGAACAGACCTCGTATTGCTCAAGAGCGTGTCTTCTTAACATTGTGAAAGGAACGTTAAATCTTTCAGGACAGGGTATGACCAGTCGGACAATGACTGGCCGGTATCTTAGAGATTGGTGGGAGAACTAGGCATTTCTCGGTTTTTAAATAACTAATTATTAAAATCTGAGAATCTTTGAAATCTGTATATCGTTGCAACCGCGTCATTTTCTTCTCCTTTCGCATTGTAGAATGCTTACAAATCTTGGATTACCATAGTTGTCCTTATAAATAACGGAATTTGCACTTATGGCGCTAGTCTACATTTCCAACAAATTTCTTTTCAAATTTAAGCCGATTTTTAGAATTTTAATTAGTATGTTTTAAACTAATCCAATTTTATTTTGTTGTTTCAGGTAAGCGCAACTACTGATGGTTTTCTCACGGAGTAAGTTAACAAGGTTTCAACATAAGTAGCTTTTATGATCGTCTTTAAATTGCTAGAAAGCAGACAATGGAGCGTTCTAAGTAATCAAAGTAAACTGACTTTTATAATCTACAAACGCTTCTGATTATTTGAAGCATCTTTTAAATGTTTCCCGCGAAGTTTTCGTATTTCTATAGTCGGAAAATAATAGAACGGCCTAAAATTTATGAAGTTAATACCATCGCGACGTTTCATTTTCGGAGTCAAACAATAGCCTATAAAAAATTCAACAAAAGTCAATAAATTTTCCGATATTTTGAATCATTCTTTTCCAAGGAAAGTTTGATATCTTCCAAATAAAAAATAAAAAATTGATTTCATTGTGTTCTGAAATCTCTCACACTCTAAGTACATATTTAAGGTTAATGCTTTGCCATTTTAGGCGTATGCCAATCTTTGTAGAAACGAAAAAAAAGCATTTGAAAGCATGACCCTAACTCCCATCCAATTCTTAGAAAACCTTCCGCGCTTGGGTGCTCACTTATGAACATGAAGGTAGCATCAGCGTTTTCCTTTGAAGGTCACCGTCATGTTCGCGAAAATCTCATCATTATTAAAATGAATTAATTCGTTTGGTGGCTTGTGTATCAGTGAATTGAAAATGAAAAAAAAGGTCATTCAGTAACGCCATCGACCTTCTTAAATCATTTGGCTTTGTGTCACTGTTCGTCTATTGCTAATCGTAAATTAATTTAAACAATCATCTTTTATCCGAACAATATTCTTTCTTCTTTTCTATTCGACCATAACTTTATTAGTCCTGACAGCATAACTTTACACCCATATCATCGTAGGGGCACATATTTTTGCATGAAGTCATTCAGTCCAACCGCTAAAGATGAATGACACTCGAAATATTATTTAAGCAACAATAAATGTTATTGACTTTATTAGGATGTAGAGGCGGAGATAAAAGAAACAAGAAGCCATACATGAAGTCAATGTCCTGCCCGAAGGCATGCGGATACCGAATACCATGACCATGTATTGATGAAAAACAAAAATCAAGCATATGTAGTTCCTCTAGCTCGAAGACAATACTCGAACTTGAAAAAAAAAGGAAGACAAACAAAGAACTGCAAAAAGCCTTTCTTAATAACATAATCGTGTGTGTGTCAGTTCTTCATAGACCAGCAAATCTTTACAACACTCGAAACGATTAAACAATTATGTGTGGAATTTGTTGTTTTTTTTATAATCTAAGCAATCATTTCAAGTGCCAACATAAATTGTTAAATTAAAAAAAAAATCTTTCTGAGCGTCGAGACATGCTGGAATAGCCCAAAGACAGGCGTGTTGTACTATGTTGTCCGGGTCATCGAAATGTAGGAGGTGTGATAACATATGGAGGCTTATAACAGAACTTACACACACATAATGTTCCGAATTTCTAATTCTTTTGTTAATAAAAAAATTATTTAAACGGTAATTATGAATTATCATGTTCCCTCCATTAATACTTGTACACAATGAATGGCTCAACACGAGGACTCAGAATTTATTCTAAATTGAAATGACTGCAAAATCATATAACAGATGATTGTCTAATTCAATTGGAATTTCAATGTATCTGGAAGATGTTTAAATATGTTGCCTGAATTGCTTATGTCATGTTTATGAATGAGACCACAATGAAATTCTTTTACTCTTGCCCGTAATGAATGTTGTTCTATTTAAAGTTTAAGGTTCAATTAACATAGAAATCAAACAAAAAAGAAAACTTAATGAAGTCATCGATGATTAGCAATAAATTGAATATGAAATACGAATTTTTCATGACAGAAATCGCCAAGGATAATACATTTGAGTTGCGTAGTAAATACCAAAAATTAAAGAAAATATCATAATTAGTACACCATAATATTCAGATTTTAGGTCCTCTGTTACGTAACACTTGACTGGTTCTAGACGACTCCTTGGCCAGTGAACATCTTAACATAGTACCCGAGAAATCGGATATAGAACTTCTTTCTTTGTGTAAAATACTGAGAAAATGAACTTAGGGACGCTTACGAAAGAACCATTGTAGTTTTGACCTGTGCTAGGGACCAGAAAGTTGGTTTCTAAAGATACACTAAGCTGACCTTTGTAAGTGCCAGACCAAGACACAGCAAGCCTCGACATTACTATTGTCCAACTCCATTTACGGGCCACGAAGGGGTTGGTTGAAACTCCGAACGAGAAGCTCATCCCGGAAGATATACCAGAATGACAGAATATATGCCAGTCAGAAAATGTTCCTGTGAGCTATTCTACTGGCATAAGACCAACGACTGGCTGAAATAAAGAAATTGTGATAAACCTCGGACGAGATATACAACAGGTGCAGAATTCGGAAGATGTACAACAATGACGATGTATGAGTTGACCAGAAAATGTCCTTGTTGGCTAGTCAACTTGAATGAGTCCCATGACTTGCTGGAACGACGGGATTGCGACAAACTTCCGACGAGAAGCGGGCGTGGAATCCGCAAGATCTACAAAAATGATATCATAAAGACCGATAAAAAATGTCTTTGTAGCTGAATCAACAGATCTCAACAGATCTAGGTCTCGTGAGGAGCGACCGGTATGATCTAGACTCTTAGTTAGTTATTCGTCCGACGACCGGTGCTCTAACAACGCATAGCTGAGACCAAATGGTTAAAATAAATGAGGTAGTTCAAACTGTCTTCCCGTCAGACCTTACTCGTCTTCCAATGGAAATTTCAAACTTAAGTACTTGGGGTTGCTGATAAACTTTGAACTGTCTTTGTCAGAGCCTTGCTGGGAAAGGGTCGAATATGAGTTGACAGATGACCAAGGCAGTGGCAAAGATAAAGCACAAACAGCAATAACATTCCCAGGCAGCTTCTGGCAAGCAGAAATAGAAAATTCATATATCGGGTTGCATATGTATTGCGTTTTAGCAAAAAACCTTTTAGAGAATTATTATTGTTTGACGCAATAATCGAGAAAACGTGTCAATCCAAAACAAATTCCCCTTAACATGACCAAACGCGATTAGACCGAGAGTGTTTGCGAAGATTTTTCGTGTTTTGGTAGTAAAACTGTGAAAAGGAGCTCAAGTCCAACAAAAAAGAAATTCTTGGTAAGCGTCTTACAATTTTTCTACTATTTGGAGCGGAGATACGCAGCCAAGCTCTCAACTGGGGATCTAGGCCTTAAATAAGTTTGATGAAGATCTTGTCAAATGGAGTGCTGCGGATCACATGATATCGAGCCGGCTTAAAGCCAGTAGCGTTGATAAATCAAAGGATATTATTTATTCGCCTTTCTGACAGAGAGTGGAAAAGAATTTACTGCCGAAGAGACTGCAGAGACAAGGAAGAAAGCCAAGCGATGACTTATGACCTACAGTCGGCGAGTGGCAAACATGTTTAGAGGACAAGTTAACGCAGAGCATGTGACTTATGCACTGAGGCTTAAGACTCGTGGACTTGTCAAAAGTATGGGACCGAATGATTACTGTCAAAAATCGATTTTGAAAATAAATGAACCGTAAAATGTAAAGGAACCACTTTATTTCTTTGCACTGATTCTGCATAGTTTTCTACTCGATTCAAGGATTTATTAGACGCTGGTAGTCTTCACTAAATAAGCAATCCACGGTGTTTAAATTTTAAGTTTTGCACTCGAATGACGGTTGAGGGTCTTGACTCCTTTCACCTTTTATTAAGTCATGGACTAGAGACTGTACAAGGCTTGATGTCATACTTAGAAACTTTGGCTGGATCACCGGATCCAAGAGATCAACATCTCTTGGATTATCAAACAGCTGAGAAACAACGTCAAATCTATCCCGGACTATCCTCCTAGCAAAAAAAGGCAAATTTGACGGACTGGATGCGTTAAGGACGAAGGCTTAGCCAGCATCCACTTCTAGTTTTTTATTCCCTAAATATGGAACAATAATAGCAATCAGCGTCATGCTACACATCATTCTCAGAATATTTTACAAATCTTAATAACAAAAATCACGATTCAGCTGTTCTTAAACTTGTTTTGTTGAGGTCTCCATCTTCTTGCTTGATTGAAAGTACCCACACTTGTAGTGATAACATACCACAATACTCTACATCCACGTTTACGCTCGTCTACTCATCCCTTCCTTTATTTTTTTTTTAAGTCGGAAAACTCGGTTTTTCGAACAGTTATTTGCTTGAATGTTCGGTCTAATTAAGTTGCTGAAGAAAACCGAACGATTACGGTCGAAAATCGATTTCGAAAATTAAAAAAATTAAAAAGAAGCATTTTGTTGCTCAGATTTTGCATCGTTTTTGAGTTTCCTCTATAATCTGACTTTGACTGTAGACATTCAAATCAGCCGTTTGACCCGATTTTATCCTTTCACTTCAATATTTACCGTTAGACTTGAAAATGCGTGAATCCTAGCTTCATTCCTCTGTGTTTTACAGGTTTTTCTTTCAAAAAATACTTGCTCATTCTCTGTCCGGTTTTATTGGTTGTTACTTTTGCGTGGGTTTGTGACACCACCAATAATTAAGATTTCTTAGCGTGAAGCTGCTAGTTTTTCGAGCTTATCAAGAGATTATAAATTGTCAAGTTATCCTAATCTCACCGTCAATTCGCATACATTATCAATCTTGTTTCTACATTTCAAAAACTTTTGAATTTTATGCAGGTATGTATGTCATCGCTTTGTTGTCGCCAGAAGGCATAGGTTAACAAATCGATCGCCTTTGTTGGGTTTCTATAGATTTGTTCCTTTATATTTTCCTATATAAATTGTGGGGACAACTGGACTTTGAAAATCATTTTCATTCCTAACCTTAGAAGCCCGTAAACCTGTTTTCTGGTTAAGGTTCTGGTCTTAAGCTCTTTATGCCGCGTATGCTTTGGTAATAATTTTCGTTGAATTTTTTAAAATTCCAATTTAATTTTCCACAAAAAGTCAGTCAACCAGTGCCTTATGCATTCTTCAGACAGAAATTTTCAGAACAAAGCTAACTAGCTGACATTGTATTTGATAAAGAATCTTAACCGTAAACACTAGAATCATTTTCCTAGACGTTTTCCTTTTCCTTTTAAGCTGAAGAATAATATATATAATGATGGTTGTCAGTAATTTCACTCGTTTCGGTTCCAGTATAACTTCTGTCACAATCACCGAAACATAAAACCATCTGAATGAAAACTGTACCTCAAAATCTCACCTTTCAAAGAAACGTCAGTATAACACAATATGATTGGTCTTGCCCGATGTATGAGAACGAGCACCATCTGCTGATAAAAATCTCTCAAAATTTATTGTCCAATTCAATGTGAAGTTTACACATTTGAACGCTTTGACGCAGAGTCGTCACTGGAAGTCGTCTCAAGGACATAGGCCACTGATTATGACCACCAGGACTTTATTAATATTGAAATGCGTGTAGTGCTTGATAAAATTTGAATATGAGGACGGACACAACGTTTTGAAAAAAACATACGTCTAAGGAGTTTGAAGGAATGAGTACAGAGAATGAGTGTCTTGGACGATATGTTTCACAATACAACAAAAGAGCAACCAGCGCTTCTTGTCCAATAATTATAAGTCAGAATTCAGAGAATAATTATAATTAGACGCTTATAACCGCCATTAACATTCCAGAACAAATCCCCAATGCACAAATCATATTGCATCAAATTGACGTAGCATTGACTCCTTCTCGAATTCACATATCTATCATGGTGTCACGACACAATAAGGAAATCGTCAGTACCTATTAGGGTTTGGTTTGATTAACAACTTGGATCGTGCATCTCCTTGACAACTTGCTAATCTCCAGTTGTTGACTGAATGAATGGTAAACTCGGCGGTATCTGACTGTTAATCTAACTCCAGCGTCTAAGATGAAGACAGGTTGCATGCGCAGAAGATATATTGAATAAAAGCTAATATTTAAGTAGCCTAGACATTTGCAATTACTACCGACGATTTCTGCTGTCCATTGGACATGATGTAATGCCTGCAGCGCTAATATAGTAGTGCCGTTGTTTTGACCAATTTCGTCTTGACCAATGCGTTAGTGGTAAATGTTGTATGAGTTAAAAATGCATGGCACACATAGGGAAGCACATGAGGCGAACCTAAGACATTTCCACCATTTATTACCTGTTGCGTTATTCACCTGCTTTCAATTAATGCAAAATTTGAATATCCTTCGCGAAATTACTTTTGTAAGGGAAACGTGCGACTCACTAACACGTTAAACTCATCATTAACAATTTCAAGAAGTATCTTTCACTTCTCTCGACTTCGGCTGACCCTTCATCTACCATGAAACCGTCAAAATTGGCTATTTGCAAACTAATGGTTCCCGTGGCGCCCAATAAATGCATTACAAAACAATAAAATCACAGAAAACATGAGAAATCCAATTCAGCCTCAAATACTCGCGTATAAAATACCATCGAAAAATCGCTTCAGGTAAAAATTATTGTTATTACATCAATAAATTGTATTTAATAACAATTTAGCTGAGATTTTCTGTTTTTTATCAATTCCGAACGGAGGAGCAAGAGGAGCGTGAGTTGCTGGTGTCAGTACTACAAACCCACAACCAATACACGCACAATAGGCATTAAATAATGAAATTTCTCACACCTGTTTTCTTATGGTAAAGCAGCTACAAGAGCTAATCGCGGCATTTAACCGCATGCCGACGTCTTGGCAATTCTCAAGTTCACTTTGGAAAAACGTTTGTGAAGTTTGCCGAAATGAAAACGAAACAACAATAAGAAAAATCAGCAACAACAATAGGGAAAATGTTTAAAACGTAGCTAATGTTGCGGCGGTCGGAGATTGAGGGATTGATGGTTGATGTGAAAAGAATTATGTAAATGATGATTGCATCTTTTTGTTTAATGGCAACTTTGATGGATGGAATGCTTATTTAGCACTTCATCATTCTGCAATCGATTGGAAATTGTTACAGTTTTCGAGTGTGAAGTCAAGAAGGCTTTTAATGAGTCTGAAGAGTTTTTTACGGGTCTATGTCTTTGTTTTTTTCCCGGAGAACAAGGCAATTTCGCTTCAAGTAATCAAATTAAGATGCTCTTGAGGCATTTATGACCTAGAAAATATCGATGAGGTGTTCATAGTTTTGAAATTTACAACAATCCGTGAACAACCATATTCATATGTTACCACCGGTTAAATTACTGAAAATTAAGTTTGGGTTAGGTTCCATGACAGCTTGAGCGTCAAGAAACCTTCAGAGTCAATTTACAACTTAATCTCAGTGTCTAATATCGAGTTATGGCATACGTTTCGTCAGAACGGGTCTGTGGGTCATCACCAACTCAAGGGTTTACTTTATACCACATTTATATACCTTGTTCAGATCATTGAAACATGACGCCACGATTACGTTCCATCCCCTCAGGCTAAGAGCTGGACTGCTGCCTTGCAGGACCTCAATAATCTTGCAGTCTTTTGGTTGCCCACAGCTCCCAGTCAAAGTTCTCGCAATAACTTCCACTCAGTTGGCATCTGTTCCGAGTGAACCATGACCACCTTAGATCCTTATTGGCAGGACGGGAGAGTAATCTTCGCAGCTTCATAAAGAGTTAAGTTTTCTGTCTATCGCGTTCCTACCCTAAAGCTTGTGTTGTATTGGAATTCGTTGAATACTTTCTTCTCCTCTTAGCTGAAAATATCAGGCCCTCGATTAGGATCTCTATCGAAAAGTTCAGATATTTTTGGGTATCTTCCATTGACACTGCCACATCGTTCCTTCTTACGTTTAGGATATCTTTGCATAAGCGAAAATATTTATTTGGGTTATCTGCTAACGATGATTGGGCGATCTTTGCTTACTATTTAACAAAACTCATTCTGTATATCTTGGAGTCCAGTAGATGTCACTTCTTCTACAGTGCTTGTCCCGTAGCGCCCCTGCTAATAAGCTCTTACACTCTAGATAAATTCTCAATCAAAATGTTTTCGACCAACATATTCCTGATAAAATGGTATTTGTAGGCAAAACTTTGTTGGAAAATCGGGCATAAGCGCGATGAAACGGATAAATACATATCAACATAATCTGCAATTGTGGCTAAAAATTATTCTCACATACATTCAAGTTCAGAAAGCTATCCGTCACGAGCTTTCCGCGCCATTTGATTTACAAGAAGCTCTCTATCTTGCAAAGCTCGCTTTATTTGCTACAAAAGATAGTCGTTTCTCTTTCTTTCTGATGCCGCTTCGAAGTGTGTTTCTAGAATCAATGAGGTCTCCTTTCAAAGATAAGTTGGAAACTGTGGAAATCTTTGACAGGGTCTTGATAATGCGAACGATGCCTGGGTCACTCATCAGTGGTCTTTTGAACCTGAGAACTATGCTTGATTTGTTTGGATCATTGTGAAGTTGAAGTATAGAGTACTTCCTCAAGCATAGAATCTTATGTTGTACATAACAAAACGGATCTCGAAACTGTTGTTATACTACAGAAGGCTTTCGATAATGAGACCATGTCTTAAAAAAGAATTTATGACTGGTAATAGATGTTCAGGGAGAACAGAGACGATGCTGAGATAAAGACCACCCTGAATCCTTGCTTCTTGCCGGACGAAAATATGAAGAAAGTGATAGATATGCTCATCGCATACTCGTTAGAATTTCGGCTAAGAATTATGATGTTCTCAAAAGTTCTATACATCATATTGTTACTGAAGAACTCGATTCTCTCCAAGATACCAATGCCTGCCTAAAGTTCTCTCTAATAATCAGAAATCTTCTCGTGCAAGGGTTTCTCGTGAAATCTCAGAGCAGTGTGAGCATGATCTGAATTTTATCAGAAAATGTGATAACACCAGACGAGATATGAATTATCAAGGACATGCTCAATTCATATGCTCACATAAGCGTGAGAATTTTAGCAGAAGATTGTGATTTTCCCGAAAGTACTATGTATTGCTTTGTTAATGAGGTACTGGGTCCTCTCGCAGGTTTTAAAGGTTTTAAAGTTTTAAAGCCTCCCTAAAGTCCTCTTTGACCGGCAAAACGCTTCTCGTGCAAGGATTTCTCGTAAACTCCTTAAGCTGTATGAAAGTGATTTGAATTTTTCAGACATTGCCGAGGATATTTGATACGATCCGAAGTTCAGGCGTCAAAGCGACGAGTGGCAAGAGCGCTCCTGCCACTCAGGAGCTCACTCACTCAGCGCAGAAGTGACCCTGCGCCTTGACAATCGTAGAGCTAAAAGTAACGCAAAAATTCGTATATTTTTATAAAGAAAAACTAAGCTTTTTAATTGTGAACAAATCAATAGGGAATTTCAAGCACTAACAGTGATTGATCAACATACAACGCACAAAACAAGGATCAGAGTGACAGTGTTCAGTGTCAGAAACCTAGAAGAGAGAAAGAGGGAGACAACAAACCGATTTTGCAGACAGGTTGCGATAGTTTTCAAGTCGTGACTGCTATCCCACGCTGCTCCTTAAATTGTGCAAGCTGGAAAGGAGAAATCTGTAGAATGTTTATTAGTTAACAAACGTTTTTTGTCACTTTAGTTTTGTCGACACAACTAACAAAAAGAACCTGACGTATTGTAGCTAAATCGTTTTGGAAGCGAGGATGGTCTATTGCAGGAACTACCACTTCCTCTACAAGTTCTTAATCTTTCGCAGCATTCAAATCCGCCAAGAACACCTGGCATAGCCTGCCAACGGCTTTTTCCTGGTATTTATGTCTAGTCTTAACCGTGGCCACGGGAAAGACTCCGTCCTACACTGCTTTAAAATGTTTATTCAGGAAATATAGGGGTCAAAGGATCTCAGTTACCAAACATTCTTGTCACTTGATAACTAACAAACACAACTCAATGTGCAGGAGCCGAATCGTTTTAGAAGAGAGGATTTGACAAATTTGATACGGCTGGAACAACGCCGTCTTCAAGGATTTCTTTGTATTTCGCAGTATCCACAGATTCTTCAGTAAAACTGAGAAGTTCTACGGGACCACGCAGAATACATCTTCTGATGTGGACTTACTTTACTGCTGACTTGCCAAATCAAACTGATGCGGAAATCCTGCATGAGGATGCATGTTAGTAAGCTCAAACAGTCAAAATCCTTAATTCGTAGGTTCCTTTGTCACCGGGTGCAGTTTGACTAGCGCTACACCATTCTCCTGCGTATTGCCCCAGAAAACCTAGTTCGTTATTAAACATCCGATTATGTGGAGAAGATGGTGAGTTAATTTTTTTTTTTTCGTTTGTTCAATACAATAGTCTACAGAGTGGCCAAAAAGGATTCAAAAAGGATATTCATGAAAATAAAGTCATGCCTGAAGCTCATAAACATTTATAGCCCTATAAGTTTTGGTCAACGCTGAGTAATTCTGAAATATTTACTATATCCTTCGATGTGTCCTTTTTGGCCACGTTATAATTTTTCTGTTTTTTTTTTAATGAAAATGTAATAGCAAAGTTGCAGTTAACTTGTGTTTAAATTATAGAATCAGTTGTGAATTTTCCCTCGCTTAGCATAGTCAGCTGTTAAATTATATTCGCTTATGCGAGGATTAATACTGGTCTGCCAAATTTTTCTTTCTAAGCCGAAATCAATTTGACAACTAATGCATAAGTAAAAAAAAAGGCATAGACGAACTTAATAGCATTTAAGTACGTACTCCAATGCTCGACAGTTTATATTTAATTCTGTGGGATTTGAATCCTGTGAGGTTTGGGTCCGACGAATGTTGGTTTGCGTAGGAGTTAAATAAAAGGGAAAGCCTTACAATCTAGGAAGCGTCATAGAGAGCCCAACACTCAACGCTAACTAACAAACATCCATATATAAGCTTTATCCTTATCAAATATTAAAGACATTAGCACGTACAAAACGGATGAATAAAACCTGGACCAAAAAATTATTTAAGAGGATTAAGACTACAACTTTCACACATCCTCTAATCATCCCACGCCAAGATTTGCTTTCCTTTTTCATATCAGTAATACAAAGAAGTGGAAATAAGTTGACCAAAACTTTGGAAGACGGCCTTGAAATGTAAAGAAAATTGAGCACAATACTTTTAAAGCATTTTTTTGAGTGCAAACCTTTTGCAATGATTGCTATTATGACTAGCATCCGATGTTTTGGGCACTTACAAACATCGATTTATAATAAATGAACGTTGGTTACTAATGAAAGGAAAATAAATCGAAATCAAAGCACGAACTACAAGCAAGTACCTTGAACACTTAATTGACTATTGTTCCTTAACAAGCTGGTCAGCTTGCTATCCGTTTTGGAGTGACCACAAAATAGACCTAACAAGTGGAGTGTGAATAGGAATCTATAACAAATTTTTGGTTTGTGCCAACAAAATCAAACAAAAGACTTCAACAAAATTTCAAAATTGTTAAAATACAAAAGTAAACACTAAAAACTAATTTTGAATTAATGCATATTTGAAAATTTGAAATATTTATGCACGTTACCTAACCAGACACTTGGCAAACTAGTCAATGAACAAGTTAATTTCAAAGAGGTATTCATTGATAAATTGTTAGTTAAAGTTATTTGTGTACTTTGATTTTTCTCTAAGTAATTATTTACAAAATTTTTTTTAAGGGTTTGTATAAGTTTTTCTCTTCGGCTGCTACTTCAGGATCTATTCACCTTTGATGAGTGGCCACACCTTAATGATAATTTTGTAATAGTTAAATATTTGTATTGCAGTAGAAATATCGAAATTGGTACTGTAAATTTGTGTTGCAATAATTAATTCATAATTGTTAAATATTTAAGTTAAGGTTAGTGCCAAACTCATTCAGTCATTTGTTTCCTGCCATAGACCGATCGGCTTTTAAGTTATACCTCAGACAACTCTTCATTTGTTGAATTGGGAACAAGTTGAAGATGAACCAATGTTCTTCCAAACACTTTCAAGGCAACGTTCATTTGAGTTACCCTCATATACTCAACCTAATGGTAATACAGGAAGTTTCTAGTGCTCCTTTCAAATCCAATAAGAAAGCAACAAAGAGTTTGCAAGTTACAAGACGTTATTTGTTCTCACCTCTCTCATCTCTCTCTACAACAAATTGACGTCAGTTTTATCCCTGATAATAGATTGGACATCTACAGTGGTGCATTTGTCTCTCATCGCATCCACATTTATCGCTTCGGGGCCTGAATCGCCTAAGAACCTATCCTAAACCTGGAACTTGCCTAGATCCTATTGAGGAGCTGCACACGGAACCTCAGATGAAATTGAGTGTATATAATTTCAAAAAAAAAACAACACTCAGTCTGTTCTCCGATAGCGCTGTCAATGGAGAGTAGTCAAATGGAGAGGACTCACTCGTTTTTGTCGAAGGATCGACTCCACAATACTGATCAGTTTTCGCGCAAAACGCATAGTACGCTTTCGTCGTAACCAACCAACGATAGCCTGTCACCGAAATCGGTGTGTTATGATCGCACCCACTAAAAATGTCCTCCATACCTGAATTTGAGACTGAAAGGCCTCCTAGGATAACTTACGCATTCCTTGAGTATGCAATCCCATTTATGTCATTTCAGACAACTTAAGTCAACTTACATGCTTTCAATATGAAATCAGCCCGCCAGAAAGGACTCATAATGTTCCGTTGTAGGATCGATTGAACAAGGCGAGCTGTCCAACTCCAAACCTCCGCCGTCCATGACACGTAAGTGTTAGCCTCGCCTCCTACGAAAACAGACGCATTCTTGTTCATCAGCTACCTTGCTGTGCTACCACTGTTAGTATTACTATTACTACCAGCAATACTACTACCACTACTACTACAACTACTACTCCTACTACTTGTACTACTACTTCAACTTCTACTGCACATTATAAGCATTTACTTGGGGTCCACTATTGAAAAACCAGCATAGGCCTAAATAGGGCCTTAGCTCACCGCTTAAGGTGTCATTGTTCACCGATTGTTTATCCTATCTCTCTCCCTACCTCTGATCGTTGAGTTGAGTTGATTTACGTTTCGTTTTCGAATTTTATTTCGAATAAGTGACAGCTCTTGTTAGTAACACAGAAACGAAATGCTTGTTTGGCATTCGTCATCTCAGTAGCGATTGCCTGGGGCAAAATCGTTGCCATTTAATTTCGAAAATTTTTATATAAGGTCTTTGGCTTAAGGTTTTTTTGGCTTACAAAAACTTCCAGTTCCGCAATTTCCCTATAATCGAATGTTAAAATCTTGATGACATTTTCTTTACACGTCCCGGCAAAAAATCAATGTATGCCTCGATCGAATACAAACAACAAGTAATACACAGTGTGCCGTCACAGACCTATAGGATATGTCAATGTCTACCCTTCAGTTCTACAAAACTTGTCCCTTGATTTTGAACGATTTGGAACCAAAAAACAGGCCCAGAAAGTTGCTGTTTCTTTGCTGCTTGTTTAGAAAATTTGGATTCCATGATTGATATAATTCAATTTTTGAAACTTGAATTGCTATCAAAATGCTGGTCTGACAGGTCATATCTGAAGGATGAGGACAAACAAGAATCAGATAAAACATCAAAACCAAGTGAGAAAGAAAAGCTAGATCCAGATAAGTTTTCACGACTGTCACAAGATACGGTTTGGTATTCTCCTGTACCGAAATCACCTTGACGAGGTGCTAGATAAACTAGGAGCGTTTTCTCTTAAATGCTTAACACAGACAAATCTATCGTAGTCTGTAGAGATCCCCAGTCGTTGATACGCCCGAATAGTGCAACTCACATTGGATAAACCCTAACTAATCGCCCACATCTTAAATGGGACCAAAGCTCATCCTGAGATTGCACCCGTATTATTTCAGGGTTGAGTATTTCAAATCATGCACGACATGTCAATTTTCATAATCCTGAACAGCATGATCTTCTCCATTGGTGAGTCCATTGTATAATATGGTAAACTCCATGTTCTGCGTGCTTTAATCGCGCTTTCAGCATTTACGATTTTCATACCGCACCCACTTTTCGTCGACACTGACAATTCAATGCGAAGATCCTTTCGTTGCCTGGATTTCGAGCAGATACCCAAAGGTAAGTGAATACCTTACCTTGCCAGTTTGGTATCTACAGTTTTCGTGTCTACATGTCTACATTTTTTCAACATGAAAACCTCGGACGCGTTTTCCACCCGTCAATAAGTCAATTAGGAAGATTTAGGAAAACTAGAGAATTTGCAAGGACTAGAGAATTTTTTCTTTGTAAAACGAATTTGACAAGGATCTTCCTCAAGCATTGTCATCAAGTTGCATTGCAACTGTTGTACCCAATTGGTTACGTCAAGTGACACTCACGTTTCTTAAATTTTCGACATTCAACAGACATTGTGACGTTTTCCAAATGTCAAAAAAGTCAACCGCAAGTAATTCGCAAAAATTCAATTCCAGGGGGTTAGTGGCACTAATCAATCCCACTGAAACTTGTTGGGTTTGGTTTTGAATACTTGAAAGTGGTTGAGCAAGTATCCAGGAAAATCTTTTGTGTTAAGACCGCTCAGTGGAATGCTGATTTTGAGAAGACCAATGACCACTGTTTAACACTGAAATCAACATAAGATTAGACGTAATTTCTGCTGGTTTTCAAGATAAATGCATAGAATGTATATGAGACAGTGACGAACAGCTTTTAGTTTTCTGCTGCTGAAGATAATCGATCAGACTTATCCATTCAAAGTTGGAAGGACAGAAAGGATCAGGTAAGGTTTGGCCTATATGCTGCTACCAACATTACCTCTAGAGGGCAGTGATAGATCTATGTATGAACACATGTCACTACAAGCAAAATACCGTCTCCTGCCCGCGTTAATCGACCGTGGATTCCTTGACAAATGTTTTTAAGGTGTTATCTAGGAGGAGAAATTCAGCGAAAAATTTGGGGAAAAGGCAAATGTTTTGTAGTGATGAAAGCGAGACGTTCTTAAATAACTGGTTTTGGACTTCACTAGTAGTTTTATCAATCGGGAGACGCTGATCGCCCTCATTGTGTTTACAAACTGCTCAAATGATTTGTTGTCAGTGGCTTAGAACACTTAATACTCAATGGTTTCGTACTCTTTGGACGTTTATTATGGTTCTCATTTTCTCTTGGTTTTCCTCCATTTTTGAAAGCCTGACAGCTGTCTTTTCCTAATTCGTTTTTTAAGTCTAGTGAGGATTCTGCTAAGATTAGTACCAGAAACTTACTTTACCAGGAACTTCTCATTGGTATATTCCAAAGAAGTTCGCGTACAGATCCAGTGATTTTTTAGACCAGTTTTGTCACTTGCGGATACCTGACATTACTGGTCAAACAAATCTGACTTGAGGATTAGGTTAGGTTGTCTTCCTCTCCGCATTTCACAGTAAAAACTGACCACGCCACTGAGTAGACTTAAAAACATAAATACGGATGACGTTTGACTAATCTTTAAAAATTAATTTTGAACAACAATCTTCAATGACTCAAATTTCATCTTTTGATTACATGAATCTAAATATCATTATCAATATTAAATAACTACATCTAAATCATTTTATCCTTATGAATGTTAACTTTGCTATTCCATTAGGCATTTTATGTTTGTTTGACATTAATTTTACTTGACCTATTCTAGTCATAACTATGTCAATTATTCCAATCGATTTTAATTTATTTACATATCCTTTATTGAGTTTATTATCCATAAAATGAATCGACAGTTATGTTGAATGAAGATTCCAATTCGTTTGAGTATGACAATCAATTAATCCATTTGTCGAGATTTCAAGATAGAATGAGAAATTCCAGGACGGAATTTGTCAATTTTCTTCAATATTTCAACATATATGTGTATTATCAATTTTCCTGAAGTGATATATCAATTTTCCCCGATAACCATATATTAGTAGATAGAGAAAAATGATTTCAAATCCATTGTCCTTGTGAGTGTTTTGCTTGCGAACAAATAAAGCTTCTGTTGCAATTTATAAAGGAAGTTTCCGAAATTCACGAACAATTTTGATAATTTTTCAAAATTTAACCTTATAAACAGTCTAAACACAAACAATACCTCGTAAACAGTGCATGAAAATTGATAAGTTGAACCAATTAAATCAACTTTTACCTTAAAGTTTATGTAAGGTTAGCACTCAGAAAGAACACAATTTCAGCTTAGACATCTATCTCGCCACAATCATTTTCGCGTTCTTAAACTTCAACCACATGTCTACATGTCATACCTGCGAAGCTAGGGTTGACCATCTTTCTAATGGCTAGCACAGACGGTCCATCCAGACGGTCCTGATTTAGCGCGGCTTGATTTGGGGTACCCTAATTGCCTAACCTAGTGGAAGTTGGGGTTTTTTCGGTTGCCTTAATTTTGGCATTCATCTACGTGCAGTTAAGTCAGTAATTCGATCCTGTTGACTCGACCATATCTCTTTTTTATGCTCCCAAAATAGAGACTCTGTTAATGCTAGTGATATCCTTCTACGTGAAGAGGTATCGTCCTTACCGTTGATGTCTTTAACTCAGTAGCTTCAACAGCTCAAAGGCTTCGTGCGGCGTTTGTCCTGTTTTTGACACAAATAACTTGAGAGTATGTTGCCGAAGTACCTCGGTGATAGGGATGTCTTCTATCTAGTTTTCTAGGGTGTTGGTTTGTTTAATAGATTTATTCTTTGGAAATGCCAAAGCGCGCTTGACAATGCACCACAAAACCAGATGCCTCGATTTCAATCTCATTCTCCTGAACGTCAGTCTCGTTTTTGGGTTAATTAAAATGAAGTTCGATCAAATTTTGAAAGGTGTTCGATCAAATTTTGAAAGGTGTTCGATCAAATTTTGAAATGTTTTCGAAAGAACTGCATGCTGCTTTTTCAAGATAGCTTGCAGGTTGATGGGGTAATTATCCTGTATTATCCCTGTTTCGTTGTTCGATTATCGCGAAGGTAAAGTGGTGTCAGTCACTGTCATCCAGGTAAGACATTTTTCCCTACTATTCGGGTTCCCTGCGATAATCGGGATCCCTCAAATAAAGGAGGTACTAGGACCAATGTCATTCGAAAAAGGACCTTTGAAAACAATTCAAATAAAAACAAACATAATTTAAAAGAATGGATTTACCATGACTTCACAATACCAACGTGGAAAGGCCTTTCTGAAATTATGTAATCCTGTTTTGAGTGAGTAATTTCCAACACAATGATCCTTAAAATTTCAAATAGAGGGCACCTGCATTTCTTTGCATTGTCATGCTTGACAGCAATTCCGGTGCTGATGCGCAAGGATCGTTTCAAGGACTCAATTGAACGGCTGCACATACTAGGATCACATTAATCTGGCGTGGAATCAGAAGGAGATTAAGGAAAAATATATTACAGGTCCTTTTTATCGATGTTATTGTAACACCGAATATGGTTTCCCCTGTGAAAGTTGGAGGAAAGGATAGTCTGCCTTACTTGCACTCCATCCATTACCGGCAAGGCTAGACTCCCCGCCTGAAAAGGTATGTGAGAAAGGGATGAATTACACTTGTAACGCATTCATTATAAATTATCAGATAATCAAGAATTGCAAACAATTAATTAATGTAATTAAATCAACCACTCAACAATAGCAAGCACTACTAAAAAAATTGATTTGCATTATCATCTAATCCTCAATACCACTAAGAACTCCTTCATACTTCTATCTCTTTCATTTGCGCATAATCGTTTTGTTCTTTCAAACCAAAGGATTATGACTTGTGACTTGGGAAGGCATGAACATGATTTGTAGGCATCTCACATGATTCCTATCCTATTTCGCCTATTCATTCAACATCTGGTCGACACTGACAACTATGAGAACAACGCACTAAAGGGCGGTAACCAAATCAACTATCCTTGCTTGCAATTATTTGACTGTTGAGATAATATTTGCTATGAAAATTCATTGGATGATATATCACAAATGAAATACAAATGACGTCGCCAGTTTTCCTTTTATAGCACAAACGTGTGACTAGAAGTAAGTAAAGCTATAGAACTGCGGAGCAATAGACTTCACATTCTCTTTTCGGTTCTTGTGGTGTCTGCGAACTGACTGTTGTTGGTCGGACTTGTACCGCCCTTTTTTCTTTTGTTATATTCCCTTCGTTGCTGAGGAATACCTTTGACCAGCCATCTTGCATTCCTCTGTCGCCAGCGTGGCATTATTGTTGATTGTTCAGGAATTCCGTTTGCATATGGAGCTGAAGCCAAGCGGTCAGTCATAATGCAATAAGACAATCAAAGTATCCTTAGCCGGTTAGATGAGCTAGCTATAACTAGTCATGGTGGTCACCGCATTTATGCTTCAAATATCATACATTCCGCCCCAGCACAGGTAATGGGTAGTTTGCGAAAGAATTCGAAATTTAACCCCAAGGTGTTGTACAAATGGACGGATCAGGTTTCAAAGGAGGACGCGTAAGAATGCCTAAAGCAAATTTGTTGTCAGTTTCGTTTTCTGTTCATATTATAGCAATGAAATCAGGTATGGATACTAAGAATGTTTGTCAGCTTTAGCCAGAAGGAGTAAGGAGGGAGTTCTCAACTCAAAAACATTTAAGCTATGAAAAACGTCCAGAAGGCCTGCACTCAAATTCAGGATATCCGGAGAAAATTGATGTATGGTTAAAATCTTCTTCCCTTCATCCACATACTCCTTTCTTCGTGGTTTTCTTGAACGCGTCCAAGTACAGTTCCATGCTGCAAGTTATGTGCATTAGGCTATGCACCGTTCGATTGCCATACCATGCGTTAACATTACGATTAAAGTCCAAGTTCTTTTGCCTCGTGAGGGTCTCTCGCGAGGGCAAAATAGATAAGGTCAATGGCTGTACATTGGCGATCATGTGCTCGTTGGCTATAGTATCGTCTTCGCGATTCGTTACGTGATTTAAGAACGATATCGTTAAAAGAAAGGCATATCCATCGAATGCGAAGACGGCAACGCCGAAGACGACGAACTAACAAGTCCTCTTAGTCGTTCTTGTTGCCATTCTTATATCGTTTGGCACATACCAAGAAGACTCTTCATTGGGTGATGATCATCTAATCATTCGATTCTGCATGGTTCTTAGGTACCATACTTGAGGATTTTGTCTTCAGGTGTTTTCTTAGCATTCGATGCAGGCTTGTTACGACGTTCAGCGATTTTATTTGTTCGTTTGCATGTGTCGAGACCCTTTGATAAATCCAACGAGGATGTGCACAAAACCATGGATGAGTAAGCCGCAATTTTCTGTCTTCTTTTTTTGTATTCTCTGTGTCTTGAAAAACGATTCCAATAACTGCATCATTGGTTACAGGGAATTTATGTATGTGCAATGGCTTTCAAGGAAGGAAACGAGCTCACATTTCAGTTATGTGAATTCAATGTTTGATAGAGTAATGCGTCTAAATATGGTAATTTGGAACGTTAGAGGAATTTCTTGCAGCTCCGCAGCTAGGTTTTTATTTTTATTGCTTTTTTCCTGTTCTCTTTTCGTTCTCTGCCTCGCTTTCATTCTCTCTTGGTTGGTCTGTATCTCATAAAGGAAGGAAGTCCTAAATTGAAATATTAGTATGTGCTTCCGTCAGGAGCATAAGATGTCTTTCATGTCTGTTCAGTGGTTAATGCAAGAGACAACTGGTTAGAAAGGAACTTTAAAATTGTCTTGAAAAAGGAAAAATAAGTTTCAAACGAAGTTGAAAATTTTCTCCGCGCTAATCTAAGAACAGGAAGATATAGCAGTTGTTCAAATAGTGCGCAAACCTATAAATAGAAATAAGCTCAATCGACTGTGCTGTAAATGGCCTGAAACAGATTGCTCTTTCCCATCTTCTTGTCTATTTTATTGAGTCAGATATCTAATTGTATGCGGATTTATGTTCTGTATAGTTATTTAGTGAAACATCAAATATATAATTTCCCTAACAGCTTGTAAAATCATACCGATAAAGGACGAGTAGAACTACAAAATTGTAACGAGTAAATCAGCGAAACAAAAACAAAGAACATCTTCACTCTCTTTAAGCAAACAAAACGGAATTCATATAAGACTCTTTAGGACTGAACTTCACATTCCTATTACTTCTTTCCCTGATCCGCTTCCCTTTCCTATGCATCAAACCTTTTTCTTGTTTCCCATAAAGTCTAGAGATGATTCCTTTGACTGACACTTGTCAATGAGACGATGGATGTCTAATATTAAAAAAACAGGAATAGTTGAACTGTTCCTAAGGCACTGCTGGAGTGAGCACATCGGCCGGGAAGAAGAGTACATTGAAGGAAGCAGAGACATGCAATTTGTAAAAAAAGTAGATATTGTTTTTTGACGTCAGCCAACAATTTTTTGACACGACGCACGAAAACGAAAGAATCGCTGGTTGAACTGGATAACGCTTACAGCTTTAAGCTTAAAATCAGTCACGAAATCAAAACCAGTGGAACACTCCGTGGTGCCTCATAATTTTTCTTTTCACAGCAGCGGTAGTGCCGGACAAATGCCAAATGACATCTTGACAAATGTCAATATGTCAAAAATGTCAATAGGCTGTATATCGACATATACTTGCCAGCTTTCGTTCCCATTTCAATATCCTGATATAAGTTAGGGTAAGCGATTTATCTGCTTATGTTTGTGATACCAATGGTAGTTCTTTAAAAGGAATGCTGTCTTCGTCTGCCGAAACCACCAAGCTAGTCTTCCCGAAAGTTTTTTTTGAAAAGTAGTTGCCAAAATCCAAACACCAGGCCCTGGATGCAATGCAGTGCTATAGGAAAGCGAGAAACTGCTGCCGAATGTTTGCAAGTTTTTTTCGGGTCAAAAAAAGGTGTCCAAAAACTGCCACCGAAAATTGATAAGGCGTTGTCCGGGTCAAAATAAGGGAGTATTCAATTACCTTTAACTGGGGAGAACAAGTTCCGGAGAAACTAGGCCTTAGATTCAACGGGAGGAATGAAGCTTGAATTTGTATCTTTGGTACACGTCTTGCTTGCGACCAATCTGACGTTATTGGATACAACTTGTTAAAACTTGGATAAACTAGTTTTGAATTCAAAAAAAAAAAAGAAAGTTGAAATCCATCAACTAACGTGTCCTATCGCTTTGTTATAAGGCAATGGATTATATTGAGGAGCTCTTCCTTAAATAGTGGTAGGTACTAAATTTAACCATTTCTTCACTGTTCATCCTAATGCACCACTAGCTTCCACGGTTCTCCTTGAGGAATTATAGTACAACAAACAGATGCATCCATTCTTATGGGAGCTAGCTGTTTAGCCTTCGCGGTATCTAAAACGTACCTCCAAACCAATAGCATAACTCAGTTCATATGGTAGTATCTAACAAGTTTTGCTGCTTGGCTTGAACTATACTGCTATAATCCTTGTGCTTTGAAAAGGACATGAAAGTCGAAGTTTTACATGAGTTCCGGCTTCTTAACTAAATGGTTATCATTGACGAAGTTAATTTCAGCGTCAACCAACGCTTAAACCAAGTATCAACCAAGGAAAGAGTCCAAAGTTGAAGCTGATGATGAGAGTCAGACAACACATACTTTATGCATGCTAAGCTACTCCCTAGTACGCTCCCTAGGGGCCAAATTAGGCTCCTTAACCTTTATGTGGCATGACAGTAATTTTTCATGGGCTCCAATCTCACAGTGGTGATCACACCTCTGCTCGGGTTTTCATTGCTCTGCAGTCCGAGAAAGACTATAACTTCAGAAGCGTCTAGAGCGTCTAGAGAAAGCAAGACGCCAACACCCCGCGATTAGTTGAGGTAACAACTTAAGTCCAGTTTTCTAGGGCCTATAATATTAGGTCTAGGACGTAACAAGTAACAAAGATTATTTTGAGTACCCGCTTTTATTATGCCGAAATTATTAGTCTCTTTGGAGGACGAGTTGATCTTTTAATTGATCGCTTTCCAATGGCTCCCATCGATCAATTTAAAGTATCTAGAATAATAACCTTAACATGACGGAATTTCCAAATCCGACTTTTCCAAGGTGTCATCCATGATAGTAACCAAAAAAGCTAAACATCATCAATCAAGTGCAGATTGATTCGTCTCGACCAAAAAGTTTACATGTGATGAGAATGAGCAGAAACGTATGTTGAAAATCAACTTGAACTCTTCTCCATTTCTTGCCTACGAGTAGAGATTCATCAACTACTGTCCCCTATTCCCGCGTTTTTATCGACTGTATGTTGGGTTTACAATTTTGCTTTTCAGGAGATACCATTTAATCTACGTTTTACCGCTATGGAAAAACCACTTCGAACAAATTCGAATAACATAAATTCAATGATGGACGGGGTGAACTCTTCTGCAGAATGTTAAAGAGCTTTTCATTGTAGAGAGCTTTATGAAACTTTCAAAGTCGAGGTTCTTCATTCTGAGCACAACAAACAGTAGCATTTGCTTGATTAATAATTTTGAAATTATCTGATGATGATAGATACGGAGTATAACAACCATTGATATGATGTACCGACCGCATGCATCCACTGATACTGGGGTATGATCCTGTGAGTGATGTCGGCATTTCGACCAGACCAAGGAATTTTATTGAATGGAAATAAGATACAATCACGGGTTTGTGCTTGAAACTTTCATTTTAGATGGTTTTTCTGAATGATTCTCACTTGCGTACTGCTCATGGTCTTAATGGTATGTATCGCAATCAAGGACCTGAAATGTCCGAGTACACAACATGCCTGCATTATTTACTCCCAAATTCTCTGTTTGAACCAAATAATCCCCAAAGCCATTTACTTCGAGTTCAATTTAACTATTTGCATTACTTAAAGCTTACTCTCCTCACTCATTGATTTATTCATTCATAATGGCCCAAAATGGTGGCCCACTTCCATATAGCGATTATTCATTCCGGTTTGAAGATTATCTATCGTTGAAGATATCAATAAAACGTATCTCAAGAAAACAAAAACCTGCTCAGGTATGTGTACGTACGCTGAAACCTAGGTAGTATTCGTTGCAAAACTCGACCATTGTGTTCAATCTAGAAGAAAAATCCAACAGGTTAAATATTTGAAAGTGAAATTTGGCATTTTATTTTGACCATGATGTTAATGTGAGTATGAATGATACTCAAAATAAAAATAATTATACTGAAATATGCTTGTTGCAAAGTGCACTGACTGTCTGTCTGGAGAGTTTTATGTAAACTAATATTAAAATCTTGAATTTTTTTCAGTGGTTCAGTCAAGTGCAAGGAGGCCTTCGTTGGGTTTGTAATTAGGTTAAAAATGTTTTGCAAAATCCCCGAAAAAGTATCTCATTCAATCTCGCGAAAAATGGTACTTAAACGTCTCGCGAGCCAAATATGAAATGAAACCTCAAGTTCACTACTGTTGGCTAATTAAGACCTTGCATCCCAATTCCAAGCGCCTTTTCTTTTGCATGCATGGTTCGCGTCGTCGTCATACTGTGCCGACTAGAAAACGTTTCGCTACTTATAAATCAACTGAAACTCTAGTTCATAGTTTACTACGCATACTAAATTATTTACTACATACTACACATACACTAAATTATGATCTAATAAAGCGATTAACTACCAGCTCGGATGATAGTGACCCATATGTGGCCAAGTCGAACGGTGCCCATGCTGGGCTCATCATTCTCAGGGGGTCCTTATACGTCCTATACGGAGCCCAACATTAAAATTCCAATTGAACATTTTCTCTTATAAATCAGTTCCATTTCGAAGGGACCTACAGCTCTCGGAATTGCTTTTTTCTGCGTTTAAAT
The DNA here is from genome assembly GCA_954870665.1 of Stratiomys singularior. Lineage (NCBI taxonomy): Eukaryota > Metazoa > Arthropoda > Insecta > Diptera > Stratiomyidae > Stratiomys > Stratiomys singularior. The sequence goes on along the minus strand of OX940881.1, from coordinate 7,676,221 downwards.
ATTACATTTACATTATTTTTGTGCATGTTCTGTTTCAAGGCTGCAATGAATGTGCCAGAATCGAAATATTAATTATTTCAAAGATATTCATCATTGTTACTTGCATATGTAAAAAAAGATTCAAGATCAGTTAAGATTGTATGTGATTAATTCGATCAAATAAATGTTTATTTCGTTCACCAGTCAAATAAATCTTCTTGGTGAGAGTTGAATACGTCGGCGATGTGTTGTTTGCTATTAATATTAGCATGAGAAATTTCAATATGTTCAAAACACTTTTCCACGGTTCTCACCAGCACGTGAATGTCTTCTAATCAGTGATGAAAATCATTAGCGATAAGAAAACTTGATTAGTGACCATTTCAGCATGACAAGATTTCCCTTGATTCAGGCCAAAGATTGCCCGTTTGCATAGAAAATGTTTCACACGGTGCAATTAATTTATGAATATCAAAATGATTTGTTGACCTGTTGGGCAATATATTCAATCGATTGATTATTTTTATTGATTTTACTGTCTCAGCGAAGTAAAATATCATTTTTTATAGAATGAAAAAGAGTTGAAAATTCAACGCTTGATTAACGTATGAGAGCAGAGATTTTAAAGACTGGAAAATCTTGAAATAAATTTAAGAATTATTGTTGATATGTCAAGCTCAGCATAGAGCTGTGGCAGCTAAAGTTGCGCGAAATCTTGGAAGAAAGCCGGAACCTTCGAGGAAGTACCCCTTGGCGGATGCTGCCAGTAAAGCCCCCAAAACATGCAATATATAATCGGTATAGTCTCAAACGTCAAATTTTCTCGAGACAAAGACCAGTGAGGAGAGGGCTGCATCCTTCTGAACAGGATGCAGCCCTCTCCTCTTTGTTAGTGAATAAGAGGTGAATGCTACTTATATGCCGGTACAGAGCATCTGGACTACCTTCATTAGTACACCCAGAATGCAGCCTGGATCTTCCTGTCGCATTATTTCAGACTAGGCCTCTTTAGTTTTGGGCACCAGAGGTTTAGAGTACCCTCTTTCAGTAGACAGCGAATAATAGAAGAAAGGGAGTGTGAACTTCTTCCTGCAGAAGGGGTCGTGGATAACCTTCTTTGTAAGAAGAACCATCGAGTGTATTGTTACATACAGTTCCAGTTGTTCTTGATCTTAGGATCTAGTAAACTATGTTAGCTAGTGAAAGCTCAGCTGTCCTCTTCCTAAAATAGCTACCGTTTAACCTCGCCTTTCTTTCAAGAAAAAAAAAAAGGTTTCGGATCATTTTTCATAAACCCGAAGGAAAACGACTGGAAAAACAGCTGCCGGCTGAAAGGAATGATTACTTAATAACCTGTCTTCCTTAATTTTGTTTTAATCACGTTCCTAGAACATTGATCTGGGTCGACCTGTCACACGTTTCGAACACTCACCTTTTTTCGTTAAAGAGCGAGGTTCCCTTTTATCTATCTTTGACTCCGTCTCCTTTCCTTTTAGCAGTTGGATTCTGCTTTGTTCTTCAGAAAGGAGCAAAACTCAAATCTTTTATACAATAAACAGTCCCAGAGCTCACAGGATGCAAACGAAGCCAAGAAACCTCCTCGCTCCTGTAACTGTATTGATCGTTTTCTGTAGGACTCTCTACTTCGAGCTACAGCCCAGAGCCGTCAAGCAGCACTAACAATATTGCACTCATTCGCAGGCGCTTCTCACTTGACACTGGTCCCTTTATATGACTATCAATCCGATACTCCATCTGCAGTCTTGCGCACCGAAGCTCTGACTTAATGGAAGAAGCTTATCCTCGAAGACAAGGTACTTTCTTGTCTTATGAAACTTATCTTCATCATTATCCCCTCAGCTCATATCATGGCCTAAACTCAAATGCAGATAGGAACAACGCTAGGGATCGGCTTCTTGGTCAGCTCGACAACCTTGTTTTATTTCTCGAGCTTTAGGCCGAACAGACGGTCAGTCGGAACTGTCCTTGTTGATAAAACCAGTCCAGCACATGAGAGATTTCATTGTTCCGTGCTCCCATTAGGCTCATCCATGTGCTGCAAGTGACAAGTCCGCTGGAGTTTCTGCAATTTCATTACTTTGAAGACTTCTTACTTACACAAAACTTACACTAAATATTACACAAAACTAATTGTTGTGTCTGACTTACCATTAATGTGCTTTTCGTTCAACTCCACTCCGATGATCCTTATGAAGACCCTCTTTTGATGGCGTTTAGCTGCGTTTTTAGTTGCCATAGAAGAAAACTGGATTCCAAAGATCCAAAAGATCGATTACAAACTTTAAAAAATCTTCTAACTTGTCCATAGTTTCTCCCATGTGTGTAACATTTTTGGAAAATTCTCATCGACCAATGTATGTATATAGTCAAGGAAACATTCAGTAGGAAAGTGAAAAATTCCCTATACTTTACAGCAGAGTGTAGGGAACGTTGCATATCGCACAGACCAACAGGATATGCTAGATTCTCTATACTCTATTTTATCAAGTATACTTGTATGAAACGTATGAATCCCTGAAAATTGTCTCCTACGAAGATTTTCTTCCTGTCAACTAAGTATTATGAGTTGAGACATCTAACTTTGATTTGAATAGTCTGGTGTTTAGAACCTAGAAAGTACCTGATGAATGGTTGTCATTAAATTTCCTTTCGCTATTGCCTGCAAAAACGAAATAGTCAAAATTAGCACCTATGAGTAAATAACTGCTTGTTTCATTTGATAATAAACCACTCAAAACATTAGCCATGCATTACTAGTGCATCCTGACCAGGAAACAGGTCACGTTTTATGTTCTGTTTAAAAAAAAAAACAAATCGGAAGCTTGAAGGAGGTATGGAAGTCCGACCAATGCCATTTTGTATATTTATACGAGAGTTCTTTCAGCCGAAAAAGTGTGACCACCACGAGCACGAAGCTTCGAAATGATCACTTTAAACATCTCCCCTTTCGACGTGAAAACTTAACCTAGAAGTTTGACAGATAACTCAACTAAGTTTGACAGATAACTCAGAACAAGGTATTGTTATTGCTATGCTTCAAGGTATTATCGAGCTGCAAGAATCTGTTTTTTACTAGGTAGGACAGTATGAAGAAGAATTCTAAGAAATGGATGTTTTTCATAGTCATTATGCATAGGATACACGGTTTAATAAAGCATCATTGTGCATATCACCGTAAATTCGTCCTGATATCCTTTCCGCTCTCAGTTTAGTTTACACATGCAAATGCACGCCTGAGGTAATCGACTGAATTGAAAGTCATTTTTACATTGGGTCTGTATTATGAACACTTGACTGTAGGTATGCAACGCCCTGGGTTCCTCTTCTTTGCCAAGATAATAATTTCGGCCTTCTTCAGTGTCAAGGTATATCATATACCAGATTAGTTTCTCTTGGCTTAGATGAGCTGTCAACTGTACGTCAAATACAAGTAGTGTTTTAACATCATCTGCGTAACTGGTACAACGGGACTTAATCCCTAGCTGAAATCTCAGTAGCTCATCACAAGAGATATTTCGAAAAAATTGCTTGGTAATAGGTTAAAAATGGACCTTCGGATACACCCTGTTATTTCTTTTGTTTCGCTAAATTTGATTCCTGTCTCAAAGTAAGCCGAAGTCCTTCACGTACCCCCTTGCAAAGATAAAATATGCAAAAGTACTTTAGAGCAAGCCAGTTCAATGGCTAAGGCGCTTGCCCTCGAACCATACATGTCGACGGATCAAAACCAATTGGACGACAAGAGAATTTAATCGGATTTTGGAGTTAAAATGTTTTCAGTAATGTTGTGTTGAGACTGTTTGCGCATGTTTTGGGCTTCGAAGTGTACTTCACTGCATTTAATTATAATTTTGGTTTGTTAACAAACCCATAGCGCTTCTTGCAAAACTTCGTATCTACATTATAACGTCGTAACATCACTTTTATTCCTTTTTTTTTTGGAAAATTATAAACGTGTGCGTGAAACTTAAATGGTATTTGCGCAATAAATTTATGTCTATAAATAAATTTATGTCTTCTAGTAGGTGTTTATTGCAAATCATAGTCAAAGATTCGCCACGGGAAATCAGGTGTGTAATTGAACAAATTAATGCGTGCGATAATTGCTCATAAGGTAATCGATAGTTAAGGTGCATAAAAACAAATGTACTTGCAAAAAGAGCGAGTAGAATCGAAGCAAACTAGGCTGATATTATTGCATTACGCTCCGTCTTCCATAACACACTAATTGAAGGCTTTTTTTTGTAAAAAAGGCTTGTAAACTACCTACACCCAATTTCACTTGAATACACAATAATGTGCGTAACTAACAACTTATGAAGGTCGATTACTTGAACAACGAGGAAGTATCTATTACCAACTAGCCCACCCGAGCTTCTCAATAATTCAAATTTCTCTTTCGACTTCACATCAACATTAGAATTCAGTTGTCTTGCATAAATTCAGATTTAAGTTGCAGCTTGAGATTATTTTTGTTGTTGTTGTTGAATACGTGACTTCGTCATTTAATGCCCGATAAATCGCCACCTACGTGATTTAAATCCATCAGTGTGCATACAACTCATATGAAATCAACCGCACGCATATGTTTTTAGTGCAATCCAAGTCGAAGAAACGAGTGTGGGCCCAATGCGAGTACCTAGTGGTACTCATGATGAATGATATTTGCTATTAACCCCCTGGCAAGTTGAAATTGTCATTTGATATTTTTTCTTTCTAGCTAGGATTGCAAAGGATTGAAGTTGATGTATATGGGAGCTAATATCAGATTTGATGCTATCAAAATCATTGCCTATACATGTCCTCCGTTAATTTAGATTAACAAAGACTATTTTTATTATTTTCATTGATGATCTGAAAAAGGCTCCTTCGATGAGAAATCTACTAAAGGTTAAAACATGCAAATATTTCTTTCAATTCAACTATCCGCACTACTCCTTTGGTAGAAAATAAAACAGAAACCATTTTTTTCTCCTATTTTGATTGCATATTAAATTTGCTTATGTGTATATTTAACTGATTGCGAGGGTATTTTCTCGAAGCCTTTGATTTTCTTAAGATATTATATGGGCGTTTGAGTTGACATATCATACCATCATCATAATGCTGCTATGCAACGACAATAATTTCAGCTGTTCATTTGCTTCTGGTCGATGAATCATCTGCAAATCCTGCTCAACCACGTCACTATGTTAGCAGAAGTTAGTGATGTTTCTTTTCAAAAGTTTTTGTCTCATGGAAATTCCAATGATTTAATTTTGTTTTGAAAAGGGAGCAAGCTTGCCTAAGTGTTGTGCGCAATGTTAGCAGTAAGAATTAAAAAAAGGGGTTTTACAGGAATAAGAAAATATTGTTTTAAGTTTTTTTTTTCGAAAGCCAATTACGAAACGCTGCTGTTCAAAAAGAGCTTTTTAACAAAGAAGAACTATCATTCTGGTTAAAACTTTGAAACTCTAGTAGCTTCAAACATTTTATCATTTTTGGTCGTTTCTCATTGCCGTATTTTATTTCAAAAACGCATTAATTCTATTCAGGTATTCAGGACCAAATCAAACTCGAAAAATTAACATGGACGAGACTTCTTGGCCTTTATTAATTACCACTTTTGAATTGTCATAACCATGGGTCACATATCCTAATTGAGAGTGTCCACCATATATTTTAGTGGCAAACGATGACTTTCAACAGCCTTTTTTCTTTCGGTTAAACAAGAAAAGCAGTGTGTGGCGCAAACACTCTTTTTTAGGTATAGAATTCCACATTACTGATCAACACGATACAACAAACACGCTAGTTTTGGCGGATTCAACTTGTGTTTGTTTGCAGGTCAATGTCGGACAATCAAAATGGCGTATCTGTCAAATTAATACTTTTTGTTGGCGCCATCTCTTAGTAAAATTGGAAAAAACGTGTACATACACCTGGTAAGGAAACGTTGACTCAACCATTTCAGATTTAAGTAGATTTAATATGAAAAACCTGGATTTGGATGAATTCTTATTTTGAATTGAAACAAGAGCCAACATGGCATCGACCTGACATCAACCAATTTCGCATCAAAATCACTACAAAACCAAGATCTCTGCGTGATACGTGCGTTGACTTGTCACATATTCGTCGAGGATGCTACATTGAGACGTAGTCATTCCTATTTTCATGGCTATGATAATGCACCATCGTATTTATCGAAACGTTTTGCGTAAAACTCAAAAGAAATAATGTTGTAGCTTCATCAGTCTCTGTACATGTTCAACACAGCTCTCTTTGACTTTTGGTGGATTGAAAACATTATATCCTTTATTGTTAGACGATACACATAAGATTTTAGCTTATGTGGTGATAGCACTGCAGTTCGTTATGAAAATCAGCATTCTAGAATGCTTCGACATGGCCACGACATGGCCACCAAATTCAAGGAAGTCCTATTAAAACTATTTTCACTGTGAAGAAAACCGTGTACAATTGAAAAATCGATGAAAACTGTCCCTTAAAAAATATCTCAAAAGAATAGAACTGGTAAGGTATGATTCAATTGACAATCTGAAAACTTATAAAGCATTCAATATCCGAACGGTACACTATTTTTTTCCCGCGGTACTTATCTTGCAACAATTATTTTGATGTCTCAATTTTTTTGACAAGTTTTGACCACCACGCAATTTTGGCGCTTGTAGCGAAATAAACACTTAAGCTTAGCTTTGTTTTGACAAGCCTTGTAAGATTATATTGGTTCCTTGATAGTATTTTATTCAAATCGAAAACCAGGAACTTTTTTATAGTTTTGCACTAGAATATGAGAATAATAAAAGAAAAAGGAAGAAAGAATAAGGAATTCTGGTGTTAGGTGGACTTTAGGGGTGCGCAGCTGGTGACTTATGTGAATAAAATAATCCTTCAATCTATAGTTACTTGTTATTTGTACTTCGAAGATGACATTTCTATAAAACTCATATTTAAAAAAAATGTTTTCTCGCCTGATTGGTTGTTGTTCACCGTGTGGTATAGTTTGAGCTTGACTCAGGCTCAATTGTTTAGCTCGAAAACATTGAAATTCAAGTTGATTCTATTGTCTATGATCGTTTTGAGCAAGACTACCAACTGTAAGAAAGAAACGCCATTCTAGAATCGAACTTAGGGACTGCTTAATTGGCTTTCTTGCTCTTTGTAAGAAGGATATTACTTCAGACAAATCAGGCAAGCATCCAATGAACACTAACAAATTTAAGAGTCCGATGGATATCGTTTGTTTTATTTGATCTTTTTTGGCTGAAATTATTATTCTTATTATTTTTTTGTTACAATCCTCGTCCCTCTCCAACCCTCTTCTTGTGGAAAATCACGATTTTACTTGACTTTCTCTATCTTTAAAGTTCTAATCTAGGACTTTTGTAAGCTCAACAGATTGGGACCTCGAGACAGCACAGTCAAATAACGTGACCAGGAAAGAAAAACATCAAAATAATTTGACAGAGATTTATGGTGACATTTCCATCACTAGGTTTCCATCATAAAACTTTTCACATCCTGGGTCCATTTATCTGAAAAAATCCAAACGAAAATCCCCTGGAATTTTCGAAACATAAATAACAAATGAATATTCGCAACTTTCGGACGCTAATTATACAATTCATTTATCATTAAACTACCACAACTGCACTACTAATTACAAAACTTTGTTCCCTGATTGTACATATATGGGGAAAATTCTCGTTAAATTTTCCGCACCAACCCTGCAGTCATCCCTTACGTTTGCCACTACGTACCAAACTCTAGACCAAATATTGTCCCCATAACATGTTGTAAATTTGTATCGTTAAATAACTTTGAGATCAAGTTTCACCAGCTATATTTTCATTTTTCGTTTAGCTGTTGGAAAAGTTTAATAAGTTTTTCTTTTATACGAAACAGTTCTTTTGAATTAACACTTCCTTGCACAGCTAGTCGACATGTCAATTACAATTTTATCGCACATATGGATCGGAATTTTACGTACTACACAAGCAATACGTATAGGAAGTCCAGTGGCTTTTTATCTCGAAGCCAAAAGATTAAGTTATTTCAATTCGTAAAGATTTTACGAGTTTGGGGTTGTAATTAAAATTTTCATTACATGAACTACCACAGCTGTTTCCAAATGTTGCGTTTACCCTCCAAGCCGATTTGTATAGCAAAAAACAAGGTAAAATATCCTCAAGCTCAGGTAATGCAAGTGTTCCATGCCTAATGGAGCGGTAGCTATGCTACTGATTCGCGTGGTTAAATTAGGTAATTGCATGAACACCTGGTGATCAGGGAAGTAAATGTGACTGGGAATTGGTAATAAAATTGAACCTCATATTGCTTAGATGTAGATAAAGACAATATTGAATCAGGGTAACTCGAAAAAGTTGTTGCCAACGATAATTTCAAATAAGAAAAGAAGAAATTCATTGATTTTTAAGGTAGCAGTCATCAGGATGCAAGTGCCATTGGCTTCCCTAAAATTAATTTAATTTTAATTATAATTATAATAATGAAATAATTTTCTTATGTCTGATCTTCTCTTTGGTACGCATCTATGGAACTGTCGGAAGAAAGGATAGACTGAAACTTTTTAAAGGATACCAAATAATGCCTATCCGAATGTCCCGATGTCCTTCTCCCAAATGTGCTAATATCCGAGGTTGTGGTTATTTCAACAAACGTGGGTACAGCATGGCTACTGATAAAGTGATGAGTACCGGCAAATGTGCTCTCATTAACTTACATCCTGGAAAATACTTACTAAGCTAGCTAACTTTCAGCAGTAATCAACTGATATAATACCTTTATCGAAACACTGAAAGTGCGGCCAAGCGTTAGTTCTACCCAAATCCTGGCTTACCATATTCTTCGGTTTTGAAAATCTGAAGGACAATAACCCACCTTTAGGTTCGAATTCTTAGAAAGGCTGTTGCGCCATAGATGATCATCATTCGTAGGAAGACCTACCTACACAATTACGAACAGGATGGAAGACTCTTTCTCATGAAAGGATTAGGAGAACCTGCAACATAGGAAGAGTGGCTAAAAATAGCTGTTGGAGATCTAAAACTGAGAATTCAACCGAAAGCACGGAGCGAAAGTTATACCGCAGTTTGCTTATACGAAATCGAAATGTCGCTGTGTTCTGTCTTTTTGCTTTGCCCGGTGATTGTTGTCAATGTCTCTCCCACCTTCTTTCCGCATTAAAGGTAGATAAACCACAACGGATTTTATGAGAGGAAAGGCAAGCTCTCTCTAGATTTATTGGTAGATAAGGTGCTGAAAGTCGTGGTAAACAGCGTGTTGCACTACGCTAGGGTGACTCATAAAGAAAGGCATCTATGTTCGCTTGAAGGCGTAGAGGAAAGCCACACAGCTTCTTCAGTAATTCCTCTTATCTCCATCCTTTCTGGATGAAAAGGGGATATCATTGATCGGAAACTGCCATCCGGAATAATATGACACAGTTCCAGGTTAGGTTTCCAAGGCAATAAGGAAGTTTTGTTTGTAGAGGCAGACCAAACGTTTTGAGCGGCTAATAGGCCTTAAATCAGCCTTAACTCAACCTTAACTTAATATTAATATTATTTATCAATTACAAAATTAATGCTGACAAGCAATTCATGCATTTTCATTGTAACAATGAAAATTTGTACCCGCGTCGACCAAGCAGGAAGAAGCAACCTACTATGTAGGATTTGTTGGAGACCCTTCAAGCTCAACCTCGAAGTAATGTGACGCTGTTTTAAGTTAGGTTTCCGAAGACTGGTTATTAGCAACTTCTTTCTTAGCGAGGTTCCTTGTCTTTTCAGCTGGAATGCTTGTCAAACATTGTAAGTGAAAAAAGACGAGCGAAAGTGGGCGTATGATTATGAGAGGAACTGTCAACCAGACTGGCGGACTTGTCAAACATTATAAGCGAGTCAGAACGCGCAGAAGTAGGCGTATGATTAACAACGGACTAGTTACTAGTAACCTCTAACTTAGGAAGAAGTTACTAGTAACCTCTTAGTCAGGAAGAGGACTAGCCTTGACAGTTGGAAACGTCATCAAGCGTTGTATGCATGGTGTGAAGGAACAGTCGGAACTGGGTGTCCATTGTTAGAGAAACAGTGAAATTTACCCTTGTCATGACAGAAGTTCGTCATTTTGCTTATCACTTACTTTGGATTCTGGGATTGTGTTCAAATGAGTTCAATCAGTTCAAACCAGTAATCTATTTCGTATAACACACTACCAAAGCTAAATCTTTAGCTACAATATGCGAGCATGCGACAATGTAGCTCTGGTCTTTGAAACAAAATTGAGGCACCGAGTGAAGAAGAGCCTGATTTTTAAACAGCGAACATGCATTTATTAGTCTTGCCTACACAAGACACTGTCTACACTTGCCTAGCTCCGATTTTCAGTATGCGATGAAAGGAATGCCTGCTGAAAAGGAAATTCCCTTCACCAACGAAGTAAGGCATATTGTAAGATGATTTGCTTGATGAAATAAGCGATGTCTGCCAGGATAATGTAATTGACGGAATACCGACGTTTGTTTGACAGCTGAAACTTTCTTATAAAAAAACATTTGGACGGTTCTAATGATAAGAATGAATATACGAGTCACTAATCACCTGACCGTATCGGGAGTGATTGGCACTCCTCATATGTTATTGTTCAATGTTATTCTTCTTGGTTGTTTCCAAAGGACCGAAATGATATGCAAAAGGAATTTTTTTTTAATTCAAAGATGCCTTAAGATATAGAAAAACCTTAAAGTATGCAAAAATAGGCTCTAGTCTAAATTTATTGTGGAAAACAGATCCTGGCATGATAACCAGACTAAGTAAGGAGATTTTTAATACTTACTTGAGCCGACGCCTTGTCATATTGTGAACCTCTGTCGGTAGGGCTTGATCGGTAGGATTCTAAACGAACACCTGGAATTGTTTTATAACATCCTGTCAAATAGGCAATATTTTCTTTCCCAAAGAAATGCATAGTTAAATATGTTGACTGACGGCCAAGCGAATGGGCATTCATTAGTTTTGAGGGAGTGCTTAGGTATTTAAATTGGCTTAAAGTTCTTGCCTATCCAATCAGTGACAAGTGACAAGCGCTATTGAGATGCTAATTCTCAGCAAGTGGAGAGTATACTTTACCTTTATAGTATGAGAGGATCCTGGCAGTACGAGAGGACCCTGGCGAGCAGAAGGTCTTTACTTTGCAGTACAGGAGATGTTTGACATGTTATTTCAACTTAAAAATCGTCTATGGTTCTTTTGATAGGAAAGATGTTATCAAAACTTTGAATATACTTACAAATTCTGATACGGGATTTGACAAAACCCAATTCAGGCTCACTAATCGATTGCTACAATTCGGGTGAAACATCTATCAAATCAAATTCAAAGCCTTTAACCTCAACGACTTGTGTACAACATATGAATTTCGGACTATGAATGAATTAATGAATTTGTTCGGGGGTATCGCAAGACAGCCACATTGGTCCCCTATTTTTAAATCTACATTTTAGATTTTTCTTTAATTTTATCGGCTATTTCTTGCCGTTCTGCGCGTATGATATTAAGTTGCATTCTCCAGTCACGTTCCTTGAAAGACACATCTAATTTTCAAAGTAAAACGAACTCTCTGTTAAAAGGGTCCAAAGATAATCTTCTTACGTGGAATTCCGAGAAATGTCAGATGATATTTTTTTCCTATTAAACGCTCAGTCCTAACAGAAGATCATCACGTTAACACTCCTCCCTAAAGCATACGAACATCTTTTAACATCTTTTAAGGAATAATAGTTATATCAAGACGTTGTCTAAAGAAAAGTTTTGTGACGTTCATGAGTATACCCTCTTCTTTCATATCCCAGTGTTATTCAGATTTCTGCCCTTGTTATTCATAGAGATAGACTCGAGTTTGCTTAAATTTATTCGTCTAAAATCGTCCTTTTTGCTCAGTTAATATCATCTAAGAGCTATAAATGTATCAAGTCATCGCTTGCCTTTTGCAAAAGCATGAAAACCTGTCACTTCGCCTGTGTTATCCTTAGTTTTAGTTTTGCATATCTATTTTGGTCGAGTAATAAATGAGTGAATGAGATATCGTGGTTTAGGAATTCTGACCTGCAAGTTTACGATAATAAGCCTAAAAATAGTTGTAATCTTTTCTATGCACTAGACTTCCCTACTTTACAATGGTTTCGTGGTGTTACTTGGATTCTAGAACAACATGAATCGCTAGGGGTGTTAGTTTGCCTGCCAGTAATTTCGGATGTTATGTTTAACCACATGCCTGATTTTCTAGTTTTGGAAAAATGGTCCGTGGTTGTTAAACGTCAATTCCAGATGTCTTTGTACTACTGCTAGCATCAGGTTTACAGGCATGAGCCTTTATTAGGAGTTAAGAAGCTAGACGAGGGGGTTTGCTTTGATTTGGGTTCTTCTCAGGGAGAGCAATTGATGTCATGGAAGAAGAAGCAGCTCTGAGAAATCCTCAGAATCCTCAGTGCCGTCTCCTCGAGCACGGTGTTCCCTTACAACTTCTTCCAGATTCTGTTTTCGATCCTCATTAACTCATGAAGATGAGATCGGTATTTTCGTTCCCTTCAGCCCGTTCGACCCCGGTTTAATGTTTCTGTCGCAGTTTATCACTGATAAAACGCTGGTCGGATAGTTCAGCATGTGTTGTCGAATTCAGAAGGATATTCCTCATTCAGAAGACTAAGAAAATTATTGAGCTTCAATAAAAAAGTAGAAAATTAAAAAGAAGAAATGCTAGTGGAAGGTTAACTAGTAGACGCTCAGAGGAATTAGAGGGTGCCGAAAAATGAATAAATGTCCTTTTTGAAATTTAATTTATTTGAAATTTTGCTAAAACCCCACCTTAAATATGAAAAACGACTGAATTTCAAGAGTCGTCGATTGTTAAACCAGTGACAAAATTTTTCGTTCACAATGCGGTAGTAATGTCTTTGGACTCTTTACACTTTTCTGCATGATTGCATAAAGCCCGCATTAACTATTTCACATATGTAACGTCAAACTCCATGCGGTTACCCAAACTGCAGGTGAACGTGTCAATTGTCTGATTGCTTGTTCGATTCGTTAAAGAAAACATTGATCATGCCGCTATGATCAAACCATAACAAACAAGATCCGAATCGACGAACTCATCGAAATGGAAGGTTTCATTCCCTGCATGAAGAAAAAATAATAACAAATACATTACCTTACTGTTGAGCAACGACAACTGACCAATCAATACGTATATGTTACACAGGTAAGTACAACCTTTGTCGGGATGCAAAAGTGAGCCGGTGGACAACATCATTGCACTCTTGACATGATCAACGAATGACTTGATTGTACCTTTTTATCGAATGTTGATCGCTAAACACATTAGACATACTCACATATGGATTTTCACTTTAGATGCGATTTATTGCACAATTGATCAATTATTGATCGTACCACACGTTCAAGATTTGTGGCCGTCCGAATAAATTGGCATGCACTCGACAGCGATTAATAAAAGCCTTCGAGCAGGAATAGGGACTTGGATGGATACTGATCGACATGAGTGCCGAAGAAAAGTTTTAACAATTGACGAAGGTGCATGATTGGGTTGGTCTTTTGCGAGTCAAGGCCTTAAGGTTCATCTAGCTTTTGGGTTCGGGCGAGCTGACAGAAGATTATGCACACATCCTTCTGATAGCTGCATACACCCTTGAAGCGTTCCTAATTTCCAGACAAGAAAACAACTGGACCGAATCGCAAGGCTGTCCTGAGTCCCTTCCGACTTTCATTGATCAGTACAACGAGTGCAGGTCCGATAGATTCAGCGAAACAAAAACCATCTTAGTGAATGACTGGTCAACTTCCTCAAGGTATTTCTACGACATTAATCGTGCCATCATTGTTGAAGAAAGTATCTTGGAAATTGCAATGGCGATCAATCACTGAAACCGAACGCTAAACCCTAAATATTGCTAACAAGTGACTCTCATCTTGCTTACATCTTGCAATTAAACGAGAAAGCTCCTTTCTTCGATGCACCTTACAAACGAACGGACCAACAAAAACTTCCTTACGCAATGCCCTAATCGTGTCCATTGCACTCAATTGTTACCGTGGACAGTGGGCAACAATTTCTTCAAACATGTCTTAAACGCCGCATGATCAATAGGTGCCATTACAGTTACATTGGTTATAAAAGATCGCTTGATGAGAGAAAGCGTTTGTGATGGTGAATTTCCATGTTTATCTTGTTATGCTTTGCATTGCATGTACTCGAGTGATTTTCGGCACCAATAAACCAACATAGTGTGATCCATAGCATGTGAGAGCCTTTTTTTTCTCCTGATATTATTGGTATTATTGGAGCCCACGACTTTTGCATTTTGAGTGGACGCGATGGCATCTTATGCCGCCTAACCGGAGTCTTGAATTTTTTTTACAACTTTAACTTTAGCCGCCACCTCTTAGACTTTTTATGCTTGCGATCGAATTACCAGATTATCGTGTTGATCTTGCTGCGAATTAACTACCATGTCGACGCCTTACCAAAGTCTGATAAATCGAAAATTGGATTTCTTGCGAAGATATATCGTAAATTTTTACGCGATTAGGATGAGAATAGTGATGACGATATGAGTGGGCTGGCTGGCTGATTGGATACGAGTTGCTTGATCCTCCTCTGGCAGATCTAGATCCTCATTTTATAATCATGAACGTGAATAGGGTTGTATGTGGTTAGACTAGGAATTAATGTAGACTATGATGTACCAATAGCTTTGGGTTGGAGCTTTTCAAAAGATTTCATTTAAAGATAAAAAGTCTAGGGTGGAATTCATAATGACGATCCTGTTCAACTTGAGTCATGATTGATCATCATATGCGACGATCTTAACCATCTTATCAACACTGAGAAGAACCGGCTGCATTCGCGAAGATATTTTATAAGCTGGTAGAAATTCAAGGCGGCAATTTAGAATGCTTATCCAGGGAAGACAGTAACTATAACACATTGATTATTGTCACATACATATTTTTTTTACAAAGTCTCTAATTCACCGCGCTTAGTCCTACACATTTCTCTTCTCGTTCTCTACGAAAAATTGTTTGTCCTGACTGCTTCAAAACAACCCAACAGTGACCGTAATGTTTCTATCATCTTCAAATTCCTTACCTCAAAGACGAGTCCTTTAGCCAGGAACAGGATTAGAAACCACTGGAAGCCAGATTAGAAGCCAAACCACTAGATCTCCAGCAGTTTGAGACCCAATTCATGGGTAGTATCCATTGCAACCGCAATTTTGTGATAAAACAGTTTCGCGTGACTATTTTTGGTTATATTCTTTTATATTTGTTATTGCTTCCATCTTCATAAAATTTTTTTGTGCTAGAAATAAAGAAACCTTCCTTTTAATTTTATGTTTTTTTATTTACCTTG
Organism: Stratiomys singularior; assembly: GCA_954870665.1. Lineage (NCBI taxonomy): Eukaryota > Metazoa > Arthropoda > Insecta > Diptera > Stratiomyidae > Stratiomys > Stratiomys singularior. Next base: position 7,660,765 of record OX940881.1, on the reverse strand, counting down.
CGGAATCGATTTTCGACCGTGATCGTTCGGTCTTCAGCAATCGCAATCAGCAATCGCTGATGAAGACCGAAAAAACATAAAATTAAAAGGATGGTTTCTTTATATTCTTTTGTTATCTTGGTTTATCCGCACAGCAAGAGCTCGAAATGGTGTCTTCCGTTTCCTAATGCAACTGAATTTTCCACGGAAGCAACAGGCCTTTCTTTTTAAGCTTGATACTGTAATTTCCATCAGTGCCCGTAAGGAGAATCGCTTTGAAGTCATCGATTGTTCGTTTGGATAAAAATGGGTCCAAAACTTTGGCCTCGTCCATTGTCAAAATTTTACCTTATTTATTTGGACCTACGAACTTGTCATAGTCCGATTCAAAATTCTCGTTATTCAAGTTGCAAACGCGTTTTTCGCTTGGAATTCGTACGTAAAGTTTTTTTGAACGCTACCATATGTCAACGAGAATTATTGGAACGCCCTATGCCTGTTTGTGATGTTTGAATATGTCAAATTCTTCAACTTTTTTCACGCCACATTCAGTAAAGATCGTTGATGAATATCCTTTGCGATGTTCACCTTCATTGAATATTTTGGCTAGGTTAAGCGTGCACCTATGGAGTATAGAGGTGCAGAGTTTCCAAGTGTTTCCATTAAGTTTACAAGTGTGTCTACCAAGTTGTCATATATGTCTTTGGTTGACATTTTTCGCAGAGGTTATTAATTATCAATAATGTGAACAACTCAATCTCCGTCAAGAAGAATTTTGATAACACAGGGAAGATATTTTGAGGTCTGACTCGAATTTTCCTGTTGTTGTTTTGACTTTGTCTGTATTCAAATAAATGTGCCTTGCGTTAATCCTGGTAAGTTTATTTGATATGGGCATGTACAAAAAATTTTTGGGGTTTTATGCAGACTGGAAATAATCCATAAATTTTTGGTCTACTATAGTGCAGAGAAATACTGCAAAATTAGAATTGAAGCTGTTATAATGGTAAGTATTTCCCTGGAAAATTTATAGAAAATCATTTTATGGAAATTTTTTTATGTTTCCTTGTCAGATATTGGAAGAGTAACCGATCAAGAATAGAGTTCAGTCCTCAAAAATAAAATGTGCGTTCTTTGAAGTAAACAATGAAAGCTTTTCTTACGTAATCCCTTAAGAACGAAATCGAAAATTAGACCACTGTCAATCACGATACTGTATTTAAACTGATGATTATCATTATGACATTTTGACAATCTGATTGTCATCGCATTCTCTCATCGAATAATTCAACCATTAAGATCCTATCAACTCTTAGTTTATTTATATTAGTGAATTGACCTGCACTTTATACTGATTTCTTTATAGAGGTTTATATTTATTGTTTTCCGGAAATGTGGAGGGGGGGGGGGGGGGTTGCGTGAAGAAAGATGTCAGGAGAGAGAGAGAGAGACAGCGGATTTGAAGTAGGGGTTGAAATGCTTCTATAGGCTTAAAATGTCTATGTACACTCCTTCTTTGTGAATTGTTTTAAAAAAGGAAGAACTCTTTTTTCAGACAACATACACGACGTTTTTTATGGAGTCGTGCATTGGAAAGGGTGATGTTCAGAGTTTATAGCAGAGTCTTATGTTGTTTGAGACGAATATTAAGCTTTTGACTGACCAGTCATCGGTTCAAAATAAACCAGGAATCTATGAACAGAAACTTTGAAAACGCAACGGTTTCCGCGGACGGCTACTACTCCAATGCATTGGACAAAAGATTTGGTGGTCCTAATTTTCGCGTTCCGGTAAGACACGGATATCTGTGTTAGTCTACCTTTATAAATGGGAAAGGTTAGAACACTCGAATGGAGTTGTTAGATTTCCTTTACAGGGACACGTTCTTCTGGTTAATAACAACTCAATTGTGGAGAGACCGTCTAATTTGACGACCAAATTTTTTGCATCCTCACCCTAAACCGAGATGAATCATGTCTGATTCATGACTGACAAGCGTAGCAATAATAGCGTGATCTACACACAGCTTGTCTGAGATAGCCTTTAAGCCTTATCATCTATAGCTGTTTTATCAGGACTAGAATATGGAAGAAGACAAAATGTGAGCAAGTGTATGCATGCTCAAATCTAGTGTATGGGAGCAACTGAATACAATAAGGGTGAAATAACCAGTGGTGAAATTTATTCTACCGATATGGTACCGATGTGAGTCTTAGACAAAGTAAGTTAGGATTTTCATGTAGGTGTAATATTATCATAATCTGGAGATTTGAGCTTAAGCTACAAATAGTTGGAATAGGTTAAAGGTTTAGAAACAATTTCAAAATGCTACAGAAAAAGAACGATTCTCGAGATGTAACTACTAACTAATATTCACGCTGCAATCAAGTTAACCATACGTAAGTACTGGTTTCGAAAGACAAGACAAGAAGTAAATTGTTTTCAGTTCTCCAAAAGATTCGAAGATTCTGGAATAACTCCTCCTTACTGCTAGAAAATCAATTTTTTTCGAATATTATCTTAATTTATTCCCACAGAAATTCGATTATCAACGATAGTTGATCAGCATGCTATTGCGGTCGTATGTTTATCTCAGCTTCGCTCACAATATGGTATCTATTTGGCCTCAATTCACATCATCATCTTCAATAACTAATTGAACACCTTGAGGAAGAAAAATGCATAAATGAAATGTTTTGCTTCAGCCACATCTTCCTCCAAATCAGATACTTTGATAGCGATGGTGTAGTAACGCGTATCGATTTATCTGTTAAAGATAGTATTCTGAGTTGAGCTTCTAAGCGCTTGTAAACTCTCCATTATCAATCAAAAACCATATTTGCTGCTGGTAAATACTTTCAACTGTTCTAATGTATCTTCTTATGTATGTTGTGCAACCTTGTAGCTCCTGCTGCTGCTCCTGCTGGAGTTCGTTCAGCCATAACTAAAGAAATATCTTTCAAGTTGAAATATGGCGATGCGGACCTTAATTGCAATGTCATGCAGTTATTCTAGCATAATGTTGCAAATGATTAGGAGTGAATGGACGATGATGATAATGGTGTTGCTGCCGGCTGAATCGTCAATCAAGCCTTTGCACTCACGGTTACTGACCAGTAAAGTAGCTGCAGAATGCAATTTTCGAATTTCGCGGCACATATGAAAAACTACAATGTGTGATAAGGAATTTTATAGGAAATGATGAAGACAATCGGTTGTCAATGGTTAAAGTTGTTGAGAATAGACAGAAAAGGATTTAATTCATTTGTGTCAAATACTTTATGTATACTGGGACTAGCATATATCCATCGAACAATGTGCAATGAATTAGGACGTGTCTTGATTGTCGCGTAAACAAGGACAAGCTACTGAGGGTACTTGATGAATATTTTACTAGAACTTGTATGGTAAGGGATGGAAGTAAGGTATGAAATGTAAGAGTCCCAAAAAATCCAACAATTCACAAAAAAATTACACTATTGTCGCCGATCAAACTATTGTCCCATATTTGTTGCTCTCACGAAAACCTGAACGTACGCATTTATCCACTAAAAACTTTTGATCGAAAGATAATCTCTGGTGGAAAGTAAAAAATTCACAGTATGGAAAGTCTATCCTAGTGCCATCTTAAGCGTTTTTTTGGGTCCGATATACACCTCTTGTCGCATCAACCATTTTCAGTAATAGCTGCTCGGTACGGCCATTTCATGTTGAGGTATGTCAAAATAAATTGAGTTTTCACTCGTGACAGTGCGATACAAAAATGATTTGGCTAGATATCAGCTTAGCCAACATTCTATCTTCGCTTCAGCTCACATGAAATCAATGTTGCATTGTTATGTCTTTGCTCAATAATGCTTCCAAATCCATATCTTCAAACTGTTGTTCTGAATCACAGGTTTTTTGAACCGCCTTCCCAATATAAATAACTTGACAGCAATCAGATATGATCCCTATAAGCCCAGCGAAGAGAACATCCTTGTTCCCTATTACTAGTGCACCCTGCCTACTACTGTTGCACTCGTAACTACTCTAATAATACTACGATTACCACCACCACTACTACTACTACTACGAATACTACACAACGCATGGTGATGGGAACGAATCCTAGAAATGTCAGTTATGACTGGACATATATTAACTTTCATTGACATTATCAACCTTTTATCAGAGTGTCTGTGCGGAAACTCTTCCAGATATGACGTTCGCTAGGAGTCTATTGTGCATATGATTCACATATCAAGAGTGCTAGAGGGTAGTCCTCGTGAGGGATATATTCTTTCACTAGTTTCCTTGGTTTTTGAATACCTACTCATTGAACCAGGAGGCTACAGCCTGTCATGAATTGCACCAGTATTATGCATTCGAAATCGGTCTTTGGCCAGAGACTGGAGCATTGCAAAAATGATGAGGACATGTTAACATGGAGAAGTTCGTCACACTACCTTCGAGGAGTGAAACCATGACAGAATCGAGACGGGGACTAGAGGGATTTCAGTTGAAAATGTAGTGAACTTGATCATCACTGCTGCATGGGTTTCCTCTATGACCCCGACATAATTCGTATCATTTACCAAAAAAAAAGTATTATTGTAGAGTAATGCCAAGGAGACTTACTGCCCGCCCATAATGCACTCTTCTCAGTTTTATCAGTGCTTCAAGTCGGCTGCAAAAACTCGAGAACAAAGATCCAGGTAAACAAAACGTTGACAAACGATGTGTTATGCTAATGATTATGAAACATGTGAGCTCCGACGCAACAGCTGCAAACGAAATAAATGCATTCAAAAAAAAGGCATTGTAAACGAGCAATGGTGGATAAAGTACAACTGAGGGCTGTATGATTTTTTTTGACGAGCCAAGCGCCTCCATGATATTTAAACTGTAGAAGCTGCAATCGGTTGGATATTTGCAATAGATAAATGAAGAACGAATACCTTGGAGAAATTCTCAGTTAAGGTTGAGGGTGGGCTGCGAATGAGAAAACCTCAAAAGCGTGCACAAGACGCAATTGACGTTTATAGGAACTCCCTGCTTGAATGCTCAAATTAGAAGACGCAATCTGTAGTTAGATACTATTCGAGCCATCTCCTAAGGGAGGCCGAGGACCAAGAAGGCCATAGGATTTTGTTCTCGCATCGGGGACCAAAACTGTTTTTATAAATATATGGAACCTAGTCAACTAGCGCCCACCTCGAAGTACAAATTGAAAAGAACATTTGGCAACTACAGAAGGGGTAGAATGATCTCCTTAGCTTCCTTAAGAGTATCTCTGAACAGTAGTACCATTCGCGAGCATCACGAATGTTAATGCTGGTCTTTATTACCCCAACAGTGGACTCAGATGTAAATAACCATAAAAGTAGGGAACGATTATGACGCCTCGCTGATACAAAAAATTAATGGGCAATTTATTATTCAATAGCAAAAAAGCGAATAAAAGATAATTTTCGACTTCGAGCTCCTTATTTTTCCTCCTCCACCTCCTTATTTTCAACTCCTTATTTTATGTGGGTCCCTCATTGTATGGCTACCAAACGAAAAACTGTATCAACTTTATTCTGCGAACTTTCTTCTAGACGTCTGATAAGTCCTCCAAACGTTTCTGATGGCCTGCCGAAAGGCAATAACTTTATGGAACTTGGTGTTGTTTTTAATAACTCCTTAACAGATGATTCAGTTCATTTCCGCTCTTTCAACAATTCCTAATAATCTCATTCGTCAAATTGGTTTCCATTATATCCTGAAACAAAGAAATGTTCTCGTTTATTATATTTCTCAGGCGACAAAGTGATTATAAGGATTATACTATTATTTCCGATTGTCTAGAAACTACCTAGTAACACACTCTCAGTGTTAGAGCAGAAACACAATGAAAAACTTAAAAACGTCAAGATGGTTTGAGGAAAAATGAATACGAGAAAAGCGTTACGAGGAAGGGTTATGAGGGAAAAAAATTGTAGCAGTGAATTCTCTGTTGGAAACGGATAGGCATAACCACTCAGTTTCAGGAAGCAGTTCAATAAAAAAGTCAAAGGATGACATCAATTGCATTTGAGGCAAAATGAAAGGAAAATCCTTTGTACATTTCGAATTACATGCGAAGGCTTTCACGAAAACAAACATGATATATGTAAAATTTAAACGAATTATATGAGATAAACATTTTTGAAAATTCCAAAAATTAGAATTAAATAACAAAAGCGCAAATTAAACACAAAATAAAACAGTAAAACAACAAAGAAAAAACATTCAAAAAACATAAAAAAATTAATAAACATTAAAAAAAACTGTCATAAAACAAAAGTTAAACACAGATCCTGGTTTTTGTTCGAACACTTTATGACAGGTCACCTGAATTTGACGTTTGACATTGTTTGATGACGGTACGGGACGGAATGGGTCAATCGTTCTGAGTTGTCGTTGCTTCAAGTCCTTGCCAAGCAAAATGAACCTACTCCAATGATCGACACATGGCAAATTTGCTTGATATACTTCATGAGGAAAAATTTTATACTATGCGCTGCGCAATTAAAGGACACACTTGTGGGTCCAATATTGTGGCCATAAATTACTAAAAGACTAAAAACATCGACGGACTCCCTCGCATTTTCTGGCTATAGAAGTATGGGCCCGGATGCATCAGTTGTTCGTGCTCAGAAGCGAAAATCATCCTTAATTTGATTAAACTTTCATATCAAACAGTTTGAGACAAAAGTCGTAAATATTGCTTATAAACTTCCAACAAATATAATTAAAAATACTTCGTTTGAATGGGCAATATTTGAGACACATTGATTCTTAGGGATGCACATTGATTCATCCAAATAAAGTCCTGGTGAAAATCCTACGAGAATAGGATGAATAATCGCAAATCTAGGAATTTTTTTCTTATCTGATTTTGCTCGGTTTTAATTCAAAAAAATTTTTTTTATCACAATTCCATTATTTCTCTAAAAAAACGTGTAATAAATAAAAGCAACACATTTACCAACTGAGAAATTAAATTAATTTCATTCTGACGACGCCGTTTTTTTTTTTTTATAATTTTCGTCCTTTTATCCTTCTTAGCTCCCTATTTTCATTGCTTGTACATTGCTCCTTTGGTTCATGCTATGCATTATGATCCTATACAAGTCCGAAAAACGACAGATATATTAAATTTGGGGAGAAAGGATGCAGTGGAAATTATTCTTTGCATTAATTTTACTTAACTAGCCCAAGCGCTCTTCACTCGTGAATGAAATTCCCTGAAATTTAATTTAGTAAAATCCTCCTTATTTCACCACTGAATTTCTCTCTCTCCTTATCAGTGTATCGTTCTCCGTCGAATTCATAATCCACTCCGTTAACATCAAAGTATCATTATCGCATTTGTTGAAATGAAAACGCAACACACTCCGATGCGGTGCATTCCTCTTATTTTGGTTTATCACCCCCCAAAAATGAGCACGGTCGTGGCATCCTCACCCCTATTTTGTAGTGTTAACGTGCGACCGGCGAATGAACCTGATGCAAATAATTACTTAAGCACGTGCATAGAAGGAAGGGGGGTCGCCTCCATCAAACGAAATTATATCCTTCACAATGTTGCAACTAAGCCTTGTCAAGGACGAGGGTGGGTAGTTTGGAGGCATTGTAACTCTAAGGCTGATGTGTTGTATGGAATCCCTGGTGCGTTTTTGCAAGGGCCGAAGCAAAAGAAAAAAGTCAAATAAATTGAAATTCCGCAGACTTGCGATGAAAAAGGAAGAATAGAAATCGGTTTGAAAGATACAAGACCTTTAGGTGGTAGCATGTTATCGTCTTGTCGTCAACTGGGCAAATCTTATACGTCCTCCCCGCTTCGTGCAGACTATTCATTTGGTGTGGAAGCTTCTCAAGAGGAATGAATCCATGTGCATAAAATACTTAGCACAGGGGTGACAGGCAAACGTTTTGGTACAGTTATCACACTGTCGCTATTTCAGTAGGATTCTTGCGCAATAAAGATGATCTAAATGATGATGGTATTCCTTTTTTCGCCATGGAATTTGTTTGAGACGAAATATGGCTAGTTAAGGGTAGGTGTAAATTGATTGTGATGTAAAACTGAAAGAATTCCGACAGATATCATCTGATGAAGTGTTGTATATGGAAGACATTCTTTTGCGTCCTTGCCATGAGTGTATGTCAAAGGATATAAATTTAGATATATTGTAGGATTGAAAGTCATATTCCATATTCACACTTAATAAATGCATGGACAAGTCAAATGCATTGGTCTTCATGTCCGACTTCTTTTGCGTTTCATATTCCTTTCCTTTTAAATTTTATGAATCTTTATCTCCTAGAACTTCAGCCTGTCCCAGATCTTTGCTTCGCTTAATAATTCGTCCATCTATCTCGCTCCATTGACCACATCTTCCAGTCTCGAAACCTGAGTAGCGACGTGTGATCTGCGTCGAAAATACAATATTTTCAGTTTTATTTTTACGATTTGAAGTAATCTTAAAAGGACTTTAGTATATCATCTTCAATTCGCTCATATATCGGTTGATCCAAAAAGGTCCTGACAGCTGGAATAGTAGATTTGTAACAAGACATAGCGTGTTTCCCTAAGTGCAATTTGCTAAGTGTAATTTCCTAAGTGGAATTTTTAATATAGAGTTTTCGGAATTCCAGGCTGCTTGTCACTATGGAAACCTATGTTGCTGATTCTCGAAACCTTATTGATTTCCCAAGTAATTCACGTTCTGAAATGCTCGCAATTTCGCGGCTTACTCTTGAAGACCACCGATTTGTGGTGGCTCATCTATTTCTTTATAACTTTCTCGTCCTCAAAAAAGTAATCACTTGGAAAATACAATCGTACGATCGCTCTTTAACGACCTCATTTTTAGAAAAACGCTCCTGGAAAAAAGTTCAGCCAACAGGTCTTTGAGACTCTAGCAGTATGGTGCGAACACATCTTGATTTAGCCTTTGAGATATGTAAGGAAATTGTAACAAAGCTCAGACCAATATTTCTCTTATTATTTGGCGAAAATTGTTTGCTGGTACCAGCAAACCAGTTGCAATAATTGCATGATAACACATGGCCAGCGTAGGACTACAAAACTGACAGCCATCCAAGCATTTGGGGCCAACAATATAGTGTTTTCAAGAGATCAAACAGGCGGAAATGCAAAAATTTACTGTCGCAACAGTCAAAAATATTCCAAATGGCAAATAAAATTCAAAAACCTACAAAATGGTTTATGCCGACATCCTGGTCCGGCCCTTAAGGTAATTTCATATTCAGTCAGCAGCTAGGCAACGCAGCGCAAGAATTCCACCATACCTCACCTGGTTCATCATTCACTGTCTCGCATGGAATTTATGTTTGCTTCACATATTCACCCACTTGCCATTAATGTCCATCCCCTTTGTTAGATCTACTCGTCTATTACCCTAAAACAATCCAATAGGGAACTCCACACCCTTGCGGTGTTTATTTGAAATTGGATGGCGTAAAACGTATGAGTTATATTCGTATCCTTCGTTACATGTACACATAAACCAAAGATATAGCAGAGCTACCTAACAAAATGAAAAAGACACGACAGGAAAATGTTTAATGTGCTAGACATTTGTTTGTTGCAATTCACCACCTTCCCTGAGCCGCCATCATTCTGATCACCCATACAAGACAGGACATCCTGAAGAAGGAAAAGTCATTCTATCAAAACGCAAACGTTGAATGAGTCAATTAGGATTATTAAACAGTCAGGGAAAAAAATCAGTCATTGACGTTGCTACTAAATATGATAAAGGGTAAGTCGACCGTTGCAACGGAACGACCATCCTGCCAAATGTCAGCGCGTCAGGACTTATTTCTATCATCCTGTAACCATGTCGTTTTGATGCTATAAAATTTTTGCTGGTATGTCGAGGCTGCACGCAGTGATGTGTTGTGATGTACATCTTTATCACTTGCGGAAAAACTGCGTGCGGGATCACCTTTCACATTTGTTGTTGCTGGACAAATACGTTTGGGGGATGAAAGTGGTGGGCGAGGGTTATGGTATTTTTATCATTAGCCCAGCGTGGCAATAAAGTATGAAATATGTAGCGAAAATTCGTGTTTTGACTTAATGAGAATGTACCTTCCATGATAGGGAGGTACGTCACGTATTATCCTCTTGCGTCCTCTCGCAACCTGAAATAGAAATTCGAAGGATTTTTAATGATTTTTATTTATAATTGGGTTATTGCATGAATGAAACGCGTAAAGTGGTTAGGGAGTAACAAACAGAACATACTCCTGATGCGGTATGAGAGTGACGAGGGAGTCCGAAAAGAGTCCAAAGAGAGCTTAACCAGGACCTCTGGGGATAGTAAAGCAACTAGACTTTTTGTAGCAAAAACTTAAATAAAAGAAATTTTTGTATAAAATCTTCGAAACAAAAGTCATATTACCTTGGAATATCCTACGTAAGTTATCAACAATTAATGAGTACTGCCATAGCGATGGAAAAAATTCCCAAAATAATGTTATTCCTGTTTTTTTGAATATCACAGCGTTATACTGTTCTGAATATTTCAACTAATGAATATCTTTTTCTGTTTGTTCTAGGTGAGTTGTCTGATGTGTGTCTATTTTAAAAAGGATAAAAACGTTAATATGCAGAGAATACGAGTATGGTATGAAGTTTATGATAAATAAACGCAACTGCTAGTCTCGATATCGTTGTTCGGCAGTTTAATCAAAAATAGTAAAATGATTATGCGAAGCTTATTTCTCTTTACTTTTCATTGTCATGTAAAAACATTTTAGGATTATAAATTCATCAATATTTATATAGAAATGTCAGTGCAAAAATGTCAGTGTGTACTTAAACTGTCACTTTGACAGTTGTTAAAGCAGTTTATCTCATAGGTTGTCGTGATGGAATTCTCACAACGACATTGAAAAAGATTTGGTTAGTCAAAATCAAATCGTTATGGATCAAAGTTCCATCTGTGAGAAGCCCTGAAACGGATTCTTACTGGTACTGGTACAGAAATGTGGATCATTTAAGGTGACTCAAAACGCTAATGATTATAACATTGGACAGGTAAAGATTCCTAAGTCATATAAAATCCAAAATAAACGCTTTAAAAAAATTCACGTGAGGGTAGCATTGAGAGAATTATGCTACTGTCAGAGGCTACCGTATGATACTCACTTTGCTCATTACTGTAACCTAGTCCCTGATCCTGTGCATGAGAAAAAAGGAAAAGGTGATCTTGAAAATCAACCATATCGTTCAGTAACTCTGAAAAAGCTCCAAAATCTCCAAAAATATTGACTGGAGGGAAAAAAGGGGTTTCAGGATTTATCATGGCTAGAGACTGTCTAAATTGACGAAAAAAGCTTCCCGATACAAAGAAAATCAGCTAAAGGGTTTGCTTCACAAATGAGTCGTTTATGAAAAATGAAAATCATAAGTCAAAATTAGAATAAGAAAGATAAAAATCAGTGAAAAAGCTCAAGAAACTTTGGTTGAACTCTGGATCGCTAATTGATATTCAGGTCTTCCAGTTGGAGCAGGAGAATGGTGCAGGCGTAAAAACAAAAGGCCAAGATTGGAAGGGGGCTTTAGTGTTGGGATAAGAATGAAGTTAGAAATATGCACGACGCTTTCTAATTGAGCATCCTAGTTTAGCACAGAAGCATTTAAATGACCGGGGTGGGACCAAGCAACAGCGTTGGAATGCCTTAAAATATCAAATTTGCAGGTTTCCCTTTATGACCGCAGGATGAAGGCATGCGGTATCTGTAAATATTACCCCATAAATGCGGAGAACGAGAAGCCATCACTGATCTTTGCTGCTTCTTAAAGTGAACCTCAAAAATTAATTTGAAAAAATAGAATTATACACAAAACTCCCAAAATGAAAGTAAACCCTCCAGTAATCACCTGTTATTAAACTACTGAATCCCATATATCATCCTCGCCACTGACATTACTTGAACGATTCAAACAGGGAGCTTATTTCACCTTCTTGTTCCGTATAACTTTCCACCACGTAAAACAAGAATCCAACCCCTACATAAAATAAAGTCAATCAGTTCCAATTTAATATTCGACTCCCTTTTCTCGCCTACACAATGTTTTCACTTTCTATTCTTATCCATATTTAAACAAATGAAAGGTTGTTACACGTTCATATACATCGTGCAATCTTCAGTGGAACGCTATAGTCTTCATCCTGCTTTCACATGAAACGTAGCATGTTACGCAATATGCGACGTTGAAACTCAAAAGGAAATGAATGGCGCTAACCATTCCCCCCACATTGCTACTGAAATCAATATCATTTGCATTCAAAATTTGTAAGTTTCATTACACAATTCGTAGAAAGTCAATGCGTGTATAACACGAATGAAAGTTACTTTAAAAATAAAAGTCAAGAGGGTAGCGACGAGTGGTTGCATTCGGCGAATGGTAGAGGTTTAGAAATGAGAGGATTTATAAGTTCACTCGTTGCGTGATTGCAAATGAGTCTAGTTTGACCTATATACCAATATGGATTTGCTGGGTTTTATACTATACACATAAATATATGTGAGTATTGAAAATGAATAAGCACAAGCGTTAGTTCCTTAAAATACAATAGAATGCATTTGAGGGCTCCAGGATGAAAAGGTACAGACGTGGTACGTTTTAGATCTTAGTTTGAAGCTTCTTTCGCCTTTAGTTGTGTGTTCATCCATGGACTACATCCTCCAATCAGAAATAAAAGTGACGTTCTGCTGTTGCTAAATAAAATCTCTGATCGACCCTTCTTTGGCTTTTGCCTATTCACCTCCGACCCCAAACTTTTCATCGAACAACTTTTTAGAAATTTGACCTGCCGTCGTTAGTTGTAAGAGCCCCACTATTCGGCTCTCTGATCTCTGGCTCGTCGAAGAATTGGTTTCGCCTGGTTCGCTTTCAATCCCCTCCTCTCTCAAGAAAAACATCACGGACTTCTCGCCCCTTCATGAATTGATCAAGCCGTACCTGCTTGCATAAACTGCTCGTTGAAAAAAACCTCGGACTTACCGCTCACCGAAACCAACGATTTATCAGTACTCGTGTTTAAAAACAGGTGGCGTTGGCGAGGGACACAATGTGTTGCCATCTGTCAAACGATGACATACAAAAAATTTTGACTGTTTTATATGTATATTTTCGCTGCCAGCAAATTGTGTCGAACATCATGTTCCTGGAGACAATATCAAGTGGTAATCCATCTTTTGCTTAGCACAAATACCAAAAAAATCAAAGCAATGTGGTATATTTCTTAGGAAGATTTGGTCAACAAAAAATTTCAAAAAATTAAAGCAAGGTTCTATCTCTGGAGAAGTTCCACGATTTATGGCAAACATGATACATTGTTTCATCGAATTTAAACGTGGTAACAAACATGATTATCGAAGAAATAGCTAGAATATTCCATTGCACTGATTTCTAATGATCGGCTGACTAAAGTGCTCGAGGTAGCAGTGTCCCTAGGTATATCATACAAAACAGCAATCAATATTTTACATGGAACCTGTAGACTTAATTGATACTGTCATAGACAATAAGCGGATATGATTGACAATGTCATTTGCACCATTATGATTGACAGATTGCCTCGGTTCGTTAGCTTGGTGGAACCTGAATACGTCAGAATGCGCATTAAAAAAACGGCAGCCGTAAAAAATTGAAATCCATATGAATTCGCTGTAAAGGAGACAAACTCTGACCCATCGGCCTTAAAATTCATGGACACAATTTTCGGGGATACAAAGAGACTGGTTTTCCCAAACTTTTCGTAGAAATTAGAACGATTGCGTTATAGTTCTTGTTGTTGAGGCGCAACACTTCACTGAGGGATGTGAACTTTGAGGTGCCTGACCCGCCTGATTTCAGCAGCAGGCGATGCTAGATTCGAATTGTGTTTTTGCATTGATACTTGAATTTTCGTTTCTGAAGTCGGCGTATTATCCCGCCCAGCTTTTTTACGCAAATTCGGGGAAATTATGAAAGCCAACCCAAGTTCTGAGCAGATCATTTTGTCGTCTATCTTCGATCTTGAAATGAGCCGGTATTAAACCGCCTCCCATTTCTCGTTGTGAATTGTTACCCCACAAGAACAGCCACTAAATTTGAAAAGTTCCAAAAATTTAGTCCTTTTGTACCCCGGAAAACCGCTGCCATGACTTCTTCGGCCAATGAACCTAAAATTGTCATTTCCTCGGCAGATATCGGATCCGGAACCTGTTGGTGGCAGTGATATTCTGCTTCGTCTTTTCGAAACCGGAGTATCAACACATTAAGTTGAGAAAGGCGCCTTCGACGAAGTCATTAAAGTCAAATGTCATTAGGACCAAATCTGCATCTCTTGTGACTTTGGTCTTCGTAGACCACGGGCACGTCGTAGAAGTACAATGAATTATTGGACGATCAATGTCCAAGCTGTTTTTGAACTTCGTTACGATAAACTCTAAGGAGATTTTGCACGGCGTCGCTTTCCCTTATGCATCCTGGATACATTATACTACCCGAAAAACTAAGTCGTTGATCAGAAAATGGATTTTGCGGATGAATCTGCTCTGATGAAGGCGAAATCAAATCCAGAAGTGGACACGCCTTGTTAACTAGATTACTCATGACACCTTTTTTGGGTTTTTTTTCCTGCACTTTTTGAGGGAAGAAAGGAAACTCACGTTATAGTAGTACAGGGAATTATTAGACGATCAATGTTGTAACGTGCAGACCTTCTAATCTCAGAATTTTTTTCGCCAGGACCTCTCTGTTGATGAAACCTGCATTCATTTCAGTGCGCCTAGTGAGACCAAGCACAGTCGGTACTCCGTCTCATGGTTCTCAAACTACTGCGTTGACTTTTGTCTTTATTGAGCACATAAAAAAGGCTACTTCACCTGTTCCTTATAACTTGAAGAGCATATGCCCAAATTCAGGCGCTATTCTTAGACTCACTGTGCTGTACGTTAAATAACATCATCCTTTTTTTCTATTCTCCGCTCCACTTTTGTTTTTCATAAAGTCATCGAAACAGAATATTTTTATATGATTGTTCATATGTTCACATTCCACAACTGAAATTCTCTAGGAGATTGGGGGAGTTGTACGTTCTGCTCGAAAACTTTTACTTGCAAGGACATTAGTTATTCCGTTTGTGAATCATATATCCACTAAAAAAATATTATGAAAATTCGATTTGTAGAAGAAGGGACGTTCGACTTTGCCAACATTAATCGAATTTACCGAGTGTGGAGAATATGTGGAAACTGTTTGCATCCTTGGTCGTTTGTTATCGTTTGTTCATCCACAAATGCATGCATATCAGCAGCTTAAAGGAAACGGTTCCCGAATTTCAAGCATGGTGGGCGGGAAAAGAAGAAAACTCGAGCAGAGTAAGATGATCCTTACAAAAGTTTTACAGTCGTGAAAAAAGTTGGTTGATTAAAAACGTAGAATAGCAATAATCCGATGTAGTGTATGCAAAAGGAGGAATTAGAAGTTTGACCTTTAACTCGTAAATATTTTGCTGATAAGAAATGTTGTAGTTTGACTGGATACTTATTAAACTCCCTATTCTAGAAATAAACAATGAGTACCCACTTTCCAAAAAAATATTTGCTATAAATTATCGCGGAAGCAAGCGAATATATCTAACACGACCTACATCACATTGAACGGCTAAATCCCTTCTCAAATTGTTCCTATAAGTAAATCCACACAATTTCAGATGGTAGATGTAAATACAAACAAAAAGATTTGAACCAAAGGTACTCAAGTTTACTTTCACTGTTTGTTTTTCTTTACTTTTCTTTCGACTTATGCCTATATTTCGATGTTTCTCTTCGGGTTTGGACACTCATCCGGATTAAAGGGATTCGTTTTCGATTGTACCTTCACAAACAATGCCATTGCCTTAGATAAAATACGTAAAAGATATTTGAACAGATACGTTTCTTAATTTTCTATGCAGCGTAATCTACAAATAAAAGACGCAAACTTCGATATCTCGAATTAGATAACACTGAATTTAAATGTGGTATTTTGTGTCTACGATTGTTGTGCAGAAATACATAATAGTTTGGATAACGATTACAGAGGCCGTATCACTAAATATCTTTGAAATTTCTAAAAATATTTGCGAGTTCGTCATTCGATAATCAAACAGCCTTTAAAAAACAATCTTAGAACTACTCGAACTTGAGGATACTTCCTAGAATGTAGTAAATACCAAAAAGATTTTTCAATTGTATACGCATTCTGACCAAGCAGCTTTTATCCAACAAAAACTATAATCATGGCCATAAATCTACATGCATATGTGTCTTATGAATAAAATACCCTCTACCATTTGTGTATACAAGAAAAATTACAAGCATTTACTCCGAGCCAGAAAAAAAATGTATCCAGAGGAACGTACATGCCATCAGTTCGAATCTTAAGGTGAATGCAGGGGTCAAAGCCATGGAAGCTATTGTTAATACCAAATGCTATTAGGCTTGAATTGTTGAGGAGGACCAATCAAGTACAAGTGCAATCATTTAATTCAAAACAGAAAAGAGCGCGAAAGATCACACAATTGAGAAAGGATGTTTAATAGGTCAGGTATGCATTGTGATAATCACAAAAAAATTGGATCACATACTTCAGTCATCTGCTCCTACCAAGGCCTCGGGTCAGAAAGTCCCGAGTGTACTAGTAATCATCTAAAATTACCAGAAAACAAAGGATGTGTCATTATCTCCGACGAAAGGCTCAGTTAGCATGAATCTTGAAAGGACTATGTGGGAACTCAAGAGCTTATTTTTCAGCAAGAAAAGGTAGTTACAGATTCATCAAAAGCCGTAAAGCCGGTGAAAAGACTTGTAAGACGATATGAACTGGAACCTTTAGACTTACGTAACCTCAGGGCCCCACGATCCCTTCGTTCATACGAAGCAAAGAATAATGGCCTAGTGATCACAGATCTAAAAAGAGGTATGTGCTTGGTTACCAGCTTTAAACTCGGCAAGAGAAGGCTGTCACAGACGCATCAACAGTAGAACTGCAGGGTTCCAGACTTTTCGAACCATGTGAACTGGGCTCCATGAGGCTTAGGCTACAAAAAACACACACGTAAGCACAAGGCCCAACATTCACCAGGCTTAAATTAATTGGAAAAATGGACTCGATTATGCAGGCTCTTTTCCTGATCAATCATCCTTGCTGCCGAGGCCGTTCACGATGAAATGCCACCAGAAAGTTCGCTTTTCATAGAGAGAGAACCGCAAGAAGCGATCTTCTCTATGAAGGCTAAAAATTTTCAAGGATACAATGGAACTCCAGCTGAGTTGCTACAAATGGTCTTTCAGTTCTTTCATCACGTGCTTCTTAGCACCTTCAACACATGCGTGCACGAAGGAGTATTCCCAAAGTGCTGAAAGGTGTAGCGACTCGTGCTCATCAGCAAGGATAAGAGGAATCCTGAGTCACCCACTGCTAACCCGGCTGGGAAAGTTTTTGAAAAATTCATCAGACACAACTCGCTGACGCGATTCATGCTGCAAACGATCTATGTATACAGTTGTTTCTCTGCAGGAGATGTTATTATACATGCGAGATGTAGTGTGTGCTATCCAGCGGATTATCCAGCTAGCAATTCTGGACGTCAAAAATGATCTAAAATTATCTAAATAGGCTGATATCCTTGAAGCATATGACAATCATTTACAAGTACCAAAATATATCTACGGATTATAACGGATAGTCTGAAGAACCCCAATCTAATCTACGGCATGAAGCAGTTGACTGAGAATGATAGTTAAATTATGTATAAGGGTTGAATCTACGATTCGGAGCTTTCCAACATCTGCCTATGATCGGTGCTTGATTTTGGCATTGGTATTTTCAAATGCATTGATGCGTTCAAAAATTGAAGAACAGCTTCATCGCTCGCAGGTACACGCCAGCTCTATCAAAAGCCGAGGTGGTCCAGGTGACAAAGAAGCGAAACCTAGAGTGAGGCAGTGATTCGTAGTAGAGTACATAGGAGTACGAGCGTAGCAGTAATAGAGAAGCGACGGTCGAATCATAACCAGTAAGGAAATGCCTGAGTGTATAAATATATCCGAAGAGGAGTTATCCGAGTTAGAGCAATTAGAGCAACTTCCTACCGACAATGAGACAACCCTAATGAGCATTGAGTGGTGTGTTCTGCTTTTAAGGGTAGAACTATGGAGCAACACTTTGAGAGAAGAAGAAGAAGAGTCATCCCGAAAGCGGTAAAATCAAGTGCAGAGAGTATTCATATGCATATCGAATGCTCTCTGGAAGGGCAGTGCTGGTGTTCGCACGGTTGACTCCCATCATCTTCCTTGCAAAAGAGCGCATAAACTTTCAACAACACTGGCTGGAAACCAACAGACAAGAGAAAAGAAGAAGTTACCAGGAAAGAGACACAACGGTCACTCAGCGATTGGCAGTTTAAGAGTGCCATTGAAAGAAACGTTCATACATGGACGTCTGATGTTTAACCTGAGATGATGGCTCAACCCAGCAAATAGTAAGGTTGATTTGTATTCCATCCCGATCTCGATTGGGCATGGACATTTCCGGTTTCTTAAGCACAAGATTGATAAGAAAAATTCCCCCCCTACTGTGTCTTTATACAGGAGAGCTATGTGACCTGTGTCATACATTTGGTGCTTGCACAAAAAAGAGTTGACAGGGCGGTGACTTCTCCAACGAAATTGGAGACCTTTTTCAGGAAACTATAGTTGGAGAATCACTTCGAATTTTAAACAAATTAAATCGCCTGGCAATATTATGTGTTGCCATATTATGCATATTATTTCGCCTGGCATATTATGCTTGGGCTGTCCTAACCGTGAAGTAAAGCATTCAGGGATGTCTCGTGCGTTAAGAAAAGGGATATCTCCCTTCTATCAGAGCTTTTCCAGAAAACTATACAAGGAAACCAATTAAAACCGTTGATAAATGTCATTGCGTGGCGTATTATGCTTTGGTAGATCTAGCAGTTAGTAAGTATACTGGAGTGGATAAATAGAGCATTGGGAATTGAGAAATCTCTCTTCTAGGACTACCCTCCCCTTCCTTCCTTTCCGATACTTTTCGATGCAAACTTATTAAAAAAATAATAAGGGAAAGATTTTCGGTTTTTTTTTTGCAATAATGTGACCGCTAAAAAACCAATCCCCATAATTCAGAGAACCCTGTAGGCTTAGGAACACGAGATTGAGCGCAGAAGTAATGTGTCAAACACTTTCAGGTAAGCTTCACCGGGTTTCACAAGGGAAACGATTGGTGGATAGTCCAGAAGCATTGCGCGAGTCTTGCAAGAGTCTGAGAGTCCTGCAACTGCCCTCTCGCCTCTCGACCATAAAAGAAATCATAAGCTCGTTTTAAAGGATCAACCGCGATTTACGTCTTGTTATCGATTAGGCTTTCATGGTTTGAAACGCGAGGATAGTTCAACAATGACATTAAGTCATTGGACAATGTTTACGTCTTTTGAGTTTCATTGTGAAGTTCATCTTATTGTCATTTTCATAAAAGGATCGAGTCGAGGACTGAAAATATTGTATCGAGTTTGTCCACTGCTTGTTCGGTAAAAATATTTTCGTGCGGTTTTTTGGGTTTATTTTTGGTTTTTTTATTGTATAGTTTTGATCCTTTATTTTGTTCGTGCGCAGAAACGTCACTGAAATTTGCAATTGAATTGAATAAAAACAAAGATAAAAACCACTGTGGATGTTTCTTGCATAAGGATTATGCCATCTTTCATTGTTTCTTGGTAATTGATAACTTTCCTTTGAAGCTCATAACGATTAACGTTTACTTTCATTATCACTTGACCATAATTTGGTGGCCATAATCGCATTGAAAATATCTTTCAATAAAAAAAAGCCTCAAAAATTAAAAATTTTCCAAACTTAATAGACTTAATTACTATAATAATAAAAATAATATAAATTACTTCACTAATTTATGTTTTCGGCCTCGTAACATGTTGTTGTGCTTGAGTTTTATCATAGATCCATCGGTGAAAGTTATAAAAATGCTATTAAAACTTCAGAAAAGTACATTTTGAAATTTCCACGCAATATATGGTACATACAAAACATATCTGAGCAATAATGTAACCGTCTACGCGCTACAACAATTATTTTGAATGATAGTTTTGAAAGGAATGAAAGCCCGGAAAACTACTTACGAATACTTACAAAGATATTTGTGCTGAAGCTTGGCCATAAGATCTAGTGTTGAGAATTTCAAATCTTCAGCTTGGATGGATGAATTTCTTTACTACATTTATAGCAAATTTAATTGTTGATATTGCGTTAGACGTAATGAAATGGAAAAGCAAATCAAAATCATTTGATGAAATTCAAGTTTGAACGTTGTTTTTTTTTTGGTGTTGGAGTTTTTCGAAATATTTGAATTATGCAGCGTATTTTGGTGGTGTGTATTTGTACGGAAAAGATCTTTTCAATTATGTAGCGAATGTTCCAAAAAAGATTTAGTTAGTTTTGCACTGCATGAAGCTGAAGATATGCTCATTTCAATCAAATAAAATCAGTCGAAAAAGAGGTTAATCCACTAAAGAAATCGTTATCGAAGCTTTCCGCTGTTATTGATGAGGTAGTATTTGTAATTACTTGCAGATAAGAGGATGATCTTTTGTACTTAAGTATTATGTTTGGTATCTTTGATTTATTATTTTAATGCAATTGAACATGGTTGAATGTTCTTCTTAAGTTTTTCACCAAACAGTCATAAAGTGTCAGAAAAAATAACAATAAAATTGAAAGATATAAAAAACACATTTCCTAGGTCTCGTCAAAAACAAACAGCAATAAAAAAATTACGCCACAGAATATTAACCGAGTAACGATTACAAGTACAGCAATAAAGTCGTGCTTTACTCAATTTTTTCCATCATATAACGCCATCGTACCTTGCTAACATCAATACGATTCTGCTATAAAGTTAACCTGGTTTTCACAAGATGGAAAATTCCCTTTCATGTACTTACCCGTGCATCGTTACAATATAAAACGTCTCTGAAATCGTTTTCGCATCATTTCCCCCACAGACACATGCTCATTTTCTAGTCATCATTATCCTTCATACTCTGCCCTAGTGCTACAGCTCACCTACTTGTATTTTTACATTTATTCCTCGGATATGCTTACATAAGAATCTAATTCAACTACTTAGAGAAAAATCGTAAAATTTCATTCATTCTTTATGCCCTCTTCATGTTCGTACGGGCTACTAGAATGAAAATTATTTTCAAAAAAAAAAGAGAAAGAAGAAAACCGCTCAAAAAAAGCCACTCAGCATCAGATTCGTTGCACAATTTTCCATCAGCAACTAGAAATTTTCCTGGATGATAGCACTACTAAATGCGAAATGCAATGTCGGCCAAGTTCTTCACGTTTCATTGATGCATGCATAAAAATCCTTGATGTGTTTTTGAACTGGAAAAATGTCGCGTAGATTATGTTTGTGCAAAAACGCTCCTCTTCCGGGTTAAATATGGAAAGCGAAGAGAAAATTACACTTCAGACGATTGAACCTACTGTATCATTGGGAATTGTGAGTCCTTTGTGATGGCTCGTCACAGTGGTAGCGCAAAATTAAAGATACACCTACGTGAGCTTGAATGTCCTGAATCAATTAACGACGTCGTACCAAAAGAAAAAGCAAAAAATGAGTGATGCCACACAGAGCTCCTGCACAACTTTTCACAACCGAAAGAACATCTTTTTTGTACCATCATCTAGCAACCACACCAACAATTTCACCATTAACTGTACAATTCAATAATAGTTGATTCTATTTTCAGCTTGAAATGTGTTTGCAGAATGTTGATCTTTCTTAGCTGCTCAAGTTTGCATTTAATGGAAAATTAAACGTTCTTTTAAGAGCTTCGTGATTAAACTTGAATTTCCTTTCACTAAAGCACGTTTGAATGATTTCACTGGTTCTCAATGCTTTTCTTTCTTTTTTTCTATCTTACAGGAACTTAAAGAAAGCTTTAACTATGGACTATTTTGCCCACCATCGAATGGCAAAGCTGGAAAATTTCTCGACGAAGAACGACGCTTAGGAGATTATCCGTTTAATGGTCCAGTAGGATACTTGGAGGTAAGTGGTTACTTGCTGATAATATACAAGTTACAGCGCAAAAAAAATTGGATTTGCTTTCAACAGAACATAATAGTCGTTGAAATCTGTTCAATTTTTACTAGACTAGCTTTATTTGCTTCTGGCACAAAACGATGCGGAAAATCATTAATAAATAAAGTCTATGAAAGAATTTCTACAACTAAGCCTCTCAGCTATTCCCAATTCAAATCCTTTTTAAGAGTTGTCTGTTTGGTCTTCGAAAGTTGTTCGGAATTTGCGATGAGATTACTACTCTTCGCTTTTCTGTTCTGAATCAAAAACAGAGATCGATTTGAGAAAAAATCAGAGATAAATCTGAGGAAATCCCAGTCTGGACTGATCTACTTGCATAAAATAACACAAACAACTAATAAAAAGTTAGGCAAGAAAAAAGAGACGTTTGCTGGCCGACTTATTTCCAAAAATATACCAAGATGGCTTTCTACTGAAACCGATAGCTCAGAAAGATTGTTGCAGAAAAAAGGGAAATGTTGCCACCACCTATCTTCGTATGGAGTGACATAATCGAAGAAGATTGATTAAACTTAAGGGGATGAACTCACATGGGTACCCCATAGGGTGGCATTGTGTCACTATCAGTTCAGGTACGCAGAGTTAAACAATTATTTTAAACGGAGAGAACTTAAGAACTATACTTGGCGTTGACGATATCATCACGCTTAATCGATGGATAGTTTCCCTAATGCAAATCGCACTCCCACTTCTTCAGGGATTAACGAAGTTGAACGGACAAAGTATCTATGCTGGCAAATTAGAGCTACTACATTGTTCAAAACGCCAATAACTGGAAACCTCCACCCCAAATTGTTGACATATAACCCATAAGGTGCGTAAACAAGAAAACAGATAGAAAAGAAGTTCTAGATAGCAAAATAACCTCCACGCACTTATAGCAGAAGTGGTGTGGCAGCTCTCGAATTAAAAAGGCCGTGGAGGAAACCCTAAGACTTAAAGCCCAAAATAGTCCACTGGATCTGTTCAACAATAAAAAGGTAAATCACCTATGGAGCATTATTTCGATGGCGGGCGCTTTTAAAAAAGCAGGTCGTTGTCATAATAGTTAGGGTAAATACGGTACGCTTGAAAAACAAACATATGTTTGAATCGCTTGACCCCTAGAACTTCACCAATTATTACAATGGAGATATGAGAGATCCTCACGCCATTCAATGGTTATATTTTGATAGATTTTTTGCTCGAAAGCATCAGATAAAAATCCAGGAGTAAATTATCAAACCATAAGTGAATGCGGCTCCTACGAATTTTTGAACAAAGGAAGATTTTGATCAATTTTAAATTGATATCACGACCTCTTACAGGATCAATTAACCGCCCAAAAAAATTCCTAAACTACAAACTAGAGCCCCGCTCATTGATATCTTCATATACAGCCTCGAACGCGGGTACTGACGTTAAATACATTCACAACTGCTCTGCATTTATGTCACCGTCAGGAGGTTGATGCGTGGTATTAGGCATAGTCCTATATCAGCAATTAGCAAAAGCCATCCCCTGCGTATCAAGATTACTCGAGACAGTGAGAATGGGGATTTTTATTGTATCAAGATCATTTTATCGACGGCATATCTAAACAATTGGAAAATCCCCTTGAAAATGTCTATTATCATCAATACTTTGATGATAAACTCATCCTAACTGCAAGGTTCTAGTCCCGCCTTTAAACGCTGCAAGTAAGTTTCTATTTTTCTGGGTTCCCCCGATAAAATGAGAATTTCAGCCGGGAAAAAGTGTAGTTAACACATAAATATACTTTTTTCACGAGGTACGCAAAGTTAGTGCTAAAATTGGCTGGAACCTATTCACAACAAAACCATTTCATGTTTTAACGATGTAAAGTAGCAATAAAAGCACGTAAAATTGCTCACTCTTAAATCTGCAATTATCAGGAATGCATTATAAAAATAATAACCGTAGGGTCTCACAGTAAACTTTTGTCTACGAATCCTTTCCCATATCCTATGTATTGATGTACACATAGGATACTATTGACACTGGGAGAGGGAGCATTTTGCTCCGATAATCATATTCTTTTCAAGACATCCTAACTGAATCTGAGGATGTCAAATCATCAAAATCCCCGAAATCGATTTTTTTATTTTTTTTTTATGGTAGAGAAGTCAACGTTAGTGACGCTTGTAGTGCAGACTTCAACTTGCATGAGGCCCTGTAATCTCTAGAACACCTGGACAGAACCAATTCAAATCAGTTCTATATGCTAAGCTCCATTTTTCCTATGCCATAAGTTGAAAGTTACCTATAAGGATCCCTCTTTCCTGCCGAATTTGCCGCAGGTTAGAAGGGAGCAATGTTTTCGAAAAAGAGTTCCTCCCACTCTACTTACTGCCAGGCTATCTACTGAGCTACAATAGTTTGCTTTTTGACGGGAAATAAGGGAGAGGCGTACATTTGCCAGCAGAGGGACACTCCTTATTTCCGTTACTATGATATGTAGATCCTTGACCGTTTTTTATTTTTAGGATTGTCCAAAGGTTATGTGAGAAAAAATTTCGCTTGTCAAACGACTTTACTCCAAACTCGGCAGAATCTGCAAGCGCTTCTGAAGCCTTTTAGTCTTATCTTCCTGTAGATTCCATTTATTAATTGAATAGAAAAGGTTGATCTGAATAAAGGATGAAGGCCCCTATTTATTGTCTCATTCGCTTTTTTCCCCACTGTAAAGAGTATTTGATTATCCATTTACAATTATTTTTAATAACTTTGGGGGTTATTTGAAACGTTCACATGTATTTCCATTCTATCAGTTACTTCAAACCTATTTTTAAAAAATGGTTTATACTAAAATATCTGCCAGCATTGGGCCTTGGCTCAGTAACCAACAGCACACATCGATCAGCGCAGCAAATCTTACGTACTCCAGATGGTATATTGCCGATAAGGTATCTACCCTTTGTGCTAAAAATCCCGCGTTTCGAATCCCGGTGATGAAAGTGATATTTGGATATGTTTTTCTGGTTTTCGCATATGAGCCCATCTGGCTGTATTCAGCACCTTCGGAGAAAACAACGGGGACAAACATGATCCAGCCGAGATCACCTACTCGTGTACCTTTACCCTTGATACGAGGTAGCTCCTAACTACAACGAGATCTGTAGTGGACGGTTGCATCACAATAAGACCATATTATATCCAGTGCAGCTTAAAATCATCCTTGTAAGTTCCAGAAAGCTCAATAAACCGATGCAATTTGCTGCAATAATTTCAGCAAATCATTCAATCGCGTCAACCACACGATGCTTACACTGAATCTCAAAAAGATCGGAGTCAGTAGCCTTGCCAAAGTTGTTAGACCGCTTTCAGAATCACTAATCAAGCATTGAATTTTGGACATTGAGCATACGTCGAATGAAATAAATGTTTATTCTGGTGTACCTCAGGGCAGGCACCTTGGGCTACTGCTTTTTAACATGTTCATTTTAGATCTTGCTGTAGTATTGGGTAGTTTTCATCATATGTGCTCCGATGTTTTTAAACCGTTATGAGTTATATCGTCCTAAAACGACACTTTTTTGGTTAATATAATAACTATAGAATTTTAACATAAATTAATCACTATTGCTGATGTCAAATATGTGCTCGAAAGGACCAAAGTCAGTTTACATTCTCTGTACTTCGAAAAGTCAGGCAACGAGTTTTCTCGTAAAACCTCAGTCTTCACTAGTCGTTATTCTGGTTACTGGTTAGTGAGTGGTCGACATCGTAGTCTTCGGAGTTATTTTTTACAAAAAAACCTTACTAGAATTTGCATTACATTGAAGTTCTCTTATATCTTATGTTTTTGATATCACTAAGAACCAAGAAGCTTTTTGACATCGCTACGCGTCGATCTAATGATGCTCAAAATAAGTGGGTTTTCAAAACGTCATTGCATTTGACCTGCCTTTCTTTTTCATGCATATTTGTATTATTGTATATGGTAAAATTTTTCGTCCTTATTATGGTGCAAGTCACTAACTGATCCGAATTTTCAATAGTATCTCCCTCTGAAAATGGGTTTCGTATTCTGTCGTCCCTTGTTGTCATACCCAAACATCACCTGGTACTTAACGACTAATATCCTTGCAGGCCCCATTAGACACTATTAATATTTTTGCGCGTAGTAAGTGTGCAGCTAGTAAGATCCTCGCTGTTTTTTGATTGGGAGAGGGTATTAAACGTTATGTTCTGTTCATACTGACAACATTATTATATGAACCATATTCTCACATGAGTTGAAATAGTGTAAATCAGGAGCTGAACAGGTCAATGCAGGGATGTCTTATTCATGATGACGCAAGACAGAAGTTTTTATCAGGAGTTGTCGCTATATTACGTGGAATTAACCCGGATGTTTAGGGCATCTGAATCATGAAGACAACATGGTGCCTAAAACTTCAAGACGAGGATAAATTATTAACCGTTATTCAAAGAAATCCTTCTTAGAAACAGGACATGACGTCAATAAGCTCATTTGCTTTTTAAGGTCGTTAGGCTTGCTCATATTTGCTTTTTCGCTAACATAACATTTTTTCACATGGATTTTTTTTATTTGCATATTAAAAATTATTAAAATTAATTGTTATTATTTATTATTTCAGCTAAAATACAAACGACGTGTCTATAAAATGCTCAATTTAGACGAACGGCAACTGAAAGCACTACATACGCGTGCCAATTTAAGGCGATTTTTAGAATGTATAAATGGTGGTCATGTTGAGAAAATAGCAAAAATGTGTGCTAAAGGACTCGATCCGAATTTTCATTGTCCGGAAAGTGGTGAAACGCCACTAACAGTTGCCACGGGCACTAAAAAACCAAATAAATTACTCATAGCTTTGGTGAACGGTGGAGCTTTATTGGATTATCGAACGAAAGATGGAGCGACGGCGCTACATAAAGCTGTCGAAAGAGATTCATTGGAAGCTGTGACGTAAGTAATAAGTATAAGGATATTGGTCTAAATATAATCGATACTATGTAGAAGGATATGTTAGAAAAACGTTTTTGACAAAATAATTAGCTTTGGTTACTACGTAAAATTCTGGTTAGTAATTCATCTTCGTAATTAGATTAAAACCTCATTACGATATCGAAAATAAATTGTGTAAAATTGACCCAAAATCATCAAAAAAATTCTACACCGTATCTAGAACCAATTGAAATTTCATAAACATACCACAATTACCCAATGTTTATCCATTTATCCATTGACCGAAATCCAATCGACGACCACCATTCATCGGTGCTGAAATTCTCTGCTCATTTCACCAAAATTTCCCTCACTCCACCAAGAAATTTCGCCTAATTTTGGTTGCCGTTTACATACTTCATTTTCCATTTGAATAATTCATAATAAATTTTCCACAATTTCCAATGGGTGAAACCTAATCATTGCAATTATTGTTAATTCGTTTACCAAGTATTGTTCTCTGGATAAATTTTCCAACCGTATTATGCCTAACGGATATCGCTTTTCAATTTCGATATGGTTAAATGCTTAGATTTGGTGAAATTTCATCCAGTCATTGGGCAAGTTGATGTGGTACTGGCCTTGTTTTGTTATTATGGATTTATTCATGTAGAAGGTGATCAATAACAATCAGGAGCAAATGTCAGTTAAATTTGTAAAATTTAATTATTGTTCTGGTCGTTTGAACTTGATTGTATTGATTTCTAGTGGAATTGGAACAATGGATAATGAAAACAATTAGGTTATCCTTACTCAATCAGGACAAAGTTAGGTTGAGTGGAAAGCCACGTTTATTAATGGTTATTCAAATCATTAAACTTCCAGTTGTGTCGAAGGAAATTCGCAAGAGTGCTTTATCTTCCCATATCATATCAAAGCAACTCAAATCATTTCCTTATAAGGATTAAGCTTTATTCTGGTATTCACGAATATTTTCAGTCAATTTTCCCCAAGCATTAGAGTATGAAAAACAAATTCTTCGATAGAAATGAATAATTACCTGGAAAACTACTGAAAAAAAAAAACAAAAATTATTGGGGCTTCAAGCCCTTACATGGAGAATTCCACCATTCTAAAGATGTCCATGTCTTACCACTAGAATGAATAAAAGGATAATACTGTCTGACTTTTTATTGAAGCATTTGTCGACTTATATCTTAAGCACAACCTTCTCTTCAGGTTATGTTTTTAATGCCTTGATCCTCATGAAAACAAAAAACTTCAAACGCGCAGTATAGCGATTAGGTCACATTTGAACTTTAAACATGCTAAGACATGATATTAAAACTGAATAAAATGCCAACTCAGACAAAGTAGAATCTAAGAAGCTTACGAATTTCTTATCTACCTACGTAAGGACTTCACCTTCCTAACAGAAATTTGCTGGATGAAACGCGTCACATTATTCATGGTTTCAGATAATCAACGCACACCCACACGCACACCAAAACACACACCCTACACTGATATATACTTAGCCATGTATAAGTCTATTGGTTTCACAAGAGACTGTGAAAAAAGCCAAGCGTGATACTGACCACACCGCCTTTGCAAAGCTTGAATTTTTTTATCATTTGTCTGCGAGTTGTGCATATATTATGTAAGTCAGATGACGATTACCGAGTATAAAAGTTTAGACAATTTTAAGTGACACCATAGACATTTTGAATAATTTGGACATATTACTAGAGCTACCGCGGCTTTTATATACTGCGATTAATATGACTTAAAATGGGAAGCTTCTCACACGAGAAATTGAACTAAATCACTGAATTATAAGAGTCAAAATCCCACTTTTTTGAATATATCTATTTGATAGATCTAATAAACTAATTTTAAAGTTGACGCTATAATATTATCCCTTATTAAATCTTCGATGCATTTTCAATGAAAACAACACATTTATCACTTAATGACAGTTCTGGGGGCTTAATCTTCAAGCAGCGCAACTCCCCTCTTGACTGCAAGAGGCATCCTTATCCTCGTTGACATTGAAAGGATAGTGAAACCGTGTTCTAGCCTAATGTACTGTGCCAAACGGTTCCAGCACAAAGTTTCAAATGAACTAGGAAGGTGTTTAGTGGTTAGTCCAGGAATTTAGTGCAACTGGATATCGTTCCAAGCGGCCTTAAATAGCCTTCACTTCCTAACTAGGCAAAAAAAGCATTCTTGCCGTATGTCGTAAACTTTGAATCACCAGTATGGCAAAAACTATCAGTCTACATCAAAACTACATCAGTCCCCGTTTTCCTCACGGTTTTCAGTAGACTCATCTGACTCTAAGCCTCGATTTTAAGATATATTAACACGTAACTGCCAAACGATTCCAAAACTTTCATCGGTGATTTTTTTTTTGAAACTCAAAAGGCAACCAAATATTCCTCTTCTAGGGTCTTGAAATATTCCCTACTTTCTCCTTCATCCTCCATAAATCAACCTTAGTAGAGATTTACGAAAAAACTGATCAGTTAATATTTCAGTTAAAGCTGAAAAGATCAAGAGTACCCACAAATCTGCTCACACTTTGAAGTACTTAGGGTAAAGTTCTTCTTCAGCAACTGGAAGTAAGCGATTCCTGAAAATACAGGAAACTAAATTTTAACTACAAATATTTCTTCACATCGAAATTTCCCAAGAAACCTTCTATGCATGTCCAATGATGTCATAATATCAAATTTAAATCATCTTGTTTTGCAATTACTCTGAATACAAACACATATTCCTTGATTAACACAGTTTTTACGTTCTGGAAAAAATCGTGCAAAATGAAACCGTGTAAAACAAGCCACAGTGTCCATATGAATTGATTACGAATGAATATGAATTAGGCGGAAAATCGTGCATATTGATCTTAAAAATAATTGAAACAGTTGATACATTCGCTGTCATCATAAAAAGGAATGGAATTATTTAAAATATAAAAAGAAAAACTACTAGTCGCAATACATTCAAACAAAAAAAAAAATACAAAAATGATAACTTTAATCGGCAAGCAGCTGTCTCAAAGAAAATCAGTAATTTCTGTGCAAATTAAACCAATCAAGAAAATTAAACAGAAATAAATATGAAGCATACTTAGTTAATGGTTTCTTTTTTTTCTTCAAGTTTTCCAGATTCGCCCGGTCATGTTTAAACTCCCGTCAATGTGCATATAGCGCCAACACTCCTGGGCAGCTTCTCTCAGACAGAGATAGAAATAGTATAAGCAGAGTTCTATATTTTTGTTACATTTTTACGCAAAAGCTTTGAGAGGGTTAGTCTTATTTTAACCACTTATTTTTGTTGAATATTTTTATGTTATTGAATATTGTTCGAACAGCAGTTTGTTCTAGATGTTAGCTAAAGCATAGGCGCTATAAGTTAGGTGTTAGTTATAGCTGCGTTATTGTGAGGAGAATGTTCGCCCATTTATAGCCATGAAAGGATCACGCTCATCACCTTTTTTTTCAAACTACCATAACTAGAACTTCCACTTTACCTTTTATTTTGCTGCCAATGTTGTATCTTCATTTTTTAACCTATTTTTTTAATGTTATCCTTTCCATGTGTTCTGTTTTCTGTTCGCGGAAATTAAAGGGTTGTGCTAAAGGACAAGCGCATTAAAAGAATGAATTACAAAAATCCAAAACCAACTGAAAACAAAAGAATGCAAAACTACTTTTTTCTGTCTGTTTTAATTGGATAATCAAACCTTGACCAAGCCTTAGAGTGGGCATAGATATTTCCAGTCCTGTTTTCCTGTAAAGGATTGGTGGATCACGGTCCTCAAACTGCTTGACTTGTATACGAAAAATTGCACACCCGTGTCACTGATTTATGCTTGCCAACGATAGAACGAGCAGCCTTGTGAACCTATCGGCGAAATCTGAGATGTATTCCCGGTAACTATAGTATAGAGAAATGCTTAAAACGGTTGACAAATAAACTCGGTTGGAATATCATGTTCGAACAGCTCTGACACCTAAAAGGAAATACTGGAGGAATACTGCATCAGAAGTAGTCGGCAATACAGAAAATTTTTCTCTAGCAGTTCTTCCTCTCCGCGAGAGTAGGGGTCCTGATAAGCTTGAAGGCGCCTGTAGGCATACGAACACGAAGGCTAGCCCAAAGTAATGTGTCAAATGGTTCGAGATTCTCAGATTAGTTTTTCTAATTCTTTTCTACTAGGCTTTCAAATTGACAGGGTAGACATTTAATGTGGTTAATTCAGAATTTTGGGGCAACTGAGAGTACTACAGGGGCTATAAATAGCTTCACCTGGCTGCTACTTAAAAAAGTACTAAATCAGAACACATTATTTTGAAATTTGAGAATGAAGTTTTCAATAAGGATTCGTTTCCTTGAACTAAAACGTTCGTTCCCTTGAACACTCCCTTGAATTAAAACGTGCATCACACAAAACAAAATTCAAATAAAATCAAAAAGAAAATGGTTTTTCCCTTTTATTCCATTTAAAATCCGTGTAAAAACTGAACCGTGTAGATGAAATTCCGTGGACTAATGGGTGGACTATCTTTAAAAAAAAACATAGTAATTTTATTAGTATAGTACAGGTAGTATGGCCATTTTTGATGTAGTCCATAGCAATGTCTTAGCCCCAAATAATTTTTACTGGCGCGTGCATGCAAAATAAAGGAATTGCCGCCTCCTCAAAGATTTGAGTGTTCCGCTAAATTACCCAACGAAGTCACCCAATGTTATTCTCTACGAAATCCTGAAATGATTACGTTCTATATTCAGGACTTATTATATTGTCCCTCACAGTATAGCAATGAAATCAATATTTTACCTTCTCCTCTTCGCCTCCTGTTTGAATATCTTTCATTCTTGCTTGCATAATGATACTATTGAATAAGACTCAAAAAATAAAAAATGCTGGATCAAAGTGTATACGTTCAAGAGCTTCAAATGAATTTCGCACAAAAAGAAAAAAATCACTCAACTTCTTCGTTTCGTGTTTGACCGCGAAAAGAAGATTAAAACTTAAATAGAACTCTGATCGAATCAAAGAAAAGAAAAAGACTCGAGGAAAAGTTGGAACACATTAAATTCACACTTAACATCATTTCCTCGAGTATCTCATTCTATTTCACGTAAGCCTTGTTGATATCGCGTTCTGCACGCAAAGTCCTATCAACTGACCATCTCTAATCTTCATCGCCCAAGTTGAACGTAACATATACTAAATTGCACGTCGAAGGTAGATACAGATTGTTATTTGCTATTGAACTTGAATAGAACGCTATTGCGATTACACTCTTTGAAGCATGCTAACAATATTAAATGTTACTTTCCTAACGGTAGGTAGCACATATACAATTTTCAGTTTTTTCCTCCTCATAAAGATGTGTCGAAAGAATCTCAAGGAAGAATATCAAGTTTTATTTAGTGGAAATTAGAAGAGTTGCATGAAGACGTGACAAAATAGACCTTATTTGAATTTGCGTTCTTTATGGTTTTGGGAATCAGAGGATATTTCTGATATACCAAGAAAAGACCTGACCAGTTTCGCGATCAAAACGCTAATTGTAACTGAAACTAAGAGTGATATAGGGCCTCTTCCAAACCAAATTCAAATCAATATTAGAGACCTCATAGGTTGATGCTCCAAAAATGCAACATGCAACAGATCTAAAGGATGTTCACCTTTCCGCAGAAACAATTACAAACTCACATTCCGTGGGCGTTATTTAAATGTTCGAATTTCAAGTTGTACATCTCGTGGCGGCGCTTACTGGATTATTATTAAATCAAAAATTTAATTTCAATCCTTAAAATTGATTCTGATCCACGCCATCGCTTAAGACGTCTCAAAACATGAGTGGCCTTAATATGGTAACAATCAGTCATTTCCAATCAAGGCCGTCTGTTTGCTCCATTAAAATTACTATTCTGAAAAATTTTGACCTTAGGCATTTCAAAATAAAAACTATCAAGCCTTCATCATATGAAGAACTTTGCTGGAGGGATACAAATAAGCAAACAATATTCATTTGTGATTGATTATAATA
Organism: Stratiomys singularior; assembly: GCA_954870665.1. NCBI lineage: Eukaryota > Metazoa > Arthropoda > Insecta > Diptera > Stratiomyidae > Stratiomys > Stratiomys singularior. The sequence goes on along the minus strand of OX940881.1, from coordinate 7,627,572 downwards.
CTAGCAACGTTATCGGCCAACGCTGTTTTAAGGAGGATACATTTTGAACATTAGAACATTGACCGAAAAACATGCAAAAGTTATGCATTCAAAAATTAATTATAAAAAGCAATAGACCGAAGTAGCCCAAACTGTCCAATAAAAATGTTCAGTGGCGAATATTGGAAGAGATATACCCAACAATGTTGACCACAAGTCTATGCACCTTGGAAATGGGAGGAATGAAAGAGAAGCATGTAATGTTTTTTCGACCACCTCTACCCAGTAATGCCCATCTGGAAAATGACTAGAACGCAATCTCGTTACCTCACGCTATCTATCGCATTCATCACTCATAGTGTGTCATAGTGTGGAGTTTTAACTAGTTTTTCACCTCTTTTTAATTTTACTGGGTGGTCTTTGATTTGCTGACTGGGTAGATCGTGGGATTTTGGCGCAAACTGTATAGCCGCTTGGTATATCTAACTTAAAGTCTATAATTTGGCAAAAGAAGGGGCTTCCTCTTCGTCACGAAAAGCTAAGATAATAATGATTCATTCTGGTTATTACAAGTATTGACTAGCTTTTACGAGGTGACCCGGCAATATATTTTGAATTTTTTTTTAACTCTAATTATCAATTCAAGGCGATCAGGATATATTTGTAGGTCAGCCTTTAAACGACGTCAGTGACGTAGATATTCTTGTGTTACGTAAGCGCACAAACTCGCTTTGAAAAATTACACCACTGCAGAGTACCTTTTCAACCCCAACTGACTACCAATTTTTTTTTGTCAGCTCTTCTTATTAGCTCTCATTTATCGACTTATCTTCAATGTTTGCACTCAACTAGAGCAGGGGCAACGCGACAGGGCCTCCATATTCCCATGTATTGTATCTTAATGATGAGCTTTTCAATAGTCATTTGATCGTAGTCTTTTGGTTTATTTAGCAAAATGTCCTTCGGGATATTGGTATATCGAGCAATTTGTCGTTCAGAGCAAACATCTCAGAAGATCGAAGAGAAAATGTTTACATCAATAGGGGGCACTTGTAGAACTGCTTGATTAGTTTCATTATAGCCCATAGTTCTTTCCTTGCTCCGTAGTACTTCCTTTCAGTCCCAGGCTTCATAGATTCTCAGTCGTTGTATTAGATGTTGTCGAACATTGTCGAAGAAAGGACAAGACTGTAAATTTCCACAATATCGTAAAAATTGCAAAAGTGAAGTTCCTCTTGCTCATTGTTGTCGATTTCTACCTTCACTTCTGTATTTCTTCGATCTTCACTGTTATATTCACTAGTTCCTCTGTATCTAAGCTACATTTAAATTCATTCAAGGTACTCTCTTCATCGTCCTTCTCGCGCTAGTCTTTGAGACGAAGGGAGGGCAAGCTGGGAACTCCATTTTGGCGTTTGTTGTAGTTCGACACAAGTTTACCGATTGCAAGAATATGAAGAATAGCAAGAATAGAGGATGTTTTTCTCGTCTTCTCCCCCTATCATAAGCAATTTCTGGTTTCTGGACCTTCATCGTCCCCCGTCTATTGGTTTGTATGTCAGGGTTCTGACGCGCACCCATCTTTGTATTTGTGAAGGCTGGTATATTGACCATGTTAGCCGTCTGCTGCTTAGTACTTACTCACACTTTGCTTAGTTTTCCGATGGTTATTTTAAATCCTCTTGTAAAATGATCCTGACAACTTGACCTGCCGTCGAAACTAGGCACTAGGCGATCGGGTTGGCGTCCTTCGTGGCAACTCGCGCATGCAGCTTTCTAGCCTTTTTATATCCCGAGTTACTTCTGGAACCCTGTTACAGAGGGTCCTTTCGTACTTTAAGGCTACTTATAGTGCGCCAACAGCCTTCATCTCTCACGAAATCTCAAAAATTTCGAACCTAGAAGTCTAGAGTAACCATATATATTAGGGAGGGGAGAGGCATGTCTGATAGAACGATCAAACTAATTGGTCTATTTTCTGGAATTTTGTTGAGACCACGTAGTTGTTTTGTTTCGGTCTCGTTTGGGGCTATTTGGACCTCTTTCGTCTACATTAGGAAAGGTATTTGAAACCTAGTTCTGACAAATGCCTTACCTTTCCATCAGGAATATCTTCAATACTGAATTGCTACCAACAATTTGGTTTTTGCCGACTATGAGACTCATGACCTTCTTCGTGCCCGCACTGACAATCAAACTTATTCCTCCTGGATGTACCAAGATCCTCACCTCCTACTCTGGGACTTCTTGTTTTTTGCAATTAAATACACTTGTTTGGAGTCTTCTTTAACGTCTATCATGCCGTAAGAAAATAAAGTCTATTTGGAGGGAAAGAAAAAGACCAAGATGTATCGTAGTGTTGATATGTTAAACAGCGAGCTATGAAGCATCAAGCGCTCGAGAAATGTTATCGTTCCAATTGCGGTCAGTAAAGTACTTTGAATTAAGGTGCCCTAGATGTCACTGCGATGAAGCTGATTTATCCATACCAAGTTCGATAGTTAAAGCCAAAGCACTAGGTCTTCGCAAGGACCTTGATTTTACCAACCATTCGTCAATGAAAAACGTTGTATGAAAAACCTTGAAGCTTTTCGATGGATTTTTCATAAGATAAAAAAAATTGATAAAAAGGAGCAATGTGGAAGATAGAAACGTAAAACACATGAAAACAAGTGGTCTATTGCCCTATTTTCTACAGAAACAAAAAGGAAACGGACAGGAAACGGAAACCAGGACAAGCAGAGAACAAACCTGGAGTAAGAGGTGAATGAATCCGCTCTAGACATCTCTACATAACACGAGGCCATAACACGTTATAAAATTTTGAAAGAAGGAAGGCCAACCGAAACAAAGAATCTATAGAGTGTACCGATTTAAGGCGAACGTATTTGACGACCTTCAAAGGAATTCCCCTGGTGTGTTGCGTTGAGAAAGGCCTTGGGGATGTGTGCACTCAACTCCAACAACACGCCTGATTATGTTGCAGCTTTTCATTCGAACTTATTTCAAGAAATTGTCACAAAAAAGGAGTCAGTGAAGTGTGCATGCCAGGGTCCGAAAGCACTTTGAAATTGGAAAAACCCTGGCAATGTGAGTTCCACATCCACCTATTCAAAAACGCGACAGTTGAAGTTTGTCAGAAAGTTCTTGCCCATTTTCAAAATTAAAGGTAGAGTTGCATGCAACTCATTGTGACGAGGATTAAATGCAAAGCAACACAATGTGACAGTGGGTTCACAACAACATTCCTGAATGAATAAGCGCTAGTATAGAGTGAAGAAAAAATAGGGAACCAGAACCGTCAAAAGCCAAAGCACGCTTGTCAGTAGGTGAGTTGGTGTCAATAGCTTTTTGAGGCTCTAAATGAGTTCTTCACGATCGACGCCTAGTACATGCCCCTTTCTCTTGTGGCCTTCATGACCAGGTTAGGGCCGCATATAAGTCAAAAAAGCGCCGTCATACGCCCATACGAGATATTCTGTTCCTGCATCACAACTAAGAAAAATGGCTGACACACATTAGGTAGCGCTTGATAAGGTCCACCTTAGAACCCCAAGTTTTGGTCATAGCATTCTCATTTTCTCAGAGTTCTCAAGAGAATATTTGGATAAGAGCATTCTGAAAACAATCAACGGATTGAACAGTTTGTCTACAAGTTAATTGGTAAGATGGAAACCCCCTCCCCTCCCCTTCGTGAAGTATTTTTCGAAAACGGTTTAAAACTTCTTGTTCGAGGGCAAATGCGGGAGGCACCTAGAAAAATAAAGATGTCGCTGCTTTTCATCTTTTATGGAAAAGGAGTTTTTTTGGAAGAGGCTCAAATATATTTGAATGAAATACCCTGGTTTTTCAATTAATATGAGGGGATTAGAGTTTTTGAATAATTTTGTTGTTTAATTTTTAAAAATTATCTTTTCTTTTGGTTAAAAAAAATTATACAAGTAAATGTGCTTTTTTATGATATTATTATTATATAATTTTAATTATCAGTTGTAGCAGTGACTGAGTTTGCCAAGTGTAACATATTTATATGGCATCGCACTTTGAAACATACCCGGAAACTTATTCAGAACCCATAATTCACACCCACAACCCTTTTATAAAGTCAATTTAACAAACTCGTCGCAAAGGCCCAAATAATTGGATAAAAAATCATATGCAAGAAAGACCTATTAGTTACAGAGACAAATATGCCTGTCACACATTGTCAAATTATTGTAATAGAATGATAAGTGAATTTTGAATGGATAAACTGGCCCAAATGATAATAAAACCACAATCACAAGTCATGAATTGTATACTGGCCACCTACTGCAATAAGTTAATGTTGAGTTTACCTTGGTGTAAAGAAAGAATTGCGTGGGAAAGTTCAAATTCAAATTCGAATGTAATTATCTTGGGTTTATCAAAAATCAATTGAATTTCAGATGTAAGCCATTAGTTTCATGGATTGAGCTTCGATAATGGAATCAATCAAGGATAAAAGAATTGCATTTGTTCACTTTACGTGCAGATGTTGAAAGGTAGCTTAAAAATTTCAAGTTTTGAAAGGCGAGCGAATAAGCTAAGTTTCAACTTGGAATTATTTGGCTTGAAAATTATTGCATCTAGTCGTAATGTATCTGCTGTGCCGATACGTTAGCTTAATATCTATTTTGGATCTAGATTTTGGCAAATCGCTTGGGCGACCCAACTGGAACCCTCTTAAGGACCTACTTTCTCAAGTTGTGCTCCGGGCCAGCTCGACCGCACTAATAAAGCAATTCTTTCTAGTCCTATACGCACTGCCAACACGTCTAAAATACTTGAACTTTGTTGAAACCTATATAAGTCTATTCAGCACTATCTTTGTCCACTAATTTACGTGTGTCATTCTTTCTCCGTTTCAGGACTCTTCTCGAATTAGGTGCATCGCCTAACTATAAAGATGGAAGAGGTTTAACACCGCTCTATTTATCCGTAACGAAAAAAACCGATCCAAAGATAGCTGAAAGCTTATTGCACGATCATGCAACATTAGGTACACAGGATAGTCAAGGTTGGCAAGAAGTACATCAGGTAAGTGTGATATACTTGGACACTACAAAATTCACTATCAATAAAACAAGTTAGATTTCGAGCCACATTTTAAAATCTTTGAAGAGAACTATTCAATATAGTCGTAAGATAGAAAATGAATGAATACAAAAGTAGCTGTTCAATGGCGTTTTTTTTTTCGTTGGAGCCACAAAAACGAAATTCATTCAAAAATTGTTTTAAATAAAAATTTAACATCGTAAGCATGATTTTACATATTTTTTATTCATATTTTAGTTGCCTTCTATTCAGATCAAAATAAATATGTTACAAATCATGAAAACAAATATAGGCCAGAAATCAACGCGAAATTTGCAAATAAGACCTTTGACTTGCAGATATTTATCTTTTCGGTCAAATAACAAAGACCTACATATTGGAATTCATCTAGAAATTCTGCACTTCATAAGACCTCTCCATTCATCAATTCCTTATGCGCTGCACACTAGCAATAGAATATGTTGTCTACACAAATTCTTCTGCTCTGAAATGTTTAAAATCGTTTATCAAACAAAACTATGAAGTCATGCAATTTTAAATGTAAATCTTTACTTAGCACTAAATTCAAACAAACCAATCTTTTGTGCATTCATCTTTCTTCACAAACGACGTGTTTATCTTCTCAATTTCATAAGAACCGTTTCGTGTTTACTTACTCATCAATTTGGACGTAAGACATTTTAGCACCATTGTGGTAAGTGTAAGAGTATCTCTTCCATTCCTAAAACTAAAGAAAAATAATTGCATTCGTACACATACGACGTAGTTTTGACCGTTAAAGATTTCAGAACTTTGTTTGAATGCAAATCAACTCATTGGCGCCAACCTAAACGATTTTTGTATACTTTAACGCGGGAAACTGCAAAACTTCACTAAAGATATTTCAGTCTATCCGATGAAGCGTTAATAATCAAACCTAAGTAATTTGTTTAGATTGAGTTTTGTTTCCAAATAAATCGTATTGTTGGCATAAATCATTTGCCAAATGTCCTCGAAGTCATAACAAAAACACAGAGCTAAACCTCATTTCCTTAAATCAATAATTATCTCCGATGGACCAGGATTCGAATTAGAAGCTAACTAATCTAATAAATATTGATTTGTCCGGATGTGCAGTTGACGAGACTACCCCACTGGGAGACCAAGAGTCTGCTCTATCCATAAAATGTTGTCAAGGAGCCCGTCTTTCCCATAACGGTTATGTGGAGGTCTGCCTCGCTCGTCAATAATGTCGAGGAGCGTATTACTACGGTAGCGTCAATGACAGAGAATGCTCCGTGCATCACTGTTGTCAGAGGGAATGATCCGCACACGGCGGCTGACCAGGAAGACAAGCATTCCGCAAGCGTCACGAAGAAGACCTGCAGCGCCAACGGAATTCTAAACAAGCGTAACAAAACGGAATCAGAATGAGAGAAGAGAGCAAAAAAGGAGCTTTGCACCATGGAAAAATCACCCCTCTTGACAGAATTGGTGCACCGAACATCCTTCATCACTGACGCCACGATAAGGATTCCCAACATCTGTCACGAACGGGGTAAGGCTTCTCTTAACCATTGGGAGTAAGATGGGATTCCTAACAGCAGTCATTGACAAAACAGAGCTCATTCACGGGCACTGGATCTTTCAGTCAAAAAATAGGCTTAGGGGATCCAACGGACAAGTAGCACACGGAAGAGGATCTCATCAGAGAAATGAGCGAGGATTTTATTCACATAGCCCAAGCAAACCTTCAGTATTCCAAGCCGGCTCGAGTGTTTGGGACAACAAACTAGGACAAGCACTGAGAGAATCATATCAGTGGCCTGAACACTCCAGATCCACTGCTGTCGGTAAAAGATGGCGGAATCAATCAAAAGCCAACACTTCGCTCATATACGTCTTGCGGTCTCTGTCATATGTCTTTTGCAATACTTGACACATGACCTAACACCCCTGTGATTGTTTCAATTGATACGGAAAATACACTTCCAACAAAAGTACAAAGGGGTGTAGAATACTGTGAGAAATAAAATGGAACTCTTGATTGCGTGCAATGAAAATGCTGATAATGAGCTTTTGGGAAGCAGCGAACGCGGTTCAAAGAAGAATAGTCAGGTTTTTTTTTTTATGAAATCAAATATGATCACCCAAAGCGTAGGGAGTAAATCCACGCTTGTCACAAGAATATTTAAGAAGTATTCTATACTGCTGTCAGCAGTATGGCTTTCGGATCCTTGGTCAAATGATGACACATAACAAGTAACTGACAATATCAATTCATATCTCACATATCTGGGACAAGATATCTGACGATATCGATTTCGATAGTCTGACAAAGAAACCCATAATCATTGCAAACCCAAGATTCCACGGCCTGGCCGAACTTCCAGCATGCCTTTATCAAGATGACCCAGTAAAAAATTCTTGAAATCGAGTATGCTACAAACGAAGGAAACAGGGCTATATGGCATGGCTTTAAACGATAGCTGTGTTGAACCAATTGTAAGTAGGAATAAAAAAGTAAAATTATCGGAAGACCGGAAAACTTATACTAGGGGTGCGAAAATAATATGGGTAGGCGTACCAACAGTTCAGCGAAGACCACAGAATTTTCACACACTACAGGAAACAAATCCGAAAATCGGAACGTCTTAAATCCTTAAATCTTTTGATAGCCTTAAATCTTTTGACAGAATGTCACAGAAACTCCAGTGACAGCGAAATTCCATTTTTTTTTTCAATACCATTTCTGGGTATTGAAAGGCGTTTTGGCAATACCAGCCCCGATGCAGTGAGACGAGCATTGCAGGCAAGAGAAATACTAATTTGCTGGTGAGATCAATACCTTGTGAAGTGAACCATCAAATTTAAAGTAGGATCAAACACCATCAATGTACGTATGGATCCTGAGTATCAACATGGGTTTTGTTCATTCATCCTTACCTTAAGCTCTTATAGGTAATAAAATCTTAGTTATACCGTCCAGGTTGATATGGCACACGTGAAGGATGATACGGCAATTTTAATCAGTGGAAATTGCGAAGGGATACTGTCCGATATAATCATGGGAGCACTTCGAATTGAAAGCGATCCGTAATTAATAATAGACTCAAGGCTCATCCTTGATAAAATCACTCAGGTGCTGTTTATTATAACACAAAATATAGGTCCCTTTCCTACCATATACGTAAATGGGACAGAAATCGGGGTTGAAAGTGAAATAAAGTTTCTTGGAATGCTGATGGTTCACATGGAACGGGCATATAAAGGCAGTGACTGCAAAGGCTACCGAATTTCCGATGGTGTGAACAAACTTCACAAGCAATTTTTGATGCAAACATCGAACACTTGTCTGGATGTTTGTTACGATGGTGAGACCAATCATCTCCTGAAGGGCAATAGTCTGGACAAACTCCAAGGAGTTCAGCGGTTCATTGAGTTCAACGGTTACAAGCGCATGTACCGACGGAACCATAAGGCTATATTGGAAATATTTTTTGTCCTTCTCTGTTTCACTAAGTAGACGATACACTAGCGACATCTATAGCGTCGATACTCTTCTGTGAAGGTTAGAGAAAGCAACCTCCAAATTGGGATCACGGACAAAACACCAAGTTAGATCAATTGATGTAACCAAATTGATATATGCAAATTAGAATTTCATGACGGCAACATTCAGCTTTCATAAAAACATTTTTTTAGTATTTGGTAGTAGGAGAGAATAATGTAGCCAATCCAGTATGAATAATTAGGTAGTAAACAAAAGGTTCCAAGACATTTGAGAGAACTTGACTTCAAGTATGTGGAGCTGGCATCAAATATTCTCCAACGATGAGAACTAAACTAAGTATCTTTCTGGCTGAGGACTATGGAATTGTTTTTCTCCTATTGTTCCTTTATTAAAGATATTCAACCGGGACTATTCAAAAAGCTGCTAAAAGACAATCAACTATCGACTCGATGCTCCCAAATTCCTCTCCAGGTGCTTGATCATCAACTACTATGGCCACGTACAGCTAGTAATGGCAGTGCTCTCGTATCAGTGGTTAAGAGCCTTTGAATTTTAATCAATTCGAACTGATTCAAGTAAAATACATGTGATATCCTGACAAAGAACACTGAAGAACATTGCAATAACCAAAAGAATTCAAATAATCAAAACTGACTTCGTATTCAAGCAAAACAACCAGCGATCAAGAGTCAAACTCAGAAGCCATACGCTTAAAGGATATATGAAAGAATCATGTCGTAACCACGTTTAAACACTTCTTCAACACTAAACACAATCTAACGGTATTTGACCGAAATTTTCCAGACGCAGTGGTCTTTGGCAGCAAAACTTTTTTAAGAGAGAACATTAAAACGTAGATGCGGAGAGTAATAAACTATGACAAATATATGTAGTTTTAAGTGAAAAAAGTTATTCTCATATGCGTTTCAGTTCGAAAAGCTTCGTTAAACTTTCAAAAGCACTCTATCTTCCGAAGCTCGCTTTATTTGAGAGTTGTGATATTCCTATCTCTTTCTTCCTAATGGCCTACCAAAGTGTGAGCGCTTTTGGATGAATTGAATGAATTTGATGAATTTTATTTGGTTCGATAGAGTGTTTGTCACATGAAATCCACAGATCAACCATCAATATAATTGGACGTAAATATATTGAAAAATATTGGAATAGGATGGGGTGGGAAATTCGCGACGGCTGTTGAAGGAATGGTTAAGAGATGTACTATCATAAGAATAATCATAACTTTTTGGGGTAAAACTAATGATGCAGCTTATTTACGATGCACGTTGGATTAATCTAGGGTTTTCCCATTGAGATCCTATTCAATTAGCCTGCTGCAATTTATTCAGGATTACTAAATGTGTTATTTTTAATATTATTACTAATTATCTGCTCCAATAGCAGGAAAGCTTTATAATCATTTCCCAATGCAAATTTCATTCATGAACAGCTTGGGATGCATACATCAATAAATTGAAATGATTGTATGGTGGCCTAAGTGGTGTTTTTCTTAGACAGTTGATGAAAATTCGCTCCGTCGGTTTTCACTCATCACAAATGAAAACTTATATGTTGTATGAATGAAAGCGAACAGATTTGATTCGTTTATGTTTGTATTTATGTTTGAACAAATAGTTGTAGGCACATAAACAACAAAGACAATAATTGTCCATAGTTATTTTGCATTGAACAGCTACTTAAATGAAATTATACTTAATTGCAACTAGAAAGATTAATTTTCAGTAGAAAATAATAAATTACGGCAACTTCAGCAATTGGTGGCAGTGAAAACTACTATGACTTTCTACTATTTAGATACTCTCTCGTTTTTCATGGCTATTTCTTATTATTTCTTCTTTTTCATCTTAATTCAACGCTGAACCCTTTCAAAGGCTTCAAAATTTAATCAAACAGAAAAATCAAAAACCAACCCATTAGCCAAACTCCTTAAAGCAATTTTAATAAAATAAACTATCTTTAACTATATTTCTCACACTTATTTTATTTTTTTCTTATTATCTTCCCTATAACGCGCTATGAAATTTAAATAAAAATCAAAAAACAATAAATAAAAACCTTAGGCCTGCCGACATGGTCTTGTACACCATTTGGAACATTTATTGTTTTATGGTGCGGACATGGATGGCCGTAACGCTTCCGGCAATACACCTCTGCATGTTTGCGCTGTTAACAACCAAGAGGCTTGTGCTAGAATGCTTCTATTTCGGGGTGCCCAAAGGGGTGCACTCAATTATGCAAATCAAACACCCTATCAGGTATTTATTAAGTTTGTGTGTATGTATGTGTTAGAATAATATTTATTTCGAATTACAACTCGGAAGTAGTTTAAGCTAAGATTTTTGTTTTATTTTTTGAATTTCTTTCGATAGAAATAAAGGAAGCGTTTTTTGTTGCTTAAATGCTGACCGATTCCGATGAAATATATTAAACTCATCGGAGCGGAAAAATTCGAAGAATTAAATCTAAAAATAGAGAGAAAATGAACAAAATCGCTTTCAGAATTTCTGGTTAAATGTTTAATTTATTAATACAAAACGGCATTGGTTTTATTTCTTTACAATATTATTTTCTTGTTTTTCACTATTTTTTTTTTTCAAGAAATCTTTTGAGTTAGTTTCCTGGTTGCGGTTTCATATGTTAATTTCCATATTTCGTAACAATGCACTCATCAAATTATTCAAAAATTTTGATCACATGCAAATGTTTTCTTCACGTTTTCATTCGACCAATTTTCACATCTTTCGCACATTTAGGTTGCAGTGATTGCCGGAAATCTGGAGTTGGCCGAAATGATTCAAAATTACAAATCGGACGATATTGGTAAGCGAAATTTCGATTTTTGATGAACCATTTTTTTCTGAAATTATTCCCAAGCTTCATTCATTCCAATCCAGAATTTGAATATTTTCAATGTCCATTTTGGAAAAATCTAAACACAAATTTGATGTCATTCTTTCTATTAACATTTTACCGTTTATTGTGAATATTTGATAATATTTGATATCAATATTAACAAAAAATTTAAAAAATCATTCAGAATAATTTAAATTTTTAATCTTCTTTGGCATAGATCGATTGTTTGTTTGTTACGCTCGTTGATTCGTTCGTTGGTTCGTACGCTCGTTCGTTCCAACGTTTGTAATTTATTTTTATGATTTTAATTCTTTTTTTTCTTTAGAAAAACGTTGTTTGCTATGCAAAAAAAAATTTCAAATAAAATAGAATTCATTAAAAGTTTCAAGTTACATTTGATTCGCATTAATCCACTAATCGTTTTTGATATAGTAAATATAATAAAATGTTTATTCTACATATGTTTATCTTGTTTCCTGTTTGCGTCGTTTCTGTTTGTTTCATATCAATACAAATTTTACTGCATATGATGCAGCCTTTAGTACATTAACCATTTCGTATTTTCTTATTTTATCAAACTGCAATACGCTTTTCTTTGAATATCTATCTGTTAATCAGAAATATTGTTGTTAACATCCCCATTTGCAGAATATCTTGTTAACATGAAAACAATGTTAGACTTAGTGATATGTTCGTTCGTGCGTTGGTTCGTTGGTTAATTCATTCGCTCATTAGAATATTTAGCTGTAGCGTTACGTGACCATGCATTTAGGCCAGAATTAGATGCAACAATTGTCGTTCATTGCACGCTCGTTTTTTTTTTAATTTATTTTCGATAAAATATGCAAGAAAATATCAAGTGAACTTATACAATGTATATTATCATTGAATTCATTTACACCATCTTCCTCATCACTATATATGTGTTTGAAAATAAGTTTTAGTTCAATAAATATCTAAGCCTAGATTGAAAATGAGCCTGAAAATCGGAAATTTCAAATTATTTACATAATTTGCAAGCGTAAGTATGTTAGCGTATTGAACCCCAGCCCAAACAAATGCAGTAGATACTTTTTAATGTCATTTGATTTTTACCAAAGATACAACGAAATCAAAACCCATGTTTCATATGTTAAGAATTTTAATATACTATGGGTTATTTGAAATCTAATAATATACTCAAGACGAAGAGAAAATGAAAATAAAATGATCGCATCTGGGAAACACTTCCCATCATTCCCAAAATAATGTATACTGGACACTTCATCAGATACTCCTTGCTGAAACATACAACAAATACAATTTTACATACTTTATTCGAGTCAAATCTATTTTTAATTTTTATAATTTTTTCCGCTTTAATCCTAACTTTTTTTGGAATTTTTACCTTTGAAAGCCTGTTTCCACATATTCAACACCATAACTTTCTGTATCTCTAGACGGACCTATCCATGAGGTGTATAAACAACTCCTATAGACACTTAGAACACGTTGATGTTGTTATCAAGAGCAAGTTCATTGCTACAAAATGCCTCAAAATGTGTTCAAAATTTACAAAACGCCCCTTTTATTTACTTTTAACCTTGCAGTTTGTAGTGCACTTATACATACAATATTTGTTACAAAATTCAAATATTGGCTTGGGGAAAAAATAATTTCGTTTTTTTTGTTTTGTATGTTTTTCAAAGCTAATTTATTAATATAAATTTTAAACACTTATCAATGATATATGTGCCGTTTTGATCGATAACCTTTTGCTACTTTTCGGGTAAAACCATAATTCCGTCACTGTAGAATTTCTGAAGTTTTTTGGGCGAAAAACTGAACTAAGTGACTTTGACAAGTCTCTTTTGAAACCAGCTTTACACCATTAAAAAATTTTTGCAGAGACCGGAACAAATGATAGTCCGACGGGGAAAAATCAGTACTATACGGTGGATGCATCAAAACTTCCCAAACAAACTCTCTCAGCTTTTGACGAGTCACTAAAGATATGTGCGGTCTAGCATTGTCATGACGGGAGATAACGCCTTTCCTATTGACCAATTCTGGCCGATTGTTTTCAATCGCCTGCTTCAATCACATTAATTTTTGACAGTTGACATTTAAATTAATGATTTGGCCCTTCCAATCCAACCAAACACTCAGCATCACCTTCCGTGACGTCAATACGGGCTTCGCTACTGAAGTATCTCCGGGCTTCAACTACGATCTCTTTCGCACATTATTGTCATACGTGATCCACTTTTCATCACCCGTAATCATTTGTTTCAAAAATGGCTTGATTTCGTTTCGTTTGAGCAGGGATTCACAAATGGAAACTAGCACCATTTAATTTTTCAATGTTAATTCATATGGAACCCAAGTATCGAGATTCTTTTGGTATCCAAGCTTATGTAAATGGTTCAAAACTGTTTTATGGTCGATGTTTAGTTTCACAGCAATGTCACGAGATGAAATATATCGGTCTACCTCGATTTCATTAAGAATTTGATCGACTTTTTTAACGGTTGGCCGACCAGGGCGAGATTCATCTTTAATATTGATGTTTCCGGAACGAAATGGAGCAAACCGATTCTGACACTGGCATTTCTTTAAGCAGTCATCACCATAAACATAACACAGTTTTTGATAAGCCTGGGCTGAACTTATTCTTTTCCGGAAGTAAAAAAGCGAAATGTAACGAAAGTGGCCTTCTAGAATCTCTAGAATCTCCATAATAAATACGCAATCATTTTTAAATGATGGGAATTCGCACTCTAAAATTTCATACAGACTCAAAACTTCTAAACATGCTATAGTAGGACTTCCCCAACCCAATAAAATTAGAACCATCAATCATTCAAAACGGTTAAGTTCAAAAAAGGACTTTCCCTTAAACAGAATTTTGTACCGCTTTAATCGCGATATAATATCTAAATCTTTACTTTTAATAATAAATTAGTTAGAAATTTGCGTATTTTAGGATACTTTAGACCCTAACGCCTCCCAAAACATCCATCAATATTAATGTCTGTCCTCTTTCTTCATTTTTACAACCAAAAATTTTTCGATTCGATTGTTTTTGATATAACTAATCACATGACACCCTCATCTGTAAATTACATCTATCCTTTTAGTCAGATACTACTCACTTATATATACTACTCAAGGCGTTATTTGCATTTGTGTTGCTTGTGTCAGACTATAAGCGCCATTTGCTCTAGCTAAAAACTTCATGGTTTTAGCAAGGTGCTTAAGCAAGATAAATCGTGATACGGGCCAAATCACTTCTTCTTTGTACCTTTTCTTTGGTTTCAAAACAAAATTGATCTGCTATCCCTCAAAAGTAGTAAAATCCCTAAATAGTAGTCAAAGTATCCCTAGAAAGTAGACTGTTAAATGAAAATTAAAATCTTATGTTCTAAACAAGTCATCCAGCCGAGTTGATCCATTCAAAAATAACTTTGGAAATAATATTAGGTGTACAATTAACTATTAACGGTGTATAAGTAACTAAAAACATTGGTTTTTTGAAAATTGTATCTTTATCTTAAAATCCAAACTATCCGTCTCGTTCAAAATGAGGACCATGAAATACGAATTTTTTTTCTATCTTTAAGGCAATTCAGGCCAAAAACAGATTTTTGTTTTGGAAGCATGAAGCCATCAAGCCAATATTTGACTTCGCCATCTGAAGCCAAGCGTAATTATCACCATTTTAAACCAATGCGGATAACCTTTGACATTATACAATATTAAGAGGTTCCCTGTAAAATGTAAGACTTATGACATAAGTTGCAATTTTTGTATTAAGCATATCAAGTCCATGGGTCATATTTGAGTAAATTAGCATTTTTCAGGAGTGGCAGGAGTATGGCAGGAGTATTGCATATTTAAAACAATTCGACTGGACTGGTTGTTGCAACGATTTCGTCATGTGTCATCTGTGACACATTTGACAGGGAACCTGTTGATGCTTCGTTTCCGTTGTCCTAATATGTACGTTTGGCTATCAATGCATGTTAAAAGCACGTCAGCTGTTCAGCGTTAAAGTTCATAGCTTACGGGGACGCCGCGTTTCAATAGCTGTTCGCAGGAGATTTCCTCCTGCCTTCAAATATCTACCATCAAATTTAGCTTAAGAGTAGATTTTTCAGGTTTTTTCGGACTTCATATTCAACCTTTTTCGCTTAGAATTGTCATGATAGACCCGGGATGACCAGGGATGAAAAAAGTTTTTCCAAAATGTTTTATATATTTCATAGTTGTATCAAATTTTCGATCTTTATTGCTTTGAACGTTATTTTTCGATTCCTGAGCATATTATAAAATCACGACATTCTGCGGGCAATATCAGAAACCGGTCAAAGTATGCAAACACAATAGGTTTAATCTAGCGATTTTGAGTGAGTTCTACATGACTTAGTTTCCACTGCTGTCCTGACGTATACATAGTAAGGTAAAATCAAAGAACTAACCCAGAAGGAGCTATGAAGAAGGACAGTTTTGCGGAAGCTCCAACCACTATTGCTTTAACACTGTGGGTTCAACGAATCAAAACGAATCATGGGTTTATTTGTCAGCCTCCGTCGGCCTGCGCTAAAATCTACGTTCCTCGGAAGATGCTCCCGCCGGAACCGAATCTCAAAAGAAACCCAAACGCCGCTGGTTTGTGCAGTAAATTTTGAGTGAAATAGACGAACCTTTATAGAGCAATGGTTTTTCAAAGGTTTCTGCCACTATAGCCTTATCGCTTCGGATTCTAAGAATAAGATTAGACTTATGTTCAACCATTGTCCTCTGCGTTGAAATCTTTGTTTTGGCAGGGGATGCTTTCAGTGAAATCGCAGCTCTAAAGATAAACAAATAATGCCGTTCGATTCTCGCCACGTTTTTCAACCCTTGGCACACCGTATCCGCAACATCCTTTGAAAATTCGAGGAATCTCCCAATCTAAAGGTATTCGGCCAAAATATGTGGAAATTTATTTGGTTTTGTTAAATTTTCTCCCAGTTTTGTGTAAAATACGTATAGCCCTCTCAAAACTTTTACGTAAAAACTCTGAAATCGACAATTATCACGTGTCAAGGCAAGCATTTTGAGCCCGATTTCTAACTAATTCAATTCTTGAAAAAATTCAGAAGTTTTTCGATATTACCAGCACGATATTAGCAAAGAATTGGGCTTTTATGAACATCTCATAGGAATAAGGTCGGCTATAACCGATCAAATCAGATCACTTCACTCTAAAACTGAAGTAAATCAGTGAATTATGGTCATAAGCAGATCCCTTGATCTGCTTGATCTTTGGTATTGGACTTCCTGATGGCATTTGAAGTGATCAGAGTTCCTCTACCAGCCTCTGACCTAGTCATTAAAAGAGGGGTCGTCGGAACTCTCTAGAATTTTTGAGTATTGAAATTCGAAATTCAAAAAGTTTGGCAAAGTCTAATAATGCCATTCCGGGTGGCCATGCTAGGCTCTTTGGTTGACAGAGAAGTTGGCTCGTAGATATTGTTTATGCTTGTAGGACGAAGATCTACCTTATGCTTGAACGAGGGAGTATTACGATTATGAATTTATTTGCGAGACAAAATTTGAATTATTGTTTAACGAATTGGGTATGGTTGTATCCCTACCGTAAATAAATTTTGTCATGTTCTTTTTTTGAGTCCTCAATCAAGAAGAAAAATGAGGTATATCATGGCACCCAATAATTTGACTTCGGACTGTCTGAAATTCCAAAAAAAAACTAAAGACATAGCTCGATGATTTTAAATGTCTTCTTATATGTCAGTTCTAATTATACCATAAAAATGCAAACAGTTCTTCTTTTATGACCGTGAATGTCATAGAACTTCCTGCATTACATCAAAATTGCTGATTTTTAATGACAGTTTTCGCCGGAGGCTGTTGTTGAAGCTGATATCAACTAATTTTCGTTATTTTTTTCAATGTATCAAGGAGCTTCAACTAAAGTATCGAGTCTACAGAAAGTATTCCAACCCAATAGGATTAAAATTCAAAGCCCTTTTCCACTTTCAGCAATATTTTGAAGGGGCTTCGAAAGGGCTTCTTAAAAATTCTAGTTTGTTCTGGATGTGATTTACACTCAATTGGTTATTTATTGAGATCACAACTGAATACATATTTTCCAGCCAAATTAAACATATTCACATGTCCACACGTATACGCATTCGTCATATGTGCCCACTACAATTAGCAACAATAATCTTTTTAAGTGCGATCTCCACACATAATCATAATTAAATGAAACATATCTCGCAAATGATTCAAGCTCGCAATATGATTGCAAACACTTATAAAGCTCATTATGTAAATTCTGTTTTTGCAACAATATAATTTTTATCGCAGCACTAAACCCCCGCAATGTTTATCATTTAATGCTACACTATTAAATTCATGATATCAAAAAGTAGCTCACGCAATGTCATTTCATGTTTAGTATCATTATGCGAAAAGAAAATTGCAAAAAAAATAAGAACAACACATACATGAGAAAGAAATGAGAAGAAAAACTTCGTAAAATATATAATGTGTTGCGTGTTTAGAAACAATTTACAGGGTTGTTTTTCTTATTTCTTTACATATTTTCATATATTTTCGGCAAACTAGAATGGTATGAATGCGAAATATACATTAAATCTAGTGGCAAATAAAACGATGTTGTATTTAATTTGTTCTTAAGGAATTATGCAATTAAATATGGTTTACATCAATTTGACAAAATCTCCTAAATAACAACAACCCCCGTGGGCTTAAATTAATAACATTTTTAAAAAAAATATAGAAAGTATTTAGTCGTTAAGGTGTGCTTGGTTCAATTTATTGGGATAAAAATTAGAAAATTTAAATTATTTATCTTTTCAGTAAATTAAACTGAAAAATAAACAAAAATAGCCTGAAGCAAAACCTTAACAAACTGAACGTGTTGAATGCGTCTTCGCTACAAGCGTAACATAGCCTGAAGAACACTATAATCTCTTATAACCATAGAGTACATGAAAAACGCTGTTATCTCGACCTGTCAAAAATGTCGTCCTTCCAAATTATCAAAAACTGCTCAAAGCAAAACACGGTCTGAAGGACGTAAAGACACTTGAATCTCGACTTGTGACAACAATAAGACGACTTTCAAAAATGTCGTCCTTTTCAAATAATCAAAAACCGTTACAAACTATTTCATTGTCCCAATTGTACGTGAACGAAGACACCATTCGACATAATTTTCGGTCTGAATTGTACAATTTTTGAACAAAATATTGTTTCTATAAGTTTTATAGACCGCAGTGAAAAAAAATTTCCAAAAGGTTTACAAAGTTCTCTGCAGCTTCACTAAACAAGCGTGGATGTACGCATACTCCAGCGTCTATAAACAAGCGTGGATTGACGCGTCCACCACCGTCCCATGAAAGGACTTCCCTTGAAGATTCCTATAAATACTAAAACAAAGCGGGTCGTTTCTTCCAATTCTTTGGAACCACACATTTGATCGAGCTTCGTATCTCTGTGTCCATAATCCTCCGAATTTTAGCTAGCTTAGCTTTATTTTCCCAACTGATAATTGTCCTTTTGAAAGATTTGTAGCCTCCTCAAGACTGAAGATCAACATAGATTGACATGTGGTGGTTGACCCGGGAGGGGGAATAATACAATAAAAAAGGGTATGATAAAAATCAATAAAATTGAGGGGATCCAATAGTGAATATATAAAGCATACACCCAGAAACTACCGGTGGTCAGACCTGGAAAGATTGGGTACGGATGCCAAGTCCACGTCTGACACATCTTCAATTTGACCTTTGTTAGAGGGTTGGTTAAACCGTTTGACGTGCTCTAGAATATGTTGAAACCATTTAGCATATAGAAATTTATCGTAAATTCCATTATAATTGGAACGTTTAAAATCGTCCTGTTTATTCAAAACTTACAGTTTGGAAAGGCGCTCGATCTCTGTTCGAAATTCTAGGGACTGTTAACTCTTTTCACTCGGCTTTAAAAACGTGAGGGATTGAAGTCCATTGAAGTAAATAAGATAAATCCTGGTAAAGTGCGTATAACTATCAACCACCATTCGTTTTCATAGTTCTGCAAAGTCTAGGTACCAAATCTTTACAAACTTGATCCCCCTATTCGCTTCTGTAATTTTTTCTACTAAGTACTGCTCAGAATATCTAATTTTAGAGAATTTTAGAGAATTGTGCAAAGAAGAAATAATATACATTGGAGATGTATATTCATCCTACATCAATGTAGTCTAAATTGAAACAACTTTGAATGATTCAAAAATACCACCTTGATTCCTCGATGCAAGCTCCCAGGATCAGTCCACCCTATTTCACTTCACTTTTATGAACTTGAATGCATGTTCAGCAATCTGTTCAACGGACTAATTTAGACCCAAACGACAAATCATGATAACTTTAAGCTGCAAGATTCCATCCATCCCTCACACAAGCTGGCAATAATTTCTTCATTTGGTCCCGAAATTGAGGTCGATTATTTTAGGTCCAATTCTCACACAAGCTCCTTGTACGCTATCGTTGATCAAAGTACATGCAGAGATGCTTGAAAATTTAAATTCTCCATATTCGCCGATTCACATATGACATCAAAGGAATCGCATTTGGTTCAATAAATAATTGAAGTTAATTAGATAAATTGTTCATATACAATGCACTCCCCTCAGAATCATTTCACAAGATTGATGATTGCTGGTGCATCTCTCAGTACAGAAAAAAAAACCAACAAGAACAAAAGCAGACATAACGATCGAATGACCTCATTTGGGTTTTGTTAGACGCGACTCTAAGACAGTAACCAAATTCAAGATCAATGACGATTAACTTCAATCGTTACCATGGTCGTATAAGACGGAGGTTAAAAAGAAGATGACCTTCATTCGCCTAAAGACCGAGACTGCAATGATAAGTAACAATGGCAACAAAAGGCAACAATTACAATAAAAACAGTCATGACGACGAGACGACGCGACAACAATCAAACTATACAAGTCGTGATTTGATGAATTTCTTTGATTATTTGTAATCGATCAGATAAATTGCAATTGAAATAGAATATCAGTGTTTATTAAATGAGTATAATAATAAAAGAATGTCATTTGATCCATACGAAAAAGGATACACACTTTGTGTCATGCAAGTTGGCAAGAAAGCAAATATTTTTTGGTTGAAAGAATGCACAATATATTTTCGACAGTTTTTGGACCATCCTCCATTGTGATGAGCTTGCATCGATTCGAAATTTAAATCTGTTTGAAGCAGCTAACGTGATGGAACTGAAACGTCTCCTCCAATTCAGTTCGACTTAATTGTCTCAATAGTAGAAGCTTTATGATTTATATCAACAATTGAAGAGCGGTCCGGCTAATAAACCACTAACTGTTTCATCTGTATCTTTTGATTTTTGAAAATCCTAATCACGTCGGGGTCACCACTCATAAACGCCTATCATTCTGCTTTTTAAACTACAACACTTATTTTGCATCACTGCACTTTAGAGTCACGTCAGGGTCACCAGATGCAGTAGTTTCCAATGATGAGTTTTTGACGTTTTCTCTAACCTATTCACTGCTGATTTGGGTATAAAAGGAAAAAGAAAAGAAGAATAAAAAAAAAACATAAAAGGATTTGGGCAATTGAAATCAAAAATTTATTAAATAAAGATAAAAATTGAACTATATACAAACCGATATATACATAAATATATTCGAGGTAATACCAACAGGCTACTTGCGAACAAATCGCAAATAGAAAGCTCCTTGCGGACTGATCTTGAAATACAAAAAGGAGTCGACATTTCAAGATTGAAAAATCTGGAAAAGCTCCAAGCGTATCAAGACCAAGACCTGATCATGGACAATTTGTAAATCTAGGATTTGGTCATGGTTCAGAAGTTTGGCGCACAGACTTTTTTTTATAGTCGATTGGCATGCGAGTATCCTTTTGGCGCAATCATGTTAGATTCCATTCGACTCAGCTACATGACTCATGGTTATCATTCGATGTGCCACCACAATATGCTGGGTTTTTTATCATTGTTTTAGTAAGAGAGATGTTGGTAGTATGTCCTTGACGATGCTCATCTTCAGTGGATTTGCTACTCAACTAAATCCCTTAGTCCAGTGTGCAACTCTGGAATACTGAGGAGAAGAGTACCCTGTAGTTTTGCCCAACTCCGTTGCATACACCTTTCCTTGACATTTTTCTTCAAACAGAAGTACTTGCAAGATACCACGCAGATAGAACCACTGAAGTTCTGCCGTGTATGATTGTAGGACTAAGCCAACAACAGTTATTGCCTTAATTGCTTGTTTCAGGCTTTTGTTAATGTCCGACCATCAAAAATGTTCTTTGATTTAATTGCTCAGAGAAAAGTGATGACAATCGCAAATCTGTGAAAGCATAAAGATATGCTCGAACAGCACAAAGTTAAGGGAAACGCCAATTTTTGGCCATAGTTTGACAAATCCAAATCCATCTTGTCAACAGAGACACCTCGCATGAGGCATGAATCGTTTTTTAATCCTTTTTCAGCAAAATTTCCACCCTTTTAGCGGTTGAAGTGGATGCATTACAGTGACCAGCCCTTCATGTTTCCACTCAAAACCGATACTGTATTTGCTTTCATTGTACGGAACATAGTGAAAATGTCCTCTTGATGCCACATAAATATCTGCATAGAGTTTATTTCACTAATACTTTACAATCTGCCATTTAAAACCTGAATGAAAAGCAGTCCCAGTGTCCTCAGTGAAAACTCTCGCTTGGGGAAAATTACTCATCGTACTCATCTAGCATAATTTCATGTGAACAAACGTTTTTTTGACAAGCGGTCAAAAATATACAACAGTGCAATTAGATAATGCAAGAATGCATGCATGAGTGCATTAGATGGTAAGAAATTGTGAAGCATATCATCATGGTCTCAATTAACCAACACCTCTTTTTTCTTTTCACTTTTAAGATATAAAATCGAAGATTTCCCTTCGTGAATTATATCTTTAGGGATTTCTCATGTTTTGGCCAGCACTTCAATTTAGAAACAATTGGATCACGCCGATAACGTGACATATGCATCCTTCCAATGAATTTTGTGTCTTCAGTCAATTTTGACGTACTTTCTCATGAAAGTGCAGTCTGTCGTGAGACTAAAAGTATCTTCAATGAAACATATTGCGTTGTATCCAATCAATATTCCTAGCGCAGTTGAATCGTAATGATCTTTCTAATATTTTCAGGTACTACGCAGTCGTTCCACAAAGTTATCCTGAATTCTAATGAAAATCCCTATTCTGAAATATGACCTTAAATATACAAACTAAACAAAAAAAAGACTTAAACGAAATGATGTTTCCCAGAATGACCTATTACCTACCTATTGCCTCACTACATCTAAGCTTTCTTTGTCCGATTGTTATCTTTCAACACCTCTCACTCTATCCATTCATACATTTCATTAAAATACTATCAACAATTATCTGCTGCTTAATCTTCAATCATTTTTTTAACACCTCTCCTAAGAAAATGTCAGTAATTATTGTATTCAACCGGAAAGCTGTAGCACTAAGTAACACTTGACTTTTCCCTTCTGGGACTTCACCATCATGCATAGATTCACGGACATAACGAAACATCAAACTTTAAGATAGTGCCAATCTTATATCTAATGCGAAACTCTTAAGTTGCTACATCTACCAATCGTTCGAGGTGTGCTCTACATAGAACCATACTACTACAAGAACGATCTTTTCTGGATAATTAATGTGTTAAATTAAAATAGGTTTTCAGGACTGCCGAGGCTGCCGAGCATAGAATTAAGATAGATGGGAACATGTTATAAGAAAATGGTTGTTTGCAAGTATCTTTTCTCAAGTTCTTACCAAATATCTTGGCCGAGAAGAGGAAATGAGGACCACTATTGCAATTTGATAGAGAAACGAGAAATAGGATTGGGCTTGTTGATTTTCAATCTTTAACTGGTTAATGGATTGCGATATTTTATAATTGAAAGAGGTTATTTAAGGGATTAGCTAATATATTAACCGGGGCAAGGAGGCAAACGCAGGGCATCAAACATTTAAATAGTCAATTTATAACGTTTTTCATTACTCAGACAATTACGAAGTAGCCAGTAACCCAAGAAATAGTTTACAACAACTATCTTAGCACTTACCAAAGCACTTAGCTGTCTAGTCGCAATTATCCATGGAAAAAAATTTAATTCCATTACCCAGGATAGCTTTTGAATTGCTAAAATCTTAAGTTTCATTCCAGATGAAAGCATTTAATTGGTGACCCTGTGACACGTATTTGAAAATAAACTTAATTGCTGGAAATGTTCGGTCTTACTTAAATTTTCAGAATGACCTTAAAGTAAGCGATAATTAAATTCTAAAATTGCTTCAGCAAAGTGTAAAATCATTCGGCGAGTATCCCCCAATTAACTTAAGGAAATACTATTAACGTAGATATCTTGCAGGAGTAGAAGTCACATCGATAAGAGAGTTTTTAATGCTAAATTTTAGGAATAATTCGATATGGTGCCGAAATTTTATCTCGATTTGAATGAAGGAATGAAATTGTTGGTAATTGTTTTAAAGACATCGATTTATTGAAAAAAGAAAGAAGCAATAACGTTGAAAAGCCTAGATAAAAGTAAATATTGATCAAATATAATATTATATGTTCTCTGTGTTCGTATAGCAGATCAATTTATTCGCCTCCTACATCCTTTTGAGCGTTGTCGAAGTGAATTTGGAATTTGCCAGTCTGTTCTCTCCTAAAGGACTCAAAACAACGCTTGACAAACATCGGAAACAAAACGTAAAATATATATCAATATTTGCGGATCCGAATGGTGTATTTTCTTTTTTTCTTTTTGGCAATAAATGAACATAATTGAAAAAAATAACCATCACAAAATACATGATTTTTCAAAGGATAAAATACGTAATATACGTAAAAATAATTCAAAATACCTGATTAGTATCACGCTTTGTTGCCTTATTCATATGCGTACCGTACACAGCGTTCTCTTAAGACATTTGTCAAATAGGAAATGTGGTAACAGAAAAGTCATACATTGTAATAAGGTATAAGATTTGAATGGGAAGTTGCTGCTGAGCTCTTTCAGTATTCTGCCTTCAGGCACTGTCCGTCCTGAAGATATCTTTATAGAATGAACAGCACAGTTTGAAAGAATGGCCTTCACATTCGACCAAACTTATTCAGCTTTCTTTGGTCTTAGACTAATGTTTCGTCACCTGTTGTAATACTTTTAAAGAATTCTGTGACGTTGCATATTTCATTAACCCATTCCTCCCATTGGCCGCTGTTTGCCTGTTTATATTCAAAGTTCAACACTTTTGTAACGAATTCGATTGTTCTACGTCTCGTCCAGGAACCTACGCAAAAAATACACATAAGCCCATTGATATCTTGATAACATTGTCAGCGACTTCTTTAATTGTCATTCTACGATAAAAGGATTTATTTCTATATGTTTGAGACATATCAATCGGATGTTGGCGAGGCGTATAGACCCTAGGGCGTCTAAACCCTACCTTTAGTGTTTTCACAAACTTGTTGGCAATGTTTATACAAATTGCAAAACTATTTATCTTACTCTTGCCAGCGATATTTACTTACCAAAATCAATATTTTGCATTACCGAACCAGTATTCTTCTTTATTCAAAGAGGTACCACTTACCCCAAAAATGTTGCCTAACCGTTCCCTAACGAAGCACCTATGCATTTTGAAACAAACGAAAAGAATTGCACGGTCTCCAAACTGTGTGTTTTGTGCAGGGGAACCGGATGACACTTGTCACGCATTCTTCAACTGCAAAAGGTGGAGCCAGCAGTGAGGGGTCCTACTCAGCGAAATTGGAGAGCTCTGCCCGGAAACTATCGTCGGAGTTATGCTGAAACCAGTTGACAATTGGAATCGCGTGGCGCAATATGCTCGGGCAGTGCTGGTATTGAAAAAAGCTTTATTGGAACGCTGGGAGGCATTGGGGTTGGATGGATCTCTTTTCTAGCACTTCATTCCTCTCCCGTCCTTCCCGTTAGAGAAGAGATTCTCATAATCCGAAGGCGCCTCTAGGCGTAGGAACACGAGGCCTAGCCCGAAGTAATGTTTCAAACAGTTCCAGGCTAGGTTCTCAGGTTGACAGATGGTGGAGGTGTTTAGTGGGTAGTCCAAAAGCATTTTGCGTCTGGGAGTCCCACACTCAGGGCGTAAACAGCCTTCACCTCCCTACCACAAAAAAAAACTTCAATCGAGAAGAAGCTGGATAAGACTCAACCGATTGTAGACACACCGATCTATAAAGGATCAATATACCGACCAGAACAAATTGGGAAACGATACAGAAACTTACATCTCTATTTACACCAACTGTGCCATAACAGCTAAGGGAAGCAGCACCGGAATCTTTTGCACGGAGCTTATCAACATTCACATCGTAGTTACAAATTGAGAACCATACCACAGTTTTGAAACTGTCGCAAGGAATTGCAATAAAACCTGTCACAGAAACGTCAATGAACAAGCTTAACGAACTTCATCAGGCGCTTACCTCAAGCTATTTACTTTCCTTGACAGTGAAAGATTGTAGGCAAGCGGCAACAATCCGAGTAAGCATAAAATTAAAATGGCTCCTTGGAGACCGAAATGCAGAGATATATGAAAAAGTGAATGAGTTATTAAGAACTGGATCCATTGACCAGCTAGAAAAGTGCCAAACGTGCAAAGTGCCACACGCAACTGGATAAAATCCCTCTGGAAGGAGATAGATATAGCTTGGAGTGACAGAAATGACTTCATGATACGCTGGAATATTCGGCTCCACTCTTATGAAGAAATAAAAAAAGAACTTTGTGGGAGAATAGAGACGGCCTAAAGATGTTTGTAGTACAATAGTTCACTGCCCAACTTGGCCATCAGGCAAATTAAAGCCACCTCGTTTCAAGACCAAGGTATTCGACGATATACCTTTAATAGTATACCTATAACAGTCTCCCTTTCACAGTCTTCCTATCACAGCTACATGGACTGATACTCCCAAGAACACTGACGGCAATATTGACGTACAACAATCTTTTGGGACATACCAATAGGACTCAATTGGATGGGACTTGCCGAACTTACAGCGAGAAAACAAAATACAAAACCCTTGCTTCCAGATCGTCTATATGTCCAACAACTCCTTGTACTCCAAAAACAGAATACAAGGTTGTTTAATATGATCATCTTCAATGAACCCGCAAGTTCTAAAAAAATGTAACCCCAAGTTTTCGGTTCACTGAGGTAAAAAAAGGATATGGTGCTAATCCAGATTATGATTTAATAATATGGCTTCGTTGCTTCGAGCCTCCCTCCGGGGTAGGGCTCTACACACTGCCACAAATAGGACCCATAATTAATTTTTTCGAAGGTTTGAATAAATTGATGGACATATTGAATCGATACATTAATCTGGAGGGATTTGTTGAGAAGAAAAAATTATTTTTAAGTTTTTTTAAACTACTCTCGTATCAATAAAGTAAATAACACTGATCAAATGAATTTACGCAAATTATAAAACTATACTATTCCTCAAAACATAGTACCACGTTATAAACGAATACTAGGAGCCACAGATAAATCTGCGGACATTTTTTGAACTTAACTCAAGGATGTTTTTTCATTAGAATATGATATGCATTAGAATATGATTATAAGGATGTTTTTTCATAGTCTCCTATTTCAGTCTCCTGCAGATACATACTTAAAATCCATATAAACGTCAAGTAAAGTAAAAGTAAAGTAAAAAGTAGTCATTGTCTTTCCTTCTACTGATGGAGAAGTGATTATAATCTTTTCATTATAATTTATTAAATTTATTAAATTATTCGCTAATGTCAAATTTTTAAATCAAAACCAGGTTTCAATCAAATATTCTTTGTTAGATGAAAAGAGACCCGTCAACAAAAAAATCTTTTAAATTTTTGTCGTAGTCAATAAAATCGTTTTGTTTTGACTTACTTTAAAAATATTTATTGTTTTTTTTTTTACTAAATATAATATTGGCGAGTAATTTCTTATTTATTATGATTTATCTGCAAATTATGATTCTATTGATGCTAAACCAGAAGGAACAGAGACTCAACAAGGTACATTGCCTTAAAATAAATTGCTGCTAATCTCGAAAATCCTTGAAGTTGCCAAAACTTATGAAACTTCCGATAAAATTAATTAAAAATAAATATATAGTTCAAAAATCATCTATCAATTAAGTCAAAAGCAATCATTTCCTCTATTGATTTAGTACTTAATTATATTCCTTCGTATTCAACTTTTATAAGATGGTCTACTTTTTCTTAAGACAGACGTCACTATCACAACACTTGCCCTACAATGAACCCATTGAACTACGATGAACCAGTTACTGGATAATTAAAATGTTATTAACCTGCTCAGATGAAACTTAAACATTTTGTCATTGTTATTTTGTTACAATCCTTTTTTTTTGCTCATGTTTTTCGCTAGTCAATAGACACTTAGTTGGATGATCGGCAAATTGCTTGCACCATCTTGAATATAAAATAAGTAATTTACAGTCTCATTATTGTCATCATATTTCCTTGTGAATCGACGTGATAGCAACAACAAAAAATTGAAGAAAATT
The DNA here is from genome assembly GCA_954870665.1 of Stratiomys singularior. Lineage (NCBI taxonomy): Eukaryota > Metazoa > Arthropoda > Insecta > Diptera > Stratiomyidae > Stratiomys > Stratiomys singularior. The sequence continues at coordinate 7,599,456 of OX940881.1, read as the reverse complement.
GTGCTAGACTAGACAAACTAAAGAATATCTTAGTGATGTCCGTACGAGTACATATAACACTTTTTATGGGTAGCATTTGATTGTACTTACATATTGCAGACATGTGAATAGTGTGGCTACACTGAGTGCAATTTAGTAAACGAACTCGTTGTAAGCTCTTTCAGTTATTTTTCCTTTCACTCAAGTTGAATAATAATGTGAGAAATAGCTCCACATATCATGTATAAATGCACACATATATGACCAAGGATTGAAAAGCAAATGGAAATGTTCAACTTCAGCCAAAGCTTATCAGCGAATGTACATGGAGAGTGTAAATTAGCTCGCAAAAATGTCTTGAAAATGTTATTTAGCATCTCGAAACCCAATTAAATACAATATCATTATTTCAAAGTCTTAATTCCATTTATATTTAGTAAATATTGTAACCGATTATTGCAAATTTCAATAATATTTTCATCACAGCCGCCGGTGCGCTTATGAAATATAATACATTCATATCGCTCTTCACTCATTGTCAGTACAGTAGCTGACAGGAGTAATCGCACACCTATGTGTATGTATTATTTTTTGATCCCTTTTTACACCCAACTACATTTGCAATTCATATTTCAAAATCAATGGAGACATCTTTTAAAGTTAGCAGTCATTTAAATGACTCAAAATCACTGGATTTTCTCCCAGGCTCCCTTGATCGTCTTGTCTTGAACAAAACAAAAATGGACGATCGATGCGAATACACGGCGGCATTGCCTATTGCCAACCGATAAAATGCAATATAAATGTATCCAAGTTCATATAGAACTGTTTGATTCTATAGTAGATAGATAAAGAACATGGATCTTTTTTTCAAAAATCTTCGAATTGATACAGTAGATATATGAAAATATGCGATAGACCACTAGACCTTTGACAAAATAGACAAATGCTCAAAAACCCTTTTGGAAATGCCACAAAAATGTACTTTAGGCTATAACGTTTTATCAACTCAATTAGAAACAAGGTCTCACAAAAAAAATTGGACCCTCTCTTGCTCTTCTAGTAGCTGAACGCAACATAAACCTACAGTTATTATGGACGACAGTGTTCCTCTTTTTCGGGAATTCTCTCTTGCTCTCTCTCTCTCTCTTTCTCTCTTTCGATATCCCTTTTCCCAAAGTTTCATTTAACCTCAGTACTACCCTAGTTGCTACGTTACCTTTCTTATCGCTTCGTCTTTCCCTCTCTCTGAACGGCACTACTATCCTTGTAAAGACCACTTCCTACGCATTGACAGGTCTCTGGTTGTAAGTAAGTAAGTGCATGTTTGTCGTACCTTACTACCTTGCTTTATTAGGCCCCTTCAAGAAAATACTAATACTATACTTATTTCATTGGTCAATGGCATTTGGAAAAATAGAGCTCGTTTAAGCTCAATTAATTTGATCCAGTTTTAATTCCAAATAATAAGTTTTCTGATTGTCCTAGATTGTCCTAAAAGTACGTGAATGTTTCAACAATGATTTCTTCATTCAACCTTAATCTCATGCCAAAGGGCCGTGTCTTCAGGATTGGAAATAGAATGGACACTGGTGACCGAGTTTGGATCAGATTTATAGCCGAATTTATGAATTTTTGCTATATTCACCGCGTAGGTAGTCTACAGTCTTGACCTGTGTTAAATGATCACTTTACCCTTTCCCAGATAGTCCACATGGATGGCATCGTCAAGATCCCAAAAAAAACAGTAGACCTGACGTTGTTGACCGATAGATCCAACATGTGGATCATCCAGTCGTCTTTGAAGCAGGTTCATCCTGAAAAGTTCTCGGCTTTAACTAATCTTTTGGCTCTAATATGTTACCAGATATCCTTGAATACCTCGTCTAACTTGCTTTTCGACATCGCTAAAGATCACTTTGAAATGGTTACAAGACTGCTCTTATGGTCGACTGTGAACAATTGCAGCATCCGCCACACGGATAGCTTTGCAGCCCAGATATTCATAGCTTTATTCATCCCAGGTGACGTACGAGCTCAGTTAAAATGTCTACAATCGTAGCAACCACTTCCACTTTTATTGCCTGGTCGTTCAATATCATTTCATAATTCTAAAATTTCGCCTTTTTTGATTGGGCTGAACGTTCAATTGCCCCTGTGCTGATATCTTTACAACAGAATTTTTACACCACTCTATCACTATTGAAAACATATCATACATACACAATCCTCATGCTATTGATTTAACTGCATCACTGTTTTGGTTATTATTTGGTGATCCCCTCTTGAAATATGCTTTAGCCAAAAATGAGAACACAACAGGTCCTGCAATTGCCTTGACGTCTACCTACGATGATCCCATTTGTACAATCGAAACCTCGCCTAATGCTCCATCTTCCTTTTAAGTTTTATGTCCAATTCACTTCCTTTTATGTTGAATTTCCATGATCGACATAGGTCCTGTTTGTCCATCCATGATTGGGAGACATTGAATGCGTAACGGACGGCAATTTGGAGGTACCAATATGCAAAGTGTACGTGGGGTTGTGTGGTTTGGATAATAATTCCTTAACGTGTAAGTATTTTCCGTTTTTTTATTATTTGTTATTTGGTCAAAAGTATTCCGCCATCACTAATTATAAACCAAAGTTTCTGTCGCAAAACGTTCGTGGGTCTCAATTATTACTACATTCGGGCTCATAAAATGTTCGGTTGATTCACGCCCCTCACGTTCTTCTGTTGTGTCTATAAATATACTTATTCGTGAGTTTCCTCGCGTTTCTCATCCATTCTAAGTATATGCCGAGAACATGTCACAGGAGCGTGTTATATGATTCAGTATACTAGCTTGTACATGCCTTCATAGTCCATAAATGAAACCATCTTAAATCCTTAATAATAAAGCTTAAAATCCTTATTTTTCTCCAAAAATACTTTGAATTCTCTCTAGTTTAACAGTAAATCAACTCTTTAATATGACCTGTGCATAACGTATGTAGTGCTCTATTCAGCACAATTGCATATTTCAATATTTGGAAAAATTTACCAAAGGGTCAGCATGCAACGCGACCACTTCGAACAAAATCTAACGTGGGATTTTATTTGAATTGGTCAATTCCCTCTCATTTTCGCGTAAAACAAGAACGACGCTCTGGAGGTATTTGCGCACAAACACAATAAATATACTTGCACTTTTTCTGTCTCTGTCTCAGAGAAGCCGCCCGACAGTCTTAGCACTGTTTTAACTGATGCTTAACTAAGCGAGTAGCGAAGCTTTCTTTTTGATAAAAATGTCACGCTTCCCTTTTTCGGTATCTATAAAATTAATTATGACGATATAGCCCGAAACGCGTGTGAAACAAGCGAAGATCGCTAGACGATGGATTCGATCCGGGGGAGATAAGGATACATTTATGTTGCGTTAACTCGTACACGGCCTAGGCCACGGCTTACTTGTTGCAATAATGCTTTGTCCAGTCAGGAGGCGGGGCATATCGTAAGCGTCGCTGACTAAGCTGTTAGACTGGTGGAAACTGCCGATTCTTCCCGCCATAAACCGTCCTGATCAAGCTTACTGAAAGTGCGAACTCAGTCTTATAAACTGTAAATTCTCGGAAAAGAAAATCCTATTTATATTTGATTCAACAAAGTGTTTTCCATACTAATGATTAAAGTGTTTTTTTTTTGTCCTATTCGAACAAAAAACTACATGGTTTCGCAGCAAAATGAGTTAAATCTTTTTAAACGCTACTAAATTTTCTCACAACTTCAGGAGGACATCAGTTTCGTACGGTAGGCTTTCATTGTTACCCTTAATGTCTTAAGGTTCTAAAGGATAAAATAGCTCTCAATGTGGACTTACATAAACACTTTCTGGTTTCCATTACTAATTTATGCAACAATTACCTAAAAATTCATTTATAAACTATAATAAATAGAAATTTTTAATTAAAAAAAATTTTGATTATTTCTATTTTTAAAATTATTTCTTTTAAAAATAAAAAATTAATCTTTTAGAAATATTCCAAATAATTGGAATATTTCTGCCTGCGGCTTTGGCGAGATAAACAAACTTCCTTGTTTGCATCTGCCTGTAAGGCTCGGCTCAGCTCGGTGGCCCTTTTGTTACAGCCTTCCATATGCGCACACCTGTCAGGTTACTGTCATCCCCCTACACGGTGAGGAGCCTATTCTGGCTGAAACGTGGTGGTTTGTGCTTTGCGAAGTGGCTAGTAAGTAGTATTTGTGTACCAACCAGTGTAACTTGGGTTTCCTAGACTGTAAACTAGGACCTCATTGATAATGAGGGGCGTTGGTTGACGCATCAAATCAACCCCGTTCAGTGAGGCCGTGAGGTACGGCCTAATGATGGCAGGTACTCACGTTAAACACTTCGATTGATATGTGCACACCGCCACATTATTGACGAGAATTGTATCAAAGCTACCACTTGCTTTTCTCCAGTTTAGCCCCCCATTGTGGCGAAATAATTGTTAATATATTCTTTTATATAGGATACAATATAGTATAAATATTTGTCATTTGTCTAATAACATTTGTTTTGTATATGGACTGACTGCAAATCGAAATATTTTCGTGACATTTTCTTTGCTAAAGGAAAAAAACGGATATAACCTACAAGGAAGAAAGCAATTTTTGGTACAACGGCTGAAACATAGGTTTCTTCTGCTTCTTAGCACTACAGCATCTCTCGGGCCTTCCCTTCCTGCAACAAGCGCCTGCAACTGTCTCGGTCGATTGACCGCGTCCTCCCGATTTGAAAATCCGAGCAGCGATGAACTGTATTCGTCAACAGAGTCAGACCAGCGATCCTCGGTATCTCCACCTGTCTCCGCCCTTCATATCTCTTGGTTGGAGTTACGAAGAGCCTTTTAATAAGTTTATTAAATTTAAAAAAAAAGATTTATAAATAACTTAAAAATAGATATAAAAAACTTTAAAACAGGCTCAAAAATCAAATTAAACAAGGCCACGTCCCATTTACTTAGAACGCGCATTGATGAAGTTTTTCTTGTCCGCATAATTGATTGCCACACTGTGGATTTATTGCACTAAATTCAACATGAGGAGCGTTATGTTGCGACTTTTTAAAAAAAAATCAAAAGAAAATATACTTAACCACTGATATCAAGCGAAAATTATCTTCTCTGACTACTGGTCACTGGTCGGAGAGAATTTTTCCGCTGACATTTCATATTTTTCATCGTAATTGTTGTTATCGTAATGTTTCGTATCAAATTTTCTCAAAAACGTGTTTTATGCAACAGATCAAAATGAAATTTTAAGGATTAGGACTCATGATTTGTTGTGCTCGTACGAGATTTTTAATTTTTTGGGTTCTTCATAAAGTGATCAAATGTTTGAAATATCAGTTTGTAAGTTTTCGTGTAGTTTGGTTCAGTTCTTATTGATTGCTTAATGCAAACTTGAAAAGAAATCTTGTCTAAAATTATGTTATAGCTGCAACGAAACAAACAGAAATCGCAACAAACAAACAATTTCGCGGGAAAGTGCGTACAATTTGTGCAAATTCAATTGAATCGAAAACGAATGCGCTAGAATATAATGCAAACAATTTTGTTCGCAACACATAAAATAGTTTTGTGTTTAAATTTCCATTGCACAAGTTTTCTTTCACTACCCTCCGGTCCAACCCCACCCCACCCAATCAATTAAATAATACTTCTAACGCAAATTGCACAAAAATATTAATAATATATTTTCAACAATATTATTTTTATTTTGGGTGTGTTTTTCACTTTTCACCACAACTTTTCGTTACACCGCTTGTGTTATATAATTTTGGTGTTTGTGTTTGGACGGCAACAAAAAAACAAATTGTGTGTTTTTCTTTTTTTTATGTTTATGTTATCAAAAGACAAATTTTCCGCAGTACCATTTCGTGGTCCACCGAAATACAATCCGAGGCGACGATCAGGTCTCGGTTGGGCGATGGGTGGTGGCATGGGGATTGGTAGTATCGGTCCAAATTCAACAATGAATCGAAATTCATACGCTCCGCCATCACCCTGCCCATCCGAGCACATGCCATATAGTTCAGCCAGCTCGAGTCTATCAGAAGGATCATCCGGACATCGATCACATGAGGATGATATCAGCATTGTTACAGGTATAAATTAATCTCTCATATTTTAACTCAAATATTTTATCAAGGTACTAACAATTATTAACAGTGAAGGAGGCGATAAGAGTTGAGCCCAGGCAAAGTTAATCCTTTTTGACAAATGTGTTAGTAGATTTACTATTTAATCGTTAATACGCCAAACGTTGTCAGGGAAAATCCTAGCAAGTGAGCTGAAAGCTTGCAAAGAAATTCACCATTTTCTATTTAATCAGTGCAGTATACTTCCGTGTAAAATTTAGAATGTACATTCTCCATCACAATAGCCCTATCAGAAATTCAAAGCATAGTGCGTCCTGTTCCCGAAGTGCACTGGCCTCAATTGCAGTTTCTAAACCTAATTAGTCTCTGTGCCATGTAGAAACAACATTGACTTCCATTCTCGCAACTACCCCGCAGCACTTTGCTACCGCACAAACCTAACCACGTTCCGAGCTGAGTTGAGGGGCAACAATAACTATACACTAGTTTTCCATATCCTACCAAATGGCCTCATGCGAATCGGGTCAACAAAATCCACCTTAATTCATGCAATCCTTGCCGGCTTGAATGCAGCCTGAACAACGAAGTCAACTATTCTCCTGCAGACAACGCTTGCCACCAACATAACTGCAGCAATCTTATGCACGATGCAGTTAAGCTCTTGTAGAAAGGAAAATTGTTGGTGGAGATACCTTTTAACTTCCGCTACCGAGAACAGACAGTCATGTCCCGAATAGTTAATTTTTCATAAAATCTCCCTTGGGTTTAAATCGTTTTCATAGCCACATGAAGTCTTCACCAGTTTCCGCCCGAAGGTTGGGTCAACTATAGTGCAATATTTTAGTTGCTCACAACATTTGCGAGGAAAAAACGACTGCAAGGGTGCCAGGATTCGATGAAGCTATAAAATATGCTTTCCATTTTTACTGAGTACTTTTCTTTTTGGCCGGCGAGCTTATAGGAATTCTAAGCAGGTCGCGAAAATTCCAAAAAGGCAAGCGATTCATTGAAAACGTTCCTATAAGAGCTATCGGCAGCTGATAGAAAAGCAATTTATCTACGTTTGAATTTTATCCTTTCATTTCCATGATTGCATCGTTCAATTTTTAGAATAAACATGCCAACGGAATTTTTCATTTTGAAAAATGATTCAAAGGATGGAATTCAGAAAATGGTATAGTACATGCTGACCTAAAGACTATAAGGCCAGTCGAACTGAAATGGTAAAATATGTTTTCAAAAAGACCATTTGAAAACCCGATAAATGGTTCATCGTTTTGCGCTTGAAGTTTGCAAAGGAAGGATTTGAAGTAGGAAAATAACAAGTTAGCAATGCAACTCACTACAGCTGTGTAAAAGCAATGATTCATTCTTTTACCATCATTCAAAAGAATTTTCTTAGTTTTATCTTCATAACGTGCTATTCCACTTTCATACTTTCCCCAATCCCTTTAGAAATCTTTAAGTACGGTATTGAACTATAGAATATAAGGATCATTCCTTCGGAATTCGCTGAATAATATCGCAGGCTGGAATTTTATGGTTTGGTAGGTCCCGTAGTTTGCGTTGGGATATCTCGCTCTGAAAGTCGAGAAAGCACGAGCTATGCTTCCTTTCCGTCAAGACGCTTTTTTGCTATGGGTGACCACCATCAGTTCATTTTAAGATTCAAGAACGAGCTAATGATGGGTTCAAATAAACGCGTCCTTCTGAGAAACAAAGCACGACTCGGCAGACCTACATTACCAAAGAGCAGTCCTATGTTAGAACTAAGTGCAAGTGGTGATGGTTTCTAGTTCCACCTGAATATTCTTACGCATTTCACTATTGTCTGCTTTTCGTTAGTTTATCCTTGTGTATTATATTTCTATTCCTAATTAAGTCTGCTATCAACACCAGAAGCCGGACCGTGCATAAAAGTCTAAATTGTATTCACAAAATTTTATAACTCCTCTTGACATTTTGGGTGTCATTTTCTGTTTAAACAATTTTTTATTGTCATTTTCTTGATGGAAAATTGAAAATAGATAATTAAACGAAGTTTTCAATGTATTTTCATAATCAACAAAAAGTCATTTATGCTAAAAATACGAAAACATACCTTTGTTTCAATATTTTGTATTTCTTTTTTTTTATAATTTACTTCACGAGGGTATTCGTTGAACGATTACCCTCGTAGACCGAGTCCAAAATATATATTTTTAAATCTTCCAAATTGCGAGGAAATATCAGTTTTTTTTACATTCGCTGAGCGTAGTTGGCTTGGAATTGAGAACGTGTTTCGGATTCTCTTAGCGATCAAACGAGCTGGAGAAAGTTAAGAGAAGCCAAAACGCGTCTTTGATTCCTTTTTTAACACTTAAAAACTAATTCATTGGCTTAAGAAGAAAATGTTAAACACTTTGGGATGATAAGATATGATGGAACTAGACAAAAGTTAAGTATAAAATAAGTATGAACATTAAAAAAAGGGTCAAAGTGGAAAACAATGAAGCGGATAGAGCATTGTCTTTCCTTCCAGCCGACTGAATTCCTGGTTACTTTTCTTCTGTGCCGATAGATATTTTTGCCAACAAGGAAGGCGATGAGTATCCCCCCTACGTTTACCAAAACCGCCGACCCAGAACTATCCGATACACGCATGCAATTCGAAACGCTCCTTGTCTGTGCATCTGTGCCAACCACTTGCGACGAAACTCCTTTCTGCGATTGTCACCCGATCGGAAATTTCGCCGTAATAAAAACAGTGGCCGATACGCAGTTTAGAAACCCAAGCATGAGGGGTAGGTATCTCTGAGCTGTCACTCTTTATATTTGATATTTCTCCATGTTTTGCCAAACTACCGCCTATCGAACTATATTGGGACCCTGTCATTCCCTATTTGAGGTTAGAATTTCGTGTCGATTTTATTCCGAAAAACCTTACTTATGCTTGGCACTGATAGTCACATAATCCTTCAGTATTCTAAGCAACATCACTTTGTCTTTTAAACAACCTGAACGAGATTTCGTCGAATTAGGACGCAATCAGCATTCAAGGACACTTATTTCATGGATTTCCAACGTTTTCAATGATAATCTTCTACTAAATTAAGTACTTCTTTATCAAAACTTTATAAAACGAAAGTAAAATTTTTGGGATGGAGGTCCTTAAATTTTAATATCGAGATATTGGAACAAACATCATCACAATCTGAACGTGCCAAATGAAATAAATAGAAATAAAAAGAAATATTGAAAGAAAAAAACCTCAATGAATTTCATTTTCTTTGTAAATCGCATTAAACCCTCTGGTTGGTTAATTTTCTTGCATATTACGTTTCAATCCAGTTGTTGTCTCGTATGCATGTACTACTCGCATGCCCCTTTAAACTTTAAAACACTGAATATCATAGAAAAACTCTCATAAACACTCTGATCAAATCATTAAATAAATCCTTAAATATATCAATAATATTTTCTTGAATTCCTACTTTTCACAGATAAAAGTATTGGTGACACCAGTGACATCATAAGCGATTCATCGGGTGTTGGAACGAATTCGGATAGTGCTGCATGTTCTATTGGTCATCCAAGTACAACAGTTGTTTGCATGGAACCTTACAGTGGAAATTCAGTGGGTCACATCCGAATACAGCCAGGCGAAGTGATCGAAGTGGTCGGTTCGACAGATTGTGGATTGCTTGAAGGATATGTTCGTGGAACAAATCGCTCAGGCTTCTTCCCAGCTGAATGTGTACAGGAAGTGAATATTCGCCAGAAGAATATAACCAACGTGTCCACACCGAATCAATATCAAACATCGTCCCCTCATCAACAGCATCAACAGCAACATCATCAACAACAGCAACACAATCTGCAAATGAATGGAAATAATGGAAATGGACAGTATAACAGTTCGACGGCGCCTAGGATAAAGAAGGCGTAAGTGCTACTAAATAATATAGTTATGTGAAATCATCAACTCTGTTCACTTTATTACAGCTCCATTCTGGAACCCCGAACAGTAGTTCTTCATCGTGCCAAACGAGGATTTGGATTCGTTTTACGCGGAGCTAAAGCGGCATCGCCATTAATGCAACTCAAACCCTCAGAACGCTTTCCAGCTTTACAATATTTAGATGATGTTGATCCTGGTGGTGTTGCTGATATGTCTGGCCTACGTCCTGGCGACTTCTTGCTCGCCATCAACGGCGAAGACGTTCGAGCTTCATCCCATGAACATGTTGTGGACTTGATCCGATCGTCGGGAGCGTTAGTGTCGATGACAGTCATCTCGCCGAATTTTCCCAATCAAATGCAACCACAACAAATGATGCAACAGCAGGGTCTCGGAGGAACACTTTCCAACAGGCAATGTGTTACACTGCCGCGCAAAATGTCGTTGGGACCAGGAAAATTACCCGCACCAGCACCTCCTCGTCGTGATCCAAAAACGACATTGAGCGTTGGTCGTGCTCGTGCCAAGTCTATGGTAGCTGGTCTAGAGAATGGTGGGGAAAAAGAAGAGGAAGACATCCCTGCCAAATCGAGTTCGATCGAATCAATAGCAACGCCAACTCAAAATCCTGGAACTCCTGTTCAGCCACGAACAGCAAGCATTAAAGCACGCCCGACTTCGAGTAGAATAACTGCGGCCGAGCTGGAGGAGTTATTCCAACGACAACAAGGTGAAGCTGCAGATGGCTCCAATCGATATTCAACAATGATGACAAGTTCAAGATTCCAATCGGGCACGGATAGTGGAACTGCAACACCACCTAACGTTTCGCCACAAAAGGGACCTCTAGTATACGCCAGTGTTGCAGAAATGAAACGAAAGAAAACCAAAAATGGAACACTTCGTGCTAAGCCGTGCTCGATTCCCACAATTGGGTCGGACTTAAAGCGCAACTTCCATTCCACACCTGATCTAAATAGTCAATTGAACTCCTCGATTTCATCCATCTGGGCAACGGCTACCGGCAAAGGCCATCACTCGCAAAACGATGTTAACACAATCCACGGCTCGATGCAACGGTTGAACTTGCCACCGCCAACACATCCACCACCACCGCCGCCGGTTGGTCAGGTTGTTAAGGTGGACGTGTCACGTTATTCGGAATATGAAAGCACGATAACACTCCAGGAGAAAATCCGAAAAAAGTTGGGAATGCAAACGCAGCCTGTGAATGGAAGTGCTCCAGAAGGTGAAATAATGTCTAGTTTTAATCCTACAGCTAATGCCAAATTGTATGCTTCACCGCAAGATATACGAAGTGTTGGTTACCGGGCGAGATCCGAGGTGAGTATTTGTTTTGATCCGAGTAGTTTGGACGATGACACGATATGCATGATTATCTAATTGTAGAATCGCAAATCCTCATTGCCCAGAAATCAACCGATCCAACAACAGCAACCACCTGGTGTGCCGTCGCAACCACAATCGCAACATGTCAGTCAATATGCCCAGCCGTCGAGACAAATTGCAACGAATCAACAACAAATGCTTCATCAACATCGCCATAATAATGCAGAAGCCACTGCAGCAGCTATGGTAGCCGCTGTCACCGGTCCAGCACCTCCCATTCCAGAACCTGATTACAGTTTAAGTGAATCCGATGGAGACGATGAGAACTCGATCATCGTTGCAAGGAATACTAAATTGAATGAGAAAATAGGCTTGATTGAAGCTCCCGCTGAGACGAGTGGTAATAGTAATACAAGGTAAGATTTAACTACCTTTAAATTTTTTTTTTGCCTTTTGTATGGTTGTCTCAGCGACACCCCAGCATTTTGAGGCGCAAGTAAGCCAGGCTTAGATAATCTAGAAGAAAGTGCTCTAATCGTTCTTCCACAACGCAAGCTCACCAAATGGCCTTCGCTTTAATCCTTCTTCGTTTGGCATCTTGATTCAGGATAATTCCGTATTTATTCGATATTTCTGCATTTCGAGCCGAGTCTGTCCTGTTTTAGAGATTTTTGGCTAATTCAATTTTCTCTATTACTTGGTACTTCAATTGTGTGCACTGTTGTTCCATTAACACCTGCTGATCCAACTTTTACCAAGTTATCCTTTCATTCACTCTACTCCTCCGTGTGTAGGAACACATGTAAGTCTTACCTGTTTTCAGTTAGCGTAAGTTTGGTGGAGTGTCTGCCTACAGTCCTCCGCTAGTTGTGAAACTACCCCAGGTTACAATCAAGCGGCTACAGGGTTGACTTACTATCCAAGAGAATGGTTTGAAGTTTCGTCTGAGCACCAAGATTTTACGAAGGGGCTAACCAGCTAGCAATCCACATTTTGAACTTTGTAGAGAAAATTGTAACGCTAAGCAAGAAGCAGAAACCAGTAATGGATAAAAAGATTTTCTATAGAGATATTACACCGAATAGGGATGAGTTAGAAACTTGGCAACATTTGATCTCTTGGCCGATACTTCAGGACCCCGAAAGTTGCAGTTTCTAGCCTTACCAGTTTGGGTCAAGTGTAAATTTTCTATCATGCGCGTAGCCATTTTCATCTGCAAATTATCACATATCTTAACTCACATGCCTCAAAAGTTGACTATCGCACGGTCAATACTAGATCCTAGAACATGTACAAATGCATTTCTGTCGATTGCTATAATTTTGATTGATTCAATTATGTTTTTTAATTTATTTCCAGTGGAAGTAGTTCCGGCTCCGGTTCTATTCCGCATTCGTTCTCGGTTGATGAAATTCAAAAAATGCGCACCAAATTGAAATCCTCGAAATCCTATCCCAACGATTTACGACCTGAGAGTGATCAACAAGAAACCAAATCAAATCGTTCAGTTGTTATCAATGAGCAAAATGAAGATGGTGACAATTCATCGTCAGGTGTGAGCAGTGATCAGGAAAATGCCGCCAATAATACGGACACAATTAAAAAGAAACCAACAACAACTATTACACAAAATAAAAGTCAAACACAAATTCAGGCGACACAGTCGCTTCCTTTGGCAACAGCACAACAACATCAACAGCAAATAATGCAGGAGCATCAAGCAAAGGAATTAAAATTAGCTGTGGACAAACAACGTGAACAGCATGCGCATCAACATCAACACCAGCAACACCAACAGCAAAAGAAATCGACTGATGAACATGACGATCGTAGTGAAGACGAGGACGATCATAGTCCTAGTCCGCCAGCCAAAGGTTTTCAACGACATAACTCGTTGACTAGGAAGCAGGCTGCCGTCATAGCCATGAATCGAGCCACGCGAACTGCTGTCTCGTTAGCTCAGCTACCACCACCCATTGAGGCGGACTCCGACAACGAAGCAACAAACCAGTATCCGAAAGGTACAGGCACCGAACCGCCATGTCCTGTCAACATTGTCCTTGCACCGCCGCCACAATTCTGTGATTGTAACGATATTAAGCAGCAAACAGCACGATCGCTGCGTCAATCAGGTGTTACCGTCTCCGCTCCGCCTGGCTCGATTGCGAATGCCACCAACAGTCCTCGGGTGCGAATAGTTGGGGCAGTGCCAAAAGCAAGTCGCTTGCATAGTCAGTAGTATGATTACATGAAAAAAGGATCGTTTAGGATTTTAATTGTAAGATTTAGATAAGGGATAGTGGGAGGTGTCTTGCTTGGGAATATTTTCTATCTGCTAGTTAATGGTGGTATGCGTGAAATTCACTTCTCAAAAGGATCAGGATTGCAATTGTTTGCTTTTAGTTGCCAATGATGAAACTCATAACTCCTTGTTGGTAATTACTCGTGTATGAGGAAAGTTCGAAGCTCTGAATGGACGTTGTCGTTTAAGTATTTCCCTTAAGTCCTGATCCTTTTGCGAAAAGCAATCCGATAAACGATAACAATAAGTGATTCGAATTACTTTTAATACGGGAGTTTGTCGTGATCGATTCGAAAGAACTAATCAGATATTATTTCAATGTCAATGTGAAACAGTTATGGCTAACAATAAAATGCGTGCAATATTCACTTGTTCTAAACATCAAGCCTACAAAGTACGCACAATATCATCTATCCCTTATTGTTCTCATCGCCTCGAACGAAACTTGCCGACCAGAAAATATCCAGTACAGTGCGTGTAGTTACATATAATGATTGCGTATTTATTTATAACGAGCAAAATCCAAAGCGCAAAACGTGAGCAATCTATGCACCGCCACTAAATAAAACAAATTTCGCTAATTGTCAAATTGTTGTATTGAACAGGAAACGTGTAATAATTAAATAATTAAGTTCTTTAAAACAAAAAATAGAACTACAGGTAAGACAACAACAAAAATATTGAATAGAAATTAAAACAAAAAAAGGAGAAAAGAAAACATTAAAAAGCTACAAAACAAGAAAATATACGATTGCATCGTTCTTAAGATTAGGTGATAAATAAATCCAAAAACAAATAAAAATATAATACAAAAAATAAAAGAAAACTAAGAGAAGGAAGACAACAACAAAATATTAAATAAATGAATGATATTAAACGCTAATACAACATTCACTCGGCAAGAAATAACGTGACGTTGAAGTATTCACCTTAGAAATAATAAAAATATTTAAATTTACGAAATTCAGAAATGCACACACAAAATACAACAATAATGATTAAGTAATTAAGGATAAACGTAACGGACGCAAGTCTAATAACAAAGATATAACATTCACATTGTCGATTCGATGCGAAATTCAATTATTGTGTATCCTTTTTCGTGTACAATATGCTTAAGTTGTTTTGTTTGTTTTGTTTTCGTTTCTATTTTTGCTTTCCCGTATGGCAATAGAATTTCGTTTGTTTTGTTTTTTTTTCACTGTTAATAGCCAACACACACACACACTCACACGTAGATGAAATGAAAATTGCATAGGATATAGTTTACAGATTACGATATTATTTGTTTATGATTATTTTTAGATTGAAGCCGTAACAAAGATTATGTTTAATAACGATTATGATGCAACTTTTAAGTCAATCAAAAATGTATTGTGTAATAGGAAATTAAAGGAATAAATTTATGTATCGAAACAATGAATTTAGCTATACCGATTGTGGAATATATTGACTGATATAATCGTGCTGTAAACGTTATGGAAGATATTTAACAAATTTTATGTTGGTAAACGCGGGTTTAACTTACAGATAGTAGATTGGACGGGTACGACAATTGCAAACAAAAGAAAAAATGGACAGCATTCAAATATATGACGACTGAAACCTCGACACATATTCGAGGTTTTATTTCCCATTTGGGTAAATTTAAATTCAATTCCAATTTTTTTTCTGCTTCCTTTCTTTTTCTTCTTTTCCTTCTACTTCCTTTTATTCTTCTCCTTTCATAGCCCTGCAGTTTGATATCAGCCATTGGCCTATCTCCGAACTGGTCTTCATTGGTACCCATCGTGTGACCGCGTCCTCCATATCTTACATCCGAGCCGCTTTTGACTAGCCTAGCCAGCCAAATCTTCCCACCGAATCCTTGGTTCGCCTGAGGGTCGTTTTTCATGTTTTCTTCTTGCCTGTATATGACGTCGTGCGATGTTGGCGACCTCCTTGTGAAATGGAAGACATAGACTGCCCCTCGATGTTTGTTGGGGGAAATTGACTTCCCGTTCGTCCAGGGCGAAATGACACACCGAAAATGGCACACAACTTTAACTTGTAAGTGTACAATATGAGGAAGCAGACGGGGAAACAGACAGAACTTCGTATGAAGTACAAAAAACACAACCAATTATTGTTTTGTACCTTTTTCGGTCTTCTGTTATTGAATGAAATTTTGAGAGGCATAGTCTCAAGTCCGCCTTGCGATACGGTAGTAAAGAACTCGTCTATATAGGCTTCACTTTAGGTTCTTCTATGCAAAGCTTGGTTTCGTTTTCTTGGTTGTATCAAATAATGTGTCCTATATGCAAGCATAATCCGTCTTATGATCTTTTCCGTGTCATCGTCATTATTGGTCAAGTTTGTCCCTGGATGTCGAAATTTTGCCCCATTATATTTTTTGTTCACCAAGTATTATATTTTGTCTGTTCGCCGTTTCCTATCTGGATTGGATGATCGGTTCCATCATAGCGTTTTTAATGCGGTTTAGGTTTAATCGGTTGAATTAACAAATTGTGTTTCGCTTTTGCATCAAGATTTGCAACCTTTTTTTATATTTAATTTTGAACATGTTTTCATTTTTGCATCATCTGCAGAAGCAAACATTTGTAACACTTTTATTATCTCAAATTCCTTTCCTGTCGATTAATATTTCCCTTGACTGGTATTTGACGAAATCAAACGGTGCTGGAGCGAAGCTGTGATCCTGTTTCAGACCAGAATGTGTGGTAATATTTCTTGATATTTTTTATTTGAATTTTATTTGAATCTTGAATTATTTTAACCGACAATTTTTTTTTGGTTGGGGGGGGGGCGAATTTACGGCTACTACTACCCACTAAACACCCCCCTGTCAAGAGACCCTAGCCTGGAACTGTTTGACACATTACTTCGGGCTCGGCCTCTTTTTTCTTCGCCCTATGGCGCCGTCAGCCTAGAGAAAATCTCCCCCAGCGAGAGGGGGCAGGATGGAAGAGGACTGCTGGAAAGGGGACCCTCCCAGACCCCGCGCCCCAAGGCAATCCATGAAACCTTTTTTCGCTGTAAGTACTGCCCGAGAGTAAAGTGCCACACAAGTCTATTTGTCAAAAGTTTACAGCATTTCTCCGACCAGATTGTCTGGAGAAATCTCTCTCATTTCCTCCCACAAGTCCTACAGTCTACAGTTGGAGAAGGTGTGATATGCGTCGTCTCTTTACTCCGGGCAGAAAATGCAGTCTGGGGACCATGACTTACCAATCTTGTGCAGGTAAGACTGAAAACACACATGCCCGCTAAGAAGCTGGATAAGGCAATAATCAGTCTCACCGTGCCTTCGATTGAGCCACGATCCCACGTCCCCTATAAGGTGGACAGTCCAGCGGCCATGAGGGTCGCCTTCCCAGGACTGTTGCCACTCCATTATTGCGCGCTGCCTCCCCTCTCGGCTGACAGCATATCCAGCACCATCCCCTTTTCTATCGTAAATTCTCCGTCCTTCTCTAGCAAGGAGGGCGATAGGTATCACTCCTGCGATTACCAACACCGCCGACTCAGAGACACTGCGGTATACAGACGCAACCCGCAAAACTCCTCATCTCTATACCTGCGCCAAGCGCTTTCGGTACAGCTCCTTGCTGAGAGCTCCGGCCCAAACCTCAGAGCCATATAGTAAAACTGACTGTACATCACTCATGTGGAGTCGGAGTTTACTTGGTATGGGCCCACCGATGTTGCATATTAGTCGACTTAGAGCCGAAACGCTCTCTATCGTAGCCTTAACGTACCAGTGTTAACATAAAATATGGATGCAATGTTGAACGTTATAATCTTTTATTTTCTCTTTATAATCATTTATTTTCTTTTCAGGGGGAATTATAAGTTTTCACAACTTTCCTTTCTTCAAAGGTGGAAATCCGCTGAAGAATTTTCGTGGATTATCGACTCCTTGGAGTTGGAGCTCTAAAGCATCTTAACTCGAATTCAGTCAGTTTAGACGTTTCGGCGGGCTCCTCTTCCAGAAGTCCCGGGTCTACCGGGTCTTCAAAAATGCCGGGTCAATAGTTCTGTCGCGTGATGATTGGACTTAACCCATTTTTTACAAAGGGATAGTAAATGTGTGGTTCTGCCTTATCTATATATATCAAACTGTATATCAAACTATATATCAAACTCAAACTATTCTATAAATATCAACTGGAGCTGCCACCAATTGACAATCGTTTGTCGGAGCCTACTTTTGTTGCTTTCTCGATGTGTCCAGCTACGTTCAATTTTGTAATACCGATTTGAAATAATAATCCTTTACTGTGTCGTGGTGAATATCTCAGACTACAAACTAAATCGGTTGGAAATTGTGCAGCAATAACACAATGAGCTAGAGTTCATTCTGTAAATTCTTGTAAGTTCTTAAGCGCCATCTAAATCATATTCGCGCATGATCGCCACCCTTTATCGTGGATCATATATAAAAAATTGACTCAGATAAACGAGAATAAGTTATGAACTTGATATTGAAGCTTAACTCCACGTTGACCTTACAAATTCCGGGATTTGTCTTTTTTGCTTCGAATTGGATTGCTGGATTTACATTCGACAAGTTCGATGCTCTCATCTTGGTTTTCCACTCCCCTTAATAGCCCCTCGAAGACACAATTGTACAAAGAACTTCTCAAAATGGAACCCTGCGGGCAGCCCGTTAATGTTTCTTTTTTCGGTTCCCATTAATTTCACACTACTGTGGAGTCAACAAGAGATTCCTTATTGGAGGCTAAAGAGTTCCTGATTATGGCTACTATGTGGGCTGAACAGTTTCGTGCTTGCAGCTCGATAAGAAGAAAAGGTTGTCCAAGATATGCACCTCCAATATGGAAGGATATCGCCTTCGCGTAATTGAGCCTGGAGTTTCTTAGGAAATTTAGCGCTTTTATTTAACACCGCCCAAAGCTTCCAATCTTTTTCTGATGCGATAATAGCTCTTTGGGATCCATGTGCTGCAAGTCAGAGGATCATGCAGTAGGCTTTAGAGTTCCTGCGAAGGTTTTTCCCGCTCGAGGAAGAAGGCATGTATAGGGCATAGGATCTTTCTTATCTTAACTGTTCTCTATGTTCTGTTTTGTTTACGCTTAGGAGTTGCTCTCCATATTTTGCAGAAATTCCTGATCCTACGAACACTTAGTGTACAGATGCACTTTTAATTCAATTTGCGCTTTAGAGGCCTTCTGTTTAATTTCGGCATTGATTTCGTCAAGTCCAGATTGCGCATTAAAGGTGTGCAAATGATCTTTCTTAAATGAATGAAATGCAGTCCTCACGGGCCTGATCTTCCCAGTTTCCTTGGATGTTCATTGTATGGTTTATGTTTCTATGTGTTACAGCGGCGTTAAAAGGATTCTCGTCTGAGATGAGTAAGCTAAGAAAAATTTTAAGTTCCACTTTTGTGTTTATCAATTATTTTCAACGTCCCAAATGACACGTATCTCCTCAGAGCCCATTATCCTTCCCAGTTTCCAACAAATTTTGATTTCCATGGGTATCCATAAGGATTTTTGATCCCTTGAGATCTAGGGAGAACGTGTGGGAATGATGACTGGAAAGGACATTTTGAAATTTTTCGAATGATTTATGTGTAAACGTTACGTCAGTAAATTAGTTTGTCTAACTACTTTTCATAAAGTTCTATGCCCTCCTTTAGCATTGCTTCCTTGTTTGAATTTGTATAAAATTGAGTGGCATAAATTGTACCTTATTAGTCTACAATTGTGTCTGAGTTTATGCTTGCTGGAATCATTTTTGTTTCCGTGTTTAAGTTCATTTGAAAGATCACATTTTGCAGGCATTCAGTAAGAAAGTGGGAGCCATGTTTGCTACTAATAAATATGCGAATATTTGTTGAATCACGGGTTGGGACTCGAACGGACAGTACTCAGCGGTACACTGATTTATACGTGTATGTATATATTGGTTAAATCTCGCGAAGAATCCGAAAGTTATCAAGAACTATAAATTGTCTAATATTATTTAAAGAAAGTTGGAAAGAGCTCAAGCTGGTTTCGAACACGCGTCCCTGCCGCTTCTCATCAGGTATAAATTGTCGTTAATGGTAGCCTTGATCAAAAAGTCAAACTGAAACGCTTATAATAGTGTATTTTATGTTGAATTTCCCCGTTGTTTATAGTTCCTTTCGATCTTTTGTAAAAGAAACAATTTTTTTTTTGGAGGTTTTACTTCCATAATGCTTTACGCATTTAACTTACTCCCTTCTTTAGTGGTTTTTCTTTTACAAAAATTCTGAGTCACAATCGATTGAAACAACTAAAATCCAAATATCCAGCTTTGAAATGTAACGAGAAAGAGAAGGAAGAAGAAAAAAGGTTCACAAGATAAGGTCTAAAACTTTATAAGGGCAAGTCTACAAAAATTCTGCTATGACACGAGTCTTAGCGTCTGATCCCTTTCACAATAATCCGCAAACATTTTGAACACCTACGAATGAATGAGTTCACAATGTTCAGTAGTATTTGACAAGTGACCATGAATAAGTTGACATTTCAACAAGGGGACGGGATTAATAGAATTCAACAACGAAAAGTGTGCATTTAACTGGTCGTTTCATGTATTGAGAGAAATGTTTGGTTCACGTTATATATCAACTGATCGCTCTATTTATCGCAACATCGAAAAATTTGTTCAGTTCCACGTGGATTCAACTTTCTACGTCATCAAACCGCATGTACAAAGGAGTAAAAGAAGAGAGACAGGAAACGTACAAGAGAAAATATCAAAGCTGTAAGGCAGAGTACGAAGGAAAATCCGAATTTCCCTGGCTCGCGTCGTTCACAAGCACTCGACCTGTACCAAATGATGCCATAAACAGTTTCGCATAAAGGTCTTCCTTTTTAAGGTCCTTAAGGTTCAATCAACTCAACAACTCGAACCAACTGATCATGTCTGATGTCTAACGTTTGCGAATTTGGCTTTGGATCATTTGCATGAAGAGAATACACGGCACACATCATGCTTATATTGTACACAAAATATACAATCAGCATATTTGGTGTATCGAATATGTGTGATCAAATATCGGTCACCAATCTGAGTTAAGATACAGAATATCCTTTGCCGTTTAAAATCTGTGTCAGGAAGGGTAAGATAGAGTCTAAAGAATTTTCATTCAACATATTCATACGTTCATACAATCAATCTGTGTATTGCCGTCCAAACTTTGCATTTTGCGTTTGGTTTACTTTATTTTTATATTGAAGAATTTCTCGGCAAAATAACTGAATATTTGTTTATATAACAAATCTTTTGTGACGCTTCAAAAATTTTTTATTTAATTTCACATGTTAACACGTAAATTTAACAGTTTTAAGGTCCATTGTGAATATCCAATGCAAAGCAACAATTCTTTAAATGCATAGAATTTCATCTAGCATAATTCGATTGTAACTATGGAAAAATATTCGATTTGAATAGAAATTACAGATCCAGCATTTATGGGACAAGCTTCGCAAACGCGGAAAAAATTAGTTAGGAAATATTTAATGAGAAATTATTTTGGCTGCATATACACGAAACTAAATATGTATCACAAGTTTATTAAAAAAAATTAAGTACATATTTCAATCAGGAGTTTAAATTTACAAAGGAAATTTAACATCTTGAAATCAAAAAATAAAAATTATAAATATACGTATTTTGTTCAAAATTTTCAAGTTTTAATAAAATTCAAAAAATAATGCAATCCTTACAAACTAAAATAGGTTTTTTTTACCCTACCCAACATCCTTGCGTTCTTTAAAATCACAAATCTAGTAAATAGTTCGGAATCGCATGCAACAATGTTTTATAAATTTATATAATAATAGTCTTTTTAAAAACAATGCAAACTATAAATCGAACTAGCAAAAATATTTCAAAAAATACTGGAAATAAACATATTTATATGTATGAAATACACAAACAAACAAAAATATTATCTAAATATGTAAATGCTACAGCCTAGCGTCATTACGTCAACGTTTGCACACTTTATAAACTTGTATTTACTACTAACCAAATATGTAAGAATTATCGACGGAAAAGAAAACGAATAAATATAACGACCAACAGAATACACAAATCGATAAAAACAAAATTTCTTAACATAAATGCAAAAATAGAAATTCTATCGCAAACCTCTAGACCGATTCCAACAACGTGCTAAACACTCTCAACTTAATCAAATAAATAAACAAACAAAAAATAATAGTTTATTATTTGTTGACCTTTCACCCTCTCACCCAAAACCTTTCTAACCTGATTGTCTCTTCGTTCAATTTGAAATATGTATTTTTTACAGAGATATTTAGAAAAACTATTTATACAGATCAAATATATTTAATGAAAGCATAAATAAAAAAACACAAAAAAAAAGCAAATTCATGCGTGCAGACACTTTTAAAAAATCATAAATTAAAAATCTATTTACATTCGTGCATATTTCGGATTATTTCGTCAACATTTGATAAAAAAAACAACAACAACATTGCTCTGTAGAATAGACGCGAAAAAGTTGACTTTCAAGCCATACATGAAAAACGAACGACAGTTTCAATAGAAATATATCGAAATATATACTGTGAAATATAACTGAATGCATTTCATTTTATATCAGTTGGATTCAATTGTTATTTCTTAATTTTATTATAATTACGTTAGGGCTCCTCCGTGAACCGTTTTCACTCGAGCTTCGAGTGTACTTGCTGACGAGCGCGCCCGCGAAAAGTTTCTGCCAAAACTAAATCGAGGGCCTCAATCAATTGAGATCCAGAAATCCAGCTGTAAAATGTAACGAGAAGGAAATTTCGTAACGCAATTCAAAAAGGATCACAAGATAAGGTCTTAAAATTGATCAGGGCAAGTCTACAAAAATTGTGCTATGCCACAAGTCTAAGCATCTGATCCCTTTCACAGTAATCCGCAAACATTTTCAACATCTAACACATCGTTCAATGAGTCCCGAGACTAACAACGAAAACAACATTTTTTTTTTCAAAAATCATTTTTATTCATCAATATAATCTCCTTTTAGAGTCATACAATCTTTCCAACGCCTTTCCAACATTTCTATACCATGTTTATAGAAGGATTTATCCTTTGCTTCAAAATAGGCTTCAGTTTCGGCAATGACCTCCTCATTCGAGCCAGATTTTTTTCTCTGGAGCATTTTTTTGAGATCAGCAAAGAGCCAGTAGTCGCTGGGGGCTAAATCTGGCGAATACGGGGGGTGGGGAACCAAATCAAAGCCCAATTCGTTCAATTTTGCCATTGTTTTCATGGACTTGTGGCATGGTGAAGAAGGATTTTTTTCTTCTTCATGTGCGGTCGTTTTGCTACGATCTCCTCCTTCAAACGTACCAAAAAGTCAATATAATAATCACTGTTGATCGATTTACCTTTTTCCAGGTAGTCAATGAAAATCACGCCATGTGTATGCCAACAAAAGTCATGGCGTCGACTTTGCCAGCAGACTGCTGCGTTTTTAGACGCTTTGGGCGGCTTTCGCCAGCCATGCGCCACTCAGATAATGGCCGATTCGACTTCAAAGTGAAATGATGTATCCATGTTTCATCCATGGTCACGTATAGACGCAGGAAATCCTTTTTATTGCGAGTAAGTAGCGATAAACAGTTCTCTGAATCGTCGACTCGTTGCTGTTTTTGTTCCACTGAAAGCAATCGCGGCACTCACTTGGAAAAACTTTTTTCATGCTCAATTTTTCATGAAGGATTGTAAATACGCTTCCAGATGATATCTGTGTCATTTCTGCAATCTCACGGACCTTCACTTTGCGATTTTTCATTACAATTTTTAACACTTCACTCACATTTTCCTGTGTAACGGCTTCCAATGGCCTACCCGAACGTTCCGCATCGTTTGTGTCCGTACGACCACGTTTAAACTCTGCATACCAACGACAAATCGTTGGTTTGGATGGAGAGGAGTCCGGGTAATGTTTTTCAAGCCATTGCTGGGCTTCTGCGGTGTTTTTACCCATTAAAAAACAATGTTTTATCAACACACGAAACTCGCTTTTGTCCATTTTTCAAACAAATTACAATGTGACTTTACCCTAACCTCGATAACTCTGCTGTCTATGATCCGATCGACGTGAAATTTTTACACGTTTCATGTAAAGGTTCGCACTCTTTGGAAACGTGGCCAGTTTGGTACTACTAGCACCATCTCTGGGTTAGTCTCGGGACTTATTGAACGATGTGTTACGAATAAATGAGCCTTAGATGAATTCATGGAGAGAGATAAAATGGAAAAGATGGCAAGAATAAAGCAGAGCCTTGACCTATACACATATTTCAATGAGTGAGCGGTCTCCAGGATTAGATGACCATGTACAACAAAAAGATAACAACCTAGGGGATATGGTTCGATAGAAACAAACGCGACGGCGGCCAGTGGTAAACTGCTTTGAAAGAAAAATAAGGAAACAAAGTTCAAGTCGAATACTACACCATAGCGTAAATACACATAGCGCTAGGACTCTCAGGTGACCTCTTTCAGACAGAGATAGAAAAAGTGTAAGCAGATTTATATATTGGGTCATCACGCAACATCTTTAAGGGGAGTATACTTGAGGCACGCAAAAATTCGAGAAAATTAACGATTCTATATAAAGTTTCACTCATTTTGGTCGAATAGCGATAGATCGTGAGTTTATTCGAAGTATTTGGGCTGCATGTATTTAAGCTATGATTACGCATCGCTACCCCGACAGTGAGACACTTGCGCTTGACGCCTGCAGCACGTCTAAATAAGAGGGGGATTGGTAGTTCGAAACCTAAATGTCTTGAGATATTATAAAATATTAATAAAATCCATAACAATCTTTCCTTGGAGCAGGAGATGTCTGCAGGACATCAAGACTCGCAAGTAACTACTATCTCGCTCTAACTACTCGCAAGTGATAACACGCCCTTCTTGACAATGATCAGTTCATCGTTGTTGAGAGTGTGTACAATGTATGTATGTAAAATGATTGCTCTACTATCTCAAGATATTATTATATAGATAGTAGGGCTCGCTTTGGTATGCCTTTTTTATGCCGGGTTTTTTTTTCTAAGGATGAAACCCGCACATGGAACGATGTGTTTAAAACACAGTGAACATAGTAACAACTTTTTCGACAGCTGTGGCATGCAAGAGTATATCAAAAGTAACTTAATAGAACCCTTAAACGACATAAATTGATATGGCTCATGAATTCCAACAGCAAAGACTAATTCATCGTTATCTCGGTGGTTTTGTGCCATTACTAAAAAATCCCAAACCAATAATATTTTCCTAAAAACGCAAATTAGTTTAGTTTAGAAAAAACACACATATATATATATGAGGTAAGTAAGGAAGTAAGAGTTGTTCCTTCTTCAGTGTGTTGTTACTGATAACTAATAATCTAGTGTTCGTATTTTGAGGCTATCCACGAATCAAGCCATTTTGAGATGTCTTCGTATGAGTAGAAGTGCTGATTAGCCAGACCATGTACCATCGACCGGAATAAGTGATAATCGGACGGCGCAATATCTGGGGAACATGGCGTTTGGGGTAGGACTTCCCATTTGAGCGTTTCTAAGTATGTTTAAACGGGTTTGGCAACATGAGGCCGAGCGTTGTCATGCTGTAAAATGACTTTTTCGTGCCTCTGCTCGTATTGTGGTCGCTTTTCGCGCAGTGCTCGGCTCAATTGCATCAATTGTGTACGATACCGTTTCCCAGTGATGGGTTCGTTCGGTTTCAATAGCTCATAATAAATAACACCGCCCTGGTCCCACGAAATACACAGCCTTCACAGGTCCCACGAAAACCTTCGCAGCATGACTATTCGGCCGAGCCGACGACGTAGAAGCATGACCCGGCCACCCGCATGATTTTCTTCTTTTGAGTTGCTATAATGAATCCATTTTTCATCACCCGTAACGATGTGATGGAGAAACCCTTTCCTTTTTTGCCGCTGAAGCAGTTGTTCACAGGCGAAAAAACAACGCTCAACGTTTCTTGGCTTAAATTCATCAGGAACCCAAGTTCCTTGTTTCTGAATCATTCCCAATGCATGCAAGCGCTTGGAAATTGCTTGGCGGGGAACTCCTAATACTGAAGCAAGCTCCTGTTGCATTTGGCATGGATCTTCACCGAGCAATGCCTCCACTTCAACGTCTTCGAACGTTTTTGGTCTTCCTTCATGCGAACGGTCTTCAACACCAAAATCATCGTCTTTGAAGCGACGGAACCAATCACCGCACGTTGTCTCACTGACAGCAATATCTCCATAAACTTTTTGCAGCTCTCGATGAGCTTAAGCCGCCGTTTTCTTTGGATGAAAGAAAAAAGGGTCACTTCCCGCAAATGACGATTATTTGGCTGAAAATTCGACATTCGACATATTTTTGTGTCATTTACTTTTGGTTGTGTAAGCTAAAAGTAAATGACACAAAAACAAAATCACTTATGCGTCGAAACGGTTTGTTAACCATATGTCTAAGCTTTGTCCATGACGATTTGGTTATGTCACAATAGACCAGCACTTACTACTACAACCATTTCTTGAAAAACAGCGGGAACTTAGTTGCGCACCTAATAGTTCACAACATTCTGGAATCCTAATCGGACAAGCGACATGCGCATGAAAAAAGGATGTATTCCCCAGTCCCAACATCTCTCAGTCTTGCAAATTTTTCACGAAATTATTAAGACAAAAGAAAAAGATTGTTATATTGTAACTCCGCAACAGAGAATTGCAGCACCAACCAACAGCGTCATGTGAAGAAGTAATTAAGCCATAAATTTTAATTTTTAGTGAATAAAAATCTAACCTTAACTATTGACTATCTCTCATTTTCCTTCCTTCAAACTGTTCAGATTCAGGCTGACACTTTAATCGCTCTATACCGTCTTTCGATGATGCTAAATATTGGTTCATATATCTTTATTGATGAATATCATAACTTTTAACCGGATGATATCACTTTAAACTGATTGCAACTTGATTTCAAGTCAAACGCAACAAACTAGAACAATTCTGGAAACTTATTTGGTAGAAGAACTTATAGGTAGAACAACTTATTCATTCTCACTTACAAGTTGTAAGTGATTTATACCATTGCAATGCTGATTTAGCGAAGACTCAGAGGTGCGGAAGCTGAGATCAATTTTGTCGAATAGCCCTAAACTGAAATTAAATTAGAAAGCGAGGTTGGAAGAGCTCAAGCTGGTTTCGAACTCGCGCCCGTGCCACTTCTCGTCAGATCTCGTCTTCCAACCTGGTCTAGTACAACCTAGAAGAAAGTTCTGATTCACAATTAACCAGCACTACACCACAAACCCAGCACCAGTTTCGAAATTCAATTAAATAATGCCAATATCATTTGAACATGGAACTTAAAATCTTTTAATTTGTACATTAAATGCATTGTGTCATGGTACATGATTCCTTTTCTTTCTAAATGGGAAAATCGCTTAAAGCTTTCAACTACAACTAAAACGTATTTAGAGAATTGGTAGAATATAGGGTCGAATATCCTCGACATCCATTAAACGATTCGAATCAACCGTTTCGCTACACATCGGACATTGATTTAGCTCCGACAATATCCTGAAAATAAATGATAGCATTAATGTTGAAATTAGCTTTTCAAAATTACGACAGTTTGTATACTTTTCCATTTCGGGTCTAAAACATGGAAAATCACATTCAGGACAAGCCGCCATATTCTCTTTGACAATATGTTGTCCCTGCAATTAAGATGAAATGCGAAATAACTTAAAGGAATGCATTTGGGATATATTCGTGTAAGTTGAATGTTTTAATAGTGAAACTAATGAGCATTGTAGCAGCGTTTGAGTTCGAAGAACCTTGAAAGAACGAAAGATCCTTCAATAAAAATGCGACTTTAGTTTGCGACCTTCTTCGGAAACTATAAGCTCGTTCCAATTGCAAAATACTAGTGAAGAACGGATCGTCACGCATGTTGTTTGGCCCAGCCCAAGCGCTTTTTGGTTTTATATCATCTAGCAACAAAATGTTGTAACTCACTTGAACGCTAAATAAAAACGTTCAGAAATCGTATAGGTCATGTTTTTGCTATCCTTATCATCCATCACACAACGTTTCGCCGCTTTTAGATGAGAGATTCATTGTTCTAATTCCTCTTTTATGTCCAATGGACCATCACTTACCTTCACTTTAACTTGCCTGTTGGCACGACTCTCCGACCCGTGTTTCTAAGCTGATAATTTCAAGGATTTCATGCTCCTGCGTTTTTAACTTCAAGGAAGCGTCGATGGTTGATTTGATTTTCTATTTGAAAGAAGGCCTCCTGCGGAAACCTTACATGTCAGTCACTACTTCTCGAAATTGCTTCAAAAGGAACACAAGTATCTCAATCATGCTCAATCGTATGCCGCTAAACTGTGTATGATGAATGGAATCTAGAGTTTTCTTGTTTTTCTCTCTAAGAATCAACCGGGACACATTGCATCGTGATGGAGAGATACCTGGCACCAAAAACGCAATATACATACATTGTAATAATTGCAGCTAGCCTTGTACTACTGATTTAAGTTCGAGCCAGGTCTTCCTGCATTGCACACAGTTTGCGCTCTGTTCAGCAGCTTTCCTCCATGAAAAAAGGAAATTTCATTGTATTCCATCATGATTTTGTTGTCCTTTAACATAGGATGCATTAGGAAACACAATTTGACGATGCTCACCAATCTTGCCAAGTTGATCCTTCCAATTGCTAACATTGCGCCGAGTTGAAGAGTAGCAACTAATATTAGTGGTTATTGTTCTATCCTTTTCAGAGAGTACCCTTTTTTGCATTTTACTATTTTTACTCCGCTTGATGACCTTATTCTTTGCCCTCTTCTTTATTACACAAGTACACTAGTCCCTCTGCGAAAAACGACTTGCTGCAGAGAGGCAACTAATCGCAGGCTTGATGAAACGATTTTATTCTGGCCTTCGCCAATGCCCCAAAACTCGGCATGATTGGTATAGAGTTTGGGCAGTTCCTCATTAAGACGCTTGCTTGCATAGAACCGAGTCTACAGGCGACATTGCCCCACAATGGACGCCTGAACGTGTGTGAAGAAAGGAAGCCGTGGGAAATTGATGGAAAAAGCATTTTTGAAGATGGATTCCTACCATACTCAAGAAGAACTTTGCACTTACCTTAGAAGGGCCTCAGCAGGCAATTTACATTATTTAAAAGCGTTGGAATTGATTAAAGGATTGTTACTGGTTGTTTGTATTTCGAACGAAATTCGGTTGTTCCCCGCCTGTTTTTGTTGTAACATTCACATACGCGTTACGACGGTATGTGGTTTCCTCCTCAATTTAGTTACTTATAAACTGAATCCTAGCAACGTTGAACACCGATTTTCAACATGACAAATTCTTCGTTTCAGGCTTAAACGAATCAGTTTTGTTATCGTAAAATCATGGATTAAAATAATGAAACTACTACGATAATCCAAGAGCATACCATGAGGACCACGTCAACATTCGTGGAAAAAAATCAAGTTGTATATTTGGTCGGATCAGCTTGGTTCCGAGTATTTTTAATTATTCAAACCGAATGAAATCGTAACTTGGGTTATAATAAAATAACTCTCTGCCAAAAAATTGCAGAGCTTGAACCGAATTTTACTAGAAAATTAGTTAGGAGACCACTAATAATTTACAAACGAGAAAATTAATCTCTTGCGTGATAATTCTCATCCACAAAATGTAATGCAGAACGCATTTGCAAGCACTCATTTGGGAAGTTTATGTCAATATTGACATATTCAGCAAACATTGTTTTTTCACTATTACTTTTTTTCTAGCCGATGAAACACGTCCTACCGTAGCAAAACTTCACATCGTACAGAGAAATAAAAAATTAGGTGGATTCAACGATATCCTCAAAAGATGGAAGGTTCTTTCGACGCGATATTTGTATGCTGCCAAAAAGATGCTAATAGAAGTGTCTGGCAATGGACAATACTTTGAATCAAATTTACAAAATATCGTTTTTCTACAATAAATGCTCAATTTTTGAATAAAAAAGCGGCGAAAACTTATTTGTACTCTTCATAAGACGTTGCTGTTTTGATGCCAGCATTTTTCAATAAGATTGACACAATTTTAAGTGTATTTTAAATTAAATACTTACAAAACAAGAATGAAAAATTGTTTAAAACCAAGAAGTACCTACCGTGGCAATACAAATGGGCAATGTCGTCTTGCATTGATAGCATGTCACGTCCATATTCGGTAAATTTGCATCACAAATTGGACATTCCATTGTCTCGCCTTCGAACTCATCTTTAAAGTCTTTAATACCTTTCGGCGCCTTCCGTACAATACTTTCAACTTTCTTTGAATATTTCACGTCAATCTGACCACGATATTCTGGACGCATGAGCATTGAAGCATAAGTAAAGGCTGATTTCTTCAGTCCAGCTCGATGGCATTCTATGACCGTTGAAGTTAGTATAGGAACAACATCTGAACAAAACAAAATGAAATTAGTTACATCTATCTATTCTCAAACTATTTTCGGTACTAACGTGATGGAAATTGTGATATGTTCGCAGCGACATGAATGAGTAATTTTGCCGCTAGTAAGTGATTGCCAAGTTTCACATGTATTCGAACCAGAGTGTAGCGATGAAGCAAAATCAAATTGTGACGCATATCGGTGGCTATACTTAAATTATTCCGTCTCAATTCCTGATACATGGAGAACAGCAGATCGTGAGCGCTTCGATAATTTCCCGCCACCTGTTCCTGATTCGCAATTATCACAGCCGTTTTAGCAGCATCTTTGTAATACTTTCGGGCCATATATAACCGGAACAAATACTTTGGATCCTTTGGAGTTCCATCAACTTCACCCAGCAGAAATTCAATCAGCTGACTCGATAATTGGTCGCTGTTGGAAGTTGCGACGCAGTCAATAGCGAGCGACAGAGCCATATTCTCGTCGTTATTGAAGGACGATGCTTTAAGTAGAAGTTTTAACGCTTTCGAGAATTCACGACCCAAGAAATAATATTTGCCAGCTAGCAACGTGTATTTTTCACTATCAAAATGATGTGCCAATGCAATATAATCATTGGGTTGAGCGTTCTCGTAACGTTCAAGCAATTCCCCATATAATTTGACTCGATTGTGCCTTTGAGCCAATGTAAACGCTTCCTGAATGCAACCACACATGACCAAGAATTGTAACGCCTGCTCGTAGTCGCCAATCTTTTGATAGAACTTCGCAAGCATTTTCGCACCCTCACATGATCGCGTCTCCAAAACAACTTCCGATGCCGAGTGTGGGTCCGCAAGCTGCTCCAAATACAATCTGACCACCGAATCTAAATCGCCTGAGATCCTGTAACTTGATATAGCTTCTGTGTAGTGTCCTTTGGACTCTTTGGCTTTCGCATAAGCTGCGTGCAGTTTGTGACTCGTCACATGTGGTAGAATTTTGTTAACTTTATTCCACATTTTCAGTTGTATGTAATGCGAACAAGCTTCATCCCAGTATTCACCCTTCTCAAACAGTCCAGCTCCTTCCGTCAAATGTCCAACGGTTATCAACGACTCGCCGCAATCATAGAACAATTGTTTGTCATTCACCTCTACAGCCAGTTGAATTCCACGCCGGAAATCGCCTGTTTTAATACATGTTCGTGCTAAGCCTGCTTTACACAAACGTATATGCTCCACGAGTTCCGGTGATGCATTTGCTAGTGTATCACCCGAACCATGTATTATATCCTCCTTGTAGCCTTTTTCGTAATGATAAAGCGCCTCCGAATAGTTGCCAGCAAATTCCAATTGCTGAGCATACTCCCTAGCGATGAAAGGAACTTGTTCGGGAGCTAATGAACTTGCCAAATGCATTGCTTGCTCCCATTGTAACAGATCTTGGCATAATTCTAAAGCCTCTTGTGGATTTAAACTTTTGGCAAAGTACGTCTTCGCTTCTTCCGCTCTGTCCAGTAGAAGACAACAGAAACCAGACAAAAGATTGCATTCTTCGAAATTTTGTATTTCTTCTAGAGCGAAAACCATCGATGCATCGCCAATTTTCCGATAGATTTTAAGGGCTGTAAAATTTAATGCAATTAGTTTTAAAAGCTTGAAGCTTTCTATCCAGCACGTTGGGGTTACCTAAAGCTGTATCTAGATCTTCAATTGCTTGCTCGCCAAGCTTCTTCCACGATTCCGTGTTGTCTATTTGTTCGCACAGTTTAAGCGCATTTTGAAATTTACGCAATTTTATTAATGTTTCGAGTTGCTCCTTTGGATCGATACCTGGTGTCATTAAATGGGTGGAAAGGGTATTGGTACCAAATTTGCCATCCACACATAAGCTAACTTCGCCATTATATAGCATAAGAGGAACTTGTCCGGATATAAGTTTGGTTTCACCAATACTGATTGTATGTTTTCCTGGACATGTACAATAATGTGAGAAAATAGAAAAACAAATTAAAATTTGAACTTATTTCAAGCACCAAGGAATTAATTTCTTCGGCAGTGCAGTCTTTTGGATTTTATTTATTTAATTACCGAATTCGTCGCTTCTGCGCCGCATTTTATTAACTCTTTTTACTGATATTTATCTTTATATATTATTTATTTTGAAATGAGCGAATACATACCTTTCACCGAATACCTAACAAAGCTAAAAGTAATACAAGTTTTATTGTCGAATGCAATAAAAACATTTGATTGCGAGTAATCCCACAAAACGCCATCACACCGTTTCGGAAAGTCCGAGATCATCGTTGATTCCTCACTCGTCTAAGATTGGAACTTAATCAAACTTGGAAACTCAAATAATAATTAGCAACTACCGATAAAAACACGAATCCTTGCCCATGATCATCCACAAACACTAACTTAGTACCCTCCAAATCGCTATAAATTCCTTTAATGCCCATTGTATGACGATACTTGATGCTAGTCGACCATTGATCCAGGGAAAAGTACACCAAATCTCCCAACTAGAACATGCAACTGAAACATTAGCCCGACATAAACATCAACGTTTTAGGACAACTCACATCAGTTGCAAATATCAGAAAATCGTTTGTCAACTTCATGCTCGTTATCACGCCGGAATTTAATCCCGGTACGGCCGATGGAAACGATCGAGTCGTTTTATCCTTTGTTGCAGGATTTTCCGATTCAATTGATTGTAAAATCAATTGCTCACCACATAGCGCTGCACAAAAGTTCTCATTCAACTGAGCACTATGAATCTGCGATATAAACTCGCGATCGCCCAACAGTACAGGACTATCAGCGAGCGTTTTACCCAAATCGTAGAACCACACGTGATTATTCATTCCAGCTGCCAAATGAAATGGTCCGATCGCAATGAACGATGGTTCCACTTCGAGGATTAATTTGCTTGGTAATAATTTAGACTGCAACCGAATGAAAGTGTTTAATAGAAAATTCCAACAAACCGCCCGATTCATACCTTTTCAGGTGCATATGCATAAATTGAAACCTCTACGATACTACTTAAAATTGCTATGCGTGGTGGTGAGACTGCATACATTATTTGTAACTTTGTTACAAACGTGCAAATAGCTCCTTGAGCTGTCGTCACGGCAAGAAGTTGACCATCGGTGCTCCAATCAATCATTTGAACCGCCGAGTGATCGGGGAGGGTGAGTATTTTTTCGGTTTCGTGTAAATTTGAGATCGAGTGAATTTTTATTCTGAAACAAATTCGAATACAGGTTGATAGATTGATAACTGCCAGAGTTTGCAAGCTAGGATTTGCGTAATAACTAATAACAATACTCACGTGTTGTCACCACATGATGCAACTATGTCCAGTGCTGGAGAGTAAGCAACACCCGTAAGGATATCGCGATGGTTTTTCACCTGATAATAGAATGCATAAGCACAACCGGTCTTTCGTATTTTATACTCCAACTAACCTGCCATAATTCCTGGCCAATATCTTTTAGATGAGTTGAGATCGCCACCAAATGCCCATTTGAGAATCCCAAAAGTATGTAACCAGCTCCGAACCATTTATGCTGAATAAGGGATCCGTAGCGGCTTTGAAAGCCCAATTCGATGGGCGAATCCGGTTCTGGGATATGATACAGGTACAATGTCCGCTTTCCAATTATCATGCTTACGGTATTCTCTCCTAAATCCTTGTCGTCGGTTCGCATTTGTGCAAAATACATATCGCTGGGCACATCTCGAAGCGGAACAACACGCATCGAGTCCCCTTCTTCGTTGCTGATTGAAAAACTTCGATCGTCGCTACCCAGTGCCAAAAGATTTTCCGCTGACCATGCTCCACACACGATTCGCTTCGAGT
Organism: Stratiomys singularior; assembly: GCA_954870665.1. Lineage (NCBI taxonomy): Eukaryota > Metazoa > Arthropoda > Insecta > Diptera > Stratiomyidae > Stratiomys > Stratiomys singularior. The sequence goes on along the minus strand of OX940881.1, from coordinate 7,565,371 downwards.
GCTTTCCGAGAATCGGTATTCGTTTTAATGTTTGATGATTGTAGATTGCTAGATTTCCACGAGCTGTTCCAACCGCCAGAATCGGAACAGTTTTCGCCCATAAAATACAACTCAATGGATCACGAAGTCCTGTATCTAAAATTTGTTTCCTTTGTGAGTTCGAATCCCACAAAGTAACTTGTGATGAATTTGATGTTATAATTCCCAGCAGATCGCCGTCAGAATCCCAAGAAAATCCTGAACAGAGACTGAAAAGTACGATGGTTAAATTTTAAGGACTAACATTAGCGTTTGGTGGGATTTTTTTTGGTGTTTTTATTCCAAAAGGCTGTTTGTGCGGAATTAAATTTTCAAATATTATGTTACATTTTTCTCATAAACACAAGAAACTCAATTGGACTTGCTTGAAACTCTCAGAGAAATCAGTCGATAGATAAAAAAATATTAAATGAGTATTGAAACAGCTCTACAAGCTTTTAGAGTAGTGAAATTTAACATCACCAGTAATTTGAAACTCGAAAGTTTTCATTTGATTAGCACAATAATTTTTCCAAAGTTTGTTGATATATTTTAAGATAGCGTCACTGACATTAAATCGAATCGGACAATATTGCAACTAACTTCATTTTCAAGCCCCATCATTAGGCTTTCTTTTTCAGTATGTGTCATTTCTCTGAAGTGTAAACATAATAGTTTTTTGTGCTCCAAATATGTCAAATTTTGTGCCAACAGAACCCAATTTGCGGGAAGAATTACTTCTTTGCTTTCATTTGAAGAAATCTGCAGCTGAAAGTCGTCATGCGCTGCAGGAATTCTATGGAGATCATGCTCCATCGAATTCTACTTTTGAGTACTGGTTTCGACGTTTCATAAGTGGTGACTTTAATATAGATGACAAAGAGCGCGAAAGATGACCAGAAAGGTTTGAAGATGCCGAATTAGAGGCTCTGTTGAAGACTCGTGCTAAACGCAAGAACAACTCGCAGAAGCATTGAAAGTGACTAAAAAAGCCATATCTGTTTGCTTGAAAGCCATAGAAAAGACCCAAAAGGTAGGATATTGGGCGCCATATGAATTGAAGCCAATACGTCAAACAACGTGTTTTCACTTGTACACAACTGCTCCAACCGCAAAAAGAAAGGAATTTTTGCATCGTACTGTAACTGGTGATGAAAAATGGGTTCATTACGATAACCTCAAGCGCAAAGAATCATACGGGCCATACACCAAAATTGACGCCAAATCCGGATATTCACGGTGAGAATGTCGTGCTCTGTCTTTGGTAGGAACAATTGGGCGTGGTGTACTATGAGCTGTTAAAACCAGGTGAAACCACCACAGGGCAACTCTACCATCTACATTTGATGCATTTGAGCCGAGCATTGAAACAAAAAACAGCCGCAATGCAAGCAAAGACACGATAAAGTTATTCTTCAGCATGTTGACAATGTTCGACCGCATGTTGCAAGGCCAGTCAAAACATACCTTGAAACGCCTTAATGGGATGTCGTACCCCACCCGCCGTATAGCCCGGATATTGCTCCTTCCGACTACTATTTATTTTCGTCGATGAAGCATGCCCTTGAGGAACAGCACTTCTGCTCTTTTGAAGAATTCCAAAATTGGATCAGATTGGATTGGAGTTGTTCTTTCGACGAGGAAACCGTATGTTACCAAAAAGATGGAAAAAGGTAGTGGCTAGCGATAGACAATACTTTGAAAAATTAATTTGTAACTAATTTAAACACAATAATTTGTCGAACTTGACAAAAATCCTTTGAAATTTTTTGTACAGGTAATAGTTAACTAATTTATTATTAGAATTAACTAGTTAAATTTTACTGTTAATACACTTTCACTTTGAAATTGTTTAAATTTTATTTGTATCAAAAAAAATGATTTTAACGCTTCGAATAAAGTCATTAACGCATGGAATCCATCAATCTGCATTCATATCTGTTTCGCAAAGTTGGTCTAATATTAATAATGATTGTGTGAAAATGTTTAAACAATTAATTTGTTTTTTTTTCTTCAAATTTCACAAATCATCTCAGCTTTGAATTTACGTCATAACAAATCGTTAAATTCTTTATTCAATGACAATAACTCCTTCCAAAAATGTTTTGCTGCGAAATATCGATTGCGAGGCATTTCACGCGAGAGTTGAAATAAATGCGACGGAATACCTCCCTTAGAGCCATAAGCGTAGAATTGGCACAAAACTAACATTTTAAGAAAAAGGATTAAATTTAAGCATGCTTGAGTTGATTGGGAGGCCGATAATGTTCCTATTACATACTGCCAGCAGTTTGTTGATGACAAACATATTTTTTTTTCATGTTTTTCATGGATCAATTTCACATCGTTTGAACTTACCTTTGCAATATCAATCTTTCTACCAACAATCCTTGTCGATTGAATATCGCAACGGTCCCATCGCTACCGGTCGAAGCCAACAACGATCCCGACGGTCCTTTCTGCCATATGAAATACACATCGCCCGGACCGTGCGGTTCTTCATGCTTGAACAACACCTGTGGGAAAAAATTAAACAATTACAACATCTCGTCAGCTATTGCGTTCCAACGGTTAAATTTGACCTTATCGTACGACATGATCGCCGCCAAATCGTCGCAATCACAATTCAATATTTAATCAATCATCTTGAAACGTTCTCACCGTGAAAATTCTCGCGAAAACTACCTGATCCGCAATTTGTTTACTTCTTTTACACCTTGTATTGTTTGACAAGTAACCATGGAAACCCAACAGGTGCAAATGGAAGGCTTGCGTAGGGGTAATTGGTCATAAACAATTGTTCATCCGAACCAGCCAACCTGCTTAGTCGCTTGTGCGACATCTGTACTCTATCAGACGTACCATGTTGTCGGTAAGTGGATAAAAACAAATGAAGGAACCCAACCAGCCTCGCACATCTGTCGTCGTGTGTATGTCATTCGGCTGTCAAAGCTGAGATTCGGCCATACCAAAGTGGTCTACCCCTAAGTGGCTTTTCTTTGTTGAAAAGTGAATTTAGCAGTCTTCAAGTTTTTTATTTCATCGCCGGCTGAGTGCAAAAAAGTGTCGATAAAATGGATGAAGATCTACCAACCGAATTCGATTTGGTTGTCGTGGGCACAGGTTTGTGACTTTGCATATTTGATAAGTGTCGAAATGGGTTTTATTCGCCTTTGGACATCATGTTTTTGCACAATTGGGATTCGAGACGCATCGGCCAGGATAGTGTTGCGAGGAAAAATTGTGTATTTGTTCATGCCCGATGTATATGTGTAATAACATGCGAGAATGGACTTTGTTGTAACTAAATTCAGGAGCTTACAGTGCTCAATGCACGATGTGGCCTTTATTTTCTTGGTTTAAAGCCGACCAGGGAATAGGCTGAGACTCGAATGAAAATGACATCATCGAATATGAATGTTTCCAGAATTTACGTCCAGGAAGACACCCCGGTCGTTTTGAATTGCGACTTCGCTGAGCTCTTTCGCATTTGCAAGTAGAGCTAGTGCCGACCGCCAGTGTTGGTTGGACCATTGAAATAATTTGTCATCTGAAGTTTTTATGGAGAAAGTGTTGGTCACGAAATTGATTTTTTCGGAGACAAGTATACAAATTTTGTAGCCTCCAAAACTAAAATAAATTATCAACATAATGTTCACACTAACATTTGCCAGAGGACGTCCACGAAAAATACATATTTTAACAGAGAAATTACATTTTAATGCTCATATCCTTGGCGAGCAGCATCTTATGTACCAATTGGTTTGAACTTGATTTGTACATTGGCAGATGCTTTTTCTCGAAATTATAAAAACAAGAACAGAATCGAAACGGTCATCTCAGTTAAAAATTATTCGCTTTTCAAATCGGGAAAGGGGGGATTATAGTTGGATTAAGATGTTGATGTATTTACTGTTACCCTAACACGTCTACTGCAATGCTATTTGTGGCCACATCTTACGCTCAGCCAGCTGGTAAGGAAGGATCTCAGGTTATTGCCGAGACTAATAGATCAGAGGTTGAGATGTTATCCTGACGTTTCCAACAGAATTTCAGATGAATTCCAAATTCCGTGTCTTTTTGAATCAATCAAAACAAAAAAAAGATGTCCCTGAGTCATAGCGTCATCTTCATAACGAATAGACATTTGGCTCAAAACGAGAGAGTCTGCTTTAAAAGCTACTCGCCCTGTTCTACTTGTTGGTAATTTTGAGTGGTGGCAGAGGAGCGCGTTATGCATCAGACAGGAATTTCTTTTTTGTGTTACGAAGCAAAATGATGTTTATGCCCACAGTGTCTGACTCCTAGTGTAGTAGATGAACTGAACTACCGGCTAAACCGAATGATACATTGTTTCGTACTGTGCCTCGTTTAATGTGCTCACAAACATTTTCAAGTAATAGCATAACTTTCTATACCCTATAAAAGGGTGTGTGAGAAACAGAAATTCCTACTTACCGACGCCCCCTGACGTTTATGTGGGTCTCTAAACTATCAGCATTTGCCAAACATAAACCATCACGCAATAACATTACAACAGTTCATAGCATTTCATCGACTATCGTGTCAAAGAAGAGGTTTCGTAATTTAAAACAAATATTTGGCAGATTTCTCTAGTTCAGGTTTCTTTCAGTTATCTCTACTGCACAAAACGTGCCTTAGGATTATCGTTTTCGATTAATCTTGATAGTAAGGATCGGGTGAAATTAATCTAGGATAAAAATCAGTTCTGATTGAGCTTCAGTTATGCCTGGGGTAAACGACGTCGTTTAGAGAATTTTTTGAAATCATAATGACGTCAAGGTGCAATATGTGAAGTTCTTCGGACATTTACATCTTTATAACGTGAAGAAGTAGTTCAAACAACATCGTTCGTCCCAGGCATTAGGAATTAGGCGTACAGTTCACTTTTCCTTTTTGTTGCAGCCGTATTACCAATCGCTGTGAGAGTTCTGCCTCTCCACCCTGCTTTCTCCGCTTCTATTTTAGATATTCCTGCGCTCTCTTGCATAAAGGATCATATATATCACCTCTGCGATCACCATCACTGCCGTCCCGAAGACTTTTTAGATACGTGCAGTAACTCCGCAGCGGTCCTTGCCTCTTAGTTTTTTCCAAACGCTTCCGCGCTTGTAAACTGTTCTCGTTGTATCGCGTAGCGTGTCGTTGTTTTCGAAGGAAGGACGAAAGGCATCACGACTGCGATCATTAAAACTGCTGCATGGCAAAGTTTTTGCTATGCGAAGTGCAAAATGTAATGGAAGCAAAATGTAAAGGAATTCGAAGTGCTTCTCCCTGCCTCTGTACCAATCGTTTTCAATATAACTGCGAACATCACCCTGTAGTTCTGACATACACAGAAGTAAAGACAACACGATACTCATTAGGAATCGGATCCATGGTTGATTGTCAAGATAGACAGGGCCGTTTAGTAGAACATCATTCGAGTAAATGGCGTCATACACGCTCCAGCTTTGTTAAATTTAGTCCTGAATTGCTCGGTACAATTTATCTTCGAGTCTTTCAATAAGAAAGACTCGAATTTCTTTCATTTATTGCTGCTGATTTGACTATCCATACGCTCAGTTATTGACTACTGCTGGTTTGACTAGCACTAGTCAGTACAGACCAACTGCTAGTTTCGAGCTCATCAGGGATTTCTTGATACAGTCATGCCTTATTCTGTTAGATTCTTTGTCGGGTTGACCCATTGGGTTTATTCCAGTGCCAGTTCGAATACGTGGGCTGTCATCCAAAAACTTAATCAGTACATTAACATGCCTGTGCATCCACCAGCTAACGCCGTATCACCGCCGACGCCCACCCGATCCAGCGTGGTTCATCCAGTAGTTCATGTATCAATAGGCTACCATAAGAGATGTTTCACTGATTAGTACCGACAATGGATGTCGGAGCAACGCCTTTTGTTACTAAAATCCATCGGCTACCTTCCTCCGTGCTGTTGACTCCGTTTTAGGACCGTAGAATCTGTATCGAATTTTCTTATTCATCCTCCCGAGATATCCGCCCATCTAGCACAGTTAGACATAATTCCGACATTCAGAGCAATCGGCGGGAACTATGTAGTGGAACTACTGTATGGCTCCTCACCCTTGGCCGTACTCATCGTTTCTCTTTGCACCTCACTTCTCTGCTCAATAATATGATCATTGTCCTAAGAAGCATGAATCGCGTCAGCGGGTCGTCCCATGAAAGCTTTTCTGCAGAGCTCTTTACGGCTTTGTTTAGCCTAATAAGTGGATACAGATACTTGCTGATCAGCACAAGCACCACCACTTTCAGCATTCTGAAGACACGCAATTGCATTAGCAACCATGAATGAGCGAAGCAACAGGTCAAGATGCAAGTGATACCTAAACTTTCTTGTCTTCATAAGCATGACTGCGTCCTCTTGTTTGCGTGAAAAGTAGGCATTCAACTGCTATTTCATCATGGAGGACCTCAACGATAGTAGGTATTTCTAAGGATAAAATCCCATAAAACCCCGTCCATTTTTTTCTGCCCGCTATGAGCGCGACAATCTCTAGGTGCTAAATTTTCACATTAGCTAGTTTGTATGGAGCGCAGGCCCCACGGAACCCTGTTCACGTCTTCACAAGATTTTGCCAATAAGTATGCACAAAAATTCCCAACTGGGAACTAGAACTGCTGTTCTAGTTCATATCTCTTACCAATTTCATGTTCGCTGGGCCTGTCCTCGGATCTTGTGATTTTTCCTTCGCTTCTCGACGATTTCGTGTTACCAAAAGCACACTGGGAGCATTCTGTATGGGGGACTTCGATGGGGCCTGGCAAACTTGGCAAGGCTAACGTAATAATTTACACAGTTGAGTTCATTATATCTTTTGTTACAAGCTTTGCGCGAGTTGCGTAAACGCCGTGAGTGATGATGGTGCCATTAGCACTTCAGCAAAGCTCTCATTACCCACGTTCCTAGTATTCTTTTGGTGTGCTTGACCAGTAGTATACCAATAAGTTTATGACGCTTCATTTTCCTCATAATTTGGATTGTATCCAATGGTTCTTTGCATTTTAGATACTGTAGAGGTTTGTCGATTTCCAAACTAATAATCAGATTGTTGCTGCTCTCGTAACAGCCTTAGACAGTCCTATTTAAGCGCTTCCTTCAACGCAGCTTAGTTTTTGGATGCTCTGTCCTACTTCGGTTTTATCATCCAGTCTTAGATCTGGATTCAGACCAATCTTCATCGGTAGTACTTGTTAGGACGACCACCACGCAAAATTATTCACTTTTTAAAAAGAAAATCTGTATCTTGTTAAGTTGGCCTGTTGACTATTGCATTTTTCTGGCCTTTTTCTTTTCCAAATCAGATTCCTTTCTTTTCGAACCCTTAACGCCTAAACCATTCCTTTATTATTGAACTATGCACGGCTGTTTGATATTGATTTTTGATCCGAAAGTTTGTATCTTGGACTTAGTATTACATATCCCTTACCTGAACAATGGTACCATCCACGATGTGGACATAGATACCCACCAAGCAAGGGCGATCTGAATCACGTCGGGGTCACCATTTGTTGCCTATCATGTATGAATGTGATTTCTTTCCAGTTATGCCGTCAATAAGATGAAAAAAATCGTGGATACATATCATCCATCTTAAAGTGAAAGCGGTTCTTGCAATGACTAAAATATTGGATTTTTATTCGAAAGCTGTTTTGCAAAATTCTTTTGGGATTGATCCTAGAATTCTAATTAAAATGAAAAAGATATATGTTAACTGTTATAACACGTACTTGATTTGGTTTTTAAATTTCTCAAGATGTTTTTAATATAGTTAACGGACACATACTTTTGTTTTTGTTTTGTTCTGTCATTGGTTTATGTAAAATATTTTACTCATTACTAATAAAACTACAAACAAATAAAATTTTGCAGGTTTTGTTGAATCAATAGTTGCTGCAGCGGCGAGTCGGATCGGTAAAACGGTCCTTCATATTGATCCGAATGATTTTTATGGCGGTACATGGGCATCATTCAATTTGGAAGCCTTGCAATCGTTTATTTCTTCAATTAATGAAAATGCCGACAGTGCAAAGCACTTCAATTCAATTAGGAATGCTAGTCAATCGTGGGAAACATCAAGTCCTGCAGAAACGTCTGAGGAGCCAGCCGATGAGAATGTTTGGACAAAAGAAAAAGTTCTGAAAGAGTTTCGACGATTCAACATTGATCTCTCCCCAAAGCTGTTGTTTTCCTGCGGAAAACTGGTAAAACTTCTAATATCGTCGAATATTTGTCGCTATGCTGAATTTCGGGCTGTGGATCATGTGTGCACTATTGTTAATGGACAAACAAGAAGCGTTCCGTGCTCGCGAACGGACGTGTTTAAAAGCACAGATTTGAGCGTTGTTGAGAAGCGTCTGCTCATGAAGCTGTTGACCAGTTGCATGCAATACGAGGAGCATCCCGAAGAGTTTAAGGACTTCGAAGGAAAGACATTCCTTGAATATTTGCACAGCATCAAACTGACTGACAACATCATTCATTGCGTTCTGTATTCAATTAGCATGAGCAATGAAAAGACTTTGTTGAAGGAAGGTATTGAAAATGCTAAGAAATTTCTGAACAGCTTGGGAAGATATGGAAACACGCCTTTCCTGTTTCCAATGTACGGTTGCGGCGAGATACCGCAATGTTTTTGTAGATTGTGTGCCGTTTTCGGCGGTATCTACTGTCTGAAGCGAACAATTGATAGCGCGAAAATGGATAATTCCAATGTTGAGTCAATAACATGCGGCAATCAAAATATTAAAGTTGGAAATATTGTAATAGGACATGGTAATAATTTAGAAGGTTGTAGTCCAACAGCTAATGAGGCTAACATGAGTCGGAGTATTTCGCGAGGTGTCTACATTGCTTCAAGTCCTCTAGGAGCTGTTGAATTGAATTCCAGTGGCGGTGGAGTGAACTTTTTGAAAGTAGCAGAAGAGGATGGAGAGGGAGCGTTTGTGATACAATTATCGCATTATTCTGGAACTTGTCCGAAAGGATTATGTAAGTTTTAAGCTTTGTATAAGTGCATAAATCTTTTTTTCAAACTAATTTAATTTCGTTGTGTTTCTGATGACATGTCCTTTTTCCTCCCACAGATTTAGTTCATATCACGTGCCCAGCGAAGAGTAATAGTCCTGAAGCTGATATCAAACCATTCCTAGACAAACTCATTAACACTGATCATCCACCAAACATTCTATTTTCTGTTTATTTCACCATAGATGGACACCTGAGCTCCACTACAGCAAATGAATCTCCCTCAAATATATACTTCTGTTCTGGACCATCCTTCGAGTTAGACTATGATCTGTCGATTGAAAATGCCGAAGACATTTTCAAGAAGATTTATCCAAACGAAGAATTTCTACCGCGTGCACCCGATCCAGAAGATATTGTAGTTGGCGATGAAGATCCAGTTGCTGTTGCCGATGATGTTATAACCTTGGATAGCGTCAAAGAACAAATATTGGAGTTGGAAGCAGGTCTACTGCACCAAGAAGACTGCATGGAAGAGAATTCGAAGAATGAAGAGATGGCGATGGAAGTTTGCGAAGAATGAATACGGATATAACGTGGAAGTGTTTTCTCACCCTGTGTTTTTAATTTTAAGGTTTTTGTGCTACAAGTATTTTAAATGCAGTTGTATTTTGATTTAGACAATTATGCTTGGAACATTTCAATGACACGATGCATGCTTTAATGTTACATGATATATGCTAAAAGACATCGCACTTATTCAAAGATTTTATTCATAAATAATTCATAATATATCGCTTATATTTTTTTAAAAATCAAAATGATGAAATATTTATTTAACAATAAATAGTAATATACGTAGTAAAAACAAGGTGTTGTCCATTGTGTTAAGGAAATGAATTTTCAGATTGAAGTAAGAGAGTGATGATGGCGATGTGTGCTCATTTTGCGGGTTACTCCTTACGCTCCACGGCCAAGGGAGCGCATTTTATCTATTACTTGTGCAACTTATCTAATATCAATGACACAGTAGCCGTTCAAGCAACACCGTGGGTGTTTTTATTCCAGGGTGAAGGTGTGCCGTTATATGCGACCGCCCAAATTGTAACGCTTGGATATAGGACGAATGCTTGCGATTCTGTGTTCTGAGATTGTGTAGTTTCCCCACTTATGTATTCGCAGGTTAAAGTAGGAGTGTGGATTCTTTTATGACATTTCCATGAAAAATATTGGCTCTCGTTAGAGAACGTGAAGTCGGTTTGCCTAAAATAACGAGTCAATGTGACGCGTCGTTGATGCCTGGATTCAATATGACTGATCTTTTGATTATGTGTATAAAATGAATTCGAGTCAAAATGACGCCCTTTGTCGGTGGTCTTTGGCATTTGGGGTGCCAAACGGCTGATCGATCCTTCCCTGAAAGCCTTTCCAATTGCTCCATTTTGTTGGTAGTACATCCACAATGCTTCTGGTCGGCGTGAGATACGGTCAACGCTGGTGTGATCGTATATTTACCCCTCTTTTGACGGTGGGCATGTAGAATCTTAACCAAAACACAACATGTGCATCCACAACTATGGAAACACGCCTGGTATTTTTGTATTATTGCGCGAACTATTATGTTCGTACAAAAAAGAAAAGCGAAAATCTTCGTAGTAGCCTTGCTGCCCGGGCGGTGTTAACATTCGAAGCACTCCTGAAGACGGGTGTGATATAAGGTCGGGCTCTCGCTGTTGAGTTTTCACAGACAATTTATGTGTACGTTAGTTGGATATGTACTAGCTTGAATTACAAGGACGTAACCGATTGCAGCAAAAGGGCTAATTCCTCGTCGCCAGCTCACCGATTTTTCGATTTCCTCGATTCGAAGTCTCTTTTTATGAAGCTTGTCGAATATTGGTCGAAAACTGAGCGAAAAATTCGGTGTCATGCTTGGCGAGGCGAAATCTTTTCTAGTTTCAACTGGGGAATGAAGGTTAGCGGTACATGTACGCAGTGAGATCCTTGCTTCCATCATGTAATAAGAGTGCTTCATTGCGCCGTATGTTACCATTAAATCTCTGTCAAAGGTACTCTTTTGTCATGATATTGAGCTATTTATGGGTTCTGCGTAACTACTTCTAAATAACTCCATGATTGTACTTAAATTACATTGTAAAATTGGTACGCTACAGTTTCCTAATTAAGAAATTAGGAAACTGTATCGAATAACGTCCTCTATAAAATGTCAACGCAAATATATTAGGTTACCAATATCATTCATCGAGCATCTCTCCCGACGATCCATCAATTGAATAACAAACAAATTCAATTAACACTAAAATAAATTTAATCCTTAAAAAATCATATGCTCTATGTACACTCTTATTATATGAAATTGTTTGAGCTTACTGCTATTGGTTAAGGTTTTTTCTTCTTTTTCGTTTTTTTCCTGGTTATGAAAACATTGACGACATTGTTATCGACTTTCTCGATCAAATAATCCGTCGATGCTATGGAAATATTCCGTTTTTCATGTTGCGATTGGCTTGCGATCGAACTATTAGGACTATTGCTTTCATTGCTTGCTGCAAGTTTCTGTATGGGTTTCAGTAGATTATCAGATTTTGCGTCCTTACGGAGTACTAAAGGATTTCTAGATGATTTCTCTATCTCAGCCACATTGTCAACCGATTGTGTCTGATTTTGAACAGAATTGGAGTCAGGCCTTGTTATATCACAGTCTTTTAAATGTAAGTCATTTTTACTACTTTTCAATGGCTCTTGATGTTTGGACGAACTTGTTGTTTTTGTCACTTCTGTAGAATTTTGCGTATTTGATTTAGTTTCTGTTGAAGGCGCAGAACATTTATTGGTTGTCGAGATCAGATTCGAATTATGTTTATCAGTTTCATGTCTTTTCGCAGTAGATCTTCCTTGGGATTTAGTCTCTTTTGTTTTTGATGACCGGTTCCGATTCGGTTGAGGCAGTAAATCTTTATTGCTAACATCCCCTGTTCTACATTCTACTTTTACCTTTTCTGGACTTTCAGTTTTCGTTTTTTTAACTGCATTTGAACCGTCTTTATTACATGCACGAATTTTTGTAGTTTGGGATTTTGTTTCTTTTGTTTCTGACGATGATTGATTTAGGCTCAGAACAGTAAGTATCTCTTTATTGTTAGTCTGATTCTTCTCAGATTGCTTTGTTAGCTTCGCTTCACTTTCAGAATTGTTTGAGGTTTGACTTTTGTCCGACGTATTAGTCAAATCCACAATATCCTCCTGTGATTTCTCGGAAGGTTTGTTCAAAGCACAGCCTTGTAATATTTGCACATCGAGAATATGGATTTTATTATGTGCTTTATCAGTGGAATTACTATTACTGGTTTTAGTTTCGCTAACACAATCTTTATTATCAACTGCGTTGATCACTTGCTTCGTTGCCACATCGATCGAATGTCGGGCTTTCACATTGGGTGTCGTTTTGTTGTGAGAATTATCATTTGAATTAATAGTCTCACGTTCGATCATTTTCGATTCGGTTCGGTGGTTAGTTTCATTTACAATTTTGGATTTTCGCATTTCTGAGAGGCTTTCGTTGAAAGAACTACCATCCGAGCTTTTACTTTGTCCAGCACCGTCTGATTTCAAAGGCGTACTAGTTGTTATTCCCAACGCCTCTTTGAATAATTCTTGTTTCAAGACTCGTGATGTATCTAAATTTGATTCTCGAGGCGAAGGCTCTCGTTCGAATCCTTCTATTATATGGCCAATCATTTTCACATTGGACTTGGGTTTTTGCGCGGACTTTGGCGTATCAGCGGGTTTAGTCTTTCTGCATTTAGACTTATCGTCCAGCGGTTTGCCTATGGTCACGACAACGTCTTCCTTTCTTATTTTCTCCGGCACCACAAGACCAAATATGTTAGGCAGAGTATTTGGAGTTATATTGCAAACTGGTAGGTTTGGCATCTGCTGCCTAGTAGTTAGATTAGAATCACGTTCTAATTGCGTCCGAATGTCATCATGTGCTTCCGAAACTTTTTTGTTAACTTCTTGCAGATTCGCGCGATTGCATCCTGATCCTTGGTTGCTGTTTTTATTGGCTGCCACCTTTTCATCAGTTTTGCGGTTTGCAGCTTGTTTTGCATAGTTATCGGGTCTTGATTCATTTTTTTCGACTGTAAATGATTTTTGATGAGATGTGATGGCTTTGTTGTTAACTTCAAATTCGTAAATGCAAAGATTAGTTTTAGGCTGATTTATAGGACCGGCTTCATTTGATTTATTCTTACTTGCATTGCGTTGGCGATTTTTCGCTAAATTCTCATGTGATTGTTTCAAATAATTGGAAATTTCTGTAATTTTATCCTCTGCACCGGATTGTTTCGTAGGCGATAAATCTTTTGTTTCCGTCAGTACATTTTCTTTAGTATGCTTGATCGTTGATGGATTATTAAGTTTGTTTTCCGTTGAAGTCTGAGGTGATAAAATTATAATTGGGCCACTTGCGGATTGTCCAATGGATACCGTTTCCATTTTGCTTTCAGATTTATTCTCCAACCCTTTTTTACTTTTTTCTTTCCTAGAGGAATTGCTTTCTGATCGCAAGTTAATGTCCTCATCTTCTAATCCTATTTCATTCAGAATTTTTTGATTTACAATGTCCTTTCCGATTTCCGTGTTACAGGTTCTATCGATGCTAATATTCTTAGCTTTACTAGGCGATTTCCACGTTTCATTGCATCCGAAAATTGAATCGTTGGACAAATTCATCGATTGATCACACTCAGCAATTGGAATATCTTTGGCCATTTCTTCGTAAACATTTTCACCATAAACTTCAAATGCCAATTGCTTTTCTAGTGAGTCCAGTTGTTGTGTGTTCAAAGAATTTTTTTCTGCTTGTTTAGTGCATGCAGAATCACTATCCATTTGCGTATCGTTATCTACAGTATTCAGGCTATCTTTTCTCTCGTCGCAATTCTTAGTTTCGGCTGCATTCGAATTTTTTGTACGTTTATTCGAACTGAAAGGAGAAAAATAAAACAAACGTTAAAGGTATTGCATTTATAGATGTATAAAATAAAAGGAAAATGGGCTCTTAACTTTTATAAGGATTAACAACGAACTTTCATCCGACAACTAAACAAAAAAAAAACATTCCTAAAATTGTATTTTTATATCTCATACGGAATCGACTTTTGGTTGTAATCGTAGAAAATCGAAGAAAAGAGATGGAGAAAGATGGAACATGGTTTCGAAATGTAATCGATAAAAATGAGGAACAGTATCCATGTTGCATGTTGCATGTTATTCAACGTTGCGGAAGAACAACAAGCGAAATAGCTAAGTAAGCAGTCGCAATAAAGCATAACTGAAAAGTATAAGTAAAATGGTCTGTGGTACGATGAATTTAATTTGATTTGGAATCATTATAATTTGCTCGTTAATAAAAAATAACAATCATGCAGTCTGAATCCGGTTTGAGGTTAATTATGAGAACATATTTTAACACTTACATTTCTTCGCAATCAGTTTCACGCTTCCTTTTCAACGAACTCATTAATTTGTCTTCCGTCGTGCATAATTTTTCAGTTGTTGGTGAATTTAGCGCGTTAATTGCATCCATCTTATCATTTTTTTCCGATTCATTTCTAACAGCTTCTTCGTTTTGAGTTCTGTTGCAAGTTTCAGATTTGCTTTGAACCTCTTCTTCAGGTTTTTTGTTGCCTTTTCCTTCACACACATTTTCAGTAAAATTATCCTTTTCTAAAGTTTTATTGATATCACAAAACATCCTTTGCTGTTGCGGTCTCAGATGCTTTTTATACTTAAGCAGTTTTATTGGTGTTTCAAAAATTTCTTCATCATTTTCTTCAGCGTTTTTATGATTTACGACGGAAGAATCAAAACGACTTCCGGTTGATGCATTGGAAGATACTTCGAGATGTGGCGCAGGTAAAGAGTTTGGAACAATTTCTGCTATCGGCTTTGTAGGTGGTTTTGTTTCTTCGGGTTCTTGCTGTTTACTTTCATTATTTCCGCTCGAACTTGAACTTGCTGAATTGCCGGATGAAGTACTTTCATCACTAGTTGAATCACTTGAACTTCCTCTTGAATTGGAGTCTGAAGATGTTTCGCTATGACTAGCACAATTGTTTGCATTTTCTTCGTCAACTCGTTTTGACGGTTCTGCATCCTTTTTGGGTTCTATGTTTGCATTAGTGTCAATGGAATGATGGGAATCCTCAATTTTTTCCTCGCTTTTTGGTTTGGGATCGCGAATATTTAACATTTCATTGTTCCGATTATCATTATTTGTCCTGCAATCATTTGTGATAGCTTCAAAACTGTCTGATATGTTTATAATTTCCGTACTAGGCGAAACGGCATTTGTTTGCTTTTTGGGAATATCATTTTTGAGCGGAGATGTTTTAGGTGAAATTTTTTTATCAAGTGAATGCGGTGACTCCTTTTCTTTTCTGATCGGAAAGGATGCTTTCTCTTCTTCACCTTTAGATTGTTCACAATCGGATTTTATGGCTGATTTGATTTTTTTGTGATTATTAGGTGACTCTTTATTCAAGTTGCCATCTTTGATCTCCATTCTTTCATTGCATGCGACATTGCTGAGCTTTTCGGGTACGACATGCTGTTTTGATTCACTGCAACTCTGTGATAATTGTTGTTTTGTGCTGATCGTTTTGGTTTCGGTAGCAATGATTTCAGGTTCTCTATGTTTTATTGAAATTCCAAGAATATCTTTAGATTGACTTTGACCTGTTTGTTTAGCAGCCTCCAGCAAATTGTCCTTCGCCTCCTCAACTTTTTGAACAGAGTCCGAGAAACATGCAAAATCTTCAGTATTTGATAGATCTTGACACAAGTTAAGTTCTAATTCCATATCAACTTCCCTATAATCGCTTTTATTTGAATTATTCTTATGATTATCACATTCCATTGCGGGTGTAACTGCCGAATCAATCGATTGGGATTCAATATTTTCATTTAATTTTAACATTTTTTCGGGAGTAGGTTTTTGTTTTGCTGCCACAATCGGTTTATCTTCATCACTAGAAAATTTTGCGTCATTGCTTAGTTCACTATGTAATACCGATGAAGTTTTCACCATTTTTTTATCAAGTTCCTCATCACTAGAAAATTTAACATCACTACTAAATTCGTCCTTTAATTCCATTTCCAACTGTTTTTTAAGTGCCTGCAGATGATCTTCAGTAAACGCTTCAATCACATTTGAATGAACGGGATCACTGTTGGTTGTTTTTATCCTTTTCAAGTCTTGCTCGTTGTTATTGTGCGAATTGTCTGTTGAACTGTGAAAGTAATATTCGAAATTATTAAAATTTTGATTCAAAAATTATCTTCGAACGAATATTGGTTATAGGTTTCTTTGAATTTTTAACATGTCTGGTTAACATTTTTACCATACAGCCTTCTACTCTACTGAGTAATTAGCAAAAACATTAGAAAATATTCATTTTATTTTTTAGAATAAAAAATTCAAAATTAAGCAGTTTAGAGAAAAATGACAATAGGACCAGTATTTAATGCCAAAAGGCATTAAATGGATCATTTTTGTGTGGACAAAAGGTTTCACGTAGTTTTTATAAATTTCATATAAAGTTTTCTTTGTTAGCTCCGCCGACCTATGTCTCGCTTGATTTGAAGACATGTTTTAACTTAGTGGGGTCAACTTTAACTCCTTAAATTACTTCAAAGCTATCAAGGAATACAGCATTCAAACCAGTTGAGCCAAGCCAGTTGCCCAACGGAGCTAAAAGACGAAGAAAATTAGCGTAAAACAACATGCAGTGTAATTGAATTATTAGGAGTGAAACCTAGTTGGCGATTTGTATCTAAATATTATTGAATTCGTAATTCGTATTGAATTGTGTTGTCAATAGATGGTGGCTCTAGTTAAAGTAGTGTCTGATAGACATTGTCAATATTAAGTTCAAATAGGAATTTAAGGTTTATATAATACTTTGACTTTATTCACTGTGTTGAGATTGTGACAATAGTTGTTAACTAAAGAAAGGGGAAAAAAGGAAAAATTTAGCCTTTCTACTTTAAGAGGTAGAAAACTAAATTGAGGCGCATCGAATGCTTGTGGAAGTTTATGGTGACAATTTCCCCACTAAAAAATAATGTGCAGATTTAATATTTTTGATATTTTATGAATGTGCGATTTGAGCGTTAACACAAAACTAGCTTCTGAGAGTAAAAAAAAATTTAAGATGAAATTGAGGCGTTAAGTTTCAATTAAAGTCAAAGTCAATTAAAGTTTAATGGATGCGTTGCAGGCATTTAAATGGAAAGCGATTCATCGAGCAGTTTTAAATCCGTGGGGAGCATATATAAGCAAGGCACCTGGGTGCCTCATTGACAGTAACCCCGAGACACTGAAAAGTGACTTATTAGTTATCACCGTCTGATTTAAACGCAAAGTACGGTTTTTTATGGGGCCGTGTAAGAGGATGTGAAACGGATATTCTACAGCCCATTGCAGACAAATCCACTGCAGAGGTTTGCACAGAGGTTCGAATAATTACTTTTGGAAAAGAAAACATTTCACATTTATTTGAGGACATTTTTATTTCACATTTATTACATCTGCTAAGTTGTACTTAGCAGATGGTTTGACCAGAAAACTTTTGTCCATCATTGCAGATCCTTTGAATATATTGATTTATTTCATTTATGTAAATCGATTTATACTTTACCTTGCTTTTCCAGTCTGCCCTTGCTCACGATCATCTTCCAAACGTCGTTTCCTTCCTCCTCCTTCTTTCGTTTCTTGCTGCTCTTTTGATACACAAGTTTCACTGGGCTTAGTATACTTTACTTCCTTTCGCCAATCGCGTTCGGTATCTAATTTTCCATCCTGATTAGAATTATCTCTTCCTTTTCTGCTACTTTCATGTGGCGATCGAGCATGTTTATGATCAGATGTTCTATATCGTTCATCGTCACGCGTTTTTGATTTTTGATCACTGCTTCTGGTATTCACACTTGTCTTCCTATCATCTTTGATACGATCACTCTTATGACTACGACTTTCATTTCTATTGGATGTATATTTTTCTTTATCTCTATCTCTATCTCGATCTCGTTCTACTCTATGATAGTATTTTTCATTGTCCTTGGAACGATTTTCATGATAGCGTTCGCGGTTACGATCGCGTTCCTTTTCGTGCTCCCTTGACTTTGTCCAATCATTTTGCCGTCTGTCACGGTAATCCCTTGAATCACGTCGACTTTGATAATCAGTCCTTCTCCCTTCATCCGTACCTTTGTGATCCCTTTTTCTTAAGTCATCTCTTCTGGCTGGACTTGGCGAACGACGTCTTGACTCATATTTCCTATGATCATTTTTATCTTTATACCGTCTCGGATCTCGTTCGTGATGATCTGATCTTGTTCGTTGATGTTCTTGATGTTCACCTCTAGCATCATCATTTTTTCGAATATTTCTATCGAGATCTTTTAGTTTTTCGCGAGATCCTGATCGTGATTTGCATTCAGACTTTGCTTCTTCTGATCGGTGAAAGTTTGGATCACTTTTATTTTCGCATTTCCCACTTGATGAGGTTTTATCTCTGGGAGTTTGTTTCTCACACGAGTTATGTTCGTTTGCAGGAGGCGGAAACGAAACTGCTGGAGGAGGTAACGCCAGAGGAAATACTACCGGATTTGGGATGTCAATGGCATTCATTGAAGGCGACTGATGTTTAGTCGCTGGTTTATCGAAATTTTTGCTACTTTCTGCATATTTATTTCTAGTGGAATCTTCGGGCTTATTGCTAAATGCTTCATTGCTTGCATTACCAATTGGATTATGCCTTTCTGGCACTGGGTTACGAAATTGATTTTGTTTATTGAAATGCGGTTGTTTTTGACGCCGAAACACCAAATCATCTTTTCTGTAAGCATATAAATATTAATTTTTATTCATTTGTGTTCAAGCAAGTTCAATTTGTGTGTGAGGAAGCAATGTTGTCATTTTTTAATTATATTTTGGATTTTCAAAGATTTTAAACCTATTAAATCTATATAAATTAGATCTTTTAAATGCTTAACAAATTTTTCCAAGCTGAATTTTTGGCTTAATAAATGGTTTTGCATTTTGAAATGAATAGCATGGCTACCGTCTCGCTGATGGAAAGATATTCTAAAAGTAAGGAGTGGAAAGATTAACGGCTTGAATTTCGTAGTATTAATTTCTTATTTCTTTGCAGAAGATTTTCATAGAGAATGTTTGACATTGTACAAAATAATATAAAATCTGACACGAATGCACATAATTTTGGGTGAAAATAATGTAATAATACATGGTGGAAATCATGCATAAGAGATATTTATAATAAAATAAATATTAAAGCACATTCAAAGTGAGCAATTTTGATCCAAATGTCACACTTTAAACCTCCATTGGTAAGATGAGCCATTTTGACGCGACGGAGGATTATATTAGCTATGATTAGTTTGACACTTATTTTGCAGGAAGCTATTGGTTTAATGGGAAGCTAAGTTTAATGGGCTCTACGGGCGCCATCGGTTAGATATACAAAGCAGCAACAGAGCTAAGCGATTGCAAATCTAGCCAAACGGTAGCCAAAATATGGACGAAAAAAATGAGTCTTTATCTTCCATATCCTCTATACGACGAAGAAGAATCTCAGGCGAATGACTATGCAAATGTATCACAGCAACCCAAATTGTCCAAACCGATTGGGCAAAGACTGCACGCTACAGCAGCTGAAAAAGGGCCTTGGCCTATTGAAGCTCTAAAATCAGGGATGTTTAACGAGTCTATCGCACTTTTTCTTATAAGTAGAAGTTACCGATGAACAAATGAGGCAAATACAAAAATAAGACATGGAATGGTTAAAGTAAGTGCATGGGCTTCTCTGTTATAAATCAACTAAGATGACTCCTTATGGTTAAGTTGACCCATAACGCTTGACAGAGATTGCGAATAAACGATTCTGGTCATGGGTCAATTCAATTTAAAGAGATCAGCCAATTATCCCGATCATCGAATTTAGCACGCAATCGTAATATGTACAGAAAAAGAGCAATCGCTTTGATGGCCACGCTTTGGTTTTGATGGAAACGAGCATCAGCATTTGAGTGCAAGGACTGCACGGACACGGATACTTTAATTACAGCTAAACTCAAAACAGCAAATAATAAAAGTATGAAACTATTTATTTGCAAATTTATGACAGTGATTTATGGGACACAACAAAGACAATCGAAGACCGTCTAGACCCGCAGATATAAGCGGGGATTTTTTTTTTGTCACTACCTCCCCGTGCTGGGAGTGGGTAATTAACGCACCTGCTGCCTTCCTTAGATGTGGTAGCCGTTTTTCAGGCTCCCTCTCCGGAATCGAACCCTGATTCCCCGTTACCCGTTGCAACCATGGTAGTCCAAGATACTACCATCAATAGTTGATAGGGCAGACATTTGAAAGATCTGTCGTCGGTACGAGACCATACGATCTGCAAATTATCCAGAGTTCAATCAATATAACGATCAGAGATCGCTTGGTTTTAGCCTAATAAAAGCACACGTTCCATAAGGTCCGTGTTTATATTGCATGTACTATTAATGAAATAGACGTTCAGACAACGACAACTTTTTATACTTTCGCTGCATAATTGACGAGACTCGGCAACGAAACTTTCGAGTACAAACGAGTCCAGCTAGTTGTTTTATTCGAACCTAATAACCTTAAAATCCCGCTGCGTTCAAAAAAAAAAAAAAAGAAAGCTTAGTGTATATCAGTCTATAAAAGGATTGGGATATGCTATGAATGTAAAACATGGGCCATACACAAACCTTGGAAAGGAGGGCGATAAAAAGAATGATCATATCATTATAACCACAAATTAAGATTTTACTATTTACTGCGACTTTTGCGACCGCGCTTGGTAATGTTCGTATCTAAATTTTCGTCGTTTTCCGTCTCCTGTATTATTTCGTCGAAAAATGAATAGGACGAGAAATGAATAGAGACTAGGAACGACAGAAGTACGAGTCAAGCGCGAGCCATAGAGACTAGGAACGACAGGAGTACAGAAGACAGAAGTACGAGTCAAGAGCTAAGAGACGGAAGGGTTCAAATTAATTAAAGCCCAGAATTGTGGCTAAAGACAGATAGACTACAGGCATTTACTTAATGCAGGGACGACTGTTGGATACCAAAAGAAGATATTTGACGAGAGGAACGAAGAACAAAAGCCATTAGGCAAGCTTGGAAAACGCTGAATCAATACAGCCAAAGATGCTCAAAAGATCAAGAAAGTTGAAAGCGAGGCATCGAGGAGCCAAAGGCATATGGTGGGTTGTAGATGTTTGACCACGACTATAACACCCGAAACGTAATTTGCTTTAGGTTTGGGAAATGTCAATGCTGGTAATTGATGGGAATTGTCAATGCTGGTAATTATGGGTGAATTTGACTTCGTGGGTATATCTTTGAATCTGTTGATAATTCTGTTATTAGTGGTACGAACAATGATATTTAGTTTTGCGTTTTATTTAATATAGAATGTGATTGCCACTATGAACATAGATCAACACACATTGATGCATGAATTTCGCTGACAAGGCCCGAAATACAATTGATGAGAGAAACTGTAATAAGTCCTGGAGTAGACTCCCAGGGGCTTCAAATTTGGAAACTCTTCCTGGACGTCTATGACGAAAAGTTTCCGAGGATACATTGCTATCAACAAGAGATAAATAAGAGTCCCTGCCGAGCAGCAGATAAATAAGACCCAACAAAGATTTGACAAAAGTAAATTTGAATAAGGTACAAAGTTCTATCACGAGCAACAATATGCTTTATGTACGCGAAGTTAATTAAACTATGTTAATATGGAAGATGATACTTGGAGGATACAAACATCGCACGACATCGTCAACAGGGAAGAAGATATGGTAACACAGAAAAGGGCGCCCATGCAAACTAAAGAATCGATGGAAAGTTTTATTCAAAACGCAGGTCAAAATCTTTTTGGATTTAAAAATTGCAGGCAGATTTCGTAAGACCAAGGCCAATTAGGGCACATTTCAAGGAAAACTGAAGTCAGTGCTTATTGGGATTTCGACGAGGAGTTGCATATTCGAGTTATATTTCATGAAATCTGGTCGAAAAGCGAAATGTGTGTGTCTAATGTGAGAGCGAAATGTGAGAGTCTATAATATTGTATAGGTCCATCGCATCTGTTAGAACATTGCTAAGCTCTGCCCTGCAGGAGAAGAAAGATCCTAGAAAGCTACTTCCTTAAATGTAGAGTTGCAACGCCTCATACAAGATGATGACTTTCTCAGGAAGATTGAACTGTTTGAGGCGCTGTAGACACGCATGAAAAGGGTGCATACGAACTCCTGGAATTACAATAAAAGAAACAATCAACAATCAGCAATTCCTGAACCTCGAAAGTGGACTGTTGGGTTCTTCGTAATTATTTGGTGCTGAAAGAGGAATTTCCATTAACCTGACTTATGACCCTTAACAAGACTCATGAGGCTTAGTCCGAAGTGTAAAATCAAATGTGCCGATAAGGAAAAGGTTGATCGAATTTATGAGGGTATGGGTGTTGTCCGCAGGTTTGTTTGCATAGGATGAATGCGCAGGCAGATAGCGTAGATGTTTTTTTTATGTTTAAAGGAATTAGAGTTGTGCATTGGTGGTCGGTATGGACACGTATTTGCGGTGGCAGGAATGAGGAAGATATGGGTTTGCGGAGGAATGTGTTGCGGGTATTGCGTCTGGCATGAAATGGGGATTGGCATTTCGAGTGAAGTGCTTACAGAAAAAGGTAGTGAATTTGCGAACAAAATTAGAGGGTGAGTGTTTCCACTGAATGTGTTGTGTGGGGTGTTTATGTTGTCGGGACGATGTGTAAGGGTGAGCGTTTTCTTCTCGTTGGTCTGCGGTGGTTGGTTTTCCTCCTCGTCAGCCCTGGGGGCTAGAGGATGGGTTCCCACTGGCCTTAGGGATCGTTGTGCCGCACTAACTTCTCATGGTGTCGCTGAGCGGTTTTTCCCTATATATATATATATTTTACATTTTACAGAAGTAATGTGACAAACAGTTCTAGGCCAGGTTCTCGGTGTAACAGGAGAGGTGTTTAGACGGTAGTTCAGTTGCTACTGTGAGTCCGTCAATCAGGACGTAAAATCTTCACCGCATCAAAAAACGTAAATAATTTTTTGTGCAAAACACTTGCCCAACTCTGCCAACCACAATCACAATAAAGTGGAAAGAGCTAACAATTGATTGCTTTTGGGCAAATGAGCCCAACAATTGGAATGAGGAATCAATTGAGATATTTGCCAAATATCTCGTTACAAGTTGATACTTAATGCTAGATTCCAGTCTAATCTAAAATCGGGTAATGCTGAAACGACAAAACATAGGAACCACTTACTCCTTTCGAACATCTGCAAGCTGGGCATCTTTGCGCTTGATTTCGGATCGCGCTGTTAGCAAGAGGCTATGGAAACTCCGTTCCAAGTTGTCAATTTTATTCTGCAATTCGGTTTTCTGTCCATTTAACAGATCAATTTGTTTTGTAGCTGCATCAAGTTGATCCTGAAGTGCTTTTATTTGATGTTGTGCCTGAAATTGAATTCAACATTTGCAGCACACTATTGGCTATAGTAATGCGTGCGCGTTACCTCTTCATATTTCACTTTGTAATTAAACTCATCCAAATCATCATATAAATCAAATTCACTGTCTTCCATAATAATTGCACAATTGTTTACACACAACTCGCATAAAGCATTTTCATCTCGACCGAACACTTGACAGCGCGTTGAACATCCCTCAACGTCGGCTCGCAAATTTACCGCCTAAATAATATCAGCTGATCGCACTGACAGCGCCAATTCGATACAGGATTTGTGGTAGCTTGCGAAATGTTCGATTTAACGATTCAGGATTCTAGCAGTCGATTAAATTTCCCACTTTTGTTAGTTGATAGTTTGGTTCAATTATGTTGGAGCCGAAAGATATGCTAAAGGTTTGACTACGGACGTTACGTTCGATTATGTATTCGCGTGCAAACGCCGATTGTTGTACCAAAGTAACAAGTCAAATCGCTCCAGCACTCGTCAAACTGTGTCGCTTATGTATCCTTTTTGACGTTTCTTCTACATAAGAACAGCTGACTAAGCTCCGCATCTGGGCCACATTGCTCCCCTAACCATTCTCCATGCGGTATTCTATCAACAAAACCCGACTGATCCGTCCCACGGTGTAGATATTTTGACATTTGCTCCCTTCCACTCGGCGCATTCGCGGAACGATTGAGTCATTTCGCGTTTCTTAACGATCGCGTTCGCGTATTGTATTCACATGCTGGTAGCGCTGGCTTCGCGCATTTAGAGTGAATTCGTGTCCAAAATCAACATCGTGGCAATTTTTGGCGAGAACGGCCGCGGTGTATTTGATTGTGATCTTGTATTGATTGTCCAGTGCTTTATTGATTGATTGGTGCGAAACAGTGCAACATGTCGGAGGTGCAATCAAATAACGTGGACGCAGCTCCGGCTGACGGCAGTGAGCCTCCAAAAACGGCGAAACAACTGGAGAAGGAAGCGAAGAAGGCAGCGAAATTGCAGAAGTTACAACAGAAATTGGAGAAGAAAGCCACAGCTCCAGCACCCACTAAAGAAAAGGCTGAGGTAATTGTTTCAGATTGTTGCAAGTTAGTTGTTTTTTTACTAACTTTCCTCACGTATCTTTTTGCTAATGGTTTCTTCTCTAATCGGGTCAGAGGTTAGATTAAACTCATGGTGAATTGTGAATACACAAACCCAATTCCAATTCGAAGTCACGCAAACGAAAGTGAAAGTAAATTCTGTTCTTCTATTGATTGCAGAAAAAGACCAAGGAGGTGAAGGAAGCGGCCGTTTACACGGCGAATACGGCACCGGGTGAGAAAAAGGACGTGTCAGGAAGTCTTCCGGACGCGTACAGTCCTCAATATGTGGAAGCTGCATGGTATGCGTGGTGGGAGAAAGAAGGATTCTTCAAGCCCGAGTATGGCGTAAGTTGGACTATTTATTGCGTAACATTTTTAATTTCAGACGAGGCTGGGAAGCTTCCTGTTCACTCGAACTAAAAACTTAAAAATATTATACACTATTTGGAAACTATCTCCAGTTTCGATGCAAAGTGTATGGTTGATATCTCTCATCTTGTGCTAAACCTGAAAAATTGACTCTGCCAACAGTATTGATTTCTACTACTGCAGCGCTGCTGCTGGTTCGAGTGCAACACGCACTATTTATCGACTGCAACGATTACCTATGCTGGTAGTTGGTTGGTTTTCTACTTCCACTAAGGTTCAGAGCATTGCAAGCCGGTATCCAAATCAATGCAGACATCTCAAGTAGTTCCAACGACTGCTCAACCGCTTTTAAACCAGTTTGGAATGCGACAGAGAAAATTGAATACTGCAGCATAATTTCACGTTTGAATGATGTAATTCTGATTTGCGGTGGCTCCACGCTGTCTGGGGCATCCAGACCACTATATTATAATTGTATTTACTAAGCACATTATTTTGTTGATATAATTGTATCTATTCGATATTTACGTTCTTTATATTCGATTTCGATTACTAGAATGATTACTCAAATGTCCATACGATTAACGAGCTTAGAATCTTTTTGTCTTCTTAGGCCATTATATTTGCTTCTCGTGATAAACGGTGTCGGTTTCGTGGGAGGAATCGTTGATTCAAAACCATTTTTCGGCAACGACAAATTGTACAAATCAAAAAGAAAACAAACAAACGTTACCTTTTTGCTGTTTTATCCTAGCTTCAATATAAAATTCCCCATTTTCACTTCTGCTTGAGATTTCCATTTCTAAATTGCAAAAATAATAACACTCGGTTTTGTAAAGTTGAAAAAACTTATTCGATTTAGATTTATTTTATAGAAAACTTCACGTTATTGACTTTTTTTTATACAACACTTCAATATTTTTCATTTCAAAAAATACTCAAACTGAGGAAGGAGATTCCGGAGATTTCTGAGGTTCCTTTTATAATTTTGTGATTCTTTTATTTTCGAAATCGATTTTCGACCGTAATCGTTCGATGTTCTTCAGGGAGTCGTCGCTGTAATTGATTGCCGACGATTACGGTCGAAAATCAATTGTGAAAATAAAAGAATCAAAAAGTTAAAAGGAACCATTTTATCTCTATGCACAGAACACATCATTTTATTGAACAATCGTTGACATAGAATGTGTCTATCATTTAGTTTAATTATTTAAATTAGTTCAACTTGCACGCAAATCGAGTGATAAAAGTCAATTGTAAACTGTTCATCAAACGTGTTACTATTTATATCATTCAGTATTCAACTTCGTTTATTGTCGTTCTGTAAATTCCACTTCCCCGGGCAACTAGTAGTTTTCGGAATAAACAAAATATTATTTGAGCTTTAACTTATTTGAATTGGCTGCAGCGTCTAGACGATCGTAGTCAACAATGTTTGGATGCTTCACTTTTGTGGCTTTTTCAACAATGTTATAAAATCAACACAATATCATTCGCCTCCTCAGCGGAAACTGAATCTCGCAAAATGTTGCAGGTATGGCCATTATCCTACCTACCACAATGTGTTGTAGATAAGAGGCAAAGATGGAAGAGTTCAAGTTGGATTCTAACGTGCATTCCTCTCGATTTTCATCAGATGCCAGCACCTTAGCCAGAACGATTCGATTGGCACTAACAAGCTGATGGATGCTTACTTAGTTACTTTTTTTGGCTACTATTGTTGATAGCTTGAACTGGTCCTACTTTGCAATTTGCTCCTGGTTAGCTTATTCATTCTAGACGCTTGTTTTTTGATTGTTTCCTGTTTTTTGATCCTCGCTTACAATTTCTAAGTAAATTATACCTTTTGCTAAGCTAAATAAGCAACGACTCACAGGTACTGATGTTATTGATCAAATTTCTAGTCGAATCGACGCGAAAGCGTAACTGCATCAGAAACAGAGATGTGGAATATCTAGGATGGTTCATCAGATGTTTTCTACGTTCAAAAGACCTCTAGCGGATACCAAATTTGTTAAATGTTTCTGAGTTATATCAAAACAGAATCAAAATCTTCCGAATGCCCTCGAAATGTTTATCGCATCAACCTTAAAGTTAATGTTGTTCAAATTTTTTTTGTTAAAACGACATACGGCAAGCAAAAATTAAACTTCTTGCCGCTCAGGCCGATTTTACGGAAAAGTCAATACAAGTGGTTGGGGTGGCAAAATATCGATATTCCATTCAAGTAATCGATTGTTGTATTCACATGCTGTCTTTTACACGTCAAAATCGAGTTAAAAGTCGTAAAGGACGGAGGAACAGTCGAAAGAACTCATTTAATAACTCAAATTTGTATTCCCGAAGAGAGCCCACTTGTCGTTAGGAGGAACAAGTAGCAACAAGTGATCCCTTTTTCATACCAAACAAACAGCTGCTGCTGAAAAACAATCAGTTCTTCTAAACTGTTTAATTTTACTTTTTTGAAATCTGCATCAGCGAAAGTTTGTTTGTTTTCCGAAGCCGTGAATGATTTTCAACGTGTCATACATCTAAGTGTCGGTCTTCGCGCGGCGAGTAGTGGATACGGGACCAGATGAATTGATTTTGTGGTGGAAAACATACCAAGGAACTGTTTTTTCTCTAAATTTTTGTAGGTAAGACTGAAAACTTTTGCTGTTTAGAAGCTGCGCCAGGTACTAATCAGTCTCACCGTGCTTTCGGTTGAGCCAGGGCAACAAGTCACTGATTAAGTTCACAGTCATTTTGCCTCGCTATTTGCTCACCCAATGAGCAAGAGGACTTTATCTCCCTATGCGTAACGTAGCACTCCTTTCTCTTCGTATGCAGTACTTGATCTTTCAGTCAGGAGTACAATGGGTACCACTTGTGCTATAACCCTTGCCCTTGTATAACCTCTGCACTTGTATAAATTGCTTCGGATCGACTCTAAAACTAGAGTCAGGTGTATCTTGAGGGCTGTATAGCAATACGGACTCCTGTGTGCTAATCAGTGGACGTCATTTGTTGGATATGGCTACCCGATGTTGGTTATCGATATTCCAGCTGCAGATCACTTTGGTCGACAACTAATTCTCTGTTTAAGATAATTTGCATCATCGGCCCATGTGGCAGTCAGAAAGAAAATTTTGAATTCGGACGTGATTATCAAGAACCGCGAATGTCATTGTAAGGGCCAGTAAGTGCCTCTGAAGGCAAGCTGCAGTGAGGGTCGGAAATTGAAAGCAGCCAATGCCAACCGTTCAGTGAAAATAGATTACGTGAGAAAGCAGTAAGATTTTTAAAGTTAAAGGCCGATAAGGGAATTCCCAAATCTTTTAGAACGATACCGCCAGAAATCCCTAACGTTTTACATGAAATGAATAACCATAATAATCCAACCACTTTGTTGTCTCCACTTACAGCAACCATCTCTTCAAACTCCTAATCCAAAGGGCACATTTGTAATGGTCATTCCACCACCAAACGTTACAGGCTCACTCCATTTGGGTCACGCCCTGACCAATGCCGTTGAAGATGCGATCACCCGATGGAATCGAATGCGAGGAGTAACAACCCTATGGGTTCCCGGTTGCGATCATGCTGGAATAGCTACACAAGTCGTAGTGGAAAAGCGGTTGTGGCGCGATGAAAAATTAACTCGCCACGACTTGGGACGTGAAAAATTCATTGAAAAAGTTTGGGAGTGGAAAAATCAAAAGGGTGATCGAATTTATGATCAGCTTAAACGTCTTGGCTCATCATACGATTGGTCGCGAGTATCATTTACAATGGATCCAAAGCTTAGCAAGGCTGTGACGGAAGCGTTCGTTCTTTTGCACGAAGATGGCAGCATTTATCGCAGTTCACGACTAGTAAATTGGTCTTGTGCTCTACGCTCAGCAATTTCCGATATCGAAGTCGACAAAATAGACATTCCGGGTAGAACGTTATTTTCGATTCCTGGTTATGACGAGAAAATCGAATTCGGTGTGCTCGTTAAATTCGCATACCGGGTAGAGGGATCGGATGAAGAAATAGTAGTCGCCACTACTCGTATTGAAACGATGCTTGGTGATACTGCTGTGGCTGTCCACCCTAACGACGAACGTTACAAGCATTTGCATGGCAAGTTTGTAACACATCCGTTCTGTTCGAGGAAACTACCAATTGTGTGTGATGAGTTTGTTGATATGGAATTTGGTACTGGAGCGGTGAAAATAACACCAGCCCATGATCCAAATGATTACGAAGTTGGCAAGAGAAAGAACTTGCCGTTCATCACGATTTTCAACGATGATGGATACATAATTGGAGATTACGGAGAGTTCACTGGTATGAAACGCTTCCATTGCCGAAAGAAGATTTTAGAAAGACTTACTGAATTGGGATTGTATAAGGAGACATTGAATAATCCTATGGTTGTGCCGTTCTGTAGCCGCTCGAAAGATGTTGTAGAGCCTATGATCAAGCCACAATGGTGAGTAGATATATATTGAAATTTAAAATTTCCCTAGAACTCGATATTGAATCCAATTTTTACAAAGTCATGATTTTAGCAACGACAAAAAACATCATTTTTGTGTTCGTTTAAGCATACAAACCTTGATCAAATTCTATTATTTCTCGTCGTGTAGTGTCATTGGGATTATTAGATACATGACACAGATAGCATTAGAACGCAATCCGAAATATGAGCTATCTCCAAATATTATTTTCAATTCCAAAGAAAAAAAGAGTTTTGCGTGTTCCTAGAGCTCAAACCTACAAGACGAGAACGCATAGACTTATGTCAACAACACGTTAACTGATTAATGTTAATCTCGTTTAACACATTAATCCCGTCCGCAATTGATTTCATATTATAGCACTCACTTTTTTTTTATTTCGTCTTGTTTTTCAAAAGGTATGTACGTTGTGAGGAAATGGCAAAGAAGGCCGTTGAAGCAGTTGATTCAGGCGAATTGAAAATCATTCCAGAATTACATATCAAGACATGGCATCATTGGATGAATGGAATACGAGATTGGTGTGTTTCACGACAACTTTGGTGGGGCCACCGAATCCCAGCATACTTTGTTTCATTCAATGATCCAACCATTAAATCAGGATCGGTGAGTTTTTGAAAATTTTGAAATACATTTTCTTTTTTAACAAAACACTATATTTGTCGTTGTTTTGTCGTATTTGTTGTATTTTCATATCCTATCATAAATACTTTCACCTTTTGAATGCAATTCAAGATATGAGCCAATTTTCTTAGCACAGCATACGCACCATGATTATTTGCCCTTGCTGTTCCTATAATCTTTGATTGATTACATTAGAAAATAGACACTTATTTCGATAACCATATCGCCCAATATAAAAGGAGCGTTAAAAGTTTTTATTTGCACATATAAGTACCTTCAGCCCGAAATTGTCTCCCATCCGTACTTTATCGTGATTCTTGTTGGGACAGAATTTAAATTATTTAATTTTTAAACAAAATTTTTATGAACTTAATAAAAAAATTTAACACTTCTCATATTTCATGCTGTCCATAGGATGACAAGGTTTATCGTTTAGCATATACTTTGGTCAAAACCAAAAAAAAAAACTCATATCTAATTTTGTTTTACAGAGTGACGATGAGGACTACTGGGTTGTAGGACGAACTCGTGAGGAAGCGATCGAAAAAGCGGCAAAAAAATTCAACGTTGATGCATCCAAGATTGTTCTTACACAAGACGACGACGTCCTGGACACATGGTTTAGTTCAGGATTGTTCCCACTATCAGTTTTTGGTTGGCCAGATCAAACAGAGGATTTTGATGCATTCTATCCAACGACCCTACTCGAAACGGGTCACGACATTCTGTTCTTTTGGGTGGCACGAATGGTATTCTTTGGACAAAAAATCACGGGTAAACTGCCGTTCAAGGAAGTGTTCCTACATTCGATGGTGCGCGATGCTCACGGTAGAAAAATGTCAAAATCATTGGGCAATGTCATTGATCCAATGGATGTGATAACAGGCATCAGTTTGGAAGGATTGCATGAACAGCTGTATAGTTCTAATCTAGATCCGAAGGAAATTGATAAGGCTAAGGCTGGTCAAAAGTTAGATTATCCCAATGGTATTCCGGAATGCGGAACTGATGCTCTGCGTTTTGCACTATGTGCTTACTTAACTCAAGGACGCGATATTAACTTGGATATCCTGCGCGTGCAAGGCTATCGATTTTTCTGCAATAAACTGTGGAATGCTACGAAATTCGCCATGCTGTACTTCTCTGGCGATGAAAAATACTCCTCGGCGATAACTCTGAGCGGGAGTGAAAATACTATGGATGTGTGGATTCTGTCGCGTTTAGCAGCGGCAGTAGAAGCTTGCAATGCTGGCTTCCAAGGCTATGAGTTCGCAGCCGCCACGAATGCTTGCTATAACTTCTGGCTGTATGACTTGTGTGATGTCTACTTAGAGTGCCTAAAGCCGATCTTCCAAAATGGAACCGATGATCAGAAGGCGTCTGCTAGAAAAACATTATACACGTGTCTGGAGCTGGGCTTAAAGCTGATTTCGCCATTCATGCCTTTTATCAGTGAAGAACTGTATCAGAGACTTCCACGAGCGGATTCGATCCCTAGTATTTGCATTGCTCCGTATCCAGAAATCGGGCAATGCCCCTGGCGTAATGAGCAAGTTGAAAAGGAAGTTGAATTCGTTCAAAAAGCTGCTCGCATTATTCGCTCCGCACGCAGCGACTACAATCTTCCGAGTAAAACTAAAACAGATGCATACATCAAGTGTACAGATTCAACGTCAAATGATATTCTAAAGAAATATTCGCAAGATCTGGCAACAACGGCTTACTCAGTAATATTTTTCGATCAAGATCCACCAGTCGGTTGTGCTATTCTTACTATTACTGGCGAATGTGAAGTACATTTGTTGCTCAAAGGATTGATTGATATTGAAAAAGAAATCGAAAAGTTACAAAAGAAACGTGAAACACTTGAAAATACTGTGAGTAAATTGCAGCAAGCAATGAGCGTGCCGAATTATGAGAGTAAAGTACCTGCTGATGTGCAACAAACTAATAAGGAGAAATTAGATCAATCAACTAGCGAAATTGCCAGAATAACAGCAGCTATGGACACGCTTAACTTGATGTAATCCGATCGCTGGGCACAAAAAATAGATAGAGCTCCCTTAATTTTATCCGTAACGTATTTAAGTAACAGTTTCTTATTCTGTTTTGTACCCGTAAAGACAATGTCTATTTCTATCATGCATTTATTTATTTTTTTCTTTTTCGCGAGTTGCGTGTCAGTATGCGGACATTGTGATCCTATATTGCTGCATTTGAAAAGCAAACAAAAAATATTTATTTGCAAAAAAAACGTTCGATTTAAGCTTTAATAATAAAATATCGAGGAATGGAAAATTGTTGTAGTTTGTTTTTTGAATCCCATAGGAGAATGAACTTGACAAATTCACATCGTTTTTATATATAAAATATAAAAACAAATAAAATAATTTAAAAGAAATACAAAAGGATATAACAGTAGGGGGGTAGGGGGTAGGTTCGAGTTCTGTTTATTATATAATGGAAGAAAGCAGTGTTGACAATAACGTTTGTGAGAGGACATCTAATTTACCACAAAAAGGTGAAAACCTTATAGGATCATCGGTCAAAATTGATAAAACAAATATGCTGTGACATTTTTACCAAACACGAAAAAGAACTCCAAATAGGTATTTAAACCAAGGGTGTTTTGTTTAATACTTTGACAAGTTACTGCCTTTCAGCTTCATAATGACGGTTTCACCCGAGCTGCAATAGTAGCGGGTGCGAGTGTTATGGACTAACGTTCAGCACATACCGGCTGTGTTCGGAATTATAAAGATCTTTTTTTAAGGAATCCATTACTGGAATCATGAATAAAAGCGCGATAATGTCTTTCCGGCCCGAATTGAAGTAGTGAACGGAGGATGTTAGATCTACATATTGGGTGGGGAAAATTTTTGAAAGGAAGTCGTTTATTACGACTAATTGGGCAGCCTTCTTTTCTAGGATCGGTTATTTGGAAAACTGGATCTAATTGCACTTCTATATGTGTCGCAGACGATCCACAGCAATACTTTTCATTAGTATCCCGAAGATTTCTTGGATCTACTATAAGTATTCGAAACATGTTCGCTTAAATGATAGAGTTGGAAATTATATGATTTAAAGGTAGAAGGGATTGATGTTCTAGTGGAACTGATTGCGTTCATTTCCTTGTATACGTTTAAGATTGGCAAGCACAATTCAAGCAACGTGAACTAGTACTTTGATCCTTCGAAGGGGATGAACGATTGGGAGACCAAGAAGGTCACTGATCCATCTGTTATAATAAGCGAAAATATGACCAGTCAAGGTTAACGTTAAAAAATCAAAAAAAAAAACCCTCAATATCAATCAAATAACAAATAGTAACCAAATGTACATATGGTGCTATGAATGTTATGCACTTTGTTGTAGAACAACATTTGTTCGATTTATTTCTGTTAATAGTGTGCCCGAATGGCAAATATTGCATCTAGATAACGCTGAATCAATGTGTTTTGATTTTTTCTAGTCAGTATAGAATGCACGATGTAGATAAATCAATATTCTCGGCATATCTGCAATATTTTCACTAATTAAGCTTTGATAAATTGACCACCGTCTATTGAATTTAATATCATACTTAACATGCGCATTGAAGAACCATCCCCTACTTTATGTTTAGACATCACAACCATACGTGAGTCAGATACGTAAGCATATTTGTAAAAATGTATGTAGATTATATGCGACGAGGGTTCTAACATTTAAAATAGAATCATTTGGGAAGACAACACACATATCAGTATTTATGTATATTTCATAGCAAGTATGAGAGGAAAATTGCTTGTACGAGAGTTTTCCAATTGAAATGATTTGGCTACAATTTTCTTGTGTGAAAACTTAGGACATTTCAGTGTTATGTTCAGTCGGTTGCACTATTGATCTTGGCAAAGACACGACGGATTGCCTAAGATTTTTCGAAATTATTTATAGAAATTTTAATTCTGTTTGTAGTTTAAAATCTAATTTATTATTGCTAATAACAATTGAAATGTTGGTCTAATATTTTTTGTGTACATGCCAATTCAAGTGATCTCGATTACATAATCAGATTTT
This sequence comes from Stratiomys singularior, assembly GCA_954870665.1. Lineage (NCBI taxonomy): Eukaryota > Metazoa > Arthropoda > Insecta > Diptera > Stratiomyidae > Stratiomys > Stratiomys singularior. Next base: position 7,531,061 of record OX940881.1, on the reverse strand, counting down.
GTGCAAAAAGAAAACTTATTAAGGACGAGAATAACGTCCTTTTTCCGTAGAATAACGGTATTTAAGGGTGATTATTAATATTCTCGTGGGAACATTTTGGTTGTTATTATAATATCGTAAATAATAATTTCACCATGTCGATGGCAGCTTTGGGTGTCAGTGCGGGATTTATAGCCGGTTGTTGTATTTTAGCACAAATAGCAAGAAAATTTGTGACTAAATTCTTTAGCGAAGGACTAATTCCGATTTTACTTAATGAGGCTATTGCAGCTGCCGAGTTGTGTGCATGTTGCTTCGAACTTATTATCGGTGAGGAAAAATTGAACATAATTTAAGGAAACGTGAACAGTTTGATTTACTCGAAATTATTTTTTTTTAACATGATTATTTTCTTCAAGTTAGCATTTATTATGAATTTCTTTATTTAATGATTTTGTATTTATTGTTATCATTATTACTCAAATTTACAAAATAAATATTTAATACCCTTTTTTATTTGTAATATTTGACATAAAAAACAAATGAATGTCTATTTAAACATTGATTTGAAAATTTTGTATATAAGTTACAAAAAAAAAAAACACGAAAGCATATACAGGAATTTCTGCAGTTGAGCAAGTTCGAATTTACAATGTTGGTATAAACATTTCGATATTATTTAATGCAAATAACCAAAAAAAATTTTCAAAATTGAAAAGGACATGAAGAATGGTATTCAAAAGCATAACTACATGCCTCTATTATCTGGGAAAGTTCACATTAATTAACGTGATGGATAGGATAGTTTGTTGGCAACCAAAAGCTGTTGTACAAGAAGACAACAGTCCTTTGAACTTACACGATATGAATGAAAAAGTGTAATTGTGAAGAAAATCTAAATAACTCTAAAAATAATAGGACTGTATACTCTTCGTCAAAGGAAGGTTATTCAATGCTGGTATCCACTAAAATTCCCCCAAATTCACTCCCATAAAGCAAACATAAACAGTGAATCGTTCGCAAAAAAAAACACTGCGCTCAGCCTTTTGACTTTCTTATCTCCTGAGCCGAACGATAACAACTCTACTCTTTTAAATTTTATTTCAAAGTTTATAAACAGGATAAATTTGACTCTTATAGATAGAGAAATAGATAGAACGATTACAAGCACTTTTTGCACTACCAGCACTTAATATTAATTTTTGTTAAAATGAATTTGCACGGGGTCAAAGCCCTGTGGAATGCTGAGTATTACGAAGGGACCACAATCGTACGGTATGCTTTCAATTCATGTATCTATCTGGCAACAATCATCCTTTGAGTCACAACATGAAGTATAGCTGAGCAGGTTATGTATTAATAAGGAAAAATACAGAAAAAACAACGGTTTTATTTGATTTGCTATGATAATGCCTAATCTCATAATTTTTGAGGTAGAATAGAATTCTGCGTCAGCCAATACTCGCCATCACAAGAAAATAAAAATGAAAAATGCGCCGTATAATCGTGTCCTTCATAACTTGAATCAAGTCTGCATAAGTAATTTATGGAATTGATTGTTTGATAGCTACTAATTCTCCAGTACTTGCTATGAAGGATACTAATTTCATTTAACATGTATGAATTTAATTAAATTCATTCATTCATAAATTAATTAAATTAATGATAAATTTGATTTCTCTTTTTAGTTGCGGATAATTTTGGCGTTGCCACTTATGCTATATTCCTCTTTCTGTTGACAATATGGTGGAGTCGAGTATGGGGTGATGCGTCAGCATGTCCTTACACACATATGGAAGATTTAGTAGAGGGAAAGACAACGTTACGTGAAGTTGCACTTAAAACATGGGCCGCATTGATGGGAGGATGTTGCGTATATCGGATCGTGCAAATTTTTTGGTGGTTTGAATTCACGATAACGCACGAAGGTCGCGCCTTTGAGAAATGTTCAGCTGATTTACAAGTTAATCGTTTGTATTAATTCATCCCGTAAAATATCTTAGATCGATATTGTTTATCCCCAAAATGAAAAGGCTTTGCAATGGAACGTGATGTACAATCAAGTGTTGAGCGATCACTTTTCATTGTGTGCTTCATTTTCAAGGCCATAATAAATTCTTTTACATATCCGGACCTCCCATTAGGTGAATCCATATCTTGGCGCAGTAATTGAAGGGGTTGCAACGTTGCTGTGTCGATTAGCATCAAAAACAATTGCTGAAGTTGAGCCCAAACATGCGAGCGTAATCGATTCGTTTATTGGAACAAGTTTGGTCGTTGCAGGTACGTTTCATATTGCATTAGCAAGAAATATCGTTTAACTTTTGAGGATTTTGCGAACCGATTTGTTTTTACTGTATAAGCTTAATTATGGGATATTTGCAGCGTTTAATTTCTCCGGCGGCTACTTTAATCCAGTATTGGCTACAGCATTGAAATGGGGTTGCACTGGACATACGAATTTAGAACATATTATTGTCTATTGGATCGGCGCTTGCATTGGAGCACTATTGTCGGTACCTTTGTTTAAGATGGAAGCCGTTCACAGGTATCTTGTTGGCGATGTTGCAAAGACGAAAAATGAATGAATGAGCAAGGAAGGCAATAAGATGAAATCGTTTTGAACTTGAATGTGTTGTGAATAGAATCAATAATAAAATGTTATTTATCATTATGTATTGAGCTCTTACTTCCCCTCGATGAGACGAATGCTACCGAAATCAGAGTAAGAAGCATTTAGAATCATACTTAAAGCGATTGAAAATCGCATTTGGTGACCTGAGCAAATTCAGGGCTATATATCTATTTCTCAACATACTAAAATCCAGGGGAAACTCAAATTCTTTCGAAATGTATTAGTGTCTTCAAATACATACTAGAAATTAATATTTGGGAGCTGACAGCGAAGCACGTAACTAAATTGAATCAAACATTCATATTAAGAAAATTTATTTCATATAGGACTTACAGCAAAAATAAATAAACAACATTTATTTTTAAATCTTAAGACATTGAGACCTTAATTTACCAAGTCAAGCGTGAAACATGGTCAGTTTTTCTCTTGGAACTTTTAATGTATCCCAAAAATTCCAGTTCACCAACAGCCCTCGTGAATCGTGCTCTGAAAATATATAAAAAATAAGCAAACCATCGGATTTACTTGATTATTATTTGAGGCTTACTGAATTTTCGGATCAACTTCTTCCGAATCGTCATCCACGTTTGGATCGACAACATAACGAAATGCTTGCAACCAATCATATAAATTGATCAATCGTCCAGCCTCTAAATGAAGTTTATACGCAATGCTAATATCTGGCATTGTCCTTATCAAATCATCAGAATTGTTCAGCTTGCAACAGTTGCATTGAAGATAGTGATGTGGATCATTCAGAGCCGTATGAATTGCCGCGCGTGGTGTTCCTACAATGTGCTGCCGTACAAGATGGATATCCGAAAATACGAACAATTCTAACAGTGGCGGTCCATCCGTTTTGGTGAATGGTAGAAAATGTTTTGAAAAAATTTCATTTTTAATATAATCCATAGTTTCATTTACGGATTTTAAAAACGATGAGACAGGCTTCTCCTTTTTGGACATTTCCAGTAATTTATTTTTCAGTTCGTGACGCTTTAATTTCGAAAGATCTACGTGATCCTCTTCAGCAGGAGTGGAATGTTGCTCCAATCCGGCATTTGCTACTTTTTCCAATATTGCAGCAACATTACTAATTTTTTCGCTAACAATTTTTGTACACTCACTTTCGATGCTGCTATCGCTCAAATTTTCTGCGGTAAATTTTTGCAGTTGATCACAAGCTGCCTGTATTTTGTCGATGAATTCTCCTTTCGACATAAATCCAATAATTTGCCAGCATTCTTTGAACTCGGGTAGTTCGGTTATTTTTGATGTTGCACATCGTGAATAAATTTCTCTTCGTAATCGACCTAACGGTGTCCTTGGTAGATCTTGTACGAGTACTGTGAAAAATTCTAAGAAACATCGGAAAAGGAGTAGAAAAATGTGACATTGTCGCAATAAATCTGGAAGTTGTTGCTTTAGATATTTGTCGTTGGTTAGTAGTTGTATAATTTCGTTGGGTTGATCCTTTAAGCTTTCGATGTATGGACGAAATGATGGCAGCCGACGAATGCTTTCAAAATCTTCATGTGAAAATATTTCGATTTTCTTCAAGGATTCATAATAATTGTCGCACAGTGAGTATGCGTTGCCTTGATAGAAATGCTCTATTAGACAATACTGGAAAAGCACAAAACACATCAAAGTTTTAGTGGTATAAATAATTATTTTAATCAATTTTAAGGTTGTTGGCAGGCAGCTTTAATTGTAATAAAATTCAATTAGTATCTTGGTATGTTATTTGATATGAGCAAAGCAAATTCCTCTTTGTGTAGTTTCTACGGGATGTACCAAATTCGATCCCGGACAGGTTGCATTTCAGGGATCGTCAAGTCAATGTTACCCCGGAATTCAGTTAAAGGATTTTTTTCAGTCAAAGGATCAGTTTAAGAATTCAGTTAAAGCCCTACTGATGGTGGATTTTCTCATGTTCATGATAGTATGTACGGGCAGAAAATGATTTAGACAATTTAAAGAAAATATTTGGGAAGTTGAAAATGTCAGCAAGAAGGTCGCGGAAAAATTTCAGAAAATATTTTTAAATTGAATCATTTGAAACTTTTAAACATGGAGTTCAGTTAAATATGGATGGGAATTGCTGACGAAATTCTTTCCCGAATGTCGCACAAACGTCTGGGATTCTCATATTCAAAACTTATATTCAATTTGAGAGTTCACATAGAACGTTAATATATGTAGTCCGAGATGCCTTAATATGGAAACAAATACTGGTTTTAAATTACCTTGACTCCCTGTATGAATCCGTTTATTGAAAAATCATAGAATAGAAAAATGTCGGTAAGAAGTGTGAATGCCTTCCCGGACAGATGGAATTTATAATACGGGGACAGAATAACTTCTTCGATAATCTGAAAACAAATCTGATCATAGTATACTCCACAGCGCTATCAAAGTAACTTACATTATTCAATGCTGTGACGGCGGACTGAAGTTGAAATATTTTTAATTTCATTCGACTGGTCACGTGATATGGCAGACTGCTATGTAGCGATGAAATTGCCGTTGCCACCCCGAGAACTAGCACAATCGGAATACGATCGCAATAAGAATGAAGTAGCAGAATCAAATCCTGCAGCACTTGCATGGGAAATCCCTCGAAACCTGGTGCAATAACAACTAGTATATCTTCCCCATCAGGGAATTCAGCTTGGTACCACGACTCTAATACATGCATCGTATATTGTCCGCGTCGCAAGCTCCTAACCTCATGATCCTCATTTTCGTTTGCCAGAGCACCGTCAATGAATCCACTTACAATGCATTCCACTGTTGATTTCAAATTCGGACAATCTCTTGCTCCTACGATTGTGCAATGGCAACGTGAATTCCTCTGAATTTCGCTGGACAGCGCCTCGAACTGTTCGACATGATCAGGTTGATTTATTCCTATTAAATAATTCCAATTACACTGTGTTGTGAAAATTCAATTGAAAAGTCCTAAATACCTGTCAGCAATGCGGCCGAAGGCAGGATATTGTCCACATTATTGTCGTATGATTTTTTCACAAATTCCACTACGTCCGTCATCGTTTTCATATAGTTCTCTTCGTGAATTCGCGTGATATCGCTTTCTAATGAATTCCAAGTTTTCCTATACGTTTTGTAGAATGGTTGCTCGGTGTATTCCTCTCCCAATAACGATACAACTTCGCGATCCTTCTTGGGAATCTTTCGTTTGCCTTTGATTTTCGATCTTGTGAAACCATTCTTGAAAACGAATACACCCTGAAATAGTACGAAATACTTAGTTTATGCCAGTTAAATATAGAATTGAGAATCTTTAGTACTTTTGATATCGACAAAGTGGGATCCATTGTTGAATTAAATTTTGTAAACAAAACAAGTCGTGAGAGAGCAATCGCACTACAAATCAATCCGGATCAATTTCGCGCCAAATTGTGACAGTTAAAATCCAGTAGTTCACAATGGCATGAAAATAGCCACTAGGTGGCGTCCTCATCAGTAAGTTGGTTTTGCTAGCTAGAGCTGTAAGGAGAGGAGGCACTCCGAAGGTTTGAGAGATTTGCTCGCTCTCTCCGTATGAGATAGATTTTCGGAAATTTTCTTTTTAAAAAGAAATAAATACAAAAATAAAATAAATGTCCAGTCCAATCGGTTTTACGTATAAATTAATGTTTAGAATTTTAAATATTGAGTGAATCTGCTTGAATATGCGAGAACTACAGTAAGTCCATTTCAACGTTTACAACAGAAAGATTTCTTCTGGGTAATAAGAGCAACTGTTAACATCTTGCGATTCCAACGATTGGGGGTTCGTCCGCTTAGGTAGAACGACAGGATCAAGCGTCTTTTAAAACTGATACCACACGCGGAGAGCTAAGATCTAAATCTAAATCTGACTAAAACAGTGTATGTTGAAGATCTGTGATGATGAAAAATTCATTAACGTTGCCATATCTTACCACATAGGTCCATAAATAAAGGAAAAAATTTCAATAAGATACAAAGCCCAAGCAAAATGGATATTCTACGAAAGTACTAAATATCTCAAAATATACCAAAACGCCAGCACGACATAAAAATATTCTGTCGGAATAGGGTTGATATTCTGTTTGCAACGAGTTTAATGATGTATCAACAAACACTTTTTTGAAAATCTTGATCAAGTCCAAGCTGTGTGATACACAAAAACCTGAGTAACTATTGTGTGTTACTCAAAGTCTTCTTTGTCAACAAACTAATATGTTTCAGCGAGGATATGCTCATTACTGTTAGTGTTTAGTGTGACTGCATCCTTTTATAATGCTGCTGATTAATGGTAAAAATCATAATTCCTTCATGTGTGACCAAACCTCCTTCATGTGTGTTTTATGTTAAATTTTACTCCATTCAATAATGGTTTGGACGTATAGTGCCAGCTCTGCGTGGTCGATGATTACATTGTCATACAGTGAGACATTGATGATACCATCAATGTACTGCCCGAGTCGATAACTTCCTTGTATCACTGCACTTAATAATTCTCAGCCAACCACTATAGAACACACATATAATTGCTCGCCGTCTGCAAGTACGATCCAGCTGAATTAATCTGTTTATAGCATGAGCATGTTTATAGTATAGAGCTTCAGCCGTTTTTCAAAGACCCGTGAGCCATCGTGTAATGAATTGATTATTGTGTTTGGTCGTGATCAGATCCAGGTCGATCTCGCGACCCAATTGAAGTTGTAAAATCTGCGTAAAATGGCAACGGATCCAAGAAATTGGATAAAGAGCCTGCATAAAGTAAATTCTAGACTTTATTCCCCACACCCTTGGGCAACTGATGAGTGTAACAATATTTTGAACTGATTGATTGAGACTTATTTCCTTATAACTTAATATATATAATGAATATTATAATCGTAACACGATTGAATAAAAGTCAGGTGTAAATTTCACAAAATTAAGTTTTCTTAATTTGCCTTAGTATAAAAATATCCTCAATATTAGCGTACCAATAATTAAATATTAATTTAACTATAACCAACACTTATTATTCACTTATTATTATTAAATTTTCTTGCCTAAAGCTTCAGCTTCTTCCACCTGCAAGTAGAAAAATTGAAAATCAATGCCAAGGATCTTGCTGGGACTTAATAAAGGAAATTACCGTATCAGGCAGTTTTGTTCGGAATGTCTCTGGTAATATTAATGATAAAGCAGACGCAATGAAAGCCACACTACCAAAAACGATCAACGGTAACGGTTTATAATACCTTCCCTGCAAATTCAAAAAATTGTTTTATACAGTAAATCGAAATTCTGAGAATTGGTTTTACCAAAAGTGGAACAAATGTCGCTATCATAGCTCCAAAACGACCTGTTGTCGACATGGTACCAACACCGCCACTGCGTATTATCTGAAACAGATTTTTGAATTAATAATTGGAAATATATAAGTTGACCAGTGGCCTCAGGATGCATAAATTGATATTATTTACCGTCGGTAGCATTTCCGCTGTATGAACATATATTACACCAAAAGAGGAGGTCACTCCCAACTTTCCAATCATAAACAACGTAATGACAACCCAAGATAGACCTGCGCGAAATACAGCACGAAATTAGGATTAGAAAGTTTTATAGGATTTCTAGTCGTGCAATTACCTAGTTGTTCTGCATCTTGAGTTAGTAAAAGATTTTGGGAAGAAGGATTTAAAATTTTATATTAGTAGTCGAAAGGATATTTAGCAAAAATACATTTACCAACCACCACTGAGGAATCCTCCAACCACTAAACATGCTGAACAGAGAAACAAGCAGCTTGCCAATGACCATCGTCTCCCAATTTTGTTCATTGTAATCTACAGATAAAACATATAAAACCGTAATTAAAAAAAATTATTAGTAACTTATACTAACCCATGCAACAGTGTATCCTGGAATTTCAATAAGGCATACAAGCGCAAAGTTTAGGTACTTGTTTCCGCTTAAGCTAGTCGAGTTTAGCGAGAGGCCATAGTACACAAACGCATTTGCTGGCCTGAAATACCACATTTTGACTATATAGAAGTATGAATCAGCTGTAAAAAGTCTACCATATGTATAATAATGCTATTATCCTCGTCAGCATCACTTTTGATTTTAATGTTTCCTTGCATGTTTCCCAGATTTCACTTTTATGCATGTCTTTTTCCAGAGGCTTTGACGATATCATTGAAATACTGTTTGCCCGTTTATGATCAGGATCAAACTCTTCCATCTCTTTCCTTTCAAACCTTGACATCATCGATTCAGTTAATTCCTTACCATTCCTTTTCGCCACTTTTCTGATAATATGCCAAGCTTCACTTGTCGCATTTTTCGCTAGAAGCCAACGAACGGATTCTGGTATGATCCAATAATATAGGGCGAAAATAAGTGGCGGTGTGGAAAGGACAAATTGTAGAATTTGCCAATCTCTCGAAAGCCAGGCGAGAAGACCAACAGCCGCTTCGCCAACCGCATAGAAATAATTCAAAAGGATACTGGACATTTCACGTTTGTTTGGACCAACCATTTCAACGGCAAGTATAAATGCGAGTGGATAAACACCAGCGATGCCAACAGCATTGAGGAATGCGAACAACAGGAAGCTTGTGTAATTCCAAGATATTCCTTGTAGTATGCCTGTTATAGACATGAATATGATAGAAATAATGAATATCAATTTACGTCCGTACCTAGAATCGAAATGAAACGTATGATCGGATTAGTTTCGGTCAATCACAACGCAAGGATCTTTCTTACTTATCAGCTAACACTCCCGATATCGCTGTTCCAACAATCAGTCCGGCAAAATGCATTGTGCCGACAAATGCTAGCTTCCATTGGTTCTCGAAACAAGTTACATTCCACTGGAAATATATAAAATAAATGCTCCTTAGCTCCTAGTTAAAATGGTGAATGTTTACAGAATTCCCATCATCCCCTTTCTGTAGGGCTAAAAATATTTTACCGGTGCGAACACAAATAGTTGTCAATATCCTTATAATGTTTTGTACTTAGTCTGATGATAACAAAAGAAAGGGTCAACGGAAACAGAAATTGATCAGAGAAATATTCAGATTTAATAGCTGCAGGGTAGCATATGCACGTCAAAATATTTGATGTATCTCATATCCTATACGCCAATTAATAGCCTCCAGTCTACAAAATGTGGAGTCATTTTAGTGAATAGACACAGACATGCTTTGTTGATAATTTGAGGAAGTGCATGAATGCCTGAAATGGTTTTAGATGATTACTGTGTTGACATTTTTCGATGGATAAGTAATATAGTTCGTGTTTGAATAATGCTATGAGCCATTTTTTCATCGAGAAGGGTAACAACCATAAAGCACAATATAACAAGCACATACGAATCTTCAGATACTAGATACTGTCTTGTTTCCTTGACAAATGAATACAAGGAGCAATAACATCAATTAAAGAAACAATCAATTATTCATTTCAGATTTCGAAAGAGCATATCTGAGTTTGTAAGGTAGGCGAAAGGATTCAAGATATGGATTTGGAAGAAGCGTAAAATTAAGAAGTGAATATTAAGTGAATAGGAGAAAAGAAAGTATGAGAAAGCTATAGAGGGGAGTGCCGTATTTTTAAGTTACCAAATTGAGCAAACCCAAGACAAGGATATGGAAGTCTTCTCATGAGGAAGTCTGATCATTATTGTAATGGTATGGTAATTGGTAGTCCTCAATGAAATTGTTTCAGAATTTAACTGAAACTCAAACAGCATTCTCACAGGATTGAAATAGTAGAAATAAATAAATGATACGAAGAGATATATATAAGAATTCAAACGACAGTAAGAAAAATAAAAACAGGAACTAACTTAAAAACAGAACCTTCTTCACAAGTTCTTTCACAAGTAATCCTTCAACATCTGTTTTGGCAGAAGATCAAAGAGCAATCCAGCATCACATAACACTGATCATTGGGAAGCTTTAGGTTATCCTTATGCCATATCTAGAGCCACCGTTCAGATCATACTTCAGTGATCCGTGTACAATCTTTCTCTTCTGGGTCAGAGAGACATTTAGTTAGCGAGTATTCTTCCAATCTTGATTTCCTCAAGTTACCCACACTTTTTGCAGAAGTTACAGATTACAACTGTAGGCTTGCATTATCATAAGATTATTACTGGCATTTTTGGCACTGTCCATAAAATTTTTGACGTTGCCGAGATTGCTTCAAAAAATTTTCGGAGCTTCTAATATTCGGTGTATTTCTTCACCCTTTCTTTTGCCTTTCATTTCTGTGTATAGGTTTGAATCATCAACATTTTCCCGAGATTCACTTGTTTTCATTCAACTTATCGGCTCGTTCGTCACGCACAATTTTTTCATGTCCTGACATCAAGTGGATTGGTACAAGAATCTCTCAAGATCTTCGCAGCGCTTCTTGACATTTTTGTACCACTTTTAATTCGATGTTAATAAAATAACTAAAAATGCCGAGACTTCCTGATTGATCATTTGAATATTTCGTGATCTTTTGATCCTCTTTTCTACAGCGCATACTGTTCCAACCAACATTTGCGTCAAAAATGACTATACTTGGAAAATGTTCAAAAAGGATTTCTGAGTCAGATGTAAATCATTGTCTAAGGTGCATCTACATCGGTTTTCGTTTTGGGAACGTCTACCTCATGAGGTGCGAGTCCGACAGAAAACGTGCGAATACAAATGTAGGTGAACTAAAAGGCCAAGGTAAAACTACCGTATTACAGCTCGTAACACCCCTCAAGAGAATATGACCGGCGTTTTACTATAGAATGGGTAGAGAATGTTATTCAAAGTTGTACGAAGATGGAAGATTGCTTTCTTATTTAAGTATACTTACATCTTGTACTATTGTTCTTTCATTTTCATCGAAAACCCATTCATTACACCTTTCTATTTCATTTTCAAATAAACTTCGTGGACATGTGCCATTGGAGAGAGTATAGTTTCCAGATATTTGAACAAATCGCCTGCATTGTTCCGCAGTAAAAATACCACTAACGCTGGTCTCGCCAGGAGCACTATTTTCGATCCACGGCTCATTATAACGTGGTTGATCTGGGTTATCACATTGCGGGATGAAACACCTAAAAACATAAATACGATGAGAGAGAAAGGGAAAAGTGAAAGTATAAAAAGTAATAAACAGAATCTTCAATGAACTTGAAATGATAAGCGTTGCATTATCAGCTACTAACAAAAACTATTTGTTGCCAAGATTTAATGCAAAGCTCATAGCTTATCATTACTGATGCAAAGTTGTCAGTTAAAAAAATACGTTGAAATTAGCGTGCAAAGAGTAATTAACAATTAATCGGTTCATACTTACCGATAATTTGGTATCCCAGCAGTAAAAACATAAGATAAACTATTCGCAGCTCCAAATAGTACTGGTAAACAAATAAGAACATAATTTAATTTTTGGTAGTGGCCAAACTCGCCAATTTCTTCTAAGACTAAATCGAAATCCATGGTTTGTCTAATGCGCTCTCTGTTTGCATTTGCGGCTAATTTATGAGAAAGTCTGAAAAGTAAAATATAAAAATCTTTAATCAGAATTCACGCACGAAAGCACGAAACTTAAGCGAAAATTAGAAAACTATAACTATGCTAGCCCCGTTCGTTATTTCTATCCACATTCCTTGTTCAGGAAAATTAACAAATTTGATTTATTTTAAGCTTTCAGTTCTATTTTAGCTTAGATTCATTTTAACAACATTCGAAATTATTCATAAATTATTCGAAATCAACGCATTTTGTATCTTATCGGTTCTGATGCAGACTGCATTTGTTTCCGATAAATGCATACAAAATATTTGTTGATAAGAAATAAAAAATTTGACTTATTATTGATAACTAATCTGTTCTCGTTGAGAAATCCTACATACTATGTAAATAATCTTTATTTTGCATTTATCTCATTTAAAAATTAATTGCATTCCGAAAAATTGACACATTTTAAGGTATTAAAAAAACAACGATAAGCGTATTATTCGTGTATTTATTTATATAATTTACATTTCCTTACAGTCAAGCAAACGAAATGGCTCTAGTCGTAAGGAGGAACTTTATTTTTAGTTTAGTAGAAATGACACTCGAAGTCAAAGACATCTCGCGCGCCTGTATCGAAATAGCTGTTGGGATTAAAAATAAATATCCAAAATTAAATATCCAGAGGGAAATTTTTGAGTTGAAATTAATGTTTGTAACATGTATTCAACGAATCTTCCTGATTTCTTTCATATATGTTGGACTTTGATCTATGAAAAATCTACGCTTATAAGAATTGTATAGATTTGATGTGAACAAATTGAATTTTATTATTATCAAACATTGTTGCCTTTTGACTTGGACGTTGATCACGCAAGCGAAATACTCTCGAAAGATTTTTAGAAAGAAATTCCTTAAAAGCAATTATAATGGCCACTAATTTGATACATTGTTTTACTTGGGGAATATGTTCACGCTTTACAATGCATGCTTGTGGAGGACCTGGTCAGTGGATTGAGGATACTGGCAACGATGTAACCATAAGGCCAAAACCCGACTTCAAATGTGCAAAGGGAGTTATAATTATTGAAAATAAAATTACATCATGGTGAAAAATCCTTTTCAGCTCTTTAAATGTTGATTACTCTATCCGTTGTTTTTGGGTGAAGGTAAGTTTCTATATGCCCAGGATCACCTGCTTGAAGGTGCCATGAATAGATCAAATTACAAAGGCCGAAATGGATGTATTAAGTCTTCAGGAAGTATAAATCGACATACATTTGACATATAGCATTTAACCAGCGTATGAGATGGTCATAGTTAAATTTTTCAGTTGGCCGTGTATATAGGTCGACCATGGGAGAATTCGTTTTAAATTTTTCATAATGAGAATACAATATCATAAAAAAAATCGCAACTGTCTTCCCATAAAGGACAAGTGATGCCGGGGAGCGTTCTTCTAATACTACTGAAAAATTGTGTTACAACAACTCAAAAAATCCAAAGCCATTGCAGAATGAAAGGACGATTCTTTAACAGTAGTTTCTTAGATTTAACATGATCGATGAATTAAGTTTTGGATATCATGCGTAAAGTTTAAAGCTGAAATCCAAAACAAAAGAAAGAACGAAAGATTTATTGAGCCCCGTGTCTGGTTTATGACTTTAATCCTTTATTTTTGCAACCTCTTCGGCTTTGCAAGGAAGGAAGGTCGAACTTCGAAATAGAACAAGATTATGAGTAGTAGTAACTCTGCTTGCGCATCCTCGTGTTGGTCGCGTGTTAATTCTTTGGAAGGCTCCGTAAGGGCGTAAAGTAAGAAGATGAAAGGTGAGATTTCCGCTCTTCAAAACCAACTAATGGTAACCGAGACATCGAATGGAGCTCGACGATGGGCTACCTCCTCATCCTTGTTAAAATCGAACCCGTTGTGTGAAAAGTGTGAAAGTTATGGACACATATATTGGTAAAATTTAAAAAAGAATTGACTAAGCTATTAGAACACAAAATCGCAGTTTAAGCTGAAAACAATGAGAGAGAATCCTAGAAGTTTTTGGTAGATCAATTTATCCATTTGTACTTAGAATTTATAAGTGATTTATACCCTTGCTAGCTAACTCAGCGAAGACTCATGGGTGCGGAAGTTCTGATTAAATTTGTCGAAAACCTCGAAAGTGAATTTAATATTTACAAAGAAAGGTGGAAAGAGTTTAAGCTGATTTCGAACACATGCCCCTGCCAGGGGCATGTGTTGTAGATGCACTTTACATTTACATCAGACGCAGAAATCCTTTTTGAACATTTGAACATTCCAAGTATAGTCATTTTTGACGCAAATGTTGGTTGGAACAGTATGCGCTGTAGAAAAGAGGAGCAAAAGATCACGAAATATTCAAATTATCAATCAGGAAATCTCGGCATTTTTTGTTATTTTATTAACATCGAATTAAAAGTGATACAAAAATGTCAAGAAGCGCTGCGAAGATCATGAGAGATTCTTGTACGAATCCACTTGATGTCAGGACATGAAAAAATTGTGCGTGACCCACGAGCCGATAAGTTGAATGAAAACAAGTGAATCTCGGGAAAATGTTGATGATTCAAACCTATACACAGAAACGAAAGGCAGATGAAAGAGTGAAGAAATACACCGAATATTAGAAGCTCCGAAAATTTTTTGAAGCAATCTCGGCAACGTCAAAAATTTTATGGACAGTGCCAAAAATGCCAGTAATAATCTTATGATAATGCAAGCCTACAGTTGTAATCTGTAACTTCTGCAAAAAGTGTGGGTAACTTGAGGAAATCAAGATTGGAAGAATACTCGCTAACTAAATGTCTCTCTGACCCAGAAGAGAAAGATTGTACACGGATCACTGAAGTATGATCTGAACGGTGGCTCTAGATATGGCATGAGGATAACCTAAAGCTTCCCAATGATCAGTGGTATGTGATGCTGGATTGCTCTTTGATCTTCTGCCAAAACAGATGTTGAGGGATCACTTGTGATTACACTTGTGTCACGAATACCTCGAAAGTGAATTTAATATTTACAAAGAAAGGTGGAAAGAGTTTAAGCTGATTTCGAACACATGCCCCTGCCAGGGGCGTGTGTTCGAAACCACCAGAAACATAATAGAGAGAATGTCAAAAAGGGTTTTAAATCGAGGAGAATCGGCCATGGATAAATTGTTGACTGTCTAATGCTAGACCTAGTTTAGGAGAAATGTTGGTAACTGGAAATGTTAGTAATTAATGTCCACCAAATTTTCGTGGACTACGAAAAATCATCTGACAATCTCGATTGTAGGATACTGTACCGAATCATGTTTTATATGGCATCTCAGTAAAACGACCCTGATTGAATAAAGTGACATTAACATCGTCGACATTAACAATTCTAACAAACAACCAACTGGCTGATGCCTTCGCCTGAAAGGTTGGACTGGTTGAGGGGGATGAAATGGTGCCACTGCTGTTTCATCTAGCTCTAGACTATCTGATAGGAATTTCTCACTTGATTACTCTCAATGAATTGACTCAATTGATACAAGAAGTAAGCTTCTCTATAAATTAAACCGAATTGTACCCAACGCAGGTGATATTATCGTCTTATCGTAGTCCTTTACATGTGGTGAAGTATTCCTGGTGACCATGCAACAGGAAGTAAAACAGGTAGCGCTAGTTATTAACGAGACCACAACAAAGAGCATGGTTGAAGCAAGAAAAACGATACCAAAGGGGCAAAATTATGTCATTTGTTTACGTTTCGCTCGAACTGATGGCCGAAACATCAAATTGGCTGAGGAATTCGTGACATGCCTACTGTCAATAGCACCATAATTTCGCAAAAGTTTGTTCTAGTTCGGTTGGAAGAAATTGGCGATAGCTAAGGCAAATTGAATTATGTTGAAAGCACTGAGAAATGCTGCAAACTGCAACTATTTGATAAAACAATTTCGGAGCTGTTCACAAAACACTGCCATATTGGTCACATGTAATTCATAAGCAAATCGCTATTATAATAAAAGATGTGGCTCTTGGGTGTGTTCTCCTTGCTTAGGCTTTTTAACACAAAAATGCTGAAGGGCTTGACTTGAAAAATTGATCTTCTTCGGTCGATGCTAAGGTTTGAATAGAAGTTCGTTTTCCATGTCGTTTTACCTATGTATACCATGTCGCAGTCCCTGCATGTTAGTTTGTATATGCCGCTGTTGTTGTATGTTGGTGTGCTGTTGTATGAAACGGAAACTAACAACTAGATATAAGGAGCACATACGTTCGTATACACATAACAAAGCAGACTCCAACTACGCAACACACCTACAGAATCACACACACGAACACGATACGAAGCAAGGCCCGGCGGACCCAAGCTACCCAGAGTTTGAATAGAAACAATGAGTTAAGCGTTTCTAAAACTTTAACGAGCTGAATCTTGTTTCGAAATGTAAGTCAATCCCATTTTTCTTATTTGAATTTTGACAGATATGAAATTGAATAAGATCAATAAAGGTAACGAATAATATAACTATAATCAACTCAATAAATACGGAAAATATTTTAAAATTAATTCAAAGTATTGATTGATTGAATTCAAAGATTTGAGGACGCGCTTCGTTTCTCCTGAGCAATTTTCTTTTGCAAGCATCATTCAGCTCGAGCTGTTTTCAGCAGAATCAGCTGAATCAAGGTAACGTGCAATAGAGATAACTTTTTCAAAATAGAAAGAGAGAGAAAGAGATAGATAGAGAGGGGGGGGGGGGGAGAGTCGGACTCTCAGGATCAAACAGAACAAGAGGTGTTCCTATATTGATTGGTCTAGTTCCGTACACTTAAATAATTTCCAGTTAAACGATGTGTAGAATTTGATTGAAATTGAAAGTTTCATGTTAACAAGTTTTAAAATACATTTGATGATTTATTGTTGCTGTCTCTTATTGATTTCAGCTTGATCGATAGCCTGTAAGTTTCTCATTACGTTCGGTACAAAGAGAAAATAGAGATTAAAGATTAGAAATTCAAAAAAGAGCTACAATTCACAGAGATAATATTGTAGATAATGTTACATGGAAGAGTCTAAACATAAATTTGTTTATGATTTTGTGTTTATTTGCTAGTCATTGTCAACAATGAAATTTTCAGCACGGCATAAATTTAAGCGTTAAGTCACGCACTCTTCCATTTACTGTTTTGTTATTTATATCTGCGAAATTTTATCTCAAGACAAAACAATGTTATCGTATAGCAGCATAATCTGCTAACTAAATAACTTTTGGAAAATAGACGTACGTTAAAATTGGATCATGCTGTTATAAGATTTTCGGAGTTTGATAGTTCTCGTTTCTTTCTATAGTTTTTAAGGATTAAATATAAATTAAGAGGAAATTGACCTATAACAAAATTTGATTGATATCTAATAACGAATTATTTGTATTACAAATAATTATTATTAATACTATTGTGGTTACCTGAAATACAAGTGTGTACTTTCAAAGTGTGTTTGAAGTTTTTGCGATTCGTATTTCATGTGGTGAAATAGAAATATTTGTATTAAAAATAATAATAATAGTACAAATGACGGAAGTAAGCAAGCGAATAAATAATGATCGTAGTGTGTTTTAGTTTTCTTTATTTATTTTACGATAAAATATCCATGTTAAACGGCAGGGTGTGATGTGAGAAGAGTTGGTGAATTACAAAGGGATTTAACCAAAAAAAAAACGTGGAATTGTATTTGGGTTGTAAAACTCTTTCACATAACACTCTCAAATCATTTGCGTGAAAAGGCGATACAAATATAGATCTGCAATTTTGACTATGCTCTCTCTTTCTGCGATTAGTCATCCGGTAGTATTCTTGCTATTTGTGCTTACGCTGTGATGTAGTTAAATCGCCACGAAAGCTCTGTAGATTTAGTCGTATAACTCCAATGCTGCACTGGGCAAATTATCATCCCAATAAAACTAATATCAAAGGATCATGCCAATATAATTATTAGATTAATTATTTGATTAATATAATTCGTAGATTAATTACTATTATTTGCTGTTAGAGATTGGGGTGCCGTAGGTATAGCCAGTTGTGGTAGTTCCTGAATAGGAATACGAGCCTCACTTGCTGGAACTAATGAGTAAATTATCGTCTTTGATCTGTGCTCCTATTTAGTGAAACGATTTTGAATTTTTCGATGCTGAAGATATACCAGATCCAGATTCACTGAGCAGCTGTTTAAATGTAGCAAAGTTCCTCGTTAAAAATTTGCAGGAAAATAGGTATATTGTTGTCCTTTAGAACATTGAAGTCTTCAGATAATCTCTTAGGATATTAGTTTCTCAAATAGTGTGGTTTTGAAAACATTTAAAAGTGTTTTACCAAATCAAAGATATCTGAAACATTTTCTTGCAGTCTGGGTCTGATACATTTGAAGGGTTTTTTTTAATTTTTATTGCGCGACTGATAGGTAGTACTACTGCCTTTTATATAGCTTTATATTATAGCCCGTATTTTGAATATGAGGCGTTTATTTTAAGTGGTAAGTTTTCTGCTATAAAAAGCTTAATTAAAAAAGAGGATATTGTTTGATTGTCACTCTATTGATGATTCTGTTGTCTGTTTTAGAAAGCCTGCTGTGCACTTATAGAAGTACGTATTTAGCTGTTCATTTCCTTCGAAGTAGTCTGCTTTGTATTTTCATGTTTCGTGACTTTCTGAGCTATCATTTTTAATCTTTCACTATTGAAGGATCTAAATGCCAGGTCAGTTGTCTGTTGCAGTCTGAAAGTGATGATATCTTCTTCTGCTTCTTCTGATATATGATATATAAAGGTTTTATTGGTATTATCAGCAATTTTTGTGTATAAGCTGTACAGCATAGGTGCTGTCAACGTTCCTTGTGGCACCTACTGCAGGCCCCTTATGAGAAGCAAATGCTCGAGTAGGGCTGTAGCCTCTGCAGGGCGATGACATAGAACAATTGTATGTTGCTTAACTAATTGATGTAGTATATGGTCGTTTCTTCTTTTATGTAACTTTTTATTTTTTTAAGTGTTGTCTTCATGTTATGTGCAAATCAGACTGAAACTGAATTTTTCCAATTCAGCAACAATTGCTTTAGTTGTTGATCAATTATTAACGATTTTGTTTTGGTGGATACAGCACTTTAATGTGGTTATTTAATAAGCGTGGCTGAACTCTTGGAAGAAATGTGATTAAGGCAAAAAGAAGAGAAAAGATGAATGACGAATCATTTTCAACAATTAGTTTTGCAAAAAATTCGATGAACCAGAAGTTATCAAATAAACCAGTAGAAAGTCCTGCAGACTGGTCACTTACAATGAAAGGGCAATTGGTATTTAACGTATTGGTATTATTGTAGTACGTAAGCCAGTGGGGAAAGCTCAAAAGCCAGAAGAAGAGGAGACACCCTGGAGAAGAGGAGAAAGCCTGGAAAAGAGGAAAAACGATTTTTGGGAAACAAATACTTTCTTGTGATTATGGGTACTAGATTTGGCTGATACACATTTTTGATTCAGGAAGAATATATTGCAGTAAAGTCGTCCTACTTCGGGTAGGGATTGACTAATACCATGGTGATTACGTGAGACAACATTGAGTGCAAAT
Organism: Stratiomys singularior; assembly: GCA_954870665.1. Lineage (NCBI taxonomy): Eukaryota > Metazoa > Arthropoda > Insecta > Diptera > Stratiomyidae > Stratiomys > Stratiomys singularior. The sequence continues at coordinate 7,511,318 of OX940881.1, read as the reverse complement.
GGAAAGAAAACATCAATTTTAATAGTAATGAAATGAATCTAACATTGATCTTTTTCGAAGGCGTGTCAGATTGGGTGCTCAATTTTACATTGAAAAATCACTTTAACTTTGTCTGAGCTCAGTTCTAAGTGTCCTTATATTCTGACATCATTTTATCAGAAAAAAAGACATCATTTTGAGGGGGTTCCGATCAAAAACAATTCTTAATATTATAAACACTTCTTCGGAGTTACCAAAAACACTTTGCGGTAGTTACATGAAGTAAGTGACATTGATATCTTTTTAATGAAGAGCATAAATACATAATGAAGATGATCCTGTTTTTTTTAAATTATTGTGACGATATTTGCGATACAGACTGCTTCGGTACTCATGGCAGAAAAAGATGCATTCAATTGAGGCATGGATTTCTCCGAGGTGCATTTGTCACTCTTGGTATGTAATTATTTCAGGATCCAATTGTATGTTTAATGTCAAGAAAGTACCTCACAGTGATTGATATTTTTCAGTGCGAAGATCTTGTTTATTTTTTTTATATATTTTCTGTAACTTTAGGAATTATTTCACTGCGATTATTGGTCATTCCATTCGTGCATGAGTAGTCTAAAAGAAATCCTTGGAAAGATAGAGCATAGAACTTCTATGACCTGCTTAGAATGGTGAATAGAGGACAGAAGAAAGGACAACGTAAACCTTTTTGAAATCAAGTGTATTAAAAACTATATTTCAGAGTTCAAACAAGTTTTTGGTCGATTTTGAAGGCGTACAGAACACGCGAATCAATATTGCTTTCATAGGTAAGACTATGAGTAAATTAAAATAACCTAGAGTTTGTTGAATCTGGTAGACAACATTCCAATGTGTCGTTCTCCATTTTAATTACACTCCCCACTGATTTGTTTTGTTTTTATGTTTATCTTATTATTATCCACTAGAATTTCCACTTGAACTGGTGCACTTTTTAATCTTAAGTCTGTCGACTACTTATCAATTAAAATCAAACTTAGAATAATTAGCGGCGACATTAACAATCAACTAGCTCTTACTAAACTAGATTGGTTTGTAAAGAAATACAATTGACACATGTTTTATATAGTAACATCATTATATATTTGTACCAACGTATCTTTATCAATTTAAAGTAGTTTTCATTTTATGAATGCACGCAACAATTTAATAAACGAGCGCAAATTAGATCTCTTGACTCTTTTTTGTAATGTAATGTGTAATATTCTTGATATTGACATTAACAAATAATATTATGGTGCCTTAAATGTTAGGCAAATAGAATAATTAAGTATTATTTATGAGATAGATAACCATGCGAGATGAGTAAAATAATTCACAGTCGTAATTGAAACGTCCAAGAGGAAGATCTAGGAGACTTGTAAGCAAAAAATGAAAGAAAAATTGTTCAGTTGAGCTAAATGTTGCAGATAATAAGTACTTAGACGTAGGCTATTCATTCTAAATGAATAGTTTAGAGCTGTTTAATATCACGTGAGTGAAATTTAATTTTACGAAAAATAAGTATGGTGACAGAGTTTGTGGGTTTTTTCTCCACATGGCAAAACCTGCAGCGTACACTACCTCCAAGCCTGGCAGCACAGACGATTAACATGACTGCAAAAAAGGACGAGAAAAATTAGTGACGGATCTTGAAAGAGACCAAGGTAACGCAAACCTCCGTGGAGCGTTTCTGGTTGTTAGTGAGGTCTTATAACCAAAGTGCCCCTCCTACATGAGCTGTGTTAATGCATGGCGAAAGAATGAAGTCCGCAATGACCAATCGCTGTTCCGGCATAGACCTAAGGTCTATTTCCCCATAGACCGAAGTAAGCACAAGGTAGATCTAGTAGCTGTAGATACTAGGCTTACTTTGTCAGCTGAGAGTGAATCGTAGGCTTTAACGAGGACTGCGCTTGCGACTAAAATCACATTGAAAAGGCACGAAAATAAAAGAGTGGAAAGAGTGAAAAGGGTGGTTGACTTAAAATTCGAGTGGGTAGTAATGTAATGACGAACGCTGTCTCGACTCGAAAGAACATAAAGCTGTTAAAAACGGAATCGGCGTTCGATAAGATCCCGTCGACGTGATCCATGCCGTAGTTCTTGATGAATGAAGGTAAGAAACTATCGTAAAGAGTTGCGTAAAAAAACACAAGTATACTGAGAAATTACTTTTCTAGTTGTAACTCTAATGGACAGCTGGTAGCCTCCTAGAGTTAGATCAGTGTAAGGATAAACATGGAGCTGATGATGGAGCGATGAACATCGCGGAAGGCTCAGAGTCTTGAAGTCAAAGTAACATGAAGCATACAAAACAACCACCAGGGAGAGTCTGGAACTTGAAAAAAATGGAGCCATAATAAAATTAGGGACGAAAGCATTCGATGATACGCTACTAAAAGTATCAAGGATAATTCAAGGATGATGTATGTTCGCTATGCACGAAGAAAGCAAAACTTTAGCTGACCAAAAACTGAAAAGGAACTAACTTTTCCATACCGACCTCAATGCGTGCTGGAGTTCCGTTGGAAGTTTCTGAAAATCTTATCATGGAGAATGGCAGCAAGGCGATTCGCTGCCTATCTCAACAGCAGCTGGGTATTAGGATTGGATGATCGATCTCCGACATTCACATGATAGTTTGCGGTTATAGATAGATGCAGTCTGGGAAACATGAGTAGAATATGAAAAGTGAGCATGACGTTTCACTTCAGGAATATTTTGGTTTTGCGAAATAGATAGATATCCACTCTTGATCTATAATACACAAGAGTGACAGTTAAAAATTTACGAAAAATCGGATGAGGTTTCCGCGTCCAGATCCTTGAGTCCAAGGAAAAGAAATAGTTGAGCTGAAAAAAACGATGAGATACTTTGACTTGATGGTTGAATTAGAGCGGGAGACAGAAAGCAACGGCTGGCGTAAACAATAGATTGGAACTCTAGGGTTATGCAACTCTAGGGTTGGGCTGGGTAGCAGTTTTAAGCTTTAACAAGTTATGCCCAAACATTGTGAGTTTAAGGTGCATTTTTCATGCATAAAAGAAGCCTTGTTCATGGACATTTTGTAGACAATCTCCATCACGGAGTCAGTCCACGTAAAATCGCGCCCATTTATGGCCATGTGTAACCAACTGATAGGAGAGGACGGGCGGTGGGTGTAACATCAAAAAGGAGAAGAGAATGCCAAAAAAGAAGTGCTGGTCCGACATTTTGGACGAGAAGAGCTCATTGTTGCTTGGAATTTCAAATTCGTGGATGAAGTTAATGTTCTAAGATAATCAGGAACAAAGCTGCTTTCAATTATTTCCAAAAATGAGCTGTATACCCTTCCATCTTGGGAATCTGGAAACTAAAACATCGTGTTGATCGTCGTCATTCTTGGACTTGATTGATTCAATTTTGTATTGATTGACTCAAAAATATTTGATGAATAAGTGAATCACTGGAAGTATGGTACGATTGGATGAGGGTATTTTATATTCGGGAATTTCTTTTTCATTAATTATTTTCAATTATAGCACAGATTTTACAATATTTTAATCAACTATTGACCTCCTGAGATTGTAAGGATGTAATACTGGACACTATTTTTGGATCGTAATAGGAATGGATCCGTCGGCATCAAATTAATTCAGGTTTGTCCACTTTGTAAATGACAGAGCATTTTTTTGGGTATAGTAATTAAGTATTTTTTAATTAAAAAATTAATTAAAAATGTCTTCGAACTTTTTAGGTAATATCTCTTCACTGTTTTCTCAATGTATGCGACACGGTCTATCTTTTCTCTGAGGAACTGGTTTGTAGTTCTTCGTAAAAATACATTAGAATATATAGTGAAAAAATGCTGTAAGAACATCTGGATTATTTATAACTTTTGAATTGAGCAACTGAATCGTCAGTTGTATCTCATTCTTTTCTTCTGGATGAAACGGTGGGGATTCCCAATAAGATGAAGGCATTTCATCATCTTGGCAGGCAATTCGTAAGAATTTTCAACGACAATTTCAGCTGATTGTTATTATAATTATGCATATGCTTTTCTGCCATGTACAATGTGTAGGAAAAACCATCAAAACACGAAATATAATAAAAAAACCACCGGGTGCCGCCGCAAATACCAATCTAATATTTCTGTACTGGCTAGAATCTAGCAATCATATGTAGATTTTTGCCAGAGTCTCAGTGCGTTTTTATAGTTATCGAGCGTGGAAGCTTGATATCAACAAACATTTCAATGAATCAATACGAATACATGCGCAGACATAAGTTTATACTTTCTTGTTAACACTAACGTATGTCGCATGTTGCTGATATCGTAGAAATTCATTATCACTTATGTGCATCGGTAAACATGAGTGAATAGTGATTACTCGCAAGAAGGAAAGTACAAGCATAATTTGCATTCTCGCTATCCAAGTGAGCTGAGAGGTGTTGTGCGGGGTATATGCATGCAGGTATATCTTTTAATTGTATCTTACCTTGTTCTTTTCAGAATTCGAACGTTTCAACTGGAGTCCTACCGTTGTAGGTGACACAGAACACTACACACACTTTTATTTCCACACTAGGCGCGAATTGAACTAAGATGTTTCGTCTATTATTTAACTCAACGTCAACACACGCGTGTTCTAGGCATCGCTTCCTGCTATTTTGCTATTGTATCCACTAATATAATTGAATTTGAATCTTTACAAACATTTTTGGAGAGCATATGTCGGTTTGGAACAAAGAACGCTTGTCCAAAAAAATTGCCGCATACTTTAAAAAGTTCTGAGTAATTTGTTACCACGGCACTATTAAATAATAGAACTAACCACTATGAAGGTGATTTCGTTTCACCTGAGCTGTGTTACCGGATAAACACTGAGACTCATCCACGTTTGAAGATCGGCCGTATCGCTACACGTGAGCGTTAGATACGTACGTCACGATTTCCGTTGTTGTAAAACTTGCTAGCGGGACTGAAGTCCATATGATACTATTCGGACTCGTTCTTATATGTGAACTTAAAAGCGCTCATACAGCATTTAGTATTTCTCAGAAGCTATTTGGTAGGATTTGGATTGGCCGGTTGGTGTGCGATTAGAGAGTATTCCGATTTCTCTTCGTATTCAATTATAAATACAATTTGTTTTCAGTAAATAAATGTAGCGCGACAGTGCTTGGAAACATTCCACCGAAGAGACCAATATCGTTTCGGAAAAATCATAAGCGTCCATTTTGTGGACTAATCAATATTTTTCTGTGTATCGCCATTATCGCGTAGATCGGAATACTTAGCACTTGTCATATGAAGATTTATCACATTTAAACTTGGTCAGTTCTCAGTCGGATTTTCGAATTATCAGTTAGAAGTGAAAATAAATGATTATGTCCATTAAGGACCAGAAGAAAATCATTACATTGAAAATAAAAAAACAATCGGATTACTTTAAATGTATATAAAAATATTCATGTATAAAAATATAGAAATACGTAAATTTAAAATACACATATATAAAAACAGGAAAATATATAAATATATAAGAAATTTGTGAATATTCAAAGTATCCAGTTTGAAAAGGAAAAGTAGGGGCTAGATCTAATAGTTAGCTTCGGCCCGTAGATCAAGCATAACAACAACAAATTCCAAAATCTCTTAAATGTAAAAAGTTGGTAGTGGTTGAACCTTTTTGACAATAAAATAGACCAGAAATTTTGTGATTTTACATAATAAGCTAACCAAACAACATTGGATTCAAGCTGAACCCAAAAGTCTTAAGTCTAGTCTTAAACATTTTGAAACATTACTTCTGTCATCTCTTCAGGATCTCATTCTCCTACCTTTAAATGTGTCTTTGCATTAATGGAATCCCATCTGTAGCCGTAACGAAGAAAACTGACGTCTATCCTCACGCTCCAATATACCCAATTTAATAGTCAGGACTGCCCGAGTGAATGGGCTACACAAGTAAATTTGCCAACCGTACTGCGATTTGCTATTACTATAGTTTCTGAGAAATTTATGTTTATTACATTATTCACTTCTGCTGAATGAAAAACGCTTTTGGAGGAAGCAAGTGACCTAACGTGCCTCTTGTGACCCTTAACGCTCCAATATACGTTGTTTGACTGTCAGGATGGCAAAGCAAGGTACCTTTCAGTCGTTTTGGTTAAGTCTCCTACATGAATTTGATGTGGACGAGTCTTTTTTTGAATGCAATAAGGTTTCATCTCCGTATGTATATGCCCGTATGCCTCCCTCTGTTTCTCCTTTCTGAAATCGGCGGATATAATCCGATCTAGATTGTTCCCCATACTGTGTGGTAATTGCGGTCAATCGCCCGCTTATATACCAGGTGTTAAATAGAGTTTAAGTAAAATAATATATTGGAACTTACGCAGCGGACTTAGACACTTGAAAGTTACTACATATATGGTTTCGATAAGTTATAGAGCCGATGTAATAGCAGTTATAAACTCGAGAATTATAGAACTTGCCTAAGTAACACAAATGGGGCTATGATCCAACATCTTGTAGATAGTTCGTGAGTCTTTGATCCCTATGGAGTTACATTTAAGGTTGCTTGGTCATTGAACAAACTTCCGTCGTTCCCAGTTGCTTTGTCTGTTTGTTACATATACGACTTTCAGCGGTGTGCCAACTTCGGTGGGATTTTTCTTTCTGTTTCGTTTATATCTGGAATACCAGAACAAATCTCCGTAAAGTTTGTGACTCGGATGGAATGAGTGAAAAAACATAAGTAAAGAAAACCCTCGTGATTCCTCGAAATAAAGATGGCAAATAAATAGTAGGTCTTTCTGAGAATGATCAGTTTGTAACATTAAAAGACACGAACTGGATGTTGTTCTATAATTGAATTAAGCAGAGATATTACCCAAAATGCTCGGCGTAACATTGAACAAAGAGGAAACTGGTGACTGGTTTCAAGGTTGGGGTACAAAATAACGACTTAAGAAACCCAGGGAAGTGAGACAGTGTTTCATTGAAGATATTAAATAGTACATAGAACTTCAATATTGTGAGCTTAAAGGAAAATTGCTTCATGTATCAGAAAAGACATGTCTAAAAATTGTTTTATACTGTAAGAATATTCATTACAATTGGAGTAATTCGATTGCAAAAAAGTAAATTCTTCCTGAATAGTCCAGATGATAATAGTTAATCAAAAACCTTCTCGCGTTGGCTAGTGCATGTGGAGATATTTCAACAAATGATCGGAAAAGTATCATAAGTTATTTGATCATGCAAGTTGAGTCAAAAGTCATCTGGAAAGGTTTTGCGTAGAAACTTACTAAACTCAGCGAAATCAGCGTTGATTATATCGCAGTAGCAGTTTGACAGTTTGATAGATAAATTCCGATCAGACAAATGTTGAAATCATTTAATGTTCAGAAGAAATGGTTCTAAATGGTACACAGATCTTCTTCGACCATAGAATCGCGATTTTATCCAGAAAAGTTACTCCAAAAACTCTCAAATAAAGCATAAGGGAGTGAAACATCACCTCATTCCAAAAAAAGGTTTTGTATGACACAAATAAAGGACTTTATTTCAAAGGAAAATTTTACAGGCATACTGGCGAAGTCAGCCAGGCAGCATTTTCCAATTGTGATTAGATATTCCTAGCTTGAATGAAGGAAACAGATGCTAACAAACGTCAATCAATATTCTGGCTGGGTGATTTTTAGTCATTATATTACTCAGATAGTTGGCAACACAGCTGATGACAGTGTTGTCAGGATCATGTTTATGTTTCCAACATTCCATAAAATCGAACAGACATAAATAACGATTTGTTCTTATCGCATTTCGAGTCTGATATGATTATTTATAAACAGAAATATTTTGAGGTTTGTTTGAAGTTTGACAGAGCGACTTGTACAACATCTATCCTTGTAAATTTGGTTACAGTTTTGTTGAACTACAGATAATATTTTGCTTATTTTGGATTATATTTTCTCAATTTGTCATATTGTATCAAAAATTTGGTGTTCCCTCTACCAGGCCAAAACTGTCAGCACTTCCCTGTCAATCTGGTAAAATTTGATTTTATCTAGTACGATTGAATGCATCCTTTTAAAGGTTTATCCTTTTGAGGGTTTTTGAATTTTATTGGAATGCATAAATGATTCACATTTATTACGAATGTTTTTATGATCGAAGGAAAATAAAAGAAAAAAATTGAATGTGTATTATAAACTTTCTATGCATTTTTTTAGTACACAAGAAATGCTTGGATATCATTTGTTGTTATCTTATCTTTTGATATACACTCTCGCCCCGGTACTAATAGCAAATTATTCGATTAGAATTCGCACCGAGCGCGCACAGTCAGTAAGAGTATAAAAAATTTTCAAAGTGATATTTAATAATGTTTAGTGAAACTAGAACGAAGACAGTTACAACAAAAACAACAAATAAATCCATCCATGTGCAAACAGTTGTTGCTTCTAGTTATTCGCGTTCGGAGAAATATTCAGAGGTTATAAAAAGTGGCTCACAGTCAGCTAGTTCGAATGGCACTTCCCAAAGAACGACATTAATGGAACACTTCGGGACACGTACGGATGCAAAGCGAGGCAACGCTTTCGAAACGGAATTCGGTAAAATCTCGAATTTCCAAATCACGAACAACAACAGCAAAGTCGATGCGAAAATGTTAAGTCCTCCCAATCAATATACAAGTCCCTACAGTCAAATTCGTATCGAACCTGGAGGATATCAGAGCCCTTATCGTTCTAATGCGAGAAGTCTTTTTCCGAGCAGTTCTAATTCAACGTTCAATGCAGCGTCTAGTTCAAGCCTAAATAGCACTCGCCAGCCGACATCCTCTCTCCTAGGAACAAAAGTAACTACACCGAATAGAACAACGTCAATGGTTCCTTTGAAACCGACCAAAGTCACTCCGTTTAGTCTGCCGAACAAAACATCATTAATTGCATCAGGAAACGAAAAAGTCAAAAAGTGGCCAAAAGTAGGACCGGGTGACGTGTATATTTTTAATCATGAGAAATTCGACAATCCCGAGGAGGAAACCCGCATAGGTACTAAAAAGGATGTCGAAATATTAAAGCAAACATTTAACGGCTTTTTCAAGATGAATACGAAAGTTTTCAATGATTTTAGAGTGAAGGATATTCAAATCGAAGTCGCTAAAAGTAAGTAAAAGTATTATACAGATTTTCTATCAATTCATGGTTATCAATTTTTTTTTGTTTATTTGGCCAAAGTCACACCATATCAGTACGTCATGCATGGGGGTAGCGATAGGTCTGATATCGAATCCACTACTTATCTTCTTATTTTGCTGGGTTGAGTCATTGGTAATAGTTAGGTGATTTTTCTTAGATATTTCAAATAAAGACCATTTGATTAAAAGTTTTCCGGCTTGTGCAGTATGTGTGCAAATAAAAAAGGCGAATATATATGCATAACAATTTGAAAAAGTATATATAAATATATATACACATATATACAGATATATAATATATCTTTATAGATACATAAATGTATCTTTGTTATATAGATACATGCAGATATTTACACCACTTATCGGTTTATTTATTTTATTTTCATTCTAAAGAACAATTGAGGATTATAGTTATGAGCCCTTAACTAATATAACAAAAGTTACCTTTTTGTTATTGATGTTACTGTGGAATGAGCTTCCACGGGTAATCAAGGGTAATCAAACCCTTCAACCCTCTTGCAACGTGTTTCGTCATTAAAACAACATATTATCAAGAATGTAAAGTGGTTAATTCCAATCTTATTTTCAAATAAGTTTCATCTTGATGTAGTAAATCGCAACTGAAAATCTGCCTAACCTCCTCCACGCTGAGAACCTAGCTGGAATTGTATGTCATACTACTTCGAGCTAAGCATCCTTAATCTCGTCGAGGGAACCCTTCGGGTTACAAAAACAACTCTTTCAGCCGGAAAGGATTAAACGAATAGGAATTACTGTAAAAATCCTCTTTCATGTGTCAGCATCTACAATTGATCTTAGATTATCCTTTAAAAATACGCCCCAAATACTTGATGACGCACAATTCTGTTTGTCGATCGGACCTAATATTGTATCAGTTAAACACTGAGGAGCGTGATCACTGTTCTCTCTCCATGATGTTAACGATGCCTTGTTCGAATTTCGCTTATGAAAAGGATATGGTAGCTATGCTTTTCAATCATCGAGTAAAGCAAGTGAATGAGTTTGTGACAGGAACGACTAATAACACTCGTGTCCGCTAAGTATTTGCAGCAGATAGTAATTCTTTTAGGTATGCATGTGGATGCATCATGCAGTACAGCTGCTTTGGACTTTGTTCACTCGCCCTTCCTGCCTCAGACTCGTGTTTCTTCTTATGAGGTCGCCTCATTACCCTCTTTCGTTTTTCTGCAAGGAGCATGCTGTGTTCTGTTCGCGCGATATCCGCAACTACCGCCTTAGATACAGTACAGTCCACAAATGTATCTCGTAAGGCTTATCTCCTCTTCATCTCCATCAATCCCTCTTCACCTACATCAACCACTTTAAGTACAATTCTCTACTACAGCTACCAGCCTAAACCTTCAAGCCGTCTAGCAGCAGAGACTTCCCTACGATGAGTAGACATGTTCTTGCTCAAGATGGTTCTCTCTTGAAGCTTGTTTTTAGACAAATCATGAATCTGAGGTATTTGATCGTCTTTTTGAACAGGAATCTAAGAAGTCTGGGTCGGTTGTAAAGTCATGTTACTGGGGATCTTTGGACCCGATCAACATTTTCGAAATCTTTTCAATGCTGTTCAGAATGTGTATCAGACCAGAAAAGGCAAGCATGCCAAAAGTGCCCCTGAATATATCCTCCTTGAGTCTGGCGTAGAACATATTAAGGAGTTTGGCAGGGTAAATTATGTGGATTAATTGTAACTCATGTTCGGGATGCCTTCGGATCTTTCGATTCGTCATGGTTTGTACTTCAGTCTATCTTGAGGTCCTCAACTCAGGTCAACCTATCAAACATATATCGATTGACCTTTTAATGTGTATTCCAATATTTTGCTCTGGGATGTACACGGAGAATTTTGTCGAGAAGAGTGGTTGCTATTTCCGAGGGATATGTAACGTTGAACTTGCTCGATCTATTTGAGTACTTTCCAATTATCGGACCATCGGTATCAAGAGTTCTGAGGTATATACCACGTTCGAAATGGTACGTTTACAGGCACTTTGAAAATGAGTGGGTGCATTATCCACGTTCACAACGATAAGCATTGTCTTGTCAGCCATTTCGAAGGTCTGTTTGCCCTTGGCATCATGATAAGGCATTTCTTTGAGATTGAACTCATTTCCGACTAGAATCTGCTACTTCTGCTTCCTCCATTGCACCAAGCCTACAGGGGAAGAATGACATCGATTCAATCGGCTAAAGGGAAACACTGAAGAGTATCATATTCGAATAACTTATGTCGCACAGTAAGATCGACTCAGATTATTTCCATTTCGTCTAATTAAATTTTTTTTCGTCCTTCCCACTACAGTAGGAAGGCCCATAGCTTTGTGGTAGCAGCTCATGTGGTCCTTTTTGCCACTTAAAGGAATAGAAAAGTGCAGTTTGGTCGAAAATCATGCGTAAATCATATCAATTTAGGTTCTTGGTTTGACAGCAGTGCTGTCCAGTGGGTAGTCCTTATTCTATTTGGAGAACTAGGTCAGGAATGTGCTACCGGTTGTATTGTCCTGTAAAAGCATTTTGCTGTGATGCAATATGGATTTGATGGGAGTTCCACCATTGTGGGGTTACATTGAGTAGTTGTTGGTTATTGAGACTAATGGCTACGAAAGAATACCTTATAAGTGAGATCGATTGGGGAAATAAGGGATATTTTGTCGGATGGAGCTCGAACGAAGATAATTAATAAACTGTGTTGTTTGAGAAAGGAAAGTAAGTTAGCTGATTGATAGCGATGAAAATCGTTCGTAAGATTGCTCAAACGTTCAGAAAGACTGCTGGTGATTTTTAAGATTGAACTACAAGTTCCACCCTCGAAATTTCCTTGACTGAGTCGGTTGATGAATAGTAAAATTGTTCTAGTTGTTGGAATGCTATTTTTATTTGTTTAAAGAATAACTGCATCCATTTTTGGGACCTATCCTTAGTTATTTTCCATACTCATGGAAGGCAGTGATTGCGTTTCCTATTTTCGCTAATTGTCCTAATGATCTGAATTGCATTGCCTGGTCAAAATTGCATTGCTTTTAGAATTTTCAAAAAAGAATTTTCGGGTGTGAAGGTATGAGTTCCCATTTATTAGTGCACTTGCCAATTTTAGGGATCGATTTGGCACTTGAGTACCATCAAAATATTTATTCAATCCAGTCTGTTTTCTTTCTAGTTCAAAAACATTAGGAGTTTCGGAGACATTTGAAAACGGCTGTAAATAATTATAAATCGAGATCTGGATGAGGAAACATTGTGAAAATTTTGTTTTTGGAATTTCGTAATATTAAATAATTCCAAAACAAATGTTTGGATGCAGTATAAGTCTGCGATGTCCATCAATTCTACTCTAAATGTATTCTAAATGTATAAAATTAGCATTTGAATTCATTTGTTAAGCAGTTAGTCTTTGTTTTCTCTGAGCTAACCCGGATATTACTAATTGTTTGGATAATTTAAGCATTTTTTAAGTTTTATTCAATTCGATATAACTCGAAAATATTTATTTCTTTATCGAGTTTTTTCTCATTAAGGCTCTTATCAATACTTTTATCAGGATCCATTTAATACAAATGTTAGATTAATTTTAGTTCATCATGACTAATTGATAATAGCTCGGCTGGGTACTTCACTTTGGTATGGCACGGTTTTAATTATTTTGGTCACAAAGAGCGAAAAGGACGTTTTCATATGTTTTCTGCAGTGTGGATTCACAAGATGTATCATCCAAATGTTGAATGTTAGCGATGTTGAAATAAAGTCTTTGTTTGAACCTAATGGAGGATGTGACTAACAACCATGTTTTTATACTAGCACGAATGATCAGGCAAATAGAGCCGCTAGTATTCGCGCATTATTTGATTTATTTATGTGATGATAGGCACTTCCACTTAAAACATTCAAATATCAGAAAATTGATAAGATTGCAACAACCAATTGATTCTTATCAATTATGCAATTGAACTTAGCACCCCGGTTACAAATTTATGAATTTCTTATGTCTTTTTTCCCCCAAAGCATTGCTCACCACCAACTAACTCCGAAAATTATTGATACAAAGTATTGTTAACTAGAAACAGTCAATTTTTTTTTGGAAAGTTCATGAGGTAAAGCTAGTCCTTTTCTTTTCGATAAAAAAAAGGAGAAGTTGATTAGAAACATGCTAAATTCAACAGAATTCGCTCGTTTAGTTTAAGTCAGATTTAGTTAACTTTTGCGTTTATTTATGTATTATAATACCTAAAATTTGTTTTACGTGTTTGAGCGTTATCAGAAAAAAACACTCACAATAGCAACAATAACTTTGTTTCATCACCGAAATGCAGCATTGAAGATTTAGTAAGAAAAGCTTATTAGATCATTGCTATTAATAAGTAATTTGGAAAATTAATGGCAGGTGAAATTTGTGAATAGCAACATAATTTAGCTCTACAACTTTAGCAACGTAGTAGTCAGCGTATTCAAAGCTCAACAGCATATCTCGTACTTCAGCTTTCGAGATGCCCTGCCTTTGATTTTCAAGATCATTAAATCGCGTCCTCCAACTTCGGAATACAAGCAGTTTCACACGGACTTTTTGGGTTGATTCCTGCCATTGCATGCGAGGTTTGCCAACTGGCTTAGGAATTCGGTTCCTCATGTGACATACCTTGTTTTGGTATCCAATAGTCACCCATACACTTCAAGAAAGCTCGCAAATAGAAAATTTTCATATTTACCCTTTTTTGAAGAATCTGAATCATCAAATATTTCAGCAAACTCCTTGGTTGTAGTTCGCTATGGATCGTTGTCTTAATTTCTATGCTTTAAAATTATAAGACATACCATAAATCTGAATGAATGGAGCGTGTTTTGTTAGACGAGCAAACGTCAGCATAATAAGTTTATGACACAGTTTATCTGGTCGTTTGTGAGGTCCTGTAAATAGCTATTTCTTAATTTTGTTGATAAGTTCACGAAGACAACATGTTTAATGACATTCTAGTCCACGTCTCTTGGTTACTCATGGTTACTATAGCTCCTAGCACTTTGATCCCTGAGAAGCACAGCACCAATTGCAATTGAAGCATCAATTGTAGCTGCCAGTCTTCTCGTCACCGGCAAACACCCAAATTTTGACCTGCGTCTCGGCGCCAAGCTGACCAGCTTTTCTACCTCTACTATCCCAGTATTCCATTTTAAGAGAAAAGACTGCTTCAAAGCCTCCAGAAACATTTTTGTGGAGCTCAAGTGCTATGTACTGATAATCGTTGGCTCGCTATTCCTTTAAAACTCTTTTGTATGTATGTATTTCAATTGTATGTATTTCACATTAAAGTGAAGGTTACGTCCTGAATAAAATATGGGCGTGTTATCTATATTCGACACAGGTTGGTCATGGAGTGTATCAATTAATTAAATTAGCGTTGAAGTCGAATGAAGTTGAATCTCGATTTTATGGGTTTCTTTGGTATCAGCTACACAGTAAGGAATGCGATGCCTGGAAAGTGAATCTACCCAAAAATATCCCAGCATTCGCAATACTATCCCTTGAGACTCCTATGAGATTCGCTAGGGTACACTAGTGTCGAATTTTTGTTCTGGTGCTATTCACAGAGCAAGAATAGGTGCGGTTTTATATAACGCGCGAACTATTCAAGGGCTTTTTATAGTTTTTGCATTCTTTTAAGGTTTATCTATAGGAATTATGGCTAAAATATCTTTGAAGAGTCGAGACTTCCTTTTTCTTGGAATTTGTTTCAGGTCATCAAGTCTGGGGAAGGCGTGTTTTCAGAGGTTTCAGTGCGCGTTTCTATTCGCACATTCTATTTTTCTATGTTCGCTTCCACCGCACTTATTGCACAAAAACCTACAAAAAGACTTTTATGTATTTTAACATTTTAAAGGATCTGAATTCTCTGGAAAAATCTTCGCTGGAAAATTTGACTTTCAGCCACAATGTAAATAAATTAATGGTTTTTAAATAGTGGTCGGAAATCGACCCTTCTTCAGTTTTAAACCAATGACTGGATGAATCAAAAAACACGAAAAACTATTTTTTGTTTCCAAATTGTAATGACATTTTTCCATTTTCAGTTCAAAGGCAGGATTATAGTAAGAAAGCGTGCATTATTATCGTGGTATTATCCCATGGCACAAGAAATGACGTAATTTGTGCTAAAGATGGCTTATATGCGTTGGACGATACGTTTGTGTTTCCAATCCTCCAAAACAAAACTCTGAGCGATAAACCAAAAATTTTTATTGTACAAGCGTGTAAGGGTGACAATGCGACACATCAATATGTCTATAAGGATGCCAAATCACCTACACTGTATGCTCCATTGGAAATAGCAAAACTTTACAGCACTTTTGAAGGTAAAAACAGAAAATTATTTATTGAGAAATTTCAAGTTTAAAACGAAAAAAAAAAGAGTTTAATATAATTAGAGAAATTGTTTCGTCCAACTTATTAAGGTAATTGTGGTTTTTAGGATTTGTCAGCTACCGTGGAAAGAGTGGATCCTTGTTTATTCAAGTACTCTGTCAAAATCTACAGAAATACGGAAAAACCAAATCTGTGATACAAATTATGGAGAATACGATTTCCGAAATCGTAAAGATTTACAAGTAGAAAAAGCTTTTATTCGTGTTAATTTTTTTTGTTGATTTTGAATTTCTTTTTGTTTAGGAGCCAGCAGGTTCCAACGATCACGCATAACATGACAACACCTTTGATTTTTGGAGATTACGTTTAAGACATCGTCTTAAACGTAAACGTATCGTCCTCGATCCAGTAGATGATGGTGAAATAGGTAAAAGAGGAAGAAGTAAGTTAAAAGGAAAAGTATCTCTCAGCCGACATCAGTTCTAGTATTCCGGAAACCTGTAACTAGGCTAAAAGATTGTTGGATAACTCAAGAATTTGCAAATTCTTCTTTATCATAATTGATAATTGTTTCATGCAATCTAACAGTTATTCTGTTGAGTTAAAAATATTTGAGAAAATTGTCTGAATTTCTGCTTTATTTAATGTTATTTATTGTTTTTCGTTAGGTTTAAAAATATGATAAAATAAAAAAATAAGAAAAAAGGAAATATGATAAAATAAAACAATAAGAAAAAAAGGAAAAAATCAAAACTCAACGCTTTTATAAACTGACGCAAGTATGCATATGTTTATATTTCTAGTATGCTTTATTAACCGACAGCTCTTTTCATTGCAAAAATTACATATTTAAGGATAAAATAGTTTAAAAAGTCAGACATGTAATTGAAATGTGAAGTTTTACTGAATTCACGAAACGATCATAAATGTTTAATATGGTACATGTAAAAATGAAAGGCACTAATCAGCCTCCATATTATGTTATCAACATATTTATATAACATATAGCTTGCCGTCGTGAAGTCTAGGAATTACAAAATATTATTAATTGTTTTGTGAAATCTTAAAAAATATAAAAATACCAAATTCAAATGAAAAATTATTTCTGTATACATTTTTCGAAAGATATCCGAGATTAAAATGTTTAAATATTGATAATTGTTTTATCAGTCTTTTTGTACATTTTTTCATAAAAGTAAAATACAAGCGCAAATAATGGTTTATCGACCATTACCATTTCATTATCGAAGACTTCATTGGAATTATTGATAATGTAATTATAAAAATTATATCATCGTTTCAGGTCGTCAAACATGTATTATTAACTTGCTGTCCAATACTTGGAATTTTGATTTCCTTTTTAGGAGTTTGTACGATTGCAGACCTCAAATTCAATTTTTTCTTTGAGCACTGAAGGTCTACCATTCTTTACTGGTGGCTCGTTATGCGTTTTATAATAATTCTTTACCGTTTGTCTAAAATTTTAATATATCTCACGAGCTCCTCAAGCTGAGTGACAAAGGATTTTCAATTTAGTGTTTCGATGATTGCCAATTGTACAAATCAATTGTATCGTCTATTTGTATTGTAATTGTATCGTCTATTTGTATTGTAATTGTATCATCCTTGTTAAGTTTTGTGTTTCTTATATACTAACTTATTGCAAGGATTTTCTTATTACTTGACTCTGAAAGGGCCGGTGGCCATCCTTTTGCTTGCCCTGACTGCTTCAAATCTGATATCTTGTTCATTGTGTAGTGGTAAGAAGATAAGGATTGTTCCCGTCCTGAGCGTGAATGAGTCGTTCAATACTTCTAGACTACTCACTAAATACCCCCTCTCGTAATCTTGACAGCTATATTTGAAAAGTTAATATAGCTACCCGTATAGCTACATCTATGGGAGCCAGAAGTCTACGTAATGTCTAATGCTAGAAAATATTTTCCTCTGTTCCCTGTGTTTCTTCAACGTACCAATACCCCGTTGACTTCCATCAGTGCCCCAACATAAACTGTCATGCAATTTCGTTTATCACCCATTTCCTTAGTTTCCAGAGAGTTCTCTAATTCATGTCATATTTGACAATTGTGAACCTGTTAAATTATGATGACAAAGGAGATGGATCAAAGCGAAAGAAACCGCTTTCACATTTTAAGTTCAGTTTGACTGTATTAACACTTATACATATTTGGAATGTTGACATCATTTTGACATTAGTCATTCGTTCAGGCTCCATCACCTTTCAAAGGCATCAAGCTTTAATTTTTAAGGATTAAACAAAAATACATATCGACTTAATACCTGGGACAGACGACGTCAATGTTTAGAAAATCTGAGTAGATCTTCTGGCGTTAACGTGATTAAGCCGTCAAGAACTCGTTTAAACGGTGTCCTCCGTTTTAGGTATAGGAATAGTAGTCCCTTCAAGCCCATTGATACATTAACAAATAAGCGCTGGAAAATTCATAACAAGTGCAAGTAGAAAGGGCATAAAAAATGTTTGCCTACTTGTACTTCAGTACTGGAGAATGTAAAACATTGGTCCCAAAATAGTTGTTTCTCCATGTTTCGAAATGTTACATAAACTTCTTGTAGAAAATTTGAAAATTTTATCAATTTAATATAAAAATGAAAATAAATTTAATTTTTGAAATATCTACATAAAATTTAAACAAACGAAAATATTTAAAATCACCTACAGATCATGAAAATATGGACAAAAATACTAAATTCCTATATACCGAGACAGTAGAGCTTTCTCTCGACAAACAATTGCATCAATATCAGCATTGGTTAATTCAGGCTTTCTGATTTCATCATGTTTCCTTTCCGTTGTGGCGTTTTCGTTACAATTCTGTGATTGAACGAGCTCTGTTTCCTCTTTGTTGTCCTTCGATGACTTGATAACCTCTAGAAATATTACCATTTTTATATTAAGTATTGGAATAACATCAGCATCCTTCTCCATGCCTACTACCTGACAGCTTTCCAAGCATATGAACCGACAGACGTCCCTTTTTAGCATGGGAACAAACTTCATTTATAATTCTTTCTGTAAGGATACGTTGTAATGGTTCAAGTGTTCGAAGTTTTCGTCCTAGATGTTCGGTGAAACGCTCAGTCTTATCTTTACTGTGTTTGTATGAGACAACCTGGTTGTCAGTCGGAGTTATCAAGCTGGCTGATTCTTTACGGAGATTGCATTTCGCGCATGTGAGATGATAAGGATAGGAGAGTTTAGGTTTCTTGTTTTTATTATCAGAGAAATTTTTCGTTTCAGGTGGTGGACATATTTGATTGCTATAAACCGAATTACAAATTTTTACAGCCGTGTAGGAAGGACATTCGTTTCCTGATGATGGTTGTGGATCAGTTTCTTTTTTTAAAAGAGATTCTTTTGACTTGTCATAAACTGGAATAACTTTTATGAAACTCTGAAAACTTTTGTTTCCTGAGGAAAGCGATGATAATTTGGTTGGCTTACCACAGCGTTTCCCAGGTATACGATCCTGCTGAGGGGTTGGAGCAAATTCCGAGCCAAATTCACTTTCGTTGGTTGCAGTATCATGTTCAAGTTCAGGTTGTTCAGTGTCATTTTCAAGAGTATTTCGCTTCCAAAGCTCATTACCTGGTTGTTTGTTCAAAGGCTTAGATTCATTTACTTTCTCCCTCTATTAGGTGGGAAAACAAACAGTTAGCTTTTTTGAATAAATAGGGATCCGTGCTCAGCACATACGTCTATTTTCCATGAAACTAAATTTATTTGAAAAGCACACTAACCATTTTAGCAAGTGTTACTTTCTCTAATCTGAAAATGTCGTTCATCAGCATTCTGTAATCATTTATTAAACATCGGCTAATCTATCACGAAATTGAGAAGGTGAAAAGGAGTGGATTGTATTCATAAGATTTTACCTGTTCTATCTCTTCCTTGGAAACATTTTTGTGTTTCTTGTGATTCTGAGTCTCTTTGGATTTCTTCTTTCTCAAAGTGTTCATTTTTTGTGATAAATCTAGTCGTGTCAAAGCAAAAGAGCATCACTTTTTGAATCTAGGTTAACGATAATTTGATGGGAGTTTTGTCAACTGTACGTGGGAATAGATCCGATATTTATTTTTCAGTCGGTTAAAATATGTGTTATCTACATGCTCCTCCTCATCTTGGGTCGATTGCTCGTGGGACGTTTTGGCTCTTTTGAGCAATACAAATAAGAAACTCACGTGACAAGGAACCCTTGATGGGTTTTTTCTTCCGCAACTCCAAAGTTGGCGCTTTCAGGAGCGTTTGTATTCTCAAGTTAGTACTCACAGGAAGAGTATTCTGAGACTTGCAAAGAGTTCAAGATTAGCACACTGTTTTTACTGGTAGCGGATTACTGAAACTCAAATATTTGTCGACTCAACTTTGAGAATTATCAAACTTGTTTGATGGTCTCGCTAGAGATTCGTCTAAGATAAGCCTCCAGATGGGTTAAGGCCAAGGAAAATAGCTGAGGAAGGAAGAAAGTGTCATAAGCAATGGCAAGAACCTTAGAAGGCGTATAATTGAATCAAGAATACTGTACAGGTCCCCCAGAAAGAGCCTCCTGAACAATATTTTCTTCCACATTTTGCAAAACTTCGTAGGTGACATGAACAAGGATATTTATGGCCAATACATTGAGTTGCTTATCCAGAAGCTGTTTGTGGGATAAATTTGGTTGCAAAAAACGTACAGGCTAATCTTTCTGTACAATTCGCAAATGTTGTGGTTGTCCGCGATGAAACAGTAAGATGATACCCATTTTCATAGAAGGCAATTGTAGATCAGTTTGGTATTATTGAAAAAAAAAAGGAAACTCGGATATTTTATTTAAGGTTTGTTTTGTCACAGTTGAAAATCTAATTAAATTGACAACTTATTCGTTAAAAACCTCCTTAAGTTTTTCAGCACATTCAAAATTTTAACAACATTCAAATTCTTAATCGACTAATTATAATTGTACTTAATAATAAACCTGGAAGTTCTATAGCAGATAGGATTAGTATTAACGCAGATGTTGCAGTGGAATTGTCGCTAGATCAATCATTGTTTTATTTCATTAAGGTAATGACCCCAACGCCAGGCTGAAGAAGGTGTTTGCTGTCTACGAAGGAAACAGGCATCCTTGCGGATGTGTTGCAACTGGGTACCACTTTCGCCTGAATTAGTGCTACGGGTAGGAGTCTTTTCAAGCCACTTCAGGGTAAGTTCGTACCTAAAATAAATGGTCAAATCGTTTGAAATTTGTCAAATCCTCTCAAAAACGCCGGATACGCTTGCTATATGTAGCTGGAGAAAGGTATATAGGGAAAAAAGATTCACACAATCCACAGTAGTGGAGGCCTGTCTTCACGGCAAAACAGTTTCAGAATAAATAATTCCTAGATTGACATAGTCGCAGAAGCGATAAGTTTAATCTGGTGGAGACACACAACTTTTCTTGAAGTAAAGTCTTCTGATAACTTGATGGTGATGTCAGAATTGCATTTTATTCTGCAAGATCGGTGTAACTTTTCTGGCGAGTTTTCAGGTTCCAAAACATCTATTGAGAATGTTCACAAACTCTTTGAAGAACCAGAGGATTCTGGTTACACCAAAGAAAGTTACACCAGGTATTGCCAACAGCTCCTTATCGAACATTATTCTCCTGTAATAAATAGAATTGGAAACGTGTTGAGCTGTTTGAAGGTGTCATTTAGGTATCTGGAGAAAGTTTGATTAAAGAGGTCCACACATCATTTGACAAAAGGAAATCTGTGACCCATTACCTAGAGAAAGTTTCACCCGTTTTGTTGAGACCGATAAAAGAAAATTTATTTGATAGGCTACTGATATCGGTTGGTCCCAGTTCCAGCACTTTTGAACCCTGCTATTCACTCTACTGAAAGAACGATCACTAAAGGTTGATGGCACCTATGGCAAAGGAGGAAATTGGGCTCCTCTAAATGAATAGGATAAACAATTCCATGCTCGGTTCTTAAGTTGTCATGGATCCGCCTAGAGAGTGGAGTAGCAGCCATGTATACTGATGGGAGTTTTACACTCAGGGAATACGTCTTCTGCACCTTGTAGCAAGGAAAAGGTTGGTTTTAATTATGCTGAAAGTAGTGTTTCCACGCTCTGAACATGATCCAGCGTTCGAAAGGACGTTGTGTTGTCAGTATTTACTTATTGCATGTTTTATATTTTTTTGAAGCTGAAACAGTGATGTTAATCATAGATTTGTGGTGAAGCACAAAGTTTGATATTTGATACATTTCATGGACTGTGTTGCAGATTCTTGTATTTTAGTATCGTATGTCCCGAATTCATCTAATGCGCCATAAAGGACTGTCATTATTGGGGGCAACAAATCTGTCCAAAAATTATTTCATTTGCTGCAGCGTTACAATTCGAAATCAGAGTACATAATGCGGAAGCCAAACTGAATAACTTTCCTATCCGATTGGTTTCGTATCCTTCCCCATTCGAATATACAACATAATGTTTAAAATTACTGACATAACTGTTAAACATACCCTTAAAAGCTTTTCTCCTTTGCAGCTACGAAAGAGGGTGAAAAGCCCACCAGCTGAGTATTGATTCCTGCCTGCTTGCACAGCTTTTGCAGTTGAGAAAGGTACTGGACGCTCGTTTCGGTTCAGTTTTTCTTAAGACTTTGTTACGGGCGGCAACAATAAACGAAAATATACTTACGAAACGCGATTTTTGCAAGAAGAGCAACCTTCTTTTTGCTTGACCGTTCTTTCTTGAAAGAATTCGGTTTAAAGAGAGAGCGTTATCGAATTCGTGTCGTGCTAGTTGTCCTTCGCTCGCTATATTTTCGCTCGTTCAAATCAAATTTATATAAATAAAATTGGATAAATAGTTCAAATTGTTAAAAGCCAGGAAGAAAAGAAACCAAATTTCCAAACTCAAAAAAAGGTTGCCTAAAACGTCGAATATCGAACTTGACGTTCGATATTCATTCAGTTTTCCAAACGTTGCTTCGATTTTGTGAGGCATTTGAACGCGAGCCACCCCTTTACAGTGGAAAACTCGTTGAAACAAAAATATATATGATCAAATCAAATAAATAATTTTCACGGAAACCGTTTTGAACTTTTACATAATCTTTCTGTATAAGGAAAAAAAGAAGAAGCAGAAGCAGAACAAACATTCACGCACACTCCTGTGAGTGAAACGGCGGACGTGGAGTTTTGAATTTACGCGTTGTCCTAGTACACGAAGAACATTTCCATTCGAACTGACTTTTGTTTATTTCGTCGCCTTTTATTGTTCTGTCTGGAATTATTTCACGGAAAACGAAGAGGCAACAAACGGAAAAAAACTAGAAACTAAGCCACATCGATACTCGTGGAAAAGGACGACCGGAACGAAGGGAGCTCGGGATAAGCCTTTTCGTATCGTCTAAAGTGATAAAACAAACCACAAAAGTCAAACCAATGCATTTAGGTTTTAAACGTGAAAAATTAAGAAAAAATTCGCACAATAAAAAATGTCTTTGCCCCGAGAGTGGTGTCTACAGGTAAGTAATGCGCATGGTCGAATTGTCGAGAGAATTTTTTCCAAGTTTCAGCAGAATTGTGCAGAAGTTGCTCCGTGGGACGGGTCGGAATAGGAGCTTTGTCCTTTTGCAATATTGCCAGATGCAATGGGTGGCTTGAACAGCTGATTTCCGTTTACCTTTTCACCGTCTATGCATCTGATTGCTTTGGATGTGATTGTGTCCAGGATATGGAAGATTGCATGTCGAATAGTTATATGTGTAGTTTGGAGGGTGAATGGAGTCATATGATTTTACGACGCCACTATTTCAATCAGAGTTGATAAAACGAATGGCGTTCGAGGTGATTCTTAGATTTTCTCAACAATCATTCGAAAAGGACATGCAATCAGTTTAGAAGCATTTTGAATTGAAGAGGTATCGTGATTTGATATCTAGAATATATGAAACTAAGTTCATGGGTGGTACGTGCCATATGGAGAAACAGCTGAGCAAAACAGGACGTTTTATGCACTTGACATGCATTTCCGCAAACTTGTTTGAGCTTTGGGCAAATGCTCATTCTAGAGTGCATACAACTTTAAGGAGCTGGCAAGCTTTAAGGATTCTTTTGTCTCTTTTGATTCGCTAAAGTTTCACTTTCATGTACACCACTTGGACTTCAGGTTTCGAACATTCCCTTGCATAATTTAAAAATTTTAAAGGAACTGACGAATTTCCTGGTTTTGGAATTGTTTCATTATTTCATTATAACTAAAACTTAATGATGGATTTCTTTTATCCCTATGGAATGGTTCATTAATTGGATTTCAGGGAGGCGAAGCAGGAACTGAGCTTCTGTTATTCAATCAAAAACTTATAAGTGATATTGCTGTTGCATAATCTAGACAGACATAAATCTTAAGGACGACAAGAAAGGACAAAAAAGAAAATCAGTACAACGGTTTCAACTTGCATACATATGAATCATTGTCATACACTTACGATTGTTCTGTGTAATATGCAATGCAGTATTCTGATAGAATATATCTGATATTGGCAGGATTATTGCGAGGCAGGCACGATACAATGCAGCATTATACGTTTAGTAGTTGGGCGTGTTTTGATTTTAATCTGTTTAAATAAGTTTCGATTAGTTTGCTTGACGTAAGCATTTGAAGGTTCCTTAAGGGTTTTAGAGTGATATCGAGTGAAATGAATAGCGAAAAAAAATAGTTTAGAGCTTTCCAATTGTTATACGGAATTCAAAGAGAGCTGGACAAATCAATTCCTACAAAATCAGATCGAGTGACGAATCAGAATCAGAATCAGATAACAATGAATCACTTTTCTTCGTGCTTCATAAATGCGTAGCAGTCCTTTTGCGTTGATGGTTGTTCAACGGCATGGGTATTGTTCTGTATTTATGAAGTTTCATTGGTATTTGAATATTTTGTAAGGATTTACTTCTGCTGTGGTCATGAATTCATTTAATTGTTAGTTGCAACTTTTATTATACTGTTCATAGTTAGCAATTTCGTAAACCCAATTCAAGAAAAATACAACTCCTGTCCAAATTCATAGCCTTGAAATTGATTTATATTAGATTTATCTATAGCTGATAAATGCAATGAGAACTTAACAATATTAAGAATTCCAGAGGGTAATTAGATACATTCATTTACCAGTTTCATGGTTGAAACTGTTGCGTTGGAACAGCAACTCGGTGTCATTTGCTATTTGGCGAATCAATTTCAAATAGCTCATTTGGAAAAAAAAAAAAAAAAATCAAGAAGCTGACAGGATGAGGTAGTATGATTTTTAAGCTTCGACAATGCCCCACTTAATAGTGCTGATAAATGTTCGATTCCCATACAGTATTACTTCAGGTGACCTAGTTTTATGGCTTGAAATATATCCGCCGAATGAGTACCAGTTGGGTTGTTTTTAGGATTATATGGTGAAGTCTATAACCAGAAAACGTTTACTGAGTTTTTCACGAATAGTCATTTGAATGTACCAATATTTCCGTATTGTTTTCATCTACAATTTAAGTTTTAGTATGAGCTTTGCCCCAAACGCAAAGTAATGTTGGCTACGATCCTAGAAATTTAAAAGAGGAAGGGAAGAAGATACAAAGGATTACAGGCTTACAATCAAGTCCCTCACCTCTCCAATAATGCCGCTTGCTAGCAATATCCCAGTGCTTGGTGTCTGCTCAGAGTCCTATTCTTATTGAAGCGTCTTCCAGCGTCGGAAAACGTATCTCCCGAAGCGGCTCCTTAAGCTTAAAGCAGAGACAAACGGTCGAAGTCAAATAGGCTTGGTATAGGGCATTAAGCTATTGACCGGAGCCATTATCGGTCGTATTTATATTTTAATATAAAGCGATGTGTCACCACGTTATCTTGCAAAATCAACACACGTTTTACAATATCCCTAGATGCAGTCTATGGATTTTTGGATGCAATGCGTAGTAATGTTTTTCTAATATTATTCAGGCACACCAGCGTGCGCCGAAACTCGATATATGACAATAATTCACCGCTAAATACAGGTAGCGACCATAATTTCTTTCATTTTTGACCATAAGCGTTGAACTTTTAGTGTTCTCGCCGATCATGTACTCTCCTAAATGTTACTTTGAAATATTGCTTGGAACTCCAATTCAGGTTTGATCATTCAATCCACTGAGATGATGAAATCGGGAAAAGTTTCATCTCCATCAATCTAAGGAGCAAAAAGTCCCTGCGTAATTTACCAGTGCAGGGTTTTTTGGCCGAATACAAGTGCGGACTGAATACATCAACCGTGCCAATATCTTTTATTGCCTGAACTTGTGTCAAAACATGATTAACGCTGCTTTTCAAAATCCTTTTGTTTGCCTAAATTGCTTCTGTTTTTCTCGTCTTTTTGTTTTCAGCTATCAGAGTAGACAACTGCCTGGTAAGAGAATTGTCCCAATGACTTATTAGTTTCCCTGGAACCTAGTGATACCATCTCTGTACTGGTTCACCTACAGTACTGACAGCAGTCAGCAGTCTTCAAGTTTGACAGTGTTTAACAAAATGCTGGAAGAAGTCAGCAATAGGCAGCGGACATTATCAAAGCAAACTGCTGTCAACATTTCGATCCTTTTTTAGAAGAAATTTATCTAGGGTAATTAAACACGCAACGCGTGATGAAACCCAAGTTTTCCAAAAAATCTGAAAGGAGACGGTTCAAACACGGGTAAACACATCTATCAGGAAATCCTAAAATGCAGTAGTGCCTCCCATAAATAATTCTCAAATCATCTACACACGGCTGCTTAACATGACCTTTTACTAGTTCCTTCAAGTTTATCTGATCCTTCCTTGACCTGCGAGGTGCATTTTACTTCTTTATGCGCAAAACAAGCTAGAAACAGCAGAGCCTAGCGAAATCCCTAAAACACTCATAAAAAACATTGAGGATGCCTTAAGGTCGTCTCTGGTGGACCTTGCAGTTGAATATATATTGGACATCATACCAAAGTTTTCAGCTCCTGGATTGGTTGATATAGTCAAACTTCTAAGAGTAGAGTACTCAGTTCTCTGTAGTTTTCAAGGGTCAGGAACGAATTCTACACTTTTTCGTGACAAACGAAGCAGAGAATATAAAGGTTCATGTTAAACACTGCCGTCCGCATAAATTAAATTGTAAATGGTTAAATAATTAAGCAACTTTGTTGGTTCGATACGATTTTCTTCGAGTATTCGAGCGTATCCTTTCATCATTAGCCTATATTACGTTGCAGACGGCATTTCTTTGTTTATTTTGCTACTGGTACCACTACAATGAGTTTATTATTATTTTGTTTTCGTACAATTTTCCTTGCATACACGCAATTTCATTGACTCATGGAAAATTTTTGTCATTATTGTTTGTTGGGTATAATCCTTTTCATGACCTTCCCTAAAATACGTGTTCAGTTTGTTTGCTCCAATTTCTTTTTGTCTGAATTTGACTAAGCGAAGTCGTTGAAGGAATTTACTATCCTAACAAGCAATTAAGTAAAGCACTAGTAGAATAGTAAATAGAAAACGTCGGAATAGAAACAGAAATAATCGTGGATTTATGGAGGAGGACGTTTGAATAAACGATAACAATTTAGTGGAGTTGACACCAATTTGTTTACGGTGAGTTAAAGTGAGTTGAAAGAAAATTGAAAAGAAATTGAAGAAGAAAATTGAGTAAAGATTTAATTTGAAATTCTTTTGAATTTTTTGTTGATTTGGGGACACCTCGGGGTGGTTTTGAAGCGCGTCTAGAACGACCAAATCAATTTCAGTGAAAATCGTCGAAATACTACTTGTTGGCACTCTAGATTGTAAAGAATTCTTGGGCCACTATTTTACCACTCCTGGTGTGATTGGCTGTAGTCCAATAAACTCTGAGTTTTTATCAGAAACTTCATAAATATTCTCGATTAAATTCTATCATTTCAATACTAATACTTCGCTTTTTAATGCGCTACCTCGTTACTATGTTGCTGTTATAAACCTTAATTTGCTCAGTAGTGTTAAGCATTGTTGATAGTTGGTCGGATTTCAAGGACCTACAAATAGTAAAAGTACTTCCATGATTATGTCATTGCTTTCATTTGTAATAATAACTATCATGAAAGTCGAAACAGAGTGACACATTGTAGGTTCGTGGAAATGGTGAGCGAATCACGCAAACATGAGAAGGACATGAATTTTTTGTAAGTCGTTATTTTCTATACATCCCCTAAGACCAATATGGATTATTTTGTGCGAATGAGGCCCAGGACTAGCAATGCCACTATTATTTTTTTTAAATAGCAAAATGCGAATAAGCTGCAAGTCGCAAAAAATCAATTTTATTCTCTATTAATAGTTTTTAATCGATGAATCACGAAGGAACCAACCGGTCTGGCTATTGGAAATCGGAGCCGGTACAAATCACAAAAGCTTTGCCATTTGTCTGTTTCCTTAATTACCTTATACCCACACTTGCAATTATTGTAAGAATGTTATATTTCATTCTCATCACAAGGATGACGCAATACGGATTTTTCATCGGACATATCCATTTCCCTATTCAAAAATTTCGTTAAGATCTCCGGAAAATCCGAGATTTTCATTTGAAGGACTTCACCAACGCAACTGCCATCAATTGCGTGGCAATCTTTGTCATGTCAGTTGTGAACATATAATTACATGGACAGTCAGGATAGTTATGATAATGTCGAGTTTTTATCTTTGATGTTGGCATGTGAAACACGAAAGAAAATGTCAAGTCAAATTGGAAAAGCTCCAAGGACGATACTTATATGAATGTTCAAAGTGTTTGTGGATTGTACAGCATAAAGTCGTAGTAGAACTGCGATAAGTGGTCTGGGTTTTGCGGACAATGTTGAAGAAAAACTCGTAGGATGTTGATTTTTATCACTTAAAAATATAATTTCGTTGAAAGTGGTTTGCACTGAAATGCGATGCTTTAAGGAAATAAATCAGACAAACATGTGGATTGCATTGGGTTGCTTTTATTGGGAGAGCGGAGCTATACGTTGCCTTGTTCCGTCGCAGAAGGATTGATGGACTGGATCTTTTTTTCATTTATTTATGAACATTATTTGATGCTGCTTGCAACGAAATCCTTGGACGGACCTTTACTTTGCTATTGTCGTTTCTCGAACAATTAGTATTTTTTTTATTAGATCGCCAGAAAGTACTTCATTTCTTTATTAATTTGAAATTAGGTGCCCCAGAAACATTTGAGATATTATTGGAATGTCTAAGCCTAATTTTGAATGAAGCTAGAATTAAGCCTTG
The DNA here is from genome assembly GCA_954870665.1 of Stratiomys singularior. Classification (NCBI taxonomy): domain Eukaryota; kingdom Metazoa; phylum Arthropoda; class Insecta; order Diptera; family Stratiomyidae; genus Stratiomys; species Stratiomys singularior. The sequence goes on along the minus strand of OX940881.1, from coordinate 7,482,406 downwards.
CATCCTTGCGTAGAAAAGACTGGTTAATCTGGATTAACCGGCCTCGAAGCAAAATGGCGTAAGATCTTGTCGAACAGTTTGCGAATGATATGCATGCCAATTTTTTCCTGCTCAAAGGAACTGTACTGTCGCAGTTCGGGAACATGATATTCTGACGAGTTCTGTACTGCCGATTTCAGGGTTTGGAGCATTGATCACCCCCAAGCACAAAATGACGGGCAAGGATGATCTCGTTTGCGTTCATTGTTGATGATGTTTTTCTTTGTTTGATGATTTTTTCAATCAACATTCTGTGCCTTGAAGGACGGGGTTTTGAAGACAGAGGGCCCGTCAAAGCAGACGTGAATGCTTGAGTGGGAGAAACTGATTTTGAAAACTGCAGGTAGAACTGGATTCATGATATTTATTGCAGACCATATCCATAATCCTCGCCTGCAATCCTCGCTTGCACTAGTCTGCATGTGACTAGTACCAAGGACCAAGAATTCAGAGAGCAAGAATACAGGGCATATGATCGCCAGATCTTAGTACGCGTGATTGATAGCAAGCCTATCAAACGAAGCCTAAACGGTCATTCTTTAACGCATCGTTGAGCGGGAAGTCCATTTTTCACAAAAATAAAATTGGAGAAACCCGTCTTTCGCCATGGAGATAGAAAGTTTCCTCGTGAGATTTCATATGAGCTGCTACTGCTGATGTTTCACTCTTGTCCTGACCTGGTCCTTAGCATGCTTAAGTAAAGGCGAGCTCGTAAAGTGCTGGAACGGAATGAGGGTCGTCATGATGGGAAAGGAGAACTGGAGAGCCGAGTCAACATCTGAAATCCTAACCTGGAAGTGGAGTCTGATTGGGTTTACTATTTGACGTGTAGATGAGCTAAGAGCTAGAAACATGTTTTATTCACGATACCTCTCTCCAGATTTCTACGGAAAAATGTTCAGCGTATATTGTTATAACTAAAGGAAAAGGAAAAGGACTTTTCTGAAGAATAACATCCTGCACCGTTCAGCTTTTTCCTACATTGTAATTCCATCCAAATCAATGACACGATTGCACTAAAGGGAGCTCCTTAAAATGATTTTTAGTATTGTAAAAATGGAAGCAAGTTCGTAAGTGAACATAGATTCCGCTGGATGTCTGGAGACGAATGGCGTAGTTATGAACGTGATTGGTAAAATTTATACCAATTTATACTTCATACTTTACACTTAGTTTGCACTTCATATATACGATGAAGTCATAAACAAAAGAATTCATAATAAATATTTGGTATTTATCCAGGAACTATGGCAGTTACCAATTTTGACTTCCAATTTAAAGAATTAAATTGATGAATTGATTCAATTTTCTAACTGCAGACTTAAAATTTTGCTTGCTTTACGCTGAAACCAAAATATCCTTTGCGTAGAAATTATTCAATATTTTCTTTCAAATCTTATTACGAACTGATATTACGTCATTCAAAGCCTTATCGTGACAGTCGTTCATGCTTAAATTCATTCAATAAATCCGAGTTGCGATTAATTTTCAAATTTCGTAGTAAATCATGCCACATTAGCCCCGCGACAACAGTCCTATTTACGTGGCAAAATAACATTATTGCATCAACCCACAAAGTTGGCACGTTTTCTTGCATCTAACGAGTCCAATGACGACAAGCACCAGGAATTTTTCCACTACAGGATAATTCCAATTATGAGATTGCATAACTACTAACAAGTGGAGCGCACTGCAAAACGCCCTTGGAACTGAAATTTTTCCGTAGAAATTGCAAACTTATGAAGTAAGAGCTTATACCGAGAAGGAGACGTATTACAATTTACCATAGTGGGTTCGTTGTCGTCATCTTGGAGATATTTGTCGTTGCTCTCATTATCCTTATTCCAATTAGTAAGCAATGAGTTCAAATGGCCCAATAAATTTGATCATTTATCAAATAATCTTTAGTGAATGAGACCCGAATATGAGCCTTAAGATCCTTACAAATGTCCTTCGAAATCGGATTTTCGGATGTAATCGAAACCGGCTGGTTCGCCGTTGATACGAAGTAAGCTGAAATAGTATTAATGTCCTTGACAAGGTCGAATAGACAATTTGGTTCCTCATAGATGCTTATGTGTCGTTTTATTGATTTTAAAAGGAGGATTTTGAGGATAGTGCAGTTGAAGGAGTGGATTATGTTTTTACGGAGATTTGCCTCGTACTTAATTGAAGGGCGAATAGGCTACTCGCCTGATTCATGTTGGTGTACTGTGGCATTTAATTTTTTCCTTGGAAAAGTGTGAGTAAATATGTTGCGTACTAAGACGTCCTCGGAACATGTGGCAACGTTGATTCCAAGTAATATGAGTTTGAAAAGGAATACGCAAATATGCAGGATTTAATCACTTGAGGCATGTGTGTATAATGATTTCCGTGTGGAATTGAGTGACGTGTGATGGGAATATATAATATCCATAAATTATATATCATGCATTCGAAGCGAGAACGTTGCATGGATATTCAAAAAAAAAAAAAAAAAAACCGCTAAAGGAGTATTTCTATTTGATTTCAGGATTCACGGGGATCAGTCTACTGCCCGAGTGAACCGGACTCAGTTGGTGGAATCGAGTACCAGTCGGGAGGGTTCGTTTGCACCCCAACCGCCATACCCATTATTGATTCAGCGACAGGATCGCAACCACCACCACCCTCAATTCTCACCGAATGCCAACAGTCCGGTTCGTTATTCTCCATACACTCGGCACCACCCGTACCACTTGCAGAGCTTGGTATCGTACAAAATGAGAACCTTCTGGGATTTGGATGTACGGCTACCGGAGCAAATGTCAATGGATCCTTGGACCCACCTCGGCGGCCTGCCTCTCTTCCCATCGATACGGCGTGTTGCCCCCCGCGAACGCTACATGCTGGATTCCTTCAGCATCAACCGTCCGAAATTGAAGAGGATGACAACGAGAACCTGTTAACTGTGTCGAGCCTCACGGCTAGGCCGTTAATCGCGAAATCACGGGAGATACGGTCAAGTCGACTGGCTGAAAAGAAAGGAGGAGCTGCGGGAAAGCGAACGGTTGACAATGAGTCGTCGGGTGGACCTCCTGATGGAGGATATGGATGGCTTGTAGTTTTCGGTGCGTTCTCCGTTCAATTTTGGGTTGCTGGACTGGTCAAGTCGTACGGTGTTCTGTATGTGGAGATAATGGAAACATTTCCAAGTACCTCTGCAGCAGTTGCATCGTGGATACCAGCTATATTATCAGCACTTTGTTTGGCCTTGGCCCCACTGTCGAGTGCTTTGTGCCAAAAATTTTCATGTCGAATTGTTGTATTTATTGGAGGACTATTCTGCGCGCTTGGACTGACGCTGAGCTATTTCGCAACGAGTCTTCTCCATTTGTTGTTTACATTTGGAATTTTAACAGGTAAGGCATGACGCATTTTTCTTTTTAAGGTGGACAAAGTTCTGAACCCAGCATAATTCACAAGAAAGTCAAAAAAATTCTTTGAAGTGAAGATAAGAAAGGAGAAGAGATTAAATTTTGAGTTCCAGGGCTCCACTAGACTATACCTCAACCCAGAAAATTTGGAGTAATATTAAAAATTATGTTTATCTTCCAGGCATCGGTGGTGGTCTATCAACAACTCCGGGAATTGTTATCGTGTCACAATATTTTGATAAGCATCGCGCGCTTGCCAACGGCATATGCGTTTCAGGAACAGCAGCTGGAAGTTTCATTCTACCAGTTCTCATTGAACATTTAGTTCATCACTTTGGATTCCACGGAACCATCTTAATTTTGGGAGGATGCATGCTACATGTATGTGCATCGGCGACTCTTTATCGTCCTGTCGAGACACAAGACGATTCCAAGCCAAGCCAGGATAATGTGAAATCGAATGCTGGACAGGATTGTCCATTGACCAACTCCACATACATAGATTCGTGTGACGACCGAATAAATAAGAAATTTATTGAACACTTGTTCATGGAGGAATCGAAAAATCGATTAAATGATTACTATTCCAGTAAATATGGTAGGGCAAATGGGTATTTCGTCTTGAGCTTTGTCTGACTATTTCGTTGTAGCGAGTTCAACTGATAAACTTCCACAACAAGACAGCGATGATGAAGGAAAGGATACTGTGGGTGAAACAACATTTACAAGAACTCTCCCACAAATTCCATCCTATCGCAGTTCGAGCATTCTACATTCGGTGGAGGATCTTAGCACGGATTCAACATGTGTTTATCGGAAACGTTCAACAGGCTTCGATTCGAATCGGGGTAGTCGACGCAAGAAGAATACCGCAAGTGTTGATGAGATTCTATCGAAGGCAACGCCAATATTGAATAAGGACAGTACTCCAATGGTTACTAATAACAGAGGATTGAGTAAAAGTATGATTATTCCTACACCGGTTAGTGATTTTTGTGACGACAGCAATGATTTGGATACGGACGAACAAGTGACCTGTTGCGATCGAATTCAGGAATATTTGGATATAACTTTGCTAAAGGATTCAAGATTTATTTTGTTCTGTTTATCGGTTACTTTGATGTCGGTGGGGTGTCCATATATGCTATATTATTTGCCAGCTCATGTTTTGTCCATAGGTGAGTACAAATCCATTCATCAATAGTTGTAAGAAAATAAATTTGCACATTTTTTATTTAGCCGTCATCCTTTTTTTATATGAAAATCAATTGTGTGATTCTGTTTTTAGTTTAAATGTGATTGGCCGACCTACATCTCCGCGAATACACTATTGGAGTACCTTTATTACAATTATTACCCCGGGTTCACCTGTTGGATAGAGCAAAGGCCAGCATTGGTTCGTAGCTCCTAATATATCCTGTTTCTGTTCACAAATGAGCCATTGTTTCGTTCTACAAAAGACGAGAAAGCCCCCAGCTCGGTGATGAATAAGTTTTCAACCTCTTTAAGTTAATTCACCCGAAACAATTGCAGCACAACTTCTAACATCTTGGACAGAAAAGAATTGATCTTGGACTGAATAACATTTATAAGGATCATACTATCCAATGCGGGAGAGTCGGCTATAAAAGTTGTAATCCTTTTCTACCTTCTTCATCTCCATTTGTTTGAGGGCCAATTCGACTAAAATATTTGCAATTTTGTCACGGCTGTGTCGTTGGCTTGCTTCAGCGGGAATTGGAATAGAATATCCGCATTGATGTGGTCATCAATGCGCCAGTAATCTAATTCAAGGATGAAAATAAAGATAATCTACGCATAAGATAGCATGCAGATCATTGTGCCAACTAGTGTCTACTCGCATGAATATTAGGAAAAAACGTTTAGCACCCAAAATGAAGAGACTATCGAACGCTCACGGGTGTTGTGGTTTTTTTGGGAAAAGACAACCCCTTGTACGTCCTTGTACTTGAAGATGGTCGGTCAGGCCTTTATTTTATTGAAAACTTTATAACATATAAGCATTCTGGAATCAAATAGCTTGTCCCAGATAAGCGATAAAGATTGCCACACACTTGTTATCCCTACTATGCTTGCTGTTATTTCGCATATGTCTTTGTAAAAGGGACTAAACTGACGAAAATTTGGGTAGAATTTATCCTGCGATTCTTCTGGCGTTCGTACGCTAGCTGATGATCAGCATGGCATTGGTTTTTTCTTTGGGTTGAGTAGGCTGTTGCCATCACTCTTGGATATTCTATCTTTTTTTGTGAACATTCCATGTTTTATCTAATCCCATGGAAAACTAGATTTGCGCTTCGATGTCATAATCGAAAACTAATCAGAGAAGAAGATAATGACCATATGGTTGTCTTCCGCAAAATGGTCGTCATCTCCCAAATATTGAGGAGCCTATTGTTACTTAAACGTAATAGTGATGCTTTCAAAGGTTGGGAATAAGAATTTTGCACAAACTGGCTGTGTTCTGATACGATGAAAAGGCTACTCAATATAAAGTTGAATAACGTTACACAGGAGGGAGAGTGGTTCTGATACATGGAAACAATACATACAATGATCCTGTCCTTAGATACCGTCAGGTAAAGCCTTGGTGGCAGGAATTTACGTTAAACACTTTGACTTTATCCATCACCTGTCATGATCATCGAGGAGAAATTTTCATTTTCTTCCAAGAGGTCAGACCGGAAATCTGAAGAAATCTGGATGCGGTTGGTGTTTTCATTTTTCGTCGTCAATTGTGGCACAGTTTTCGGAATAACACGGTGTAGCCTTATTTTTGCGATAGAAATCCTTTAACAATATCTAGCTTAAATTCAAGACTCTTTTTTTGCCTTCACTAGAGTGTTGATTTGATCAACACACGACTTGTCAACTAAAGTGGAAGGACCTCGAGAGCTCTAATCATTTTCAGTCACTTTCGAACACCCTTTCAGAGTTCCTGCTGTAAGCGACATAATAAAATCAGTCTTAGCCAGGTTGAGCATAGCAAATTATTTATACGTCGATTGTTCCATCAAAGGCTCGCTTCAGATCCTCATTCGTTCTAAAGTCTTTTGAAAGGAATGATTGCCTTCCGCGTCAGCCTGTCTAGCTAATCGACAAATGCGAATATCTTTCATCGAAAGATGGCTGATTTGTACAAATCTAGTGACATCAAGCGGATTCCTTACGAATCTAATGGTCCCACGTAATTTAATTAGTCCTGCCTCCAAAAGTTCATCAAAATTGCACTGGGGCTCAAGCTTTATTTTATAATCCACTTTTGAAATTTGGATTCGGTACAAAGTATAACTTTCCACTAAGAAATCTCTCATATTTACAGGATATAGCAAAAGCGAAGCAGGATATTTGGTAGCTGTCAGCGCAGCCCTGGACTTGATTGGACGTTTGGGACTTGGCTGGCTATCCGACATGCAATTGTTCGATAGAAAAAAGATCTATGCTATATGGTAAGCTGATACAAAAGATCGACAGGATAGTATTGATTTTGATATATTTTCAGCATTTTCGGCGCTGGAACGGCCGTTCTGACGATCCCAGTTGTTCACTCGATATATCTAATTGGATGTTCCGCTGCTATGTATGGTCTTTGTCTAGGATGCTGGTATTTGTTGATGCCTGTTTTGCTTGGCGATATTTTTGGTACAGATCGCATGAGCTCCAGCTTCGGTTTGGTACGAATGTTTCAAAGTGTTGGAGCCGTTTCAGTTCCACCTTTGGCTGGATTTCTTCGTGATCTGTCTGGCAGCTATAAAATTTGCTTTTATTGTATGGGGACGTGCATGATCACAGGATGTATTCCACTAATTATTTGGGCTGTGATGCAACGGAAGAAAGGCTTATTGTCATCATCGAATCGTGATGATGCCGAAGATAGTTGTTCGGTTGCGTAAAAAATATACCTACATAGTAATGATGCAATTTATAATAAGTATAAAATATACATATAGTGAGCTAGAAATTATATTTATGTACCGTAGTTTGTTTAGTTTAAGTTAAATTTAAGTGTAAGTTTGTACGACAACGCTGATATGAGCAAGGACTGGAATGTGTTTGAGTTATAATGCGTTCAAACATATGAAATAAACATCTTTAATTTTTTTTTTAAAAGGGATATTCACGTTGCATGTTTTGTTAGTCAATCATGGCATAGTTTTTGATTAATACTTTGAGTAATATTTGTAATCAAAACTTTTGAGATATTCACTATAACTTTATGTCTATTTACATTTTCACTCCGCTAGGAAATCGCTTAACCAATATGAGATTGTGCCGCATTGATTTATTATATTTGCAATGAAAGGATAACGAAAGGACTGTCGAAGAATTTCAAAAATTGACAAGATAATATCAGAGCATCTTATAGGTCATTTCTTTGTTCATTAGATTTTAATGCAGTATAAAATTAGGATTATAGGTTTGGAACGTAATTGGCTAATTAGAAAGTTTTAACTTTAAAGCAAAACTTTATTCCATGATTTTTTTATTTTTGAATTCAAGTAAGTGAACAATGATTTCATCGTCGAATTTAATAAACAAACAATTGAAAATTATCAAACTCTCTGAATAAGATCAAATTTGAAATTTTTTAAAAAAACCAAATCGGAATTTTTTACATGACTGATATTCATTAACAATCGACTGAATTTTTAAGGTAAACATTTGCATCGCAACACTCACATCTAGTTCGGAACTAGCCATTTTCATTTAATGTATCAAATCGTATCTTCAAAAATAAATACTTGAAATAATTTAAGACCAGCCGATAAACATGAGACAATTTTTTTTTCTGTTTCATTTCGTTATTTGTTTTTTTAAATTTTTAAAATTTTCATAACTTGATAAAATATTTAAAAATCATTTTAAATTCGTTTAAGTATTTATCTTGAAATCGGATTGACGAGTTTGCATCACAATAAAATTTAAACAAAATACAAAAAAAAAAAAAAAACATAACTAAGCATAGTATGTGAAACAAAACAAACTGAAAAAAAAGGAAAAAAAAATTAGTGTCAACTCTAAAATTGTTTACTTCTAGTATTGAATTGCCTGGAATGAAACAGTTTCGTAGTGTAAGATGACTAAAATTATGTTGAACTAACTAAAATTCACAGTAGAAATATATAATATTTCACAACTGACTATGAAGATAAAATAAAAGAAAAAAGGAATAAAAAGAAAATATAACAGAAACGAATGATAAAATTTGGAAAGAATTGCGTTTTATTTCATATTAGTTAGTTCCGGTGTATTGCAAACAGGAAGAAACATTTTGGTTGAATCAAATAAGAGTAAATCCAAGTTCAAAGGCGCATTGTGCATTGTATCATTCACGTGCTCCTGTCGAGGAAAGATTGGATACCGCCTAAATGCATTTTCCTAGAATTGATGATTCCCTTTTTTCAAATGTTTAAAGGCAGGATACATTTTATCGAGTAGTTTTCCGTAATGTTTGTGCTTGTCATCTAATATTACTCCCGGTAATACTGGATTTCGCACCTGATTTTTCGGAAAATTGCCCCAGGCCATTGCACTTAGGATATTGCATTGTATTCCAATCATTGAAACAATTGCCAATAAATATTGGCCAAAATTCATTGCAGATACCTCCGACAATTAATTCCAAAAAGCATTTCTTCAAGCTCATCGAAATCGGTATTTTGTTGAAAATTGAAATGAAAATTCATGGAAGTTTCCTTAAATTTTCTCAGTAAAATCAATCTCGGCAACGTCGTTACAAGTATTTCCATGAGCCTGAGCTGTAATAGTAAATGTATTCTCGTACTCAATCCAATCAGTATCCAATATCTCAAAGATACTTTCCACATATCATGCATGGCATATGTGAAATTGGTTGTGAAAATTGAATAGTAAGTTGCAGCGACATCTTGTTTTGTGTAGATTATTTATTGTTAACTACACTGCAGATAAAATAATTGTAAGCGTATAAAACATATTCGGCGTGCGAGCACATGTGAATTGAATAATCGATGAGTTGTGTGAAAAGTATTTTGGAATGTTATTGGAACTTATTCAAAACAAGAAACGATTCGAACAAATTATAAAAAACAAATAAAAATGATTCGAATAAATTTATTCGATGGGCGCGCATTTGTTTTCTCCGTATGAGTATTTATCTATTTCTTTGTGTATATATCCTCGATTATCTAAGGATATCTTTGACGTATTCAAAAAATAAAATAATTGAATACATAAATGTAAATAATTTACATAAAGATACGCACAAGATGTACAATATACCATGATCATCATGAATATTTAAAAAATTTAAATATTCATGTGAATAAATTAAATTTAATATTCATGAAATTAAATACAAAATAATGAATTTTATTAATAAATAAGAAAAAATTGAAAATTGAATTAAATATTTAAGGGAAAGTCTAAAAAATTAAAAATACCGAGAAAGGCATCTGTTTTTTGAAATTTTTATCATTTTGAACATAACCTATTAGTGATGATGGTTTGGTAAAAAATCAGCTGGGGACGATGATTATGCTTTAAGGTAAAAGAAGAAGTGGTAGCCAATTCGGCATTTAAAATTACAAACGAGTGTCGTTTTTATTCATTATTGGTAGAAAAAATTTAAAAATAAATATTGCATTTGTTATATTGGATAGTTTAAAAATGATAGTGCGATTTTTGTCACAAGATGGTGTTCGTTGTCATATATCGGGTAATACTAATCGAATTGAGTAAAACTGACATGCGTTTGAAAGGTGACATTCCAGTCTACAATTTTCATACTGACGGTTTTGAATTTCGTCATTCTTGTCAAAAGTTGTATTCATTTATAAATGAGTGAAATTTTTGGAAAAATTCGTTATATTTTACAATATCACTACGATCAAGGTGAGAATGCATCGCAGGCTCGTGAAAAAATTTGTGGTGTCTACGGTCAAGATACTTTATGAAAAGTCACGGCCAAGAGATGGTTCGTTTGCTTTCGATCGGGAAATTTTGAAGTGAAAGATGCAACTCGCTCAGGTCTACCAACCACTGAAAAAGTCGATGAAATCTTACAAAAAAATGAAGAAGACTGACACATAAGCAGCCATGACATTGCTAACAAACTGTAGTTAGTTTTGAAATAGTTTTGAACCATTTGCGCAAGGTAGGATACACATAGAAACTCGACGTTTGGGTGCCGCATAAATTAACACAAAAAAAATTGATCGACCAATTTCCCATTTGCGAAATGCTAATGAAACGCAACGAAATCGAGCCATTTTTGAAGCAAATCATTACGGGCAATAAAAAATGGGGAAGATACGATAATGTCCTTCGAAAAAATCACGGTCAAAAAAAGCTGAATCATCATAAACGGCTTCAAAGCGAGGTTTGACATCAAACAAGGTTATGCTGCGTGCATGGTGGGATTGGAAGGGAAGTGTTTATCGGGAGGTGGTAGAACCTTGCCAAACACTCAATTCGGCTCTATATTGGTAGTAATTAAGCAGATTGCATCAAGCAATTCAAAAAAACCGGCCAGAATTGATCAATAGAAAGGGCGTTATCTCCCATCATGACAATGCCAGACCACACATATCTTTGATGATCCGGCAAAAATTGACAGAGCTTGGCTGGGAAGTTTTGCTGCATCCACCATGTAGTCCAGACCTTGCACCATCAGACTACTATTTGTTTCGGTCTCTGCAAAACTTCCTTAACGAAAAGAAATTCACTTCAAAAAGGGACTGTGAAAATCCCTTGGCTCAGTTTTTCCCCGATAAACCACAGAAGTTCTACACAGATGGAATAATGGCTCTACCTCAAAAATGGTAAAAGGAAATAGATAATAATGAATAATATGTATTTAAATAAAATCAATTTTAAATAAAAGAAATATTCAATCGAAAAATGACAAAAAAAGCTCAACATTTTTTAGACTGACCAATATTACTGGTTCATTCCAGGTCTGTTGCTACGATGGGTTACTTTAGTGTATCAAGTAAACAAATTAATGTGGATGAACCAAAGATTTTACAATAAAAAGCATTCTCATGGCTTGAACAAAGGAAGGAGTTTTTGACATCAACGTTCAGAAAAGATGAGAAGTTGTTCCGACGTTGACATCATTATAACGTCAAGATCTGGTTCAAACGGTCGTCGTCTGTCCTAGGCATTAGACTTTCATAGGTTCCGAAGCTGGTTTGTTGCGCGTTTTAGCCCTATTTTCGAAGCCATGTGGAATACTCCCGTTATTTTAAATATATCGATGATTTAATTGCCTTTCTTGTGAATGTGAACCAAGATACAAGATACCAAGGAAACTTACAAGAATGTAGAGGCAATACTACCAGGGTGTATGTCGTATATCAGATGGATAAAAATCTTAACAATCTTATTGAAAGTACCTTAACAAATTCAGCATGCATATAGTTACGTTGTGCTTTAAAAAAATGTCATTGATTCTATGTCGATTTTATTTGAGCTACAAAAACCCTTTCCAAAGCATTTGACACGAGGAACGTGAAGCTCATTTCAAGGCTGATTCTCAAGACATAGAGTATTACTCTCCCCAGACTATTTCAACCTCTTTTCTTGGTATTTAAACAATTTTGGACTAAGGAAACCTTCCAAACTGCCACAAACTATGGAATAATCAACTACATTTAAAACTTTTGCTAACATTTTTGGCTTGATTACATTCCTTTTTTCTTTCGATATTGAAATAAGTTGGGACTCTTCTCCGGACTAAGGCATCCTTTGAAGACGACATTGCGGTGGAATACAACCTGTTTTATAGCTTTTGCTAGCAACCATAGTATAATTTCATTATCCTTTTCTTTCGGAATTCAAATATCATGGGACTCTTTTCAAGAATGAAGCAATCGTGGAAATTTGAAGTAAGATATAATCACCTTTATCTATACTTGTACGTTCCGAAAAGGCAATTCACCCATGCGACTCTAGGTTTTGTAATAAACCAGGGATTGCAGATATCATTCAAAAACGATGAGAAAATAAATACAAAACAAGATGTTCAATGAGAAACGAGCACCTTACCGAGCACTTACGTTGATGAGTTCAAAATAGTCAATAGCGTTTTTTGGTGTTTATGATCAAGATACTGTTGAGCTTCAAGAAATTATCTACTTCTGTTTAGAAAGGTAAGCAATGCAGTCATCCCGTTCAAGGAATGGCTGCATTCCCTTTACCTCCTTCTTGATATTTTCGGAGGCTTCCTTCCACATCGATCTTCGTTTTTGTTAGTGGATACAGTGTTAGAGGTCTTCTAAGACATTTTTATGTGATACTCAACAATCCTGACTACGTGACTTTCCAATGCTTCGATCTATTTCGGATCGGTTCTGATGCTTCGTGAGCCACTTACAAGTTATTGGCAAATTTTTCCCTATTAATCGTGTAACACGGTCACCTATGCGGTTTTGAATTACCTTACCTCTATTTTTTTCCTAACAGTATTAGAAGACAGGGCGTATTTAACACATTTGGAGATTCGAAATATCCGATTGGGTTCATTAATTTCAAGAACAACATCAAGTCCTTGATTATTCCGATTTGGAATGTTCGATTTCAACATGACATGACTAGTATTGAGATTTTAGGACCATGGTAGTTCTCGATGGATCATCCTTCTTCTATTATAAGATTCGTAAAGTGTGTATTGGATTTTAAGGAAATCCTGGACTTAAGCGTCTCTCCTTTTGTAAATCACTATATCCAACATCGCCTTATAAGCTCCTTTAATGAGAGCTCTCAAATCTTCTTTCGATAGAATCTTATTAATCAAATCTTTTGTCGATAGAATCTTATTGGTCATGTGGAGCTTATCCAAACTCAGGATCGTATTGTAAATGTAAATGTTAACGATGTAAATGTTAACTCCAACATGTTACTCTAAACGCTGGTTCTTCCTTGTGAAAAGCGGATGTCTTTGTAGAGAATTTCGCATAGAGCGGAACTGGTGAGTATTCTAGGTTTTCACGTTATATATGCGATCTTACAGTAGAAACAATAAAACACGAAGGTGAGTTGATACCATAATTCTGTGTATAGTAGTCCAAGTGTTATTAGAATCTTCGGTCTCTTCTTTTGCAGGTTCTGGGTTTAAATACCACTAGCAGAAGTGAGGTTTGAGAAAGAAATATTAGTATCATTCTTCTAGTGCATCTTGATATGAAAGGTACTTCTATTTTTATCAAAGGAAGCAAAGGACACCCATAAAGATCAAGTGCAATACCATGGAAGTCAGTAAGTTCTTTGTATTTGGAATTAATTTTAGCTCTAATATACCTCAAAATCCTTAACAATCCCTTCTTCCATGAAGAATAGATATAAAATTTTGAATTTACGTTACATCGATCGAACGTTCTGATAGTAAACGTTTAATTTTCATATCACAATTTATTTCAAGATAGTCTTGAGAAGGTCGTATGACTATTTCTATACTCCTGTGACAAGGAGAAGTGCATAAAACCAATTTGTTCCTTCGAAGATCTCCGCTTACTTTCAAAGTACATATCAAAGAGCAATAAATTCTTCGCATATCTCATTGGAGATATTGAAGCTCGATCAATTGAAGTTCTCCGTGTTATATTTTCTCAATGTTGGATATTTTCTAAATATTTCTGCTACATCGTAGAAGCTCCAGAGGAGCATTGAAAATATATTTCCAATCATCGACCAGTTGATCACAATCTTTAATCCAATTAACTAACTTGCCGTAATCTTAACCACTTACGCTTGTAAGATGTTTTTAATTATTCATGTCGTAAATAATTTCATGCAACAACGGTAGCGGCTTGATAAGTTTAAAAGGTATCACAAGGATTTTATGAAAAAAGTTATTTCCAATATCTGTGCACTATTGAACCTCGTAAAAAATATTTAAAGATAACTCGCCCCCGCGTATCGCCAACCGAAGTAAAGTGCTCTTTCTTGTAAATTGGCATCGTTATTATTTCAGGTTATAATAAAAATTCTTTAAAAAATAATAAGTTTCAACTGTTATAACTTCTTCTTCAAAAATTAAAGATAATCCGAGCCGCATGACATATTCCTGCAAAACGATCAAGTTCCCGGAAAACTGTTTCGCTCAGTATCCATTCCATTGAATTGAACGTACTTGAGACATTCTCACTTTGTGCCTCCTCCCGAGTTGGTGGAATCTATAATTAATGGTTTCTGATTAATGAAGTTGCATCAGATCGTTATCACCTGATGTAAATGCATAAACATTTGGATAATCCGGATTATCGCTGTGTGACGATACCTATTAGTATGATAACAGCAAGGACCACCGCTAGCGGACAGATTTAGTGATTGCCATAATGAAAGCGATATTAACAGAAAGTCTTGTCCTGTCCAAGAAGTTAATTAATCGCACTCTCAATGTCTCAACTAATATAAACTACACAACCTTACCCACCGTGTGCATGGATCTCAATGTATAGCACATACATGCCGAGCCTGCAACAATGCCGAAAAGTATATGTGAGATTGCTTAGAGATAGGACGTTTCAAAGAAAGCCTAAGAGTTCCGCGACTGCATCTTGACTTCTTGTACGAGTTGGTAAATCAGAAGCACCCTACTGATTTGAAATTAGTTGACATAAGGTGTACACGGACGGTTGCAAGGTTGGGCACATAAATCAAAGGAAACAGATATAAGGTCTTTTAATGTAAGGTAGATCGTGGGGGTTAGTATTTCTTCAGGCTGGCAGTTTGAATTACCTTAAATAGTCGAAGAAAGTACATTTTAACATCACATTTGATTCAAATTGAGCCGGAATAACGACTGGAACGGTTTGAATCTCATTTTCTGCTCCATCAATTGAGGATTTGCGGATTACAAATGCATTTAGTTCAATTTGTGTTGGATGGCTAGTAAGAAATGGATAGCATGGCTTTGTATATTAGTGAGTTAAAAAAGGCGAACCAAATTAGCCCAATTTTTTTGCAGTTAGATTTTAAATAATCACTGCGAATTTCGGACTATGTTGCATCCTTTTTTGTCATTGAAAATGCAAAGGTATTGAACGAACTGTTTAATAATAGTATTCTAGATCGTTACCTACTATTTCGTCCATCCTCGAGGGCGATTCTCGACTTTTATCTTCAGAAGTTTCATCTCATATTCAACGCGATTGAATTCAAGCCATTCTTTCCAAAGAACGTTGGTTTCCATCCATGAATTGAATTGGTGTCCTGCAAAATCGTGCTAGATCCATTTAACACAAACCAAAAGGAGCAGTGTCTGAAAATGTAGTTACAAAAGGGCGAGCGTTGTTACGTAGAAGAATAACTTTGCCATCTCTTGGCTTGTATTTTGGCCTTTATTTTCGTAAAACGATTATTACATGGATGAATCTGAAAAGTATACCAATAATAAAATTAGCTCCCTAATCTGTTGTTACACTGACCAAGTCAAAGCCCGACTAAAGCGCCGACCTCTGTACCCAGTATTATTTGGAAAATAATTACTGAAAAATTGACCATTCAATAACTTTCCGAAATAATTCGAATCTATGATCAAAATAAATGCTCACTTCGCAGGACATTTTGAATACAAAGCGAATGTATGGTCCACATAGGGGTAAGAACACTGATTACAATCCACAGGCCACGATCTCTCAGGTTAACACGTCAAACGAATTACACTGCCGTGCTAGTGGCAAGGATGAAAAAAATACTGAACACTTTCTTCTAGATTGTTCGAGCCTTGCCAAGAAATGACTCACCTGGAGAGTCTAAGGAGACAAAGGCAATAGAATAGAAGCTATTCGCGAGCATGGAGCTAGTGAAAATCCTAGATTGACGAGGGACGGATGATTCACCTATAAACAAGAGCACCATACGCAGGGAACTTAGGCCCAATGCTGGCATATATATTTGCTTTTCGTACAGTAGACCCCTAGTTAATATTAATAAGGATATAATGGTCTTCATTTATAGCCTCATAGAAAAATTTGAGAGAATTTTGTTGGTCATCGACTTGCGCTTATGGCAAAGAAGAGCGCCGTGCTAAGCTAGTGTATGATCAAATTCTCTATTCTCTTTTTGAACCTCTGATCCCGTAAAAAATTTTCTTTTGAAGGCTCATCAGGTTCGTTCGACTCAAGAACTTGAGCCTACTTGTAATGGTGTCCGTTGAGTTGACCAATGCTTTGTAGAGTAGTTTGTATCCGTATCAGATTTCTAGCTCTCTAAATTTGTGAGTACACAAAATTGCAGGATTCAGTCTCAAGACGCTCAACATCCAGTCGGTCTCACCAGACACAAAGCAGGACCATCAAACTATTTATAATAGGGTTGATTGGTGATTTCTAGATAACCTTTTCCATTAAAAATTATGGGATCATCTATTCCAGTAACAATTATGGGCAGTAACAATTATGGGACCTACTAGTTTTTCTGCTTCAGGTTGTCGTTAAACATCGATGTCTTATTCCTAGTTACAGTCAAATGAAACGATTTTTGAATCAACTTTTTTTTAAGTAAGAAACTGAACCAAGAAATCTATTATCAACAGATAGTCCAGATATTGTTTATTTTCGAATAATGGTTCAAAAATAAAACAATATCTGGAAAATCCAGTTCCGTGGATTTTAATGTTACGAACATTGTGTGATGATCCACTCTTAAAAATTGTTAAGACAAATTTTTGTTTCAGCTTTCTTAGCTTTCGTCCATTATTATTCATTGCCCTTGTCCTAGATTTTCTATTCTATTCCGAATTATTATGACGGAACAAAGTGAACCCTGTTTTCTGCGCTGAAGTTTCCGGATGCGCCTTGATACTTGAGACCGGAGACGCCTTGATTTATCATTTGGAGGATTGTTGCCATGAACTTTTACAAGCATTCAAAAACTTTTTCCGAATTCCTCCAAAAAAATGTACAAACTAAACGCGTTAAAAACGAAAACTCTCTACAAAACTCGAAGCGATAAGCAGTATCAAATCATTTAATGATCATTATATTGGCCATAAAATCTTATTTTTTCAGTCAGATGTACCCTTTTTTATACTTGGGTTGTGGTGAATCCGACGTGATATTTTGATTAAATATAACATTTGATTATTCCCAGCGAACTTTTCAAATGCGAACTTTCCAAAACGGCTACTGAACAAACTTCGTAAATGCTACAAACTTCTAAAATGGCAAACACGTCACTACATTATGGTGTTCTTCCTTTTTGATTATTTGAATGCCTTAATCTTTTACATTTAAATAGTTTATACTCTTTTTTGGAAACAAAAACTTTGGGTACAATTTTTTTCTTTTTAACTCCTCGCACCTGTGGTTTTCTAGATAAGAAAACTTTTAGCTTGCAAAAATGTTGCTACAGAAACCAAAGAACTGAATTAATGAAAATTCCCACTGAAACCCATTCTCTTCACACGTCTTCGTTGAGTTTCCTGTTCAGTTAAAAGGTTGTTGCCAGGGAAAACGAACCAACCCTTGACATTTGCAGATAAGGCACAACATGGGTAATTACACCATACATACTTCGTACTTCTGATGAACCAGTACGAATAGGCTGCTTGATTTTGAAGAATTTCGGGAAACTTCCTGATGAGTTTTTGATTTGTGTCTCTAATGCTTAAATGATTTATTAGGTGCTCAACCTTCCTCCCTATCAGTCTGAAGGTATTACGATTTTCCTGCATTGAAGGGAAATATCCGGGATCTCATACTTTGAAACTGGTCTTCGAGTACACTTCGATCTGCATAGCTCCCTTTGAGAGATAACATCTCAATTGTCTCGGGAGTTATAGAAGTTTTGTTAGTTTTGTTTCAGACTTGCGACAGTCTGAACCTAAGGAAGTCCAATTGGTTGCTAGTTCCGAATCGTTGCTCCATACCAAGATGTAACTAGATGTTTACCATAGTCTGAAGATGTGTCTAAATTTACACAAACTCATCCAAGTAGATCTGCGTGCACATATGTTGCTACAGACTCGCAGTCAGTTCTCAATATCTCAGTTCCTCTAATGCCTGTAGAGATTTCAAGGTCCTAAGACAAGAATATGTAGGATTATTATGCGTCCAACAATGCAACTGTAGATCCAAGTCTTATGCCCAATATCAATTTCAGACAAGTCGAAGATAAACTTAGCTGCCAATCTGGCACGAAATCGTCTGAATAATAAAATCCATAAGAAATGGTGAAAAATAAACTATTTTCCTTAGCCTGAATTATTATTTTTAAGGAAGTCCTTGATAAGGTTCATTCATCAGTTAGAGAAGCACTGTGGAACATGAAGGCTTAAACGAATTTAATGCAGAGAACCTAGTTAAAGAGAACCTAATTTGGTTCTCTGCAACCTAATCTGCAGAGAACCAAATCCTTGTAGGTATTGAAATAATTATTGTATTATTATAAAAGTATTGAAATATAATTGAAATTATGGGAGACAAGTGTGATTCCATTTGTTTGTTACTCGTAGCCCCAAATTTTCATTACATTACGCTCAATAAGATTCCAACCAGGACCACCTTCGCCCATTCCTACCAACAAAAGCACATATTGTACTCCGTTCATGTGTAGTTCACTACATTTTCATGTAGTATCATACAGTTTGTTAACTATGCGTTGGATCCTCGCTAGAGTTGACAGTTTCCAAAGATCTTGGGAAGAATGGATGCATTAAGAATGCACTGCAGGTACCCAAGTCAACAATGCGAACATCATGTTTGAACGATAAATATGCAAATCAGAAGATTGATCATGCCGATAGGGTGTAAAAGGTCTCTGGGAGGATCATTTCGGATGATTAACGGCCGGACATTGAAGATCGCTGCAACATTTAAATATTAGCGCGATTTATTAGAGCGCTTTGGCGGCGTTCCAGCAAAGCCTCTTTCCCTATAGGAAGTCCCAATTCTAGGAGTTCGGCGACGCGTCGAATTGCTGGGAGCATTTTCCATCCCGGTGGTGTCGAAATGGTGATGATTGCCTTTAAGGTGTATACATTCGTGGATCTTTTACGTATTCACATGTGCATGCGGACTTCCTTGCAAAGTGTGTTGTATCGTCCTGAAATTACCGCCAAATGCTACGTCTATATAAATCGCTTGCTAGTAATATAAATTATTTAACACGGATAGAAAGAATGATAAGAAAATGGTTCAAGATGATGCGTAATCACTGGCCCATAAGCTTACGGAAATAATATATTATAAGGTATTTCTTCGAAAAGGCATTTTCTGCGGAAAAGCTTTATCAGACGAATTACCCGAACCGAAACGAATAGAAACTCATTTTTAAACTATTTATGAGTGCTATTTTGATAAATTCTCCCGCAAGGTGATAAACTGCCTATAAAAATCCAAAAGAAAAACTGTGTGTCGACCATTTGTTGGAAGAGGATTCGTTTATTGGGGCCACATATCCAGCCACGGCATATCAACTATCAATTTTGAACAATGACCATTTAAAGTGATGAGTTTTTAGCGTATTGTAGGCGTTATTTAATCGGCGATTAATATCGTTTATTAGTACCATTCAGTTATTGCCGATAGGTGTATATAATAGTGCCTGTTGGGGACAATATGGGATTGGGACTGAACCACAGGAATTTTAATGGATCGTTAGATAAAATTTTGATTATAATCAATTTTTTTTATTGGGCTTACTTAATGCGACTTATACTAGTGCAATATGTTGAGCTATGTGGAAAGAGTTTGCTTGGTTGCTTTATTGATTATTCGTGTCGTTGTTGTAATAAATGCAGTAAAAACTTGTGTAAGAAAGTGGGAGCTATGGAAATTGGAAATTTTATAGATCCATAGAAGCTTCCACAATGGTATCTAGATGATTATCAGAGGCGACATAAACGTGCCACTATTGCATTTTTCAACTCATCAAAGGTAAATCGAGGAAGTGACTTAATTCAACAATTAGGTTAGAGAACGCTTGAATTTCATAACTAACTATCTTTAACTAACTTTAACGTAACTAACATTACATGCTACACTGTCATTGGTATTGCACCTCTTCAGTGCGGAATGTGGAATTCAAAGACTCAGAACCTACAAATAAACTTGCTGCACTAAGTAACGCAAATATAGGCAAACAAACTAATCCAGTGCAAACTTATCCAGTCGAAACGACGTCTACCTTCCAGGTCGGGACGTATGCTTCTAAAAATTATATCCTTCTCAATATCTCCAACCTTCATACACCTGCCAGAAAAGGACTGGAAGGAGGACGTGGAAGTTGTGAAGCAAAACGACCTTCCCTCGTAAGAAATTAGCAAAGCCGTGTTAGCATCACCAATATCCCTATTCGTACTTTACATGCAACTTCTTTTAGGTATAAGAAATTGACAACCCTTTTTCTCCGCCAATTGAAACGAATTGGTCCTACCGTACAACATACAGCATTTGTCGAAGGCAGCGATAATAAGTGCTGAACACATGACTTGGTCACTGGGTTTTGCCTTTTCTGCTGTAGCACCACGGTCGGTGTAGGACTGTGGTACGGATTCGGCAGGATTCAGATAACCTACTTGCGCGTTCTGCGTCGCAGAGTTCAAATAATGCCTTTTATGAAGAAGAAATCTATTCAATGGACATTTTTGAGATATGATATGGATTTCCAACAAGGAATACTAAACCACGCTTTTGAAAAAGTTCCAAATGCAGAACGATAGCAGGGCATCCGCCATACAGCAGAGTGAGGCAGAGTCCGTTAAATTGGCGCAAGTAGTTATGAATGGAAACTTTAAAGCGGCAGTTGATGTTTCTGTGCCTTGCTCGCACCTTTTATCTCCTGGAGTTTACGTACACAGATTTTCTATACGCTTTATCTACCTTTGTCGTGTTCTTCCAGAAGTAATGATCAATAAATTCGTATGTGGAAATATGAAGAAAGATATTCAAGATAAAAAGATATTCAAAACTCGGCCTGTAGTTGCAACTTATGCCACTTTCTACAGGTCAAACGCAACCAAAGTAATGCAACTTGCAACATCCTGACGACGATGTTGCCACCGCGCCAACATCGTCGCTGTTTCTTTCGCAAGGATATAAGTATTGCCCCACAATGATTAAACGTCTTGCAATCCAGCGCACTTTTATTCCTTGAGTTGATCAGACAATGGTAACCGCTAGGATTCCGTCGCTAGGTCCTTTTTTTTAAGCATGTGTGTGGTAAAGTTTGGAGTACCCGGTACCATACGAAAAAACTAGGTGCCAAGTACTAATAATTGATATCCAAAGAGCGGACCGTTTTCATTGGTTACGAAAGCCTGAGGATTTCACTTTATCACCGGGGCTCATGTGAGAAGATTTAGCAATGAGACCTCAAATTCAAGTCTGCGATGAGGTGCCATGAAAAGAATTCATACTGACCCAGCGTATTCCCTATCGTAGTATGAGGCTTACAAGCAATATCAATGAGGTGCAATCGGATTCAAGCGCAAAAGTGCTATACGCCACAGTGATTTCTTTCTTCACAACTTTTTTTTAAATTGCTTAGATAACGAATGTTCTTCTTATTTGTTCCTGGAATGAAATAGTAAATTACATTTGAATCCCATGTTATTCCTTCAAAGTAAGTTTCGACGTTTACCTGAGAGAAATCCGAAAAAACTTTGGAAATTCAAGTGTACCTTTTTAGAAGCGTGGTGAGAACACTCAAAAATATGCGATGCGATGCCAATAACATCCAATTAAATCGCCGAAACTCTTCTTGAAACCCAAAAAATTAATGAAACCAGATCCACTATTGATTTCAGAAGCGACATAATAAAATCGATATTCAGTCTATTAAAATTTTACACCACAACCGTAAAAATTAATTTAATTAACTGACAAATGTAACGCGAACTTAACGTACTTAATCGAAATGAAAATTTATAGATGCTGAACAGTCTGGGAAATAAATTTCAAAGGATGATGTCTTCGTTTGATAGATAGATGCATGGATAAAGTAGCAACAGACGTAGCCAAGAACTTCTGCACACATGCAAAGACTGCATGTTTGATTCATTTATCGCACAGCATATGGTGGCCTGCGCCGGATACTAACATTCTGATACTCCCTGCCGTTCCTTGAATACTCAGATACCCGAATCCATAAAATCTCACTTATACTGGCGTTTCCATATGTTGTTCGATGCGGTTGCAATCACTCAACTCTATTCGCTATTATGATGTGCATTTAATGTCCACTTGATGAAGTTTATTACATGGCAGGCGGAATTGACTTATTAGCTAAGGATAATGCAATTATTGCCAGTTGGAGTTGACCATCTAGCATTTTTTCATTTCAGTGTTAGGATTTCTGTTGAAAATGTTGAAATTCGACTATAGAATACACGCATAATAGACAATTTAAATTCATTAGCTCAAAACTTCCATTTACTCCTTGAAGTATTCAAAGGCTTTATATAGTATACTTTGTCGGTGTATGCACAGACCAATAATTGTGTCTTCCTCCCCATCTATATATTAAGGTTGAGATTGAAACAAATAACAACGTGTAATTTGAAGAAAAAATCTCATTACAGATATCAATTAAGATTAGCAATGCTGTTCGGTTATGAAAAGGAAGAAGATTATCATCTGGTTGAGCACTAGCATGATAGATAAATAATAATTGTTGCCATTTTAGATTGCAGTTAATATTTAAGTTGAAGATACTTAGTTTATCTTGTGGCTTAATGATAAATGTGCCTAGGACTTTTCGTAGGGTAGGTCGGGGTCTTGTGATAATTTAACACGACGGGAAATTTTGAGGCGTCAGAAAGCAATATGTGATCCTTTAATTTAGTGATGTGGTACAGCTGAATTTATCCCCTTGGTCTTTTGAACGAAAAGATATTTCGCATTTCAGACTTCACGCGTTCACATCACTTCTCTCATACAAAGCTGAAAAGGCCAAAATTACCCGGAAGGTTATAAGTTCAAGCAGGTCAGCCCCTTTTAGGGGAAGCATTTGTTCCTTCTAAGCTCTATTTAGGCATATCATTCCTTCCTTGAGTCTTGAACAACTGGAAAAAAATTGGTTACCACCCAACAAGGCCTGATGATGGACAATAAATATGTATAGATAGATACGTAGAAAGACAGACTCATACATAGATAGATAGATAGATAGATAAATTGATAGATAGATAAATAGATAGGTACAAAGATAGACAAAGATAGACTTTGGATACATAGAAAGATAGATACATAGATTTTCTATAAATGCATCGTTTTCTGTTGTCAAGTATTTTTGTATACATTGGCAAGCTACATCCGATGCTGTTTTTACTTTTAAACGTGACAAATACTCCCATCGCAGGCTGTTACATTGAAAGTACATTACATTATTGTGTAATGGTCTACTCTTGAAAATTGGTCTTTACTTATGGAATTACCAGATTCCAGATTCCTATCATCTCCACATGATAGGATGGTATCCTACAGAAATCATGGAAGTTATTTTTATTCACTACAACCATTGAGACAATGCCAATTAGTCCGGGGCATTCGAAAAGGAAGTGTACTATATCTTCTTGGATGCAACATTTTGTGTGTCCTGGCTGCAGATGTAGCATGCGCTATCTGTTTGTAAGAATAAGGCCAATGGACCCGAGCTTATCCTTAATTAATCCTGCCATGCCAGACAGGTGTATTTCTTTCCTGGGGATATATGCGAAAACCTTATCACCTACTTCCTGGGGATATATGTGAAAACCTTATTACTAAAAAAAAGAGTCACTTTATTTGAATAAAAAATTCGAAAAAGTCGACTCTTACTGGGTTCTTCTTGCCTAAAGTCGTGCCAGTTTTGTTGTCATACGGGCTCCTCAAACATCTCTGTGTCCAATGTGAAGGACTCACAAAAATTACACTTGCCTTTGGTTAGCGGAAATTTTGAAGTCTTGCTTGCAATTAAACATTGACTGTGAGGTCGCGCGGAAAGAGGTTTGCACCCACGATGGTGAGTTTTATACGACATCCAAGATTTTCTGCATTTTCATTGTATGCTTTTATTGCGAAAATGTTCAACTGTAAAACCATGGCATACCTCAGTATCTTGTAGCGTCGGTTTAGTTTTGGGTTTGCTACAGACATCAGTTCCAGCTCCATACGCTTAGCGTTTTAGACCCGTCAACCTCGTCGAAACATTGAAACATTGCGGTATATTGTTCTCACAAGTTTTTCTCACTTCCTAATTTTTTCAAGAATTCTTGGTCCTGGATAATACCATAATGCTATTGTAACGTTATGACTCTTGAATTATTGTTAGCCTGCCCCTGCCTTGTTATTTGTCACTCTGCTGTGCCAAACCACAGATCCTTGCTCAAAATTCATAGAACTCTGCTGTGGTAAAATTTGATGTGGATGGTTGTCATTCTTTTTGTTGTTTGATCCAATACCAGTCCCCACAAAATTGAGCAGTAAACTGGGTGATGACTTGATTCAGATGCCTGTTCATTTCCTCTGATGATCTTCTCACCGATGGTCGCATTGTACGTGAATCGGTAGAGAAATTTTGACATGTTCCAGGTTTCAGAGCATTAATTCCTCAGAAGTTTCCTTATGCCCTTTCATGATTATATTAAAGAATAACTTGGTGTTGCAATGCCGCGGTAGCTCATTCATTGGTTTGGCTTGTACTTTCGGTTCCAGGATATTCGCGTCTTTAGCAACGTTGATATCTATGATTGTCAAAAATTGTTCAACGATGCAGTTCGCAACTAAATCGCCTGATGTCTGCCGCATATTCCTGAACAGTATATAACAGTTAGTATGTGTTGTGGCTTAAGGAAGACGTGTGAAAGCAAAACCTTTTTTCAACATCGCTTATTGCTTCAGTCGTTCGCCTGATGTTCTCGGCTATCAATTCGATGCAAGAATCACGATTTTTTGTATGGTTTCTCCTTTAAATTTCTCGCGAAATGCATCCCAACCTGGAATTCTGGTGCAACAGCTCAGAGCAGCTAGTGCTTGGAGCCATCACATTAGCTGTCAGGACTCCAGAGATTCCTTTACACTTCAATTATTGTTTCTCCTTTTTTTATTTTTGTTTTCTATTTCGCTTCCTGTGTAGATCCATTTGAGGCAGTGTGTTGCAGCATAGTTGCCGCATTTATTCAGAAGGCCTTTACCCAGAAGGCTGGTAGCCTAGAGTTGGTAAGAAGTCGTATAGGAAAATGTATTAGAAGAATGATGGGCGATACTCTTAGGTAATTGCATGATCTTATCAATTTTCAAGGAAAATCCTCTCTGCATACCCGAAGTAATAAAGAATACACCAGCTCCTTGCATCTAGAACAATACTGGGAGTACTCTCACTGTTGAAAGACGAAACCCAATCAAAAGTTTCCCTGATTGTTTTCAAACGTGAGGAGGAAATTTAAATCAAGCCAGATTTCCTCCTCACGAGTGGTCTTTGCATCTAAGGAGGAATCTATCCTGATTTGGATTTGTTGATCGAGATATCGGAGGCTAGCAAGAAGATACGTATGGCATCAAGATATTGAGTATCCTGCAACCTCGGAAACTGCCAAGCAAAGTAAGTTTTTGGCAAAAGGGGTGGAGACTTACGTGAAACTCCCTTCGTGAGAAAGGACGGCCATCTCTTGAGATATGTTATAATATCAAAGCATGTTTGCTGTAGAGTTTAGACACGGTTTCAAAGGAAGTGATTCGAAGAGCAAATGCGAATGATGCAGATAATCACTTTTTACACTAGTTAAACTTTAACAATTATTGACACTTGTATTGATATGAAAAGCATGGATAAATGAACTTTTTGTTAAGCAGTTTTAAAGTAGATCCTTGTGATTTGCTAAATTAGAAATATAACAGTAAAAATTTTAGAGCAGAAAGACAATATTTCTATCAGATTGTAATCCCATTCAAACAATTATCACTCAAATCCGTAATAGAAAATCGGAAATCCAATTCCAATCAAATGATCTACAAGGATACAATCATAATATCTCATCTGAACTACGGTAACATGTTAATATTTATTTGCAGAAAGCAGGACTTAGACTATTTAAAGTACTAAATCTTATAAGACACATATAGACCGGTAAAGATGAGAAGAAGAATTCGCACATGATTGCAACTGAATATGAAACTGAACTGATCTCATACATACTTTGGCTGGTACATATGCATGCAGGTATTTCCATAAGTTAACATACTTGCGTACTGTAGGTAAGGCATGTAATGATTGTGGTGCATACATGATCAATTATTTATCGTGTGTCGCGCAACAGTTGCTTCATTTTCCACCCATTTCGTTGGTAATCTGCTATGGTACTTAATTTATTGGAGATAAAGAACAGGATAGCTCAGCTCAGCTCAACTAGATGGAAGAAGAGAATGGCTTGGTAATCAGTATTTGTCGTCGTCCGTCTTAAAGTATTTTGCGATATCATCGGGTAAGATGTGCAGTCGTATATAGTGCATATGTCATGCGAAATGTACACGTAAGACTTCCTCGATTGGGTTCAATTTTAAGCTTTTGATTTTGCGGGTGGAAGCAATGTTTCCGAAATTGATTCAAAGTCCTTTGAATCCTTACATCCTTTGGATACTTGGAAAGTTTGGTCTCGAAACATGAAGGATGCTAATTGATAAGCGGAAGAAACGTAAATAAAATCTTGTAGTATAATAAGAACTACATAATTGAGCCTAATCCTGACACACATTATTCATAAGTTCTGAAGATGGGATTCACCTTCTGCAGTGCACAGTTTTCATCTTTCCGGTATGTCTACATACGTCCGACTGTTGGCCAACGTGTGCATGCAGATGATATTACATTTTGCCTCCTGCGTGCGTAATAAACAAAGTGCAATTTGTCGCAACGACACGTACGATGAAACAAGGTGATCTTGATACTTGGTATGCAACCTGAGAAAAGCCACTCGTGTACGCAACAGGTACTCAAAGAACCAAAAATTGAGATATACATTATGCGATAAGACGGACTCGAGCCCATTTGCAAGCCAATTAGTTACATATAAAATGTTGTAAGCAACATCAGCAAGGAGTGTGTTCGCCAACGAAGGCTACGTTAAGCTTTTGGGGTTTTGTACAATGTATGTGAACGACTTAGCCGGTATTCCTTTGGCCGTTTTCATTTCAGCGGTAATTTGGTGTAATAAGGATTAAAGCATTGCAATAAGGTAGTCGTTGTTTGTAGGGAATGTTCTTGGTGTTGAAGGTCAAGTGTGGGAATGACATACTTTAACGTCCGTTGTTCAATGACTAATATGAGAAGAATGACAGAGTTCTTATATGTCGTTGTGATCTGCGATTCGAATGACCCAACTTTTACGAGAGCTGGAAGAAGAAGGAAGGTCTTGTGGAGTTTCGGACGAGAGCACTTCACTTGTGGAGGGAAAATATGTGATTTGATAAAACATTCTCGGTAACATCTTCATTTCCTCCCTTTAGACTTTTCTCTGCTCACTCTCCAAAAACTTTCTCGATCACTTACTCTTCCGCAGGACATATTTTTGCTGAAGGTCGATGCGAACTAACTAACTAAAATACTAACATTTTGAGTATTAACTATAGCGTGTAGTTATATAACTTAAGTTCATGTTTTTTTTGAAAAACGCGTTAAGTGATTTTTCAAAAAAAGCCAGAAATTGGTACCGCAGTTAGGAAGAATGACGCTCTTATGTACCACTTCCCACTCTGGTCCTTCTCCAAGGGTCAAAACCCAATAAGCCAGCTCATCTAAACGGGCCGGAACGAGTCGGAAGCATACTCCATACGATAATACCTGGTGATCTCGGTTGTTTTGCTGCAAACTAAGATCCTAATTCAAGAAGTGCCAACGCATGTCGGGCATCATCTTATTAGATTCAGAGGAATCAGAGATCTTCAAGATTTTCCTCATGCTTTCAGGGTAGCGTAAAAGTTTGTAAAATGTCCGTGAAAAACAATAGTCATTACCTTTGAAGAAAACTGGGTCTAGGATGCTTTTGGAGAGGACTGTAGCCTCGTTATTTTCTGAACGGTATGGAATGATATTTTCGGAATAATAGGAGGATTTTTGCTCTCCAAATTGACCAGTTTTGTTCTTTTACTGTAGCGGAGAGTCTGAACTAAGCCTCTTTGATCCTGAGAACACGTTCTTGAAAATGGCAATCATCTTGTACCCAATTCAAGTATGTATTGAGTTCTGTGAAGATCGTGTTCAAAATTTTTCTGAAAATCCTCCTTCCTTTGGGTTATCACATGCTTAATCGCTGAGTTCAGTAAAGAAAGATGCGATTTGAATTTTTGAATTTTTGGCAGCCTTTTTTGCAGCAACTTCAAAACATGCTTAAGATAAATCAGGACGAAATCTTGTGTATTGTGGACAATTATGTACAGATTTGTGTCCAAAGAAATTCGAGGTCAAACGACTAAAGATGCCATTTCCGCACAGAATGATAAGATGATTGTTTCAACAGGACTCGCGAGAAGCCTTTATTTCTGATATAACTATTTTCATGCTTTATTTGGGTGTTATTTTGGTATCCTAGTTTTATACTATCTAGTCCATTGAATTTCCGAGAACTTGTAAGGTTCGGATACTGGTCTTAGGGGCATGATAGTTTATACAGGCTAGAATCAACTCAACGCGGTTTTAATGTGGATGTTTAATTCATGATTGGATATTATTCTTTATAAAGGAAGAAACAGGAAGTAATCGAGATCTTTACAAAACTCTATACAGCCGGTGTTGGAATATGACGGATTAATGATAGTGGTGGTCAGGTTTTTCAGCTTACGTTTTAAATATAGATCATAACCAGAGGATATTGATGGGAAGGCTAAGCAGTTCATAGGGGTTGAATTTTGAGATAACAAATTATGGGTTGCTATGAAGTTATTAAAGGACTATCTGTTTCCTAGGGAAGTTGGAATTTTCGCCATGTCGACAGCATTTTTCAGGAAGATAATTGAATTGTACTAATGGTAGCCACTTATGCTATTGAATTTCAAGGTAGAATTTTCTCCAACTCTCCACTGTAGGTTCGATAGGTTCATGCCCTCGCCTAGGATAATGGAGCTCTGGTTAAAAGCTATAGATGAGATCCAAGCTAGGAAGAATTGCATAAGATTTCCAAAATTAACTAGAAAATAGACTGACCGTATAACTATTTTAACATGGTCCCTTTTGATTCTGAAATTGCAAGGTGGGGGCTGCAGGAAATGTTCAACAAGTGTGCGTTTTCAATGTGCGACTCCTTTGCCTGAAATGTTTCTTAGTTTTCGGCTGATCCGTATGGACTCTAGTGGGCAGATTTTAGTACTGTTTCTTTGAAGACTACCGTGTCTTGTTGAATCGATTTGGATTAATTGAAATTGAATATTATTAAGTAAAATAAGGCAACTTTTGGGATTCTCCTATTACAGGCATTGGAACGGTGTTTGCTGGGCTGATACGTTCCTCGGCATTTCTGCATGCGATCCTTTGTAATTTAAGTGCTTTATAGACTTGTTTGGAGATTTGCTGGTGAGGCCGATTCTGTATTTCGGACACGGCTGAGTGTGTAAACTGGTGGAGAATATTTGTTATGAGATTTCTGCATTTGATTGTGGTTGAAAAAATCATCCTCTAAGCCTTTACCTATGGTGGCAGCCAAAGGACTTAGCAGGAAAAGCTTTGCTTGTTATACGACCGAGAAGGATGGTTTATCTTGCTTTTTGTCTTTCACCACGAAAATTGTCGGAACCAAGAGATTATGTTCCTCCCGACATGCTACAAATGTGCCCTTGAACTCGAGGTATGGTAGCCAAACCTCTAAAACTTGAAAATTTTTAGAATTTCAATCATTTTAAATCTTTAATGATGCGCTTTTGGCAGCTTCAAAGTATCAATGGTGTCAATTGTCTTCCTATTCTACACATTCTTTAAAAAGGGCTATGATCAAACCATATGCTTTGAATTACTTATTGGCAAAATGGTGAATGCTTTTCTGCCAGGACATTGCTACTTCATGTTTTCTTTCCCCTGATGTTCTTTTTGATTTTTTTGGGGTGAAGAAGTAGCCTTCTATGGTAGAAGTGCGTATCGTTTATTCAAATTTATTGTGATCGGCAATATTCTCCTCAATAATATTTAATTCTTTGGTATTCATACTATACAAAATGAGTCTCGCTTACGATTAAAATAATTTAGCTACCTTATATTTAGGTCCTCTTTATTTTTCAAACTATTTTACACGGCTGTGATGAGTTTGAGTAATTCAAGGAGATTTTGAAAACATTTTGATGTGTTTAACTAATTGAATTTAGAATTGAAATATTGATTTTTTTTCCAGGTCCTTGTCTGAATAAAATCAGATAGAGTACATGTCATCATTATATATGTTAATAGGACAATTCGTTGATAAATGGAAATAACTAAAACTATGACCTCGATGCAACCATGACTTCGGCAATTGACACAATTGCGCCCCATTTTATTTAAATGCGTGTCAGTTCCAATTTTTAATTGCATGAAATTTTTTTTAATTTTTGAGAGCTTCCAGAGTTGGAGATCGTGTTTTGAATACAGAAATTAATACACACCTCCAAGATTTTGTGCTTTTGGGTTTAAATTTTTAATATCAATTGTGGTTACTTTCGTAGATCCTTCAAGGGTACATCATAGAGCACTGAGAAGAAAATTTGATGTGCTTTTCGGTTTCAAATATTTTTTTTTCCATTTTGAAGTTGCACATATTTGGATGACATTAATTTAATTCAGTATAAGCGAATTCTGAGCTAATTCTCAAAATCTCGCTTGTTTTGAAAAAAATCTGCTAAAATGAAGGATATACATCTCATACTTTATAAAATAATGGCGCCAAGGTATGACCTAAATGATCTTCATCCCACTCTAGTAAAGGATGGGCGTAAGAAATAATTCCTGGAATGAAAGAAAAAAGTTCCACGCAAGCAGGCTAAATGTTTTCCAATAGATCTAACTCGCCACACACATTGTTACTATTTGTACCGTTTTAATAGTTTATGATTAATTGAATTTGCATAAGAATTCAATTAGACGATTGCATTGGTCATATCTTCATAAAATTGCCTTACAATGCACACGGAATGGCAGACATTAGAATTTGCGTGGGATTTCCTATTAGACATTGAGCGTTGTCGTTGTCGAGCGGCAAGGCAAGGCTTCATTTATTCTTTAGTAGACCATTAAATAAATGGTTAAATTCTCGTGTTTAAAGGTTTACGGATTTATCAACCATTAAACGTTTTGTATCTTCTTGTTGCTATGAATTTTTTATAAACTATTTTAACTTTGGTCCGATCTTTTGGCTCTAATGTTGATAATAATTAATCGTCCAAAAATTTGTGGAGGTGAAGATTGTTGTCAAAATACAACACGCACAAAAGGCGTTGTCCTGGACATAGGTGTCAGAGAAGATAAATAAATTGACTCATGTTCACTATCCGCGATTCGGATTTCGGAGAAAGGAGTACTGTGCACACTGTGGAGGAGAGATCCGTAAAATAATTCTCGATATTCGGATGGTTAACAGAAGCCAGCATTTATATTGTACCTGTCATATCCTTTCCTAATCTATCCTATCGTTAATGTGGTCAAAGTGACGCAATAGTAACGCAATTACGATCAAATTCGAGTCCAATGCGACTAATATTTGTGCGAAGGAATTAAAATCGAAAGTGCATTCCATGCCAACAGCTATGCTTCCTGAATTAACATAGCATGCACGTCGCCAGTTGATCTTTCATCATTTCACTTGATTTTCAGATATTCGTTGGCGCAAAACTTAAATCCATTCAATTGCTAAGTGATCAACAATCAACAAAGTGGTTAACAAATCGCATTCTTGGCATGAGGCCAATAACGAGCTTTTACTAATTAAATTGCATCCGTGAATATTAATTACAACAACCATCATATAACCATTTAGTATACAAGATCGTTTATCACACTCAATTGCCAGGGTTCTAGGTATGGCATCAATCGGTGAAGGAACATACTTGCAAACGTCTACGTATGTGATAAAGTTCATCTGTTGCATCTATGCTAAGTATTTGTGGCGAGTATCTATGCTAAGTATCTAACTCTGGTTGGTTGGCATCTAAGGATGGTGGGTAGGTAGCAATATGTTTTGATTTCATCGCGGAACAGCCTACCAACGCCTTTTTTTTTGCAGGAATCACTTGAAATATCCATCGGCGCATTAATCAAACCATTGAACTTGACTATAAGTTAAATGCATGCGATATTGCATCGATCTAAATTGCATTGTATGCAGCTGTTAATTTTGGAATTTCATTTTAATTGCAAATAACTTTTGTGCTGATATGACCACAGTTGGCATAGTAAGTGGAAAACCAGACGTTGCATTCATTTATCAAGAAATAGTTTCTGGCTTACTATGGTGTATGCCAGTCACTCCAAAAGACCGTTGAATAACTCTTGCTAATGTGTCCTATTCGAAGAAGCGTCCACGCGCTGCAAGATGTTACTTAGTTATCTATACGTGTCCAAGTTGAAAACTATTCGTGAACTTTATCCTGATTGCAAAGTAAGAATATTCGTCAGGACAGTTCTGGACAAGTTTATTTGTAGCATATGCCGAACAAAAGACAGATCCTTTTCTCTTTAACTACAATGTGGATGACATGGCTGCAAAACGTTATTTCTTCCAATTTCTTGAGCCTCAATCATTTGCCGTATCGTGGATTATATTTTAACCAAACTATACCAAACTTTTTATGGTTTTTTGTTAACAATATCAAATATATTTTTCATAGAAATTCAATTTTGTTTGAAACTATCCCAGCTACAGGGTCCTCCATGTATGAATTCGTCAGTTAAAGGGTCAGGCTGTAACGTGTCAAAACTTATGCTAAAATTTCTTTCAAAAATTTTCGAATATCCACAAAACTTTGAGTTATATCAGTCAAAGATATGAGGGACTTATGGCATCTGAAGATTGTAGGAGATGAATTGATAATTCTCAAGACTTTCTAGTGGATGGCACC
The DNA here is from genome assembly GCA_954870665.1 of Stratiomys singularior. Lineage (NCBI taxonomy): Eukaryota > Metazoa > Arthropoda > Insecta > Diptera > Stratiomyidae > Stratiomys > Stratiomys singularior. Next base: position 7,448,976 of record OX940881.1, on the reverse strand, counting down.
GCAAACACTTTTTTCTAGAAATTCAAAATCTTAGCTAAAGTTGGTGTCAAATTTTTTGACACTGTATTCACTTGTTTGAAAATTATAGCTGATCAAGTGAGTTGAATTTTGCTTTGTTACAAAAAATTAAAACGCAAAGAAAATTTATGTGCTTTTATGGGCACACGGATTTAGTGTAAGTAAAACAAGCACATTGCTTGATTTATAATTAGAAAACTGTCCCTTATCCCAACACAGTTTGACATGGATTTTATCCCATCGATTTCGATGCTTTATCAAGGCTTTATTGAATTTGAAACTTGTACGCTTGGTTGTACAGACATCGAAAATTTCTGGTTCAGGACGTCCTTTCGGGGAATTAATCACCAAAAAATTTACAAAGACTAATGTTTTGAATTGAATAACTATCGATATAAAATAAGGGGTCCTTTTTAAGGGCATAAATACTTCATAAAAATGAGTTTATAGTAGTTCAGACAAACTTTTGCGTTCGAAAAAGCTGAAAAAAAGCTAGAGGGCGTTTAGTGGACAAGAAACAGTCAAAAAATGTATTAAAATAATGGAGAATTGCTCAAATAATATAAATGGACGGACATTTTGACATAAAACAAAATACAGTATTACCATTAAAAGTTTTAAGAGGTATGAATTGTGTAAAGGGTTATCCACTCTATCATACTGTAGTCTAACAAATATTCATTAAACTTGGTCTTTTTTCAGATTTTCCAATAAATATTTGGAGTTTATATGGCATGAAAACAATTAAAATAACTCAGCGACATGGGTTCGGGACGGCAAGTAGTTCGGACGAGGATCTGTCTGCAGATGATTATCAGGATCTATCAGGATCAGGATCTATAAGAAGATGATCACCGGAGAGGTGAGCTCAAACTATAGCAGCGCTACATGTTTCAGCGGTATATGATGAATCTAATTCCAGGCGTGCTGACAACATACCCGCATCTCAATTGACTGCCTTTTTGACGAGGGTGGTAAAAAGTCTTAATGTAACTTCGGACTCAGCACCTACACCATAAAGGACTGAATTAAGCATATGAATCTCAGATGCAAGAAGATCTCCTAGGGACTTCAGACATTCATCAGCGATTGCGAAATGTTCGAATACTATGAGTGCAATAACAAAACCACATTTCAAATTATCGAGAGCAGATGTAGGCAATGTTTCTCTCACTGCAGATGGCAGGGCAAAAAGCGCTAAGCTCCACATAGATGAGCTTTGAATTTAGAAAAGGATCCAACCCTATATTAACCCACTGGGACTCGGGCATCGGTTTAAGGCAGTAACAAAAATGCTGGGATCAACATTGAGAGACGAGTCCTTTGTAAGAAACAACTGACTAGCCTATAAAATGAAGAGATTACTGAACTACGATCCTATGCTTTAGTGAATAAATGGAAGACCCAATTGACCAGTATTACACCTGAACTTTGACCTGTATTACACCTGAATTTAGAATATCGCCTAAAAGAGATGTAATAGCTTTCATGAGATGGAAATGGTAAAAATCTCTGGCTCTTTGCGGATGCTCACATTAGAACACATCGGTCATACAAAGGTTTGTCTTCTCACAACTATATTCTGTCATGAATTGCAATTTAGCTGAAAACATCGTCATATGCGTGGCTCCAAGAATCTACAAGCAACAATGAAACCATAACAGTTGTGTTAAAACCATATAAAAACTGGAAGAGAACTACCATCCCAATGGTCTTGCGGATAACTTAACGAGTAAAATACCTTCAATTCATCGATAGGCTCTGTGACATCCTATGGGATTTTAAATATAAATTCTATGGTGCTGACTGAAAACGTTTTTTTTTAACACGTCCGTTCCCAGTCCTAAAATCTTACAGTCAATCTTTTAAGGAATCGAGTAGTCTCTGACTTTTGCGAGGGTAAGTGAAAGTCATTCAGTGCTAGTTGGTGATTGTAAGTCAGCACCTTTTGACATTCCGACCGAATTTTTTCACCAGTTTTGAATTTGCGCAGGGCTGTGACGTGAAACTATATCATGGACACTTTCCTTTCTCGAGGTTAGCAGTTGCGTGTGTGAGTTTACATTGGGTGTCCCAATACTTGAGTGATATTATGACAGACTTATGGTTTTTCCAAGAGGCATAAAGCAGCAAAGAAACTGGCAGGGAACTTTGTGGGCAGATTGAGTTTGATCAAACTTTTTTGACTCCATTCAGGTGCGTATTGCACATTGTTGCAAAAGCTGATGGGCACAGTCAATGCGTTTCTGCTAATGGGTTTGTGTAAGTTATATCACAGACACTTCTCATTTCCAGTCTAGGAAGTCGGAAATTTTATATTACGAACGACTCGCGTGGATTTCATCTTAAAAGGTGAGACCAAATTATTTTGTATTCCTTAACTTGGAGACCTTAACGAATATCCCCACTATATTTCAAAAATTCGAAGATTTTTCGAAAGATGAGGTAAGGAAACCATCCATATATCCTTAGTTTGGAGATTTACTTCATTAGAAAATTGAATGAAACTCTTTGGAACTCGTGTATAATTTGTCTAACTATACTTAAACAAAATTGAATTTAAAAGTATCTTTTCTTAGCACTCCTTGATTCGCTCATTTAATGATGAAATTTTCGGAAAGCAATTTGTAATTGAAAGAAAATCAACGCGTTGGCAGCTTTATCCACATGTTTAAGATTTATAGATATCTCAAAACAAAAACATTCTTATCTTCATATCAAGACATGAGTGTCGTATAAGTGTTGAAACCCCTTTCATTTTATTTTATATGACCCGTCATGTCTAATGAAGTTTTGCAATGAGTACCGCTTGCTTATCATTACTTTGGAATGTAATTATTTTTGTCACGTGCTTCATTTTATGCTGGCTTATAAGTAAATGAAAGCTGTTAAACTTTAAAGTATCGCAGATAGCAAAATGTTTAACCCACGGTGTAGCGAAAATAGTGTGAAGCTCTGTTCGAGCTCCAATATCCCGAAGATCTGTGAAAAAAGATCAAGAATTTTGGAAGCGAAAGTTCCGGAAAGCCAAAACGATATGAGCTGTAGGGCCTTGATGATAACGGCGAGAGACTCAGTTCTTCGGTTTTAGACGGGGAAAAAATAGAAAACAGGCATTCAGGATGGTTCTATCTGATAATAATGTGAAATGCTTTGAATAACACTGGAAAATGGTTGTTTATATATCAAAAAAATAAAATAACATTGAACATAATAACAATAATAGTGAGAAACAGGAAAGGTCACGGGACTAAAGGAATCCTAGAAGATGTGCTGCGTTAGTTAAACGTCTATGAAATGAAAACTAAGTAGTGGATATGGAAGGAGACGAGGCATATCTGGGCTGATGGCGTGGCCAATATAGTCATCAAACTCAGTGCCGTGTGGCACTGCTCCGCGTTAGCCAATGGCTGACAGCCCGTCAATTCACTCTAGCGTTGGGAAAAACTGTGGAAGTCATACTGTCGAAGAATCGGATCCCCTGTACATGTTGGAGAACTGACCATCGAGTTGAGTCCTTGATCAAGTCTGGGCGTCGGCGGACAAGGTTACTGTGGGGCTGTCAGCTCTTAGCTGCCTTATGGCCAGCCTTGAGTAAGAGACGTCTACTCATGTATGCGATAAAGTGAGTGTTGTTGTACAGCTCGGAAGAAGGAGCTGATGCTATTATTAAGGAATCTTCCAGCATCTTATCCAAGTGAAGATGCGAGGAAGTTTGCTGTTCACGATTGCACACTACAGAGTATCTGTAGTAGCGATGTTGTTCGATGTAAGAATGGTTCCCATATTGCCCTTATTTGAGGTGTGATTATGAGTCTACTTACATAGTGTGGAGCTTAAGGGAGATGATATTAGGTGAAATGAATGAAGATGGACCCTATCGTAGTAAACAGCTGGCGGCAAAAGCTATTAGCTCATATGAATAAAGATGGTCTGACTCTATCTTTGCAGCACGAAATCAGTTACTTGGGGCCGAGGTTCTAAGAGGGCATAATCAGAATGATTATTACCTGACGGAACTGTTCAGTGCACGGGTATTTTATCTGCATATGATGGGAAAGACACTGTCACTCTCTCAGTAATTTCGGTTGCTTCCATCCGTCTCTGCCGGAAGAGGGATCTCCCTCACCCTAAGTCAAAAGAAAATCGTTACCACAATCCCTTTCATAAGCATCTTCGATTTCTAACCGTCAGTCAAATGGTTAAAACCAGTATGTAACTTGTAATCTGATATTATCCGCCAATATTCAGGTGGGCATGTTGTCGCATTCCTTCCCCCGATTGTTAACAATAAAATCTAAAATAAAAAATAAAAAGTAATACAAAACAAAACAAAGTAACAGGCATCTACACAACTTTATCAGTGCGCCATCTTTTAACGATAAAATATGCTTCCGCCACCCAATAAACTTTACTTACTAATGTATCTGGATCGTTGGGTTATAAGTTGTTTGTTTTCAATACAACAACATTGAGTTTTCCAATACCGAAGAAGTTTGCTTCGGCTCAACTGAATTTCATAGATATCGTGGTCTTATCAGGTAGAAAGTGTGAATATGTGTAAATGAGAAGCAGTGAAGCATATCAGTAATGTATGGCCTTCCAGCGCACAATAATACCAATCGATTGGAAAAGCTGCATGTTAGACATACAATCTGGGAAATTTGTTACAAAATTGTTTCATGGGAAACTCTACAGAATTTGGTTTTTCTTTGACAATTATTCAGTAAGCAGTCGCCAAAGAAGGGTTTTTACGTGCTGAAATTGTGCTTGAATGGTTGTTTGGTCGGAAATTGTTAAAATTTCGACGTTTTTAATCATTTCTTGCGTATTCCGGAAAACAACTTTCATTTTTTTCGCTGAATTTTTGCTGTACTCGAGTTGCTGAGGCATAGTTTGAGGATATTTGATTCATCACTTTTTCTGCCAAATCTTGTGTTTTTACTGGTGGAGAGGATTTCGGAGCAGGCCTTCGATTTTTGTTCTTTTTGATTTTTCTTCTCTTGGGTTGTACTTCTCTTTTTTTTACTTATTCTTCTCCCTTCTGAAATCGCTCTTCCTTTTGATTTTCTGTCCATCTAAGTTTCCTTCATTGAAATATATGTTTTTTGGTTTCTTTAAGCTGCCGAAACATTGTTTTGCCAAGAGGGATATGGATTGGCATCTAAAAGCCTTGTTAAGGAGATACCGCCTCCTTTATAATAAGCATATTTTGCATAACAGAGGCTTATAGAATTTTGTAAAGTTTCAGTCTTGTTATTTAATGTCTTCTGGTGCGCAACAGCACCTAGAAGCGTAACGCATCTGACGTAATTAGATGAGCAGGACGAATACCAGCGACGATTGAAATTGACGTGTTTGCTTCAATTGCTGTAACTTCATGCAGATTTCTTAAGAAATTTTTGATGGTAGATTTATGAGGGTTTTACAAAATTGAAAAATATAAAAGGAAAAAGGAAGGTATTTGGTTAAATTATTATTTGCACTATCTCTTTAAAGTGAAAAATGCAATTGATCCGATCGATACAATCGATCAACCACCGGTCCCTCTAAATTTGCCCCCGCGAAAATATTTTTTCTATTCCCTGGACTTACGTTGATACTCGATGTAAACCGTTTTCATTCAACTCAGCACTAAGACAAGTATTCGTCGAAGGAGCACAAGGCTGGAGCGAAAATTACCCACAAAATTTGTGTGAAGAATTAGAAAAGGCGTTTGCATTTTTCATTTGTTCCCACATTTGGTTCCATTTGATTCCATTTGCTTTGAAGATAAGAGAATAAATATTAAGGATTGATTCTTTTATGTCCATCGGGCCATATTGAGTTATTGCTGAAGACATAGTTTCTCATGGCCATCGTCAGCTTGTACTCGAGAACGTACCGATGGTGGCTGTGTCCTCACAAAAAACGCAGCATGGCCCGGTCGAAATTGTGTTGTCTTTTAAGTCTGCCGAATCACCTGCGCTTTTGGCGAACACGTGTTTTGACAAATTTTAGCCATCATCAGCTCATCATCCTCAAGAACGATCTGTCAATGACGCGTCCTCAGTTAACCCTTGAGAAGGCGCGCCTAATTTTCTTACACGAGTAGGCGCGCGCGAGCAAATTGCTCACACTATCATAAATGTTTATATTTTTAGTGTTTCTATATTTATTGGCTTCTTATGTATTTAAATAAATAACACAAGGTTTAGTAAGTAAGAAAACAAGTATTTTAATCAAAACTATCAAACATAATAGCAACTTCTAACGCAAATAACAAAACAAGCTAGTATTAAATAAATTTTTTGGCACGTTTCATAAAAATCGCAATAAAAACTGTTACATAACAAAAACTAAAAAGTGTTATTCATCCATTAAATCTACACTAATGTGGCTCTCGAAACACACTGAACACATGTATTTTACATGTTCGGTGCAAAGTAATTGCTTGCACGAAGTACATGCTTTTTTTGACCTTCTATTTTTACGTCTAGGACATATTGCACAAAATCCGCTTGGTCCTGGCTCCGCAACAGGCACAGGAGCCGGCACAAATCGCTTCATTAGAAATTTGAGATCTGAGGATATGTTCTCCATGCCAATCCGGCGTGAAATATGTGGTTTCACCAGCTCGAGAGCCACCTCTTTCAAGAATGTTCGTCTCTCAATCAGAGTGTTTGTGTTGGCTTTGTATATTATTTGGGCATTGATCCCAGTTATATTCGAAATGGAGAAGAATAAGCGCATTGGCCATCTTGATGTGATTCTGGCAACGGAATAATCCTCTTTCTTTTGATCTACAACATCTACGCCTCCTTTTGTGGAATTGTAAAATGTTACAATCTCAGGTTTAGCTTCACTTCCAGTTTCTTGGTCTATAGCATCGTCATTGTGAAGTGTTGATAGCATAAGGACAATCTTCTTTGTTTTTTTCTTTGGCACATATGATAAGATTATCTTATCTTCACCGAAACCAAAAATTGAACTTGGCATTGGCCTATCCTTTGTTGACAAAAAAGAAGGCGGAATCTCTTTTTTATTTTTTCGCACTGTTCCCACCGCAGTTGTTCTGTAGGTGTTTTTCAGTTCATCAAACAACGGTATGGATGTAAAATAATTGTCCATAGTTAGATTTCTTCCCGTGTTCAATATGGGTTGTGCAATTCTCTTCACTACATCAGCAGCGGAGTTACTCAAACTGAATGGCCCTGCGGGTTGTTTCCCGGCGTAAATCTCCAAATTACTTGTGTAGAAGGTTTTGGAATCTACAAGTGCATAGATTTTGACGCCGTACTTTGCGGGTTTGTTGGATATATAAACTCTAAATTTACAGCGGCCTCTGAATGATTCCAACATTTCATCTACTGTACAGTATTCCCCGGGTGTGTAATTATGATTACAATGGACAACAAAGCTTTCAAAAATTTCTCGGATTGGTGCCAGGTTGTCGGTTTCCTTTCTGTTATCACGAGTATTTATGTCATCGAATCGCAAAACCCGTAACAAAAATAAAAATCTTTTTATAGACATGGTTGCTCTAAAAAAATCACATGCTGTTCCATCATCTAGCCACATTTCTTTTACATTTAAATGACAGATCTTTTTCAAGCCCGCCATGTACAAAACTCCGATCAATGCTTTTATTTCAACTGCATCTGTAAGTTTGCAATCCCGTTCACGTGAAAACTTTTCTTGAAGTTTAGTTATGTACACATTCGTGTACAGCACTATTTTGTCTATCATGGTATCATCCACAAACAATGAGAAACATTGTGAAGGTTCTTTGGCATTCTTAGCTACATTTTTTACTCCTGGCAGGTGGATAACTATGTTATAACTCCTAGTACGTACGTTACGTAAAGACTTGTGGATAAGCCATTTTGTGGAACGATCTTTGCCAATATAGTATGGGATCCTACCTCTTTGTTGTTGAGTCGCGGGAGTAGAAATATCAGCATCTTTTTCATCCGACGATTGCTCCGTATCAGTTTCGTGAGGACTACGGATGACAGAACTATCGCTTTCTATGGTATCAACACGATATTGTTCCCCATTTTCAAGATCTGCATCCAATTCATCACCAGAATCCTCTTCCAACCACGAACAAATTTGTGCTTGCATTCGATCGTCCATTTTGTATCTGTAGTGTAGCTAGAAGAAAAATAAAAATAATAACATTATTACTAAAGAGTTTTTACATGATAATCAACTAATATAAATCAAACAAATGAAATAATATGGCAGAAATAACAATCTAACTTTTTTAAACCACAAAAATAAATACTTACACGAATGGGCGCGTGATGAGCAAAGTGCCGCCCGTTGGTACACGGCCTCCACAAACGCCTTGCTGCGCGGTCGCAACGCCACTGAGCGGATCGAGAATTGCGTCAGGGGAGAGGGGGTGAATATTTAGCAAGGTACTTAAGTGCTTGAATTGGTGTGGCAAGGGAAAGACAAAAAATTTTTGAATTAAATTTTTGTGTGAGCAAATTGCTCATAGCGCGCCTTCTCACGGGTTAAAAGATAGAATGGCTCGGCGGATATAGGAGACTACAGAATTTTGGCCAGCGTCAACAATAAAACAAATTTATTGAGTACTTTCGGTTTTGATTACAAACTTTAGTCAATTTTTGGCAAAATGTATGAGTTTTTCCCTTAGGAACATCTTTGTTTGAACTTATCTTAGTAAGGACTTCCATTCCAGCTCACTATCAATTTTTGGTCCGTTCTACTTTTGGAGCGCATATGTTGTTCACGCTCTGGTGATTTCGGTGGGATTTTATTTAGGAGTTTAGCTCCACTGTTTGGTATCTTTTGAGAATGCTCTTATGAGGGACTTTGCTGAGACTTCCCATTGGTGCTTTTCCTCTGAAACTAATCCAGCGAAGGTTTTTCTCTGAAATTCATCGTTGCTGCGCTTTGCGGAGATTGTGAAACTAGAATTTCTTTATATCCCCGTCTGTTACTCTTTGACTGGATAATCTATAATTTACAATATGTGGAAATGTTTAAAGGCTTATTCATAATCCATATACGTTCGCTTTCAATACCTAAGTAATTTAAGCTATGATAACGATTCCTTATTATGATTTCATAAGTGAAAGGCAAAAAGCCACATCGAGCCATGTATTGAATAACAAACTCCAGTGATTTCTGCGTTAAAGTATTTTTGCGTAATTTTCCTATAAGCAATTAAACGCGTCAAGCTTAAGAGCGCGCGTAAGCTAGATTGATAACGGTACTATGAATATGAGAGTACCTCCACTAGGACCTAACACATGTCAACTTGAATCGATCTGATAGAGTTTGGTGTCAACGAATATTGAATATTATTACGAACAATTATTCACTATCATCATCCATGAAGATGATTTTTCTGGGAGTGTGGGATTGAATGACCTATAATAAATTGCCGGAGATGTAGCATCTCTTGGACCCTTGAGAACTGCAGTCTCGAGTAGCACCGTCGAATCTGGTAGCGCCATCCTAGTGTGTATGACTATGACGGGAATGCGCGTTCAAACATTAATCTTCAGATACTTGAGGGTACTCGTGTGAAAGCACGGATAGCATGTCATAGATGTGTTTTCCTTACGATTTCTTCAGATGTATGATTCGAGAGTTTATTTCTTAGAAGTAGCATTCTTGTGCTGTGCATGAGGGTTTGATGCAACCTGCTAGGTTGCTATCCACAAACCAAAATAGAGTTCATCGGTTAAGTCCCATTTGGATTTGGAAGCGAGTCTTGCCGGCTTCATTAATCAAAAAGATTGTCCTTTTCGCTGTGTCTTAGCTCGCTTGCAATGACTGATGTGCAGCAACAGTGTTACAGTGTATCTACACCTGCATATGTGAAGAGCTCTCCAATACTTTCAACAGGTGGTTGGAGTATGGTCACTGGATCCAAACAATTCACAACACCTCTATGCGCAAGATTGAATAAATTTTCGATTTCCCAACAAAGCTAGGCCTTCAACGCCAATGGTGACAGTCATTCGATATGTTTTTGCGGTGTTTGATGTTCTTGTTAGTGATGAATTCTAAAGTCGGAATCGGACCTTGATTAGACCTTACATGCCAACCATCTTACCGCGGCCCCATCGTTCTGGATGGTTCTTGTTACAAACAAGTGTAGTAACAATAGTAACTCGCGTATTCTATCGGCATCGCACAATAGTTGCATAATTGAATTAGATCTACTTGATCAGATTGTTTACTTGCAATTTTTGAATTTCACGCTTTTCTTCACATGAAAGCGCCGCAAGTTAATGTGTCCCAGCCGTCCGATTCGAGGTATTTATGTTCGCAGTTGGGGCGCCAAAAATTAGGGGATGCTTATTTACTTCTCCTCCTCCGTCTTCTGCTTATATCGTTACATTTGTCGTTAAAAAAAAGTGGATCACGACGTTATGTGGATTTAAAAGAAATTGAGTGTGAATTTGAGCAATTTATTTTGGCTCGGTGGCCAAATTTAGTATTTATTTTACAAATGTAGTTTGTGAATTTCACCGGCATGACTCTTGTAAAGTGCTAATTCGTTTGTTATGTTGTAGCAATTTTACGCTAAGCCTAGCGATGCATGCTTATAACAATTAATAAGAACTAACTGAACCGTGTTTATTTGTTCAGGTCACTCCTTTTAGGAACATATTGTTGTAGTCGTGATATTACAATGCTTGTTTGTGTTTACTGGGCCAATAGTGGAAAATATTTTTTTCGATCTTGAATTTTACATAATACAATTTTCTTTTCTTTATATTTTTGCTCGCATTAGCTTCAGTATTTATTGGTCGACAGGGGTCCTTGAAATGTGTCAAGTTGATCACTTGCTATTGCGTTGCTGAAGTAAAAATTTCGTTTAAAAATTCCTCACACTAAATGAGAAAGGACAATTTGTTTGTAACTGATGTATATGTTTAATATAGCGCAATTGGCATAGGAACATTACAAATAAATTAAACATATTTTATTTATTGGCTATTTACTACTGCCTGACCGCATCAGCCGAGAGAGGAATATCATATAGTCAAGTGAACTTTTCCAAAGTTTTTCAGGTTTTCTAAATTGTGGAGAAGAAATCACCTATTAGAATCGGTTCTTTGCCTTTAGAAGTTGATAGGAATAGGCAAAGAACCATGCAGCATAAGGAAATCATAAGCATATGCTATGTAAGATTGAAAGACACGATGTTTTCCTCAAGAGAATCTTTACATATTAGCAATGAAAAATTCCAGTGCACTCTATCGCTCAACAGTATTAGCAACAACCCTTCATAAACTCTCTCCATGCGTGGAGAGAGAGGGTACACGCTACCCTACTCACTTCTCACACAGTATTGTCCATATAAAGCGGAAATCTGCTCACACGGCGTGTATTTATTTACATAAACATTTTCGTGTTTGTCTGACTTGACAAAAAATGACAGAAAAAGCAGATCAACAAAGTTGCATCAAATTGTGCTTTAATCAAGCAAATATTTGCTAAGAAGCAATTGATATGAGGAGAAAGGAGGGTAGTATATGTGGAGAGCATGAATAAAAGAGTGGCACAAGCGATTAAAAACGACCACCTGTCCGTCGGACGTAATTCTGACGCTTTAACATCAGTAAACATCGTGAGAGTGTCACTTGAGATTGAAGAAGATCATCGATCGACTTTACGCAAACTCCAGAGTAATGTTTTCAAAAACTCCTGTTTGGAGAGTTTTGCCCGAAAATTCGGCAGTGACTCAAGTGTGTGCGCAATTTACTCCGAAATTGCTACCCACAGAACAGAAGAATCTAATGTCGAAAACGTACTCATAGCTAAATTATTAAGACGATGTTGACAATGTTTTTTGATTATGACGGCATTTTTTCACCACGAATATGCTCGTAGATGTCAAACAATCACTTGAGAATACTACGTTTTCATACCGAAAGTAAAAAGAAAACGGCCACATTTTTCAAGACATTTCCCTAGAGCATTCATCGAACCTTGTGTAGCATTATGACCGTATTATCTTGACATAGCTCATTGTGACTTTTCTCTGATGAAATTGTTGCTCAAAGGACATCGGTTTGAGTGTTGGGAGTTAGCAGAAGTCGCAAGTGGCCTTATCTAGGAGGAAGATGTCTGTTCAACAAAGCCTCAACTATTTAAGACTATTGTTTTCCCAGAAAGTGTGAATTTAGGCCCGGAATGCCATACTAGCATTGTCAAGCTGGACGCACCAAGTTCCTTCTGACTACGGCTCAGGCCTTTTTGGCCGAACAGAACCATGTAGACTGTCGTATTCCTTGATAATTGTCCGTTTCTGTGGAATCGTCGTGAGGGAATCATCAATTTTTTCTTGATCCCAGGTTCTTGCTTTAAAGTTTCTGATTTCTGACTCTTCATTCATAATTGTGTAAATGTAAAATTTCACTGTTAAAGAAAGTAGTTGGCATCAATTTGTCATTGTTATACATTTGGCTGCACGTCCTTGTTCGCGGTGCAAAAAATGTTGCTGCCACTGTGACATCTGGGTTTCATCTTTCTGAGTTCTTTCCATCAGGCTGCCGCTCAATTTCCAAGCAAAGTTTCCAGATTCCAGTTACTAGCAAAATTTGCTACAGTCGCCATATCTAGTCATTTCATTTTCCTTCATCAAAAAAACCATAAAAGCATTACAAAGTTCATCCTTGCCGCAAAAAAAGGTAAAAGCCTTCATAAAAGACTTGGCCAGTATTTTTTACTTTGTAAAGACTTGCCAGGTTTTAACGGGATAGAAAAGTAAATTTTTTTCAGATTTTCCCACAGTGGTATTGCGTGTAAAGTGAAGATGTGTAATCAACCAAGTTTTACAAAAAGTTTATTCGTGATATTAGCAGAATATCAACATGATATCGACAGTGTTGGGCATAAGGAGTTGTGAGTTGATACAGATTGGCCATTTCGCCTTACGGTGTCATCAGGGTGCGCTGCAGGGAGCCAATCTAACATTAGAAAACACATTCTTTGCATTCATGATGCCTCTATTGTTGATCACAAGAATTTCCTACTTTTACAGTACAGTACAGAGGCGAAGGCTGCGTGCGCTCCTCCGGTAAATCTGCTTGCAACATATGGCATCTAGATAATCTACTTAACTCCAACCTTGTCAACCTATGAACGAATCCTGGAACCATGGCGAAAACTGCTTCTGATTTAGCCTCGTGCTTTATGTGTTTTGGCAACAGCGGGCTACCGAGATAACTCCTCCAGCGAAAACGATCGAAGGGACGCAAATGGATGTATAACAGACTCGTCCAAGGTGCAAGTTATCGTATTAGAAAATTTGTCCTTGGAATTGTTTAGACTGTCCAAATATAACATGCTACCAAACAACATTTGGCAAGGCTTCTGGGAATCTTCAATCTTTCCTTTTAGCGTCTCTACTCTCAATGTGGAGTGGAAGAATCATCAAGGTTCTCGACTTCATACTCCTATATTGGACCTTTAGGCGATCTTCCTCCTGAACAAGTTCAGTGATGAAAGGTACACAAGGGATTAAAGGCTGGGAAAAGTATAAGGGCAAAGAATAGAACATAAAATTTGAAGGATTGCTACCGGATAGACACGTTCTCTTTCTGATGACTGCGCTTGTTTGTCGCATGTGGTAGATTTGTATACTCGTTGTGAGTGTTCTCATGGGTACAAACATATTTGTCGTCTTATATTTGTAGCAAATTTCGATTGTTGTGGATCCTAGAGAACCATGTAAGGATCAAGTTCATTCCTTTGTCAATGTAGGAACGTCGAACGGTTTCAGGTTGGTCAGTTAGCTTATCTGAAATCGTTTCTCATAAGCAGTTTTTGTTTGCTCAATTTGTTAGATGGCACATCCTGGATAACAATCGGTTTCGGTTCTACGCTAACGATAAAATTGCCTTAACCGAAATCGCGTAATCAAAAGAAACGAATACTAAGAAAATAAATTCTTATTTGTGAATATTTGTTTAGTCTGCAACACCATCGCCTTCATATGATGATGCAAACACCGTTCTAACCTTTTACAGTCGAACAGTGATTCTGATGATACGACAAAATCAAGTGCATTTTTATCGCCAATAAGTGGAATGCAAGCAGTGACATTGATTATACAGCTATTGCTGACCATTGGAAAGTTGTCGGCTCCTCATCCGTACAAACTTCAGGCAACCAAGCAAGCATCCAAAGACCACTATATCGCGTTGAAGACCTCTTGAGAATGCGTTCTGGAACCATGTCCATTACGTCTTGGTCACTTGTTTATGCTTTCGCGACAATCAACACCAGCCCATACTTATCGTTGTTATGTGAAGGACCCCACACAATGCTTACGGGATGCAATGATCACACTAACATCTTTGAAGAGTCATAAGTTATTAAATCTTCCCTTGAACCGATCCAAGAAGAATGGCCAAGAGCTTTTCTGGTTGATTCAAGTGGGCAGCAGTACAACAAAATTGTTTCCACTGTTCTTCGGCCCCAAAAGACTGGTATCTATGGGAATTTTGAACCGTTCGCGGCTCATAGATACTATTTTTGGTAGGTGTTCGAATTCTTATAAGAAGGAGGCTAAATGGCGTCCTAAATTTTAAGAGATCTGTTAAGCCGACCGATAAGATCTCGTTACGGATGCTAAGATTGTGGATCAGATGCGATTTGAATGTTTTATCTTTTCGATTGAGATTGTAATGACGGTGATAATATCGAAATTTACGGAAAAATTATATTATCAAGCGTATGTCGTCGTTACCTAATGAGTTCTAAGACGTGTTGGGGAAATAATTTTGAAGTTTTATGAGGCCGACAGAACGCCACCAACGATGCAATAAAGCGAGCTTACATTCTTCATTTTGCATAAATTACAATTAGTTGGCAATAAATAATTGATATGCGTAAAGTGAAAAACTGATGCGAATCGTCCTTGAAGTCCTTATGAGTTGAAAGTTAATCGCCAGGCCGTGCGTGTGGAAAACAAGCAATCTATTTGGTATTTTTGATTCGTTACTAAGCATCTCCTTATCGGCGCCTTCTGAACAGAATAAAGCGTTCACCTACTAACATTATCCTTATCTATGGAATGCAATTTGTAAATTCATAAAGCGATTACTCCACTCATTAGTGAAGTATTTTACAGTCGCAAAAAGATGGAATTCAATCAATCCCCGAATGATATACAAAAATATCCAGTCGTTACGACACGATTTCACGACGAAATAAGTGAAAATAAGGTAAATTACCGCGCGGGGTGCATTCAACTTCATTTTCTTAATCGCATTTCTATTGGCAATGGTCAGTGGGGACATAAGGTGGTTGTTTTCCACGTAAACAACAACCACCCAGTCTGTCGGCGTCGATTTGGTTCTTATCATCAAGCCCCAAAACCCCAATAAAGAAGATTCAATTGGATTCATAGTGATAATAAGACTAGAAAATATTCCCGACACAAATACAAATGTGCGATGTGTGACAATCTGAAAAAGCCTTAACACACCTGCTCGTCTACCTTAAAAAATAACAAAAAAAAAAAAACAAAATTAAAAAAAACTATTGATTGACTGCCAGGGACGTGATAGGGCTGATTAAATTCTTGCGTGGTGAGGGTGTATGCAGTGTTGATTCGGAGAATAAGAAAATTATTGGGCGGAATGGCGTGCTGAAAAGGAAACGCCGTATTGAGAAAAATAGGCTTATCTGCATTTCTCGAATTCCTGCTAAATTCTGGCGACGTCGAAATTCAAACGAAATTTATTTATAGTCAAAATTAATCAGGAAGTAAGATTTATTGATTTGGCCTTAACTGAAAGTAAATATAGACTCGATTAATTACGCCGTAGATCAATTAACAATTGGCGGATATACAATGATTATAGTGTGATGCCTGAGATATATTTCCGGTGTCCATTTTTTTTGAATTCCAAACATGATATCGAGTCTTACAATTTATTCTGATTTTTGATTGAACATTAAAAAAATATTAACCTATCAATATTAAAATGTTCTGAGTACATGATAATTCAATTTTTTAAAAATACTTTAACAAATAATGTTTATCAATAATATCAATACTTAAAAGTACGTTTTGGCGTTGCCGCAGGCCAAAATTAACTCTGGGTAGCTTGGGTCCGCCGGGCCTTAAAGGACTTAAAAAGTAAATTACCAAAATAATGTAATATAAAAATAAAATAAAATAAAATAAAATAAAATAAAATAAAATAAAATAAAATAAAATAAAATAAAATAAAATAAAATAAAATAAAATAAAATAAAATAAAATAAATAAAATTAAATAACGAGAAAAAAACTTACTGAAATCATAAAATTGACTACGAAATAACAAAAAACGATCGAAAAACAACAAGCAAAACCATCACCAGAGCATAAAATTGGTGTTTTCCGGTGCTACCGATTAGCATCCATGGCAGAACAACCCGACTATCTATAAGAGTAGAGTATCTGTTGGAGTAAAGAGAAGAATTAGTTGAATAGCGTCACAAAAACTATGGGATTTCTCATGAAACTTTCTAAGACGCAGGGCAAAATGGCGAAGCAATCAAATTATATTCATAACACAAAATTGCAGAGTTGGGAGGTTCACTCCTTACCAAAATTATTCGATGGTATCCACAGCTTTTGAAATATTCATCAAATAGTGCCGAAACGTTAAACACTGTTTTACAAGTGAAATGTAAAAACAAAATGCTTTTAGGGCCTAAAGAAATACCACTTACCAAAATACAGCTGATATATACTCATCACAACCACTACGTCTCAGCTATATAAGCTCTTCCTCTAGTATAAGATAGTGGTAACGAGCAATGAGCCACTATACCTCAAGGGAAGGCCAACACAAAATGGAGACTAGGAACCATGGAAAATAAATGCTTGGTAACAACCCTTGCAAACAATGCCACAGTAAGTCTTCCCTAGATATGTGGAGCAATGGGGATGCGCAAGAGAAAAAGTTTGCTGGTGTGATGCATAGTTCATATCCTGGATCTTAGCAACAGAAGGATGCACAATTTTGGATATGGTGAACTTCCTCAAGAGTTTCGACAGTGAGCTTTACAGCTCATTACTGGGTTTCATCGAAAGTATTCAGCGGTCCTGAATATTTCAGTGTAACCAAAGGGAATTTCGTTCAGGTGGACCTAGAAGAAAAACAGGATCGTGAATGCAATTGGTTGTGAAGCAGACTTAACGACTTCAAATGTCAAAACTCTTTCTCAATGAAAGCAAACGGAGAGCTTAGATTATGAAATTTCAGGAAGGAAGCACTAGTGAATCTACTAGCATACTGCGGAACAAGGTCTCGCACGAGAACAGGCAATCTATGCAGCTTCATTGTAGCTGAACAAGAATTCGGGTACCCGGAATAAAAACTTATAATTTTCTTAGAAGGATTGATCTGCTTGAGACGCATATGGTGCGCAAGAAACATGGAAATAAAAATCCTTTGAAGATTGTCGTCTACTTCTTTTGGCATTCAATTAAATAAATATTCTTTCCTTGCTGATATGTCTTTGACTTCAAGCAAAAGCTAAGGAAAAAGGTTTGTTGGTCAAATCAGGTGAGTGCGGATGCCTTCGTCAAAATCATCAGGTTTTGGTATGAAACTTCCAGGAAACAATGGGTTCAACTAATGTATTGTGTTTCTCGCTGTGTATGATAAACGTCTTGGAGCAGTATTCAGAAGACATGAATCCTTGATGCAAACACTTTCTTGTTTTCTTTGACGAAGTACTTTTCACTTAATTTTGTCACTTACGTTATGAATAATTTTGAATGTAACGTCGAGCGATTTCAGTGAAAATGCTGTCATTAATAATTGATCTGACGTTTCCTGTCCAAGTTATAGCTTTGTACGATGGGTCCTTTCAATACTATCAACTCTGCATGTACTCTGTATCAAGACTCTATGGGCTTTTTTATTTGATTGTGTCTGAGGTTCTTTATCACGTTCTTTGTTTGGGTAAATTTTATTACTTTTTATTTCATGTTTATCTACTCTAGTTACAATTTATAGATCATTTTGAATCATTCATAAAATTGTGGGTTTCGTAAGCTTTTCCTTTCCTTTTCCAAGTCTCACCTATTGTCCTTGTGAATAGTAATGTTTAAGGGTTTTGGCCAAATTCAAAATCTATAGAACAACGAAACAAGGATCAAAAGATGCCTCACGTAAATTTTAATCAGCTTCAAACTGAGTGTTTCATACTGAGATTAGAAAAGAATACTAAAACTGAGGCGAGATTCTGAGGCGACTCTTTTCTTTGTGCTTGCCCCTCCTTATTCCCCTGATTTTTTCACAGGACACTGGTTAATAGGAAGGCGTGAATGATTACAGACTCTTACTTACAATGAACGCGTAATTCCGCAAATATTATCAAATAAAGAATAGTAAAAAAACCCCCAATAAATCATAAAATTACTAAAAACTACCATTACTGCTTATTACCGGCTCCTCTTCTGCACTATACTAATAATTTTAACCATCAATCCATCCAAAAACTACACATTTATCGCTTTACTAAGTCTAATTCATAACGCCAGGCCTATATGCTTACTAAGCCGATATGGAAATTTCTCACATACTAACTGCATAACTACATTTACTAACAGATCAGAAGGACACATATGTATGTAAATTTCCACTAACATATTCATGGAACAAATCGAAATGTGGAATCTTTTCAACGACAATAAAATCTTTATACCAAATAGTGACAAAAAACTTCCGTCAACATAAATTTCGTTCTTGTTGGATTGGAAAAACCAAATCTGAGGTGAGTGAAGGCGGTTAATTTATTAGAACATATTTAACCTGAAATTTTCTCTTTCATAAATTTTGTATCAATAATAGACCGATTTTTCGTAGACAGGATGTTGAATATGACGTTTGGTATTTATAATCTGAATTTAAGTAGATGCAAAGTGATTTGATTATTCTTTTTCTATTTTTTTTTATTGGATAAAAAGAGAAAATTAATTCTGAAGAAACAATTTATTAATAGAATATGATATAGGTATGTTTTTTTTCACTATTGTGTTTTGCTGGAGAAAATGTTAAAAGCTGTCATTAAAAAGGATAATTCACTTTCGCTTTAGTGTATTAAAGGCAGATTCAATTTTCAAAATTTTATGAGGAGAGTTCGGTTTCTTATAGTGATTTGTAAAAGTTGACCAGTTTTTACTTTGCCTTGCACTATTGTGTAGTGAGGAAAAATATTTCTCAAATCATCAAAGAATAATTTATTATCTTTGCTTCAGAAACTTTGATTGACTCAAAATCTATTCAACTTTTTTTGCAACCAATTTGGTTATTCATTAGCAACAATGAGTCGAAATCCTTTTCCAACCCCAATGATTCTTCCTATGACTTTTTGCCAGCCATAATTTTGTATATATATATCCATGCAAACATGATCGTTACAAAATGAAAATAAGGTACGCAAGTGATAAATTTCATTACAGAATATTCAATTAAAATGCAAGACTATTTGCTGTCCCACCTTAACTTACGCATTTGCTTAGGAAATTAGAAAAAATTGCTACATAATATTCTAATGAGCGTCGTGGGGACAAGCAGCTGTAGTTTTGAAAAAGCTTGATTCATTTTAGAACTACGAACTCTAAGGACTTTATTTTACCGTTATTAATATAATTTTGGTAATTACTTTCCATCGGTAAAAAAGGCCTCATTGCCATACGAATACTATTCAAGGCTTAAATCCGCTAAAAAGTCTACAGTTAAAACCACTTCACCTCAGATATGTCAGTTGTCAGTCTTCGATAGGGCCTATAAGTCACCCTAGAAACGCTTGCGCATTACCTCGGGGTGCAGTCATAGATGCCTCAACATAATCTCAGATAGCCTACGTTAGGCGTTCGCCAACAGTCTTAATCTTACCAGTCCAACAAAAACGATTCATCTCGCTTTTGTCTAAGGACACGTTCGATAAAAGTAGTCATCACATTTCATTCGTCCACCGTTCTTATTATCTCCACAATTCAGGCAGGACTAAGCTATCGTATCTCCTGAAAGAAGCATTGGAAAACGAAAAATCTACGCGTTGTTTGTATCCTGGGGATAATGGTAACGATCTGGAGTTTCATGTTTTCTAATCCCACCTTAGTAGTACCCATGCAAGGATCTGTCGCTACTCATGATTAAGCACATTGCTTTTCCAATATGTAGAAACCCTGGATCATCATACAAACTAGCAACTATTGCGCACTACACATCCTTCTGAAGAGCTTCAGGAGACTTAGCGGTCAATATTTTTCATACGTTGCTTTATTTTCAAGTGCTAGCGAAGATAAATTGCAACCTTAAATACTGTACGGTAGCTCCAAGGAATCCTTAATTTATTATTTATATAATAATCCTCAGATCCTAGTTGCGTACAGTATTATCGAGTCGATTGTGTCCATCAGTAATCATTGTCTTATTTTCAGGGCGTCTTCTATATTAACCATAAGTCTACAACTCTTTATTCGTGCTCCTGTCGAATATTCTCCCTGTTATTGACTTTCTTATCTTACTTGCACCCAAACTACTAACTTGCAACAACATGCACCTGGACAGACATGTTAGTCAGTTCGAACTCCTTGTAAAAACTTACCGGTATTTTGGTTGGTATCCGTGATCAAATTGTTGCCTAATTTTGATTATTATTGGATATTTAATTTATTTTAGTATTCGTTTACTGATAATTCCAACAATATCCTAGTATAGAATGCTTTCCTTATTGATGTACTTCAAACTCCGATAATTAAACATGAAGAATTTTGCGATTTTTTTCAAAAAGTTCTTCCGTATACGGAAGGGATTGGTTAACTCATGCCGAATCCTTGCTGAGTCTTGCTCTGGCCTTTTATGATTCTATTCCTTTGTTTGGCTCAGATTGACTTTGGTTACCGCTTGCTGAATTACTATTTTGGATACATCCCGGCTATCTGAAGATCTGAAGATCAATACTGAATTTCACTTGGTAAGCCCCACAGTTTAACAAAAACCTTGGAAAACACAGCCGGTGAGGTCAAAAAAGTGTTCGAAGCCACACCAGAAAAAAACAAAGCAGTTTATCACCACATAACGCCCAGAACACCGACCACATACATGCAGCGATGCCATTCTCATTAATCTGACAGATGGGATGGGGATCATTCTTGAAAGAATGAACAAACAGAAGTAAGCTCAACCGTAGGTGAAGCCTTAGCCATACGTGGAACCTCAGCTGTAAACATGGTGAAATTTACAATGAATCTCAGCCTGCAATTCTTCCATGCCCGATTACTTGATTAACCTTCTGCATGAAGGTAAAAGAAAACCTGAGAAAATACAACAAACTCCGCCGCTAAAGCCTGTGGTTCAAAAGACTGAAATGAGTTACAGATGTGCTATCACACATTCTGGTAAGGTACCTTCTTTACAAGCTGATAAAGGAAAGCAACGCTCCCTGCGAGGAACACTTTGTTTATGAGATAAACAAGAACTTGAAAATCCACCTGTACTGAATGCTAGTTATCACTACGCTGGAACTGATGAATACCCCTTTTTCATGAGACGTAAATTGGGGAGGTTGTTGGGGCACTTTTCGTTATGTATCTTGTTTTTCGTCATGCGTCATACTCCATTTTGTTTTTCACTATGTACCAGTCAGGCATAACTGTACAACCATTAATAATATGCAAGGCTACGGGAGAGGATGACATTTCAGCAGAAGTCTTGCAACTGCTCCACAATCCCTGACATCCTGCTTAGCGTATTCAATGCTTGCCCGCAGGACGGCGTTTTTCCACAATCCTGGAAAGAAGGGAATGTTTGTGGTGATCGGGAAAGGAAAGGGAAAATCAGAGCTAACTTTAGCATATCGGTCCTTGTGAATAGTCTTCAAAAAACTCTTCAAAGAAATTTGGTTAGGCGGTTGAAGCCACATAGGTCATTTTGCCTCAGTATTATGGCATTAGGACTGGGTGATCCACGATTGGCGGAATCAGAGTGGTGGTCAATACAGCCCATTGTACAGACGGAAACTCATCACACATGTAACGCATACCCTCGCTTTCGTTGGGTGCATAAACTTTCTTAGTGCTCTGGAAGCTCTCGAGGTGATGACTTATCTCATATTTAGGGATAGTCTCGAAAACTCGAAGCTCGTCTACGAAACATTGACAGTTGGCTTATAATTAATTTTGACATAAGCGTTGTCAATAAGTTGTTGTTATCGGCCTATGGAAGGTCCCGTGTGAGGAACTTTTGAGGTTGCAGCAACCGAATGAATAACACTTCATCGCCTATGTAGATTAGTCCTGGGCAGTTGGATACAACTTAACATGACATAATAAGCTCTTGCATACTGCAATGTATCTTTGCTGGTAATGCTAGCTTTCAAAAGCGCGTTAGTCAGCATGCTTATAAGAAAAAGGTCCTATGAAGGAAGGAGCTTCTATTTATTTGGAGGAGGGGGGGGGGGGGCAAGAAGAGAAGATATAAAGGCTGTTACACTAGAAATGAGAACAAAGACTATCACTCTGTGATAGAAAGGATCCACAAATGCATGTCCAAAATACATAAGCGTGTAGACTCTGCGCCTTTTAAGGAACCTGCAAGTGTGGCTCAACCGCAAGCATGGCTTCGAATCATGATTACTACCTAGCACAGCTGCTCAACGGGCTCGTTTATTTCCATTTGTACCAGCACAACTTGGGAAACTGCGATGTCCTGACTACCTCTTTTGCCCGAGCTCACAGCAAATGCTTAACAAATCCCAACACATTCAAAGGTGGGGAATAATTTAGATCTTGGTAAGCGAATATGTAGGCGGGAGATATCTTGATGGAAAAGATCCTAGCATTCAAGCATAGATGGAACTTGGTGCCGCACTATGCTTAACCACGCACTACGCCCGCCAATCTGTTTTGGCAGCTCAGAGGGAAGGGTGTCACTCTCTTGGCAATTCCTTTATTTTCATTCTTTTATGCTGAAATAGAAATCGCTTTAACCTGAAAGTTCCAAAAGGAGAGAATAACATGGCCTTGTCTGTACACAATTCCAGGTTAGGTTCTCGTTTTGACGGAGTAGTTTAGTCCTTTAGTCTCCTTTAGTTGAACCCCTTTAGTCTGAAAGGGGTTTAGTCGTATGTCCTACTGGTTCACGCCACTTGGGTTTCAAATGCGTTACGTAAACAAACATCACCCGGAACCTCAAAAACGCTTACTATGAATGAATGCCTGGTTTATCTGGTAGTAACTTCTCCGGCTGTAATACGTGGATCAGAATGTGTATAAGGGGTTCCATATGATCATTACGGTCTTTGCTATTCTCATGATAGTTTGACGATTATAAAATGAATCACTTTGAGAATATTCAACTATAGACATCATAGCTTATAGTTTTTTAATTCTTCATTTAACTTTGGCCAGCAGTAGGCTCTCCCGTCAAATGTTATTCAAAGGCTTGGATGAATATCAAGACATTGTTCTCATGAGTGTGTTAATTAACATAACAAGTTATTCAATAAAAGTTAACAAATTGCTAACGGGCAAAGCACAATAACTTAAGCGTTATGCTATGATTGTTGCCGGTCGTGGTGACTATCTGACTATTACTCTACTATCTTTGTCACAAACCGTTCAATAGGCAATCGATCTTTAGCAAAAGTAAGTATCTTGGCTAAAGATACTTTGAATGGTTTCATGGCGGTGATCACATCGATTAACGTTGTTTTGCATGGTAATTACATGTCTTGCATCTGTATCTGTGTAATGTCGCTATAATCATTGATAGATCACTTAATACCTTGCAATTTCAACTTGCAACGCTTGTTGACCTCACCTATTTACTTACTAGGTTGTTTTTCACCTTTGATATAATCACAAAACTATGGCGGTGGGTAAAAATGATAATCAATGCTTAAGTAAAATGCAAATAAATAATATGCGTAGTTTGGTTACGCAGCATATTCGAAAGAATTTTAAGTCGAAGAAAAATAAATCATGTTTGCTTTATCCACATATCAATTAAATGTCTACGTGGGTGATCTAGCAAATAATGTATGTCAAAGCTGACGAAAGTTCTTGGAAAACTGAAATTTTGTTTTTTGTACAAAATCCACGAATAAGTCGAGAAACTAAGCCTGGATTTAACCTAAGCCTTAGTAGTAGGCTAGATTAAGGCTGCAATCTTGATAAGGTCCAAAGGCTAAGTTCAGGCTAGAAGTAAGAATTGTAGCTGATTAATTCACGTACGCTTCAAAATGAACCGAATTTCAAAATGAAAATGTTGACTCCTTGTTGGTATTAAAAACTACAGCGTCATCCTATACCAATTTTTGTCTTCACGTCTTCCCAGATCGAGAGGTGCACAGAATTAACGTGGTACGTCAATGAACAGGAAAAACGAGAAAGTAGAAAATAATATTTCAAACGGTTCCAGAGCATGCTCACAGGATGTCAGAGGATGTGTGGGTGGAGGGTAACTCTAGTTACGAGTTACTCTCATATGCATGTTAGCAACTCTAGCCTGAGAGTGCATCACTTGAGCTGTATGTAGCCCACCACCACCCTGTTTTAAAAAAGCACAATATGAGCTCCGCCTAGGAAGGAAAAAATTATATAAAACTTGAGACTTCTCTGAACTGAACTCTATTTTGCCATGATTTTGCCGATTTTTAGTTTTTTTGTTGTTTTTCGTTACAATATTGATTGGTTATTACAGTATTGAAGTTCGTTTATTTATTGCCACAGGCCAAAACTAGTTTGGTGTTCCTTGGGACCGCCGGGTCTTATATTTTCGATGTCCAGGTCGTGTTTCGTTTGTAGATGCCAATTTCAGCTCGTTCTCAACGAGTCATCTTCGGCTTTATCAATCCATTTTGCTGGGTTCCACTTAAGAATTATTTTGCTTGGTTGTGGTGGTCACCTCGGTAAAGCCACCTCTACTTTGTGTTTCTTGCCTTGGATTTTGACGCTAAAAGGATTCCTGAAGTTGGAGTATGAATACTATAAGTGCACAAAGCCAAGGTACTACTATTTGGGATACGGCTTGTAATTTCAGTTTAAAAACAATGCGTTCGTAATCTAGAGGTATGGCGCTACACTTCATCATCAGTTATTCTGCAGTCAACATCATACTCCAGAGCTTCAGATTCTCAACATTTTGATGTGGATGACGCCAAACAGATCCTTCCCACGATCACCTGCAGGTGAGTTGGTTGATTTTACGGGATCCTTACTGCTTCTTGGTCGAAACATCTCTAATCTGAAATGTCTATCCATGTGTGATCTGACCTGATCTTGGCTTTTCCACCGAAAGCTTCTGTGTGAGCTTGGTTTGCGTCTCATCCTTTGGGGTTTTGACATTTAGGTACGACATTTTTCAACCACGAAAACAACCCATTTTCAATAGCAATCCTGCATGGATAACCGACGTGCGGCCAGATTTAGGGTTACATGTAAGCCTCTTCTTCTTAAGCTTCCATTGTTGATTGAATTTTTCTTTATGGTCTCCTTTTTTTGGGTCTTATGTCTGATACTTCCGACTGCCTTGTCGAAGCGGTAGCCACCTGATTTGCTTTCTTAGTACAGTCGCTTGTCAAAGGCATACTTCACTTTCGGAGATAGCATTTCTGATTCAATTACTCTCGGCAACAAGTGGTTGTTGCCGTCACACTGACGGTCCGTTCTAGAGAATTGCTCTCACTATCTGGGTTCCTTTTAGTTTTTTATGTTCCCATTTGGTTTAAGTAACTTCGCTCCTGTTTGTCGGCTGACTTTAACTAGTAGAGTTTTGATGGTCTCCTTGAACGCTGCATTTTTTTTCGCAAATTTTTCTAAAGAGGATCTGAAAGGTAGCCGAAACTGGTACGAGCTCTACTGCAGATAACCAAAAAGATGTTTGGTATCTAAGGGTCTAATGTGCCCAAAAATGTAAGCAATTGATGAGGAAGTGTATTCTCGGTTTAATTTTGTTGCGTAAGGTTTAAAGGCGCATGAAAAACACTTAAACGGAAATGACAATGGTTAAAGTTCTTCTCAAAATATAAGATATGATTAATCACGGCTCAAGTACAAGGCTTTAATCTCTCAAACTCCAAGGAAAAAACGAAAGATCTAGCAGAGAACCTTCTGAGTACGACGAGCTTAGAATAAAAACTTGAAATGTGATAGGCAATGGCACCTAAGCCGAACACTAACATAAGGCGCACGAAACAGAAAGTGATCACTATCCCAATCCAGAAGAATAATGACACATGACGATATATATTTCGGGTGAACTTAGAACATCATTAATTAAATTCCCTTTCGATATGATCGCAGACCATTTGTTTTTCGAATGCATCTCGCCTTGGAATTGGATTGATATCTCAATACCACTAACATGCTCCTTCACATTTGCATACGATCTCGGTGCAGAGTCTTCCTCAATCCGAAAACTAATAGAACTTACCTAGGTACCAATATTGATTGAGGTATCTCGAACAAAATTAATATTGGATTAGCCAGGTCGTGATCTTGATTTGAAGTCGTTCCTAGGGATCAGTTACAAATTGGTAGTAGGTATCTGTCGGATATGCAGGCAGGCATCCAATAAAAACAGATCCAGTTCGATGGATAAATAAATTTTTTTATCGTCGTATAGATGTTGAGACATGTTGTTAGTTATTTGGGTTTTGGGTTTGACGAACTTCTAAGGAATTCGGAGATAAAGCTTGTCGTTGTGAACCTTGATACGAGCAATTGGGATCACGTGAAATTCGGAGCAGTGAGTTAGGTGTTAAAAAATGCCGAATAATGGCAATAGGCTGGGATTTCGGCGAACGACGTGCTAATAGTAAGGGCATATAAAAGACCAACAACATAATCGGAGCCCGATTATCAACTAATTGGATTCGTCGCAGAATTAAGGAACAATCCTTTCTTAAATTCGGAATAATTTACCTCAGAACAGATTGCTGCATTCTCCATCATTGTTTGGATGACCGCACACCGAGAATCACTGGACATTATTATGCAATCCTACTTCGCCATCTGCATAACCAATCACCTCCTTGAGGCGGTTGCCGAAAAAACTTATGAACAATATAACTACCGGCTGCCACATAAATAAATGCTCGCCGCACGGCAAATTGATTGATCACACCATCGCTATTTTGCTCGGCAACGTATCCCACTTCCCTGGAATCGAATACATGCACACATGCATCGAGTATATTTACACGCTTATTCAAATGTCCCGCCATTGACTCCTGAACAAGATGTTGGACGAATCGAGGACCATCGACTCGATGTCCTCCGCGTCGCATGTTTTGATTGATTTATCGAGCATCTGTGACGAATTGCTTGGCTAAACGGACGAAATTGTCTGTCTGTCTGCCGGTTGTCTGTACTCGATGGCAGGATGGACATTTCCAATCACATTTGCCTTCGCCTGATTGAGCTGATTCTTTGTTGGTCGGGTCATTGTTTGCCGGAAAGGTGATGGTTTTTGCTATTGATGCGGTCCACAATTACACCTAATAAATTTATCACGGCAATGAAATCCTCTTTGGCGAATATGCGGTAGGGATTTGTTGAGGATGAAACGCGCCGCCTGATAGATGGTAGCAAATTCAATAGTGAGGATATTGTCGTCGAGGAAAATTGTTTGCTTCTCCTTTTTTGCGTTTTTGCAATTGACTAGACCGGAAATTGTCCTTTTTGCATGAGGACGACGACTATGATTCGATTTCAACTATTTTTGATGCGATTATTTATCTATTTGCCGTCATATCCGTTGCACACTGCAAGCAAATGCATCTGGAAAAATTGCGGACTGCAACATGATCGATGCGCCTGAGTAAAATTAAGCCAATTTTCCGGGCTATTTGTCGATGATAACAGCTCAATTATACAAAATTGGTCGCGTATGATTGAGACATATATTTGAGAAAGGTTAGCAGATGATTGATAATGATTTTGTATCCTATTAACAAAGGACGTTCATCCAAATAAAAAAAAATGTTCTGGGCTCGCCAGTCATTGTGATGCTTACATGAATGACACATTTTCTACGAAAGGAAATTAAAAATTTCAGATTTTGATTTGTCTATTTTGATTTGAACAATTTTAATGTGTCTTTTTGCATTTTCATCAATTGAGGAGTGAATATCGATCACGACATCAATCACAAATACTTGCGACGTGAAAATAAAAAAACAAAATTGATTTTTTGAACTATTTTGCGAAGTTACCAACCGCAACAAAATATAGCATGGCCTACCAATTATAAAGGTTTAAAATTTTCATATAATTTCGAGGAAAGGAGACAAAACCCAGAAGCGAAATGGGTTTCATTTTGTCATTATGCGTGAAGTAGCAAACCATTGTGCCAAAAGGATGTGTATCATGAACCAGTTGAGAAAGTGTTAATCCGTAAATTATTGCCTAGAGTGTAACACGCTGCGGAGGATCATGACCTTTACTACGTTTTGAACTTACCACGCTAAAATTCCCGGCAGCTCCATAAATATTTCCGCGTGACTATTTTCCCAGTATCGTCGAGGGTGGAAAGGAGTAGTAACGATAGTATGGTGCAGTAAACATAAAACTTTTTTTATTGCTTTTGTAAGGGAGAACAATCACGTTCAACAAATTTACACAGCAATCGTTGGCGTTCATTAAGAGGTATGAAATCTCATAAGTCTCTGAGTTAAGAGAGCGCGCAAGGCGTGGCCTTTGGAGGCAAGAGCACTTGCTTGCGCCGAGAGAGTTACGCAGAGGTTGACCTCGACGAAAGCGTCACAACCATCTCCTCAGCGACTTTCTCGGAAAGTACGGGAGTCACAGAACAGCCTTCCCTGAAATGAGGCTGAATTTTCGGGGTCTTTTTTGACAACACTTTGAAAAAAATTGTCTGTGGATCCAGCTACGATGATTGTGACTATTATGGCTCGTTTGGTCTACTCGAAGACGGTGATTGAGGAAGGCTTGGAGACGGTGGAAGTTCTTTAGCCTATCCAAGAGATTATGGGTTTAGATGATTGTTGAGAGTTTACGTCTATGTCCTACGTACGTTGGTAAATTCCTGAATGGCCCGATGCGTGCCGGTATACTGAGCCTTAAGGGGTTCGGAGGAAACGTCAATTCTGCGAAAGCCTTACTCGTTGCTGCGTAGGTCCTTGAACATAAGAAGGTGACAATTAATATGCATGTATAGCAGCAAAAAAGTTGCATATGCTCCAGGGCATTGCATTTTTAGTTGTCAATTCGGCTGGCAAGTCTTCCTTAAAAATTGTTGTGGACTCTCAAAAGAGCTGTTGCAAGCGCGTGTGTCCCAAGGGTTTATTTTGTCGCTTGAGCACAGATTTCAATGCCTCAATAATCATTCGATGTATCAGAATGAGCGACCCAGCCCACGAAGAATGTCTGGGCAACAGTTGGTGCTTTATTATCCTTAGGTGGAGTTGCTTCACGCTAATGAGAGTCGGGAAGAATGATCATAAACGAATCCTCGAACCCGTCTGATTTTGGTAGCTTGTTTCGTTTTTTTCAGCTGAAAACTTTTCAGCTGATAGTGGCTTACAAAACAAAAGTCCTAAAATTGAGCGATCCTGTTGATTGAAACTCATTTTCTGTTTTTTTTTCGAATTTTCGTTGTCTGAAATACAATTAACTTCCAATAAACAACACAATTTGAACGAGATTCCCACACAGTTCATTAGGAAACTTCGAATCCAATTTCATCACTCATTTTTGGACAGAGTCCAAAATGGATGAAGTCATCAGGAACGTGTCCAACATTAACGAAAAACTTTGATGCAGGATGGCGTTATCTGTAGTGGGCGTTGTGGGTAGTGGTTAGTTTGAAGGGTAGTGGTTTGTTCGAAGTATATGTTATATGTATATGATTGGTTTCCAATTTTGTTTAATCTCGCGCGAAATCAAGTATTGTAGGTTGAATATCTTGTTGATATTCGAAAATGCTTCCTGAAAGGACACTAGACTGCTATATGTTGCGTAGTTGCTTATCCCTTTATTCAATTGTCCCAGCTTAGAAAATTCATCCCATATTCAAAAACACTTCAGAAAAAAACTTTAATTTAAGTTAAATTCGCAGTGATGTTGCTCGCCATATAATCCTGTGAAAACCATTCTTGCTTAGTAGAACGGAAGTTTGTTTCTCACAGACTCAGTCTAACTAAAAATAACTTCGAGCCTGAGAAATACAAAAGTCGATTCGGATATGCTAAGCTGAAAATGAAGTTTTCCCCCAAAAACTTCTATTCCGTCCACAAATAACCGTCATCATTATATAACTACATCAGTTCATTTCACTGACTGTCCCTATTGATCCCACTCCTTTAAAATTCATCGACTTTTTGCCGTTTCCATTCGTTAAATCCTATGTGAATACATCCTCGCTGGATGGCTAGGATACAAAAAAGAAAAACACGCATAATAACTAAAGACGCCAAACATTTTTTTCGGAAAATGACGGAAGGAATTTGGGTCACATGACAAGGTTGGGTGCTGTTCTTCTGTTAGTATCCCAGCTCGTAGTGGTGGTAGCAGACAGGGGTGCAGTAAATATAAGAAATAGGACATTTTATTAAACTGGATACAAATTACTTTCACTGAGCTCTGTGTCTTCCGACGAGTTTTTCCTGAGATCACACTTCGGCAATAGCCAACTTTGGAATAGTTTCGCAGGATATTCAGCCCAGCGCAAACACATATTATAATCTCTTTCAAACGTTTCAACAACACTGTTCATCCCTTACGAGATAATACGCTCATTTTATTTTCGTTTTTGCCATTTGTTTTTCAAGTGGAAAACTTGAACTGTAGAAAAGGAAATGAACAAGAATCTGACGTTTTTGCCAACAGCAAAAAATAAATGTTCCATTGTTAGCAACTATGGGAGAGGAGGATGTGGAAGGAGTGGAGAGAATTCGGGTAGGAATTCGCTTCACATTCCACTTCAAAAACCCACCACATCATATTTAAGCTGAATCCATTTCCATTCACCCTGGTCTGAATTGAACAGCCGACCCAGCGACCGCTGTAAGGAAGATCGATGACGAAACATTCTAGGATTGACCTCCATTAGCTATGTCAGATTTGTGTTGTGCATGCAAATAGTAATGTCGCCAACTATATAATACCGGCCGGCCCAGCTATTTATTGATTTTGTTAACATGGGGGGTAGCCACGGATTTTGCTCCACATTCATATGTGCAAGTTGTTGGAGGTTTCTGTGTCGATGACCGCCGTTTCTACATACGAGGAACGAATAAATCGAGTGGAAATTTAATAGTTAAAGTTTTTATTTTCATCTTAATTTCGTAAAAGGACTTGTTTTAGTTCTGAACATTTAGGACAAGTCTTTTATTACAAATGAATTAGCTGACGTTTATTGTTTTGGAAATAGATGTGGGTTGCAATGCTGTCCATCCAAAGTTTGTCTAGAGTTGGGAACAAATCATAAAAAATTAATTAAAAGCTGACTATTGGGTTAAGTAGGACAAGAACAATTACTATGGTGATAACACCGATTACAATCATTTGATGAATTTATGTAGCCAACAGAATAGGCTTTTATATTTTTCAAGTTCTCTGACATAGTCTCCTTTTAATGTTACTCATTAAATGGCTCTAGCCGAACAATTTCAATTTTCAGTTAGGCATCTTTTATGGGGTGTTCAATCACCAATTGTATATAGATGATGATGTCCTAGCTGAGCGGACAGTAAGTTTTTTGAACTATTGCAATTAAAAGTGTATATTACAGTACAGTAGAAAAGGCACTGAATCATACACCAATTTGAGCTTAAACTCTGTTATATACATCAAGGTTCTGCAGGTATGATATAAGTCGGACTTCAAATAGAATGGGATCCTTCTCTGCTCCTGCTCAAATAATGATGGTTTCTCTTGACAGATTGTAAGTTGTTGGTGATCTTAGTTGGTGTAATGACCGGGGAACTGGTCTAATGCATAAGTGTGCCAGTTTTTCGGAAGGATTCTACTAAGCTGACTGTAAGATACTCGGACATGCAGCACACCTGGCATCAGCACACCAGGCATCAAAAAGTCAATATGTTTTCAAAAAGAGCTGGGATTTTGTCAAGAATAAACAGTCAAAACTCCAAAGAAATTCATAACCCTCGAAACTACCGGGCCAAATGTATTTACGCAATCATCTTTGATACCACTGGTAAGCCAGGGCGTTTGGATCTGTTGTGTGGAATTTTTCTGATCTACTACCCAAGGAACTGACAAAACCAACATGACGTTATAATACCTGCCACTTACATAGGATTTGGGAGGCTGAAAGAGGCCAAAAAAGGGTTCGAAACCGAGTTCATAGTCTATGCCAATCGTCATATCTGGGCTACTTTACATAAAAAGACATTTTGTTACAACTCAAATGATCAGCTCTTGTCGGCCTTCCAGAGGCTTAAAGAACAACATCATATCCACCTGTTTAGGTTGTTGCAGCGCCAGTTTATACTAACGCGGCGCATTTATTGCATTACAATTAAAAACTTGAAACGGATTAATTTTTGAGAACATCTAGAACATCTAGACACATCCTTGCACTGTAAGAACTAGAAAATCGCACAAAGATAACCTCCGAGAAACATTTTTCAACTTTCAACAACGCAAAAAATTTGAGTAAGATACATGACTCCTGGGTAGTAGAGACCTGTTCTTCAGGATCAGGACCAGGATCTGTTCAGGATCCCACCAATTATTAGATTTAAAGAGGCTTGAATCGTCAGTATTTTCCCTAAATATTGTTTTAACCTTAACCATCAATCAAAACAGATTCACACATGATACTTAAATAATCGGTTTTGGAAACGATTATTATTAACGTCCACTTAGGGTTGATACTTAAAGTACGTAGTGTTTTTATTCCCCTTCACGGCTTCGTACACTTGCCAAAACTAGGCCACTTGGAAACAGCTTGTTTTGGGATGTGACAAGTGTGTGTCAAATACGGTATGAGTTGAAGCTAGAGCTACTTAATACGGGCAGGATATACTTGCACAAATCCTCTTGTTTGAAGGGCTGGAATGTATTACTGTGGACGCAAAAAATCAGACTTGTTCCTTTATTTGTGTTTCGACCTCGGATGTTATCCTTATAGGTTTCTGGGATCTGTGCTAGTCCAAGCTTTCGTTTCGTGTGCTAAATTTCCATATTGAGGAAGTCCGTCTAAGGTTGCTTAGATCTAGTTTTGCTTAGATTAGTTATCTCCCTCGTGAGATCTTCCGAGTTTCTTCTCTGGATTAAAGGATTACCAGAATCAGGCAGGGTCTAATATTTTTAAGCTTTGTTTTTTTTACATCAAATTCCGTTTAAGACATGTTATCTCTCTCGTGAGATCTTCAGAGTTTCTTCTAAGGACGAAAGGATTCACAGCATCAGGCAGGGTCTAATATTTTTAGCTTCGTTTCTTACATCAAATTCACCCTTCGCTAGCGTTTGGCCATGACGCGGCTTTCTCAAGCCACCTGTCGATGTTTCCATTCTCACAGTATTCTAGGATCATGTTCAGTTTGACATGCAGACCTTTGATATGGGGGTCAGTCTTCCAGTTTAGAAAGTATTGCTGTTGCGGTTGAGTCCCTGGAGCTCATTTCAACGGGGATTCCATCGCTTCCTTCTTCTATAAATATCAGAACTAGTGGTCATGACGTCGGTTAACCTTTTGGGTCAATCGAGTCTCTAGCACGTTTTGTCTTCTGATCAGCTGGCTTAGGTGTTACCTTCCCCAACTCTTCCGTCTTTGTAGTAGATTTTCTTGTTGAATTTTTACCGAATCTCGATGAAGCAATTATGTTTAGTTCTCCTAGTCCTAGCATATAATCTGTTACCAGTTTCCTAACCTTTTTAGACTAAGTTTTTCAGACACCATTTCACATCCGAACCTCTGAGCAAATTCTTTAGTCCTTTAGTTGGCGTCTAGCTGAACCTTCTAAGTATGGTTGGGACACACATTTCGGGCACTCCTTCTGCTTTACTGGATTGAAAAAGGAGATTTTGGCTCTAACAAAAAATTTTCCTAGTATTACATTTCGTGGATGGCCAGCACGTGCAGTTGGCCTGTTGTGGCAATGTTTTAACAGAACCAGGTTTGTTGAGTAATCTGACATACCAGGATCCAATTTTAGTTGGCAGAGAATTTCCTGCTCGTTTTCGGTCATCCAAGTGTATCACATCGAGAATTTCATGTTGCAAATAATCTTTTGTTTTTCCAGCTTAATGGCATGGTTATATGGTTTCACTGTCACATCTGGAGGACTTGTTCTTCATCCTCTAACGTTCGTCTTCCGAGTGAGGTACTGATGATAGCCACATAAAGGTGTAAGAAGGATTTGGTAGCAGAGCTCCTTGCCTGTTCAAACTTGGTAGTAATCAATTTATTCAATGCCTCAATGAGGTCGAGCATTATCATTTGCAGGACATTCTTCATGGGTTTTAACTGAAGAAATCGGTTGAACGTACCTGGAGGACTTTAAAGGGATATCAATGAGTCATCGACACGCATGTGCGAACCAGTAAACGTATGCGAGAGTGATTATTCATATGTGCAAATATTTTTTTGGAATCGAAATAAGCTGTAACTTAACCAGCGAACCAGACGCTCAATCACTTGAATTTCGAACTGCTTTGCGCCAGTTTTCGAATCACCTGTGTCGTTTTCTGATTAATTTAAAGAATTTGATTTCATCGAAATCGAATTTAGCAGTGGCTCCATCGATAAAATATTATCGTGCATACACGGTAGCGCTAAATTGATGCGTCGATGCGCCTTGGACTCATTTTGTTATTGTTAATTCTGTTGTTATTTTTATCAATTTTTATCAATTTATTTTATCCGAGCTTTTCAGTTTTCCGCATTCTGTAATCTCTTAATCTGATACTAACATTTATGGACTAACTAACAAGCGAATAGTGTGACATGAGCGTCTGATAATTCGTGTGTGAGTCGATTTATTTTTATGATTGAGTACAATATTGGAACATGTTTCCTGGAAAAGCTCATAAAATAATTTACCAACAATTGAAACGATAACGAAAAAAACTTCCCCTCGCTTATTCGTTTTGAGAACGACGCAGAAGCTATTGTTTACATTTTTCCTGCTGGTATTCCTTGATGTCTTACATGTAGTGGTATCTGACCAAAGCTAGCAGGTAGTGTCTTAATAGTTGCTTTTATCGACGTCATACTACACAGAATTAGCTAAATCAAAATATCAGCTCTATATTTTTGAAAACAAAGGATGGTCTTTTGGAAAAACCTGCACGTGCTTCACAATTTACGTATTTGCGATCTCACGACAAATCTTCGGTAAACCAGGATTGATCGGACGGTTCTAGATTGATTTGTATCTATTGCTTGAAAAAGATACTTTTGAACATACCATGGTTGACTTCTTTGTAAAAATCCGACCATAATACTAGTAATACGTACATAATACGTGTGCGTATTGTGCGTAAAGGATAAAAACGGTAGCTGCTCTCACCGGTGGCTGAAAATAAAAAAAATTAACTTTGATCCAAAGTTCATAATTTCGACCTATTTAATATATTATCAGTTTCATTAGACGATAGGCATCTGAAAATTATGCGTCCATAGTTAAATGACAACAACAGATAAATTGACCTATGTTCATGGGCACGTTTCGTTATCTTCCTTGGCGCTAAGCTTGACGGATTTCAGCAATGTTATCTGCTCAGTTTTGAGTTTGAAAGGAATTCTTACGACGTAGTTTCGAAATAAATTAGAGAATAGGTGAACAGGTGCATCCCCGCACTGCAATGCCACTTGGATTATCAAATCAGGACTTTGATCTGATTGCGAAGCAAGTAATACAAAAATTTAATAAATTGTAGATATAGTAGGACTAGCAGTAGTAGTAGTAGTAGTAGTAGTAGTAGTAATAGTAGTAGTAGTAGTAGTAGTAGTAGTAGGAGGAGGAGGAGGAGCAGTAGAAGTACTAGTAGTAGCAGCAGAAGTAGTAGTAGCTGTAGCAGTAGAAGTAGTGGTAGTAGTAGTAGAAGTAGTAGTAGCAGTAGTAGTAACGGTAGTAGTAGGAGTAGTATAATAGTAGAAGAAGTTGCTGTTGTGGTGTTAATTGTAGGATAATCTTCACTTTTTACACAATGGACAATGTCAAACGTCTAAAAATCCGTAGGAGGTCCGTAGCCGTCCCTATCGATAAGGATTTTGACTCACAACCTAATACCATAGTATTGGGTTGTAAATACTTCTCAAAACAACTTGTTTTCGTCAGGGCATCACACCCCTTAAGATGCGTCATAACAGAAAAACGTTTTTAGCTGAACATAGAGGTAATCTTGCCTTCTTCACAGCTTTAAGTTCATTATTCAAAGATTGGCATCAATGCAAGGACGATTCCAGGTGAATGCCATCACGTCTCTCTACAACAAAGTTGGTGTTGTTGGCTCTATTGATAATACTAACTGGCAGCCCTTGACTACCAATTTGTTTTTCTGATATTTGTCGAAGAAATTTGTGGCATTTAGCTCGTCTTCATGTTTTTGATCAACAAGAGATGAGCTCAGAGCCGACCAGGAATAGCTTCAATCTTTCAGGTCCTGTGAATGTTTGATAAATAGCCTAGAACGTTCGAATTCTTCGCATGGAATGGTGGAGGCTGTGTGAGAACTCACGGCGTTTACGAGAGATCTGAGAGTACTTTTAATGATGGCTTCATCAACGTCCTGCGACAGAGTCATGCAGCGGAGACTTGATGAGCTGAAAGCGCTAACTCACATCCTGTAGACATGATAAGGCTTAGGCAGAGCACAAGGCAGAGCTGATAACTGGAACCATTACAATTATTATCGTAGAGGATTACAGACAGAACAGAAGCTACAATAAATTAAGCCAGAAATTTTTTCAAAGACCGATTTTTTTAGTCGTAAAGTTAATGAAACGAACGGAGCCACCTGGAGCCGAATCAAAGGAAAAGGGTGAAGGCTACTGCCATCAAGAACAAAAGTAGATGACTCCAAAGTGAAACAGGAAGCAGTAATGAAGTCTCCACGCTCTATGACAATAACTAAATAAGGGTCCTTAAAAGACAATGAAAAAAAAAAAAACAGGTATAAGTTGCGGAGCCTTGCTGTGTTGGTAAATGTCAAAGACGGTCTGAACTTGACATTCTAAATGAAATCAAACGTAACTTGAAGCCTGCGAAAACAAAACTACAGTTGAAATGCATGAATAGCTTAATCGCACGGTCACTAAGTTAAAATCTAAGTACCTCATCCTACAACGGAGTCAAGCATATGACCCTAAATCAATAAGTTCAATTATCCAATGAATGGACTCATAGAAAATCAGGGACATTGAATGCATAGCAGAATTCTTTGAGATAATAGAGTCTATGACCCACTGACATTTGATTAAGTCCCTTAAGTCCTCTAGATCTCTTTAATGCATAAGACTTCAGGTCGTGTTTGACAATGGCAAGCCCAATAGGTAACTTGCCACAATCATAGACCGGACAGTTTGGCGGGCATTCTGCAATGGTGCGCGAAGTATGATGCGCCATCCTCTTGAGTACATTTTTATAAACTGTAAGGAGACTGATAGGTACAGCTTTTTTTTGAAAAGAATCATTTCTGGTCATAAGGAAATAGAGTGCTCACAGATTGGATGCCGCATCCTATGCAAGTAAAAGTTAATCATCTGATTCTGTTCCTGGCAGCGTAAATGCATTACAAGATCTAAAGAGCCAATCTGCTTAAAAATAACTAAGTAAGATATGATCCATGTCCTCCAATCAATCAGCTCTGGGCCGAAACCATGCACGACTTGCTGGATGGAGTTGCAAAGGAGTAGTGGCTTGGTGCTGGTATTACAATAGTGACTCAACATAGATAATGTTAGATGTCTTTGTAGCTGATATTCCACCGATGCCATATCCGATCGGTATTAAATCCGCCTCCGTGGCTTCAAGGCTTCGGCAGGCCAGATGTCAGCGTGTTATTTTTATGAGCGGAAACGACATTTTTAGTATATAATAAGTGTCAATGATCCAACAACATCTTTTTAGTACAGGCTTAACGAATTGAGAAAAGCTGCCTCGGATGTAGAGAACGAATCCTTATTGGACATGGTTTCAATAAGAAAGTAGTTGACTGGAGAATGTCCCATCTCAATTTAAGAGAGAGAAATCTTCTAAAAATACCGGCGAGGATCGGCTTATCATCATGAAAGCTGGCTACTCACCAACTTTTACTGGGATGACGTAATTATCGCTTGTATTTACTTTTTTTCTAGAATCAAGAAATGGAAGGTTTTTGTGGACTAATTCACAAACAATCACCAATACATTACAATTGAAATAGGTGAGTGTCTGAAGCAGACCAGAGGAGCAGAAGACTAACCTGGAATAGTAGGGAAATACAGCTTTCAACATTGAATGGGGGTTAAGTTCCATGAGTTCAGGATTCATGCTTTCGCCCTTAAAAAGTAGTCTCGAGAATACCTGTCAGTCCATCTTGAATATGTTTCGGCTTACGGCTTAACGGCCGACTTAAAACATGGTCGAGGGTCCGGACCGACTGAAAGGATCAGTCCTATCAGTACGGTCGAATGAAAGGTTCCGGATGAGGACTAGGAGAATTGCAGATTATAATGTAGTGATATCTACCTTAACTATTTTTACGTTTCCACATGAATTTCTCTATGATTTTATGACTTAAACTCACCGTTGGTGAGAAGTTGCAGTCAACGTAGTGTTCAACTCCTTAGGCTGTTATGGTCAGACAGAGAGAATCCAGCGAACAGAGAAATCTGATCCCCTTTGTTAAAATTCATTTTTTATGAATTCCGTCAAAGAGGACCATTGCGAAACAGGACATACTGATAAATAATGGTCCAGTTGCTAGTTTTCTACGTCTCGGTTTTGTTTCAGATATTCGTTTAAATACAGTTTGGCTATTGCTGGAAAAGTAAGGAATATCAACAAACCTCTTATTTTGTAAGGTCATGCAGATGATCGAACACTGATAGATCCTCTATTCCTTGAACATAAAAGGCGAAGGAAGCTATTATGTCTGTCATTGGTAAATCTTCTGTGTTTCTGTTCTCTTCATTTGGCAGCTGTTGCTTTTCACCGTCTCAGAAGAAACCGTGCCGTGATTGATTCATAATCGTGTTGTATGCTAATGTATGCTATGACATAGCAACCCTCTGCTCTTTAATTTTACCACACATCTGGTACAATCTTTCGTTAAATTCTGGAGAACCGACCTCTTGAATTTCAACCGAGTCCTCGAATAAATAAAGCAACGTACGACTATGTTTCTAACGATAGGCAGTAAGCCTTGAGTCTTATTTTCTAGTGTCAGTGATGCGATAATTTCGTCCAGCAGTGTAAACTATTAGTTTTATTACTTTTGCTCGAAAGAAAGGTTGTGCTCAAGCAGGTTGTCAACATATTTGGATTCTTTCTAGGATAGTAAAGTTCCTGAACATTTTTTTCAGTTTTACCCATCTAGTTGGCTGAGAGCTTACCTTCTATGCCACAGTTCCGCAGTTCAAGTAGTTTCAATCACAATGAGATTTGAGTTTTAGAATCTAGGATCAGACTTTTACTGCACGTAGCTGAGATTGATAGGTTTAGGAAGGTAATCAAGGCTAAGGGCATATCCTGACTAAGTTAACATCTGATTAATCTTTGGCATCGTTATGAGAACGACACCTGGGTTCCAAATGTGAACTAGTTCTGCCGTTCCATTACTACAAACCTACTTCCACTGTGTCCTGATCCTTTCAGGACAAGGCTTTCTGCCCTTCCTGATACGAGCGTTCGTGGTTTCACATGGATTCTGAGATTTAAAAGAAACTTAATGATGGCTACAAATAATCGAAACGTGTCCTCACCAAACACGCAGTCATGGTCTGTCGGACGCTGAAGACCATACAAAAACCTAAAACCTAGTGCCTGAATAAATAACAAAAACAAAATTTTTTTTCGTTTGAATTTTACATTTTATTTCTCACTTCGTCCATTATTTCACTCTTGTTTTGCATTTATAACATTATTTGCATTGTTTTCCTTTTCTTTTCTATTGTAATGAATCTTCCTTGAGATGTGTCCTGCGTTTACACTGGAATACACGCAAAGTCACACCGGACATTATTTGCCTTTCATTTCCACGCACTATCCGTTCTGCGTTCTTTCATTTGTTTGAAAATTTAGCTTTGATTTGTTTTTATTTGCAATGGGGGAGGTGTATAAATATTCGAGAGACAGAGAAATGTAGACATTGAACATTTAAACGCTACATGTGTGTGTGTGTGTGTACAGATACAATAATAATTCTAAAAATAATTATTATATA
Organism: Stratiomys singularior; assembly: GCA_954870665.1. Classification (NCBI taxonomy): domain Eukaryota; kingdom Metazoa; phylum Arthropoda; class Insecta; order Diptera; family Stratiomyidae; genus Stratiomys; species Stratiomys singularior. The sequence goes on along the minus strand of OX940881.1, from coordinate 7,408,602 downwards.
TATTAATTTGAACAGCTTTTCATTATTTTCATTATTTTTATCTTTACTGCTTACTTTCGTGGCTATCTCTTATCGTTTTTCGCCGAATGCAATAGTTTATAGACTACAATTTGTCGCATAAAAAACGTATCCTCTGTGTTATTTTTTTTTAAACAAATGTTATTCAATACGATAGCAATAAAGCTGCATATTATTAATATGTAAGCGTAGAGCAGACGCTTGCGTTTATACAAATTCCTTTAATATACGTACATTGTTTTTTTTTTCTAACGACTCACTATCGGTTATACATTAGTCCATTCCATTCGTTCTGTTTCTTTTTTTATTTTTCGTTGAGCCAACCCTCTTGTAGGTCCGTTCATTTTTCACCGCGGAAAAAAACTTACAATTATGGCTGTGCTTAAAGGAAAGTCCCAACTCATTACTCCGATCCTTACAAACAAGGATCTCTTTTTACATACAAAACAATTGAATGGATTACTTGAGATGGAAATAAGTTCGATCGTTGTGGGGTTGGGAAGGAAAGAGAAATAGAGCTGAGTAGAGGAGAGTGGAATAGAGAGCGGTATGGTGGGTTTGTGGAGGGGGAGAGGGGGAAATAAGGGGAAAGTGGTGAAAAAAGTGGCAGAATCTACTGAGGTATGATGAAGGTGGTTTGATCGATTGAGGCCTTTTCAAAGAAACACACGAAGAGAACTCATTTCCCCTCTCAGGCAATCGATTCAATTTTCAAAATTCATTTGTTTACAATTAATAAAATAATACAAAATATAAACACAAAATTAATTATACAATACATTAGACGGATTTCTTTTTTTTTTTTTAAAAATTAGTTAAAATAAAATATTAAATACTGACATATAAAGTTTTGTGTGCGTGCAAAGGATGAGGGAAAGTGGTAAAAAAATAGGTACTGGGAGTCTTCGGGGAGACGTTAAAAACTAAGAACTATTTTAATACAATATATAATAAAATTATTCAGCGTTGCCAACATTTTGATGCAAAATGGTTGCTCGACGTGATCCTTTCCAGTCTATCTTGCTCCTACTCGGTGTTGTCGTTATTGCGACCGGGCCGACTCCGTAGCCTGCGCATTTTGTCCGGTTTGAGAACGGCTGGCGATTTGTAATGGGCTGTTTTGTTCTGGTAATACTTTTTCATATGGCTATGCAGTGGCTGCGAGCTGGCAATGCTGCTATTAATATTACTCCGATTACTACTATGGTTAATACTACTGCTAGCGGATTCAGCGCCATCTTCCTTTTCGTCCTTGCTATTAGTACTTGAAAATTTAGGTATACTATCGGCGTTAGTGTCACTAGTCCTACTTAAGCTACCACTACTACTGCTGCCCGTTATCCAATTACGAATATGATACTTTTTAGTGTTAGGATTTAGGAAATCAGTCAAACTATTTTGTATTGGCCTGTCATTTATTGCACTTGGCTCATCATTCGAGTATTCGTCGTGTACATTCGAATAGCTTCGGCGCTTGCCATTCTTGTGCCTAGGACTATTCATTGGACTGTCGTCTTTGTTCGCGATGCTTTCGCTTGCGTTGATGATCTCGTCACTTTTCTCAGTCCTACGGCCAGTCTCCTGACTCCCGCCGATAGCACTGGGCCCGCTCAGAACTAGCTGTGAAGGACGCGACTGGCGTTGCTTCTTGCCGCGATTTTTCCTCCGCGCCACACCCGCCAATTTGCTCCGTTCTTGCGACAAGTGCTTGCCACTTTGAGGACCAGTGGAAGTTAACGCTGAGGAATCATTGGCACCGTTCAATGTCAACGTAATACGTTGCTGCTGTTGTGATCTTCGCCTCTCCACCTGTTTCCTCTGGCTGCCATGCCTGTGACGATGACGATTCTCACCGCTATGATTATTGTTGTTGTTATTATTATTATTACTGTTGTTGGCGTTAGTATTGCCTCCTCCTATTGTACTTAAACTATTGTTGGATTTATGTTGTTGGAGTTGATGAGAATGGTGGCGTTGGTGCTGCTGCTGTTGATGATGACTATTGCTACTATTGTTATGGTGATTAACGTCATTAGGAAAACTGGTACGAGCTAATACTCGTGTTGTGGAAGGTACTGCATGATATTTCTCCGAATCGATTTTATGAAATTCTGAACATGGTGGATTTTTCCCTTTACGCCGAAATTGTATGACAAGCTTTTCATCCTGCCACAAACGATATTCGTATTTGCCGCGAACATCGTTCTCCAGGAAGTAGCATCGATCACTTAACTGGGACTGTAAAAAAAAAGAAAAGAAAATTATTACTACAATTGTTTCCCGTCTTGAAATATTTTTGTAGGTACATATTTTGGTTAAATTCAAGAATGCATAGCTAACGTAGTTGTTAAGGCTAGCTCTAGAAAATGTGATAAGAGATACCACACATCGAAGATGGCACAACTCCGAAATGCATATGTGTACGATACAAGGAAACAGATGGGGAACTATGGAATTTTGTAGGACAGAAATATAATAAGAGTGCTCCGTGCGCTGCTCTATAAAACGAACCAAATTGCAGCGTACCGGATAACCGTTATACGCTACAATTGTCTTCTAAATCTGTTGAAGTAAAAAGGATTAAAAATTAACGATATCTGAGCTGAGATAACGACAACGAGCCGGCCAAATATACTTTGAATGTTGAAGAGAAAAAAATGAGAACACTCTCGTATTCTTTGGCATGTACCCTGTGGAAGACGTCAATTACTTAGAAGTAAATAGAAGAATGCAGCTGGCAGATAAGACGTTCTTTCCAGAAACCGAAGACGACATTACAAAAATGCTTTGAAGGCGCAGGAGGCTAAACTCTAAGGCTAATGAATTAGCAGAGCCAAAGTATTTCAATCTATGCCTGAAGGTTGGTGAAGCTCATCAACCTTCAGGCCAGCTCAATGTAATCGCTATGAGCGTCTGTGGTCTGTGGTCTCGAACGCATCTTCGAAATAAAAACAGAAGTGGTGAAAAAGTTCTAGTGTACTACTGCTAGTGGTACTGAACTTATTTTCTGGGTAAGAGAGATTGCGAAACGACCAAGTTCCCCGGAGATGTCAGCTCATCTTTCTTCATTGAGAAAAGCAGCATTTGAAGGAGAGGTAGATATTGGGCAAAATGAAAGGCAACTAGGATTTGTGGATGGAGGAATAGCTGGAGGCGATGGGAGTTCTATCTATGGATACAGAGAGTCAAGAAGGGCAAGAGTAACGATATTTTGGGTGCATCGATTTCTAAAGGATCAAGTTGCATGACTATTCACCTTCAGTGGCTTATTAAGGTTAGACCTATGGCTGCCTTCCACGCTCTCAACTGCGACCCTATAAAATGCATTCATATCACCTCCGAGCTCATGCTATATCAACAAAGCTCGGCTGATAATGCCTAATAAGACTGAAACAGATCGGTACAGGTTACAGGCAACAACAGATTCTCTCATCTGTGTTAGGTGCATTTAAGTCTTGTCGGTCCTTAACACTCAAAATATTTACCAACGCTACACAAACACATAACGGGCAAACACGCACGATTTTATCTAATTTCACGGTGTGAAAACAAACCGAATAAATTTATATCTTTTACACATACGAAACAAACAATAGGTCACAGGGCACCTGTATCCTAACATAATATACCACCCAGAAAATTTATTAGCATTGTATATGAGCTTGTATTATGATTTTAGTGTGACTACCACCCTTACGCAATAGTGTCAGATCGAATTCACAAATATGTTGCTGCCATCATAAATAAAGATACTCACCTATACTTTGTACATTTAAGGTAATCGTTACGATACAGTGCATGGACTGGTACACACATTTTCCCATGTGATCGTCAAATATTGCACATGCATGTTGAAATGCAATAATATTGTCAATAATATAAAATTGTACTAAATGCATATTGCATTTGGAAGCAAATGACAACAAGAAAAGAAGAAACGAACGCAATCATCACATTTTTAGGTCACACGCGGAATTCAAGGGCGTGTGAATTGTCAAGTTTAGATAAAGATACGATGGATAACTTCCATACAAATAAATTTGATTTGGTTTTTTTTGTTATTATTGTTTTTTTTTTATTCTTTGTTTATTTGATTTACTTTTTGAAATCGAGCAAGAATTGACACAAGTGTTGGGTGGGTCATACGAAGGTTTCTGATAGTGTTCCGAGCAAGGTTGAATTTTCTTGCGAAAAGTTTGTTTGAAGTAATTTTCTATTAAGAAAGCGCAAATATATCCATGATACGCATGTTCATCGGATTTTGCGGGAATCGCTGGAAAAATTTATTCTTCGGGGTGTTACTGTTGAGAGCCAGAATAAATTTTTCCGAATTTTTATCTTTGTTCTGAGGGTTCTCATAATTTATGAGAAACCGCGAAAAAGCCCGCGCAAAACCCACACAAAAGCTGCGATTTTGATTTTTTGAGGGTTTTTTTCTTTGCTCCGCATTCCAAACAAGGAAGAGGAAGAATCTGGAAGACCCACATGAGTACAGTGTTAATAAATTCCACATTCTTGCTTTGATTTAACACAAAATTAAGCTCATTCACCTGCGATTGTGTGCTGAGCATGGAAAATTTAGTGCATGCATTCTTTTCTTTCTATTCCGTATTTGTTTTTAACAAATACAAATAGAAAGTCACTTATTCAGTCAATCAAATTATGAGACATATTCATATTTACTTAAAGATTTTCACTTCAACCCGGCTAAGCAAGAAATGTATGTTGGAATGAGCATAACTCATTACACCTACGTGGACACATGTAAGTTTTATGGCCAGATCAGGAGTTCGGGACCATCTAAACTTTACATTGGGATTATGATGATGTCGCTGATGATGATGATGATGATGATGATGATAATCATGAAGAAATCACTTTTGCGTCAAGCTGAAACCTAACAATTTCCTTGGTCATCGTATTTTATTTGGATGTATTTTGACAATTGTAGAAACAGAAAGTAAATACCCAAACTCGAAAAAATAGACATATATATATATATGTATTTCGAAATCATTGACTCTATTTACCCTCACGACATGACACAATTTTATGCATTTGGTTCAACGAAAATGTTGTGCAATTTACTCAAAATAGAGAGATACTAGTTCATCACCACCAAATTGCCACGTGTGTGTTACTTTCACATACGCACATACGTCTTGTGCATGTTTCAATTTCAGTTCTTCGAACCAAAAACAGAAAAAACGAAAAATGAAAATTCAAACAAACTTTACTACCACGAAGAAAGAAAGTAACTCGGAGTTGTTTTTGGTGAAATAAAAAAGTCAACATCCCTCAAGACATGATTTTGTATCTTTTTTTTTGTGTTTTTCATGGAAAAGTAATAATTTCTACATTATTTTGTCTCAAATCAGTTCTTTCATTTGCACGGTAAATGTTTTATTAGATGTTGCGACATTGTTTGTAAGGTTGCATTCATTTATGACCTTTTGGAGGGTATATGGGGTTTGGGTCTATGAACTCAATTTCCACCTCTTTTTCCTCTTCTTTTTTTTAAGAAATTAACTTTTGTCTGTTATCGGTTGGTTCTTCGAATCAGGCAAACAATTGTTTTACGGGGGAAGGGATAAATTTTCTCATTGGGTTTGAATCGAAGGTGGTGGGATGGATGCAAGAAAATTAGTGGACGCATTAACACGAGGCGAAATATTTCATCTTAAGATGAGCACGTTTAAAGGGTGACATCTGTTAACCTTTTCTTATCAGCAGTAATTTTCTAATAATGAGCAACCAGAAGTAAGAAAACTATCAAAAACTCTGTAGTCACGATCTAGAAATTCCAGGAAGATTCTGAACTTTGTAGAGAGTCTCTCCTAAAAAATCTTAACTCTAGAATTCTACAATACTTGGAAAAATATAAAACAAACAATAAATAGATAGTGGTAGGTCCAGGTCATGGTCTAAGAACAAAGTAAACTGATTAGCCAATAGTTTACAATCGGTCCTGATTGTCCAAGGAGCTTAGGAGTTAAAGTAACTATGATAATTGTCCTAGGAGCTCACAAGTTAAGCAAATATTTTGCTCCAATGACCGTCAAATAAACCAAAGAAAAACAAAGTCTCGAAGGAGCAAACTATGACGATTGGGATCCATATATTCTGAAACAAGAGTCATAGCAAAATGAATCAATGATTCGCTCCGTTTTTGGTTGCAAAAATCGAGCAAAAAATGGTGTAAAGGGTTGTTCAAGGCTTCTTTTCGATCACGATTCTCAGACCAAGCAGAACGTAGACAACCTGTAGGATACATGCCTTTGACATCTCCAATATTACATGCAATTACGATTAGATAGAATTTTTAGACTGTTAAAGGTTTCATGCGTCTTAACTCCGAATCGTGTAAGCAAACCGCAACCCTTCGCTGCAACAGGTGCCGTGTTCGAGTCCGAATTACGATAGTGATATTTGAATTCATGTTCGGATAAAAGCCCAGATGAACTTTAAATAATGACTGTCTGATCTTAGATGTGATCTGTAATATCGGGCAAATTTATCTAGTCAAGCGTGATAATGACCAGATCACATGCTCGTGAATTTCGATATTGAAATGCGGTGGCTCTAACATGCCTGCGGCCCAATTTCTGTAGTGAGCTGCTAAGCCACACCTAAGAAATAATGCTGTTGTACACTTTAGAAGTTTAATCACAAGCATCACTTCCTACTGATTCAAACAATCCTTTGAAATCCTTGAAACTGTTTTTATGCTCTGTACCACATACTGTTACATATACGTCGTAATATGTTTGGCAATAGTGGTGGATTATCCATTCATAAAGGAAGAAACGTGACTTATCATATCGTCCAAACAATACCACTTTAGACCGTTGAAGCCTTGTTGGTGAGACAGTTAAAAATATTTTTTCGGGTTTTGCGGTCTTAATGTTCTTCAGGGCTCCACTTTCTTAGAGGTCTGAAAGCTAACCACCTTTAATAACCTATAAAGATCGGGCTTAGCTAAAAGGATTCAGCACAGATATTGATCCAGATGAACTGAACCTTTTTAATCCGTATTGAGGCAAAACAGCATATTTTGAAAAACATTTACAATGTTGGACTTTCGAATTTCTTGAAATCGTAGTAATAATACATTTAAAATTTTTTCAGACCACAACAGGATCTTTCAAATAATATAAAACTTCTATATAGGCATCATCTTCGCAATAAAGTTGAAGCAAAAAAAATTGGTATGTTTGAAAAACAACGCTGATCAATAAAAATATAAATTAAACAAATGGTAGAATCATCGAAAAATATTCAGAAGAGAGAGGAGATGCAAAGAGAAAAATGAAAGGAAATGGGAGAAAATTAAACAGATAGATGAGAGACGAGGAGGGAAGAGATGTGAAGGAAAGAGGAGACGAAAGAAAAGTATAGGCGAGAGAAGAAGGGTGGTAGGGGACAAGTGGTAAAGAGGAGAGAAGTGAAGAGAAGAGAAGAGAACAGAAGGGATCTTCCCTTCCCGAGAAGAAAAGAAGAGAAGTGAAGAGAAGAAGAGTGAAGACAAGTATTGAGAAAAGAAGAGAAAAGAAGTGAAGAGAAGATAAAGATAAAGATAAGGAGGAGAAGTGTAGCAAAGAAAAGACAAACGAAAAGATGAGAGAAGAAATGCGATCAGAGAAGAGATCAGGTCTTCTCGAGAGAAGCCAAAAAAAAAAAAATAAAAGAATTCAAAAACGGCAATAAATCAGATATCAGAGGATAGAGTGGTCCTACATCAGCCAAAAGAATCAATTGACAGTTTACTCCCATACAAAACATAGCAAAACCAGAAAACCAGATGTGAAGAATATCTGGAAGAAAACACAAAACAAATAATCCTAGACAAAAAACAACAGGTTGTCTATTGATCGATTAAATTTTTCGAAAAGATAACTAGAATCTGAAGCGAACAATACAAGAGCTTCTTTCAAGATTTTGAGCAGGTTTTGAAAGCTGGTTTCCCTCTTCAATTTCACCGTTCCCGATAATCTTGTTCCTAAAATGATCAAGATTGGCAATTTACAAGCCCTTTTGAATGAGAAACAGTCGTGTGTCATCATTTTCATACCAGTAGCATCTTCGAAATATTTGAATCCTGTTCATATGCAATTGGTTTGGTAGAAAGGACCAGTGATCGGTTTCTCCTCGAAGTTCTGTAAACTAGTGTGTTACAGGTACCAAAAATTTTGCATCAATGGCAATTGTCAATCTTCAATGCCTTTAATTGTTACTGGCTTCGCAACAATAGGCAACCGACAACGAAAGAATGAAGACAATGTTCGAACCAGCAATTTGGAACTAAACGATGAGGAGTATTGCTGATGTGACATCTGGGCAGACCGACATCTAAAGCTTTTTGTCTAAAATGAGAACAGCAGAACAGCCGAGATCGGTTTCAGCGTCAAGATAGCCGGATTTACTTTAGGTCAAGGAAAGGATCTTGAACTGCAAGCTTCAACTCAAGAGCCCTGTAAGTTTTCTGAACAAGATATCAATATCCTTTCATTCAAATATGAAAATTCTTGCGGTTTGATTGAGCCCAAGTCTAGAATTTCAACTTGGAACCGAAGGACTTTGACTTGGTACCAAACAGCGTTTGGTCACAGGACGAACAAATCAAGCTAGTGCCTGGGGAATTATCGTGATCAGCTCTGATCAAATCAAGCCCCGGACAGGGTTCACAATTTTGATTTCAAAATGCTGTAAACATAATTGAAAATACTTTGCTCCAACAGAATAACAAACTATCAACCGAGTAGTGAACTCAATGTAAGGAAAAGCCAAAACACATGCCTGAAACTCCAGGAAAGACTGTTCCTGGAGCGAACAGGCTTAAAACAAGTATTGCTGGAAGCCTTGAAAAACGTTTTTAGCGAGTCTCGTGTACTATAGTGAACCATGTGAAACTCTACCTCAGTAATGGTTTAGTTAGAGAGTTTTATATGAAGGTTTGGGTAGCGTACAGTTTTACGAAAACCTTTGAAAGCGTTATCTGATAACTGTCAAAATGACAACCCGGAACAAAATGTGAAGTCCAAAGCTGAGACCTTGTTTGTTGGAAAGCACTGAATGGTCCTCGTTGATTCAGCTTGGAAAGCACACACGCATGAAAAGAAAACAACATATCTTAGTTCACACTGAACACTGGTTAACAGGAAGACTAGATTTGAAGCTACTGGACTACCGCCTGAGGGAAATTTGACAGACAGCGGTCACAGGAAGTTTAAAAGCAGGAGAGAGGTTTCAGGAGAGGGAAGCAAAAATTTCAATTGCAGTCATGCATCCAGCGATGGATAAGGGTCCGGGGCGTTTGAAAAGTTTGTTGTTCCGGATGGGCGTTGTTGTGAACATTCTTTTTGTTTTATGGTAATGTATTGTATGACAGTTCCATCGAGGTCGTCCTTTTGCATAGACAAAACACTGAAACAAAGACCAGATAACCCTCGAAAAAGTTGTCGGTTCCAAAGTAATAAAACTCAATCTAAAAATGGAACCAAATAAAAATTGTTCAATTTTTTTTAGAAGATAAAATAACAAATGGATTCTTACTTATCAAAATATAAAAAAAGGGGTCGTAACAATCCCATTAAAGATAACATAGCTGTTTGCAAAAATTTTTCTACAAATTTATTTCAATCAACATATACTACTGGAAATGGAGTTTGCACTTGTTAACATACAAATTACGTTAAACATTTTAAAACAAAAATGTACATTTTACATCTATTTAGTACTTAAAATTGTTTCGGGCTTGGTTGTAAATGTTGTCTATGATGTCTGGCTTAGTTATTTTTAATTAGCTAACTAACGATAAAATTCAATGTTGCAAGGCTTGCTTGTTCATTTTCATTTCACTGTTTTCGTTTTTTTTTTTTTTGGTTTTGTTACCGATTTTCTTCTGTTCTTTGCATCTCTAACATTTGTTGTTTTGTTTTATTTTATTTATTTCGCATTTAACATCACTTAAGTAAATCATTACACTCGTTGAATTTTCATTAGTTAGTCTTGTAAACTTAAACGGAGTTCATGGGATAGAGTAAAGTAGTAGTGATTGGTTATTTTTGGTTAGTTAGTATCATGTTAACTTTATACAATAGTAAAATCCGGGAAAGAAGAATGAACTTTGCAATACTGCCTGGACTATGACATGAAAACTTTCGTTCCTTTCTCCTCAAGAAAATGAGCCTCAAATTAAGTAACAAAACAATTAAAACATTTTAGAAAGCCTTTTGCATTAGAGGCTATGATTTTATTGCATTTTACTAGTAGCTTAAGGACTTCTTGTCCCAACAAACTTACCAAAACTCTGTCTTCCGAAAAAGTTAAATCTGAAGCCTGCATTTTGATAGCCTGTTCAAGTCAAGCGAACTACACTAACAGAAATCGGCGTTGATTTGAAAAAATATTATTCCGAAGGACCAAGGGCTTCCCTATAATGTTGGAGGGTAAAACGTCACATCCGCATATTTCACACAGTTTTTGGCCGATAAAGAAACATGAGCATTATCGTTGTCTGGATCAAAAATGTGGGCTTGTACATATCTGATCGCATATTCAAGCCGTATTTTGGGTAATGCTATCTTCAAATGGATCAATTGTTATGGTGCTGATCTATGAGTATCCAAGAAATCATTTTCGTAGGTTACAATGGATCACATCCTTCTCATTCCGACAAATACAAAGTGTAACCCTGGCACCATAATACTCGCACCATTCGTCAATGAATTCACTCGTTGCTCGGGGGTTCATATTTGTTTTCGCCTGCTTCGGGTTGCGGTAATGAATCCATTTTTTTTATCAGTTTTGCATGCATTTGACACGAATCCTCACTGAGAACTGTCTCTTATTCCTCCTCTTCCATGCCTCTAATTTTTCCTTTTCCTTCTTGCATGGCGTTTTTGTAAATCTATATAATCGCTTTAAATTTGAAAAATCCATCATTGATTTTTTCACGTGTTGTTTTCTGCTGGAAAATATTGAGAATAATATCCTTCTGAAAAACGATGAGTGGCACTTTTCTTTTGATTAAAGAACAAATCTAATGCTTCCCGTCAATGTTGTCCCATCTAAACGTACTCTCCATTTTCACGTGATAGAAAAAATGTCTTATAAACTTCGACTAAACGACTAATGCCGATTCAAATACCACTTTGACAGTACTTTGAAACTCGGATAAATTCCAATTTGACAGTACTTTTAAATTCGGATAACAACAGGGTGGCCACATTTGAATAAATATTTCTCATGTCATCCAGCAATGAATCGACAGTGTCAAGTTAGAGTCCCAATATAATCCTTGCGGAATTTTATTATTTCTCCGGAACAAAATGTTTAAATTATAATTCAAAATGCTTGCAAACATCCTATGGAACGTCATATTTCCCTACAAAATTTCATTTGATTAACATCTAACTAATATGGGGTAACCTGACAATGTGCGAAGAAAAACTTTACACCTGTTAACTGATGTGGCTATACTTAACCCGGCACATATGTGTAATTACAGAATATTATTAAAGAAAAATCAATTCATTTTTTTTTATAAATGCATTCTTTGTGCTCTGGGAAATTTCATAATTTAAATGCAATAAATAAAACTACGGAAATATGCTAAGGAAAAATTAAGGACAGAAATAATCAAATCACAAAACAATTTAAATATTTTTAATTTATTGGCATGTTGTCGTTAACATTTTCCTAAACTGAAGAATTAAGTCTGACGTGTTTAAACGTTCTTAAACAAATTATGGAAATTTAATTTTTTATTACATTTAAAATGATGTAAATCAACAAAAAAATTATTTTTTGTTTATTTTTGACTAATGTGTCGTGCCTATCTTGATTTCTATCAAAAATGCAATGAATTCATTTTGTCTTTTCTTTTCAAGATAACAAAATGCATTTGCACGCCATTATTTCTAGTCGAGATCTAATTTGTTGTTATTATCGTTATGCCTTATCTATGACAGTTTTGAAAAAATTTCATCTTTTCTGGGTAATTTAATAAAGCGTAATTTGGGACAGTATTTTTGTTTGGGGGGTGATTCCATGCTAGAAAAATTTTTAAGTAACATCTGATAAATTATCATTTAATTTTATTTTTTTCTCTTCGCTGATAATTATCGTAAACAGTTTACTATCGATACATTTTTGATGTCTTATTTATTTTTTGTCGTAGCCAAATTACGTACCGAAATATTGTTTGCACTGAGATCCACAACAAAAATATTTGATAAGATTTTATTAATAATAGAAAAATAAAAGACGTATCTTTACCACCGTAAATATTTTATGAGAACATACAATTGAATGGATTAAGATATACTTAAATAGGTAATTTATTCATTATTATATTTTTTTAACATGATACACGCTTCAAAAGGGGGACTTACACGTGATTTCGTCAGTTTTGCGTCAAATACTATTTTTATTTATGCTTTTTTTTCATGAAAATCACTAAAGAGAGAGGGCGGAGTGCGGTATGCACGGACTTGTGTTTGCCCAACTAAAAGCTCTCGTCTAAATTTTAAGAGAGATTGAATCTTTGGCTAGTAGTCATAAATAGTTTCCGAAATTGCACCTTACCTCCCTAAATTTTTGAAAATAAGTTCCGGTCACGAAACCCATGAAAGCATCCTGGAAAACAACTCACAATGACATCTCTTTGGGAAGCATAGAAGTCCATCCAAATCACATTGGTTTTGGCGCTCTGTTTTTCCAAGAACTCGCTTTCGATTCCAGACGAATTTTTGGCGTGACAGGGAAATATTAAATCTAAGCTTACTACATTCTATCGATGCAGAAGCTGGGTAGAATCCTTCTTGAGACAGTGTCTAGAATAGTTAGGTTTACAATGTCAGCAATATTCAAACCACAAACAAAAACATCTTTGATTTGTCACACGTGTCATTCATTGCATCCCGTAAAATTCTCCTTAAAATTCATCAAATCGTGATATCTGTCACTGATGAAAGACTGGTCCTTCTAGCCTAGCGACATAAGGTGGATTACTACGGAATTATCTGGCCTCACAATTCAAACTTTCCTGTAATTTGAAAAAATCTTGCATGCTTGCAGATAGGGTCACAAAAATATTCAATTTATTTCGAATAGTCAAAAAAGGATATAGCAGAAGCTTCTACTATTGAACATAAACATTTTTATTTCGTAGACCTTTGCAACTTGCTTCCACCGAGGTTCTACACTTTTTACTTTTCGAGAACGCGTTTTGGTTGTTTACAACAATCTTCAACTCGTTCTGATGTCCTTTTATTTACTCCCGTTGGTATTTCGCAGCTGCCGATCATTATATGCGTAAACATCAGGGGTTATAATTTCTTAGTCTTCAGTTGGAACCCCCCCCCCCCCTCTGACTGCTTTAAGGCTACATTTCAGGTTCACTGAGCCATTTCCTTCTTTTTCTTCTCCTGGGCTGAAAGCTAGGGGGTAAAATTTTCATGACACTCAAGGAGCGCATGGGGGGAGCTACATACTGAAGAAATTTTATGTCTTCAATACCAATGAACTCTCAGATCGTTGGCCCTCGGTAATACTCCTTATGATATTTCCGTATGATCCTGAGAAGACGATACCATAGATGGTCCAAAATGGAATCGCCGCTGGATGTGTACACTGCACTACTGAAACTGAAAAAATCCGGAAAATGGAATTTACAACTCATGAGTAATAATTGAGATGAACCTAGTTCACTTTGATGAGTAGGCAACGCTTGTTAAGAGGCCAGTTCAGATAAAAGTCAGTTTCGTCTTAGGCTACTGTTCCTTTTTAATAGCTTCAAAATTATGAACTATATAACTGGAACTGTTTCATTGGCAGAGAATGCTAGTCTCATTCCTGCAACAAAACCTAGTCCGAATTTCTTTTTCGTCGTATCAAACTACTTTTCTTCCAATCTTGCCAAGGATTTTTAAAGAATTTTCTAAAGTTTTTATGTTTTTTCTTTGCGAAAAATTACGTTATCCTTGGTAACGTGAATAAATCACCGAGGGCTAGATGAATTCATTTCTAAGAATTGAAACGCGTCCTTATAATATTCGGACGGTCAGATGGAATCGAATTGTTTTGCGACAACAAATTGAATGACTAATGGTTGAAGAATTTTGGTTTTAATCCTTAAATCTAATGAACTTATAAATAAAAAGGCATTCTAGAGTGCAATAATTCGTTAGGGAAAGGTAGAAACAATTCTCTCGCCATGTCTCGAAGATATTATCCTAATCAAAAGTGATAAAAAGGAAACATAAAATGAGAAATAAGCCACCGCATGGGAAACTACTCTCGTCTTTATCCTTAAATAAAGCAAGGACCTCAACCATTTATTTAATTCAGAAACAGAATAAAAATCGTATTTATAATTCAAAATGAATATTTACCTCGCCATGAAGTTTTCCATTTAAATCGATGCATAAATATCGATGTCGCCTTTTGAAATATAGCGTTGTAAGGGCTAATATTTTACCATCAATTGAAACTATTCGTCCTCCTAACGTTATATTTGCTGAAATTAGAAAATAAATTTCATTAAATTTAATGATTGCTTTGAAGTTTAGGCAGTGCATGGACAATTTTGTATTAAATTCGTTATTTGAATTAAAAATATTCAATATAAATATTCAATTATTTTATATACTATAATATTTTACAGTATATAAAATATACTATAATAAATGTTATAATATTTAAATATTTTTTAAAAATATTTTTAATTAATTCTACAGTTAAAAATGCAATATAAATCATAAGCTGCCTTGGAAAATTGTTTTTTATATGAATTTTGTGACATTTTCAGATTAAGCAAGTGAAATTCAAAAATTGTGGGTTCCATAGTCCATTTCCTTGGGGACTTCAGGCCGATTTAAATATGTTTTCCAGGACAGTTAGAAAATCTTGTTTTTCCTTGGAGGACGCGTTTCCACTTCTTCCAGATATCAGAAGTTTGTTCTTAGAAGAGTATGGCAGATAGTCCCTTTTTTGGGGGTGTAAATTTACTGAGCAGCACTTGATGGTTGCAATTTGCATATTTTGAAGTAATAGATGTGTCCTAAAACTAGGCGACTATGCGATTCATATGAAAGAATGATAGCATAAAATTTAGACACAACAAAAATTCAAGAGATTTGAAACAACAAACTAACAGCTATGATGCTGAATTGTGAAAAACATTTTGATTAAAACTGTCACTATTGACAGCTGATTCAAAGACGTCAAAGTTGAAGTAAAGATTACAATTTTCCGAATACTATGAGTTGTCCTGCTTGAATTAAACGGAGAGACCAATAATGAACGATATTTCTCGAGACACGGTAAATGGTAAAAACATAGATTCATCATGTAAAGTATGTGTTGTTACCTAGGTCTCGTAGGCTTTGCTTTTTTTCCTTATTGAGGACAGGTATCCACTGAATCCAGACAACTTAAGCTCGTTCTGATGTTGCGATGAACGGATATCGATCAAAGTGAAGAAGTGCAGAAACATTCCTTGTATAGTTCTCACTCTGTCCTAACCCACCGTGATCTAAATACTGTAGCTTATTCTCTAGGTCGCTGTGATGACAGTACATAGACTGCGTAAAAAGGGGGGGGGGGGCTGAGGTTTTAAAATAGAGTTAGTTTTGTTAAATTAAAACTGGGTTGGCTCTAGTAGATCAACAATATACTGGATGAGGACTGATGAGGAAAACGGTTGAGGTCAGACATCGATCATGAGTTGATTGGACATGATGCGAAGCCGCCAGGAGCTGTAACCTAACTGTAAATTGGAAACCGCGGGAAAACTATAGAAAAAATTGAAAGATAATTGGAAATAAGGAGCAAAGCGGGGTTCCATAAGTTGAGAGAAGGTTAAGTTATCATACTGAGGGAAAATTTGATTGAATAAAGTCGCAGAACTACATTTTGACTATTATTATAAGCGCTGACATACGGTTGCAAATGAATATAAGGCTGGAAATGAATATTTTCCATAGCTCATTTATGAAAATGTAAATCACAATACTGAAAACAGAGTTTTCACTAGTTGATTGTGACAACCTTATTGTCATATAACGTTTGAACCGTGATTCGTCAAATGAAGTTGGCCAATTGAAAAGACGATATTATCCACAATGATGGGGAAGCAAAACTAGAACATTGTCTGACTATCGCAGAGCAGGTCATCACGTATTATGTGCATAAATGCTGCAAACGTTCTGAGCCGGAATCCTATCGACTTGTGCTATCGGGCTCAGGACAACGTTTGGAGTTGGCCTCGACTTGTGAGTCAGAGTGACGTCCTTACCCGAGCTAATGAGAACTGGATATCTATGTCGCGTATCTGATGGAAAAGCTGAGACTGAGAAAATTATTTTTTACAGATCGTAGAAAATAGCCACTTATTGAGAGTACAGACCCAAGGTATATCTGAACCACGGCTTAGAGAGACGCCCATACGGTGGGGAGGCTACCCTGCCTGTAACGAAGTAATTGTGGTTTGGAAGGTTCGGCGAAGAGTACATTTAATCACGTTGCTCAATAGCTTGAATCAGTTGGGATCCAGGATTGAAACAGTGTTTAATGTTATGGAAGGGTTGGTTGACAGACGAATTAATCCGCTTTTACAGATCGTCAGGTTTGATCTAATAGGTTTAGGTAGGTCAGGTTTGATGCTCACGTTGTATACATTGATTTTCTGTTAAACTCTGGATAAGGACGTAGTGTTTCTCTTGGATTTACCACTTGTCTTTCCGATGCAGGATGGATAACAAGTACCATGTTACCTTGATACCATGCTACCACACCGTATACCTTCCAACATCAAAGCACTAATGGCTGAAGACCTCAGCGAAAACATTCAAAATATTCAAATTTTGTTAGTAGTGGACCCGATTTTCAAACTGGAATGATTTTTTTTTATTAGTTTCGGTGGTAACATATTTTTCAACATCAAGTCTGAATTCCTTATAATCAAATTTACCTGCCATGCACACAGTCTCAGGCATGCAACATACATCCGAAAAGGTAGCAAACGAACATAATAAATCAATCATAATCTGTCGAAATGAAATCAGCTTTCCCAATGATTAATACATGAGACATACGTTATTTTACAGATTTAATTTCTTTTCTTTATTTTTTTTTAAGGATATTCTATGTCATGTTTGCTACCTTTCCGCCCACGCGGGGATATGTTGCGATTAAAATCGTATGCGGTAACAAAAATCCAAAGTCCCCCCAAAGCAATAAATCGATAGAGTTTTCATTTTGCACAACTCACATGTGTGTATACCATGTGGGGGCTGATACTTTCATACAAAATAGTATTCTGATTCTGGTTTCATTTAACATTTGTGGGTCATATTAGCTGTACCAAACATATGCATATGTTTGATGGCCTGCACCACTACAGAGAGATATTCGATCGCTCGATTAACGATCAGAAGGAATTAGAAGTTCTTTTATTGTCATCAACAAGTTGAGTTGATGTTGCTTGGTTGTTGCATATGTTGCATGTACGTGTTGATATGTGACATATGCGATATTTAATGGAAATATAGCAGGGAGAAAAAGAAGAAGAAAAAATCATCAAAATAAATAAATTGTAGACAACAGCAGGACGTTGAAATATTAGTTCGACAATATTGTGTCAATATGATGTAGTGTTGAAGTTTTGAAATGAAATACCTTATCGAGGAGGGGACAACAAATTGGAACGTTGTCGCTTGGTACAAGAGATTGCCATAATATGTTCTAGTAAATCAGTACGTGCAATATGTAATAATAAACGTTATTCAGGCGGTTTGATTTATGCTTCTTTCTTTTAACGCAGCATGGAAGGCCAATGAACCAAGGTGGATTCTTGGAAGGCATCTTTGAGATTTATGATGTTGATGGCTATTGCTTTGGTTACACTGGGGCTGCAAATAACTAATATCGCACGGATTAGATTTCTTCGTATGCGCGTTCAAAAAAAAGATCTCAAGCAAATGCAGGATATTCAAAAGAATTCTGGTTATTTCTAATGTTGCAAGGCTCAACATTAGGGGTATAGTTTTTTAATTTTAGTTTTAAGATGTATGACTGAAAAAGATGTTTGGGTTCAGACTCAACTTCGAATGGAATATAATGTTTATAAGCTATCGTTGCTCACCACAGCGAAGAATCATATCAAACTCACTTATTATGAGGTTAGGGCGACAGCAGGACTCAAAACCAGTTGAGGAACAATAATATCGCCAGTCGCCTCCATCTAAGACTGCAACAAATCTTCAATATTACAAGATTATTGGTTTGGAAAAAAGCAAAAAACGCGTCCTCAGTGTGTTACTATGGTTTGGTCTGGAGTTCAAACATCATTGGATCAACTATTGGTACACGGAAGGAATATGCTTGTTGGTTAGTTGATTTTGTTACTTGTCGACAAGATTTTATGGTCTACATCTAGATTCCATCTTTTCATTTAACTATTCGTCGACTGTTGCTTTTGCTTGGAAATGATATATTTTTCTTGCTGTATAAATCTACTAGAGTAGAATATCTTTTGCGAATAACAATAGCATTGGCATGAGGAAGAGATCGTTTGGTACACGCTTTAATATTCACGAACCAGGAGTAAACAATTATTCGATGCCAGTGACTGTGTTCAGGCAAGCCGATAAATTCTTTTATTGTGTATTCTTGTGGTAAGGTGAGACGCTGTAAAAGTGTCACCACGTTTTTTGATTTATTTATGCCTTTTTATGTGATTTTCAAATGAAACAAACACTTTTTACTTCGTATTCAGGACGTGATTGGTGCATGGCTGATAGAAATTCCACAAAAATTTTTTGCGCTAATGTCTAATGAGTCTAATGACTTCGGGGTTAAGTTGAGGAATATACTCGATATCAACCTTTGAATGATGAATGGTAATCCTTTTTTATAAATTCAAGAACCTGTGATATTTCTTACCAATAGCTTTCTGAGTATCAAAACTGCTGGATGGGTCAATTTATTTTCGTACTTTTTTGATTACTTTGACAAAGTCTGCATGCACTCCCGAAATTTTGTTAATCAATTCTTGTCTTTTACGTAAAGTCATTCATATCTAGCGAGGCGCTTTTTAACAACCATGATCCGACGATTAGGTGATGGTCCAAGTGAAAATTTAATTAGTTTCCCGGTCGAAAGGTTTCCGTGCAATCGCATCCGCTAGAAACTCTCCAAGCCCAGGAATAGTCAATTTTCAAAAACTCCCAAAAACAATGACGTCGAATATGAAACTGTTTCGTTGCAATTTTCAAAAGCAATCGTGCATAAAATATTGAAAATATAGAAAAAAAAACCTTCCTTTAAAACCCGAATCATTAAAGAATTGAAAGAAAGTACTTTCCTCCCCAAATACAGATTTCTGGAACGATGCTAGATAGGTTTCGAACACTAAATTACCATTTTTTGGAACGATAAAACTATCGTTGTCAATTAAACGGCCATTTTATCAAAGGAAACGGTTGTTATGGGGCTCCAATAAATAAACTCCCGGCTCAATCGCAAAAATCCTTTGAACGGCATTATTGGGCCTCTTTTTACGATTCCGGGGCATGGCGATGAATGTCAATTGCACTGATTATAAAAGCATGATCACGGATTTTTTCTTGTCAAAACCGCGAACTCATTCTTCATTTTCCTTACAAACTAGGTTCAACAGGATGAGGAAACATAGAATGGGGCCAGAATTTCAACGAACATCGGGCAGCTCGGGCAGATCAGTCGATTTTTACAACAATTTAGTAACAATGGTAGCCTGATTATAAACCTTCATAACCTCAGAGGTAACCTCAGGTACCCTCACAGATAGAAGTTTCAAAAAATTTGAAGAACACATTCGGTATGAAATCGTCAGGATTCCAGTGAGAGTATTCCGTTTTGAAGGCAGTGTGCAACAAGAAAGGTCAAAGTGGTACGACGTTATTAAAAGAAGGGATTCCATAAGCTCACAGTGACTAAGAACATTATGATAAAGAATATATCCTGACTAATAGTTTTTGCATTTTATTTTGAAAGTTTTGATCTCTCAGGATGATTAAATGGTGTCGTAAAGAGACATCATTCTAAGCAGTGGAGATTAAAGGAAGTATTCCCTTCGATTTGTCAAGGTCAACATAAAATTTGACAGCCAATCCTTGCAGCTCAGGTTACTCATCCTGGAGTCTGGCATACGATAGAATCGCATTACACAAAAAGCCGCGTAGCTGTTTGGCAAGCGAAAATATCAGTCACCGGAAAATGGTTTTCTTTTCAGCTGACCCAGAAAGTTACAAAGACACTCAACGGATTTCTTGGGATCTATCTGAAGCACTGTGATATAAACAACCCGATATTTTTTAGACTTTTGTGAATCAGAAAACAACTCTCGGTCAAATGTCAGGTACTGGTAGGATCTTGAGTGGATTTCTTGGGTATATGACTGAAGCACATAAAGCTGAAGTTGATTTCCCTGAATTCAACTTTAAGTATGTTAACGTAAAAATATTCTTTTCAATGATTATTTAGTTACCAGTTGATAATCACGGAATGGCTATAGTTGTTGGCCTACAAACCCAAAAACTGGTAGGTTGTCATAAGGGCACATTAGCAGAACCAGAACAAAAAAATTTGAGCTGAAATTATTGTGGTACGATTTATTGCCTATAGAAGATGGAAGATGAAGATGTTTAAGAAAGATATCGAAGTGGAGGAATCACCCAAAAACAGCAGACAAGGAAGGACGGAAGCCAGTTCTAAATCCCCACCCCCCAGTCTTAAAAGATCACGGACATGACAATTGCTAACAAACTTGACAGATACTAACAAATGGGAGAACTCAAATTTGAGAGCTTTTTTTCAAAACCTCCAGAATTGTTCCTTGTTATCGTTATTGACTATTCTGGATAAATTATATAGATGAAGGACAACCAGAAATGGCAAATGGTGTTTGTGGATGGCTTGGTTGATTTAACAGATTGGAAGTTTAGACGAATTCAAATCCAGGGTGTTACCCATTTTCACAAAAAAGGGTTCAAAAGTTCAATGGGTTGTTTATAGGCTTAGTGCAGCTTTAAATTTCATATGCAGGGTGTAGGCTGCTCCGCCGCCGTTCGTGTAGTATTACAGCTAGATTGTAATACAGTGCAGGATCAAATTTTAGGTGGGCAAGCAAAGACCTTTTTCTAGGAAGTCCGTGACAAGCTGTCAATATCAAACTAGAAATTCAAACATTCAAATCAATTGAAATACATGACCCGAATCGACTCGACTTTCTTTATAGCTTTCTATCAATTACTATCAACAATTTTAGCATCCATAAAGTCTTCAACGGATTATATGTAATCCAGATGTGAGTTCACACATCATTGTAACATCAATTTTGAGTACAATGTATTTTTATTATTCTCACATCGAATAAATGCACATTCATAAAATGTCGTTCAAATTGAATCGTAAAATATCTATCAACATGCATACACGTTACCATTCCACCAAAGTAATGCTATTTTGACCCTTGGAAACCCAGAAGTATCATAAAATGAAGTGAAAGTGATATGAAATCTTCACTTAAAAGCAATGCAGGCATCGTTTCAAGCCACAAAATGGTTGAAAAATGATTTGACAAAGTTACCTACTAACACAAAATCCTTAGAAGCAAATAAATTAAATATGATAACGTCGTCGGCGTTATGGTTAAGTAAATAAACTAACAATTTTCTAACAGCTAACAACGATTGACCAATGGTCTTGGCATCCTTCTGCCTACTCTTGGCGCGATCATAAAATCACAAATAGAGTTATAATGTCGTGTGTCGATGATGGGAAGGAAAGTCTTACTATTATTGCTTATCTTCCTTAATATTTCAATGGTTTTAACTCCCAGCAAGATGAACATTTAATTTACTGCTTGATTTCTTAACGATCGTGTCATATTAATCGGACAATCATATTCGACATTAATCCTTCTTATGAGTATCAAGTACATATAGAAAATCAAAGAAAAGAAACACATTAACAAACAAACGAAATAAGAAAAATCATTGCAAATTTTACGAACACATTGCATTGTAAGTAAAAGTGATTATCTTAATCCATGCAATAGTGGTGAACATATAAGGAAGGATGGCGATGAACAAAAGAAGAAAAAAAATAATGGTGATACGAGGAAGCTTTAAGTGTGTGAATCGAGAGATAGTTTGAGTATGGCCAACATGAAATTTATTTTGCGATTGATTTTCCGTAGGTACTACACGCACTCCAACATATTAATCTGTTTGGGCGTGTAGACTGTTTGCATATATATAATAAATGTCTTCTGCGATATCGTAATCTTGGAAAAATGCTAATGGGATTATCACAACAATGTCGGAGACATCAATTGCATGGAGCTAAATTGCGCTGACCATTTGTGGATGGATTAACATGGTGGGCTTAAAGGTACATGGAACTTACAGTGGTTACGCTTTCATTTAAGAAATCTGACTATAATCCTTAAAAAATTACGGACACTGATGGCAACGACTAGTAGTGAGTCTAATGGATGAACATTTTTGGAGCAACTGAAAGCGAAAAGAACTTGCAATTTTTATGCACGTAAATTGTAAGCTTAGGAGAGATCTTGATTCATATTCTCAGCAAGTTAAGAAACGAAGCTGAATGGTGTTTTGCAAAGAATTTTCAGAACAGGGTGATTTTATTGTGGTACCTGAACGTAAATATTTATACCTTGACAGGCAGCTGACAGATCGACATGCGTCAGCGCTCAGTGGAAACGTCAATTCAGTACAATTTTTACCATGGAACGTAACACACCAAAAAATGTGCTGAGGTTTGTAAAATTTCATTTCAAAGATTTCCTCATTTACTCTATCGCAATGCGCGTATAAAGCTAAATGTCGAGGTCGAGATTGGTTAACCCCGAAGACAATTTGACGTCGTGTGGCTAATTTCGATTGAAATGGTCCTTTGGCAACAGCGAAAGTAAAGACAGACAGACGTTATTGAAGGCGGGAGAGCCGACGTTGTTCAAAAGCCGAGAACAAAACATAGTCAACACACTCAGCGATTCGACATCTCACTAATCTTATTGTGAAAAATTTCAAGATTAAGATTTTATTTTCCCTATTTACTGCAACTGGTACAAAATTTGATGCCATGAGATAAGACACAACGCATTTGATTCGGTTGAAAATGTGGAAACTTCTGGAAGGGTATACCTGATTTCAGAAGAGTTTCATTATGAGAGACAAAGGAAAATTTATGCTTTGAGGGAGTTTCAGTGCGAAAGGAAATGCTTTTGTGAGTCAATTTTTGATTTTCAATAAGCGCTTGGTATTGCTCATCGTGGGCGAAATGGATTTATTGACTTGAGCGACCAAGTTAAAAGAGCAGGTTTCCTAAGGCGTTCGATAACAAAAGGGACTTGTAGAAAATCTACAAATGTTCATATGCATCAAAACTATGTCCCCAGGATTTCTTTCAAAATTTGCTTAACAATTTTTAAGTGCAAGAGATAATTTTGTCGGTTGTAACAAATATTCTTTATTTGATACGTTTGGTCTTTGTTTGTTCTGTTTTATGGCAACAGGCTAGCCAGTTTACGTAAAGACCGAATAAGGACGTGCTTTGCTATGGTTCTACTCTTAAATATTAGCAAACGCTCTTCAGACTGCCCTAAGCTCACAAATGATTCTCGCCTAGCAATTTATTTTCAGAAATCGAGGTTAATATAGTCCCAAGAACAAACTCAATTCAATTGAAAATCCTATTGCTCTCGTCACTAGATATCACTACATTTTCCCACGCTCAACAACACAGTGATAATACGAAAGTCAATCCACTTTATTCAAATTTTCTAGACCGACACCTAATCTTAAAGTCGCCTACAAAGATAATGAACAGACACCGCCCTACCATATCACACCGACACCAGAACAAAAAAGAAAACTAGGAATTGATCACAGCTCCGATGACTCCTTGAACAAAAATTTTCCCACATAATTTTCGTGATAGGTGGAAAAAGAAACCCTTATTCTAATTATATATTAGCATTTCTCTATTAGTTCGTCCCGTGTGCTAAAGGCATATGTCAATAAATGTAATGAAACCACTTCATCAACTTCAGCATCTTCACACGTTCTCACCTGTAAGAGGCTCCTTCTACTGCATATAGGATGCAGGAACAGACCAGTGAAGCAAAACCACAGAAAAAGAAAAAAACACCATTCGGACTCATTCAAACGGAATTTACATACCCCGAACAGTCATCCTAGTTGAGAATTATCAACAAATCGAATCTAGACACCAACAAGGGGTTGTGCGTCGGCCAAATTGACGCTTATCATAGATGTCTAACTGGAACTAGTAAAGGAATCATGGGTTCCTTTTCTGGTGATTTCATTTCTCACTTTGTTATTGACTTATGCTAAACATTAGAAACTGAACATGGAAAGAAACGAGAGCTGAAAAAAAAATTATACCTTTTTCGGCATAGAGATCCCGAAAAAGGGTTGATCAAATAAATCATCGAAAATGTAGAAAAAAAGAGCCCAAAAGAGATTGGTAAAAGTCAATAGAACGCCTTGTTACGTTACTTATCACACAAATATGTCTTCCGTTTCGTTATATTTTTTTTTTTAGTTTTTGGAGGAAAACTTCTAACAATTTTCAGTTCAATGCTGTGTGTGTGTCCTGTGTGTGCTCGTCGTGGTATCAACATTTAGCCTTTGATGGAATTTCATGTAAATGGACAGCTCGCTATAAGACAACGAAGTTGAATAGGTCTTATTAGTTCTTAATGTGTTAGGATCCTTTGAACTTGCCCATGATGATTCGGTTGATGGATTTTATTTTATTCGTTTTGTTCCAACATTTTGGGTACATGTTAGAAGTTTTTTTGGTCCTTGGTTTTTTCTTTATGAGCTGTTAATTATTGCCTGAGGGTTTTTTGCGTGCGGTGGGTCGATCTGAGAATGAACAATTTCAAAAAAGTTATTTCGTGTGTTTTGGTAGCCAAAAACTAAGAAATGCTACCACGAACTTGGATTTCGAAATGAGATTTCGAAAAGGGCTTCTGCTATCAGTATAAGACGCAAGGATTAGTAGTAACTCCGGGGAAAGTGTGTATTTCAACGTGAAACTGTGCAAACGTTTAAGTTCTACCTTGGAGTAGGAGGTGGGAGCTGATGGGATAACAAATGACAGGTTATACCCGGCTTGAAGCTTATCCTGTCTCGCTTGTAGTTTTGTTTGCTAACGAAGTAGGCATGCCCATCAACGAATTGTGACTTGGGATTTCTATATAGCACAGAAGAACCGGAACCCCAGGGTCCTTAAAGTTTAGCCCAAAGAAGGTAGATGTTCATCTTAAACCATTTTGATTTAAGGACTCCTACAACAATAGCACAATAACATATTGTTGAGATGTCTACTTTGCTCGGCTCTTAAAAAACACTTCGTTAAAGTAGGAAATACGCTGGACGTAATTTGGAGGTAATTTTCGTTCTAAACAAGCCAGAAATCATACCTAGTGTGCCAGTACCGAAAGACTGTGACAGAAAAGCTACACAAGAAAATGTTTTGTGGTTTCAAATATTATTCAACGTTGCACAACTAACGTAGCTTTTGTTATAACCTTTTCTATATAAGACCACGATATGCGTTGTTATAAGTGATTCCAAGAATCTTACGTTTCGTTAACCAGTTTGACAGAAAAAAATGTATGCCTCAAGTAGTCTTTCTCGGGATCTTTAGTGCAGCCTCGATCCTAAGTTAGAGGAGAAAGTTTCCATTCCCGCTGATAGTAAAGTCGAATTCTATCATGAATTATAATGGAATTTTGGTAGAATTTCTTCAAATATGACACTGTATTCTTCCATTCTCGCTGAGTATAGAGTATAACCCAATCCTTTTGTTTTTCATTTCTCCTGCTTTCATTTTGCCTGCGTCCTCCCTTATGTTAGATTATATTTTCCAGCTTCGGTAAGGGCAGTGTGTTCACGTCTTTACTGATGGAAGGCTTGACTTCCATCTTGTTTATGGTTAGGTTGTCTGTATCCATCGTATCTGAGTAAGTTTTATGATTTCATCCTTGTTAAAATCGTCATTATCTTGTGTTGATAATCTATGTTGTTTGATCGTCGATGTTTCTTCTGTGCTCAATTATGTTTCCAGCTATTTGGCTCACCCCAGCTGACATTGTCCTGATTTAAAAGAAACTGGTTGAGGTAATGGTTCACTAATGGGCGACGACACCGCATACTTCTACAGATCATGTATCTGGAGGACGCTAACCGGAAATCTTAAAGTTTGAGGTACCTTAAATACCATTGCCAGAAACGGACTGTAGAGCCTTAGCAACAACAAAAATGACAATGTCTAAGATAAAATAAATGCGGTTCAATATTTTGTGGTTGATGCGAAGTTCAGATAAATGAGTTTTGATGAAGTTTGCAATCGAAATTTGTTGCTTTTTTGAGAAAACTAAACAGTAAACGATCTGAATTTGACAAAGAAGTGTCAAAAAGATCAATTGAGAACTTACACAATGCAAATTGAATTTCTCATGAATGCAAGAGATTCGTTTTGATCTGAATAAACTGGTGATCTTTATTGTACCCGAGAAAGTTGAACCTGAAGTTGAGCGCAACTTTCGGATCAGGCTTGACTAATTCTTTTAATAGAAGATATATTGTGTGCAAGGAAACTATTGAGGTATTACTCTACTAATCATATAACCAAGGTGTTGATAAGAAACATTCAAATATTGCTGGATTTGGAAGGGTATACGATATTTGTTGAAAGCCTATCGATCCGTTTGGATCGCGTTGCTGTAATTGGATCAGATGTAGATGTCAGATTCTCACATCCTTATTGAACTAAATTCCAGATTTCGACTCGCTTCGCCGGATCATCTCTGAGGTCAAAGCCAACCAAATAATTTTTTTATCCAGATATTTTATTAATAGGTTTAATTAAGCGTACAAACAACCACATTCGTCGACCTCAAATTTTTTGGCACTTTCCTGATTTACTACAAACCAAGGACACAAGTGCATTCTCTGTGTTCGCCTGATAATAAATGCAAATTTATCACATATTTATCGCTTGATCTGAAGATAAATATCTGGTACGTTATCGGTACATGTCTTTCTGCAGCTGAGATTAATTATTGCTGAAACTGGCTTCAACGCAAACTGACCTTACGCTCGCCATTAACTTGGTTATTCTATTTTTGAACGAGGGGTGTTTCATTTGGAAAATTCGCATGGCGCAAGTGTGGTTTTTCTTTATCAAATCTGTCTATTTGTTTATTTTGGACGACATCGTTGAATTCAATCATCCGACGACGAGCACACATCAGGATTGTTAATTATTTGGCAAATGCCACATTCCAGTTTCGTGTATTATATTATATTATAAATTCACACCTTAACATCTCGAAGTCGGATTTTAAGTGAAAAAGATCTCGTTAATTTGGCTGCTAATAAACGCTACCGTTGTTGCATCGAGTGTTACAACGTCTTAGCGTCTATGGTATGCTGATGACATGCGAGTTCCGTTTGGGTTTGAGACGTCAATGTTTGGCTTTGGATGCCCCTTGTTAAGGTTAATTTACCGATGGCATTTTTTTTCTTTGACGAGTTTGTTGCGCCTACTTGAAGAGCGTGTTACATGCCGATGAAATGTGCTTTCAGTGTCATACATGGTCTTTAATCTACATAAATTTTATATTTTATCATCGGTAAAATATGTGGCCAAAATCTGGTTCCAGAGAGAGGCATGCATGCCCGCTGTCAGGTAGGAATGTGTTCCAGGAGACGAAAGGTAGTAGTCGTCGAGAAAAATTAAAAGGAAAACTGAGTTAGTATTTGAATACAAATGTTTAACTATGGATAATAGTCCAAAGCTCTTTCTCGATTCTCGATAAGCATCGAATCAGAGCGCCAGTCAACACATACTTGGGGGCTCGTTATGAAAACTTATTCAAATGTAAATTTAACATTTGAGACAACTTGAATGCCACAAGTCTACCAACAGTTGCTTCGAATCAATGCACTCGTTCTTGGTTTGGAAAATCTCTAACACCTGTAGATGCCGAAGCCACTGTGGTACGCGAGCAAAAGAAATTTTCAAAGGTAGTAGCGGAGCGCAGTGTATGGTATATTCACTATTGCTTCAGTTATTTCCACCTTGCCCAAGTATTTAGCGTGTAAATTTATGGTCAGTTGCAATGAGAAGGTTCCACTCATGTGTTAATTGAATGATCATGGAAGTTGGTCTTTTCATATTATTAATAGAGACGGTCCCTGATGGTCATCATTGGAGGTTGTGTTATTTCAATAGTTTTCTTCATGGATCACCTTGTCGCCATTTGTTATCGTCAAAACAAGACCGATTCCATGAAAGAGATGTAATATAATGCAGAACAGTGGCAAATGGTTATACGTTGGCTCGTGTTTGAATGCGTCGAGTATGGTCATAACTGGAGGAATGTTAAGTCTCAATGGATGTTGGCCAAGCATGCATTCATACAATGAATGATTCGGTTCAGCTCGTGAATGTGCGTTTTAGAAAAGAAAGGATGTCCAAGTCGATCACAAAAGACATTCAGTGTAGAATGTGGCATAATCCTAATAGGACAATAAAATCCTTTTACAAGTACAACATCATCTTGACCGAAATAATGCAACCGCCTGCCGACCCGGTTCAATTGTTGAGCATGGATGAATCATTGTGTCTATTATAGCACAAGAAATTGATTGATTGAACCCAGTATGACTTTAATTGACATATATTGTAAGCTTGGCCTCGGTAAGTTCCTAATCCCATACTCATAGACAAAAAAGATCAAAATAATGTGACCTTCTTCAGCATCTCCTCCCAAACCATCCCAAAAATTGTTCAACAATTGAACGAAATCAACCGCGACGTCCCATTTCAACTTATCCTGCAATTCAGGGACTCATTAGCATAGTAAAAGCCTATGACACATCTCCCAACAATTTGACGAGCTGGTCAAACACCTCGTTCACGAATGGATAATAAAACTGAAACAAAAGGAGAAAACCTGCAGAAAGATTCGAACGCAATGAAAAATCATTTCGTCTATGGACTTTCTTCACCTTGTTTGGTAAAGACTACACACAATGCATCTTAGCTCTGCACAAAAAAAAACCCCAGCCCAGTTACATTGAAGCCAAGCCCTTTCGACGTTGGTGATAACTAGGCAAAGAGAAAGGTATGCGTCTAACTAATGTTTACTCATGGCTCTACTACATGCTTTATGTTTATGTCCCTCTGATTAACATGGGACCCGATTATGTCACCGACATCAAAGCCCAATGATTGTCCATACCCGAAAAGGGCCGTCAGAGCCATCAACATTTTCAACACTCTCCAATCTCACCATCCTCACCAAACCATCATCAGCATCATCATCATCATCATCGTCATCATTGCGCTGACCTCATCATCAACATCCCATTCGAATTATATGGAAGTCGGCGGCACTCTTTCATTTTTCCTCCACATATCGTGCGGCTGGTTCGGCCGACACCGACACTAAATGCAAAACGATATGAAAATGAAGATCTACCACCGTTACTAGGTTTTTAATGTTTGGTTTTAAAGAAATTTGGTAGACAAGACAAGACAAGATACACGGAAAATGTTAAAGATACTGCGCATAGATGCAAGTGCATGTTCGCACCATAAATGTGTCAGCAGTAGGCAGGGCAAAATATTAGGACCCCGCCAAGTACGGATCGGGAAAACGAGCTGTTCAGGTGGAAAAGCGGCGAGGATGAATAATGACTATTTCTTAGAACGGTCATAATTCACCCATAACTCTTCTAATTGGCATGTGAGCAACTAATTATGCTCGGTTAAACAACCAATCTTTTTCGAGCGGATCTTCACTAATCGCCGCCATGTTAGTTCGGACGATGAATGATCTTAACTGTTGGTCGAGGGTAGGAAACTAATTAACTTTTTTCTTCCTCGTTTTTCCTTCTTGGGCTTTTCTCGAATCCCGAGATGAGTCTATTAGAGGTTTGGTAGCGACCAGGTTGGTTGGACGCTATGGCGGATTGGAGCTTTCTTCGGGACCGTATGGAAAAACTAACCAAGATTAAAGTAAGTGTTGAAACGTTTAATGTGTGTTTTCTTTCATTAAATCATCACTCTTAAAATGGTTATGGCCGCGCAATGAAAATACTCGGGCTGTAAAAATATCTTTTGATAATATGCATTTATCGGCGTGTTTGTTGAGTTTATGCAGTTAATGATGGCATTTGATATGGTTTTCGGTGAGTTAGTTCATAAGTAAACAGCTGTTAAACTTTTATGGTGGTTGTTTTTGCAGATGCCTTTCGGTTCGCGGACGAAAGATGAACTTAAATGAAACTTGGAAGTGAAATTTTTTCGGTTTGTTATTGGCTTGCAGTAGAAAATTAGGTGCAAGAAGGGAGTAGACAAACTTAATTGTCTTCCAAAACGAATTTCTCTTAAGTTAATGCTTTCATTTTGAGCCAACCCTCAAGTTATGTCCTGGGGGAAGTTTTAACCTATGCACACAAAACCTAGAAATGATAGTAGCAGTTACCTATCCTAGTTGTAATTATTTGAGTGTTCCTGTTTTGAGTATACTCAGTCCAGCGAATACGCTTTTAAGTCGTCGACGTGTGGAGCAATGAAAATCGGTGGTTTGGTTTGCACAGGGTCATCAATTTTCATAACCTTTCTACTATACCCTGAATTTTGTCAGGATTGTAGACCGATTTTGTCAACAAAGAGATATACCCCGAAATTCCGTTAAAAACCAAGGATATATTGGAAGAAAATTTGCAAGAGCGCTGAATCCAAACATGTGTCCCTGACGATTATCAGTAGGTCGCACGTCATTGATCGGGATGAATTGCTTGACTCTACCGACTTGGTGGATGCTCCCTGATTAATTATGGTAAGATATCGCAGCTAAGGAGTGGACATCAAATGGAAATCTGGGGGAAATCGAGAGTAATGAAGAAACAAATCCGGAACAAAATTTTGGAATTTTGAAAGTGGTTCCGAAAATTTGATGCGATAAAATGCTGACGAGGAATATCATCTCAAAATTAATGATGACCAGCATTGATTTATTTGCAAAAAACTACTTTGTTTATTCCTGTCAAGTGAATTGCATAGTTTTGAACTTGAGTTCTAAAGGATTACGGTTTTGGATAGTGATTAATATTCGAGGCTAAAAAGTTACTAAGAAAAACGTAGGTCCAAATGATGAACCTTGCCTTCGCCATTTCCTAGAACTCGAGTTCCAAGTTATGTAAGTCACCAATCAGGAATAACCAAAGAACAAATTTCTCAAAAAATAAATACTAGTCACAATCGAGTTCGAAATATTTTAAGTCTCTTCCCACGATTTGAAGGACAAGTTTTTGCCAAAAATTGTCTTAGCCTTGCTGAATTATCGGAGCTTTTGATTTTTTAAAAAAAGGATTCCAAAAACAGATTAGAAGACCAAGCAGACCAAAAAACCAACCTAGAAAGAACTGCAGGGAAACTATCGACAAATCAAAAACGAAGCTGCATTTTATAATGAAAGGACGCGATCAAAGAGCGAAATATGAAAGAGCAAATAATTTGCATACCAAGGACGAGATGAGCTGGTAAGATTTGACTATAATGACATTTTACACTTGTTTGGTTGCAGATATCATTTTCCCTGTCATAATCCTTCCCTGTCATAGCCTTGACATTTCTAGCATTTTTTGAACAAAGACTGTTTCTATAAGACCCATTAGTAGCTAATTTCGAGAAAGCGCAGATATTTCATGTATTCGTTTTATGCATGTTGAAGGCTCATGTGAAACAAGTATTGGCGTGCCAAATTTTTTTATAAATGTTAGCAAGCAGTCATCGATCGATCATATCCCAATCACGGGTTCCAAAAAAAACGTCAGTGCTCAAAATCAACGAGCCCCTCTAAACAATGTCCTATTCATCCTAATCATGCAATGTGCATCCCATTTTCAGCGCCATAATATAACAATAACTTGTCACCTTTATTCTATTACGTCAAGTTAAACAAAATCATTGTTTAATAAGAAATGCATTAACCAATACTATAACATTCAGATTTTCACTTCTTTTGTTGAATTTTGTTTCACGTGAACAGAATAATAAAAGATAATATTATGTAGAATGCATTATGATAAGGAATTTACGAGAGCAGTGATAAGTTCCTCCTCCCCCTCCTTTGGTTTTCCGTGCGTGGTATTTAAATGCGTTCCGTATCTATTGAATTGTTCGATTTGAAGGTATTGTTTGCCGTGTTAAAGTCCATTTTGGTAGCATGTTTTCGAACGAAGAAAAGCAGATTTTTACCGAGTGTTCATAATATAGATTCCAGATACGCACTTTTGCGAATATTGAAACGTTGAAAGCGTCAGTAGAGGGTCTCCAGAATTGAAACGCTCTAAGGTTCATCGGGGACATTTTTATAAAGAGATCGATGTCGATTTATTAAATTTTCTGTAATATTTGACATTTCTGTAGTATTCAAAAAATTATCATTTTCTATAGTGCACCAACGGTCGATCTGTCATGTTAAACCACAACCGCGCCTTACGCGGACTAGATTCGAAGCGTTCCTACCCAGAGATCTGTTTCTCCCTCTTTGGTACGGTTAGCGAAAATTCGGTGTCAATCTCAACTACGTCTACCGATCGTTCAGTAAGTTTCTCAAGTGGATGCTGTCCTTATCGTCTATACTTGAGAAACCGTCCAGAAGTGCCGTATTGATTTCCCCTAATGTTCAACTGAACCGTTTATGACGATGTTTGAACTAATCATTATCATCTATGGCGTGACAACGCAGTGCTATTAAGTCAACTGTTGGCTTCCCGGAAAAATCGGTCCGGATCGATCCTACTCTGAGACCTGTTTCCCTTGAACTGATATGACTACCGCTACCAGCTTCGATGACGTTTATCCCTTGGCTTCTCGCATCATTTTTCTATTTACTCCCTTTCAGAAATTGTTAAAGAAAGAAAATTGACAGTAATTTTTCAATGTGCCCTCGTTAGTCTCCACGAGCAAAGACAAAGACGGCCGGTAAAATGCCAACCATATTTTACTGAAAAACTTACTGACAGTTCGTAGTTCGTAGCGTTGGGAGCAACAGGCTCTTTCACGAAGCAATTCCTCTCTGTTCTACCTTTTCTACTAGAAGAGAAGTCCTTACAGTTTGATGAGCTCAGTGTATAGAAAACTTGAATTTTTTCCAGTTTCAAACCTAACAGTACTTTCGACCACTTAAGTTTCAAGCTAGGCTCTCAAATGAATGCGGGAAGCATTTAATGGACAGTTTAGAAGCCTTGTGCTCTTTGACGTGCTAGACCTAGGGTGTAAATAGCGTATACTTCCCTACCGCGAGCAAATTTTTAGCTACTTCTTGTTTTCTATGCGTACAGGTGGACCGCATTGGATGACAGACTAATTATTTTTTTTAAAAAAGTTGCTCTTACCAATTTTATACGCTAAATACCTTTGGCAAGACTAAATACCTTTTACAAATCCCTACAGCTCAACATGGACAATAATGATAATCTATGGCGCAACAGTTTTTTTTCGATCGCCGAACTTGTCGTGTATTACAGATCTAGAACTTCGAGTTCAAATGAATACAAGTTGGTTTGGATTGAATCATCATTGCTCTTGATTGAAGTCTTGTAAGCACTCATTAGAGACAACCATACAATCCTGTGCATTGATATAAACGTCTTAAACGGGTGAAATAGTTTTTTTTCGAATGGAACTCAAAATACCTTTATTTGAAATGTGGTTTTGGATTAAACCTTCTTCTTAAACGGAACAAATAATCCTTTTATAAATTTCAACACGCTTCTAAAATTGACAAAATACTTTACCCCACAACTTGACGCATTATTTGTCGAAGGGAGAATATCCTAATAACCTAATAAGATTTACTTGACTAAATACTTCCTCATTGTGTTATTTAAATCCTTATTTTGCTACCAACCAATGAAGCAATGAACAGAACACATAAAAACTAACTAATCTCATTGACCCTTAGACTTGTGCCGCTTTTCAAATCATATCCTATTTTCCATTCCAAAGTACCCCATCGTACCTTCTTCAATTCAGTGACCAAAATGCCCAAGTCATACATGAATTGTAAAGTATTATTTCCCTACTTGATTTCAGCTCCATTCATTCCTTTCAACAAACGAACGTCGGTCCCTCCGCATCGTTTCATTATGATTGAGGTCATAGGAAATTTCATCATCATGTTTTAACCTTTAATCCTTTTTTCTATGACGGAACTGAATAGGATTGTATCTGTCCGTGTATATTCAAAAATTCTTTTTAGCTCTCTCCAAATGTCTGCATTTCATTGAAAATAAATTGTGCAGTAGAGCAGTTGGTTATGTGCATATAATTACAATGTCCTTCTGAGCCTAGTAACATTCTAAAGAAGGGGTTGGCTCTTCCATGAAATCGACTTTTGTCATGCTACTGGTTTGCTAAATGGATTACAATTTTTTTTCGGCCAGCGGACGAAATGGAAAGAGTTTGTTACAGGAGAAAATCAGTGGATATTTTGTAAGGAAGTACTAGACAGGATGTGGACAAGTGATTGAATGGATAGAAACTAAAGTTTGTGCTGGGAATGTTTGAGGTAGGTTGCTGAAGGACTTCGTTATTTAGTGTACAAGTAAACGCTGAGGAGGCATAAAACGGGAAAATGAACTAATGGAAATAAGATACTGAATGATTCATGTAATGAATCAATCTGTAGGATATGTTTGCGTGGAAACGATTTAAAGAGCTTGCGTTCTTTTAGTCAAACTATTAAAGAACTATCCGAAATTTTTTCAAAAGTAATTCAGAAGAGGATGACGGTGGGTTAGTTGAGCGAAAGTGCACCATCCGAGCAACCAGGGTAAAATCAAGCGGATCTGCAAGTTGAAATTACTTTCTGTCCCCAAAGATAATTCCTACTTTATTCTTTAAGTTTCCGGCCTCCGTTTTAGGTCCCAAGCATATGTCGGTTCGCCTTGTTATTCGCGAATCAAAACTCCTGTGGTAGTTCAGGATATTATGCAAAGAACCTTGCACCGACATTCAGATACAAATACATTCAAATCCTACAGAACAGAACACAAGTCAGGAGTTCTATTTTCGACCAACCGCACGTTCCCGCCTTCTTGGCTCCAAGTCATTAAAAAAAAAGTCTTCATTTCAAATTACCGGCAAACACCTTATCCATATGTGATTTATGAAGACATATTCTTGGTACGTTGAGTTTCGTTTGTCTCTCGGAACGATGGTTAGTGCGGGTCTAAGGATTCGGTCTAATTTATTGGACATGTTCGCAAAAAAATTGTACAACTGATCGCCGCAACGAACTCTTCACTCACGTACTATAACATTTATATTCGTAGTGGCGGGCGAAAATGCTCGGTCTATGTTTTGAGTCCATTAAAATATATCAGGGAAGGCATTTTTCTTAGAAAACCTCAACCCGGGTGAACGATGAGCGGGCGGTTAGTTGTTTGGAACTACAAACACCTACTGCAATCTCAGGTATGTGTTGCACACGTCCTGGATGAATTTCATCCGGTCATCATGCTGTTTTTTGGGATAACGTACTTTTGCGGCAACATACACTCGAAATGTTTGTTCTTGTATTTTTTTTTTGCTGTGGCACTCAGTTTTCGATTCCAGAGCAAACACCCAATCATCGAGAGCAAGGTGATATTTGATGTACCTTTTTATGACCCTTTCTCAAACACAACTCGGTGGTATCTAACAAACCCTGAAACAACAAGACCTCATTGTTGATTTGTTTCAAGTTCGGCTTTCCGACAGGGCGACTACATTTTCGAGATAACAAAAAACGCTGCAAGGCGTGAAAAGTCAATACCTTGGCAAATATTGTATCCTTAAAAATACAAAGAAATGTAACTTTTTTCTTTTACGCGAACTAGCTCACATTTCAATCTTTTCTGGAATCTAAGACGATGAGGTGCAAAAAACAGCAGAAACTCAAAGTAATAAAAATCAACGATGTAAAACGTGTCGGCATTCTGACTTGATCGCTGAACATGCAATTTGCATGTTAGATACTTTGTTCAGGACCACAAGAGATACGGAATCATCGCGTGTATCTTCTAGTGTTGAACCTCACACCGAGGGGTGTCAGATCGATTATGTTCGCAAATATCATTATCTTTTCGGTTCGGAGCACGTATGTGGACAGACCAGAAAGGACGGCAACGGTGAGAATGAAAAAGGAAATTGCAAAATATTAAAGGTATGCAGAATTAAAAAGGAAAAAGGAACTTTTTTTTTTAAATTTTTTCTCCTTGAAATTTCGGAATATCAAATCGTTGGTGGAGTTCGCGTGTGTTTTTGTGTAAAAATAATTTAATTGTTTTTTTTTTGGTTTCCAGTGCATGCAACTCACATATGTGCTCGGATTGATAAATGTTTGACAGGAAGTAAATTAAAAGGTCAATTTACGACATGAAGGGATCACAGATCAATGAACAAACGATTGATGAAGTTAATTGAATATGTTTTGCGGACGGTTTGAGTTGCGTGTGAGTTGTTCCAACTAATTAAAATCAAGTGGTGGAAGGGTGTTAAGCAAATTAATTTTGATGACATTCGGAAAAAGAGTCATGATTTGCAATATTTTATTTGTTTTACTTTTTTGAAACCTTATAAACCAGTCTATAAGACCTCGATGCCAACAGGCTTATTTGAAAACACGAACGCGGTTTGCTGAGTCAATGACGTTTTGATTAAAGGATGATTTTTCAGCAGCAAATGGGTTTTCTTTCTCATTATTATCTGTTTTAAGCTTGATACAGGTTTTAATTTCGATCATTCGTTTCCTTCAAAATAATAGATTTTCGAGGACTCGTGAAATCTTCGAAATCGGGTTATTTTTCAGTGGTGGCCTCGTCATCAGGCACAAAGCTCTTAGAGCGAAACCAATTTAATTTTTCAGATTTAAGAACATGAAGGGCTAAATATAAAAATTTAATGTTTGGAGTAGTTTGCACAAGTTTTCACGCGGACATATCCACAATGAAAATCCATTCTTTTCTTCTTCAAATACGGTCATTTTTGCTTCAAATCCATGTCAAAAAATGTCCATACAATATTTTTGGACGTTCAATTCAACTACATCCAAGACGCGTCAATCCCCAAAAACTCTCATAAGGATCTTCTTGGCCTACCGATTTACATTTTTTTGTCCACTGTTCAATTCAGATCAATCAAAAACTTTGACCGCTCCCTGACGTCTAGTGTGCTGTGAGGGATCAATGTTTTCCCAATGTTTCAAAACAGCGTCAAAATTGTTCTAGGAGTCTGACGAAATATCCTCAAACGCTCCTATAAAACGTAGTATAGTTACACTGATGGTGAAATGTAAACAATCGCGCCCATAACAATTCCTTTGTGAAGTGATATGCTCCCTCCTAACCTCAAACATTCAACGAATTTTCGTTATCTGAACATGCCAACTACCTCAGCAATTTCACGCATTTCAAATTTTCAATTGTGGAATATTATTTCATTAGCAAAGTGTTAATACAACCAACGACAACTTCTGATAGACAGGAATAGAAACATGATAAGTTATTATATAGATGTATTACGTCTCCATTAACAAACATTAACATTAGAGAGAACATTAGAACATGTTAAATGCAAAAATGATTGAAAATTTACCAACACCAATAAAATTTTACTTTTTATGGTTGAACACCGTCAGGTCGCGAGTTAGTTCGAAGTCTTCTCACTGGTTTTTGATATCAATATTTTGATAGAATACCTTTAGGTTGAGAGTTTGTTCGAAGTATTAGAGCTGAATACACGTATGCGATGTCATTGCTTTATCTCCACAAAGATATCCTTTAATTTTAATTTGCACACTCTGCTACATGCATGTGTTCAGTTTGACTTGCTGCTTTGGCTATGACTTTCTCTTTCTATGCACTGCTACCCAGTTGTATTAATGCTTATAAAATATATTCATTCTTTATTAAATTTAAGCAAGAGAATGATTTGAAGATAACTCAGGAAGGTTAGAATCGCATTCAAAGCAAGTGAACAAACGAAGGCATGGTGGACAACACAAGATAAAACTGAAGATTATTTTTGCGGTTCCAGTAATTTGACGGCTAATTCTAAGCGTATTCAACGTAGCTGAGCGTATAGCTGATGCAGCTTACACCTACCCTAACTTCCCCACCATTGAAACATAAAACGACGCGTGTTCTTCTTTTTGTGAATACACAACGAATATTTAAAATTTTCTGTAAAGGGTTAACTTAGATAAAGTAGACTGCGATGAGAATCGCTTGCGTGACGATATGTTGGATATATGGATGGCTCTAACAGCATCATCAGTTCTGAGGTCGAGCTATCTCAATCAAGAGTTAAAATGGCAGTCCCTGGTAAAAAATCCTTTCGTCAGGGTGAAGAGCAAATCATTTTTATTGACTACGTTCAATTGATTCGCATGAGTAGTGTTGGTAAACTGGATTAAATACCGTTGCGCAAAAAGTGTCCTTATTTCAAGAGATCATTCGCCGGCAAACCAGAATGTTCTTCGTTGGTGAGACCCATTCCTATGTACAAGAAAGACAAATTTTTTTAAAATTTTAGCCGGATGCAAGGCACATAAGTTAATGGATCGGATGGCAAGGTTTTGTAATGTCTTTCATTTTTAAATTTACCATCAAAATATCATGACTTGTCTTTTGGATCTGTTTTACGTTCCCATCCATCAAATTTTCCTTTAAAAGCTTACTTTCGCTGTATAAAATATACTTTGGCATACTTTGTTATGAATTTTTTTCATTGCCGACTTGAGTCTCATACTATTTCTATGTTCGAAATTACTTTCTACCCAAAAAATATGCCTCCACCAAACGCGAATCTTAGTCTCCGCTAAAAAATAAACAAGCAGAAGTGAAATTGTAGTAAAAAATTGAAGTCTCGTAGAAACAAGTGCGAAATCATAAATTTAAATGCGCGATTCTGAAGTGTTGAAGAAAGTATCGAAATTTCAAAAGCTCTGGCTGAAGTCGTTAACCTGGAAACTGTCGTTGAAAATTTAACATTAAATTAATTAACTTTAGTAGCTATCGCTCTCCAACTGACACTCATATGAACTCATACTTGCCAGGGGCATTCAAATCTTAAAATTAAGTTTAAATCTATCAGTTCATAGTTTATAAATAGCGATTTATCTGAGTTGTTGAAAAATTGACCACTTAATCCTTACCTCGTGCCAAATTCCTCATGGAGTCTATCTTCTGGTAGAGTTTTTGTCACCAATCAAGTTTCACTATCAACAATCTTTTGCTCGAAATACATAAAGCTTGATTATAGAATTTTCAACGACATCACATATGCAACATTCTTGTCATTTGTTTCTCAATGAACGATTATCTTAATATGCTCGATAGTAAACCAGTTACGTGACAGAGAATGAAATGATATTGGTGAAAAAGTCAAGGAAAAAGAAACACAGCTTCGAGAGCTCACCATGCTCAGTGCAGATCCGAGTAAGCTCCGTGGTAAGTAAGGATCAACTTATATCACATCTTATCATCATCAGCTATTCAAAACGCACGAGAACTACACCAAAAGGACCAAAATCAAAATTCAATAAACCGAAAAAAAGTAAGACATGACTTACACAATTGTTGCTAACAGCCGTGTTGACACTATTGCGGCAATGTCTGCTATAAAACAATGATTAATTTATTGACGAAAAAATTTTATCAAACAAATTAATCTGAAATATTTTCTTAATCCTAATTTGAACTTCAATTTTTCTTTCTTGACTTCAACCGCCTAGAATGAGCTCATACTACAGTAGCCGCGAACGACGAGACCACTGTGGCAACTTCTGCATTAATTAATTTTAAGATAGTAAAAGTCGTCTTGATAAGGTCCTCTAAGCTCTACTTTTATGGAGTAATTGAAGACGAGCAGTCAAGGAAACAAAAAAATATTAATTATCCTCCATATGTGTAAACATATTACAAGCTAAATAAATCACATGTGCTACCAACTAAGTTTAAACAATTATTCATTTCCACTTGATAATTTACAATATTGAAAAGTTAGCACAACAAAGGTCAAACCCCACGAAACATTCCTACAAAAGTGAACCAAAAAAATTTACGTCCTGAAACGACCTTGCGTACAAGTAGTATCTGCACTACTATTTCCAAAATTGACTACGAATTAATCTGGTCTCATGTACATATGTAACACTGTTTTGGTATGTGAAAGGAGGTTTTCAAGCTTCTTTGAAGAAAAAAATTAAGATTTATTGCTGGGCTTTTATTTCGTTGACTTGACTGGATTCGGTAGTCAGTTGGAAGATTTGGTTAATTTGGAGAACATTCAATAGTCAACTCGTAGCTCCAAACAAATGACGATCGATGGTCGTGAAAGAAAACCATTAACAAAAAAACTAAATAAAAACGGTGATAAAAGCAAAGAAATACACTGAAAACAATTGGAAGTAAAATCGCGTTGCCACTAATCTTTGAGGTTATCTCCGATTATTTTGTTATATTATCAGCCATCAATGGAATGCAAACTTGAAAAATGGTTTAAATAAAATGTTCACTGTGTATTTTGGTTTTAATTCATTTTGTTTCTATTATTTTCCATTTTTTTTTTATTTATTCACATCGATCACTCTTGTGTGTGTTTCACTTTATTGAATGTCGCTAAAGCTATGGAAATAAGTTAACAGAATCTTATCTTTGTATTTCATGCAACTATCTAAGTAGGTGCGTACAGATGGTTTCTGGTATTTGCAGTTGATTATCTCACCAAAGATATCTTCGAGAAACTCAAGAAAATGTCATGCTTCGACGAGCAGGTGCGTGACAATATGCAAAGAACAATTTATTTAGCCCTTTACCTTTGATTTGTTTGGCCCAAATATCTTTTCGTGGTGCCAAATTCGTACTAAATCATCGAAACAAAGTAGGTCTTAGAAGCCAGTTCTGTGGAACACCACTAAAATGTTATTTTTTACGATCAAAAACGCAACCAATCGCCTTATTCTCGGTCAACATGAAATTTGTCAACACTTCTCATTGAAACCTTTGCGACACAATGCGACAAACTTATGAAAAAGAAATTTTTCGAAATCATACGTGTTGGCAAACTCATTTACAAACAACATACCAACCCGAAAAAAAGTTGAAAATTCAAGAAAATCTCGTTATTACAAAATAATCAAACAAAGTCAGTGGGAAATTCAAATAAGTCGTCTCCATAGTACTCAGCTTTGAGAAAAAAATCGTATAGGGACGCCGATAAAAGGCAACAACAAAAGCATAAAAAGAAAGTAAGAACTGCGTATAACAACGTAAGGTATAAGGTAAGGTATAAGAAAATGAGTAAGCAACCTAACCATTCCTTCGGTGTCAAATAAAATAAAAAAAATCCGAGTCCGATGCCGCGGAGACACACTGAAGAAGCTTAAAAAGGAAAATTGGT
Source organism: Stratiomys singularior (assembly GCA_954870665.1). Classification (NCBI taxonomy): domain Eukaryota; kingdom Metazoa; phylum Arthropoda; class Insecta; order Diptera; family Stratiomyidae; genus Stratiomys; species Stratiomys singularior. The sequence continues at coordinate 7,367,007 of OX940881.1, read as the reverse complement.
GAGTAACTTAGTCGGCGGCTATACAAGCTAGGCTACCCCAGTGACTTGGTGCCCGCAGCCGCCGTCCAATGTCATGTTGAGCCACCAATGAAATGTCTTCTGCATACGGTCAAATCAATAAGTACATTTATTTGGACTTAAAACGATGATGTCTACCGAAGTTCATATCACAACATTATCGGAACACACATATATCCGAGTCAACGGACATACATAAATGAAGAAAAGATATTTCAAGACTAAATAAAGAGTGGAAAGAGAAGAGTTGATGTTTACATTTTCTATTATCATATCTACACTTAAATCTCTTTTTTTTTCTTCGTTTCTTGTTGGTGCTTCATACCTATGTCCATGCTCTTGGTAAATTAACTTTAATGGTCAACCTTAAGATTGAAAAATTTCTTATTCAGTTTTTTTCTCCTCCTTTTTTTTCTTGTTTGTTTGAAGGGATCACCAGATAAAGTTTAGTATGTCTCATTGACTGCCAGCCGACAGTTTTCCATTTTACTTTTATTTCTACTTTGCAAGCATCCGATCTTCCGATCGTTTTCTTATGCTTTTCAAGTAGGAATTATATTTATAGTCAATTTAATCGACTTTGGATTGGTTCGTTACAGGAATCCTTGCGTAAATGCATAAGAAATGTACGCCCGTATTTTAAATGATGATAATTAGAATGAAATTTATTTGTTCAAGAAAATACAATATTTTTAATCAATTTTTTATTGAAAGCTTTTCATTCGATTAATAGCACAATGCGTATTATATAAACGGACGATTTTAGAGGAAGCTTACAGTTATGGGAATACATCCTGATCTGAATTTCGAGACGCGGGATTTAGCGCCCAACACCATCTACTGAACACATAGGAAAATATCTTAGCCAGTGTCCAGTGAGTAATAAGAAGTTATAGTCTGTAGGACATTAGTACTCTGAGAGCCCATCAAAGGATCTACTGTAACGTCAGAGATATTTCAGAGGCATTTGATTTAGTCGAAAATCAACGAAAACTTCAAAGCTTCCCAAAGGATCAACAGATGTTAGAGAATCATCCCGATCAGCCAAACGAAAATAAAAAATTTAGTCAGGATAATAAAAAAAAAAAATTAAATAAAATTTTTGGAAAATAAAAATTAAATAAAATAAAATAAAAATTTAGTCAAGCACCATCGCGAATTACCCAAAATTTGTGGACCGTTGAAATTTTTGCCAAAATACATTGAAAAACGATAAATCAAAGTCTGAACAAAGTATTTGAGAAACTTTGCTACAACGCTAAGGTGGCTCCATTTTGAATGTAATTTTTTTATTGGAGAAATACAACAGTCATCATTCACATAAATCTGAATCATATACCATGGCCTAACTCTATTATTTTATTGCACACATGGAATTGAGAATAGGCTTCGATATCCTGGAAAGACAGGAAATATGGAGAAATAAAGGACAAAAGGTAAATTACCAAAAAAATGGGTTAGTAATGTACTTTATACTGCACTTGGGACTGGAAATGAAAATATAATGAACGAAAAATATAATGAAGGAAATGAAAATATAATGAACCAGAGGTAGATATTCACATGAGTTATAATGTTTCCAACGGGTCTTAAATAAAGCCAACTATTGTTTCCTCAGGAACTGCCACTATGAGACAAGGCTAGGCACTAATAGACAAAAGGAATTTCATCACCCTTTGACCCACAGGTATCCACAGGAATCCGAATGTATGCAACGGATCTTTAGCAAATTTATCTCTATATCTTACGGTTTTGACTATCTGATTGCTCCTTTCTTCAGGAGATGACACTATGAGTTAGGATCGAAGTAGCTCGATCGCGAGGCAAAAGGACTATTGCATTGAGTTGAATCATATGAAAGCTTCCACTTAAAGCATGTAAGGTAGTAAGTCCACTGACGGAAGACACAGATTGTTTTCTTCAGTCTGACCCCTTGGAACCCTGACGCTTTGGCACGCATGCTCTACAATTTAACTTCAGTGTGTATTTTTTTAATTTGTTTCAATATACCCGAGAGTAGGTGTAACTTAATGCCCGTCTTCCCTTTCCAGCAGTCACATATCATGCGTGGGTTAGATTGTCAAATACTTTTAAAATATCAAGTATTAGGGCTATAGGTATGCTGCGTTTGAACGCTGTTTTGTGGACAGTCTTTGCTAGGTGACAACCATGCAAGGCCAATGCCTTTACTCCAGCTTGTTCTTGTGGTACATATCTTCTGAGTGACCTTATTGAGTCGAGTGAGTAGCACGCTCCCTACAAACTTCGTTCAAAAAGATCAAAGATTTCATACCAATGGGTCGCCAGTTTTGAGAGAACATTTCGAAAATACAACAACTGCTGATTACGATCAGTTGCAATATTTTCTGAAACCAAAGATCTTGTTAATCGAACCAGTAGAACTTTGCATATTTTCCGGTAGTCAGATTAGCTTTATTTGGATACCATGTCATATCCGAGTGATTTTTACTCCAGAGGTCCTGTTCAGAATATTTTACTTCTTTAAAGTCAGTTTTCTTTATGTTGTCTTGAAAATGCACGCTTCTTCTTCCCATGTATGTTCTTCATGAGTGTTTGAGTTCTCTTCTTGATATATTGTGCTCAGTGCTCAGGGAAGGTCCTCCTTGAGAACTGAAAACTTCTTGAGAACAAAATAATTCAAATAGAACACTCAAAAAGCATTTTGATTTTCACCTTAGTTTTTGAAAAAATGGAAACACAATGACATTTAACATTTGAAAATGATTTCTGCTGAATGCATACCACCACCAGGAGTTGCAAAGGATATTTAGTCAACCCAAATTTAAACCACTTTTTCCGAATAGAACTGGTCTTATTCTGCCAATAGCATATCGATTATTTTCCTCCACTACTTCAGTGTTTTTCTTGGTTGGTTAGCACAAGTCAGAACATTGATAGACTTAAGTCTATAATCGCTTAATCTTGGCAGTCAATCCACTGGACCATTTCGTCAAATAATGCTACAAGTATGTCAAAGTTTCGTTTTCAATAAGTTTATTGTTATGGTAGTTGTCTTTTATGTGGCGCAATCCTATTAGAATCAAATTTTTTCGATGTCTATCTCATTGAATTTTGGACAAAAACATAAATTGAGCAGCGTCAGACGTTACCGGACTAACGGTATCACTAAAAATATCCTTTAACCTTTTCATTTTGTAGCATAACGTCTGCTCTTTCAGCATTTCGAAAGGAATATGAACCAAAGGTGTTATAAGCGTCTACATCACACCACATAGTGAACATTTGACCCACCACCCAGTCAACAGTTTGTAATGGAGTCTTGGGTGCTCTGAGTTGGCTTCGTTCTAAATATGACAATATTAGACAAACTCTTCGAACAAGCTTTTTTTAAAAATAATTATGATCAATTTTCAATTGATTATAAGCGAAATCAGCAAACGTTAAACGTAAACGATGATTATTAAGCTTTAATCCTTCAACAGTAAGACTTACTAAGCATAAATGTCACAGAACTGTCAATGCTGATGTCATACATATATGTCATATGTCATTTCATATGTCAAGCTCAATTTATTAGTATTGAAAAATTGCGTGCAATGAAGAAAAAATGATGAGAGTATGAGAGAATGATATGAGAAAATTGACTTTGTGAACTGATTAGAGGAATCCGTAATTCTGACACAAATATTTCGCAACCCGGGTTACACGTCAAGCATTTAATTTTTAAGAATTTTTATAATCCTTCTTATTTAGGTAAGGAAAGTAAGCAAAGTCCAAAGAATCTAAAGATTATGAAAAGCGAATCACAAACGTCAAATATAATTTATATTGTTTTGCTAGGTAGCATAACCCTGAATGTTTGGGTGGCGGCGGTTACACTAATTTTCCGATATTAAATTATAAGTTAGACATGAAATGATTTATAATCTGCATTTGAGACCACCTTTCAGGCAAACAAATTGAATTTTCTTAGGCTCAGTATATTTGCTTGCACCTTTTAGACCATAAATTTGCTTTAACTAAGAAATCACATTCTAGTTAAAGCCTGTCTTCCTGTCTCAACCTTATCCTTATAAAAAATACAAAACGAGAATGCATCTGAAATTTTAACAACAAAATAAGGCATTTGTCTTGTTAGCTATATAATTTCTTGCTTCCTTCGCTATTGTTGTACAAAGCACCAAACCTTTTACCTATTTACCATACAAGTCTACTGAATGGGAAAAAATATCTCTGACCGTCTCTATCCTTTTCTCTAGCACTTTCTTCGGCAACGGACGAGAAAATATGCAACTTTCAAAGATTAGGACGGTTTGGAAATCATGTCGGGTGTATAATTTTGAATAGGCAATAAAATTTTCACACCTGTTTGTTTGGTGAAAGATTACATCCTGTAAATGGTGAAAGAGGCAGGAAAAACCCACTTGGTTTCGGGTAGGTAAGGTTGAGTTGTAATAATGTGAAGAAAATTGTCTTGTTTTGTTTTCCTGTTATTTTTTTTTCCTTGGGAAATTCAGCCAAGGCTGCAAGACGAGTGTAGAATTCAGACAGTTTTGAATGATTTCATCAATTTGTTTGACTTATGGCAAAAGTTCATGGCTTTTCACTTTGGTTGGACCATCTGGTGTGTGGTGATAGGGCTAAGGATTCATTGAAAAGACATTGACAGAGTCCTGCGATATGATGAATGAATAGATCCATCCGGTTTTAACTACAGAGGTAGAATTGGTGAAGGATCCTTGACTTAAACAATCTAAAGTATTTTTTTTTGGGTTTGTGTTGCAGAAGTTGTTTGTAAAATAAACATAATTAAGTAATTCAGCGTTTGTGGTGGTTTTAAGTCTGACAGAAGATATTTTCTAGAATTTGTGTTATAAACGTACGTGTAAGGACATGTAAATCGTCGACCACCCGCGTTTCAGAGATAATCGTTGTGGAGCTAATCAAATTATCTTCGAAATTCGTTTTGGTCTATAATTTAAAGTTTCGCATGTGTCCGTCAATTCAGGGTGAAAATGAAGACAAGTGGAGATTAGTTTTGAGTATCTTTTTTCGTGTGAAGTAGAAGCGTTTGATGGATCGCAAACATAATTAAGTAATTCTTTTGTTACCTTTTAGCTCTTTTCGAATCTTGATGGGCGTGTGATGAGGAGTTCTTAAAAACGAGTGAGCTTAGCCGAAAACTGGAAAATCTCCATTTATTTTGGACTTATCGTTGAAGATAGTTTGGATAATACTTGAAAACATTGAAATCATCCGTTTAACAAGGATATGCGGTCTGGTTTATCTTTTTTATGAGTGCATAATACCCAAAAATTGTTGGTGGAAATCTTTTCAAAAACTTTCTACTACATAAAATCAGAAGCCGAAGGACAAGTGCGTTGATCTGATAATTTTCAGCTTCCTTACATTAACTGACTCATCTGGGACCGTTTATCTAAATGATCGTTTTCAAAAATTGATCGAGATCTAACGAATCCTAATAGTTTTATGTCTGCCTAGACCTTAAACGAAAATTCGAAAAAAGGAACAACGAGTCGAATCCTAGAATTACAGATTGACCGCACTCTGATCATTGGTTGCACTTACAAAGTCTTATCACGCGGTCAGTTGCAGGTAACAACACTTGAAAGAAAATAACAAGATACTAAACATAGTGCTTAGTGGCAAGCGCGGAAAATATACGGGGAAAACGGAAAAGATTTTAACATGCCGAAAAGTAGAGTTCGAGTTAAAGGTACAATAATTTTTTGTTGTTGTTGTTTTCTTCTGCTTTCTTGTAGATGTAGGTCCCATAGGCATTCACCTATCGTTTAGTGTTGATGGCGATGAAAAGGGACCGTCTTAAACACTACTTAAACGGAATTTTCTGCTATGATCCTCCAAGTGATCTGACCATCATTGCCCTGAAGGTCTTAATGTCTGATCATAAGTTTGATAGATTTATGAATCGATCGATAAGTATGGGATTGTGGTGATTGTTAGCCGACCAATGTTGATTTCTTTTTCGAGAGCCATTGACTGCATAAGAATAAGGAATGGTGGCGCAAGACGATGACATTCGATGAGGAGAGGAGTTTGAAATTTGTATTTAGAATACTTTTCGTTCGACGCCAAGATGTTGCTCCTCTTCAGAAGGAAAATAACTACTTAAGTATCCAATTAAATACATGATTACTACTTTATAATCAAACATGTTGTTTCTGGAGTACGTCTTCCAGGTTGTAGGTGGAAAATAAAATAAATACTTTATGGACATGTGCACGCACATATGTTGTCTGTTTTACATTCTTCTCAGCGCTGATAATTTGATTCAATACATTCACAACCTGATCAATTAATTGTCGAATCGCTTAGTCACACTTTCTCAAGCGCTTGGCGTTTCCAATCATAAATATTTCTTTGATATCATGAATGGAATTAAGATGGATGATGACAATAGTTACAATACGATTGTGACGAATTTAAGTTATAAAAAATATCATTGTTGTTCCAATTCAACCGAACACTTTTCGTATTCTAGCGCCAGAAAGGATTGATGACCTTCTAATGATTACTATTATTTTTCTATGAAGTTTTTTTAAATTTTGAGAGTGGGATTTTCCGATGAAAAAGAGATGGAGCGTTATGTGCTTCCAAAAAAATTTCTCAAAATAAAAAAAAACAGCCGAGTCCTTATCAGTATTGCATAATAAATGTATTGTTGTGATTGCAGTAGTCGCAATTGGGGATAGTAGTGGACGTTTAGATAGTGCCTGGAAAATTTCGATGGCTAATTTTAATTTAAAGTGTGACCAAAAAATAAATCGTATTTAGTTAAAGCTCAAATCAGCTTAATGGGTCTTTTTCACTTCTGTGTTTTTTTTTCAACATGCGCGAAAACACTCCCAGTTGATTTAAAATGTTTGACTTTTGATTTCAAAAGACAATAAAAACAAGATCAACTGATAAGCCACGAGCATTGATCAAAACTAGAACTAGCAACAAAATGGACATAATGTCATCAATTTGATTTTAAAATATTTTTAACGATCTTGGAAGGGAAACAATTATTGTGATTTTTAACACAGTTCAAAAGTTTACGCACCACGATCACGACAGAAGGATCCTTTAGTAATTGCCCTCCTTGTTTTCCTACGTAATTGTGATGTATTAGCCCCATGAAAGACCAAGCCGAAGCATTGACGTTAAAGTTTTGGTTAAAACTTTTTACTTATTTTCAAATATTTAAGGATATTTGCAAACAATTTTCCTTGCGATTGAGGAGAAAATTGATTTTGTTCAATGAAAGAGATTTGATTTTTATACCAATTAATATTTTTTTTTTGGTAGTTGGGCGGTGGAGGCTATTTGCGTGTTGGATTTTCTACAAAATAAGGTTTCTGGAGTCCTCTCTTAGTACCTCGTTCGTAACCTTCTTTATCACCTACACGGCATAGCCAAGAAATGTTTGTTACCTTATTTCGAACCAGGCTTCATTTTTTGCATACACCACTCTCCGGAATGGAAATTCGACGGTAGAATGTCTTCAGATATGACTTAAACTTGCTGGGTAGGACCTAATAATTTGAAGAAATTTTGGATATTTTGAAGGATAGGCGTGCATTCGAGCTGGGCTGTCGAGCCTTAGTAATGAAAAAAAGGTATAAATAGTAAAAACAATGAATGGTTCGCAAGATATGCGCGAAAAAGTTTGTCGAAACAAATAAAATATATGAAATAAATACGTGAATTAAAATATAATTGAGTAAAAGTGAACTCAATTATTGTTTAGATTGCAGTAAAAATCATCATTTGAGCAGAACTACAAGACCTCACATCTAGAGGGACTGTAAAACATATTTTTACTCTAGTCAAAATTATTCTGAATTCAAAATATTTAAATTATGAACACATAAAATATTTTAAATTCAATGTTTGATTATGTTGTATTTTACCGTGAAGATTACACAAATCTTTGGTAAAGGACTGTATATATGAGCAATTTTAATAATGTACTTACGCGTTGGAGGACCTTCTTGTGTTAAATGTACTTTTCCTTTGGAATCCATATTTAACAATTTGGTTCTTGGACATTCCGCCATTAGAACAACAGCATCTTCGCATAATGCGCCCGAAATCACCACCTGAAATCCAACATAAAAAAGGACTCGTTAGTCAAATGACCCAAAACAATCAAAGCGATGTTAGTGTCTAGATTTCATAAGTTAGAAATATAATATGGAATATTTGAGTAAGGGAGGAGCATTTTCGTTCTGGATGTCCTTAAATATTGTTTAGATGATCGTTTTTTCTTATAGTTGCTAATGTATCGTATTTATTTCCTGACAGGACTATTTAATTTGACTCTTTGGATAGAGTCTTGATATACCCAAATTCATGGTTAGTTTAGGATCAATCAGACCCAAACTTTAGCTGTGTTTTGTCCTCTCATTGTCATTGTTATTATTTTGTCTAGTTAGACGACTAATTCTAAGCTCCAGCTTTGTAGCTCATTAAAGCCAGAAGAAATTTAAGCCACCGACCTTTTTATTTGACAGATTTAGGTTTATTTTCATTCTTACATTGTATTTATGGCATGTTACTTTGTTGCTTGGTCAGCATCACATTTGGTAAGTATCACGCTTGGTCAGTGAGGCGTTTATACAGCAGCGTGCTTGGTCACTATCACGCTTTTAATGTATGATATAACCCGGAACACGTTTAGACTCTCTTGGCAACAGTTTATAGTTGAACAATGAGGTTTCTGGTAACATTTATTTGTTCTTATTCCTAATCTGTACCTATCGTAGTTGTAACTAGTGTCTAGTTTTGAAAATTTTTCTGATTGCATTTTCCAATTTAATTTTTTTCAAAAAATAATATGTATCCATAAAAATACAAAAAAATGTCTGATATAACATTAATCAAAAAAATAATATCTTTCTACCTTAGCGATTGGCTGGAGCCAAGATAATATTTAGATTCAATAAAAAGTTGTCACTTTCACGGAGCAGCTACAATTCGTGGCTGGAATTGGGTCATTTTTCGGAATTCGTTAAGCAAATTTTTTGCTTAAAAATTAAAAATTCATCAGAAACTTGAATTTATTTCACAAAGTTGACGGGTGTACGAGATACGAGAATATTCAATATTTCAACGGCATGGATTCTCTTACATGTGTCTGCAGAGAATTTTCTCGCAAAATGCTTGGTTCGTGGGCTTTGTTATTTTGTCAAAAAATAAGAATCCAACTTTTGGTCAGGTGAAAAATAACTGGCTAAAGTGATAAAATACATTAACCTCAAAATAGCATCCCTGCGACTCCACAGCCTTTTCCTATCTGCATACCTCCTACCTCCTTCACCTCCGCTGTGAGAAACATTCGAAAAAAGCGATTTTTAGAACCGCATTAATGTCTGATCTGTAGCACCCATCATGTGTTCCCTTGTTTGCAGTTGATTTTCTTGTAAATGACCTCTTGGTCCATAAAGACCTCTTTCTTATTTTGCTTTTCTTCTAAATAAACTCTTAAGTTCTGGGCAAAAGCCGAAATTTGCAGAGTATCACATTCGGGAAGGAGGCATCTCTTGAGCTATATAAACCGGATTTGAAATGAGAAATGCTTCATCTGAATATAGTACCAAGAATGTTCTGCCAAAGTTGCCCACTTCTTGTTGCACATATCTCTGCTCTCTCGTGTCGTACAGCATGGCATCTTTGGTCAGGTTTCAAGTCATGGTTGTCAAAGAAATCAGGCGTTAGTGCCCACTTCACGGGAGTTATTTGGTTTTGGTAACTTGCAATGTTCCCACTTTTCTGTGAGCTACCCTGAAACCCAGGGCTTGTCATCAATGGTTACGTTGCAGCGACAAGTAAAATTTGATCCTGCAGAACTCCCTTCGTCATTCGGTCGTTTTCCTTGTAATGAAAATGACAATTCTTAAGTCCTGCTTGCCAGCATGCTGAAATGCTTGCTTGCTTGCCAGATGCTATCGAAAAGTAGTAGACATTTCACACATGCGACAGGAAATCCAAAATTATCACATGCATATGCTTTTCATTTAAATCTGTCAAATTTTTCAAAAGAAGAAAAGCATTCGAAACTTCTTCAATATACTTTGTACTATGGTGATATCAACTGATGTTACTATGATCTGTAGGTGAACGCGTAACTGGTTGTTAATTTAAGAGAGAAACCCGATGTCCTTCTGTTAAATGTTTTTTTTTTAATTAAACTTGCAACTTGCATCCTTCTTCAGTGTGTACAACACTTAATGGTGATAATGCTTGGACATCTGCATTAGAGAATGAAAGCACAACAAAGCTAATTTCTCTGAACTTAACAGAGGAGAGAGTTCAGAGTGGAGTAGTCAGCGATACGGGTCACGCTTTTTTGGGCCATGTGATCGGTCAAGCAAGCTCATTCTCAAATGCTGGTTCTAACAGTTCTTAACTAAAAAGGATATAGTCCGCCGAATAGATGACTTACAGGTATATAATGTCAATCGTAATATTAATGTTCAGCTCGAATGAATCTTAAACGCGGCATACGTTACAAAGGAATGTATTTGACAGCTGTCAAACCATGACTGATGAGATTCAGCGTTCTGGGTGAGACAAATCTCCTGATTGTTGAAAAAAATACTTTAAAATGTTCTCGTTAATAATGAATCTTTGCTTTTTGGTGGAGAATTACTTATGTAGTCAGAGCATGATTTAATCAATACTATTGGGACTCTACACCTGGAGAATCAACCCTTGAGGAATTGTTTGGTAAATTTAAGCATGACGAAATCGGCGTTGGACGCTCAAATATGCTGTCACTGACGAAAATATTATTTTATTACAATTTTCCATTATAATTCAGTCGAGACTAGAGACATCCTTAGACTTTAAAGATATCAAAGCAGTGTGTTAGACATACCGTGCATGCATATTTGAAAAAAAACGAAAGCTGTGTTCAAATTGGAAGTTATGCTAGCTCACAATCGATTTAAAGGAAATACGTGTTGACAATTTGAAGCATCCAGTTGTAACAAAAATTTGAATGAATTTTTCCGATCGATATGTGTCAGTGGATGAAACGTGAGTCCATCACTTCATTCCAGAGTCCAACAGACAATCAGCTGGGTGGAATGCATGTGGTGAACCGAATCCAAAATGTGGAAAGAAACGACATTTGAAGACTGTCAGGGGAGACGACTGTCAATAGCGATTAATACATAACATTGGTAGAGTTTTCAAAGAATGAAATCACAAAAAAAACATCTACGTGACAGCGAAAAAGTTCTGTTTCATCAAGACAATGCAATGTGTCAAAAACGATTGAAAACGAATGTGTTCGCATGAATTAGGCCACGAACTGCAATCTCTTTCATTATTTCCAGTCACTGGAGGGTTGTATTGCTGTGTGAAAAATTCATCACCAAACTGAGGCATATTTTAAGGCCTTAGAGAAGTCATACTAAAAAAATGGTATCGAATAGTTGTATGACCCCTAAAAAACGTTGTATTGTGCTCGAAGGCAACTATTTTGAATAATAAAGCCGAATATTTAAAAAATTGATTAGCTGGTCAAGGATGCCTATTTCAATACCGATTCCTATTAGTTCTATTCTATTTGTACTAATCAAAAATAGTTCACTCATACCCAACAATTGTACAAGGCAAATCGTCGTGTCGGTAACCTTTGGAATCCCAAAAAAAAATGTCCTAAAACAAGTGACTACAATAAACATAAACGAATAAGGTTAAAAATCGGAGCAAGGTCGATAATAGATTTCTCAATTCCGAAAAGGTTTTGTCGCTAAAAACAACAACATTGTCGTCTGGCGAACTATTGATAAAAACAATTCTCCGTGTGATTTTTCAAAATCACAAACTGCGACGAATGAACTTTTCTTTGTGTATTTTCCGAATTGTTGAATGGTTATTGTAAGATTTGATTGTAAGCGCCGTTCACAGTGTACAGCGAATACGAAAACCAAAATGAAAAAAATAGTAATTGAGGTTTTGTTGATAGCAAATAAGACAGACGGCTTACACACTACAAATTATTTGATCGATTGATTTGAACATACAATCAACAACGAATACTACATTGATTTCAAAAATGTTGTAATTGTAAGTGGAAAGACGGCAATTAAAAGATAACATGCCATCAAAACTTCATTTCGATTTGATTTTCCTTGAAAGCGCCAACATAAATGATTTTTCCAGAATTTTTATTTCGTTTCGTGCTTTGTTGTGTATTTAAAAGCCTTGAATTCAAATTTTTCGTGAGTTTGATGCCTTAATTTAGCAGCATTTATCGTAAGGTTCGTGTGAATTTTCTTTTCTATAGCCGAAAAATATCTGGGCAGGGTCCGGAAAAGTTGCTTTTGTCGTCTTCTCGCTTGGCAAGGCGAGGCAAAAGCATTTAACCAGAAGCACATTAAAACTAACAGCCAAATGAATTCCATTCGTAACGACTGCTCAATCTATCCCACGATACATTTATTAATTATCAAAACATTCGGACAATGAAAACATAAATTATAGCAACATTCCCACCCACATTCGTTGCATATGAACTCACTCGAAAAATTCTTGGCCTACACGCTCTCCGGCGTTCGTTTTGAATTCCATAACCAAGACTGGCCCTTCCGCGTTATCTGTTTCGCCCCTCAAAGCATTTTGTCACATTTCGAAATTGATCATTAAATTAAAGTTTGAAAAATTCAAAAATTACCAACGGCCGAAAATGATGTTAATTTACATTAATTCTAGACCATTTAAGTCGCGAGCCATTTCTTTGAAAAAAATTTGGTTTTTTTTCGGGGCTCATACATCGAGCCCTCGTTTAGATGAAGACGATGGTGATGAAAATGATGAAGAGGAGTTGCTCCTTGGCCCTGAGACATTATGTATGGTCCACACGATTCATTTAAGTCTAATCTGTGAGCTTCATGTTGCCGAAAAGCAGTAGGTACTAATTTTCTTGTTTTTTTTTTGGGGGGGGATTTTCAATTCTTTTTTTGGTTCTGCTCCAAACGACCAAGACGACAACGGCGTTTCCCAGTTATCATCCTCATGGAAAGCTACAGCCGAACGTTATAAAACATCTTTATAGACGCTACTAATTCCTTATTATTATGTAGTTAAGAGATCCTCAGTAGTATAAAGTACACGCACCATGGGATGCACCCTGAAATGTTCATTGAAAAAGTAATGGCGCGGCTTGGACGCAATGCGCTAGCGTCGATAGTCCAGGATGGATGGCTGTGATAATAATCACCGCCTCATTTTTGAACTCCAACAGTCGTCAATTAATTTACTGAAAACAATTTTTCGGTTCATTTTTCATTCTCAATAGACAATTAGATAGTTAGATAGTTTGTAATGGCTGCAATAATGTTAGCATTTAAATTAACTATTCATCAAAATGTGAATGTGCTAAGGGTGTGTGGTAAAGGCGTTTAGGACAGCTGAAGATCGGCTGTTTGGTCTTAACAATTTATTTATTGTGTCTTGTTTCCCGATTGAGTTAGATATGAATTTTTATGTTAATTTTGTGGGCCGAGCGAGGGCTTATCAGAGTAGAACTAGTGTAAGTCAGCTCTTCTGTAACCGGTGATATATTGACTCAACTATCGCTGAAGACAATGTCTTCCAAGTACCATTGGGTAGTTCTGCGGTAAAACAAAACAATAGACCACTACACGTTTGGGTGTAACCAGAATGAACTCCAGGAGCTGTTGAGTAGCGTAACATTGAAGTCATTAAACTTCACACGTTTAATTGTTTCTTAACTTCTCAACGAAATGAATTACATAAATTACAAGAATTACTGTTTGAATGAATTTCGGGGTCAAATGAGTTTTTAAGGCTCCATTTAAATCTTCCTTCCTAAATGAAACTTTTGTCTACTTTTGTCTACTAGTTTTGTCTTCATTGTAATGCAAAAGATATCCAACAAAAGAGATCCAACAGAGATAGAATAATTTCGACAGCTTTGTGTCAAAAAATTTGACATTTGCTGTCAGTTGTCATTTAGTAGCTTCAACTCGTTTTCATGAGTAGTTTGGTGTTAGCACAATGTTTGGAAATTGTCTAATTGTTCAATGCTGATTCAAGAAGTTTTGTTACTACTCAAAAGTCACTGCGTGCAAAACGTGGTTTTAAGCCGGATGTCCGTTGAATTTATTACAAAAACAATTTGCTTCATTTATTATTCAAGTCATTTTTTTTATTTAATGTCTACCATACAAGGTTTTATTTATAGATTTTACATATTATGTGTTTGAATTTTCATTATTTATTGGGGTCAGTTTTTGACAATTTTATTTAGTACTTGTTTGATTAATTATTTCGTTTTTTTCATGTGATTTAGGTTGTTTATTACAACCCATTTGTCTTATGGATGCTAATTATTTCAATACTATACTGCAAATATTTTGCATGCTAGTTGCTAGAAAGCTGTCAATCGAAGATCCTTAAATCCCGATATAGTATACATTCCACAACACACTCAATCAGATAAGAATATAAAAATTTGTTTTATCTCATTTTTTCAGTTTTTTTGTATACAAAAGCTCAAAGGTCTCTTTTTTATTCAATCTTTTGCAAAATTCATTTTCACATTTTGACAATCGTTTGTGAAACCAACATATTTTTTGTTTTTTTTTTGATTTGTTCCGAATCAAAGCTGCTCCGCATTCCAATCAAATCAGAATTAACGTCAACGTTTTCCTATTGTTTTTTGTTTCTGGTTTGTAGTATTCGTGTATGATAATTAAAATTGTTTTAATCAAATCATCACGGATTCAAACTAATAAAATGTTAAAAATAAATCTCAACGACAAGAAAATGATTCGGACGTATTTGTCCTCTGATCGTATCAAGATTTAATCAGTAAATTTTCGTCAAAGGATTATTAGAATTTATTTTTTATTTCAAAGCAAACCAAAGCTGTCCAGGAAAAAATAATACAAAAAAAAAAAACGTATTTGAGATTAAGATGCGGCGTCAATAAATTTCTTTATAAAACCTATTGGAATTCAGACAGGTGAATTACTTAATCTAAACTATTTTCAAATCACAAAAATGTAATAAAGAAAAAAAAAATATTAAACATTTGTGATATGAAATAAATTTGCTGGTTGTGTTTTATTTTGATGACATGCAACCTATAGAAAATATTAAACAATGGAATTCCTGAGAAATGTTTAACAAAACCTATCAAGATTCATTCTTTTCTTTATATCTTTTGTGGAATTTGAAGCTGCCCCAAAAATCAAACAAAAAACTATTTTGCTAACCGATAAATAACAAAGTTCAATCTGTAGCTCACGTGTCAGACGCGACAAAAAAAATCAATTTCAACTTGAAACAAGCAACAAAAATGCATGTAGTAAATTTTTCAATAAACCCTGGGAAAATACCATTGTAACCGGTAGCCAAATGAAAAGTCGATAAATGCCAAAAAGAAAAACGAATCAACATTTTTTTAAATGTCTCCTTTCCAATGCCGATAAGATAATCAAACGCGTCATGTTTTTTTTTATATTTTGCTTTTGAAAAATTTCTTCTTGGAAAAAAAGTTAATTAGGGAAATAGCGTTTACATACACATATACACAAAATTTAAATTGTTTTTTTGTGTGTGTTCTTTTTCATGGTACTTCGGCGCATTCAATGCAATTTTCAAATTTTTCCGCCAATAAAAATGTGGATTAAATATTGTTTTACACAATAGTTGTGGATTGATTCGTGGAATTTCAAGGAAAATTTTGACGAAAAACGTGAGATTTGGCATACAATATAATATTTTAGTTGATATGGGGCTAACGTCATTTGTTGATATTAAATATTAGACAAATGAGAGGTTGGCATTCGAAAATATTCAGGAGCATGCCAAAATTATGCAACTGATTAAGTTGGCTGTCCCAGAATGATTTTGCAAATATTTCTTTTCGGTGTTAATTTTAATTTTTTATTGTTTGTGGTAATTAATAAATAATATTTATTTGGCTATACGCAGTGTTTAGTTAATATTTTTACGTATAATTTTAGCTTCACTTCAGTAATTTTAATTTATTTCTATTAGAAAAACTTTAAAAATAACATTTTCCTCCGTAGACCAGATGAATTATTTCATTTGTATATAAGTATTTCGAATCGCAATGAAGTTTTTCCTCAGTAGAATTCATAAATTTCACTACAATTCCCTTGAAAAATACAAAAATATATTTGTCTAAACCTGAACTAACAGTCAAGTTGAGTTTTTTTCTACTTTAAGTGGTGTCCGAAGTGGGATCGAAATAAATGTTTAAGCTCGATTTTCGGATTAAATTGATTCCTTTTGTCTCATATTGGTCTGAAAAAAAAAATGGCCACGTCATATAACAAATAAAATATCAACTTCTTGAAACTACCCTACCCCCAAAAAATAATCTTTGTCCTATGTTAGTTTCCTTCCTACGATCGCCATAACCATAATAAATGACTTGTTTTTTCTGTAGCTTTCAGAGAATCTCAACTTCTTTACTGAAAATTTGAGTACTATCAAAGTTTGATTTGCCTTCAAATGTGTGCGATTCGAATGAGACAGTTTGAATCCTGCAGCGGCGTGTACTACTTAGAAGAGCATTTTTAATAATTTAATCGGCAATCATTCGCGCGATCATCTAAAGTTTGTCAACAATGCTAAAATTAACTGAGTCTCGTTCCGAAATCCAATTGGTCCGAAATGATTTCGAGTTCAAATTTCCAAAAAGACAAATTTTCAAACCCATGAGATTTTCTTCGAATAATTTTCGTAATCACGGCTGGGTTGAATCTAGTATTTTTGGCAGCAAGAGCCTCACATAGATTCGCAGTATTTGTATTCATAGTGCTTTGATGAACATTGACTAATAATAAGTACTAACACTCTACAGACAGCAGCTTGTTGGATGAGAAACATATATCCTAAACGTCTGGTAACTTCTCACAAGCACTTATACTTTCAGGAAGCAACATGGAAAAAAAGAGACAAATGTCGTAAGCATTGCGTAGCTTCTCACTACTGCCAAGTGTCTCAACTTTTCATCGTTCCAAACGCAACGGTTCAGACTTTTGTTACTTTTGAATTTTTTCGGATAATCTGGATAATTTTTGCTATTTCTTTTCATATTTTTGACACTAATGACTCTTTTCTAGTCATGACTCTTCTTCACTCCATTTGAATCTGTCAAAAATTTCAAAAAGTGACAAAGATTCTAGACCGTTGTGTTTGCATTGATGTATACTTCAGGCAACCTAATATGCCTCAGTACTAACCGTAGAAAGAGAAACAAGTAAACTAAGCATTGACTACCACCTAAGTATGACTACTTACTAACGCTCAAAGTTCCAAAAAATTCTAAATCCAACAGGGTTGGAGCGATTTTTTGTCGAAATACGTAGGTATTTGCAAAAAACCTGTTAAGGGATAGGACATACAGATGAAAGTGCGGTGAGATACAGATTAACAAGAGTTCTAAGACCAAATTGGTATGGATAATTGGCGGATCTAATACAATAAGGGGTTGTTCAAAATATTTGACACATCAAAAGTTTCCAAATTAATACAGATGCAGGAATTCCACTCGCCCACCAATGAATTGTGCAAAATATTTGACGAGCCAGAAGTCTCCACAACAATAAAGCCATGAAATCCCCCGGGGTTAGCTTGCAGAGTTTGAAGAGAGGACCAAAGGCTAGTAGGATAATGATGGCTAGTAGGCAAACTTTAAAAGCGCTGAGCTCATTCGATCGACAAAAACAGTGTTAAGTGCTCGGATTCCAAAATTGAAGGATGTGATCAAATGAAAAAGGTGAAGGCAAGGCATCTTGAAAGGACCAAGGTTCGTGATGAGCTGCAGAGAATTGACGACAAAACGGTCACAATTTTTTGGTAATCATTATATAAGATCCTCCTTTCTTCAAAAAAGTTTCGATATTAGAAGTATAGTGGGTGGAAACGAAAAATTTACCGCATTTTCCAGTCACCGTCAGACTTGAAAATTTCAAACCTTGATAAAATCTTTATCGCAATATTAAATATTTAAATTTAAAGCCCTTAGAGTCTGGGTTTACTATCCGCATCAACCTTTTAAACCCTTCTAAAAATCAGCACTTTCCTGTGTGACAAGTCGTCGTCCAAGTCCTTCATTTTTTAGGACAATCTAATTTTTAAGCTTTTGCGCCAACGTTGATCATCCAGTAGTTAAGAACCGAGGAAATTGAAAGGGATTCAGTAAGAGATTTAGAAGCATCGACTTTAGTTCTTTAGTTCTCAGCATCATTTATAGCGGTCTTATAAATATGTTATAAAATATGATCAATTTTTTAAAACTTTTGGAGTCCGTGTATCTCGTAGGTTTTAAAATAAATTTTCTTACAAATAAAATTAAGTTTGTAAAAAACTTGATTGTCATGAATTATCACCAGAGACCGATATTTATCCTTCCCTGTCGAATACGACGTGGGATTATCAGATTCTCTATGCGATTAGAACATGGGCGATAGGCAAACTCCTTCTATATTTTATATATTTTTTTGGACATGTGAAAGTGAATACTATACATGGTGTGGCGATGGTTTTCACAGTGTTTTAAGCCTGAATTAAAAATCTTGATGTTAAGCCAAACCATGTGAGGTCTTCATTTTGACCAACCGGAATTTATGGCGTGAATCAATAGCTCTGTCTTGACGTCAGGACGCATGTTCATTGCGCTGTTCATTTAGTCCCAAACAAGAGTACGAAATGAAGGAGTATGATGAGGAGGCTGATGAAGTCTGAACGTTTGTCTGAGAGATGTTAAACGTTCAACTTCAACAAATCGCCTGTGGAGGTGGGGGAAGCATTCATTGTAGATAGGAGTTTCTAGGAAGTCAACGTTCTTCAAAATTGTTTGATGCCTCTTGCTCTGGTTAATACACCAGCTCAGTAGAGCTGTAAGCTGTTTTGTATAGGTTGGTTGACCATTTGCAGATGTCGCCTTCGTTTTGCCAGTCTGTGGAAGAAAACTACCCCCATTTATCTCAAGTTGTAATGTGGGCCTATTTATCCCTTGTATCTGAAGCAAAGAGAACCGGAGGGCTTCTGAAGTTTTTCGTGGACAATAAATAGAAGCAATCTGATCAGAATTTTTGCTTTTGAATCAACAGTTACGAAAACTCCATACCGTGATAAGCAACCCCAGTATGAAAAGGAGCTTGTCTAACCTGAAATGTTATGGTCGTATTATATCAAAGACTAGTGTTGAGAAGCATCTGATTTTGGCATCCCTATAGCTATATCTAATTTGGAACCTTTCATAGAAACGTTGTAATAGTATAGTGCATTGCTTGATGCACCAAGTCAACTCCATCTATGGAGTGAGCCGTCGGGTGGACATATACGAAAAAACTGGCATAGATTCTCGTTCTTCACAGCTGCAAATGGAGGATATTTTGACATTGCAAACAATTTATCAACCAATCACTTTAAACAGAGGTCCATAGCCCTGTTTCCGCGCGAAACTGTTTCTGCGCGAAACTGAAGTTCCTCCTCAACTAGCGAACCCATGGCATGGGCTTAAGAGATACTTTGAAGGTTCGAAGTTTCTTAAAATTGCTGGACACCAAGTAAACTCAATGGTTGCTGGATAGCGCCTCATTAAAGTATATCCAACCACAGAAACAAGCTGATTTTACTCCCTTACTTATAACTATCGTATTCCTTTAATTAAATTCAGTCATCAAATATTTTTATTCAATTAAACAAATGAAAACCCATAACATACATTTTGTTAACACATAAAGAGCTTAGAATTCATGATGAAATAAATATCATGCAGTAGGGCATATCGATTACATCAGATATATATCATAGATTTTATGCAAGCGTGCACTTTTTACCCCGAACAAGTTCTTTGTGATTAATGTTTATGAATGTCGCAAATAAATATTGCGAAAAAAATTTTAGTAAGCAATTTTTTGGTACTTTGTATGGAAATAGATAAATAAAAATCCATCATAGACTAGCAGTCAAAATGATTATGAGATACAAAGTCAAAAGGGATTAATTTAGTAGAGTTTTCAACATCACGGTGAAGATTTTGAATTCGGTTTGTAACGATTTTGAGAGGGATGTGGAGGTTTTTCATCACGTAATCTCTGTGATTGTGTGCATTTAACTTTTGGTTTTCAAAGGATTTCAAGAATTTAAGAGAATGCTATATTCCCTGTGAAGTCAGCGAGAACCAGTCAAAGAGTAAACAATTCAATAAAAAATACTTTGCGTTTTTCAGTTAGGTTTATTTGTTGCGAATCATTTTCGAGACTGTTGAAGACGTTTAAAAAACTTCTCAAAACTAAAAAAAAACTCAAAACTTTACAAGAAGATGTAAATTTAAGATGAGTTTTAATTAAATTTTCATTAATTTTTGATTCATAAGCAGTTAAATTGCATCACAAAACATTCAACGAAAACCGGCAAAAGAATTGTTTTAGCCTTGAAACGAAATAATCGAATCGCAGTATCTCCTATTTAAACTCGATTATAACCAATTCATAATCATTAAAATTCATTTTTCCGGACCTTAATAGCACTATGAATTTTATTCCACTTCACTTTAATGCACAATCATTGTCACCGTATTATCAAAAATTTATAATATTATTAATAAAATCTCAAAGGAAATAGCTCATCATGAGTCGTCTTAAAAATGCATTCTTGGCAATAAAACGCTCTACCGTCGGCGCAAAAACAGGAAAATAAACTTAAATAAAATTGCAGCATTATCAATAAAATTAAATCGTTGTCGTGCGGCAAAATGTAAACAAATCACTGATAAATACGTGGATACAATAGATAGATATCTGATATGCTCACCAAGTCATTAACCCATCAACATTACCTTTTACGATGTGTGTAAATGCAAAAATTAAAGGAGAAATAAAAAATCAAAATCTTCACACAAAAAGGCTTGACAACAACCTTCACCTTCACTGAAGAGTAATTCTCAAATCGTTGGCATCAAACCATTTTTATTGACAAAATTTTGTCTGCTTGCGTTTTTTCCTATTTCATCTGCAATTATTTTTATGCCTAAAGTAAATACAACCAATGAATTTAATAGAGAAAAATAAGCGACAAAATCACTTTACAAATATTATTGATGGCTTGCTGATATTTGTTTAAACGAGTGGCTAGGATAGGTAAATAAAAGTCAAATCGTTTTGCATTTGGTCTCAGGGATTTTCAGTGTAAACGGCCAAGTCAATTCAGGAGTCTAATCGCCAAAATGCGCGTCGTCTATCTGGCGATTAGATATCAGTAACGAGATCAATTAACAAATAATTCGACAACGGCATCGACCTCGCACTATGAATTATTTCAATGGGTCTGTACTACTACAACGGCTGTCCAACTCCTTGCGATACTCATACGTTGTATGAAAAATTGATAAAATATACAAAACGCCAAAATTCAATAAGGTGTTGATGTTTCCAATTGATTTTTCGCGGCTAGCGAAGGTCAAATGTTGTGCAGGTTTCTTATCGGAGTAATTTTTCAAACCAGCTACTGTGTATGCGGAAGTGATCGTTTACCTTCCGATTCTACGATCAAATAATAATGACTTTATTTTTGCCCGGACCAAGGGGTTGAGCTTGCTCGCAAATCAAATATTAGAGCTTTATGGAGAAAATTGGAGAATAATTCTAGAAACCGAGAACTGAATGTTAGAAAGTTGCAAAAATTTAGATAATTCTTTCTTATTCGATAGTTCTTTTAATTTCGTTTTAAGCAAATCAATCGAAATATATTCCAGGACCTTCTCTTCCGATAGGAAACCTATAAGTCCTTTCTAAGCTTTGAAAGTCTTCAGAGGTTCCAGTCAACGGTGTCTCATCGAGACTAGCGACGCACATGCTTAAAACTATTCAAAACAATAAGCAAGGAAGTGTTAATAGAAAAAGGAATTGCTACTCACAATGATAACAAACAGACTTAGCTGATGCATTCATTAAAACTCGTCTTTCATTTTATTCCTATGTAAAATGCAATATTTTAGCGCCATGCACTTTCGAGATGAACTTATTTCCTTTTTGGCGTACACTAGTCAGGCGCGACAAGCTAACGAGTTAGAAATAAATCAAAGTCGAAACGTGTATCCTTTTTTTAACGCGGAAAAAGCCCGGAAATCTTCACCGAAATCTAGAACTTGCGCCCGCACTTTTTGCTTCCTGTAAGGAAAATGGCACTTTCTTTTCCCGTTTCAATCAGCATCCACTTTTCTTATTGAAAATTCGACAAAATAAATTTATTGAACAAAACACTTTTCTTTGATTTTTTTCCCTTATTTTCACGTTATTACCGGCGCTATCTGTAACAATAGTCGTCGGCCGCCGGCAAAGGAGCAACTTGCTATCTTACGTTCAATCCAATTTTGGGGCAATATGTGCATTTTTTAAATTATTTTTCGGGAAATTTTTTATTTGCTTTTCTTTTTGATTTATAACTTCTTTTGAAAATCCCGTTAACTTTGGATAGCACTTAAAAAATTTTGTTTCCGTTTTTCAAATCGATTGCAATTCGGGAAATTCCTTTCGAGTGGTTTCGTTTCCCTCGGGGGCACAAATGCGTTTTTCGCAAAATTTCCTTTTGAACTTTTGTATGTTGCACTAGGAAACGAAACGATTTCAGTTCGACACGTTTGGGAAAAACTCTTGCGTGTGAATGTGATGCGCGTTTCTACGGCTAGCACACTTTTCGTATTGTATATTGTTGTGTTGGAAATGTTTCAGTTTAGCGTCCGAACACCCCAAGTACCTTCTAAAGACTGATTTCGATTCGACCAAAACACCGTGATATGGGTACATAGTGTGTTAAAATATATACGAATAGTATTGGAAAATCTGAGGAAGAAGACGCGACTTGAGCCGGACTCGAACTCAGACTCAGACTCTATGCTGGGCTTGGGAAAAGTATCTTTGAGATGCGTTCGAATGCGCCGAGGTTACTACGTCCGTACGCGTTTCTACTACGGCGGCTGCAACACAGAAAACCACCCTGGCGAAAAGTGCTCAAGAGCAGATACTCAGATACTCAGATACATTCCGAACACTGAGTGAAAATTCTACGGTCACATTGGCTAACCCAATCGTGGAATTTTCTTCTTATTTTTTGCCTGTACGCTTTCTTATCAACTACATATTGTACTCATATGAGTACATATGGAGATTACACCTGGCTTTATCTGGAGCGGCGATGAATCGATAAGAGGCGCTTCCCAGCTAATTGTTTGGGGGAGCCACATATGAGCATGCATTAGCTCATTCTGTCGAGTGCCTCACATGAGGGTGGACGTTGAATAGGTTTGAGGGTGGCTGTTGGGTGGTGGGTGGAGTACACACGTGGTAGAAAATGAGTGTATCGATTTAGGGACCGTACGAGAGTTGAAAAAATGTGGAGCACATCAATGATTTAGCGAAATGTGAGGAGTAACAAGATCACTGGAGGGATTTGCTATAGTGGCAGCATGCTGGATGCGGTTGCTATTTGTTTAGTTTGTTTATTCGGAGCGAGTTAGGTGGAATTGTTGCTAATAAACTACTTACGAGAATTTCTCATTAACATATTGTTGAGCTGACGAATTTTAAAGTTGAATTTATTCAAGTTTGTTCAATAGATTTCAATTTGTGCAGTCTTGAATGCGAGGAAAGTGATTTGTCCATGAGTTGGCAATCTTATCTCTTCACCTGCGATGTAATTTTCAATACAGCATCCACCATATGTATCTTATGTTGCTAGGCTTCTGTGCTACTTATTTATAAATCTACGAAAATCTCCAATTGACTTCTAATCCTGTTCTTGGATTTGCCAGAATTCAGACTGCAAGAATTTTTTGAAGTCGACCAATTGAAGTTATTGAAATATAGATAATATGCATATGTAATGCAGGACGAAGCACCGCAATGATTGATCCTTTGCTCATTAACCTATTTTTTTTAAATAGCTTGCATCCTGCACCAACATTAGTCTCTTCCTTTTTGTTAACACTTAAATATATTCAAAAATTCCCGAAAAATTCATACTTTTCGCTATTGGTCTCCTGTTGCAATACCAGTAGCTACCGCTACTAAATTTCTTACTTAATTTTAGTACTTTTTAATAAATCGAAAATTTGCACTTTGAATGAAAAATTCATGTCTCTGCACCAAGCGTTATTGATAAAAAAAATCTTTCTGGATTCTAAGTGTACTAACTTGGTTGGGCCCATAGTTTTATAGTTTCATAGTTTAATGGCTATTATGGTTTCATTCTCTTCAGAAAATCATAGATTTTTAAAGGCTGAATAAAGTAGACGAACGCATTGTTTACTTCCGAAAAAAATGATGATATGAAAAAAATTCTTAAAAATAATAATCCTTTTAATAAAACTACTTTTTATACATACATACTGATATACATCAAACATACTGGGACTAAGATATAGAAATGTCTGTTTTCGCCAAAGAAAAGAGCAAATAAATTAATAAATAAGACAATTGAAAGCATTTTAAGTCGGAAGTCATAACATCATCCCATTTTGTTCGTAAATTATGGATTCAATTCCGAAATTCTGTAAACTAATGCAAGACCAGGCCAATTTTCAATAAACAGCTCCTGAGGTGAAGCATATCCCAGCAGAGCGTTATAACTGGACCTAAGGGAGCTGCATTCCCAATATCTTGTTCCCTTTACCCAAATTTTTAACGGGAGGAACATATAAAGATCGGAAGAAGCGGGGGGTGGGGGGTGGGGAAAGCACGGAGGATGAGGTAGAAAATCCTAATCAAACTGCAAAAATTTTGCCTTACGTCCAACGCAAAATGGAGTCTTACTTTGTCGTGATGAAAAACGATGCCTCGTTACTCCGCCAAATTTTGACTGGTTTTCGGCATGGGCGACTTTAAATTGATCGAGTTGATTGCAATATTTGTCAGCATTGATATCATTATCTTGGGGAAGAATCTCGTAAGCTACACTACACCTTTTTACTACCACCAAATGCCCAAGACTTTTTTTCGGATGAAGTTCAGTTCAGTTCTCAAATCTATGAGAGATAAATGTCTATTTGCTTATCTCAAGTGCGTTTCCGATATAAATTTTGATACAAGACCAACGTCTAATCTCCAGTGACAGTACTTTTCGAGATAGGAATCATTTCATGTTGTTAAAGAAGGAAATCGTACGTAGAGACGCGGAACCCAAACTTCATATAGATTCATTCTTGATCAAATACTTATGTACCATTGCCTTGTTAATTTATGTGGCATCCAGTATCAATTACACTATATAACGGATTTTCAACGAGCATAGTTTTGACAAGGATACGGTCCTTACTGGACGGTCATCTTTCAACTTGAATCTGCCAGCTCCAAGCTTCTTAAGAAGGTCCTGAAAGTCGTAGTAACACTCACGGAAATGGGGCATGTCTCGTCGGCAGTGTCCTTTGCACTATTACCTTGTTTGAAGCATAACATGACTCAAATGCCTTTTTTGGCTCTCTACATTTTTTGATATTTTAGAGGTGACTTTGTCACACTAAAGAAACATACTTTGAAAGGGCTCTGGAACGACAGAAACAGATGCCATTAAAGCCTAAGGGGTAAGCCTACAGTTTTATGTAAATATAGCCAATAAGGGTAATTCCTAGCGTAGCGTTAAAGAAGCTTAAGGGCACCGTTATAATCCACAATGGCCAATATAGAGTAAAAACTGAGTCAAGAAAGGCAGGCGCAATTTTTCTCGATTTAAATATGATCATGAAAGGAAATTTGTATGCATTCTGAGGGTCTGTGGGAGGGCAAAGCTACCCCAAATACTACGCTATCTGCCTGTTTACCTCTTCATTTGTCTCCTTGCTGATCGAATAAGCCCACTTCTGACACATAGTTTAATTTGAACTCATCAGAACTCTACGCACGCATTGCCGAACTGTAAAGGTCAGACTTACATCGAAATTTTGTTCTATTTACAACTTAAATAGAACTTTTCAGCGATGATTTACGAACGAAATGATATCTAGCCATGAAACGAAATCAGCAACATAGCATTTTGCAAGAATAAACGACAAGTTCTTTTCCTTCTCCCTGTGGGGTTTTGTCTTACAAGCCTTAATAGTGTAAGCTCAACACAAACATCCATATAGGATATAAAGCGTGCAGACATTTTGAAATGCTTCAAAGATAATCAGCTAAAAGGAAGTATAGCATAATTCGTTGAAATGGAACTTATTGAATTATAACCGAGTAAGCCACCAAGCGCATATTGGCCAAATCGATTTCGACGGTTGCCCTCATTTGTTATTGGCCATCAGCCATTGCATTTAACTGCCCGCGGATGGTAAAGGCAAACTTAATATTCAGTTTTCCTACAAACTTATACAATTCATGCACAACGTGAGCTTCTATCATATGGTGACAAAATAATCCGATTAACTAATGTGTGAATTTCAGTTGTTTTCATGTGAGAAAAATTTTCCTTTCGGAATGGATGAACCCAGAAATAACATTCTCCGTTGAAGGTATAAGCCGGAGGCTTCATAGTTACACACATGCATCTGAATGGTTTCAAATCCTCTCTATGTGCTTTCAATCGGCAAATGAATGACGATATAGAGATAAATTTAACACTTCTAACGAGACTCCTTGGTCGAGCTATTGATAAAGCATTCCGAATGACAAATTGCTCAAGAGAGCTTATAGGACTCATTAGCATAACGCCAAGTTGAATTGTTTTATTTATTAGTTCGTTGAAACTGAACTTCCTCAGATTCAAGTCCGTACTGAACTACTGGGCTAAGAACTAGGAGGAAAGGCTCGTGATTAATGCGCGTAGTGAGGAAGCCTTCATCGCTGGCAAAAGAAATTCAAACGATTATAAAAGGTCAAGGAAAGGTCGGAACAGGAGAAAGGCGATTTAAAAGACTTTCAGTTCGTTACGAAATTAGATTGAATGTCTCCAAGTGGAGATATCTTTTGACTATCGTTCTTCGTGTGCAAAAGAATCGCAGGAAAAAAATGATGTAATAGTTGATTTTATCAGATTGGAACTGTCGACTCGGTCCAATTTTGCTATGTAATTGCGTGGTCTTGCATCACACATGACTTGATAATAAGACTTGAGCCAGTTTTAATCACTATCTTCCGCAAAGCCACATGTTTCAACCAGGAGTCTCCGAGCCACACTATCGTCGATTACACAAGAGCAATAATCTTAAGCGTTTGCTAGTCAGGACCTCAATTTCACAAGTTGATACCCAGAAGTTTCTACCGCATGCCAAGCCATGCCTCCAGCCCCTGTCCAAGCGAAGAGGAGCCAAAGTCCATCCGATGACTAGTGCTTCCTTCATTGTCAATGCGCATAGTGTTATCATCGGTTCGATTGTTATCTGTGTACGTTCTCCCCAAATCAGCAACCCCCGTCACTCCTTTCAGGAGTCGTTGATGTCTTCTCAACCGGCAAGTTGGAGACATCGAAGTCAATGACTGGCGAAAAATTGGGAAGTTGATCTTATCGTCATCGACTTGGCGCGTCTATCGTGGCACGCACAATTTGGTATTTAATTTCATGTAATTGTCTGATTAACACGCGCGATAACATTCCTAATAGGTGTTTTCACCAGCAAACAATTCAATTGCTCAAGTGCTCACTCGACGCCATCATATATGCATTGACTTCTTGGAATATTCGCAGCGCAAGAACAACTGTACTAGCGTCGCACACCACGCTATCGCGTGACGTGCTATGACTAGTACCTGAAAAGTTTTTCATCCGCTCCCTGGATAATGTCAATTGCGAAATTATTTTGTGAATATACATATCAATGGAAAACTGATAACTTCCTTGAAACGAGCTTAAGTTGCAGCATTATCTGCAATTGTCGGCCGACGGGAAGCAAATGGCGTTTAAGTGTGGTCTTATCGCAGGATGACTAGCGCCTTAGGTATGCAAGTTTTAACTATGACATGCATATCCAGACGCTGCTAGTTTGCGATAGTACCGATTGTCTGCAAATTGTAGTACCGATTGTCCGATAGTACCGATTGTCTCAAGTGCAAAGTTTTTCATCTATTTCAAGTGGATTTGAAAATCTAGGGAATGTGGCGCAATTGAAGAGGACAATCAGTGCTTCGGCAGAGCGTTCTTTAATTGCGCTGTTAGTGCTTTCGTAACCAAGATTTATAAGAGCTCGCCATCCCTTTCAGGAAGGAGTTTATATGCTTATCTTCTTGTCCAAAGATATTGATCTAAATGTTAATCCCAGTTCGTAAATGCGCTCATTGATTCAAGGAGCGCATTGTCTTAGCTTTGTCCTCCTTCAAAGGTGTCTCACAGAAGATATCATCAACCCAACAAATATGCAATCGTTTACTTGCATTCACTATGATAAGCCTCCAACATATGGCGCGCCACGTGACTGGCCTACGTGCGCCTTCAGGGATCAGGGAGAGCTTGAATATATTTCGACTATATGAATGTGAGGATTGAGTGATGTGTCCCGATTATAGAGCATTTAAAAATCACATCTTTATCAAGGAAGGACGTTAGGCAGCATTTGCATATATAATAATGCAAATTACACTATCGACAATCAACGTCTGCTTCCTTTGGTTTTACCACCCCTGTGCCTTATCGGGTCCCTGTGTATTGTTACTGCTTCCCATCTTTTCTTCTTCGCAGCACATCAGCGATATTAAGACAACTTGAACCTTCACTGGACAGCAATATAAATCAGAACATCCGCTAATTATGTTTCCTTAACATATATTATTTCCTTTCTTTCATATATCCTTAAAATCTGTACAAACATCACCTATAGAAAGTGTGATTAATAACCACGACAATGAACGGAAAAGCATTTGGTCTTATTGATTTTTTTAGTGTCTGCGAAGGACTATACAGTCGAGAGTCCTTTTCTAATTGTATTAGTCGTTAGTAAGTGAAAAAAATTAAAGCTGAAAACAAGGCAAAATTGCAAACAGTTTTTATTGAGTATTGGGTGCGCCCTTTCCTTGTTTGGGCAACTGCTAGGCATCCTCGTGTCAATAGACCAGATGGGCCTGATGATGAAATTGCGATCCCAGCACTGGATTCTTGCAGTAGACCAACGAAATTAAGACAGTTTTAATCTGCACTGGACAGCAAATTAACCAGGTCATCCGCTTCCTTAGAATTCTAAGCCTTTTTTCTTAAAATATGTGATTTCCTTTACTTCCTGTTTCCCCAAAAAAGTTATAAATACATCAATCATCAATCAGAAAGTGCATTTAATGACCATTAAAATGAATGATAAAACATTTGGAAACGAATTGAAAACAATGGAATAAGTGTTTATTAAGGGATATGCAATAGAGAGTCGTTTTTCAGTAGTGTTAGTCAATAATAACTGAATAAACTAAAAAATTGAAGTCGAAAACAAATCAAAAGTTGTATTTTTTCTCAATATTTCATTCCTTCACCTGGGCAGCTGCTACGATTCTCGTATTCCTGGACCTCACGCGCCTCGGAAAGAAGTTTCGAGAAATTACATTCCACTTCTCTACAGTTGAGACTCCCAGCTCTGGGAGCTCTGTTGGGTCATGTAGATGAGCTGGAATCCGACATTTGAAATCATCCTGTCGGTACTGCATCGGATTCAAGTCCGGGCTACATACAAACTAGCCCAACGTACGATTGCAGACTACACTGGGATACTGGTTTTCTACATGGAGTCCTGCGTTATCATACCTATACATCAATAGCTTATCCTGTGTAAGGAACGAAATGGTCCACTAAGATTTCAGAGATGTTTTTGTGCCAAGTCGACCCTAGCACAGTGGCTGTCAATTTAGTTAGGGAAATGTCATCTTAATCTTTGCCAGATACCTGGATGAGTCATTATGAATATCGTTCTCCAGGGCATCAGCATACTCTCTGAAATTAAATACTTCTATGTCGACACAACCAGCTTTTCGACAGAATCCAACACTACAGAGGTAAGCGGCTGAAAGGGAAGAAAGAGTAAAAGACGAGATTTCCGGTCGAACCGTAAACAATTGCTATGTCTCGTGCTTCCAAAAAATTTGCAGATTTTCCCCAAATGAAGGGAACCGAAAATATAAGAAAAAAGCTGATGAAGCAAACAAACAGATGCCTTCGGTTGTTCGAGTCCAGTTGTTGTCAAGCAACACCACCAGGAAAGCGGCCCAGTGTTTTCTCCTCAGATAAGCTTCTGCTTCCGGGGAAAGTCCTTGAAACCCTGGATAAGAAACAAGAACTGCAACGTAAGCTCTAAGGCTTATTCATATCCCCAATGCTGGCAAAACTATTCAAGAAAAAAAAACAGATTTCAGGCGTATGCAGATGTTTTGTGGGAGATGCGGAGACATGTCAAACCCGGTGGCCTCTTTTTTCCAGAGTTTGGAACTGGAACAAAGAGTAGCAATGTATTAATTGACACGTGACATCAGTAACATCAGTTGAACAATATCTGTTTAATGAATAATTATAAATTTTATAAAAATAATAATTGTTCCATTATTTTGCGACGTATCGATTGTTTTGTAACAATCTTTGGATGTCCTCAAACGAACCAACCACACGTCAAACTTGGACCATTGACTGCGTTACGAGCACTACTGAGGAAGAAAAAGACTTTCAAACATTTTTCGAAGCCTAGAAGTCACCGGAATAAGACTTTTCTCTGGAACTAATTACAGCGCTGGATAGGGTAGGGCGGTATTGTAACTCGACTGAGTCATACGCCAAAAAACTTTTCGACATGGACTCAATGAAGAAAAGTTTGAATGGTCTGTATGATAAGGCACAGAGCAGCTTATTTCAATTATTAAAGATGTATGGATGAGGCTGCAATGCGCTACCCTTAGACTCCTCGTGGCCTGAAATGTACTCAAGGAAACGGGAAATGACGCACCCTTAAAAGCCCTTAATAAAGCCGATAGCCCTTATCAAAGCCAAAGCAGCGTAGAAGTAAACTCTGCAGATAAACGTAATTAGGAGCTCAAACGGTCAAGGCAGACCTGAGCAGTTCCTAAGCTTCACTGAACGTTGCACAGGTGCTCCAACGGGCAAGACTCGCTTGAGTGCTCGGATTCATTGCATAGCAGAGATTTGACATAAAGGTTTTCCAGTAAGGTACCCTATGAATCTGGACGATGTGGCATCTGATTTTTGAATAGTATTCAAACTGGAAAGAGATCCAGGCCAAAAATGACATTATGAGACATCGAACGAACCAACGAAAGGATGAAGCGATCTTCCAGATTATTTGGAATGATTGGAAAGGCTTTTCGAGATCCCCCAATTCTCAAATTACGTTGCTTTAGCGGCTGCTAGAAAATAAAGAGAACCATTCAGTCCCCTAAGTTCGTAGCAACATTTACCTTATAAATCTAAGGCTCAGTTATGTTTAGTTATAGTGAAAAGTGAGAAAGTTAAAAATTAAGGAAAAAAAAGAGCTAGCAATCAGAAACAACACAGGAATCAAAGAAAGTTTTCTTTTGGATGTCAAACCAAAAAACAAACTTTATTTTACAAAAAAGTGACGATATTTGGTTGTACGAAAATCCTTCCTCAGAATGATTGGGGCCAAAACTTAATCCTGTTTTGTCAAAGGCTTAGGACTAGTAGGCACCGGAGCGTTCCTTTAGAATTCTTCTAGACAAACTATATAGTTTGTAACGTTACTGCTTCTGACGGTCCTTACAAAAACCGATATTTTTGCCCGTTCTCAATTTTCAAAACTTCTGTTAAAAGACTCTCATTGCATGGCGAATAGGTTTTTCTAAAGACGTGATACGACGGCAATGCGGGCGAGCTGATTTTCTTGCCGAAACGATATTACAGATGTGTATTGTTTGGTTGCTAGGGGAAGCTTTTAAAGGATACCTTGAGTAGAATGAATTTGACAATGAACAACGGAGGAGGTGGGTCGAATACCTTAGAAACTATTCTTGCATTGAGGAATCACAACTAAACATGAACACTATACGCCTTTAATTTCCAGTACTCTAGAACTAAGTACTCCAGAAGTATTTGCAACTACCCTCCAGTAGGATGCACTTTATTTTATGCAATCGTTATAAACATAAAAAAAGGACAAAGATCAAAACTTTGAAAATTTCCTTTCAATTTTCATCATTTAGCTTCCATAAACATTACAAAAAAAACTGGAATCTCCGTAATAAAATACATTAAAGTATCCTTAATGACAGATAATCCCATATAAGACCCAAAAGTATCTTTGGTGATGGATTGGTGTTATTCATACGCTTTTACTTGTATGTTCAACATGTTTTGCGATCAACAAGCTATTAACTGTTGAACGAGTGTTAATATCTGATAAAAAAAAGTGTGTTAACGTAATGTACGCCGACATTGGGATTACACAAATTGCCGAAAGAAGTGTCAATGGGCTATTGAGAAAGAATTACCTACACTTATCGAGAAAAAAAATTTGTTATCGTATTCAGAAGATAGTTTTGTTTATCAGTTCCGTGCTTATTTTTGGTGAGTACAAATGACACGATGTGTTGGACAAGTCCATATAAAAGAACTGCAATAGTTTTTTGGACAATTTAATTCGAGTTTAAGTGAATTTAAAACGAAAACGTTCTAGAATTATGGCGGGTTCTGAACTTATTGGTTTCTAACAATTGTTCTTGAGTTCGTCAAAAAAACAAAAAACATATCCCAAAATATATTTTTTGATGCTTGGGTCCGCCGGGCCTTACTTTTTGCTGTGGAGGATGTTTTTCGACAACAAAAAAGCAAGACCCGGGGGGTCCAAGCAACAGCAGATAATTAGTTTTAATTTTATAATTTAAGCAAATAAATATTTATAACTACACAATTCGTTATACCATAATATATAATAGTCGACAAATAACAGGTTCCATGGCCAACCCGCTCGAGGCTGCGTTGATCCTGAAAGCAATTTTTCCAACAACACAATAAATGGCTTCACTAGATGTGGGACATTGAATGTTGAACAGAAGTTGTTGAGGTAGAAGAGTCACGGACGAACTTGTCTACACGATTTAGTCCGAAAAAACGCAATCGCAGGCCTCCTGGAAAATTTTGCTTTGAAACTCCTGATTAGAGACTATCAGAAAGTGATGGAAAACCTGCAGGTTCACCATCGCTACCCAACTCTTTAGGTGCCTTTTTTCTGTCACTGTTTTCTAAAAGCTGTAAGGAGCTTGATAGGAGTCGTTGGTTGCAGTTCACTAAAGAACTTGAGGTGGCAAAGAGTTTTTACACAAAGATACAGTACAGTATGGTCTTATCAGTTTCACGTGGATTGTCCTCCGAATGTTGCCTTTCATAGCTGGGTGATTTCATGCTCTTGTACTCAAAGTTGTTCTTCTTGTCACCATGCTTAGGTCCTTGCTGTTAAGTTCTCCTTTATCTCGTGTTGTATTGTGTTACTGCACTGGTTTGGATATTTTTCAGGCCACATTGGATTTTTGCGGTCTTCACTTCGCCTAAATAGTTATATTTCTAATTTATTCACAAATTGGCAGCTTATTTGAGACTAGAGGACTTGATGGTCTTACATCCTTTGATTAGAATATGTAGGTAATAAGTATTTCTCTTGTGTAATACTTGCAGAATAATAATGGAAAGGAATGTTGGGATGAAGATTTTATTGACATTATTTTTCGATCTCTTGAAAAGTGGACATAAACTTCTGCAGCTCCATTAGGATTGGGCAGTTAATTATAAAGCCTTACGTACGCGTTGCTTAAAAATGAAACGAATTCTGATATTACGGGTAGACGCGAGCTATCCTTGAAGGAATCCCTAAGCTGTCCCTAAGTCCTCTGTGCCCCTGTCCCCTAAGCTGGGTTCTTGTCTAAGATTAGGTACTGAAGATAGTGAAGAATGAAAAAATTTAAAAAATTGGATCACTATAAATTCCTGAAAAAGGGTTTTTTGACACGTCAGCTTATTGGTCAGGAAAAACATAAAAGATTCATGACTGGCATTCGATTCTGTAATAGCTGCATAATTAAACAAAAACAAATTAGTGAAGTTTTTCTGAAAAATCAAACACACGCCCACCCGGAGCAAATTTGTTTCTTTCTACCCGGGTACAAATTCTCTTATTGGTCCTTTTTCTTCTTGTTTCTGGAAATGTTAATAGAAACAACGCCAAAAATTTAGCACCTTTGAGATTTCCATATCAGTGATCGCCAGCTTAAATGATCACCTACAAAATTCTGTAGTCAAGGAGAATAAATTGATATTGGCTGGTGATCAGCACGTCGATATGTGACTAGAAAATTTTTATTCAAACATAACATAGTGGTCGTCTCAGCCTTAGTGTTATTAAAGCCGGCATGAGTTGGTAAACAACCACATATGATATAACTGTGCAAATAGTCTAGGGAAATAACGATGTGGCACACGGTGCAAGATACGTGAAGTTCGCAGCATATTTTCCATGTTTTCTGGGTGTTAACCCTCTTGCAATACAGACTTGCCAGCAAGAAAGGAAAATCTAGTAGACTAAATATGAGTAGATTTATTAACTGTTTTACATTCACACACGCCGTGAGAATGTGTTTAGTGCAAAATTTATTAACTTTTTCATAGTCATATACCGCGTGGGGAGGAGCTTAGTGCAAAAGTTAAGGCATGGCGAAGGTATGGTAATTTTGGGTTTTTTTCTTCAAAAATTTTGAAGAAAAAATTTGGTGTGTTTTTCTTCTATTTTTTGATTCACGGTTTAGTCCTTGCGCTGCTTACAGAAGAGAGTTTCTGTGATCCTTGCCAAGCATCGTCCATACGACAAAACACACCTTAAGCAAATTAAGCGCACACTCATCGTCATTCATTATTGATTGATACTTCTGATACTCTTATCATTTGATTAGGTCAAGTATGTGTAAGTTATTTACATATTGATTAGACGCCGAAGCGCACACTCGCGAGTATCGCTAACAACACGACGAGGACATCTTGGAGGCACGTTTTCCAATGGCCATTATCGATCGATCGATTATTGTCGATCATTGATCAACGCATCGCTTCAATGTCCAGCCAAACGAGATTCATGTTACCGATCGTGTTTCAAACATTTTCGACCACTGTTTTGTATGCTTAGAAGATTAACGATTCTTGAAAAAATCAAAAAGAAAAATTTATTCAAAAAAGAGAAAGAGAGAGAGAGAATGACAACAACAACAACAGCAAACATTAACTGACTCAGTTCAGTCTCATTATTCACAATTTTTCCTATGGTCTTTGGATAGTGTCTCGCGACACGATATCCACGTTTGCGATCAAAACTGATATGCACGCATGCATTCCAGGTGTGTTAATGTGTCCCACTCATATATGGATACAATTTTCTTCTGAGGTGAACGACATTTCCTTTAGAGTCGCCTGTTTTCACACAACCACAAGCTTGAGAATGATTTTTATCATTGAGATCGAGAGTTGATCGAACACCATCAATTGATCCCGATTAGAATTCCGTTTGGGATGATTTGAATCTTATTATGCACGATCACCTGCATATCGCGGATATGTGAATGCAATAATTCAACAACAATTATTGCGTGTGTGTTATGGATTCCAGAATGTCAATAAGAGAAAAATCAATGAGACAAATGATTAGAAAGAATAAAGAAATTGGAGTTTCAGAGCTTTATTCCACTGAAATCTTTGGACAGTTGAGCTTTGAGGCGGTCCGAAAATCGACAGGCAAAAAAAAGGATACAAAATTTTGTTGTGATTCAATATCGGTCTATAAGGCGTGTTTCGAATTCACGATCTTTACTCTGTCACTACTGTCTGTCATTCCCACGTCATTCCGAAAAAAATTGGCGCCTTTCGAAACCTTCCGGTCGCATACTCAGTAGATGACGACTCTGCCTTCGCTCTGGGCATTGAATGGACCAAAGAATTTACAATCGATGTCCTTATACTGCTGAAAACGATATTTTATGCATTATTTGTTAGCGACCTTAAGATAAGCATCAAATCTTCTCTATTTCGGTCAAACCTTAAAAATCCTGACGGATCGTTTGAATCGCCCATCGTCTGTTTGGAACCATAGAGTTGACGGTGTAGGTTCAGTTGAAGGGACCTTTGCACTGAGTGCTTTACTCCATTAGAAATGCTGCCAACCCTCCAGGATATCCTTGCTGTAGGCAATCATGGGTCCAGTAAGGCAAACGTAGACATTAGTATACAAGGACACACTGATTATTTCCATAACCGCGTCAAATACAATAAAATGCAAATGAAATCGAAAAACTTTCTAACCTAGACGGCAATAGGATACACAACAAGGTAGAAAGTCTTTAGTAGCCGCTGAAACCGGACGAATTTTGGACAGGGATAAAACAGAGAACGGTCGCTGGGTTGCTCATACGACGATTCGTTAGAAACACGTTGTTCGTTGTTTATATTTTTGTTGTTTATATATATATA
Source organism: Stratiomys singularior (assembly GCA_954870665.1). Lineage (NCBI taxonomy): Eukaryota > Metazoa > Arthropoda > Insecta > Diptera > Stratiomyidae > Stratiomys > Stratiomys singularior. The sequence goes on along the minus strand of OX940881.1, from coordinate 7,330,542 downwards.
TAAATAATTATTTTGTTTTTCAAAGTATTCTCCATGAAGATCACTACACTTTTGCATGCGTTCAAGCAAATTGTCAAAGAATTTTTTCCACTCTGCTTGATCAACCTCCAAAACACGGTTTTTGAATGCTGCAACAGCTTCTTCGGGCGTCGGGAATCGTTCTACATGCAGTATATTTTCGGTTTGCAGGAGCTAGAAAAACTCATTGGGTGCCAAATCAAGACTGTACAGCGGGTGATCCATTAATTCGATATTTTGACGGGTCAAAACGTTAGTTGTTTGACAAGATGAGTGAGAGCTCACATTATCATCGTGAAGATGTTGTATTCCTGGATAAATTACTGATTTTGAACGACCTACACGAAAATTATCCCTGTTGTAAACTTTCAGAGTATTTAAAGAATTAGCTCCATCACCAAAAATCGATTAAAGTTGTTTGATGTACTCTCATCTTGATAGTCCAGCTAGAAAATCGTAATAAATCATCGTACGAAGATACTAACGATTTAAGTCTATATTCTATAAGCTTCTATATTCTAGAACAAAAAGCGTTCGTACTTCCAAACGTGCTCATTACGGGTGTGCCAAAAATTTCAAACTTTAGGAATATGACAAGCGATTGCTTTGGATAACACAGTGTTGCCATAGGCAAGAAATATAAATGGAAACCCTCGCCTTTAGTGGCAATCATAAGGATCGATATAATTTAAGGCATGATTCTTTACGATTCTACTGATGCCATCGAAGCTCTCGATTTGTCAAAATCAAACAGAAAACCTTAAAACTTCACTTCAAACTGAAATGCAAGTGAGCTTGGTAGTACCCGATAATGAGTGACAACAGTGACGACAATTAGTGGCTCATAAAATGCAAGGACGTTCACCTAAAACGACCAACGCTTCATGCAATGATCTCAAAATATAGGCAAACCCATCAGGATCGGTATTTTAAAGCTGGAAGAGCTATTAAGCCGATTCATTTATCTCAGACAGAGATGGCATTGATTTTCACATCTAGCGTCACCGATGATAGCCCAGCAACACAATCAAAGGAGCAACAAATAGAGCAATAGAAAAACGAAGTAATGAACAACGTCTGGCAATGGCTATTTGGTAGTGGTAACCAAGACCACTGAAGCAACCAAGACGGTTTCTTCTGGCTGAAATATTATGTTTATGGTTATGTGCTTTTCATTATTACCACTCGAGTCCTCATTTATAGTTTCTTTACTATTATCTTCCAAAATATCAGCAATAAGATCGTCGCTGCTGAGAACTTCACTGGTTTCACATTTTGGCATATTCAGCAATGGTCTGCTTATGTTGATTTATAGGAGTATTCTTTCGAACTTTTTGCAAAATTTTGACTATTTTTTGGATTTTGTTATTTTCATCGTCTAATATCTATTCAGTTTCTGTCATAACGTCTAGTCTTACGCTAAGTCATTTCCACGAAGGCAGTGTCAGTAAAGTCTGCAGGTGTACTATAATGTGATAATCTACCTTGGGTAGATCTGCAACGTTGTGGTGCATGAATGCTATGATGATGATACCAATCATAACCCACAGAGTGGTGCTCTGCCTGGACGTTGTCCAAGAACGCTAGGGGGAATCGTACTCGATCGTCTGCAACACCAGAGCTGTAAGGTTATGTTCCGAAGCAGCCTGTGAGATAAATTTTAACGAATCACCATTTCATAGAAACGGTAGCAACATCTGAATGTCCTCCATAAAACAAGAGAGAATGACTTCAAAATTTGGCGCAAAGAACAAATCAAATCCACGAAAGTATTCCGTCTATATTAGAGCATTAGCCAGCGACCGTCAGACATACATCTTAGAACAATATTTTTCTGCACAGCTATTATGCAACAAGCAGCAACCTTTGGATATTATTAACATTGAGTTCTGGTGGCTTGAGAGATGACAGGTGTCAAAAGTGTGAAAAATTAGACATTATTTACGTTACAGGAAAAAGCTGATTTTTGAATTTTTTGTACGGACTACTATCACAAGTCACGTTGCAAAGAGTCAGACACTTTGAGTGCAGGAAACGCCCAAAGCCAGACACATTCAATGGTGCAAAAATTGTTTTGAATCTAACGTATATATTGTGAAGTGGAATTGGATAAGTTAGTAAAGGATTGTTTCGAGCTATCTGAGGTTTGCGCGTTTGCTCCCGCCTTCAAATATTACCGACCGATAATATGTATTACAAGTAATTTTATGGCTTCTTGTTTATGTTGTTTTTGTAAGCGTGCAACTCAGCATAGACAGAGGGGAAGAACGGAACACTAGAGCCATTGTATCTGTTTGCCAAGTAACCGCCAGAATTCTGGAATCACCGGTGATCTAGTTTGGAATGGTTCTAAAGTGGTGCAAATCCCTCAATAAGTTGATTGCAGAAAATACAGTCATCTCAATCAGTGTTCCGGGACTCAAAACTTTCCATACTTATATCTTTTGGTACCACTTGAACTAGCAAGTCAATGACTGAGAAAAGGGAATTCAACGGCAGTTATCGCTCCTCAGAACTTTCAGCCCACTCTAATAATTTTGATTTCAGTGCCGTAAAAGAAACTAAAGATAGAGGTCTAGAGGTCACACGACTTCAAATGTCGAAGCTTTTCCTTGATGAATATAACGTGAGAAGTGTTGAGCGTGGACAGGGATGTACAAGACTAAAGGTTCTTAATTGAGTCATCTCAAGGAGTTTGAAACTTGGAAGGTTTCTCAAGAAAATGGGCTTCAAAGCAGACTTTTCGTTCTAATACGGCGATATCGTGGATCACTACTTCTGCTAGTACAGCCTTAGTGAAGACAATTTTGGACCTAATTCTTTGTCAAAGACTAATTGGAGCGTCTGATGCGTCAAAGTAGGATAACGATACTGTTAGAAACATCGATCTGGGAAATGTCAAAACGTGGGAAGAGTCAAGGTTGACGTGCAATAGTACGATCAATTACACTATCTGTATTAATAGAGTCACATGTTTTCTACTTCATTATTTACGACTCTAACTATGTAACTTTTCGTGCATTGCAGACCCACTTCTGACTCTGCTTGTGTGCTGCAACTTCGTTAGTGCTTCATTATATTTGTGAGTGATCTTATGCTTTTGTTCCAACGAAAATAAGCTTTAATCGAAGCCTATCGAATTCCGGATAAGAGGTCTGACTAATACTGTAGCCGAAATTTTAATAGGCTGCTATTGGTCTGAATATGCATTTCATCTGCATAACTAAATCGTTCGAATTTCCTCACATGTGATTATTCGAATATCATGTTTGTTGCATCTTTCCTTCACCCTTGAAGTGTTTCACCGCAAGAATGTATCTGTGGTGACTTGGAAAGCTTCATTTCAAGTCCAAATCTCCAAATTAACCAAAACTATACTATCAATAATGGATGAAACATGCAGTCGACATAAAACACATCGTCGTAATGGCATGCGAGCTGTCTGCTATCTTCTGACCATATGGTCGTCGAGTTTATCACACTTAAGAGCTTTTCACATATCTTCACCTCATATGCAAACACCGTTTAGTTATCTTTGCTCGTGAGGTTGGTTCACTCGAAATTTGTCGACAAGCACTTCTTCACCTCAGACCAAACTGACCTAATCTAAATGATTTTTTAAATGTGACAAAATCCGTTGATTATTAAGCAATAAATGTCGGACGGGCTGAATATTATAAATTGTTTATAACAAATCAAATTATGCTTAAAGGCAAATCGTTTTATTAGACCGACCTTTTCCGTTGCACTTTTCGTGGTCTCGTCGTTGGTCACACAAGAGTCAATTCCCCCGCCCTCCCCCCACCCTCGGATTCAAAAAAAAAAATGGAATTAATTATTCGACGCCATGCCATTTTATGGATTAAAAATGTAAAATAAAGATAAAGAAAAGAGAATTTATTGTTTTATCTATCGTCCGGGTGGTGAGTCGGTCTCCGCTGAAAAGTTTTAATTAATCACTGTTTTGATTTGGATATAGATTTTTCGAAATTCGATGATGATTTGTTTTGGGGAAATTTGATTAGGTGGATGCGAGCGATGCAGGCAAGTAGCCTGACCGTTAGATTTTATGTATGACATTCATATGTTGAGTGATAACATGAAGAATCTGATTTTTCTTGGATTTTGAATGTCATAATTTTGTTGTTTTTTTTTCGTTTTTCAAATATTTTATGCATATCATAAATATTTGTATCTGTTTGGCGCCAGAAGTAGCGAAAGTATGGTAATGGTCACTATTGAGGTCTGCATTTGAAAAAATTGTCAATAAAATTAGTGATTTATGTTCAATGCTATTCAGAGATTATGCAAATTTTGGGTATAAATTGGAGCCTCGTATTTTCCCATGTCAATCAATTCAGCACCGAGAATATTTCAGCGACAGAACAGCGCGTTAACAAGCATGGTCGATAAGTTAGTATCCATTCTTGGAGGTTAAACAAGAAAATAAGTTGAAACTGATAAATCTCGGAATAAGGTGAGCAAGATTACCTTCCAATATGCAAATAAAAATTATGAATAATTTTCAAACTAGACCATTTGTAGGATTAAACTTATTTACATAAATATTCAAATATGTTTAAAGCCCATTGGAATGATTTTTTTCAAAACAAATCAACTAATTCGATGTCCTTAAAACCCACGAGGGTTGCATTTGACTACAGAATAGAATAAGCCCCAAACAAACCAAAAAAACCAATAAACATTGCAAAATTTATTGAAAAAATCGTTAATCAAACTCATTATTCGATTCGAACCATATTAAGATTGTCATAAATTATTCAAATTCGCTGATTAAATATCAATAGCCCAAACTTGTGTGTTATAAACTGAAAAATAAATAAATAAAACACAAACGACTTTTAACCAGTTTAAATGCTTAATTCTATTTTCAACAATAGTCCGAGTTCCGACGTTTGTTTCAGCAAATATTGCAAGGTGGCATGGAATCGTGGTGGTAGGTTGGAAGGAAATCATAAAAAATGATAATCATACTTCAAACAAAAGAACCTCGAAAATATCTTTTTATTTTTTTTAACCATAAAGCATATCACAACGCTACTGTATCTATTCGTCGTGTATTTATGTGAGTAATACTGGTAGCTAGCGTTGTGGTTTTTATTGTTTATGGTAATAAAATGTGGTAAATATAAGGTGAGTAGGAGCTTTTGTCTAGAGGCCATAGTGTCTTGTTGGTTGATATCAAAGGTTAGAACAATTATTTATCATTGGAAATTTATTTTTAAGTGTTAGTTTTCGTTAGTTTTGATAACATCTCTCAGGATCATATGTAGAATGTGTGTCATTTATGTTGTAATCGTTCATTGTACTGCTACATATTATCACAGCTATCGTGCGAATGGAATGCATGTAGTGAGTCCTTCAATACAATTCAATTTTTGAAAATCTGATCGGAATATTTCAGGGGACATTCGCTTTTCAATTTTGAAAAAACAGCTTTTCAGAAAATGAAAGTTGTGAGTTTAAGAGAAAATAAGTTCATGATATCAGGGCGTCAAATTATAGTCATCAAAGTTAACATAATATTACTAAAATTAGTGTTGAAACAAAGCTACAAAGCTACACTGTATTATCCAGTGATCCAGGTCCCAAGAATTAAATGGAAAGCAATTGGGAGTAGATAAATATGTGACATCTGGTGTCAGAAGTGGGAATGAGCGGCGAAGCGAAATAATAAAATAGTGTTATGAAATCTTCAGCATCTTCAGCACTTCCAGGTTTGGCAATTTGGTTGGTACGTGGAAAATATATTCTGCTTCTAGGAAAAAGGGAGAACTTTTGGAACGACTGCGAACTGCATTTGAAAACAAAACGACGTAAACATTGATTGAACGTAACGAATTTGGCTATAAAACGGTGTAAACAGATCGAGAACTCGATGAAACATTGGAGGTGCCTCAGGACTCAGTTGATGTAAATATTACATAAACGCTTCAAATACTGATGGCTCCCCTGAACATAAATTCTTGATATCTAGATATGATCGCATTCGAAAATTCAGGAAATCAAAAAAGGGGAAAAACTAACGAAGGACTACGACAATGAAGAAAAAATTGAAAAAAAAAAAAAATAAATAAATAAGTGCTGATCAAACTTCCGCACCTAGAGTCTTCGCTGAGTTAGCTTAGAAAGGGTATAAATCCCTTACAATGTTGTAAGTGAAAATGGATAAATTGATCTACCAAAAACTTTTGTCTCAATTCAACCAAAAAACTTGTGTCTCAATTCATGCAATCTGCAAGAAACACAAAACTTATAGAAAATACTCGCAATTGAAAACGAATCTTAATCTTAAAACTCTTAAAAAGCCGAAATAAATGAAAAAATCTTGAAAATTCTGGAACAAACTTCCGGAAAATTCTCGAAATTATAGACGAGTGATTTGTCATCACAAGTCAATCACAAGATCTCGCAGGCCAGTTAACAGGTAACAATATGGGAAATTATGCGCTCATCAAATGCTTCTTTCAATAAGTCAATGGTTGCACAAGCTGTTTGGTATCTCGCCTGTATCTCATCCTTTTGGAATCAGAGCTCTCTTTCTTTAGGACGAGTAAGTACCGGAACGAGAGTCATTGATTATGGCTCTGTAGCGGTCACCATTGACAGTCATATTATTCTCAGCAACATTTTCGAAGAAATATGAACCAATGATTCCACCGGCCCATAAAGAACACCAAAAATTGACTCTTTCCAGGTGAAACGGTGACTAGACAACCGCCTACGGTTGCTCATTACTTCGTATGCACAGTTTAATTTGTTGACAATTTAAAAAAAGATCAGTGAAAACTAGCTAAGCCTAGTAGAAATCCTAGCCAAAAATACAGCAAGAAAGCGAAAATGAAGTAATGCAAAAACGACTATTTGATTGCCTCAATTCAGGAGTTGATACGTCTAGTGAATGCAGCAAGGAAAGTCCGCCTATCATTCAAAAATAGGGTTACTTTTGCAGCCACAAACGTCAAATGTCAAAAGACTGTTATGAAAATATTGAAAAGTGATCCATCTCTCCGAGAAAATAGGCGTGCTCTCTCGAGGAAAAAAAAAACGGGAAAGACGTTAACATCTAAAGACGATTGATTGACTGTGTCACATTACGTGCGAATTGTTTTTCTTACAAAGAAGGGCATCATGTATCACTTGGCCTGAGGGAATGGGGTTCTCTCTGGCAAGAGGCGCTGCAAGAGGGGTTTTCTAATAATTTTCTCATAGTCTGACGAGTCCAAAGAAATCGGATGCAAAGTCATGTGCCAAACAGTTCCAGGATAGGTTCTAGGTGTGACAGGAGAGGTTTTAAGTCGACAGCGCTGTTCTCACTGTGAGTTCGACATTCAGGGTGTAAATAGGTATCACATCTACTTTCTCCTCACCTCAACCAAAGACAAAGTTATTTGGTCGGGGTCTAGTATAAAAAGCATAGGCCAGTATCGGCCATATGCAAAAAAGCATAGGTCGATGTTTTTTTTTTAGTTTTTTTTTTAGCTTTTTCAGAAACGATGTGGAGGTCCAAGAAAAGTCCTTCTTCTTCTTCAAATAAGGAAGTTAAGTATTGAAGTGTTCCAGTTCTGTAACGTTAGTACTAAGCAGCCATGCGAGAACAAGGATTTTTGTACTTTCCTTGCATGTTTATCATCCCTTTCAGTTTTCCATAGGACATGTTTTGTTCTCTTGCTTGCAAAGAAAAAGCCTTTTGCAACGGCTTGCAAAAAGGACGTTGAAATATTACAATGGGCATCATAAGCAAGAGCAGAGGGTGGTTTAAGGGAACAGAAATAGAAGGAAAAGGGTTACCCATTGGTGACTTCAAGAGCGTTTTACAAACATATCAACCAGCTTAAATTCTTTTTGGGATTCAGTGCATAGTCGGATATTGCGCGTTCCTGACTCGATAGTACGAGTGAATTGATGGTTATGGAACGCACTATCCTTTGCTTTTAAAGTCATAATAACATCCTAAGTGGACCAAGGTTTCTGTTTATGGCCCAAGGTATCTGCTTAGCTTTGCAAGCAGTTTGGAGGGATGTTAAAAAGCCCGATTGAGTTCTTCACTCATGTACTAGGAGGCCAGAAATACAGTTTATAGATGAGGTCGAAGTAGACCGACACCGTTATTCTAATGGATTAACGGAATCAATAATGCGATTCGGCAGGTCCTGTTGCGTGAGTTTAACGCAGTCTTAGATAAGCTTCCTACCACCCAACCAAATCTCAACGTCATCCTTAACGTCAGCGGCCCAAGTTTTATATTTAAGACGAGGTTAAAAATGTTTGATGTTGGGGTGAAGCAACACAGAGTTCGTGTTGAACAATTTTTGTGGAAACAATTTTTCACTGAATCCTTCTCGATGTTCAGCTGTAGCCGCCACTCAGCATTTTCATTAGGTAACGCTGATTCGTCAGAAACATAGGAAAAAAATAAGAAAAACTAACCCCAAATGTGGGACTACTTTATGGTAATGCTACAGTCTACCCAGTAATGGTGTCCAACTCTATTTCTGACGTATTCACTTCACAGAGATTAATCAACTATCACCCCATCCCCCCATGTCGCAGCAGACATGGGATAACTTTTGACTTTAAAAATTCGAAATTAAAACGAAACCTGCAAGGAAATAGATTTAAGGATGATGATATATTGAAACTATCAAAGAAACATTTTAACGGCAAGAAATCCTCATTGGGATAAGATCCTTTATGAAATTTAGTCGAGACAGAGAGATAATTAATGGAAAGTATTTTGAAAAATATGTTTTCATTTATTTGTCTTTAAGGCTAAGGTCCATGCGTTACCTTACTAAGTTTGTGGTATTTTCTTCTTGGACATCGCCCATTCACTAGTATAAACGTTAGATGAAATTGAAAACGCGGTCAGGACGACTGGTTCATGTATCGAACACTGTTCTTACTAAGTGAGTGAGTATCATTTTAACAGCCATCACACTCAATCAATTTGTATTTTAAGGACTCGGGCTTTTTAGTAATATTACCACTGATAGTGTAAAGGGAGCGCTTTGATGTGTCAAAAAACGATCGACAGAATTTCATTCCTTCATAACGTAGCATGCATAGCATGTAAAAATGTAGAATGAACTACAGTGCATTTCTGAACTAGCATTTTGCTTATTCATCTAAAATTACTTCTCCATTCTGCTAGGACGTTAAGTCATGCAACCAGAATAGACCGCCAGCAGCCTGATTCGATTCGTAGACGTAACAATGCGTTCCAAACAGGTAACAAAAGAATTCAATTCACAAGCAATTGACAAATTGACAATGACAACAAATCATGCAAGGAATTCCTTCACAGCATCTAATTTGTATTTTCAACTTCTAAAAAAATTTGCAAATTACATCACTCATTTCTTTATGTTCCGTGAAATTTCGCGTAAGCAATCGGACATAGCGTCATCCTGGCATAATAACAACACATTAATCTGACTCACCCCAGTTTGGGGGGTTCTTGTCATACCGAATTTCAACAATGGAATTGGAATCTCACAACAGTTACATGCATTAAATATCCAAAACTTTGTAATTAGGCTCAATTTGCATGCATGTCTTGTATTTGTACTTCATAAAATCCGCATAAAAATTTGTTTATTATCTTTGCAATCAGTTTTGTATCTTTGGATGTAAGACGATGAAACGCTAATTCAAATTTGATATCCATGCAAAATTCATAGTGCGTGGGATTTTCCAGCTTACGACTCATTGCAAAACAATTGAATTTTCGAGGTGGTATTAGGATATTATGACCGTAATTACAAAATGTGAGAAGATCTTGCGGTTTGTGGTGAGGTTTTCACTTCGTATCGGTTCAGTTCGTTCGCAAGCTTTGCAAATTCCTTGAAAATAAAAACACTAATTTAGCTAAGACGCAGATTTTCTGCTGCATGAATCAAAAGATTTTTATGGCAGTCTGGAGATTAAGCTAATCCCTGACGCTTTTTATCGTTTTTCATAACATCAAACGAGCGCGTTTGTGTCGTTGAGTCCTTGGATATGTTAAATTTGAAGATGTTTTCATAACCTTTGCAGAGCCTTCACTGTAGGGGTTCGGGACTTCCTAAAAGACGTGCACGTACTAAGGTTCAGGGGTGATGGTAGCTCGTGAACTTTATACGCTTCGAGGGTAGTTGAAAAGTTTTTTTTCAGTATTTGGTCCCTGATTGACTTAGACAATAGGACGACACAATCAGCAAGCAGAAATTTTTGATATTGCCTGCATAAATAAAGATATAAACCACAAAACTACAGGATATAGTCAAGAGAAAATAAAAACAAGATTGAATATCTGTAGGGCAAACCGAATGGCGGGAACGGTCATACCACCTGTGTGCCAAGCCTTCGAAAGAAACCTTTTTTCGTTCCAGAAGAGTATGCACGTAGATTTTCGTGAAGCTCTGTTAGGATGTCCTTTCGATGTAAGGTAGCGAAAAATCTCATAGAGCGCCCGCTAGTAATTCCACTTCTAACTAGGGGTGATCTACCAACGAACTCCCTCAGAATGATATGGAGGCCTACGGGGCTTGCTCCTAGAGCCACTCAACAGTTTCCTAGTTCAGGAAGCTGTTCGGGAAGAGACAAGAGCTTGTTGAAGATGAGCAGCATGTCGGTCACCCGTTGATGAAAATCTGAGTTGAGGTGTGCCTTTACCTGAGGTCTGACCGGTCCTAATCGTTCGTCCGGTTGTTGTTGGGTTAGGAATGTCGTAAGGTAGCGCTGAAAAAATTATCACCAAGAATTTGGCGATGCGACAATCCTGGGCCAATAGTCCTTAGTGATGAATAAAATGTAAATAGTGTGTGAATTCCGCAGAAAATGTGGAAGTTAGTTCAAAACACCCCAAGTTTCCTTGACATTTTGACCACCTTTGAAGAATCGTAGTGTTTTGGGTACGAGTTTGAGTGGTACACCAAAAACTCCCTCCGTTTCAAGAAATTTAGAATAAGCAAGTCAAAGGTCAAATAAGTGCACATCTTCTTATTGACCGTCGAGCTATGAACAACAGGAAATTCGCTCCTTCCTAGACAGATTGTTCAATGTAGCTGTTAAAGCATTTTGTTTTAATTTGATTGTATTGAGAATAATTTCTAGCTGGGGTGGAATGCTTGCTTGTGACCTGCTGTTGTTCCCCGCCCCTACTCTATTTCTTTCCTCACGCTCGTTTCGGTGGCATGTCATCTTCGGTGTTATTTTTTTCGTTTCCACTATCGTCTAAACTTATTGATCTCAAATGTCCTTCTTTATAGTTCTACTTTTTACGTAAACAAGCAGTCAGGGGTTCTTCTAGGCAGGTAGGAAGCTATGCTTGTTATTTTCCCTTAATGGCTAAGTTATGAGGTTTGTTCTCGCACTTCTCTGTCTGCCGATTGCCTGTGGAATTGTCTATGCCCTTGGAAAGCTGTTTGCGCAACCTTGTATGCGAGTTTGTAGTTAAATGAGTTAAGAGGTTGCGAAAACGAGTCCAATAAATGTGTCCAAAAGACATAGTTGATTTTTGGAAGCTTCATCACAAAATGCGACTAGCGCGCCGTTGTTGAAGGAGTTTCTGTCTAAGGACTGGGTTGCTTCACTTCTCCGTCCCCCCCACTGATCTGATAACACCGGATTTCTTCCTCTTTCTTGAGCTCAAGTGGGACCTCAAGGCAAACTGACACACACTGAACTCAAGACACACTGCTAAAGATGTCTAAGGGGGCATAACGAGATCTGTCTAGGGGGTCGTGACGCCTTGTGTCGAAGAAGTAGGATACTGTTTCGCTGTCTACTAAGCGTTTGTACTCATTAGTTCAAAAACAAAGAATTTAAATAAATTCAGTCCTATTACCTTTGAATCTGACCCTGTATATCGTCATCACTAAGAAGACTGACGCGGAATAGGAATCGCGTTGCTTGGAACTCAAAGGTACTATTTTCAAGGGCTGTCATGGATTTGTCCCTATTAGTTCAAGTTCAAAAATTTAAATTAATTCAGCCCTAGTACCATTTGATCCTACGCTGTATATCGCAAATATCTAGAGAATGCTGGAATCCGCTTGTTCGCCAACCACAATTCGTAGTATCACCTAATGATGTAATAAATTATCTGTTAAAATTTCCTTGTTAAAAGTTTCGATACTAAGTGTGAATTTCACTCTGTCCAACTACACACAAAACCATTTCCTAATCATCAACATAATGATTTTTTCTTACAATCTGATACAAATCCTAGAGAGTACATTCACTGTAAACATAATTGAATATTTTTCCGAATAACACATTTGCATTTCCAGAGAAAAGTCCAAGTAACTGCTTAGAGGGAAAACTAACTCATTTCATTGGAACCGATCAATTGTAGAAACATCAACGATTTCAATGGTCATATCAATGGAATTTTACGGAATGTAGGAGTTATATTGATCAATTATTTACATTTGCAGCAAGACATCGTGGTGAAATTGTAGTTAATCAATTGATTAAACTCAGATGCAATTGCCTGGCGATGGAATGATGGAGGATAATATAAATCTGACGCCTCACTATCCAGAAAGCTTAAGCGTAAATGATAATTGTATTCAAACGCGTGAAGGCAATATTAGAAAAGAGTAAGAGAGAGGGGGAGAGAACACATATTGACAATAAATTAACACGTTTTTCACTTAGGAATCTATAAACCTTATGCAAAAAATCATTAGCGTACGGGCAACGTGCTAGATATTATTATAAACAATTAGAGGGGTGCAACGTATGTTTGTAGTATGTTTCTCATTCGATCGCAAATGTTTGATATGCCAATGTTGGTAATGTTAATCCCATACGTTATTTGGATTCATATGTAAAATAGATATTTTGGAATATCGTATCAGTTAAGTGTAAAAGTCTAAAGTCCAAACAAAATAGTCCAACGTTTACAAATTTAGATGACATGCCAGGAAAATATTATACATGGTGTTAGATGTTTGGAAATAGTAGCGAGCTCCGCTGCCTTCAATTAAGTTTTCTTATATCCAAAGTCTACAAATGTTCAGAACAGAGGCTCATGTCTTAATGTACAATTTACTCTCACAATAATGTGTCAGGACATGTAGCTTTCCAATGAAAATGTCACAACCTTTTGTCGTAATGGGATTATGATTCAAAACACCAAATTCAACCTTCGGCCAATCTGTTGAAAACTGCAACCTGGTAAGTTAACATGGAAACCGTGACGATTCAATAACGCATGGAAATTATTAGAATTCATCAACGAAATGAATGATCAGTTTACAGTAACATCCTTTGACAGAAGTAAACCTTGGATGTAATTGACGAATCAAACGTTCTATGTACCGTCGCATCAAAGAACTTCAAATAACTGGTTCATTCCCAGATGAGTTGAATCGCATGCAAATTATTCGCACAACGGAAACAACGGAACTGTAAGCAAGAACATGAGGGGAAATTCGAATCTCTCTGCATCGTTTTGTTGACAGAGACTCGGGCTCCCTCAGATGATATTGTGGAGAATATGCGGCGAAGATCTTCAGTTGATGTCCACTCAGTTTCTACTGACTCAAAAAATTAAAATTATAGAAAGCAAGGTTATGATTTGTATAAGTTTTAGCATGAAGCTAAAACTTTCATGAAAGCATGAAGCTTTCACAGGGATTTGAGCTGCTGAGCAATTGGAAATCGAGTTCGACTTTGACAAAATATAATTTTTTTTTTGGATTGGGTAGATTTATCACTTATTTGATTCGCGAATAAGTCTTCAGGATTTGGGGTGAGGAAGCTCTTCAACTGATCCATACTCCAGAAAACATAATAAGGATAGTTCGGATATTTTTACTTCCTTTTTCACCTCGATAGTCTTTCTGAAAACTGATTTTATGAATGTCATTATGTTTTCATATGTTCTGTTAGCGATAGAATGCTGTATTAAGCGATATTAATTGTTGTGTTGTGCTTAAACATTTCTTAAAACCTTAAATATTTCTAAAAACAAAATATTAAGCGGGCAATTTATCTTTAGTTTGGATAAGTTTTACGAAAGGTCCTTGTCTTCCATGGTAGCATTTGAAAAGGGGACCCCGGGCTGCCATCTACATACCGGCCGCTTTGTATGCTGGACACAGCCGGGAAAGTGTTCGAAAAGCTCATCAAAAGAAGACTCACAGACGCAATTCGTGCTGCAGGGGACCTATCTCCTCGGCAGTATGGCTTTAGAGCAGGGCGATCTACTTCCGATGCCATCATGGAAGTGGTGAATGCAGTCCGTCGAGCCGAAGCGCACAAAAGTGAAAAACGAGTTGTCTTGCTAGTGACGCTTGACGTCAGAAATGCCTTCAACTCCGCCAGATGGTCGGATATTCTTGGCACATTGGAAAATTTTTTCCGATTGCCAGGGTATCTGATGCGGATTTTGAGGGATTATTTAAAGGACTGCAAACTGCTCTATGACACACAAGATGGGCGACGCAGTATGGAGATAACGTCTGGTGTAGCGCAAGGCTCCATACTGGGACCAGACTTGTGGAACGCCACATATGACGGACTATTGAGGCTTGAGCTGCCAGATGAGTCGCGCTTAGTCGGCTATGCAGATGATATAGCAGCACTGGTCGCCGGACGTACAGTCGAACATGCGCAGCGCAGACTGGGAGTGCTAATGCGTCAAGTGAGGGAATGGATGACCACCCGTGGGTTCAGTTTGGCACTAGAGAAAACCGAGGTGGTCATTCTCACGAAGAAAAGAATTCCCACTGTAATTCCTTTGCAGATCGGAGATGCGACTGTTGAGTCTAAAGTCGCAATAAAATATTTGGGACTATTGATCGATACGAAAATGAGCTTTTCGGAACAGATCAGGGCAACGGCGAAAAAGGCCGTGATGAGCGTCTCAGCTTTGAGTCGACTAATGTGCAACATCGGTGGGCGCGCACCGAGCAAACGCCGACTTCTCATGAGTGCTGTACAGGCAGTGCTACTGTACGGCTCTGAGGTTTGGGCCGGAGCTCTCAGTAAGGAGCTGTACCGAAAGCGCTTGGCCCAGGTACAGAGACGAGGAGCTTTGCGGGTTGCGTCTGCATACCGCACTGTCTCTGAGTCGGCGGTGTTGGTGATCGCAGGAGTGATACCCATCGCCCTCCTTGCTAGAGAACGACGGAGAATTTATGACCGTAAAGTGGAGGGCTCAAGATATGCTGTCAACCGAGAAGAGAGGCAGCGCACAATACTCGAGTGGCAACAGTCATGGGAAGGCGACTCCAATGGCCGCTGGACTGCCCGCCTTATAGGGGACGTGGGATCGTGGCTAAATCGAAGGCACGGTGAGACTGATTATTACCTTACCCAGCTTCTTAGCGGGCATGGGTATTTTCAGTCTTACTTGCACAAGATTGGTAAATCACGGTCCCCCGACTGCATTTTCTGCCCAGGGGAAAGGGATGACGCATGTCACACCTTCTTCAACTGTAGAAGGTGGAACAGGATGCGGCAGGACTTGTGGGAGGTGATGGGAGAGCTTTCTCCAGACAATCTGGTCGGAGAAATGCTGAAAAGTTTCGACAAATGGACCTGCGTGGCACATTACTCTCGGGCAATACTTATTGCCAAAAAATATACGATAGATAACCTTGGGCGTGGGGTCTAGGGAGGTCTCCTTTCCAGCAGTCCTCCTCCATCCTGCCCCCTCCCGCTGGAGGGAGATTTCTCTAGACTGACGGCGCCCTAGCGCGAAGTAAAAAAGAGGCCTAGCCCGAAGTAATGTGTCAAACGGTTCCAGGCTAGGATCTCTTGACAGGGGGGGTGTTTAGTGGGTAGTCTGGTAGCATGCGCTGCTAGGAGTCCCACACTCCGGGGGTAAATTGCCTTCACCCCCCAACCCAAAAAAAAAAAAAAAAAAAAAATGGTAGCATTTGAAACTTTAATTTACCCACGCTCGAATCATTAAATAGAAAATGCCAAAAAATTGACACCATTTAAACAGTGAGTTTGATTACGGCCAAAGCTGTCCGGATATTGTAAGCTGGTCTATTGCAATGTGTCCTGGCTTTACAATAATTACAACCATAACGCAACAAGAAGTATACCTTAGTGTATTGGCCCAGGAAGAGTTCATGCTACCACCTCCCAAGAAGACCGGTACAGAACTTACTGTGAGGCTTAATCGGGGTATAATACTGTATAATATACCACACATCGCATACCTACATCAACCATCAAACCATCACCTTTGCACGAACACTAGCAACGTTCGTGGAGGCATGTAACCAGGACAAACAGACCAAGACTCGTCTTTCAAATCGTTTAAGACTTACACGTCTTGCGCGTCCAGCGACATGGACGATTGGAATCTAAAGAAGTCATTTTCCTTTTGATGGGCGTATGGCAGTGTGGTAAAGAAGTTGTGGTAGGTTTTGTGATCTTTGAATTCCAAAAATGAAAGGTTTGGCAGTCCAAATGTGATAGTCAGGGACGGTACCTAACAAAATAAAACCGACCTTGTTTTGATGAAAGGAAGGTCTGTGGATTGTCACGTAAAATGTAATCCTATTTGGTTAACAATCGTTGTCCTGTTTCGTCCTTATGCAGAAAAATGCACAACCGTTAACTGCTCGGACAGCCATCTTTGCCGTAGATAACACTAGTATTAAGGTCATGGCCAACCGTCCGGAACTGAATACAATTGAGCACCCTTGGTACCCAATTAAATGTCATTTTTGGGGGGCTGAAGCAAATGTGTTCTACCAGCTCCAGCTGATTCTACTACTTAAAAAGTGCAACGAGGAGATCCTAGACGAAAATTTCCACCAGTTTATTAAGAGTATGCCATCCAGGCTCATAGAATGCGTTTCGAGAAGAAGAGAACGTATTTGATGTTAAATAAACAAATAAAAAAAACACCTGATGTGTTAAATCTACGAATCAATTTTAATTTTTAGATAAATACTTATTATTTAGATATTAGATACTTATTATTTTATCAAATTTTTCTCGGTTATACAGCAAGATAATCAGAAAATTATTGAGGTCTTTATTTTTTTCTGACGATAAATGATAATTGCTTGGGGTGGTTTTTGCGTGTAATTTTTTTTATATGTGAAGAATGTTATCAAGTAGCTCAAAATGAGAGACGTTAAAGAAATAAGCTTAAAAACAGTTATGATTCGAACTGCAATATTTTGATAAAGTGAGTCTGTTCCATCCACAGGACGCAAGCTAACTCTCATCGGTAAAAAAAGTCAGTGAATGCTTGGTGTACAAGCCTAAGATTGAAAATAATACCCGAGCTAGATTGTCAAGTAGAAAAGTTGCTCAACATTTTTGGCAGCCCCTACGTGTAGAAGCCTCAACATACTGACTGAACGTAGCCAGATTTGGTTATTTGACATCTCGAATAATAAAAAAATTAAATTGTGACATCTCTCTTGCTCTATATTCCTGTAAACACGCACACTCTCTCTATGCCATCTAAAGACTTGCATGTTATATCTACAGAGCATGCGCCACAAGTTATTTGCACAAAAAAGGTAGTGATCAGGACAAAGATATGTGGTAGATCTTGCGCCTTACTCGGAAAAACTTCATACCATGCAGCGTGGTCAACTTTAGTATTCCTTCGATAAGAGAGATCCTTAAATGCGGTATGAATCGATTCAAAAAGTGCTCAAAGGTCACTAGTTGAGTCAAGTTATGTCTTGTGCTTTTTGTAACAAAAAAAGGATTGACATAAAGTTGTATCGCTGTGTGGGTCTAAGTCCATTTTCAAAGTCAAAATCATCGCAAAGTGCCAGAGAGTTTTTACGAATGTTGGGCGAAATGTTGGGCGAAAAACGCAGCTATTTGTACTCCATTTAATAAAGCCTACCTTCAAAAAAGGTACAGTCACTCCCCTAGACAATGAAGAACCTTTCCTGGTTGAGAAAGTCTGCTAATTGCTTGGTACATTACAACTGTGTTTGCCATACAGACAAGCGCTGTTTGCCTGAGACTTCTGGTTGGAATGCCACTTTCAACGGGAGGTGTTGGTCAACGTATGAAGCCATCTTCCTTGATTAGTATGATGATGTGAGAGCTATACCTTAGGGTCCTATAGCTAGATCAAAAAGGGTCCTACACAATGTCAGGGTCAAAACAAAATGGTCTGTTTTAAAAAGCGACTTTTGCCGTTTCCCTCCCATTATCCTTGCAAGAACGTAAAGTCAAGAGTGAACAAGAAAACAATGATTAAATGAATGGAGTGTAATCTAGAAGAAATTAGACGCTTTTCGTAGGAGGAAGCATTGACCTCAATTCAGTCTCGGTCGACCTTACAAAAATCTGTTCAGCAGATTTTGTGAAAAAATCACAAGTAAACCCGGAATATTGTAAGCAGCTAACAAAGAAATAACAAGCAATATTCAAAATTTACATCTTTCAAAGAAACGAATAAGCTTGGAAAAACAAGTTATCTAACTAAAACCTCTAGAATTTGTGGTAACAAAAGTCTTTTGGCGAAACCCCCAACAAATGAAGATATGTCTGCATCTGTCTTTTGAGTGAAACATACATCGAAAGATAATACATCAATAGATCAATATTTGAACATTTTTGTGGGCAAACTAAGAATAACATTTGAAAACTATCATGCTAAGCGCCATGTGTCGGTCAGTTGAAAAGATACTTTTCAATTATCGGAAGTATGGATACATCCGCTCGTCAATATTTTTTTCAAAATCAACGGGTCAAACAAACTAGTTACATATCTACTTACTAAAAGACTGTACCTAACATGTGAAATTTGGTCAAAAAAAAGATTATTGTTTAGATGTTCTGGGTGTCGTGTAAATAACAAAGTTTTTTTTTCAAATGGCGCCAGCGTGAGACTTGAAAACTTTTCATGGAGAAGACCAAAAAAAAATGAGTTGGTGAGTATGCTAATCTATGCTATGTTAAAGAGGTTTTTCCTAGTGGAGAACAAATCGCATTCGTTTCCCACTGAATGTTGTGCTTAAGCAACGTTATCAAATGACATTTTGCCCGTATAAATGTTTATAATTTTATGAATTCCCAAATACTCGACAAGCATTTCTTGAATTTTCCGAGAGCAAAACAAAATGCAATAACGTTTGAATTTCAAATCAGCCTAGAAAGCAGGAGCCATGTTTTTCGGATAAATACTTGGCTAGGACATTCGGGTAGCGATGATAAGGATTTAGGTGATACTGAAATCATTACAGACATACAGAACAATAAACTCAAACACTATCAAATCAGTCTCGGAGCCAAAGGTAGAATAATCCATTGCGAAAATTAATGATATCGTCCTTGCGCTGTATTTCTAATTCGTTTTTAAGAAGCGTTGATTACCTGCAAACACGCCAAGTCATTTAGTTTATGATTTGGCAGTCCACAAACGTTGTCCCTTGCTTGCACTATGTACATACACAAGGGGCAAACAAGGAGTGTCATGTGCTTTCCATACTTACACTGTTCAACCCCGAAGTAGAGAATTCAAAAGCTAGTCTTGGATACTTTCAGGAGTTGACTGATTGATTCTTAAAAAAAAATGATTTCCATCGTTATCGTTTCCTCATATCTTTGATAACTACTAGGATATTGCCATTCCATGAGAGCTCTTTTCATTGGCGTATGTGTTATAGCAATCGGGAAAGGAACCATTTTTTATTTTTCAAATGTTCACACTCGAACTTTTTACATTTAAACTTTCACGTCAACTGCACCCTATACTGCGCGAATCCTTTATTCCCTGCTTTGCCGTCACAACAAATGTAAAGTCCCAGTTTCAACAAAATGATAAGTGAGAGAATTTTTCGCGTGCCTGATCCGCTATTCAAAAAGGATTCTTTTGGTTAAAACCGAAGAATGTGCAAGAGGTCATGTGTCAACTTTTAATTGAATCACTGCATAAGTTTCATCTGAAGTTTTTGAAAAAAATTTCGGGCTCCCTACCGACAATGTTGGATATAATGAATGCTTTCCATGGATTATAGGAACGAATCTTGAAGGAGATGAATGGTGAGTAAAGTGCAATTACAATGTCTATGAACTTTTTGCAACTCAGAGATCTCTGTGGGAGCTGTCATCAGTTGCCCATGTGTAATGGATGAGGTGCCAGCAGATGCTCGAGAAGGTATTAGCAAGAAAGAGGACGAAGGACGAGGGGCCAATGCAAGTAAGGAAACCCAGGAATTTCTGATCAAACTGAGTTGACGAGAATGGTAAATCATTACTGGCAGAAACAATTGGAGGAAGCGATCGACACCCCTAAACTGCTGGAAAGGAAACATATGTACGGCTACTATAATAACGATGACTATAGAACATTTTATCTTTTAAGACTTCTGAGTAACTTCGCTCTTTATAAGATAATTTTTTCTTTTTTGGCCTTGGCGGCATCCTTGTTAGTAAAATACTTGATAACTTGGATAATTCTTATGTGGACATCGTACATCGCTTTACAAGTCTTTGTAGACTTATTTTATTTACTTAAGGTTCATAAATGAGACCTTGAGGTTCCAATGAGACCTTGTAACATCTTGCAAAAATTTTGAATCGTTCTGATTTGACATAACAATGTAGCAGTGATCGTTTTATCAACTGAAAAATATACCTTTATTGTAACCAATTTTTCATGTTTTTACTATAATGGGCAGCTCCTCTATCTTTCGTCTCTTCCTCTGCCTTCTTGAATTGTTTTCACCTCCGTGCCCCTAAGGATTGTGTGCGAATAGCTCATATCGGATGGCTCAGATGGTTCATAAAAGTTGACTATAGAAAGTTATCCTTAGAGTAGTAGGTAGTACGGCTGGCTTTTCTATGTACCACAAATAAGCAGGTGATGCTTTTTGAAATCACTCTTTCGTTGACCTGGACTTAAGGATAGTAGTTCCTACACTTCGAATTCAATCCGATGGATTCAGAAAGGATAATATCTCAAAGATCTCATGTAAAGAGATTCCTTCTAAATCTGCACGATGGTACTGCCTAGTATTTGTTGCCTGACTTTGGCTCATATAGTACAACCAAGGAACAGGTGAGTTATTTCTTCTTCGTTCGCGTTCTTCCTGTGACGACATAATGTCTTCGAAAAAAACTGATCCCAGTCGCATTGATTGTAATCCAGCGTTTGCCAGGTTTACAACCATTAAAAAGCGTTTATGCCTCAAAATTCAGGAAGTCGGAAGTGTCTTGCTTGATCTTATGTAAATGGTGAGGTTCCCTAATTTGGTGTAGTGCCATGAGGTTGCTCCTTTTACTGTTAGTAGTGCACCAACCACTTGCACAAAAGAATCATCAAAAACTGATCCTTTCCTGGACATCTAAGCAGTCTTATTTTCCCTTCTTCATAACGATAGTTGCGAGTCCATAAAAGAGTCACTGCAAATGAACTGCCCACGGAAAGCATTCCTCCGATTCTTATTAACACAAAGCATAACGAATAAGAGTTGGACTCAGGAAGGCATTGCAAAGAAAATAATACGCGTTTTTCACCTAGCAAATAAAAGATACGATTGCAAGATAGAGAGCGTGACCAAGAAGCGATGTAGGTGAGAAGAAGGGTCACGATTGGTGGCTTTCTGAACTTAACTATGTTAATTTCCGACGCGAATGTATGTATAAGTTATTGTGCATGAGTGAGAATTTCAAAAGAATATTAAAGCTCACCAAATCGCATCTACGCCTTCATCCCTCAGGACTTAAAAAACCTGATAAGGAGAAAGATTCAAACCCGGAGAAGAGCTGGGAGCAATGATAATCCTAGACTGAAAACGAAAGCCTGCCGGTTGACTTAAATAACACTGAAAACAAATAGTTGAGTTCCAAAATGATCAATGGGATGGATTCCTACAAAGCTAGGAGCCTGAAAGAAAGCCTTCTGTAGTATATTCAAAAATTTTCGAACGAAAATCAAAGCAGTTATGCCACCTATCCATGGACAAAACGGACTCCGATACGACACTTTATGGAATGCGGATACCTTAGAACAACAATTTCGCGAAAACTCCTTCCCGGAGGAGGACCCCGACGAAGAGGAAGCAATTCTTATAAAAGCTAGAAAAATAATTTCTTCGAAGGCAACATGAGGAGTACGTCATAAAACCAATGGACATCCACGAGACAGAGAATGTTATACTGGGACTTAAACAGAGAAAGACGCCTGGTCCGGACATCATCACAAATACAATGCTAAAATGGCTTCCCGACAACATACTATCGACAATAACGAACATCATCAACAAAGTCCTCCAATTGCGAAAATATTCACAAACGTGGAAACTAGCTACAATAATAGTCATCCCCAAACCAGTCAAAGATCACAGATTCCCGCAAAATTGGAGGCCTATTAGCCTCCTCTCTCCCAATTTTCAAAAAAACGAAAGTGCTATTCTGCTTAGACTACAAGACACTGTCAACGATAAAAACATCATCCCAAACGAACAGTTTTGCTTCCGTACCGAACATACTACTGGATTCCAGCTCATCATGATGGTCCAACAATTCGAATCGCATAAAGTCTGGCATTCCTTCGAAAGCCTTCGATAAAGTCTGGCATGCAGGACTAATTTTCGAAATGCATGAACTTTATATATCACTCCCAGTTATACAAATTATTCACTCATTTCTCAAAGGCAGAACGTTCTGTGTCAGAATTGATAATTAGCTCTCAAACGTGCGATCTATCGAAGTTGGAGTTCCACAAGGATCACCCATCTCACCAATTCTTTTTAATCTATACACTGCAGATTTTTAGTCTATAGTCGATATTTTAGTCGATCTTTTTAGTCTATACGCTGCAGCAGCCAAAAAACGTGAACATTCTATACAGATAGACAAGCAGATGTCATCACGTATTGCAAAGCTCCATCGATGTACTCCTGGAATAATTCAGCAAAATGAAAATAAAACTTAATAAGGACAAAACCCAAGTACTGTTAAGATAAGATAAGATAAAAACACCAAGATCCTCACTTACTACAGGTCGATAACGACCAGATAACATGTAACAAGACAGCAAAATACTCAGGACTAACAATCACCCATCACCCTACATGGAATGACTCGAATCCTCGCATTCTTACAATCAATCCTCAAATCCGGCCGTCTGAACATGACCAAAAAAAGACTCATATACCGACAAATAATACGAGCAACGTTACTCTACGCCAGCGTTGCTTTTAACTAGACTTCGAATAATAATACAAAAGCATTCCAGACAATGCAGAAAAAGGCTGTGAGATAGATCGGATCAACTCCATGGTATATTAGAATCGTGGACATAGACAAGGACTTCAGACTTGACACTATTGAAAAATACATACGCGACAGAGCACTAAAATTTTTCGGCTAAATAGACAAATACTATAATAAAACCACTGAATTCCTGAAGATCCTTGACAAAAGACGAAAAATAACTTATCTAACCATCAGATCAATCACTGATAGAAGCTAGTAAAACAAAAAACAGTGGCTACAGTGAGTGAAGAAATGCTCACAGACAAGATGCTTACAGACAAGATTAGAGCAAGAGTGCTAAATCGTACTGGCTCCAAGGGACCAACTACTCCTACGCTTTCATGCTTTAACTTCGTCTAGCTTTGTTCATTCACAAATACCAATGCACCAAGGAGTATATCAGGAGTAAAAGTACATTGTACAAGGACGAAAAGTATCTTGAGAATCGGTTTTAAGTTTTTTCACTCACCAGTAATCACGCTTTGTCCTATCAACATTGAGTAGATATCCTTATGCTAGGATACTTTTGCACAACCTGACCAGCAAGGCAGCTTGACCGTTGGCTCGGCTAACACCAAGTAACTACGTTCTTCTCATGTGTAAATAATATCTCGTTGGGAATACTGGAAGGTTTTTGAATGACCAGTGCTCCTACTTAGAGGAACCTGGCGTAATAAGTAAGCTGGAGAGTTGGCAAGACTATCCACTCGCCTGGAAAGATCGTTGCCTTAATTTTGCATGTCATTTTCAAACCCGACGTAAGGGTTTGTGTGTCACAACCTTTGAAAATTTCACAATTTCTGTAGTCTGCTCTGCAGTAATAGCGTACCACAAAGTTCCCCCTTGGCCTAAGGTTTGGAATTGTGTAGTCCGGCACTATCATTGTCACTTCCGTTGTGAATCTTTTTTCTTCAAGGCTTATTTCGTGATTTTGCTGATATCAGAAGGGATAATATGACCAACACCAATATAAGGAAATGATTCACATATACGGCCAGGAACATATTATTCGGTGGAAGTAACAAAAGTTAAAGAGACATTGCCTACTCTAAGGTACGGTACACATTCTTCTACTGCAAAAGGTGGAGCCAGCAGCGAGGGGTACTACTCAGCGAAATTGGAGAGCTCTGTCCGGAAACTATCGTTGGAGTAATGCTGAGAACAGTTGACAATTGGAATCGCGTGGCGCAATATGCTCGGGCAGTGCTGATATTGAAAAAAAGTTTTATTGGAGCGCTGGGAGGCATCGGGGATGGATGGATCTCTTTTCTAGCACTTCCTTTCTCTCCCGTCCTTCCCGTTAGAGAAGAGATTCCCATAATCCGAAGGCGCCTCTAGGCGTAGGAACACGAGGCCTAGCCCGAAGTAATGTGTCAAACGGTTCCAGGCTAGGTTCTCAGGTTGACAGGGGAGGTGTTTAGTGGGTAGTCCAAAAGCATTTTGCGTCTGGGAGTCCCACACTCAGGGCGTAAACAGCCTTCCACCTCCCTAACACAAGAAAAAAAAAGGTACGGTGTTAGCACAACTGTCAGATAAATCTGATTGGATATCTTTGATTTGCAGGAACGAATTCGCCCCTATTTTTCACCATTCCTTCCTCTATAGGAGACTTAAAGCTTGTATTCGACGGCATACGAATTAATTTGAGAGGCAGAGCCAAAGTCTTAGTCCATACAGCAGTAAATATTCGAGCAAACTCGTCAAAATTAATGGAACTAATTATTTGAATTGGTAAATTTTCGTTTAAAAGCTCAAAGCTTTTATATTAAAAGTCAATACATATACAAATCTACTTGTGCGTCTTCTATCTCTATCTCAAAGCAGCCGTAGGAGAGTGTAATTGCTACTTGTAGCTGTGCTGTAGCAGAGCCCTCACGCGTAATTTATGTCGAGTGTTGGCCTACTGAAGGCGATGTTAAGGGCGTACTGCGCAAGTACTCGTTATCTAAGGGCGTGGTGGCCTTTGCATTTATCAATATATTTTCTTTTACTTTACTTCAATCAAAATAGGCCACCAGGTGAATGTTCAAAATTGAAGAACATGTCAATTTGTTGACCCAGGGGTAGATGCTAGTTCTAAGGAACAGGTTAGACAAAGGATTCCGTAACGGATCACATTTTTAAGTCATAGAAGGCAGCATATCAGTCCTTCGAGAGCAAAGTCAGCACGAACGGATGGATCTTCGTTTTGACAACACCCCATCTGATGGGTCCCGTAAAAATACCCCAACACAGGCCGAAGGAAAAATTGAAAAAGCATGAATCGACGAAAGGAAAAAAATGAAAATTTAAGCGCCAGGATATCAATGTTGCAATTACTCAACCACCAACAATAGCAACAAAAGCCAATTTGAAAAGTCGAAGTGGAAACCGGCAATATATCATTGGCATTGAATTTCTATGAATGTTTTATCTTTACAGCGAAACATTTTAATTTCACAATTTATTTACCCGCTCAAACGTCTTATCGGCGAAGTACTTAGTTCTCAAATGTGATGACATTAAGTGATAAGTGATTTTTATGTGGTTTATATTTAAATTGTCCAGTGGACATGTAGATGAACTTCTCTCGGACAAGTGCTATCTTTCAGCGACAGCTTCTGCCTCAATCTATCGAAACGATTAAGATAGTCGTAAAAACTTTAATGTTTCGAATAATGTGAAAATATAACAACTCTCGTGCAAGACAGTCCAGTGCTGGAATGCCAACTATGGCAACAATATTGAATACTTTGGAATTATTCAACGTTGTTATTCGGTCGTAGGAATACTCAAGTGACGCAATCTACACTTGCTAAGTAATAGTTACGATGCTTGCTTTGATAGATAGTGATTAGAGGGTTGATAAATCTTTTTTTAAAGATACTCAAACCGTTTTTTTTCCACGTAGACAAGCTAATATACAAGTCAAGTGTAGAAGACCAACGTGACGATCCATTCAGTGTAAAGATATGACTTACGGATGGATGTTTCGAAAATTTCACTAAAAGATTATGACGTTCTTATAAGAAGACTTTAATATCCTGGAAGATTTATGAAATCACTGAAAATACTGCAATAAAGCAGAAAAATGTTATTATAATTTAACAGTCAACGCACTTCTAACTGGAATCAATCTATTTACTCTGCATTTAGTAACATCTAAGGAAAATCCAATCATTTTTCTAACAATACAATACACGATTCTCGAAAAAATCACCATGACAATGCTCAGGATCCGAACAAATCATATTGCATCCGCGATGATGGTCATACTTATATTATACATTTTTGGGAAAATCAGTTTTGACATCATAAACATCAGCTTATGGAAATCCTATCATCGACAAATTTACATCAACGAGGCTCAAACAAAAAAAAAAAACAAAAAAAAAATCAAGAATCTCCCAAAAGGATCTCCAGAATAAAAGACCGCAGAGCAACCTAAACAGAAAACCTGTAGTGCGATGATCAATGATACTGAATATTAAAATTGAAATATCTTTTACTAAGCGCTAATATTGATCAAAGAATGCTGCTAATAGTCGTAAGTCGGTGGTAAAGATTTATTACTGATAAATTCAAGTTGTCAATAGCCTTGTTATGCAAATAAAATGATGTCTCTGTCAATTCATTTACTGTTGATGGTCGTAATTTATAAAATTGTGAATTTGTTAGCAAGAAACCTCTTCTGTGTCTTTTTTATTATGATGTGTTTGTCAGGTATTTGAATAAATTAATGGCTGTGTATATTCGTGTTAATGTTGATGTACAAGAACGTAAATTGAGCTATCATTTAAAAAAACGACAAAAAAAAGAGACGGATGTCATCGATACAATTAGGATAAATGGCTTACGAATTCAGCTCAAATTACTTTAGCTGCGCACTTTAATTGATGTTGTGGGAAGAGCACTTGGCTTCTATGCAGTGGGTTCCACGATCAAGTTCCAAAGATGGCAGGAATGCCAGTAATTTGGATGCTAATGGCAAGGTATAAGCACAACCCATTGTGACAAATTGCTTCTGGGTGATGAATTCGAAGGAGAATTGAGGGTGACCTTATGAATCATGAACTCCTACGAACTATTTCCTAGTATTATCATGGTTGTCAAAAAGACGTTTCAATCACCACATATAACATCCCTCCAGCAAAAAAAGCATCACAAATAACATCCTTCCACATTTGACGGGTGTAGATAATGGACTTTGTGTTGCCTATGCGAGAGTACCAGCTTACCTACATTTGATAACTATTATACCTTCTGGGAAACAATCAATGCCGTGTCAATTTTAACAGGATATGTTCTGTATTCATATTCAAGACCATATTTCCTCTGCTACTCGTTCGGAGGTCGACTCATCACCATCTTAAGCACTTTGCTGGCCCGATGTCACAATTTTTATTCAGGTTATCTGCCTTTATTAGGCCTAGTCTCATGGTCTTTCTGCTCCTTGATTTTACTGTCCCCCGTTCTCTCGTAGGGGGGTACCAGTTGACATTGAATCAAAAACGGAATCCAGCTTTCCCTGACGCTATTAGGGATAACACCAGTGTTATGCACCACTACCTATCGAAATACGTCCCAAAGGGTTTTAACCCAATAAGCTGGCCCATCCATATAGAGGGGGCTTACCAGCTACCTGTTGCATCTCAACACAGTTTTAGGGCTATAGTTTGCAAAAAGAGGCGCAAAGATACACCATATAGAGTATGTAGCAAACTCGTTCGCTATGCTATAAACTAAGATCCTAGTTCTAGCGATTTTATCAATCAGTTAAGGACCCTGGGAATGCTAACGGCTGTCGTGTTCACTGGGATCGTAACTCGAACCCAGCATTTTGTTGACATTTAGCACTCAACTAATTGTTTGGTGATTAGTCGGGTTCTATGGCTCCTAGCCTTTCTTGCTAACCGGAAAGACTTTGGTCCTTCGTCAACTTTCCGGGAATATGAAATTTTCAGTTCATTATTGCACAGAGTACTGATTTCTCGACAGGGTACCTCAAGCATATTATACGCCATAATATTGAGGATTCCGTCGACTCAAAATGACCTCTTGGTTTTGTACATGGAGTATATACTCCTTTCGGGGTATATATGTATGTACAGTATGTCAACATCTAGAATAAAATCAGTACGTAGTTAATTATCGTGCTCAATCAAAGGCATAATACCGAAGATCAATAATTGGTTTAAAATGAGTCCTCAGCCGTTTTTCGAGTTTCTACCATTAAGGTTCGTGTGAAATCTATAAAATAGGCAATGAGTAAGCCCTCTGGAACGAGAGAAACTATAAGTTAACCTGTCTCATAGCGCGTGCTTTTAAATACTTCTTGGATTTGGTCATCTACGGTTGGAGGAACATGCTTCTTGGACAATAAGTGGCGTTAAACAATGCTGTGTGGCTTGCATTCAGGTTTCCGGCACGAATGTAGTAGTCTAATAATTTTTCAAGCTAAAGGACCTCAAACAATGTCTGGAAGCCATCGTGAAATGTTGCTCTGTTTTAGTTCTCTGCATAGACGGACATAAAATGGAGGGTATATACACCCAGAAAAAATCAGGAAAAATCTGAACGTTTGATGTATTTAAGCTCGGGTCTTCGATTGTGCTGGAACCGAACGGATCCAAAAACTAAACCAACATTATCGCTTGGTCTATCGATCATTAGAGAGCGGTTGAAGTTCAGGGGTGTTTCGATCAGAATCACTTAGTCTACCAATGAACTTGTCCCGAAAGGATCTCTTGACAAGATTTCCATTGCTACTAACACAACAGCTAGGTTTCCTTATCACTTCGCATGAGGCTCAAAATCCTGGAATTTTTGGTCGAAAAAAATTCAAGGAGGTTCGTTCGTCAACGGATTGTGGCGATGGATTTAATATAGATGATAGAGATTTGACAAAAACTATCTAAATCTATGTAGCTATGAACTGAGTCAACAACAGTCATATGTTAGACATATGTTCGTAGGTAGTAAGGAAATTAGTTCACATTGTGAGCCGATGGTGGTACCTAACGTATCTGACTTAATGATCATGTTGGGTAGAATCGCTGACATTTCTCGTTGCCGGTATGACTAGTGTGACTTGCTGTTGACTTCATTTGATTTAGCTGGCTTTACTCGTCCAACGTCAATTGTTTCTCCTCTATATACTTCTGCGTAGTTGCAGGATTCCCTCCAAGCTGGTAGTATCCCGAAAACATACTAGAAACTTATCACAATAAACTTCGGAAATAAAAGTTGCTTTTCAAGCACTTAAAGGCTTCTATAGAGCTTATTGCATTCTCTACCCTAAATTTTAAAAGTTTGATAGGGATCTTCTTCAAAAAGTGACCGCTTCTCCAGAACCTATTACGTTTCCTATCCTCAATTTCTTGTTGGTTCCTTTGAGCCAAAGCCTTTTCGAAAGATTTTCAAGATTCAAAACTAGGGAACGGCCGCGTATCGGGTTATACGCCATTTTTAAGTAGTAAAGAAGGTACTGCTGTGTTTTGGGAATCAAGATAGCAGCCTGCTTAAGTGTGGTTGGAACCTAAAGGAAGAATTCTCCAATTCAGGCATTTTCTGAACAAGAAGAACTATCGAGTACCTCCGGTCCTGAGGTATACGAAATTCAAAGTTGTTTCGCCGCTTTAAGACTTTAATTTAACTGCGATGAACTGCGAGGCTCAGCAACAACAAGACCTTTTGACAAATAAATCTTATTGTCAGTAATATTCCGATGGATTATCGATAACTTCAAAGTTGAAGACCTAAACAGGATAAGTTTCAAAATGAAACCGTTCGCAGATGAAATGGTCATATTGATCGGTGAAATGATTTGGGAAATTAGGGTCCTTGATGCAGACATAACACTTTCACATTTAATTAGGTACATAAGATTTCATGCACTTTATGCCTTATACAAAGTGCATGTCCACCGTCAACTGTTGACGGAGAGTGTTTAAGTTCAGGGCTAGTTAAAATACAGGAAGTTATCTTGGGTATTAACTTACTGGAATTCTACCCACAGGACAGGTTAGATAAAGAGCAACAGCTGTGCTCTTCATTGTAGAATCACTCGCGGAGATAACCTGAGTCCTGAAGACAAAAATTCCAGTACTGATTGTCAACGTACAAGAGCTTTTTGACAAGACCAGTTCTTGGTAGGACCAGAATTCTTGTCGAGGACGGGCTTAAACTATTTGCGGTCAGATAATTGTAGGTTACTCATCATAAGTGCCAGCTGCTGATGGCTACAAGTAGCCGAAACGCATAGTTCTTGTCCTTTTTAAAAGGACATTTTCAAAATTCTACCTTTTATGGCTCTAATCCGCTTTTTAACCATAACAACAAGCTGATGATGGCTAGCAAGAGCCGAACCTGGTCCTTTTTAACATCTTTATTCATTAAATCATCCTCCATCATCTATCCATTAAATCATCATTAATTCATCCGCTGGACCAAAGCGTTACTTTTACTGAGGATGTTTTTCCATGATCAGTGTGTTCATCCTAACAGTAAGCTGATGATGCTTACAAACAGACAAAACGCGTCCTCATTAAAGGAGACAGAGAATGGTGCCAAAAATACAATTTAAAAATAAAAATTTTCTGATATTTTCGATATGGTTTGATGCTTCCTTGCTAACCATTATGGCCTCTGAATTTTTTTCCCATAATTTTTTTTTAAATATTGTTACGGACAAATGAGTACCGGACCGTAAATCTAGTGAATGTGTTCCCAAATATGAAGATTAAATTTGTATCCTGACACATGAAATTTCGTCTTGGCGGCAACGAAAGAATGGGATGTAATTTAATGATGTAGGAGCCATCTTTTCTCTACCGAATTGGGACATGTAACAAATGGTTCACAAATAAAATTCCAAACAAATGAAAAAGAACTCCCTCGATTCAGAATAGTATCAGGATCGAAATCATGAACTACCACGCAATCAATACACCAATTCCATTTCCATAATTTTCGGATATCCCTTCAAAACTTTCACTAGATATCACTCAATTTCATTTCGCAATGCCTCGTTGGCGCCTTCAGAATCGACGCATGTACGCAATTAAACATAAAACTGGCCATGATTTTATCACAACATAATTTCTCATCATTAATTTACTCCCTTGACAATTGCGCTATCACACGAACTTAGTGGACTGTCTAATTAGTCGCGTCTAGTTAACGAGTTGACCTTAACAGATATATCTTGGAAATCTTAGCGTTAGATTGTCCGCGGAATTGGCCAATTAGCACTTGATCTAAGGAGGGTGAGTCGGTCATGCAATGTCAGAGTCAAAGTTACAATCACTCAGTGTGGTCGCAGACCATCAGCCATCGTCAATCTTGCGTCCATTCATCTTTGGTAAGCGCCATGCAGAGTCCATCGCAATCAATTTAAACCGTTTTGTTGTCATAACACTTTGAAAAAGATATTCCACTCCACTTCAGAAGCTATTTCAATTTATAGGATTGACTAACTCAGTAACTTTGCATTGTAGTATGGTTGGTTTGCTATTCAGTGACAATACAGTAAAGGATAACACTTTGAACACGTTAATGAAGAAATGATTTTCATTAACCCTCTCT
Organism: Stratiomys singularior; assembly: GCA_954870665.1. NCBI lineage: Eukaryota > Metazoa > Arthropoda > Insecta > Diptera > Stratiomyidae > Stratiomys > Stratiomys singularior. The sequence goes on along the minus strand of OX940881.1, from coordinate 7,298,739 downwards.
CCTTCTTTTTTGGACATTGTGTACAATATATGAGAAAGTTCGTAGTTTCAGGGATGAATGTTAGTTCAAACGGAGTTATCCTTAAAAATGTAGACATCAATGAAAAAATGAAGTTTCAAAAAGGCAATTCCTCGACTTGAAAACAACAGCATTCAGTGTAGTCTAGACCGTCTATCTTCTGCAAGAATTGTATCACAACAAGCGTCTTATTCGTTCGAGAATTCGCAGTCGCTCGGTCGTTTAGAACTTTCACATAAATCGGAATTAAGAAACAGCAGCGGTAATGGACCGCAGCCTTGTGGGTGCTCTTTGTGCTCTCTGACGTATTGACGCGATGTGTCTTTATGGGGCGCCTATAATCAAATCAAATAGTCAAAAACCGATTAAGCCTGTAAAAAGTACATTTGCTAGCATTCAGCGAACTAGCTTTAGATACGACCAGGGACGCTAATAAGGTCTATTAGGTCCAGATTAAAAAGATATTGGTCGGATTGCTGTATCAGACTGACAATCAACTTGTACATTTTATGACGCATGCTGACCACATTGGCGAGCGAGTATATCGGACGCAATGGTATAGAACCGTCAAATTGTTATTCCGCGCAGATGAAATTGCGAGACGTCTGCTGGCCTAATCATAGACAGTGTTAACTAATTGAAAAGCAAATTTTCGATTCGTCTGAATAAATGTATCTTTTAGCATGAAATTATGTTGTTTTTCTGCACTGAACCGATTAGTCAGAAGGTGATGGAACTGGACTGTAATTGAAGACGATTCAGTGATGAGAAGTCTGTATCCGAGTTAATACCAAATTGAATACCCAGAGTAGATTTCAGTGGCAATAAGTTTCATGGGAAATTCGTATGAATGGATGCTGCTCAGAGGATCATCCAATTAGTCGAGTAATTAATTCAATGAAATTGCTTATGCGCGATCGCCAATGGCATTTCTTCGGAATCGCGCGCTTTTGAAAATGTATTGGCTTAGTACTGATAAACAGATAATAAGGAAATTATTAATAATGATCATGCAGCTGCGCAAGGGATTATTGGATACATTTTAAATTGATTAGTGCGATGAGTAAGCAACACTAACACGCGAATTGTTTTGAAAAATTTATGAGAGGAAATTTCCTTAAATGAAAAATATTTTGCTGCTGGACTCAAAAATAAATCGAAGTGCTTAATGTGAAGAGTTGTCACTATTTGGCCTAACGTCGTGGTCTTTATTACAGAGTTGATCTGCATGTCAAATACTTACCTGATTAGCTGAACCATTGTCCCATCATGAGTCCCTAGGCATTTTTTTTGCTTTTTAGAGACCCGCATACAGCTGTTGTGTCCCATCATTTACGTTCTAGCCTTCAAATCCACATTCAAACCGTTCTGTCATGGTTGGTGCCTTGATGTATGAAGGGCTGGTAGTAAACGTCATATACGCTCCTGTGGTCCCTAGTCCAGGTAAACCGCTTGTCAAGTTCCAATTTTTGACGGAGTATACCGAGAAAACCTCTGAGATTATGCTCCAGACAGCTGGGACCGAAAGCCATTCCTCACCACCCCAGGTCTGTATTGATAAATTATAGTAAGGCTGAAAGTTAGTTAACCTAACTTCTGTTACGTGTTGACTGGGAGCTAAGTCAGAAAAAAATTTAGTCCCACCACCAGGACTCAATACAGCTGGTCTTGAAAGTTTATTGCGTCAAAATTTGATTATTTTTGTCTTTATGTTAGGACACATTTGAATTACGAGTGAATTTATTAATCAAATAATATATTTATGAAACAGAGGTAAAAATGGCTTATTTAGTGGCTATTTAAAACTGTACAGACACCTATGATATTTGACATGAATAATGCGGAATCAAATGCAGAGTGTTTAGTTTTATTCCAGTGACAAACTGAGGTCAAATATTCAAATTTTTCAAATATAAATATTCAAAAATATCCGACGTTAAATATTCAAAACTGAGGTCATGATTTGAGGTCAAATCAAAGCGCGGTAGGAATTCGACGAAAGCTGGCAATCTTTGTCTTCGTCGTAGATGCATAAAAGCCTTATTCTTTGAGCTGATCTTTTCTAGATTCGCGAGAATGGATACGTCCGTATGAGTCCATGTTTTGGATATAAAAAATTGCCTTGAATCTATTTTTGATTTGTGCACACGAAGGTTCGTGGCAGTTGGCTTCCAGGATCATCTGGACGAAACATAAAACATTGTTTGTACGCTGATTTTCGGTGATTTTCTGATCGTGTTGTTTAATTGTAGTTTAATGCCCAGATACAAAGAACTATTTACCTTACTCATCAGGAAGATTTTTTTAGCCTCCTGCCATTCCACAACAGTAGTCGTTTTTTTAAATAGTGACAGCTCACCAAAGACCTTGCGGGTTTGTGATAGGATTGAAACTGAAACGGCCTTCCAACATTCCCGGTCAGTTTTCGCACCATTTGGTATCAAATTTTGATGACTCCAAAAATGAAAGATGTCCTAAACTTATCTGAAGCGAATGCGTTCGAAACATGAATTCCAGGCGGGGTCACCACTTAATCTTTCAAAATCTGGGTAGATAGTTGCGGTTCAACTCCGTATGTTGTGATTACTAGCGATGTCTTTGTGTTATATATAACTCAATACATATAATTAAGCAATATATATAGTTAATTAGATTTCGTTGATATGGCGATTGGTGGTAAACAAGAATTGAATTCTGTTTGTAAGGTTGGCATCTCCGGTTCGTTATCTCACAATGATTTTGTCAGGAGATATCGTGAGGTTGCAATTGCCTGACCCACCATAGTCACGGACATCTTAACTTTACAAAACTTTGAGCAAGATAGCGATCGCTTTGAAACCTTACTTCAATCCACTCTAGCTCAGGATAATTTAAAGTCCAGTAGCCTGTGGCCATCACTTTCGAATCCGCACTCCCTTCAAAGCTAATCATCGTCGTCCATTCAAAGTGATCCTTATCTCATTGCAGAAATTATAACCAGGTAGTCTAATCCACGAATTATGTTCACCCTGTGTCCAAGTTGTAGTGTCTTCTCGCCAATTATTGCGTTAAAATATAGCAAAAATGTTGACTAACAATAAAATTAACTTATAAAATGGAGATGGTGAAATAAAACTCGACTATGTACAAACAAATAATCAACAGCGTCTCCCGCTGCGTTTATTTCCTGATCAGAATGTGGTTTTAATTAGAAACGAGCGAAACTATGGCGTCTGGAGATCGTAATGGCCCCAACCTGGCAAAGGAGGTGGCACACGCAAGAGCAAGTCCTAAGTCTTTTTGCACTTGTAGGACATTCAAGTGTAATTACCGCGAGGTGGTTTCTGCATGAAAATGTAAGAAAGAGTTTCGTTTGTTGCAAATCATTAGATTTTTCGCTGAATTTCAAGGATGCCAGCTAACATTTGGCGCAATTGATAGTGCTGGTCGCGTCTTAATGATAGCAATTGTGTGTCACCAAGCTATTATCCTCCGGACGACATATGAAATCCATAAAAGACAACAACTGTGGAATGCAGCCTAGGCTCGAGTGGCTGCCCAGAAGGTGCAATACAAATTTATAATGGCCCTTAATGTGTAATTGGATTTCTCGTAATTAGACCTAACCAACTACTTAGTGGACTACTGTTGCCCGCGAGCTATTTCAAAGTAAAATGCATCTCGCACTTGAGATTAATCAGAATATTTACAAGAAATTCATTTTAGTGTTAATGTTACCCAACTCGGATTTCCAAAGTCATTCGCCGCCACTAGCGCACGAGCAGAGAAAACTCGAGCTTAGGTGGTTTTGCGCGTAGGCCTTACATGTCTGGCGCCGCCATTTCCCCGTTGTCGTGTCGCTTTTTCGACGTTTTTCTTTTTGGAAATTTTTGGTTTTTTTTTTCATTTTCTTTCCTCGGTCACCAGCATTTGGTGAGATCCCAGCAATGACGCCTAATGGAAGGCCTCTAGTGTGCTTATTCAAATACGTACTTAAAAATGCATTCGTAATCAAACATATTTCCATAAGAAATTACCTCCACGACGAGTGTAAACACACTGGGACAGCCGCGACTACAATCGACGCACTATGTCTTCTTCGCTCAGGTATTTCCTTGATTGTTTGTTGCTGCCCAAAGTTTGGAACTGATGCCTGAAAAGTTCAAACCTAGTCTGCGACTACGAAAAATTTATAATGATGTCACGAAATTTTATGGGCGTTTTGTTAATAAGGTCAAGCAGTTGTTTTTGTTTTAAATCAAAAATGAGCGTTTCATTTGTTTAAAAGAACGAAATCAATAAATTTATTCCGCGGCTTGCACGTTTGGAATGCACTCTACTATATTTCCGATTCGAGATGATACAACCTGGTTGTTGGTCACCTGCTGTTGGATTGACTTCCGGATAGTTGATTAATTATTAACTTTATAGTCCGAAAGTCCAATGCCAATTTGTTTGGTTGGGATCAGTTGCGGTGCCGAAAGACATTTTAACTTGCAAACATGTTCCCAGACAATTGTTGACCATGTAAACCACGATAATGTCGTTAGTGAATTATTTGTTTACCATAGGGCCAGCCTTGTGGAAACTTCTGCTCCCACGAATAATGATAGCAATAAATTATTTCGGGCTAGAAAATATAACTTTTGTTGGTTTTTTGTAATGATTTCAAAGTAACCACGAAATGTTATCAAGATGAATTTGAATAAAATTTCCCTTCTTATCAAGGACATCCGATTTGGTTCATCTCAAGTACGCAATACAAAAGCATCTCGTGGGGCCAGCTCCAGTGTTCGCTAACGGCGGAAAGTCACAGAGACACCACGGGATGATTAGAGTGTGTGGAAGCTCATGTTGGCCAATTTGAGTATGTTAATACACTGCCACTGACTATTATCCCAAACAACCCTTATAGTGAAAATGGTAACAGGTGGTCTATGTGGCAATGCCACAAATCATGAGTTCAGATTTCAACACTGGCACAGGGAAGCCAAGAATGATTGATATTCAGTTTTATCTGGGACAAGTTCTTCACCATGCAAGGGGTGATAGTAACACGTCATGGACTCCCCCTAGCCCGTAGTACAAAGTGAATCTCTGCTTAATTTTTCTCAGAAAATGTTCCTTTTACGATGAGTTGATATACGCAAAAGACATTAAAGAAACACTGATCACAGATATGCTAGGAAACCTGACACCCAAATGTTGACTTCAAGTGCTTCAATCCAACCATGTAGCTATAAAGGCTAGTTGAAGACCAAAAAGGACACACCTAAAAGAAAGTATCCTCCATACGAAATTCATATATTGGACCACCTACAGACGCCTACACACCAATCAAAACGTCTGAGGAGATTAACCGGGCTGGTTCTGCACACCATGATATTAAATGGATATTTTTTTGTAGAGAGTTCTAGTCTAGAAATCGTAGAGAGCTCTAGTCTAGAAATTGAGGAGAGTTCTAGTGCTATTCCAACTTCTTAAAAAAAACATATTAATAAAGAGGACAAAATGAACAACAGAGAACCAACAATTTCTACGAGACAAGCAGGACCAATGCCTCATTCCAAACACTTTCTGCGTGAAAATACAAGCGGTCGCAATTACCTCGAAATCCAGTAGGGAGGACATCACCAAAATACATTGAGATTTTGGAAAAAACTGTCATGTATGACGTGCAGCGATCAGCGTTTGAATCAGACATAATACAACTCCCTCCTACGTTAAGTTGATTTCAAATACCATGATTACAAGGTCGTGATTTAATAGTACCATATTTCGTTGATAGAAACTTCACTCCAGCATAAAAGATAAAGCTTCAGAGAAGTGACACGACCCGCATCACACTTGGCCCATCTTAGTTTGTGATGCAGCAATCGAACCCTTTTTGATGGTCCTTCGTAAGATGGCTCGTTCTTGCCAACTAGTATTCGTGCTACACAGGCAATTATACTCCACTATAGTGAAGCCCAGATCTAGCAATGGGACCCCTACAAGGACTTGCATAGAGTTAGGGAAAACCGTTCAGCACATTTCTATGCATACAAGTAACAAACACTCATTGTGCTGTCAAGAAATATTGGAAAATCATATGTTGCTTGTTCTTAGAAAATTTCGATGCAGGCCCAAATCTCGTGGTCATATTCGACACATCGATGCGGTAAGTTGATTGACCCTCTCCCTCTTCCACCTATAAGCTTGACAAAAATAAATCCCATATTCTCCCTTTTTCACGCACATTTCACAGCGGCATTGCAAAGAAAGAGAATGGAACATATCATATGACAAATAACGCGAGCTTTGCAACATAGGGAGCTTAGAAATCAAATGACGTAGGGGAGTGGAAAGTTCGCTATGACTAGTTTTCTCAGCTGAAATGTAGATGATAATAATTATCTGGTCAAAAAGTATGTGTGAGTCTTTAATATGGATAGAAAGTTTAATAGAAGGGGAATGCTTACCCATGGGCGCCTCTGTCTTAATGTCCTTAATCCATCAAATTTAGCTTAGCTTAAACACGAATGAATCTGGAGATTGCAGTTGCATACCTTCAGATTGGGAGTTTGTTTGACTTTTTAACACTTGTTATTAGTCACGCTATGGTGGTTAGTTTATAGGTTAGTTTTTCGATCGGTAAAATTTATAGCGCCTTTTATGAGCGTTATAATTTTATAGCAAATATTCTTTGTGAAAACAATGTGAGGAGAATACAAAAATAAGAGCACAGTTCAACAAGTGGCGTCAATGTTGGATTTCCGCGGATTACATTTATTTGATCTTTAAAATTTTTGTAGCGTTATCTTGGTACGCATATCTTTCACTTATGCTGACAAGTTCGTCCATTTTGAATTTTTAATCCATTTTTAAACAGCAATTTGGCTTGAACGAGTTTTGCTTGTCTTCGATTTTTGTCTATTGTCAAAAGTTAAGATGAAATTTTGGGTGAAAACAAGTTTAAGTGCGCCGTCGCCCAAATGTTGCCTGTTCCAGATGGTGAAGCTGAAGATGGTTTTTTGGACGAACGTTATCAGTAGCAAAGTAATGTTCTCAGGGAGCCAAGAAGATGTTAACCACAAGCAGCCTGTCGAACACGCGAGCACGTCTATAACAGAAGAAAATATTGATAAAGTGAAGAAAATAGAATTGGCCAAACTTTGAAAGTTGCTGAGGACCTCAAAATACCGATTGGCTCATACGGTTCGATTTTAATACTAATTTGAATTTGCAAGGAGCCGCCACGAAGTTGGTACCAAAACTACACAAATCAGACCAAAAAATGCTTCTCATTAATATTGCTAAGGAGTTGTCAGGACTCTGTCAAATCAAATTTTCTCAAGAGGGGTATAACAGGTGATGAATCAAATGTTTATGGTTATGATGTGGAAATCAAAGCTCCATCATCCCGATGGAAGCTGCCGCATGGGCCAAGACCGGAAAAACCCGCCACAGGTTCAGTCGAATGTGAAGCTTTTGCTGACAGATTATATCGATTGATTGCAGAGGTGTGGTACATAATGGGTTCATGCCAGAGCATAGAAAGGCCAATAAAGAAATTTACCTGCAAATAATGTGCAAATAGCGAGAAACAATCCATCACAAACGCCCGGATTTGTGGAGTAACAGAAATTGGTTTTCACACCATTATAAAGCCACAGCTCACACATCGTTTTTCGAGCGCGTATTTTTGGCCAAAAAGAGCACGAAAATGATGCCGAAGCCACCATATTCCCCAGACCTGAACCCTTTTGGTTTTTTCTTGCCGCTAACTACAAAATAGGGTCCAAACTAATCTTTGGAAGTGCTTCGAGGATTGGAAAAAAGAACGTTGGCACAAGTGCATGATAACTGACAGGGATTACCTTAAAGATGGGGGAATATATATCGATGAAAGAAAAAAACATTCTTGGATAAAACAAAACATAAAATTCGCGATACTTTTTGAACAGATCCCGTAGCGCAGAATATATTTTCGTGAAAGCTTCCGTTCCTGTCTTACCTACAATTGTTTCAAAAAGAATACCCTGGAGAGCTTGATCGCGAGCTTACTATAAGGCAAGTCTCAAATATCACAAACTTAATGGAACGTCCGTCTATGGTGGGTGACGATAAGCTCAGAAAATGTCACCCATTTAAATTCGAATAGGTTTGGCTTGTTGAACCAAGAGATTGTTGCAAACAACCTTACCACAAATGTTCCTACCTGGGTACTATTTACCCCTGAGAGTGTTTTGTAACTATTTTGTGAGGGTGAAATATAGGGCATTACTCATTCTGCTGTCTTCCTTGGAATTCCAAGCAGTATCCATTAACTTCCATACAATCTACTACTAGTTGCACTTTGATTGTATGTATTTTGAATGCATGGTGCTTCGCCGATCCAGCTTTTGCTAGGTCATCGATTTTTCATCCCTATGTGTCAAACGATCCATGTTTATATGACTGCTCGAATTGAGCTCTAGCTTGGATTATGACTCGGATTTTCGCAGATTTGATAGCGTTAGCCGATTTGATGAGATGTAAGCGCCTGCAGTGCTGACTTGTTGTCTGTTTCGTTCAGAACGTCATCCTTTTTAGGTCTTCAATCATTTTGTTACCTACGAGTACCCAAAATAAAGAAATGAAGACCGATGGGGAATCAGATGCACGAATGAGTTGCACGATATCTTCGACGAGTTTCCGTAAGAATGAAGCTGCAGAAACTCCAATGGGTTCATCTTTTGCAGCATAGGGACAACTGTCAAATACCATATAGCTTGCTTGACGGATGCAACCGAAGGGCGAAGGGCAACTGACAGTCATCGAAGACGCTGAGCGTTCCCTATTTCCGAAAACAGTGCAAAATTAGAGCGTTCAATTGAATGCTACATAAGATTGATGAAGCTGGAGGCGAGGTATCTGGACGGCCTAGGCTTGCAATGGATTGTATGAGCCTTTACCACAATTTTGACCATAGTCACCCTGAACAAGCTTTTTGGGGAAGTTTAAGGTCACTGTCAGGGAAAACGGTTGGTGATCATGCTAGTTCAAGTTTAAATAAAATAATGTCTAAATCAAATGCTACTTCCATAAGAAATTAGTTTGGTATCTTTTCCTGTTGTTGTTTGCTTCCACTCCATTCTATTATAAAGGAGTTTAAAGGTTTGATTTAGGTGTGGCTCATAGTTGTGACTCAAATTCCAATATGGATAAAGTTTGTTTCAAATTCCAATATGGATAAAGCCTTGATTCTTCTTCTGAGAATAGTCGGATGATCAACTTAGTCCTAAATTCGGAGATGCTTTGCGATATTGCTGCTGTGATTCATAAGAACATATTAAGTATTTGTAATTTGTCAGACCTCCCCAACGAACTCTTATCAATACCATATTTAAACAGCGTCTGCCTACCACTGTGTACAAAAATGTAATTTCTTAAATGCGATTCAGTGCTATGCTCCAATCCCTGAGTCATATCAAAATGTTTAAACTATTTCAATTAACGAAATCATTCAACTTAGTCAGTTACAATTCCAATGAAAAACTGTCAACGACTAATCACTGTCGTGGCAGCCACCATAAAAGCCTTCAACATTTCTCCCATTCATAAACATTAGAATAATTTTGTAATTTCATATCTCAATCCATGTGTACTGAATCATCCAAAAAACTTCGCCTACTGCATTTTAATTCACTTTATTTTGGCTGACTCGCAGCCATCTTAATCATGATCATCATGGTGATCAATATTTTGGACATTCAATTCAGGAGGACATTCAAAGAAGAAGTGGGAAAAAACGGCGTTTACATATTACTCTGAATAGTACGCAATGATTAAGACCAATCAATTGAATCATCTGAATCGATTTCATCAAAATAAACGCGGCGTAATCGATTTGTATCTATGATTAACGTATCTATGATTGCATATGGGTATCTAAGTATCTCACTATCTGCATCGCATTCCGAATTCGAGCTTTCCAATCTGCTTTTGTGGTGAAGTGTGTAGAGAAACCGAAGCTCCTGCGGATGACGTGATGCAAATAGTGTTTTATCATTTGATAAAATTCGACCTCTGTGATAAACGAGACGTCTAAGTCGACAAAATTTTCCACTTCGGGACTGCATTCCGTGCGATAGGGGGGCCCAGCTAGTGGTCGTAAATCAGTAAAAATGACGAAATTTATTAAAATAGTCATATCTGAGTTCATTTTAATCCAATTATTCATTACATCACGCTCAAATTATAGATGATTGCATTATACAATGCTTTGGCTTGAAGTTTAACGAGCCTGGCGACCAGTATTACCATTGGAATATGCTAATCTTGACGCTGTTCGATGAATGAGGGAATCAAAATGGCAAATATCTGCGTTAATTAGCTTTGATTAGCTCTGTATTAAGAAATCGATTCTTAAAAAGTAGAAATTGGCAGCGTAAGGTGCTACATTAGAAAAGAAATAAGAATTGAAATTTGAAAGAATGCACACGGATATCTTTAGCTGGTCTTGAAGTGTTCCCTATCAATAAATCCAATTTACATGTGGTATTACCCTTAAACCTAAAAGCTATCACAAACCTATAGTTGTGCGAGAAAAAATTGACCAGCAAACAATTTTTCTCATCTACAATTCAAGATCCTTTTTCACTCCCACGACGTTTTGCCAGCTCGTCAAATAGGCCACACAAAAGTCATTTTTCTAATTTGCAAAGCTAAAATGCCTCAATTCAGTCGATGAAGCCAATCCTTTCACTCAATGCAGCCAATTTTGCTATCTTGCCTATGTCGCCTCTATGTTTGCCTCAAAGGATAAAAAACAAAACAAAATCATCCCTTTAATGGTCAGGAAGAATATCAGCAAAGTCTTAAGACTTTCTCAAAGACGAAGGTGAGCCATGTAAAAAGTCAGGTCAAATCATTCAGAGGTTCACTTCTTCTTCAGGTTCTTCAGGTTCTTCACTTCTCAGGTTCAATAAAGCAGAGGTTGACAAATAGAAAAAGTGTCTCAAAACGCGACATCACCGAATTAAGACTTTCTCGTGTTCATACTAGGTGTTCATATAGGTTTGTGAGTAGGAGAAAAAGGATGGAAACCATAGTATTAAAACTACCGATCCTGGTGTTTGCCAACTAAAAACACTGATTCGTTCCTTCGGTAAAATGACCACCAACCACGCAATATCTACTCTATATTCACAACATCAGCTTCATGTGATATAAAGCATACATCAAATGAAGGGATCAGACCAACTTTTTCAAAAAAAAAAAAGAAGAGAATTCACAAAAACGTTTTTCGAACATCATCCGTCCGGGTCATCAATCTCACTATAATTACCCCATCATTAAGTACCAATCGACTGGAAAAAGGACACTTTTACGATAAGCTTATTGTTTATTTACGATAAGCTTAGCGAGACAAAAAAAAGTACTTTAATTTCAACTGGATTCCGCGAACTCGAACGTGAAATGAAGTCATCAAGAAAGGAAAGGGGAATGACGGAAATGGTGAGTCCGAGGAGTCTTCATTTGACTCTTCCGAGTTTTTTTCAAGTATGAGAAAATTGCTTTCGAAAAATACCACTATTCACAAAGTGACCCACCCAGATTATTATTCATCACCCTTCCCACAATTTTCACCGTGTCATCTTTATTTAGTGTCGCGCAACAGGAAGTAGGACATATTTTGGATTAGGTTTTTCCAGAAACATAAAAACAATATATTTGAACCGGATTCCCTCTCCTGACGGGAGAAAATCACCTTCGAAAAATTTCGATGGGGGATGTCAAAAATTGACCATCCCCCATCAACTGTCATACTATACTACTTATACTACTACTATGCAATGGTATAGTGGTGTTATAAGTGAAAATGCACTTCAATGTTATCCTTTATAAGGTAAGACCCGCATGTCTCTTCTTATAGCCTCTTTTGTCCACTTCAAGTAGCACAGAAATAAAAAAAAGGAGTTTCATGCTGTAGTAAGATCATTTGTAGAAGGTCTGTTTTACTTCTTTTGTCGTAACAAGTTGATTTGTACACAAGATATGGATACAATAGTCCTAAAATTGTTCTTATTGAAAGATTCAGGCTCCAAGTTCCGAAAAATAACAACTTAGTAAGTGCTAGTAGTCTTATGTTCTACTGTGCCTGCTTAACGTACACAACGCATCCATAAACAATGAGTCAAATTAAGGTTGCAGAGCGCAGAAGCAAAAAATTTGAATATCACAGCACTTTAGTGGTGTTATTTATCAATGCTTTCATCGACAGGGACTCTTGAATGGAAGGACACATTTATATACACTGTCATAACAGTATAACAATTAAAAAGCACGCACCCTTTGCAGAAATATCACGAAGACAGAGATACGAATACCCTAAGCTACAAATGCAGCGAGCTTTTGCCAGATAGAGAGCTTGAAACATATTTGCGTAAGCGAGTGGAAAGAAGGTGACGGTCAGTTTTCTGAGGCTCAATGTGTGGATAAATCATTTTTCTGGTGTAATTGTGTATGTAAGTATGAAGGGCAACGATTTCTGCCTTACACTGACCTCCAAGTATATGAGACAGTTGTGAGTGTCCTGATACCGCCGTAGAGCATCCCGTACAGCGGTACGTGTTTAAATGTACGACTGTGACGTTGACTGTACCCAGCATCAACTAAAGTGGTAGCCCTAGCTGTACGAATTGTATTTGACGGAATTTTTTTATGTTTTCAAACACTATGAATAATCTTAGGAACTTAAATTAAACAACTTCTAAGCACTATGTCAAACGAGAACTAAAATGTGGTCTTGATAACGTCACAGTAATAATGTCAAACCACAACTAATTCTTACAAAGCGACTGCGGCACAAATTCTAGAGTCAACTCGAGAGTCTAACTGTTTATTTTTCATCAAAAGTACTCAACCGATAGAAAAGAAAACCTGCAGTGTGCTAAGTATAGCAAACAAACAGGTTGACAAAGAGCCTAAGAGGGCTGCTAATTGTGTCCATGAGTATGTAAAAAACAATATGTTAAATATAATTTTTCATATAATTTTATGATTTAATTTTTTTTCGAGCTCAATATTTTGTTGATTTGATTTTAAGACGTTCATGTCCTTCCAATTCGTATGATTGCTCACTACGGAGTAATTATGACACTAAAGCTGGTATGAAAAATTCAATTTACTCTGCGGGCTTAATCGATCCTAGGTCTTTTACTGCTTTTGAGACTACCCTGATTCGGAGGGGTCGAAAGGAAATTGAGGACAGAACGTGTACAGAATATGGACAAAATTTCCATGCTGGAAACATCAAGGTTGTTCCTCAACGTCTAAAACGAGAAATTTTGAGCACGTATCGGAATTGACAAGAGAAAGCTAAGGGTAGTTACTGAGGGTTGTTGGACCTTGTAGACTCAGAGTTACTCGTGACTTACTGAACATTGTCAACTCGCAGGGAATTTCAAGAAATTCAAGGCTTGAAAGCAAAGGCAGAGTTTATGCTCTAGGATCTTGCAGGAAGGATACAAATGCATGTATTAGTATACATCAGAGCATTGTCTTGCCGGAAAAGTGAAAGTCAGACAATTATCTGTCGAAAACATGTTTGGACGCCTGAAGCTCAAGCGTATGTTCCTTCGTAGCAGGATTGCTCTGTTTGAAGGGTAATAGGTGGATTTGAATAAGTCGCATCTCTACAGGGAAAGAGTAGTGGTCCAGAAAAATTGTAGTCCAATTTTAATATCTAATGTAGGTTCAGCCATAAAGGCTGTTTGAAAAATCGTTGATGTTGTGAATTGAACTTCGGAACTCAGCTCCTAGAAAAGAGTAGAACTTCGTTTTTTAGTTACACTAATTCCGAGGAATCCATACGTCATGCAAGCCTCGAAAATTATGACAAACTTAAGCAGTATCTTAAATGTTTTTCTACCACGTGTTCGTATTACGACAGTAATAAAATTGCTTTAAATTTAGGCGGCCTTTTAATAATTTAATATTGTTTACAATTTTTGCGCTGTATCAACTGATATTTAACAAACTCGGATAAAGTCAAAACGATCAAGCTGTTTGTTGGCTTAAGCCAAAAGATAAACTGAGTGCAAAAGGTTAATTGTATATGGCGGTAAAACTAATTGATTCGCAGATACACATGTTTACATGGGTTGAGCCTTAACCGAAATATATATGCAAAAATTTCATAGGAGTTGACTTATGGAGCCGCCTAAATGTAATACTTTGAGTAGATATTTATTAATATGGGATTTTAGCAAGCAAGAGATGGTGACATATTTGTTTTCATTGCTAAACTTGGTCAGCCAGGCAGTGTTGGTTTTGACTTGTGCAAGAAGGTTAAGGTATTTCTTCAAAAATTGCCAATCAAAATATATTCTTGCAGCGGAATAGCAAACTTGAAGAATTTATGAAATAGATACAACACATGGCAACTCACTACCCTTCATCCTTCGCCGTAAATATCTTATTCAAAATGATGCAAGTCCTAATCGAATTAAGTGGTGCCAAAGAGTAGAACAAAGCCTCGAAAAACACCTCACCTTTAAAAACAATTTCAATAATCGTGCCAAACCGATGTTTTGACCAAAATGACCGAATAATTGACTTGGCGCGGTTTGTGCGCCAACGATCCAACGATGTGATAGAGTTCCGCGAAACAGGTATGTTTTCCGTTGCAGGTAAAGCAGCAACAGGTGAGAAGTGCTGTATTACAAAAATTACACCTGAAACTCGTGGAAAGTCGCCAGATCAGGGCGCAGAACGATTACTATAATATACAGAAGCGTAGCCGTTCAGCACAAGCCACAAGAGTGCAGCAGGTGAACATCGAGGTGCAAGGAAGCACTTTGTCGGCACAAAGAACAGATCGCGCCAAAATGGCCATTCAATTTGGATCAGAAAATTGTCCGATTAGCATGATCAGATAGGCAATCGTGCTGGACGTAGCTGGATGAGGTTGCAAAAAGGATTTGTGACTACGCTTGGTATACATTTTCATCTAATCGATCGCAACATTTGGATGGAATCGTCTAGGCGGTAGATAAGTACATATTACGGCTTGTCTGGGCGGAGAAAATAGGACTAAAATAGATCAGGATATGAAAAAGCATGTTTTACTTGTGTACAGTCCCGGCTAAGTGCGTGGAAATTTAAAGTCAGTTGAGATTCGTTGGCTTGTCTATCGACACATTCATTCCATAATATTCAAATGAGGAGCCCGCTAATGTTAAACAAATACTAGAGTAGTCCTGACACACGAGTTCGGAATATTTAGATTTTTCGACTATCTTCACCTTCCAATTACTCCTTTTATTCGATCAATTCGGCCGACCAGCAAGTAGATAACACAAATATTTAAGATATCTCTAACAATTCAGTACTGAATTAGCTGGCATAAAATTCGTTGAATTTTCACCCCTTTTACCGCCATCCCCGCCTATTAGCGTGGCTGAAAATGTATGCCAGATCTCAGATCACAAATTGATTTGAATTGTTTTACTGATTAAAAATTGTAATGTTAAATATTTGTCCCCTCCTTCAGATTTGTGTTGTTGAGTCAGATAACGCCCCTTTTGTATCTGTACATAGTTCAGGTGCGAATCAATTGCATGTTTAATTGTTTCTATTGTTGTTATTTTTTTCATATATTGTTGATAAGCCATATGTTTGCCAATGATGTGGCAAAGAAGAATGTGTCCATATTTTACAATGCTTATCTTTTAACTTATTAGAAGAACAACGAGGCTGAATGATTTCGTTTAGTTTTGTGATTTAGATTAAAGCAATTTGCATGACCGTGAGTGAATTCATACGTGAATAGACATCTGTAACATATGTAGATTACTCTCATCGAACAAACACAACCTTAATTGAGATGTTATTAACAATTCAGGATCTATTAAAAGTTAACCATAAACAAGTTATGAGCATATGTCGCAATAGTCAGGGATGTTGCTTTGCGCAGCTCCACCATGTTTCGGGATGTTGTAAGAATTTGAAATGTTCGTTCGTTCAATTCTTCAAACTGACTCAAGTGTATCAGCGAATAATGACATCCTTCGGAAGTCAAACTGCGAGTCCTGAAAGGATATACTTCATCCAAAGTCTTGGACAAGATGTCACCGTGTCCATTGATCAACTGTAACCAGCCCGTTGCTAATGGAGACCAAGAGAACCATCAGACAGCAATCGAACTTCAATGGGCAATAGAATAGACAAAATAATTTCAAAGGGTTCAACGACCAATCCCAGAACTAGCCTCAGAGCTAGAAACGAAATCTAGTCGCAGGAATTCGAAATAGTCCCTAAAACTGTCCCCAAAGTATATAGAATAGTTTCCAAAACTCCAATAAAGGAGTTTCAAACGACAAAGAAGATTTGTCCGATTTTGTAACAGGCTACAAGCTGAATTTCCTCGGTTTCATTCTTGGGAGGAGCTACGGTGACCTTAACACCACATACATGACCGCCTGTCTCAAAAAAGACCATACTTGTATGCCTATTTCATCAATACTACACACCTGGAAAATTATCAATTATTAGAAATACTCTAATAAAACCATTATAATTGTTTCTCATTCCATTTCCTTATTTTCCTTTTTTTGCGCGAGACACCTTTAGTTTTCCCTGAGTTTGTAAATTTTCAGAGTTTTTTTCCGGCTATATTTGTCAGAAATATTAAGAATAGCTGGAAACACGTATCCTTTATCCTGTATTATCGATTCCAACTAGAAATTTCCAACCACTTTTCCATTTGATTTGTGTATGTCGTATACAGTAACATATCCTAATCTGTTCCAGTGCAACGTAGTTAAAATGATAACCATCAAAAAATCGTTACCGACCTAAACTAACCTTTGTAATTATTACAACTGAAAATTCTCTGGCAACATCAACGCGACCCAGCTGTCTATTCTTTATTTGACTTCTCATTCATTGTTCGAGTTTCCCTTACGATATCTGTATCTTTTCAACATTGATCAGACTTCTTTTCTCGTCCTAAGTGCATCCTAGCTCAACGTACACATAGAAATCTATGCAGTTGCAAACGCCTGGTGCCCAACTTTATCATTCAACATTTTTAATACATCAGATTGCGAAAGTGGTGACCCCAACGTGATCCCGCGTTTAGCAATCATGCATATAACATATCGTTTATCGTGCATATAACAGTTGAGTACAGTCAAGAAATGTAGGTAACCAGAACAATTCGCTGAAATAGGTCCATTAGTCAGTGCGTTAAAAGCAAAAAATTATCATTAGAAGTTAACACGTTTCAACGAAACTGACCTCGTGTTATAGTCTCTGCAGGCCGAAATTTGTTTCACGACTGTTAGTATAACAATTGAGGTACAGAATGTATGATGGTTTTCATCATCATTCACTTCGAAAGTAACCGAAATCCTGCGGAACATTACGGTAAATGCAACGACTGATATCTATGCGTAATCCTACAAACCAAGTTAGTTAAGTTGGTGAAGCGATTGTACTGGTCACAGGAATAGGAGATCGTCCGAAAAGTGTCTACGTCACGTGTCCTAGCTAGCGCATCGGTCCTTGACGAATTACATTTTGAAGTTTGCTAAGACAACAGTTTCTGACGAAATTTGGAGCTGTTAACATCTCTTGACGTTCCAGAGATTTCCGAATGACATGAGGCATGACAAACAACACCCGAGAACATCTCATTGCAAAAAGTTGCAAACATTGCCAGTGATATCAGCACGTTGGCAGGTAAGAAACCAATTATTGGCGAGGAGGTAACTTCGCAGAGTCCGCACTTTTTCTTTGGCTAGTAGCTGAATTAGATCAATTGAAGAAGGAGCTTGCTCACCTTCGCATCAAGATGGCTTCAAATCAAAAGGGTTCTCAGTCACTCAAACATCCCTCTCAGCGCTTACGCAGGAGATATGCAAATGACAGCATCTGCTGGTAATACGCACAATAAGGCATAGGCGGGAAACGGCTCGACAACTTCATGCCACATAGTCATGTTAGACTCAAAAACAAAAAAAAAAATAGCGATTTCTGGCCAATATTAGAGCAAATTTATATGTCCTGCGGCAAAACAACCTTCATCAACCGCAGGAAAAGTCAAATTAAGAACAGCTGACGCCAAATTCAACATACAGACTTTACATAAGAATTAGTCATTGCTGCTATCTCTAAAGCTATCCTGAGAGTTTTTGTTCTCGCGTGCAATGTCTTATTCGAAGAATCGCTTGCTCATCATCGCAACTACACAACTCAGCGTTGTCGGACTTAATGTGTCAGGACAAACCAAAGCTGTGAAGGTCTTCAATGAATCAAAACTATTTCATAAACTTCGCGTCAAGTGCCCATATATCTCTCGTCCGTTTAGATCGGTAACGAAGAGACGCAAGCCTGACAGTTTACATCACACCACGTCTGACACTAAGCGGTATGCGTCTAATATTTTTTGTCTTATCTCCAACAAGTTTTGCTTACAAATAATAGTTTAGCTGGAAAACTGGAGCTGAATCCTGGTAGATTCTTCAAGCTAGACGTTACTTCCTGGTCTCACCCTCGATATTTTGGTACTATTGATGATTGTAGCTGCCAGAATGATAAAAAAAACCTCCTCTGCGAGAGTTCCAAAAGACAACGAAGAATTGATAACATGCATAGGTCAACGCAGAGAAGATGTCTAGATGAAACCAGATCCATTCTCCACTATCCAGCAAGGCATATCTCTGATCTTTCGGAGGAACTGTCATTCAAAAATCCTTTTCAACGATGGACTTTGTAGCGGCTCTCCATCAAATTCCTACCAACGAACCAGATGCATATAAATATAAAGTGGGAATTATTCCGGCTTTCTGCTCAAAATTAATTCCAATTTCTACTGTTTGAGGTATTGAAGGACGCTGTCAAACTTTTTAAGACAAGTGGAGGCGAATCTTGAGAGAAATCAAGGGCCAATATAGAGAAAGCCGGAGAAGATTAATCCTGCTAAATGCGAATCTTCCTAGAAAAGTCTCAAACTTCGAGGGTATTTCGATAGCGGCAGTGGTATATAGATTCTTCCTTCAAAAGTTAGAGCTGTTCGAAAGTTTAGACGGCCTTGCACTAAAGTACTAATTTGACAATTTTTGGATAAGATAAAATTTCTACAGGTGCTTCGAAGGCAGATCTACTTTGTAATATAATTAAACACCATTCAATAAATCTCTACAATACATGGACAAACGTAAGGCACAGATAAAATGAGCTTGAAAAAAACATCTACGTTTGAAGCCGCGAATAATAGCTTAGCTGATACAGCGTTTCACTCGCGAAGTAAGGCTAAAATTTTAAAAGCTTCTAACCTTAGCATTGACTTAGCATCACTACGCTTTCGCTCCTGATTTTGGAAACTTGAACTTGTATCTGTTGTATCCGAAGTTTTACAAAAAAAAAAAACAAGAAAAAGACCAATAAAGTTCAGTTAATTCTTTGCATGTTGTTCATTTTCGGTAAATTTTGACGATTTCTTTTTGTGCAAGTGTAGTAGTTTGTGCAATCCCTGGCGTATATTGGGTTTAAGTTGCCCGAGAATATCAAACTTAATTTCAAATAACCCCACAAGAAAACTTTGGTGCAGTCAAATCTGGTGATCAATGCGACCAATCATTATCAAAGCGTTTTGAAGTCAATGTTCCGCGAAACAGAAGTTTGAATAAGTCCATTGTTTCGCCATTTTTGCTAGAAACAGAAGTCCTCAATCCCCTTTTCAGTCAGTGAATTTGCCAAAAAATTGCGTATCACTGTTTCGTTTTCAATTCACCGACACTTGGATCACACTCTTCACAATGACTCTTGCGGAGTGTGTACTGCAGCATAAAATAAAATTTGACAATTTCAGCACGTTCTTTTGGTGTATGTTGTTCTATGATAAAATTTTGTACTAAATTGACGTTTCTGATGCATGTTGGCATTTGTCAATCTGACAACTACTACCTGTCATGTTGAACATTATTATCGGGTGCCACATAAAAATTTACCCTGCACATTTATTATTTAATAATCAATTTTTTATTATTATTTATGTTGTATGACTTTTTTTTAAATTTGCTACAGCGATGCATCTCAGGAAGAAATTCGCAGTGTATTCTTTTGGCAAAGCTAAAACATAGTTTTGGCAATAGTGCACGAATACATGTTTCCATCTTAGAGCCCGAAGTTTCAGACCTCCCACTTTGAACATTTGTTCTGCATCTTATGAATAATTTACATGTATTTATGCTTTCAATTATACTGAAAGCACGAGATCCTGTACATAATCTAACATGTCTATATGGAGGAATTCAATATGAAAAAATACATTCGCACTTTGATGAAATATTCATGTATTTGTCTGTGAAATTTATTTAATTTCACTTCTAGTTAGAATCAGTTTAGCAACTCAAAATGCCAGTCAATTTTTCTATCTTCTAACTGAAATTTAATATATTGGATAAACGTTTAAGCGTATAATACAACAAATGAGCCTAATAAATTCCACAACAGCTATCTAAATATAAATTGTCCGTGCATTTGATATAGTTGAACTTCACAAGGTATGGCTCGTTTCCACTGATTTTTGTTAAACCAATTTTCAAAATGAAATATTTCGATTATACCGAGAATACTAAATAATTGTTGACATATGGATAAATTAGGAATATTCAAGCCGAGTGACGAATATTTCCATTCACGTTAATTCTGCTGTGTTCAATAATAACACTTGGCATTTCCATATGCGTATTTACAAACTAATATGAATATGAATGAAAGTTTACAAATTAATCTAATTTTGAAGTTAACAGCTCAATGCTAATTGATAAATTTTCATTTACTTAATCATTGAATGATTTTCTGCATCTATAATGATTTGTACGTGCCTCGTCCAGTAATATATTTTGGAAAATTTCCAGGAGGTATTCATTTTGACAGACGGTTTTGCAGACAGACAAAAAATTAATGCAAAAATAAGCCGAAAAAATGCAAAACATTCAAAAGGTGAAAACGAAACGACTAAAACGATTCCTTATCCTTTTCATATTCAACCAGATATTCCAGATATCGTTTCAAATGTTTCATGTAGACGGATTTAGTTGAATACGGAGACATTACCGCGAGACCTCGCCGTGTAAACGATAGGCAACACCAGTGAGAGTCCAAGAAGTGTGACACCAAGTCTATAGAGATTAAAGCCAATTTCAGTAGCCTCTACACAGTTTATAAAGAAGTGAAGGAAAGTTGAGTCAACCCCATCAAATTAAGTAGTTAATTCTACCATCAAACAGAAGAGAAGCAAAAAAGTGACGGACACTGACCGGATTCCAGCAGAACTAGGCTACCATACACTTAAAAGGGCCTACCATAAAACCACAAAGTATCCTGAAACATCTTCTACCATAGTCGTCTTTATATTTGTCCGTCACCGCAATGGTACTGCATCTGATCCTATGGTCCAAATACTAATCGATAACGAGACCTAACCAAAAACAACTTTATATACAATAGAGACATATCTCTTCTCTTCCCATATCTCAGAGCCATATCTCTTCTTCGTAAGCCCTACAAAATCATACTCAAAAATCCTGATAGAAGAGTAAACACGCATGCTGAAATCTGGATTTCTTAATAGTTGGGAGAAGACAGCTTTTACCGCTGGAATATAGGCCTCCTTATGGCGAACAGAAACTAGACTTCATACTAAGCATCCCCCCTGTCACCACTAGACCTAGACTTATAACCTAGCCCTAACTTTTTGTCACATTACTTGGTCTGTTATATTAGACTAGGACTCTTATGTCTCGTCGGTCGTTATACGGCTTAGACAGATGCGCCATTCAAGAGTGGTGGCAAGAAAGGATAACTGAGAGAGTGAGAGCGACAAGCGATCGAGGATTTCTCTAAAAGAAAAATCGGCCGAGCATAGTGCAAGTCAATTTTTCATATGTGTTTTTGTCCTTTCATCATTGCCAGGTATGCTACAGAGAAATGAAGAGTGTATTTGCCTTTTTCTTTCAAGAGATTTGGACGGATCCTCACCTACCATTCACATGTCAAGAACGTGTCACGCAGGTGGTGCTTTCGATCTCCGGGCAAAACAAATAGTCAGGAGCTCGTGTTGAAAAATCGCAGTCCTATTATTGCTCAACTATATATGGCCGAGGAATCGTATGTATTGCAGCGCATTCACTCGAAGTATTCATTGAACTTTCCTGGATTTTATGGAAGAAAAACAAGGTTTCCAGCAGAATCAGTCGATCCGCGAAAATGAAAATGTTGGAATTGACAACAAAACCCTAAGGAAGTGTTATCAACTGGCTAACTAATGTCATCGCACCAAAAAATTGGAGTGAACTGGTGATTGTCTTGATTGACTTGTCGTGATGTCTAGAGATACGTCATCTGGAAAATCCCTGTTAATAAAAAGAACTACTTCATCCAATGTCCCGTCTAATCTAAGATGACATCTAAGCCTTTTTCGTATCGTTTACATTCCCAATAGCAGCTCTTTGCGAGGCGTGAATGAATTGGTGTGTCTGAGCACAATATTGATAAGGGTCAGTCAAAAATTGTAGGAGTTGACGCGACGAAAACAACCAACCGTCAAAACTATACACTCATTTGAGACTTCTACATTGGCTCTAAGTAACACATGGGTCCCAGTATAAGGCTAACACAATGCTGGGAGCTGCCTCAAGGAACTTTCTGAATGGCTTTTGAAAGTAGCAGCAATGTTTGGAATTTGTTTCTGTTTCAACAAAACAAAAAAATAAATTCAACAAAACTGTTTCAGGTAATAACAAATTTAAAATTTTTGACAAGAATATAACACCATGTACCTTTGGTCTTGCAATGAGATGGCTCTTGTTGGTGGTTAACCGTCAAAATGACGTCTGGAACCAGATTTATCGTCATCATTTACATTAGCAGCTCAGCAACCTGTATAGGATCAGTGATGAAATGTCCGTTTCGGTGTCCTTTGAGCCTTTCATTAAAAACTGGAGCGCACTGAACGAATGTTTGGCGAGTGGTCACTGGTAGATTGCACTAAAAATTGGTTAACATGCTTCCTGACACGCTTCAAGCCGGTCTCAATGTCTAGACTAGAACATAGCGAAAGTTCACGTGGAAAATCATACCCAGGTGATTCGTAGGATAAAATAACGATGGAACTAGAGACGGACCGTGAATGTTACGACATTTGCACGTCAATTCTCTATGCCTTGTTCATGACAACGATATGATCAGGTCACTGTTTAGTGGTGGTCAGGCTTCAAGGCGAAATCCAATGTATGAAGGATCAGGATGAATCACACTATCCTATATTGGCATATCGGTCATCTGGGAAACTGTTTCATAAGCTAGTCAACGTGACCCGAGACCTCTGCTAGGAAGACCTGGTAAACGACATCAACAGTGGCCTAGGAATTATGGGATATAAGCTAGTTATGCTAGTTAAGCTTGGGGCCATAAAAGGCGCTGTGTGCTTGATACACGATATCAGAACCAGGTTTCCTCAGAACTTACCCGTATTCATACCGCTTTTTTAGATGTCACCGGCATTGAAAGAAATAATTATTCTTTCTACTGTTTTACGTAAAAGAACTGGACAAAGTTATGTTACCACAAAGCCAAATGTCACGAGACCAGATGGTATTGTAGCACAAGTGCCGAGCTAGTGTATCTTCCTTGTCTTGATATGCTGTTTAGCACACTCGACGCTATCTTCGAGGTTGGTGTTTTCCTTAAATCCTAGAAGTCGACGGGTCTTCTGCTGAACAGTTAAGAAAAGTAAAATCTGAAGTTCTTATTAGCCTTTGCATATACTTAAGGCTGCTGGAAAAGTCGGGAAGCACATCAAAGACAGACTGAGGGAGGAGTTGTGAAAATCAGGCAGCCTATGCTTTTAGCAGCAAGGCTTCAGGTCTAACGATCCATGATCTGTGCAATCACACTTGTAAAGAGCTTACAGTCATGTGTGTTATATGAATTGTAATGCTCGGTGTAACAACTGTCTCCGATTTTGTAAGGTATATAGATTTCCTGGGTACTATGGGTACTATTCAGGATGCTGAGGTATTTACTGAAGGTGTTTATGAGGTAGTACCTCAGCGCATGAGGGACTGAACACATGGCCTGAACGCTCATCAACGCCACATTGACAGGTTTGAGATGTAAACAAAACCCCACATGAAAGTGGCACATGGTATCATTTTAGACAGAGCACCCGTTGGAATGTCTCGTGCTACGACCATTCAAGGTTTCACTTGGCGGATAAGTCACATCCATTCAACTGTGCTAGTTAGAAAGTGGCGATAGTTGTCGGGCGCATCTTTGGGTAACGACAACTCAAACTATATTTGATACTGCGTCAAGTAAGCCAGTGAATGACCGGTCGTGAGTTCGGCCAAGTGCTCGAAAAAATTGAGGCTACATTGCCGATTAGACGGAGGATCTTCAAGATTATTCGTATCAATCGAGTCACGTCATTGGCAAAAATGGCCAACGCGGGAGTGTTAGGTCTTATGTCGAATACTGAAGGATCAGTTCTAACTGACAGACACCAACTTATCAATACGATGGAATCGATGCTCTTGTAAGGCTCCGAAGCCTAAGCTAACGCTTTAGTAATGAGGCGTACCAAAAGCACCTGGTTCAGGTACAAAGGCAAGGAGCTTTACAGATTATGATTGAATACCATAGTGTACTAGCATCGCCAGGCCTGGTTTTGCGTGAGTTATCCCTGCAATGCCCTTTTCAGAAAAGCGAACGGGAGGCTTCTCACGTAGATGGTTAACATATGAAAGGGTGATTTGAAAATAGAACCTCTTACTCAAGGTTGTAGTAGAACGATCTCAAAGTATAATCTAACGTACATACAGCGCTTACAGTCCGAAAAAACTCCCGATCGAGGAGTAGTCGACAAAAAATTGATTGGTAAATTTCTTCTAATTTTTGCGTAAAACAAGAAAATCCTTCCCAAATCTTTTGCATAAAATCGCCATAAAAATATAAATCTAATCATGATTTTTCTTTTTTCGTCTGAGGGAAGTCCTTGAAGGGTGTTAGCTCTGTATATAGACAAGTTATGAACGTGCTGTCTCTGAACTGACGGCTCTTGTTTATGACAGGATCACTGTCATAATGCTCCTAGCTAAAAGGAGAAGGAAACACGACTTTCTTAGCTTAACAACTCCTCCTATAGGAATGGAGGCTGTGACTAGAGGCTAATACTCAAAATGGAATAGAAGGATTTCGATCTTTATGATGGGAAAAGTAGGTAAACGAAGCGTCATGCACGTGGATAAGGCTTGGGTCATGTTTAAAAAAAGACCATGAGGAGACTGATTCATCTTCGAGGCAAGTGGTCAGAAGGCAAGGATTGTTTCCTCCTCCTCGGACTCCTTCCACTTCTTCTTTGATCGCGAAAGATTCTTCAAGTACCGCGTGAACCTGTCAGATAGAAAAGCTGAGAAACATAGTTTAGGAGGAAAGATAATGGAATCTAAAGGAAATAAAGAGGACTACATCTAAGTATTATGACGAACAGTTCTAGGATAAGTTTTTGGTGTAGCAGAAATAGTGCTAAGGGGTTAGATCAGCTTTTCAATGGAAGTTAGGCTTTCACGACTTTTCGGTCTTCGTGGCCCTCCAAAAAATATTAGTACCATCATATTACCTGTCCAACCCATGGCCGCCTTCTTCACCTGGGGTATAAAGGGCTGGATGGTGTGACTTCTGTCATTGAGGATGATTGTTATGAGGTTATTGTCCAGTGAAAAACCGTCAGGATCAAGGCAGATGCAAGTATATTTGGGAGAGTTATACACCCGAAGGCTGTGAGGTCTGGGTGTATGCAGTTCCTCTTTTGAGATGATATGTTGAGATGATCATGAATCCTGTAAGCCGTTTTCTAAGTTATTATACTTGTGAAACCACAGCAAAACAAAAGAGGATGGTCAGCAATGAAGTTTTGAGCCACGGATTTATAAACATATTCTCGCTGGCTTCAGGATAGTGATATAATTACGAGCTGCAACGCATGCTGCATGTCCTGTTTCTGTTTCTCTCAGCCACAATGTGTGGGTTCAGAGGCTGAAAACATTGATTTTCCTCAAAAAAGTACGCTTTCAATGCAATAACAAAATGTAATTTACTTCAATTCATCAATCGTTGAGGACATATCGCAGATGAATCAGGAAGATAATAATTGAAAGTCTGATAGATCGATACAATGGGACAAGCCTCCATTTAATTTCAAGTTGATGCGTGTGGCCAACGAAAAAGAAATTATCTTTGGAACATGTCACATTAATGACAAACATGTCTATCGTGGCTTGTTGTTGTTGGTGTTGTTATTGTTATTCTTTGTTGTCTCATTGATTCGTTCGATCTTTTATCTTGCTTGGACATTTCGATTCCGTTCCTATAATCAAAACTACATTTTGTCCAAATTCAAATAATGCCAGCGCATCTTATCGTTCATTTTTTTAATTGCATGTTGTAACCGAATTTCCAGTAATTTGTTTACGATTTATTGGCAATCAACTAATCTTTACTGATCCTTGTATACAATTCGATAATCAAAGAGTCATGTTGGCATGGTTTGAGATACATGGAACCGCGTGAATAAACAGAAGCCCAAAATATCGAACATACAGCCTGAATGTGTTCCAAAACTCTTATCATTGATCATCTACATATTTGGTTTATTTAGTTTTTAGTATTTCCGTAGAGAAAGAAACGTCCTGGCTGTGTTAACAGTTGGCTAATTATCTAGAAGCAATTGATAAGGTA
Organism: Stratiomys singularior; assembly: GCA_954870665.1. Classification (NCBI taxonomy): domain Eukaryota; kingdom Metazoa; phylum Arthropoda; class Insecta; order Diptera; family Stratiomyidae; genus Stratiomys; species Stratiomys singularior. The sequence continues at coordinate 7,271,967 of OX940881.1, read as the reverse complement.
GTTACTAAGTCTGGAATTCGATACAGAAAGGTAAACGGAGCTGACCAGAGCGTGATAGTGCATCTGTGACGGCCTAATTTTTAATAGGTACAAGGTGAACACATTTCCTGCAAAAACCTAAAGCCAATGATCAGTTGCCTGAGGAATTTTTATGCGGCACATTGTAAATATTTGTGATAAAACCATTTTATATTGCTGGATTATCTGACGTGCTCCAATTGTGCTGGAGTATGGTGAAAGTACACCGATCGGGGTGATTAATCCACTCCGATCTGGATTTCTGCGTCAAAAAGTCTAATTAAAAGAGTGATATTGTTCCTATCAAGAATTGATATAATTTGTGCTTTTCAAAATGTCCCAAAAAGGGGCCGTTGCAGTTTATCTCCTATGGTGTCAGGCAAAATGAAAGCAGAATGAATCTTCTAGGGAGAAAAGTATGCTTCATGCTAACTAACGATTGCATAAAGTTGAATTCCGTACCCCATTGCACGCAGAAAATTTTCCAACCCTCTTAAAGTTACATCCTCTTTGCTCGACGAGACATTGTAATCGACTAATGAAAAATTCACCTTGCTGTAACCAACAACAAGAAAGTAAATTAGGGAGATACACGTTCAAAGAAATCAATCCTTGACCAGACCGAGTAAAACAGCAAAAGCTAACGATACAAATCAACAATAAACTACCAGCCCATCAACAAATATTTTATTCGCCACCATTTCAAACAATCACTTTTGTAGATAGACATCCTGTTACGGTAACTGGGCTAGAAGATGTCTTGAAGGAAGCCAGTCATTCTTATTGTCTCTGTGATTGATATACGAGGAAGCACTTAAACATCCCCAACGGCACAGAAATCATAAAGGGCTGAAAGGAAATATTTACCGACCAGAGACTAGGAAGATAGCCCTTGGTAAGTGGTAGAAGAAAAATTGTTGTCCTGTTGACAATTGTGTGTGTTTGTTAGCTGAAAAGGGGTTTGTGGTTAGTCTCTCGTCTCAGTTTGCTTTTAGGGGGAAATACTTACTGCTAAGGGTAGAATTGCATGTGGTTTTCGTAGGGCTATTAGCTTTTTGTTATGTTGTTTTTTTTATTTGGTCAGATAACTTGGGGATATCGAGTGGTAACATGGTTGGTTTTCTGGTTGGTTGTAGCAAAAGCAAAGCAATAGCAGTACGTGTGACTCCTTAATGTGGGAGAGATGTAGAGGATTTCCAAAAAGCAGATCACAGAGTCATATTATATTTCTTGAGGGTCCTTGTTTTCCGCATATTAAAGTACGCAATAGAAGTCACCTGCTGGATTCCACTATCCGATTCAGTACTTGAAGCGCTTCATGGTTATACCACAATAATAATTTAGTCGCGATGGGTATCATCATGGATTTACCCTTAAATAGCTCCTGTGAAGAGAAACAACTTGTAGAACGCATATAACTTAGACCTTTGTTTCATCTTCCCATTCCTTTGAAATAATCATCTGAAGTTAATTTAATGTGAAATGCTCAGTTTTCTAACAAAACAGCCGAGAATGGACAATGATTAAGAAAAATTTAATCAGGTACACTTGCTTCTCAGCAACTCTGCATACTACCAACCTACCCAAAAATTCAAAAATACTTTTGTCCAATGTAAACACGGATAGAAGCGCTCTTTCATTCTGTCCAGATCATAACTCAATCTAGGAATCTATATTTACGGCCCTGTTGAAGCCATTCCGAAAAAGAAGAACAAAAATCCTTTGGGGTTGAAAGATCGTGACTAGTATGCTCTCATATATGACTCCCAGAAGCGTAAGACTCCTTAACTACTATCTTCGAGCCCTCGGTATCATGTATTAAGCTAGAGCCCAGAACTCAACAGAACATCACAGAATTGCTTGTCACATTACCGCGAGCAAGGATACTTATTTGCTATGTGGCAAATAAGAATGTGCTAGCTACAGTAATGTGACAGAACCATGGACTTAGCAGCATATTCTTTTCTATCTAGAATAATCCATTTGTTGTAGAAGTTACCTTTCTTCCTTCTGCACGGAGAAAAATGTATTGAAAAAGTATTTTGCTTTGATTTTTGATTATTTGAAAAGTCTCTTGAGTGGGGTGTTGTCCTTTCAGCCAAAATCATATCTAAATCCCACTTATTCCCTCAGCAAATCGCCTGACGGCACTTGATCTAACTTTTGCATGAGAAGGGGTTGTTGCAGATATTATCTTTTCAAATATTGACCAAAATAATCGGTCAGGTAGCCGTAACATCCTAATTTATTTTATTGGTACCGGGAATACCCGTTCCAGCTGAGGACTCATGTCCAATAATAACATGTATCGCCATCGTTTTGACGAGACTACGGTCCGATTTCAATATGCGTCAGATTCATTCATCAAGTTTTCTGCCTACAAAGACAGAATGAGAGAGAGAGAGAGAGTCCCGCCTTGCATCCCAATTGCATCTTTCTACTTGATTCTGCTTCACTATTCAGTGAAGAGTAAGGTCATTATCGTTACCGCAATAGCGAGTTCTTACGTCTCAGAAACAGCGTGAAGTTCAAAGAAAAATCCTCGGTCTAGGTTGAGTGCTTCAGTACAACTCCTCTCCAGAAGAGTTAAAACCATTATCGTAATCTCCAAGGAGCACTCACTTTATTACGCTTGCCGTCAAATATTTTTCCAACTGCGTCATACACTTAAAACTGAAACTCATTGGCAAAGGCGTAAATGCTATTTTCGATACAAAAGATTCTTATCGCCTTAAGAGATTTTTTTGAGTGGAGTCCCGCAGGGGTAACCAGCAGATGCCAAAAAGCTAAGCTTGCGCTCTGACTCCGTCTGCCTTATTTGTTGGAAAACGCTCATCTTCAAGTCCTTGATCAAACCAAGTAACCTTATCGCCTTCTTGGACAAACCTTTTCGTCTTCTTGGACATAGTTCATCTCGTTACATTATGTCAACTATAAAGCGATCAGTAGTGAATGAGGTTATTTTATTATATTTTATTCCGCTCCATGCATTTTTAAGGTCCCATATAAATAAATCCCGTTATATATATCCCGATATTCTAATGATCACATCGTCAACGAATATACGAATAGTTCTGTACTTTCTTTTTCAAGGGTAAGACAGAACCCACATTCGGTTATCCCCTTTTCCTCATGACAGCAACATGCCTTCTTTGAGTTACGCTTCTATTCGTTACCCGAGCCCGTAAATCCTTGTTCTTCGCTAACCTACCGCAACTTCTCCAGCCATCTTACCCTCAAAAACTCGTTGTCAATTAATATAAAGGATCTAGACGAAGAAAAGAACCCTGGGTTACATCATATGTGGCGAACAAACTTCAACGTCTCACTTGTGTCTCATATAACAATTTCTGACACAAGCAGTTGTCCGAAAATATCTGTACTAAATATTTCAACAAATCACAGGAATTTTGCAGGATGTCTAGTAAATCCATGACATTTAAGGTATTGAAGAAATTTTATAAATCGAACGTTGTCGCTAGCAGCTATCGCCACCAGCAACAGGGAAAAAGGATCTACGCGAAACCCTTTGGAAAGAGATAGAAACGGCTCGGAATGATAGGAACGACAGAGTTCTTTGACCACACCTTAACAAAACAATACCTAGGTAAAAACAGAGTTAGCGTTAGAATATTCCATATCCAAATGGATGAAAGTAAAGAACACTTCCTTCGAGATTGATCGTGCCTGGCCAACAAACATCTCATATGGCTGACGTTTACTACCCTGACAGATTTGAAACTTTTGGTGGCCACAGCGCAAGGGACCTCTTCGGTTTTTATGAGACGGCAGGATGGACCCTTGTAAAGAACAGCACCATCTGTGCGGAGCTAACAGCCGATGCTGACCAATGTTTTTTTTTCTAATAGTGGACCCGTTTTATAAAAACAATACATTAAAAAAAAGGTGAAAAGCTAATGAGGTTATTTTTTATTTCCTTCCATGCATACTAGATCTAATTTTAATGTCCCACAGTCTTAAAAATAAATCACTTCTGAGAAACTTTTTGACAATATTACCAGCTCGTTAAAAGCCGTATATAAATGCCAACACCCCAAAGGTTATTCCGTTCCCCGTATTCCTTTTATAGTCAGTGAAAGTCTCAACTTTTACGAGATTCAGACGTCAATGCTACAAATCTGCGTTATTCTACTAATCTGCGAATGCGTTAAGCAAATTGTCTGGGCAAAAATGGAGGACATATTATAGCGCTTTCTCTTTTTGAAACCTTTTTTTCATTCCTTTCCCTTCACCCTTACCCTTCCTTAGCATTTGAGAGCGACCAATCAGGCTTATCCTCCTTCGATGGGGCGTCAAAATGATTGGAATACGGCAGGATGCGCCAGTGTTGATATTTTTATACTCCGAAAATGCTAACATATACTTGAATATATAAGAATATATAAGGTATTCTTGAAGCACAGAGATTTCTATAGCCTTGGCATATGGACCTGTGTTTACGTATCCCATAGAGTTCTGTCATCGGCGTCTCTAGGTTTAGGTTAACGAGCCTGCAAGAGAGTTTTTGTGTCATGCCTTCACGTATATTTTGTGAGAACAGTGAGCTGAGCCCATCATAGCTTACATAACAAAACAGCTTACACAACTTTCATAAAAAAATTAAATTGAAAGGTACTGTCTTCGTAGGGGAAGACTTACTTACGTTTCAATATTATATTGTGCTAACGATACTATGCGAGTTCGCACTCGTTAACTCCCCAAATTCCTCCAAAAAGTGCGCGTATTGTACGTGTACCGTCCCAGAACTTGTTTGAATGTAGACTTTGGATGCGGTATTCCCACTCACATGGATTCGCACTGAAGTCATTTACAATAAAAATCATCGCTTTCGTGTTCAAGTCAACACCATCCAATACATCAAGCTTGTGTTAAAAGGATAAACTTGATCCAGTTGCCTTGAGAAAGACATAAAATACAACAAATTTTCAGCATCAAGCCTTCATCTTAGGATAACTATGAGGATCCCAGTACTTCAAATAATGTCCTTTTATTTTGCTTTGGTTTCTGCTACCCACTCGATATATTTTATTTCAAACAAAGGCAATGGTTGTAGGAGTCAAAAGGACAGATTTTGATTCAAACGCATCCTTTATGTCACCTTCAATTGAACCGCCAGATGGTAGAAATCCATAGTTGAAAACCATTTCGAAATCAAAATTAGTGTCTATTTTCTTCTTGCCTTTTGCGATTGCAACGTTTCAAATTCAACCATGAATGCGACAGCACGCTCTTCTACATTGACAGGTGTCAACGTCACCCTAAAACTGTTTCTCTGAGGATGAGTCTTGCAAATTTTCCAGTCATTTGGTTTCGATGGCACACTCAAGGGTTGCTTGATATTTTGGTTAGCTTGCTAGCTTGGTTATTGATTGGTTATTGATATCCAACGAGACCTTTGCTTGTACAGTCGAGATTACATATTTCAATTCTAGCACATCGTTGTTGACATGTTCCACTGTTCAATGACTTTCCTCGTAACTTTCCTCAAAAAAAAGTCTGGTCTAGTCCTGGCTATTAAACTTATAATAGCTTCTGTTTTTTTCTAAGACTTCTAGCTCTTCTGATTTCGGAGGATAATCGGCATTTTTCGCTATTGGTAGACTACATGAGAAGAATATCAATACACTCCTTGTACTTGTTCTTTTTCCTCATCAATATTGATCGTACTGCTTTTTAAGTGTTGGTTTTTTATCCCTTTGTTCCTGTAATTTGGAGCTCTTTGCATTGCATTTCATTATCCTTTTCAGAGTATCAAGTGCAAGTGAGGTTCGAGAACTTTCTGCTGGTTGGAGGCTTTAAATCCGGTTGGTTTTGCTCTTTCTGCCGGAACCGAATTTAGGGGGCTGCAAGGTATCCTTTCAATATTTTCCTGGTAAGGCTATTTTAAACATGACTGCAGCTGTGTTGAGCTTTTTAGCACTGGATAGCGCTGGATTCTGTGGACTCGTCAATTTCAGTTTATACGTTACAATTGGCGTATTTCTGGACAGTTCTGGCTTAGATTTCAGTGAATTCGTTTTCCAAGCCTTTAAAAAGTCTTAAGACTGCTCATATATGTCCATAAAGGTGTTTGCACTGGGCAGAATCCAAGAGAGTTAGATTACTGAACAGCTCGATTTCGTTTCAAGTCTGATGACTGTTTCAGAGGATGGCTCTTGTGTGCTCAAAACCACATTCTTGACTGCTAACCACATTCTCTGGAGCGTCGCATGATAAAAATAACGACTCTAAATCCGCGCACTTAGGCTGCGTTTCTTTGCAATGTTGTGCTGGCAAAGCGTAAGTACATGTAAAGACCAGGATAGGAGATAATACTATATGCAGGAGTGTAATAAATATTGAATATGAAGTCCAGTGCTCTGCAGAGCAAAATAAACCGATGGAGTAAATCCATTCCTTTGGACTTGATGAAAAGAATCCAGTTCCTCTATTGCCTGTGAAAATTCTTTTTTGAAAATAAGGATTTCCTCAGATACCAGTCGGAGGAAGCTTGTACAAAGAAAATCAGAAGCAATATTCCTAGTTTGGGAATAGTTAAAAAAATATTCTGCAGATGTTCCCTGGGCTATGAAGAGTGATCTTGAAAATCATGCTATTGAGTTTCGACATCGTTGTCCAGTGCGTTTGGTATGTTCGAATTCAAAGTACCCTTTTGCACTTTTGCACCTTTGCGTGTCTAAAATTATTTTTTAGTTGACATGAGCTATATGCTTTCGTAGGATTCAATTCACAGTCCATTCATTACAAACTCATCATACTTACATTTTACTTTATCTCTCCTTTTGGAGCTTGTTTGAAAATTTTTATAGAATTTAGTCCTTAGATTCAGTATAAATCGCAGATTCGTAACCAGTCAGACTTAGGATTGATTTTTTTATCTTCTTCCTATTCAAACGAGAAAATTATTTTGTAGAGTCAAGATCGAATATTTCTACCCCAGCACATTTCATCGACCATTTCCGCTCACCCTTTTTTCAAATATTTTATGGAATGTAGTCCTTTGGTTTTGAAAAAATCGAATTTCCTTAACCAACGAGGCTCAGAAAGAATTTTTTTTTTTATTTTTGGTTCTTATCTTATGATAGCGTCCAAGGATATTTTGGGAATTGGGCTTAGACCCCATACCCGGTGAGGAGCCCATCCTTGGTTGAAACGTGGTGGTTGTGGTTAGACGGCGGAGGTGGAAAGCTAAAAAGTTCGGTGAGATAGATAGGTGAGATGAATCTAGATAGCTTAAATAAAATTGGGACCTGGGACTGAAACTTATTCTAGGTCTTGGGGGTTGACAAATCGTTACAACCCCGTCTGTGAACACCGTGAAATTAGGCCAACAAGGCAAATGTCCACGTTGAACACTTCGTCTTTATAGCTTATATCTCACATCATTAGCGCTCAAAATGGAAAGCACTTTGAACTGTTTATAGTTTTCTTTTTTCACACATAGAAAAGTTGCATAGGTTTTAAGCTGCTCAATTGATGCTGGGAGTTTTTTGATTAAGGATTGTCTTGCAAGATACATTTATAAGGTACCGTAATCAAACCAACGCAATACTCATCCCTGGTCGCATTGTGGACTATATTGATGAACTTTATAGCCATTGATTATCACAGCAAAACGTGAAAACCTTTTTTCTTATTACTTCTGCGCTTATTCTTCGTTCAAAGGATCTACGAACTTCAGAGCGTCCACTCAAAAAGTCAAAAATTGCATTCAAATACTTCCCCGACACCATCAATCAAAAGACAAGATACAACTTCATTGCAAATACAAGTCGCAATTCGCAGTCCTTAGTCCCGTGTCCTTAGTGAACATGTCTTACATATAATATAATAAATGTCGTCTGAATACCACTCTCAAGTTTATCCGGTCGACATCGTGGACGATAAAACCGACAATGTCTTGACTTCTTGCCAAGTTTTTACCTTGACATTTTCCTGGTGCTACTTTGCCAGTCGATTTCGTCCCTTTTTTTCTCGTCGTGCCTGCATGCCTTCATCCGTTTTGAAAAATTGCCGTCAAAAGCAACTTATGTCTAAGCCCGGTGAACTTGACGTAATATCCTTCGTACGAATAAGTGTAAGAAGCACGCGGATAAAATAAATAAAGGGACAGTAGGATCTTTGTGGTTTCGTTTCTTTTATTTATTTTTTTTTAAAATGCGATGCGACTACCATCGCGCGAACGATGCCTATTTGCCGTGGAAAACGTTAAAGTTGCTTCCTTGCTATCGCATGGTTTCGCGTCTTGGGGTGGAAGTTGAAGTTTTCTGAATAAATTCTTTTGCCGGTTCTATGTTTAACGTTGAGTGTGAAGAAATTTATGCAACTGTTAAAGGAACTTGAAAAGGATGAGTAAGTGGAAAAGGTAGTAAGAAATACGAAGAATTGTGAAGTTCTGTAGTGTGTGCATGGTTTGGAATTTTAAAGTGTCCTTTGAGAGATTCTCAGTTGAAATGCTCTAATTTCAGGAGTTTCGCCGCGAGGTATTAGATGGCTTTTGTCTATTTCCTTGTGTTGTACTTCAAAGTGCGTCCGACTTTTACCATGAAATCATCTTAATCGTTTACGGTTCTTCGCAGCAATCTAGATCGCTCAATTGTTCATCACAAGACAATGGACGCATTGTAATGACCGCCTCAATTGTTAACTGAACAATCACGAAAGCGTGAAGCCCTCACACTCGAGAATTTCTAAAGAAAGAAAATCTTGAAGGAAACGTGGGCACAAATAGTTTTAATGCGCTTTTCACATGCCTGAACTTCTACCATGCAAGTCGAGTTGAAAGAAAACTGCATGTGGACATCAATACACATGAATTCTAGAATGTAAACTTACTTCAACGGTTTGTTTGCGTATTCAAGGAGAATGAATAGCTCTCTCGCGATGAACAGTGGAAGGAGGGCGACGAAAAATTTTAGAAGTTAGAAATAATCCCTGCACTGTGAATGTGCTGCAGGTCATGGATATTATAATTATTATGGCTGCGATGATGGGAAAAGCGTAACTCAAGACCACTTTGAAGAGCCTCTGACTAAGCATCATTATAGGACACAACCTGACGTTGGTGCTTAGGTCCAGTATTTTATTGAGTATAATGGCAAGGCATAGTAGGTTGGCATCAGCATAGAAACCCTGTCAGGGTGAAGTGTGTGCGCTTGTGTGCAGTTAAAAGTCGTAACCGTCTTGTGACGTGGTCGTTAGCACTTTTCTCGGTAATTAAAATTACATTCAAGGCATTGTCAAAGCATTGCGGTTAAGTTATTTCAATGCAAAATTCTCCAAGTTGACATAAAACCTTCATTCCAGTATTGTTTGCACTCAATATCATGTAGAGTGACACCAAGAAGTATTTGTATCGGACGAGGTTGCGCTCGAAGGTCTAAAGAACGCGAGTCCTTGAAGACTTTTATTTTAACGACTTTCCAACACCCAATCAACGTTTGTTCAAAGGATAACACTATCAAAACCAGTCGAACATTGAGCGGCAAATTGAAGAATTCTTATGGCCAACCGCGTTACTATCATCCCATCACTGTAGCACCGTCATCTTCAAGACCTCGTCTAAGGCTGCACAACCTTAACAGCACAAAGCCATGGTCTTTACGACCATGCGGCGCTACGCAAATACTTGAAAGAAATGTATCCAACTCGATTGTAACACTTGGATGCTTGCACGTAAGTATTTGATATTTGAGATTAGTTCTTCGCTGCAATATCACATACAAGGGTGGCCTTTTGTGAGAATACAATATGTCTCCAGACAAGTGGCACTGAGTCGGCAGCCAATCACTCGACTATGACCAGATTTCACAAAGCATTAGATATCAGTGCCTGGATCAGCTTTAAGTAGATCGCGTAAAGCGTACAGGGCTCGGCGTATGAGAACGCAACTGTTACTTGGATTAGCTGGAACATCAAAGAAATGGGATCTGAGACCTCAGGAAGTAACAATTTGACCGGGGGTTATGTTCTTTTGTGGTTAATGCGTCACAAATGACTTTTATTCATGTAATGAGTTACGGCTTGGACCGGGCGTGTCCTTTTTCTCTATGCACAGACTGAAGAAGTTAAAATACTTGATATCATCTCATGCTAGGCTTCGAACAAATTCTGAAATTGTAACCACGGAACTAAGAGATATCTTGGTTCCTTCTGAGCCCATCCCCTTTCATCAATCAACAAAATTGCGTAATTAAACCCAAAGCTGCTCGAAAATATTGGGATTGATTTGTTTACCATTACATTTTCAACAAACAATCACTGAATACCCTTTAAAGACAAATTTTTTTGCGTCTATGCTCTGCTACCAGTGAATTTTTCAAGATTAATAGTCGTCATTGAACTCGGCGACTCAAATACTTTGCGGGAAATATTAAGAAGTCACCTCAACATCCGCCACGCTGACATTTCATGTCATCTCTCATCTGCGATCAGAAGAAAGTTTAGGAGGAAGCCATCTTTGTGATGGAAGGATAAACAACCTTGTTTTTGCAACATTCGTGCCGTCCAGCGTTACTGACTCACATATCGTCATGATGGAGGATCCAATCATCAACGATCTCCGGACCTCATCCTTGAAATGGTGAAGGACTGGCGTCAAACTACCAATAGGCACTTCTTCCTGCAGGTGAAAAACTTTCGTTTCTTTCTCCTCTATCATCTTTAGGTTGAAAATGACAAAGAACTCGTTGCTGACCAGGCGAGCCCTTCAATATTGGTTGATGTCTTACTCAAAACAAAAAGTTTAGTTTTGACGTAAGTAACATACTCTTAAATCAGAACAATCAGTAGTCTGCCGACTACGAAATGAAATGAGGCGGTGCATAATTGGAAAGTGGCAAAAATCCAGGGCTGACAAAACCAATAGGCAAAAATTATACAGGATCATCAAAGACCTAAAGTAGTGACTCAACCGAGATCATGTTGAGACCATAACGTAGGCATGTTCTCATAGCTCTGGCCATTGAGGCATTAAATTGTCACGTCGCACATTTTTCACTTTGGAACATTCACCTGGTGGCCATGTTTGGATGAAGTTATGTGCAAAAACACATTTGCTTAGATATAAAGGCAGCTACGCCGTAGAGTATCAGATAGACTAAGCACCAAGACCTCAAAGTCATCTCTAATGGGCCCAAAAATATGGGAAAGAAGGCTCTGCCACAGCATAGCTACATGCAGTGCTAACACTCTTGAGCGGTTTCTCTCAGACGAAGATTGCAATAGCACATATAGATTTATATTTGTATTGCATTTTTACATAACAATTTTCCGACCAGTAAACTTTTTTTACGCAAAAATTCTACTTGCTTGAGTCGAACACCGATAGAGTACTGTTTGTGCCGATATTATAGCACAGCGAAACAACTAAATCTACTAAAAATCGCTGGCACTTTCCTTCAGCATCACGAAAAAAGGGTCACTAAAAGCACATGTAGCAAATAAATGAAGCTTTGTAAGATAGAGAGCTTGTAAATTAAACGACGCCTGTGACTGGTGAAGTCATGATTAAATTAAACGACGTCCGTGACTGGTGAAGTCATGTAGGATAGCTATCAGAGCATAGTAAAAGGATAATTTTAAATTTTTTAAATTTGAAAAAGGATCATTTTTTCTGTGCAAAAGTATATGTAAGTCATTCTTAACGAGTGAAATATTAACCTACGACATACAACGTGAAAAAAAACTCCTCACCCATGCAACGTGGAGTTAGATTTACTCCATAAATTATTGTTTCTGTTCTGTGCATGTATTGAATAGAATCCATGCACATAACCTCCAGCTAATGTAAAATTCAATACATTTGGTTGTGTTTTACACAAAATTTGACGCATTTTGAATGTTTAGGGGTTAAAATCACCCCACGTTGAATGCCCAACGTTAAAAAGAATGTTAATCCGCATCCTACCACACTTTTGTCTTCATGTCCTTTTTTTTTCGAAAAATTTTGTTTACAGATTCCAATGGATTCAGACATTTGGAGTTGGGCGTTTTTTCGGAGCGTTAGCCCTTGTATGTTGTTGCGCTATGTTCGTAGTATACCCGGCAATGGGCTCTATTTGTTTTGTTGTTTTGTTTTTAAATTTCCTCTTTTATTTCAGTTTGAGATTCAATGGTAGGAGTTGTCCTAATTCTTCTGCATTTCATAACTTTAATCAATATTTTTCTATTTTTGCGATGTGTACTTGCCTGTGAACTTATAATTTTGTGTACTCATAGTCGGGTTTTGTTGCTTTTGTTTGTTTTCTGGCTATTTTTAAGGATACATTAAGAAAAACTACGGGACTTCTTTATACGTAACCCTTTTTCAGATTTATCCGTTTTCCAATGATCCGTCCAAATTTTTATCGGTCTTGGTCTTGATATTATTCTGGGATTTCTGGGATCTATTCAATAATGGCCCCTTCGATTTTATGTTTAATTCTAGTTGTGATGGAGGAAGCTGCGCAATAGACCTTTCTTTATCCGTTTGGCATCCTGCTTTTCTTTTGCTATTCCTTTAAAAAACCTGGAGATAGTCATTGTCAGGTTCTAGCTTAAGCAGCTTTAGACGTTGTATCACATACGACTAGTGAGGAAATGATGTCTTTAGGAATTTGTATGGGTGTCGCCGCAAGCTGAAATATATTCTGTTCAATGTTCACTGGGCCATACTGAGCTGTTGCCAAGAACGCGTTTCGTCTTTTTATAGGCATCTTTAGTTCGATTCGATTGGTCTGTCACAGTGTAAGAGGTGTGTGAAAAAAGGTATGAGGCTAATTTTTCATTTACACTTTTTAATTGAATTTTTAAGGTTTTCCTTTTTTCAAACAACATTGTTATCTCCTTCAAAGTAATACTTTTGACCAGCTGTACACCGACGAAATGGGCTTCCCCACTCTTTTAGTAGCACTGGAAGTCTTCAACTGTTATAGCTTTTATCTGTTCGGTCGATGTCTTTTGAATGTTCTCTTGAGTTTCAAAATGACGTCCTTTAAAGATATGTTTCAATTTCTGAAAAACGAAAAAGACTTAAGGACTAAAATCAGGTGAATAGGGGGGGGGCAAAGAAATGCGATAGGAGGTTAAAAATTCTGTTAAGTTGTAAATTTTTTCCGCACAGTTTTGACACGAATCTTTCGCCTTCCATACAATCTTCTGTTAAAATTTGATGTACTCGTATGGTAAAAGTGTTTAAAACTAACTTTTATTGTTGATCATTATCATTAAGCCGTGGTCTGATCTCTCAAGAGCCCTCAAACGTTCAACGTTTCCGTCAGCTTTTGAAGTCAAAGGTCGACGTGAGCGAGGTGAATCTTTAATGTCTGCTCAGAGTCTTCAAAAATGATTTGTGACAGCGGACACCTTGGGCTCTTGATAAGCAATATTCCCCATAGACCTCTTTCAACTTTTCGAAAATTTCACCCGCAGATTCATCAAGTTTAACACAGAACTCGATTGTGCAACGTTGTTCTGAATTAGGATGCTCTATTTTTGTAGCACTCAACAAAGATGCAAGTTCACTGCTGGCGTTGTCAAGAATAATATCTAAGCTTTACAACGTTGTTACTTGGATTGAGAAAGTGTAAGGGATGAACAAACCGGTGTAGCGCAAGCCAGTAGACGTAACGTTGCCAGGTCTTCCACAGTATAAATAGCCTCTTTTCTCACACACCTCGTATGTCATTTTATATGTATGATACATCTAATGAGCTGTTATGGAGGGGTGGGTTCGTCTGTCCTCGTATGCCTACGTTAAATAGCTCAACACATGGAAGGACGTACTTTGTGACAGAGAAATCAGAACGAACTGATGATGGCTGTAAATAACCAAAATGCGTCTTCCATGAAGATAACACTCTGTCTGACGGCTTAATGAAACCCAAGAAATACTTTTGTTTGGAAAGAGTTCTCGCGTACCATAGATGAGGAATACTTTGGAAATTGAAAATAAGCCTGAAATATTGGAAAACTATAAAACTTTAGTCATATGTACAATTTACTTACATAGGATGGTCCTATAATGGACATAGGATCAGTGTGGAAAAGTTGCTTGTTTTCTTCGAGTTAAAGGAAGTACCGTACAAATCTATATGTTAATGTGAAAAATTTTATAAAATTGAAAAATAAGGAAGCGCGATACTGAGAAGGTGTCATATTTTCAATTAATAATCCACCAACTCGACAAAAAATGCCCTGGAATTCATTGCACTTTCAAAATGCCAGTCACCAAATACATATTTCCTTTATCAGTCAAACGTTATCGCGGTTAATATTTCCAGCACGTGTAGAATTTCAAATTTATTTTGACTCTTCAATAAATGACCAAAAAGTTGCCGGCTAATTATTATCCTCATTTCGATAACATCTTGTTTCTGATATCCAAACAAGAGAAAATAATCACTGACATATATGTTAGCAATATTTGACTTTTTGTTAATTTCTTTCAACAAGTCAAAGGCTTATCGAGTCTGGTAGCTCCACTACAAGGCTCCAATTAACACAGTCGGTAGCAAACAGAATGAAAATCAATTAAAATTGGCTTGGTCCGAATGATATTTAATCTAATCCTGATTACATGCGAGTTGTTTGTGACATTATTTCAAGGAAATAGGGGCAAAAAATAACGGATAAATTTCACACGTTCATTTGAATATTGTTAATATCTGCATGCACTCAGTGGGTTAGGTTGTAAAAGAGCAATAATATATATCGGTTGGATACGAAAGTGGCACAAAAAAGTGTCTCTAATTTCGTTGAATGTTTCGTTTCGTTTTTCTTTTACTATCAAAACGTGCATTGAATTTTTCCCAACAATCTTTTCAAGTGTGTCGTCGTTGCATATTGTTTAAACGAAGCTTTTCAGTAAAATTTTCACATGAATTTGGATTTGGTATCTCACGCATTGCTTTGATATTTCCGCCTGGTCGAGGAAATTGAAAGTCAAACAGAGATCCATCGAGTTGCGTTCATGTGTTGAAGATACCAAAGATAAAATCGCAAGAACGAGAAGACGAAGAAGAAGAAGAAGATCATGATAAAAATTTTAAATACACTTTTATCCAACGATTGAAAAGTAAACAAAACTTGCTACAATTGTTATTCGCCTTTCGTTTGTTGTTTTCTCACTAATATCATTAAATTTTTTCAATTGCTGCGGCAAGGTGGGTCCGAAGTTCAAAGAATTCACCATCCCCGAAATTCCTTTTCGACATTCAACGCATTCCTTTGAGTGATTCAGCCGTGAAAAAATGCGACATCGTCGATCTAATATCTGAGGCATGTGTCGATAAATTTATGGCGTTGCGACAAGCTGCCCTGGAATTTTTTGTCGCTATTTTCAAGGAGCTAATAATCTTCTTTATTGTGCTAAGAACCTAACAAAAATAAATCCTTTACAACGCTCGACTTAATCCAATCATGAAGCCTTATTTTAACAGTTTTTTTTTAATAGCTAAGATTAATTTCGCATTCCTTTCTGACAAATTAAAGCCAGCGAAAACCTGTGCGGAATTCGTGCAAATTTGATGATTATATTGCGCTGATATGAACTTTTCTCATCAAATACGACTTTATTTAATTTATCTAAGGATTAACAAGGAGTCTATCAATTAAAAGTATGACTTGATAGTGTTTGCAGATATTTCGTGGACAAAAGAGAACTTTAAACGGGTTTCAGTACTTTCGGGAATTAATCTGAAATCAGAAACAATGCGTCGCGATTAAAAATGAATTGATTTTGGCTGACTTGCATTTCCACATTTAATTGCGCTAACGTGTAATACTTTAATAAAATTTAAATAAAATAAAATTAAAATTAAATTAAAAAAAACCTACAAAAATTTTATCGAATCGCATTGATAAGAGAAAGCATAGGTAGTTATAGTGGTAGTAGTAGTAGTAGTAGTAGTAGTAGTAGTAATAGTAGCAGTGGAAGTAGTTGGTTGTAGGTGTAGTAGTAGTAGACAAACTCTGCGCTGTAGTAGTAGTGGCGGTAATAATACTTCTAGTGTAGACAGTAGCAGCAACATTAGCATTAATATTAACAAACCAAAATTAGTTCGAAAATTGTTTTTACAATCGAATTTTTGTCCTAAACTTCGACTTGGTTTCATTAAGCATTGAAAAAAAATGCAAGGATCAAGCGCTGAAGAACCCTTGAATGAGTATCCATCGAATATTGGCAATAGTTCGCTCCTTTTACTTGCAGGATCTACTCATAGATTAAATTGACAACGATGCGAGTCAGAGGAATTACACATTTTTCTTTTCGTAGTTTAGGGGAGTGTCCTTTAGCCCAAACCGAGTTTTATCTCCTTCCTATATCAATTGTTCTGTGAATTCTTCTCTGCTTTACTAGAAATCTTGTCAAAAGGCGACTGCACTTTTGGTTCAGCCGTTTTCTTTAAAAGCAAATAGTTCACAGGAAGTTCGAAGTTTTGCCAACCTATTTAACATAGAATAACTTGAACAAAACTTCATAATTGTGGTATATAGTACATTTTTTATAGTCGTCTAAAGAAAGTATAGAACCTAGATAAAAGAGTAACTATATCTACCTGGATTTCTTTCTTTCAATTGTCTGTTGTAGTCTTTTTTGGAAACTGTAAAAAAACGACCAATCACTAGGCGATAGAAAAAAAAAAGGATTCGCCACAATTGGACGACCCAATTTTGGCATCACCCATGTGATAGCCAAAATTAAACTGACCGTAGAACGGACGACTTTTGCAGATGACTTATATCACCAGTTTCATAGAAGGACAGCTAACCTGGATTCATTGCGAGGTTGAAAATTTTTTGACAAAGTAAGTCACAAATAAATTTTTTGACAGTTTAATTGAATTGTTTCCAATCACGACCATCAAGCAACAAGGAGCAGGCTAGTGGAATACAGAACTGAAAAAAGTTAGTAACAACATCAAAAGTTGATGTTGTTTCTGTCATCTTCCAGTTTCTGTTCCGCCTCACTAAGCCGGGCTCTGAATTTTAGGGGGACTATAACTGGAATCAGAATAACTTTAAAATGAAAAAAGAAAAAAAAAGAAATTTTAGATTCTTTTCTAAAGCAAGGTTGGAGCTAAGCTAAGAAATTCTCTGAAAAGAAGACCACATATGAACAGGTTGTTTCAAAAGTGGGAGAGATGGTGAGCCACAAACAGAAAAAGCGCGTCTCGAAATGCCTAAAACCCAACATATTCTGCGCTCAAAAGACTGACGATCAAACACGAAACAAAATTCTACAAAGGGGACTTTACTCAGCACTGTGCCTTTTTTCTATTCGTTCACAATAAGAATTGTTCAGAAAGAAAAGGTCCTATAGACTCTTATAACATTGGAGCTAAACAATCAATTCGGACCCTCCAATTTTAACCAGGTATACGTTATAATGAGGCAGATCTTTATGAAAATGTGTAAAGCCCTCTGTGAGAACGATTAAGTATCTCTTTCCATGGTAATAATGAGAGTATGGACCTGCATAGGAAGAAATTGTGGCTACTTTTAGTCACCTGACGCAGCTTTTCAGCTGGTAAAGGGTTTTCCATTCTTACCTGCGAAACATTGACATTTCTCTTTGTTTCTAGAGATTTCACCCTGCGATCTTAGGCTATGCCTGCTTAATCTTCACATACGACAATTGGTCAAGATATTGTGTACACATTAGTAATATGTTCACAAAATATGTGATCTCTTCGAAGAAAATTTAGCAAACAATATTTTCACGCCGACAGAGCGTAATTTATGCTTTACAGAATGTTGTTTTTCTCCAAAGGAAACTCTCCAAATGGAAAATCTCCAATATTCTCCAAAGGAAACTCTGTCATTTCCTGTTTGCTTTCTTGTATATTTCACAGCCGTGTATCGACAGTAGGACATCTCCGGTATGTGGTTTTATTGTGATTTTTTTGGTCTACAGTGTCTTTATTTATAGATCCATCGTTTACATAAGGATAAAGTGATCCTTTTATACAGATAGGGATCTTTCTTATGCGAGTAGAAAGAGTCCATAATGTTTCTACTTTGAGTAATTCCTTTATTTCAGGCCCGAGATCTGTTGTATGCTTTAATTGTGCGGTGACGCCGTTGATTTTTCAACATTTGTTGCTAATCATGTGGTTTGAAAAATTGGATTCAGTTGGGACATTCGCTTTCCGTATCATTTTATTGTAGCCCCAAATATTTTCGCGAATTCTTGTTCTTCTTTTAAGTCCTGCTGGACAATTGGAGTTATATTGATAAGTACAAGGTAATTTATCCTGACCAGATCTGAGACACAACGACCGCTACTAACTGAATACACAGAATTCTAGTGGGGCCAATAATCACCTACGGACTGTTCATATGGTAGCCGTCACTACATAGGAACTAAGAAAAAAGATCCAGCGAATGGCCGGCATTGTTTGTCATCAAGTTTGTCTTCAGAGAGACACCTTTGACAAATCTGAAATTAATATCCAAAAACTGGGTATCTAATCAACCTAAAATGCGATTTGCATTCCGTAACTCAGCAAATTGCTTCACCAAGTAAAAGGAGTTGGATAAAATATAAACGATAGTGGAAACAATGATTCTATGAAGCGTCAACATACTGACTAGAGAAGAGTGCGAAACGGTGAAGGACTTCACATCTGGAAATGAAATCATTCTCTGCATTGTCGGTTCTATATGACGGAAAGGATGTAAGAATCTTTTTCCAAGATTTTTTGCAACTCTACCGTCCTTGAAGCCTTGAGAATAATACTGCAGTTGTTCAATCGAAAGTTTTCACAATAAAATCGCTCACGAAAGCAGTAACAAACATCTTTATTGTAGGAGTGCAAACACTTCGGATTGAAGGCGCTTGCCTATGACCAATAAATGCAGGATCCTTGATACAGACTCAATGCAGGACGAAACTGAACCAATGTAAAAGTAATATAAGTCCTTGAGCACACGATTTGAAAAAGCAGATAAACTGGCCAAAATGCAGCCAAAATAGACATGATCAGAGTGTCACTTCCAACAGTATATGAGTTAAGAGCAGGAATCCTCTCAAAACGATATAGAATGCTAGGAAAGGCTGCAGTGTTAGTTGAGCTGTTTGGCCATACCCTAACAGAAAGACCATGAGCCAAGATGAACGGAAACACAGAAATAGCGTGAATGCAATAATGACTACTTCATTGTGCCTCAATCTTCACGTTCACGACACGTTTATCAAATTGAAATCCAAAAAAGTGATTCTCGCTGACCTTGGGACGAAGAAGAACAAAGAGCAGAGCACTTCTTCCCCTAGGCACAAGAACAAACAAGGACCAGACTATGACAAACATCTTACTCGGCAGAGGCGCACGAACGTGACAGAACTGGAACACTTGCGACCACAGAGCTAGAGGATATCCTTGATTTCTGTAGAATCAGATAAGGGACTATCTGTAAACAATAGAACCATACGCCAAAGATATGGGCGAATGCTGCACTCTACTTCTGTTCCAATTGTGAGCCCCAGTGTTGAACACAATAATATTAATTTCTGGTGTTTGTTAGTCTTTTTTTTGTACTTTTTTTTGGATTACTTTTCTTGTTAATATTGTTTTTTGAATCCTTCAGTTTCTGCTAGGGCCATCAAAGATATAGGGCCAAGCTTTTAATTTTTCATTTTACCTTTAATGTCGTTCTCGCACAAATTTTATTGGGACCAATCTATCGCGTTAACAGAGTTTTAGGTGTACTTTATTCTGATACGTGGGCTTATACCCCAAGGAAAAATTGAATTTAAGCCATTCAATGTCACATTGTCAAATGAATTGATTACTACAAACATGACTAGCCCGTCAAAGCCGTACAAACTTCGCGATAGATAAATGAAATTTCATCAATTCAGAAAATATTGAATAGTAAATATTGCCAACACATATTGTATACGTTGGCATGTTCAAGTTGCGATAAAAATCAATGTTAATATTTATATTCAAGCAAAATCAACTATATCAGTTGTAAACATATCAAGCGTCTTATCCCTATTTCGTATCACATGGTCTTTACATTTTTATTTGCCCAAATCATTAATCAATTACTACCTGTACGCGTTTCGATTACGACACGTGACTCCAAGTTTCGATTCAAACCAAAAGCGCCGACTTCACGGTCATTGTATAGCATTGGAGGAAGAAAAAAAAACTACTTGGCAAGTTTAGTTAACAACAAATATCCGAGCAAACTATCAGCTCTGTAAGTCCAACAATAATCGTTAGAACTTATTTTCAAAAACCGAAAAAAGAGGGAAAACGACAGAAATAATAACATTTGCCAGTAGTAGGCAACAGACATAATGGCAGCAATATAAGTAAATGGCCTCCATTGGTATCCATTGCATAGGATGTGACTATCGGGTATGGGCTGGCGATACCAGCGAGAGAAGTCAAGCAGGATCAAGAAATGAGACAGTGTAGAGATGTATTGGGCGCGCATCTTTAACATACATCTCGCATGCGACGCAAAAATCAATTAAAACTATTTATGAAGACATTAGGGGGACAAATATTTGACTATTTAAGTAAACCCCCCGAAGTACAACACAATCTCAAGTGCGCAGCGAGTAAGATGGTACATAGCGGCAAATGCGCGGGGGAGCCCCCTTTGCCGATTGTTCAGGTAAAGCTTGAAGGTGAAGCTGGAACTGCTTGGCGACAATTTAACCAAGTCCAATGTCATCTCGCATCGGAATTGGCTCCATTTATTGATACCTGGACTGATTGAAGGCGCCAATGACGAAAAACAGAATTCTCACGGAGACTCTAGGTCGGATACTTTAGGTCGTTCCAGCTACTGAAATACTGGAGCAACAAATTGAACGTTTCGTTTTCGCTGAAATCCGCGACGCCGCGCAAATAAAAACCTACTCAAGTGTTGTATTGTCGCAGACGCCAAGGATCCACCCAGTCCAAACGCTATTGAAAAAATCGAATCGAAAAAATAATGGAATCGACAGCAGCGGTCTATGGTACTCAAGCTGGAGCAGTTGGAAAACAACTTGAAGATACTTGAGAATCAAAAATACATAACTGAATTCCCGCTACTTAAGATACCACCTGGAAGCATGTGTGCACCCGCCGATTACTGCATTTGCGCTTGATGCATTCACTTTTGATAGCGTTGCTGAATTAAAATGGAATTATAACCAGATGCTGGTGATTTTTCGTCGAGATCTTCACCGAACAGGCTGCCTAATTTTCATCTGTTCTCGTACGTGCCATTGCATCACGACTGCAATTCACTTTACCTATTGATTTTTCAAAGGTTGGCGTCCTGGGGCGACTGCTCTCAGCAGCTTTGAGTGCACATTTCCGAATGCACCACGCATCTGAGTCGTCCGCAGCAATTGCACTAAGTCAAAATATAAAAACAAATTTACAACATTAGCAATCTACTAAATTAAGACTTACCATCAGGAGGTACAAAATCTTGGCATAGACCGTAAGCTGTGGTAACCTGAAATCGAAACATGAAATGAATTATTAAAATTGAATTCTCACTTTTGAAATTCCAATCAACACCTAACACGCTCACATATTCAGCGTCCTCAAATTGTTTTAATTGCGCTATTACTTATAAAGATATCAATCGTCTTGGCGACCACAAACAACACCCAACAAATAGATACAAGATACTCAACGCTATCTGCAATGCAAGTAAGTGACTGATCCTTTAGTGCACTTAGCGCATACATGCACGTACCCGCTTGTGTATATATGAGTAGTCAACAAATCTTGAGAATTTATTGCTGCATCGTGGATCGTTACAAAGACATACAATAATTTTGAGTTATAATCTTAATGGTGACCCTGTTGCCAAACGTTCCCTGTCACGGGTCAAACAACATTTCACATGAAGTTACGTACGTATACGTTCCGTTTTATCAAGATTCTCATTACATGCAATTTGTCTTAATGTTTAAGGCATGAACGCTTCAAATGCCGCCCGAGTCGCCACCACAGTGGTCTTCAATTTGTTGATGGTGATTTCGCTGACTAGCGGCTGCAGCAGGAGGTGCTGCAGATTGTTGTGGAGTGTATGGTAGTGGAGTTTATGTCACGTTTGATTAGGAATGCTATTAGCACCTGATTTTCGATTGTTTAAATCGGGGATTACAGTTTACGACCCTAGTGAAAGATTCCCTCCACTTGTTATGATTCTTTTCTTCTTAGGACTTTTATGATGGGCATCAAACAACGTCCCAGCAACAGCTTTTTCGTGAAATTCGACAGAGGGGTAAACTCCAATAGCGAATTGAAAAGCAACCAAAACCTGCATCTTCTGTTGGCTACTGCCCATGAAAAACGTGTACATGCAGAAGACTTAAGGATGCTACACCGTATCTTAACAAATAAGATTGAAGCAGAGATTATAGACGCCACTGTACTCACAAGAAAAGCATTTGAAGGAATGCGAAACTGGAAAGAGTCAGATGGAAGAACTGCTGGACTGCCAATGGACAACCTTTGAAATGAAAGCAGGCCGAAAAACTCATTGATCCTCATTAAAACAAAAAAAGTTGAATGACAAACATTTACCAATACCGCCTACCCGAGAAAAATCTCTATTCTGAAGCAATCACTTCGACATTGCAGGGAAGAGAACGACAGGAAGCAAATGAGCCAACAGCCTTCAATGTACTACACGAGCACATCTATGTGACCTCGGTGATGAAACTGTCTGAAGAAGAACCACTCAAAATGATTTGAAATCGCCAGGACCTCGTCTATATTCGTGACTGTGAAACTTGATGAAGTTGCCCTTACAGAAAACCGCGTCTTAAAAAGTACCAGCAGCAATGTACAAGGACAAGCAATAGGTATCTGCAACGCTGCTTATCGTAGTTTGCGAAAATCACCACACTCAGCAATCACTCGTCTTTGCGAGAGCCTGGGTGGTGCTCCTTCAACAATTCAGTCGGCAAAAATGCTTTAAAAATCGAGTTTCCAAGAAGCACGACAGGTCCTTCAAAATGGTGGATGGCCAGATCTACAGTCGCTTGGCGTCATCTTTTCGCCAAGGGGAAAGACGTTTTCATTTAATTTACTTTTTGTCCTCGGAACATTCCGTCGTTCCCCATCATTATATTTGTTTCGTCCTCAGACGCGTTAGGCGGTGCGCCATCTTCGGTGTGGTGTTTCGTTTTTCATTTAAGTTCCAAATTGACGGTAGGGCCAATTTCTGCGTGTGCAATCGAAAACCAACGGACTAGGTTCAATCATCATCTCACTGCGGATAAAAACGCGATCGACACTTAAAGCACCAAGACGCTGATTCTCAACCTCAAACTGGATCGAGATTTCAACAGGTCCTTCTCAGTGGCCGACTTCAACAATTCAATCGATGGCAGTGACCTCTCCAGCTCTTTCTCCTATCAGGTGGGCCAAGCATGAACCCCACACCCAGCGACACGGACTTTCGTCGGCTCCACCACGACTACCATGAGGTCACAAAACGACAGATACAAAACTTTTCATTCCATCAAGTTGACGCCCGATCAACCATCATCGAGCGGGCCTGAGAACATCTGAGGAACATCTGCGATCATCTGAGGAGCTTCACTCTACCGAGAACCAGTTTGACAATATACTCCAACTTGCTAGTCCTATGTGCTCCCTATATACCGCGCCCTCACAGACGGTTGCTAAAAAATGCCAAGTGACGCCCTTGTGTCAACTTCTGTCCCCTTGACACAATGATCCGGGTGGCTTCTGTCAGACAGACACAGAAACAGAACAAGAGAGTTTATATTGTTTTTCTTCGAGAAACTTCGAGAAGGATGTTCTTGTTTTACGCAAAAATATGAGAAAATTTACGACCGGAGTAGACATCTCCGCCATGGGAAAAGTGGTCCCGATTCTGGCGGTTAAAACCATTCCAAATAAAAAAAATTATTTTGTATCAATGAGTAAAACAATGTTTTGAAAAGAAATTCGTGTCAATATGTAATAAAGGTAATGACAGAAAAATTCCCAAACATTATTGCAACTTTTGATTTGCAATTCGAACTAATAACTGAAGGACACACATAAGATTTGGAGACCGCGTTACCTATGAACATTTCAATTGAATGGAATCCTGGTCACCTATATTGTCAGCTACCTTCGTTTGCTTGCGTCTCACTGCTTTGCAAGGACTTGCACTAAGTGTTTTTCCCGACAAAAACATTGCTTTCACCGAGCAAAAAAAAATCTTATTATCACACAACGCAAAAGCTGTCTAATCGGAAGGAAGTGAAAGCATCCAACAAGGACAATGGCATATTGCAGTTTGGCATCTCATTTCAATTCAAATAGCATGAACGTTAGACAAATGTATATAATTGATTCCTGAATGGAACCATCTACAAAGAGACAGACTGATTGACTTGCAAACTGATCAACCACATCCGTCCTTTTCACTTAACAATCGGAAGTTAATCAGGATTCTAACAATAGACAGTCGGCGAATGAAACATGAATTACGCTTTCTAGAACAGGAAGAATGCGCTACAAACAAGCAAGGAGGGGAACGACATTTCACCACATCAACGAGTATACAACTAACGACAACGATAAGTAGGAAACAGCGAAACGATGACGCCGTTACAAAATGGCAAAAAAGGACGATTTGAATACATGGAAATACTACTGCAACGGATGAATGAAAAACACAAAAGGATGATATCGTAGTCTGAACAGGAAGTGAATGTAGAACACTTGGTAACAATACGGGCATGAATGAATGGATCAACTGACGTATCAAATAAATACATGCAAATGAACATGCAAATGCATGTAACTACGCAAGATATTGAGAATCGTAATAGTAGATAACTTTCGAGATACAATTTCCATTCAACATAAGCCTCAGCATTGGTTGAACTTGGTTGAATTGGTTGAACAGCAATTGGTTGAACTCTGAAAAATACTTTTCCTTCTTATATTATTTCGAAATCTTGAATGATCCTTTCTTATGCAAACTTGAAAAGTTCATCAAAAAGGATCATAATCTGGCGCCTAACTATGCACCGACCGCCCGGGAATCATTGTCAAATCAGTGCAACCATTATCGTGGGAAAATATGGACTAACTCTCCTATCCACCCTTGGAAGCAAGTTTCAAAATAGCCCTACAGTTCTCTATTATCCATCACAAAAGATGTGTACACACACTTCACGAAAAAAGGGAAGAAGAACTCGGTAACTTGATGTTGTTAACAAAACCACTCAACAGGAGTGTGAAGTTCTCATCGGTGGTGGTGGCGGTACGCAATACGATTATCAAGCGCCCTTGGATTTCTTATTTCGTCTTCGTTTCTTCAACGGCGAAGCAAATGAATGGTCTTTCTTCCAGGAATCCCTTTTGTAATGCAAATTGCGATTGTGGTCGTGATGAGTTTCTTATCGTATCGCGCCGACCAACGCCAGCGCCACTATTACTCAAACAGACAAAAAAAAAGGGTCGAATCGGGCATTGTACTGAACGCAATCCCGACAGGAGGGCACTTTATTAATGAAGCAAAATGTCAACAAGGAGCCTCATATAGCGATGAGTAACAATTTGAACCCGCGGAGAAGGTGCAGATATTTGTAATGAATCTCCATTTGCTCACTGTTTCTGTCGTAGTGTGGGGGAATATAGTCAACTGCTAGTGGATGGAGGGCATGTTCTATTCGGATGAGTGGTGCGCGAGGTGATTTTTTATCAAAATTATTAAAAGTTTAGACAGTGATAATGATCCTTAAGATCTTGTCAACTTTAGGATCATTATCATTTCTTCAAATCTGAAATCTTGAAAGCTGGAATCTTGTATGAAATCTGGGCTTCTAGACTCGAAACATTGCAGGATATTGGATTGATCCTTTGACGATTTGTCTACTTTTATGGCTCAGAAAGGAAGAGAGACAAGAATTACCTGAAGACCAGAAAATTTGCAGGAAAATTCGCAGAATGGTTAACAAGCGTGATAAATGCCACAGAAAATCTAATCATAATTTGGAAGAATCTTTCTGAAATAGTTTCCCTTGAAATCGATGAAGGCCGCGTATGTGTAATTTATAATGGCAAGGTACTCCTCTATATTGCTCAATACTTCATGGATTGCCGTCTTTGTTGACTGTGCTGGAAGATTCACGTCATCTACTGTTATGTTTCCAGTACTCGTTATTGGGCCATCCATGTTGCAGGGTTTTAATACAAATGATTTTAAGTGGATAGTCTGGTAATCCTTTCGTTTGTAATGGCCAACTTTTGTCTAATTTGGTACGAAAGTTATTTTGGCCTCACTCAATTCACCCGAATGGATCCTTTGGAATGTAATGTTCTGTATATTTGCACCTATTTTCGTCGGGTTTTATTTTTATCTAATTTAATTTAATTTTTATCTTAAATTATCCGATCCGTGCAAATTATCCGATCTCCCTTTTCAAACGATCCAGAAGAAGAATCTGATATTTTTAAAAATAGAATAAATTTTGTCGGTTTTTGGTGATTTCTGTAGTCCGGAATTCAAGAGTCCGGTTCCTTCGAAATTTTTTTGCTGAGGACGATGGCCCGGTAAGGAGTCAGTTATTCATTCGATCTCTCTTTTTATTGATACCTAAAAATGTAATAATATTAGGAGTTCCAAACATTTATTGCTGTTTCTTGTCGTTCTTGTGTTCTTGACTGATTTCCCTTTGAAGAATCTGATTCATATGTGGTTCTTTTTTCAAACAAAACTCAGTCTGAATGTCTAAATTACTCTCTTAAGTCTCATTCAGAAGGTAATTTAAGCTTTTCTTTTCTCTGCATACAAAGCAGTATTGAAGTTAGCTTGGAGTCCTCCCAAACCGTCTGTAAAGTAAGCTTTTCTGACCGATTTTTGGTTGTTTTCCTGATCTCGTTATGTTCTTTTTTCCATTACCTTATCTCCTATTGTTTGATAGTAAGGATTAGACAAATTCTACTTGATCTAAAGAATAGTAAACTGTTGATGTAGATAGTTATTGAAAAATATGCAATTTTCCTTTAAACCATAGAATTTATTTAATAAGTTTTTTTATAAACAAATACCGATATTTCGGAAGACAGTTGCTTCCTTCCTCAGTGCTAACTGATTCTTAACTTGGAAAATCAACCCTATATATACATGCCTAACCTAATTAAACTTAATTATGCCCTAATTAACAAAAGGAACCATTGTACATTATTTTTATTGGCAGTATACCTTTATCTAACTTATTTAGCAGTAAGGCTTAATCCCTCATAAGGTTATTATTTTGTTGATGTAGTTCAATTCTTTTTCAATTTGTGTTTTGGGCTGCGTAATACATTCGCATGTTGTCACATAAACGTCATTAAAAGACATATAGGTTATGTCTTTTAGTGACGTTTATGTAGCTGTTACTATCCGCTTAAGTCGGTTTAATCCATGGGATCTTTTTCATAGGATCATTTTCAATCCTAAAAATTATCTTTTGGTGACCAAGCGGACTATATGAGTCCATATTCTACAACCGTGTCCTTCTAAATGCGTCCACCAAGTAGTAGTAATAGAGTAATTGTAGTAATTGTAGTAAATGTAGTAATTAGAGTGACGTTAATCACTTCCCCCTTTTTTTAATTTTCCGAATAAAAGTATGCGTATTAACTTTGTTAATCACATTGAAGCTGGTCGAATGTAGTACTTCCCAATGATCGTGTTTTGCGTTTGTATCGCATCCGATTGTGGCTCGTTATCACGCGTATGTTCTGTTAAAGTTCAAAACATCTACTTCTTCTTCATAGAACTACACTCCCTCCCCGGCTTTCTCTTTCTCCAATTGTCTACATCTACATTCATCACGTCTTCCAGTTTTGAAATCCGAGTAGAGATGAACTCTTTTCGTCAAGAGAGTCAGACCAACGTTTCCCTGGTTCCTCCACTGGTCTCCGCCATTCAGTGTTTTTAACGTATACCTTTCTTAAGATTCACGAGGCCAGCCCGTAGCTTCCGTAGTCGTACCATTGCGGAGACTACCGGCTTGTCAAAAATTCATACAGCTCATTGTTATTTCCAAGTCACTATTGGTCCCTTTTAATTGACTTCACTCGTTCATCATATGTTCTTGTTGTCAGATGTGCTGAATGATTTTGTGGATTGCTTCCTGAACACTGCTGCCAGCATATTTAATGAGCCCCATTGGAATCTCTTCGAAGCCCGGCACTTTATTTAGCGTAATAAAACTTAAATTTAGTGGTCGGTATTGGGTTGCCATATGACATGTACCCTAGGCAGGTACTCGGGTACATATCCTTCTGATACATAACGCAGCCACTGATTTTACTTAGCCCACTTGTGCCAAAGATTTTGAATTGTTCTACAGGATTATAAGCTCTCTTTCTTTAAGTTGATATGTAAATGGATCAGAACTTACAGTCTGGCTATGCTACTGATTTGCTTGGATCACCCACTTCAGTTTGAAAGTTTCATTCAATGGGTCCCCTTAGTCTCGTTTCGGTCAACTCCGTTTTTCGCGCCTTAGTTTTGGTCACCTTTATGTTGGTTGACTTAGTTTTTATCATTTTTTTCATTAAGCTGCCGTTTTGGTCATCTTGTTCATTGTTGGTGATCTTCTTGGATCAACTATGTCGATTTACGCATTTCGCATATGTTAAACCTGGTTTACCGTTACTGTTCTAACGTGATAAAGAATCATATTAGTCCTCCATTTTTTTTCAAAGCGTGAGCTTAGTTGTGGCTCTCACTTGGATGAAAATTAAGTCGTCTATGCGTTCCCATGAACAACATTCCTCCTCGAGGAGGTCCCAACCTGATTCCTCATATCCATGGTCATCTAGCTTTACCGCTTGGATGGCCTACAGTGGTATCTGCTTTGTTTCGACAATGACTGTTGCGGCGGTACTTAACTACTCTTTATAGGGATGACTTATAAGTCCTTATTTAGTGTCGTGTGCACCTGGCGACTGCTGTCTCTACATATTTTTTTTGGCAGGCTCTTCATTGTAGCTTAGAGTCAGATGGCCTGCTGTCACGTCCCTCAGAACTTATGAATTTCTAAAACCAATGATTTGGATACTAAGGTTTTCACGGAATTTCTTACTCGAAGTAATTCTCGAGTAAATACTCGAAATACGAATCGAATTGTACTCGAACAGATCTTTCGTGCAGATAATCAGTAGCTTCCTGGGTAGATTTACTTGAGGTGTGCCTGTTTACTGGGAGTAGTCTACTACCACTAACATGAATGCTTAGCATGTTGTGTCTCGACATAGAACATTCTCTCTGGGATGGAAGTCCCTTCCTGATTGCCAGTGCCTTTATGTAAGTGTCAACACCAGCCTGTTTCATAGGTTTCCCATGGTTGGCTCTGACTTTTGGCCTGACGACAGGGTTCATTGAAAGGGATCTTTTGGCATGTTTGGCTTTATAAGTCCTGTTAACGTTTTTTTTTTTTTTGAAGCATTGTGGCTCATGCGCCTACCTTATTAGATAACTTCCATAGAGTTTGTATAATGGCAGTCACACCTCGAATGCACACTGTGCTCCCTCAGCGTAGATTCGTGGTTTAATAGCTCTACGACTACCACTAGGTATCTACCACTAGTTCATCACCCCTGTGATTTTCTCTCCGGAGATTTCCCCCTCGTACGGCAGGGATTAGAGGTACTTATCTCTTATTAACTTGCATATTTTATGTTTTATAGGATTTTTGCGTCGCCATTCTCTCTTTGCTCTCCAATTGTGTTCAATTTTGAGCCCTAGGAAGGTGTCTTGCTGTATTAACACCAAGTTCACTGGAGTTAAGAATCCTTCTTGTCGTGTCAATATGGTTAGCCAAACGTTAGTCGATTTTACATCGTGTTTCGGATAAATTCAAAGAAGGGGTCAGGTTCGATGACCCAGGTACTTTACTGCTGATTTCGATTCGACCAGCTCGCCCCCTTTACTGATAGGCCGTATTCTGGGGATTCTCTTCTTCGTTAGGATGACTACTTCAGTTTTTTCCAGCGCCAGCTTTAATCCGTGAGCGGTCATCCAGTCCATTACCCTCCGCATTAACGTATTGAGTCTGAGCTGCGCATGGTCTACTGTGCGTCCAGCGACCAGCGCCGCGACATCGTCCGCATAGCCGATCAAACGTGACTCATTCGGCAGTTCAAGCTGCAGGAGTCCATCGCAGGAGATTTTCCACAGGTCCGGGCCAAGAATAGAGCCCTGAGCGACACCTGAAGTAAGATTTGTACTTCGCCTACCCTCCTTCGAGTCGTGAAGTAGGCTGCGGTCCTTCAAATAGTGCCTGAGAATCCGCATTAGGTACACTGGTACTTGAAAACGATTTTCTAGCTCTTCCAGAATATCCACCCATCTAGCGCTGTTAAATGCATTTCGGACATCCAGAGTCACCAGCAGGACGACCCGTCGTGTGGAAATACTGTGAGACTCCGCATGTTGGACCGCGCTCACTACTTCTCCAATTGCATCGATGGTGGAGCGGCCTGCTCTGAAGCCATATAGAGCCATATGGAGATAGATCCCCGGCAATACGATTCACGTCAGCGAGTCTTCCCCTGATAAGTTTTTCAAAAACTTTTCCGACCGTGTCAAGCATACTCAGTGGGCGGTATGCAGCTGGAGCCTAGGGATCCCCTTTTCCCTTCGTAATGAGCACAAGTCTCGCCACCTTCCAGCACTTCGGAAACAGCCCTTCGCGAAGGCATGCGTTGAACATGCGGAGGAGCAGGTCAGGGGAATAGTGGAAGATCATTTGTAGCACCTCTGCTGGAATCCCATCTGGTCCTGGAGCCTTTCTGGCCTTCATAGACAAGACTGCTTTCTCCGATTCCATCTTCGTGAAAAATGGAATTTCCATTGGTGTTTCATAGTGAACGGCTTCAACGATGGCGGGATGGATGGGGAAGAGAGCCCGCACGATTTCGTCCAACTTTTCTGCCTCGTATGAGTGAGGTGACCTTTGGACACCGAGCTTCCGCATTACTATTTTGTAGCCCAGGCCTCATGGGTCTCTGTTCACGTCGTCCACCAGGTTTTGCCAGCGGTTGGCCTTGCAGCTGTTGATAAATCTACGGAGGCATTTTCTAGATGACTTGTAAGCAGCTAATTGGATACATGCCTCTTCCCGGGTTCGAGCTCGCTGTGTCCTGCGTCGTAGTTTGTGACACTCCCTTCGTTTTTCGGCAATTTCAGGTGACCACCAGTATACTGGAGGCTTGCTGTGCCGGGGTCTTCGTAAGGGCATTGAAGACCTGCAGGCGGATGTAATGATTCTCATAGTTGAGTTAACAACATCTCTTGCCGCGGGTTCTCCGTCCTCTAGCGTTGCTTCCGACAGCGATGATCGCGCCACAAGCACTTCAACAAACTTTTCAATATCCGCTTTCTCGGTATTCCAACGGAGCGCAGAAGAACAAGCGCGTGGTCTTCGGGAAGCATCGTGATGCATCTCCAGACCTATGTACTGGTGATAACTGGCCGAGTAATCCTCTAGCACTCTCCAATCATTATAAGTTAAAAAGAATAAAATTCTCCAATTCCCTCGTCCAAAATGGTTTTTGGAAGACCGGCTCATAAATTAAATAGCCCTGCCACAGTTGTTAAAACTAAACATCAGTAAACTCGAAAATCCTTTTACAAATCTGAACAAAGGGTGAACCGAATTCGAGAGTGCAAAAAGAGAGTCACGAAAAACTATCAAAGTCCTGCAAAATCTTCCGTAAAATCTCTCGCTGAAGGGAAAACATCCTCCAGGTTGACCCATAACGAATGAAAGACTATTCGGAACACTCATACTAATGACGTATGGAACAAAATCTAAATTTTGAAGAAATCTAGGTCTTTACTAAAGTGTGTGAAGATAAGAACTCCCTCCCAACGTATGTGTGATTATTTGTCGCTTGATATTGTGCGAATGGCATCGACACTAGACAGCTTAGATTTCAGTGTAAATAGAAAACCATAATATTTACAATCAAATACTTTGGAGCGATAAATCACACTTAAATAGGACAAAAATTCTTTGCGTTATCAATGACAATATAATCTTGGATACGTCTTTTTATTTCTACGTCGTTTTTCCGCAGACTTGAATGATTTTCTATGAGTTTTCTTCATTTCCAACTAACACACACTCGATCGTATGTGTTTTCCAATGTGTGAGTGCCGTGGTCTTGTTTTTGATATTTCTTTTCAATGTAGCATATGTGATTGTTGTTGGGGCTGGTTGTACTTACATGTTGGCGTACTCACATATCAAACCTGATACATTACCCGACAAAGCCTGGTTGATTGACAAGAAATGTGCATTTAATATCAAATGGAATTCGTGGCTAAGAATTTTCGAAAGGCTCTCAAAATGACCGAAGGAAAACCCACTTAAACAAAAACACACAATACGGAATAAAACATACTGTGCCCAATCGATCGAAATAGCTTAAATTGTTTCGAATATGTTAAAACACTCGCGAATTCTTGAATGGACATTACCACGATTTACATTCACATATGCAAACATACGTTATGGTATGGATTTTGCATATTTTCATCTAATGCATACACAGATTATATTGCATAGTTTCATTTCAGGATCTCACTAAATGGAAGGTGAAAGGTTGATAGCGGGTTTTGCACATGCTTGCAGTTAACATTGATGGGTGGAACTCGATGCTTGATTTGCAGATAAGTTTGGAAAGTCAAACATTATTACGCCGGCTTAACTAGGCAAATAACATCCTGGCAATTACTAACGATGATACGTTAAATGAAGAAATTACTGATAGAAGTGTTGTACTTCGAAAGTAGGAAGTTTTACTTCATTGTTGAAAATTGTTAACACAATAATAAAAAGTAATTCATGCGATAAACTCAATGTGCTAACAAGAATAGGCTTTTAACCATTGAACAAATACATAGAAACAAATTATATAATATCGATACAAAAATTGTTATCCAGTGAAATTCCACTATTGAATGAGCGTTTTACAGCCTGCTAATGTGGAAATCAAAATAGAATTTGGTTATCTGTACAGGAGTAGTTACTCTGCGCATGAGGGTGTAGGAAAACTGCACCCTCAACGAAAAAAATGGAAGCTTTGAATTTTCGTCGTGGACAATGCGGACAGATGATATGATTCAATACGCCTGAACCTCTGCCATTCATCTTGAATCGACCATTTGTTGTTAATTCAATACATTGCCATGTTAAGGATATCCAAAGTACTATACTGATCGTCAAACTCTGAAACTGGAAGCTTAATTGTAATTGTGCTCCTGTCCTCCGAATTCACCCTCCAAACTGATACAAAATCATTTTCCAGTCTTTGGAAACGTTTTCCAGTCTATGGAAACATTTTCCAGTCTATGGAAACATTTTCCAGTCTATGGAAACGTTGAATGCATACTTTCAAAAAAAAATCCTTCATAGTGCACTTAAAGTTAGCGAGGATCGCATAGACCGGCAAGAGAAAGGGAAGCCTCAATTCATCGTAAATATGCTCCTGAACATCAAACAAATACGAGAGGTATTCAAATATAAACGATCCTTTGGCTTTTGAGGGCTTGAAAAGAGTGTTGGTGTTTGGTGAAGCGTCGGGAAGGGTTAGGGAGAGGGATGCCTTTTAGGTGACTAGAGGTCAAACAGACAGCTCGATATGTTTCTTTAATTGTCCTCTAACACAAGCGAAAGATGAGTTGATCCTTCAGTTGCGCAACGCATCATAATAAAGTTTGTAACGAACGAAGACGTTAAGCTAATTGAACTTCCACATCAATCGGTTCAGATTATTGTCAGTAGTTTTCAAAAACGTATTGAATCTACTAGCCATCATTAAGATTTGTTGAAAATGAGTTGAAAATTGCTTCATACAACCGAACCACGTTCTCAACAACAAAAGAGCAAGGCCCGGCATAGCCAAGACATAACAAAGAAATTTTGGCATGAATGACAATTCTCCTACAGTAACGTCAAAGCCACAGCATCTCTTGTCAAGAGAAATATTCATACCATTTGAACACGCAGTTGCCTTAGCTTTCGTTTGAATAAGTTGAGGTGTTGACAGGGGAGGTGTTTAGTCGATAGTCCAGTAGGTCCACTGGGAGTCCGACACTCAGGGCGTAAATAGTCTTCACCTCCCTACCCAAAAAAAACAAAAAAAAAGTTGAGGTGCGGGTCGAAGCGCTATCATGTTGAAACAGATATGTGCCTCTTTTTTCAGCACATGTGGACGTGTTCCCAAAAAACAACCGTGTATTGAGCTGTCATTAAAAAAATGCTTTCAAATTCAACATGGCTTCGTAAATGAAAGTTGTTGTAGACAGTGTAGACAACTATAGAAAGTTGAATTTAAACCTGGCAGTAGCATTTTATAGAAAAAGGCGCACTACTTGTAAAGACACTTTTTGGACAACTTTAGAGATTTTAAGTCGTTGCAGTTCATGGTAGGGCCGCCTTAGGAAAGGTTAAAAATGTATGCATGAAATATGTAGCAGCAAATGGAAACCAAAGTTCATTGAAAAGGACCAAACGACCGTCGAATTAAAGATAAATAAAGCAGGTGCTACAAATATATCCAAAGAAATTGGTTGTCAAATTGTTTGTTCATTGTTTGTTTTGTCAAAGCTTTTGGTGGGTTTGGTACGTTGAAGAGGTTGGTCTCAATAGAGACTACCAGCATAATGTCGGTAATTATTTAGTCCCTCCTTGTGTACGTAGTCCTTCCTGCATTCTCCCTTCGCTCTTTCCTGTCAACTTGATTTCCATTTAATATGTCCTAACAGGCTTGCACAGGGGTGATTTTCTCGACAAAAAACGTAAAAGATTGAGCATAACGGGCTTAGATATGCCAAACTAGAGGACTTAAAGAATCATGTCTTATTGCTGTGCCGGGTTATTATAGCTGTTATGATTGGCAAAAAGGATAATACAACATTTGAAGCATGAAATGTCTGAGCAACGTCATTCTTTGCAAAAGGCCAGTCTTCACGTTTCATTCTAGAGAATGCAGAATGCAGGTATTGGCTGAGATTATACAGACAACATTATCGTAATGCCTCATTGACAGAATTCAGCACTAGCGCCGTAGGTGGGCCTAAGTGCGTAAGGGCCGAGAGTGAGCTGAAATAAAAGATCAAATACTGAAAATATTACTCCCAGCTTAAAAGACAAAAGGTTGACATGTAGCCCACTAAAGCCGACACGCAGATCCTGAGAAAAAAGCGACGTTCGACCAAAGCAACACAAAAGACATCGGTCAAGTGACTTTCTACTGGTACAAAAATAGAAAGAAGAATACTACATTAGAAGCAAGAATAACGTCATTCTTTGCAAAAGCCAGAAATGCGGGCTCATGGAGACAACTTTCCTAGGATACGGTAGTCTTATCGTAGTGAAAAACCCAAGTTCTTAGGACTCGTGGGCTAGTGGGCAATCGTTCCCTGCTCCTCCACCCTATTCCCGAGGATCGTTCTTTCCAACGTATCAAATTTGGGTAAGAATCAAAATTCCAAGAATCAAATTTGGCGGCCAAATTTTGAATTTGGTAGGATTTGGACGTGTGGAAGATAAGTTTGAAAAAGTAGAAAATTTGTTCAGGTGTAGACGCTGGACCGGAAAACTTTTTTGTTAGTTTTCAAAGGTACTCAAGTACCTTTGTGTTTACAGTAATAAAGCGCTATTGTTTTAATGGAACTTTAATTCAAACTTAAAACCGTTTTCATGTTGCCTGATGTCCGGTTTACCTCTTTTTTAGTCTTGGGAATGTTAAAACTTTATTATATTTCCTTTTCTCAGACCAGTTAATTATTTTCGTTTTTCCTTACAAATGGAAAATGGATGAAAATAGGCGTAAATAAGACCGGAATGATATCGTTGGTGTTTAATATTTTTTACGATTATGATTGAATTTTATGCGTTGAAAAGTATTTTCAAAATTATTTCCGTTTAGCGATGACAATAACCTAAGCTGAATATCCTATTCATATTTTATGAATGAATATCTTTTAAGTGAAAATTACAAAGCATGAGAATGGATACAAAAGATTGATTTACAGTCAATGAAAAACCACCGTCAACTGGATCTTTTATATCGTGATTAGATAAAGTGGTAATAAGTATTGTTACGATACAAAGCCTCTCTCCACTTCATATTGTAATCAAGAAAGTACTAAAAACTGTCTGGGATTTGAAATTCTTGATCTTGCGACACAATAAGGCATGAAAATATAAACGATAAAGATAATTATCCAATATTGATATTTTGTTATAAACAGGCACATCAAAATTTAATAAGTTTCACTTTGTAGACGGACGATTAGTCAGCGCTCCTCCAATTCCTAGATTTTGTATGAAATCCTGAAACCGATCATAAAATTTCCAATCGCATTCTGATTGAAATCGTGGGGTTTCCCTTCTATGAAATCAACACAATTGCGCAAAATGTATCTTGCAAACACAATTTCCGAATTTATTGTTTAATTCACATGAAATGCAAATTGTATAATGTTTACGTTGTACAATATCATGTTAACGACATTCCTGCTAATAAATAGATTTTCGCTGTGTCCGGTATAAGTGTGAGCCACGTTTACGTATTTGTCAGGTAGACAATGCCAGCAACAAGGAAAGTAACGAAATAAAATAACAACGAAATACTAAATGAAAAACTCATCAGAAAAATTATACTTGTCTATGTTCATGTTTATTGCAATAAATAATAGTTGCATTGGAATGGAATGCACGTGACGGAGCAACTATTTTCCATATAACTGATGTGCTAAAGACATATGTAAAAGTGTATATGAGGTCATTTTTTTTCATTCTAAATGAAAATTACGACACGAAAATATGAGCACAGCTCGTGGAGTAGCAATTTTCCAGCGAATTTTGTGGAAAGCTTCGAAATCATTAAGGATTTACCAAGAAATAGTAAGACAACGAAGGTGAGAAATTCTCATGAATATTTAATAAATGATTCAGAACAAAAGAAGTCCTGAATTTCACAGATCTGAGTTTATGTCGCCAGGATAAACTCAAATTACTTTATTATTACTGAACCACAACTTACACTACAAGTCGAATGGTTATTTGCTAAATCATAACTCATCTTTAATCATTAATTTCATTTTTGTACTGCACTAGATCTCAGAGTCCTTTGTTTGCAAAGAAGTTAAAGACTCATTTGAGAGGTATCTTAGGACTTTGAAACGCGGAAGAGTTCTATGTGACTTTATTCACATCTTCCTTATTGACCTTTGAACTTAGCTTTTAACACATTTCTTCGGAAAAGCCACCATTTTCCTATGCTCCAAAGCGAACTTGAAGTAGCTCTCCCATCGTAATCAGCGAAACCAAGCCAAACCTATCAAAACCCAGCGCATAATCCCTCGCAAAAGAAACCGCATTTTGCTAGTAATGTTCAAATGTATTCTCCCACCTGGTTCCATCTGAGCACCTGTGTATATCTGCGACTAGACCGCCCAGACGGACCACGACTATGTCACCAAGGATGTTGCCGCACTTTCCATTCCATCTGTTCCATTCCATCTGTTGCATGAAAATTATATGTAGTGCACGATGTTTTCTGCTTCTACTTAAAATACGCAATGAGCAGATAAGACCCTACTGATTTGAAAATGTGCATTTTCGTCCTTTCTGAGCAACACCAACTAATACGACTTATTAGTTCAAATGAGTATCTATCCTATCTATCCTAGTATCTGTCCTTACTTCACAGTCACTTCTGACATAAGTGTAGATTTACCAGAAGTGTAGAAGTGCCAGTTCAGATTGAGGATCTTTACTTTCCATACTAGTGAATGCAGGGTTCAGGTATTGGAGGTATTAGAGCTATATTCGGAGGACCTCGTTGAAAGAATTCAGCACTACAGCTGCAGGTGGCTAAGGGTAAAGAGTGAGCTGAAAGATCTTGGGAAAAAATGAAACTCCATACACCGAAAATGGACAAAATACTCTGAACTCCATACACTCCCTACGTAATGGACCAAGGGTCAGTATATAGCCCACTAAAGCCGACTCGCAGATCCAGAGACAAAAGTGACCCCAGACAAAAGCAAGACAAAAGACACCAGTCGAGGGGAGTAGAGAGATGCTGACTTTCAACTGGTACGCTTCAAATTCGGAAGAACACATGATCAAACAGACAGTTCCTCTACCAATCACGTGGGCAGACGGGAGGACTTACGCTGAAGTCCTCGAGAAGATCAGGCAAAGTGTGGAGGCCGAAAAACCAAAGCAGGCAAATAAACGGTGAGAGCGACCAAAACAAGCAACTTCCTCGTAGAACTTGAGGCGGAACCCACTGACCAAGGCTTTTTCGAAAGTGTCGTCAACAGCTTCTTTGACTCTAAAGCTGTTATCTCAACATTACAGGCAATGGTCCTTTTATAAGAAATAAGGAGCATTGGTTGGGTTGTGGATGTAAAAGAGTTCATTAGACTCCATTAGAAATGGTCACAATAATAGACATCCCGGAGAAAGATGCCAGTGCGTCTCCTGGGCAAAGTGAAAATCAAAAGCGGCTTGATTGTGTGCAGGATTCGCAGAACAGTAGTCGTAGCTCCATTCTTCAAGTGTCTTAGCTTCGGACCCATTTCCTTGAACTTCAAGGTGCCAAATCGAAGCAACCTGTGCTACAAGTGTGGCACTCCTAGCCATAGGTGAGAAAGTGAGCAAATGAACCCAGCTGTATCTTGTGCAAAGTAAAGAGCCCGAAAACTTGAAGGCCTGGCTCATATTCCAGGAAGCGGAAGGTGCCTGAATTTCAAAGAGGCACCTACCAAGGGAAAAGTGCAAATGTGATCAATAACGCAACTTAAACCGCACAGCAACTGCACAGAACTTACTTGACCAGGTTGCGAGGCTGACATGCTGCTGATATATATACGAAAAACGCCACAACAGAGAGGACGCTGGGTGGTTCTGTGACCGATCTGGTACCTTGGCCATCTGGGTGCACGATAGTTTTTCTGCTCCCAGCTCGGCCACAGCAGTGGTGATGACTTATTTAACTTTCCTTTGGCTGCTGAAAAGTATGGTTAGGTAATAATCAGTTTCGCTATGGTTTCTGCAAAACAGGGCACCAAGTCACTGATAAGCTGTCCGGTCAACTTGAATCGCGCTTCGTTTACCCACATTTCTTACCTCCTTCTGTATCTTAGACTATCTATTTTTCTCACCGTTTACGCCCTACGTAATAGACTTGTCTTGATTTTTCAGAAAGTATGACAATCGAGACCACCCTCGTGATAACCAGCACAACTTGTTCAGAGCTGTGTGTGAAATGCAACTGCTATCCATAAAGATCCTTGCCACTATACCTGAGTGAGACGCCCTCAGTTCGACTCCTTGGTAAGAGCATCAGTCCAAACTTTGGAGCAGTTTAGTTTAGTTTTTTTTTTCAGTTTAGTTTTTCGCTATACCTCAACAGCAACCTTACTATCCAGTTTGATGTAACAGCCAACACATTTTGGCAATTTTGGCGACTGAGAGCCAACACTCCCACAGCAGTCTATTCTACTGACAATCGGACTTGATCAAAGAAGCTAATCTTCTAGCCAATAATCAAGCCAAAATATTTTATTGATACATTCGACTCGATGATCGTTTACACGAGGAATAATACGAGGGATCCGATACCTTTTCAGTATGACGAACTCGGTCTTATAGCCGATATATATAATATTTTTATAGTTTTTCTTTTTTTGTTTATGGAATTATAATCCACTCGGCGCAGTATCATACCTAGTTTGAGTCGTATACCTACATGGTTCAATTTCGAGAGTACGTCCGGTGACAAATGCTGCAACTGATGCATTATTAGAATTACCGATCAGCCAAGAATCCTCCGGAAACTATAACCTTAAAAGTTTGACGCTCAAGACATTCCATAGGTCCAGGTCAATCATAGAACCTTGCACTAGCCTTGATATCACGTTCATTTTTCGCCAACCCTCAGTTGTTTCATTGACAAGCTTACTGTCCTTGACGTAGTCCCTCAACTCAAATCATCAGATACTTTGGCACCCTGAAATATTCCAGAGCGCCGAGAATATCTATCAATCCAGCAGAATTGAAGACATCCCTCAAATCGAGTATTATAAACAGTTCTAGTAGCCTCCCGAGGTGATTGTGGGCTTCTGTGCACTGGATCGCGTTTTCCACTTCTCTTATTGACCCAATTCTAGTTGGTCCAGCCTTAAAGCCATAACGTTGGAGAAATAGACCCTCAGCAGCTCGGATGGTCTCGCCAAGTCTCTCAGCTTCCCAAGCACTTTCCAAGCGGCATAGATAAGAGCCGAAATGCAGATCGTAGCTCCGGATTCCTTCTTCACCTGCTGATCAGCACAAGCCAGCATTTTGGGAGCACATCCTGCTGTAGGCAGGCGGTGAACTTACTGAGCAGGATGCCAGGGCAAGGTTGGGAAAAGGCATTCCTCGCAGAACAATTTCTGAAATGTGTTTAATCGTTCGGACTGGAGGTCACTCACTTCTTTCCATCTTTCGCCTCGTAACAATAATGGAACCATTAAACTGCCTCCAACTTTCGCTACGGGGGGAAGGAAGATGGTATTTTTGTCGGAACCTAGTTTAAAGCGCTTTATGTATCGTTGCAAATGTGTGAGTGAAAAAGGTTTTCCAAGGATACTGGCCTTAG
Source organism: Stratiomys singularior (assembly GCA_954870665.1). Taxonomy (NCBI): domain Eukaryota; kingdom Metazoa; phylum Arthropoda; class Insecta; order Diptera; family Stratiomyidae; genus Stratiomys; species Stratiomys singularior. Next base: position 7,231,285 of record OX940881.1, on the reverse strand, counting down.
TTTGCGATATTGATTATTGAGATATTGATTCTAAAATTTCTTTTTAATTTTAATTTTACTTAAATCTGTAGCAAATCTCTGTTAGGAGATAACGTAGCATTATTTCTTGATAATGTTTGTTATTGTTAATCTTTCAACAAGTACCCTTAAATGCAACATATATCACTCATCATTTTCCTATAGATTAGAATCTCATCCTAACTTTCATTGCATCGTCATACGAAATGTGAAGATGAGATGAAAATCTCAAGACGAGATAGAAAACGCAGAAGTTAGACACAGAAAAAAAAAACAGAAAGAACAGAATGTTACATTTATGACTACTTTTCTAATTAACATTCTTAAGATGCTGTAAATTCTAGGAAATACCTCAACGAGACCAAAAAACCAAACTCCAACAGTGTTGAGCTTAAAAGAGGAAGATACAAATATCTTTCTTGAAGGTGGGCTTTTGGCTGAAGAGTTTTCGTCTTCGGTACTTAATAGGATTAGCCTAATTTTTTGTGTTTGTACTAGATGTTAGCATATTACCACGCTAGTTAGCTAACTGGTAATGTTACATTGTAACGTAGCGTTGTAACATGAAAAAAAGTACGGAAGTCACCCAAAGAAGATTATGTATGATCAGCGTAACACAGGAAAAAGGTATTTACTCCTGTTTTCGAGTGTAAAATTCAAAATACGACAACTTTGTAATATTTACCGAGCACTTACAATATTATGCACTGTGACGGGAAATGTGCTCAAGTATTACATAAAGATGAGAGAGAGATAATCTGAACTTTGACTATTACGATACAGGCGATGGTTTTTTGTGTCTGTGTGCATATGTTTGTTTGTGATTGAGTCTCTGTGTGTGTGTTATGTATAACGAAGCAAAAATGCAATTCAAATGTGAAAAATAAGATAATTTTCATTGAAATGTTAATGCCTCCTATTGCATCACCAAATTCTAATCGATTATGAATTCTTTCGCGTTAAGTTCAATAAATACTTCAATGTAATATCAATAGCTTGGGTTAGATTAAGTACATATTGAAAGGAGATGTGTAAGCATCAAGTTTCATTGCTAAACAAGTTCAGTTTGCGCTAGTTTGGTTGTCCTCCTGTACTAGAACCCCGATTGCGTCGGAATTGCGATTCCAAGGTGCAATCAAACTTTAGTATCTTTTTATTTGAGGCTTCACAGATTGAGGAGGACAATGTCAACACTTTTAAGCCATTGTCCATCTACGACGTTTCCATTTTTCAGATTATCATATTGGAATACGTCTATAAGGCTTTTAGGAGGCAAAAGTGTTGTTATCCTTAAAATCTAGATTATTCGAAATGGATGTTCAGAGTTTTCTTAATTGTCCCAGTTCTTTAGGCAATACCGAAGCACAACAGGAAAATAAACATCGGAACAATTGTTTTCTCTGCAGCTAGAGCAACTGAACTACCGACTAGGAACCTCCTCTGTCAAGTCTGCACCTCTCAAACGCAAAGAAAAGCTTTTTTATCGTAATTATAAAGGTTATAATGCATTTAGTCTTGCCTTTTCAATTCGTCTTTCAGCAAGGGTTGATGAAAGAGAGAAGGGCTAGTAGGAGAAATATATCCTTGCCTCTATCTTCACATGTAATGAAAGATACTTTACTTTATAAGAACCAGAAAAAATCGCACGAGATTTTCGCAACGCATAGTTCTACATGTAAGTTGAACTTTTCATCTCTTCCTCCAAGCTACCTCGAGCGATCACTCGCAATATTTCTACAAGATGTAACGAAGTCTTGCAAACTTTTGGTATGAAAATCAAGTATAGGTTGTATCATTCGTAAAACCTGGACCAGACGGCAGTCAGGAAACAGTGATTTTTCCATTTTTTGCTAGTAAAATGGCTGATAACCTGCGTTAAGTTATAGAAAGTCTTAACATTCTTTCGTTTAAAACACGACTCCAAATCTCTGATTAGACACTTGCACCTTCATCGAATTTCGGTTGTCTATCTTTCCTGCCACAGAACGGAGTCCTTACTTTCTCCTCTGATGAAGCAGCAATTCTACTTCCCTCCCCTTGTGCCGGTGGAACCTCTTTTCGTCTTTAAAATGGAAGACAGAGCAGTTTGCGGAAGCAACCCAAAAAGTGCCACCTGGATCCCACCCTGATGTTGGACGCAAACGTTGGAGCCACATAGCAGAAGCGGCTTCACTGCAGTCATCAGTAGGCGTCTTTGATTGCAACTCTTTTGTCGCCATACCATGACAGCAGCCTTATTATCCGGTTTAAGGGAAGAGCCAAAACTTTGATCACAAAGCCAGCGTACTTTATCGTCTTCTTGGAGGCAAGGTTCACATCACAAATTTGGTTCATAGAAATTCTGGGGATCTGCTTTGTGATCAGAATGCAGAAGGTTCGCACAAGTGTTTGGCTGTATCCATCTCTTCAGAAACTCTATTCATATAATTGGTATCGTACTCCACTCGGTATCATCGCTCTGGCTTGCGATTGCTCAATTGTAAATCCAACAAACAAAGTCACTTTATGATTTATTGACTTTATCTATTTATTGAATTGCTCGTTTGGTAGCTACAGTTTCCAAGTTCTGTCATACAAGACACAGCATAAAGGCCTGGACCAAGAGTGGAACCTTGTGCTAAACCTTATGTCGCGTTCAGTCTTTGGCAACATTTCATTGTGTCATAGACGAGCTTTTCGTGCTTTGGATTCACCCAAAGTATTCTAGATAACATCAAACCACCTAGTTGAATTGACGGCATACATTGGTCCAATAAATTTGTAGAGTAAAGAGTAGATGTCACACGAGTAAGCCTAATCTATTATAGTCTCCATCCTAAAGAAAAGCAACCTTTGATTTAAAATTTATAGGCATTAAAGTATCAAAAGTATCAATTTATCAATTTTGCAGGCTGCTAAGATGCAAAGTCCTTGGTTCCGTGGCAGTCAATCATTAGGTTAGAGAATTAGAAGAGCTGGAATCTTGGCAATGAAAACTGATCACTGTCAAACCAAGTTCTGCAGAAGAACTTCAATATCGATGAACTTAAATGGGAATACAACAGTATCGATTGGAATATTCTATAAAAAAAAATTATCGTAGATTTTTGCAACTTATCGAAGCTGGGTCGTCTCTCCAAAATGACAATTATATCGTCAAAATCACAATCCCGTCGTTAAAAAAATTGTTACAAGGGACGGAGAGATGGGATTGTCTCACTGCTGTTTAGCCTAGCTCTAGAATATGGAATAAGGAAATACTCTACAGACCTTCTGTGTCAATGAACCAACGCTATAAACAGAACTAAATGGTAGGTTACGGCGATATATATTCTAGGTGGTCCTCTAGATTTGCTGAAGAAATTTCCATTAATTTTCATTCCTAATATCCTATCGAGGTCCTCAAGATTCGCTGAAGAAATTATTATAGCCAGGCTATCAGAAGCATATTCGGTCGGGCTTTAAATTGACAAGGATAGGAAAATGTACATGGCTACAATATGAAAAAAGACCCCAAGTCGTTTTTCAATACAAACGCTGAACTGTCGAAGAGTAGAAACCGGCTTCTGGATGGTTTCGCCAAACCTGATCTAAAACTTGTGAAGGACGATGAGGAATCAGAGAAGCAAGAAGTAACTATACAGTTCCTGTACGATATTTTAATCTCCTTTATGCGAATTTTTCAGTCCAGGTTCATTCACCGGAGAATAAAGTTCAAAATACAAGAAGATATGCTCAGCCGAACTTCAGCATTATTCGTTATCATACGTGAAAGTAAGGATCATATTATTAAGAAATTAACTGATGATTAAACTTAGTGAAAATTCATTGTGCGTAGGCTCTTTATTAATCATCATTTTTCAAAGTTAGAGTGAGCCACTCTATGTTCACTAAGTTTCATTGGCTAAAATAATGTTTGAATAAATTTGACATAGAAATAGTTGGGATAAGGTGCAGCTCTGTCTCACAGTCCAACTGGCTAGTGAAAATAGTCCCATATAAAATGTATAGAACTGAATGCAGCTCCTACAATGAGGCCTAACTGAAATGTGAAAGACGTTAGACATAGAAGCTGTTGTGCATAGGTGCAGCTCCTGACTTCAACTCCAACCAACTAGTGAAAACTCTTCCTCATGAAGTTATTGGTTATTGTGTTATAAGGACTAGACTGACATCCTGCCTTCGAGCTAAACTGACATGTGAACAAGATTTCGACATGAACGTTTTTGACATAAGAAGGGATTCCTGCCTTCGAGCCCAATTCACAAGTAACTAAGGTTCGGCATGGATGTTGTTCGGACTGCATACAGCTCTTTCCTTAGAACCCAACTGAAAGATGATCCATAGTGAGAAATACAGTCAATAATGAAATACTCAATCTAGTGGTAAACATCCATTAAAGAAGGATCCAAAAAGTGGAATTTTCCAGAACAGGATGCCCATAATTCAAAATGAATTACGCCTAGCCCAATCGAAATACCCTATATCGATATGGGTCAAGGAGGACATCTGAGGAGCCGAAGATTCAACAATTAGGTAATGTAATACAGCTGATATTGTTGAACAAGGATGTAGTATTGAACGATGTGGGAGACGGAGCAGGCCAGAAAGATCTTAAGCTAGCCGGGTGAAAAAGTTTGGAGACTATGTAGATGCATACACGAAGATGCAAGGCATTTCGCATGGAACAAAATGGAAACTGTAAGTAAGGATAGAAGGTACCAAAGACAAACAAAATTAAAGAAGAAGGTTCAAGTTTAGTTTGAATAGCAATTAAAATGTGGGCATTAGTTAGTTAGTGTCAAAGGTCAACTGTCAGCTAAAAAACTTAGATTTGAATTTGAGTTCCTGGTATTGAAGTATCCGTCCACCAAACTGCAATAAGTACTTGGACGAAATTATTAAGGTTGAACGTGATTCTGGCCGGACCAGCTTCTCGTGGTCTGGCTGTCTTGAAATAAGGTGGCTCTGACATACCCTATGGTCGAAATTTGGTCGCATACTGAAGGCTTTTTACACCTTGAGTGTCGGACTCCCAAAAAGAGTTGGAACAGGACTACCGACTAAACACATCCCCTGTCACACCGAGAACCTAGCCTGAAACTGTTTGTCACATTTCATCGGACAAGGCCTAATTAATCATCGACTAGCAGCGCCTTCTGGTTAAAGGACATTCCTCTTTCAGCACGGATGGATGGGAAGGAACAAGATTGCTGTCAGATAGATCCCCCTTCCATCTGCACCGCCAAGCGATTCATGATGCCCTTCTTTATAAGAAGAACTGTCCGTACGTAATGCGACACACAGCTTCAATTGTCTTTTGATTGCATCATTTTTTCCGTTACGCTTTCTGGAGAGAGTACACCTATTTTCTTCGAGAGGTGTGAATGAAGACCTGTCCATCTTGCACACGTAAAAAACGTGTGGTAGACGTGATCTGTCATCCTCGGGCAGAACAAGCAAGCCGGGGACAGTGACTTTCCCATCTTATACAGGTATGACTGAAAATACCCATTACCACTGAGTACCTCGCGTTTCGCTTACCCATAATTGCTGCCACAATGTTAGGGTCCTTTTCTTTCTTCTCGGCTAACAGCTTCTCTCGCCGATTCCCCTCTACATAAGTACATACGTTTCCGTTCTTTTGCAAGAAATATAATAGGAACCATCACCGAGACAACCAGCAATGCAGATTTAGAGACAATGAGATATGCAGCCGCTATCTGCAGAGCTCCTTGCCTCGGTACCTGTGCCAGACGTCCTCCGTGCGACTCTTTGCTAAAAGCCGCACCCACCCGAAAGTGAATAACACGAGGGATGAGCTTCTTCAACCTCGGTCTTTACAAGCACAAAGCTAAACTCATGGCTTGTCATCCACTTGCTCATTCGACGCAGTACCGTACCCAGTTTTAATTGCTGTTCCTATTCGACAGTACATCCGACAACTAGTGCTACGACACTGCTACGTCATCTGCAAAGCCAATCAGACGCGACTCCTCTGGTAACCTCAAAAGCTTATCGTTCGAGATATCTCATATGTTTGGGCCAAGAACGGAGCCCTGTGCCACTGCCTAACCACAACCTTAATATCTTCAGAAATAAAAGCATTTACGAACGGAAGAAGTTGCTCCTGAAAAGTTGTTTGCGCATGTTGAAATAAAAAACAAAGTATTTCTAGTAAATAATAACTTTTATCCTGACACAAATTGAGAGCAACTACAACCATCGATGATCTGACTCAAGAGATGAAATGAGCATCTTTGAATAACTGGACTATAGCGTAAGTACATTCATCGCTAACAGTTCAAGTATACCGCTGATCAAAAAGTATTCGACCAAAACAGTTAGGATTTTATTTTGATTGATAAATTTTCGTAAAATGAGAATAATATTCTCAAAAGTGTTGAGTACAAACGTCATACACAGACAGCTCTACTTGTGCTTTTGCTATCTCTGTCTGAAAAAGTCACCTGAGAGTGTTAGTGCTATATGCAGCTACGAACTGATGGAACTTCACGACTATAGCAGCCAAGTATCAATGGTGAATAGGGTATAAGCAAGAGCCTTTCAACGTACTTCAAGATAATTAAGCTTCGTAAAATACAAAAAATTAGCACGGAGCAATTAACTAAGAACGTATAAGCAGATAAGGCTATAAAACGAAAGGCCAGTACGAAAGAGCTAGTTGGACTCGATTGACGACGAAGATTGCCGGCAAGATGTTCAAGCTGAAGGACACAATTGATGGAGCAAGACTGTTTAGGAGGTCATGTAGGGGTTAGGTCAAGACCCGTGAAGTTTTGTGGAACGATGACGACGTCCTTTCACGTGCAAGGGTTACTTTAAAGTAAATCAGGTGTGGATTTAGTTGAAAAATAGTGTTTTCAGCAACAGTACGAAATTCGTTTTCACGGTGAGATATTTGGGACCAAGGACCTTGCGTCATTTATTGTACAATGCACTTCGAAATTCAACTAGTTTATCCTGGTTTCCAGTGCTTAACACGCAGTATCTATTATTGATTGATCGACCCCATCGTAATAGTCCTATTACGCTTCAACTCTTTCTAACATCATTCCGGTATCGAAATCAATTTTCTTGGAAATTTTCATTCTTGTCTTATCAAATGGCAATTTTGCTAATTGCACCTTTTTGCTTTTTTGTTTGATTTGTGTGTTTGCTACCTTTAGAAAGTTTGATAACCTCCTGCAAAATTTTAACAATTCGTACAAATGACTGGAACACAAGAGAGTAGCGATGGGAATCATCAGTGTCGCCTTCCTACTAGTTTGTCAGGGAACGATATCAATATAATCAGAAGCACACATGGATGGGTGACATGTGTTGATAGTAGTCGTTTTCATTTTTATGTATATTCCAGTGGAGTGAGTGAGTGTTACCACTAAATATGTTTTTTTTTTTTTGTCGATGGGATGGTGTCAAGTTCACACGGCCTTGAATTCTTCGTTAGCTCCAACAAATATTTGTGATAAGAGCGTAAATGTTATTGTAACAAAAGTATTTTCAAATGAGTTATCGGGATGATGCCACCAGTCTAGTTGTCCGTTGGCTCCAAGTACAATTGATAAGGTCCATCCTCATCATTTCAGTTTACGTAATACGGGGAAAGACGACACTGTTGATAGTAGGATGCAACGATGTACTGGTTTGCTACTAGCAGACTGCATCGCGTCATGCATAATAATTATCATTGATTAGACTGGAAAGTTGGAGGAAAACAAAAATATTTACTCAGAGAATTCATATGTTGTCAATATGGAACTTTCAGCTGGAGCGAGGATAAGTCCAACCCAAGATGTAAACTGACGCTCTCAGCATTCTCCGAAAAACTTTATGGTCAGACCTAATGCAGCACTCGTAGCTCGATCCTTAATCACCACATTCCTGAGAGGTTTTTCACATTTCTCCGTTCATGCCTAATCATTCGTTCAAATTTCATCATTTTCTATTGTTGAATTAGCAGCAATCAAAAACTAAAGTTGATACGGCAAACAAAGGAAGAGAAAAAAGAACTCACATCAACAACAGTGCATGTGTTACATGTGTCGAATTACATGTCGCGCACAAGTGATATTCAATCAGCTTAAATTATTCATGGGAAGTCAGAGTAAAATGTCTCTTTGTCAGGTGAGAATTTGAAGGGATGATTGTCCGATATGTGTGTTTAGTTTGACCAGATATTGATATGTGACGACACTGACACGAGCGTGTCTGAAATTTCTCGTTGTTTGGAGCGTGCAGACGATAATGGCAAATGATATATTGGGTCAAATTATTATGGCGTTTGCAAAATCGAGGGTGGCATGCAATTCGAGGAAAAAATAGATTCTTATTCAGAAGAGGATCGGAATAGGGTAATCTAATACCTTGGTAAGTAAAACTTGTTCTAATTTTATAGACATGGGTTTTCGTTAGCGACAGTTCTATGTCCTTTACTCAAAATAATTTGGAAGATTTTGGCATACGCCTATTATACTACAGAATACAGTGGCACCAGCATTAACTCCAACTGTCAGGATTTTCATGAAAACCCTTCTTTACGTGGCTTATATCGTCAATCATAGTGAGAGTGTTACACTATCTCCTTAAGGAGCATCATTCAGAATTTTAATATACTTTTAAAGATCACATTTGACATAAAACAGCTCCCTGAAATTCTGTAAACGTGCGGAAGAAATGTCAATTGAATCAAAACAAACAGATGTTTATTCTCACCTTGTTGACTGGAAGACCCGGAGCGATAATTTCCCGAACAAATCAGAGCAATTGCCAATCAGGAGAGGATTTAATGCGTGTCAGTAAACCTACGGTGAATGCAATGTGGCCTAGCCCCGCGAAGAAGGTGAACCTGAACAAGGCGAACACTGTACTGTAGCGTAAGTGCCTACAGCATTAACACTCCCAGGCGGCTTCTCCCAGACAGAGATAGAAAAAGCACAAATAGATATTTATTGGTATTTTTATTTCGTGCATGAACTTAGAGAGGGTGTTCATTCTCTATGCGAAAATGAGACAAAATTTACCAATCTAAAATAAGTTTCACATATTTAAGTTCAAAATCGTTAAATCAGAAGTTTACTGAGTTTAGTGGTGGTTATGAGCAATATCTGTACATTCCTTGCTACAGCACGGCTCAGAACTATTTGGCGATGCTCCCAGCAAAAAAAAACAGCTCTTGAAACGGATGGTGTTGGAACAGAGACGTAGAGGCTACCAAAACGCTTGTACATAGTCAAATAGTGTCTGGATTTTCGGTTAGAATAGTCATAGATGTAATAACTACTACTTTCCTTGCCAATGAGGCCGGAAAATCCTAATTGCGTTCATGAGGAAGGACAGCACCTACTCGGTGTTAAACGGAGCGGCTTTCTTAAATTACGGAGCCTTGGTTCAAAATGATGATTGGACCGATTATTACCTAAAGCAGTTTTTTAGTGGACCCGGAATGTCGCAGTCAGATCTGCATGAAATTCGTTATCTCTTGATTGCACATTTCTCTTTGGCGAGACAATGATGCCTATCATACATTATATTCAAAACCTAGATGGATTCAAGGAAGCAACGAACTCCTTAAAAGAAGGAGTGGTTTCTATTCGGACAGCTAGGTTGGATATATGGCAACTTCAGAAAATGGAAGCATGAGGTGCGTTTGGCTCAGACTGGGCTTGAACTCGCATTTATCACCTATTGACAGCAAAAGAAGGGCGTTTTTCTCGTAGCAATTCGTCTGCCTCCCATCCTTCCTACAAGAAAGAAGATTCCCGAACGTTTGGAGCAAAGACAAAAAAATGGACCTAGTCTGAAGTAATGTGCCAAACCATTCAAGGCAGTATTCACAGATTAACAGGTAAAGTCTGAGCCTGGATTCTGAGGATGAATCCTTTAATTTATGTATATCCAGCAGTCATTTGACTGTAACTTAGTGACACGCTAAGATTGTCTGACGATTTTTTGAATGACATCAAACAATAGTAGAAGTTAGCTAGTCAATTTGGATTTCCAATAGGATTGCGGCTACAGAAGCATTGACTATACTGGAGAAATATTTTGAAGAGTGTTTTGTATTGAAAACACAAATATTTGAGTGACAGAAAGCATCCAATGAAATTCAGGTCTATGTTGTCTATGCCCCTGGGTGAGTGACGATAACATTGACAGAGAGAAGTGAATTGTGCCTCAAAATTATTCTTGTTGTGCCAGTCTATCCCGTTTCCTGTCCGGATCGTTTCGCCACATTTCGGTGGTTGTGAAGCGCATCACCGTCAGATTCACTTTGAAAAACCCGAATCTATTCTAGCAGACGAAACGCTTTTCGGCTTGGAACTTTCCAAAAATTGCCGTCCGATTCCAGCCAAATTTTTCAGCAATTTGTTTCAGCAGTGCCGGTCAAACACAAAACTGAAGTCATTGCCAGGTCACCATGCTCGCTAGTTTCAAATCTCAGAGGTTATTTTCTGTTATTATTTCGTTATTTATTTCGAATCTCCCTCCGAAAATTTGACCACAAGTCGGTTAAAATTATAAAAAGAATTTGGCTGCAGGAACCAAAGGCTATCTCAGCCGAAGCTCATAAAAAATATATGGAAATGTTGATTGACCGCTTACATATTTAAACTGGTTCAAAGAATCTTATATTCAAAGCAAAAACAAAGATTTTCGATAAATGGCAATATCTTCGCATGAAAAAATGATGCGAATGGTACATAATAATATTTTTTAACGAGAATGGAGCAATTTTGATCGGATGTTGCACCAATTTAAGTAAAGTAAATGGATGAAAGTGAAATGGCTGGAGGAACATCTATCCGGGACGAAAGAGTTTTAAGGCGGCGATAGAGTTACGCATGCTAAACATGTTGCGAGTCCCTGACGTGGGCGAAGAAAAAGCAAATAATCATGGTCTTAGCTAAAAGCATCTTGCAGACCATTCTCATTTGTGTCTAGTCTTCTTTATAGTATACTTTTTTGTATGCAATTACAATACGACATTTTTATCACACTTTTGGTATTTTATGAATTATATTCTTGCTTTTATGTTGAAGATATTGATGGCACATGGAATGGAAATTGTTGTACTTGCCAAAAAGGCATTCGTTTCTTAATAATGATTTTATTCATATACCTTAATTTGTTTTATGTTTGTTATTGATTGATTTTCTTTTCTTGAAATAACTGGCTCTGCATGGCGAAAAGCTGAACAACAAAAACAAAAACCATATGTAGATGGATTAGAATGTCGCCCTCAAAGTTAAGTATACTAATCCATGGAGAAGGTCAATAGAGAATATTTCATCTTCTCTTTCCGCACTCGTAACACTGTTCATGTGACCACATGTGAAATCACTGTTAGAATTTTAATCAGACCGCACGGACCATCCATCTACCTCTGCATGACCATGTACAAGACTTCTATGCACAACCGCCCAATACAGGAAGCATATGGTCACATACGTTACTAATCGTATGTAGATAAGTTCATTTCATATTTCATTTCGTCACTCGACCTGTTTAATGCACCATAAAATTTATATCTAATGCCGGATATTAACGATAAATGTCACATAATCCTCAGTTATATCCGATACAAACAGCTACAGGTACTTCAATCCAGGTGAGATATGATATCATTTCTAATGTATAATGTGAAGGTGAAATTGTAGGGTGGAGTTGCAGTTGCAGTATTTGTTGTCGAATTGTTGCTATTCGGTTGGTTAGATTTATTGTACGTGCTATGAATCTATACTGAAATCTAGCATACAGGTTGCATCAGTGTGGCAATAAAAACTAATTGTTGCACTATCTGCCTAGGTGGTTAATTTGGATTGTATTTGTTCCCGAGGATGGTTTTTTAGGCCTCGAAAATTTCGTTGTTGTTGAAAACGTTGTGCACACTCCGCACTGAATGCACTCATTTGTTTTATAATAAAAGATAAATTCGTATTAAATACAAAGTTGAATCTAACAGTTATTATATTGGAGCAATGAACAATACCTTGAATACATTTTATTTTTCTTCATAACTTAAACTATTATTTACATATTTGTCCAGCGACAAAGTGGTGACCCCGCATTTCTACTGCAGTTGAAAAAAACCGTGATGACAAATCAAGACTGTGAGGCAGATGCTTAAGTAGTTTCCAGTGTATTTCGTACCTCGTTGCAGGATAAGACTTTTCCAGACTAGAATTTCAAGTTTACAGTGAAGGTGTTCAGCCGGTATTTCAGAAGTTTTACACGTCTAAGGCTCCCACATTCAGAGCGCAAATAGTCTTCACTTGTCTGCACAAAAACAATTTTTCAATTCCTCTTGAGTCCATGCATATGTGTGCTTCCTAGCATCGTTGGAAACAGTATCGTTCTTCTGGAAGAGTTGTTTCGACTGTTTGTTAGCCTGCATCAAATGGTCAGCAGTAGCATCAAGTATTGATCGTATTGAGTTCCTGAAGAGAATTAATCAGAGTTTCACCACTGCAATCCTAAAAAATCGTTGCAAGGTTGCTTCTCGTCGGCTTCCGCAGTGCCTCTTCTTAAAAAGATCAAAGGTATCAAAGGATAACAATCATCCTCTCTGTTTGATATTTTGCAAACGCAATGCCACATACACGGGAAGACTGTTTGCCTTGTGATCTCTAACCAAAAAGGCTAAGAACCCATCTTGCTCACATGTTTCCGTTTCGCAAATATTTGATTGCGCATTCCCCTCTGACCTTCCGTATGAATTGTATTTTGATTTCAAAAACTGTACAATCACCTTCATACAACTCACAAGTTACACGAGTATTCATCTCATCTCATTGATGCCTGAGTCCTGGATTGGCACGCATAAATCTCGATGTTCAAAGCTATCTGAAAATTCGCTTTGCTGGTTTTAAACGTGAGTAATGGAAAGAGCTTGACCGCCAAACTGAAATCGGAGGGTGAGCAGACCTTATTGACTGTTTTGAATCCGTCAAAACGCTCAAAATCCAATAACGCTAGGACTAGGATTGTAGTTACGGTCCAAGTAGCCGAGCTTGCTCGTACATCGTATGGAGTATCCATGCAACTCCTTCCGCAAACCTCAACCCTCGAGGTGAATTCAGAATCCGCGGATAGTTGGGAGAGCCCCCATATATATGAATAGAGCAGCTTATTGGGTTATGACATTTCGAAGAGTATTTTATTTTTGTGATAAAGAAGTGAAAGCTGTGTACGCTCTGAGTTTGGGACTACTAGACGCGCAATACTCCAGGAATGCCCACTAAACAGCGTGGAACCAGTCGACATATTACTTCGGGTTAGGGCTCGTGTTTCTGCACCTGGGAATGCCTTCCGATTACGGGAATCGCTTCTCCAGAGGGAACGAAATAATAAAAAAGAGTTCTCGCGATCCTTAACGCCTCCCAACATTCAAATATGCCTTTTTTTAACTGAATAGTTTCAGAAATAGTTCGGTTTCGTATCTATTGGTCTGAAAGCTGGGGATCTTCAATATAAGCTAGTACGCACAATCTGATTGGAGACGAATAACGTCTCTCATTATACGGTCATAATTGAATGAAAATCTTGATTCTTGTCTAAAGTGAGGTCAAGCCTAATCAAGGCAGTTATTCAAATAAAGCATAAAACCATGCGACTTCATCACAAAACAGGGCTTTTACCTGACACGAATTTGATGATAAGATGTTGCAAATTAGGCTTGTGTGTCTCCTGATCCATTATTTGAAGGAGAGTTATCTTAATTCCGTGTCAAAAAGAGACCAACATACTCTCTTTTTCATACGCTCTTTGTTAAGAGTGTATTGCTGCTATTACCTAAGACGTAATAAGTGGAAGAGTCCGGGACATCATTGTTTGATCTCCATCGTATTAATTTACTGCCGCAGTCCAATCCTTGCTTGTCACTTAGTTTCAACTATTCCTACTCTCATTGTTATCAGAGCAAGGAGGCTTATTCCTATCTTTATATCCAGGTTCACCTCGTTCAAAATGTTAAGCAACACTTAGCACATTCCTTTCTTTGACTCGTGAATAATATTAAAAGGAAAGCATCCAAAATTCCAGGAATGATACACCTAGAGGCTTTGCGGCAGAGCCAAATCCCAGGTTTGTGAAAGTCATGAATGCATATCTGGAATTGCTCGATTGCAAAGACCTGTTGGAGGAATCCGAAAAACTCCTTACCCAGCAGTTTCTGCATGAGTAAGTTGCAATGTAGGTGAAGTAGAAATCATCAGAGTGCGACTAGAGACAATGAGAAGAGAATTAGATAAAACTCTTAGCAAGGAGATAAAAATCACAATAAAGGACAGGTTTTATTAAGCGATAAGTCCAGATCTCTGGCTTTGTGACAAAACGAGGACCAATGAAACTTTATTGAGGAAACCAAAATAGTGTAATTTAAGGTGAATGAAATCAAATAGGGACAAGCCAAAACGAAATGCAAGCTGAAATAATCTTTTAGAGGAAATATTGCAAGAAGTCGTTTTGAGGTTGAAACCAATGAGCCGTCTTTGCGCAAAAAGGATCAAAAACTAGCAGAGAACAGCAGGAATAGTGTAAGAAACTTGATGATATCTCTGGGGTGTATGTGTCAAACGAATAGGCATTACCAGGGGCAACAGATGTATAACTTCCAGCGATGATGAGGATTTTGATTTTTCCTAAATTGTTTAAATTTCTTCCCTAATAGTCGTGAAACTTGATTCTTGTGAATCTGGCTAGAAGAATTCAAAAACTTCAGAGAAGATCTTAAAAACAAAGAGTTGGTATACTAAGCGACCGCATACCTCAAGCTTCTGTTCTGGGTTTTGTAAGGCTGGACCACCTGTCAAAAGCAAACCGAATGCTGGAAACTAACAAAAAATGTTACCCTACAACCAGAAAAGAAAAACCATTTTTTGGGAATCATAGGTCTAGTATGAAAATTGCGTCGTGCGTAAGTAATATTTGCAAAACTACTGAAATTGACACACAGACAACTCACCTGCCACTCGCGTTACAATTTTTCGAGCCTAATATTTTTAATTCATGTCAAAGTTGCGAATTACACTTAAAAGACCATTGAAAAATTGTGAATTATAGGCATATAGCCAACATATATATATGTATGTAATATATAAATAACGCATAAATCGATAGAAATGTGTAAAAATTCAAGGAGAGCAAGTTTGTGTGAAATAAAGTCGAAACTCATACCCTGCCGATGAAAATTTCATTTCGTTGCCTTCTACGGATTCAAATAAACTCTAAATGATAAGAGGTTTATTATTTACACAACAGTCACATTCTGGAAATTTATAAGAATACTCATTGAAAATTTTCTAAATAAATTTGAACATATTCCTATGAGACTTGATAAAAGCCTTGATATATTTTAGAATGTTTTTCTCTGGTAACGCACTGGATTGAAAATCGTGGCAAATATTTTCTAATATTTTCTACAGATTAAATGCTCTACGGAACCGGTTCCTTATTTAGCTTGATTTTATGACAATTTTAACAAAAGTTTTGGATAAATCGGGGAAAGTAGTTTTGAACGCTAATTCAGGCTGCAGTCGGGCATTTCATGACGTTGCCGAAGTTGAATTTAATTTTTTGAAATCAAAGTATTCATAGGACATCTTTGACAATACTTTAATAAGAATATTCCGAAATTAACTTAAATTGTTTTTTAAATTAAAGTTTTAATTCTTCTATAGATTTGTAACTATACTTACATCGTATTTATTTGGCCTCATTGTACCCGTTTATTTGTATTTGATCGCATTCGCATTAGGCCGCACTGTACCTCATCACAATTTAAACAATTTAAAACTCAACGAATTTAAATATTTCAAATTGAATTCGACAATCGAGACTGGAACACTTCCAACAAACACTTTCCACTAACTGTTATTCAAGAAGGATTTCCTTCTAGCAGAAATTCCTTAGAATAGCGTCGTTACACACTTAACAGGCAGCGATCAAATGTGATCCTTGGAAGCGAAAGAAATAAAATAAAAGCACTTTAAATATCAGCACAAACATAATTCAAAATGAACTTTATTCCATTGAAAGAAAGAAGAACAGAAAAAAACAAGAACAAAACCTATGAAATAAAAGCACAAAACGGCAAAAAGCGAAAACTTATCTTTTTATTTCGGATACAACAGAAGACGAAAAAAAAAATACAAATTGCACTAAGCCTGGAGATGAACTCTCTCAAATTCGAAGTGGCATCCCTCTACGCCACTGGATTATTCGATACAAGAGAAAATCGCGTAAGCATGAAATATTTCAGCGATTCACTTTTTCAAATATTTCCCGCGCCACGCCAGGCACTAGAGTCGGAGCAAGCGTATCCGTTTCGTACGGACGAAATGGCAGATGGGCCACCGGCAGGCACGCGGTAACCGCGAAGTCACGGATAAGGCGCGCACTTTTTGCAGGTTTTGCGGTTGCTGTTGACGCAAAAGAAGCGAATAATAAGTGACACAGAGACAATAAAAGCGTGAAATAAGCGAAGGAGCAAAGATTACAACAATTTTATGGTCCTATTCTATTTCACTGGCAAACGCTGACCACAAAATCGCGATCGCGCTCAGACTCGCCCCAAACAATAATCGGTTGCCCGTTGCATCTTCACCTCGCCGGAATGATCCGCGAGCTGCGGTAATACGCGACTGGTGATCAGTTTCTCAAGATTTCCAGATGTCCTTGGAGGTTGGCCGCTAGTGGGCAAGAGTCGAGCTCATTTGAAAGGCAAAACAATACTAAATTCAGCAGAAAAACAAACTTGGATGCGTGTAAGTTCAATTTATTAACTGTTCTCATTGTTTGGCGGACAATTCGATAGCAAAAACATTGAAATTTATCAACGACTGATTACTCGGAAACAATTGAAGATCGCTAGGGCGGACGGCGTACCGTCTAGCGGCGTAGGTCCGGCGATAACGCGAGCGAGAATCCGAACTCACGTGCGAAGGACGCGTGTTCCGCTTGTACGCTCGGACTTATGCACCCTGCGATCAGGTCCTTGAATGAACGGTTTCGAAATGGGCTTCGAGCTCGCAACTGAACTACCCCGAATGCGAGCCAAAGTCTTTGCTACGCCGCACTCGAGTTCGGCGAATTCCGGTAGTTCGTCAACAGATTAGCGAAGAGCGTTGCCACGCGTTAAGCGCTTCTCATTCCGACTTTCAACTCGATGTGAACTCCACCGAACGTGGTTCGAAACTGAGCTCTGGGAAATTTCTACAAGCCGCGGAGCTCGAGCCCCTTCGCATTATCAGCAGTCACGCACGACACACCAACTCCACGGGAAATCTCATATCCTGAGGACTCGCAACCAAACAAACGCATCAGGACTAGTGCCACTGGTCGGGCTGCAGTGCATCCACCGATTTGCCGGATGTCCATTGTGAACGCGCCACCCACAGCCGGTGAAATTCGCACTCAAACGGGCGCGCAACCACCACCCTCCCGGGCACATCTTCGCTTGCATGCGAGTTGCATCCGAAAGCCCTTCCGCGGGTTCTTGCACCGCATCCAACTCTGCCGCCACATGCACTCACTTGCATGCCACCAACATTTCCACTCAAACCGACATCGCTTCTCTCGTGACAGCCGCGAACTTGTCCGTTGACACACGTCTGTCGCATGCTAGTGGACATCCTACCCTCGTTTGAGTGGAAATCGCGTTGTACTTGCATGCGACAAATACGAGTGGAAATCGACGCGAAGGGCATGCGTGGTCCGCGATAGCGCACAATGCACTTGTTGGATTACGTAAGCGAAACGCATCTTCGGTGCATTCTTCCGCAAGACGTCGTTCTTGTTGGAGTGCTTCTAACTTGCGTCCGTGCTTGCTCTTCACTCTGGCCAACCCACTCAGGAGTGAAAGCGCGCCGAAAGTTTTCCTTATCGCAACGAACGTCTATTTGCAAGCGATGACCAGTTATCGCAAATTCTTTTTGTTTCAAAGATGTTTGCCGATAGGCGAAGATATCAAATGCGTTTGCGATTAAACGAAGAGATGCGGTGACCCGGTGAATAGTGTGCGAATGTTGCCGCGGAGGCAACATCCTCAACATTATGAGGCCGAGATCATTTGATTTTTCGCACAAAATTTTCCATGAATTTCAAACGAAATTCCCGCGATCAGACCATCGAGGAATGTCTATCAGACGTTAAGTCAAACATCATTATTCGGTGTGCCCATTCAACTAATTCACACATAATTTCGCACTTAGTTAACGAATGCAGAAATATTTTGCCATATTTGAGCTGAATTGCGGCGATTTCGAATACGGACCGAGACAAGTGCAAATTTCTAATTTTCGGAAAGTTCGCGAGTCTCGGACCTGGATCGCAATGAGAATTATTCAGACTGTAATCATAATCGCGATTTGAAAATTTGATTCTTGACCTGGAAAATAATTTCTGTTGTTTATCATATCTGAGCCTTGTTCTTGAGGCGAAGAATTTCATGGAGACTTTGCTTCTGGGTAAATCTTATCGTTGACTTTGTAGTTGGTAGCTCCTTTATCGAATTTTTCGAGATTGTCCAGCATTGAATTAGCTTAATGTGATTCAGGTGGACCATGGCACACATGAGCGATAGAATTCATAATTTATCGTTGAAAAATGCAAGCAAAACATTGATTAAAGCAATAAAAACGTGAAAATCCCATAGGTGTCCAGTTATGGGATGATAATAATTTTCCAAGTACGGGCAACAATCTTCGAACTAACAGACGTCGATCAAGTGCAGCATCCTATCCTTAAGTTCTGATCGAAGGACAGTTTGTTCATTCATTAAAACCGTCCAGGCTCCGAATATGGTTGTAACTACCGAAATCTCGCCTTAAAGTCTCAAAGTGAAAACGACGACCATGGTCAACCACACTGCCAGGGTCAATTATGGTGAAACTAGGAAATCAGAACAACCCGCGGATCAAACTTGCACTAGTGAAGCGGAAGCCGTCCTGTAGGTAAGGGTAAGGGAAGTCCCATATGTTATTTTAAGGCAATTGCTCCACATACATCAAAATTTATGACCGATCATACTTTGAACACAGTGCTATATTGGAAGGAGTCATTCTGCAGCAACCTTACAAATATTTGTCATTATCGTGGTGTCTAGTCTACCAAATCGAGCCTATGCTAAAATGAAAATCTTTTTCTTGCCAATCCTTAAAGAAAAGAGGGATCCAAAAACATTTCGATTGTCCTTAGAGACTTCAAGTTGTCTGCTTTCTTGCAGATGAATGTTGTCGAGAATCCTCTCTTATTACAGTATATGACTCGCGAAAATATGTGTCCTTAACGACTCAAAAATATCTCGGCACTAGCATTATTACGTTTAAGTCACGAAGGTGGCACCTAACTCAATGGCTAACTTGCTTGGACAGTCAATCCCGGTAAGACCATTGAAGTCATGCCTAGACGTGAAATGCTTAGGCCGAGCCCCAAATATACGATCTAGAATATGAGCTTGGTCAGAGCTCCCCACTTAAACTCTTGTTTGCCAACCTTAAAAGCCTTTATTTTGAGATGTGCAAATATTTCATCGGCAGAAAGGACTTATCCTAGGTCATACTCATTCTTCGTTATCTCACCATCTCATTGTTGATCGCGGCCCACAAGAAACAAAAAAGCAGAATAAAAAGGAGTTACCAGAAGAAGAAGAAGGAACTTAATCATACAAGAATCAAATGAAGGCTTATATGTTTTTTCTTCTACGTAATATGCAATAACGAAACTACTTCAGTCTCCTTCTCATGTTCTTCATAAATTAATCCGGATTTCACCAATTATACCTCGAGGATTTGAGAACTCGTCTCTTCACCGGGTGATTGATTCTTGCAAGTAAGATTCGACGAGAGTAATTTCTTTTATTGTGTCTACCTTTGCATATTCAACTCAATTAAACCTCTATCACTTTTTTTTTGCTATACCACTTCTTCCCAATAATTTTCATACTTTCGGCACAAGTTCGCCGATTAATCAAAAGAAACACAAAATATAAGGACCTAACAGTTTCTATCCTCCCACTTTACAATTTTCGTTTAACGTTTGTAACGAAAAGGCAAACGGCAAACCTTTCGTTCAAATCGTTAAACTGTCGGTAAATCCACTGGCATCAACCGCAAGCCGCTGTATCAACCGAATAATGAGCTCTAACAATTTATACTATTACACATCGATCTTATCATGCTTTGACATCTCACCTGATGACATTAGAATAATGACAGCTGGCGATTGACGTTTAGGATAGAAAGTTTCTTAAATGCATCCCCAGTAACACTTCGAGCTAGGGGAACTCCTTGGTTTCTGTAGGACGACAGGATGGACTATCTGTAAACAATGGTACTGAACATGGGGAGCTAAGGGCCTATGCTATTTTCCAGCAAGTGTACCCCAGTACAAATAATAATAATAATGCATGCATCCCAAACGATGCTCATTTAATGCCGATTCATTAGACAGGACGCTTCGGTTTGCACTACCAGCTCGATGGATGTCGTTTATTTGTTTTAGTTACTTTGACTAACTGGTCCTTTTTTCCTACGTGCCCTTGTTGACCTATTTGACGGTCGGAGCGCGTGAAAGAATGAAATTGAAGAATTCATCTGTTGTAGAATTGATCGTTTCCCATTCTCACTTATAACGGTTAAAGAGTGCGAATGTTCGAAACGAACTTGAACTCTTTCACCTTCGTTTCTACTCTTGTTTTGAAGTAGAAAAAAGTGAACGAAAACTTGGTTGATTTCAAACGTGCTTGCACCTTCAAATCGGTAATATATTTCGCAGACTAACGTTCCATGACATTTTTGGCACATACAGTCGTATAAGACGTCATCGCCTTTACATGCTTCCCAAACTAATTGCACCCTCTCAATGCCTTTGTAAAATAATTAGAATTAGCTTGGCAATCATTAAGATTAGGATAATAAATTCATATACGCATATTAAGTCCTTATTAGCTTGTTCAAATTGCAGAACCGTTTGGAACTAGATAACTCTAATATACGAAATTTTCCAGGAGCTTCTAGCAGCAATGAACCATTGGTGTTTAGTTTCAGAAAGTTTGGAAATTTCTTATTTGTTTATGCTGCACCCGTTTGGCTGGTTTACTCACAGTAAAGGATTAAGAAACCTCAAATCGAATTAGCTCAGATACAATGAATTAGTAAAGATGTCCAGTTTCAGGTCAAAAACTCACTTGTCAGTATAGTCAATAATTATCAAGCAGTTATAGCTTGCAAATTGTTGCTTATTTTTATTTATCTTAGAGGCTGTTAGGACCATAAAATAGAACCATAAGCTTCGCTGACTCCATTGAGGTTGAGGTCTTCCAAAAGAGGTACGTTTAGACAAGACGCTTCTTTGACAACTTACATAGGACAATACATAGGCATATGCACAAAGTTAATTTTTTAATGTAAGTTTTTTTTTTGTTAAGTGTCCCTGCAGAGTTGACAAACGGATTGAAATCTAAATTCTACCGACATAGTGCTACGGATACAGAAAGAGAAACTATCAAATAAACCAAAAATATGAAACTGCCAAAAACTGATGGCGAGTACCACAAGGTTTCGTGGTAGATAAAGTAACCTGTGATCGACGGTCGATGCTCATTTCTCAAACAAAAATAAAAATCTGAATAAGCTTAAAATAAATCAATTCCAACCACTCGATCTGTAATGAAGTGATTCAACATGCCAACAGATACACTAGGGCGAAGTACATAAGAAAGTGTCAAAATCAACCCTGCAGCAATATATACGATCAACCCATTGCGGCCGCAGACACACCACTATTGTACTATCGCAGCGTTAGCCCAAAACAGCGACAATTCTTGGAAAAACTCTTCATTTCAACTTTCGATCTCGATCTCTATTCTCTTCTCTAGCACAGAGCGATTTTAGAAAAGGATCCGAGGAGATTTTGACTTTTTTTTTTAAAAAGATCTGTTCCGCGCGAATCAGAAACATTGCCCGTAGGGCTTACGATCGCTACTTTATGAGGCAATCAGGATGAGAAGGGCTCGCTTTGAGATATTCTCGAAACGCAATTCTGGATCACTTAGAGCTTCATTCTAAGCTATTGAGCGAAATGGTTCCGTTGCTCCATAGATGATTATTGGCAGGATACTCATTTAAGAATAAGTTTTTTCAAAAAGTAAGAGAACCCACAGGGGGTTTCTGATGATGTAATGGTCACAATGACAAGACAAACAGAATGCTTCGTTACTTATGAGTTTGATGTCCTTATAAAAGTAAAACTTTCAATAAAATTTGAGACCTTAGTATGTCTGATCTTTGAACCATGGGATGGTTCTTGGTCTAGTAAATTACTGAGTTATATGGCTGCATAGTGAACGTACGTTTTTCCTAAAAAATATTGAGATGATTTATTTTATTCCACTTGTAAGAGTTCTGGAAAGTTTCTCCAGCATTTCCTCTAGGTTGGCATGTCGACGTTGCTGCCAGATGTGTAGAAACAGGTGTTGGAAGCAAAGACTGCTAGTTGGCCGTTTTGGCTTCTGGATAGGTTGGATGGGTACAGAGTAAAAAGTGTGAGCCTGAGACTCGAGTCTTGAGAAACACCAGGCAAAATTTAATGGACATTGACCCTCGAACTTTTACCCGGTACGTTCTCTTTCAGCAAGGATGCAACAAGATGTGCTTGTTTCTATTTCAATATAGTTAAATTGAAATAAAATAGAGTAATTTAAACAAAATGAAATAATCAGAGATAGCTTAAAATTAGAACGCCTATGATTTCATGAAGACTTTTAGATCTTGAAGCCTTTGCCAACTCCTTTCTTCCGAAATTACTATCATCAGCAACCAAACAAAATCCGATGGACTCTCTTAGAGGAAAAAGATGAATGAGCAAGAAGTTTATATCAATCATTGTTTGCATATCATCATCTGCATCAGTGTGAGCTTGAAAAACGAGGCAATTGCATATCTAACTTGAAATCATAAGAAAGTAATTTATTTAACCCCATATCAAAGTCCACTATCGCAATTGAGTAGTTTCCTTTTAAGAATATTCTGCATTTTATCTCACATTCTCGTGTCATTCATTCACTTACCCAATAATTCTTCACACATTAGCTTTTATCATTGAAAATAAAAGAATACACCTTTGCCTCCCCCATGGACAACTTTATCAAAGCTATTAATTATTGGAATTTGGATAAATTCGACGTGAGAAAAGGAGAGGATAACAACCTGAACTTGGACTCAGATGGCAAATAAATCGGAATCAAGTCAATGTGTGACCAAAAATTGAATGGAAGTCATCTTTTCAATGGATAAGTGTCGTAATACCAGAGCTATTTCTTTGATAAATTCACTCCGTTATGTTGAGGAAGCCACGATTTCAATAATACTAAAGTTGACAATACCACCAGTACGATTGATGGCACGCAAGTGGTGATAAGAAGACCTATACAACTCTGGACTAGTGCAGAACAGGGTGCTTTTCAAATGCAGCATTCAGAACAAACAAAATGCATTAGGTGAGATGACAGAGTGGGTTAAGTATTGTTGATCGTTTGATTACCGGCACGGCTTCCTTTTGAATGAAAACTTGACTGATAAGGACTGAATTACTGCAATAAATAATACTTCTATAGTTCCATGTTTTATCAATGAACGCTCGCACTGGATGGGAAATTATTGTTTAGTGTTGGCTCGGTTATAGGCTGTTCAATTTATTATGTCAATTTTTTTGAGATGGCTCGACAATTATGCCATAAATAAAGAAATTCCAACCCTTTAGTAGAGAAGCTGACATCGTTCTTCAAACACTTGCATGCAGTGATGAACGTATCCGCAACAAACCTTAAAGATTTTCAAACGTTTCGAGGACCAATTTATATTTCCTTTGCACAGATGCCTAGAGTAGCTACAGCAGCTCATATATCCGTAGGATTCTAATATTGAATAATGAGGGCGTAGGTTCAAATCTGAATGCACGTTTATTAGTTTCCAACGATTTACATCGGTCCTTCTTGGTCATGCTTGATTGCTTCGGTCCTTCACTCACCTAAGCCGAGAAGAGCTGCGTTCTGGTTCTGCGTTCTGCGTTCAGGAGAAGAAAGCTGTTACTAAACCGTCGTCTCCTTATAAATCAAAAAAGGTTCCAAGACACAAAAACAATTCAATTTCAAAATCTCCAAAATTTCAAAGCATCAAAACTCCTTCAAATGCATCTCCCAAATCAAAATGTCTAACTCTTTCATGTAGTCCCGATAATTCTTAAAACGCAATAATTAAAGAAAGAAAAACGATCAGCTGGTAGTCGAACCAAAAAAAGATTTAGTCAACTTTTAACGCCGGGAAGCGTTAATTGGTCTTTCACATATAGACCACACATACTATATCTGCGACTAAATTTTAGCAAAGCGCATACGTTACCCACGGTCACACTTTTAACATTCTTTGGGTCGCCATCACTCGAAATGCTAATCAATTTATAACAGAGCACAAATCGAACGATTAAGATAAGAATAAAATGATAAATAAAAAGATAAATGCTTTACTAGTGCCCGTTGAAAAAAAAATCTCTTTGTCATGTGGTCCAAGTAAATAACATACTCACAGGCTTAGCAGACTGCCTAAGCAAATTAAATAGGACATCATAACGTTGATTATTGTTGACTCATTATAAATTTTGATAATAAAGTGAGTTCATAACTGGAGATTCAGGACGATAAAATGTAATCCGTGTGATCTACGAAGTGATTTCTCGAAAATCTCATCTCTCATCTCGAAAAAGTTGCCTTGAGTTTCCTTCAAACCACGCAAGTTAAAAGTATATTTTCGACTTGTATGAGAAGTTGAAATATATTTCAGGAACAAGGATGTATCTGTTCTTCCAACAGACTCTAACCGAAGACAAAGCACAGCTCTGCAAAGAGCTTTATTGTGCAGATAAACTCCCATATAGAAATAGAGGTTTATTTTGAAGTGAGGATTTTTCCAGAAGGAATATGAAAATCGACTAAATGTCAGATTGCACCCAGCACTGCAACAAAGATTCGTTAGCAAAGGAATCGGGTGCTTGTCACATCAGGATTTGAAAACAAAAATGATCAACTCGAAGTTCCTCTCTGAGAACGAGGACGAGCAAACTAGTAGCATGTATACTGTTGATTCATAACTTAAATATTTTCGAGTTCTCCAAAGTCTTCCTCGGAGGATGCTAGAACTCACCTTGGAGGACGCCCCATGGTCACAGAAGCGACTTACTTTCTCACCCAGTGTACAACGATGTGTGTTTGAATGCTGAACTAATGAGGCATGTACATTCCTCACCCAGGTACTAGGCTATAATAAATCCTGCTGGAGGAACAGTACATATTGTAGCAGCAGTAGTAATAGTGAACTTCCTGAATACTTTAAATTCTCACATTTTCTGTCCCTGTGGTTGCGTCGATGCTGTTTCTTATATGACATTCACTTAAGAGTTCCTATTTTCAAAGATTCACTGTAAGAAAATTTAATACGACCACTTGGCTGATGGAGGTCTCGACATAGGGTCCAAAATCCTTGTCAGTGTTCCCCCAGATCTGATCCCCCAAAATCACATTCTGCTGCCTGCATGTGGTATATTGCAAAGATGAACTCAGAAATGATCCTCCACGCGATTGTGATATGCACACCATAATTTGGCTGTTCAAAACTGTTTTCTGAAGATACGGCGAACTTAACGACGAAAATCAGAATGTCTGCAGTCAAACCTTCATTGGCAAGTCCCTTCCACCAGGAAATGTCATCTTTGGTCTCGTACTCAGAATTTCGCAGCTTTAGTGTCTGAAAGTCCACGAGTGGTGTCAGCTAGGCTTACGAACTGAGTACTTTAACTTGGCAGAATAGGTCCTTCATAGAGATAAGACTGACCTTCTGGTTAAGGAAAGTATTCTTTTTCCTGATTGCATTCGTTAGATACTCCTTAGACTACTTTTCGCTGCAGTGTTCAACCACAGACCACATGGTCTGGACCTAATTTTCCTTAGCATTAGAGTTTTTAAGGCTTATTCTGATGCTGGAATAGGTCCTTCTTGGACCCGACTTCAGCTTGATACTCTAGGCTCTTTTCGGTCCAATAATGATAGTCCATCATTATTATCCGTAGTGGTTCCGACGTCTTAATAAAACTTCATTTCAGGAGTGTGTGGTCTTGGCCTTTATTGAGCCTCTGTAATCCGACTTATGTCATTGCGGGTAGAGGGGCAGTTCCCTTCACATTAGTCGCCAATGTTCTGAGTTTTTCTTGATAAGCTGCCGTTTTCAACTGCTGCCAGGTTATACTGGGAGACTATTTGCTCAAATTTGTTTTACGCATCACTTAAAAAACGAAAAAGTAAGTTTGTGTATCTCTTTGTCTTTGTATGGAATTGTGGTCCCTTTTCCGAGGGGCCTTTGGTGTGAGGGATTTATAGTTATTATCAGCTGGTCTATACAAGATGGTTTAGGTTGGTGTTGTAGTCCCTGGAATTCATAGAGATGGAGTGAAGTCGCTGCACCCTTGACCTGTGCGCTGCTACTTTATGCCAGCTCGAATGGATAAGGTGGAGCGTATATGGTGTGATCTACATCTTCTAAGTGGTATGCGTTCCATATGATGGTCCAGTACCTTTGGTTGAGCTCTCCGTTTGACCATTTCTTCATGCTGAACTTGATGTTATAGATGATATTGTTATTGAAAGTCAAGAGTTTGCCTTACGCTTCAGAGGCAGGTCGTTAACATATTGTTTGTAGAACATGAATTAAAGTTTGTACACTATTCTCTGCGAATTTACCTTCTGTATGCATGGAATGAGCGCTTCGGGCAGGATTGATGATATTGTGTTCTCGATGCCCAGTCCGTCTTTAATAACGTAAGTGTGGTCCCAGCCAAATAATTTCGTTGGAGGCATAAATTGCCACTATCAAAATGAGGGACTCTCATATTATTTGTGCTCCAAACATGATTAAGAGTCAAGGAGCCTTTATTAGAATATTATTTAATTCAAATAGGATCAAAGTAAGTCTAAGTCTTGAAAAGGAGAAAAAAGCACTGAACAACGTTCGGCAAAAGCCATTGTGACAAAATGAATCCGAAAAATTTCTCAGTGATGGAAAAGTTGGAAAAGGTCGGGTACTATCCAGATTAAACGAGAATATTAGCTACTCCATATAATTTCAACTACCTGAGTTTTGGCAATACAGCATATATCTAAAGAGGTCCTGTTGGAAACTTTTTATGCTTTAAGAGTGGGTAAATAAAAAACAAGAATTACATACATGGGGAAAAGCGTTTCATAGTATCTGCTAGAAGCCTGACTCCAGGCGTGGAAATCTAAAATGTGTTTCAGAAACAAGGATGAGCAAACAAGGATGTGCAAGGAAACAAGGAGGTCATCCATAAAGCTCTGACGAAACTGTGCAAATAAACCTAAGGCGAGCGATAATTCTGTAAGTTTTCAGCTTAATGTTTTCTCGTTTTGCAAGAGTCAGTGTTTCACCCACGGGTATAGATGGGTAAAGGCCGATGATCTCCAATGAAAGGAGTCGATAACTGTCATTGATCGTTAAAGGATAAGCTCATTTTTATTGTATATACGTCTTGGCATTTGTTTGTAGAGTTTCTGTTTGCCATAGTATAACCGTTGGTGTCGGGATATTCCTCTGCTTTCTGAATGTAGTCTCCCATCATCATTATCACTGTTGTTTATCCCTTGTCATCCTTCTCTGTGAGTATTTATTTGATCTAAGACTGACTATAGCACTTGTGGCACTAAAGTCAACCTCAGGAATTTGTTCCCCGTGTCTTAAGCCTCCAGTTTCAGTCCGTCGATTGGGTCCATCAACTCCAAGACGGACGTTTCTCAATTGAGACTGACAAGAGATCGTCCTTAGATGTTATCTACGAGTACCTCCCTTGGTGTCAGGTACTCATTCACCCACTGTACATGATCAATCCTTTGCAGTTTCGACGGTCTTACAATTCTGAAGATCTCTAGCTCGTTGCCTGACTGTAAAGTCTGACCCCAGATGCCACACATCAGGTGCATCCTTGCAGCAAAATTTCTATCGTAACTCAACTAAATTCAATTGAATATCACTGCATTACTCCTTGCAGTCCGCAGATACAGCCTTTTCATTTCAAGTCTGTTTAGTTTTCCCGCAGGGATAGTCATACGAAAAATGTATTTCTTCTGCATTATTCCTAGATATTGGAACTGATTGTAGGTCACATTTAAAGCGTTCTGTTAAACAAAATCAGGATAATGCACATCTGCCAAGTTGCCTTCGACGAGCAATCTCATATGCTAGCATATATTGGATTTTTCTTCTAACATATCTGCATAATGTGTCCCCTTTTTCACCTTGTACTTATATGTTCACACACCATCGTTGGTACTTGTCTGAGTTGAGTTCAAGTGGTCTATCAACAAAAATCACCGCAATCAGGAAATGTTCGGAAGTTCAAGGTCACGGAGATTTGTCTCTAGGCTGCAAAGCACATTAAGCTCTGTATCTCGTACGTAGATACATCTGCCGGGTTGCAAGTATCTTTACATCTACCACACAGTGAATATTGTCTTTGAGGGAAATGTACTTGAGTGCTCCATTCGTTCAGAGCATTTTTATACTGCGGACTATCGATCCCATGCGATATGAAAATCGGTAGATGTGCAGATAAAATCATGGCGAGTATAAAAAGAGGATATTATTGGTTTTAGGATAATCATAAGATATTGAAATTTTCGTCCTTGCTTGCCCTTTGTGTTGGCAGCTTACTTTCATCTCGTCGGGATTGGCTTTTAGGGTAATTCTGGAATGATCAAACTGAGGATATACTGATATTGATTAAGACCGACTGCAATGTAGATATTTACTATGTCTGGAGTCTTATGGAGTCCACCGGGAAGCGACTGAGCCCGCATGCCGAATTGGCGTCGTTTTGATGTGCGTAACACGTCGCAAATATTTATGAAAATTTCATTTTTCCAAAAAACCGTGACAGCTCCACTAGAAAATTCAAATTTCAAACCATTCATCAAAGTGTCGAGAGTATTTGCGAGGTTTGAGCCAACTCCATAGTGTTCTGTTCCTCCAAAGAACTTTCAGCAAATTGATATCCATTGCACACAGTCTGTCGACGAGGGTCAATAAAACCATAATCTGGAAATAAAATCATAAATAAAAGCAGATGAGTGTTTCTTAAATTATTCACAGATAAAATTGAGGTAGGTATTGACTGGTCGGAAATAAACGAATGCTTGTGGAAAATTATGACTATTTTCATGACAACAAATTAACAAGACTTGAAACAACGTTTGAAGTGAGTAAGCAATGCTTCGACAGGAGGTCCACGATTAATGATTTCAGTGGAAAGTTAGCACTGTATTTGGAATGTGACCAACTCTTATGCGTATGTCCTTTACACGTTTTTCGAACTTTATAAGCCGCAAATAAAAATCAATTTATTACCATTAGCGCAGCCAATACCAGCAGTTTACGCTCTACATAAACCTCACATTGAAAATCCATCTCCGTAACCATATTAAATAATAACAATAAATAAAAGAATACCAAATCCATCCCATGTGCAGATAATAGCGTTTATCTGAAGTGTCATCGATTCCGCGGAGAGCAAAACACTGCAATACATTACAAAATAGACCGTCATTGTTCATGTAATCCGATCAATCAATACGACAATAAAGTACATCAATAAACTGCCACCATAAAAGCTTTAATCTGTCAATCAAAGTGCCTTCGGCATCCTCTTTGCAAGCGTTTGTATCTTTATTTTGTATCTGTTGTGTCTTGATTAAGGCAAATCAACGGAGTATCACCTGTGGTAGTCACTCTTTTATTCACGACGCATATTCGATATTGCGTTTATTTATAAATAATAGCAAGTGCATATTCATTTGATTTTTGCCCTCAGGCAGCCGCAAGCCTTTTGCAAAGGAGTGAGTGCGAATTGCAGTAGAACGTGCGTTCAATCTTAACGCATAATCATCGAAGGCTTCATATATCAACCACATATGCACGTTGTTTTTTCGATCGAATTGAAATGCGTGTCTAGATGCAACTTTCACGCAAATAAAATGCGTGACATTCTACTTGAATTCAAATTGATTCGACGGTAAGTTTCGATCACTAAATAAAAGACTACTGCAATTACTTAATTATGTCCTAAGGCCTGTTCATTTAAATGTTAATAAATCTTCCAATAAATAACGAGTAGTATGAAGTAAAACAATGATTACGACGATATTATTGCTATTACAGAATGTTTGAATTATGAGAGCTCAAAAATGACAAGAACTCTGCTTTAAGTCCCTACAGAGACCAAAATAGAAACCCAGTCTACGGTTTAACGTGGGTAACGAATCGTTACTAGGTTTTACGAATTGGATTTCCATGTGAGTTATTTTCGTTGTCAATGGAGCTGTTGGTGGCATCACATGGGGAAGGGACAAGGACGAAGACTAGCTATCACACCTCAGAGATGACAACGGCATGATATTAAAGTGTTTATGTAAATACTAAGTTTGTTTTTATCCTGTCAGACATCGTATCATGTTATTTTGTCTAGGACACAGCTCATCAGGATCCACTTATTGGTACGAAAATCCATTTAAATCTTGAAATATCACGTAGGTTAGAACTCTCTCAGTCGTGTTTGTCGATGATCCAATAAAAAAACCTAATCAAGCTAAGAATTGATTACAAAAAGGCAGGCAAAATGCAGTGACCGACCCATTTTCCCGACATACGAGGGCGGTACGATAAGTACTTGCCTAAAAAAGCGAAAAACGAAAATTTTGGGAAAGCTGCGCATTATTTATCAATACAGTCCTCTCTTCACTCGATACGCTCGACCCAGCGATGCTCCACCTTCCTTAACCCATCTGAAATATACGTTTTCTTGAGGTCTGCAAAGTAGGCCTAGGCGGCGCTGAAGACCTCTTGATTCGACTCGAATTTCTGCCTGGCAAGTTAACTATTCCAGTTTAAGAACTAACAGAAGTTGAACGAGGCTGAATGTAGAGCACGCGGTGAATGGGGTAGCAGTTCATAGCCCGATTCGACCAATTTGTCCATGGCGACAGGCCAAATACGAGCGGGCGCGTTGTCATGGTGGAAGCACACTTTTTTCTTCACCAAACGGGGTGACTTTCTCTACGAATCAATGTTGAATCGGCCAAATAATTCAGCATAGTAGAACCCCGTGGCCGTTTTGCCATTCCAAAAAAAGGACCTGCAGATTACACCTTGTGAAACCCTGAAATTGGTGGCCATCACCTTTCTGGCCTATAGGCAGTCTCTGCTCCTTTCGGAGCACGCTTGCAGCATGAAGTCCACTGTTTCGATTGTTCTTTGGTCGCTAGTGCTTGCAATTGGACCCATGTTTCGTCAACGGTCAGGAAACGAAGCAAAATCTTCTTCAGATTGTGCTTAAACAGCAACAAACGCTGCTCTGAAGTGCTCGCAAGGTTGCGCTTGTTGTTCATTGTGTGCAAACATGTCACCCATCGCACCAAACATTTCCTAATGCCCAAAATTTCATGCAGGATATAACCCATACGTTGTTTTAAGATGCCAATTGTCTAAACTATCTCATGCACCTGCAATCGGTGGTCTGCCAAAACGAGATCGAGAATTTTTGTCATGTTATCCTCCGCGGCAGCCATTTTTGAGCCACCTGGGCTTGGTTTACCAAAACCAACGTGCGACTACGTGGAAACTCGTCGAATCATTTTTTTTACGGTCGCCAATGTAGAAACAGAGACACCTCACACAGCATCTAAACGCTCTTTGATTTCGCTGCGCAGTTTCCCTTTCAAAAACAAGAATCTATTCACTAACTGATAATGCTCGTTGTCCAGATTTCTGAAATTTGCGGACATGCCCGGTTGCACACGTGGTCAAAACAAAACTACGAGTTCGAATCGGCTGATAATTTGACAGTAGCTGTCTACGAGTGTGTACTACTCAATAGTGATATGGCACTACCTTTTCTTGCGATAGTGGTGCCATTGGGTGGTAAGGCTTAGTAGTTATCGATTACCCTCGGAGTCAGAAAGGTGTTTCACAAAAAATTGTTTAGGAAACAGATTTTTCATTACGAAGGGGAAAAAATCGTCAGTAACAAGCTGCAAATACCAGCGTACCAGGAGCGCAAAGTACTCAAAACCATGAGGGATCTAGATTTCAAGGCTAATCGACCCGCAAAGAAGTTCCAGTTTACGGCTTTGATGAAAGCAAAACTTTCAATAAGGCGAGGGCCGTTATCTGACAAAGAACTCAACTTTTGGAGATTGGTGATAAGCTGTCTTTTTTCTTGAAAGCTAGTATCATTCGTGTAGCTTGGTTAAAAAAACCATTCGAAATTTGGTGGTGAATTTTCGTGGTCTTATAGGGCAGGTTTGAACAATAATTGCTGAGGAAATTGAACGAGATTTCAAGAAATATTTCAGGCCCATTTTTGATATCGGCTTGGAGGACAGACATTTCATCCTCAATTGTTTGTTCACTGAACGAATCTTCATGGCTCTCCTTTTCACTCTTTGCTTTGCCAATATCCACATTTCGGCGGTATGTCAACTTCGGTGTGGGTTTTCCATTCTATTTGTCATCAAAAATCAATCATAATAATACTGTACTATATTCTACACTAAAGAAATCGTGATTTGGCCGATTATTGATAGCCGCTGTAAGATATGAGACGCCTTTTCATTGAGGCGGGAAAACGAAGCAAGATCAACACAAGCAAGTTCTTCAAGTTCAACAATTGTCGTAGGCTTTGAATGGTTTTCGAATGAAAATCTATTCGGTGATCTGTGGTCCTATGTAAGTCAATTTGCCGACAATCTTCCTTTGCTGGTTTGTCGAGAGAATAGTCCTGACGTGAGCCCAACCGAAAATGAAAATGAAAAGTGACAAAATATCCAATCACTAGCAAATTACATTTGTTGAGCAGAAAAACATGTTAAACAAAATTCAGGATTCTGAACAATTTTGAATCAAAAGCATACTGAGCCAAATAAGGCGCTCCATATAAACTTTCTTTAAATTTGAATTTGTTCGATGGCAGTTAAATTGGATTTTTTTAGTTTAATTGGAATCTTTATAAGTGTAACTTTTTACTTGCGTTTAACTCTTTGCAATCAAGTAGATTTTCATTCAGAGATACGGTGACAAAGCCTCGGAAAGTTGATTTCGGTAGCCTTGAATCTCTAGTTTCTGACCAATATTATGACCAGGGACTGTAGTTGATCATCGCCGTGGTCAATTTAGGAAATAACTCACTGGACATACTAAATGACTGACAACAATTCAGCAAAACAATTGCATCCATTACAGAAGCCAACAGAGATTCTGTTTTAAAAAGGAAATTCTAGCTTCGCTACGAATTTCTGGGAAATTACGTCCATCACACATCATATATGTGCATATAAGCTTCAACACGGTCTTATGCAATATTTCATTTTCATAGTCATTGGTGCCATAAAACAAGCAAACTTCGAAATATAAGCTCAAATCAATTCGTAATGATTCATCGAAATAGTTGAAATATTTCGAAGGCGCCAACTTTTGTGTGGTTCCTTTTATGTTTCACCTCCTACGCTGGCATACTATTCTGATTACATATTTAATATGTTAACGCGCATACCTTCCAATCGTTATCATTTCGAATTTTGTATCTTGTTCAACTGAAATCAATTTTTTTTTTATTCGGTTATGATAAGATTCATCGAAAAGTCTATGTTGGCGCTATTGCTTAACTGACGCTTATCAAGGCTCGAATTTCTCAATAATTCAAACAATTATTTTAGTTATGCTGTAGACATTTTTAAGTGTTAAGCATCGAGTAAAATTAGCAAATCGCTGATTGCTATCAATTAAATTATGGAAACTAATCAGAATTCATGTGAAATCGCGAAAAAAATGCGGAAATGATTTAGTGTGATTTCTGAGAAAATCTATTTCAATCCGTTTCACTTTAAACTGAATAGGAAATTGATATTATCGATCATATTCATATATCATGCATATCCGTGTAGGATTTCAAAAATCAAATGGCATTAAATTTAGTCATTTCATAGATACAATGCAGGATTTGACTTTGGACTTTAGTGTGACTAACTATGAAATGATCGAATGTTAATTAATATTAAGTCCACATATGGTAACATGCATTCACACATGTACGAGTGTCAACTAAGACAGTATGCATCATCCATCAATTGCATTATTAAACTGAAACTAGGTCTGAAAACTGGAAGGAATGACTCACATCGTTGAATGAGTTATCAGAAAATAATTTCTTTCCTGATTCAAAACGCCACCCTCCTAGAAACTCAACAAACATCGTAAAAACGATCAAGAAACATCGATTGATTCTAACCCAATTAACACCTCGTCTGTCTTTCAATTCCACACGTTTCTTACGTTTTCCTTCTTTGCCGGTCCCCGTAGATACGGTAGATACCTTATATTGCCTCCCATATAGAGGAAATCGGGTAGGTTTGACTGATTTTCATTTTCGAGTCTCAATTGTGTTTTTTGACCTATGACAAATGGAAAATTTTGAAGAGGAACAAATGACGAATTGAAAAGCTTGGAGAGGACTCCTGAGTATAATCCATTTGCAGGCTTATTCGTAAAATAGAACAAGGGATTGGACGTGAAATAATTAGGAAACTATTGATTTCATCACACGGCAACGTTTCCGATGTATCTCAAGTAATTCTCTTTTTTATCCCTTTTTGTACTCTTTTCGCCCCAAACTTTACGAAAGGCCCAGAAAATCATTTTAATCCCAACACTATACTCAATCCAAAGATTATAGCTTATTTGTTCAATGCATATCGCAAAAATGTCACTTTCTCCTGTTCTTGGAAGGGTTCTATAGCTAGTAACAAATATAGCTATCGCAGGGTAAAAAACAGGCTTTACTGTTGAGAATTAGAATTTTTGCATTCCTTGTAAATTACAAGCATTAGCATGACCTTTTTTCATAAGAGTTTTAGATTTCGAATCGGCCTCATACCATTAAAAGCATCCTTTATGTGAAGGGATACAAAAACACAACCATACATTTGACACACATAATTCAAAAAAAGCTTTTCCGGTCCTAGTAATTGAAACATTTCTGTTTTTTTCAAAAATGTTTAGGAATTTTTTCTTTTTTTGTGAGAGAGAATGCATGACATTTACTTGCTCAGCATTAACTTCCAAGGTGACCAAAAAACACTTCCCATGTCAACCTGGTAGCCTAGCACTGTTTGAAATATTACTTCGACCTAGGCTTCGTTTTTTGATGCGTACAAATCCCTTTCAATTATCTCTTCTCTAGCGAGAGGAAAACGAGCGAAAGGAGCGCTAGGCAAAAGATCACTGATGCCTCCTGATACTCCAGTATGCTTTATTCAAGACTGCCCAAACATAATGTACCACGCAATGCCATTTGTCAATCATTTTAAGCATCTCTCCGACCACAGTTTCTGCAAAGTGTTCTCTGATTTCGCTGGAGATGTCACCAAACTGCTTGTTCAGACCTGTATCGAAGGCAAAAAAACGTGTTTACATGCAGTCTAGGGATCGTGGCCTATCAATTATGTGCAGGTATGACCGGAATCATGCGTACCCACCCAATAGCTAGATAAAGTGGAAATCAATCTCACGATGAACTCGACTTAGCCACGGTCTAAGATCAGGGATCAGGTGTACAGTACACCTTTTCTTTGTGTTAGTCCTGGAAGCACTGTTGCCAATCGCTGAGAGAGTGTTGTCACTCTTACCTGGTGATGTCTTTCTATTGCCTATTCTCTTCTACGCCGATCAATTTTTTCATACTCCCAGGAAGGAGGGTGATGGACACAACCTCTGCGATCACCAACACCACTTCTCCGACACAGAGACTATCCATGAGTGCGTTCTGAGTATCTTTTACGCTTGCTACATTTGTCCCTTTGATAAAAAAAACTCGATAAACCACGTAACAAAAACTATAGAGGCATCGGCACATCCTTCGAACTAGTGTTTCACGATTTTCTTCATATACTATTATGAAAATTTTTCACAAAAAATCGTGCCGGCCTTTCACATGGGAAAATTGTATTTGTATTAATATTAACGGTTTGCAGTTGAAAAAGAATCTTTGACAGGTGTTGTATTCATAGGTTATCCGACAAATGGGGAATTTTAGAACCAACGATGGAGCATACCTTAAGTAAAGCACTCTTGATCATGCTACCACCTTATCTTTGTGTTTGTCCTGAAAGAACTGTCCTGAAAGAAATCGCAAATAGAGTGTTGGAACTCTTCCCTGATAATGTCTTTTCTGTTGCGTCTCATTTTCTGTGCCGATAAATTTTTCCATGCTCCAAGCACGGAGGACAATTTGTAAAACCTCTGCAATCATCAACACCACTGTCTCCAGCACCGTTTGATATTGCTTTCGATTCGCAACGCTTCTTACCTCTGCACATGCACCAACTGGTTTTGCTGTATCTTCTTCATTAGAACGTGCCCCCATAAGTCATTTCCTTGACGTGATAGATTCTCCAGCCCTGCGGTGGTTGACAATTGAATGAGTGAGTACCGTTTCACGTACTGCAGCTTTGTTCTAGGATAAGCTCGGAAAATCTTATTTTGGAGTATAAAAACTCCCAGATTTTCAATTTCCAATTGGTTTCCCTGATTTTCAATTTCCAGGTTTGTTTCCAATTGACCAGTGCTTCCACAATACTGAAATACCTCCGTCTGGAGATTTGCTTCTGCGTCAGAATGACCACTTGGTCCTTTTCTCTGCAAGCCTGCGGCCGCGAGCAGTCATCCAGTCGCAATCTCACTATATTCGTAAAATTGACTTGAATTGTCCCACATATCGCCAGAACGACTGATCAAGCTTGACTCATCCGTCAGCTCAAGCCTGAATTATATATCATATGTATTGTTATAGAGGTTCGGGGGATAGAGCCTTGCGGGGCACCCTATGTAACTATCATCCTGCGGTCACTTTCTTTGCGTCTTTTGGTGTCATAGAGTAGGCTGCGGTCCTTCAGATAGTCTCTCTGCATCCGTATCAGATATAATGGTACTTGAGAATACTTGAGAATACAACTTGATGTACTTGCGAATTTTCTATAAAGTGCCTCCAGAATGTCCGTCGATCTAGCCTAGTTACGACAAGAACAAGTAGGGCAACCCTCCGTGTGGAACTAGAATTTGCTACTGCATGCTGGAATGCGCTCACCATTCCTCTTTTTGCATCGCTGGTCGAGAAATCTGCTCTGAAGCCAGGCTTTTGCGGATATTGATCCCCGGCAGCATAAATCGCTTGAATGAGTCTTTTTTTCCCGAACCAAAATTTTGTTATAGCTCAATTTAACCAAAGTTTTTCCTGATAGAGTACCTGAGTTGTGTAGTTGATAGTAAGTCAGCAAAATATCCTTCAAACTTCATGAAACTTTTTGTACCTCACAGTTTGTTATGACCCTAAGCTTTTCAGGATATCGTTTCCTAATGAAGATAAAGAAATAAGAAAACACGCGCAGACTAGAAATATCTTCGCTATATCCTTGGAAAATTGAAATTCAACATGAACACAACACCGCGTCCCAATCTCCCCTAGATACGAAACGATAGGAGCTTTCTTCGTTAAAATCTTAAGACTTTTACGACCTAGTAATAATGTTATGCATTGACTGCAGTCTAAAATTAGATTGGATAATGTTTCTTTTTTTTTTCTATTTAAGCGTCATCGCCTGATAGTCAATAGGATCGTAAAAGTAAGTAAACCTAACACATTCATAGCAACAACTTGTTCTTCACAATTCAACCTAAGCAAAGATCGTAAATACCTTCCTGGACAGATTAGCATCTGTCAATGAGGAGAGAGTGGGGGGGAGGGGGTCGAGTTGGAGTTGTTTTGAAGAGAAAAAAGAGACCGTGCATTGAAATGTATACAACAATAAAAATTGATATATAAGTAATTATGGAATTAATTTAGATATGCTTCAAAATGATATATTAGGTTAAGAACAACTGAAGAGTAACCATGCTATCCTATGATTTATAACATAATTCAAAGAATTGTGAGAGAAAAGGAATATAATTTATAACGCTATAATGTTATAAATGGAAGGATGAAAAACTTAACGTAATTAGACGCACAAGGAACAATATTCCACCGATAAATGATACAAATGAAAGGACGACGAAACATTCAGGGAGTATGGCAAGTAAGAGTGGTCTTTACCTTATTATCCTAATTGGTATTTTATTATATACCTACCAAAGTCCTAAAACAAAAAATTTCTACCAAATGTAAGGACAACAAAGGAGAATTATTGAGTGGATTGCAACAGTTGACTTAACACTAGTAAAAAAATGATGATCGTGCTCACATTGCAAACGGTAAATAGCAAAAACACTCCCGGGTGATCTCTAGTAGAAAGAGATAGAAAAAGTCAAAGTGAATTTGCATTTGCGTTGCAGTTTTACACAAGCATTTTGAGATTTTGACCCTTGTTATACGTAAAAATAAGAAAAAAAAGTTTGATCTCAAACACTATTTAGATTGATGGCACGTTAGATCGAGAGTTAATTCGTAGGGTCCTCGTGTTCTGTTTGTGCGCATGCTATGGTGCCTTATAGAACAAATACTAAATAAATATGCACTAAAAATGTCATAAATTTACTCAACAACAGTGCCCCATGGTATCCTACAATATCGAACAAAGCCCGATAGTAGTGAGAACTATTAAAATCCATTACAGTACTGATAGTAGGTTGGATCCCTGCGGAATTCCTAAGAAAAGTTGAGACTTTTTTCTTAATGACGATCTATAAGTGGATCTTGAGTATCTTTGGCAAGGAAACTTCACCTGGCTCATTAGACAAGCCCTTAAGACAGAACATTCGATAAGCAACGGTGCAAAAACGAAAGAGGCATCTAAACATCCTTCGAACCAGTGTTTCACGATTTCTCAGCTATATCAGTGTGAACACTTTTAACTAAAAAATCGTGACGGGTTTTCACAATGCAAAATTGAATGTTATCGAATAATCACGCTCGAAAAATGGCTCCATGAATGGTTTGCAGTTGATAAAGAATCTTTGACAGGTGTGGTATTCATAGATTGCCCGAAAAATGATTCAAATTTTAGACCAACAGATGGCGTAAAGGTTAAGCAAAGCACTTTTTATCATGCTTCTCAGTTGAAGTGATTTTATGCTATGTTTGAGCGGGGGTGTGCGGTCGAAAATCCTATACAACGCCTGTAAAACATACATGTATAACACATATAAAAAACCTTGTATACATGGTAGAAGTACCGTCAGCAACTTACAATGTTGTTACTACATTAAAATGATGACCGTCAATCCCCTTTAGGGATACCTAAACGATCTCATAAAGAATTAATGAATGAAATCAGGAAGACTAGCTAATAATATGAAGGACTCAATAGATAGTAATAGTGGATAGTATGGAGAAGCATTGAGCTAAGAAACGCAAACATTTAACTGAGGAGGTTAAAGGCACTGCACTACAGAGAACAAGGCTCGAAATTGATTGTAAAAACGATGATAATAAGGTATACGTCGTTGGGTAAAGTTCATACGGCGTTGGGTAAAGTTCATATGAATGAAAACACAAACGTAAGTCTCCTACAAATTATTTGAAAGTATAAAACAAAACCCAAGAGAGTATATACTTTTTTGAGGCAATCCAAAGGATTTAGGTATACATCAAATCCTTATTCATCCTTAATATTGCTGCATTGCTCGTAAGATTATTTGCTTTCCCGCGAAATGATCAGGAGTTCAATTGGATGCAGGAAGTGATTGCAGACTGTAACTTAACACTAGATACACCAGCATTAGATTTATCTGTATATACTGTCAAGTCAAAATGACTGGTATTCTTATGCGGTACGGTCAAAATAATTGTTATCTTAGTTCCTTACTATTCCTAGAAAGCTACGCTACCGTTAAAATACGAGTCAGTGTTTTCAGTTATTGTTTGTTTTAGTTATTGTTTCTTTATATGTGCTTGCCACCTATACCATTTGATATGAAGGTCAACAATACGCTAAATATGGGCCTAATAAATAAAAGACATGATCGTACTAAAATACTCAATGAACAGCGCCTCTGTCGACCTGAGACTTGTGTGCTTATTACTACAGGTGACTTTTGCCTACAGAAATCCCTATTCTAGTGGCTAAAATTTAGTGGCGAAAACTGCTAGAAAAGAGATATCACCATCTCCAATGCCTCCTCAAGCTTATTTCCTATTGGAAAAAGTATGAGAACGCATGATCCTGCCAGCCAGTAGACATTTCATAAAATAATTGGAATTTTTTCTTGAAAAAGCACATCTAAATCGTCCGACGAAATGCAGTGATAAGTTGCAGCGTCTTATTGAAGTTTAGCATAAAACATGGTCAATTTTTAAATTTCTGGCCATCAGCATTTTCTTCGTCAATTTCTCAAACGTTCGCTATTTACAGCTAGGTGATTTCTGTCCTCATTTTCCATAAAAAAGGTCAAATCACGCGTTCAGCTCCAAATTGTTGATGATTTACTGGGTTTGATGTGGAGATTAGTGAATCACTTAAGAAATTTTTTCAGCTCTTTGAGCCACAAACGAACTTCATGCACAATAACAATTTATTTCTCGAAATCTGAATCGGCTTTCAGCTGCTCCAAAGCGTAACATGCACATTATCGTCGAGGATGGGATCTTAAAATAAGGATATTGAAACAAAATTCCACATATGGTTTTGGTAGAAACTCCAAGGTTCTTTGAGCGGTTCCGAATGGAGAAATTAGAATTTACCCATTTTTTTGCAAGCAATAATCTCCGCTGTACTTGTTGATCGACAACGTACGTTGTTCGACTCATCTGCAACAGAATCAGTTATCCACGATTTATACTAAACAGCATTAATGTCAACTTTTGCATGACAACTTGTCAAACAATACTTAGCGCCGCAGTCATAGTTTGTGTTTAACTTTTTGATCAGTGTTGCCATTGTGTCAGGTGAAATATGTGCAAGATGAAACTTATTTAAAAATTTAATTTCATCTTTTATTTGACGGATAAAGTCTAATAAATAAAAAAAAAACGAGAATAAAGTGTAAACTCAAATAATCAGTTGCAAAAAGGAAAAAGGTGAAATCTGTCTTTTGCAGTAGGACGACAAATCTAATGCTAATAACCAAGCAAATATATCAAAAGAGTCAACAATGGTTGCAAGGATGTAAACCACTTCTCACCAGGTTTGTAGGACTGTTTTTTTTTCTGTGCTTAGTGATATAAATAAATTCGAGAGAAATTTACAATGGATAAAACTACTTTTACTATCATAATTCCTAACATATCTATCTTGCGCAACAAACACTTGAAATACCTTAACGATTTGTAATATTCGTATAAATACCCCAACGCAATTTTTCGTCGATAATTAGTCTTTCCTCCATTTCACAATCAGATTTACACACTCTTTAATCATTTTAACACAAAGGGTGCGACTCACGGAATTTTAGCGCACACCCATTTGTCCGTCTTATCAGGGGAATCTTATCATTTATTAACCTAAAAATAAGAAAAGTTTTTATTTATTTTTAGGTGTTTTTATTGAAATATCATTACAAAGCATTTCTTCGCGAGCTGAAAGATGTTGTCTTCACTCCCTCGCTTTCTTTGTGTCTCGTTAACTGAATTTTATTGCCTCCCATTGAGGTGTGTTTTGGAGGCTTTTAGAAAACTTCAACGCTCACCGTTTCGGTGAATCCCCTTATCAAAACCAACAATAACAACACCAACAACACAATATCCAATGGACAACGTTGTCGTTGGAGTGGCGCAATAAGAAAGCATTCACTTATTATGTTTCATTTATCACATATTCTCCATTTGATGTTTTTACGAGTGTGGACATAAATTATGGCGTTACACATACTAAAACCAATTCTAGAAAACGAAATTATTTCGGGCTGCACTTTCTCAGAACAAGAAGAAGAAAATGGTCCCGGTCAATTGTTGTCGGCTGTCGAATTTGATGTTGTGTGTTATCTGTTTTTTTGATTCACCGTGAATTTGTTCGGGTCTATAATTTAATTTGGGCGGTTACAATGCTTAAGGGGGGGTGGGGATGCATGTAAAATTCCAGGCAGGAGGGAAGATTGGATACAACAGATGCATGGAGCTGCGAGCTTTCATGCAGGTATTTTGGATAGAAAATAGAAATATAATAAAATTTTCAACAAACTGCATTCGATTCAGCGGTATTATGGATCAATTTTTCGTTGGATACATCCCTGACAGTCTATATGTGGCGCGAACTTCAGTCTTAGAAATTTCCAGGAAATATTCAAAA
The DNA here is from genome assembly GCA_954870665.1 of Stratiomys singularior. Lineage (NCBI taxonomy): Eukaryota > Metazoa > Arthropoda > Insecta > Diptera > Stratiomyidae > Stratiomys > Stratiomys singularior. The sequence goes on along the minus strand of OX940881.1, from coordinate 7,188,885 downwards.
CTTGAATGCTCTTCCCGCCTTATACAACGTTGTCCGGTGCAGGCTATAAAATGAACAAAATCAACCACTTCAACAAATTCGATGTCTACTCAATAAAAAGCAACAAAACCAACGTGAACAAATTTTTATTGAAATCAAACAAAACGTGATATATAAATTTCCATCAATTGAGCAAACATGTTGAAGGGAGCACGTTGACAGGTTGTGATAAAGTTGGCGCTCTGGCGCTTCTCCACTGAAAGCGTTTCGGCGTCAATGTTTGACAGTTCATCGAAAGAAAATCGAATTTTTCACTATTTGTCCATCGGTTACTACATTTGACCACACATAACACTTCAGCCAAGCAAACAAGTTTGGATCGTGGAAGTGTGAAAAACTAGACGCCACTATGTTGATGGTGTTTCTGTTCAAAAGTACCGCGAAACATTCGATGCTGCCACTTAGGTCAGCTGCAATCTCAGTGGTTTTCCACATGACAGTGACATCAAAATTGTCTTGCGGGATATATTTATTATCGGTTTAGACCAAATATTATTTATTTTAAATTTTCCTAATAAGAGTGAAAGCGGCTTTTGCCTTTTTGTTCCTTTTGGGGCAAAGTGGCGGCATTAAAGTTTAATTTTTCATATTCATGTTGAGCTGTCAAGTTTTTTGACAGGTAATTTATTAGAGCTATCATAGATTAGGATCCAATTTACAAGAAACGTAAGCATGGTTCCAGATATGCATATGTACTTTTGTTGTTTGTTTGAAAGCTGTTGAAAGATTACCAAATTTTCTGAGAGAATTTCCCAGCGCAATCAAATATTGAGATACAATCTTCTTCGATATAGAAAGTTTCCAGTTCCGAAAATAGAAATGGAAATCTTTTTCATGAAACTTGAAATTGGCCCTGACTCTACAAAGATCATCGTAGTAAATGCCTTTCACGTTTCTATCCTCGATTCAGATCTACGGATGTCCAAAAACTTTTGACTTGTAGTAAAATGCAACTAAAACCGCTTACAGGATAGTAATTCTCAGTTATAGATAGGGTGGACTGGTTGTCCACTGTCAACACAGAACTGCACCGAAAATAAGCACTGGAGACGCAGAAACGAGGAATACCTCAATTCGCATCAGCACACCAGAAAGTCTTTGTAAAATTGGTGTTGCCAGTCGCACCTGGGTAATTACCATCTTACTCTTTGCGGAGATCGTTCAAAAATCTACCTCTGAGTAACAAGTAAAAATGTTGTCCGCGGTGAAAGACGAGGCGCTCTCCACTATGGACAACAATCATGGTAGTGTGAACTTAACAGACAGGTGATGTGAGATCGGGGTTCTAGCTGAAGCATAGTCGGACTAGCTTCTTACCCTCCTAGCTATAGAATGGAGAGGGTTCTTTTCAGCCTTACCTGCAAAATATTCGTACGTCACTGTATTATGATTGCACATTCGGCGTTGAATGAATGAAAACGAACGCATAATTTCGTTCAATGCAAAAGATGGATCGCAGCACACTGATCTTACTAAACAGGATGATAGTTCCATTCGTATAGCCTTATATTTTAAGACCCTGACAAATGAAACCATCTGGTACGTTATGCTCAGACTATCCTGACCTTCAAATAAGATAAACCTGATGGAGACATTGTATAGAGACACTTAGGTCGGAAATAAACTATCTCCAGCTATTCTTTTTCTCCTTTCTTTCCTCTATAGAAGCGTATCATATGACCCGGTCGCTCCTCGAAGTATAAAATAGAAAAACGTCAAACGGTTCCAGATTTAATATACTGGCTGACATGATAGCTGTTTCATCGAAAGTTGTGTAGGCTTGTGTTATTCAAAGGCCGACACGTATATCATAAAGAGACTCCAATTTACTATCTAAACATATTTACTACCGGGTAAAATAACATAATTTTGAAACAATGAATCCTACTAGGACAAATGTGAATGTGAACCAGTCTAGGTGCGAGTCCAGGCTAGGTTCTCAAGTTGACAGAATAGGTGTTTAGTGGGTAGTCCAGAAGCATTGCGCGTCTGAGAGTCCTACACTCAGGGCATGAAACGCCTTAACCTCGCCACCACAAAAAAAGACAAAATTCGAAATTCTTAGTCCCTACATACCACCAGAAAACTTAAGTGGTATTCATATCTACTATTTTTCAATATAATTTTCAATAATTTTAGATGATGGTTACCACAAATTGGTCGACTCTGCCTTGGCAGTCATCTAGAAGATGCCAGATTTGAGACTCTTATTCACTCCCTTTAAGATTTCCACGTGTTCCGTTTATACTCCGAGATCGAGCATTATTCCTGTTTCTGTAAACCCTCTCTCTCCTCGATGTCCTGGATGTCCATTTTAGCCTCTGGTTCGTTGTGACAATATTCTGAATGATAGTTTTCAGGACTATTCGCTCCTTGGATAGTAGAGTCTTCTGGATCTAACCGGTAACATGATCGAGCCTATATTACCGTCGCTGAAAGTGTGCGTTGATCTGGAACCAGGATTACGGCTTAACCTTGCATGATTAGCTCTGATGCTCTGTGCTGTCCGTTCGAGTGCCTTGTTTTTTGTCATCTGAAAATATTCGTTAGAACCGGGCTTCACCTCAATTCAAGGGTTGACTAGACAGCTCCATTGATATAATACTTCTTTCGGTTTTTCCGCATCGCTTGTCACCTGTTCAAGGGCCGATAATTGTCACGAGCGAGCTTTGTAACACTGCCAAAATGTATTTAAGTAATGAAATTAAGAGTGTACTCGGAATATTCTGAAAATTTTAACGTTTTTTTTCGTAGTGGAACGATTTCTTATGGTAGGTTCCTTATTAAAATTATTTTAAAAACTAGTTCAAAAATTTTTCTGGGGTGGGAAATGCTAAAAAACGAAATAAGAGTTATAAATGTTAACTTATGATATTTGGTCATGAGTTATCTTTATCAAGGATCATCCTTGAAAAATAACTTTCAGATACTACTTCAGACTTTGCTCTGAACTAAACTTGACTAAACGAAGATTTCTTTTCATCCTTCCACCACCGTTTACAATTCAAAACAAGTCACTAAGTCCTCAGTCTAGGAATGTTGCTTCATATTACATTAAATCCTTTTTAAATGGGCCTCAACAATAAATTTGACTTAGCTATAAAGATGAAAGAATAACCATCCATGACGGATTCGAGTCGATCATTTCAGGCTCCGGCGTTTGCCACCAATGCTGATACCTAACTGATACCTAACACGCTTGGAGCAATGTATTCCTTTGCAAGACTCAATTATTTCCGCGTTTGCCTCGGAATCGTAACATATGAGTGTATCTACAGCAATCTGTCTTATGGATGCATAGAAGGAACATGGTATCGAATGAGCGAAAATTATTTTAAACAACAATGAACAATATTTATCATTGTCAAAGTAATCAAATATATTGAACCGTGCTTAGGAAGTGGCCGTTGAATTATTAGTGGCGACTGTGTAAAACGTCTGAGGATGCTCTAGAGAATTTCGGAGGCTTTATTCCAGCTCTTGCTGCAACGTGTGAAAGTCAGCTGGAAAGATACTAAAGAGGGATGCTACATAAATGTTCCCAGATGAAACAGAAGGACCGTGAATCTTTGGGAAATTTCGGGAAGTACTGAATAAATTTGATGGTCGAGGATCCTTCATAGCTACTTGAATTTTTGTGGACGCAGCTTATTGGCCAAGACTGTAGAAGAATTGACGTATGGGTGTTCGATTTCTTATAGGATTCGTAGTCCATAGATCTGAAACGAAAACGTCCTTGTCGTGTATTTACGAGAATCTTTGATACCCAAATACCCGGGACCGAATTTTGGGTAGCAAAAATAGCTTTGCAGCTCGTACATTCTGTTTTTAGCACTGTAGATGGGAAGAACCATCGTTTTGGCCCATCGAAATGAATTGATAGATTGATATACGGCCACCACATTCAAAACGTCAACGAACAAACTCATGTGTGTGACAACTGTTGGGTCCTTTCTCATGCATTCGGTCTCACGGTAATGCAACACATTGCTTATGAGAACCATCTCGGAACCATGCGTAGTTTAATGCAAAGGACTCACATCATGAAATAGAGAATTCTAAAAGCTTCGATTTTCGTAGATATGATCAGCTAATTAATTCCTGCACGATACTACCCATTAAATTCCAATATTTGCTACGTCTCCTCCCGAATACTAATTAATAATAATTGAAACCTAATTGGATAACACTTCCCTACAAATTTGTTCTTCACTATCAGTCCTCATCGTTGAAATAATCATAGTAACAAATTGTCGTGCTCAATTCCACAAATAAAGCGTTACATATCTGCATGTATGCATTCAGAAGAGCACCACATATATGTAATTGAGTCAACTCCAAGAATTCACCATTGCAGAATAGAATACTCAAAGTCCAGTTGTCGTAACAAAACAGTGATAATTGCATTTTAATAAAAAATAACGATTCGTCCCTCGAAGGCCTCAGGCCGCCTCCATAATAATGTCTTCAGCAAAATTGTCATATTTTCATGTCGTTCAAGTTCTGTGTCTCCAATGTAACTTATGTAGCCTCTACACTGTCATCTTAGGCTTGTGTTACGATCGTGAACAGTATTTTTACCTGTTACCACCTCTTTTAAGTCTTTTAATGAGGAACAGGTTCCTTTGGTGTCTTCGTTTTTTCTTAATCGCCGTCATAATCGGTGTCTCGACTTTTCATTCATTTTAAAAATCGACTAATTGATGGTAATGGATATTTTGAGGCAAACAAAAATACAGAAAGAAAAGCGAGAAATAAATAAAAATAAACTGTTCATAAGCGGATTAAATTTTCACTGAACATACGTAAACCGATCCGAAAAAAAATTATGTTGATGGGATGATTTGAACACTGGAAGCAACTTCAGCTTCCGAAAGCGTTGACAGCTTTTATAAGGATCTTATTTCAATTGAAACATGAAACATGGATTAGAGCTCAAATCTGGTTGCAGATGCAGTACAGCGAGGTATTCATAATTACCTGACAGATGAATTCGAGGCCAGTTTATACACCGAGGCTTAGTCCAGGCTGTTAAATTAATTATTTTAAATTATTTAACTAGAAATAAGAAACAAAATATTTTAAGGTATCATACACAAGACGTTAATGTTGTGTCTTATTCAAAAACGTCTTCGAAAATGTCTACACTCAAAAGGACTCAAAAGGACACATACGTAAGAGGGAAACAAAGAGAAGTTGGAGATACAAATGGGATCGCAACAGCAGAATACCGAACAACCGGAAAAAGAGAGGAAAACAATCGGAAAAAGAGAGTCTGGGAAGACCAATCCAATCCAGCTCAAACCAAACCCATGCAACTTGAACATGAAAAGACGGTCTAAATGATAACGGTAGCAAATGTTAGACACTTTCGTTTGATGGCTATCACAAAAGGTATCAAAAGACGTAACGAGCCTGATCAGGAGACAGCACCATATAAACAAAACCTTGTTGTGAACCAGGCTTGGTGCAAAGCAGCCTGACACCTGGATAAATCAAGGACTCAAGCGACTCCGAAGACGTTTGTCCAGACATTCTGTGCCCAGATTGCCTGGATCAGATACCAGCTCAGGGGTCTCCTGTTGGAATCACATAAAGTCAACATGTCGTGAGTAAAAGTCGGCTCGGTTGATGTCCAAATGAAGAAACCGATCGGGGTACATGGAGGCGGTAATTGCTTTGGTTTTAGTCACCTAAGGTGTACTTGCAAGACTATTGACCACAGTAGTAACCACTGGAGGTATGGGAATTGGAATGTCAGTGACACATTGCGTTACCATGTGTTAACAAAATTTAACCAGTATAAACTATCCATCAAACCAACCTTTATATCGGGTCTGATTTCTAGAGTTGAAACAGGAAACAGGAGTGCAAACGATCGTCTTATAAGGTAAGCTGCAGAAATGCAGGCTTACTGGTGACCTCTCTGAAAAATTTGCCATTCAGAATAAGGTACAAATAGGGATAAAGAGGCAGCGACCATTCTATGTTGTTTTTTGACACAATTGGCTGCCCAAAAATCTAGGCTACCTACGCGCAAATGTGCGCACTGTAAAATAAAGCTGCGGAAATTGTCAAGTTTGAACCAAATCGAAAGGAATGACCTATTTAAGTTACTCCTATCCCCTTAAACGAGAGAAACTCAACTCACTATGAGATATATTTTAGAGAAAAGGAACAAGTCTGCTCTCCATCAATGGTTTCAATTTTCGACTTTTAAAGTAAAAAAGCAAAAGCAGAGCTGATGGATTCCTAATAAGTGAAGTAGTACTAAGACCTCATCATATCAAACCCTCCTTCCTCCTTCCTCATCATATCAAACATGGAAATCACTACTTTGTTTGGTTACCAGGACGTGCGCTAGAACGCAATTCTTCACTTGTAGGTCTTATTCACAATGATTCGAAATCGGTGACTTTTACTGGGAGATGATAGAAGACTTGATTAGTAGTGTTCAAAATAACATCATATTTTAGACTCGAGTTCTCTGAAACAATCCTCCAAGCGTCTGGGATGGAAGAGTAAGGATGCTTTACAAGCAAAAACCTACACAGGGACAAAGTTATGTAGAGATAACTAGGATTACGACACAAATATGCTCTACAGACTGCAATGACGTGTGCGGATAAGCAACCACCGAAGCTGTGCTCAGGAAGACTACGGCTTGAATTCTTTCTATTGTGCTTTGATTCCTCAAAAAATATTTCCCCTCTGCTTCTAGAACGAGCAGATGGTGAAAGTTTGTAGAAACTCCAGCTTGCAGAAAGAAGTCTCAATGAGTGGGGTAGAAACTATTCACTTCCAAACCTTCTACATCATGAACAACTACCAAAAATTACATAACATAAAAGGTCTTTCGAGCAAAGTAAACCAAATAAACGCCAAGCTTTCTACAATGAGCTTAAGAAAGGCTCTTTGTTCACTGGAACCAGCTTACATAAGAATAGATGGTCAGGTTAGGAAATATTTGTATACTGACTTTTCCTAATTTGGAGACCTTTGAAACACCTTCCATGTCTCTTGTTTGTAAAGAGACTTGCTCGAGAGTTCAGACTATAGCTTTCCAGCCAAGGATGTGTCAAGTGCCATAGTTTACGGACTCTGAGCCGAGTCCCGTAAGGAAGCCACGTAAGGAAGTAAAGTTTTTGGTCCCTCGTACCATCCTTTTGCCGTTTTTCTATGCTGCAGATTTCATATGCCTTCTCCGATTCCTCCCACTTATTTCGAAATGTTTCGTTAAAGTTTACTTAATAACCTTTTTTTCTTCTCTTCAAGGCCTCTATAGCACTGGTTTCTATATCTCCGGTTTCTAAGGATTTATCAGCGAAACAGCCAAGAAGATGGCGTATAACGATAGGATAGGCTTAGCTTCACTGATAAACGAGCACCATTTTGTGGATTCTGGACCGAGTCCCGTAAGAGTCCAAACAGTTTTGGTCGATTCGACCTCAACTTCACGCTCCATTTCTTTTCTTCTCCTGTTGTCTGCATGGAAGTCGACATAAGTTTTCCTTAAGTTTTGTTGGGTTTATAACTGAAGCATCCTACGTTGCTTATCCTTAGTAATTTTTAACGCTAGTTTTGGGCTAGCTGCCTCCAGCTCCCTATGCTTGGATTCGGTTATTTCTTCAAACCTGGAGTCCAAAACTTCCCTAACTACAACTACTGCTCCAAGTAGTGCTCTCATTGATCCGTACTAGTTCTGCACGAAGAGGAGCCTAGTAAGTGAATTTATCCTTCGATAGTTGGCAATTAGCTAGCAACTGTTGATTTGGCTCCTTTTTATCTCTTTCCTGATCCGGTTCTGGGAAACAATTCTTTTCCCTCTTCCTTGGCTAACATATTTTCTATTTTGCTAACAATTTCGTCGAATTCTCTCAGCTTTTTGGTCCATGAACATCTTTTGTATACCTGGATTTTGTTTGGCCAGATCTTTCAGCGTAGTGTTTCTGTAAACGATACGTTAGTAGAGTCAAAATAATCAATGAGAAACCTAGGCTTGCTTATAAACTCTAAGCTTCGTTTCTCTGACCAAATCAGAAACACTGTTGATAAGGCTGCAACAAAGGAGTGGCTGTAAGTCGGCACATGTTCGATGAGGAGAAATCTTCATAGATATAGTCGCATAATAAGTCCGTCGACTAATCCCCAATGCAGAGGACATCGACACCAACTCCGACAAAGAGGATGCTTCTTGCTTATTATCATACAATTAATACTTTTACATCGAACAGAGACATTAAGACTGGTTCTCAAGGATCATCTGGACGAAACATGGCCATCACAGGTCCTGCGTTGAGGAGAATAGTTGATTCAATCAATATTCCAGTGTCTGAGTAAGCAGTAGTGAGACTAGTTATAGTGGTAACCATCAACCTTCGCACCGGAGAGCCACGTAGCTTCCATCGAAGACATGTGGATAACAAAGGAGAAGCCACGAACGACGGAACACGATACACTTCTTACGCATCATAACAACCTCCGGTTAGTGAACAAAAAACGAAGATGGGCCGCGGAGCTCTTTAGGGACTTGTGACGGTGAGTCGGTCAGAGGCATAATTTAATTGGCTTCTACGTAACCTAGGTATTGAGGCTGCTTGCAGTCGTACCAGGATATGATCCGAAAGTTATGGATTGAGTATTCTGCAATAAAGAGAAGGATGAAGCTTGGACATTGAAGACGGGAGCAATTTATTTTCGAAATTCATGTATGCCTTGTGTAAACAACAAAAGCAGTCCTATTTGAAAAACCAAAACAAAAAGAATAATAATAAAAAATAATTGGAAATGAAAAAGATCTTCTGGGACTTAATTCTCTACTGTAGATTCTTGCCTCACATGTAGACGTGGATTGTCCAGTGACCAAGTTCCCTAAACATTCTTGTGTAAATTCAACCTCGGGAGAAACTTGTATATGGTTCGAACTTCCTCAAATGTTGAGTTCGTTAACTCTAAAGAACGTATTGAACTTTCAATGTATGCATCATATTTTCATTTTGAGGTGTTTTAACGAATCAGCAACACAAACATAACAACCATTCACTCGGAAAATAAAAAAAGGAAAAAAGGAAAAAGGATTTTGCTGCATTCACTTACAATCAGAAGAGTTAAAAATAATTGCATTGCCTAGCATTGCCATCTTATTATTTCAAACCAAACGGACTTACAACTTATCGCAGGATTCTGCAGGACGCAGAAAATGGGAATTTTAAAAAGATTATAAGACGGCCTGTAATTTTTGGGGACATAAGAGCTATTGATCTTACATGAAATAGTGAAACCTTAGCAAGTAAACCTCTATCGTTGACCTTAACGAATACTTGTTGCTCTCAGCCATAATGTCTTCGAACCAATGAAAAGATTGGGATGACAATTGTTACAAACAACCACTACAACTTTCATATGACAGTTGTCTTTGGCTGTCACAGGTGACTTAGGTGTACTTAGGGCGACTTCGCTGAATCTGTTCGGGCTCGTGGAAAGAAGACCAACCACTGCTCGTGCTGTTTCACATTGCTGTGAAAGAAAAGAAGAAGAAACTATAAGAATCCAAAGAAATAATAATTTGTAACGGGAAGATTTGAAAAAAAATTGTTTCAAAAGTTTTAGCATTTAATTCGAAAGTCTGTAGATTTTTTTGCACAAATGGAAATCTGGTTTTGACTGGACTGGGACTTCATTATTGAACTTTGGATTTCTCCATCCACCCCTAACGCAATACCGTTGTCAGCACGTAAAACTTCACTTTTCCTTGCATATATCGTCTTTCTACTAAGGTCAATCGTTGGTCGATACGTTGCTCAATCATTTCAGAAGGGGTCGACGATGACATCAACCACCCGAAAGGAGTTTTGTTCGTCTAAAAGATCAAGCTAAAAGATAAACACCCATGTTGAACTCAAAGTCACTCGTGGAGAGGTCTAAAAGATGCCATCAATATGCTACCCTGTGAAACCGCTTTGTTCTATGATAATCAAAAAATAACTCCGTAGCCATTCGCAATCTTAACGTTGACAGGAATGTATGTGCAAATATTTTTTGGATTTTTATAGGATTTCGATTGATGTAATATGACGCTTTCAAACAATATGAAATTCAACTATGTTGCTTTGTGTACTAGTTATTTGAGGTGAATATTTATATCAAGAAAAATGTTGTGGGGAGAAAGGTGAACATTGAAATGACAGATGAGAGAACCAGGTGAAAGTGGAATAGATGAACAAGAAATGACGTCAATATAGATATTGCTACGTAGCGAAATAACGAGGCAGCGTGGATCGCTTGACACCAAAAGCCATAACAGATATATGGGATGTCATGCCAAAAACATCAATTTTAATTCATTTATGAAGCAGCCAATATAGCTCTGTGCACTATTAGGACGGATCCGTTGCGGCCACTGTCGAATAATAACGCATGCATACTGACTTGGGTATGTAAGGAACGACAAGTACGGGAATTATGGAATTATTAATCAGGGCAATCGTGAAAACGGCCTTTTTTCTGGATAATACAAAAACAAGGATCCTTTTTCTCGAAGGATGTTGAAGCTAATCGTAGGATCGAGCATCAGTGAGTTTTGGTGTCTAGATTTAGAAAATCGAGAATGCTGCCAACTATTAGGGATCATAATATCTTAGGTTCAGGGATCTTCCGAGGATCTGTAAGGAAGTTTATCTGCGGTGAATCCTGAAATGAAAAATGATCAAAAGCATGTTCGACTGCAACCAGGAATTCTTTGTTGTAACTCAAAATCAAACTATCACACATTAGGTAAAATAGATGTAGTGTTGTTGGATTGGCTGATTTCGATCTCTATATGGGACTCCAGCCACCTGAAAACCTTCCCTAAATTGTCCGTTGCATAATGCAACTGCAGTCTAAGAGATCGTTAGGTACATATGATCGGATGCATAAAAACGGGTAAATTTTAGGTATAAATATCAAAAGATTGAAATGAAAAGTACAAAATGGAAAGTTTACAATCTGATCAATGGAAATGTTCCAGCAATTATTTCGTTTTCCAATGAAAATTGAACGATTGCGCGTGTTTAAGCCAACATTCAATAACAATTATAAGAGGCTCACCTTGACGCTTTAAAATTATTTCAACTCGCCAAGATATTACACTGTGATCATAATAATAGTAATCATAATTACAAAATTTTTTATAGCCTCTCAAGTCTTTACCAGTTTATATTAAAACATTCAATTATAATTTATTCAGCTATAAAATACTTTGCCATTTGACATCCATTCAACATTTTTGGAGTGTGTAAAACCAGGAAAAACGTTGAGTTTTCTTACCTATAGTTAATCTAAGTTGTTGTTGTAGTAGTTGTAGTAGGAGGATTTGTTGTTGTTTTTGGACTTTTCCTTTGCTGTTTCAACAGAAGACGCATGTTAGTTCGCCAAGCGTACACAATCATAATTAGGTAGACACTAGTGGACAAAGTTTATCTTAATTTAAGTCTAAATCGTGCGCAAATTCAAAATTTTATTATCGTTTTCATCTTAAATCGCATGAATCAAATGCAAACGTTTAATGGTCACAATGTTTGTTGGCTGCTTGTTACGAAGGAATCAAATGGCCATTTATTTGATGCTACTTTTGATAAGAGTAATTTTGTTGATTTTACTTTTATTTAGTGGTAATGATGATGCTGAAGATTTGACTTTTAACCCTTTTAAGGCATGGAATCCTTGTGAGAGCAATTTAGAAAAAGTTCATAGGCTCAACGATTTTTTCCGGTCCCAAAAAAAATATTTACATATGTTTAAAACATTGAAAACTATTTCGAACAACTTTTTGGAAAAAATTCTTGAAATATCCTTTTTGAAAGCAAAAGTATTCTCTTTTCTAAAAAGCTCAAAGTATTCCATGAATTTTATTTGGTTCTTTCTTGGATGGGTCCTTCCAGGAGAGTTATGCATTGCTATTCAGACTGCACAAAAGCTGAGTCACAGATTCTCCGAACTTCATTGAAATCTGCGCTTCAAACAACAAATTGGCGGTTAAAGCCTCAAAAATGAATAGGGATTGGTTTATGGACTTTGAAATAACTGCCAGGAGAAATGAAAAGTGCTGAGCATCACGCCACTGGTAGCATTGATGTACATTCGAGCACGTACGTAAGAATTCACATATGATGCGTGGGTAAACAGGTTGCTCAAAAAGGTACTTACCCGGCATAAGATATATTTAATTGTCGCAAGAAGCTCTATGAAATGTGTAGGAACATGTATTTAGCATTAATAATAACGGCGCCATTGCCGCAATTTTCGACTTGATTTTAGAAAGCAACAATCCAGATATGTCGGTTTTTCTATCGCTACCATTTATAATGCTGTAATTTTCGGAAACTAGATAAGAAGATGTTACGAAATTCTCAGGAAAACTTCAATGTGATTAATGTAATAGCTTTAATCTTTTATTGACACCATCTTGAGAACTTGAATTCATTCAATTTAATTGTTGGCATCTTGCGACATTCTAGGATGGAAAAAAAGAATTCTCATCTAGCATTTAACCTTTCAATTTTTACCCAGTGACCCACAATTCGATTTGTTACTACGAAATCAGACGATCTGCAATTGATTTGACTACATTGTAACAATAAATGCAATTCCATTGTATCTATAAGATTTATTTATTGAAATTATCCCAGCCATTCGGAATCCACCATAAATGCGTTGCGCAACACAATGAGAATTGATTGAATGTCGCATCACCTCATTATTTGAGCTGTACCCTTTGCAACATCTCCCAGACTAAATTTGCGCTTTTCAATGGATAAAATCGAAGTAGAGAAGAGAAGAGGACAACAATCAAGAAAGTTTACCTTAAAAATTCCAATATGAAATTTAATTAAAGATCAAAAAGATCGCAACCACAAAAATGAATTTACAACACAATGTGCAGCATTGGTGAATTATTCAGTTTTACTCGAGAGCATTCTCATATGAGATCAAAGAGTGACCACATATTCACTCTCATGTTGAGTAGCATTTTGGCATACATATTGATAAAACCGCAGTTCAGTCTACTATTACAGAATTTCTTTTTAACCTAATTTAGCATCATAATTTAAAATCGCAGCGGATAGTAACTATTTATGAAGGACATGTCCTTTCTTTGTTACAGTAACTTCAACATTAAATCTGCGTTGCAAGCTACCAACACGAATTCATGATTTCCAGGTTATCTTTAATAAGGTACAAAACACCATTTTCAAGACGGAATACCTATTTTCGCCATTTAAATGTCCTTTTCGAGAACAACATTTACAAAAGATTCTTTAACATCGGGGTCGGTATCATCCAAATTAAAGAATAGACTTAGATATGAGTAATGTATCATATCATATTTCTGTTCAATGTTCTGCAACTATTTGTCATTGAACTCGCTCTGTATATAATTAATACTTTTATCATTATTCACCTTTCTTTTTCAACTACCCCTGTATACAATTGTGTCCAAAAAATAAGGTGACATTTGAATTAAAACTGCGCGCGTCGAAGGATTTGGAGAATTTTTTTTTTTAGGTTGGTAGTGCTGTCAGTGACATCTATGTTAAATTTACATGTCAAAATATTCATTAGTGTTTGAGATACGCGTCGTTTTGTGAGCTGCTAAAAGTGAGTTTTTCGTTTTTTGCGATTTCGAAATTTGTTGAGCAAAGAATTTGCATTAAATTTTGTTTGCGGAATTAATTTACTGCTGCGGATACGTTGAGGATGGTGCATAAAGCCTTTGGGGATGAGGCTATGACTAAAAAAAATGTTTACAAGTGGTATAGTTAGTTCCAAGCCGGCCGTGAACGTGTCGAAGACGAAGAGCGTCCTGGGCGACCATCAACTTCAACCGACGAAGCTCACGTCCAAAAAATCAAAGATTTGGTGTTGAAAAATCGTCGATTAACGATTAGAGACCTTGCTGATGAGGTTGGCATATTGAAAGGCTCAATATATATATCGAAAAGCGCGTCAAATCTCGACTGGTACCGAAAACATTGAATTTTTTGGAAATAAGGCGTCGCGTTGAAGTGTGTGAAACGATGCTTTCTGACTATCAGGACAAAATGGAACGCAATATCCCTAGAGACGAGACTTGCATCTATGCTTACAACCCCAAAACAACCGATCAATCGAGCGAATATCCTGCCAAAGGGGGGCCGAAACCAAAAAAATCGCGCCAAAGTCGCTCAAAAATCAAGGTCATGTTGACTGTTTTCTTCGGTTATCGTGGTGTTGTGCATTATGAATTCCTTTCGCCAGGTCAAACAGTCAACAAGGAATATTATTTGAACGTTATGCGTCGTTTGCGTAACGCTATCCGCCTAAAAAGGCCGGAATTGTGGAAAGACAATTCTTGTTTTTTACACCACGATAATGCACCATCCCATACTGCACTCGTAATTCGTGATCATTTCGCCAAAAACTGCACCCATATCGTTCCGCAACCACCGCATTCAACTGATCTGGTGCCGTGCGACTTCTGGCTGTTCAGCAAGCACAAAAGACCGCTCCGGGGACACCGTTTTGATACGATAGAGGAGATTCAAGCCGCAGCGAAGACGGAACTGAAGGCCATCCCGGAAAGTGACTACAATCAGTGTTCCAAAGATTGGAAAATCATTTGGCATAAGTGCATTGCATCGGGAGGGGATTACTTTGAAGGGGATGAAATTGATTTGGAAGAATAAATAAAGAATTTTCAAAATAAATACAATGTCACCTTATTTTTTGGACACAGTAGTACTTCACTAAAGATTTATCTGCAAGCCACTAACCAACCATTCCAACCATTTACCATGCAAGATTTTCTTCATTCACATTTGATTCTAAACTTCTTATCACAATTCTGGGGACCATTCGAGGCCTTATGATTTCAGGATCACTGATGCATTCTTGGCCTGAATACATCCCTATATTGATTAAAAATTAAACACCGTCTACTTTGCGATATATGTAGCCACATTCCGATTTGTATTTAGTGTGAGCCAAATTAAATAAATTTTTAACAACTAATTTATCAAATTCAATCTTATATAAATTCACCATTCTTATTTATGACGTGTCGCCAACGTTCTGTAAGATGGTGTATCCCTTTCCTATAGAACTCTTCCCCCTCAACCTCAAAAATGTTTGCTAGTTCTGTACGAGGATCCTACATTGTATGCTTTCAGTATCTTTCAGTCAGTTGATTGCCACCCTATTGGTAGTTGTCCAGCAACCGAAACAAGTTAAATTCCTTTGGAGGAACAATAAAATCGGGAAAAGAATAATGACTGGGAAGTGATACAGGTGGGTGGGGTGAAAGCTCCAAGCTAAGCTCCGTTTATTTGCGCTGTGTAACTGCTGCAGCTGTGTTCGAAATTGGATTGTCCTGGAAAAGAAGACTCTGTGATAATTGACCAATGCAGGACGTTTATCACGCAGTTGTTGTTACAACTGCTGCCAGTAAAAGTCTGCATTTAACGTTTGGTTTCATTCCAGAACCTCACAGTAAATGACTCCTTGAAAGTTCCACTAGAAATTTAACAATAAGACCTTCAGCGGATGCAAGCATGGCTTTGAAGTGGATACCGGCACCGTTTCAAGTTATTGTACAGGACCCACTTTAAGTCGCCAGCAACATCCTGTGGGAGAAATCCTTGGTTTGAAATTGGTTTGACAAAAAAGATGGAAAACACAGTAGGCAATCCAATTTTCCTTATTTTTTTACAAAATTTCGTGGGATATCCAAGCATTCAACTTTACCACATATCCTAGCTCATGAATTCCCCTCTCTATATTGGTTCTTTGGCTCTGTAACCTCCCCAATAACGCTGCGATGGTTATCTTATCACCTCCTTATTTACCTTCCAAAAGATCACCACCCGTCACCTGCTTGAGCTTCCTATTCGATACTGATTTTCAGGCTGTCACCCTCCTCCCAGCGCTAAAACCTGTTGTTGCATGTTTTCTCCATAAGTTCTGCCTATATTCCATTGTGCAGATTCCAAGATCAAATTCGTGTAGTAAACAATACCTAATATTCACTTCATCAGCTGTAAGGTTTGTGTTACCCTTTTTGCCTGGAAACTATAATGCAAACGCAACAGGGATTTCAGGGAAATGATGAGATTTCCAAAATGCTAACGGCTGTCGATATACGATCAAGGATTTCTGATTTAAAGCTCAAATCCATATGGAAACCAAAAAAACGTTTATATTCAGTAGACATAGCTCCTTCCCTTTTAGTATTTGTATCCTCTTTTCTGTCTTTGGATCATAGTAACGTAGTTATCAAATCAATTTAGATCTAGTTGACTTCACCATTTACCTCGTAACTCTCCAGCTTTTCTTGGAAATTTAATTCGTTACTGACAACTCTGTCATGAGAACATTTTCTTTCCATATTCACATGAATATTGACGTCTCTAATTGTTTTGACGTACCTCAAAATTGTAATTGTAGGATTTACAGTATTGTAAACACTAAATATCTTTTTTTTTGAAACTTTAAAATTTAACAGTCTCAAATTAAGGAAAACCAACTAGGATTTGTTTTTTCAGCCTAGTTTTCCCTTAAGTTTAAGTTTTTTCAGAGTCTAAAGTCGTTTTTCCAACTACTACACTATCCTGAATACTTTTTTATCTTGCTGAAAAACTTATGCTTCAAACTATACAATGAGCGTAGACATCCAGACACATTGGACTCACTTATGATTCATCATTTATACCCCTATTATATTGCTAAGTATTTTTCTTTTGTAGTCTAGCTTTCTTATCACACATAACCGAATGATTATGAATCCATTCTACCAATTCAAATGCCTGATGCCCATTAAAAGTACTTCTGCCATTGCAAGGACTGCATCAGCAAATGCAGTACGGTAGCTGCAAGCTTTTTGCAAAGATCCCCGTCTTTGCAGGCCCAAAATTCGTATCGTGTACATTCTGTTTTTCATAGCATCATTCTAGATAACAACACCAAACTCTAGTATGGAATTCTTTTCTGCAAATACTAATCACTAGCTATGTTTCTAAAGGATATTTCACATTCAGCGTCAGTGCAACGTCTGCTTTGGCAAAGTGGAAGGCTTTGTTATATGCCTTACCAGCTTTCTTGGACTTTCTCAGTTGGATGGTCACATTACCGGTATGAATCTCGACCCAGCGATCCTTCACGGAGACCAGTATTGCTTTGATCATTTTGACATTGCAAACGCCATCTTTATAAAGACTAGCTTCAGTCAAAGCCAAGGATCCACAACTATACCCTCCTGGTGAATCTGAGTTTAGCGTCAAATGATCTGTCAAACGATTTGACCGTGGCTATGTCGTCAACGCAATCCACAAAGGACATATACATCGAGATTTCTGACTCATAAGATTGTGATACATGATACAACACAGGTTTCTTATATTACAGAGGTTACTTTTACTATAGATGTTGCAAATCCCTCTTCCGATGCTCACTTGACGTTGCATACAGCAACGATCCTTTCCTAGGAAATTCCTGCAGTACGGCCAGCAAGTTAGAAAAACTAAAAAAGCAAATGCGATGGGTCCTTGCCTACCTTACTCCCTATTTCGAACACCCTATCTGTTCCCAGTAGGACAATTGATTTCACAGAGCATTATGCTTCCTTTCCTGTTGTCAAAAACCAATATTGTACCATTTTTTGAAGTCATGGTGCATGTCAGAGAGATCACAACCTTATTTAGCTGCTAATAGCAGCCTCAGATGAAGGAGCTCTTCAAAGAGCATGCTATTACAGCATTTTTCTTTTCACTCCAGCTAGTCCTTACAGTCGAAATTTGTGAGGAATATTCACAGCCAGACACGGCCATGGTTGATCACTCGCTTCAACCAACTTATTTTTCTATAAAAAAGTCACCAAGCAAACGCGCACATTGTTGGAAACAGTTGCTGAAAAAAATAACCAGGGGAAGAAAACCAACGTTCAATCGGGGACCCTACTTAGTTTAACAGTGTTCTTTGTTTTACAACTTCACATTCGAGTCCTTGGGATTTGGAAAAAATCGTAGCTTTTTTATTTTATCCATCTGACCAGCAGTCAAGAATAAAGTCAAAAGCTTTCTCTAGCACTACCATAAAGAATTCGCTAGGACGTCTTAAACGTGAAAGCGGCAATACCAATGACAATGTTCCTTGAGCCACCATGACATATTCTTTCATTATTTTTTTCTTTTTTGGTTTTTGGAGTTAACTGGGCGTCAAAGCAGATAGCTTTATAATTTTGAATAGTCGAAGAATGGAAAGCGTGATGAATTTCATTCATTTTGCCGAAGAACTTGTAAAAGGCAACAATTAACTAGCAACAGTAGACAGATGAATACAGTTCACATGTTAAACGTTCTTCTCAGTTTCGGCAGCTGCATACTCAGAAGAACCAAACTCCATACAAACAAAAAACGATTACAGTGCCATCTGTCCTATTATATTTTTATTATGTCTATCAAAATATTTGAGATTGCAAATCTGTCAAACTGCAATGTCCTGGCTACGTGTAGCAGACTAATGACGAGAGGATACCAGACAGGTAAAAAGGTAAACTGAGATAAGTTGACGGACGATCACTGTTGGGAAAACTAGTAGAGGACTTTGTATTCGAACTCAGTTGACTAGAGTTGCAACATGCCACTGTAATTTCTCAAAAGAATGATACAATGGATGTACTAAGACTCTTGAAGGCATCACCTACCGAGAAGAAATGACGCATCATGACGAAAAGCTTAAGGGAGGATCTCGCATTACATCCGATCGGGTTGGGTCGGAAGTTGCCCTAATTCGCCAAGTAGTCCTCGAAAACGCACCCAAAAAGCAAGGAATACGAGCCACAGTAGAGCACGGGGCTGCGGAAAAAAGGAGAAAACGGCTACTAAGGGTAACTTATAAGTATCTGTTTCAAGGTACCGTAGTTTTATTCAGTGGTAACAAAAAAATTTGTAAGGAAAGTTAAGTCACTTAATAGCTCTAACCGGAGGTTACAAATAGTCTGGAATGAATCGGGTTAAATGTTCGATTGTTTCCTTTTATAGGAATCAGTTGAATATTGTGATTCACTAGTCAAATAAGAAGTGTGTCTGCCTCAGGGTCAAACGTATTCAGACTGATCAGTCAGACTTTTTGCAGACAAATTGACATAATGAACAGTTTTCGTACGCTACCTAAAAAAATAGACCAAGGATCCACCAGGGAGTGGATCTAGAAAGTTTTTCGCTTAATAAAAGCAATAAGACAATTTTTCCTTTATTTTTTGCGGATTCAACCCCGCCTGCGAGCATACTTCCTACTTGGTTGCTAATCTAGAACTCAATGGAGAAAGCGAAGAGGAGCACATGACCTCACAAACACTCTTTAGTAGGATGTCCAGAACCGAGAACCTGGATGATGACTGAGAACGTTTGAGCAGAAAATTTTCAGCCAGTTGGCCAAATCGGCACAGCTTTCCATGCTGAAGGACCGTCAACCAATTGCGTATGTTGTTTTTTCAACGAAAATTAGAAGCCTAATGAAAAGGTACATCACCAATTTCAGTATTAATTAGAGAAAACGTCAGACAAAAAACGGGGAGAAGGGGAAACAATAATCATCTTGCGAAGTTTGGAGATCGCTTAGCTTAGCAAGAAGATAAAGTAATCGAAAAGGATGCAAGATGAGAAGTATAAAGACCCATTTATTGAAAAGTTGCCCAAGTTACTAAACATACTTGAGTTTTGCGTCTGCGAATTTTGACCCAGCTTTCCCGATTTTCTATATTTCTTTAGTCTTTGTGATTCATTGCTGCTCAATGCAATTAGAAAATAAATGCATTTGTAATCGCCGACAGGCTCGGACTTTTCACGCAATCGAGTAAAACCCATATTAGCTACATCTAAGCCTCCACAAAACAATTCGGCAAACCCAAACTTTTCTTCAAATCCTAATAACCCGCAAGGCAGAATACAAACGTATCGACACTATTCGAGCAAGCATACAAATATCATAAGAAAATTCTGAATATTTCTCATCAATTTGCATCGAGTCGCTAACAAATTTCGCTTTTTATCAGAGATTCCAATTTAAAAAATTCGAGTCCCGGATATTGTGTCAATTTACACGTTTTTCGTCAGCGGGAAATCAAATGATCGGCAAAACTTTCAATAGAGGAACAGTGAAAAATTGACGGCACATATGACGTGAAAATTCAGAGTTTGCAGAAAAAAAAATTATAATAATATTCTGTTTTGCTGAAATTCTGAATATGAAATCAACGATTTGTGGTCAGTGAATGGCAATTTGTTTTTGTGCATGTGCGTGTGGTAAGTTGATGACAAATTTGTTAGCATTTTCCAAGGTGTCACATTCCTTCCTATTTAAAGAGGAAAAATTAGAATTGGATGAGAGTAACTGTTTGCCGTTTGTATTTCGCGAGCATGATGAGTTTAGCTTAGAGATTATTATTAATTTTTACACTTGGGACTACCAAGAAACGATGGCCAGCAGCTTTATCAATATTTTTCCAATCAAATTGTTATGTGTGAAAATTTGGTGGAGAGAAAGAACTGGAAACTAAATAAGGCGCCTGGAGTGGATTTGAATTTCTTCATCCTTGCCCGAAGGACACTAAAATAAAGATATTGGTGACTGAGATTTTTTAGCGAAATCTCACTGGAAGTTTGTAAGTTTTTGCTTCCTGCACTTTATCCTGAGTAGTGAATGAAAGACGATATATGATATCCAGGACAATGACACCGTTCAGACTATAGTATCGCTGTCACAATCAGCCCACATCAACGATGGTACATTTTTCAGGACGAAATCACATAACAATGAAATTGGAAAAGGGTCAAGTACGATTGTGACATGAGTCCTTTGCAAAAGTGCTGAGAAGGAAATTCCAAATCTTCGCCTTAAAGTTCACGTCCCCTCATCGAGTATCATCAAATCAAATGAGAAATTTAATACTCACTATGACCGGATGACCGCACTATTGTCGACTGAAAACTCACCCCCATGGAGTGGAATCGTTAAAATTGTTTAACTTAATTATGATCCCATTAGACATAATTGACCGTGACAGCTTTACAACTCGTTTGCATGGTCAATTGGCCGCACATCGACAGGAGGGTTTCAATTTAATCAGATTACTGTGGTGACTATTGACGTGGCGTCGAGTGAAAGCGCTGAAGGACAGTTGAGGACGATATGCACAAAGTCAGTTGGAATATGCATGAGACGACATAATGTCAAATCCTCTGAATTCGATATTTCTTAGAAGTATATCTCATTACATGTATAAGGTTGCAGATTTTTCTAGGATTATTAAATATACGTAATTAGATTGAAACACTGTCAGGTTTTTGTCTCAAAATAAAAGTAACAAACAGGATATTCTATTTGAGGAACGATTATCATTCCATTCTTGCTCCATCAGGTTACACTATTAGGTAAGGTTATAGCAAAAGCCATCACCACTCCTTTACTTCTACTATACAGTCTAACTGCTTACACACGGTCAATTTTTTGTGTTAGACAAACCAAAGAAGTTCTTTAGCTCAGTTGTAGGTCAGAGTTTTAGCCCGTATGCCATTGAGTATACGAGGAAAGTTCCAGCTTTTATGCAATCACTTGAGATTTTCTAAGCACTCTCCTTTGCCATTCACGATTCTTCCTTCAGTTTCCGGCTCTGGAAACCCTTGTTTGACAGCCAAACCTCGCAATCTTTAGGTCAACCGATTAGTGTCCTGAAACTTTCAGCTTGAGACATTCCGTACATACAATTGCTCTGAATCATGCCAATCACGTGATCATGACTACTAAAGAATGGCTAATGTGTTTCAAGATTAGATGTTGTCCCAGGAATGGTGGGCCATTGCGTCTATGCTTCGTAAAACTTGTGACGATGAGTGCAAGTTCTGGAAATAAAAAAGTTTGTGTATCTTATTCACCTCCTCGAAGCGGGATCTTCAATTGTCAGGCTTGGACAACTCCATGTTCTTCTTCCTCTCTTAGCCCTATCACCATTTTGGCGTGGAGATTCAGGAAACTATTTCAGTTGTGCTCCAGAAGACGTTCTACCCGTATTTCGTTTGGTTGAGGACTTATTCCGGATAACTATGCATTTGTTCTTGTCGTTGCAAGCCATTTAATTGCTGTCCACTGGATTTTATTGAATTCCATTTTTATTTCGATTGTTCTTATTGACTTTGGAAAAATGCCTAACTTCTTTGATTCTAAGGATATCTTATTGACCTAATATAGCGCCGACAACTTCTGGCTTTTCTTCAACCCAAAATGTTGTAGCAATAAAAACAATTTCATACAATACGAGCAAACTATGGCTGGAGCGAGAGGAGGGGTAAACTTCCTCTCTCCTTCTCGGAGAAAGAAGCATTCTCCGAATACTTCCATCAATATCGGCACTGCTACACCAGTGTCGCAAGGCGTCTCAGGAAGACCAGTTTCATGGTAGTTATAACTCCCACGCTCTAGGCATGCCAGTTTATTTCTCAGCACAAGTGGAATATATCCTGATTTCATGGAGCACGTTCCCGACTAACCCAATTACTCGCTACAGACGCATCACATAATGCACCATCTGGGCAGGATACCATCACCGGTAGCTGCAGACACGATACAGAATGCACCAGTTACACAGGATACTACAAACGAATCTTATTGATCTTACAGAAACCAACACATCTGATACTATTGGCTATCACGCGGCGTCCTGCCAGAAGGAGAGGGAGGCGCGGGGGTGAATTTTGTAAATTTGAATAAGAGAAGCAAGCCAATTGCTACATTCATATTGTATACAGGTGCATCTGAAATGATCGTTACGTTTAGGATGGCATTGTAATCTTTCAGGATAATTGAAACTGATACAACAAAAAGATCCAACTCTGACTAGATCCAAACATCCACTTTTCGTTTCCCTCCCTTTTGTTCAGGATGAAAAAATGATAGTTTAACACTTGCTCGGAATGCTGCGACTTTGAGGAATTGTCTAGACTTGTCCACAAGCTGAGATAGTCCGCAAGCTTAGCCGCAAAAGCCTGGGTAGAAATAAAAACTTGTGGTAGAGGTAAAACACTGGAGCACCGACCAGAATTTCAAGACAATATGGCTCACAACGTTCAGAACTGTGAATTAAAGTGACCCAGACCTTTCTCTCCCGAGAACATGGCCCACTGCTTCCATCTGATCCAAGAATTTTACACACTCCCAAAAGACGAATCGCAAGAGAATTTTTTCCCTATCTGGAATGCAAAAGGGATTCGGAGGAAATAGTTGTAGCCATATCTCCACATATTTCGAAGTTAAGGCTAGATATCTAACCACTGATTAGGGAGCTGTATTCAAAGTTCATCTATTAAAGGATCTCACTGCACTGCGACGTAATTTCCTCAGTCAAACGGTGGGATTATTAATGTTAGTTAATTTACAGGGTTGTGAAAAAGTATACTGAAGTACTACTTGATCAAATTGCCTGCATTTTTGGCATTAGAAATCGATGTCAACTGATGTTGGCTACAGAATTGGTCCGTGAAGCAACTCTTTCTCTTCCTTAAGAATTCATATTCTCTAAAACCTCGTACGCCAAAACCATTTTTCTTTCAGTATGTGACAGAGATCCATGAGCGTACGTTGCAGCAAGCTGGTACAACTTATGATACGTATTTTGCATCTTTTGTAGCCGTAACCATAGCTTAAGGACACTTCGAAGAAACTCCCAACATAACGGGTTCTAACCAAAATAAATAGAATTTTCATATGTGTTTATGAATAACTTCCCATTATTTAGTTTAATAGGCAAGAGTCTCTTAATGTTTTTGAGGAAAATCTCTATCGAATAGAATCGCCAAATGATTCCTCCTACTACTGATTTTTCTCTCTCTCTTTATACCAGGTCACAGTAGAGAGTCATTTTTTACATTCGCCGCGATACGTTTGCGGCTCAAATTGTTAACCAAAATTTCTTGAACGAATCCATAAGGAATGTTCAACTCCTCTGCCATCGTTCCGACGATCGATTGGGGTCTACGGTCATCCATTCTTGGAATTTGTTAATATTTTTGTCAGTTTTGATATAGATGGTGTACCACTGCGTTTATCATCGTTCAAGAACTCACGACTACTAATGAAATATTCGTAAATGACTTTTTTCTTGAAAGTTTCGTTGCCGAAACACTTTTCTTACATTCATCGCACTATTAAAACTGCTTTCATTGCAAAATTTGATACAAACTCGTTGTTGGAAATTCAATTCCATTTTTAAAACTGTACAAAATCGATAACACGCACAGTCGCTGATGTACTCAACACGGCGTCACTTTTACGAATGACAAGCTATGTGTGACTGAGAGCGCCACGCAGTGGTGATTCTGGGAACTTTTGGATCAAGGTGGTATGACAGCACGAGAACATGAATCTAGAACAATGAATAAATTGTCTTACTTAAACGCTGCTTTATTCTTTGAGTTTTTTCTGTTTTCTTTGATTTTATTTGAATCTTTTATTGATTTTGGTAAATTAGGAAGTTAAATTTGAGTCAAACTAAGCACTTTGAAGAGGCAAGCAAAAGATGTGCTCTAATATTTGACTCTATCCGAACTCTAGCGACTTGTTTTGATGATTTCCTAAATAAAGTATGTTATGTTTGTATTTCCCATTACCAATACGGGAGCGTTGTCCTATAAATAGGTGGCATTGCATATAGCTCATTTCCAAAACAAATTTCTACTCTGCAATTCATCATGCCAATTTCAAATTCAACATGAATGGCAGTCCATGCGTTTCCCATACGGAAAAGTGGATTTATCCAGCTGTTAATGATTATCACAATTTTCGGACATGTCATCCTGTTTTCCATTGACTTTGAAATTTTCCCACATTGTACGATAAAATTTTAACGTCTTTTGTATGCATAAAAATGAATTAAGACCTCTGGGGTAGTGTGAAAAAATGGAAAAAATACAACCACCTTGCTTGTATTTTCTCAGGTACAGTGTCTAATAGTTGAAACTATCTTTCCAAGCATTTGTTTTCTTACTTTAAAGAAAATAACCAAAGGAAAAATCGTTTGTATTCATATAACGGAGACTATTTAAAATCTATTCATCGATTCAAATTAGAATCTAATATGGGGCGCAAACAGTGCCAGTTACAAGCCAAAATAAAATCATGTCATAGTAACAAGTTTAAAATCTATCAAAAAATTCATATTTGTAATCCTCTTACGATTTGCATTATAATGAAATTGTCTGCATTAATGGCATCACGATTATTTGCATAATTTCAGCTAACAGACATTCATTTGAATTACGCTGACGTGTGAACAAATATGTGTGAATTAGCAGATGCGATTAGTAATGAATTTTGATGTGTCTGATAACTTCATTCAAACTTTATTCTGATAATTAGATGCATTATCCTGATCCACAAATAAGCACATAAACAAAATTAAGACCAAAAAAATGAGATATTCTAGCACACGAAAAATTGCATTTTTACGCTCAATTGAATTTTGACTAATGGAAAATATTCCTGAAATTTTCATTGATTCAAAACCAGTATTGGTGAAATTTTTTGCAGTTTTTTTCCAAACGTTTATGTTTAAAAATGTAAATAAAAATTATCGCTTGGAATAATTGATAAAAGTTTAATTTGAGCTTCCATGCCAGATTTTTTGGTTTTTGCCAAACCGTTTTTTCGATTATAAACAACGAGGAGAACCTTTACATGGTTCTCCTCTCAATTTTATTCAGTCCAAAATCTATTACATCGAGATTTTACTGCTCTGTGTTAACTAGTTTTTCAAATGGAATCTACAATCCCTGATCAAAACATAAAGAACACTAAGATTTTTGCGAAAATTTACTCTCTCACCCCCGGAAAACTCTTTTTAAAACGGCGAAGAAAGGTTACCATAAAGGATATGACATTCGTTAACTTTTTGTTAAAAACAAATCAAATACAACCTGTATCGAAAGGCGTATATTTCGTTGTGTTTCAAGGGAAGGCCCAATTTCGAAAAGAAAATATCAGTGATATACTTGCATGTGTTGAAAGACTTGAAGAGATGCTTAGAGCAGTCAGCGACCGGTAACGGTTGGCACACTATTCTGGGATGATGACCGAATGGGGATGCTAGTCGACAGGAGTCTTCTGAGAAATAGTATTCGTTTGGGAGTGCCGCCCACACGTACCCGAGAAAATGAAGCTTACTGTGAGGCTCCTCCAGCGAATGAAAACCCTGCAAGGGCTCTGTAAAGTAAATCGACAAATGAATTCCTAGACATACTTGAGCTGGTGGACACCATAGTCTGGACCATGTACCACTGTAGTGAAACTGGTGCGGGTGACAGCTCCAATATTTTTGCGTATCGTCTCCGTCCCGGTAAAACCGTGGAAGGCTTCGGACTACCTTCGCAATATTGAAATGCTGGTGCAGGTTTGATTGAAGCGTCTTGCCGATAAGCGCCGATCTAGCTCTGAGCATCTGCCCCCCTAAATGGCTGTTTCTAACCCTCACACAGTCTCCCTTCTTTGCATACATACCAATGAGATCATTACGGCAACTACACACACAAGTGGCGATAGTGGCTCCGAGGGGGACTCTTCTACAATGATGCCCTGGAAGACAACAAATATACCACAACAAAACCAAACGCAACGGACAAACAACGAAACTCAGACCTTTACAAACAAAGATACTGGCGACATTTGGGCACAGGAATAAAAAATAAACACGTGTTGGGGCACCCCGTAAGACATACGAGAAAGTACGAGCAACAAATGTCATGGAAATAAATGGTGGGAGAAACCATCGATGATATTCATAGTATGATAAGAGTCGATGTTGCGACTGACACTGCCGCTGATGCTTTCAAACCTCCAGATTAAACAGGAAAAAGTCCGTATCAAAACCAAATAGGGGACAATTTAATTATATTTGCCTGGACCGTCATAAAGGAGAACAGTGCATTAGAAAGGTTAGAAACAAAGTAAAGAAGATCACAGCTTGCTGCACTAATAGCATCACGTCTATTTGTACAATTTTCAAAAAAAAAAAAACACAAATAAGGACATTAAGGACTGTATATTAGGGCAGGGCGACCTCTAACCCCACATCGGGCACTGGCTGAAGGCGAAGGAAGAGCAAAAGGCCAATACATCGGTCGAAACGCAAATTATTCCCGCCAAGCACACTACCAAAAGATTTGCCAGGAGCCCCATCCAAGGAGAAGGGCGACAAGAGGACAACAGGAGGAACAACGGAGCAGCGAACAAACAGCCTTCATCGGTGGCGTCCGAGACCACAAAAAAAACGTCTAAAAGCCTCGTCTTTCCAAGAGCGACTGATGATAAGCTTCTTTCTAGGGAAAAATGCGAAGAAACCCCGAAAAAGGACGGCTGCACTGTTGGATCAACCCCACAAATAGTAGAACGTGTGCAGACAAAAATCAGAAGAGCTGTAAAACCAGATAACACTCACAGTGCCTTTAGAACATTTTGGCTGATCCGTACCGTGAACTCTATGTAGAGTTTAGACCTGAGTACAAATCTGAGTTACAAAAAGATACAAAAGAACAAATTTATTTCTTTATGCAATCAAAAAGGCCCTCACGGTAACCTCGATCGTGCTAATGACAATCCTCAAAATAAGGGACATCGACTGCGTTACGAATATGACTGAAGTGGAAAGTTGGCTCGAAAGAACATTAAGTGGGATGAAAATGAGACAAATACCCGAATATAATAAAGATCAGAGCACGGCTATAGTTAACTTAACTGGGAAACAAGCCGAAAAACTGCTCAGAATACGGCGCAGAGCAGTTCCCCGTCGTTGTTTCAATGAATTATAGCTAACTTACGGCCCTATTTTGCGCAAGTCTGCAAAAAACCTACCATGAGCTCCGTTTGCTATAATTTCGGCAACGCAGGGTGTCAAATAATAATATGCATGATTGAGGTTCTTTGTATTCTCCGCGAGAACGCTGAACCCAGACCTGATAGCCTGAAAAATATTCAAAACACAGGGAATATGCTTTGCTCGCCAAGCCATCAAAGGCACCTTTGCTAAAGACATACTAGCGCTGCAATGACATGTGTCCTGCAGATAAATTTACATCGGAGTTTAAACGCACAAGACCTGCACCAGGAAATTACTGGAATCAACAGTTCTTTCCATGATGACGAAAACGTCTTCCGTAACTAACAGTATTCCGACCGAGTCATTGCGATTGGTCTATAACTTTTGCTCTGAGATGTTGCTCAGTACTTTTAACGCCTGCTAGCTAGAAGGGGTTTTCCCTGAGCAATGGAAGATGGCAAAACTCGTGCTGATCAATAAAGGCAAGGGAAATAGTAAGTTGTCTTTGGCCTCACTCCACACTGTCGGGAAATCGCTCGACAAACTCATAAAGGCAGGAAGAGAAGAGTCGCGTTTGATCGGCTATGCGGATTACGTTGCAGCGCTAGTTGCTCGGAGCACAATCAGTCAAGCGCAATTAATGTTAAATGCGCAAACGCACAGGGATGAAGGGTTTAGTCATGCATTTAGCCTCGCGCTTGAGAAAACTGAAGTGATCATCCTGACAAAGAATCAGATGCCTAGAGTAAGAGCGATAACTGTTCAGCATACATTAGTAATAATGTAATTTCTCCAATGATCCTATTGGGAGACCAATTTCAACAAAAAAGCGACTTTTGATCAGTGTCGTTGAATCTACGGATCAAGAAGGAACTGAAATATCTAGCAAAGCTCTCAATAAGGAGCTGCAAACGGCATGATCAGATGCAACGACAAGGAGTATTTCAAATTGTATCAGCATTCCAGGTAGTCTCTGAGTCAGCGTTGTTGGTATTCCCAGAAGTGATTCCCATCATCCTTCCTGTCAGAGAGTGTAAAAGAATTTACCTCCAGAGACAATAAGGTAATAAAAACAGTTGCTGAGCGGACACTGGTGTCTTCAGTCTGATTGGTAAGTCATGGTTTCCAAATTGTCATTTGAGAGAAAGATGATGCTATATTAAGCACACTTACTTTCCTTTCATTCAAATGATCGGACAGATGGCACGGTGATCTTACCGAAAAAGTGGGGGAGCTTCGCCCGAATGGCCTAATCGGAGAGATGTTGAAATTGGTTGGAGAATGGAACCACGTGCTACATTTCACAAGTGCAATCCTAACAACAAAAGCCGGCATACTTGATAAACTGGAGGCGTCGCGGGAGGAGTAACCACCTTTCTTGAAATCTTCATCTTCCTTGCCCTTGCACTACAGAAGGAATTCCTGTAACCAGAAGGCGTTGAATAGGAACCCTGCACGAAGCATTACGTCAAATGCTTCCAGGATTGTTTCTCCGGGAGCGAGTGGAGGCGTTTAGTCGGTAGAACAATATGCTTGTGCCAAAGGATGTCCGATACTCCGTCTTTACCACCAGGCAAAAAGAGGGCGTAAGAAAAGGCCGACGTAGTGGAAGATTCTGGGGCAAGCCAAGTTCACAGGTTAACAGGAGAGGTGTTTCCTGAATATTGTCGAAGCATTGTGCGTCTTGGCGTGCCACATTAAGGGAGTAATTGACCTTCATGTACACTGATCCTAAATCAATGCATTCAAGTCCAAGCTCTGTAACACACGATTTTATTTAGTGAGCGATCTTTATCCTTTTTATGAAAATTGGGCACTAGAGAAACTCGGCTGGTAAAGAACTGTAACTAGACATTACATTGCCAATATTAGTTTACTCTTCAGAATAACGACAACTTCGAGGAATATCATCAGCCAAGGAACGAAGGATAATACATGGGTGACGAATCGAATGAAAGTCGAGTACTTTTGCAAAGTAATTTCCTTTTCTGGCTCACATTATTCAACGAACTGATCTGATATCATCTACTGAAATTTTGGCCAATTTCACATGTACAAGCTACAGACCACTGTGGTTGTAACGATGCCAACTGCAAGAATTCAGCTTTTCAGGACATGACTACCCACGGAAAGCATTTAATAGCAATTTCGCGATTATAAATTTCCAATGTTCCGGTAAAACGCCATCATCAACTAACCAATAGCGATATTATAGACTTCGCGAATATTGGTGGCATTCAAGAGTCAACATAGGTCAATATTTATGTGGTTATTTCCCGGTATTTTAACCAGATGATTGGTGGAATTTCGCACAGTGAAGCGTATGATGAAGATTACAAATTCCGCACTAACATGAGTAACTTGAGCTTCCTTCAAAACAAACAAACGGGTGCATATGTAGTCGAAAGAGCATACGCTCGTTAGGATGGTCAAGACGATGAATTCAAAGAGTTCGCAATGCAATTTGCCAATTCAACAGCAGCAAGCGGGCAAAATTACACCACCCAATGATCCATCTGCCTGCGGGCAAGCCATGAATGCATTCGATAAACATTCAATAGGATATGGATATTTGCAGATGCAATTGGTTACGGTGTATTCTTCGTAATATTGAACCTTCTAATTTGTAGGCTCCGTCTCAGGCACTTGTAAGCCACCTTTGCATAGGTGGTGGTTTGAGATGGCTATGTCATTGCCAACTCTTTCTGGATAATTGGAATCTCTGTAAGGAAGTTTGAATGAGGTCCTGCAAGAAGCTTTCCTGCCCTGCAAATGATTGAGGCTATGAGATCCTGATTTTGAAGTTGAGTTACGAAGAGAACATGCTTGCAACAGCTGCAACTATTGTGCTGTTGGCAAGGCTCGACCACGCTGTTTGCAAGTCCTTGAGATCTCTTGCATAGTCAGGCCCCGCATATAATGCACAAGAATCCAATTGCTGACCTGATGCTGTTCACACGAGTGTCCTGAGTAACCCGCGTAGGTAATAGTGCTATTATTCACATATGCACCGACAATAGGAACGGGCACCTCATTCACCTATGGACTGTATTATTGTTGATTTTAGAAGTTTCTGTTTACAGCCGGTCAGAGCTCTTGACCCCTGGTCACAAACGTCGCCGTCTTGGGCGTCTTCATCGTCCTATCGACGTCGGCGTCGCACATGCGGCTCAGTACATTTTATTGGTCATTTCTTAGAACTCCCAATTATGATTTTTCCTGCAATACACTATTCTTCGTATTATACTCATATTTACACCGCGCTGGCCTCACATGGCCACATATGAATGGCGTTCTGTGTGTCAAGTGTTTGAATAGTTTCGGTTTTATTTGAATTTAGTGGAGAATATTATTTGCATTGGTCTGACAAAACAAGAACCGTGGTACGTACTACGTATGGTCAGCAATTGTAATGTTATACCACAAAATTTACACATACATATATATAGGTAGGATGCATGCATGTAAATGTACAAATATACCAACATTTCCAAAGTGCGCCACGTGATTTATACAGAATTTCTACCGGAGATGCTACTTGTGGAAAAGTATTTGTAGTAACACTTGTCGAAGATGTTTTAGATTTTTCAGAATGGTATGCGGATTTATCATTTGTTTATTGTATTTTTCGGGTTTTTACGCAAAGATCAATACAGTACAACACATTTTTAGGATGTTTGAAAAGTATTTAGCGGCAAGGTTTCTACGAATATTCATACGCGAGAGCAAGTATTTATTTTTTAATCACTTACCAATTGGCTATTTGGTTGCAGCATCATGCAAAATCGTACGTCTTTGGTTGTACTACAAGTAGTTTCTTATCAAATATTAGATTGATACTCAACAGACGGAAGTTTTCATGTTTAAAGCATTGCACCCTTGATTTCTCAACTGGAATACCATTGGTGAAAAGGAATTCCATTCTGATACGTTCTGCACAATCCTAACCACTGGACTAATATATTCACAACATAAAAATCTAATTCTAATCCTAATCCAACAAGAAACGAATGTTACGATTTGGGTTTTTTGTACAGCACTGGCCCTAACATTGATCCTTGTGGTACACCGATGTTAGTAATGAGAATATCGGACGATTTCTCCCAACAAACCAATTTGAAGCCAAATAAAGTCCCCTTCATTAAAGTCTAGACTCTTTGAACTACACTTGTCGTAGTGTTAACTTTTTGTAGGTGCGTTTCTCTGTTCCGTAGTGTCAAAGAACATTTCATCATCTCTTTGTAGCTTGTTTCGTACACTTCAAAATACTCAGGATTTCGATGTTATTTATGAAACAGATGTAAAAAGCCTGTCAAAAGATTAATTCGGCGTTTCTAGTTCAGAGTCCTTCGTAGCTCAATAGTTTTCAATGAACAATATTGTTTTGCGAGATTAAAAGGTTTTGCAAGATTTAAAAGATTTTCCTTCTAGCGGGGAGAATTTGAGCTGAAGCTCGAGGATTTTGGCTAATTTCAAAGAACTTTACCTAGTTTTTCGAAAATGCGCAATGCCTCATTAATCAAGGGGAATACTTAAAAGCGACAATAAATGATTTTTAAAGATGGTACGGGGATCACATAATATAAATTGAACTGTAGAGCTGTAGGACTATATAACTTTATACTGAAACATACGGTAGTAATACTCATGTGCAAGAAGAAAGTATTTCAGAGACTGCAGCCGTGGAGCAGTTGACACAGAACCAAAAGCTTGAGGCTGGTGAAGCCACTTCCTGGAAACTTAGTCTGCGGAGGAAATTACTCGTTTAAATAAGACTAGATAAGGATTTTGTCCCCTAGGGTCATCTATATCCTAATACAATCGGGCATGGAAGGTAAATAGTTGGTAGGAGTATGGAAGGTTACGCAAAGCTTGTGGGATTGATGGTTAAGCTCGTTAAAATATCTCTTGGTTAAGAGTTATAGTTGTGCGTCTACGTTCCAATATTTCAGATGGTGAAAACTGTCAGACTGTCCATACCTGTAGATCACCTTTGTTTTTTATTAGCAAAAGTTAATTTTCAACCATTTTTCAACCGCTTTGGGGTAACCTAAGTGGTAAGCACCAGAGGATCTCCATGGCAAGGATGAACCGCCAGAGCTTGAGCGTTTGTATCTCCTTGGCCGTTTCAAAATCTATTACAAGAAATAGAGCAGGAAAGGCAAAAAATACCACTGGAAACACTTTATTGGTGACAGCATCGGTATCCCGTAAGTAACTTTATTGGTGACAGCATCGGTATCCCGTAAGGTTAGACTTGTTAGGTATGCAATGCACCGAAAGACAGGACTTCTTTGTGTGGTTCGCACATAAGTTGGTGAGCGATGCATTTAGCAAGTTCGACTAGGCTTCATCAAGAATTTACTCGGTGACTTATCGCGAGTACCAGAGACTTCTCGCAAGGTGTACATTTTAGGTATTTGTAATGGTGATTCCATGTTGAGGCTATTGTGTCCAAAACTTAGGGAGTGAGCATGTGAGCCTTTAAGGTTTAACATGTATATCGTATAACGGATGGTTCTCTTCAGGATTCATGTTGATTCTTGGGAGCGTGTTGTTCTTTCAAGCTTTTTTACTCACTCTTGTGTCTTTACTTTATGTCTAACTTCTAAAGCAAACTCTGCTTTGTCGGAGTAACCATGGATATGAACCTCTGCTAAAAACAGCAAAATTTGAGCCTTGGAAACCCTCGCAGAGGATTGGTTTGTATACTGGAACAGGGGACCATGGCAAATTGCTTTAGTCTCCTGCGCGGTAAAGAGCCTGACTGACTAAAAATTGATGGTTGTAGTCTTTGTGAAAATGAAGTATTTAAGAGTATAAAGAAGTGGTGTTTGATTATTTCTTCTACAGCTGATGCCTTTCTATATTGCATTGCAATATGCATGCAAAAGTGGGATTTGGTGCTAGTTGACTCCACATACCAACTCTTCCTGTGGAAACCATTCGGGTGAACCGTAGAAACGTTTTTATCGACGTTATTGCTCCTCATATTTGCTCATATTCTATGCAAGTTTCAGAAAAGAAAATTCAAACCAGGATATTAACAAAGATAATAGGATAGAATAGAAAACCGTCGTTTTGAAGATATCAGAGCTTCGAAAGATATTTTACCCTATTAACCATAGAAAAGTGTGTTGAATTGGACGCAAGAACCAGTTGTCAATTCTTTATAAGGATCACAAGCACGAATCACTGCTGAAATATAAAAAAAAACGGCTAAGATAAGAAAACTCGCATGACTGCGGTCTCCTATAGTAACAGTAGGAGGGTTTATAAATGAGGACAGTAAAGTGTTTATAAACATACTATACCGGGACACGCGGCTACCAGGATGAGTTTAGTATTTTGCATTAAAATACTTTAAGTGGATTCATTTTTTTAAGGCTTCTTTTTCGGTCGTTGTCAGTTTTCAGTACTTCAGTTCCAAATTTTTCTAATACACTCTACAATCTAGTTGTATTTGGATAGGCTCGAACTTGTCGAAGGATCGAATGATTCCATATTACGCTCAATTTCCTTTCGAACTGTTCATCTTCCTTGCAATAAAATTTTATTTCTTAAAAAGATCAAATGTATCCAAAACGGTTAAAATCATTGTTTTTTTTAACCAAATAACATTCAGTCTTTACTGGATCATCTACTTACTATTGCTCGACTATAACAAAACCAGAAGCGCCAAAAATATCCTCATCTCATGATTCAAGAGTGCGAATATTATGTATGAAGGCGTCAAAATGAAAATGATCAGATAACATTTAAAGGAGTACCGCGCGAGCAAGATCATTGTTTCTTATACTACCACGACGGATTTTGATATGAGCGTGCACCTGAGTTTTGACAGCGACCCATGTAAAATGTCACGATACAAATCTGTGTACCCTCTGAGCACGGATGAATAATGCTGTCCATGTCTTAACAAACTAACAAGATGTTAAATGGAAACTCTTCCCGACTAACTCAGAGATAAGCTACGAAGTGTATACTCAAGGGTCTACTTGTTGCTGAGTCGAAGACTTGTTTTTTTAAGGATTTTTCGTTTTGGTTGAAATGTCATTAAGGCGGTGTATTGCTTTTTGGTGACAGGAAAACTTAGTGCAAAGTTCTCTGTGCATTCTCTGTAACCACAAATAAGCCGATCAATCAGAAAAAATATTTTTAATATTTATATAACTGAAATGAACTGCGATAAATTTGCAGCATATGGTCCTGCGTTGATCCAAAAATATAACCCATCAAAGAATGGTAGATGTACCCTTAAGTCCCATTAGATATTCCATTCCGTCATCAGAGGACGTTTACAAGTAGAATAAGATCATCAGGATTGCAGATCACTTGATGAAGCTGAGAAGACTTTTTAATTAAACCGCCGATGATCATATGCTTCTGCAGCTTTCACACACTTAACTCATATCTAATTAAACTTGTCGGGATGGACAATTGCATTGGAACTGATCTTATGTTGTTGGTAGTGAATGCAATTTAATTTGATTGAATGACCGATGCCACACATCGTGAGCATGCCGTACAGCATCAGAAAATGATCCTGCAAATTAATGAGAGCGATAGTGGACATTTATTTAGAAGTCTGGAGGATAGTCAATTGGTTTAGAAAAGAAAATAAATACATATAGACGTATCGCAAGGAGCCGGTACCAATATTTCATTGAGTTTAAATTCTGACTTTGCAGGACAAAAGAGGACAAATCTTCGAGCAAAATATTTATCTAATATGCCCGGGACGTAGGAATGTCGCAGGAATGCACACAAGTCCGATACTAAGCAATTCAAGTTCGATAAGACTTTACAATCCTTTACAAAACTTTGGATCCATGAATTTTCCTACAATCTTAGATACGATTCCTTCTTAACGTCTACAAAGTTCAATAGCATTACGAAAAATGTCTGTACATTCCGTCGACATTAATCTCTGTATGTGACAAACATGTTTGAAAAAGTTTAATGGCGCCATTTAAGTTGCCTAATCGTTCGGCTCATTGGGAAAATGCATACAACGAAATTTCGACCCCAAGACGACTCGAAAACAATCTCATGGTGAATAAAGGATTGAGTCGGTGCGTGTAAGGCAAAAATTTAACCGCGTGTCAGATACAACATAAAGAAAATTTTCGTTTAATTTGCGATACCATTAATTTGTCGATAAACGTGCTTTTCATCCTTTGAAAAACATGTGCGGATTTTTTTTTTCGATAGAAGTCAGTGGCGTAGCGATGGTAAACAGTGAAACATATAAAAATTCAAAAATGGTAATGACACTTCGAAATTAATCGAATGTTAAGCGTGCTACTTCTTGTCAATTAAGTACTTCTTTGCCTGCCAAAGCCTGATACGCCCTGTATGATATCCTTGAAGTGAAAATTTCTTTCATTTTAGCAAATAAACTCTAGATTTTAGTGAGCTTAACAAATTTTCATGAAATATTGATTTCCAAATTCTCATGGTTTTTTGAGCCGATTGATTTATCAAAAATGAGAAAATTCATCAGACTTTTTCGCTTTCCGCAAGAAATGCCGCACAGATATGAAAGGAAAACCAAGTTAAGCAAGCAAACATTAAGAGTAAGGAATGGTAGAGGTAGAGGCAGAAGTTGTAGAACAATGCCGATATATTGGCAAGGATATCGCCTTGTGGTTTCTTCGGAATCATGGATAACATGCAAGTTCCAGTTGGTTCCATAGGAACAGTGCACAGTCGATTGACGTTTACTTGTAGAGAACTTCAACACAGACGGTATGTAAAGTGAAGAACAAGGAGGAGTTCACCTTAACTACTTTATCCATGTTTTTTAACTTTTTAACGTAGCAGGGCAGATGAGACCGCCAAACATCAGCATAACGAACTTAAAGCCTAAATACAACCTGCTCATGTGAACGTCAATCACCACGACCTGCTAGCAGTACGCTCTTACATTATCACGCAAATAAATTTCTTTTCTGATTCAACTATAATTTAAAATAACAAAACACCACAACACGTTCTGTTTCAGAAGAAGAGGTGGCATGGACGAGTTTCATTGCCTCATGATTTTGCCTCATTTATTCAACGATTTCAAGTCATCTCCCTTACACTTCCAGCTTCCTGTGGTTTGACCACGACGTTATTACTAGCCAGCAATATAATTTTGATCAAGTCCCAATCAAAATGAGGTATTTTGCTCCGATTTATAATTACAATCTTCTTCAAGCAAAAATCCTAACTTTCTAAGGAGGTTAAGATGATGGT
Organism: Stratiomys singularior; assembly: GCA_954870665.1. Classification (NCBI taxonomy): domain Eukaryota; kingdom Metazoa; phylum Arthropoda; class Insecta; order Diptera; family Stratiomyidae; genus Stratiomys; species Stratiomys singularior. Next base: position 7,151,732 of record OX940881.1, on the reverse strand, counting down.
AACGAAAAAATGTACAAACATGCCATTAAATTTTGTTTCCATACAAAATGACTCACATTTACCATCACGAAAAGTTCTTTTGCATAAATTAAAGCTAAGATCGCTTGCCATCGCTATCCCTTCACTTACTTATGTCGTTTAACTTTCAAGCTCTCTATCTTAAAAAGCTCGCATTACTGGCTACGATAGATATTGACATCTCTATTTTCGTGATTCCCTATCGGACTGAAGACGCTGGTTTGTAATGCCGCTATGGTCTGGATCTTCGTTGGAGGACGGATGAATTATGAGCAGATATGATAGTACTTACTGAAGAGACCAGTATCTGTCAGCAGTCGTGTGTTAGTCATCTGGTTGCCAAGAAAGAGCCAAACTTTTGTCACGATTTATAGATGGAAATGAAGTTAACTAACCAGCGCATTGGAGGAGAAACAAAAGGACATATTCCTCCACCAAAGCGAAATGAACGATTCGAGGACTATTGCCGGGGTATGTTACATATAGGAAACCAGTTGTATATTATTGATTTTAATAGAAATACCAGCACAATGAAGAGATCTACCTGAACCGGGTGAGCAGCAAATTATTATCTAGACTAGGTGCAAGAAACACCAACTTCCAACACCAACTGCCAATTTAAATTAGAGAAATTCGGTGCTAAACAAACAAAGCTGTGATATAGTCGAGCATAGGCACAGATTAAGTTAAGAAAAAGTTCCGATTTCTCGTCGATTCAAGATTATCTAAACTGGAAAGTCCTTAAAACTTGTAAATCCTCATCGGGAACTGGTGAAATATACTTGAGCTTAGTTTTCCGATAATAATAATTTGAAAAGTGTCCTGTCGTGGAAATCCGGTTCGATTTCAAAAACATATCTAATAGGCCAGTGATCTCACAACTTCAAGATTTAACTTCTGATTAGACTTGTACCTGATGCGAAGGTTCTTGTTGATTTAAATGGTGTTTCATGTAAGCAGCTCACCCTTCTTCTATATCATTAACATCAAGCTGCAACTAGAAACGGAGAACCTCTTCCTTCTTCTAATCGAGTCTAATGGCCGATGCGACAACTGTCACCAGAAATCCAGTTGGTCATGTGATACACTATGATTTAGCATAGTCAGAATCTCTCATCTGACAAAAATGGCGGGAAATGCTTCTCAGATCAAACCGTAAAATAATCCGATTGCGTTTGACATAGATATCTTGAGAAAATATAAACAGGATACATGAACAGTATATTAGGTGTATAAATATGAAATGCGTATTCTACTAACAGATGGCATAATCATTACATATGGTTTGTGTCGGGGATAACTAATACGGCGTTTCGAAGGGTAAAATTCTAGTATGTCATAGGTTTTGATTGTACAAACAACATAGTTTTTTTTTCCTTCAAAAATGTCGAATTACGTGCCAGGAAAAGAGGTTTTGGGGGAGAGTCTAATAACCTTCTTTCATTTGAAGAAAACGGCTGCAGAAACTTATCAATTGTTAGTGGAAGCATATGGTGAACATGCCACAAGCCAAAACACTTGTGAACGATGGTTTAAAAGATTTAAAAGTGGCGGTTTCGATGTCAGCAACAAAGACCGTGGAAAACCACCAAAAAAATTCGAATATACAGATTTGCAAGCATTATTGGATGAACACAACACACAAACTGAAAAACAGTTGGCAGAAGTGTTGGAAGTTATTCAGGCAGCTATTTCACAACGTTTAAAAGCCATGGGAAAAATCTAAAAAGCTGGAAAATGGGTGCCGTATCAATTGAAAGAAAGAGACATCGAAAGGCGAAAAACCATTTGTGAAATTTTGCTTGCCAGACAGAAAAGAAAATGTTTTTTTGCATCGGATTGTTACTGGCGATGAAAAAATCAAGGATAGACCCAGGCCAGCCATCAACATCAGAACCGGTCCGAAATATTCACGGAAAGAAGACTTTGCTGTGTATTTGGTGGGATAGTAAGGGACCTTTGTGTTACGAACCGCTGAAACCTGGTGAGATTTATACACCCGATTTATACACATATTATATCAGTAATCACTAGCTTACAATCACAATTCACAACATCTGATCTAGTCAAAACTTTGTTGAAAAAAGTCTGAATCCTTCGGAAGAACTAGGGAAAGTCGGCAGATACCGGCCAAGTGAAATGAACTGAAATCTTATCCCGGGATCGCGTAGGCTTGCTTTCGCAAGCAAACAAATCATTTTAGAAACGAGTGTAAACTGTCAAGAAATTAGGAAAGAACTGAAACTATGTCAACTGTGGGTGCCAGACTCCTAGTGGCAAAAAAGTCTGGACTAGCGACTATACACCACTCCGGTCAACCATTGACCAAACCTGGGAGCATTTGATCAGCAGCCTATGGCATTTTGGCAATCAATTTCCGCTTCTTTCTAATTAAGCTGTGCAAACGGACTCCCCCTTTTTTGACAAACTTCTTGCACTGTCGATCCTATCGTCTTCGTGAAAACAGAAAGTGACAGGTATCATTTTTGCTTCCAGCCTAGAATATGGAATGTTCAAACCGCTTTTCAAAGGACCGAAAGAATGAAAGAATGAATGAAATGCGGATCTCATCAATAGCTGAATTTCTTTAGAGTCTTGAGCTACTGTCAATGTGAGTGCATCTTCTTTTGGGCTTATTTCGGGTCTTAGATCAAATCAAAAAACCAAACGAGAAGTTGCAGGAAAGAAAATTCAGAAAAAATTGGACAAACGAGTCACGTATCAGTTCACAGAGGACATCAAGCATGCTCAAAAAGTCAGCATCGGCTTGGATTTCCATTCGGCATTGAGCTAAGGGTTGGTCTTTTGAGAGGCGTTGATATATGGTAAGACTCTTGCCCAAGATAACTCATAAAATTTATACTTAGAACTTACTAATTTAGAACATATTATCGATTATCAGTTGTGTTTGGGTTGGGTTTGGAGAGCCACAAGAAAAAAAATAGAAGCTAGTTATGGCTGATGCGATTTAATTGGTTTGTAACAAAATCATTATGAAGATACTCTCCCAAAAAATTCCCTCACCCAAGAAAGGTTTGATTGCAGTCCTGTTTATAACATCACATGCCGTAATACTCTCCTACGCGTTTCTCACTCACTAGAACATTATATTTCAAATTGAAAAACTTGCTGGGATTTCCAGTCAATTATTTTGTTCGATTAAAGTTGACGACTGAAGTGGACAATGAACCTCAGTCCAAAAAAAAAATACACAAGCCTTCTTCAGACGAACTTGGACACGACTTCAGCAATAGAACTCATAAATATACACCAAAAACCTGGTACTATAGTCCCAGATTATGATTGAGTTACTGAATTGGTTGTGATTGAGCTAATTCCCACTTACAATTTCTAGTGAGTTGTTCCAAAAGTTTCCAAGCTTAAGGATTCAAAACATTTCACCCTTGAAAAATGAGTCACCTGTGGTCCTTGCAATTTTCATGCTTAAACATATTTTTGGGGGGGTGGAAACGTAAAAACACATTCAATAAAACGTCACATATTGATTTTCGTAGAATTAATACATCGCTCGTTTCGGCGCATCGCTTTTTGGGGGGAGAGATTAGGTAAGAAATAAACAATGCTGATCTAAACTCATTCGGATATTTAGATGATCAAACTGCGCTGGATTGATTGCCAAGGCAGCTTTAGCCTTATCAGGAGCACTTAGGAGCACAAATATTGCTATATATAATACTCAATTTTTCCTTAAAAATCTCTAAACAAGTAAAGCAAAATATAAACGAAATAAGGATAACATTTGTGATACTCATTTTCCAGGTCACTTTATTTGGAATTTCTTTGGAACAATTCAAAATATCCGTTTTGAATCTCAACGGATATGCAGTTGCTCCCGTTTTCGGGACGCTTCTGCCTTTCAGCCTGAACATCCATATCAAACGCTCATGGAAAGCACACGTAAATTTCGCACGTAAAGGAGTGTAACGTAATACAGTCATTAGAGGCTATTTCTCTTCTTTGGAATTGGCCGGAACATTTTTTGGAAAAACAATTTCTGCATTCAACAATCAAAGGCAACGCGTATGAGTTATTTCAGCCTGATCCCTCTCTCATCGTCCCTGCACCCGAAATAAAACTCGCCTGATGGTGTTAAATTATTGCAATTCTGACCACATGCAGGCACGCTAATATCCTTGCAATTTAATGATGCAGTTTAGTGGACGCGTAATGAACCACTATTAATTTTTTCATCAAGTAGTTGGTGATTATGAAAATCGTAATTGCACTCCGTTTCGGTTAGCAGATTATGCTAGAATAAGCGTGAAATTAGGTGAATATTTCATCGATTGATTTGACGGTGAGTAATTTATGTTGGTTGTGGGGATACAAGGAAAAACAAGTTGCAAGTCCTTGGGATGGCGCTTTGCAAAGTTTCTGAGTTTCAAAAGCGAAACGATCCAGTTAACGAGTCGGTACAAGAAATGAGTGAGAAACGACATGGGGAACATAAAATGAAGCCAGAATTGCTCAAAAGTTAAATTTAATGTCCTACACCTTTAAAAACGGTTTTACGATAGGACTTAAGCAATTCTTGCGTGGAAGAACATAAAGCCCCACGAGTAAATTAAGTTAAAAATAAGTCAAGGGTAAGCCCTCTCCCATTCCGAATCGTTTTATCGATTCATTCAAGCTGCATCTATAAACACCACTTTCCTTGCTTTCTCCCATCTATTTCAGGGTAACAATTTTCCAAATTTACGACTACTTCGAATCCATCGCACCTATCTCCCGGAACGCATTTCCCTGACATACTTAATGGCCTCTAAACGACATTCTCTTCAGCGATTGACCTGCAGATAAATGTTATTGTCATCGTGGTGGCGCATAGTCATCATCACGATGATCCCAAAAGCAAGAGATTCCATCAATGCCATCCACTTTGACTTCCTAATTAATTCTGATCGGTGGTGCATGGAGTCATAGTGCAGCTTGCATGCAGCACCGATGGGAATGCAAGACATTGCATCGCAAGGAAGAAAGAGTTAGTCGGCTCGGCCGAGTCTTATCGAAAGAAATAAAAAGATCCTTGAGTATTGAATTTCATGATCTCAAGCCGTGCATTACGGCTAAAAAGATGACCGATGAACGGAAACCGTGGAATTTTAATTGAATGCAATCAGTAGGATATGGAAAAGTGGTTTGGTCAGAATGCCATTGAAATCATTGTAAATTTTCCAATTTACGAGCGTGGAAAGTGATTTTGATATGTTGATTGATTTTTTGGTGTAGTGGTGCGCTGGAGGTTGCCATGGTCCTGACTTACATCAGTTGGTCCCCTCCGAAATGCGTCGGGTTGCAGTTTCTTTTCATTCTTCCAGAATGAGTTGCATTCCTTCCTGGTCCAAGAGCACTTTCCACTCAGTGTTCTTCGATTAAATAATCAGCTCCAGTTTTCAGTTCTAATCAATCAATAACGCATACGCGGCTTTCACTGGATATTCATTAATCTATTATATGTGAAAACTCACCTAAGCCGCAATATTAAACTGACGGAAAACGATTGAAACTGCATTGCGCCAAGGATCGTGACTTCCAACGAATCTGCCCGCTGCATCTGCAGCACGACCAGGAACTTTTCAATTGCTCCTCGTCAACAGCAGCAAGTACGAAGTAGGTAATCATGTGATATGCCACATTTCCACATTACCTGAATGATTGTGTGCAAAGTTATGGAATGAATTATATGGCCTCGAGTCAAAAGGCCCTCATTAGCGATAATCGTGAATCAATAACTTCTGGTTACCGTCAGGAACGCACCAACTTATTAAGAACGGGCACAAGCCTCGTCAGGCTCATCTCGGTCTCACGTTTGAAACAAATTCGATCAGGTTTGCTGGAATTTTTCGTAAAATGCTGAAATTATCGAATTTAATGGATGATTAAAGCGTGCATCCAGCACTCAATATAAAAACCGCGCCGCCATATGCATAAGTAACGTGCAGTGCATATGAGGGCGGAACGACTCACTTGATCAGGAGATAATTACATGCTCCTTGAAATCAGCGCACGCAAAACATCAATTACCGGCTGTGCAATGAAGGACGATACTGATAACTGTTTCCTACCTTGAATATAGTCGTAGTCATTGTGAAATATTTGAAGCAAAACGAACTCATATGGGGAATCAAAATGAATTCATGTCAGTTACAATGAAATTTCTGTAGTGGGTTTTCTCCTCCTTTAACTAAGTCCCTCAAAAATTTTGACAAATAAAATAAAATTGTCTCCTATGTCAATCGGATCATGTTGAATTTTTAATGAGGACGCGTTTCGGCCACTTGAATTTATACTCAGCGCATATGACGTAGTTCGCCAGGAAGTGGAGACCGTGGCAATACAGATTCTAGGTTTCGTTGTCCTCTTTCAGTTATTTGCAGACAATGTTGACAAATAGAGAAAGACGAGGTAGACACGAAAAGATCGGAAGGATTAATGTTGGAGGAAAAGTAAACTTAAGACAGAGTCGCTGAAATAAATTCGCATACCTGATGATGTCAGTTAGCCTAATGAATGAGGACCGTACTAATGAAGGTTTCAAGTACCCGCAAAGCGTCCTCACCAAAAACGCATCATGGCTCGGAGCATATGAAGGGCACTACAACTTCGGCAATAAATCGAATTTCAATAAAACCAACGAATACAAATCCATTGGATTAAAGGCACTCATTCCTTGACCGATATATGACAAACACCTCCTTTTGGGCTCGCGATCCCAAAAATACACCTAACTCGTACCTAGCCATTGCTTCCATTTGCAATCATACAATTTTCCGCCATATTTTAAATGCTACATATTTGATCAATTTATTTATAACGTGAAAAAATATGATTTTATATGCAATAACTTTTTCCTATCGAAAAACTCACTCATGATTTATGCGACCAAATTTTACAGAAAACGTTCGAAATCATTCCGAGTCCAACGTTCTTTTTTGACTATCTGTTCTGCCAAATCATGTGGTACGGACTCGTCAAATTTTTTGACCCTGCTAATTAAAAAAAAATTTGTCGAAAATTGAACAATTGCTCAACTTCCGCAATTTATGATACTTACTTTAACATAAACCGTTGGCAAGTGTACTGATTTTTCCTGAAATCCTTTGAAATCGACGACTATGAGCCCATTGATATTTCGTTTTGATTGGGTCATGTCATATCAAAAGTCGGCCGAGGAGAAGAATTTTTCCGCTTTTTCATAATGATGATTTAAAGATAATTTTTATTTTACTTTTATTCAAACATAACATCACTTGCACTGAGACACATTTACCATATATACTACGATGGTTCATTTATGTCCTTGCAACTGACGCTGTGGGAGCGAGAGCTGATGATTTTTTTACAGCACTGTCATTGTCTGTCACTGTCACTGTCATGATTTCCCTGTATGGAAGATACTCGAATTGCGAGAAAAGTGAGACAAAAAGGGTCAAGGCTTGACAATTTTGGAAGGTGACAACCAGTTTCCAACTCTAATTCCAATAGTTTTGGCGCAACGATATGTGCGGTATGGGGTCAAGTGATCCCTTAGGCTGGAGGTGTGACCCTGATCGATTGACCGATTTTGATTGTTCAACCGCAAATTTTCCCCATGATGCGCCCAGGTATTGACAGAAGGTTTTGTGATTGATTGATGAACCAGACTTCATAACGCTGTAATACATGATACCAATGTCAGATCACCATAGAGTCACTGCAAATTTCTTCCGGTGGATCCGTAATTTCGAGCCGAGTTTGAGTGCTTTCTTTTATTTTTCCAAACACATAGCAATAAATTCTAGCTATTACCATCTATAGTCGTCATTTGTCTCACATGAGCACAATTTTATCTGGTTCTTTTTGAGCGTCGATCAAATCGGGTGGTACCCCCTTTGCTGAATTCAGCCGTATTTGTCAAGATCATGTTCTTAGTTACTTAGTTAAATATATATTTTTTCCTCTTTAAGCCGAGATTTATTTCAAATCTACCTCTCCAAGAAACAAACAACATCCAATAGCAAAACAGTATCCGCATGAAGTTGACCGCTGTTCATATCAAAAACGAGAGGTTCACACCTGTTAAGAGGTTTTTTGCTTGGACGCGAGAATGTTCCCTGAGAATTTGACCTGTTAAACATAATACAGAGTGAGAGTTCCATGGATTTGGTCCTGTGTTCTACTCATGATGTTATTGCGTCAATGTCATCTTAGTGTTGGGTTGGTTAGTGTTAAACAAATGTTTCTACCATCTGATAGCTGTCAAAAACTCAGAAGCCTAGAGAGTTACTATCTCTTTTTGGTTCGATGATCTGTAAGTAGGGATACCCACAGATGTATCGTACACGTAGATTGTGGTTCAAGATGTGAGATACTTTCGTTAGGTCAACAAGGATGGCCATAGATCGTCATCTGATTTTTTTGACAGAGAAACGATTTAGCTCTCATCGCACGAACTAATGCGGTACGTTTGACGACATGCAGGAAGAACTGAAGCCAGATTCAACTAGGACTTCAAATACTCAAGGTACTGGTGGTATGTGCATTGCCCTGTAATATGTTAGTGGTCTTCGACTGGTCAACTAAAAGTTTATGGCTTATATGAAAGTAAATAAACTGAAAAAGAGGAAGTCCTTAATCGAAAGAGTAAATACTGAGAAGGGCTCTGACTGAAAACGTTCAAATCAAAACCATACGTTAGCGTATCAAAAAATTCAAAAAATTCAAAAAATTAAAAAAAAAGAAATTTTAAATATGTTAATATCAAAATTTCCTGAAAAAAATGGTTTGTAGTTTTTTAGTTAGCACCATCCTACCGTAACATAATTGTTAAAAATAAATTACGCATGTTGGCTTCTGGTAAAATCGTGGCGAACATGTTATGCGCAATGTAGGTGCTACGGTTATAACTCGAAACTACTCCATTTACACCAATCAGTATCCATCAACTAGCACTTACTAATCAGATCTGTGACAGCAATTATTTTGCACATACTCAGAGGGATCATCATATGCCATACTGTAGAAGACCGCAACTGATCGGCAAAAATCAATGACAAATATATTAGGGTGTAGGAATATTCATTCGAGATTTTCCACTGACATGATCTAATGACACATAAATTAACCAAGTACTAACTGCTTCGCCAAATAAACCATTGATATTCATGTTAAATTTCCGAATAAATATTTTCATTTATCTCTTATTCACATATTCGTCATTCTTCGGAAAAATCCATCCTATAAAATCAAAATACAATTTTAAGTCAAAGCTTTAGACTCTATGGTAAGTCCCCAAAAATCCAGGCTGCACAAAAACTGCAAAAATGATGCGCTTTTAGGAAAATAACCGATAAAACACCTTTTAAAGTGTTTTGAAAACATGTGACAAAAGTCCAATTTTATTTGCAAATTTTGAATTTTAGGTTCATTGGGGTATTGCCCAACGGAGTCCACAATTTTTCGTAGTATGCAATGCCCGATTTTGAATATGCGGGCGGCCATCGAAGTCGTCAACCCAAGAATATTTTTTTGGTCCTGAGAATCATCGTTTGAGGGCAAGTTGCAATTTTTTTTCATATTGCGTATTATTTTGTAAGGTGTTGACTTCACTTACATTGCTTGCTTTGACAGCTCAAAGTGAAGACACATATTCTTATGTATTAAGCTCCTTTGTCAATCATCGAAGCAAACAACCCATATAATTGGCCGATACTCAATTTGACGCTTCGCCTTGTGCGCTTTGGCGAACATGTTTGTTTAGAGGTATAGAACTTAAAGTTGGCAACAATTTTTAATGCTACGTATGGTGTAACAGCTGTCATACATTGGTAAGTTTGGTTTGTTTGGGTCCATTCAACATAGTGCTCAACAATTTAACCTGTGCGCAACCATATTACTAAGGATTTTACGGAAGAATCTTTCTTGGTTTGCGGCCTTTTCAACCTCCAACTCGTTATAAATCCACCGCACCGTATAAACGCAGATTTCAAACTGGTAAATGCGTTTCAGTGAAATCTCGCTGTGATATGCACAACACTCATTAATCACAAGCGCATGAGGATGTATTTTGACAGATCAGTCGGATGACTGTTGAGTTTTAAGAGTGCTTGGTTGTAAAATTAGTTGGTTTCTTTTATGACTATATCTAGGATTCTCCGAACGAGATTGTCATCAAATCAATAACCTATATTATTGGGACCTTTATGTTACCATTCATGAAAACAAACAAAACAGATTTTTTGAACTCATACGATAGGAAGTAACCCCTTAATTAAGCCCAGTGACTGCTGACTACCATTCGCGATACGCCTCATGAGTAAGTCCAAATTGTTCATGAATAATTCGTCGTTCGCGTTCCCGGAATCCTGCGTTTCGTTTCCAGGAATCCTTCTAATTCTCCAATCAACTATTAACTCTAAAATTTTACCACAAATCAATATCCTTCTCTATTTACGATTAACCCTTTGAACAACTTCATAATCCTCAAACTTATCCTTATAGGGATTCCGAACTCACTTAATCCACCCGAATGAATACGTCCATGTTTCAAATGTCAACGTTTAGTCACTTTGTAATCCCTATTTCCATATTCCAAAGAATATGTAGCAAGGATTAAATGCCACGATGTATAAAATGTTATCCTTATTCTATTATTCATCGCCCATAGTGGTGAAACTCATTCAATTTTGCTATTTAAAAAACCATATTGCACGCTGGTCATATGAATCGATTGCCATCCGCAGATTATATGAAATTGGAAACCAAAATGTCCATGTACACACACTCATACACACTCATATATTTATACTTATTTTTGTGTGTACATTAAAACGTTTGGCGCCAGGATTTAATCGACGCCACTGTTTGTAAGAAGAGGACATTGAGCTGAAGCCAAGTGATTGCATCGATAGAAACTATAAGTTATCATTTTTTCGTTGATTCAATGCTGTTAGAAAATCCTTTTGGGTTTGATGATTGCAAAACTTTTAAGAGTATCGAAACAGAGTTAACAATTGTTACTCCATTATTAAAAATGGAGGAAAGTTAATCATGTTGATTTTCAACTGCATTTCCATCTCATTTTCAAATATTTTATTCTGCTATCCTTTCAAGTTCCGAAAAAATAATTGACGTTGGATTCCGAAGAGCTTGGAATCTGACTTGCGTTTCATGCTTGTTTTCAAGAGTTTAGGAATTTACATTCTGCTTAAAGTCCTTAGTATGGAAGATGCTATTCTAAAGACTGACTCCCCGAACGCCCTGAGAACGTAGGAACGCCGGAGGATCATGATATATCAAATGAAGCTTATAACGAATCATTAAAGTCAAAGACCGAGAATCCTAGCAGCGTGGAACGAATCATTGAGCTCGGGGATGGAGAATTCTACCAGCGTAACACTAAGGTAGGGTAGATTTAGGACATACTTAATTAATCGGTAAAAATCGAATAATGTTTATCACAAGATTGCCTTGGAGTCGCAATATAACTTCTAAAACCATTCTTCCAATTTATTATTAACTAATTTATGATTGGGAGTAAAACTCTCTTTACGAAAGAATTGTAGAAATTCCAAACACGAAAGGAGTACAGGTAAACCAAGAAACAGCTGATCGAGTTTCATAATTAATTTTGGAATATGTTTCGATTGTTACGAGATCTACCGTGAAGTCTTCCGTGTATTATAAAGACCACCAGCTTACCTAACAATTAATAACAGCAATTTTATGGCGAAAATTTCGAGGACATTGCCAGCAAGATGGGACAACTTCGATGGGTATGGAGAACAAGAATGAGCCACGCCTTTATATGTATTTACATAAAAAATACACATAAAGGCGGGGCTAATTCTCGACTTAAGCTCGGGTGCCTTTACCTGTACTCCATCAGAATCTGAAGCCTTTGGTATCTTCATTGCGCGGCAGGTATCCTTCTTCCTAAGAACCTTCCTTCAGAGCTATTCAGCTTTTCCATCGTAAGAAGAGGAACATCCGTTTGATTGTTTGTGATGGCCTAGGTCAATGCGCAGGGATACCATATATAGTAAGCTCTTCAGTGATGTACATGAGTAAGGGTCATCTCAATAGCCCATCACAACATCAGCATAAGATCGAGAGTGTCACTTTGCCACTTTGCCACTTTGATAAATTAATGACAAATTTTATACTAGATACTCATGTCATCATATAATAGACCATGAGCTTGATAACTCCTGGCTAATTCTTTGCGAGTTGTGCCCATTGCCTGGTTATTTCCCACTGCCCATTGCAGTTTGGTGCGTTCGTATCAGCGAACAACTTCAAGTTGGATCCCTCAGGCAGTAGCCATTCTATTTCAGAAGTTTTTGGTAGATCAATTGTTCTATATTATCACAAGGACTTCCACGGAAGCTGTCTCTAAAACTTGTTTCTCGATGGCTGCATTATTTTTTTTTCGAAACGACTATATTTATTCCTCTCCGAATCCATTGCTTCACCTTCTTGTATCAAACTGATTATTTATTCTCCGTTCAAGATGTCCTTTCCTGGTCTTTTTAAGGTGTAGGATCCTGAAATCATCTCGATTATTCTTCTGTTTGTGGGTCACTATTACAATTTTAGGGCCCACAGACCTGTGATTCCTTTCCGTCAGTGGGTCTCCTGGGTTATTTCGTAGCTTGCATTTGACACACGCTTACTCTGTAGCAGTTTGCCAATTTTCGGGCAACGAGCTGCAGTAGGTTCTTCAGCACTGAGCATTGAGTTCTGGGTCAAAGTCGTTAGCTATTAGGAGTGCCGAGTTTTTGCACTCTGACTTTTGTTTAACATTTTTTTTTGTCAAGTGTGGAAAGGAAGAGACTACTTCTACTACTACTTCTACTATTACTACTACTACTACGACTACTACTACTACTTCTACTACTACTAATACTACTACTACTGCTACTACTACTACACTACTACTACTACTACTTCTACTACTACTACTACTACTACTACTACTACTACTACTACTACTACTACTACTACTACTACTACTACTACTATTCTTGTATTCAAAGGAATAAGAGCGATTTGAATAGTATCGGAACTAAACATTCTTATCTAACATTCCTGGCAAATCCTTTAGTCTCCTGGTTGAATCATCTGTGTCCACAACTAACAACCGTCAATGACATAGACTACAACTCAATTCTTGAACGTTTTCCTAAAGAAATACTCACATATATTATACACACAGCTATCAGCAGCCGCCGTTTGCAGACTGTCGCGAGACGCATCCTCCACCTTTATGTCCTCTCTTCCTTCTTTTTCTATCAATTCGAAGAAAGTATCAGCCGATAGCAAAGTCGTTGTACGTTAATAGGAAGAAGTTGTGCGGAACAACGAAATAACAAATCTCTTCTAGACGTATCGGAAACGACCGTCCATTTGGTATTATCCAGAATCCATGCTAGAACGGGTGGTAGGAATCAATGTCTCCAACATTGTCATCCCAAAGCGATTTGGCAAAAGTGACCACAATCAAAACAAATTCATCCTTTTCCTTCTGCTCGTTCCTGGTTGATTTTCCTTTTTTCTGGGGGGTTGTTTTGTAAATTTCGATTTTAAACTTGGACACAATGCAATTTCACTTTTGGTTATGGCACCCATTCGCAGTTTTATGAACTTCTTGGCGATAGTTATTTTTCGAGGTGCTATTAGTTGGGGTTGCTGACTCCTGTCGATAAGTTTGATATATTTTATAACACGAGCGCCTGAATTTGGTTCTCGTTTGAAAATCAAAAGTTTCTATGGAAGTGATAACGTCGAATATAACGAACAGTGGGAGATTCAGTTTGTTTTTGAAACTTCTTTACGGCTCTATCATCGTTTTCTATTAGGAGGAAAATGGAAAGTCTTGCAACTTTTTATTGTCACATTAATTTCATAGCAAGCGTCTAAGGAGATTTTTGAAACAAGCAAATCCAGTCTATTCATCACAATCATCAAATTTAGTAACCCTCATCATTGGGCACACGAAACACAGGACTAAAGCTATAAGTCTGTCTGGATCCGTTCTATCGCAACCGGATAGCTTCAGTGATTATCCTCGTGCGATACCAGAAAGGTTATCGGCAATAATTATTATTTATCAGACAAGTCCTTTTTGGAATGACTTGGACTTTTATTTGTGGCCAAAAGCCAACGATCCGGTCATCGTATTCTGTTGTGAATGATTTGCTATCGACAAGAGCCACCAGCGATGAGTGAAGATATCAAAAATTTATCAGGAAAGCAATAATTAACTTGTGAAGGTTCCGCGAAGGCATCAACCTAATAACCAATGTACGATGGACTATTTGATCGAAATGGATGCGGTTCTTTGACGAACGGCATGTGAGTAATTTGAAGCCGTATCCAAGGATATCGAGCTAATAGATGGTATTTAATGTGGGAGAAATATTGTAGATAAACATGCAATTTCACAGATGAAGTTATATCTGTCTGGATACTTGTGAGGCGTGATCCAGGGAGAGGAAATCAAAATTAAGACCTTGTCCAACGACAAGAAATCATGAGCTTTATCTGGCAAGCGGAAGAAACTATTTAGAGAAGCAACACGAAATGCTAGGATGAATATTCAGAAAATAGTTAATTCTGTTCTTTCACAAGTTCTAGATAAATGTACTCTTCTAGAATCTGGGAATTCAACTCGTAAAACTATTGACAGACATCCTCAAGCTCTTTCAGTATATTCATGAGGACTCCACATAGGTTGCTAAATTCAATAAACTTTCATTCAACTCATTACCACTCAATTGTTAACGTCTGCAACCTAATAATCGATAACCAACTCACCAATACAATACTCCATCACTGGTTAAAACATTGTTGATAACTTACATACAAAGTTTCCTGATTGTGTGAACTCCTATTAAATTTCAATGATATATCGTTTCATCTGAATTTATTGCAACGAATAGAGGGCAAGGAATTTCCTGCAAGACTTCTCATTCCACATTTAACTTGGTATCAAAATGGTACCAGAAATAACTTGCAGATACCATAAGACGAATGCAAACGGTTGAATAGTGGTAGGGAGCATCATTCTCTTGCTTCTGACCTCATGCATACAAGCGCTTCATCACTTGTCCACTAATGACCATCAACTAATAACTAATGTCCACATTAATGTGCTTAACAAATTGACAATTTATAGTCGACACCCCATGAATCTTTGTATTTACAGTTGCAATGGGTAACATTGGTATGAAAATGCTGAGGGGAAAGTAACCATACATCGACAAGCCTAAGAAAGTTATTTGAAATCATTAAAGGACATATCATTTTCACGTTTATTTGTCGTGGATATCCTGTTTTCTGCAAATTTCAGTCTTCCTTCTGCAATCTCCTGCGAATATCTCAACCATGAACCTTCATATACCAACTTGAATTCAAGTATTCAATCGCTTGCAATGGACTCCCTCAAAAGCTCAAATATATCTGCCGTGCAACAACAAATGAGCCAGCCCCAACTTGATCACAACACATAGCTTCAGAGATGTTTCCAACAAATATCAACGTCATCCCAAGAGCTCATCCCTAAAGGAAAGAAAAGATAGTGTTGAAGCTCATATCGTCACTAGAGCAGATTTTCGCCAGACCAACTTCTTAGACTGACTGACTTACAAGGAGTTTGATCGAATGATGAACCTTGCAATCAATTGATACTCCAGAAGGGCAAACTTCAATCATCCTGGCCGAGGCGTAGCATTTTCACCAAACTTAATTTGACCTACGCGTTCAATTATATCCTTTTAATGGATAGCTACATCGTGCAGACTGCATTAATTAAACTTACTCACATTGTTGATTCCTTTCTTCTGACATTAGATACATGAAACGCTAACCAGATCTCTCAGGACTTCTTGAACCAGGTGCTGCATGTTCTTCGTTTCATGAGATGCCAGATCGATTGTCTCCTCATTTTTTCTACGAGTTAAGGTCTCCTCCTTGAGAGAAAATCTGGTCAGGATGTAAAAACATTTGAAATATTGCAGCCTTTCAAAAAATATGCAAAACCATCACGTTAAGGAGTTTTTGCCAAATATTCTCTACGTTAAACCTTTGCCAACCACAGCTTGGCTGGCTCACCTTGTGAATTAATCAAGCAAACCTCACCATTCTAGGTGGTCGATAATGTCGACTTCTGTCTGTTACCCACACTGATAACACTAAGTCTGCATATTCATGCATTATTAGGAAAATACCTGGGAATACTTCCGACGCTCAGTCTTAAGTTGTGAACATACGTTTAGAGTGGTCAATCATTGCAAAGCGAGCCTTGTCAACACGAGCAGCCTGAAACACCAATATATCAGAACCTTCGATTTACTACCGATTGTTGGGGAAAAGAACTGAAATTGTACTAGCGCTACGAGACCACTCCCTATGGCGGCTTTAAGGTTTCCTTTCGAAAAAACTGAGAGCGCTTGAAACTCACTTCAGCACATACTCCAAGCATTTTTTCAACTCATCATCGAAAAGCGAAACTTTGCAATTAGACTGGATAAGCCTTTAGTACAGCTTCATTCCAAGGATCTGCGAAAATTTCTCCTTAACAAAGCTTTAAACAGTTTAGGAGTTTAAAAAAGGAACCCCGAATAAAAAATATGCATGTCTTCCAAGACATGCAATAAATCTCCCGGCGATCTCCCAGCGATCTCCTAGCCTCGTTAAGAAGCGCCAACACTCTCGAGGATATCACGAAAGAAAAAAATGAGTCATTGCGAATCCACCAACATTCGCTAGCACTTCGATGAAACTTCTAATCCAACGTATCGTGACTCCAATTTTCAGATACATTGATATACTGTTTAGCAAATTTTTTGGAGAAATCACATCAGCAGGAAGGTGTTGAGAGATGTGGATGAGCGTTGTCATTCTCGCGAATTCTCTGTTCGTTTACAATGAAAATTACAGCAAAAATTATTTTCTGTTATAATACTTAACATCAGATATCTAGCTTTTTCGGTCCCCCACTCATCTACATTGTTCAATATTAAAGCTCTCTATCTTACAAAGCTCTCTTGGTTTGTTATATGGCGTATTCGTATCTCTTTCTCTGAAGTGTGTACACCGAATTGACACTGTTATTCGGTATTAACACTGCTATTAAACCTTGTGGAAAGGATGAATTTCTGAACATTTTCCAATGTATATGCGAGTTACTGTGTATGGATCGAGATTGTAAGAAGCTATCATTGCTCTTCTCCAAACGATTTTGCTTAGAAATACCAATACGTCATGCAGAACAGTAACACTTGACGACTGGAACCTGCGCAGGAAAGCAACACTGATCCCAAGCGTCAGCTCAAGACTGTAACGGAATTGTCCTCCCTGTAAGTATGAAATGGTGACTTGAACTAGTGTAAAATGGTGACTTAAATTAGTATACTGGGATGTCATCAAAACAGCTCAACTTTGACTTCGTAGAGAACCTTCAAAATGGTCCACAATGCCGTACATTCTAGCCTAAATTGAAACCATTTTTCCACCACGTTAACTGATCTTCTGGAACGCAGTCCTTCTAGGACTACTGTGTGCAAACCGGATGGATAATGGATGGCTTAAACGGTGGCACTCTCAACTCTCAGAACAGGCTTGGTGTCTCACGGAAATGGAAAATGCACAGAATTTTCCACAGGATTTAATGTGGACCTAAGAGAACTTTCAAAAAGACATGGGTCTTGTCGCGCTACTAACAATGTTTTGCATTGAGCGCTGAAGTGATTTTTGACAACCTAGACTCCCAAGATCCCGTCAGGTTCGTGAGAAAAAATTCGAGTTGAATTTCGAACCATTTTAACCTATTTTTGAATCGAATAGTGTATACGACGATGTTAAAAAGGACATTAAAGTTCTGAACTTGCACCAAATGTAATCCTTGCCCCGAATGTAGCACTACTATTATACCGTGGCAACAGCGAGAACAATAGCGAAAAACGTCCTGGGAGGCCTTTGGCAGGGTGCGATAGAGTAATGAATAATTGACTGGGACTTAAATTTGTGTTTTTCAAGCGTATTAGGGGTGTTATTTTTACTCAACGAAATAATGAAGAAATATTCACCAACACAAACGAAATTCTTCTAATTTTGATAGAATCATCCGAATTTCGTTCACCCTTTTTTCATTGTTTTCTACCTATGCTACCCTATTGGTACCTCATTTCTCAAGTATCAAGCAAGTCAATTCTCTAGACTTGAAAAGGAATGTAAATAATCTTGTCTGAAATCTAGCGAGCGAATTCAGCATTACTGAAACAACTACCGAAAGATTCAATCCAGTTAAACACCCCCTCGATTGTCAAAGTCGAACATCAGAGCGATGTTGAGGCAACAGCTCTGAGCTTGGCTTATTAGGTATCGAGCATTAATACTCTCGATGGTCATCTCGAAGAAAGAGATAGAGAAAGCGATAGTAGTTCTATTGTTGTATTGTGTTTTCATTGAAGTCTTTACGGTTTTATTCTACCTGAATCTGATTAGGAAAATATTTTCTCATACAAGTAAAATTTTGTTATCTTCGGTTGATTTCCCGTTAGATCAGGAGTTTGTTCGGAATGTTATCGCTGTTTTTTTATTACATCCTGGCTCTGAGACTGGCTTGCGACTTTGATAATCCAGAGCAGAATCTTTTTTGGATTAAATCGAAGTAATTCGAGGATAACTTGTCAACATCATCTTGGTATGCCACTTGAACAAATAAGGATCAAATCGTCACAATGGTTCTATAAGACTGATTTACGTGGTCCGGCACGAAACGGTCTTATATGGACATTTTTTCGACTTTATTCCATCACCAAAATCTTAATGTCAGTTATCTCGTGCTAAATCAAGTGAAAAAAAGAAATGCGTTAAGGAGGTTTTCACGTTTTACGATAAGAGAAAGGTCGAGTAAGTAAATTATAACATAACATTTTCCTTATAACACCAATAAGCCAATAAGAACCAACCTGTCCCCTAAACAAATTGCTCGCCGAAAGGATTGGACGAATTTCGCCATAACTACAATTAAAACCGTCCCTGGTCGCATAGCAGAAATTTCCTTGTCAGCAGGTAGTACTCAAGTCAGAGACACACATTTTACTTTGAAGCCCACTCCACATGTGTACTTTCTTAGCTATACAGCTATACAGGTAACATAGCATATGTTGGAAGAAGTTCACACTAATATACACAAAAGTGGTGGATACTTGCTTGGATTTTCCATTCGTTTTTCATACGTGATTTTTCCCACCACAGACGATAAGTACGTATTTTAAAATACATATATTAGTAGGCTAAGCATAGTGGTCGGGGATCTTCCATAAAGCGCAAGCATGTTACGTTGCACCCAATACGCTCGCGTATGCATTTAAAAGTGCATATGAAAGATATGCGAATATAATGCACTTCCAACAATCCAACAACCTGATATTTAACGACCGCCTTTATTGCTAAAAGTCAGTTATAATTCATGTTGAATTATGGAAACATAATTTTGAAAAATATTGGAGGTGAACATATGAAAAAGGGAGGTTAAAGCTTTTAGAATGGTTAACATGCATGTATGTGTACGGCGAATGGATTTTTGGCTATAAATAAATGTCTTTCGCTTGTGTACTTATGAAGCCTTTAAGTGAGACGGATATTCGTTTTTTATAGAAATATTACAGCAAACATAATAAAAGGGTCCAACGAGTTGCAGACTCCTAGTAAGATACAGAGTTGAAAAGTACTATGAAAGTTTGTCCTTTTCGATAACGTTGAAAGTCGCCAGCTAGATTATTCCACAACAATGAATTGAATACTATGGAGAGAATATATCATAAAGCAAATAGCAAATCTAGCAAGAACTGACAGTTCAGCGAGCGTGAAGCTAGGATCGAGCATACATTAAAATAAGACTGCATAGTTCAACCCTTTATACTTCTTGGCCGGCTACTCTACTAAAGTAAGACCCACTGTTTGTGTATCCTGAATGTTGTCAAAATATTCCCAGGGATCTGGACTACAAGCTGGTTACGTAGAGGCACTAAGGGTCCTTCTTATGCGAAATAGACGTAAGTAGACGTATAGTACGAGACATACTTTCTATAACAAAAGTTATCACGAGGCAACCAAGTAGACAACTAGTCCATTGTCTGCGAGAGCAGGACTAAACGTTCTCATTACCTAAATATTGATATAGAAATCATGGAGAAAAATCATGAAGAATCGCAATCTGATCTACAAAACCTTAGCATGATCGGGTCTAACGTTTGTAAGGTAGGCTCTGTAGTTAGGAAGGCAGGAGTTTAACCAGTGATTCTGTTGAGCTAATATACTGGAAGTACAACAGTGAACTAATTGGGTTACATGTCCTTGTACTCAGCTTGCGATGGGAGTCCCTTCTAAGTGGTTGGTTATACGGTACTCTTACTTTGAGCACGGGTTTGGTTCACTGCTATCACTGTTATTGTAAGGCTAAGGTATTGGTCAAGGAAACAGCCAAGATAACTTCCACCCGCGTTTGTATGATTGTTGTAAACTCCACTCATTGCCTTACCTTTGAAAGTGAGGTGTGAAATATTTTACTACTAACGCGGTTTGTTTTTCTTTGGTATTTTTCATAAGGTTAAAGGATCCATTACGATAGTAAAGCTGAGTATATGCCTAAACACAAATTAGAGATCTGGTATGACCACGGATCATCTAACCTGCCAAAAGTTTTTCAAATTAATTTTGAAAGATTTGGCAGAAGGCTGACTCACATATATGACACTACCTGGAATTTGTCCATGCCGAATTTCAGCAGAACTAAAATACGCGCGTGTTTCCAGTCATCTAGACAGTGATTAACAAGAATAATTGTGGTACAGGTTTTCAGGTTCCTCATCATGTTTGCGAGAGGCAAGTCCTGCTCCCAATGTACCTGTTATTGACCCTTATTTTTATAAAGATATATGTAATATATAAGTTTTGTAGCGTATCCTGTTTTCAGACATTTAATATGTTTGCTTACTGCAGTACATTTTAATGTAGACGTGTATGGATGTTGGTGGGAGTACGAGCCTCCTTGTCCAAACATTTCGGGCAAATTGGCTCTTGCCCTGTTTGCTTTTATATGATGTGTTGATGGGTTTGTTTTGTTGGAAGATTTACTTGAATTAGTCTTATAGTTTTTCGTGCCGCGTAATGATGATTGGATGAAAGGAGTAAATACCGTTTTTTTTTTGAAAACCCCACGCGAATATTGGCTCCCTTTTGTTGTACTTCAGATCAGCTCTGCGATAATGCTTTAAAAGGATCTTTAATACTTTGCATTTTGAAGTGGTTAGGGATCTAATTTAAGGGTATTATATACGATATGGAACCTAAAAAGAACCGAAATCATTTCTTTTTAAATTTATGTGTTAAATTTTGAAAAAAAAACTCTCAATCCTCTTTAAGTTACCCTCCACCTGCACTAATACCCTTGTCCAATGTCCCACTCCATTGCTCAACACATTTTTTAATTTGTCTCCTGTGAAGCCCTTCATCGTTTTCTTCTTCACTTCAGGCGAAATTTCAGCAAAACGCTTTCTTTCCATGTTTCTTGTCATTCGGTGAAATAAAAAAAGGCACAAAAAGGCAAGGTCAGCTGAGTAAGCCATAGGATGGGACATAGAGGTCATGCCATTTTGATACAAAATGGCTTTGTGAGCCTTTTTGGGTATTATCGTGATAGAACACTAGTCGTTCGACTGACACAAATCAGTCGTCGTCTGTCACAAACTGTGGCACAATCTTTTAAAAACGTCTAGGTAGAAACCCTGGTTAGCTGTATGACCCTGTGGAAGTAACTATGAATGGATGACCCCTCTCATACCGAAAAAACAAGTTAACATTATTTTGACATTTAGTATGACTTGACCAGCTTTTATAGGGCGAGCTACTTTGGTAGTCTTCCTTCCACTGGCTTCATTGTTGCTTTGTTCCAAGAAGCCTAGCACTATGATTCTACTGCTTTGATGACCATGGAAAAAGAATTAGGATAATTTTGGAATTTTTCATACAAAGCAAAGCACGCTTCTACGCGAACTTCATTATGTTTAACAGTCAGCAGTTAAGGGACGAGTTTGGCAAAACCCTTTTTTACGATGAGAAAATTCTACTGAATTCAATTCCAAGTCACTGCAGATAGCTCCTCAAATATCTTCAATACATCGTCGCTGATTTTTTCAACATTTTCGTCGGTTTGGGCGCTTGACAGGTGACCAGAGTCATGTTCGTCGTCCATTGACATTTCGCCATTTTTAAAACTGAAATCCACTCAACCACTTGAGTTTTTACAAGAACATTAAAGAGCTCAAGAGTTTTTTTGCCAGGATTTTCGAGTAACATGAAATATTTTGCGAACGCGCGCTGTTTACGAGAATCAGACATTGCAAAAAATCACGAGCACACAAAACTACTGTCAATTGAAAAATTCACACAAACCGATCGAAACCTTCTCTAGCGACGACGCATGGCTTACTGATTCGGGAATGATGGCTCTATAAGCCCGTAGTGGCAGAACGCGAAGTTTGGTTATGTTTTTGGGCCCCTCCACATAGGCTGTATGATATATCGGGTAAGGGTAACATTGTGATTTTTTAAGTGAGCTAATGCGGTGTGACCTCAATTCTCCCGATCGCAGCTGATGGTGGGCCAAATTTGGACTCAAATCTGTCTCAGTACAGCGACCGGCTTGTCATTCATTAAATTTTGTTGGCCTTGCGAGGTTAGCGTCTAAATTAGGGCCAAATTCAGTCCGAGGCAGGTCCTTGTGATTATGTTTTTTGGTGCTTATACTTTTTGTTTATATTTTTGGTCTTTAATAAAATCAATCATTCGCCGGTACTTTGTCTTTGAGTCTTGACCAACAGTTGCCGAAGTACAGCAGCTTCCTACCTTTGATCGATTTGAGGAGCTGGTTACCTCCTGCTGCTTTTAGGCAGGTGTCCCAGTGAGAAATTGTTATGTTTTGTCACCCTGAATTCGAAAGTAGTGTTTCTGTGATTTGGTGAAAATGTCAAAAATTTGAACATATTTATCACTTATAAATAATGGGAAATTCAATTTAAAAATTGGATATTTTAACCCAAAAAATAAATTCTGCCAAAATATTGCAATTACTTCGCTACCAGTACTTCCCCGTCACTGATCCTTTCACATTCACAGCCTAATACCACTCCGCTGACAATACCTATAACGTTAATCGACGTGTACAGGATAGATTACATATGTAGTGCGCCGTCAGAGAGGATTTTTCACATTTATGCCAAAGCAATTAATTGTAGTAACACGTAAGCAATGAAATGAGCTCAGCTTACCTGTTCGTCTTTGTTCCTTCCAACATACACATACACGCCGCAATTGCAATTTGCGGGATTTAAAAAAGACGAACGAGTGTAATACACATATGAACATTTTGATTGGTTCAAAGGAAAAGAATGTGTACTGGGTTTAGCTTACACAACGCCATATTTGTATGTTAAATTATTGTTATTATTTTTTAATAGACCCTTTAGCTTATAAGCTGAACTTATGACCGACTACGATGCTGCTGACTGGTTTGGTTAATCGGATCAACAATATTTATGAAGGAAATTATTGTTGTTTTCTTAACCAATTATATCACTGTATAAGACAATGTATGATTTTTATTATGTCGAAGGCTGGAAAAGCCTGAGATTAACATTCGGAAAATTAAAACAAAATCAGAACGAAGACAATGAGTGAGCTGAGTTAACTATTTTATAAAATAGCTAAGAAGTTACTTGTTTTATTCAAAAAGATTAAAAAATCTAAAGGAATTCGATACTAATTTGTCCATTTAGTTGGCTCATTTGGGGCAACAAAACATTAGCAATGCAACATTCATGAGCTTCATTCGGAAGGATACGACACGAGCCTCAGCTACTACAAAGAAATGATAGCAAGGTGAGTTTCTCTCTGTTAAATTGTTGAAAAAGGACTCTTTTTATTTCAATTTGTATTTATTTGTCAGCTTTCATATTTCTAGGTAAGGTTGGACTGTTATCAAAGGATCATCAAAACTGCACCGATATAGCCTTATTCTTCAGCGAGTTCGATTGAGTGTTAGAATCATCCCTTCTAATGAGTTAAAATCATCCCTTTGTCTGGAATGTTTGAAGGTGTGTGCAATTGTGACCAATGAGAAGACCAGAGAATTTGAAGATGTGTTCTCCCAGTAGATCATGATGAGGAATAAGTTCTATCGAACCAAAATTGAAAATGCTCAAAAAGTGAACTGAAATACTATTTAACCTGGCACGATCTACTCGTATATTTACAGCTAATCTTACGTCAAAACCTCTACAGGACGAAGAAGAATCAGTACCCCTAAGTGTCAGAATCAAAGGCACAAATGTATTATATCTTCAGCTAAAAGGCAACTATCGCTCCTTCAAATTTGCATTCAAATAAAGGCCAAAACTTCAAGCTACAACTCAACGGTTTCATCGATTCATCGATTTTCGATATTTCCATGATTTCCGATGTTCGAATTACCCAAGATGGTCACCAAAAAACAACAAAGTTGCGACCGACATTCTTCATTCTTTTCAGACAATGTTTTTTTAACCTAATTCTTAATTTAATTGGTTTGTCTTTAAGCTTAGATAAAGTTTGACCAGCTTCAAATCCTTGCAAATATCGGAAAATGAGGCAACACTTTGGTTCCAAATAACGTTCGTTTCCAACCTGAAATTATATCTGCTAGCTGTCGAAAGTTCTCCTACACAAACCTCTTCGTCCAGATTTATCTACTGACACTATTCATATACAAACGTTTGAATTTTCTCTCCAAATTCATCGTTGAACCAGGCATTTTGTTTTATGCCAATTATTTCTTCTGGGTGATGTTCCATCACAGTAAGTTACTGTCGCTGTCATCATTGCTTGCAGTTCTCCGGCCAAAGTTGTTTTGAGAGTGTCATCAAACGGTTTGGCAACAGTCATCGTTTGGAACTTCTTATAGCTAATCAATCTTATGTCAAGGACTGATATTTGGATAAATAAGTCTGACTAAAGACATCAAAATATTGACTTGACCAAATTCAAACATTTCGACTTGCAGATTGTGACTGGAGCATAGCGTAATCTGTGCAATCTAACGGTTAATTCCCGTTAGATTGGGAGTTTGTTCAAAGTGCCGCAAGCTGTTACGAAATGCTTAAACAAAGAAAGAACCACTTTTGAGTGAAATCGCAATGCAAATATAAATCTAATTATGCTTTTTCTTATTTTCCTTCCGAGGAATCACTGGAGAGTGTGATCGCTATTTTGTGTTTACGCCAGGATATGTATAAATTGTCGAACAAGTTGCTAACGAAACGAAATTTCACGGGTGATTTCCGATTCGATTCGAATTTGTGAATGAAACCAGCTGAGTTCTTGCGCTTGCGAGATTACGGTTGGGGCTACCAACTTTTGCATCCACTGAATGTTATGACCTAGTGGGAAGGAAACTGTCATAGTTATTGAGACCTTAGAAGAGGAATTTAGTGTACGATAATTTTTCTTATTTAATTTCTGGATAATAAGACTAAGGAGGTATAGTCTTACTTATTGGTTTGAATAGAATCTAGTCCCAGCGGTGTCTACAACTCTCTGCTTTTGGTTAACCGAGACTGGTTCCATACAACTGGTGTAAGTGAATTGCTGACAAAATTAGGAAGATTTTCCAGTTTTAATGGTGCAGTTGTGAGGTGCGAATTGAGCATGCTTTTAAAATGAGGGGAATACTTTCTAAACGCTTTTTTATGTTAGACTCTCTTCTACCTGTTAAACTCTGTTAGACTCTCTTCTACCATCAAAGGAGGCAGCACTCGATATCAGGTGGCACCCCTTAATGGGGGCGCTCGCAAGTCAGAAAATCCGTATGAACTCGAAGGCAGAAAGACAAAAAGTTGTCGATTTTAGGCTCGAGGTGGCATCCTGCAAACGTCAAAAACAAGACATGGGATTCCAAAGATGCGGCGCAAACACAACAAAATAAGTTCTACGCATGATATCATTCAAACAGGATATAGGTTCTTCGAAAGTTCTCAGATCATCAGAAAACTTTTCCAAAAAACAAACCAAAAATCCTATGTTAAATAAAAGTCAATTTCAAAAATTCAATAGTTGTAACTTTAAAATGAAATCCGAATTCGGTACAGTCTGAAGAATATCTAAACAATGCGGTCGTATCCATGTTAGTATTGAAGCAATCCTGAAAATCATGATCCCATTTTGTGCGCCATATTGCGTTATTACAACAACATGCTTGTTGTGAACAGTGGAAGAGCGTAGTGTTTAATAATTACAAGGTAGGAAAAAAATGTTTCTAGACGATTAAACCGTCACTTACATATCTCACCGGTGAATCTACATAAAAACTGAAGCTTCCTACATACGTAAGTGCTTACACGACAGGCTCTTGAGCAAACCACTTGGAATTCCTTGCACTGACATCTAATTATTCACGACAGATAGTTTCGAAGAGCGAGGGCCCGTGTTTTGTGCAATTTAACCTTTCGTAATAGTAATGATGTGCATTTGGTACGTTGTAAGGTGAAACACATGATAAGCTACTCCAACGCCTCCGCACCAAGAGCTACTTTTTCCCCATGTGAACTTTCAAACGGCGTCAGAATATGTGTTCAGCTAGATTTCATAGTGCAAGTGCATCCCAATGTTTTAGGGACGACTTTGTGCAACCACAGATAGCTAGATAGATAGATTCCTGCGCGGATTTTAGTACAAAGCCAGTACCATGCCCGTGAACGGGTGAATGCTTCCTTAGATGCATTTTGGTGAATCCAATAGTGCACATGGCTACAAATCGACTCCTCTTTGGCCATTAACTAGCTTTAGTTAACATCGTATCGTCCTTCATGAAGAAATCTTGTATGAATAATCATGTAAACATTTTGTTTAATAGCATCTTCTCAGATTTCTGCACGAATGCCGCGCACCACGCAGTCATAATTATTTGCCTGTTAACTTAACTGACATATTGCGAGATTCTGCAATACAAAAAGGGAAAAGTCCATACAAGGCGGAGAACCTTCCTCTTATGACCTATAACGCCATAAAGGCGTCTACGTATGTACCTTGGAAAGTGTTGTTTCAAAACAGCAGAAGAAAAAAACAAGAGCTAAAACACCTTACAAATAAAAAACTAAGAACATTACAAAAGATAAAATTAAAAATAAAACCAAGCAAAATTGCACAGCACATATTTGTTATGGGTTTTAAGTGAGTCCATCTACGTTTGTGGGAATCGTAAAAGTAATACAGAAATATTCCGTTGTATTTTGCCATATATCCAATACACTGCACGCCTTGCATTGTAGAACTGTTGAAGGAGGCGCAAGTGCAGTGATATCTGCATGGTGCATTGGTACATATCTTCGTCAAAAAGTGTGAGATTTATCTGAAAAAGATTTTACTGCTAAGTGGATTTTTTGTTGTGGCACTTTATATATGCCCAAAGATACAATCGGGAGATGAAGTTAAACGAGTGCAAATTGGTAGACATCAATTTTGATTTAATTTTTTCTGCTTAAAAGGAGTTATGACTGAGTCATTTGTATCTTTTTCGTATTGTTTTAATGTTAAACGATCTCGAGGGGATGATGATCGAGGTACGGTTGTGAAGGTAATACGATGCATACATAGAAAACCAAAAAAATAAGAAATAGTGACAGCAACGTCTTGTGGTCTTGCTCCTTTATTGGTGAAGTTATTGACGCGTCAACGAAAGTATCAGTACAACGAGAATACTAAAAATCCATTTATAGAAGTGTTAGCTTTTTAGACATTGATTTTTTTCCCAGGAGTTCAATGCCAACACTTTGTCAGAAGCAAGCAAACTTACCCAGTTGAGAAGTAAACTATTCAGGCAAATGAAAAGTCGATTTGTATTTGGCAAATCGACCATCATGACTACTGCCTGACATCACTCTTTCCTGGGCAAGTATCCCACAACTTCAAAAATAAACATAATCATCCAGAGATGTAGCCTGGGAACTCTTTGAGGAACAGCTACCAAACCACTTAGAAAGGAAATTATTCAATCATCGGATATAAAACAGGACTAATAATTAGATGATCCTAGTCCTTTGCGCCTTTCCTCAAATATGATTGCATATCACCCAACATAGAATGAAACGGGTAATACTTTGGGCTAGGCCTTAGTTTCTGCTTCTTTTAACCCTTAGTTTGAAGTATTGATAGCTTTATCCTTGTTGTTCATGTATAATTAAATGCAAATAAATAAAACTTTCAACCTAGAATAATCGCTTGGAAATATAAACCAACATAACCAGCTACGCCAGCGGTGGAAAATCAAAGTAAATATTTCCAAAATCATAGAATTAGTCCTTGCAAAAAAAGGGAACTCATCCTTTTTTGCCAACCGGAATATAGACTTTATATAGTCAGGGAAGTCCATGGTCGAATGAACTATGGTACTTTGGACATGACTCTAGCAAAAGCTGACATTCAAAACCCATGTCAAATCGATTTTAACTCACTTATACATTGAATATATGCTCTCTATACATATTCGCTTAGATAGTGCAATACTATCACTATCGTACGAACGAACAACCGATGCCCAAAGAGGTATTTGTTGGGAGAACCGAATGGCGGATACTAGAGGGGAAACCGCGGAATCGCTGCTCTGAATCTGCTGTCGATTCCAAAATTGGAGGACGGATTTCAAAACTTGAAGTCGCGGTCAATGAAACGAGACAGTTGGAGGCGATTGCTGCAGGAAATGAAGGCCCGAAAGGGACTGTGTTGCTACGAAGGAGCATGAGTACTGCCATTGTATCCATTGATAGATTAGAAATCACAGCTTGATCCAAAAAGCAAGGTCCTGTTCGTTAAATTGGTGATCATGCCCATTACGTTGTCTGGGACGCTTGACTGGAAGTCGCATGAAATCGATGCATCAGAAGGAATTTAAACAAATCTTTTTATTCCTTCATTGAAAAATTACATTACCTAGATGGTTCATAAAGCACTGATCGGCCTGCCATTAAAAGACGCAATAAAGTGTTCATCAAGGTGACATACTCCCTTAATATAGTAGTTTCAGGACCACTGAATATAATTATGTTATTACCATCATGCTGCCTTTATTTTTTAACGAATTTCAAGCTAAGTATATTTCCATCTGTTAATACGATTATTTGTAAGAATCTAAAATTTTTAAAAAAAAATCTAAGGGATTCCATTTTCAGGTTGATTTTTATCCTAGAACAGACAGATGTTTCGGACACGATTTGGTCCCATTTCTAGAGTTACGTCTAGACTTGTCGTAAGGTGTTGCAAGGTGAAGTAAGGTCTTTTTTTTTATTCTTTTCTCCTCTCATACTCTAATATTCCAGGAACACGGTTTCATTATATTTACATAATTGAGGTTGCAAAGTAATAACTTTCGATTGCCGAAATCTATTGTAAGATTGAAATCAAAAAGGGGAAGAAATAAAATAAAGTTCCCAAAAATCGTTAAGCCTCGCCAACAAATTTCTTTTTTCGGTATCCATGGATTGTACAAATGTTGAAAAGCAGCAACAGAGTCCCTTCGGAACCAGAGCACGAAAGCTGATCGCACCAGTAAGGTTGACTCTAAGATATTCGCTAGCTTACTCGATGACAAATCTAAGGTTTCATTACTTACTGAGTACAATCGTTATCTGTCTCAGATGCAACCTATAGGTCCATGGTTCCTTGGGACAAATGAGGTCTTCTACGAACATTTACACTTTACTTCCAGATTCATAACATGTAAGCATTCTTTAATATGTATCTGGCCTAAAATTTCACGGTAACATTTTTACTTTAACGACAGTTGATATTTGCCATCATTTCATGTGCAAACAATTCTTCTGCTTCAGTCCTTTTCGGACATACAAACTGACGCCTTATATTTGATTTTTCAGCCAAATGGACATTCAACTCGAATTTTGGCTCAGAGATCGAGCGAAATCCGCACCGATTTTGATGACTTTGGCATGAACAAACATTTGTTCATCATAGCATTATTTTTACTTAGTTGTTCCATTCTCGAAGATACTTTTTGAAGGATCTAGCCCATAAGCGCACAGAAATACTGAGCCAGTCCGCATTTGATCATCAAATAAACACCAGAAATTTATCAATTTCTGGATTTTATTGGAAGTTTTTCTGTTAAAAATCAATTTGATTGGATTTCTACTGATATTTTTCGTGAAACTTTGTCCTAAATATGTTATTCAGCTATCCATTATCTACTAGAATGGAGTGCTTGACCCAATAAACTTTTAAAAAACTTGAGACATGAAGGCGTATCTGTTTTCATCTATAATCTCGAGGGCTTAAATTGATTCGATCTTATTTTGTTGGCGCTTTGATAGTGCAAGATCGATGAAGCAATCAATTTTTATTTGAGTTGCCATGCAACAGCTACGCAACATCTTAAATATTCGAAAAGAGATTGTTTTTCTTGTATCTGGGAAACCGATGATCTCTGTTAAGGATACAGCCCAATTAACAATAGATTTGCGTTCAGCATGCAATTTCTGCATATTTCATCGAAAAACTGACATCAGCAGAACAATAATTCCTTCAAACCTAGCAACCCATGTCCACATGTATCTGCAAGGTAAAATAGATGGATCTAACCCAAATAGCGATACCCACACACAAATTTTCAACTGACCACAGTCCAAGATCGTATGCTTTCGAAATTTCAGTCTACTTATGTAAATTCGCCGCCATAAATTTTAATTAAGATATCCCTTCAGGGGTAATTTATCATCAGTCCTTCCCTTAACATCAATGCTATGATTATAGCTAACATGAGCGCGCATTTCGTTTAAGATACCAAAATATAATGCTAACACCAAAGTAACATTCTCACTGTTATGCTAATCACGTGCAGCGTGATTATCGTTTATCAGAGAGTCCCGAAACTGATATGAACCGATTGATGTTTCTCAGGCGCACCGATCCATCGATCCAATCGATCTGAGATATCAGATGGGATAAGAAGATACAGACATTGTTGACCGGGCCGGTCACTATCTGCAATTATTAATAATTCCAACGGAAAATTAATTTGAAAGAGAAAAGCGGCAGTGTCTGATAGAAGCGCGAATCCTTAGGGAAAGATTTCGGCATGAATTGCAATATCTTTCGAGCGATTTTATCTGAACCATTTAAGGCTGATTTAAATTGTTGATTGAAGGCGATGAATCGATATTTAATGAATTTTAAAGAAATTCGATCATATTGCGAATCATTAATATTTTTTTCGAAGCCAGTCTACATGTATAAAATATTCCAAAAAAAATTCCTTTTCAGACCACACTCGCTCCTGTTTTTTCATTCCTTCAAAGCAAACCATCAACCATATTGGTGCATCGCTAACATATCACATATCGTACACAAAAAAATTGATTCTCTAAAATTTAGACTCATGCAGGCGCCACAAGACGATCCTTTTCGTTCTTATTTCTGTCGAAGTCACCATAAACTAATTCACACTTCAATATAAAGTAATTCATTTTACAGAAAGGTCAACATGTCCTTGATTATATCAGTACGGCTCAAAGGATAAATCTATCCTGCAAATTGAAATAAATATGTCAACGTCAACGAAAACATGATCTCAGAATAGGATAACATTGAAAGCGTATACTGATTGGAAGAACTACCGGTCAACGTTTACGATCACTGATCAGGATTACGTTGACATGGACAAATAGGCAACAGGAGAATGGATAGTGCATAGCTCACACGCTTGCCTTGAATATTCTTGATAGAAAGGAATACTGATAAATTGAAAAATCAACTCAGCGAATTCCATTGATTGATATCACTGTTATTAAGTAGACAAAAAACATCCTTACTTGAGGAGAGTTAAATGTGTTTTTCTTAACCTGATATTAAGGATCACTGTTGAATACAAGGAAGCAATTACAACATGTCATAGCGATTGCAGGATAGATTTGCAGTGTTAAAAGTTTAAATTTCTTTTGCTAAAGTTTCTTTCCTATACTGAATAGATTATATGTATACAGTATAAAAGGATGAGGATAAGAACTTTATTTCAAAAATACAAGATTTAGACGGATGACACTCAGGAAGAACAAAGGGAATCTCGCTTTGTAAGCATGGGTAGAAAAGTTACCAAAAAAATCTTCAGAGAAAGATCTGCTGAAGCAAAACATGCTGCCGAGGACTAATTTGAACAAAAGGAGCAATTACCTCTATCATCAATTTGATCGGGAAAGTGGTGCGCACGGTCCAGCCAACAAACGCACTTAGCAGTTTCACATGAAGAATCTTCCTGCTAGGTATTCTGCATGACGAAATTGCATTTAACTAAGCTGGATCGGTGGATATCCTGGAAGCACTTTTAAATCGTTTTCAAGTGCCATAATATCTTTTAAGGCCCTTGATGAGCTATATCGATGATGTTGTCGCGGCAGTCGCTCGAAACATGGTCCGGAACTCGTAACTAAGACTAGATATACTAATGCGACGGGTAAAGAACTGCATGACTGCTTGAAGCTTCAGGATGGCATTGGAAAAAACTGAATTAGTCGCCCTGACAAGGATATGAATCTCCAGAGTGAGACCTATCAATATTGGTGAAATGTTGATCGATTCAAAAACAACAGTGAAATAGTTTGAAGTACTGAATTTCCTCGATTTCCAGCTTTTGGAGCTAATTCTTGGCCTACGGCTGACAAGCTTAAAGACGACTCGTAATGAGCGCTGTTTACTGATTCCTATAGAGCAGAACTTTCGACCGACGCTCTGAGCAAGGAGATACACTGAAGGACGTTGAGGCAGGTGCAGAGCCGGGATGTGTTGTGAATCGCATGCGTATATGTAACGGTCTTTGGGACAGCGGTTTTAGGATATCAGGGATGATATCCATCAACACCCAGCCCCCCCCCTTTCCAGAGAGCTCGGAATCATATACCAGCGCAAAAGAGTAGACAACAAAAAAGATGTAGGCAAGGAAAAGTAACAACGCTTTCTCAGCAATGAGCAATAGTTTTGGAAGCACGACACAGTGGAAAAATGACGTGCATCAGACGTGCAGATCGCTGATCTGAGCCATTTTGATTGTCTTTCATCAACTGTCGATGATAAAAAATTTTATATCATCAAATGCCTGCTCAATTTTTCTATAAAAATGCACAACCAAAGTACAACTGATATCCCAAACATTTGTCTGCATCAAGGTGATATATTGCCAACGTTTGACAAACGAAATCTAGGATCAAGAACAGGTGCCTCAGAAGCATGCCAATCGATTATAATTCCTACCCACAGTAAAGGACACAATCTAAAGTCAAAAAGTTGCAGAGGTATAGGACTGCTCTGCACAATACACTGAGAATTCACTAAGTTGCAAGAACACGAAATCAGCGCTAACGTCAAAAACAATATTACGAAATATCATAGAGGTTCGAAAGTTGCAAAACCAACTAACCAAATATTCAGTGTCATGCAAATCGTGGAAAAATGCTGCAATTCAAATTTTTGTGATCGTTTTTACTAGCATACGATATTATAGATCGGAACATACTATACTAATTCATACTTTATTTTGACATCCCAGCAACACTGGCCTGTCTAACCAAATTGACATTGGTTAATGTCAGTTGACATTGGTTAGTGACACCAAATGACTAATGCCTTTGACATAAAGAATGGATTAAAGCAGGGAGACGAACTGGTCCCACTGCTGTTTAAGCTAGTTCCAGAGTATTTGATGAGTATTCTCTCCATAGAGAATTCGTCAAGAATTTAAAACAGCAGCAAAGAGAATTGACTGGTGTCGTACAGCTGAAGAATGTGGAGTGGATATCTACGAATGTCTCTGCAGGCAAGACTCACGGACTAAGATCAGTTGATAGGGCCAAGAAACGCTGATCGGGCTCACTTGACGAGGACAATGATCTGAGTTGCAAATTCACTGATTGAAAATCCCAGACCAAGACTGTCAGGAGCATCAGATAAGCGAGACAAAGGCCTGGAATGGGCTATAGAACCAATATCACTCGACAGAGAGAGGATATGCTCGTTCGTAGGCACCTTCATGTGCAGCTTAAAAGAGTCTTGAACTTGCTTGAAACCGGAATAAACAATTAAATATCTCGAATTTCTCAATAATATTTGAGAAGGTCATTTTTGGAGGTGCATCGAGTTGGAAAATGCAAAAAAAAATTTTTTTTGATTGTTTTGGAAACGTGCAAGTCCCTTAAAAGGACTTCTCACTTTATAGAGCCGAACAACCATTCAGGTTACATCTTTCCGCTATTGCGGTCTTCTCGTTTTTCCTTTGTTTTTGTATGCTTTTTCGTTCGATTGCCAACGAATCTATCAAGTTCACTTTGAATAACTCAAATTACATTTCATAAACAACAATAATAAATGAAAAAAAAATAAATAAATACTTAACGATAAACATATTGTTGTATTGAATAAATTTGTCGTTACTTTTTTCACGAAATAGAATTTACTATAAAAATTTTTGAAAGGATTTTGTTTTGTCGAGAGGTTTTAATTCTTTTGCAGGACTCGGAAATTGTGTACATGCAATTACTTTGTCAACATGTCGCGACAGTGGCACAATGAAATGTTTTGCTGTGACAAAATTCAATGTTTTGAGTGAAAAGTGAGATCATGTTGATCCGGACGAAAAGAGTTAATTAACATTTGCAAAAGTTAATGCAGCGAGGAGGATGCTAAACAAATGCTAAAGTACTTTGTCGAATTGCTGCACAACATCTTTCGGATGTCTGAAATTCCCAGCAGAATTTATCTATCATATTAGCAACTGATTGTTGATACAGCCAATATTCAACAAATCAATAAATTTGCCCTAAGTGATGGTAAATGGCGAGTATTCATTTAAATGACGAACAAATCAGCATTTTAATGACGACTAGAATTTCATTAGTCTTATCCAGATCTGGACCATGATGTCACGTTCTGCGGTCCATCTTAGCGAGTGATCTTCTAGACCAGTAGCCCAAACTATTGTATAATTGCGCGGTCCCGTTTTTCAGAACTTTCTCCTTGTTCATGTAACGCCAGAGAAAGACGAAATCGAGCGCCGAAATTTTGATGTGTGCCATCATCCTTAATGCAAGCGGATCTTACTAAATTTAACTTTGATATTTCGCCGTCCGAGTGCAGATCGTTATCTTAATTTGCTTGCAACCGTCAGTAGGTGGTCGTTATCGTCTCCCAAATCTAAATTAAAACATACATAAAAGCCAAAAGACCAATATTGACATTTCGTTAGCCGATCTTTTAGCGACATAATAAAATAATTTAAGCTCAGCAAGCCCATCTCAACCTTGTCCAATGGCCAAAAGTAAATCACAGAAATCGATAGCGGCAATAAATTTATTAAATTAGATAAATTTAGCTGGCGCCTTCAAGCAACTCCACATGTCTCTGCCACATACTCGAGGCGATCCCACGCACTGGATGCTCATCTTCATATCTTACGACTATTTTACACCTATGTACGTAGTTGGTAGTAAATCATAAAAAACAACACCAACACCAACACTAACACCAACAACAACAGCAGCGAGAAAATGGATTTGAAAAAGCGATAATTGAAATTTCAAGCAAATAAATCGGGTTCGCTATACGCTGCAGTATGTTAGCAATGTGGCCAAGAACGTGTGGTGTGGAGTTTTTCAGAATTCTATAAATCAAAAAAAGTCAAGAACAACGGGATTTGAAATAAAAGAAGAAGAAAAACAGCGTTAACACATGCCCAGTGGTTAACGAGAAAAACTGATTGAAAGCTCCGAGGAGCGCTCTGTGTTACGTGGACCATTGCCAAATTCGAGCCGCTGCGGAAGACAAGGCTGCAAGGGGACACTATTATTTCTTCGGCGTCGTCCAGATGTTATCAGGAGCAATAACAGTGACAAGTTGACATCTCATCTGTATGCAATCGCCGTCATAAAATGATGCTAATGGCTTTAAGCTTCCAATAAACTGGTACCATTGGCTGTAACGCAGTAGGGCGTGGGCGGGGCGGTGCGACTCAAATATGCCAAGCCACCAATTCGTTCGAGAAACACGACTAATTAATTTTTCTTAATATGATTTTATTTAATTAAATCAAAATCGTCATATTTCCAACGAAAATGCTGAAACTTGATTGGTTTCTCCCAATTTCAGACGGCATTTCAAAAAAATACTAAAAACCACCAAAAAAAAACATTTCAATGGGTGGTATTATTTTAATGGATCGACTACAAGGCTGTAAAACCAGCGACGAGATATGAAAGTTTCTGCAAAAGTATTGTAATTTTGCTGTTTTTCAAATGAGGACTATGATTCGAAATTAATTTCATTTTTAATAGCTACAGAAGCAGGTTTTTAATTCATTGGTCATAGATGTTCAGCAATAAAATTAAGACCTCATTATCTATACTTAGTGATCTGAACAGCTATAAAGAGTTGACATGGCCATAATTTCCGAATTTCCCATGGAATCTTCAGTATTCTACGCATAAATCCGTCTCACAATCAGTTAATTATCCAGAAAGTATAGATCAAGGCAAAATTTCTGGTTTCTACCACCAGCTGGGCTCCTGATGAACTATTCAAGAATGGTCTCACTAACTGCGTCAAACTAACCTTCCAGCAATTTTCTCAAAGTTTAGACTCAACATTTCGTATGAGTCTGTTGCAATGTTCTTATGGTAATCGCTTGGCATCGGTCGTTCAGCGAAATTAGCACACTATAAATTTTGGAATTCCTTGCAGCGGAACTGCCATTGATTTTACAAAGCTTGGGTGTACGCAGAATGTAGAATACACACTTTTTGAAAATTTTCGCTATTTTCGCAACCGTTCCAATTTTTTAGGTATTCAATTACAATCCTCCACTTCTGCACAAGTTTCCATTGAGTCAGTCGTGATTTTCTGTTTTATCCATTCGATGATTTTGAACTGTACGTTGTTCAATTATGTATTGTTCAATTGTGCATTATTAAATGACAAATTAACATTTTGGCCTTACAATGACTTGACTTGCCAAAATGAAGTCTGACACGCAGTTCTACAAAAACCTAAAAAGTCAATATTAATACTTTGGTGATATAATGATTCTCGGACTACGGAGTTGGGTCCCAAAAAATCCTACGTTCAAGACTCCTCCTTCCTGAATACTGTCAATACATAGTCTCTGTATGGTCCATCCTGTCACCCCACAGAAGCCTAAAGGTAGAAGCCTCAGGTTCCAGAGGAGAAGCCTCCAATTCCCTGGTCGCCAGCAGTTAAAACTTTGCTTGTGGAGTCTGCCCCACCCCGCATGAAACGGTTAAGAGAACAATTCCCAATCAATCGATGAGAAAATGCTCCAAACTATATTTCTTCATCATCGACACTAATCACAGTCATTTGGCGTGTTGAAACTGAAGGTTGTGCCTTGAAAACGAGTATCACTAGCGTCCTAACCCCATTTCTTTTCCTGTGTTCGAGTTTTATTGCCCATCCCACCTTTTTTTGTTAGAATGAGGCCGAAAGGATCGGCTTATCCTCACTTCTTCTAAGAGGTTCCGTCCAAATCCTTTTTCACTTTAGTTCAGAACACTTTCTTTGAGTCTATATAACATATAGTAATGCCTTCATATTGAGTGCTGATCGCAATAAATTGAGTCCATAGCGATATCACTTTTAAAACTGTCTTCATCTTAATGTGAAACCGTGTTTATTGAAGAGGATGTTTCCTAGTGACCACTTGCTATCGGGTTTGCATAAATCCAAGATTCGTCGCCTTTGTAGAAATTGTGAACAGTCATCTTCAGCATTTCATTGCACCAATCGACACGAGTCTTGATTTGATCATCCAAAACCCCAACCCACCCCAGTCGCAACCCTCTCCAGAAATCCTCTTATCAGAATAAAAATGAAAGCAAACCTTAATACACTAGATAGAGTAGTAGTTAGAGAACTCAATTTCGGTAAAACAGATACTGGGTTCAGATCACATAAGTGACAGAAGTATTTTGTGAATTGTGTTTTTGGTGTTGAAGTATCAGCATACCTAGCTGTGATAGGTATCTTTGTGCAGATGATCAGACTCAAGCGTGATTCAGATCGTTTACTTGGAAAAAGGGTGGCTCTGATAAGCCTCACTGCCCAAGTTCTGAGGTCATAAGTTCCGCTGCAACAAACCCACCCTCGTTTCACTTTTGCGTGAGAGCTGGGCAACTTTGAAGAAGGTTCTCTATCATATGTCAGCCCTCTGACCGTCCAGAGTCTTTGTGAAAGTCAATCAGTGCAACTTCTAGTAGGATAGCATGCGCTTCTACCAGACTATGCTCTTGGCAGCTTCATAAGGAAAACATTTTCGTATCCTTGTTATTTTATTTATTGTTCTTTTAACAAGATTGTTGGAACCTTCCATCTGGTTTCAGCAACAAGCGTAAAACTGAGTTGAAAAATTGAGTTCGCACGAAACTTTTGATGGATTACTATGAGAGGTCAATCTTCATTTTCAAAAAAGCATTCAATAGCTCGTATAGTTCAAAATATTGCTCGTTGGACGTTACTAATGCTCCCTTTTCGGGCTGGATGGTGAAATCCGCTCTAAAAGTTACGTTTAGGAGTTGAATTTTGAATTGAGCTTAGGACCTGTTGCTGAAATTTTTCGCCAAAAACAGGACAAAGTGAGGCCTCGGGATTCTAGAAAATCGTTATGGGAATATATCACATGATATATGACACTGAGTTAACACCGAGCGCAACTGAGTTAACACCGGACATTTTGAAAATACTTTTCATGTTCAAAAGTTTCTACTCTTTTCACAATTTTTCTTACATATTCCATGCCTTTTTCAAACGAACTAGTCAAGTTTCATCGAATTCTATGCGGCTGCAGGCTGCAATAGTTGGAGGATGAAAATCATTTTCTAAGATGAGATTTCAGATCTTTCTCAAAACATGAAAATCGTTGCCGACCTCATTTTCCTGAATGGCGTGCAGTCAACTCAATGGTTTTGTTTATTAAGGATTTCAAATTGACACTTTTTGATTCAAGACCGTATTTTGAAAAAAGTATGAGTTGTAAAAAGCGTGCGAATGGCAACCAAGGAATATGCGACTGAACTTAAATATGCTTGTGATCCTTTTTTAATTGACAGTAAGCGCTCAGTAACACTTAAAAAATTATCCATTGTCGTGTGTGAAGTAATCTAAGTATTCAAAATTGCTATGAATGCCAGCAGCTATGGTAAAACTGTGTATCAGTAATTATTGTACTAGCAATATAAAAACTTATTTCATTGGGGATGAATAACAATTTCTTTATTTTATTAAAAATGAGCAATAATTAACTTATTTCCCCAAGCTCTTACTGGTCATAAATGAAGAGAATACCATTTGTATGCATTTGTTACAAATATAAACTTAAATAATCAAAAACAAAAACTCAAATACATGTTCCATGAATCTCCGTTTAAGGATTTAATTGAGTTCCAATCATAAATTTGAAACTGATAACAAAACTCTTGGTCTCCCTGTTGAGTTTTTCAAACCTACTACAATCAATCATTTCAGGTGAGAAGTTCATTTGTCACGATTCCAAAGACAATGCCATCCGTTTCTTTTTGAAGTTAAATCCGACACACTTAAAAACATGTTGGCGCCTTAATCCTTGTGTGCAGATGCTTTCGATTAAACTGCGATTTCAAACATCATCGATCTCCCATTGATATCAGTTTGCAGATCAGTCGGTTACCATTGCCCATTGTTCACTATTAATCATCGATGTGAAAGATGGCGACCAAAAGATAAACAGGGATCAAGATGTGAGTTATAATTAATGCAGTGTTAAAACCGATTTGTTTTAGATGTTTGCCTGCAGATTGTGAGTGAGAGATTTTTTTTCTTTTTGAATAACATATTTGCGGTTTAACAGGAGAACGACCGGCTTGATGTCAAGGATGAATAATGGAGAGCTGCTTAGAAAAGTTGTGTTCGATTCCGCAAAGAACTAGTCACCCGAACTTAACTATTCTTGCATACTATTGTTGAAATTTATGGACAGACCTTAAATTACTTTATTTTT
This sequence comes from Stratiomys singularior, assembly GCA_954870665.1. Taxonomy (NCBI): domain Eukaryota; kingdom Metazoa; phylum Arthropoda; class Insecta; order Diptera; family Stratiomyidae; genus Stratiomys; species Stratiomys singularior. The sequence goes on along the minus strand of OX940881.1, from coordinate 7,111,582 downwards.
ATCTAGAGCCTGAAAATGATTTTTATATCTGCTGTTTTTTTTTTTTTTTACTTTAACAAATTCGGCAAGATTTGCTTGAAGGAAACTTAACAGCACCAGAAATTTAGCGAGAGTGCTATTACCTTGCACATTGATCGGCTTACTTTAGGCTAGAAAGTATTGGAATATCCTTAACACTATTGCATGAAAGACCCTAATCTTGCATGGAATTCAACATGTTCTGCAGAACTTGGGAGGCTGATCTACTGAAACTCCGCTTCGTGCATGTTTCAGTGTAATTTTTACGATTTTAGGATTGGCTGAAAATGAAGGACAATCGAAGATTGCGATAAGATGTGCAAACGTTATTTCGTCTATGTCAATAAAGTTGCAGACATCTTTTCTGCAATGAAGCAAGTAAGGGATACAATATTTGCATATTTGAATTCTTTTACGACGTGAGTTTTGGGGTGCAAAGAAAGGCCTTGCGAGACCCTTTTCCGTATTATTATATAATCAATTTTTGATAGCTTTAAGAGAATCCTAGCATGCAATTTTTTCTTTAACAATGCATCCTAGTGCTTACGTAATCCTTGCTCCACCTAACTCTGCGTCAATTATTCTCTTCGTCCCGGTTAAGCTTCATATTTATTCTTAGTTCAAGCACCCTAACATTTTGCGTTATTTGAGTGCATGATATACAAAGTTGTCTACTTGCCCATGACTGATTTTTTTTTTGCCCCGATTTTTTTCTCATTTATTGTCATTAACATTATTTTTAATTGATTCGCAGAAAGTTACCCACTCCTGCTGTCTTGCAATCCCGAATGCATAAGGCAACTTAACAAACTGCTCGATCTTACCTATCAGACCGAGAAACTAATTAGAACTGATCATTAGTTTGGGAAATATTACGACACAATCCGGTTAAGGAGACCCCACTTCTAACAGGGATGAAATGTAGTGAGACAAAATACTAACAAACAGGACTCATTTTCTGCGGCGCTATTCTCTGTGCCAGCAAATGATCAAAGATGTCCTGCTTTTTGGAAAGAAACGCCTGCAAATAATGTAACACTACATGTCTTTCGAATTCGCCTTATTATCTACTAAATCATCCGGAGTGAGTCCACTCTTTTTCTTGAAAAGTATCACGTGAAGCAAGAACCATCTTTTGCTTGTAACACCGTGCAGAACCAGTCTCAACATGCCGCTAATAATCCGAGACGACTAGTGAATAAACCAAAGAATAAGGATTTTCCTTTACTCATCTCGAGAGGCATCCTTTTTCAGCAGTTTCACTTTACGAACATAGTTTTTCTTACTCCTTCAATGAGGAGTATGATGAGTATGACTCGTGCGATAATTAACCCCTACCATCTCTGAGACATTTCAGTATGCAGGGGCAATCCGAAAAATTCGTTGCCTTCGTACCTGCAAAAGTCGTTCTAGGCTCAACTCCTTACAATAAGTGCCAACATAATAATGGAAGGCCTGTAAGATCAATGGGTTCATTGAACGTCAGGTTGCCCTATACGTTTTATTGGGTGGCTGCATTGAAAGTGTCGGTTTAGGGATGACTCATCTGTATACCTCTTTATTCGAAAACGCCGGGTCATTTTCCCGGAATCCGTATACCTATGTGAAAAAGGATGCCGACGGCCATTATAAAAAGTCGAATGTGATTCAAATATATTGTCTTTTGGAAAAAATTGATGTGTAAAGATGGTTAGTGAAACTGTGAAAGTAGTGAAAGTAAAGAAACAGAGGTGTGCTCTCTGCTACGAGTTTAAATTAGGGAGAAATGCTGCACCGGCTGCCCACAGGATATGTGACGCATTTTGAGACGATATTGTGTCAGAACTTACAGTTCAAAGATGCTTTGCCCGATTCCGCACTGGGAATGACAGCCTTGAAGACGAAAATCATCCTGGAACGATGTTTCGAATAAATGACACGGAGCTTCTTGCCTACATAGAGGACAATACCCGCCAAACTTTGCACCAATTAAGCGTAAAGTTCGACGTTGACAAAAGCACCATTAGTCACCATCTTCGACGTTTGGGGAAGAAATGACGGCTTGATCAGTGGGTTCCTAATCAACTTACCGACAACAACAAAAGGCAGCGTATAGGGACCTGTTCTTTGCTGTTGTTACGCAACGAACGGGAGGCGTTTTTGAATCGAAAGATTGAAAAGTGAATTATGTATGACAATAGCCGACGCACGTATCAGTGGCTTTCGCCACGACCCTCCTGGAACTATCGCAAGGTCAAGCCTTCATCACCGGAAGAGCTTGTTATGTATATGGTGGCATCACACAGGCATCCTGTGGTATCTACTATTGGAACCTGGCCAAAGAATAACAGCTGAAGTGCACAATCACCAATTAATAGAAGTTCATCAGGAATTGCGACGTACGCATGCAACGCTCGTAAATAGGAGGGGAATCGTGTTCCTCCAGGATAAAGCACGACCGCCATACAGCAGCATTCATCAGGGACACCATAAAGGAAATTGGCTGGGAAACTTTATCACATCCACCATATTCTCTCGACATTTCGCCATCAGATTTTCACCTTTTCCGGGCGATGGATAACTTCATGCGAGGACGACAATTCTCCCACCGCGAGGACTTAGAAATAGCTTTCCAAAATTTCTTCCATGGGCGAGACATAGACTTTCATCAAATATGAATATATTTCAGAAGTTTTGGTAGATCAATTTTTCCATTTTCACTTACGTGTTCGAAACCAGCTTGAGCTCTTTCCACCTTTCCCAATATGAATATATTGTTTACCATCACGTTGGCAACGAGTCATAGATGCCAATGGTAACTATTTTGAGGATTAAATGTATTACCTTTTATTTAAAAAATTTACATATTTTACTATGTCCAAAACCAACAATTTCAATGCAACCACCCAATATTTAACAATAAGTGAAAACGTTTATTGGTTCATTACTGTGAGGCAGAAACGGTCTGAGACTCGTCGCGTCGAAACCCAGCTTGCTATCTTGTCCACCTTCGCCCTCATTTTGTTGCAGAACCTAATCTAATCTAGCGAATTACGACGCCAACGTCTATGAGCGAGTCCTTTAATCCGACGATCACTTGTCCGATCTCAAAGAACTCTAAATCCCTAATCTCTAGAACTCTAGACCCCTTAACTAAACTCAGGTTCGGTTTTTACTTTACGCAATTCCGTTCTTGATTTTGGTGGACCTTATTATACACTAGCCTCAACGTCTAGGACGTCGAAACCATACCTAAATGTTTGTTCAATATAAATATGGTGAATTATGTGCATCACTCCTGAGGAAATGCCATCCGATCCTGTAATCTCTTGCTTCCAGAGAAAGGAGCAATAAGTCGAGCCTTCGACACCCCTAGGATCAAATTTTCCTTGGTGCAAGAAATTTTGCCTAGCACTTATTTTTACGACACAAAGACCAAAAAACCGAAGATGACATACTGCCGCAACGCGTAAGTGTTAAAATGATGGAAAATTGTTCCGAAAATAGACCCAAATTTTTCACTTTGATAGCCAGACTTTGAACTATTTCCCATTCAGAAAGATTAACTTCAAAAATGACTTACTCTCGGTATAGACCTACCCCAGAACCTGATCCTCTGACAGAATTGTTTGATGAACGTGTTCGTCCTTCAGCCATAGATGGTTTTAAATTGGAAAAAGTAAGAAAATTAAGAAAAAGTAAAACAATTAGGAAAATAAGGAAATTTATTTAAACTAATGTTTTTCAGCAGTTTAATTCTTACAAATTATTAAAATTTTCTTATGCTTAAAAAATTTACATACAATTTTATTAGATTCTATTCAATCCAGCATTACAATCTTCTCCAACTGTATCGATTCCTGGGCGGACTATTCCTTTCAGCATACAGATCAGCCATAACAGAATATCTGGAGCCAAAGTCATTGGATGGGAGAGGATCGCGATTCGATGAAATCCTATTGGAACCAAAAGATTGGTACATTGTATCCCTGCGGGATCTGTTGTGATAGTCACGATGACGATCAACAGATCGCCAGCTCAACACCTCTCTTGTGTCTCTCTCATCTGAATTTCTGTTTTCTGTCAAACGTATTAGCGCTTTTCTATAATTTACTCGTTCCAGTTTATGGCCACGAGCGAGCTCGAATTCTGTTTGTGTTCAAATTGAAGTGTAAAGTCACATAGAATTTGAAAAAAAAAAACACATTCTTATAACTTACCTCTTAATGCTTCGTCTGGGTGCATTTTAAGCACTGTCACCATGTGATGGCAGATGAGGTAGCCGGTTCTATTCACGCCATGCGTACAGTGTACGCCTATAAGTTTGTCTGGAAGTTCAGAAAAGTGGACATAGATATACAATCACACACTAAGAGAATTTTTATCTAGTCTGCAATCAAATTAAAGCAATCTGTAAGTAGGAAAAAGCATTCAACTGCCAACTTACAAACTAAAGTTGAACATAAAATTCACTTGGACTTCCACAATTCTGGCGCCTCAATCATCACAAAAGAACTTCCGACCATCTTGTCTCAATAAATCTTTGCAAATAAGACTCGCGATCGTTGTGGCTGGCATATCAAATATCCTAAAGCACACACAAAGATTCCATTCAACCTATATTTCTCGTTCTTCTCGTGAACAAGATCCTTGTTGAATCATCAACATCGTGCCGGAATTAACACAATAATAAGACACAAAATCGCAGCACGATCAAGTGCTACGCCGAGATCAGTATGAATAAATCTCATGTAATTGCAGACAGCAAAGCTATTTCAATTTGAATGTAGATGAGGATCATACAGAGAAGTTACCGTGAATATAAACAATTAGGATAACTCCAAACATCACAATAGCCTCTCGACATACTTGGACTAGATCATTGATCATCGGCAACAAACAGAAACACGGCACACGCGAATTTCGTGCTATTTCGATTGAGCCCATTGAAAAGGGATTACGAGGAATGTTGGATATGATATGTAAAACAGTCAGATCTATCGGCAGTAGGAGTTGCTGCACATGTTAATGTGATTACTAGACTTCAGTCATCCTGGCCTATTTGTTTCAATATCAACAACATTCAGCTCCATCATTTTCTGAAATTTCTGAAAAATCAGTCGAAATCATGTTTGCCTGAGTCGTAACAAGATCAAGGATGATAGGAAAACTGGATGAAAAGCAAATGAGAATACGTATTATGCATGCCGAGATATTCAATCATTTCACCAACTTTGCTGTTGCTCCCTTGCTATTAGCATTACAAACACAAGGCAACGCACAACGTTTCGTACGAGAATTCCCGGAGAAGACCATAAGAATTTCAGCAATAACACGGGATGTAACATATGTTGGCATGATGCTAACATTGAAACTTGACTTTACACTATTAAGACACGATAATTGGGTCAGGATGAGTATTTCGTAGGAATTGCAATAGTGTAAATGATAGAACTCTACAATTATGCGCCGACTTTATTTGTGGGCGCAAGGGATGTGGAAGCATGGATACAACGACATGTGCAGAACTCCAGCAAAAATGATGAAACAAAATTGAAAAATGTAAATATACTTCAAAAATGAATCTAAAATCTACAAGGGGAAGACGAACACTTGCAAAAAATCGTGCAAGAATACACTCTTTGTGATGGTGCAACATCAAAAAGGAGTTGACACGTTTGACATTTGATAGTTTAACGTGCAGGATCAATGGATCCTTTTTCTAGCATTCCCATTACCGACCTACGTTAACGCTAACAAGGGATTTTGGTAACGTAAAGGCGACTTTAGGCGTAGAATAACGAATCTCAGTTCGGAGCAAAGTGTCAACCACTGAAAGGCTGGATTGACAGATAAACAGGAGAATTCCTGTATAGGTTGCACAGAAGCACTATACGTTCACGCGTTCTACACTTAGACCATAAACAGCTTACCACAAAAAACTAACATTCTTAACCACCAGCCCAAAAGGTATTTTCTGATAACAAAACAACAATTATTTTCCTATCATATTTCTAACATATTCCAGAACTGATATTGAGGCTGAGGTATCTTTTTGTAGGAAAATGCTACATTTTTACAGACCATGTGAAAAAGTAGCATTTTTGTCAGTGTTAAAAACGCCGAAGATTCAGAAGATCAATGCCGCATTACGCAATGATGTGTGAAGATCTGACTGTACCCGAACTGTCAACTATGAAAAAACTGCAAAAAAAAAACAAAAAGTTAAAGAACTTTTGTTTATCTGACTCAAACCACTACTCAGCAAAATATAGACGTTTCAAAGGATTCAAGGTTTTCAGATACAAGGAACCTGTGGACATCGAAATTCCTAGAAAATCTGATATTACCATGATAACTAGGACAAAGTTCGCAAGCACTCCTAAGCCCGTATCAAAGTTACGTTGTCTACATTTAAACAGGCCTGAAATAGCTCTCAAATCACCTCAAACGTAGTCACACTAGAAACCAATTCACCCACTCTTCCTATGTCATCTTCAAACGTCTCAAAGCCAGCTTCTTACGAGCTTGTTAATCCTTTTGACTCCTTGCTCAGCAACACAAACCTTAGACGTATAAAAATATAGAGGAGATGACCCTGTGCTCGGCTCAACGTCATATCAACACAGATCACAGATCACAGATTATACAATGGCGACTACAAACCAATCCGAGACAGCAAATCATGCTGAGCGGTCCTACCCCGCCGATATACGAAAAACAGAAATAATAGGCACACCCTTAAAATACTTTACAGGAAACCGACTAAGCAAAAACAACAGAAAAAATTAGGGAAAATCAAAGACTGACAAAACCAAAAAATAACTAAAGAAAATTAACGAAATGGCTAAAAAATTAAACAAATATAAATAAAAAAAAACTAAATGAACAATGTTGAAGAATTATCACTAGTCATACGACTATTATTAGTCCTAGGCACCTAGGCATCAGTAAAATTAACCGCTCTATTATTTTTATGCAGAAAGTATATGCAAAGATACAGATACAGAGTCACAGCTTTATGTCCAAATCGCATACACCAATACTACGACAAAGTATTCTAAACTTTAGTTCAACTGCTACATTTACAGACTAACACTTACCTTCATTTCCCTCATCGTTTATGAAACTGTTAACATACTCGGAAAATCTGTAAGTCGATAATAAATTGCATATTAAGCAAAAAAGTTTAAGCAAAACGCCTAAAAAGCTTCGCTTCAAAATAGCACGAAATGTAAAAAGTTTCACTGAACGTCTGCCGAATTCTTAAGAAAATTGCAAGAAATTCAATACGACTCTTTATTTATTATCTTCCCATGTAGCAAATCTTTGTATAAACAATATAACACAGATTCGTTTTTTTTTTTTTTTGACCAAAGTCCTAATACTTACTGTTTCGTATGCTCTGATTTTGGTACTTCCTTTCCCGGAATCATTAATTTGACATATTTAATTCCAGCATCTATGAAGGCCTATTAGCAACAAACAAACAAAATTTTTGACATGTATTTAAGGATATTTAAGAAATTATAGACATTCACCTATGCTAAGTTAATTGACTTACATTAGGCCGATAATATTTTGTTGTGTATGTCAAATCTATAATCATTCCCAAGTTGGGAACTTTTTCGAGGAGCTCTGGTATCTCAAGCCTGAAAGGATCAAGGAGAAAACAAAAGACATTTGTTAAAAAAAACAGGCTTTGTGAAGTTTATAATCGATAGAGTAACAGTCACAGCTTCATCCTCTATTATTAAGTCAACAAAAAATTGACAGAAGACTACGACATCCTCCAAGTGAGGAAAATATGAGACACTTCATTATCCTCCTTCATTTGTTCCTCCCTACAAAAAGCTTCCTTTTCGCTTAAATCTGGTCAGTCTTCCGAGAACAATTTTAAATGGTAACGGAAGCACAAGGATACATGACAATCACCGACAAAAAAGGAAAATGGTTAGCTTTTAGTCTTCTTTTAGTTCCAGGCTAGGGTCTCTTGACCGGGGAAGGGGGGGGGATGTTTAGTGGATAGTCAGGTAGCATGCGCTCCTAGGAGTCCCACACTCCGGGCGTAAACTGCCTTCACCCTCCAACCCAAAAAAAAGTCTTCAAATTTTGGCTTTTTATTTTCTGTTCGGACAAAAGGACCAGAAGGACCGAAAACCTAAAGAAAAGTCAAAAATCTTTGTAAAATTAAAAATTAAAATTGTGAACGCTACGACTGTTTGTTTTTCCGGTAAGTCCGTTTTGTCTTTGGAGCTAAATGCGGGACAAGCACATTACAGATAAGAAGGCCAATAAGAGGTAAGAGAACCAAGTACAAGGTGTAAGAAGGCCAACAAGAAGCTGATCACATATTCAAAAAAAGCGAGAACGTCGTGTTATTCATTATCTTAACTTACATCAGCTTCCTGATCAGACTGAAGGAGACCAATAAAAGGGAAAAGACATTGTCAAACCAAAACAAATAGAAAATGGCAAGTTGTTCGTTCTCTTTTATGAAATTTGTTTCCTACTCGAACAGAATTAGGTGGATAAAAGGCGGACGACATCTTCAAAAACAGAAAATTAACTTCCTGCTCGGACAGAATCATGTCAAAATCCGAAAAAGTACAAAATTGTCTAGCTCATTTTTTATTTTCACTTCCATCATTTGTCCTTTTTAATTGTCAACTATGCACATATAATTGCAAAATCATTTTTTTTTAAACTTTGAAACTCAACGAGATCGTCACAGGTTCTATAAAAATTTCGAAGCACTACTGTCTAAGGGTCAAGCAAATGGATGATTCTGGCGGGATAAATACCTGATCTGATGTTTCAATACGTAATCTGTTTCAATATGTGTTTTCGGGCAAACATTGTTGTTATTCGCAGTTTTTTCGATATAAACTTTGATATTCTGTACAATATTTGCACAACGAATTGCGCTTTTGTACAAGCTTTAATATAAACGCTTTTCTCGGTAGAAACCCTCAGCTACAAACCCTCTCAAAGGTTCGCTGTCATATATGACGCCTCTAACAGTCTCAGTCTATTAACCGTGTTTTCCCATAACAAAACCCGTTCACTACCCTCGTCGGTCGATTCCTACCAGAGCCGACTTTCAGCGTTTCCTCCGAATACGTTTTTAGGGATGCGCTCCTCAGTTATTCACTGCCCTTATTTAGCCGATTGAAACTTCACCAAAAGTCTTACAGTTTCCTCACAATTCGTCTTACAAAATCACCATTGGTCCACTTTTCGTTTCGCCCCAGTTTTCTTCCTCAGGACTCGTCTCGTGATTGAAATGAATATGTTAGCGGATGCTTGGGTAATAATCCATTTGTAGACCTCGATCATTATGGGATTAATATTTAATATATTTGCTTTTTATACAAATTAAAATGCACTTTCCTCCTCTTCCTTTCCCTCTTCCTTAGCTTTCTAAACTGCTAAATCTCACATTATCTAGGATCTCAAATGAATTTCAAAGAAATTTTATCGCACTCAACATATTTTTGTCGATACAACCTCTGACATCTCCCAAGTTTTGGATGTCTAAGGCCATTATCTGGTCTTCATATTTCAAATATTCATATCAGATTTAAATCAGAGGAATTACCGCATTAGAAAAGCATCTATGAATTGCTATGAAGAGCTATTGCTATAATAAGTTTTCGAAGGTCTATGTCTATTGCCTTCATTTTGCCCCACATAGAATTGTTCAAAATGAGAGAGGATAATTTCTTTTACTTTTTCATGAACGGGCGCAACTTCCTTAGTTTCTTGTTTCAACTTCCTTAGTTTCTTCCTGAAGTTTCTTTTACTGAAAAATTGGTCGTACGGGTCAAAACTTTTCGTTAAAATACGATCAAACGGTAAGGTTGATGCATGCATTTCAACTACGTTAAAAAATAAATGCATAAATTTATGTTTCCATGCACTCTTATTTTTTCCCGGGTAACACCCATAGCTATTACAAAAATCCCAAAATATAGTGGGTCTGCGTATTTTACTAGCAATAGAAATGTTTTCTACATGTCCCAAAAAATGTTACAAGCCACTGGATTGGACGAGCAAACAACCAAATTATCATGGCAGAAATACCAGTTCATTGTCGATGTTTAAAAAACAATCTTTTTGTCAACAATGTTTAATAGCAATATAAATCGTAGAATCCAGGAAAATTATTAAATGCATTTTTGGAGTAATCATGGAAAAAAATTCATCAGCAACGTTAGGAGTCGGAGAGTGTTTCGTTTCTAAATTATTCTAGGTGGTCAGATTCTAGTTTTTAAATAGATTTTTTTACGCCGACCATCCGAAGGAAAGCGATGATACATGCTTTTGTCAGCATGAAGTTCTTCAAACAGTCTTACGAAATCAATGGATCGTGGTCATGTGCAGAGAAAGGACTATGATAGTGGACAAAATGAGTGGCTGAGAAACAAACAAAACCATAGTAGCAATGGCCTGACACGCTCGACATTGAACAAGTTTGTAAATTGGATGAAGTAATTATTGAATCCGGACAACTAGAGGTAGAAAGGAAACTAGAGGTCTTAAAAGTTTGGACGCCCTAGTGAGGGCTAGGAGGATAACAATCAAATGATAAGGCTCAGCTAACACAAATTGCCTGCTCTGTCACCGATTATTTGTAAGAAATTTGTAAGACATATGTGCTATGTTATAATTGGACTTGAAAATTCCCCACCCGAAGTAGAGAAAGATAGGACTTTGAATACTTACCGAGTATCACCATTTGCAACCCTTTTATTCACTTCCTGAAAAGAAACAAAAAATTTGCAGAAATAATTTTAATATGCTATTCGAATGGTGTTGTGTGCATGTAGCTTAAATATATTCGCCTTAAAATGAATCCTACAATTGAAATTTTTCCACATTTACCATATCAATCGGCGGACCCTTCAATTAACAGGCACGGGCCGAATGTTTAGTTACCATCATAATTAAATGATTTTTTTTTTTGTTCTTTGTGTTCTCCGTTTTTATTTAATAATTTATTTCTCTATAGTTTATTAATCATAGCCAATATTGAAAGCTATAAATCAACAAGCAGCCCTCATAGTTTTAACTCTAATAACTCTTGTTTGTTTGAAAGATACGAATTCTATGATTAGGAGGTCTGTAATTCATTTCTCCTTTACATTCCCAAAACACCGCCTGCAATACACGTGACATTGTTAGTTCAAAAGGCGGCAGATGTACTTTCTACATTTGCTCCTTAACCGCCAGGCTGAGCTGGTCAACAAAAATGTGCCCCATTCACCTTTCTTCTCGCGGCTTTTGTTCAAACATAAATTTCATTGTGACCGAATAGGACAAAACATAAATTTCCAATGTACAATTGAATGTTCAAAGGACCCACATAATCAACCACAATTACTGAAATGATGAAGTGATTCGGTTAAGGCGAATGGGAATGGTCCAAGGGTTGCAGCGAGATTTTATTGATTCATATCGGAGGATATAAATTACATTGTGCTGCATTCGCTTGAAATGTTGATGGTTTTTGGCAGGATGTTAAGGTAAACAGTTTTTTCATATTTGTTTTTAACAATTTCCTTCGGGAGGATGACAAAGAAAGTTATAATTTTCAGAAAACGATGATAAATTTGATCTGTTTCATTGAAAAGGACTCTAACATACAGGTGCGTTGGGTTGTGACGTGTATGGAAATGACCAGATAAATTTCAGTAGAGAATCCTTCGCCGCTTTAATGAAACCAACTTCGGTTGAAAAAGAGAGTTTTTGCATGAGCTTACGCCGTCGTCAACATTAGCTGGACCCAGATTTATCCGCGCATCACATCAAAAACTTTCCAACCCACTCAACCTCACGACATCAGCGAATCAATGTATCGGCGTTAAAGTTTAAATTATCTGAAGACCGATTTCTACATATGCTGACCAATGGTGATAACAGCAGTTTCAACAGTTTGCTTTCGCCGAAAAGACCAAAAATCATTTTCTTTTAATTGGCCGTCGTGTCGAGACAAAGTGAAAATATCTTAAAGACGGTCCATAAAACTTGGCCGTTTGCATATTCATGTACAGGTAAACCGCGTAGCCAAGTGTTCAAGAGGACCAAATATGGGGTCATGCATGGGCATATGTGCATATTAAACATTTTTAACTTGAAAAATAAAACGACCATTGCATATTTTTTTCTCCGCGGTATCGCAATGTTGAAATAAATTTTTCGCAGATGAGTGTCAATAAAGGGCTCAGTGTGGTTTCTTCAGATTTAATTAAGTGCGTGACCATCAAAGATCAATGGATGAGGCCAATTGTGGTGACAAATTGCAATTTCGTGACAGTATTAATGCTTGGTATTAATTTGAAATTGATGAAATTTGAATGGGAAGGACACGAGAGCGATGTATTTATTTCGTTTTTAATCAGATTGGAGTTGATACAATACCGTATATTTAATTTTATCTTTTTTTCGGCCGATGGTCGATACCTTCCTTTATTGGATCAATTTCGCCGAATGAACTTAATAAGTATCGAAAATTTCCGTATCTATTGCAGCGTACGGCGTCAAAATGTTTCACACGTGTCTAGAACTCCTTGAAAGCGTTAGAGTCCAGTGTTTGAGGGGTGAAAATTTACAAGTATTTAATTGATTCTATTCAGAGCACATCCGTTTTTGCCAGCAACTAGCACCAACGCAAAAGTCTACCTTAAAAATCTGCGCACTATTCCAAATTCAACACTTGAAATTCCGTTCGTAGCAATTTCACAAACAATTTCAAGAGCCACCAAATGACGCCCGAAAATTCCAATTTGTCTCCTCACATTTATTTACCTACTTGAAATGCAAAAATTCAAATTACATTCCTTTTCTAGTTTGTACAATCGTCTACCCCACACCGCGTTGCCTTTTATGTACCAATATTTGCAATTAAATATTCTAAAATTAAAACCTAAATAATGTACATATTCATGTGCGCAGATTTCAAGATTTCTTCATCATACGCGCTAGGTACACATCACGCCAAACAAACGTGTCCCCTCATAAATAACGATTATTCCTAATTGAACAAATAGCGAGAAAATCTAAAAATAATGTCGAATTAATATCGTTTTAATTTTTTCTCGAGTGTTAGAACCGAAGAAAATAAAAAACAAGCAAAAAACAAACTTTGTCAAATTCTTAAAGTCAACATCCAAAATGCTTCTGGACGCCGCGAATGTTTCATCCGAAGTGTAAATAGCAATGTCTATTTTTTTTATACAAATTTTAATTCTTTATCGAAGAAGAGAAAATTGTCATAAATACATCGTACAAAACTATGGAAAATTTTCTGCAATTGGAAATAACCTAAGAAAAGATTTTTAAGCGCAAAGAATGGACATTCTAATTCCTAAACTAAAAACAAACAGGATAGCAATAATTATATGATTGGCAAAAAAATGCTGCTAGTCATACCACTACTGTTTATTTTGACACAAACATTACTAACCAATCAAAAATAAGTTAAAATAATCTTAAAAATTGTCTTTATGCTGCGCTTATGTGTAGCGCAATTGCCTACCATGCTACACATATCTGTTTTATTGTCTAAGCTTAGCAGATAGTTATTAAGGGACTGGTAAGCTTAGAGTTTTTCAATAAATCGATTGTTGTTTTATGAAATTGACTTTGATCCTTGAACCATAGAAAGATGTTCGCGAATGCCCGGGAGCTACAATGAATTTAACCTGGGCACATTTTCGACAGTACCCAGATGCTGGCAGCTGCTGACGCTTCGCGACAGTAGTTCACTTTCTTTTCATCAATTATCTTTCATAATTATATACAAGCACTTTTACTATTGCAGACTTTCTCTTTTCAATTTTAATTTTGCTTCTCTTCACTCTCGTGAGCGAACCATTACGTCACCATTAATTTGTAAAAATGAGTCCGTATAGATTTGGTGGTAAATAAACTAAAGCCGGAAAAGGAAAACAGAGAAGAAAATATTACGAATTTCACAGAAATCAGCACACTTCGAAGGAAATACATCGTTTGTTAGTGCCTTGCTGAAAAAAATAATAAAGGAGTAATTTGATTGTCTAATTCGCAGATAGTCTTCCTTATCGTATTTTATGCGTTTAACACGACGATGCAAAAATTCACTAGAACAAATATTCAAATTAAGCACATCCTTTCGGTCCAGGGATCTCACTGTGTTTCGTGACCAATCGTTATAGGTTTTTCGTGGAATATTGACATAAATAAAGAATACAAACTTTTAAACGAAACGAAACTTTTGCTTGAAACATCATTTTATTTTCAGGCAAACAAGTAATCTCTGGATTGCTTAATCGATTTACATACACATGTGCTCATATGATTTTTTACGGAGGTCCTGCAGAACAATTCACCAGAAAATTACATAAATAAAACAATCAAATATTAATATTAAAAGAAAAAATGGTTGATCAAACCATACCAAGCAAAAACTATACATAATATTTATGACCTTAGTTCAGATTATGAAATTTCTGACCCTATATTCATATATCCTTTGAAGGTTTCACATATCTTTTGAAGGTCGACATGAGTGAATTCATGGGAAAAGTGAAGAGTAAGATATAAAGAGTTAATCTTATACTTCCAAGTCGGGAGACACCAAATATTAGTGAAAATATAGGGAATATTGGGAATGGTCTAATATGAAAGATGAATAACATATTGCACACACATTTCACAGGATTCCCATAACGTAAAAGCAAAACGTCTTTTACCAAAAGATTTATTTTTCTATTGCTTTTTCGCTCAAGCGTCTTAAAAGTGTTTTTTTTTTTTGTCAAACGATTTAATGAGAAAAAATTTACCACTGCAAATAAAATTTTTTAACTTCAATATAATTTCGTTAAATCGGGAGTTTATTCGGAGTAGTCTCGCTGTTCCGTGCTAATGCTATGGTATTGCCATAGCATAACAGCTGACCAGGCCTGACACGTTCTACAAATTCCAATTCTAACAGGATTTGACCGATATACTTGAACGTGCATTGGTATTTGTAAATAAAACTCCTTAGAAATAGGACATGCAAACCAAGTTGTGGTGATCTTCGAAGTATGTATCTAGACACAATTGCGTCCATATACCATGACGCTGGGAAAATATTTCCCGCGCATATGTAACGTCAGTGAGCAAACCATCCCCTCTGAGCGACTCACTTTCATCGTATTAACTATCACGCTCTCTACCGTGCTGAAGCTCGCTTTGTTTGCTACTCATGATATTTGTATCTCTTTCTATGCGATGCTGCTCCGGGATGGTTACGCTTTAAAGTATCTACGCTCTGAAAAAGTGTTTTTTGAAAGAGGAAGAACAACAACAACAGGTTGCGTAAGTATGAATTCTGGCCTTCTTTTCAAAGGAGTAAGAAAGGTACCTTTTGCGATTACTACTAAGTATAATGTAATTGTAAGGGATCTGTTATTTGTTTCAGAAAATAAATGGCTGGTGGTGTAAATACTACTCTTTTAAGGATGATTGGATTTATCAAATGTAGGATACTTTCCCTTGTCAATGAGCTCAATAATTTAGACTTTCAAAGGCAGAGAATAAAAACGAATAGTATTAAGTCAATGTAACGCCTTAAAAGATATGTCCAGCAAAAATCAAGACAAACAACATCCAAATGGAACCATGCAAGATCAAAGGTTGAACCTTTTTTTAACGAATCGGACAACCTTGTGTTCATATTGCCTGCGAATTCATTGTCAATGTACACTTCTATCTTTGTTGTGATCTTCCTTTTTTGTTCTTCACATCTGACACATTCAGGAAGAATCATTTTCGAAAATTTACCAAAAAATTTCAAATTCTTGTGCTAAATTCCATTGAAGCCGCATCTCTTCACATCTCCATAGGCTCCTTCAAATATTTACTAATCGATTGATAACTTATTTTTCTCAGTCGAATATCGATATTACGATCGACAACTTTGTCAGTCATCTTATCGTCATTTGTTTGTTTGTTTGTTTGATTGCTTGCTTGATTTTTACCGCCCGTACACTGGTCCCATGTTATCTTGTTGTCATACTTGTTGCGCCGGAATTATTAACGCCACGAATTGCAAATAGAAGAAGCTGAAGCCAAACCTCAGAAATACATAATTTTGAATATTTAGAAGTTGCTTGCTTACTGGTCCCGTCTACCAACAACACTAGCTTAACATGTGACATATACATGTTACCTGGGAGTCTCTTCTTCTAGACCGAGCCCCGTCCCAGAATAACATTTGCCAACTACTTTGCAATTCATCGGCTCGTAACAACTTTATGATTATTATAGATACTGAATAGGCTTGATAGGCTGTTTGTTGTATGGCGTTATAAACTTTCGGGTTTTTCGTGTCAAGTGGCGTGGCGAAAAGTCAACATTGTCTGTGAATAGCAAGTGTGTTTTCGTGCGTTCCAAAAAAAAAAGGTTGAATCAAATTTCCCGACAGGATAAGAAGCCAATGAGAGATGGGACCTCTTGACATTCAGTAAAAATCATTAAAGATAGTTTTTTTACAATGTAGTAGCAGTGCATGCAATCAGGACGCAGCGTATGGTGGAAAGAATAAAAAGGATTTGTTAGTTTCTCCCAAAACGTCACCATAGCACACCTGTATCTTTGGTATCTCAAAAATCCTCTTCCAGATCTATGACCGACTAAAACCTAAATCCAAAATCAAACAAATTATTTCATCGCGACAATTTTCAGTTAATTTGCAATCTCAGATACATAAATATAAACTCTATCCATTGCAATAACTTAGTTAACAAAATTATGATACAGATTGAGTGGATCACAAGCATCATCATCACAAAGTGTGACTTTAGATAATTGGCGGTGGTTTTTGAATTGGGTTTTTTTTCTTTAAATCTTTTATTGGTTTTGGATATGAAATCCAAGCCTCCATAAGCGAATGAATAAGCTTCAACGCAATTCAGTTAATACATACAAATACCTAATTTACATTTTATGAACTTTTCCAGGGATTAGTCTGGTTCAAGTACTAGAAAAACATGTATTTCATTGCATGTGAGCAATCATTTTGTGGTTTTTCACCGCTCGCAGAACATTTGATATGTTTGTTCAAAACTCTAGACAAGAGGATATTATGAAAACAATTGTTGAATTACTTGTTGACATAAATATTTAGATTAAAAACGACTGTTTCCGCAAGGTGCGGTAACCATAAACATTTGACAGTATCCATGGGAAATGAATATTCATGATTTAATTTTATGTACGAGTATCATATCATTTGGATTCATAGTAAGTCCTACGAAGTGTCAAAGTTCCTTCTATGTATTTTTCTATTTCTTCTTTACTGATGCAACATTTTGCAGATTTAAAGATTGGTTGGTTTCTTAAATATTACTAGAATTCTGAATTATTTCTTATTATCACAAAAAGTGTGGGACTAAGACACGCACCTTATGGAACATCAGCAGGTATTGTTTGTTTCGTTTAAGTTTTTAACTTGGTTACCTTATTTTGTTTTTATGAGAGTTCTGGGATAGAAATTTGTCACACTACAACAAAAAAGCTTCTAATTTGGTGCTGCTGATACAAAAGCTGCTAATTTGACCAGTGTTTTTGAAAGATACTCAATCACTAAACTAAACACGCCTCGATGCTAGTATTGAAAAAATATTGATCTTTGGCAAGAACAAATTTTTGTGGGCGGGTTATGCACGTCGATAATGAACAAGCAACCACTTTTTGTTAAGATAAACCTTCATGAATGCATTCGCTTTTCCTTTATTTCATTTTTGTTTTGGCATCCACAAAAACATAGGACCGTAGTTTTTTTTTTAAATGGAATTGTGAAAGGTAAAAAGAAGGCTTGAAAATCAACCATACTCTGTCATCAATTCCACAAAGATTTCCATTTCAATCCTAACACCAGAATTGTCATTCTACCATCAAAACTTTGACACCATTCAACGACATATTTGATAACAGATTTTGGGTAACCTTTTCGGGGAAAACCACTTATTTTCTCGATTCTCCTACTCGTAGCGGGAAGAAATCTCAGGCATTTCACTTTACAAATAATGGTCCAAAACTTTGTCTTAAAAATATTTTTGTAAAAAAATCTAAGCGTCAAAAAATTACAACCGGTGCTCTTCATAGATATGTCTGCTTGGTGACAGACAAATGGTATTTAGAATATTCTGCTTGGAGTTTTCGAAATACTAGGAAAGTATTCCATGTAAATTTTAGTCGTTTATATAGTTTTAAGTCTAAAAAACAAACAAGCCCTTGCTATCAAATGCCAATAACCGCCATCAGGCAGTTACATGCGTGATGAGGCGGTTGAAGGTAATTTTGACGAGTTTTTGTCCCAATTATTTTCAAATAAAACTTTATTCCCTTTTAAGTGAAAATAATTTTCAAATATTAGTAGACATTCTTAGAATTTGTTGTCCGTGACGTGTCAAAGAAATAAACTCTTCAATGCCATCCCTAAATATATCACCGTTGTTGAGCTTGATTTTTAAAAATGTTGACATGCCAAAGTAAACCAAAGTGATCAAACAGAGCAAAAGAGAAAATGGGGTCCAAGCTGAATTTTAGAAACGCAGCTAGAAGAATTTATAAACTCAGTGATTGATACCGACGGCATTGATAATAATAGAGTCCTGCAGTATTACGTCACCTATGTGTCAAAGAAACAACAACACAATGAAATTTGCACTGATTGTAATACACACATAGCAATGCCCATTTGCGCAGTCAATCACTGGAAACACAGGAACCACACTCATTTCCGCCTGCACAAAAATACTAATACCAGACTTTAGACAATCGGAGAATTCCTTGTTAGGAAGCGCAGGAACATTTAACGGCGCACAAGAGAAGACTACAGAATAGAAGAGAGCTAAAAATCTCCTTGTGACTGGCAACAGTCCTTGGAGCACGGTACAAACGGATCCCTACTTGATACAGATTTTGTGAAGGCTAGGATATGTCCGGTCAAACCCGCACAAGTTTTATAGGTCACACTCTCCCAGTGGTTTTTTGGCATACTTGCCCGATGACGCATGTCCCACTTTCGCAAAAAAATAGAGTAAGCAGCGTAGTGACCGGCTCAGCAAAATTGGTGAGTTCTCAGAAACTGTAGTCCGAGAAATATTTATGATGTTATCAGTAATAAGGAATACTGTGGCGTCTATTTACTAGCACCCCTCACAGAGATCTATTTCCTAGCACTCCCTTCTCCTGTCTTTCTGCCTGCTAGAGAAATGTTTCTCTAATTTGAATGCGGCTTTAAACAAAGTCTACTAGGACCTTACCGGGAGGTGTATGACAAATAGTTTTTGCTTGCGTCCGCCAGGCTTTCCGTTTTTGTTGATGAAAGTATTTGTGTTTGGGTCTTTTCGGGTTCGAGGGATTTTCATTAGTGGATTCGTCACATTTACTTTTTCTCATAAGGATTAGGTCGACGACTGAGAATCTTGTGTCGGAGTTCGGTACTAGTTATTTGTCAATTATTTTTCTGTGTTTTTAAAATTCTGGTTTGTCTAATATATCTAGTCTAGGGCCTTTCTTTTGCTCAAGTGCTCAATTTTGCTATAATTTTGAAAATATATTTCGCTGTACAATTAAACGACTAATGAGGACAATGTTGTCTGCTTAAATGGAAAGGAATGTTTGTTTACATAAAATCAATTTTATTTATCTGCACTTGATGCATGATTTTGCGCACTGTAAAGCATTGGGTCCCTTATTTGATATAATCAAAATAGACGATGAAATGCGATGAGGGACATAAAGTTTGTCCTCTGTCTTATACTTAGAGCGCTTTTTTTGTTTTTACAATCGCACTCTAATTCAATTCTCATAACGAATACGAAGCAATTTGTTGCTTTCTCCTAATCTTTCAATTTGTTTATTTGGGATTTATTGTTAATCTCCTGCAATTGAAACCATTCCAATTAGAAATGGACAGTGTCATTGTTTAATCCTTCACTATTATCGCTGTCAACGTTCAAATAACATAAATACACCAAAGTATTACCAATATGAAACCACAAATGGGAATGCTTTGTCTCGAAATGAAAATGATTGTCTTTTTCATTTTCATTCAATGACAACAATTCCAATTATCACTTTAGCAAATGCACTTTGATATTTATCTTTGATCGCATCACGGAATGAAGTTCTCCTGAAGTTGAGTTGGATACCGAACGTTGAGCGTTTGCAGCCAACAATTTTCCATTTGTAATTTGTTTATTTGTTTGAGGGCAAACAGTAATGATAGTCACGAAACGAAGGAGCACGTATACTGAAGTCTCGATAAAGTCGCAAGTGTGGGAGTTTTGATGCTATCACTATGTTTATCTACCAAAATGCAAATTCGTTCATGTTTACCGCCAAATTAGCGTAGCCACTTTCTGTGGCAAACTATGTATGATAGCGTCAACGTTCTTCCTTCTTTCCAAGTGGGATTACCGTAACACTACATTCGAAGTTTCAGAGAATGGAGGATATGGAAGCCTTTTATCAGGACCATCCAACAATAAACCCCCTTATATACGGAACGATTCAAGAATACTCTTCTCTCGTTCTCTGGGACCCAAAAACAAATAAAGTTCCAGCTGACAATGACCTCTCGTGAATCAGGGTAACTTATGAACCTTATTATTGACTTTGTTCTCATCAACTCCAATCTCCCGAGGCATATCAAAGCTCCACTTGCCTCCAATTACAAAACACTCCCATTTCATTATGCGAAATCAGGTCGCCAAGCCAAAAGACCCATCTTTCAACCACCCAACTCTCATTGTTCAACATTGGTATCCACTGCAATGTTGCAACACCATTTATGGGTGTACCGTGTAAACACTTGTTGCCTATTAATCCACGTCAACCCATTTCCATTCTTCCTCCCTCAAGGGATCACTTGGCCATCGTACGCTATGCTTTGATATATTACCTTTAGTCAGTGCATTTAAATCGGAAGCGCTCTCACATATCGTACCTGGCTTGCTAGCAAGTGAAGGAGGTGCCAGAGTACGTGCTCTTCGATATGTCAGGTGATAAATTCATGAGAAATCTTTGCTAGTTCGTCGAAAACATCTTATTGTTCGGTGCTGTTGCAAGACTAAGAAGTTGGCACGATATGTTTGCTCGGTATTTGGTATAAATAGAGTAGCAGTAGTTGTTGTTCACGTTAAAGGTGGGTGGAGAGTTGGCGCCAGCATCTCGTGATTGAACTGCAAGATTCGATGCTGTTGCGTTCTCCAGACGAAAGGGATGTGCGACAAGAGAAACCGAAAATTGTAAAGGATTCAATGGCTAATTGGATAGTTGCAATGTTCAGAAATCAGAGATTGTTCAGTGGAAATTCTTTGGAAATTTATATCGCTTATATTTTTGCAGCTTTTCAAATCGTTAAAACTAATATGGTAAGGAATATTTCGTTTGCTTGTAGTCTCCTTTATTTTGTATATTGGATATTCGATAGGTTTCGACTTGAATCTTTATTATTTAATACATATTTTTAAAATTTTAGAGATATTAAAACTTAAAATGAAATTGATAAACATTAACCCGCAGATTAATGTTGTTTTAGCTCAAAAGATTTAACAAACTAAAAATATCCTTTAGCATTTTGCTTGTGAGGTCAATCAGCAATCGACACTGTTTTGAAGCCACACCTCGATGGATTTGGAAGTGATTCTTTGCCATTGGAGTTCAAAGTTCATCTCAATATGCTAAGGAAAGAAAATAGCTCTAAAATTTCTTATTAAGGATGTCTTCGAAATCCTCAAGGAAGCAGATCTTGAGAGCGAAACTTGTTTAAGTTGGTTCCGGACAATTACACAGGCAGTGAAATGTTTCCTTATAGTAGTGTCAGAATACTGCTCTCTTATCGATTCTTTATACAGCAACCGCAGGAGTTGAACTTAAACCACCGGTAACACCTCAAACTGCAGCCCGTTCCACCCTAGAAACTTTTTTACGTATTTCTTGCCTATAGCAATTCAGCAAATACACAGGAAGATCGGATGTTGTACTGCTGTGACCATGTCGAACACTTTTTTTTACTGTCGACTCCACCTCCGACCAAATAGAGGGCATCGGAAGATACACGCATAAAATTCATCGTTTGGGTGATTTTCCATATTAAACCTTCAGTTGAGCTGAAAATCGAGAACAATTCACAAATACTTGGCGCTGGAGATGAGCAAGAGCTGATGGTTACGAAACCGAGGACGACAAAAGTCAGGATTTTGCGTAAGAAGAAGTTCAAAGAGCTCACATAAGCATCGGCTTCACAATGGACCCATGAAAGAATTGAGAGTTTACATTGACAAGTTTTCATCAAGAAATCAAGTTCCTTGAGCTTTGATATCTGCAGGAACGCAAAGTTTGCACACGTTGATCTCATCAAGCTTTACTCAGCAATCAGAAAGTTTCACATTAATGATCCATCAATGATCGATGAACCATTTAAGCTCCGGACAGATTAAACAGCTTTACAGCGACACAATAATATGATATACTTTTTGAACGTTAACATCATTACAACGTCATGAAAAGATTGTTTTCCATATTTCTTATCACTCAGCCCATTAAAGTTGCTCGCCCAACTCAGTGGCCAGCAACATTTTCTTTCGGACAATGTAAAATATCTGCATGTGTCAATTAATTTGTCAGTCAATTCTTTTTTTTTTGCAGTATTTTCGTAAATAAGATTTCAAAAAGAATTGCAAAAGAATTAAATCGGCTGTGAAATTTTAGACAAAACTGGGAAAATGATGACTACATGGTAGGAAAGGCCAAGGAAGTGCAGTCAATTTTACAAACGACAAGATTAAACGGATTGCACTGATCGACCGAATTAACGACAAAATCAAAAGGTTCCAATAGAATGAAAGAGCGATTTGCCAACCTAGAATTCCGACAGAGGACACTGAACAATTAAAAAAGAGTCAAACAATGCAAGTCAATTTTGCTGATTCCATTCAGAAGTGAGAGTCAGCTGAAAATACCCTTGTAATTACGAAGAACAAGCCGCAACGTGAGAAATCGGGTATTTAAATGTCGAGTTGCACGAACTATTATATTTGATAAACAAGGAAATCATTATATTGGACTATAACATAGGACACAGTGCATTGATTGAACCCCACGTGCAAGAGCATCAAGCGAACAGAAAACAGCGAAACCCGAATCAGGCAAAAAGCGTACAATATTTACGGAAAAATTTCTAGGAATATTTAAGGATAAGAGCGTTTTGATGTCCAATGTTGCAGACAGTTGCAAATTTTGACTTTGTAAGTTCGCTTTAGTTCGCACAAAAGTATAAAAAGCCTTTTGTGTTTTTTTTTTATTTTAACAATTTTTTCCGAAAATTACGTGGCTTTTACTCGTGATCTTTGACACGAAATTTTCACCATCTTCTGAAGAACTGAGGAACTGCCGAAAGACAAAAATTTCGAAGCGAGTTCGAATTTCGAAGACAACATTTCGGTGGTCTCGAGCGAAATTCTAATTTGAGTTAATTTGAGCATAGTTGAGGGAGCTACGAGAACGAACTTTCTAAGTCCTTATTTCGGGACAGGCCGTACAATTGTCACAGGCTATTCTTGTCGGTTTCCACGAAATACCGATGTTTGGATAGACCAATCAGCCAACACAAAATCACAATAACTCGTACTATTTAACGTCCTGTATCCACCTTTTTCCAATTTTGTCCATCACACTGGCTCAGGACTGTCACGACGAGGTTCTGTATGGCTTCTACAATTCTCACGCCAAGGCGAGTTAAGGGCGATTCTAGGAATAAAAAAACAGGGCATATTGAATCACTTGGTAGCATTGGCGGCATCGGGTCCACATTTGGAATCCTCTCCGACGTTTCTTTCGCTGAAAAAGGCAATACCACTCTGTAGGTCAATAATGTAACCGCTTGGAGTATAAAAAGGAGCCTGACAACAGCTTATGTGTCCAAGCAGTTCAAGACTAAAGCAACAGGGTGATAGGGGACTTATTCAGTGGGTTGTCTAGAAGAATTTTGTACTGGGAGCTTCACACTTCAAACGTGATGAGCCTTCACTTCCATGCCAAAAGAAAGTACTTACCATGGGCCGTAGCGCCAACGATGATGATAATGACATTGTAGTCAGTGTAATGACAAAGTGTAACTGAGTTACACTTTGTCGCATTGATAATGATATGAAACCATTAATAAGAGTAAGAAATTAAAGTATAACATCAATTAAGTATAGTATAAGTATAACATCAATTTTAACCAGAATATTTTCAGCATAATGGGAGGAGTGTATAAAAGAGACTTTGCAGGAACTCGTAAAATATCAAATTTCATACAAAATAGGTGTTCTGAACACGGATTCACGTCACTTTCTATGAGTCACACAAACTATGGTCAATCATTCTTCATTCATCATTTACTGGAAGTTCAAATCAATTCATACCAGACAACTGTCGCATATTTTTCACAATTGAAGCAATTATCCTGCTCTCTCTCTCTCCTTCTGAAATTTATTTTGTCAACTTCTAGACTTTCACAACAAAAGGGTTCCATCCGATCCACCTACTTGCAACAATAACCGAACAAATACCATAAAATTGTATAGGCCCATTGTCCTGTGAAATTTCCTGTCTCAACATTTGTCTCGATTACCATGAAATTGATCTTTTAGCTGCCGGTTGTCTTTCATCATTGCAATAACCTTTCGTTCGCTGTCCAATGTTAAGGTCAAATAAAGAAGACCGGAGGAAGGACTATAACAATGTATAAAAGGAAAACTTCCTTTGCGTGTTCTTCGTACTTTTGCAAAAACCGAGAATTAATGTTCAACAATTTTGTAGAAATTCTATCTGATTAGCAACAATTAGAATGTGGTCCAGCGTTTAGTCCAGATGCTTTAACGTCAGGACAATCGTTCCTTTCAATTTCGATAAAAATCATCGTCATGACTTGTAGTATATCGTTTGGTTTTGTGTTCTGACTCGTTAAATAAAAGGATCTGAAAATGTTCAGCACTACATCGGTTGGTTTTGTGAAGTGAAAGAAAGGGATCTGAAACTATTCAGCAGCCTCTTTTCGACACACAAAGAAATTCAAACCCCTGAATGTTGTACGCCTGCTACTGTACTTTCCAGGATATTCTTTTAGAGTCCTTTCATTAAATTTTAGTTTAGATATTCATCCGTCAATGGAAACGTAATGACATCAGGAAAACATGCGTTTTCGAGTTTTTAATTGTGAATAATATAGTTTGTGATAGTGAAGGTAGAAAACGAAATGTAACCAGAGCTGTACAAGTAGTCCTGATGTTGAATAATCGACGGTAACTTTTTTGAATTCAAACCTGTACATCCTAACGCTTAAGGGTTAACTGAGTCTTTTCTAAAAATGCAACTCCCCAAGTAACATCAGAATCGCAATCCCTAATTTTTGTTGTAACATTGAACCAAGACTCCGAGATAGGACAGGGACCAAAAATCGTTTTCATAATTTTTTTTTCTCATCTGCTTTGGTCAGGTTATTGTGTAGGATGTTGTTCGGGTTTGGTGGTGGCGGCATTAAAGGTACTGATGGCGCTGGCTTGCTGGCTGGCTGACTGAATTTTAAACCATTTTTGAGGATTATGGTCACATTTATGAAATGCTCCTTTCTTGTGGCACAATGCAAGGAAAGGCTGCATGCTGTGAATTAAGTGATTTATTGATCACCTTTCTGCATCGGAAGTTTTTGTCTGCGGGAAGTGAAATTTCACCGAAATGAAAGAATATTGTCGTTATCCGTTGAGCCTTTGGTGTATTAGTTCAATACACGATGCTGCAAATCTACGTTGCGTTCAAAGGAAAGATAAGGGAAATTCATTGTTTAGCATGCAATTGGGGATACTCTTTATCAAAGGATATTTTATTAATGGTATCGCACTTTGGTACGTGGTTGTATTTTTATTTGCAAATCAAAGGAAGAGATGCAGAAATTTAATAAATTCAGCATTTCATATCTCAAACGTTATCTGGAATTTCGGAAAGAATATCAAATGATATATTTTCTTGGGTCATACTCTTATTCAAAGGAAATAAATTGTTATCCATATTTACCACGGAGAATTCTCGATTTTCTTCATATTTAAAAACTCAGATACTTGGTGACTTCGAAACCACATGCACAAATTGTCTTTTTGCATCATTATTTGTCTAATTTATTTTTTGGCTGTTTAAGTCCAGCAATTGTAGACCGTTCACTCACTTATCTTCAGTGAAAATTTAACATACCTCAACGGATCCCTCCAAGCTAAATTACACATTTTAACGAGTTCATTACAAGACGATCAAACACTCAATCCCCTTTGGTACCCATCTCCGGGAACTCAGTGTAATTGAATTCCTTTTGGGGCTTTTGATCAACTCGAAGACCAACATTTCCTTCACAAGCATAGTTGGTGGCTAACATACAAATTTCACTCCTTTCAAGCCACCGTTTAGCTCCAAGACAAGAAATTACTTCAGACGACCTACCAGGAAAAGATCACTTTATTTGCTTATGCCAGTCGAATGCATGATCCTTGCCAACATCAGTGGCCAAGAGGAGGTGTAATGTTCGTAAGCATCACAACATTGAACGCATCATGATCTCTGCGTACAAATAAGAACTGACTCCAAGGAAGCTTATTGAGCTCTGGTACAAAATGATTGATTTGGTTTGGAAAGTTTATGTTGATTGGTAGTTTAGTTGGTAAATAAAAGCATGTTCATCAGTGTCAGGACTATAATTTCATCGTTCTTCACCTAAGGTGGTCAGTTGTTTGGCTCGTTCTTAAGTTCTTTTGGTACACCACTATTTTTTAGAGTTCCCCCCCCCCCCTACCAATTCATTTCCAACACAAACGGGACGCACGTTATGCTCTCACGTTCTATTTACCTTCCAAGAAACACTTTAATGTGATATTGTTGTCCTGGGTGCCCTTAAATTTCACTTTTCAAATTAAGATGCTCAAAATGCCTTTGGCACTACATGGATGTAAAATTAGAATGTTTTATTGTTGCTTCCAACATGAGGTTGAGTGATTTAAAATATATACCCTTTTTATTTTTCATGCCCACCAACGATGAAAATGCCCATTTCAGAGTTTATTAAATTTTAAAAACCCTCTTTTTAGGCCATCCAATACTGCCAATGAAGATTAAATACACAATAGCAATTTGGGTGGTTTTAATTTAAATAAAGAATATAATTTATGGTTAAATTACTGCAACGTTGAGAAGTATCGCATATAAGAAAATGCTCAAGACTGATGATGGATATTCGTGAAAGGTTGCTTAAATAATTTTGTTTCTGTACATAAAGATTTAGGGAATTTGTACTGTTAATGAAAATCCGTCATGAACATAATTTGTTGTTGAAAGGAATTACACCCCACCTGGAAAAGTTCTCAATTTGATTTTTTTCTATTTCAAGCCGAGCCTTCATGTTTGACTTCAATGAATGGGACAGGAACACATCCATGAAAATCATTTACTTTTGAAAGGAACTGCACCCTACCTGGACAAGCTTTCAATTGAAATTGATCAGCAATTAGTTCGGGTCTGCGGGCATCAAAGGTTTGTGTTTTTGAACCACCAATTTCTAATTTTTATTCAAAGCAGCGTCTACAAATGTTTCAAATAATTGACCGAATCCTACGATCTTGGAAGCCGAGCAGCGATCAACTGTCTTTGCTGATTGAAATTCACAAACGTTTTTTCGGCTAGCCTAAAGTTGGACCTAACCGAATAATACAGGATTAGACCTAACCTCGCAGTTTCGCAGACGAAATTGAAATAATTGCCAACAACACCCCCTGTAACCTTTGTAATGAACTTCCATTTAAACACAGTTTTTGAACTACGATCTACATCTTCTAACCAAAAAAAACCTTAAAATTATCGTTGAAAATCTACATCCTTTGGTTTTTCCCACATTATGCTCCGTGAAACCTTTAGTATTTTACCTTTACACGAGCACTTTGCCGGTAAAAAAAGACATAGTTTTTCAATAGTCAATTTTTCCAGATCTAGCTCTAACATGGTTGTTCCAAACATGGTTGTCTGCTCAAAAATAGAAACCAGCCAAAAATAGAAACATTTTGACACCATTCTCGAGATTGAAAGCGTTACAACAGAACAGCTAAAGGAAATAAATTTCCCCCAATCCCTAATCAAGTTAAGTAAGTTATTGCTAGCCCAAGAAAGTAATCAGAAGTGGTCCCAGAAATGTTGTACAATTTTCAACTTAAAAAAGGCACAAATGATCGAGAAATATATAGAAAGGAACCGATGTAAAATATTCGTACCTTACTTTAAACTGACCAGGCCCAGTGAACAAATGAATGAAAGAACCAATGAAAATTGTTAAATTGAACCATTTTCATTGGTTAAATTGAATTTTCAAAATCTTCTAAAAAAAGTTCTTTCAAGATTCCATTTTCCAGGTGAGCTTTATTTAACAACAGATAGCTATTCCGGGGCTGATATTGCTGAGAACTAACAGAGATAACCAACCCATTGATAATATACTTTTCAGAAAAGGATCTGTTACGATAAAATATACCTGGAAAGATCGTCGCCAGGATCAATGCCATACAAACCCAGAATCTCCTCTTATTCAAAGGACTAGGGGCACAAAGCGTTCCTAGATTTATTGATAAGTTTCGATGACAATTTTTGCAATGTTGAGCTGGAAAATCACAATCAAGTTGGCACCATGACGCATCCTGACATGTCCAAACAGCTGAGGCCAAAACATGCTTCCTAGACTTTTCGATAAGATTCGATGGCAGTTGCTGCCAACATACTGACAATATTCTGATTGATCCTATCTAGCCTAATCAGAATTTTGATAAATTTATGGTTTAGTATAAGGGTTTTCTTCTCTGTGATATTGGCATGGAGGATTACGATTTGATCCATGAATGAGATTATGGCAGCAAAAATATTAATTAAACAGTAGAATTGCCATCAATTTTCTGTGATTCCTGACCTCGAAAACCCGCCAAGGGTCAGTCGCCGGCGAGTGTTTGTTCAGCCTACATCGTGTTTTCAAGGATTCCTATCGAGAAACAGTGGTTCATCATCCAATTTTGTGCTGGACTTAGTCGAGTGGGTACGGAGACACTGATTAAAATTCGCCGAATTTTCAAAGATGAAAGCATGTCACAAATTGCAGTATTTAAGTGACACTTGCTCTTCAAAGATGACCGAAAGATCGTGAAGGATGAACCTTGCGCTGAATGACAAAAATCAACGATAGTAGGTGCGTGCAGTGCTGAATTCAAACCACGACTACATACAATTTTGCGAGAATTCGTCGGAAAAACAAAAGCAGAAGCTATTGTCTGCTTGCGAAAGTCAAACTTTTTTTAACTATTCCCAAAAGTGAAATCTTCCCTCAACGGACACCATTATGAGAACCTAAATGCCATCAGAGAAACGTATCCTAAAGAACTATTTTGAATCCACCTACAAGAGGGCCTTCGTTTTTTTTTTTTTTTTCAAAAATGTAACATTTTTCGAAACATTTTTTTGAATTAAACTGAACATTCGTGGATACTTCAGGGTAATTGAATGCTTCTAAAGTTTGTTTTTTAATTTTAAAAAAAGGCAATAGCTGATGTACATATACTGAAATATATCTGGTTTTTTTTTTGTAGCGGAGCCAAATCAGAGGAGGTTTTCTTTTTTGAAAGACCTACATATGGACTGCTGTTTTTTGGAAATATTCTTGGTTTAAATTTAATCGAGCTGAGAATTGCGATTTTTTTTTATTTTGTGTTAAAATTAATTCTCATTTCTGGATGTTATAAAGTTCACTGTGGATTATTGTGCAAATTTTTTTCATCAAAACCTTCAAGGATGTTTTGTTTAAATAACCTTAAACTGTGAGTCTTTTGACAGGGGGATGTTCAGTGGGTAGTCTGGTAGCATGCGCTCCTAGGAGTCCCACGCTTCGGACGTAAACTGCCTTCACCCTCCAACCCCAAAAAAACTGTGAGTCTACGTTGGTTGTAGATAATCGCACGTCCTTAAAAAGATTTGAATAAGCCCTTGCCTATATCGTCTACGGTAGACGGTGGAAACGGCTACGTCTATGTCAACTGGCATAGACTACGTAGGGCTAGCGAAATTCTTGCGATCAGGGGCAAACTATGTTAGTGGCGATGAATTATTTTGATAACAAAGATTCCTTACAATAATAATAGGTAACAGAGAAAAGAGCAGCCGCGAAGCCAGTTGTTTGCCAAAAGGCAAGAGATCGAGCATCAAATCTCTGATAATAGGGTCAGCTCTCCGTGAAAGTTTATCAGAATTAGATTTAGAACTAAAGTTTATTGCAACATCCAATAGTCTTCGCATCATGTAAAACAAAATCAAGTAATATTACAGCCACGTTATGCGACTTTTCATATTATATACCGGCGCTAACTCGTTTCAATGATGGAAAAGCATTTGATTTTCATCAGTAATAAAATAACGAAATGATGACTCTATCAACTACCATGACGATAGGTTTCCATTTTTCCTAGCGAATAATGTCTCTATAAACCGGTCAACTTGATTAAGACAGTATTGTACCGACGACATGAATTACTTCCGCCATAACAACAGGTAACAACCCTATTTGTAATCCAACAGCACATAAATTTCACTCATGGCCATTTATTATCACTACCCACGTGACTGCTAGCTCTAATTTCATTTAATTTATAATTTCTAAATTGCCGGACTTCAGTCCGAAACCGATGTTTCGGCGTTGAAAAATTAGCAAATACCGAATTTAGACCGAAACGATAAATTCAGCGACGTAGCAGCAAATCCAGGTAACAGTGTCATTCCGCGGTCGGCAAACATCTTCCAAGATGGCAAAAAGATGTCTTCTTGTTCATTTGTTTGTTTACCGCAGCTACAGCTGTAATGGTGAGCAACATTTTATCTGTAAATTAAGTTACTAAGTATTTCTCAGAAAACGACTGATACGATGCAAATGAAGAAAAATTGTCGCGTATGTGGAGGACGATTACAGCTATTGGTTCGTGGTCAGTAACTGGTTACACGGGGGATTTCATCACCAGTGGTATTATTTTCATGTCGGACGACACTTTTAATAAAGTCAACGCTGCTTGGAACATCTTTGAAAACGACCATTAACGTCAAAATTCCAACGCCGTATCATAATTTCAATTGTTTTACTGTAACGTCGGCGGGAAGCTTGCGCACTTATGAGTATCGCTAGTGGAACTTCTGGGGTCATCTTTTCCGCTGTCTCGTCATTAGAAACATGGAAGCCTTGCAACAAGGTGTTGCCAAAGGATTATTGCATCTAAGGTCAACATTGAACTGTTAATTGCCATCCCCAATGCCTTCCAATGCATAATAAAATGTCTAGAAAACATGGCTTCTCCCTCAACATCCATTCTTGATCCCAGGAGCTTAACCAGAGTGTTAATCTGCAGCATCCTCGACATCGGTAACACTAGATTCGTTAACACATTAAGTGTTTACCTATAATGTTCGTTGACAACAACGACAGTTACAGGTGGACTTCTGGGATGGCTTAACGAGTAATTAACACAAAGTCATCAATTTTATGGGCAATCATAGTGAACAAATTTTGTGCGTATCGCAGGATACGAGCGCCATAGTCGCAACGTGTGTAACTATCAGACGGAATTCTGCATGGTCTAACCATCTCAAATTTATATTACTTCCTTGTTGTGAATATGCCAACAACTAAAGAGGAATATACAGTTAAATTGTTGGCGAAGATTCCTCTATTCTTCCTCCAACGTACGCGACACGCCATTCAGTCGTTCTGGTTTTAGATGAGAGGAGAAGTGAAGATTCTTCTGGTTAGTAGTGGATTCAGGTTAATTACACGAAACCCTTTCACGGAATACTATCATGTCTTGCATATCTGATTCAATTTTCTAGTCGATCTTCAGATAATACCGTCAGTGGATAAGGAATAATCATGGCAGACAGTCAAGAACATAATTTACGAGCACTTATAAATATTCATATGTGAAAGGTAAACATTCAAAACGAAATAAAATGTGTGCAATACTGCTTAATTATTTAAGAAAACAGTACAAGCAATATCCTTAATAGCCTCGTAGAAACTCGAACAAGCGAATAAATTTGAAATTAGTGACACGCCTCTGTGGGGTCCTATATGATTCACTGAGTTAGTGGATTGTGATCATTACTCGTACTTAGCTATGAAAAGACTTAGTTCGTATAGATGGGGATGTTGAGGACTGCTGATGACCTGTTCTCACAACTGTCTCTGGAGAATGAGGCGCAAGTAGCGTAATTCAGCAACTCACGTAGGTACAAAGACCACCCAGTACGGCTCTTTGGCATAAAAGCATTCGCAGATTCCCAGAATGTGATTATTATAGACCAATGCTGCCAGTATGGCTATGTCTAGGACGAGTATGAAGTTGAACCTTACGAGAGCTACTCCTGTTCGCCGAGCAACTAAATGCAGGAGTACCAGAGTGACAGGAAAAATTAAATTATCTGGACGTTACCCTTTGCGCCGAGTCAGAAGTGGCCTAGTCCTCGAAAAAGGGTATAGTACCAAAGCGGTGGAATGGAAAACGTCGCAAAAACCTTAAAGGGATGAAACCATGGAACAATCGATCCATAATGACACTTTCACTGACAGGGGGTCAAATCAGCATTTCTGAATTCTCTTTATTCCTATCAAAGAATTCAATTTCCTTCCTCTTTCGGCTTGCCGTACTCCACTTTAAAAGGCTTTTGGAGCTCTTATATGTAAAATGCCACATCTCTAAGGAACAACATTCAGACGTGTTGTTTTCAAAGTATAATAATTAGATCTTATGAGATCAACAACATGTTAATCAAATCTCTATTTGTATCGATTCTAGGAATTATTCACGTGAAAAGTTCCCTGATTTTTTGATTTTGTTTGTTTCCTGCCAGTAAGGCTTCTTTGGACATTTGACTTATTGATTAAACACGTGAAGACATTACATCTCTTTCCTGAGAAAAGAAAATTAAGTACGCTTGTTGCCATTGGCAACAGTGGTCCTCGATGTATAATTCGCTTGACATATAATATTTTAAGGACTTGTCAAAATTTATTGAAATTCTACAATTTATAGCCCAGGAGCCCGAAAAAAATCCAATATATGAGAAGCCAAAAATCGACATTAGTGTCTTGCAATTTTTCAGTGGCGCGTAGGTATAAAGGTGCTGTATTTAGATCAATCAAATGGCCTGTTAATTTGTTTGGACATAACTACTAAAAGATCATGGCATTCATTTCGTTCTCGGACACATTCCTATTTCTCCAGCGACTTTTGCCTTTTTTTATAGTCGTTCTAGCATGCGAGATCTTTCTAACCGAACCGTGGAAAATCGGCAATAATTTATTCCAAGATTGCGGAGGCAGCAAGTCCAAAGAATGAAAGTCATTTTAAAATTGTCATTTTTGGAGTTTTGATAACAATTTCGGTCGACCATCTTGCAGAATATCAATATTGAATTGACCAACACTTCCTTGCTAACTAATAGACACTTCCATTTACTATAATTTAAGTAGGAGCTAGAGTTGTCACGTCATGTTTCTTTATCCACTGCGGCGACAAACAAATTTGCAATTCCTTTGACAAAAAGAAGCTCCAAGAGTAATCTGTGTCTTGGTTACTTTGTTGGTTTGGTTTCTTAGTAATCTGTGTGAGTAATCTGTGGTTAATATTAATCTGTGAAGTGTAATCTGTGTTTGGCTTTGTAAATCTTGTCAGGATATTCTTTCAAAAACATGATTTTATGAAAGAAATGTGTTTTTTTTTTTTGTTTTGAAAAAACCCTCTGGAAATGAAAAAACCGCATGGAATGACAGACGAATGACAAACGAACACAGTATAAGCCAAGCTTTTTCATATCAAAACAACAATCAATCTAACAAAACAAGGATGTAACAACTCCTGATGGAAAATAGCGAGAAAAACGTTAGAACATTGGTGACATTATGATTAGGCCACAATCTATGTGGCCGCAAAACATTAAAAAATAAGAATCCAAACAGATGACAACTGCTGAGCTTCAAGAAGTACAAAGTACAATTGCCATACAGAGTCTGGCCAACATAGGCCCTACTTGGCTGAAGCACATTAACGTTAAAAAACTCTAACCATAGTGACCACAGAGCTAGCTCGTCTTCTGTAGGACGACAGCATGTGCCATCTGTATTCAATAGCATTATACGCTGGAAAATAAACATCACCCCCCCTCCTCACTCTCAGGTTAAAACTCAACCCACCTAGCTCAACCCACATTTTCACTCGTCACTTCTCAGGGAGTATGTTTTTCAATTACATTTACATATAAGGATTGTCGCGAAAGTGTCGATTCTATCTCTATATTATGGCCCAACAACGTTCGAACGCCCTCTACAGAGTATCAATATAAACTGCAACATTTCAGGAAAGCTCTCAATGTCGGAACGAGACTCTCTAGTTCACCCATAACATTTCTGTAGCATGTATTTAAAGGGTATTTTTCAGAGGTATACAACTTAAAGTTTTTTGAATTTTCTGTGACAGCTGTCATGCGTTTCATGTTTAGTTTAGTTTGTCATTTTACATGAATATCATATCAAGTCGACGCCTGAGAAACATGTGCAAATTTTGCAGATTTATTTCGAAAAGAAAACGCGTTTCTGTGCGAGAAACTTATTGCGCGCTTCGTCTCTTTCACGGCCGATATAATCGTCGTTCAGATCAATTAATTCGATTAACCACGAATTTTTTCTGCACGATGTTTACTCTCACGGATAATACGCATCCATTAAGACGTCGTACCCCAACCATCGATGCTGAAGAGCTGTAGAGTATCGATAAAGACCAAAATGAGTTAATTCGACATCGTGTTCAACAATTAAACATGCGCCCATCCACATTATGAAAGAATTCACAGAAAAATCTTGGTTTGCGGGCTTACAAAATCCAACTTATGCTGACATTGAACACGAACGTCCCCCGGGCAAAGTGTTGATTCGGTCTATGGACCCTAAAAACAAATTGCTGCAGATCCCGGACTTTATAAGATTTATTATTTATTTGAAAGTTTTGTTTAGCGGCAAGACTCATTCCTCGTTTAATGATGAGGAGTTTTTGATGGTTCTGCAAACACCGTTACATCCGCAGAAAGTCACTGTTTGATGAGTTTTATGGGCCGGTAGTCAGAGGTTCATATGTCATCAAAATTGCTGCTGAGAAAAAGATTACACTCAATGGTGACTACTATAAAGCCATGATCAATAACTTTCTTGTTCCGGAATTGATTCGCCGTGATGCAGGGGACCTCTGGTTTCAAATGATTGGCGCGTCATGCCATATAGCTCGTGCAACCATCGAATTATTGAAAAAACCATTTGATGAGAGGATAATTGCTCGTTTTTTACCTGTGCACTGGTCTACAAAATCTTGTGAGTTAACATCACTGGACTATTCCTTGTGGAGGTACGTCAAATCGATCGTCTAAGCCGACAAGCCCGAGATGCTTGATCATTGGGAAGTCAACGTTCACCGTATTATTCGCGAGATATGGCCTCAATTATTGGTTAGAGTAGTGGAGAAGTCAACCTCTCGTTTGGAGAAGAATGGAAGTGACATCAGGGGTGGCGCAAGGCTCCATTCTCGGCCCGGACCTATTGAATGTCTCATACGACGAGCCCTTTAGGTTGCAGCTACCGGAAGGGTCACGTTTGATTGGCTACGCAGATTATGTGGCAGTACTAGTCGCTGAACATAGTGTCGAACAGACGCAACTAATACTGGGTGCGGTAATGCGTCGAGTGAACGAGTTGTTGACACTTTCTTTCGCGCCAGTCGTAGCGCTCACACGCCCAAAATCATTTTCAAGTAAAAATTGCAGAGAATAATTTTTGTAATGAAAGCAATTCTATGGCAAGCATAACAATTAATGCATATTTCATTTCATTTCGAAATTGCCTATCTTGTAAAGAACATCCTTTACCGATCTTATCGATCTAATTTATTGACCTCTAAATGGTATTAATAAATCGTCAAAATAAGTAAATTCTTTGCTTTCCCTTTAATCTGTCTTATTCCGTTCAAGCATTTATAGAACTCCTAGAAGTTGGATATAAATACTTCATGCTATTCGCTGCGAAGTATCCTTGATAAGGTAATTTTCTCAAAAAAAATGATTGCAATTGGAGTTGTAGAATTTGGTGCCACTTTCATGGTTTCATTTAGCGACTTTATCTTCCATGGCCAACGTTTAAATACAAAATCCATCATATCCGCCCTCTGAATTGAATTTAAACAAATAACTTCATACACTTTGAAATGAAACATTATCATAGCACATATTTGGCAATATGTACGAACAACATAATGTTAAACGTACAACACAAAACATTTTTACATCCATTACTGCCAAAAACACTTTGCGAATTGTAATTTCATTAAAATTTTACGTTGTTTCAACACTTCAAGAGAAATTTCGCTTGGCTTTTATCCATTAAATCAATACCCATTAAAACGAACCCCATATTGATTTTCAAGATGGGAACCGTATCGAACATAATCTCATTACCAGGACCCTATAATTTTCTGTGTTCGGCAGTCTTAAGTTAAATATTGCATATTTGAGGCGGGCTATCGTTTACAAATCGTGATTATGTCCAGAATAAATTATGATTTTCCAAAACATTACAATTGACTTGTGTTACAAAGTTGTAAATTTCAGTATGCATTCGAGAATGAATTCGAATGCGAATGAAATTGAAAATCTTCAAATAGGAAGCTAGGACTAGACAGAGCACAGATTTTGCAGGCATTGATATACATTGATACCCAGTTATATGTAATTCTATCTTCATACCCTTCCACAAGGACTAAGTAAGTGTAAATCAATTTCGAAATTCAATCGTAAATTTCATACGAACGGGAAACCTTTTTCATTTATCAAAAATAATTTTGAAAACCCACTCAAAATTTCACACGTTCTTCTCACACAAGCAACTGAAAAATTTCCAACCAGAAACAAACCAAATCGATTTCATTCCAAATATTTGTTTCTTTGACTGGTCCGCCCACAAAATCGGCGTTAACTTGCACTTAATTACTATGCTCGTGTGAAGGCTAACACTTAATACACTTTTGCGGCGGTCATTTCGCAAAAGAAAAAAAAAACAATTAAATAAATAAAAATGAAACCCCAAAACCAAACACAAATAAAAACAATAACCGACGAAATAATGCGCAAACTGTAATCCATCCCAGTGCCGCCCAATTTCGATGAGAGGAAGATCAAAGGATCTCGATAAGTTCGGACACGATTTCTTTTCAGCGTATTGATCCCCGGCAATACGATGATGGCACCTTTGTGGAGCGAACGTTGCAATATCGGATTTTGACCACAGTACAACAGAGATACAATTTATTATGGATGTTTGGTATGAGAAGAGCTAATGCGAGATATAAATCTCAAGGGCTCTTCAGTTTGTTCTTACATGGAGATGTCTTTTGCGCTCAAGAAAGCGCCGCAATTTGTGGTTTTTCGACGAAATAAATCGACCATATGGGGTCGATTATTTTCCATATTCTCCAACAATTAATTTTAATCAGATTTTATCTATCAGATTTTTGTAATAAATAAAAATTATATAAGGGGAGTTCAATACATTGTTTAAAATGTTGCAGAAAGACAATTGTAGGAGATAGTCCTTCACATTTGAAAGTGTTCAATATTTCATTTAACAAAATAGCTGAAAAAACACTCAAAATATTCAGACGAAACACAAATAAAATGAAAGGCAACGAATTTTCGCACTATGGAGCCTCTTTGTTAAATTTTCATGATACTCATGAATGAAGAGTTGATAAAGATGACTTCGGGATAGCATAAGTTCTAACCTGCGTCAACATTTCGCAATCTAACGCGATTAGAGAGAAGTACTCCATGATCCATAATCATAGGAAATATGGAAGAAGAAGATGCAGTCAGATGCGCATAAACATTCTCTCGAAGTTCGTCCTTATACACTATGACCCACATATTCAATCAGGTAGCAATCATTACCCGCAAAACATTCAACTTTACAGGCAGACACCGCGATCACTTCACTCACCTTCATTGTTTAATTTTTACGCCTACCTAAGATCGTTTTATTTGCTATACGCTCTATGCTTATCTCTTTCTTTTTTATGCCCATCGAGCGTGTTAACGCTTTCTAGTTGTTACCCTATGAAACTACCCTATGCTACGAAATGTTTACGAAAGCCAGACCACACGCTTAAATCAAGTAAGACAACACCAATTTTTTTATGGTTGGGAGATGAAAGCTATTTACGCCCTGAGTGTCAGACTCCCGGTGGCAACCAAACTACTGACTAAACACCTCCCCTGTCGCACCGAGAACATAGCCTGAAACTGTTTGTCACATTACTTCGGACTAGGCGTCATTAATCGTAGCCTAGCGGCGCCTTTAAGCGAAATTCCTCTTTCAGCACGGATGGTTGGGAAGGAAAAGGATTGCCGTCAGAGAGATCCGCCATCCTTCTGCGCCGCCAAGCGAAACATGATGCCCTTGTTCATAAGAAGAACCCTCCGTACGTAATGCGGCACGCAATTCCGATTGTCTTTTGACTTCATCATTTTCCCTGTTACGTTTTCTGGAGAGAGCGGGCCTATTTTCTCCGAGAGATGCAAACAGAGTCTTGTCCACCTTCCGCATGCATAGAACGTATCTGTCATCCCCGGGCAGAACAAGCAAGGTGGGAACGGTGATTTTCCCATCGTATACAGGTAAGACTGAAAATATCCGTGCCCACTGAGCAGTTGCGTTATGCGTTCTGCAGAACCACGGCCCCAAGTCGCTGATGAGGCGGTCGGTCCACCTGCCTCGCGTTACGCTTACCCATGATTACTGCCACAAAGTTAGGGTTCTTCTTCTTTCCTCTCGGCTTACGACTTCTCTCGCCGACTCCCCACCACGTATGACACTCGCTTTTGTTCTTCCGCGAGTAGCATAACAGGAACCTTCCTCGAGATAACCAGCACTGGTTCAGAGACTGTGCGATATGCACCTGCAATCCGCAAAGCTCCTCT
Source organism: Stratiomys singularior (assembly GCA_954870665.1). NCBI lineage: Eukaryota > Metazoa > Arthropoda > Insecta > Diptera > Stratiomyidae > Stratiomys > Stratiomys singularior. The sequence goes on along the minus strand of OX940881.1, from coordinate 7,072,441 downwards.
GCGAGACGCCTTCGGTACGACTCCTTGCTAAGAGCGTTAGCCCAGACTTCGGAGCCGTACAAAAGCACTGACTCCATTGCACTCATACGTAGCCGTCTCTTACTCCAGGCTGGTCCCCCGTGGTAGCCATTAGGCGACTGAGACCTGACACTCCCGCAGCAGCCTTATGTGCTGTCGCGCAAATCTGCTCGAAGAAGCTCATTTTCGAGTCAATCATCAAGCCAAGGTACTGAGACCTGACACTCCCACTGCAGCCTTATGTGCTGTCGTGCAAATCTGCTCGAAGAAGCTCATTTTCGAGTCAATCATCAAGCCAAGGTATTTTATTGATTCCTTTGACTCGATGATTAATTCTCCGACCCGAATGGGAATAACACGAGGGATGCGCTTCTTGGTCAGTATGACAATCTCGATCTTTTCAACCGCTAGGCTAAGCCCATGGCCTGTCAACCACTAGTTTACTCGACGCATTATCGCATCCAGTTTTAGTTGCGCCTGTTCAACAGTACGTCCGGCGACTAGTACTGCCACATCATCTGCGTAGCCAATCAAACGTGACTCCTCCGGTAGCTGCAACCTCAAAAGCTCGCAAGCAACCTCAAGACATTTCATAGGTCCGGGTTAAGTATGGAGCTTTGCGCCACCCGTCACTTCCATTCTTCGCCGACCCCCCAATGTGTCATAGATAACCTTCCACACTTTGAGGTAGTCCTTCAATATCCGCGTAAGATACTTCGGAACCATGAAATCTAGCCTGCCCATCAAGCAGAATTGAAGGCAACCTCACGTCAAGTGTTACAAACAGTACTATTCGCCTCGAGTGGTGATTGTGGGCTTCTGCCTACTGGACTGAATTCATCACCTCTTTTATTGCATCGATTGTTGGTCGGCCAGCCCTGGAGCCGCACTGCTGAGGTGGTAGATCCCCAGCAGCTCAGATAGCCTCCCCAAGTCTCTCTCTGATGAGCCTCTCGAGCACTTTCAACATGCATAGGGCACAGTATGGAGATGGTGTTCCGGATTCCCCCTTCCCTTGATGATCAACACAAGCCTCACTCCGTTCCAGCAATTTGGGAACACGCCCTACTGCAGGCAGGCGTTGAATGTGCTAAGCAACATGTCAAGGCAAAGTTGGTGTGCAAGCTGTACTACTTCTGCTGGGATACCGTCTGGCCCCGTGGCCTTTTTAGAAGACAACACCATGAGGGACTAGTAAACGATAGCAATTCTTCTCATTTGAAAAATTTAAATTTACATTTTCTTAGTCAAATTGTTAGCCGTTTCAAAATTTACGGGAACATAGTCTCAAAACAATGAACGTAAATATACACCTAAGTCGAGCTATTCTTACTGAGTTTAGAGATTTCAAACAGTTTTCAATCCTATAAGTGTTAAGCCAAAAAAAGACGATATTCATGCGGAAGGTACCCGGACAAATTCAAAAAAATTACGGAAGAAAATAAATCTCGATAGAATTGATCGAGAATTGATAGAATTGGTCGATTTCCGAGGCTAGCTATCAGAAAAATAGGCTTGAAAATGAGCATAAGCAGGAAAAAAAACTACCAGAAATAAATCGAAGAATCAAGATGGCATGGAGTTCTTTCGGGAAGAGCTTATATTCTAGAGATTATATTCGAGTCTAAAATGAAGATGTACTTGCAAAAACCAATGTATCATACCAGTCCTGGTGTACGGTAGTGAAACATGGGCGCTAAACACATTGATAACGAGGAAACATCATGTTGCCCAAACAGCCATTGGGAGATGCATGCTGGGCATTACACTAAAGGATCGCAAGGGACTATCGTAGATACGAGAAATGACCCAAGTAACAGACGTGGTAATTAGAGCGAAATCTTCGAAATGGCGATGGGCAACTCACTTGGCAAGAATGACAGACGGCAGATGGATCAGAAAAATTACACAGTGGTACCCATGAAGAATCAAACGATCGAGAGGACGCCCAAAGATCCGACGGGACTATGATATAAAATGAATAGTCGGGACATCTTGGATGAGAATAGCTGAAAACAGGCAGACTTGAAAAGAAATGAGGAGTCAATCTGTAAGGGAGGCTGCACAAAAACTTAGATATATCGTTGAACAAGCTGAATGTGATGATGATCATACGCATTGAGACAAAAAATGGCAAAAAATTTGGCGGTATAATTCAAAACCCAGCGGCGCCATCTATCCGCTTTTTCTTCATTTTAAAGCTCGAACCATTCTTTATTACGTATGGACTTTTCTTGACATTTGGTTATCAAACAACAAAGATATGATAGTTCTTCGTACGGAAACTCCTCATTAAATGTTGAAATTTCAACAAGAAACAAAGAGCATTCATTGAATTTCCACGCATAACTTGGTAAAAGTGCATCAGAAACAATCCAATTGACGCGGAAAGTGTACGGCGAACATTTTCTATCACATTCGATGATCTTCGATCAGATCGAATTTTTTGGTGCAGCGGAAATGTTTTTTGGAAGGTAGAGAGACGCTTTGAGGATGACAAACACACAGTAGGGTCAATTACAGCCCGCATACCCGAAATAATGTGATTCTATTCTAAATTATCGCAATGCTTCACTGAAAATGATGGAAGAGGCTTTAAACATCAACAGACAAATGCTTCAAACCACTCGAGAAATAGGTTTCATTACGGCAAAGGTTTGTGTGCAAAATATGTTCCACACACATTAAACGATGATCAAATAAAGTGAGCGTTTAACATTTCAGAGACACTCTTCAGCTGACTTGTCTGCAATAAAAATCAACACCTGCCGAACCCAACATACTGAGTCAACATCCACTGATATTGATACCCATCGACTGTCATTTCCTCTGGGGAAAAAGTAGCCCAGTGATGATTTCGACGCAAAGCTCAGCCGAACAGTCACTTTTTGTAGATTCAATGGCGTTTCATAGATCTTGTGAGGATTTTCAGTTCCCAAACTGGTTACTTACGTCACTTGTTAATGTCGCAGGAAAATGTAAAATGGTCATCGAAATTTGCTTCCAAAAATCAGGTTCAGTTTTAACCATTCGCGCGACTGTTTGGCCGTACTTCAAGCAACGGCTGCATTTCGAAAAAGCGGTACCACAGTACTTCGAAAAAGCTGCATTTGCGGGAAGTCTTAGTTCATTGTTTCATTCCAAGGAAAGTGCTGCGGAAACTCATGATGATAACGGTTATAATGCTTCATCTGAGACAACTTGCAGAGTGATTTGGGCGTTTTAAAAATGGTGATTTTGACGTAACCGATAAAAGATCGTGAAGGGGCGCTGAAAAAGTTTGAAGATTCACAACTACGGGAATTTTTGGATGCTGATTCAAGTCGAAGCCTAGAAGAATTGTCAGATCTCACAGCGCTTATAAATGATCCACGAAGCTGGGACGTGGGTGCAACATCAACTGAGAGGGAATGACATGGAACGCCGTTTGGTGACGTACGAGATGCTTCTTCAACGACAAAAAAGAAATGGTTTCATTCATCGAAATGTGACAGGGGATGAAAAATGGATGTACTATGACAACCCTATGCAACCAAAACATTGAGTAATGCCAGGTTAACCAGATCCATCGACGCCAATATTCACGTTTCCATGGTCATGTAGTGAATCTGGTGGGACCACAGTGACTTCATCTATTACGAACTTATGAAACAATCACTGAGGATGTGTACCGACGGCAACTCATCCGTCTGAATAAAGCTCTGAAGGAAAAACGGCCAAAATGGGGTGACAGACATGAAAAGCTGATTTTGTTGCATGATAATGCAAAACCATACGCAGCCAAGCGTTATCGTACACGTAGCGACGATATCTGAAAATGAAAGAGAGGATTTAAAAAGCAAACTTTTCAGTTTTCAGTCTCAATCCTTGCCACTCAGCAGCATTTCGGGGATTAATCATATCTCTCGTCAAATCATTTATTCCTCTCTCTCTCTCTTGGAAAATAATTTCGATTCTGGAGCGCATCATGCAGCCGATCCAGTGTAATTTATTCGGGGCTTCAGCCACAGTAGTCATTCTAGTGTGGAGTATGGGGTGTAAGGAGTTAGTGCGATTTAGCACCTTGACTCCCCCTTAGCTGTTAGCATTATAGTCCCACTCAATATATCGCGGCATGTTTTAAATTGTTGCGGACTCTAAACTCAATTGTGTTATTTGGCGTTATCTTTATTTCGGGTAGTCTTAGGAACGCCAGGGTATTTTTTTTTTGTGGTTGTCAATTGTGTCGAAAAGCTTCAGTGCCTTTTCGCGTACATATTTTTCTACTGTTTCTATTTTGACGTCATTGTATGTGTCTGTATTCCTGATGTACCATGGACTTCCCAAGATTCTTCTTATTACTCGGTTCTGGAAGGACTGGAGCGCTATTTTGTTGGTCTTGGTCGTCTGGTAGAAAGCGTCGCTACCGTATAGTAGCGACGTAGCACCCGATTTTAAGGCTGAGTTTCCTGGATTTAAGAAGTGGGTAAAGTTCGGATAGGAGGCCTATGAATTGTCCTCGTCTGTTGTGTATGTGTTGTCTCCAGGTAAGTCGGACGTTCAGAGTAAGTCCAAGGTATATAGCCGGACTTTTCCATTGTATGGTATCGTTATCGATTGTGATTGTCTGTGGAATTTGTCGTGTCTTCAGTAGTCGGTCGAAGAAGATGTCTTATAAATATTGGACTGGTGTGGCGTGTCATAAGCTTTTCTCGTATCGTAGAGCAAACGCCGGTTTCACAGACATTCTCTCAAAACACACAAAAAATATTCACAAACTTGAATATGTTCAAATTTTCTCTGTATACGCACCTGCCAAATAAAATTAAATAAGTTCCTGAAAACCCACAAACAAACTGTTTTCTACCGTGGGACCGTACCAACTCTTCTGCAGTTTCGTCGATAGCGGTATAGCGCTTTGCTCTGTAGTTATACTGGCATAAAGATTAGTTCTGGGCACAGTATATGGCAACAGTGTCGACGCGGCGTGTCGATTCACACCGGTGTGACAATGTGAATTTTGCTAGCAGTTTTTCAGTCACTTTTAGCACGCATAAGGATTTTCCTTACTTTTCCTGAACATTACGAACCAGTCGCTATTTTCTACTTTTCCGGGAAGGCTCCTTCTCGCAGGCTTTGAACGTCCTACACAACTGGACAGATTAAAGATAGTAAACCAAATGCAATTGTTTCGCTAGGATGCCGTCTGAACTCTCAGTAGAATGCAGATGTGTATTTACTGATTTCGGGTGCGGAAAAATTGGGCTTTGAATCACGGTTTTGTAGTGGTTAGCCTCAGCATGGACGGGATAGGCAGAGAAAAGATCAGGCGTTTCTTCGGCCATTCGTTCAGCTACGAGTGGGTGTAGGAAAATTTGCATGACAAGTTTCTAGCCTAGGCAGTACAAGTCGCTGTTCACATTGTCAACGAGATATTACCAGAAGCAAAACCACAAAAAATTTACTACTGTTGATAAGTGTACGAAGATTCTTATAGCAAACCAGCACGCTATTACCTAGAGCTTATCATATCTCGATTGAATACCTTCTGTGAATTCTGTAGAATCTAATAAATCCCCATTTGTAGTTCAACGATCTTATTTGGCCCCCAGAACACTGAAGGATCTGGTTACTACGGCCGAAAATGGACGACTTACAGGCAGACACGATAGTACGCATAGTTGATTTCTTTAAACCTTTAGCTGTCAGTCTTTTGTGGCCTCGGTGATATGTGAAAAAGATCGAGGTTGCTCTGTTTTTAGTGATGAAAACCTCAGACAACTTATTAAAAAAGAATCTTGTTGGGAGTGACGAACTGTTGTGGTTTTTTTGGCATAAGTTTATGACTATGGTAGCTTCTGATTTCAGCTCTACCTTAAGCTCATTGACGTGCTTTGAAGATTTAAAATTGATATTGCTGGCTTTGGAAAGCTTTTGGGTTTAACAATTGATGAAAATCGTTAAAGAATGTCACTGCTGACATCCGAACCCAAACAATTACGTCCGAACCACTTCCTTGATGCTTCTGTAATCAAATATGAGCACTATTTGGACCCTGGATAGATGCTGAGCTTATAAAGAGTACAAGTAAGAGTAATTCTATAAAGAGTACGCAATTCAAGACAGCGTTTCTTCTTTTTTACAACTTAAACAAACTTAAAATTAACTTATTTTAGTGGTCCTTGAGGTGCTAAATTTACATAAAATAGGTTAAACGCATACGGGTAAATTGAAGTCATCACTTTAAAGAGACGCAAAAATAAGGACGACTTTTTCAGGAAGACGCAACCATTCAAATAGAACTGAACGCTACTCACCGCACTTAGTGGCACTTTGAACGCAATAAAACGTGTCCCTTTAATTTGTTTCCCAAGAGGTTTGTAGTCTAGCCATCTGTAATGAAGGAAAAACGCCTGTACTCTAATTTTACAGTCATTTTGGTAAAAGTAAACAAAATAAATCGACTGAAACTGGTCTGATTTGAAAATACTCAACGATAAAAGAAACAACTGTGATAATATTGCCCTGCTCTTGTGACAAGCGTATTTTCGCGATTAATTTTAACCAGACTTCCTTTTCGTTATGTGTTATTTCAACTTTAATATTAATCCGATGTCAGTGAATGCGCAGAAAAAAATCTCCGCTCGCTTCGTCGAAAGGGAAGAAGGCGACAAGTATTAATGATACAGACGCAAGCAAAGATATTGTACGTCGTGAAAAAGATCCTACTCCAAGTAAGTTAAGAATTCTGTCCAGCATCATTCCTTGGTTTTTTCATTCATCAATTTTAGTTACAATTACGCCACTTTCATTTAGCTTTCCAATCACTTTCTAACGATCTGTGTCAGGTTTAATTGCACTTACCTATCTGGTATACTCATTGTTTTAATTATTCGAAATCACACTAAAGCGAATAGTTGTAAAAATGAAAACTTTTGATCAAAATTAGATTTGTCAAGTAAAACACTTTAAGTGACAGCTGATAAAAATGTAAACTCGCACGTGTCAAATAAATGACAACAGAAGTTTTATAGTCTAGATCGATTCAGAAGTGGTTTGTTCATGTGATGACAGCGTTCAATCGGCAACAATGTTGGTCCTAAGATGAACCGATTTGGTGTGGTAATGCAGTTTTGTAATTTTGAATCTGTTTTAATCCTCTCGCTATTAACATCGTGTATATTCAATGCAATATTATAACAATATTATTTTATACTTAATTTACGCATTAATTTATTCTACGCACTTTATTTCTATAATTTACAAAGTGGTCTGTTTAAATCAAATATATCCATCTGCACCATCACGTCACGCTTCGGTAACGAAAACTCTTTCTTCTTCCCCTTCATGCGTGCTTAAGCTATTTGTTCTATTTGGGTTGATCACATTTCTTAATTCGCCTAAATCCTGATTAGAATCATAAGTTGACAATTCGGGGATTTCAACATTCCCCTGTTGCAACACATCAGCATTCACGTTGACAACGGACGCGAGTAAGTCGTTTACTAGAATCGCATTCTCATTGAATTCAGCATCACTTTGTATTTCCTCAATACGAATTCGATGGTTATGTTGATTAAAGGGATAAGTTTTTTCCTGAATCGTCGTATCTGTTTCTTCCACAACGCTTTCTGCCGCCACTTGTCCTTTCGACACATGCCACTGCATATGCTTTTTCATGTAGGATGAACTGGCCCATTTCTTACCGCATATCTCGCAGGAAAACGGTTTGTCACCGGTGTGAGTCCTTTTATGCTGCGCGAGTTGACTGGATGTTGTGAACTTCCGGGAGCAGTCCGTGCAATCGTATGGTTTCTCGCCAGTATGTGTTCGCATGTGAATGGTTAGATTGTGTCGGGCAAAATTTTTCCCGCACAATTTACAACTGAATGGTTTTTCACCGGTGTGAGTTCGCAGATGCAAGGAAAGAGTGGAAGAGCTTCCAAATGCCTTTGGACATTTCGAGCATTTGTAGGGTTTTTCGCCGGAATGAACTCGCAAATGCAACATCAAATTCGACGATTGGATGAATGATTTATTGCAAACGTTGCATACAAACGGCTTTTCACCCGTATGCGTACGCATATGACTCACGAGCGTGCTACGATGCGTGAAACTTTTCTCGCACAATTTGCATGAGTGCGTTCTAACGTTCATATGCGTACGCATATGAGAATTTAACAACCGCGAATCGATGAATCTTTTATCGCATTTGGTACACGCCCATGGCTTTTCGCCGGTATGCGTGCGAACGTGAATTGAGAGTGAATGCGAATCGAAATAGGCTTTTCCGCATTCTTTGCACACGTACTTCCGTTCACGCGGTTGATTGGTGTGGACACGAAAGTGTCGTGTTAGTGATGCCATTTCTGGAAAGCCTCGACCGCACTCCTCACATTTAATCGGCTTGTCTTCAAAGTGGGTTTTAACATGGCGCTTTAGTTTTGGAAGATCTGTGAAAGGAAAATGAAGAATTATATCAAAAAGACGCTGAATAACATAAACTAAGCTCACTGGGAAACTCCTTTAGACATTCCCGACACTGAAACTTATCATTTTCAGAATGAATCGATTCGTGAATGAAAAGATCTTTCTCAACAGCGAAGCTACAATCACATTTTTTACATCTGAAAGGGTTCAACGTTTTTCCTCTTTGTTCGCTTTGATGTGATGCCAAATGGCATTGCAGGTTCGATGAATGCTGAAATGATTTGCGGCATATAGGACAAATGTGTTTTTGGTGATTGTCCTTATGGGATTTTAGATGTTTGACTAGGAGAGTTTGATCTAAAAGAAGACAAAACTCAAAATGTTTCCGACTCATCATTAAAGTATTCGTTGAATGTTACAAACCACTAAATTCGTCACAACAAATTTCACATTTCACTGGTTCTGTTTCATTGTGTTGAGCTGGCGACTCATGCTGACTGGAAGTTACTAAAACTAACTTTTCGTCTGATTTTTGCAGATCGTTTTCGACAAGCGAAGTTTCTTCAGCTGTTTCACAATCCGAGTATGAAGCCGGATCTGTTTCGTAAATCATCATGTAACTGGGATCGTAGTCCTCTTCAATTAACACGTCAAGCATCCCCACATTCTCCCAGCTCGTACGCGGGTTTTCTGGTTTTGTTTGATCATCGCTGACAATAATTTTAAAACTCATTTGTAAAGATTCTCAAAAGTAATGCAAATTCGCAATCAATTAAATTAATAAAATTTAAATATTCGAACCTACCCGTTATCATTCGATTGTCTGTTTTCATTCTCATTTTGTTCAATCGCATGATCGTCCTTCTATTAGTTAAATGGAATTTACGCTTAGCTAATCGCACTTTCAATGCAATATTTTAATCAATTACCAATAGCAGACATTGGCGCAGGGTGGCTTCAGAAGCTTCAAGTTGTTGCTTGAATGCATAGCATTTTGTTAGCATATCGTAGCAACTAGGACACATATTTTTGGGCAGAATACTATCAATATCGATCTGAAATAAATATTGATCATTGCAATTTTCTTCTTCCTAAAGTAATTCTGTTGAAAGTAAAGGAAAACAAATTTCTTTTTCATTTCCCGGCTTTATCTTTACTTTGAAAGCCGATTTTCGGTTATTATTTTCTGGTTTTACCAGGAATTAAGTCATTTGAGAATTGTTGATGACAACTTTCCGCCCAATTTACGTTAAATTTTATATTCAGAGAATGCAGATTGTGTTGAAGCGGGAATTAAAATTTCCAAAAAGTGTTTATCCATGGATTACAGAGCCTTTGACTTATATTTGATTAAATTTTATGGAATTTTCATTGCATGCATTTCATTAGATAGAAAATTCAACTGCAACGAAAACTAACAAAGCTTAAAAACTGGAACTTGGTTGCTATAAAGTGGCGTTGTGGGAAGTCGATAATGCAGTTTTATCACACAGTAACATCCAACGCAACTGGTACCTTTTCTACCTTTCTAAACTATCACAAATAAGAATATAAACTTACAGCACAGCATCATGTAATGCTCCATTTATATTAAAATTAAGTTATATTTTACGTGCATTGAACATGCAACAGCTTCGAGTGAATTTTAGGCTCAATATATAGGGAAGTAACTGTTCTGAAGGAAGAGGGAAGTAACAGCTCGAGTCCTGCGGTCAAGGTGTCCCAAGCATGATTGGAATAGGTAGTTCCTAAAGAGGAATTAAATTCGGCTCACTGAAACCGTTTATTACAAGATATTAACGCAAATTATAAAAACAAATTACCTGCATTTCAGTCATTAAGGAAACCATTTCTATAATGAATGCTTCCACATCCACTAAACTGATCATATATTCACTTTCAGCTAAACAAAACCGACATATCGTGTTGAATTTACTTTTTAAATTGAACCTTTCGGTTGGCGTCATTTCCGCTTGAGTGCCACTGCCAATAAATACTTCCGATTCGATATTGATATCGGGCTCCGTAATTTCATCCAGAACAATTTCACCCAACGAAGTTTCAAATACTTCATTCGATGAATTGCTCCCGCTTAAGTTTAAACCAGCATCAGGCAATTGCACTTCACTCATGATTGCAATAAATTCTTCAAGTTAAAGTTTAGAATTACTCGAAATATTCTTTTGTTTACGATACGCACTAGACAATGTTACTGCGGAATGTGACAGAGTATTGTCAAAGCACCGATTTGGCAGATTGGTCATTTCCCTGTCAGCTGTTTTATGTAAGCGGGAAATGGAAATAGGATGGCAGTTACATACAAAATCACAACGTACTAAATCGCAAACCAAAGCAATATATTCCTTCCATCATAACATTTATAAGCAAAATTTGTGGCTGTTTGCTCGCTCGAAAATAATTGAAATATTGATGAAATGTCGAAAATCATATTCCCTATTGCTTTACTTCAGGCATTAATAGAGCCGAACATTTGAACAGCTGATGCGAGAAAAATAAGCTTATCACATTCTTCGGGCGCTTACGTAGGCATGCTCACCGATATGCCATCTCGATTATCTTAAACATCTATATTTAGAAAGATGGAAAGAGCTCAAGCTGGTTTCGAACATGCATCCCTGCCGCTTCTCGTCAGGTGCCAACTCAGAGGCCGGGACGCATCGATTTGCACTATCAGCTTAGATGGATGTCGACTGGTTATTGGCGGTCTGGTCGACTGGTCGACGGCCTGTGAGTTGGCACCTGACGAGAAGCGGCAGGGATGCGTGTTCGAAACCAGCTTGATCTCTTTCCATCTTTCTAAATATTAATTCACTTTCGAGATATTCGACAAATTTGATCAGAACTTCCGCACCCATGAGTCTTCGCTGAGTCAGCTTAGCAAGGGTATAAATCGCTTACAATGTTGTAAGTGAAAATGGAACAATTGATCTAGCAAAAACTTCTGAAATTATACATCTGTGTTTACAGTGAATCGTATCAATTAAGATATTTCGTTGTCGAGAAATGAACGCAGACGTCATCTTTGAGAAATTCAATTCACATGGAATTGTGGCTGCGTTGGAACACGCAGCTTGAGTGCTTCGAAAGGATTCCAAAGATTTTTGCCAACGAGAAATCATGTTCTTCGTATCGTCCATTTATCCCTTCTTGTAGAGAATATAAACAATATAAACAAATTAGATTTGACTTCATGTTGCCCTCAAAATCGCACACAATCTGTAAATAGATCGTGTCAAATATCCGGATCCTTACGTTGAGCTGCACAAGCCAAAATCTATGAATCAAATGAACAAAGGCATAGATTACCTTTCTATGATCAAATGCTCCTTTAGTTAAAAAAAACTATATGGTTTTGAAAATATACTTCAAGGATCTGTCAATTGAAACTAGAATTGTATAATCAACCGATTTATTTTTATTTTATATTCACATAAGTGCTTTCGAATTCTTTTTCGAAAATGTGGAACGCAATGGCGCGTCAACGAAACTCTTACTTACAAAAATGTTTAAATTGTAAAAATATTGATCCCGTCATCCTAAATAAAAGTGTTGATTTAGGTAACATTTGCACGAACACGTACATGTTGTATGATGATGTTTTCGGACTAACATTAATCTTATTTTCAAAGCATTGTCAATGAAAGAAAACGAACGAAAGCAGAAGAGTTTGACAAACGATACAAGGCTGAATGAAGGCTTCGAGAAGGATGGCGGGATAGAAGGAAACGATAAAAAATATGAAACGCTTAAGACAGACAACAAAAATAAAGTTCACGATCACGATTTCCACCATTCAATATTAAGTGAACCAGATTCGTTTGGTAAACATATTTTCAGAAAGGATGCACGGATTGCCTACGGCTTAGAAGGAATTCCCAAATTAATTAGAGAAATTAATTCTGAAAATTTGGAAGTACAGTCAAAAGCATTGCATTCACTTGCCAAAGAGTTAAAGGACCCTTTGAAATGTCAACGTGCTATAGTGGAATTTAAAATCGGTAAGAGGTATGCATCAATAGAGTATGTTTTATTTGGATACTGCATTACTACCTTGGGTATCTTTGTAGATTAAGTGAAGCCATGGAAAGTTTTTATCCATATGTACCGGAAGACCGAACAATCCTAGAACATTTACTTATGATCATTGGTAAGTTGGGAACTGTTTAAAAATCAAATGGAAGCAAGGAAAATTTTCTAGAAAAACTATATTTCCGGAGATAAAACATAGTTGAAAAAAAGGAGGCAAGGATATGATAACATATAGCAGCATTCATTTGACCATATCCGTAGTTTTTCTCTCAAACTTAAATTTTTTGGTTAGCACCAAGTTTTGTTTTTTTTCAAAGAGGTAATAATTTGTAAGGGGTGGAATATGGAGCCTATTTACACGCTGAAAAGAAGCTCGTACTCTATCCACTGAACTGATTGTCATATTACTGAGAAGTGGTTTTTTCATTCATTGGTGGGTAGCGCTTTCAGACTAAATTGACACTAAAACGATCTGTTTTTAAAATCTGTCGTCCTATCAAACATTTTTGAAGAGATTTCGTCTATTTTACCAGCAAAATAAAGAAGGTATCTGACCTCTCTTCTAGATGAGGTGGAACCGGTAGAACAGACTTCATCTGCAGTTTTTGGACAAAACAATCATTAGCCGATGACTTTCAAATCCTAAGCGAAAAAGAACGACCTGCTAACCCTTGCTCAGTGTGGAACTGCGTCAGCTGATGAACGACCTTGTCGGCCCTTCGGTTAAGTCGTGGCCCCAAATCGTCAACCCTTCGGTTAGGTCATGGCCCCAAATCACTATAGTGACATGCAATCCCTTTACCTTTCGTTTCGTTAAAACACTTTTCCTTCGACGGATTGAGTGTATTTTCGCGAAGCAGCATCTCCTTCTTGTTCCCATTTTTGAGGTGTATACTAGTGCTCTTTCGACCTCTTTCGACCCACGGATACTGCGATATATACACATTTTCCACATACACAGTGCAGGTCAATCCAAAGTTTCATGATAGTCAGCAAGCCAGTTTCGCAACAATTTGAAGTTCCTGGAAAACATGTCGAGAAAGACTTTCAAAGTAAGCCGTTTGACGTGTGTGGGTCAGTGGATATTGACAAAATTCTGAGCCTAACAGCTGTTTCACCACTTTCGTGATGAAAGATCCGGCAAGAAAGTTTTCGTGAGGGTCCATAAAGTGCGTAAAGAAGAAGAGACATTTCAGTCCATTTCAAGACCAAAAAAATTCATCTCCGAGACTGCAGCACCGCATTGGACAGCCCTTTCATACCGCTAATAGAGCGACACCGTAAAACCGTAGCGTCGGTACGAAACAAAAAAAAAGGATCGAAAGGAGCATCTATGAATCAAACAAATTTTTCCAACGTGCAAAAAGTTTTCGCCATAATAAGGCTGCAGAAGTTACAGCAGCAATAGCTAAACATTTGGGGACTTGAAACATGAGACGCAGTAGAAAGGAATTTGTCCAAATATTTGAACGGTTGTAGCAGAAATCTTCGTGAATTAAAGAACGCAAATACGAGTGAGAGACAACTGAAGGTGACACTCACAGGAAACCAAGATACGAAAAGACTGTAGCGCTACAACGATGATGTCGAAGAACCTACTCTTTGAATCAAATATTAATAACAGAACCGAACGATAATTTATTTACTGAAAATTGTTATTATCCTTACATTTCAGGAATCGTCGCATTACATAATGAGGGCGCTAACCAAATTCTGAATGAACATCAGTTGGTAAGCTATTTGTATGACATGATCATCGATGATAGATGTGTTAGTAGATACTCTGCTAAGGCTCTGAAAATATTATCGTCACAGCCACAAGGTAATTTGAAATCCTTCGAGAAACGCATTCACATAGGATACTGCATCATATCAGATATCATTGCAAATAAGTAATTCTTTTTACCGGATCTAATTTCAGTTGCAGATCTTATGGCTTCTGGAGATCACGTACGGCGTATCCTTTACGTTTTGAGCCGTGTTGAAATTATTGAAGATGTTTATTCAGAATTGGCGAATCTTATTGAAAGATCACCAGGCAAAGCTTTGGATGAGGGTTGTTTTGAATATTTATATACAAAATTGAAGTGTCGTGATGAATTTCAAGGATATATATCGAAATGTTTTGCATTGCTGATAAACACTAACGAAGCTCAAAGTAAATGTGATAGCGTAGATATTGTTCATACCTTATACGAAATGCTAGCTGATGATACGCTTCCCTTAATTACACTGGAATACACTTCGCTAGCAATGATGAATGCGATATATAGTTCGGCTTCAATGTGGAGATGTCGCGAATTCTGGGATCTACCATTGATAATAATCAAAAGAGCACATACTAAGGTCAGCGCCGATATGCAATTGTGGTGTTTGCAGGTTAGTTTTGCTTATTTTTGCTAGTATTTTTGAACAAGTTTCAGGAATTTCTACGATAAATAGCATCCTCTTAAATATAATTATTACCGGCCTTATTCTTCGAAATTAAGTTGGAGGTGATTTTTTTGTGGTAGAGAGGCGAAGGCTGTTTACGCCGTGAGTATGGGACTCCCAGACGCGCAATGCTTCTGGACTACCCACTAAACACCTTCCCTGTCAACCTGTGAGCCTAACCTGGAACCGTTTGACACATGACTTCAGTCTAGTCCTGTATTTTGCAAGAGAAGAATGTGTGACAGGCGTTATCCATCTTTCCTGTACAAAATACGCAGTTAGGTGACCATGACCTGTCAACCTTGAGCAAGTAATACCGAAAATATTCTTGTCCGCTTAAGCTGGGTCAAGTAGAAATCGGTCTCACCATGCACTCGAGTGATTCACGGCCTTAGGCCAGGGATCAGACTTCCCTTTTCCTTTCCCTTTGTGTTTTACTTCCAGGGCTGTTACCAATCGCTGGGAAAGCGTTGTCTCTCTTCCGTGGTGACCTCTTCTCTGCTGTATTCACTTCTGAGCACGTAAATATTTCTGTGCTCTCTTGCCAGGAGGGTGATCGGTATCACCCTTGCGATTGCTAGCACTACCGTCCCGGAGACTGTTCGACATACGCATGCAATTCGCAGCACTACTTTTCACTGCACCTGTGCTAAACGTTTTCGGTGTAACGCTTTACTGGGAGCGCATAGTTCTAACCCATAGAGTAGAACCGACTGCACAGCGCTCATTACGAGTTGTCTCCTTGATGTGGTGGACCTCTAATGACCACCGTGGGTTTAACCTCGCATGAATTCACACAAACTCGCTTTTAATTTTATTTAAGGACCTACGCTCCTACATTTGTTCAATAAATACCTTTTGAAACAATGATTTTTTGTTCATTTATTGCTAGTCGCCGGCTCACTTTTTGTTTTACCATTTGTATTTATGCATGTAGAGCCTGTTATTATCAAAAAATTGCTGTAGATTTCTGTACGTATTCTAATCTTAGACTTGCATAAGACTCTCGTATCCTAGTGGGTTATCCTTTTGGAATTTTAACTTATTCAAAACAAATATAGATAAAATAACAAATTAAATTAATTATAACGTGAAAATAAATGGAGAAATTTAGGGTCTGAACTGAAACGCCTCGAAAATTCTATGAAATAAATTCATTTGTGGTTTTAATAAGGTGGTCTTGATTACCTTCCCTTTAGGCTCTACGCCAATTGACTATCATGCCATCTGTAAAAAATTTCGTTCGGAAATCCTGCAAGAAACGAATCAAGAACATTTGCTGCCTTAGCAAGGCCGCAGAGAAAACGAAGAATAAGCTCCTGCAATGGCTTCGTTATAAGCAGTATGCACCCGACGTAAGTGATAACGAGGATATACAACATTCTGAAATTGAAGAAGAAGAGGATGATACAAGCGACTGGAAATTAATTACAATTCAACACTCGCAGGATAAAGAAAAAGAAACGGAAGGTGAATGCATGCCGAGCTCGATGGGACTTGGTCCCAACAATGATTTACGTCATCGTCATGATATAACCTATCGGCTTGATTATCTGCCATTGAAAAAATCTGATCCTCTCATTTAAGCCAACCAGGAATCAAATCCAGAAGAATTTTCTTGTCAAAATTTTGTTGTGAAGAGTAACTGCACAAAAACATAAATTACATATGAATCATGAGAACTTTGATTTGATGATCAATAAAATTCATTTGGTTAGTTTGGAATAGATTAATAATTTGTAATTTTACAAATCAGCCATTAAAAACTGCTGGCTAGTAAGCAGCGAATATGCTGCAGTGAATTCACTTCTTACATACAGAAAGTAAAGAATTCAAGAGAGAACACTACGGACCAAGCTTGAAAACAACGCAGAGGTAGGTACAGAGATATATGATTAGATTGAATTTCATATACATAAGGATAATAAAGATATGTTAATAAGGATAGGAAATATGAGACTAAGTTTGTACTTTCACTATATGCTTAAAACTTACTCAGAAAGGAGTAAACAGTGAAAAAGTATCATAATAACACGCAGCATACAGGATTCCAATGAAGTATCCACAAGGCAGCCTTCAGGAAGCTGCACACATAATGCCTGGCATATATTACGGCCGAGGAAGGATTATAGTGTTAAATGATGTGTGATCAGGTGCGAGAGAATATTGCATGCATAATTTGCAAGAGAATTCATGGGTGATATTCTTTATTGATTGTTCCACATTGCGGAACTAGGGCACATGACACTATCAGTCATTAAATCCTTAGTAAATGATAAAAATAATAGAATTCATGGGTGAAATAAATTACGCGCGTAGTTGACACTTTTTGCTCAAAAACCTTGCGATACCTAAACAACGTAACTAGTTTTTTTAGAGTTTCTGCGCGTGGTCGTATAAAATCCTCCCATACATATATTTGCGACCATCTGTGTATGATTAAGGGCGGAAACTTCCACGCCTATTATTACGTAGAGCTCGTCTGCTTGTACTTATGAGCGAAACGTCGTCTTAAGTACAAGAAACGTATTCAAAAGCGTTTCCATTCCGGCATAAATGGTCCCAGTTCTAACGCATGACGGGGAGGCTAAAATAATTTTTAAATTTCATAGTATCAAAAAATACAAATTATAATTTATAATTACATCTTTACAATTAATAATTACAAATTAAAAATTACATCTATTTCATTAATGCATTAATCTACCTATTTCATTTCCAAACCACGCTGGATCCTCCTCCTTCTTTAATTTCCAAGTTTTTTAATGTTTTACTCCACATGGACATCAAAACAAACAAATTTATGCATTGATTTTTCCAAAAATATAATAAAAACCGCACCCCCTTCCAACTCCAAATACACGTACATCTGGTGGGTGTGTCAAATTAAACTTCCAAAATTTTCCAAGTTCAGCTAAGGCGGAGTTGCTACCTAGAAATTTATTTATATTATTTTTAACACGCGTTGATATCAAATAAATCGTTCGAAAAAATTCCCCGCCGCATTGTAAGAAAAAAATAAATCACATGTTGAATTGATATCTAAATTTGTGCCATTAAAATCAGATACGTTAATTGTTTCGTATGTCTTAATTTAACAAGCTATCATTTTTGCTTACTTGTGTTAACAGTTTTCTTTACATAATAATAATATTAAAAATTTTTTCAAGATTTTTTACCCGTTCTTGGAAAATGATTGAAGAAAAATTTATGAAGATTATCTTACCTTCGATGATTTAATATTTCTTATCAGTCAAAAAATGGTCACTATCAACTTTTTTTAGAAATGTAGTTAGGAAATAGACACATAATGTGGAAAATTTGAATAAAAATTAAAACAGATTTCCCTTGACTACAATTCAGCATTATTTGCTTATGGAAAATTTTAAATCTGACTACAATTCGATTGTTACTATTTTTAAACTGATCGTTAATATTTTTTTCGAGATTTTATCATCGATAGTACACTTTACAGCATTTGTTCATATCGGTCTCTTATTTATCGATTTTTGTTTTAATTTCCATATGTCTATAGAACTGATGTTTGATGATTTCACCGACATCGAAATAGAGTTGCAGAAAATTTCATGAAAGTATATCAACGTGGCAGTTAGCCGAAGATTGAGCTACTGCGGATCTGTTACAAAATATCCTATAATTTATAGAATACGCATATAATACCTTCGGAGACCGGTTGCCAGTACGCATAAGGGCTTTATTTGAAAGTCAGATGAACACCTCCCAGTCACTATTGCTGTATACATCCCCAGCCACTACTTTTCACCCATGTCATTTATATCCTGAGCCACTACTGCTGTAGCTGTAGACTTTTAGACTTTTGCTAGGCAACTATGTTTCCTTTCCCAGGGGAGGGTTTTTTCTATATAGTTTTTTTGAGACTGACAGTGCTCAGTTAGTTTACGTTGTTCATGAAGACCACCATCCATGCTGTATCATCTGGAACCATTAAATGGGACTTGCATTATCTAAACATGATTTTTTGACAGACTATTGAAAGTACTACCTAGAAACATGTGTTATGTTGCCTGGAAGCAGGATCAATAAACACTTGAATGTCTTCACCGATCGTGAAGGTAAATCGGTCTTATTGAATCACGAAATGCAATCGCAAATATTGTCCTAACACCGCGCTATAAGGATTTTGCTCACTAACTCAGAGAATCGAGCGATTAATTTTTGGAATTTTAAATTTAAATATTTGCCCTTATATGATCATCTTAATATTAGGATTAAGGCATGCAAATATACAACACTAGCTGGAAACATATTATGTTGTTTGAAACCAGAATATGCTTTCAATGTGACCAGAAAAGCTCGCTAACGTGCATATGATCCTTATACCTAGGATAGACGAGGCTTGACATCATACTGTCATAATCAACGTTCAGACAATATATGAAGATCTAGTTCATGAGCTGGTTCTGTGAGTGGTATCAAAGAATCGTCACTTGACGGTTATAATTTGCGTACTTCCACCAATTTCATGGAAACCCACCCTTTGTCTCTGTAGCCCCAAGGACACGCTCTCGACGCGGTGCTTCGATCATAAAGTTCTAGCCTATTCAACTCGCCAAGTTTAGACGAAACGTACAATTACTGTTCTATCCCTTCATCTCCATGCTCTACTCGAGTTACTCTCCTCATATATATTTTTTTGTCATATATATCATATATTTTTTTCTCATATATATTTTGTCCTTCATACATAAAAAACCTGTTGAATGGAAGTATATTTAAGGCAATTCACCATAAAGTTGAGGGAAACACCTTCTCAAAACGCCCGTTCAGCATGTCAGTGCGTCGAGTTTTTTTTTCGCTTTAAAAATGTCGAATTACGTGCCAGAAAAAGAGGTTTTGCGGGAAAGTCTAATAACCTTCTTTCATTTGAAGAAAACGGCAGCAGAAACTTATCGATTGTTAGTGGAAGCATATGGTTGAACATGCCCCAAGCAAAGACACTTGTGAACGATGGTTTAAAAGATTTAATAGTGGCGGTTTCGATGTCAGCAACAAAGACCGTGGAAAACCACCAAAAAAATTCGAAGATACAGATTTGCAAGCATTATTGGATGAAGACAACTTACAAACTGAAAAACAGTTGGCAGAAGCGTTGGAAGTTACTCAGACAGCCATTTCACAACGTTTAAAAGCCATGGGAAAGATCCGAAAAGCTGGAAAATGGGTGCCGTATCAATTGAAAGAAAGAGACATGGAAAGGCGAAAAACCATTTGTGAAATTTTGCTTGCCAGACAGAAAAAAAAATGTTTTTTTTTTGTATCGGATTGTTACTGGCGATGAAAAGTGGATTTATTTCGACAATCCCAAGCGGAAAAAACCATGGGTAGACCCAGGCCAGCCATCAACATCACAACCAGTCCGAAATATTCATGAAAAGAAGACTTTGCTGTGTATTTGGTGGGATAGTATGGGACCTTTGTATTAGGAACAGCTGAATCCTGGTGAGACTATTACTGGCGAACGTTACCGACAACAACTGATTAATTTGAATCGCACACTTAAGGAGAAAACGACCAGAATTTCACCAAAGACATGATAAAGTCATTTTTCAACATGACAATGCTCGGCCGCATGTTACAATACCTGTCCAGAACTACTTGGGAAACATTAATTGGGAAGTTCTGCTAGTTCTGTGGTCCTCATGGCTTTCCCATGAAATTTTCCGCCTTCAATAAAACAACACAGAAATGCATCGTATAATATCAAACAACAATGAAATCAGAAGGAACTAAAATCATTTTAGAAAATTTAATGACAATATTGTATCCTTTTAGTTGTGTAATATTCAGCCTTATAAATACAAGTTCACGCAAGGACACCAACCGTATAAATTCCTCACATCAGTGATTAAATGTGCTACCAGTTGCAGAAAATGCCCTATAGATCCGAAAGACTTGCACATCTGACACGAACAAGTTAAGGATGCATGATTTATGAAATACTAACAATAAAAGTGCTATATTATTTATAATATGCCAATTGTTTCTTTCAATAGATTTCGTTGTTTACTTAACTTACAGAAAGAATTATCTTAAACAAAGAACGTATTTATTCTTTATTCATCAATCTAAGAAGCATGGAGGCCATCAAATATTTCTTTCTTCTGGGATTATATCGGCATAGGACAGAAATGGCTTCTTTTGAACTTCCTAGCCGATTGATAAGAGTTGAAAGTTCATTAAATTCATTTGTATAATGGAAGATGAAATGCGAAACTATGTACTCCACATGCTTTGGAAGGACGTGAACTATGATCTCCAAACTTTTTGAATATTCTCTCCAATGAAATAAAGATGCCTGGGAATCAGGTTACGTTTGGATGCATTTACTTTAACTCTGGCCCTTATGAACTTACTACTATTTTCCTGTATTTAGAGCAGTAATTTTTGTTTTGTTTGAATCCTTGAGCGTTATTTTAAAACCATTCTAAATGGAAAACAATACAAAAATTCAAAATGAAAAAAAAAACATACAGCAGCATGGCTACCGTATAGAAACAATAATTTTGTTTGGTTTTGCGGTGGGGTGATTGTTCAATTATAATGAGAATGCCAAAATGTATTTATATTTCAAAGAGAATATCAGCTGATCACTATCTTCAAATTGTTAAAAAAAAAATATTTAAAATAGCATTGTAGTGATTCTATCAGTAAAAAGATTGAAAATTTCTGATTGACATGTCTTCAGATAAGAGTCAACAAGACCCTACAGATAAAATAATCATTTAAATAATCGATTGAGCCTATCTATCAGTTCTGTTTGTCAGAGGAATCATCTGAACTCCTATGCCTGAGCTTCTATAAAAGACCAACAACCGAGCCTATCATTTATCAGTCTCTTTCAGAGTTATTTCAGAAAAGGCAATTCACCAATATGAAGGCTTACGTTGTTTTGGCTCTCGCCCTCCTCTGCACCGCTGCTCCAGCTTGGGGCAAGATCTTCACCAAGTGTGGTCTTGCTCAAGAGCTCTTCTACCGTCAAGGTATTCCAAAGGCCGACTTACCAAACTGGCTCTGTCTTGTCCAATACGAGTCATCCTTCAACACCGCTGCCGTCGGCAAATTGAACACCAACGGAACCCGCGACTACGGTCTCTACCAAATCAACAACAAATGGTGGTGCCAAGGAGACATTACCTCATACAATGAGTGCAGGGTCAACTGCTCTGCTCTTCTTACTGACGATATTACCGTTGCCACCACTTGCGCCAAGAAGGTCAAGGCTCAACAAGGATGGACCGCCTGGTACGGATGGATCAACAACTGCCAAAAGACTCTTCCAACCATCACTGAATGCTTCTAAAGGCATTGTACCCAATAAAATCAATTAAAAAAATTTAAAAATTGTATTTTTATGAAATGTTTAATTAATTCAAATGAGTCGACGTAAGGCTACAAAAGGCTGAAAATTTTCAGGATCATGTCCTAAATTTTCATGCTAAGTATCCTACCTGAGGGTTTTGCGTGAAATTGGTGAAATTTGACATCATTACCACCTCATGTCAGTGGGAACTTCCAAACTGTTGGCATTGGCGAATAGATCTTAATCTTACTCCATTCCCTTTGCTTAGATCTATCTCAAGCATCCTGTAATGATTGCAATGATTGTTCTCGTAAACCTTACATACTCATGATCCTCAAAGTTATGTTATATGAAGAAAATATTGCAGAGGATGAAGGATCTTCAGAGGATCTTGCAAACATATCGTCCGATTCTGATGAATAGGATAGTTTTGGTATTCGCACTTGTGTTTACAAAAAAGTTGATTTCAGAAACTCGAGCATATTAGCTCGAAGTCCTTGAAAACCCCTGTTATGCTGAAATCGGAGGACTTCTTAACTAGACAATAGTTCAAACGATGACAAACAAGAAACATTGATTAAACTTCGTGTATTTGACACTCCTGGTATAGTAACCGACGAAGAGACACATCTGACATTTCGAAGTATTAACAGGTGGTTCAGTCGACCCCTAGATCATGAAAGAATGCTTCCGCATTAATTTTGCTGCTAGAGAAGTATCCCTTATATCTCTATACGTACTCTGTCTCCAAAGAATAGTTTTAAAACTGTTTTTCGCGGCTAATGTGCTCTATAAAGCTACGAAAGAACAATTTGACTGAAACTAATGAAACATAATCGAAGCCCATGAACAAGAAGATATGGACATTTTTAACGCTTGAAGAATTGGACACAGTCCTAGAAAAATGACTTTTAACATGTAGAAATTCAAGTAAATCTACAATTAACAAGTACGATCCTTATTTAATTCAGGGAGCACGGGACCACTGTTTACCAGTCTAAATCATTCGATCGTAACTAGTTGAAGCTACTGCTACTATTAGGTAATAAGATCATTCAGCGAAGGCTCAAAGAACTGGGCAATTTTTCACAGGGGCAGGACAAATATTATTTTCTTACAAATGACAGGAGAGGATAGTGTATTTAACGACCAAAGGCCGAAGACCAACAAATTTGTAGATTTGAATGCAAATTTTTTGGTCGATTCCAGAAGATTGCAAAAGGAGTTGTTTTTCTGATGAGGCAAAGTGTAACCTTATGGTAGCTGACAGAACAGCGAACGTTTGCCCAGGAAAAACAAGAAAGATCTGCAGATCAGTGTATTGCTCTTACAGTGAAGCATTCACTTTTGGTTATAGTATCAACAACAATTACATTGAACGGAACTTGTTCTTCAAGGATCAAGGCAAACGCTGCAGAGTAAAAAAAATCATCCGCATATAGTGTCATATCCTTTATTTGTTGATTTTCCATACCAAAGTGCTATGTTTTGTTTCAGTTTTGATTTTGAAAAAATGATAAAATTAACAAAGAATAGCGTTTTGGAATGGGAAATCAACAAATAAAGGATAGTTTGGAAATGCTTAACACGGGAAAATACACACAGTATGTATATTGTCAGCAATTATTATATCCCAGATGGAAACTCGCAGGGCGAGCTGATCTGTTTAACCATTTTTCCTTTTGCTTGCTTCAAGTTACTTTACCAGTGAACCTGACCTAAAAAACCTGATCTGAACCTAAAAACACGAGAACTACCTACGATCTTAGTACGAACCACGACGGCTAAATTCTGTCGTATGGAGTATCCTAGCACCTTATTCCGTAAACATCAATATGCAAGGTATATTTAAGTACCACGGGTAGCTGGTAACCTCCGTATGGATGGCCACAATGGTATTTGATGAATCTCAGCTCCTCTCTAAAGAGACTGTGAGGCAGGTACTCACCATGAAACTTTCAGCTTCATCCAAGATGGATATAATAACTGATTTCCTCAGAATGGTTGAGATCCATAAGACCGTTCTCACTCTTTAAGTTTTACAACCCTTAGGATTAAATTGGACATTTTAAAGCATTTCTAGCAGAGAATTTTCTTTTTGTAGGTTAAGGAGTAATATGACTCTTTTGTCAACGTAACAGTCCGGACCTTATGCAAAAACTGTTGATTTGTAATTCCCAGCTTTGTCCCGAATATAAGACTTTAAGGAGCCAAATCACGGAAAGGAAAATAAATAAAGGATATTTAAATAACAGGAACTGAATCTTCTTCGATTTTCAACTGAAAGTTTATTAATAATCTCAATACAAGAGTTCAAACTCTCCCATTGCGTTCAGTCTCTTCAGAAGCATTCAGTGATGGTTGGAAGAGTCTTTTGGCAGTTGTTGATCCATCCGTACCAGGCGGTCCATCCTTGTTGAGCCTTGACCTTCTTGGCGCAAGTGGTGGCAACGGTGATATCGTCAGTAAGAAGAGCAGAGCAGTTTACCCTGCACTCATTGTATGAGGTAATGTCTCCTTGGCACCACCATTTGTTGTTGATTTGGTAGAGACCGTAGTCGCGGGTTCCGTTGGTGTTCAATTTGCCGACGGCAGCGGTGTTGAAGGATGACTCGTATTGGACAAGACAGAGCCAGTTTGGTAAGTCGGCCTTTGGAATACCTTGACGGTAGAAGAGCTCTTGAGCAAGACCACACTTGGTGAAGATCTTGCCCCAAGCTGGAGCAGCGGTGCAGAGGAGGGCGAGAGCCAAAACAACGTAAGCCTTCATATTGGTGAATTGCCTTTTCTGAAAAACTCAAAAGCGACTAATGACAGGTCCTTGCCAAAACGGTCTTATATAGTGAAAATCTGGATATTGATTTGCAAAAGATAATTTTTATGTTTCTGTCAAGATATATATTTTTAGTCTATCAGCGTT
This sequence comes from Stratiomys singularior, assembly GCA_954870665.1. Taxonomy (NCBI): domain Eukaryota; kingdom Metazoa; phylum Arthropoda; class Insecta; order Diptera; family Stratiomyidae; genus Stratiomys; species Stratiomys singularior. The sequence continues at coordinate 7,047,269 of OX940881.1, read as the reverse complement.
GAGATTGCAAAAAAATTTGTTTTCATAACAATTACCACCTATTGTCTATTTATTGATGTTTTCACCTGCCCTAATCTATACTATCTGACAATGCTTTTGACTCATTGAGATTATGTTGACTACTGTACGCGATATGAGTTTATTAGCGTGTGCCTTATCTGGCATGAAGCCAATTAAACGGCATATTGGTATTGCTCCTAAACATCTTGTCCTGGAGATAAAATATGAACATTGTTTTAGTCTAGACAATGAAGGAAGACATTGCCCATTTAAATAAAATCTACATTTATTGATGGTATGACAAAATGAGAGATAAATAATTGCTGAAGGACTTGAGCAGAAGAGGACCAGAGGTCGCATGAGTAGGAGTTTTGTCAACCAGAGAATTCCGCCAAGCTAATGAGTTTTAATATTCCTTTGCTGAAATATAATTAGTAAACTCTTATGTTGATATGAAATGAAGCTCGAGAGAGAACACATTCTCGATCTGACGCACACTTTAGGAGCACGGCTTGAGATTTCTTTTTGAACTGAAACACTAAGTTCAGTCATTGAATTAATTTTTGAAAAATTTAATTTTATCACTCCAACCTCACCATTGTCTCTGTTCGATTCCATGACTAATGGGAAAACCCAATTAAAGAGAATTTTCGTTGACCCTAATTTCAAGCATGGCTGAAGGAAAAAATATATATAAGGCACGAAAAACAGGTTACACAGCTCTGGACAATGAAGAGATATCCTCATACTTCCTGACAGAGAAGCCGAACATGGCTTGAGCAAGGGCAGAACAACGAGCAATGTATTATTTCTGCTTTAGGTGTCTCGGTTACATTTTTATCCAGTAAGATAGCGATGGACATGATAGTAACTAAATTTGTTGAAAATGCGCTCAAAATGAACCCCAAAAAAAAGAATGTCTGCAAATATTCTGATATAAGGCCGGATGAAGTCGGTCACATCTTAGAAACCGAAATGACGGATTTTTCAAGAAATCCTAACCATGGTTCAATAATTCATGCAAGCAAATATATCCTGCAGGTTAACTTACCCCGTGACATAAATCTCTAAAATCCACTTGAACAGTTTTCCAGGGACATGAATGTCAACCTGTTGCTGTATGGTCATCAACATCGCGGTAAAGAGTCGTTAGCCTGATACTATGACTAGTCTTGTGCCTGTACAACAAACAGGCCTGGGAATCGCCAGAAGGTTTCTGCCAAAGACATTTTTTTCAAACTAGGCTCCACGCTCAGGAAAACGCTCTAGAAAAAAGGATCTTATGGAACATGGTCATATTTTAGTTGGGAAATACTCCAACACCAGAGCAAAAGAATGGGTCATATGTGGCTCAGATTCCAGGGATAAATGTAAACTGCAGCAAGAGGAGAACAAGATAAGATGAAGACTAATGTCAATACATCTAAATTTCGCCGCAGGAGTTGTTAATAAACTACATCAGATTGAGAATCGCTTCGCAGTCAGTAATATGAAGGATATACGATTGGAAAGTTGTCCTGGAGAACTTAGAATATGATACGATTAGAAAGTCGTCCTGGAGAAAATTATCATCAGTTCTTGTGTAGTTTTCTGTTGTGTAGAATATTTCATATGATGAACTATTGAGTTTCGAACTGATAAATCAATCGCGTTTGATTGACTACATAGATGATATTGTGGATCCAGCAACTAAAGGCGTTTAAAGAAGGACTACTCCGAATACGATAGATACAAGTGCAAAACTTGTGACCCAATGGATTGCATGTTCATACCATAGAGTCTCTGAGTCAACTTTGTCTGTGCGATCAAAGATTTGATACATTACATTCTCCACTAGAGAGAGAAGAAATCTACTTGCGTGAAAATAAGGACAACAGGAGAGATAACACTTGGTCAGGAGCTGATGAGAATTTTAAGGATTTTTTAGAATTTGAAGGGAATGCAACTTACGCATAATTCATTGAAATTTTATCTGATCTATTCTAGGTGATCTATGGTGGCTTTTTCAAAAGAATTCTGCCACTCACTTCTACCCAGCTCAACATCAAAAGATAGAATAGACAACGTAGTGACATTCTTCAAAGAATGCGTACGGACTCGCCGAACAATTGGGTGGAACAACGGATATTGCATCATTTGAATAATGGAATCTTGCGTTAGGAGGGAGTTTTTCCCCTTTTTGGCATCGTCCGCCTACCACCTTTCATATTGGCCGAGTCATCCATACAGCTTGAAATCGCTTTATATAGGTACCAAATGGTCCCTTCTAGGCTCAACGGATGACGGTGAGGTACTTAGTGATTAGTTCAGCAGCCTTGTATTCCTGAGAATCCTAGACTCAGAATATAAATAGCCCTCACCATCCCGCCTCCTAAAATACCCAACCTAAAAGCCAACATCAACCAACAACATTCGCAATTGCTTATTGCATTACTCTTGCAACATATTGGTCTATTCGCGCAAAATAATGCGCTACCTTGAAGTCTCATCTGTAGTATGAAAAACAGTCAAAATCTTCGATTCTTCTATTAGCGACGTAACAACTCCTCCCCACAGCACTAGAATAAAAATACCCAACAACATTAGTATCACATTTCATTTGATGGATATCAAAAATGAATTACTTGCTATACTTTGGATCAATTTATCAAGCTCGATTGGCTTTCAAACGCTACTAATATTTTACTACCGCCAAAAAACCATTGATTCATCACCAAGATCTTCTTCGCTGTAACAGGTTTTTAATTTATTTAGAACTTTTTATTGTAAATATTTGAATATTCACATAATTTACATAAACAGTCGGAAATAAAATACAAAAAAAGACTCAAATTCAAATACACCACTTTATTAGGTTACCCATCAAGTTGGAACAGCGCCATGGTAACAATACATAGAAATTGTTGCAGAAACGCCGCTACAACCCATGCTACATTGGTCCTGGGCGCGATCTTATCATTTCTCGTTTGCACTTTCGCTGAATTTGAATTAACATCTTATTCCCGAAATTTCATATAAAAGCCAAACGGCGAGGTTCAATCTAGATCAGTCTAAGTTTGATTCTTTTTGTAAAATCTTCGCGAAGACTCAGATCAGTTCAGGACGATCGCAAGATGAAAACGTGGAGCGTTGGTGTATTGATTGTTGTCCTTGCTTTGACCGGACAAGGACTCGGCTCGAAAATGACACGTTGTGGTGTGGCAAATATGCTACTCAAATACGGCTTCCCTCGACAAGATCTTGCCGACTGGGTATGTCTAGTAGAGCACGAGAGTTCGTTTCGTCCCAATGTTGTTGGGCCCCCAAATTCAGATGGTTCCAGAGACTATGGATTGTTCCAGATTAATAGTAGATACTGGTGCCAAGGCAACGGTCCATCGCATAACATGTGTGGAATGCCATGCAACGCATTGATTTCTAATGACCTGTCACCTTCAATTCGATGTGCAGTTCGTGTTTACCGCCAGCAAGGATTCAGTGCTTGGTATGGATGGACAGGACATTGTCGAGGAAGAGCACCTAGTGTGGATCATTGTTTTAGCTATAATAATTTATACTATAAGAAATAAATTAATGTAATGCAACATTAACATACCTTTAAGACTATTATTAGGGATTTTTTTAAGCAATAAAACGATTTTATTCTACCCGCTACCGCTCAATATTGAATGCAGCAAAACTTCGTTATGTAATCTTGGTTGGTAAATTGAATCAATGAACTTTAAGGTGATCATATCCAGTTTTGAATGTCACCACAAGCATCGAAAGTTCTGTCCACATTTCCATTCAGACTTCTGTTGGAATTGAAACTCCTCCACTGAATGGTCTCAATATCGCCGTGATGTCTAGCCACGTAATTCAAATGTTTAACCCCGGTGTGGTTAGTTTGATATAAAAGCATTTCACATGTCCTTAGCAAAGAACATTGAAAGAAATAATTCGGTTAGATGAATTCGTACGGGTCTGGTATCTAGGTACTACAATCTCTAGGATGTATCTGATACTGAACAAACCAATAACATCATAAACTCCGGTGAGAAGCTCTACAGCATAGAAGCCAGGTCGAGGCATTCACCAGAATTGCAGTAAACCGCCAAAGGACTCAGTCGACCAATCAACAGAGTTAAGGCCCACTCTGGCAGAGCCTCATTAATGATGTAATCAGGGGCACGTGGAGCATATATGGCCTATGAGCTAGTTATGACACCCTGTTTACGCAAAAAGGTAAAGACCAGTCATAGAGAAACACTAGTAGAATGTTCACTTATCGTGTGGAAAGAAATACAACCAGCAATTCTTTCTATGAACTCAAAGAAGATCCCGGGACCAGCCCAGGTGTTGCAAATGATTTCTGAATTAAAAGAAAAAGATTTTGCTCTGAACAATGGAAGATGGCTTGATTTGAGCTGATCAACAAGTTGTAGGAGAGTCCCGAATCTCCATCAGTATACCGCTCGTAATGCATAGATACGGCAGGGATTTGGCACGAGGATATCATAAAGTTGAGATTGGAAGTTTCACGGACCTTACTAATGGAGCTGGAGACCTTATTATTATTTGTACTGGGGTCCACTTGCTGGAAAATAGCATAGGCCAGAATCGGTCCTTAGCTCCCCATGTGTAGTACTTTTGTTTACAGATGGTCCATCCTGTCGTCCTATAGAGCCCAAGGAGTTCCCCCAGTTCTGTGGTCGCCAAGTGTTCCAATTCTGTTACGCCAGTACACCTCAGCCAAATAAGGCGTTTTTTGGCCAGACTCGAGCAATCTAGGAGGAAGTGTTCTGTACTTTCTTCCTCCTCACCGCAAGCTCAGCAGGTTTCATCCGTTTGGATTCCCGTGGCCCGTTAATACTGCCACCAATGTTCTAACACCATTTCTGTTTTTCCCCAGGAGTGGTTTTGTCCTAGTTTTATCAGGGTGAGGCCAAAGAGCTCGGCTTATCCTGCAGTCATTCCTGTATTGCAGACCTTTCTCAATGGCAATATGGTTTCAGATCAATTGCGAAGGTGGTGATCATGGAGGCACGTTGTGATTTAAACCGGCGGGGAGTTCTCTTGGCAGTGATGAACATCAGGAGTGTCCTCAGCTTCACTAAGAGAACACCAGGTATTATCGGAACTCTAAAAAACTTATTCTCAGATATTTGAGAAAAACCTGAATGATCGCAGTCGCACAAAACAATGATAATTGGAGATTTTGGTTTGATCTGGGATCAGGCAGCTTGGTCAGGGATCCATATGGCTCCACTCAGCTAAAACGTCTTCTAAGATAAGCTGCTACTATTCAGATTACTGGCAGAGTCGCGACTGACTGACGATGTAGATCACATTGTGGGACGATTTGCTGGGCAAACAGTCAAGCGAGGACTATGAAGACTTAATGCATATGCTTTCATGGGCGTAGCCTGGCGCTACGGAAAACTGGGAAGGGATCCCTACAGTCCCTGTCGGTGTGAGCAATGTATTACTGGAGTCAAAACAATCAGTCAAGTACCTGAAACTTCTGATCTTGCTGTCGAAAGAGTTGTGGGTTGTTAGTTAACTTACTTAATTACTTAATGAAGTCAAATCTCAGTCCAACAGTCCAGACTAACTCTAACTATGTCTATGTCATTGTCCGACACTGACACACATGTTGATTAATATAGAATATGTTGATGTAAGCTTTCAACAGGACGCAGCAACAAAATCGTCGAGCGCAGGTGTAGGGATGAGGAGTATTGCAGATTTCATCAGCATATCGGACAGCCCCTGAATCAACGGTCGTCATCTTGGCAATTACAGGTGTGATCCGCGTCGCAAACCCCATACCCGCGATGACAGAAAGTCCAATAGAATTTACCTCCGTAACGACGAGGTTAACAAAATAGAAATTGATAGTTTTGAAAGACACCGCTTTCTCAGCGAGTGGTCATTGCCGTGTGAGTGTAAGTTGATGCAGAGATGAACCCAGATGCCCAAGAACAATTTGAGACCGAGTTTCAATCGACACAAAGGTAAGTCGGTGTTGCGAGAATGGTCATTTTCAATCTTACCTGCAAAAAATGGGTATTTCACTGCTATCAGATTGCGATTTCTGCATTGAAGAAAAGGATGATGCATGCCATCAACATGCCCTGAGGAAGATGAGCAGACTGCTCAGTTATATTCCCTTAAGAGTAGTTGTCGAAGATGTGCTGAAGTTGAAGTCTGAAAAATCAGATCAGTTCAATCGCTTATTCAATGCTACCAACAGAGAAAGGTCTGAATAACCTGGCAGGCCGCGTCTAGCGTGTTGTCGTCCCTTCTCTAGCAATCCTCTTTCTCCTCATTTGCTACTCGCTGGAGGAGGGACTCTGATGAACCAATAGCATCATAAGGCGTAGAATAAGGAGACGTAGCCCGTATTTGCGCCATGTTTTGGAGTGATTGGATACCCTTTTTGTGAATTTTAATTTTATACCTGCAAGTGAAACCTCTCTAAAGATGTCTTTATCGATAAGCGTAAAGGCGTAAAGGTTGAGCAATATCGTTGTTGTAATTGGTGACGTAGATCTAATGAAACATGCAATTTCAAACGTGACCATTTGCTGGATCTCTATTAATTCTTTCAGGGCTTTCCCTTCCGTGTTGGCAGTCACCAGAGAAGTGCTTCAGAAGTGGCTGTAGGTCTCACGGCTATTTTAAATATATTTAATTATTTTTTTATTTAATATTTCGGCATTGAGCTGGCAGTTTATGTCACAAGTTTCTTGGTGAAGGCGCCATTGTTGCTCTCCGTCGAAATTTTCCTATGCACGTAGTCCAACTTCGCTGAATATCGAAGAGGACTTCAAAGTAGGCGAGCTTGTTTTCCAAGTTTGTAATTTTCTAATTGACAGCAAGGGGGAGGGGGAATAAAAATGTTTTCGAAATTCTGCGCTCTCTGTAAAGCATAAGCTACATTTAGTCAGCATGGATTCCAAGTTCGTCGAATCTCGTCCACATGAAAAGGATTGAGAGTACGGTGTGCATAGGTCCTGAGGTAGTTTCCTGGAACCTGCAATACAGCATGAATCACGTCCGATGTCGATTTTGTCAGCATACGTCTGCCCTTTTTATTCATTTTAATGTCTTTTAAAAAATCAAAAAAGGATATCAGGCCACATATTATCTCGTTTTCGTCCCAAACAAAGGGAGGAAGTTCACTCCAAGTAATTTTCATTCACTTCCTCAACTGATATCGTATAGCCTACACTCAATTGCATCATACTTTCGATATCCTCCAATATCATTCTTAGATAATTTAAGGGTTAATTTCATATCCATTATGAAACAGTAATTCTTTTATCACGTAAAATAGTCTGAATTCCAAGAAAATCCAAATTAATTGATTCGTGAAACGTGTTTTGATATCATAAATTATTTAACAATTCGATTCCAAAATTTTGTGTTAAAAATGATGATTTCATGCAGGGGTAGCGGCCACATTTGAATAAGTCGTATTTATTGCTAGTGTGCGTGAATTGTTTTACCTTTATTATTTAAATTTTTTTTAATGAAGTGAGTGAGAACTTCATAGTTTTAAAATTAGTTAAGCATCAATTGGAGGCTTAGAAAGTTTTCGTTTGGCTACGAGTTCATAGACATCAAAGTATTCTTGTTATGTGTTCTCTTTTTGTTTGGATCCATATTAATTATAATAAATTTATTTCATCGATTATTGACATTAGTTTTTTGTTAGTTTGGTTACTGTGGTCATGTTGGTTGATTAAATTTCATTAAAATAGAACGATTTTTGAAATAGTGACGCAAATATGGTTAATCTATTACTGGAATACGAAAATAATTCATTATACCCTTGGCATTGAACGTAAAATTATTCAAGGATATCTTTTCATTAGCAGCCAAGAACCTGAATGAGGTTTTACTATTGTAGAGTAGAGATATTGATTGATAGAAACCAGATATTCAACACCGTTTGCTTTTAATTTAAATAATTTCTTTATCATAGAAATTAGATTGTGGCTTTGGGATATAGAAAGTGTAAGTTATTTTTTTCTAGAAAATGGAATGAAAAGTTTATGAGCTCTCAAAAGGATCGTTGCATTATTAAAAATTACTAAATTACATATAGAAAATATAGACGATTCCAGTGGAATGAAATTCTTGGATAGGAATTTATCCAGTTGCAGGGACAACCAAACTTTTCAAAAATAAATTTAAAAATTTTACTTAATGCTAACATACTAGATCAACTTCACACCAAGTCATAAGTATTAAAGGGTACAATGTATAGTATATTGCAGCTTTGAATTTGGTCGAAATTTGCTGCCTCAGACAGGCAGACAATCTAACCTGCCTATCACAAGACCCTTCAGGATAATGGTCAAGACCAAACGTGATGATCGTTGCAATTTTACAGCCTAAGAGTAAGAACATGTCCTCCTCTGCTACAGGACTGGGAATACATTTGCGCGGACAGTCGGACTTTGTTTTGCATTTAGTGGGTTTTTTTTCAGTTCGTTGACATAGCTCTTAGGATCCTATTCTACCGATTTGTGACTGTCATTGACATTGGTTAATTCAGATTAGGAAGGTTTTACTGGCGCTTTAATTGGACTCATAGAGTCTGTAGCGACAGCACTTAGTCGTCGTGGCTAATGTGGAAGGCCACGTTCGTAATGTGTTGGTACGTAATGTACCATTAATATTGCCAGCACGAGGATTTTCCTCGTAGCACTTTTAGAGACGGTCGTTCGGATCATTAAGCCTGAACTTTTTGCGTCTCTTACATCTCCTTTGGGTCAGCCATAGGCAGCTACAAAGACTATCATCCAAAATCTCATTTCCTACAGTTTATACTTGAGTCACCTCCAAATATGTAGAAATGCGTGCATATTCTTGCCTTACACTTAGTACATAGATCGTTGCCAGGAATGTACTAAGTGTTCTTGGCAGCTTGAAAATGAAATACATTTCCAGTAATATACTACAGGGTGCGGCGCTTAAATCCGGACAAATTGTTTTTTCTGTTTTAAAACAAATTTATTTACTCATAACATGAAAAAAATTGAAAATTCATTTACAGAAATATATTTGTACCTGTCGAAAGTAAAATTACTCTATATAACCTCCTTCAGCCCTAATGACCGCTTCTATCCTGGTCCTGAAACGGTCGCATGCTCTCTTCAAAGCAGCGCTGTCCAAATTGGTGAATGCTGCTTCGATAGCGGTGCGTAGAGATGCGGCATTAGGGTGCCTGGCCTCCAAACATAAAAATCCAGGGGGTTCAAATCCGGGCTATTCGGGGGCCAGAACTCTTTGCTCCAGAACATGTCCAGGTTATCCGATAGCCAGTTTTGGACTAAATTGCTCGTGTGAGCCGGTGCGCCGTCCTGCTGAAAGACGTATTGTCTCCCAGTGGCCACAGTTACTATCCAAGGTTTCACGACATTTGTCAAAACTTCCAGATAAACTTCTTTATTGATAATTTGTCCTTTTTCGAAGAAATGTGGTGGCATGACATCGCCCTCGCTGGACACAACACCTAGGACGTGAACACTAGCTGGAAATTTTGTTCGAGAAACAATCGGGACGTCTTCGGGGTCGTGGGCGAGCCATCGATCATTTTTCCGGTTGACCTGTGAAAATTTTTTCATCAGAAAAGAATCTGATTCGTCCTGCCGCATCATTTTTTAATGAACTCAATAGCAGGTTGCAGCGAGCAAGCCGTTTTGTTCTGGCAGCCTCTGACAGCATCTGACGCACCTTTATTGTGTACGACTTGTAACGCAGGTCCTCCTCAGCAATCCGACGCATGGTTCGTTCGCTGATATCCAATACTGATGCCAATTTCCGCAACGATTGCCCCGGGTCCTCCCAAATCTGCGCTTGAGCCTTTTCCACGACTGCCGGAGTTCGTGACATGCGTTTTCTCGAATGACTTTTCCTCAGAGGGTTAGCAGAAGGTTCTCGAGACACTTCAGAAACATTGTACTTAGATACAATATCGTAGACAGTTGATCTTGGGTACTTGAAGAATCGAATTATTTCTGACGGTGAACGCCCAGCGCGAAGACTTTCGATAATCGCGACTCTTCGGTTGTACTCCGCACTTGTACGTAACATCCCCGCCATTTTTAGGTTATGACTATTTACTAGCTGCCCATGGCTTTTAAAAACGCCAATAGCGACCTCTGGCGGAATTACTATATGGCGGGAAATTTGAATTGAAATTTGTCCGGATTTAAGCGCCGCACCCTGTATACGATCGTTACGTCCTCATGATGAGGTTGAATCTTACTGCAAGGATTTTTTGCATTTATATTTGTATCAACATCGTTGAAATTTTGAACCTTAGAACCCGAAGAATTCAGAGTGCTGATACAGGTATACTATGAACACATACTAACAGAACACATCCTTCGTCGCAAAGAACTTTCGTCAAGCTAGGCAACTGTAACACGCCTACATAAGCGATGATACCTGGGGACGCCAATTTACAGACTTACAAGCGGTACTTGGAACGACAAAATTAAAGGATTATAGAATATGTAATAGTCCGTTCTTCTTTCAATTCAATGCATTACAGTTTAAGCTTTCGACGTCTTTAAGGGCTAATAGAGGAGGTTGAATAAGGCTTAAAAAAGATTCAATGCGATTGAGCAAGTTCAAAAAAATACAAAATACTCAAAAAACTCATCAAAACTCCCGGAGCCACTTAAGACCACACAACGTCAGCTCATCTGGTGGTTTCTATTGATCGAACGAGTAAGGATACTACTGATAGCGAAACTAGGTGACTGGACTGGCGAATCTGTTCCTATGGTTATGCTCCTAGTTGCCTCGATTGAAAAACTACTTTGACAGAAAAATAAACTGTATGGTGTTACGGCGATCTTACGAAGGATTCGATAACAACCAAATTTCCTTTGGAATTCGTCGGATTTTCATGATTTTCTTTTTATGTACCGGATGCTTTAATTTATCTGCAACTTGACAGACAATAAACACAATTCGTATTAGTACGAAAACAGTCAAGGATAATTCAGTGATGCTTTTTATTATTTCTCATATGAAAAATCACTGGTGCAATACGAATGTAATTAAACTAAGAATGTTTGTTACATATATCACCAATCAGCGTACAATACAGTATTAATTTATATAAAACAAATACTGTTTAAAATTGTGTGTTGCTTTGAAATTATTCGTATTCGAATATTTTAGAACCATTTGCTTAGTATTTTGACAATTATTTTGAAAATCACATCAGCAAATATCTACTGATATTTCGCGATAAGTTTTGACTGTCTTCTTATCTACTATTTGGTTAAAATAATTCTCTGAATATTTTAAGAAAATAATCTCGGAAACACTAGTTGTAATGTGTTAATAATTTGTAATGTGTAAGTGATCCGGTCAGAGTAGCCTTAACCGATGTGGTCCCAATAAAAGGCAAAATTTGATGATCTAAATAATAATAAATTCGTTACACTGCTTGCAAGTCTGTTTTTCAAATTTAACGACACTAATTTTGAGTATTTAATTCTTAGCGGAAACTATGATAAAGCATTAAAATATGCAATTGAACTAAATGTTGGCTAATATTCATTTAAAATATCTATCTAAATATAAAAAGGTACGGTCAAGTTTTTTCTGTCATTTTCATTTGTTCAGCTGGCGCAATATAGCCAAGTCGTCCATGATGTGTTTCGTGTTCGCTAGCAGGCCTTAACAGAACATGCGCTATGAATGTTGTAAAAGCACTTGCCGAAAATATCTGGAAACTTCTCTGACCACCGAAATACTTGTACAACTGTCCACCAATCAACGATCCTATTGAGAATCCCAAACCATCATCCATTCCAGCTACAATACCTTGAATTGTTGCCGATGTACCAGGTGGTGCTATCGCCGAAGCATAAGCTACAATGCATGTATAACACAACGCGTACGTGCATCCTTGCATCACAAGTTCCACAGCTACCAACCACCAAGGATTGGGGATGAGTGATATCAACAGTAGCCGCACTGAATATGTGAAGAAGCAAAGAGATAAACAGTGAACATATCCTAAACGATTAAGTATTTTGCCGCTTATCAAAAAGAATATTATTTCTCCTCCTAGACATTCTGCTGCTACAACACAGCCTTCGATAAGTTTAATCGAACTCATGAATCCTGTCTCCGCAGCAACTTCCTCCAGATGCCAGAACATGAAGTAGATTATAAAAGAGTCGATTATACCAGCAATTGTTGCGAAAACAAGGAAGATCGCGATTCTTCTTTGGCTCAACAGCTTCCAGACATCGCGCAGAATGGAATCAGCTGAGGAAAGCTTTGGGAGCTGCAATATAAACCAAAACTCATGCGCTGCTGTTTTTTTTTTTTCATTTCTTAGTTAACACACTCACCTTCAGTTTAACAACACTAAGTAAATCTATTCCGCTCGCCACAACCATCACAACTATTGCTGGCGTGATCCGTTTCACGACGTCGTCCGTCATTGCATCCATAAAAAATCCTGCGATAAGTGCAGATATTCCAAATCCAATTGTTCCCCATACACGTTGTGCACCATATTTCATCTCCTGAGATTCGCCAAGCATATCAAAGCAAATTGCGTCGCTGATACAGTTTGTAACATTGAATCCAATCGTTCCCAAGCACATCAGGACCACAAACGACCAAAATGTTAACGAATTATAAAGACAATCAAGGATCTCATTTTGATCTACTGTACAAGATAATATTGACTTGTTGATATAATTTAAATCATATCCTTTCTCTTTACACAACTTCACGTTGATGTCTTTTTGGGTTGAGTTAAAATCTCTATTTGCATGTAGAACAAGTTTGAAGAGTTCCTTCTCAGGACTTAAGCATTGAACTTTTCGTGAAGACTGGCAAAACGTTATCTGAGAGATAACCTGAAATCAAAAATCAGATAGTGTACACTTTTTATATTTGCTGTGGAGTTTAGTATTTGATTTCACACCGAATCAAGATCACGACAATCAAATATGAAAATGGAACAAATGTAAAGGAATTGTAACTCCCTGAACAAATAAGTTTGCGGAGCGTGGCTCACTTACTCGGTGTCAGAAGTGGGAAATTGTGATGGTTAAACACCTCTGAATTATTTAGCAATTGATTTTACGAGACAGTTTTCTGGTGAGCATCAACAAAACACAAGGTATGATATCGGATGTTGTGAATCTTTTTGAGTATGTATTAAACTGGAAGCTATTTGGCCGAATTTGACGTAACACATAAACAAAATGGAATGGTGCATATATTTAATGGATGCGTATCGTTTTTTTCACGGATTCACGCACGGATGGGTGGGCTCAGGGCTACTATTGATTGAATTGCTGGCCTGGTAACCTTGGTCCAACGAGCGGATGTCCACAGGCCATTTGGAAGCCATGTAATCTTCCCGGTGACGCTGGTCATAATGGACCGTTTCAACGTTACTAGGACGCTGGATATTTTGTAAGTCATGGAAAACCTATTCAAGATCGTATAATATATAATGCAGGTATAGCCTGAAAGATCGCGGTTTAGTCTACTATACGAAACATGGTCGACGGAAGATGTTTAATATATCAAATGTGGCTCAAGCCTATAGAATATCTACAACTATGGACTGCTGAAGCTTAGACTACTGAACCAAGGTCCCCTAAAATCGAATTAATACAAAAAGCAGTGACCCTAAAAGGGCACGAACAATAACCAGCCTGAGGGCAGTGAGATCGACAAACGCTAGCAGCATTATAGCCAATACCGCCTACTAAACAGTAGGAAGTGGAGAGAAAAAAAAACTGTGTACCAAACAGAATTAAAGCTGAGTGCATTAACCAATGCATTAAAGAGTTATAGAATCAGCCGAATCGATCAATAATATCGTGGTAACCGTTCAACAGATGATTCGACAAGCACTTGATCCTTCGGTTATTTTACATCGAATGCGGTTCAAGTTACGGTTTATGAAATCATAAAGTGCACTTCGTTGCACAAGAGCCTCGTTTAGTATTCCACGATAATCTATTCTTGTTTACTCTTAATAAGACTCTGGGCTCTCGCTGTGACCTGTTAAAATCCTTCATATAAAACAAACGACTACAGACTAACCCTTATAATCCATGAAATCTTAAACTATTACTACTTTCTCTTTCATAAATGTTGATCGGCTATTTGAAAACTTCTCAAAAAAAAAGGGTTTTTTTCTATGTAGATTTATTTAATGAAAAAATGATAAATCATCTACTTCGAAGCTTGCATCATCTCTTCTGCTCCAGTGTTGTGCATTTTAATCGACATTAATTGGTTGATACACTCCGACCAACAGTTATATAATAGACACAACTCTTAAGGACTTGTTATATCGACCTCTAAACAACCTATTCTTTGTTTTGAAGTAAATCATCTTGCACAAGGAGAACTGGTTAGAGTTAATTGCTCACCCATACCACGCTCCTAATAAAAAGTGATCTCTACGGCACTGACAACACTCTTAAACTCACCTCACCATCGCATTGGTTGATGTCTCCACTATCTACAATAGTAAAATTGTATATCGCCTCTGAGTCTACTAAATGTTGTTTCGGCTGCGGCACAATTTCAAAACCAGCAAAACACACTGTCATTATTATGATAATCAGCATAAAAATCGTTTTACGATATCGCTGAAAAGCAAATAGATACTAAGTACTCATAAAAGATAAAATTGAAGAGTTTCTATTGTCACTATAGCAAATAGTAGAGAGCGAATGCAAAGCATATTTGTAATTACTCACTGAAAAATAATCAGCTAGAAATCCAACTGCTGGTTTCGCCAGTACATAGAGGATCGGCAGAACGGATGTAATGAATCCCATAATGTCAGGTGAGACGCCCAATTGTTTGCCAAATACAGCCAGTTGCGGCAAGATTGGTCCCATGGCTAAAATTAATGTTTGAATCATGAAAAGTTAACGACCTTAAAACCACAATATATGATTATCTCAGCATAATTTCTAGATTGTTTTCTTTTTTTTTTGATGCACTGCGAAAACTAGTCACGAATGTTCACAAACCAGAAGATAAAAATTAAATTAATGATTGTCATCAACATTTCGCAATTGGTTGCTAATTGAATTTATCACTCAATAATGGTTGATGGGATCAAGTTTCTACTTACCGGCCATGAAGAAGAAATAATGCGCCTTGATCGGCAGCAGCCTCTTGTTAATCTTCATGGCAGTATGATGATGTGTTAATCCACTGTACGTTGTGTTCCCTTCAACTTTTGCCGCCCTTACTCAACCACAATTTCCGCGAAACTGTCTTGACTGGCTTCGAATTCAGCCAAGAGCACGATTTTGAAAGCACCTCATTCTGTAACTGGACGCTGACACGAATCCTTGATGTATATACACCAGCCAAACAACCCGCTCTTCGGTAATCGCATCAATAATGAACTTGGCTCTATCGTCTCCCGGTCTTATCAATTTCCGACATTTTATCTCCTGTAACAAAGATTAAACTTATCACTTATCGACTTTTTCTTGCCTCTCATACACATAATTCTACAGTGAGCGGCTGGAATGAGCGTTATCGAAGGTGTATTGAAACAAAAGAGTGAATGGGCTAATCTCAATCCAAATATCTGTTGCAAAAAGATTAATCTTTGACCTATAGACGACAACTGAACTTATTTTCGCGGTTTCGGACACTGCTCAAAACAAATACATGTTTTTTTACTTGTAATTATTTATATCCTTTATTGTTCGCGATGTAAATCAAACCATTAAATTATATTGCTGCAAACTCAGCTTTTAACGGATGATGCAATAGTCCGCGTTAAAAAGCCTTTCGTATGATAGGGTTATGATTCTCCTCTTACTTCCATCCATTTAACAATTCGACTTTATGACTTGCAACAAACAACTTACTACGAAAAATACACTCTTTTTGTTCGACTTCATCAACCACGCATTAAAAAATCAATGAAGGCCAAAAATGTTTTTAGTCTCATCTTCACACGTTTTCAGAACAGAGTTCAATGTTCCAGTATATGATAATACGCTTTAAATCACAAAAGACAATAATAAATTTGAATGGGTAAAAAAGCTTTATTTATTGACCTATTAGGTCAAACATACTTTAAACATTTAATGGTTCGTTATTTTAAGTTTTGTGATACGAAAAAGTTCTCTATAGAGTTATGAAATGATGAATACAACCAAATTGCAAGATTTCTAAGCTAACAAAGGAAAATAAACATGCGAGCATCATTTTAACTTCCACAACTGTAGACGTTTCTAAGTAATCAGTCAATAGTCAGAACACAGCACCTGAATCGTTTTGGTGCGTTAATTCACAATTAACTGTTGGCAGTCAGCCATGTTAACAAACCTGTCAATTTTTCGATGCTATCATTACTGTCTCACCGACCAAGCTGGTCGGAAAGTGTCTGTCAGTTTTGAGTGAGTTTTACTTATTATCTTTGTCCTTAATTCTTAAAGTTCTTGCACTCTAGTATTACGCCGCCATTTCGATAAGTTCCGAATTTATTTATTAGTTTTTATTTGGGGAATCATAACATAAAACATTTTAGTAACCGAATTCGGACCTACTAACACTCTAGATTTAACAACTTAACGCGAGAATTAAAAGTCGATGAAACGTTGTTTTGCACCTAATGCATTTATATAACTTTATGCTGAAGAACGCAGTTTAATATCACTATTACTTTATTCTTAAGCAGAATAGTGAGTTATCTTTGTGCTACTACCAGCGAGAGCAAGCTAAGTAATAAGTGAACTGATCAGCGACAATAGTGAATTTAATTGGCAGAATTGATTATTGGGAAAGAAATTCAGAAGCGTCCTCGCAATTTAGAATTTTCCTTCTATCGAAAAAAAGGAAAGGTCTACAATATCTAAAGATTTCAAGATCTCGAAAGTCCCAGACCGTGTGATGAACTTCCTACTCAAGTCGCTGTTAAGTCCATCAATACTTGGTACTTAAATGAGAATATGTGCTCGTTGGATACTTTGTGCTTATATCCCATCTTGGCATGGACAATCTCGTATGCGTTCTAATACATATTCATTCGATTCTCTTCAATTCGCTTCTGCATAATGCTTGCATTCTGATTAAACTGATAAAATATTCATATTCCATATCGAACATGTATACGTCAATATTGATTTCATCACAGTTTTTTATCAGGATGTATTCATTCGAAGTATGTTGTAATAGGATCAACCCCCTGAGGTCGATTTTTCTCTGAAAAATTTCTTTGCGCGCCAGGAACAGAATAAGATAGCAAAATGAAATAACCTATATCTTGAAACTTTCAAAATTCTACATTCCATTGTTACGTCCTGCTGAATATAATCTTTAATTGGAAAATTCTTTTATTTGAAAATTCATAGAAATAAAATGCCTGTTAGTTGTCGGCTAGCAACGGTCCTGGAGTTTTGCTGGGTGTTATTCCGGACGTTTTTGAGGAATTATTTCATCCCTTATGATGTAGACTGCTTTTACTATTTTAATATGCTCTAATAAACGCTTCTGCTGAAGATAAGTGGAAGCTCAGGAGCCGTGTAAATTCTTTAATGATCTAACTTTCATACCCTCCGACTTTCTTTCTCGGTTTGATTTTGGCGAGGACTTGCAGCATGCAGTCTATTGTCAGAGAGTTATATTAGAGTCAGAGAGTTATAACTAATTAGCAACATCCCTATTGCTAGACGTCATAAGTCTACGGTCAATGGTCTCTGAAAGCAGACATACTATTTTTCACATACAAGTGTGTCTATCAAACTGTTTGGATCAGCCGATGAAGGATGGATGCTTCATCCTGTGGTTACTTTTATTATTCGGTGAAATCAGTAGGAGTATTCCATTACGAACTTCCATTAAAATCGGTTGGTGATCGCAATCGTATGGGAAAATCTGAGGTTTCTTTTGTGAACCATTAAGTTCAAATCAGAATTTTACATCCCTTAATCAATAATGTAGATAGCTCCTACATCTTAATTATTGGTTGACTGATGTAAGATGTAAGATGACATAGGAAATTTAAGAATTTCAGGCCCATAAAGTCTATATATAAAGTCAATATTGTGTAGTCCACATCAGGAGTAATACTCCTTTCTAATTTTAGTGTCCGTCATGCTTTATGTCCCCGCGTATTAAAGCCACCGGTAGTGTTCTAAGGTAGGAATCTTTATATTATTAAAGTTACTCTTTCTTTCGAGTTGAAGTACCTAAAACAAAGCCACGAACTCATCCTTGAATCTACCGTTTTTGTTGTCTAAAGTATAAACAGTGATAACACAGAGATCGCCCTGACTCCACAAACTTTTTCATGGGTTCTATAATAGCTTTCGCCACGGACAACCAAACCGCCACGACAACAATTCTAGAGTCCTGAATTCATTAAGTAACAGGAAAAATACAAAAATGATCTGGACCACGTTTTGAAGTTCTGACTCTTTTACATTGAAATGAAATTTTCTTCTATGCTAGAAATTCCGGAACTTTGGTTGTGTTTCAGCGAATTGTGTCCCTACTTGCAGGACATGTACCTTGCAAGCAAGGACATGGACTTGACAGAGACATATTCAACACGTGATCAAGAAAACGCAAAGTGATCTACGGATGTTTGTTTTCCGCAAAAAGAAAATTATTCTGGCTCTGCGGAATCTTGCCACTGCCATTCAATGAAGAAATGTTATTCGGGAGCGTACCTTGTACTGCTCCTTGAAGACGAGCTACCAATCGGTTTATCCATTTTGGGCAGCATGCCTGGTTAAGTAGAGTTGCCAGAGGATCGGTATGTTTCCTTGACACAATCAGTACAGAGATTTTAAGTCAGATTGACCAGTAAAAAACTTATTATTGTAGCCTTCATGCTGCATGTCATATCTTACGACCTGCTTCCTCGTATTTCAAGGAAACCTGTTGGTAAGATGGTGTGGTGACCCCGCATTGAACCTTATTCTTCTCAGTTGTTTATATGAGGACTGTGCGTTCTGCAAAATTTTGGAAAAGTAAAGTAGGATATTGAAATAAATTACGACTTAGGGATCTCATTTAATACAACAATACTTTGATTTTGACATTGTTGATAAGAACAATAACCTGGGGCTGTTTTTTAATTATGCATTTAATCCCACTGCAGCCATATTTGGTTCGTTCTTTCGCTGAACATAGGCTGACACTTATTCTCAAAAAGCATATAAGCATTTATAAGGTTTTCTAACAATGGAAATGAAACAATTCTACCTGCATTTTATTACCAAAATTTTTCACGTTGTTCATAAGCCGCATTGCTAGAAATAAAAGACTAGTGTAAGCGGATATAATATGAAAATTATTGAAAATCATAAAGTTAATAAAATCATGAGCTTAAGTAATGTTAAAAAACCATTGGATCGACTTAATTTTATCCTTATCTACTCGCAATGACCCATCTTAAATTTACAAGATGATTCTTTCGTCTTAATTCCTACACTCTTAGGCCCCGCACAAACATTAACGAAACCCCCGATTTAAGGATTCATCAGGTCCCAAGATAGTTTAATTTTTAAAACCGTTAGAACGTTTAATTTTTAAAATCTATATTATCATAAGGTGCTGTTACTATAAAATATTATGCACAAAACTGAAACATATCTACATAAATTTATAAAATAATTGAAAAGCAAAAGTTACTCATTGCAACGTAACCAGACATTAATTTGGGTTAACTCCTGTGAACCACGCGATTATGTTGCAATACAACACCTCAATTGCTTTTTTGGGTCTAATAGTAACTGCCTAATAGTAATTTTAACGAATAAAAGCTTCCAAAATAAAAGTAAAGGTATATCCTCAGTATTTTGCAAACTTCAGGAACCAGGTAGCAATTCTGACGACACCAAGCATGATCTTTTCGAAATGATTGGGCCATGCAGAATGTTGTGGAAAATGGTATGCATTTGACAATCAACTGCAACTAGGAAACAAGCGAAATGCTAGCAAATGCACCCACTCGTCAGACGTGAGCGTCAACCAGGACGCTAATATGAGAATACAGTTCAAATTCCAAGAGAAGTTTGAGAAAAAAACGTACGCTTGACACAGAAGGAAAGCGGCAATATAATCAGAGAAAACGAGACAACCCGTTTTCGGTCCTAACCTGGACTCTAGCGATAGAGAGTCGAGAGTCTCCTGTTTTGCGTTATAGGTGGAGCAGAAGATGCAGTTTACACTAGTTCTAAATGTCAGAATGATGTCATTATTATGAATTTTACATCAAAATTTCTTCTGATGTTAACGTCTTCATGACGTCAAGAACTAGTTCAAATGGCGTTGTTGGTTGGAGGCATTAAGGTACAAAGAAAAGTAGGTTGCCAGTGTGTGGAAGAAGTCTCGATAAAATTGACTTGATGAAAAACTGATAAGATATCATCGAAATGTCAGCAGAACATTTATTCTTATATCCTAAAAAATGACTTGCTTTCTGTTCGTATTTTAAGGTTCAATTGCAGTCATTCCGGGGAATAATTTATGCAGATGTCCAATAGAAAGATGCTCTATAAGACAAAGCTTCTTTGGTTGTAAGTTTATTTATCTATCTACTTGGATATCTATTTTTTCGGATATTTATCCTCTTAGATATTCCTTATTTGATGTACATATCTATGATGTGGTGTAACCTTGCCTATCGTATCAATCTGAGAGTGACATTGACTGTCAGAAAAATTTTCGTGCCAGCAAACATCTTCGCAAAGATAGTCGCCATAATTGATAGCATCCTTAAGGGATAACTTTTCAACAACACACGACGGCGATTTGATTTTTCCATTGAATGCAGGAAAATGATCTAAAAACAATAACATCCTTATCAACGAATGGTAAACGGCACACGAAGTTGTCGAACACGTTTAATTCATCCTTCTTGGTCTAGTCAAAATGTGTCAGTTGTTCGCAGAAGTACAGATATCTATTCGACAGGGAGAGGCGAAACACATTTGAAGATTGTATCTGAGATGAGCAGGAGGATTAACTGAGTGAGACTATCAAAGATTAGATTCAGGGATTCACGATTGCAGGAGGCTTCAGGACTATAACTTTGATTTGTTTTTTTTTTTTGTGTAGCATAACTTTTATTTTTTCGACGTTGTAATTAGTCCCATTAACCATCTGTGAGAAAGTGAGAGTGCAGTCTTTATCAGGCCTAACATCCTTTCCGGGAACTTTCCACTGACCAGTGTTACAATATCATCTAAGAACGTTACCACTCTCAAGATTCTTCTGTTGTGGTCTTCAACTATGTGGTTGCCTATGAGCATCCAACGATGTGAAATAGTATGACTCTGCGCCTCCAGTAGTTCAGATTTCAGTTTTGTTTCCTTGTAATTGCTTTGACAGGGCAACCGAGGGATCAATAAATAGATGGCCACCTGACCACCGAATCGCTTTAACCATGGTCCTCATTCTGCCAATGTTTCAGTGATGACTCTGGTTTATTACACAATCTCTACTGTTGGTTCAATTGTGACTGTTCCTTGAGGAGTTAGTTACGATCTTCATGGGATTCTAACGTTATCAACACCAAATAGTGGTGTCTGATAACACCCAACCACGCTTTCCTCCAGGACACTTTTCGATTAAGCTTGGATTGATTCTACCAACGAGGGCAAATATATTGGGCCGTGATTATTCTCACTAAACTCTGTTATCTTGATTCCAATTTGTTAGACCAATTTAGTTAGAAAGAAAGGTGGAAAGAGCTCAAGCTGGTTTCGAACACGCGCCCCTGCCACTTCTCGTCAGGTGCCAAATCACAGGCCGGGTCGCATCCATTGGCACTACCAGCTAGATGGATGCCGTCTGGTTATTTTATTTGCTTTTATTACTCTCAGCTAGAACTTGTCCTTTTTTCCAAATTGCCTTTGGTGGGCTTTATTAATTGGTATAAGGCAATGGCAATGGTATAAGTCACTTACAATGTGGTAAGTGAGAATGGATAAGTTGATCTAACAAAGCTAATGTGATCAATTTAGTTAGTTAAACCTGTAATAAATTATTTTACTGAGCACACTTCTTAACATTAGAACCATCGCGTTTCCAACTCCCATTTAGCAACAAGCAGTGCATTTGGCAAGTGTGCAAATAGCAACCAATCAATTGGTGTAAACGCGCATCAGGGGAGAACACTGATTTGACCTCTTTAAGTCCTTACATAAAAGTTCCTTGAGATCTTATTCTCTTTTATAAGCATTCGAAGGAGAATAAAAACTACAAAATGGTAAGCCATTCTTTGGACTCACTACATTTACACTTCAAACGTTCATAGCTTCCACATCGTAACGTAAATTGTTATGGTTTCACCAATTTCTAATCAAATCATTGATCGTATTGCGAATAAGTAACTTAAAAAACAATCCAAAAGCTTTTATCAACATTTTTCTACAGAAACTCAAAGCTTTATTTTACGATCTCTCACGCCTAATCGTCTTTCAGTACACCTTGAAAATTCCCCGCGGCACGAGGTAAAACCATTTCCATTGAATTGGCGAAAATGATAAACGTAAATAAAAAAAATTTGTGGGAATTTATTTTATCCAGTTCACTGTTTCCAATGATGTCATTCGGCTAATAGATACTGCAGCGACATTGCCGGAATTCACATCTCATACAACTCTGCCTAGCGGCTAATTAGCATCTCGCCTTGGTTCAATCGAAATAATTGTGATTAGTAACAGACTATAAACGTTCAAATGGGGATTCCCCGACAGCAAGCAACGATTGCGAGTGCGTTTTATGTGTAGATTTATGCAATGAGAGTGCTATAAATTTTGAATTACTTTAAATTTTAGGAGGCAGCGCATCTTAGTAACGCACTAATGGTTTAATTAATTTCAAATCAATGTTGCACATAAACGAGAGTATCTTATTCGGCGATAAAATGATGCAAATTACTTTCGAGCAAATTTTTGCAGGTTTCAATGCAAGCGTCTTGTGCCACTTTTGGAAATTTACGCTGACCTTATTCAAAAATGTGAATTTATCATTTCATAAAGTTGTTCATATGAGTTGATTCGAGGCTCACGTTACTTCGACTTCATTCAGGCTCAGCTGAATTGTGTGTGGTGAAGGCGCTATTCCGTTTGAGTTTTAATTTGTTTAACCTGAAAAATGAATTACTGATTTCTGATTAAAGAATTGTTTTTTTTCAGCTAAATAATTTCATCATTTAACAACTGAACGACATCGATTACAAAGAATGTCAGGAATAAAACAATGAATGAAATCCGAACTTTAAAATTAAGTATAACTTTTTCAGCGTAGCAACACAGTATAAGAAATGAAAATGAAAACTTTTGAATAAAATTAAAAAAATAATCAACTTTTCATAAATTCCACAATTCGATTAAATCTAATTCACACTATTCTGTAAATTTGTTGCAATCAACCATAGACGATATAACAAAAATCAAGCACATCTTTCAAAAGCTTCAAACGTTTATAATCTGCCAAACGATTGCAAGAGACATGCAATTTATTCACTTAATATGTACCCGAATTTGATTACATACGTATACATATGACTTCATATCAAACAGCTTTAAATGAATTTATTACTCGTTTTCCTCTAAAATCGTTAAGCATGCACGAATACCTCGGTGGAGGTATCTTTAGTATTCAAATTACATCTGCACTTACCTTGAACTATGTTGAAAATTCGCCAAGCAAGACCAAACCAGTACTAAATACATGAAGATCTTAACTGACCACTTTTCTGACCAACATAAAGCCGGGTTAAATGTTGAAATGATGGCTAAAAATATTCTTGGAAGATAAACAAGTTAAGGCGTCAAATATTTTTTTAAAAATGTAAACTTGTAGGTAATTTGAGTTTTGATTCGAAAAAAATCCTGACGATACACTCCGTGGAAGTTGATTTAATGCACCTTTTATTTAAATAGAAATCAATAAAAAATCAAACTGATACAATTCAATATCAATAGCAATTGCTTTTGGTATGAGTTAGAATGTCAGCCAAAACTCCACTGTCCTAACACCTGCTCGAGACAGATGCCTAATGCTGACACTATCAGGAAGTGTGGAAATACCAGAAGCAGAGCTACTTGTGGCCGCTCGGGTCTGGTCTAAAAATCTAAGTTTCGAAATAACCATCAACCCAAGGTATTATATCTGGGAAATTGCTTTTGG
Organism: Stratiomys singularior; assembly: GCA_954870665.1. NCBI lineage: Eukaryota > Metazoa > Arthropoda > Insecta > Diptera > Stratiomyidae > Stratiomys > Stratiomys singularior. Next base: position 7,023,086 of record OX940881.1, on the reverse strand, counting down.
GCGGAGTGATGACCTCAGCTCTTTCAAGCGTTACGTTGAACTTACGGAATGTCATCCACTCGCTTATCAGTCCCACTTTTATACTCACTCTGTGTGGTACAGTGAGTTGCCTGTCTAATCACGCTACATCGATCAAAGACGAGCGTAGGCGATCAAACGTAACTCATATAGTAACTGCAGCTTCCAAAGCACATTGTACAACACATACCTGGCCCAACCACTAAAGCCAAATCCATTCTTCGCCGGCCGCCAACGTATCGTGGATGAGTATACGGTGCCTAAGGTAATCCATCAATAGCCTCTTAGGCGGCTTGCTCGACTTACGGACCTGGAACGATTCCAGGGCACCGAGAATGTCTACAGGAATTCTTCACATCGGGCGTCACCTTTGGGTAAGGTAATTCTCAGACTCAGGAAGAGTTTGTTTGTTGGCTTCTTATAGTGATTCGCCTGTGTTCACGACTCGTTGCTGTGAACATACACCAACTTGTACTTCAACAGAAAACTTAAGAAGAGAATATTTCGGGCACGGTCTTTTTTCTAAACTGACGAATATTTGCATAACAGAAGAAAATAATAGGAGGTTTCCTAATGTGGTGAACAAGGTGCAAGAGATTTAGAGATTTACCCTCGACAACGAAGAAAAATCCGAACTTCTCATGCAGGAAAGATAAGTACAAGAGTGACCGTTCCACTTTTCACCATGAGTATACCAGCAGGTAAAAAATGGCGACTTGAAGCCAAACTCATCCACTCAATGGAATCTAAATTAAGTCAAACCAATAAGCATCTACGAAGCAAAAGATAGGTCCTTGAACGATATAAATCTAATATCCAAATAATTTTTCTACACATGGGACATCAATCATATACCTAGCACTGTAAACAGCCACTACAAAGTGGATAAATTAAAGTCGTATTAATTGCTTCTCAGAGATGTATCTTTGCAACTGCGGATACAACAGGTTAACCCCCGCTTGCAGGTTAAAGCTTATTTCCAAGTTGACTTGATCATTTCAAAGCTGGATTTTTTCTCGGTCTACTTGTCTTCTGCTTCAGCAAAGTCATCCTACTATGGCGTGTGCGGATCAATAAAGTAACACTGCGTGAAAGATACTTCATTAAGTGTTGAGCAGCTTTGGTGGACAGTAGTTACGATTTGAACTACGACTCAATCTCATTTTCCGCGACACACATGAACGTTACCAACTAACCTTAGTTTTGCCTGTAAAGATTTTCATTAGTTTTTGTTGTTATTCTAATTTTCCCATGTTTCGGGCTTCCGGTCAGTGCTGTTTTTCCATCAAATATGTGCCTGGTATAGTTATAATGTCGCGTCTCATAATGCAACTTTAACGATCCTTCCACTCGTTTATAATAGTCTTTTACCCCTGATCTTTAAGTCGTTTTTATTAGTTGACAACAAGTTGGACACAACTTTACCTTGCCCCTGCAGTGAAATCGATAGTGCCAAAGATTGAAGATTAAAGATAGTGTGTCTTGGTCTTTGGGACATACTTGCCAGTATTATAATTTGTCTGAAGAAGAGAAGAAAACGAAGAAGAAAGCAAAAATATTGAATAATTTTCTTAAATAATAGATTGAAGGCGTGTTGTTGATATTGTTGGAATTATTAAGTGAATAATAATGCGTTGTTGGTGTAATTTATTATTGTTGTTCGTGTCAACGGCGGCTGTGATTGGAGCTTGGAGCAAGTCTAACGATAGTGAGAAATGTAAGTAAGAAAATTTAAAACTTTTGGTACTTTGATTTCTTCTGTGACCTTCAGATACTATTTATTGCATTTTTTTCATCGACAACATTCACCTATGATTCGAATTGACTCATATCAATTCGCTACAAATTTCCTGTTTCGCGGTTGGAGTTACCTTAGCTCGATAATATTATCGCCCCACTGGCGTCTTAAGCAATTGGCACTTATGAACACTTACGTTTTTATGCGTTTTATTTGCATATATGACATTGGGTTGGAAATGTAGTGATCTACATAATTATTTAATCTTTTTTTTTGTTTTTTTAAGTTTCAATATTGATCAATGCATATTTTTTTAACAATTAGCTCATGAAAGTAGCTAAGTAACTAAGTTTATTAGTAACTAACTAAGTAGTTAGCTAGTAACTAAGTTTCCTCTTACCAATGCATTTGATTTTATTGCACATTAGAGAGCATTCACTTGCCAGGAAACAGTAGCACAACCATTGTCTGGCAAAAAAAAGAACAGCGGGAAGTCGAACCGAGTACGAGCCTTTGGAAAATACTGAGTAATTGCTGGGTTTTCCCACGTTTTTTTGGCTGTCACAAGCTTTCATACTTGTTTCTTTAAACTTGCGTTCGAAGAAATGGCTTCCTGAGGCATGAAATTATATTTCTGTTTACAAAGCACACTATTCATATTTAATTTTCCTTAATTTTTTATAAAAAGGTTTGTTACACGTATGATAAACTAGGTTTATGCATAATGGTTCTCAACACAGTACTCATTGCTTGGGTATGTTCTACCAGTAAATCTTGTCTTATCAACATTGGAATCTTTAGTCATATGTCTGATTCTATGCAAAACTTTACGCCTTTCGAGAAATTCATTTTTAAATTTCAATTCAACTACCGCATCTAACCACCCCCATACCCAACTATTCTGCATCCTGACATAAATTATGAGGATGGACCTGTAGCGGAAAAGCGAGCTGAGTAGAATTCAACTGATAGTGGACACAAGATCCTCTTCAGGATTAAGATACTTAGGAAAAGGGATGCAAACGATGCAGGGCTCTACAGAAATCGCTATCCACGTCTACGGTTCGAAAACATATTAGGCAAGTGCTATCGAAATCTTTTTCCAAGATAATCCGTAACTTAATCGTAGTTAGAAATTCAAGAGTCATACCACCGTATTACAGGAAGAGATATTTACAATAGAAGTGACTTAAAAAGCTTCTTAGGCTCTCTTACTGACTTGTATCTTTCGGTATATTAACAAACCTACCTAATTTCGTAGCTGCCTGGTTATGGTCAGTTCAGCAGAATATTTCATTTCAACGTGGTTGTCGATTTCTCGTAATTGTCCATTCCATCGATTTATTAGATGATTCGTCTATGGATCTGTATTTCATTTGCGTTCAATATGTTTTTGGATTTAATTTTCTAGCTTTATAGTTTTGTGGACTCATTGTTTCCCTGTCTAATGTATGCAGAGCTAGATTTTCATAACTAAATATTCTTAGATTACCTTTTGGGGGAACTAACATTTTTGATTGTATCGAAGCTTTAAACACTTTTGATTGTAGCGCAGGATTTTTGATTTTGCAAAACCTGAAGACGCATATATTTCGTCGAATCGCCTTGGGCGGTTTGATTCTCAGCAGCTTTCATAGATGAAGTTCCTTTGATCTAGACCGATGTTAGAGACCTAAGCCAGAATACATGTTACTCGCATCTTTTGTTGAGCTTGCTTTTTGTCATAGATTACACTGCAATCGTTCAGATATTTCTTAAGTATTTCCATCAGATATTCCAATACTTGGAATGGATTTTTATAAGGCCTTCAGCATTTCCGTCCAACTAGCGTTGAATGCGTTCCAAATCAACAGCGTCGATAGGAGGACCAACCTCATGGCGTCATCGATAGTGGATTATTCTGCTCACATGATGATCCTATCTTGAAGAAAGGTCCCATATGGAATGGACAATGTGAGTGGATCTTACCAACGTGCCTTTGGTACACGTGCAGTATATTGACGATGATCTGGAATTCCATTTTCCCTTACTAATTAGCTGGAGTCTGGCCATCTTTCATCGCTCCGGATAAAATTCATTCTAACAAGCAGGCACCCATTGTACTGATAATAAATGCAAAAAAATCAGTTGCAATATCTCAGCAGGTATACCGTCGTACTAGAGCTGTTGTTGATTTGAAGAACTGCTGATTCCAGTTTTCCTTCGAGAAGAGTAGATACTCTGTCTGTTGCTCCAAATAAATGACATCGACAAAGACGTGATATGTAGAGAAAATACTCCAAACTAGCTTGTTCATTCCATGAAAGGAGGGTGGTTAAAAACACAAATCTTCTACGTGAGTAGCTTCTAGCTAACGCTCTCCAGTTTCCTTCGCACGTCGTTCAGCATTACCAGTGAGCAGTGGGCTGTAATCATATTGCTTTTTTCTGGGCGCTCAATATAAACCATTGCGACCTTGTCCTTATTCCGAACGCGTTGAAGTTTCTGTAGGAACTTGTGACACCCTCTTTCTTATTCAGTAATTTCAGTCGTCCAATTCATCGATGCTAGCCATATTTGGGTTTTCAAGGAAACATCGATTACTTACAGGCAGACATGCAGAAAATCCTCGGTACCCCGAGAAAGCTCAATATGCTGTCGAACTTTTCTGAGCACACCATAGTGTTTCAAATGGATGTATGGTATCTGATCTAATTTTGATTGTTTCCTGGTCTGGCTAGTTTTTCAATAATATTAAGTTCAACTTTGAATATTTCTTTTCTATTTTGGCATTTTTATATTCAATTTATGTATATAGAATTTGTTTCATATTAGAAACTGGGTTTCGTCGCATATGTCCAAATCTGTAAGAATTTGTTTTGAAGCTACGAAAAACTGCGATTGGTGTCTTCATTATTATGGCAGATTCGATCGGATTATGTCTTTCTTCCTTTTTTCCTTTCCTAGGGCACAGTCAGCAAAAACATGGATATGATTATATCATGGGATAATGACAATAGTTATCATGGAATAGTTTTAATATCCATATTGACGGTGACTGTGAATTCAGTATACCCGCATTCAAATCATTCCAAGCATTCGAATATGCACACAAGTATCTAGAGAGATCTAAAAAGTCGTATTTCATAATTTAAAATCTTTTGGTGATTTTCAATTACAAAATGCTAATCAGAAGCATGTAATTTGCATAATCTCTGCATAATCTCTTTATCGAAAAACAATCTGCTATTTATTCGTTCAATTCTACATTTGGTTGGTCCCATATACCTTCATTCTCTTCATCAAGGGTGCAGCAAACTATCTACCATACATTCCGTCGTCGCCTCCACATGTCTGCATGCGAAGCCGAGACATGATTTCTGCACGAAAACAAGCCGCCAATAAAAAAATCACTAATTTTGATACCTTTACCCACCTGAAGGGGAAAAAACCCACACGAACGTTTCCTTTTTTTCGTTTTTTTAACAATCTTCAACATGAGTATAATTAATCTTCGGTTTGCTTCAAAATTTTTAGGGTTCTATTTGTAAATTCGGTTCAATACTCGTTTCATCAACATGATTCAAACGAAACAAGAAAAAACTTCACAATTTGAGAGGTCATGCTAATTTTTAACCATGAATTATTCGTCGAAATTGAAAAGTGAAAAAAAAAAATAACAAACCATGCAAGGACATGCATAAAAAGTTCTTGCATTTGATATTTATTGATTTGGAGGTAGAAGAGAGCTCAACTTAAGAAAGATTGCGATTTCGATGGGGTCAAGTTGAATTTCTTTCAAACTATCGATAGGTTTTTTTTTGTTGCCTATATTTTCTGAACAATGCAAATTTGAAAATACGATAGACCCGAAATGATTGATTGAGATGTTAATTGTCGCTGAAACGAACAGGAAAAGAAGTTTGCATGTCATTGGCGAAAAAAAGACCTGAATGTTAAAATTGGACAAAAAATAGCGCGAAATTGTTAAATTGTGGTTTTTGAACAAAAAACGTTTTCATTCTGTTTTCCTTTTTGTCTTAGAAACAATGAGTTTGCAATTTTACCTAAGTATGAATAAACGATATCGCATTTTTCTTTCAAAGTTTAAACTTTAGCACATTGCGGGCAAAAAAAAGCTTGCTATAATAATTACTTTTGGGTAAGTCAACTTTATTGCATTACATGAAAATATTTCAAACTATATGATTGGCACCGACATTAATTTTTTTTGCATTTTCTTGATTTTGAATTGTGTTTGAATAATTTATGTGTATTTTATAGTACAAAGTTGTTTTTTTGACTGATTTCAGTAATCAGCAATCTGAATGTTGTGTTCATTCCTTCGATATATAAGAGGCGTATAATAAACGCCCACATCTGCGGCAAAAAATTAACATATGCTAACAATATTTTTTTTCTTTTTTTTCTGCTTTCAACATGCATTTATTCATATCTCAACAATGTAAATGAAATTGGCAAAGTAATTAATACTTTTCATAGCCAGCTGCACCTAGATAAGGCGTGAATGGGGCTACACCCCAGGCAGATGGGACACACAATCAGTCCCATGACAATTTTTTCATATTTTTACCACTGAACTTTTTTTCTCAAATGTGAGATACTAAGACGAACGACTCATGATAAGGAGTAGACTTAAATAATTCAATTTAATACGACTTTTGCACTACGATCTCTAGTGCGAAGCCTATATAAATAAATTCTGACGAAACAATCATCGTGGTCGAAAAAAGTGCTTTGTCGCATTTTTTTGGTTTCGTTCAACAAAATTTATTCATTAATATTCATTCATAAATGTGGAGCTCTCTTTTCAACAGCTTGTTATCTTTAGGTGAATGAAGGTTGCTTTGTTGAACAAGTGTTTGGTTAATTTTTTGTGCAATTTGTGCAATTTGTGCAATTTTATTTTTAAATATATTTAAAAAATACATGAAACGCAACATCACCACACACGAACACGTTCTCGGTTCAAAGATTAACAGCTGGGCCGTTTCAGGCTGAAAAAAATAGGCAGGTCTCAAATTGTTCTACGTACTTGAAGCTCTCGATATAGTACATAGTAGTCTAGTACGAAGGACTCTACATCTGACTGCATACAAGGTATTGCTGCTATTTAATATCGAAGTCAACGAGATAAAACATTTCTTTTTGATTGCTTCCCTTTTTACGTAAACTAACTTTCAATTTTTACCCTTCTTTCATCCCTGAAGCTTTTGTTAAGGAACTTTTACCCTCTACAAAACCAAAATAAAGCAAAGCACTAGAAAAAATTTCGAATCTTCCATTTATTTTATATTTTACATTTAATATTTCATAGTCTATTTTATTTTAAGATTCTTATGGTAATAATTTATGTTATTTTTTATACTTTATTTTATTATTTTATATACATTATTTTATATATTATTATATCGTATATTTTATACTTTTTAATTTATCTTTCTGTCTTGCTTTTATCATTTCATAATTTAATTTAAAAAAAATTCACCTCGTTATTTAAATAACAAACAAAATATTTATGTAATTCGATTTTAAGTATTATTATGGAAGTAAGATGCCAAAGCTAAGGTCTCGAAAAACCTTCCCATCTTGCAGTCTGTTAATCTCCGGACTTCGTTCATTTGAAAGAGAATTACTAAAAAAATAACTTAATAAGTAAAATTTTCAGAAAGGATATTTTACCGCCAAATGTGAATAATCGAATAATAAGGTGCAAATATGTAGAAAGAAAAAATTAAAAAAAAACATCTTTTTCTCTCTTTTATATGTCGTTGCTTTTTCAATGTTCTCACCATTTGAAATTGCCCTAGAAACTCGCCTTGAAGGGTATATAGTAGCAACCAAAAAACACTTGGCATGAGAATCATATAAGCTCATCCGAAGATTGACTGCCTACAATCACATCTAAACTTCCACAATGAAATTCACTTTTATTACACGCAAAGTTTTAATTATTCCAGGGCCAAGCCATAATAAAGCACCCTCTTTGTAAGCCTCTTCCAACTAATTTCGGGTATGATTTCAGTCAATCGTCCCTTTTCTTGGCAATTTAGTTCGTCTTATTTGCCTTATGAATTTTTATCTGGTGCTTAATTTACGCACAATTGTAGGCAGCATTCCTTGACATGCATGGTGCATTCTTTTAAGATCTTCATGGAATATGTATAAGCAGTGAAGATGTCTATCTCTTGCACTCTGCAAAAAAAAACTAAGTTTGGGAATAATCGCCAATAGGGTTTTTAAAATAACATTTGTTTTTTATTGCGTTCACCTTCTTAAATCATGTCGTCATTCGTCAATATTTCACATATTCCTGCGCCTTGTCAATCGTTCGAATACATGTTTCATATATCCCTGCTTCTCCGCATTCAAGGCCGCTTTGTGTTTAAATGATGCCTTTTCGCTTTATTTGTAAATATTTGCACTATTCGGGACTGCAATTTTAATCTCAGACTTAATATCTTTTATTGTAGGCTTATGAGAATCAGCAAATCCAAAGTTAAACTGCCTGCAGTATGTAAAAGTGTTCGAGAAAACAAAAACAATTGGTTGTTGTTCTTTTTGTTGAATTTTTTTGCAGTCGATAGAACTAGTAATAACCATTCTATAACTCCTCATTCATACTTTCAAGGATGGATTGTATCCATTCTTGTTTATTGTTATTGATTGACTCCATTCCTTATCCTTGCATGGATAAGGAATTATCACTTGACAACGTTTGTATTAATTTTCCAGCCAAATCCAATGTTTTAGTGGGCGGCAGCATCAGAGCTTCAACGTTTCTTGTTTACCATGCCGGTGTACTCATTGCCGCTGTGAAGCAGTCAATAACTGCATCACGCAATTTTTTCTATACCTCAACGTTGTATTCTTTAGTGACCGTTTGACCTCTCAGAATGTATTTGTGATGTACAACACCTTATAATCAAAGAAAACAATCAACATTGTCTTAACTTTGCCTCGACATTGACGTAATTTTTAGGCCTTGGTCATCAAAATGCTTCCATTGTCAAGACAGTCGCTTTGCTTCCGGATCATTGCTAAATCATAATAATGACACATAGGAATATCACCGTTAAACGGAACAAATCAAAGGAGAAATATTTACCCGAATGTATTCAATTACTACTTTGCCTGGGGAAGTAGAAGTTTTAAGATGAGCAAGGATGGATTGCAACGATTTGTTTTATCAAATCGTTTACAGCTCAATTCTAAACTGTAAATAATTCATAACTTTGAACTAATTAAAATGATACTTTCATAGTAAAAACTGCCACGTTTATAGTTTCTGTTGTTGGTTGATTTTTGACGCTCAGTTTGTCATAAAGTCCAATATTTTAAATTTTCTTGAATTTTTCCAAAAGGACTCGCTAATTAGCGCGGTCGAGTGGGATTAATCGGAAAAGCTAAGTGACCTAAGCTGAATTAATCGAGGCAATTCTCAAAAATACCAATTTTGATAATATACTCATTCATTACAACATATCCATCTTCACTAAGCAACATGAATGCAAGCTTAATATGACTGTATATTAATTTTAAGTAGACAAAAAATTTCCATCAATTATTTTCCACGGTAATTTTAAACATTATCATCATTGCGAAAATATTTCAAGAAAAAACAAGGCGGTTATTTTTTCACGCGTCAAAGTTGTATTATCACACAGATGGGTGCTGGTTCGTATAAATTTATTTATGCAAATTTATAGTCCCAATTAGAATTCCTTTTTCACGACTTTAAGCAATAAAGTGTTATTGTGATATTTTGAATGAACTATGTTTGACCTTTAGCTTGAGTTGTAATGGACATCTTAGCGATTGTTTTTCAAAGCTTTATCTTTACTCTTGAGAGCCATTACTATAGACAAATTATGCATTCTCTTGTAAAAGTTAAAAAAAAGTACCCGACTACTGTTCCACTAGAAACAAAAACAAATAAAACTTGAGTTTAAATTGTTTGCAAGCTCATTAAAATAGAATGGCGCCTGATTCATTTATTTTTTGAGTCAATAAGAGTTTTATTAAGTTAGGAATTCATTTCTCGTAATTTCCTAAGGCCACTCACTCCGGATTATGTAACATTTCCGCCATTATCTCATATTCATGCTAATTTCGATGCATATATGTAAAAATTTAACTTTTAAGTGAGCTTTTAACAGTATTTTATAACACTGCAACGTATTTTATTCAAAACATTTGAAATATTTACCTAAAGTTGTTTCGTTTATTTGTCGCACTCTTTGGATATAAATATGCAATTTGTTTCGATTCATACTGACTGATACATGTTTGCATCGTCGTTTGCAGAAAATTGTATCAATTAATTATGTAAGTTCATAAATCGTCTCTATCAAACCAATTTGATTAACAAATAATGAGCGCATAAAACCATTTTGCATTTTATCACTTATTTGATATTCAAACATTTATTGGTATTTTGAAAACATAACATTCAATGCAAAAATGCTGGGAAGGAGAATAGGGGAGGTTTTCACCATCTCGGTAATAATATAATTAAAATTGCTAACATGAGAATTACGTCAAGGTGCAGAAAACGTGAAACAATATTATTAAATTCATACCTGTTGGTTGTTATTACAATCTTGTATTAGAAAACTTTCAGTCACATTATGCGTTATTTATGGGTAATTTGCACCTTCAATAAAAGCGAAAAAAAAAATCTTGTGGATTTTCCACTCGATAAAATCTAACCTTTGTTAAGGTCATATCTTGGTTAATATTGTATTGAAATAGTCAAACATGGTCTTCGACCATTTCCGTTTGCTCCTACAACAGGCAGCATTGCTTTTAACATTTTGCACATATCGTTATCCATACTTAACACACATTTCCGGCAAGATAAGATTCAAGAGTGAGACCAAGAAAATGCATTAAAATTGTAATGCAACCTGCTGAATGCAAGTTCAAGGCTGGTTGCAAATATGCAGACGTTATGGTAGTTATAGATTACTTTCAAGAGTTGTCTCATGGCTAAACTTAAACTTGTTTTACCAGCAAATTGTTTACTCGAACGTATCATATATGTGAATTTGATAAATATTACACGTATTTAACGACTGGGATAGGACATTCAGGAGGATGCTCACTCTAAGAAGAATAAAAAGCGTATGGTAGTATAACTATTTAGTGAGCTTATTTGTTGTTTCCCCAAACACAGCTCTATTGAACATGTTGAGAATTGGATGATCAAACAAGTTCTCTTTTGTGATATCCAAAATGGTTTTACATAATTAACATCTACTGGTTTCACCTATCAAATTTGTTTACTGTCTTCAGTTAACATTTCAATTCAAGCATATCACTGTTGAGAATTTTTATTACTTAAGAATTTCTGACGTTACCACTTGGAAAGCAAAAATTTTGGATATCTTTAATTAATTTCGTAGTAAACATTATTTAAAAACTACCTAGTAAATTCATTATTATCTCGTTATTTTGCGCCATTACAAACAATTTACCAAATCAATAATATTTTCCGAAAAACGCAAATAAATCGAACGAATTCGAGTATGGTCTCCAGCAGAAACAGTATATCCAATCGTCCATATACCGCAAGCCTATTTTTCGGATCAAACAAATATTAGAACCTTGCTTAAATTTCTCCGAAGATTTCTCCAAAGTTTCTCCAAACGTTCCTCAGTTACAAACAGGGCCTTCACCCCGTGACGGACATGGTTTGGTATTTAAATCAAGGCTATTTACGATGTCAGTGTGGGAATCCAAGACGCGCAATCCTCCTGGACTACGCACTAAACACCTATCTGTCAACCTGAAAACCTAGCCTGGAACCGTTTGACGTATGTCCCTGTCCCTTGAAGCGCCTTCTGATTACGGAAATTCCTTCTCCAGCCAGATTCGATGCTCCCGTATGTCTTTTTTAAGTGTCAGAACTGCCCGAGCATATTGTACCACGGGATTCCATTTGTCAACTGTTCTAAGGATTTATCCGACCATAGTTTCCGTGCAAAGCTCTCTAATTTCACTGAAGAGTTCACCGAGCTACTTACTCTATCCTTTGCAAGAGAAAAATGTGTGACAAGTCCCGTCCTTCTCTTCTCTACAAAACACGCAGTTAAGAGACCGTAACCTGTCAATCTTGTACAGTTAAGGCCGAAAACATCCATATCAGCTTAAGAGCTGGGTCAGAAGAAATCTGTCTCACCGTCCGCTCGATTGAGTCACGGCCTAAGGTCTAGGAGCAGGCGTGCATTCCACCTTCGCTTTGTGTTTCGCTCCTAGGACTGTTGCCAGTCACTGAGAGAGCGTTATCTCTCTTAGCAATTATCATAAACTCGACCAAACATTAGTGGAAGCACTGAATGACCAGTAGTATAATTTCCTTTCTCACTGTTGCATCTTATTTTCGTAACTTATCTTATCATCTTTATCTTTGAAAGGTTCCATTAAAAAGCTCTCAGTTATTGCTCAAAATATTTGTCCTGTTGATCTCGCATGAATTCTGCAAAAGAGCAAAGACAGGATGACCGTGAATGGTTGTTGTCACAATTCTTCCTTAATCCGAATCATATTTTTTTCTCTAAAACCAAGAGTCCTTGCGCTAAAAATAAATGACTCATAAGACTGCCTTGATTTGTGTATGAAAAATTCATTATTAACGTACGCAATCGATTGCGTAAGTAGTTGATTGTAATTCTGATACATTTGTGCGCAGAATGAATAAATTTAGCTGGTTTTTGCTCTATAAGCCTCACAATTGAGTTACATTAAACGACTCGCAAATAAACATATTCACATCTAATTGGTTTTACCACAGATCTAAATCAGCAACAATCATAATGTACCTCCTTTCGATTTCATGCACGATTGCGACCATAATTAAACACATCAACCAGATTAATTCATATTCTCTTTCTCTTATATTCACCTGACTATTGTACGGCGTATGGTATCCTACAATTTGATTTTCTAGATAAAATAAAGCTGCAACAGCGATATCTAGATATGGGATACAACATCTTGACCAAAGTGATTCATTTGCTGGGAAAATTACTAATTGATATGTTAGGATTTTACATTTAGGAATCCATTAACTTTAATATGGTAGTCCATGTGATCATTGTAAATTCAAATAAATGAATTATGTATTGTAATACGGTGCTGTATCGCTTGGGAAATCTGTACCTAATGCCTGAGGTACCGATGGCGCGTGTCATTGAAATAAATCCTAGGTCGAAACAATCAAATGATTGAACAATGCTATTGGATACTCAGCCAGTCACGTGTTATAGCAAGGTACGTGTTTGTTAAGTTTTAACAAAACAAAAAAAATAATAATGACACAGTAGTCGTCTCTACACGTCTACATTTTGTCTCACGTCTCTACATTTTGTATATTTTCTTCTAAGATGATCCATCTTACTGATCAATTGATAGCAGCGAGTTGCATAGTTTCTGAGAAGTATCTCGACCTACATCAACACGATTTTCTCACTGTCATGCCTCAAATGATCAAAGTTCTTCGATTAATCCAACAAAGATATGGAACAACTCCACGTGGGTCTGTTTCGCCATTGATTACTGCAATACACGTGACTTTGTCAACTCATCAAGAACGCCTACTTTAAATTTCTGTTTCTATTCCTCACTTTTATTTAGCCATAGCACAAACAATTTTAACATATATTTTTTCTTCATATCCTATCTAATTCCATCACGACTTATTTCTTTCTTGCAGTACGAGTATGTATTGTCGAAGGACGTGGATCATACAGGAAAATCGACAAATTCTGTCCGACGCTTGAAAGTAAATCAAATATCGAATGTGTGATTGGTGTTGATCGGCTGGATTGTATTCGACGAATTCAAAAGGGATCAGCACACTTTTCAGTATTTTCCGCGGAGGATTTAGTTGCTGCACGATGGGCAACGGTTGATATCCTTGTAACAAGCGAAATGAGATTTCACAATACTCCCTTCGAATATGAAATCGTTGCAGTTGTGGATAATGAAGCAGGCATTCACTCACCTCATGATTTACGTGGAGCGAAATTCTGCCATCCAGGACATGGTATTGAGCCACACTACACTGAAATATTAGCGAACGTAAGTTTTATTTACCAGATTTAAATCTTATCTTGACTGATCGTGGAATATTCTCTTGCAGTATTTCGAGTCGATGCTACTACCCAAGCTCTGTGAACCAGATTTATCTTTAACTGAATCCAGAATAAAAGCAAGCGCCAAATTCTTTGGACCGTCATGCAAAGCAGGACCATGGGTTCCCGACCCTATTCAAGATCGTATTCTTAAGAACCGGTATCCATCTCTCTGCGATCTTTGTTACGATGCTTACCGCTGCGGAATTGGCGATAAACATTGGGGACGCCGAGGTACTCTTTATTGCTTGACCAGCGGCAGTGGTGAGGTTGCTTGGGCCCGTCTTGATGACGTTCGAAGCCACTTTGGAGTAAGTTTAAAGCAAACCCAATCCCTTTTAAATATTATTTACATCCTTTGTCTTTTCAGTTCAGTGGCTTGCCAGCTGAAGCCAATCCTAACGAATATAGCTACCTTTGTCCAGACGGTTTACTACAACCTTTAAATACAACCTCTCCGTGTGTTTGGGTTGCAAAACCTTGGCAAGCAGTCGCAGCAAAGAAGTAAGATCAACCGTTATATCATTTCAGGACATGCGATTGTAATATTTTCTTTTGTTTTTATTGCGATTTTTTACAGTACCTATGCAGCTCATATCCAAGATCTAGTCCACAATTTATCTCACTACGAAGAAGACTGGAAGCACGCTCTTCTCAGTCTGCTCGAATCATATCACGTTAACATAACCTCGCTGGATACCACAATCCCTATTGGCGATTACCTAGAACAAGCGGTCGGATTCCAAAGCGCCTACAGCTTCCCGTCATGTAATCCACCCCGTTCAATTGTGTTCTGTACAACATCTCTGATTCAACATTCGAAATGTTCCTGGCTCCAAGAAGCTGCATCAGTTTATGGTATTGAGCCTAACTTGCAATGTATCCGTACTGAGAATTTAGAGAGATGTTTGGACGATATATCCAATAAAGCTGTTGATATAGTGCTGGTTGATCAAGATCACAGAATTCGCGCTCAAACTAAATACAATCTGAAACCAATCCTTTACGAATTCTCAAAGAATTTCGAAGAACGCTATGTGACAGTCGGTGTCGTTAAGGACCCAAGCTTAAAAACAATAGAAAGCTTGGAAGGATACAAGGCATGTTTCCCGTCATATAAAGGCGCAGCACATTTGTCTGTGTTAGAGACTTTACACAATGTATCCAAAATCGAACATCCAAGCATTGAAGGCTACTTCTCGTCAGACTCCTGTACATGGAAGTCGGATAATTGTCCTGATAAATATAAGGGCGACGAAGGCGCTTTACGGTGTTTAATTGAAACTGGAGACGTCGCATTTCTTAGTTATGATATTTTCAAAAATTTCACAGAGGGCAAATTGAATACATCATGGAGTTTCTCGGGCAATCGAAACCAATTTCATACCGTCTGTCCATACGGCAAACATCCGAAGCATAATATCTGCTATCTTCATTGGACACCGAGAGGACATCTTATGATTCATGCAAATACAACGCTAGTACGTCGAAATGAAATTCACAATTCCCTTCGTGATATGGATCGTTTGTTTGGAAAGGATATGAAGGCTCATATACCTTCATTTACAATGTTTGGACCGTTCGACAAGAGAAATAACATTATTTTCAGGGATAACACCGAAGGACTCAGAAGTATTGTTGAAATGAGGAAGGACGATTTGCATAGATCTCTGGAAGATGTTTATGAAATGTATAGTGCTGGCAAATTTACACAATCAAATGGAATGAAGACGAAGCATAGCGTTTTATCCTTTGCCTTCGTTTTAATAATAACGCTTTTAAGTTGAATGTTTTTTTAAGTAGAACTTAACTAGATGTAAAATAATTTTGCATTGTGATATTACTTTTAGATTGTAAAAATTGCCAGAACATATGAAACATTATAAACAATCATAAATTGCGTTTAAATTTGAAAAATTATTAGAAAAAAATTGGAAAGTGATCATCGCTAGTAGAAGGTTTCGATTAATGAGAATGTAAGCTAGGTTCTAGAATCGACATCATTGAATAGGATAATGAATCATTTTCATGGGGAATTCATGCGGGAATTCGTCGATAATACCTCACACAGTTGTTGTTCTGTAAACCTTAGTTTCTGCCACAAATACGTGGCAGAAAAATTTTAGACCTATAAGTATTTTCTAGCTTCTCGCCATTCGCCTTGTTTTTCTTCTTCCATCAGATTTCCTGTATTCAGGTTTTCATGTTTACCATTAAATGAGCGCCCTACGGTGACATTATTCGGCTTGATTTTCAAATTATAAATTTTGAAAATTGTTTTAATAGGAGTCTACGCTGATAATACTGCTGCAGGTTACAAGCTCCTTAAACAGGCAACTAACGGCCTATTAAGATACTTTTTAAAACATGACATTACTAAATAAGTACGAGTTAAACCTTCAGTCAAATTTTATATTTCATTGATTTGAGTTCATAGCGAAAAATTTCAAGTGCTAATTTTTTAAATAACTTAAATTCAATCAGAACAAATAATGGATAATTCAGATGCTGCATCATCCCTGGAGACCTCACTAAGCAAGGCGGAAATTTTAAGACAAATGATGGAAAAAACGAGCCGACTAAATAGTCTCAAAATCAACATTCAGGATAAAAATCTTAAAGACTTAGCCAGTGGAGATCCTAGCATTACACCACAACCACCACCATCGCTCGATGATCGTTCGCCGAATGCAGTCGTATATGTTCTCAATGAACTTGTAATGGAATACCTCCATTGGTTCGGATATCGACATTCGATCGCGATGTTTTCAACGGAGGCTGGATTCAATTCCTCTCGTCCAAATCGAGAATTGTTGGAGCGAAGAGTTGGTGAACATGACAAGGACATGCCGATTTTAGTGTTGCAGGTTTTACGATTGTTACATAGGAATAAATCGCGAATAAATACGTCAAATAGTAATTGATTGATTATGTCCTGTTTTAAGTCCACAAATTTTAATAAAAAATTATTCAGTCTAGTTCGGCTTTTGATTGATCGAAATAAAGCCGGAAATATGTCACATCAGTTAATTTGTAGAATTTTCCTTATCTTAAAATATTTAATCATATAACAAATGTAGCTTCTGTTTCGAATGTAACTTTCACCTTTCTTCAGTTGTTAACGACTAATTAGGTCATTGTCGGTCAAGTTGACACATGTTAATGGAGCACTATGCAAAGCTTGTTAACAAAACTCACATGTGATTAAATATTAAATGCAGCAGGTGGTTAAACTTGTAAACATTCTTATACATGACGAAACGTACGTATCATTGAAGTCGTGTCAAAATGAAAGTCTACCGGTCGCCATAACAACGATGTTATTACACTATCAAAAAAGTAGCAGAGCACTACGGTCGGCTATGCAGTTTTGACTTTCTTTTGTTTTGCGGTGCAAGCCGGCGTTGCATTGTTTGCCGCCTTAAATCTGAATCAAATTTCTGGAGCCAATGATATAAGTTCGTCAACAAAAGCTCATTTATCGGAAAAGTATTTACAAATGCGTAATAATCAACGTTTTCACTTTTAAAATATCTTTACCTTCGAAAATAATTATATGTATCTACTACTCAGTAGCTATGTGTGCCTCAACAGCTGATATCTGCGTCGTCATGCCAGCAAGTTGCAAACAATAACAGCTGCAATCCGTTCTGTCATTGATTAAACACAGAACGACGGAACAGCGGAAAAACCATTGACGAATAAAATGTCGAAAAGAACGAAAAATTCGGTTCCAGCTGGCTCTAGCGCAAATGTGAGTGTAAATGACTAAAGAAAATCTCATGCACTACTAGGATTTCAATGCACTTGTACTTTTATCACGCTAACTAGCACTTCGTCCTTTTCAAGCACTTGTCATCACACCAATCCACTTCAACTCACTGCAAATTAGCCTTAAACGTTTTCAGTTAACTTAAAATTTGATCGCGAATGAAGCTCTACTCTATCGCGAAATTGCACCGCTGTCGCCGCGATAGCAAGACTGATATAAAATGTACTCATATGAACAATCGTATGTATCTTCGCATACTCGTGTCGAACGCTATGACATCAGTTGAAATGTATCTTTCATTCTATTTGTGTTCCACTTATCTGTTTTTCGGAACGAATTAGCGCCTTTTATTGAAACAATTACTAGAACTCGTGATTGCAGTAGTTTGAAGCACTTGCAACATGCGCTAGATATTGGCGTGAACGACGAAAGAAATAAGGATCAGGAGGAAAGTACTCGGTAATGTGTCTAGATACTGCACACGTTTATCTTGAAGTAAACGTTCATACGAGTACGTTGCGTTGTCGAGCGAAGATACAGCACCAGCAATTGAATCTACATCTGTATGTTCTATCGAAGTCTTAACGTTTTTAAGATATTCCTCAACTGATAAATTGCATTTAACCCTGTAGTGGACAAATCTCCGTTTCATAATAAATTAATTTTTTGCTCGTCAGTATGTCAAGACAATTATCCTTGAATCATTTGCTGAAAACTTCAAAAAGAGATGTAAAAGTCAGTCGTCACGGCCGAAATTTAAAGAAGTATTTTTTTCTAGAAGCTGATAAAATTTAGGATTTCAATATTTGAATAAAAAAAATTTACTTTTGGCAATGCTATTTTCTTTTTTGGAAATGTTAATTCCTTGAATCAATACCTTATAAACGAATCTGGTGTTTTCTTCGCCTTAGTTAGATTATTCACTACAAAAACTCCCTGAAGTACTTAGAAAACTCAACAGATGCTACCAAAATTAACAGAATTTCAGGACAAGAGACTGTTAACACATATGGAAAGATGTAATTGCACACATGCAAAAAGGAATTACAAATCTGCAAGAAATGGTGATAGGCGATTGGGGAGCCACCTACGTACATAAAATGCCAGAATACTGCCTTTACAAGTTGGTAATCGACAGCTTTAACTTATCTTACATCTACTAAGCACCAGAAACTACCCGAACTGAATCTTGATTTGCCCTTTATTTAAAACTTTTCTTCCAGCACAATTTAGTCTTGTCGCCGAAAGCCACTAAACTTCTTCATTTCTGTCCAGGATATTTTCTATTTACAGCATGCTCGATCAATTTCTTAGCATTATTCAGTATTTCAGCATTATATTTGCAGTCAGTTCCATTTTTCGAGTGTCCTTTTTGCGATACGAGAATCCGAGATACGAAGAATTACGCGAACAAGTCCCGTCGAGTCCCACCCTCGCCTACAAGTAAATACACTTACTACTATATACTAGTATTATAAGTACCTTGTCAGAATCGTCAAGGACATATGTTCGAATATAACTCCGATTATTTCCTTCAACTTTGTGTTGTAATATTGTAAATATTTTAATTTTATTATCGAAAGCTAAAATATAGTAAAAAGTCAATATAAAGGAACAGCTAACTCTATATGGTCTTCTATCACTTACCACGTACTTACAGATTTCATCACTTAAACGAAATGATAGCAATTTAAAGCTCAAATCTCAAACTACCTCTACGTCTAGCAAAAAACTATCAAACACAACAAAACCAAATTTAAAAATCAAAGAAGAAAAGGAAAAAATATTAAAGAAGACACCCTCACAAACAGTTTCGAAACTTCAAACAACGAAACCCAAGCCACAAGCTGTGAAAACTTCATCAAAACCTATTAGTACTCTACAACCAAAGGATACTACAAAACTGAGACCTGCACCACTTCGTGCGAAACACAATGTAATCAACACACCAGCACAACCTAAACCACAGCAGCCAGCTGTTCCAAAAAACATGGTTATGAACAGTATTCACAACGTTACTGTTTCTTCACCGCCACCTGTAAAACGTGAAGTACCAAATCCTCCCGAAGTAACAAACTTCCGAGAAAGAACCCGAACAAGAACTCTACATCCCGAAGAGATAGTTATTTTGAAAAGGAAAAATTCTAACGAATCAAAACATTTTCAACCACATACCCCGAACCCCAACGCAACCCTCAACGATTCTCACACCAATGAAACTCTACCACAAGCTGCTCCAAAGGAGCCAGTCGCTTTCGAAGTACTATTTGACGATCCACAAAACAGTGTTCTGTCCAAACCGAAACATCCAGCGAAAAATAGTCCGCCTGAAGTGCAAAATTTCGTCAAACAAACACTGAAAACAGTTGGTGACAATTCCTCCTCAAAAAATACAGCATCTGGTCATAGCATAGAAAGCTCGCTATCTCATCCCCAAAACAGTCAAAGCAACCAGCAAGGTAATTCAGAAGATGAATCGGATGAACTAGATTACGAAGATGATTTTGAGTCCTATGAGTCTGACTTTGAAACAGGATCGTCAACAGCGTCAACACCAAGTCAAAAATCAAAAGCATCTAACGGCAGCAACTCAACGTGTACCGAGCCCGAAGAGTCTAGCGAAGCTTCAGAAGAAACACAACTACCTGTTACAGTGATTCACAAGGACGATGAACGTAAACTAGATTCGGGTAGTTACGAGATGAACTCGCGGCGACTCTTACTCCAGCATCACCAGCAACAGCTAGATAGCTTGGATACTAGTACTGTCAACTCTGAACAACTTGATTCGGGTATAAGCTATAGTGCACCAAACAGCTCCTTACTTAGAACTACATCCGAACCACCACCTATATCCCCAAAAAAGAAAAAAATTTCTAAACGTGGCCAGGAGCTGATGGCCAAAATTCAACTAGATGACATAACGGTAGTTCTCTTTGATCTTATACCCATTAAATATGAATACTTCATGAAGCTTTACGGAAATTATAACAGTACACAAATGTCTACTCAAACAAATGAGGATCGTCTCGAAACCAGCTTACAAACCGATGTTGTCGTTTCGAGATCTGTCTGGACGCAGCATCCTCCACAGTTTGATTCCAAGTTCATGCAAGAAAATGATATTCATAACCTAAAAAACGCTTGTGGAGAGTTTCAAAATGACTCGCAAGATGACAATTCAACTAACGATGCTCTGTCACAAAGCTTAAATGGAATGAGAAGGTATCGAACAGCACGAATTCGCTCAACACTCAAATCTAGTCACATCGATTTCGTTCAACTCAAGGACTTTCTTCAAAGATCTCAATTCACACTAGCATCAATTCTAAATAAACCAACAGAGCGTAAAAATCTCCAAAACTCAAATACGTCTATAACACAAGGATACTATAAATTAAATTCACGATTTCTCAGTGCCACAAAAGTTGTGAAAATTTTCTCTAACCCTAAATCAAATTTGCTCGTAGCGATACATGATGATGTGGAGAGTATTTATAGTGGAGAGTTTCGAAATTTATTATCGGTCTGGCATATCAATGAACCTAAAAATCCATTTAAATTACTGTCAACGTGGAGCCGAATTTGCAAAGCGGAAATATGTCCTGAAATGCAAGACATTATTGTTGCTGGATTGGAAGATGGTTCTATTGCTTTGTGGGATTTAAAAGAGCCATACAGTTCCGGAGTACACTTTGGTGATGGGTCTTGTTATTTTCCTCCGACTCAAACTATTACCCCTTATACAGGACTTGATGAATCGCTTTCAATCGACAATGGAATTGTGATAGATATAAAGGCGTTCAGATCAAGCCTACAACTGAGTAAACTACAAGTTTATCGGCCAATTCAGGTAAGTGACGAAGTTGAACTTACAAGGGTTGTTATTTGTTGGTTAGAGGAATTTATTGTTGGAATCAGAGATATGTTGAGGTTTTTCTAGAATGAAAGCTTCAAATGAGTTGTTCGATAATTCTAAGCAGGTTTATTTCTGATATTAACTGATAAATGGCGTTGAGACCCATTAAGGTTACCTTTAAAACACAACCAATATCATTAGATTGTAAGCCAGGTGATAAACATGAAAACAATATGTAGGACTTACCCTTGCAGTTATATTCGGGTAACATGGGTTGTTGCATCATATTGTGTACAGCGTTGCGGGACTATTGTGGTTACCCATGGTGAATGAGGGTAACATTGAACTTACAGTGCCATAAATAGCTGGGTTCCGCATACTGGTATGAAAGTTACAGGTTGTCAAAAACACTTCAAGGAGCAGCGGAGACGGATTTCTCTAAACTTTCATGTTCAGTAGATCTTAAAGATATTCATGTTGAATTTTAACATACAATATTATTTCCCTCGTTTTGTGCAAAAAGATGTACCTGTAATAAGTGTTTGTGTGACCCACTCTACAGAAAGATGAGTTACCAAAGAAGCCAGTGTAACTTCTTGCTTAAGTCTAACACGAGTATCAAAGGAATCTGTCTTTTGATTCAATATCAATACAGACATGTGCTATAGTTAATGTGCATTTCTCTCTGGCTCAAAGGCTCAATTTTGGCAGGATACTGAAAAGTTCGAACATAGTTCGGTATTCTTCGATAGGACGAAGATGACTCGTTGCCACAAATTAAACTTCCAAAGCAATCGGACGTTAGTCAACAAAATATTTCCAATTGGCTACAAGGGACAGGAAGAATCAGAAGAAGAGGAGAGTTGCCCATAAGACATGACTCACTGTAGATGGCACACTGCTGAAACTTGTCTATGAATTAAATAAAAAAAAGAGAACAATTAAAAATCGTTCTGAAGACAAAATTTAAATTTCAATCATTCTCTAAAATGAGATATCACTAAGCAAAACAAGTCTAAATTGCGTTGCTAGTCCACTTAGCTAGCTTCTGTGTCTTCTTACTAATTACCAAAGTCAAGCGTGATAATGACCACATCACCTGCTAAAGCACCTTAAGGCATAATGCTTCAACGTAGTGTGTTTTGACGAGTATTTCTACTGCATAAACCGATGAAACCACTCAATCCTATTTCAAGTCCCATTTATTTTTCTTTCAAAATCATGAATATCAAACTTTATTTTATCAAAACCTTTCAAAACTGTTTCTCCCAATGAACAGGCAAAATAACCTCTTTTAATGTTCCTAAATCACAAACCCAAATTGAGCCATTTTTTCCACTTTGAATAGCTCGTAAAATATTCTTTCCACAAACATCGGCAGTTTGTGTTTTTGCCAAACCAAATCGTGTTGCCTCCTCTGCAGAGTATTCGAATGTTGCTAGTTTAGATAAATCAGTATCAACTATATTAGTTGCTGTTATTCCAGGACAAATAATTATATAACGTATTCCAGTACGATCGTAATGAAACTCATCCTAATAAGTAAACAAAAGTTTAGTTGAACAAAGACTTTAAAACGTGTACATGAGCATACCGATAAGGATCTAGTAAAACCAACCACACCATGTTTAGATGCTGAATAGGCAGCAAAAGCATTAGAAGGCTCTAATCCTAAAACGGATGCCACGTTGACAATAATTCCACCCGGTTCATCTTTATGTTTGCCCATAAGATCTACGGCCGCGATTGTTGTATAAATTGTGCCAAGCTGCAATGGAAACGTATTTAAATAGAACCATGTCATTAAATTAAAATATTGAAAATGAACTCACCAAATTGACTTGAATAGTTAAGTCAGGATCATTATCTTTCAATATTCCACTGCAATTGATGAACATATCTAGTCCGCCCATTTTGTCCTTAGCTTGCTTGATTGCCAACTCAACTACTGATCGTTTGGTGACATCAATTTGGCCGAAAAGAATAGTCTGATTTGGAAATGCATTTTTCCACCTCTTGAGAGTGTCTGTGTCCTCTTTCAGGTCCAAAACAGCTAAGAACTGAAATCGCATGGACATTCATTTAACCTTTATGCAATTTAAGAATAGGAATAAGTGTTTAAGAATATTAAAAACAGGAAAATCACAACGAGGCAACTATTTCCTATTTAGTACATTAATTTCGGAGAGGCTACATTGAATATAGGATAAGATAGAATCAAAAGATATTTTCAAGTGAAAATTTGAGTCGTGAGAACATAAAGATTTCCTCTATCATTTGTTATCTAAATTTTAAGAACCCAAAAAATTTCTTCACATACAGAAACACCATTTTCCAGTAGTCCTTTGCAAATTTCCTGTCCAATTCCGCCTAAGCCCCCGGAAATAGCTACTTTCATTTTATTAAAGTTCACCACCATTTTCACTTTCCAATTTCACACCTCACAATTCGAAAGTTTAACACTTACTGAGCATATTATCATGCATTTTCACTAGAAGCTGATTATAAAACAATTACGTTCGGTTCGCGCTCTGACCCTAAGATTTAAATCAAATAAATACAAGACTAAATTAGTAAATAATCTGAGGATAACGATAGGTTCGAGTAAACCCATGTTTGTTTTCTATTATTATCAGAAAATTAAGAAATTTACAGTGAAATCACAAAATATCTGAATCGTGCACAACAAGAAGAAATCGAAAGGGTCTTGAAAGTTGCAAGTACCAACCGAAAGCTTTTATAATTCAAAGATAGATAATTCTGTCGCTAAATTCATAGCGCGCCACTTGTTTATTTATACAATTAAAAAGAATCGGGCGAATTCGCTTGGTGAAGATAATTTTAACACACACGAAAATGTGTTTGGAGGGTAGGAAGAAATTAAGATAATGCAATAAAGTTTACCCAGGATGTTTTATGTTTCTTACTTAAAAAATATTTTTCAAGTAATCGCAAAAGTTTTACCATGATTTTTCCATGTTAACTTACGGAAATTAATGCATAACAGGCGACAACAGTGCTCTCAAAATGTTTTTCAAAATATCAAATAATAGCAGTCGCCATCTTGGAAATCGGGAACCAAAAAATGATGCATTTCTCAGAAAGCAATGCAATTATATGTCAGCCTATCATTGAAAAAGTATTATATGCAAAAATTAAGTAACTTTAAAATATTCTACCCCATCTAACTTACAATTCTTACTTCTTATACATTTTTGAGCTGTTTATATTGTTAATCGCTCTGATACTTTCTTAACTAAAATCAGTTCAATGAAAATCCTTTCGCACAACATTTGCAGCGAGAGGGTTGGCCCGTCTACCTCCAAATCGTCGTTGTTGCAGCACTACATCGGCTCTATTTTCCATTGATGCCTCCTTGAACCGTATCGTTCCATCGACCGCCTCCTACAATCAGAAATCCGAATAATAATTCAATAACTTAGTTCAACGAGTGCGACCAACATTTCATGGATTTTCTTGTCAGATTCCGTCCCTTAGTCTTACCTGATAATGCGTTCCTATGTAATTACTCTTCAATCATTCAATGCCAAACTCCTCAATTTAGAATCCTTGAGACCTTCTGTTCGTCTAAGAGCTCGTCCGGCTCGTGGTTGCATCTTATTCGTCATTGACTACCTTCAAGTTTTGATCCTATAATGCAGGTTCTTATCCTATTATGCACGCACCTGCAAATTTAATTTTTAAGAGGAGGTTTGCGTCAGGGTCCGCTTTTCTTCTCGTACCTTATTCCGCAGGAAACTTTTTAAAATCATTATTGGAGGAGAGTATTCTCCACAAGTGCACGGGAGGTAAATAGGGAAGGTCACAAAGTATTTACTAACTGGAACAGGACACATTCGGAGCATATGACCGACAATACATACCCTTTCACTCTAAGTACATTTATCTCTGTCCTTGTTCTTGGTTGAAACGTATCTACAATGCTCCACATAATTTTTTTAAGGCCATGTCACGAAACTGTTAACTATTTATCCTTAACGCGAGCTTTACGAAAGTGCTACGTACCCTTTGTCTGTTCTCTGTGATTTGGAAAGTGGTGTAGTTACAGCGTCACCACAAATCAGCGTGAATACGCCAAAGAATTGCCGATCTAATGAGATTCAGCCAAAGTTAGTAGAATTATGTTTGATTTGGTAAATTTTTTTTCTTATTTCGTTTAAAAAGAATACCCCTCCAAAATTTTTCCAGCAAAACACAATACAAATATAAATCTGGTATTGCTTTCTATCTCTCTCTGTCTGTCTGCGCTCGAGGTATGTGTTTACGCTATGGTCTAGCTATGATCAAACGGTGTGTAGCCTTCCATTACACTCGGATCACTGGCGCATACTACATATTTCATCGACACTTTGGTGACACATCAAGGATTGATTCACAATTTTCATAAAGATATAAGTATTGACCGTGGTTTCAGCTGCTTTAAACAAAATGTTGATGTCATTTCGTCTATGCTCATAATAAAATTGCTTTCGAAGCAATGATGTGGTAAATATTCTAGTGAGTCGGACTTCAAAATCCCTCAATTTAGTCAATTGGCGAAATTATTAAAAAGTCACAAAAGTAATATTTACGCGTAGACATCGGCATAGCAGTGACCGCTATTAAGGGCTGTTTGCAATCCAAATCATTGAGAATCGCATAGCATCCAACGCCCGGATATGTAAGTCTCTTCTTCTATAGTATGCCAGTTCCTCAGTCCAGTTCCGTAGATAAACTGGTCTTGAGATCATCCATTTCACTGCCGGCCTTTAGGGTTTTTTTTTTTCAAAGAAATTTCATATCTTGGTCAGTTATTTTCTGAGCTCCGAATCCATCCTTAAAGAAGCAACTGATACTTGGTCCTACCAAGTGCTTAACGCTCTCCGGTCACTGCTTTTCAGTCCTAGATATAGACACAGTCTAACCCGGAAATTCTTCCAGTAAGTAGTTATTATGGGGCCTATTTCAAGTAGTTCATCCTTTGGTGTGGGCGCTTGATGCGACGCATGATGTGGGGGTAGCCCGAACACCAATAGCAGTACATCACAAAAACTTTACTCCACACAAGGATGTTAACCTTTCCTACACAAATTTAGTTCAGCTTGACGATTTCGAAAGCAAACATCTCACTTCATCCCCAACAACAGCTGTTATCTATAATTTTCCTTAAACTAAGGCAACTGAATTATTTCAATTAAGATAATTTGGAATCATTGAATTTTTGCTATAACTGTACACTAAAATTTAAACAAATAATTCAAAAACTTTGCCAAAAAACAATTTTCATAATATCACATACCAATTGTCGTTGTTGCCCTTTTTGAAGAATAACTCCTACAACTAATCAGTTGCCTTTTTTCAGTTCGCATCACTAAACGATTCTGGAATCATAGCGATTTGGACTCTTGTCAACTTAGAGGACAACAAATGGACATCGTTACGGCCGAATAAAATTGAAAACTCAAAAATCGAGTATAGCTCCCTATCAGCTCGATTTAAACTAACTCAAAGTGCCATCTATAATCTGCGTGACTACCTAAATCAAAAACCGAAACGGCCCAAATCAAGTTTTGAAAAAACCCGATCCTATTTTGAGAATGATTTGTTTAGCGACAGTGCCTTGAAAGAATTGCAGGAAACGAATGGTAAACCTGAACCTGATTTGGCTGGAATACGATTTACAGGTCTTGATATTGGCGTTGAAAGGATCTACGTGTCGACAAATCGAGATTTCATTTTGTCATGCACGAAAACCTTAAAATTGGAAAAGTTCAAAAAAATTGTATTTGATAGTAGCAAAGGACTATTTGCCACTGCACTGAAACTAATGTGGAGCGAAGACTATTTGATTGTAGGATTTTCGAATGGGTCTGTTGTTGCCTATCATTGCAATCAGCGAAAGCCGCAGACGCCAGATACAAACAGTCCCGCCATTGATTCAACATGTCCTACTCCTTTGGTAGAACCAAGTAAGTACGATCGATGTGAAATCGGAAAGTCCTGTACAATACAAAACCTGGTTAGAAATGAAAGATTATCGTTCGATGATCGTCCCGATAGTTGTATTCCTTCAAGACCCATGACAGCACTGGACACAAATTCAAAAATTAGCTCAAATCATCTTTTTGATAAACAAGTCCTACTAAGTGGCACAGTTCTGCGCAAGGATCTTGTGAACACTATAGAAATTACGAACGATGGAAGTAAGTTGTTCGCTTTAATGGATGGCAACTTGCGAATTTATAACTTTACAACGGATTCGGAAATTACTTGTGATTATTCCGAAACCATTCAGGATATTGGCTTGACCAAAGAAACATTTGGACGTCAGAATTTAGCTATGCTTACGAAAAACGAAGACGTACAAGTTCACATCCTAAAATAGCTAAGAAGTCCTCTATGACCAATCAACTTCATTACCAATTTTTGTTAGGAATATGCTACGGCGGTATCAACAACATGCGAAAAAGTATTTAAGGAGTGACACGCAGAACTGAAAAGTTTAAGGCCTAGTTCCATGGTACATGTTAAGAACGAATTTAGTAGTCAATATTTTAGGATCCTATAGCGCAATACAGTTGTGATAATGAACTGATATTAAATTCGACGCACGTTCAACTCCAGTTCCAATAAATCATTATTATTATTATTGTTATGTTCAAGTTAGAATGTTTTATGATCCGAATCAATAAAAGACAACAATAATTGTTACACATCCTTGTTGTTTCTCATAACAAAACAATAAAGCAATGATAAACCAGTAAAATCCTACTAAAAATTAAGTGGAACTTCTGCCGCCAGCAAATGCTAATGGTTGTATTGTATCATTCGGTACCTCCCGCTTTCAATTTCGCGTGCCCGCTCTCATACCCATCATACACTAATGCTTGCATTCTTGCCAAGTGACATGTCGCGTCCTTGCTTCACCAATATGAATGCCACACATATTTTTTTTTCCTTTTTTTCGCCTTCTGTATTTTAAGTAGTTACCAGCGCCTCGTTATTAACCTGAAGCACACGTTATGTAGTGATTTCGATAAATAACACCTGACACGGTCCCATGCGTGCACACAATTAGCAGGCCAGCCATTATCAATGGTGTTGTAATTTAGGACGAAACTTTCGGAAAAAAATATGATTTAATGGTGAGAGAAATGGGAAAAAAATCAAGAAATATTGAAAAAAGGACGGTAATTACTCGGACTGGGTGATGAAATTGGTGAGGGAAGGTGTTAAATTGCTGCACGAATCGAAGTGCATGCATATGGGATGGTGTATGTTGTTGGGCGGATTAAGGATTGTGTAGATTTGTCAATATGTAAACGAAATTTAATAGTTTTCTTGGCATTTACATCGTTCGAAATAGAATAAAAAGCAAAATTATTGTTACAAAGCTAATCGTGCACCGACTTAGATATATTTCGCTGCCAAATTCCGTCAATCCAAATGAGTCCGATTGCTATCCACATACCATTAAACAGGATCATAACGATTCAAGAAGAAAAAGTTTATTTAGGCAGCATTAGCTAATTCTCATGGGTGTTCTTAAGGCAGTGTATTACCAAGAATAGATTGCCCTAATGACAACGGCAAACATATTCATAACACCTAGCAAATATAAGCATTCGTTCAACACGCTGTGCTTATTTGATAGCTGTTATACCAATAAAAATCATAATTGCACGGTCAACTTTATTTCTCACCGCTAAGAAAGACAATATCGGAAGTATATTATCCTCATCTACAAATATTTAAGACACTATTCTAGACTAAATGGCTCTAAGAAAGACATAAGTGTAACGCAAACCTATAAGAATGGTAATTAATCATAAGAGTTCAACTAAGGACTAATCAAATAAACAATGCAATTGTCAATGGAACCAACCAACATTTCGTGCTGTCATGCCCTTGTTGATAATAATAATAAGTGGCAACAGTATTCGACCCCATATTCCCATTGTTCGCTAGAAAAGATTAAAAAGGACATAGGTCACAATTATGTGTAATGACTAGGTAAGCGGTCAAAGGGGTGTAGTGATGG
Source organism: Stratiomys singularior (assembly GCA_954870665.1). NCBI lineage: Eukaryota > Metazoa > Arthropoda > Insecta > Diptera > Stratiomyidae > Stratiomys > Stratiomys singularior. The sequence continues at coordinate 6,993,521 of OX940881.1, read as the reverse complement.
CGTTAAAAAATCGTGGCCACCGCAAGAATAACTGGATTCCAGTATGGAATAATAGATGTATTGATCCTTCGACCTTTCAGTCGTTTAACAACATAACAGAGAAAAGATATAATCATCATATAACGTACGGGTACACGTTTGACGGTCTATGGAAGTTGTGTAGGGAAGATTGGAATTTTCATCATGTTTTACACATATCCTTATTTTTTCGATAGTATTATTATAAAAACAGGTCAAAAGTAGACAAGGGAAGAGATTTCTTGATATATAAGTTGCTTCATCCGTGACTATGCATGGAAAACTATTTGTTTTACGATTATTAATATGTCTAATAATGAGCAGCGCTTTTAATTAACTCTTTATAAACTTGCAGTGGAGCCTTATTCGTGTAAAAGGATTTATAACATGGATATTAATAAAAAAAAGTTGCCAAACGCTTCGCGTAGATACACAAGCCTACATATAGACTCTAATTCTATTCAAACGTATACAATCCAATTTTATACAAACGAATGTACTCGTAAAATATTCTCACATATTTTCGCATCTCAAACAATTTTGAACTATAATTTCAGGGCTGACTTTAGAATACTTTTTGAGTCCTTCTAAACTTTCTGTTCGTCTATCAGCTCATTATTACAAAGTCAAGGAAAGCCCCTACTTTCATAGCAGCCAGGTCTGCTATTACTGTTGCGTGATCCCACCTTAGTCATTTGATCCAGCTGTTAATCAGCCTCGGATAGTCTAGCAGAAAACCTTCTAGTAAACTGCTCGGAAGACTATGTGGCCTGTTAACAATGTCAAGACGGATCTTACACAATTGCTTAACCTCGGCTTAGCCCGCAGCCAATCCAACTGGTACTCACTTCTCTCTCGAAAGAAGTTGAACTTGTTACATTTTCTTTTTGTTATCTGTAGTATAGATGGCCCGCCTATAAGCGTGCACTTCCTGGAAAGTTATGCGATTCCATAAACGATATAAACGCCAGTAGGACTAACTTGCTATCCCTGAGAATGTGTTGTCTGCATTATAGGTTGCTCATTACCATTTTGTTCCTACCATAAATGCATATTCTTCCGACTGGAAAACCATGATATGACTCTAGAGTATGTCACTTTCATTGAGTCCTTTTCCTGTTGACTCATTCCTTTCAGAGGGTAATGTAGATTGTAATATACCTTTACGAAGAAGAAATCCTAGGGTTTCATCCAGTCTTTCCACGTCGCTATATAACCCGTGCAGGAGATCCTTGCTTCTACTACTCTTCGAACTGTGTTGATGAAGAATCTGACGGGTAAACACTTCTACTCCGTTTAGCCTGCCTAGGACTTTTGATTAACCTTACTATCTACTTCATATGCAGTGCATGTGTGACATTCAGTGCTTATCACAATAAACATCGAATGCCTACACTGCCTAGCCACATACTATAGACGCAATGACCAAGTGGCTTTGTCGGAGATGTTTTTGAACCAAGGATTTAATAGAGGTTTATGATAGTTGCGGTCATCATAACACACATTAAGGAGCCTTTTATGACATGTGTATGGCAGATCCTGTTTCGAAGCCTACGAAAGAAATGTAAAGCTCCAGTTAAGAAAATTGGGAAACCGATATTATAACGAATAATTTGAAAGCCTTCCTTGAAATTTGAATGTTAGTAAAGGGGGCAGTGGTTTATGAACGAAATCACTGGTAGATACCTACGCAGAATTTTGTTGCCTACTCTTTCATCTAAAATTATTGAAACAACATTTAAGGTAAAAAACATGGACAAGATTGATAGTCAAAATTTTAATTTTTAAATCAACATTCGAACTAAGAACAATTTTTTAATTTAATGCAAAAAATTTTTTTTCTAAAGCATACACTTGAATCCACTCTCTACACCCATTCCTCCTCTATCACCCACCAAGATAGATGACCATATTTCAACCCCATCAAAACCATATGACCGAATTCTCATAACAATCTATGGATTGGGAAAATAGCTTTGCATATTAGCTCCTTTTAATATCTATTCTAAATAGATGTACATAAAACACTAAGTCAGTGTACAGACGACAAGTAATAAAGGACGTCTCATAATGAATGGGTTGTGACCAGTACAATTGTTATGAACGTTGAATAAAAATTGGTAATTCCTATTCGGTCATGCATTATTCACCAGTTCACCCATCCCCATATGCGATGATTTTTGTTGCAGTATTCACCCTTTCTGCAATTGACCCGTCAAGTTTGTCAGGACACAGGTCTAACTAGTGATCAAAGCTAAAGATTACATGAATAATTTCTCGAGGAGTTGCTATTTTACTATATTGTAATATAAATATGGGAACTCGATGCATTGCTGGGAAGGATTTTTTCAAATCATACAATATGTTTAATATCTCGCGCTTTGGTTTTGGAATTGAAGATCGATCTATGGAACAAGGACGCTTTGAATTACTCTAGGAAACAGCGAAAGTACCTCATAATTTTACTTGTAATTATGAAATGGTTTAGGATTTACTACTTTTAATCTGGAATTTCAAGGAACATTTTAAAGGAAACAGGAACAAACTTTTCAATGTAAACAATCGAACATTCCCGCTCAACAATAATCGCTTTCAACGCAAACACATTAAAACACTTAAGCCATACAAACAAATCGTATTGTTGGTACCAGGAGTTTCTCTTCAAGTCGATTGCATGCCATTGCGTCCCTTCATTTTTTTTAATGACATAAATCACCTGTAACCTATGTTCACCTGTCGTTCAGGAAAACAGAAGAAGAAAAAACTGTAAAATAAAACAAATACAAAAGGGTGATGCCGTGGAAAAGGATTCACTTAGTTCATAATTATAGGCGTAGATTACGCAGTCACCATCATACCCAGGTGCTTCATTCTCAGGTTTATGAGCTACAATTATGAATATGAACTACCCAAAGGGATACATCCTTCATGAATATCTTATGCATACTCATATCTATATCACTTTAGAATTGTGATGGGGTTGAAAAGGATAATTCATGTTTCTTTTCCCGTAATTTTTATTTTGATCATAATATCAATTGTTCATTTGATATGCATGCGACCATAAGGAAATCATTGGAAAATTTGTCCGAGCGTGATAAAGGAATTTGAAAAGATGGAAATTAGCCCTTTTTATAATTTAATCAAGGATACTTTTTATCCAAGCTATTGTAATAAAGTAGAAAAATCAACAAGAACATAAGATTTTTGCATTGGTGGTTCTACGAATCGGTTCAAACAGGTCGACGATTCAAAAATGTACTGTTAAAGTCGATTAAGGCCAAAAGTGGTTAATTCAAGGATATCTTGATTAAGAAATCACACATGAAATCTAAGACAACCTCCGGATCTAAATTATATTCTGTTGAAAATACACAAATACTGGAAGGGAATCGATCGAAACTTGTTAGACAACAGCCTTCAACCTAGTGTCCATCTGGGAGCATCTGTTGGGAGCATCAGGTTAAGATTCTACAAGATGATAACCAAACATACTCCATTCCAAGTGAACGAGACATTGATATAACCATAGCAGAATTCAACAAAAGGATCTCTTGCATGGTCTGCTGACTATGAAGGAAAGAGTTGAAAACGGTGCAAAGCTTCACTTCAGTAAATGAAATTACAATCGAAACCGCGCAGGACTTTTGTGACTTCTCACAACTCCTTCTCCAGCTGCACTCGCAACAGCCACAGAAATAGCTATAATCATCCTGGACTGCAAACTACATATCCTTCCGGATAGCAAGTTAGCATTTCAGATGCTTGACTTTAGCCACCGACTCTCATTACTTATGCGAGACTGCATACTGATACTGAAAGCTGCGCCTACCCTAAGGGAAGTAAAGCTAATATCAATTCCTGGACACAGATATGTAAAGCGAAGCGAAACATCGCTTGAAGAAGTCAGAGCTGGTGTAGCCTTTCGAAAGCCAAAATGTAAGTAGGAACAGTGAAAAGGGAGAAAAAACTAGAATGGCTGCAGAACAATTCTGAGTCCTACGATCTTACCTTAAAAAACGTGGAATGTGCAATCCTTTCATCCCTTAGAAACACTATTGATATAACAAGTTATACCCGTTGAACTTTTCAGATCGACCCACTAACCAACTAGGTATGGGAGCAGAAGACAAATGCCATGCATGTTGCAAAAAGGAAGTGTGAGCTCCTCCATGCAGTTGATGAAGCGGGATCAGTAAGTATTTATGCTGTAAGCTTTACTTAGCCTTGCTCTATATATTCAAGAAATTTTAGTGATCAACCAAATGTTTTTCCAAATATCTGGTTGTTTAGTTGACATGGCGTTTGAAGAATTATTTATTATTTGTAATTATTGCGAATGCTACGAATGCTAGACGTGTAATAATGAAAACATGTCTAAACGCCACAAAGGCTAGACATAAAATGACTGGACAACAACTGCACAAAGTTTATGATAGATATGGGACGTCCAACGTGATACTAACCAAATCACCTTTTTTGAACATATGATTTTATAATCAGAAAACTATCAGATCTTAATGACAAGGATCCATCAATGACATAATGAGTCATTGGTTACAAGTCAAGTCAAGTCAAAAGCACTTTATTTATTATTCATCGTTATCAATTTTTTAAGAATATAAAGCAGTTCTAAACAATAAAAATACGAAAAAACGTAATGGCCCAAATGGCTCTCTAAATTTGAACATTATCATTTACTAATAGAAAGAACAAAAACAACAATATCAAATTCGATTTAATTAAAATTATTTCTTATTTTAAAATTCAATTGGTAAAGGAGAAAAAACCAACCAACAATATTCAAAAAAATCAATTATGTTTACACAACATCATAGTGATCTTTTATCTTACAACTAATATATTATACCCTAATTCTAATCAAAATAATTTATTTTATACTACAATACTCAATATTCTTAACCTAAATGTTAAACATAATTTCTTAAGCCTAATATTACACCATCAACATATTCTAAATATTTAAACCTATGCCTAGTTTTTAACAAAAACGCTAAATGTAACAACCATGAGCTGAAACTCAAAAAAAAAAAAAAACTACATAAACACAAACTAAAAAACACGAATAATTTAGTCTTTGTCATTCAGCCATCAATATCTAGCCTGCTCCATCTCAGTTCGACCAGACTCAACGAATTTAGCAAATGAGTATCTCCATTGGAATCGCTGGTCTCATCTACTCAAGTTCGGAGGATATTTTATCTTTTTATCAGTGGCCCGTCTATATATATGATATTTAATTGGGACGCCATTGAAATCAAAGATATACCTCTTCATATCTAAATACATGAATGCTTCCGGAGGAACAAAGCCAGTAGCGAGGCAACTCGCAATATACTCATCTGTAGGGTGGAATGGCTGTGAAATCCAGGGATTTTCACTCACAGTTACAGATCTAGCTATATGATCGCGAAGAAGTCCCAATATGAAGTTATCGACTCTTGTCACTTTAGCAGTTTGATAAATCTTGCTATTCGATATATAGTGTTTCCAATCCATCTCAGGCTTCCTGTATAAACCAGTACATGCACGAAAACACTTCCTTTCGAAAACTCTCTTATTTTCCATCGTACTAGCACTCTGGTTGAACCAGATCTGGCACCCATATGTCAAAATTGGTCTAACCAGAGTCTTGTAACAAATAACTTTGACCTTTTGATGGATGTATTTGGAATGAAAGAGTCGACGAAGGGCCATAACTACTTTTTGTGCTTTACTCAGCATCATTTTGATATGATCTGTATAGTACAGGTATTGATCGAGATGAACACCGAGGTATCGAACACAGGATTCATACGGAATCGTCTCTGAACTATCCTCGCTTGCCATAATATGGAAATTCTTCCAATTACGTTTTAAGTCCTGGCTGGCCCCTTGAAACGTGGTCCGAAACAAAATTGTTTCGCACTTTTGCGCATTAATTTTCATTCGCCAACTATCGGTATGGAGCTGCACATCATTAAACATTCTTTGGAGGTTGCTCTGGACTATTCAAGCTTTTCGGTCTGCTGTATAAATGATCAAATCATCAGCAAACGCTACCAATGATCATGTTGGTGAGACATTAAAATCAAAGCCATTCAGTAGTTTGCGAATGAATATCGAAAATAATAAAGGCGCAGTAACTGTATCCTGTTGTAGACCATTCAAGACCTTGAAGTCGCGCATTGTCGTCAGATTTCCATCAGTTACAACGAATGATTTTCCGTATAACATACTGGAGATCATGGCAACAAGGTGTCTTAGGAAGTTGTCCTGAAGGAGTGTAAAAATTAATCCATCTAACCACACGGTATCAAACGCTTCCTCCATGTGAATGAGACACGCTCCAACACATTCTTTATGATTTAGCTTCCGACAGATGTCTGAGGTGACTTTCGCTATCGCATGTATGGTCGAATGCCTGGCACGGAAACCAAATTGGCAATTTGGCATCAACTTATGCTTGTTAATGTGAGCGTTTAAAGCTTTATTTAGTAATACTTTGAAGACCTTGCTGATGTTAGGCAACAAGCTGATTGAGCGATAGCTTTTAGGGCACGAAAATTCTTTTCCTTTTTTTAAGATTGGAAAAACCTTAGCGTTTTTCCACCCATTTGGGAAATATAAATTGCTCAACATGTTGTTGAACAATATGCAATAATTTCTTATTGCAACATCAGGCAAATGCTGGAGAACTATATTCGGAATACCGTCAATACCACATGATTTTTTGTTGTTTATCCCGTCAAATATAAAGCGCAAGTCTTCATAACTGACAAAATAATCAACAAGATTTAAGCTCGGTATTAGGTCAGATGTTAATGTCTCATTGAAATGAAGAATTGGCTCACCATGAAGCCTTGACTTGAAATTGGAAACTTCTGCTTCGACATCAGAAAATATTTGATTTCCTCTCGAAATTCGAAATGTGTTCCAATCAGGGCAAGTTTCTGTAATCCATCACATATAATCCTGTTCCCGTTTCTATCCGGAGTCGTACTATCAATTTCGATACCAGCCCTATCAAGCAGATTTAATTCATCACCAGTGACTCCAAGATTCGATACCTTCACACGAGACCTCTTACGGAATAAACTATTCACTTTTGCGAAAACGCCATCTGGGTCCTGTGGGCTAATACCCCTCAGTTTTTCCGCCCATTGATTGTTGACCTCACTCCTGAAGTATGAACGGATTAAGTTCCGAACATTTTTCAGGTGTAATTTCAGCAAAGTCAACGAGGGATGGTTGTAGTCCAAAAATCGCCGATAAATATTGTTGACGCGTGTGAGAAGAAGGCTTTTCAATCTTTTTAACCTTGCGATGGTTGGTGTTTCATGACTTCCATATTGTTTCGATGGTTAATCTTAGGCACTACTTTCTCAATCGTTACCAACGTCAGTTTCTCCAACTTCAACAAATAGGAGTCATTGGTTACGGTAGCTATTACCGACCAGGTAACCAAAAAACAGCTTTTCTAGGAGAAAAGACGACGGAGGAATCTAGAAACTGTAAGAGATCTATGTTAGAGTTTTTGAATGTTGTAGAAGTTAAAACAGCGAACTGCTTTTTTTTACATATATTTCAATAAAATACTTTTAAATCTATTTCAATCAACTGCCGAGATTCATCTTGTTTCAGAATTTTTCGCCTATTTCAAGCTCCAAATGCCCTAAATAAATACTTATAAATAAATTATGAGTACATATTTTAGTTTTAAACGCATAATTTTGGCACCAATTTTTTGTCTATAGAACATTTTCAAGTGTGGCGAATATCTTTGAGGATAACTTAAAAACATTTATTTCAAACATATCGAGCAAATCAAATAAGGTTTCAGTACTCTTCTGCCTCTTGTGAATGAATTGTTGAACAGCTTCCAGTTTTCAGGAAATTCGATTCACTTTGTACTCTTCGATTTTTCCTTACGACCAAAGGCATCATTATATCGGTATTACTATGACTGAACTTCATTTCTAGTTTTCGCCAGACGAGACGACGTTGCTTTTGCGTTTTGGTAGCACATAATTTTGCAAAAGGACCAAGTGTCTTGTAGCCATTCTTCATATACATGAGATATCCGTAGTTTTCTAGTTCGCGAAGGGCTATGGACACTTGTGAGGAAAGGTCCCCATCTACATATGGTCTGCAAAGGAAATAAATATTTCACATGTACTGCTCGATATCCTTGGCGGGACAGAAACATAATCATAGAAAACATATACTTGCGATACTCACTGATGTCTTAAATACTCAACAATATGACACTTTTCCACGCCTTTCTCGAACACAGAATGTTGTTGCAGTTTTCTCACTACATCCAACACACACAACGAGAATCGTGTGAAATATTCAGTTGGCACTTTGTCGGTAGCAAATTGTCCACTAATCAAATTACCACAAGGATCCATATTCTCAGAATTGTCCATTATGCAAAGTTTTTATCTCGATTCAATTCGTTTTCAGCTTTAACACAAATTGTACAAAAAAATTCCAACTCCTTTTTGCTTTCTCACATACAATCCAATTCAACCACCAAATAGATGGCCGAAATTGACCAATAACAGGAGGCAAGAATAAGAATATCTACAATAACAATCGATTGCAACAATTCATGAAGAACTTAAAACGAACCGAGAAGAAAAAAACATTTGTCGCTAATTTTGATTTTCGTCGTAAGGGAAACGTGCCTTGCCAGTAAGGACTTTTTGGAATTTTGGTATTGCTATTAACCTGTCCGGAGGAAGTGACACAAAAATGGTTATGAAAATTTTTAACAGAGAAAAAACAAAGAAATTGCGGTAGTATGACAAAAGTTGAAAGATCTCCTGACGGAACACTGAGGCATGCTTGGTTTTCCAGGATTTTAATGACGAATAGTTATTTACGTTCTGCTAAGAAAACTTGAAACAAAATGAAACAAAAATCACTATACGGTTAAATTGAATTCAATAGAGAGTTAAATTCATACAGCTATTTTTGCGAAGAGTAAAAGTTTTGAAATTTCAAAGATGAACATTCGATGTGGCTTCAAACGTCAACGTACGTCAAAACCATTGAGAACAATAAAAAGGTTGCATTTCAAGAGTTATTTTCCCTTTTTTCACGCAACAACACCTCTTCGATATTTTACTATTCTAAACATAAATCAAATTAAAACTTTAATCCTTTTCCATGTAAATTACAGACTCCTTAATTAATTTTAACGATTTTATTTTTCGCTACAATATACCAAACCCATGTGTTAACATATACGCGCATACCTTAAAAAACAAAATTGCCTCCTGCCAGATTTACTTTCACATGATATTAACTTCCGTCTTTCAATAAAAACAAATAAAATATTAAAATACTTCCCTTACTTGCTTCCAAATTATGTGGAGAAGAGTTTTTCAACTTATTCAACTCTTACAGACTACACAAAGAAATTAATAAATAATATCAATAATTATTCTATATCATGTATGTGAATACAGTCATACATAAATTCAGGAAGAAGTTCTATTCAACAGATTGTTTTTGAATCACTGTTATAGACGATTCTTTCCATTATGGATTACTCGCAATAGGACCCACCCACTTACAATTTCCTTTTACAGCCTATAAAAGACGACGCCATTACGATAAATACGAATATAGTCCTTAACATGAAGGGATACCACATAATATCAACCCACAACACCCAATCACGTCTAGTCGATTGAGCTGAGCTATGCATTATGTAGACGATTTGAAACAAATATTTACGACAGTCTTTCAGTTTTCAAAGGACTTCTCGGATAATCTAAAAGAATTGTCAAAAGCGTCTGGTATCTAGTTATAGAACGAGGACGATTTCCAATTCTTAGGATGGAACATTTTCATTTAAGAATTATTTAACATTCACATAGTGATGTGAGCTTGCTTATGTATGAAATACATTCCTTGCAGCCCTATGTTATATGTTATGTTACTTCCTTCACGTTTTGCAGCCACACAACTTAGAGGGTGGCGATAGCATGGAGAATCAACCAACCAGCCAACCCCGTGACACCGTTTGCCGCGTAATTATTATGAATGCAAAGGTAATTTCTGTCAACATTGCGTGATTGGTTGAATAGAAGTCAGGCAGGCAGTGTTTGAGTCCTTTTTGATTTCTCCACGGTGATTACACCATCAAAGAACAAAGGATTTGAATCGTAAACGACACTATCAATATATAAAAGTCATATTTCTATTCGGGAGTTGTTAGTCGGCCGGTTGATAGGAAGGTGCGTACAAAAGAAACGACTTGCAATCAATGAATATTTGAAATTTATCCTGTGATTTGGAAGGCAATGAAATCGGTTGACATCTTCTTCGTAAAGGACTTTTAGCAAACTAATTAAGAAAGATTAAGTAGAAAGTGATAAGTTAATAATGTGCAATAGTGCAGTGCATCGACAGTTTGTGGAGCCATTTCCATTTTCAACATTTCAATTTTTAAGGACATGCAATCGATTAATATTACCAACAGGTGGATAATATATATTTATTTAGTTGCCGAAAACTAAGTTTTAAACTAAGACACTCTTAAAATTTGTTGACTCAAATTTCGTGAATATATTTCTGCCTTTTTCGAAATGAAACCTTATTTATATATTAGACAAAATTTGATTCTGATTTTATATTTTATATATATAATTTATCCCTTTATTTAATTATTTCAACACTCGTGGGGAGTACTGGAAATTACGTCTGTATTTTTTATGTGTCCTCCTTTCCAAGTTGTGTCTTCCAAATAATGGCATTTGTTTGACGATAATTTCAATAAAATAAGGGTAGTTTTTGGCGGTTCTGTAATCTAGGAAAGTTGCTGAAAATTTCTTTGCTTTACGTGAATCACTCGCGCTTTCCATGTCTACAGAGAGTCGCAAGTTGAGAAAAAAATACATACATATTTCCGACAGCGTAGTCCAAAAGCTTTCGTTTGGGACTGAGTGCAAGGATGTTAGAGTAATTGCAGTTTTTTTGGGTATTTTTAAGAATGTATATTTAAGCATGAGTATATTTAAGAATGTTTTTCGTCGAGCATAATCGCTAACGTGTTCCGTGAAATTATCCGATTTTTTCAGCCGGAAAATTTTTTTTGTCCTCGCTTAACTTCCGTTCTACTTAATGCTTAACTTAATACTATGGTACCTCCATCCATAACTTTATGATGCTCGCATATCCTTATATATTAATTATTTACGATTTTTAACAGTGAAAAAAGTGCCTTACAGAGCTGCCAGTAATTCCAACAAATAAGCTTAAATGTAAATGCATACGCATTTCAAGTTGAATCGATCAAGAGGTCTCACTCGATGCTGAGTTCGAAAAAATAAATGAAGCGGGAAATTATCATCAATTTTTCAATTGTTTGGATTTTCCATATAAGCCTTCATAGGTTATTCACCCATTTACAATTTGACACTGTTTTACTGCCGACTACAACTTTAGCTCGGTTCGCATATCCCTATTTATTGTCATTTTAACACTTACCAAACTGAATTCTAAACTGTTTGCAACCCAAAAAATCATTTAAAATACAGAACTTTTGTTCTTTTAACTTTTGAACTTTTTGGAACATTAAGTTACATCCTTTTAATTTTTAAATGCCGCGCTACAATAACCTAGCAATATTCTACGGCCATCCATAGCGTTGGTAAATTCGCATATCAGGCATTTTCTTCGGTTTCTGGCCGCCCACAAAATAACCCGGAACACTTTTGTACTTTTGGATAGCTCAATCTTAGATCTCTCGATTGGCAACTGCTTCGAGGACACGAAAAAAACTGATTATCGTTAATATTTCTTCATGGAAAGCGCTAAGGTTTGTAAAATGGGCAATTTTGCACTTAGTTCCAACTTTTCTATATGACGATCACTCGTAGATCGGCCAGTTCATATATTCTTATTTATTGATTTTATTAATTTAAAATGTCTTCGCAAGGCAATATCATGGGTTTCACCCAGCTTAACAAAAAATCCAAAATGTTAACGTTTAGACAACAGCTTTTGTTTGGCATCCTCCCCTTCATTGAATGCACCTTATATACCATTTACAAAGAGCAGAGTCCTCGTTATTGAATAGTTGGTTATCGGTACAATTTTCTCACACTCGTGAATATACGAAAGAAATAAGAAAAACAACGCGCCAAAGATGGCATACGACAGAATTGCGTCTGTAGACGAAACAGATAAGATGGGAACGGCGGAAAATCGTTTCGAGAGTCAATTAATAATATTTCAATCCCTTTCGGGAATACATCAATTCTGAGCTTCCCGTGCGTATAAACCTTAAACTGCTAACATCTCTGGCAGCGATACCAGAATGTCTTTCCTTGTTTAGCGTAAAATTTTAAACATCATAAGCTTTGACGCCCTCTCTTTGACGCACTTTTCAAGAAGAAATTTTTTGTGGTTGTTGACCACCCGAAAATTAAATAAATGGACCAACCCGAGTGGGTGTTTGTATAACAGTCTGTATAAAAGGCACTCATAGCCTGTGTCCGCATAACTGTACAACAGACACAGAATAATCACGTATGTTCTTTATTATAGTCTATTTCCATTTTCCCAGAAATGCGGTTTCTAAGGCTTAATTTGTGATTTATATTATTTTTTATTTTCTTATTGACTCAACAGAGAAATCGAAAAAAATTACAAATGTGAATTTCAGCGAAAACGTTTTCGATAAATTCCAGATGTTCGGCAATACTATACGGTGGCAAAAGATAGCAAAACATTCGATTCAAATGAATCATCAAAACAACAACAACAACCGCTTCCTTCGCACAAAACAATCGATGCACCACCAAATCCGGATAACGCGATTTTATTTCCATCTGCATCTACAGCATTTCCAAAAGACATTGCACATTCAACAATGCCACCGATTCTTGCTTGCAGCGCATCACCTCGTTCTCCTGAAACGTTTGATTATGTTCCCGATATTGTTGGATCAACACCATCACACCTGCCCAGTCTAACATATTCGAATTTATTCAATCGACGACAAAGAGGCGAAAAACGACCCATTCCAGATGAGCAAAAAGATGAAAAATATTACGAAAGACGAAAACGAAATAATGAAGCGGCCAAGAAATCGCGAGATGCAAGAAAACTCAGAGAAGACAGGGTAAATTCAAACAGCATTGATTTATAATATAGAAAATTGTATATTTGATTTTTTTTATGTAGGTTGCATTCCGTGCTGCAATCCTTGAACATGAAAATGCAATTCTCCGCGCTCAACTTGTTGCCTTGAGAGACGAAATGACCACTCTCCGACAAATGATGGCACCTCGTGCAACACAAATATCGTTAAACCTATGATATATTCTTTTATATACTTTGTTGATTCTTTTATTTATATGTACATGTATGTGATAGTGTCGTTTGAAACAAATTAAAGAAGAAAAACAGCTTCATCCTTCTTTTCGTGTGAAAATCGGGTTAGACTATTTTCAGCGAACGTTTAATAATCGTCAACGTTTTTGTTTGCGTTTGACGAGTTTGGTAACATAAAATTGTATAAAAAAAACTTAACAGGTATTTCATCTAACAACCACATATTTTCTTTCTTTCTTCGTAAGATTTGTGCTCAAATTTTCAAAAATCCTATGTAAATATATTCCTCTAGTTTATTTTTTCGCTTTACGCGTTCTCGGCTTTTTTGGGGCTGGTCCCTCTTTCGCTGAGCTATCTTTCGACTCCTTTTTGCGAGTTTTGGCATTGACTTTCTGAAGATTTTTCAACACTTGCGATGTACTCTCATTATTACTTTCTTGATGTATTACTTCTTCCGTAGGAGGAAATGTTATAGTCGAAGAAATCTCATCTGTATCTATCGACGTCACTTCTACGTTTGGTGTAATATTCTCCATATTCTCTTCGCCTCCACCCAGCTCATGTAAAACTCGATTCTCCTCGTCTTCTGAATGTTGCTCGGATTGTTCTTCTAAGGTTGTCTCGTTGTCATCAATATCATCTGGTATGCGCCCACTATGCGTTAGACTTTTATCGATTGCATCCTTCAGCTCAGACGTTTTAATACGAAAATCGCGTACAGTTCCGATATGCAAATAATGGGAAATATGCGCGTTCGTTTTTTTACTCAACAAAATTACGAATTTGTTGAAGTTTTCCATTCGTAAAATCAGTTTTGGCAGGAATTTTGTTTCTCTCAAGACTTTCGCTTTATCCGCCCGCGGATCTTGCTTTTTCCTATTATTTTCTTCTAAAATATTCGCTTCAATATATGTGATGAGTTCGTAGATGTTTGTAGCAAGTGGTTTACCGCATGTGCGTAATAGCTGATCAAATCTGTTGAAATGAAATTTGATTAAAAGTTTCGAAAGGAAGAGATGCGGGATCCGCAATCATTTAAAAATTACTTTGTTCCTTGAAACGAGACCGGAATAAGAGCATGACGTATGATAAAATGCTTCGTCAAATTCGTTGCACAAATATAAAAGTCCATCAATAACTTCACCACGTTGTCCATTAGCGAGCCCAGTGGAATGCAGGAATTTGTCAATCGTAGAAGTGTCCCGGCCACGTGCACCAATTGCGAGCAAATCGACCTTTCCGTGGTCTTCAGATACTGAGTGCACTGTTCGGTGTCCTCTTCAGAACTAATTTTGATTCTAGCATGCAGACTCCTAGCTTTCGTTATAAAGTATTCGACGTCAGCTATTTGTTTTCGAACCAAATTCACCAAATTTAATAGCGTCGGCTCGGCAACAGCTTCGGAAATAGATTTTAACTCAAAAAGTGGATCCGTGTCGTCGTCTTCACTGATCTTCTGGAAGATTTTCTTCAAACCAGTTGCGATGGTGGTGAAAAATGCTCCTGTATGGGTTTTCATCCGTTGCGAGAATAGAATTTTATTTGCAATAGCCAATTCTTTTGCATTTAACTCGTACGTTTGGCAGAATTTAAAAATCCAATAGTATGACTCCATGCAGAGTTTGTCATCGTAAAGGATATTATCGTATAATATTTCCAAGCATTGAAATAAAGCCACCGATATTTTGTTTCCATCCATTTGTTCAGACATCTCTTCGTCCTTTATTGCAGATTCAATTACATTTTGAATTACTCCGGTGATTTTCTTTGTGTTGTCGTCACGTTCATATTCAAAATCGACTTCTTTCAGAAATGTTTCAAATTTACGTTTGAACACGGAATCCGCCGAGATTAGAGCTTGACGGAAGCATTCGATGCTTAGGTATGCAACGGGAACGTCGAATGTACTCCATAATTCTGGTAAACGCTTGATACACTTTTCATATATTAACTTGGAAACGTCCGTGAGATTCTTCAAGCATCTTCGGCTGTGTGCAATTTGTTTGTAGTCAGGTTGATTTCGAAGATCTTCAATTAATGCCGATGCTGTTTGCGTCACGAATTGAACCAAACGTCGATCACTTCGCAGACTTTCGGATGGTCTCGGTTGGGCAAAGGAAACGTAGTCACTGGTAAAAATATAATTCAAGTCGATATTTATAAGTTTTTACAAATGGAAGGTGAAAAACATGGGTTTGTTCAAAAGTTTTGAACCTAAGGTTATTACGGGCACTCTAATTTGCTGAAGTTCAGAGTTTTTTGCAACAAATCATTGCAAAAGAGATATTTCTTTTATAATATGTTATACTTACTCGTATAAAAGCCTCAAAAAGCGTTCAATAGTTGGTAAATCGGATACAGTCTCCGGCTTGAAAACTATTCGCTTGATAACAGTGCCATTTATTGTTAAATTTTGTGTCTGACCTTCTGTGTCATTACCTTTGCCCTTTTTGGTTATCTTTTTACTTTGCGTGTTGATTGAATTCTGTAATAAATACAATTTAAAAACGTGCATCGTGCATGCAAACGTGCAATCGTCCTCTCTTAACAAACCTTCATTTCTTCGCAAACTTTATAATGATGCTTAAACAAACTATGTAAAGTTTTAACATTATCATTTTCCGGCTTAGATGTCCACAAAGCGAAATTCATCAACGCTTCAATCAGACCGACAAATTGCAAAGCAACTTGATTCATTTTCTGTGTTATTGTCCCACTCTATGGATAAAATCAAAATTTATACGTTCAATAACAAACGGAAAAGTCGCTACTTACAATTTCCAACTGTTCCAAGTCCTTCAATCGAATTTTTTCGCATAACGTTGAAAATAACTCTCTCAAAACACTTGTATCATAATTTAATTCATGTTTATCGCAATTCACTACGCAAAATACGACAAAATTCGTTAACTTTCCCAAATTGTCGCATACTTCGATTTCATTATCATTAGTCGCATGATTGCGTACAATTTTATCGAATTTTATTTCGCATTTCATTTCATCAATATCAAAATATGATCGAAAATGCCAGTCGATAAATTGCAAGATGTGCGGTATTAGTTTGGGATTGATTTCAATGGCTCTTGTAAGGCCTGAAACCCCAGAATTCAAATAAAAACCATGTAACTAATAGATAAGCAATCACTTACTGTCATACAGAACGCTCTTTATTTCCAAAGTTTGATTAAAACAATTGCGTAAGATTCCAATAATCTCTAACGTTAACATATCAAAATGTCGTTGAGGATTATTACGACTTCCAAGAATTGTTTGTGACATTAGAGAAAATCCAGAAATGCTTTGTTGTGTAAAAACATTGCCCGTTCGTATAGTTGCGCGTTGTGAATTACTATTGTTTAGTAGTTTCAAAAGCATGCAAAAACCATAAACTCCCATTTGGCAAGTGCCAATATCGCTGCAAATTAAAATCATATTTCTTTTGATCTTCTACTTATTTGCAAAATAATCAACGATCTACCGTGAGTACATTGCTTTCTTCATTACATCAATGAAAGAATCACGAATAACATGTGATATTCTAATAATGGGAAGTATGAAGGACGTCATACGCATTGCAGTCGTGCCAGGAATCTGAAATGCAGTAAGTAACGAGAAATGATGCGATCTTAAGAGTTCAAGTGTAACGAGAATGCTTTTAAAATACGAATTTAAATTTGATCAAATTCTTAACAAAACTGATCATATAAAATTTACCGTTATGCAGACATAAGATTCACAAAAAAATAATCATCCAGCACCTGGATGCGACGCTATCATTCTAACCTTTTAAGGTGAATACAGAGTTTTCTTGTATACACGTTTTGTGGCAGAATACTATTACAAATAATTAACAAGAAAAATTATAATAGGGACATTATTATACTTTGATATAATACTCTAATAATAGGGACATTATAATAACATTGAAAGCCAACATAATGCATATAAACTTTGCGAGGGATCTTGCCCCAAAGACAAAAAAATATGAAAAAAGTCAACGCAGAACTGGTGAGAACGAGTATGGAGAAATTAAAAAAAATTTCCATGAGCAAAGCACTTCAAGAACTGAAGCATAAAACTGGTATCCCTAGAACAATACAGCAATGACTTAATAATATTCTACCATGTATGGGCAATGGTGCAAATCAATTTACTGGGCGAGCAACAAAGGAAATCACAATGATCGAAGTGCGCAAACGTTCCGGTACTTTCTTGTCGCATCGAACAATGAAGAATTGAAGTAAGCAATCATGGACCGTACAGAATCAAGAAAATGAAATAGCAACTAAGAACAAGTAAACAACCAAGGACCAAGCTTGGTGCATTATTCAACACCAGATAATTGTATCAAAAAAATAAATTATTATACTTACACATAAAAAGAAATCCATCACATATCTGATTGTCCTAACGCATTCTGACACTGTAAATGTATCTGTCATGCTCAGAACCGTTAAACATTCTGCAAAAATCATTTTTAACACTTACAAAAAACATGATAAAAAAATATATAACAATGTATATAACAATTGAGCAGCCGCGTTGCTTTACAATGCCCTTCCCGATATATTTATATTTACAAACAACAAATTCCAGTGCTAGTCCAAACAAAAAGGAACGGTGAGATGCGACAAAAACCATGTTTCTAAGGACATTTGAACATTTCTTTAAACTTGCTATTAAACATAATTATGTGCACATAAATCATTACTCTAGATGCAAGTTTTGTAAAAAAAAAAACCTAGGGAAATTATTTTTCATTTCAATACATCCTCAAAAACAGTACGCACCATTTGTAATTATTCTATATAATATTTAAAGTAAATACTAGAATTGTAAACAATTAAATATATCTTACCAGCATATTGATTAGCGTCCTGTTCCAAAATCATCCATTCTGCAATGTTTTTCACGATTCCTTGACCGAAGATAAAACGTTTTCGAACAAATTTTTGTAGAAATAATATTGCGAGACTGTGCATTTTCGGTGCGTTTTTCGCTTTCAACAGTGTAAATGCCAAATTAACTAGACCCGGTGTAACCACATCTTTTCCTTCCTTATTTTGATCGATCAGAATTGTGAAAATTTGCTCGAGATTAACTTGTTTTGTTTGTAATGTATCACGACACCATGCTGATATTTTCAACATATCCTTTTCGTCTTCATTGTTTGCTATAACATTACGCAAAAATGGTAGTACTGACGAAGATGAAAGACGATTATCAGGATCACGATTAATACGTGCCATGGATAGAATTGAACTTAAAACGAACGGCGTAAGAATTATATCGGGACAGGATAAAAGATTCTGCAATATTAAATACAAGTGGTTAATTTTATTTGATGATTTTAAGAATGGCTGATAGCTGATTGTTCGTAATAGGGATTCATAATCTAGTTTCGGAATGAGTTATACGTCGTTGTCAAAGATCAACAGCCCATCTTGGTTGTTGACGTTGAAGATATCTCGCCTTCGATTTCTTCGACTTCCTTCCTAGATTAGTATAATATGTTTGATGCATCTTATTTCGGACTAAATCATTCAAGATTACTTATATCTCAGACGTTTAAGTATAAAATAAGTATGATATAAGTATCCCAGACGAGTGTCCTTGATTATAAGTCTATGCCCCACCAAGCTAGAGTGCTGGTACTTCAACACAAGTATCATAAATTTATCACCGACGCCAGTGTAGCTTCTACGCGTACCTGCTGCATTCATAGCGAAGTCTTTGACCATTACAGCAACCGAACAACATAGCACCTCATCATTACCCAGGATGCGAAACAGATCTTGATCTTTATAAGCACAAAATACACTTACCCTTAACACAGCCAACAATTGCAACTCACTGATTTTGAATTGAGTACAATAGCTTAAATGATTTAAAATTGTTTCCTCTGCTTCACGCAATTGTTTGTCCGAATATTTATCTAAAGAAATAAGGACAAGTTTAGACATTCAGCAAAATAAAACATCAACCAAAATGGACTAACCTATACTGTCGAAATCAGTACTTTCACTTTCCATGTCCGCATAAAGTTTCTTATAGTAGTACTTATAGAAATAACGTTGTAATGCTATGATTGGAATGACTATTTGCGATGCTGTATTGCACATTGAAAACAATTGGAATGCAAGAGGTGGCACCTCCAACGGATCCAAGTGCTTAAAGGTGTATGTAAACTTTGTGAGGACTGTTGTGATTTCTTCATTGCTCAGTTTCATATCTCTGATAATATAAATAAATAAACTAATAAGTTTCTGATTTTTGCATATTTTTCTGACAAGGACAGGATACATCATTGAACGATTTTTCCTTACTTGCTGTCTCTATTTTCTGTTTCCGGACGGAGCTCTCAGTTACAAACAGGAATAAAAAGAATAATAATAAGACCCACCCCAAATAGCGAGCAACTGTGTAGTGTCGAAAAGCAGAAAAACGAGATACGATGAAAAATCGTTCCTCTATTCCACGTTTCACATGGACATGCCACGATGTAGCTAACATTGAAAAATAAACATAAGTTTAACAAATTAATTACCGAAACATGTTCGCAATAGGGGTTAGTACAGTCGATGGCCATTTCATGGTACAAAGATTCTTCACTATACATTTCCGATAATCCGGTCCGGCTAGTCTAACTCCGTTTACAGGCAAACTAGTTTTTGTAGCCAGAATATTTAGTAACTCCGGCAAAAGATCCTTCCAGCTGAGAACGATAAAAACAACTCATTTTCGTCACTTCCCCAATAAACTTTAATCTGCAACTTACCCTACACACTTTGCATCACCCAGTTTCAGCGAATCGATCGAATATTCCACAATCTCAATCAATTGCTCATTTGGAAAGCTTGGCAAGTCCAGAAATAATCGTGTAATTAAATCGTATGTTTGTTTATAGGACAATTCCACTTTGTTGATTTGTTTCAGGAATATTTTCACGCAACTGAATCGTTTCTCAGTCGAATCATCAGATTCATCAAAACCTCGTAGCAAAGCGTTCCAAAATACACTGCCATCTGATCGAACGATGCGATTCTCTAAGATTCCCATTAGCTACATAGTGAAGAAGTTGTGAATTATTCAAATAAGTTCCTTTAGTTTATTGCATTAAGGATAACATACTTTTGCAGCTGATGTTTTGCCGATTAATTCTTGTAGTTCGGTGATCTTCTGCTGATCCGACAACTTTATGATTTTGTTCTCTAGAAGCGCAGTCATCTTGCCGACTTTTCTAGTAGTTTAATCACATCAAAATATAGGAAAGTATCTTTAGACTCAAATGCATATACAAAGCCCGGGGTTCAGGATCGCACAACATCTGTTTTGGTGGGAAAAAATGATTTGACATTTCAAATATTTAAATAATAGTTCAACAGAAACATCAAACTGTCATATCGACTTAGCAAAGACAAGTCACACATCTAGTACGTTTTTTAAATGGTTGACGGGGAGTTCCCGGAAATGGTTTCATCCATTGCAATAAATTGTTTTTATTAACTGGGAAAATCAAAAGACAATTAAATCAAAATTTGAACCACTAAAAGCGCGGACGACACATTTTAGCTCCGCCGATTCATTGGATTAGTTATATTCTGGCTTGCAATAGAAAGAGCTAATATTTGAATGCCAGTATATGAAGGAATGAACAGTGTCAGAAATACAAGCAGAAGAAGAAACTTCAAAATTCAGAGTTTTGATTACCTTCATGATTCGTTATCGTCATCATGATTTGTTATATCTGCTAGCTGGAAGAATGAGGACACAAATACACGGCAGCTTTCATGCCGTTTTATAGAATAAGCTCGGAAGCATAGCCATTCACTAAATAGATTTTTTAGCATTAAAGGTTCCGCACAAACAACGATTTTGTGTGCTCTTTTCCGAAATTTTTTTGGAACTGGCTGCGTTTTTGGGTGGAACCAATCCTGCATATTTTGCGCTACACGCTCTTCGATAATAAAAAATTCAACTGAACACAATTTCCCAAACAATTTGAATACTGTAGCGTTGGTAATTCAATTATTAATTTTATTACAAGTCTTACATTTTTTCTATGAAAATACACCGTTTAAAAATTTAAAAAATTAAGTTACGAAGTTAACTTAAAAAATTAAGTTACGTCACTACCTACCTGATAATTTGCGCAGCGACTTCACTAAGTCAAGTCGCTACCCACATAATTCTAGACATTTTAGGAAATTTAGTCGTGGGAAAGCCTTCCGCACACTCTATTTAATTCATCGTTGTAATACAAATACATTTTCGTTACTTCGCCGAATATGGCTGTTCCAAAATTCTGCAGGTTGAGAAATAAGAATTCTCGTAAAAATAAAACAATTTGTTGACAGTACCGCAACATTCTTTATCCTGTTTGTGATGAAGGTTTGTTACGTAGGATGAACTGCTGAACAGTTTCAAAGTACATAACAACATCGCATTCTTCCTTGTACTCGCCCGTAAGTGCCCTGTTCGAAATATGCGAGATTGAATAGATTTTCCTCATCAATGTACACTAAACATTCACAATTATTTTTGCATTAGGATTATTTTGGCATCAATCTTCCTTCGTTTGCGCTCAATCGTTTTGATTGAGCGCATTAGAGATTCACTTCCGTGAATTTTTGATGGCTTCTGCATTCTTTTTCCAAGGCGGTGATTGAACTAGTAAGGCTAGATCACCTACAGCAATAGATCTATAAATCAGGACATTTGAGAGCATGAAACCAGAATGACACGCATCTATAGATGATACGAAAGTGATAGGGAACGACCGGAAATCGTTCCATTTTTTTCTCAAATTCAAACTTCAATCCCTGCTGGAAACAAAGTAAAACAAAGATGTTTGACTTCTATGATGACAAGAAGGAGTCAAACCACAAAACAACTATCAAACTAAAGGCTTTCGCCGCGAGGAGACGTTCCTGAACCAAACCGGCGAAGTGAAGAAAATCAGCACTGGAACTGACTGAGATTGAGGCCTGAGGATTGATTGAGATGATTTCACATCGTTCTGATGAGAGGCAGAGATGAAACGAGAGGCCAGCAGATGAAGCAACTAAAAGTGCCAAAGCGTGCAAATATGAAACATCCGTTGAAGCTGTCAGCGACTCAAGCGCACTAAAATTCCAGTGTGTAGCTGTGGTCACAAAAAAAAATCCCTTGCAAGCGACTATATGTTAGAAAGGGAACTTACTCAGATAGAAGACGTCGTTGAAAAGGAACTTTAGAATAGTGAAACCTTCAAAGTGCTTTCTTTAGATTAGAAATGATGCATAATAGGCTGCAGGGTTGAAAGTACCGCCAAATGGCCTGAGGGGGCCACGTGAAAGCAAACCGCTTTGGAGGGAATAGAATTGTGTTAGAAGGGAGAAGAAATACCAAAAGCTCATATCATTCATATGTTCCTATCAAAAAACGTAGGATGGACATGCTAAAACATCTAATGTAAGATGGCCATGCTAAGACGGCTACGTTTAAAAACCATTTCAGCCTCGAGAAAAGTCTCTGCAAAGGACATTTGAACGCCCTGAGCGTGTAAAATGAAGAAAATGGCCACCTACTGACTGAATACTGATTAACGTTCAGCTCTTCGAATGGTTTGACAAAGTATTAAATTCAAATCATTTACTTTCAATGTGAATAAACCAAGCAATAAAATGAAGATTTAATTTATTTTCAGTTAAAAACTTCCATAAAAAAATTTTTCTCATTCATATCCAACATGCAACATCTTTGCAGTGCATTTAATTTTCTAAACAGGGACTGCCGGTGCCAAAACTATGACAGGCAGAAATGCATCTGCCTCCCTCTTAACACAAGCCGTTAAATCAATTGTGTTAGAATCCTTCCATCACCCAAAGTTGTATAAACGTAAGTGAAATATCAAGTTATTTTTTTTTTTAAGTTTTATTATAGTTTCATAAATCCATTTCACAAATATTTGATAAGTAAACTTAAGAGCTTTCAACAAAGTTTCACATCAATGAAACGAATTATTGAAACATAACGGTATATTCAAACAGATCCTGATATTCTAATACAGTATTTTGTTAGACTGAAGTTGATTTAAGGTAATCATCTAATTCGTCGTCATTAAAAAAACAAATTGAATAAAGGTTATGATGTAAGCAAATTAATGAGGTAAACTAGATGGAGGTATTACGGAAAAACAATCTGCATCGTTGCCGATTTTATTTTGTATATTCGTGTGATTTGGGGTGAATTGTAATTTGAAATTCCGTAAGAAAAATATTTTTCAACTAAATATGAGCTACAGCGCATCTTGAAAATGAAAAACAAAGTTTTGTATTGAAAATAACCAAGAAAATGATGGCAATATATGCAGACAGTGATATGATTAAGGCAATATTAAATGTTAAGGCATTATTTGTGTTAAAAAGAAAAGCTAAAATCAATTCAGTTGGAAATTGTTGTTGTTTAAGTTTAAATCAAGTTTCAATTTATTCGACCCTGTTCGAATTTATTCTAAATCAGCATCATAAACAAATAATTCAAATTTGATCTAAATCTGTTCAGCTGAGAGCTGTTATATTGAGTTTTCTACCGAAACGATAATTTTATCTACATGTCCTTATCAACTAATTTTATTGTTATTATTTATCAAAATACTATCAACTAACTAAATCTATTAAAAAGTGTCAATTTATATTTGTTTTGTTCTTATATCTACTACGAACAAATATTTTCAAGTTAAATATCGATTTAGCTTTTTTTCTTCTTTTTTGCTTAATTTTTTCCGCGAGATATCTTCAGTGCAGCAAAGCGCTTAGATGGATAAATACGAAAAGAAAATGTATTCTTTTTTTATTTTAACATTTAACATGAAGCAGATAACAAAAATGTCTACTTCCTCCAATGTTAACTATTCAGAGGTAAAAACGTTTATCTTGCTTTTCACTTTTGAAACTTTCCATTGTAACATTCATTTTCATCCAATATTTAAATGTGTGAGGTATATTTCGGCTCGATTGTGACTATTGTTGGGATTGTGTAAAAATTTCCAAGTGGCTTTAATATTATAACAAATATTCTATTTAACAAAAAATCCTGGCTATTGCATTTATTGGTCTATTGTAAGTGTGTGATGTGTATGTGTGAGTTTAATTTATTTTGATATGGGTATGGTGTGTGTGTGTGTGTAGATAAAATATATATAAAAACCATTCTATTGCAGTGGGTGAGGTTGGGTGGATGGGAAATGATGTAAATAATTTGATTTGTTATAATATGTATATAATAAAAGAAAACCGTTCTATTGCATTATTATTATGTGGATTATGGATGAGGTATTTCTGTAAATAATTTCTTTTCCTATTGTCTACATTTATATATGTATTAATATACCTGTTCTTGAACGATTGTAAAGATTTTTAAGGATTCGAATTACAAGGTGTATTCCGTGAGGTTGTGAAACAAATTTTTGGATGCTTTCTCAAACGTCGATCCTTACGAGCATGTAGCTCGCAAATCACTCATCTAACATTTGCCGGGCCAGAACTATTTGAATCTTTAAAAACCTGTTCAACAGGATATCGTTTGAAATTCAACAGAACATAGTACATGTGATATAAATCAATAGGTTAAAAAAAAACCAATTACAATGAGGTATACATTGAAACATTTCGACATAGAGCTCTTCTGCTGCTTCAATCCTATTACATAAATTCAATTGTAGACAATTGAATAGCGGCAGTCTAGTGTATAACAGACATCAAAGATGTGTAAACGTCAATTCAAAAACAAAAATACATCTTCACAGCTTTGTACTCTTTTTGGCGAATTCGTCGATGTCGGCGTCGAGACGAATTCCAACAAGTTAAGCAACAAAATCTAATGGCCGATTGAAACCACCTTTACGATTCATATATTGACGGTATTTACGTTTTAAAATCACATGTACTTCGCCAGCATCATTACCGTCGACTTTCTTATTTTTTGTCGTATCAAAATTACAAAAGCCCATGGTTTTCATCATTTCTATTTCCTCGGGTGTTTTACCTTCTAGATCGGCTTCTGTAATTTCAGGCCGATCTGGCTTGCCACGCGATGTTGACGGATGCGCACGATCATTTGAACGTGATCGCGATCGTGATCTGAAAGTTAAAATTTAAATTTAAATCTTATGTACGACTTCCTTTTATAGACAATAGTAGAGAGTTCTGTGGGTAGTGACGACAGCGTTAGGCAACAGGTTTAGGAACTCTATGAAATAAACAAAGACGGTTGCATTTAATTTCCACAAATAATCGGGAAAAAAGTCGAATTATAGCAACATTCTTGGCTGCCTAGAAGCCTTCAAACACTTTCAACTCAGCCTCTATAGCTCAACAGTTGATCCAAGCAATTCAAAGACTAAGTATTATACCGAAAGCACAAGTTTGTCTTGATAAGAAGAATTACGAGAAAAACCACAAGGATCGTTTCGAATTCTCCTCGAAATGAACTCGGCAGCTCATTTTGCAGAATAGACCACTTTCAGTTCATCACGCGAAATGTTCATAACAAAATGATAATTGTGTAACTTTGAAAATTGAACCTAGACGTTGTAGTTGAAGATTATTTTGTATCTTGTAGAGTCTGAAATGTTATGTCTGGTACAGAGTTTGCAGTTTTAACTATTTGTTGACGTAATGAGAACGTCAGCGTTCGAAAAACATAAGAAGTTCCTCTGTTAAACTCAATTTTTTGTAAGATAGGGGTGAAACATTTGTATTTTTCTATCTTGGAATGAAGTTCCGTAGTTCGCCGTATTTGTATTAATCGTTTTTTTTCTTTTTCCGTATTTGTATTAATCGTAGACATAGGCGTCTCAGCTTTGTGCTATCTTTGTTCTCGAAACCCAGAGAACGAAACCATACATCGAAGATGACATACCGCCGGAACATGCCTGTGTACGATACAAGGAAACACTCTGGCGAAAACAATTTCTTCTGAAGTTGACAGCATTATGACGCCCAGAACTAGTTCAAACGGCGTCGTCAGTCCATGCCATTAGGTTACTCAACAGAGCTGAAACCATTTACAACTGCCCGAGCAGGCCATCAAACACTAACTGAAAGGTCATCAGTCCAAAAAACGAAAGCGAGTGGTTGTAAGTTCGCATCCAATTTTCAAAAGTTGCAAGTCTTCAGGTAAAAGTGTGTTTGAGGTCGCATTTAAAGTAGATTGGGAAAAGCAAAATATTATCAATATCAAACAAATCAACGAATATTTTTGTACGATCTGCATTTGAGGAAGATTGGTCATCATCTCACTCATTTCTGCGCCAAAACAATATTTATAACGCCAATATTTATATTTTGCGCCAAAATAAATTTTATTGATAATCTCACGATTGATAAATATTCAGTAATGAGGCACGGACAGTTAAGACAAGACAAAGAAAATAATCTTTTCACAACAGGCTTAAAAGACTATTTGATTCCTTGACGTCTCCCAAAAGCTGTCAAGATAATTCTCGCCGATTTCAAAGCCTGCCTCGGGGAAGAGGGAACTCAGAGAGGTACTACTGCAAGTCAAAGTTTAAGCGAAATATCAAATGAAAACAATCAGTACATCATTGGTTTCGCCTGTTGCAGAAGTCTTGTGGTATAACCAACACGATCTGGGTATAAGTGAATAAAAAAAGTATAAAGGCCTTTGCACACTGCATCAGAACAATTACATTTAGATCGCGGCAAGATTATTCTCCAGCTCCCTTGATCCCAGGTCTTATCGAGGAATTAAGTGTGATTTCGATTTTTGTCTGGTAAAGTCTGGCTATAGATGACGAATGCTAAGGAAATATGAAGTAAAAGCCAGCTGAATCCGTTAATCCCAAATTAAAAAACTCCAAGTGAATCAGTATAGCCCATGTATATAAAGCCGGGCTGGATGAAAGAATGACAAGGGCCCTTTTGCATAAATCCGCGCCCTGCAGATCTGAACATTTCGTCCTGACTCAACATACGAGACTTGTTACGAACTGAGGAACCGAATCATGTCGGTCGCTGAATGTTACTGGTGAAAAAGAAATGACTGATTATGATGCGCTCAGAAGGACCAGGTGTACAGGCAACTTATACAATAAAATAAAAGGTAGAAGAAAGATCAGCTTTAAGTCTCCAAACAGTCTCAAAAATTTTTGAACAATCTGGCAAAAACTGACAATCTAGTGAGCAATAATACAAGACAAGCCTAAAAAATTTCGAAAATACAAAGAATAGATGAAATAATCAAAGCACCGAATTCTCATATGGCCTAAATCCCTCTCATGGTCGATGTTATAGCTATCGAACACAATCCAGTGGAAGGGTTTGAATGGGGAATCAATTATGCTAGAAAAACAAGAAACCTTCGAGCCGAACTCATAAAGTTAAGAGGCTACTGAGCTTGAAACTCCATATATGTCTAGGCTAACATCAGATAAAAGTAGATGTTGCACAACAAATAAAACCAGATGCTACAGCACTGATCAACTGTCGTCTGTCCTATCTACAAAAAAGGAGACAAGCTGCATTATGAGAACAAAGTTATATCACTACTTTGACGTCCTACAATATCTTGTCAAATATATTATAACATGAAATTGAAATGTATGCTTAGTGACGATTTGTGAAGGCAAAATAAGGCATTAATACTCGAAGCGGTAAACGCATGGGGGAGAATTGAATAGAAAATAAAAACCATTTGTAAGACTAATGCATAGGCGCTATAGGAGGGAAATATGAAGGTACAACAGATGAACGAGCTGAAAAATTGTTAAACTACAGAAACACCAATGACCTGACTGCAGAGGACGAATCACGAGCGTATACCTGTGAAGGCATTCGCAGGCAAAGCTAAGGAAAGTCATTGAGATATCCCAGAAAGTATTGGTGATACCCCATTGAAGAGAATAATAAAACACTACTTGGGGACTCTAAGAGTCCCTGCTTAGGTTTTGTTATCCAAGTATGCGGCCAATGGACATCGACAGGACGATGACGAAGTAATTTATCGCAATGATAACATTATGACCGCACACGCAGAAGACTAGTCTTCATTTAATAAAAATTGTTATAAACATGAATTTGCTAAGGGAAATTTGCGCCAAGTCAGCGAATTGTAGGGCCTTGAAATCAAACGTGCATCATTTTGTTGCGATCCAAAAAGCTCGCAACATTAAGTCTATTTTTCCTCATAAAACTCAAAAATATCCTTGCTTGCAGTATCGGTTGAGTTTTAAACATAATTTTCTCTGGTAGTATTATAAATCGCCAGCGTTATTCGGTTCAAAGTTAGATACAAAACTCGCTGACGAGCAAATCCTTTTTCCTTTTTTTAACTTGCATCAAAAATGTGCACTGAAACCTGAAAAAGGATATGCAAAAACAAAACAATGCAATCATTCCAATACACTACACTTGAAAAGGGGGTTGATTCAGGTTTTCTCCGCAATTCACCTCGATCGTCGTCGGCCCAAACGTTCACCTCGGTCGCGACTCCTTTCCCGCTCGTTATCGCGAGAACGTGAACGTTGCCGTCGTGTTTCCCTATCGCGTTCTCTCTCTCGTGACCGTTCCCGAGCGCGCTCTCGACGCTTCTTGCGCTCGGAACGATATCTTTCCTTTTCACGTCGACGACGTGTTGCAGGCGACGGCGTACGTCCCATTTCGTTCGTTCTACGTTCTCCTCGACGATGTCCTCGCGGCTCGCCGTCAGTCGGTCAGGCAATCGGGCGCTATTCCAGAACAGTGCAATTCGTGCTCACTTCGTACTTTTTCCCCTCGTAATATATCCTTGCATAAAACAACTTCACCACCAAACTGAGCTTTTTCGCGCACCCCTGAAAGAACACAAAAACAACAATAAAAATTGCAGGTTAGAAAAATGCGTATGCGATGAAATTCGCGAATTTTCCGGAATTTTAGAAAAATTTCAAGAAACTTCACACACCACTTGGAAAATTGTTTACCTTTTCCTTTGTAGTGTCACGTAAACTCATTTGACACTGACATTTAACAGATTTTTGCCGCCAACGACGGAGCGCGGAAAGAAACGCGCCGGCGTTTTTTCTCCAACTGAAGAAAATTTCCCTGAAAAATGTTCACCATCACTCAGCGCGGTAAAGTTCTTCTTTTTTCGGTTGATGTACGGGAAAGCGGTGCAAAAAGGGTTTTTGGTAGGAACGTTTTTGTTCCCCATGGTGAAGGAAGAAAAATTAAAATGCAACGAGGGTTGTCAATCGAGTTGTATGATTAATTTGCCAAAGATTCATTGGTAATGGTTTCAAGATATTTTTAATGGTCTTCGATAATTTGAGTATTTATTTTGATAGATAGATGTGTCATTTTGTTGCTTAGTGGTAAATCCTTTTTCTAAAGAATAATCAAAATAGTAATTATAATGACTAAATGCAGAGTACTCATTTTTGTTTATCTATGAAAACGAACTAACCAATGAAGTAATATAAATGCTTTGTAGCGACTCCCGCTGCATTTGTCCGAATCCAAATGTTTTTGAATAATTTTTCGTGGATCGGTATTACCTTAGATTGGCTCGAGTGCGGTAGCATAAGCTCTGGGATTAAGTCTCAATAATGAGCCATTTGTTATGTTTTCGACTTTTGATGCCAAAATATTCCTTCTTCCAGAGTTGTTGTCAGCAAAGGATACTCATAATGCGAATTCATGTTATTGTGATAATGGTCGACAAGAGAATTTGGCTAAAGTTATCAACCGGCCCATCTTTCCTGGATCTTGTTACTGCCAGAGATGATGGTGACATTCTCACTCGTGTTTAATATGGTTCTACGAAAATATCCACGTTTGAAGCTTCTCTCTAGTCTACATGTTTGTCTAGTGTTATTGCTTGGTATAATTTCATAAATAATTTTTAATTTCTCGGTAAAATTATTCGTGTTTGATATTATCTTATACTCTATTTTCTTCTCTTCTGAATTTCAGAATAGGAAGATATACTTCCAGGATACAGTATTTAGAGAGAGAGAGAGCAATTGAGGAACTAATAGTTTATGAATTCCTTTACTCTAAGACGATTCGGCGCCAACACATCGAACAAGCTCGGTAGATTATTTTCACATTGAGAAATAATATTTTCTTACTATTGAACCCACTACCAGCTTAGTTTTTCCAGCTTACAAAATTAAAAGAGCATCTAGGGAAAGAGTTATAGTTGTGTAGTAGTTGTGGTCTGGAAAAGTCTTGATTTTTATTCTAAAGAAAATGTTTGCAAGGTAATCATGTCTGAATTAGTCAAAGTCGACGGAGAACTGTAGAAAAATATAACGTGTAATAAAAGAGAAGCATGAAAGGAATAAACCATTGTAGAATAACTAAGAGAAGTATTTAAAAATATGTTAAGACGAGAGATTGCTTTGATCCAAACTTAAAGCTTATCGAACAATTATATATAATATATTTAAGAGATGACCGATTTGCTTCAGCATGAACGTTGCAAAAACGAATTTAGCTGAAGGTGGCTGTGGTTTTTAAGCGAACTGCAAACTAGTGCGCGCACGCAAAAAGGATCAAGGTCTGATTCGATACAATCAGCTTCAGCATGGGAGCTTATTTTGAAAAATGTCTTTATGTGTTTGGAAGAAAGATATTTGATTAACGTTTGGTTGAATGCTTTTAATGGAGACTGTGAGGTTGAAACCCCGAGTTGCATACCCACGTGATATGTTCGGCGTTTAGTTCGTTTGCTCTTTGTAACGAAACATTTTGTGAAAAGCATGACGATATCCTAGGGTCAAGAAAATCTTTGTCATGCTGTAGTTAAAAGTAAATGAAAGTTTAAATCAAATTTCCTAAAAATCTTTAGTCAAATGGTGGGACCAAAATGTATATTTTTTAGTATTTACTACTTCGATAAAGCGAGTTTGGCGCCACATTTGAATTAATTCAGACGAATCAATGCTGACTTTGGCAAGTGAGTACTATCATGCGTCTCCATTGCTAACACAACTTTGACCGAGATTACTCAATACATCTTCGTCTTTCCATTGCGTTCCAGTCACATCATTTCACCACACCAATTCGAAAAAATTCCCTTTTGGTACATCGTCGCTGTGCAGCAGCGCATCCAAAAACCCATTGTACAGTGACCACCAACAGAAACCAGAACGAAGGCGTTGCGCGAGGTTGTACGTGTTCTTAGTGTTACGTATTTTTGTTGTATATTTCGAGCGAAGGAGCAAGCAAGTGTCCTAATCAACATCAAGGACTCCACTTGGAAAAGTTTATTTTGTATCGTGGCGAAATTGTTTTCGTTGTGAGTTTTGTGTCGGATTTTGTCTTCTGACTAGTGGAGGCGCGACGCGTTCTGCTGTTTCTCGGTCGAAAACGCTTGAGAAATTAAAGCGAAAGCGAACGAATTTGATTCGCCTGAATCTGAAACTTGTCTCGTATTCTTGTTGCTGTGTGATTAGTAACGGGGCCCAGTGGATTTTGTCGTTGCAGCGTTGAGTGGCGGTTGCATGTAGCGCAGTTTGATGTAGACGTTAACGTTTGAAAAAAAGCCGGAGAAAAACGGTCGAGAACGAGAAAAAGTCGAGAAATTCCATAACGAGAGTGTTTTGTCAGCTCGGAGGCTGCCAGTAGTTGAATTGTGGACGATCGACCGTTCCAATTGGAAAAGGGAAATTTGTACGTCAATGGGCGTAGTTCCCCAACACGGCGACGATAGTGAACGAGAAGGCAACAACACCGACAGCGGACACCTTAAGCGATAGTTGCGCCAGCAAGAGCAGGACGGCAACGGCGAGTCAAGTCAGTTGTGTTGCAGTAGTGGATCGCGTGAACGGCCGTCGTATACTTGTCGTGCGCTCGTAGAGTCAGTGTGTCGGAAAGCGCGACTTGAGAATTGTTTTTTCGGCGGCATTTTCGCGTAGAAATTGACCGCCAAGTTGTGCAGTTTTCGTGTTTATTCGTTGATTTCGTAGTGCAGCTTCCGTTTTCGTATTACCAAGTGATATTGCATTTAGTCGACGCCGCACGGTGTGGATTTTCTTTGATTTTTTGATATTGGATAATTTTGAGGTGAGTTTGATTTGGAGATTGACGATGAATATCCCATGGGAAATTATTCAAGTGCACTCTCGGCCACTGTCGCTCGCTCGCTCTCTGATTGGAGGGAGCGTGGTGAGTTTTTGGTGCTGTTTGCGTTTGTGGAATGAATATGTTTTATTCTGAGAAACTTATTGTGGATTTTTTTTGGTATTGGCAAGTGTTTATGTGATTTTGAACCTGATGATTTCAAAAAATGTTTATAATTACTGAATCGGTCCGAATCCCTGAAAAATCGAGTGATCATCCGAAGCGAAATGACATGTTCTCACTAACACTCGGAACAGTGTCTTGACTCTCGCTCTCTCGAAGGCGATTTTCCCTGGAAATCGATAAATTTCAATAAAATTTTAATTTTAAATCGTAAGCCGACATTCGACAACACTCTTGTGGTCACAAGGTGGAGCTGGACGGGTTGAGCTTCCCTAGGAGTGAATTGCAAGCTGGCCGTGCTTTAATTAGTTAAATTCCATCCCAAAAATGACGTCATCGGGCGGCTCGCCTTAACTTTCGCACCGAGTCCGCATGTTGGGAACGACATGAGCAACATGATTACAAAAATAGTGCCTTACGCGTCCAGCGTCGTCCACCCACCGCCGCCGCCGGTGCGACCCGGCCCGGCGGCGAATGGTCGGCCGAGAGCGAACGTCGTTGCCGGCACAGTTTGCGATAGGGAAACAATCGACGGACGACGGGGCCGTTGCGGCACGAATGCGGGTCCGGTCCCAACGCAGCGTACGTTCCAAGTCGAAATGTAGCAAAAAATGTGTTGTAGCTTTCGTATTGCGGGCTAACGGACAAAAAAATGATTCGGTGGTTTTGGGAGCATGTTCCCCGATCGCCTCGCCGAAATTCGTAGAGCAGGAACAGACGGACGAACAAACAATCGGGCGATTGACCTTTAGAGTGGTTTGGGACTTCTTCGGCGGTGCAAGTTGCCGTGGATTCGAATTGTGTTTGGTAGAAGGAAAGGTTGCCCTTGCGAATGACATTTAAGGAAGCCACTTCGGGCTCCCATTCACATGCAACGAATAAACCTTATTCGGGCGCTTGTCGCTCATCTTTTGTTCGACGGGTTCACTATCGATTCCGACAGTCTCACGCTTCCTTAGCAGACTTGAAATTCGACGGTTTACGATTGATTAGGAAGTGAAATTTAAGTGATTTTTGGGTCGACTAGGAAAGTGCTCATTAGAGATTAGACAATTCGATTCGAATTGCCAATCATTTTGGCCAAGAAATATATGCTCGTCTCATAGTGGACGGTTTGGTTCGGCTTTCTCTGTAAAAAAAAGGTTTCAACCAAAACTCCGAGTCTTTAAATTATGTCAACCGTAGACATTGACTGCTAGTCGAAAAACGCATTTTATATATATTACCTTCATGATTGCGTCCTTGCCAAAATAAATGATCGCAGAAAGTTCAATAATGGCTGCGTGCCATAAAACGTCTTGAGCTCCGGCCTAGAATATTAGTTTATAGGTACACTTCACGTGGTAAAACGTCTAATTATCTGTTGATTGCTCAAATAGATGACGACTAAGTTCTCAGTATGACAGGGGAGGTGTTTAGTTAGAAGACTAGAAGTTTTATGCTGTGAGGACTCCTATCCTTCGGGCGTAAGTGACCGAGAAAAAAAAACTAGTTACAGGATACCACAAAAGCCAAAGGCACTGTGGACCAATTACGTCGTCGTGGTCAAGTCTGCTGACCATCACAGGTTTTTATCTTCAGGCTACTTTTTGTAAATTGCTCGACCGACTGATCGTGTCCTTAAGCTTCGCAACCCGAGCATTCTGGCAACGTTTTCGTCGATTAAAGCCGCCCCTAACGCTGTTGAAGTTTGCCAATTGGCCTTCGTCCTTCGATGCTCCCGTCAAACACCTTTTGAGGTTGGCGACTTCCCTCTTCTGAACTTCACCTCACGGCTCACTAGAGTTTCTACAGTTTTCTGTTTTGGAGACTTCTGGCTTGTCGAATAACTCTTCTTGCTAGTTCTGCTCCGATGATTTTTGAAATTGAATTTTAGATTTTTTTCGGATGCTTGTGTTCCAAGGATCCAAGCAACCGTAACGTGTCACAAGCCATCTTATGGAATTGTGTACGCCGAGCCTCATTATCCTTTGTATACAGCTCGATAATATGATTACTAGGACCGAATAAAATTTGCCTTATTCTTAAGCTGTATCCCGGGATGAATAGTTGTTTGTTTAGTATCATCGCCTTGGTATCCACTTCAAGGACTGTCAGCATACACTTTTATCATACGCTTTAATATTTTTGTCAAAATTTTGAAGGACATGAAAAGTAGTGATA
This sequence comes from Stratiomys singularior, assembly GCA_954870665.1. Taxonomy (NCBI): domain Eukaryota; kingdom Metazoa; phylum Arthropoda; class Insecta; order Diptera; family Stratiomyidae; genus Stratiomys; species Stratiomys singularior. Next base: position 6,958,752 of record OX940881.1, on the reverse strand, counting down.
TACCTGTGTAGTTCTCACGATGCATCTGTCAATCTCCATTATTCTAGATAGGGCAAATCACCCTTTTCCACTAAACTTGCGTCCAGATGTTGTGTACCAATTCAAAATGGAGTTCTGAACTCAGTGGTCTTGTTGATTTATAGGTTCTACAGAAATGCCAACGTTGCTCGGTGTTTTGTTATTTTTCTGCTATTTGTTTTCCTATTCTATGTACTTCATTGCTGGACTATTGATTTCTTTTGCATCAGTCGACTACGTCGTCACGAGTAGCAGAGTAGTGTTAGTCGTCTAGAAGGGTAGTCTTTTCGAACCTTTTTCAAATCGGCTAGGAATGGTACGACACATCTTTTAACGCTATTGAAGACAATCTGGACTACGATTAGAATAAATTTCAGATATATCATCAAGAATTGAATGAGATATGATTTTCGATCCCACTGTTTCTTGTTTATATATGAAGCATAGGATTTCTTACGGTCTTAGTTTCGTAAATCTGATGTGCATTATGAAATGGCATGAATACCTAGTAGAGTGCAAAACATTCACTAATGCGAATAAAGTTTACCAAAACTTGTAACTGAAACTATCAAAAAAAAAACATTCAAAAAGCGAAAAAATTGGAGACCGTTGCGTTTTCAACGATGCAAACTTCAGACAACCAATATAAAAACATTTGCCTAAAGTAACCTGTGAATATCGATTCACTCAGAGGACGGGTCTGATATAGACTTCTGATCAATTCAGTAATTTTGCACAGCATACACGGAAAACGAATGACATCTGTCAGATCATGGTAGAAAAGAACTACAAAAGAAAACTTCAACGGCAGCTAATTAGAGTTAAAACAGAAACGGTGTATTAATTCGTGCAAAAAATGAACCAGGATCATAAAGTTTAACTTGTAATTCGGATATTAAAAAGTTAAATAAAAAATGCATATAATATTTTAAATTGTTGAGAATGATTACAATCTTTATGAAAACAAAGAAAATCGTCCAAATATTGAAAAAAAATCAAAAAGAAAAAAATTCTAGCCCATTGCGTTTGCAACGATACAAATTTCAGACACCTCAAATTTCAAATGTTCACATATGCAAATGTTATGCATATAAATCAAATAATTAAGCTTTTACTTGATCAACATCTCTACCTTGTCGCAAGTACAATGCCAAATATAGAACTGTCATTTGTTTCCCATTTTCAAATATGGAACGGCGTCAAAGAAAAACTTTTCTGCAGAATCAAACGAAATTTTTCACAAACAAGCCTTGCTGCATGAACTGTCAAAATATATAAATGACAGTGCATCTCAGGTGTGTATTAAGCTGTGAACAAATACAATGAAGTCCTTCAATGTTGAATAAAAAAATGCAATAATTTGCATTGAGAGAAAAAGTTCAAGTGATGAATTTCGAAACGTAATTGAATGTTTATTTTAGGACATTTTGTCTGCACTGTGCGAAATGTCCGAATGAATTTTTCTGTTGATCTCATTATTCATGAGAAGCTTACTCAGGCGCGAGTTGTTTCAAGCTTTTTATTTTCAAATTTCACAATCCGCTGGTTTGGAAATAATTTCTCTATACATATATACTGGCATCAGCATTATGTGAAACCAAGTATTGTTTTGTGAAAAGACCAAGTTTTGTGAAAAGACGGAAAACGGAAAATGCTCGGCGACGTAAGTGGTCGCTCCAGACGTTGAGTATTTATAAATGTTTGGTTTGTATCTAATCAATTGACTCAGCATCTCCAAGGTGAATGGATAGGTAAAAAAAAAGAAAAACGAATAAATGAAAATTTGCAATGAGTCTAAAGAAAGTGAAGTGCATGCTTGCAACTCCACCATCAGTACTAACGCTCATTGTTGACCGCATTCACTGTAAGTGATGGTACTTGCAATAAATATATCTTTTTTTTTGGAATGCGTACCGCTGAACATCTATTTGCAGTGAACACATATTAGGATTTGCGTGACTCATGCACATAAGTTTGTTTGTTCCTTTCAATGTTTGTGCGGTTTCAGCGCGATTTGTGCAATTGACAAAGTCCGGACTCGGACTGGATTGAAGTTAGTAGGTTGCCTTCTAACTTTAATTTGCATTCGTATAATGATTGCCCTTTCAATAGCTGAAAATGTTTCGTTTTTCAGATTGCAAACAATGATTACACACTCGAGGCAAATGTACCCTTTTTCGTCCTCTGCGTCGAGATTATTTTGATTAATTGGGATTTGATAATATAGTCGTCACTAGAGTGGTGTCCGTTTTGAGAAATGAACTGAAGTCATTCTAGTTCCTTTCCCTTCTCTGAGTTCCTGAGGTTGTCAAAACATCCTAGCATTCATTTATTTTAAAACACTCCCAAGATTCGGCTCTAAACACATCCTTTCTTCTCTGTTCCCATTCTCTCTTCCAATTATCTTTAATATACGATGACTGTAGGCCAACTCTGCAGGCTGCTTTTGCAAAAACAAAGTCAGTGCGGAGCCATCTATTCATTCGCCCCATCTATCAATCACGAGCAATGATGATGCATGCATTTGCTTTAGTTTACAATTATTTTTTTCCTCTATTTAAAAATTTTGTCCGCGCTTTTCAACTTGTAGACATCGACAAACAGCAAAAGACTTCATCAGAAACGGGGGTGGATAAGGTGATTGCGATCGAAGTTGTGTCGATTTTTGCTGATGTTTACTAAATTTAATCTTCTAGCTTGTATTTGTTTAAACGAGCGCGAAGGCAGATTGAAAGAAGATTTATTTTGTTGACCTATAAAAGCTTAACACACGCATTCAATGTACAAGTAAAATTTGTTTGATTGTATCTGAAAGTGGGTTTGCTAAGAGATTTGATGAAGAAGTGTTGCATTGGCAAGTAGGAAGGGATTTGTGATTTAGCAACGTGAAGAGAAATATGTCCCAAGTTATTTGTTCGTGCTGCAAGAACGAATAACGCTCAATCATTGATGTTAGATGCGCAATTTTTGGGGCGACTGTACTTTGATTGAAATGTTGTCTTTATATTTTTGCATTCAGATATGATACACCAGCAACAAAATATGTGCAAATGGTTTCTGAACAACATTCTGATAAGTTATCTATGTTATTCTTTGGCAACAAGTTGGCAGCTACGGCAGGTTCTGTATTGAGAAACGTCCTTTTCGAAGAGGGCTACTGGTTAGAGTACTCAAAGGCACGTATATCGTCCAAAGTGACCGGTATAACAACCTACTTTCATTACCTTTATCGGGCTCCTCCTTCAACATGTAACATTGTTGGGAAAATTGTGGAACTAGTCTGAAAAACGTCCCTCAGGAAAAAGACATGGATTTTGAAAACATAGCCCCTTCATTTTGAGAGCAAAAGCGATAATCTAGTCAATACCACTCTTGGGTTGTTCATGAAAATCTCCATCTGTCATAAGAACATTACTTGTTCGACATCATCATCAGAAATTCACCTATTATAGACTTGAAATGAACATAAGATTTGAACCAGAAACCTGCTGCGTAGAAGACCTGATATAACATCTACACCATTCGAATTTCAACAGTATTTAAAAAATTCGCGAAATTAAATCAACGATAATTGCTGGAACAACAATTAAATGTTTGATGAACTTCTTAAGAACGTTGATACAAAAGATCGCAGTTGATCTAATTACTTGAAAGTTACAGGCACCTTTCTTCTTCGTTAGGAAAAAAAATCTGCGCCTCATCTACGTCTCAGTCATATGTTAAGCCTACAAATGACCCATGAACAAATATAGATCCAAAAGATCTTTTTAACGTCCTTGTGCCCGAGACGTTGCTTTGAATACAAATCAGGTGATTTATGCAGAAATGCTTAAAAAGGCAATTGAGCACGTTTCAGTTCAGTATGTTTTCTAGCAGTGTCTTTTTACCTTGTTTTTGTACATTGCATTTTATGCAAGATTTGTAAACGACAATGTATTTTACATTACACGAAAATGTTTCGTAATTTATTGCATTTGTTAGAGCGTTGAATCGATTGATAAGGTGTGATGTATGCGCAGAGATCAGAGATTGACGAAATGATTCTACTCGTCAAAGGGAGGCCTTTATTATACAGGTTTGATAATTGTAATAGTCTTTGTAAATCGCTTAGTAATAATATTAGTGTGCAACTTTGTACAACTGCCGTTTTGCAATAAGTAGCAATCGGAATAAATAGATAGATGTCAAACAATAAGCTAAGGTATGTGTAAACATAACGCCATCGAAATATCAGTCGATTTGTGTCTGTATCATAAAGTTATTCTCGATTAAATATGTCAGCTTACGTGCCAAATTTTCGTCATTTGCGCGAGATTTTAATTTTCTGCTTTAATATGAAAAAAACTTTGGCTGAGGCTCATCTTCAAACGCTCACAAATACCTATGGTTGGGCCATAGGTAAAGAACGTGCCGAGAGTGGTTTCAACGCTTCAAAACGGTGATTTTGACGTCGAAGACCAGCATGGCGGTGGAAGAGAGGTTTTCAAAGATGCAGAATTGGAGGCATTACTTGATCGAGACTCGTGTCAAAAGCAACAAGAATCGGCAGGATCATTGGGAGTGACGCAACAAGCCATTACAAAACGCCTGAAAGTCATGGAAATGATTCAGAAACAAGGAAATTGGGTGCCGTACGAGTTGAAGCCGAGAGATGTTGAACGGCGTTCGTTTGCTTGTGAACAGCTGCTTGCAAGGCAAAGACGGAAGGGATTTCTGCATCACATTGTGATTGGGGACGAAAATGGGTTCATTACGATAACCCAAAGCGCGGAAAATCATGGGTATATTCCGGCCATGCTTCTACTTCGACGGCCAAACCGAATATTCACGGTTCCAAGGTCATGCTCAGTATTTGGTGGGACCAGCTCAGCGTAGTGTATTATGAGTGGTTAAAACCGACTAAAACAATCACAGGCGATCGTTATCGAACGCAATTGATGCGTTTGAGCCGAGCATTGAAAGACAAACGGCCGCAATACAACCGGAGATATGATAAAGTGTCGTTACCGCATGGCAATGCTCGACCCCATGTTGCGAAAGTGGTCAAGACATACTTGGAAACGTTGAAATGGGAAGTCATCCCTACCCGACGTATTCTCCAGACCTTGCTCCCTCGGACTATCACTTGTTTCGATCAATGGCACACGGCCTGGCTGACCAGAACTTCCGGTCTTATGAAGAAGTAAAAAATTGGATCGATTCGTGGATTGCTTTAAAAGATGATCAGTTTTTTTCAACGCGGGATTCGTACGCTGCCCGAAAGAAGGGAGAAAGTAGTGGCCAGCGATGGACAATACTTTGAATCATAAATGTATAACCAATTTTTTTACAATAAAGTCTCGAATTTCGAAAAAAAAAACGGCGGGAGCAAAGTTATACAACTAATAATAAGAGGAATTGCATTACAGACTGTCAGTAACAGAAATCAAGTGCATTAACGACTAAGTCTTCTTTCACCCTGAAGATCTCGCATTTTTGAATTTCCAAAATTTCTCATTTCCAAAACCATTCAAAAAGTGAAATATTTGGAGACCTTTGCAATTGCAAAGATGATAATCATCATAATATGAAACGGTGAAAATAATTGGAATCCGCAGCGTTTGCAGAGATGCAAACTATAGACACCTAAAATTGCATCTTTAGAATGCTTTCTTCCTTCTTCTTCTTCTTATCACTACAACCCCTTTCGGGTATACGAGTACTGCAAAAAACGCACCAAACTTTCACGCCTCAGGACCCTTCGCTCGAAGGCTTTCAATAGATTTGTGGATGCTTGTGTTAGGGTTCATGTTTCACACGCATTGCATAACACATCTTTTTTTTGTATTCTCCATGATTAAAACGAAACACATTAACTATCATTCCATTTGAATCGTGTATAAAATGACAACATCCTTCCAACGTAGCAAACGTCAATTAGTTTTAGTGAAAGGTAACTTTTTGCAAGGACCAAGAAGATTTTAGTCTAGATGATACAAAGTTCTTTGAATCTCTGAAAAATTAACCAGTGATATTTCATTGCTATCGATTTCAATATGACATCGTAATATAAAACAAGCCACAATCATGCAGGGCAAAAAGGACGAAAAGAGTAGAAAATATAAAACAATGATTCATGTGCTTCTTAGATTTTCGGCCGAATATTCAAACTGATGACTCAATGCTCATCCCCCACAAATGTCTCATCCTTTTTCGCTCTCAGTATTCTGACTGATTTCTCTTTGCCATCTCACTCTCTACTTTATTATTTTCTCGCTCAAAAGTGAAAAGAAAAAAGAATTAAAGAACTACAGCGTATTGCATGTTTTATTTTATACACGTAGCAACAACATATCCACTTTCAACACATTCGCCGACATTCTTTTACGTATATCCTCCATGGTATTTGTTTTTTTTTCCTCTCGGAACGTGTCTCCTTGCATGTAATAATATCATCGTGTATTCGTCATGATTGTCGTCGCATTACAGGATTTTCGTCTGGAAACAAAGAACTAGATTCGGACCATGCGCAGGAAGTACCATGTATACGTCATCGTCCTTCGTGAGGGAAAAATAAAAGAAAACAACCCCAATGTTGTTGAACAGCTGGTAGGGATTTATGGCCTAGCAACAAATTTTTGTTTCCAACATTTGAAAATAATGTGGAGTAGTGCAGAAGTGTGGTGATGTGTGTCTGAGAGAGATTTCTACATCATTTCTGCTGGCTTATTCGAAGGATTTTCAAGGGAAAATGTTGTCTACGATTAGGTGAACATTGGTTTTGTATGAACATGTCGGAATTCGTTGCAAGTTTGGAGCATTTCGAAAAGGTTGTAAGGTGTGATGTTACATCATTGAGGAATAGTAGCCGAAATGACGCAATCGATTGTTGAAAACTTCATTGGGACGGATATTTTGCACTGTTGTCTGGAGCTGTTTAGGATTATCAAACGAATGGAAGCTTGAACACCAATAGTTCCTGAATAAATCAAAACAAATCGCTAACTACTACCAGATCGTTACGTTTGCATTTTCTCAGCTTTGGGTACTTAACCTCGACTTATCAATGAACCTCTCTCCTGCGGTTGCATCATTCCAAGTTCCACCAACCGTAAAGCTCTCCAACAATTCCACTTACCAGTCGTCTAAGAAACGCAAATGAACAACGTCTCATTTCAAAAAAACATTCAACGTAACGTTTCCTGGTAGTTCGTTTCAATTTTCCTCTTATCGTGCTTATTAATAATTCCACCGACAATGTAAAGGTTCAAGTGGAAGAAGAAAAAAACGAAACTCATTGACTTTTTTTTGAAGTGCAACTCCTCCAGTTGCTGCTGTTTGAAAATTATTAAATAGCTTAGCGGCAAAGCCATTGTTTATCCACTTTTTTCTGTATTGTTTCAAACTTGGAATATTACTTTTCGTTAACTTCCTAATATTGCGGTTGTTGCATGTATGTTGGACTTGACCTCAACATTCTCTTCTTTTTCATGTGGATTAAATACCAGTCTGATAATTTTTCTATTGAATTTTCGGACACGCAACGTTGATATATCTTTTAAAATAATCGAAGTTAGTTTTTTTTTATAGTCCTTGACATCTAATGGGGAATATTGCATGTAGCAAATACTGATCGCGTCCACTTTGCAGATTCTTATGATGAACAATTAGTTTGTGGCCTTGCAATGTTTTTGGGAAGCCTAATGGTTTTTGTTTTTTTGACGTTGGAATTTGATCCGTTCATTTAATATCAAATGAAGCTCGAGTCTAAAGTATGTAACCTTGGAAAAGTTATGGCAAGTCCTTCGCCTGGAGCATAATATGATGAGTTATAATTATGACGGCAGGCCTGGTGAATCGTACCTAACTCCAGCTGTCACATATGTTTCATTCAAGCATCTTCATAGCACAAAGAATTTTGTAAAACCCTGAAAACTCAATCATAGCCTGCACCTCCTTTTTTTCATTTTAGCGTAATCCCTTCTAAAGCTGTTACTCAAATTAATGTACTCCCTAGAATAAATGATTTGCATATAATATGTATCTTTCAATGCGAACCAACCAGGATTCAAAGAAGCATATTCCTGAAACACGCGAAAGATGTATTCAAATATCGTTGTTTTTCAATGACTACCTGTAAAAATAAACGTTTTGCATAAGTTAGGATAGGCTCTCGCGACCTGTGATAAATGAACAATTTCTCGTTAATATTTTCCTAAAATATTGCCAAATAATTGACGTGTAGATTATGATAATCATAATTAATTGGACAACAATCCAGTCTTATATTCCGGATCCTAAGGCCTGAAACCTTCATCACCATTATCGTATCACCATAGTATAAATCAGAAAGAGATTTAGTCAGTATCACGCTTGACGTAGGCTTGATACTCTGTAGGTAGCTTTAATACATACGAACTTTAATAGTCCAACAATTGAAACACAAATGCAAGTATCCCTGCCACCAGTGCTACTTGGAAATTGAATCTACTGCATGGGAAGGGTGTATCTCTTTTTTTACTATTATTTTGTTATGCAAAAGAATATTTCTATATTCCATTGTTATTTTATGGGTGACCTCAGCAATCTCAACCTCCTTCTTTTGATCGTAAATAAAACTTGTAGGGCCTGAGTACATCGTAGACCAACATCGGCCTTTAACCTTCGGATATGTCTAATATTAGAAGGACCCATTGTTTCAACTTATGAAAAGTAGAGTTCATGTACGGATGATGATTTGAAAATAAATTGTTTCATATAGAAATTTGACGATAAACGGGCTATTTCCAACAAATTAAGATCAAAGAAGAGAATTATATAGAAGGATCATCCATCCACTCATCCATTCCTGATGAAAGAGAGATTCCCCTACCATGAAGGCGCCGCGAGGTGAGACTAATGAGGCATTGTCCGAAGTAATGTGACAAACAGTCCCCTTTTGTAGTTCGGTTGCCACTGGGAGTCCGACAGTCAGGGCGAAAATAGGCTTCACCATCCAAAAGAAAAGAAAAATAGGATACAATAGGGTAAATACTGTTTTAAAGTGGTTTCTTCATAGAATTAAGTATTAACCACGTGCTTATTATGAAGAAAATGGCCAGAAATGCATTAAAACATCATGGGATTAACGACAAGTCAAGGAAATATATGGTAACAGTAGATTAACATTGATAAAACTTTTCACTCGTGAAATTCAGGGTTCTGCCGTGAATATAACACAGAGAATTCAGGAAAGACGACTAAAAGAATCAAGTTTCACCTACAGAAATCCTGACAGAAAGTCTCGATGCTTAACGGATGCTTTGATCAACAAGAAGCTTGCATTATGTCAACAACATTTATCTTGAACTGAACAAATTGGGTTGGAAATTGTAGGGTACGAATCTCTGCGATAATCGTCCTTCTGCTGAACATCCTGTAAGAAATGCTGCCCAAACGAATCGACGATCAAAATGATGACGAACCACGTTTGTTCGGTGGAGGCAAAATAAACGAATGTTCCAAACCAGCATCTTCGGAACGATGAAGCTGCCAACATTTATAATAGTTTTGTAAGTGGAGTGAAGAACAGGTCAACAATTTTGACACTTATTTCTCTTAACTTTCTGAAATGGTTTTTAAATTGAAAACAATTTAATAAAGCCAAGAGAGTAAATGCCTTTTTAACGAAAAAAACTTCATAGATTACCCGTAGCCTGAAAACTCAGCAGACATGCGAATCTATGAGAAATCCTGGATAGGCAACTGGCACAAGAAGTTATTTTATTGAGCCAAAAAACTAGTTAAAAGAAAAATCACAAGCTACTTGTATTTTTCTCTTCTGGGTATCCTGTGATCCTTACTTATAACTGATGTATATTTTAGAAAATCAAAAGGATCAGACGAACACTTATTTGGAACTTTTTAAGAACGTTAAATAATGAGATATCTTGCAATAAATCGGATTTTTGTTATTTCAATTGATGAATAGATTCAATTTCTGCAATTTTTTTTTTGAAATGAATTAATTCAAGCGCAGTATCTAAAGAAGAATTGGATGGTACATTATGAACGTTTCGAAAGTCATTTCTCAAGGATAGAGAGCCGAGTATAGGAGCGTTTTTTATTTATTTTATATTTTATATCTGCATTTGATAACTCTCATTTATTTTTAAAATATTCTCTGCTGTTGTCCTGCTCGAACCGCTCGCGACAAGTAAAGCATATTTCACACTAATTCATACCAAACAAGAAAACGTTTAGCAATGCATTTTCATCGAAACTAGTTTTTCTTAACATTGACCGAAACAGGCGAAATGTGCAAAACCTGCCGATAACATACTTTCATTGAAAGGTAATGAAACATTTCAACGGTTTCACACATGGAACTACTGCGCAGCAAAAAAAAAAGGATAAATTCCTTACCCTTTTATGGATAATGTAATTCTAGATATCTAACCTCACGTTCATTCCAATTTACCTCTTTTTCTTCTTCTTAGCCCTTCTCCTGACGACATCTCACTCTGAATAGAAAGGAGGCTCCTTTTGAATACTAAGCAATTTCTTATGTTTGTTATTACCGACCACCGGTTAAAGAGTGGAAGCTAGTGATACAGTTGGGACGTTTCCAATACCATAATGTTATATCATCTATGCCCTTGGCATGTGGCTATCCATATTGACAAAATGAGTAATTCTTAATTTTAACGATCGACGTAAACTTGGCTACATGTAGGGTTTGGGAACAAGTTACTGTCTTCCTTTTTAATATACTTCGGGACAAACATAATATCATCCACCAGCTTTGCTTGCATTTCTTTCACATGGTTACAACGGGCGTTTATTGTGACATAATGATGAATTGTGTGCTAATTTTAATGGTTGTCTTTATATAGTTCGTCGTTTATTGCATATATCTAGCTATAATTTAAAATTAAATTTGATGTTACTATAAACTGAATAGGGTAGTCATTGTGTTTTGATGGTAATGAAATTCCGTAATCTTTTATCTTATAAATAAATTTTGCTTAGGTTCAGCACTGTATTAACCTTTCTAATGTAGGTTAACAATAAAAGTTGGCCAATAATATTGAGTACAATGCAAAATTAAATAACAGTTAGAAATATCTAATCGTTATGAGTTATCTAATCGAATTGTTTTGCTTTAGGCTGAGAACGCTACTATGTGATTACATACTGAAGATTATTCAGAAATCGCCAAAGACCGCTGATTTGTAGTTCAAAATTATAAACTAGAACATGAATTAATTTCATACTTTTCAATTTTTGAGGACTGTACATAGAATTATATAATTGCATAAAATAGTATCATTATTTTCTGGTTGAATACGTAACAAATTCGATGAATTTTACAAGATTATTCACTTGAAACTTGGTAACAAGTGACTCATTTGCCAAATAAAAGGTCGAAAACTTTGACGAATTGGTTTATTTAGGCACAAAGTTAGCGAAGTACGTCAATGGAACAGACGAAATACGATGAAGGATACAGCTCACAAATGAAGTGTTTCATTCAGTTCTCACGATATTAAAGATCAGCTGCATTGCATACATAGAAAACAAAATTTGAAATATACAAGCCGTGATAAGACCTTTGCTTTGCTGTGGGGCGTATTTGTAATGGAGACAAAATAGAAATGCAAAGTCTTTTTCGACGCAAATATCACTTCTGGAATCCGGAGGACGTGATCTATGGATCTATGGACATTTGGAGGCACTGTGATACGCGAAGCGAAGGTCCGAGACGAGCTGTACTTCTACTACGAAGTAACAAAAACCATCTGCGACATGGTAAGGACCAATCTGCGATCCCCTGCAATTTAATTTCATAATGTGCTGAACCATCAATTTCATAATGCACTTAGTAGCGCAATACCACAACTAACCCCTTGCACTCCGCTGTACCCTCTCAGGGGAAATCGTAATTCTAGCATAGCACTCGGATGTACCCTCTCAAGAGACATTAAAGTTCACAAGTGATTTCAGAGGAATAAGTTAGTTCAGCGTAACGTTTTAAGACATGCATGTTTCTCCGATATTTTCTCTTGAAATGGCGCAGGACATCAAACCTAAATAAATTAAAATTCTTAAGATATATATAAGAAATGTCAGCAGGTTTTGTCAGAAGAGAACCCGTGATGTGTGCTCACGACTATCCGAACACTTCTCGCCGCCACTTGAGAAGAGAAATAAGGAGATATTATATAAGAAAAGTCGGTAAACGTACATAGCACGCACTGTGTAGTGCGATTTATAAGTACAAATAAACAAATCTAAATCTGGAGGAACAGATTTTCAAAGTTGAGCTCAGTCTGGTTTGAAGCGTCTTAAATCTTGTTTGATGCAATAAATTTATCATACTTTACAACGTTATAAAAAAATAAAATATTGATTTTTATGTATATTTTATGAGAAATGTATATTTTCACAAATATACATTTCTCAATTTCAACATATTCTTATCAGTTCAATACTATTATAAAAACTTACTTAGTTCCAAAACTGTACAATACGAGGATCTGTAAATGCCCGCTTCTGCCGGAAAATGGCGATGAAAAGCTGAACACCAACGCTCAGAATGGTTCCGAGTGCAAAAGTTTAATAGTTTATAATAGTTTACGGAAAAGTTTATAAAAGTTTAATAGTTTACGGAAATTTATCCTTATCCTTTGAGTATTATTTATAAATTTATCGGCGAAGTAACGGTTAGAAGCCCGTCGTCTGATTTTAAATGGCCTCATTGACTTAAATTTTAAGCCTACGCTAAAATATGTTTCTGCATGATAGTTTTCACTTTTGGTTTCAAAAACGAACTTTAGAAAGCGTTGATGTTTGTTGGCTATGAATCGTTAAAAATGATTCAAATCATTTTCGGCGCTGAAATCGACAGAAAACGTTTGCAAAGCCCACTTCTGACACCAATGCTACTTTTATCCTTGCAAGAAACAAAAAATATTATATTTGGTGTTTTCTTTCCATTATGGCTTTTTTTTTCTTTTTCATTCGTGGCTTTCATGTAAGGCTGTTAGCTTCCTTTTATATCTTGGGTTCTAAATTTTTATTTTTCCGTAATTGATTTGGAAAATCCGGCCTTCCTCAGCGATTGGATGTCGGAAAAACAAAAAAACTAGAACGTCAAATTAAAATAAAGGTTTTTACTTTTCTTTTTTCAGAACCATTTTGCGAAAATGAATTCAATCCTGAACGTTTTAGAAAAATGTTATTTGATGATCAGGAATTTGAAAAGAGTTTCGTGCAAAATCCAGGGTTTTGAGATATAAATTGGCGGGTCATTATTGGCATCTCAATGGCAAAGTGGAAAATTGAATTTCAAAATATAATTTATATGATTTAAAAAGATAAAACGTGCATGGTCATATTATATACTATTGTTGAGGGTTCTCATTGTGTCTCCAATTATTTGGGTTTCCATTATTTAATTCCTTTAGGCGATACATTTTTCAATCAATATATATTCTCTTTTTTTCAGACAAGCATCAACGCGCAGAAATTTTTTAAAGGTAAGAGAAACAGAGACCATAGACCTCATACATATAAAGATAACTATCACGATTGGCGCTGACATGTAAAGAAATTATTGAATATGTTTTCAATGTCATCGCATTTAGAGGATGCTCATAAAGCACCGAATAAAGCTATTCATGAATCCTGTTTATTATTTCTTCTTCTTTTTCGGTGAGGATTGGCCAAATAAGCTCCTATGAATTTGACACGAACAATGAGCGTTGAAGAAGAATTGAAATATACTCCACTAATTATTTTGGTATGAGTTGAAGCCAGGCGTGCTGGCGTCGCAATGTCGCATGGTATTTTATATCAACCGACACGTGAAAAGAAATAACCTCAAGAATAGGATAGAAAGGTGACTGTAGTCATGAGGCAACAAAACTGAAAAGTTTTCTTTTATCACCTCCACATGATTTTGGAGTTTATTCGTGTGTTTTGTTATAAAACTGGCTAGGAAATAGTGTTGTCGACTTTGTAAGTGGTAAATTTAAATGTTCGTCTTGCTGCTCATGAATATACGCCATCAGTCAATTGAAATGACGATTAAAATCTCTTTTTCTTTTGTTGTTGTTGATGTGAAAATAATTCTCTAAAGGTTTAGATGCCTTTATTTTAAAAGTTTGAGAAATAAATCTTCGAAAAATTTAACGTTAGTCCTGGCAAGCCCGAATTCATCTATAACTCAATATCGATTTGACGAACACGCTACAAACAATTCAAGCATGTGCATATATTCACCTGGGTCATGAGTGGCTTCACCTGACTTCTTTTTTTCTCTTCTCTTCCTCTTCCATTTAGGACGTTCAGTTACCTCAACATCGAGCTTCGGTGTTGTTTCGTTAGTTATTTTATTACCTAAATCAAGATCCATGTTCATGCCGCATACTATTTTTCGTTGAATTCTACACTTGACGCTCACCCACTCCGCGGCTAAAAAAATACTCTTAACGCCATTCTTTTCGTTGTTGCCTGGTGCGCAGGAAAGAATAACAGTGAAAAAAGTTTGCTATGAAAGAACTTACCAAAAACTATCCCAAGTTGAGAACAATAAACTTAGGCACCCCTCTACGTTCTTGAAAGTATCACGAAAGTGAAAAAAAAAATATGAAAAAACTGTAATTACCTTAACACGAAGCCAATAAGGGAGCAACAACGATAAAGACGGCGAGCAGCCACCGCCCCATATGTTTCAATGTTGTTTTTTTTTCATATGTGGTTGCATAATGAAATTGTGACGTCATTTGTTGATTGGGCACGCAGCCCAGAAGACAAAATGCCTTGAATTTATAAGTAAGCGCAAGTGCTGATCGGGTGGCTTGACATAGTACTGTCGGCTTTCTGCCTTTTAATGGATTATACGAGGAAAACGAAGGGGAGAGAGTGTGTAGAAACGGTCGCTGACTGCAGAGTATTTCCAAGGAGCGACGTGAAAATATTTCGTTTTTCGTTAGACGCGACCGTGATCGTGAAAACATTCGTAACGTTGAATTTAGTTGCATCTACGCGTATGCACTTTGGTTTTAATTTCGCCAAAAAGATACGGTTCCCCTCTGAATTCTCCTGTTGGGCCTGCTATGAAGGATTTCAAATGCTTCCTCCTACGCGTAATCGTGTTAACGATGATTTCCACTCACCTACATTTTTCCAGTGATTTTCTTTATCAATTAAAGTTTAATAGTGTATCTATAAATAACTAACGAAATTCGATGAGTTGAGTAAATAAGAAAAGGAAAGCTTCCCAAACATTTTCCAATACGCAGTTCGCATGATCGCGGTCTGTAATGTACTCGACTCCCTATCTATATCTTTGCGGGGTCTTAAGCATAAGCAGATTAAGTAGCTTGGAAGAAAATTCCGATCTGGATTTTCGCTGGTATTCGTTGGCTGAGTGTGTAAACTAAAATTAAATTGAATCACGGACGAATTCATAAACAAATATATGTCCGGGAATGCGAGTGTGACTACTGGCAATACGATGATCGGAGAACGTCTCATGTGTGTTTTTTGAATGTGTGGTCTGGCACATTAGCCCCATATTCTGTAGGGGGAAAATGAAATGGATTCCAGACCTAGATAATTCAAACTGAAGACTGATCCTAGTTGTTGGTCTATCTGATTTTAAATAAAGTAATCGAACAAAATATTTCCAAATTAATTCGATGCATATTTTTCAAAATTTAAAGCCATTTAAGTCTTACGAAATCAACTAGCCAGCACTAAAGTCTTCCATTTTTTTTACGAAATTCGGTCCAAAACAGCATTGCTTTAGTTCTTTCCTAGTTCTTTCTTGGGAAAAACTCAAAAAAATTCACGATAGAATCCATTCTGAAAGAGAACGCAAAAGCAATAAATTATTTAAAGTTAAAATTGGAGATAGATTAATTTTACGGAAATTGGAAATACATTTCAAAATTCTGGTAATGTTACTTAACACAGATTTTTTTTAATTTATCGAAGTATATCGCTCAAATAAGCGCCGCAAGAAGTTTTTGTCAATCCCGAAATAATTTTCAGAGCGAGCTCTATGTGCAGGACCCGAATCGTGTTGAAAAATTTCTTCGCAAGGTATGCACTAGATCTTAAGTTTCAAAATCGACGTCTTCCTCACAGGTCCTTCAAAAAGAATGATGTGCCCTGCGCGATTATATCGGAAACATACTGAAATCATCTCGTAGAGAAAATTTAAAGCTATCGCGTGGATATTTGAATTCAACTCATCTGAGAAAATGATCAGTTTCAAAGCCTGTAAGGTTCAGTTTTCTCGTTCTTTGCACCACTCGGAGTGAGCTTGCTCCATCCTTGTGGACAAAACGACTATTTGACAGTGGTACAGATACGTTAACCCATCTGATTCAAATTCCTTTGCGTCCTACAAGACCCGATTGGTAAATTCATTGATTTCTACAAATGCTGATCATTTCGACACCTCTGCTTTAAATTTCGACACAATCCCTAATTGATATGTCAGTGTCAAGAATTTCAAATGGTCCTTATTTCTTTGCGTTTTATTTCGGTTTTTTGTTCGACACTACTTACTGTTTAGATTATACTAAGTCAACACGTTGCATCCTACTTGCCTTTCCTCTTCCTTTTTCGTCTCCATCGATTGCATTGGATTCTAAATTTCGGATTTATGCATCTCTATGTTCATTTTATTATCACTGGTTTATAAAACCAAACTTCAGCAGAAGCTCTGCCTTTCGAAGTTTGTACGGGATACCTGATTTTAACACACTTTTTTGTCTAGTAAAGGTTAAATTCAGACATTTTTATGATATGAACCTGTGATATTCACGATTCGTGGTTTTTTGTCGGTTTGACATTTCATGCAGTAGCCAATGACAGGCTGTTTTGCCAAGGCAAAGTTCTTCGGGTGAAATGAATGCACCTTCGACTGACGTGTAATAATAAACGCATTAAGACAACTCTGGAAATGTTGACCCAACTTTGGAGGCTTCATAACTGTTAGTTGCGGTTGAAGGATCAGGGTTTTTCTTGCAGGAGGACAACCACTGAGGGGACTATATCGTCGTTTTAAATAAAAGTTTTGATTTTTCGAATCTGGAAATATCACGTCTATATTAAAAATATCCATTGATCGCAAAGTGGGTATGGCTATCGCAGTTCATTTTATTGAATAGCTCTAGCAAGTGAATAAAATTTGCTGCCAAAACCCAAAAAATGGTCCAATAAATCTGTTTAAAATTTTAAATTTCGTCATTTGACACATAGCAATATGGATGGAACGGAAGTGTCAATTTCTTCATTGACGCCATTTCCTTTGAAACATGGGGGGACTCATTGATTGGACTTTCGTATAAGAAATTGTTTTTTTTTTGTAAGCTCCCACGAAAAAGTATCTTAAGTAATTCATTGGCCTATAAATATGTCCTAACTATGTCATCATAGGGCTCAGAATATAATCAATTTTGTGTTTTTTTTCCATTAGGGGTGTATGTAGTAAAATTCACCCTTAAACATAATTTTGTTTTATCTATGATTTCAATAATTACGAACAACTTATGCAAAATACTTCGAAACTTCATGGGAAACCCTTAAAATAGTTTCATGTGTAGGCACATTTTCGTTGTTCTAAATAAATGTTTGCTCGTAATGGATTAGCAACATGGCCTTCCGCACAGATACCATTGGCCTTTTGTATTCCAATCGACGATGCTCTAGTTTTGTAACGAATTTTCATGTGCTATTGCTACTTTCAGCTAGTGCACATACAATAAACTTTCGTCATTCTACATGGAATGGAAACAATTCTAGGAGCAAAGCTAGGGCGTACTACAATTGAAGGTAATTACCGGTAAATTGTTGCGCAGAATCATAATCATCAACCATCAGCAGAATCATCATTATCATCGTGATAAGCTCTGCCACCCTTAAATTGAATTGTGTCTGAATGTTGCATAGATTTTTTCACTCTTAAAATTTGGAGTTAAGTATCCAAGTAGAATCCGTTTAATGAAAATGAAGTCATGGTTTGGTATATATTTAGCGTGATTTGCAATTCGATTGAGAGATTTCTGCGGGTTCATTTGGCGGATGATGTGTAAGAGTGTGAGAGGGTGTAAATATTTGTGTGGGTGGACAGATTGAGTTTATCTTTTGAATAGATATTTGTGTTTGCTATTTGATTTTCTACTTTTCCATCTTCTAAGCTTGCCGATACGTTTTCTTAAAATGAGTTTGCCCCGAAGGAAGTTTAGATATCAATTTTCAAAATATATCAAATCATTATTCTGTCTGGTAACGTAACGAGAGCAAGTTTGTTTGCTTCTAAACGCTATCTGATATTTGAAAAGGAGTTATCAGTCAGTGGATTAATTTTTCTTTCTATATTAACATCATGTGATGTTTTATCATATTTGAAAAGATATTAAGTTGCATCCAGTGTGGTTAAAATAAATATTTATCATGACTCAGACTAAGGAGATAAGAATTTTCTTGAGAAAATTAATGTTGGAATTAATAATTTTGAGTTTACGCGTATCGATGCATTGGAATTCTTGAGCTTTACCGATATAAATAGCTTATCATTCGATTCGACGTAAATTTGATAATACTGTCTGGTTTTGTTGACTTTTTGATATTTCTATAGCTTGTGTAACAACATTGAAAAATATCTTGTACTCGTTAATTGGTACAAACGCTTTAAATTTGTATGAAATTTATTAATGATTGAGTTTGATGTATACATTTATGATCTGAATTTGTGACAACTTTATTTAAAAAATAAGTTTTGACAAATCTTAATAGCAATTGGACTGATCACTGAATTCTCCAAGCAACTCTCTGCTCCTTCTACTTTGCCGCAAAAGGAAAACTGTAAACTGATGTTAATTTCTAATATAAATCTTTCGATGAAATTTCATTCCGCCTTTTCGTATTCGTATTCGTTTTCAGTGTTTTTCAATAAACATCGGGTTATCTCTTGAAATTCACTCTTTCTAATGTTTCCACAGAATCTATTCATTTAGTCATTGCAGTGGGGGCCTATGCTATTTTCCAGCAAGTGGACCCCAGTACAAATAATAATAAATAGTCATTGCAGTCCTTCCTATCTGGTTTGTATAAGACAATAGAAATCAAAGTGTGTCAATTATTACGTCTGAATCGAATAAAAGAGTAATCTAATCAAATTATTAATTGCAAAGCCGTCATAAACTTTCTAGAAGGGGAGAATTCTGATTTGCTCCCAAAACATGATTTTTGATTTTTTAATACAAACAAGCGTCTTAGGAGTTTGATAGACAATTTTGAATGGATAATTATTTCAATCAAACAGTTTTGTCCAAATTAGAACAGTCTTTTACGATCACTAAAATTTGATTTTCCTCGATTTTGGTCGAAAAAGCCAAGCAAAACGAGTGAAGAAAACATAAGCTCTAGAGTTCTTAGTGGGTCGTCGATTTTGACGATTTTTCGAAACTGTTTTGTAATGTGTCTTTTTAAAACATGCTACGCAATCGATTAGAAAACTACAAGAGGAATTTGATCACATAAGATCCTAAGATATTAAAATTGTGATTAGAATTTGATAAGCGAAATTTATACTTCAATTAATTTCTTATAACGTTCAAAAACCTGTATCAACTTTAAAAATTTTTTATTCAAAATGACAGCGATAAATCAAAACTATAAGGTGGTCTTATATACATATTCATCGTCCTTCAATTTTCGTTCAGAAGCATAACCTTTAAGTTTTTAAAATTAGAAATTGGAAAGTTGGATGTCTATTTTAGACATTAAGGTGCATGATCGGAGTTATCAATGCAAGTTTCTCGCAGTTCGTTGGTTCGCAATACCTCCTTGTTCCTTGGTTCGCACCGTATGAGATGGCATATAGTCTTTCAACCCAAGAATTTCTTTATTGGTCATTTTATTTACTAATAAAAATATTGGTTATCTGCTGTTATTGTGGTTTATGTAAGATGTTTAATTATTCATCTTTAGAATCCTTAAAAATCAGTATATATATATCGAATTATCAATCTTAAATTTCTTCGGCGGATTTCAGAATTTTTGCATTCACTGCATTTTCTCTGCTCAGATTCAAGGATTTTATTGAAAATCCTTTTTTGATCGCTTTATCCAAAGTATTTGTTGGTGATGTTTATTTTTGGTGCAATCTGAATTTTTTTCGAAGATCCGCATATATGCATTATTTGTTTACTTTAACAACGATTTCATCATTGGTGACAGTTTTTGAGCGCCGCTCCTAGCTTCCCTTGAGGAACTCATGTTTCTGTTGAATTTATTGTATCCTATTGTGTCCAAGCTTCTCATAATAAACTATAGGCATTTGTTTTTAAAATTTCTTTATTCTGTTTTAACATTTAAACAATGACGTGATGCTGCGATTTCAGTTATGGGGTATATAACGAGATGACGTTAATTTTAACTGTCATTCTGGATTTTACGAGTTTTACTTTGTCAAATTTTCATTTTTCTGGGTGATGTGGAAGTAAATGGAATGAAAGTAAAAAAAATTTCGGTCCAAAACTTGTTTAAAAAGTGAAGAAACTCGAGGCAGTCTCGTTGCCACATTGCAAACTTCGGATACCTGTACTGAAGGAAGTCGTGAAAGGACAGATCTATGCAGTGTTTGAGAAGATGGAGACTATCTTACTGAAAGAGCTCAAGGCCTTACCAATAAGTACTCATCTGAAATGCTTCGACAACAAATGCTGTTACAAGTGAATTTTATTTGAGAGCGACTCCTTTCGGAGACACAATATAAATATCAATGCGAAATAAAATACCAAAGGATACGAAATTTGGTTTTCAGCGCACTACCTTTTCGCTTCAAACTTTAATATTCAAAAAAAAACTCGAATTCCTAGTAACGCTAGCACTGCAATTGTCGTTTTTCGTCTGTGAGGCCGAGACCACAAACTATTAGAGTTATTGGCGTCAACTGTGTCAAAGGATCTATAGTAATAGAGAAAGCAGATTTTATTTTAGATAAATTGGTTTAGATTGTCTCCAGTTTATCTAGTGCCATATGAAAACCTTTGGGTTTTAAGGTTTTGACAACAGAATACACAAGGATGTATACGAACTTCCATTATAAATGTTATAACTTGCATTAATAATGTCCACATTTGCTGCTACCATTTGGACCATGATATAATCTGGAATGATGGCAATGATTGTGAATTAGAAAGAATTAAGTAACGCATGAATAAGTTTCCTCAATGAATTCACATTGATGCTAGCGCGTTTGTGCAAAAATTTTAAATTACCGGACGAACACACTAACAAAAGAGACAGAATTAGCAGCATCACTAACAGCGAACGAAACATCATTCTGATGAGTGGGTTGATGCAAATAAAGGCCACAATGTCGTCTATAATTTTACTTTCAGTTCAGTCATACATTCAGGCGATCTAGATATTCACATGCTTATCCCTCTCGAATGCAA
Source organism: Stratiomys singularior (assembly GCA_954870665.1). Classification (NCBI taxonomy): domain Eukaryota; kingdom Metazoa; phylum Arthropoda; class Insecta; order Diptera; family Stratiomyidae; genus Stratiomys; species Stratiomys singularior. The sequence continues at coordinate 6,937,291 of OX940881.1, read as the reverse complement.
TATAGACCTACTAGCTATGTATCTAAATTGGATTCTGTCGAATGTTTTATGTTGACTTCTTTTGAGTCCATAATCCTCCTAAAATTTCAGCTGGTTGTGTTCTAAAGCATATGAGCCAACAATTTCAAATGAGAGAAGAACGGACGCATGAAACGACCTTCGCAACAAATAGAGTCGACGGGCACAAAATGAAGTAATTCGTTTAAAAATGTTTGCCATGACAGCAGAAGAATTATTATTCCTTTTGGTGTGGTTGTCGTCTGTTTTCTTGCAGAATGTATAGGAGTCCGAAGAAATTGCAATAGAATGAAGCTAATTATTTTCGAAGCGATACACATCATCGTTGCATTAAAGATAATTTTTTTACGAGCTGATAAATGCGAGCGAAACAGCAGAATAAGGGGTGGGGCCTATTCCTGACGTCGTGCTATTTTATTAATCGGAAAAATTAGTGGCTATGCTTGACTGTTTAGTATGCATATTTGTGTTACTCATCTAGCCTTTATGGATTTTTAAGTATTTAATATGACAATGAGCCCCCGGTATTGCAATTGGGATTTTAACAAGATTAACAGACATATGCTAACCGGTATGAAATGTTGAATAGAAAAAACTTAACATCTTCATGTCTCCAAACGAATACCTCGTAGTAATCAAAGTGGATGCTATAAAAACTTCCCAACTATCTAAATTCACATAAATTACACTCAACCTTTAACCAGCACCTGCTCCTCGTTCAACTCTTTTTGAGTCGTACCTAGTGCAGCGTTTGTGCCTAATGAGTTTTTAACCACATTAAAATGTTATGACGTTCAAACATGTAATTCCACTTCCAGCATTTTCTTCAGCAGTTGTGGCTTGCTTCAACATGCAAAGCGAAGCCCTAAGATCTGAATTTCGGAGGGTTGACAGTATTTTATGCAAAAGGTTTCCATCCATGCACCACGCCTCTCGCTTGCATAATTACAAGTTGTACACACGCCTAGTGCTTGGACATTAGCGGTGTGTAGCACTTCCGCCAAATCGTCATATGTGAGGTAGAGTTATGCTCAGCCAAAGTACTTTCGTCACGACTTGTACTCTGTAATGGGAATAATATGGACGATGTAATGGTATTGGCTGTTTGAAAATGATTACAATATTCCTTATACATAGCCAACGTGAATATTTGTATGTATATTTGGTTTGCGATAATACCCCAAGATTTGTATTTACAATGCAAACACTGGAAAACTTCTTAAATCAGAAGGGAATGGATAAAACATTAAGATATCTCGCGTGGTAGGCATACATATGATAGGGACAGGTGAAATACTTGAGAGCGTAAGAGGTGAAGTTCAATGACATGGAAGATATTGTTCCACTAGCTTTAAATTTTGTATTATTAATGTGTAAAAGTTATAGGAATCAACTGGTAAATTGGAGGGATTTTGAATTTGTGAACCACAATGGTGATATCCTGATAGAGTCAGAAATCATCTGTCGTTACTCTAACAACGGTAGCGCAAACATTGCGGTGTGCGAAAATATTTTTTCTGAAATTTGTCCACGGCTTAGCCTCCATCTCCATCCGTCAAATCTCTAAAGGATTCTCGAGGAAATCATGATCGAAAATTGAAAATATGATCCTTTGATAGGGTTGGTATAGTGCCGAAGCGAGTCCTTTTTCAGTTTTGTTTTCAGTCAAAACAAAAGTTTTGACAGTATATATCGACTGCATATAAAATTGAATACGACGGAGGAATGATTATTCATGGGCCCAATAAGGAAAACACATTTTTAGGTTTTTCTTGGTCTACATCTTTCAATCTCAAATCTTTGTCATCAAAGTAATTTTTTACACAATTTTAAAACGAAGGAAAAAGATGAATTTCGAACTTTGAAATTGAGTTTTTCTCATATTCTCTGTAAAAGCTGTATCAATGTTTATATGTAGTATTTTTGAATGTACGTTTTTCTATGTAATAATCTCAAGATTTATATATTGGGTATGGGAATAAGTTACAGCCGTTTTTTCGACAAAGTTTTTAAGTTTATTTCAACATTCAGTCAAGTTATTCAAAGCATGCACCATTTGAAGCTCTGACGTTCTCCCATGTTTCTGGTAGTAGATGGATTCCTCGTCGCGAAAAATCCACATCCTTCGATTCGATCCAGTCATCGAGCCATTTTTTGCTGCCTTCATAAGAAATAAATCGTTTTCCAGTGAGGGCCGATTGCATGGAGCGGGACAAAAGAAAATCCAAAGGAGAAATGTCTGGGGAATACGGCGGGTGGGGCACAATTTGCCAATTCACACCTTCCAAATATATTTTGACCGGCTTAGCTACGTGTGGCCTTGCATTGTCATGCAACAAAATAAGCTTGTCATGTCTGTCATTCCATTTTGGCCGTTTGTCTTTCAGAGCTCGATTCAGACGTATGAGTTGCCGTTGGTATACATCCCCAGTGATTGTTTCAGATGGTTCCAGGAGTACGTAGTAGATGACGCCACTGTGGTCCCACCAGATGCACAACATGACCTTGGAAGTGTGAATATTCCGTTTTGGCGTCGATGGACCTGGTTCACCTGGCATTACCCAATGTTTCATCCATTTTCCAATTCCATGAATGAAACCCTTCCTTTTTTGTCGTTGAAGAAGCATCTCGCACGTCATAAAATGCCGTTCGATGTCCCTCTCTCTCAGTTGATATGGCACCCAACTCCCAGCTTTGTGTCCACCCACCCAAGTCTCAGTGTCTAAGAGTTACGAAGACATTGTGCAAAGTTACTGCAAAGCAGAAAAGCCTAAGATTCAAAGTAAAATGGCCGATGGTCGGAAGTTTGGAAGTTATTAGAAAGTTTCAATCTTGACTGAAAATAAACCAAGACTAAGCGCCCCCATAGTGTGGAAACGGCTTAACGACTCCCCGGAGACTTAGACGAAATTGCTGAGGCTAGACGTCCGCGTTACAGTCGATCCACTAACTGGGTGTGACAAACCTAGAGACAACGCCACAAATCTTTACTGTGTCTCCATTCGAGGCACCCTGAACTTAGGTAAGAAATGCCTTAGTTTTGCTGAAGACAAAGCACGTGGACGCATACGACCTCCAAACATCCTCTCACTAGATCGTGGTATCTGTTCAATACCAAATCTTCATGATGGAGAGAACTAGCGATCTCGCAAATATCTGAGTAACCAACTTTATTTTGTTAGCAAAGTTTGCCTGTTTGTCGAAAATAAATCTAGCAGCTTGACTTAAAATTAAATTAATATTCAATCCTCTATAATGTTTGGATTTGTGCAAGTAATACTCATAAAATACATAAATTTAAACAAAAATTGCAAAATTTTATTCAGTTTATGTAACGTTTCACTCATCAAAGTTTCTTCTAACACGAACAATTAGATAAGTTTCATTGCTCAAGCTTGAAGCATTTGTTATATGCACCTATCAATTTGCAACGCGAAATTTTAAAAACAACATGAAATCTAACGAAGCAATAATTTATCTCGTTGAAATTGTAAATATTCATAAACAAATTAATAACGAGTGCAAGCGTCGGTGAAACCCCAAAAACAACTAAAACAAAAAAAGTAAAACATTCAAACCTTCACCAAAACAATAAAACCGTGTCATAAATCATTTGAACTCCTAAAAACTTTCTCTTAATCATGTAAATCACACAAAAAGGCGCACAAAATATAGACAAAAAATTGTAATAACCAACTAAATTACAAGATAAATATACGACGGGCGAAATGCATAACAATGTTTGTTGCGAAAATACAAGAAAAACAAGCATTGCTTTTCTTCTCTTGATTGTTGATGCGTTTCCAGCAGAATTAGTTAAAATTAGAAAATATAAAAAGTCAAGTTAAATCACTGGCTTGGCGTTGGTTGGTTTTTTACTAACTTTCATCTCAATTTACACAAAAGTTGGCTATTAGAAAATCATAAGATAATTTTCTTAAGTGAACCTGAACAATCTCTCGTTAGTATCATCTCTATTATATACGGGATACACAAGGTTATCTGGCGATTCAGATAGATTTTTCAAAATTTTCTTTTGGTCTCTAGCTCGAACACCACGCATGCATTATTATTGTTGAACATTTTGATTATGCATTCCATGAGCTAATGTTTAAATAGCGTGGGCAAAGCTTGCTGATAGGATCGAGGCCAATTAGTGGTTGCTTTAGTTTTCATTTCGGTATTAGGGGGCGGTATTTGTAGTATCAATTTCTTGTGCATACATTTGATTGGATTATATAATTGGTTGCTGATGTCACACATCAATGACTTTCTTTATGCATAAATGCTTCTAGTGATGAGATGATCCTTGTTAGGTTTGATTATATGTAAAGGACGATTTAGCACGACGGAGCGACATGAACTTTACGTAGGTGTTGACAAGAATTTTATGAGGGTTCGAAAAATTCTAGCTTAAATACGTGTTCAAAAAATATAGCACATGAAGATTTACTTTACTTTTTACATGAAGATTACTCAACGCACTCTATTATTAGAATTCCTTCTCTTTCTAAACATACGACTCTTTCACTCAGAAACGAGGGGTTTTCTATGGAGAAGCTGCTTGTCATTTTGACTCAATCATTATTGAACCTATCAAGTAAACTAACAATTCAAACACTGAAAATCTAAGCTTTCATATTGCTAAATACCGTTGGTAAACTAAGTTCAACTAAACTAGTTCAACTGAACTAGTTCAAACGGAACTAATTTTGTCAAAATTCTTTTGTTTTGTTGCTACGAACCAAACTCGTATCACTTTTTCCATTTATCCTAACCATAACTGATTTGAAGTCACCTTCATGATCGATCTTCTGGAAAACGAGTAAGAAGGTTAGAGTTCACCTCTGCTCCTTATCAATCTTCAATTTGGGAGACCGCAACTCATTTCGAAACCAATCAAGGGGAACCTAGAACACCTAGAAGAATACTACTAAGAATACTTCAATGCAATCGATTAATCATAAAAATAACACAGTTCAACGGATGAAAATGTTTTGAAAAAACTTGAAAAGAGGTTTTTGGAAACCGTCTTTCATCTTCACAAAATATTTCAAAAAAAATAAAATGAAGACCTATAATTTTATTTTAACACGCAAAATATTAGAAGGAAGGTCTTCTCTATGAATAGTTTTTGTTCCTACTGATATTTTCAGTATTTCAATCGAATCGTTTTGCATTAATAGGGTCGACAGCAGCGGACGGGTTTTTTTCGCCACACGTCAATGGTCGATTTCTTCATAATTCGTTTGGAGTCATTCGTTTTCTTTCAGTCAGTTTTTTTTTTATAAAAATGTGTAAAACATTACAAAAATAACCGGCAAGAGAAGGAGTCAGGTATGTTAACAATGGAAAAAGTTATAAATATTGATTTTCTGTTTTCCAACAAACACAAAAATTCTATATGCGGTATATAGTCCTCTATATACGAAGTAACATGCATCAGGATAATGTAAATAAATTCTTGAGTTACTCGAGAAGATAACAGTATCCCATTGTCCTTTTATTGTGTTTGAGGAAAATTAAGTTGAACGCAAAAACTTCGAAAATGCGTATAAAATTTTCCAATATCTAAAGTCAAATTATTTCAGAAAAATTCAACAAGCGAAATAATTGGAAACTGGCAAGAATGCAAACTTCTCAGACTCTTAAAAAACATCTAAAAGTGAAGAAAATCGAAGCAGTCGCGCTTGCAACAATTCTACGTAGAGTTTGTGTCACACAGACAGGCATTGAACGATTTCACACACTTTATATTCATATTCAGAGAATTAAAATAAACAATACCAGTAATTAATTTCCAACGTATCATAGACTACGGTTTAATTATAAAAAGAAGTGTATTGTCTTCTTACACTATTGAAATTTAAATTTTATGTTATATTTGTCAGCTTAAATAAATGAAAATATCTTATCTAACACAATTTCGTTATAGCACGGTTCCAAAGCACCGTGTTATACAAGGGTTGTATTGTATGACCGTGTTATATGAGGTAGCCCTCGTATAACACGGTTAGGCTGTTTGCAAAAGTTTTAGTCTTCATTTTTTTGAGGATATTTTTCGTTTAGACCATAATTTTCGAGATAATCTCGAACAAATGTTTTGTTTTTTGATCACGCCCTGGTTAGAATTTTCATTCGATTAATAGAGCTATTTGTGACATCAGATCTGATGAACGAGATAATCAGAAAGCCACGAACTCCTGAATCTAACCTATATTTCCCGAATTATTTTTTCAGATTTAGGTCCGTATTTTGAACACTGCACAGTTTTCACTGATTAACATTATTTTCAAACTGCATATAGCACGAATTCGAACAACTTGGTCCACATTGTCTTGAGCATTAATCTATTACGATTTGTTTGACACTGCATTAAGATTTCAATTATTTTTAACGTAAATAATTACGAGGAATCTAACTTTGTCGGGTCTTTTTACCTATTTTCAAGGTAAATTACATGTTCGATTTACAAGTTAACATTGCCTCCCCTGCCATGTAATCGTGTTAAGATTTGAACAAGTACAGAACGTGCACTTGTAACATTTCCTTTATCTTTGCCTCAGCAAGAAAACCAGTACATGTGTAAATGTGTTTAATCAATGTGTCATAAATCAATTTGCAACGTTTAGAACTGATTTTTGTGTAATATTTCCTTTTTGTGGATCACCCTATCATAAAATACTTTATCGAATGGATGTGTTAACAGAAATTCCTGTGTGAACTCATGCAATCATTCACCCGGAAAAAAAATCTAAATCTAATCGGAGATAACATGCGCTATCATATGAGCTCTCTAGATAACCGTTTGAGGAAAAATCAGGCAATCGCCACACCCTTCTGGAAATGATCAGTTCACAACTCACCATCGTGAAAAATATTCGTCATGGAAATCTTTTTACCTAATTTCTTACCAAGGCAGTATCGTATCTCTAGGAGGATCTCGACAAAAAAATTAACGAAGCCGTATGCAGCGTATGTATCTTTTCGAGCTGTACGCTGTCTTAAGTGTTTTAAGTGCACTTTCAGTGCGTTGATTCGTTTGCAGATTTCTCTATCTTCTATTTATTTATTTCAACTTTTGATAATTTTTCTTGAAGAGAAACTTTTTCCACTGGCAACTAAACGTGCGTAATCACAAATTCAATCTATCACGAACATATAACGCATTTGTTTTAATTTTCCGTGGTGAATTTTCTTCGGCTCCAAGACGAACGTGTTGCGGAAAAATAGAAAAACGCACGACACTACTTTGCCGGCATAAACGAAAACTTTCGGATGAATGGTACGTCGTAGTAGATGAAGCCGGCTCCTCAGTGTGTATGCGATTGTTAAAAGAAAGAAGAAAAAGTACAATGTACTCGACATGAGTCAATACAAGTACAGCACATATGCTCCATTCTCGTATACACTTTAAGGTAGACTCCACATACGTGGCCTTAAGGTGGTTTCTCCCGTTTGGCTCGTCTTGCTGGTTATATGATCCAGAAAGTGCATCGGTAGCGATAAGTCTCATGTAGAAGAAAATACGGCACAATAATGCTGTAGTGCCGGCACGTATCTATTAGTGATAAATAATTGTGATGTAATTTTATTTTTAGCCACTTTTAAAAATATACAATTGGCGTACTACATTTTTCTCAAGAGGCGTCGACCGTTGTATTAATGTATTGAGTCGAGCGCACTTCAAATTTTCAGATACATTGCGGTAGTGTCGATGAGTAATAATATGACTTTTTGCTTGAAGCATTGTAAATCTGTATGATAAGTGGATATTGTTGAGATTTCTTGGCGATAAAAACCTTTGTAATTTTCCGTTTAAGGTGAGAAATCAAATTTCAAATCAAAATGTATTGATTTCCTTATAAATTGAATCTCGGTTTTCCTTTCTATTAATACAATATGCATCATTGGCATTTTAACTTCGACAATAATCAGATTTCTTTCCTTTCTTTTGCAGATTTGTATCTTGTTTGCAAAGAAAAGTGATCTAATGTAAGTGGTTCAAGCTTTCTATTATGAAATGAAGTAAAAGTATAATATTCATATATCAATCAAATATCAAATATTCAATAAATTCAAATATTCAAAAAAATTATATTCAAATATCATATAATATTACTAAAGTATAGACAGCTGGATGGTCATGTTTATTACAAATTGGACTATTGGAAAGCTATGCATCAATTCATTTTTAGGAGATGAGATAATTCTCTGATTGATTTGGTTTGTTGTTTGTATCCATAATAATGTTCATATACATACAAGACAGTATATAAAAATTACACAAAATTCAACAAGGCTCTCAGTCAAGGAGGATATTTTATCTGTTCCTTGTATGTGATCCGCCACAATATGTAACCGCAAAAACTTCTTAATCCAAAATATAACTTTTTCTGTCCAAATACGGAATTGCTTCTTTAGAGGAGATTCCTTATTTCAAGACAAGTGTCAAGTGAGTAGGGTGGAATATCTGAAAAAAGTAGGGGTTTTCGCTCAAATTTACACGTAAGTGCGCAATTCGTATTCGAATATTTTCGACACATTTTGTATGGTCTCAATGTGGGCATTAGTGCTGTTCTGACACTGTCAAATGTAGTTTTACGAAGGGATGAAAATCGCAAGGTGCCAAATTAGGTATGAATAATGAGTGATTGACAATTAAAATGCCAATTTCGCTATATGAGTTAAGCATCGAACCTTTGGCGGACCGGCATTGCCTTGCAACATACGCAGGTTACCATGTCGGGTTCTCACTCAAAAAAGTTCCATTACAACAAAATCATACGAGCCCATTATTTGTTTGACCTTTAGTCAAAAATTCTTTTGAATTATTCGCTTTGAGTCTTAGAAAAATATCGAATTTGTCTTTTTTTTACTTCTTGTAGAGGCTTTAATCGAATGGGGCTCGCTCTGGTGATTGCATTCGACTTTTCCACTCTCTGTTTGTAGACCATATTGAAAACCTCTCGTCTGGTCGCCAGTGCAAATGCTGTAACTGAGGTTTCGATTGTTGCGATAACTTTTAATCTAGTCCTTGTAATTATGAATTCGGAACAACTTTTGATTGTCATGAAATTTGTGTAGAACAAAGCGAACTTACACCATCCTTTGTTCTCAGTTTTTAATCATAATAAGAAGAATTGACTCTTCTTGAAAAGTTAAATTCCATTGTCATACAACAACGTTTTTTTGTTTTTCACGCCAAATTCATACACAGTTGTTCGTCCACACAAGTGCTCGTCGTCCTTAAAATGCTTAGCCACTCCGTTGGATTAATTAAACTGCTTATGGACATTGACGATTGACTGATTTCTTAATTTACTGCTTCAAACGTTTTAGCAAATATCTTATCAACTATCAGCAGAAAATTTTTTTTATTTTAAAAAAAAAAAAAAAAAAACAGAACTATCAGCCTTCTTGGAAAATTTTGAATATCAAATACTACAGAACTAACTTCTAAGATATTTTTACTTCTGGTTCTTAAACAAAATCATAGTTCTGAAAATGCTATCTGAATCCTGTTGACTATTATACCTAATTTTTTTCGTCCATTCATTGTTGGCTCCTTTTCTGTAGTATGAATGAATCATATTTCGAATATTATTAGGGTGAAAGTTTAACATGTTGACAGTTGGTAGAAAAAAAGACGGCTTTTCATGTTTTTCAACCTTTTTATCGCTGGCGTCTTATATAGAAATATGAATATTATAACAATTTCCCAAAGAGCGAACCCAAAAGATGCTCGATTAACAAAACATTTAAATTACTTTGTATGTTCTATAGTCCTTGAAATCCTTCTTCTCAGTCAACATTTCTTTGACAGAATAAGTTTATATTAAAATAAGTTAGTGAGCGCTACATACCTTACTTTTATAAATCTACCAAAAAAATATTCAATTGCTTTGTAATAACTTTTTTTTATATCCATCTCTCCAATTGCACCTCTTATTCGCACATGATAGATAATTTGCTGACCGATTTTCAGGACATACGTGAACCATGGAAGATCATAGAATTACCTACCTTACCTTCATTTCAAGCTTTTCACTATTTTGTCTTTCACGGCATGTGTCCAATAAATCAACCTCTTAACTATTGATCTCATGCGCACCAACCTCAATTTTTAACGTATAGTTAATCATATCTAAACTCTTCTGACAAACGAGAAAAAGAACAGATAAACTTCATTAGGTTCATTTTGAAAGGCGTGGAGAGAACAAGAAAAAAAAATATATGTGCCAACTAACAATAATTTATTAATCAGTTTTATTCATTACACATAGCATTTCTTTCCAGTGAGTAATAAACAAGTGCTGAACATATTAAGGTTCGTATGTAGTGCTTAGAATATTTAAGGAGGGTCATCGAAAAGAATCTTTAAAAAATTTGCAAAATTATATCATGAATTAGCTATCAAGCTGTATGTGTTGATTATAATGTATTTTTAGAAGTTTTGTAGATATTGTTAAGTGTAATCAAAGTACTCAAAGTACAAAATAATCAAAGATACTTTCTACCATCTCGTTTCATCTCTCGTGCAAGCACCCTCCACCCCAAGTTGTACGTAATCTAATTTAATCCCATCGTTTTCTAGGTTGTATTATTTTCGTAATCTATATTGATTTGCGGCCAAATGACAGCAGCAGGATCCTAAATATAGTTATGACAAGAATTGTAAACACTGTACACATATAATTATCTAGCATTTATTTGGTTATGAATAATTAAATAAACCAAGATTTGGCCACATGTACATGGATAATAGGTAATATGCTGAATTTATTCTAAATATTATCAGCAAATTTAGATGTGAGCTATGCGTAAATAAAAATCAATACATGTGCAGAGGAATAACGATAGAACTGAAGAAATAAAATAAATTGGATTGAATGTCAAGCGACCACGCTAAGATTTCAAAACGATAATCTACTGTGTATTCATCTTTTTTATTTTGAATATATCTATGTATTCACATGTTCTTTGCAGCTATGAGATGACATCAATTTGCGTAGGGAAAAGCGATACCATTCGTGAGATGAGGGAGTTGTGAAATTATTTCTGAAGTTATAATGTGTATTTTTTTTCCTATGTTATTTTAAATAAGTAATAACTTAGTGTCTAAGGTGAGCTGAGACGCTTTCTCAGCCACTACAAGACTGCTTGACCGCAGGACTAAATTCGGTTCTTCAACAATTTTAGAACGAAAACTAAACTTGTGCTAGTTATATCCAAAATACCAATGTTGCTTAAAATTGGGGGATTTTTTTTTCATTTTTTGGAATAGTTACAGGCCCCCAGGATGAAGCTTGGATATCACTAGTGTTGGTGCAAACATCTTTGGGGCTGAAACCCGACTCTATCTTTGTGATAGACTTGCTCCGAGGTCCACTGGCAGTGGTTGTTGGCGAATAGGAAGGCAGTCAGTGCACCACGTTCGCAAGAGATGTTTTTATCCAAAGATCATTTTTCCGGTACTCCGCAATAAGGACTCCATTTTTCTTTCCTTTCCGATGAGTACATAAAAAAAGCGAAAATTTTGAAAATGTGATTTATTTCTCAACATAGTCTCCTCTTAGCTCGATACACTTGACCCGGCGATACTCTAACTTCTCTAACCCGATCGAAGAAAAAAACGTTTTCTTGAAGTCTGAAAAGTATGCCTCCGTGGCAGCGATGATCTCTTCATTCGACTCGAATTTCTGCCCGGCGAGTGACTTCTACAAGTTTGAAAATAAAAAGAAGGCGCACGGTGCCCAATCCGCCTTCTTCGGAGCAATTTCGCCCTGTGAAGGCGACAGTTTCGACTGTTCCTTGGTCTCTGGTGTGTACCAGTCTACCCATATTTCGCCAACAGTGACGAAATAACGCAGAAACTCCTTTTGATTCTGCTTAAACAGCGTCAAACACTGCTCTGAAAAGATATCACGATTGCGATTGGTGTCAGAAGTGGGCAGACGCGTTATCCTCCGTGGTCCTATCCAAAATTGATGTGCGATAATGTTGAAACTCGTAAATCAAATTTTATACGGTTACCATCGCAGGAGCAGAGTCACTGTAGATTGAATTCAATCGCTGTTGAATTTCGCGGCCCGATTTCCCTTTCAAATACAAGAAATTAAAACACCGATTGATACTGCTCGTTCACCATTTTAACTACATTTTAAACTAAACTTCGAGTCCGATTTGTCTGGAATTTTGATAGTAGCCGTCTACCTAAATGTACCACACGATAGAGAATTATTTTTGTGTAGTCGTAGGCATATATCGAACCGCCATGTATATTGAAATTACGAGCAATATTGTATGTTGTAATAAAATAAAATATGATCGAAAATGTATTGAAAACAATATTGTGTCAGGTTGAAGGATGGTTCTCATTTAAGAGGAAATTCATGGAACAATATGATCGAAGTTTCATGAACATTCTCATGCGATGGTTTCCTACAACTTTTGTCATTCCGGATGTCACCACTATCATATGAACACAAGCGTAGTTACCATAAAGATTCATATCAAATTTCCTCATGAGAGAAAATTTTAATTAAAGCCTTTCGCAAAAAAAAAAGAATAAACCAAATGGTTTTCCTCTCTGTCATATTCGCACTCGTCACCCGCAACCACTGAACTAGAGAGTGGAACACAAAAGGGCTCGAACCCTTTTGTCGCAATGGTATTGTCCATACAAAAACATTTTCATGTCTTTCAACTACTTTCCGCGAACACACATTGGTACCCACCATCATCCATCACACATGCGTTCAAATAATTTACTACAATATTGCAAAATGTTCTCCAAGCGGCAATGACTGTAACAAAGTTAATTGTTTTGGCAGTATGCCGTTAATTCTTTTCAGTCTCCATTTTCTTCTTTTCTTTTTTTTTATTTTTTCGTTTCTTTTTAGAAACCCGCCATTACCCCCCTTTAGCTCCTTGGTAATTTATGTAGGCTCAGGTAAGGTAACTTCCATTCGCATGCTGAGATACAGAGGTAATAGGTTAGGCGTACCAGTGAGTGAACTTCCTGTCTTTATGTTACTAAACTTGAACGTGAAATTATTGCTTGAGTTGCGTCCAGCATAAATTTTGAAAACAATAAGAAAAAAAAGAAGCAATAAAAGCTAACAATAAATTATTAGTAATACATCACGTGACTTGGTACACCATTTCTTCTTTGTTTCGAGCTTGGAGTCGTTGGTTTCATTTGGCGCCTTTTGAAAATGATGCTGGAAGTGTAATTTTACGATGATGATGCATAAAAGGTTTAATTAAAATTGCTTTTGAAGGTGTGGTTTTTATCGACTTTTGACATAATTTGTGTGGAAAAAGAATGCAATGACTTGAGGAAAATTGGGTGGCCCAATCGAGTTCAATGAGTTCCACTTATCTGTAAATGGAATTGGAATGGGTTAAACCATGTAATTTTCAAAAGATACAAAAAACAGCAATTGTAGAAGTATAGAATGGAAACAAAGGAAGTTCCCATTTTAGTTCGGGCGCATTCCATTTAAAGCGTGAAAATGTGAATTCATCTTCATCTTTGAAAATTCTTTTTAACATTCACTCTTCCAAATTTTAACACAATTATCCTCTTTAAAACGAACGTAACCTAAATTTCTACTCTACATTGCCAAGCGATTTCAACAAAAGCACACGCAGGACAATGTGAGTCAGCTTTTGTTATACAAATTCATTAAATACACATCATGATTGACTTATGTTGACAATATTACTGGAACCATTAGTTGTGCTCTGATTTCTTATAAAATTGGCTAACTATCAAAAAGAACGTGGTTTTGGAGTGGAAATGGATGTTAAAATAGAAAACCTGGAAGATTAAATTGACTTTGAATTATTACTTGCATTGAATGCAAAGAATGTCAGAAAATGGCTACGCTTTCATTAGACAGGTTTAAACTTTCTTTCCAGACCTAAAATTATTTTTCAATTTATGTGATCTGTATTGAAAATAGGCTTCATGGGTTTGTGAATATTCAACAAAGTCCGCGGCGATGAATTTTTGAATTATTTTTTTTGTCATTATTCTTCCTGACGTGAACGTTGATCTACATCACAGTGGTGAAACCAATGAGCAGCTACGAAGAAGCAGAGAGGTGAAAGACACTACAAAGGGAGAATTTCATGAAAGGGTCAGGAAAGTTCAAGCAAATAGTCAGTTTGGCATACACAGGTGCCCTGAGGTCTTTGTATACAGTTGCAATGGAAATAATGCTGATCCTGATGCACCTCGACAGGCATATCCTAAGATAATAGGTATCTATCCTGCATCTATCCTATCTATCCTACCTCGACAGGCATATCCTAAGATAATAGGTATATTAAAACTGAGAAAGGGGATAAACATCCTTTCTAGAGTGGGACAGCTTCAGATTCTCAAATCAACGGAGAGAATATTCAGATCAAGTAGGAGGGATGTGGATTTAATCCAAACGGGTCAATCATCCGTGCTGGAAAGAGTAGCTAGCAAGGTTCGTGAATATGGAACGAGAGGTATTACCTATTTAATTCGGTCGACAGGCTGGACCATCTTGAAAAACTCAACAATACGGGCGAAGAGAAGAAGAACCAATACAGATCTCGCTAAATCGAATGATGTACCCCAGAAACAATAATAATTACTCATTACAATGTTATGAACTATTTCACGTATTCACCGAGTCGTGATGCGATGCATTGTCTTCGAGAAATTGAATGTAATTCGTTGCCATGTGAAGTTTTTCCTGTTTAATAACGTCATCCAATAGCTATAAAAAACTAATGGTCTAGCTTGTGGGCTTCAGTCAAAGAAAAAACAAACCTGCAAATCCCAGAAAGATTGTTTTGGTTTTTTGGGTTTTTTTTTTGCGGTGGCAAACTTCCAAATTTTATGATAGTCATCATCAATGGCGTTACATCTCATGTTGTACATTGACCTCAAGTAAAATTCTACCTTGATTTCTTGCAAATAGTCACTATATGTTAAACCTGCCTCTCAATTTAAACACGCAGCATAACATCATTCCTTTCAATCACAAATCATTTCTAAGAATCTCAAATCCACCATTATCGCTGGCTTAAGCCGCTTTACTCTTGAATTTTCTTTTGGGGACAAAATCGACTCACAACTAATCGAAACATTTCAAAGTCAAACGACAAATGAATTAAATTTCCATCCAAAGAACTAATCCCACAATCGGTTCCCTCTAATACCATGAGGTAATCGGCTAATGTAAAAAAATGGATACAACAAAAAGGTTCATCGCCCTCTTCTAAAGATGCAACCACAATGAAGGCAATTCGCACCTCGTTTTTTCTTCTTTTCTGCAGATCAAGATTGAATTCTGGTATTACAACCGAGAATAACTCACAGTTCATGCTTCATTACATTAATCGAGAATAATTATCTTTTAATAAATCCATTATGAATTTTCATTTTCCCCTTAAGCGCAAAGCGGAAAGGGGGTCGGTCAAATGAACTGGGTATCTGTATGTGTGTATCTTCTGGCTAGTAAAAAATATCTTTAATGAATGTATCCAACTTAGCTGAAGCCACTTGTAAACATTTCAAAGAAAAGATGATTGACTTTTTAACTGTTCATTGTGTAAGAGTGTATAAACTGTGTTGGGCGTGAAACATGGTTGTGAAATGAATCTAGGTTCAGGAAAAACGCGAAGAAGGTAAAAAAAACGGATACTTAACGTGTAAGCTATTCGAAAAACTGAACACATGAGCTTAGTTGTTGCGTATTTGTTTATGGAAAACTTGCGGTATTAGGTTGGTGAGGTGAATTTCTGTATCTTTGTTTCATTTCGTGCTTCGTAGCTTGCTTTTGGGTGCAGGTTAAGTTGCGATTGAGAATGATTTTTGATTTTCAACGACTAATAAATGCTGTTTGAATCAATTTGTTGCTGGATAGTCTATTTTATTTTGCACGATTTCTAATCAATTGGATTTCAGTTAGGAGTTTGGCAATAATTTCATATCAGAAAATTTTCTTTGGAATCAACTCGGAGAGTTATTCAGTCCGATTATATTCCAAATAAATCAAATTGTTTTCGTTTCCAATGACGAAAAAATTTCTTTGAACTCGAAACTTAAAACAAAACATAATCAAATCAGTTTAGGCGTCAATTCAAGAGAATAATAGCAAATCAATTTGTATTCAGTACACGATTAAATTAATTCATTTGGCTTACAGCGACTAGCGAAGAGGAGGACGACGAGAACTGTACACGAGTCAATTGATTTGTTATTTCCCTGGTGCTTACACACGACAAACAAAATGAATGAGTGATCCATCGAACTGTTGCAAAAATATCTTTAGAATCTAAAATTTGAGATAGTAAGACATGACAATCTCTATTGTATGGTAGAATGTTGTCAGTTGTCTTCCATTTTACCTTTGAACAATTGCTCTAAACTTATATTTATCGGAGATTGATTCATTGCTATCAGAATCTAATTCCTTAGGTATACATCGAAGTCACGTTCCTCTGATGATCGTCTCTATCCTGACAGTCCTCCCGACTGTAACAGAATTTGAATATTGTTGTGTTATGTTAAACGTGTGGATTGAATGAACGTGTCTTAAACTTGATTATAAATAGGTCACAGAATTTCTTTATCTTTGTGTGTAATTTATTCAAAACAAAAGAGATATGCATTTTTTACAGTCGAGAAAATGGAATTCAATTGCACAGTCGTACTAGCGCCGTACGTAATAATAGGTCTGGTAGCTCCTTCTTTTAATAGTAGTGTTACTGCACGAAAGACAAACCAACAGTGCTGATAAAATTTTCATTGTGAGTTGATATTCCATGATGCATGTTCATGGGATGAGATTATCCCAGGAAATGTTCAATGACAAATGTCATTAGTGAAAATAGCGAATTTCTACATTTTTCGGTGAATTTTACTGATCAAAAACTCACCTGTGCTCTTCAATTTATAATTCCAACTGAGCTTGGGGCCGGCTTAGGTGAAATTACAGTGCTATCGACGACAAAAGCAACTCGTATTTTCACATGAACACCAAGCGAGTCTTGAACAAATCATACAATTTCTACTCCCTCTCTTTCGCAATAATCAGAAACTCTTCGCAGAAGCGTCCTACGTCCGCAGTTGGTAATTTTTCCCGAAAAACTTGCGATAACTCAACGACATCCCCGCGCGGATGAACTCCAACACAAATCTTCGTGACGAGCCGGCTTATTTGGGTCCATGAAGGGGTTTTATTTGTGGCCATGAAGGGGTCTTATTTGCGCCATGAAGGGATGCGTGCAGGTGGAGACTTCCAGGCCTATTATCATGTAAGGCACCGGTCATACGCCAGATAAGGTGAGGCAATGTTAAAATCAACAAACAGTCTAACGAAAAATTAGAAACACTCAAATGATAAACTCTAAAAAAAAACTCCAGTGACAATCAGGCAAAAATTCCATTTGACAAATACAAACAACAGACGTAACTACAATGATTTGTCAAAAGATGTGCTTTTTGTAGATAGGTGAAGACTGTTCACACTGAGAATGTCGGACTTTGGTGGTATAAAACAACCCTCTATTATGCAATTCGTTGCACTTTAGGTCTAAAGAAACCCTTTCCAGGTACTTTGCTAGATTAGGAACCCCTTCGTCCTCCACTTATCTAGCCAAAAATCGTTCCCTTTGCTGTCATCATAGCCCGATACCACCTGGTTCCATTCGCCAAGCGATTTTATTGTCTTTTACAAATTCACCGTGACGTTTGTCTACTTTCTCCACGAAAGAAAGTATGATAGGCGCAGTTTTTATCTCATTTCCCTGATAACTTTGACTTAGTGAAAATATCATTGCCGATTGAATAGATGACTAAGATAAAAGTCAGCCTCAACATGCTTTGGACTGGTGCATAGTCCATCCATCCATCCATAGTCCAGGTGCATAGCCCGTTTATCTCACCCTCTCAGGATAATTACCACACGTCGAAAATGCTTCGTCTACTATCGCTTGTGAATGCCTTCTGGCTATCATTCTCATTTCTTCTTTTCTTCGTTGATTCTTTTACGCTCCCTGGCGAGGAGGCCGAGGAAGATAATCGTTGCGACTACCAACATCGATGACTCAAAACTTGTACAGTGTGCTGATGCAATCTATTAGGTTCCTTGTCTCTGCACCTGCAATATCCATTTTATTGGTGCAGCTCCTTGTTGGAAGCCTTGCTCCAAATCTCTGCTCCTTATAGCCACGTGGGATTTGCAACACTCACCAATAGTCGCTTTTTTGATTTGGCACCCCACCCAATTAATAGCGGAGACCTCGCGCTTTTGGTGCATCTTTGAGTGTATTAGCAATTTCAGCTACCTAAGTGATGGTTTCGACTTTACTTGTGCAGCTCCACTAACTTCTTACTATAGGGAACGTTATGTTCCTTACTATGTCGAGGTTCCTTACTATGTCCGTGTCGAAGTGACTTATTCAGTGTTTTATAGCGCTGGGTTAAATCTATGATTCTTCATGCGGATCCCTACTCGCTTCACTAGTCCATTTAGTCCACATTGGGCTAAAACATCATCTCGTAGCTAGTTTACTGCGACTCCTCAGTTATTTCGTTATTTTGGGTCTGAGTAGCCCTTCAAAAGAGACCTTCCACAGGTCTGCCTTGACGGAATATAGTAGCATCTTCCGTCGACATCGTCGTAGATCAGACCGCGGTCCTTCCGGTAATTCCTAAGAATCCACATCAGGAACTTCAATGGAATTCTACAGGGTTTGCATAATATCCATCCATCTAGCGGAGTTGTATGGATTTCTGATGTTAAGCATCCTTCCACCTGTTGAACCGCAGTCACCAACTCCCCAATCGCTCATAAAACCATTTAACTTGCGCTGAAACCATGTCGCTGTACAGTAAGGACCCCAGAGATATGGCTTAAATTTATGATTCTTTTACTTTAGTGCCTAATTATTCTGTTGAGATGAACTTGGAAAAGAATAGGGAAAGGGAACAAGCAGAAGAAATTGAGTTTATTCTGCAAGCTTTCTCTGCCTTTTTTTTGCGGAAAGGAACATACAGGATTTCCAATAATTAAGGAGAGTTTTGTAATGTAAAAGTTGGCAGATATAGCTTAAATTTTTTTGCTGCTGGTGGTAATAGATTTTCTTTGCCTTGTAGATGAAAAGTGAGTTACATAATCGAAGTTTTATTTTCAAAAGACTTGCTTGCGGATGTATTCTCAGTTTCTAAAACCAGCATCAAGTCTCTTGTCCTTTTTTCGATTGTCTAATGTCTAGTCATACGATCTAAAATTGAATTAATGTCGCTTTATACTTCTGTTTCTATAAAAGGTCGAAAAAAAGAACATTTATCGATAAAAGATGTATTGCCCTGGAGCAATGTTAAAAATACACTGGCCACGAGTTGTTAGAACTGTGCCTCCTCAGGCAATCATTTAATCAACAGGCGTTTAAAACAGGAATTATGTAATGCTGTAGTAATCAATCATAAGTGACAATATGTTATTATTACATCTGCACGCACGCAATCACTTCTCAAGTTTCCCAGACAATCAGGCCAGTTGATAGACAGACAGACCGACAAAACCGAAGACCGCGAAACAAGAGATTATCAAACCACCATCGATTTTTCACTTCACACAAGCCTCAGCGTTCTCGGCTGTTAAAATGCAAGAATCTAGCAATCGCGCTATAACAGCTGCAATTAGATAATGCGTGAGGTCAACGACATCCTTTATCGTCTTCATCATCTTCCTTAACACTCGATGGGGAACAACAACCACAATTTACCTACTTTACTTATTAGTTGTTGGCCTCCTAGTTGCTGGATTTAATGGCCGACACGGATAGGCTTGGTATAGTTGGTTAAGCTGGGTAGGTTAGCTAGCGGCTGTTTCGCGTTTATTTTTACGATAATTATACTAAATGCAAGAACTGGCGACACATTGTCTGGACATTGGTATGGGTCGATGTCTAGATATGA
This sequence comes from Stratiomys singularior, assembly GCA_954870665.1. Taxonomy (NCBI): domain Eukaryota; kingdom Metazoa; phylum Arthropoda; class Insecta; order Diptera; family Stratiomyidae; genus Stratiomys; species Stratiomys singularior. The sequence continues at coordinate 6,917,295 of OX940881.1, read as the reverse complement.
TATTTATAACGGTTAGGTGTAATAATTGGTTTTGAAGAAAAGACATAATTCTTTTCTGGTTATAGATCCCTCAAGACAATATGAATTGATATTGACTTAGAGCTACATAAGTATGTGGTGTTCGTTAAGGACAGAAGGGCAATACAATAAATCATCTTTATAGTCGGATGAGGTAATTTTAACGAGTACTTTTACCTTAATTGATTGGAAGTATTCAAGGTTTGGGGGGGGGCGATAAAATTTGGTGACGATTTCAACGGAGTTCAAGTCATTGGAAACGCTAACAACTCAAGGAGCTGTCAGCAAACGGAGTTCAAACACAGGTTAGCGTACAAAGCAGCGTTTTGTTTGAAAGGTTATTTTTCATTCAACATTTAGTCAGATATGTAATGTTTGTATAAAGAAAGACAACAATAAGAGCGTTAATCTGAAATTCCTTGTAAAATATCGATTGATTGACTGTCAACTTCAGAAAGAATATGAAGACCCAATGGTACAATTCTGCAATTAAAAGTTTGATTTTTCAATGCTTATTTTAATTTTTTGACATTCAATCAATAGTGAACTCCCGGTTCACTATTAGTTAAGGATAAACATCGACAGCACCAATTAAATAGAAACTGAGGTGTGATTTCAACATTATAACGTTCGGATCGTATGCAACGGTAATGTTAACGATCCATTGATTCTTCAAAAAATTTCTCTATTTGTTATCCTTCCTAATTTTTTTGTTCACTCTATCAATACTCTTCCATTTTTGGAAATGTTTCTCGCCTTAAATCGTAATACATGAGCTAGAAAATTTCAAAAGTATCCAACGAAAAGACATACAAGGGGTTTAATTTTTTTAACCTTAGTTTTATCAACAAAATGAGCTTAAGAACTTTATTAGAAAAAAGAACCGAACTAAGAAACCGTTACTTTATGACCTGTGGATGCCGAATATTATTTCTATACATAGAAATGTCGTATTGATCCTTTGGGGCATTTGGTAACTCCATGTACCAGAGGTAGTTAAAAAGGGCCATTTGTTGCTTGCGTCTCCAGCAAAAATTGGAAGCCTTACTCAGACCATAGCATAATGCAATCTGAACTTATTGTTGTCTGAGTCACATGCTAGAGATAGGAGGAAAGATTGGAGATAGCGATACAAAAGAAGTCGCTATCGTCCGGCTGCAAGATTAGAAGCTTATCCTGGCAGATACATAATCATATTCATAATAGGTACATAATAGGGTGGAAATCAGCATGAAGTGTAAATAAATTGTAGGCGGTAAGAAAGACACTTTATGTTCAAATGCCGCGCATGGATGGATACATGTTTCCATAGGCAAAATTTGCTCATATCTCTGAAGATAATCACCTGAAAAAGCGATATAATTGTTCCATTGCTTCCGTGCTCGCTTTCGAGAATTCCTGTTTATAGTAATTTAGAGTTTTGCTGATTGTGTTAATCGCTTTATCATATGAGCAAGGCCTTTCTTTTCTGGTATTTCAAATCTTCGAATAACCAGTAATCGCAGGGTTCCAGATCTAGACTATACAGTGAATGGTGGTGGAGTAATTTGAAGTATTCCAGCTTGACCATTGTCTTCGTCGGCTTCCGATAAAGCGTCGGACAATAGCACTTGAATTTTATAATTTAATTTTTGCATCATTATTTCTTCACTTATTCGATCCAATAACGCAATATAACATTGATGATTGATGGATAAACTACTCTACAAGATAATCGATGAAGAATGAGCGTCTCAAAATACGGGTACCATAAACTAGCCCACTGACGTATGAATTTTTTGGACCAATACTGTTTTACGACTGCTGCTGTCCATGCAGCTGAAGATCTATTCGATTCAATTATATGGTAATGGTTCCATGTTTCATTCATTGTCAAATACTAGTTAAAGAAAATAATTTGTCAAATACCATATTTCATTGTCAAATATCAATCTGACTTGAATTTTTCCAAATAGCACTCTAAATCTTCAATGCTTTCTTATTTTTAATCGAATGTTTGGCAAAAGACTCACTCACATTGAATACACCTTTCTCATTTACAAATTTCTATGCGAAGCAATGAATATACTGAGTTCTGGGGTTGTAACTCTGCTAGTATCACATGCGATTACGATTTTTGGTCGTTCAACACTACGTTATAGGCTTTTTTAAAAAAGCATCTGGAACAAATTCTGAATTCGGGCGACCTGAGTGTCCAGTATCATGTTAATCAGTGCGAACCCGCGTTTAAAGTCAGCATTCCAGCTTTAATCGTTGTTTCTTCTAATACTGAGCGCGAATGACACTTATCAATCCATAGTTTTGCTACTATTTATCATCACACACAATTCAGGTTGCCATTGTTCTTCAAATTTTCAAAAACAATTATGTTCTCGGTAGACCTAATGAGATCTTTGGCTTAATCAAACGTAGATCTAAATAATTTCTAAATATACGGGTTTCAAACAAAATATCCTTATTATAAACTATTCCAATACGGTCTTAAGATAGTAGGATTGAACCAAATGACGAGCCGAGTCGCTTTACACCGATAAGTAGACTTTTAATAGATGTTGCGAATTTTTGTCTGTGGACTTCTTAAACTGTGAATTTATGCACTCCATTTTTGTAATTGTTTTCTTTACACTTCGTATCGTCCCTTAATAATTAAAAAAAATTATAAAAATTTCTGTAAATTTTAAACTAATCGTCCGTTGTGTCAAAATTTTGACACAATCCTTTTAAAAGTTAACACGGCTTATCAAATCGGATTTGATTATTTGAGACAACATGTTAGGCGATTGAAGCTTATACATCTTGAATATTAATCCCGCATGTTAGAATTTGTCAAAGCTTTTCACTGCTTCACAATAAGAAGTTCTCTTGATATTGTGCAGTTTAATCATTCTTGGAAGCCATTCCTTGTAGGAATTCATACATAACATTTGGTGAAAACCATGGCTTATTGGAATAATTTTGGATAATATTGTAGATATTTCGTTGAAAAATGATAAATAACATCTTTTTAGTATGTTAGAAGTTCATTGAAACACGATAATAAGACTCTAGTTTTTCCACCATTTTGATTTCTCGAAAGTAGTGATAAATTCTATTGTTGTTAATTAACAGCATATCACTTCTCCATTTTTGAAATGTTTGGAAATTTTATAAGGGTGTGCAGGACTCAATTCCTAATGTAATCTCTCTTAATCAGACTATCATTATAAATCACAAGTATAGCTTTCGAAATACACGAGGAGCTGCTAATCACGACTACCAAACAATTCAACTTGAATCCATTTACCAAAGAAGAATTTTACCCTCTTCTACCAGTCACTAATTGAACTTATTATACCAAGTTTCCACATACTGTCCGTACTGTCATCTTGTACAATCTTATTCTTTCCTTTTTATAACGCTAATTAACTCGTCAAACACGATGTCTCATATTCATTTTCAATCGCTTTAGGCAATGTCTTTGTATTTTGACCGAAGCTACCTACATTTCTCATTGTGTGCACCCCATTCGCCTCGACTACGTCAAATTTACATGAGGTTAACTATTGTCCCGAATAGTTCATTGGGTCAACGTACAATCTTTTGAGGCCAGCATAAGTTTTACATCGAATTGCCTTGGAATGCAACACCAATTGAGGAATGTGGTGGTAGTGAGACTTGGATGACTTTTCATGGTAGATAGAATGTTTGGCCTGAGAAAGAAAAAATGAATATACTGAGCCAAGTGGTTTCAATGGTGGCTGAATTTGCCTGTAGAAGGAAGGGATGCGGAAACTAGATTCCATTACGAAGATGTTACGAAAATCAAGTTGATTATGTGCCATATCTAGATTGATTGTAACAATCAACGTTCCAGATATAAATAACCTAATTTAAGGTTTGAAAAGCACAAAGTCATCAATCATTCTTTTTTATATTATCTTTTATAGAAAGGGGATATAATACGTTATTTATCGGTAGATCAATACTGGAAAATCTTTGACTCTCAACTCGTTCGTGATGGGAAGAGAAATTATTGATTAAGGTTTCCAGTTGAGCTATCAATTATGCAATATCTGGTTGTAAAAATTGAAATAAAATGTTATCCATTGATCGTTTAAATGCCAATTGTGTTATTAAATTCTGATTTTATATCTGTTTTCGATTCTGAACAGGGGCTGAAAGGTCGGTCGAACCATCCTACGAAGAAATTTTCGTTTGTGTAACTTTGGTTTTTTTTCTGGTTTACTCATCAATTCTATTGCAGTATTTATTTCTGTATTCGTAAAAACCACATAAAGTTTGGTCATAAATTTGGAATTTGTTATTTTAATTTATTCATTTGATTCTAATACGAAGCTATTCCAATAAAATCCAGGAAAGTAATATAACATCGTTTGAATGTTTCGTAAAATGATTTGAGGCTTTTGTTGGAATTTGAGATTTCGTTTGTTTTTTATTATAATTATTATTATTCCGTCATCGAGCAAAAGACGTCGCCTCATGAGTGCAATGATGGCAGTGCTCTTCTACGGCTCCGAATTCCGAGCTGCTCTCAGTAGTAAGTCCTCCCGCACAGGTAGGACTCCTTAATGAGAGCACTGTAGGCATACCGCACTGTCTCCATCTCGCGAGGTCAGTCCACCTAGTGATACTTACTGAAGACTGAAGGTAAGTCTACTTAAATCGGGGGAGTCAAAGAGCAAAGTTGTTAGCCGAGAGGAAAAGAGAGGGATGCTAGCTTTGTGGCAAGAAATATGGGTAAACGTAGAGCGAGGAAGGTGAACGCCATGGCTTATCAATTGCTTGAAACCGTGGTTCTGCAAAAATAATGGTGAGAGTGATTATTACCGGGCGCAAATACTCTGTGGAATTTATTTATTTAGAGTATTTCCATTCTTACTTTTAATATTTTAAAATAATATATATTTTAATATTTTAATATGGCAAAGTCAACATTCCCCGTTTGTTTGTTCTGCGCGAGAATGACAGATGACGCCTGCCAAGTTTTTGTCGCATGCGGAAGATGGACCAGGCTTCGTTTATATCGCAGAGAAAAGGATGATGCTGACATCAAAAGGTAATCGAAACTGCTTGTCACATTACGTGCCGACCGACATCTTGGTTCGCTTGGCGGCGTAAAAAGAATGGAGGTTGCTCTGACAGCCATTCTCTTCCTACTCACCCATCTTTGCTGAAAGAGGGATGATCCGCACAGCCTAGAAGGCGCCGCTAGGCGAGATAAATACAGCCTAGTCTGAAGTAATATGACAAACAGTTGCAGGCTAGGTTCTCGTTGTGACAGGAGAGATGTTAAGTCGATAGTCCGGCTGCAACTGGGAGTCCGACAGTCAGGGCGTGAATAGCATTCATCTCCCAACTAAATAAATAATTATTCCGTCCCCGCTGAAAGAGTAATTGCCCTCCTAATGGCACTGCTAAGTGAAAACAAGGAAGCGTGCTCGATGTAACAGTTCCAATCTAAGTTCCCGGTTTGTTAGGAGAGATGTTCAATTAGAAGTCCGGTTTCCACAAGGAGTCAGAAATACCGTTAACTTCCCAACCACAAAAAAGTGGTTATTTATTATTTTGTTTATTCTACTTTTAAAGTGCCGAAAGAAGATTTTGATGTAGACACTCATGTTCTGTAATTTAGGCGTTATTTCATGCTTTGGAAGCTAATCTGCGACCTACGAGAGAGACATGCGCGTCCGATCAGGTATTAGACAAGGCTCCATTTTAGGCCCTGTGGTCTGATTTTGACATTTGGAATTCTTCGTATGACAGTTTTATCTGGTCGCAACTGCCAGATGGTGCTTTATGTGAGGTGATGTTTACTGGATGTTTGTAGGCTAGTCTTTTTCGGTCTGGTGCTGTTCCATATTCAAAGCGTATATGACGTTCCACGTCGAAGTCCGAAGTCTGATTATGATGGTTGCTGCTTTTGTTGTGAATTAATTTTTGCTCTTATTTTTGGAGAACTCTTGGATCTTTTTGATGTGAAGCTCATTGATTTTATTCTAGTGTTAAACTTCCATTTTTATGATAGTGGTTGTACTTGTACTTTATTTTGTCCATGTGTCTGAAAAGGACCGTTCGATTTCTACGCAGTGTAGAAAATGGATCATGTAGTGAATGAGAAAGTTAACAAACCGGGCTAATACCACGTCCGGATTGATACTGGGTTGGCTTAATCAAACTTCCAGTTTTGATTACGAACAATTCACAAAGAAATGGTATATGTTAGTAGCATGTGTTCTGTATGTTGATAAATATGTTGGTCAGATATCACCGCTAAGAACCCATTAGATATAGTTTAATCGCTTGTGAGAAATTAATGCATAATTAAAATTAAATAAATCTTTTGCTCTTTCGCAAAAGTGTTGCAGAGATGAATCTGCGTAAGCCTCATCCGCGGTTTGTTTACTTGAACCGAACAAAAAAATGCTAATGGAATTTCCTTCTTTGTGGGTACTTATTCTGCCACTAGCAGATTTCATATCAATTATTTATACAAAACGCATATGTACCCACTCTTCGTTTTCTGTCGATTTTATTATACCCTGATTATGGTTGCAGTTGCATTCTAATCTTAAGGTCATGTGACTTCATATCAGCGATGATGCAATGCATGATATAATAACATTCAGTATGCAATGCAAAGTAGGAAACATCAATTACGTGTCGCTGATCGGACAGAAAGACGCGAAGCAACTTGGTAAACGGCAAAAACACAAGAAATAAATAAAGCACGCTCACACCTACCCCGATAAAGTCTTAAATTCAAGTTGAGAAAAACAAAATCATCCGATGTGTGTGCTTATTAATAATTTCTTACTTTAGATTGACTCAAGTCTGGTCTGCTCCTCTGGTCTGGTTGATGAGATGCTTCCTCATCTCGAGGAACGACACATTTTTCCATTCAAGTCATTAATGTCATATGCTAATAAAAACATGACATGAAAATAAATTTACAATGGGGAAGTTGTTCGTTTTTCCTCGACGAATTCGAGCGGTACGTAAAAATAGGATTGACCTCATAATGTATGCGTGGTGGTGAGATCGTTTTACATATTTTAAAGCAAAGCAGACGAGATAGAAGAAATCGAAGTTTAGCTGCGTTCATCATCAATACCAGCAGTAATGTATCTGCTTCTATGCATTTTATCAAGACTTCTAAGTGTCCTTTGAACCATATTTGACTCATGTCAATTGTTCGTAGGAAGTACGTACTTCTTTGCGGTGCTGTCATAATAAACAAACAAATAAACACTTACTACATCTGCTTCACATGTCCATTTAACTACATATTCATTAAGCACATTCTCTTGCAATCTTGCTCCACATTCGCTATGAATAATTCATTGATTTTTCACTTTTTTCTCACATCGTCTTACGTGCGCCCAGTTCCCAGTAGTATTGGCTCCGATTCTAAAGAGTTCGCCTGCCTGCCTCCATAAAACGTACGCAGGAGTATGTAGACTAGATTCATTGTGCTTACGTAAAATTGCGTAGAAATTATGGTACAAGTGCCGTTAACCTATACCATCTGCGATTACGAATGCATTGCATAAATATTGTATCGAGGCCTCGTTTCAAAACGCTCGTTTCCTTGCGTTTTGTCACGAGAATAATTGCAACTATTCATAATGACATGGACTAGATTATGCAAAAATGAAATTGTCATTCATATTCTTAATTAACAAATTGAAATTCGCACAATGTTGTCAAAACATTAAGGATTCTGATTTATTATAATAATTATTAAAATCTTGAAAGATTAATTGTTGATGCAGCAGATAAACAGGTACACGATTCTCTTCACATCAAGCAATATTTGGAGACCTCAAAATTGACCGACATTGCTTTTTCGTAAAATCGGGTCGGAAATTATAGAAGCTGGTTGGACTCGATGCTGAGAAACAAGGTTGAATTTATCTTTTGAAACTGTAGCTTAATTTAGATTGTTAACCTATGGACAAGTGTTTGCCTACTTGAAAAATATGCTTAGTGTTGTTTAAACATTGACATAGACTATTTGTTTGGAAATGTTTTTTGTTATCTGAAATGTCATCTCTAAATAATGCTTTCGGAATTCTTATTTTTACTTTGTCATGCTCCCATCGATAAATTGCTTCCCTATGATCAAACACTTCTAGTACGATGGAGTTCTGAAATATGGTCATGTACTCAAACAAAGATATAACTCACAGTCTGCATAAATAATGGCAGTAAATGCATGTTAGCAACCGAAAGCACTTGCAACGCAAGTACCTGTCGGTTTCGTAAAATCATTCAAAATAAGACTACTCAGACTAGGAAACTCTCAATGTATCGAATTATCCGCCTGTTTTTTTTCGTAAGTGCGTAAGTTTGATATTCATTGGTTAGTAACAATACCATGACCTCATCAGAAAGATGTGTCGATTTGCACTGCAGATACACAAAAGCTGATGCCGTTGAATTTTGTAGACAATTTTGTCAAATATATCTGTTGAAGTTGATCCGCTTCCCTCAATTGATCGAAATCGATCCGTGCTTGTCCAGTTAGATATAAGTTAACAAATGCCCAACAGTCCACATTCATCGATCTTGAGAGAGTCAAGTTAAAGCTACTTCATTTCATGATCAAAAATGTAAGACTTGAACTAGTATTATTATCATTCTAAAGGTACCCTATAAAGGCTGCTAGATCAGCAACAGAAACACACATGCAGGAATCACTTGAACCCAGGATTTGTGTGCCAGAAGGTGAGTGCTCTGACAAAATCATCCAGAGACTAAATTTGGTGGCATATAAACCACACTCATAAATGACACCGTCGTTAATTTTCCTTGATATAATCCTATGTTTCCTAACTATGACTCGAAGGATGGAAATTTATGTCTGGAAAAAAAATTGTGCAACACCAAAAAACAGTTACAAATATATAATGTGATACAAAATTCAGATTCCATCATTACAATATCGAATTACAATCCAAGACAATTTCATGTGTCCATTTTTTGTTGTTGTTATTTGTCTTAAAATCCGCGGCAGCCACTCTATTTTTAATCACAACAGGCATAAATCTTAAATTTAAATCAACAAAATCCAATTTCAAAGCTGCTTCCACCCCATCATACATGGTCGGCTACTACGTCTTCTGGGCTTTGGATGGAAAAATTCCGACAAAAGTCATTTAGGGGCAATAAGTGGAAGCGCCTTAACTTACATATATGGCATTTTCTGACTTTTATTTTAACACATGCACTCCCATATCAAACGAAGCGAACACTATCGTCATGGTAATGTAAAACCCGGGCGAATTCTTAATGAAATAGTCTGAGAGGGCAAAACACAAAAACCAAAAAACAAAAGAAAATGTGAAAATGCCGAGGGAGAAAGTCCAAGAACGTTTGAATACGAGATGTAACTTAGTCGGGATTTCCTTCCGAATGTTTATTTTAAGGAATTGGATTGAACATTATGACGCAACAAACGAGTGTAAGGAAAATTTGTATGACCATAGGAAAATATCAAAAGAGAAATACACAAAACAACGTTTTTAATGTTGAGGATTTTGATAAATATCCTTGAGCTATGCTTGGCATGTTTTTAATGAGTGAAATTCAACAGAAAGGAAAAAAAAACGTTGAAAAAGGTAGTGGCATTTGCTGAAAATTATGAACCAAAGATATCACCGAATGGTTTGTACACTTCAGTGGAGAGTGAAAATTGTGAAGGAGAAGGAGCAAAGGTCTCGGAAATATATTTTAAAGTGTATTCATTGACATTCAAAAATATAATAAATTACAATTCCCAATTAAATGACTGTATTCAATGATTAGTTGACTTAAGAGACATGAATACAAAATTAATTTTTTGAAGAGATCATCATAAAACGAATATTAAAAAAAGTATTTTGGATTACTTCTATTTTACTAAAATAATTCTGATTAAAGCAAAAACCTTCCGATCCATTTTATGTTTTTCCCAAGTCCTCAAAAAAAGTATTAGAAGTTTTAAAAAAACAGAATACTTTTCGCCTGACCAACAGTCTTAGTTGAGTATATTAACTTAAAAAAAAATGAAAAAAAATTAAACGACATGTTTCGAGAATATGCAGGTTGTTTGATAGAAGATAATATTTGAATGTGATGTGTGGGAAAATTTTCTGTCCGTCTGTCTGACTGTCCAAGAGGCTCGGGGAGGCCCATCACTAGCTTCGATGAATCGTCAATAAATATTATCTACAGCGATCAGAAAATACGACGCTAAATGTATAAAAATCAGTGGGAAAGCCAAAGAAACAATGGCCGAATTCGAATAACGAACAGAGTGCAACCCTTCTCGGAGGACGCGGTCGATGGATGCAGATACTTATACACGCCACATATGGGATACCAAATTCTGAAGGGGGTTTAAGTGGCTCAAAAACGACGAAAACAGTTTAGTTTTGTTGTGAATTGTGACAGCTGGCGGGTTTTAGACAAGTTGCCAGAAAAAGAGCCGCATTTTCTGTTTCTGCTGGTCTCGATTCCGACCATACCTTACGTACTACGTCAGCTACTGCTGCTTCTGCTACTGACTACCGCTAGCACTAGTAGCACTAGCACTAGTAGTACTAGTAGAGGTAGCATTTGACAGAAGTAGACATAGTTTAACACGTCTGTTGATCGTCATCGCATGTTCAGTTGCATGTAGCTTCTACCGTCTACAAACTTCATTCAAGCTTAATTAGAATTAAAAACGATACTTCGACCGCTTAAACATTAATTCTAGATTGAAATCTCTCCTGTTCTTTTTTGGCAGCGCAATCAACCTGCATCCAGGCTCCGCTTTCTCAGCTGCTTGTCAGTTTTTTCTGATGTCTAAATGTCGAATACTTTTCTAATACTATCGATGTATCAGATTCTTGCAATGTTAGTAATCATTTGATGATTATCTGCCTCAGTAAATTAGAACAATCCTTAAATTCCTGGTAGACGTATAAAAATGGTACTTTTAAAATTATCCTTCAACGTTAACTAAGGTGTCATACTTAATTCATAGCAGACTTATTCTACAAATATGAGAAAAACGTTTTCCACTACCAGTTTGGCTTTTATTTTATTTTTTTATAAAGTGGTTTCTGACCAAATAAAACAGGGTCGTTATCAATCATATTGACCATTTGCCAAAAGTTTTGAAAGCTATCCAAAAAATTATTCAAAAACATTTTACTTACATCACACAAAGATGACTCAAGTATCTCTAAATAAAAAAATAAATCAACCTAATGAACACTTTCTTTTATCTTTCAGATAAGTTAAACGTTTCTCCAGTTAATTGTCAGTTTTAAATAAATTAAAAATAATTACAAAATGACCGAAGTTGAGCAGCCATCACAGAACGGTCTAGACATGACTCTAGACGACGATGAAAATAATAAATCAAGACCGGCAGACATTGAAGCTGTAATTTATTGATTTATACTTAAATCGTAACTTCACATGATGGAAAGAAAATTAATAAATTATTATTTTATCTCCTCAGGACATGCGTGAAATGGAACGTCGTAAACGCGTTGAAGCGATAATGGGCTCAAAACTTTTTCGTGAAGAGCTCGAACGTATAGTGGACGCACATCGTGATGGCGGGACGTCGGGTTTGTTGCAACAACTATCGGATATGGTTGGTATACCGGCTACACGTATCGGTAGCATTTTCAAAAGTAGCAATTGTGTTTTGCCGATCAATGATATTCGTGGCGTTGAATCCATGAGCTATGACAAAGGAGAGAAGATATTACGTTGTAAATTGGCAGCTACATTCCGTCTATTAGATTTGTATGGTTGGACACAAGGATTGGGCGCACAAATAACTGCTCGACTGAATGCCGACCAAGAGTTGTTTTTGGTCAATCCTTTTGGATTGATGTATCACGAGGTGACAGCATCGTCGCTGAATAAAGTAGATATGCAAGGGTTTATCACCGAGCAGGGAACCACGAATTTTGGAATCAATGCTTCCCGTATGTTCTGAGCGTTTTTTTCGTGTTGATTGCGCTTGTCAATAAATCTATCCACTTTCAGATTATGTTTTACACTCCGTCGTCCATGCAGCTCGTCCAGATATCAGATGTATCATTTACCTCGGTTGCAATCCAGTTGTAGCTGTTTCGTCGTTAAAAGTTGGCATTTTACCATTGACTAAAGATGCAGCCGTTCTAGGCGAGATTGCAACGCACTCTTATGTAGGATCTTTGAATGAACCCGAAGAACGGCAAAAACTTGCTCGTTCGTTGGGTCCGATTTCAAAAGTTCTCCTTCTCAACAACCATGGTGCTTTGTGCTGTGGCGAAACCGTCGAAGAAGCCTTTTTTGCTGCCTATCATATTGTACAAGCAAGTGAAACTCAATTGAAACTACTGCCAGTTGGACTTGATAATTTGGTCCTGTTGACAGAAGAGGCGCGTAAAGCAATTTACGATGCATCGAGAAAACCGCCTGAAGGTTTTGATCATCTGAAAACCGTTGACGATCAGCAACATCAGCAAGACAATAAGGATAAACCACGGTCGCATAAGTCCAAGTGGCGAGTTGGTGGCGCCGAATTTGAAGCGCTGATGCGTATGATGGATAACGCTGGCTTCCGAACTGGCTACATTTATCGTAATCCTTTGGTGAAATCTGATTTGCCAAAACCAAAGAATGATGTTGAAGTTCCACCTGCTGTATCATCCTTGGGATATTTGCTAGAGGAGGAAGAACTCTATAGGCAAGGGTAAGTACAAATACATGTTTGAATGAGGTAAATTATATGCAATTTAGTCTAAGAACTGCATCTCAATTAGTTTTTTCGGAATTTAAAATCAAATATTCGAACGCATGAGATAGCAAAGTAAAGGTTACCAAAATCCTGGTAACAAGTATCACTAACAACTATTAAAATCTGAATCTAGCATGCGGGCATTAAAATGAAACCATCCGACGATGAAGGCGACTTGCATATGTGATTCAAAGGTACAAGCCTGAGAAGAGACTAACGCTAATTAAAGTCTCAGAGAAGTTCTAAACGCTTATTAAAATCTTGGCTTGTTTTTTTTTTTTAAATTTAAACAGCTACTAATATTCAGACAATTGCTTCTGATATTGTTTTGACGGAAACTGTAACCGCAACAAATGTTCATACAGTGGTAGATGGATGGTAGATGTTCAAATAAATAAATTTTCACGAATTTTTCAAGGGTTGTAATGATTGATTTCATATTTAAGTAAAAGTACTAGATTAGAGATACGCCGTACCTAAAGTAATCGAAAAAATTCAACAAATATGGAATAAAAATCTATTATATTCTGAAATATCTTTGCGAAATACGCATTTCAAATAGAAAAAATCAATAAAAATATTCTACCCATATCTTTTTCAGAGTTTGGAAGAAATCAGACTTACGCAAAGGCGGTGACCGAACCCGATGGCTTAATTCGCCCAACGTTTATCAAAAAGTTGAAGTGCTAGAAACTGGTACACCGGATCCCAAAAAAATTACTAAGGTAGAGATTATAACGTTTGAAGATAAGAAACAAAGTCAATAAATCGTTAACGAAATTGTTTCTTAAACTAAAATTATCCCAATGAAAAGTCCCCAAACAATAACTATCGAAAAAAAAGTAAAATTAATTTTTCGACATATATAACAAAAAACAAAAAATATTTTAGAATTATTTAAGTGAACATTTTGCAATGAAAAAAACAAAAGTAGTAGCTAATGTGCCATTGTTTATTTTATTCGGCTCTATTTTTATTATTTTAAATTCTTGTTGTATCTGAATAGTCATTCTACTGTTATTTTATTTTGATATTTTTTCATAACCATTATTTGGTGAAGGGTTTTATTTTCATATTCATTAGGGTTAGTTTTTGTGTGATCTTTCTTAGAGACGACGTCATACATTCCAAAGGTTTTATATCTATAAAACAAAAATTTAGTCAAGCCAAGTCAAATTTAATCCAATTTCGTTTCATTTTTTTTTTTGGTAAGATGTAACTTTTTCTGTGAAATTCAAACCAAAAATTTAATTTATTAAGTTTGAGCACAACTAAACATGACGTATTAGGAAAAAAGTAGAACAGCAAAACTTAAAAGATGGAAAGATAAAATTCATAAAACAAACTAATATTTTTCGAGGATATTTTTGTGTAATATTCAAGCTATAAATAATACTATTAATTTTTAGAAATCATTAAATCCTGACATTTGAATATTGCTCATGAAACGGTCATTTAAGTTGCTTGTCCTATGGTTACTGTTCAATTGGCGTTTTTGCTCACAAAGTTCATTGGGTTGAAGTGTGCTCATTTCAAGTTTATTATTCCTGTGAAACAAATTAAACTATCACACTAGCCATTAGTTACGAATCGTTGATTGATAATTTATTGGTATACTTGCCCATTGAACAAAACTAATTTCTAATAGATGCTATCATTTGCGATATATTTAATAACAGCGATGTTGTTTGTATTTGTCAGATATATTCGCGTGTATAAATACTCCAAACTTGATATTAAAATTAGTAAAATTTCAATTTATATATAACGCATTGATTGTATAATCCTTTAATTATTGCAAAAATGTCTCCCAGCTATAGAAACGATTTCGCAGTAAATCAGCATTAACGCAAACCCCCCCTTGAAAAAAATTATAATAACCAATTTTGCTTGACGTTCAACATATAATGTATGTTATAATGCTATAACGAATAAAATTGATGAATTTCTATAGCACAGTTTGATATGTTTCAATAAATTATAATTTTATTAATCCACTGTTAAATATTGTGTATGTGGCGTTGACTTGAAATTTGTGAAAAATAAGGGAAATATAATTTTGTGCCTGCCTACATTTATCCTATGGATGCTAAATATCTGTTTGTTGCTGCAACTGAATCAATTTCGCGTCAAGCAGTGATTAAATGTTATAAGATGATAAGATATGATGAAATACATGAAACTATTTTGTTGAGATTTCGATTAGTCAAAAAATAAATATTAGCGACAAAATTTTCGGAGCATAATGATCGTTATAATATTAAGTGTTTGCGATTGAGTTTCGTAGGGGCATGCATACCAAACAGTTAAATAGGCACAAAATTTGTTTTCATTATTTTATTTTCTCAGAACATGATCTTTGTTTATTTTCTTTCTTTGTTTTAATAAATTCTAACAGCATATTAGTTACTCCTTAATGCTTTTTCATATAAAAAAAATAACTTTCAAATTTTCCTAATATACATTGCTCAAAATATTGTCTTCTAGGCGCAAAGGGAGAATTAATGACTGATTTGTCGCTAATAGCTTTTTTTGACCGTTTATTGAATTTCAATTAAATATTTTCATGATCTACATGCATTTTTTTTCTTCTTTTCGTTTCATTTGTTCCGATCCTGCAATGCAACGTTCTTATGATTATTATTATATGATGTACTTCGTATAATTGGTAATTAGTGGGTCGCCGATAATTCACCAACGCATTCGACTCCCGTACGTATTGAAAATGCGTTACAATTTGTGCCGCCTGGGACAAATCCAAAAGAATTTAAGAAACTACAACAGTTGGTAAGTTTGTTTACGAATGTTAAATATCGACTATTGATTGGATTATGATGGTTTCGAAATGATATGATCCGGATGATATGTTATTTGTATTTATTGGAAGAAAACTACTATTTATCTATCAATAGATTTTGTTCCGGCTTAAAACCGCATTTGGTAGAAAAATTAATAACGACAAAACGATAAAAATCTAACCTAGATAAAATTCGGGAACCCGAAAAATTTCCATGGGTACGATTTTTTCCTCTGTAGGTTGTGTTCGTAGTGTGCAGTAGGCAGTGATGATATCGATTGAAGACGCGATGGAGTTGCTCGAAGACATAAATGGGTTCTCAGGATCGCTGGGTAGATTAGATTCAACTTCCTGTCGATGGATATGTTGACGTTGTTTATGATCCAGAAGTAGTAAACGAACGATCAAAACCGCTCGATGATGTGATGACAACCTGTTTAAAGTTGCGCTCGAGTTTTCTTAACTAAACCCATTCTAACGGGAACATGAGAACCCGATTGAAGTCCTTGCAAATCAATGTTTTCCTATTCGGATAAAGTTCTCTCATGTGTTTATTCAATTCAACGAATAAACAATCTCATCACATTCCTCTATGAATTTTCCCATTCCCATTCAAGATGACGAACTGCTCTTCAGGCAAGCGTGTGGTTCTTCTGAAAATCAAGCGAGCTGAGGAAGCGTTGAATTTTCGTTGAAATTGCTTTTCTGTCCGCTGGAATCTGGTATCCATGTGTATTGTATATATCACTATGCGCTATTTTCATGGGACTCGGTAGTATGGGCTGGTGCGAGTTTCTTCGTCCTGCGACTTCGAATGACATAATTAAAAATTATTTATGCTTCCTAATCGTCCTACTTCGGAAAACTTTTCGTCCTCCGCTATTATGCGGCGGTGATCATCAAAATTGCGAAAATGTTTGTTGCTTCCGATGTCGGGGTTATATATTGTTTGTATTATAACGAAAGCAACAGCAAATAATAAATGGTAATTAAATTAATGTGTACAATGTTCGTTTTCTATTCACAAAATGTCGCGATCAATAGTAGTCATTGCCCCTATTATCAGCACCAAAAGCGGATAGTCATGGGTCGCATATCACAAGAAAACGGCTCGATAATGTGTGAATGAATGGAAAATATTCTTCTGCGTGACAACGGCTCAGTTCAGTGTCACTAAAGTAATAAAATATTTGGGAATGATCAAATGAGATGTTTTAGCTCATCTATCATGCTCAGTAGAATTTACCCCTTCAGATCAGCGTCCTCTAATCTGTAAGAATAGTTGTAGTTCATTTCGAATGCCTCAAAAGACGAAAGTTTTTTGGAAGTTACAAATCGAGCTCTGAAAAACTAGAAAAAACATGAATAGAAAGCTGAAGAGTTGTTTTGGAAGTACTCTCCCTGTCTCTACCTTGGATAATCATAATATCCTACACCTCTTGTTGCACATATGTTGGCTAAACAACTGTAACCCCGTTTAGATCCGAATTCAATTATGCAAACAATCATAATTCAACGTCAAAAAGAATTTTTCCAAACCTGTAGTAGTAATGTAAATATTAATTTTATTTTTCCATTAATTATTTTAATGAACAGATAAAAGACAATCGACGTGCTGATAAAATCTCAGCTGGTCCACAATCACAGATACTAGAGGGTGTAACATGGGATGAAGCTAACAATCGCATTAAGGATGCCACTGTTTCAGCGACCGGTGACACCGTTGTTCTTATGGGTGCTGCTTCCAAGGGTATTATCCAACGAGGCTATCAACACAATGCTACCGTATATAAGACACCATACGCTAAAAATCCATTTGATTCAGTAACAGATGACGAACTTAACGAATATAAAAAAACGGTTGAACGGAAGCGTATACATGGTGAATGTAAATTTAAAAAAATACCAATTAAAATCAGGTTCATATATTTTTCTAAATTTAAATTTATTTCTATAGATACTGATACTGATTTCTCAGAATCGGAAGCATTTAGTTCGCAACTTACTTCTGGTGCACAACAGAAGAGTTCAGCTCAAAATGCTCCAAGCCAGTCTGAAACTGACGAAGTTTCTGGTAAGTTTTTTTTTATGGTTTAATGTGAAAAATCAGAGACGAACTCGTGACCGAAGTAATGATTGATGGAATAAAACTGATGAATTTTATTTCTCTTTAGAACCCCAAGTTCTGAGAATAGAAACGAAACAAGCGCCCAAACCTAGCCAACCCGAAGTAGTATTGAGTGACGGTAAGTAGTATTTATTTTATCTGCACATCACAACCTTGTCTTTTCAAACTCTTTAACAAAAAACCTTTACTGTAGAATTCCGAGTCCGATTAAGAGTCGTGTTGTAGTGTTTATTGAATTTAATATGCATTAAGAAGTGCACATTGATCTAGAGTCGACCCTCACTATTTCAATTCGATACCTCTCTTGAAATATTTCTTTCTGGACTATAATTTTCAATTAAGATTTTCAAACTTACAGTTTGATTAGATTCATGGTAATATTTATACCAACATTTATTTTTATCTTTATTTTCTCTTCAGATTATCTTTATTGGCTTTTAGATGTAATGTCTCTTCTTTTGATATAATAACGCGATGCTAAAAATGAATAAATTAAATCATAAAAAAATACACATTACCAAATGAGTAGCACGAAAGAAATATAAAGGATTTAGTGTTCCAGATTTTAGTAGACTAGACAAATATAATAGCATTATAACTAAGCAATAATAATTTTATATCTTTGTTTCTTTCCCCCGAATTTTACAATTCAATTGTAGCCGGCTCACGTAAAGCAAAACGAAAGTGAATTTATTCAAATCCTAATACAAACAAAAACATTTTAAAACAATAATTTATGCGTAGATTTCTAGATAATTGAATTTTTAATGAATTTTGAAGCTAAACATGAATGTTACTTAGGTCAAAAGAAACTAAAAAACTGAAAACTTTTTCCTGTGCTCTGGTGAGTGTTTTATCATATCGAAACAATCGCGCTTCCATTTCAATTTTTCATGTCAGTCAAATTGCATTGAACAATTCGCAACTAGTGTATAGAAATAGACTCGAAATAATTGGAAAGAAAAATAAAAAAAAAAAAACAAATAAGCATCTTCCATTTGTGCAACAGTTCTGTGTTAGTCTTGATCCTAGTTTAGGTTTAGTTAATTGCATTTCTTGTTCAATGTCGCATCTCATAGAACAATTATTGCATTGTATTGCAACAATCAAGGATATCTTCTCAATTGGCTACATCTTCACAGTATTCACTTTTGAGATGCCTTAAAAGTAGTTGAAAAAATTACCAGAATTGAAAAAGAAAATACATAAATTAGGCTACATTAGTCGAAAAGTGAGGTAGTAAATATTAGTTCACACTATAAAAGTGAATATTGATCGGAAAACAAAATGAACTTCACTTTTTGTTTTCGCTGATATTGCAGAATGTTTTTTTTTTTTTATAAAAAAAATGAACATTTTGTTTGCCATTATCATTTTACACGATATAGTCTCTACATTCCTAGATATTCACAACTTACAATAGAAGAAAGAATTTTCCTGTACTGTGTTTAATTTGTTTTCTTGCATGATAACCATAGACCATGAATTAACTACGATTTAATTTTTTTTTGCTCTGTTACTGCTCTTCACGCACATTATTTAACACTTGATATCAAGTTTTACGTTAATATTTGACGAGTTTGTTTTTAAAGGAATTTAGCGTTTAAGTCTGATGTGTTTCGCTTTTATAACAAATGAAAACGATGTTTCTTATAGCAACTGTTGATTTTCTTAATTCGGAAAGAGCGCATTCGACGAGTAAAAAGCCACCAACGGGTCGAGGTAAAATGAATTTTTTAATTCAAAAATAAAACAAAAACAAAAAAAAGGTTTATCCGCAAGGAAAATCACTAAAAGCTACTAATATACGCTCAATGAAAATTCCGTGAAAATGTTGTTAGTGGTTTCTAATATTGGCTGAATTGATAACAAATTGATGTAGCTTAACAAATTATAGTGTGGTGTATCTTAATGTTACAAAATAAGTTGGATTTATGTCACATGTGTACATAAGTAAATGGCAAAGAATTCTAGTTTAACGATGCTAATAATGTTTTCATCACTGTTCAAATTTAAGCTTTAACTCGTACCTAGCTATGCTAATCGGCTTACACAATTTGACTGCTTTGGTGGTCTATTATTGAATCACTTTAACCCGATACTTGACTCCAAGTGGCATTTATATATTTTAATCAATCATTTTTTAATATTTCTCATTCTTTATTTACGCAAAATTAATTTAACTAACGCACCTGAGTTTTTGTATATTTTAATTGTTGATCTTCAATTTTAATCTCTTCAATTTTTTAGGCTAGTCTCAAAAATTCGTTTAATTATTTAGTTGGTATTAAACTTTTCCAAAATGGTATATTTTTCTTGAAAACGAAGGGTTGGAAATGTTCTTTGGTCATTGATCATTAATTTCTTGGACAACTCTTTTGGGAGACGTCAAAATTCACTTATATTTCTCTGTTTTAAGGCTTGTTCGCCATTTGGCACTTAATTTTTCGAGGGCTTTACAATAATCTTAAATCATTCTCGATGTGATCACTGGAGATTCTAGTGCCTTTAAGGCTGTCGGGCGCTCAGAAAGGACAGCAATAGTTCTACCCTCTTATTCTATGCCAGTACTGCTTGTCAACTTACAGTGATTATATCAATTTCAGCCAGAAAGATATTTGTCATACCTCCCCATCGGTTGTGAACATTTGCTGTCAAATCCAACTATTGCTGGTCTTTTTTCAAAACATCATAACCCTCTGCTGTTATGATCCATCATTACAGCGTCCTATATCGTTCGGGCTTTTGAGTTGCAAAATTTAATGCCAGACAGATGAATGGCAGCAGCTTAGCCAGTTTTACTTTGTCGTTGAGATCAATTTCGAGGTTATAATTTATCCTTTCAGAGATTATTCCGTTGTCGGTACCGTTTTATCACTATGAATTCATGGTAGATTCGAAACTCTTTCAAAGGCTGCTGTAGAACATCATATTATTTATTCTATCAAACAGACGCATACGGAATATTATGCAACCTTTGTCTTGTGTTTTCGGACCATCATAGATATATACATCTACAGGAAGATTCCTGGTTGTGTCATGTTTCTGATCACCATAAGATCGTTGAAAACCTTTGGATATACTTTCATAATATGCCCGTTCAATATGAGCCTATGGTCCTATAAAACAATTTTGACCCAACCCCTGCTCCACTTAATTTGTCCAAACACGTTTTTTATTCAACGCGACTAATGTGGTTTTATCGTGACGGAACCTTAAACCTATTTGCTGGCACCATTGGAAGTGCATATAGTTTGATATACGGTGTGTGTTAAGTATTTCCCTCTAATCGGAATAGCGAAATATTTCGCTAATCCCCTCGGTTCCTGGCAGTCTGAAACATTCGCCAATAAAGTGCAATAGTTACAATAGTGTCGAGGGAACCCTTTCTTGTGGACATCACAACCTGTACGTATGTTGATGAGAGTTGGCTACATATAATTCAGCTTGAAGATTGAAGTAACTAACAACAAACGCTTCGAGGATTGTTTTGAAGATACATTCAACAACACATTCATCGAAATGAAATTTTCATGGCATATTCTCACTTGTGACAGGTTACAAATGTGGCTCTGAAAAATCGGTGTGCTTTGGAATACACTCGATATGTTCTATCGTGAATTAAAGCTTAAAGCAGTGAATTTTTACTGAATTTTAATATTAGTTTAATTTCAGACAAATCAACTGTCTAAACTGTAACAATTTCTAGTCTAATTTTCTCTATTAATCAAACAGAGAAACCTGCTTATGTGTTGTTGTTACGCTTGACGTCGCTTTAGTTGCTTGTGAACGCGTTTAAGATATACTCAAACGCATTTTCAAAACAATGAAGACCATTTCGGTCTACATGATGACAAACGGTTGGGCAATGAACAAACGAACTTCGACTTAAATCAATTGAATGGAGTTATATATAATTAGACCTTGAAACGCTTCTATAAATTACTGAATATCCTTTGATTCTGTATTTTATTCGCTTGCATCATCAGGAGCTTACAGTATTTCTCTTAGTTCCGCCGGTCCGGACTTAGAAAGTAGAACTAAGTCAGCTGCTAGACAGGACGGTATTTAATCTAAACATCAATTGACCTTATGGGCGTGGTCCTTCAAAAACAATTTTTATGAATAATCGACTGAATAATGAACACTACTTGTTTATTTCCATACATATACACAAACACACACACACATTTGCTTTGGAACATTCATTAACGAAATTTCATTTTCATTTATTCTTGCAATTTTTTCATAATTTTTCAGATGTCAAGATTATTAACCCCATCTCGGATGATCATCTGCTTAACAAAAAATATCAAGACCAATTACATATTTCTTTCCAATCACAAACTTGTGTCATAGATCAAAAATGTTGTTGTAATCTCGATAACATTGAAACAATTGGGCATGATAGAAACTCTGAAGATTCGAGTAATAATCATAAAACGCGCAGTGTATTTGATACGGGCGATATAAAAAATATGTATTTGTTACCTTTGGATCATAATAATTTTGCAATAATTGCTAGGGATTATTTTTTCAAAAGCATTTCCACTCGGTCACTGATCGAATTATTTGAAAGGTACGGAGACGCTGATCATTTGATTTCAAGTTTTGAAAAGGGCAAAGAAACGTGTGAGCTTAGCACAAAGTACATTTATGAATCTGCTAAAAATTACTCCTCGAAGGCACAATCAGTATACGGGAGCGATAGTTCGCTGTATTCAGTAGTAATTAACCATGAATTGGTGCCATACAGGAGTAACTCACATTACGGTTTCAATACTCCTTCTTATACAAAACCAGATCACAAACATGTTCCTATAGGTTCGGGAAAGTTCGTAGCTCGAAAAAAGGACGAGTCATTTTTCGATTTATTTTCTAGCGCCACTTACGCTGAAATCCCAGAGCAAAAGTTCTCAGAAATTTTACATGAAAAAGTTTTAAAATATCTCAAATCGAATCATGATTTGTTTGTTTTTAATTCTGATAGTCCTGGTTGCAAAGAAAATTTATCCTTAAATTGTATCAAGGGTGCTGAAAATTGTCGTTTAGAACAACGACCACAACTTCCGCTGCCGCCCGAAGAAAATTTCGATTTTGGTGCAGAAATATTTGAGGAACTTGCCAACCATTTGGATACTATTTCCGAAGAGCATGAATCAAATATGTCAGGAGCTGGTGTGTTGGATTTCGAACAGGATTTCGGTGGACCAGGAGAATTCTATGAGGAAATCAATAAGTTTAATTATAGCAATGAATCATCTTGTAGTGCGTTGCCAACACAAGTTGGGGCAGTTGATTCAAATATAACAGTCGCTGGACTGGCATGTCACGAAAGTGTATTGGACAGTGTTGATAAACAACGAAGTGTCATGATGAGAGACGAGCGCCATAATCGGAAAAAAGAATTTATTGAGATTTGGGAAGATCATATTTATGGCGAAATATCAAGAGGAAGTGGAAGTTCTAGTACTGTGTCTGCGTCTGAAACAACGGATTCAAACAAACCCGAGGTTCGCGACAATGATAATAACGTAGAGGAATGTTTGAACGTTATCGTTGAAAGTGACGAAGCCGTCAGTAGCGACTCAGAGAGTTGTGATGCCGACCCTCAAATGTCAAACGAACTGAACACCGGCGTGATGCCAAATGACGATGAATGCCGAGATAATGAACTCAGCGATGCTAGTACGTATACAGTCTCACAGGACACTCTTGATATATCTGGCTCAGAGCAAGAAACAAAAAATGATTACAACAATCTGAATCCTGTGGAGAAACTCATTCTTCTTAAGCTTGAAAGTAGCGATTTAGATCGTAGCGAAGGCACAATATTCAATAAAATTGAAACCAACATTCGTATGAAGTTGACACCTCTCAAAGAAAATCATGAGCAGCGTCCTCACACTGCACCAACTCGTATTTCGTCTTCCACTCCAACACAAACAGATGACACAGATGCTCGTAGTTTTTATTCTTTGAATTTATCAGACGTTAAGAAGCATGATAAGAAACGTTGCACGAAAAATATGATGCGTGAAAATGTAAATTCCTCGTCATCTTCGTCCCTTTCGATGGATGATACTAAATTACGAGCCGGAACATCATCGACAAAGATTGTTACCCGCAACATTAACAATGTTCGTATTTCCACTTCATCGAAAGTCTATCATAAAAAACGTTTTTCGCCACAAACAAAAGCTAAAAATACGACGACATCGAAATCGAAGAAAACGCTTAAATCCAATCGAAACTTTATTACCGAAAATATCATGAACGTTTCCGTGCGTGGCAGCAAAAGGAAACAAAATATAAGCTCGATATTTGGTAAAAATCCTTTCGGGCCAGCATCATCGAAAACGTTTGAAGCAAAGTCTAATCCCGAGTCACCCGATGACAATCGAGATTTGCAAATATCTATAAGAAATCGAACGCGACCGTATGAGGATCGTGACATTGTCTATTCGTTCCAGAGCAATCACACAAAAACGGATTCGCCAAGATTTTGGGTTTCAGTTGCGCCAAAGCCGAAATCATCGGGCAAAGTTCCTGAAACCCTTAAAAGAACCAAGTATAAGTCTTCGTCAAAAGCAAGTTCGAAGAGTGAATTTCGAAAAGATATTTCGCTGAGCGAATGTGAAACTGTTGAAATGACGGAAGCATCTAATATTGGGAACGAAATGCAGCAATTGGACACAATGACGCAAAAATTAACTGACGTTATTGAAAACCATTGCAAAAATATCAGTGGATTGGGCGAGAAAATCGATAAGATTACGGAAAAATTTACTGAAGCCGTTTCTATTCAGAATACTATTGAAAATATTCGTGGCGAAATAAGAAATAATATTGAAGATTATTTAGACCAGGCCGTCGCCATAAGTTCTTTAGCTAGTGAAGATGATTAAAAAAGAGCCCGAAAAGTAACGCTGACTGCATGAGAATGAAAAACTTGACGAGAGTTTGAAATCGTTTTATTCGGGTCTGTACTACGTTTTATCCTTATCTTGTTCCTTTAAAAATACTGGAATACAAGTTCCACTAGCAACAATAACCATATTTTATAGTAATTTCATCAGAGATCTCATTCATGAATATTTTTGTTATTTTCCTTGAAAAGTTTAAAAGGACTTGAAGTCAATTGATTTAAAAATGTTTTAATTTATTTGTTAGTTCTTTAGAATTTTTTGTCATGCCTTTTTGTTGAGTTACATATACATGTATATATTTTATGTTTATTTGCACATATCCTTCTGTGAACATAAAGGAGTTCATTTGTAATTAACTTTTGTTTGTAAATTTATAAGAAAACATGAAAATTTTATATGATAGAATTGTATATTTGTTTTAATTTAAGCGAAGCAGAAGTATGTTGGTATGGATGAATGTGAAAAGGGTGTTTAATCTTAGGATGGTAATAGGGTTGAAGATAACATGGTGACATAGTAACACTCCGAACGTATCTGTCAAATGAGAACAAAGTCATTTAGCTAGCAATGCAGAACGGTCAAAAATAAAACGCGAAATGATGAAAAAATACGAGAAAGATCAGAAGGAGACATAAAATCAGTTTTGCAATAACGCAATAACGGCACTTAATGGGGTGATGAGACATCCCTGTCACCATCCTAAGTTTAAGATTGATATTGTATTTGAAGCTTCATATTCGTATTTGCAATTAAAAATTATGCTGATTGCGGATGAATGATGATTTTTTTCAAGATACAATTTTTAATATTAATTCATATTCTGTAATTGCTTGATTCGCTTGTATAGTGTAGTTAAATGTTAATCGTTCGGATTGTAAAAAATCTATTTTAACAATATGCCAAGCCGGATCCTTCAATTTCGTTGTCGGGAGATTGAGCGGGATGAAAAGTAGTTTTTCTCTTATAACTTATGATGCAATAGAATATTTAACGCATGATCAGTGGGGTGGGTGTTACGAGTTTATTCGTAATACCCACGATACGAGAATGAAGAAGAATACTCTTTGCTTTCTACAAATACGTGGTCGTTTTATGGTACTGTACGTAGTACTGTTAGTACTACTACTACGTAGCACTGAGGCTCATTAAAATGAACCATACTTTTGACTTCCATTATTATTCGATCTAAAACCGCTTCCTGATTTTCACCACAGAAAGACGAAGACCACCTCTATTCGCCACCGTTTTTGCTGTGGCGTAGGCATGCTATACATCGACCTTTGACATGCAATATGTTCGAAATAGTTGGTACCCCTTTCAGTTTGAGATGCGGACATCTTCCAACTAGGTTTTTTCTAGTTGGTGAATGTTTTCAATCATAGTCGTCTCAGGCTGCTTTGGTTTCAGATCACCTTAATCGAACTTCAGCTGTGCTTGGGAAGCTTGTGTTATATATAAACTATGGTTTTATCAGGACAAGAGCCATCAAAAAACTAAGATAATTTTTTAAAAGGTTCTGGTGACGATTTTGTGAATCTCAATTTTTTCCACCTTGCATATTTGCTTCGCAATCGGCTCTTTCGCCTCTAACTTTGATCCAGCATCATGTTGGTAGATCCAAACTTAAGCTACAGAGGTAAAAGGACGAATAACATCTTTTAAATCCTTTCTAAAACGCTTTTAATTTATTAATTTCTTGTATAATATTCAATTTCATGTAAGTCCATTTAAATAGTCGAGTCTGACCCAAATTATATTCTTAAGAGTCTTCTCTCCACTCGTTTGAACTCTTTTTCTCTGGACATGCCACAAATATGCATTCGCGATATAAACATTTGGCTTAGTTTCTTTGTATCTTCACAAAGGCCTTAAAGGTGATTCTTAGTCATCATTGGCTAAGACAAAAAATCATTAACAAGAAAGATTATTGAACTTCGAAATGTAAGCAAGTTCATTTTATCTATTTTCGTAATGTCATTAAGCTATGAAACGCAAGTTTGGGTTGATTTTATTTGAGGTGCATTCTGTCCACAAGGGTCCATTCTGTCCTTGTAAACAAATATAATAAACAACAGTGACTATTTAAGATTTTGTTTATACGATCGTTTCACAAACTTCGAATCCTTTTGCGCTCTGGCTGACGTACTGGGCAGCTTTGTTGGCGCTCATAATAATTTTTTTTGCATTTAATTCAACAACAACAAAAAACTTACAAGTACGAAGCTTCAAATGTAACAGTATCACAAAAAAAAAATTGAAAAAACATTTAGCTTGTGGCCTTTGAAATTTGAAATTCATCAAATTTGGTCATAATTTGGACAACTATACTAAAATTCAAAATTCGTGAGAAAGTGTGGTTCCTCAAGGTAATTTTCTTTTCGTTTTTCGAAAATTTCGTTATGTACAAAGCATGTGCGTGCATTATTTTGCGTGATTTTGTGTGCATGTTATGTTTGTTTCCTACACAACTACCATTGCATGATGCTACAAAATGCAACACAGCCACGCACACAGTATACAAGACATTGTATTTCGAAGCATGCAATAATGTACACACACCAATCATATATATCAGTATACGTTCATTAAACATAATATAACCCTAACACATTAACACGATACATATTAATATTAGTCTATAAGGTAGAAAATGATTATAGGAAAAGAGAGAAACAAAACAAGGAGTTAAAAAAATATTCACCTGATTTAAATCATACAATACCATACCAAGCTTTACTGGAGACTACGATTTGATTTGGGTTGTCGCGCCATTGATTCGACATAGTTTAATACCCTGTTTAGGATTTTAAAACGGTATTCTATTTTTTTTAAAGCTCAGTTTCATTTAGAAATTGATCAAACACGCATTGATTGTGGACATGAAGTTTTCCATTTTAATTTGAAATAATTTTTTGATATTTCTTAACTTTGACAAGACTTTTTTTTATAAAAGCAACGAGTAAGGCAAGAGAAAGTGATCTATTTTAGAACAGTTTTTCATTGTTCTCCGTCACTATTTGTTGTTTTTGATACGACCATTAGTGGCTTAGTTGAAAGACCACAGCAGACACAAAAGGTGGCGATTCGCGGAAACATCTTTGTCAAGAACATCAAAAAGTGACAGTGCGACAAAACATCGTATAAAAATACATTAAAATGAACACTGTGTAACAAAATCTAGTATAAAACTCAAAACAGTATAAAAGTCAGTCATGCTTTGATGGGCATTACTGTGAGTTGCATATAATTTACTAGAACTACATTTTCATTTATGTATGGACATGAAAAGATTTACAAAAATGAAATAAATTATGTTGCATTATGTTTTAAAAAAATTCAAAATATGTAATTTACGTCTGAGAACTAGTAAAAGCGATTGGTATGGTATTGAAAGTATTAGAAAAACTCTAAAATGTAGTTTTGAGGGGATCCCGTTTTCAATTATCTTATATTCTGGTTTCTAATGCTAAATAATTTTAATTTCAGGTGAAAATGTACAAAACGGTGATCATTCGGAAACTCATTTAAGCACATTTTCACATAGCAGTAAAGAGGTAAGATTTAATTCAAGGTTTTTAATTTTGTTTTTTTTTTATATTTGTGCTTAACTTTTCTGCAGAGCGAACATTTTTACCTATAGCAATTTTTTTCCCTAATTTTCATCAATAGTTCTTTTTGTAATCGCGCCAGTTAAGCGTATTCAGTTTTTGTATATTAAATAATTTCCTTTTATTTCTAAGCCAATATTTAAAACTGAAAATTTAAAACTGATGTTTATATCGAGTTGCGTTTCGGTTTTTTTTTTGTAAAAAATAAAGGATAAATTTGATATAATATGGTGTTTCCTCCTCAATTGGAATGGATTGGAATAAAGTAGGATTTTTGTTATTTTTCCTGCCTTTCTTTGAAAGAGTAATGAAATTGATATTTTTGTGTTGATGAAATTTTGAATACATGTTTCCCTGCCAATGTTTGATAGTTCGAATATTTAACATCTTTTTGTAAAGCTGCTCGCGCAATTATCCCTTTCCTTTTCATTCGATGGTATGCGATGAAGTGCTCTTCTCAATTGTTCGTACTTGACATTCATAGCAGCCTCGATGAGAATAAGCTTATTCGGACAATGCTACCTTATTTTTATTCTCTGCAAAATTATTCACATCACGATTCATAATTTTGAAGACCCAATTGGGAAATTACGTCGGTTGTGGTGGTCCATTAGGTGCAGTTCTTGCGTCGAATGGCTTTTGTTCATTTACGTCTTGCGGCAAATGGATCTTGTTCCGGTACACTGTAAACCTGTGAAGGTCGATCTCTTAACCGCCAGACTGAAAAAAAGTTACCGAGCATTCTCACTAGTTTTTGACGCGACGTCGATATTTTCAGCTCAATTTCATGAGACAGCCCTTTGATTAAATTTCTTTAATCATACCTAATATATAAGCTCATAATCAACAACAAATTTAAGTCCATATAAATGCAGGTGACTTTTTCTCTAAAACACAAATGAAAGGCGTCGCAACTGTGGCCTGCAAGTAGTTTTCTTACAATTTAGTAGTACACTAGGGATCTACTCATATTATTCGAGCTTTCTTAATCTAGAACAGCGCTCTGAACGAGTGTAGATGAATGCTTTCAAAATAAATCGTTCGTTGAATACATATCAAATTCAATCGGAAAATTTTGCGTTATATATAAGGAAAAAGATTCCGATCTCCATAATTTATGGTTAAATCGCACAAATATCTGCGTTGGAATGAACAAATGACCACAACAAAACTTTCTGTGAATGTTGCACATCATAACTGTGATCGAAAGCAAACTTTCGTAATAAACTTCAACAAATCTTATTCTTTATTTCTTTCATACTATTTTGTGTTTCCGAACTAAAAACGTCAGTATTTGACAGATGATAAGCGGTCACCATTTTAGTAATTCACATTTGCAACTGACTGACTGACACTTTAACTGACACTCTATAGATGGCAAGTAGAAACATGGTGCATGCCTGGTTAAAAACCGTAAGGGTTAAGCAAATGATAGGTAAAAATATAATAGGAATCATTTTATAAATGAATAGAATAGTCTTTGATAAATATGTCAAATACAGAAGAATTTAAGATGAAAATAATAGAATGAAGTTGAGTCAGTGATTGATAAGATTCTGTTCTTCGGCTATTGCTATAACGGCTTTTATTTGATGAAAATATTTTAAGAAATATGTTTTGTGCACATTTATTAAATTTTTCTTCTTTTTTTACAAAATTCTACCCTTAAATTTCAGCACAAGCCTCATCATATGAAAAACTGTGATATCATGTGATGGGCCACAGTTGCGAAAGTGTGTCTCCTACATTTAATAAAACGACAAAAATGCCTCATAAATTCTTCGATAATCCTTAAATTATTTTCGTACGTAGACCGAAGCAATTGAGTTGTTATTGCGTTTTGCATGTGAAATACATTTCACAGTTCGATATGTTCAAAATGTAAATAATCTCATCTACGCTATATAAACCAAAAAAAGAAAAACTTCATCGATATCGTTTCAAATAATTAACACAAAACCATTTTTCTTTTCGGCGCCATCTCTGACTAAAACAAATCAAAGCAGTTTTTTTATTTTCACTGTAAAATTGTCTTTTGATTCAGTAATTCATTCACACGAATGAAATCGATGTTATGTGATGCCATTTGGTAGTTTGGTAAAACAAAAAAAAAATTTACTTTTGCCAATGAGTTTGTTTTTTAATATATATTTATTTTTGCTGTTCATTTTTTTGGAACCGTTTTCGCTTTGAATTTAGTAAAATTGACAATCGGCCGTGATTCGTGGGAACATCTTGTTAAAATTAAATTTTTATTTTTACAGGATATTTCAACAGAAGGCTCCCCGAAAAAAGACAAGAAAAAGAAGAAGGGACTACGAACGCCATCATTCTTGAAGAAAAAGAAAGAGAAGAAGAAGGTCGAAGCTTAAGCTAACAACATTTATAATAACATTAAGAGATAAAAAAATTATACAAGATTGCAAGTTATTAATTATTAAAACAAGAGAAGACGAAGAAGAAGGAAAAAATTACACCTATAACTTTTTATCGCTTTGAAAATTTTTTAATTCAATTGCTGGAACACAAACAAATTAAAGCCCACTCAAAACAAAATTTAAAAACAACACAAAAAAAAAACGATGACATGTACGAATCAGCGAATAATTATGATATAAAACGAACATTTTTATTTTTTAAATTGATGATAAAATACAACACAAAGTAAATTATTATAATTATTGCTACAAAATCCAAATGAATAGAACGAGACGGCAAGTGAGATCAGTTAAATATGAAAATGAAATTAAGACTAGAAAGAAGAAATCCTTGAGCCAGAAAGTGGATGCGTTTATAATACTCCGTTAAGCAAGTGCATATGCGATTTTTGAAAGGAATTATGACCTTATTCGTAGTTTGATTCTTCTCGCAAGTTACACGCGCCTTTGTAAATGAAAACACAAATTGTTTGTTTGTTTGTTTTTCTTTGTCATCACAGTCTTTCATTCTAATGTCCTTTTTTTTATTCTGTAAACGCAGTTTCAAGATGATTTTAGAATCATTAAACAGTACAGTACACATATATTTTGAGAATCCGTTGATAGTTTCTATAATTTTATGTATTTTTAAATAGTAAACTCGTATATATATATAAATACATTGTTTTGCCTCATGTGTCGACATTTTTGTAATTTTTACAAATGAAATTTTTATATCTTGATGTTTTTTTTTGTCCTTTTTGAAGGAGCCCCGTGATTGATTGCAATGATTTATAACGGAATTGATTTTTATTTCCATGATCTTTTAACAGACATTTTGTTTTTTTATATTTAACTGACCGTTGATTTTTTTTTAATCACAAAACAAAAGGACGAAGCCTAGAAAAAAAAAGAAAACAAAATGAGAATATTTCATTAATATATATTTGTCTTGAAATAAACCGACATGCAACAGGTTTATGCGATTTTTCATGCTTTCATACTATACAAAAATGGAATAAGAAAGTGCCCAAGTGATTTGCCAATTGCGCTTGAGCGAAGCAACTACAAAATTATGAATGATGCAATCTCCCGCTTGGGAAAGTGCTAAGAAAGGGTGTAGCGAAACAGAAAATGTATGTTTATTTTAAAATTGCTTTTATTTTTCATTTTGAATATTATAATTTTCCTTAATATATATTTTTTGTAGTTATAAGTTGAATATGAATGATGAAGAAGAAAAAAGGAACTTTTTAAGTTGGTCTTTAAGATGCAAGAAAAAAAGTTAAGCTAAAAAAATATATGTTTTAGAAATATTTAAAAACAAGAAAACACGTTTTTTTATTTTGCCTTTTAAGTTATTCATATGGTTTTTTTTATAGATTTGTTGTCATAGTGGGCTCTAGCTCTCGGGCCACTCTCGAGACCTGGGCTGTCATATTTGGCGACTTTCAATAGTTTTGGTGCATCTACTGCGTTCTTCAATTGAGTAATCTGGGTAGCGATTCATTGTTCATTCATTCATTGACCATCGCTTTCCGGAGTTTTCAGTGTAGTTTTGCTATCAGTTACGCATGCGGACATCTTCCAAGGTGTCAGGTCCTCAATCGCGTGTTGCACATGGTTAGCCCCTTTCAGCCCCCTTCTACAGCATTGAAGACCTCTGGCTCGTAAGTCTTCGTACAGCACGTGGTTATTCTTATTTGCTATTTTTTTACTACGTGTTGCTGTTATAGTGAGTCTTACGACTCGTTTTTTAAATGCAACTATTTTGTTTGTGGACGTTTGACCACTGTCGCCTTGCGGATGGTTGTCTCAAGCTACTCGACTCAACACCAGCGTAGCACTAGCATCGATACTGCTTTGTATATTTGAATCTTTATGGTCCTGTGGATGCAACAGGCTTAAGGATTCGCGAAACTGCTTGAACTGTATTCTATATATTTCGGCTGATTTATTATCGTCTCACTAGTTTCACGCCCAGGGCATACTTTTCTACTCTTCCACCGTTCAACATTATATCGGGCGTCATTGATGTAGTTTTTATGGATTGTTTATTATCTGTTGGAAAGTGAAATCCCTGAGTGTTGGACTCACGGTAACAAGCAACAAAAAACAAACAGTAACATTCCTTGTCTACTGGACAATCTGACCTGGAGCCGTTTGTTATATTACAAAGGAGTCCAGGCCAGAACGTCTAGTAGACAACGAGGGCTTGGGTTTTTATTCTATTAAAACTGTACTATAATACTATCAAATCATGGGGATTCTATCTGAAGCGAGAAGTGAAGGAGAAAGAGAATTACAAGAGCAGGAACCCAAAGGCCATTGGCGCATCCAACCAATAAAGTTTGTGATTTATTGTTATCATAACCTGCGCGTAATTTAAACGTCAGTTGAATTTTTCAGCAGATTACAGCATCTCGTTGATTAAAGTGTTGGCAAATCACAATCGCAAATCGTGTACGAGCCGCGTGATGAGCTCCGGCTCCCAAGGTTGTAGCCACTAGTCCATAGTTCTTCCTCCTGCATTGCTGGCGACTGCTTGCTTACTTCGTCTATTCGGAGGTAGATTCCCTGGCACTGTCTTGAAAGAAGGACGATAGGAATCACCACTGCGATAAAGCATACTGCTGACTCAGACTGTCCGGTATACTGATACAATCCGCATCGTTGCATTTGCGCCAGCCGCTTTCGGGGTAACCCTTGTTAAGAGCGTATTGAAGCGTAGCCATAAATTCTTAAGTAGGGTCATCTTTTGTCAATTGGCTAAATTTATGCTACGAATGTTTTTAGCTAAATTACGCCGCAGCCTCATGGGAAAGATGATGTTGATATATTTGATGGAAGCATGGTTGTTGTTTGTGCATTTCCTTTTTATTTTCCTTTGTTGTCTTTTCGTTTGGGTCTTATTTTGAACACAAAGCACTTGACATTTCGCAGCGTATTTTTCGAAACCACACCTGTGTAAAATTTTACATATTTGAGAGGTGATGAGTTAAAAGTAAAGACTTGAACCTGACGATACCATCATTGCGAAGATGGCTTAACGGAAATAAAGACTGTCCTTAACCTTTTAATGCAAAGTAAATTTCCAATTCCACTCAATAAAATCGAGTAAAGATTTCATCGCGAATGAAATTATTAAATTCAACGCAAAACTGCCATCTCACAAAGTTTAATCGAATAAATGAAATAAATTCTTATAGAAATGATAAATTTAAGGATGTAGTTATATTTATTTATTTTCCATAACAAAATCTATGTCATCATGTGTATTTAACAAATTGATTAAAAGCAAAAGAGAATTCGAAATCTTGGTAGTATTCTCCCAAGAACGAAAAAAGTTAGTTATCACATTTCAAGAATTTACTGCCATTCTAAGATCGATAATTTTCAAATATTTTTAAAACATAAGAAACAAACGGAAAAAATTGTGTGAAAAATTAACGCAATAGAATAAATTGCAACGTTTGTTTTTTGCGAGCAAATATCGCAAGTAATATTTTGTAAATTTTTTTCAAAGCTGAAATATAAAAAGAATACATTTAAATAATAAACAGAGTAAGTACGAAACATTTTGCATTGTATTTATTTAGGTAACTCATTGATTTCTTCAAAATTAAAACCAAAGTAAATAACAAACATGCTAAATAATGATCATTGATATTTATAAATGACAAAAAAAAATGTAGTCCAGATACTAACGTATTGTATAAGATAATAAACAAGCCTAATTTAAATATTTACACAAAGTAGTTCACCCTAATATAAATCTCTTATGCTGCTGCAGAATCGACGCTTTATAAATATTTCACATTTCTAGGATTCATTCTCAGTTGATAACCATCCCAAAAACAACCGATGCGTTACAAGAAATGTTTGGAAAAGAATTGACGAAATTGATATGAAACTAATTGAAAAGAAGAAAAGAAAAATATTTAAAAAAAAAAAATATATAAAACCCTAAATGTGATAAAAATGAGATGCTTTTACGTTGCATTTCCACTTTACTAATTTTCTAGAGTTTACTGAAACATTTTCAGAATAGAAAATGAGTGAAATGATTCCACCTTTCTCCAATAACTAAATTTGCCTTTTTAAAAATCAAATCAGACGAGCAAACTTGCTATGAACGCAAATAAAAACAAAACACAAAGCAAATGTTTGCCGTCTGTATCCAGAAAGTCCAAATAGGGGAAAAAAACTTTTTTGGTGTTAAATTTAATGAAAATGGATAGGGAGATATTTTTCGCGAAAATTATATTTTTATGCTTTCGATGGAATTAAGAGATTATAAAATTCTGATGCATTTGATTAAGATACAATAAAATTATCGAATTATTAATATTAAATGAAAAACAAAACAACTTATGAACGACATGAATCTAAATGATGAATTTATAGTAACTTTCAATTATGCATAAAATGTTATATCTACAAATAAATTTTACACGTGAGATTTCAATTTAACGTCCTCCTATAATACAATTTTTTTTTGTTATGTTACTATTCCGATTTAACATTTCGATAAGATTTGATATGTATCTTAATTAAGATTTATTTATGATATTAGCAAATATATAAATGAATCATATGTTTATGCGACAAAATCAAATTTATAATGAGTGTAAGAAATAAAACAGTTAATATAAATAATAATTGATGTTTTATTGTTATAAATAAATGGAACGCAAATCGGAGGCCATCGTTGAAGCTCTAGAATCAATTTGTTGTCGTTGTCTTCTCACTGTCCTCGCTTTGAACCTTCACGATCTCGTATATTCTCCAGCTCAGCAATTCGTGCAGCTGTGCATCGTCCTTATTGTTTGAAACCATTCAGCGTTTTTAGGATAAAGCTACCACTACCAAACTCTCATTCACATTGCAAAAAACAAAAGCCACACCGCACAGCAGACAAAGGAGTGTGGCACCAAATCAAGGGACTCCCTTAAAATAAAAAAATCACGAAGTTTTTGCCACGCGCATCGGAAAAGAACTGCTTGTGTAAACAACAGGCCTATAAATAAGGACACCTAAGACCAATCAATTCAGGACGAAACCGCACACGAAACGACGATGACAAATCGCCCAAAGTCGTATGTGCACGATAGAAGGAAACAGATGGAGAATGACGAGAATTTGCTCATAGGACAGAAAAAACAACATTATCTGTAACATTTGTTCATATGTGGACATCTTTTTTCTCATTTGGGTCGTTATTTTCGTTTGGTACTATTGCCTTGCAGATCAACTTTGTCATTCTTTAAAGAAGGAAGAACGCATGACATCATGTTAATGTCATCTGCATAAGTTAAAATCTGATTGGTTGGGCAGAGAATTCTTTCTTCCATGTGAACAGCGCGCTTTTTGACACTGTTTTTTAAGGCCAGATTTCACAAAAGAGTGGTCAGTCCATTACTTTTCCTAATATGAATACACGCTGCCTCGTTAATTTTCCACAAAGCTAGGTAAAGCTAATGACACAATTTCTTGTTCACTGATTCCATTTCCACCCATCCTTACTGTCATTTCCCCATTGTCATTCACCTTCTGCATTAATCAAAGCATTAGAAATACAAAACAAACATTTTCTGTACAGAATCCGATGTATTCGTTTTGAGAAAAGTCTCCGCTGATAACTTCTTTGCGTACAACTAATGCGTGTGATATTTATAGGTCCAATATGGATGTCAACTTTACCACATTATGTAAGTTCTATAATGACTGAAACAATTTTTTTGAAACTATACGGTAGTTTATACGGTAGGTGCAATATTCGGACTATACGGTCGGTCGGCTGATCTGTCTGAAATCTCTCTACTATCCGAGGCGTCAAAGGTACTTTGACATTGTCATGGTTAGTGACAACGTCAGTTTTGAGTAGTTGTTTTGGTAACTTCGTGAATTGCTCTCTGTAAGCCTACCAGCTGGTCAGTGTAAGGCTTAGAATTCATAATTTATTTGGGCTGCATCAGCTCATAGAACATGATTCCCTCTTATCCCCACCAAACTCATTGTATCACCTTCCTACGTATCAATTCTGTCTTTGCCATCATTCGAGCAGATTTACTTTTGATCAATATTTCGTAAGCATCCTGTTGTCGTACCTCATAGAGGTACAAGATCTTTATCCTCTTTGTCATAATTCTGTCCGCTTTCATCGTCCTGATAAATTTTTATGAAAGTAAGGAATAGCTCGATTTTGTTCTGTTGCAGCAAGGCTTTGTAGAAAGTTATTCGGTTCCTAAAGATTTTCATTTTTAACCTGTTTGGGACCCAAACGTGGGTCAACTGGTTCAAAACTATTTTGCGATCATGAATATTTACTCCTGCGGTAGTAGTACGAACAGTTATATGCGGGTCTTTTTCAACTGAAAGACCATCGCTGGAACTATGTGCGTGATAAGAAGGTATACTTTAAATATCTACGGAAGAGACACAGGCGCATAAACTTCTATTACAATCAAACTTACCATAGCAGGTGGGATGAAAAAGATAGTCTGGGTGGGACCTTCGGGCCTCGGTAGCGCACATTACAGACGGACGTGTCATATTAATCAATAGAGTCATCAGCATTGACCAACGCTTCACCAGGATCACCAGGAGAAGAGATATTCTGAACAATTAAGCGCATTAAGATAAGCAGTATGGACAATACAGAGATTGGAAGCAACTTCAAGGAAGTTGTTGTATCGGTAGCTTTACTGGATTGCTGAAGAACTGCCACGAACTATTTTGCTGAGAGAGAGAGATTTAGGGATCGGTGGGAATAGGTCTACATGTTTGCACTTCTGCATGTATTCGCTTAAATTACCCTCTTTTATGAACACAGATGTGAAGGAACCGACGAATCCTCTACACTTCGACGATGTCGAAATATTCTAGCAAAAAAGTGACGGTAAGCTTGTTAACGTAGGTTACAAGGAAAGAAAGAAAACATGTCATAGATATTGCAAGCCCGCACCATTAAGAACCTGATACTTTACCAGACTATAGACGACGAGGTTTGTTTCGTTAACGAGTGTTCTACAAACTAGCGTGCCATGAGGCTCTTGTGCCAACAAGACACTGGGAGGATACCATATTTCGAGAGCTGCGAGCTTGTGAAACTGATTAAGCGGTTCGTTTTGAATTCAAGAATACTATGCTAATCTGCCTTAGATGGTGTTTTATCCTACCACATATCAATGACGCGGAAGCCAGCTTTATTCCTCGTCCTCCAGTGCATGGGAAAGAGAAGCTTTGCTGAGATTATAGCACTTATGCCTTGATAGTAGAAAACAAATGCTGTAAAATACATAATTTCTGTAACCATATCTTAGAATATAAACTACGTATTTTCGTTTTTGTCCATTCGATATACCTTAAACAAGATTCCAAACTATCCAGTGATAGGGTTTGTTATAACAAATGCTTGCTGCGAATCCACGATTTCTGCAATCCATGGAGGTACCTGACTGTGTTATTAGCCCATTGTGGTCAAAATATTCAATTAGATTGGAAGATACTTTATCTAGAAAGACATAGATAGCAAGGTGAAAAGAAATATGACTTAGATATAGTGATCAAATCCAGTGTTATTCATCCCAAAGTCATTTAAGTCCTAGATAAAACGGAAACTTTATGAACCATACTAAAAAGATTGAAGTACCCTTAAGAATGTTTCCTTCTGATTGGTTGTATATTTAAGTTTGAATGCAGATACCGCGGTATTTCGGATTGTACGGAATACTTTCTCAGCGTCGTACTGAAGGACTTCTTAGAAGGCAAGAATCTTGTTATAATTTTATAAAAAAAAACCATATTTTGGTAGAAAAAAAAGCGGAAAGGATCATTATGTTATATCCCCAATAAACCTCTCTTGGTAGAACCCATTCCTTTATTCCCAAACGCCAGAAACTTTAAAGTTTCTTTTATTCTGAGATAAGAACGTTTTCTTCTCGTTTCAAACGAATCAAAAATGGTCCAGGAACGCCAAAACGCATTCCCAAAATAAGTCCAAGCGGAGTAGGATATCGAAAAAAATCTTATTTTTTGATTTTCTTTTACTTTTTAAGTATTAAAAAAATGACAGCAATAAAGTTTGGATAGAGGAAAATTTTAAAAACCGAAACTATAAAATAGAGAATCGTTCATCCTTTCATCTGTTCCATCCTTGTTTGAATTAAAATCAACTCGTTTCCTTTCGATGCACAACATTTCCAAAGCGAAGTGAAGTGAAATCAAAACTTTTTTTAAAACGTTTTTATCATTCTTTTATTATTCCTACATAGAGGCAATCTATTCAATATCAAAGGACCTAAGTGTAGCACAATTTGGTACGAGAAACATCTTTTCACTCAGCAGTCATTCTGCCCGACATCCATCCAAAGGTAACAGCCTTTAAAAATAATTACCGAACACAATTCAACTGAAGAAAAGGAGAGTAGCATTCATTTTTATTGACTACGAGCGAATCTAGGATGTGGTAGGTATGTGGCCGAACAATACTCTGTGCTAAGCCTATTATATTCGGTACTAATCCGACAGGAGCTATCATGGTAACAATTCCATTCGTTTTTTACGGAGACAGCCAGCCCTACATTAGATGGATACGGGGAAAAGCACTTAAGGCTGTCGCCGTCGCCACCATCCGCACTAACATCTTCAAATCATCTCTATCTAGATTCAACAGGAAACAGGCATGCATTGGTACAGTATTGTCGGAAATTATTTGGCCAAAGCTATTTAGTACGAAGAATTTCTGGGATTTTTTTTCCTTAGGGAGTCTTGCCGGAAGGTGTAAGGATAATTGTGAATGAACGAAAAGCTTCAAAAATAATTTTGCAGAATGAATTTTTTTTCCGAGTCATGAATGGTAGAAATGAATTATGAATACAAAATACCTACACCAGCTGAAAAGGATGTATCCTTTGAATTTAAGAAATTAATTTGATGTAGATTTGTTCAAAATAGAAAAGAAAATGTGAAATATAATTCACATTCCCACTGTTTCAATCTCGAGCTCAGTAGAGGTAATCGTTCTTTTTTCGCAATAAATCAAGAAATTAAGCTCTAGGTAAAGGATAAGAAGCATAAGGATCTCAAGCTGTACTGACACGTAGAAAAAGGAGAGAAAGAGCGAGTGAAGTTCTCGAAGTGTTATTACATATTGTACTTTAGCCAAGAAGATGGATGAAGCCAACCACGTGTCAGACGAAAGGAGCTTGCATCTGAGGAAGCTTTTCAGTATGTTCACTACCACCACAACTACTTGTTGAGTAAGATTCATTGGCGATACACTTTTTAACTAGGATGAACTTATCCGAATGAATTTCAATTTCGGATAACTTTACTAGTTCCTAGCAATATAAATTGCTCTCCTTCATCCTGTAACGCCCATTTTACGGAGTACGCACAATCCTGGTGAGTTTAAAGCGGGTAATGCGGTCCAGCTATGTGGGGGTGGAATAGAATATTCAGTGATGTCCTTCAAGAAGGATGCTTTGGATGTGAATGCAGTGAACGATTTTTACATTTAATTCACTCAAGCGCGTGTTTCAAATGTATTCCGGATTGAACGTACAAGTGAGTTAGATAAATTATTTATCTAAACTTCGGGGCATGTTTGTTTAATGATAAATAACGATCAAAGAAATCGTATTCAAATAAATATGTTGACATTTGCTTTCAATTCTGAAAGATTTGCTTCCTTTAAAAATTTGCTTTGTCTCTTACTTTGGTAAAAATTAATATAAGATTGAATGCGTACATGCACCGCAAGAAGTCAATTCGGATTGAAGTTTCAGTAAGTTTCTATATCCTTTCAAATAGGAACGAATAAATGACTTTACAAAACATTGCTTCGAAAGTTGATACGACGCCTATGTCGTTAGCTCCCATTGAACTACATAAATTACAAGTAGAGTTTTAAAAAAAAAAATTTATTTCATTTGAGAGATGGAAATCTTTTTCAAATTTTAACAAAGTCTAAAGGAAGCAGGACCTTATTGTTACGAAAAATACTAACTGGATAACTGTCTGTTATGGATACCAAGCATTGAAACTGGCGTAGTTGTCACTTCAAATAGAAGCTTAATTCGAAGCAAAGCGATCGAGCTTGCTGGATGCCACCGTAAGGAGTATCATTGCGACTCGGTACGCAAACCTGAAACATGGAGGTATTTTAAGGACCCCCGAGCTTATCGGTTGTGGCTATTTTGTGATTACCGTGGTGGCTGTAATTGATGAGTGGCGTTGGCCCTAGCAACGTCAGAAGTAGTTGGGCTCCAAATATACCAGAATGAATGTTGGTATTACCTCACCGCCAACTGGTACTGCATGATTCCTGACAATTATATTACAGGCAAATTATACTGAATATCTAAAGATCAATATGATATGAAATCATAAACGCCAAATTTGCTACTCTCGAAGGTTAGAGAAAGTGTTACATAAAGTTACAGAAAGTGGAGAGTTCGGAGTTATCCTCGGAGGTACCAAAATCTTGCCCGTAAAGCATACAAACAACTTTCGATTAATATTAATAATATTATTGTGAATCTAAGATTCCAAAAAATCTAGAAAGGTTTTCTCTTCCTAGCCACAAGCTCGGCAAGAGTCATCTGTTTTAAGGTCTGTTGGATCACATTTTGAACTATTATCTATGTCTGTTTTTCATCTCACTTGGGTTTCTATATAATTTCAGCTCCTCCCTGATTGTTGTTTGTTTCTTATTTTGTTAGGGTAAAGACAGAATGTTTTCCTCACTTTACAAGGAGTTTCTGTCATTGCAAGTCAGATCTTTCCCGAAGATATCATTTGCATCTCTCTACAATATTGCTCGTGATAATTTTAGCGGGCCTACTTTCAGATCCGATTTGATTGCATCTTCACCTCTGTGTCGAAGGACCATCGTTTACTTTACTTCGTTGCAGCTTTAAGATCTATTTACAGTCGTACACTAGCTATGAGGAGTGGCCAAACGAGGAGTGGCCAAAGCCTGCAATGCTGTCTTGTCTACCGCTGAGGTTGTTTGGTGCCATCTCTATGGATAGCTTTTCAAATGTTTTTTCATGGAAAACAGTAGTTCGGTAGGCGGTCGTTTGTGGAATACGCACAAACGACCGATCTCCGGCTTACTCATCAGTCTTCCTGTCACCTATGCAAATTACGATCATCAGAGGTCCTTCCCCCAGAAAATAATGAACTAGCATGATACGGGTTGCAGAAAGCGTTAGCGAAGTGGTTGCTACGTATTCTGTTGTGCAGGCGACATAAAAACAAATAAAACAGTCCCAGAAAAAAATTTCAGTAAAAACAAGTGTCAGAAAAAAAAATCTCAGAAAAAACAATTCTTGGAACGCTTTTGAAAAAAAATTTTCAGTCAATATGATTCACTTGTTTGTTGTGAATATATAGCTATAAGAAAGACAATAATCCCGAACTGTGAAGTGTCGATAAATAGAGAATAATGCCGAATTGTGAAGCAAATAAATATATAAATAGAGAATAGTCCAGAACTGTGAAGTATCGACATGTATAGAATCCAGTATTTCATTGAAGTCCCGAAATCAAGCAGAGTTGGTCAGAAACAGCACAGCAGAATTCATACGCTCAAATGAAGCTCCGAAATCAAGCAGATGTGGTCAGAATCAGCGCAGCAGAATTCATGTAAATTGAATATTTTATTTTTAATTGCTTTTATTTAATGATTTCTATTTATTTACTATATTTCCATTAAATTTTTTTTTAAATGAATCAATAAGGATTTTCCGTGTGTGTGTTTGGGACGTGGAAGGATCAGGGCTTTCATAATCGGATCATAGGGCTTTCATGTTCTAAAACCTCCACGCTCGCGCGATGAGCTAGTCGGTTAAAAGTAACTTCCTTCGGCCGCCATTATGTGGCCTTTGAGTTTTCAAGAAAACATGTCTTTTAACCTTGTTCTTTTTTTCGATGCGGGTGCGACCTATCGGTTGCGACACTTAATTATATTATTATTAATTATTTATTATTATTTTTTTGGAAATACATCACA
This sequence comes from Stratiomys singularior, assembly GCA_954870665.1. Lineage (NCBI taxonomy): Eukaryota > Metazoa > Arthropoda > Insecta > Diptera > Stratiomyidae > Stratiomys > Stratiomys singularior. The sequence continues at coordinate 6,874,607 of OX940881.1, read as the reverse complement.
TGGTTATTGCATGATAGGCGTTGTATCGACACACACTGGTCCGCGGACTTCTAGGGATTCTTATCGAATTATCGACGTTTTTTTGATTGTAGATACAATAAGTATCTCCAAATAGAGTAAGCATCTAGAATTTGAAAAAAATAAATGGTTTGTAGTTAAGTTGTAGACGTGGTTATACCGTAATGCCATTTTAAGATATTATAGGGAAACCGTAAGTCTTCACAGACCCATACTAAGTCTTTACAGAGTCTGTGAACTATACAACTGATTTTTTCAGAAGTTTTAAAGAATTTTCAGTATCTCCGTCACTTTTTTCTAGTCTCTCTAATATCTCCAAAAAAGTTCAAAAAGCAAGCTCAATATCTCCAATTTCTTATTTCACAATCAGAACTAGAACGTCGGGATTTGTTGTGGCGGGCTGCAAGGATGTTCAAACATATCTTTTTATAAGGTTCGCCTGTAGCTTAGCTAGTTGATTCCATGGAGTTTCCCTCTTACTATGATTCGTTTGAGGCAATAGTAACAGTCTGTCATTGATGCCGTCGGTGTGTCAGTGTGGGCGACGTAGTTTACTTTTCTTCTATGTTTGCACGGTCAAGGCTCAAGTGAATGTGGTTCAGGTTTCAACTCTTTCAGTGCATCATGTATGCGTTTGCATGGACACTTTGTTGGCAAAATATCCGTTTCCGGGGTTCGATGGAGTAGTTTCTCGTTTAGTTTATTTTGGCAATCGAATTTTCTTTTGTCCTCCTTATTACCGTCTTAAAAAAGCAATATTCTGAGGCCTAAAGTATGATAGTGGTCTGATAAGTACTCACTCTCACCGCCTAATAGTGCCACTATCACGAGATCGTGAAGAAAATTCTCATAGATGGCTACTCATCAAATTTCGGCAGAAGCGGGCTCGTAGTTTTGTTTTGACCGCATGTGAAAGAGGATTTTTCTATGGGTTCTAGAAAACGGAGGAAGAGCAATATCGGTTGTTGATATGATTCTTGTTTTTGGGAGAGAAGTCCCTGAGCGAAATCAAACAGCGCTTGTATGCTGATAACGGTGACTCTGCGTCTGCGTTGGCAACCGGAAAAAATTGGTATACGGTATTGAACGTGATCGCACTTTCGCACAAAATTTTCGGCATGAGAAAGCTGTCGACCCGTTTGCTCACTCCGGACAACAAGCGCAACTGTGATATCAGAGCAATGTTTGACGATGTTTAAGCGCAGTCCGAATGAGTATATGCATTGTTTCGTGACCGTCGACGAATCATGGGTACACTGGTAAGCACCAGAGACCCAGGAACAGTCGAAAAAATGGACTTCACCCGGCGGACGTTCTGTGAAGAAGACTATGCTATCAGCCGGAAAGGTGATGGCCACTGTTTTCTGGGACTCCCACGTGAGGAAGGACAAAACGGTCATAGAGTTCTACTATTTCGAATTACTGGGCTGGTTTAACACCGGATTACAGAAATGAAGCGCTATCTGGCAAAGAAAAAAGTACTCTTTCATCCTGACGATCCACCGGCTCATAACTTCGCAGTCGGCACGGCAAAATTGTTTAAATTGGTCTACGAATTGCTTCCCAATCCATGGTGTTCTCCAGATTTGTGCTCGTGTGACTCTTTTTTGTTCCCAAACTTGAAAAAGTCGCTCGCCGGGTAGAAATTTGAGTTGAATGAGGAGGAAATCGCCGCCGTGGAAGCCTACTTTGCAGACGTTGAGATCACGTATTTTTCAGACGGGTCAAAGAAATTGGAGCGCCATCGGGTTACGTATATCGAGCTGAAAGGAAGCTATGTCGAGAAATAAATATAATATCTTAAATTTATAATTTCGATAAATATCCTTACAATTGTAAATATAAATTCGTTTAACAATTCACTGTGCTTTGCAAAAACAGGAAGAAATAACGCTTCCTTGTTTTAAATAACATTCAATTCCATTTAAACACATATAAAAAACTTTGAGCTCATCCTCAAAACATGCTTGTAAACGTTTCACATATGTTCGCATATATGATAAGAAAAACGTTTATTAAATTTATACCGCATTGCCGTAAAGTTTGAACCTAACTTCAAATATTCAACAACAATATCCTTAGCGATACTTTGACCTGGAATTCTTTTTATTTTTTATTCTCGGCGGAAACTTTTTTCTTGTTCGATTGAACTAAGTGCAATGATGTGACAACGGCTAAGAGCATTAATAAATTCTTTTTTCTTCTTCTTTCAACTAGCTTTTGCAACTTCTGTACACCATACATTAATACACATAGTGGTTTTCGCAGGACAATTCAAGTTAATGGAGTAGAAATGAATTGAACAGCTTGTTGGCATTCACGGTCGACAATACATTTATCCAATTCTTTTACACTCTGCTGATGTATTTGTCAGAAAGGATTATGCGGGATTTCATGAAAGGAGATCTATTTCACATTTGATGGGGTTCCATTTTCAAAAAGTTTATGATGAAGAAAATAAAAGCAAGAAAATATCCCCGAATGAAATTTCGAGCGTTATAATATTGTCTCTGTAGGTTTGGGAATATATTGGTATGCGCTATGTGTAGGTTCTGTTAAGCTGTGAGTTCTCGTTGGTCTTATTTACAGGCCTTAGTATCCTTCTCTCGATTTTATTTACAATGCTTTAAATTTAAGTGAATAGGCTTGAAATGTGTATACGGTGTCCAACTAAACGATATTCCATGTTCCGACTTTGAAGTGGTACTAGAATGCTTAAGGATTATTCAAGGATAATGCATTAGGTTCGGAAGTATTTCATTCATTGTTATTCATTGGTCCGATTGACCATGAAAAGTTTGTTTTTTTTTTCTACCATTCAGCAAAGCTAAGCCGCAAAATGTTAAGCTAAAGGTTACGTATCACGGTCTATCCCGCAAGAAATGGTTAAACAATGAAGAATTCCTTGGTGACTAGAAACACAATATCAATACTACATTAACTACATCATATGCATCGCTCATATCTACATTTATCTCGTACACTTCCTTTCTCACTTCACCAGCATCATTCCTATAGAAAATTAATTTTCACAAAAAGCCTCAACTATTGACCGGAAAACTCGAGATAAATTTCCTCCCCAACAGTTATCAGATCTACTGCTCAACTTTCACTTTGACCGTGTCATAGTGGAGTCCACTTGAAAGGAAGTGTCATCAGCATGCTTACATATCCTTATGATCAGCTCGACAAATGGGAATGATTTTGTGGCATTCGAATAGAAGGGGAAGAACTGTTCGGAAACTTTTAGAACATGAATTCAGTACACGGTCCGGTAAGAACTGGGTTCATAATTTTAAATATAAATCGCGATGTGATGTATTTAGTATGTCCTTAAGATATCTCAAAGTAAAATCGATGGAGCCAAGTCTAATGACAACAATAATAAAAAAACAGGGATAAGATAACAAGTTAACAGCTTTCATTTTTCTCACCTTAAGATTTTTATTTCACTACACGATAAGATTCAGGACGATGAACGTTGTCGTGCTTTCTTATCGATTTAGGCAATTGATACAGACAAATTGAAACACTTTTATTCCACACGTTTCTAAGTTTTGGTTAGTGGAAAGGAAAAAAAAAACGTTTCGTGACGAAATCATAAGGATAAAGATTTACGTTTATGCTGCAAATTGTTTAAAAATTGAATTTTTTCATTGGTATTTTTCAGTATTGCTTTCTAGGCTTAATTCTCGAATACAGCATAGGCTAGTGCTGACTCCTTAGATGGTTCCTGGATATGGTCTAAAGTTTATAGGGTCTGCACTACAGAGTTTATGGAGGTCTCCTTGCTCAATGGTCTCCAAGTGTTCCAGCTCTGTTGTCAACATTGGTAGGCAGTTCAATACAATAATTTACCTTTCATTGAATATTCTGCAGTCAAATTCACTCAATGAAATCTCAAACATGTCAGAAAGGATAAAATCAATGCAGGTCAAACGGCGTATACTATTTTAGATTTAATTTTTTTTTTCATAGAACTAGTGTTAGTACTTTCCTATATTCTTAGTTGGGAGCATATCTAGCAGTCACGAAGCAAATGAGAAGGAAGTCTACGAGTTCACTATCTGCTCTTAAATTCTAGGATATTCTAGATTCTATCTTCGAGATCCAGAATCTCTTCATCAGACCTTGAATATGATTTCCTGAATCGATTAGTATGAGTGCCTCGTTCAGATAACTTTTCCGTCTGTCATAGGAATTGGTCAAATTCAAATAAAAAATACGAGGGTGCGTTTTTAAGCTCGCGGTATATATGTGTTGGTCATCAGTAAATAAAATAAAAAAAAACATCCCAATCTGGAAGTGTGAATTATGAAAAAAACCAATACCCTGTCGTGATTAAGTCTCTACCAATGAAGAAACGTCAGTTGTAATCACACTAACAGAGATATCGTCCGTTTACAGGGATTGTTGTCTGGGTAAAGACACAGTTCCTTTAATCAGACCAAGGGCTCACACTTGAAGACGATCATTGGCCCGAACGGCGAAGTGATTACTTCAAAAATAATTCAAAAATTCGAAAAATGAATGGTTTGAAAATAATGGTTAATGGTTTGAAAAATTAATGGTCACAAATGGTTTGAGTATCGGATATGAAAATTTTGTCAAATTCTGCTTGATCATTTTAGGATGACAAAAGTCAGTGCTAGATAGGTACCACGAATGCATACGCCATTTAAGAGTCAACGCCGCGTAGTGTTCCCGAGCATATTTGGAGCTCTCTTGTGAAAGCACGGATGGACTTTTGGACCGAATTGTCACAGGAGACGTAATATGGGTGCATCATTTTGAACCTATGATTATGAGTCCAAGCAGGACTCTGTGCGGTGACACAAAAAAGGCACATAACTACCTAGAATTTTGAAGTTTTGTAGTCGGCTGACGAAATGATGACAGTCTTTTATGACTCAGAAGGATCCTTTTGACAGATTATGCAAAAAGACGTTAGATTATGAAAATAAGGTGTCTCTATAACCGGAAAATATTACGCTTCAATCAAAGAGAGATTGAGGGAAAGTATCAAAGAATAATAAAGGAACAAATCGACTAACGGTGTCCTCGTTCTTCACGACAACGTTGGTCGTCCTGCACAACGTGAGCTTCTATACTTTGGTTCACCCATACTACAGTCCAGTCTTGGCTCCCAGTGGTTATTTTCTGATCCCAATGCATTAAAAATAACTTTGAACGATGAAGAACTGAAGGATGCAGTATAAGAATATTTTTTGAAATTTTCAAATATGAACATGCAACGCGGCAATTGATTATAATTATCAAAAAAAATATTACTGTACCAGTTTTTTTGGTCTGGCCTCACTTTTAGGACAATACCTGCAGGATGAACCGATTGTATCGTAATTATGGGCACATACCCTATCTTTATATCTAGTTATCCAGTAAAGACAAAACCTTTCGAACATAAGCTAATTGAAAGACTTGAAAAATGTATACGAGTAGCAGGAGAATATATTTCAAAAACAAAATAATACTGAATTTTTATTCTCAGTCCTTAAATCCCATTCCAGGATCTTAAAAACGCCCCCTCATAAATTAAGAAACATAATTTGATGTTCATATCAAATAAATGATCTATAAATCAATATTGAGTTTTTTGATTTGCATAGAAAGATCAATGCACTAGCTCGTACAAATGAAACCCAGAATCTATCAGAATTATTTTTACCAAATGTCAAATTTCATGTCAAAATTAGTGATCAAGTTATGCTTTGATTTGTACTCATCAAAATATGAATTCTTCTACTTAGATTTTGTCATAAATCATTTAACAAAGTGTAATGACGTTTTGTTTGTGTAGTGGAATAACTAATCCGGATATTAGGACTATCCTTTTAAACGACGCAATTAAGGATTTCCCCCATTAGCCAAATTTCATATCAAAACATCAAAATATGAATTTTTTGACTTCGACATTGTCTGAAATCATTCAACAAAGTTTGATTACATTTTGTATATGAAATGGAATGATGACTGCGGCTATGGGTTCAGGGTGTTGCAGAAACCCTGCAAAGATCAAGCCCAATTAAAAACAATAAATTTTGACCGGTGTAAAATACTCAAAAAAGCAGAGAACGTGGTGATGACAAACAGTGTCCAGGATGAGACAAAACATCAACCGACGAACAACATGTGAAACAATCAAAGATTTAGATCCCTTAGATCGTTGATTGATAATAAGAAACCTTGCTGAAGCTGTTTGGATCTCAAAAGTATCAGTCAACACTATTTGAGGAAATTGTGAAATGAAATGCTTGAAAACTCTTTTGGTTCTAAGCTAAATTAAGAAAATCAAATCAAGTTAAAATCTATCATAAGGTGACTTGTGATTACCAGGATAGCATTAAAAGATGATAACTAGGTATAAAGATAGGGTATGTGCCCATAATTACAATACAACCGGTTAATCCTGCAGTTATTGTCCTGAAAGTGAGGCCAGACCAAAAAAACTGGAACAGTAACTTTCCTCAGTAATATTTCTTTTGATAATTATAATCAATTGCCGCGTTGTATGTTCGTATTTGAAAATTTCGTCTGGGTTTTACAAACAGAGCATTCTTCTAAGATACTTTTTAAACCATCTAGACCATAGTCGAACATCGTCCTAACCCTCATCGGGCCTCTATGCTTCAGCCCTTTAGCTTTGAGTTCAAATGTGAAATTTGTTCGTTTCAGAAAATTTGTGGAATTCCATTCATCATTAAGGATCCCCAGCAATTTGTCTAGTGGATCCGTTTGGAGCTTTTCGGCGTCATGTTCGCTGGTCTGTACCACTTCTGTATGTGTCTTGGTCATGGTGTTTTGCCAAGATCTCCTATCTTAGTTTCGGGTAAAAACATCTGTTTTCTTTTGTCAGTCTTTATTATTATTATTTGTACTGGGGTCTACTTGCTGGAAAATACCATAGGCCAGAATCGGCCCTTAGTTCCCAATGTGTAGTATTTTTGTTTACAGCTGGTCCATCCTGTCGTCCTACAGAAGCAAAGAAGTTCCTCCAGTTCTGTGGTCACCAAGTATTCCATTTCTGTTACGCCAGTACACCTGAGCCAAATTAGGCATTTGTTGGCTAGACTCGAGCAATCTAGGAGGAAGTGTTCTGTACTTTCTTCTTCCTCACCGCAAGCTCGGCAGGTGTCATCCGTTTGGATTCCTATTCGTTTGGCGTGTTGATCTAGAAGATAATGGCCCGTTAATATTGCCACCAATGTTCTAACACCATTTCTGTTTTTCCCCAGAAGTTGTTTTGTCCTCGTTTTATTAGGGTGGGGCCAAAGAGCTCGGCTCATCCTGCAGTCGTTCCTGTCATTCCAAGCCGTATATGTCTCTTTCCAGAGGATTTCGTCAAGTTCCCTTTTTACCGTTGCTAGCGGCACTTTAATTGTGTCCACTCTAGTGGCATTTTGGTCGGCTGATCCAGCTCTCGATAGCTCATCCGCTCTTTCGTTTCCCTCTACACCGCAGTGTCCAGGGAACGTTTTTTGATTGTCAGTATATTCTTTCTTCTTACTTCCGATTGATACCATTGGGACCGGGGTTTACGGCTCAGTGTAACATTAAGCGGAAAAGCCCCATTGGCCGTAAGACCCGCTTCTCTGGTTTTGCCGCGTTGAGAAGTCTACATTAGGGAACGAGCCTTTATCCTTCAATTTTTCTTCGGACTTCAACTTTCTGGTTTTTTAAAGCATCTTTCCCGATGCTTCCGTCCGTTTTAGTTGTTGCGATAGTCCATGTTCCGAATGATTCCTTGTTGCAGTCTCTTGTCTAATGATTGCCCTGCTAACTCAGTTTGCGTTCCGTGTCACATTACTTTGGGTATTTAGCGCTTGATGTTTTCATATTATGTGTCCGTTTTCGAAGATTCTTTATCATCCTTATCCAATGCTGATACGTGCTTAAGTTTTGTTTTCCGTATTTTCATTTTGGTTACCATTTGTGTCCCTTTGCTCAGCGGTAAGGCGGGTTAACGATCATTAAATGAACGTTTAATTCCGTTTAAATCCGTTTAAATCCAAATTGATGTCTAGCCAGAAGATCATCGTCTCCTATGAATATTAAAAGCCCAATGATTTTAATGGAATATGGAGTCCTGGAAATTGATATTGCTAAGCACATCAACTCGGAGTCTAAATGATGTATTGTATGTAGCTTCAGTATTTATCTCTATTATCCTCAAAACCAGCAGCAAAAGCAAATGATGACTTCCATCTGATCTACCCTATCCCACATCAAAAAAGTCCTAGAAAAACTTCAAACAAAATCCCGGGAAATTAATTTTCCATCTCTAGTCGATGCATTAATTCTGTGAAAGTGTCTTGGTGAAAACTTTAATATGATATACGATTTGCTTTGTCTTGACATTTCCGAGACGGATTTCTGTTGCTCAACTTTTACAATAAGCAATGGAATCTGCAGAGCATACACATCTCGTTATAATACCAAAGTCGACTCCTAGCAGGCAAAGCATTTCCTCTTGAATCACTTCTTTTCGGCATTGTCTTGATTAACAGTGGCTATAGTACATGAATCATATCTTTATCTATCACAGCTACGCACGTTACGCATCGTTAACTTAATGGTTGACTATTTTCGCTGACCATTGCATATCGATAAGGATATCTGGGACAGTGGTTCTTAATAGAAAATCAATGAATGCATAGCTGAATTCAAGGATACTCTGTGAACTAGTACTTTAATACGAAAAAAATGAAGGTTTCATCCTGTTTTCTGTCTTCCTGTCTATAAAGCCATTAAATTTGATCGCTGCTGGAAATCTACCAAATGAACGTAAATATTAAGTCGGTAGCGTACTAATTTACACAACATTTAATTTATTACAATCATAAACACTAGCCAAAACTGAAAACATCGAAACCAATGAACATATTCCTGAAAAATCGGAAAAACCTTTAAAATACTTCAAGGGCGACATACATCCAACCATCATACATATCCACCTTTCATATCGCGTCCTTTACCTCATCTCGTGCTCCCAATGTCCTGTATGACGCGACGTCGACGACGACGTCGACAATGAATATCGCATATCCCTTGAGAAGGTTCATAAAATCATAATTCCCTTCTAGTCATATATCCCACGACAAGTACCCCGTAAATCCCGAATAAAATCGTTTCTATTTTTCCTCCTTGACTTTTGGGTGCTTGCAAAAGGAATGATGATTGCTTTGAAGTCACCCTCTCACTTCCCGATCTACTTACTTGCTAGTCGTGCTTAGTCTACGGCGCTCACAACTTGTGGTTCCTGTCGTCCTTTCTGGAACGAAACGGTATTTTATAATGTCGCGTGCCAGGAATCCAAACGGTAAAATTTCAACAAGTAGTTGGTCTCCCCGAACTTCATTCCATCGGATAATCGTCAAAGAGGAGGGAAAAAAGTGGATTGAAATGTTCCAAGTCTAGGATAGTGAATGCGTTTAAGAATTGGGGACAAGTTGGGAATTTGCCAGTATCTGAAATTTATTGAAGACTTGAAATAGAAAGGGAATGGTACCTTGCGGATGAAGATTGTTGATGAAACGATTGCAAGTGGATTTTCAGAGGACGGATGTTGATGTGAGTGAAAGTTTGATAGATTCGCGTTAAATTTGGTCAATGGTTGATGAAAATATGACAATATAGAAACTGGGGAGCCTCCGACTAATATAGAGTAAGTTTACTTAGCATTAGATATTACTTACTGTAGGAGCGTCGCTCCCCTCAAAAATTATTTCCGTTATTTAGGCCCATTATAATTTGACCGATTTTTTGCTGTACTTGCATGTCCGAAGGAAATAAGTATCGAATCCCATAAAGTTCAGCATTATTTTCATTGCAGCTTTTGACATAGTCATTTTGACATGCCACCTATTATGTCCAGGCAGTCTGTTCGCTAGAGGATTTGTTATTTTTTAAAGGAGAACTGGGGCTTATATAGTGGCGATATCACATCCCCGCTCTGTAGTTATATATTGGCGTCAGTAATGTTTTGCGGACCCAGTGGACGATTTTGGACCTGAAGTCACATAACTGGTTCCCACCATTCAAATCATTTTCAAAATAGCTACTGTCCTTTTGATTTCACCAATGCGCGGATACTGCGGTAGCTTACTACCTTGCTATCAGCTTACTACCTTGCTATCAGCTTACTACCCTGCTATCAGCTTACTATCATGTGAGCGCCACGACTGGCGTGGAGGGAGTCCAAATGAGAGGTCCAATTGCCGACTACTCTAACCAATAATTGGAGCCTTATCTCAACAATAACGCGGCAAATGTTGTCTTCCAAACGGTCAAGCGTCTCGTGCTTGTCGGCATAGATGAGTGATTTGACGACTCCCCACAAAAAAGGGTCCAGCTGTGTTTACTCACAAGAGTTTACTCACTCTTGCAGGCCAGTTAAGATGTCCAAGACGATAAATTATGCGTTCATCAAATGTTTCTTTCAATAAGTCGATGGTTGTACGAGCTGTATGGCATGTCGTGCCATCCTACTGAATCCAGAGGTCACATGCATTACCAAACCATGCATTACCGACCCATAAAGCACACGAAACAGTGACTCTCTCCGGATAAAACTATGTTTAGACAACTGTCTGTGGTTGCTCGTCGCTCCAAATGCGGCAGTTTTGTTTATTGACGTAGCTTTTCAACCTAAAATGGTTCTCATCGCTGAACAAAATTTTCTTATGAAACTCATACACCGGGCCAAGGCGGGACCATCCCCAGTGGTGGTTGGGCTTTGATTCTTGAACGAGTTGGATTTTGTAAGCCCGAAAACCAAGAACCATCCATCAAAGCTTCAATAATGTGGATGGGCACAGGTTTAACTGTAGAGCACGATGTCAATTGGACTCACTTGAGTCGTATTCGATACTACACTCTACAGCTGCTATGGTTTCTTCATTAGGCACTGTACCACAACTGGACGGATGCGCATTATCAGTGAGAGTAAATGTGGTGCGGAAAAAATCCATGGTAAATGGAATAAATTGTTCTGATGAACGATTATATCGATCATAAAATTCAGGAACGCACGATGAGTTTCTCAAACAGAACCGTTGTTTTTCGAAACGTTGTTCGCGCGTCAACTTATTTATGATAAAATGGTACACTAAACTATTCATAAAACGCATGACAGCTGTCACACCACAAATAGTATTTAAAAGTGTTGCCAATGTAGAGTTCTGTAGCTACACAAAATACCTTTTATGAAGCAGTGAAGGTGTTTTGAAAATGAAAGGATTTTAGCTATTTTGTTGACAACGAGCACCCGAATTAGTGGGTCTACAATGTCTATCAGGAGGTTTTGTTTCATCATAAGGACCATCAAGACTCCAATAAAATTTAAGCCGATGTTTATTCAAAATGAGAGTAAATTTACCACCACGTTCCTAGTTTCATGGGCATTCCCTTTCTTGGCGGAAGTTTCTGAGCCTTTAAACAAATATGCTAATCCGATATTGTGTATCTAGCATTAAAAGAAGCTCACTGAACTCAGTTTTTTGGAAGGTCATTTACGCATTTCATTTCCAGCTACTGTAAGGATTTATGAACATCGCATCGTTTTCCTTAGGACGACTATTGGATATATTCTAAAGTCAATCGACTCGAATTGCACAAGCTTATCACGATTATCCCCTAATAAGAATATTCGATTACAATTTGCTTCATCCCGTCTACACACATAGTACATTTTTTTATTGTAGAAGATCCTTGACCTCCTCTCTCCCCGCCTACAAACTCTTCTAGTCAACCGACTAAAGCGAGCAATACTAGAAAATTTTCCAGTTGAATAGAAATTTTTGCACGTTTTCATTGTGGAATTTCCTTATGCCCAAAGACAGCGTCAAGAATTTCTTAATGAAGTCATCCCTTATTGTTCGCTCTTATTGTCTTACCCACCCCGTCATCCTCTTATATCGCCCACTAGTTAGTGGGTCGTCGATTTAACTATGATGAAATGTTCATGCCAAACGTTTTGTGTGGGTGTTATTGCTTGTGCGCTATTGGCGGTCTGTAACAGGATAGTGTGCCAGGATAAGAGCTCATAAATAGCTTGGTGATGTCATAGATCTTACATAGAAAAGTTCAAACCAATCGTATACCTTTTTGTTGGTGATTAAAATCTAGCGTAATCGTAACATCGTCAGGAAAGTTTCTTCAATGAATGAATGAAATTCGTTTGCGTTCACGACAAAAAGGATGTCATCGGTATTTATCTCTATGCTGATGACAAAAAAAGAAATGATGTTATCGGGGTCGACTTTTTACTAAGCTCTATGAGGATTGAGGCCGGGAAAAGACTGAATTTTACTTGTTAAAGAAGAATTTGAAAAATTTAATATTCAATATGGGGTTAATAGTTCTAGTTGGGGTGGTCTAGGGGTGCAGTATGAATTTTTAGATTCTTTTGCCTGTATTCGATTGTGGCTCAAAAACTCTGATTGAATAGAAAAATATACTCGAATTCATTGAATTTTGAAGTTTACATCACTGGTTTATAAAAAAGGACACTTTTCTTAAGATGCTACTAAAGTTTAAAATAAATATGAAACAACGAACTGGGCTCCAAAAGTATCTGGCTAGCCTTGATACTCTGCGCAGATTTTATTTTAGGTCATACAACATCCCTACGGGTGCAGCAAGATCACGACCAGGATAATTTAATAAGTGTAAATATTTTTTATATTTATATTCATTTTATTTTATTATGTATATTTATTTTATATTTATTTATTTATAAATATTTAAATTTCCTTGGCATAATTGCTTTTTGGAAGCTAAAGAGTAGCTGCACGATTACAAACATTTAGGCGGACAACCTTGTGTTGGGGCGAAATGATCGAAGTGATCGGAATGATCATTCGGAAATGATCAAAAAAGGATGTTATTTTATAGCAAAAAAACCGCAATGAACAATTCTCAAAACAGTTGTTAAATGATGTGTTTCCAAAATAATTCAGAAGTCAAGTGTCAAAGTTTGGAACTGATGTAGGAAATTTGGCAAAAAGCAAAAAAAAAACAAGAAAAGTTCCATTAAAAATCAAAACAATACCCATCACATTCTTCGCTAGTCAGGGCATTATCCAAGAAAAATTCCTCTTATTTCCCTCTAATTTTCCGATCATGCAAATAGCAACTGCACGAGCATTGGGAGCAATTTTGCAAAATAAGCTACAGCACGCGTCTGAATCCTTTTTAAATAATTTTAACAAGTGTATGGGATAGAGAGGAGAACATTTTGAATAACACAACACAAGAGTATTTGGGTATCTTGTTTAAATGACGTTTTCTAGGACCTCTTTTAACAATCAATCATCACGCTGTGCATATTTAATAAACAGTAATACTGATTCGCGTCTTAATAAAGTAGCGAGTCTCTGAGGTCATCGGGCGACAAAGTGAGCACTCATAGCGCAGACCATCTTTCCAAACTCCTTGCTGCGTTTATCCGCAGCTTGAATTTCTGTCCTCTATTTGGAAATTTCAGTTCAAAGAATGGAAAACCAAACTTGGATCGTACGGTAGGTGGAGTACAGTTGGAGCGTTCAAAAAATCCACAGGAGTGCTAGTCACGTGCGCCCTCTTGTCGTCACGATGCCGTTAAACTTTGTTAATGTTCTTTTCGGTTCGACGGTTTTGTTGTTTGTTGCATTTTGTGTTTGTGTATTGTTCAATTTTTCATAATCTGATGCAAACGTACAAACTTAACGTACAAGAATAGTATGTTGAATCAACAAACCCATGCAGTGAAGGAAGATCACCATCATAACGTCACCGGCACTGCGTGGTGCGGCAATGCAAATGCGCGTGGTTTTCCATGCGCTAGTCCATTCTGGATACAGTAGGTGAATCAACTTGAAACTAAGTACAAAAGATAGGTATACACGATGCTAAAACTTCGAATATTCTCCCAATCGAACGGCATTCAACCAAAAATACTGCAACTTAGTTCGAATTGGTAAATTTTCTTTTATTTTTGCGTAAAACACGAATGCACCGCTTCCCGAACATAAGTCTTCTTGTGCTTTTCCTAGCTCTGTCTCAGAGAAGCCATTCGAGAATACGGGGGCTGTGTGTACGTAAGCTATGCTAACGGTACTTTTGGCGAAGGTCATAAGTTACACGATGGTCTACAATGCTACCATCCTTCACCACATATTGCCCTCTGGGTTTCTAGTATTATGACTTCTGTAAGAGGCCTCGTAACACAATGCTTTGGGCTTTGAATTACGTAATGAATAACATTCATTACAATAAAAATAAATGGCACAACTGCTCACGTTTGGATATTGGACAATAAGTTATGTTGAAGTCATCTTATTTCAAGACGGAGGGTCAATGGGAAAATTGGTTTGGACAGAACGCGGCTTTTACTTGATACAATCCCCAAGTTATCAATCACAGATTGGGTGTTGTTAGTAAACTATTGTCACTATCAGACGCATTCGAACCCAAGACCTGTTGCGTAGAAGGTGAGTGTAAATGTGCATAACAAAGTAGGTGTAACCGTTTTCTACCCATGCTCACCCACTTTTACTCATCTAAACGCCTTTTATTTGTCAACAATATTCAAGGCGCAGCTATGATTTTTAAGATCTATTCGTTTCTCCGGGGATGATCGAAGCTATGAAGTCCGGTAAAGCCATGTAGGAAGATGGAAAATCTTAGAGTTCCGGGAAACTAGATTCAAGACAAGTAAGCGGGAAAGCAAGGCTTAGGTCCATTATTCCATGTTTTACTTAAAAATTGCAATAAAGGCTAGGCTTCAGGAAGGACTTTTCAATTGATAAAAATTAAATGAAAAGAATATAACTCAGGTTTTATCAAAAAATAAAGGGCTCAGAGTCCTTGCCAACAGTGTCCATTGACTTTCCATCTGAATTACAGAAAGAGAGAGAATTTAACAAATCACCTTCGAATTAGTTTATTCATTAGTTCAACAATTATTCTTGAAGTTTTGCTATTTCAGGACACTTTCAGGACTAAAACGCCACAATCACCCTTGCTAAGCCATTAAAAGACTAAGTGAGTAACCTGCCATTCATTCGCGTCACGATATATACCCCACTACCTGTTGTTATCAAAGCCAGCCTCCAGGCGAATGCAACAGGTCCTTTCCTTCGTTTAGTTCCTCCCACGTGTCTCAGTATATTATGGGCAATGAGAAATTGATTCTTTCCCCTTATCCGACCAAACGCATAATAATGTTCTGCCTAACATAAATTGTGAGTGAAAGCTCGCATCCTTCTTGGTTGCGAACTGATGCGCAAAATATCACTTTAATTCACTTCACAAGATTGAATTCTCGCGTTTGAAAGCTTGCGGCGAATCATCCGCAAGGTTGCAAAAAGGATACGAATGATATAGAATTGGTCCATGAATCAGATTGTATTCGTATTCTAGCATCAGACATCAGTTGTCAGCATTCAGATAGCGTCTCAGTGCGAGACCAGATCTCGTAGCTGATGGAAGTGTTTTGTCTTCTTGTAGATGCTGTTAAGTCCTTAGTGAAGTGGGAGTGGATTTAATTCAAGAAGTTGAGATGTAAGTGAAATGGTTAAGTCTTAAAAAATGAATAAATAAGAGTTGGTGGTTTGTGATAAAAGAGTGCTATTGTTGGATAATGGAATTTATTCTATTAAGATTGTAAATTCATTAAATTTTGATTTCATAGTTGACTTTAAATGATTTGGAAAGGGAAGTGCAACGTAACAGAAATATTCTGATACTAAAAACCAAAATTTAGTGTAGTATAATCTGGAAATGTTAATAAGTCTTTTCATATTGTGCGTGTGATTTGCTGTGCAAACATTTATTTTATATCTAACAAACAGTGAACTAAATAGGTGGAACGACATAAAGTCGACTTGTTACATTACAGCAAGGATGATGTTGGGCACGAAAAAAGGACTGTATGTAAATTGAAAATGGTCATTTCTGAGAATGATACTTGAAGCATTTTTTGTTATACGATGGTAGTGTTTGGATTTTCTGTAAAAGATAATCGTCTGTCTTACAAGCCCGAAGAATATTCTTTTTTTGTGTCTGAAGGTATTTGGTGATACCAAACAATTGTGTCCCTTTTCAGTTGCCATTTACTATTTTTATTTAGACAATCCAAGAAAATGCGCTCAGGGCTATTATCCAATGCAAAAATTGAAGGTTATTTTTCTTACTGTCCCAAATTTTTGAACCACTCCTTGCAGCTTCAATATACATTTTACGTTATTTACCTCTAACGAGACTGAGCAAAATTGTAGTAATTGGAATAAAATTATTTTGTTAAGTGTGGAGAAAATTATTTTCAATGAAATCATACTTCGAAGTAATTGCAACATGAAAATTTGTAAAACAGGATTCGTCAATGAATTTTCATAATGTGAAATCATTTCAAACATCAAACTTAAAACTTGGTTGATCATCAAACGTCGAAATTCCGATAACTTAGATGCTTTGACCAAATTCAATATATTTTAGATCATTAGTTTTATCTTTTGTCGTTCTCTGGGAAATCTATTTCTAATTTTCTCTATCTAATAATCGATTAAAAAATTGATCATTATAAGTTCATGCCGACCACATTATTATGCTGTGAGTTTTAAAATCTGGTTGAGAGTGTCCTGTTTGTTTTTTAAAGTCATTTCACTATCAATCATTGAAAAATAATCAAGAGAAGAACTTTTTGACACAGAAAATAATGAGAATAATAATTCTCCAACCGAAATAGCTATTAATAATTTTG
The DNA here is from genome assembly GCA_954870665.1 of Stratiomys singularior. Lineage (NCBI taxonomy): Eukaryota > Metazoa > Arthropoda > Insecta > Diptera > Stratiomyidae > Stratiomys > Stratiomys singularior. The sequence continues at coordinate 6,857,830 of OX940881.1, read as the reverse complement.
AAAACTCATTTGAATATGCAAGAAATTTCCACGTATCTACAGAATAGAGATAATTCATTGAAAATATGTTATGGGCTGATGAATTGTTAGTTTTACTGGAAAATTCTGTCTGCTTCAAATTCTAAGTAAGTAACACATGTTTAATACCCAGAATAATCTTTTTCCAATCGTTTATGATTGAGTTCGTAATTCCCATTTTGAAAATCTGCCCAGAAATATCGTGAATGCGACAGAATTTCCCAGACTAGCTCAATGAGTTTGTGGCGAGCCCTCAAAGTGGTGTGACACCGGTTATAATTATGTTGTATGATATGAGTATCGTATCCTTCCTATTTCTGATTTTCGACCGCGTCTCTAGGGCCGCTATTTAAAAATTCTAAAATACCTCCAGAAAGTACCTACCTTCCACAAGGAATTTCAATTCGATCATTTTGAACAGCTCAATATGTATTAGTACTTGACTATTCCACCAATCACAACTCGTTCTCCTACTCTGGCTAGGTTCTGAATTTGAGCCGAAGTGGACGGACTTTACGGATTCAAATGTGATGATTTCATTGGCAATTATTTCCTCATTCCAAGTTATCATTTGTTCCAAGACAAATCCTCCTGCAAATCGCGTCCGAAGAAAGTTAAGAAATTTGTTCTGGATTAGTTCACGTCTCAGATCCTAGAGAACAGAGATCCTGTGTTCTACGAACTCTCAGTTCCTAGCAGGCAAGAAAAGAGCTACTCAGATTACTATTTCTCCTCAAAGACAATACTCGACAAAATGCTGACAAGTATCGATATCACCTCCATAAAATTGCATCAAATCCACATTGAGCTTGTGCTTTTAAATCAATTTGATTGACATGTCCTCTCGGTGATTCCCCGAGTCCATGAAAAAACCGAGTAGAACCTGCAGCTATCTCTTATTCATTCTCATAAAAATTTGAAGGTTCTGCTGTAGAATTCGAAAATGCATTTCAATGCTGCAGATTCCTGCATAGGTTCGTTAGAGTTTTAGCATTCTTCATCGCTCAGAGTAAAACTGAAAAGGTACAGAACCAGCTTTTTTCGTTGATTAACCCATGATAACCCCTCATTTCTGCGTGCCTCAATGCCTTGTAAAAAAACCTTATTGTACACTTTAAGCCCGCAAAGATTATTTTACCAATCTTGTGCTATCGATGTATTCACGGAGATCCTAGAGCCTTTAAGGGAGCTTGGCTATCAGGTAGTAGCCGTAGTTTCGTATTGGTATACACATACACTAATGGAATGGGTCGCCGCCAGAAAAAACTCAATCCGTATGCAAAACTTTCTACGTCGAGGCATCCTGAAAATTTCTTAAGCCGTAAAATAACGTCTTAAACTAAGGTCTTTGGGGTCTGTTATGAGTCTGCCAGAACGTGGACTCCCTTCAAGTCCGCTGAATACCGATTTAAGCTCAAAATAAGAGAGAAAATGACGGCCCTACGGGTTTTCTGAATTGTACATTAATTCTGAGGCTGCATTCCCTTTTGGCATTAATCATTTGCCTTAAATTTAATTTGGAAGCGAAATGAGAAGTGGTAGCCTATTCGCAGAGTAATCAGCTTGACTAGCTTTGCTCAGTTTTATGTCCAATTTGGTAGTTTTTCTCTCTATTTTCATAGAAGATTACTTGACGTTTTCGACATTACTGCTGTCTACATCAATGAGTGAAGAGATGATAGATTTAACGTGTCCTCATGAACTGGTGTGAAATAGGACTGCGATGAAACAAACGCATGCTAAAATGAATTTCTCTCATTTGACTTAGGACGTACTTGTCTCAAATACTTGCCTATTAACCATGGTTTTCGAATTCACTGTCAAACTTTACGATATCCGGAAAGACTTCCGAAGATTTTTCTTGAGCTGTTTTCTTAATCAAAACTTCAGTCAAGTTATAGATTCAATCATACTTCAACAATAGAAAGGTTTTTTGAATCTTTTTTTCTTTGAGTATTTTCTAAAAAAATACTTAAAGGAAGCAATTATTTAGTTTTCATTCCAAGCTAACAGATACCAAAACTTTAGTATAATGAAAACGAGTCCGGTGATGACACTACCCAGAGCATATTATTCGCTACTTAATTCCAATAAATATTGTCCAATAGATATAGATCCAATATTGATATTGCTAAGTGAACTCAGTACCTTAAGTAGCTCGAAAAACGGAAAAACGCTTTTTGAATGGTTTTTGCTTCAAATTAAATAAACATTTGATCTGATTCCTATTAATGTGAACTTGCACTTTTACACTTACCAAAAAATTTTGGCGTCAAGCTGAGTGGAAGGGCTTCATTATCACGTTTTTAACTATATTGAAATCATTTTAATCACGTTATTAAACCCCGATCTGCCCCAACAATACGATTATATTTCTTCGGCCACGAAACTAGTTTCCTAAAACAGACGATAAGACTCTGGTCCCAAAAAGAAATTTTCCTGCACTTGGTATTGCTGAAACGGTCACCATTATTCAAATTAAATCAGCAATCTTCGAGATAATACTTCAACTTCGGTTTATTGGAGCTGAATGTTAAATCACACAATTCGGGACGACATTGTTTGTACATTAGACTATCCTTTGTTAAGAATTTTTCACCTCGATAATTTTTTTGAACCTATTTCTCCTTTTTGATAGGTTTCAGTTGATCAAAGTGAACCAGTTTCGTTTTCACTTTTCGACGGAAACTCCAATAAATGGGAAAATGGGCACCTTACAACCATTGAATAATTGCTACGGTCCCTCCGATTCAGATTGTTTGATTGTTTGCTACACCAGGTTTTCATTTTGTATCCAATCAACGGTAGGCGATGCCTTACGTATTGAAATCAGCAACCGTTTGTTATATGTCAAGTACGTCCCGCCTGTTTTTTTTTGACATTGGAACAAAAATCAAACCTAAAACCAACTAGAAATGGCAAATGTGAATGTCTGCGTTTTAAATACTTCAAATCAATTGTGTTGGGAGAAGAGAACATCCTGCAGCACTCGTGTGTAGTTGTCAAAATTTACCGTTATAATTTTAAGTCACTCATTCTTACAGAAATAGACACCAACTTACCATTGCACTGAATAAGTTACTCAAACTAAATTTTAAGGAGTTTCTACCTTTATTCAAGGATAGCGTGTGGTCCAATAACTAAAATTTAGGTTCTTTCGAAAAGTCCCGTGTGACTCACGATGTGTGCTGCAATAACGGTTTGTCACCGTGCCGATTCCGGAAAACAAGAGGAGATCCAAAAATAATAACAGTCGCTGTAAAACATACAAAGCCCTTACAAGTCAAAACCTATCTCATGTCTAGCATACGAATTCCTTCTAAAAGAATTTTAAATTTGAATCTCCCAATTTCTTCCTTAATTGCCATTAGAATACTGATAAAAATAAGAAATTTGAAATTCTGGTCGTTGAGGTGCTTTTTAAATAGAGCAAGAATATAGAAGACGCCATTGGTTAGACCTAGCGAATAAAATGTTTGTTCAAGGAATACACACTGCTCGATTGATCGCTCTAAGGATAGTCATTTTGTGTTGACTTGGCAGAACAGAACTCGAAAGCGAGGATTCATCTATATTTTCCTTTGGTAGTTTCCGCTTTCTTCTGGTCTAGTCTGCCTAGTACGAGTTTGTTATAGTGCGTTCTGTTTCCAAGGTATCTGCAATGATAATGACATCTGCATGCCAAAATAAAGTAGACAACGTAGCTTTAAGCGTCGAATAAGCGACTGTAAATTTTTTTTGATTGTTAGTGAAGACGGTTTGTATGATTGTTTTTTCGTAAGAGAATCAAATTGAAGGATCTAGGTCTTGTTCATATTTCTGAATGTTCTATCTGAATGATCTGTCTGGATTAGCCTCATAGTTTTGACGATTTCGTTATAGTTATATAACCCGTTTCTTGTTTTTTTCGGCAAATAATATTCTGGGTAACTTTGGTACGGACACCTTGCCTATATGAAGTATGTTATTAAGGATGATTCAGAGGCTACCGTATGACATAACGGTGACATAAATTGAATGTTTGATGGTGACTTACTGGTGAGCGAAAACCAGATTTTGAATGTTTCACTTTTATTTAGGTTTGAAAATTGGATGGTCGTCCTTAACAATTCCCGTCTTCTGTGAATGTACCGTACGAAGGTCAGAATGAATAGAGGTCATTCGTGGACATTTTATTCGTTCTTTTTCGAAGATTCTCTCCTCGTTTTTCTCATTATTTTGTTCCCGTTCTGACAGTCTGTTTTTGTGGGATCATCCAATGCCAGAACACGCTCAAAAAACTGAAAAGTAAACGAGACTTTTCTGTTTGGAGTATTTCACAGTTTTGGCAGGATTGACTAGTAGCCACTTTATTATCTCGATCAAAAAGGGAGTTGCTAACAGAACGATGGCTTATATAGGGTAACCGCGGAATCATTCGTAAAATGGTCTGAGAGTCCACAAAACTAATAATAAATAGATCGTTCATGCTTAATCTAACATTCTTAAGATTCATTCAAGGTATAATAAAGTACATTAAAAAGTGTTGATATGTGATAATTTCTAGAGTGAAGAAAATTGGCTGGAAACAAGACAAACTCTACTAATAAATATCCTGCGGTTAGCATTAAGCTGAACAGCATCATTTATACTCTAATTTCTATTAGATTGAAAATTGTTAAAATCCTTAATAGATCAGGCGTTTGTCTTCAGCACTTACTCCTCGTAAAAATACGACAGATATCCTCACATCGATCACATCACATCGATCCTGGCTCGAACCGGAACGCTAGTGGAAATATTTAATTCTTTCATTGGGTGTTAAAATGTGCTCAGTAATTTTCATTCTCAGTAAAATTAGCAGACAATGTTAAGTTCTGCAAAAGGAACTTGATGAATTATATTCATCTGTTTTTTTTGCAATCATAGTACTTTCATAATTTGTAGATGCATAAGATATTAACTCGTATCTTCGCTTGAATATTCTTGCTCCAAGGGCCTTGATTTGCTTGATCCAACTCTTGATTGGCTGTTATGGCTGTTTGATGTTCTCTTTCTGCTCCCTTACTTGATTTTCTACTTCATATGTTCCTTAATTATATTCAGTGTCCTTCTGAGCCTTGGATGTGGTAGTAGTTAGATTAATCACCTTCCGTGCAACAAGTGCCGGTTCGAGCTCTACTAACAATGACAGATGACAGGAGACGGTTTTTGGAGGAGAAATAGATTTGGAGAGAAAGAAATAGTTCAGGAGAATAAGTTTTGCTTTCAAAACTACTTATTTGACTACAAAACAAAAATATCAACCTAAAATGCGCTAAACAGACTTTGAGTTTGTATTTTACTATCTAGATTACGTACGCAGTAGATTAATGTGAGGAAAGTTGAGAGAAGGAAAGCTCTTCTTTCTCTTATCTTCAGATTTTTAAAGCATTCAATGAAATAAAAGTTAAAAAAATGTCGATGAAAATAATCACAATAAAAATCGTGATAGCGCGTAAAAATTTCGACGTTGCTTATTGGTCTTTTCCACCAGTGCTGCGGGCAGTCAGCAAGGAAAAAGCCATTGTTTTTTATTATTCTTCTTCATTTCCAGATACCAAATCAAATGTACTTTTTTCTTGGAATCATTCAAACTTTTAATAAGATATTTCACCGAACGATTTACTTTCATCGATTTCCTATATCATTGACAATTATTTTTACAGAATTCTCCCTCAGGAGTAATCCCGATCGAAACGAAAAAAGGAGGAAAAATCAACTACTCAACAAACAACGAAAAAAAAAATCAACCTCTTTCTAAGCAACACAACTACTTGAATATATCCCGTGAATATATATACACATAAACAGGAATCAGTTCGCAATCAAACTGAAATCAATCGGCTATTTTCTGCTTTAATTAACTTCAAGGGACGAAGAGGATAAGAGTCTTTATGGATACAAAAGCAGCAATCAATTAGCCACCAACTACAACACTGTCCATGATGAAGTGACAATTCAAATGATCCTGCAGCCAACAACGTCATCATCACTCCCACCGACGAAATAACAGCCAGAGGTAAGTGGAGTTTTTCTACCACTCAATGAACCCTTTTTAAAGGGTTGACTCTATTGAGAAAAGAATGTAAATATTGAGTAGTTGATAACACAATGCGAGTACGTTGAGGAAGTTTCAGGTCTATCGTAAATATACTTTGGCAACTGACTAGGAAAAATAATGCTCTGGAAATGTCTAGCAATGTGATTATAGTGGCTTGCAATCGTTGTAATCCAGGATAATAAATACTTTATACATATCACTATGAACTGTCACCATATTAACAGATATTGAATTAAACGTAGTCAAGCCAGCTACAATTAATACAACAATTGAAAAATTATACCAAACATCGACCGTATCCCTTTTACATTGTCGGTACTAAATTTACGAATTCGAACCGCTCAAGGACTCTCTTTCGTTCATTGTTTACTAAATAGCCTGTCAAAATGTTTCTCCCTCGACTCGAATGCCCGTTGGTGATGTAGAGGATGCAGAAGAGCAAATTTTATTGACATGTCCGAGTGTATCCTCCCAACGGGACGGCCTCTATTGAAAGTTGAAAGGAACCGATTAGAAGAGTCAGACGATTTCCTGATGTTTGTGTGGGGTACGCAGCTGTAGCAAGGGTGGGATGTTGGAGAGAAACAATGTGTGGTCAACGCTGGGAAACGTTAAAAATATGTACACAAATAAATATAGAGGGAACTCAGGACGCCGTTCGCTTGGTCAGTAGAGATTTATTGGTATGAGCGTGGGGGCATCAACAGAATAAAATTTTAAACATTTTTATTATTGTGCGTCGCGAATATTTTGAGTATAAAGGACTATAAATTTCCAGTGACCATGAACTTCATCGGTGTGACGGTTTGATTTGGGTTTTCAGGTTTTCGGTGCTTTTCATTAGTCTCTACATGAATTTGTTTGTGATGGAAAACGGATTCTGATAGCAATGCGGAAGTGAATACTCTCTGAATCTAAATGATTTGCAGTTGCGATTGAATAACCTCAAACTGCTTTTTAATGAAGCCATCATTGCTTCTTTGTGCAGATCAAGTGCAGATCACTCTTGTTGCATAATCCTGTCGTGCATTGCCCAAGGATGCTTCTTAGTTCACGTGATCAAGCTCCATTTTTTTAAATAGGGTTAGATACAGGGAGCACCTTCTATAGCCGAAGAGTCAAGTCGCCATACCAGGCCAGTTGTGGGTCAAATGTGTGAAATTTAACCAAAAATATGAAAACCATCATTTGTTTCATTTCTGGGATGAATGTTTTGAACTTGGAATATTTTCTTACCCCACATTTAATCCGGGGGAGAATGGTGCTCAGTGTTTTTTTACGGTTTAGATATGAAGGCTTATCATGCTCTGTCAGATTTCATGTAGTGAATATTAGCCGGGTAAATACAAAAACTAAATAAATACCTTGATTGTCAAACAGGTAACCAGTTAATCCATCATTTCGGGCTGACTCTCTTTCCTCTAAACTTAATAGTACCTTCAGGTCATACGTATCTCTGCTTCGGAAGGAATGTTTCTACATAGGCAAGATCAGCTTCTAGAGTATTCACCATAGCCACCTTTAAGGCACGGAAATCCTCTCTCCGGAAGCAATCTTCCCGCTTTTGACACCACCAGTTTTTCAAGAACCCCACAGCGCCCCCTTTGGGAAACAGGGATCCCTTTTCCAGCATTAATTTCGCCAAACTCGAAATAACGAATCACTAAAGTGTATTATGTACCCCAATATGGTACCATATGTCAACTGAATACTCTTCGATTCAGCTGTACAAATGGAGCTGTCCTATTTTTGGCACTAGTAGTTTTTTCATTAAGCTCATTACAAAATATCCTTTATTTGGCCGATCCAAATGGAAACGGATATTACCCATATAATGGGTGTAGATATTTATTTTGAATTTTCGCATGATGGCTAGAAGTGTGACCGAAATGGCGGTGTCCTTGTGACTGCCATAGTGACATTTCATTACAAAATAGATAAACTTTCCGTACATTTTAGCGTTTCCACTTATATAATTGACCTCGTTATTCTTTGTAGTTTGGTTTAAGACCTGTATGAGTGAAATTTGTTTTTTTGAAATTATTTGAAATTTCCAAAAACTGAATACTAATAATAAAACGGCCACTTGACAGCAAATATTCTCTTTCTTGTCTTGTTGTCGTACTTTGTAACGATTAATCGTGCTTCAAGGCTCTTTCGCAAAAATACCCTTACAAAGGAAACTATATGGAGTGATATTGAGCAACTGAAGTGTACAGAATACGTCACCATATTTTTTTATTAACTGGTTTAGGAAATTCGTTCTCACTTTCTCCATTTTTACCCTGGCTGTGTGCAACGTGACACCTTGATTTTAAAATAATATTCTGTTTTTGTGAAATTGCATCTGTGAAGTTGCGAAAGTTCGTCAACCATTCCGCAATAACTTCGAATATTGACTGTCTCTTGCTGATTAAATAGATTCAAATAATTAACAGATTAAATTAATATAGATTTATGGATTAAATTATTATTGAAAGTTGATAATTTGTTGCTGGGAGTTCCATCGTAATAAACATTTGCTCTTTATGGGAAAATTCTCTGTGAGTTTTGGTAGGTGGTAGGTTCCTTCTTTTGGGCTGGGTTATCATTTTTAGCTTTGTGATCTCCTTGGCGTCAGGTGCAAAACTGAGTGGTGTTCACACCTCTTTGCTATTGGCTGGCCTCAACCAAGACTTCAAGAGAAATGTTAGACACATGTTAAACATAACCACAATAGAAAATGTTTGGTCCTTTGATACGCGGTGAAGCATGACGGCTCCGATGAAGAATCGAATTGCATAGTGTTAACAAGTGACCATCATCATTGAGATCATAAAATTATAACACGTTGGCTATGTTGAGTGAGTACCGGAATCAAAAGGAGCCGGAAAGGTGATTGAAGTGATTATGTCACAAAAGGAAACGGTAGTCGACAACGCTTGAAGGACCAACCTATAGTACATTGGGTACACATTCTGACAATAGATTGTTTACATTCTAAGGAATATAGGCGTGATCAGAGGGCATAGGTATGTGACTGCTATCTGGCGTTGAAATATAATAAAAACCAGATGATACTACACGCTTACGTCGAACTACAATTTGAAGTTATATATCTAGTATTACAGATAATGTGCTTGTACATAATTCGCACATCTTTATTTGGTCTAGGGTTCGACGTTAAATTTATAGCATTCAAATATTTCCATTTATCTCACTAAGCTCAATGCATGCGATCTCACGTTTTCAAAATATCTTTTCAACAGATACATATAGAAACGAGCACATAAAAATTAGATGTAGTACTGAATGCGAGACTGAGTATCGGAATATGAGCGTTATTCGCTACACAATCATTCATAAATTGGCAGCCTCTTAATTGACTGTGAGTGGAATAAGTGTCTTCATAAATACGTCTCAGAAGAGTTTAACTACTGCCCAAGTTATTCGGATTTCCTTATTTTACTCTCGACTACTTAGTGGAGTTATACCAAGTGAAATTGAGACTAAGGAATCTCGGAAATAAAATTAGAAAAAAAAAATGCATCAGCTCTAACGCATTTTTTCGAAAATGTTAACATTTTTTGCTAATTAGTTATTAAAGAGTGTTAATTTAAAAACAGGCAGAATTCAATGAGAATACTTTCCAGAAATTTTATTTCGAATTGTTTAGCAGTTTTAATTTTCTAGTAATGAAATCGATTCGGAGATGCATTGTGGTTAAAGTGTGAAAATAGTTTCAGTATCGTCTTACATTTGTAAAGTGTTAGATAAATTGGTTCTAAAGGTTTTTAACATTGAGAAAGTGGAAGCGAATAAAGAATTTTAAAGTTAGGAGTCGGACGTCAATATCAAGTTAAATGTGTTTGGAATTTGTGAGTTTTTATTATTATCAGTGGTAAGTGTGCACTTCCGTCATGCATATAACGTTTTTGATTGTTAAAAATTTTTAAAAGTTAAAAATTCATTTAAAAAAGTTTTATTGAATATGAATTATATGAACATGGTTGGTTATTTGAATAATTCTTAACGCGAACTAGTGCAAATTAAGACCTGCCGATTACTAGGAGATTACTCACTGGGACGCGTGTTTATCTACTCTGTGAGAAAATTTTTCTTCGCAGGACTCAAAGTTAAAAGTATATCAAGCACATTGCCAACCCCGACATTGCACAAGCGGCATTTCGCTCTGCTGAAAATCTCATTCTGACATGGAGATATTCCCCGTCAGCTTCTGATTTAGACTTGAATCCACACTGTTAACTCTATTTATTCAATTCAGGGTAGAGTTTAATGTTAAATTATTTCGATTTGGACAACCTGTACCCAGGCGCTTACTTATACCCTTTCCCTTATCTATCCGACAGGTACGATTTACTACATTCCCACCTCAGGATACATCCTATTATATAACCGTCGCATTCAATTAACCTTCCCTATATGTATAGCCTTCACGATTGAGCCAAGCCTAACCGAAGGTATCAGATCGATAACTGAAGTCCACAGTAAAGAAATCAGTTTCAATCAACTTTGATGCAAAAACTACATTTTAGTATTCCTACCGCTTTATGAAGGTATTTGGAACTTTCGAAGAAATACTCCGCCAGGATTTCTCTTCGTTTGCAACTTATCAATAACTCAAGCTGTATTATAAGGCTAGTCGTCCAGCAACCCGAAAAATTTTATAGGATCAGAGCACTAAACTGAACACTCCATTACTCAGGATCATCTAACGTCAATTGGCTTTCATTCATTCAGACGTTCAGGTTCGTTATCGTGTGGCATATAACCTCTTATTGTTGTCGTTGACCAGGTGTTAAAGCTCCTCTTTGGCTTTGGCCTCCCGTACATGGAACATTTAACAGTCTCATTTCATCGACCGCGTTCTTCAACTGAAGTATCCAATTACCGCATATAACACCCATAATCCGCAAAAGGTACTCCTGAATCTACCGTTGAGGTATGTCTGCATTTACCTCTGAACTTGAGAAACTGTTCATTGTCAAATTATTTGAGCTAAACTAAAAACAATTATTTGTATACTCGATTTATTCTGTTTACTTTCGTATTGAGTTGTCAACTCACTTAATTTCTTTTGACTCTTTTTTATCCTCTTAAAAAATTGTATACGTTGGTTTATACAGTTGGATTTTACAATGGCTTACCTACAATTATTGAAAAATTTGCTGTGACTTGAAAAATATTTGTTATAAAACATAAAATTGCAGACTTTGAATACAAGCCCCTCCTTTGAGAATACTCGCTTGTCAACGCCCACATAGCCAAGCCACTCTTTTTTAGGAGCGCTTTCAGAATTTGAAAACGTACTCCCGAAGAGGTTCGTCCAACTAATGGCTGGGACAGACGTAACTGTTTGATCTAGTGCTGCACGTCATAATAAAATAAAAGAAGTTGTTTTTATGTTAAAGCCCACCACCAAAACTGATGGCTTTCATACGTTGCTTTGAGATTTTATATGGGGTTCAATATCTTGTTTCCTAAGGAGGAATGATGCAATTCTGGTAGGATTTGTATTCATCTCTATAAACTGGTGATGCGATTTATCTGAAGGATCCTGTCTGCACCTCAGCTTATCTTTTTGTAATTTTCTGGTGGTTCTTTAGTCAAGTTTGCAACCATCCAACTATATACGTTGGAAGCTGTTACCATGGCCAGCTGTTACATGAGTAACGATATTTCCACGGAAATTTTGTGTCACCTCATTCATGCCTTATGATTCACAGTAATCCTTCCTCACACTTCTTCTCACATGACGGAGGCCGAAGGTACATTTTAATAACATACTGCTTCGATGCGAATGTACGCACGTGCCTCAAATACTGCAATTCAACTCAATGGACTGACCTCTACGTCTTTTCTTGTTTTCAGGATATGTATCTGTCAAACGAACGTGTACTACAATGTGTTCTTAAGTCTTCACATCACAAACTGATACTGCAACCAGCTGATGTTAATGTTAGCTCTGACGTTATCACATCTGAATGCACTGCGTAGTTGTCTCTTCACAATCCATTCACTTGAAACTTTCATTCAATCTGTTTCTTTATGAGCTATTAGAATTTTGTGGGTTACGTTGAAGAATTTGGTGTACATTGGAGTGTACAATGTCCTTCGGTTTTATGCGCTAGGTTATATCTTCTCCTCGTAAATAATTTTTGGAGCCAGTTTTTTTCTAATAGAAATAAACTTTTTTGTTTCTTTGAAGCTGATGGTATGGATGATAACAATGGAAAATGTACTGGATCCATTAAACGTTCCAGAATATTTCACTAGGGTGTTTGTATTCTTTAGGAGGTAAATCCCATTTATCTCTTGTAATTGATACTATCATTAAATCATAACTAAATATTATCCTATTTATCTCTTCTAAATTTAAGAGTGAATTTTCAGAAAAAATCAAGTGTTCGTTGTCTGTTTTTCGCCAGAAAAAAGACTTTTTAACGAATTTACCAAGAAAAAGTGCTGCACATCTTATTTCAAGTTAACTACCTTTCTCTACCTTTAGTTGAAATATTAATGACGGTTGGACTTGCTAACTATATGAGGCGTAAATGATTTAATGGAATTTATTGTTCTCAAGCGTTCACACTTAGTGTCAATGCTCACATTTCAACTGTTCGTTAAGTTTATTAGAAAGTTTATTAGTTTATTAGTATCTTAAACTGTAATCTGTATATGAGGAAAAAAAACACTCAAAAGTTCATCAAACATAGATGTTGTAACGAAAAGATATTCTCACAAGAATGTGTTTGTACTCAATTTAAATTCAAATATTTTATTTGTAAAGTAAACACGCATTGAATTAGGTAACAATTGATGTTGATTCAAATAAAGAAAACCTTTGTTAGCGTTACCAGCTAGGGTAATAATTTCAATTAAAAGCTTTTCAAACGATTTTGGTCGCAATTATATGTAAAATTTTCAGCCGATTTGCGTAATTACTCGATTAATTCTTCCATTATATTTATTAAATAAAGTGATTAATAACTTGATTACTTATGCATATCACAAGTTCTTTTTGTATTCATCAGGATATTTGAAATGGATTAATCAAATTGAAGAGCGTGTTCTTCATCGCCTTAATATCAGCTTTAAAATATTAACCCTATATAGCTGTATTAAACTTCTTATGGTTAATTACATTACTATTGTAATGTCTTGATTTTTGGGCACTCCAATTTTTAATTCATTTTGCTACGATTTTTTACTGCAGTTAAGCCATTGCTCTCCACACATGGCTTGATTTTTACAGATAATCTGGTTGTTCTTTCGCAGCAAAAGAGTGTTCCCTTTGTGGCACATGGTTCCATGCTTCTTGGTCATCTAGTGTCTTAACCTGGCTCCATAGTTCGACCACAAGCCCCGTGACACCTGCTCTAAGCATCCTTTCTTATCACTACAGGATCCGCATTTGTTATTTTTTGATTGTCTATACATTTGCCAAGTTGATCCTAATGGCTATGCCTTGTTAAAATGCCACAAGAGTTATTATTCATTCGTTATTTCTGTTCTTTTCTGCGAGTCGTTTGTTTCTGATGAGATCTTGGTAAGGTCAAGAATTATCATCTTATCATACACTCAGTTCTGTCATTCCAAACTGGTCCATCCAGCCGGTTTCATCTTATGAAAATTGGAAGATACTTCGACTGACTGAACCTACTTTCACTACCTCGCTTGGTTTGCGCTCCTGGATGCAGTGACTGCGTTTGTTTTAATACTTTTGGCTAGCTAAACGTCTAGTGTCTGTTTATAGTTCTTAAGAAAGCTGTGAAGCTACGTTGCAAGAGGCATGCGAGTGTCTTGTGCAAGGGATATATAGCCAAGATATGTCGCTTGACGATGGGGTTGAACATTGCTACTTTGTTGCCTACCTCATTTGCAAACACTTTTTACTCAAAAACCACAATATAACTTTCAAGCTTGAAGTTTCGATTAAGTCCTGGGAACTAACGGAAGATAAACAAAGACGCAGCTTGCTTATTCGTCGTAGAGCTATGAATGGCAATTACGTTTTAATTCACTTTTGAACGCTTTTATTTCGAAGAAAATCCCAATATAAAAACCCGAATTTTCAAGATATGTTGGTGTTCAAGTAAAACTTGTCAACAAAACTTGTTTAAGTTAGAATGTAAAAGCAAAGATGCGGTGAAATGAACATTAACATTCTCTAAAATGTTCATCACACACAATGATTGATTTTGTCTTTGCAAAATGATTCTGAAAAATAAAACAAAAACCTAAGCGATTCACTGAGAAAGACCGAACTCTAACGGCTACAAATCGATTTCGAAAAATAAAAATTTAAGACACAAAATGAAATGAAAGGTCTACCTATTTGATCGGAAAACATATTCTCACATACATTAAAGCTCATAAAGCTAGCCATCACGGCCTCTCCACTCACGTGCAACGATTAATTTAGAAGCTCTCTATCGTGCAAAGCTCGCTGTATTTCCTACATGGAATGTTCGTATCTCTTTCTTCGTGATGTGCTTACGAAGTGTAAGCGCCATCTAATAGTTTTGTTTCTAGTTTAATGACTCAATTGATGATGCCACTTCCCTTTGCTGCTATGCCACAATAAGTTTTAATAACATTCGACACACTATTTTTCGGAGATCCTACCTACATTACAACGCTTGAGTATGTGCTGCCTAAATTGTCGAATGATTCATCATTGTTCTCTCAATCACTTTGTCATTTGAGACCAGGTTTAGTTCTTGGAATATGGAATTTCGAAGGACATTTATGGCTAATTGTTAAGGACCATTTCCAGAGAGTACCGAGAGTATGGAACTTTACCAAGACATTTCAACCATTCTGTTTTTCATCAACTTATAACACGATGCATTAACTTGTTGGAACAGTCCTTTTTTTTATTGCTCTCAGTCGACTCAATAATGATATGATATATTTGCTTTCGAAAACTTTACTATTGTCAAGGTAGTTTTGGGACAAAAAACCTTGCTCATTTCAATATACGGTGGGTCTAGCCATGATGGTAGACTTTGGCTTTTTTGGGTGCTTTGGAAGTATTCAGCTAACGATATGTTGCGTTCAAGTGTGTCGAGTCTATGTTTCAGCCACTCTCACATAATGATGCCAGAAGTCCTTTTTATTTCCTTTGAACAGTGTGCAGTGTATAACAGTGTCTCAACTGTTAAAGCGTTGTTGTTTTACATCTGGTATTAGTACAACTGGTATACCAACTTCTATAGCATGCTCCTGTGATGCCATTCAAATACACAACAGTCTTACAGCTTGGTAATTAAGACCCAATCGTATGGAGCTACGAGGCAAGAAGGGACTAATAATAGCAAAAAACTCAAGACTAAAAGTTGAAAAGTTTCTCCACAAAATATTCAACCAAAAAGAAAACGAAAGCGTTTCAGGAAGAAATATGAAAAACCCGGGAATAAAGTAATTCAATAATTGAAAGAAAAATTTTACGTTATTGAATAATCAGAAAGGAATAGAACAGGAGGCACTGCCATGCAATTTTCATTATATTTATAATTTCAATTTTCGAGCAAATTATTATTAAATTCAATAAAATTAACCAGCAATTAAATGAAATTAATGCATATCCCAAATTTAACTGCTTAAATCGAATTCAATAGGCATTCGAATTTCAAGGATTAACGAATATCCTTTTTCTATTACTCCCTAACATTAAATTAAAGTTTGCAATAAAGCTCTTTCCTTTAATCTCTTGATCATTGTCATATTTCAATTGACCTAATTTAATTTCAACGTGCATATAACACAACGATAAAGTGAATGGATGTACTGGGTGAATAACATTTGTCCTACGTAAACAACGGACATTTCTCTCGTTTAAATATCCTATTCCCAAATTGATTGTGTAATTAAATTTTCGTTATTCAAAATTAGCAGATGTTACACCGCCATGTGATTTCGAAAATCGTATTGGGCACAATATTTGTAATTATTTAATTTTAAGTGATACTGAATCTGTGTTTAATACGGTTGGAGTCTCCCGGGAAGAATCAAAGCCTGATCCTTCACTCACAATTACGTTTAAATGATAAAATTATCCCATAATGCTTTCTCATGCGGCACATTAAAAACTTCTCCGTGTTCGTTTCTCGGCTTTCCTTCTTTTAAAAAAATAATAAGTTTGCTTGATAATTTCTAAAGCTGTTAGTCCTTACACATTTCCACGTCTGATTCACACATTTGTTAACGTTTTTTTGATAACTAATTAATTTTAAATTGTTCCACTTAGATACAAAGTAAAGTTGTTTTTTTTTTTCTCCAGTGAACATTTGTTCCGCACGCGACGGCACAGCAAAGTTGTTAAGACTTTTCCAAAGAAAATTATGAATTTTCATTTTGCTACACTAAACACACATCACAACAAATTTAAACGAACAATTATACGCCTCTACCCACACAAATAAACAGCTTATTAAATGAATCTTAACAAGGTGTTAATGCGAATGAAAATGAGGAATTAGCGTTTGACCGTGTACCATTGTGAAAAGAGAGAAAAGTCTCTTCGGCAGGGGTCGGAAAATAAAATAGAAAAATTAAAATAGAAAGGATCGTTATTGCTTTTCGAATAATTTTGTAACAAGTGTTTGTGGTGTGATTTGCGTGTTTCAGTCACTGCTGTCTCTTTTTTTTTATGGTTTTATGGTCCTGCCATAATTTTAATACATTTATAATTAATTTCATATACAATCACAGCCTTTGGGGACAAACAATGTTTGTTTACTTTCGAAAAATATCAGGATTTGAATAATCGATTATTTCATTAGTCAAAATCACCAATTATAGCCCTTGGGTTGCTGATGGATTCCAAACTGAATTTATACAGGACTTGAAATTGGGACAAATGCCTGATAAGACCTCTACAGTGTCTCAGTCAATGTATGGTCAACGCAGGGGAATCACGTCCAGCGAAAAGAAATTTGTTGATGTATGTCATATAAGTTTTGCTTCTATAGGGAGGACAGAAACCGAAAAGTAATTAAAGGAGGTATGCTAAACCGTTGGCATAAGTGCAGAGACGATATATAAGTGGTGTCTCTTCAGCATGCCAGACTGCCTCTAGGTCAGTACTGCCGAAAAAGTAATATCCATTGCTCTCCTTGACAAAAAGCATAAAATGATCCTCCGAATCTTCACTAGAGTAACGGTAAGCAGTAGCTAGGATTGAAATATGACGCAGACAATAGAAGACATCCCTAGGTGAGGGATATGCGTCTCATGTCAATCGGGCCATCTTTCGTTTTCAATGAGGACGCGTTTCAGCATTTGTAGCCAAAAACGTGTCATCGTTCAAAACGCAGCATAAGACAAAATATAATATCCGCCTGCGTTAATATTAAAATGAATATCTCCTATCGTTTTTATGCTACCTTCGCTAAATATTGTTAGGTAATCTTTTAGTGATATGGAGGAGGGTTTACATAATTTCTGGCGATCGTTTATTTTCTTAAAATTTCTCTAAGGTGTACGTTATGACTGAGTTAAGATACCATATTGACAAGTTTCTACTCTTAAATTTTTCTCCATCTTCTCTACTTCTTCCTTAGTATAATTGTAATTTACTATTCTTCATATTTGGTAGCGCAGGCAAAATGTGGAGCATGTCACTTTTCCAATGTGACATTTCCAAACCGGTGTCGCTGTGAATATGGTAACTGTCATAGCTAGCTATAAGGCTGTAACTTGGCAGTAGGGGATAGCACGGTCCTTCAGATGGAAGTTATAAAGACAATCATACTATAGAAGTGATAATGAGTAAACTCAAAGACAGACTACCTTATCTTCTTGAATGAGGTGTTGTGACCGGAGATGTTTTTCTCAATCCAAACTGACTGGGTGTGCAGACTGTAGAGTTTCAATTAAAGTCACAGGCGGAACCTTCTCTAAAGAGACCGACTTGGCTTTGAATGACACAAATGACTGCAAGATTCGCCAATTCTGTGATCTTACTCTAGAAGAAAGTATCAAAAAACTTCCAGTGAAGAACAGGAACGGTGAATAATTCTTTGTCCTATTATTAATGGCACACAATACTCAGGGCTAACATGCCTAACAAATACGGGTTGAACAGGACAATACATGCCAAGCTTAGAGTAGGAAGCTTGAAGCACTTTCTTTTAGATTTGGGTTTCTGTACGTACCTTACTTGATGACTGTACCTATGTGTTAACTGTTTGAGGTTCAGTCACGCAACAGAGTTGGAATTCCAGCTGACCACAGAAGTAGGTGTTTTGGCCTGCTGATCACTGAAGTAGGAGGAGAACATTTGTAAAATGAGACCATATCGGCGAGTTACAAGCCAACGTTAATGTATCCTGTATCCAATAAAAGATCCCGAGTAAGGAATAAAGAACGACAACTGCCTCAATAACCTCTCCATCTACTTTACAAATACATTGGAGCATCTGCCTGCCCAAAACAACTATCTAAATTCGCACTGTACTCCTCGAATTCAATTTCATATCATCAATTACAACTCACTAACTACCCTATATATAATTTTCCTTGCTTTGAATACTTTCTGGTGGGAAAAATTCAAAAATATAATCAGATTCAATTTACATCAACAAATCATTACTTGCACGTGCAACAGGGACCCTGGGCGACCAGGATTCAAAATAAATCAAATTACAAATATCTTTTCACGTTCAATCTCGACATGAAATCAAGCAATCATATCAACATTTTCATAACGAAAACACTTCTTGAAAGTGTTCACTGAAAGGATGAAGTTTAACAAATGTAGCGAACATCCTTATCGTCAGCATCATCACGAACAAGAGACATCAACGCTTTTGTATCATCAAAAGACACACTAAATTGTGTTAATTACTGCTGAAAGTGTTTCACAAGTGCTGAATTTAGAAAATTCATAATTGATTTTAGCTCGAAATCAATTCCATCTAATATTGACGACAACGAATAAATGCATTAAAAATGTTATAAAGTTGTCGTACCCATTTTAGTTGCGATGGGAGTTTAGTTGAATTATCAGTCAAGAAAAATTGTTCAAACATTTTTTTGAGAAATGAAATGTTATACTCACTTCACTCGCATGCTCTACAGTATCAGGATTTACGAAAACTTCTTCCTCAATCAAAATAGTTGTAATTATTTTAAAAAAAAAACACTTTCAACATTATTGAAGTTTCTAACACAATATATCCACTGTCGCCCATCTGTCGTTGATCTCATTAACATAAGGATGTCCTTCTCCTTCGTTGAAATGTTTATGACACCGAAAAATTCGACAGATGTTCATGGAACGTGAGAATCCATGTGGAAACGTGACTGGATAGGTAGAAGTCCAGTTACGAAAATATCTTCATTTTCAATTGATTTTGTTATAATTTATTTATTTAATTATAATATAATTTATTTAATAAACAAATGACTTGTGCGTTATACCTCCTGAATTCAAATCGTCCCAATTGTAAAGTCTAATTGTTGCTTTGCTTTTCTTCGATACACCGTGCTGGTTGAGCTGATGTCCTCGATATTTTATATTTCCTCCAGTTTTCCCCTGTTGTAAAAAATTGACTTTCCAAAATAAGTTTTCATCTGGCAACGTCGACCGATCATACGTAGACTAAATAAGTCAAGTCATGGATGCTCAAGTTGTAGCTCTGAGACAACCAAAAGGTTTAAGCATCAACTTCTATGCAGGATTCGCGTTCGCA
Organism: Stratiomys singularior; assembly: GCA_954870665.1. Taxonomy (NCBI): domain Eukaryota; kingdom Metazoa; phylum Arthropoda; class Insecta; order Diptera; family Stratiomyidae; genus Stratiomys; species Stratiomys singularior. The sequence continues at coordinate 6,838,030 of OX940881.1, read as the reverse complement.
ACCCAGCATCCAGTTTTGGAGAAGTGATCTGCAATCTACTATGCTATGAAGAAACTTTACCTAAATGATTCTATATAAAACGTCAAACGTCATGTCGAAATCTTAACATTCAGGACCGACAATAGCGATGATTTCATGTTTTTGGGTGGAGGAATTGTTGTTAGTAGAATTCAATGTGCATAACCGTATGTAACTATGTAACTGTGTTACAATGTGTATAATGTGTGTAACTACACAATAATTAATACACTGTATTTCAGGAAAGGAATATTTTTTCACACGTCGAGTATTGTTGAGAAAAAAATCAAAAAGAAATGACAGTTTTGAGGAAGAAATGAAAATGAGACGAATCAGTAATATATGACTTGGAAAGGTAAATACCTTACCATTTCTTACCATTAGAAAGATTCAGGCCTGACAATTCCATACTTTGTCTCCTCATATGATTGATGGAAAGATGTTTCCACCTTTTACTTTTTCACCGAATCCTTGAATGGACATAACACAAATTTCGCAGCATCGCGGATCATTCTCAATTTTGTGCCCAAAATATTATTTTAAGATCAAAAAATTTTCACACTCATACCTAGTTCTCTAGTGTTTAAGTTTTGATTTTCGCAATCCAGTCGATTGTATTGGAACAAACAAGATTCGCGCAGTTTCGACTTCATATTGATGATTACTAATATTAGATTATTAGTTTGTATAAATCTCCTTATTGTCAGTTCTGAGCTTGCTGTATGTCTACACGAAATCAAACTGGACTTCAGGTCAGATATCCGTCCAATATCGATAAAGTCATCAAGAATCCAAGTGAGAAATAAATAGAAAATATATCAATTGATATGACGAGAATATACGGTGAGGACCTGAGCTCTAAGCTATGCATAGGCCATCTTTGAAACAGAGCGTTGATATCTGAGATGAATTGAATTAACTACGTAGGTAGCAACTACCATCCTCTTTACAAATTTCACTGTCATCTGCTATCATTAGGCTGCAGATTCACTATACAGCAAGTAAGTCTTAGTCTTAGTCAATTAACTGATGAACTTCTTAAAAGCATTCACAACACTTGAGTCCTGATGTACCTGCGGGTCCAAGTTGGTGAAAAAGAATGAGCTGGCAATGCCTGTCCTTCTAGAAGGCCGTGCTAAGCAAATGTAATCACATCAAGAATGTATGTGCTTTCAAAGGTAAATCTGCCCAACTTAAAGCGTATTATTCCACCGATGAAATTCGCATTAGTCTATTGATGGTAGAGCGTACTTTGATCCCAGAAGACCGTGAATGGATGGGGTTCCATTCTAGCTCTCGAAGTAAAGCGAAAGATACAATACTGCAAGATTGCGATACGAGGATGAGAAACGATTTGTGCACCCAATTTCAGACGACATTTTTATGCAAGGATACCATACGAGAAATAATCCTGACAATTCGGAATTACTTGGAGCGCTTCCTTCTCGGAGTATTTCCTAGCAGGGTATAATGTGTTGGTGCAATCTAAGAAGAGTTTAGCCACCGCTTGTGTCCGATTCCCCGTACTTTCAGGACGCTAGGCGCATCTGCTTTTCCTGTGTACTTCTGGAGAGTCGACGAATTCCATTTGCACTACACTTGGAGATTGTTCGGAAGATGAACTTACTCTTACATTTTCGCAATGTGCTGCTCAAACGACGTCGGAAAAACATGTTTATAAACATTTCTTGTTCACTTTTCAGATAGCTTTCCCACATAAATAGACCGAGCACCTATTTCTTTTTCTCTTTGAAGAAATGCGGTTGATACCTGTCACTAAGAGACGGCGACCACGTCAGCTGTCAACTGTGCGAATGTAGCAACATAAGTACAGTGGATTTCTAGGAACCAACCAATGCCAGACAATTCAATGCAGCCCGCAATTTAAACTGGTCTTGCATCTGCCATGCTGATATCTTCAGATATTTACTGCGCCATATTTACTGCGCCTGCCTTAAATTAAATACCAGCGGTTTCAAATATTTTTTTTTAATCTAATGAAATCCCTCATTCCTTGTTCAAAATGAACAAAAAATCAATAACCTTAGTCGAATTCCAAGAAAAAATCTGAAGTATAATTAAATATCACAAATCTTCTATTACTTGAAAATTGTTAAAATAATCCGATTTAGGATTCACGTTACTACAATTCAGTATATATTTTCCTAATAAATAATTATCTAGGAAAATTGGGAGCACAACATGCCGGACGGGGAATCTAACAACTTTGGAATATTGTGTCCATAGTCTCGGCGGAACAATAAATTATATGAGAATGTGACCACAAAGAGCAAGTAAAAAGTTGTCTGTGATTGAATGCTTTGTGTCCCTGGAGGATTCTACGAGTACAAGAATAAAAAAGGTCTTATTCCTATGACTTGTGAATGTTTGAGTAAAATTTTCATTTAATCCGATTAGAAACATTTTTTTTTCTGTGCAAAGTAGACGTATTTGATTCATTCTTTTGTTCGTTTGAATCGTAATTTTGTCTTTAATTTTAAGTCTACCACGTTTCTGGATCGTAAGGACTACTGAAACGCAGATTACAAGTTGATTCATCTTGCACTTTTCTGAGAATCAACAATTAAAAATTCAAATAATCATGCCGCAATGCAGGATGCTCTAAAAGTTCTGCAGGATATCAAAATAAACTGTCGTTATTTAAATTTTGTATTAGATTATCGAAAAAAAACTTTAGATCAAACTATTTCTGTTATTATTTTTGATAAAATTACGACATTTTGCCGCGTTATAATGACAGGAGTGTAGTTAATTACATCATTTTCATATTTTAATTGGTTAATTCTCTATAATTTGAGAACACGCCACGCTTGATCCTCTCTTGCGGAACTCCCTATAAGAACTAAATACTTGAGCACTAGGCAGGCTAGCAATTCGCAGAGCTCACTAGCCTCTCCCAAAGTTTATTCTCGTATTGTGGATCAAACAATTTGTATGACACTTTTTTGATATATTGTATTCGATTATTATATACTTCACACTCCAGAAAAAATAAATCCTAGTTGAAAAACTCGATAAAAATGTTCGAAAAAATGTAAAATCCAGCTGTTTCCTTCTTTACAGAATACCCAGGGTGGCGAGATGCAACCGAATGAGACAAGTGGTGATGCTGAAAATATTAAACCATCTTCGAACAATCCCTTTCAACAGCAAGAATCAAATGGAACCGCACGGCTGACATCACAACAATCTCCATCCGGTCCTCAACCACTGGATCATAATCATGCCAAGACGTATCAACAGCACTTGCCTCCTGCATCGAATAAACCACCCCATTATCCTCAGGTGGCATCCGGGATGATGGGTGATGAGCCGAGCGGTGTCGGAACGTGGGCTGCAACGAAAGCGTGGATGATCAAGTGGAGAGGATCGCGACGTCTAGTCCTGGTGATTGTTGCGATTGCTCTGCTCCTCGATAACATGCTTCTGACCACAGTTGGTAAGTAAAACTGAACTATATCCTTAAAACAAGACTGATTCAAATTTATTCATTATTTCTTAAAGCTTAGACGTTGTTCTATTTTAATTGAAATCTTAGCATGAATTTTGAATAATTTTACGAGCGAACGATAAGTATTTACGATAATTTTTGATTTTCCAACGACAGAATCGCGATTTATGCTTCAATTAGCAATTTTACAATAATCGCTAAAGACGGTGCTCAAGCAACTGCTATCACACTCGTTGGCAGCCAGGACTTTCTTCGGTAAACTTGGCATGAAAATGTGCAGTTGCTTCTTTGCTTCGTGCAGATTACACGAATTCTCAAGGATCTGCCTATTTATAATGGATCTGTAGTCGGTTTCATAGTTGGTTTGTCTGCCACTCGAGGTGTCCCGCGTTTTTGTTTTATTTAGGTCCATCGACGCTCGATCGAAGGCGGCTGAGCCTGGCAATTGAGATCGTCTTGAATTTACATTTGTTATCACTCTACCACTTCGACTTGGTATATTGCTGAGAAATTTTCTGGACGCACTATACCCACTTCGGAATAGATCACTGAATCGAACTGGCCGATTATAGCGCACTGGTATTCCTTCTTTGTTGAAGATGATCGTTATGTGCTTCACAGAATCCGGTCGTTTCGTAGTGACTGCTGTAGCAGGACGAGTTGAGGATGACTTAACTCTCTTGGCGGCCGATGATCTTTTCGCTATGCGAGGATTTGTGGCGGGAGGATTGGGTTTAATGAATGTAGATTTCCCGGCCAAGTCCAACCAATTCAGAACCCGTTCCGCTAACTTTTCATCGCAACTGATTGTCTCGTTATGACTAATATCCTGAATTGAACTGCGCTTCGAAGGGGTTTGTTCATCTTTGGACGCCTTTCTCTTCAGCAACTCAAAGAATGATTTACTACCAGGCGAAACAGTTTGCGATCTCCTTCGATTGATGGGTTTTGGTGGATCTGCAGGCTTGCACGTTTTAGACGAACCAATCAATTGCAGATTTAAGGATTGTGTTTCGTCAAAATCATAGAAATTTGGCGTTCGATACACTGCTAAGGGAATACGATTATGAATGAAATTAAACTTTTTCCCGAAGTTTGCCTACCTCTTTTTTCTTTGCTGATGTTTTCATTCAACTTCTTTTGATTGTCGTAGTCCAAAAGGAAATGTCTATAGCCACCGTCAGATGACTCAACCCAAACTGACTTAATAAACAACGGACGGCTAGATGATTCCCATAGTGTCCGTTGTTGTCTCATTAGTGTCTACTCATTGTCCGACCGCGTAAACTACGAAATCAAAGGACACACAATTGATTACGTCAGAAGGTAAGAAAACATTTGCAAACTCAACTACTCAATTCAACCACCAGACAAACTCTGACGGGTTGTCCCACAGAAAAATGTTTAAGAAAAACTTCCTCGAATTTACATATCGTACACGCGAAGGGTTCCTCGCTATATTGTTGCCTTTCTTTATTATAGAATACAACAATTCAATGTTCATGCTATGAAGTTTTATTCTGTTCTGTTTTTGGTAGACTTGTGGGGTTGATGGGGGATGTTATTTAGGGCGAATACTTTGGACTACAGGTGAGCAATGTTGAAGACGTTTCGGATTTAGGGCAGCAACTTCAAACCTTTACGTTTCCTTTGGTCTAAAGTTTGTCTAACAAACTCCTAGAATCATTAGTGAATGTTTGAACTTTGGTTTCTTACCGTGTTACTGGCAAAAAAAATATTGTGAAAGTATTAATAGAGTGTCCCAACAAGGCGTGTAGGATTTGTGTTTGGGATAAAGAGAACAATTGTCCGGATGTTTAGTAAATTTTTCACTTAATCGAAAACTAGGAGATATGGATAGGAGATTTCATAGGAGATGTCAAAGGAGATTATGCATAGATACAAATATCATCAACGTTTCCAGTCTCGGATCCAGTGAATCAATTCAAAACAGTAGACCACCTCTGATATCTCTTGAGCGAAATGAAGTAGTTCAACCATTTCATAAAACGTGCATGGTATTTCGATTGCGGAAAACAATCCATCATCGACAAAATCAACTCATGACGACCAGAGCTAATTGATTCACATGCAAGTAAACAACACCTTTGGCTTTAATTCACCTTATCCTGCATGAAGCTTGAAAGTAGATTAAGTTGATTGAAAGGTTAAAGGTATTATGCTAGCTCAATCATTGAGGAAACCACTAAATCACCGAACGACGCAGACATAATTTACTCAAATTAGTAAAAGTTTCCACACGCTAATAGCCTGCAAGACAATTAAGTTGGAACTTCCACAGGATCCTTACGTACAGTCGTACATATGTACGTCAAGAGTATTCAGAAATGCACTAGTCAAATTCAATTTCCCATGTGAAAATAGATTTTGATGAGTACTAGGCATGCAAATACTCAGAAAACAAAATATCCTAGATGAAATAATGGCGCGGCCGTTAGTGGTTTGAAAAGTAAAATTCCATTTTTGGATGTTGCTACCAAAATTTGAGAAAGCTGTGCAGATTGATCGTTAATATTTTTTTTTAATTTTTATTTCCTAGATATTGTACAGACGTGGTACACCAGGATACTCATTTGAATTGAATTCGCTAGTAAATGTCAGGGTTGAAATGATTAAAGTTTCATCAGTGAGCGAACAAGGAAAATAATAATTGGGAAACACGCAAAGGCCATCCTGATATAAATAGATATTCTTTTTTGGTGATGAAAGAAAAACTTACAAAAATAAAAGCAGAACTTTAGTGCCAGGGAACATTTTTGAAAGTCTATCGGCATTCTGACCTGCTTTTAATTGGTTCATTTTTATTAATATTTAGAGCTGAACACGCAAATTTTTTACGATGCCAGTGCGTAGGTAAAAAACGAGTCATTCAATTTGAAGAATTTCTATGGAGTTTCTCCTATTCTCATGTTCCCTATGAACTGTGCCTAGTTAACGCAAATTTTATAACACCATTGTATACTAGTCATTATATCACTTTGTCATATCGCTCCTGTTCTAATTTGACTTCCTTTTGTTTTTACTTCATTATGATTTGCAAAATCATGCTACAGGATGCTAAGAGATATTCATCAGCGGGATTTCTTATGCTGACTTTTTGGATGAAATTTAATATTCTCTGATAACAACGTTAATATGTGGCTGTGGTCACATTTGAGGTCACCTCAAATCATGGCATATTTTTAGGACCTTATTTCAATAAATAGACATAGGCCCCTATTTCAATAAGAATCGGGGGTTTGGTAAACGGAAAATTGATTGAATTGAACATTACCAGCTTAACCATTTTATGCAATTTGAGCTTAAATATATTTTAGCAGTTCCACTTTCGTGGTGTTCTTTCAATTTTAACACATTTAATTTAACAAACAATTAAATTAAATTTAAATTTTGTTAAATTAAATTTAACAAATTTAATTTAACAAACAGCATAAGTTTTTGAGAAAGTCCATCCAGTTATCCTTTAGTAGAATCTCAAGTGCTGCTGTCATTCGGTATTCCAGCTCTGTTGTTTGATTCGACTCGAGAAATTTGAGCACTTATGTCCCGATTGTTCTAGTAAATATTCAATGTTTATTTTCCTTCCTATATGTCGACCCTTCGCATGCCTTGTCATTCAACGTGTTAACCTGGAAAGCTGTTAGCAAGGATAGAGTCCTCGTCTTGTTTGAGCAACGACTAAAGACTCAACGTGTTAACCTGGAAAGCTGCTAGCAAGGATAGAGTCCTCGTCTTGTTTGAGCAAAGACTAAAGACTCTGCTTCTTAGATAGTCTAAGTGAGTAAAACCTAGTCTACTTCCGCACAAATCTGCCTCAGACGGAGCTCATTGTTACGAAGATCACTGAGATTAGATCAACATTCATGATCAAAAAACCTACAGAACTTGTTCTTACTAGTACTTTCACTCTTTTGAATTCTTCTAGAGCTGTGCTTCTAAGCACTCAGATTGGTTTCACTTAGTTTTGCTTAGCTGCCGTTTAAGCTGGCTTTCTACAGTCCGCTACCAGCTGTTAAGCTATACAAGAACAGGCTATCCAAGAGGTGTTGTGTACCTTACAGTTTTGGTTGTTCTCAGTCATATGTGTAGTAGCTTTTATTGCAAAAATTTCCAACCAATGAGTCTCTTGATGGTAATTTTGGTAGAGCTGTGGATAGTCAAGGAAGTAAATGCCGGCTGAGTGCTTGCTTAGAGCTGCTAGTAACATAGTGATAACTTTTTAAGCAAAGCAACTGCCGATCTAATGGACAACCAAAATATGTGGAACATTTCTTGGATTGCCACAAGTTCTCTCATCAAGCTTTAAACAAGAATATCCTTCCTGAACGCCTTTGCGTAAAAACGCAATACTAATAATATTTAAATCTATGTCTGCGATAAATTACTTTTTCTATGTCTGCGATAAGTGCTCATACTATGCTACCAGTGTTGACAGTGGTTTCACTTCCTTCTGTGCAATGTTCTAGTTTCGCATCCTTCTCCAACCAGAAGGCTGATACTGTAATGAATCTTAATGTTCAGTACAGCTTTAGTTATAACCATTACCCTCCCGCTGGTTGGTAACATTCTCCCCGTGGATTTGATTATCTTCAGGTGATACGTTCGGAGATGGTAAAATGCAGCTTCTCGATCAAGGAGCATGGGCTTGATTTCTATTTCTATCACTGATATTGGGGCTCGATGCTGCCTAGGTCCTTTTGCTAGAAGACCAGGCGAGACTGTTTTGCAATTCATCGTTATATTTGTGCCATTTTTTGCCTGCAATAAGCAAGTTTGGTAGAAGGATTTGGTTTCATTACATTCAGGGCTCGTTTTAGCTCTAAACCATCTTCAATTCGTTCTCTAGAGCTCAGGATATGGCCCAGGAGGAGTAAGCTAATCTTCAAAACAACTCTGGAAGAGACACCAGGACGTCTATAAAATTTCAGGAGCATAGGCTTGAGAACGTTAAAGATTTATATCTATTTCGGCCAACTAAGGTTTGATTATAATGGAAACCACTTTTTTTCTCGATTGCACATAGCCAACAAGTAATTGATAAAATCTTTATCTTAAGATTTAAATCCCACCCAATTCGTTTGAAAAAATTTGACTTAAGATTTCCGGGAACTGTATTCAAATAAAAACTTTAAGAACAACCGAGGAGAAAAGGACGACACGTCTCTAAATCAACAAAACCACAATGCTGGGAACAACTTTTTACGCTCAATTTCAAAATAATGAACCACACGATTCCGAAATCTCAATAACTACGGAACCATAATTCTATGATGAAACACTAAAGCCCTACCTTCAACAGTTCCTTCAATAGTTTCATAAAATTTTAGATGAAAAATGAAAATTCATTTTATCATCTATTTTAAAGCAAATGGAGCAGATCTCTCTCTCTCTCTTCCTGTCTATCTCTGGAGATACCGCTTCCAACTAAAATCTAACAACTATTTCGATTAACCACTTTTCGTTTGTTCAATTAAACGCACATTGCACTTACTATCAAGTGCCCATTTGTAACAGAGCAAGGAACTAGACATCGTTGAAACTTAAATCAAATTTTCTTTGAAAAATACACTACCGAGAAACGATCCTTTCACTAACTCATGGCTCGTCTTCTGGCCACGATAAAGTTCTTCCATTATAAACATCTCTAAAAACCAATATAAATACCTGACAATCTATACATGTAAAGTATATAAATGTACACATGCCTTCGTAGTTACCTTCTGCAAACAATTTACACGAAGTAAAAATTGCATGTCCTGTAGCGTTACTCCACCAATCTGGTGAATGATGTCCGCAACACGCAGTGGCGAGGATGAGAGTGAAAAGTTTCCACCGTTTTGCTTTCTCTCGTTTAAAGCTTATTCGGAGAATAAATGAAGTTCAAATTGAATTTAATACCAGCAAATTAATTGTAAATGTTGTACAGGCAAAATGGTAAATTTAAACGATATGATGACGAGATGAGATTGCAATGATGTTTATATGGTACGAAACAAGACTGTGAATGAAAACTAGTGGGTCAGTTAATATTGTTAGAAAGAAAAATGTTTAAAAAAGATTTTAAAAAATCATATAGCTCCGCTGTTGAAGCAAGAGAATATGTGAACATGTTTTTGGGTTTCGCGTTTGTTATAAAGGATGTTGCTGGGCTTGCAGGATCATTCTCTTTGTCTCGATTCCAAAATGAGTCTATATTCAGTCAAGGTCATTATAAATATTACATCACTCAATACGTCTTCCATCTGACAACACAGACTTGACAGACTCATATGATTTCTCTACGGTACCAAACTTCAAACGAAAAGTATCAGAAGTGTCATTCCAACTATTACTTTGCAAGTTGCTTGTCTTGTGGAACAACTTTTGTTACTTTAAATTTTTTTTGTTAAGTAAATATTTAACGTGTTAATTTAAAATTGTTTTAGATGAGAGGAAGGACGGTAGTCCCTCAACTCAGTACAACTCGGCAGGGACCTGGTAAGCGTTATAGACACCTTGCACAGGAGCAATCCAGGATAAGTGATTGGTACGCGGCATGCAAATGCTTTTATACAAACATCCATTATCCTGAACACTCTTCCCGACAGATTATTCGTTTGGGTATAGTAAATATAAATATAAAATTCTTCAAATTGTTTGCGATTGACTGTAATCTCTCTTTTGAATACAATTTCACTTTCGAGCTATTCGACAAAATTGATCTAAACTTCCGCACCTCTGAGTCTCCGCTAAAATCAGCATTGCAATGGTATCAGTCACTTACAACTTGTAAGTGAGAATGGATAAGTTGATCTAACAAATTAAGCTTCTAGAATTGACTGTAATGTTAAGCGCTGCGGAATAGCTGACACACATTACTCTGATTTAGCACAAAAATTTGAGTATGCGTAAGTTGCTTTCTTCGTTAAATGCCTTGTTGCCATGTTGTTGTTGTGTTGACCCAGGACGAAAAACACAAGCGTAGACGATTCAAAATGCAGTTTGAATTCTATAGAAATCCGAATGTGCTTTTCTTTTCAAGCGGAACCGCCCCAGCATAGTGTGAATTACAGTTCTGTTAACCTCAATGGTGCGATTTCGCCATTTATTTCAGAAGATATAAATGGTTCCTTGCGGACCTTTTGCGTGTAAGGAGTGTGTGGTAGATATCATCCGCGACACCCGGGCAAAATCATCAGTGAAGAGACTGTCACTTTGCAATTGTGTGCAGATAACACATTGAAATTTGGGCATGATATTCACCACAAATTGAAGAAATTGAAAAGCAGATCGCAAAGGAAATGTCCAGCAGACAGACCGAGGATTCAATGGAAAGGCACAATTAATACTGACAGCCAATGTTTGTTGGTTGTGATCAACTGGAGAAAGAGATGGCAGAACCGTGACGATTGGAGGAGGTTAGTCCTGGAAGCCAAGGCCCGGCTGGGCTATCGCATGGATGATGATGCAATGCATAGATGAGAACATTGCAATGCTAGTGCCCACGGAGAGATTCATGGATTTCGCTCACAGTTCACCTGTCTTGCGTTTCTTCATATGTAACAAATTCGTATTTTTTGTGGATGGTTACATATTTTCTTTTTCACGCATTTATTGTTGGGATATTGCCTGTAACTTCCATTGTCAACAAAATGCATAAAACACCGAGTAAGAAGCAAAATTGTATTATCACACTTTCCCAGTCTAGACAAACCATGTATTGATTGAAAGAAAATATTAGTATTTTTGTAGGTCCCTTCAAATAAAGGATAAAAATTTAAGGGCCCCTCATGACATATTGAAGTTGAAATTCAACGAAAGAATAATGTGATGCTACATTAGCTATGTTCGAAAAAATTCAAAGGTAAATATAGCCAGCATAACGGACTTGAATACCAAAGTCCTGAGATTTCACTGAAAAATCATCCTCGTTGGCCGTTAATAAATGGATTCTATAACTTGAAACATCATTTAATGGGAAATTCCTGCAGAGCACCTCCATACCAACTGACTACCCTTAATGTCTACTCACCTATATAAAATCGCGACACAACAAAAGTAATAATAATGTCATGTCTCTCAGCTCGTCCTTCGTTATTTTCCTTGTTTAGTCAATAGCGATACTCTCCTTGGTTCATATTAACTTTTCGGCTCTCTTTGAAGATTTTCGAGGAACTTTTTTCGTTTGAATTTTGACTTTTCTTTTCGCCTTGTAGACTCGGCGTTTTCCTTGCAGGTTCTGCCTGCCTCCACTTGGTCTGTTTATTGTTTCTAATTTGCAAGTCTTATTTTCGTATCCGCATCCTTAAACATGGCTAAGACAAGCAGTTGAAATAGGGGGAAACCGATTTGTTTTTACCAGGTCAGAGTCTGATTTTTTGCGACAATGTGTAAGATATACAACAGGGCGCAAAGAAAAGGAAACTGTGTCAAACTGTTCCAGGAATATTTTACGGGATCGTATTTTTATTTCTTTGTCACACGAACGCTTTAACTAGAAATACGTGCGTGAAGAATAGAGACTTTGATGTGAAGGTGTAAAAATGTTATTACGCCTAAATGACTAATATGCACTTTAGATGGAAATCGTAATTCATTAGTGAGCGTGAGGAAATTTTTAAGGTTAGAAAATTATACAGTTACGTTCATGATTTGTTGGTTGTTGATACGTTGGTGGAAATTTATTGGTAAACGTAAATAAGCACGTCTGAACTGAACTATTGAAGTATGACCTACTTTTTAATATACCGAGGACACTCTCGGATGATCTTGATATATCAAATAGCATACTATAAGGTACTCATTTTTATATCTTGATGAATCTAAATCTTGAAGATTTACGATCTGGTATCTATTGAAAAATAGGAGCTTACTCTTCATTTGTGACTGTTAAGTTTCTTAACGATTATCATTTTTAGCCTGAGTCCCCTTATGAACGTATTGATTTACATGCAGATCTGATATCTGGGACCAATGTGAGCTGCTATTTCTCCTGAAACGTCTCAATGACATGAATTTGGAAGAGGCTTTACATGCTTCTAGTGACACCAGAAGCATGCTTCTCACACCTATAAGATGTTGGAGAATTCGATCCAAGAGAAGCAAATCCCTAGTTAGATAGGATGGATATGTTGGTACTAAAAGTCCAACACCAACATACAGAAGCCGACTTTGCAAGTCAATTTTCCATGTCCTTAGTGATCCTCGTGAATATGTTTGAATTGGAGGTGGGTAGGTAACTCCACTGACTACGATCATAGAAACAACAACTTCTATCTCGTTACTTACTTCTATTTAACCAAGCAGGTCGGCCTACGAGCCGTTGGTGAAAGTACAGAGTAGGCTCTGCATCAGGTAAACAATGACCCGTAAGGGTTGAAAGAGTATCATATAACTACTGATCACTGCAGTAGTTTCCCACGATTCTGAACTGGAAGCACTCCTTTAGAATACGGCATATGATATTTTTTTCTGAACGGAGAAGACGTGTTTCTGAAATTCTACGCCAATTATTGACTCTTATCACCCTCAACAAGTTCAGGTGAAAGCCAATCAGATTATATAGCGGACCGGGGCATGCCTGACTGGACACGGGCTGGAAATGGTAATCGGAAAAACCGGAAGCGTCATTTTAACAAAGACCAGGGTACTAACTTTAATTTCCCATGATGATTGACTTGTTCCACGTAACGAAACTTAGATAAGGTTACACACATGCTTCTTTCGCTGAGAAACCTAATACCTATTATGAAGGGTTTCCGAGAAAAAAGTTTTTATGGCTATCGTTCGTTGAATCCTGTCCTTTTTGAACGTCCTTTTTGCAAGCCTAATATGAATCTTTGTCAGAATGTTTATGTTTCGAAGCCTTGAATTTGGCGTTAGTCTTGGATGAAATATAATTATAATCTCACATTTGGATTCCTTTTTCTTATTCTTATGTGGATATTCAGGAGAACTGACACATCCGCGGTAAATTAAATATGTTTTGATGAGAAACACTCCTTATTTTTGCTTTTATTACATTAGCGGTTTAAAAAACACCACACTTTAGAAAACAATTAACCAAAGTCAATAAATACAATTATTTTATATCCAACTTTATTAGCACGGAAACATTTCAGTTAGCAATTGAATGAGATTCTATTTAATTACTCTGAGCCCGAAATACATTCCGCTTTAAGAAAACTATGAACAACTCATCCTACGAACCGCTAATTCCTGCATCGCCATCTTCTAAATCATAAGAACCATCAAACGACATCTCGTTCCTTTTGCTATCCGCAATTAAACTTTTTGTGGAAGCCGGAATAAAAATATGCAATTGCCGCTTAACCTCTTCCGCATTACAAGAAATCTCCAAAATTTGTTTATTAATCAATTGTTGATAGTTACGCTCGAAACTTGATGTCCTTTTTTGTTGCTTCGACTTCTTCGGTACCTCGTTCTTGTTAGTCTTTTGTAACGACTTCAAAGCACCTTCCGATTTGATTCCAATCCCGGCCATTTCAAAGTTCGACTAAATGCTACTACGGGCAAAAAAAAGGATAACTACCCACAAAATGGAAGAAGTCACTGTGAACTTATCACTCGGTATTTCGATTCTATACTAAATCATCCAATCCTTTCAATTTCGGAGTTATCCTTATGTTACTTGGAATATACTTGTATTATTTAACTACCCATATGTGTTTCGATGGAATTTAACCGGGATATCTTCATCCCCTTTCAAATGACAACTTGTTTTAATAATATTGCGTTGTTGAGTACCTGGCAGATAGAGATACCATACAATATGGTTAAAGGCTGAAGTGAATGTCGAAATTATATACATTAGTTTCCCTGCAACCTTTCTTTCGTTGATAGCATGTTAACTACGATTAAAGTCATCATCAACGACAAATCATGAATCGTGTTTGGGTGGGGACCACAATGGAACTACGAAAGTCTTCAGGTACCTTTTGGATTGAATAATGTTATCTGTTAATTTGGTGGCCCTTTGTTGAAGTTTCCAGCAATAAAAGTTTGATGCAGGACTCAAATTGTTTTCTTTGTCAGTTAATTTTTCGCTCATGAAAAATACTTGGGTAAAGTATCGCAAATATAGGGTGGTGCGCGATATTTTTAAACAAATGTACCTTACTACAGAAGCAATGGCCGAAAACCCAAGACGTATCTTGTGCTTCTTGGGTATTAGCGCAGCTCGATGTTTTAGTTGTTATATTTTTAACGATTTTCAAGGTGCTATTCAGCATGCAACCTGGAATATTTTCTAGTTGAACAAATAAGAAATCAACTAATCACCCTGTAACAAAACTTGCGACTCTTCAAATGGGAAATTCCTCAAGACTTGCATGCTATCTTTCTTGGAGCGATGGCATCGATAACAAAATGTCGCGTGACTAAAGGATTTCATTCTAATTATTTGCACGGTGCAGTTTAAGACGGAACAAACAAAGTGCAATAATAAACTCCTAACTGTTAAAAGGATGAAAATAGAACCGATATCTTAGCTTACACCAAGGACTCAATACTTAACCGGTAACATATGATTCTTTTCATTGACAATCATTATGCGCGTGTCTATCGTTTCATTAATGTTACCACGTGGCAAAAATATATGAAGAAGAATTTTTTAGGAATGCATTAATATTTTAAGTCCATCAGGATTACATATAGGAAGCGTTTCATTGATAAGTGAGCTCTCAAAGGCAGCTCCAAAGATATTATAATTTCTACAGGCTCTAATTTTTGATCCCATACTCGCAACACTTCTGGACTACCCAGAGAATCCATTTTTCAATAGTTGCATAGTCTGGACTACACGGTGGATGCATCAAAACTTCCCAGCCAAGCTCTGTCAATTTTTGCCGGGTCATTAAAGATGTGTGTGGTCTGACATTGTCATGACGGAAGACAACGCCCTTTCTATTGATCAATTCTGGCCAATTATTTTGAATTGCTTGGTGCAATCTGGTTAATTGTTGACCGAACAGAGCCGAATTGAGTGTTTGGCCAGGTTCTAGCATCTCATGATAAACAATTCCCTTCCAATCCCACCATTTACACAGCATAACCTCATTTGGTGTCAATCCTGGATTTGAAGTTGTTTGTTATGATTCACCTTTTTTGACCATGATCTTTTGCGAACGATATTCTCGTATCTTACCCAATCTTCATTGCCCGTAATGATTTGCTTCAAAAATGGCTCGATTACGTTGCATTTTATTAGCATTTCGCAAATGGAAATTGAGTCGATCAAATTTTTTGTGATAAGACATGCGGCATCCAAACGTTAAGCTTCTTTGTGTATCAAGCCTTATGCAAATGGTTCAAAACTGTTTAGTGATGAATATCCAGTTGCATAGCAATGTCATGGCTGCTTTTGTGTCGGTCTTCTTCAATTTTTTGTATTTTTTTTTCAGATTTTGTTTCAGATTGTTTGTTTCAGATTTTTGTATTTTTTTCAAGATTTTTTCAGTGATTGGTCGACCTGAACGAGGTGCATTTTTGACATCAAAATTGCCCGAGCGAAAGCGAGCGAACCATCTCTTGGCGGTGGCTTTTGATAAAGTATCTTGACCGTAGACACTACAAAATTTTTAGTGTAGTTTAGTGTAGTGATATTGTAAAATATAACAAATTCTTTCAGAAATTTCACTCATTTTTAAATGCATACAACCTTTGACACGAATGACAAAATACAAAACTGTGCATATGAAAATTACAGACTGGAATGTCACCTTTCAAACGCGTGCCAGTTTGAGTCAATCTGATTAGTATTTCCCGATATATGACAACGAATACTATCTAGTGACAAAAAAGGCTTAATACTTTTTAGACTATCCAACATTTAAAAAGATTATTTTTTAAAAAAAGGCTTAATACTTTTTAGACTATCCAATATTTTAAAAAAATATTTTTTTCCCAAGTTATCTACTTCTTGCCTTCTTGATTCGATCGAAGTACTTCATTCGCTTTGTATGCTTCATTGTTGTAATTATTATACGGTAGAATGCACAGTGTGCACACTACATTGCATTGATTCTCAATAACCTTTTTATTACATATCATGTCCTAATGCAAATTTCTCTCAGCTTAATCCTTAAAATCGACCAAACTAAACGTTTACAGACCAACTTAAAAACCTTAATAAATCAGTCTAACACACTCAATGTCATGCCCAACGTCCATTTAGATGAGTGTTTACCATGCGACAATGCCAAGGACTATTGAAATAACGGTCAAACTAATTTCTTTTCAAAGTATCTACTCTTTGTTAAGTCAATTCAATACCTCTCTTTAGCATTCCGGCGTCATGGAGGATTTCTTTTTACGTAGAGCACTTATTCAAGTTTTATAGTATGTATAGCACTATAAAAATCAAAGAAACATTTTCTCGTCTTGAGGCTGAGAAAAGGCGGAAATGACAAACGAAATGTTCGGGAAAATTCTCCTGAGTGGATTGAGTGCAGTCAAACAGAAGTTTGAACAACGATTCGATTTTGTGTGTCTATACTCGCAGGACATTTACTTCTAATAAAAGAAATATAAAGTGGATAAAAATAAATTGTCAATTTTAAACAGTAATCAGAAAGCTAGGCTATCAAGGCAAGTAACCAAACAAAGCGGATAACCCAAATAAAAGGATAAATATAAATAAAATTTTTCAAAATTTCGGTTTTTCGAATTTCGATTATCGAAAATTTGAAATAATCTCAAATCGTTCGATTGCCTGTCAACCTCTGATAGCTGCCATTCGAGGTTTCCTGAGAAACTTTTTAGTTATAGACCACACGATCTGCAGGACACTTTCACGACTCAAACAGAAATGTGAGAACTATTATCTTTTGTTAAGAGAAAAATCAAATCATTGGTCAAGTTTGAAGACGCTGTAGGAACTATGTAGGACACTTAAAAATATCTTAGTAACCAAAATCTGAACAACGACAGAAGGAACTTCATAGATGCCAATGGTCAGCGGAACTTGTGACTATTGGAATTCCAGAACAGAACTAGTCTCCCAGTCACGAAAGGGAAAAAGTCAGCCAGACTTTCATCAGGAACTACATCAAGAGCCGTCCATAGTTAAAATACGAAAACGCTTTGGATTCTTCTTCAGGAGTAAATTGATGAAGGCTTTGCCGGAAAATTATACGTAGAGCTAAGGACATCGATTTCGAAAAGTTTTTAACCGATGAACTGCAATCAGATTCTAGCCTAAATTGGATCGGCAGTCCATATATGTAAAGAAATTTCATTCGAAATTGTTCAAGCCAGTGCGACGTTTTCCTCCTGACGGGTGTAGCATTAGCTTATACGGAAATTTGAAACAAATTTTCATTGAAGAGAACAGGCCAGTTGACCACGATTATTATCGAAATCAAACAGAAGGTGTACCAAAGTCTGACAGTAATGTCCCGAAGGAATGGCTTTAATTTTTATTCAAAATAAGTGCTTGGTCTAGTCATGTAGTCGGATCCAAGCCCTTTTGAAAATTGGTAGACCAGCTTAGGGAAAACAGGATTATGGCAATCTACCGCAATTAACAGTCAAGCTTTAGTTGAAAGAGCATGAGACCAATAACATCTTACTAGTGTAGTAAACATTTTCAAACTGTACGATAGTTTTCGAGGGAGGAAAATTGAATACCACGAAAAAAAAAGACAGGACACACACTAAGATAGTTTTATGTATTTCTTACCGTGTCTACTCAAAAAGTAAATCAAGGCATACCGAAATTTGTCAAATTTTTTGAAACAAAAAAAACCGTTATTTCTATTTCTCCTGCCCAACCACAGAAGCCCATTGCATCCACTCCCACTCGAGGCGGCCTGCCCAGGACCGAAGGCCCTAACTGAGTCTCCCGGTTCAAAGTATAGCTCGGTATACGCCATGATTTTACATCGTATAGCAGTGATTAACTCCATAACGTCCTATGATGAATTTCCTGCAAATTAACACAAGTACACATATATTCTGTAGTCACTAGGAAGAATAATAGCCAACAACCAATAAAATTGCAGATCCACTAAAGTATGCATGAAAAAAGGTGAGCGAAAATGATATTGGAAATGAATAGCCTCGGAACACACCACTTCAACAACTAGACAAGGTTGATAGGGTGCATATAATACAAGTGGTAGCTAATAAAGGCAAACCTACTAAAGCAGATAATAGTATATCAAGGACTAATAAATAAAACATGAACACCCTACTTAAATGCATAATCAACACACTATCCCTTTGCATCCATTAACACATCGTGAAATCTTAAGGTGTTGCGAGAATGTTATGCTGAGTGCTTGTCGGAGATAAGAGAAGTAAAAGTTACTTTAGTGTGAGTCCTGTTGCTCAGGACTACTATAATTTTTCCGCCACCAATACGGAATGTTATTTAAGGTTTTCTTTTTCTTGCTTTTTGCTTTACATTCCCTTCGAGCACATTGTATGAGAGGAACTAATGCATCACCGGAAGACATTCATTTTCTTAAGTGGCCTCAAGTTAGATTTATTCATCGTAAATGGACGGAGATTTTCCAGGTGATTGATCCAACTCCCCAAGGATATTTGATAGGATTCACTTATTTTCTGGATTTTTACAGTGAGCATAATTTCCTCTTTTTTTAAGTAGGGGTTGAAATGACTGCGCGAAGTTCCGGTAACATTTATAATAAAATACTTCATCACTTGTATAAAGTATTCATGCAGCAAGAGGACGGATTATGGGTGGTAAGAAATTGGTCCCCTCCTGTGGCATTAAGCATTCCAAAATAATCAGAGACAAAGTCCACAAGCTTCGTATTAAGCGACAAACGTTGTATTATATAAATTCGGACATATGTATCTACTAATGTCAGGAAGGCTTATTGCATCAAAAGTTGATTGCATTGCAAGGAGCACAATCATCTTATACCACAGATCTTAATGCAAAATTTTTGCCTTCTGGTTTGATGTCACAAAAATGCCAGACAACCAGACAACAGCTTCAAAGCAAACTGCTGTACTTCACAAATCATATGTCATTATTTGCCTGAATTAATTAAAATCAAACTAAGAAAGGGTTAATCTTAGCTAACAAAATCTCTTCTCTTTCCTATGCAGTTCCCATCATACCACAATTTCTCTATGACATTCGACATCCAAAAGCGCCACTCGATAGTTTTCCAGTTGTAATGCCAACAACTCCTCCACCTCCACCAAGCTGTGGCAACCAACAGTCGGCACCACCTTTGAATCATAGTGACCTTACAACACCAGGATATGGTGAGCAGTCGAAAATAATAAATTATTTCCTTATGCATCGAAATTTTGTTACTAGATGAGAACGCACTCAACGCAACACTAATCTACGAAGAAATGGAAGAACGTCATAAGGAATTGGTTGGTGAAACTGTTGAAGTTGGTCTCATGTTTGCTTCCAAAGCATTTGTTCAACTTCTGGCGAATCCAATTGTTGGTCCATTAACGTATAAGTAAGTTGTCCTGTTGCTTCACATATTTAATAAGTATTTTCCATTATATTCTGCTTGCAGGATCGGCTATAGTATACCCATGTTTGCCGGATTTGTGATTATGTTTCTATCAACACTGAGTAAGATAATGACTTAGAATATTCTATTTGATCCCCAACGACATTCATTTTATTCTTTTCAGTATTCGCTTTCGGAAGATCCTATAGCGTTCTGTTCCTAGCTCGAGCACTTCAAGGCATTGGATCATCTTGTTCATCAGTTTCGGGAATGGGAATGTTGGCTGATCGATATACGGACGACAAAGAGCGGGGGAATGCGATGGGCATAGCATTGGGTGGATTGGCTTTGGGCGTTCTGATAGGTCCTCCTTTCGGGGGAATCATGTATGAGTTTGTAGGCAAGTCCGCACCATTTCTTATCCTCTCGGCTCTTGCACTCGGTGACGGTTTGTTGCAAATGTTCATGCTCCAACCGTCTATCGAACACACGGCTACTGATCCACCATCATTGAAATCTTTAATTACTGATCCATACATCATTATTGCTGCAGGTGGGAAATTCTCTCGGTATTCGTTGATCGGAATCCTTAAAGTCAAAGAAAATATTTATCCACAGGTGCCATTACTTTCGCAAACATGGGTATCGCTATGCTCGAACCCTCGTTACCGATTTGGATGATGGACAACATGGGCGCCAAACGATGGGAACAAGGTGTTACATTTCTGCCAGCCTCCATAAGCTACTTAATCGGAACGAATCTATTCGGACCTCTTGGACACAGGATTGGAAGATGGCTGGCCGCTCTTATAGGACTTGTGATAATAGGAATCTGTCTTCTTTTGGTAAGGACGTTTTAAACTTCAGTATAGTTCGAAACCTACATTTTTAAAACTAGGATCACATGGGCAAGATTGCCTACAGATTATACGTGCATGTTTAAATGGTTATTATTCTTTCCTTACAGATTCCTGTTGCTACCAACATCTATCACTTAATTCTACCAAACGCTGGACTTGGATTTGCTATCGGCATGGTTGATTCATGCATGATGCCCGAACTAGGATACTTGGTCGACATCAGACATAGCTGTGTTTATGGAAGTGTCTATGCCCTAGGTGACGTTGCATTCTGTTTAGGATTCGCAGTTGGTCCTGCACTCAGTGGAACATTAGTGAATAGCATAGGATTCGAATGGATGTTAGTCGGAATAGCGATGCTATCCTTCTTATATGCACCATTGCTAACGTTCTTAAAATCACCACCCACAAAAGAGGAGAAGAAGGTTGGTACCGACAATCCTTGCTTGGAAGTTAAAGAAAGTTCATGTTCAGCCAGTTGATATTATAATTTAAAATTTTGTTGCGGTATATTGTGGCTTTATAATTTATATTTTCACTATTCTACTGTTCTTATGATTGTAAAATAAACATTTTTTTTTTTAATTTTTGAATTTGTTTTTTTTTTTAATTTTGATTTAGGACTTATTAAGGTAATTGCATTTTTTCCTAAAATTGTAATTTCTGCCATTTTTATCAGTTTACGAACAATAATTTCTGAAATATTTTTGATTAGAAGTGAAATATGTTTCCCTCCAGGGGATCCTAGAGGCTCTAAATGGGATAAAGTTAATCTTATTAATTAAGTAGTTCAAAATGCGACCAAAGAAAAGGGATTCGACTTTATTATTATGATAGTTTAAATATTTTTGATGTGGGGCAAAAGTTCACTGCAGAACTTGGATGTTGTGGTTGGTCAGAGCCACTGTTTTTCTCGATCGGAAGTGTACAATAGAACAACGTTGTCACCATCACTCTTAACATGCATGCCACTGAGCTACAAAACGTCATATATTCCGAACCTCTCTGTTCCGAGAGATTGTCCCGTTATTTAGTATTCCCGGCGATGAACAGGGGAAACACGCTAAAGGGCGATTGGAGAGACGCATTAAAACTACTTAGTTGAAGCGATAACGTCTGCGACGACACATCTTATACTCCATCTACAGTAATCACAGAGTTCCTCACACAAATTCAAGTATTAATCATCACCGGCGAAATTCGAACGCAGCATCTGTTGCACAGAGCATGAACACTCTAACTACTAAATCATTTGCAGTACCTACAATGCAGAATAATTCGGATTGAGCAATATTTTGTTACACTAGACCGTCCAACATTGAAGCTTTTAATTTAAAATTGAAGATCTTCATTTCCTTCTGCGAAAATGCTATAGTCTAAATCAATTTTAAGTCTCTCAAGTGCATTGCTTCCAAAGGTCTCGGTCTAATAATAACGTTTTCCAGTATGATATCTCTGGCGATATAATCAACCTATATTTTAATGGTTTTTCCTGTCATACAACTTTCCTTTTCCATATCTGCATGGATACTCTTGATTCGGGCGCCACGCTGTTATTTTCAAGCACCTAATTGATGAATGCGTCTGAAATACTGAAATAGAACTCGTCGTGATATGGATGAGGCTCTCTTTTCCTGGCATAATTTGGTCAAATGATTTTCGGGAATCTGGACTTACAAATACGACAATCTTCTTTTACAATGACTTTCTCAGTGCCAATATGTCCTAAGGACTATGGGTCTTATTTATACAAATTCATGTATAAATCATATAAATATTATAAATGTTAAATAAAATAAAAGAATATTAAAAATATGCAGACAAATTGTTTACAGATTTCATGGACTCCATTGATGCCGTTTCAATGAGTTGCATCAGAGAACACGTTGTCTTTGTTTTCTGCTAATGGTAACCACCTCTGAAGTCCAACAATTTTCCTTTCATCTTCTGAGATGTGAGACATCAAATGCAACTACTTGATCGTAATATTCTGTCGAGCAAATATATCATTTTTCACATGTGGGTCATAAGCTGGATTATCAAAACAACGAGCTTTTCTGATCGCTCGAATATCCTGGAGACCTCCTGTAGGTCCAATAGATCTAGCCATTATATTCATATCACCGGAACATATTGCTATCTGTACTGATTTCAATATCAGTCTTCTATTCATTTTGTTGGACGTAAATTTACTAATATAGCTCAATTGTCAGGATGAAGGAAATTGGTGTTTCCCTCTTTTGAATCACTTTCTGGTAAGAATGATTGCGCCAGATTATTGTGAATTTCACTTGGAATAAGGTGTTATCCATTGGTTCGTTTATCAGGCGAAGGAATTATGATGGAATTGCGAGTTCAAGCAGAAAGTTGTGTAGGACTTCCCGATTGACACTACTTAGACTTCCAGAAAATCGACAAAGTGATGCTGTACCAATGGAGTGCTTTCATCGTTTCTCTATATCTTCTCTGTATGTCAAACCATGAACCAAGAAACAAAGCACCCTAAGTTGCAAATTTACAAGGCCGAAACAAAATGCGTGACCCAAGCTATAAAAAGGATTAGCGGTCGAAGAATAGATTAAGTTGTGTGTTTTGCACTGCTTTGCTAAAACTGGGAAAAACTGTTGGACTAGTTAACAACGAATCACCGACGTCAATGGGAGCTTATAAGATGTTTTTCTCATTGTTGCAAATTGTGACCACCAGCCTAATACATAAGGAACGCTCTAGAAAGAATTATAGAATATCAGAAGGATAAACATTTAAATACACGAATCACAGATAAGGGCCGTTTTATGTTACGATTTAGAGGTACAGATCTTGACGCAAACATCAGCGGGCAGTTCTGATGCAATTGGCGTTTGGAATATGGGTCCCGAGGATCATTACATGAGCAAGACGTGAATGCGATCAGATACTCCATGTGTAGCCAGTGAATTAATTACGAATGAATTTTTCGGATAGTATTCGCGATTGTGTATTGCTGAAGGACGAAAACCAAACCCAGCGATCGATACTGATCATCGATACTGATCAAATCTTGCACTCAGTGTTATAGTTGGTGCCACGTTAAGTCATGAAAACTTGATCTAGTTAAGAATAGGACATAAAATACGTTCCAGTGTTGAGTTGAAAATTAATACCAGTTTTCAACTTAAGAGGGAGAGTGACAGCAATGTAAAATTTTCGGTTGCTTTTATTCTTTTCCATCAATTGACAGAGAATGAGAGTATCTATAAAAAAGATTTCATGAGCCGAAAGTCCGAAACCCGAGAGAAATTCTCATTAGCGTAGTGGGATGTTACGAATTTAAACTGAAAGAAGGTGTCGGCAGCAAAGCGTAATTTTATGGACTTACTTATTAATTTTTCGATTTAAAATTGTGGCAATTCTGAAAATATTGACTTGTAGCTCTGATGGTTCCTGAGTGCAAGTTTTACTTACAGTCAAGCTTACGACAGGATTTTTCGAGCACAAATTTTAATTGAAGAAGAATGTTTATCTACCGAATACATACAAAGATAAAACTCACTCATACAGAATAAACTAAAAAATTAAATTTGAAAATAAAACAAGCTAAAAAACGACTTTGTTTTTTCTTTTCTTACAGTCGCTCATCATTGGCGAAAGATCATCCGTCAGGTATGTAACATACCAAAACGAAGAAGATGATGAATAGTCATCGGTAAGTGTATATTAAAACAAGAATATTAAAAACAAAATATTCTTATGCACACTAATAAATCAAAGAACACTTAAATCCGAACTATGAATCGAGCACTTCTCAAAGAAATATTGATTACAACCAAAAATATCAGGAAAACCATATTCACATATGATAAAAAGCTTTTTGACTGTGAAGGCGAAAAAAAAGGATTTTTATTTTCATCTTATGATTCTAAAATATATTATTAGCTTAATCTAAATTTTTAACTAAAATATTTTTGTGAGGAAAATTTCAACAATATTCACTAAATTTAAATGCTTGTTCTAAATCTCTCTTCAAGCAGAAATGAATAAAATTCAAATTAGGCAAACTTATAAATAATTTAAATAGCTCCAAAGAACCAAATAAACTCGAAAAATTTAGCCCGAATAAATCAATGTAGCTAGCAAATACTTATTGTTGCCCATTGTAAATGTTAAATTAGAGAGAAGAAAAAATATGTCGGAACTACAAACACTTGTTATGATTTTCGCACATTGAAAATAGTGAAAAATAAGAAATTGAACAACACATTTGTTAAATCTTGCACATTTTAATCGTATTCGTATGTTGGCCGATATGTGAAGGCATATATTGATAATATTGGAAGCTTTATTAGGCCTCACAACTACGTTAATCAGGTAAGTAAGCGATTGTTGAAGGACTTGTTATATTTTCTTTAGAATATATTCCTTGTATTAGGTCTTTGTGGTTTTCAATCTTATTATTTTAATCTATTTAATATCAATTGCAAGGAAGAATATTGATTCATAATAAACTGACAAAAGTGCATGCAAACTTTTGTGGCGGAGACGAAAAAATGGTGGAAGAACTTAGAAATGTTCTTATCAATCTTCTAATAATTACTCCCTGCAAACGCAAAGTCAATCGTTTGAATGATTGGTTTTGGTGTTGTAGAATTCATTCATTCTATTGCTGCAGGTAATATTACTCTGTTTTTTATTTCATTGCACATTTAGTTTGGTCGTAGAATTTAAATGAGAGCCATTTGCCAGGTACGTCTAATATGTAAAAACTCATCATTAGTTTGTCTAACTTTAACTTAAAGCATAAGAGAAAGCATATTAGCCTCTATTTGCTCGAATAAATTGTTTTTATCCAAGTTCTGAAAGAAGGGAGAAAGACAGAGAGATGAATCCTGAAGAGAGCTTAAGAATTTTCAAAAATCCAATACATATGGGCCATCAGCAGAGGAGCAAACTACGCCCGCCGAACCATATGTAATTGTAATGAGCTAAAGCAAAAGTATGTCCTTCCATTTTAATTAAAATGAGACTCGAGCCAACCTCGAAACCTTAAAAGAAACGCAATCATGCAGAATATTCAGTGTAAACTGACCTCTTGAACAAAAAATCTTCGCTGAAACATCCCCCCCCCCTCCTCATCGTTCTCATCAATTGGTTTTACTATTAAAGTCGACACGTGCATCGATATCTACTTCGATACTTCCATCGATACTTATACTGGCTTAGATATCGATCCTTCATTGATCACGATAACATGACGTAATTATTAAATTTGTTGTCTACAAACGAAAATAATTTTATTTTGTCGATCAAGAATCTTTCTACGACAAAGGACAATCGACATTGAGTTACCAATCAGCACAGTCACCGCGGACTGGAAGATCCTGATTCAAATACAACTTAAACTTGGCGAGTTGTCTTAACTGACGAGTCTACTTTTTCCGATCACTAACTACTCTTCACAATTCAACGAAAGATTTTCATTTCATCATCTCTATTGTTCTCTGTCATCTTCCTTCCAGTTGATCATGACAAAATGATGTACTGGAATCGATTGGTTTATGCTGGGATGATTTTCGACAACACGACTGACTTGTTCTGCAGTATTGAAGCTGTTTTAATTCAATAATTTTCGACGGAATAGGAAAGGTTTTATTCTGTCGAAACAAGGTCCGGATAATAAGGTAGATGTGATAGAGTACACTAGTCAAGCTTGAAAACTTTTCCTTCAGACATTGTTGATGCATGTTGTTATTGCTTCTGCTGTAAAATACCGACGTTTATTCAATCGGAATTTTTTATAAGATGTTCCTTCCTTGATCCCTCTTGAGACCAAGGAAGGTAGACCTTAACTCCTAAGCAAATTATTTGTTACACTACACTTTCACAATCGCTGTCTTCATTTTTGACAAAATCTCTGGATGTCCTTAAAAATCAGCCTGTTCAGCAGTATTCGCGTTTCACGTTTTATATTCTCAGTATTGTCTAGTGCAAAAACAACATATATTTCAGCAACAAAAAGAAATCGCAGATGGCTAAATCTGAGGAGTAGAAAGGGTCCCTTAACATATTGTCAAAATAATCGGCCAGAAACTGGCGGACTGAATGAAGCTGAATGAAGACGAGCATTGTCTGAATGAAGCGGCCATCTATCACTAGGCACCCATCTTGGTCGCACCCAATTCCATACATACTTGGAATCTTTCACCTAGGAAGCAGCATCTACTGCTTTGTCTTCAGACAGACTGATGGGGAACAACCCAGTGGATCACTAATTTCGGCTCAATTTCGTACTCGTTGACGCAACATTCATAACCAGTGATGATCCTTTCAAGGTCTTGCTTTCGGAGCTGAATTTTGTGGACCCCAACCGATGTTTTTTCTTCCAATGTATACAAAACAGTTGATTAAAAGCTACTATCTATCTATTTTTGTTACATCAAGGTCCTTGACAAAAACGGACTACCTTTCTATTTTTGCTACATCGAGCTCCACTTTTAAGTGCAGTACATGTAAGCATTAGCTATTAGCTCCCAGCGTATGGTTTTCTGTTTACAAAAGGTCCATCATTTTGACCAACAAAACTCAACGATATTCCGAAGCTACGTGGTCACAAAGTGTTTGAGCTGTGGTATGCACTCTGGTTGAGATGATTTAGCCATGTGAGTGAGGCGTTTCCTAGTCAGGATCGGACAATATAAAAGAAAGTGTTCTAAGCTTTCCATTTCCTCGCTGTATGCTCAGCACATATCCTCCATTTTGACTCCCATTGGTTTGGTGTCGAGTCAAGAAACTGTACCCAATTATTATTGTCACTACAATTCTTACAGCGTTTCTAATTAGCAAACCAGAAATGATGTTGTTTTGTTGTGTAGGGACAATGACTTCAGCCTAGTCTGGTATATTTTCTGCCTTTCTTAGTCATGACTATTGCTTTTCAGAGAGTCTCATCAAGTTACCTCTTCACTGCTGATTAGGTATATACCAGTTGCTTTTCCGATTTTCAATTTCATCTACACTTTTTTGTCTATAGGATGATAGTGACCAACTCACGTGGGTTGCTGCTGTTTTTAAACCATTCCTAGAAGGTTTCACAACCTATGAAGCTGCATAACTAGCCGTTCGCGTTATCCTTATATCCGAGAGTCAATGCATTCTACCTTTAAGGTTGTTCACTTCTATTTCTGTGGTTGCTTTGAATATAAATAGTTCCTTTTGGAAGCCTGTAATATATTTCTTGGGTTGATAACTTCGATTGAGTCGCAATAAGGCTCGAAAAATGATTCTTTCAATATCACGAATTTGGCAAGGTTTTCTTGTTTCTATCTTAGGGTGTATTTTGATTAGTTTCTAAAACCTATGCAGGTACTACTTTCTTGGGTAGTCTCAGAGCCATCGCTGCAGATTCATATTTCGCTCCCAGATGTGATATCTTGGTCTGTTTTCCACTTTTCTCTGGTTGGTATGTTGTCCCTGTAAGTGATCTCTGTATTCACTTCCGATTCGTTTACTTAACTCCTTTTTGTTCGATGATTGCCAATCTCTCTACGTAATTAAAAATGGGGCGGTGTTCCGCATGGGAATCTTTGGATACGGGCTACTGACAGTAATGCTTCTCTCCAGACGTATGCATCAAATAATATGAGGGTTGAGTTTTATCCCTATTGCTGTTACTGGCATAGTTCCTAGGCAGGCAGTACACTGACCAAAAATACTGTCTGATCGGAAAGGAACCAGTTGTTCTAGTTACTCAAAGCGAATGGATATCAACAACAGGTTTTATCTGATCGGCCTCATGTATAAATATTCTGATTTTGATGCCTAGCTTCCTGGATTCAAGGATTGAATGTAAGGAAGATAGCAAACCGTCGAATTGTAGCATTCATTTGTTATGTAAATGGTCTGTTTATATCAGCCTGATGGTTAAAGTTTGCACCAGGTCCTTTCCCACGTGATTTCTTCACCAAGTCAATGTTTGCCATACTGGCAGTCAATGTTTGCCATATCCTCCTTATGAGGATATAAGAATTATCACGCGCATCTTATTTGAGTCAGTCTCAATTTTCCATCGTTAAAAGTGTCCCAATAAGACTCGATTCGATTGATCATTACAATTTCGAGAAGGGAAATTTTGCATTTCGTCCTTCGAAGTACACGTCTTTCTGCTAATGTCGTCAGCCTGAAGGACTATGAGGGGAGAGGGAAAGTGTGAGAAATCTTGCTGTGAATAAGCTGTATACAATTGAGACAACAGGTGATCGTTGAGAATTTGCAGCTCTAATTTTTCGGAAGCCAATTTGTTGGAACACATTCGGAATAAATCCGAATATACCAATACCGAATATACCATTTGTTGCTTGTGACCAATAATAAAATTAATAACTAATGTAACATTTTATAAATCGATGCAGGTTTCCATGCATCAGCTAACTCGGCATGATACAAAAGTATAAAACATAAGTGCTGACAAATAAATTCTGTTTTTCGAGTTGACATAATAATTTTCCAGGACGAATAATAACCACCGATTTGAAATTTACTTAGAAAATTAAACTATATGATAACTTTTCCCAAGTCAAATTGACACGGAATGGAAGCAACACCAAAAACAATCGTTCAAACGCTTATTAATGGTCCCGCAGGAAAATATTACTTTCCCCTCAAGCGGTGGACTATTTAACTTTTGCAAAGCATTCAATTTAAAGTTAAGTATAAAAAAAATAAAACTAAATCATATTAATAAATTAAAAACTATTAAAAATATCTATTGAAATTATAAAAAGAGTTAAAATATTCAATGATTAAACTCATATTCTACAAAGGATCAAATGTAATCCACGCTTTAAGAGCATTCAGTAATATCGTTAGCAAAATGTATAGATAAATATTTAAACGAAAAAAGCCTGTGAATAATGTAAAAGTGTATGGGTAAACTAGCTACGGGAACAAGAAACTCGAATGAGTTACATATGTCAAATGTATTGTTGCAAAAGGACATAATTGAAATTTACATAGCATACAAAGACAAGCAGTAGTAAATTTAAAATTTTGAACAAATATTGAATAATATGTTAAATACTCAACTGTTTATATAGTAAAAAAAATCTAAGACATTTGCAAATCTGACATAAAATGGGAATTCATAGTACTCTTTATGCAACATCATATACATATATATATTGAATTGCTTTATAACCTGATATGTGTATGAGCTTGTTTTGGAAAGTTTTCTTAACAATATTTAAAACTTAAAATTTAACATTAATAGTCTTTAGGGTGCGCAAAACTAAAAATTATGAAAACAAGTAAGAACAATTCAGAATCTATGTTTGAGTTTTTAATTTAAGTCTCTAATTATTTTAAAGCCTGTCGGCAACGGGTATTTTTCGCGAAAATTTGAATGGCTGCAAATTTTCAATGCGTTGTAAGCCGACACACATAAAATTCAATCAACGTAAAACCCATATTTATTCGTAAAATGTTGGTACTTGCAAATTTGAAAATAAACTGAATTTTTCTTACTCTTTATCTTAAAACTAATCTTAAAACTATTCAAACGTTAATATTCACTGTCATGCGTTTTTCACTTGCCTGACGTTGAAAAGTCAGACAAAATTTTTCGGGGCAATGTACCATCAACTTAAATATTTAAAAATATTATTCATAAAAATTAAATTAATCGAAATTCATGGCATGTATCTAATAGAGATTATGTACCTTCTTAAACCAACGTGTATGCAATTACAGTAAACATTGAAATATTGGTGGTAAATGTTTTTTATATTTTTATTTTTTTTTTGTTGGCTTTTCTTTTCAATATTTCTATTCATATAGGCAAGTAATTGTACAACTTCGAAACAAAGAAAGTATAATAGTATTCAAAGGTATTAAACAAAAAAAAACGCCAAAATAAACATAAAAATACATTACGAATATTTAATTCGCAACAAGGCAACATATTCGATTGGAAAAAGCTGTATAGATGGCAATACTACTATTGTAATATAAAAATAGATAAATTAAAATATATTAGCTGAATGTTAAAAATCATGTCGTGCTATTTATGAAAACTACACATGTGTTAGGGAGTAATTAAATTAAGAAACAAAAAAAAACTATCTTGGTCCAAAGAGCATAAAATTTCAAAACAAAAAATATTCAGAAAATTTCCTTGTAAATTACTAATAAGGAATAATACTCTTAACTGTTCACGATTTTTCTTATGCGAGGTTAATCGTTATGTGTGCTTTCATGGAAATTGTAGCTTGTAGAAAAGTAGGAATATTGCATTAACCCATTACTTAAACAACTAGAAAAGAAAACAAAAGGAACAATTTTACATATTTTCAATAGAACTTAAGGACAAACAACTTAATCAACGTAGATAACTAGCAAGCAACCTAAAATATAAATCCTTATTATTATGCTATCAACTACTATTACTACGACTACTATTCATAGAAAATATGCAAAAATAGACAACACTTTTGAGAATTGCATAACTCAATCAGATTTTTTGGAAATTTTCTAATTTTACATCATCTCGTATTAGTTTTGATTAAATTCCTTCTTGATTTTTGGATTTACTTTAGAACTTTATAAACGTAGTATCAAAATTTTAATGGACCTCTTCTTGCAAGCACTTGAAATAAACATTATTTTTAAAAAATATATAAATCTAAATAATTGTATATGATACATAGATACACATGGATATTATCGATTAAACAACTGCTTGAATTACAAATAAATAAAATGATATAAATATGAAATATTAACAAACAATATAAATATTGTAAGGGAGGTTGAAAACAAGGGCATGAATTTTGGGAAGAGAAAAATTATTATGTATGAATATTCCTACTAGCATTGTTCAGGGTATTGAAATTTTCTAACAATATTTAACATAATTTATTCATTATGAATTGAATATATTTTTTATTTTTTTATTTCTTTTTTTTTTTTGAAATGGTTATTTGAAGTGCGAATGAATTTGTAAGGTTTTAACACGTTCATGGGCTTATGTTAGGGGTTTATATTTCATTTTTAATTTATTCCACGATTGAACGGAACAAAATTCGATGTTGACATTGTGACTCGAATTTATGTTCTAGTTCTTAATGAGGGAAACGTCCCTCATACATTGAAATCATCTGTTTAACTTCTATCTAATACGATCGAGAACCTCTCATCAAATTTTATTTTATTCTTGTCCAACACAATGTCAAACACACTCACAGAACACTACAGTTGTTCCTTATGAAATACTATATGTATACGAAATTTTTAACGAAATAATAAATTCAAATTCTCCCCCTGGCCATATACATCGCTGGAATACTGTGGGTTTGTTTTGAAGCAACATTTTTTCAGAAATTTAAATACACAAAATGTCACAAAAGTAAAAATTTCATAGACTTGTCGTCGGGATGCTAGAATCCCTATTGTATACAGTTCTTACGACTCTATATTCCTTAATATCTACTCATATAGTACTTGATAGTCTATAGTATCAATCTGACACCTCCAAATGTCTGACTTCATCGGTCGCTTTCTATGATTGGAAAATTCGAGCAATGATTCACTATCTTGGTCAATTGAGTTAGACCAGCGCCTTCAGGACTTTCTCCCTGGTCTTCGTGTCTCAGCGTTACTCTCGAATTTTTCACTTGAGAATCATTTATCAGAAAGATAGCCACCCCGATCTGCACTCAATTTATAGATCTATGAATTTCCAACTTCGTGTGTTTCCAAATAGATTGCATAGCGCAAAAGGAAAAACAAATAAAAAGTTTTTATTTCATCTGATGTTATCCCAGAGCAAGAATAATTTGTCAAGCAAGTCAATTGCTTAAGCTGGCATCCTCGAAAGTCGTTGGTTGAACTACATACTGCCTGTAGCTAGCAGATGCTTCACCTTTTTCGATATAACCCCTGATTCCGGGATTCGACTTTCCATCATTCAGCATTTCCCCTAAATAAGCCTCTTTTTCACTCTCTCTCTCTCTCTCTCTCATTAAAGGCATGAAAAGTTTTCACCACTATAAACTGAGAATCAAATTTTTACAACTGATGTTTACCCACAAGCATCAGTCATATCGCGGATAAAATCAAAGATTGTCGCAATCAAACAGTGAAACTCTATCGAAATCAATGCAATAAACTGCAGTAACTTCTTCAGTTTTAGGACGATTCTACCGAGAAGATTTTTATACCGAAAAAATTGTACGCTCAAAATCATAAACATCTTCACAAGTTCATCTGGGGAAAAATATCGAATCCCTTTTAAAATTCATAAAATATTAATTTCTTCAAATAGAAATTTAGTAAGAAAATTATATTCTTATCTTGAAATTGAGTTGAAAGCGAGCAAAACACCATCGCTGTCGTCAAGGCTCTACAGCCCACCAAAAACCATTCCATTCAACATGCCTTAAATTTAAGTTTCACGATCTTTAAATCACGTCTTCCTATTTGGGAAACCAAGTAGCTTCACATAGCCGTCGTCGATTCAACACACCCAGTGCTTGTGAAGTCTCCCCATTGGCTTTCGTCCTTCCGAAATCCCGTCAAACACCCTTCTTCGTATCCTTAAGCTGTCCATGCAATGATAGTCACCAGCACAGTGGAGTTTCTACTAATTCACTTTTTTGGAGACTAACTTTCGGTTCGTCAAAAATTTGTTCTCCAGTTTTTGCTCCAATAAGTCTTC
Organism: Stratiomys singularior; assembly: GCA_954870665.1. Taxonomy (NCBI): domain Eukaryota; kingdom Metazoa; phylum Arthropoda; class Insecta; order Diptera; family Stratiomyidae; genus Stratiomys; species Stratiomys singularior. The sequence continues at coordinate 6,804,526 of OX940881.1, read as the reverse complement.
TCAGAAGCTTCCTTTCGAAAACCGCTAGCTATTTTTTCGGACGCTTGTATAAGAGGTCATACTTAGACCATACTGTTGCATAAAATAGGCAAATAGACTGCATAAATGGTATATTTTGAGTTAACCAGGTAACAAAGACGCTATCAAGGTCAATACGACTTATTCTATCTACTTTGTATATATTTTAAAACAAGAAGGAGTATCGCGTTTTACTCGAAACATTCGCCACGGTTTGCTCTGACCAATCGTAGTCTATTTCTATCATCAACCATTAACTTCACAACCATCAAGACACTGATATGGCTTTCTCAGCTCGTTCAATTCAAACATACACGTTTAGTACCCACACCCAGAGCTGGAAGTTCTGATGTCCTGATTTAGTCGGACCAATATTGTCTTGTCCTTGAACTAAAGATTTATATGATACAAAACGAGGCCACCATAAGTGTCTAGAACCTATCCATTCTCAGCGAGGGACACAAAGGTATCAGTCTTTGAAGTCTTTCTTTAAGATGTTCATCACAACATCCTTACCTTTCTCTAAACAATATTGAAGGATGGAATGGCTGCGAAATTCACAGATTCTCCTCCAAGGAACATGGTATGCTTCCCAATCTGGCCGATGGTAAATATGTCCTTTCTTGGTACTCGGGCGGTGTTATAACTCTGCTTGGGTGGATCCAGGTGTTTATATCCAATCCAATCTATACCATCCATTCTATATGCTCCCATTCACACCGTAAGACATCTCCTACCGCAACACCTTCGCTTCTCCCTGAATCTCGTATTTGAAAAAAATTCAATAGATTTGCCCAGAGTTTAGTCTCTGATTAACATGACACTGCGGTCACGATTTTTGAACAAGAAGAGCTTTCTAAGGGATGAGTGTACTCGCTATGTATTTTCGAAGGTTGTATATAGTAGAAATCTTCTAAGGTCTTCCCATGTTGTATATAGTAGATATGCTGATCGAGAAAAACGCCAAGAAATTGAATGCATGTTTTGTGATGCGCTCCGGACTGCTTTCATTCGTGACGATGTGGCAAATTTTTCCTATAACGTCTAAGGTCCAGGAGTGGTTTTCTTCACAAGTGGTCTGAATTGAATTGTCTCATACTTCTGCACATTAAGCTGTATTTTCCACGTATTCATATAAAACTTTATATCACTGAACATACTGAGGAGGACATTCTGGACTTTTGATGCATTTCGATCGACAGTTTATAGAATCCCCGACAAATATGACCAAAGAACCTTCCGGTAATTCGTTAAATTTATAAACTGGTATATAATTTTTTTTAAATAAAAAAATTAAATTTGCAAACTGTATTTATGAACTGTTAAACTGATGTAGATTGCAAAGAACGTGAGTGTGATAACCACTTCCTGTTGAAGACCAATCTCTGCTTTTAAAGCCGCTTTTGGTAACTTCTTTGACTAAAGATTACCAGCAATAAGAATACAGCTAAAATAGTCTTCGACTAGAAACCAAGAAGATATTTCAAAATAGAAAATGTCTGTACAAAAATTGACTGATCTATCTCATGAATAAGTAAAAAAATATATGACTCAAGTCAAAGAGAACATATGAAACCAAGAAGATGAAGATGACAGCAAATCTTTGCTAGCTACGATAAAATATAGACCAAAATCTAGCGGCTAAACCACAACGTGAACTATTGGATCATCTTCAAAGAGAGACTTAAAACGCAAAAAAGAAATCAGAACGATAAACTTTTAGTAATCTCATTTTAATCGCTTTACTGTTGTTTATGGAACAGATAAGGATACCAGGATGGAAACTACTACTTCCAAAACTACCCACAATTCAACAGAACCTAAAAGTTCTACAGCAATCTGACGAATTTCCATATGCGATTTCCCGTAGTCAAAGCGAAGGCATGAATGGATTACTTAACGCATCAGATAACAGGCTATTTAATCCTTGCTTGTAATGAAACTTGTAATTTTAACTTCAACAGCAGTCCAGAGTCCAATTATTTATAACCAGAGATTCTAAAATTATGTATTATTTTTTCCACTGAAGAGTGCAGAAGACAGCAACTGGAGAAGTACTACTATTGCTCCTTTTGATACTATACTTTTGATACTATCTTGCTCCTTTTGATAGGATCAAAGCACTCCTTAAGTCGGTCGACGTCCATATTTTAACTATTACATATGTTACACTAATCTATAGGGTGAACGGAGAGCCTACTTACGACAGTGTGTCAGAAACATTTTAAGTAGGTTAAAATTTGACAAAGACGAGAGCTCAATGCGGTTCGTATTCCATAATTGGCTACTATTGTACACACAGTAAAGAAAGGATAAAGTCACGCATCCTGTTCAAAACAAAACTGTTCAAAACATGATAAAATCCGTAACGGTCATAATGTGAAGGAAACCCATGAGTAAAATTTTGACTGTTTGGATGTAACCCCAAAAAAGTGAAAAAATGTCCTCCGGTATTTCTTCTTAAATTATGTTATCCTGGGCTTAGATTAAGCATCGCCTTATTTTGCTTTTGTTACCATTTCAATGTGATGTTCTTGTACTCTTGTCTACGGCCCTTTTTTATACAGTAAATTTTAAAAAAACATGTTGCTTTCAAAACACAGTAATAGTCCTTTGAAAACTCAAAAAAAAATCTTTCTAGTTAACTTCTGAAATTTTAAAAGGAAGAATTTAATAATTACTTTATTATTAAAATATAATATTTGACTTAATGGCTCTAGTACTTTTGTTTTTGAATCCAGAGAAATTGATTTGATTATATCTATTCGTCGTGTGTTCAGCATAGCTTAGAGTAGATTATTAAATTTACGAATTAAATCCTTTTTATATCGCCTTCCTTCTACTTGTATGTTTATCAAGAATCTCACGTACTTTTCACTGAAACATCGAGTATGTCGATGTGTTTGCCAAAAGTGTAATCAAAGCCAAATAAATTAATTCCACCTTCAAGCAACCATGACTCAATCGCGCAGTTCCTTTTTTTTGTTTTGTTTTCATTTTTTATAAATTAAATAAATTAAATCTAACCATACTAATCATAATATATTTTCATTATCCCAATAAAATTACGTTATATATCCTTATTAATCCACCTAGCAAAAAAATTTTATTCGTATAATTGAATACTATAAAAATACAAATATACTTTTATCCTTGCTAAGATGAAGCTAAGATCAGATTTCATAGTCTGATAGTTATTGTGTGTGAGATAGACAATAACTGAACATACATTATCGTATATGACACGAGAAATATTTACTTTTAAACGCCATCTTAATATCGTGCGTTGTATTGATTGCGATAAAATGAGCAAAAAAATTAAAACAATAGAATTTATGTAAAGAAATTGAACAAAACATTGAACGTATCAATCGAAATTCCAGAAATTCTTATAACTTAATCGACTTATTATTATCGTACTTATCAATGTATTGTATGCTGTACACTGGAGTAATTAATTTATCCTATCCTATCCTGTTCCTGTCATTTTTTAAACAAATTTATAAACAAAAAAACTTATTGAATACTTTTGGATTGTATATTTGTAGTACAACTTGGATTATGTGTTCATGGTTTAGTTTAAGTGTAAAAGATAAACAAGACAGTTTCAACGCGAATTTTCAGTTCCGAAACAAGCTGGTATGGGGTCAAAAACAAAAAGAAAAATCTTACACTATCTCAGAGTTTACACTTATCTAATGTAGGTTAACCGCATTTACTAAGTATTTAGAAATGATAAAAAAATGTAAGAGTCATGGAAAATATGCTTCATGTTTATCGATTTGAAATTCAAAAAATTCATCTAAATAAATGAGATTTATCTTTGATAGAAATGTGCTGTGCAAGCTTCGTCAAAATTAAACAAATGAATCCAGCGACAAATATTCTGGACATGAGTTGAAATTTCTTATTCGCCATATTAGACAAATAGTTTATAATATTTGTATTCTTCACAAAAGAAATTTGAATGAAAAGTAATTAAATACTCTCAACAAGATGTTTTTGATAAATAATCTACAATACCCCTTTATACTATCTGAAAGTTTATTTGTGTCCTAATAACAAGTAACTAACCCTATCTGCAGGTGATAAAACAAAATTAACTTTAAAAAATTACAAAAACACAAAAAATCTCTTCATTTCTGTATACATACACATGTAACTCCGCGTATTTTGCAACATAAGAAATTAAATAAAAATAGTTTACATACGGCAACAGAATAAAATATGCATACCTAAAATATCTTATGAAATCAGAATATTTTGAATACCTTTACTATACACAAATACGTATTTCGATAGAGTATAGAAATAGTAAATATATAGTTTATATACAATATTATGAAGAACATAGAGAACTCTGAACAGTGAAATATTTATGACAAAGATTTTAACTAATCTAAACATAATAAAATAAATCCTTTAGAATAATTAAATATGTGTGATTCAATACACAAAGAACAAATGTGTTGTACTAACCAAAGATATTAGAATGTGTTAGCATATTGCGATGACGTTAGCAAATAGACCACAAAAATCCGTATGAGTTTGATATTTATATAATATTAGGCACACAAGGAAGCTATGATTATCAAAGGATAACTTAAAAATTACATCTGATGAAAAAAGTATACAAAACTTATTTGTCCTAATATATAAGATAGATTATCATGATATTAATTGTATCGATGAAATGAGATTTAATAAAGATTTACAGAAAAAAAGTTGTTGGTGATAAGGCTGCCAAAAAAGACAAAAAATTGTGTTTTTCTTTGCTAAAGTTTAAACCACTTCATGCATGCACGACCATTAGATATGAGATGAGACATGTTCAAAAAAAAAACGCAAACTGACGTCCTGAACACTCGCATCCTTCTAACTTCAAAACGTCTTTCTACTGTTCAGTTTTTCGAGTACTGACTTGAATTTTCTATGAAAACTTAAATTCTTTTTCGTCTTTATTTTGAATTATTAACCGATTAAACTGATAAGTTCCAATAAAATAATACACATCATTTTTATTTTAGACATAGATGCTTTGCCCAAAGCGTGTCACTTGCATCTATACAACTAGATCATTGTGGGAGAATAGCGATCTTAAAGTGGGTGCCTATAATTGCAAATCGCGCTTGTAGGTGTAATAATATCCTGTCCTTTATAACAAACAACCCGTCATCAATCTCGCTCCCCAGAATGTTATAATGTTTTGCTTTCGGAAGGCAAAATGAGAGGTGTCCCAAAAACGTTTTCGACAGTAATGCGGATCTCAAATGTACTGCATACTCTATCTTTACCGAAATTCAATGATTTCATGATTGCTTGCAAAACTAGTTGCCTTCGCAGATCTCAAAGAAAAATACGGACTGATATTGGCATTAAACTCGTCGTTTTCTACATATGAAATAATTCTCCACATAGTATATTTCTGAAAGCCTGATTGAATATAGCAAATGTTTCAGTTTCAGATTCTCCAAGTTTGAATCGTATTGAAAACAAAACAAAAGTATTTACAGCAAGTTGTTGCTTCTTGAGTGCTTCTGGAATCTAAAATTGTCATACAAAATTGAAATTACCTGTCATTGGAGAACTGTATTATCGTCAACTTACCGCATGTAAAGCTTTAAACGTAACTATAGGGTGTCATAACTTTTATTGAATAAAGGGTGTTTGATGCATTCTTGATTGTTCAGGCAGTTTTTGAAATCAAGCGTTTGACCATACCACCAGCAACCATGTTGCCTTAGATCATATTGTTGCCTACCATAGCGTAAGTGTTCACAAGTGTTAACACTTCGTACAAACTCCTTGAACGGTTTGAATTGACCCAATTTCCACAGCAAACTTTGATATGTGCGATATGTGTTGAATTAACGAGTTAAGGTTCTGAATGACTCTGAATAGCTCTAATTAGCAGGATTAATTCATTTATAGATTTTCAGCAAGGGATGACATGCTCAAAGAAGATGCTTCAATGATAAGATTGCTAATCGCATGGGAAAAATCTGTAAAACTGTATGAAGATAATCTGGGCTGATACAATGTACGTTTAAAAGTACAAAGCAACACAAATTATCTTTTATGGGAAGGGAACATTGATATTAGACATGTATCTTTCACCCTGAGGTCGCTGCGTTTGTTGTGGCAAACATGATCCTGATATGGCCCAATGAGCGATAAAAAGAGGTTGAAAATATTTTTTGGTAGTGGGTGCCATTCATTTTATTGCTGACCTAGAGAATCTTTGGGTCATTGGACGGCTTCACTTCTATGATTTCTTGATCCATACATAGTTCGTTAACGTAGAAATGTTAACTCTTTCATTTTTCAATCGCTGTCAGGATAGTGATAGTAAAGGAAGGAAAGGAAAGTTTATGACACCAGAACGAATGGTTGCTTGGTTTATATTGGGGACGCCTTTTCCACTCCTTCGCAGAGTCCTCCTTCTGTGTCTACCCATGTTTACTCCAGATTATCTTACAAAGGCAACAAAAAGGAGATTGAAGTGCGAAAGCTTATTTTTTTGCATATTACTTATCTTTTTTTGTCTAACGTGTTTTAAAAGCAAGTGCTTTACTACGCCTATTACTGAAAGCGCAAGCCATAATACAGTTTAAGTTTATCTTAAGGGCAGTTCAAAAATTGATACTGAAATATCGTGCGAGTTACCTGAGAGTGAATTACAGACTCTGCTTAAAGCTGACGGGAAATTCCTTTGAGGCGAAAATGCAGAAAATTTGGGATTTTTCGGGCTAATGTAAAATGAGCATATATTTTTTAATATCAATGAAATAAACTCAACGTTTTCTTAACCACTTTTAAACAATTTAGAAGTCAGCAATCATATTCTTTTTCTCGCCACAAAAACGTATAAAAAATCGTAATTACATTTCAAAGAGCTCCATCCCATGCATAAAATGTGCAGTAGCTCAACTTATGGCTAGAAGAAAACTTTTATCATAATATTCCACCCATATATGCCACAAAATTGGATAAATGTGTGACGAGCACCTACTTAAACACTTGACTGTACTTCAATATAAAAGTTTTCACCTTTGAATTTAGCAACTCAAGGATAAACCTTTTAGTCATAAAAAAGGCTTTAATGCTTAGTAAATAGTAAAGTTACGAAAGTTTCTTTGAACTGAATAATTTTCTTTTCTGTTCCAACAATTACGTTTGTGTAGGTTACATTTAAATTTTTATTCGATGAAAATTAGAAGGCAAATGAAGTTAAATTGTTCACAAACATTCGGTCAAAAAATATAAAAATTATTTACGGATTTTCCGCAGCCAATAAACAGTCTTCATCGAGAAACATCGTTTCTTTCAATTATTTTTTACAATCAATTATCACAGTTTTCATTATCATTTATTTTTTTACCATTATTTTTATTATCTTACCAATTATTTCGTTTATCGATTTTTAGAAAAAATTTCTGCAACACAGAACTTTGCATATTCTGTCCTAAAGTACCAAATTATGGTACGGCATGATTGTTTCCTTGACGGTTGACAAAAACGAATGCCTTAATACAAAATGCAAATCTTTGAAAACTATTTACCAGATTTGAAAATATTATTCACTGATAAAATTTGCAGGAGTTTAAGCACTGGTAAAGTGGAACGATCAATTGTTAATTAATTATACTTTTCTGTTATCACTCTAATACTACCTTCAGCTCTCGAGAGCCTTCGCAATCATCCATTCGAGTTTTCTTGTTTTGAACTATTTGTTTTGCTGTTTATTTTCATGGTTGAACGAGAAAGTACCGAAAAGTTCCAATGCTGAAATATGCGAGATGACCATTTCTTTTATTGTTTGACTATTGCAGCGTTTCGCAACATTTTGCGGACACGTAACAATGTGAATACTATTCAAAACCCATTTGAGATTTTATTCTTATTATATCTTCTCGAAATATTTTTAGTGCACAAATTTGTACAAAATTTATTTTTCTTAAAACCCTGATGCGTTGAAATGAAGCGCGTTTGAAGCTTCATACAGACGCTGTCGTCTGTTGATCACCATCAGCATATTAATGTGGTAGTAAGTATAACTCTTCTTTTACTACACTTCAGTTTTTCAGTGAAAGGAAAACAACAAAACTATTGGAACTATTCGGAAGATGCAGATGGCTTTCGGTGATGGTGCTATAAACCTAGCGTAAGCTTCATCAGCCAAGACCCTCAAGAGTGGCTTCTCTCAGGCAGATATACAAAATTTACAAATTTACAACAAGCATTCTTGTTTTACGCAAAAATGAAAGACAATTTACCAATCTGAATAAAGTTCCCCCTGTTGTAGTTGAATACCTTTGATCCAGAGTTTGTTCAATGTATAAACAGGTTGTCTCTTCGATTTCGTTAAGACAAAAGAAGGCCCAATAAGTGCGCAGCATCTTCAAAGTGATAGTCATTACTTTCTTTTACTTTCACGGTGTAGAACACCACGATTGAGGCAACCGCTAACGTTTCTAAAGGGATGATCTACAGGGACGAAGTAGTTTAGTAATCATGGAGTGATATGTGTTTATATCTGAAAGCCAATGAAAACTTTAAACCAGGGAGAACCGGTTCCAATACCATTGGCGCAGCTGCAAACTCATCTAATTTTCCTTTGATGAATCGAGCAAATGGAAACTTCTTAAGAAAAATGAAAAGATTCTCATCAGTTTTCCTTAGACATGTCGACGTTTTTCTACTAAAAAGTTCATCAAAATGCAATGACTTAAAAAAATGATACGAATTATTTAGACACTCATGGTCTGCGATTTGTCAAGGACCTACAGTGCATTTTGTCTGAAAATAAAATCACGTTCCACGACCCTTCGTCTGATATGGCTTTTATCACAATTAGAACCAAGGATACGTTTAAAAATTGAAGATATCTTCTAGATAAAACTGCTTACAATTTTTAAGCGTTCATTTAAAAAAGTTATAGTATTCCTTTATAAGAACAAGTCTGTCTATTTTGATTTGTCTGCATTCAAAATAAAGTTTTAGAAACGACTGTTTTCTTTAAGTGCTCTTGACATGATAAACCAATTATTAATCAAATTCGAAAAAAGACCAATAAACTCATCGTAATATGGAAAACATTAGCTTAGCACTTACGGCTAAATAGATGGGAGCCACTTTTCCTAGAGTCAAGTGCTATCATCTTCTACGTCTTTCTCAGAAAGCGAAGGACTTTCCGCCACTGTGCATGCAAAAATAAGTTGAGTCAAGGAAATCAATTTGATAAAAAGATCAGCAGTGGGTGTGGAAAGGAAGCATTAATATGGACTCGCCCATGAAGGATGATACGTCGATACATATAAATATTTTTCGCAAAAACAATTGGTGACGATATGACCGCCGGCGAGTGCCAGGAGTGAGACCGTGAAATGTTATTCCCGAACATTAGAATAGATTAAAAGGATTAACGGAAACTGGGACCCGAATTACGAAAAAAATTTCTATCTTTCGTGTCACTTTCACTACGTGTCGGAAACGCTTTCACAACCTTTAAGGTGCCCAAGTTAAAAAGTGAGTTATGATATTAAAATAAAAACTCTCGCTATCTTGTCCTTGAATCGCTTCTCTTCTACATCACAACCCCCCCAAAACAAGAACAACACCAGGATGTTCGCCGGGTGTGAACAGGGCGAATGAATATCGTAAGCTACATTATGTGCCGGCACTTTGAAATAAGTTGTTCCTGCGATTTGATTCGGGATGCTGTAAATGACATTTGAATAGCATCAATTTCATCCAATTAAGGTTCAAAGCGAGTCGAAGAGCAAAGGACTTACACGACAAGGATGAAAGCAGACGCAGAGGTGGCAGGAGTATGAAAGTCAGTTAGGAAATGTGAGTTAAGGAGCTGCGGTGATGGTGCGAATGGGCTTTTATTCCTAGAAATTCTATCGAACGAAGGAAACGGTCGAGGAATGAGCTCACTTCGGTCGATTGATTCTCACTACACTTGTGTTCTAACATCATTATGCCGCCCTTTCTATTTCACCCTCTCGACTATGACTTATTTAAATTTTTCACTTGTCATTTAAGAAAAGAAGTGAAATCCAACGAGAAAATTTCATTAAAAATTTTTGGAAAAGTTTTTGTTTTGCGCGTATTTTAATTTCATTATTTAGAGATGAAATGATTACTGGAAGAACATGTCCGAAAAAGTGAGGTAAAACGTTCAAATACTTGAAGCAAGCCACTCTGTTATCAGTGAAATGTGAATGAATCCTGAGCCATGAATATTCAAAGTCCGTGGAACATTTCTCAAATAAAAAACCAAATGCTTGCAATAGACTGACTGTGAGCAGGAGTCCAAATTATTTCAACACGTACAAGTTCCTTGACTGAGAACATTCCTGATCAAAAAGATGTCTCACTTGACGATCTAATTTCATCTATTTTAAAATATGAACCAGCTGCACAATTCTGAGATTGGCATTCTGGCAATTCTGAATGCATTCGATAATCTTGCGTGATAAACTTACCTGATTGTGTATCGTTGACGTTATGGTACTGCAACCCCTCTTGCGCCTTGTCCTCCCGTAAATCAAACATCCAACATTTTGAGACCAGCAAAAATCTTCTTTTCTTTTTTTATTGCAAAAGTTCAGCTTAGTGAAGCTTCTGCAGTCTTACAATCTTGTAGACCACAAGCTCGTCAAAAACATTTTCCTGCATTTGGTTGTACCCTATTCGCCAGTGAAATCCTTTAATGATTGCTCCTCGAATGCGCCTTAGGACTCGGCTATGAATCGAATTTACTTCGTTATTGGTTTTTTGCGTCAGTATACATGTTTCACAACAGTAGCATAGCACCATTTATGATGCAGTACAACCCTTCCTGATTGAGCTGAAGCTTCGGAGACCTGCCATTCTGACATTGTGAGTTATACAGCTACAAGAAAGCATACTGCTGGCGTCCAAAGGAGTTTGCTTTCAAATCATATCGGATCTTCTTGTGGTCAATAGACAACTCGATATTTTTCCTCACTATTTAGCTTATTTCGTGTATTTGCTTCGACAATTTTCGTAGATGAATAATTGGTGGCTTTGTACGCCATTAAGAATAATAATGGAATATTCTTAATATCAATAAGAACAATGTACATATACTAAATAATGTACTTTTCTCTTTAGTTTCCTTTGACCATATTCGTCGAATTCTGGTTTTGGTTAGCGTCAAATCGTCAGATTCGTGTCACTCCTGACTTGAGGTAGATTTGCTTAGTCGCGCTTTTGAGCTATCTTGCTCCACTGGTCAACGTCATCATTAAAATCAGATATACATCACAGTCTTACAGGTGTCTTACAATTTTTCAAGTCAATCAGTATCTAAACGTTACTTTTTTAAATTTCTGGCGGTTAGCTTTGAGTTTCGATTCGTGTATTATTCAAATCATATTAACCTTTTGATGTATGAAATATTATGAAATATCCAATCTAATAAAGAAAATAAATATTTATTATTTGAGGAATTTTGTTATTTGATTCCCATTCCCTGAAGTTTTGTTGCGGACTGTACGACTGATCGAAACGCGGGTATACCAAGGCAAATAAGAAAGTTGACCACAGAAACCAACGCTTAACGAAACGAAAAAATGAATCCAGTTGCTTAAGAGATGGTGTTCCGAATAGAGGGTTCGATTAAGACTACTTTTTGTGGCATTGAATTTAACGAATAGTGCGTCAAAAATGAAGAGATAACTAATGCAGACTTCATATTTATATTTTTCTTTTTTTTTTCTCATCTCCAATAAGATTCAATATTACATCATTTTGAATAATAACATCCCTAGACGCAAACCTTTCTCACTACATAAACCCTTTAATTTGGAACTACACCGCCCAACATTCACCTTCACTATTGCATATCTCTCAGAATTTCGCCGACTATTTTATCTCTCACTGAAAACTCACTTACCCAGCTCCAAACGCCGACAAGAAGCGAATTTTTGTTCCACGGCGAACTCACTCACGTGTTGCGATGTACATGTTCTTGCCGTGCGGCTCCCTGTCTCGCGCCTTGTCAAATTCTCGAGACGGAGAACACCACTTGGATGGCATGTCTTCTGAAAGTGCCGCTGAGTGTTGCGAAATCTTAAAATGTGTCCAAATAACGATTGTCCATTGCCATTCAAGTGCCATTCTACGCGTTAACAGTTAAATATTCGGACAGAAAGGGCGTCATTTCGTGCAAAACGCTCAAAGTGCGAAAATCGTGCAGTGAAACGGAGGAAGCGCTAACAAGCGCAAGACGAATTCATCTCATGTCGGTGTCGTTTTGTTTGTACACTCCGCCGTGCTTATCGGTCGCTAATTAGAAGTGAAATTTTTGAAAATGTCAGTGACAGGCATCATTCGGCCGATTTACAGCAATCCCAGTGCACATAATGGTTTACGAAAATGCATAATCGACGAAGTAGTCAACCACAAAAATTTCCTTCATGAATGGAAACGAGTGAGTACCTGCCAATAGTCCTTCAAGTATTTTGTCTCAGATACAGTAGCATGAGTGTCGCCAATGATGGAGTTAGCACCAAAATACTCCTCCTGGACTGTAAAATGCCCTTACGGCGTCTCTACTTTCCACGCCGACTTCGAACTCATGCTGCGGTATTCTGGCATTTAGAAAATCTATTTTGAGACAACAATGTGACGAAGTATCTGCAAGTACTCCATCCACTGCGTAACAACTTCTCATCCGAGTTGGGTGCGGGGTACGCATCTAATAGTGATGTGATAAGCTGTCTACTGCGTTACGAATAACAAAACACAGAAAGGTCGCGTTGAGCGGAGCACATTACTTTCCAGGCTCCGTTTACAACCAGTGACTTTCCCTTTTTATTCTAAGCGGTCAAGGGAGTTGCCAGCCGTGATATTGTGCGAAATTTCTATTTATTTCAAGACGACATCAGACATTTCTTTTCCGAGTCAACTGGAATTATCTCATGTAGATTTACTCAAACACGCAGTGTTTTGATGGATAGTTTAGGAAAAACCAGATTTGCAGAATAATCATTTTGCGTCTTATCTTAGTGCTTTTGTGATCTTCTGCATACTGTTCGGTATAACGTACAATAGAGGATAAAAAGATAGCACACTTGATAATATCTCTTTATTCAGTAAACCTCTAAATTGAGTGGGATGAGATGATCTTAAAAATCTACCATGTAAATTTAAATGTGCATTCGTTCTTGAAAATGATTATATAGTATTATATTTATACGTATAAAGATGGGACAAATATTTATTTAAATATAATTATATTTTATATAAATCTATTTTATATAAATCTTTTGAGAATAGTACTGCATTGGTTGTAATTTATTCTTTGTAATAGGTCAAGTACGATTGTTTTATTTAATTCAATGTTAATTGGGCTGAAGCTTTATGTGTAGCAAAACTGACATCGAATTCCATTTTATATTTTCCAATACAACTGTTCTTCTTTCGTAAAGTAACTGATTGAATAATATCTTCCAGTACTTCTATTCGTGTTGGTTGAAATCAACATGACATACCCACAAACTTACAAACCTGGAGATTTCAAATCGCATGATTTTAGAGGCCTATTGACTTGAGCATAAAATATTGTCTTAAAATTTTAAATTCAAAATAAATTATTCTTATGTGTGACGTCACTGTTTCGCCCCAAAAGTACAGCCCTGTGCCAAATCGCATTACATCGTTAATCGCTCGCATCTGTCAATGTTGAATTCTACGTTTTTCGTATGACAGCTTTATCAGCTGTTCGATTGTGGTGCTGCCTGATAAAACAAAATAAGCAAGTGATGCGATTGTGGCCATATTGGCGGACGACAAGATATTTTTGTTTATCGAATCGGACTTTTCAAGTTGTTTCCAATTTGTGTTTCTGTGAGCCGTACAATTGCTCGAGTTATATGAAAAATTCAATTCCGAACGCACGGACAGTACAGTAGAAAGGTGAAATGTTTGAAGTTGTAGTTGCAAATATCTTTGTGTAGCCTTGACTGACAATTGAAAAGTTACTACAAAAGTTACTTACTACAATTTTTGCTTTTGTTTTACAATGTTGCTTGATTGTTTTGAATGTTTCTCATACATTCTCACGCTGAAAAATGATAAAAAGTTGACGGAATGCATAATTGTCGAAAGGCCCCCAGTTCTAACCTCACTTTCTCATGTTCTGTTTTCCTTTGGCATTCAATGGATTTGTTAATTTATTTTTAGGTTTGCTCAGAATACGCGATACAAATGGAGCATAGTTATTCGCGGGATACACGGCCCGTTGAAGGTGCTAATGGCCTGACAACGAGAACGTTGATGGTGCATAGGCCACCGCAATGTCCGTCATGTCACAGTCACCCAATTGATGAGGGCATTGATCTGGATGAAGCAAATCACCCGCCCATTCCATCGTATAATGAAGCTGCAGCTAAAGAGGCGATGGACGAATGTACGAAGATTGCAAATGGAGTTCGTAACAACAATTCAAATGATGAAAACTGGGAAGAAAAAGTTAATTTGTAAGTAGTAGAAATGGCCTAAGTCGATGCTCCTGAGAACATTGCAGCACAGATACATTTTAGTTATATTTCAATACTTTCGTCGTAGGAATTAATCTATTTTTTTTTATGATTGTCCCATTAGAACAGGATGGACTTCACAACAAGAGCGATTATTTGTTCGCATTGCCCGAATTCTTGATATGGATCACTTGGCACGTCTCGCAACAAACGGTCGACAGCACGAGCCAGTGCAACGTCGAGTGATAATAGATCGTTCAGTGGACAGAGTTCGGCAAGCATTTGCATCAGTGTCTTGGGAACCAAAACTGACCCAGTGGATTCATGGGATTCTGATGGAGTGTCTGCCGTCTACGTACATGGCATCGTACCTTGATATTCTACAAACTTTGAAAACTAAACTACCCACACTTATGGAGAAAATGCTGTTCGGTCGGCCGATGAACGTGAATCAAGAACTTTTGGCTCCTGTGATGAAGAAACAATGGGATCCCATTGTTTCACAAAAAGTAAAATTAGTTTTCTGTATGAAAAATCATTTCCTAGTTGTGTATGAAATATTTCTTTTTGCAGAGTCGAAAAATCCCCGCCAACTGTGTTATACTCATTGTACCTGCAACAGCAGCTACTGGTCCTCTCCCCTCGCGACTACAAAAATGGTATCAATTGTTTTCAACCATTGCACCAATTGTTCAAGTGAATCCACAAACGGCAGGTAAATGGATGAGAATTACGATTTTAACACATAATCGAATATACCTTTTCTCGTTTAGCAAATGCCCTGCACAAACAACCTATCGACCATGTTGCGGAACACCTAGTTTCAGCATCACGTGCGAAAATTCAAGAACTGCGCAACGAACAACCAAGTCGTCATATAATTCTGATTGGTTTCAATGCGGGCGCTTCGTTAGCCTTGCAAGTTGCCCTTGCCGAAAATGTAAATAGTATAGTATGTATGGGTTTTGCATATAACACAGTGAATGGTGTGCGTGGTGCGCCTGATGATCATATTTTGGACATAACAACTCCTGTGATGTTTGTGGTCGGACAAAATTCAGCGAGATCCAGGTAAACGTTGCAGATGATTTATTATCAAGTTTAATTGTTAAGATATCTCCACTGATATCTGAGATATCAGCGAACCGATTGACTTGCTCTTTAGATATTTTCACCACCAGTTAAATTCTGGGGAGTTCAGTAGCAGAGGTTTTCTTACGGCCTTTTCCTTTGAATATAAATAAGCCTGTTCTATGTGCGAGGCTTTTATTTTTGGGGTCAATGAGGCAATGCGTCACCTTATCAGATTATTTAATGTTCTAAAACTTTAGAAATTTCACTGATTAGTCTACTACTAACGGATCTGATTCACTTCCGGACTGTACAACACATCTTATTCCTAACTCTCGACTAGAACGAACTATGCTTCGCGTCTAAATTCACTCTCGTGGCTCTTTTTGTTTACTTCGACTCACTCATATAAAGGATTAATTGATCGACAGTCGAAATAAGCGAAATTTTAAATTGCATTGTTTTCGATACACAGCCTCGATTCTTATTTCTGTTTTACATTTTACCGCTCATGACACGGTAGGGCAAAGTTAGCTTTACTTTCATTGCGAGTATTTAATTTGAGGCCTTACCGCTATCCGCGGATCACAACGTTTTTTATCGGAACATGTCACAATACCTTGACTCTGCGTGTTTTTGCTGGAAGGAAAGCAGGTCAGCTCGCCGAATTCGCAGGGCCTTCGTTGCGTAAAACGTGTACTCAGTATGAGAGTCCCTTATGCTGGTGACAATGGGCAGTCTTTGCTAAGTGGGCTCCCTACCTCTCCTTAACAATATCTCTATAGACTTCTTTCAAATAAATATGGTCTTTTATGCATTACAGTCAAGAGGAAATCGAATCTTTACGTGAGAAAATGCAATCCCAAACATCTTTAGTAGTTGTTGGATCGGCTGATGACGCACTTCGCGTACCGAAAAACAAACGACGAATAGATAATGTGACACAATCAATGGTGGACAATATGGTTACGGTAAGCTTTATTACATTCGTTACTCAAGTTCTTATAGCATAGGGAAGTTGACATCTTGTTATTGACCTTTCCATGTCATCTTGTATACTATAATCAATCGGTCATCTTTTTTTTTTTTCTAGGATGAAATTTATGAATTCATCAGGACATGTATTACTAACCCACCTGGACCGCGTCAACCAACGAACAATATAAGTTATGTTAATATGCACGACGGACAGCAACAAGGTCGAATTTTAGGAGCTGGTGGCCAAGTTATTCGAAACACGATCCGCAAACGGAAACAGAGTCAAGGTTCGGACTCCGAGAGCCGTGCACCAGCCAAGGCGGGTAAATTTTTACCGAACCGACAAACTATAAGTAAGTTTAAACATTTTCAGCTCTAATATAAAATCTGTATTGAATTTCTTATCTACCCATTTTATTTCAATTGTATATGAATTCGATTGTTAATGAAGAACCACCTAAAAAACAGAAAATTGATGATCCGTTTCAAGTTAAGCGGAAAGGTATTTGCTTTATCTCTTTATTGGGTTACGTTTTAGTAGTGATGTTTTAGCCATTAGTTAAATATCTTCCAGGAAGCACTTTCATGTTCAATTACGTTGTGATGCAGTTTAGTTTAATTAGCTTTAATTTTAAAATATATTCTACAAATCTTAAATGACTAATAACTATTTATCACTTCTGCTACCCGCAGTCGGTCGACCTCGTACACGACCGTTAATTACAGGAGCAACAGTCGCAACGGCTAAGCAAAAACTCATTTCCCAGCCATCGCCTGAAGTATTGAATATGGCGATTCAAAGTATTCTGCCCGAAGACGAAAAGGGTCCAACTCAAATAGAAGAGATCGGCGAAGATGGACAGATGATGCAATATGAAATAATCTCACAGCCAAAGCTAGAAATAAGACAGACGCCAACGAGCAACATCTCAAACATTCGTAACTCGCCATTAGTCGTGCCGATGATTCAGCGGACAGCTGGAGGATCGATTGGAGGCGTACAGAAAATGAAAGTCGTTCCGACCAATCAATTTGTGCATTTGAAACCGTCACAAAACAATACTCAAAAAATATACACCATCAAGACGTCTAATATCAACATGGCGGGACCAGGCGGTGATAATCTGCGCAGTCAAGGGCAAATTTTCACAGTGAAATCGACACCGACTGGACATCAATACTTACAAGGACCTACATCAAGTCCGCTTGTTATCAGTCCAACGAAATATACAGTACTAAAGTCGAGCACAGGACAACCGACAATAGTCACGACTGAGTCGAGTGAAAAAACCAACGATCTCTCTAATACGAACATTTTTGATATTCCTATCATTTTTGCGGATAACGATGGAAATATTCATGACACCACGCCTATCACAGCGCCTGGCTCCAGTGTACCGACATCGCTGACATCAACGCCTTCTGCGTCGCAGATTATTATAACTTCCCAATCGCCACACATTAGCGGATCCGATCAAGTCGGCGTGACTCAAGCCAAGAGTTTTATACTGAACACGAATGCAGGACTGCAGAAACCAATGCAGAAGGCAAATAAAGTTGTGTTTATCAATCGCAATTCGATGAAGCCGTGCCCGAACATAATATCAAAAAGCGTGCCTCCTCTGAAGTATGCTAAAGTGCTTGTAACGAATCCAAAGACTTTAACGCCAAGCTTAGTGACGCGTCCAGTGGGTGTACACAATACTGGCGATGCCAGTTCTGATAAAGCCATGACCACCGTCACAATTCAAAAGCCAAGCCTAGCTAATATCCTCAAAGGAGTTCCTGGTCAGCAAACGATAACAACAAACCAACAAGTTATTGGCACAGTTCAAAACGTGAATAAACAATTCCAACCGATAATTATCAACGTCGATTCGGACAGAACAACCATCAAGAATATGATTAAAGTTGGCGATGGCACTGGTCAGTTAAAGCCTACGATTCTCCTGAAGCCTGGCAACATTAAAACCATTCCAGTTCTAAAGCCGGGGATCTTAAATCGAAATGTCACGGTGCGCAAAGTAGTGAATCTCGTTCAAGGCAAACCGACCCTTACAGCCACTATTTCGCCAGTGGTGACATCGGGGGATGCAACGAAAACAATTGTTGTTTCGTCTGCGTCAAACCAAATGGTGACAATTCCAACAGCAACAAACACGAACACCATTACTATAGCGGGTAGGCAGAGTAGTGGAGCTGGAAATGATGCCTCAACCAGTGAAAGCCAGTAGTAGTAAATTGACTATTGCAAGTTAACAGCTATTCATTTTTCATTACAAACTTACTTAGGCTTGTATATAAAATTCACATTTGTTTGTCTGTCCTTAGTTATTCCAAGGAAACTAATATCTTTAAGTATGTATATTACTTCAAGTTCACATTGGATTTTAATAATAAAGCTATAAATATTTCTAAGATGCTTTTAGTTTCACTTTCCATGCCCCTAGTGGTCACGGCACGGCACTTTTTATTTCAATTAAATTAGTGGGGATATGCAACACAATTGAAAGCATTCGTTGTGAGCACATTATACTCCAATTTAAAATCTTTCGTGCTTGGCTGTGAATCCACTAACGTATCAAAACCTAGCGCTAGAGAAAATTGAAGCGAATATCCTAAGAAAAAGAGGATTCCTAGAGGAAGATTCGTTAGTGTTGAATCTATCTGTTAATTACGTGGATTTGCTTAATAAAAACCAGAGGAAACATAGAAAGGACTGGTCGATTAACGACGATGATGAATCGCTTTTCAGGTTTTCAATTGGTGGACGCAATCGATGCCGTTCTTTTTAAGAAGATGAGACAGACAGAGAAGTGAACTTGCGGCGAAATTGGAGATCTCCGTCAACACAGCCTCATTAGAAAGGTGCTGACATCTGTGGAAAATTGAACCAGGAATAGAAAGAACGAGGTCAACCAGGAAGATTATGCTTGGGGTAATATTGTAATAAAAATCGGCTTTCTTGATTGGCTTCATTCGTCAAATCCGGACGGTAGTTTCCTTTTTTGAAACCCCACCTTTCCTACCTATTTCGGCCCTTCATGATCAATTCTATCAATTAACGAGTAAGTTTTCATATGACTCGAGAAAACCAGAAGATATTTATTGATTACTCGCAAATGATGTCATTCTCCACTTGTATTAATAGCAACCAAGGGTATGTGCAATCAGAACTTTCACAATTGCAGTTAGATCCTTGGATATATTGCGAATCAGGTGCACATACAGCGAAATTAACGAGTTACCTACGTAATCAATTGAGTACCCATAAGATTCCTTGGTAGCTGTCGAAGCACGATACGAATATAGAAATGCATGCACACGTTAGTCATACAAAAGAATAAAAATCGAACACTAAAATAGCCGCTAGTGTGGAGTGATGAGCGTTGAGTGCTCACGAACAATATAGAGAAACGATGAGCAATTACACTCATACTCCCAGAACGCAGAAATTTTGGGGCAGGCATTATATCTACCTGCGTTTGCTCCGAAAAAAACAACGCAATAAAATTCCTTGACAGAAATAACAGCAATTTATTAAAATACATAAATATCGAAAACAAAATCTAGTTAACATCCATAGTACACTTGGGAAGTGCGGCACTGAGTTCTTTCTTGACGTTATCCATATTTTTAACGAATTGTAAATTGGATATTTTCAAATATTCCAAATTCGTCAATTCTTTTACAGCCATCAAGCAGCCATCATGAAAATTCGGGCAGTTTGAAACCTCCAATTTTTTCAATGAATCCTTCGCATTAATCAAGCCATCCAAGCCTCCGTCTTCCAAATGTTTGCAACTGTTCAAAATAATTGTATCAATCTTCTTGCATCCTTTGAGATGATCGAAACCGATTTTCATTATAGTCGCATTAGTTGCATCTATTTCCTTAACCTCTAGACGAACATTCTCTGGAGGAAGGGCATTATAGTCGCTTATGAATTTGCCCGGAGCTAGGGTAAAGCAAACGGTTCCTGAATTCTTGAGGATCCATTCAGCACACAAACGATTCGGTCCGACTTGTTCCAGGCGGGAGGCGTCCACTAAATTGAATGCGCTGGAAACATAAGTCCACAATTCGCGAATGCATTTGCCATGGTATTGGTGAGTGTTGCTGGAGCCAACGGGACGAAAGATTGCTCGAAGCATCCTTTGATGCTAATTGAAACTGAAAGTGCGCAACTAAATATTGCACCGGCAAATGTACGTACTTTTTATTCACAACTGACTTTTTGCTTTGCATTATTGATTCATCTTGCCATATGAGCAATGTTGTTGTTAATAGCTGAATATGATTTTGAAACGAAGAAATAAAGAATTATTATTTCCGTTTTTTGTCTTCTTCGGAACTGCTGTTAATACTACATATTCAGTTAAAAATATTATTATTCAATTGGAGTTTGTTGTTTAGATGCTACAACATACCCGTCCTTTGTTATCCTTGCCTTGATTACTTACACAACGAATCTTGCTTTGAAGAAGACAAAACATTAAGGGAGAACATATAAAATGATTTCCGATATTAAGGTCAGTATGAAGTCGATGTTGAAGAATGAAATTTCTATTCGCGTTGCCATTAAATATTAAAACATTTATTCTGATTATTCAATTTATTGTACCAATAATGTAAGGATGATGCTGGTCAAGTCGAAAACGTAAAATAAACTATTTTGGCATGTGACGATTATGTTAATTAATGGTGGCCTGGCAAAAATATTTATTTTCAATCTCTATCCACGGAACCATTTAAACAAATAATACTACAATTAATACACACCCTATATTCAGCTCACACGCCTGGCAGTATGAAACTTTTTTGTTGACATACATAAAAAATAAGAAACGTCAAAACATTACAGACATCACAGAAAGATACAAAACGCGACGCATTCTGTTTGCTGTCAGTGTTCGGCTGCAAAGTTTTCTTCTCAACTTTCCGGAACGGGACGACCGTGTTGTATGTGCAATTAATCCCAAAATTCGTAATCTCGCGTCTATATATTTGTTATGTGATTACGTTAAGTGGATTTTTGTTGAAGTTCTAAAGAGAAAGCGATCGAAACGAAATTCAGGAAAATGTCAGAATCATACGGTACGAAGAAAATGTTTTCTGATGTTTCTGCACACAAAAGAAAGAAGTTTCTTGCTTAATGGCCGCAATATTTACTTTTGTTTTCCCACGTTTTGTGTTTTTCCAGACTACCTGTTCAAATTTCTAATAATTGGAAGTGCTGGAAGCGGAAAGAGCTGCCTATTACATCATTTCATCGAAAGCAAATGTAAGTAATATTTGCGAGGGTGGCGATAATGGAGCAGGTGTTCGAAAGATTTTGATAGCAAATGAGGTTGATACGCACCAAAAGCGTCTCAGTCGACTGCCCCCTTACCGCGTCACGTTAAGAGGCGCGAAGCGAACAGAAATTCGTAAGCGAAAGCAGTAGTTTTAACATTTTAAGGTCATTTTGATACGGATCATCGATTGACTTTGGCAGTTTTTGTTTCGTGCGAATAATCCACAATGTTGGATAAATATTCTTCGTTAAAGCTGCCTGCTCTCCAAGTGCTAATTATTTTCGTTGTAGTGCACGACAAAGAATCCCAGAAATGTGGAAATAACCAATATGTTATATATTCATAAAAACAAGAATACTAATCGCCAACGTGACCTCTTGCTCACGGTGAAAACGGGTAGGTGGGGAATAACCAGCAGCCTATAATGTGGCTCATTGTGGTGCATGTCGTGTTTACGGAGAAAGGAGCAAGTCCTTCAACGATTGTTGTGGCCAAGTAAAAATGTAAATATGTTTTGATTTTTGCTTCATATTCCGAATATAAGAACATCTTTGTTGTCAATTAGCACCAGCTCGAGAACGTTTCAGTAGCAAGAACGTGTTACGTACAAAATCGATTTATTTGTAGACGTTACGTCGGATATATAATAAAATATTGATTGTGTCGAAAAAGCTGTTATTCGATCAGAACTGTAAACATTCGATGTGGCATGTATCGGATGCCTACGCGTCACAGTGAATAAATGGAATTGTTGCAAACAATCTGGAGTAATTTCAGGCAGTCTACTCAAATTAATTTTGAATCAATAAGATAATCGCTAGGCCCCTTAGAATAACTACAAATTGAATTGCCTCTCAAGGACACAGGTGTTTATGTCCTAACCACCAACAACAATGTTACATATAAAACCGAAATTTCAGTCACGGCATTTGCCTTGACGCTGGCGAAGTCATGTGCCCACTTTGATTTTTTTATTTCTAGATAAATCTTTCGAAGTCGATAAATTCAGCGTATCTAGAGAGTTTTTTTTTTGTTTGCCGGCAATTTATTTTCCCGGCTCTTGTTTGCATTTATCAGCATTAATTTGAATTGTATTTCGTTGTTCAAGTGAACACATGGCCGCTATTTGTTTACAAAACGATGCAGTTAATTTGCAACCCTTGCAACTCATCACTTCCTGTGAACATGCGACATCTAAGAGCAAATTCGACTTCACCAGTAGTAATTTGAGGCTCAATGTGTTAATGAACTGCATTGAAATCCATTCTTCAAATTTCCATCGAAGAAAAGATACGCGGAGATGTGCGGAGAGAGTATGCTATTTTATTCTCCTATCATTCTAAACAAATGTACATGATCAATGTTTGTATAATTTAAGCAGTACATATTACAATTTTAAAACTTGTGATAATAAAAACATTCTATATTATGTATTTGTTTATAATTTTGAGATAAAATTTTCACATGCGCATTACGAGACACTTTGGTTGAATAATAAAATATTTGCATACGTCGTGTATTGCCTACATTACAATAGGAGCCATAAAATATTGTCTCGTTGTTTACTTCACTTGCATTGGAGTGAATTTTCGTTAAAACTATTAAGTGGGCCGACATAACTAGATAGAAAGAATCAAATGCAGTATACTTTGCCAGATATTCTTATCTTTTGAAGACTCGTCATTTAAGTTATGATGCATTAGTATAGAAATATTTAAAAGAAAATTTGGCAAATTCCGTTCTTAGATTGATTTTTATTTTTGGCGAACAGACAGCCTTTCAAGGCCGATATAGTCAGCTTTTCAATGTTCTGATTACTGAAGTTCGAGCAACCGAACTTTATGTTCTATACGGATAGTAGATTATCGTACAATGAATTTCTTTTCACTGAAATTAGTTATTTTTCATGTGCCCTCATGTATTTTTTTAACATAAGATCCGAAACCCAAATCATGGTCAGAATATTCTGCCTTCAGTCATCCACAGCTTAGTTGATCTCGTTATCCTTCAGCGTAAAAATGTAACCGACAAGTTTGCATCAACATTTTTAGACTAAATTTTCAGTTTTGCAAAACCTTTAGGATGGTGAAGAAGTTTTCCTTTGATTTTTTTGCCGTTCCGAAGCTCCTAAGTTCCACTCACTATATTCGGTAGTGCCTAAAGCTCACTCAGGATCTGGAAAGTTCAATGAGAGCATTCCATAGTCGTTTGGTAACTACTTGGAAGCAAACATTACCCAAGATAACGAAAACTTATATGAGAGCAGAGTTCTGGACGCTAGTCAAATAAAGTTGTGGTACATTACGTGAATTTACATGTACTAGGGCCTAAATATTTGGATAAAAGTCTATACGAAAATATATTAAAAACGCTTCATTATCTGTATCCTTTCAAATTTCTGGCAAGAATATCATCCAATCATATAAAGTCAATTTTTATCTATAATTTTTAGTCAAAGATGATAGCTCGCACACAATTGGCGTGGAATTTGGATCACGCATTGTAAACGTTGGTGGCAAATCAGTTAAACTACAAATATGGGACACTGCTGGACAAGAACGATTCCGTTCCGTGACACGATCATATTATCGTGGTGCTGCTGGTGCTTTACTTGTTTACGACACCACTTCACGTGAATCGTTTAACGCCTTATCAAATTGGTTGAATGACGCTCGAACATTGGCCAGTCCGAATATTGTTATTTTACTTGTTGGCAATAAAAAGGATTTGGAAGAGTCACGTGAAATAACATTTTTGGAAGCCAGTACATTTGCACAAGAAAACGGTGAGATGTGCATGTTGTCAAAAAACGAAACCAAAATCCTTAAATTTCCAATTGCGTTTTCAGAGCTAATATTTCTCGAGACAAGTGCTAAAACCGGCGAAAATGTCGAGGAAGCCTTCCTGAAATGCTCGAAAACAATTCTAGCTAAAATCGAAACTGGCGAATTGGATCCGGAACGTATTGGCAGCGGAATTCAGTACGGCGACGCCGCCTTGCGTAGTCTTCAAAATAAACAGAGAAAAGTCCAACAACCGGATTGCGGGTGTCGCGTTTAAAATTTTATTGTAGCAATTATTTAAGGATAATGGCTACGAAATTATCTTGTAGTTGTTAAACGTCTTGTATTTATTTTAACGTTTTATAATGTAAAGCCCACTTGGGCTTAAAAGTTTGTTTTACTTTTTTGTAATTATATTAAAGAACAAAATAAACAAAATAGTCAAAGATACAAACAGAAAACAAGAGGAATTATCAATTATCAGATATATTGAATATGAAATAATATTTGTGCATATAATAACTTTATAAAGTATAGCGTTAAAAGTCACTCAGTTTCATTTCGACAAATTAAGTCCTTTATTTGATCATTGCATATGTTTGGACACATTTTGAGATCGATCGATATTGTGATTTTTATTGCCATGTACGATCGATCTATGAAGTAGTCGGCCAAGTGGATTTCCATTAATGTAAAAAGAAATTTCCAATTTTGAAAAATTTAAACAGTGTTGCAAGCCAGTGCCCCTGATTATGTAATGTAAGATACATCGCCAGCAAAAAAGGAATAAAAAAAACTGACCGATGAATTAACTTCCTTCCATTTAACCTGAATTTTAACAATGTAATTTGTTGTGTTCCGTTACAAAAGTACGAATTAGACAAATTGGACCTTTAAAATCAAACCTTTTCCTTAGAATAAGACATATATTCTCATTCTTCTTTTAATTCTTGTAAAAATACGTTCATCATTTATTTTATATGAGTTAGTGATATTCTTAGAAATCAACGTTCTGTTAATATTATAACATGAATCAGTTATTTAATTACACTATTTTAAATACCAAATTAAATGGAAAAAGGAGAAAAGTTTAAGTTTTAATATAAAATATGTACAACTAGTTCGAAATGTATACACTATTTAAATTATAATTTTATTCTTAATAAAACAAAAATAATGGATAAATTGAAAGATTTTTTCCGTTATAACCACTGACAATGCAACTAAATACAGGCGAAGAATGGTTCCAAGCTATGGTTACGAAAATAACTAAGTGAAATTAGAAGTATAGTAGTTATTACGTCGTAATTATAGTCATATACATGGTATTATATAGGGGTATTCTCCTTACTGTCCGACTCTGCAAGGATTGGATACCTAAAAAAAACTAAAGCCTAATCAGCTTGCATGCAGTACGACAAAACAAATAATTAGAAAAAATTAGAATATTAACAATTGGCACCAGGTGCATTTCTTTATTTTTAAAGGAGCCTTTACAAATACCAGCACAATGCTGAGGATTGTGCTGGTGAAAAAAGAGCTGGATCACCCCTCCCCCTAACTTGCTGGTTAGGAAGCTGCGTACAATTGGAAAAAGCACCATCAATGTACGTACGAATTCTGGAAGCACACAAGAAGATAGTCTTACATCCCTACTATGGACTTATGTCACTGATCAAATTTAATTAGATGTTCAGAAACTTGTCAGGCGTAGGCAGACATATCACACATTTTAACCAGGGTAAATTGATATAGTGCTGGGAGCACTTCGAAATGTTCATCACTGGTGCCAAGATATAGGTTTAAGACCCAATCGTGATGAAACTGCACTGGTGGCATTCACAAGAATGCGGTTAAAGTCCAACTTTACCTCATATATGATAATAGGAAGGAGATTAGGGTCCAGAAAGAAAATTAAATTATCTCAGAACATTGAACTTTCGGCAGGCCCACGTGGAACGAGGACATTAAAGCAATGCCGTCATGTTGTGCAGGAACTTTTCGGATGACTGCTGGAACCAATGTGGATACATCCATCTAACCAGACCATAGTATGCATCCCACATTGAATGTATACTCTGAGGCACCAAGAAATAAAAATTAGGCGAGCATTACAGCATTTGGCTTGCGTGTGTTTCTACGGAGCCATAATCTTATGTTCTGTAGCAGCCCTTTCGATAATTTTCAAACGATCACCCCTTGAAATTCAAACACATTACCTCGCGCTGGTGACAAGGATTTGAAGCTTATCACGATTAATTTAAGATTCAATACGGTGAAGCGAAGTATAGGGGATGAAGTTAAAGAATTTCTGCTTAAAAGATTACAGATAAATCTTAGTCGAGTTCGCTTGCGAAACGTCTAAATTGGAGCATTTGCAGTTGCTCAACCGCAGCAACTCCCAGCATCTGCGTCGGCATAATTTTACTGGTTTATTGAGTATGACATTAAATCCTAACATGTCAACTATAAAATTACAACGACCAAACCATCCTTATACCTCCTCCTGTTGGTTGTTCTTCGAAGAGCTAAGGTAAAAGGATGAACGGTGAGCTTTTCCTATCTGATAACGGAAGGATAACAACCATGCCAACAAGTATAGGTTTGGCAATCGACCAATTACGCCTTACTGCGAAAACAAAAGCTCTTTCGAAAATCTAGTTAGTGGACGCGCTCAATGAATCGACACTCTAAGAGATGTAATACACAGGCAGCCAACGACTGAGATGGAATGTAACACCAGGCGGGCAACCATCTCCAAGCAACTTTCATTCGAAGACGTGTTTTTTCCCAGAAAAACAAATGGAACTTTTTTTGAAAGAGATTAATCCTATGAAAAGAAAGTGAAACTACTTTTTCCAGTTTTTAAGGTTTTTATTTTTTTTGTTCTGATATGCACTATAAAATAATTTTGTGATAATTATGAATTTTTCTATAAACATTTTCAACTAAAACTGAACTTTTTTCGCAATATCCTCAGGATATGTAAAATGATCTAATGTAATAATTGACAATGCTCTAACCAAATGCGTTGTACAGCTATCGTTTTTTTTTTACGAAAATTAGAAAGACTATTCTATTTAAAAGCATACAAACGTTTTTATTTGTTTGTGATAATTGGAACATCCATTTACTGAAAGGAAGCAAAAATTTATTGAATAGTCCGTAGCAAGCAAGTTTGAGATTGTGTAGTCATATTCAGAAGATGCATCAGGTATGTGAAATAACTCAACACTGATTTTATTTTATGCAACTAGAATTAATTTCTGATAATCTCCTTAATTCGAATGAGCACTGTGTTCAGCCTATTTGGGCGAATTTTTGGACACAGAAATTCAGAGAAACTTCCCCGAAATTTCTAATGCTAAGACGATAGTTTTCACCAGGAGGGCTTGTTAGACACAAGCTACCAACAATAGACACAAGCTACCAACAATAGACACAAGCTACCAATCAACAAATAGGAAACCATTTGTTTCCCGCAAACATTGTACTCACCTGATTTTCTTTCGTTTCTTCTTTCGAAATTCAATATATGAACTGCGTTGCGAACTCGATTGAAAAACGTGAGGGGTTCCTTAGTCAATCCAATGTAATGAGCTTTTAATCTGAATTTCGAGAGAAACATCCAAATTTCTCCACCGTCTCAATACATGGCTACCCCAAAGGAGTAAATTTCAATTTTGTTTAAGATTTTCGCAAAGGCTATAGTCTGTATTGGATAGAATAATTTCCAACAGTTTTTATTAACGACCTCCATCAACGCGCTTTGTCTTCACCTTGGAAAACGGGGACAAAACACGTCTCAAACTCCCGGGAGAAAGCACAAGCCACATAGGAACTCGCCCAACGAATTGAAATCCCAAATGGATGACCACCAGTCAAGCTTGAGGCGAGAGAGAAGAAAGTACTGAACAGTACTTCTACATTTCCCGATTCTGATCAATGGAATGGATTCTTGCTTCACTTCACTGAAACGTGGTGCTAACGCAACAGAATTCGAACTGTCGGCGATCATGGATCTAGGTAATCTTTTTGAAAGGACAACGGTAGGACAAGGACAAAGGACAACCAGTTTGTAAATAAAAGTACGCGAAGAGCTGAGGGCCGTTGATATGTCCAGCGATATTAATAATAATATTGCTCTATTTCGGATGTTCGTTACAACGACACGATTATTCTTCTTATAGGCATGAGGTTACAGCATTGTGGATTATTCAATTTATTTTTTTTGTCTTTTTCTGAAAGGATTGTCATTTGAAATATTCTTATTAAAATATTTAATAACTAATCAATAATTCCAAATTAGCAAATAAAGGCTTAGTTTTAAAATTGTTACCGAATACACACGACTGTTTTGAAACATGAAAATGTAATAAAAATGAAAATGTGTTAAAATTGTTTGAAGTCGAAATGAATTTGTTAGAAAATGTTGACATTTACGACGAAATTGTACTTTTTCATTTGAATTTTAATTATTTTATGTTGTCGTTATTAACAAATTATGAGGTAACATTAAAACTATACTAAGCAAGCTCTGATTACAAAGTTTACATGAAAAATTTCTACACGCTTCTCTATATTTCAATTTATCCTATTTTTTTCCTATATTTATCTTAGCTAATGTATATTTCGATGAAACGAGCAAGTCCTTATGCAATCAAAATGAATTTCAAATATGTATTTGTTAAAGCAATATATAATGGGGAAAATGTTGAAAATTTGAATGCAATATGGCTGAATTATTTCTGGGCTTTTGTCATGTAGTATTTTGTTCTTTAATTTAACTGCGCTTCATCGAATTATTAAAAATTTGCAATCGGCACACATTCTTCATAAAACATTGCTTAGACTAAATGCTATATGTACAAATGGCTCTTTCATTTGCGAGCACAATTAAATACATATTAAAATAATTTTGTATAACAGGGAATTTTATGGTTGGGATGATCTGCCAGAACCATTGATAAAGGTTCAAAAAAAAAAATTACTAAGCTATAAAAGCCTCGTATAGTATATTTCGGAAGCAGATGGCTCTTAACACAACTTAGAACCTAGGTTGTAAAAAGTGAACTGTTCGCCATTGATCATACATTTGGCGATCGCACAACTTAGAACCGAGGTTTGAAAAGTGAGCTGTTGCGCTATTGATCAGTTTTTCTTAAGAAAAAGTTATTTTCTAACTCTTACTTATATTAGCTCAAATAAACTTGAAAATAAGGTACGATATTTTGTATTTTATAGGTTGCATGAAAGAATAAAAAAAAACTCATGGAGTGTAATGGAAAGGATGGGTCGGGAGATGTCTTTTAGTTGGATTGTGTCTTTTGTCTGAACTATGGGTTGATGATTTTACTGCATGTTATCGAAATAGCTGTTGTATTTCCTTTAGTTTCGTCTATTGAAAACATATTCATACCTAAGTCAGGCATCAACCACTTTGCAACATGAATAAGAGCATAGAACTACATTTGTACATAAATTTCACTAAAATTTCGGTAAATTAACGTGATTACATTTTTGTACGTAAGTAAATTAAAAGAAAAAGTCATAGTTAAGAGCTGTAAATCTTGATGGAGGTCCAAATATAAACGCGTCAAAATATGAACTATAATTTATGAAAGGAATAGCATCTTGAAAGGTTTAAAATACTTTTGGCACAAGTAGATAGCGAACACGGGAGCAGTATCTTGCCCACGGTGAATCATATCGTCGATAATTGCGAGCGTTGACACGATAAGCGCGATGTATTAAGAAGACCACAATTAAAAGTACTGACAGGACTGGTGGCCACGTGAAATTCCATGCAACGGTGGCACTATATGATAACAAAGATAAAATATCACCGGCATAATTGGGTTGTCGTAGACTACCCCACCACTTGTCTAGCAAAAGTCGTCGTCCTTGGAACGTTGGCACTGTGTCGATCAGAAGTAAATTGCTTTGTTGCGGATTCATACGATATTGATATTTGATCGAGCTACTCGATCTTTTAATTATGAGTCCTACCAAGAAAAGCACCGCAATCAGCCCGTATCCCCAGACAGGAATACTAATGGGTTTGTTCAAAAAAACATAACGTGGAACGATACCCATAAGGAAAGGAGTCACGGCATATCTTAATAACAATAGCGCGCCAACACCTTCTTGTTGCAGATCGAACGACGAGGCCAAGTGATGTTCATTGAAAATCAAGTCCAATGTATAAAGGGCTAGCAAGCTTGAGGAAAATAACGAAGCTGCATCATATTGAATGTTCGAAATGAAAACTTTTGCTGTATCCACATAGTTTTCTGGCGGTTCCTGAATGGATATTTTTGGCAATTGGACACTACGTGCAATTAGCAATAAACTGAAGATAAACATTCCTATGATAGATGCTCTGTAACAGGCTAATTTAATGTCGACGACCCCAAACCACTTGGGCGTTATTTCTCGTCCCAGGAAGAAATCTGTCAGGAAATTTCCAGATTTCGCATATGGATTTAATGTATTTGGAGGAGCCTTTCTGGCACATATGTAGCAACACAGCGAGAGATTGAAGGCAGTTAGGATGCTCACAAGTAGAAGTTTAAAATAGTTTTTCCATATAAATGATCCTATTGAGTAACCTAAATATTGAGCCACTCCAAGTCCAATTACAATAACAAGTGATGCTAAAATTGAGTTAAAGTAATATTTGACGGTGCCGCGATCGTTCGGGATGATAACCACACGGCCAAATGGAAAGGACGACAGCAGATGTACCAAAATTAAAAATGAAATGTATGCGCCTGCTACGTAGCGATCAAATAAATTGGTTACAGATGCGACTGTTGTATTGAGCAAATTGATCGTTTTGAACCGGCAAGCGGCTATGTTGCATGAATATTGCAAATAGAGGATTGTCGGCGGTACTAAGAGTAAAAACAATGCGGCTCCAATTGCTCCCCCGAAGTCTCTTGGAACTTCTAGTTGGCGTGACAATGATTTTTTCGTGAATGAACTTTGACTTGTATCCGCCTGTAACGTTTCATATTTCTCCTCCTCGTTGTCCGAATATTCAGTTTTCGAATAATTATCATCATCTTCGTACACACTTCGGCTAACTGACCGACTATGGCGTGAGAGTTCTGTTGTTGGTGTTGGTGTAGGATTTTTGGATACCGAACGACGTATAAAAGACGCGATCGATGTTAATTTGGAGACTTCAATATCTCCAATCGAGCGATCCGAGCCCGACTGGTTCTGACCAAAATCAACACTATCAATAATGGCCTTTGATTTAATTGTTGTTGTTGTTCGTGTTGATGAACTATAGGACGACGATGTAACACTTTGTATTGATGATGATTCTTTCAAGTCACGTTTTAACGGCGAGATACTGATGGGTGTACGTGTGATGGTAGTTAAAATCGGAGGTGATTTTTTCTGAAAGAGGAAAAGATAATTGTTGGGCAAATTAATATTGAAAAACGATATGACTATTACATGAGAATTTCAATTATTGTTTAATGTTGACTACTAACTTATAAATGAATTTCAGTTTAAATTAGGCAAGTTCTTAAGAAATGTCCATCTAAAAGTTAAATTTGATAACTTGCTCGAACTCAAATTTATCCACTTTCAACTGAAACATTGGTGTAAAGCAATGAATGCTGACATTTATTTGGCAGTGACCCAGTGTTGTGTAAACCAATAGCTTGATGAGCATACTACAATCAGAAAGTCGGTGTAACCAAGGTACTTTCGTGGGAGATCAGAACCCATGTTGGGTGGCCTACAAACACGTCAATCAAGTCGACATCCAAAGGATTGGTGATAAAGAGAAGAAGAAATTAAAGATTATTGTTTAATCGCAATTGATGCATTTTTCAAGATCTCTGGAGAAAAAAGAAACATCACTTCGGTCGTATAAATTTGATTGTCACCAAAGGCAAAGAAAGCAACAAATAGACAGAATCCGGTAAAGCTGGCATGTAGATTTGTGCAACAAATCAAAAAGGATTAAAAATTATTAAATTGCATTTCATGCCTATTTGATGTCGTTTTTTCTTTTCGCTTCTAATTTTTAGTCTTTGTTGATTGATAATTGCTACATTTTTATATTGCAATATTTTCTACTTTTAGGCTACAAAGTAAATCAATCACCATCTTCAGACAGTTCATGTTTTCGCACTCTTCAATTTCGTTATAGCCAGGATTTCTGTGCTATCAACCCAAATATAACCCATTTTTTGTGCCAGTTTCTTCTAGGACTCATATTTTACCAACTATGTTAAAAGACGTCTTTGCTGCGGTCTTTGCTCTATCTTTCTCAGAGAAAAATTTGAACTTATTTAAATCGTTGATACTTTTTCTGAAAGCGAATTATTATGTTTCATTAATTGATGTGCATGTGTAGGAATTCCTAGATTCGATGATTATAAAGATACACCTTGTGGCAGGTTAAAGGCAAGTGGTAAGAATTATACTATGTATTCTTTATCCACTCAGCCGGTTTTTGAGTGAGGACGCGTTTCGGCTTCGTCTAGCTATCCTTTGCTCGTTCTGAAGATGACGTGAAGAAACTGAAATGCGTTTCCAAACACGAAACGAGCTAAACGGATTATATATAAAATACAAATTTTAATGGGGTAACGAATCATCAAACCTCGATAGAAATTATATATAGATTGTTTACAACATTGGTGGGAACAACATTTTACTGGTGGTTTATCCAACACAATTGCCCAATTTTCAAGAGTGTATTTATGTTATTTAACATCACTACACAATCCTAAACAGTCTATTTTTGTTTTTTTTTTTATGTTTTGTAATCATTCCAGTCCCTATTTCTTCTACAAATGAAATACTGCATTTGTCACCTATGCATATCCATAAATTGTATATAATCGTGATAATAAGCTATCATTGAATTTTCCCCATGTGATAACCTACTGCAATGAAACATTTTTCTCGATACGACTCTATGCCAAACAAGTAAATGTTTAGTTGACGTATTTGTAAATGAATGGTATGTGCCTACACATTCAAAGTATGTTATCTTCTATAGAAATGTGTTGTGTTTGCGCATAAATTTAATACATAATAAGTAATATTGCTATGTTTATACTTTTTGCACTATAAATTCCAGCGGAGATATGCTTATATAAAATTTCTAACAGCGTTATGAGCTCTTTCAAATAAATGAAATTTTATTTCAAATGTTAGAGATCCTGGTAGATAATATATAAATGTTAACACACCAGAACTATTTGCTGGAGATTCGTGGTGTTTAGATGAGTATTATGTGTGTATAGTGATAACATTCAATGTAAACTGAAATGAAACTGCTGAACAAAAGGTCAGTGACATATGGGCCAAACTATTTTCGCATTTAAAACTATATAATGTCTTCCACATCTTTGAAGATACTATTTCAATTTATATTGGCAGCGGCCATGTTATGATCCCTATTAATTATTTTTACTACATGATTTTCTCCGATACCCACGCCTTGTTACGATTTATTTAAAACTGAGAAAAAAAACTATTTTTTCGCCTGGTTGGACATTCATCCACTTGGTCTGCTAGTCCTCGCCTTGTACATTTAAGCTTACTCGAGCTAACTCAAAGTATTATGTTGCGTTCTGGTTGGTTGAACGCAGTTTAGACAGCATAGAAACTTTTTTTTAGCTCAGTGGATTATAGGAACAAGCAACATTGTTTTTTTTCATACATCGCACCACTATTCAACTGACGTATTAGAAAAAACAATAATAGCATGTTTTGAAAATGTTGTCAAGAGACACACAAAAATTTTAAAATCTAATGAGCCGTAGTTCAACGACTTCCCTTCTCCAATGCTTCATTCAGGAACGATACACGAAGTGTTAGTGTGAGCATATCTTTCCATCTTTTAAATTCCTCTTGATTTGCTGCAAACAATTTAACGAATGATTGGTCAACAACGGAAGACATGTACAGACCACAACAAAAATTATGATTATTTCAGCAAAATTATTAATTCCTTTGACGATTTCAGGTTCGCCAATATATCATTCCTGTTTATAATGAGCATTCATTCAAATATTGATTTGTTTTGATTCAAAATAAATCAGAAAACGAATTTTCACCCTAATTATGTATGACTTCTTTCTATTGTCCTGAATGTTATTATAGTTACACCTTTTCTGTGCAACCGTTCCCACTTATTCTTGCAAATTTGACCTGTCCTCTCCGCAAGACAGCTCGTCGGTTGCATGAAATATATTCATTGCTGCTAGCACTGCGTTGTTTATATCCTTAGCTTTTGTTTTAAGACTTGTTTTACGCTAAATCCAATTGTGACTGTGCCTGTGTGTGAAGACGCTGCAAGACTCCTTCATATTGAGTCTGTTTACATTATCTATATCTCTTACGTTGTGATTTTAGATAAATCGTTGTAATTCCTATAATTTTTTCACCAAGAAGAATCTTCCTGAACTTCTTACGATAGGAATCAAATTATTTCTGTTTAATCTGCGATGAATTTCCTTTCTAAAAATTTATTTTGAATTTGCCCTACTTTGTGAAACAAGCACAACTACAGTCTTTTAAATTACTCTTGAAAATTAAAAGCCTTGGGTGTTCAGTGTTATACACAAAATCTGCGTAAGGAAATTGTATTAATGGGCCACTAAGAAGAGATCCTCTTTCATTTCCTGTAATATGGTGTGGAGCTTCAAATAATCATAATAATATTTCTGTATTATGAGTGAGTAGACCTGTAATCAAAACGAATAATTGATCTAAAAATATGTTCCTTCATCAACGCCAGCTTAATGTCTATTAGATGTCCAAAAAACCATTTACGTAGCTTTGATCTGTTTCTCAGGAAAGCTCTGACGAATGAAATGAGAGGGATGATGAGTTCGAATCAGAAAATCCTTTCGAATCGCGATCATTCAACCTAAACGAGTTTATCAGAGAGAGAAAGAGAGAGAGAATTTTGCGTGGGGAAAGTAGGACTCCACACATAAGAGGGGTCAAACGTAAGGCTACCATGGCGCTCTTCACAATGAAAAGTCTTGTGGGCAAGTTTTTGAGCTTAAATCTAAAACCATCCACTGACAAACCATACACAACGGTAGCATAGCGTTAAAACAAACAGCGATAACACTCCGACCAACTACCAATCTAACGGATTTTACAGAATTGTATGAGTGTTAGTAAGAATATTTATTTTTTGCTCGTTTTGCTTACAAGCACAATGTAAACAGATAGACAAAATAGAGAAAAATAAACATTTTTACGAACACCAATGCAATTCTCCAGAATTTTTTGAATACCGTTAGATCGGTCGTTTGTTCGGAGTGTTAGCGCTGTTTGTTGTTACGCTATGACGGTAGTAAGACCATCAATCGCATACGGAGCGTGCCTGAAGTTTGCACCATTGCAAATGGTCTCGAATCCTTTCACTTTTTGAAACGATTTGACTCAAGTGAAAAGCAAGTAGTGTTAGTAGAGTCACAATCACGAAATTGCAAACAGTATATTCAAATTGCTCAAAAAGAAAAAAAAAACGGCGGAAAATTTTAGAGCCCATTATATTTGCAATATGGGTATGACAGTATGTCAGTTGCGGTGATAACTACATATTCTATTGCAATGGAGGTAATGCTCACCTCATGCCGCTCGACTAGTTATTGCACTGGCAAGTGACCTCTCTCAATTTCCAAGGCTTCACTTGGCAGCATCAGATTAAAATCTAGAAAATGTTATGTAACCCTCCCCAAACGAGACACCTCTAAGTTCATAAACAAGCGGAAAGGATGACCCGGTCAGTTAAAAGGGGGTTGGTTAGAATTGGTTAGATTGGTTCTCATACAGGATTAACATACCGACTAGAAAAGAGTGGGAAACGATGGAGAACTTCACATCTTCTATTGAAATCGGATTCTACGCTTATGGTTCCAAAATTGAGCCAAACCACGATTATCCAGTCGGAAATATTTACAATAAATCCGGTTTTAAAAGCGAAAAACCAATACTCTCGGAATACAAGCCGAATCATCAACTGAATCAGCTGACCAAAATGCAAAATGCAGCAACAGAAAGAGAACAACAAGACGAAACACTCCGGATAGGATATACAGGATAAGCCGAACTTTTCGGCCTCACCCTAACAAAACAATCTATTGGGAAATACAGAAATGACGCAAGATCACAGGTGGCAGTATCGTTTAGGATTGGATTTCTTATCGTATGCTAAACGAAATGAAATCTAAACGGATGACAATTGCTGAGCTTGTGTCGAGCAAAAATAAAGTATAGAACACTATATCTTCTAAATTATCTGAGCCTGGCATAACAAACGCCCAGTTTGGGTTAGGGGTGTCAGCCCAGCAGATCTTAAACACTTCGCGACGTCAGAAGTAGGTGACGAAAGAAGATTTACTTACTTTTAAGAGGAAAAGCATTATTGCGTCTTTTGCACTGGTTTTAATGGTTAGAATGCTGTCATGGGATTGGGAAGATACGATTTGGAACGTTTCACGTTTATTTATTGACTCAACTAAAAGCAGTTTCAAATCGCTGTTACTGTATGACGGAAACAATCTTGGCTCCTTTCAGATCGCACAACCAAAGTTGCGGAACTATCCCCTGCAGTATCATTAGTCCTAAATAAGTCGATAAACTTAGTAATCATCAGACCCCCTCACATGACCGATTCAATTGATTTCAAATACAATCAATCAATCTGTTCTAAAGTTACGCGCACAATTAAATTGTAAACCTCCAGTTGAGTCCACGATAGTACCGTTAGTTTCGAGCAGATCAGCTGATAATTGTACCGTTGTTAGACGCCATAATTCTTAATTTTTTAATTAGGTACGCGGTTTTTAGTGACATAACAACATAACTTGAGGGAGCAACGATTTGCTTTGGTTTTATGTAATACTAAGGAAATTTGGGATTGAAACATTTGCAATTTTTAATCAACACGGTTTATGATGATAGTGGTATGAGGTGTGCTGCATAAATGGTTTACAGATGATTGACCATTGTTTGGAAAAAATGAAGAATCCCGGGAGTCTTCTAACTCCCACACGATAACAAAATCAATACTCTAGCGAAGGTAAATTGACGTCTTATCATCAGGGAGCTTGCTCAATATCTGGGACATTTGAACTAGGATATGATTTCGAGATTTCAATCAGAAAATCGAAGTGGCAAAATTTTTGCGAAGGCTCAGAAGGGACGTAAAAAAAATTAATCGGGTCTAGGTTTTTCAGGAATTGATCGTTTGCTTGATCGTCCAGAAGAAGATAACAACTGAATAGTGGGCTTACGATTATTACGTCAAATCGGAGTACGAAACGTCTCCATATACGTTCCATATACTAAACCTTAAAGTATGGAAGTGGAGTCTCAGAGACTCTGCGCGATTCTCATGCTCTTTGTTCCACTTGAAAACTTATTACAAACATTTTTTTTCTTTTCTTATTAATAGATAGGGTTTCGCCGAAACGAAACGAGAGACTCCATCTCTGCACATGTGTTAAAAATATTTGGCGTGCATAATTGTAGGTTAAAAATAGTTGCTATTGTTTGATCGAATGCGATGTCTCACCAGCGATTCTACTATCAATTTCCTAGCATGTTATCATATGACTCCCTATTTCATTTCACGATACAGTGAAGCATTGTCAATATAATTTGATCGCATTATTTTTTCTTGGTGGGAGAGGGATATAGAAGATCTATAGGAACTGGCTTAATATATTATAAGCTAATTCGAGGGTTTTTGATGTCAACTAGTTTGTTAGTTAAGAGTATTAATTTAATCTGAATTGAAAATGGAAACGTTTAATCCCATATAATTTATATCTAGACAAATCTCTCCTCATCCTTTACTTGTAGAAATGTAGCTTGTACGTTTTTTGTCTGATGGGATGTGTAGAAAGTGATTTGGAAAATTAAACAGAGCAGCGTCTGACATTGAAAACGTTTCAGGAATCACTTTTCAACGACAACCCAGGCCAAAATTTTAGGGGATTGACAAAAAAAAAACTTATTGTGGACCAATGAACCCTTGAAAAACATCAGGATGTTCGATACCAAAATAAATAATGGAAAAGCGATTGACTTTAAAGATCCGTCACGTCATGCTTCAAGCATTCTTTCAAGAATGCTTGACGCATGACGTACCAGGCACATCGCATCTAAAGCCAAAATTCATTTTGACAAGGTTATGATGTGAACCTGCGAGGATATGCAAGCAGTTGCATTTAAAAGCAAGCAGTTATATTTTAAAAGAAAACAAATCATCTGCAGAACAAATTACGAATTATGTTTGATGACGCATTTCCTGAAGAAAAAAAAACTCATCTAAATGGAAACATCAATTAATGAGAAGCGTATCAGCAACCAAAATATTGATAATTTGTTTTTTTTTTCTGGTAACCATTTGTTGGGAACAACGGTCTTGGTGGATAACGATTCTACTCTCGAGAAAATTGTCCAAACCAAGGGCGAAACCTTTTTAAAAGATGGAAAAAATGGAAACACCGAACGCATTGAAAACGACGAAATACTTTTTATCAGTTTTATAGTTCGTACACGTGGTTTATGATTTCTTCTATCACATGTGAAATATATCACTTGCGAGCATTTGAAGAAATTAAATAAATAAATAACAAGCCTACTATAGTGCTCATGGACACTTTTATTGAAATGATGCTGATAATTTCCTTAATGCACAAACATCAAATTACAGGATAACAGGTGAAACACAGAAGGAAAAATAACATTTTAAGTTCAAAATTTCTTGCATCTTGTGTGGGAACATCCGTAAAGTGATGGTAAAACTGAATAACTAACATGTAAAGTAGATACATCCAATTGCAATGGTAAGTACCCAAGCACCCAAGGAAGAGAATTAAATGTCTAGGTTCGAATCCTGGTGTCACACATTTGAGAGAACTAAGCAATCCACGTCATTAAGTCAAAATACTTATGGCCATAATTACTATTATCCTTGTCTGCAAAAATGTAAGAGGAGCCAGTAATTACAGCGACGGTGCATCATTTAACGCTATAACCAACGGCATCGGCGACCGTCAAGAAGCCTGTTCCCTATATTATTTTAACTCCCACTAGCTACATCAACTATTTTTTGAACGTATGGACACTGTCAGCATAAACAAGTCAGGATAAATCCATAATTTTGTCGCAAGAAACCCTAAATATAACCCACTCCCAAACGACTTCCCCTTAAATTTTACACAAAGTCAATATCGTATATAATTTCAATGAAGCATGCCGCCTAATTTTTGCCACACACTTTCGAGAAAGGCATAAACGAAGGAACACACCCCAAGGCACAACAAATAGAATGCCCGCCAATGAAGCAGCACTCGACCTTCAAGCCAGGCAAAGCATATTTTGCTGATCATATTAACGAGTTTTGCTTGTTGCTCATTGCCGGGTCGCAAGTAGATGGAAATAGTACGGAGCTCTCGGGAAAAAAGATGAAATCTGCAGACGATGACTTGCGCCGAGCACTTAACATAGAGACCTCTGTATGCTGTGGGCATACAGTTTAATCACAAGTGCAAGAATAGAACCTGTTCAGATCACGACAAAAAACTACACCTAATGCCAACTACGAAGGCAGCTTAGAATCACGGCCGGCGTGAAGGACTCCACTATGAGAAGAAGATTATTCGAATATAGACATTTAATAAATTTGATTAGATATGGAACAACACTTACCTCCGCCCTCTCTTTCGTTTCCTTTTGCGCATTTGCAACCGAATCTTTAGTGGCTGGAGATGTTGGCGGGACAGTGGCTGTTGGCTTTTTACGTGTTAGACGTCCTGCAGACGCATCCCTTTCCTTCTGATTGCCTGTTGGCGATTTGGTGCGAGCCGGCGATTTTCTACCGGGTGATTTCCTAACCGGAGATTTACGCGCCGGCGAACGACGTGATGGTGATTTCCTCGTAGGAGACCGACGCGCCGGTGACTTTCTGGCGGGCGACTTACGGGCGGGAGACCGTGCTCGTGGTGGTTCCGAAGCACTTATAGTCGCACGTCCGCGTGTACGACGCATATCCATCTTTGTCGAGAAATATGTAAAGAATCTTTTCCGATAACGATTTCAAGTATCCAATAAATACAACTTCCTTTAACAACCTTACGACAAATTACTAACGCTTCTGAATATTCTTCAGGTTTCACAACACAAAAGCACTCTGAACAACAAACACTGAAAGAACGCGCCAAAAGCGTCCCTTCGCGCGATAACCACAATTGCTTTCTTTCTGAATGAAATTATTGCTCAATTTTTTGAATGTGTTGCACAAGTCATATTAACGTAAGCACCACACTACTTTCGCGCTGTTTTAAGACTACGGTCCATCTAGTTATTATAAAATTTGATAAAAACAGGCCAATCCCGACGAAATGACAACTGACGCTATCTTTAAGTTCGTTGGCTTTGCAGTGTGGATTGCATTGAAAATTATGCTCATCGCGGCGGCTTGGTTTCGGAGTCGGCATTGAATGTACACATTACATTCGAGTACACTGAGGCATTGCCACATAATAGTCAATCAGCTGATGTGCTCAATTTGAAATAAATACTAAATCGTTACAGGAACGTTATTAAATGCTGAGGTTTTTATTGCATTGTAACTATTTTACTGTATAATTATAATGAAGGGTAACATGTTTTAATCAGAACATCGCCTCAACCCCAAGCTCACGCGCCATCGTATAGCAATTCCCGCTTCTGTAGCGATGGCTGCACGTCTCTTCGATAAATCAATCTGCATCATTAATTAAGTACTGGCGTTAAAAACTTAATCAAGCTCAAGTTATTCTACTGGTTCCAGGTATGGGGAATGATCTCGTTTTCCGTCATCGGAAAGCTATAGATCTCCAAGAGAAAGATCATAAAATGTTTGTTGAAATATAAGAGACCACACAAAAACAATTACTAAAGCAATTTTCACAACTAATATGAAATAATCCATGAGATGCAAGCCCGATGTGCGTTCCGCTCGCTTTGCTTGATTTGCATACTTTAAAAGCTCGAATGAAAGTATACGCTCATCGGTCCAATATAAGTTGGTAACTTATCGATAGAAATTAACAGAAGCTAGTGCCGTAAGTTGACAAGAACGGAAAACTGAGTCAAATTCGCAACTTACCATGTTGTAACAATATTGTTACATCTACAAAATGCTGCGGCCAACCGTTCAATGAAGACGCCCCACAAGCAATCATCATGAAAGAAAGAAAATTTAACGGTATTCTATCTTCGTATAAGACCAGGATAACATAAGTGAGGAATGGTAATGTAAATCCTAGACTAGCCAATGAGAATGTTTGCGCAGTAGAAAACTACAGAAATAGTCTCGAACGAATTATTGTAAAAGTAAGCAGAGGAAGTAAATTGGACACAATTACGATAAATCAAGAAAAGGAATCAGAAGCGTCATAACTTCAGATAGACGCGGTCGACAGTCTCACAAGCAGTGAATGTTAAGTATATGACATCGTTTAAGGATTTGGTGAGTGAAATTATTAAATAGTTCGACATTGTTTATGTTTTTAATAAGAATTGTGAAAGATCATCGGACAATATAAATATCTACACATCAATCCACAATTCAAATCATTATGCTCGGAGATTAAAAGAAGTATTCGAAACGTTTGCTCTGTTTGTTCCCGAAAATTTGGCACGATTGACATTTAGTCGCCACTAGTTCGCACTTGACATTAGTGGAACGAATGGAAACGAGCAAGTTGCAAAATGCAAAGGAATTGT
Organism: Stratiomys singularior; assembly: GCA_954870665.1. Classification (NCBI taxonomy): domain Eukaryota; kingdom Metazoa; phylum Arthropoda; class Insecta; order Diptera; family Stratiomyidae; genus Stratiomys; species Stratiomys singularior. The sequence goes on along the minus strand of OX940881.1, from coordinate 6,762,082 downwards.
AAACATCAATAAAATGGCCAGCAATCAATTGACATCAAAGATATCCAGCAAAGGTAATTGACCGGTACCGGCAATTTCCGAATGAATAAAAACTTGTCATTAGTTGAGTGAAGTCCTGAAAATTTCGTTAGTGTACGATTAGGAACCGATGACCGTGCTAATTGACATTTAGGAGTTTTAATTGGACTGTGACCAGAACGAAGCATCCAGCCAACGCAGGGAGGGAGTTCTTTTGTTTATCCACTGCAACAATTGTCTGAAATCCGTAAACGATGGCGCTGCTCCGTCTGGCCAGGTAATTGCAATAATAGTGAAAGAACGTAGTTGTCATTTGTGCATGTCGCTATATTTGGAGTATCTTTGTCACTCGCACTTGATCAATTGATTACTTCCTTTGTCTATTGTGCGGGAGGTGGCTGGTGTGAAGTCATTGCCCCTCAAGTGGTGGAAGTAGTCACTAAGCGTGTTTTGAAAATTTCCGCCATATGGAGTTGCGAAGTCGGCTTGGGAATTTCGACATTTATGAAATAAAGGGATTCATTTCTATGATTTTGTGGGACTCCCCTATGTTTAATGAAAGGTTTAGAATTGGTTTGCAGAAAGGCAAGTATAAATACGACGCCCCTCATGCAACTTCAGTGTCCCGAGAGGTTGAAACAGTAATATATCACATAGAGTAATTCTATCCTGCGCGGAAAAGTTGGCGTGATCTGAAAACCGCGAGTGTAAATTCGGATTGGTAAATTACTGCATACGGTTGTTACGGTTGCGGCTTATTCTCGAGGAGAAATTAGGTACACATTCAGAGTCGAATTAAAATAAACATTCGATCGAGTAATTGTTTTATTAACTTGACTTTTTTGCGAAACAAACAACCATGGGTTTGCTTTTCAATATGTAACCGTTTGTTTCTTGCAGAGCTTTCTCAGCGATATCGAAGTTGTTTCCAACTGTTTGGAAAGTTACAAATGCTTGTCCCTTCATCTTTCCGTAAAGCATTAAATTTATGGTAATACTATTTTCACTTTGCGTGAACCTGCTGTAGATGGACTCCAAGTCTTTCTCGCTGACATCTTTACTCAAATTTTTAATGTACAATTTGTTGGATTTCTCGCCACGCCGATAGTTCTTAAACACTGCAAGGTCCATGCACTGGTTTTCGGGGATACGATTGATACTCAGATCGCCGACCGAAAATTGTTTTGGAGAAGGTGTGTCTGATGAATATGTCTCGCTTGGAAGGTTTTCATTGTGGCAGTCGGCATCGTAATCGGGAAGTTTCACAGCAGCTATGTTTAGTGAAATTTTCTTTGGAGGATTTTTTACTTCTTCGAAAACTACATTGCGATTTACTTCTTTTCGGGAAGCGGAGGAGAGTGGTCTGTCTTGTTTCTCGAGTATTTGTGCAGATATTATCTTCCGAACTTTATTCTTGATGACGGTAGCATGTATTGTTTTCTTCCGCTTCCTGTCGATTTTCACATACGTCCTATCATCGTCTGATTCCAGCTCTGATTCACCGCTGGCGAGAAGTGAATCTTTCATGTCGATCGTCTCGCTATCGGTTTGTGTCTGGGCGTCACAGGGTTCTCCCGGTGGCACGAAAGGTTTGTTCGGTGGCAGGAATGGTGGTTCCAAATTCATTCTGTTCATCAGATGTAAAACTTGGTGATAAAATTTGCTGTTAGTGAGAAGTGCTATGGAGATGCTGTCCAAAATAGTTCGGTTGATTGGCGGGTAGTTGTACTTCAAATATGGTGGCGGCGGCTGTTCGAAGCCATGTGGAATACTTGTTGCATACAAATCTTTAAGAAAAGATGAAATTGTTGGTGTCTGGCTTTTTGGCTCGTCTGATGGGACAGGGGATTTTCGATTGCCTACAAATTCGACAGAAAGTGTTCGACCGGAAAATTCGGATTGATGCAGTGCACGCAGAGCAAAACATGCCGCGACTTCGTCCGCGAAACGAAGTAGTGCGCGACACCGGCCATAACTTTTCACGGAAATCGCACCGGATTGTAATTTCAAATTGTTTTTGATATCTTCATTGGTATTTGGCAAGTTTTTCACGATCAATTTCGTTTTTTCCATAGTTCAAGCGCAGTCTGATGATTTGACTTGTTATGACATTTCTGAATCTGTCAGTTGGCTGTGTTGCCAGGTTGTCGCTTATGTGACGTCTACAGCCTGTAACAATATACGTTTTGTCACAGTTCATAAATTTTTGATACAGAGACTTGCTTTAATTCGAAGTTTTTTTTTTTTTTTTTAAGTTTATTATTTCAAATTGATTATTCCGGCATGCATTTTTGCGTGCGTCCTTTCCCTGCTTATATCGTTGGAAGATTTTCGTATAAATTTCATTCCAAGAAATATTTGGCCTCTGGATTTAATAATCTCGCAGTTTTATATTCTCTCGATTTACTTATAAAGGAGTTTCGTCCGTGGCTATTTGGCTGCGATTTTTGTGATCGACACTTTGGCCGTGGCTTCATTTATTTGATTTTTTGTCGTTTGTATTTCTTTGTATCAAGCATCTATTTTCACTCTTTCACTTTACTTCTGGTATTTCTTTTAAATGTTCAACACAACGAGTAGTATTTTTTTTGAATTACTAAATTTGTTCGCTTACAGACAATTGGGTCTCCTAGAAACGATATTCGTAGAAGGTGCCGAACCACTAAATACCATAGAGTCCGATCAACATCCACACATCAGTATGCAACAATACGATTACCTCATTGCAATCGATTTCGAGGCTACTTGTTGGAAAGATCAAGCTCCACCCAAGTGGAGAGAATCTGAGATCATTGGTGAATAGTTAATTGCTTGATGAATTCTCCAAATGAAAACGAGAGTTTCTTTCAGAGTTTCCTGCCGTTCTGTGGAATCTTAAAAATGGTAAAGCTGAAGCGGAATTTCAAAAGTATCTTAGACCAATCGAGGCGCCGAAGTTAAGTGAATTCTGTATTAACTTCACCGGTATTAAACAGCATCAAGTTGATAATGGCATACCACTGCAAACGGCTCTAACGATCTTCCATGAATGGTTGCGCAATGAATTGCGTTTGCGCAACTTGATTTTGCCGAAAATGTCTAAGGAAAATGAGTCTGGTAACTGCGCGTTTATAACGTGGACAGATTGCGACTTTAAAAATTTGTTAGACAAGGAATGTCGCCGGAAAAACATCTCGAAACCATCTTACTTTAATCAATTCATTGATTTACAAAAGATTGTTAAAGGATACTTTAATTCTTCGGAGGTGCTGAATTTCGATACGGCTCTTGCTCGTGCTGGACTCACATTTGTAGGGAAAAGACATTCTGGACTGGACGATGCACGAAATTTAGCTCGACTCGCATACAAAATGGTTCAGGCTGGAGTTAACTTGAGAATCACAGACGATTTAATGCCAGCAAAATCAAATACAAATTTCTAAACATAAGTAACGCTGGAGATTTAAAACGGGGGCTTGCAGACGAATTGGATTGCAAGGTGTTGAACGAAAACAAACATGAAAGGAATTGAACATTTTAATTTGGTGTTTTTGAAGATTTATTTTGATACAAAGTTTTGAAAGTGTTTTTTTTATTGAAACCTTGCAATCCTCGCCTGCGTTGAATGAAAGATAGATTTGAAGAATTACCGTGATCATCAATCACTTGACCACTTTGGGCACAGTTTTTATATAAATTTAACTTTACTTCATACGAGACTAAGAAAACGAAGAAAAAAACGAAAGAAATTGAATGTGTTTTGTATACTTTATATTTTATACCATTATGTAGTTTGTAGCCGTGTGAACATTTTTATACTGGCTTGTAACGTCTAAATAAGATATAATCTGAGCAATGAGCGAATGGATTGTCTGAATTGTTTTTATTTTTTAATCATTAATCTTGTTAGTTGAATGAAAATAATAATTTTTCTTTTAGAATGATTTTCAATTTTTCTTTCGGGAAATACAAATGATTTGTTGGGTAAGTAACGCTGCAACACTGACCTATGATGGAGTGTAACGGCATTTGCATTGGGTATACTTTTAAATTTACAAATTTGCTCGCGAGTATGCGGCACTTTTCTTGAAAAGTGGTTGCATTTCTATAATTCGAAATATTGACCATCGCTGGCTGCTACTCTTTTCCAATCGTTCGCGTAGCATACGAATCTCGCGGCGGAAAAGTTCATCTATTGATTAAATCCGCGGGACGCTTCAGTGCCTACTATCATAATAGTGAAAGTGTTGTTCAGCAGGGCTGTGTCCCGTTAGTTGGGATAAATAGTAGCCGCAAGGAGCTACATCTGGAGAATATGGCGGGTGAGGTAGAAGTTCCAATTCATGGGTATTGATTTGAACACTTTCGGGACGTGTATTGTCATGCGGCAAAATTACTGAATCGTGTCGCGTGTTGCGAACGATTGTTTTTGAATGCTCTGCTCCGATGCTTCAATTGCGTTCATTAAGCGATACCTGTGGTTTAAGACGGTGTTAGTAGCTGGTAATACAATACGCCAAGCGGATTACCACCCAAAATCGAATATGGTCTTGGAACCTTGAAAATTCGGTCGAGGAATCGAAGTGGAAGTATGGCCGGGCAGTCCCCATGAATCTGCGCGCATGGTTATCAAAATCAACCCATTTTTCGTCCACAATTGCAATACGGTGCAACAGCTCCTTCAATTTTTTCCTTTCGGGGAGCTGCTGACGAGCAAACTTCGTTCGACATATCTGCTTTAATTTCTGTGGTGTTGTAAGAAAACAGCGAGAGCAAAATTGCACACCAAATAAAATGTCCCTTTGGTTGTCTTAAAGTCGCTCATGAACTACATACATACAGAAGAAGCGGATTGAAAATTGAAAGGAATTTTAATTAAAATGATATATTCAAAAAATATAGTTTCATTTTCCAACACATGAATAAACTTTGACATCATTTAATTAATTTTGTGCATTGCATCAACAGGTGTTCTACTTTGCAATAAACAATCATTAGCATTGTTTACTTAGACAGACTCTTGTGCATTTCGGTAGTCGAAAACGCTTCCGCGCTCGAGGAATGCGCTATTGGTTGCCGTTTGTGTAGTTTCAACGAAATCGGTGTCAGAAGCAAATCCATAGCCACCACCTCCAGGGGTTTTCATTGAGAATATATCCTGCGATATAGATAATGTTATAATTATTTTCTCATATCATTGTAAACGTGATAAGTGAACTTACGCCAGTATCCAATTCAACAGCAGTCTTGCCGCCTAAATTTATTACACGGCCGTCACTTCGAACCAATAAATTCAGGCCGGGTTTCGCATCGCATCCGCCAGCCATTCCATATGGTTTAAGACAACGTCGCTCTGTTAAAACAGAAAGCGTAACTGGTTTCCTGAATAGCATTTCTCTGTGAACTCCTTCTCCTCCGCGATACTTTCCATTGCCACCCGAATGGTCGCTCCTCAAACAGAATTTATTTAATATTATTGGATAACGTAGCTCGAGAATTTCTGGATCTGTTATTCTCGTATTTGTCATGTGTGTGTGGACACCTCCGGTGCCATTCCATCCGGGTCCAGCTCCACTTCCTCCAGCTACTGTCTCATAGTAGCCCCATTTTTCGTCTCCAATTGTGATATTGTTCATACAACCTTGCGAAGCTGCACATACATTAAAAGCTTTGAGAACTGTGTCGACAACTCTTTGTGAAGTCAAAACATTTCCACCAACAACAGCAGCTCCGTCTGATGGATCCAGAATTGAATTTTTCGGAATGACAACTTGTATTGGTGCCAAGCAGCCTTGATTCAACGGTACATCATGTCCAACCATACACCGAAGGCAATAGATCAGGGCGGACAGAGTAATGGCACGCGGTGCATTGCAGTTACCCCACACTTCATGCCCGGAACCACTAAAGTCACAAATGGCCGATCCTAAATTCTCATCGATAGTAATTTTTAATTTGATTGGGGAACCATCATCCATGTGCTCTTCTGCATAAAGTGTGGTAGTTCCTGTTCTAAATGTTCGAAAAATTGTAACTTATTTTCATAAGTAAGCACGATTCAAATACCTTGCTTTTGTCGATTTTGCAATTTCCTTGAGCATGTCACGAACAGCCACTTCGGCATTTTCTTGAATATATTTCATGTAAGCTTGGACCACGGTCAGACCATAAATGTCTATTAGCTCTGAGACCAGCAGAATGCCCTTTTGGTTTGCTGCAATTTGGGCTTTCAAATCCGATAAGTTGTCACTCAAATTTCGTGTTCCGACCGCACCCTTAGCAGATGTTGGTGTGGTTAATCGTTCCGTTAGTTCTTTTTCGCGGAAAACGCCGCCTTCAACAATTAGAAATGACTTGAAAGCCGCTCCCTCTTGAGCTAGAGAAGTGGAATGTGGGGGCATCGATCCTGGAGTTATCCCGCCTATATCGGCATGATGTCCACGGGAAGCAACAAAGAAAACTGGCTTCTTAACACCCCTACGATGATAATTGATAAATTTTTAACTCTTTCCACCGAAGATAGTTGCTTTCATTTCAAACAAGTCATGTACACTTACTCGTAAAAAACTGGAGTGATGACTGTTAAATCCGGCAAATGACTTCCTCCAGCCTGTGGATGATTTGCTAAGAGCACGTCACCTTTTCTGAGGGTCTCACCACGAACTTTGAGCTGATACTGAACAGTTTCCTGCATAGCTCCCAAGTGAACAGGTATGTGTGGTGCATTGCTTACAAGTCCTCCATCGGGACCGAATAAGGCACATGAAAAATCTAAGCGCTCCTTAATATTAGTTGAAATTGAAGTGCGCTGTAACACCCTGAGATTATTTGCAATTAGCAATTTTTAGAACATCAAATAACCGCTTCGTTTACCTTCCCATTTGCTCGGCAATGCTCATAAAGCGATGACTAAATATACTCAATTGTATCGCGTCCAATTTTTCGTCAACAAGCCACAATTTATTTGACTGGATATCAATCACCAAGTCACCAGCTTCCGTCACATTTGCCACACAATCCGGTTCAACAACAATCGTCGATAATTTATCGATAATTATAGCTGGTCCGCATATTTTCGCTCCAGCCTGGAACTTGGTTGATAAATACACTTTTGCTGCACAAGCACCTCCTTCAAAATATACATGCGTCACACCCTCTGCTTCCACTTGGTGAGCTGCTTGCGTTCCTATTGGACTTTCACATGGGGTAGTCATTTTTCCGGAGCCACGTACACGAATGTCATCAACTATAATTCTACGATTTTTTAATATGAAACCGAATTCGTTTTTGTATCGCTCGGTGAATGTGATAAAGAAATCACCATAGGATTTCAGTAGAATATCTTGATCGTCGGACCTTGAGTTCTTCTTTGGAGAGCACATCAACGCGCAATCCGTTCCTTCATAACGTAGATGCAAATATGGTTCTAAATTGATTGCTCTAAAGCCTTGCGACCCAAGTTTCTGGTTACACTGTTCGCATAATACATCAAGTCGTGCCTTTATGGCGGCTGCATTTTGCTTAGCATACTCCAAACCGCTAGGCTCTTGAGCTTCGTGGACAACATCGGCTAAAGCCATTCCATATGCCGACAAAATTCCGGCGTATTTGTGAATCAGCACCTTCGACATACCCAATTCTCGTGCAATACTACATGCATGCTGTCCACCAGCTCCGCCAAAACAAGCCAGCACATGTCTTGAGGTGTCTAATCCCCGTGCTTGAGTCAGTGCTCTTATCGGGCGGCACATAGCCTCGTTAGCAACACGAATGAATCCCAGTGCAACTTCCTCCAGACTCAATTCTTTGTTTTCTTTTTCGTTCAAGTATTCGTTAATTTCCTTTCTAAGCTCTTCAAATTTCAATTTGGTTGCTTCAGCGTCAAGCTCTTCGTTTTCGTTTGGTCCGAATATTTTCGGAAAATATTCGGGTAGTAATCTACCCAACATCAGATTAGCATCAGTAACTGTAAGCGGACCTCCTTTTTTATAGCATGTCGGTCCTGGATGTGCTCCAGCCGATTCTGGGCCAACTACAAAAAGACCGGAACGGAAAAATAGACGTGATCCACCCCCGGCAGCTACTGTGTTGATATCCAACTGTGGCGCCTGGATCGTGACTCCAGCTGTAGTTGATTCAATCACATGTTCGTATTTGCCGGCGAATCTCGATACATCTGTCGAAGTGCCACCCATATCAAACCCGATCAGTGGCGAATCAGTTTCTCGTGTACCAGTGACAGCGTAACCAACCACACCGCCAGCAGGACCGCTGAGTATAGCTCTGGCACCTCGAAAGTTAGACATTTGTGTAAGTCCGCCATCACTTTGCATGAAGAGTACTTCAACTCCTGCCAGTTCATCTTTGAATCCAGCTATAAAACTGTCAAACGAATTCAAGTATACCGTGTTTGGTTTGGTCGTAGCATTTGAGTGAGAATACACCTACCTGGCAATATAACGTTCAACGTGTGGCGTTAGATAAGCCTCAGCACATGCGGTGTATCCTCTCGGAACAACGCGGCACATTGGCATTGCTTGATGTGAAAGAGTGATATGAGTAAATCCCAAGGACCTGGCGATTTCACCGATTTCTATCTCATGGATTGGGCATGCATAGCTATGGGCAAGCACAACTGAAATCGATCTTATTCCGTCCTTCAACACTTTCTTTAACTGCTCCTCGACAGTCTTTCTATCAATTGAAGACTTTTCTAAGTATTTCGTTCCGCTTGGTCCATCTAAAATTTTCCAATCGTGTTCTGCAAAAAAGTTTTAGTAAAAATATTCGGGTTTCATACATTCACAACTCGTAACCGACTTAATTGACAAACTTCCTGAGCTGGAACGATCCGACAATCCACTTCGACAACTGTTTTATACAAATTTGCTGGTTTCTGAATGTTCAACGCGAAAATTTTCGGTCTTGCTTGGTTGCCTATATACAAAAGATCTTTGAATCCTTGATTCACAACCAAAGCAACATCATCTCCTTTTCGCTCTAAAAGTGCATTTGTCGCTACCGTCGTCCCCATCCGTATCCAGCCGATTTGAGATGTATCGACAAGACCGTCCGGCGTTATAGCATTTTTAGTTTCCTGGTTTATGTTAGTGATAAGTTTTTTTTGTTTTGTTAGAGAATATTTGCAAATGTTTTTTCTTACTTCTTGTAGAATTCTTTTGATTCCTTCACGGGGAGCGTCTGGATATCGAGCTGGATCTTCTGAGAGAAGTTTAAGTGTTTTGATTTTTCCATCAGGACATATGCACAAGACATCAGTGAATGTACCACCGCGATCGATAGCAAAGCAATATTTTCCCGTCATTTTGATATAAATCAGATAAAATCTAGAATTTTCAAAAGAAAAGAGGATCGGATCATGATAGAGTAGATAAATTAGTAAAATCTTAGTGTAATCAGTTCTTAGCAATTGTTTTCCAAAAAACGCTATAGTTAAAATATTTTTTTCAACATATATATATTTCGGGAGTAAGTTGCTCCCTTCTTCAGTGTTAAGTGTTTTCATTAGTGTAATTTTTTTAACAATAGTTTTTTATTATCATATTCAAAATATGCAAACATTGCAATATTTTAACTAAAATTTATTGAAACTTCGGGGGTAAGTGTATTTTAGAATCAATAGCCAAGTGTTGATTTCGAATTTTTTCTGTTAGAATTGTTCTTTAAAATAAAATGACAATCAATTCCCAACTTGGTAGCTGATACCTTCTAACCGGTCAACAGTCATTGCTCAGTAATTTTTTCCCTTGTAGAAAAAAGAAAAATCAAAACTAGCTTTGATTGGATAAAAAGTTACAAATAAAGTCCCCAAACCAATTGCCTTCCAGACTTTTTCACTTTAAGCGTTTAACTTGCGACTTACTCCGATGGAACCAATTCCATACTTTTTTCGACTTAAAAAAAAAGGGAGAATTCGTTGAATAAGACGCAGAAACCGACAGAAACCGCAACAGATTCAAAATATAATATTACATTTGACTGCCACACAATCCAATCTATTCTCCTTTCCTTGATTTACATGATGTTTTACTAAACAAGGGAGACATTTGATTGCTATGCTAAGCGGTTTACATGGCTTCTCAATTGATTAAGTCAAATAAGATCTTCATGCCTAACGCTTGCATTCTATTAATGTAAAACACATATTATATTGAAGCATAGCTCCTTGAATTTGATGATGGTTCTTCCTATGATAGTCATACTTTACATCCATTTAGCAAAAGCAGTTATTCAGCTGAACAGCTTTCTGTTATAAATAACAAAACTCAACTTTAAAGTGGAAACTCATAAAGATTTTGTTCTTTAAATTCTTTGACGGTTGTGAACATTTGTATGAACTACTGTAAATTGATGTACTTGGTTATATCAGCCATCATTTGTTCTTTGATTGCCTACAATATCAGTTTTTCTATCATCAATTATATATCATCAATTGCTATTTCTATTTGACCATAGTTCAAAGGGGAGAACGAGAAAAGTTGAATGTCATAGCTGTTCACACTTCAGCTGTTCAGCTGGTCACTGTTATTTTGTTATATGTGCATATTGAGAAAATAATGTCTTAAATATTCAAAAAATCAAAGTTTAAGTTCCACTCATAATCTGTTCAACTTTAATTTATTTGTAATCAGTGCATCATTTTGATATGAGGCGCTTTGAAATGATTTTTTTCGAATAATTTCAGATATGATCCTCAAGTTCCTGAATACAGAAACAAACTTGTTTTATTCGTTCATTTTATCAACAATTCTATTCGAAGGGAGGAAAATTGAATTGTAAACGCTAGCGAGGAATTGTATGCAATCAGGGCTTGAAAGAATGTGTTCGACCACGTCAATTAATGAATTGCACGTCTGATCCCTAACCTGAGCCTGGGGCTCAGTCGAGTGCATTGAGAGACTGATTTCTACTCGACACACTCGACTTGAACGGGCATACAAGTTCCCTGTTTTATCTGCACAAAGGTTGGGAGGTCTCGGTCCTCCAACTGCATGCTTTGTATTGGATGGATAACGCGTGTCGCAGTTTTTTGCTTGTAATAGATGAAGCAAGCAGCGTGGTGACCTTTTGCTTGCTGAAATGCTTACAACGATTTGCAAATGGAATCGCGGATAGTTAACAAAATATAGTGAAGTCTCTAGAAGCATTACGCGCCTGGGAATTCTGTATTCATGCGGGCATATGGCGTTAATTGCCTTCAAGTCAAGTCCTAGAGTCCCTCCAAAAGAATCATGGGAAATGCTTGACTTAAAAAAACAACAGATTCACACTACCTGTATTATCTATGAATACTACTCCAATAATTGTATATACACAATGTTGCCGACATAACATATTCACGCAGTTTTAATCAACTTGATCTCTAATAGATATCATGAAATTTTTAACGTTTTATGTATATATCTTCAAAAAAGAAGAAATGTTTAATCATATCGCTAATATTTACGTAAGAGAGAGTACAATTAGAACAAAAAGTTGCTTTTCTGGTATGCCAGGATCAAGTTGATGCAGCATAAGTACAGTCTTTAATGTAGGCGCCGAGTATCAATCAAATATTTTTCTTCACAATATTCGATGTTAGTAGATGTTATGTGAGATTAGGGTTGTAAGTTAAAACTATTTGCATCATGAACTTACCTGTTCACTTATTTATGCTGATTAGATTACAAATAATTACACTTTCAACTATCTTCACACTAGAATTCTCCTTCCGGACTGTGTAGGACGGGCACGTCTTCTTTATCAAGTTTCTGCGCGGACTGATGAATGTACTCTAGTGAAAACACCCGCTAAGCAGTATCTGAAATTCTTCTACCCCAAATTGTTTATTGCTGCTCTCAACAAATTTATTAATATGTTAATCTGATTAGATAAACGTGTCCTCGTAAAATTACATTGCTTTGTGCTTGCGAATGCGGTCCAACCAATTTTTCACATACAGGCGATAGCGCCCGTACAATTTGCTTAATTATAATTAAATAATTTGCGAATTCATTATAGCACACACAATGAATCTTTTATCTGAATCGAATGACGGATATCAGATGCTGGCGACTGCAGGGGAAGTTTGTTTTGATTTTTCAAGGTGCAAGTGATAAGGAGTGTTATAACAATTATCGGTAGAGCTGTTCTTGGAAATGTTCATCGTGGTGGATGTATTTGCTAAATGCGAAGGACAGTTTGGAAGCCTCTGGAAAGTGCACCTGATAGGGGGAATAGTTTTGATCTTGCAGAAAATGTAGGTTTTCCCGAAAAAATGTTAGTATTTTTTTATATTAAATTAAGGAAACATATGGCATTTCAAATCCATGGATAGAAAGATATCATCCTTGAAATCTTACTGATTTTTTTGTATCATGACTCTTGCTGCAATTGCAAAGCTTTTGCTGTCAGGCTTTTACATTGACTTACTCCTAACCAATGTCCACATAATTAAATCTTTATAATTTTATAGACAGCTCTCAACATTTTTAACGAGGAGAGGAGTTTGTTAATTGAGTGATTCGCTGCATTGAAGTTATCCGCAGTGAACCTGGTTTAAATAGATGTAAAAGGTTGGCTCCAGATTGGGCCTTTGATGGCACACAGGAAACAGGGGGTAGCACGCTGTAATTAAGGGAAGGAATAAAATCTCGTGCATGTGGAGTAACATCCGTTTATCAAACCCAAGCTTGACGCTATTGGCGCTTTTATAAGTACGAATTTGAGGGTTGAAAGGCGGTAGTGGAAATATACTATAACGTATTTAATGGAATTTTTTTTTTTTAATTTTTAAATAAAAATTGAATATTACATAAGCTTACAACTAAAGATACATACGAAAACCGAAATGTCTCGACTGTGATGATACTAATTGAATTGAAAGTGATTGAAAGAAGAGTTAGAAACTCTGGGGCGATACTGAACATGTGCATGTGGAATCAGGACGGAGTATGTCAGAAAAAGTTTCCATTGGCTGATCAACTGAAGTGACGGGCAATGTTAGCAAGGCTACGTGAAAAACGTGCCCAGAGACGGGATCCTGGGCTATCAGGCGTCCTATTTACATGAAGATACATTAGGGCTCTCTTCTCTACATATCTTGCCTATTTCAAAGTTGTCCTCGGGGAAATACCAGTAGACTGTCCACTCTTTGATTTGATCAAAGTCAAGACAAGACAAGATTTGAACTAGCCGTTCTCTATGTGTAATCGATACAGGCAGCAGGAGCGAACCTTCTACAATTTTCAATTACCTTATTTTTACTTTGATTGTCAGAAGGGAAACCATGAGTGAGAGTTCATCGCAAGATTGGAAGTGGAATCCATTGTTATTGAAATCATACAGCCTGTAATGTATGCCAAATACGAACTTTAAAGTGTTGGATCCGTAGTTATTGCCGCAGTTTAATTATTATTTATAACTAGTATAAGCTGGAACCATTACTATTACTATATTATTAACAGACCCAAACCTAAATACTTTATTTTTGACCCAGCAGGAGGAGGAGACGCTATTTGATATCAACGTTTACATTTTATATCAACGTGATTTCTTGGTCTTCGCGAAGTATCGCTGAGAACCATTCTCCAAGATAGTAATGTTACAGAACCCTACATTCCACCATCAATAAAGTTATGGAGGTGGTCATTGCGGTCCAACAAGGGAAAACGGGTAACACTCAGGTAGTCTATTGGGTACCTCTGAGCAAAAGAAAGACCTGTAAAATCATTTTAGAGACGGATATAAACTAACTGAAGAACAACAGTCTGATATATGACACGAAATAAATTCTACCGAAAATACGAATCACATTAGATGCAACCACAGACTCTATACTGGATGCATCCTTTGAATCGTCTTATACGATTGCTGAGAGGGCCGCGCTTAATTCGCTATTAAGCTGATTGGCTGCTGGGCGCGAAATTTGCGGAAAAGGAAGCATGGAACTAATCTATCTTCGGAGATAATTGAATAGTTTTCCTGACAAAGAAGAGGATTCGTAGAGCAAGAACAGTTCCTGGGGATTCATTAATGGAATCAAGACTATGAATTTTCTACGTTTGCTGATAGTCTCCAAGCTGAGTTTCTCAAAAAAATCAGTGGAATAATTGCTAAATATACGACTCCTGAATGTAGAGGAATCTAGTCCAGCAGAAGACGACTCGATAATCATTATACATTGGACGTTTCTTGAAGATCACAGGCATGCAACAAAGCTCTCAGCAAAGATAGTTACAACAAATTGCGCAGATTCTGAAAGAGTATCACTGAGGACTGCATCCGCTTACTACACAGTATGCATAATTAACGAAAAAATTGGATGCATACATCGGTAAAGTTTAATCGGAGTGGCCTGTGCTATCCTTAAAGAGAAGTCGTAAGACGAGTGGCCTTTTCCCTTTGTTCCCCTAGAAAAACGATCCTGTGATCCAAAGGAACCCAAAGCAAGTGAGATTAACAAACTTATGAAATAGCTGGTATAGAATAAGACGGCGAAACCTGAAGTAATGTGTCATACAGTTCGGAGCTAGATTCTCGGGCGACCAGGGGCGATATTCAATCAACTTTAGTCAACTTCCAGTCGCTGCGCGCTGTAGGAAGCCCAAAACATCTTCAGATCCCAAGAAAATTTACAAATTGCAAATATTTTCTTATCGGGAGGTCAAAATGTATTTGACTGACTAGTACACATATTTTTTCTCGGCACATGCAACGATCCCATATCCTTGACTTTCTATGTTTCTTCATTAGAAAACACTTTTCTATAGCTGATAATTTTTTAATGTTTGTTGTAACATGTCATTTGTTGGAAGTTTTTAAAGCAAACCTAAAATTATGAGTTCCTTAACAACGCTATAGAAAAAAAATCAATTAAAAGTCTGCCACAATTCCTATCCAAACTTTCTTAGCTGACTTTAGCTTGAGAAATCATTAGCCCATTTCACCTTACCCATTGTACTCGAAAAATCACTTTTCCCTTCAATTTGTGATTCCTTCCTGCACGTTGATGTATGTACGTGTGGTTTTGTCCAATTTAATCATTTGCCAGAGAAGTTGGGACTGACAACGTACGCGGATAGAACAAGAAAGAGGAGGAGCAATCCGTATTGAAGTGTAAGAATTGACACCGTTAACGTTGAAAACTTACTGAATACTCGATTAAGGAATACTGAAGTTATAGTTTGCTTTGTTGCGTTAGAGGCAATCCCTTCTGAGAACATTAGAGCTATAATTAAAAGTAAGTGGATAGCAATGTGCCATTGCTCTACCATTCTCAGGTTCCCATTGCTGTATTAGGACTCTCAAAGGTTTAGATTCCTTTCGACCTTAAGCTCCTTTAAAAATTAATTAAAGCAACCGTAAAATGGTGATCCCTTCAATGTTCCTTTTCAGCTCGGCCTTTTTTCTGTTTGCACGAAACATTTCTTTTTAAGTGAAACGAGTGAGACTCATCTCCTGCGGGAGGATTACCCTTTTGGCCTTGTTGTTAGGTGGTAATGCTTCAAGCTTTCAGCTCTTTGGTAAATGGCTTATTGCGAAAAGTACATTTTTTTCGTCTGATGGCGGATGTCTCCGCGTTTTTATAAGCGGAAATGCTTTGACTAGAATGTTGGTTTTAACAAAATGGTAGTGGGTAGTAGTAGTAGGAGCAGTGGTGGTAGTTGGTTTTGGGGTGTGCTTTGATTGCATCAAAAGACTTTGTGCGGGGATGGAATTTCAGTTGATGCTGGTTTTTCAGTTGCACTGATGTAGTGATGATGATTGAAAAGCTTTTCTTCTGCACTACTTACTTTGGGATAGGATGCTGGAAATGATTCTGATTTAGAATGAATTTGCGTGGAGAGAAATTTTTCGTTGTAAATCAAAAGCTGTAAGTAATTACGATTGCATCAAAAAATATTTAATATTTTAATATGGGTGGCTCTTCGTGGTTTTTAGGCATAAACCAATTAGAAATGTACTTTTCTTGCGAATGAACGAAAATAGGCATATACTTGCATACGGTGTGACTGCTAGCGGAATGCTTTCAAAAGGAGGATGACAAATTTTTTCTGATAACGAACAGCTTCAAGAGTAGTTGAAAAATCATGATTAAGTGGACTAGAGTGAATTAGCTCGCATGAGTTTCCAAAATGAGATCGTTTGCAATTGAATGTATAAATGAGGAATGTATATTAATGTAAATATTCAGTCGTATTCTTTCCTATTCAAACCCATCTTGTATCATTTTCATTACAGGACGCGTTTCTGATTATGGTTCTAATATTATTAGAGGACGAGTTTCGGTTGCGTTTAATTATTTTTAACTCGTTCCAAGGGATATAGGGCAGGCGATAAATACAGGCGCGAATTTTGAGGACAGCATGAAAAGACGCAAAAAAGTTTTGAAAGTTTCAAACGACAAACTTAGACCCCGAAAGCAAATGAAATCCGAATAATAGGGACACACAAAGAGAAAATGCATGGATTGTGACGTGATGCAAATGGGTGAAACACAACAAAAACTAACAACTTGAAACAAAGCACGTTTTCGGTCTTATACACATAATTAGACTGATTGCAATAAGCCATCAATGTGGAATCACCCTGACCAACTCGTCCGTAATAATGTTGAAAATATAGCTATTCTTTCATATTTATCTTTCATATCTATCTTTCATATTTACTTGTCCTGATGAACATAGTAGAGAAAACTGAACTTAAGTTTTTTTTTTTTTGAAAATGTTTATTAACATTACAATCAAGTTCTTTTTTTTTAATTAACATTAAAATTAAGTTCACTTAAGGTGCTGATATTGCTCGACTGCTTTGTATGTAGTCATGAAAGTTGTCCATGATTTTGAAAGATATGGGATCTATAAGTATAGTTGATCTATAGATCAAAAATATGCACACGGACCCGCAGGGTGGAAGCTTCACGTAATTAGATCTGAAACAGGATATCTATGATTGCTGTAGCATTATATTTATATATATATATATATATATTTATATATATATATATATATATATATATATATATATATATATATATATATATATATATATATATCTATATATGTATATATTTATATATCTATATATATATATATATCAATATCTGACAAATACCGTGGACAAACCAGCAAGGAAATAGCGAAGAGTCCTCGGGGACGCCATTCTTGTGAAGCCCACCGACGGAAGAAGCTATTTTGACGTTCTACGCGATATCCGCAAGAACGTCAAGCCGGAGGAAACAGGGACGATTATTAAAGCTCTACGATCGACGAGGTCCGGAGGACTACTCGTCGAGTTTGGAGCGGACTCCTCCGATAAATCGATATTCCGATATAAAATAAAGGACGTTCTTGGGGCAAAAGCTAGCGTCCCTACCTTGGAGCCAAGAGCTTCATTGGAAGTAAGGGACCTGGATTGCATCGCCGATCCGGCTGAGGTCGAAGAAGCAATTCAAAAAGAGTCCCCTAGAATAACTGAAGTAAAAGTAAAGCTTTCTCCAGAGAATCGCCGAGGGCAAAGACTGGCCATACTCGACGTAACGGAGAAAGATGCTACACAACTCCTGGCCAAAGGAAAAATGAAAATCGGCTGGGTGGTGTGCAGAATTCGCCGCCGAGCCATCCCAGTACGATACTACAGGTGCCTTGGATACGGACATACCACTTCGAACTGCAAGGGCCCTGACCGTAGTATGCTTTGCTTTAAGTGTGGAGCGTCTGGGCATAAGAAAAAAAGAGCGCGCTGAGGCTCCGCGCTGTTTGCTATGTAATCACCTTAACTCTCAACCGACAGAGCACCTTCACGTTGCAGGAACAGGCGCGTGCCCAATCTTTAGAGAGGCGCTAGCAAAAGCAGCTCTGAGGTGATGATCAGGGCCCTTAAAATTAACTTGCACCGTAGCATCAATGCACAAGATTTGTTAGAGCAGTTCGCCAGAGAAAAGGGAGCTGATCTGCTGCTGCTGAGTGAACAACATCGAAATAAGACCTCACCAGCCTGATCCTCCGATGACTCCCATACTGCTGCCGTTTGGGTTCGTGGCGGCATGCGACTCCAGATCCAAGGTCACGGCCGAGGAGACGGTTTCGTGTGGATTCGGTGCCCAGGTATAACGTTTTTCAGCGTATACCTGACGCCAAATGAGTCAATGCCATCTTTTCAAAATAAACTGGACGCGCTTGAGGATGCTGTTCTGAACACAGATGCCAAAGTACTCGTAGCACGAGACTTCATCGCCAGAGCCGTTGAGTGGGGCATGTCTCAAAGCGATTCCAGATTCCAATGCGTTGCCGCATTCTGGACATGTCGGCGAGGACAGGGTTGGTGGTTTTAAATACCCGTAATGTACCTACCTTCCGGCGCTGGGGCTGCGTAGGAACAATCCCAGATGTGACATTCGCCTCGGACTCCCTCGCTTCGACGACGCTGAACTGGAGAGTACTCGAGGATTATTCAGCGAGTGACCACCAATACACCGCATTTGAGATCGGCGATACCACCCCTCGCTCGTCTCAACGATCTTTAACTCCCGGGTGGAATATCGGAAAAATGGACGTGGGGACTTTCGCCAATGTGATTCTGAAAGGCGGATCGACACCGGGATGCTCTTCGGGGAGCGGAAGGGCTGGAGTCGAGGGAATGGTGGAGTCAACGATGAACCTTATCACTTTTACCTGTAGCTCATCTATGCCTCGACGGAGGCCTCGACACGACAGGCTGCCCTCTAGGTTGATTCAGTGGAAGGTCCATTGTTCACAAACGATGAGCTGGAGGATGCGGTGCTTTCTATGAAAGCTCGAAAGGCACCAGGACCAGACAGCATTCCAACCGAGGTGCCACAAATGGTTTTCCACGTTTGCCCTGATTTGCTACTCAATGTGTTCAACGCTTGCCTGAGAGAAGGTGTGTTCCCATCTCGCTGGAAGGTGGCGAGGCTCACATTGATCAGCAAGGGAAGAGAGGACTCCGGGCTTCCATCTACATACCGGCCGCTTTGTATGCTGGACACAGCCGAGAAAGTGTTCGAAAAGCTCATCTAGAGAAGACTCACAGACGCAATTCGTGCTGCAGGGGACCTATCTCCTCGGCAGTATGGCTTTAGAGCAGGGCGATCTACTTCCGATGCCATCATGGAAGTGGTGAATGCAGTCCGTCAAGCCAAAGCGCACAAAACAGAAAAACGAGTTGTCTTGCTAGTGACACTTGACGTCAGAAATGCCTTCAACTCCGCCAGATGGTCGGATATTCTTGGCACATTGGAAAATTTTTTCCGATTGCCAGGGTATCTGATGCGGATTTTGAGGGATTACTTAAAGGACCGCAGACTGCTCTATGACACACAAGATGGGTGGCGCAGTATGGAGATAACGTCTGGTGTAGCGCAAGGTTCCATACTGGACCAGACTTGTGGAACGCCACATATGACGGACTATTGAGGCTTGAGCTGCCAGATGAGTCGCGCTTGGTCGGCTATGCAGACGATATAGCAGCACTGGTCGCCGGACGCGACCATGCGCACTATCGAACATGCGCAGCGCAGACTGGGAATCCTAATGCGTCAAGTGAGGGAATGGATGACCACCCGCGGGTTCAGTTTGGCACTGAAGAAAACCGAGGTGGTCATTCTCACGAAGAAAAGAATTCCCAAGGTAATTCCTTTGCAGATCGGAGATGCGACTGTTGAGTCTAAACTTGCAATTAAATATTTGGAACTATTGATAGACTCCAAAATGAGCTTTTCGGAACAGATCAGGGCGACGGCGAAAAAGGCCGAGATAAGCGTCTTAGCTTTAAATCGACTAATGTGCAACATCGGTGGGCTCACACTGAGCAAACGACGACTCCTCATGAGTGCTATACAGTCAGTGCTACTGTACGGCTTTGAGGTTTGGGCCGGAGCTCTCAGTAAGGAGCTGTATCGAAAGCGCTTGGCCCAGGTACAGAGACGAGCTTTGCGGGTTGCGTCCGCATATCACACTGTCTCTGAGTGTTGGTGATCACAGGAGTGATACACATCGCCCTCCTTGCTAGAGAACGAGGGAGAATTTATGATCGAAAAGTGGAGGGCTCAAGATATGCTGTCCACCGAGAAGAGAGGCAGTCGGAGAAATTCTGAAAACAATCTGGTCGGAGAAATGCTGAAAAGTTTCGATAAATGGACCTGCGTGGCACATTGCTCTCGGGCAATACTCATTGCCAAAAATGTACGATAGATAACCTTGGACGCGGGGTCTAGGGAGGTATGGGTCTAGGGAGGTCCTCCATCCTGCCCCCTCCCGCTGGAGGAGATTTCTCTAGACTGACGGCGCCATAGGGCGAAGCAAAATGAGGCCTAGCCCGAAGTAATGTGTCAAACGGTTCCATGCTAGGGTTTCTTGACAGGCAGGGTGTTTAGTGGGTAGTCTGGTAGCATGCGCTGCTAGGAGTCCCACACTCCGGGCGTAAATTGCCTGCACCCCACGAACTCAAAAAAAATTGATATTGTTGCGCGTTGAGCAGGTGCGCGACCTGTTTGCTATTCGCAAATATTGCTTATAGTGAAATAAAACACTCGCGAACAATTTTAAAATTAATTCTTAAAATTTTATTAAGTTTCTTCTACACTTTATGATTAATTTAGTAAAATCACTAATCACTTTAATGAATTAAATTAATTAATTAACACTTATTCAACATAATTAAACACTAATTCACTTATTTAACACTTTTCTCACTTTTCTTATTTCGAATTTTTCTGGCGCGCACTGTCGCGTACTATCGCGTTTTTCATTCACAACTGCTTGTCTCGTCGCTCGCCGTAGTCGCTTATATACCACTACCAACCATCCCAGAACCTTCCATACAGATTGTTCTCGCGTGTACGCGTCGAGTCGCTTGCACCGGGATCTGTTGTACTTGATGCGCGTGACGTGTTTATGCTTGCGCACACGAGAACAATCGATGTATTGGTAGCAGATAGTCGTAAACATGTTTACGACTTTTTGTTTACGCCGACTACAGTTCGCGTGACCTGAACACGTCACAATATCTTTATATAGCCATGGTAATAAAAGTTCCAAAACAGCGTCCACAATTGAAATGCGAGCAAGTTAATGAATTTTAAAGACGTCGGCATATTTCGACCATCGTAGCACACATTTGCACACAACCAATAGTATAAAATACAAAACTTATTTAAACTTCAACTTTTCCTGCAAGTATTGCCACGAGATGGCGCAATCAATAACAACAAATTTCAATCTGCGTCTTCTGTACACAATTCCAGTAAATAACAACAAACAATCAGCTGACTCATAGAAACATTCAACTGACAGTCAATACCATCGTGATATTTGTGGCGCTGTGGCCGGTGGCGCCTTATCTACGTAGGGATAATTCTTGGATTTTATGCGGCCTATCTACTTTGCATCAACAAGATTACAAGTAAAATTTTGTTCGAATTTGTGTGGAAAGCCACGTTGTCAGGAGCCGAAAAAAGGAGCGTTTCGCTGTAAAAAAGGATATTGTTTAGTGTGGTGAGTATATTAGATTCATGCACTATCGTCCTACCGTCATTATTCAATTAGATGATGTATGTTTTACTGTAATTAATAAGGATATGCGATAAATTGTTCCAAAGTAATGCAACGCCATCGAGCATACCGAAGCCGCTTCCAATGTTTACACATTAAAAAATTCTGTGTATGTTCAATACATTTGTTTTAGGGATGTGTTTGATTATTATTTGTAATATGCATTTATTTGCTGATAGCAATCCAATTTAGTTTTGCACAATTGTATCCCTTTCCTTATTCTGGTTTCTAATGGGATCTGCACTTCCAGTCAACTGCGAATGTTCAACAGTTTTGAAGACTTCCAGTATGATGTCATCGGCCACGAGATTGTGTAACATATTCGTTTAGGGGCGTATTTGTGCAAGAGGTTAACAACAATTCTTTGACTTTAGGCGATACCTAATAACCGAACCGGGTGACCATCGAGAAATTCAATGTTTGCAATTAAAATTAATTAGAATTATTATGTATATATTCGGCCTTTTGATAATTCACTTCTATCTCCTTTGGCCGGAAAAATCGCTTCAGTCTTTACCTAGCAGATATAATCAAATTGTCTTATTTCAATTTGCAGTTAGTAAGGATTCATCAATTGCTGGCTTCTTGGACTGCAACACAAACAGCAGAATGTCTACCAGTGAAAGAACAATACTAGACCTTGATGACTATGCCCTTCGTCATATTTTCACATTTTTACCGTTGATGGATAAAGCCAACGTGGGACGTTGTTGTTCGCGCTTAAGAAACATTATTGATCGTTTGATCGAGAGCATTGACGTGAATTTCACGAATATCTACGAAACGCAACCATTTTCAGTGGCAAAGGACTTTTTCACCGACTATGGCGCGCAGGTGAAAAAAATATTCATGCAGTTTGATGCCGTTGAAGATATGGTTGAGTTTTATTATCTTGTGCCTCAAAATTGTTTCAATATCGAAAAGATCCATTATAACTTTCCGTATTATGTTGATACGGAAATCATGGAAATGATGTTCGCCGTATCGAAAAATGTCAAAAATCTTTTTTGCAATGCACGTGAGCTAATCGACTTGCATGTCCTTTTGATAAGTAAGTTGTCCGAACTTGAAATTTTAAATATTGAAGAAAATCGAGATGTCACTGGATTACACTTAAATAAATTGACAAAGCTAAAGGATTTGAATGTGCAAGGATGCATTGGCTTACAACCGAAGCATTTTATTGAAATTTGTAAAGCTAACAAACTAAACAAACTAAACATTGTTGAATGCGAATTACTTAATGACGAAGCATTGCGAACCCTTGTCGAAACTCAAACTGAACTAGATCAAATCAAGGTGTCGCATTGTTATAAGGAGGGTAATGTAGATATGATTGCGTCTCTAAAAAATTTGCATCGTCTTAGCATTCAGTATTTATGCATGAGGCCGGACAAGAAAACAAATCTCTTGAGTCTTTTGGCTCAGCATCGTCGCCAATCACTTCAAGTATTAGAAATTCAGAGGCCAACAAATTTAACTTCGATTGAACGTGACAGTATTTTAAAATTAACGAATTTAACGGAGGTAGCATTTATTGCCGACGAACAACTTAGCAATGAATTTTTATCTGAACTTGGAAAAAGCTGTCAGAAATTGAGAAGAGTGGATTTATCCGAGAGTACAAACTATACCACTGAAGGTATCGCAGATCTTGTTGCAAATCTGATATGCCTGGAGGAGTTGGTTGTGAGAAGATGCAGGCAATTAGGACATGAAATGTACCAGAAATTGGTGGAGATTAAGCAATTGCGGTCGGATTCAAAGAAACTAACAGTTTGTGCTTGGGCTACCCAATTAAATGAGTTTGATTTAGATGTATGTATGAATGAAAAGTATTTCTTTTCTGTAGCAATATTAATTCCTTTTTCTTTACAGAAAGTCGAGGGCTACGATGTCAATAAAAATCTCGTTGAATTGTGTTTTTGTTTCGGATTCTAAGTTTGTTTAACTTGATTGTAACATTTTTAATGTATATTTGAATAAAATCAAAGTCTATTTTTGCAATTGCATCTTTTTTCTACATCATGTTCCGCTTATTTTGATTTTTGATTTTTAACAGTAGTTTTTTTAAGTTTAAGGTATAGATCTTGGCTCTTAAAAATAACACCCGATTAAAACTCTACAAAACGTATTGCAATATAAAGTTTGCTACAGCTTGACATGTAGCAAATAAGGGATTTGCTTTGCCAGCCCTTTAAACGTACTCAAACAAGCAAATGTTGAGAATTCTTGTTACACAAGAAGAAAACAAGCAAACCAAGGGTAGTCAAGGAGGCACGACCTCATGCGGGACTCCCTCCAGCAATCGGATTTGAGATGACCACCAAGGCACTGAAACATTTTCAGCTACAATTGATCAATCCATTGGGGAAGTTTTTTTTTTAACTGCAGATTGAAATTGTTACGAACACAATAATTTCAGCCAAGAACTGCGAGTATGCCTCGGTTATTGGCGTTTCTGTCAAACACTTTGCCTCTATTATCAGACAATGTAGTCCAAAATACGTCTTGTACTCCAATGAAACTAAGGCATCGAGAAGCGCAGCCTAGGCGTGACTTCAGCCATCGTGCTGTACAGACATAGGAACTAGCCTTGCACTGGACAGAGCTAGCAGTAGAGCTAAAGAAATGCAACGCTCTGTATCCACAAGACCATTCAGCTGACATAGGTTTGAAAACTGCGCCCGCGAGCAAACTGCTCAATACAAAAGTTGTGGACAGAAGTGATGAGAAGTGGCTTACGTGAAAAACCAATGAGGTTTTGATGTCGAAAGGCAGTATCCAGTAACCGAATAATTCAGTATTATCAATTTTTAATGTCAAAGAACTAGCTGAATGATGCGAACAAAGTGACGGTAACGTCTTTCTTCCCTATGGAAATAGCATAAGATTAAGTGGAAAAACCAAAATCTAACCAAGTCAACAATTCCCAACAAGGAGGTAAAGGCTGTTCAAACAGATTTCCATTTGAAACGCTCAAATATGCTCTAAGCTGTGATGAGTACCTTCGGAGAAATTATCAAAGTTGAGCATGATTCTAACCTGATCACGTTATAAGCGTGAGCAATTCACTGGCTTTTCACTTCCACCGTAATATTCGCATCAGAATCATTTGTTCGATTTAGAGGTAGCTGTTTTATTGTTCAACTATCGATCAACAACATATGGCGTTTAAAATACAACAGCATTACCAGATGCGTGGTGACGTCATTTGCAAAGACTGTGGAAAGTCCTTTTAAGGGGTGAACCCATGTTGGAAATAAGAGGGCCACAGATATGCTCCATCTGGTATTACGACACAGGAAGCCCGCCCCCACACAAAGCTCAAAATCAGAGGAAGCAAGTGAGGCTGTTGCTGATTTTTAGGAATTATATAATGGTCCTTTGCTCTTCAACATAATGAATTATTTTAAAAATTACTAGGTAATCATTTAAAACAATAATAAAATGAATAGGCGGCCTTTACGTGGAACTGGAACACGAGTCAAAGCCTAATTTTGATTGGGACGAAATATGCAGTAAGGAATAAGTAAGGGTGGCCGTCGATACAAAAGAACGACAACTTAAAAAGGTACATGTCCCGGATGGAAATATAAAGTAAAACCAAAAAGTGTGCATTATTTGATGTTAAAATAATGATTTTCTATTGTTTTATTAGAAGGATTAATCTCACCAAAGCATTTTATACGATTAAAATAATTTTTTATAAAATTTTATTTATTCTAAACAGGATTCACCTGTAACGAATTCACCGAGTTCACCTGTAACGAATTCACCTAAACTGGATTCACCTGTAACGAATGTATATGGCATATTCGGCGATAAACATAACTGACTTTGAAGTGTCGACTAGCCTATCAAGAAGGACCTAGTTAGTATGCAAGTCCGAATAAGCCACCCAACAAATGTTCTTTGCATCCTGTTTATTTTATATCTTCTGACGATTTCCGTATCTTCCGATAGGTTGTGCAGGATTAATAGGAAATACTTGTCTAATGGAGTTTGTGAAAGTGTCTATAGCAAAGGACCGAAGCTCAGTAAAGAACAGGTTGCAAGCTATTCTTATAGTTTAGTTATCCTTTATGGGGATAAAGTAAAGTAGGATGATATTTCATTGCTAATGTTGCTGGGATTTAGTAATTTTACTGTGTAATGATGGCATGCAACTACAAACATGAATTATTATCCAGGTCTGTATGTGTATATCCTTACCGTCCACTCGATATTTGTATAGGGGTGTGTATAGTATTTGCTATCCGGTCATTTGAATGTACTCAGAGTAACCTATTAGTAAATATTTAGATGCATGGCAAGAACTAAAGGAGTATCAAATTGAAAGTGACCCAGAATGTTTGACTTTCCGGTTTCCATTATGCATTACACTCGGAAGTTTTAGCTGTTCCTAGTTCTATGCTACAATGAATGTATGTGCATGTGTGTGTAGGTACATTCATAGGTCTGAAATATTAAAAGGTCTATTACGAAGGGGTTGAGTTTTGATATAGCAACGCCAGGGCCATTCAAACGGAAATCACGTCAGAGAGTAAACTTGAAGATTGGACAAAGTTATAGTTATTTTGGACTGAAAACTTGTGTTTTCTTGATTAAGTTTCCGGAGCATATGTGAATTATGTCGGGGACAATATTGTGATTTTACATGAAATATTTATATTGTATGATAAATAGTTGGATAAGGAGAGATTCCGAATGCTCATTTAGTTGAATGGAGGCAGCTCTAAAGTAATTCAAATTTGATGAAATTGTCTAAATTTCCAAGGATATTTATCTTGTGCGGAAATTATTTGCTAATTAGTATTGAGTTGAAAACATGCATTACAGAAATAATTAATGTCGAATTCAAGTAGTGATAGATACATTGCAAAGATGATCACAATGTCTATGAGGGTTATTACTGCTGATAACTTTCTGAAATACGAGCGAAAGAATATTTATTCTATGAAGTATAGAAATGTTTTCCTTTCCGCCATGGATAACACGAATCAGTCTATCTGCGTTAACTCTACTACAGCAGTTTGCATTGTAACTTTTTCAAAACATGTGATTACATGTTGAAATTGATCGTCAAAATTAGAACACAAATTAATAATTATAACGATTTATCATTAAAAAGGTTAGAAACCGCAGCTTTTTGTTTTTTTTTTTAGGTTCGCTCTGGTCTTACACCAGTGTGTGATTGGCCCTGGCAACTATGGCACCGGCCAGCGTTTTCGATCTTGTGTTTGTAGTCACTAGTTCTTGTTACATGTCAGTTTGTGTATTAACTTCAGTTTTGTTTAGTTTGGGTTTATGTGTAAGTATAGGGAGTGTTATAAAGACCGCAGCTTAGCTGATTGCAACTAACGTACATGGGAGCGTTTTGACAGTTTGAACTTAAAAGTTTCAAATAGGAATCGCTGGCGATCTCTGTAGTGTTTTTGTTCGTTAACCAAGTGGCGCTGTAAAAGTAAAGTGAGCGAAGTAGTTTAAAATGTTGGCAAACATCAGTAAGTGCACAGAAAAAACAATTTTTTTGTTTCGAATCTTGACAAGACTACTTGCATAGTTCATTCACTGAGTATATGAAGGGATTGGATTAGACTATTGGCAACGATAAACTCCTTTTGAACGGATAAACTCCGACGGAAAATTGAAGAAATTCAGGGGATGTGAAGTAATTGATCAATGACTGGATTCAATGAGAACTATCTTTAACTAGCATGCGGTCTCCATTGATGCAATTTTTGTGATCATGGAGGTGATTGGGGGTTTGGCTCTTTTGAGAAGAAAGTGCTTGTAGTGAATGGCTTATGACACCTTAAATATCTCCAGCATAATTCTCCATCCAAACTCGTGACTCTCATTCATATAAACTCAGATTCCACCTAATGAAACATTTTAGGAGGCACATGGGAAAAACGTATTTAGGAAAAAACAAGCTGTTTGTATACGTTGATATCTTAATTTGGAAGCAACCAACCGAAATTCTGCATATCGACGTTCTGGTATTGGCACGACCACATTACAATTTTCCCGGTTCCAACAGTCAGTTGAGTGCAACTGAATTTTATTAATAGCCTAGACTTGACATAAAAATATATTTTCTATTAATTTTGATATTTCATTGCCGTCAACGCTCAACCATTCAACTCCATATTTTTCCTTTAATTTATATTTACGCTCTGATTCTTCGATAAAATCGCCCCACATAACCATACAAGGATATTCGCAACATCAACATCATCAGTATTAATTAGATACCAGATTCAATCTTACATACCTTATTCCCCTTTTTTCGTCGAGTTAATTAATAAACTGCCACAAGAGTAGAATAATTGGCGTAGAACAATATCTTACGCCATTGGTTTTGAACAATAATTATTATATCTATCGTTCACAGCTTGCTTTTATTCGTCAGATTTTAATTATTATGAATCGTTTCGTTTTGCTATTGTCAACGAAAGCTCCATCTGAATCTTTAGCCACCGGAATTGAATAGGATGACAGCAAGGACTGCAAGCAAGCCAAGAACAATATAAAGGACGGAGAACGGAGGGAGGTATTAAGAGGTTGATGGATATATATAATGGACGGAACAGCCGTTGGATGGAACAGTAGCATTATCTTTAAAGTATAATATTGTGAGAATATCATTTCAGTGGTTTTTCAACGTCAGATATACAGGAATAAGGAAAACAGCTTGGACTTGGAATGAATATGGAATGGAATTATCAGACTTAATTATTATTTGCAGTGTGTTTCATGAAAATGTTCTCTTTTGGGGATTAAAGAGTAAAACATTCTGAGACAATTTGAATTATAGGTTTAATCAAAAAACGGATAAAGTGCCGACCGATAGAAATTTAAATTTGTCACTAAAATAATCAATTTTGGGAGTGTTATTAGTTGCTTTGAAAACAATATATGATGAGCGAGGGTATAACCCGTTTGAGTCCTTTTATCCGTTTCACAGCTTTGGCAAAATTAAGTTTGACGCTTTGACCCACATTTCTTGAAATACCTCGTTCCGAGGATTTTCGCTGCAACAAGTCGAATGTCTGGCAAGATATGTAACACGTCCCACGATATTCATATTCATGTTTTCCAGTTTTGGTAAGAAATGTTCCTTTGGAAGATTTCAGTAAAGTTCGCGATTTGCAGGTACGAGATTTTTATCGTCACAAAAATTAGTAGAACGTTGAGCCCAACCGCCAAACCGAACATTGGTTTTCTGATTAACCTCAAGGTTAATCTTAGCTCAAATCCTGCATTTTTTCTTATTCACTTGTGTCTATCCAACCGTTAATGCGTTTCATTCAAATAGATGGTTTCTCGCTAAATTTGACTCGGTTCCAACCGCAAATATCAAGCAAAAATTCTATGCAGACCGTGGCCTGCATATTTGAGTTTTTAATCCGATGAACATAGTAGGCAATCAAATGAAAATCTTTATGCGTCATTTTCTACATTGTCATCAAAGAAAGTCCTAGTTCTTGCATAGAGTATTCCAGGTTGTCATCCGAAAATTCTTGCGAACGTGGTACAGAGTAATTCCGATTGTTCTTCACTCTCTGGCTTGCAGCAGCGTAAGTCTTCGCTGTACGATTACATAGTTTGTCTTCACACAAGGTTAAATTCATCTGAAACTCAATAAGTTCGCTCAAATTTCGCAGTGTAGCGGTTAATAGAGCGATGGAGCGTTCAAATGGTCGGATATATGAAACGAACTAAAGACTCATTTGGAAGATAAATTCTAATAATTTTAACGATTTGTTGAATCGTTAAACCATGATCTTCTACCGAAGAGTATCCAGTGGTCAAATTTTTAGTCGCTTGACAGATTTTGAGTGCAGCACCAGTAGAAAGCATTGAGATCCTCGTTGGTAAACATGCGAACAATTGCGTTACATTGACGTCTCCCATTTGTTGTCTAATTTTGTTTAAACGGAATGCTTTGATGCTTTCCGCAGGATAATTCATAAAATTTGCATTTGATGTTCGCAGGCTTCTTTTAGATTTTTTACGAATTTTACTTGCGTGCATTCAATACTGCAGTCAGCCCAATGATCATTTATACTCATTTTAGTGCCTAAGTCGCCAGACTATGGGAAACTACAAATGGGCATGACTAAGCAAATTCAGCAGTCTAGGAGTATGTCCTGGTCTGTATGGTCAAGTATCACACTACCGAAGATGTGTGTTTTGGCATTATTACGGTGGAAGAAGAAGAAGAGCTCAAGGTGGTTTCGAACACGCGATCCTTTCGCATCTTGTCAGGTGCCAACTCACTTTCGAAAAGTATTAATTTATTCTTTATTTCCACTCATCTTTAAACCGTTCTAACTTTCAACATGGTTCCCAGATCAGATCACAGTGTGTCTTTTTAAAATTAAGCTGAATTATCAGCCGTCAGATTGCAGCAAATCTGTTCCGATTCGTTTTGTATTACCTGAGTTATGCGACGTTAAAGAAACCAGGAAGGAAAACCGGTCGAAAAATTTTCCCTAACCTAATACATTTTTTGCGCTACTTTGAGTGCGTTAGGGACCCACGAAGAAGACGGAAATCATATATCTTGCTCATTTACGTATACTAACTGTTTTCTACTTATTTTTTTCCAGTGATACTAATGTGTGCTCTGGACTTATTTCATTAGTGACGAACCTCTTGAATAAATATCCATCGGTAAAGATAATTATTTTCATCAACCGTTCAGACGACTAAATTTAATACCAATTATATTTCATATTTTCCGTCGGCATATTCTGTTGTATCCTAGCGAAGCAGACAAAAATAAATCGAACAAAAGAGAAACTTCGTCGACTGTTTATAAATGACCTTATTATAAGATATTTCCCAAAAACAGAGTTTATTAAAGGCTCCCTCGACCGGACGCGTCTCAAACAAACGTCAAAGGCACCGATCAAATTGTAATATTGTCGTTATTCTTAGGAAAGCAATTTGGTCAAAAAAGGATACGAATGATAATGATGTAGACGAGGAGACGACTATAAACTGACAAGCAAACTGTGATGAGGATAATGATGATGATGATCAAAACTACGTTGAATTGGGGATGAAATGATGCAAAATAATTGTTACAGTACCTAATCCTCTCGTCCTACCTTTCATGTGGACTGTTCTTGTTGCTGAAAGAACAAGGACGATTGAATAAAAAGCACGAATGAATGAACTGAATCGATTTGGTGTTGCCTAATGTGAAAAAATTGGTCGAATAGAAACGTGATGGATTTTTTTTTTCAATTCAGCAAAGATAGATGATGAATGAATGAACGAGAGGATGGTTGTAGCGAGGATGCTTCTCATAGAAATTCAGATCCCGGAAGATTAATTGTGGAAAAAGCAAATGCTTGTTTAGCATTGTAGTTGTTGCGCTTGTTTGCCTGTGATTGTTTTGTGGAGTCGTCACAGGTCAACTGTTTTCAATCAAAATTTATGATTGTTAGTTGATGTGAATGTTTTTTGTTTAACTTGAACTTATATGGAGACATGACCAATTAAATGTTCTTGCGTAAATGATTATGCAGGTAAAGGATCACAGAGAATATGCTCTGAGCCATTCTGATGATTGTGGCGAAAGAAGGGTAGCAGAATGAGTAAGCACTATCAGAAATAAATTGATTATTTTATGAAACGACTACATTTGAGGATGTTCAGACAAAATTTTATCTCTATTAAGGACAATATGCATTTGAAGTTACTTTTCTCGATTTAAACAGAAGCACTGAAACTTGTTCATATAGCATTATGCGGAATGCTTGTGAATGAAGAGTTTGAGCAATTCATGTAAGGTCGTTCTGTTCCTTGTAAACGTTTGCATTTCCATTGATGCCTTTTTCAGAAAAAGGATTCTGGATAAAAGTAGCATTCTAGTGTCTGTAGCATTCTTTTGATAAATGAAATGCAATAATTTTCCTTATGTATTCTCTCCTTCTTGTAAGTTACTGTCGACGAATAACTTGTAATCAAGACCCTTTTTGAATATGCGCTTACATGATTTAAGAAAATTAAAGGATGAACATTTGTACGGTTCATTTGAATCCAAATGGTAGACTTGATGGGGGGGGGGGGATAACAATTTGATTTGGCATAGTGGAATGAGTAATTAAGCGTGAACTTTATTAAGGGAAATCTTTTCTTCTGGATAACGAACAGATAACTGGAAAGGTTTCTGTAGACAAGAATGTGAGACAGGGAGACAGGAAGCTGAAAAACCGATGGCTCGATTCGATTGATGACGATAGGGAATTGCTGCTGGGATTTCACAATTGGAGGAGGTAGTTGATGGGCTTTGACTGTTGGAAGCACTTTATAAAGGAGGCCAAGGCCAGATAAAGACTCTAGCGTTATGATGATAAATATTTCGTCGTAGAGTTGATAGTTAGCGCCACATTTCGCAAGTTTGAACAGAAAAGGCTATGACTTGAATTTGTTTATCAAATCAAATATAATTTATTTGTAAATTAATAAGTCTTGTACAATAGTATTAAATTATACTTTACATTTCTGGGCGGAGGGCTATTTATTGACATTGGTTGGCCAACAGTTGATTATTACCACATCTCAACCAAATCAATATTGATTGTTGGAATTCCTAATATTGATTGTTGGAATCCCTGGAGTTTCAAATCCAGCTGGATATGTTCAGGAGGGATAAGAAATGCACTATTATATTGAAATCTACATTTTAGAGGTGTCCGCCAGATTGATAAAGAATTTTCTGCTTAATTTTCATTACCCAAGTTGACCAAGGACGAGAAATCGAAGGACAAGTAAGCAATAGTTATTTCGTTCGTGTTCTTATAATTACATCAAAATTGCTAAAAATTTTCAAAATTGAAAATCAAGAGGCATAAACTATTTTGAAACAATTGGCGAGGGTTGGTATCCCTCTCACACATACATGGGGAGGCTTTACCTACACCCGGGATACCAAACTGCTTTGAGTTCATATTTTCTACGTACGCTACCAGCTGGAATATATGGCCGCCTATAAAAGACTCATCGACCCAGGATGGTTCAAAGCTCCTGGATACCTTGCTTGACCACTGGAGGGTGACGTAGACTGACATATGACTTGATCAATATACTAGACTTTTCGGTTTAAGCTGGCAAGCGAACATCATGAGACCATCCATTATTATTCAAATATAGTTAATTCATGCATACCCATACATTTTTTAAAACCACAAGAGGGGCCTAGTCAACAAGTACTACCGTCACCAAGTTCCATGTGAGGAGATTCCCTACAGAGTACAAGATATTAATTTGTTACTATACTCAATCAACTATAAATGTCTCTAGTGCTTCAGTAACTTCATTCTAGTACCCTCACTTCACGCACTATTCTTATATTCTCTGCAAACTCAGAATAAAGTCACTACAAACCGACTGGAACACGGAATCCTTTAACCCTACACGCTATGAGAGGTGAAAGGCGACTGATAAGCCCAAACCCGATTTGATGTTTGGATGGCCCAGTTGGACGGTCAGGTGTTCCACCTATGTAGTTTGAAAGGCGGCAGTTTTGAAAACATTCACCGCCTTACGTTTTAATACATTAACGCTTATTGGATTATAATTCCTCCTTACATTTTCGAACAATCGCTCAAGATTTGTATCCCTTCAACACTTTGCGATGTATCTAGTCTGCTCTGAATGTAAATTATTAACCAAAATGGTTTTTCAGAATCGGTTTTATCATCTTTCCGTCAATCGTCGTCGAAATTGCCTTCTTTAGCAAGAAGCCTAAGAATGCGCTTATGTCGTACAGGCCTGGTAGCTCCTTGTCTGCGTAGAGACATTTAACGAGCACTTGTTTTTAATTTTAAATGGTGCGCCTTGAACCTAGATAAACCCCAACGAGAATCTTTTGCTTCAAAGAGAATGTTTGCTTGGGAATCCTTGCGGAAAATATTGCAACCGGAGCAGCATGCCACTTTTCTTTGAACACCTCCTTTGGAGGGGAAAGTGACTCTAGAAACGACCTCTTTTTAAGAATTGAGAATTACATATACGGTCACCCTACACCCGTCAGTGACTTAGCGAATCGGAATCCTAATAACCCCAACCAGGAGGCGCCGCTATCTAGAAACGTAATAGGTTTGAAATGCTCAGCCTGTAATCGGTCAAAATTACGCTGGATGCTGAAAGAATGGAGAAATCAAAGCGTCAGCGTTAAGTTCTTTGAAAACTTCAAATCCGTTTAGTGTAAAAAATTGCTGATTATGATTGGTTAGCTCGGGCATAACTTATGTACTGTAGGAACTTATCGACTTTGTCAATACATCAAAGCGTTCCTAGTGAAGTGCCGGGAGGGTAGTGCAGTTAATTTTATGATTGTGTTCCATGCTAGAGCATGCTATTCCATCGTCATTTTTTTCGATGCTGGTAAAATTTCCAATACGTGGACATCTCTGTTGAATTGTAGTACTTCGCACCTAATTTATTATTACTTCGAACGAAAAACACAATATCCATCATGAAAACTTGGATAAATCACTCATGACATTTTAACTGACGAACCCCGTAAGATATCCTTTATTTCACATCCATTTTCATGCAATGAAATCTATGAAATCACTTCCCAACATACATATACAATATATTGTCCATTTATAATAACCATTCTCTTTGTCTACGCAATTATGAAATGAAAAATTCCACACCGCCTTCTACGATACGTGCAAAAAAGGAAGTTTATTATTCGAACCATCTCTGGGTATGCATACAGCCATGACATAGAAAACGTACTTGGCCTGCTATATAGAGCATAGCATAAGGGTCACATTATATCGCTTGCATTCTGACATTTCGTTGCAACAGATAAATCTCTACATCTCAATGTGACACAATTTCCTTTTTTTGTGGTCCTTCTTTTTCAATTCAGCACACAACAACTAAAAAAACGAACAAGAAGGATGAAACAGTGATATATGAAATGTAAATTTACAATACATGAAACAACAAAAAATGTATTTGCATTTTTTATGAACAATATTACACGTGTTGGGATTGTTATAATAGTGTGAGGTATGCTGAGAGAGGAAAAGAGGGACGAAAATTGACGAAAGAGAGAAAATGTTGTTGGCGAGGGTAGATGAGAGAGGGACAAGAGGGAGCGTAAGTGAAAGAGAGATCATGGAAATTGATTTCGTCATTGCTTCAGCAAAATGTACATTTTAGTTTAATTAAAAAAGTTTCGATGTATACGTAATGAAAATGGAACCTGAACGAAGGGAGAACTGGTTAATTTGCTTTTGTATAAAGTTTCAATCTATTATTCGTTTGATTATTTTCTTGTTTGTTTTTAATAATTTGTTTATTTAATTGAATTTGAGCAGGGCGAATGAATTGTGCAATCTTATTGAATGTCAATTGCAGTGTCGAATTTGAAGAGGTTTATGCAGAAAATACAGGAAATGTTAAGGTTTCGTTTTATTCTTGTTGATGATTTTTGATGTTGGTTCTTTTAAATTGTTAAATTGCAGAGAGCAAGGCAATAAGATCCTTGTTCCAACAACTTGCGAAATGTACTCCCAAGGAAATTGTACCAAAACAGGCAAAGATTTTGGTTGCACTAATGTCCTTCATTGAGTTTTTCATCGTCTACGATTCATCTATTGTCCCAAGGTGCAGGAAGCCCCGTTTCCAAGTTCCTTGAAATTCGATGACATGCTTCAATTTTGGGATCCAAGCAGCCTCGTAGTTTTCACAAAATTTAGGTGAAAAATAGCAGGATGAAACAATGTAAATTTTGTTTACATACTTTTAGTTTTAATGTGACTCTTACCGACTCAAGAACCAAATCCTGTTGTGAAGTGTTGCGGCGGCATAAACTGACTTATACATTCGAACCAGGGCTAGACTACATAAAACCAAACATAAAAGTTAGAAATTACCCGGTTCGTTTTACTTTTCTGCTCTGAAAAAGGTCGTAGAGGGTAAAAGCTATTTAGATATAACTAAACCCATGGAGCGAGTTCAGCAAGGTGCTAAATATGTGTCCGGAAAAATGAGGACAAAGTTAGAGCACGCCGAAAAAATGACAAAGTTAGAGCACCCAAAAAAATTTCCTAAAGAGAGTAGAGTACGCAATTGGAAAACGTTGACTTGCTAATTTATTGCAGGTGAAACTCAAAACGTCAATATCTGTCGTCGCTAGCATCTGCTTCCTTGTTATCTCCATTTTTTGCTTCTACGCTGTCTGGCCAAGAAGGCAATGCGGATCACCATGCGGCGACCAACACAATGGACTCAGAATCTGTTGATCATGCTATTGTGATCTAAAGTGCTTCCTCTCATTGTGCCTATGAAAGGCGAAAGCTTCTTGTTGAGAGTACATCCCACATTTGGGCTCTACATGGGAGCATATGAGAGCACTTCATGACGCTCATGTTAAGACACCTTTTGTTTGCTTAATATATATTGACAATCAGTGGTCTGATAGTTGAGACCCACATTGGGCCTAATCTGTCTTTTGGCCTAATTCGTTCTAAGGGTTTAGAACTCTGAAGTTAGATGCTCACCTCTGAATGTTTCAGCCTCCCCATGTACGTCTCTATGTACTCGATTGAGTATAGTACAGTATTGATTATAATTAAACCCTAAAATTTCCTTTTAAAAACTTATATGGAGGAAAATTAATCCGTAAAATGAGTCATGCTTTGCTGGTCCGTTTACTTAAAAAAATACAGAAGGAAGTCTACAGATCGGTCCAAAGATTACAGTCATACAACTATAAAATACCTTATCGGGAAGATGTAGTGTATGGCAATATCAATGACTTAACCCATCATAACTGCTCAGTTAGCAGGCAAGGTTGCTGAAATGTAGGCAAAAAATGGGCAGATGTGAAAGTTTGACACGCGCAGGATGGAAGAATATATCAAAACCCGACTTTTGAGCCCAATCGAACTTTTTCTCTTATCCCTGACAATAAATAATTTAATGTGTCACATTATAATCCAAAGGCGATCAGCTGATAAATTTCTTTACTCGACTTCCCAGCCGTAGACAACCACTTCTGTCAAATGATTTTATGTCAAATGATATGTAGGCGTTCTTTAAAATGATATTCATTTGTATATCGTTTGTTGCAAAACTATGTAATACTTTTTATCAAGAAGTTTGCTTGTACGGTGTAACAGTATGCAATGCTATCTTTTGACCGTTTGAGTGACAATAACAGCATTTATTCGTCAAATTGAATTTATTCGTATGTGGTCACTATAATCATAAACACATTAAAACTTTTACTAAATTTCCTTTTGTAACTATACTGCGGTATTAACATTACTGTTTAGTAATTTTTATCCTACAAAATAAACCCAAAATAATGAAAAAAAGATGACTTAAACAGGGATGACTTAATTTGTCGACGGTTGTTGTCATTTGAATAGATAGTAGTATTGCGATCGCAAACTGAGAATAAATGTACTTTTTGACAATTAATGAAGGAAGGATTGCTAAGTTCTATCGGTACCAAATCAACTTTCACTACTGTTCATTCAGAATAATTTTCAATTTGAAAATAAAAGGGTTCAAAACAATATTTTTTTCGCTGAAATCTTTTCCTGCAAAAATTTTCTGTCCTTAAGAAAAAGGAAGGAAAAAGAGAAAGTTTTAGGGTCGTTTTCTAATAATCCACAAGAAGGGCTGGAAGGCTGGAAATATTCCATATTGGAGCAAATTATCCCCATTTCAGTCAAAAAATTGTCCCGAAGAAGTGTACTATCCTATTCAGTAAATTATATATAATATAGAATTCAAACAGATAAGCAAATGGATATTAAAATTCATGTGATAAGTTTCAATTTAAACTGATTCCTAGATACACTGCCAATTATTGATTAATTTGAAATCAAAGCTTCTCCGTATTTTGTTCATACCTTGAAGCATCATTGAAGTTAGCTAATTGTATCAAATCAAAATATGCCATTTCAATTGTTTGTCCCGTAGGGTGGACAAATCCTGTGTGCCAAATTAATTGATCAGAACCAACATATTAACATTTTATCGGCACTGATTTATATAATGAAGCGTATTAAGTTGAATACAATGTACGTGAATGGCCCAAGGGATCCTTTTCATGCAAATCGATTCATTCATCTGTAGAATACCACGAAATGCAATGTATTCGTAGTGTCATATATCAAATAATACAAGGTTGAATACATTTTAATATTGCTATTACATGCGACACGATGTGATTAATGCAATTAAAAAGGATAAAAGTTTAAAATCAGGTACGTAATGAATTAATATTGCATAGCAAATGAGGAAAAATATGTATGATTTAATATACCAATGTAATTTAAATTATTTCAGGACACTTTTTTTGAATATGGTATTCTAGTATGATTTTTTGAAAGTCTACAATAACCTTGCCATAACATTGAATATGATTGTGAGTTTGATGTAAATAAAATTTTGAGGTAGGAAATTTTGGGCCTTTTGTTGTTAGCAAAGTCTTGTTTTGGGAATCAACGTGCACAATATAATGTTTTGGTTATTATCACGCTTGAGTTGAATCTGCAATCATTGCGAGTGTACTAATAATATTTTGTTATGCGACAATTTTACTCCGTCCATAGAAGGGTTTTGAAACAGTTTAGCATAAGGCTGGCTCTTCGCTCTGCAGTATGGCTTGACTAATTAATAATAAAAGGATTAATGAAACAAGAGCAATAGGTTCATCTTTTATGTGATTTAGGTGTGCAGATCAAAATGAGGCCACAATATTCCATCTGGCCTCAACAATAAGCACCAGCGATTTTTCACTTAAGTTAGTTTTATTCAAATGGGCCGGAATCGTTTTTTTCGCGTTATGCTTCCATTGTGTAACCATAGAAAATGTTTTAAACGATGAAGTATTGTCTCTTACTCTCACTTTTAATGATCTTCTTTCATAACTTGAAACGGGAAGGATTAATGACACGGTTGTCAAAATTATAGTTTCGACGAAGTGGTCATCCTGAGTCCGTTTTACGGCATTTTCATCGATAGGGTGGTTGTTTCCTCCGGCGGATGTTGAACTTAACTTGAACTAACATCCTTGGCTTGTTACTGATGCTTTTGATTTCAGATAGGGTGGGCTATAAAGGCTCAGCGGTCAAAATGTTTAATATATTAAACGTATTTAAGACATATTAAACACCCTGGATTAATTGTATAGTTTACGAGCGTTCAGCATAAAAAATTGCATAGTCACACGATAAATATCCTAATCGATTGTTGTCCTTTGCCAAAGTTAATTTTCAAAAAGATCGGTAGGATGAATCTGGCACATCAATATTAATTTTGGCTCGTGAAGATATACCTCTTCAATGTGTTAAGGTTGTTGAGTCGCGAAGAAATGACAACTGTGTTAGAAAGACAGGTTTGAAGAACTCAAGCTGGTTTCGAACACCTGTCGCTTCTCGTCAGGTGCCAACTATGTTCGTTGAATACTCCGTTTGTGATGACATGTGCCTTATCACTATAATGATTTACAGCGTGTGATCCTCTTGAGTCTCGGTACTTTGTACATCAAAATTAAAGTATGTTGAACCTTTTATTTATTAAATCCTTTTTTACGTTTTCTTATGTTCTTTAAAAGGAGCACTTTATTCCTTTCTTTTCTTTTATCACTTTATCTTTTTCCCACACATATTTTATTACACACATTTTGCTCTAAAGCGAAATCCATAAGCTTGACGTTTTAAACACAAGTAATCATGGTGGATTTGACGTTTATTGTTCAAGTTCTGGTGTTGTCCCGTGAGTACATGTTATATGGCTAACCTTGTAGACATGTACAACAATTTAACAAAAAACTCTGAAATTACTTTTTGATTAATCGACATGTCCTTTACTGGATTGATTTGGAACTGCAGGCTTCATGGAATTCCGTCGAAAGTTTGCCAGTAATCGTACATAGAATTTATTATTTCGCACTAAAGATGGTTCGAGTCCTGTGATTGTTGATGGCAACGTGGTTACTTTCGGCAAATCTTGTATGTGAAAAGTATATAAAATGTACTAATAAAATCTACAAATACGAATTTGTATCTTTTGTAACTAAATTTTAAAGTGAATATGCTTTTGTTTTTTCTCAATAACAGTTATGTAGAGTATATAAATACCGATCAGCATATACTTTGCTCTCAAAAGTTATTCACTTGTTATTTTCACTAGGTTTATTTTATTTAAAAATCATTAATAGTTAGTTAATAGTTATAGTTAGTTAAAAAAAACATAAGCTTTTGGATGAATTTATCTTTTTATTTGATGTATATATAGTTTTCTATAACGTTTCACATAGAGTTTATATTAATTTGAGTTTATATTTTAATTGTTCAATCGTTTAGGTTACTAGTGTTATTTATTTGAATAAGAAAATTTCAACAGAAAAAAATAGAACACATCTTACCTTCATTTTTTTGCGTCTCGCTCGGTTTTTTGTTATTTTGGAAATTTAAGGTGGTAATATTAATTTTTTAACTTTTGTTGTTTCCCTTTTCAATTAGATTTTTGAAACTTTAGCACATTTGCTTAGTTGTTGGCATTTAATTTGGAACAACATGCACATGGATTTAACATTTTCTAATATTATGTTAATTTCAACTTAATAAGTTTCTTTTTCTTTGAGTTTCATTTTATCGTTAGGGGGCTTAGTTTTAAACTTCAGTATTGCGTAGTTTGTAGTGTTTGTTTTAACAAATACATTATGTTTTAGGTTCCTTTGGTTCAGTAAATTTGTTTCGTTTGCATAATTTCGAAATGTTAAGTGCTAGCTTAGCTTGGATTTTGTTAAAATCAACGAATAAGTAATTGCACTAATTGTAATAATTTTAATTTATTTTATTTTTCTTCTTATCTCTTTTGAATGTATTCTAGAGTATTGTAAATATTGTTATAATTTCTTTCTAAATGTTAAAAAGTTTTTATTGAAATGTTCTCCTTAGTTTAAGCGTTAATTTTATAAATATTTTGTCGATGTGGATTTAACAATTTTCAATACTTGAAGTAAATTTAACGATAACAAGCGAAAAGAAAAATGAATTCTAGATATTTTGCGGTAAAGTTATATGTCTGTATCTTTCAAGTATCCTTTCCTGTAAAAAAATGTTTATTTGAAACAATCTCCATGTTAAAAAACGTATAATTGTGTTATTTGATTTCTGTTTAATTCTTAAATGTGTTTTCTAATTAATTAGTGCTAGTGCTAGTGCTGTAGCCAAAATGGTCTTCACATATCGTTCTAGCATGGCATGATAATGTTCCCAAATTTCCAATGAAAATTTTGATTTGAGTTCGTTCAATGACTATCGCTAAGTGGTGCATTTAGTTCTCAACATGAAAATTGTGTGCTTAATTTGATTTACAATACAAAAAATTCAGTGAACTTGATTGAATTCACAAAACATGCGATCAAATAACCATTTTGGCTACAATCAAACCTTTGGTTTTTGCGCCTGGCGAATCAGTTGTTGTCCCTTAATATTTACGAGTTTAAATCTAGTTTATCTCTTAATTCTGCTCTTAACTGGCATATCGATGGTTGGATATTAAACACCCTGTGAAAGGCCCTCCTTCTGTGTTGCAATCATAGACTCGTCCATTGGTTGCGGCAGGATGAGAGGTGATGTGATCATTTGTAGTGGTCTGTAATAGAATAGAACATGTGTTTCAGTGAGCTAAAAGGGACGTTAGTTTTCGTAGATGGACTTACTCTGGCATTGCTGCTGCTGCAGGATTTCGTACAGCATGAATTGCTTGGGAATTTTTCGCTCGTGCAAGGAGCGTCATCACAGTACGTTTCGTTGGATTCATGCTAGAGCGTGGAACGCCAAGGAGTGGCCGTTTCCGTGCAAGGCTTCCAGCTGATTGAAAATAATTGAGGGGAACTAGATTTATGGTTACTTGCGTGCATCAAATTAAATTTGCCAACTAGTACTATGTGGATTATGATGATAATATAATTTCACCAAAAATCATGTTGATGCATGTTGAATGGGGATGACGTTCAACGAAATTAAGAAGAAAAAATGAACAATGTTCAGAATATGGCTTGATTATCATTTAAAATCCAAAAGTCACCTTCTGGCTTTTTATTAAAGAAAATATTACAAAGTTAATAGTTTTCTTTTGGAGAAAACAACTAATGATCGAACAGAACCATGTAAATTCAGTACAAATCAGCGTTTATGCCTTTTTCTATTTGCTTTATGAGTTCGGGTGCAAGGATTGCCTCCCAGATGAATCCAGATTGGGGCAAACAGATAAATTCGCGAAAGTAACTATTCAAATCACTTCTAGCCGAAGTCGTTAACGCTACATCTCCTATCAGGTCTTAACCTTTCGTATATAACTCCTCTGATAGCTTCGGTCAATTGACCGCGTCCTCACATTGGTAATTCGAGTAGGAATTCACAATCCACGTCAATCGAGTCCGATCGGAGCCTTGCTGGCTTGCATCGGTTATCCTTGCTAGCGAATATCATCCTGGGTCTAATATTTTCTTCCTCTGCTCATTGTCAGTTTATTACAGTTCACGCAATTTTAAATTCTTAAATATCGTATTTTAAAGTTCGTACAGCTCGTGGTTGTATTTTATTTGTTAGTGGCTTTTTTCGTAGTTTTCTCCTACAATACATCTTGGCACCCGCTATCGAATGGATCTATTTTGCTTGTGTATATTTACGAAAAGGCCCAAGATGTTTCACCGTTGCAGTCTTAGTTGCAACGGTTCCTCTCAAAATTGGCGTATTGAGAGGAACATCTTTGTTGTTTTGTTCTATTTATGAGTCGGCAGAGCTGATAATTGCAATTTGCATTGAGTTAATTAAAGTACTTAGACTCTACCTTCGAAGACATGAGAGTAATTTTCGACGAGTGGCATCAATCTTGGAAGTAAATCTTGGGGTAAACGGATCACGTAGTTCACGTCTGTTTTGAGATCGTTTATCAGTGGAAAGCATAGTGAGAGTGATTTCTACCTAACGAAGTTTTCAGGCGGACGTGGATGTTTACAGTCTCGTCTACGGTTTTCATATAATGTTTAATGCACTGGCGAAACTCTTTCTTATCAAGCAGAAATTGAAACTGCATATTAATCGTGTTGAAAATGTGAGTGATTTCTGTAGAGATAGCCTATCTGACGAGATGCTGAAATCGGCTGAGAATGGGAACCGCGTGGAAAATTTCACTCCCATTTTCCTATCAGGAAAGATGGGTATACTTAATTGAGTGGACGCTCAGTGAAGGCGAGAATCTTTTTATAGCAAACCTTTTTCACCTATCCTCTTCGCTAGAGAAGAAACTTCCCATGGCTTTATACGGCATAGAATAAAGGGGTGTGGTCCCAAATTGTAAGCGGTTCCAAACTGGATTTTCTGGTCGATAGGGATATGTTTAGTTTGCAATCCAGTGGATTTTAGCTCTGTACTATCCGATATTTAGAGTCAAGACAGGCTCTATCTTCCTATGAACCTCGAAAAAGTGTTTGCTTCTGGTATTTTCGCTTTTGGGCAGAAGGAAGGCAGCTGAGATTTGGGAATGAGAGGCGAAAGTAGAGACAGAGTGAGCTGGAAGAGCACATCGCTGGAGTAAATACTGTAGCCGAGGTCCGAAGAATTGATATAACCGGGTGGAAAAATTGAATGGCGGAACGATATCCAGTAGCAACTCTGAAGATCCGAGCTCGAAAGCAAGCCCGGGCATTCAATTTTGAATTAAGTCAGTTGTAAGTCAGTTCAAATCGGATGAGTCATAAACGGACAAGTAGGTTTAAGCTAGGAGCTGGAAAATATAAACCAATGTAGAATTCTCCAAAAGAAACCGTCCAAGAAACAAGTATGTGAGCAGATTACATACTGCTGTAGATAATGTTCTTATTTCGCTTGTTGAAGATGATTGCCCGTTATTCATACAAATACTAAAGTTGAAGATAGCACTATATCTTCTTTCTTATGCCTCTGACTACTGCTGTAGGGAAAGGAAGCTATATGTGGTCCACAATCGATTAAGGCTCTGCATTTAAGGCGGAGCGAAACTATATCCAAAACAGTAAGTTTGTCTTATTAAAAATCCACATAAAACTAGTCGGCTAATCGGTCTTACCAATATTAACAGCTTTTACTCCTCGCAATGCGGGATGCAAAAGAGCTCCTGGTGGTTCGAGTAATGCCAAGGTTGGCGTTGTTGGTTCTGCTTCACTTGGCATGCCCAGAGCCGATTGACTCGGTGTTAGACCAGTGACAGCAGCAACTCCAGTGGCTGGTTTAATAATGCCCATTCCAGCAGTGGCTAGTTGATGACGGATTGCTGCGGCTACTGCTGTAGGATGCACGGAGCTTGCTGTTAGATCCAGATGAAGGGCATTGTTGAAATTGGTTTGGTTTGTTGTGTCGGTTGATTCGGTTTTTGTTGGGCATGTTGTTACACTATTGCTTGTTGTTGTATGAACAATTGTTCCAATTCCATTTAGGGAAGCTGCCACATCTGTTGTCATACTGTCCAATCCTAGTGCTATACTTTCACGAATATGATTCTTACTGTCCACCATATTTGTATCGAGCTCATTGAGACTGCTGGGACTGTTTTGTTCACCAGTTTGCGTTAGAGATGACGATGAACTGAGTGCTTGCATTTCCCACATTTGCTCCTGTCGAATATCATCATGATAGTCCTGAAAAGAGAAATCAGAAATTCAAAAGATATATATATGCTTGTTTTTTCAATAACGGTTAACTTGGTTTGCATAACGGTATTGT
The DNA here is from genome assembly GCA_954870665.1 of Stratiomys singularior. Taxonomy (NCBI): domain Eukaryota; kingdom Metazoa; phylum Arthropoda; class Insecta; order Diptera; family Stratiomyidae; genus Stratiomys; species Stratiomys singularior. Next base: position 6,717,735 of record OX940881.1, on the reverse strand, counting down.
GAGTATGACAGGACATAAATTTATGAAGGTTTTTATCAAAGCTTGTACGGAAATGCAAGCTCGCCGAATTTTTTATGTTTTTTTTTTAAATAAGGTCACATCATAGTGAAGATTGAGTCCAAAAAGTGAATTTGGCAAAGTTTTGTCTTCTGTCAACAAACTTTTCGAAAAGGAGCAGCTCCGCTGAAGTAAAAGTTTCTGAACAAATTTTTATCATCATTCACTAACCTACTCATTAGCCATAGTCTTATTCGTACCTCACCGCCAATCCGCTCAATTGAGTTTTCAATTTATCTATTTATCCATACTCTGAAAACTCATGATAATTTCATGCTGAAATCTTTAGAGTTCCGATCCAAACAACTCATTCAATTCATCATGAGCCAAAACTTTTCAGAATTTTCTCAATTCTACTAAGAGATTCCCTGAAGGACGTAGTCCTTGCACTTTGCTCACAACATTATAGGTTGGCAGATAATGATAAAAGACTGTGAACAACCACCGAGATTGTGAAAAAGAGATATATAGAGAGAGAGAGAGAGGAAACGTGATGGAGGGAAGTTAGCAAGGATATGTTTTCACGGTGAGTTCTTATATCCTACAATAATTTTCAAACATTAATTTTACGATAAAGTTTCGCGTTTGGTATTAGAATACATATATACATTGCCAGTTTGATGAAGAGTATTGTACTTATTATTTCAGTTTACGGATTTTCCTGTCCGTAGGACGATTCAGTTTTCCTTTTAATTAAAAGTTCAACGTTTCGTCTTCCTCGGAGGTATAGCTGCAATGATGATGATGATGTTGATGGAGCTGAATGTTGTGGTGATACAGACGATGACGATGATGATGATTCGCCCAGTGAGTTATGTGAAAATTACTCTATTTTCAAAGAATAACGCCGATTGCGTTGGCGAGTAGTACAAATAAGGACTTGCATGGAACGTATTCATGAGTTTGTATGAGCTCTTGAAATAATTGCTCCAGGATATGTGCTTTTGATCAAGTTATTTGCTCTTACACTTAACATTCGGAGGATAGGTGACTCAGACTATACAGATAGTTGGAATGCTGGGAATGGTAAAATTAAATCTATTTTATTGAGTTCAGATATCTCCGTTTAGTTGCTAGAATAGTTTTAATTGGAAAGCAAAAGGAAGTTTGTATATAAGTGCAAATATTAAATGAATTTGTCTGCTCAAATCAATTCACGTAAAATTAATGTGAATCCAATTAATGTAAAAGGCTGGCAATAGTAGCCCTAAAACTCCTTCAATCCAATCCTTCGTTTAACCAATGTGGAAATTAGCTGTTGCAGTATTTTCTGTCTTACCAATCAATAGGCAGAAGGTTTAGGAACAAAGGGGACCTTGACCAAAACTCCGTGGACCCGATACCGGAAAGGACTTCTTTTTCTGCCCTCAAGAATACTGTGTTGATCCCTATAAAAAAGAGAAGTGGAAATCACCGGAAGCACGCGCCGAGTATTAAAAGGCAAAAAAGCAGTTTCTCTGACAGGTGCTCTGGAACAGCTTCATTCTTGGAGAAAATCAATAAGAATCTCTCAGAGAGGATAATAAAACTCTTATAATACATACACACACAGCGAATAAGGACATTATATGGACTGAAGAATACGGTGAACATTGAACAACGATTGAACAACAATTTCAACGCAAGAAAAAGCTGAGAAGGATATGTGGCTCTCTGAACAATGACCTTTTCAGGGATACACAATAAGAGATGTTAATCACCATTTTAAGCTTCTTTTCGCCTTCTCTACGAGAATAAGGCTCAAATTGTACTGATTACTGACCCCTATAGAAGGAAGAAATCATTCGCCTGGGTGCTAAATGCTAAGGAATTTGTATCGATTTTTAATGCAGAAGAACATTGGGTCTTCATCGGCAATCGTCACTATGATCTAGGTCATCAACGTCTTAAGCATGAGTGAAAGCTAACTGCAACAAAGGTTATGTGGTTTTTCAAGATTTTCACGCTTGCAGAATCCTCGAGCCCCGTCATAGGAGCCCATACATACACGGGTGTATTGCAGAAATCGCTGAGCTGTGTAAAATGAAATATTTGGGGATCCTGAGGGATGAGCCAGAAATGATAAAGGTTGTCTGCCTCTCATATGATAGATCGATGATTAGTGAAAAGTTATCACGAGAAAGAAAAGAATAAAATGACAAAGACCAACTGGGCCAAAATGAGTTGAATATTTGCACCTTCAAGGATCTGATACTAATGTGGAGTGTAATAGGCTTGTTGACCCGTGTAAAATAACCAACCCCAGATGATTTTATCAAAATTTCCAGCTTTCAGCTTTCAGCATGTCACCCGGCAACTGTTATGAATTCAAAGCGTTAACCAGTAACTGATGAGGCAATCGTCTACAGTGAGGCTAGCTGGTGACCCCGCTGTCAAACAGTATAACTTCAGGACTTTGGTCGTGTTACAATTTCCAATGTTACCCGAGGGGCTCTGACAGCGATGACAAAAGTGGAGAAGTTTTACAAATATTATATAATATTAGATGTGCAAAATGTATTCCATTCAGCAAGTTGGACAGACATCCAGCCTTTGAGCAAAAGTTCCATTTTCCTGGTTACTTGTTGGTCACGACGCGGGAGAATATCCAAGGCAGATAGGTGGTCGTATGTTATCAAAGTAGGTACAAAATAACATGCAGCCAATCTGAGCACCTGAAGTCGGAAACGGTTGTCACAAGAATCCTTGTGGTCGTATTTTTGGCGTTCCACGCTGACATTGTGGTTGTTAACCACTGTTAGTTTTGCTGACAACCCAACTCAGACTTAACCAAATCCTATGGAGCTGTGAGCCAACGTTTACTGCTAACCGAGTAGGGTCTCCAAATAGGCATTAAAACATTGAATGACATCAATAGTAAAGTTGATTACGTCAAAATTGAGACCATATTTTAGGTTGGATGCTAGGGGAGGGCGTTACCTTGGAAAAAAGTCTGTCCTTTGGGGAAGACATCCATAAGGTATGTGACAATGCTGTCTACCTGGTTCGACTACTGAGTAGACTGTCCCCGAAAAAACTCGGAGCAGGTGGCCCATTTAAAATTGGCAGGTGGCCCGCATTTGGTTTCTGCTGCTGGACGACTAGGACTAAGCACTAGTGGTTAAACAGAACCACGAAATCCATTTGCTCGTTTTTAACAGGGCATAGGAACTTCTGTGAGTATCCCTATATGGTGGAATCCTTTTCTCTAGTTTTTGTTTCAATTGAATGCTGTAAGGGCTTTTCTATAGAAAGGAGTGGCCTTGATTCAATATTAGGTTTAGTTAACTCCGATTCGATCGTAGAATATTTTGAGCTGCGTATGCCCGGAATGCAACATCCAGCTTTGTTTGATTGGTTCTTAGATAGATAGAATGATAGATGTATCCCCATCTAGAGGACGGATACTATGTGCAATGAATTTGTCAGTGCTTATTTTGATCGTTTAGCCGGTAAACTCTCAAAACAATGAGAAGTGTATGCTTGCAGGTTGACAATATTTGAGGTTTATTGGAAATAAATCGATTCTATTTCGAAGATAGCCACCGCGCTACACTCCAATCAATCGTTACTAATGTAAGCTGGTCGTTCATTAAGCATAAAAAGGACCCATTATAATAAATGCAAAAAAAAAAACCAAATCAATTTTTGCAAATGGTTCGCTCAAAGAAACTTATTCAAATCAACAAACAACTTTCGACCAACGACAAACGCTGAAAAGAGCATACCTAAAAATGTCCTATCAAATGATTTCATCTTAAATAGCCAATTTTCATATTAAATGACCCGCGACGGTACTGTTATTGTATGTAGAATGCTTCATTTTACCAATTCGACCATGTGTCGAATGTTTTCCATTGAAAACGTTGTAGAAAAGCGCCATATAATAATAATCGTTTTTATGGTACTTGTAGACGACATGCATCGATTTCACGCTATTTCACGTGCCAATACACCACACAGGAGTCCTTTTGTGCCGGCGTTTTGATTTTAAAAAAATCGTGAAAAGTGCACCATATTGCATCTATATGTGAAAGGATTCCGAGAAATGCTGGCATGAAGATTTCATATGATCCTTTAGTTTAACAAATCTATACAGAGGAAGCTGATATGCTTAATGGCATGTTGTTTGTTCAATTGAGAATTGCGATTGAAAAGGGTTTGTTGAAAATTTATTCGCTTTGATATTGACTTGCCAGCGTATTCAAGAGAGAAATAAATACATATTAAGATGATGAATGTCCACCGTTTAAATTTAAATGCTTTTTCGCTTTGACGTGACTGAAAATCTACCTTGAGATGTTCCAGTGTTATTGTGGCTTTTGACAAGGCTACGCGACATGAGGACAGTCGGACAGTTCTACAGATGTTGTAGAACAAATTTTATATTTTTTTTCCCACATTTTTCCTTGTCTCGAAATTTCGTCCATAATCTCACGTTAATTTTTTCAATTTTGTCTAGGGCTCCCCTCTTCCATCTTTCGTCAACACTGGGTTTGGTCTTTGTCTAAAGGATATCCTTTCTTCGCTCCTTGGTCTTAATTCATTGTCAACATTAGCATTCAAGCCTAACACTAACTTGGTCTTAGCTTAAGCAATCTTCAATTTCTTCTCCATATCATTTTATTAAAAACGTTACTGTGTGAACCCAAAAGGGAGCTTGATGTCTCTATGGAATGTCTTATCATTTTCGACATGGAACCTGTGCGTTTCTCGGTAAATTTTGGAAAATATGATAGAAGAAAGCTGAAAGGAATTAGAGTTTTTGGTTGCGACAATCCTCCTGCAAATGTAGACCTCTTAATTATTTTCTTTTCCGTTTCGTTGAATAATTATTAATTTAATGGTATCTAAACTTCACATAATAAAAAGTTATTCGAATGATTGCTCTAGTTTTGAGGGCTATTCAGTACATAATTGACCTTTTCAGTCATTTTGACGTGAAATGTATTGTGATGAAGTACATTTCTTTCGCATCTACATCGGTCAGTTTCAAACCGATCGGCTAAGTGGGCGCAGGTGAGCGCAGGTTGGTGCTTAACTAGTGCTGGGTATTTGACCAATATGTCTGCCATGGATTAAAAAGTCAGAGTAACATTAAATCGAGAGTTCCGTGAAATTCGGTAAGAAATAATAAGATGCGTGTGAATTATCAACTGTGTGCATCATAAGTTTATTCTGAATCATGTGACTTTCTACAACTGGTATAAAAAACGAGAAAGGTGGAAACATCATCAATGAGTCGCGCCGCAAAGCTCTTGAGCTGGGCGCCGCAAATTTTAAATTATTAGTGTCCCCGTTGACTAAACCGTTAGGAGGTTGCTGTTCGTCTGGACATTTTGTGTTTTAGATGTTGACACGGGAATGCGATGCGTGTTTGGTATCAATTGGGAAAGGTGCAATTACTTTCTTCAAATGAAAGCTAAAAACAAGTTCAGCGAGGATATGGACTAGGTGACAGTCTTTCTCATTTCCATGAATTATAGTATCGCGATCGTGTTTCTAGAAGGCCATGCCCAAATCGTTTCCTTACAAGACGAAAATAACACAGCATAAGCATTAACTAGATTTAAAATATATGGTGTTTAAAGTTACTGAAAACTGACGGGATCGTAATTCTCCTCCACGAATGTTGCCGTCCAATTTTTTATGCTGAGATTCCTGGGTACAATCGGAAGTTGTGCTTTGGCTTAGTGAACGAAAACTCAACATCAATCAAGACGGATACAAAGTAGTAAAAGGGAGTCGCAAGGAGTTTGCAGCATCGTTTAGGAAAATTACTTGAAAAATGTCCGTGACATTGTGGTTATTGATTCAAAATTGCGTTCTGTAGAATTTTACGGTTACTCAAGATTATATTTGATCCGTTTTAATATTTTGCACTACTCCGATGAGAAAGATCGTTTTGAAAAGGCGTTGGAAAGACGATTTATGTAGCTTAGATGAACGAGATTTCTAATTTCAAATTTATTATGACGATTCTGATAACATCATTTAAGTACAGAACAGATATGCGTACGCTTCCGTTTAAAAATATTCAATTTCATGCGCTCAAATTTAATATTCAATAAAATATATGCAGCCTTCCGATTTCCAAGGATTTTATGAGGGTGATTTTGTTCAGGGCGCTATCGTATGATAGCATGTGTATAAAAAATTGTGGTAAAGGTGGAGGGTATTCTGTTTCCGCTTCAGAGCCGATGAAAGTCGTAAACTCTTAATCGTAGTACTTATATCTCAATTTAGTCGTAAACTTTTCACATATATTCAGCCATGTAGGTGTATAGCGTCTTCCTACCAAATTGCTACGGCATCATCGATAGATTACGTTTTGTAGAAGCCTTCACTCTTGTTAGAATTCTGGTTTGATCCTCACATATCGTAGTACAATAAGTAAATGTTTTCAAACATATATTACATCGAGCAGCCGCACCCAATTGATACTAGAGTGCTAAGCCACAGCTCCGTTTAGAGCTATGCCAATTAATTAAAATCCCATTTCGATATATTCTGAATTGAATTCACGACTGATTAACGTAATTTGAAGTACTTTTAATGTAATTTGAAGTATGTTTAAATTGACTCAGATCCAACGATCATCCCGAAGCATCTACAAATACTGATTGAATAACGAAAGTCTTTTTCCACGCAAAAAACAACAACAACAATAATGAAATGAAAAACCATGCAATGTGCATATTTGCTGAAAGGAGAATTGAATAAGACACACGAATGAATTTCACTAGTTACGACATCGTGCCCAAGGCGCTTCTCGAGTTCCTGTCATTGCACTAACTTCCGGAATTTATTCCAAAGTCCTTGTGGTATTCTCCTTTTCACTCATTCTGCATTCCAACCGAGTCACCTACTCTCAAGCTTGTCTGCAAATAAACTTTTCCCCAACGTCCGAAGCAATTGCATTTAAAAGGCTTCGACTTGTAGTAAAATTCGAAACAGAAGGACCATCATACTCTCGGCAAACTGCCACTAACATCGAGAACGTGAAAGTGAATTTTTCCTGGCGGTACAATTCCCAAATGGACTATTTGGTAACAATATCAATGTATGATTATGTACTCTAGTCCTCGTTAGGGTGTTTTTTATTCTGCTTCGTGCCTGATCCTAGTCATGTAGGTGCTGGTCAGAATGGAAGAAAAACGACTAGGTACGAAATGTCACGGTGTTGTATAGTTTTATCGTTATTTTCCTTTTCCTATTTGTCTTTCACTAGATTGGTTTCCTTTACAGGGAGCAGGGCCACAAAACCTGTTCTTAGCTAGATTAGATGGTTGCTCGCTTGATTATTATGCAAAGAGAACGTTTTATCCGGATTATGGTTCGTTACATTTGTTACAACATATTTCATTTATAATTCAAGGCAGCAAAGATGGAAGGGGTCTAATTTTGGACTAAACGAAGATGGATTAATTATTATAATGAATTTGTCATACAGGGTTCTACTTAATGAAGTCGTACGTATATGTCCTTGGTCGTTTTTTTATCTTTATGGATTCCCTTTTAACGTGGCTTTTCAGCATGTTTTCAGCAAACTGCATAGCAGTTTACAAATAGGGAAATGTTGAAATTGTATAGGTGTGTCTGCTAAACTTCCCTCCTTTACGGGATTACGTCTGAACTGAGCCTTTTACAGTATATCGAATCAAGCTAACTGACTTCTGATGAAGATTGATATTCGAAACTTTTTCAATTGCTCACTTTATCCTTTTCCTTTATCAGCGAGAAGTAGGTTTGACCTCCCTACTAAGTTGAGCCAACGAGGCGTATTGCTCCTGGACTTTGTCTAAAATCGTTCCACAGATAACTTCGAGCTAGGCCTCGTATTATCATCCCTAAGGGCGCCCTCAGATCTTCTCTAGCGGAAAAAAGGAAGGAGAAGGGAGTTGAAGGGAGAGAAGGGAGCAAAACCTATTGCTGTGAGCGTAGAACAGCCTGCACTGTGCTCATGGGAAATTTTCTTCTTCATGTAGCTGATCCCCTAGGGTGGCCATTTATTGACAAAGGGCCGTTCCATGCGCTACAAATGTGTCAGCTGCATGTTTCACTGATTCGTGAATCTCTCGTTGCAGTTGATTAACGATATCCAATTATCGGTGGCCCTTACTCCGGTAATTCTCTTCTTTGTCAGAATGATCACTTGATTATTCCAATACCAGTCCGAGCTCGGGACCATCTAGATCCCAATTTGTTGCAACAATGATACATTGCACTTGGCATTATTATGACAATAAAACCTGTTGTATTATTCTATAACTGAAAAAGTTGTCAAACTTTCAGTGTAATAAAGAATCAATATTTCCACACTGTTTAAAATGCTCATTATCAAGCTTTCTCTTACTTTGCTGGCACTAGGGTGTTTATTAATGCTTGACATTGACAGGCAAAGTCTGGAATGTCACTGTCAACGTGAAATTTGTTGATTTAGTACAAAATGGCAGACGAAATTGACTCAGCTGTAAGTGCTTCTGCTATCCAATATTAGCATTACTCAAAATTAATGGAAATCTGAACAATGAATAACAATTGCGCTTGTAACAAAATGACAGCGTCCATTAAATGTCTTCCATTTTGAAACCACTGACTTATGTACACCTAGCGTGGCAATTCAACTAGTTTGTCATTCAAAATGGAGGTGCTCTGTATCGTTGCAAGATTGCAACAGTTGGACATGTAAATTTCCATAAATGAAATTGTGAAATACGAAAGTTATAGAATATGGTTTGTTGTATTGCAGGATAGTGTGGTGAGAGAAGTAAGAATTTAGTTCACGCTATAACATGGTTTTCAACAGGACAACTTTACAACGGTACCGTCGTTTTCCATTTAAAATTTCTTGCCACACATATAACACAAAACTCGTCCAACCAGTCTGCAGACTCGTAATGTACAATGTAAAACTATGCATTTCACACATCCTTTCTTGCCGACTGCATCCATGAATCTCAAGCTCGGGATGTTCAGTTGTTTATTTCATACATTATGTAGCTGATATGTATGCTTAGTGTTTCGTTAGCATGAAAAATGTGGTCACGCGGTTGGAAAGTTTCCCTTACATATTCCAGGACATACTTCGTAGTAATGCAATTGTGTGCCAAGGTGAGAAGTTAATTACAGGCACAGTCATTGTGTGTATGCAATATGCTGAGCAAGTGCAGTCGGTTTGTTGCATTCAGGATGTATTATTCAGAATTGTTGGCTGGAAACGAGTTAGTTGACAGAGTCTTACTTCTGTTTGCTGGGAGTAATCAAAGTCAGTAAAGTTCCATTTCATTCGGTGTATATTTAACAATGCACATGATTTTCACTCAGCTTTGATATTCATTTTAAAGTGCTGCAACATTTTTTTTCGAAACATTACGAGTAAAAATGTAATAAAAATAATAAACATAAAATTTTGAAAGAGCTTCCCGGCGTGCTGCCTACATGTAAGCCTGATAGCAACATGAAATGCTACAAAACTTAATAAGGACGTTATCAGCTGTATAAACACCATTAAATGTCACTCTTACTCATTACGGAAACCACACTGGCGCGATTTTAAAAAGAATATCCTTTGCATAGCTTTACATTGATCCTGTTGTACTCACCAATTGGGCATAAACAGTGCTTGGATTGTTAATAAACTATCGATTAACTGAACAACAGATTGTGTGGTTTTGAAAGCGCTGCCACACAAGGAAATAATTGAAAATAATGGTCAAGGTTGGTATTTGGTTCCAAAATAAATCACAGAGGTTCAGGATTCTCATCAATCCTTTGATCGTCGTAATTGTAGTGGTTTTTTTTTAAATTTGGAAGAGGAATTTTTCATGATTCGTTTTTATTAGTTTAGTGTTATTTGCTAGGTTAGCATCTATCACATGCAGAGAAAATAGATACATTGAGAAACTTCTGGAAGGACTTCTGCAATAAGTTTAAGAAAAGAAATATTTGCAATAAATTATTGTATTCAAAGCAAAAATAATTTTATACATTATATAAAACGAACAATTTTTAATAAAATTTATTAATATTTACTTTCATGTCCTTAAATCTCAAGAGGGAAACAAACATACTTACTTTTTCGATATGCCTGTACTATGTTCACTGCTCGAGTCTCCAACATTTTTGAATGAGGAACATTGTTACCTACCTCTGACTATTCTTTGAACGGATTGTTTGGCTGAATGCTGTTATCCTAAGTGGTCCAGAAAGAAAGACAGTGACAGTGAAGAAAGACAGTGACTGTCACCGCTGGTGACAGTGATATTTGAATTTATGTTTCTGCCATCGGAGTGTTGAACTACCAAGCGATGATGAGGGAAATTATCAAAGTCTAGCCGAATTCTGACTAGATTACATTCTCGTGTGTCTTCGGAGAAGAAATGAAACGGCTCTAACACGTCTGAAGGCGCAAGTTCTAATGTGAGTTTTTGAGACAAAAAACCAAAAAAAAAAGAAAAGGCAAAGGGAGAAGGCTGTTACCGTTACCAGTTACCGATGAGCGATGGTACGATCAACCATGAGTAACTACACGAGAGGATAGTGTACATTATACTCATGTCGATGTTATGAGAATGTTCGGTATTATGTGACAGTTTGACGTCTTTTTCGTGTTACGTTCCAATAAGAGTGTATCAGTCAGTGTAACTAAGCAAATGTAACGTAACGTAACTAAGCAAACTTAGTCAAGCGATTTCAAAGAGATTTGAACCAGTAGGATTGATTCAAAAAACGAGGTCTTATGATTGCAAAAGTGTGGGACGCACCGACGAAACTATTCAGCATGTCCGGCGATCTTCCCCATTTAATGATCCTCTGATGCTCTTAAATGTTCAGTGATTACCTCGGTTAAACTGGTCGGTAGTCATCATGATAGAACTCGCATCTTTGAGTTCCCTTATTACAAATTTATCAAGAGACCTTATTGCAACATTTTTTGAACCACTGATTGATTAAATGAGTAGTTGTTACGCACATTACTAAGCCCTCACTGATAAACCGCTTAGTTTGGGAAAGCTATTTGCTCAAATTAACGAAGGATTCCGAGGGTATATTTGGGCCTTTTTCTTTTCACTTCTTGCGAATCAAATACGATCACGTCGGGGTCACCGATTTTAATATACCCTAATCCACATGCAAAAAAGGAATTCTAGCTCTTCTAGTTTTTCCCTAAATATAATTTATTTCAGGTCGGTATGCACGCACAATCCTGCTGAGAATGAGATGCGCGAGGACAATGGGATAACAAAGAGGAGGCAAAGACAAGAGGCAAAGACAATGGGATAACAACTCTTATCAAAGAACTGACGCAAGCTTCCAGCTAATATTAAGCGAAAAAACCCAAGAAAATTTATTGTTAATGCAATAAGTATTTTTTTATATTTATTCTCTTAAAAACGAATGAGAAAATGTAAATCCATAAAATATCCACCCGTGATGATCCATGGCAATCATCCTAAAGTACTTGCTGGATTTTTAATGACCTTATAACCCGCTTCCAGCCGAACAAACCCAGACATTACGCGCTTGTATGATAATCATTCATTGCCAGACCATAAAACGCATCAATTCATCATTTAAAAAGTTTTTGAATTCGATTAGCATAGATATCTGAAAGCCGTTAAGAAACTTTTCCTTCGCCATTAAAAAGAATAAAAAAATGGAACGAAACGTACGTACGCGCACCTTCATGGCCGCTACTAAGAAAATTTTACGAGAAAGATAGAGCCATTATCCGATGCCATCAAAAGATATATATTAAAAAACTTTTGAAACACTCCTTGCTATCGGTCGTTCGTCCTCCCGAGACAACTTTGTAGTGTGTATCGAGAGAGGAGCGAGATTGAGATATGCAGTTGGTATTTTTTTAGATTATATGTCCTTTTTGAAGGGGGGGGGGGGCGGAAGGAGGGGGGTGTTGTCAGTGGGCTTGAATTGCTGCAGAAGATGGACGAGAACGAGATTTGAATTAAATTATGTACGAGAAGAATGTTCATATTCCAAGTTTTATTATTTCGCTGTGAAATATCTATGGAATGCAAGTGGTGGTGGCAGGTGTTTTTTAAGGAGGTCAAGTTATCCGCTGGTAGGACTACACGCAATCTGTTCTTCCTACGCTTTATTCTGGATGGTTTCATGCAATATCGCACATATGAACTTTCAGAATTTATTAATTGGCATTCTTTGCATTTTTGTTGTCAAAATACGTGCGCTGGCAACAAGGCCCCCGAGGTGAGACCGCCTTAATTGGACTCTGCTCGGTCGCATCCATTCTCTCGTTATAAATATTTTTCATTTTTTTTGAGACAGACTATCTGTCTAGGCCCAACCGCAATATATTTCTTTGCCGGACTTTCGAAAAGAACAATAAAATCGAAGTGTATCTGGGAGATACGAGGACCAGCTAGTCATAAAATCCTCTCCAGCATTACTAACTGCTGTAGTGCTTAAGAACAGCAGATAATCCAACAGGACGCCAACAGCAGAAGCAACAGCCTTATATAACCTATACAGACATGAGTTGGCGGTTTAAATAGACGACAAGGATGCCTTTTTCAGTCTACATATCTGCATGTAAGTTTGTGCCCGAAGTTGTTGGTGGAGTCAAGTATAAAAAAAAATCCCTCTTCGGAATCATCGGATTTCTCGTTCATAAAAATCGAAATGAATGACCGGAGCAGATGTGGTTCGGTCTATATTGAAGTTTAATTACAAAAAGATGAGAACAATCTGTTTTGCTGAGCGTAGATTCCCCACGTCGATTTCAGTTTTCAGTTGGTTTAGTTGTTGTTCTTAAAAGGTACTTGTGATGTGGCGGTGTGGTAGGCCACTTTATGAATCCATTGAGAGAGAGAGAGAGAGAGAGAAAGAGGGAGAGGAAGCGAGGGTGTGAAAGAGAGCGTGAGATAGAGAGAGGGAGATGGCTAAAGCGACGTAGAATAGAGGATGGAAACAGCGTAAATAATTTATGGTGGTGGCTGTCAATCCTGAATGGAATTTCGCATATTGTGTTTTTCAGTGATTTAGCCATTGTTTATGGCGGGGCTTTAGATGGTTGGAATGTGGACTTGAATGCCTAGAGAGCTTTAAATGGATATTTAGACTGAGTTAGATAGGATAGTTTGACTTCATGGAGCAATGCTGACTTGACAGATTAATAAAACAAATGAATAATGTTCATGTATTGAACAGGCTTCAGGCTTAGAAATGTATTTCAGTTAGGAATACAGTGGTGCCTCGCATAACGAACGCCTCGCACAGCGAACGCTGCACACAACGAACTTCCTTTTCGTTCATTTCACGATTCATACAACGAACTTCGCTTCACACAACGAAGTCGCCCACTTCACACGATCACTGCCGATTTATTGCATCCTTCCGCGCAGGCAGTTGTTAGTCACTGAGCAGTACGCTTAACTTACGCACGTGTCGCAGCAATCGTTCATCATTACAACGAAGTCGCCCGATCTTCTACGATCACTGCCGATTAATTGCATCCTCCCGCGCAGGCAGTCGTTAGACTCGTTAGTCACTGCGTAGTACGCTTAACTCACGCACGTATCCCAGCAATCGTTCTTCATTACGAATTAAATCGCACACGTATCACGGCAGTCGTCCTTTTAAGATAAACTCAACATTTTTTTTATATGATGGGTTCTAAAAAAAGCAGGAAGGTGATTTCTCTTGAAATGAAACAGGAAATAATTAGAAGGAGTGAATGTGGGGTAAAACAGTGTGACCTCGTCAAAGAGTTTGGCCTCAACAAGACCACCATTTTCACCATTTTGACAAACAAGGATGCAATAAAATCAGCCAAAGTAGCCAAAGGAGTATCAAAACTATTTAATGAAAAACATAGATCTTCAATCCACGAGGAAATGGAGAGGCTATTAGCGATTTGGATTAAGGACAGGCAGGTGAAAGGTGACGTAACAACCCAAGATATTATCTGTCACAAGGCCAAGATAATTTATGAAGATCTAAAGAAAAACATCCCTGGAAGTAGCAGCAATCAAGATAATAAAGAAGATTTCAAAGCCAGCAGGGGGTGGTTTTTTAGATTTAAGAAAAGGTATGGAATCCACAGCGTTAATATGCATGGTGAGGCTGGCAGTGCTGATAAAAAAGAAGCAGAAAAGTTCTCTATTAATTTTCAAAAATTTATTATGGATGAAGGATACTGCCCACAACAAGTGTTCAATGCCGATGAAACGGGCCTTTTCTGGAAAAGAATGCCGAGCAGAACCTTCATTACAAAAGAAGAGAAGAAATTGCCTGGACACAAAGCCATGAAGGACAGACTTACCCTTATGATTTCGTCTAATGCCAGCGGAGACCTCAAGATCAAACCTCTATTGGTTTATCACTCTGAAAATCCAAGAATTTTTAAGAAAAATAACGTTATTAAGTCCAAATTGCCCGTCCATTGGAAGTCCAATCAAAAAGCCTGGGTGACCCAAGTTATCTTCAACGAATGGATTCTGGAAACCTTTGCTCCTGCCGTGAAGAAATTCTTGTTGGAAAAAGAACTGCCGCTCAAAGCCCTTCTGATACTTGACAATGCCCCTTCTCACCCAAAAGACCTAGAAGAAATATTGCAGGAAAATTATCCTTTTATCAAGGTGCAGTATTTGCCACCAAACACCACATCCATTCTCCAGCCAATGGATCAGCAAGTTATTGCGAACTTTAAAAAACTCTACACTAGAGCCCTCTTTAATAAGGTGTTTGAAGAATGCGAGTTTGGTGGAGACAATATGACTATCCGAATGTTTTGGAAGGAGAAATTTGATATCCTTTTGGCAATACGACTTATACAGAAGGCCTGGGAAGAAGTGTCACGAAGGACCCTCATTTCTGCTTGGAAGATGCTTGTGCCTTCGTGGATTCAGGAAGAAGCAGTAGTTGATGACACAGAAGTGGTGAAGGACATCATCACAGTGGCCCAAAGGTGGGAATTAGAGGTAGAGAAAGAGGATGTAGAGGAGCTTATTGAGGAACACAAAGAAGAGCTGACAACTGAAGAGCTCCAAACTCTTCTGGCCCAACAACAGGACAATGCTCAAAGGGAAGCGTCATCTGATAACGAGGAGCAACAATCAACCAATCAACCAATTCCAACTGCTGACATCAAGAACATCCTGGTCAAATGGAAAGCAGTTCAGGATTTTTCCAATGCCCACTATCCGGATTCCGCTGAAGCAAACAGGATCAACGACCTGTACTCCGATACTCTTGTCCGTTATTTCCGGCAGATGTTGAAGAAAAGAGAGAAACAAACGACTTTGGACAGGTTTTTCACTGCACCATCGGCCAAAAAGCGGAAAATGGATGAAGATGTGCAAGATTCGATTATTTCTTAAAATTAAAAAATGTGTGTTTTTTTCATTATGTTTTTAGATGTATCTAAATAAAAATAATAACAAAAAATTTATCTTTTTTTTATGTCATCTTACCATATTTTATGCTACAGAACGAATTATTTTTTTTAACATGTATTGTTATGGGAAAACGCGTTTCACATAACGAACTTTTCGCATAACGAACTTGCTCCTGGAACGAATTAAGTTCGTTGTGTGAGGCACCACTGTATGTGGGGCTAACGTTTTGAGCTGGAATATTTATGAGTCATGACAATCGTATTTTATCGTGAGTTTTGTCCACATTGCTGTTTATTAGTTTCAGAGAATGGTTCGTTGCTGGGAAAACTATAATTACAGCAATTTCGTGAGCACATATTCACGATCATTTTTATTTCAAATTTTATTTCTCTCTTACGATATCTCTCCCAATTCCGACTTTGTTACCGAAGTGCTGTAACATAACTCCTTGGTGACTACTTGAGTTTACATTTAGCTCTCGACTGCACGCTGTCAGTTAGGAGGTGCGATCAAACACGTCTTTTAAAATTTCTCGTCACATTGGAGTCCATTTCACGCGTACACAGAGAACAAATGAGTGCATGGGAAATTGCACAAACACAAAAAAATCCAAACACAGATTTAGCGATTAATTGTTTTTTTCGCTTCTTCTTATGAGTTAAACGTCAAATGGCAGCGAAACTCGAATTTCTCTCGATTGGAATTACACCTGATTTCAAAAGCATTGTTCGAAAGAGTAAAGTGGTTGCAGTTTTTTCATGCAAGGCGCCGTCATATTGGACTTTTGCATTTTGTTTATGAGCCGCTAAAATAATTAAACATTCACACTAATACGCTTACTCATGTTATATGGCCTCGGATACAATGCTCCCAGCGAATCACTGTATTGCATTAGGCATGGATTTACATGATCACTTGTTTTGTTCAGTCAAAATGAATATCCCAGTAGGCAATGATGTTCTTAGGAAAGTTATTTGTCTAAAAAAATTCTAGGCTTTATGTTTAAAAAACTCAGCAACGTAGCCTATAAGTGCTTGCACGCGGGGTCGTTATTGCATTCGATTTAAATTCGACTAAAAAAACATAGTCGCATCGATGCCCCGTGTCATTGCACAGAAGTCCATAGTCGTCCAGCAGCCTTCTGATCTGGCCTTCGTTTGGGTAGAAATCACTCTTTTATCAAATTTAAAATATGAATGGCATATTACGTCATATAACCAGTTAACGTCAATGTTAGCGAGTCGTTGTCAACAAGACTCTTGGTGAGAACTGTCCTATTCCTACGGCTGTACGGTTCAAATGAAGGTGCGATAAATTCAGTAAAGTTCACAGAAAACTGTATGGGTACTTTAGATTCCTCGAAAAAGGATGCCCGTAGTTTGACTGGACCTTAAAGCATATGAGATGCTAGGTTTTCTCCGAAATTTTACCTAACTATAACAAACTCAAAACACCTTTGGAGCATCAACCATCGGTAGTACGTCCCCACCTTTATCATATTTGGATTTGTTTGAAAGTCCTTGTTTCAAATCTATTGTTTGGTTCTGCTCCAGCTCATTTGAGTCAATTGTGGGCAACATTCAGTATATAAAAGGGCTTAAAATTTTTCAATTTCCCAGCAGAAGATTCACAGGAGGCATCAGTATGGATTCTTAATTGTTCGGCAAGTTATCTTAGAAGGTTGTGGCTTTTTTGGTTGTGGTCTTTTTATTTTAAATGAAAAAAAAACTATTCAGAAAATTCATCGTCTTGATTCCAGATACGAATCAACCATGAGACATGGCAGTCATATCGACTGTAAGTTCTTAACGATATCAAGACGCGTCCGAAAAGAGTTCCAAGCCTCTGAAATGAGCGAGCAACAAAAGTTTGATGATCAATGATCGTTCTTTAGGTGATGACGTGGTGACTTGGAGTGTAGAAAATAATAAGTAAAACAGAATTTATTAGTTTGAATCACCGTTGCATGAAGTTATTTTGAAATTGGTATAAAAGGAACAACTCTCTTAACTCCACATAGTAGGTTTTAAAATAAAACTCCTTTCTCCTCTGATATTTTGTAGCTACAATGAAAGGAAGAATTACAGGGTTAAAGGTTTGATCTATGGCTAACGCAGAAATTGCTAGGAACAACTGAACTTTTATGAAAAAAAATATTTTTCTTGAATTTTTGACTATTATTGATAACAATAACATTGTGGGTCAATTATTCATCAAAAAAATTCAAGCCAGGGATCTGGTTTCTCACAGGTGCACCGTTTTGGGATAAGTTGATTTGTGGGGATTTGTGCAATTTATAGAAATGACATAATTGTATTAACGGCCATTGATTACACTGATTTCGGTTGGAAATGATTTAATAAATTTCAGAGAGTAAGATATCACTCTATAATTTCGAACTAACTTTGTGAATCCAAGGGGATGTCAAACAAGAACAGCATGCCTGAATGATATGCTGCACACTGATATATGAAGACAGGGCAGGAGTCGAGAACTCTTCAGTTATGGTTCAAATTGACATATGTGTATTCATCCGAACTTGATCTTCAAAAAAGGTACTCTTTTGGTACTATAGTCCTTGTGCCTTTTTCTTCAGAAGCGAATTTTATAACCTCTATTGAGCTCACCTATTATTTCCTCGATTTTCCAGAAGAAATCTTCTCTTGTTTTCTGCCTCTGAAAATCAAATTGTATAGCGTACTATTCCTCAAATTGTTTAGTATTCGGACACGGATGGGTCTTTGTACAACTCCTGAAACTTATCGTTATAACACGAATTATTCTATGTTTCACTAGGCGCTAGCAGTTCATACTCGACTGCTTCTAAAGGATTTTCTAAAAGTCTAAAGAATAATTAAAATATGCTTTCTTTGAAAACGACTCCCATTTATTCAACATAAAATTTTGGTGACTTTCGAATTTCATTATAAAACGAATGTCAAGCAATAAAGAGACTTATCACTCTAAATTATTCATTTTTGAAGTATGCGTAATGAAAATGAGAATAATTGATGACGCATAGAAGCCGAGTTAAAATTTAATTATCACTTTGGCTTCCATTTTTATCTTGTAAATTCAATTAAGATGGATTCTTCAGCCTATAAATTTCATTCGTGACTGGAAGTTCTTCACCTTTTGAGCAAAGTTCCCTTTTTCTGTCTTTTCGTTTGGTTGAAATTTTAACGGGGTTGACGAAGAAGCCAAAA
This sequence comes from Stratiomys singularior, assembly GCA_954870665.1. Lineage (NCBI taxonomy): Eukaryota > Metazoa > Arthropoda > Insecta > Diptera > Stratiomyidae > Stratiomys > Stratiomys singularior. Next base: position 6,699,113 of record OX940881.1, on the reverse strand, counting down.
GGACCACAAATGGGACACTTTAATGACAGCAGAACATTTTTTTTAACAACGCACCATTAAAATTGATAAAGCCATTTTGTCAGTAGCGAACAGTTTAATTGTCAATTATCACAATTTATCCTAGTGTTCTTGTACACAAATTAATGGTCGACCTTCTCGTAAAACTCCTGAGAACACATCTTTCATTTCGGATTATAGCCAGCGGACTCCTCAGCCATGTCGTTAAAAATTACATTCCAGGAGTAATGTTCAGAGGTTGAAATTGTTCATTTTATAATTTGCAAAAATGGTTTAAAGAGTCAAACAATATATATTATGAGTTTGAGGATAACGTTGCTGCGCCTCTAGGAATCTCCTGAATGGCCTTTATCAGGTTCATAGCATGTGCTGGTCGGAGAGATTCAGTTTAGCTTTATGTAATAAATAAATTTACAGGTAGCAGGAGCAAAGAATTAAGCGTGTCAATAACAAAATCCTCTTCTGAAAAGTTGGTTTCCTTTCATTTAATTCCATCCTTTTCCATTGTAGGGATTGGCTTAGCATAGCTAACTTTGTGTAGTCTTTATCATGTTAAACCGGCTTGATAGCTTTTTAGTACACGCAGTGTGTAGTCCTCGTACTTCCCGCTGATTTTGCAGGATATCATGAAGCGTAAATTGAGAATTGGCATGTTCTGCTACAGTTCGCAGCATCTTTTTTTTATATAACTTATACAGCACGCAAAGATTTCATGCTGAACCAACTGCTAAACCTGACTATCGTTTGTGCAATATTTTATGTTTTTCCAGGAACTAACAATGAGTGAGCCTAACAAAAGAACACTTTTGGTTGTTGTACGATAGTTCTAGAACAACATGTTTCCTATCATGGTCCTTGGTCCTTACACATTAGAACGATTGGGAATGGAATCTTGCATAGTAAATGCAAGTGATAATCTACTCAGGCATAATCAGTTATCATTCCTCCTTGGTTTTATTTTACACCCTCTCGGAATTGGGTCGTAAGGACAAGAATCCGAGATGAAGTCAACAGGTTATGAAAGAGATTGTTGGAAGAAAGCCAATCAGGTAAGAAGAGGGAAAAAGGAAAGAGAAAACTTGCTCATTAAATTGAGCTTCATAATTCGCAAGAAGAGCTGTTAAGACGTCGTTCACTTGTTGTTTATTTCACTTATTCTGTTTACTACAACAATGCATAATATAATAAAACGTGCAGAGCAATATGTTGAAGAAATACTGTCAGAATCATTATCAATTGAGCTCAGAGCTATAATGAGGCTCTTTATAAGAATGCATTTTTCCACACCAAGAACAAAAACATTTGACATGTGACTTTTGTAACTCAAAAAAAGATGGCACTATGACTAAACTTGTAAATCACTTGAAACTCAGGCTCTTCCAAGGCAAAAAGAGCAATTCAGATAAATACACATATTTAGATGCATCATGTTTCATTGCACAAGATTTGAAAGGATCAGGGTTAAATACTTTCTGCTACAGATTTGAAAATATTAAAGATTTAGTTCTCAAAAATGATAAGAGCTCCTTGAAAACTATGAAATCTTACACGCTAAGCTTACAGGCTAACCTAAGTCAAGGACAATAAATAACAAACACAGGATCGAAAACGCTGATCAGTGCCACAGTAGCCTGTGCTAATTATTCACTAGAAGCAATCGGTGCCAATGTAAAATTAAGAAAGGAACGCCATTATCACTTCCGCAATAAAATGTTGCGAGCCTCTGCATATTCAAGTGTTTGGGAAATTTCTCTATTCTTTAAATCAGTTAAATTCAAAAAAACAAACGCAGTGCACAGTACGACATGAATAGTTCATGTAAACACAATGATTCAGGCGTGGTTCATAGTCCACGATTATAAAAAACTGGAAAAAGTAAATACAGTCTACACTTCGCAAGCAAATTATGTAACGTGAATAAACGGAATTAGAAGCAGTGCAGATTTAAATCAAGAAGGTGTACAAGGTGTGTAAGGTGTGTATTAAATAGTCACAGCGGGCAGTCAGCAAGAAGTTAATTTTTTCCAATGAATAATTCAAGCAAATGAACAGTGTAATTTTTAACGTAATGGTTACCTTTAGGTGCTAAACTCAAGAGAAGATTGTACTTTTTGATAATGACATTAGTACGATAATGATCGAAAGGACATCACCATGCTGGTCGCACGGAGTAAAAAGTAAGAAGAAGCATTAAGAAAAGATCTACCTTTAAAGGCCGATCAACTAAGGACGGGATTAAAAGAAGTAACAAAAGACTCGAAAATTTGTTGGGTGAGGACATGAAGAATATATACTGATGTTAACTATCTTTTGTCGTGATTTGCTTTTTGATGACACGGAAGTACGTGGACACTGGCTGTAGATATAGGAATTTGCCACGTCAGCAATGTTTATACCACCTGGACAAGGTTTGTACTCCAGGTAGTTTATCAAATGTTAAGAGGACGACACTTGTGGTGAGGTGAGTGCCCTTAACTCCCTAAAAATCAAGCGAAAGATACGGTTGGGTCAGCTTTTCCAGCTTTCGGAATCTTGTGCGTTAAATCAAGCTAGTCTGTAGATTGAAAATTGAGTGCACCAATCAATGTCGAAATTTCAACAGAATTAAAAACGTTTGCTGTGTGTCTGAGGAACTTTCGATTGTTTTTTCTTAAATTTACAATGAGTACGATCATCGCATGTCGAATTTTCATCGATAAATTGCGAATTGATGTGCTCCACAATTTCAATAAACTATCCGGGCATCCAGAAAAAATGGTGTAAGAGAAGAATTGTCAAAAGGGACTTTGCGAAGCAGCAGGCAGGTCGATCCATTCTCCGAATCGCAGAGATAATCATTTGGTGTTGAGCTTCTTAGTGAGAAAAAACCAGGATAAGAAACAAAAAATATTAGTGAGTTCCTTTCTTTGTGCAATCGTTTAGGATAAAAAAGTAGTGTTGGTTCAATTTGGTTTTGGACGGTGTGTGTTTGTGGCGGCAGGAATTTAATGTGAGTGTGCATATCAAGGGAGGGAATTAGAGTTGGTAATTTCTGACTATCTATTCGGGACATGTGGATCAGCGAGCCATTTTCAAGCTTTGCGGATTATTAGTCTGGGGTACGAACGAGTGGCATCCATACCTATCTATGATGGGCTTATCAGGCCTAAGGACGATTTCATCTTGAGTGAAGAGCTAGCCTGTGGCAAGACGTCTTCGTTTTGGTTGATTCACCACATCCGAGGCGATTGAATGTTTCAAGGACAGTCAAATAACTAAATGTTTTAAAGAGTTCCTCGTACTTTTCCGTGACTGTTTGTGAGAAGAGAACTTTAAAACACCTCAAACACTTCAAAATTCTTCCTCCCAATCAAACATAAAGTCCTTCAAAAAACACAATATTATCCTAGTTCTCTTTACGTTTACGTAACAACAACTACCCTCGAAATTCATTTCCTGTGGCTGATTCAATTTCTGCTCGTAACTTCTGCAAAAAAAAATCATTCAACCTCTACGGCTAATGGTATCCACTGGGCAAATTGAACTAAACATCGAAACTTTTCGTCCCTGAGATATATGTTGCGTAGCCGCATAACCCCAAACACTTCACATTCCAGCTTGTGTTTTGTAAATGGATTTCACCCATATATCAAAAAAAAAAAAATTATGGGTCACAGATGCCTATCAGGTGACATTTTTCAAATGGTCTCCCTAAATCATATGTTGGAAGGAATGATTCAGACATTGCATAGCGCAGAGTGGTTGGTAAATGTTAAATAGGGCTACCAAAAGTTATTCCAATTGCGGTTGGTATTCGAAAATACCATTCGAAATTTGTGAAAGTTATGTTGAACCAATGCTACATGGGCGAGTTGCTGAAATTTGCCGAGCAAACATTGAGCAAGTTGCTCGGGGAGATGTTTTGCTGTAGTAAAAAGGCTCTGCAACTACATACTATACATAGGTTGTGTATAGGAATTTATACAGGATAGCTCAATTGAAAGTTTTTGCATTAGCTTGTTACATCCGAGTGGTTAAAACTCCTTTTTCACGGAGTCGTGCTCAACTGTTTATAGGATTATCTTGTTGAAGGATTTGAGTATTTAAAAGGGTGGTTTGAACACAGGATTCAAGTCATCTGATTTCTGGATTGATAACTCTTATTTTGTCCTTTTCCACGTCGCGAATCTTTTTTTGTGTGCTAACAATCCAACGGAAAAATACTCAAATTTAAAGTTTAGTCCTCGATACTCATATCGGTATCCAACCCTTTTAGCATAGCAAAACATGATGACATATCGCCAAATCACATTACGAATGGAATAATACGATGGTGGCGACTAGGGACTTGCTCTTCGCTCCACAGTCATTTAGGAAGGAATTCATTGCTTCGGGGCAAAGGAATCGTGCATAAGTTGTTTGTTTGAGGCGAGAAACCTATGACAGCAGTATAAGGAGTCAGTGAGATTCAGTGCTGGTTTCTGCCTTCCAATGGTTGGAACCATGTCGCCAGACGATAGCATCATTTCAGTACCAGTAAAATCACTAAACGGTTGAGAGAGTTCCTCGTCCAAGTCCATAAATATCTCACAGCAGAACTGAGCACCGATAAACAAGGATGACTTTCTTCACGGCAATTTTCGCTCAAGCTCTATGATGGCTGAGGGTGGTTTAATATTTCGCCTGCGAAAGAAGGGGGGAGGATGGATAGACGGTGCCAGAGAGAGAGAGACAGAGAGAGAAAGAGAGCATTTTGCAGGAGTTTTGGAAAGAAAATGTACTGTGACACCGACAACGATGACAACATGACATATTTTATTGCTGGGGTAGTAAATATCATGACTTTCAAATGGGTGAAAGTCAGGGCTTTGGTGAATAGGAGACAGTTTTTTTTTCTTCCCGTTGTTGATTAAGTATCGGTGGAATAGATGATGAGGATCCTTGGGAACGTAAAGAAGGTACAAACATTTGTTTAGATTAAATTTGATTGCATGTTGCCGGGACGTTTATAGTGATACTGTCTCAAGGCCATGATAAGTGGAATCCTTTATTAATCTTGGTAGACGTTTGTATTCGAAATATGTGAAATAGACCCATCTCAATGTGCAGAAGAATGAAAATTATAATGGGTCCATATATTAAAATAGGGTGCTTAAAAGTTGATATATGTCTATGTATGTGGATTGAAATGCAAAATGTAGGTAATTGGATTAGTTGAAACAGTTTCTTTACAGTTATAAGCAGCTGATGAGGGTTCAGATATGATTTATGATAAGGCTATGTGTATTTAAAAATTTGGCGTTGATCCGATTTTTTTTAACAAACTTGGACCGCTATTTATAAATTTTAGTACACAGTACACAAAGTACACATGCATTGTCTTAATGGAAGAGCACTTCCTCTTGATTAAATAGGATAGTTTTTTATATGCACTTTCAGTTCGCAGCTCAACGAGATGGTAATGCAAATTGATATTTCTACCTCTTTTAAAAGAGTCTATGAGGATTATTCCTTGGTTGTCCCAAAAATATTGTTAGCATCCATTACTTCCCTCGGAGCTGTTATCACTACTACTAACCACTGATTTGACTGTTGTTTGGTTTCTGAAGTTTTCATCGATGGTTATTGAACGTCGCAAAATCCAGCCTAATTTATTTTTTGAAAAACCGGAGACACTCGCGCGACACCACTATGCCAACACGCTTTTATTCGTTAGTCAACAAGCGTGGACCCTAACACGTGGACAACTTTCTCATAGGAGAAGATTCATTTAAAATTATATGCATTCGTTCACCCGAATTGCCACAAGTCTCAGCGATTCCCGAAATAGTTTATCCAAGATCTTGCCTAATCGTCGTGTATATTGAATCAATCAGTTCTTCACCCGTTGCAGTTTTCCGTTGCTCGGATGTTCCACGTAGCAAATACTTGCACAATACAGTTAATATTTGGCAAGTCAATACTTGGCGGTTCTAAAAAAAAGAAGTGACATAACCGTGAAATTATGCATTTTTCCGTTTTAATTGAGGGAACGGCATGACCACCGGAGACTCTATTCCATAGAGGAATAAGATATACTGGGACCCTATGCCCAATTTTTTGTTCACATTCGCTAGAATTTAGGCATATTGACACAAATTCATCAACACATAAAAATCCCCATAGTTAGTAGAAATAAATGGGGAAAAATAACGTGATCAGAACAATGGTAACAAACATCACAATATTTGCTTGCTATGATGCAAGAAAATATTTTGTTTTAATTTGTATGGAGCATTCAAATACTTATAAACATTATTTCCTTATTAAACTAATAAAATTCTACCTGAATGCTGTCGATTGCTGACAGGAAATGTCATTTGTCAACTTTGAGCTTGCACGACGGGCCATGAACGGAACGACGTTAATTTTTTGAAAGTTTCAAATGTTATTGCTGTCCTGCAAATGGCAGAACTGTTCTAATTCACTATCATTCTTTGTCGATAGAGCCAGAAACTTTTCAAATGACACACGTGGTTAGTGCGAACTTAATACTACGAATTCATTCTATTTTGGCAATAGTACCCGACCCAATTGTTTTCACGAGAAAGAAATAATGTTCCGTAAACTTACAATCTTGGAGAGGCGGAGTTAGTCGGAAGGTATTTAAGGAATCACTGTCACATCTTTCAGGGGTTTGTCAGCATATGCTGCCAGGTTATTGTTTCTGGGAATTTTATTTTAATCTGTTCGGTATGAGTATGATAATACTGCGAGTCCTGGTTTTTGTTTGGCCCATATTTTTTCGTGTAGAAATTGTAACGTATTCAAACCAGGACCCTTTTTTCGTTTATTAATTTTCCAGTTGATTTTCGAATGAAAGTTAGGATTTTAACATTCCTCGCAGAGAAAGAGAGGACGAATAAATAAAAAAATATATATAAAAAATGGAGTAAACTTCTACCCAGAGCAAAATAGTTCTAAACATAGATTGAATCATTATTATATGATTCTGTACAAAAAAAAAAACCATAGAGAAAGGACAACGATTACTTAAACTTTGAACATAATAATCTCGTCAGCGAAAATTTCCTGAATATAATATTTCAATTCACTTTTGTAGACATAATTCAGCCGAAATAATATCTGTTACTACGATGGGATCCCTCCACATTCCATCCAGTGATTTATTATCATTCCGTAAACTTCGTTGAACATAAATTAGGATAAAAAGAATTTATCAACGTTGCGTCTGCGAACAACTTTTAATTATGAATTTCCTGCGAATGCTGAATTTTCCAGGATACCCAATATTTTCACAGTCACACTTGCCTACACATGTGCAAAATGCCTTCATATAAGGACGCATACAGTCGGATACATTGGCGCGAGGAATGGGCTCGACTTTTATTACACATTCGAATAATGTGGGAGGATGCGGACAGAATGTACCTTTGGCAAATTAGCATTAAGCTGAATTTCATTTCTACATTTATTTATAGGCGTGAAAAGGGTCCGTTTCATCATGTTAAAATGATAGACGCTAGATGTAGAGCAAAAAGCAAGAGAGGGAGAAAGAAAGAACGAGCAAGTGAGATAGACTAGATGGTAAGGTTTGTTGATAAGCTTTTTTGTACTTTGAAATTAAATTGCGTTGCGACTAAGGAATTTGATATATTGTTTTTAAGGAGTCACAACCAGAAGAGCAAACAGATATATGAATATAGACACTATATCCTACGTGTGTAGATAATGAGCCGTGTTCAAAATGTGTGAGATATTGCAGAGTGACGGTGACATTCTAGACGGTGGCGGTGATAAAGTTACCGCCCATGGCAGACAGTTGAAACAATGGAATAAATTCAATTTATTTTTCCTTTCAATGTGATTTGCAGCAGAGTTTTAATATCCATGATATGCTATGTGATATGAGAAACAACATACCACCGTCCGATATCCTGTCCGGCAATTTGATAAGCATCGCCAGTGGATAGCATAGTGACAATTAATGCAGAAAGTAATGACGGTGCTGATAAAATTTGTAAGCGAAAATTGTTTCAGTCCATAATGTTGGGATGAAGCCGATTATTTTTGGAGTATGTTGACATGCATAGCCATTTTGAATAACTAGTTTATTCTGGCCGGTTGAGCCAGTTTTACTGTTTTTTAATAAGCTTGGTGTTTTTTTCAATCCAAATATTTCGATCGAGAGAATGTTGAGCTGTAGCAGACTGGCGAATACCCTGAATTGGCATGAAAATCACTCCCAAGTACCAGAATTCCGGATGCAGTGCTTATGAGACTATCTGAAAGCCGCCAACTTATGCGAAGGTGCAAAGGAAAGTAGCCGGCTGGTAATGACAAAAGACACTTAAGATATCCCTCAAGGATGCATTCTTGGCCCTGAACTGCTAAATATTGAGGCTTGATCAGCGCTGAGTATAATGTCGCGGCACTACTGTCTGAACGCACAATCAAACATACACGACTTGGACCTGCTCGTATCCTAATAAATCAAGTGGGCATCCTGACAAAGAAGAGAACCCCAGTGCAATATATGCTACATTAAAGGTGCAGGCCTAATCAGCAATGAAATACCTGAACGTGTAGTTTCACTCGAAGTTAGTCTCCGAGCAAAGCGGGCTATTAGTGGCAAAACTTATTTTAGCCGGGTAAAGACGAAATATCAAGAAGACAACTCCTTATGAGCACCGTAGAGCCCTTTTTTCATTCAAGTCATTCAATCACGCTCTCAGCAAGTGATTGGTTCTTTCTGGAGTACTGTAAGGATGACAGTGGTGATGCTACTAGAGAGGAGGGAGAATGCTCTCTTTGTGCGATCAGCAAATGTTCAAGTTGATTAGAAAGCGGGATATTTTCGGTTTCGCATACGCAAGATTGAAAACCAGGGTGTTCCAACTACATATTTTAGCCTTCACTTTCTGTTGATTCCTGCTAATAAAGGGATTCTTGTACCGTGAATCCGTCTCTGCAGTTTAAAATACGAAACGTAAAATTCAAGCCGAGATTTGCAGGTTATCTAGGGAGGTGTTTGCTGCTAACCTGGTAGTCTCTCACTAAAGGTGTCAACAGTCTTCATTTTTGTGCAAAAAAAAACCCAATGGATTTGTTGTTGGATTCCGCAGTAACCGATGGCTTCAAACTTATTTTGAAATTTAGATTTTTCATCAATATATTCAGTGATTGAGCGGTTCAAGTGGAAGAAGGGTCGTTATAAGCGCTAATCCTCATTCAGTCCCAGTTGAAATAAGGTTCTTTGTTTCATTGGGGAGGGTGAGTGTTATTGGGAGGATATTTTGCGCTCCATATACATATCAAAAACCAAGTTTAACTGGATCATACGCATTAATAAATATTGTAAAACGACTCCAGAACTTTGGGATTCAATTTTTTATGTCACTCTGATCACTTTGTATTTAATAGTCGGTTAAATTTTTCATCAAAGAGCTCAGGTAAACCCTAGTCGAAGATCGGCCATCTTGAGCCCATATCCCATCTAGTATTTGAGATGGTGGGATTTTTGTCCTGAAAAAAGGAACCTCGAATGTTACAGGGGCGAATTTTCAAAGCAATTTGTTCTTGGGCCATTTTGGCTTTAAGGTGAAGTAGATAGTAAAAAATTATCGAGGAATGAACTTAGGGAAGGTTGGTATAGCCAACTGGAGATCGTTGCTGTTTATCCTTAGGTCACCTCACGATGAAGGGTTAGCATTGCGGTCATCACGAATAAGAATTTCGTCATTTCGTTTGTCTTATGGTGAGTGTTAGTCTAGCTTGGGTGACAGCACTAATGCTTCCAACGAACTCCCAATCTAACGGTATTCGACCAAAATAAGTGAAATTATATTTGGCTTAGCAACTGTTCACTCTGTTTTGCGGAAAACAAGATAACACTCTTCAAAGCATTGCAACTACAAATCTACTTGTGCTTTTTCTCTCTCTGTCTGACAAATGTCAACCGAGAATATATTCGCTCTATGCATCTATACTGTGCTTGGGTGGTGTGGTTAATTCCACACATGTGCTCCCAGTGCTACCAGATGTAGCGATCTGTGAGCAGTCGCCCGAGAGTGTTAATGCTGTATGTATCAATTGAGCACTATCGTGTATACCACACCTGTTCCCCATGTCACACAGGACGAAGTGTATTACGTTCAATATTTTGGGTGGGTTCAGTGTGACAAGTGAAAGGACTTCAAACTATCATTGAACTTATCAGAAGGTTTGGTGGGTACGGACCAAGATTCTGGTATGTCAGCCCACAGCTCAGTGAAAAATGCTGTTTTGGCTTAGGCTTTCTACGAAAGCATGTGCGGATTCCAAGGATCAACAGGATCGTTGCATTGTTCTACAATGAGCACTATCACACCAATGTCATACCCTGGAGGTAATTAGTATTTATTGGAATGAATGAAATTATGATGAGTTGCTTAGAAAATCCATACTTTTTCGGTAAAGGATAACCCTAGCTTGCCTATCGTATGATCAGGTTTAGAGTTTAGTTCAGAGATATCATGGCTATTTTGCGTAATTTCCTCAGATGATTTCTTTTTCAGGATAACATGCTTGGAAGCCAATTAAGTTACAGTATGAAATACCATGTGATTATCATTTTTTACTTCTTAAAGCTTTTGAGGATTTGTGTCCTGCAAGAGACTATCCTTGAAGAGATATTGTTACGGAGACTGTCCTTGAAGAAATAATGTTTAGCGGATTCAGCTACTAAGTATTTAGCGCGTTGTACGAACTACGAATGGTTGATTCCAAGAGCGTGTCCGAAAAAAATAAAGTCTTTGGTTTGAAAAAAAATTAAAAAAGCTCAGCGTTATGAAAACGGTGATTTTTTAATGGATATTATAGATAAAAATCTTAGTATTTTGATTTTTGAAAGATGTTTCATCCTTCCCCGCTGTTTTTGGTGAATTGTCCACTAACGCGTTTTTGTGACGTGCCCAATTCGGTGAGTTCTGCTGTCAGACTTTGTACATCCTTTTGGTTTCATCTTTAAAGTCTATAATTCAATCAACACTCATATCTAGTCTGACGGGTTGATAAGTTTTTTGACCAAAATAATCACTCAGTGCTGGATATTTGTTTTAAAGTTTATTAAATACAATATTACATCAAAAAGAGTCCTGTCCGCAAAAGAGAAAATTGAAATAAAATATGATGTTCCCTTATCAATGTTATGAATAGGTTATAATAAAGCTTAAGCAACGATAGTAATACCTTATAGCAGTCTAAGAAATGTCATCCTGAATACGTCAAACAAATTGAATTAAATATGATGTAGGTTAACTCATAGGGGTGAATAACCATAAGTACAGCTACTTATTATCCTTTAAATGTTGGCATTTCATTAATTTCAAACAAACATCTACTTTGAGGCGAAATATTGCCTTTACGATCATATAAACTACTATATGTAGTCTTTGATGAAATTTTGGAGTTTTTGAAGCCTTACGGTTACATTTCGGAAGGAATCCACTATAAAGGATTTCGTTTAAAATTAGATAGTAATTACATTGCATCAAAGAGTTTGAATAACGTTTATCTTCCCAATAAAGACGACTCGCTTGTTGAGTTCTCAATGAGAACAAACTGCACATTTTGAACACAACTCCCTAAGAATGAAATCCGTAAAGGAGCGTTCACTTTAAATAAAAAGAAAAGGAAATCTCGTTTTAACACAATGGAAAATTCACTTGATTTAACTCATCTTGAAAATGCAACGAGCAGTTTGTTGAATCTTTCTTTAAACTCTGTGTGATTTTTTTTGTTCTGCTTCTTCGTTTTATTCTTCGGAGGAACTTAACGCCCACCTACTACCCTTAATTCCTCAGGAGCGTGGGTTTCGAGCTGCCGTAGATGTGTGTTGCCAGATTAGATTATAAGAAACTTACCGGAACAAGAAATCTTCGTACTTCGGCTAAGGCGTATGCTATTCGTGCATGTGCTTCCGCTGGTGCAGCAAAAGTGGAAATCTCCACATGAAGATCCTCTGATAAATGAGCATATCGTGGTTCGCCGCTTGCCCGTAACTCTTCCTCTTTCTTTCGATCCTTCATTGAACCACGCCCGAGCACGGCCATCTTACACATGGTATCCTCCTGTAAACGTTTCATTGAATTTCCTTTAGGTCCCAGCAATTTGCCGACAAAGTTGAACTGCAAGTAGAAAGTGGGTGGATAAAAAGTAAAAGTTGAAAGAACAATCTATGGAGGGGTGAACCTATTTGGTATGGTTGAGGATTGAGTTTTGGGGTTTGGGGGATGGTGACTTCAAGATGGAAGATGTTATTAGATTTAAACCTGGTGATGGTTAGAATGTTACTTGAAATTTCGCGGGCCGGGTTGTTTGCTAAGTGGCTAACAGGGTAGTTAGTCAGAATAACTATCGGTAATAAATTTTCGCTGTTTGCTGGTCTCGAAAGAGGAAGCTTTCATTTTGCATTTTAATTGAAAACTTGTTGAAAACGCTTGATAGTACGGCAAAAAGTAGGTCGGTTAATGTTAGATTTAAGAAATAAAATTCCAAAGGGCTTTGGCTGAGCAGAAAATCTGAGACGAGACTTAAGGATTCTTTTTAAGTTCTAAGTTTGATTCCAAGATTAAGACAATATGCAATCAATCCAAGGACTAGTTGCGTTTCTACATGCTGCTTATAAATAGGACTGTCAGGATATGGGATTGCACAAGTAAACGTTTTTGGGCATCGTTATAGGACAACACGAACTTTATTGATTCTCACTTTTTAACGTATACCTGCCTTTTACGGTTTTGTATTACATTTCATTTTAAACTCTAATTGGGGTGAAAAGAACTTTGAATTTCCCACCATTCGCCGTTTGAAGTATATCACAAAGACATACTTGGCCATATTTATAGCTTGACAGTTGACAGTTGAAGTTTATTAATGAAAAGTAATCGGTATACCAAAGTATACCTTGTTTTCATTGCTGACCAATATTTAAAAGTAATGAAGATTTGGTGATCAACGAAATGTTAAAAGCAAAGTTTTTTTCAAAGCAAAACTATCGTCGATCAAACATCTCAATCTGGAGGTGATTGTGAATTATGGAAATAATCGGATACCATGCCGTGAGTAAGTTCCTTACAAGCAAGGAAAGTCAGTTGAATAAAAAGAACCAGTGGTGCGAAATCTTTTTAATTTTTTTGGGCTAATTCTGAGTCAACATCTACAAGCTTAAGTTATACATGCAGACGTCAGCGACTACTGATCCGTCAATTATATTTCTATAGTACATCGATCTTGAAAATATCCTTTTTTGTTAAAAATAAATTTATTTAATATGAAAAGACTGAATATCCCTTACGTGTATCTAATTCAGAACTGGATACATTCAAAGCGCTCACACAAAAGCCGCGGAGGTAGAGTTAAACCATTGCAGTCTTGATGAACAATAAAATTCTCGAAAAAAGGAACATGTTAATTGTTTCTTCGGAAAAAAGTGCTTTCTTTAATTTTATCTAGGAACATATGTAATGTTCTTAGATGTAGCTCTTATGTAGTCGTTCATGAGAGGATAAGAAAATTCTTCATGTCTTTACTTGGCACTAATTTGCTTTTCCATTTTTATGGTGCAGTCGATGTTGGTTTTATGTTATTGCTTACTTGATGAAAATGTATTTGGTCAGATTTGCTTACTCAGTTTGATGGTATCCTGCTGATTTAGCAAGGATCTTGTTTTTGTTGTGTCTAGTGCAAAAACAAATTGCACTGTCGTTCGTAGATAATTTATTATACATTTTATTGCACAATATCGAGATATTGTTACTCGTAGCACGAGTGTTATGGAAAGAGTTCAAGTAATCTTTGAGCGCGTGTTTTATTTTAATTTTAACTGTCTTTTATTTCAGGACATAAATTTCGAAAATAAACTTGTAAGGCAGTAAGGTTTTCACAAATTAGTGAGCTACGTGATGGATACAGGCACACAATCTATAGTGATGCTAAGAAAAAAAGCCTTGTCAGTATTGCTGAAGTTTCAGCAACTAGCTTCATGCTGGAGCTTGTCTTCTAAACAGCGAGTTCAAGTTCAAACCTTGTTTTCGTGAGCGACTCTTGAATTTGTGATTCTCATGTCTAACTAGCATTAAACTGTGTCTTTCAAGCATGGTAATTAGTCTCAAACATGCTACTGAATAGATGGCCACTTTTTAGAATAGCAGATCTAACATATCATAGACCTAAGGTTTCAAAAAAGGTCTGGTGGATATTAGTAATCGACGGGTATTACCATCATCTGGGAGATTGAACATACTGGCCGTCAACGAGGTAGATAGCTGATTATATCAGCTATCGTCTAAACTTTTCCTGGATCCTTTTTCGGAAAACTGCATCCCAACCCAACTTTATGAAGAAATCTCCTGCAAGTACAAGCCTTCAAATCTCTAGATTTAAATCTCAGTGAAACACAGAACAGAACTGGCAGACAGAATAATTAAGATTTTGATTCAGTTTTGAGGTGGATTTGAGTTTAAGGCTTAAGGCTTGGGTTTAAGGCCGGTTCCTGCCAGGAAAATTTTTATGGACAAAGTAGAATAATATGAAGAATACAGAGCCGTCTTAAATGATTTGAGAAAGCCGACCAAATTAAAAAAATGTCAATAAGTGATTGAAAATGGGAACAATGATTTGGCCCCACTGTTCTTATTTCAAGCCAGAATAGGGTCAAGATTCGAAAGTAAACTTTGACGGCAATCGAATTGGGAAAATGACCCCCTAGCTCAAACGACTCATCCTAAGAAGCAGATACAAATAGTTCTAATTTGCGTATTCTTGTCGGTAAGGAAGATGTTTTGTAGACAGTCCTCAAATCTCGTGCCAGTAACAGTCCTTTATAAAGGACGTATATAGCCTTCACCATCCAATTACTGAAAAAATATGTTTTTTTTATTGGCCACAGTCGGACAATTGGATATTGTGAAGTCATAGAGTAGGCGAACAACTTCGTTATCAAAAATAGTATATCAGAAAGATAATACTCCTTTGATTCCTCATAACTGAAATTTATTTAAAGGTTAGAGTACACTTCGCTGTTGGATCTCTTTCACATCAAATTGTCTTGGCGTTCATAAGTTACAGCAAGTTCGCAGACATATTGTAACATTCGTATCAGTTGCAAGTAATCCAAGGACATAAATTAGACTGCTTTTTATTCAATCCATAGAAGTTCTCGCGAGGACGTTGAAGGGTGGTCCGTATGTCAGAACCGAATGATTGAAATAATATGCACTAGCTCACGGATACCATAATGTAAGGCTGGATAAAAACGTAGGTCATTTCCTTATTAACTTTGGTCAGGATCTGGTCATTATTTAAAAAGGATTACTGCATAGAATTTTTGATGGTAATTGAATATTTCCATGAGCAAAAAAGCTTTCTTCATGCAACGCAGATGCTCTTGTTTCAACGGAAATTCCTCGCCTGATCCTTCACCACAAGATATCATACTGAAAGCACATTAAAATTAGAATCCTATTTATGTATAGAAACAATCAGACAGTTCGCTTCAATATTTCAAATGTCGCGGATAAATTTATTAAGAACATTTTTTAGCGAAGACATCCTTAGGATCAATTTGTTCAAAGGTTTTCTCCCAAAGTATCTGCAGGCAAGATTCATTTTTATGAAGTGAAAAGATGAAAGAATTATAAAATCAATCATCGAACATATTTCACCTCAAGCCGTTTACCCAACCCTCTTGTAACAATCTTCAAAAGTAAAAATAAAAGGAATCAAACAAATTCCGAAACGAATGTAATGGAAACTCATTTTTCATTTAAATTAACCCAAAATGAGAGGAAAGTGCATGCGAAGTGGATAAATGTTTCAGGATAAAATCAGCACTGACTAATTATTCGTTCGTGCTTCCATCTCCCATTCGTTTTGTTTCAATGGCAAACACAACGATTTTGTTCTAGGACATGTCCTTGTTTTGTGCTAATTTCATTCTATTTTTCACTTTGTTCCTTTTGCTCTTCTTACCTTTGGGTGATCTCTTACAGGTACGGCAACTTTAACAGCAACTTTAATTGGTTTATCTCGGGTAATGTCCAGCAGTTTCATTTTTTCGGTTGTTATTGATCCTGCAATGAATGGAAATAGGAGAGAAAAACAAAAATTAAGCAATATGAAATAATTTGTCATCAGTTTTTAATCAAAATAACGCTTCAAGTAAACAAACAAACACTTGTCAGCAAGAATGAGGATCACGTTGTGGGGGTGGATTGTATGCTTAAGTTTCATAGAAATTTCCAAGTATTCCTGTCGAAAGGACAAAAGCGAAAAAGAGCAGCGAGAGACGTTCTGTTCTGGCTCTATGCCGTCTAATAAAAGCTTGGTACAATTGTTTTTTTCATCTTGGCTGGTCCTTGAATTCAGTCAACGAAGCGTAATTGATTTAGCCTTAAGTCTCGCGGGAGGAAGTTAGGATTTTAGAAAAAGTTGAACGAAAATGTTCTTGTCTAATCGTTGCTTTGCGCTATTAGCCGGACGACAAGCAAGAGGGAGGGTTGAAAAGTGTAGAAGTTAAAAGGCAATTAAAATCGTTCGGGACTTGGGTAGTATTTACATTGGCATCTCTAATTGGGCTAAGGAGCAGCGACGAAATGTTATCAAGTCTTGGAGTTAATTTATGTTGTATCAATGGAGCAATATAACAGTTGTTTGCATTTAATTTGAAAGAACGAAATCAATAAAAGTAGAATGGATAGTGAAAGTGAGTTTATCTTGTTCCAATCAATTTCTTGTTTGGCTGAACCAATACAAGTCCTTTCAGTATTATGTTGATTTTCTCAAAGGGATGTGGTCAATTTGTAGTTAGTCGAAATCAATACTTGATGAACTCAAAGTGATTTTAGTCACATTCTGCCTTCCTTGTGTGCTACTTTACTTGCATCCCAGATGAACTAATTACTGTGAGTTTAGTCCTTGGTTGGTTGCGTTGAAAGCTTCATGTTTCATGCATGGATTAGAGGAAGTCGCGTTAAGCGAGCGTATTCAAATTAAAATTTTCTAATCGTGCGGAAAGTTAATAAGAATTTTAACATGGAGGATTTAGTAAGTTTAATGGCATCCCCGAAGACGATGATTAAGTAAAGTAATGAATCCTAGTTATAAACGTGGTATCTAACGGGTGACAGAGTGCGGGAATCGGTGATTATGAGGCTTAAGGGAATAGTTTGTAATATTCCACCCATAGCAAATTGGCTTTTCCGCAGTTCTTCCTTAGAAATTAAATTATGCAAGTAGCACTCAATTTAAATGTGATATTAAGGGGAATAAGTTATGAGTTGTTATGTATGATATAGTAACGAACGTACTATATTCATCTTACATCGTATTTGAGTTGGATTTCATTAATATGTTGTAATAGATGGCAATCATTTTCCATGGAATTTGTCTGAAAGTTGCGTACAGTGAAATAAACCTTGTCATATTGACTTTATGGTTGATGTGCAAAAAATGTAATTTTGTTCAATGCTCAGACAAGGCGTTAAAGGAATTATGAAGTTTTATTTTTATTTTTAAAATTTATGTTGTTGGAGCGCATCCATAGCTCCTTACTTGACAAATTTAATTTTTCATCGAGGAAGAGTTTTTTATTACAGGTTCGTAAAATGAAGCTGGATCCATTAAAAATATCTTCCCATTTTCATTATTTTCAATACGCTAACCCCCGAAATTGTTTCCATCAATTCAAACAACCCAGTTTCGACTTCTGCAGGATGGGGTCTGGCCATAGAGGGGAATTATATTGGTCTAGCCTATTATAGTAATGGTATCGCAACCACTCAAAAGTGCTAACAGCCCGAGGTTTGCCAAAAAAAAAAGAGGTGGGAATAGCCCATATAGCTAACAAAGTGAGCTTTCCAAGATAGGGAGCTTAGAAATCAAATGATCACGGAGATTCTCTGGTGATTGCGATGACTTGTTTTTTAGCCGAAATGTCAGAAGAAATGTAGTGAAAGTCATCCAAAAATAAGAAACAGACCCAGATTTAACCCAAAGGGTAGTGAAACTAAAGGTATATACACAGTCGAAGAGAGAGGTTTAACTTATTTAAAGCATGGTTATTTTATTTATTTAAAGCATGTGTACTCGTAGTAAATAAGATAGTTGCCACGCCACGTATATCCATGGCTTTCTTATTCTGATGAGTGAAGGGCTCTGGGATACGGCACTCAGTTTGATGCTGACGATCTCCTTACAATTGTTTAAATGAAGGAAGAAAAATGAATCGAAGTTAAAGGCTGACAAAATTGAGCTTTTGATATGATGAAGGTACAAAAAAGAGAAAGTACAGTTGAGAAGATTACGACAGTAAAGAGGTCAACGGAGAAGAGAGGCACCACTTTCTCAGCGAAGTGTCCTGGGAGCGCGGTTCAAAGTAAGGGAAGATTGAGGGCATTGAGAGACTGATTTCTACTTATCTGAGCTCCCCCCTGGGCAAGGATGTTTCCGGTTTGTTCTGCACAAAATTGATACATCACGGTCTCTCGACAGGATGTTTTGCATAGGGGAAACGGGGAAACGCGTACCATATATTTTTGCGTCCAAAAGGTAGAGCAAGCAGCTGGGTGCGTTCGGGCGGAAATAAAGAGCTCTTTTCGGGAATTGTGGTCGAATTAATTCTCACAACGATTGAAAAATAGAATGCCGTGGCACTATATACTCGGGGAGTCCTGTATGCCTCGTGGAATACCACGAGGCTCACTGGTGGAGGGATCACTTTTTCAAGACTCCCTTACTTGTGACTTGAGATGGGATTCCCGTGATATGTAGATACTTGTAGGCATAGGAATACGATGCCAAACTGAAGTATTGTGTCGAATGGGACCAGGCCAGGGTCTCAGGTTGCCTGGAGAGGTGTTTATTGGGTAGCTCAGAAGTAACGCTCGTCTCCGAGTCTCGCAGTAATTTAAACTTTCATAATTTCAATAATTTTTCAAACATTTTTATGGATCAAAATAAATATTTTAGACAGTATAAAAACGAGCTAAATAGCAGAATATATGTTTGGGCCGAGAAGCACTAAACAATAGCGACATTTTATAGCTTCAGAGATGATTTCGACTAACTATAAGGGTGCTTGAGTTTTCGTTCGGGGCACAAAAAAAAAACAAAATACCTGACGTCCTTGTCATTCCGAACCGAACGGCAGTTTTCCATCCATTCCATTACCAAATCATACTGTGGGGACAATAGGAAGGGTAATAATGGTTTTAATAATCACACCTCCCCTTCGTTGCCAAATAGGAAGAAAAACATTTTTTTATGTTTTGTTAATTAGCGTCTCATGTTTGCTCTAATGCGGCCACATTACCTTAATCACCAACTATTACACTCCATTCCGGCTGCAATGGAAGGAACAGCTTAATTATGAGTGATATACTTGAGAAAATATCGCAGTAATTTTTCTTGTCTTCTTTCAAACATACCAACAAACTTTTTGTGTTTTTTCCTGCTACAACTCGCACAGAAAAACAACTCACTGGTTTTTGTCCTGTCCTACTCTGTAGGCGTAAGTAATTAGTTAATTCACCATAAGCTAAAATGTTACCATTGTATAAGCCTGTAGTATTTCATTTAAAAGTTCTTCCTTAACGAGGCACAAGATGAAATTCAGTTGGTATTGACTGTTTTGTCGAAGCACGAAACAGCAACAATGGTCGTTTCAAACTGAAAGGAGCTTCCTGTTCTGCTTGATGACACAATTAACTCAAGCTCAACACATCTCCTTTCGACAACGCGACTTTCATGGCTTGATATGGTGTATATTTCCGGAAGTTCAATCTTCTGTTGTACAGGATGATGGTGGTGATGTACACTGTAGACAGCAAGAGAGGAGAAAGAGTTGCCTCCTTTTTGAGCCTTTCACAATTTTCACTTTATTTGCATTTTGCTTTGGGAGGATAATAGCCTGGAAGCTCTTAAGGCTCGTGTATGTGTCGGTAAGCAGTTGTTAAAGGGGCGACCAGTTCGGAATAACTTGCTAGTATTTTCCTGTTTGAAGTGAAAATACTGTGAATGCGAGTTGAAAAGCTGATCTGCGAAAATATTCCGAAATGGCTTTCCATTTAAATTTTATGCCTTCACGAGCATTTCCAGGGAAGTTTTTTAGTTGTTTCCTTCCGGATATGATTCAAGATTATCATCAGATTTTTAAAAGGTATTTGAAATTTAATTTAAGTTTGTTATGTGCAGAGGACATCCAGAAGAGCATGAAGTAGTTGACTTTTAAGCATATAAATGCAAAGTTTTTATGTTTTTATCAATTTTAAGGACTCCAATTTTAATACGTCCTCGATCAAAAGTTCCTTGATCACTCACTAGATGTGAGAGGTCCGTTCGGTAAAGCTAGCAAAGTTAACCGAGATTCTGAAGGAATCAACGCCTGCTGTGTCTTTGATTGTGAGATGAGATGGCTGTAAGATGCTTTGAGGGCCAAGTTCGGTACTTCTGTAACTGTTGCGCCAGAACAACCAAAATCATGCTGGATAATGTCTAACCTGTGGTAGAACTAACTGACCTCCTTCTCAACCTGTTGATCCTCCGAAATCAACCGGAACACAATGTCACAAATGAGGACATATTTGGCTCCACATAAACAGGTCCTTGGCGAGAATGTAAGTGCATCTCACTGGAACCAATAAAAGGCCTCGAAGTCTGGGAATGACTGGGTTGATAATCGATAGGGAAGGTTATCAAAACTGGGAAAAACAGAGGGATTGGCATGCGATGTATATCAAACTATGGGACAGAGAAACCGAATAACATTTGACTAAGGGCAAAATGAGAAAACGTTGGATGATTTGAACGTTCTAACAGGAAGTTGTTCCTCTCCTTTAGGACTCTTTAAGGATCCTGCGTTGCGATCACACCATACGGAATCGCAAATAGCTTTACAGCAACTACGTGTGTTATAAGGGGGTGAAACAAGTTACAAAGAAAAGAATGTACGGAAAGAGTCCACGCAGGTGTTGGCAGGTGGTCAGTAGCAAAATCCTCTAGTACATATTTGAATCAGCCTTAATACATGGGAAAATACTTTTTCGAATACGAAAGGCGAAGGGGAAGATTTCAAAGTAAGAGTAACAGAAGGAAGCATGTTTCGACGTGGTTTTAACGCAAACGGAGAGAAGAGCTCAATAGGTCAACAGTGGTAACATATCGACTTTCGACCGTTAGGTATACCTAAAAGTTGGGTAGAAGCTATACCTGATGTGTCTTTTTGTGGTTTCACTGTCAAGGCAATGGTATTAGAGTTACCAGGGTACCAGGGCTACTCATCTTAGAATTATTGACAATTATGTAGCTTCCCGTTCGTTTGCCTACTTAATCTTTGATCGGGTTTTTAAGGATGTTCATTGAGAGGCACATTACTTCTTTTAGATTTGCCAAATAGGCAGAAACTGGCTTTGAAAACTCAAATATATGATTCATCGGACTTGCTTGTTTGCTCTCTTTGCGCCGCTGGAGATCTAGGTATGGAAAGCCTCAGCTGTACTGAATTATCTAAAATGCTACCCAGAAAAGAGAACCTGGGAAATTTTGACAAGAAAATTAAAGGGTGTTGAATCGGAATCAGAGCTAGCAATGTACATCCAAAGAGGCCCAGGGCTGGGAAGACCTTATGGACGACGTCAAACGAACTCTAGGCATCCATACTGTGCAATATTAGCGTCCTAAGGGCGGTCCTTCAAGTCCTTCCGTTTCTCTCCAATATCGAGCCCATTTTTCATCGAGCATATTAGAACAATAATATAAGATAGCCAGAACCACACTACAGACAGACACAGTTCAACGAGAAGATGTTTCTTGATGACTGGCGTGTTGTCCGTGCTACTGAGTGATTCAAGAACACAGGACAGATGGTATTAACAAGGAATTGCCGTGAAAAAACCGTGACAAAGAAGCGGAGAACTCGAGCGTTATTAGTTGCAACTTCATAACGAACAGGTTCAGAGTCAGTTGTGTTGATAATTGCTAGTAAGATACCCATCATTCATCAGCGCAAAGAAAAAGGAAACAGAGAGGCTATCACTGACGATGGGAGATAGAATATACTCATCGGAACGGTGCGATGGCTGGTCTGACTTATTAAGGATTGGACATCATTGACCAATTGAAGGCATGGTGAGACTGATTTCTATCTAATTCAGCTTTTTAGTGGGCATGTTTTTCCTTACTCAAATAAGATTTGTAAACTGCGTAGGACCGAAAGTACTATTTTCGTGGGGAAAAAAGGATCATGTGTAAAAGATTTTTGTTAGTGGGTGGCCAGTCCACTATTCTCCTTGAAAAAATGGATGCTGTCTCTCATGACGTAGAGAGAGATTCATACTTTATTTTACAAATGAAATCATGGAGGACATTACGCTTAATCCTGTCAATAAAGACGGCTTTATGTGGTCTACGATTGACATCATCAGTGGATCAAGTATCTTCTTGAAATCACGTTTCCCTTCGTCTTTTGCAACACAAGAGGAATCCTGACAGCTTAATGGTGTCTTGGAGCAAAGAAAAAACGAACCGGATTTGACGAGAAACTAAACGGAAGCAAATGAACGATGGATCATAAGGAAGTGCTAATTATATTTTTAGGCATATGATGTAAAGAGAGACCGCCAACAACCTGACCAAATGTTACAAGACTAGCTAAGGCTCAGAAGGCTTTTCTACGAAAGGTCACTTACGCTTATTGTCCATTTACCATTATTCAGTGTAAAAATGTTATTTTGTTAAAAGGCGCAATCTGTTAATGTCTCAATAAATGCAGATTTGAGTCTTAGATTATCACCTACCAAAAAAGTTTTCAAGGTCACAAGAGTAGCGTATCAAACACAGCAGGACTGTTATAGTAAATCAGGACAAAGATAGAAAGGTGAACAGTATTGAAAGTTCAATTCTATGAAAATATTGAGATCGCTGCAGGGAAAGTGAATGTCCTATTAACTACGCCATTCTGATAACACGTTTTGTCCAAACAGCAAAGATTTTTCAGTTTTCCAGCATAGGAAAGGGACTTGAACCAAAGATTTTCACTTTAACTCTAAACGAATGCTCGTGAGAAATAAAGCGGCGCTGTTTATTTCTAACGCCCAGTTTGTACTAAAGTACTCCTTTCTTCACCACATTCAAATACATCTCATTAAATTCTCTCGTCCGCTAAGCACTCTGAAGAAATTGTCACAAATTCGTCCTTCATCATTGTCGAATATGCTGGTGTTTGTTCTGTTTTCCATACCATGCACATGCATTTGTTCGGTCTCGTGTTGCTATTTTGCTCGAATTGTTTCATTTGTTACGAATCCTTTTTCACACACTTTAAACATAATTTGATCCTTGCTCTCAGCTAGGCGTCTTTTTTTATTTCGTTTGAATAAATGTATTTGAAATGTTGTACCAACAGGATGCAACAAAAGCTAAGCGTATAGAAGTGAGAGAGGGAGAGAGAGTAGAACAAGTAAACTTTGTTGCTCCGCACTTCCTACGCGTTGCGTTTCGTCCTGTTGTGTTTAATGATGATCGCGCCAAACGACATTGTTTTTTCCAAGAGCCAACTTAATTGGTTAGTGTGTTTGTACACTGTTCCCCGGTTTTATTTGTGTTGTTAATGACACATTTTCCATGATGCTTGACAAATGGTTGAAGATGGAATGTGAAAGACAAAAACGAAAAAAAAGGGAAAACTATTAGGACTGAGTCGTTTTGTCTCGTGTCTTGAATAAATGTTAAATATGTTACGACTTTTGAAATAAAAGAAAGGAAAACCTTTCGTTTAATGAAATTCCCTATTAAGAACGAATGCCTTACTGATATTGGAAGGACGTGTTTTGTAACAGGATATGACTTGCGAAATGCAAGATGTGAGTCGAATAGGACTCGTGCATAGTGTATTGGGCTGTTAGTTTTTTCGCTTGAAACGTGGACATGTACGGGTGATGATAAGTGAAAGTGATATGATGCTCTATTTCAAGGATACTAGTGATACGAAACTAGATGATAGATGTTTGTATTGTGTCTATAAGTAGCCTTGGGTAATGTGCTTACATAAGTATTATGTATCAACAATATCCAAGTAACTTATATCTATAATGAGACACTGTTTATTTTGGCTAGGGTTCGAAACAATGAAACAATCAAAGTGTTCAATGTGTTTCAATAGCTTAATAACATCTTTCGAGGGAACATATCAATCCTTCGTAATTCGAGTGGATGCGCAGCATCATAACAAATGATTTTTTTCTTTGAAAGTCATTCATTACTTTGAAAGAATTCGTTCGAAAAATCTCATTTTAAACAAGGTAAGAAGTTCTTCGTCATATTTTTTAAAGGCTAAATACAGGACCAGCTCAAGTGTGCAGAAATTCAAAACGATCTCATACCTCTTTAGTTTTAATGGTTTTGTGCCATCACATGGTTTTATTTTGGTTGATAATTGCTGGAACAAATTTTGATACCTTAAATGCATGGAAGGATATCATGAACAAAATGGAAGAAAAAGTTATACTTAACCTAATAATGAAACATCTTTTTTACAGGATCTAGCATAAACAGAAAACGAAGTTGTTTCTAGTCGCGTCGATGAAGCATTTTTTTTTTTTCGTTTTCAACCTTTGAATCAATTAGATAATTCATTGCGAAATTTGCGAAACGAAAAACTTAACGTAAACATGGCTCGTGCCCGGTGGTTGTTTGGCTTTAATTCCTGTATGGGTTGGATGCTGTAAGCCTTCCGCAAAACTTCCATAATATGGCATATATTTAATTTTTCCGAACGATTTTGAATGGGCTTGTTTTTCATCGACATTACGCTCTATAGCCACTATGGTTTCTTCATTACGACTATATAACTTCTGGATGGATGCATATTATCAGCGGTAGTAAACGTGGAGCGGAAACGATCCATAGTTAATCCAAAATTTGTTCTGATAGACGATTATGTCGGCCATAAGAATGACGGAGTGCTCGATGAGCTTTTCGAACAGAACCATTTTGAGTGACAGCTGTCATACCATACACACCATTAAAAAGTGTTGTCAACTTAAATTTCTATGCCTCTAAAACAAAACCCTTTATGATTGCCGGAAGAAATGTTTGAAGTATGATTTCTGACGGTTAAGGCGATTGAATACCGAGAATCATCAATCCTGTATGTGGGCACACTCGTGAACAATATTTTTTTTGTTTTAACACTATCGGTGAGTTTACGACAGGGGCGGTAAAGGTTGTATGCGGGGTCATACAACCGGAGTCCTATTGTCATTTGTATACAACAGTTTCATTGCTTTGTTGCCTGTATTATTCAACAGTTGCAGGGTTTGGGTCCTTTTACATGTCGGTATTTATAATCAATATTTCAAAAATTTTACAAGTTATTTTATTATTTCGGTCCCTAATGCGCCTTTTGTTGGTGTTTGACCGTTTGGTAGAAATGTTGATAAATTCAACGTGTTGAATAAATTAGTACTTGATATTCGGCTAGCTCATAGTAGAAGATTTTAGCGACTGACTCTTTCGTACTTAATGAATTTAAATAAAACAAGTATTCGCCAGTTCGAAACTAATTGAGTCGAAGTTCAGCATTTTAAACGAGCAAACAACATCAGAAAGTATTTAAAAGTTGGCACTGCATTCTGGTGCTTCTAGAATATAGAAGTTCAAGGATCAAGGATCAAAATATTGGCAACTACTTATAATTTGTAAATAGGTTCTATGAATAAAACCACCGAACATCATGCAAGTTTTGCATCCTTTCTAACGATACGTTTTCAAGTATCTATCAAGTAACACCTAGAACGCTGTTCTGAATAGAAAAGGGAAAAAAGGATGCTTTAATTCTTGTGTTGTTCCCGAACGAACTTTGTCTGCGAACATAAAATTTAATGTGTTTTTCGTGCCGAAAGCTATGCACCTGTTAAGATTCCTCAACAAAACTTCAAATGAAAAGGGCACCACCGTGCACTTTTCACAACGACGACGAGCGCCAATGCCATATCCATCCCCAACGCACTCGTACGGGTAATGAGAAAAGGAGAGGAATGAGAATGAGAATAACGGTAGGGTGCAAGTAGCTATTGTTAAGCTACCTAAACTTCTCTCTACAATAGGTCAAAGATGACGATGTCAAGTCAGATAGCAAGGAATTGTGAAGTCATGTAAGAATACTTGTTAAAGAATTTTGTTAGCATTTCATTAGGCGAAAGTAACTTAATCCTTTTTCAAGTGAACAGGAAAAAAATTGGTCTTGTTGTGTTGTCGTGGCCTTGGTTTGAGTCAAGTTTTAGTATGCGGAGGAGTGGAAACGATGGTGACTTTTTCTTGCTAGTAAATAGGTCACACTATGTTGCATTTTAGAGTTATAAAGTTTAAAGGACCTACTTTGAAGGATGAGACGAAAGAGTGTAGCGGGTGACGAAGATGATCTGTGAACCTCTGTGAAAAATTAAGTCGCATGGGGGTCTGTTGAAATTTTCTTAATAAGTTCTTGTTATCAAAACGCTTTCATGTAGCAAGCAATGTCCCTGCAGAAAAAATTGAATGTTAAGGAAGGATAATGACGTGCAGTTTCGAGAGTATCAAAGATTTGTTTCAATTATTTGTTTTAATATGCTGAAAGGATATAACTAGTATTAGGCTTAGTGGGACCTCTTTGGCAGGTAAAATAACTTCTTCTCAAAATCAGTCCCCAAAAGAATCCTCTGAAGAAGCATTAACTGGTAAAGTTCACCTCCAAAGGACTCACATCAACTGAACATCATGAGATAAATCTTGAAACTAAAACTCATTACCCCGTGCCAAAACTATTTCCTCTGTCACATTCTCGTAGCAAGGATTCACACTCATGCTCATTACCTTGCTAATATATGACGACAAAAACTTTGTCACAACTTTCAATAATTCACTGCACCTAATTAAGGTTTCCGGGCTCACTTTCTTCAGTAACCTCATCCTCGTCTCCCCACCCGAAAGTTTAGCCGGCATTGCTGCTCAGACATTCCTGTCACGCTTCCATTTAAACACAATATTATGTACCAAAATTTCTATTTAATTAGACATGACTTCCATCGAAATCATGTCCCATCCATAAATAACCGAAATGGCTTTGCTCCATTAATCAAGGGTCGTCCAAAAGACACAATTTATTTTGATAAAGAGCAGTTGCCAACTAGACAATGTTCTTTTTGGTGTTGCTTATACAAAAATGTATCTCCTCTCCTGACTGGAGCCAGCTTCCTTGGTCGTCTTCATTTGTTGTTGTTCTAATCTAAGCGCTACTGACAATAAACAAACATTTGGCCAACGACTCCCCTTGGCATGAATAGATGGATGGGTAATGAGTATCTGAAAGGTGGATAGATACGCGACGTTCAGGTGAATCAAGCTTTGGACTATTTTATCCTGCCGGCACGAAATTACTCTCGCTCTCTCTGCTTCTCTCTTTTCCCTCGTTGCGGAGCACAGTTTGGAAGTTTCACATTGCCGGAATGGAAGAGCAACAAAAAGGCTTTTATATTGTTTGCAAGAAATCAAAAAAAAAAGAAGGGAATTCCTGGGAAATAGTGATTAGGTTGCCTATTGTTATCACGAATTGTGATTTTTCAGTATTTTATTTTTTATAAAGCGCACAAAGATTAAAAGTCGTCCTTTGTTAAAGATTTTTTTTTGGGTTTTTTTTCGGGGTTTGAATGGAAATGCTCTTCAGGTACCGATTGTGTAGAATGATAGTTAAATGCCAGTTAGAAAACTCCTTTTGTGTTCATAAATTCCATCTTCATTAGGAGGAGAATGTAGAAAACAAAGAAAAAATGTATTTTTTTTGTATATAAAAGAATGTAAGTTCATTAAGTTATAATCAAATTAATGAAATTTGAGTTATTAAAAATTGTCTTGTCTTACGTTCCCCGCTGTAACAAGTGCATTAAAAATCAGACGAATTACTATGCAAGCATAGAAGTGTCCTTCAATTTGAGCTTAAACAGATTCGTTAGTCTAAAATTATCCCTCCTGAATTTCATCCTGATCCTTACCTCCAATTTCTTTTAGAATGACTTGTTGGATAGTTTTTATTACAAAATGGTTCCAACATTACTTGAACAAAGATAGTAATTTAGTATAAATTAGAAGAAACATAAAATAAGAGAGTACAAAGAAAGCAGAAAGAATAGGAGACAAGAAATAAATGAACTGGGTATGCTATCAATAATATGCTTTAAACGCTCTTTTTTCGTGAAAAACAGTCGTTTTTAATGGTATTTTCATGTGAGATACAAATACGTTGTTTTTTGTCTACGATAAGATCATTTGCTATGAATTTAATTGCTAGGACGAGTAAGATCTATGTAAAGCGTGTTTTTTAGAGGCATCGAATTTTAAGTTGGCAACACTTGTCAATGTCACGTATCGTACGACAGTTGTCATGCTTTCTGTGGCTACTTGGGTTTACTATTTTATTATGAATAAGTTGACGCCTGCGCAAAGTAAGCACGTTGTGCAGACTAATTACTTATTTATTTCTGTTCGAAAAACTCATCGCACAATCCGTCATTTTTATGGCCGACATAATCGTCCATCCGAACAATTAATTCGATTAACCATGGATTGTTTCTGCATCATGTTTACTCTCACTGATAAAACGCATCCATCCAGACGTTTGAAGAAGTAAGAAGTAATAAGTAATGAAGAAATAAATATCTCGTTTGTGAGTTTCTGTGTTGTTCCACTGACTAATAGTTTTCTGAGTAAATGAAACAAACACATGAATAACGTTGAACTACGATTCGGAATGAACAGTAAATCGATTAAACCGTCACTCGTTCCCACAGAACAGTTTAGTTTCATTTTATCACTTGGATTGAGCGTAACTATGTCTCCTGAATAGTTAAAAAGTTGAAATGAGTTAGAGAGACTTATTGGTATTCACGTGAAGTAACGTCTTTTTGTGAAATAGGAGTTGGGATATTTGGAGGACTGCCGAGTTTTCTACTCGGTCCAATCCAGCGGTGCGAGTCCAAAGCAAAGGAACTGAACTTATTTATTCGGCCGATTGAAAACATAATTATACTTTCTGATTGAGACGTTGAACCCTCACTTTGAGTTGAAAATCTCTTTGGAGGCTACCATATTTTTTCATATTGTTGCTTAGTCTTGATTTGATTCTCCGTTAGCTTTTACGCATAATTCTCTTGTTCACCTGATAAAATGTTCATACATTATAGGTAAAAATTGAACAGATGGGCTATTCTCGTGTTTGTTAAAGATGTAAGGACATTACCAAGGTACGATGAGTTTTAGTGTAAATTCAATGTACTTCACTGCATAATCTTATGGTTTAAAGAAGTGAAAGAACGCGTGTAGATGTTGTTATATGGATATTTCAAACTTGAATTTCAAAAGATAACCATTTTTCTTTCCTTCACTTCGCTGTGACTTCATGTCATAACATCATGCTGAACAGAAAATTCATGCTAATATCTTAAATGCTTTAAGGCTCCTGGGTGCTTGGTAACGTCTTTGATACCTAAGCCTGAAAGTCTGTGAATATTGAAATATTTCTCGTGAATTGCTTCAAGCGAAAGGAAAGAGCTAAATAATAATAAGTTACACTAAGAAGCTTGAGAAGGAAATCGCCAGCCTAAGAATATTTTCCATCGAATTGACCCATACTTCAACCGAGAACTAACAACATTTCAATGGGACGAAGTACAAGAACCAAATGTCAAGAGTTTCATCTGCCAGTTCATTATGAATTTTCTTTTACGAAGTGAATTTGTGAAGCCGAGCTAGGAGGGGTATGCAAAATAATGGGCAGACATGGATGCTTGGTCCCTGATTTCACCGACATATAAATCTGGCAAATTCGCTTGATGAAAATCTTTGACAGTTCCCAAAATTATACTTTGGTTATTAGGATATGAGGAGTCAGAGTATGTAAAATGAGTCAATTATCCTGTCCGTTTCTCCCTTTCAAATTCTGGCTGCCCATAGGCCTGTAAACTTTTATTATAATCTCTTCTGATGTAACCGTGTTAGTGAGAATGTTCAAAACGAACCTAAGCATAACTAAATGAATGAAAGTTGGCCCAAGTAATTGAGAAATCAGGGCGACATTGTTTTTGGAAAATCGGAGTTTCAGTTGGAAGCTAATTTTCTTGGAATTCAGTTTCAAATTACAGTCCGTTACGTCCCTCAGATGAGCGCCATTCATGTACTATTTGTCATCTTGGTAGTCCACCATCGTTTCTAGTGGAATCCTTAACAAGTCCCCGACGTTGCTCCGTTCGCAGTAGACATTCAATTAATATTTAACATAAAATTAATGGAAGAAATAAAATGCAAGATTAGAGACGTCTTGTATTGTAACTTACAGAGTGGCTCTGAAATTCTGCGAAGAATGGGATTTCAGTCACCATTCCTTACTCACTTCCACACAATTCCAGGACACGACACAAAAAGCACTTCAACATGCCGCAAACAATTTGTTTCGGTTGACAAGAGTGTGAGCGCGGCGAATGATGAAAGAGGAATGTGTCAAGTGGCAAATTTCACACAAACAAAACAAACATCTGGCACATGTCTCATGTATAGAGAAAAGAGGCTTTATCAGGATAAGTACTCCAGGACATTTCTTAATTCAGATGAGAAAATATTGCCACAGGCAGATGGTTCGTTGGTGATGGTTTTTGTTAGCTCTGACGAAGAAAAGAATTATTTTGCATCAATAAATTTAGCGTTTAATCTTCAATTGTTTCGCATTAAGTTGTGAATTTATTTGCCAATTAGAGCTTAAGGAATTCATTTGACTTTTATGAGATGAACGTTTAATTTAAGCCGATTAGGACGTATGAAGATGTTTTTGCAAAGTAGAATAATTGCGTTTGTAATGCGTATACGTTGCTGGGAAAAGTAATTACAAAAGACGCAAAGGAAAAATTTTACTAACTTGGAGCGTTCAGGACTTGCTTCGGCAAAATCCCATTTAATTCAATGACATTAAAGTGTAGGACGCATGTTATGGTGGTTGTTAAATGCACTCAATCGTTGGATTCCATTAAGCTAAAGCACCTCAATCCTAAAAAGAATAGAACCAAGCTGGGTTCCTATGAGAGGACAAAGTCCTCGACTCAGTTTTCTATGGTTTATAACAGAAGAAAGTGCCGAAAAAGCTAGTCTGGATAAGTAACCGTAGCGTTTTCTTATCACTCACCAAAAGTTTCTTTTGCTTTTGCTTCTTAGGATTTTCAGGTCGCCTGGAATTCCTTTTGTTTGAACATTCAAAAAAATGCTCTAATCTTGATTGTATACACGGTTATGAATGCACGCCATGCTCAGGTTATGTTGAATGAGTTTAGTATGTCATTTTTCGCGGAAATCATTCATACGTTCCTTATTATATATCGTCAATAAGTGATCAATAGCCCCTTTCCCCTTTCCCTTTTCCCTTTTCCCCTTTCCCCTTTCCCCTTTCCCCTTTCCCCTTTCCCCTTTCCCCTTTCCCCTTTCCCCTTTCCCCTTTCCCCTTTCCCCTTTCCCCTTTCCCCTTCCCCTTTCCCCTTTCCCCTTTCCCCTTTACTCTTTCTCCTTTCCCCCACTTCTCCAGGCGGTGACAGGCTCCGGTCATGGTTTCCAGGCGGCACAAAGTGGCTTTAAGTGGCTTTATTCACATAAAATTAAGTAGAACTAGAACTCAAATTGCACTCCTAGTAGCAACAAACAGGAAGAATGATTGATATCGAGATGATTTCCTGACGAGATCAATAATCCTTTCGACAATCATCAGAAGCAGTAAAGTGACTTGAAATTGCTCTGGGGAAAATTTTAAACTGGAATTGTCAAAGTGGAAAATCGAAAAGAGTTTTGAATACACGGTCAGAACTGAAACTTTTCATATGGTCGCGATTGGTCGCGATTGGTCGCGAAACGCTATGAAGGCTTCAAATGGAAGATACTTGAATTTTTGTTTGTTTGGGGGATAAGGAATCTTTGGGGTGTTGTTTTTTTTGGGGGGGGGGGAGGGGCTACAAAGAGTATGCAGATTTTGGATTGTCTACGATGTCGAGATCGGATGAGATTGTCCATCGAATTCTTCCGTTAGCAAGGAAATCATGTAAACGTTTGTTACGTCTGTAGCCCGAGCGTTCGCATTCTACGCTTTTCAAGGATTGTGAAGGAGTGGACAATGTTATAAAAACCATTTCAATTTGTCTCGGGCGATGAAAAGTTAGTGGTTTGCTACAAAGATTACTTTCAGGATGGCTCACAAAGGCTCCTCGATCATCCAAATCTCATGACCACTACCCTCAGTGAGTTGTTTGTACGCTTCTGGTGAGACATTTTTTTCGAGGGATACTCTCTCGTTTCCCGAGTCTGTTACTGTGTGCTGTCACTGCAACCATTTGTTCAAGTAGAGTTCTATCGCTCGCTTCATCCGTAGGCGGAAAAGATCCCTTGGCAACAATATCTCATCCTTTTGATGGCGGTAGTCGCTTAATTCCTGAGTCTAGTACTCGGTTAAAAGCCTTTGCCTAGTGTTCTGGCATTTCTTTCTTTAAAACTCCCCGGACGGTGCAGTGGATGCAAGGGGGTTCATTGGTCTTGGTTTTTCAATTGCATACTCTACTTACGCGGAAGAATACGTGGTTCTACCACTCTGAACAGCCAAGAACACTGCAAATTTTCTCTTCCGCATTTTATTTCCGGCAACCCCTTAGCTTGACTTTTCCTTCTTTGCCGATCTACTGTGTTAGATTTGTAGAGCCAGTCCAGGTAGTCTCTTGCAGTGTAGATGTTAGACTTATTGCAGGAAGGATTGCTTATATACATTGCATTGGTTTGGCATCTTTTTGAAAAGAGATGAAGATTTGAAGATTCTCGAAAATTTTCTGTGGTAAGGCTAATCCCTTTGCTGTTTTTGAGGAAAAAATTCAAGAGGAATCAGGGAAGGAATGTTGCTCCACTTTGAAGTCAACTGTAAGGCTAGATTGAGCGGATCCTACACTTTGACAAGTTTTTCAATGACATAGCGTAAGTACAAACAGTCATAGTGTAATAAGGTACAGTGTATACTTACATAGAACAAACTTCCAATCTGACGGTTACGACCAAAGAAAGCAGAATCCTATTAGGATTACTAAATTGCCTGTCCACCTTGCGTAACGTCGGATTGCCTTCTATAACTACCTTATCAAAGGTACTGCTTAAAATTGCTATACATCTATCTTCTATCTCTCTCTATTCTATTTTCTATCTCTGTCAGAGATAAGTCATACGAAAGTCTTGGTCCTGTATGCAACTAAACTGTGGCAATGAATTATTAAAAGTAGTCTTTGAATTGTTGGAGAGGTAGTTGTGCTTGTGTAGGGTCCTGACAAAGGAGTTACCGCTAGGCACAAAGCGGGTGATAAGCGAAGTGATCGACTGTGGTTAGGGTTGTACAAGTTTACTTGAAACCAAGCCGTCAAAGAAGTTATAAGCCTATGACTCCTTGGAAATTATCCAAACCCGTTGCAAAAAGATTAGTAACCATTCAGAAGCCATGGTAAAACAAAACATTCAGCTCCACTCATTATTTATGTATTAACCACAATCATTGAGAGGAAATTCTCCTGATAGCATTAATACTCTATCAGCTTGGTCTTGATTCGCTTTTGTTTATTTTGTTTATGTTCTTTGCTAAGTACAATCGTTAAATCAGATTACAGTCCGGATGACTAGCTGTAGGCTATTTATCTTTCGATGCACACATTCCCACCCTAGATATGTTGATTCTCTTTCATATGTAGCATAAATGCAGACACACGCCTATTCTCAAGCATATGACTTGTCTTTACGGCGAAAGATTATTTCAGGGATTTATCATCGGGAAGGAAGCTTTGTGTCCTAGTAGATTGTTCTATTGTCCTTGCGTTAGAGCGAGTACGTGAGTTTAGAGAATGTGGCGGGATAAAACTTTATACGCGAACTAAAGCGGGGGCTTGCTTCATTACAAAGTCCTCAAGAGGCAGTCTCGAGATGAAACCTTACTAATAAAAGACGAATAATATTTTTTTCAGCCGGACGCTTTTCCATGGAGGCATTTTTATTAGCAACAGGAATGTGGGGCAACAGATTGTCCTTAATGAATCTGAAGTCACGTGTGAAAAGAGAAAGTTTTTACTACCAGGTCTTAATTTTTATGATATGGCTAATTTTGGTTATGATCAGATGAACTTTTCCTTACTTTATCCTGAGTAAAGGCCGTGGAACGTGAACTAAACGGAAAATGGTTTTTTTGCTTTGTCCTGAATAATATCAGCGAAAAGGTTGTTAAATTATTTTCTTTGTGGTATTTGTGGTACGAAATAACGTCCTGCAATGTGGAACTTACCAAGAAAATAATGTCAATTGCCTTGCAGGAGATAAAGAAAAGATAAAACTTCGAGTTGGAAAAAGAAATTTTGTAATTGCAAAACTGTGTCAATCTTGACCCAGATGCGAAAGCTATAAACCAACCGCTGAGACTTTGCGTTTTAGCAAAAACCAAATATCGATGTAATTGTAAGAGCGAATAAAAACTTATTTGGCTACATTTTGATAAATCAGCAGAATAAAATTATTTATCTCAGGACGACGAGATAGCTGAGTAATGTCGGCGCTTTGATAAATGCGTTCGATGGCAGAGTGGCAGACATTATGAGATTCCAACAAAATTCGTTTCACAGATGATTCACACTTAGAAGCGTCTATTGAGGCTGGGAAGGAGCAAAGAGGAGTGATAATCATTTGATTTGTTTGATGTGTGTCTCATGGAATTGTGGTATGTTTAGCTGAATCCATCCATCACTTTTCTTATACGGCAACAAATGGGTCCTGGTATGTTTTTCTTTCTTTTTTTTTTCTTCATCTACAATAGAATTGTGTCAGATGTCTGTATAACATAAATCTTCTTTTTAGAGAAGGATATGTTTTTATTGAAAGACCTTTTGAATAATATTTAGGAAAGGAACGTTTGGTCCTTGTAAAGGTCGGCAGGAAACTTTGTTGTTGAAATATGTTACGCTTGCTATGAGAAATGACCGTACATTGTCCTGCAAGAATCAGTGTCCTTTGAATATTATGTAAACAGTATTATAACAAGATTATCGATCAACAGGACATTTAGGGCTACCTAACTAGGAGTATAAATTTTAGATCACATTTGTTGCCTTTAAGTTGTTTTCATGTTTTAGGTATTGTGGTAGTCATGTGTTACAATTGAATAGAGTAGAATTGCTTGACAGTCCCGTCCAATTTGTTAACCGTCTTGGGGTACAAATCTCGAGAAAACTGATGACTATCCTCTTATTTTTGGATCGAAGTTACCTCTCAATTGATGTGAAACATCTTGGTGAACAATGCCGTAGTTGATTAACAAATTTGTTATGGCGAAATAAAAAACTCACTCCTAATTAATTCATTTGAATAAGATTTCAAAGTCCTAGCGTAGCAGTTGTGGATACAAACATATTGAATTCATTCAATACTCGTTTATTGAAACCACTTCTAATAACTGTTTTACTTTGCAGTGTTATAGACTGACACATGCTTGAAGGATGCGGCATAAATTATACTCTGCAGCGCATCTAATTCCATTTGGATAAAGTTTATTCTCTCGATAGACTCATGCGGTATAAAGACAGAACGTTTGTTCTACGTATTTAATTATCGTGACTACCAGGTGCATGCATAAGTTTATTCCGGGCTTACTAAGAGATGGCGCCAGCAAAAAGTACGCAGCGTGTTAATTTGACACATACGTCTATCGTCTGACATTTAGCTACAAACACACTCAAGTTGAATCCGCCAACTAGCGTGTTTGTTTTATCATGTTAATCAATCATGTCGATATTCTCGCCTGAAAAAGGAGCAATTCCGGCACGCATTGCTTTTCTTGTTTAACCAAAAAAAAAAAGGCTATTGACATGTGAGACATGTTTTTGACGTTTCATAAGTGGTAACAACAATGTGAAAGACAGTGAGCGCTATGGTAGACCATAAAAATGCGAGAAGAGGAAAAGCAGAAGTTATTGAACGACAACCCGACTCATACTCAATGGCAATTAGCAGAAGCATTAAATGTGTCATTGGAAACGATCATCAGACGTTAACGAGCAATGGATAAGATCAATGAACTTCGTAAATGGGCCAACTCTGTCAAGCCAAAGCCAGTCTTTTAGACTTGCAGATGTCCTTCATTGTAGTTTAAAGGCAGTTTACAGTCGTGTTGATATTAATGGATCAACCAGGAATTATTGCGTGATACAATTCGTTCGTTTCCGGGCTGCGAACGTTATATTTGTAAATGAACTATTCTTCGGATTGCGTGTCTGTTTGAAATCGAAAAACAAATCTTTTCTTGACAAAATTTCAAAAAGAAAGAACCGGAAAAAGTCGCCCTAATTTTATCCCCACTGAACGTTCACAGTGGAGGCTTGAAGCTTTACAACGTAGACAAAACATTCCAACGTGTGAGTTTCATTTTTTTTACATGTTTTCTGCAACATCTTGCGAAATTTCCCACGTAGCTGTTGTCGCGTTGAAAAAGTGTTTCTTGGATACTTTCTCATTAAATATGTTCACCATTGTTAGACTTTTGTGAAAGGAATTTATGTCCGTCTTCTCACACTTCATCACGGAACTTCACCAACGTCACCGGAAAGTCTCACGGTAAAGGCAAAAAAGATCTGAATTCTTTAAGCGAATTGTATTTTTTATTTGTTTTATGTTAGAATTCCTGGAAGGATTTGTATTTGGTTTCACGGAAATGTAAATGAAGCAAATTACGACAGCGGTAACTTCAAAAAAGCAGCTTCAAGTGTTTCGAGGGATAATATGAAACGTTTGCACCTTCGTAAGCTTTGAAATAAGGATTAAAAAATTGGTGGTTTCAAAATTTTCTAATTTCTCAACACAAAAATTCTCTTATATAGGATATTTAGGTTTAGATTAATTAGCGAATTCTTTAAAGTGTCTGAATTAGAGGACATTTAAAGATAATATTGACCAATTTCGTCAAAACTTAATTGTGTTTGTTTAGTTCATTTCTCATCAACTAGGATAGTTATTGTTGTGCTAAGGGGCTCTTTTTTATTGTTCCTGTTCTTTCAATACTATCCTTCTAACCACAAAGTAGTACGGAAAAGCTTCTTACGCTACACAATGAATGTGGCATGTTTGCAAGTGTTTCATGTCCTTTCGTGGTTTGTTAAGCAAGCAAACTGAATATGACATTCTGGAACACAACTTTTCGTCCTTTTTTGTGTCTCATTCGCCCTCTTGTTCCAGCAAAAATTTATCTATTCAAGTGGGCTCTAGTTATTTCTTGTGTCTGAATTTATGGTCTTCATGGACTCCTCGGGATATTGTATACATTCATCAACGATTGCCGGGCTTTAAGGTCGCTCCAGTCTGGTGGTTGAATTTTAATTACAGGATTTCGCCAGGCACGGCATTTTAGTTCCCAGATTTCTCTCACTCTCTCGCTCTTTCTCTTTCAACTGCTAACACGAAATTGGTCCTTAGCGCGTTTCACTCCAAGTCTGGGTCCATGCTGATAGCCAAGTGGGCGAAGTGCAGTGTTTGTTGGGATTGGTTTTGTTCATTTTTCCGACATCAACCATTTAAGCTTATCCTTCGTTTAACATCTGATTTATTCTTGGGTCCGACACATGGCAAATCCATTCCTCGCATGTTAAGCAGCAAGCAAATAAATGCTGGATGTTGGGATGTGTTGTTCTGAAAATGAAAGGGACAGTGACGTGACACGCACACCTGAATTTTAATACAATTTTTGCCCTCTCTGTCTGGGAAACGAATTTTGCAAAGGTGAAAGAGTGACAGAGGGTGGGGGGGGGGGGGAAGGGGTGGTGAGTGGATCAAAGTATACAATGTAGGAGATTTTTATGATTAGCACAACGAAGATATGTGAAGCAATTTTATAAAGTCGTAAAAAGGTATGGAGCTCATATTATGAAAATTACGTACAGGGAAGGTAAAGTTTAAGGATTTTGGCAGTGGCGCAGATTCAAAATGCAAAACGTCAGCTTTAACATTTTTTTGGAAGTTATTTGTTTCAGTATTGCTCTTATCATGCTCTCACATGTTGTGAAAGTCAGTCTGTGAAACGATGTTTTCGGACCTATGGCGGTTGTAATCCTGGGTTCCAATGTCAACTCAAAATTTGAGGTGACTTCCGAAACCAAAAGCTCATTTACACCCCAACCAGCATTCAGCTGCAACCACTAAACAACAGTATCAATAATTTCAACGGAAAGTTTTCAAATGCAAATGGTGCAAACACATGCAAAACCTTCGACTACCCGCAAAACAAAATATAGTAATGGCACGTAAACTCCATTTGCAATTATCGCGATTGTCTGCGAACTACCCAAAAAGGAGTCCGTGCTAACATAAAACGCGAACATATTACAAGGGATAATGTTTGTTGAACTTTGCGTTGCAGTTTGCAACGACAAGAACATTTCCCATTAATTTTCGCTTAAGCCTTGAGTGTCTCAACTCCAATTCATATGTGCTTTGGTAGGGGTGTAAGCACTTATATAGCGTATTCTTCGCTGTAACATCGGACGGAGCCATTCCATCATCAGGGTTGAGTTTGTGGAAAGGCGCGATACTTCTTCATTAGGAAAGCTAGGGTTGGACTGCACGAAGTGACCAGATGAAATACTGAATGGGTCCAGCATGAAGCCAACCAGATTCAATTGCAGCTGGACAGGATTCATTGAGGGTTGAGAAGTCCGTCGAAATTGATGGCTCCAATGCATAATGCAAATTTTTATGGGCACGGTCTCTATCGAGGATGTTGTTAGTCATTGTTCCAACTTGAAGGGAAGCAATCTTTTGAGCTCGCTGCTTTCACATAAGAAGGACTAAATTATAACCTATAGCATGTTTAACAGTTGATGATGTCTTTACTTAAGTATGTCTATATACGAGTGAAATCCAGGTACTTACCACCAGAACCACTATTGCGTGACGATCGTTCTTCTTGCTGCTGTCCTACCATGCTCTTCGATATCCCTTCCATGGGTGTACGTGGTCAAGCAGCACGAAGCTCCTAAGGATATTCTGTATCCTGTCGCTTCCGTATGATGAGAGATGCAAAGGACTTTATCACTTCAGGATTTCGTACTGGGTCAGAGGCGATTAAAAGCTCTGCTCGTTATGTCCTAGTGGCCTTGCCGGTATCAATTCCGCTTTTCAGTGCTTATGATTTTAGACAATGGATGATGGTGATATATGGGAATATGTAGTGGATGATTGAGAATCCTGGAATGAGATGTGCGTCATTATTATTGATTTCTGATTTAACGGGATGAAGTTGGTTTCATTTTAGAGACGAGACGTAAAAAATCTTAGATTTTGAGGTTCAATTCACGTAATTAATATCAGTGATGAACTTTGATCCTAATGACGTGGTTCCAAATAATATTTATAAAAAGTTATGAGTTTATCGATCGGAGGAAGTAATCAACTAAATTACTATTCAGACCCATGATACTTTGCAATACATTCACAACTTTATTTCTCACTGAAATGAATAATAAATATAAAAAAAAATGAGATTGCTAAAGGCCCAGATAGAATACTGCGTGACGGCGATGCCATTCTCGCTCGTCGTCGCGCAACGCATTCAATTTACAATGCACGCGATGCGAGGAAGAATAATATTCATATGAAAAATGTCAAATTGGTGACGTTTTAAATGAAATTTGATTAAAATTGTTTTTGATTTTTTTTTAAATTTGAATTTGGAATTTTCTTTCGTTTGGCGAATAATAGCCTCACCTCAACAAGGATGCACGAAATTTTTCATTCAAAATTCATTCCGAATAACCCTCGTACTTAAAAAGTAATAAAGGCGGTTGAATTTCAAATTTCATTTATGTTCCATAGAGCATCTGTCAAACGTCACGCACCTCGTTGCGAGGAATTTTCGTTTTTCCGAATATTTATCGCCTTGCATCGACGCATCGCATCGACGCATCGCAATCATTGTATGTTGTCGTGTACAAATGCATGTTACGAAAACTGCTTGACTTTTGCTAGGAGACTCTCGTTGCGCTCTGGCATCGCCGTCTCGCAGTATTGTATTTCGGCCTCAATTCAACTCTGAATTGGTTGGGTTTCATTTGAACCGTTCAACATATTACCAATCTCAAAAACAAAAAAAAAATGTTTTCATCGGATGAAAGTTTGAATTTGTTACCAAAGTTACTATTAGAGTTTTTTGCAATGGCCTTTTTTTCTTATTTTTCCCGGAGTTATTTTTTGATTTAACAAACGCCATTGTGGGCAGCAGTTCCAGGCATTTGGTTTAACCTTAGATGGTATGCCTTGGTTCAACCTGAAAAGATTGTTGACGCTATCATGCCACGGGAGTCAAGAACAGCCTTTGATTCGATGTCTAACTCTGTCATTTGATATCAATCGATTAGACTCAAATGGTTTTGAAGAACATATTTCAATAGAGCACGTCCGTTTTGGCACCTGTTAAGTGGGCGTTTTTGAGCCAGAATCTTGCAGTCTCTCAGAAGTGCTGATAGATTTCTGGAGTTGCTCTTCCCGTTCAGTAAAAGCTGCCGGGAATTAGCCTTCGCTGTTAATGGTCGACTGCAAAGAAATACCGGGAATCGTTTGATCCTCCATTTAGAAGGGTAGGGCAAAATTGCTCCAATTATTCTGCAGTTGTTCATTTCGAAATTGATTTTCTTTATTTAGGATTTTTCTGGACATGAATAAATGTTTCTTTATGTATGAAATGTACTTGACGACTATGTTCAATTATATTTCGGAACGGGCTTTCAGCGTTTCATATATATATATATATATATATATTTATTGGTTTTTGACGGATATCGTCGGTAAAACATTTCAAAGATTTTATTGGAATCAAAATTTGTTGAAAGATATCATGAATTGGGCTGTATAGCTTGATCGGCCCGTATTTAAATTCAAGTCAGGCTTTCTATAACTATCTTTTCGGCTATCTATAGCTAAACTCAGCTAATTCTGATGATGACAACAGGTAGCCGAAAAAGCTGCTTCTGAATTTATTGATTTTATTGCTTGAATCAACTCCTCCTGGTTATGTCTTCCAAAAGCTGAAGTGAGATGATATTAGAATTAGCATGGTCCCAAGCGCCTATAAATGCTATTGATTCAGTCAACGGCAAGAATTAAACGAATTTTAATATCAAGGATATTCGAATTTTTCAATCAGTTCGTAAGCCTGGTGACATCTGTGTACTAACGAAAGCACAGATGATTGAAATATGGAAACTTTCTGAGGAATTTTTCAAAAAAACAATTAGGGCAGAGTATAAACTATGCTTGAAACTTTTTGTGCCTTTTTCCAGCTGCTAAGTGTTATAGTTTTAGGGTTTCTCCTTCTATTACATACGGCTAAGGGGTTTCCATGTTTTTTAACTGAGCTCTAATCATAGAAACCTATTTTTTAAGCTTAATGAATTGTATATAAGAATGCCTGATGAGTATTTCGCTGAGATTAACACTCCTTGAATGCTCCTTGAATGACATCCTTGTATCTAGCGGAAATAATCTAAGAATCTCAATCGCAAATCTTTCAAAGGGTAAAAGTGCTTCAGAGAAAAAAAGGTGATCTGGATAAATGTCATGGGTCATCTTCCAGACCCCCTGAATTGAATTTAGAAGTGGACTATATTATTTTCTTGAAGGATTTTCCAACAATTTTCTTATCGAATTTCGGTCTGAGTGTATGATTTGTGCACCTGTTTGAAAATATTCAGCATGCAACTGTGGGGTTAAGGCTAGATGAATGTTCTAAATCCTTCTTCAGTAAAATTAACAACCCTCCAAGAATAACATCGTGGAAGGTTGCTTCATTATTGATCTTCTTGTCCCGAAAGAGTGCCTAAACAAGAACAATAAAAAATCGTTTGTAAGACTGAAAAGTTGATTTGATCTCATTTACATTCTTAATCAATCTCTTATCGGAGAACGTATACAACATCCATTTTATCACCGAAAAAAAACGAAGAAAACACAATAAAAAGCGATTAGTCTCCTGCGAAATCAATTTCAAACTGTTTCAATTATTCAACAATTTCAGGATCGAAAGGACCCCAATGTTCGTCTGCACGTTGGATTAATGAATGGAAAATTGTTTCCGAATCTCCAATTCGTCATGCCTCGCAGCAATCAAATTTTATTTTCCAATCTCCATTGAATTGCTGCAAGGCACCTTTTTGCCCGCCGGGCCCCAAGGATTTAAGAGCTTAGAAAATTGGTTGCACGAGTTGACGAATGCATACTGAGCAGTGCCAATTTTCATCGTCCACATACATACATTTACGTTTTGTTATGTCTCCACTATAGTTTTGCCATGGACTTGGCTGAATGGTTTACCTGACCTAACGGCACTTTCACGAGCGACGTACAGGACGAGTTTTTGTGTTAAAATCATTTTCATGTTGCTTGAAATTAAATCAACGAATAAAATTTACCCATGAATGAGACTCAATGATGGAATTGTGTTGATTGCGGTCGTTGCGACGAGAGACGGAAAGAAGGAAAGAAAGGGAGAAAAAAAGGATACAGCCACATGTATATCACCTGAGCTTAGATTCAGTTCGCATTATTCTAAGTTACTCAATTCCACGTGTGCCATTTCAGACGTTTAAGTGGCACTCACGCTTGTTCTAAACATTGATTTACACGCTACGTTTCTTCGAGGACATGATGAAACATTCTCACTTACAAAGTATTCCTCAAGCATGAACTCTTTATCACATGTCACAGATTTTCAAGTGAAATCCGTACACATCACAAGGAATGTGAGCTGAAATCTCAAATTCAATTTGCACAATGCTCTTGAATCGTCTTCTGCGAATATAGATAAGTTTTAATTTAATTAATTTTCTTAGGAGCAAGGAGCTACATCACGCCTGGTGTGTCGACAAGGATCAAGGAGCAAGGAGCGCAAAGAAAGCAAAAAACATGGATCGATTGTTTTAGAAATACAATTTTCCGCACACTGAACAAATTTCGTGTTAAAAAGCTTTATAAACTTGATCGTCGCAAGGATAAATGGATGTCGTATATCTATTTAGCAGACGCTTACTGTTAAATACCATCTTTTCCTAACTTTTCTCAACAGTCATCGTGATGACGAGTTTTTGCTCTAATTTTGCAGATTTCCAAATGGAACCACGCTTACAATCGCACTCTTAAATCATGTACGGGTCATACATACATACCAAACTGTTAAGGATACATAAATAAGTCTCTGTGCGAAAGTGTATGTGGCGGAAAATAATATATATGTAGGTTGGCTAGCCCGCCTGGAAAACTTAAAGGGAAACTCAAGTGAAGTTTTCGAGAAGGAAAAGTTTTCAATTGTCGAGAACTTTGTTTCACCAAATGGTATCCGGTGAAAAGCTACTTGGAAAATTTTTTCCTTTTATTTTCAGTTTGTAAGGATCGAATTCTCCGATACGAGGTCGACAGGAACATCTTTATTTACCGTTTGAGAAATTTAAAGATAAGGGAATGTGAAAAATGTATTGGAGTACTTAATATTATCGATATTAGATTTGAAATCGAGTCCTCGAATTTAGTTGATTTGTGTAAGTTCTGAAATTTATGCAGGAGCGGAAAACGGTTCTAAATTTTTAGCCCATGATGCGCACCAGGAGCTATTAGGCGCCTGCTAAATTTTCTTACGTTATTTTATATTAAAGATCAAACCCTCCTATTTGATGGGTTGATATTATGATTGGGGGGGGGGGGTATGTAAAAAGGGGTCCTTAGGGTCCATCGTTGCCAAAA
Source organism: Stratiomys singularior (assembly GCA_954870665.1). Taxonomy (NCBI): domain Eukaryota; kingdom Metazoa; phylum Arthropoda; class Insecta; order Diptera; family Stratiomyidae; genus Stratiomys; species Stratiomys singularior. The sequence goes on along the minus strand of OX940881.1, from coordinate 6,655,238 downwards.
CGCCTCCATCAGAAAAACGAGTAGACAATTTTAAACAATTAAATGCTGGCAATAAGATAGTTTTCCTCTGCTATAATCGAAAAAAACAAACAAAAAATCAAAACAAATCAAAAAATGACTGGTAACCGCTTCAAAATTTATTTTATCAACCTAGATGAGCTCTACCTATGTCATCACCAGGCTCTATCGTCCTTTTTGAGTCGTTGTCATCAAAACTTACCACCTCAATAATTCACGATACTTTAATCGCATCCTCCAATACTGGAGTCCGAGTCGCCTTGTGCCGTCTGCGTTAACTGAATCCTTCCCTGTTTTTGTCAGTTCCTCATTTCTCTCCTAAAATACTTTCATTCAATACTTGAGTCGTCCGTTTGCTGCTCTTAGGCTCCTTCCGTCAAATAGCTTTTTCAATGCCGATAGGTGACAGTTGCATATACGTTGCAATGTAGTCAGACCACTGGAGTTTCTACAGCTTCATAACTTGGAAGGCTCTCCCCACCGAATATTAAGTACAATTTATTGTTCCTTTCTAGTAACTAGTGCTACATACACCACTAACATTTCTTACAAGCTCCCAATATATGGAGAAAGGAAGAGGGATCCCCTTGTTTCCACAACCCACAGCTTCCATGCTTCCTCATCCAAAATCCCACGAATGTATGGTAGCAAATGGTGTCGGGGCAGCATATTGGGATCACTGGTTCCCCAATAATGGGACATTAAATGCCGAGAAATGCCAATAACTGTAAATAAATATGTAAATACATCTCTGTACCTAAATCCTTCTTACGCTTCTTTTGTGGGGATGTTAGCGGGTAAAAGCGAATATATCACGGCTGATAATGGAATCAAAGTAATAACCATGTCCTAACTATGCAGCCGGAGTGGAGGTTGGGCGACGGGTTAACTCGGCGTTTCGGTGGAACCCCTTTAATATTTCGAAACCGGTAGCACAGCCTCTGAGTAGATTGGGCCTACGGCAAAGACATTGCAATCGAAAAAAGGATTATGGCATTGGATCTTGGAATGTCAGATCATTGAATAACCATGGCGCTGTTAAGAACCTTTTCTAACAGGAAATGCTCCAAAAAATTGATCCCAAAAATACATCAAAGGAAGGAACACATTTTTCTATGTCGATTTTACGTTCTCTCTTTTGTAAAAGCTCACTTTTATGCTGCATGCGGTTTTCACATCTTTTTTCGCTCGTTTTTCCTTACAGATTACGAGCGCTTTTTTGTAATTGTCTGATGTCCTTCAATATTTTGACATGCCTATAGTATTTGCATTCTGACGGTGAAGACAAGGATTGTTTGGATCATAACACTTAAGATTATGCTAAATTTTATACGCATATTTGAATTTTCTGCACTCTACTAGGTTTTCATGTCTGTTTAAGCATCTATTCAAAGGGAATAATGAAATAATTTGACAGTTTTGCGTGTCTAGCAATACAAACTTCACACATCTTCATAATCGCTACTATCTAAGTGCACAAATCGGGAAGAACAGGGGTCAAGTGTGTAATGTTTTCCCTTCCTAGAATGATGACCGGTCTGCAAACATTTTCTGACATTTAGCGGTTTTCACTGATTCTGACTTATTTTCTGTTAACTTTGGAATATAGCATTATCGTCTCGATTTGTCAGTGCTAAAATTAGTGATTGATCAGTATCAAAGACGCCGCATCCTTAGCGAATGGGAACAATCTTTGGAGCGTCAGTTTAATGGCATATGGATCGCGGGATTGATCAACGATTTAGGACAATGTTTCAATTGGTTGAGTTAGTGGCCCAGTTTGTTAGGTGGCAGCCTGAAACACGGCTTTTAGCTTTCTAAAAACGAACGATTTATATTAGGAGGATCATAACAGAAAGGATTAAGTATCGGATAATTTTGGAAACACGAAAACCTAAAACCTAACCTAAAACTGTCATTGTTTACCTTAGAGGTAATTGTAATGAGGACACTCTCGATTAATAAAAGTCGATGCTCTTCTTGCCAATTTCTCCATTGTCGATTGTTTCAATATTTCCTCACGCATTCTTCTAAACGTTTACTAGCTAGGTTCCTGTTTTTCTTTTATACCAATATTTTCTATGCCAGGATCGATCTGCTGCCAGGATCTTCCAATGTAGGTCCGTGAAATCTGCTATGATCGGTCGCGGAACGATTGTTATTGCAAAGATTCGTATATATATTTAAAAAATTTTTTAAGGCATTGCAACCGCTTGAAAATTTCTTTTTTAGGTGTCAAACATACTATTTATAAGATTTAATACCACCAGAATAAAAATTCTCTATCCCATAGACTCCGTGGCTTTCATGTTTCCAAACTATTAAGAACGAATCATAAAAATTGAGCAATAAAAATCAAATAAAGCTTCACTGCTAAATTAATTTCAAATTCCTGGAAAGTACCTTCAAATCGAAACTTGTACAAAAGAATACTTAAAATCTTGCCGATTTCAATTTACGTATACACTCAAATAATAAAATAAAAAAACGAAACAACGGAATCAACAATGTAAAACAGACATTCCATCTTATTTTAACATGCAATCCCGAAAAACTTTTTATCGCTCCTCAAAACTCAATTCATTTGTCGTCCATTACAAGGCAATTTAGAAAAGCGAATGGAAATCACGTCCACAATAAAGAAAAATAGCTTAAATCCCAAATCCGTACCCAAGTCCTGGCTGGTGACGTAGTTCATCTCGCCGAAACGTTATTGTTTTCTAAATTGTAGCTCACACTCTCGCGCCTGAATCCATCCAGCCCGTTGACCAGCATTCCATTGGTACCGTGGACATGCTTTAGATTCTAGACCACAATTCAATTTTCAAAAGGATACTATTCCTACGGATAAAAACGTAGTGACAACGACCGTTGGCAATATCTCACCCGCAATAATTCCTACAAAAGTGTTACACGACTAACGAGCAACGGGCGAGGACAGTAGTTTAGCTGGTGTGAGGAAAGGGATGGTCGAGGGAGGCTGAAGCAGGTTGGAATTGAATTTCTTAACGAGGTGGGGCAGAGGTGATTCGGAGCAAATAGAATACTAACTTAAAATTGTGAAGCATACGTGCAAATCCACCAGGGTTAGTTAGGATCATGATGAGTATCATGTACAAGGGTTAAATTTCGTTTGGTATTCACGTACAATAAGGCATCGTAGATCATAAAAGTTTATTGGGGTTCGGCGAAGGATTCAGCATCAAGGCGTAGGGAAATAGTGTCGAGCAACTGCTCCAACTAAGCTACTATTATTGCTTGGATTATATACTTAGGGAAGCTTAATCCTATGCTGACTGATGAAGATAGTTGGACTTACGTGAATTACGGTCTAATTTAGGATATTTTCAATTTTTTTCTGCATGTACCCGAATAATTTCGCCCTCCATTTCTTCATCTGGAATTTATTACTGAAGCGAACAGGACGAAATCGACTTGGTCAGTAATCTAAAAGCTTGCTTGCAACCGACATACTGTGAGTGGAAAGTTCTGGTTTTGAAAAATTCCTTTTATTGTTTTTTTCTTTTTAATATTTTGACATTTGTCAAAATTTGTTATTTGTCAAATGTGTGCTACAGAAACATAAAAATTTTCATTCAAATTATAACGAACGAGATCACAAGGCATAATAAACAAACAAAATAATTTCATGTATTGATTTGACAAGCATAGGAAAACAATGTTTCGTATTGAAAGACTTAATAATCATTTTAAGAAATGTGCATTGCTCGTGCATATTTTTCTTCTCTAGAATCCATTTTCAATTACTTTGAATTGTCAATCATTCAAAACTATATTGGAAACCTTACCAGGAATGCCAACTGACATCCAGCACGCCTTATCCACGCTGATGAGACACCCACATTTTAAAGACCATAAAAGCCCCATTTTGTACCCATCCATACGTGGCTTCAATTGATCGCATTAGATCCAAACAGATCGCTGAGCGATGGTTTCCTATATGCAGTCTGCACATGACCAACACTAGAATAATCAGGACGTTTTATGAGATCTCGATATTTTGCACGCTTCTAATCAGAAACACAATGGGAGTGGTCTTCCAGCGTCGGATTAAACCAGTTGACGTAGAACCTGCCTGACTTGATGAAATTCAACAGGATGAAACAAAAGGATGAAAAGGAAACGACAGCGCAAACAAACAATGGATTCCTTGTTGTCGAACGTTGATTTTAGATTCTTGGCAATCTTTTCAAGGACCATACTTCAGTAAAGGCTAATCGAACGACCCTCCCTATATCCTCTCTACATTTTTGTCAACAATTTAACAGAATGTAGAAGTAAACCATTCAACTTAGCGTTGATCCTCGATCCCATCCAACATGTATCTCCTGCGTATCAGATTCAACTCTCAATAACGAGCGTATCCTTTCCAATCTGAAAATGTTTCTCAATGGTCAATGTCTTTTGAGTAGCGGTCAAGTGTTTGCAATAGAATATATAAATATATTTAAGGATTAGATGGATTGTATTACGGAAATTGTATCATCCACTGGAATGAAAATATCAAGGATTAAAATTATATAAGGGCATAACAAGAAAATCGATTTGCTTTTTGAAGTCGTTCGTCTTCAATCTCGTATTGATGAAATTCAATCTGATTATATAGCTTGCAGTTTTTCGAAAGGAATAAGTTTTAAATTCACCATTGAGATAAGACTAGCTAAACTTTAAGAAAGAACAAATAGTTAATAGCTGAAAAAAGCATCCGTTAGGAAACGCATTTACATTTTTTCCAGTTGTCTAAATACGAATGTTTCTTATCCGCCGAATAAGGCGTTATGATGTCCTTACATTTGTCAGACATTTGAAAGTTATAGATGTTTTTTTCAAATGCAACGGCTCTATTTGAACGTTAATTTGATTCCAAGGAAACTACTTCATTTCTACAATTCTTTTATCTCTCACTTTGAAGATTCTTTTATGAACATCTAATTTCTGTGAACGAGATTACTTCAAAGTCCTTAATATTTCGATTTCACATTTGTTGCACGTTCTCTCAATACCATAATCTACAACCCATCTTTAAACTCAAGCTTCACAAAAGGACATTCCCTTACAGTTCTACAACAAGAAAATCTTTTAGCACCACTTGACTGTCGATAACCGTTTTTCTTGATCCAGTTCACACAAGTGGCGTGGCATGGCGTGTATCCTTTATCATTCCCACTCTTTTCCACAGACTTGCTCTAACTCGCCGTAGCTGAAGAAAACTTGAGATGAATGTATTCAACCACTTACTCTTCCTTCTTCCAATGCATATGAATTGTCAATTCCATCTTTATCAAGGAAAAGGATAACATTTCCAATACACTCCACCTCATCCTGCTCCTGCTCCATTTGATTATCTGAAAAACCTTAGTATGTAGTATCCTGCGGTTATCCAATTTGTTCATGGACTGATATGTGCCTTAATATCTACCTCCTCCAACCCTGCCTTCCCCCCCGCTGAGTCATCTACACGCTCGCTCAATGGTAAACACTCGATGCTGGGCTACTTTGCGTGACGTCTGATGGGGATGAACGAGCAGTGTGAATGGACCCCGATTTGTTTAGCTTCATTTTCATTCTCGGTTGACAGGTGTCAATTTGAAGTGCAATGAACAGAGACTGTATACACGCATACAAACACCGTTTCATTGTATAAGGTTGTGTAATTATGTATCGTAAGCCTCAAAACGTCAAGTGACGAGATGAAAAGTTGATTTGAGGTTGTAGCGTCACGTACGAACATTCTCGGTTGATGTGCTTATGTTTGGTAACGGTTATGTATCTCACAGTTGGTAGACAGTCGATGGTTTCCATGAAGGGAAGATGATACTGACCGCGTTGATGTGGTTTTAAGACAAACATTTGATTGCAATATGTGGTTTCGAATATGGATCGACTTGTTTGTAATGAGTTTTGCGGATACTGGAAATGTGTGAATGCATTAACAATTGATTCGCAGCAAGAGAGGGAGTGAATGGAAAATTATTTCAAGAAAGTAACACCAACCGTCATATAATTTGGAAAACCGCAGTATGTGGTCGTAGCTTGCACTCCTATAGATACAAAGAAAAAAAGAATAAAAATAATGGGAGCGCAACCAGGAAAAATGTGCGAACTACTGGTTTAGAACAAGCTCGAAAGCATCAACAGCAATATTCGAATAATTGCCTCATCTCAATGCATTGAAAAAATGAAGGGCTTAAACTGGAATAGACAATTTTGATGTATCATAATTTCTGCAGCCGAGGAGTATAGACCATCTTAGGCTCATGAGAAAACTAAGTTAACCGTCGAGCTGTTTGCAAAATTAGTCCGTTTTCACATGTATCCACTTCAAAACTAGGTTCGCATCCATAGAAGGTCTGACATAGTCATTCGTTCGGAGCTTCTGAAATGTAGTCAAACGTTAAAAGCGGACTTGTGCTAATAGAAATTGAAGCTGATTCAACAAGCAATGCGCGATGTGCGCCCTGCATTTGTCAATTGTCGCGGAGTCATCTTTCCAGGACATTGCGAAGTTGCACACAGTTGTAACCACTAAGCGCAAATCAATGGAAATTGGCTGGGAGTATGTAAACCCATTCATCATAATCTCTGTCATGTCCCTGGACAAATACTACACTGAAGAGGATCTTTGTACGGGACTAGCGATTTTTTTCGATGATAATGGTGAAGATTGCTACAGAAGAATGATACGGAACGTTGGAGACAAGACATAGATGATAAGAGTAATAATATTTTAGATTAAATTGAATGAATTAGTGATTGAAAGAAAAATTAATTACTTTGAAATCGGAAAAACTTTTTCCATGCATTCAATATTTTGAAAATCATTGTGTTACAGATTGAATGCAAAGGTGAAACCTTAATGGTAAAGTAACCGGCGGAGAAAAAGAAAATTAAACCATTTGTTCAGGATAATGTCCTAATAACCATAAGGATTTATTATCATGCTAACAGGTTCCTAGGTTCATATGAGGAGTAAGTTTCCGGCATAGGAGTTCTCGTTTCCTTTATCGCTTACTTTTGTATTCAAAGGTTTTTTTGAGCAATATTAGGAGGCCAAGAGTGGAAGTGGAAGATGAAAGTTGGTTAAATCGTATACTTAGAAAAGAATACGAAAATATGACGCACATTTTACACTTTTTATCTTGGCGAGAATCCAACATGACCCCGTAGTTGATTGGTTATTAATGCATTTCACCAACTAGCTCATAGTTAGACCTAATTTTTCTGTATTGTTAAGAACTACAAAACTGCTATGTAAAACTCAAAATCAACGGGACCGTCGAGGCAATAGACTGCAAGGACTCGAAAGATACTGGATACAAGGTCCGTTCGGGTCGTATTAAGACAAAGTTTCACATTATTTCGGTACGTGTCCCAGCAAACCAAGGAAGCATCTAAGAGTTTTGTTCCTGAAATTACATAGGACAGATAACTGCACCATGTAAGCGTGTGATTGTATGTTTTGCAAGACAATGTTGTGAGCGATTGAGGTTGGCGAGGACAGCTGAAAAGCAATCATGATGGATGTATGCTAACGGTATTTTAGTCTCTCAAACTAACGGTACCTAAGTATACGGTGACAGTTGGAGTTAGTAATCATCGTGTGCATTGAGAGCAAACCAGTTAGAATTCTCGGCCAATGATTTATTTACAAGAAAAAAAAAACAAACAGGTGAAGTAAACAAGCAAAATGAGAGTGGACAGACACGTTGCAGATTGCACAGACAGACAGGTATAATCACAAATGTATTAGTTTCCCGATTGCCAGAAAGAGTATTTAAATAACAGTGCTGATCGTGAAGCAACAAAGAAATCTAGTCAAATGCGGTGCATAATCTTTGTTTGAAAATCGTTTGAAAGTTATTGTCTTTTTCAAATTGATGCGATAACCAGTCCGCAAGTAAATCGGATGTGAAGTTTTAAAGTTTCTTGTGAATACCTGTCTGACGTCGTCTCATTAAGACATTATTGACACTAGTTGTGTTGACATTTTTCAACTACCGTCTCCAAACCTTGTGCTTCTCTACCAGTTTACATTGAGGGTTCTGATTCGTATACTGGAAATAAAGGGAACCCAGCAATTCGTGATGATATGAGGACAATGCTTATCTAATGTACCACAAGTCTCCACGATTGCTCCCGATCGTGTATGCAACGTTTCTAGCTGAAGATGCAACGACAAGTTCTTTTGAGTTCGCTTCACCGCAGTAATAAGAAAGGTCCTGAGAAAGGGATCAGATGCGGAAAATGATATTTGTTAGCAGGATAGTGAAGGTTGCTTAAATTGACATAGAATGAACTGAGTCTCAATCCATTCCAATCCATGTTGCTGGAGAAGAGTTTAGTGGATATAAATCCTATAAAGACTACCCTGTAGACACGATAGACCATTAAGCACGTTAGGTGTTCTTTGATAACAATATCGGATTTTATTGGAAAATATTTCGGAAATATCGGAAAATTTCGCACTAGAAATCGTAGTACACTGTTTAAATGACTAACTAGAATAAAATTTACGCATTCAGCAATAAAACGGGACTAATAATAAGATTTCTCTTTCAATTTGCTTTGCCCTTTGCGAGGAACATAACAAGACGACTAAACCTGATCCTTTCGACTTTAATAGATTCGCATTACTGCAAATAATTTCTCACATCGCATCTACTAAGAATTTGGGGCCCAGGACTCATTAAATATTATTTCTTCATTATGAACCTTTCGGAAATCTAAACATTAATCCTTTACCGCTCGGTAATCTCGAGAAGAAATCTTAACATAACTATTAAAATTGCAATAGAATCAATTAAGGATCCGACAAGCATGTACTTAGGGGCACCATTGTAACATCATATCAATAATCCTGTCTGAACGAATCACTACTAAATACTGTAATAAATGTTAGGGAAAAAGGATTCAAATAATACGAATAAAATGTTTATGAAAGAAATTGTTTTTGGGGAAAAGGTCAAAGGGAAGTTCAATCCTGCTTTGAATTATTTGTTATCTGTCTAATTATTTATCTATACTGATAAATGAGTTCTTTTTTTGGATCCTGAAAAGTGATTAGAATTTTTTATTGTTTTGGGGTTCACAAAGATGGAAGTGGTTTTGCTAGTCATCATCATCCATGTCGCTACAGCTACAATCGGTTCTTAGTCTCTAGAACTTTGTGAGAAACTTATTTGATTGTTTGGGGTTTTCTTTGTATTTTCAATACCTTCAACGTGCAAGGATCAATTGCTCGTGTACTTTTTCTGATTGGCTTTTTCCGGCGAGTGGCGTACAGCTGATTCAAATTTTCATTTTCATCACCTACATGAAAAAAGTTAATGCATTCAGGTTCCTACTCCTCCGATTGCCTTTTATTTGGCCTTATAAATGGTACTTAACTGGTATTCTTCGCTGAAGAAATACTTTACCACTTAAGTCTCATCGCTCATACATTGAAAGCAAAAATAAAAAAGTCTAACGTACTTTGCTCATACTCCGATTTAAAGGTGTTATGTCAATGATGGAATCTTTCTACACATACCGACGCTATTGACGTTGTCAGGCATTCACTCCTGTTCACTGAAGAGCTGTCATAAGTAATGAATTCACAATATTATTTGTGTTCGCTGTCACACGGGCTTATTTGAATGGCTTGTATGTGCCCGTTAGAGAGCTCACCACCCCGTGAACAATTTCACACTTGAGCTTGCAATCGTTTGACACACACGTTTTCAAACACGAACAAAAGACGAACTCTAACAACAACGTCGACACTTCATAGCTCTACCCTTCACACAGCTGTTAATTATTCGCGCGTGAAATTTCGTTGACCTAAATTTTTCTCCGAATTTCTTTTCGTGGAAATCGCGGCTTTAGAATTTATTATGCCAAGCCGAACGCAACCAAAAAAAAAAAAAAACAGAACACGCCAAAGATTTCGCTGGAAGCTGGGAACTGGAGGTTGAGCACTATTGTCAGCAATAATGGCTTGAACATTGACTGCGTTCCGGGGAAAAAGACGGTTAACTTTTCAACTGTCGCCGCGAAATAAATCCCCGGTACAAAGCACTATTTCCGGTGAAACGGCCAAGTCTTGGCAAATGAAAATGTCAAAGAGACCTTGCTAACACAACTCTTTTGTAAGTCGCTTCTTAACAGAGGACTACTACCGAAAGCAGACAAAAATACAAGCCAAATAGTCGGCACAGAATTCCAAGTGTTCCGCGAAAAAATTGAATCGTCTGAGTCCACGAGATAGACGAGAGCGACTGAAACGAAGTCATCGGCAAGCTCCAGGACTCCAGGAAATCACAGCTTCCGTATTTCGCTCGCTGTGAGACACTTCTGCAGCCACCCGCATGGATCCTGTCGTCCTACGTTGCTACGCAGAGAATTTTGCCTTCTCCTGGATAATGCGCGATGCCACATCCTCCCGCTCGAACCCTAAGCCTGAACTTTCAATATCCGGATGGGTAGTTGGAGGTGTAGTGGCACCCAGATTACATACGTTCCTCCTGTGTCCAAGTTTTTACAATAAAAAATTAAGTGCTCTCACATCTCACCTATTGCCAGCACTCGGGCATCATGTTTGTAGGGTGAAATGGTTTCGGCAAGTAGCGGTGGGCGAACTTCACCAGTGCTGAATATTTGGAGAATCGACCAGCGCGCACGTCAGAAATGAGGAGCAGCTCGATGCTCCCTGAAATATCGAAATGTACATTTCAACGAAATGTCACCGAGCTTTTTCGAAATAACAAACAAAAGTCAATCCGGAATATCCTAGGTTTATAATATGGTGTAAAATTGCAGGCAAGGAATCAAGGAATCTTTTGCGATTCGTGTTGCAACTTTTATGCAGTACAGCTCTGAATGCAAATATGCAAAATATCCTTAGAACTTTTTGAAAGGAAGTCAAGCCAACTATCGAATTTATTCATAATTTCTTTTACATTATTCAGAAAAATTCTAATGGTGCTCAAACTAAGGCATTTGGAAAGTTTCTTGGAATCTAATATCAGTTTCCGTATAAAAACAGGATTTCAGAATGCTTTATGACAAGCTTCTGCAACAGCTGGTTGTAGACAATAGAGGCTACGAACTCCTTGGTTGCTATATTTGGAAACTTAAGATCGACATAACAAGCGATTAGGAAATAACTTCTCTATAAATAGAACATCCTTTCAGCTTTAGGATTCATTCAATTCATACTTTATCAATCGTATGTCCTAACTGTACAAATTTGATAAGAGTTGACATGAATTCAGGTCGAAAATCAATGTGCTGCATTAGTGCCAATGTATTAGGAATGTCGGGAAGCACAACAGGTAGAATAAGAAAAAAGGATATATTAATCGCATATAACTGTACTGCCAAACACCGGAAAAAAAGGAAGTGTACGATTAAATACTTTACAGAGCGCTCATTATAGCTTCAAGTAATTGTTCACGCATCCTTCTCTCCTGGATGCTAACGTATCCTGATGATTTCTTTGAACTTTCGAGTGTTCGTTTCGATCGTATAAGAATGATATCATCCTTTTCCGATGATTCGTGAACTCTCCTATGTGATTCGTTGCGCTGGTTCGTGTCCTCGTTCATGGGAATATTTCCGCCGTACAGCTTACACAAATTATGCACTAGATCCTTTCGGATATCATCCAACATTGTAGAATCGAATTCTTTCAATTTTCTTGTAGCTTCCATGCAAAATTCTCGTTGAACTTCACATTCGATTCGTTGCATGTTTTCAGCCAAATTTTCAACGATTTTTTTTCGAGGGATATGTCGTGGGGCTATTTGCAAAACCATTTCGTTTGCAGCCGAACCAAAATTGGCAGTTTGCTTGACATTTTCCATATTTGATATATGGCTGGCTGGAATTTCACATTCGTTGCTGATGAAAAAGTTGACAACAAGTTAAACAAAAAAAGAAAAATATTTAGGAAGTGGTTCTAGTATTTGAGGAGGAATTTTAAATTTCAAAATGAAAGTGGTTTGAACAGGAATTTTATTCAATTTGAAAACTGTCACTTATATTTGCGTTTCCGGGTATTATTATTTTAGCCTGTGAGTTTTAGTAATATCGTGATTGGTGATTATTTAGGCCTTCTGAGACTGATTACGAGACTGATTAAATGAGTTCACTGAGGTGGTTATAGTTAAGGTCACCCTAAAATTAGCTTTGTAGATTGTGTATCCGGGAGCATTGCAGGTCAAGTTTTGGAATTTTATTGTGCTATTCGTCCCGCTGGGTCTAGATTTGTCTAACCACATCTATCTTCCTTAGAAATTCAATCGGTAATAGCTTTAGGTGTCCCCACTAGCTTTTCAAGTTGTGTTTTGTATCCCTTAGAAGGACACACCATCCAGGTAATTACACTCATTACTTTTTTCATGGCAATCCCGTTCGTGCAGGCTCTGTAGAAGGACTTGCCCTGCAGATCCTTGACCAACAATTCACTTTCAAGGCCACCTTCTTTAAATATCTTCCTAGACAGCATTGACCAGAAGAGACTTATAAGAACCTTTTTCTTTCTCTTTTCCATTTCAATGCATGTCAGAATTCCATTTTCCTCACAGATATTAAGGATAAACTTCGAAATTAAATAGTGTACTATCTCTGAGACCTGAACTCTATACTCTGAATGAAGCTGAATGAAGCCTAAAAGGTTCAATGCTGATGTTCAAGCTCGCTTTGTCTGTTCTTGATTGACCTGCCTATTGCTGCCGATTACTTGGTCGCCCTTGGTGACTCGAAAAGACTGCTCTTCATTGCGGTGAAGTGAAGCTACAAAAAGCTTATCCTAATGCAACGTTTATGATATTTCTCGGTTTCCCACATGGTTACCACGGATTCTATGCTATTTAGAGCTTTTTTCTGACAAGGTACGCCTGTCGTTGTATTTTCTGTCAATGCTGAACTGTGCCCTTATAGAAATGACATAGACATCTGTCAGAATGATTCCCATGACCATATTACTTCAACTCTTGTTATATCTGGTGTACTGGCTAAATCCGTATACCGTCTAATCATTTTGGGTCACTTAACGCATGCCAAATCCTAACCAAGTATATACATCGTTTGTAGAGAATAACTTTTTCCACGGAAGGGAACCTCGGCATTCCACACCAGGAAGTGAATTTATACTATAAAGTGTGAATGTCGAATGCAAGAAAGATGGCAAATGCTTCAAATGAATTGAAGCTTCAACTAAGTCTATACTTAGTTCTAAAAAACTATCGATAAAAAATATTAAAGAATACTCTTCAAGTTTTCAAATATGCCAAATATGTTGGAAAACAAATGTAAGTGTCTCCAATAGGTAAGATCATAGCCCAAGACTATTTCGCCATCTGGTCAAAATAAGATAATACCAGGGCAAAAAAATTTCTTCTACCTTCTGCAAGTGAGGACAAATTGTAGTATTCATTATCATCTTTCATTATGATGTTTGCTTGGATTTGGACTTCATTGAGAAATAGTTTAGCTGTATTATCAGTGTAAGACTGGTTTCCGCAACGTAGTTGGTCAGCTTGTTACAAAAAATATCAATTATTCATCTTCATTTATTGATTCATTTTCTATAAAGTTCTTATTTCTCGATCCTCAATTTTTAATTATTGCCCAATGTGCTTGTATTACGATATACTGTCCCGAAGTTGCATTAGATCGTTAGTAAAGCAATCAACACATGTCAAAAAGTGACAGCTAATGCTCAGACTTTGTACCGTTTTGTCACTCAGTGCTGCCAACTACCAAAATATCAAAACAATAAAATAACATTAAAGTTGATAATTAAATAGCTATTGAACTTTTTTATGCTGGATGATTGTGCACTTTTTGACCAAGTTGCAAATGGTTTTCAGAGAATATTTTATTGCTTTTGATTAGCCTCATTTAAAAGTTAAGCTTTTCTTGTCTGTAGCATAGCTCTCAGTTTCGTGATTTGTTTTCGATTTATTTTGCTGGGGCAATGGTTATAAGGTTATGTAATCAGCTTCGTAACAGAAGTTCCAACAAGCTAGTAGGTCAAACAAGGACTAAATTCCATAGAACAATGTGGTCATTAATACCAGAAAACAATTGAACGTTACAGTGAACAATAAACCAGTCCAAATCAATAATTAATCGAAAAGGATCCTCTTATCTAAATGTTACATCTCTATAAATTCCGAATCAATTGTTTTCAGCCATTCTAGTCTAGTTTAACAGAATCTCCCAATTGATATCAGTAATCAAATGAAATCGCACAATCCTAAGGAACAATTATTCAACAGGAATTCCAGAATTTCAACAGTTTAATCGTGAATGAGTAAAATCTCATGGACAACTAAACTCGATTTGTCCCATAATAAATATTGCCGCTTGTCATCAGAACATGAAAGGGATGAATACGGAACAGTCAAGTTAAGTGCTAAACTATGTTCAAGCACATTTATTTCTATACAGTTCATTCAGGGTGTGAGCCCTTCGATTTGGTTCGATATTCTCCTCCAGATCCTGTAAAGTGTACCATGGTTGGGTTTTGTTGGCTCGGAGATGGCAATGGGAAATCGGGGAGATATGGACTTACTAATTGAACTTTATTTATGACCATCCGGCATTATTGATATTCAGCTCCAAGTAGCCTTTGTGATTTATTCAGGATATTTATGCAGTGGAGATGGTATGATTCAGTTTTGGTGGATAAAATATGAGCGCCAATTAGTTGTTCGTTGTGTTGATGTAATCTCTACAAGGACAGTGGTTTTTCGATGTGGTATCACTGACTAGTGCATATTTTAAGGGATACGCTATTTGACAACTTAAACTTTGGCGGGTAAATTGATTGATTGAAAAAAAAAGAGCTCTCAATGGCACCTTAGAGCGAAAATTGAATTCACAAAACATGCATTAAGGGAATGTATCTTCATCGAACTGGTTCGGGTTAACACCAAACGAAGGAATAGGGAGTAAATTAGAACGAATTTGACCTAGAGGTTATTGCAACGTTAAGCCACATTACTTTCTCAGCAACAAAAACAATATTTCAAATTTGAAATATAGTTGATAATATTCACCGATGTATTCAGAGTTAAGCATGCTTAGTATTAGCTTTTCAAATTTTAACAAAAACTGCGGAACTATTTTGAAAATAAAACTCACAACTTCAGCAGGTTTTTCTTATGTGTAGCTTTCCATTGTAAAATTCGTACTAAATTGACGTTTCCAGTGTGGGCTGATGCATGACAGCCTGACAACTGACTGTAAAAAGCACACGCATGTGGCATTGGGTACAACAAAAAAATCACTCAAGTATCAAAATCGCTCAAGTCGGATCCATTGCAGCTAATCAATTCTCCTGGCGCATTCACGTGAGAAGTATCGTTTGATCACTCTCGTGATTAAGGAGGAGGAGGAGGATTCTGACTCATATAACTCCGACACTGAAGGATGTCTAAATTTTATGAATACTTTATGCTATAATGTTTGAACGGGCTGCTCGTTGTCCGAGCTTTGAAACTAAATACATCACTTTGAAGTCTAGAAGGGGAAATTATTTTTTCGATATTCTTCCTCGAAAAGACCATGTTCCAATATCACAACCCACTTAAATAGGGGGTAAACATTGTCCATGAAGTCCCCTAGAACCATCGAAACATTACATTTAAACCTTTTCGCTTAGAATCAACGCACGCCATGAGGATATCCTTTGATATAATTCATCCATTAGCACCTTAAAATCAGCACTTGCAGGAAATTCAATTGCACGAAAGAGTCCTTGCCTTATCCGTTCCTCTAACAAGTGTCATTGCTTTCTTAGTTCTGAAACAATGCTAAGTATAAGCAAACCAAGTTGTAATTTCAACGAGGATAGTTGTTGTAGCAAAGATGCAATTTGAAATTAAAATGAAACTTCAAAGGTCCTCTTTATTTATTTTCCTACTTTCCTGTTTTCTTTGTCTTGCTTAGGTAACCTTCCTTTTTCCTGCGTCAAACGGAAATTGTATTCGTGAATCGAAAACCAGATACTAGAAGTTTTGAAGATTATCTATGGCATGGAGCGCAAGAGGGAAATTGGTTCTTTGTAGTGGCAAATTTATTATTTTTGATATGATGATTGCATGCAAGAAGGAATGTCTGCAGTTTACTCTTTGGTTTAGGAGAATTTTCAGTTGCAATAAGTTGCAGTATTGGCTCGAAAAGTTGTATGTGTGCAGTTTTGTTTGAATATTCAAAATTCGATTTCTTTTAGTAACTTACAGGTTTTCAGGTGGGTTTTTCATTCAGGAGTGGAAGTTCAGAAAATAAGAATCATTTGATATGATTTTGTCTATGATGTAAAAGATTTATTTTAAATTACTCTTGACACTCAAGCCTATTGGAGTGGTTTAGCAAAGGACCATAAACTCTCTGCACGACGTAATCCTGTTAGAAACGAAATTGGTCTCTTAATCGCTTGTAAGTAAGTACCGCGGAGTTAAACCATCAATGAAGAAGCAACTTAACATCAAGCAAACTGACGGACAGGCTTTAAGTAAATTGCTTGCCCTTTTCAGCGTGTTGATATCCAACCGCCGCCTATTGCCACCTAAATCCGAGTTTATGTGGGTCCTTTTATATGCTTTACCGTTTCCAATTAAAATTCACTTTAGCTAGGCGAGGCGTTTGTTCATGTGAACTTTGTACCGCACTGAGCCTCACACTAATCTCCTTGTATAGCGTGTTTTGTATTTATTCTCATAGCAATCCACTCGCCCTCCTTCCTACCAGTCCACTCGGCTACACTCCTACAGGCTTTAAGTGTGCTCTTCTAGTTTATGGTGTCCTTTCGGAAAAGTAAATCGCTTTTGATAGCCGTCATATTTGCTCGTAAATGCATGTACGATGAACCCGTATGTGCTCCACATATCCACCGGTATGTTGCCCAAAATCTATACGTATTGATAGACGACCGTTCACAATCAAATCGACTATTAACTTTAGGCTCTACTCCCGCCATTGGTTCGCCAATGACCATGCCAGCACCACTCCAAAGTGTTGAAATTTTATAGCGTTGTAAAGCCATCGGCCTGGTGTATTATGTTGTAAAAGCCGCAGTCGATTTGGGATGTTCATAAAATACCTTCTATTATGGATGTTCCATAAAAGAATGGTTGACATACTGGACGCGAGGACAATAGAGATTTGATATCGACTACATTATGAAATATACGGCGTGTCTTAAATGTGTGCATGTATTCGAGGCTCTAAATTAAATGAGAACCATTTTTACCACCTATCTGTCCATCTCATTTATGACTTTTCTACTTTTTCTACCGTCTTCGTCCTTTTTTGAGTTAATAAATCTTTAGTACTTGTTCACCAGCTTTTTGAATTTTATCGATACCAAAAACGAATGGGTTCTGAATGGGTTGAAAGTAAAGATATCCTGGTCCGTGTTGTTGCCGGAGGAATAGATTTTTCATGAATTTTACGGTACACGTGTGCGACAATCGGGAACAATGTAAATTATTGTGGCTGAAATGAGTGTAGTGGATCCTTGGTGGGAAGCGATCAAGACCACCGAGGCAAATGAATACAAATTTTTCTTTTTTTTAAGGCCTCTGGTATTTGAAAATGATTCATCAAAGGATTTGTAGTTCAACAAAACAGGAGGAAAAAACAAGCCAGAATGAAAGGAAGAGTGTGTTGTACACCCTTGTACGCACTGGTGAAATATCATTCCATTATTCTTCCCAGTTTTGTGTTTTTTCGCAAGAAAAATAAGAATAAGAACGACCACTTCTTCAAAAACCATAATGACTGCGGTTGCTACAAGGATTGCTATTGTTACTCCTATTATTACTACCTCTACTACTACCGCTGTAACTACCTTTGCTAATGCTGCTTCTACTACTTAGATTGCAATACTACTGCTACTTTTTAATCTCCTCTGAGTTTGGAGTTCCAAATCCAGCAATGCTCCAATGCTGCATACTAAACACCTCTCCTGTCAACCTGAAAAATGGGACAGTTTGACATATGACAGTTTGACAGGGCTAGACTTCGGTTTTCTATATTTATTGAAGCCTTCGGGCAATGGATTTCCCAGGAAGAAGGAAGAGAGAAAAAGTGATAGAAAAGTGATAGAAATGAGACTTTTGCATCCCCGATACCTTCTGCCTGTTTAGTTTGTCAGCGGAAGGTATCAGGGCTGGATAAGTGATTTTGTAATTGTAATCGATTTCAATTACTAAGACCAGCAGAAGCACGGTTGTCATCAAATTGTCATCCGTTCTAAGTATCTCCCTGAATCATCAACCTGGTATGTATAATACACGTAGTTATGAGACCGTAATTCATAAGTCCTTTGCTCGTAAGGCTAAGACTGTTCCCCTTTATTCAAAGCTTGGCCAGGAAGAAGCTTTTTTGAATCCATGCGTTTATTTGAAACACGTTTTCATGTTCAAGATCAGGCATGTATTTCACTTTCTCTTCGTATCATGCTCCTAGCACCAATTCTGATTGCTGACGGGACATTGCCTCCCTTTTCTGGCCCCTTTGCTTTAATGTCTTCGTTCCTGCGAGTGTTGATATTTCTGGGCTTTGTAGTAACGATGAAGGATACACCTTCCGCCCTGGGACCTGTTAATAAGTGTAGACAATTTTTTATGTTCCTTATCCCTGTATCTGTGCAAACTATTTTCAGAGTAAATTCTTGCTGTCAGGCTTACTTCGGAGAGTAGAGTAGAGTGCCATAACAAGCACGGCAGTGTTGTTAGCTCTTGGATTGACATGCTTAGAAAGTCTCATCTAACTGTCATTAAACCGCAATCAATCGTCCTAGCTCTGAAATTTCCCACGACGAGAACATGACATCCTCTTTTGGAGATCGAGTCGCCCATAGAATTGAGCTTGCTCTGGATAGATGGTTCAGATGGCGTTAAGTATGTGCTGAAGAATGTTGATCCTGACCCATGAATCTAAGGAAAATAATCTCTTAAAATCCATATGATTGATATCTGGCTTTTCAGGACGTCATAATGGTAGTAATCAATTCAGCTACATAAACGTCCAAGCGATTTTGTCATGAACGAGGTACGGCCTTTAACATTAGTGCCTTATCTACCCTAGAAATGGGCTTTAAGCAGGAGCGAAACTGGATCAGTACTTTTTCTTTTTCTTGAGGTTTTCCTGATACAGATTGCAGCCCCATTTGTTTGGTTTAGGGACCTAACCAAAAGAGGCCAAAAAATCATCCAAACTCGAAGCAACTAGGAAGGATTTCTTGTAGTATCAGTATCTAAAACTAGATGACGCTGGCTTTGAAATTGGTTTGATGTTCTCTACAAAAACCGGCAAAGTTGAATCCACAGAAACTATTGAAACTTTAACTGCTAGTAAATAAAGGCTAAACTCGACTGAAAATACCAGAGAATAATTCAGGAATCATCAGAAACATCATAGGTTGGAGAAGACCGTGCTTATATGCAATGTCCTTTAATCTTATAACCATTGTCCTACCTATCTACCTAGTATTTGGGTATGGCATTTTGACTTATTGTCGTCGGTTTCCATAGCAAGCGATACTTCAACAAATTTATTCAGAAATTGGGTGACAGCAAGGTAGAAACCAGATTTGGTCAGCTTCATATCGGCTCAGATGGATTTCTTCAGATGGATTTTCGATTTTTTTTCGGTTTTCTTCGTAGACCGAAATTCAAAGAAAGATCCGTTTCTTTCACTTTCGGATTACGGTAAGCCACGAGTTCATACCACAGAGTTAAAAAATCACCAATGATTACTCTGTAAATGTCACCTGTCCCCCACCTTATACTGTGCGGACAAAGAGCTCCATCTCGAAATTACTCTAGCATATTCATCGTGATTGATTCAGACTTTTGAGCAAAAAAAAAAAAACAGACTTCTGTAAAGCTTAGCTTGCTCCTTACTTTGTTGATATGTTTCCTTGTGGCTTATCAGCTAATAGAAATGAAAGCTATTCTGCTGTACTCCGTGTTTTGTCCTTCAATGATGGATGTATTGTTTGTTTTACTCAAAGATATATTGTATTTTTAACTCTCCGAACGTAATTGCGGCGCTCCCCGCCTGTTTTTTTGTGACGTTCACATACGTCATGCCATTGTGACAGTACTCGAGTGTGTATAGGTCCGTCATTTACACAAGTCATTTACACTCGCTGGGGTCGGTAGTGGTTATTTTATTAAGGTGGGAAAACGTCCGTAATTTCCATATATTTAAGGGAGTCCTTTGATTTAATCCCACACTCCTTGATCTCCTGTCATTGAGTAGCAAGACCTAGGATTTTTATAATTTCTTTTACGTGGCTCGAAGATTGTATCCAAATCAGATTTGTTCCACACAAGAAATGTAATTCTAGCTACAACGACAACAAAATGATATTCTTTTCCGAAGGAGGCTTCCTCGAAATGCTTACAGTAATCGAGGCACAATTAGGACAGCTGAATGAAACCTCAGGTAGCTATTTTTAGGAGGATTAGATATCAGACGCTCCACGTAGGCTCATTTACTTTCCGCAGTGATAGCTTGCACACTTAAATATTGGACCTCGTTTTTGCTATATATGATGGATAAGCCTAGTGGGATGGACGAGGCAAATCTAACATGGATGGTGGTGACAAAGTGACTGGACTTGCTTCTCCTTTTTACAGCACCTGATCATCTGAAAATTAATGAAACAATTCAATAATTCATGAAATCCACTTGATGCTGCTTTGCAGAAATAAATACAGAAATAATTTGAGCACGGGATATCAAAATAAGGTACTTTGTGTACAGTTTTTATGTCGTCTGTTGTCTTTTATGTCCTCCAGGTCATGCTGCGGTTTTGGTGGGAACACGTTTCGGCTATTTGTAACCCTCGTCATATCGCTCTAATTTCTCTGTTTTGTGTAATGTAATAAGAAGCTTATTTTATTATTTTTGTCCTGTAACTCAAATATCACGAAATATTCATGTTGAAACTGGTTTTCAAAAGTCCTTTGGACGCTCTTACTTTGAAGTACATAAGTGCGTCGCAAATAAATAACGAAAAAGGCAAATGGAAAACGCTTTCACTCGTTTATAATACCACATTGTGATGTTTTCAAAGCAAGTTTAAATCAAGGATAATTTATCAACGAATAGAAAATGTCAGATTATGTCCTTTTTCATCTTTATCTAATGGCTTAATCGACGTTTAATTCCAGTCAAATAAGTTTCATCACCAAAATCCACCCAGGACGAATCACAACTAGTATAATGAATTGAGCTATCACTTCATACCCAAATCATGAGTGTATCCTACTCAACCGTTCGCTATCCTTAAACTCCTCATCATAACTGAATGCTGCGTAGTAATTCACTTCACCATACTGCACTGGGACAAAGTTTCCATGAATGGATGCTTGAAACATAAAAAAAAAATTGTTTACAGGTTTTTAAATTCGAGTGGTCCCGTTTAGTCCTGAATGCAACTTCAGGACTTAACCAGAACAATGCATTTGTTTTGCTCGGTACTAATTAAAAGTTAACAAGGAAATTTAGTTCAAAGTCATTTAGTAGCACAGAAAATAAAATACAAACAAGTTCGCCATTATATGTCCTAGTTCATTTGCATGCCGAGAGTCAGGAATAAAGCCAACATTCAACTGAGTTTTGCGATAGCATGGAATGTTTTTAGTTATCTTTAGATCCTGTTCTCTGTATATGGAAGCTAATTACCTAACAATAGTGTTACTTGCTACGCTTCGCGTGAATTCCTTTGAAAATAAAACGAACGATAATGAGCATTGTGTATGGGTATGAATAATACACTACAGTGAGCTCATGAGAGTGAGATTTTGTCCTTACATGAAGTAAAGTCGCACTCCATCTCCTTTGCCGTAAGAAAGAATATTGCACTCCTCCAAGCAAGACTAACGATGCCAAAACAACAACAACAAACATTTGAAAGGATGGCACGACGATTTTCTTGTATGTATGAGAAATCTTCACTGTTACTGTCTGTTTCTTTGCTTTTACCAACACAAAACTTAAGCGTTTTGAAAACAGGAGCATGACATGTAATTTGTATCCATTTAAAGAAAGTTAATCTAAAATCAAGCAGCAGAAATTTAGCTGTGCTCGGTAATATCTTGAAAAGTTCTTTCCTTCCGTCGAACTGTTTTGCACGCCAAGTGGAAAAGTTTTCGCCGGAAAGAAAAACTTGAGCATTTCCTCGCAAAGTTTTTGCAACAATAAAATACGCCGCGCTGAAAATTACGTAATGTGCTAAGTGCAAAAATTGTTTAATAGAATTGGCTGCAAAATGGAGTTTTGAAGCTAATAAACTGTCTTGGAATAATGCTAATCACTTCATTGGTTCTACTTTATGCTTAGCTTAAGTTTTCGTTATCACCGAACTTTGATCTGGGAAAAATCGGAGAAAATTCAATTTTCGTCACCTATGACATAAGTCTAACTTTTGGGCTTATCTTCTGCCTCAACAAGTGACGACTTTTATTCTAAATTTCAATCAGAACTTGAAATCATGTCATGCCATGGGATTAGATACTTTGCTAATCAGTGGCGCAACAGCCAAAAGTACACGAGAGGGTCATCAGACACGCTTAGCCTTGATTATTTCCCCGAAAGCACTTAGCATTTGGTTCTTGAGGTTGGAAGCTGGTAAAGAAAATCAAGGCATCCTTATGGCATCCATACCATGCTTTAATACAATATACGAGGGCGGTTTAATAAGCTCTTAGTCTCACTGGCCAATTGTGCTACTATCGCAAGTAGATAGTAGATAGTAGTAGTAGCTACTACTAATAGTGTAAGACCTTTCTGTAGACAGCTACTGACGAAATTTCAGCCGGATCGGACATGTGGTTCTGTTTTGAGAGCGTATCAAAGCAAGCGTGTCCATTGATTTTAAATAAATACAAAAGGAGCAATATCAGTTGGTAGTTGGTAGTTGGTAGTTGGTAATTCGATTCTTATTTTTGTAAGGGAAATTGCGCAGTTAAATCGAAGAGCGCTTGGATTCTTCTCCTTCGATGGCGACCGTCAAAAATTAGTTGAACGCATTTCAGAGTGGTCGAATGTCGGTTTTTGATTAGCCACGCCCAGTTGCCCCAAAAACAAAAACCACGGAGGATAACGTGACGGAAATCCAAGATCTCGTCTTAGCAGACCACCGACTGAAGATGCGCGAGATAGCTGAAACAGT
This sequence comes from Stratiomys singularior, assembly GCA_954870665.1. Taxonomy (NCBI): domain Eukaryota; kingdom Metazoa; phylum Arthropoda; class Insecta; order Diptera; family Stratiomyidae; genus Stratiomys; species Stratiomys singularior. The sequence goes on along the minus strand of OX940881.1, from coordinate 6,632,017 downwards.
AGGCAAAGAAAAGACCACGTGGCGCATATCCTACAATTTTGTGTATGAGAAAGCTGTCGGGAAGATGAGTGGTTACGGGCAATGGTTACTCACTCTGGACAACTAACACAACCGTGTGACCACTTCAGCACAGAGTTTTGCGCTGTTTGAGCGGAATTTGAAAGAATTTTTGCGTTGTTACGTGACTGTCGACGAAACTTGCATTCACTGGTAGACACCAGACACTGGTGACCAAGAAACAGTCGAAACAGTGGAGTTTTCCCGGTAAATGTGCTCCGAAGAAGGCGAAGACTGTTTTCTGGGATACGCAAGGTGTGATATACATTGACTACCTTGTGAATGGCAAAACGGTCACAGGGCAGTACTATGTCGAATTATTGGGCCGATTTGACACCGGGCCAAATTTTTTTATTATTGGGCCATTATTTAAAAAATTCCTCCGGCTCACACTTCTGCACTCGCCAGGGCTAAATTGATCAAATTAGGCAACGAACTGCTGCCTCATCCATCGTATTCTCCAGATTTGGCCCCGAGCCACTTCTTCTTGTTTACCAACTTGAAAAAGCCACCCGCCGTGCAGAAATTTCACGCAAAACCTTCCTCTGCTAGGAACCCTACACTCTAATCAAAAACAGTATAGAAAAAAATCATATCACTAATAATTTCATACGCTATTTTGGTATTTTCAAGACTTGATAATTCTATTTTCCCTATCAACTTTAGAATTTCTCCTAGTTTATCAAGGATCCATCGCATGAAGCGTCCAATCGTTTCGTTTCCATGTGTAAAAATCACAGAACCAACACTTTTAATTAACAGGTCTGTAAAAGCTAACTTTTTTTTGAAGAAAAAAAGGTAAACAGGAGCAGAAATTGGTTCAGGCACATAGGTGAGAAGTTGAACATTCTTAGAACTTATATATGAAATATGTGTATATATGAAATAGAACGAGCAAACAAAGTCCATTCAAAAAGTTTGCAGACTGTTTTAGTTGGGCTCTTGGTGTTTCCACGGAGTCTTTCTTATTTTTTATAGATTTCTACAAAAAAATTGTAACTTATCGGTGGTCTTATGGCACATGTATTGATTTTACAACCCAACTTAAGTAGGAACTCACTGAATCTGCGGTAATTCCGGCATATATTCATCGTTTTTTTTAAAATGTTTTCGGATTTGGCTCGGTTCGGCTGGCCCTTGTTCAATCTTCAGCAAACCCATTCCACAATTCTTTAAAATTTCTCAAATAAAAAAAATCTTTCCAACCCCCACTTTGACAACCAAGTACGATAGCTTTATACCTAGTATAAGTACGATAGCCGATTCACCCAACCAACTAAGGACGATAGCCGATTCATCCTCCTCTCGTTGACGCTTGACTGCTTCAATATCGTGGTCGATTCTTGTCCGTTTCATGACCCACTAGTGTCGTAAACCTTTCACAGAAGAGTCACGATCTTACCAAAAACGGAAGGCTTAAACCTTTGACTGTAGTTTCAACTTATTTCTACATGAGTTTATGACGCAGAGGACAGCTGTCACTTGCATTGCCTATCGTTTGGGTCTTTCGTTTCTGTTGGTTACAATCGGCTTCATTAGTTGACTTAACTAGTCACTGCGTCTTTTTGGGATGTATTTTGGCCTTTAAAGGTTTTGTATTTGGTATTCGTTATTACAGAAATATGAAGACCGTTTGCGCTCAAAGTAATACCTATCTATTGTCACGATAGTTTTCAATTTTCCAGTATGTACCTTCAGAGCAAACTGATCTAGTAATAATTAGACATTTATCTATGGCCCAGCTCTCGTTTTGTGATTTATTCCGACCTGGTTGATCGCCAGGCGACCAAGTTTCCTCGATGAAAAAAGAAAGGAAAGGAATCGCTATAAAATGAATCTTCAGTTTCGATGTCAGGTCATCATTCCACCCGTCTATTATTCCTATTTCTCACCGGAGATCACCGTGCCAAAATATGACAAAAACATTTGGCAGGCATTATTTTCCTTATCTCCACGAGGTTGGTTATAAAGCTTCAAGTTTTTGATAAGCATCAAAAATTTGAATGATCACTCAGGAGTTGACCGACGTAGAAATCAGTGTTCCCATTAGTTCGATTGAGTTTCATCTTCAGATCTTTTGCAAGAAACATGGTCTCTCTACCATACTCTCGTATACCTTGGACTTCTATCACTGTTCTAAGGCATGATGTCTCTAACCCTCCCTATCGACTTTGAAGCTTTAGCCGTCAGATACTTAGGAATGACAACTTGCGCAAAAATTAATGTGATATCATGCAAAGACATCGCTGTACTGGTCGAAAAAAGCTGATCCTGATGAGACTGAGAGTATTACCAAAAGGCTCAGCTCACGCAACAGTCATTCGAGTCTTTCGCAGCTGATACTTTGTTCTTGCAGAGGTATTCGCCTTAGTCTTGTCACTCTCTTGTTGGGTGGTCAATTCCCACCGAATATGGATTGGGTCAATTCAGATTGGCCAGCTTAGCTAACTCTTGCAAGTTCTTTTCGGTCGTTCCTTATTAGTCTCTTCATACACTTCTGATTCCAAGAACCGTTGTTTCACTTTCTTCCGATTCCAGTTTTGAGGAGCTGTTCAATTTCACATGTTCATGAAATCGGGTTCTTGGAAACAAGACTTCCTGTGCTATTTTTGTTCCTCCCTAGCAGCTCTTAGGATCTCGATTTTTTATTAGATTCGATTTCTCGGTTCCTGTCATTCCAAGCCGCGTTTATCTCTTTCCAGAATGTTTCGTTTCAACTGATTGAAACCGTTCTTACTGGGTTTCTACCTATTGAACCAGCTCTTGTTTGTTGTCTGTACAGTTCTTTATCACCAGAAAAATGCTTCAATGTCGAACCTCAGTACTGAATGAGCATTTATACTGAAACCAGAACATAAAATATTGCATGCAGTTGATGGGATGACCAACTGAATACTAGTTGGAGGGAAATGTCGCAGCTGTCATTTTTGACTTTACATTGTCTAGCAAAATGCGATGAATTTATGACTGTCACAGTAGGGCTGCATGGCGTTCAAAATGCCGTTTCAAAAACATTAGAAACTTCAGCAATTCTTAAAATCTTTTGTATTAATTAGGTTATAAGCACTAAATTATAAATAATCACTAGTTTATATTTCAAAATGATTAATTGATGAATTTTTACCTCCTCTTATCTGGAATTTATAATCCTACAGCATCTACCATATATTTTCAGATCATATCGTTTAATTAATTCTCTCCAGAAAAATCTCGACAAAACAACAATTCATAATAATTGCTGTGCATGATTGTGCAATGAAAACTTTATCCTTTATACGAGACGAGAAAATTCGCCGCACAATATACTCACACTTTAAGGATATAAAGACATTTTTAACATGCGTTCAAACTTTGTAGCGTTTCCCACTCATTCCATCTTCTCATCCTTCGTTGTTGTTTCGAATGTGGCTTTCTCTCTCTCACCCACTCTTATAGAATGTATACAGATGAATAGATTTTCCTGTTTGTTGTTTTCCATGACTTCTTGTTTAGACGAGTACGGGAGGAAAAAGAAAACAAAAATAGAGAGAAGAAAAAAATAAAAACATTCATGATTCATTATTTATTGTTGAGCACTTAAGAGAGTAGGTGAAGTGCAATGACAGGAAATTGTACAAGTGTCCTTTGTAGAAATGCATTCGTTTGAATGTTGTAATCATGGTTAAGTTTGAACGGTGTAGCCTTAACATTGTATTTCATTGAAAGCAAAGTGATACTTTTAATTTGTAACATTCTTTTATACACGTGCATTTGAAAATTACATTTTGTTGCAAAGGACGACACAATGCTTCAATAGATTCGCTTTGCAGACAGTAAGTTATGATATTATTTTTTTTATTGTCTTCTTTCTATCTGTTCGACAACTGCTGTTATGAAAGGGGGACTCATAATAATAATTGGAGGACATCCTGAATTCAAGATGAAGAAGTCAAAGATCAAGGGTCGCGAAATCAAGCATGGATAAAATAGATTAAAGAAAGGATTGTTTGAAATATTACGCATTGGTTAGAAGAAATACATTGATCACAAGAATCGCCAAAAAATGTTCAATGCAGTTTAATATGTCTTCGCAAATTCTGTCTTGCAAGGGATATTAGATTTTTTTATTAATATTAGAGTGGGTAGCGCCGTGGACGGTACGTAAATTTAAGAAAGGAAAGTATTTAATGTGTTGGATTTGTGCCAGGCTTGCTTTGGACAGTAATTGTGGGTTAATATTTCATCTACATCTCAATTCATGGGTAACTTTTTCACCCAGAATACTAATCATGTTTCAATAATTTTATTCACAATTCTTTGAAAACTCTGCTCAGCCCGAAGGTTATATCGATGAAAAGTAATTTGATTTTTAAAAGTAAACTTTTAAAAGATCACAAAATTAAATGAATTTCAATATAAAATCCAATAATTTGTGGACGTTAAACAGCTGTAGACTGGCCCATTGTTACGATCGCTGTCAAAATGTCAAAACGTTCGTTTTGACGTTCGATGAGTTCGTTTAATGTCGTTTGGGAGTTAAACAAATTTTTCAAATAATGGCGCTCATTTTCAAAGCTCGTATTTGATTTGACTTATTTATTTATGCGAAGTTGAAAATCGAGCAAAACACCGAAAAATAGTTTTGAAGGCTTTAATCATATCTTGGAATACGCATACTCGTCTCCTTCCAGAGTAAGGTTAACATAACATGCTTTGATAATGTTTAATTTCTAGATTATTCATATAGAATACTTGGGTCGACTTTAACTGCCGAGCGAATCTTTGAAGGCAAGGAGTCGCCGTTAAGCTAACTTAGTGCTGACCACAACATTTAACAATTGCTATATAGCGTCGCGTTTCAATTACGCTTCCTCGGAAAACCCAGATCCCAGCTGTAAATTATGTATAGCCAAAGTTCCAACACCATCAACTTCCGGAAAATTACGATATTTTCGCTGTGTCAGGACCGCTAACATCAGCATCATGCAAATTCCTAATTACATTCCCAGGAATTGAAATTCCATTTGTCAGGATTATATGTGTACTGTGATTTGATATTGAATTATAACACAAGCACATTCTTATATGTTAAACGTTTTTGGGGGTTGTTAAAGTAGTTTACATGTGGGGATTTTTCGCTAAACACATGTTGCGCTGTGTGTGTGCATGTGTCGAATCAGCATCACCACTTATTGCTTTCGCGTTTGAATAATTTAGTCGCTCTGTTTGTTACCAGCATGGATAGCATCACATTTCGGCCAGTTCGCTTATGTGAGTATTTTGAATTTGATTATTTTGGGTTCGTTTAGCATTTCAAAACACCTGCATATGCTCAAAGGCATTAATATGAGCATGACTAGAAAACATTACAATTTGCATGCAAATCGAGTCCATGATGTAAATGGCATTCAGGAGCGCGAGCGCTCATGCATGTTTTTGTGCATTTTCATGTCCTTGAAACTGCTTTTAGCATATAGAGGCGTCCATTATAATTTGTTTGAATGGTGAAACCAAGCAAGAACAATAAAAGAACAGCATGTTGACTTCGATTTCGAAGTTCGCTTTTGCCAGACAATATGGAAGCTTGGACAAAGTAGAAGCATGGTACCAATGGCATCCTGGGAAGGTTTCTCTTAGTTCATACTATTCGAAATGAGTCCTGTAAACGAGGTACTTAGGAGACAGGAGAGAAATAATTCACGGTAATTTTCTTAAGTATAACGTAGGGTCCTACACTGGCTGCTGCAAAAACTTCTGGGTTTAGGCAGATTCCTTTCGGGCCCATTGCTAGACCGAAGACATGCGAGACAAATCTACGATCCGGATAACGCTTGATCTTGCTTACGATGCCGGATGTGTTCATCACAGCTGTGTGTGTCAGGAATTAAAAAACCAATTCGACTAATTCCATTCGGATCCAGTATCTACTAACGGAAACATTGTTTTGTATAATTTTTCCACGAACGTTATAAGCGCGTAAAGTTTGAGAAACAGTCATACAGTTTGAGAACCAGTTTACACAGTTTGAGAACATAATATTCTGTTTGTTAAATTTGGCTTGGTTTGTAAGGATTCGTTAGGCGTCGTTAGCAGTTTGCCCACCACGTGAAGAAGGGAACAGATTAAGCCTGACTCAGTTTAGAAACCTGAAACCAGAAAACCTGCTTCAGTGTAGGATCCATTTTCAAATTCATGATTGGTTTTTTGTTCATATGAATGAAAAAAATTTATTAGTGGAGACACAGGAATTGAAGACAGTGAAAATCACGTTAAGGTACAGCAGCAAGAAGAAATATTGATGGAGAAATAGATGCTGCCGCACCTAAATCCTTGACCTTCTTTTTTTATATGGGTGGTCTTTACAATCTTTATAACAATACCAAGGAAATATAGCTCTACTGCCGAATCCTATTTACGCCTTTCTTTGGTGGTTGCTGGTAACTTCCTTACCACGCCAGACAATGGTTAAACGAAAGAGTTGCCACTCATCTTTGTCAAAAGAAAAATTGGTTTTCAACCCAGAATGGTGCGTTGGATAGGAATCAATCAATGGAAACGATGTCCCAAAAAATTAATTCTTAAATTGGAACCTTCGATGTTAGATCGCTTGAAATGAAAGTATACAATGAAATAATACCTCAGGGAAAGACTTGAATGTCGCTTTTGCAACCAAAGTAAAGAAAGATGCATAACTGCCTTTGCATGCTGCACAAACATGGTTATAATTCCAACATATCTCGCAGCCCACCACATAAATTAAACAAACTAAGTAGAATCGAATCAAAAAAGTTGAAGTGAATTGTCCAATTACTTGTTCAGACAAGGTGGACCCCAAACATCATAGTGTAATCTCAGCGCAAGTACATACAGCGCTAACACTCTCGGGTTATTTCTTTCAGATAGAGAAAGAAAAGGCACAAGTACGTTTATGGTTGTTTTGAATTTTTACACAAAAGCTCTGAAGGGGCATTCTTCTCAGGTGTTTAGTGATCCTTTACCTACAGGAGCCGTTAGATTAAAGGAACTGTTTCTCTACCGGGAAGAAAGTGAGGGGAAGGAATTGCAAGAGGTGAGATCCTTGCATGGCTAACGCCATATGTCGGGTCAGAATGCCTTTTTTAACTGTCAAAATTGACCGAGTATGATGCGCAACACAATTCCATTTAGTTTGCATTTTTTTAAATAATTTCCAGGAGATGATGATGACAGATGACAAGCGTCATCGACGTCCCCCAAGCAAAACATACAGTCAGGGGATCGCGATCTACCAAACGTATATGGGTACACCCGGAAACGGCTATGTTCGTTCAAGAGCTTGGTAAAGTAGAAATCAATCTCACTATGCAGTCGATTAAATCATTACCTCAAGTCGTGATGAATTTTATTCATCTTCTCAGGTGACATCTTCTATGTTGTCTTCACGACTGAGGCGGTAAATGCGTCTGCACTCTCTGGGAAAGTGGGCGATGCATGTCAATTCCATGATCACCAGCAGCGCCGTCCCGGAGGCATTATCTCCTTTTCTGTTCACCTAAATAATATCAGACTTGCGTGAGAAACAACGGTTATAAAGAGTAAATGAGCGAACAACTTATATGACTGTTTTTGGGTTATTGTATGTAAAAATATATTTGATAGATTGGATGCGTTTGTGAGCTATTGTGAGAAAAATGAAATCAAAAAAAAAATAATAATGAAAATATTTCATTAGAATGGATTCAACCCTCAAAATTTCCATTCCGAAATATCACAATGGCAAATTGAATTTCCCGCTCAATAAACACAATTTCAGCAATTTCGTACGTATCAACATTTGTGTTGGTTAATTAAAATTTTCTCACGTCTCACTGAACAACCAGCGAGCCAATCTCACTAAATTGTATTACTATTCAACTTAGTAAACGGGATTTGTGCGGAAAATATGAATTTCATTTCATACAATTGATGAATAATTTTTTCTCCCACACACAAACAACAAACATGCATACACACTAGTGCATTCATTCAATTTTGCTGGCTTTCCTATTTCAACGATGGTGGCGACGCACGTTTTTGTGCGGTCTCATGCCGCGAGTCCTTTTTATCAATAAATAATACGGTTTCGGCCGCCATACCAACAGATCAATGGCGGCCCTATTTAGTTTCAGCTTATTTGCGGTGGCCAATTAGCGCCGCAAATTTTAAAAGGAAATTTATTGAGGCAATTAGCGGATAAAGCCATTGAATGATGTAAATGCTAATGTGTGAGTCCTTTATCGAATGGCAAAATTAAATGCTCTTGTCACTCGCTTTGTTTGATCAATGAATTATTAAAACATTCTCACTTCACTCGCATGCATAAATGTGCATCAGGTGAGCTGTTATCCTTCCTGTTTGCCTACACAAAGGTGAAGAGGTATACAAAACGCCATTACCTGCGCCATTTCGTGACCATAATTAATTCCAAAGTCAACATTAATCCTTAGCGTTCTGACAAACTTGAGCTCACTAAACTCCCTCACTCTGTGAAAAGTTATTTAAACTGAAAACCTTTTCCAATTTCCCTCATCCGATTCATTCTGTCCGCTTGGTCCTAGAAAATGTTGTTTCGCCACCGAAAATACATTTTCACCCCTAAAACGATTTCCATCACCAACACCAGCAGCATCAAAAGGAAAACTTTCGACTGGAATTTTCTTAAAGAATAATTCATTTTAATCCTTAATGCTCTTGAAATCCCAGCAATAATCTCTCGTGTAATGTCGCTGTGGTTGCAGGATACTACAACCGACTACATAGTAACACTCGTTATGCGGTGCTGCGAGGAGCACTAAATGATATTGTTGAAAGCAGTGGTGAATGGTTTGTTATACTCGTTCAACGTTTGGACCAAACAAGATGCTAGCGTGTGTTTATCCTAGCGGAACGAAAAAGGCTAAAATTAGCGAGCACGAATTTAAGGAGTGGCATCAGTGGATGGATTCATTGCGTGGAAGAATCTAAAAGACTGAATTTATTTAATGAGTCCGAGGATTAGACCATAAGTAAGACGAGCCATCAAGTCTAAAATAATATCTATGTCCTAGCCATCGTTTCGGCGTTTATTGAGCTAACCCAATCAAAGGAATGGGTCGTTGGACTGGAAGGAGAAATGGAAATGTATCCAATCCTTTTTTGCTAGAAGGCAAAAAGGAATGTTGTTGACACACACGATCAAAGTTTGTAGTCCTCTACAACACGAAAAGATGAAATGAATGAAATGCAACTAGTGGGTAGTAGCAGTAGCGGTAGGAGAAGGATTAGTATTAGTAGTAGTAGAAGTAGTAGTGGTAGTAGTATCAGTAGTAGTAGTAGTAGCAGTAGCAGTAATGTTAGTAGTATAAGTACAATTACTACTGCAACTGCGAAACGTACTACAACGAAACTAGTAGTAATGGTAGTAGTAGTAGTAGTAGTAGTAGCAGTAGTAGTAGTAGTAGTAGAAGTACTAGTAGTAGTGGTAGTAGTAGTATCAGTAGTAGTAGCAGTAGCAGTAATGTTAGTAGTATAAGTACAATAACTACTGCAACTGCGAAACGTACTACAACGAAACTAGTAGTAATGGTAGTAGTAGTGGGAGTAGTAGTAGTTGTAGAAGTAGTAGTTGTAGAAGAAGTTGTAGAAATAGAAGTAATTGAAGCCTATAACTACTAGTAGGGGTAGTCGTAGCAGGTCAAGTAGAGACTAGAGCCACAGCACCATTCGCACCATCACGTTCATTCGCATTCGAGGACTCATCGACGACTTACCCAATAAAAATTGAGTCACATTGAAGCAGATTTAACATAAAGGAAAAAAGGGATTCCTGCAGTGAAGTCTAAAGAATCGTTGGAAAATAAAAACGAGAAAAGAAAGGCTCCAAAGAAAGAAAACTGCTGCTGTGATCGTCAAACCTGTCTCAGTGTAAACTTCCAACAACGTTATCAGATAATAACAGTCTTTCTAGAGAATAGGAGAACCAACAGGAGAAAACAGCGAGGAGGAAAATAGGACCAGATCAGACCATGATCTGATCAAGACCATAGTAAAAGATTTGGTACTTGAAATTACTGAATGATAATAAGAACACCTCTACCCCGATATCTTCACTCAGTGACAGATGGTCACTTCAAGAAGAGATGTAAACGTTAAAGCCTTCCCTGTATTAAAGCATGTAAGGGTAACAGAAAGTTGCACCTTGGTTGAATAAAGTTTGGCGTTAGATATAGTCGAGATGAAGTCGAGCCTACTTCTTTTGATGCGATAAGGACCATACCCAGTCAATCTCGCAAAGTTTTGCTGAGGTTTCACGTTTTTATTGATGCTTAGATTAGGACCAGATTGAATAAATTTGTCATTTTCTGCACCAGTCCTGATTTTCCAACTGAGTTTATTATGATATACTGGGAACCACGTAACGCATAGTCCAAATCATCCGAATTGATTTCATCTTGAGTTTTAAAATGTAGTCGTATAATCCATTCGAAAAAAAACTAAAAGATGACATGAGTGTTTTCGAAAAAATTCGTGTTTCGAAACATGAAACTCGCAATGTTTCGAAAAACCGTCTCCCGGAGCTTATCTACTAATAAAGGAGTCAAATTTAACTGATCATTTAGTCCTATAAAAGGAGGGAGTCATCAACCTAGGCGTTCCTTACTACAGATTACCCAATAATTTGAAATTCAAGCGAATAGAGAGTCCTTGTTGGTGATCGCTGTTTTTGGTATAACAGGGATGAGTTGCTTGCATCATTTGCTTAGAGTTCTGGTGGGGATCCAACTGTAGATGAGTCTCCGGTCTCTCGGACATCAGTAGTATCTTTCTGGTAAAATAGTTTTTTTGTAGAGAAGAGATGAAGGTATCTGGGCCAGCCATTAAACATCTTCTTTTAGAACTCGATGTGCGCGTGAAGAACATTAAAAGGATTCCCGGAGAACGTAGAGATCCAGGTACAATCCAAGCAATCTTGTTGACGTAGATAGTTCGATAGTTCCAGCACACAAAAATCGGACGCAAATATTCGATGAGGCTTTTGCACACTTGACAAAAGTGGACAAGGCATATGGCAGATGTGAAAAAGGCAAAACTCTGATAAACTAAAGTCCTATAAGTTATACTGCATGTGCAAGTTAACTGGGATTAGTATCTCTCTGAAAGGCGGCAAGTGTTCCAACATATAACAACCGCGAATAAACAATCTATACCAAACCGAATATAATTCCAAAGTAGACGAAAGTATAGAATCCTTAACGTCCTAGCGAAGTGCGCGTCTAGTTGGCAAGACTGCTTGTTGTCAATATGGTCTATTCGATAATGTTGACAGCCAGCCTACTGGATCTTCACTAAGAATTCCATGTTTTAGGTTACTTGATGGCAATAGTTCAGAGCTATCGCAAGGACCGATGTATGTTTTTTGTCCCCTAGGAAGAACCGGAAGAATGTTAGTCACATCCGATGTATTCCAGATGTCACATCGCCACATCATGCATGCTTATTTTTTGCGCCAGTGAATACATATGGAATCTGGAGAACTCCGGAAAATTGGTTGTTACATCTACGTAACTAAGGTGCCAGTTCTGCAGCCTGACCTGCACAACATCATGTATGATTGGTTCATCAGGGACCGGGACATGCCTATATCACTGGAAACGTAATTCTAATGATAAATGCCAAAACAGTTGAGTCTTCCCAACTTAGGCTTTTCCTACTCACAAAGGATGTAGAGAGGCTACAAATCAATCATAATCTTCCACTGTCAATGGATAAGATGGAGATCGTAGTGCTGGCAAAATGCAGCACCCCATGAAATTTAGCACTATTAAGAGTCAGACCAAGGTATCTGTCAGAAATATTGGCGTGACCTAGGCATTAAGCAGCGCTACGAGAAATTCGTAGGTTATGTAACAAACTGATCGATTTTGCCAATTGTTGGGGATGTTCATGACGAATGAGGATAAAAACAAAATGAGAAATAAAATGTAGAAATGAGAACTGAAATTTACTGTACTATTGTATAGTGTTGAGATTTTGAATGACACCTCAAAAGTCATGAAGTACAGACCACAAATAGCAAAGATACAACAGCAAGGATTCCAGTGAATTTGCTGCAGCTAGTCAGCTGTCGCATAAGGCAATATGGTTTCAATGGCATGGATGATTTCCATCGATTTGCAGATACTTGTGCAGAAACAAACAAATTTGAAGAGTTCGCGCAATAGATCCCACAAAAGGCGGTACAGTGTCCTGTACCAGAAATATTCAAAGGTGGCAATAACTCTATTCTGAAAGTGATTCAGGTCGTTGGCAGATTATAGTCTGCCAACAAGGGCGGTCCTTGTGAATTTTCAATTGGGTACAAATTAATGCGTCAATATTTCTATCAGATGCAGAACGTTGAAGGTCCTTTTCTTGTTTTGCAGTATTGAATCAGGCAATACGCTTTACAAAGCTATCGCCCGTCGAAAAGAGCACCTGTGTTTGCAGTAGGAGGAGAAGTATCCAAGGATCTGATGATTGATGGATTTATTACAGCAGAGAAAATTTGGACTTTTACTAGGGTTTGAATTGCTTTGAGGACAAAGAATATCTGTTTAAAGTGAATACCAAATAAATTTAAAATCTAAATTCGACATCGAGGAATTATTTTCCGACAAAAATATTGTCATTGATTGATGATTCCCTTTTACAATCTGAACCTTCTTACAAAAAGAGACCAAATACGCTTCTTGGCTTCTGTTAGGGGGCGAAAGGCTAGTAACTGATGTTAATACCATGGCTATCATTTTGATCCTTCCGCACTCATTTGCATAATAATCTGGATAAACCTTAAACCTAACTATTTTTTGTTTTCTTCCCAAACTGTTTGCATATTCTAATCATATTACTCCGACTACTACCAATTTTCAATAGAGTAAGCCAGGATTACCTTTGGCATTAACTTAACCAGTGTTCATGGAACAAAGAAGAAAGCCAGATTTCACAATGTGCAAAATAAATTTTCGGCAGGATTTTCGTGTTATTACGGAAGAAATAACCGCGTCTGTTTAAAGTTTCATAAGCTCCTGATAAGGAATTAACATTATTTTGGCCGTAGCGCCAAAAAGACCAAAAAGGCAATAGTCTTAACATCTTGAAGGACAGTCTCCTTTAAGGTGCGTAAGCGTTGAACTGTTCGATCATCATTCACAAACTAATAAGCCAATTAATTCGAACTTCATCATATTGTCCTGCCTACGTTAAGTCGACATTGTTCTTGGCAGTGATTACTCATCCTTACTGTCCCGAAATCTAAGACCTTTTTAATTTCAACCATTTAATTAGCAACATCGAATTTTACAGCAGAGCAAATCCTCTGTTTTGTTCCGGCTCTAATTACCGACAAACCATCTCATTTCTATTGCGCGACATGAATTCGAGAGTATCCTTTTTGGCGAAAATATACACGACCGGGCTGGTGTTTAAACATTAATGACGGCGAATGAGGGGAACGAAATTGTTAATTACGTAAGCCATGCAGTAGGAAGCAACAGCAAGTCTACGCTAAAATATCATCGCCTTCGAGTCCAAATACATTTTGTTGTATTCCGTTTTGATTGTCGTCTTATTATTAATAACAATTCCGTTCTAAATACTAATATCGCGACACAACGCGCAAATAACAGCAGCAGCAGCAAATGCAGGTGTACAAGGAGCTGGTAGGCTCCTGATAATGGAAAGCCAACAATGGGTCCTGTTCAACGAAATGGGTAATTGAAATAACGTTGTTTAGTGTCTGCCGCATTTGGTTGAAAACAAAGGAAAGACATTTTGGTAGGTTGTTCCAAGTCCTTGTAGCAGCGAAATGTCGGTCGATCGCATTATTTCCGATGCTGTTTTCAAAATGGGAACAAATGAGGTAATCATGGCCCGTAATTATTGCTACTCATTCTCGTTTGTTGGACGCATTGTCGGTAAGAAACGCACGGAAGAATCTCATCAATTTTCAGGATTTGTTTTGCTGAGTGTCCGATAATGAAATGCATTATTCACTTAGCGCCGATGGCTTTAATCCTGGAACGTTTATAACGGTGGCATTCACACATCCCATCAAGCAAGTCGTCTTACGTTAACAAAAAACAACTCCCCGAGCTTAATCTTTGTGGACATGATAAATCAATTCGAAAAATTCAAACCATTTGTTAATATCGCGAGCGAAAAAAAAACAACTCAGCGATATATCCTTTATACCTTTGCACATTACGTGCGATCGGAAAGTACAAAGGACCCGAGGCAAGTCATATGTTACACATTTCAACATCCAACAATTCATCGTGCTTTCCAATCGATTCATGATTTCTGCTGTTGCTGCTGCTACAAGCTACTGTGTCCTTGGATACCATTGATATCCTTTACGCTTGCAATACATTTCATTTGGTATACACGTACCTACGTTATACACGAAGGCCATAGAATTCGCTATTGGCAAGTATTGCCTCTATCCTCGTCGGTCGTACGATTGGGAAAGGATTGCGTTTGAGGATTTTTCTGTAAAATGTAATTTCCCTGAAAATTGTTGAGACATCAAAAAGCTCAAGCTTAACTGTGTTAAAAAACTTTACACAGCGCAGAAAGAAAGTTCATGATATTTTATAATATCTTTGAGGAATTTAATGTTGTTTTCCGTTTGAATGATTATCAGGTCAAAGGAAAGGATAAAAGGAATCGAAAACACGAAATCTGGGCGGAGAGAGTTGTTATTTTCATATTTTTTTCGTCTCCATAGAAGATATCGGTTTTGTTTATTCTTTTATAGATTCACGTTTGTTTTCAACATCGACATAGATTCTGTTGTTGGGAGAACCAGATTAGATTGCTGTTGTCTGGACTGAGTCGAAAGGATTTAGCTAAAGTATCGATTCCTGGTTTTTTGAATAAAATTTAAATAGTTGTATAAAATTCGCTTCCAAATTTACATTATAACATAGGATAAATCTGTAGGTAAGCTGAACTCCAAACTCAAACGAGGACATCTTATAGAGATGCCGCACTTAATGCACTGACGGAACCTAAAGGATTCGTAAATAGAATAAATATTCTAAATAAATATTATTATTATATTATAGATAAATATTCACTGACGGAACGTAAAGGATTCGTAAATAGGACCTTTATAAAATAGGCAAGATCTTAGATCATCAAACCATGAAGCTGCAGATTTTCTTGGGAAAGTGTTTCTTAGAAGGCTGTTTCAGAGAGCTGAGACCGACAGCGTGCCGTCTTGTCGTAACTTCAACCATGGGACCTTCTAGAATATATACAGACCGCAATCGTGAAAGCAAACAACACCTTGCATTAGGAGTTTGGAAACGTCCCGATTCAGAAGATGCCGCGTTTATGCTCCATTGAGGTATTCATACGCGAGAAAAAACGAACAACGTGGGCGTTCATCGAGAAGGTGAAACTGCAACCTTTGAAGTACAAGATACAAAGGATTTCCATTGGAAGGATAAGTTTCAGGTCGCTAGTAAACAATCTTCCTAATTATTCATGGCAGTTTTTAAACTGACCCAAATTTTTTAAAACCAATTACAATAAAAAACCAATTAGAATCCTTCTTGGTAACACAATCATTGCAGAAAGACATAAGGTATCTTTCATAAATACATAAGGTGAAAGGTTAGCAAGTGTGGTTAGTTTTTCAATCTCAGCTCGATCAGTCACTGGGATTCCGACCTTTACTTTACCTGTGCCTCTACCTCAACATCCCAAAAAAGCTGGGGTCCAAGTGTTCGATGCCAGTTCACGCTATGATCCACTTGACCATCTATATACTTTAATTGGGTCTATTCTAGTGACATTTTGGTCGGCTGATGCAGCTCTCACTAGCTCATCCGCTCTTTCGTTTCCCTCTACACCGCTGTGTCCAGGGACCCATGTCAGTTTTACATCTACTCGGGCTTATGCGACTTTGAGAGCCTGCCTACAATCCTGCATCAGTTGTGAAACTACGCGGTTAGATGCAAGCGACTGCAGTGCCGACTTAGTGTCGGAGAGTATTTGTATTCTTCCATTAAGGTTGTTTGTTCCCGCTTCTATAGCCGCTTTTATTGCAAACACTTCCGACTGGAAGACTGTGGTGTGGCTCTCTAGTTTATAACTTCGGTTGAGTTGTGAGTGATCTGAAAAAAAGATTCCGGCACCACTACCCTCATCCGTTTTGGGATTATCGTTGTAGATCATAGTTTCACTTCCAGATGTGAAATCCTGCACCGTTTCCCACGCTTCTCTGGTCAGTATGCTGGTCTTGTATGGAATCGTTGTGTCCACTATCGGTTGGATTCTATCCAGCTCTCTTTTATTTGAGGGGGCCATTCCCTCCATTTTTATGGTATAAATTTCACATTATTAAAATCGTTACTTTTTCTCAGGAAGTTGATGCAAATGGAATTGTAATTGTTTTATTTGGAAAAAATTTTCCGACCAGAAAAGGCTCCAGTAGAAAAATTCGATCAACATGTTTTGGGTTGTGTCTTGGTGGTCTTTATGTCGTGTCTTAAAATAATTTCGGGTACAAATACCAACGCAATTATGATAAATCGGTCAAATCCCGTTAAAATGGAGCAGTGTTAGTGTTGATTAATATTAAAAGTGTGCCCCAGACGAACAACACAAATTTTTATCACAAAATCCACATGACGTAACCATTGTTGAGGATCACAAACATTTCAGTCTCAAATTTACCAAGTTTAACACAAAATTTTACACATTTAGTCGTAACTTGTACAGTTCATTCTTCCTGAACTCTGGAAAATTTCTCTTCAATATGAGCTGTGCGCTTATTAGAGCAACTAAGAATCAAACTGAATTGAGCAAAATTCATGAAAAATAATCAACGCCAAAAATAATCAACTAATCACGGCAAGAGAGGAAAAGAGCATTTTGACAGTTCAAACATAAAAATTCGCTGCCGATCTTTGTTTTTTTTCGTCACAATACTCCGATCTGAGATTTTGACAGTAGACATAATCCAAATGCTGAATAGAACAGAACATCACACCGATGCTGGCGCACCACCGAAACGCGTGTGTGGACGAATCGAAGGAAGTGACGGGGAACAACGGAATCTTCTTCAGAATATAAAAAACGTTGAATCGAACATCTTTGGCCGCTTACACTTTATGTCTCAAAAACAATGTTTATGAATTATAAATAAATGCGTTTGATAGATGGATTCGATTTCCATAAACTATGCAGCCTTATTCTTTTGTCAGAGATCTCCAAGGTTATGAAACAACGGAAACTGCAATGGACCGGTCATGTACAACGAATGCAGGTCGATCATTTACTAAGAAAAATGTTCGCAAGTAAGGCTAAGGAGTTAAGATCAGTAGGAAAGCCTAAGAATCACTTGATTGAATCTTGATTGAATTGAGTTGAAGGGCAGTGCATCGCTCAAAGGGAGGATACGACCGATGGACTGAGACTTTGAAGGCTTTGTGTACCGTCTGGAGCAGGCTTTAGTATCCTGAGACGGAGACAATCTTGAACATTTAAGGATAATAACAGTTCTGTTCATGTTCTACAATAGGATTGTATGTTCCTTTCATCATTTTTTCTATGGAAACAAAGTGAAAAGTTTAGTGTAAATAAACTGAAGCAACCGCATAGCATGTAGCGGAGCCCGGCTACTTTCTGGCATTAATATTTCATTAATAATTTCTTGAAAAAATGGCAATATCAACTCCAAATGATTATTTATGGATGCACTTGTTTTATGAAAGGATTGTGGTTAAGACCGAAGCTTTATGAATCCCAAAACGACGACATTTTTTACACGTGTGTGAAACTATGAAAGTTTAAAAATATTTTTATCCCTTATGAAAAAGGTGGTTAATAAATAAATTCTTCAGATGGTGCTCATTTCAGGTATCCTTTTCATAGTGCAAGTTTTCATACTTTACCTTGTACGAAATACATCTTTAAACAGGCGTTTTAGTGAGTGTTTACTAGAGTAGAGGATTAGGGTAGCTATTTGCTAGCTCCTTACACCAGCAATAAAATTAGGAACAATTTGTAGCCAAATAGCTCTAAAGCTGGCATATGTCAAGTTTATGTAGATCATGCCCACAATTATCGGTTTCCTTTCTCCTTATGACTTAACAAATTGCAAAAAAGAATTCGACATCTGGGCCCTCGATAATAGTATCAAGTATTATTAAGACTTCAGGGATACAGCACGAAGCATTTATTCCTTAAACATATGTTTCGCCTTTCATTCGTTCTAAGTCTGTTTTAACATATTTTACATCTTCTCTTTCATGTTTGACAGCTGAAAAATGAATGGGAAACCATAAAAAAGGCGAAAAAATTACGAAAATCGACAGGACTCAACTAGCATACACCTTGGCAGTACATAATAGATTCCACATGCCATTCTAAGAATGTGTCACTTGAATCCTATATCTCATCACTTCACATGTAAAAGGAACCACATATCACCTTGGGTGAAATCAAGAATTCTCAAGTTCTTCCTTTGCCAACCATATACGTATCATTCGGCATGTATGTATGGACATCTTCCCCCTGCGGGCTTCCATATTATATATAACATATGTGTACGTCACGTAAAATGATGGAGTCAACATTTGATATACCAGCATACATTTTGCATGTTAAACACACGTATTCGGCATTCAACAGGATTCTAAAATTTATTTATGTACATGCAGGCACGTACTTATGAGCAAGCACTCAGCATCTTGTTTTTGGTGGATTGGGTGGCCAAGCTCGACCGTGTCGAAATTAATGGTAGGTAATCTCGCAGAGATCTCTCCACTCGACTTTGAAATGTTGCGCTTGGCTTCCATTTACTTTCAGGATGGGAAAATTCAATTCCATTCATTCGTCCCTCTCTGAAAATTCAGAAACCGTTTGGTATTCAAAATGGAGTAAAACATTTGTCAGAAGTGCTCTCGATGCAGGCGGTTTGCGCTTATTAACACTTTTCAATGATACTCATACGTTCCAGGTTATCCGGGGGAGGTTAACTGATTCGTGTGATTTCCCACCGGAGTAGGTGAGAAATTAATTATGCATTAATATCTTGTCATCTCAATCGACTTATATGACAAAAGCCAAAATTGATCACAACAGGAGCAAATAAACTAGCCCAAAACTCCGATTCTATGAAGGACATCATACACTTGTCTGATGAAATCAAGGCAAACTGGCTGCGATGAATATTTTACTGAGAAAACTTCAGGTGGCTGAATATGAGATCTCTTCTGAAAATGCGAGGATTAAGGTAGTGAAATCAAACATTTTTATTAAGTAATTGTTCGTCTATGAACCCTTCAGAGTTCTCTCCATTCTGACACTGTTCCCACACATTGAGAGAGTCCTGGGGCGCTCCTTTTACAATGAGCTTCAGTTCCTTTGTTGTATTTACCTGAATTCCGGCAAATATTTCACAAAATCTCCTATTCAGAAGTCTTTGAGTTTGCAGAACGAGAATAAAGACTAAATGGGAAGGAACGGAAGAACATTGTTCTGCCTTAAACTCAGCATCCGATGTAGCATACATTCTTTAGGATCGCAATGTATCATTCATTTTTCATAATTTCATAACAAGACCCAACTAATATCCTGCACTCATCACCAACCTGCCTGAAAATTGAACGCAAATTTGTCCACACCAGACAGTTGTTGTTGTCAAAATGAGGATCTGCAGTTGAGGAAGTTTGAACTAGTTCGAAAATATTAAAATCACTTGAAATACGCCATAAGTTTTTCATTTATCGTAAGCATTGTTGAACAAACATTTCAATCTCAAATTTTCCAAGTTTAACACAAAACTTCACACACCAAATTGTTATTGCTTCAGGTTCATTCATTCCATTGTTTCTGATTCTGAAAATCGCTCTTCATTACGAACCACGTGATTATGCGTCGAAGCACTTTCGGATAAATACGAACAAACATTAAAAATTATATACATTTTAACAATAAAACAGAAAAAACAACCGGTAAGCTAATAAACCGATAATATAATGGCCGCTGAAATAGAAAAGAGCGTTTTGACAGTTTTGCGCATAAGAATTTTGTATCGAAGTCGCTTTCGATCTTTGCAGCATCCTGTGCCGTGATCGAAATGTCGTTACAATAATCACTTCGGAATATGCCAAAATTCAAATGCTGCTGTGAGCATTTTTCACAGATCTTACTTTTGGTCCTCCCACTATCACAAATTGTTAGGGAATTTCGTTCATCCTGCAGGATAAGTTGGGTTCTTAGCTCAGCAGAGTGCTCATAATAAGCTCATTTAAGACGATCCACACTTACTTTCATCTCTATTCTATGTATTTCCAGCTTGAAGACATAATTTCTCGAATTTCTTTCTACGATTTGGTATAAAACTAAGTAAGGGTGCTCGAGTAATTTTTTCATACAGTGCATGCATAGGAACTCATGAGAACAAGTTGAACGATCAGTTGGCATGTCTCCTAATAATTTTCCAGCCCACAACAGTGTGCATACATTCCATCGAAGTCTTCTTAGTATTTAGTTCTGCTAGTACTTAAGCAGAAATTTTAAGTTAAAGTAATTAAGTCTCTGAAGAAGACCAAACAATTAGGTTGGAAAATCGATTTCGAAAATAAACGAACAACAAAGCATTTTATGTGTTTGCATAAAATTTTTTTGTCAATCCCCCTTAATTTAGGACTCCAATTGCATCCGTCAAAGTTGCTAATGTCAGATTATTTTCACGAAACACTTAGAATAATTGGAAATTCTAGTCAAGAACAGCATGTTCCAAGTAAATGTTCATTTATATTGTTGCACTGCCTTCGGTTTGCTCCGTCTTCTGATTTCTAAGCTGATCTTAAGTATTTCAATTGACTATTACTCTTTATCAATTGTTGACTTCATAATCTTCAAACTTCACCACAACCGTGAATTTTTAACCACTGAAGTTGTTAACGTTGAACATTTATTGCTTACTCATATCACTAATTGGTTGATTTTCATCGTACATTTCTTACAGTTTGAGTGGAAGACTCACCAATTTGAAAAAAAAATTAAGATTTCTCCATTTCGTTCGACGGAAAAGCGACGCATTTCGTAAATGTCAAACATAAGACTAATTTTCTGTCGCATAGGAAATGTCATCAAACGGTCCAATCACAAAATAATGCGTGAACCAAGTTCATAACAGGATGACTGCTCACCATAGCAGTGGCCTAGAGCTGTGAGTGACCAGAAAGCACAGCAAGCCTCATAGTTTCCTGCTGAGTTACGCAACTCAGTAGGGAAGGTATTTTCAGTTTTCATGTTCTTCACATGGAAAAGGAGTGTAGTTACGGTTTCTATCTTGGTGCGAGAATAGACGAGCTCCTTCGAAATTATCTGGTAGGTAAGATCCTAGCTTCCAAGTACCGAAAACCACGGCCGAACAGTTCTGTTTATAAAAATGACGATTATCTATTGTTTGTGGTCATAAATTGAGGAAGGGTTCTCTTTGCTTTGCCCTTTGACATCTGAGGGATTTGTTTTATATTAGGGTGTTACACTGCGAAGCTAGAGGGGCTGAGTGCAAAACAATGTGGCCAATAATTTCATGCTTGGGTTCTGAGTATAAAAATTAATTTAGTTGAAAGTCCTGTTACGGTAGGCCACCACGAGTCCAACTTTCAGGGCGCAAACAGCCATCGTCAACAACCACTGCTACCAGTTTGTTTATTACTAATTGTGTTATCAGGATGTTTGACTTCATCGTTTTCATTTCTACTCTGAAAATAAAAAAAACACTGAGTTTGATTTTTGAATATGAGAGCTCACTACATCAAAATCCGTCCCGATATGTCAATGTTCAAAAAAGTTTTGTAGGACAAAACCTCACAGTGAATTGAATAAGTTAAATCACTTTTCCACATTTGCGTACCCCGTACAACCCCTCCCACCGCACATATAAACACATGTGACGGTTTTCATATGTATCCACACTTGATGAAATCGAGCACGTTGAAAGTGTTATACGTGTAAATTCCAAGAAATAAAAAATTCGCTACTGTTGATACAAACTAAATCACCAAGAATTATATTATCCTTGAAGGAAGCAAACAAGGTATTTCTTTTATTAGTCGAGATGAGAGCGAACGAATGCGGGAGTGTGTATGCAATTGAAGCAACTTTTTGTAGAGCAACACAAAAGACCTGTGAATAATACGTACTAAAAATGAGCAACGAAGGACATTGTTGTGAATAAGAATTACAAGAGAAATCTACCCGAAAGTCACAGAAAAAGAACAGCCCCAAAGTGAATTATACTTGACAATGAGGTTTTATGTGTTCGCTGTTATAGCAAGTTCGTGATAGTCTTATTATTGAAGGCTTAAATGTTTCATTGCGGCAGAATAATAAAAAGAAACTTCAATGAATTTGGCGTTAAAATTTAAATTTCGGGCGAAAATAAAAATTGTATTAGTGTTTCGGTTGGATGTTGAATTACAAAAACTTGTTTGAATTTTATTAGCCCTTATTTTATTTTTTAGTGAAGTTGACTGGAATGATAATTTCAAAAAATGACGTCACACAAAACACCAGACTTCATCTAGAATTTGTGCGTCTGATTTTAATTCTCTTTTATACAAGTCAAGACCCTTATAAGGCTCTCATATTCTCCCATTCATTATTTTTTGACCATATTAATTATGTGGTAAATTACAAGAATTGTGATACAAAAAGTTTACTTATTTCTCTCCTTTAAAGCTGACAACACCCTTCTCCTCCTTCTCCTATATTTGTCCATAATCGGCTGAATTATTTGTTCCTCTTGCACCGCAATCGCTTATGACGTTTGCCTGTCAGATGACAAAGCACTTTGTACATAACCACAGCATATTATGTTTGCTCTATAAATCATGACGTTGACTTGAAATTAAGCCACGAAAGCGTTGATTGGCATCAATTGACGAAGACAGTGTGAAGCTGCTCGGATCTCAAAATTGGATTACACAGTCAAAAAAGCGAGAAATTTTGAAGGCCAAGGTATCGAGTTTAAGGCAGTCTGCCATATTCTTTCCTTGATAAGCCTTTGATGTAGCCCAAAAGTTCCGGACAACTTTGATTCAGGTAAGGTTTCATTTCAAACTAGAAAATGCACGTTGTTTCACGGTCCTTTAGTTTAAGATTTATAAAAATACTGTCCGTTGAAAATAATCAGCCAGTTGATATGCACACTGCAAACTAACGGCGTAAGAGCGTACAGCAGTTAAAGAAACTTCTTGCGGTTTTTACCAGGACCATATGTTCTAAAATAGCGCAATAGCCTTAGAAAATAAAGGAGGCAAAATACTGAGCTAGCCAGGAATAACTCATCGATTTCTATCGAACATTTCACGACTTAGGCTGTCGCGCCAAAGCAGAATCTCAGTAATTAAACTTGGTCTTTAATATTCTCTCAAGAATAAATTCACGACATCAGCAAGGATTTGCTTAGCTTCTAATTGGACACCAGACATGAATGGTTAAGCATATTGGCTGAGAGATAATTGAAAATGTTTAGTCCTAGTCCACACGGAATACATCCTAGGAACAATAAATTCCTTGTCAAGCCGTGCATACTGTCACTGTGGAATCCCTTAGCTTTGCGATTCGATAATTATTCAATTAAGCTACATTTTGGCACTCAGTAGCAGTAGACAAATAATTCTGTGAACTTAATCGACTTCAGCATTTCCTCCTTTGACTTTTCAACCGACCAATTGTACAAGGATAACCAAAGTTGTTAAAAGTTGAATTTTCCCTAAAGTCAGCTTGATTAATTAGAAGTGCGACTAAAGGTGAAGTTGTTGGAAAAATCCTTTTCGTTTCCACTGATAAAAAGAGAAAAATACTAATTTAATTTATACTGGATAAGGGTTTGCTAAAATGAAATCCATTTACGCCTTACAAAAATGGGTCGAACTCTCTTCCTGAGAACTTAATACAGAATTTTCTATTATGTCCTTAACACCTCCGCACAATCAAACGAACTGGACAGGTTGGTCGGATACTTGCTTAGAGAAATGCTTGCAAGCAAGTTGACTCGACGGTGTCGTATATCTAAATCTTCTTGTTTGCCCATCCTGCTGACAGAATCCCATTAAATCTTTCTGGTCGGCACTTGAATCCTTGAAATGATAATGAAAATGGTTATGCGTCATAGCTCGCTGATTGGCTTGATCGAATCAATGTCAGATTAGAAAAAAGGGTTTCAAAGGATGCTTTATACGCTTAGGATTCAAATTTGTCTTGCTAATCATTCACTGGTTGTTGAGTTATTTCATTTATGATTCATGTTTTCCATAAAAAATCCTTTTTTAAACTTTAATATTGGAAAATCTTGAATGGGATTGGGAAATGGTTACATTTAATTAAATAATTACAAAACCTCATGGTTTCAATGATGAGCACACCGGATCAAATTGTGGTATTACCAGGAGTATGGACTAGATGATGAAAGGAATATCTTAGAGCCGTCAAATGTCCTCAGGAAAGAAGGATATTTCATGCCTGCATACTATCACATAATTAGTTCACTCATTTCAGAGCTTTGATGAAATAATCAGAAAAGGAAACGGTTGCCATCACCTATCCGGCCGATAGGAAAGTATTCGCCTTCTTCAGAACACTTCCACTGAGCGAAGTACACTGTTTTGACTGTTTCTTGGTGATTGGTGTGTATGAGTCCACACGTGATTCGTTGAAGGTCACGAAACAACGCAAAAAGTCCCTTGGTTTTGCGCTTAAACAACGTCAAACCCAGCTCTGAAATGATCTCACGGTTGCGTTTATTGTCCCAAGTAAAGAAATACGGCGCCCATGGCGCGGACAGCTTTCTTATGCCCACAAATTTATTCAGGTTTATTTATATTTACCCAGTTTGCGTCTCCTGTCTTATGAAGTACCTACTACCTCTGCTATCGCGCGAACTTTCAATTGGGAGTCTGTCAAGATTAGATTTTGGATTTTTGTCACGTTGTCGTCCGTAGTAGTTGTTTTGGAGGCATCTGGTCGTGGCTTGTCAAAAACCGATGTGAAAATCATGTTGAAAATCGTTAAACGAATTGCAGAAACAAAGTCATCCCACATAACATCCAAGAACTCTTTAATTTCCTTTCCAAAAACAAGAATTGAATCAACGACCTTTCTCCGTTTTTCTTAAATCCGCGGAAATTTCCGCTTACACGTGGTTAACTCAAAACTTCGTGTCCGACTCGGCTGAAATTTTGACAGAAGTTGCCGAAGAGAACATACTACACGATAATGAGATTCTTTGCGACAGTGGCACCATCAGGCGGTGAGGCTAAGCTCATTTATATGAATCGATCAACACTAAGTGGATTTCTTCGGATTCAATTCTAGGCGCGAAATTCAAACCATGTTTTTCGAATGGATTTTATTTGGCCTTCAAAATATATTATGCAGCAATTAATCTAAGGAATAAATCAGAATAGGGAAATGGTTCCGAATCAAAACACAATTCTTGACACACTATTTGCCTGAAAATTAACGTTATAATTAAAATTTACGAAAAATTAAAAGAAATTAATTTGAATACCGAAAAAAATTGAAAATATTTCACTATTCCAACCAGGAAAGTAAGCTCTTCTCCATCAATTTCCTTGTCGTTATGCCACATAATTCGTATCGTCCTAGCAATAACACGCTTATTACCACCTTACTATCTTTCAATCATTATAAAAACTACGTGAAACTTTTACTCCCTTATCGATACGAAACTTGAGTTGTTCTCAATATTAATCCTTTGAGTCGAGAGTCAAATTATTTGCCATCTCATCGGGAATCGTTCATGACTTGTGGTTTCGCCAGTCGTAATACAAAATTTTCATAGTACCATTAACAATATCGCTTCAATGTATGCAACAATGGAATAATTTACTCAGCTAATTTGCATGTAAAGGACCCAATTTACTGAAACAATGACACCATCAGTTGAATTGCTTTGAAATTTGCAAGCAACACATTCAGTTTTCCAGTAATATTTTATGTACCACCAACACGAAATCCACGTAAATTGTGCCAGTGTACATGTTGTTTGTATGAGTTGATTAATATTAAATGATTTATAATCGCATGAAATTCAACTACAGGACAATGCTATGAGTATTAAGGGATTTAGTGTTCAGGATCTAAACTATTATAGAATTTTAGTCTGGGGAAGGAATATGTTTCGAGCATGTGTTGCAATTGTTTATTCAAATGAGAATTTTGATTTGGACATTTCAAGGATGTCATTTTGAAATTTTAGTGCCGGTCAGAGGATTCACCGATGCATCTAATAATGTTTCTATTAAAATTTATGCATGCAAGGATGTCTAATTTTTTTCCGAAAAGTTAATGCTGGTTAGCCGGGATGAGTTGGAGAAAAAAAGTGCCAGGATCACAACAAAAGGTAATGGAGGCTTGCATAAGTAAAGACTCGGCATGGACTGCAATTCTTAAGTCTTTCAGCGATGTTATGAGGAAGTGAAATAAAATTCCAGCATGAAAAGTATGTTCAAATTACCCTCATCAAAAATTAACATGGAACTCATATCAAAACACAACATGAATCTTGAATCGACCGATAAAATTCACGCCAAGGTTGGCGCAATACTCAAAAATTATCCTGAATTAATTCGCATATCGAAACAATGACTCAAAAAATGTGCGTTTATTGCCAATTGCATATGTAGTTTTTATTCGCGACTGGCCATACTGCTTTTATCTAAACGTCAAAATACTGTCAAACGATTCGGCTCGAATCGTTGCGAGATTAAATAGTGGTGATTTTGATATTAGTGATAAATACCGACAGGGACAATGGAAAAAGAGAAAAGATAAGGCTTTAGTGATATTGCTCAATGAAGGAAGAACTTGCAGTATTACAATACAAAAATAAGGCAATCAGTTGCCGCACAAACTAAAGCCAAGGAGATGTCGAAAATTTGTTTCGCACGTTTGAAATGTTTCTTTAGAGCCATGATTAGAAGTAGTATCTGCACCAGATTGTTACTGGTGATGAAAAATGTATTCATTACGACGACTGCAAGCATGAGCATAATCTGATGTGAATTGAAAGCACTCTATGTAGACAGCAGCGAAAACAAGTGTCCATTTTATTTTAGATTTTAGAGGGGGTAAGGGGTTTCATTCATAATAAGTTGCTAAAATCAGGCCAGACAAACACGAAAGACCCGCACCCGCACCGCACCGCAATTGATTTGTCTAGACTGAGCATTAGCCGTAATACATTAAGGGCTGTTGTTGCCCATCATGCCAAAGACTGATCACACGTTGCTATACTGGTCAAAAACTATTCAAAGAAAGAGGATGGGAAGTTTTATCGCTACTGCCTTATAGCCCGAAGTTGGCCTTAACCATTTGTTTAACAACCTGTGCAGACTGTTTTTACAAAGACTACGCTTCGCATGAGAATTGAGGATCGAAAATTGGCTTTTTTTATTCCTGGCTACAAAGGACAAACAATTTTTGTTGAATGGAACGCATAAATTGATAGAAAAATGGAACAATGCTGATGCTTTGGGCAGTGACTTCGTTCATTATGTTGTCTATCAAAAAGTAATTTTTAACAATAATAAGTCTGTTAAGTTAAGCTAAGTTGAAGTTCAAACAATCAACCAGCATTCAGCATGCAATTTTCCGTAAAATAATCATAAAATTGAGCGCCATTCATAAAATTCAAAGTCTTCAGTGGTCAAATTGATGGTGAACTCACTTTTCGGCGTGAGATTCCTCGCTTGTCAGTATTTTTTCAAATTATTTGTTGCAAATTAGGAAGCCATAAATTTAAATCAACTCGACCCTGGGCGTATTCATTGAAATCCAATCTAGCAACGTGCTGACTGATTTATCTCTCCTAGTTTTATATTCGTCTGAATGAAGTGGAATTCCCAAAGTTTCAACTGGATTGATTTCATGCCATCATGACTAACTGATACATGTGCGTCTATTTGGATCCTGTTTTTAGTATCGACTGGTGTCTAGCTTTTCGTCCTCCAGCTAATAATAGTCCTTTGCTTTACCTACCATGAATCCCATCGGGACCATATTTCAAATGTGAAAGGATCGAAACGCACTTATTAAAAGATAAAAAAGAAATGCTAAAGGCTTGATCCTAGAGTAGATCTTAAGTGTCAGATAATTTATTGCATGACCCTTGCCAATTTATCGCGAAGGGTATCCGCATAAAGAGTTTAAACGGAGCTGATATATTTCCAAGGGATTTTTTCCCTTCCAATAAACCGCCAAACAGCAGAAGACATTTTAGGCTCGAGTGTAATCATGCGTAACAGATTCCAGTCAATTTGCACAGGAAGTTTGTGTCTCTGTACCCGACAAAAGGCGCCTCCTAATTGAATTGTTTACCAGGGCATAAAGGGCCTGTTTTCGTCTTTATTTCAGGATAGCTCATCTGCTGATAAGATTTGAATAAACCACGAAACTCATCCAAAGTCCAAGTGTTTCTGGTTGTTTTTTTTTTCAATTCCCTAATGCTAAAGCAAATAAACTATGTTTGTGGTGAGGCAATCCCATTCACGAAGGATATTTACACAGCAATTCTATCCTTTCTTTCGTAGGTAGTTCTGTTTTCCACTAGTGGATTGACTTGATGCATGTAATCTCATTTTTATTCAATCGTAAAATTGTCGTGTTTTTGTAGACAGCAGGACGACAAGTCCAGAATATATTACGAAGTAACTACGGCGAAGTCAAAAGTGAATTTTGCTGGCAGGGATTGCGAGGAGAAAGTAAAGTAAGTTTAGTTTGTTCCAACGACCACTAGGACGTCCGCATGAAATGTTGGAACTTAAAAGCATTGCTTTTGCCGGAGGTAATTTATTGGCTAAGTTGGTCCCAATTTCGCCTTGGACTACACTGTTTAAAATTTCAGTGATACCGTTGGCTGTACACTCGGTAAATGTGATGCAATGGAGTATCCTTGTTCTCGAATTGATTGAAAAACGATCTTGTTTAATTTATAATCAAACAAGATGAATTTCACAGACAAGTTCGATTGTCTTTGCCATTTGTTTTGGATGAGGGTTGTGAAGTAGAATAAACAAAAAAAAGGCAAACTTATTGAAAGTGTTAAGTGCAACGTCCTTGTTGTGGATGTTTCAGGACTAATCGAGAAACATTCTCGCTATTTTAAATAAGCACCTTAAGCTTAGAAAGGGATCGAAAAGACTTGGAAGTAAATAGCAATAAATGGGAAAACACGAATGAGTCAAACTTTTACCAAAACCCGAATGCATCCTTTGATATCCAGGAGGCCATTGTTTACATCTAGTCACCTTAAAAACTTCAACGCATTACTCTCCCCATTCTATCTCTGTTAATTGTTTGTAAAAATATAATTCAAACCATTCCAACCCTTTAACTGAAATATGTTCTCATCGGGGTCCTTGGTCATCACTTACTAATTCCCATACATTCTAGTTTATTCCGTTCGACATAATACAGAGTACCAGAATAGTATTAAATGTCACAATAAATTCAATAACTTTTCCAGCGCATTCACTTGGAGAGTCTGAACATGATAAATCGTTTCTGCGGACTTCCATCTTATCGGAATGAAAACGCCATTCGAGAGGATGTGAGAAAATGTAATGATAGAAACGTGAAAAAATATTATTCCCTTTCGATTTCATATCATTTTATTTGATGTAGGACATGAGGCGCATTAGGCAACCAATAATAATCGATCCTTTTTGGTAATATGATATTTGTGATGTTCTTGGATGTTTACGAAAATAAGTGCAGCAATTGATGTACGTTTTATGAAACAAATCAACAACATGCAGCGTCAGGATGTCAGGAATATGAGATTTATAATTAGTTTAAGTGAGTCTGTAACTTTGTTCCTAATTAAAAGCATTGATGAACATGATAAGCAGATCCTATGAGGGTATACAAGTTAGATGCATTAGCTGCTTCCCATAATTCCTAACATCTTGTTAAGCTCTTTGGATAATTCTTGTTCTCTCTTTTCATATGTACATTTAACAGTCCAGTAACCTTTAGGGTTCCTTAGACAAGGCATCTTAGATAATTCCGAGAATTCTAACGTTCTGATTCTACCTAAGATTGGACGAGTGGGTAATTACGCGACTGAGTATAGTTGTCCTTTATAAAGAGGATTCTTAATAACAATGTTCGAAAAGGGTTCCAGAATTAACCATGCAAATCCAAGAACAAAACTCTATTAACCCTCAACATTCAGATGTGACTATTTAACTTGTAATCTTTATTCTGTAATCCTGTTACTCTGAGTGCTAAATTTAGGAGGAGAAAGGCTTGAGCACTCAGTTAAGAACTGAATCAATCTCTGAATCAATCCAATCTACTGCCTGAACTAGTATATAAGCCACAGAAGACCAATCAAAACAGAATCCTTACAAACGGCTCTAAAACAGAAGAACAGCAGAAAATCGCTACCAAAGTTTACCACCATGACTATCCGCTACATTATACGAAGCTACAGGGAATATCACGGTTTAAAGTGAGTGTTTGATGGAGAACAATCTAAAAGACAGACTGCAGATTCTCCGAGACAGCAAGTGGACAAAACAAGTGCTTGCCTTTACCAAAGAGCTTTCAGAATAATAAAAATCTTGAGATTGCTATGTTTTTTGGCCTCATGTTAAAACATCGAGTTCCAAGCATTTCCTAGAGAGGAATATACCTACACTATACCTACGAATAGCGATCCTAGTAGGATCCATGCTAAAAGCTCAAAATGGCTGACACATGCCAAGCAAACAAAGAGAAAGAAGACTCTTTTCCGTGAATCTAATTGACTGCAACAGATTTGGAAGAAATTGTGACCACTGAACTAGCGCTTTCCAGCAAAAAAAAGTCTGACTAAATTTCATTAACGTCGACAAGATCAGGCATTGAAATAAAATGTCAGCTGACCGAAGTGATTTAAATTAAGGTTGGACTGAAGCAAGGATATGAGCTGACCCCACTGCTGTTTACACCTGGCTTAGAATATTTTACCTGGGAACTTCTCATTTGTACATGAGATCGAGCCAAATTGAAGTCGATGATAACACCATCATATTGCGGTCCAAAACCTCTGATAATGGGGTTTCCCAGTGCACCGAGTCGCACAGTAGGTTAGGCTGCAAATGAACGAGGAGAAAACAATGATCTTGAAAACAAAAAAGGAAATTCGATTTTTCCGAATAATTCTCGTCTCGTCTCGCATTGCAATCATTGGATACTGGCGTATAAAAACGCATTTTCAAACCGTTTGACATTTAGTGCCAGACTGGCAGTCACTTTGGATTGTATTTTGGACTGCATTTACTAGGACAGTACAGTCATTGTCAGATACAATAAAGTGAAGCTGTCTTTATCGGCATGGCGTTCATGTCTCATAACATCATGGTATGAACAAGAACAGCAAAGAACACCTCACGAGAGTTATCCAAGTATTCATAACACTTTCTATCCTGACCGTACCGCCCAAAAATGAGACGCTTTTACAGAAGAAAGCTTAATACAGTGCTTTTTCTAAAAAGGAGATTCAAATAGAGTTAAAAACACCTGAAAAGATCGTAAAAATGCTTTCCCGAATCCTTTTTGAAAGCTACAATCAGTGTGGGCATCATAAACTTAAGAATTTCATAAGCAAGGATACATAAATGCCAGCCGCTTGGCTGTTAGTTGCAAGCTTCTGAAGTTGTAATATTGTGTTGTTGTGTTGCACTGGAAAAAACCGAAGTGGTCATCCGAACGAAGAAGAGAATCCCCGGAATACGGCCTATCAGTATAGGGGACGAGCTGGTCGAATCGAAATTAGCAGTAAAGTACCTGGGCGTCCTGATAGATTTGAAGATGAGTTTTTCCCAACAAATCAAGGCAGTAGCTGACAAGGCTGCAGCGCGTGTGACGGCACTCACCCGATTAATGGCCAGCATAGGGGGCCCACCACATCAAAGAGACGGCTCTTAATGAGCGTTGTGCAGTCGCTTCTACTCTACGGATCAGAACTGTGGAGCGGCGCTCTCAGCAAGGAGTTACACCGGAAGCGGTTGGCACAGGTGCAGAGACAAGGAGCATTGCGAATCGCATGCGCATACCGAACGGTCTCCGGGGTGGCAGTGCTGGTAATCGCAGGGGTGATACCCATCACCCTCCTTGCGAGAGAGCGCAGAAGTATTTACCTGCGCAGAGGCGAAGATCGAAGAGAAGAGATCACCAAGGACGTCGCTCTCTCAGCGATTGGCAACAGTCCTAGGAGCAAGAAACAAGGGGAAGGTGGACTGCACGTCTGATCCCTGACCTGAGGCCGTGGTTCAGTCGAGTGCATGGTGAGACCGATTTCTACTTGACCCAGCTCTTAAGCGGGCACGGTTGTTTTCGGTCCTACCTGTACAAAATTGACAGAGCACGGTCTCCTAACTGTGTGTTCTGTGCAGGAGAGTTGGATGACGCCTGTCACACATTCTTCTACTGCAAAAGGTGGAGCCAGCAGCGAGGGGTCCTACTCAGCGAAATCGGAGAGCTCTGTCCGGAAACTATCGTCGGAGTAATGCTGGAAACAGTTGACAATTGGAATCGCGTGGCGCAATATGCTCGGGCAGTGCTTACATTAAAAAAAGCTTTATTGGAGCGCTTGGAGGCATCGGGGATGGATGAATCTCTTTTGTAGCACTTACTTCCTTTCCTGTCCTTCCCGTTAGAGAAGAGATACCCATAATGCGAAGGCGCCTCTAGGCGTAGGAACACGAGGCCTAGCCCGAAGTAATGTGTCAAACGGTTCCAGGCTAGGTTCTCAGGTTGACAGGGGAGGTGTTTAGTGGGTAGTCCAAATGCATTTTGCGTCTGGGAGTCCCACACTCAGGGCGTAAATAGCCTTCACCTCCCTACCACAAAAAAAAATATTGTGTTGTCAATCAGCGGTCATGAAAAAAATTTCAGATGCAAAGCAAGGAAATTGTGCAGATATTTTGTCGGTATGCTATTTTCAAATTTTCTTTTTGAGCTGTCAACTTTTTTCATGCATTCTAAATTCATTTAAAAAAAGTGACAATGTTAATTTGCTCAAAAACCAGCATTTTCAATGAGGATCCAGCTTTGGCTCACAAAGTTTCGTGAGTGAACGTCAAAGCCTGATCCTTTTTCACTTTATTTTCTTGATATTTTCCCAAGAAAACTTTTGTCTAATTTTTTTTTCTGTCTTTAGTCATCTAGAGTTTCCTTCGTTTTTTTTTTCTTCTTTTTTTTTAATTTGTGAGTCCTGCAGATAAAACTTCGATAGTAATGAATTATCATCAAGGAAGTTTATTTCACTTTTTTCAACACAACATTAATTAAAAAAATTAATCCCGATGAAAACCACCTTGAGCTAGTTACAACTTAATAAGAAGCACAAAGAAATCCTTTTTATAATCAAACCGAGAGAAGAAGAGGACGAAAAAAAACACTCTCCAAACTTTTTTGCCACTTTTTCATTTCAAAGATATACCTTTCGTTGCGGAGAAACATTACAAATACGTTTTCACTATCCTTAATGGGTAAAGTTACCTTGATACTTTAAAAATGCAGTGTGGAATGTTACATGTTTACAGTATAGTCGCAGAAGGAACAGGACCGTGCATTAGGAATGTAGAAAACTATCTTGCAATCCATTGAGAGTATCACTCTGCATCATTTTCGAAATTTATCTTTTGCACAACGTAACAGTTCCTCGAAGCCAGTTTTGTTGTACATATCTAAGCTGATGCGTCCCTGGACAGTGGAAAGGGATTAACTTTTAAGGAAAGTGGATTTCAATAAGTGTCAGGGCTCTAATTGGATAGGAGCTATACTATGTTCTATGCCAACTTAACTTTAATAGAAAATAAAGTCTGTTGCTTCAGCATATGGCTTCCTGAAAATATTCTCTCAAGGCTCAGATGGGATGGAAGTTATTGCGTTTGATAGTCCTTCTTTGAATAATTATTGAGTTGAAGTTGAAATGCCTTTCAAGATTATTTAAAGATGCATAAAATTTATTGAACGTTCCCGAGGCAATTCTATCGCTTGCAGCTTCATTCCATCCTTTCTAGAGGTTTCCAGGCTGTACTTTTCCAGGACCACAATTTGTATTACTCTTCTTTCTTACACATTTCACTGTTAACTACTTCCGCAACTTCTTCCAACATTTTTTTTTTCATTCCTTATCTTTTGCTCCTTGCAGTGTGAACAAATCGTTTCGCTCATTTAAACGATAAATAAGAAATGAATCACGTACCGTGATGTCCAACGGATGAACAATTTTATGACAACAGGACATTTGTCTTTGTTTGTTGCTTTTCCGATTGCGAGTGTACTTTTCAATTCAGCGTAATACTTATGCTATCGTAAA
Source organism: Stratiomys singularior (assembly GCA_954870665.1). Lineage (NCBI taxonomy): Eukaryota > Metazoa > Arthropoda > Insecta > Diptera > Stratiomyidae > Stratiomys > Stratiomys singularior. The sequence goes on along the minus strand of OX940881.1, from coordinate 6,597,576 downwards.
ATGATTTTTATAGTGTTGTCTCTGGAAGATTTTTGGTTTCAATGGTACTTTTGGAAGTTTTGTGTAGCTGTGCGGAAAAATTCCGTGGGGGATGTTTTGATGACTGGTCATTAAGTGAAATTGTATGTCATTTGGAAATGCAATTGTCATAGGATTTGAAAATGTTGCAGGAGATATCAAAAACTAAACTTGCGGTGGCAATAAAAGCATGTAGTAAAATTGTAGTAAAGATTAAAACAACAATTCTATGATGTCCTTTCAACCTGGACGAAATAGGATTTGAAAGGAAGTAATTGAAATGCATGTCACGATACGACAAACAAAACTAATTATCAACAGCTTGTAGGTGTCGATAGATAGGACTAAGTATATTGCCAGCAGACGCCAAAGTTATGTTTTCACCCACCCGCTTCTGTGAATCCGTGCTCATTGATTTCTCACTCTTCGATGGTTCCTTGAAGTTGTCCACTGTCATCGTTTTAGATCGGACGTACTTGTAACTAGTCTGGTGGAGCCTTGTGACCAGTACTGTATTGATCCTATTCATGCTGAAAATGAGTTCTGTTTGTGATATGTTCATAATCCTTCCGGCTGCCACCATTCAGCACAATTATAAGAATTCCTTGATTGTACATGAAAGTCTATATTACGTTCCTACAAATAACTGAAAGCATCTCAAAGGACAAATGAGGATAGTAGTCAATACAGCTCCATCGGTCCATACAGCAAGATGATTGCCATCAGTAGGAGACAGAAGGTGAGCCTTCCCTTGTAATTCATGAAACTTAAAGCAATTATTTAAAACCCACGTTCCCAATTCCAGAAAAGGATGTTCAATTGAAGAACAAAAAGTTTTGAATCTTTTTGCAGAGGTAAATATCAAAGGAAGTTGAGTGGGAGAATCCAAATAAGACGTAGTTTTCATGCCAATTTTGTTGGACGGGATAAGAGGCTCCCTCTGGAACATGAAGAAGTACACAACAACTGGACTACCAACTATTAACCCCTTCTGTAAACCAAAAAACATACTCGGTAACCCTTTGACGTAATACAGAATCCAAGGTGTCAGGTTTAATGGTTGCATAGGGTCACAGTAACCTTTTTCCAGGAGAATAAAGGCTAGCAGAGTTGTTACAGAAAGATCTCTCCAGGCTAGGCAACACCAAATCATCAAATATACGCTAGATAGTTGTCAATGCGATGTTATGGGCTACTTGAATCCATAGAACAACCGGTTTCAACATCCTTGCATCCCAAAACTTTGCTTAAGTAGGATCAACGTTGCTCTCACATTTTGCTGACAAGCTCCCTAAACTGGCAGTCTCATAGTCTCAGGGAAAAATCTGAGTGTGGTGACACACCGATATTGTACAGGAAAAACTGAAAACAAACCCCTCCCCGTTCAAAATCGAAGTCATATGGCAGCCAGTCCCAACATGCTTTCGGCTAGTTGATGATTTCAAACCGTTGATAAGCCACGCTGTTCTCATTTCTTTAGCTTACCCTCCAAGGTTTCTTTATCTTTCATGGGCTATACGAAACCATAAAAAATACCTACCACATGACACCCTACATCACCGTCTTCAGTGGTTCACACTTGTACTCAAAATGTACAGCAAAACCCCTTACCATTTTTACGCTACATGGGCAGACATTTCGTGACGGGATAGGATCTGAACAATAGAGATTAATTACAATTACTTATGGATTAAACCACAAACCAATGCCCCTCTGCATTGACAAAGTAAACGGTTGAATGATTCTCTACTTAATTTAATGTGTTTAAACCAGTGGTTGACGTAAATAATTGACCTTTTAAGCCTCCTCTCATTGATTGTAGCCCTCTACGGCTTAAGAGAGTGAATATGATGTCTCCCATGAGTTTTCATTACCGGAAAGTGCAATTTACAGCGCTCATCGGGACTGTCAAGAATAAGAACACTTGGTGGGGCACCCCTAATTTCTTTACAACCGTTGTAAAGATTGACTTCGACGAAATCCAGGTGCCTTCGGTTCCCAGCAATGCACAAATATTGCGGCCACGTTGACATTTTGTGCTATGGCTCTGGGTCTACACGAAACGTAAATAAAGCACTGACGTTACACTTTTAAGTCAAGCCCTCTTATTCAACTTCACGGTAGGCCTTTTACTATTTCAACAATGCTATTTGTGCAAGTGTCCTACATGAGTAGCAACCACCTTTTGCGAAAAACTAGCCGGTATCCCGAGAAAGCCGCTAACTGTCCTCGCTAGCGTTGAGAATTTCGAAATACCTCCGAAATTTATATCACGATTCGGCTACTTACGATCATTTATGTATGGGTGCGCTTTGACACTTTGAGACCGATTGTGACGTATGGATCCGGTTGCAATCTATCACATCAGCTGATAGGTTGTGGACAATCAAATTACAGTTCAGAGTTTATTTGGTTTTATGATGTCTTGTGAGTATTCTTTTTGTTTTAACAAATGCTTTTTACCATACTAATACATTCACGAATTTGTGGTGTTGAAAGTATTCTTGAGATTCACCAAAACGGACCGTAGTACTAGATAGCTGGTAATTTGCTATTTTACCCCATACTAACCTATAACATGCGTTCTTTTGTAGGACAGGAGACCCTTTGGTGTACTCATATCCTTGTCTTTATCTCCATTTGGTCCCATGTAGATTCTGACGGATGATTGTATTTACTTCTCTTAATTTAAACATATTCAGGCCCCTTTTGAGCACCAGTTGGCTTATTTAGGCTCCCTTTCTAATCATAAGTATGAGCATGATGTGTGAATCCTATATGCAAAACATTTTTTACTGTGCACAATCCTGGATCTCAATGTGAAACATGCAGCGAAAATTAAATAAAGTTTTTCCCGCACGAATCCTCGTCCTTTCGTTACCTTTGCTAACATGATTGCTGTTAAATGTGGATAATTGACCACAGTCACAAGTGGTCCTTACTCAGAAATCCCTAACTATCACTTCAGCCTAAGATACATTAAGCTTTGTTCACTGTAATTACTATGCAAACCATTCAGGATTCAAAAGACTATCATCCTGCAATTCAGTGATACAAATTCCTCTTCAGCAAGCCAAATTTAATTCCACCTTAATTAGTGTACATTACGTTATTCAACAAGACTACTCCATGGCTCTGTTGGAAACTTTCATTGCACCTCTCACTCTTGTTCGGCTTTCACCGCTACAGAAGTTCCCTCAAACAATACTTCAAAACATCGCAAAGTGCATTTCAAATTTACGACACTTCCACAAGAACTTCCTTCGGCACAAAGACGCGACATTAACAAACTAAAGTTGATCTACTAAGGCAATGCTTGCATTAAAAGTTTATTCAATCAATTTAGGAAAATTTTAAGTGCTCTAGAGTTGCAGACAAGGAATATAAAATGTCACTTGAAAGCCAGCGAAAATGTTGCAACAGCTGATGCGTTTGTGCACGGAGAAATGGAAGAAATCAGGAAGAGTTGTCGGAAGGTGTTGGGAAAATTGTGGGTTACAATAATGATTGAGTATTTCTTCGATTTACCTAAATGCTCTCGGTAAGGACTTGTCTATTTCTCGACGTTAGGGAAGTCCACAAATCGAGTACGTGACTATGAAGAAGCTTTTTTCAACGTGACCACATCTGCAAGGGGTACTTGAGTTCGAAGATTTCGACAGGATTGTTTTCTTTTTAATTTCAAAAATTTCATCTTTTTCAGTAGCTTATGCAATGCCACCGCTGTACCACAGAACCCATCAGCCAAATCAGTATTGCATCACCAGCCGACACTTCCTTTCCCAGGCGCCATTAAACGGTGTCATTTATGATCCTTCAGCGCTATCGTCCAATATTCTTTTTTGTTGCAATTTTCTCGAAAAAAGGAAAAAAACTAAATTACCGCATATGGCTCCGTTTTTATAATATTACACAGCCATTACGGTTAAAAAAGAAACAGAGCAACATTTTGTGACACTACTGATACCACATCAACGAAGGATGGTCCTGCAGGAACAGACGGACGTATCCACATTATGTTATAGTATCTCACTTCAAAAGGAACCAAGGGGAGAACCTCCGAGAACCATTAAAGTAATGACATGGACATTTTCCAGTGCCTTACTTTATAATACCAGCGCCAACAGCAGAGTAGGACATCACATCAAGTTTCTTTTGTGAATTCTCTACAATTTGCGGAAGAACGACGATAAGCAACAACAACAAAAAAAACACGTCTATGTGTGTTTTGTTAGTTGTGATGTAAGAATGTTTCTTTGCAAGGATAAATGATGACACGGCCAGCGCCACAAATGCCTCAGTCACACCGTTACCGCAAAAAAACTCCTACCCCATCCTTTTTTTTTACTTCATATCACGATTAAGTGATGTCAAAGTTCACGGTTATTGTATTGCAGCTGAATATTTTGTAATATGATGGGTTAAGGTGCAAGTCTACTTTGTTGACTTGAAAGATATTTGATATGAAAATTTATCCGTCAGCTGTCAGGATTATGTCCGTGTACACGAGCTTAGTCGCATTCTGGTGTCTGACAAATTACTACTAATATTTAATACTAGTGCTAGGACGTGGACATGTTTTTGAGGCATTAGTTAAAGGCGGCATAATATAACGGACGAAAAATTAAAATATATAAGGATAAGAAAGACAAACTGTGGGAACAGGACTAGCTTCAAAATTAGGAGTGTTATCTGAAGTCAATTTAAATGTTCTCTTTAGCTATATTTTTCTACCTGAAATTGAAAACTCTCCAAAAGAAAATGAACAAACGCGCTATTAAATAACTGCATTTTTTATCTGAACAAAATCGTAATCAAAACCCTGATGCCTCTACCACAACCAACTTCAGCATGAATATTCATCATAATAGATTTCCAATGACAGTTCATGTCATTCTAGCAACGTGTCAACAACATAATTTTTCATATCGTTAAACACATCGAGATTTACCCAAAAAAGAGCATTGATTTAAAGTTTCTAGTAGGGACTTTAGGAAAGGATTCCAGCTGTTTATGCCAGAAATTTCATGAAGTTGAAAATAAAATCCCTACATTTGCACAAAAAGAGTTTTGATGTTGAAGTTGCCGTACAGGTTTGAAAGAACGTTGATTGGAAATATACATTTGATGCAATTTGACATTAGTTTTTTCCTTATTTAACGGTTATTGTTGCTTCGATACATTTAACGAGCGTCTATCGTATCATCCGCATCGCTACCTTAATCACGAAAAAGGATTCGTGACAGATTTTCGACTTCAGGAACCACATAGTACCCTTAATATACATCCCAAATAAAAAGTCAGATAAAATTTTGTCACTATCGACGAACGTTCTCATTGCAGACAGCGGAACAGACGTTTATGCTATCATTATTTGCGTTTCTCTTGTACTCTTATTTATCTCTTCTCTAATATTGCAAGTTTTTCTCTCGTGACTGCTCACATATAAACTCCAAACAATGTTCATCGTGGTATTGTGTCTAAGATTCTATGCGCTATCTTTAAGTTGAGCGATGATGACTTTTTAAGTTGAAATCGATGGAATTCAACATACCACACCAGTATAGCTCGTTGATTCGGTGTTTTGTTCATTCCTTAGCGCAACCTGCATCCGCGGCATTAATGCTCTCATCTAGCAGCGAAAACATTCTCGTTCGTGTCCTGTTAATATCCGAAAAGTTTTGAGTAAAATATGGAGCGTGGCTACGTAATCGGTAAGATCTATTGTGGCGTAAGGAGAAAGTTCATCCGCTCAATTTACTTCAATTTTTTGAATGAATGCTTTTACATTTTCATAAAGGATATTATATGGCACATTTTCCAAGAAATTTTTCGGAATAGGATGGCTCCAGCCGAACAATTGTGGGTGGCATCCGATTGTAAGGCGTGTTCGCACGATTTTATTTTGGGTTCCTTTATACGTTGAAGTAATCACAATTTGGTGACTTTGTAAGTTTTCCCTCGCCCAGAAAACAATAAAGATGACTGAAAGGATACATTTTACAAAGGAGATCAGCGATTGTTCAAAAGTCTATAAAACAAACAAAGCCACCGCGTGACTAGCAAATCCTCCATCCACGTTCTCATGCATAAAACAGAGATAAAATGCAAGAGCGGAAAATATTATCCTCTATCAACCTTCTTCAATTGGAGCACATTATTCCCAAACGAGAAACGAGTTAACCCCTTTCCACTTTATTTTGAATGGCATTGCAGCTATAAAGCAAACATCACAATAGCCCAGCTTTCTTTGTACACGCGCATCCTTTCAATTTCCCTAAGGAACTCGTTTTGATGAAATTTCAATCCAACGTAAATAACCAAGCTTTGTGTCATGACGAACTTTGAGCTAAACCATTTATCCAGTCGTTCGTTCGTTCGTTTTCTCGTTGTAGTTCGCTAGTTCGTCCGTTGGTTCGTTGATTCGTTAGATCTGTGATTGTGAACGAAGACGCAACAAAGTATCCTTTCGGGCAGAACGTTGACTATAACAACCAACAACTCAATAAAACTTTGCATAAAATTGAACATAAATCTAATGGATTGCAGACATGGCTGGCTTGGCTAAATGTTGGTCTAAACGTTTCACCAACATACAAATCCTTTTGAAACCATTCCCAAACGGCTTGAAAAGAATGCATCGTTTCCGTACGGAGCCATAATACAAAAATTATTCGGGAAATAAGTGAAAACTTGCTGTCAAAGTTTACCATACAACGAAGGGGTAGATCTCGGGGTGTGTCCATATGCAATTAAAACATAACATTCGTCGCTTGACCGAATTACTTAAAAGTTTGACCATAAAAGAAATCACAGTTGACGGTAGTCCTGCATGGATACAGAACTAGTGATATTCCCGAAACAGATACGAGAGAATTATGATAGTATTGCCGTACATCTTGAGCATACTATGGATCGGTATATATCGGAAAGGATCAAGATATCGGGAATAGACACCTCACGCGATGACGAAAATCTACAGTGGTGGTGAGTCCTTTTTTTTCGAAAATCTTGTTTCAACTTGCTTGTAGGTACCAGTCTTTATTACCAGACTATATTCTCCGATGGGCTTTCAATAGGCTCAATTTTTTTTTGCAATAACTTCAAAATTGTTCAGATTTGTAATTGTCATATCGAGAAAGACGAGTGTTTTGACGAATCTCCACAAATAATAGTTCAGCGGTGTTAAATAACAAGATCTTGAAGGCCAGTTCAAAAAAATTATGCGGTCGTCAAATGCTTCTCTCAAGATGTCGATAACCGTACGCGCTGTATTGCATATCGCGTCATACTGTTGAAACCAGAGGTCCCTGTATTACGGCGAGTCAATTTTGGAAGACCAAAATCATTGATCAGGGTTCTGACGCGGTCACCACTGACTGTAATGTTATTCGTATTAGAATTTTTGAAGGTATATAGACCAATAATTCTGCAGACCCATAAAGCATACCAGACGATAATTTTTCCGGATATAACGGTGTTTTGACAATCGCCTTTGGTTGCTCACCACTTCGAATGCGGGAGTTTTGTTTATTGACGTAGCCATTCAATCACAAAAGAACCTAATCGCTAAACAAACCTTTCTTATGAAATGCGGCATCTGCAGCAATTAGTTTTTGGGCCCACACATCCAATTCACACCGTTTCTGATGATCGATCGGCTTCAATTCCTCCAGGAGTTGGATTTTATAAGCTCGTAAACCAAAACCTTCTATAAAATCTTTCATACTGTGGATTGGCATAGGTTTAATTGTTGAGCACAATGTCACCGATATTCATCAATATTACGCTCTATAGCTGCTAATGGTTTCTTCGAAAAATTCGTGATGATTTCTTCATAACGAACTGTGTGGCCGTCTGAATAGATGCGTGTTATGAGTGAGAGTAAACGTGTTGTGGAAACGATCCATGGTTAATCGAATTAACTATTCTGATGGACGATTATGTTCGCCATGAAATTGACGGAGTGTACGAGAGGTTTATAGAAGAGAGCTGATTTTTTCTCCAAAATAAATCTGCACAATCGACAGACGATGCTAAGAGGTCAACCTATTCATGATGAAGTAGCAAACCAAACTAACCATAATACGCATCACAGCTGTCAAACCGTACGTAGCATCGAAATGTGTTGCAAACTTCAAGGTTTATACTACTAAAAAGACACTATTTACATTAATGTTTTCTGACAAAATTTGTCTAAATGGCATAAAGAATGGTTCAAACATGATGTTCTGGGAAGGAAAATTTGAGGATATTTTGGATCCTAAATAACGTTTGCATACCGTTCATGCATATTCAGGTTCGTTCCTTCATTTTGCAATGCCTGATATAATTACCAGCTAACGTTTTTCTGTCTTCTTATTGAATTATTAATTCGACTGAACTTATCCCTTTTCTTCCTTTTTCGCAAATGTTTTATATCATATTGGAACAATTTTTCTATACACTACGGATAAATTAAAAAAAGGATTATCGCTCAACAGAGCTACCCGCAACAATTCTATCCCGTTATTTCGTTATTGACCACATATGGAAAATGATAATTCGGTCATATGTTGACCACATTAAGCTTTTGTAATTGTGTTGAGAATTTTTGGACTTACTAACTATTTCCTATTTCCTTTTTTATTGTTTAGGGTTTTCATCGATCTAAAAAGAAATAATCTACTGATTGCATCTGTTGCCTATTAGCATGATATTTCTATGTTTTGCCCGAACCATAACAATTTTTTAGGTCAAAGTAGGTCAAAGGACACTCGTATTTCCCACCTGCGAACCAGCTTATTTGTACTCCATAAGCCAAACAGACTTGTTGTTCTGTTATTAAGGTCGAATAATTTGGTCATATGGTCACCCTTATTTTTAGTCATCCAACAACATATCTACAATTTGGCAGGATATCATTGTCCTTCAATACTCCTACACGAATAAACTTTCACAACTGAATCGTTCGAGTGAAAACGTTGCTCTCGTGAACCGAGTATGTGAAATATTCTTCTTGAATTCTCAACAAAAACAGACATGCATGTATGTGTGCGAGTTTTCAGGAAATCCACATCCCTGAAAAAGGAATTCAGCTTTGACCAAGATAGGTCCGATTGTGCGAATCATAATGCGAGCAAATTAAATATAGTATAAAAGCGACGGCGACAAGATGAAGTGAGTAAGTTTTCGATCCGATAGAAAACTTTATGACAAATTATAATGTGGTATTTTTTTTGATAAGGATATTGTTTTTTTTTTTTTTGTTTTTCGTGTAGTAACTATTTTTGGTCAGCTTTTACTGGAGAGTCTGGTGTACTAACTCAATTCAGTATTTAGCCGTTGAAAAAGGAGATGAGATTAAGATAATCATTGGATGCGCCGTAAATCTGGAAAAGTTTTAGCTAGTTAGGATATTTATGAGCGCATGTTTGCCTTGTTTTTAGAGTTCAAAGGAACTTGAAATTCAACACATTCATCTTAGGATACGGTAGGAACGAACGACGACTAACGAAAACCTTCCTTATCGAATCGAGGATCTAGCCTGGAAATGTATGTCGAATATCTTCGGATTACACCTCGTAAGCCCATGTCGCCCTTGGATTAGGAAAACAATTCTTTTCACAGGAATGGGCGGAAAAGAGAAAGGTTAAAGAGAAAGGGAGAGAGTTCTTTCTACATTGACAAGCCGCCTAAATTCCATTTTTCTGAACGAAGAACCTTCAAACCATTGTGCAATACACAATTCATTTCGTCTTTTGACACTAGCATCGTTTCCATCGTGTTATCAGGAATGAATGCGTCTATACTCTTCTCAAGATGTAGACAATGTCTTCCTCACTTTTTGGAAGTAAACATAAGGTGACATGTATCATTGGCGATTCCTGGAAAAGCGCGCACTTGAGCGACCGTGATTTTGACCTACATGACCTACAAGTGCCCACTGAAATGCTGCATCAAATAATCAGGTCTTTCTTCCTGATCAGGCTCATCGGTAGTCCATTGTACCACCTGTGCGCTGCCAATTTCACCTGCATTCCTGACAATATGTTGGTACTAACTTCAACAGGTACGATAAACGCTGGGCTCCTTCCTAGAAACCGAAATACGAGGTTTGTTCAAAAAGTATCGCGAATTTCATGTTTTTTCAAGAATTATTTATTGATTTATGAATATCTATTTTGTCCCCTTCAAAGTAATCCCCGTCAGACATTATACACTTGTGATAACGTTTTTTCCAATACTCAAAGCATTTTGAAAAAATCATTTTTGTGATCTTGTTCAGCTCCTCTTTCGATGCCGTCTTTATATCTTCAATCGTGGCATAGCGTCCTCCTTTCATGGGTCTCTTCAGTTTCTGGAACAAGAAAGTCACAGGGGGCCAGGTCTGGCGCAACACTAACGATGTGTGAGCAGAGGCGTTATCATGGTGCAAAAGTCAATTTTTGTTCTTCCACATATCCGTGCGTTTCTGGCGGATTGCTTCTCGCAAATTGCGCATTACTTGAAGGTAATATTCCTTATTGATCGTTCTACCCTGCGGCAAGAACTCATAATGCACCACGCCCCTGCAATCGAAGAAAACTGTCTGCAAAACCCTTAACATTCGACCGAACTTGGCGTGCTTTTTTCGGTCCCTCTGAGAACATTTTGTACCAGCGATAAACGTTGCTTTTGTCCAAAGTAGCTTTTGCGTATGCAACAGTCAACATTCTGAATGCGTCCGCGCACTTTAAGTTGTTCTTCACACAAAATTTAATACAAATTCCTTGATCCATTTTTTGGGATAGAAAATCGAAAACAAGATTAAACACATCCACGCACAATAACTGTCAAAAACTGACTGGACATTCAAAATGGTCGGAATTGTCAACATAAGTGAGGGTCATGAGTACCAACATAACGCCACCAAAAGATCAAAAATCAAACATACGTACCCCGCGAAAATTCAAAATTCGCGATACTTTTTGAAATAACCTCGTAGGATATCAGAAGATATGCCTAGGCGGAAGAACGTTGCCTAACTCTTTCATGAGAGGGTGGAAGAAGGACTCATTCACTGTAGCAGCATGTTTTGATAAGTGGAATATTTGTTCTTCTCACAGATCTTCTTAGATCATCTTTGTCGGAGGTCAGGGATTAGAACAGAGTTCTGTGAGAGACGAAATCTAGAAAAATGTGTGTTCCTTTGTCCTTTCTGTGGGCTGCAAATCAGGTCTTTGGTTCTTCTTTAAATTTACACTAAGAATTTTTCAATTTTGTTTTTTCAAGATCGCCAATAATACACATCCATGCTACAATGTCGCAGGCATTTCTCATTTCAAGTGTCGCTTCAACAAGCATTGATTATGCATCAACACTTGTTAATTACACAATCGAAGCACCAATGTTAGATCTTTTAGTCATAGAGCTGAAGTGATAATCACCGTGTTGGGAATCGCTTCACCAAGGCTCTCTCTGATGAGATTTTCAGGGACCGTCACAGCCACATCCAAGCATCAGTCAGATCTAGAATTCAGATCTTCAATTCCTATACTGTAAATAAATTCCGTATTTACGAACAAACTAGAACCCTTCATCCGAAGCTATATTGGTCTGCCAGGATCAGGATGGCTTGACCGCTGGACTGAAGAGGGTATATTAGTTCTACATGCATTTCTGCTAATTCCAGCTTAAATCCAATCTTTAGTTGCGCCACCTTATATTTAAAAGAATAAGAGTGGGTCCCATGAATCAAAAATTTTCTTGTCGAACCACACTTTGGTTCATTTTGGTCGGACGAGTGAACTTGGAAAAGGTAGTGCCTGATAAAGAATTCAGTCGGTTCACACAAACAACTAATTTACAGAAGTTACAGGCAGTATGGGACCCCGATATGCATCCAAGCTGGCTCTAGGAGCCACTCCGCCTACAGAAACATATTCCCAATAAAGTATATTCTTCTGGTTTGATTGATCTTTGACCATAGTTCTTATCAAAAAATAATTCCTTTAACTACAAACTTCGCCTTTCACCGTTCTTTTTCGAAGGTAGATATCAAACAAATTCAATACTCCATGGTGTTCTTCGCTTGGAATTTATTGTAACCACTCCAACAAAGATACTCTAGTTGAACCACTTTTCAAGTCCTTTTTCATCTTTGAACGCAAAAATGTATAATTTAATTTTAAAGACAATCGACTTTATTCACAACAAACTTCACACATCCCTCCCTCGAATCCCGCTTTTGCGATTGCCAACGAATAACATTGTCTTGTATCAGGACATTGTCATGAATAAAAGATTTTCTTCACTCTCAACACCAACTGAAGTAAAGATAATCCTCAATATGATATCGCTACCAAACACACCCCTCCACACAGTGGCTCGTATCCATTTCACTTTACTAACAAACCCAGCTATCATATAATCCTCAACATGGTGCAGCCCCTTCTTGGCGAATAGTTCAATATTTCTCAACTAAACACGTTACAGATTCAACAAGTCTTAATTCCTTTATGTGCGACTCCACTTACTTCAGCTCGTAACGAACACCCGAAACGTGCTTTGTAAGTCTTAAAATTTCGCTTCCATGAGTTCGGCGTCTCCCTTTGAACTTCCAATTCAGCGCTAACATTCTGAAAATGTTGCAGCCAAGCGGAAAGGGAGAATTGTGCACACACTCACATATATTGGAAAATAATGGAGGGGGATGATACGTAGTGACTTCACTATGAGAATTTTAAATCTGTGTATCCGTTCAATTGATTGTAACAGCTGTTGGCCATAAAAGCCATCAATTGATTGACAATAAAGCAAAAGAACTGCATGTTGACTGGAATTTTCAATCAGGATCTCGCAGGATCCATTCGTATATAGAGCGCGGCAATTTCCGAATCGACTCCATGATGTCTGCGTTGTTTCATTTGGAAATAAACAGGAACTCGAGTGGCGGCACGAAGTCAAGGTGGAATTTGTCCTAGAGAAAACCACGATACTAAAGGATAATAGCCTTACGCTCTGGAATTGTTTCTTGAATAAGAGTTTTTTTCCCGGTGAGCCGAAATTTATGACATGAACTACGACTGGCATTTAATCTAATATGGGTCCTGTGAAGTTGTTTTCGTTTTCAGTAGACGTCACATCCTGCATTCTGTTGATGAATGAAATGGTTTGCACAATTTCAATACACTGTAAAGGTATAAACCCTGTCGCCATTAGCCAACTGAGGAGTAACATATCCTGCTAATTTTACTGGCCACCAACGTTTATTAGCAAAGCATAGCAATAATATCACAAATCGACTGATTCACCTCGATTACGTTTGAATCATTGCCAAACCACAGGAAGTCATACTTCAGATAAAAGAGTTTGTTTATCAAATCCTGTCAAGGCGTTTTGCGTTGCCTCTGTGGTAAGCCAAACCCCACACCACCGAGACTGGTCGAGTTTAAAAGTTGACTAGCTTCGTCCTTCGGGTGGCGTTACTCTCATGACGAATAATTTATTAAAATGCTTCTCGATCTATCTTTTCTTCCTTCGCAGGATAAGAAGTATTCGTGCCAAGCAAAACCATATCAAATAGATATTTATTGAATCGTTGATAAAAAAAAAGGAAACTAAACTTTCGATTCAACACAAAAACAAAGACAAAGCATATGAATATTGTTTGGCGCTGCGATTGTTTTTTCCTTCTTTTCATGATCCGAAACCGGTGGAAGGACATTACTTTGCTTCGCTTGAGTCTGAAACGTTGTAGTGAGGAGCATTGTGCGATGCGATGTGTACCCTCAAGGGTAACATAAGTTATGTTTTATTACCTGTAAATAACTCAAACTCCACGTGGATACTTTATTGACCACAGCATTGTTGCCTTAATGGTCTATCTTTTGTTGTTGAAAGAGATTATCGTTGAGGATTGAAATAAATTAACCTTTTCCTTTTTTTCCCTTTGCCCACCGATAAAACCAACAGCGTTGAGGGTATTTTCTAACAATTGTGGTAAAAAATTCTTGAGTTTATCTATCGGGAAATAACTTCCTTTTTGAATAGAGATGTGTGCGAGGAAAAATTCCATTGAAGACATAAAAATACTTCCATGTTTTGAGTATTCTCTTTTTTTAACAAACAAAATGGTGCTTAGATTGCGAAGTGTCCTTTTTTGCTGTACTACATTTTTTATTTTTATGAAGACGTTTAATGTTGTGGAGAATTGATGGTTTAATGCATGGACAGTAAAAATAATATTTAACATGTCTAAAAGTTTACAACTTTAACTTGACTTTTCAGGAGATGTTGATTCACTTTCACAATTCAATGTAATTAATTTCGTCCTTTCGAAGCTCAATCACGCTTTGCGTTATTTCCCAGAAGGGGATGGGGATAAAGTTCGAATCATCGCAACAATAGAACCAAAAGAATTCATCATCAGCAGTCCATGATTCTATAAAATAATCCATCCCTTATCGTATTAGGAATGAAAGGAGGATGCACAGGAAAAAAATACTCTTTTCAGCATTTGAAGATACGAAGTCTGTTCAAGATGTATCGCAAATTTTGAATCAAGCCCGCGGACTAAGTTGATTCGACTTTCAATATTTTCGTGGCGTTACGTTGGCACTTATGTCCGTCAGCTACGCTGACAAGTTCGATTTTAAATCTTCAATGGATTGTTGACAGCTATTTTATTTGGACGTGTTTAGGTTTGCCTTCAATTTTCGTTTATTCGAAAAAATGGATCTTAGAATTTGTATCAAATTTTATGTGAATGTGTGTTTGAACTTTATGTACGCGATTGCAATCCGAATGTTGACTGTGGCATATGGTAAATCACCCTTGGACTTAATCAAAATTTATTGATGGTGTAAAGCATTTTCAGAGGGCTGAGAATATGTGAACGACAAAATGCGTGCTGGACGCCCAAACACGTCAACAACAGATGAAAACATTGTAAAAGTGATGTAAATAGTATTGGCAAATCGACAAATCACCGTTTGAGAAGTTGCTGAGGACTGAAACATATTGATTGGCTCTTGCTTTTTGGTTTTCACTTATGATTTGTGCTTCATTCGGGTCGTTCTCAAATTCGTACCAAAATTACTGAATTTCGACCAAAAGTAACATCGCATTAACATGGCTAAGGAGCTGTATGACTCTGCTCGTGACGGCCCAAATTTACTCGACAAAGTTGTAATTGGCGACGAATCATGCGTTCTTGCTTATGACGTTTGAGATCAGAGCTCAATTATCCGAATAGAAGTCGCCGCACGAGCCAAGACCGAAAAAAGGGCGCTAACTTCAGTCAAATGTCAAGGTTTTGTTTAAAGTTTTCTTCGATTGCGGTGGCATAATGGATCGCGAGTTCTTGCACAAGGTCGAACGGTCAATAAGGAATATTACGTGGCAGTCATACGCAATCCACCCGAAACGCCCTGATTTTGGAAGAACAAAAATTGGATTTTAATCATGCTAACGCCCCACTCACTCATAATTGCTTGTACACGTTTTTTTTGCCAAAAAAACACACTTCTGATACGGCAACCAACGTTTTACCCAGAACTGGCCTTTTGTGAGTTTTTCTTGTTCCAAAAACTGGTCAGATCCGTGAAAGGGAGACGCTACCCTATGATTGAAGAGACAAAGACGTCACCGGAGGAGAAGCTGAACAAGATCACAAGAAATGTTTTTTTGAAATTCTTCGAGTATTGGATAAAAGTTAGTACAAATTTATGACATTTGATGGAGAATACTTTGAAGAGGACAAAGTAGATATCGATAAATAAATATATTATTTTTGAAAGCCGTAAAATTTGCAACACTTGCTGAACAAATACCGTATAAAACTTGGCTCGAGGCACATTGGGATTTAGCCTTTGAATTTCAAAACTACTTCCCCGCCCTTTTTTTATCATTCTAGCCTGTGGGGAAGCCTTTTGCCTTTTCATCATTCCAACCAAATTATTTCGATGTCAACCACATTGACGTTTGAAAACAAAACACAAACTGAGCATGGTGCGATAAGTTTCTTCCGCATTTCGAATAAAATTGAACTGATGAATTTTTGTCATTTATGAGTCTTTACATCATGTGAATTCCGTTCAGGATATATCCACAATAGCAGAAAGAACGTACATTTCGAATATAAATTGTTTGAAGGTCTTTTTGACTCTGAGGTCTGATAGAATCCTTCAATGTAGTAATGAAACACTTGTGCATGAAATTTTGAAACAAACTCGTACCAGTGAATCACTTCAAACAATTTCCTGTGGTTTATCGAATGTAAATTTTTCCATAGGACTAAACAGTCCTTATTGCTATAAAGATTTCCCTCGAGTGTAAATATCCTGATGATTTTTCATTTGCTATCTCAACTTATAATCGAGCAGGCAAATGAAAAAGTCATATCTACGTTTAAGACTTCTGCAAACCCAACATTTATTCTGCGTATCTAACATAAATCCAACAATCAACATTCAGCTAATGTATCCTTGATTTATTTTTTGCTGACGAAACATTTCAATTTACTTTCTCCACTAAGTCCTCGTTGGTCTTTCTTCCTCCCTCACTTTATCTTCTTCGCGTTCTCTCAATCCACCTCAATCGCTCCCTTTTTATATCTATGAGGTGAATGTTTACGCAAATTTTTGAGCACTAATGGCACACAGGAGATGTATGAAGCATTTGAAGTACTTTTCTTGATTCCGTTTCTTTACATTTTTAACATCTCTGCAGATGCTTGTGTATTCCTGCGAGGATAAAAAGTCATCCTTCAACATTATACACAGTCGTAGCTACATATGTCCTTTCATATGAATACTACTAAATAGAGTAAACGCAGAAGTCATTATTTTCGTTTATATCTATTTTATATATGAATAATTGATGTTGATCTATGTTGATCCTTGAATTTAGAAACGTCTCAAGTGAACTGATGAAATTTGAGTTTGAAGAAGTTTGAAATAATTGCAAACGAGCTACGAGCTACGATGCAAATCCTTAGTAATACATGGAAGGATATGAGTAAGGCTTGATGATTATACTAACGTCAAACTTATCTAGAGTACATTTGGAACATGAAGCGGTTACGGTGAAGCCTATTTAGAGCATGAATGAAATTATTATATCCTTGACAGGTTTCACAATGTGAAATTCACGTCTGGTTTACAACAATTGAATGCTGATTTACACTTAATTGAGTAGCTTTTTTTTCCTTAAAAATTGAAAATATTTTGACTAAAACTGACAGTAAGTTCTTTACTCGATTTAGTTAAGTTTGAAAATAATTTGGAACGTCCTTTCCTCCTTTACTTTATTTCGAAACGGAGCCATAATCATTGCGACGGCATTGTCAAAAAGGAACCGGTAGATAGTAACCGTGGCAAACGTTGAGTGATAATTATAGCATTGATGGGAAAAGTGACAAGTACCGTTATTCGGTTTGGATTTCCTCCTGTCTTGGGTTTATCTAGAGACCTTGGAAATTATCTTAGAAATTACCCGAAAACACCTTGTATGAGGGGACACTGAAGAAATCTTCAACAAAGTCACCAAAAAGTACGGGATCGTTAAATCCTTTTTTGTCCTCATGACCGTATTTAGCCATTTAGTAGATTCCTTACGAGTTTATTCAAAGAAAATTTTAGTTATATCCATCCCTAGAATGTGAAAATTTAGAGGGTTGATTTCCAGACAATCGAACGTCCTCTGAACCTAAGCTTTTTTCCTGTTGCTGGAATATTCTCCATTGGGTTTTTTGTCAATAACGGTATGGTTGAAGATCCTCCTAATTACGAGACCGAGCATACTGGGGTTAGTGGTTCTTCTAAGAGCTCAAAAGGCCAAAGTCTTCTGTAGTTCAACATCTAAGTTTTAGATGATATGCCTTCTGCTGGCATAAGACGATTAGTTCCATTACTAAAGCATGTGACAATATGTCCTTCGCAGAAATTATTATGGTTTTTGCCCTCCGCCTGTTCACAACCGTTTCAGGATAAAATTCTTAACCATTACACCCACACCCAGCAATAAACATAGGTCTTCCAGAATTCAAGCTTTCTGAAAAAACAAAATCAAATCAAGTTATTAAGAAGGAAACGAAAATAAAACCACCTCGAATAAATCCTGTGTCATAATAATGTTAAATTTTCCAACAAAGTACATTAAAAAAATCACTTTTAATGTCTTCAGATATATGAAAACATATTTACACAATCATACTGAGTTATATCAGTGAAAATTAATGCAACGTGTTGCTGAAGAAAAACCTTAAAACACAGTTTTCTCGTGAATATTCTTCAGGATTTTCTCTCCCTCGAGGCGCTACCACCTTTCATTGCTCCTTAATCACATCGCGTTGGTGTTGTTTGTTTTTCGTTTGGTTGTTGACGTTGAGGATGTCGTCGCCACATTGCGCGTAATGCCAAGTCAAGAAGCATTAAAATGTTCATAAAAGTGTAAAATTTATTGACAACATTAAATTGACTACCGTATATCCCCTTGCGATTTTATGGTCTACCACTTTTGTTGTCATAAAAACGTATTGATGGGAATTACAGAAAGTTTTTTAATGCTATGATGTGAAATTACATTGTAAGATCCTTTATCTGAATTTTCATTTATTCTCTTCTCATATTTTTTTTTTCGGGTTCAACAGTTTGTGGTTGATTTCGGCATATTCAGGAAGGAGTAACCTGAGTGTGTCCTTCCCTGATCACTGAGGTGAATTCTGCAGGAAATGTGTTCTCTTTCTTATGACGTCTATGGGTTATAGCTGTCAACAGGTATGTCCTTTTCAATAATTTTTATAGACGAATTAAAATTTTATTGACTTTTTGATGGCACCCACGTTGAAAGGTAATGGAATTGAAACTGACATTTAATGAAGCACATTAGTACCCTAAAATATTTATTTGTTTTCCTGTTTGATTTTAACGACATAAACGGATAATGAATCACTAGTGGGAAGCATTTTTCCACAGGTAAAAGTAGACCCTCTTTATAAGCTAGTTCGCCCTAGGTTTGGGACTCACAAGCAGGCAACACATCTGGACTACCTACTGAACACCTCGCCTGTCAATCTCAGAACCTAGCTCCAACCAGTTTGAAACATTATTTTGGACTTGATGACATTTTCCTATACTTAAATTCACATTCAGGTAGCAGAGGTTTTTCTTTCATTACTTTTTAAATGGAAAGAATATAGTTGGAAAGGGAGTTCTAAAATATATATCCTTTCACATTCGTCGTCGTCGTTGTAGCACTACAGCCCATTTCGGGCCTTGGCTTTCCGCAGGTGTCTCCTCCAGTTGTCTCGGTCCATCGACCGTGTCCTCCAATTTCGGAATCCGAGTAGCGTGCTGCTATCTTCGTCTACCGAGTCGGACCAGCGCTTTCTTGGCTTTCCCACTGGCCTGCGTCCCTCAGTTTTTCCGACAAATACCTTTCTAGGTATCCGACCTTCGTTCATTCGCTGCACATGACCAGCCCATTGCAGCTTCCGCAGTTTTATCACAGTGGAGACTTCTGGCTCGTCGAAAAGTTCGTACAACTCATGGTTGTACCTAATTCGCCATTGACCTCCTTCCTGCGTTGCTCCCACGATTCGTCTTAGGACCCTCCTTTCGAAAGTGTTTAGTATGTTTGCGGAAGCTTGAGTGAGGGTCCATGTCTCACATCCGTAGCACAACACAGTTCTTATCACAGATTTGTATACTTGCAGCTTTGCTTTCCTATGTATGAAGCTGGCCTTCAGAATACCCAAAACTGAGTAGAACTCTTTATAAGCGAGCTGAATTCTACTCTTTATTTCCGCCGTTTCATTACCATCCTTCACTAGCTTGGAGCCAAGATATGTAAATTCGTCCACATTTTCCAGGTTGAATTCGTTGATTGTTATGTTTTGCCGGTTGGGGGTGTTTCTCCTGGTTTGTATCATAACTTTTGTTTTGGACTCGTTGATTCGCAGCCCCACCCGCTTCGCTTCTTGGTCTAGTTTGAGCAGGAGTTCCTTGGCAGATGAAAATGATCTTGACAGGATACTGATGTCATCCGCATAGGCTACCAGTTGGCTCGATTTGTATAGTAGTGTTCCTTTCGTATCCACAGGTAGTTTCCGTACGACGTATTCTAGAGCTAGGTTGCATAGCAGTGGAGCCAGTCCATCGCCCTGCTTCAATCCTACCTTTGTCTCAAAGGCATTAGTCAGCTGGTTATTGATTCTGACTTGTGCTGTTGTTGATGCCATTGTCATTCTTGTCAGGCGGGCTAGCTTCGCTGGGATTCCAAGCTGAAGCATTATTTGGTACAGTACTTCTCGATCAATACTGTCGTATGCTTGCTTAAAGTCCACGAAAATTTGGTGGACGTCGGTGTTAAATTCCCAGCACTTTTCAAGGATCTGCCTAACTGTAAACAGTTGGTCAGTAGTTGATCGTCCGGCTCTAAAACCACCTTGATACTCCCCAATTATTTTTTTTCCTTTCACATTGAATGGCTCGTAACTCTCCAGTATGCCTTTTTCAACTGGCGGACCAAACATAATCTACCATGCCGATCAATTCGTCAAGTGTTTTAAATGTCTCTCTATGTTTTGTTTTCGACAGGAACATTTCACTTTCGCTGAAGTCTCTAATATACTGCTTACTCCACTTTTGCAGGGTTAAAAAATTTGGACCGGGGGTCATTTACCTTTCTTGTGTAGAACGTTCAGCTAAAAAACCATTACCTATCCAAGTTGCAGGTTGTGTAGGAGTGGCTAGAGTGACGTAGGAGTGCCGAGAACAGCTGAATCAGTTAAAACCTTTCAAAATATGACTTCGATTAATCTATGCCCAAGACAGGGATTGTGACAACGTAAGTTGTGAAGGAATGGAATCAATATGAACAATAATTCAAAAGATTGTTCTGGTCCTTGGGAGAAGTCGCAAAACGTTGGGAAGGATATTTATCATGTCCCTTACGCTTATTTCACTAGTGAACCTTTGAATCCATTTAGAACTGTCAAATTAATAGGCATATCCTGAAGAAATATGTCCATTGGTACCGGTTGGCAGGCGTGTATTTAGATGGTACTGTGGCTGATTTGTTTCACTGAGAGTCGGAATCATCGGGAATAAATAGCCTTTAGCTCACTACCCCAAAAATCGATTGAAAATAACTTTTATGTCAGTTTTGCAGCTCTTGCACTTTAGTTTTATTTTTCGATGTATGGATTTTTGCATTTTTTCAAGTCCTTAACGAATATCTGCGAAATGTTCGTTCAATATGCCTTCTCGCTTAATTTCGTCGTGATTATTGAAGCGATTGAGCCACTCTTGCACCTAAGGCTTCTGTAAATGTTGCCATCTGAAACCCCAACACACAGCCCGCCTTCCCTGTTGAGAAAAAACAAGGAGCGATTTACCACTTTTTTCAATTGAGTCTGACCAGTTTTTCCTAGATTTTCCCGCCAATTTCATCCCTCTTGCGTTTCATTTGCTTAATATCTGAGAATCTGGAAGTAGCTTTGGGTTATATTTGGTAGACTAAAAACAGTTTATCAGATGTCACTCATAAGAAATGATTTCTACTGGAAAGGACTTTGTTTCGAAAGTGTTATGTTGCTTATTTGGCCTCTTAATCGTTGAAACGCACTTCCTACAGTTTGTTTTTCAATCGACAGTTTTTAAGACCTGAGCCATGGGAGGTGTCTGTCATCAATCAAACAGGCAAGCAGCCAATCGACTTAAAACCAATTAAAGGGGTGGACAACGCTCTGACTGCTTTCACTTATGACATCATTATACGTGGATGTGGATTAGACTTTACACGGAAGAGGATCTCGAGGCATTTTAACGATTATTTCATAGTGATGGCTTATTTCCCAATGAAACGCGCGATATATCTGTTCTCAGTTTGGAGCGCATTTACGCAGTTTTCCACAGGAATCGTGGAAAAATATGAGCTCACATGGTATGGTGATGTCCTTTAACACCAATTTTTCTAGGTATGGTGATGTCCTTCATTACACAAATGGCTTCCTTTGGCCGGAATCGGCATGCTACAAATAACATGAAGTCCGTACAGAAAAAAATATTTCAAAGTAAAGTTTAATTAGGTTTCTGTGAGCCAACGGAGTATCGTAAGTGTAGAAATTGAAAAGTGTAGGGACTAGGATAGAGCCATGAGGGACTCCAGAAAGTACTTGGGTATTGTTCGAAGTTTTGTTTGCGCTTTTGTTCGATGATAAATTCGATTTCGATTTCATTGAAAACCAAGTCATTAAGTTGAAATGGTGTCAACAGCTTTATTTAGATGGACTTAGCAACTAGAAGTGGTTGCTAAATGTGTTCCTTCTTCCAAGTTGCACGTATCTAACGCTTGAAAAGCGCGTTCATTTTTTGAAAGCAAATTTTCAATCGGTAAGGACTTGTAATTAAAAGGACTCGTAATAATGTGAACAATGAAGGAAGTTCTATAGAAATTCGGCTGAATGCGAAGGTATTTGAATTTAACTGGTCTGAATTTGTAAATTGTTTTTCTTTCCTCTCTATTTCGGAATATTGCTAAGGGTTGGTTGCTTTCATGGCTTTTTGAAGCTTCCGTCGTTGATCTGGTTATTAATTTTTGCGCTAGGTGGTTTACCCAATCTACTGAAGCATTTTTTCAGAACGAATTTGGGTGCCTTGTCAGGTCCATTTGATTTTTATCGATTTAAGTAATAGATCGAAAACATCAAGAATAGTATCAAGCGGGATTGTCGCCCAATGATACGACTCACGAGGAAGGCTGCCTGTTTAGCCTAAATTACAAAGGATGTGCCCTCGTGAGTCATCCAGTTGTACTCTCAGGAAGGTACTGAATATATGAATGGTTTAATGCTGTACCTTGTCGACAATGCGAGTGTTTTTGTTATATTTGTGTGATGTGCTGTTACTTCTCCATCATCGGGATATAGGTTGAAAGCCGAGGTTTAGTCTAACACAGGAGAAAGCTCCTATTCGATGACAGCATACGTTACTATAGGTAAAGTCTGTGGGATAGAGCACAATTATGCATTGTATGTGTAGAATTATTCCTTTATCGTGACGTTGCAGAATGTGAACGAATGGACGTTACAAGAAAAAATAATTTGAATGTGACCCAGTACACTGATGGACAAGTTCAGGTAGAACTTTACTGAGAAAAGGCTATGTCCTGGGAAGATAGCACGCGAAACTTGACTACAAATGGTCTGGCCTACCGAAAGAGATTAAGTTAACGCCCAAGTTTTTCTGAGTTTCTTGAAAAATTAATGCAGTTTTGCGAAATTTGGAGGGGTTGCTGGTGTTCGTATACGTTCAAAAGAACTTTGAAATCCGTCTGACTTCAATGAATGTTCGGTGCACTATCAAATTTAATAGTTGAAATGGCTGAAGTACGATGATCGAAACCTCAAGCAGAGTCTACTATACGACACTACTAGACTCCATTTTCCAAAACCAGTACAGAAATATTGGGAAGAAGTCAAATGCGGAATCTGATCCCGCCCCTCATACGCGGAAGGCGTAGCTAGATTTACATTTCTGGTAGACATTTGCTTCAGCCCATACACACCGCCATGTCCGGAGATGGATTTTCTTCGCAGAAAAATATTCAAAGATGGTTTGATTAATGGATCCAGATGAAAGGCTCATAAAGTTTTCATCGAGGTATTTGTCTCTGTCCCAAAAGAAGAAGAAAGATATTGTTTTCCGTGGAAATTACTTCAAAAGTGCTCCCTTTTATAAATATAACAAAATTCTTTAAAAAGGACATGGATTTATTCCCAGGTACAAAATATATATATTTTTTTTATTTATATATTGTTAAGTTTATTTTGAATTTTCATTTACTTGCTTATAATCTTTAGGAAAACAAGAAAAACTTCAATCCAAACTGTTCAAAACAAATTTAGTAACAGTTTAAAACTCTTTTTACTAGAAACGATTTTTTTTCCTATTATACTCACTCCTAGCACATTCTTGATCCTAATTGGCTTCAAAAAGTATCCCAAAAGGCATCTGAAATTACAATAAAAATGTTTTGTTCGCCGTTTTCCTCTGGAATTAGAAACATTTTCTACTTTAGAAAAATTAGTGCATCATTTTTTCAAAATATTTTTGTGTATGGGTATCCGGCATAAAGGGTTCAAAAATCCAAACAAATTCGCGGTCTTTTAGTTGCGCTGAGAATTGGCTCAATGTTATCATCATTCACAGTCGTAAGCAGATTATTTTCATACAACAGAAATCCTTCCATGCACGTCATTTGAAATTCAAAGGATAAATTTTGTTTACGCAACCTTTAAATCACACCCGACATAGCACTGACCTTTCGAAAGAACAAACTATTCATGAAAGCCTCATGGCCGGTATCCTTTTGTACGAATATCCTCCCACAATAAAAAGATAGAGTACCACTTACGACAACCGAAAAACACACTTACAAATTACTTAAACAATCGTTCCCGTTACTGTAGCCCCAGTGAAGGATACATTTAGTAAGGATGAATTTTCGACGGCGTGTTCGCCGCGGCGGTAGCGGGCGGCCGGAAAGGAAATCTCGTGTAGATCTCAACATTTTTGGCGAGGCTCCATTTCTTAATAAATTATGCTTTAAGCAACATGACAATAACTTTTAGCAAACTCATTAACAATTTAAATTTTAATTACACAACTAGATCGTATCTTGTCGAAATAACTTTATCATCGTTGTCTCTGTCGTTGTTTATTCACATTTGTCTCCACAGTTTGGTCCTTCCTGGCAGATGTATGCATGTATGCGAGTGTATGTGCGTGCTTTTACAGCGAACATGATGTTGGCGTCTGTATGGTGTGCACCGTGCTCCTATTAGCCGTTCGGCAATGTCGCTAAGGAGCACTCTAAATGGGTTTTTGTTTCGGATTTCAGGCTCGCCTATTAAATTTCTATAGCGGCGCATTAACGTGTGGAGATAAGCTCGAGCAAGGCGGCGGATGTTTTGAAGGTAAATATGCAAATATGTTTTGCTATTTCACGCTAGGAGAGGATGCTAATAAATAATAGCATTTGTGCAATCGCATTTGCATTAAGATCTCAGTGTTATTATGTTGAAGTAAGTCCTATTTAACGCTCCCACGTGGATGCCGAACAAATAAAATTCCTCAAAGACAATTCAGCCCCGTGATTAAGGAAGACGTTAATGGGGTTGTTGATTGATGCACGTGCTTTGAGTGCGCAATATTTCATGAGACGATGGCTTAGACGGTTGTAAAATTTGCCGGAAGGAAACTTTCTAAGTAATACTCGGAATTTTAATAAAGTTTTCTTTTTATTAATAAATTATTTTTAATGTCGAAATGATTGTAATCATACTTGGAAGGACTGAATCGGCATCAGAGAGAGACTCCATGGATTAGTTGCAGTGGAGCGGATAGAAAATGTCCAATGAGAGGCTCGTAAATGCCCAAGGATTATATTTCCACTACTAAATGATACTCTTGTTATTGCTACTCCGTGAAATATAACAGAGGAAAAACACACATGCGTTAAATAAAAACCCAGAAAATTTTATTAGTCGCGAAAAAAGACTTTTTAAGGACTAGATTTTTTTTTTGGAGTTTTACTGTAGGATTTTCTTGTAACATTTTCAACCAAAACCGAAAGTTGTAAGAAATCAATGCGGTAATGGTGAGATATTTTCTTTTGGCTTCTAACGCTTAGCAAATAACTTCTGGCTTCTAGGAAATAATTATTAGCTTCTGAAGAAAAATAATGTCCCTAGTAGCCATTTTCTGTTGTGCCCATTTGTGCATTTCTCAGCATATTTTCCGGGGCCTTTCGCGAAATTTCTAAAGTTTGTGCCTTCAATTCATGCCCAATAATGTTTTTAAGTTCAGAAATAGTTCTGAAACACTGCAAAAGAATGCACACATCTTCTCATTCGTAGCACTACAGCCCCTCTCGGGTCTTCACTCCCTGCAGCAAGCATTCCCTACTTGCTCGGTTTATTGTGCTCCAATTTTGAAATCCAAACAGAATTGAACTATTTTCATCACAAGAGTCGACCAGCGTTCCCTCGGTCTCCCTACTAGTCTCCGCCCCTAAGTTCTCCCAACCAACACTCTTTGGGTAGCCGTTGAATGCATTCTTACGTGGCTGCAAGGACATTTCAGCATGTTTAAGAAGACTTTGATTTGAAAATACCCTTTTTAAAAGTAGTAACGAATTAAGCAACTAAGTTTCCCTGATCAACTCAAAACTATTTGAGCATATCAGATAATACGGGTTAACACCTGACGATAGTTGATCTCACAGAGAAAAAAGCCGAAAAGCTAGTATAGGAGGGCAACAGCAGACATAGAGAGCAACTCATATCCAGTGATTTTAGTACCTTTGATACAGGCATACTGGACAGGGAAGTAAGGATCCCGATGGGAACTACTTTTGCTTTTTTTCTGGCAAGCTAACACATGAAAAGAAGGATGAGGGGAGGCACTGCAGAGGATGCACGCTGTGTCCTTTGTCACATGTCTGAAGCACATTACATGTATAGAGAAGGGTCGGATTTTCATTGAAGTCCAATAAGAAACGCTAAAACGCGTCAGCAATAATCGAACTCGAATAGTTTTTGGAAATAGACAGGCTAACCTCTGCTACAAAGTGAGCCACATCGCGCCAAAATACTATCCTCAAAAATTATGTATAGCTGCCTGCTATCTGTGTTTCAAAGAGTGCTCAATTTCTAGTGTAAAAGCAGGAACTATGAGATGGTTTTGTTAGGGAGACTGAATGAATCAGTGTTAGATGTTAAATCTTTGTCCAATTCTCTGCTTCCTGTTTTGAGTACTGATGACCTTAAGCTCGTCGAAAGCATCTTTAATGCTAGAATAATGAAATAAGTTATGCCTCAATCTGCTGCTCTGGGCTGACGGATCCTAAGCATAGCAGCCAAATGTTGGATCATTGTTTTAAGTAAATTGCATTTCATATCTTTTGCCAAGGTTCACTTCAATGACTTCAAGGTTCCTACTACCATTGGTTACAAATTTTTGTAGAATACGAGAGTATTACTTGACAAGTGATCACAATTAGATAAATATCACTGAAGATTGGTGGTAATGTGCCTAGAATGTCAAATGCTCCCGTGGAATACTGAGAAGATCGTATACAGAGAAAGCGGACATTGAAAGGTTTTTTAAGAGCTAATGGCACGACCACCCCACTGATGGGCCTGCAACTAAAGACTCAACGGTACTAGACTCAACTATGAGAACCATTGAGTCAGATGACAAGCCACTAAAGTCCATAGGAAAACAACAACATACGGTCAATCTTCCAAATCACCTAAAAGCATTAAAAAGGAAAAGGGAGTTCCATAAACGGCAACGAAAGGTCCAGGAAATACATGTCTAGGAAGAAGCGCTTCAGCTTTTGAGTCAACAAGGAGATGCCTTCTCAGACGCATCAATTATCGTAAGGGTAGTGAGTAGCAAGATGTGGTCGACTACGTGAACAATAATTCAGGCAGCTGAGGCAACAAATTGTATCCCTGGCGCACATTCCGGCGCGGTCGAAAGATAAATACAATTTTATGCGCCTTTTTACCTATTCCCCGCCCCCTTAATTCCTTTCGGGACTAATAATCCTAGAGAGGTTTCTCTGATCAACAATGGAAAGTAGAACGTGAATCACTTCCGGTTTTTGCTGGCGACGGTCGGGGAAGTTCATAAAAATCTTATCACTGACATTATTCGTGCTGCCAAATACTTATTTGAAGAATAATATAGCTCATGAACAGGTTGCTCCACCATCTATGAAATCGCAGAAATGGGGAGTGTGCTCCGACGTACGGAGACACACAGCTGCCCCACAAGACATGCTGTCCTTTTGGTTATTCTGGACGTCAGAAATGAAATGAAGTCAAGAGAGCTGATATCCTGGAAACACGCGAAATTTTTTTGCAAATGCTGTCTAAATGACAGCTGCTTACTCTACGACGTGCAGAAAGCCAGCTAAACGATCCTCGTTATATCATGTGTTTACATTAATTATTACGGACGGCTAACGTTTGACATGCTAGATAAGTCAGATTTGATAGGACATGCGGGGGAAGTTGCAGCTCTAGTCATCGGAAGCACTGTGAGGACAGCGAAATTCTGACATATGTACTCATATTGTCAATGAGGACCTTACTCACAAAGGAAAGTCTTCGAAAAAGGCTGGATACATGGGCCGAGTCACTTGGATTATCATTTTGTTCTTCGTCCAAAAGTTAAGACCAGTTGCTGTGTTTTTCATTGCGGACATCATCAACTTTTGATCACTCGGTCTATCATATATGTATATTTTTTATATTTTTACTATCATCATGCATATTTTGCTGTCAATTCTCATTTAAAGACTGGTACTCGTAACAAATTTTCTTGTTATTATTGTACTGGTAAACATCAGATAGACGAACTAGAGGTATCGAAGCTCAACAGCTATTAAAGTGTTGTCTTTAATACAGCGATTAAGATTAATTACTTCAGCAAAAACCATAATCTCTGTTGCTTAGCCAGAAAAAAATCTGATAGTCCCCATAAACGTTTTTTTGTTTCTCTACATTTTCGATGTTTTATTAAGCCCAAGCAGCTACAAATTGAAAATGTGTCAAAACCCATCAATCAATACCGAAGCACGAACAATTAGAGCCATTCCTAAAATAATATCCTCGAAATCGCTTTCAACGAACCTACTCGTTTCCTCGTGCTTATTCAAATCATTTAATAAACATTAACCCCTATAATCTGGCCACATCATAACAAAAGCGGTAATGCTTCATCGCACAGCATGAGACGTCGAGGAAAAAATTCCTCCGCTGTCGTTCCAATCCTTACAACGTCTTAAGTCCATTGGTAGGGAAAAAAGTCATGCAGCACCTCTCATTCTCTCGTCGCCTACCCAATCAATCCTTGTCGAAATTTTCCATTTTATTCAAATCACCACCTAAACAACAAGCCCCAACCACATTCAATAAAACACATCTATATGTATGTATAGACAAGCTGGGAAATGGAGACATCGATCAATAAATCTACGCTCAAATATTTGATTACTGGGATTCCATCTATTTGTATCTGCTGCCATTGTAATCGCTCGCCGTGGACCGGAGCCTGGACGAGGATGAAAGGATGAGAATGACAATGCTGCGCTTCTATCTGGAAACGTTGGGCCTACAATACCTTAGTACAGAGCGCAAAACAACTAAGCTCAAGTTTAGACCAGGATCACAATCGATAATAAAACGCAAATCCTTGTGAAATTCGTTTTGCGTTTTAAAGTGGATTAACGAATAAATTTCAGTTCGTTTGCATTTCAATCGAGTAAGTGAGTGCAAGAGCAAGAGTTTGAGCTGTTGGACGTTTTAAATTCAAACAGAAAACAAGGATAAGAAAGGATGACACGGACTAAAAGGTATCAGGAATCATTTCGAAATGTTGGTGAGAAGCTTTCGTCCTTCAAAAGCTCCGTGAATCCGTTTTGTTCAATGAAAGAATGGGTTTTCACTTTCGCAGTTTGCTGGAGAAATTTTCCCCAGGACATATTTCCGAAAGAAAAGGAGAGCAATGAGAATGAGTTTGAATTCAGCGCAAAGTAAACTCATGTCTTTATATTATGATGATACCAATGAAATCTGTTAGCAAATTAGTTGTGTTTCATTCGAACCCGGACAAAGGTTCAGTAATTATTTCGACGGGATTCCATTCTCATTTAAATGTTAATGACGGAACTCATAGTACTCATTAAAATTAAACGTTCTTTAATAGGCGCCGGAAGTTCATCACCCACCATTCTACCATCTGCACATCTTAGATACTTCAGTGAAATCAATTTTAAAGTTATTTCCCAAAGAAAGATCGAATCTATTTCGTAATTAATTTCTGCTTTGCTTTACATGAAATAAGACTTGAAATAAGGAAGCTCAATGTTTGTATTCGTAAATCGAACACGAGCATTTAAAGCATGATGTAATTTGGCTGGGAAATGTTTGTATGAGTAATTGATTAGTTTTCCTTATTTTCCAGTCGATACACATGAATAGCATTGACTCGAAAATTGTTAGAATTGCTAAGTATTATATTTGCTGGTAAACTTATGAAATAGAACTTAATAATTCACGTTGAAATAAAAGATTATGTCATAAGGATAACAACGGAGCAAATTTATAGGTTGATTTGTCACCACTTAAAAATCCATTTTTGGGGCCAACAATCCGTGGCAAAGCGATGTGGTAAGTACCACGCTTCATCTCACGTACATCAGTGTCGTATATGTTTTGCTTGAACCTTGATCAAAGGTCCCAAAATTGACAAAGCAACTTGAGCTTAAAAATAAGCTGGAGAAAATCCAGATGAACCAAACCACGCCACAAAAACATGAAAGCAAGGCTTAAGGCACGAGGTTCCATAATTTTAAATCAAAGAATTGAAAAGGCTGTTCCTAACTCATCCGTTCTTTCACTCTTTCCCTGACGCAAGGTTGACCCTGTAAGGAATTTTTGTGAGCACAACTGGTTAGGTACCATCTGTTTCCATTTGATATTGCCAGTCTCTCCTGGCACGAAATAGTCAACCCTCTGGAAGACCAATGCAAAGATGGTCTAAACACTGGAACGCAACCCAGTACTAAGTTGGCTAAACTCATTGCTTTGCCTCAACTGTAGATCGGTTAGGGATAGAGGAAAATGAGTTTCTTGCTAAGGCACATATGACCGAACCATAGATACTTCTTTGAATATTTCCATAGTAACGGGTAACCTCGGAACATCTTTTTGACTGTTCTTGCCGAATTGAACCAGACAATAATTCTGCATCCTTATATATTTTAAAGTTTTTTTTTCTTAGTAATGTATGTCCTTGTCTTCAACGATAGGTCAATTTAGTCCTGATTCAATTGAGGAAGCAATTTTTTGGGCTGAGGAAGTTGTACCTACAGAAAGGTGGGGTGCCTTTCGACGCTGAAACCTCGCTGAGGGACTGGTGTCAGTACAGCTTACTTTTTCGATGTTTCCACTGGGACCTTTAAATGTAAAAAGCTCACGGAAGGAGGTAAGCAGCATTCATATTACCAATGTGCCATTTGCAGTACCATGGCAAGGAACGTGATCATCCAGATCTAACATAAATATCATTAATCTAATATTATTCCATCCTCTCACAAGTATGATGAGATGGTCGCGCAAAAATTCTATGCCTACCCTGAAAACTGTGGCAGCGAATTGCAGCCCAATGCGCGGAATGGTCACCTAACCACAAATTTTTGACAAATATGAACTAGAAAAGCGATTTAAATAGAATATGATTTTGCCTTCCTTTATCAACGAAAATCTGTAGGCTAACGATTGGCAATAAGGACCTTTACAAAAAACCATGCAAAATGGCGCTAACAGATGTTACAGATGGTTAGACGTGCTATTCCTGAGATTATCCAGGCCTGGTAGGTGATTACATATAATTTTAACCTTAACTTATGTCCAGGAGCTCAAAGCTCTCTGATCGATCGAAGCATAGCCTAGATCCAAGCCCACAGCAACGGTTGGTTTATGATTGCCTCAGAGTAGCAAGTCCCTCTGAGGAATAGCAACTGTAGCTAGATACTGTAGCATACAACAACACTTGAAATTAACAATGGAAAATTAGGGACACGTTGATTTCTCGAATTAGATGACGCCTTAAAGCGCAAATTTCTTATAAGCAGAAAGTTAGTTGACCACACTAGGTCAGAGAATATATTAAACTATTATTTGGTGAAACCTGTTTCAAAAAGGTCGACATAGAAGCTGTTGGGATCTGCAACATAGACATGAGAAAGACCCCGCTTATGAAGAACAAATAAGGTGACTTATAGATGGTAGACGCTAAAAATGCAAACGGAGGTGCACTAAATGCTCGTAATTGGTTTCATCTTCGCAAAATATTTCCGAAAATTCTTACATGCAAAGTTAAAAGGAACGCTTTTTTATTTACTAAAGCACTGAAGTCAGCAGCGCCAAAAACACGTTTATGCAAAAATTAATAATATTTGAGGTCAGGAAAAACTGTTTCTTCTGTGTACCGAGTCCTAGCAAGAGTTTGAGCAAGCTGCGATGCGTTGAGTATTGTCCGCGATACCAATGTCAAAAAAGTGAATTTTTGGGCATTAAGCGTTCAGTTGACAGCTAATGAGTTACGTCATACTTCGTCATGATAGTTAGGTGGAATAGACGTAAAAACTCCCCACAAATATGGACAAAATAGTTACGCTAAGTTTGATGTAGAAAATTGGTCGACAGTGCAATTTACGTTCGTTGAATTTTCCAACCTGTAAATATGTCATTACAATCCCTCATACCGATATATCCTTTTCTAAGAAAAGACATCGTGATTCAAACGCCCATTGCTCCGTCCTTTTAACAACATATTTGAGAACATTAACAGTAGCAGTAAGTACAGGCTTAAGGGCACCAAATCTTCGCAACAACAATTCTTGTCCTTACTAGTTTGTCCTAACAAACAAAAGTGTGAATTATTGCTGACAGCCAACTCAAATGACAGTTGATAGATACCGGTCAATCGATGACGTTATTCAGCCAGACGGCAGCGATGTCAATCAAAGACAGGATTAGGATTATTTTCCCAAGTGAGAGTTTTTCAATCCTTTAAGGGCGCGTGCTTTTGCTTGATATTCCGGTAATGCCATTGATCGTGCAGCCGGTCATGGCACGTTATCTTTCTTCACGCTATTTGCGTTGAGTGTTTCTTTTTTTTTGGACATTGTTATGGGAAATTCCAAGTCCTTGATGGAAAAAAGGTAGAAATATCTGACGGCTAATATTCGGAAAATCTAGATCTCTTATGTTACTTCAACTACTTAAGTCAGTTCAAAATAATTTTCCCTAGGACCATCCACCAGTTCAGGGTTCACATCCGGTATGTTTAGGGTTCAAACAGATGCAACAAATGCTTAGAATGGAACGGCTAGTTCTATTGGATCAGCTCATAAACTGAAATTAGTCCAGTCTAACGTATTGTACTTGACTCGGACATCGAAAGTTATGCCTGAATACAGGTTTATTAAGTTTTCCCAACTCCATTCTTATTTAATGCGAAGGAGGCGAAAGAGATAATTGCTATCAACTTTAAATATTGACAGTTGACCATACGAAATCTTGTGATTTTTGCCTGTTGATTGTGTCTTTTTTTACTTCCATTGGCGTAGAGAAAAACCTAAAGGAAACGACCTTACGTATGCTTTGAGGACCCAGAGCTTGACAGACGAAGTTAATTTATTTCATTTCAATTTCCACTTGTAATATGAGTTTTGCCTTTCAAACTTATTCCATTAATGTTTCCATCATATGGAATTTATCCTGCCGCACATCCAGGACTATGTTAGACTTATCTCTTGATAAGAATAGAACTCATTCGAACCCGGTTCTCATTTTGCATACTTAATAAACTCAATCTGACTCCAATTCAGCAAAGCTGCTCTGATTTCATACCAACTTTGATTCGACCGTTCAACTTTCATCCTTGAAAAAAACAACAACTGGTATATGACTACTAATCCACTCGAAAAAATCTGGAAAGAAAACTTTTATTAAATGTCAACACATTTATTTTCAAGATCTTAGTCACAAGGGTGACACCACAAAACATTGAAGCGAAACGTAAACTTTCCTCACCAGAAACATTGAAACTATTCAAAGTTTAAAGACTTTTTGCCAATTTTTCCCCACTCGTTTCCCTTGCAAAAAGTCTTAGAAAGGACAACGAATTGAAAAGTTATGTAGGAACAAGCAAATGCTTCGGAAAGTGTGGAGTGAGATTAAGCAAAGTGCAAAGCGTCTCAGGAGAATGGTAGGAAATCCTTTTCCATTTTCACTAACATTTGTTTATGACATTCCGATAATTCCTGTGTGGCGTCGTTCAACTGTTCAACTTGTCGTCGTTTTTGCTCCTTTAACTGTCGACATAAAGACTTTTTCTCATTTTATATTTCCCATAGCAGGGAGTTTGCAAATGAATGAGCATAATGCACCACACATATACAAATACAACTGATACATAAGGCGGGAAAAAAAGGGAAAACACAAGAAAGCCGAAAGCCGAAAAGCCAAAAAGTCACAAAGCCAGAAAGGCAGAAAGCCATCATAAGCGACATTTTCAATTTAACTTTCTTTCGGAGGCGGCCTATCTTCCACAAGTTTCTACTGCAGGGATTATAGAATTCGTCAAAAAATGTTACAAGATGATGGCTTAATATTTCCCAGAATCCCTTTTCCTGTGAGATGTTGCGTTGCGCCTGATATCTTGCGATGGGTTGAGCGCAATTGTGAGAAATAACCGACGACGAAAGGAACTTCCTCAGGGATTAGACGTAATGTTTCGAACGAGCTCGCTAACAACGTTTATATTCATTTGATGATATTATGCAAATGTCCTGTTTCTGGGATCAAGACGAGACATGAGGCGAGTTTGTATAAGTGATAGACTGCTGGGTGAGTGGCGACGCCTAAACCGTGTCTTAGCGGTTCCTCCATTACCACTGCTCCCACAACTTGGCAACGTAACCCGACAGTATGCTAATGTGTTCCAGGAAGGTGTATTTATAGCCACGCAGTAATAACATTTGAATAACTCTGGAGAGGATTCAAATTTTCGGTGGATTAGGTATGAAATTAAAAGAAAACACACATTTCGTATAGCAGTTGCTATAGCATCTAGGATATGTTGGCAGCTGATATGTTTTCTTGAACGAACTACCTTCGGATACTCCTGGCAAAACTTTAGATACGATAAGGCACACTGGGAACTTCCATTCGAAACATTAAGGACCAAACAATTTTGCCCTCAGTTTAGTAGGTTTTATAGTTAAAGTTGATTCAAGACTAATGGCACATAGTATTCCCTAAGATTAACCATTCCGACGTTGCCGTAAGATCCTTAATGATCCGTAACGAACAGATGAAACCAAATAATGAAGAGTACATATTCGGCAATCAAATGAATAATGAAAGCGAACACTTAAAAAAAAGAAAACTCTGGAAAAACGAAATGCATAATTCGCTAAAAGTTCTCATATTCCCCCATGTTTCTTAATGAGACTTCGGGGTTCCTGGCAGACAATACAAATGACCATAATGGGCCACCCAAGTATATAGCACTCACATAAACAGTCATGAGAATTCGTCCAATGGAATAAAAAATTATAGATAAAAATGAATCGAAAAAAATCAACAACTTCTTAAAAATTACTTCATTTTCATAATTCAATAACATAATACTTCCTTGCCAAAACCCTTTATGTTTATAAAACCCAAAACCCATTTATACGTAGTGTAAGGGGAAAAGCTAAAATCAATACCATGTATTTACTTGTAATAGTTTGATCCTTTTTGTAATTAATTGCGACAACATTGAAATACTCCAAGCTACATTACTTTTGTTATCACTCTTTCCCTGACGACATATCAGAACAAAGACGGACCATGTTATGAATCTTTGTGTGCACCACTGGGAAGGATCTATACGGTTCCTTCCTATTTGATAGTACCATTCTTTCGAAGCATGAAAATATTCAAGTCTTTGTAAGACGAACGAAATAAGGGTCTCAAGTTTGAAACGCATTCCAGTCGTTGGGTAGCAGGACTCATTGCTCTTCCTCAAATACAGGAAAGAAACATAGGAAAGTAAGCCTTTTCCAAACCCAATAATGCACTTGTTGTTTGCAGGAGCAATGAGTTCTGTCGTCACATCCTTTATTAGTTCACCTGGTTGCCTCATTATTTTGATCCAGGACTGGGAAATTAGCTCCTGGTCCCTTTTAATTAACGCTAAAATTTGAATCTCTGTTCCTGGTGATCAACAGCGTGATGACCGGAGTGTAAGGAAGGATCTACACACGATAGACATTTTTAAAAATATCATTCCTGACTTGAAAGAAACGTCCACTACCTCTAGCCTAAAAAATCTAGTTAGTCGGGAGTTTACGGATTCCTTTTATTCCGTAAAGGCACTAGATGTCATTGCACTGTTTCAATTTTGGTTTTAGAGCTTTCAAAAATCGTTTGTTTTTCGCTCTATCTACCAAATTTGTAGGCATGTACACATCTTTGTTGTCTATGCATTTTTTCGGTATCCTGTCCATTGTCAAATTCCTTGGAATGATGAATTTTTTGTTCTTCAGTGCGAACGAGTTGATCGCAACCTCGAAAAAATGTTCGTTTTTATTGTGCAAGAAGTCCGTAAAACAGCATCTTCAATAATTGCAAAAGATCATAGGACCCACAAAAGTAGACAAAAAAAACTCGTCCGTATGGGTCTGCACCCTTTTCATTAGTTAAAAAAGCATTGTAGCACTGTAATCTAGTTTACACATACATATTGCGTTGATTTTGGTTGAAAACAATTCAAAATCTTATAAAACTAGAATGTCAAAAATCTAAAATTTTAAAGAAGGGCGCGGCGCGGGATCCTCTCAAAATAAATAATCTCGAGCCCCAAGGATTTGTCGCTTTCTCCATATATTGTTTACTACAATGTTATCAGGAAATCAGGAGTCATGCAGATCGTAACAACTTCTTCATAGTTTGGGATATAAACAAAATTTAAATTGTACTGAATCCTGGAGCAAAAGCACCATAACAGCAACAGTCTTCAATGGAAATCTTTTTAGTAATGTTAAATTTGGCAACGCATATTGTGTGATTTTTAAACGCTTGCCTGATTTTTTGTCATTGATATTGACTTTGATTTCCCATCAGGTGAAAATGAAGCACCGAAAAGGTAAGACACCTGATCAGGATTGTGAAAAATTGGAGTGATGCATAAAAAAGTAACGCATTTTTCTTGTGGAGCAACATTTCATAGTGATGAAGGTTTGTGAAGTACATCGCGAAATATTTTCTCGAAAAAATAAGATGCTGATGAAACATCAAACTCCAAGTACCCCATAAATACCAGGTTCGAATCCTACCGGTGCCAGTCATGTGTCAGAGTGACAGTTCACCTAGCTTTCGTTGATACCGTTATCCGTTTTTGGTAAAATACCGTTATAACGGTATCGGTATTGATACCGATACCGTTCGGTATCGGTACCTCAAAATTGTTAGGCGGTCATTATGACGTTACATGATCAAATCTTTACCTGAATTAATCGTCCATGGCGAGGTATAACCTTGAATTGTTGATATGATTAAATTTCAACCGTTTTTATGAAGAAAATATGAAAGATCCTTTTGTTCATTCATTGTCATGATTTTCTGATTTCTCATGGTTCCAGTCCCTGTCTTACTACTGACACAATATCATGCACGGAAGTTAGTCAAAGAGCATTAGTTGACTTTATGAATAAGGATGATATTCTCTAAGAAGCTTTTTTTGCAGGATCCGAACATTTTCCGTGGTTGCATAATAAAATGATGCTACCCAGACAAGGAAAACGATGCGGATAAGTAGTATCTTGTGCGGAGACAA
Source organism: Stratiomys singularior (assembly GCA_954870665.1). NCBI lineage: Eukaryota > Metazoa > Arthropoda > Insecta > Diptera > Stratiomyidae > Stratiomys > Stratiomys singularior. Next base: position 6,560,122 of record OX940881.1, on the reverse strand, counting down.
CTTCGAAACAATTAACATTCAGTTGTTCCCAAAGAATTTCTTGCACAGAAATGGGTTACTTTTGTAAAATAACAGGTGTAGAGTCTAAGGATTCCTGGTTCAAAAAAAGCTGCTGTCACCAACAATCAGAATATTGCCTATTCTTAATAATATACGTGGAAGTATTGAACTCAACTTACCTAAGAAGATTCAATTTATCTAAGCTATCATCCTTTGTAACAAAATCCAGCTTAACTTCACTCAAGCATGAATTATTATCAGAATCGAATTAAAACTACAATTTATCAAATCCGTTTGGTCGATTGTATTATTCTGCGCACACATTTTTCGACTTGGTACGAAATGTTCAAAACATTGACGCACATATCACATAATCCAACGATTCTATCAACGCAACAACAAGGTTTTATCTATTATTTATTTACGAGCAATCCCCAAAAGTAAAACCGGCAAACTTCATCTCATTTCTAAGCGTCCAACAAGGCCATTTAATGGCCAAGCTGAAATATTCTGAACGTTAACGAAGCATCGGAAAAAGGACTAAGGCGACTAAGAAAGCATTAATAAAACAAAATCAATAATATCAGTCCGAATAATTTTCCGCACGTCTCGTGATGTCTTCCTATGTATGTCCTTACTCAATCCGTTATTGTCTGCTCAAGACAGTCATACGTATGTACATGTATCCTGTTCACTTGGCTTCAACGGTTATTCCACTGTTTATAACTGTTCCCATACTTTTCTTGCATCTTCTTACCTCTTCCTTCTCTTCCTGCGTTGCTGCTCAAGCAACATTACTTCTTGAAACGGTCAGCCCTCTTTCTCTATTTCTCCACCACTGAAATTGTCTTCATCGCATAAAAGGACATTCCCTAAGGCACTTGAATGTAATGGAGAGGATAGCAAATCATCAATCACCTCTTTTCATACAAACAGATACCATGAATAGAAAGTTGCAGTGACTAGTGAGTAATCGGACGTAAGGAATGAGCAAAGACCAAAAACGAAGGACGAATGGGAAGGGATCGGGGGTAGCTGACGAATTTCTTGCCTTCTTCTAATGGAGCCCGGTCATAGTCTATCAGTAAAGAACAGGATTTAGATCGAATATTTCACTATCAAATCGAATCGATTGAAGGTAAATAGCGAGAACGTGAAGTTAAATTTTCCAGAAGACGGATCGTTGCATTTCTTGTGATTTATTTTGACAGACTCAAGAGTCATTCATATAAATCAACTTTTGACTTTTGACGCTTCAATATCGAAATTCTGATGGGTGTAGTAAATTGCATCGATTATGACAAAGCATGAGCAATTCAAAATTGTTTATTTCTGCCAGTTTGGTTTCATGGAACATACCTGAGATTCAGGTCTTACATCAACTTTTAAACAAAATCGTTTAAAAATGCCAGTGAACATTGAAGAATGTCAATCATTATAAATGTTCGAGGACGCGAACAACAGTCAATTACCGATTGGGGTTGACAATCTTTTGGAACATAGTTGATGACTTTTTGATATCGAATCTGTTAGTTTCAGTCATTGAGGTATACATTGAGGTATACCTCTATGGTTTCAGTATCTGTCTACCATCATCGATGCATTGTCTTCTACTCTCCCTTCACTAGGATGAGCGTTTTTCAAATTTTGAAAACACTTCTGATACCCACTTTTCAGTACTGTCTTCATTCATCTTTGAATTAATTTTACACATTTTATACTTAGCTTCAAACCATCAACATATATTGATAATTACCCTCAGCAATAAAAAATCTCACAGTGGGGGTGGGGGTAAGGAGGTGTAGATGAATAAAACATCCACTTTGCTTCCATTCATTGTCATCAAGTGGTTGACTTAAAATTAATCGAAATCAATGGTAGCTCAACAATGCACCTATGTCATTTGTTTTACAGTCGGAATGAAAATTTTAAACTTCAAAGTGGCTACAAATGTCAACAAACGTCAGAAGAATGTGAGCATGCACGATTTTTTACGGGTCGTAATAAAACCTGCGGTGGAAAATAAAAAATTGCCTCAGTTTTATCACGGCGTGCATTTTTAATTCATTAAGCATTTAACTTTCTGATGCCTTACATTAGCAAATATATAAAAAAGAAAATTCAACACCCTGTCATTGTGGAAAGCTTGATTTTTCATTCTAGGATGGGCTTTATATTGGCTGTGCACTGTCTTGTATAAACGTGAAAATTATTTGCTCTGCACCTGAAATGCTTCAAAAACTGCAAACTGTTAAACTTTTATTTCCCTGTGAGCCTTGAACAGTGGTCGACTTACCCTATTAGCAGAATAATGTTGGAAAATCTTTACAACCGTAGCTCAAACGAAACATTATTATTTCCACTCCATAGCTCCTCGACGTTATCCTGAAGCATCGCCTCTGTTACCTCCTTTGAATTGTCCTTATGCGTTGCTTTTGCAGCTCTGCACTCGCTACTCAATTGAATATAATATTAGATTTCACAATGCATTGTAGACTAAAGTGAAATTGAATTGAAAATTTAACTGTTCTTAATGCCTAGGTAATTCTATTTATGTGAAACATTCTCCAGTCGAGTTGCTACGTCCTAATCGTATCCCTATGAAGTGAAATATGGTTTTGTGAACTGGCAAGAGTTGACTCCCCAGATACCAGTCCATCCTCAATACACGCCGGCCTGAGTACTTAGTTGTGCAATGTAGTAAGAACAATAGTGAAATAGAATCCTGTTGAATTGCTCTACAGAGTAAATGTGAGCAATGTGGGGGTGATGTGGCGAATAGTAACGGTTTTGTAAACATAAACTTCACCTCAATCTCTCCAATAACAATAAAGTTCAGGTAAACATGGCTGGCTTGTGTTAGAGCGTTGAACAACAACACACAACAATGGCCTCTGTAGGTTTTGCGCTTTCAGTCAATTCGTTATTCACTCCTGTGTAGGGAGTTATTTATTTTGTGTGAATGAAGAATAATTACGTGGTCCCTTGACAGGATGCATCGTATGAATTGTGAAGTGGTTAAAGTAGAATATACAATGAATAAGCAAACAAGATGACTGAAATTAAAGGTTTCCTCATACCGTTCAGGTTGTTGGAATCAATGCCACTTCAATGTTGACGAACTCTGTTATGGATTAGAGTTCACCATAAACTATCTGCTTCCTTTGTTCTGAGCTATATTTATCACTACAATTGAGGACACCGCGCTAGAATAGCAACGCCACCTTAAATCGCTGCCAAAAACCAAGCATTTCATTAATCACTTCTGGATAAAAGAACGAATCCTATTGCGATTAGATTTTGGCTTGACGTACAGAGGTGAAAACCATTCACAACAAACGAATCGGGCTTACGTCGGCAAAGGACTAATGGACCTTCCACACAACGTCTCCTCTCTTAACCTGAGATCGCAGCTTCTAACCGTATTACACATTACTTCAGACATGACTATGATTTCTTCTACTCCCAGGAGCGCCAACAAACTATTCGGATCTCAGTTTCAAAAGGAAGGGCGGGGAGGAGCTAACTTTCTAGAATACAACGATCCTGCACCCAATGCAACTCATCGGTTGTATGAGTATAATTTATGACAGGCATCACATAATATAAGAATTTTAAAATAAGTTTGAAATTATAATGAGAATAAAAAAGATAAAAAGCATAAAAAAGATGAAAAGGGTTAATGGATACAGAAATTCCAGCATGAACAGAAACTGAAGAAGATTGGGCTCCCACTGAAACAAGGGAGACCAGAAAAACCAAATGTTACTGCTGAACAAGCTGATTCGCCCCTATTGCGAACGAAATCGCGTCTCAGATGTATGCGTTTTGAAGGTAAGCAATTAGACCCAGATAAATCAAAATAGAGAGTCAGTTTTAAACGTGATAAACGAAGAATTAGGACGCGCAAAACGTTGCACTTCTGTTAGTTCTGCTTGGAATTCTATCATGGAATGAGGGATGTTCAGGGGAATGAATTAACAAAACTGCAGACGCTCCTGCAAATTTGAACTGTTTCAACTTCTCCGCAGCAAAATGCAGCCAATCCCACCAAGGAGGACCTAACCAACAACGTTCATACGGTCGTGAAAGGCAACACTGAATTGTTTATGGTAAATCAGAAGTCTGTCATCACCCTTCAATGATAATCATGAATAACACATTAAAAATTATAAGAATTTTGACTACGCGCCATTAAGTTTTTCATTCCCGTTGCGAGACAAATGCCGCACGAAGTCATCAGGAATCTTCACATCAGGAACTTCGAAAACTTCAGAATCTAGGCAGGAACCTACGAAATCTCTTCAATCGGATAACAGTTACTTATAAAGGAATGGCTTTTCTTTGAGAGTATGATAGGACAACTAGTCAGCGCTGAAGGGAATTTCAAGTACGAATTAAGGACTTTCATGCAATAAACTAGCAAAAATAAAGTAACTGTACCCTAAATGAAATACTGGAACGACAAGAGGGATGAAGTTCAATCGGTTAAACGTACAATGATGCAGAATTACAAAAGTTTGAATATCTCATACAGAGCTTTAGCACTTTAGCTTTTAGCTTGAGAACGTAGAGAGCTTGCGAACGTACAGAGCTTGAGAACTTTAAATGAAAAACATTAAATAGACTTTTTGTTAACTAAATTAAATTATTATAAAACATGTTCTTTGTAAATGAATCGTGAAGGGCACAGGTTTAATTGTTGAGAACGATGGTGAATGAATAGAATTTAGAATTTATTTATTGGGTGATTTTTTTTTTCAATCTATATACAATCATTATTTACAATATTTTCTTAACCTAATACTTAGCCTACGGGCTTTGCCTAATGGCTGTGCCCAGAACTCTATACTAACATTTGTTTAATATCAAAAATTACTACTGATATATCAAAAAAAAGAAAATTATTATTACTAACATTTACACCCTAAATGTGACCTCTGTTGTTTTTGGTCGTTTTATATTTATTTAATTGAAATCTTAATTTATATACAATAATTATTAATAAAATTTTTGTTTTAAATTTTTTTTTTTTTTTTTTTGTTAAATTTTTAATACAATATTTTACTTATAACTATTATTAAAATTAATTTCTTAATCTATCCGTTGGCTGCCTCCATCGCTCGACTATCTGCCGCGTTACTAATTGTGGCGGTCTCGTGCTCCGCCATACGCTTTGCAGCTCGTTCGATCAATCTCTGGGCGTAGCGGTGAATCGGCTCCACGTCTGCCTCCCGGTATAGATATCGGTTGGGGTAGGACCGTCCGTCCTCCCTTCTGAACACTCCAGTGCAAGCCCGAAGGATTTTACGTTCCAATAATCCTATCTTGCCCCATTTGCATTTTGGTGCTGCCTGCCATATCAGCACTGCGTACAGGAGTACGGGCCTGATTAGAGCTTTGTAAGCAATAATCTTGACCCGCTTGCTGGTCGTTGACTGTTTCCTGAAAAGAGGCATAAGAAGATGGTATGCATAAATGGCTTTCTTCCAAGCAGAATCTACGTGAGCACTGAAGGTGTTTTTTGTATCGAAAATCACCCCCAAATACTTCGTTTGTTTGGAGCAGTGCACCACCTGCCCGTTCAATTTTACTCTGGTATCACAGATGTTCTTTGTTCGACGTCCATATTTTTGATGTGGGTCCTTGAACACAATCAGCTCGCTTTTCCTAGCATTAACCCTCATCCCCGACTTTCCGTAGTACGCAGTTAACGAGTCCAGGTACCCTTGGAGTCTCGTTCGCGCAAAGCGGAGATTGTGCTCAGATGACCACGCCAATAAGTCATCAGCAAAGAGATTCACCTCGATTCCAGGTTTAAATTCATCTCTGATACCGGGAATGTCAGACGTGAATATATTAAAGAGAAAAGGGCCTAGAATAGACCCCTGAGGGACCCCCGAATCGATACCAAAGGGTTCAGAACTAGCTCCACCAGACACCGCAAAGGCAGTACGTCCCCTCATGAAACTGCCTACTATTTTTGTAACACTCACCGGGAAGCCAAATTGAATTAGTTTGTAGATAAGTCCATCGATCCAAACCGAATCAAAAGCTTTTTCTACATCAATGAGGCACGCTAATACGACCTTTCTGGCCTGCCAATTTCTTTTTATACTGGCTTGAAAAACAGCCAACGCGTCTACCGTTGAATGAGCTCTTTTAAAGCCGAATTGTCTTTCCGGTACAGTTCCTGCTTCTTCAGAGAACTGTGTGATGCCTTGTAGGATCACTCTTTCCAGTAACTTCCCTACGTTGGACAGAAGAGATATCGGACGAGTATTGACTACGTCAGTATTGTTGGACTCTTTCGGAATGACAAATATTTTGGCGCATTTCCATTGCTGAGGGAAGTAGCAAATGTTTATGCAGTTGTTTAGAAGGATTGCGAGAAGAACAAAATAAGTATGGGGAAGTTTTTTTATAAAGAAATTTGAAATTCCATCAGCCCCAGCCGATTTTTTGGAATTTTGCTCTAGTGCGAGCATCCTGAGTCTCTCAGGGCTCACAAACAGGGTACTGCCAATAGGAGCGTCCGACGGATTCGAATCGGAAAATCTAGTCAAGCACAAGTTTTTGTGGTCCCTGTCGAACGTTGATATTGTTCTTTTTACCAACGAATTGAAGGCAGAGTTATCACTTGCCTTCTCCCCTTGAAGAACTTTCGCAAAATGGTTTGCGATGGAGTCAGCAACGGCTTTGTCATCCATGAGCATGGAACCGTTATAAGTGAGAACTCTTGGCAGGCGCTTACGGCCAGTTATTTTGTTAATTTGAGGAAACATACAGGCACCGGGTCTGATGTTTGCTAGGGTCTGTTCGAATCTCTCATTGGCAAAATCAGATGTTCTTCTCGAGATCACTCTATTAAGGGAGAGTATAAGGAGGTGTACCCGCTGATACTCCCAGTTAACTACATTCAAGTTGCGGTGGTATATTCTTGAGAGTAGTTTTCTGAGGGTGCTACGTCTGCGATGAAGCTCCAAAATGTCCTGTGGTAAATCTCTATAAAGGTAATTCCTGGAGGAGTTTTTTATGGAGATCTTTGAGATGACCGTGTTAAGGGTTGAATTTAAACAAACGATTCCCTCTTCGATTTCGGTGGTTGTGAGATTTTTCGATCTGTTGATTGAAATATCGTCAAGTTTTCCACTCAAGTCAGCACTAACTGCTTCCCAGTCGATACGCTTGTATGGGATAAAGAGCTGAGGGTCTGCTACCTCCAGCTTTACACCCTTTTTCACTCTTATGGTCAGCTCTACCAAAAGATGGTCAGACTCGGCGTCGATAACTCCACATTCGAAGTTCCTCCAGCTGTGGGAGATATTTACCAGGTTGGTAGACACAATGAAAAAATCAATAGTTGACGAGCTTCTTCGGAAGGTGGGCTCGCTTGGCGCAATCAAAATGAGATCCATATTTGCTTGCACCCAGTTGAACAGAGCCGTTTCATATCCATTGGATACGTGATTTCCCCATGAAGGATGTCTTGCATTAAAGTCACCCCCTATCGCAAAGAAATCAAACTTTTCACACAAAGTAAGGGCTGTTTCCAAGTCTTCAATGAGATCCCCTCCTGAATATCCGTGTTTCACGTATATTCCAACAAATGCAAAGGTGAACCCTCCCAGAACTGAGCTTAGTATAATGACGTCTGCACACTTCAGACTTGGAAGACAGTGTCTTTGAATTTTGAGATGCTCCCTGAAGGCCATAGCTACTCCAAGGATTCCATCTGGGTCGTCATCCCTTATGACTTTATATTTCCCCAAGTGAACTTTGTGTTTACTTTTCAGTCTTGTTTCTGAAATGAACAAGAAATCTGGTCTATGCATTTCCAAGTATTCTTGAACAGAGTTCCTTTTGAAACGTGGAGCTAGCGAACAAATGTTGACGATGGAGAGCTTAATGGAGCTCATCGCGACAACAGATTTTGAAGGCGAAGTCTAAGTACGCCGCCTTTTTCTCACTCAGGTTAGTGAGTTTTTTATATTGTGGAATGAATGAGTCCACTTTGCGGATGAGAGTGAACAAGTCACACCCAAAGAATTGATTGCAGTCGTTATTCATGACAGAATTTCTGTCTTTTTGCTGCTGTTGACTATTATTCGCTTTAGCTTGCCGTACAGGCTGGGTTGCAGCTGGTTTGGCTGCACCCCTTGCTATACTAGCGAATGAGACACCATTTCGAATGGTGTTTTTTAAGGAAGCAGTGACGAAGTCCCTCCGTTCCTCCTTTTTCTTTTGGAGATTGCGTCTTCTCTCCTCAGCCTCCTTGGCCTTGGGACAGCCCCTGAAACTCGCGGGGTGGCCTTTGCTGTTGCAATTTACGCAGAAAATTGCATCTTTTCCCTCTTCCTTTTCAATAGAGCAGTCTTTTGACTGGTGGTGTTTGTCACACTTGACGCAACGAGGTTCCATTCCGCAATTTGAAGCTACGTGTCCAAATCGTTGGCAATTGAAACACTGCGAGGTATTTGATTTAGTCAAACGCTCCCATTGTACCTTTTGGTGTAGGAGCGTTTTTACGTTCATAGCCTTATTGACGTCAAAGTCTGGCTTAAATTGAATAAGGAAGGAAGAAAGAGTTTTCTTTTCCTTCCTTGAGGCCACCGTTGAGAACCTTTTGGCTCCCAAAACATCCTCCCCTAGGATAGCTTGAAGTTCTTCCTTGACATCATTGTCTTCGTAGGAAGTGTGTACACCCTTTAGCAACAGCGTCAGTTTTTTCTCAGTTGGGAGCGTATAGGTGTAGCATGCCACCTTGTCCCATTTTAAGAAGTCAAAGAGACTTTTATGGTCATCTATAGTTTTAGGATGTAACGATGTTCGTGTAGAACTGTTGACGGTTACATCAAATTTTGGAGCATCAAGCTGATTTTTCTCACATGCTCGATGGATTCTCTCCCTGAAAGGCTTAAGATTAAGCCTATAGCACACTATTGGTGGAACCCTCTGTTTCTTAGGGGCAGCAATGTTAGTTGGGTTTCCCTTAGCTCCGATAGCTATTCTACGCCCTGGTGGTGCGAATTCAGATTTATTGATAGCTGAAGCTTTTGAAACCGCAGCCTGAAGCTGCGGGAAACTCCTTTCGCTCATGTTTACCGAGCGTTTTGAGGTTGGCTCCGGAGTTGGAGACACAATTGGCCTTTTCCGACGAACCTCCTCCCGGACCACATCCATTGACTCTTCCTGATCGGACTCACTGTCACAATCCGTCAGAGCGTCTCCTTCTGTAGTGGTACACCCATCTACAGCTAGATCTTCTGCTGGGACTTGCAATTGGAGTTTGCAACTTGCTATGAGATCTAGCAAGAACTCCTCCTTTATATTACCCCCAAATTTTTGGCAAAACCTCTTCAGGTTTTTCTTAGCTTTCCGTGTGAAAGCAGCTTTTGCCGCGGAAAGCTCCTCCTCCGCTTCTGAGTCACCCATTCCCGCTATTTCCAAGACAGAGCTTGGATGCGGGGTTAAATTAAAGGGACCCCTTCCAGACAATTTGATTAATATGTAACGATATTTTAATTAACAGTTAATGTTCAGCAACTTGCCGGCCTCGGCAAGAAATTAAGGGTTTAGGCCTCGGTTCACCCACTGTCCTATTATTTAAACTAATTATGAAATCGAAAAAGGGACCGCTTAAAGGCAGCTTAATTGACACTTAATGATATACTAATTAATGGATAATTATGTTCAGCAACCTGCCGGCCTCGGCAGGAAATTAAGGGCTTAGGCCTCGGTTCGCCCACTGTCCTAATAATATTAAAACTAATTATGAAACTATAATAAACGAATGAATGAATGGATATTATCAGCTCCTTGCCAGCCTCAGCAAGAATTTAAGGGCTTAGGCCTCGGTTTGACCACTGATAATAATTTCCTAGCTAAATAATATCACTTTTCTAGCTAAAACACTTTCCTAGCTAACACAACCTATCACTCCGACGGTTGAAACCTATCTATGGTGAATGAACTCACTTTGGTATTCATTTATACTAGGCTCTCCATATACTGTGGTTTCTTCATTACGCACTATACGATGTCTATATTGATATGTGTTATGTGGGAATTTTGTTTTCAATGAGTAAATCTCATGCCATTTATGATTTTTATTAACGACCTCCACGATCAGTGGTTACAACATGCTTTTGGACAATCCAACATTGACCACGTTTTCCAAAATTCTTATGGAACTCATTTCTTCTACAACACTTATATTTTCCTCCAATGCTTTCAATGTTGTTACGGGGCTAGGGTAATTCAAGGATATAACTAATTGGACAGCGTCAAATGCGAGAATGCAAGGTACTGGTAAATGACATATGAGAGAAAACTCCCGATCTTTTACACAATGGAGACACATATCCAACTGCTTCGGAGAAGGTGCTCAGGTTCGCCACCAGCCATGAGACTAGAATGATCAAAAAGGTTCACAAAGCGAAGCTTTAGGCGATCCTAATAAAATGATGGAGTTTTTCAAGCATCTGTTCAACAAACCTGACAGCGTAACAACCCTTACGGGATGACACCATCATCGATGGATTCAAGGGATCGATTTCAACGCATCCATCGTTGAGACAACATCAATCTGAGTCAGTAGTTTCGATAGAGAAGAGGTATGGAATATGCCCTGCAAAGATATTCAAAATCGAAACTTTACAGACACCAGAGTTAGACTTCAAGACGCCAAAGTTGTAGAGCCCGAATACGAGGCTCCAAGATACTACCACTTCTTGGAGCTGAAAGAGTGTGAAGACCTTAAAAAATTCATAAACATATTGTAAGGCTTACGTTGCACTGTCTATTTATTTACTCAGGTGACGATCGAAGTTACTATGTTTCAAAACGACATTGAAATCCAGAGCGGATGATTTGAAAAAAATATATGTTCTACACAAAGGTTAGAGCTAGCAATCTATCTATTAAATGTGCTGACATATGGGAGCATTTACATAGCATAATGGGTCCTAGGTCCTTACCAATATAGTAGAATGGTATGCGGAATAAATCCATGGAAATTCAAAATTTTCGCCACAAGCAGGAGACGCAAAATCTTCAGTTTTAGTATGTTTTGTAGCTGGTTGAAACCAATTGCATTTGAACACATTGGAAAGGACTATAACGTTGTCAGGAAATGCCAACTGACAAATGATTCTCCATTTGTCGTACCTTTCTTAAAACTATTCAATGATGCTGAATACCGATCCTAATCCGAAATTTGAGCATCAACTTTTAATAACCAAAAATAAAGTGCTTACTTCCTCTTAAGTCATTCTCATCACAAAGATGGCACTAAAGAACCAACGGATGTCCAAATCCTTCAGCTAACTATCAGATCACCAGTGATAATTCGACGACTAACTTCAATGGTCACCTACCGTTCAATGGTAAAGAAGTGAGAGGATCCCGCTGGCTTACCTCAACTGAAGAAATCCACATTGGGAGAGCTTGAAAATCGCAACTAAATGTCACGATTGATGTTGACTTAGAAGGGAAGTACATCACGAAAAATACCAGGTAACAATTTCATTCACGTGCTACAAACATCCTACATAAACAAAGAAAAAAAGCAGAATGCTGAACCGAAAGCAATGAGAAGCAACATTCAAAACCAATACAACAGATTAAAAAAGATGCAAACGAAATCTGAGAACGACCGAGAGAAATGACGAGATCGAGAAAAAACGAGATGCTGAAGTCTCCACGGCACTAACATTCAGAGATTCCATGGGAGTTCAATACTTAGTATGGACCTGAAACGGGAACATTGATATAAAGACATTTACGTTCATTGACACGATGCTCCAGACGGGAGACAGATCGTAATCAATGAATTGTAAAGTCCACTTCGAAGTCCTAGTATGCCAAAATTCTGAGCCAAAGGGACTCGAACAATGATCGATTTGATGAACCGCCTTCTCACTGCAGCCTTCCTCTGAAAGAAATCGTATATGAGGAAAGAGTGCTAGGGACCATAACGTGTATTAGTACTGTAGAAGCAAAAAATTGCTAGAGGACAGAAAGGTTGGACCATCTGTAAAAAGTAATTGCATAAGCGGGGAGCGAAGGATCAGTGTCAACCCATGCTGCATTCAAAAATAGACCCCACTGCAACAATTATAGCAATATTGTGTCATTTTGTTGTCCTTTCAACTTATTTCAACCGATTTGGGGTCAACAATAAATGTCAAAATTCAAGAAAAAAATTTGTAAAACCTACGTCTTCTTCAGAATGAGCACATTATTTTAAGGATTGTTCATTTGCATGCGTTGTTCATTTTGAAAAATAAAACGTTCCAACGTCATAAAAATGGTCCCAATTTAAATATCCTTTTTAATATGAAAAGAATGCAAAACTTGAAATTAGCACACCTCTAATGTAATTGGCAGTTACTCAACTGAACTTAAGCCAAATGAAAATATATCTTCAGTTTACGTTGTGCATACTAAAAAGGCGTGTTACGCGTTAAGTAGATTCCACCCGAAGAAAAAAACATAACCATCACCCCCAACCCCATTACACCCACGTGGCAGTTTGGCATCTGTTTGGGTGAAAATTTGAAGCTCACTGAAGTGTGGCTCTCAATAGATAATGGAAGTCCTCTTACGTTTCCTGACAACCTGTATAAATACGTGCCAGACAGTGTGATGCCGTTCCCATCCACTCGCTCGGACGAAGATGTATTGAAAGGATTCGTGCTCATGCTTTTAAAATGTTTTTTGGCTCTTGTGCAAGACAGTTGGAAAGTTGTGCTCTGAATTTTAATTTGTTCAGGTAGCTCTGGATTACTGGTCAATATTTTTATGTTCATTGTAGGGTGGGGGTGAAGAATTAAATTGAAATATTTTTGTTTTCATTCTGTCTTTTTGTGTGTGTTTGTGTTAGGAAATCGTAGAACAAACAATCTATTGAATTAAGCCATACATAAATATTACTACTGTGGCTTGTCTTTTCGAGAAATGGTTGCAAAGACTACTCCTCCGTAGTACGAATAAATTAACTTAAAAAACATTGAGTGGGACTTGATATTCGACAAGTGTATCTAACCTACATCCTTTCTTCGCTTTCCTCCATACTCGCACTCACATGAAGGAAGTGAAAGAAAAAAAAAACATTTGTTCATGAAATTCAACCATAAAAAGTGAAATCTTTACCATGGAAAAGGATCATATGTATTGCATACATTTACGTTTGCCTGATCGGAATTTTCTAGAATCCTTGCCATCGCATCTTTCACATCTAGGTAGCGAGGCGTGTTAAAATGCCGACACGTATTCAAATTTGTACATCCATAAAAATTCCATGAAGGGTGAAAGCATTGAAACCAGCTCTACTGAAAGATTTATGTAAACTTCTTCTTCGTTGGCTTGTTAGCTACACGTCAAGTTTTACCATGCTAAATAAATCCATTTGTTGTCATCGAGTGTGAGTGTGTGTGTGTGTATGTGTGTTTTTGTGTGCGTCGAAAATGTGGGAAGGAATTTCGATTCAAGCGTGATGTCTTTTTTAAATGAAAATGACATGTTTATGCTTATCCTGTGGAGAAAATTTTTTGTTTTATTTCTCTGACGGGAGGGGGGAGTGAAATCATTGATTTCATGTAAAATTCTTACCAAGCTTTCGACTTTATCACGTCGAAGCTGTTAAGGGTTGCACTCTAACTGATGAAGCTGCAATTCGGCAAAAATTGAACTTTTTTACTCTTCGAAAATAAAGTTTGCCTTAATTCCAGCTAATAAAGTCTCAAAGCGATCACGAAAGCGAAAAACAGTCGTTTTCCTAATACAATAACGATCACAGTACCGCGTTAATAGAAGTGAGAATGTGACTAACGACTAATGACTGGGCGAGAATCCCGTCCAAAAAACGTCCCTCATAGGTAAATTGGGACTGAAATCCACCATGCCAAAATTCACTCATTATTCCAGGACGAAATCCGTTTCATTTCATTTCAGACAAACTCAACAAATATACTCCCGGGCAATGGTGTTTGTGCCTATTCAGTCTGATAGACAGGACACGCTTATTATATTTCTTAGGAATGACTCAACAAAACAAACCATTGCATTCGAAACATCCTTAATTAGCAGCATTCCTTTCACGATCGAATCACTCAAATCGTAATCAACTTACACAAAACAGAAACGGACCCGACCTTAAATGAAAGGGACAATCTTCTGCATGTAAAAAGTGGTTAAAATTATCACTATCTATCTAAATTTGACGAAGACTATCACAAGGCTTACCATTGCATAGAGGTATTCAAGAAAATATCAGTAATCCATCAAAAACAGTCTAAGGCAGACTAAAGTTCACGACCCTATTTCTAAACCAACAGATTGTACTGGAAGTATTTTGAAACACTGTTTTGAAAGGTGAAATTACCTAATTGACATGAAGGGCTGCTGACACCTTTGCATTGTTTTGGGACGGTCCTGAGTCGTGCCTTCTATAGCACTGGTAAGTTTTTGACAAACGTTTCCTCCCAATCGAGGCTCAATAAGGTTTAGTATGTCCAGTAAAGTCTAACAAACTTATCCTTTTAGTCTAGTCCCAATAAGGTCTATTGAAATTACCACTTTGCAATTTTTCCTTCTTTCTGGGTGTCTCATATTTGACAGCAGTTTACTCAGTGATTGGACTTGACTCATATTTGGCCGCCTCTATGAAATTTTATTCAGGTTAGTTCCAGCAAGTTTATTGGAACTGGAAGCATATGGTAGTCTACAACTCATCCTTACTATTCATAATCATGGTTTTGTTTTTTCGAGGGTTACTCACATTGACCATCAACCTACCAAAGAACTGATTTAAACTGGTAGACGGCAATATTGCATGCCTTGCAAATGTCTGTTGAGTACAACAGTTTTGTGCCCGGGTCATTCCTAGATGTCTTAATAAGGAACTGGTTTGAAGTTAAACGGACAAATTTCCAAAGCAAAACAGTTGATGTATCTGCCAACTAGAAGCCAGGCCTGGTCAGTCACGTCCTTACCGTCTTAATACCTTGGTTGAGTCTCACTTTCACAACGTCAATTGATCTGGTAGATTGTCACCAATCCACTAGAAATATATTCATCGTTAATGCAGCAAATCGTCATACATGATTTTTGAGCTGGCAGGTCTACAGAACGATTCCTGTTATGCATCGGATGTAAGAGGTTTCTAACTTTTTCAGCCCTTGGGAACGTCACACAAATATCAATTCATAAGAGAGTCCAGCATCGTGAGCAGCTCATGAACAGAAAATGGGGATTCCTGCTGAAGATTCCATGTATGGACGCCTTACCGAATTAAATAAATTTTAGACGAGTGTGACTGAGATTGTGTTGCAAACATAAAGCTGTCATATCTCGAAATCTCCTTGATGACAACTGCATCACAACTGACCCAACTGCTAACAATAGTCGCCTCTTAATACACCAACCAAGGAGGTTCCCAATGTGTTTAATGGGTATTATTATGGATTCCTGAGATCACCTTTTTCTTTGATCGGGCTGTCTTCCGTCAACACTGTGACAAAGCATAAATTGTGTAAATCTAATAGATGGCGCTGCTGATTTCCCACAGGTTCAGGTTATGGATATGTACTCCATTTGAACTGGAAGCCTATCAGGTAGTTTTGCGGACATTATACACCTTCTTAATCGTAAAGCACCAAAAACTATCAGGACTGTATCGAACCTTTACTAACACATGGCCTGTTATAACACGATGGAGAGCCAAAAACTAGTTCGAGGAGCGTTAATGAAATTTTCACCATCGTATTTCAAAGAGAGATCAAATTTAGGGCGACAGGACATTATTTGCACCCTGAAATATCGGATCAAAAATTGGCAAGGGGCTATCCAAAAATGCTTCGACCGATTTCTCCAGATTCGAAAATCCATTTGACCATCCATTTGACCATTTAATGGATTTCAACTAGTAATGGATACAAAGACCTCTTATATGATCAATGTACTGAACTCCGCGGGATTCTCTGAGGAGTGAATGACATCTAATTGTCAGCCCAAACATCTACTATTAGAATTTGCTTTCCAATTCAACTGATAAATACCCCTTATTTTTCAATATTGAAATGTTTTTCTTCCACTTAATTGAAAAGCTCGCTCACATTTTGAAGTTGAAGACTTGAGGTTGGATGAATACGAAACGATGAGAAAATGAAAACATAAGTAATTCACAAGGGACAAAAAGGATGCGTCATTTGCACTGAATGGAATGTTCTCCGTGCTAGAGAACGTAAACCAGTGTATCGTGAACAGTAAAATAAAGATGTGATTGTTATCCTGAATTCCCACTGCTAATCTTTAGCAATTTATAATAACAAAAATACATTGAATGTGAATCCTTGGGTTATGAGACGATTCAGACAGTGACAGCTAAGTTAATTTTTTTCAACTCAGCGTATGGTAACGTTAAAAGGATTGAATTATTTGGATTGGTTTCTTGATGCGTATTGACAAAATAATTGAGCGAATGTTATATATTTTCTCATTAACTGTCAACGAAAACACATTCTCGTCCAGGATGCATTATTATGTGTCCTGAATGTATAAAATAATGACTCCTGACAGTTCAATCCCAATCGAGCTCAATCGAAATTAAAAATCTTTTAAATGGCAAACGAACTTTACATTTCGATTGTATTTACTAACTATTTGTGGACGAATACATCGATTACTTTGATACCATTGTTACTATCTCCCATTTTCAACACGTCCACATCCTGCCATCTCATGTGACACCCGATCATAACCAACCGACAGTGAACTCTCAATTTAAATTGTTTCACAGATTCTTTTGTGTATATTTCTGTTTTCCAATTCATATATGCACATACGCATATGCACACATGAACATTGCTCGGGACAAGTGTGTTGAAATTTGAATTCCAATATCAATAGTAAAGTGATACGTGCTACATTCTATATTACTGATGTATGTATTACTGTTGCAAGCATATAGCCGTATATCGGCAGCTTTCTATGCTTATCACACACGTTTCCTTGTTTCCTTCGCATCGTATGCGTCATGAGGACTATTCTCGCTCTGCCAAGTTCTATGTTTACAAAAAGCTCGAGTGTTTGTATAGAGTGGAACGGGATGATTTCTAGTTTAGTTGAGGTAATATTTGACAGTTGCTTTTATGTAAAAAGTTTTTTTAAAACCTAGAAATCTAAAACTGAATGTACAATAGGATATGATGGTTAGAAACCTACCATTACGTTTCCGCCGTTTAAACTTATGTGAAACAACAAACACACCTCATCTCGATGTTGCAAAGAAGGTTCAATTTGAGTTCGATGTCCTTATAAAACACTTTTCAAAGTTTACCGGGCAGCATGTGATATTTTGAGGGGATACTTGTTTTTTTAGAGCACGCTGTCTTCAACACTGAGAATAATGCTTCTGTCAACGCCACAGCAACTAAATGGGGCAAGCCTCAGCTAGATCTTATGAAAAAGGATTTGAACTTCTTTGGCTCAAGATGGCTCTCAGAGTAAATTACAAACGCCCTCAGTGAATACTTCCCATACCGTCCACACGTCCCTTTCAGAATCCTTGGTCTAAAATGATTTGAGATGAGGCTTCTAGACGTCCAAACCCTCAGTGTTATGCTTGGAAAATAAATTAGAAGAACTTCATTGCCGTAAAATATCTACGACCAACTTCATTGGTCTTAAGATGCACCGTAAATTATGGACTTTCACTGGAGGTCAATAAAGCGGCTGATGAAGGCATAGAGTACTAGACATTCAGTACAAAACAGTTCAGAACAGTGTAACAGGGTTGCAAGATATCTAATCCTGTCCTGATATCTGTTACAGCCAGTTATCCATCCTGGTGGCCTAAAATCGTTGAAAAAATATCGAAGGAAGTGTCAGCAGCTTAGAAATTTACCGGTGATATGATTCCGTTGGTTACTGTCAGAAATAAGTCCTTCTTATGCTGGTTTTTCATTGACCACGTAACCAGGTTTGTGAGGTCGGCGCTGGTTATGTGCAACTTCGGTCCTCTGCACGAAACTTCAACACAATACAGGGTCTCTTTTCTACAGGTCTCGTCTTCTACGGGGAAATGAGAACTATACAATCAACTCTTCATGGATGAAAAACTCAAACGAGCCGTTTTTCAAAGAGCCTCCAGGACCTGATTATCTTTTATGCGAGATATTCTTGTTTTTTTATCAGTTTCGCCCTTTTAATGCTAAGTCAGTTTTGTGGCTGCAATACTACGGACGGTAAAGTGGTGATAAAACCTGTTGGATTCAAATCAGCGCTTGAAAACATTCAAGTAGTCATTCTGGCGAACACGAGCATCATGAGAGTAAGAGCGGTCACTGCTGTTGATATATTAGAAGAGCCGTTAAAGTCTAGGTTTGCTGTAGCGTCACGCATTCCAACGATAATGCACCATACAGTTTAAAACTCTACACGAGCTATACACATTTTTTTATACACAAAAATCCTTCAAAGCAAAAAATAATAAGTCAACGGTCATCCATTCTTTGAATTTTTTGATGTTTTTGTTGGTTTTCGATGTCGATGGCCTGCCACTGCGTTCGTCATCGTTCATGGAATCACAGCCGCTTCTGAAACGTCGTGCTACTGATAAACGACTGTTTTCTTTAGAGTATCGTTGCCGAAACACATTCCTAACATTTGCAATGTCGTCACACCATTGCAACCGTATTTAGCGCAAAATTTATACAAACTCGTTATTGCAAATACAATTCCATTTTTGAGATTGTACAAAATCGAAAACATGCATGATCCCAGATATACTTAATACGACGTCACTTCTACAAATGCCAAGCTATCAAGCTGAAAATTTTATAGAATATCAATGACAGATATCGGGGTGGCAGATCATCAATCGGGTGGTATAGCGCCGCACGGTGGCAATTCCGGTAACTTTTTGATCAAGCCGATAGGACAAATAGATTTATATTTGCATTGCAATTCAATACAGAAGCTTTGAGAGGGGTAATCCAGTTCTAGGCAACAATAGGTGGAAACTTACTAACTCATGTATAATTCCACATATTATGGTCGAATACCGTTAGATCGGGGTTTCGTCCAAATTGTTTACGGTGGATGTACGTGCGGATATGTTTATTGTTCATTGGAGACAGAGAGAGAGAGAGAGATGATGCCACACATTCTTCTCAGGACTGCAGGTACAACGGATTGCATAGTAATTTGGATGAGATGGGAGAACTGGTCTAACTTAAAAAGATGCTGAAATCAGTGAACAAACGTAGCCAGATAGTATATCTTGCTTTGACTATATTCTTAGCAAATATTGCACACTTAATTGGTTAGAAATGCAAAGGACCTACGGCCCCTTTCCCTTAAGCAATTATGTACAAAGAGTCTCAGAGAGCATTGCTAGATAATATTAAAAAATTAATTTTCTAGCCCATATCTCTCCTAACCGCATGAATTTCATCCTTTTTTGCAGGACTATTCTGCAACGTACCCGTTATTCCACAAGTGTCGATACATAATACAATTTCATATGCAAATTATCATCGCATTGTATCGCATCTCATCACAAAACTATGCATGAAATTTGATTGGTGTAAGGATATATCTATAACGTGTGATTTGACATCTATATTTAGAATATGCAGAAAGGTCATACGTATCTACCTCCACAACATAAATACCATACGGTTCCCTGGAGCCACATGTGAACTTGCGGCAAATAACATGGAAACTCATCACAAATTTACTTTTCAAGTTATTGGTTATGTTACACTGTTGACTTGCATTCGACATGTGATACAGATGTGTGAGATATTTTTCAACTCACGATTCTATTCTTGTGAGCCAATTTTGCTTTGATATGTGAAAATGTTTTTCTGTCCTGAATATTTGATAAAATATTTGCTAAATCGATCGAAGAGACTTCCAAGGTATAATTTTTTTCCTTTTTTTGAAAATCATCTACTTCGGTGAGGCTTTTGTGTAAGAATTTGCTAGGCACAAGGCAAATTAGGACAGGATTTCCGAGATAGTTGGGATGAGTGACAGGACAATGACTTGCATATTCAGCTCAATTGACATTTAAGACAGCTACCAACTTGTATAGTCAACCGTTTACTACGAAAATCCGAGTCGAATCAGGGTAAGACGATGGTTCAGACGACCTTGTCTTGTTCTCGTTTTATCAACGCCTTTTTGACCCTCGTTCTGATGACGGATAAGTTGGTCTGATGAATACGCAGGATAATTTGATTGGATTGAAATCTTGAGTTGAACACACTCGAGCAGTATTCATGAATCCAGGACTCTGTTAGTAAGTTGTGTCATCTGCTGAAACCGTGAGTGTCAGTGCAATATGACGATGGTTGACGTAAGGCCAGTCTTGATATTTTAGGAACTAGTGTTGAGCCTTGTCATTTGAAACCGGTATTCCAGGGATGCAGTTTTGAAAGATTCTCGAAATATTTCTGAAACATTTCGGCAATAGGGCTGTTTCGCCATTGATCATCATTGCTGCGAATTAAAGTCAAATTAAATTAAATTTTCAGGCACTTTTATACAAATGCTTTTCAATGCGGCAAACTTCACTTTAATGCGGACATCTCAAACATACTCAATTTGATATCGTTATATGTCTTATATCCTAGCATCCAGCTGATGTTTATTCATGAGTTGAAAGAATTATACTTCCCATCCCATCTATTCTTCATTGCTGAATCACTGAATCATTATCTGTTTTCCACGAGCTAGCATTTGCTGCTGGCATCATTTTGAGCACAAACAACTATTCCATTTCACAAAATATCCTGGTTCAGGTTTAGTATCACTTGTACCATGTCCAAAAATGTTTGCCTTACGGTTGGATAACGACAACCTAACCTTCAACAACTGATTGATATGAAAACTCCTGAATAGTAACAAAACCACAATACTGTCATGTCGGCATGTTTTCGTCTCCTCGCTCACTCCTCGCTCCTTGCTCCTGTTAGTTCTTTCTTTGCATGTACTAATGCCACCACTTATCACCCCTTATTGTTGTATTATCGAAACTTCCAGCCGAGACAAAATCTTGATGCGGGCAAATCGTTAAGAATTTCTACAGTGAATATCATGTTTCCTTTGTATATTACCACAGGCTCAAACTACCTACACATCCAACTGGGGGGTTGCAAAATGTGCTGTAAATACAATTACGATAGGTATATCCAATTTGTGAACAATATGTCAGCTGAAATGATGAGGGCTGAGAAAATATACGGTAGGTTCCTCCAGGTTGGGACCTGCTTGTGTTAGGGACTTTGATATGTGCTTGATTGAATTTAACACCGATTTCATTATAACATACTCAGAGAGTGGTTTCCATGAAGTAAATGTGTGAGAGATAAACTTTCATTGTGTGGTGGAGTAATGTTTGGCAGGAAATTAAGTCATCAAGAATCAATTTATGTTGAAGATGCTAAATTAGGTTGTAGTTACTCGTACAAGAAGGAAAATCTTCATCCAGTAATTATAATGGAAATTGTGAGAGTCATTTTCATATTTTGTTGAGCATGTGAAACAGAGAAGTTGAATGAGTCGAGGATTTACTTGCAGGATATTATCAAGTTGGAGTTATTATTGAGGAAATATAAACTTCAATAGAAATTCAATTAATTCTTGTCGAGAAATGCATTTTCCCGATAAAATACAGTTTTGGATAATCCAGTGATAGTACTCAATTCAAGGAAAACTTGGCACTGGAATCAGGGATCCGAATAGTATCTGTCAGCTGTGTTTATGATAACATAGCTAATGCACATGAGAATCAAAAATAATCACCGCAATCATACCTGGACTGTTCAGTCCATACTTTGGATTTCCTTTGAAAGTTAACTTCATCCGTCCCTATTCTTGTTATTCTAATGTCAAAAGCGATCAGGATGCTGCTATTCTCGCGTCCACAGTGCCGTCTCTTCCCTTTCTCTACCTCATATCTATTGTTTGTACTCGTCGCTTGACATATCTGCGGAATGAACTTCCTCGTATATGTGACTGACCTCTGTTTAAAAACAAAGATCCATTCGCTTCATTTGGGGTGGACCTCCAAATTAAAGCAATTGGTAGGTTGCATCTTTTCAATAACTATGTCCATTTTCGTGGAAAACGCTTTAATCGGTTGGACTTGGATTATGAATTCCTTTTGAATTTTTCAAGAAAAATGAAGAGAAAAACAAATCAAATGTGTTTGGCTTTCCTACGATACCTTACTTCGGCTACCATTCATTTTTTAGATTCCATTTGACACTTGAACGCTTTGATCTGAGATCATCTTGAAAACACTATGTCTTTGGTCCTTGTATCGACATCACCCACGACTTTCCCACCAAAAAAACTAGCATTTCCTCCAAATATTCTGAGTGTTCTTCTCTAGTGGCGATCTCATTGACCCTATTGAATTCTACATCTAGTAAATCATCTATGATTTGGCATTACACAGGTAAAAGGCTGCAAGTCTCTACTCATACCCATACAATCCTGAATGTGATTGGTGTAACACTTCTGGTATAACATTGGTATAAGATTTCTAAGTTTAAAATGGCCGCTCGGATCGTGCTTTTAAAAATTGTGTGTGTTCAATGTATTTAAGTTATCATGTATTTGTTTGCCTGGAACTATTTATCTCGCGCAGAGAACACTTCCCTAAAGAGGTACACATCGAAATGGTTATTCAATGGGAAATCGAGTGAATAAGAGCCAATCAAAGTGAAAAGAAATTTGTACGTTTACATTACTCGTGCGTATGAATGAAACGTCAAAATCGCTGTGAAATGTGTGTGGTTCCAGTTGCAAACAGTGCATTAATTCCGGCGTAGCGGGTCCTCGACCCTACTTTACAAATACACTGAAAATTTTGCTGATGACATTTGCTCAGTGGAGATCCCATAGTGCCTCCATATTGGTCACAAATATTCGTAATCGGCCACGTAACACAATCAGGCCAGTTAATATGTACAGCCACGATTTATACAGTTTAAAGCAAATTTAGGCTCCATATCATCCAATCTAAAGTTTACATCAATTAGCATCAATTAAATGCAATTGAGGAGTAGGAAATATAAACGATTGCGATGATATCCTTACGAAAAACATTACTTAAATCTGTGATAACCTTTAAATATAAATACGAAATACATAAAATATCGCTTGTCAAACAACATTTAAAGTACTTTTCTCTCTCAATTGTTCCTAAGAAATTTAATATCCTGTCGCAGGAATATAAAATGACAACATTTTACACACATTAAACTTTAAAAAGTTCGATTCGGAATTTCTTACTTAACATTTCTCATTTGCATTATTCATTTCAACTCGAAACTTTTTTTAGGTTCAAATTTATGATTTGTATTTCAAGCGGAAATTTGTTTGAACTACTTTCAATTTTTGCATATAAAAAACGATTTGAACGGGATGTGCTGGAAATCGAAATAAAAAAAAAATGGACCTTTTCTGAATTAATAATTTCATTATAATTTCAACAAAAGATTCATTCTGGGAATCTTTATAAAGGAACATACAACCAGTTGGGCCTTATTAATTAAAACAAGAACGTTTCATTCTACTTCTTACGCGCTTCTTTGAGTCTTACCCCAGGACTCACTTGGAGATAAAAAGAGAAACGTAAAGAGCGGAAGAGAGCGAATGAAAAGGGACAACACAAAATGGGAAATGCTGATTAGAATAAAATGTTGAGCTTTTTTGTGAAAGGCGTTGTAACGCATGAAATTAAACATTGAATCAACAAAAGACGAACCCACTGCTAAGTTCTGCTAATTAATTTGCAGATGCAGGTCCTTGTAGCTATTTCAAACATTTAATGTCTTTTACCTAATTATTAAAAGGTACCCAATTACTGCTGGACATTATTGAAAGTTGAACGTATAAAAATAAAATCAAATAATATGTTTATTTCGAGTAGAATTTTAATGGACTCACAATTTCAGGATTTAATCCTTCATTAAATTCAAAGCCACCAGGATTAAATGGAAAATATGCAAGATAAAAATCAGTTGCCATGCATATGAGCTTACTAACCGGAGTTTAAAAAAAAAGCTCATCACAATAACTAATCCTGAGAGATTTACTACAAGGACTCGCACATTCGACCAATGCAACATAGTTGTTCATTATTTTTCTATTTATCTTGTTAAGTCACATATTTCATTTAATGTCCAGCACACATGGTGCTTTGCTATTCAGGCTGTTCCAGGGCTCCTGGAAAATCGTTTTCCCACTGACTATCCACGTACCATTCCGATGAATTCCTCCCATACGTATAATCCGCCATGGCACATTGCAGCGTTAATTGAAATGAATTCATCCTTACGGAACATTCAGTGCTGTTGATTCCTAGTGGGAGCAAGATTAAATGGAAAAACGAAATTTTGCATTTTCCGGATTTTAATGAGCATATAAATGTCAACGTCCGTCATGCTAGGTCCTCTATAGTTTACTCTTGATGCTGTTGTGGAATATTAAGGAACTGATGTCGCCAACAAGAAAGGATCATTAGTGTACAAAACTTTCTATTCGAATGTCAGTGCTATTGTTACGTTACGTATATAAGGGATGAAGAAATATTCATTTTTGTGTTAAAGCTATGCTGGTCCCATTGTTTTCCGATGGCATTAGAGCTCATTTTCCCGGTGGTTTTCCCTTGAATAAAATTAATGAGCACTGTACATGTTGCTTTGAAAAAGTTTATTAAGCATCTAAAAAGCTAACCAAGTTCGTTGGAATGAAAAATTGCTGTTCAAATATTCATTTGTGGTTAAACATTATCCGTTTTTAATTGAAAAACTACACAGGAAAGAACTCCATTTAATAACCAAATAATTCCTTGAATTTATTCCAAGTCCACAATCAAAAGATCATATCAACTAAAAACCGGAAATTTTCCGACAGAAAATTTTCAAAAGGTTTCATCTACCCTTGATGACTGCAATTAACCAAGTTTACCTTTTCTATTGGAATAAACCAATTGGAATGTACAAACAGGCTCTATTATAATAATGAATTCAGTAACCTCTGATTAAGCTCTCCTGATGAAGCTCTATATGTTCTCGATGACTGTTCAATTCCTTAAAATAATAAAAAAGCATGACAGGTGCCGTACTTTCTCTTAAGTGCAAAATATACTGAACAGGTAAAACATAAATCGTGTCCGCTCAATGTCGGGCTCCTATCTCCCGTTTAGCTAAACCTCACAAGATTGTTGCCACTGATCAAGGGTGTGTTATCGTTCATTGCTAGTGGCTGCTCCTTTTTTACCCTCGTATCTTCAAAAGTAGATGATTGTTTTTTCATTTGACCATATGAGTTTTCCAGGACTTCCAGAATCTACTACAGCATCATCGAGAGGACTGTCCGCCAATTGGCACTTCTAGATACCACCCCTTGTCAAACCGGAGTCAGTCTCTCCTTAACTATATCTCAAGCTCAAAGCCCTGCTCATATAATGTATTGAAGGAAGTCAGTGTGTCTTCGTTTCATGAGTTTGTCGAGCACTTTTCAGACAGCAAATACCTTTGATAATTTGCGCTCATGCTGAAGGTATCCCAGTTTTCCCTTCCTCTTATTATACTGAGTTGCTCTAGATTAGAAAGATTATTTCTTTATTGCCAACTGATTTGCAGCATCGTTTGCTATACGTGAAAATAATCGTAATAAACGATAAAATCAATAATAATAATAGCAGAAACCTAACCGAAATTTCCATTCCATATTTCGAGACTAAACAATTTTCACTTCCATCGAATTGAATTCAAATTAACTCTGTGCAACCAACGAAACGTAAAACGATTTCCATCCTAACCAGCAGAAATCAAAATGTACCACAACCTTTCGAATCAAAAGATGTCATGCCCATATTATATTATCAATAACATTAAAACGAAATCAACCTATGAAGCAATTCATATTTTTCCTGCACCCGTCATTCTCTCCCTTTAGCTCCTTATCTTTTTTTCTTTGCCTCTCCCTAGATTTTTCTCTGGAAATTTAAATAAACGAAACAAACTGTTCCTCAACCGCTTCTTCTAAAGAAAATCCATCTCTTTTGATAAAATCCATTGCTCTTTCGAGAAAATCTAAAGGAAACTCCTTGACTCCTTCTCCTTTGATGCTCCTTGTTGTTTCTTTCATGTATAGCAATGCGGGCCGGAAATTGTTATCTGTGCTATTTATTTTTTTATTTATATTTTTTTATTCATTTTTATTTCTATGCTGATTCGGTGTATTGAGATTCACACGAAAAAAAGGATATTCTGTGCAAAAGATATGAAGTAGAGAAAATGATCACAAAATGAAATTAGATATGGTGCAAGTAGGTTATGGATGATTTTAAAGAGTTATCACTTTAATTCTGGTCTGTTTGTTTTCCTGTAGATTGCCGTTCATTCAGAATAAGATCTGGTTTAAACATACAAATCAAATTAATCTGATCGAAATATCTATCAGTGGACATTTGACAACGTGAAGCTCAATTGTTTCAGTATAACACCACCAAAGTCCAAATTGATAAATGCGGAAACACTCTTAAGTAAAGTTGACATATGGTTTGACAACTGTATTGTTAGTCAGTTGAACATCAACCTTTTTCAAGAGACATGATGAACACATACACACCCTATATAACACTGGCAACATCATTAGATACCTAAATAAACCCACAAATCCTTTCAGCCCTGCCTTGGCTTTGAACCTTTACAAATCTCTGGTTAGACCCAAAATAGAGTATGGAATAACCACCTTTGCACATGCACCTACATATCTTGTCAACAGCATGGACAAACTCAAAGCCAAGATCCTTAAACACTGTCTAGGACTGCCACCCATTACTCCCAAGCTTTATGCATTCCATATAGCTACAGAACTCCAATCAAAGGATAGAGCAGAACTACTTACAGCCAAAGAAGTAGGGAAGCAAATCCTCAATCACAGTCTTAAACCCACTTGGACAGAGCAGGATGTGAACTTTAAAAGCAGCTACAACCATGTCCTAAACAAATACTATGACCACTTCAGGAAACTAAACCCCACACACCGCACCAATAAACCAAGGAATTTAATCAACACACCCTTTGCGGAAAACTCTCCCTATCTCCAAACCTGTAAGCGACAAGAGCTCAACAACATTTTCAAAACACACACCGATAAACTCTTGCAACAAAAAGCCTTGGTACTGGTGACTGATGCAGCCAAAAATCTCTTTGGCACTGTAAGATCATAGTAAGATCACCTACAATTCGAGTCTTCGTAAAAGTACAACAACAACAGAAGCTGAACTAAACGCAATACTAATAGCATTAAGGAATAGCAATTTTCAGGACCATAAAAAAATAATAGTTTTCACCGATTCCAATAATGCAATTAAAAGCCTCGAACACAATCAAGAAGAAAGAAAAGTAACGTACGAAATATGGAGTATCATCAACCAAAACCCGGAGAGAATGTTTACTTTCATATGGACCCCAGGACACGTGGGCATCGAACCTCTAGAAATAGCAGATCGCCAAGCAAAAGAAGGTCTAATGAGCCACAGATACACGGAAGTCCAATACGAACTCGATGAAATAGTGGCCCTAATTAGGGAAGAAATTGAAGAACAATGGAGAGTCAGAATGAGGGAGAAAAGTTCAAGTTTTGCCCCATGCATCTGGAAAGATGCACACCATCTTAATAGCGGTGGAAAACCTTGGTTCTACAACAGTGACATATCCCCTAAACACATAAAAACCATTAACAGAATCCTAACGAATAGAGCATACAATAAACTCCGCCTCTAACAAATCAAAAAAAGCACAACAGACTTGTGCACACTATGTAACACAACGGACACAATAGATCACCAACTGTTTCAATGCACTAAGTTTGAAGGGATAAGGGTGAATTACAATTTCTTTCAATCCCACAATAATATGAAGAGCTTAATCCTCAAAAATGATCGCAACTTACTTACCAACTTCGGTGGCTTCCTAGCGGAAGCAAATCTTAAATTATAACACTCCCTATACTTACACATAAACCCAAACTAAACAAAACTGAAGTTAATACACAAACTGACATGTAACAAGAACTAGTGACTACAAACACAAGATCGAAAACGCTGGCCGGTGCCATAGTTGCCAGGGCCAATCACACACTGGTATAAGACCAGAGCGAACCTAAAAAAAAAAAACATCAACCTTCATTCTATAAAGCACATATCAAAGCGGCATCGTGACCAATTCCAAACATTGTAATTCATTTAGTAATTTTCGTAATTATTTTTTTGCAATCTGAAGTTTAAGTAACTGGTTTAATTAGTCTATGGCTATGCAAGTTGGAAAATTGTCAATACGTTTCTTTTCAGTGTCTATTGGTTCGTCGAAGGAGCATTGACATAGATCTCTCGTCTATCAATAAGTTGACTAATGATTAAATGACAGTTCTGAACATTGACACAAAGGCTGCGTGAGAAATTTCGTGATATAACGTTGTTTACAGCAAAGCTGTCATGTCATACAGGACTAATTGATTCGCTCTCATGTGGACATGTAGCTCAGTCACTGGGTAGTAACAGCTTACAGTTCCTCATTGGCAGTGGTGAGCGTTTGAGTTTCCAGTGATGACAGTCTACACTTCTAGGTTGAGGAGGTTGTATATGTCCCCAACAAAGTTAGAATTGTTACAAAGGTTGCACTCTGAGATTTCAAATGAATCCTTTTGACAGCAGTTTATTCCATTTTGTTGAATTTCAAAATTAAACGGAAGATAATCCTGGAATTATATCGAACGCAAAATTATACTTTCATTTGCCATTTTTTCTTCCTTGTCGAATCAGTTATTTCCAAGCAAAAACATCCCAAACAACCCAGTCAAGTGTGAGACATTGCACCAAACATTTATACAGAATCGTCCTGCAAACAAGAAAAAATCCACTCAATGTCATCGTGCCCTTAGGTGATTTTCGTTGCTATTATTTTATTGTTATACAGAACTGAGCTGAACTATTTGTTTTTTCCATTTCGTTTTATTGTTGTTATTGCATCGTGAATTGCAAACTCGCTTCATTCCATCCCCGATTCGCTGTTGTACAACTACAATATCCGTTTTGCGAACCAGATCTGACGCTATATCGCGCTTCAATGTTACCACAGACGTCCAATAGTCTACTGTATATTGCCCATTCATTTATGTCCTGTCGACAAGGTGCCTTTTCATGGTTGACTACATTGCAAATTGTATTGCTTTTGTCGTTGCATCCTTCCGTTGGAATATTCCGTTGAAAATATTAACCGCCAAACGTGCAAATGTAGAAAGGACCAAGTTGTATGAGAATTCGCTGAGTATTTCTAAAGTTTTGGGTGACAAATTGATTTATTTCAGTGATGAATTGAGTTTTGTTTCGTTCGCGTTATTTAGCACAGATTACGACGCGTCTATTTGGATTGCTGTAGTTTGCACTAGATCTCGATTTCAAATCAGGCGAACAAACTGATTTCGATGAATAATCGCAAATAGGTGCATACATGTCAGAAAATTTTACTGGATGACACAGCAGTTCCCATCGAACCAGAAATCAATGACGCCGCAATTTGAGCCAGCGGCCAAAATAATCCTTGTACTTATCACCTACATACAGTACATTAAATGAAAATCCAAACGCTTCCGCCTGTCTTATGCTCATGCCTATTGCTTATTTTACCCACAGGTCTGCCAGATAGGACCAGCTTAACCGGTGTAAGATTTACCGTTCATGAGAAGCTTGTTTATCGTACTTTAATCTGACAACCACTTTGCCTGGTTGTCAAATGCTTTGACACCAGCTTCGGACTCTACACGCCCAGGAACAGATATGGACGCACGTGTGGACTAGTACCCCTTTTTGCTCCTGCACTTTGACTAAGTGAAACTCCGATCGGAAAACTTCCGGTCAGATCAATTGAGTAACTGGCCTAAATTGCTCCGTCCTGGCTACCACCGAAAAAATTCCTTGGCTAGCAATACTCATCAGCCACATGTCCCTTTCTTGAAAATTTCAGCAACTAGTTCATATACTAAGCCCGATCAGGGTCTTCCTGCAAGCTGATAAGTCTGCTCCTGAAACAATCTAGCTGTAAAGGGCATGACAATATTCTGTTGAGATGCGGAGAAACGAAATCAAAGTACTGCCACTTCACACAAATTCTGCCAAGGACTCTGTTCAAGGATAATGACGTCCACCAATTGGCTATTCAGGTTACGTGGCAATCTCTCCTTACCACTCAGGAACTGAAACATTGATCCGTTGAAGCACAAGGTATGCTCTTGTGCCCTCCTTTTAGCTTTCAATACTCCACCTCCTTCCAGTTTCTTCTGTTATAGTCTAGAGACAAAAAACTGTGTCCTTGAATTTTTGGCACAGCTCCTTCCAGCAGTCAAACTGAACCGTCATTAAGCGCAGCTTAACCAGAGTCCTACTGTGGAACAACTTGGTAACTATGCGATAAAGGTCGGCCCGTTCCTGTAGCACCCTTTGCTAGTCACAGGTCCACTGTTCTCCTGACGAATACGTTGACAAATGCCAACGATCCATCTGAAATAACTGGTGTTCAGACGTTGTATTACTCGTGTTTGGGGCTCAAACTCGAAAGAGAGAGATATGATCTAGTATCCTCTTATACATTGCAGCTTATTGCTTATCTTTCACATATTTTTCCACTGGATCCAGTGGACTTTTTGGGCATCATCAGCTTTCTAAACAAAACGAGCTGCAGATAGCTAGAATCAGCCAAGCCATGGATTCAAAGAAAAAGCGATAGCCAACCATGTCCTTTAAATTTTGCTTCTTTCTTTTTTTTCGGCAAAAAAGTCAGAAACGATAGTAGTTGTAGGACCAGCTATTGCCTCTAAAATAAAAGCCTCTATTTGGATTTCTGAATGTATTGAACACAGTAACAGCTTTATAAACTCCCAAATCTTCGAAATTAACAAATCCAGTATCGTTGCTAGCCAACTTATTTTCCTTTGAGAAAAGGGTTCACAACATTCGACCAAATGGTGATCTACACAATCTTAACAATCATTATCAATGGCACTACTGCACTCGTTTTTTTAACCATAAGCCCTAATGTTGCATTGAATACCCAAGACAGGCGAGACATTAATGCAGTCAGAATCATCTTTAGCATCCTGATGGCACCTAATATAGCACACACGTTAGCAGTGCTCAACTAGTGGCATAGCCTTGGTAATAAGTACTCCCATACGTAATTAAAACTTGGTCCTGGTTCACAGGACCGAACTGCTCTATTGGCCACACCAAATGACCTTTCATATCTTTTTGCTTTTGTATGGTTCATAACTTTACACGTTCCAATTTTCATAAGTTAATCTTTCGTCCCAGTTAAAAGGACTCATAAAAAAATCCTGAAACATATTAAATCTCCGATATTTTTCCCTAATCACATTCAAATTGAGTGCGAATTTATTTTGGCTGATGTGTTCACCTGCACTTCATACTTCAATCTTTCGTACTTTATTTTCCACTCACTACATCCCCAAACCATTCGAAGCCCTCTGCAAAGGATCTTCAATTAAGAGCCCGGCTATATTAAACTGAGCAAATGCTTTTGGAACGACATGAATTCCGTCGATGAATTTGCATATCGTCATGGTGTATCTAAAATAATACACCCCATTGCTATTTGGTAAGTTGACTTCATTTCCATTGCATTTGGATGAAGTGACTCGATTTTCATATAAAACATTGAAGGACTATGATGACGACAAGGATGATAGCAGACGATACTATGAGCATTCAAAACTGTTGAAATTCGTTGCCTTTCAACGCAACGCCGAGATAGACCACTATGATTTCCATTTGTACATCTAACCAGCACAGGAATTGTACAGGTACAAGGATTTCAAACTGTACATGCATATATATGTGCGACTGCGGAGGATACTTCTTGCTCTTGATGCATGAGCATCACCATATAATGGGATCAGAGTTGAATTCAAATTACCTGACAATGTTCTCACAGATATATGACTGTATTTGCTGAAGAACTGAATAAGAGAATAATGCGCCAAGAATTGTTGGCTGCTGAAGAAGGATTCCGAAATGGATAGCAAATTAACATTTTCTGAGGTCCAATAAGACCTTGTATATGCTAATGGCTTTGCGTCTGACTGAATGAAATGTTCCATTTTATTTAATAATGATTGGAAAACATGTGGGCTGAGAAAATTTTTAATAAAATTATGGAAATCATACATTTGATGGCTGATGGTGATGGATGAAATTTACAACACGTGCCATTGAACAATACCCGGAAAAATAGGGGAATAAATCAATTTCAATTTATCACGAATCTATTGCCATTTTCATTTTACAACAACATGGGGCCTGTCAGGATTAAAGATTAACAATATTGCATGAAGCATTGGAATATATCAGTATCACGCAATTGCTCAAGTTGACGTTCATCTGGTAATACCTACGCATGATGTGACAACCTGCTGCTGTCAAAATTGTATACATCTGTTTGACAACCGTCTACATCTGAGACAAATAGGCTCACCCACTTGGAGAGAACACACACATATAAAGGCAATCAGTTAAGATACCGAAGATGGAGAGAATGTGCCAAGGTGGAATTATTTCGCACACCATATCCTCATTTGTTCTAATCTTTAAGCAGACAGGCTTGTCCGTAGTGATCGTACGTAGTAACATAACACTGTAATTATTGTTCATTAAATTCCATATATTTCAACTATACAATAGTCGATTATACGCATTATGAATGGGAAATATTTAAGGAATTTTAGGATGAATGAAGAAAACATGATGTCAAATGACGGGTGGCCCCAAACTCTAGCCCAAGATATAATAACGCAAGACTGTAATGCAAGCTTCTCATTAAATGGCAAACACTTTTCATTACATGCGTTTATAATAACAATAACAACGGTGCGACGATGCGAGGAGAAAACACCTAACAAATTCAATATTACTCGCAATGGGATGTTTAATATTTGTCACTTTTCTACTAAGGCTTATCGCTAATATTTTAGTCCAATGATACTTACCTGTAACTTTCTATTCGAAACTCATTCCCAAAATTTCATATGGCACGCGCTTAAGTATATTCATGAGAATATATAAAAAATACTTATATACAGAAATATCAAAAACTTGAGTCACCTTCAGGGTCAGTGAAAGGTAAGATAATTATCAATGCAGGCCTTCATTGATCTAATAATTGTCAGTCTATATTTAAAGTTTCCACAAGACTAATTTTCCGTCACTTGTAGGTAAACAGAAGTCAAACGAATCGATTCAGAGGAATATAACCACTATCGGTTATGGTTATGGTTATGTTCCTCCATTATCACGCCATGATAAAGTTCATCTAATACAAGGAAGGACACATCAGACTATCCATAAAAAATGTGCGCAGCTTGGGCCCCTGCACCATGTGGAAGAAAGGTTTAGAAATGGTACTCCGTTTCGGGCATCGGAGGATTTAACGTGAATACAGCCCTCGATTAGGACGAACTGTTTCAGCTACCATGTCAAAAGTAATAAAGTGGAAAACACTTGTATTTGAAAATAGCCAGCTGATTAATGACATCGCCATTTGCAGTGTTCATGGTATCTGTATAAAAAATTTTAACATTAATATTCTGGGAATACTTTAGTTTGTGCAAGATGAATCTGACCGGATGGCACTACTTACGTTATAGTGTCATCAAAGCCATTTGTTTGCATTTCGCTAATTGTCATATATTTAGGAAATGTCAGAATAGCTGTCAAATTCGTGGCTTCAAGAGTATTTAAATTTTGCCGAAAAAATTTACAAGCCTAGTTGAAGGCTTGAAAAGGAGGATAGGAGGAAAGTAGGAGGGCTGCTCAACTAAGTATTTTTATTGTTGGCAGCATTTAAAAGTACAGAAAATTTCACTTTTTGATAATGAAATTTCCATGAAACAAGACTGCCATATTAGTTGCATCTATTTGATAGGAACAGAACTAACATAGTCGAAAACTGAGGTATCTAGGCCATTAAAATCCGTTCGGAAGCAACTGACGACAATTTTGTGAGCAGATCTAGTTTTAATTTTACTATTCAGTAGTTCAAGGTTCAAGTAGTAGCAAGGCTCACAGTGGATGTTTAATGTATTTATTTTTTGGCTATTAAAACAGGGCGATTGGTTTGAGAATGTGCTCTTCGAAATTAAATACCGTTCTCTTCTTTCAATAATTTATGTCCTGACAACCCTAGGAATTATTATCGGAGTATTAAACGAAATGCAATGAACCTGAAGCGACCAGTCAACCCCAACGGCTTAACCGTAATGTTGAAAGTGTTAAAAAACTACAAAAAGGTTCAGGTTAAAAACTTTTAAGATGGTTTCGGGTGAGGAAAAATTTAACCTTATAATAGAGGTGTGAATTTTTTAAAGGAGAAAGATAAGACACACTTTTTTACTGCAAATTGTAGCAACTGTCTTTACGTGGAACGTCTTCTGTAAGTTTGGATTGAGGGGTCCAAATTTTTCGCTAGTAAGAGATTGGTCTTTAACATACGATAACATTAATAATTTCCGGAACACGCTCCTTCCAACTCGTAGAGAAATTTCGACATCTTTCATGATTCAAAATGAAATACTTCCACATTTTGAATTCTGCTTTTCTTCCCGCCGTCATAACCATTTAAAACCAACTTTATGAAAATGTAAAATCATTTTGTTCATAACCATACAGGAAAAAAGGCAACTCATGTTATGTGCAAAGTGTCAGTTTTAGTAATATAATTTTTATGTATACACCCGTGTCAGATCTCCATGAATATGACAGGGGTGAATTTTATGACAGGATGTGATGCTCGTGCAAATAATATTTCATAACATCCATTTAAGCATGTTGTACACGCTTTGTTTCACTTTTGAGTTCCTACCGCAAGCAGCCAACACGTATGTACTGTCCACATGTGTGAGTTGCGAAAGTCAGTCGACCTGCCAATGCATAATTATAACAAAATATGAACATTCAAGCTCATATTTATCCACTCAATACAACGCTGATTTACATTTATAACCTCTCATTTGCTGCTGAATTCGCACTTCTTCATTTATCACTTCCATGAAATCATCCTCATTAACGGCTCCAATTAGATTTGCCCATCGACAATTTTCAATGCCTCTTCACAAAATTAACGCCATCAATAGTGTACTCAGCGTAGAATCGCTTTGAGCGAGGTACAAAATTCATAAAACTTCCATTTGCAATCCTTTTTCCACGAATGCGCGAATGGGCACTCATCAAGGTATGGATTTGGCGGATGAAAATTGGCTATGGAGCATTCAGCCTTTCCGAATCAGATAATTAAAATTTATCCCTGTTTTAAAAGCAAGTGTGAAAAGTCTATTTGTAGGTATCCATGCTATTATGACCACTTCAGGCTACATGCTAGCCGTGGGGAATACATATATGAATTTCAAAATTGATTCCACTTGGATGTAGTTTGTGCAAGTGCAATGAATTTTCAACTGCTATAATTGAATTAACATGCATTCAGGATTTATTTTTCGTTTCCGCATCCAGATTGCTAACTTAATTTGATGTTTTTGCCGCTATGCTTTCCGCTTTCGAGCGATAAGGACATGATTGATAGTCCATACAATATGAAGTACGTTTTCTGACTTGTGAAAGATTACGACGAATTGAGTGCATTTCATCAACGTATGGTGGAGGATCTGAAGCTGAAGGATAGATTATAAACAGGAGATAAGGGTGGAAATTTGTGCTAGGAGAATTAAAAAGCCAGAAAAGAGAAGTGCCAGTTGCCGTTTTAAATAGAGAAATTTCAATTTACAACAAAATTGCAATGCGTGATTGTCGCAGTTCCTTTCCACGGTACAGATTCCTCGTCCATTTTTACCGTTGGAGGATATTGCAATCTCCGTCTCTCATGATGTCCGCCCCGATTTTAATAAATAGCAAACAACAATATAACTTAAGGACATAGCAATAAAACTTAATAGTCTAACACCATTTAACACACATCCTAACAAATCTGAAAATGGGAAAAATGCCACTTAAAATCTGCTTGAAAACGTTCATAAATCAACCATTTATTTTTCACACGGAATTCTGCAACAAATTTAAATAAGCCTGTGGACATTCAAATCCCCTTATCCTATCCCATACAAATGGTTGTTTTCCCTCGGAAGGATCAAATCAAATCTTGATTTTCAAGCAACGTTCTGCAACTCGCAAACACATTTCCCGACAGAATCTCTCCCTAAAGCCTTTTGTTGCTATTGAAACAAATTTTCTACCATTGTCTGATTTGCTCTAGTACTACGCCAATATTCAAATCAGCTCATATACATTTAAATAGCTCAGTTCAACCCTTAATAAAGTTCATAGGACTAAGTACAACGCTAAAATAAACAAAATCCTACCAAGGGATTTGCATTTTAGCTTCATTTCGCTGTTGATTTCTTCGATCTCTTTCTCTCTCTCTCTCTCACTCCCTCTCTCTCACTCAACTTATGGTTCCTTTAAAACTCTATTTGCAAACAAATGCACAGGTCACCAGGGAAATTGAGAAATAAATTTGACCGTAAGCGACATCTCTTAGAGACTTTGAACATAACAAATAACAGAACGTGTTTCCGGAAATCGTTTAGGGATGGCCTGAAGAATTCCTTAATGCTGTATAAGGATAATATTTCTAGTGCTGCATATTGAAATGCGGGAATATCCCCTGTCAGGCAAGAATAGTAACTGATGGATGAATATTGAAATGTCCCCAATCCTCTCATATTACACGTGCTACCTGGTAACAAGAAAGATTAGAAAAATTTTCACGATATTTGCCAACTACTAGAGAGAAAACTGTTCGAACGAAACACACACCAACAATCTCTCATTTCCCGAATCATCCTTGCAACGACAATTCAAACCTACTCGCTGTGTGGTGTATCCGGTTACGGAAGCAAAATCTCCTTCTTTCACCTATAAATATATAAATCGACATTTCTTCTTTTTTTTTTGTCTGACTACAGCCCCGTGGCGATTTCAAAGAAATTCCCTAAAATTGTTGCTGTTTTCCTCATATAATTGAATGTGTCGGTAGCAAACGGAGCCAAAAGTTTTTCAAAGTTTTTCCGACTGCTGTTGCCAATGATTTTTTGTTTTTTAGTTTTTCTTGCTTTTTTTTGCCCAATTCGGTTAGTGAAAAAGTAAACTGAGGATACTTTGATGATATTTTTCTAAATTTTTACTCTCTCCTTTTCTATACAAGGATAGAGTTTCCACCTTTGGACAGTTATGGTTATTGGTCTCCCGTAAGCTCTAAATTAGTTAGAAATATTGGAACATTTTCCGGTAACGAGAGAAGTTTAGGGAATATTTATTCGTGGGTAGTGTCACTAAATATCTTTGCGCGTTATTAAAAGACTCAACGGTTGAGAAAAAAAAACAAGGAGAAACAGGATATGGAACAAGGTGATAAGGTTGTGGAGTAAAAGGTAGATTGTGTTTAAAATGACACGAGTCAGTACAGGACCGACCAATCGTCCAACACAATCGTTAAAATTTAAAGAATTGAATTGAATTGAATTGTATTCAAAAATTTAAAAAAATGCGAAAAATAAAACTTTGAAAATCCTCGTATCAGATGGACTGGTATAACCTGTTCTATGAAAAGCCCTAGATTGATACCTTCATGCCAAAACATAAAACGACACAGATGGAACGCTGCACGGAAGAAGATCCTTAACAGTCAGAAGAATAATCGATCTGTGAATTATTTTGATTTTGAAAAGATTAGTGTTTGTAAAATAGAGCCATGCATCTTATGTACAACGTCACTGAGTTCACTTGCCGGACCATCACTCTCAGGCAGTTTAACGAGCAATGGAAGCGGAGAAATATATCTCATCGATGACTTATGCATTCGATTAGCTTTAAGATTACCTTTAATATGCTTCAATATAACAGGTAAAGCACTGCGCTGAAATGACTTACTAGGATACTCTCTGCTTATAATCTGGTTCAAACTTACATGTACTTAACCATCTCAGTAATCACACTATGCCACACAAGTGAATCCTTACAGCATAATGTACCAACAATCGATTTAATCGCAGATCATTGTTAGGAAGGATAATTCATCGGTCTATCAGCGCGTCTTGAGTCAAACTACAGATGCAAGAGATGTAACTCTACAACATTAGAATCCACCAGGCATCCCACTTCATAAGGGTTTCAATAACTGAAGAAGATTTTACTCACTAAAGTTGACACACGTAAAACAGTTATAATACGTACCCCTGGGACCGTCAAATAGGACCCTAAACTTAACTAGCTCTCCGTCCCGACTTAAGGAATAAAAATTAGTCTTTCTAAAGGAAGAATTCCTCTATCAGGTTGGGGAATCA
This sequence comes from Stratiomys singularior, assembly GCA_954870665.1. Lineage (NCBI taxonomy): Eukaryota > Metazoa > Arthropoda > Insecta > Diptera > Stratiomyidae > Stratiomys > Stratiomys singularior. The sequence goes on along the minus strand of OX940881.1, from coordinate 6,521,665 downwards.
GAATTTTATTTTATTTTAATAAATGTGTAGTATTCCTCCTACTATTCTTCCTACCCTTCCTATCAGAACAAATACAAAATCAAAACAAACAAATACAGTGCAAATGGACTATCGAATTGACAGTAAAGTTTATAGAAGCAGTTCGTCAAACTTTCGGTTTTTGATGTCATCCAAGCCCTTTCCAGAGCCTGTTACACTCTGTATCCCTAATTTCTTTTCAAGCCGTATCGGAAACAATTAATTTCAGGAATGAAATATTCAGGACTGATGAATGTCATGGAAGTTCGCTATCTCGCTTATTGATCCACTCACTTATTTCGGTTCCAACAACTTGAGTTCAACTGATCCTAATGCTCTTAAAGCTGCCGGACTTTTGAAAGTCTTGATATGGTTTTACTCTTGTATCGTCTATCAATGCTGAGCTGTATAGTTGCAGCAATCACACGAACCTGCGCCAGAGCAATTCTTAGAATAGATTTTGTCGGTTTACAATATTTAGTGCCAGACCCAATTACGCAGATTCCTTATCCTTCAGATATCTGGAAACCATCTGTATACCATCGAATCGCACTCTGTCTTATGAAACATATACTGAATTCAATACACCCCTTCCTCTAATTTATTCAGCGTTTGGTGCAAACTTACTGTCAAAACTGAATGTTGAACTTATGTCATTTGATGATGCGAAAATAAATGGGGGAACAGCTTGGGTACTTTTACTTTGCCTTTATTCTAAATTTGATAAACTTTCTTTTATCAATCTATGGCGATTATCGACACTGTGCGGAAACAATTGGTTTGTCTTAAGAACTGCTGTAGAATATGACTTCTGTATGTGTATGAGTCTGAACGAAACATTGTACAAACGTTGTGTTGTGTTCTTTAAAATTATCCACGTAGATGACCGCTCCGTAGGCGATGATTGGTGTAATGAAGTGAGGGTTTATTCATTTCAGCGTCTTCAGTTAATCTCAGGACTAGTCTGCCGTATTCCCTACACGCTCAGAGCTTTGGTAGCCTTTGTACATACGGCCTTAATGTGCCTATTCCACCTGAATCTGCCGGCTGAACTCTGCCCAATTATCATATATAGTACAAAGTTGGCCATTCTGTAAACTGGAAGATATGTCAGGATTGAGCCTTTTACTTCCTAGCACCATTAGCACCTGCACTATGTCACATATTGAAACATCATACTTCCCTCTAGTTAGAACAAAAATCATTCGAATTTAGAACTCTAAATTCATTCAAGTGTTATCAGTGTTCTGCAAGGTATAACTAGTAAATGTTTTGCCTGATCATAGCTTAGCTGGGAGGAATTCATCCCCAGGGAACAAACTACAATGGAATCAAAAGTGTTCAGCCCTCACATGCAATGCCTATGGGCTCAGTGCTACGGCCAGTATTCGTTTCTTCAATACTTGGTTGTAGGCTCACCTGGATTAGTTAAGTAAAGGGCAAGATACTAATCCAGTCCAAGAGCAAGAATGCCTTGTTAATTATATTCAAGCAAGATTATATCGAAAGAATGTAATGAAAAAATAGGATAATTATAAACAAACTGAAGTCAACCATGAAATATTTTAGTAGATTTAATTCAACTTAACAAAAAAAATTTTATTATTGCAAGAAATTCATCTCGATGGAAGTCGTACGAAGTGGTGGCACAAAATGCGAATGTCTTTTGGGAATGACAGGATATGGAAATCAATCTAAATTTAATGCAAACTGTCATCCATCAAGAGGATTTTTCATTCAAGACCATTTGTTTCCATTTAATAATTTATTTGAATCTAATCTGATCGATATAATCCCTTGGCTATAGGATTCATCGTAATAAATTCAGGAATAACTCTGAAAACTTTTCTGCAGCAAAAATTATCGTCGAACAAATGGTGACCATGAAATCAGCCAGGATACTCAAAATCCCAATATAGTTCTCCCACATGTATGAACGTGACTGGTTCCTGTGAAAACACAAGCATAATTCAATAAAACGCGTTTGACTTTCATCCCCGAGTCTATTCATAGTGAACCAATAAAAACTCTCCCAACAAACAACTTATCTACTTCAGCAATTTCCTGTCGGAGAAAAAACCCAAAAAAAAACTATCTTGAAGCGTTCTAGAATTGAGAGGATAATAAACATCGTATAAATTGAAAACAAAAACTTCCAACACGTGCTCCAAGCATGATGGTAATCTCCGGACCCACAATTACTCGCCTGCTTGCTCCTCAAATGAGTTGAGTGCGCCAAATAGGATGTTTGCAGCAGACACACTCAAAGAAAAATATCGTTTTTACGGTCATCACAACACTGTGTAAACATATTCCAAACGGAATTTCCCTCATAATTCCACGTTTTATCGCTGCAAAATCCTTGTAATTCACAAACTTTTCTCGCAACGCAACTTCCCGCAACTTCCCAAGGCACAGGAACCAAGGAGCGAGCGCTTTATCGCTACGAATAAAATCAATATTTGCGATATGCATACAGATTACACAACCGTAGATACAAATATTTGCATGAATACATCAATGATGCCGTTCGTAGCGACAGTAAAATCTCTATATGGAAGAGCAAAAGGCTTCAAATATTATCTATCCAAATTGATTTTTATTTCTTCATATAAATCCTCGAGCTCCACTCAGTCACCCGCAAGTTTGAGAGGTCGTAGTGCGGGAGGGGCGTGCGAAAAATCGTATTTTAGCCGAAACTTTCGATAGATCCTCTCACATACTTGAAAAGGATGTACAAGAGCTCGGAAACAAGATACAAACCATTACAGGTTGATGGCACGGTATCCGTCGTAAACTTTTGAGAGGAATTCATTACATATGCCAATAATGGCAGCTGTAAACCACATACAAGACAGTTTCTCTGTTCGACTCAACTCGAACCAGGATATTTTTAACCTAATCCGTAACAATAAACATAGATTCGAGTGAGAGAGAACTTTTATTTGGAGAAACCAGGACGAAACTGTGCGCCGACAAGGACGAAGTTGTAGTAGAGAAAAGTCGCCAGGCACAAACAAGGCGATTTAGATCGGCGAACAGATTTTTTCATCCTTTCCCAAATAATTTACATGCAACCATACTTGACGACCTGGAGACTTCTTTGTCGAATTGTTTATGCTTGTGCCTACGAAATTAGTTTGTGTTTCCGCAAAGCAATAAATTATTCATGTTTTCCCGTCGACCTGAAAGCCTCATTCGCTCCTCCAGCCCTCGATCTCACAGTTCCAAAAGTATCCTTCAACTCCAGATAAGGCTGCTCGACGATACAATAAAGAGAAATGGGAGTACTAAATCGAAGATTGATATGTTTGAGTTTGTATTGTTTGTTGTCCTAAATAATACCTCGCTCGCTCGAATCTAGAGCAGGAAACATTGCCACTATCCTAAACAAGATACTAACCGGCTTAGGCAAGGAAATACTTTGAGAAAACTCACTATTTTTGACGAGATTACCGTACTCTCCGAAAAGCAGCTATCTATGCGAATCCTGCAGTTTTCCTACAGTCAAAATTTTCATGACCGCCTTAATAACATACGATATTCTTAAAAATAAGATACTTGCGATCCCTATATGCTACCACTTGCCTCGCATTTATGAACCAAAAAGGATTCGAATACGATCTGGCGTAAATAAACCGCTGGCAATGGGCCAAACCAAACCAAGTCAAGCCCAACTGAATCTCTAGCAATTTTTGCATATGTTATAGCATAAACATCTCCTAAAGCCGTGGCTGGTAATCATACACACAGGAGAGATTTCTTACGAAAACTCACATCGTTCACTTCCTTCCTTTAAATTCGTTTTCTATGCTCTTGCAAGCATAGTGTATGTAGCGGCTCCTATATGTACATACGGACATCCTGACGTGAAGTAGTGTGAGCAAAAGTGTTTGTACAGCTTGAATTTCATTTTTGAAGTGATTTACTAAAGACAACATCTATCTATGATATCGTCTTATCTTTCGGTTTTTTTTTTGGTAAGAGAAAACTGCCGAGCTTTAGTGGTGGAAATAATTTTTTCAGATAAAATTTTATTGATTGCATATTTTCAAGTTGGATGTAGAGGGGGCGGATGATTTGTGGAAGATTCGTTGTTTTTTGTGGAGCCATTTTTGTAAATTTCCTTGATCGGAGATTTTGTGTATAATAAATAAGATAAACATTTTAATATGCTTAAGTATTCGAAGAAATAAATGCCAGCTATCTGAAAAAATGTGGTAATCGGAATCTATCATAACTTATTGCTGGCTCAGTGATTTGTGATTCCTTGAAATTGTACAACTTAGAGAAAACATTACGGCTGTAAATCATTATTACTTGAATTTAAACGTCTGAAATAATCTGGAAAATTGGAGATCTAATGGGCAAACACTTCACTACGTATTTCAGGATATTATTATGTTTTGCAGACTATTATTAAGGATTGCCTTACAAACTGCGGACAGACATCTAGAAATAATTTTAGTGGCGTTCTTGGATAGTACTCAAGAAATATTTAAATTCAGATTTACGTATTTGTTTTTCATGGAAACGAAATTTCACTCACTTCTTTTCGGAGAAGAACAGTGCAGTTTTCAAAACACGCGCCCTCCAATTTGTTCTAATATCCTCAAAGTATCCCAGTTCACACGCACCTACCAAAGATTTATTTTTAGTTGTTTTTGTTTCGGCCATAAGTCAACAGCAAGCCAATCCATCACAAACACAATTATGTTTGCCTCTCATAAGTGTTAGTATTTTAAGTTTGCATATTCATGAACCGTTAGAATGGGCCACGAAACGAGAGGCGCTGTCAATTTACCCTTTGTGCAGATTTGTCAATCGCTATGTCAGATTTGTCAGACATGACCCTTGCATCCGCGAACGGAACGTTTTTGAAGATAGTAGAATCATGGTTTACAACTTGAAAGCTTATTTTTCCCCACTACAATACCCAGTGTTCCCCAGATTGAGCAAGCCAAAGTTTGGTTCACAAATGAATAGAGCAACTTTAAGCTAAAGGTTCTTTATTACTCTACAAGTTCTGGGCCGGAGCAAAACTTCAAAGATGGAAGACACATAAAACAAGATTCCAACAAATGTCACAACGCACACTCATGTGAGAGTGTTGGGTCCGTAAACGTCACTAAATAAACCGTAGAGCTGGGTTTGAAGAGTGGTAAAGAAGATCATACCTGTAACATGAAGATAAGGCATGCAATAGAACAACAGGTCCACAACTCACCCAAAAGTTTCCATCAAACAAGCATTGAGAGATTTTGCGCTCTCTTTATTTTCAGATTTTTCGAACCCTATTCAATACACTGACACATCATGAAAGCCACGAAAACTCGGTTTCCCCTCATATTTTTAACTATTGCCGATTTACGACTATTTAAGCCAGCAATTTTTAGGACTGCTCGTGTTACTAAAAACGTAACAATATGTCAATGCATGTCCATTTTGAATTGTTCCCATCAACAGCTTTCGTTGGACACGTAGCAATACACGAAGTAATCGGAGAAATTGCAGATTTTTGCAGGTTACTTTTTACGACTTTTTTCATCGACAAAACTTTCTTGCATTTTTTTCCACCAAACCAGATCGTATCGCTATCAAAGCTCAAATTATTCCTATCTCTACTCGTGCTCTTTCTGTCTCTGTCTGAGAATTGTCGCCCGAAAGTGCTATTGCTTATGTCCTTACGCTATAACTAAGCAACAATCAGCCGCATTAAATTTCTTTCATTATGAACCACTTTTGAGCGCGTATGCTAAGACTTCAGACCCTTAGGAGAAGACTGACTTCTATAGATGTCTTTTTGTTTCCGGGATCTCACAGTTTTGCTCGTTTGACGATTGAGAGCCATTTTCTTAGGTATTCCTTCTATTTGACTCAAATATTTACATTCCAGTCAATGATCAAGTCAAAGCCGAGCCGTCTTCTTCGAGTCAACGGTCAAGTTTCCAACGAAGATAAGACTGAAGTAAGCGAGCGGCTTTGTAATCAAAACGATTATGACCGAATTTGGGTTGCGCTTGCTCGACCATGCACCCGGTGACAAAAACCACTGCAATCAATCATGGCTATTCCGCTGGTTTCAGCATTCAAACTCCTATGAGGCATTCTTGGTGACTAGGCCCAGAACGGAGCCCTGTGCGAAACCAAATGCAAGCCAAATTCAAAGGTTACAGAAAGGATTAGATAGAAGATTCTGTAAATCACAGCATTTAGTAACCCCAAATAAAAGGATGTATACCAGAATAAATATAGTTACTAAGCAAAACACCGCACAAACCAACCCATTCTTTCAAAATGGTGAAGTTAGAGGAAAAGAATGTCATCTGACAGTCTTTTCGTAGCATGAAGCAGTCAACCTGGAAAATAACAACAGTACTTTCTTAATTTTATTGACTCTTCCTTTAATCCCGTAAGTAAGTTTGAAACCAAAAAGTAATTAGTCTTAACGAATAGTTTCTCTACATTTTGCAAATATTGACAATACCCTGACACGTAATCCCGCCAATAACAGACTTCTTAATTCACTTCCTCATCACTGCTAGTCACGTACGTGTGTAAATAACTTAAGGTTCAACTGTACAACCCAAACGATAAATACCCGCAAACCCAAAATCCTTAATAATGTCCAAACGCAATAATAAAGCTTGATGTCTTCGCACAGGGATTGGATTGATGCTCAACACACGACAAGGAAACTTTTCTCGTCCGAAATTATCATGGTAGAAATTTTATTTTACTTATTAGATGTTACCATATTTAAGTAAGGACATACTTAGCTTATAACGATGATTTTCGGGATAATGAACCGAGAAAGTCTTGTGCGGCTCCGGACAATATTAATCTCGGGACTTCATGGCAACTTATATACTGAATGAAGAAAACTGGTTGGTCTCTCGTATCCTGACGGACTAGTTTGCTGACTGGATTGGATCTACAGGCAACAAGCGACCAATGAAGGTATAAAGTGCACACAGGAAGTGAAAGACGTAGATACAACCAACGACAGCGCTTCAAGGATAAGGATAACGGATGTGAAGTGCCACTTGATTCCATCTGTTGAACAAGATTATCAGCAAACATGATTTTGACATCAGTTAGGGCGATTCAAGTGGCATTTCGACATAATTGATGTCTTAATGACGACAACTCATGTAAATTGAAGATTACGCCCTCCAAATTCAGTCGAAGAAATAACTTCAGAGCTTTTGCCTAACGATTAAAGACGTGCCTGCTGATATCTCACTTAAGTACGGATCCCTATTTAATATTAATTTAATCGCTCAAGTTGATACTGTATTTAGAGTTGATATGTCATTAAGATTTACTATGTTAACATATGATGCTGCGTGATAACACATGCTCCGGAATATTAAGGTTCATTATTCAATAACCAAGATGGAGTTTAGAGCCTTTATCAACCGATATGGGTGAGAATTAATCCATGTATGTGACAGCAATGCTTTATTTGAGATACTTTGTGGACTATACTGTCTGAACTGGGAATATGTTTGCTATCTAGGTCCTTGATTACACAGTGACCAGAATATCTTGATAAGACACATAACCCGCATGGACTTCAGGTCGAATGGCTTAGTGTAGAATGCAAGAACGTTGCAGATGGAAATTGCGTACATAATTACCTGTACTTATCATCAACGGTCTTGACACCCATGTACACTAAGAGCCCCATAAAACATAAGGGTAGTTTGTTCAGAGATCATGCAGCAACGATATGAATTTGAATTTGTTAAGCTTCAATGGGCTGTCGTTATATTCAGGTGTATTATCAGCCCACGTGGAACATTAGTTACTAAGGATGCGATGAGTTATTCTATATCTATATCAGTTTCATAAGGAACCTGTCTGAATGCGTCGCAACAAACATTGATGTAATCAACTAGGAGGATAAGTTCCAAGAATGTATGGGAAACGTCCACCCTACGTTCCATTATTCAGTTTTTTTGTAAGAATTTACGTTGTGACATCAATTTATCTTCGAGTTTGATTTTGATTTAACCATCAGATGGACATCCATATTTCATAGATTAGATTCAGACTCAATATTCTTCTGCAGGAGCTCCGGAATAAGCTGACGCGACAGAAGACCACTACTGTCTTAAGACAACACACGAAGAGCGCTGCATCTTCATCGCTCCAAGGACTAAGTAAGGTGTGCCAGACATATAAGCCACTTTTTGTACTGGAGAAGATTTTTTGTACAACAGAAATGGAACAAACACAAGGTCCTTGGCTTATGCCAAAATACCTGTAATTATCAATATTCTCCCATGTTGTATCAAGTTCAAGGCGGATCAGTTCCAGAGCCGCCTTGAGCTTCCCTATCATCTGTCATATCAGTTCCATACAATAAAAAACCAAGTAACGTCATCGATTGCAGATCCAAAGGTAAACTGATGAAGCACTAGCTTCGTGCTTCCTAGGTAACCCAGATTGATCCTGGCTAGAAGTTCCTGCGGAAATTATCTTTCAATTTCTCCTGCCTCAGTTGCGAGGTAGAGATAATTCGTCCTTTTCAATGTCTATTTGTTTAAAGTGTCGGATCTGGTGCTGTTTGAAGGATTTGGTCAAGGTGAAAGAACCTACCCCAACTAAGTCAATTGATGATCCGAAACCAGCAAAAAGCAATTTTTTTGTCCTTTTTCATTAAGATGTAGCCAAAAATCTCGAGTTACACTGCATAGATTCCTGTTATTCGAAGCCGAAAAAGTTTCATTCCAAAAGCCTTAACGTAGCGTCCTTCTTCACCACTGCAAGTGGTACTCACATTATGCTCATTTTCTTTTATTGACATGCCAAAACAGCTATTATTAGCGCCATCTCTCTTTTGCTACCGTTAACACCTTAATGTTCGGGACAGCGTGATAATTTTCCTTCTATTCGCCAGACAGCATTTTTGAGGCACGGATCCTGCTCCAACTTTGAATCTCGTGATGATTTACCATTGATGTTGCTCAGCACGGTTTCGGCATTAGCAAAAATTGCAAAAATTTCCGTCTTGAAGATCGTCGAAGGACTCTCCAGGATATACACTTTGTTTTGGCTGTAATTGGTGGTGGAACTATATTCCAGCTGCAGTTACCTCTTTCATTCTAGACCTATCATTTCCGACCGATTTGATTTTCTTCTGAGCTGAAAGGCTGCAACCTTTTTCATTCTTCCTTTGTCTTCAGATTGAGTATATGTTTAGTCTTTGCATACACTATGCGTTTGAACCCATTCGAATCCCTCTTGGTTGACAAGGCCATTGTCTTTATGGACGATGGAGAGTGATCCCATTTCTCTTTCATAATCAACGAAACCCATTAAATGATTGGAAGAGTAGAACCTCTTACGACTGCACCCGAGCAACATAGTAGCCCGGGTCTGGTCTTAAAAAAACAATCCTGTCAAAGGTTATCTCTCATTTCATCTTCAAATGTCCCATGGATATTGTCTTCAGAGGTTTAAGGATACGTGTCCACTCATCTCAGCTTTTTACTTAATAATGAGTTAACTTTTTTCCTTGAATTTCGCCTTTTTTAACAACGGTAATATTTGGGCGTTGTTAACAACGATTAACAACAATGTTTAATGTAAGACAAACTACTGACCACTCTTCTTTCAAGCAAAACTTTACAGCTTTTTCCTCTCGGACCATGAAAATTCCACAACTTCTCTCAAAAATTAAACTGTAATAGGCTCAGCAAGTAGCTCTAAAATACACTACATTCTTCCCGACCCTTTAAACTTTTGTTATAACCTAATTTCTGAAAAATTTAAAAACATGTCGATTTTCCTTCTATTTGGGTCCTGTGAAAAGCACATTTCGGTAGTGAGAATTGATTATAGACTTACCGGCAAAACCTATTTCCTAATTTTCACAACCAAACAAATATCCACTAAACCTCCTAAAATAATTTGTAACCTTAACCCAGTACAATATTCTCAAGAATTGAGACTCCATCAACAACCTTGTATAAAAGAAATCCCATTTCAATATTTTTCCCTCAAATATTTTTAATCAAGCTTAAAACCCCTCGTAAAAAAACTCCTCAGATAATTATACAATGCCTAAGATTCTCTCAGCGAAAGGACGTGCAATGAGTGGTAAAGTCTGTATCCCCAAACCACACCAAGACTGGATGCGCTCTGATATAAATAATCTAATACCGCTAAGACTTGTCTTATAGCAGCTATTTGATACTAAAACACTTCATCCTTCGACATCTCGACCCCTGGCGCCAACTGCCAACCGTCAAGCCATTTTACTTAAAAACGGAACGTGCACTCCAATCGTCCTTCCCACCCCGCATCCTATCCGAGCCGAACAGGAACCGCAGAAAAGTAGAAGTTGTGGAGAGGAAAAAAAAAAATAAGTTTAAAGATAGGGACGAGGAAATGAAACTTTTTTAATAAGTTGAAAAATCTGCAAAATTTACTTTCTCGAGTGGGGCGAGGACTTAGTCCGACTTAAAGTGCCATCTTTTTTATAACGGCACATTATGGAATTTTAATAGTCTGAAAAAGAAATCGTTTTTGACAACGATAATCTCCCACGTAACAACTCTTAGCAGACTATGAGATACATAGATAACATTATTCGTTTATTTTGTTCCGTTCCGTTCTCATTGGATTTCTTTCCCGAAGGATGAAACTTTCCTACTTGTCCTTCTATTGCATCGACTTCTTAGCCATTGTTATTGATGAATCATTTGAATTTGCAGAAGTTGCTCTAATTAATGAATCGAACTTTATAATTTATTGCATTAAGTTTGTCCTTGATTCAACGACTTTGAACAACCTTAACGGACTCAATGGAAATCAGGACATCTTTGTTCAGATATCGCGCGAGCAATTTACAGGTTGCAAAGATACAATTTGTGTGTCTCCTATTGTATTGAACTAAATGGAGTTGAACTTAATTCTTACCTCATTGGTTTCTCGTCCTGCATGAATGCCTCTTTACGAACAGGAAGATAAAGTTAACGTGAGACATTGTCAATGTACTTAAAGTCAATTGTGCAAAATAAACCGTGCTCACCTCGAAACCGTACATGGAAGCGAGAAACTTTCCTTTGCTCGTCGTTTAGCTCGAGGACATCGATCGAAGAGCGTTTGGTACGTATAAAATGTGAAAGGTGTTAGATTTCACCTTTGTTACATGCAATATGGTTGTGTTAATTTACCTTTTAAACCAATCACCAAGAACATCCCAACTTATCTGTTATAGCGTATATTTGCTCTACACACGCTTAAGACCTCCTGAATTGATTTAACCATTTTGTTTCCGTTAGTGTGTGCCATTTAGTGAGAAAGTAACAATTTGTGTAGAATGGAAGGCTGATCTTTGTTGCGAATTCTATAAGGACATGCGGTAAATGTACAGTTACACCAGAAATATCTTTTCTGGCAAAGTTAAGTGGGCAACGCAAAGTATTTATCCTCTTTTAAATTTGCAGCATTTTTTTTAACCTCAATCATCTTTTCTCACAATGTTAAGTGAGTAAACCAAAAAACTTGCTCGTTTTATAGTTTTAAATTCGGAACATTGTCTGTAGTGTGGACTATCATGAAGGTATTTATATTATATGAGATAGTTTGCGAGATTTGGTCCTGAAAGAAATTGATCAGCTTATGTGCTTAAATAACCCTAAACTGGCTTGCTCTCCAGCTTGTAACTTCAGTTGAGTCCTAGATGGTTTTCGAAAACGATCTTAGCGCAGATTCCTCCAGCCATTCATTTATCCAGCAGAGCATATTTGCTCTTCAATATTTAGTTCAAGGTATCCATCAGCTGACTTCCAGACTTCCATGTTCCTAAACATGACGCCTCAATCTGTATTGAAACGTGGCTAGGAATTTTTAAAATGCCTGCATGGCACTCATCGGAATATTTGGAGTGTCTCTGAGCTATTTCTATATTGGAAACAGTCAAAATTTGTAAGGACTAGATGTAGTTAGGTCTTGTGTCATCACAAAGACTATAGGCTGCACTTAGTTTCCAAGAGCTTGCGTAATCCGCGTGCCAGATTCTCTCTCTCTCGCTCTCTTGAAGTTCGAATGTGAAACTTAATGGTTTGACTCATACCACATGTAAAATCTTTGTTCAGACCACTGACCTTTGGGTTTCCAAGCGTCTTCTATCGTGGTGATGCTTTGCTGTATTTCTCCCCTTGATTGTCCATAATTTCAGAACAAATAACTCCTAAAATTTTTACATTATTTTCTAAAAAGCAGATCTGCAAGCCATAGTACCACAACAACGAATGGACCTTTAGGCAGCCTTGTAAACTCTTCGTCAGATCTTAGTCCCCATTTATTGACGAAAAAATGATTTGCATCTGTAGAAAGGAATAATTGTTATTTTGAAATTTCAATCCTTTTTTATCTTAGACAGTATCTTGATACTTCACTTTTTGGCAAACGTGGAAGGAAAGGCCTCATGGGTCTGAATCGAGATCGCTTACAATGTCAACAAATTGTCCAGGGACGCGTGGAAAACGGTGCAAGATTACCTATTTTTTGGAGAATCAAAATCTACTTGGCTAGATGAATGAATGGCTAAAGAAAGCGGCGCTAAAATCTTTTTCGAAAATCATCTAGGACTCAACTGCAGTTACAAAGGAGGATAGAACAACTCCCGATGAAACCAGAAATATAATTAATGTTTCCGTGATCGTTGGAATTTTCTTCTCTCTCTTTCTCTCTTTCTCTCTCTATTGGAAGCTCTTGTGCGAGCACTCCACACGAACTGAGAACTCTCAGCTCATCTGCTAACCTCACGGCAAGGTTTTCGGAAAAACGCTTTCTTTAAAATTTTCTGAATATGTCCAGGTAAAATTTCACTTTTTTGAGGCGTATTAACGTCACAGGCCTGAAACAGCTGGCGAACATAGAATTTAGTAACAGCAACACAACGAAACGGACCGTGAGTAAACAGTCATACCGTACGCGAACTGTCAAGGGTCCAACCAGCATTTCCAACCAACACAGGAGCCAGCATTCCAACACTGGACCCTGATATAACAATCATAATTGTATAATTCATTGCTTTTTGCTTTTGCTGTCACATCAATGGAGAACTCTCCAATATTTTATGATTTCATACTAAATTTCCTGACAGTTTCTTTCTTCTCTCTATCAGTTGGTTCTCTGTGTTTTCCTAAGCATTCATATTAAGTGTAAAAAGCATTTAAAAAAGTTTTCCTGAGGGTTGGGCATAGGCTGCATGTTTTATTCTTGTCGCGATAGAAAGATATCGTTTCGAGGATGAGGAAGAGGCAACTCCCTTCTACGATATGCATCCTTAGGTTAGAACTCTTGGCCATGCTAATCCCTCACCTCGCCGTTCAGGCTGAATTAGTTTGGATATGATTTAAACACTATTCGAAACTGTCAAATTTTGATTATAGTTCTGATAACTCAGCGACCGCTTCGTGGCTGAGAAGATTTTTGGCTGGAAACTATCAAATTCAACGAGCATCTCTGATATGACATCCTCTGATATATTTATAGTTCCATGGACAGACAGGACCTTATTAACTTTTAGAGACAGACAGGAATGAGAAGGGGGATGTTTTTCAGGAACGAGGTTCTAAAACAAGGGGATTTTTAAGCTCCAGATATTACCCAGAGATTCCATAGCGTATCTTGACAGAAGCATGAGCTCAGTAGTTTCAAAGGTTTCATCTGTATTTGGGAATCCAGAGACATGTGCTAAGCAACATCATTTAGGTATACCAAAACCGAGCATTAGACGACACATTATTCGAACCTTGTTCAAAGCATAGTGAAGGGTTAGGTTTGGTTATGACAGGTACTCACGTTGTACAAACTTGTCATTCTCTTGTTGATACCTATCGGACTTTCTTTCAGAATACTCGTGACGCAAAACATTCAAAATTCCTTGTTTATTATATCAGGAGTTCAACAAGATGAAACTATGATCGTTCATATAATTACAAACATTAATTCGTGTCACTTGTAGCCTCCAACGCATCCTTTCTCACATCACTGCTCCGATATACATACCAGCTGCCATAGTTTGCCAAGTACTAAGAAATAAAATTACTAGCATGAATGCATGCAGGTGTTAAATGCATTAAAATTTAGCACAAAGTTTCGCTAAACTAAGGACCTTACTAAGATTCTGCTGGAGAACAAGTATTCAACATGCTTTTTCGCAACAGAAAGAAGTATGTAGGTATTTGCTTGTTCACTATTCCTACATATTCTAGCACATCTACCCACCTGTATGGGAACGTGAATACCTTTCTTGTACTAGGAACTACATTTCTTTTGTATGGGTGCCCGATAAGTTTAACCATTCGCCATTTTATACTTTAAACTTAACTCGCTTGTTTCCAAAATATACCATGCGAAAACTTCTTCTATTTAGACTATCAATATATAGATGAATAGCAATATGAACGTTACGTGTCGGTGGAAGTTTTACTTTTTTGAATAGTGACAAGCGTATGGGGTGCACTTGTCCATAAATGCATGAAAACTTTGAATATTTTCAAAGAAACATCGTTTCATAACTTTTGAAGCAAGAAAAAAAAACACACAAAATAAAGTTCTCAAAATCGGATGATAATAAGCGGGCGAGCACAGAATATCCAAACTTTTGTTTTCAGTATAATTTAATCGACTGTAAAGTTTAATATGCGTTGTTCGAAGACTTTTAGTTTTGTATTTGATTGTTCTAATACCAATTACTATAAATGAAGGCTAAAGTAAAAACCTATAAGACGTGTTATCTAGAAAACAGTATAAGACCTTTTTAGAAAGTCCCAAAAATTACAAAATCTTGTAAAATACTGAAGTCTTGAATCAATTACTGTTTTGAATATGGGCATTTTCAGACGAACTCATAAAAACGTATAACACATTTAAACATTTGAAACGTATAACAAACTTAAATGTATAAATGAAAAAGAACTATGCAATCGGATATTGGAATGTCAGATCCCAACATGAATCAGGTGATATTAAATTATTTTTACGCTTTAATGTAACGAAAACAGCCAATCTCAAATCCAGGCAGCAGGAAATGTCAATAACCTCAACATATTGCCCACTTCGAGGCACACATTGACGAATCAAAGCATTGCCACATGGCAATGTGTTCAATCGAAATGGACCATCTACTCATCCGAAACCAATGGTGCTTCCGAATACTTGCTGACACTTGATTTGAAGTCGTCAACTGTGAGTTGAATCTGATTTAGGTCTAATCAATATTTCTATGACGTTTGTCAAAAGCATTTAAAATAAAAGCTTGCACTTTTGATACTAAAAGCTCCGGTAAGACTTTCAAAATTATATTTGCATCCATGCTAAGGAAAAGAACATAAAACCAAAAAATGGGCTCTGAAACAATCAATAGGAAAGTTTTTACCAGCTCAAACGGATTGATTTGGTGACAATTGTCAGCGTGCTCTAGAGAGAAGAAATCAAGTATATGTCAATTAAGTTAAAAGAGATTGCACAGATTGTGACTTTCTAGGAATGCAAATTGAGCCCTTACTCACATCGGGTTCTTCGTAATAATTCGTTACACACTCTTTTCGCTTGAGAAACGCCAGAGAGCTCATCTAGGGTTATTTCTATCTTTCCAAAGTAATTCTAGCCTGTTGAATAGTGTTTTGTCTAATTTTTTTTTTCAATATAACTTGCAACACTTCGATTGAACGCACACTCACCGCATTTCGTAGCGTATATGTGAGTGAGAAATGGAAGAGCCAAGACCTCTTTGCCCGGAAAGCCTCGTTAGATTTACTTCCTTTACATTGACAGTAATCTGTATTGCTGGATTACAGTTCTAAATAGAATCAAGGATCCATATTCAGGCTTTCTGTTCGAGCGAGTGTATCGTTTGTCGGCCAACTGCCATTTTCAGTTAGTTGATCCTATAGGGTATCCTTGAGGGCACTTCTACGACGAGGTACACTCTCTCCAACGATTTGAGAATGTAGAGGTGGTCTGCTCGGCGATGGCTAATCAATTTCTTTGTTAATGTTCATTGGATTTTCGCAATCGATTCAATCATGTTTTTTCAAGGAGCATTAGGTTGAGGATTTTTCATTTTCAGCTTTAGGTATTGTCCTAAGAGCAACGTCAATTCTTAGGTGGGCCATTTGTTTGAACGTTTCTCTATAGTTAACTCCTCACATAGTTCTAATCCAGATGATAATACCATCCCCTATCGATAAGTTGACCTTCATCATAGTATAGAGCTTCGCAATCACTCAGTTTTTGACTCCTCCCATGCAAAGACCAGATGCTTGTTGTTGTCTATTATCAAACATTCTTCCGAAAGAAATTGTCAATCAAAAAAAATTAAGAAAAACTATACATATTATACAAATATGAAAAAATATTTCAACTATTTTTCTTAGTTTCTACTTTGAGGTTAAGTTTATTTTTAACAGCTGCTTTGTGGCCCCTATTGTCGCACCTCAGTTAATAATTTAACAATATTATTGATTATTTTATTATTTTACTTATTATTACAATTATTTTTGGCATGAAAACGAATGACCCCAAAAAAAATAATGAACATGTTTCGATATCATGAGGGAAGGAACACAACAATTTCAATTTCCCCTTTTTCTTTTATCTTATAGTAATAGTTGGAGTAATAATCAAATTTGCACATAAAATTTGCCTAATTAGGTTACCTCTTGTTTGTTTAAGTTCTGTTCAAAAAAATTCTCCGTGGACTGATGTAATGACTGGCATCGTTCGTTTAAAAAAAAATCCTTCAACATGACAAGTCTTCTTCTTTCAGCAATCACTCAGTCCCTAAGAAACTTGTAGATGATTACATTTGGTCATCTGTCATTAGGTGCAACACAAATCAAGGATAAATTTTCAAAGTATCTTCAATTCTCCGATTAAAATCCCGTTAGAAAATCCAGGCGAAATACCATAATCTTGAACCAAAAACCCTAATTTTCAATTGACAGATGTCAATTTTTTCACAAGAAAAGCATGTTCGTTATGGTATTGCTCATGAAGTGAGAGAAAATTATTAAGTGAATGAGCCTCTGCTCTGAGGTTCATTTCACTGAAAAACAACCTTTTTCCCAACCTTTCCCAACCTTTTCCAACCGGTAATGGGAAGTGGACTGTTTAAAACAATGTGAAACGAAGGACTTCGAAGGAAAACTGCAGCATAGATTGGTTAAGCTTTCAGTATGAAGGGGTTAGATGGAATAGGCGTTGTTTGGCCTTTCAACAAGGAAGTGTACAATAAGTTCAGTAGAGTATTTTTGACAATTAGTCAGGTTGAACGAATCAGTCATGCAGAAATGTCCGGAACTTGTTGTTGTTGTTGTGTTGTTGAACGAGAGCCTCAACTTACCTTTGGTAACCCTTCACGAATTGTTAGATCTTGGAGGGAAACAGTTCCTTATTCGTTTTCCCGCCAATAAAGGCAAGCCCTTTTACGAATGGAGCATTATCAACGAATTCTGGCTTAAATTTTCGAAACAAACGGAAAACATTTGATCGAAGGATCTTGGTTTCTTATGTTAATAAATTAACTTTTCAAATACAGAAAAAACTCACCCGAATACTATGGTGGCTGTTACAATATCCTCCTCTTAGCTTTAATATTTTCATCAGATCTACAGAAAACACAACTTATAAAATGCAGGATATTTCCAATACTATTCCCAATTTCCAAATTTAAAGGTGATAACAAAATGCTCAGCAAACATTCCAATACATCAGATAAAATTGCTCACCAAGATACCCAGAAATTTAATCAAGCAAATAAACTTTCCTATCAAATATCGACACTCAATTTAGGAATTTTATTTTCTTTTCGTCCGTCTAACACAGCAGTCTCAAGATAAATGACCATTTTCAATTGAACACCAACATTCATGCTTTTGTTGCTAGACAATTTCCTCATATTGTCCCAATACGAAAATTTAATTGAATCTCCATTTTGTTCCGGGAGTTTATTCTACGCTAGATATTCATCTATTCGTCCAATGACCGTACAAATAGAATTCACTCCTACAAAGTATCCTTTTGGACTTTGACCGCTATGCGACTGGAATAATCAAGTGGGTACGAAAGGACTCAAACAACAACCATGAAGAACAAACAGGACGAAAAAAATTTATTGAGTTGAAGGTGTGTCTAAGCAAAGCCAAAAAGGATTTAATCTCAAGGATAATCTAACGATTGCTGATAGCATATTAACGGAGAAATTAAATGACACGAACAGATCTTCAATTGATTTCGTTGATAGGAACTACGACAAGCAGCTTTAATTGTAATGAAAACAGGCAAAATGATTTGAAGCTTCAACAGTATCAGCTGGCTCAGGATTTAATATATTTTAATATCCAATTACTTACTTAGGACATATCATAGTTGGCTTCAGGCAATATTGTGTCGACCAGCTGGCATCGTTCGATTAAAATTAAATCCCAAAGCTCAACCAACAATTTAAATACAAGCCTATTCTCGCTAAATCCTTCCCTGATCCGACTTGACTAATTTCAAGTATTGCATCATAAACAAGGATTTCATCCGATGAATTTCAAGAGTTTCATTAAAAGATCTTCAAATAACTGACCACTTGCATTCATTTGAAACTCGAAATGAAGAAGCAAACCAAATAAAAGGAAAAAATAGCATGAAAAATATTTTTTAAAAAATATCCTTCCAAGTGCTCTCTCACTCACTGGATTTATTCTCGGATCATAAAAAATTCTCTATGTAGTTCTTTTGAAATTTTATTCATTTCATCCTTATCGCGATTATTTCTCTTTCAGCATTTCCTTTGTGTTTTTGTGTGTGTGTGTGTTGCCTTTTTGATTTTCGTCTTTTTAACATGAAGCTTGTACCTTGGCTGCTTACAAACCACAAATAACTTGGCGGGATAATTGAAAACTGAAAAAGTAAAAAAGGTGGAAAATAGGGAAAAAGTCAGAGAAACGAACGATTTTCATTCGAGTTCAAATAAATGGGCAGCGGGCGAGGGGAGGTGGAATATGCAGATGCATGGGCTAAAGGATGCAGCTACGGGATTTATAACATTCAAGTGATGTAAAGAGTCAAGAGTGGTTCGCTTTGTTCGTAATTTTTCCACTACAACGAAATTTCTGTTTTCCGACGATTAAATGAAAAGGAGTGGGGGGAAAAGGTTGAAGCTAATGATATTGTTATAATTTCAAGTGAATTTTCAATGGGTACAGCAATTCATATACACTTTCATGACAACTCGTACATGAGAGTCAGCATGCCGACAGGTCCCTCCTGGCGTCCTTTGATCAATTATTTAGCGCGAGATAAAGGATGCAAATTTTAATTTGCTTTTAATCTGATACTTTCGATTTTCACTTTGAAGTAAATTGAGTATACGTAGGTTATGCCGTTAATGTAAATTCTATTACCTGGTATGTGCTTAATTTAAATATGTTTGTGTATATTTCAGGATTGTCGGCGTTTCGTTATTGAATATAACATAATGTGTATTGTAAGGATTTAAACGAAAAATATGAAATCGAAAGAAATTCGAAACATAAATACAATTTTTGACTCTTCATATGCCAGTTGCATAAATTATAGACAATATCATGTCCCCTCTTCTCTTCATTTCTCTCTACCGCTGATTTCTGTGACAACGTACCTCCCTTTGTTAGGGTAGATAACTTTTTTAACAAATAGAACTCAGATGTACAGAATGCGTCTGTTTTCTAAGATTTTTGGAGTAAAAGTACTTCTAAAATAAAGAGAGCTTCGAAGTTTCGCGGATTATACATGTGTCATCGATAGTCAGCTGTCAGCTGTTAAAAGTGTAACACGTGTTTTGGTACAATCGGCGATTTTCATATGTAGAAATAATGGATAAGAGAATTTTTACTAAATCAGCATAGAAGAATCAAATAAAGTGCAACAATGTTTTCAAAATATGAAATATTGTTTTTGGTGAAGCTTGTACGAAAAAAAAGGGAAGACTTTCAATGTCTGCAAATCCATCGCGTTAAAGTTAAAAGTGACAAGCGCCCTAGAGGTCCCAGTTTATCATCAATGAATTCGTTGGGGACAACGTGGGATAAGTCGAAGTGAAATATTCAGGACTGATCACCGAATCATAATTAGATATTGCGCTTTCAAACGGTTCATGCCATGCAATCTTTTCAGATTTATTGAGTATAAAATATCTACTGACTTCATAAAATATGAAGCAAATTTCCCGGAATAAAGCTGACGAATAGCATTTGATCAGAATCGCGTACTCCTTGAAGAGTCCAACCAAACACCGTTGCAGGTATGATGAAGGGTGGATACAGAAGGATATTGTTTGTGGGCGGAAAAAAAAGTTTCACTCCTAATGGAAATTACTTTTAGCCTGAACCAGAACTAGTGAAACTCAAGTGAAAAGTTTTCTTTGCCGCTAGCTCTTAAGGCTCAACGGTAGCTGTTGTTCGTTTATGTTGCGATGGTTGCGTACGAATATTCTGTAAGACGATATGTATGCGTGTTTGTGTTCTTAAAAGTTTTCTACTACACCTATGATAGTTCTGTTTCCATTTTGTAAATTAACATGGAAAAAATGTGACCGGACGAAATGTGTTCTGTTTTGTTTTTTAGTTTTTCTGTCAGAAAACTTCACAAGACTTTGACCGAAAATAATTTTATTAAAAGTGGGAAATAGACTCCAAACAAATATTGTAATGGGAAATATTCGTAGGAGCTAGTGTTTGAAAGGACTACGAGCCATGAGAAACGTATGACACATTTGAAGAATTATTTTGTTGAAAATCGTTTTATCGGACGACTTTTATCCTTTCAGAAAAATTAACTTATTTAGCCCAGGAAAAGATCCATTTAGCAAACGATGTGTTTGAAAAAAAACGGTAAAAACTTTTAGCGCATGAAGGACTCTATAAATATTGGGAAAATATATTCCCTTCAAGCGCTCAAGAAAATACTGACTTTAAAACCTATTTAAATAGAACAGATTTCAGATACGGTAGTGTTATGCAATTTTGCTTTTTTGACGCATTTACACTCAATTTACCAAAGCCTTCAGACTATGCTCATCAACTTATTACTCGCTGATGAAAGATTATTGTTTTTTCCAGATTGTGTTAATGTTTCATTTGGTTAAATAAAACTCTATTCGCGTATACACAAAACATGATTGAAGCTCATTAGAGCGTTGGTAAGCGAAAACGGTTTTCTCAAGTCATTATACGCCATTACAAACATTACATTACAAACGCCATACTTTCGTAGCTTTGCCGCACTAAGAAACATTGATATAACTTTCTAACTGCCATTTAAAGAAAATACAATCCCAACTGCTCCTGCTATACTGAGAGCTTAAAAAATATACCGCGGGTATTTAATATCAAAAGCAAAAGCAATAACGTCAGCACAAAACAGTGAAAACTCTTCGATATAACTCCAGATCTAATGGGATTCAACCAAAATAAGTTATATTTAATTTACATTGTTAAATTTAAAATAATAAATTTATTTAAAACAATTTTCAAATTTCCACCTCAAAGCAGAGTACAGAGACTCTACAGCCAGGATTATTTCGGTATCACATCACTCCCTGCTCCCAAGCGGCCAATCTTTCTCAAATCAAACATGATCAGGTTGTAAAGAAATCTCCATTTAGAAATAAGATTTGGAAAGTTGTTTTGAGTCCACACTGCTTCCTTAAATTCTGCTTAGCAACGTACGATTATTGAAGTCATTTCTTATTCATTCATTCCATATTCATCTATTCTTCTCAACTGTCATTGGATACTGACCACTTTTCTCCATAACACCAAAATTCGTATCCACCGTTCGGAATACGTGATTATTATCTAGTTCTATTAATTATGGTTCAACATCTGATTATTGTATTCAATTTCAATTTGTTCAAGCATACTGAATTCTACCAATAACAATCTCTTCGTTTAACTGCACAAAATGATAGCTAAAGACATGCTGAAACGCATAAACTTCGAAAAGAGTACGAGAATGTTGGTGCTTTATAATCGAATTGCTTTGCTCAAATGTCTTCGTGGCCTTCGATTGAAACGGCGCCAATTTCTCTCTGGAGATGTTGGTTCCAAACACGGACTTGATATTAGCCTTTTGACACTCTTTGGAATAGGAAGCGTAGCCTCCAGCCGTGTCGCTGGTTGTCTATAGCAATTCATTCTCGACGGCAACATCGTCAACTACAATTTTCAATTTTGACGCACAGGCGAATGATTCCATGTTTAAATTGTTGCCTTTCTCATGATTTTTTTTCTCATATGTTAATCTTCAATGCTGAAAGATCCTCCACAAATATTAGACATTTTTTTCACAGAGACATTTTTCTTTGAATTAGTTTTGACATTAACGAAATATTCATATGGATATCTTATGCGTATGACGTCAAAAATAAATATATTGATCTAACAAGCTTTCGACCTAGTTTGCATTACATCGTACTGCTAATTACCGTAATTACTGGCTGCCGGTATGACTCCGATCATATTAGATGTACCCGCTTAGTTTAGCTTCAAACCAAAGCACCCGACATACGCAAAATACAATTTTAACATTTATGTATATTAACGCAGTGATTCGAGCATTTTACTCCTGAAACGATTATTTGGTTTGTTTCGTATAGAATTGAGTAAAAACCGCTATATAATTCTCCGCAAAATTCGAGAAAAATATTTAAGCAAAATTTCTTGGAATCCACATCCTATGCACGAGTCCATCGAACAGTACTGCCACCGTTACCTTTCGCAAAATGCACTCGCGTGCAAAACACAAACATGTCTTCGACGAAACTGTCAACAAAATCACTTGGCAAGGCTCTGGCATACAACGTGTGGAACGTACAAATTTCCTCGCTACTAAACTCAGGCGTCGTATTATCATTGTACAGTGCAGTGTTGAAAAGTACAGTTGACTCCGGTAAATTGAGAACTTTTTGAAAAAGTTTAAGGGAAAAGATGCACAGACGGGAAAAATCCGATAATAAAATGACGGAATCGTTGGAAGGAAATGGAGAATTTAATAGCTACGACGAGGAAACCGATTTTAAACGTGGCAAAGGTGGAAATAGTGGCAATCAAAATGAGTCGGACGAGCCGCAAAATGAACAGCCATCGATTAATGAGAAGGCACAGGAATACATTCGCGATTGTATGACAGAAAAGAGTAAATTGGATAAAGGCATGCCAATTGCCGAACGTCTATTGAGTGCAGGTAATTGCAAGAATTGTTTAGTTATTGCATTTTGAATACTTTTCGCATGTTTCTTGTTCAAAGATGGCCGTTCGTCCGGCGTTTTTGCTACCATACAATGTTGGAAATTTTGAATGCGACAATTTCCGCTTGGCTAGCATAGAATTTATTCAAAAAGAAAGATTGTAATTCGTGTAAGGATTAATGTTCATATTATATTGAGTGAGTTGAGTGGTAGCACTTGACTTCTATTAGGCTGTCTGCCTACATTTGTTAATTTCTACAGTCAGCAAAATGGCGACTTTGGATCGATAATTCCAGGAGTTTATTCTCTTGAAACCATAAAACGTTCTCATTTGCATTTTGTACGTTTCCCTAAAGTCATTTTCATTTAGTTATGTCTAAGCTGCATTTCTATTCCGGGCTTATTCCTATCAGAACAAATGCCTCTTTATGCTTAGAAATCCTAACGCGCTCTCCAGGCGCATGTCTATTATGGTCGCCTAAATCCATCATCGTCAACGTTCGAAAACATGCCTCCAATTCGGCTGAGATATTCAACTCCTGTGAAATGGGAAAAAAATCTGCTGATCAAATCGATGTAACAATGTTAAATGTTCACAATCGCGTCTCGATTTTTCATGGCGCCCTTTGAGCATTTAAAGTCCTGACTGCATATAAACGTACTGGAATGCCGTCAACTGTTTGATGGGGTAATGATGAACTTCCCAGTTTAGATTCGAAGCAATTGGATCATCATGTTCACAATAATTCATAATGAAAATGAGCTCGGCTCCCTTAGCATAGATGTCTAGATTTCACGTTCGTGTTGTCAAAAAAAAATCAACCCTGCGGATCCTTTGAAAAAGTGTCTGACGCGACGTTCGAACTCATCTTTGAAAAAAAGGGCGAGGGGATTCTACCTTGCCACAGGCTTTCCGGTCTGGAAGCTAGTTTTCAACCGTATTTCAAAAATTTTCACTTTTTCAATCGAATAGACTGCTGACGTTTGCCATGGACATTTGTACAGCACATACATCAGGCTCTGTTACTTTTTCAGTCTTATCCAAAGATTTAGCTTCAATTTCTAGAGGTCGATTTCCCACTACAAACTCACAGATGTTCGTACGAACTTCGCAAAACAATGGCAAAACTTCGAATTATATATTTACAAATCTTCCTTGGACGCCAATCCCATTCCCTCCTTATTTGTGTCTAAAAATTCTCATTTTTAAACCAATAGACATAAACGGACCGCATGGGACATATCACCTTCGCGGTTATTCATCGTTTTCGTCGTTTTTTCTAGCAATTATTGATGCACTGGCTACGAATTAGTATCGCATTGACATGTTTCTGTCATCAGTCTGGGTATAGTATTAACGGCTGCAGAAGGACTAAAGGCAAAGCAAGAACCTCCTTCCGTATCCGTTCGGTATTTAAATGCTATACCCCGATTTTACCACAGACACTTACGGTGTGCTTGCGAATCAAGTTCGGAAAATCATGAGGAATATGTTTCAGCCTTCCCTCTTCCTTACGGGCAAGCTGGGCTTACAATTAAGATGTTTGAAGTAAGAATTGGCAATAATGTAGCCTCATTTCACTGTCCAGTCAATGCAATTTAGCATCCATCAGTCTGCCATTCCTTCATTAATATGAACAATACACGATGCAGGAAGAAGACCGTCAGGGTGCAATCCTGCCTCAATTTCCTGGTGAATTTAATCCGGTTGCTGAACGATCCTTGATTTGTACGGTAGAACGAAGACAAATCGACATGCGTACGAATCGTTCACAACAACAAAAAGGCATTCTCTCATCACATGCAACCTGGAATCCTGCGATAGATTAAATCTACGACGGTGAAATGAATCAGCGCTGACAAAGATATGAGAAATTCGTCTACCTAGGCGGAAATTTCAAGCGCAAACTAAACATCCTTTCAGAAAGCAAGTGAGCACCAGTGATGCAGCATGCAGTTAAAGATCGGTGCCCACAAGATCTAACCGTGTGGCCTCGCATCCGATGCAGGTTTGTAGGCCGGCACTAAAAACAAAACCGGAGGGAAGGGAGACTAAAGTGAGTCCCTGGATACAGAGGTATAGAGGAAAAGGAAAAATCTAGCAAGATTTGATTTAGTTCGTTGAAACGAAATAAGAATCGACGCAATCAAATTGCCACTAACCACGTTGAAATGGGAGGTAGACTGAACTCTTTTGAAAGAGTTAAACGCGGCGTAAATTTACAGGAATAACTGCAGCTAAAGCCGAACACTAAAAATTCGCATGGAGGGACAGAAATGACATAAGAAACTATTTGAGACATTGCTTCCAAGCTAAAATATTCTGGATCAAAACGCTAAAGGATTAAGAGAGAAGAGTTGAAACACCCGGCGGCCAAGGAGCTGAAGGTTCGCCTTGAAATCTTTAGGGCAACAGAACGAGGCGAGAAACTAGATTCCCTAATACATCTTCCGATTTTTCCTCGTTTTATTTCCGAGTTTGAAGTCGTAACTTCAAAATTTCCTGTGAAGATTAAAAATGCTTCTCAAATATCTTCCATGTCAAATTTTGCATATGCTATTAACGGTATTCCCAATGTTCATTGAATTAGTATTATATGACTTTTAACTTTTTTGGAAAAGTGCATTTGTAAGTGCAAGAAAAGAGCTTGGAATGGAGGATAAGGCTATCCAAAACACTTTTACAGCCATCATGCTGGCCAGCTCGATCAACAATCTAAAACGCTGATTCCAAATGCTTTAAAGCCTTGCAAATTGCTGTATTGAGTGCATCGCAGGCTAGAAATGAATGATTTATAGTCTATGTAATGGGATAAATTGGTTCCAAGACACCAAGAAATTTTTTTATTCGTCCTTGAGAAAGTCATGTTCATTTTTCGATCGAACTTTGGATGAAATTGCGTATGAGTGCCTGCTTAAACTTTGTTTAGGGACGCGTGGATGATTGTGGAAAGATATTTAAACTGGTTTACCAAAAGTGAGCATGTTCATATCAAGAACAGTAAAGGAAAAAGGTGGGAAAAGAGCAACATACTTTGCATCAAAATTACCTACATACTGCAAAACAAAGAAAAGGCTAGTAGTTTGTTTTTAAGGAGAATGTAACGAACAGGAAAAAATAGTTGAATATAATTAATACATTCCATGAATTTGTTGGCGTTAACATAGCTCTTTCAGTGTTGTTGTATGATTTGCTTTTACTCCCTGCAGACAGGCAAGACTAAATTTGGAACTAGTAATATACTATCAAAACAATTCCTTCCTCCTCTTACTGACGCTACACACAATTTTAATAATTGTAATATCTCTCAACAGAAATTGAGGTTTGCTCTCGCACGGGTCGCATACCATCACGTGATCCAAAATACGTAGACATCTATCGGGAGAAGCCGATTCGTGTTGCACAGAAAGTTTTGGTGCCGATCAGAGAACATCCAAAAGTGAGTAAATTCAAATTCAGTCTAACGAAAAGATAGTTTTCTTTCACTAATACAATATTTATCATCTCTTTACATTCGAAACAGTTCAATTTCGTTGGCAAATTACTCGGTCCAAAAGGTAACTCCCTGCGTCGTTTGCAAGAGGAGACACTCTGCAAAATGACCGTTCTTGGTCGTAATTCAATGAAGGATCGCGCTAAAGAGGAAGAACTTCGCAATTCGATGGATCCAAAATATTCACATTTGAATGATGATTTGCATGTTGAAATTTCAACAATTGCTCCGCCCGCTGAAGCTCATGCACGTATGGCATATGCTATGGCCGAACTAAGGAAGTATCTGATTCCGGATAGTAATGATATCATTCGGCAAGAACAATTGCGTGAATTGATGGACTCACAAGCACAAGATGAAATCGGGCCCGATGGTGAAAAAATGAATAGCGGACCACCATACAAGCAAAGACCACCACCACCATCGGGTGGTCCTGGCGGACCTCGTTCATATGGACCTGGTGGCTATCGCGGGTAATTTGAAATTATTTCTCGAATAATTTAGTTAGATTTTAAAATTCTTATTTAGTTATCAGCATAAATATTAGTCACATATCAAATACAATTAAATACAAGAAAAATTTTGAATCTTACAATTGTCTTATGTTTTTCTTCTCACAGACCTCCACCACCATCCGGTGGTCCGAGTCATCTACCAAATCCAGTAAGGAATAATTTGCCACCAAAGCAAAAAGTCATGTCCATATTGGATAGGGCACGGTCAGCTATAGATGATGGTGGATACAGGTAAATATTTTTTTTAAACATAAATCAGTAGTGTTTACAATCTAAATGGAATAACTTGTAATTAAACAAACATACTCTAAAAACATTTTTTACTCACAATGTCCCTTAAAATTTAATTCGAAATGCTGTTTCGTTGATGATTATGATACAATTCGCATGAATATGAATGTACTTATTCGTGTAACCTTTAGTCCATTAATCTAGCATTATGGGGGGAGGGGGACATCTAAACCTTTTAATGGGTTTTTAGAACCACAATGAATTAACGTAATGAAATCAATTCAATTTGAGTGACAAAAGAGAGTTGTAATGCAACGTAGATCTCATATGGCCAAATGGGAGTAGATGGCGTACGACGGCTCCAAGATATCGGAGAAATTAGCATAGGAAACTGATATAAAATTTGCCAAGAATGTTTCTAGTTGAGTTATTTGCATTAAGCGCACAATTCAGGATTTGCAGATGATACAAGGGTAAAACTATAGCTATTCTTTTTGATAGCCATGTAAGCTTAACTACGGTAGAATGACCGATGATGGCATCGAGCATGTTTCCAGATTGTTGTAATACGCTCTAAAATTTGAATGCGAACAATACCGTTAAAATTTACAGGGTTCCGGGTTAACAGCCAAGCAGTCTACAATAATCGTTTATAAAATCCAAAATTGTTACGCACTCAACAGGTACTGGGCTCCAGGATACGCAGGGTATCGAGAGCATTCATATCAATAAGCGAAAAGAAAATTCAGGAGCATTCTATGCTTCTGTGCCCTTGAGACCAACTGAAATGAACTTCATTCAGAGAGGTTCAGAAAAATTAAGGATAGAGGTCTGTAGGATCTGGAAAAAACTCTGAGCTAGAGATATCGAAATTCTCCCTTGACGGATAGTCTCGAAGAGACCTAGAAGACTGTCGAGTTTCTATCAGGACTAAGAAGGCAGCTACTAGGGTATTTACGAGAAATTGCACACTCAACTGTAGTATTTCAAGGAAACTTACTCGAAATCGAATAGCGAGTATAGGACCTGCAGAAGGGACACCAGTGTATCTGATAACCATTCTGCGGAGCGTTTTCCTCTCAAAAGAGAAAACTTGCGATGCTTGTTCGTTGCCCAAGAGGAATCGGGATGCCTATAGTCAAAACTTCTAACTCAGCATAAAATGCTCTAGACGCACCAGGGGAGGGTGCAACAGGCCTCTGAAGATTGTGTTACAGCACGTCCGCCAACAATCAGTCAATATTAAATTGGAAAAATTGTTTACACTATTGGATTGTAAATGTATTTAGATAAACATAATATTTGTTTTTCTTAATGCCGTTGGCCACAGTATGTTCTCCACGTAAAGATGATCTGCATATGCTACATTTTCAACGAAACATTGAAGCAGATTCAAATTGACAAGAGAATTTCTGTGCATTGATGTATTCATTTCTTTTAAAAATAAAAACCAAAATACAGTTTGCATATTTCTTAGTGAGGTATTTCCTTTCAAAAATACGCAAAGGATATTATCGAAGTTATGAAATAAATCTCCATTAATTTTTCGTAGTATGTTTTATCACTGTCTTTTCCGCTGAGACGAGTCCTTGAACCAGCTCAGCCACATGTAAACTGCTAGTAAGGCTGATTCGTTGCTCCCAGCCATCATAAGATTGTCGCGGCTATGAAGCCATTTTACTTCAAGCTTAATTGTGAGATGCGTAAACAGTTTTTTGCCCAGCACAAAGTCAGAACTGAAAGGAATGTGTTCAAAAATGTTCGATCCAGTATTGGTCAAATACTCAGTCCAGGCCTTAAAACAGTGTGCTGGAGTGTAGTGTGTGGCGTCCATTCTTAATTATGTTTGTTGTTCATACGCTCTGGCCTTCTGAATGCTACGGGGCCCGTCTTCACCATAAAAAGTCTAAACTGAGCCTCATTTGACAAATGGCAATAGAACAGTCAAATTTATTCAGCTGTAACAATGCTGTTCGCATACAGAGCTTGTCCTTCAACATAGATGTTCAATATTTTTCGGCGCCAAGTTACAAGTCTTTTGTTTCAACACTATGCAACGCCGTAGTATCCTTATCGGATCGGGAACTCTGAATCGCATGAAGTCTTCTTATAAACGGAGATATAAAGTCTCTTCTTTGTGGTGGAGCATAACGCCAATAATTTTTTCTGTTGACGTTCGCGGCCTTCCAGCACTCACAGCATCCTATTGAGTGTTATCCCTGTTTTGAAATCAAGGTACCGGCTGAATCTTAATTGATAATCATTGATAATTAGCATAATTTATTGCAAGTAGTGCTTTCGGCCTAATCCACGCGCAACATTATACCACCAAATTGTCATCTCACTACATGCACATTGACACAGCGAATGAATAACCGATTCCACCAACGTATTCCTGCCGATTGCTTTGCATGCATTTACGCATTTTAACATTCCGTAAAATGCAGCCTTCAGCGTCCTTTTGGCAAGTCACATTGTAGAACTTTTGTAATGCCCTTTTCATGACTAGAGTTTGCCCATTCTTTCTAATTTCCCATTGCTCCTCTCCAATAGCGAGCAAGTTATCTTCATGGTTTTTACGTTGCCAGGTGTTAATACCTAAATGTACATAGCCGCCATCTTATGGACAATTAACAATCTTATCCTAATCTTTGTTAGTATTTCCTCATATATCTTCTCAGTATCATGGTCGGAAAGAACATGAGCCAACGCATCCGTTGAGGCGTGTGGCGAAATTTTTTTTTTCCCGAAATTGCCTGACCCGTTGTCGCTCTTTTTTTTTTCACTAGGTCCAATATCAGGGAAATCTATTTATATACATGAACAAATTACTTTTGCTCGTAACCTTGTTACTATTTTACTGAGACAATGTTTTGTCCCCCTTCCTTACAGCCGTCACTACGAAGACCCAGCAGGCTATGAGCCTCCAGCATATGAAAGTTACGGCGGGTACGGTCATGCGCCTCCATCAAGTCGTGCTCCACCATATGAAGGTCCCGATTATGAATCAACGGAATACAGACGCGACTACTATCCAAATTCATCTTATTCAGGTAAGTCGTATTCTCCGGGCCCGTTTTCCCCTCGACCGAAGAGATTTCGCGTGGAGTAAAGTTACCAAAAAAAAAAAAACAAAGATCTTACTGTTAACGTGAATAATACTTTCGCATTACACCAATTAAAATATATCTTTAAAAAAAATAACGTATAAAAATGATGCATTTACCAAATGAGATTGAAAAAAGAGGACTAGTATAAAAACAACAAAAAGAACTTGTATTGCAGAGGCATATATAAACAATATAATGACGTTCTGAAGCTGAACCATTTAAAATTAGAAAAACAACAAAAACTTGCCATTACTGGAGAGAAAAAAAAAACAAAATATATAATAACGTTCTCAAAACAAAACGTTTAAAATGCCATCGTTATTTAAAACTCATATTTAAAGGAACGCTTTGTTTATAATAAACTTAATTAGCACCTGTGTGAAATTAATAAGTTGAACTCTATAATCTTCCTCATAAAAGACAAACCGAAAATGCTTGGCAAACCAACATCAGCTGCTCCATCAACAGCTCGTGCACCATGGAAACCCTCTAATAATAGTGGTCCTTCGTACCATTCGCCGACCGGCTCCCGTCGTCATGAAGATCTTCATGCACCAATGCCATCGAGCTCGAAATACAGTAATCGTGAAGCGCGATACAAAACTGCTCCCTATCCACGTACCAAGTAGACTATATGTGGCGGGTCGTGATCACAAAATGAATTAAATTAAAAAACAAAGAAAACAAAAGTAAATAAAAGAGTTCAATTTATGTTAATTCTTTTCTATATAACATTTATATAATAGTCATTCAAGCAAAAACTACAAAATTAAACTAATAAAATTGCAAACGAAGTTAGAACGTTTAATGACATAATAATTATGAGAGTTAAATAATAGTTGAAGTATTTTGATTTAGAACATTTAGTGTTAGTTTTGAAGATCAGAGTCTTGTGAAAATAAAAACATAAAAAAGAAATGATGAATTTCGCGAATGGAAATGGAACAGTTCACCCTTCCCATAAATAAAATAAAACTTATTTTTATAACCCGAACCCACAAGTTTTATACAAAAAATTTATCACACATATAACACATAACTGCAAATCCTTGTTTTTCACCCCCCAAAATAATCTAAACGTTGTAGTAAAATGAAGGAAAATCAATATGTAAACATGTAAGAACGTGGAAATGAATTGCGTTTAACAACTGGACAAACCAAAATAATCATTACTGCAAATCGACATAAAAGAAAAATTAAAAAATGACCAAAAAAAAAGAAATACAAATAACTTTTAAAGTATGTAGAATTCAGCTTGACTTTTAACTATCATTGAGTGCGTTTTACTACTGTTGTCAACTATAAGTGTAAAAATTCAAGCTATAAAGATGAATTAAGCTTAAAAACAATGAATATGCGTTTCTTTTGATTTTATAAATTCTGATTCTCAGTAGTTATCTAATGCACGAATAGTACATAATGGGGGCTTTATTGTCGTTGGAGAAAGTTTATTAGTTTTGGGGAAAACTCACACTGGTTTGATTCTTTGCGAAAAACAAAAGGACGAGCCAACAATGCAGCATCATCGAGAATTGCTTGATACAATTGTGGTTTCATAGCTCCCTTCTAGTATGCCGTAAAGGCTTTGAAACAATCACAAAATATGGAAACCTGTTGGTTTCGACTGCCTCGATCGCAGCTACAATAGCGCCGATTGCATTTATGATCTCTTTGTCATATACAGAAATTTATGTGTTGACTCTAATCTAGGATTAGAACGTAATCTGTATTTTGAAAACTAATCTGTAATACAGATAGCTAATCTGTATTTTTAGATGGGTCACACCTAGATTAACTTTCATCGAACGCGCTTCGCACCAACTGACACAAATATTTAATAATTTATTTAATGGAAACAGAAATATCATTCGGTGAAATGTTAATAACCACTCAAATCATCAAATTAAAATTATTGCACACAGTTACTGTAGACACCAACATTTTACGGGCCGAAGAACGCATTGGGTCATTTGCTGCAACATTTAACATGTAACAACAGCTCCACACGTTCGACATTGTCTCGTAAGAAGCTTCTAAGTTAAAATAAATACGAAGGATGTCGTTATGATCTCCTATATATGATGTCTTCAATTTACCATATGTGAATACTTCACACGTAAGCTGATATTCCGTATTCCTCAGAAGCTCGCTGATTGTCAGACTTCAACATATCGTCAGAGCAATAACTTCTTGTTTCTACTTTTTCCTGAGGGTACGAATGTGTTTTGAATATTTCTTTTATGTTTTATAACTTTGGAAATTTATTAAAAGAAATTTGTACAATAGATTTTATTGAAAGTGTAGTTGGTCGTTGTATAGATGATCACTGTTTACTTAGTCAATTAATCATCGAATTCACACAAGTAGGCAAATGACAACTTGCTGTTAGTCCCTGCTAGTTTCATAGTTTTACAAAGAATGAATCATATATATTAATCTTAAGCTAGAGTTGTAGCCTTCATTTGCTTTAGTGGCTACTTTCTGAACCCCGTCTATCATCTGACTCGTGTTGTCCCTACAAAAGTATGACCAGCTATGCCCTCTATCTTCTAATCGTAACCTACATGCTCTTACCAATCCACGAGTCAACATCCGGATGCGGAAAGTCTAGTAAATATGAAAGCTAGAAGGAGCCAAATAGATCGAAGCGGCCTTCGAAGTTTTTTTGCCAAAATTTGAAGCCTATGGCCGAACATTGCCGTGCTTAGTTATAACTTTTTCATATTATTATTTTATTTATTTTTCATATTTTTAGGAATATTTAGGGGATTTGAATTTCAATTAAAATCCAAGGTTGATGCACGGCCCATCTAACTCCACGATCTTCTTTGAAAGTTGAGTTTTGAGAGTCTACTTTTCGTTCCTAATCACGAATCAATGCAAAAACGCTTCAGCTTATCCCTTTGGGGAAATTGTTTGCATTAGAAAAAACGACGTTAGATGTTTTGTCTAGTCAAAACGGAATCCGATTTCGATGATATCAACACGAGCTCATTGACTTGAGAAGATTCAAAATTTCTTGCAAGTCACTCCCAAAGTTTCATCACGTTCCTCTATAATTTGGCATGTGACAATTAAAAAATCAGTGTCAACTCCACCCTTATGCACCATTTTACTAGAAGCACAAGAAGTCCAAGAACTTATTGCATCCATACTGGTCGAGACTTACCGACTTCCCGTGATATCTCAATATACCTCCACGATTGAAGTTTGCAGACAGCATCGCAATGCAATCGTTAAATTAACGTTAAACATTAATTCCCATCGCGTTCACTTGAATCATAGTAAAACCTAACATTAGAGAGAAAATTCCTTTAAACCAGATCTACCCATACTGCCGATAAATCTTGGCACAATATATCTTCCAGCTTAAACATTGGCAAACCTTGTTGGCATAGTTATCCAACGCGTAGAGACCTTTATTGTATGCAGAACCACATTTTTCCTGTAACCTCTGCCAAGGTAACAACTCAGTTTTTTGCTTAGGTCATCCTTAAGGCGGGACGTAGAGGATAGTTCAAAGCCAAAATCATCTCAGAGTCCCCATCCATGATTCATCCAAATGTTTGACCGCGTATATCTTTAAGAGGACACTTTTTTCGAACGAAGGTTCTACTACGAAATTATTTCTTAATTTGTGATAAAAAATTGTCCAGGAGTGCTGCGACGATGCCAAAAGTAAAAAAACTGTGAATATTCCGCAGAAGCAGCTCAAAATCAATGTAAGCAGGCAGTGTACGATCTAAAGACATTAGTAAATCGGCCATACCGATATACAAATTTGCTTTAATCCTTTAATGAAGGCTATATAAACTATATTGAGTATTCTAATACTTCTCTTTCTTTAATTCCAAACTCAAGGGCATACATAACGCACAGAATTAATCCTAAAACTTCGATAGAAGTAGAACATCATATGAACTTAAATAAAGCTTAGACAAATGCCATTGATCCGAGTCAGCACACGTAATTCGCCCATTTTTCTAATGGTTTAAGTATCGCTCGTGCATAAGTCGCTATTTTCGGAACCAAGTTCCGTCATTGTCCAACTCATTTTTTCCGCTTTTGATAGCAACCCCCTGGCTGTGTGTCATCTTCGGTATATTTTTTCATTCTTTGTTTACCTTATCCGAAAAATTTAAATGATGTTCAAACACAGATCCAGAAACTTATATTTTGGCATTTTTCTAAGGAGCGGAATGACCCTCGGGCATGTCATTGATCAAAGCTAATAAACCAACATAAATTGTTGATCGGAGTGAGCAACATGAAATATTTGGCTTTTTTCAATTTATGTGACGCTCAAGCATGTGAAACTTCGGTTAACGAGGCGAAAACCAGAACGCGACATTCTGTCAAAAAGTAAGTGATGCTCTGTCATAGGTCATGAATTAGAGCAAGCAGTAATCCTGCAAAAGGATATGCTATAATCAAGATGGTTAGACGGGATCCATGAGCTTTTTGTATTGAAAATTTCATAGACAATGGCGTTGAACACTCCACCTCCTGTCACCGTCTTCTTGCAAGCATCCCAACTATTGATTTGTTGACCGTGTTTGCGAATTAGTAAAATAAGCAATGTTGGTTACGTTTGAAAGCAGAACTTTCAGAGGAGTTGCCTTTAGACATCGTGTCTTGGTTTCCTTGTGTTTTTTTTTTTCTAATAATAACAGATTATCTTCTAGTCGTTTCTTGTAGCTAAACCATCATAGTTTCCAGGATTTTATGATTTTTGAGATTTATTGGTTTAATAAACAATCAGCGAAAATTTTTTGCCAACCTAATATTTTGACTTGTTTGCACAGCTTGAGTGCCACGACAAAACTCATCTTAAATAACGCGATATTATTGTTTTTCATAACTTTTAAAAATGAGTCTCTAGTTGATCGTACAAAAACTACTAAAAACAAAAAAGGATGCACCTGAAACCCAAATATCGTATTTCTTCCCAGTGCAAAAAAGGTCAATCTGTGTCAAATATAGATCACATAGGACTTAAGACTGGTACTAGACAGGTTCCCTGTCCAATATATCGCATATGACACACGACGCAATTTTTGAACCAAGCCTACCAAGTCAATGTATCATATATGGGCAAATTTATAGGTGATTTTCAGTTCATTTTTAAATGGACGCAACAATACAGCAACAACAATCAAAGATACTTATTAATTTGCTCATATATGATATATAGACTTGGTAGGATTGTTACAAAAATTGCGTCATGCATCATATGTATCATATGTACACACATCGTACAGGGAAGCTGTTAATTAATCAGAAACTTGGGCAAATTTTATGTTTGAGGAATGAATCTTTAGAAATCTTTCAATCAACTTATAAATTATCTTAAAAAATAAGACAAAATTCATATAAAACATTGTAAATTATTAATATAAAAACAATCACACTTAAAATTATTAATCATTTAGGTATAAGATTCGCATTTAAACGCCACACACTTATTTGCCATTCGATATCTCAAGTTTTAAAAAGGATCAAAACAAAAAACCATAAACATTTAATAAATCGTAAAAAAAAAAATGTGTGAAGCCACAATTTTAATAAAATTATGCTATGAACTTATAATTATACTAACAAATTATCCATATAAAATACAATAAATGTGAATTTAAAATAAAAAAAAGGACTCGGTCTTATTATTTCTCCTCTTTTTTCTTAAAAAATAACTACATATATTATTATATGTTAAATACAAGGTCGAGCGCAACATAAGTCCATAAATAAAAACAACGTAAATGGGCGACAATGGCATGTAGGGGCTCTCTAATACGAAGCAATTAATTAAAAGCCGGCGAGTGAGAAAAAAAAACCATCCGAATAATAAAAATAAACGAATGACAAAACAAAAGGTATGGACCTCTGCACATCATTCAATAATAATTTTTTAAACAAATCTAAATACATAATTTCCTTTAAATTTGATTGACGCATCGTGATTTTTCGAAAGATAAAATTAGATGTAGCTTTTTATTTGTTCCAATGAATGTATTGTTTCGATTCATTTTTCAAACGTCCATCTGAGTAATAATTGTTTTTCTTTTCATCCCCCTTTATAACATCCACGCGAGAAATTACTAATAAGTACATTTAATCTTTGATTTCAATTTCAATTATTTTCTTGAATAATTTTATTGACTTAGTTATCAACACCATATATTTATATGATTTCTGTACAGATAATGCTATAAAACATCCGAAACAAAAAGCTCAACAAAGTGTAAATGCATCTAATAAAAATCATATACAATATCAAAATTCAGGTAAATAAAAAAAACTCCTTAATATTCAGACGTTTGTACGTAATAAATTGAATACTAAATTAATGCAAAATTGATGAATGCAATGAAAATTGTCTTTTTCATAATATTTTTGTAGTAGCTTTTTCTTCTCTTTCTTTTCGCAATTATTACACTACAGTTATTTTATGTCGCATTTATTTCTGTTGATAGTAAAATTATTTTTATCTTTATTGCCTTAAAAAGTTTCAAAATTGCGTTGATTTGATTAAACTATAAAATGTTTGAAAAAAATTATGAATCACGTTTATTGTGTAAACGTCTTTCTGTCTTGTTTATATTCAAGACTGGAAACGAAAGCAACATTTTATTGACTCCTTTATTTATTATGACTAGTATAACCATCTTATCGCCTCAACCGAACCACTAATTTATATTGAAAATTAAACCAAATCGATCTAAGGTTCAAATGGAATATTTATAAAGATAAAGTCGAGTTTTTCGACTTAAAAATCTTTTCCGAAATAAATTACTTAATTTCGTGAGAACCTAAATCACAATTTGCATGCAATGCTTTTTATGTTCTCTTTTCGTTCCAGTTGAAAGTGTAGTGTAACTCGCAGGATATGCTGCTGGAGAGATCCAGAAGAAATAAGTGCAGAATAAAAGTTAGTTTACTTCGAGGGCTGAATGATAAGTACCTGGTCTTGGCAAGAGAACTAATTATTTGTTTAAAATGTAATTTATCTACATCGCTCTCCTTTCGTTACATTTAACCCAACGTTGTCCTCCTATCTCTTGAAATCCCTATTGAAGCATGAGGTCATTGAGCCCTTCAAAAGCAACAACACAAGAATGTACAAACGTGCGCTGTCCTGATGAAAAACGTTTTTTTTTTTTTTTTTACTTTATCAAATAATCGCTTACAACTTCCTGTCAATCGTTTTTATGTTTTCGGGTACTCGATATGAATTACGCCGCGTGCATCCCAAAATCTCGTAACAGAATTTTTTGCACGTCAAGTTGCCGTAGTCGTTCTTAGGGCATATTTGAGTCGGCAATCCACTGTTTCGTCGTCTCCATTGCGTTAGGATCGATCCATGTCGTACCAACATTTATGAAATGACGATAAAACTCCTTCCGATTAAACTTTCACATTAACAAATATCACTTGAAAGGTTAAACACGAATCGTGCGGGAAGCTTTATCATATTTAAAGTGATCGTTAATATATTATATTTCTGACCGATGGAAACCTCTACCTTTCTTCTTCATCCGTTTATAACGTAATTTTCTCAATCGCTTTGTAAGTGATGATTTTAGTCCTTCAAAACCTTCATCATGAACTTGCACCAAGGATGTATGCTCAGACACTGGCTTTTTGTTACAAATTATTTTTATATTCACGAAAAATGTCACTTAAAAATATTAGAAGCGCCATTTTTGTTCCCGACAAGGTACTTCTCATGCAGCTCATTTATTCTCACAATTTGGTTTTATTTTATTGTTGAAGTTGCGCATCCACATTTGAAAGACCAATAAACTTAGCGACCCGAAATGGATACATAAATAATTCCACAAAATATATTATCTATTGCTTATTTCATCATATTCCTTCATCAGTTGCAAGTAAACCTCTTGCATCGGGAATAATGTCCGATTGAACCACACTGTCATGTTCCTTGATAACTCGAAGAAAACAATAACATCCTGAACATCCGGGCAATTTAAATTTGATGAAGTCTGGTTATTAGTTGAAGGCTAGAAAAGATCCAGTAAATATACTGCCAGAGTATCAATAATCCCCTTGATAATAACGCACAACCGGATGCCCTCAAAAGCATCACATTTCAGCTCGTGAAGGGACTAATAAACCATCCTTAACCGAGCCACACCTCCAGATTCTCAAATCCATGGAGAGATTGGCTTCATTAATCCTTAGGAAATTGGATAGGACCTGCCCAGTGCTGGATACAAAGATACCCCTTTCATATTGAATCGACCGACCAATTATGGGTAAGAAACGGCGGATCGAATGTGAGAAGTGAACCCAGAATTTATGTGCGCTAAAATTCAATCTGAACTGAAGTTACAAACTAAAGTTATGCTATACCACAGTTTTCTTATTAAAAATATGTGTACATTACACTGCAAGCGTATCAATGCTCGAGTAGGACTATAAGAATTGATAGGAAAATGGTAGCTAATTAAAAGAAACTCCAAATAATCTCACGCTGCTCTTTGATCACGAAAGTGTGGAACAAGAGTTTTAATTCAATTTATTCAGTTAGAAATAATCACAAGGGTGATAGACGGACCCCTTCGAAGGGTCAAACTGTGCTGACACTACAGGACAAGCCACTTGACCCCATGCTAGCATACGGAGAGCCAAGCAGCTGTTAGGGAAGAGCAGTTTTGACCATAGGGTAATTGTTGGCAGACCTCATTTCCCGCGTCAATATGCTATACAAATGCGCTTGTAGCGAGAAAAAGGAATGCTTGCATACTTTTCATTAAGATTTTCCGAGATTGACTCAGAATCTATGGTTCCTTGGATCTCCCTAAGACTGGATCCGATTAATAAACAAAAATTCACTCGAATTCAATGTTTCTAAACTCATTTGTCTATGTATTTTAGTGAAATCTCTACCAGTGACTTACACGAGAGTTTTTAAACGCAACTATGTTTATCCACTAGATCAACTACATCAATCGCTAAACTTCAAGATTTACCACTTGGAAAAATTATCTCTTTAACCCCGACCTCGCTAAGAATAGTTGCTTCATTATTCGGAAGCAATTCGGTTTCAATTTCACCATCCTTTTCGCTGAGACCCTGGCGAATTCGAGCTGATCAGTTCAGCCCTCTTCGGCGTAGATCGTGGTTATTGTTTCCAAGTCCAGACGGGCCTTAAAACGCTATTATAATCCCTTATTCATTCTAAACAATGCTCGTTCGTTGGCTATTAAATTTATATACAAATGATTTGATTTCTTAACTGGATTTTCAACTTTTTTTTACCTTATTTTTGTATAGAATTAGAGGAACAAAAATTAGGCTTTAATAACAACTTGAAATGTGTGAAAAAAATAGGATTTGCAACTAATTGAATTGAGATACATCTGAGCAAAATTAAATCAAAGGTTGCACCCAGTAGCGTAGATATTTCAGTACAATTCAAGGCATTCACGCAACCATTACACACAGAATATACAGAAGAAAGCTATTGATTTAATTTAATTTGAAAATATCCTATCATCAAACTATGAACAATCAATTGAATATTTATTTAAGATTAATCGAAAGTAACGATAGGAAAGATCAACACTTGCATAAAATTTAATCAAAGATTTCTTCAATGTACAGCAAACGGGAGTACAACGAATACAAACTATCGGACCCATGTAAATAGGTGAAATTTACTAACAGCTGGTACGCCAACCAGCAGTTCAATTGCCGGCAAAACATCGACAACGACATCTGCTACTATCAATTCTACTACAGCCTTAGATAATGCTTCAAACCCTAAAATTCAATCTAACAACAACAACAATAACAATAATCGAATGCAGGGTCCAGCAACAGCGACGGCAGCGGCCAATCTTTTATTTGTAAGGTAAAAAAACATTGGACAGTTGACATTATTTTGTTGTATTTTATTTTAATTATTTCAATTAACGTCCGCTCGAATCCACACTAATACATAATCATGACATTTTTCTAGGCCAGCGAATCCTTCGCTTCATGTCAACAAATTACCATTCATGCCCGTACAATTCCTGTAAAACAACAACAGCAGCAACAACAATCAATCTATCATGTTTGTCACGTAAAAAGAAACGTTTTCGAAAAGTATTGCCTTCAACGTGTGGTGTTGTTCCTTACCTGAAAGATGAATTCATGAAAAATGTTATAAAGGATCCGGGGAACGTGCAAGGCATGCAACTGCTGTTTGAGGTGACGAGTGGATTAGATGAGAGTGTTACAAAGGGCAAGCAGCGGAAAAAATACTATTCGACTATGTAAAAATTTACTTGAATTAACAATTGACAAAAAAAACCAAAAAAAAAAACTATAAAAACGTTTCAGAATAACAAAAAATACTTAAAACAATGAAATGAAATACAATGCAAACAACAACAACAAAAGAATCATACATAATTCTTATAAATAAATAAATAACGCCTACCAATATGATGATAAATAAATTCAATACCCATTTAACTAAGTATATATATAAAAAACAAATATAAATAATCAACATTTAATAATTAATCTTATTCAAATAATCCTCTATAATATCATAATAATATTTTAATTATAACACAAATTATATAATGCGAAATAAATATGTTCAATGTTACAAACAAAAGGATATGCGATATAATGATAAATAATATACGTACAATATAAAGAAAAATTATAACTGGCAGCGAAATAATGCATCAACTCTAATATGAACCAACATGTAATAATACGATTAAAAAAAAAGCAAAACAAAATTTGGTCGAGAGAGAAAGCAAGCAAAAAGCGCCCACACTAAATCAACCGTCGTATCAAAGAAGAGAAGAAAGTTGTAATTTTTTTTATTATATACGAATAAAAAAGATATATGAAATGAAACTGTTTTTTGTTTTTATTTATTGGTCACATTTGAGGACAATGGCTCAACTATGATGTCAAGCCAACAAGAGCATTGCTTGCAAC
This sequence comes from Stratiomys singularior, assembly GCA_954870665.1. NCBI lineage: Eukaryota > Metazoa > Arthropoda > Insecta > Diptera > Stratiomyidae > Stratiomys > Stratiomys singularior. Next base: position 6,480,081 of record OX940881.1, on the reverse strand, counting down.
CTACAAAAACGGAAGAGGTAATCTAAACTCATCTTTAGACTCATCCGAGGCCAATCCCTCGTACTTCAACGCCATGATGTGTTCATTTTGTTATGTGGGGGTTCATATGTGGATGTTAAATTTGTTGTATGGGAGTTCACATGCGGTGACTGATGGAAATCTGTTAATCAAGCGCGATATTAATGTCTTGAACTGCGTCCAAACTATTCTCGATTTTCATTAGCAACTTTTTGGACCGAAGTTCCATGTGTCGCTAACTTGTTTGCTAAAGGACTAATCATGTATTCAGAACACAAACCAGTTCGGTAGTTCGCAGGAAAACCTCCAAGGAATGTTTAGAAATAATCAAGTCTGCGAACAACTGGCAAATGAAAGTGAATGCATAAAAGTGCGAAACAATTTTGTAAATGCGTGTGGACCCTCAAGATTTGAAAAGTGATTGGTCAGATCCCCACATTACGGCTGATGACGCCAGCTCAGAACGAGTTTCGCATAAATTCTGTCGACGATGCCTAGGTGTTAATCTTGATCAGTTATATGTACGGTACTGCAATAAACATGTAAAACCCATGCTAGGTAAGGCTCGGAAAGTTCTCTGGTCTGGAATAGGTCTCGATTCCACTCCAGTTACGTTGACCAAAAGTTGAAGACAATCTACTACTAGGCTCTGGTTGAAACAGTTGTGATATGCAGACGTCAGATCTGATATAACTAGAGTCAGGGATCTATATAAAAACCAGGAGGAGTATCGGATCAACAGTGGTAGTGCATAAGTACCCCCTCAAAACTGTACGCAATAAATTTCCTATTATTTTTACCCTCTCACGAGACTTCACATTACTTTTAGCATTCGGGATTTTCAATCTCTCCCGTCAAATATTTTTCGTAATTGTATCAAAACTAAATAATCAATCATTTGCCTTCGCCCAAAATTTTCTGTAATTTTTGAGGATCTGCCCGCTCGTTTGTGAATCTGTTCCAAAAACCGATGGATTGTCACCAAGAGGAAGAACTTTCTGCGAATGTTCAAACAAAGGTTGTTTGAATTTTTAAGTATATTTTCTATGGTTGCAATGACAAAACAAGAAGTTAAATATTATAATACACTTCCTGGCATGCGTAGACTTTTGCATGTGGTCCATCGTAGGGAAAAACTGAAATTTTTCCCACCTAGAACATCCATAATAATTCTTAGATGAAAATAAGCACAATACTTGATGAAATTCTAATATTTTTTATTTGTTATAAAGTTTCCAATTAGTTAATTGTTTGAGTACAATGAAGAATAGTTTCAATTCGCTAATCTAACTCGTGTGTGGACTTGACGCTTATAACAAGCACACAATGTGAAATGGCCATACGCGATGCTTGTCTAGTCCCACTTCCACTCTTTCATCGATTCACAAGTCATTGTGCAAAGTGCAAAAATCTCCATCAAAAGAATATAAATATAAATAAAAACAAGTCTAATTTTTAATTTCAAATTTTTAAGTTTCAAATTATAACCATTCAGATATGAGCCGCTGATTCGATGCTATAAAATCATTCGAACTGAACGTCAACGGCAACAGGACACGACAAACGTCACCCTATTTCTGTTCATTTAATCTGTTGGTTGTTGAATCACAATAAGAATAAAGTCCTTATCCGGAGCAACCATTATTTCATGTTTCTTCGATCGTACACGCAGGAATGTTAAATCATTGGACGGATCCAAATCACGTACAACACTACGAGCTTTGTCGCACAATTGACTCATTAGTCCAGCATATTGCACTGTTGTCGCGTTGTCCATGGTGCTTTTCACTGGAATGCCTGCAAGTGTTGTTTAATCGATATGAGAATGCGTTTTGTTGTTTATATTATAAATTTAACAGCATATTACCTTCATTATTTACAACAATGGTCCCAGCTACGCCTTTATGTGATTGAATTCGTTTCAAAGTTTCTTCGACTTCTTGTGACTGGAATGATATTCATTTCGATACATCAATTAACAATTATGGTCACTATAAATATACTTTATGCATACCATGTTTTCTAATTCTAATTTTCTCTCGCTTAAAACAAGTTATACACGAATATAATCGCACAACCAGACACCAATTAGAAATGTCACCACGACTGAACGTCGAAAATTCGGTTGTCAAACGAAACTTGAGGGACTAGTGCTGCCATATTTATTCGTATTGATGATTTCATAGTTGAAAGATTCTGTAAGGAGCAAATGAAAAAACTCAAGATTTCAACTGGCATCTGAGTATGAGGGGAATTTGGAAACGTGAGACGAATACGAATACATAGGCTTTTCAATAATCAACGGAACCAATAAATAAGCAGAATATAATATCAGTTCTCAATCTTTATTATGTACAATGTTGGCCAATATAAATTGTGGATTTTAGCGGAATAGCATATGTCCAAATCTTGCTTTTAATCATTTCAATTTTGAAAAGAACAAGTAACAAAACTGCTGGTATTGTAATTGTTATTTTTTTTACAAAAACCCAATATATACCTACAAGTAATGTGACAAACAGTTCCAGACTAGGTTCTCGGTGTGATAGGGGAGGTGTTTAGTCGGTAGTCTGGTAGCCACCGGGAGTCCGACACTCAGGGCGTAAATAACCTTCACATTTAACAAAAACAAACCCTTTCTCATGCACATCAATCATCCAGGAGGTCATTCGAAACCTCCTCGACAATCAAATCAGCTGCATGGTAGACAAACAGGTACAAGTAGCTCAGAAATCTATGACTCAGTTTAATCACCAGAAATCTAGAGGTTAGTCATGGAACATGTTCAAAAACACATAGATCTGTATCTTCTTAACATACTTAACATACTTTTTATTTACCGGAAGAGCTCCTGTATCTGAGCTAGAACGGATTAATCGTTGATCCTAGCAGGTGCCCAATTGTATACCATACAATAGGATGGCACTCCTATGAGGATGGCATGCTCTATAAATGGATGATATGCTCTAAGTATGGACCCGAGCGATTTGAGCGATCTTTGCAGATATTACTCTCTAAGGTGTCACAGTATCGGAAATCATTGCAATAGGCTGCGTTATTTCTGGCTGTGTCAAAGCAATTATCAGCTGCGATGAGGTGAACCAAATTACTATGTATATATTGCTCACAAGCTTTAGAAAGTATAAAATGTAGAAATGCTAGATTTGAGAACGTTTTCAAGCCAACAGGGCTCATATGCGGAGGTCTCATATACCTAGGCCTAAGCTACCGTAAGTTAAATAGCAAACAGGGCTCATGTGACCAGGCCAAAGCTACCTGAAGTTCAAAAAGTTGCGTTACGATTGCTGAACAAATAATAATTGAAATATTCAAAAAAAATTTATAGTTCAAAATAGCATGCAATTTAGTACATAAGTAATTACCCATGTATCTACAGAAACAATAAAAAAGAACAAACTATGAGTGTCCTGGGAGTTATTCAGTTTGCAGTAAAGCTGTAAGTTCTCTTACTTTAAGAACATATCAACTGCTCACATAACATAAAACTATTCAAAACGATACCTTAAGCGCTATTCAATCTATAATAGATTGCTGCCATTAATTCCCATTAAAATCGCTTCTTGTATTTTTGCCGGTTTTGTTAGGGTATAAATGCTCCATATTTTTGGGTATTCTTTCCCTGTTTTCTTCAAGAATATAAACTGTGATTAAAGTAAATAAACTGTCAAATAATACAGACTATTTGGAACTTTTTGATTATTGCAATATTTAAGATGGAGTAAGTTCGTTGTAACAGAAAGAATGTTTTACTTCTGTTCCATAGATATAAAGAGATGTCCTGTTTTGGTAACCATACCATTTTCCCTTTCTTACATACAATTTTTCTGCAAGTGATTAAATTTGCTATGTACAATGTTTTCATCCATTATTTATAACCTGGTTCGAATTACTAACGGTTTTAGGTTCAATTTCAAATCAATCCTAAAAGAAAATCATGCTGAAAATCTTCAATACGAAAATATCAAAGCCAACGACATTCAAGAATTGATTTAAAAAATAAAACAATGCATGTAACTAAATAAGAAAAAAAAAAACAATAAATTTCTTAGTGCTTATAGATGAAGAACCCCAAAAAGGGTTCGAAATACATATATGAGAACATTATAATATTTTATGGTCGTAAGTAAATTTATAATTTTATTTTTTAAATTAATATCACATACCATATCAAATAGCTGATAAATAATTTATTTTACCGACAAAACCACTAGTTAGGAACATTATTCTCAGCTTGAAAATAGTTCTTCTTATTTTTGGAAGAAGCATTTTTAAAAGATTTCACACGGTATCTAGAAAATTTAAAACTCTACACTGGACATAGTTAAGGAGAAAATAACCTGTTATAGATGTATCGGATGGTTCAATAAGCTGTATCGTTTAATATGTATCCGTTTTATTAAATTCGTTGTTTTACTTTTCCTACTGTGATATTCATATCTATCTGCACGTGTTGTTTATTTAAAGTTATTCACTTAAAATATTGCTAGACCACCCATAGATCCCTCACTTATATTTCTACATATATGAACCAATAATGGATAATCTCCTTTCAACCAGCACTGTTGGATTCGCTTGCAAAGAAGGCAAATGGTGGTGTTCATTTGTTAACACCACCAGGATGATTTGTTTAACAAATTGTTCTGGTTTCATTTAAATCACAGCCAAACACCTCATCCCAGCCCAGTTGTTTAGATTGAAATAGAAACTTATCATGGAACAAGCACCTTGACTGTTATATGCCTACATCCCTTCCGGGCTAAGAATGAAAAATACCAACCGAGACGTGCTCTATCGATCTCGAAAAAGCGTTTGAACATGTACGGTCTAATGGGCTAATATACAAACATTTAAGTGAGGAATGTCCCATTTTACTGGTTCAAAATTTACCCAACTTCTTACACAAGTGGTCGCTTCGTGAAATAGTGGATGTGTAAGTCAGCAATCGTTCACAACCCACGCTCCACAACAACGATCCTTCATTCCTCTTGTTTAGAGAGTTGGAGGTTCCGAAGTCTGCTGACGTGTATACCATGTATTCAGTTTCTCTATGATAACTTTCCTAGGCGGGCGTTTCATTGAATGTCGAAAATGTGAATTTATATATTTTAAGAATGCTTCAAGGAGAGGCCATCAGTCCGCGGCCACAAGAAGTAGGGAGCAACCCTCCAATGACATCCACTGTCCCCTAAGTCGTGCACTGAAATATCAAGGCAAGCCGTTCCACACAAGGATCAACCCGCTAGCTCAATCTTACAAACTCCTCAACACCAAGTTACTAATATGTCAAATTCTTATCTCTTACTTATTCCTGGATTGGTTTACCATCTCCTCACCCTGTCCGAAGTGCAACTGACCCTAGGAGAAAGATCCGTAGGAAATACCAGTCAAACTATATTTGATTTTTCTGCGCCACAACAAAAGTTAAACCAATACTTACTCACATGATGAAGTCAAGCACGAAAACGCTTAACAAACATTTCGAAACCATCTTATGTCTCACTTAAGTATTTATGTATCAAAAAGGCTTCCTTGATTAAATCAAGATACATAATTTCTTTACGGTGGAACATGATTGACTTCAAAAACTAGAAGTTAGTTCTTTTTTTGATACCAGAAAGAGTAAACGGACAATGGAAAATTATTTTAATATTGAGGATTATTAATAATTTGTAATTTATTGAAATATAGCGGACTATTTTAAGTATTTATTCGCCATTTTAAATTTGTTTCTCATGCTTGATACAGCACCGAAAAATTATATGCCCTGGCTATTCCGGCTTTTGGGATGAATAAACTCATGCACAGTATATGATAGCAGTCAGTATGATAATATGCAACCAAATAAACAATAAATGAAAAACTTATTTCGTTTTCAAGCTTATTTTTAATCACATCATAATGGTGTTAACCTCCATTGAAAGAATTTGTTAGATCATTAATATAACAAAAAAAAAACAAAATTTTCTTTCCTTGCAGGACATTGAGGAAGTTTACAATCTAAATAGGGATAAATTAGAACGAATACGTGCCCATGCCAGTCATATTATAATTTTAGGACAAGAGGGAGCTGTCCTACATTCAAAAATGGATGTTCAAAGCACGCGAGCAATTGCTTCCAAAGTTTGGTATGCTCCAGCTACAACGGCCAATAATGCCATTCGGGATTTTGATCCAGCCGACGAAATGCACTTTATGCGAATTGCTACGAAAACATATGAAATAATCGTGGCTCCGGATAAGGATTTCACCCTCGCAGCAGTTGTACGGAAAAATTAATGTGAACGGGGAAAATGGGTGGTGGCTGGATGAAGGCAGAAGCATAGTGCAGAAGCATTGGGAATACTCATCATGATGCCGAGCAATAACATTGGATATTTAGTGCAATAAGGAAAGGAAGGTTTGATCCTGGATACTTATTTATGTATGACGTAAATAAACATGACCATTTTTCAATGAATCCGTTGCGGTTAGGTTATCAAATTGAAAATGCGTGAATGAAAAGTGTAATGCACTCTGCATTTGACCTAGAAAATATGTTCTTCTTACTATATAGACTACCGTTTGCGTGTGTTGGTCCTGACAGAAATGACAAGACAAAAAGGGTGGAAGTGGGTGGGTTGATTTCGGGTAAGAAATGGGAGTTAAATAATAATCGCAGCTAGCTGGGGAAATATTTCTCGCTAATCAATTTCCTGTCTATTTGCTTGCTTGCGTGATTTTTTTAGTGAACAACAACCAGTGTTTATTTAGTGGTTTTCGGTCAGCAAGGGGAACAACAGGATAGTTGGTAGAGAAAATATGGTACGTTTGTGTTGTGCCAGTGAATTGTAATTCTAGTTTAATATTTGTTCAAACATAGTCCAAACGAACAACTTCTTACGTAGAGGAAGCTTTTAGGCAAATCCTAGATAAACCAGGTGTAATTGATGTGGTTGTATTAAATTCTGCTGGAAATCCTGTTCGCTCTACAATGTCAGAGCAGCGTAGTCTAGAACATGCTGGTACGTGGACACAATTAATGCAAAAATCAAAATATGCCATGCAACAAATCGACCGGGACGAAGACGTTTTATTCCTTAGGGTTCGAACTAAACAGCAAGAGACGATAATAACACCCGATGAAAAGTTGACTTTCATTGTTATACAAAACCCTGAAGACAAAATATCATTAGAACCAGTATAAAGTTTGTCACCTCCAACATCTATACAGTCAAAAAGATAGTTAAAATAAACGTTTTGTTGTTTAAATAATTTGCTTTACTTATTGTGTGATTCTGTAAACAAATTTAATAACTTAATAATCAGTTTTAAAAAAGATAGGCTATTAGTAAGATTCGATTCTTTCAAATCACAAAGTCCAAAGTTGTTATTCAATCTCAGACAACATATAGTATGTAAACTACGTATAGGATACGATAGTACGCAGTAGTAGTAGTAATACGATTCAAACTACTTTTCAGTATTCTCAAGAGCAAAGAGCACCACTTTTTAGACAAACTACGCTGAATGGGTCATGATGTTGAATGAACATGAGTTCAATAATCGTCATCATCACTCTGTAATGGATACCTTCATATGGAGGATCTTCAACTATCACTCTGATAGAAGCAGAACCGAGATGGATATTAAATTAAATAAACACATTCTCCTCTCGTATACCTAAATACTTTTCCATACTCAACTGAAATCCGAAGGAAAAAATTTAAGGAGAAGCAGAATAGTGTTTAGAGGAAAGATGCTTGTGTCGAATAAGGCTACGAAGAAGTGGTAATGAACAATAAAAAATATGAAAAAAAATCGTAAAAACAGATTTCACCACCGCTCAATATACTATTTATTATATTTAAAAATAAGACTATATAAATGAAACACAATATTTTTAATTTTGCTGGACAATCAAAGTGAATTCTTCATCTGGTCCAATCATTAGTTCTCCTTTCTTGGTATAGATTCGTAAAAAATGTAAATCATCGCCTGGATCAATATCTCGTACGGCACTTTGTGCTAAACTTACAAGTGTTCCAGCTAAATAATTAGCCATTCCTTGAGTTGTAGTATTGTCAAAAGAAGATTGTAGAATAACTTTATCCTTTGTTAGTATCACTGTCCCATAAACTTTGTCTCGTATCCGATTCGTTGTCTCTTCATTCATTGCCACAATTTGCTCAAGACTTGACTGAAATATCAACGCAAAAAAGGTTGAACTTAAAGCTTTTTGGGGTACTGTTTAAAATATATGTTTCATTTAACTTACAAGGTCCGCCATATTAGATCCTTCAATTGTCGGGTAATTTTTCACAAAATTTTAGCTGATATTTATTCCATAGGTGACTTCTGTACTATTGACTGCCGAATTTGCGTTTTCATGTTTTTAATGACCAAGGAACCCGACGTGTCGTCGTACAAAACCTTCTCGGTGCAGTAGTCTCATTGAGTGGTTACCCTGCTGGCAAAGTGTGAATGATCCTGGATGTTATTCGCTGCAAACGAAAACACTTCCGGTGAGACATCTTTGAAGGGTGTTTCCTAAATTTTTTTGCGAAAATCTTGGAGGAAGTTGGCTTCCTGCGGAAAATGAACTCTTTTCTTTAAAAAAACCGTAGCTCTTATTGTTCTCATTACGACAGATTAGAACTTTATACTAATAGTTTGAATTATCATCTTATTGGAGATCCTTTAGTACACTTCCTTTCTATCTGAGGCTAAAATAAGCTATGTAGTAGTAGTCACATCAAGACATATCCATTCGAAATTTCATAAATACAGCGTTGAATTCGATAATGTTTTAATTTTTTATTTTCAATATAATGTTACAAGTTTTTATTTAATTTGGTCCTTCATTAGAAAATGGCACTTGTATTAAACACAATATCTACAATAAGTATACATTGAGGGTATGAGTTTAATGCATTTACACCCACGACCATTCATGTATAATAGCACAAGGTTGACAAAAAATCCTGATTTTCGTCCTCCTTTCATGAAAATCCGTTCGTGTCTTGATTTGAAAGCACCCTATACGAATGTTTTTGTGGGAGAACATGGCATTCTTCCCTCCTTTTCTCGTCTTCCACAATTTGAAACAACGAGAATAACTAATAATTTCCACGTTGTAATTAGCAAGGCCGTATTCTCATAAAACATAACTTCCAAACTCCTTAAGGCGTTCGTGCGTTTGCAGTTAATTATGCAACAGCAGGATGGTGGAATCAATGGTCCATGGGATTCGCATATTCAAAAGATTGCAACTGATCTGACCAACTAACATATTTTGTAGTAGTATTCTCGTGCTTTGAAAAAATGAACTATTTTGCGGACTGTCATTTGTAGATTAGATTCATCCGTCGTTGCGCTTTGTCACGCGCAGATTGTCATCGCCTATAATCAGGAGAAATTTAGTTCGCCGTTGCGGGAGCGAAGTAAGAGCGAAAATTTTCGCAGTTTTCCACTTTGCGAAGAAAATTTCTGTAATGTAGTATCGCTAATCATTGAGCGAGTGAACAGTGAGCTTTGTGGACGGGGTTGGAGATTTGTTGAATGCGAGATACTTAATCGAAAAGTGCTACAAATAGTTCTTGTGCGGTGTGTTCTGATTTCTCCTGTGAAAATTGGCATTGCCAATGAAAACAATCGAAAGAAAAACATCTTAGTGGGTTGCCCGGAAAAGGAAGTTTTCCTGATTCAATCAGGAAGCCACTGCAGCCGAGCAGGGTCGTGGAAATTTGCGTTGATTGCGTCGTCATCTCCGGTTGTCAGGTGTACGTTCGGGAAATCTGTTTCGCTTCCTGTGCAAGGTGGTTTTTTTTCTGTGGAGTTTAGTTAGCAGTGGATCGGTTGAGCTATTAAGTTATTAGTCATTAATTCACTTGTTCCTTTGAAGAATTTTGAGGTAGCTCGAAAAGTGCTACGTCCTCTGAGGGGAGCCGTACGAGCCCTGAAATCGAGTGTCTATACCACGCAAGACATATCCAAGTGTTTCCAGTAAATAGAACAATTTCGCTTGTGTCCTCGAAGGTGGAAAATAAATGAACTCGTGTCTAAATTGCTGGTGGACACCGGATAGATTATATCTCAGGTAGGTGCTTTAGATTTTCATTGAAGAAAATTCGATGGAAGCTATGCAGATGCCGCGTTTGGGCTCCGTGCAGCCTCGTAGGAAAGGTGGAACCTGTTCTCGTTCTGCGACGCCGCTACTTTGACGTTTGCAACATTGGAATTTGTTTTTGTTTTGTTGTTGAATCGTCCGAGACACTATTATGGATGTGATGCATGCAGGAGTACGCACAGAAGCTCCCATTCACCTTAGCCGTTGTGGATAAGGTGGCGACGGTGGGTGACAAATGGCACCTTAAATTATGACTCCGCAGACAGCACCCTGCTCCATTTTGGGGAGTCGGTTCGGATGCGCCTTGCTCATATTGAATTTGCTCGGCGCTAATCATATGTAAATGGGTTCAATAAATGAAATCTTTTCGCGTCTTTCTGTTCAGTTCTCAACGTATCTAGCCCGAGAATATCTTGAGCTAAATCTCTGTTCATTCGAGCCACTGATTCCTTAAATCGATTCAGAATTCCTGACTGTGAGCGCATACATCGAAACTTCCTTCACACTCCTTATAAGAAGAATGAGCCAAGCGTCCATTGAAATGTGAGAGTGTGAATGGGAATTGAGGGCTTAAATTGGGGATGAAATGTTGGCAGCTCAAGCTGCCCCCAACTAAGTTCTTTCTGGGCGACCGTTTGTCCTGGCGAAAAACTGAGACTGCTTGCTGACTCGGAGCACGGAAAAGTTTGGCTTGATCCCTAACAGAATTTGCATAAACTTTGCGGCAACTTCTGAGGAAGGACACCTTCATGTCTTTGCGCTTTGTTTGCGATGTCCCTTGCCGTACTAGAACTTTTTGTTACCGAGGGTCATTCCGCCAGAACAGTTCGTTTGTTTTGCATCCATCATTCCGATAATGCCGCACTCGTTGTTTGTTGCCTCGAAACGAAAAGGTAATGATTTATTATCACAGAAATAAGTGGATGGGTATGGTTTGGAAGTCCTCGAGTTCGACTGGACTACAGGGATTGTTAAGGGTTTGGGCTTTTGGGAACTGTAATTAGACTCCTTATTTACGTTTATAGGAGTAAGTCTCTTAAGTAACCTTGCGATCGGCTTCTCCTAATTGAATAAAAAAGACAAATGATATAAGCTCGACTCTATGTCGGAAAGCGATTTAGTAACAATTAAAAATATGTTAACTATTCATCAATTTTGAATCAGCCAGTTAGCCAAAAAAGCAGGCAATAACATTGCCTACTTGCTCATAAAAAATTTAATATTTGGTTGATTCATGTCCACTCATAATGTCCTTAAATCTGACAAAAATATTCGTAGAAAATATTTTTCTAGAGAGTATTATTCAGTATCCTGATAAAAGTCAAGAATATGGAAACTTTCAAGGACAAATCTACCCGAAATTTCCAATTGGAGGTCAATATACCGAAACTTTTGGAGGCGTCGTATAGGGGAGGCCAAGATAAGCCAAGGGCGTAACTTAACGGTGAAGGTAGCAACGATTCAAGGATAGAAGTATGAATTTATAAAATCTCTGTCAAAAGTCTCCAATTTTTCCACTTTCTGATTTTTGTCAATGGTAAATTTCTAACTAAAAACTTTTTTAAACCGAAAATTGACCAAACGATCAGTGTAAGGAAGAAGTGAAACATTGGATATCAAAACAGTATTCAGTGCAGCCGATTTTTGTTTAAACTGGCAAAGTCACAAGAATATCACTGGAAGTTTTCACTTTGTTTTGATTCCAAGTTCGGGCGTGCTTATTTGTAAACTCTGTATATTAGAAAACTATTTGTGCTACCAAGATACCTGAATTTCAGGAAATGATATAGGGTTGATAGCGAAGACAGTTTCCTCCTGTTGTGTTCATTATCTTTCCATGAAATCCTGCTCTCAAAAATGTGTTGCTTAGCTATTTGCTTCCATGTAATTTTTTGTTAGTGAGTTTACGAATTCTCGCTGTCTTTTTCATGTGGAAATTTCACAAGGTTTTATCAGAATTAATCTTAAATTTCCATCTGTGAAAACATTTCATCCGGATAGTATTGAAAAAAAAGTGGATGTTGTCATTTGAAAGAGATCAATTATGCATTACATCCTGTGAAATTTAAAGGTGTCATAAGCCTACAAAGTTTTTTTTTAACATTAAGGAGCACATGGATCATCCATATAGGCTTATCGTTCGGATGATCCTTGAGGAACTCCAGCTTTGATTTCTCGCAGACTTCACACATTAGCTTCTTCTTTCTGTTAGCCTTCTCTCTGAGTTCTTACTCCGAAAATATTGCTAAACCCCTCCTCGCTTCCTCCTACGAAAAAGCACCTCTAACTTGATTACCACGCTCTAATCGAAGGTGAAATAAGCTCTCTTGTTTTTAAATGTTTTGTGAAGCTTATCTCAACGACGGTAAAGTGTTATAACCAATGAACCTGGAGATCTGTGTCAGAATGAGCTGACATTTTCTATGAGCTGCATCTGAAATAAATGAATATTATAACCGTCTTGTATATGACAGATGCCAACAGACAAAATCATACGAGAACCTGTTGACAAATTCTAGATAGACGCTATTTGGATACGATATTTGGATCATCCTTACACCTGGGGTGTCGCGAAATGATTTCAACCTGTATCGTTCTTACGAAGTAATGCCTTTCTTTCGAGTTATTTCTTCAAGTCTAATCAGCGTTATTCTCTGATAGTTTTGGCAATAAAACCAGGATATTTTGAGGTCTCGAGTTTTGCCTAAATGCAGGTTTGGCTATTAGTTCCTTAATTAGCGCAGCTGGAACGTGCCGCGATAATATCCTCCAGAGGATCCTTTAGAGCTTGAAAGATGTCCGAAAACAAAGGGAGCATCAGAACGATTCCGCGACAATACTATAGGACATAGAACACATTTAATATTTTACTGAATTGAGTAGAAAAAAGTAAATAAGTAAAGAAAAACAAAGTTCAAATGGACTGAGTTAACCTGTAAAATATTGCCCTGTGATATTTCCTTTGTATGTCGCAAAAAAAAATTTTGGAAATACTGAGCATCAAAGGCGAATATGCTTATTATTGCGATCGAAAATATCTTATCCAATATTTTGTGGTACACATAAAGTTCCAATAGTTTTTGCTCTTCTGGTGAGAATATGAAGGTTGCGCCAGCCTTCCTCGTTATTTTGTGATTTCTGTGCAACGTGTAATTTGTGTTTCGAAAGTAATTTTTATACTTCAAAAATAACATCGCCGACGAGATTGAACTAGAACTGGTACTTCCAAATAAAATATAGGGACGAGTCACAACCAATACCAATATGGAATTAATATCAATGGAATTGTCTATCGCAAAATTATTGATACCCAATGAAATGAAAAGTCGATACCGCAGAAGCCCATAGGATTGGGTTTTAGGGTTTCATACATCTATGCTATCTCAAGGTCACATCTACTGGAGACGTTCATGTGGCGAGAACAACATTTGATCATAATGAATACCTAAAAGGTACCTGCAATCGCTAGGTGAATTAGTCTGGCAACAGAATCAGAAATAACCGCGAGCAGATATCATTGGATCCGGAACCCGACGTATCTCAGACTTTACCATATTCAACGACAATCCTTTATGGCTCTGCCAAGCAATTTAACTTCTGCTTAACGATATCCGTTTTAGATTTTCCTCATTCTATAGAGAAGATTTAACATTTTTGGCGCGCATATAATAATTGTTAAAATAAGTGCAAAATTGCGCTCTATGTGCATAATACTATCAACAAATTTAACCTTCAGCTAGAGAACGATTATGTAATATGTGTAAACGAATGTGGTATATACACACATGAATATAGCAATGACAAAGTGCGTTCGATTCCATATGAATGACTAATGGAAACGTGATTGCATTTGCTCATATGTGAAGTGTTAACAGTTGAATGTGAACATGACATTCCAATCGAATGTACAAAAATGCTTATGTTCATTAGCAATGATATGTGCTTCTGAATTTGATTTGATTTACAGGTGATCGTTGAAATAATTTCGTATGTGTGTAGTGGACCAGAAAATAAATCATAAAAAAAAAATCTGTGTTCGCTTTTTTATTCAGCACTATCTATAAATATCAGTACTAGTTTCACGTTTTTCGACACTAAATTGAAGTGAGTTCGAAAGGATATAACCTTTGTAAAAATTTCAATCATTGGTTTTATTCAAGATATTTTCCTTAATATAAAAGCCTGTTCTCACTTTCTTTCATCTATTCAATTAATCATGAATACGGTCATGTATGGCCCATTTATTTCGACTCTAGGACTCTACATTCAGTCGGTAAAAATGGCTGAAAAGCGAAAAGAATGTCACAGACTCCGCCGTACATCGGCACGTTTAATGGATCAGTATGTGACACATTGCTGAATGTTGTATTATATGTAAGCAAGGGAAGTTGATCAATGAAAGAAAGGGGCGGGCTTGGCAGAAACTCGCAAATAATATTAACACGATCCCAAGGGGTAATGGTTACAAGTCAATGATACGAAAGTTCAGGTGTGAGTTGTACTTGAGGCGGAAGAGAAGATGATGTTCTTTGGGTGGTTTGAGCTGTACACACACTTCCTCTCGAAGCTTCAGGCGGGAAGAAACCGGTTGACAGGCCGCTCTTCATTGCGAAAAAAAACTGGTCAAAGCTTTACAGTCATTGAAAAGGAACATTGTTACGGCACTCGACCGCATCCCAGTAAATGTGCTGCAATGTGTTCAGCACCAGTTCCCTATCTTGCTACTTAACAATTTCACCGTCTTTGTAGGAGGATGTTTTCCTTGAATGCCACAAAAAGGTGACGCTTGTACTGAACAATAAGAAAACTGGAAACCCAGAGCTGTATTCAGCATAGCAGCCCTTTCACAATCTGATCTTTGCTCGGAAAATGCTAGCCAAGCTAATCGGACAAGACTATTTGAAGTTATTCGAGCCGCAAGGAATCTATTTCCTCAACAATTCGGACTTCAAGGCTCCATGCTCAACGAGTAGCGCAATCACAAAATGGCGAAAGCAGTACCACGAGCAGGACGGTACAATCATCAATCAAGGTGTATTTTATCGCTCTACCGATAGGTGGAAATATATTCCCAGTACTTTCCCAGTTTTTCAGGATGAAAATGTATCTAATGCGGATGTTTAGGGATTACCTCACGGATCGGAAACTTGTCTGATTAGGCAAAGAGTGGACGTGAGATCAGAGTTAGCACATAGTTATATTCTTAGCCCAGACTTATGGAGTGTCTCGTATAAACAGCTTTCAAGGCTGCAGATACCCGATGAGTATCGATTGATCGGCTATCCAAATGAACTAGGTGTCGGACGTTTACATAGTTTAATTACTCCGACTGAGCCAAAGGATGAACAACCGTGAGTGCAGTCCAGCGCTGAAAAAAGCTGAGGTCATTCTGCTTATTAAAATACGTATTCCGATGATCATTTTTGTTCCAAAAAGAGGTGAGACCATTCAGTGGAAGGAATACACCAATTGCCTTAGCTTGAGGATAGACTCTTAAGATGAGCTACATCGACCAAATCAGTTATATACGGTATATATAGCTCTTAGTTAGTATAGCTCTTAGTTGCCAACACTGGGAGACCAACCTTGAGAAAAATACCCTTATTTATAGTACGTATCTAATGTTATTGCTTTGCTCCGAAGTTGGGGCTGACGATCCTAGTAAGGAGTTGAACAGAGTCAGTCGTAGTTACAGAGGCTTGCAGATTAGCCGATTGTTAATGCAGAGATGGTGCTTGTTTGTTAAAACGCGAATGGTCCTCAATCGTGCTCCTTACTTAAAAAAAACAAAGCAGAGTCTATTTGCGTAAGGGGACCCTAGAGAAAATGGCCATTCAAGAGAAAAGAAGGAAGATCTTTACTTTGTTTCAGAAAAAAATAAGTAAGCAAGGTGTGGGGCAAAGGAACCCATGTCTTTTCAGTAATTTGGAATTGTGGATTATCGAGGGTATGCATAAACTGATTATTACCTAATGCATCTGCCCAGTGGGCATAGATATTTTGAGTCTAAACTGTGTAATATGAGAAAGTCAAGGTTCTCTGACTTTTTTGTGCCTGGAAACCATGCATGACACTTGAAAAATCATTAAATGTTTCCAACAAAACTTCTGACCTCCCTTAAGGCTGTTTAGTGGGTAAGATATAAATTTAGAAGACAAAAGGAACATGTCGCATCACTTTGAGACTTCTGTTTACATATAGTGGAGCATCTTGGATTGCTTACTGGCACAGCGATAAGAGAGGTAGGTTTCCCAGTATCATCCTCTTTCCTCCATCCTTCATTGTTCCCTTCCAGGTCCCAGGGCACAGTTTGGTGGGATGAAGGATGCCTAGTTCGTAGTAATATGGCATATAGTTCCAGGCTAGGATTCTTGGTTGATTGGTGCCAAGTCAATAGTCCAGTTGACTTGTGACACTGAGAGTCAGACACTTATGATGTAAATAGTATTCATGCTCGCTACCAAAAACAAATTAATCTCATTGTATTGAGGCCATGTAGTTCCGTCTTAAGGAAGCTTAGGAAGACTAACTTCACCGTCATCTAACCTGAAGATAACGAAAAGACCCAAGGGTCCTATTTATCTGAATTAACGCTGCAAAAGATCAAACTAAGTGTCGTTGATTGCATTCCTTGCTCAATAAATCAGAGCTATTGATGTGCATTACTGATCACCCTGACCACGTTTCTAATCCCATTAAAGCAAATCCATCATAATCGCTTCGAATTCCATCCACGTGCATTTCGCGCACTTAAAATTTTCAATTAATTTAAAATGCAAGAACAATTTAAAAACAACACACACATGCATGCATAGTTAACATTATAATGAACGTCATACACATCCAATTTAAATAATGCCCGGGTAAAACCCAAACAACTCGATGTGAATTAATGCCACATCGCATCAAGTTGCTGCAAGCAAGTCCTCAGTTCAATTCACTGTAAATATTAGAACACATACTATGAGAATATCTTTAGACGATTTAGATATCAAAAAGTTCACATTTCTCGCTTGCATTTCTATTCAAATATGTGTGGAAAGAATGAATGCCTGGTGGAATCGTAAAACTTCTACTTTGTATACGAATTGATATGAAGATTGGGTTGTTCGACGACGAAGAACACGCAAACCACATAGTGAAGAGCCTCGAGGATAGGATTTGAGGACCAGACGAGAGGAGTGCATTTTATCGATACTCGTTACTTAGTTGTAAAGTGTATTTGTAAGAGGAGTCTGGTTGCCATAAATCTGGGGTGGATTGCGTTAATTGTTATTTGAATGATACAACGGGTGTTTAATTGGAGGAATTATGTCATTTGCCATGAATGTATCTTCTTTTTGTTGTAGATACAAGTTCTAATAGAATGATGTTTTAGTTAATTGTGAGCTTATGAGGAATGATGATGTAGCATATGCACATGACTATAAATAATACTGCTCAATTGATTTGATAATGAAGTGCTAATGTTTATTCGCAACAAAGTTGCAACCACCTTTCCCGGAAATCTCCGGTGTAGATTGGCCAGTTAGTGTAGCCAAAGAGGGAATTCTGTCTCTTTGACAAGTTGTTGAAACATTAAAATGTATCCCTTAACTGTTAGAGTAGTGTTTGATATTTGACCACTTTCAACATACTCAAAGTACGAGGGTGAGACAAATATAAACCGGACCATTTTTATACACATTTATTCACAGTAATAATATTCAAGTAAGACCTTAATCATTTTTCTACTTAGTCTTCTGCACGCTCTACACATTTTTCCAACGGTTTGGACCATTTTTCCAACGTTTTTTCCAATGTGCAGGAAATCAATCAGTAAAACTCCTTTGTAATCAAAAAATACAGTTGCGATGACTTCGCCGGCTGAGGGCATCGATCGTTAGTTTCATTTTCTACACTTTCTCGTCCATTTTTAAATTTTCTAGCCCAATCAAACACTTGTGTCCGTGGAAGCGTATTGTCACCAAACTGTACCTTCAACCTAGCCGAATTATTCGATGGTGAAACGTCTTCATTTGTTAAAAATTTAATAATAATACGTTGCTCAATAAATAAAGGAACCACTTGCTCATCATTGCTACTGATCAACAGGAAGAATGAGCAGCCCGGGAGCGGCTTTCCCCACTCTTAACAAAGCAACCTATAAACCCCCACTCGGCAGAGTCTGAGACACATTAAGGCAAAAGTCCGGTTAATATTTGACTCACCCTCGTATTTCTCTTTGAGATACTAGAAACAAGCAGATTTGAATCAAAATAAAATTAATTGTAGCTTAAATCCCTTTACTCGAAATTTCCGAATGTATTCGAGAATATTCACAACAGAGTATCCGAATTTCATTGTAATCGTTACGATTGCTATAGTTGCTACCACATGTCCTTGCACAACCTTTAATTTGTAATTCTGTTGTTTCTCTGTACTACAAATGAATACAATTTTTCCCTATAACATTTTCATTGTATTGGCAATAGGCTAGGAACAAGGTGGTATTTTTCGAGAAAGTTTGGACAGAATTTTCCAAGTGGTTCTGAGCACGCGTCTCTGTTGATTCTAATTAAGTGTCAATTCATGGTAGAAATGCATTGATTGGTAGTATCATTTCAATACACGCTACATACCTGTATTTGTTATGTTATATTTTGTTATGATTACAAAATTCCCATTGATTATGTGCACTATAATTTATTGTTAGCAGTTTATAATAAAATATGACTTTGTTTTTCGAATTTAAATTTTTCAACAAAACAAAATACCAGGAACTTTTGCCCCACCTTATGTTTAAAATGTTTTGACTGTTTGTGAATAGTTTATCATCAATTAATATTAATTCTTACATAAATTTCTTATTATTATCCAAACTGCACTGAACAGAAAAATATAATTTATTTTTCCAAGATTTTAATCAAATAACAAATTAAAGCCTATTCTTATTATTATTTTAAATTATTCATATTCCTGCAAAATGTGTAAGGATAATTTCAAAATTTAAAATTAGTAACATAATGTCGTGAAATTCAAACCTGAAAACATTCTCCGGTTTCTAAGCTTGTCTTAAGGCTTTTCCGAGTTTTCCCTGAAACGAGAAATCAGATTTTTTTTTGCTTTAAAGTAGAAGTTTTGTCTCGCTTTGTTTCGTTTTGTTTTTATAACGATTGCAAGAATGCAAAAGTTGTACATGAAATTATAAGAGTCCTTTAAGAACAATGACCAAAATATTGAAACGATGTTGTTTGAGTTCACTCTTCAAGTTATAAAAATGCTGATATGAAATGTGTGCGTAAATAGACTGGCTCGATTTCTCACATCATGCAGGTTACCCCGAAGTATATCCTTCGGAGTTTGCGTCAGAAAACAAAATATTATTGCTGTTCGATGCGCATGTCTATCTTTTCCCCTAAAATTATGAAAGGAAGTGAGAATGGCTACGCTGCAATTATACATTGGAAATTTTTCAACAAAAAAACTCCAAGTTGACCAGCACTTTGATTGATTATATAGCATATGTGCTCAGTATCTATCTCTATAGAAAACACAGTTAAACTTTACGTAATATTTTAGGAAAATTAGAACATTTCCAACCATACCATACTTGAAACTAAACCACTTTACCCTATTCAACGGAAATGCATATTTTTCCTTCTTCCTACACTTTGCATATTAAACTGCTTGATTCTAATTGGTGACAGCAGGTATGTACCCGTATAAACAGTCATACTTCCTTTCAGGTAAAATGTGAAGCTGCTGCTCACTGTTGCAGGTTCTCTCAGCAACAAAATAATGAAAAAAAGGAACAAGAGAAAATGAAGCTTGACATAAACTATATTTAGTTAACAAGCTCCTCGTAATTCCTTCTTCATCATCGTGTACGTGCAACTTTGCGAATTATTTGCTTGCCTCTTCAGCGATGTGTCACAAAGAGCAATATCATACATATGTGTCGGTTTGCATCTAAAAGAGAGTGTCAAAAAACGAATAGAATCCTTTTACTCGAAGAATGCTTTTCTGTAGATCTAGAGCCTGCTCATTTGTTGCACTAGTTTAAATAGGTTATCATTGCTTCGTCCGTTTCAAACGAATGATCGTTGTTTTGCTTCGCTGATTATCTGAAGAAGAATTTCCGTGGCTGGAATCCAGGGCACGCATTTGTCAAGAGAATGACATCGTAGTCAACCACAAATGATAGACTTGATAAAAAAGGATTTGCTAGTTATTCGGTGACAACACGTGGTCTCTATGCTGTGGTAATAAACTGAAACTAGACGTTTTATTCCTTCACTTTAAACTGTCATACGCATGGGTCGATGTTGATAGCATATCCTGCGAATGATATAATCTTCTAATGGTAAATTCAAGAAGGAGCCGGTGGAAGACGAAGACCAAAGACACAATAACTACTTTTTTTCTTTATGTTCCGATTATGAACAAACGATGCATATCCGTTGTTATTAGAGTAGGATCCTGTCTACCTTCTTAAAAATGAAGGAAGTGAGTGAACTGTTCTTGCTTTTAATCTCTCCCTCCTATCTTTGTCTGCTGGCTGACCTAGTGTTCCCTTTATACTTCTCGTAGTTAAAAAAAATGACGATGGGTTGCTGTTGTAGTCATCGTTGTGGCTATTATTGTTGTTGTCGTTTGCAGAGAAGAAAGGAAAATCGGGTCACGATAGGATTGCTTACGTTCACTTATTCACCGTGTCGGAGTCAGCAGGAGCAGTAGTAGTCGTCGATGTTGGGGTATGCTTGGCTTTTCAAGATGAACTAATCTTGAGCAGGCAACCAACAGTCTCAGCGTTTTAGTTGATAACCCTTGATTACGTACACTGTTTTATACGCAGCTTAAATTTGCTGGTAATAAGCAGCAACTTTTTAAAGGCTCTTGGTAGACATTTTAAAGTACCATTGTTTTGAAGTGGAATATTTTAGAAAATATTCATCTTCACATTTCATGGAAACTTTTTGCTTTTGATGCATTAGAAACAAGGCTGGTTAGCTGAAAGTGCTTTGCAGTGTTGCAATGAAGTATTTCACAGAGAATCAGCAACATTAATTGCTTTTTTGTGCAGTACCCAACAAACTTTCTATACATACATACGGACAACGCAAAATAGCCATGTCCCTATAGTGCGAACCATTCGGCACAGTACATTGTTGACTAACTAAGAAAACAATTAAGTTAGGGAATAATAAAGTCAATACAATTACGTTGCAATCTTAATGTAGAGTTAAAGGTAATGTATTTGTTGATGCAGTATCCTAGAACGTAATCAGTTTCATGATTCTAAATATACTTGTTTAATTAGTGAAATAAAATGGGGGGGATATAAATACCTTGGTTTTCTAATTATAAATTTATAACCACCCTTCGAATTAATAGCTAAAGCAGAAAGAGTAAACGAATCTTGTAAATAATCGATTTAGTGGCAGAAACCGGGTGTAGTAAGCAATTGACAGATGTCATCGGTTCTAATGTCGGACTAGATCAGGGAGATGAGCTATTCCCGTTGTTATTTAACATGATTCTAGAATGCAAATAGCTATCCTTTTCAAACTTGTGACCATTATGAACTATCTTCTTTTTGATTTTTATTAATTTTCAAAACTTGTCTCTCCTATCATGTTGTTATCATTCTGGAAAATTGTTAATTTGGGACATAATCCTTCAGCGAATTCATGGAGTTGAAAAACGCCATTTTGTCAACTTTGTGATTTCTTCACCCCTTTCTTAATTTTGTAAAGAATGACTGTACTGATTGATTTGTACTGTCTTATTGAGAATTCAAGAGTTAGGCACAAAACTTTCAACTTTATCCTATGCTTTCAAAATATCGGTTATATTCTATCGTACTGAAGTATTAATACTATTCATTTAAGAAAAATATCGACAAGATGTTATGAGATCTTTAATTCTGACAGTAAAACTCGTTTCCTTTTGGTGTTTTTTATTTTTGGTTTTACCTAGCTTCAGTTCTCACCTTTCTTGATCAAAGAAGAAAGAAGAAGACTCTTTGGCATATTGTTGTATCGCACACAGTTTTCTGAAAATGTAATCTCAGACATATTACAGAGCACAATGTTGTAAATGATTTCTTGGTGTTAAGTCGTTTAAACATGTGGAGTTCTTCATATGCGACGAAATGATTCCTTTGCTCCTTATTTGGTATAACGTGAGCCTTCAGCTACTATTTGATTTGAAGAAAAGGCGTTACGTTCAAACACGCGTGCAATCTTTGGACTGTTCTTTCAACAATTTATTTCGTCTCAACATTCACTTAACTGCGGCTAACGTATCGACTGGAACATGTGATCCAACAAAATCACGCTTTTAAACTACATGTTTTCCTTAACTTTGTCTCTACGGATCAAGAAAAGAATGACATGCAACGATACCAGCTTCGGCCAGATCGGATACTCCAATTTTTGATACTATTAGAATTCGCATCTTCAGTGTTGACTTCGGACAGAATATAACATTTATTCGTTTGCTTGTTTGCACGTAAATCCTGTTATTGTCGTGAAACTCCTTTTATTTTAACCTTTAACCACCTCCACTGTCTATAAACATTAGTCCTTCAGTTTTGTCGAATGAGATTCTGAATGTTATTTAAATGTTATAAAAGTTTGTAGTAAGTCGTCGACTGCCCGTCCAGTGCTCACTCTCGCCAACACATCCACCCACGCGCCAGGAATCCTCGCGGTTGTTTGGCTACAAAAAAAGAGAAGAACGAGTCATATTGGTAAATCCATGTCTCAGCATTAGCTTGAATTAAAACGTGATCTTGGCATTTCTTTCTTTGAATACGTCTTAAATTTCTCGACACGCTTGACACGCAGTGAGAGAAACTGCAAACTACATGACATTTTTTCATAATATATAATTAATGACAGTAAAAATACTTTATCTTTATCAAGCTTAGTCACTTCCTAAATATTTTTGGAGGTAACTCACCTATTTTACTACCGTTGGGTGGTAACGCTGTCCGGTTCGAAAGCCACGGTTTAGAGTATGTCATATATAAACAGTACTCATAGATATAGACTACTGTAGACGTCTATCCAAATCCTAGGCTTTAGTAACTAAAACAAGGTTTGACCTACACAATACTAACAATTGACGTAATTATGGACTTGTAATTATTATTATTTGTCGGCCTCAAAGGCGGATAGACAGGAGAATAGAGTTCCATATTTTGGACCCTCCCTCAAACATTTGCAAATACTTGTATTGCTTTTGAAAGACGAGTGTTAAAAATGGGACAATTTGTTTTGGGTTTCCACAGTTTTTCGCTGTTCGATTTCTGCGAATGGAGGACACACTCCATAAACCGAGACAACTTGACAACAACCTAAGGACCAGATAGAACTGTTGTGTTGTAATGATCACAGTGAGGATTATGTACTTATACATTGTATATATCTATCCAAATCTTTTTTTGCTCGTGAAACAGGCATCCACGACACTGCATAATTTAGGTAGGACTTATGAAAACCAAAAAGGGTTAGTTCTTAAAATAAAATTAGAGCCGAATCATACTGCCTTTTTCTTAATGAATTTATACTCGAGTCAATATCTTTTTAGGATTCTTGGTAGCATTTGCAACATTGTAACCTTAACGACAGACAATTTTCCATTAGCATCGTACCTTTCTTTTTCACATCCGAATTCTATTTAATTTTTAATGATCTCCATTCCCATGCTCTTGATTTTTATTTTCATTTATTTCTTGACTCTCATTTCATTCTTATTTAGAGTCTCTTGATTAAGACAGAAGGCATTCCATCATTCAAATTTTCGCTTTACTCAAGACTTTGACTTTGATGCGTTTGTAAGAAAATTGCTTCGCAACCGCCATACCCCCAAAAAGCATCCATCCGTGTCTAGGAAAGATGCTTGTAGAGAGATACGCTAGCTACATGCTGTACCAACCAAATGGCAAATCACTTGTCGTTCTGGAATTTTAAGTATGTGTATCTTTTTCATTAAGTCACGAAGACCGATGACGCTTTTGTTGAGATAAATAAAATAAACTTTGAATTTAACGACACATTTCATTTGAACTCAAGCGTAAACTCATTTGCGCTTGTAGGGAAGCAAGCATAGATTAGAAGCGAGTATATGTACATATAATCTTAATATCAGTAATAACTTATTTTTAAAACGCGAGAAAGAATAGATTAAACCCACATATGACTTGATTAATCCATCTACCAGTTTCAAATCCCGATTAATTCACACCTACTTTGCGTTTAGATAGTTGCCAGATGCAGAATGATGGGTGTTGTGCAGCCTTACATTTGTTTTAAATGTATCTAATAATGTTTATTTATTTTCTTCAAAACAAAAAAAAATTGTTAGTTGGTTAAGGTCATTGCAAGCTTCTTTTTTATCTAAGTGTATCTCGTCTGAATGGCGACAGCCTCTGGTAAATATTTTGAAGATGGAAAAAACATTTAGTGGGCGCACCAAACTTGTTAACAGTGTAGCTTAAACAATTATTCGAAGATTTTTTGGTGTTCTCTCTGATAAAATTATTAAATATTTGTTCGTCATCTTAACACAGCGTAATTTTTTAGTAATTGATAAATAGCAAATGGAAGAAAAAATGAGCAAGAAACTGATACTTCCACAGAAAAAAATTTGTTTTATTACATAAGCATAAGAATCGTAAGTTATGAAATATTATAAAATAAGCAAAGTCAAAAGATTACTATCTACTTTTTTGCACGATATGCTTTTAGAGTATGTTTATAGAACAATGTGATAAGAAATTTACCGAGGAAATCGGGCTAAGTAGCACTTTATAGATTCGGTATTCAATTATTTGGTCTAACCTTTCGTCTTCAAAACATATATTTCCAATATGTTTTAAGTCACATTTTTTGTTATTTCTCCTTTATCATCACCATCTAAATTAGGCTGCTCTAAATTTTGAATAATTTTCGCCTCAGCGGTTGTTAATTATTCTCATAATTTTTCAAATATCTAAGCAAAAATGCTTTGATTCTGTCCTCAAACCGCTTCAAAATCCTCCCGAAAAAATTACGCCTGGCTTTCCTTCTTCCAGCGCGTGTTGCATATATTTCACCGAGAAGTCAGCGACACGGTAATTGGAGTCGTAACGAAAAAGTCTGCTCATCAGGTTCTCTATCACTATCTCTGATAGCTCATCATAGACGCCAATACAAGATTACCATAGATAGAAAGATAACCTAGCGGCATTGAAGAACTAATCTACCATGACCTCCTAAATGTTCTCCAGAAGGGGAGCAACTCATTCGATATTAGTGCAGCTTCCCTCCTCGGTATGCTTGATAATTTGAACCTAACTAGACTGTTTGCGTCGCTTCTCTCGTATTGAGAGAGGCAGGATTTCTCAGATGTTATTGTGATGTAGAACAGATTAATTGTACTGATTCTTCTTACATCAGTTTTTTTGTTAGAGTCTATGGTTCGCGCACTTCATCTCAGAACCTTCTATTGTTGTTGGTCTTGGCATGGCACAGATGTACTAATGCTCAACGAAGTACTGGCCTTTTCTCCAGAAACACGCTGCTCATTTTACAATGAGTCGAAGTCGACCCATCCTTTTTTCTTCGCTATAACTTTAATGTGGGGTTCAATTCTTGGTAGACAAGTAGTGAACAATCAACTCTGCAATCAATCCGCAAACTACAATAGAAGCATCCTCATGGCAATGCAGCTCTTGCAATATGGTGTAATACCTTAGCTTGAGACAAACTAGTACTTTTGATAGAGCAAGAAAGGCAGTTCTCAAACTTTACCATTTCCTGAACAGGATGTGACTTACCTTTAAAGCATCACCAAGGTTAATAAGAACCATGCAAGTCAGGAAAGCCTACTTTCACCCACATTAGAGTGTTTGGACCGCGTATTATCGCTAGTTTCCACAAAGACAATTTTTATACTTGATAGGGATATTAAACAATACCCAATTAAGGAATGTATTATTCTACAGGAGAACCTGAACGTGATTTCGGATATTGAAGCAAGGATGGTTGGTACATTGAGGTATACTGCTTTAGTATGGCAATGTCATGTTCCCATACCAAATGTTCTAATCGCAAGCTATGAAGCTTAACCTGTAACTACTGACGTAGTTCTATTTCCAACATTTTCGGTCAATGGATTTTGCCTGCCAAATCGTATAAAAAAATTAAATCAATGTTTAATGGAGTTAAATCTAGGACCTTATAAACTTTAC
The DNA here is from genome assembly GCA_954870665.1 of Stratiomys singularior. Taxonomy (NCBI): domain Eukaryota; kingdom Metazoa; phylum Arthropoda; class Insecta; order Diptera; family Stratiomyidae; genus Stratiomys; species Stratiomys singularior. The sequence goes on along the minus strand of OX940881.1, from coordinate 6,453,715 downwards.
AAAAATTTGCTATTCTCCGCAACTGTTTCCCACCACTCATTGTAGTCTGTAACCTGATAAATCTGTGTATACAAATAATGAAAACCTGACTTATGCAACAGATAGTAAGAATTTCGTTCAAACATAAAAAGCGTTACGACATAGCTGATAAGCTTGAATACTTTAGAAATCTTCCATCGATTCTACGCGGACATTTTGTACGATTCTTCCTAATATACACAATATAACAGTTACGCTCCACTCAATTCGTCAAGGATATAAAGCGATATCTTAATGGATCCGAATGAAAAGTTACTACGGTCCAATACGAAAATAGCGCAAAGAATCCACTATATATCTAAAGCCACTATATATCCACTATATATCTAAAGCAAATCGCGCTTCACGTTGTTCAGGCTCCAAACGCAATCCATATACTACGAGTCCGAATGAAAAGTGCCATAAAACAAAAGCCGCAAATCTTAAGATATACTTGAAATTTATTTCCTATCGTACTAGATACTGTTTACAAAGTGCACCTTCATCCTATGAAATCACTCCTTCTTCGGTAACAGCTGTAAGAGCAGCATAAAAAAAGGAGAACCTGAAAAAATAACATTGATGCGATACCAGTTTGTGAAATTGGACGGTACAGATTGGATTGGATATAACTAGAGTTGCGGGTGGAATCGTGAGTAAAAGTTAGCTAGTTGTAGCAAGCTGCCTGTTTGTGATTTATAAAGCACTCCAGCAGTGATTTTTCAATAGCCAGCACAGGCATCAGCAACAACGACAGGAGCAAAAGTATGAAGCAATTCCATTTTGTCTACCACATGCGAAACGACGACATTCAAGCTTGTGACAAACGAGGGTTGATTTTTTACAAGTTGTCGTATTAAGGGATGCCTTTTTCACGACGAGACCATAATTTCAGATTTGAATGGATGAAAACCGGCGAAAGCATGTGCGAGGTAGTTTTACGGATAAAGGTGTCTTTGGCGAATTTCGGTAATAAAGGTTGGCAAACTTTAGGCAAGTAGAAAGTTTTGATTGAGTATTAAATGATCTTCAGTATTTACGTATATGTTTTGCATTGTTAGTAATTTCACAAGTTTTTCAATCTCTTCGCAACAAAACATCCGTATACCTATTTGGTTTCCTGTAAGAACACAATCAAGGCATAACTTCTAGCCTTTTTTGTATTTTAATTAGCAAATAAGTCTCGCTTCTATCTCACTATTTTTAGAAATGCAACTAAGAATACTTTGTACGAAATAATTGTTCGAATTTATGAAAACCAAGAGAAGACGTCTAGAATTCTACAGGAAATATAATAAACCTTTTTTGTATGTAGCTTACCAAGTTGAAACACATTTACATCTAATTGTAACCGTTATAAATCGCAAGAATACCACAAGACACGAATTGGTAGAAGACAACTTCATCACTTCGGAAGTCTAGCTCAGATCCTGTCTGCTCTGTTACCTCAGCTAGGGAAACAAATAGCACATCTTAGAAGGTATCGTAGAATAACATAAGTGCAGCGAACTTTAACATCCTATTCATATCCTTGCGCTCTTGGGATCATATCTGAACAGTACTACATGCTAATACATATGCATGCAAGTATGCATGGCGACAGCAGACGATATTGTGGTGAAGCGTGAAGGTACAGTAAGCGAAACTACTCAAAGTGAAAACATAAAAGTTACTTCTAAGTTCCTACAATTCACTTCCTTTTTGCACTCATACAGTTTAAAAACCGCCATGCATGCTTGTGTTGGCAATCCTGTTACAATCTTTCTCTCAGCGTGGCCGCTCGCATATTCTGAATGTCTCCACAGTCGAGTGTATACACTCGAGATTCTTTTGCAAGGAAAACTTACATTATTTGAAAATGTTTCATTTTATACTTGAGCTTGCATATGATTGTTTGTGGAACGAGAATTGCTGCTATGTAATATGGCACAGCTCCCAAAGTTTTGTGCCGCGTTGCACTTTTCGAATAATTTACCTGGTAGAGAGGGGAAAGAAAAAAAGAGAGCGAGAGGCGCTAGGATACGAAAAATATGTGAAGTTGTACATTTGAAAATGAGGTTCACTTTGCAGATATGCGTCATTCCGTTTGGTGAAAATAATTGTTTGTTTTTTAACCATAAAGTCGATGGTTCAAAACTTTGCTGTCCTGTTTTGGTGCAAGCATTTAATATCGATGAAGCTGGATTAAATGTCTTGAACTCATATACGCTTATTCTTCCTAAATTTGTTTACAACTTATAGGAGTGTTATTTAGACTTTATGACTTTTTCAGTTTCTTTCTCCTTGCCGATCTGAAATAATGTTTATTGAAGGCTTTGACATCGAAAATAATTGACTCAGTTTTTTTTTGCTAAAATAGTCTAATGTCTTTTGTATTTCCTGGATTATCCGAAATAAATTGTTGGATGTTATATAAGGGAAATGTTCTGATGATAAAAAGACTAAAATTCATAGATCATTGCATCGATCATTTATTTTTGTTGAAATTTCGTGCGATGATTTTCGTAAAGCTTTGTCCTGCCGAATGGAGGAAGAAAGACGGCCCAAAATATTTTTCCTTTTAATGTTTGAGCTTACTTGGCTCTTATATATTTGTTACAACTATCGGTTAATTTATTTACGCCTTCGAGTACAGAAATATTTTATCTTTGTCGTCGGCAAAAAATAAATCACGCTAACTCCTGCATTCTGAAAAATTCAGTTTCCTTCAAGCCTTTCTTTTTTCAGAAACAGATAAAGATGCTTGCAGATAAAGCTGGAGCACAGGAAGAATCGTTCAAGATTTTGAAAAACCATGATTTACAAAGAAAATCACTCTTCAAATTAACTTTACATCATTAAGCGAGTTGTACAATGATTTAATAAAAATAGTAGCTTCAAGTAGTTCTGGTCTATTCGGTCGATCTTTCTTAAGGATCCACCGCTATTTGCGGCACTTACGCAGGTACATTGTCGAGCAAAATGACTTACTGGTTAGTGAGTTTTCTCCGATTTGCATTATCAATAGATCAACCTTTCCCAAATCGCTATTTATTCTTTAAAATGTCTGAAGATAGTTTAATAGTATAGCGTTATAATCCAAACCTCTATTGTTCTTTTTAAAGCAACGAGAAGGATTCTGTCTATACACCAGAAAAAAGTTGTGGACGATTTTGAAATATCTAGAATTTCTTTGCGGTTGATGTGGTCTTTTTCGGCTATCGTTAGGGGTTCTGTTTGGATTCAGGCTCTTAATGATCTGTCCAAGTGTCATTGCCAGTCAAAATTTGGTTAAAAATTGCATAATTTTGCCGCAGACGCCAAAACACTCAACTTGCCACTGTGTTCTTGTGTGGCGTCAGACTTGCGCTAACATTCTAGATGCCACAATAATCGTGTAGGATGCTCAAAATAATTGAAGCTAACACTACGATGACTTCTGCAAGCTTGGTCCTCTTTAAAAAGGCATCTTGCGGTGCTTTTTTAAAAGTTTGCTTGATTTCTGATCGCCTTAGTTAGTTGCCCTAGTCCTGGAGGATTCCTTCAAACGAGTCCTTTTCTTACTGGAATCCATTGTAACACTGATTAACCATAGTTTTGCCATGACAAGAGTACCCTTTAAAAGGAACGACATCATTTCTCTTTATTAAAAATGGAGGACGAATATCAGAATGTCTTAGATTGAACCCATATCAAAAAGACAATCGTTGAATTCGCTCGAAACAATCATACTGAAAGTTTTCCTCGATTATTGCGGTGCAGTCCATTGAATTATTTCTGCAGGGCCAAATTAATAACAAACTACACTCTTTAGGCGTTGTTCGAACTACCGCGAACCTAATAGTCTCAAAGCTGTTGTGAAACAAAAAGGATTTTTCTGACTGTTTCATTGAGTGGAAAATACTTCAGTATAAGTATAAAGCATTGAACAAGGATCATAGTTAATGCAACACTATATTACGATAAAAACTTTTCGGTTCATCACATATAGACAGAATGATAATTTCTTTACTTTCAATCATTTTTTGGAGTTTTGATTCTACTTTTCAACTGGATCAAAACGTTTTCTTCAAAAGCATAGCTGTTCCGATACTATTTGTTTTACCATAAATATGCTACTTTGAAACCATCTTTAGGGAAAATTAACAAAAACTGTCCCAGCTCTTCTGTTACCTACATCTTTCTTCGGAGAATCTCGGAATGGTGCTATTTTTCCTGCTTTTCCTATTCCGGCCCGTGTCGTTAAAGTTGTCGTAAGGCGACGTATATCCTCTCAATTTAATTGGGTCTAAACGAGTTCAGAGTCGAAACATGTTCTTTGATTCGTATTCGTCAAAGCATTTTTATACGCATAACACGACAGTCAAGCTCCTAAGCCGTTAAGGACCACGTATAACTCATTCACAACTTAATTCAATTTTCAAGACATTCTTAAAAGTTTCTTAAAATAGTCAATCGACACTCCTGACATTTTACTTGCCAAAATCTTAAAAATTATTAATTAAACTGTTTGATAGTCTCATGTTAACATGATAATATATTCGGATGCTTTCCATAAACGACCTAGCAAGCAACAGCTCATTGTGCTCCTAATCTAAGCATTTATCTAGCAGTCAACATTTTCCTTACAACTGGAACAAACCCGCCAACAACACCAACAACTGCAACAACAATAAAGTTATTCAAATGTTTCTTGTGAAACTGTAGCCCAACCACATTATCATGTTATGCTACTATTGCGATGACACTGCTTATGATAATGTACAGATACGAGTATAGACACTAATTAATTAGCATGCAAATTAATGTTCGATCGAAGCGTGCGTGGTAACACATGAGTATTATGATTATGTATGGAGCGTAGTAGCGGCATGTAAATGTTCCAAGTTTAGTAGATTATTCATAAATGGACGAATAAATGGAGGAATATGGTTCATATCTTAAATGTTGGATGTTACGGATGAGGTTTAGTGCCATGAAGATTTCAGTCTACTATAAAACTAGATAAAAGTATCACGGGAATGTAAATGAGTTTTGTTATACTTGTGTTTGGATAAACTTTTCGTATAAAACTTTGGAAAAACATTAGAACATCTTCGATGCTGTTTAGGGACAAAAGTGCTGCTCCCCTTCCAATAACATTTTCTAAGCACCAAATAAATTTTTTCATTTTTAATTTCTTAACTGAAAACTGCAAACTTTCAATTTTATTTGAAACTCCTTTTGCACGTGGACCACGAAGGGGAGCAAATCTTTAAATAGGGTAAGCCAACCAATTGCCAGAAAAAGAAATACAATAAAGTGCTAACTCTGCGAAACTCACAAATTCAAATTTTTTGACTTTTGCTATCTGTTTTGTTACGCACCACATAATGTGGGGGTGGTTGGTTTGGTTGGTAGTAATCAATAAATCAGTGTTACTCTTAAAGGAAAGATAAACCGGATAATGGGGAGCTATAAAATATTTGATGACATCCTGTGTCTCGAAAAGCTGTTGGAAATGAGGGAGGTTTCAGTAGGGTTGGCGAATGAAAAAGAAAAAAGAATCCTTAACACTGAAATACAGCTGGAATCTTAAAAGTGGGATGAATATAGGGTTGAATTCAGTACCGATGATAGATAGACATTGTAAAGAACTTGAAGATGCGAAGGCGTGATGCTTATTGTTTGGTTCGTGTTAATTTAATCCGTTGTGAAATTTTCAGGGTAAGCATAAAAAGGAAGATTTATATTATAGGATAAGTAGTTAAGAAGTGAATCACACAACTCTTTTTTGATCGCTTTTTTTCCTTATTGAATTTGAAACATTGAAAACAAACATTTCGAATAATTTACGTAGATGATAATGTATTGCGATTTATATCCTACGTCGTGGGATATACATTGTAGGATATCGTAAAGTTTGCAGCGTTATCGTGTCATACGACATAGGACTTTTTTGAATCAGTTTCAGCTTGCTCAAAGACTTTATCTTATCTTGTCTGGATCAATTTTTAAATCCAACAACAGAACCTTAAAGGCTTCGCGCCATCTTACATTTAAAATATCTCAAAAATAATTTATATGTAGCTTGGTAAATGGGTCTGATTGGTTTTATATGCTGTTGAAAGCTTAAGGTATAAAGTAGGGCTATTTTTTTGATAAGATAATCTCATTAATTATGAATTTAAAAGTTAAAAACCATAGCAGAATGAATCTTTTAAAGTATTACACTCGTTACCTGCATTTTAACTATGACAAGACCATATTGTCTTAAAGTAGAGCTTATAACATTGTTTAAGTCTTCAGTGATAAACGCGTTCCATTTCAATGCTTATTTGCTTTTGATTCAGTAGTGTCTGTCTGTGCTCTTTAAGAAATCTAATGAATTTTCTGGAAAGTTCAGGTACGAAGCCTGTAAATAATTCGAAACAATAAATCGGAGTCGAAAGCCCCATATTACTTTTCTGCAAACATGTCCTGGTGGAAAAGATAAGTGTCTGAAGTTTGCTTTGTTGCAAACGCAACGGTCTGTAATATTTTTACGTTTTGAATTTTGACGTTTTGTTCTTTAGATAATTTCACTTTAAGTGTTGGTAAATTTTATCCACTGTTTCGAATGTTTTATGGTCCTAATAGTTTCTCACTTCAATCCCATCATCTTCTAAGAAGAAATAGTGTTAAAATTTGACAGTTTTGTGTTTGCAACGATGCAAACTTCAGACACCTGAAAAGATTTTATCAAGTAGTGCAATATACTGCTGAAATTCAGCACAATGCACGTTTGAAATGTTTGAGGACGAAAGCGTAGATTACAGTATGTCAATGTAATTAATAGAGTTCATATCTTCGCTGAGGAACGATTCCTCGACTCTTATATCAATTATATAGTTCCAGACTATTAGGCTTATCGTAGGTTCACAGTTGTTGCTTTATAATCCTGCTTGTTTTCTATATTCTCTCCTTCGCCTACAGACAAATAATAATAATAAAAAAATCTGTATAACATAACAATATTGACTTATGGAAAACTAAAATAACTTTAGCAAAGAAATTTGTCAGTAAGCCATTTTCAGATGCTTTTAAGGCTGCTTTGAATAACGAAATTCGCCTAAAAGTTGGATTCGTCTGATTACACATAATTCAAACTATATTTTGGTGCCCTCAGACCTAGCTATCGTATTTTTATCGGAGAGCTAGTTATGTATTTGTCAGGACACATTAATTGTAAAGACATTTCCCACGCGTCTGCATCTATTCCAGCAAATTCAGTAACCCTAGAAGCAAAGAAAAATGACACTGTCTTGGAAACAGTGCAAACATTTCTGAAAAATAATAAGACGCCAGATGCAACGTCAGCATAGTGAAAACTATTAAAACCGCGGAAGATGAACTTCTCGCCCAGTTGTTCGTATACTTTCGTCACTTTAACATACGGAATTCAAAATCTATTAAAACATAACACCTATTAATTAAAATTGTTTCAATCATTTGACTAGTTCGTTTTCCGTTCAATCCCGGTGGTTATTTGGGATTTATTTATTTTTACCCTCCGTTCGCTTCCCAAGACATAATTAGCTATGGCTACTTACTGGCTTTGTAGCCTTCAGGCAAACTTCCCAGATTCTTCAATGAATGGTTTGAGCAGGATTCGGTCATTTTTGATTTCTACTAGGAACTTAACAGCAAGCTCTAATGGTGCTTTCTAACAGAGTAGTTTCCGGTCAGAGCAATAATTTTCTTGTCATTGAAGCTCTCATTTTGTGTTCATCTCGTAATATCAATAAAACACTCGATCAACAATTAAAAATAATAACAACGCATCACAAGGTGTAAATAATTGTCATCTGTGTTCTTTTTTCTCCGAATTATATGAGAATGTTTGCCTTCTTAGCAGCAGGTTCGCGGTTTTATCTATATTCACAGTACACTACATTTGACTAGTTCATCGTTGAGTATAAGTATATTTAGAAATAACCACTTGCAATGTATGAATCAAATATTTCTGATTTACACCAGTGCCAGTGATACACGTTTTGCTTGTACAAAATTGTGGTGATTTCTCGACATTTCAAACTAGGAAATGCCTTGGGACAAATTAAGATTTCAGACCCAGAGTTAATAATTCGAGTTTAAAATTTATTATGCATGTTGTATCCTTAAATTCTGTGGAATAGAGTCTAGAAGGTAATTTGTATAAACATTTTTTAAAACATTTGAACCATCTTATTCGTTAATGCCAAAGCCGAGAAACAATACAAATAAATAAATCTATTCAGAAAATGAATTCAAATCTACTCATTTTCACTGTCATTTAAATTGAATGCCTTAAATCTCATTCCAATTGGTTATTGCTTGCCTTCATAAAGTCTAAGGTCCTGTCTAGTCTTGACAAGCCTCCTTATCTCCCGCTTCAAACACTATTTGGCTCAATTCGATTAGGCTTGGTCCCCAGTGTAGTATTGATTTAATAAGCCTCGGCGGCATTTCTTTAGGCAAATCCTTCGGGTGTGTGTTGGCGGTCTTATTGAATAGTATTCATAAAAACAATCATAATAAGATTTTCGTAAGAGCATGAAAATCCATTGCAGACATGCCATGTCCACTTCATCCTACTGCCATCTAATACCAAAAAAAAAAGTTTTTCATGCGAAACAAGAAAGCAGCAAAAAGTAATAAAATGAGGACGAACGAGAGAATTTCACATTAAAATAGAATTCATGAATGAATTGATTGACTGAATGGACGAACAATAAAATTTCATTGAAATATTTCTTGTGAAATTGATTGGCGGAGCGCATTAAAGTTAGCTGGTGGTGCTATGCTTGATTAAACTTTGTGGTGGATTTCTTATGAGACGATGAAGATTATGCTGAATTGTTTTCATTGTGGGTTGGGTTTAAAGGAGCTTGATAAAAGATGTTATATAGAATTTCACGTGGAATGTCAGCCAATGGTGTCAAGTCAGATATATAGAATTCTAGAATTTACAAAGAAAAAAATTCAAAAATTGGTCTAGAATTTGCCTTCTTCAGCAAGAAAAAAATAAAAGGAAGAGTCAGATAAACAGAAAGTTAAAAATTACCATCCTTGCTACGTGAAGATGTATGTGTTGCATATTTAGAAAATTCGATATTGATCGAATAGAAAGGACTCACATTGTCTTTCGCCCATTTGGAAGTTTATTGAAAATACCAAACAGCTTAAAGTATCGCAAATATGTGTAGGATGACTTAATTAATTGAATATTTTTTCGAAGCATGTTCCATTTTGAGAGCATGATATTGTTTTTTCACATCCTCTATAAGTAAAAATCAATATGAAAAACTGGCGTATGACCTTTTATTTTCATTTTCCTTGCAAAGCATTCTTGTCTTATGATAAATTAAATTAATTTTGTTATTGTATTTCATTCATCGACAAAATTTTAATATTGAATTTTTATGCTATTGTACAATGTCTTACAGTTCCTATCAGAATTCAGAAAAAACTACTTCGATACGTTCGGAAAAATGTAATTTTGTTATTCAGCTCTTGAGAATAATACACAAAATTACTTCATGTTATCGTTCAAAAAGGAGTTTTGCACTTAAAATGCTACCAATAAAGCCAATGTGTTCCAAAAAATTTCTATTGAAACTAAACCCATGTGTCTTGATCGTTCCTACCTTATATTGATTAAAACCAGTAAAGAGTGTGTCACAGGATCGAATGGCCAATCATATACACAGAATATTTTAAAGCCCCCATATTTTGCCTTTCACTAACATGAATATTCTTAATCCTCATCAAATATGACGAGTTCAAATGTCAATCCTATCGTATTTGTGGCTTTGTTATTCCTTGAGTAAAAGCTGGCCCACCTGAACTAAGGATCTGGATATTAAATGAAATGATCTTGATACTATGTGATTAAGCTCGCTGGTGGTACCAGCGAGTACCCTTACCACAATATGGTATGGTACACTTACCACAATATAAAAATAAACCGGCACCTCGACCTTGCCTGCAGATGTACCAGTCTTCTTCTCTCTTGGAACCGTTTCTCCCTTTTCAGTCCAGTGTATTGAATGTTCTTTTCTCTCTTTTGTAAAGTGATTCACCCATGTTTCATCCATGGTTATGAGTGTACGCAAAAATTAGCTGCTGTGAAGCTTCCCTAAGAACACAATTGAAACATTTGAACGCGACTGTTTTTCCTAGAGTGTGAGGAAAGTACCCATCTTGCACATAGCGTTCTCATATCTAAATTTTTGAATAATATGCAAGGAACCACACTTTTTGATATGCCTACTATGTCTGCAAGATCGCGCACTTTCATTTGACGAAAATCCTATACCCCCTTGTGGATTTGCTCATCTTGACAGCTCTTACGGCCTCGTTAAAACCCTGCTACGCAATACTTCAGTGTTGTAAACGAAGGAGTAAACTTACTCAGAGTATAACCTAATTCAGCTTTAACATTGGTTGGGCTGTGGCGTTTCAAATAAAAATATTGTATTACATAACGATGACCCATTTTCATCATTTACACTAATTCACTGAAAACGTTCGTTATTGATGGCTGCTAAACAAATACTAAACAACGTGACATCTTCAAACTTGAAACATATGATTGATACGAGGGTCGTTTGATAAGTCCCTGGCCCAAGTAAGAAAAAAGCATTTTTTCCGGAAATTTTTTTTTTATTTTTCAACATAATCTCCCTGGAGGTTAATACATTTGGTCCAACGTTTCTCAAGTCCTTTCATACCATTCAAAAAGAAATTTTTGTCACAGTCTGCAAAAATTGGGAAACGGCGTCTTTCACCTCTTGGTTCGATGAAAATTTTTGTCCACCGAGGTGAGTTTTCAATTTGGGGAACAAAAAAAAATCACATGGGGCCAAGTCGGGCGAATAAGGTGGGTATTCAACGATCTCATACCGCAAATCGTGTAATTTGGACATGGAAACCGCGCAGGTGTTGACAGGGGCGTTGTCGTGGTGGAACAAGATCTTCTTTTTCTTCAAACCAGGACGTTCCTTTTTGATTGCCTGGTCCAAACGGCCCAAAAGTTTTGCGTAATATTCCCCGTTAATGGTTTTCCTCTCTTCCAAGTAATCGATCAGAATAATCCCCTTACTATCCCAGAAAATGGTGGCCATCACTTTCCCCGCCGATTGGACCGTCTTTGCCTTCTTTGGAGCCGGTTCTCCTTTCTTATTTCACTGCATCGACTGTCGGTTCATCTCCGGAGTATAGTGATGGACCCACGTTTCATCCCCAGTAACGAAACGCCTCAAGAAATCGTCAGGATTTTTACGGTAGAGTTCGAGAGACGCCATTGAAGTCACGACTCGGGTGCGTCTCTGGTCGACTGTGAGCAGGCGCGGCACCCAACGCGCAGTTAATTTTTTCATGTCCAAATCAACTGTTAGGATGTGATGCACCCGTTCAGTTGAGATGCCTATGGACTTAGCTATGTCATGCACTTTAAGTCGACGGTCACTCATAACTAAATCGTGCACTTTTTCAACGTTTTTGTCCGTCAACACACTTTTTGGCCGCCCGGAACGTTCCTCGTCAAGAACACTCGTACGCCCGCGTTTGAATTCAGCAACCCAAAATTTTACTGTTGCATATGAGGGTGAGGCTTCACCATACACGGGATCGAGTTCGACTTTTATCTCGGCCGGCGTTAAACCTTTTAAATAAAAAAATCTTATGACCGCTCGGCACTGGACGTGCTCCATCGTTGACGATTCGCGTGACACGTCAACTTAGAATGGCTGCCAAAAACAAACTGTTACCTACAGAAACCTGAAAAAATTCATGAGACCGTTCGAAAGTGCCATCTACCTAGCGACAGCAAAAACTTTTTCGTGAAACCACGTTTTGTCATTTGGGCCAGGGACTTATCAAACGACCCTCGTAGGTTGTGTACTCTCTGATGCAGTCGTGGTATCTATGCCAAGCCGAGAACGTATGGGACACACCTTAGTAAAATAGAAATTTAGTTTAAATCGAGATTCGTCCCTTATTTGTAACTCTTTTCTTCCTCAATGGTCCTATAATTGTTGTGTGTAAGTGGTGAAGTACGGGTAATGATATTTCGCGAAGGAATTCTGACAAACACAACCCATCTGCCGCCTGAAGGAATGGGAGCACTGTCAAAACACTTGTCGAACTATCGCGGACATCAATTTGCAACAGCAGATATGTCTTTATTAATATTACTACTACTATTATTTCTTCTTCTACTACTACTACTACTACTACTACTAATACAAAGCTTCTACGACAACTATTGCAAATACTAGAACAACTAATTGTACTGCTACTACTACTACCACCACCACTATTACTACTGCTACGACTACTACTACTACTACTACTACTACTACTACTTCTATTTCTACAACTACTAATACTTCTCATTTAATTTTCGCTTTTTGAATCATATAATTTAAAAGTTCATCACTATTTTCGAATGCTTTTACTATGTCTCTTCCTACCTTGTAATAACTTCTTCTTGTTTGTTTTGAATCTGAGAAATGTCTTGTGTAACTTCATATTATGCTCTGAATATTAAAGCAACAACTTGAGATCAATTTATTTCTAAAACGTGTTCATTTGAATTTAAGGATATAAAAGCAATCTTAAAGTCCCTTCTATTACATATTCCTGGCAAATTTTCTTTCAAAGTTTAATGCTAAGTGTTTTTGCTCTTCCCATTCCAGACACTTCTCCACACAAATGATGCTTGAGTATCTTTAAGGAAGACCACACTGTAAGTACCGGAATCGATTTTTCTTTAATATTACATGAGCACAGCACACATATCCGTATATCTGGGTTCTTTTTAAGTTTCCTCAATTTTACTTAAACTAAGCCAGTACGAAAAGGATATTGGCCATTGTCCTAGCGTAATGTAACGAAATATATTTTGTTGATTTTTGGAACTTGGGAGCTTTACTGAAATAAAGTTGCAGTCAATGTATGATAGGTTTGGACAAATTTACTCCGCCTGTGGGATTAATCGTTGCAAAATCCTTTATTTTTTTTTTGATATCATAGAACTTTAAGCCAAAATTTCTATGTTAAAGGTGAATATTCTGTCGAAAATTGATATGATAAATATTCAAAACAGAAAAAAAAATGTCGAGCATTAAAATTAAAATTCTAATGTTTCACGAATTTGAATTGTTCAAAATTAAAAAAAAATTAAATTGTTATACGCAAAATTGCCAAGCCGTGAATGATTTATTCCATCATTCGCTTTTTCCAACGATATAACCTTAACGATAAAATCTTAAGATTTTAAATGCTATAATGAGACTTAAAAACAAAGTATACACACAAAGTAAATTCCATACAAAGTAAAATTGTTTCATTTTTTGCTTTTTTGTTATTTTTCATCTCAAGAATAATCAAAAATTTGCAATTCGAAACACCATTAACTGCATTCAACTTCATTCATTATTCATTCATCATTTCCCAGTTCTACACTTCACACTTTTATAGTTCATACACATTCACTTAATTTATTTTCTTCTCTGGAGAATTGTCCCGAACCGTGACCGCTTGCGGTGGAAATCTTCGCAAAAATAAATTTTTGCAATAGGAAGTTGTTGATTTAAGATGTAGAGTTATAAATTCACAATTTGAATTTGAGGTTGCAATAAAATACTTTGTGGAATTTCATTGTCAGGCTAACGCTTTAAATTGCGTTAAAATTCATTCGGGATTTCACAATGCGGTTTTATTGGCGCAATGTAATTTTTGGATTAAAGTCTTGTAAGTTCAGAAAGATTTTAGATGGTTGAACATGATTTTAGATGGTTATATTTGTTAACGCTTTTGTGTGGTTGCCAGATTATTGGTTTTATTTAGTATAATCGGTATCAAAGTACGTATTTGAGTAGTACAAGTAAGTTTTTTCAGAAAACCATACTTATAGGGTCAGTGAAAATTAGATATGTCTACAGGCTATCAATGCATATACTTTTTTATTCCTTATCATTTAAAATAATTGTATTTCTGCCTCTTTGTTTCGAGACCGTTTTCTGTTCTCTGGAAGCTATTCAGCTCCTTCCATCGACGATCGATTTTGGTCTTCAGGATGTCCCGTCCCAGCTCTAGCTATCAAAATCTTTCGACCACGTCCTCCAATCGAGATAACGAGGGGGCTTTTAGTGCCTTCCTCGCTAGAATTCGTGCAGCTTTCCCGAAGTTTCCCTTCAAGTCTTCGACTTCCACGCTTGTCATCAACTACATTTTTTTATGTTCAATGACATCACCCTAGTTATTCCTATACTACAATGCTATTATTTATACTAACTTATTAAAAAAATGTATAGTTAATATATACATTTATCCGTGAAAAATTATGATAAAACTTAACGAGCGTGTTAAAAGCCAATCCCAATGGTTTGTTGTGTCGATAAGAGCAGGCTTAATCAAATGCTTTTTGAATAAGTCGATGCGAAAAATGATTACGATAACTCAACGATTGATAAAACGATTGATGGTTTGTCTTCTTACAATGAATCAAGTCTGAGCCATAAAGCTCTTACAAATCGCAAGAATATCCTTGTCGTGACTGACAATTGCCATCCAATCGTGATCAGTCGCAAATTTCGTTGAATTCCACTTTGAATTGAATATAACAGTCTTATTGTTGTTAAAGTAATCAAACCTTGATTTCTAAAACTATTTCATTATATAATGAATAGCCTCCCGCCAATATTTTTGCCATCGGTAAATGTCATTACAGTCACAAAAGAAGAACAGAAACACAGTATTAGAATCTTGATATTCTGAAAAAAACATCAATTTTCTCGAGAAAAGGAACCTATTTCGTTACAAGCTGATCAAAAAGCAATCAAACTAGCATAAACATTATTCACCACAACAGATTTAAATCGATTTCGAATATCCTTTATCATATTGTCTGTGCCATGTTAAACAACATTCTTTGAATTTCCCTCCAGTGACTTAAACCAACATACATATTGTTATATTGTTCCCGAAATCGATTGTCTATGACAATATGATAAAAAACATAAACGATAATGTGAAATAAAATTATATTTTACTTCCTTTTTGGGTGTTGTTTCTTGATAGCCGGCATTTTCTCTCTCATATATTCTTTTCGGCATAACACAACACTATGCTATACTATATAGATATTCATTTGTCGTCCATAAAATGGTTTTGTTGCAGTTGTTCTGTTGTTAGCGTTCCTTTCGACGTTGCTGTTATTGTAGTTGTCCTTCTCCAATAATAAATAGTATCGGGGAGACATTATGTAACACTATGTAGAAACGTTGATATTTCTTTGTGAATTTCCATCAACAAACAATTGAACTAAGCAAACCAGAATGACATAATCATGTGCCAACAAACATACGAACAAACAATCCAAGAACTGAATAAGTCGAGAAATATAGTTAAACATACAAAATAAAGTTGTAAAGAAGAAAAGTAAAACGGAAGCTGTTAGTGACTTTCCTACCGGCAAATAATATATGTATATAGCTTGCAGCTAAAATCGAAAAACTCGGGCAATCTTTTGTAGTTCTTAGAAAAGGGGTGGGCTTTAAAGAGTAAGAAATGTTGGGTTCCGTCTTATTCTGAGGTATATATAGTGAACACACAAAGTGGTTATTAATAAGTTTAGTGTTTTCCGCGAAGAGCAGAATTTGAAATTTAGGGTCAAATCTATTTCAAACTCGAAGTCAACTTTGCAAAAAGCTTTTAATGCAATTGGCTAAACGTTCTGCGATCGATTGGATCTAAATTTCTCTAAGATAAAGCCTTTTCCAGCAATTTTCTACTTTCTTTCATCCCATCCTTGATCCAGAAAAATCACTCATCCGGCTTGTTGCACTTTGTATGTAATTCAATTTCTCTTTCTACGTCCACATCTTACCAATGATCTCATCATGATACATCTCTTCAAACTACCCTCATCGTTCCATGAAATTCCAACCAGAGAGCCATTTGTCAACAAAACTATCTTGACTAGTTCTCGCCATTCGGAATCTGTCTTTCGATCTTTTTTTTTTGTTTTTCTTGGCTGTATCTAACTGGCGCCCTAAAGATTTTGCAGATAAATATCAGCCAACCAAGCTACGTTCGTTCCACATCCAATCCTCGAACAACGGTGTCATCATCCTTCACGAGAAATTCGTACGCCAGAAGATTTTTTACTAGGTATGACTCATTTAGGATTGGTGAGACATGAAAGTGCCAAAAAGGAGAAGAGGATGGTAATTGCAAACACCAAGAGCAGTCCAACAAGAGAGTGAAAAGTGCAAAAACAACATCGTCATCAGCAACATCGAATTTGTTAAGAGTTCTAATGGAACGAAGAAAAAAAGTTTATGAGTCATCCTTGCTAAGGGATGACGACTGCCATACTTTCGTAGCACGGAGAGTAGCGTCGCATAAATCAGGATAACGTTTTTTATTGGTATAGCCATGGATTATGAGTGTATTGATTTTATATGGATAGTTGAAAATTGAGTAGAAGGATAGACGTTCATATATATATATATGCAAAAGGAAAACAGACCATTATTCACATTAGTTACACATCGATATAGCATCTAAAGTTTATGGTCCAATAGAGTCAGCATTGACGTCCTCTCATGTTGGACCCTTTTTTTTCATACGAAATGAAGAAGGAGTTGGAGAAAACGTATATTCGTCCAGTATCAATTTGGGTTCTCCACTTTTGAAAAATTGCTGTCAATACCTTTACTCACATTTTATGTGTTGAACTCAGAGGATAACCACATATACGGCACTACATGATGCATTTATTAAATGAAATTTCTTGTTGGGTTATAGTTAAATTTGTTAGCAAAACAGCTTCTTAGCGTAATTGGCGCTATATTGACGCTATATCTAATAGAAAGCTGTTGGCAAACAAACATGAACATTTGACATACACTTTGTGGGAGACTCCTAATAATAACCTAAAATATTCAATTCAACTCACTAGAATTCTTCGAATGATATTGAGGATTCACGAAATACGCTCCTTGAATTTAAGTTGAAGATTTGAATTTATTTGGCGCTGAATATAGAAAGAAAAAATTTAGTAAAAATTTAAACGTACAAGGTTCATATATTCAAGGTTGATCAGCCCTTTGAAAATGCAATGAGAATAGACTCAGTAGAAGTATCACTGGAACCAGTGAAAATGAAGTTGCCTGGAAAGAGATAGACTTTCTCAGAAATCACAGAAATGACAGGAGAAGCCGAGCCTTCTCGGGTGACGCCCACAAAACTGGGTGTTCACAACTTGTAAAGAACACTTGAAATTACTTAAACATCTTAGAAATGTTGAAGGGCGATAATTCTGAGTTAAAAGACCAAATTACTACCGAGTATACAAACGGACGAAAGATGTCAAAACAGGCTGGAAAACTTTCTCCTGTCTTAGTCTGATTCAGAAGCGCTTCGAAAAGAGATCAACTTGATTCAAGTGACAGATCTGAGACATCTAGTGACCACCACAGGACAGGAACCTCTTCGGTTTCTGTAGGACGACAAGGTGATCTATCTAAAGTGTAAGTAATATACGGCGGGTTATATATTGTGAGTGATAAATATCATATCATCAGGCATCAAAGTGAGATGATACTTTGTAACAATTGAATGCCAGCGATGTCAGCACGATTTGAGAAGCAACGATAATCGCTCTTACGATCCTAAGAAAACAAAAAAAAACAGAAAAAGAGAGAGACGAGTCGCAATCTGGAACTTGTGCATGTATTTCACTGCTTTATTCGTCCAACATAATCCTAGGAAAGTTATATTGTCGAAATTATACTCTCAACAACAGTATCACTAATTTAAATCGCAAGTAGAAATTTAAACGGGGTTTCTCAACCTTTAATATTGACTAAGATTCAATCGCAGATGATTTAAAATATGGTAGTAAAATGAATCAAAATAAATGAAATACTCAGCGCGTGGCTGAAAGTGGAATTCATGCTATTTGTTCTACAATCTTCACCATTTAAATCCGAAATATCTTCCCAATCTGTTCCACGCGATTAACCTATTGCATTCAAATTTCGTTCAACTATTTCCACAATCCAAATTCAATTACAAAAACCACAATTTAATCAATGTATAACTCTACGAATTTCCCGACTGCAGAATGTAGATTACAACAATTTTGCGCAGGAGGAGAGTACGGCAGAGAATAATATTTTCGTCCTTTGAGTTGCTACCTCTGCGAAGTTCTGGTGCCATTAATTCGAACACGACCACAATTTAAATCAGTAGAGAATGAATAACACAATAAAACGGCAATGATTTACAGGAAAAGCAGGAAACAATGAAAAACGGAAAATATGATATAAAGCGATAGTAGTAAGTGTGGATGGTGAATACATTACATGAATATTACAGGAAGAAACATAGCAGTTGACGTGAAAATAGACCGAGCAGTTCGAAGAGAGGAGAAAAAAGACCTAGCTGATAAATTACCTGAATAGTATTTTCCTTTTATCCATTTTTCGGATGAATTTAGCTTGGTATATGCATAGATTTAGCACAGTGTTATCGGTGGTATCATGCCAAGGATGTTATATTTAATACGAATGTTTTTTGTTCAGTAGAATTCAACGCAATATACGCAAATAAGAATGTGGTCATCGTAATTGCAGGAAATAATGAAAAATGGCTTAAAATCAGGGCACTTCGGGGTTTTCTCAATGCAATAATTCAATGCCTCAATTGGATGGAACATCTATTATTTTTGGAAGAGTCATTTTTTTTTTAATTTAAGTTTTCCTGATACACTTCTTCTTATCCTGACATGGAACTATAAAATTTTAACAACATTCACCTTCATTCTGACAGAGCTTAAATACTTTTTCCGCATTGTATTTCAAAAGAAAGTTTAATTTGAAAAAGTACCAAATGCACAACCTTCAAGTCTAGCCACGACTGGCTTTGACACATAAAAACCAACAACCATAAAATAGTTTTAATAAATTATCTTGAAACCTTTTGCTCTACTCTCTACTGCACACAATCTGCTATATACACTGGCTTTCATTCGCTTTTCTATCCTCTTTATTCCAGCACGGCTTGACATTTTCTACTTCTATTATAATTTGCATACAAATGACATCCAATGCACAATAATTAAATTTCACACCTCCACCCGCTTGCCACTCTGATTTGCTTCATCTTTTTTCAAATGTCATTCAAAGACATAGTATTAAACGTGATTTTCCCAACATGTTGTTTTTGATGTGCACAACCATATTCCGAGTCGAACAGAGAATGAGCGTAAGAAAAGCGAGATGTTGAAATTGAGGGTGGAAAACCAAATGGACAGTTCTCTTGTTGGGGCTGATTTATATTTAAGATAATCGAAAAGTGTTGAAAATCATACTGCTTGTCATAGAATAGATAATTGGGTTTCATGTCAGCTTGCTTTTCTGATGTTTTTGACGTAGAAAACATCAGATACTCGCTTTGCTGTTTACTCCAAAAAGGCCAAAGGCTAAAATCATTAGAATACATCGTTGTTATTTCCTACTGAGAATAGAATCAATATTCAAAAAATCGCTAAATTTTGACTAAATATTTAAATCCTTTAGTTAGATCAGGTAACTATGTGGACCAATGAACGTTGAAGATATTCGTTCATGTTTGCGGCACTGCGGTTTCTATAACATACGATGAAAGAAGCTGAGCAACTCTGTATAGTAAATTTGACAGATGGCCTAGACGTATAAGTCTTCAAGATTTCGATACTGGACCAAGAAGCGTGAAACGAAATCATTTTCGTCCAATGTTACAATTTCATATACATCGAAGCTTATCAGCTTTCATCGCTTCTGGGACGCTTCTCGCTATTTGAAAAGATTTTCTATCAAACTTTCCAAGCTATGAGGCTTGTAAACCAAAGCAAAAACAACTAAAAAAACTACACTCAAGAAAAAGCCCCTTGGGAAGTCACTTATTGGAGCGACACCGCCATCATGGAAAAGATTCTGAGAGGGTCTCTTCAGAATTGTTTTTAATTCTGCTCACATTGAGACCATGATGCCCGCATGGAATTGCTTACACATACATTATTCTATTCTTTGAAAATAATTTTTTTAAATAAAAATATTTTCCAAATTATTTTTGATAAATTTTCTAGTTATTTTCTAGTTAGTCTTTGATTACAAGCGGCTTCTCGCTCTCCATTAGTATTCGAATAGCTGCTCGGTCACGTGTTTGTGTGGTTCCTTTCTCCAATTACGGTGATCCTATGCATATTATTTTTCGGATACCTTGGATATGAGCGAAAAGCTCAAGAATACGTGGGTTCCTTTTAAGGATTTCCCCGCTATAGCCTGCCATTGTTTTCATCGGTTGTCAAAAATGGTAGTTTTTTGTTGATCATTTCCTTCTTCAAAATTTATTTTGAATCATTTGTTCCATGTTCACCAATCCTAAGTTTAACCGTAAACAATGAAAAAGGATATATCAAACATAATAGACAAAATAGACAAAAGTAAAAAGTGAGGAATAAAATAATATTGTTTTCATACAAACATTGTTTTCAACTCTTTTTTTTCACATAGCAATTTCCTAATGTGATTGCACCCAGCCTATTTAATACTCTTTTACTTTTTAATTGTCTTTGGCTCTCAACTGACTTCCGCGTTTTTAGACATCTACGTGCTTCTGCTATCCCCTTGCTGTCGCTACTTACCGTCAAATTCACTATGAACACAATGGACGAAAAATGACTTGATAAATAAGATAAGAAGAAACATTAAAATACCCAAAAAGCAAAGAAAAAAGTGAAAACGACAAGAAAGCAAATTAGCAAAACTTTTCAAAAAGTACAACATCAACGTAGCCTTCAAAACAAAACGCAATTTGAGAAAATACTACGAACAAACCCAAACAAAGTTGACCCGCTAGATGGTCCACGAATGGCTGTACACATATTAACTTGTGAAACAATCAAGAAACGTTCGTCAGACGAATCATAAATCAACAGATAAGCTCTCATTCGGACAAAATCTTCGAACGGCTAAAACAGCAAGAAAGCATTGACCATACCGTAAAATGACAGCAAAAAAAGGGACGCGAGCTTAATCAAGAGACCCAGCCAAAATAGAAAAATCACGGACTTCTTCCCCTCCTGCTTAAAAATAGGACCACTACTTTCCATAGGTACCATATCTGCTTGTGTTGGATTTTAAATTAGTGTACCTAAGACCGACAAGCTTGGGGCGAAACCGGACATCAAAAATGTCAGAAATGTGTACGATGCAAAGAAATGGGCGGGGAATAAGGTTAAAAATAACAACTTTTTTAACCCTGTCGGACAAAAAATCCTCCTAAGATACCATTGGTCTTGCTACATTCTCCATATGTCTTCTTCGAACGTAAGGAAACATTTACTCCCACTTCGTTCCAGTCTTCTTCGGAGGAAAGAAAATTTTCACGTTACTTCATCCCATAGTAGAGGGAATTGTTTCAGTCTGAGGATTGCGCGGCTCCTTTCTCTTTTACCTCCCGCTCAAAATTGCAACTTGAATGTGTTTAGGGTTACCTGGTGTTATCTTGCTGGAAGACTGACAAAATAGAAAGGTTCTAAATTCAATCGGTCCTTGCATATATCTCGATTCAGTATTCCCTGTATTCCGTCAATGTAAATAGAGTCACCGATAAAATAATCCTGAACGTTGGAAAGGAGTGCAATGTGAGGGGATGAGGGGAAATTACTTATGCCTTTTCTTTATTTTTATTTAATTTTTATTTTTTGATAAATAAGTTTAAGTTATTTAGAAAAATAAGTTAATATTGATCTATTATTAATAAGATCTGCACCATCGAGAGTACTAATTCCAAAAGTTACAAGTTCACTATCCGAATAGGATCAAACTTTTGCAACACTCGCTGACTTGTAAGAGTTCTTTATGCCAAGGCTTTGTTTTGAAATTTATTTTGTGGCTTATATTTCAATTAAAATATTCTTATTTTTTCATTTATACAATCCAAAGAGGTGTTTCCGACAGATAAAATTAAGTCCTACATTACAGAATGAAATAATTAATAGAAAAAAAATTTTATTAAATATTAAACGTTAATTACAACATCTTATAACCGCCAGAAATTTATAACATTCAAAAATTGTAAGCAAATCCAATTATAAACCATTGAATATCAACAACCTTCAATATTGACACAATTTAAAATTATACAATCAGCAAAAATTTCATTTTGATTTCCTTTTGAAATTATTTATCAACAAAATGCACTGACTCATATTATTATTATGAAAACACCCATTGGAACTTCATAAACTCGCGGTTTCGCGGATATTTAAAGCGCCGCGTCATGTGCATATATGAGCGTGCACATGTCTGTAGAATTATTTATAGATTCAATTTTAATTTTTCCTATTTTTTTCATTTAAACTCATGATTATGTTTGCATTGATATGCAAAACGAAGGAACAAAACAAAACATTGTGAAAATTGATCACATCGTTTCCAGCTGTTACATATGGGATACAAACTGAGTGTGAGGATGTAACATGTGTGCTTATTTGATGTGCGATTTTTTTTCTATTTCGCTCAGTGTCTGACTGGGGCAGTCAATAAAAACTGTTTTGATTAGCAGGAGACCAGAAATTGGATATAAATTAGTTCAAAAGTAATTTAAATAGGATACTTCACAGTGTGGTGTCGTATAATGCTGTGCTGAAAAGATTCTGTAAGCGCCTACTCAGTACTTGATATCATGTATCCGTTTGTATCGATTCGGGGCGATAAAAATTTCACTGGTAATAAAGTGATGTGGGCATCGAGCCAGATTTGTTTAAAAAAAAGCATTTCTCTTGGTTTTCTTTCTTGCTCATGTAGAAATGTGATGGGAGTAGGATTGCTAAGATTATAGGATTATGTGTGACAGTAGAACGAAATTAAATAAATTAAGTGAATGACTAACTCGATATCAGAGTTCATAAGGGATACAAGGCCATGCAAATTTTCATAATCTAATTTTATATTGATGAGATGAATCGTAGCAATTGAACGTTTTTCGTTTGAGAGCTTTTATTTTTACTAAAGGGAGTAACATCTTCGTTGCTATTATCATCTCATAAGGCACGTTTTCATGAGATTGCTCTTTTGAAAACTATAAAATGAAAATTTCATTAGACAGAAGAATGAGCACTTTCTGCTTTGATGATAATGTGACAAGGACACTTAGATTACAAATCACATACTGAGTGTACTCTCACCAACAGGGTAATTTCTAGTTTGATATTCACACTGTAAAATTAAAAGGATTGCAGTCGTAATTGTATCTCATTTTTAGAATGATAGAGGTTTTACTGTATTCAAACTATACGTAAATAGATTTAAGAATGGCTACGACATTTTACTATAAAAAGAAAAAGTGCATTGAACTGACTGTGTTTCTACATGTTACTCCTGTTGCACTTTTATTCATTTTACTCTAAGCTATAGTCACCACAAAGACCTTATCTATCCGACCTTACCTATCTTATCTATCTACTATACAGTGAACTACTAAGGAACTAATGAAAAGAGAACCTGTTTGGGGTTTATTTTGCAAAAGAAACTGGAATTCCGGAAGGACTTTAGTAGTGGGTAAATTTTTCTTTAAACGTGAAAACAATTGACCAAGTTTTGTTAAGAGCTCAACTCACTTTATAAATTTCGGAAAATGTGTTATTTTTCGAAAATACGTTGGTCCCAGTGTCTGCAACGTACTACAAAAACTCTATTGGGAGTGTCTTGTGTCCAAAAATCCAAATGCAAACGATTCCTCGATCAACCTTATAGTTCTGATTGGTCCCTACCTAATTTCAGTATTTTTCTCAATCCAACGAAACCTCATCTTGGGGCGGGAAAAGGGATATATTTTTCGACAATGTGAAGACATACGACCGGACAAATTGGAATGCTCGATAAGAATGGGATTCTGAGAAGAAAAACATTCATAGATAAGACAAGAACCGGGCGACTTTATATTTAAGGACTGTAAACACTTGTATCTACTTCAACAAATATTTTTCGAAATTCAAGAACTGTTTTTCGTTACTAGTTATATTATCCTCGTCAGGGTATTGACCTTTGTGTCGTTGATAGTAAATGGTCCTTGACATGGTTCAATAGATTATCAAAACGTGCCAGCGTTTTCAACATAAAGATGCTTTAGAGTATCAAAGTCAAGTCTTTCATTTATTTGCCGTTTTTGATATTTTTAAATGATTGCATAAGGAAAGTATTGGATTGGAAAAAGTGTATAATTTCTGCAGATGAGACTAAAAATCCCGTAAAAAAAAGAATTTTCGAGTTTTATTAGTTAAATTTAAACAAAAAAAAGTTAATCAATTTTAGATAATTTTTCAAAAAATTTTGAGGTCACTTTCCCATCCTCTAAAATTTTCTCTACATCATACAAAAGACGTGAAAATATATAAAAAAAAATACCACAAGAAACATTCATAAAACTAGTAATATATGTCAAGTAGTCATAAAAAGTGATTTATAAGGATACAAAGCTCAAAATCCTATAATTTCACTGTCAGTGTTAATTTTTGCAAATAATTTACACCCGTAAACATGAAAATTCATTATACTATTCAAAATAGCAAAACACAAAAATTCATTATTATGCATAATTCTTCTAATGCGAAATTCGAAAGTCACCATCGATGTTTTACATTCAAAACATTCACGCGCTTTATTTATTATTGTAGCGATCAATTAGAACACAAAATCAAATAAACAATCGTAAAATGTGAAAAACACTAAGTCAAGCTAACAGATTTTGTTTATTTGATCATTTCACTTATTGACTGGCAATATTTAAGTTAAAGAATCGTTCATTCTATGGTGAAATTGTTCTACCACATTAAATAGTTTAAATTTGTTAAATTTATGGTTGTTTGACCTGCACTGAATACGCCTTCGGAGGAGTGATAAATTATAAAAATAGGCAATGTATAGAATTGTTCGACAAACATTTCAGACAGTTCAAATTAACTTGAGCTTTTAAATTGCAAGAAAACAGCTGCAGCCAAACAATAAACCAAAAAAAAAGCACACGACCGATGATGTACTATTAAAAAATATTTAAATGAGTTTAAAATAAACAGTTCCGCCGTTCTGACAAGAAAAGTGGAAAAGAAATGAAAACTTTGCATGACCACGCTTTGGTAAGTAAAGAAAATAGAATATAAATTGAAAGGTTCAGAAAAGTCAATGGAAGAAAAGTGTCAATTTTAATTTGTTTGAAGCCACTCATGTTAGCTCTAAATATACGTATTCAATACTGACTGAAGTTTCGGCAAATTTTAATGAAAAAACATGGATTGCATTAAAAACATCCTTTGGGAAGCGTACGGGGAACAGCCCTTACGCTGTTTGGTGCTGTTGGTGTATCGCTTTACACCAACCTAAATAATTTGCGTCCATAAAAAGTACGACCTCCTACTTAACCTCCAGGCATAAGCCGATTCGATACAAAGCAAAGTCTGACGAATCTACAGAACATAATACAAAAAATTTGGCAGATTGTCTCAAAAAAAAAGGGAAGCAAGCCTGCATTTTGAGTGCGAAATGTGACAACGTAATCATCCAAGATCACTTTTGCCGAGGTTTAAGCATAACCAGTACTGCAAGTTAGTAGCGCTTGTTTTGAATAATGATCGTCTACGTTGCTTTACTTTATTCACACGGTATAGATACCCCGAGAGGGGCGGTTGAGTCGATATACTACGAGTGCTAAGGAAGGCCTATGACAGGCTGCTGTCACCTGCTGAGGAGCCTGTTCTGCCTGAAACTTCATTTTTCGTTTTTGGTAGCCAGAAAGTAGACTTGAGCAACAACCAGGTTTAACTTGGGTATCGTATGTCGGTGTAAACGAACTAGAACCTCATTGCATTAAAGGACAGGATGTTTGGTGAGGCTTATAATTACTCCTTGCGTCGATTAAGAGTTCAACTGAGTTCACTTTTACGGTGGGGCGAAGCCTAATGGTGACAGGTTTTCAGACAAAAAACTACAGATATATTTTTTCCATGGATCGCCATTGTGTTTGTTTTAATTTTTAAAAGTGTTTTTAACGATATGCAGAATGAATCGGTGCACGGATTTACCACGAATTTCTTCCATATTATCAGATTTTTCCTTTAGTATACATATTCTGATACTTCCTGACTCTACTTATGTAACAATGTAGCTTTGTGAAGGTTCCTCGATGTGTGCTATGTTCCATCAATAGCTTCCCGAAAGTAACCGAATACTTTTTGTATAACCCAGAATTGATCCTTTGGTACGATTTTTCGCACTTACCACATTTATCCAGATCTCAACAAAAATAGGCACAACTAATCGTGCATATAAAAATTAACGCGGTGCGCTACAGTATGACTTATGAAGTTTTCCTTTTATGGAGCTCATATTCGATCAAATGTTTCAGTAACTTTAACAGTGTAGTAATTAAGTCACCGAGAAAATTTCTCTCAGAATTTATCAAAAAATTACTTGTGACAACACTTGGCATCATATGAAATTAAATTAAAATTCAGTCATCTTCAAATAGTTAGCGAAAAGGCAAACATACCACTCGTGTTGATACCACTAGCCGATATCTCTATGAACTGAGTTTTGTCCTTTTATCAACATGCAAAGTTAGATTTAGTGGTCATTTTATTAACGTTCCACTCGTTAGTAAATGCTTTATCCCAAAACATTTGTTTGTTTTTTTCTAAAAACAAAGCATGTCATAGTCAAATCAACTAGAGAATAGAAAAGTCAATCGGTTGGATATCCTCATTTGAGTTAATCGTGCCCAAAATCTAGCGGTTGTACATGTATAAAATAAGTGACTTCCTCGAGGAGAAGAATCGTTCAACCGCACTTAATAGGAAATATCATGAAAGAGAGTAAAACTAGAGAGATATGCTACTACACCTAAACTACACGTACTACATATACATACCTTTTGCACATAAACACAAAACCTAAGGGAATAAAAGCACTACATAGAAAAAAAAGCAATTTGTACCCTACTTTCCTCGGAGGCATTGTTATTACGCTGTTGGGTTAACATCAGTATGTAAATCTTCACGCAACAATGAAAAAATGTGAGAATATCTCGTTGCTTTTTACCGCTACAACAATAATGTTTTGTTACTTTCCTCCGTCCTCAGTTGCTATCTATGCATTTGTTCCCGCCTTCTCTATCTCTCCTTCTCTCTCTCTCTCTCTCTCTCTGAGGAATTTCATTATAGTAGCTAATGTGTAAGGTCCAGTTTTCCCTATTTTTATCCAGCACAAGATTCAAATAGATGCCTCTATATGTAGCTTCAATACAGCTTAACGATTGGTTTTATGTTCCAGAATTTGTAACAAGGATACTAAAAAACTGCTAAAAAGCAGTTATAGGCGCCTTTTTTCTGATTAACAAACGTACGAACTGACTGTTGAAGGATGATTTGTGTTATTGTAATTGTATAACTATGTAACTTTAAAATAAAAAAAAAATATATAACTATTAAACATGTTAAAACCCCGTCAAAAACATTCCCTTCACATTCAGTGTCAGCTTTGAAAAGTATTTCTTGAATTACCCAAATATGATATCACCGTGACATCATGGATCCTTTTTTGCTTGTTTTCTTTCTTATGCTTTAACTTCGCCATTTAAGTTGAAGCCGATAAAATACATATTTTTCCGCATTTTTAGTCGAACTTTAAACGTCACATGTCCCAACTAAAGGATATTTCACTCTCAGGAAAGCAACCTACTTATATAAAGTGCAAATAAACCCTTGTTAGCACGGAGTGAATCTCCTATGTGACCAACATACGTCTTTCGCTCATTTTCCGGATAAGTACTTTCCTTTCGCATATGCTCAACGTAAATACGACCGTAGTAAATCTTTGAAAGTTGTTCTGCCTTCATTTTGCCAACGTCAAATTTTCACTTTAAATCCTTTCGCAAGCTCAATTTCTGTTTCGACCCACTAGTCTTGTTTCAGAATGATTCAAATGTAGATCTGATTTTGAATTTGTTTTGCAGAGATGCTAGGAGTATTCATCTTACGAAAATCGTAGCAAATCCTGCTGTATTTAGCGAGACTGGATTATATTAAAGCGGAACATTTTTCAGAAGAACATAATACTTTAATAATAAATAAGTTCTGTTAGTATTGTTATGTTTAACTTTTAAAATCTCAGAGGACAAGAAGAATAAGCGCTCAGATATTTTCACTTAAATATTAAAATTTCTTTGAGTTTTTTCACCCATTTGTCTCGTTTTCTCCGACAAGATTCGCATAAATGCAAATTATCTGATAAAAACATTAAATATTCGCTTGGCTCGTACTCTTCTTTGGGTCATCAATCAATCTGACATAATAACACCACACTTCCTCCAAGCCATCGCGACAATGTAACAAAGCAACGTACCCCTGATTTTCGAAAAGATACTTTTCACTTGTTATGCTCAAATTTCATGAGGAAAAAAATAGAGTGTCCTCCCAAATAAATGCGCAATATTTACCTTAATTTCGTTGCAACAACTCTAATATTTCTGTCATTTAACTTTTTAACATAGTCAGGAGCTGAACACAAATACATACGAACAGGGAAAAGCCACAAGAGACAGGAGTGAAACTTTTGGGAGTTATCTCTAAATGAAAAGTTTGTTTTGTGAGTTATAGTTAGATATTAGACTTGTAACTACAGATGATAGAATTCTTCCATTGTACCAATGGAGATTTTTGCTTTTTTTGTTAATTTAATGATAATAATTGTTTTGGGAATGTTTTCAACTACAAAAACCGACTTAAATAGGTGTTTACCACAGTGTAGATAAAGGGGCCAGTTGGATGAATATGAACCACCTAATTAAATATGCAAATGATGTTCTGATAACGTACGAAACTTCTATCGTTTAGTAGCAACTCTAGCAGTTAGTCAAGGGTAGTTGCGCTCGTGGATATTTCAAACTGATAAATAATGTTTAAAGGTCGTTGGAAGCCTAATGGCCCTTTACGAACAAGTAACTAAGGAAAGGATATTAATTTAATGGAAGTAATACACGTAAACGTTCTGGGAATCAGCAAGGATTCAATTGTCTTTAGAATGATTTAGTGTATTCATTAGTATAATGTGTAAACGGTTTAATAATTTTATTCCAAATAGTGTTGTTAATATAATAAAAATGTTTCGCACATTTTCTCGTACAGGATGTCTGTTAAGTTGTGTAAATTATAAATAAAAGATAAAAAATCGGATGGTTGTCCGGTAGTCATTAATACTCGAAATCAATTTCAAATACATGTGAATCGATCGTAAGGATAAAAAGAATACTTTAAATTCGTTAATTTCCTTCTCTAAGTATTTTCTCTGAACTTTGATCCATCAATTGATTTACTTATACCTGGGAAAAATGGGCTTTGGAAATGGCGCACGCCACCTTTCCATCCCTAGAACATTTTTGCCGTCCATTTTCATGTTAAAGGACAGGCAAGAACAACTTGACGAACAACTTGAAATTTGGCTGTAAGAAGAATGATCCATGATTTCTACAGCAGCTAGCGCAACATTCGCACTGTTCTAGGATGCATGATCGTACAAAAGGAGAATCCGATTGGTGAATTTTCTCCGTCTTTTGTCCCTCAAATTATCTCACAGATGTTCTAGTTACTCGCTATCTAAAGTGACACCCTTTCACTAATCACAAAGAATAATACTCTGTGTTTTCAAGGAATCAGAAACCATTAGTTTCCCAGCACATATGATCATGGTGAACTTCGTTCAGGTATGGCGTGCCCGTTTTGTTTCACTGCATGGAGTCCCATGTTAATTCCCGCTCTTGCGAGTAATGCAGATGCAGTGGAAAACTTGATGACAAAGAACTTTCCTTAATCCTTAGGACGACAGAGTCTACAGTCCATATACACCAAAAGTAGCGCAGGAAGTTATCCCGTTCTGGGGTTGGTCATTTGGGTTATCGCTTACTCAGATTCGCATGTTTGAAAGATCAGTGGTTCATGCAACTTGGAATCAGTTTCAACTAATTTTATCCCTCACCTATCTTAAAATGTGCAATCTATCTGACACCATTTTCCTTTAACATATACTAGGTCTCTTCGGAAATTCTAATACTTCGATGACATATTTGCCGATTTTGGACTACTCTCATGCGAATATGCGTGACGCACACGTTTCTAACAAAATTACCAAGAAATTATTGAATAATTTATTTTGCAAGTCATAATCCCTTAAATACTTCCAACGTACGAAATAACGCAATGAATAGGTCTTCATGATTGAATTAACACGTTCCTGTTCCATCTATAAGTTTAACCTACTAGTTCCTTGCAACATTAAAAGGCAACCCTTCAAGTGTCCGAGTGTAACTCGTACGGTTAACTTGGAGGCTAAATTACATGTCTTGGAGACAGCATTGGGGAGTTTGCCACCATTTCACATTAGACAATGTCTCATTTGGTGCTGCTGCTGGTCACCGCAGCTGTTTCAATTATATTGTTTACTAGAACAATATGTAGTTAAATAATAGTACATGTATCTATGAATATGCCACACGTACATGTTTCGTTGGAGACCACATTCTTATATACAACTAAATTGAGGGTGACTTTTTCCCATTAATATCTAGATCATGACATTTTAAGAGGAGGAATTCATATACATACTTATATTAGCGAGTATGTCACCATAGAGGAAACGTGTGGAGTATGTGTGTAATGTCTAGTGTGCACTAAATACGTGCAGTATGACGTAGACGTAGACCATGAGGATAAAAGGAAGTACTACATGTACGTAGAAAATGAAATTGGGTTATTCTATATTATGATTGGCGTCATTGGAAAAGATTATTAAGAAAATTTTTGCAATCTGTGGAATATTTTGTGTTCACATTTTGGTATTTTACGACGCGAACTATTCGAGGTAAATGATGCTGACAATTTGTCATTCCATCGCTAAGAAATATTAATTGAAATATTCGAAGATGTTTGACTCATCTTGAAATTTAATGGGAATTTAATGATGCAAAATATTTTGAAACAATCACAGATGAGAGTGTTCTGGTCAGTTTGTTTCGCTTGATGTGCTTCCCTTTTGAAAATATGTAGAAAACATAGTATTTATAGAAATGAAAGCGTATTCTTTGCAAAATGGGAAATGTGTATCTATTGATGGTATAAATTCCTAAATTAAAGGCGTTATAATGAGGACTTTTAGTTGAAATGAAGCCCACGGGGCCCTTTTTTATACTTCCCTGTGTTCTTTCTTCTTTTTATGCTTTTGGGAGTAAAAATAACTCCCCCCCCCCCTCCTTTTTTTTGAGGACGAAAAAGTACTCACATATTATCATCTCTTTTGGTACTAGTAAATACACAGGATGATATTGGACCTTTGAAAATTCGCTTCCTTCACAAAGTTCTCGTAGATTGTCCGTTTCGCATTAAGATTCCAAATCCGAGTCAAAATCTGCCTGAAAAAAATCTTATTTGTTGTTTTTAAATCCGCTGTTTGCAAATGAAAGATATCCTTGCAACATCGATGAGGTACTCGCGTTTAAAGTATCCCCTAGGATTTCGGTTCTACGGGAACCCTAGTTTCTCTTTTAATAGACTCACTCAGATCATCATCGCGTAATTTCTCGTATCCTTTTGTTTCCAAATGTTGTTTTGCTGAGGCAACGATTTGGTTAATACCACTAAATAATGTTTTCTAATCAAAAAACTTGACCGGATCTTAGCGGCAAACTACACGTCCTTTTGAATAACAAGTTTATCCTGCAGGCGATTGTCCGAACTTTCGAAAGGAATTTAAACTAACTAAGATTCTTTGATAGAGGCTGTCAGAAAATCAAGAGATCGGACGAGCTGACAAGAGCTGAGTTAACCGTTTCAATGCAGAACAATCGAAGAACCAATAGCAGCAGTCAAAAATGGAATTAGTCGAAACTTTCCTAAATTGTGATACACTTAGAAGAAATTCTTGCAGGACAACCCAAATATTCCGGTCTCGGACTAGCACAACGAATACCAAATAGCTTCATCGCACAATGTACTATCTCATGGAATTTCTAAAAAAAATTAAAATTCCAATTTTGTCATATTCCCATATTAACTTTCGATTGTCCGCTAGGAAATTTTATTCCAACATAAAATACATTTCCTGCCATAAAGTGGGAGAGGTTTGTTACACGTATATTGGGATAAGTTTGACAAGTTCGACTACAGAAGCCACAAAGGACACATGGCGCTGTTAGTACGTAAACTTTGTTCATTCGTGAAGTGAAATTTTTGTTCCATTGATTGCTTTTATGCACATCGACCTTATTAAAATCAAACTATTTAAATCAAGGAGCCTAAAGGAACAACACGATGTTCAAATCACGGGAACGCGTGTGTGCTAGTTCTCTTGTTTGATACTTAGAGCAATAAAAAAACCGACGATAATCAGAGTTCTAGCGT
Organism: Stratiomys singularior; assembly: GCA_954870665.1. Classification (NCBI taxonomy): domain Eukaryota; kingdom Metazoa; phylum Arthropoda; class Insecta; order Diptera; family Stratiomyidae; genus Stratiomys; species Stratiomys singularior. The sequence continues at coordinate 6,421,218 of OX940881.1, read as the reverse complement.
TTTAACAGCATTTTCGGAACCACTCAGGTGGCTAGCTGAAACTTTGCAGTTTGATTATGATGTTTGGCAAAAGTTATTCAAATTATCAAGTATAGAAAATATCCGTAGTTTGAAAGTTGTATATTTCATTATCTAAACAACCAAAAAAGTTATTCAATATAAGTTATGAAGTAATACAGAGTTGTAGCAATTTGTTTTGGACTACCACAGATTTATGTGATTCGAGACCGAACGTCAGTTCTATTAAAATTAAGATTTCTGGACTATTCACTAAATACCTCCTCTTTTGTCTAAGAAACAAGCGTGGACTGTTCGCTAGATTTCTTCGAGCTAAGCTAGTTGAGGCTACTGATATGGAGCGCTGGCAGTTTTTATTTAATTCACTTACATTATTTGCAACAGAACTGAACTGCTTTAACTCTCTTATGAGCTTCAATATCTTCGCTCCAACCCAAGTAAATCCACTTTCGTATTCCGTTCCCGCAAGACAGTTCAATATACAGCCAAAAAATCGCGCAAACCCACCAGTTTTTTGCACTGCGTCAACTGGTATCAGTCGAACCTCTTATGAAAAGCGTCTGCCCAAATTTTGGAGCCGCAAATAATCACTACGTTGACTAGGGGTCGCTTGTTCAAGCCGAGTTCTCGGTATCGCCAGCGGTGTCTCTTCCCAGGAGTCCATGATTGCGACCTTTTTCTTTCTAGGAGGATTGGGGCAGATATGGGATTGGTGGCTATATCTATTGTGAGATAGGATTTGTAAGCGCCGAGCTCATATTGTAGCCAATTGCTCAAGTATCTTCCAATATGCTTTAGCTGCCTCATATCTTTGGCTTCACTTATTTCGGAAGAAGAAACATACTGTAGAGCTGAGATTTTTGATAGGTTTTTCAAAAGAACCTTTATTTGCGAGCTCTGCTCCGAAATTCGCGTTAAGGTCACCTGTTTGGGCTGCTCAATTTGTCCTCTGGTCCCCGTTGTAAGTTTTGCGAACTCCCTTTTAATTCATTTAAAGAGACAACGTAAGTTTTTCCGTCCGTCGAGTTTTGTAATAAGAACATCATTGCCCTACATACGTATGGGCTTTCTGGCAAATGGGCTTGGTTCCAGTTCTACGAGCTTTCAAAATCCTTAAGGTTTTTAAGTCTTAGGCGTTCAGACTACTTCGCTGCCTTTTTTTGTGCGTTGGAGCGTTTTATGTGAAACTTAGCACTGTTAAGTGCTCCCCATGACTTCTGTCGGCTGACTCGGTTGACTCATCTCGCTTCTTCTCCCGATCCAGCTCTCGGTGGCTGAAATCTATTCTCTTGCCGTTTGCGCTTTAAAATTATCTTCAGCTCGTTCTCTAACTTTGGCGAAGATCTGCGACGATCCTGATCGAAATCCAAAAACAAAACTCAATGATTAGAAAGAGGGTAATATTGGTTAAATGTCCCAGTCTACCAACCCAACATGAGTCCAACTTCCTATCCCCTTTCTTTTTTTCTAAAGCAATTTTGCCTGGAACTATTGCCCTTGGCTTAAACCAATGGTACAGAAATTGAATATTTTCTACATATTTTAATTGATAAAAATTGATTAAATGTATAAGTCCATTCATATCTCCATTGATTATTATTCATTCATCAAACATAAATTTATTTTTTTAATAAATATTTCACGATAATAGTACTATAAAACTAAATATCCACTCATCTAAAATTGTCCAGACATCCTCAAAACTATAAAGTTAGCATTTAAAGACAGCTCTTCAGACATCTGGGCTTTTTGAAAATATAAAATATTTTGGGCCGCATCCAAGAAACGAGAAAAACCAACAACAAACAATATATTGAACTCTTCAAAATTAAAAACTTAATGAAGAAAAAAAATAACAAGAATAAAATAAATGCGAAATAAGTTGAAACTGTGTAAATATATATAAAGCGTGTCCTAGTTGAATGATTTGTTTTATAGCATTTCATAGATTTCAAGCATTAGTACGCTGGTACCTGACAGAGAAAATCAACACTTTCCCACACTCATAGGATTTTCATAATTTTCGTATTACATTTGCATAGATGAGAGATATTATTGGACTACGTACAAACGTTTGTAGTTTTTGTATTTTCTGTTTTGAATTTCTATTCTTACTGCACCATGAGTGATTCGAACAGGTGGGTGTTGGTTTATGAAATCCAATGTTCACTAAATCCAATATATTTTCTTTTAAATAGGTTCAAATTTTCTTTTTGTAAGAAAGTGTTCATGAATGGAGAAATTATGTATATTTTCATTTCAGTTTATCTTAACTTTACAGTTAAATTGTAATTATATGTTAATTTAAACGTTTTTTAATTTTAAATTCTAGAGTGGTTTCATCTCTGATGATTTGACAATCATGAACATCGATGTTCTTAAAAAAGGACAATTGAAGTTTAATTGAGCTGGAATTAATATGAAATGTTTATTTTCATTTTCGACTTTAATGTTGTACTTGAATTCTTGTGGTGTATATCTAACAAGTTATTCAACTTAAATATTATGATATAAATTAAAGTCATTAGTTTTCTCCATCATTCCTTAATTTAACTCCGATTTCTTCATCATATTAAAAGTATTGAAGAGTTATTTATTAGAATTAATATGGAATATGGATTTTCGTGTTCTCCGGAACATTGTGCTTTTTTGAGAGGACCTTGTATCCTTTGTATCTCGAAAAAAGCGTTTAAATTTTACGTTCCATGCAAATTAGAAATTCCAATTAATTCACTCAATAAATCAATTCCATTCTTTTCAGACAAACATCATCGTTTATCGCTTCTTTAATCGCTTAACTCTAACGTGAAGCCGACATGATGGAAATGGAACCTCGTGTTGCGCTCCTGCAAGATCTCCGCTTGCAACGATTCGATTCAATACGTTTTGCGTCGTATCGAACGGCATCGAAACTGCGTTATATACAAAAGTCAACAAATCTACATTTGGTTGATATATGGAATGTGATTGAAGCGTTTCGGGAAAACGGTTTGAATACACTGGAACCGCAGAGTGAAGTTAGTGTTGCACGACTGGAAACATTGGTTTCATCTCTCTATCATAACTTGAATAAACGTCTTCCAACAGCACAACAAGTTCCTGTCGATTCTAAAGCTGGCCTCTTACTTAATTGGCTATTGGCCGCCTATTCTAGGTAAGTGTCAAGCGATTCGTATCAGGACATTTTTTCAAATAAGCCTTGAAACATTTTCAGTGATAATACCGGAAAAATTCGAGTTTTCTCAATAAAAGTAGCTCTAGCTACAATGTGTGCTGGAAAGTTAGTTGATAAATTACGATGTGAGTATCTGAAATATTTTTAAATGTCAATAATTACTTATAGTTGACATTTTACAGATATATTCTCACAAATATCCGACAGTGCCGGCCAATTAATACCTTGGAAGCTTGGTGAATTTCTTCGCGAAGTTCTGGCTCTTCCCGCTGCCGTTTACGAATCTCCTACATTCCATTATAAACCCAATCTGGAAGAAGAAATTTTTCCTGCAGAGAACAAAGTGACTGTAAACGACTTTATGGCTACATTAATGTCCGAACCCGGCCCATCCTGTCTTGTATGGCTTCCTCTTTTGCATCGCTTGGCTACCGTGGAAACAATAGTTCACCCAACCATATGTTCAGTTTGTCTTAAAGAAAATTTCACTGGATTTCGATATAGGTGTCAACGTTGTCACGCTTACCAACTATGTCAAGAGTGCTTTTGGCAAGGACGCACTTCACTAAATCATCAAGATGATCATGAAGTGAAGGAATATTCCAGTTACAAGTCGCCTAGTAAGCAGATAGGTCATTCGTTGAGAAAAAGTTTTCGATGCGTACCAGAAAAAAATAGCCAAGTTTTGCCGCGATTCCCGGAACAACCGGAGAAAACGTTAAATTTATCACATATAGTACCACCCTCACCACTACCGTCGCACAATGGATTCTCCGATCCAAGTATGCTGGGGGGACAGGGTGCATTTGATCGAAGTAGTACGCTTGATTCAAGGGCAACAGGAAGAAGTTTAGATAGTGCTGGAGCATCTTTGTCACGAGCTGCATCGTCCAATGACGAAGAACATCGTTTAATTGCACGCTATGCTGCCCGTTTAGCACAAGAAAATAGAGCGGTGAGTTTGTACGGTAGCTATATATGTATTCACCAATTTGCACAACTGATTTGTAGCTAATATTTGGCCAACTTCCAATTATTTTGCGCGAAAGCCGTTATGCTGCTTAATCTAATTTTTAGTGTAATATTTCAGCTCGAAAACGATTCATAGATTTACCATTCATTTTTACCGGCATTTGCTTTTTTTTTATTTTAAAAGCAACAGACAGTTGTTTCGAGGCTGATATGGCGCTTTCTAGTGCTTTATATATTGTAAATAATATACTATTATTAATACCTAATAAGAATACTATATTATTAAGATATTCCCTTCCTCAGTCAGTTACTTTGATTAATAGAACCAAAATTCCGATTGATTCAATTTTCAAGCCGTCTGCTGCATGCAACGACAATGTCGCTCTAAATTCAGACAACTCACGAGCGCAACGTGAACTTATCGCGCAACTTGAAACCAAAAATAAGGAAATCATGCGTGAAATTGCCCGCCTTCGAAGACAACAAGAAACTGAACAGATGAATCAAGAGAGTCCAGCTTTGATGAATGAATTGCTCGCATTGCGACAACGTAAAGGTGAACTTGAAGGACACTTGGGTGCACTGCAAGACTCTCGTCGTCAGCTAATGGTTCAACTTGAAGGTTTAATGAGAATGCTTAAAAATCAACAGACTTCCAGCCCTCGTTCGACGCCAAATTCTAGTCCACGTTCTGGTAAAAGTCCGCCTTTGCCGCAACAGCAGCTCTCCAATCATCAACAGCAGCAACAATCGCAACAACCACCAAATAGTCAAATGTTAGGTGGCAATCAGTTGCGAACGGGCGGAGTGCCCTCTAAACCGACAACACAAGTACATCAGCAGCAGCAGCAGCAACAGCAACCCCCAACAATATTATCGAATAATTCAAACCCAACAGTCATTACGAATAACATGGCCAATGTGGTCAATCAAATTGATTCATCGCTTAATTCCCTGGGAGGAGATGTACGATCTGCTTTCGGGACGAACGGTGCAGCAAGTAAGTAAATTTTTTAACAACTCTTTTGCCCATGGCTTTATTTTCATTTCGACTTATATTACAGTATATTTTGCAAGGATTCGAATTGAAAAAAAAACTCCGTAATCCAAAGGATGCCTAGAAATCGGAAATAATCGATATATCCGCTTATTTTGAATGAAAGGAAAGCTTAAAAAATAAACTCCTTGCAAAATATACAGCTCTAGAGCTTTGCACTAAAACGTACATGTTACATATGTTATGGGATTAGCGGAAAGCAAATATCGATTTATAGTTGTCATTCATCGTTCCATAGTTAGATAGATTGATGCCGAGTTATAAATGCTTTTGTTAATCTCCAGAGAGCACTCGCGTTTTATCATGCACCATTGCACTATTTTCATTTTTTTCAATGCATATGTACACAAGTTCATAAAAACCATAGGTTTAGTATGGCTATATTGTTATTGGAAAATCTGATTGCATAGCAAAGTTCCTTTTTACATATTACATCACTAATTCGCTACTTCACTAGCATTATTGTGTATCGGTTGGATAATAACATGCCTAAAACCTCAATGAATTTTAATTTGATTTAATTTATTTTGTATATTGTTCGTTAAATTTCAATTCAATTAACATTTTTAGTAGAGAATCTTAAAACTTAATATGACATTCTTACTATAAACAACATTTTGGGTCGTTTTGTGACAGAAAAAATCACAAAGTTTCTACAAACTACTGCAGGTCTGATGATTTAGGTGCAGAATATACGATTTAGTTGCGTTACAAATATTTGTAGCAAGTATATCTGTAACACGATGTTGCGACTTGAACGATGCTCTGTGGTTGCTCTTCTATTTTGCTTCCATCAGCAGACGTTTCGTCTTTCGTTTTTAATATGTAAATAAGTCATCTTTTTCTCAATGTACGTAATTTTCAATTGCACTGGTTAAAGTGATAAAGCTAAAATGGATCTTCTCTTAAAAAATATCTAACAAAGTCGTATGACCGTGCATTGACGTCATTCATCAAGGATATTCATCAAGGATAAAGTTACAAGAAATTGAAAAACTTGTGTTGGCATTTTAACAAGTAACCATTATGTATTAGAATATTATACGGCAACGTTCAATGAATGAATGACACCAGTGACATCGGTTTGGTCTTCCTATTTCCGACCTTGTTTTGACTAACCATCCTTTCCGTTTGTTCCTTATCATTCGAAGAAAGCGTTAGTGCAGGGGCTTATTCTTCGCTTCAGTAGTTTCTCAGACAGCTCCCTTTGCAATAACCGCTTCCTTGCTGAATTTTCTAGATCCAAAACACGGCGAGATTTCTTCTGCCCAATGATCTTTTGGATTTTGAACTATGCCGTTCCTCTCAGCGGTTACCTTATGTTACCAATGGCCGAGTAGCGTCGACGGGGACTTACACATTTAGCTTTCTCTTTTATGGTTTTATAACCATGGGTTCGTTGCTCCTCTTTTGCCTAGCTACCTAGGTTGGAGCCGACTTTTCAGGGACATTGAGGAATGATATGACTCTGAAAACTGCGCATAAAGTACGGTGGCTAAACTATTTTTTGCAGTGGTGCAATTTTCCTGGGCATAGAATGTATCATGTGTTTTGAAGTTTTGGCGTATCAATGTTAGTCGTATCTTCTTATCGAGATAGTTCGAAAAGCTGTCTTTATTTCGTAGCTGCAGGCATTGCATGATCAAATCTTTAGAGGGAGGTGGAAATGGGATAGTAACGTGACAGGTTGCAGACATTAGCATTCAATCACAATAAAAATCAAGATTCATGTGAGCTTGGGTACACGATGAAGTGTATGCTCAGCGTGGCCGTGACGATACATCCCCCACCCGTGCTTTGGCCTCCTATGTATGCCGGAACCAACAATTTCGGTCCAAATCCCGCGTCCACCGCTTGAAAAATCCGATAAGCGATTCACTTTTTTCGGGACCATTGCAAGATGCTGTATAAAGCGACGAGATGCATCGCAAAAGTTTATCTGGGTCGGTCGATACCGACATGAATCTGAAAAGGAAGTGACTGAAACGTGAATACTGAAAGTGTGGTTAAAACTTGTGCAACAAGTTTGATTTTTCAGAATAAGAAAATTATGTATGAGCATTTTTGTTTACTCACGAACAGGAATAAATACTTAAACAGAAATTTTTGTTCAAAAAGACCCAAAATGTAGTTTAAACTTTAACTTTACATACCAAACGCATCCTGCTCAACGAATCGGTCTTTTAATCAAATCAAAAATAACATCGTACTAACAAAATGAATAATGAAAATCATTTCTCAAAATTTCTACTCATTCTCAGAAATCCACCTCTGTATAAATGCATCGAGTGCACAAATTCAACTAAATTTTTTAGAGCAGCACCATATGCAATAAATATTGCTCGATATAGCATTCAAAATCTAGTTTTTTGTCCTCTTCTCCTTTTTCTCATTGAACAAAAACAAAAACTCTTTCTTATGTTTTCGCTATGCTTAGACGGTCCAACAACATCAAATAATAGAACTTTGCGATCAGATTTACATATTGCAGCTGATTCTGTAACCAATGCCATGTCGTCATTAGTTCGGGAACTCAATACAGGTGAGATCCAAAGTTGATTTTCGTGAAAATGCTAAAAAAAACATCTAAAAAATTCAATTTAATTCACTTAACATGATAAATTGGATTGATTGGTTTGAGACTTTGATGGAACCATAACTCGTTTTCATATTGTTTTTCTTATTACTTGATCTAAACCAATGATTAACTGAAATTTTGTATGGTTTGAATTAATAAAATAATCATCTAGATTTTAAAATGTATAAAAACGATTCAACTTTTTAGACCGATCACTGGATTCTTTTTGTGATTCGATATCTTTTTGTGATTCGACTAGAAGTGATTGCAATTACATTTAACTTTCACACCAATTAAGTTTAATATTTAATGCACACTTTTTGAATAAAATTCTTCATACTTTGTTATGAAAATGTTCTTTTTGATTTTCACCAAAAGAGGATACGAAAATTTAATAATTATACTTTGTGAGTAGGTTTCATTAAGAGCCTTGTTTTACTTTAATCGTCATTGTCATTATCATTGCTCTTGTGAGATTTCAATTATGTTATTAGTGGAATGTTGAATGCTTTCAGAGCCTTGCATTGTTGTGGAATCTCCGAATAAGTTTAGAAAGCCTTTAGGTAAGTTTCAATGTGTTTCGACAATTGTTATTCGTTTCATTTGCCCAGCACATTGTTCAACTTATTTTGTATTGGCTATTCCATTTTAAACTACGAGTGTTTGATTTTGTTGCTACCCGTTTGAGTTATAGAGGAAATCTCAGTAAACCCTGTGAAATTCCTTGATTTGTTATATAAGTACTGTAAACTAATCACAAATTGTATACACAAATACAACTTCGTTTTTCTTAACCCTTTGCAATATTTCTACGTGGTTTTATTCATTTGAGCTAATCATAGAATCAGATATGTATATAGATCATTCAATTAGATTAACTCCTGTCATTCCTGTGATTTGTACTTACTCTAAAGTATTTTTGCCTCTCATAGTACCTTCTCAATAGTAAGTGATTCACCTTTCCAATGTGTATGTTGAAAATTTGTCATTAGAAGCTTAACAAGTTCGATCTTTTATTTACTGTTAAGAAAATCCGTTTTCAATGTAATTAGTTAATTTAAAGTATTTTCAAAAGAAATTCAAATATTTTATTAAATTTTTCATGGGAATATTGACGCCAGTTGTAGAATAATGAGAAGTTACAATAAAATTAATTGAACTTAATGGCATTCTTATTGGCTTATTTTAGAATATCATCCAAATATAATGTTTCAACAGCACTAATACACCGAAAGTTATGAACACTATCAACAATTCGGAAAAAATATCAGCTCACAACGAAGGTACCTTCCAAATTGGTTGAATAACTATCATAATACAGTTCTTGAAAAGTTCTAACTTATTTGAATTACACCCCACATAAATTGAATTTAATTTGAGTAGATTTTAAACGTAGCAGTAATTTGGTTGATTATTAAATGCAATAAACCATATTGAAAAATAAAATATCCATCCTCCGGCCTTTAATGTTTCCCTTAATTTTTTTCGAATATGCCTTCGGACTGCTGATAATTTGACCAGTACAGGTCTTAATAGAATTGAAGTTCGTTTTGGTGTTGCCGCAGGCCAAAATTAACTCTGGGTAGCTTGGGTCCGCCGGGCTCGTTCGAGCTGAAGATGGCTGTACGCAGCCGAAACGCGTCCTCGAGACCCACAAAGCAAGGCCCGGCGGACCCAAGCTACCCAGACTTAATAGAATTGTTGTATCTTATTTATATATCAGCGAATCTTAAAATATCAACAGCGTATCTAAACATTTGAAAACATTTAGAAACCTACTTGTTGAAATAGACAAAACATAATTTACGAGAGAAAAGAGAAAAGCGGTGTACCAATTGAGGGCTGATACCCGTTTAGAGCTTCAACGGATTTCCACATTTTCCAATACATGTTCGGTACTAACCGTTGATCATATGTTTGATTGATGATTATATGATTGGTTTGTTTCTTTTGTTTTCTTCAGTATCCAGTGTAGTTTCATCTGTTTTCGACACACTCCTGCATTTTTTTCTGAAGTTTTGGACCTTTCAATTGTTTCTCATCAGTTGGTTAACACAAAGGACTTCCATTTCCTCACTTAACCTGAAAGTTTTGCAATAGATTAAGTTCCGCAAGCCACGTAACACTTATGTAAAAGCTTCATTGATCTGGCTGTGTCAGGGCGATTGTTGTCCTGTATGAGATTTGGATGGCACGACATGGAATCGAGTTATGGCAAAACATGGAGTATACTTCCATCATCCGCGTATCGTTGAGCCGTTTCTCTTCCTCAATTAAAAGTCGCCAGATCAGTTCTATGTTCCTACACAAGCTAGGACTCTATATCTGTTACTTTCAAGGTCATCTCTCATGTGTATTCCTGCACAAACTAATTTGAAGAGCGTTAACAGTATCATGCTTTGTATATCATATAATCTTAAAGTGTTTTACGATTTTCTAACAGCATTTAATATTACTTATACCTAATTAAGGTTCCCTGCGAGGCAAAAACTTTCCTTTTTCGTGCATCTTGTTGCAAATATAGACATGCAAGCATTTTATATCGCATGCTTTTATAATTTTGAATCCACTTTTCATCTTAAGTATGTTAAACTATCGTAAAAAAAATAAAATTCGTTTCACCTTATTTGGATCGTAGAACAGCTGGAAAAAAATGAAACTAGTGCGTCTAAATAATTTTTTGATACACCGCCATCAAATTAATCACATTTTAAATAAATAAGAATCTATCATAGCCGTTTCGCTGTCGTTAATATTCATCTTCGAAAAAAAAGCTCATCGTAAATATCCATTTGTAACATAAGTAGATAAATAGTTTAAATCCACCTAAATCCGTTGAAACAAATAATTGGAAAAGACAAAAAAAAAAATAATCGAAATTACAAAAATATGTGTTTCCGAATTTCTTTTTACAGATTTTGACGAAAGTATTTCATTTAATACTGAGTGGCATGAGAAGGTAATATAAAAATTCACTATACTAAATAGTCCTTTCGAAATTCTTAAAATAATATTAGAATGCATGTAAACAGGCAAAATTAAAAATAAAGTTAATGGAGAACATACAATGATGAATAAGAGTTATTATCCCGATTGTCACTATATACTAAGCATATATATTTGGATAGGCAGCATTTGATTAGACTTTTATAAAACTGATAAACCTACCGGCCCAAGGAGCCAAAACGTGTTCTTCATTGCAATTAAAATTTTGGAAAATTCACCTATGATTCATCACAAAATTGATCTACAAGAAATTAATCTCCATTTAAGTAACATCTGATTCACATGTTCATAGCAAACATGGCAAGCTTTAAAGGTGCTACAAAAAGAAATCGGATTGGCCTGAAGTTTCAGACTGCTTTAGATTTATTGATCAACTAAAAATATCTTTTTTTTAGATGACAGAGATTTAGATATTTTAAATCTATTAGATATATGAAAATGTATTCAAATGGTCCTACGCTGATGCGAGTTAACTTCTAGTTTAAGAACATAACCCATGCATATAGCCAGATATTTGCAAGCGTTCCTTACTTAAATCGTTACAAGTACATCAATACGCCTTCATTGGCGACTGTACTCTGCCCGCTTGTACTATTTTCATGTTTTCATCAACAATAGACCGTTCACTTCTAATGTCGTATTGCTGTCGACTTTGATCCATGTTAACGAGTCCTCCCTACTAAAATTTTTCATTCAGCTTTTAATAGAGCCATCCATGTATGAATAATGAGCGTTTAACTATAGGTCACACCGGGCTCCATTTTCCCTTGTTGATGGTGCGAATCTCACCTTCTTGCAATCTCATCTGAATACGTATCCTTTCAAGAAGGCGCTGAATGTGTGAATTAGCGAAAATGGTCTTATTGAGCCATTTCAGTGTGGATCCAATCGCTTATGTATGCTTTATATTGCTGCGCTCATTTTTTTGACCTAAAGAGGAGGAAGTCAGACACTTTCCGGATCAAGCATTGAAACGGACACCATGTGCTGGAAAATATGCTCGAACGCGCCTGTCCACATACTTTTGAGATGAAAAACTTCCATTTTAAGTACATGTTTGCATCTTCGACGAGGTTCCAGGCTTGGTTTTACTCATTATCCAGCATCAAAGTGTTCGTGCCTATTAACATGTCATCGTTCAGTTATGTGACGACTCGCCCCGATCCGTCAAAACTTTTTCAGATTTTTTGTCTTTCTAATTCAATTATTTCAGCAATGAATTCACTTCTCAAAAATCTGTTTTCTCCTGTTCCCGACACCGCCTCTTAATGCGCTAGGCCCGCTCTGGAAAGATTGCATTCACTCCTTCAACGTGAGACATACATTGAAGATTACGATCGCTGAACATCTGATCAGCACAAACATTTCTCTGAACTCGGAGTTGAATGCATTGTCAAACCTGGACGGTAGCAGCGTCAAATAGGGTGTGGATCAATCATGTTAATCATGTGAATCACAGATCCATCTGTGTTACGATGTTGTTAGCATATCAGTAATAAATCAACTTCGTTCACTCTTTTTCATTCGAAAAATACAATTAAATTCGTTGTTTAAATTTAGGCTTGACGTCTAGGACTCGGAGCATAACCAGGATTTCTTTACTTTGCAGCCCTTTAGACATAAACCATGTTCCTTGGATTGTAATCTATGAGGCATGCTGTCAAAGCTATTTCGCTCTGAGTTTTTCAGTTCGATGAAATATGCCCTAAAGCAATTCATCCATAGGAACGAGTAGTGACAACTTTTCGGCAAATACTGGACTTTTGTGGCAGCTTTTTACCGGGGTCACGGGTACCTTTTGAATAAGAAATATAGCATTAAGTTAGATATCGCGTAATAAATACAAACAACAAATTAAAGAACATTTTAAATCTTAAAATATTCATCTCATAGACTTAAGCCAGAACATCATATTTAATCTCTAACGAAATCTATACAATTTCGACTAACGCATTTCCTATTCCCTAACAGTTCTGTTAATCCTACATGCATTCATAATGCAATTCACTCGACCAATTACTCCTTCATAATCCTTCGACAAATGAATTGCACATGTGGTAATATAATGCATTGCACTCATGTGCGTATCAACATTGGCAGCTAAATCAGACCTAAAAGCTGAAGATTATAAGATTAAAACTGAATTAGTAAGGAACGTTGTTGTACATTATTTGTGCGTTGTTGTAAAAGAAAAAACGTGTAACATGCAATGTGCCTTCAACGGTTTAATGCTTTCAGCAGCTTATGTATGCTAAAAGAAAATCTTTACTCGCTACTGTTAATATAAAATCGTTAAAATGCTTTCGATGTTTTATATTTCATTTCCTTTTTGGCGCTTAACATTGTCGAATGTACCACACCTGTTTAATTTTGGCGCTGTATGATCCTTGAACTGTTGCTTTGATTCCTATTCATATTCGTCTCATTTTTCGATATTTAATACATTATTTCATTACTCCACAGCAGACCAGTAATCAATGGCAAGAACAGTTTGCCCAATGGAATTTGAACGCGCATAATCAATAAAAATTGGTGAAATTCATGAAAAAGCTTAAAAAGAGAGAACGAATGATAATCGGAAAAGAAATTTAAATAAAATTATTAATAATTAAAGTTGTTATTTATATTATTTATAATAAATAATATAAAGGATATTATTGTAGAAATATGTCTTTATTTTTATTCTTTTAACGATACTTGAAAAAATAATTAAAAAACAAAAAACCAGAACAAAAAACAGAAAAAATGCATAAAAATTGTTTTACATAAATTATATTGTATTGTAGATAAACAAGATGTGTTATAAACAATTTCATTCGATAAGGAAGTTATAAGCTTTTTTTATTAAATGTAAGATCAACTCTAGATATTTTTTTCAGGGAATGAATTGAGACTTTTGAATTACTGGATATTTAATTGTATATTGTATTGTTTGCTATTGACTGTGCTTAAAGTGGATTCAATCATTAGCAATCAAATAATAAATTAGTTTGAAAGCCTCTTATGGATTAAATTTATGCCTAATAATCTACTTTTTAAATTAAAACTTTGAATATTCAACTCAGAATATATATATATATATACATCAATGTCGTATCCATTCAATTTATTATTGGTTCGTATTATTTTAAATTGCTGTCAATCATACTCAATAACTGAAGCCCATATCGAAGAGTTTTATTTATAAACAAATTAGTGCGCCCGGAACCCAGATGTTACATATTGCATATAGAGATGAGGGCACAAGCTTGGCCACAGCGTAATTTTTAATTAGTTTACAAGCATTGTAGCAACTCCAATTTCTGAACATTAATCACAGCTATACTATAGAACTGATGGTAAGAAAATCATCAACAATTTGCATCTGAGTTTTCCGTACTATTAGAAGAATGTACTCATCAACGTATCTGTACCTTGGGCGCCGCTTCACTTATCATCTTCAGTCGAGTCCAGCTGAAACTAAGATTTGTCCGCATACGTCACAATCATCCGTTCATTGACATTGAAGATCCTTTACACTTTGGTATCGTTTCTTGTTATTGCGAGGATTGAATGAAATCCTTTTTGGCTGTAGAAATCACGATAGTTTTATGCTCCCCGAACCTTCGTTTAGCAGTAATACCCCATACTGGAACTCAACATCCTGATTTGGTGTCGTACTCAAACCGAGTGATAGTAAGTACTGTTTCGTACGTGTATATAAGGGCCCTAACCTTCGTGCGTAAACGATGAACCTATAATAAGTATATTTAATACCAATTTATATAGGGATACTCAAAACCAACCAACTCAGAACCAAAAAACACACCGGCCGAAGATCCACAAGCGCAAATGTGAATAAAAAAAGAAATGATTTTTCCATCCTTGTTGGTGTTGATATCACAAAAAATTCGAAACTTCTTGTGACTCTGCGGTTATCTACCGACGTGTGAAGCGGGTTTAATTTTTAAGTCGGATGTAGCTGTTGCTTTTCGAGTTCTCAGCTCCATTTTGTTCTACACAAGGATCAAATTTTTGTATTTGTTTGGATACTTAAATGAGACATTACTTTCTTATTCTTTCAGAGTGAAACCTTTCTAGATTTTCTATATTTTTCTTTCTCTAAGACGGCATTGTGAAACTACGGAAAACTGGTTTTTCTTTTAATATCCATAATATCTGTCACTGTTCCTGCAATTCTTCATGCCCAGACACAATAGCAAGTCCCTTCCCTTGTTTCTGTTTCCCTTTGTTGATTCTTTTGTTGATCGGTTTGGGAGCCAGATTAAACGTAGGTAACAATTTACCTCAAAATGGCATCAACACTATTCGTGCCAGCTTTTGATTTTCGATCGCAAGGAATCCATCCTGCACGCGTTTAGTCTTAATTCATCTCAAATGTCAATTATTTGCTTACAACTTATATTATTTTTTGTGAAAACGTAGGCGACTTATCTAGCAGATACATGATGGGCTGTTGGTCATTTATAATGATCACTTGCCAGTTCACATACTTTATTCCGACATGTTCTGCAATTCTTCCGACATGATTGCCGCGTCGGTCGTCGTGAAGAATATTTTAAGCAACACGATAAATGTTCGTCTGTTACACTTGTCCCAGGAAGACCATTGTGCTACAAATTTCCAACAAGTTTTCCGTCTTCTTAGAACTCTTCATGTAAGCCAAACCTAGTCATTTATTACCATGTTTGATCATCGAGTTGTGCAGTCGAATCTCTGAATGATTGGCGTTGCTTGAACACCTTCACAAACTTAAGCCATTTTTGTGAGTATACGTTATATGCGCCTATTGCTTCGAAATAATTAACGTTCTTCACTAAATGGCTCTTAATATCGAACGATCAGCTACCTTTGCTCCTAAATGCTCACACAAGCATACTACATCGAAGCTGGATGACGGTGCTATCAACAGGAGATGCTCTAGAATATAATTACCACTATATTTGATCGATCCCCTTGTTTTGCTACAGAATTAAAAGTTAATCCTAATGTAAAACAGGGCGAAGAGAGCCTTCTTTTTCACGACATGTATGCAAGTCGAAAATCAATTTCACATTTTGAATCGAATAATCATAATTTCAATTGCTTCAAACGGATCAATAGTCAACGATAGAGCCACAGTTTATGTAGTGCATAGTCATAAATAACAAATTTACCATTTTATTTATTTCTCATTATAGCATACGTTAGCTTTGAGAGTGTTAATTTTTTTTTTATAGAATTTCTTTTTCCTACCCTATTTTACTATGATATGCCGGTCAATAGATCAGAAAATAAAACGGGCAATTTGATATATACGAAATTTGGCAGCGGCAGGACCCTCAAGACTGCGTAAACATTGAAAACTAAATCATGAGAAACAAAATAAAATACTAAACATTTTTTTAGCTATTCAGAGTTACATTTTAATGAAGGAAAATGAATAAGAACAAAAAAAAGACAAAATATCGTTAAGGATATAATTATTGAATATATTATATTATTGAATGAAAATTGTACAATTTAAACAGTTAGTGAATATTATTTATAAATAAAAATAGTTTATATAAAGCATTGATTATTATACAATCAATATGTAGCGCAAGCGATTATACAATGCGAAACTCTTTGAATGCAAACAATTTATATGAAGAAAGAGAAGAAGACGTAGCAGATAAAAATAAACAACAAAATATAATTTATATACAATGCAACAGAAACAATAAAGACAAAGTTAAAAGCGAAAATAGAACTATTATAACGAGCATATAAAAATTAAATTGAATCAAGAAAAAAATCTCCCATTAATAGCTTTCGTCAATAGTTAATTGTCAACCGTATTCAATATTCGATACAATATCGCGCAGAGATCGATTGAAATGTGTAGAGAAGTTTACATCAAAATAACACAAGGATATATATACGTGTAAAATGTTTCTTTTTTTTTGTTTTTGTTTTTTATTGTTATAATCTCTTATGAATGGTATCAACAGAATAATATAAATGAAAGCTATCTAGAAATTGAACAACCGAACGCAAACTCTTGTAATACATGAAAAGGATTTACTATGTTGAATATATTGTACTAAGGCCTATAACTATAATCTTTTCTACAATACAAATCAAATGTCTTCACGTAGCAAACGAAAAAGTCGAAATGGATAAACAGTAACGGTAAAAAGGATAGAGCAATAGATCCGAATTCAAAATTCAAGGCGGTAATGTTTAAGTGAGTTCTAATAAAAAGCTGATTACGAAAGAACATTTGTGGTAATTTTATTATTTCTTAAGAGGTTTAATAGGGAACGATATTTGTTTTGTTCTTATACAAAAATTATTGTTTGAATATTCAAGACGATTCGGCTGCTGAGCCACTGCGCATACTTAACGTTTATATTTTGCCTTTGACGAAGACAAAATACAAAAATGTAATGCAACTGATCAACAAGTATATCCCACCCAATAAAATCTACTTCTTTATATCCCTCAAGAAAGGGAATAAGGACCAGCACTTCTACGAGCCACGATTATGCTGAGCTTCATTTATAAATGTTCATTGTATCCGACAGTACAGAAACTCAATTCGATCAGCAGATTAAAAGGCAGGAAGTAGATGAACAACATCCTCAAACGGGCCGCCGGCGGATTCCCATGACCCCAACAAATAAGGAGCGAAAGGCCTGTCTATGCATCGCTGTTCCTGTTGAAGAATGTGACAACATATTTTTGAATGCAAATAATGCTAAATAAGATGCCGGGGGTGTCAGATTAAGAGCCTTAGAAAAAGCCTCTCAAGAAGATTTGAAACCTGAATTTTAACAAGTAGTGGGTGCAACTCCCTTTATAAGTTTCTTACAGGGTCAATAATTCAAGCAGGGTGCAGAAACAGCGCGAAAGTTCCCCTCGGATGGTGACATCGACAACTGAAACATAGTTTAGGGCCTTTGAGCCGGATTTCGTGTCCACCCAGATTTAAACAGGAACTAAATACTAAAATAACCGTATCACTTTATTCCAGTCGGAAATTTTGGCAATTAAACCAATCATAGAAATCGCAATATGCATACCCTTTCCGATAGCAATCCGTTAATCTTTCTGATAGTTCCATGAAACATAAGCGGGTTAACTGTTGTTGGATCAATGAACTTCCAGCTTCCAGTCGCACTGCCTCACAGCTGGTGTAGAACTACAGGAACGTGCCCCAAACTATGACTAAATGCATAAATAGATCTAGTAAACAGTAACGTACTTCCTTAGAAGTGGAGGTATAGAGCAAAGCCAAAGTGCTTTGTTCACTCGTTTCTTTAGAAAGAGCTAGTTCACCTGGTTAAAACGCAGCATGAAAAGATTAGATAAAAGCGCTACCAGCAAGGAAAAAGACTCGGATTGATGTGTCTGCTGATTAAGCGAGGCTGTTTCTGTAGGGCTCCAATCAAACGTGGACAGAGTAACTCCTGGCGTGGATCAGATATGGTATAATTCATAAGCAGTTAATTTGAACGAAGAGTTGGGACAATTGGCTTACTGATAAGAGATAGCAGAACCAGAGGCTGTTGTTGGCTTAAATGGAACATCTGCGAAAACTGAGGCGCTATTAATACGATACGATACGCTATTAATAAAGTCTAGGGTCTGCAGACTAGGCCGAGGCGCGAAGCAAAATGCTAGAACTCTACACCCCGGAAACAATAATTTTGGATTCTTCCTTACATCTTTGGTATTCGTATCTGATTGCTCAATTTTGATTAGTACAGAATAAGGTAGAGATTATTCCAGGAATATATAGAACTCGGGCGTTGCGTTGTTTCAACGCATCATTTCAACTAAAAATTGCTGAGACAATGAACAAACCTTATGAAGTTGACAATTGACTCGGCTGTAGGTGGAATGAAGCTCGCAATAGACAAAGATCTACGATTCTGATCATAGTCTCCGGACAGAAACAAGATGGAGGCGCAACCTCAACGGAAAATATGCGATCAGTACTGAAAGGGAAACTTAGCGACTGCTAATTAAACAATGATTTATGGTCGCGATATTGTTTTATTCAATACTTTTTACTTCAATACTTGATTTAACTTAATTTAAACATTAGGTTCAACGACAAAATTTTTCATCCCCTCTCGCGCAAATCTGGTATTACTCCAAAAGCCCTCCAATGATTTGGCTGATTCCGTTTTATAGAATAACAGGTTTCATACACAACACTTTGGTTTAAATAATTTTCATAAAATTCTATGACCGTAAGAACTGTACGTAATTAATTAAATCAGTAAAATTGATAGAATGAAATGAAAAAGTTGTATTCCAAGATAATCATAAGACAAACTGTGCCCAGTGATAGTTTGCATTATCTATTATCTACCAACTGAACAGGGTCTGCCTTATGCTAATCTTATCCTTCTATGGATCACTTGGTTGACTCGTATTTTTTTTTTAAATCTCTTCATGATGCTTATTATGCAAAAATGCTAAAGTACAACCACTGTGATACAAATTAAGGATACCATATCACAACGATCGTTCCTTTCATTTTAGTATAATACAATGCAAAATTTTAACGCTGACGACGGTATTTTCTATCGATGGCAGGAACAAAGGCTGAATAGTTCACAGCGAAATGCAATGGTGATCTAGCTTTATGAAGCTTCACAAAATATCTCATGGAAAGTCAGAGCACCAAAGCATCTAACTGTTGGACTGAATTTAATTGTTTAAACATTGATTACACTGGAATTACGAATTTTATATTTGATAACTGTTGCTGTCCTCTAATCGCAGGTGACGAGTGTTCGGTCTAGTCACACCGTTCATTAAATTAAGTGACGACACCGACAATCGCGATACAATTAGAAGATTTTCAATAAATTTATAGATTAAAAACTCGTAATTATATCGGAGTACAATTCATGTTGATATACGACAAACTTATCCAGTGATGATTTTTAACTAACACACATCGGCTGGAGTCAGTTTGCCGTATCGAACACAAAGGATAACTTTGATATATGAAATGATAAATTTTTTAAATAATTTTGAGATAAATCCGGCTAACAATTGAATAAATTAAACATAAAAATTTCCGCCGCTGTTAGAGACTACCGCTAGAAAACAGCTGATGTGATATGCAACACAATCGATAAAATCTGATCAAATCACAACCGCTATTTCCTGATGTAGTCCCGACCAACACTACGAATTTGTTCTGAACTTTCACTCGACTCGAACCCTACTGAATCCCGAATTGAACTGGTGAACTCACTATGCAAAAGTTCAACTCTCTAATGAAATCCGATAGTCATCCCGTTCAATATATATTATCCCGTTCAACTAGCGACCCGGTGAACTTTTGGAGTAGGAGTTAAAAATGCAATAAAATATTTTTAACCCGAAAATTGCATATGACCATCTCCGCCAGGTAGTACAATGTCTACACACTCAATAAACAAATTTTACCTGAATTCTTTACGATTTTTACGATCCTATTTATCGGCCGACACAATTTTCGTCATTTTAATTACATTCCCAAAACTATCTGTGAAGTAATGACTTTGTCTGTTTAGTAATTGCCTTTATGTGGAAACAACTCATTAGGTTGCGAAAGGCAAATCCATATGCATGCATGTAATGACCCGAAAAATACCAAGAACCTCCGTTTGGGAAATAACACTCGTTACGCGTGAAAAATGCATTTATGATTGGCGGCAAATATCTTTAGCTACCACCTTTCACGCACTAATATGTGTTTGAATTCTTTTTAGGGGGGAAAAAAAATGGCGCGACACTTTTATAATATACCGGGAAATGTTTTAATTACATTTGGTTGTTTTCATGTCGGGAAGTCATCACAACCAACGATCTTCGAAAGACACTCCCGGAAATTTTCAAAGAAGTATGATCTCTATTGAAATTTCCTCTAATCTTGTGAGGATAGACGAACAAAGCAAGGATCCAGGCTTTAAGCAGCAAATGAACGATTTTCAATCAATTTAGTCATGCATAATCCATTCAAACCTCTAAATTTTCAAAATTGCTTCCCCGGAATCATCAAAAATTCAATTCATTAATTGAATAATGAATCACTTATCTTATGTTATATATCAATATCTTATTTGGTATTATACTATTATTCTTTATGATAAATACATCCTTACTATGAAGGGTCACGTTTGCGTTACTGGTTCAGTAAGTTCTATCTTTAATTAGGAAAAAGTAATATCTAGCAAATTTGCCACTTCCATTTTTCAGCTTGATTTATGAATCAGATATTGTCTGAACACAACCGACTCGTGGACGACATTCGTTCTATCCTTAAAATAAGTGAAAAAGAATATAAGTAATCCCTGCTTAGCTCAAACACTTCTAAATGTAAAAAAAAGACAGCTCGACTCCAAAAACATTGTTGATGAAAAGCTAATATCAAACAAAGATTCTACATAGATTTGCTAAAAGGATCTTTCTGTTTGTCATCATATTGAATATTTGATAGTGTGCCAGGCGAAATTTACGTCAACTTTCAAAGGTTTTCTTATATGCGATCGTTTTCGGTTCAACTAAAACGCCTCTAGCAGATCGAGTAGTGAGTAGTCTTTGTAAGAATGATCTTCATTTTCAGAGGTCTGAGTTCCTCTTTCACAAGAAAATAGCTTGCCAGATTTTGTCTGCTCTTTCGGGACAGTGTGCTAGCAGATGCAATTGTATCTCCCCCACAAAATTGCTAAATCAACTCTCATAAACTAAATCAACGCTTTCGAGCTCTTTTCCTTTGGATTTCTTCCGAGAGTGCAATGCCCGCGATGATCCCAGTCAGGTGTACTAACTATTTATTACACATTTCGTAGCATGCTCGAAACTTCTCCTCAAATGTCCAGCAAGAGCTTAGGCACATGCAGCGTTTGATGTCAACTCTATTATCCATTCTTTGTATTCTCTTCTTTTTCCTTGTTAAATTTTGGCTAACGACGACAACAGCTCTTGGAGTTTGACGCAAGCTATAGCCTCCCTTATTTAGGTTCCTGTGCTATACACTGTACTTACTCCAGTACTCCTGCACTATGGTAGTCAGGGCACATAAATGCACTTGGCACTCCTTTTGGCGTTAGTTGATCCATCTGCTCATTACTCTCGGAACCTGCATGTCTCGGCGAATATTAAAGGAGGACCCTATTATTCATACTTCTTCTTTTTTAGTTTCCTACAGTACTGTACAATTTAAATCCAGCTCTAGAGAAATTCCCGATCATTTTAGTGTTTTTAGAGCTGCTTGGCTATCAGATAGGAAAGCTAGATGTTCGCTTATGCATACTCTGTCTATGTTGGAAATCCGCTAGAAGGATACATGGCACAATTCCCATCGGCTTCGAACATTTGGAGAATGACCGAAATACTCTTATTCCTTTTGTCTCAGATCTTCTATATCAATCCGTATACCATCTAATCACATTCTCTCTCGTGCGGTGCATATTGCATTCATTCCTTAATGTCACTGAAAATTGCACAAAATTTACTATGATCGCTCAATGTAATTATCATGCACATATGAATGGGCACACCCTCGTTAATTTTACTTAGTCTTTGTTCAAACCCCCCCCCCCCAATTCGAGGTTATATTCTCTTCCTTCATGGTATATTCTTAACATTGTCTATGTCGTATACCACTTAGTGAAGTGTCGACATAATCAGAATTCCTTTCAAAGGCACGCGACCTTATTACTCTGGTTATATAGACGCCTGCCAAACGTTGAACTACATCGACCTGAAGCCATGACTTTCATTGTTGGATTTTGTCAGCTCGGTACAATGCCACATAGTTGATGATTGGTTTCACTTTCATAGTATATATAGCCATCACAGAATTCCAGGTTAGCCGCAGGACTTGGCTGTCACGTTTCTACACATCATCAGAGCTTTGCTAATCTTCAATAAAAGCGCCTAAGGAGGCCCGCTTCAATTGAGCCGTGCATTCATCAGTATTCCGAGATGCAGTATATAATTTTTGAATCAATCTTAATGCGATTTATATAGATGGTGCCAAGTTAGTGCATATTTGGTCTTCTTGTGAAAAGCTATAATGAGGATTTATCAGGATTTAACGATAAACATACTCCTCGGTATCAGTAGAGCACAATTACATTACATAACACAGTGTCTCTCCGCATTTTCCTTTGATTATTATTATTGAATCAGTCGCATGACACCAGCTCCTTACAGTCTTATAAAGACTTCGTCGGCCCACAAGAGTATGAGGGGCGAAAGAACATCTTCATATGGGAATCGATGATCCTTACATACGTTATTTGTGCTTCCCACAAACCCCATCTTACATGCGCCGAAAAGTTTGCCCCCCCGTTTGCCTCGAAAAGGATTCAGCTTACTAACGAACGAAGATAGAATTAATCGCCCTTCCCATCCGCTCTCTCTACCTTGCAAGGTGGCGTATTGTCAAGGGACCAAGCAATATCAAGTAATACAGCTATTGTATCTTTGATTCAACCACTTCCTTACATCCTAGTGATACTTCAATACTTCGAGTCAAGTCGTGCAAGAGATATCTGCTGATTTTCCCGCTCTATATGCACATTAATTAGGGTGCAGTTGATATTTTGCTAGATGGTAGGTAAATAACTATCTACCACTTCCAGTATCATTCTCAAATTGTACAACTTTAAGCCTGATCTGCTGGCGCGACTTTGGATTAGTTTAATCTTTCCTACCAATTTCGGTTATAAATACTATTTTCTCCTGTCTCCAAGATCCCGATATATATCTCAATGCAGGACTACTTCAGAAGAGGCGGATCGCACGGAAGTTGAACAAATTCCGGGCCTTCTTTACAAGGACTAGATGCGCCTAAGGGTGATTCGGAGGACTGGAATGAATTCAAAGGTCAAATTATACACATTTTTCTTATATATCTTATAGATTTTCTATTTCCTAACCTCCTTCCATGCCCAATTGTTTAGTGATCTTTCTTGGACCATCCCGTCAACACCTTCATTCGTTATAACGTTTCCCGGGAAATGCGTTGGTATGGGTACCAGAATACTCTCTTTTTCAACTTCCGTTCCTTATCCGTATCATGAAAATGTTAGAAATAAGGATATCTCTTTGTTTAGTCATGACTTTATGCAACTAATGGCTATAGATGCTTTTTAACATTCTATAAAAAAGGATCCAAAAATGAGACGGCTTATTATTTGGAGTTTTCCCATGTTTCCCACCAAAGAGTTCTACTCTTTGGTGTTCACTCCAATCGTTGTTAAGTTTTGCCTTATTGAAGAGTGTTCAAACCTAAGTTTAACTAGTTTTCAGGACCACTTTATTCAAAGGCATTCATTCACAATAGCCTTTTCCATTTGACCGGCAGTACATTAGAGTTTAAGAGCATTTTTGAGGTCGTCTTGACACAGACATGGGGAACATTTTCCTGAAATTTGGTGGTGTTCAGAGTCCAATCAGTGCATCTAAAATTCCCGATAGATGTGAGCTTCATCTTCAGCCTCTTTACATTGTACCTCAGAGATTTAAGCTCGGTCATCGAGATTTCATCAGATAAATGCCAAGCAGTCCAGAGTGATACCTTCAACATTGATATTTAATTTTTCCTTGCATGTACCCTACATCTGGTTTTATAATAATTTCATTATAAATTAGATGCGATTAAACGAAGATGTTCTTCCTGCGATTTAAAAGATCGTATTTTATTTCATAATGAACGCAAATAGCACGCATTTTGTGTTCGAAGTATGTTTTACATCTCCCGGAAAATAAGCTGATTCACTTAAAATAAGCACTTTTTTCTAGGATTCTACTCATGATCATACAAGAGGTCTGTACGGGTACTACATCCTGTGTCATGTATTCTGAAACATATAAATAATTTTAGTTTTACGGGTCGTAACTCCCGTTCCAGAAGATTCAACCCCTTGTTCAGAATACAGTGGACTTGCTAATGCTCGGGCTTCTGATATAATGGTCACATGGACCCAAGGTTCTTCGATCAATCCTAATCTTATCTTTTGTTTCGTGAGACTTCGTACTCAGTTTACCAGAACCGCCTTGGCATGACAAAGATTCACAACGGAACAACTTACCGAAGATGGCGCACCGCCGAAACACGTCAGTGGACGAAACGAAGCAAGTGACAGAGAACGACGGACAAGAAAAAATAATTCCATCTTTGTCGGAGGAAAACAATTCAGCAAATTCACTTGGGCTATGCAAGTGACATCCACGTTCAATTCCGCTTTTGGCAAGCCCTATTCACGGACCACGGAATCAAGCCCCGTTCTCTCCCCCTTAAGATCCTCTTAGCGCATTCCCAGAGATGAAAGATCTATCATACAGGTTGGTCTGATACGCCTTGTGCTCCGTAGGACTGCCTTGTGCATCGTACGACCACTTCTGTCTCTCATTTTGTTACACGGACAGAGATCTCGCATCCATGTAAACCTAAGCATGAATTTTTATTATTGGTCGTCGAGAGCGAATCGATAGACAGTAAAGGCCACCTTTGCCCTTTAGGAGCTCCATTCATTTTTGTTTTGCATAAGATAATATAGGAAGATGTAATTAGATTTGTTTAAACTATTCTCTTTCGTCCGTGGAAGATATTTATTAAAGTAGAACAATATCGTGAACCACGGTAACATTAATGGAATCTTTTTTTTTATACAAAAAGCAACTTCTGGCTAGATGGTGCCATGTTCATGTTTTGTTGTGAGAAATTCCTTTATTGTTACTATCTTTCGCGGTCCGCTGTCTGACACAACCCAACGTTCAGCAGAAGATTAATTTTAACGGGTGATACGTCTACTTGTCCCACACGAGCATAGGAAATTGAGTAGAAACCCCATCCAGGCACTAATCAGGCACAGAAACCTAGAAGAATTATTTACGCTTTCCAATTTATTGCCATACGCATTACGGTTGGCGCATACATTGAATGTCTGTTTGTTTTATATGTTGACCAAGAGCTCAGATTAAAACTGAACTTATTCTATCCCAACCACGCTGCAAATAAAGCAATCAATCCATATTATAAGCAATCAATTTGAAAAAAAAAAAAAAAAAAAAACAAGATTAGGTTGCGACGAAATTTATTTAACCTTTATTGAAAAAATATATCAACAGAAATACATCGATCTTACAAAATAATCTTGCCTATCGACGAATAAGAAACATAATTCAATTTTGTTTTGTTGCTCTCTGTATCGTAAAAACTAAATATATGAATATTCCTTTGTATATTAAAACTAAACTCTGATGAGAAAAAGATATATATATATGTATTCGTATTTATTAATTTGTTTGAATTAATCGTTAACCTAAAATTAATAAAAGAAAGAACACATGTTGATCATATCTGTACATAATATAATTAATTGTTTGTTATTGTTAAATCTTAAATAAAATTATTTGTTATATTAAGTCATTTGAATTAATACGAATTGCCGATTTTATTTCACTCGCCCTTTTTTTTTAACTGTAATACCATTAACTATGTTAAATGGGGACTTTAGTGTTTAGTCGACCAAGGTGGAAAATTTTTTTAAATAAAATGTTGTTTTTCTTTTCAATGTATATTCAATTTATTTGTTGCCAATTAAATATATGTTTATATATATATGTTTTTAATTTTTTAAATTTATTTCCCGGGTAAAATTCATTCCAACTACTGCAACCGTTCAATGCAATGTTTTTAATTTTAGTAACTTTGTTCATTTTTTCATTGTTGTTTTAATTTTTCTTCAGTTTTGAAAGGGTGAATATTTACAGTGTTAAGTTAAAATGAGGAATGAGTTTAACATATTCTTAAGTTCAACATGAAAATAAGAAACTGGAACGATAAGCAAGCACTATTCGATTCATCGAAGAATATAAAAAGTTGAACTGATTCGGGTTTTTTTCAAAGTCCGATAAAATTATCTGAGCAATAAATGTCACCTTTTATCACCATTTGCGAAACATATGATGAGTAAACAGAATATAAGTTTAGGTAGACCTCCTGCAACGGGGATTCTAACGTGTTGCAGAGATGCAACAGTCTTGCAACGCGTTCCTGTTCTATTGTGGAACGTTTTACAACGCTGTTCTTCTTCAATGCTTTTGAGAAAATATTTAATTAATTATATAATCAATTTAAAATTAATTATAATTGGAATCACCCATACTAGGGCATATACGCGTTGTAATGGTACAGTGACGGCGCCATTTCCAGAAAAGTATTTCTTTTCCTCTGTTTTGCTTTGTTTTTTGCTAAATTGGGGTTCTATGTTTCGATGCAGAAAATTGTAAGAAAATCTTTTAATTACTTCGCCTTCTATTCTATCGAGCCTTTGCTTATTTTTCTCTCTTGGGGATTCTCATTTAGACAAAGGAAGAAACCATTTTTAATTGTTTTTGTGTGACAGCTATGCGAAATTGTTTTGTATTTTTAACATTATAGTGAAGGTAAGTTAAGAGCGGCTATTTTCACTGTCCAGAAAATTTGATTTTTTAACCATAAAAATGAGGAAGAAAACGATCGCAGAATAAAAGGATCGCAGTTGAAATGTAATTTCTAGCATGGACTTCAAAGTGAATTGGTTCAATGGTACAAATTAAAAATCAAGACTACATCAGATATTAGTAGTCATTTGCATTAAATATTTTAGAATCATTTGGGTAAAATTAATTAAACAATGCAGATAAATATTTTTCTTCCAGCCGGATACCTTTTTTTCGTTTATAAATAGCCCTCAAGCCGATAATTTTCACTTTCTCTTGTTTCTCTCTATAAATTTCATGTAAAGGGATCGTTTTGGATAATGTAATCATCTCAACACTCCTTTCAGATTAGCAATAAAATAAAATTAGTAATATAAATGAATTAAAAATCGTATTATCTGTCGTTCTGATACTGCAAGTTTTAAAGTTTATGCTAAGTTGGAAGGTTACTGTACCAAGAAATGGTCAAATTAGTGGTATACCATCTAAGAATTCCGGCTCATTACAGAAAGAAAGGCCGAGGTAAATCGACGGTAAGATATATTTAAAAAATTTATCGCGAAAGTAGATTTCTATAGCAGCAGAAAGGAAGAGTAAATAGGGGGGTAGACAGTAGGTTTCGACCGATATTTTGTAGTTGCTTTGGAATCTATTTGAAGATAGGACATTTAGACGAAGGGGCAGAGAGAAGGGCTTTAATATTCTCTTGAAATTTGTGTCCATACACAATTCTACCGGAAAATCATTTTTCAGCGATGTCTACAAGTCTCCCAAGTCGGTTAATTGTCATGCTCTGTTTATTATATCCGTATCTCTTTCTTCGTAATGCCCCTATACAGTGTCAGTACTTGCTACTAATTACGTAATGGTTTGGTAAGGCTATGGGTGTCACCAGCGTGTTGCATCTGCAGGAAGTTATAGAATTTCAATTGTTATAAGGAGGTTCCAACACGCGATAAAATAGTTCTTATAAGAGTGAACGATGTGTGCACTACCCTAGTCAATAAATTCACAAATATACGTTTAACTTAGTCACCTCTCTTGTTCGAGAGACGTTACAATTTTCAACTCAAATGTTAAGAGGGATATGAATGGGCGAAGATTTGTTTTCCACATGAAAAATAATTCCGAATCAGATTAAAATATAATGTTTCGCATTAGTTTGAAGTGCTCAAATGAACAAATGGTCTCTGCACGTTTCAGTGTATGTCAACCATATGCAACTGAAAGAGGGATATCGTGTCCATAACGTCAATTATAAAGAATGACGCAAGAGTTTACCCAGTTTATATTGCTGCAAAGTTACCAGCAGAAAGTAATAAGTTCTTCAGATCGAATTTTTCTTTGTCCTATACACCAAAACAGGCAAGAGTCCAAATAAACCTAACAGACTCTGGCATTGGTAAGGATTGAAAGATTTTAAAAACAGAAGAATCAAGTAGTATTAATCATACGCCAACTCGTGAAACAATGTCAATGGTGGCATGCAAAAAGTTTTTCTGTAGAAGTCTTGAAGGGTCTGCTCGAAAGAATAAATTGAAATAAGTTGTAGGATCCGATGATAAGACTTGAACAATAATTAGAAACACAATTTTGAAGATCTTCCAAAAAATTCGGCGAGAAAGCAATCTCCAAACAAGTATTATCTCAACCGTTTTCATTTTTCATATTTTTGTGAATTTGAGAAAACAACCATTCAAAAGGAATAATGCGCGACTTGACAAACAGTTGACATCATTTAATGCCCAAATAATGGTACCAAAGATTCCTGCTGAATTGATTAATTGAAGACCCATCTGTAGACGAAACTTCAAAGCCAACCCAATAGAAAATTAACATCTCGAAGTTATTTCAAATTCTGTTTATCCAGCCTTATTCACAAAGCTTTCTCGACTCCTCATTGTCGATATAGTTCAAATAAAAGGAGAAAGAACAACTAAAAATCATTTGTCTTAACTCTTGATCCTGGATAACGGTCAAATATGAGAAGAAAAATTAAAAAAAAATGAATCAAACTAACTCACTCATTTCCCTTCGCCACAATTTCGTACATGACTCTGTAAATATTATAATCATTGACATTCTATTATTGGCAAATTGAATGTAATTAAACAAAAAAAAAAATATATATATATGATTATATGGTATGAATAAAATTAGCGATTATAGCCTGTATGTACATTGCATATCACTGAACACTGTAGACTATTTAATAATTGTTCATCTAAACGTTAAAACTTGTGTTTACGAGTGACCTTCATGTGTTTGTATGTGTTTTTGTTTGTTTGTTTAAAGTATACTTAAACGCTAATATATATTTATAACTACTTCTACTACACCATCATTTATTTTATGTTAATAACAACGAAACCAAAAATTTCCGTATAAGGGTCAATTTACGCATATATGTAAGAGTTGTGATCCAGTTGCTGTAATGCAAAATTAACAATGAATTTTGGATTGTTTCGAAATTGCAGAAACACAAGTCTTTCAAATCAGAAATATGAAATGGAACTTTTTTATTGACCCGCTCAGACCCTGCAATGAAATCATCATATCGTTTGCATTACAGCTTATATTCCCAAAATAGAAGACCAATTGGTCTTCCTAATCACCACAAAACGATGCAAAGAACATCATTTTCATTAAAATTACTGAATCATATTCGCGTTTTTTTCTTTTTGTACCCTTATACGTACATTCATTTCGGACTCAAACTATTCGAAAGATTCACTGTCATTTCATATAATTTTTGTTAATCCATTATCTCCTGGATAATACACTGTACACTGTTCACGTGCGGGCGTGCATGTGTGTCTTGTGTAACTTGGCTTATACATAATATGCAATATTTTTTGTATAAATTTTTCGTGGTTTTTGGCGACTTTTTTTTTTAAATTCACTTTTTATAGTTTTTTTTTTTCTTCTTTTTTTCCATTAAATTTTTCTCCTGAAACTTATTAAAAGTATTTATACAAGGATTATATACGGACTCAGCCTCCTAGAAAGTTTGAAGAATGAATGTCGACCGTTGGTTATTTGTATATCCGTTGAAAATTGTTGGACTTACACTGAAATGAGAATGAATAGAGGCGTATTCGTCAATGGATCAAATAAAATACAGTCAAATAAAATACAGCCGAACAAAGAACTGGTGAGGGCAACATTAATACAACATTAATACTGTAAATATATGAAGTACAGAAGAGCAGTAGATGTTTCTATTAGATGATTGCATCATAGCAGGTTTTCAGAAAAGAATTTATACCAAATAGAAGCGGATAAAATAACTTTTTAAGTTGCAATTATAACTTATTAACAAAATTTGATGAAGCAAAGTACTTTTTCTCCCTTTTCCTACTGACTAGTAGGTTGTATTGACTATACTGTGCTTTACACATTAGCAAGCGTTTTCCAGCCTAGTGCTCCGAGGTTGAAATTGCGTGGGCCCCTTTGGGGACTTTGTTTGCCGTTTGGTGACTTTGTTAGTATCGTACTGCTCTAGGTGTTTTGGCGTTTAAAGGGGCTTCGGGATTTTGTTTTGGGTTGAAAATTATTATAAGGAGTGAGTTTTGGTTGGTTATAGATCTGTTTGGCTCCCTCTAGGAATTTTTCTATTTGCCAGGCTTTGTTTTTTTTTCCTCTTAAAACTCCAATCTGATCATTTGCATTTTTCGATACTGTGTGATTAGTTTCTTAGTGTGATTGGATTCATCATTCTTATCCATTTCGGTTATAAATACTGTTATCTCCTGTCTCCAAGATCTCGATCTATATCTCAATGCAGGACTACTTTTGAAGAGGTGGAACGCACGGAAGATGAACCAATTCCGGGCCTTCTTTATAAGGACCAGATGCGCCTAAGAGTGATTTGGAGGACTGGAATGGATTTAAAGGCCAAATTATACACATTTTTCCTATAGATGGTTTCATGCTTGAGATGCTTGCTTGGACCATCTCGTTAACTCCTTCATTCGTTATAACGTTTTCCGGGAAATGCGTTGCTATTAGTACTAGAATACGCCCTTTTCCAGCTTCCGTGAAGGAATTTTTCTGTTTGCGAGGCTTGTTTTTTTTCTGTTGAAACTCCAACCTCATCACTTGTATTTTTCGCTACTGTGTCGCTGAGATTGTCTATCAAGTTTCTTGAAATTCAGTACCAGTATTTTGGCTATAAGCAAATAAGTTTTTTCTTCGTTGGGAATTCTTCTGTAATGGCTAATGCTACGCTTGTTTGGGGGAATGAAAAGGCTACTTTTCAGTATGGCAGTACGGTGGAGCTTGATAGTTAGTTTAATTAAATCAAAATTTAAATAATTGTACAATAATAATTGCATGTGTACTAATTGACAGTTCTTTGGCATGTGTGTTTGATAAGATTTAGCCATTTTATTTTCAACTATTTTTCACTCGACAATCGTATCTTAACTGTGGACTAATTCTCAGGAAACAGTCAAAATTCAGATCGTGAAACTTCTACGAGGCCATGTTATGATCGACATAGTCGTCCTTTCAAGAATACTACTCATTTGGGTATTGCTAATTACCGCACCAGTCATTCATTACATGATGTGAAGCCACTAGTAGGGCAAAGACAAGTATCTACCAATGCATATATTGATTCTTTTAGCGAAAGCGTTACCGAAGAGCCTGCAATATCAAAACAGTTTTGGCTTTATCCATCCACGGCATAAAAACCTTGATTTGCATCCTAAAAAATTCAATTGAGTTACAAATCAAAGATGGATGACCATCTTTTGCGTGTTACCTTAACAGATTGGGCTGATAATCGATTCAAAATCGATCCAGATGCTTACCGGAAAATTTTCGGTGATGCTCATTTTTAGGGTTAATGGATATAACAACAAACGAAATTACATATATAGAGAATATAGAGTCTCACTCTATATTATATAGAGTGAGAACAACCCAAGGCAATACCATGAAGCTCCATTATACGCACGGATTGACTCTCCGGTGTACACGATTATGCCATTTCTTTCGAAATTCTGGAGGGTGCTTTTAGGTAAATGTTGAATATTATCAGACTATGCACAATGTTCTTTTGTACAATGTTTCTACATCTCAAAAGAGCATTCCTAGTGGGAAACTCTATCACTAGAGACTATCTGAAATTTATGAGTATTTCAGCACTAATAGCTTTAAATTTTCGTTTTCGGAGCCTCAGCTCTAATCGCCTTTCCATGTTTATTTTTTACGACTTCATACTGGTCAATCTCACGCCAATTCAAAACCAACAGCAAATAAACCAACCACCCAAATATTTAAGAAAGAAAAACGACTTAAATTAGGGAGAAAAATGTAGACTTTTATTCAAGCAAAATAAAATGCCTGCCTATTTCCACACATACGACTGCCTCAAAGAGAAAATGTTAAAAGATTGGAAAGAAGGCTTAAAAACATACGTGAAGTATTTAAAAATTATCAGGAATCCATTAATTCTAGATTTCTTAAAGAAGAAAAAAAGTATAAACTTACAAGTAACCGTAGTCAAAATTGTTCCGTTCTCAGTATCGGATTTAGCTTCATGGAAGTTTTGTTGTCACGAACAGGCGACCTCAGGTGCATTGGCTGGCGTTGCTGCGGCCGCTGGTGTCGTAGGGGTGGAACTATCATTCGCATTATTCGATACAGATTGATGATCAACATCAACGCAGCTACTCATTGATGTAATTGTTGTTGTAGTCGTGATGGAAGACGACGAAATTTCGGTCGACGATAGCGACGACGTTGCCCTGATCGGTGTCGATGAGGAAGTTGTCATCAACGGTGGTTGCCTCAGCGTTGCCAAAGACGCATCGGGTGTAGTCGGCGTTCGGGGTTGTTTGGCTGTAATAAACGACGCAGACGACGTGGATACCTCACTACCAACGGACGATGCATTTGAATTCTCTTCATGCTGTTGGGGCTGTTGCTGTTAGAATGACAAAAAAATCGGACGATGGCGAAACAAAACAAAAAATTGTTCAGAAAATTATTATGGCAAAGTGTCAATTAGATATTAAAGAAACGCATGGTTAAACTTGCAAGATTTTTGTTAATATTTTGATCATTTGCTTTTTTGGTCTTTTGATAAAATGAAATTAGAAGTGTTTATTCACCATACACATGTCTCAACAAATTTGAGAACTAAAGACTCACGTTGTCACTCTGACGACCCTTTTTTAAAATCTGAGACGAAAGCTCGGACGATAATCGTTTTCTAGTTGCACTTATTGAATTGGAGAAGCTGTTGTGGTGCTCAGTGCTGCGTCTTTCACGTTTCAGTAAATCTGGATCGAGATATTGATTAAGTTGCTTTCGTTTCACATGTCGCGCTTCGATCTGCATTCCAACTTTAAGCATTTTAATATTAACCTGGAATACAAAAATGCGTTATTACCCTTGCCATACACGTTTACAATAGTTAACTTACCGCATGGGAGTGGACTTGTGCTGTGAAACTTTGTATACTGTCTGTCAAATCGACATTTAAATTTTCCATACGTTCGAATTCTAAACCAATGAACCACATGGAACAGAATGGCGCGATGGATTTCGAATTATCCTCCGCTTGAACACTACCATTCTCTTCGCAACTATTTGTACTGCAATTTTGGCTATTATTTGCACTTTTCTGTCGATAAAGATCAAAACATTTGGGATTAACATGTGCTAATGAAATGTGCTGATTACGCTCTAGATTTCCCACTAATAAACGTATTTTTGATTCGACCAATCCACACCATTCCAAGTGATCTTCCGCAGTTTGTGAACTAACCAACAACACTATAAAGTGGCGGTACCTGTAATTAAGTTCAAGTTCAAACATTATTTCCATGTAGGCAGCAAAACTAGGGACATAAGAATGAAATTAAGCAATCCAACTTACCTATAAAAGAAACTGGGAGCTTCAAACAGACGATCCCAAGTCGCTTTGCCCAGCATAATTTCCTCTGTGATAGCCATTCCTCGGTTGAACTCAGCCAAAATTACTTTTTTTGTCGATTCTGTTACGTTGAACGTCGAATTTTGTTGTGGGTAGGCAGGTGTTATGATCGGCATCAGATGAAAACGATCGGAAATATTTACACGAGGATCCCATACCTATATTAGATGATAAAGAAAATTGTTAAGGCCACACACCTTTGAAGAGAATATAACAGTCTTACCGGAAATCCTAAATTAATATTTTCCGGATGCTTTAGTAGGACTGGATGAGGCCACTTCCACCTCGAGCATACTAAAAAGAATTTATGGACCAATGTAGATGGTGCGGCATTTGGATATAGTTGGCAAGTTCGGGCAACAAGCATTGCCCATGTTACGCCCCCGAAATATCCGAGGGAATTTGAATAAATTCCATGCTCTGCAAATGCAAAATTCAATGTTAGATCTTGATTAAAAATTAGCGCAGATTTACTTACTTTTTGCCCATAATTTTATGGCTCTTAATGCTAAACGGAAATTATCTATGTTTGGTACTAGGCTAAGTATCTCGTCCGTTACACGACATCCATTCAAACTCCGAACAGACTTTGGATCCAAGTTTTTCAGTAGCAAATCATCTCGCAAGTCGAAATTGTCAGGTATTTCCTTCAGCGCCAAACGGGCAAACAGCAAATCAATCTCCACTCCGTCAAAATTCATTTTTATAACCGGCACATACGCTTCCTCCACAGCTCGGCATTCAGTGACTTCCGGCTGCTTTTTCAGCAATTCAAAAAACGATGTGAAATAGTCAGTACGTTCAATGTTACATGGAGCCACGCACAGCGCATCTATATCAGCTCCTTTATGATGTACACCCAAACGATAGGAGCCAAATGTGTAAATTTTACCGCCCAACTTTTCCGCCATTTGTGATGGCATGTTACGTGAAATGGCAACGTCACGCACCCATTGCTTCACCAATGTATTCAATTTCGCGAGAATTTCCATACGATGATTCAATTCGCCTTCCGTTTCGAAGACATTGTAGGGCTCCAAGACTTTCTCCAGATCTTTGGTCTTTTGAAGGTCTTCGGGTTTTGGTTCGGCCATGCTTATAGCGGACGTCATTCCAAGCGTTTTGGTTGCCATTGCGGACTTCCCACCGGGTCCCGTCGAATTCGCTCCCGATGTGCTGGAGATTGTTGTAATTGTTTGGACTTTGGTGCCATTCTGTCTTACGTCAGCATTCCACATACTTCACTCGGTCGTAATACTCAATGCCTAGCGGAAGAAAAATTATGAAGATTTTCTCTCACAATTCGAGAAATTATATTTTCATACTGATTTTGAACCTCGAAACATCTTAGGTTAAGTATAAAGAACTTTTAGACGTAGAACCAATTTTTAACAACACCCAAACGAATTTTTGTTTGGTTCCCGCGAACCCGGTAATTAGTAAATGGTTCAAAAATTTTGCTAATTACCATAAATCCGACAGGTACAAAATGAGTCAACGCCCTAAGTTATATTATACACACATTCGATGACTCATTTGAAGTTAAATTGAAGCTCATAGGACTTGATGCATAAATTAGATACATTACAGCATAATGATCTTTTAACTTTGTTAAGGACCTTTTAACGAAATTGCCTTTTAAGTTAATTATTTCTATTGGGTTCTAATCACCAGAGCATAAATTGATTCGTTCTTCTTTTGATTTTTGCCATAATATTCTTATAATGGGAAGTATTCCTTAGAGAAAAGGGCGTATGTCCTTCTATTTGTGCTTAAGATCATACTTTAATTTATTTTTAATAAAAAAATATTGGTGACTTATGACATTTTTCAGAAAAAATTAAGAAAAGACACACTGTTAGGAGTCTTCGCAACACTCAGGTTTAATCAAAGCAATTCATATCTTTTGATAATATCTATAATCTTTATTAATAATTTAGCGCCCTCGTTTAGCTCCCCGAAGCCTGGCATTGTCCTACCACAGGGTCCACGATTAGGCAATAATTGCCCTACACTACGCCTGTCACCCATCGATCCCAGTGGTAAGTGCCTCTTCTTAGAATCTCAAAATTTCGGGAATTCTCCAGGACTTTTGCATGTCTCCTAGGATCCAGTGATTCTCCTTATTCTTGCAGGCAATGTTTTTCATTTTTTGAATGCTTTTTGGATATTTTGACTTAAAATTCAGTAAATTGTTTTCGCATGTGGTTTTTGCGCTACTCGATTTTCTTTCGAGTTTCAGCGTCTTTTAAAAATTAAAAGACTTTTCCTCATAGACAATATGCCGTACAATGTATGACTTTTCGGCCTTCAATTATAGGTAAGCATTCTCGCGCGTAGAGTTTTTAGTATATCTGGCACCTATACTTGCTCATCCTTCGTTCCCCATCTCGGCTGGCTTATTTTTTTTTTCCTGGCCCGATACTTTGTCTTGCACCTGATCTTATTTAATCTGTTATAATTTCTATGTTAACTTTATTTATTTTTTTTAATTTCAAGATAATTGTGCGTTCTCTGTTACTGATAAGTTCAATGTAATGCTCTTGTGCCTTGTTTCCAGGGAGATTGATATCTTCAAAGCGAATTCGTTTCAAAAGATAAACAAATGGAAAACCAAATCCAAAACCAACCTAACCAAAATAATCATCGCATTGTGGAAAGCAACCATATTTCTCAGCTATCACGTTACATTTCTTAGGACATCATTCAACATTACTTCCTGACATCAGCATCAGTGTAAATGAGCTTTAATTTTCATCCTAGTTAGGAGAAGCTTTCTTTTCATCCTACAATGGTATCGTAGCAACATAATTGTAACGGTAACGATTTTTTACACTTTTTTTGCCGGGAGAGTCGAAATTATGCAGAGACATGACAAAAAATTAATTCAAATGATTGGAAAAATCAAAACCTGGAATAAATGAAGCTGTTGCCTTTACAACTTAGAGAACTTTAGGCACCTGCAACACAATATCCTACTTAGCTTCCCATGTTCCCATGCGAGAAGAAACGAACGATCATCTAAATAAAGAAAATCTGGGAGTTTACAAGAAAAAAAGGAGTCATGAAAAATCAGGGTTTATGCCCCGCAAATCGATAACTTTTTAATAAAAGTCATGCCACATTGTTACGGAGCGAAACATTCCAGTCAACGAAACGTTCAGCAACTCGCCATGGAACAAATCCATCATGAAATATCAAAAAACGCCATCAGTACTCGCTTTCATTGAGTACTTGACCCCGGAACAAAAGGAAGGCATTCGAGCCACTGCACCAGAAACATTCAAAGAGAACGAATTGAGCAATAGAAATGCGAAAGAGTAGCCCTTCCATGTAGTAATAAGATTAAACTTTTTTTTAAAGTTGATTCTTTGCCCTTTCCTGTTAAAAATGTTAGGATTTAGGACATTTAGGAAAACAAATTTCTAAGACTGCGGTGTTACGACTTGTAATTTTGCGTAGTCTAAATATTTGAGTACGGGGAAAAAAATCTCGGAAACCACTTCAAAAATGCTCTGTGTTCTTCACATTACTTCATATTACGACATTTAGCCATAGAAACAATTGTAAAAGAACAATCTAGAGAGGCTTTGGCGAGTCTTGTAATCGAACAGCTTATGTATTGCACCGAAGCAGCACCTTATTAATTAAACCAAGAGAATAGAGACTATATGTCGGCGTAAAATAAGGGTATCATATTTTCATGACGTGTGATAGGTTCAGTGCGAGTAATCATTAGGGTAACATTTTTTCAAAATCCCGATAAAACAGAGTGACCTCAGTGAAATCAGTTCAGCAGAAATGTCAACAACACATCAATTGATCAAATGGTCAGTAATTACAACTTAGGAGCGTGGGCAAACGATTCGCAACCCAGTCAAGTAAAAAAAAAGGTGGCTGACATATATATTTTCACTAGATTTCCCTGTTATACAACATAGGCCAGTAGCAGCGTTTTACACACTGGGTATGAAACTTTTGATTATAGATGGTCTATGCTGAGATTCTACAAAAAGTATGGAGGGCCTAAGCACTGTAGTCGCAAATATTCCAGTTTTTTCAGTGCGCCACAGCCAAGTAAACTATTTGTTGGATGGAAGAGTTCTAGTACCATCGTCGCGAAAGCTTAGCAGATGCAGGTCTATGCATTACTATTAGTTTGGTGTGTTAACCGAAATGATTATGGTTCATAAAAATTGTAATTGATGTTCTTAATCAGATTCTTGTTTCTTTTCCCCGGGAAATATTTTTCTATTGTAATCGACTAAAACTACTATACGTATTATAACCTACGATCGAAGGTTTAATATTGTTCTTGTATATCAACTTTTGGAGGCAACGTAGGCCAGGATTGCCCCACGTTGCATTCAAACGCCCTATCGATACTAAGGGTGGCCCAGATCCTTCACCGTCGTATTTACATTCTCGTTTGAGAAGTTCTACCGGTCTTTTTACCGGTGTCTGAAGTTTGCATCGTTGCAAAAACAACGCTGTCATAATTTTTCACAATTTAATGTTGATAGATAGATATTGTTGTTAAACTGTGATGAAAACCTAGTACGGTGCAAAGAAGCCAAAAATACGAATGAAACTTTCTCAAAATTTAAAGTCAAGTTATCCGAAAAACATTGAAAAATTTTATAAAAAAACTGAATTCGTGTGTTTGGAATGATGCAAACCTCACACACCTTTATTTTACGCGCTTGTGATTAAGGCTCGTTCAATCTAAAAGAAAGTTTTCTAAACTACCGACTTGCTCGCCCCAAGCTCGGCAGATTTCATCCGATTGAAAGCCATTTTAGCCTGTTGACAATGCTACTAATGCTTATATTCCATTACGTTTGCTGGGGATGCTTGTTCCCTCTTTGATTAAGATGGAGCAAGAGCAATTCGGCTCTTTCATTTGTAGAAGACTTCCTCTTTCAGTTCACTATTGATATGATTGTGAACAATCTATCGGAATTTTTTTAATCGAGCCAACTCGTACTTGCTCACCTGGTCACTTCCTTTTTCACATCCGTATCCGGGTTTGTTTTACCTCCTTCGGTTAGTT
Organism: Stratiomys singularior; assembly: GCA_954870665.1. Classification (NCBI taxonomy): domain Eukaryota; kingdom Metazoa; phylum Arthropoda; class Insecta; order Diptera; family Stratiomyidae; genus Stratiomys; species Stratiomys singularior. Next base: position 6,381,943 of record OX940881.1, on the reverse strand, counting down.
TGGTACAAAGACCTACCTAAAGCCTGATACCTCAGCTTTGATGCTATACGGTTTTGCGCTGGCGAATCTGTAGCTGCTTGACTTGTGGAAGGAAGTGCGCGCTCTGTTTCTCTCACCCGTTCTCGGATATTAGTCAATAAAACATTCTTCAGTGCGATGTTGAGATATTGGATAACTTTGTTTGGCAGTTTGATATTTTATCTACTTTACCTACTTAATTTCCAACGCAGCATCTATCATTCTATTTATATATCCGTCAAATGTTTGACATAACTTGAATATGAGCTTCGCCTCGATCGAAGTCGCAAAAAATATTTCGACGTTTTTAAAGCTCGTTTTATGTTGTCATCACTCTTTTGCTTTTCACACGAAAATACGAAATGTTTATGTTGTCCTTCCTGCAGCTTTTTAAAGTCGAAGCAAGAATGTATGGTTATCTGGGTAACGCACAGAATAAAACGTTTCCGTATTCCCCAATTTTGGAGTCAACTCGTCAGTTTTTGTGATTGTGACGTTCTGTAGCCAATCACGATAATTGGTCACGTTGCGACAATTTGTAAAGTAAATCTCCGCAAGGTTGTTTACCAGTGCCATCCGGAGACTGAAAATTCTTGCGATTGACCGTAAACGTCAACATGAGCCGAAAGGGAATACCTTATTGGATCGCGTTCAAATTTTACTGCGGAATTGACTAACAAAAGAATCAATTTGTTGTTTATGTTTCAGTTATTTAAATTTACTCCAACATAAACATATGTTCAAAAATTGAGCGATAACAGACCCAATCAAAAATTTCGTTTGTATTTGCAATTAAAGCGATTGCCAATGTTTATCCTGCGCCGTCTTATCTAATCTAATTTATTGAGCCAATTTATGTCTAGAACAATGGGCAGGCAATCCACTAACCTAAAAAAAAAAAAAACAGGATGTAGATTTGGTGAATTGACAATGAATCGTTCCTATCAGGTAAAAATATTTCTGGCGACGTTCGAAGCACCCAAACACTACAGATGTGATCATGGACAAATGCGATTCGAACGACTCTAAGAAATGAGAATGAAACAAGTTTCCAAACAAAAAACCGCGTCGGCTTTTCGCCCGCAAACACGAAGTGAACATTTCATGCTCAAACAATGGACGGTCGAGTCTACACACTCTCGACTTCAATGCTTTGATGTAGAAACAAAAAGTCAAATCCAAAAAGAAACTTCCAAGTATGAAAGAAATTACGAGAAATGAAGTGCAAAAGTCGAATCAGTATCTTGCAGTGGAGGCGGGTGCACGACGCAAGGTAACCTCCTCATTGGCACTTGATGTTTATAAACTTTCACGGCCATCGCTTTGTCAATATTTTGCACTTTATCTCTCCATTTTGCAAACTTCGCGTGCACTTCTCGGTCGTGAGCATGTTTCGTGTTTCAATATGCAATCATGAATTGCGTATGATCGCTGGACCCCATCAAATAAAGAAAGCGAATTGCGAATGCCAAGGCGAAAGACCCAATAGTCAACGTCATGTCGGTGTCGCAAGCGTTCTCCATTCATAAAAACAAAGACACCTCACCGTTTAGTCCTGATAATCCTCAGCCGCTTGCACACACCAAATTCTTGCAACTGAAAATTCAAATGCACTGCAACCACCAACACTCAATCGAAACTCATTCATTCATCGAAAGGAAGTTTCCTCTTTGGTGTTTTGCTTCTTTTTTCATACACACACGCACCTTTTTTCCACGAATCTCGTTGTCAGCGCGACAGAAAAATGTTCCCGTCGTTGTCGTAACTGAAAAGGTAGAGTAAACTTTACGGGATCCTCCCGGCTCACGTCAGTTGTTCCACGCAAAATATATAAATTCGTCTTCACTTTATCACTTAAACAAACTTATTCTACTTTATTGTGGTAAATCGGCCGATATCACCACGGAAATTATAAGAAAACGAAACGAGGAACATAAGAACGCTTGACGTACCGCTAGGCAAGATGGCCGCGATGTGTGTTTTAGTGTTGCCCGATTAGAATCTTCTAAATATGTCCGAGCTATGACATATGAATCGGTACAGCAGTACCATGTGAGCGTTGAGTGCGAGAATAAAAGTCAGTTACACCGAAAGTACAAACCGATTCGCTAAATCAATGAATACTTTGCAAGTCTTCTACAAAAAAATATAAAAAATAAGGCGGGATTCCATTTCTTTTATACTGGAATCGCTGAGCAGTATAAATACAAAATACTGGAGCAGTGAGTTTACAGACAAGATATATCCATGGCAATTTTTGCTATTTGTTGTAATGTAGTTAACGAGAACGTGCATTTTAGGCCTTCATCGCTGAGAACTGCGACAGAAACAATTAAAGTTGGCAAATCAAGCACCCAGTTTGTTTTAGACAATTATTCGTATATAAGATCAATAATTGTTTCATGTTTAGTATTTTGCTTCCATACATCGCATACGTTAGAAAATAAGATTTTTTATTACATGACAGCATTTATCACACTTTATTAAACATAACGTATATTACAACTAGTTCGTGCTAAACATAGTATCTCAATTTTCAAAAGAATAAGTACAGTAAATTGCCATACGTGAACAGAATTCGACCAACCATCACTCTCATGAAATAATCTTTATATAACTCACAGGGCAAAAACAGAGAAGTATTAAACTATTTAATTTTATTTCAAAAAATTCAATTATTTTATTGACTAAATAAAAGGCCTTTATACATAATGCTTACTTTCAATTCTATAGCTTAACACTAGTCATATATTAAAAACAAATGACCCGATAGTTGAAAATAAATGACTCATAAACGAATGAGAATCTTAACAAGGACTCACGACTTAATCAACCCCAACAAACCTTACAAAAAGTATCCCTATCCCAAATGACGATTCCTTGGCCCCAGATTTGGAGGCATTCGTACGCTCTAATCGACAATCTGTCTAGAAATGCGTAACAGCGGACCAACGCTATAATCAAAATGTACCCAACTCTAAGCCAAGCGCTGGAGGAGAACCATTCCCCTTCGAAGAGTATCAATGTGCCCAAAGCAGCCTACCGCTGTTAAAAATCCTTTTTCTCAAAACCGAGGATTGGCTGTTGTGTTAGCTACGTGAATATTTCTTTAAGCCCTTTTGAGAGAGCATTGAAACTCGTTCTTGAGTCAATTATGTAACATTAATTTAGCTCTGATCAAAATGAACATTTGGGGTCATGATCCTGCATGGGGTTAAGTCTACCCAATCTGATTTTAGCTCCCGATTCCATCATATCCAACCAAGTCCGCATGTAAAATCCTCTGATGTTAGATTCGTACGCATTCTTACATGATCATTAGTAGGGCAAAAGCTTGTAAGCATCTTTCGGGTTTTATAGGGTCTGTCGTGGATTGGGTCGGAAGAATCGCCGATATCCTTTTTGATGTCGTTTGTTCTCCAGCAAAAGGGGCTTATCCCGTATAAAGTGCAGCGTTGGCAAAGCAGAGCGTTTCTCATAATCGAAGGGCAGGATTAGTTATATGTTAACCTCTCTTATATTCATGAGCGAAACGTCAAAATAAATCTGTGGAACTGGTGTGGTTTCCGCTTTCATTTCGCCGGAAACCGTTCCCCAAGGAAAAGAAGAATGCTCATACAATTTATCATTGCAAGTGTCGAGAATCCCACGAGTTACTCCGCTTTGATAATTCCTAAAAGCCTTCTTGGCCGTTTGTGAATCGATTACGGGGCATTGAAGTCCGCAAAAAGCAGGATCAAATTCAATGCGAGCGGAGGGTATTGTTCTTTATCGGGTATAAACCTTAAACGTATAAATCGATGGCTTCTTGTGTTGAAGAGTTAATACGAAGCAATTTCACTTATTGTTCGAAATGATTGTCGGCAATGGCTAACGCATCATTCCAAAGTCGGACCGTGAAACTCTCAACACATACTTTACTCTACCAGCAGCCAATTCAACGTCTCTTAAATGGCTTTTCACGGCGGAAATAATCATAGATCGTCCTTTCTTTATATGAGTTGATTAGTCAGCGAAATATTCAAAATTTCTGTCAATAGTGCTGAATGCCCGGTTCCTATTATCCTTAACTGTGTGCAGTCGATGCGAGCAAGCCATTTGTCAATTCCGTCCTATTCAAAGCAATATCATCTTCCTTGGTCTCTGTTCAGACATATGTCAGGTCCATCGTGCAATCCAATGATCGATATATATTATACTTTCGAAAAGGATGTTTTGCATAAAAAATATGTTCGAGTACTTTCAATCTCTATTCTGATCTTATTTACAATGTATATGAATTTTAGTTTACGTAATGGAGTCGATCACCCACTCTTTAAATGGATCTGTTCAAACAAGTGCTCCTAAGAGTTCCTTGTGCTTTTCTCTTATTTCGTAGATTCATCTCGAATAAATTTCCCAATATTTGCCCACAGCATTACATGTTCCCACTATTACTGATCTGTATCTTAAAATACTGGCATACCATCGCATCACTGCGGTATATACCTAAGAAAATATTACATTTTTGGTATTATTCGTCGAACAATTTGTCCAACAATCGAGGAGTCATTATTTGCCTGCAAGTCCTAGTCTGACGTTGGTTTCTTGCTATCGTGGAATCAACAGATTTTGGTTCGTTTAGGAATATTCCGATCATTCGGGGATTCCATTGGAAACAGTTTTTGTTGCGAAAACAATTCTCCTCTCGAAGGAACTGCTCGAAAATGGTATCGAAATATCCTAATTTGTTCAGATTTGCTTTCAAAATGAATTCTTATGGCAATGAGCAATGAAAACCCATATTTTGTATGAATTCTCATAAGTGAAAATTTTAAACATGTTTCTTCCAGTATAAATTATGCAATTATCAATAAACTGCATAAACGGACAAGTAGAAACTTAATATTCCGTCATCTAATTTTAGGCAAAAACCAATGATAAAGTTTAAACCCTGAAATGTTCAAACGGTTAATAAGCATCAAGTCGAGTCATCGCGTTTTCGATATTTAACAGTTACAAAATCGGCTGTCCAGCTAAAGAAGTTGCAGGACCAAAGAATAGCCGTGTGAATTATTTTTCAATATCGCACATATCTCTTTCGACGTTAATTGAAATTCCTTGAAGAGGATTTACATATTTCATTTTACAGATTTTATTCTTTCATTGCAAGGAAACTTTCTGTCAGTCGATTATCTAGGACAATTTTTCAAGTTAAACTTTACTAAAGGACTAGATGCCTGGTTCAACAGTTTTGCATTTTTTTTTGTCGATTTTAAGTAATATTTGTTATCATTGAATTAAGGAGTCGCGTGTCACCATATTGAATTAGTTTCTAATATTGTGGTACGAATTTAGATGTTTAACCTTCGGCGTACAACGTGGGGTTATTTGAACCCCAAGACTTCAAATGTAAAACAATTTTTAACAAATTTTAAGTGAAACACGACCAAATGTATTGAATTTAACATTAGCTGGAGGTTCTGTGCATGTATTTTGTCCAATATTTTTCAATCCGTTGCATGCCGAAGGCTAAATTACACAATTTGGGATTTAAAAACCATTTAACTTGATCAAAATGTTCAATTTTTCGAGTAACAAAACTACCATACGTGCTTCTACAATGTAATTACAAATCTTTTGAAAAGTGCATGAAGCTTGCATTGTTGCAGCACTGCGGACTCGAACTTTTTACTTTATTCATACTCTTTGATGACTAAAATGAAAAGCTAGTGGGGTGCATTAGCAAAATTTTATTCAAACTAGCAAGAAAGAAAAAAAATCGATGAAAGCTTCAGACAAACGAAAATAAATGAGTTAAGAGAAACCTCTTTGGAACCGTTAAGCTAAGAATTATGATTTGCAATAACTAAAATCCAAAGCATGCAAAACGTTGACAATTGTTACTATCAAGTATTACTTGTGCCATTTGACTGATGAAAAGCATCATGGGATGCAAATCAGGGAAGTCAAATGTTAAATATTTTTCGTCCGTAGGAAGACCCACTTGACAATTGAATGCACAAGCGAGTGGCAAAGGACGTTACGCAATAATCATTCGATTAATTTGTGTTTTTCTACTTGTTACTATTCTGTTGTTGTTATTTATTCTGTTCATTATTTTTTCATTGCACTTCTGTATTTTAGTTATTATTTATTAAATTTCATGTGCTGATTATTTTGAATTGTACTTTGTTGTGTGCGAAATCAGATGTCCTTACTGCGTCTTATGTAAACTTGTAGAAATAGAATACATCTCTCAAAGGCAATAATGAATCAAAGTAAAAACAATACGCATTAAATTTTTTTTCACTTTATTAACTCCTTAAGCTTTAAGGAAAATTTGATGGTAAATTTTCATTATTGTAAAAAATTCTCTTTACAAGTAGGGATCGGGGAACTCGAAAGTAACGTCCCGTCCGGTAAGTTTCTTGTACACCGATGTAAAAGTGTCAACCTGAAATTAGAAAGGAAGAAAAAAAAAGTTTTCATTGAGAAGGCTATTCAATTTAAAATGTTATAATTGATATTTTCAGCAAATAATTGTACCATCTTTATTTGGTCAACTACCACTATGATTACTTTGATACATGCATTTTTCAATAAGATGAAAATTATTCTATGTCCATGTAAAACTTCACTATTCTGGAATATGAATAATGTAGTGACAAATAGGACAAATGTGAGTTATAATAAAATAAAAAACTGGACAATTGATTTTTAATACCTATAAAAGCTTTTATTTTGATTTCGATATTGCTCAAAACGCGGAACGTCTCCATTCTATATATGTAAAAGCATACAATTGATGCCAACTGGACCCAAGGAAAGTTAAAACTGGTTCAAATTAGAGAATAATTTTGTGTAGGTTCCTTATCCTACATAAAGGCGGTCTTCCAACGGAAGAAGGTACCCTATTCCAAATATCCCATTTAGGGACAATGGTCTCCATGTGAGATAATAAGGAATCTATCAAAATAATTCTCTAATTGGAACGAGTTTTTAGTGACCCTTAGAGCTTATGGACAGAAATAAGGATGAAAGGGGCATTTAACACAGTAGAATCGTGTGAAGGTATTTCTAGGACCGACGATCCAGATTGTCATTCATGATTGATACTTTTTTCTACAAAACCGATTGAAAGCAAGATTTAAAACTTATAAACATTTTTTGTCCCTTCTGCTTGTACCACAACAATATTTTTACCACATAAAGTGCGAAAGATCAGAAGGTACAAAATGTTTCTTCTTTGTCCACGGCAATATACCAATCTTTACTGAATCAAACGATTGGCGAATTTTTCGGGACACGTTAAGATACATTTTAAATAAACTACAAACATTAATGGGAGGAAAAAACTGGGAAAAATCAAAAATTTTGTGGTATTATGTTGCGATTTTTGCAGCTAACTCAAATCATGGAGTTGTAAAAGTCGGCGAATACAATCGAAGGATGAAACTAACGTAAACTATGAAGTACTATTAATGATATCGTATGTTTCATCACTGATAATTAATGCCACAACAGTTTTGGAAGTTGAGCCTTTTTTTGACATTTCGCAAACAACATTTCGATGTTTTTGTCAGTATCACGCTTCACATGGCAATTACAAATATTGATCAGAAAAATGTGCATTCATTTTATGATACGAGGCATACACTAGGACATATGACACGAATCTAACAAAAACATATTTCTTTTTGTCCTTGATAGCGCACCTAATATCTATTGAATTAAATAATGGTGCGTGCAAAGGACATATTTTTTATATTAATTTCGCTATGGTTGAAAACATTACAAAAGGACATGTTATTATCCGAAAACATCAGCAGATCATTCTCAAAGGAAGCTGATGATAGCTTCATGCGGTCGAACTGCGTGGTCACATGACAGAAGCTCGGCCTGGCGGATCTACGCAAATATTTAGGCATGCAGCAAGACTTCCAAACAAACTTGACTTTTGTTCGTTATTTCACCATCGTTTTTGGCATTTAGGGATTCTTAAGAGTCTTACAAAATAAGCGAGTGGTTTGAACTGACAACTACATCATTGTATTTCACCACAAAAATGTTATTTTGTAGACATACGGATGGATTTCATGCAGAATATTGTTTTAGATTAATATAAATAAATGTTTCACATAATTTAAATTTTTATCATTAATCGTTTTAATCTAATTCAAATTCTAATTTTTTCTTCGCTCAACACTAGTGATATCAATGTTTCATTTTGTTTGGATGGTGAATACAATATTTTGATCAGCACCAAGGATTTAAAAATGAATTTGCTCTACGTCCAAGGGAAAACTTGCTTAACAACTGAAATATTAACAAGTAGCAATGGACATGATTTTTGTTTTATTATAACGGTTGAGAAAATAAATAAAATTAAATTCATTCTATGGCATTTAGTGTGTTCAGAATAAAAGAGAATGATTATAAAAAGAAAATTAGCAAAATAAAAACTTATATTAATTAATTTCGGAGCAGTTTAAAAACCAAGGAATTTGGACACTAATCTAAGAAAGCCAGATTTCAATGTTGAATCCCCTGAGATAATCATTCAGAGCAAGTAGTTTTCCATCATTGAGTTGAATTGGTACCTCTAAGACCCCAATTTTATGCTGTACATACAAGCTTAACAATTTTAAGTCTATCGGGAGATGTGCCCCATTAATAAATTTTTATGTGACTAATGGTAGAAGATCCTGTTTGTCGTTACATGCCATTCTCTGAAATGTTTTTATGCGTTCCATCAATCTGTCTAAACAGACCGTAGACAAGACAAACATCAAACTTTAAAACGTCGAAAACTTGACAGTAAGGGAAATTCATGCAAAACTAAATAGAAACGCATTGAAAATCGATGAATTAAGACAATTATTTAAAACATTGATATGTAGGCTAATACTGGTAGAGTTTGTGATCAGTATCACGCTTTACTGAGATTCAGATGGAATAATCTTATATCTGATCCATAAGAGTGGGCTTAGTTTCTCCTCAATGATGAATAGAAATAATTCAGGAATTCATTGAACTAGGAAAGATGAACCCACTTCCAAGATGAATCACATTTGAAGATTTGCTCTTTTCTTTCTGTTTTATAGTTTTGAAAGTTATTACAACAGTTTGTAAAAATTTATGAATTTTCAGGATATTTTCGTGGATAGTAAAAACAAGATATGCTTAAATGTTTTGATCTAAGATTTCACATCGTTAGCACATGTTATAATGAAATAACACGAATGTATTAATTGGAAAAAATTGTTACATTTATGTGGATGATTGATACCATTCGGGCGAAAAATCAAGGATTATGAAATGTCATTTACTATTATATTTTACAATGGAAGACTTGAATAACAATTGAAATGCTAAAAAGTGGCAATGGACGAGTGATGTGCTTTAGAATTGTCAATTGAAAACCTAAAACGAGTCAAACATAAAGCAGAGCAGATTGGAACAAAACGCTTGGCAAGTCTAACCAAAGTTTTGAGAAAACCACAATGATTAAAATTACAATTATAGAGTTGCAATAATGATTTAAATTTTTCTAAAGTTGTCTAAGTTGGCGGAAACTTGTCAAATTTAAAGAGGAATCAATTAAAATTTTTTAATTATAGGCGAAAATTAAAAATTTACAGAATGGTTTTAAAATTTTTACAAAGGGTTTACGAAGCTTGCAAAAGGTTCAAGAATGTTTAGGCTAAAATTAAAACTAAAATAAAGAGTGATAAGGTGTTTTTTTGACAATAGTTCGTAGTCCTATTAGTAGCAGTGGTAGTAGTAGTAGTAGTAGTAATAGTAGTAGTCTTGTTTGTTGTCCCAACCAAATTCTGTCGTACCCCGTCTGTTTCGCTGTATCGTTCACAGTGCGTTCAGCAATGTGCCATTTTGGGGATGTTGTTTCATGGTAATAAATACATCAACATTTTAGAAAATTTCGCTATCTTTCAAATCCTGTTCTATCAGATTTCCTTTTACACTTCCCAGTTGCCAAACAAGTGATGCGATTGTTATTTAATTTTAAATTTTATTATTGTTTCATCTCTCTGGATGATTGATACCACAATTCAGGCTAAAAATCAAGGATTGAGATGAAATTTACTCTTCGTCCAATGGAAGACTTGAATAACAATTGAAATGTTAAAAAGTGGCAATGGACGACTATGTAGTAATTGTGCTTCCGATTTAAGAAAAAATAAAGCAAATAAGTTTAGTTATGGTTTCCGGTTATTAAATTTCCAAAATGGAAAGTAGCTCTGATAGCATCCAATAGAAATACATCAATTGTGAGTGTTTTTATTTTTTACTAAATAAGCGATGGAGGAATCGTCGCTTTTGAGAAACGGACATTGAAATTTGGTCTTATTTATAGTAAGTGGGTCCGAAAAATTAATTCAAATACCTTCGGATCAGGACTAGTAACAAAGAGGGCCCCCTTCTTTGTATTTTTTTTTAGATTTTTTTGGGTATTATACACTATGAATTGTTCAGGACATTAGAGCGGCAGTACTCAGTGAACAAATGCAACAGCACGTCTCAAGGTGAATCGATATGTTGGTTTATAATAGAAAATAAATGATTGCACACCATAATACGAGGAAGAAATTAAATAGAAAAAGTCAACAGAGATGGGGTTGGAACTCTTCCACCCTATACTCACTAGATCTCATGTCGTCAAACGATCTCCATTTTAGATCGTTACTGAACACATTAAAATTAAAAAATTATAATTTCGTTCTCGTCAAAACTACAGCGAAATGCTGTAATTGCGAATTTGGCTTGCTCTTAAACGTAAATCCATTTTAAAATTCTTGAAGTGTCGCCAAAAGTATCGGATGAAGCACTTTCTAGTTTTATCCTTTAGTTTTTGATTTTCCATTCCAAATTGCTGTTTTTGAGTTAATTTTGACAGATATATATTTCGGGAGTAAATTGCTCCCTTCTTCAGTGTTAATTAATTTCTTTTCTAGATTTCCCGATTGGCTTTGGTCCTTCGATCCTTGCTTGAAATGTTTGTTTTACCATTTGATTGCCGGAAGTGAGCGTCCCATTAAAGTTTCATCAGCTTAACTGGTTTTCAGACTTCTGCTTCGTCAAAAAATTGGTACATTTCGTTGTAGCTGATGCACAAATTCGCTGCTCTCGTTTTGCTTCAATGTTGATTTAATGAGGACCCTCTTTTAAGAGCCATCTCGATATGTTTTTTTCAAATATTTGTGTAAGAAAATCCTTCCTACTTTGGAACTTTGTTGTATTTTATAATTTACCTTACGGAATCCAAGCGAAAGTGTGACTTTTATTTGCCTATCGCTAAGGATATAACACAATATCAAAGGGAAGTCTTTCTTCTCCTCATTTTTCTGTAAATGACCACAAAGCTGTGTATGATAAACTTAATGTTCCAAACTCAAAAAAGAGGTGACATTGCTTCTTAACTAAGCACCTAAATCATATTTTCTGGAAACATTTTCGTAAAACTGTACTGGACTCATTTCTGATAGAATATTCTATAGATTTGTTTTTTAATTGCGAAGTTAATTTTTGAAAAGCAAAGTGCGCTCTATTCTGATTTGCACATTTGTTAAAAATGAAGAGAAAACGCGACAAGTATTATGAAAAACAACAACAAATATATGAAATACAACAACAAATATATGAAATGATATAACAAAGAAATTTTCAACTGTGTCCAATGTATGGAAGGCATCCAAATTTCATCATAGAAACGAACGCTAACGAGACTATTGGAAATTTCATCTCCCGCCACGTTTACCGCCCAGAAGCGATTTAATTGCGCTGATGAGCAACGCCTATGACGGTTAACACGAATCCAATGATTTCTGTTGACGCTTATAATATAAATTAAACAAAACAAACAGTGCCAATTGTAAGAATTTAATATTAAAAAAACAAACATAACACAAGCCAGGCATGATGTATAAAACACAATCACAAGTTTAGATTCGGTTGCACAGGAGAGGGATGATTATTGTTTATCATGCATTTACTAGAATAGAAGAGTTATAACGACATTGAGAGTAGAATGAATCCACAAATACAATTGCTGACATTTTGTAGAGCACATTTTAGTTTGCAAACATGCGAAGAAGGAATTTTAGTGGGTTATAACAATAATTCAACATTTCAACTCCACGATGGAGCAATAGCACATACACAATTGTATTTCCAGTCGTTGAAATCGTAGAAGCATATTTTTCGCTCAGCTACGATTGGAAGTTAAAGAAATCTTTAGTCTTGTCCACATTATTACCGAAAAGGCTTTGAATTCATCTCACCGGTAGTGAAGGGACTTGCTGTTGATAGCCTTGAAAACGGCAGTGACAAGCATTGTGCAAAAATTTATGCGATTTGGACGCCACAAGCACAAATAATGGTATATGCTGTTTAGTAGTTCGGGATGATCCTGATTTCGGGCACAGAGGTTTGTCGAATTGTATTAAAAGTAAAACCCAATCAGTGAAATTATTCAAAATAATGCAAAATTAACAAACACAAATCATGCAAAAATCAGTCAATCAAATGCAGTCTTCTTAAATCTAATAACATTCGAGTTTAGTGCAAATTATCTTCGGTGGATTAATATGAGGATCTTTTGGAGAATCAAAAGTCAGACCGAATATTCAAAAATTTTGACAGCACCATAGCCAAATATGTTTTTTGATCTATGTCATACGCCTGACTTTTGCACTAATTTTCGGTTAGCTGTAGAACTGTGAATTTTGGAATTTGGGTTTAGTGTGCATGTGTAGTAAAAAATTGTGACAGTCAAATCACAAACAAAATCTAAAATTAGGCAAATCAAACACAACATAATAAAAAAAAAAGTGTATCCGTAAGCTGAACTCACATAAACGATATCCTCGTTTGGTGACAGGACTAACGGATCACAATGTGTTGATTTTGTCCCAGAGTCGTGACGAAGAAATGGATGTTTATCCGTTTTCTTCGTGCTTTAAAGGACTTGGCGTGTAATTGAAAACCCAAGCAACTAAAAAGCATGACTCAAAACAAAACAATCATTTCAATGCAACCCAAAATTAGGCATTCCAGTTGTTGAGCATGTCGGAAGTCAGAGAGAGAAATCAATAATGAATGGAATTACTAATAATATACATATCAATTTCTCTCTTATCAGATAATGATGAGACTCGACATCAAAACAACCAACTAGAATACTTCAAAACAAAAATCAAATCAGCATGAGAAACAACAAACTAAAGTGTTAGATACCAGTGTAAGAAGATTGGTGATTATGTACTTCAGTGCAAATAAGTAAGGTGCATTGTCTCATGAATTGAATCATGTATATTCAACGATTGATTCAAAATTTCTGAAGGAAGGATTTGACCGATCCTCTGCAGTTCACGGGAATACAAATTTCAGCCAAAAGTGCAAAGTTTAATGTGATTTGTTTTCAATTTCTGGGCGTCTGACGACAGACGGCGAATATTTTGGAAAAACGCCTAAATCTCATCCCGGTCTCTTACATGCCAATGTGAAGGTGGCAAATCTTCGCAACACGTGGAGACCCAAACGAGAGAATTTTAACAAGGTAATTGGGCGGCTATACAATAAATGCAACTACGAACTCCAATTTTTTAACGCGCACCAGACTCCAAAACGTTTGCATCGTAGCTTAAAAGTGGTAGAAGCTGCTGCCTATCTTTAATTAGAATTAGAATTGAATTAGAATGAATTAGAGATTCATTCACTAAGAAGTTAAGCAGCAGCCCAATAGGCATTAGGATTGATTACGTAGCTGCAACCTCGCACAGTGCAATAGGCATTGGCAGCAACAAACAGCAGAACACCAGAACCGTCGGTGTTCGAGATAGGCAAGAAAAGGAGGAGGAATAAAGAGAAGTCATTGATACAGAAGGTGATGTATGTAAGTGAGGTTAGAGGATTGCTGCATGTTACTTGTGTAGAAAGTTGAAACGTAAACTTTCAAGGGTTATATCAAATAAATTTTTAACCCATTTAAATTGAGTTTCTGACTTTTAATTGGAAATTTTCTTTCGAGTTGCTTTTCTTCAAACCTTTTGTGCGTAATAACTCAACGAAACAGTTTGAGTTACACAATGCAATGCACGTTGCAAGACGCAACGCTTGTACTGGATTAGTGACTTTTCCCGCTGGGTTTATTTTCTTCATTAACATTAAATGTTTAGAAATCAAATGAAAAGCCTCCTTATCGTTAAACTGTCGAAAAATTTGCAATTATTGACCCAGAAGTTGTTTAAATAAAAATTTGTATCAGTAGAAGGAAGGCCAATCACTTAGGTCACCTTCAATAGTACGTTACGGAAAAGAAAATTGATTGCATAAAAGAACTATATCCTTGAGAATAGAAGATGTTTAGAGTTTTCGTTTTCCCAGAAAGAGGCAGCTATGGACGCCTGGGGACAACACCACGTACTTTAAACCAAAAATGAACTTTTTACTGGCACCAAAATACTAATTTAGTTTCTGCGTGAAGAATAGTTAACTGGTGCATCAGTAAATACCTTTAAAATTAATTTGTAAAATATTAATATCAGACAAATATCCCGCAGTCCCCGGCCCCCGCGTATAAAAATCAATGTCCAGTTTGGTTTCATATCAAATGATATTGTTTAAATGTTGTCGAATCGAACACGTCTAAAGCTTGATTGATACGCTTAAAACCAATTAGTAATTCGACCTTACTTTTAGTCCTTTTTGACAATTACAAATCAAAAGTACCGATTTGCAAATAACACAAGGACGTGATTTTCTCGTTAAGTTCCTAACAACAAACTCCATAGCAAGCTTACCTTATGTTCAATTGTCGTCTGCTGGTTCTTATCCAAGTGAACCTTAATCAATTGTGAACCGTCCAACTTAATACGAATACGCTTGCCAACAATTTCGGCGGGGAATACCAGATCCTCGAGAATGGCATCGTACACGGCGGTCAATGTTCTCGAGCGTGGCCGTTTTTGTTTAAGCGGATTCCTCGTTTTACGCGTGGGTTTGGGCAGAATTTTACGTTCACCGATGAATACAACATGCTTGCCGGAGAATTTCTTCTCCAACTCACGCACCAAGCGCGTTTGAATCTTTTGGAAAGCTTTTTGTTTTGGAATTGGAACGTAGATGATAACAGCCTAGAATTGAACGAAATAAAACTATTCAATATAATCCATGCAATCGACATTATCCGAATTAACGCACATACTTTCTTGTTGTTAAATTCAATTTCCCTCGCGCGTGTAATGTGCAGATCACGAAGCTGCGGTTTTAATTCCGAGTTCATCTCAAGTTCTAAAATAGCTTGTCCGATAGACTTCTCGAAGTCATCGGGGGTGCCGCCACCAGGTTTGATTATCTTATTCATCT
Source organism: Stratiomys singularior (assembly GCA_954870665.1). Lineage (NCBI taxonomy): Eukaryota > Metazoa > Arthropoda > Insecta > Diptera > Stratiomyidae > Stratiomys > Stratiomys singularior. Next base: position 6,366,559 of record OX940881.1, on the reverse strand, counting down.
GAAAGAAGACAAGTAAACATTCTAATTAGCAAACAATATGAAGACTCGGCGAACAACCTGAAATATAACAAATAGTTTTTGGTCATTTGTTTCAATAAAACAAAAATATCAAGTAATTGCGTGAAGTACTTCTCGGGAATTCTGCTCACAAAACTCTACCCACGTTTCAAGTCAAACGAAATTAAATCCGATTTACAAGTCCGGTGTTTACCGCGGATCAATTGACAGGAAATTCAATCGGTATTTATCGCACTTTTAACGCGTCATCTGCTCAAGAATCTTTGTTTAATTTGTGTAATAGACACCGGCGGACTTGAATCGTGAAAAATTTCACCCGATTTCACTACAATTACAGACATTTTTGTGTTAAATTCCAACGACTTCGAGAAAATGAACCCACCTTGGTGCGCTATTCTGACAGAAAGAGGGATGTTATTCACTGGCCAATGAACTATAATTTCCTGTTGGGGGAAATTTTTATTCGATTGACAGTTGAGACAATTCGGAACTCGAACGAGGCATTTTATTTGAATATATAATTAATTGCTGTTAACAACGGATATTTGTGTTCTATGAAAAAAAAAGCCCCAATAAGACAATAAAGACCAATAATAAGACAAATTTATATGCTGACCCGAAAAATTAGATTTTCCGTCTAAAGCAAGCAATGTACTTATGTGAGGAGTGCATTGTTATAGAATATCCTGTCTGTCTTTAGAAAAAACAAGCCGTTCCAAAATATAGAATTAAAGTTAATACAGTCAAATTCTTTCTTTTCAAAACTATTACATTAACGCGATGGTTTTGTTATGCCTTGGACAGTATAGAGAAAAATTGAAGCCCTAAATGAATCAAAAGTAATGTAAAACTGTGTTACTTTATATAAAAAATATGCGTTTTCTATTTGCATTGCCTTTGTGGCGCAAAAAACTTGAAAGGGGAAAAACAGGAATCGTTTAACTGCCTTCAAAATGACAAGGAAGTAAAGGAACCCGAAAAAGCGGGACAGATAAAAATATTCTAGTAATCCTTTACGCATTCTTGCTCGTAAGTTTTTAAACAAAAAATCTGGGTACTTGCTACATTGATATAAAAAATATAAAATAAAAATTATCCATCCATTCCACTTTTTTGTGTATTTGCGATTTAATCGTGAATTTAAGTACTTCGTTGAGAGTTGCATTTCGCGACTACAGTAGCTTGTCTGTAATTTTGTATATATTTAACAAGGTTAGTGCAGTACAAGTGGGATCTGTTTTCCAATTTCTGCTTGAGACCGTTTTGAAGATATCTGCTATTGAAAATGTCTCTTTTCCTTATTTTTGTTTGTAAAAAGTAACCGTTTCCTTTTGTATTGTTCGTTTTGTTTCCTTATTTATTATAGAAGCTGAAAATTCCACAAGGAAGTCTGCATGGTAGAATAAACGAACATGCGCATTACATTATACTATGTACGACATTATTGTCTAGTAAGCCTTATCGAATCGATCGCGAATTTCGGTGGCCCCTGAGATAACAAGCGATGACAATTCTTGATGTCGCCAAGAAAGTCCATACAAAGTGGCAAAGTCCATACTACCCTATCCTGCTACGATCTGACCTGAACCCATGATAAGAAGTGACAACAAATTGTAGTGTATACATGGCCATTTCCAGAATTGAAATTCGATTTTTTCTAACATACCGAGATGGTATCACATTGATATTTGTTTCTCATCGATTCCGCGTGGATTTTCAAAGCCCATAATTTAACGATTACTTTAACCTGACTCGGTCAGATGATAATGTATCCCATCAGTGAATATAATATGACTTGAAATAACGGTATTATTTTCCCTTTGTTTCACCGGTTGAAAAAATAGTCAGCCTTATGCAAGGTCTACTGGGTTGAGATCCTGGGTGAAGGAACACTTTCACCTTCGTCTTAAAATGTTGACGGTTTCGCCAAATTTGCCGTTAAAATCCTCCCTTACAATCGCTGTGTATTAGCTGAGCCAGCAAAGACCCATTTTGATTCGGAGGCTTCGATTTTGAATTGATGTTAAAAGAGAAAATTGGGTAGAATATGCCAAATTGGTTTCGAACATACGCCCCTCCCGGCTCTGATTCAGTGACAACTCTTGGCGGGGGCGTATCGATTTGCACTTTAACATTGACGAAAGCTTTTTATCTTTTGTAACTTCACTCAGCGTCAATTAATCTCATTATACTCTTCGTAAGTGTAATCCTTTTCTTAATCCTATTTTATTTCGTTTCGGATGTTCGAAACCAACTATCACTATTCAACCCAACTTTTGTCTCATTGTTCTGATTATTCATTCCAAAAATTTCCAGCAGCTCAGATACCTAGAAAGTTGTCATACATACTGAGATTGTTTTTTGAGTTAGGAATCAAATAATAAAAAACGCTGTTATTCGCATTATGCCTTTGCATTTACTGTAGAAATCTGCAACATTATAACTTATATTTAATGACATAGATCATAATATGACACTTGGAAATATTTCGATGGCAATAAAGAGAAGTTTATAACGGATATATGCGTTAATTATTAATTGTAACAGTATTTGGATGTCACTTTTGAATGAACCTTAGGCTAGAAAAATTATTTACTGATTGATATACCTTTGCATCCCACAAATGCTTTTTCGATTAATGAATATGTAGTCAAAAAAAAGAAATTAGGAACAATGGAAACACAACACATAACATTCTTTGGATTACAAATGCTTTTTGGTTTATCGTTTGTAGCAAATGAAAAAACAATTAATAAATTTAACAAATTCTTTGGTTCTGTCCAAATTATTTGGTCTTTTTACATTAAAATGATTGTGTTTGAACACTTAAAAGCTATCACCTCTTTGGAATTTCTGTTGTTTTTTTTTTCTCAAATTTTAAAACTTAGAGCTTAGCAAATCCATTTGGATTATTATTTTGCCAACGCCATGTATCCTCACACATTTCCTGAATACCACGTTTAGCTTTCCAACCAAGCATTTTAGTCGCTAGTGTTGGATCAGCATAACTAGTGGCAATATCACCTGGACGTCTAACAGTTATCTCGTATTTAACCGGACGTCCGGAAGCTTTTTCGAATGCTTTAATTACTTCTAAAACGGAATAGCCTCGTCCAGTGCCTAAATTAAATGCAGCAAATCCTACAATACTGTTTGTTTTGAATTTATCTAAAGCTTTAACATGTCCTTCGGCCAAATCAACAATATGTATATAATCTCGTACACCTGTTCCGTCAATCGTATCGTAATCGTTACCGTACACCGCAAGCTTTTCACGACGTCCGACAGCTACTTGAGATATGTACGGCATAAGATTGTTTGGAATGCCGTTGGGGTCCTCGCCGATTTTCCCGCTCGGATGAGCACCGACGGGGTTAAAGTAACGCAGCGAGATCACACGCCAACGCTGAAATTTAGTTGTTTCAAATTTAGTAATATGAAAATTTCAATTCAGGTCTGAAAAAAAAACCGTAATTTATTCTTGCCTAATTTTTTAATGTACTAAATTTGTACTTACATTTAATATATTGTCCCTTAACTTATTTAATACATTTATCAGGTCTATTCATTAATTAATTCGCAAAGATTATTTTGTCGTCAAATTTCACTCTTCATCTCTGCGTTCTTGGAGAATTGCTTCTCACGAAACAGTTTTTAATTTTTGGGATCAGAAAGTTGTTGTTTGAGTCCAAGTTTGGGCTCAAGGGAAGCTGTTCCTACATTTCAAAGTCAGCACTTTGTACAACAGCCATGCAGCTTGTACTATCGTGTACTGCTGTAAATTGAAAACAGATCCTTTCTAACTAAGGAACCTGTTTTTTAAGACTGGAGAGTAGCTAAAATAGTGCTTTTACCGACGCTGGCAAAACCAGCCATTCTAAAACAGAGCAGCTATCCAAAATATGGAATAGATCCATTCCTTATCAAGTGGATGACGGAGTGACTAATAAAGAGAATATTACAGTCGGAGAAGAAGCAATCGACAATGATGGGTACACCACAAATTGACATTGTATCTCCACTGATTTAAATGCTCAAAGTCAACCACATTTTACACAACTTCAGCAAAAAGGTATCAACGATATCGGAGTGTTGATCAGTGGAACTCCTCAGTAAGGAAACTAGAAAAGAGGCACCTAGGTACCGCGGATGACATTGGGACTATGCCTACAGCTGCTAAGGAGACCATGGTTAAACACATTTCAGTTGATGAATACATCTTCAGAGAAGCATCACAAACATCAAAGTGAAATTGACACAGAGGAATAAGAACTTGAAAACAGAGATTTCACTTGAAACAAATTCAGAAGGTTGTCCGTTTAGGAACAATTGATTATCTTCACAGTTCTGTCGAACAAAAGCGAGCTGGCTAGAATTCAACTGATAGTGAACACTAAGATCCTTTACATCAGATCACCAGATCAACATAGAGTATGGTGTGGAGTAAGAAACTTCCGAGATTTCACATTAGAAAGTGTAATCGTGTTTCCCGTCGAAGAATAGAAATTAAAACAGACAACACCAATTGAGCGTGCTGCGCGGAAAAGGGAGCCCAGAACACTTTGCTCTTTATGTGCCGAGCTGATCTATCAAACGTTAGAGTGTATATATGGAACAGAGTATGAACATCTGGCGATTACAGAGCGCACCTCCTTCGTTTTTGCAGGACTATATTTTCTGCCATTTGAAATATATACGCGCTAGGTTAAAGGCCGATGCTATGCTACGCCACAATCAACGGTGGATTCGGGTATAATCACAAAAATAATAATAAAAATTCTAAGGTGATTTAATTTTACACAAAGGATATGTTGCGGCCTTGTTAAAAATTGGAGTTCGTATTCAATAAATTTAATTTTATCAATTTTTCTTGCTGTTAACTTACCTCATCCGATGCACATAAATCCTTCAAGATTTCTTCCGTAAAATATTTACTTTTACCATAAGGACTAGTACAATTGCCAGTGGGATGAGACTCGGTTAGTGGCAAGAATTGCGGCTCGCCATATACGGTCGCGCTTGAGCTGTAGACCAAGTTGAATACTCCTGTCTGCATGTTAATAATAAATCAATATACTAATAGCCTTACAATCGTTTCTTTTTACTTTTGCTTACCTCTGACATCACTTCAAGCAACAAACTTGTTCCAGTTATGTTATTTTGATAGTACTGCAATGGATACTTGCATGATTCGCCGACAGCTTTGAGTGCTGCAAAATGTGCTACACAGTCAATTTTATGCTGCAATGAAATGAAGAGAATAACGAAAAGGATAAACAATGTTCTGGATGAAATTTTGCATTGCTAATTAGAAACTTTCACAATTTGGAATAATACACGACCTTCATTCATTGCTTATACTAGGCTGCAATTCTGAGAACTCTTGCCTGATAACAGAGCATGCATTATCTGTAGAATAATTTCAGGTTCGCTTTTGATAGTTAAATTTTAGTTTTGGGATTATGCCTAAGGGAATCTTAATGACTGATAAACTAATGTACCCTTGAAATTTGAATATATAATGAGTTTAAGAATAGACTTATAAAAGAAGAAGTCAAATAATCAAACGTTCAGTTTACATTTGAATTGCATAATTAAAGTGATAATTGTGTTCTTAGTGATCGTTGGTGTGGCATTGAGTATCCCTTTGCCAGAGCATCCGGTGGCCAATGACGTTTTGCCGTACTCGCTGGTAAGAAAGTTAATTTTGATGATTCTTTTTATATGTGTTACTAATTGGTATTGTTAGGTCCGTGATGATTTAGGTCAATATGCGCTGAGCTATTTGGCAAGTGATGTTTCACACGTTGAACAGGGAGCTCTAAGACAAATCGATGGTGCTGTTGTTCTTGTGAAACAGGTAAATTGCTGTTTGTTTTATGAGTTAAAATTAAAACTGATTTCTCCAGGGCTCTTTCCTCTACGCTGATAAGAATGGAAAGAGGTACCTTACATCATACGTTGCTGACGAACATGGGTTCCATCCGGTAGGAGATCATATTCCTGTTGGCGAGTCATAGTCCTTATAAAAATCATGTGCGAGTGTATGTCCTTAGATATTATGATGTGGTAGACAGATCGAATAAAACAAATTTTTAAGATAGTTAGCAGAATCTTTACATAAATAGTGCATGAAAGTCTAAATCTAGTTCCGACAAAGGAGTAATGTTCGAAGTAAACGTTCTCGGATTCCTCAAGAATAATTTTTTTAGAAATTTCGAATAAGCATGGCACATTCAGAACTTAGGAAGACGCAACTAATGGATGGTAAGTGATTGTCATCAGTGGTCATTTTAATTTAGTTTAGAATGAAGAAGTGAAACCATAAATTTGAGGGCATACGCATTTGTGCAACTATTTTGATTGGAATATTATACAAGTTTAAATTTATATTATTACTAATCGATTTTATGATACGAATTTAAATCCCTGTTTAAAATCTAACGCAAGTGAGCTGAAACACTTACTGAAATTATACTTTCTTTTATCGATGCATCCAAACAAAGTGCCTCCTTCCCAAATAGAGATATTTCGCAAACTTACTCAGTCTTTCATCGCATTTAAGGTTCCTAATATTGTACAAAATTTCTGGCAATTCTCCACCTGCACAAAAAGAGCTATTCTTGCAGGAAAGGCAGCCATTTAAGAAATATGTTTCGAACTAGTGGGTGTCCGACCTTATTCGCCAAATTCAGATTCCAGCGATTTGCACTTTTTTTCACAGTTTAACGATGTCTTCGAGGCAAGAAATTGGAAGATGATAACGAAAAAATGTTCGCTATATAGGCGTTTTGGCCGAGTTGAGACAAAGAGTTCTTCCTATGGGACTTCAAAGTTTAAAAAGGGGATGGAATAACTACATTGAATTATTAAGAGAGAGTGTAGAAAAATATTTTTTGTTTTGCTATAATCACCGTGTATTGCTTCCGTGATCAATACTTTTCGTTCATCTCTCATATTTAGGTCCTTAACATACGTTGCATTTGATGGCCGATTCCCACTCAACCCTTAAGTTAGTTTGGAAGCTGAGAGCTAAAAAATCGAGCTAAAACATGACTCGAAGTTGCGAAGTCAAAGCGAAGGTGTGTCGCCACTGAAGCCGGTCACAATCTCGGTTGTAAGGAAAGTAGAGGGGAGTGATTTGAATCTTGAAAATAACGAAATTCCTAATGGAATAGTCTTCACGGGGTCTAGCTGCCATTTTCCAGTAATTCACTCAACGGAAGAGGGATTGTTACGTCCCAACCGAGACTGTACGTAATTATTAGACACGCTAGTCTCCGTTCGCATACAAATGTACATAACCATAAGTAAAATAATTCGTCATGACAATTTGTATAGAAATTTCGGATTTTAAATGGTTGTATGTGGAGCATTAGCTAAAAACTTAGCGATATAGTGGGGTTATCGCTATTTTCTTGCTAACAAGCGAATGTGGCGCACGTACGACATTGAGAAGTTGCGCATGCCTGGTCTCGCCGAGAAAGTTGAGATTTTAGTTAAGATGTGATTTAATAGAAAGTTTTTGAAGTGGACGTTCAGTGATTTGCTTGTGTTAAACACCTGCTCATGAGCTAAACGTCAAAGTGGCCGCACAGTTCTTCATTTTAATAAACATGCTACTTTTATCGACGATTCTGGCATGATTGCTTTGAATGTGGTGGAGGGGGAAAAATAACTTTTTATTGTTGAAAGCACGACAAGTAGATAATTGTAGCTTTAACACAAGCAGATGTGAGGATACTCCTTTCTAGTTAATTTAAATTCCACAAGATTTTGCGATGAAATCCCAAACTAAAGAAATAAGTGCAGACGTTGGAAAAAAATATCGGCGAACTTAGAAAACAAGCCAAATATTCCTCCGAAATAGAGCGAATAACAGGAATAACTCACTCTTATGACCAGTATGACAGTTGCATTTACTGCGATTGGTTTCTTTATGTCAAAACCATGTTGTGATGAGACCCGGAAATTAATTGCAGACAAAAAACGAACTTCATTAAATCCAGTGCAAAAAAGTCCAGAGTAATTGATTCTTAAGAAACTGGAAACACGGACGGAGTAATGAGAAGGAAATGCCGACTTTTTCCGAACAAAGCGTTTTCTATGATGAGGTACACTAAAAGATCAACAAAAACTGAAAATTTTGAAATATGAAGCTGACGCATTTTGCACTTAGAGAACCAAATCTAAGCTCGTTTTTGAGGCGGACATTGGTCAGGGACATGATTGGGTCTTATTTCGTTGAAAGTTTAGGTCGGGAACATAGCGAAAGCGTGCGCATAGCATTCGTTCAGGAACATGATAATGTTGTTCTTGCAGCCTTAATTAGAGCATAGGTAGCTGGAAAACATATAATTTGAGTAGCATCGACATGAAAAATGATGATGCTTTTTATGTACCTTGATGCCAACATGAAATGGGCCTAAGATATCTTTAAGGCAAGCATAAATGTGTGCAATTACGTTCTCACATATTATTATTATTATTATGATTGAATAAATGAATGTCGCTTTTGTTAGTTCCAATGCCATATGATAAAAATCAAGATATTATTGATGAAAGACTTTTCCTTTAGAAGCCTAAATTAGTTTCTTATTAATGTTAATTTTAAATACTTTCAACATGATTCAATAGCGTTTCCAAAAAGAAATTGCTTCTAATTTTATTTTTAATATCAATCCGCCGATTGAACTTATATATAAAATTAAAGCGATTTAACATTCTAACTCATTACTAATCACTATCGCACTACTTCACTGATAAAAATTATCTAAGCTTCATACAACATGATCGGTTTGATAACAAATTGAAATTTTTTTTGCGTTTACAATAAGTTAAACAAAGCTGCATTCATAGACGTCAGAGCAGACTAGAAGGTGCTATTAGGTAACATATATATTAGCTTGATAAGTCTGCAACCGCAATCGCAGTTGAGTTTTAATTGGGATAATTGACAAAGTTCCTATGCTACTAATATGGGAAACTGTAATGAATATTTGTGAAATGATATGAATTGCACTTTGAGTTAATCTGAGACCTTTTTCATTCAGTTGCACTCGGTTTCGCGACTATTTTTTGATGTTGAGTGCAGCACAAAAAGTGATACAGATATTAATATGTGGAACAGGGATGGATAATTGGACAATACGGACGAGAGTCTTTTTTGCTTATTCGGTTCACATGAAACAAAATCAACATGCAAATTTCAATCTTGATATCAGCTGCGCAAACATATTGAAGACATTCTGCATACGTGAAATTGACAGTTGTTTTTAATATGTAAACTTTATTGTTTTTTTTTTTCGTTTTTCTTCGACATTGAGTACAAAGTTCTAATCAATGTGTGGGTAATTCTACGAATAGGAGATTGTTTGTAATAAGTTTAGTTTCTGTTGTTCTTGATACATAAAAAAACAGGCTTTTCTTCACAAAATAATTGTTCTAGCCTTTCAAATCCACCAAGTCCAAGTTGTGTAGTTATAATTTTCAGTACAATTTATCTTATTTTCAAAATATCAATCTGTAAGAATCTTGTCACACTTCAGGAAATATTGGGCTGGAGAAAACGTCTCCGTCAAATTTTCGGTTTTAGATTCAGAGATTCAAGGCATCTAGATTCAAGGGCATTTTCTTATAGTTTAAATGAACCTTTTTAAAGTAAATATTTACCATTTTAACTCTGGGTAGCTTGGGTCCGCCGGGCCTTGCTTCGTGGGTCTCGAGGAAGTCTTTCGCACAATATTATCATATGTTATTCACTTTGCGTCATCCGTGTACCTCAAAAAAAATGGCCTTACTTCGTTAGATTTCAGCAGTGATTCACAGGGGAAAATTCGTTCCATGAACTTTTTCCTGGTTAAAAACTGTGCACCTTTTTTGGAACATTCGATATCCCATCTTCCCCAATTTTTTACATGATTTTTCGATCAGTGCAAATCGCGTCTTTGATATCAAAATTTCCGGCACAAAATTGAAAAACGATTAACGGGATCTTGCGCTATACAAATGGCGGCACACTGAGACCTTTCTTGCATTACTAAACACGTAGTTCCTAATCTTTTTCGTTGTATCTTTCACATACGCGTTTTGGCGGTGTGCCATCTTCGTGTCTAGGAAACAGACAGGGATCGACGGAACTTCGTTCGGAGAACAAAAAAAATAATATATTTAGTCTTAACATCAGTTGCCATGTGGCGGTTTTATTAAATTTTGACTTTAAACTCATTTCCTGGTATCAGTTGCTCAGAATTCTTATTGCCCTCTAGATTATTGCATTATTACATTGCACGTTTGTAAATTCCTTTGGTTATAATTGTGGTATCATCTGCATACGCGTAACATATTACTCCAGGCTTGTGACAGGCTTTAACTGAGAATTTCATCTGCAACAAGAGTCTATAGTAGGGGAGAAAGAATATTTCCTTGTGAACATCGACGATCCGTTTATACGTTGATGGTATTTGAAACCACTTTGCGTATAGTGGTTCGTCCACCAAGGGACTGAACTAAACTGCGAATAAGTGTAGTAGTCCCCTTCGTTTCACGAGTTCTCTCCCCACCCTCGGTATTATCAAAATCTCCCTCAATGTCAAGAAATGCACATATTGACAATTCCTCATTTTCCAGGGATTCATGATTTCTCGAGGCAACCCATACAGGACGGTATCTGTTGATGCTATCGTCCTGTACGCTTGTTGATTAAAATGTAGGGAATATTTTGTTAGCCTAGTTGTCTCCATGTATTTCTATACCACTTTCTTCATCGTTTCGAAAGTAAACCACGTTAAGCCTATCGGTTAGCATGCCTTTTGCTTCGGTAGTTTTACCATTCCTTACCACTTTGGGAAAGTATTCCTACACACAAATTCTTGCCGTGTCGAAAAAGGGCTGGATACACCTCATCTCCTTCCGCTGTTTGAAGGAGAGAGTTCAAAGCTCATCGCATATAAATCTCTGTATAAATAGTGGCAGCCTCCTTAAATCTCGAGGTATTCTATCTCTTTTCTTGACCTACGTCGTGAATTTTAAAACCTAAACCTAAAACGTAAAACTAGTCTCGCTCTGCAAATGTATTCCTCATAGAGTGTTAGAATTCTATGGAATTCGTCCCATTCGTGGAGACGTTTTGCTCTTTTGTAGGGATTTTTAGATATTGTTCGAGAGTCCATTCTTATATCTTTAGAAAACTTATGCTTGTACCATTCTTCAGACAAGGAAATAATTGATACAACTGTTTCTGAAGCAATGCACATATTCTATTCCATGAGCTATTCAGAAGCTATTTAGAGCAATTCCGAAAAACTATAGCTCAGATTCGTTGTACTGTATATAGAATTGAAATAAAAAACTGACTTGCTAGCGTTATATTGCTTTGTTTCATTATTATTCGCTTATGACTTTTTACTTTCAAAATCGGATCTAATGAAAAGTTATAGTTAAAACAGTTCAAAGATCGAGAAAGTTTGAGAGACGTCCAGCAGTCTAAGGCCCGTTCTTCAACGTACTACAGCCTAAACGGGATTGTAGACGATTCGCGTTTTGCAGTTTCGACTTGTTTTAATTATTTATGTTTAATAAAGATTTTCACTATACAGTGCTAATTTAAAGTCATAAATCGATAGAAGAGTGTCAGTGCCATATGTGAATATGATAGAGTAAATATTGACTTCCGATTAACTGATATATGCCCATGCCGCGTGCAATTTAATTTTAAATCAAATAAACAAACTGTCAAATGAATTCACTGTGCCAGATTGCAAAGGAAACGGATATTGCTTAGATAAGCACATATCAAAAATGTGTGTTTTTTTTCTATAGAGATAATCTATCGGAATCACCTGATTATTCATATTGCATGGTAACGTAGTACAATTCCACAAGCGTGTACACTGGCCGGCGAACAATTCGGACCGAGTGCACACAGGAATAGCAACTTTACTTACCTTTTTAAATATCTTGGCTAGCTCCAGTTTATCCTTCAAATCAACGGCATAGAACACAACATCCTTCCCGGTGATATCTTTCACCCTCTTGAGAGATTCAGGCTGCTGGTCTTTCTCACTGTAAGCGTTGCACAAATTATCGACACAAATCACATTGTATCCGGCATTCAAAAGTTCCACAATCGTATGTGATCCCACATATCCAGCTCCACCCGTGACGAGTACGGTCTGAGACATCTAGACATGATAGAAAACAGAACAAACATTCTTAGAATCTCCCCGATTTAGCCGATTTCAGCTAAATAGTGCACATTGCCAATGGTTACTTACCTTTAAGTAAATCAGCGAAGTTTTTTTTTTTCTAATTCAACGGCTACGAGTCCCGGAAGCCTCCGACCGACCTCAATGCGATTCTATCACAATATGGAGCAATTGTGAGTGTCTGCTACATTTGAATGTTATCAGGCGGGCGGATTGGACCGCCTCGCCACCGATCGTTTTGCTGCTACTGGAACTCGGAGAGAGTTGAGGATTTTATGGGATTAAATTTTCTTGATTATGAACAGCGAAAATGTTCTCAATGTTTTTCGTTGTCTTAAATTCCAAGTCGGGACTGATTGCGAGCGTCAGAGGCTATCGCGTTCTATCGAATGTTTTCACAATTGCACATGAATGGTGAATATGGCACGCTTCAATCACATGTTAGTTAAGTTCTCCAGCAATTCTACTGTGCACTTTTGGAGCATTTATTTATGTTTAAGTGGCAGCAAACAGCCCGAGCGCGTTCGCCACTTCAAATACGACAGAAACGTCGCATGCGAAAACATTAATGTAAACAAACATAGCTTGGAAGTGTGAGAAATGTCAAAGGCTTAGTACGTCTATTCGTCGCCAGAGCAGATGGTTAGGTTTGAAACTTGCATTGTAAACGAGTGCCCACACATGACCGATATCAATAATGCTCGGAATCGGAAATGTCGGTGCTTCCGGTTGTTGACGGTTTGTCGAAATTTACGAAAACTAGGTCCGTGTATTTATTGAGTAATTTATGCGTACATGGTTTTCTTTTCTGATATGATGAACTAAAGTTATAGAGGTGCTAATCGGACGGATCCTACTTTTAATGGCACGATTTACGGTGAATAATTTTTGTAATATTAAATTTTTTTATTAATATTTAATATTTTTAAATTTTTTTTTAATTTGAAATTATTTAATTTTAAAAATAATTATGGTAATCAGTTTTGATCACCGAGATCACTTGCTGGTGCCAGTTGGTCAGCCGTTGGTCACGTTGTTCTGTCTGTGCAAAGAAGGGATGATTGTGATGGGTTTTATGCAATGATCAATTAAGATAGGAGGGTTGTACCTAAGCAGTTTAATGGGCGAAATGTATGGAGAAGCGATGTTCATGCGCAATTCTTTGTAGAAGAATGGGATTAAGTTTTGTTGCGCTCTATTGAATCATGCTCCAAGTGAGTTTAATTTTTGACCTACTAAATTTAGGTAGACATCCTTGTTATCATCCAAAAAATGCAGCTCTTCTGCTCTTCGGTGGGGCAAACAGTGAAGCAGATGCGGAAGCAGCAGCTAATAATGGGCCGTTTTGAGAGTTTTGTACATTAGAAGCTTAGTATTTAAGTGGATTGCCTTGTTGGCGAAGAAGGAGTATGCGGAAGCTAAACTGGTTATTTCAACCGCATTGCAGACCTGAAGATCAAATTTTAGACGGTCCCCAAAGCATGCCTAAGTATTTTATAGGGTTCAAGCATGCTACCCATGTGTAGTAAAAGTATTTTCCTTTAAGTTTTCGCGGATCGATGGACTTTTTTAGAAGCACTATCCAGAAGCCTATCCACAACTAGGATTAAGTGGAGAAGAGGGATGATTATATTGATTCGAGCAGGAAGCTGTGTATTGCTTTTCGATTGCATTTCTACTAAAATGTTGTGCAGAAAGGAATTGAAGAGGGGATGGTCGAGTATTGGGCAACGCCAAAGCGAATGCTAATATTAAAAGAGTAGGTATTGGAAATTTTCCTTTGGAGGGCCCTCAGGGAATGTTAGTCGGATTGAGCAGTGAGCCTCTATGGACTTTGTATAAAAAAACCCTTGGCCCACTGGGAGTCGAATACTTTCTCAAGCCACAGTTACTTCTTTCTTCCTTAGGTCGGATGTCATGTTGTAGGAAGGATGAAGTGTAGGAAGAAGATAACTTGTTTTGTTACCACCTTTTCCGCTAGTATATGGGATTTAGCGAGGATTTTAAACTAAAGTAGGATTATTTTCTCGAAAATTTTACCAATTTTTGATGGAAAAAATATTGTTCTGAAATTTTTTAGGCCATAGTTGGCTAATTGGCGATAACGATGTTGCGTAGTCTGTGAGTGGTGTTGGAGTATACTCTTAGTATGTCTTTTGCAATAGTATCAGTCCCACTTGATTTTTTGGGTTTGATTGAATGGAGCGCGATTAGTACATAATCGACCCCTGATTTGTTTGCGAGAAGATTATGAGGTAGGAACTTTATCCATTTAAGAATTTGTTGACTGTACTTTCTACAATTGTGTCAGTGCATTGGTCCTGGGTCTATCTCTCTATCTACTGGTTGGCATAATGAAGTCTGTATGCAGATAGTTTCTTTTTCGTCGTAGTTAACACTTATCACTTCAGATGGAAGAGGTTTGTGTTAATTGAAAACGATAGATTAATTGATTGTCCATAGAAACACTGATTTCTTGAGTATGTGGAGAGCTGCATATCCGCCAACTTGTCTTTGAATGCTTTCTCAATTTCAGCGTACACATTTTCCCTTTTGAGTATCTCCCGAAAGTTAATTTAAGACTTTAGCGTAATGTATTCCAAACTGATGTGATTTATGTGGAAGATCCTTTTCAGACGTTGCTGCCATCTGGTCCTAGTTGGAATTAGGATCTTTGTGTGAAGGGATGTGTTCCGATATTTGAAAGAGAAGACAGGTTTAGCAGTGTGTATGTAGTAATAAGGTCTAGAAAACAGCACAAAAGACGTGAGTTCAATTATATTTAATTATATTTGTATTTTAAGTATATATTTCGTTTGTGACGGATTTTTCTTACAGGAGCGCTGTTGATCTAACACTTGAGTTGTCTCGGGATCCTGCTTTCAACGGCACGAAATATTTTGGTAATCAGGAATGCTGTGCGTCAAATGTTGGCCAGTCTACTCCCAGGAATGATCGTGGAAGTGCTTAAGGTGATGGAAAGGGGAAAGAGTGACGTGAAGAAGTAAGCAGTGGTAGCCAGCCAGTGATGGGATAATAGTGCAGTTCAGCGCTAAGACAGCAATGAATCCACACTAGGCCGCTTTCTTTGGACTTGAAGAGACAAATAAGGACTTCTGCATTCTGCGCACCTTGAAGTTGATTCACTTTCGGTTTAACAGGGTAAATGTATCAGACACTCTACCGTTCTGTAGGTCATCCATTGCTTCTGTTGTGATGAAAGTAACTCCAATAACCTGTTCGCTAGTCCTGTCAATAAAGGTTGACTTCTTTGTCCTTATTTGCTATAAGAGTTAGTAGAAAAGCAATTGGTTTCGCACCGCTCTTGATGCAATTGTTACTGGCTCATGTTTCGTGGTACACATTGGCATCACATCCGGGGCTTGTTTGCTTCCCATCTGGTTCGGAGTTCGATGGTTGGTGATAAGAAACATATCCTGTGGCCTGAATCATTTTGTTGCATCATCTTCCTTCGCATATCATCATTATTACGTCAGCTGTGCTGTACAGTAGGAGCGAATTCTGATTAATGTTCTTTCGACATACAATGCAGGAGTGGATGTCACTTACTTCTTTCGAGGCGAATATTTTGAACTATTTTGTCGCTGAAACATACCATGTTGTCATTCTTTGTCTCCTTGGTCAACGGTATATCACTGTCCTGACCTGCCAGTTGTCTTAATAAATTAACTTTTGCCGCTGTTTTGATACAGGTTAATTAGGGTCATATTAATTTATTTTATGTGTTGGTAACCGTTGAGGGGCCGGTCGTCTTAATCTTGTCTTCAGTCTGTCTTAATTATTGTCATAATCCTCGGTACATTTGAGCCACCCGTTCATTTCCTTTAACGTTTTCAAGTCTTTGTTTCATATTGCAAGGACGGGTGCGCTTTCCTTATTTGTGATCATTTTCAATGGGAAGAAACGCGACCATTTTGATTGATGTTCCCAGATTCAGAGCTTCAGTAGTTCAAAGGCTTCCAGCGGCGGTTGTTCTGTTTTGGGATAAGTACCTCCAAAATTGGAGGACGCGGTCAATGGACCGAGATGGTTAGAGGCAATTGGAAGCCAAGGCCCGAGTAGGGCCGTAGTGCTAAGAAGAAGATGACCTTAAAGATACATAGTAACGGTGCTTTAATTCATGTGAAGATTTGCATCCTGTTTTCATAACGTAACAAAGGCCGTCTTCATTCGTCGTTCAAACCCAGGTAGCCTGACAACAGTGTCATCCACGTCAACATTGGTAAGCACTGTGGTTTGCAACAAAGGTGTATGAAACGATCCTTTTTTGGACATTATGCCGCATAGTTAGCAGGTTCTCCTGGCTCTTACTAGCGACACGATACACGATTCGGGCTTTTCATCACTGCCGTAATTGCGTCAGTCGGGATGTCCTGGTATTGTGTGGTTAGGTTAATTGTGTGGTTCGTGATTAACTTTTCCTTCTTCTTTACCAGGGCCTTGTACGGCTGTTTGTCCTAGTGTCCGAAAGCAGCCATTTGTGATGACTTATACTCTTGCTTAAACGTTTGGCCAGACAGTTCCAGTGACAGCGATATATGTTTCCTCTGGTTCTTTCCTGAGTAGGTTGTCGCTTTTTCCTGGGTCCTGAGTTCGATGGGAGCCTTTCTTCTCCAGACTTTTCTGGTACGTGAACTTTATTTTCGTCTTTTTAAGCGACCTGAGTGATGCTCGCGTTTGCACAGTGGGTGAAGTAGCAACAATATGGCTTTTTTGTTGGATGGACCAATCGGACCAATCGTTCTGGATGGTGTATTATGGGTGGTATATTCCAGGTCCAATGGTTGATTCTGTTCTGTACGCGGAGATTAGTCCCCGTATGTGCTGGGTACTGTGGATACACTTTTGAATTGTTCTGCCATATTTTGTTTTGGTTTCTATTTAGCTTTCCTCTCTAGCCTTTCTGCTGGGCTGGACCCCTGAAGCCCATTGAGAAGGCTTCCTGCTGCGTAACCTTTAGTTTCATTGCAGCCAATAAGTTCCCTCGCCTTGTCATGGCAAGAACCTAATCGGGGTTGTGATTTAGTTATTGATTTTCTTTGTAATAGTTTGTTTTGTTGAAAGACTAAAATGCATTCCTCCCTTTGAAGGACGATGGATGTTAGACTGTCAGATCTTGGGCAACTCATGTTCGCGCCTTCTACTTTTGAGATGAATAGTACCTAGGAACGCGCCTTCACGGTGCGCAATTCTTTGACCTGTTATCTCTGAAAATTCGGGAGTTAACTCCTTCTAGGAAATCTAGGTTCTAGGAAACCCAAAATACTTCAGATTTTCACGAACGAGGTGCCCAATTAAAGCTCTTGCTCTGAATATTCGCATGTAGTCATTGGTTTGCTGTAGATATACTTCATATCTCCGATTGTAGCACTCAAAAGATGGAGAAGATTCACTTGTCTAAACACTAGCAATTCTCGATAAGGACATTGTATTCTAAGGCACACACCCACTAAGTCGGAACGAAAGCAAACAATTTTGCGTAATCTTTGCAATGCGTGACAATTTCAAGTCACCATCTTTATTGCATCATGGATCATAAGTCTAAAGTTGAAAATCTTAATCTGAAGAAATGTGTTTAAAACATTTGAGCAATAACGATCCGTTGATAATATTGTGGGCCGAGTCCAAACTGAACTTTTAATTCACGGAGATACGTTATCAATGGTCAAGCTGAAAGTTCAAACATTTCATTAGCCAAAGCCATCACTGATGAATGCACCAATGCCGATGTCTGTCTCACCACTAATTGTAAATGATTTTCGGTCGTCAAAGAAATAAATCGGAAAATGTATCTCATACCAACACGATTGTAACATTCGATGAACATATGTGGAATGTACGGAATCCATCATGTTTAGTAATCAGTTTCCTCTCACCACGCGACACTATCTCCAATAGATACTTAAGTTAATTAAGACGGGGAAAAGAAAAAGAGTTGGAAAACGCTTTTCCTATCCTATGTATGATAGCGGTTGCACTTTGTTGCAAGAGAGAGGGTCGTCTTTATTTGGTTAGTTTGGCTGCTGATTATTCGCGCCCCATTATTGCCTTCTGGTGGCTCTAGCCAAGCTGGTCTAGTTCCGTGGTAGAGTTGTGGATGCGTTTATCTGGCTAATAAGAGCACTCCGCGTGGTTTGATTACAGTTTTGTGAGTGTATCACGAGGCAATGATTATCCCAGAGCCACAAGTTTGCTGAAATCGAATAACATTGTCAGGGTGCTACTGGGGCTTCCCAAAGCGAAATCTTTTCTCGTCTACATCAGTGGTAGTTCGGTTGTCTTCAGTTGGAAAACGTTGCGAATTCGCGGAAAGTTATTGAGTGTGCTTCAATTAGTAGATTCGGTATTCGCGGTGCTGTTATCAAGAAGGTGATACTGAAAGGATATATTGCTCAGTGACGAGAAAAACAAATAATTCCGCATCAATATGGTTACCAAATTTCTGCTGGTGGCAGCGCAAAGGTAAGTGCGGAAGAAATAAATCACTTTGTATGGCACTAAATCAAAACCCAATTCATGTGAAATGTTGCAATTGGAAAAGATAAGGATGAGATTCTTATCGCTAAGTGAAAATAGATGTTACGATAAAACTGGAAAAGTACGGAATTAATTTGCGCGAATTTATTTTCGTAAATGTTTCACCTTGAAGGAATGACTACGAAGTAGTGTTTGGATTGAGTTAGACGTTCAGCGCTTGAATTTCTTTAGTATTCTCATGGAATCAGTGGGATAGTATCTGCACTATCTAGAAATGTTTATGAAATTGGCTTAGCGTCGTTTATCTTGGCGCCAAATTCGATTGTTTCGATTGCTCTCAAGTAGAAATCTCTCCATGATTTTACGAAATCAACAAGACGTGAATTCGAGGGAGGGTATCATGATCGGTCGGTTTTGGAAAACAAAAATCCGGTACAGCTCGCAATGAAAAATTCATTGGGTTTCTATGTGAAGACTATCTCGGTGGTGTCAAAGATCATCGAAATGGAAAATGCCTTGAAAATCTTGCTGCCGGGTGGAATTATTTTCTCGTCTTGAATTTAATATAGCATAAATAAAGAAATAAACTTGAAAAAGTTCAGTGAATTAATATATTAATTAAACTATAATAGTTTTTATTAAACCATATATTATACAATTAAATTATGTATTATAATTCAATCAAAATAAAATATATATGTAGTCTGGAATAGTTCTTAAGTACTTTTTTGGTTTGAGGTTTCGTTCTGACAAGTAGAAGCTTTGGTTATGTTTTTTGTCCCCGTAAATTAGATGATGCAACCGATGTCCAAGCGAATTTGAGTGTGACATCAACAGAATGAATTTTTTTTATTTTTCCCAGGAAATAAACATTGCAGAACAAAAATATTGTTACAATTGAAAATCTTTTCGAGGAAATAAGGATGGAAGCGAGTGTTTTTTGCTATAGTCTGTTAAGGCGCCATTTTGTTATCCTTCAGACACTCCTGTTCAGCACAATCACAGAAAGTATAAGACCATGGTTTAGAAAACTATTGGAGAGATAACTGTTATACTGCCATTAAATGAGCCACAATTCAAACCCTTTCGCTCTTTTAATTTATGTATGGCGACCAATAAAAATTTAAACGAGCCTTTTGCTAAAAAACAATGGCATAAGTGGCGAAGTGCTGGAAGATGGTAGAGAACCATCTTTTATCTCGATTTATGATTAAAATATAAGCCGATTGATCGAAAGGCTACTTTTGTTGTTCTCGAGATGAGCAGAAGAGGAATTTAACCCTTTCGTTGGATAACATTTGGTTATAAAGCTTTTAACGAAGGAAGATGTTAAGCAAATTAAAGGTCGGGATCGATTGTGTGCAAAAGTTGGGATAAATGAACTTTCATGAAAACCAATGCAAGAAAAATAAAAAATAAAACAGTATGGACTATTATATCTTCTGTAGTATGGAAAAAGGGGGAGCAGGACAGTTAATAGCAAAAACACGCTTGTTAGCCGAGACAGTAACAATTTTGTGAACTCTCCTGGAGTCTTATTTGTTGATTTTCTTCACGATCTTCGCTCAATGAACCCAACTATGGTGGCATCTGTGGATACGTTCGAGCCACTAGCAGCCAAAAAGATGCAGTCGGACCATCCCAGACGTCCTATTCCTGTCATTCCTGTATGTCAGATCAAAAACGGCAGCTCGGTCAACAAAAAAAAAAAAATGCTGAAACAAATAAGACTGCATTTGGGCACTCTACGTACAACCTCAACCTTTCCCCAAGTGTTTTCCATATGTTCACGCGGGTCAAGAGGACATTTAGAAAAGATCGTTTTGAATCAACGGTTGAACAGAACATGATGGTCATGATAGGGTTCTCCCTATCATAAACTGGTCATTCTGAGTCAGTTTATTTAAAGTTTATTTAAAAGGGTGGGTCCAAAGAATCGAGAAAAAATACGAATCATTATTGATAGATGGGCCAAATCATTCATCTGGACTAGTTGTTACATTCATGAAAGGTATAGATACAAATTTTACTAAAAATCAGCTCATATTTTCATAAAGGATGTCATTATGATTGCAACTATTGTCATCTAGGGATGAAGTAAAACTCTGTCAGAAGCTGTTTGCGTCGTAAAGCGAATTTGGTCCTATGGAAAACTCGATGTTTCTCATCGTTTTATTATCGAGAGAATTTTTTTGACATTATTTTTTTTTACATTATTATATTATTTTGCTTGTACCATTTCTAGGCTGCTCATTGAGCTTTAGGGTTCCAAAAAGTCGTCCATGTCCTCCCATTTGTTGCATTTATAAGATGAGCTTTGCTTGTTTTGTTTTCTCTGAAATTTTTCGATTGTCAGACTTGGTTTCACTGTTTTGATGTGGTCGGGTGTGCGTTTTGTCGCTTCTTCTGTCTAAACCTTCTTTTTTTGTTCTTTGTACTGCGTTGGGGCTTACTAAGCGAATATCAGCTTCGGTCTCCTCCCTGTGATTCAGAATGTGGGGTATTTTATTTTGTTTGCTTTGATCTGGCTCTAGGGGGATGGGGGCCATTCTTTTGCCGTCTTTCTTGGAGAAGAATGTATTGTGGCAAGACGATGACATCATATAAGCAAGAAGGTCTTGATAGAGGTTCGTGTAATCGTTGTCTTCTCAGATATCTGCGTCAAGATTGTCATTTTTGATGGTCCGAAGTCTATAGCAGTTATGGTCTGCTGGTGACCTCCTTGCTTCCACTGATTGATCGCGTGTCGGTATTTAGTGAATTCTTTAGTGATCAAGCGTTTCACCACTGAAGTGACGGCTGCCTCACATGACATGCCGTATATTCCACTCTTGATTTATTGAACTTTTAAAAGTTTTCCAAAAATTTAGAAACGTATAAATTATTCGAGCACTGCTGAAATTTCCAGGAAGATTTGAAACAAGTCATTCAATTGAACGGGTTAGAAATGTTATTAAAATGAATGAAATATTTTTATTATGCATGCATAATTTTGCATATCCGATAAATAAATCCATTTTATACTCGACTTCCTCAGAAACCTCAGCAAACTAATTAAATCCACCACATCTAAAGTTAGATAAGATTCCGCATTGTCAGAGCTTTCGATTATTTATCACTAACAAATAGTAATTTTGTTTTCTAGCTTACACTGATTTTTAGCTGATACGTATAATATTGTATTCAAGCGATTTACATACACGGTTTCATATCATTCACGTCTGCATACATTGAAATTTGCATGCGTCAAGCAAAATATTCTTTCACTCTTCCAGTTTTCCGGGACCGCGCTGATAAACAAAGTGTGCTGAATCTACGCAAAGAAAATCTAAATAAAAATTCTAATGAAAATGTTACGTATACGCTCGCTGTATCAATGAAAGAACTAACAGAATTCTGCTATTTCATATGAGTATAGTCCACATATCCATCGTGTGTTATGTGGTAGCACTTTCTTAATCAGTATAACCGTTTTGATTGTGATAGTGTAACTATTTAAAACGAAGATGAATGTCAAGGGTAGTATTTATAGTTTAAGTTTTATCATGTTTGGCGGCGTCATGTTAACATATTTAAAAATTTTAAATATTTAAGTAGATGACATCGGTTGTGAGTAATGGACCCACGAGACTAGCCCGGAAATCACAGTCCTCTAATTTCAATTGTTAGTTTTGCTATGTATATCCATGGGTCTATTAGGTGTTGGTTTGATAATATGTGGTGGATTATAATGGATATCATGTGCTGTTAGATCATTGATTCCATCTGACATTTTTTATAGAGTGTAATGTATTCATTTTATCATAGATTTGCCGGTTGTTAATGGTTTAAATGGAAACCACTTTGAAGAGAATATGGGATGTTCTTCTCTTGATATTATAATTAATGCATTTAATTAATTAAAAATAAGAATAATTTCGGATATTAAATATATCAATTAATATCAATTACTTGAAATTCCATTGAAATATTTGAATTTACTAAAAATCGACCAGGATATACAAAAGGATACCCAAACACTAAAGCACTCAAAAAAAGTTCCAAGGACTGCGCAGTCCAGTGTGGATTATTTTTGCCTGTCTGTGAATTTGGTAGTTGTAATGGGGGTGTAGTACCCGCTCCTGTTAGCTTTAGCAGGTTCCGTGCTCAATAAGAACTAGTTACAATGAAATTTAGATTACTGAGTCTGCTGTCCGCCTATCAGCCTTAAAATTGGAGTGAAGACAAATTGAACCAACCTATTGCTCCACAACTGGAAATCTGCTTCAGACTCTAGTTAAATCCTTTTTCAAGCCCATATATTCTGTTGATGTCGCAAAGTTTCATTTGCACATTAGATTGAAGATTTCCAAGGCCATTCTTCAATCCTGTTTCTTCCGTTTGCCTACAATATTGGAAGTTTAATTTTCTGACAACCCTCATGAATGATTCCTAAATTTTCACATATGTGATAATGTTCAGCGTCAATTGTGCGATTGACTACTATTGATCTCAAAGACAAGGAATTCCTTTCCTTATTACTTGCGATTCACAGCTCGCTTTGAAACTTCCGTTCTTCCTGCACGCTGAAGCCAATCTCCGGGTTTGCTCCATGTATACTTTTTTCTCGTTCGCTGTAGGATGCCATGTAGATCCACTTTTCTGTGTTTCATTTTCTTACTCCCATTTTTCTTGATTCTAATCCAAGAATGTTCTTTGTTCTGTTTAATGAAACCATGTCAGACATGTAGACATTGTATCGTCTTCCTTATGTTTGCTGAGATTGCTGTGTGTTCTGCTGTAAGCCTTTTTTTACTTTAACATATTCTACATAAAATGTTCATTTAACATATTCTCGCTGGAGAGAATATATTTCTTTTCATTTCATTCATTAAAAGTTCCCTTCGTCAAGTTTGAAATCAAGGAAGCACTATTTTTGACACCTGTCAAGACGTCCGCACATCCTTTTTAAAACATTCAGGGCTAAGGGAATTAATCAGATCCTTGGAGCTGTTAGGTCTTTGTAGGATTAGGATGGATTATCTACGGAAAGAATAATTATTTACAATTACTTTCTACTATATCATAATACTACTATCCTCAATTATATGCTGTGGTCAAATTAATATAACTCCAACGAAGACCTTATCCCATATGCCCATTCGTTTTGACAAGCATTTGTGTTAAGCAGACAGTCTGTTTTTCGGCTCTTAATTTACAGCATTACTTGCTCACGTACTCACCTCTCCTCTTACTTACTTACAACTCATTTTTCATTTGTTTTTTTTTTTTATAGTTTTTCCGCGGCTTTCCACATTTGAATTATTCCTTACATTTTATTATTTTATTATTCCTTACAATTATTATTACATTTCAAAGTTATTATCAACAACAATCCATTTTGTGCATTGTAGGTATGGAAACCTGCCCCTTGTAATCTCTGAATTACCTCACCGTTTTTTGAGTTGTCAATTATCCCTCTCTACGATTATTTATTTTAAGTAAAATGTACAGATTGTCACTTTTTGAGTACACCTCAAATACGCTTCAGGAGTATACCCTCGGTATTAAGGTTTCCAAAAACGAAATTCATATCTTGGGAAAGGCGGGAAAAGGATTCACTCGGATTGCTTACTTTAAAAAAAAAACTCCTTTTTCCGGGCTATTTCTATTGAAAGTTTTTCCGGGATACATCAACCAATGGTTTAAGAATTGAAGGCTCCTCCAACGGGAAACGTAGCTTCTGTCTTCCCGACAGCATTTATCAGCGTGTTCGATAAGTTGGTTTTAGTTCGTCCTCCGTTCGGTCCTGATTATCAAACCCACGCAAAACCATCGTTAGAAATGAGTGCTGTGCTGGACCTGGATATCATTTTACCTACAGATCTCATATGGACGCTGAAAAGCATTTAATTGGCTTTCCTGTCCTTTAGATTACCTGTTCTGTCCTTTACCTGTAAGATGGTAACATCTCGACATTTAGGTTGAGATGTAAATTCACCTGCAGGACATGGCTTGTCAAGTTGCGATTTGATTAGATTTCCATGGAAAAAATGATTATTGCGTAAATAGAGGGTGATTGGAAGCACACTTTTATAATATGAAGAGTGATGAATTCCACGAGATAATATCGCAACCAGTCTACTACTACATATCGAAGATAGATGATCCTTTACTAGTCTCGTTGCGTCCGCTTAACCCATGTTTCAATCATAAAGTGATGCAATTCTGTCAATAACTCATTTTCAAAAAAAAAAATGTGTTATCAATCCGTGGTGGATTTGGAAATTGGACATTAACAACGACTCGTTAGCAAAATAAGAAATGATGATTTACTTAAACGTTTTTACAAAGTTTGTGATCAAACTCGTCCTTACATGTACTGTGACTCTTAGGAGAAACTAGAACAAAAAAATTTACTTAGCATTCTGGTGAATTTTGCAACAGAACAGAACTCCCAAATCAGAGTGCCGTAAATCTAAGAGATGCATTCTCTTCAATCAAAATTTTGAAGTTCTGAATATGAGCTTTGCTGGAAGATTTGCAGGAATCCTAGCTCTGCTCTCCTAGTCCTTGAAAATAACCTGAAGACAATGTGGGGTAGTCGAAGAACTTTCTCAAAATAATGGAAAGTAGGTTAAGTGGAAGAAAAATTCGAAAATTTAAATGATTATTTTATGTGATACGAAGACGAAAGCTGTTTACGTTCTAAATGTACACCCACTAAACACCTCTTTTGTCAGTTGAGAACGTAGTTTGGACCAGTTTGACACATTTCTTTAGACTTCACGGTTAACTTTTTTCATTTCCCAATCACTGAGTTATTTGATGCAAAAGCACTAGTTGACTTGCATGTCTGACGGTATCGGGATTTGACAGAAGAAAACTTTCAGTTCACTGACCTCGGATTTTTTGGAAGGCGTGTTGCCAGCCTTTCGTCCCTGCTCAATTGCAAACTTCACAACAAGAAAATATTCTGTAATAAAAAAAAAATTAATAAATGAATTGAGGCACTTAACGAAAAAAACAACAT
Source organism: Stratiomys singularior (assembly GCA_954870665.1). Classification (NCBI taxonomy): domain Eukaryota; kingdom Metazoa; phylum Arthropoda; class Insecta; order Diptera; family Stratiomyidae; genus Stratiomys; species Stratiomys singularior. The sequence continues at coordinate 6,340,825 of OX940881.1, read as the reverse complement.
TTTATTATTGATGATGTTGCTTCCTTCGGGGTGTAATTAAGCTGTTATTGTAGCAGATATTGAACAGCCTTTAATTGAAAATACTTGCATGAGGATTATTCTATTGCGTAGGGTAAACATATATTATAATTGCTGCGAAAAAAATAAATGAGACATTGAGTACTTTGAGTGGTCAATATTATTGTTCTCGCTTCAATTATTGTGTCTATTGTTGTTATTATTAATGGTGGAGATTATTTTCGTGTTTTGTACAATTAACATACGTACTAATGCATATGAGTATCGTGATAATAAATACAGAACGCGTGGGGTACTAACGTATGTAGTGCTCTATTTTGCCACAATTGTTTCATTGATAAGAAAATACCATTGATGAACATTTATATTTGTTTGTTAGCTGGATGTGAACTTTGCAAAAGTTGTGATGAAATAGATTGTTTATATATTTTTGGGCTTTTCGTTAGCTTCAAAATTACTATGAAAAATGTTACGAAGTCAGATGAAAAAGCTTTAGTTTTGGACACTTTTCTTAATTATTGTTTTTGGTTTTCAGCTGATTTACTATTTTCATCAAAGAGGGCGGTTCAGGAATTTGTAAAAAGCTCTCGAAATGAACTTTCTTTGAATACAAAGAAAAAAGATAAGGAAATATTGACGGAGAGGCAAAAGACGGAGGATTTGGCGTGGGGATATGAAATTTAAGAAGAAGTTCCAATCAATATGAATATTGAATACTCCTTGTTGAGTTTATCGTTTAGTTGTTTGTGTTTACTGTTGACAACAAGAAAATCACTTTAGTGATGCAATCACAGATTAATATTCGTCTGTGATTGTGATATGAAAAAAGAAACTGATGGCTGTGATTGTTTACAATTCAGCTCACTTTAAACGTTTTCTTTTATTTGAATTGTTTATATGTTCTTAGAAAAATAAGTTAATTGGGCTCAGAGTCGTAGGCGGCGCAGAAGAGTCACCTATCCTTTCTTACTGAATACTGCATAATCAAGCACTTATGAATTAGTACCTGAAATTATTACACCTCATCGATTGTCATAGGAAGAATAATCAATGGCGCTACAGTCTACATCGAGACAGCGCTATGAGGCAAGTTAGAAACTGCTTGATCCGATATTAAAATAAGTTAATTAAAAAATTTAAAAAAATGGTGTACAATAAGAATATTTTAAATTATCGTTTATTTTCCCACACAGGTCACCGGTTACGAAATTCATTTTCTCGTGAGTAGAAACTGTTTTCCATTATGGGTGATGAAGTAAAGCTGGTTGCGTAAGGAGTCAAATGCGTACGAATTTATCCATAGCCTCGTAATTTCAAATCCGTTGCCATCCTAGAGCATATGAAGCGATTCTAATGAATGATAATCGCAGCGCGATAGGTCCAAGCTTTAAAAAGATTGAAGACGTTGAGGCCAGTATATTCTTTAGTTTGAAAATTATTAGAGCAAGGTCCAATTTGCGGAACAAGGGGAGATCTCGAGTCGATAGGTCTTGCTTTTTCCCACATATGTATCCTACGCCTTGCTCTCATAGGTGTAACCAAATTGATTGTGCTTCACTCAAGCAAAAAATAAGAGGATCGGAGGCTGACTACCGTGTTGTTGATTTGACAGGATCTCTTTTGAATCCTCTCTTGAATCGTCCTCTTTTGAATTATGTCTGTGCTTACGCTTCGGTTAAGAGCGACCGACTTCCTGTCATAGCAGATGATAGAGAAACCTTGTGATTAAAGGTTTTTTCAAAGTTTATCCATTTTTAAAGTTATATAGAATGGGCAACGCTGAAACTATAAAATGAATAGACAAGTTTCATTTTCAATCTCGAAAGTTGAAAATTAATTTTTTGCAATAATTTTGATTTTCATATTTGAACCCAGAACCCGGAATTATGAATTCGAACCCGTCGAACCTGGAATTATGAATTTCGAGGGCTTCTTTACGTTAAAAGTAAAGTTTAAGAGTTATGTTTTCGGCTCTTAAACGAAATTTTCCACAAAAAAATTTATTTGCAGGACTGAAATAAGTATTTTTCCCCTGGAGTCATTTCATTACCTCATAATATTTTCTGCAATCAATACAAACACTTACATCATCCAACAACACACGCTACTCGCTTATCAATCCAGTCCCCTTAACTTTTCCTTGAGACTTAATGAGATCTTTAATTGGAGCTTAACAAATTTAAAAAAGAAAAAAAAATGGAAATTATAAATTACTTATTTATTTACCAACATGTTGACACACCCCCAGAATAAATTGGCAAAATGATGCTTAAGAGGACGTGAAAGAGAGAGAGAGAGAGAATGAAAGTGTGATGAGGTTCTTGCTCTGATTCTAGTAAATCAAGATTTAATGATCCAGAACGGCCTTCACTTATATTAAATTAATTTAAAGAAATATTAAAAATATCACAAAAAATTAAATAAATTTGAAAGCGTTTTGTTCGCAATTTTTTCCGGTAAGCAGAAATTCAAGTTCAAGCAAGTTCATGTTATTTGCCTCCCCCAGAAATTTTATAGTCACAAATGAGCTCATTTAATTTTTGAAGCGTTATCAAACTTTTTGACCATTAATGTCATTTTTTTAAGTATGAATTTGGGATTCATTTGTTTGTTTTTATGTTTTTTAACGTATGTTTTGGTACTTCGAACTGACTAGATAACGAATGTTCTACATGATTTTTTTTACAAAACATTAATTCGAAAACTGAGAAGATGTAAATAATTTTTTGTTTTCCGATGATTTGGCAAAACAATGATGAGCGGAAGAATTTTTGATGTGTAGAGAAAATATGAATAAGGAAATAACAAAAAAATATTAAAATAATGTAGGAAATAGGTAAGACTGTTCTTTGTCATGGCTTTTACAATAGGACGATAGGACGAATCGACAATTAACATTTGTTAACAATTGTTAACATTAGAGTCCTCATAAAACTGTTCTCTTGCACACTTTTTCAATTTTTGACATTTGAGATCGAGATGTTTTACTCAGGAATAACTTTCTCTCTTTCTCTATTTTACCCTCTCACGCTCTCACTCTCTCCCTGTCTTGATGTACGACAAATTTACGTGTAAGGATATCTGTATAAAATATATAATTTTCAAATTTCTCTCATCTTGACTCTAAATAAAAATTTGATGCTTCACCGACTTTTTCTAGTCAAAAGTATCAGCGTGTGTATGCTATAAAATTAATTGATTTACACTATTGATAATGTATTTTCGAGAAGGATATAAAAATAATCGGGTTTTATTATGTTCGCGAAATCATATATATATATTTTTGACGTAATTTAATTGTCTTGTTATGCTCAGTGCTCAAATAGTTTATTTTTAATTCCAAGGCAATGAATGACTTAGATATGCATGTACACTAATTGGGGAATTTTTAGTGAACTATTGGAATATAAATACCATTCAATCGGTTTATGCTAGAAACTTAATTAGCCATAAATTTAATCTCTTTTGAATGAATAAACTCTTTTAATTTTGGAACGTGTTGAATCCAATTTCATTCTGTCGGATAAGCACCTGTATATAACAAAAAAAATTTTTTTCTATTAAATAATAACAAAAAAACCTTAAATAAAAAAAATTCCTGTCAAACGAATGCCTAAGTCAAAAAATTTTAATTTTATAACAAATAATATTCATTGCCTTCCAGACCGAGTAGAAAGTTTTCTAGTTTTCGTTAACTTGTTCTTCTTCTTTGTCTTCATCTATGGTGCTACAGCCTTTAAACATATCATTCCCTCAGAAATTAATAAGGCTTTTTAGGTGTCGAGTAAACAATCGAGTTCAGTGAGATGTTTCTAGTTTATAGACAATTTTTCAAGTGTGAGCGATGTTAATACTTCGAATCAACTAATTTTGGATGCACCGCTGGTATTTTTTTCCCTAATTATCCCCGGTTTCTCAGAAAATTCTATTATCCGCCATTTGAGCGTACAAGAATGATGATGAAAATGGCTGAAGTGGGTAGTTTTTTTCCTACATTAATGGGAGAGAAATTTAAAATAAGGTAACTTTAATAAATAGGGCAAGAAACTTTGAACTTTTTGTTTTACTTCATACCCTGTTTAGAACTCGATACGATCCAAAATTATATCAGCTGGTAATTATTTTTTCTTGACCTATTCGTTTGAAAGCTTCCACCACCGGATTTTATCAAAAATTTTGAACCCATGAATTTCGCTGTATTTTGCACTTGCTTCTTTTTTCAATGGTTCCTTATCTCATTTTTCAAACAGAGTCACAGCGAACTATCTAAAGATTTTTTTTAGATAGTTACCTGGTTAGATAATTCTGTTTTCCTCCCTGTTTGATATTCTGGGTAACCTAAAAATTAATGATTTTCTGCGAAAGGAAGACAGGAGGAGAGACATAAATATCTCCCCCTAAATCTTTAAGTTCAAGATATACTCCGTTTGAAGATATACTGCCGGTTACTGGCAGAAGGTCAGAAGATGTTCCTCGACTTTATAACAATATATTGCCTTAAGCTTCAACATCAACGCCATATTAGGAATCATTTGACAGCGTTTAAAATACTACAAATTATATACAACGATTTAGATCTTATCTTGTCGCGAGGAATGTCATAATATTTCTACACCTATGTTAACATCAAACTAGAGGACGCGGTCGATGGAACGAGACAGTTGGAGGCTTCATATCCCAAGAACAGAAATGGGCTCTAAGGCCAAACGATGGGGGGCGTTAATGTGAGAGTTCACGTTGCCGAATCTAATGAAGAATCAAACTGATGGTACTTGATGTAGAAGCAGGGCGGTTAGCTTTGGTAGACCCATCTATCTAAAAGAAAAGCGGTGAGGGGAAGCTATATCGAAGGCCGACTAGTAGCATCACTAATGAAGTTTGAAAATGCCCTTATTTCGTTTGCCACCAAAACGTTAATTTGAAGTAGAAATGAGGGTAATAGTACTGAAGTTGATCTAGCTGGGAGTTAGTATCCAGGACGTCAATGTAGCCGATTCAATTTCTGAATGGATTAAGAATTGAGCTGAAAGGCAAATCGATGAAGATCATTTCAAACTGTAATAGAAAGAAGAGTAAGTGAAGTAAGGGAAAAAGTTGATAAAACAGTGGTAGGCTATGTAATGGTGACGAAGAAGGATGAAGGAGGTCATTCGTTCATGCCAGCAGGATGAAAAAAGACTCGAAAGGAAGTCATGGAGGTTACTTTCAACATGATTTCGTGGGTTATAAGGGTGGATACTCTATAGAATGTGAGATATGTTACATATTGATATACTTTAAATGTTATTTTGTTCTACAAGAGGTTTATGTGTAATGGCAGCCAAATCGAAATTCAAAGATTCTCTGTCAAAATTACTTGCACTTCAATTCCACCAAAACCTTCCTATTGTGGATTTTTCCAGCAGGTAAGATGATATAGTTATGGTCATTGTCAATGATGTCGTGAGCCTAGTTGATATTCCCAGTTCTCAACATGATTTGAAAGGCTCTTTTAAGTCTACTTTACGTTCAGATACAAGCAGTAGATTTTGAGGTAAGGATTAGACTCACTAAGCCCGGATCAACCTGATTGCTGATATTGAACAAATTTTAATCACCACCGTCCATTGTGCCGCTCTTGTTTCCATTCAAAGTATTTTTGGGAATCCCTAGATTGTCCTAGTGTTTTTGGGGGACTCCATACTCCATTTTGCAGCAGTTTGAGCAGTGACTGTCAAACTGCTGGTGTCACTGGTGATTGAGCGCCAAAAAGAGTATCATGTACGTATCACAGCTTCCTTATTTCACAGCTCGATACTCAGCTCACATGTAACCATGCCCATCGACGAAAATGTTTCATAGAATCACCAATCATGTGGCTGCATATTATATACTCCTTCATTTTTCCTTCAATATTCCAACTGTGTTGAACTGTGTTGGACAGTTCCATTCCCGCCATATAAAACGCTTAAGAATACAATTTAGTCGATCTAGAAGAAACTACACGACCCAGAAAGTTGTGACTTGCAACCACATATCACTACGATTTTGCGAAATTCTTTACTAGGAGCTGTATGATCCTTTTGACAGTGCTCGCCCTTCTTGCCTATCTCCCTCCAAAGAGTCTAATTAAGTCACAATTAAGAGTACGACTGTCCCTTTTTTCTCGACCTTTTTTTTTGAAGATCTCAGGTCATGTGTAAGAGTGGTCCTTGAAGTTTAATCAGCTTCATTCGTTAAGTCTAGTTTGACAGCCATCACCTTAGACGTTGACAACCCGTGAAAATTTAGTGTGTCATTAAAGTGTTTCTTGAGAAGTAAAGTAAAGTCAGTATTCTTGTTACCCAATCACCGGCTTGATTTGAGACTGAAACTTTATTTTGATGACAAACTCGACTAGATTTAACAAAGCTTCGATCGGGGTCTCTTTTCATCCCAGATTTATCGGTGCTTATCCTTTTTTTGAAAGCTTGCCTGAACCTCAATTCAAGTCATTTCGAATCTTTATCTCGCTGCCTACTGACGGATATGATGTCTTTTTCAGTTCAAGCGTCTCACTTTCAACTTGCTGTGGAAAACTATTCTGAACCTTCAAGGTGCCTAATGTCTAAATATGTCGAAACAGTTTTTTTCAGAGAACCGTTTTTTATGGGTTTCACGTCGTATATCCTGCTCAATACAGAGAGCATATATCAGTTAGACACTGAGACACTGCTAGAGGCTTACAGCCGTGGTAACCCTTTTTATACGCGGCTTTGACGGGGCTCTTGCAGTTTCTGAGGTTGTGATTCCAGGTGAAGGGTCTTCCACAAGCGCAATATTCGAGCAAATCCTTGCTCAACTGCGGTGTAGTGTTTGTCGAGTGACTCATGCTATTGGGTGTCCTCTCAGAGTATATTCACCATCCTGATCTCAAGGCTATCTATGCAGATATTTAAGGGAATACAAGGATTGACACGAGGCATTCTGATGACTGCTCGTCAAAACCGAACAAGCACCAATCAGCTGTCCCGCTAACCTGTACGTGCACAACCACCGCACTCAAAAGCCAGTGGAAGTTAAACCGGGAAGGGGGCGGTCCTGGTGTTTGTTTGTCTGCGCTTGGATTTCGCTCCGGCGATAGAGTACCCGATTTTTCAGCGAGTAATTAAACTTAACAATCAATTATCATGAATACAGCGACGTCTCTTTGACGCTGAATTTCATTGGCGTATCTAACTTTGTTTTCGCATTTATAACAAACGGACGGAATTGAATATTTAGAAAATTTAAAATGTCACGGTAGTTATAAGAGTAAGCGGCTATTTGGCAGATACTTCTGACATTGTGGCAATCAGAAAACTAATGAAACAGCTGAACTTTTAAAGGCCTTCCTATCGGTCTGACATTTAAATTGCTCAAGTTAGAATTGCACAAGAAAATACACACAAAGTCAAATAAAACTTATAATTTTTTATGCAAAAATATTCTAAATATCGTTTATTTATTTGAAATTGTCGAATAGGTACAAAGCAACTTTCAAATAACGTCAGAATTCTATTGACATTAACAGCGTTTCATATAAGGCTTGTTACAACAGACATCACACCACCTGTATCAACTAGGAAAACTAGTTAATCTTGTTAATGAACTTAAATGGCTTTTATGCATTCAAAATTGAAAATGCTACGAGACTGCTTTATCAAATTGCTTGGAACAACTGGTTTTCTTGTAAATTTTCCAGATCCACAAAAAGTGTTCCTTCCAATAGGTTGATACCAGCAAAATACCAAAATCAAATTAACAACAACATGTCCCGCCTAATGAGCGTCTGATGGCGTCATAAATGATGGCGTGTGCCAACGAGGAGTTAAAAAGAAATCGCATCCCCCCACACACCCCATCCCGTTCAGCAGGAGTACATCATATGTGGTCGACAGCTGATTAAACTTTCAGAATGGAAAATCTTGGCGGTATTATCTTTGAAGCTTTTCGTGGTAGTAACTGCGATCAGCTACAAAATTCCAATACAATCACAATAAAAACAAATGAAAAGCTCAATTTGCTGGGGGCTCGTCTGGTAAACTCGCAACGCTATTGGCTATTCGGATCAAAACAAAGAATGCTAACGAGTGTGTCTCACATGCGCGTATGTGCTTCGCATGTGTAGTGTTGTCTTGTCTTCAAGGCGACTACTGATAAGGGATATAATGCGCCCACATGTCGCGCGCTCATAATTGCTGTAAATGAGGTTTTGGGTTTGGCTCGTGGCCAGTGAATGTAGGAAAATTTTCGTATGTTTTTTTTTTGGATTTTGAAGATTTAAATATTTTTATAAAACTGACGTTTTTGTTAATATACGAGTATGTAAAGGTGTTTTTTAAAGATGACCTGAAAACTGATTTTATGGTGTATCAGCAATAAAACGAAATTATGCTGGAAGTTGCGTAGTTTCATCAAGGTGATCTGATCATTTCAGGTTCAATTAATAATTAGAAAAATTAAAATATAATAATATCGATAATCAAAAGCGCGACATCCCATCCTAGTAATCAGGTTGTAGTTTTTATATTCATTGCTACAAAGTGAATTGGTCAGCATCACGCTTGACCTTCGGTGAAAACTTGAAGGTACGTACACCAAATATACAGGTGTCTTCCCCAGTTTTTCAAGACAAATTGAACCAGCGACCTACTGAATGGAAGGTGTGCGTCTCGACGTAAAATGTCGTCGCAGACGTTTTTGAACGATGTTTCACAATTTTGAAGTTATATGTGGTACGTTTTAGTTGCTTTTGTATTCCTCAAAGGAGGTTATTTTTTAAATATTTGATATCAGTTTGAACTTTTGGCTGCGACATTGCTTATAGCTAACATTGAGTTCTAAATATTGAAATCGAATGCAGCCAACGGGAAATACGCTGGTATATGAGTGCATTGTTGGCCTTGGGTGTTAGCATCAAAATTAAATGAGTATGGTGAAAGGACCTCTATCTTTCTGCAATTTTTGCTACAATAACCGAGAGCCGGTTTGAGGGCAAAAAAGTACTTTAATTTGAGCGGTAATGCGATATCATAAGTACGACCATTGCTGACATTACGACAAGAAAAAAACTCAATGCTTTTGTACCAAGAGTTTAAGATTATTTCATGAGGATGATGAGATTTCGCATTATAAAGATGAGGTGATTAGTGCATATTAACAGCTGACACCATTTTCTATAAGGTATTATTTCCACAATCTTTCGGAGAGGATCGACTGAGAGGGGCCCTTTCCCTTCACTGCCAAAGAATGTCAGACGGATAGGTGTGAAGTCTTTTGGCGACGCTTTTGGGATGAATTTTACTTCAATAAAAACTATGCAATGACTCAGCGACGTAATGTTATAGCAAACATCCTTTGGAATTTTTAACCAGACAAGGAAGCATCGGGTCAAGCATTGCCATCATGAAAACATCATAACCGGTAGGATTTAGTCTTGAGTCAGAGAGTTCGAGTGGAAAAAGGCCATCGCTGATCCATAAGACTTGTTCTTCCCTAATTTCTTACTCGATGTTATCCTTAATCATCATGATGTCCTGTTGTCCTTTGTATAATTAGTATATTCTGTATGTATTCATCAATCGTGCTGGAAAATGGGCTACCTGTTTTTTTTGTTTTTTAAATTTTGAATGATAGCGTTCAATATCATTTCTCAGCTCCGAAAGTTCCAAGTTAAAGTAGAACAGTATACAGATGTGATCCTATTAGGTCACAATTTGCAAACTATTCAATTTTCCTTCGCTACGTATCACAAGTATTATATCGAGTTGCTACCTTCATCCTATACAATTCTTTAAAATTGGGAAGAAGGAGAAATTAGTAATACTTTAACTGGTCACAAAGATGTTGTTTTTAATGATAAGTTCAATTAAGGATTCACCTCTTCCGCTAGTTTAAGTGTTCTCTCGAACCGACAGAAACTTTTTCCTCTTTAGAACCTTCCATTCACGAGCTGCGTTTCTTTGTGAATACACGTCAGGATACAAAATTGTGTTTATGTTCTTTGTAGTCCTGACTACGAGCTCTAGGCCTTTCAATAAGAATTCCGAGCGGGAAATTTGTATTTTAATTCAAGAAATCCTTTCATCCTAGAACATAGAACTTTTTTATTCTAGAGAAGTCAACAGAATAACTTGATATTCCTCCAACGGAATAACTTGAGGTTATTCGTAGCATATTCCGCCCAGTGCGTTTAGATGGATCAGTGGATTTTTATTTTGAATGCTTCGTCAAAATTCTGATTCCAGTTTGATCTTTCGCAATTCTGCGGTCTCTTATCGAAAATTCTAGAACTCGGATTTCGGTCATGATCTTAATGCTACTCGTTCCGCAAGTCACAACCCTAATACTAGCCCGAGGTAGCATGGGTAGCTGATGAGGCCCCATCCGTTTGAGCGATTAACTTATTAGGACCGACTTCTATAAGAAATATCGAGGGAGCTACTAGTGCGGAAGAATAACATTACCTTAAAGCGTCATGAAAAGCTGGATTTCACAGTTACTGATGTGAAAATAAAAAAAATTGGTTTCGAAATTTTGAAGTATGAGAGACGGACGCTAATCTTGTTTCTGGAAGGCCATGAGGTTATACCGAATTTCAGAAACTCTCGATAACCAATTTGATATTCTCGCAATAGGAGAATTTGAGTGCAGCAAGTTAGCTTCAATCATTTTCAGTGATCTACAGATATTCTGCAGGAACTTGCCTACTGCTTGGATCTGATCCTGACTTGCTGAGTCGGGGGATGAGAAAATTCCTCGTTTGACATACCTTAAGCCATACGAAGATCCTAATATGGTTTCTTGAGATAGTATTTGTTCTCCTCGTTAATGAAGACAATGAATGTGGAGCTGCACAGGTAATATGCCACAGCCTTGAGAACTACTCGAAAGGGAAATTGGGGTTGGCGAAACAAACACTCAGACGCAGTTGTTCAGTTTTCAGCTTCGTGACTGTCAACCGATTGTAGAAATGTAGGCTTATGGTCTGAAAAGAAGTGAGGAAGTTCAAGGGTGCCTGACAATTTCAGAGAAATCAAACAAGTTGTCTTTTTTAAATTTTGATTGCTAAATCCTAACATATGAATATTCCATTTTCTTATTTTCATCATATAAATTAAGGATACCATTTGAGTCATATGACAATAACTTGAAATGATCACGCGCTCGTCAGAAGTGATGGTCATGGGAAATTTATTTTCCATCACCGCGCGTAAAATTTCAAAAGTTGAGGCCAATCACCAAAGTGATCACCAGATTTTAGGGGATGTTCAATGATTCTCCTGATTTCATTATAAAATCCGCACAGTATGCGCGCATTAATAATACTTTCCGTTAAAAATAAAATTCCAACAAATAAAAAAAAAACCAAAAAAATATGCTTGAAAACTAAATTTAGACCAGAAAATTTCGTGATAGTGAAAATAGCAAGCATAGAAAGCAAATCCGCAAAATAAAAATCATTTGGGTGGATACAGAAGCATCAAACCAAGAGTGGTATCGCGAATGATCATCCTCTGCTGCTTTTTATTTCGTGCAATCAAGCGTAGAACATTTTTGTTTAAGATTGTTGCTAGGCAAGAAATTCATTACGGCTGCCAAACCCCAAGCTCCAGGCCTCCAAAGTTCTTAGCCGCCGTTGTTGTTGAGGCGACTAAACAGTATTATCTCGCGAAATTTATCGCGAATGTTGAAAGTCATGACTTTATTTTGTTTTGATACTTAATGACCGTGTTTAGCGCCCAAAATAGTGGTTAAGGCTGTTTTGAGGAATTCATAAGCCATTTTCGACTCTACTGCATTCATGGTAACACACCTCCAAACATTTGATGAAGTGATCAATAAAACTGTTGTTTTGCAGATGATGGCATATGTTCTGGCTTTCTTTTGTGCATTTCGTATGGGTTGTAAGAGAGGAACGCGTGCAAGGTGCTTAATGATAAGACCATCAGTCGAACAGAGCAGTCTTCACGTTCGTCTTGGGAAATGGTGGCTGGTGAGAACAGCGATTTTGATAAGATAAGTCGACTATGATAGAGTGAAATTTCCCAATAGTTGGACTTTAGATATCCAAAAATAATACTTATTATGAAGAAAACACAAAATATCAATAGCCAATAAAAACAAGCCTTATCAAACGATTTCGGATAATAGAGGGAGCGTCATTAATGAGTTCATGCTTTATTTTGGGTAGCAAAAGGGCCGAATTTTAAATACTGAAGCCACGTGGATTCGAGCCAACTATACATTAACTAAACCAGCTTCAAACTTCCGGGTTAAGTATTAGAAATTTATAAGCCATATGAAAAATTCTCCAGTTTTATTTACGTTTTTAAAAAGTCTTTTTTAAGCAAGTAATCAGGTGTTCTACCACTTCTCTTACATGCTCATGTTATTACCCATATGTGTATGCTGCTGAAGGACGGTCACTAGCAAAACTGTTATCAATGTCATGGTCTATAATAAATTTCGACAATTTTTCAGACCGGTATGTATGAACTTGTTTTGAAAAAACTCACTCATGTATTCATATGTGCAGGTACATGAATGTGAATGCGATTAGATAACAAAATTACGAGTGTCTGGTTTTGTGTGAATTGTTAACAAAGCAGCTATTTACTTCTCAAAATTGACAGTCTATTAACATGCCTTGTAAGCTAGAATAGGATTAAATTGTTTTCACTTGCCTGTGTTGTCTGAGGTTCTGCTGTTGGAAAAAAAAAAATATTTTCTTCATTGGCAAAAGAAATAGAAAAGAGTTGAAGGTCAAGAAAAGGTCTCACAGGGGTACGATTCCAGTTTCAAAGTAATTGACAACAATTTTCATATAAATTGTGGTATATGTACATATATCCTTTATATGTAGTTTTACAAAGGAGAGCTAAGCAAGAATGCTGGTTTAACTGAAAATATTGAACAGTCGCAGGATTCAAATAAGGTCAGAGGTCAAAGTCAGCTCTTCTCTATTCTTCTCTCTATGGAACACGTTTGTCTATTTGATGGTCAAATTGACCTCTTTTTAAGTAAAACATGCTGATATTGTAAGATTTTTTATGTAAGATATGCTGAAATTCGTTAATCAAATGGAATCTGACTTAGGTCATCCTTACAGCATTGTAAATGAAGTTGTGGGTTTTTGAATAGATGTGTTTAGCATAAAATTATATACCAAACGGTTCCAGCCTGCGTTTTCTAGTTGACAGGTGACGTGTTTAGTTAGAAGCCTAGTTGTTTTCTCTTATCTAGAGTCCAATGAGTAGGGTTTAAATAGTCATCACAACCCTGTCCATCCCTCGTTCAAGAGAACGTATTCTGCAGAATCAGGTGAATTATTTCCTTCAGCTTTTCACGGATTGAAAAAAAGATGGACCTGTTGGTTAGAAGTAGTCATACAACACTTGTCAACAGTATACAGCTTTGATCATCTCATTGTTAATTCGAACTCTTTAAGATGTTTTTGGAAATGGATAAAGGACAGGTTAAAGGTTTTTATTTTTATTTTTAAGAGACTTATTGCTTCTTGCTGCTCCTGATTCTATTTATTCTTTTGTTTCCTGGATTTCTTGTTCGTAGGTTACATGGCTTGTAAAACATTCGTATTTTCGTGGCTGCAGGCCAACATTTCTTTATTGTCGCTTGTGTCCACCGGGTTATGATTTCATTGTTTTGACAAGGACACGTTTCGCCTGTATGCAACCATATTCAGCGGCATGTGGACCCCGTCGGACCCAAGTAACAAGAATGTAATAAATCATGACATGAAGATTTAGTACAAACTGTCATTTTCTTCATTGACAAGAGGCAAGAAAGTAAGTTGGTTCAATAGTGTGCAGTGACTTCATATAGGACAAATGTCCTGTAAATCGCGTATTATGTATTCAAACGTTGAAATCTGATTTTTGGAAGTAGACACAAAGAGTTCGGATAAATCGTTTTTTTTATTTAATTTCATAAGAAATAATTCGAAAAGCGCTGAGTTTTGCGGAAATCCTGATGTGTCAGCTTCCGATTGAGGCGAACAGAGTTTCCGGCAATAATTTAATAAAAAAAAATTACGAAATGTTGATAGACAGTTGACAGCATAATAGAATTTGGCAAATAGCACGAGTTGCTTCCGGACTTCATTTTAGGAACTATGATTAGATACGTCTGGGAAAGTACTCATACTACATATCTAATTTCTGACTCAAAAATAAAGATGCATAATCAAAAATCTCTTCCGCTCTCAAATATTTATTATAAACATGTTAAAAATACTAAAAGCATTCAACTTAACCTTTGTCAATATTAATTTGGTAAAAATGTTTACAGGAAATATTTTCAGAAGGCAATCTAAATTTAGTGCAATATTATTCATATTTTACATTCTTTCCAAGAAAGCAAACAATAAAATGCTGAATCATATGACTCTAGGTTAGTTCAAACCAAATATGAAAAGGTAATCATATCAGATTTATTCAAAAGTAACTTAAGAGTAAACAAAATATTTGTCTAAATTCACTTTATTTATCCGGAAGACGATGCGTTTCATTTGCTTCCCAACCTAGCGTTTATCATTTGATAAAAATAAGATTTAGATTGCTAATGAAGTTTCGTATGGGATGAAAACAATTTCTTATTTTTTTTCTGCTCGAGGGCTTCCTCTACTAACTAACATTATTCTGTTGGTTATGATTTATTTTAATGAATATTTAGCGGACTAAATAAGGCCAATAAATTAATTATAACAATGTTTACGATGCAATTCAAAGTAACTTGTTCTCAGGGTCCTAAAATGAAAAGTTCCCGGAATATTGCTGGGATAGAATATTGGAATAATATTACAGTCTACTCAGATGTTATGAGTGAAGGATTCCTATTTAAGTAACTTTGCAGCACTATTCTAGTGATTGTCGCTTGAAAAAGGATGAGGTAACTGCCACGAAAAAAACTTAAACTACTGTCCCTACCTTTAAAAAAATTTGGATGCAGGGTGGGTCAAATTTTTCTCAGTTGCCCCTTCTTTCGAACTGACTACCTTTTGAGAGGCATTAAAACCTTGATCGTCTGAGCAGGCTGTCTGAAAATTTTATAAAATTGATTGATTTTATAAAAATAGGAGGATATCGAAGCAATGACGTTTAATACTTATTACTAGACTTCAGCGGAATCTCATGAATTTCGGTAGAAAAAAACAAGCCCCGAATTTTTGATCTAAGCATACGTTATTTGAATGAGTCAGTTAAATGGCCACCTACAGCATCCTCCTACAAATCCAATATTCCTTTAATTTGCTTCGTAAGGTTCAGTCCGAAATTTTCACTCCTCGTCCAAGAGCTATTTTATTCAGTTCCTCAAAACGTACCTATAGGTACGCAAAGTGCTTTCAGCAGTGACTGACTCAGTATTTCGGGGGTTGCTCTAGATGTGGTTTTCTTTTTTCGTTCAACATTTGCGCGTTTTGAACAAATTATTGTGAAGAGCATATGAATGACAAAATAAGCTCAAGCGTGATACTGGTCACAACACATCTATCATGCGGATGCGTTGACGTTTGCATGATTTTCTGTGATTTGAGGAGTAAATCTAGAAAACTATTATTCAAATCGATATGTTATTTTAGTTAAATACCAAATTATTAACTCATAAACTTTGTTTTAATATTTCAACTCGTAGCCTGTCATCGGTCAGAAGAAGAATTGCTAGTCCTGGGAAGATGTGCATGTGCTCTTCGACTCAGCATGTACAACGATCACGTGTTTGGTCTTTGCAACGTCGGCGCGGATATAATCTAGAACTCATCCTTCTTCTCAAAAGTGATAAGGACAATTGCTATTGAAATTAAATATTTTCCACCAGACTACACTCAATTTTTTTGAATTCAGAAGAATGTAGTACTGTCGTGATGGCCTCATTGTTTGGTAAGTCAAAGGACTTATAAGTGGTTCTTCATGTCTCAAGTTATTTATTCCTTTTTCTGATACTTCACAATCACAGTCAAATTTGTATTGTCTTAACAAGCCCAAAAATTTTACATCCAAAGGCTTGAAATTAGATAAGATTAATTATATTTAAAATTGAATGAATTTCGGAATGCGGGGTGTCCCCCACGAAGAAAACGTTTATAAAAAAAAACCCAAGAATATTCGCGATAAAATCAAACGCATGTCTTAGTCACATTTTTCTCATTCCAATTTACCTGTGATAAGACTGTAAACAATAATATGATGAAATTGTTCAAATGATTGAAAAACAAATGAATGGTTGCTAAACTCTAGAAAAAGATAAATAAAATTTCATAAAAAACAGAGGAAAGAACGTATTGAGCACAACCATAATATTAATTAATTTGATCAACTGTTGCCAAGCCGGGGGTATTTTTCGGGAGTAAATAAAAAATGAACCACAATTTTTGTTTTCCAGAAAGGCAATTCTAATTTATGCTTCTATTATTACAAGCAATAATTGAATTTAAATCGCATTGTTATCGGCCATATTAATTGAAAAACAAAAAAAAAACAATTAATGACGTGGGTAAACATTTTGACGGTTTCAACGATGCTTTGGGTTATTGCTGTAATTTGGATTATGATTTTGTTTGTTTTTTAGTGCTCTGAAATATTTTCGATATTGTGGCTCTGCTGTTGCTGGGGAGTTTCAATAGTTTAGACCTATTGTTTTTGATATCAAAAGTCATATGACCCTCATGAAACTTTTATTCTTATTGTTATGTTGTAAATTGGGGATAACTATTCTTTATATGACTGGAGACCAGTCTAGACTTTAGGCTGTTGCACCATGAAAGATGATCAAATATGTGAAACTTAGGGCTTGTCACTATATCGCATTTTGAAGCCGTCGATTCCAAAAATAAGAATAAAAAATCGTATTTTAGCGCTAGAAACCAGTTCTGCTGCATGTTACGTCATCAACTAACCATATCAAAACATTCTTTCACAACGTTGTTATCAATAAATGTAAATCTTGTTAAAATACTGAAAAAAGACGCCATCAACACGGTGTTACCAAAACAAAAAAAAAATAACAGCAGTCGCATTCTTAGGTGCTTTGTGGTAGAAAGGGATAGAGCAACCGATGGTTGACTTATAATAGCATTATCTTTTTACTCAAACGATTTGAGAGTGGTATTCTTTTTCAGCAAAACAATTATAATGAAATACGAAAATATTTGCCAATGCAAGGGTACATTTCACTTATTTTGGTAGAACCCCGATAGATCGAGAGTTTGTTTTGAGTGGTATGACTATTTTTTCAATACGCCTTCTTAGTGGTGTTGGATGTACGCGCATCATCGTCGTTCATTCGCAATGCCCTTAGTGGGTCTTGGGTTTCCATATGTGATCCCTTTGGGTATTTTAATGTTCACAAATTGGGATATCCTAACAAAGAAGAACGTGCATACAATTTATTTATAAATGAGATCACTGAGAAACAGTGTTAAAATCTCTGAAATTATATTTATTCAGCTCGCGTTTGTTGCAAAAATATTATTGCTTGGCACATTATAATATGATATTATGTTGACTTTCGTTAAAGAGCGTTTTAATTCTGGCGTGATTTTTGAGATGCAAAAATATATTTTGAAGAAAAAAATTGTGCATGACATATGTCAAAATTGACAACTCTGTTACTGTGCCGTACCTACTACGGTTTGTCATTTAATTGTCAATCGTTTAACACTCGTACAACGCTACTGAACTGTAGAAATGTGTTTTCAAAGTCAAAATCTACCGCAAAAAACTTATATATATATTTCATACCAGTTCAGATACATTTCATACCAGTTGTTCGATATACATTGCGAAGCCATCGACAATACAAAGAAATGTGCGTATCAGAGAAAGTATCGCTTAGTAACAGCCAGAATTATTAACTTGTTGTCGTTGACAACTTGGGCTGTGTCTATTCACCGTATGGAAAATAAAGTAACAGTAAAACCTTGAGTTGAAATCTTGGTTTAAATGCTCACAAGATTCAATTGGTTCGAAAATTAAAGCCTGATGACTATCGTATGATTTGTGCGTTCGCTGATTCTACTCCTAAATAATTGAAAATTTATCCAGAATTTCATCGTAAAATTTTGTTGGGTAATGATTCTCATTTCTGGCTAACATGATATATGAACAAGCGAAATTACCGTATATCAAGTGACAATAGCCTCCATTGCATCCGTTAAAATAAGACCGTGTGCAAAGAAGCTAAAGGTATCATCGGTCCGCATTTCCTATGAAATGAGGAATAAAATACCACGTGGACGGTGAATGGCGGAGTGGAATCGAAGAAGATTTGTTTCCAAACGTCAATTAGATTTTTGGCTCGGACAGAAAGGCGCTATATGCTGTACATTCACCGAAAAAATCTATTTGTTGGAGACAGCATTATTTAACGAAATGTTCTAGTCAATCTAGAACATTTAGGATTTGTGATGATGTGATTTGACCCCTCCAGATTAATTTCCTATGGGGTATGTAAAGTCCTTCGTTTAACCTTACAAACCAATAACATTGGAAACATTGGAGGAAAGTGTTCGATCTGACGTTGGAAGGAATAAGATCAGTTGTATTGGGGAAAAAATGGTGGAACTTTGAGTTGATTGTATGGGCATTGATACTCGAAGTCATGCTGACTATTTACCAGAAATTATTTTGGAGTGTTATCGTGTTTTGGCATTGAATTGACCTTCATTAGCAAAATAAAATAAACGATCAACGTAGTGTTGAATGGTCTTTTCTGTAGTTTCAAATTTTAATTTTTCTTAAAAAGTTGTTGATTCGTTTTCCATGGCAATGGAACTGAGCAGGAACAACATGTAAGCCTAAATGTAGAGATCTTAAATATAGTTAGGGTTTAGGGTTCCAAAGCAACTGACTTGAGCAGGATGAAACGGTAAGCCAAAATATTGAGATCCTTATAATAATTATGGGCTAGGCTTCCATAGCGACTGATGTGAGCGGGATCAAACTGTAAGTCTAAGATAGAATGAACTTTGAAGGATAAGAAGTAAGAGCAATAGAAAAATTGTTGATAACTCAGTCTGGGAACCGGATTAGAAAAGTATATTTTGTAACAACTGAGTATAAGGCATTCCTTTTAATAATCTTTTTTTTCATCTTTGTTCGAATGCCTCCAGCTAATGATTAAGTAAGACCAACTTCTGGACAATAGCACAATGCAGGCATGCCTCATTATTGACTGACTTCAAAACCACTTTATGCATTTTATTTCAACATATTATCGATTTAATCGTTGTTTCACTTTCAGCTACGGCTTGCAACAAACCAGTTGCAAATATCTTAACAAAGTGCACACACTTGCATCTACAATTTCTTGAGTGTGTGGTTCTAACATTGCAGATGGCGATAATTTTGAAAATATTCACAAGCAAATAACTTGATCGAATTCCACCAAAGCTTTTGTGTCTTATTTCAGGCGTACCAACTTGACTCGTCAAGTGGTCGTGAAACATCTGACGATCGAATTGATTTTGTTGTAATGACCCTGATCAATGACCGCGAATCATACGATATGCATTTCAATACACACCTTCCTACGTTTTCAAGTTCCATTACGTTGTTCATGTCTTTGAAAGACCTTTTCAAATTCAATTCCAAGCCACTCATCTATTCAAATCGTATTCTCCATTGATCCAGTACAAGATGATGCAATTTCAAGAGAATATTCAACATACAGAGGTTCCAACTGCCACACAGCACCAATGCTTTACCTGTAGATCCATTAACAGCAATCTTAGTAGACATACCTTCCTTCATATGTGCTATCGGTATTCACCTGACGGCTTATTACCTGTATTGGTTTATAGCTATGAATGCCTAAATGTCTACCTTTCGGTCTTCTCATTACCTTGGCAAAGTAAAAGTGACACCAAAGTCCACTGAGCAATTTCAAATGTCGCTAATCTTAAGCGGTGGTTGGTTTCTGAAATTTCGACGTCACATATGGTGGACGATGTTTAATATATGCTTGAATGGTATACGTTTGAATGAGCTGAACATATGGCTCTGTGAACATATGGATCTTGGCCCCTAACTGAAAGTAGAAGAATGATGTAAGATTGCATCATTCTAACGTCAGTTCTGTATTGGAAAGGGTACCAAGCCTCGGATCGTTGCTTACTCCATGATATGTGGACCCGTGGTGATATATGTACACATATCAAAGTGAAAGACATGATATTTTATGCGTAAAAATGAAGCTCAAAAGTAATCAGTCAATATTGAAATTTCAGAAAGTTCTCAATTAAATATTTTGTTCATTTAAGAAGTGCCTATCAAACTTTTAACCATTTCCCATTTGATTTATTTGCAGGACACCAACCAACCTCATGAAACACAGAAACGCATTCTCATTGCTGAACCACACTCGAGCCTTATCCGTGCTAAACGGTGATCTCAAGAGTCTTACGCCAAAAGTACGATCCTTCGTCGAAGAATCGATTGCTTTATGTCAACCTGACAAAGTGCATATTTGTGATGGAAGCGACACTGAAAACAACAATCTGCTCAACCTACTCCAAAAAAATGGAACCATTAAACCTCTGCCAAAATATCAAAATTGTTGGCTTGCTCGAACAAATCCTGCAGATGTTGCACGCGTAGAATCAAAGACATTTATTTGCACGGAGCGTAGAGAGGAAACGATTCCCACTCCCAAGCCAGGCGTGCAAGGAACTCTAGGAAATTGGATATCACCTAGCGATTTTGATAATGCAATAAACTGCCGCTTTCCGGGAAGTATGAAAGGACGTACCATGTACATAGTGCCATTTTCAATGGGTCCTGTAGGTTCACCACTATCCAAGATTGGTATTGAAATCACTGACTCAGCATACGTAGTAGGATCGATGCGGATTATGACGCGAATGGGAACGCCTGTTTTGAATCATTTGCAGAAACAGGAAGAATTCGTCAAATGCCTGCATTCGGTTGGAACGCCTTCGAATGGAGTTATCGATCAACCATCATGGCCTTGTGATCCTGAAAGGACCATCATTCTTCATAAGCCCGCAGAAAACTTGATTGTTTCCTATGGATCTGGCTACGGTGGAAACTCTCTGCTTGGCAAAAAGTGTTTTGCCCTGCGAATCGGCAGTACGATAGCTAAAAGAGAGGGATGGTTGGCTGAGCACATGTTGATCCTTGGCATAACGAATCCCCAAGGAGAAAAGAAGTATATTGCAGCAGCCTTCCCATCGGCCTGTGGCAAAACAAACTTGGCAATGATGACTCCATCGCTACCGGGATACAAAGTTGAATGTGTGGGAGACGATATAGCCTGGATGAAGTTCGACTCAAATGGTATACTTCGAGCAATCAATCCAGAAAACGGATTTTTCGGCGTTGCTCCTGGGACGGCCAGCAACACTAATCCAAATGCAATGAAAACAATTTTCAAGAACACAGTTTTTACAAATGTTGCCGAAACCTCGAATGGTGGAGTGTTTTGGGAAGGTTTGGAAAAGGAGGTGCCAAAGAACGTGGAAATTATTGATTGGCTGGGCAAGCCATGGAAGCTTGGTGTTTCCAAAACGCCAGCAGCACATCCCAATTCCCGGTTTTGTACGCCAGCCGGACAGTGTCCGATAATTGATCCCGCTTGGGAGGACCCAGAAGGAGTGCCAATTAGTGCAGTACTGTTTGGTGGAAGAAGACCAGCTGGTGTTCCCTTAGTTTATGAAGCTCTGTCATGGTCACATGGCGTGTTTGTGGGGGCTGCGATGCGTAGTGAAGCAACCGCTGCTGCTGAGCATAAGGGAAAAGTGATTATGCATGATCCGTTTGCAATGCGACCATTCTTCGGGTATAACTTTGGCGATTACTTGAATCATTGGTTGAGTATGGAGACCCGTGGTCAAACACCGAAAATATTCCATGTGAATTTGTTCCGCAAAGGTTCGGATGGAAAGTTTTTGTGGCCCGGATTCGGTGAGAATGCTAGAGTGTTGGATTGGATTTTCAGACGGATCAATGGCGAAGAGTGTTTTGCGGAGACAGCTATTGGACGTGTTCCAGCGAAAGGTGCACTGCGACTCGACGGCTTAAAAGAGGATGTTAATATAGATGAATTGTTCTCGTTGCCAAAAGAGTTTTGGAAGAACGAAGTGAAAGAAATCGAAATGTATTTCGATAATCAAGTTGGTGCAGATTTACCAAAACAGGTTACCAAAGAGTTAAACGACTTAAAGGAACGAGTAAATAAAATGTAGAAAAACAAAAATTTTAAATGTACATAAAATCATCTTTTTATATTTGAAATGAGTGTATCTGTGCAAAGATTAATACTATGTAATTGCTCGCTGGCAGGCAATATTCTTAAGTTTTATTGTGATATTCAGACGCGTTCTAACTCGAACGAATGAAAGATATGAATAAATGAGTTTGGACGAAATATTCAATCTTGAAATTTTATTACATAAAGGTTTAAGACGGGTCTTAGTCAAACGGAGGTATATGAATGCTAAATTTTTCAGGATATGAAGATTAGATCCATGAATATCGCTGCCTGTCTAGCAGGAACTAAACAATGCATGTTGAAGTTTAACTTAGAAAAAAGGTAAGAAAAACTCATCGAATCCTAGTTTCAACGTGGATTTAAGTTTGGTCAGTTTCGGTAAGAGCAAGAGGTCCTTGAGTTGGTTGTTAAATTTCTCGACTGAATATTGGTTTAGTAAACAAAAAAATTATAAAATAACCTTTAAAACGCGCCAGATTTCTCCTGGCATTGAGAGAGGAAGCTTTTACAATCAAAGAACTAAGTAATTTTCTATTGAAAATTTCTAGAGTCAAAACAACTAAAATTCAAAAAAAAACCTCTTTAATATTGTTTAGTAATTTGTAATTTTAATTCTACACATACATGCATATCGTCACCTATTGACCCCCTTCGTCAGTGTTTGTTTCACTTGCGATTTTTGACTTTTCTTACATCCCTCGTAGCTTCATTGGAACTTTTGTTTCAATATCTTTTGCTACCGGAAATATGTTCGACGCCTTTCTAGATTAGTCGTGCATGTATTATCGTGCATGTCAAAAATTCGGCAAATTTTCCCACTAGATGGCGTCGATTGCAAGTAACTCACGAACACAGCGAAGTCCTTAAAATCTCAAAGGAAAGATGACAGTTTGAATGGTACTTTAGATGACGTAGCGGTAGCGGGTAGGAAGTGACAGGAGAGTTTGTACAGAATGGACCCTTCGGCCCTAGCTGGTCAAGTATGTCATTTTAATTTGCCAGGAAAGTCATATTTTCCGGTAGATCTTTGGAGTTTTAAATTATAATAGAAATCCCTGAAAAAGAATAAACTCTGAAAACTGATGATGGTTTTGCAATTGATGAGAGTGATCTCAAATTTAATAAAATTAAAATTAAAGTTAAGTATATAAGTCAAATTGAAAAAAAATCCACAAACGCAATGAATGTCTTATTTCAAATGATTTTTTCCATAATTTGAGATAGCTAACTAGGTTCATAGTCAGAACTAACAAAAGGCCAATGTTCTAGTATTAATAAGAATGGGAAAATTTCCATTAAACATACACGTGTCATTATTATCAGCAAGTCCTTGCTATTCGCACTAATTTCTCATTTTTACTTCCTATACTTTACGTAGCTGAATGCCGGTCAACAATTTTTTTTAAAATTTTATTATCACTATTCAAAATCAACAGCATCAACACCAGCTATCTAAACTAAACAGGTCATGTGTTGTGTTAAATTTACGAGTATTTTGTTTATTTCGTTTTATTTAAACAATCATAGTTTACAGTATTCTTCCTTCTACACAACCCTATCCACGCTCTCTAGCAAAACATTCGAGAATAGTTTTTGTGTTCCTCTTTTCTTAAGATTTTTGTTGGCGTCTCGCCAAAATGATGATTTTATGATAATGATTAGAATTGTTTTTGCTGTTGAATTAAAGATAGTGAAAGTGTTATTGAAGGGGTGTTTATTAAAATTTTATTTAAATTTCTTTACAGAATTTTTCAGACTTTAATCATGAGGTCAAGAACGCAAACATTATTGGGCAACTTTTTTGAAGGACAATTGTGCAAGGTGTGTTTCGAAAATTCAAATATTTGTCAGGATAATTTAGAACGTTAATATTAAAAAACTAATTACAAAAACGAAAGATAATTTTCGCTAAACAAAATTATATTGTTGACAATTAGTTATGACGAGCAGTTTAGTTTTCTCAACTTTTCTTCAAACCTGACCAAAAATCATGTTCATGCATTGAATGTGATATGAGGTTTGTCATAGTAGTGTCTCCTTAGAATAAACAGTGATCTACAATACCTGCCAAAAGTACGGAAATTTCCATGTTATATTAACCCTTATAAATCTTTTGACAATCTAAAATTTTGTTTTTGTTATTTACCAACACCACTCATCATAAATCACTCAGGATTGGGACAATTGTATCCTTTTAGAAGGAAGTCAGACGGCAAAAAGGTGAACGGTAATTTAAGACGTGAGTTGCAATAAAATATGCACGTTTGAAGCAAGTAATTTTGTCAACGTGAAAAACTGTGGGTCCAAAAGGGTCATTGTTGCATAGGATTAGATTTCATTATGTACAAGTCAGGGTAATTACCATGATAATTATTTCCTGCTACAAAAGATTGCCTAAAGGGTCGGTAGGTCGCACCTTGAAGGTGTGTGCTTACTTATGCTACGGAACAATTTAAAATGTATGACGGTAGACATTTCTAGGATATTGAATTCGAAAGAACATTATTATTAAAGGTATTGTTTTCAAAAGAAAAAAAAAATTAAAAACTGACAACGAATGTTACCCATGGATTTTGGTGATACCTATAATTAAGCACTTCCATCAGCAGTAAAGTACGCACCATTACCTATATAACCTAAAATAATGGATGTTTTGTAATCTATCGGAGGCAGCAGATTTCCGGAAATTTAAGAGAAGAGATCCTTTGAAGAATTCAAGGTGATTATAATAATCTAGTTTCGCGCTGGGACAGCTCTGGCGATACGTCTGGGTTTAGGGAATATTATCTTCATCATAGCCAGCCGATAAAGATCTTAAAACATCTTAATGAGTCGAAGAGAAATCTGCTATGGTCTTATCACATACTGACATTCCAAAAAATCTTCCAAAAAATAACTAAAAATGCGTTTTGGATTCACGAATTCACTTTCTCCGAATCCAGACAGGCCGGTACATATTTTATGAAAGCTTACCTTTATAGTCTTCATAGATAATACCGAACTCTCTATCGTATAACGTTCTAATCCAGTTCGTTTATATATAAGATATAGGGATGAAACTCAGTTGACGCTGGGAACTCAAAATTGAAAACTTTGCGATTCCACCGATTCAAAGTTTCGCTTCCTAGAGGATAATGCGTGCCAATGTTAATAAACTCATCGAGCATTCGAATCTTTTCTAGTGGCATCTTGTGGTCAGCTTGAAAATCACGGAAATCAGACGAAATTTCGATTCCCGGATTCCCTTTGAAGGACAGAATATTTTGAATATCTTTTATGCATTCAAACTCTATTTGGAGTTTATTTAACAACTTAAAATAAGATACTCACTTTACAGTATAGAGATACAGAGAATTCACGCTGGAAGACGTCGAGAAGACGAAAAGTGTTAGGATCAAATGAGTCCATGAGCCATCATATCATTGAAGCAAGTGTTTTGGCTTGGCTAACGTAATCAGACTACCACCATTCATAACTTAACAAGGAAAACCTTCAATTCCGGAAGATTGACAAATATTCTTGACTAGCTGAAATAGTTATTCAAGTCACAGTAATTTTTAATTTTTTTGAGGGACTTACTCAGCAGATCATGATAGACAACATGCAAGACAACACAGAATGGACAAAATATTTGGCATGTCACAAGGCTCCATCCTTGGCTCGGACAACTGGTATGCTTCATAGGAAACATGCATGTTTAAAGAATGACGTAATGGCTTTGGTTTGCCCATATATCGTTGAGGACCATTAAATTCAAAAAAGACATGTAGCATTGACATGTGATTAAAGACCTTACAGGATGAGGATTCAGCCTATCGCTAATACAACTGACGTGTCCAGATCGAGAAAAAAGCGGACCCCTACGGTCTTTCCTATATGAGATAATCGTTGTGATCTTTGTGTGAAAGGACGAACTACTTAGGCTGAATGATTTACTCAAAGATGGAGCTCTTCGAGACAACCTGTGATAAGGTCGCGGTATGAGTATTGGCACTCAGCTACATATGCAGTGGAGTGAGTGCCGTCTTACTGCTCCGGGATTCCAGCTGGACGCTCTTTACGGGAATATGTACCAAAAGCGATTGATGAAGGTGAAGAAGCAAGGAACTTTGTGGATTTCGAGCCTTTATTACACTATTTCTGATCAATTGGTATTTGTTGTCATGATAATAATACTCAGAGTGCCATGCTGATGCTTGAAGGGGGAGCAATTTGAAGGGAATTAGAAAATTCAGAAGGTTATTCAGGAGAAGAAGAAAAAGAATTGGCACTTTTTGTACGGAGTAGGTGGGTGAGATACCGTTTACACATTGCTGAGAGGGACAGATAGAAAAGGCAAATTTTAGGCATTCAAATAGCTTAGTAGGCATTATAGTACAAATGGGATTGTGTACGTGAGTGAGTCCAGAAAATCGATAGGAAGCATCCGGCAAGCAATAAGACAATAAGGACGAGGTACTGAGATAACGACTACAGGCTCGGTTTTCTAGGTTATAGAGGATGTGTTTAGTGAGTAATTCGAAAGCATTGCACTACTGTGACTCTCGCATTTAAGGTGTTAATAGCCTTCCTTTTCACAACACAAAAAGAATCATCAAGCTCTGAATTCGAAAATAATCAACAATTGGTTCAAACTTTATGTTTTGTCAATATTTTATCCTCTCTAGTTTTTCAAATGTTAGACATAATAATTCAGATTGATCAGTGGTTCTGACGTTAATATTATTCTCCATACGAATAGGTTTTCATTATTTTGTTGTTTTAATCTAAATTCCTAGACTAACAAGATAATTTTACAGACATCAAGCGTCATTGGAGCATGGAGTTTTGAGGCTTGTGTCACTGTGTTGTATATACGCCTGAAGCTCTTTCAAATCTTGTCAGATTTTCAAATTATTTTCTGTATACTGCTCTTTTCATTTTAACTGACTTTTACAATATAAATTCACTTCGAGTGGTACACATTGTTAAGAACGGCTTCCTAGATATTAAATATATAAAAAAAACGATGTGTTGTCTCTATAATATAAATAAATAACTATTCTTCTAGTGTAAAACCGAAAATTACTCTTGTTACTCGATTTTCGATGGTTTATAGTAATTCATAATAACAAAGCAAGTAAACACAAGCTTCAGTTTACTTGAAATGAACGCATTTAGGTTGTCGGAACTAGGGGAGCCCCCTTTGGCATTCAAGTGGCTTTATTATTATAATGAGTTGCTGAGCTGTTTCTGATCCTTTAAGTAGCAACGATAAACCCTTGTTTATATTCTTCTGAAAAACACTTTATTACACTGTTGATTTCTTCATCCTTAACACAGAAGCAGCTACGCGTACAATATCCTCCATAAGCCAGAGTAAAGCATAAAGGAATTTCTAGTTAAGGATGCAAGCATTCATACCCATCCTTGAATCACATCCAGCGAAAAAAACATAGTTTTCTATATTCCCCTGGCATGAACGAGAGGAAAGAGGAACTGATATCACCTCATGTTCCAAATACCACTACAAAGTCCAAGTCAACTAACACCATGACCAGATCAGAGTACAACGACTTGAAATTTCCCTCAGCAACAAACCATGATTGCGATGATGAGTGGAAATCCAGAGTTGTCTAGTCAAGCCACTGGAAGACCAAATGACAACAACAAAATCTGAACAACATGTTGATCGCTAGCTCAAGTCAAACAAGCTCACAAGTCAGTCAACAATTGACTATCGCAACTTTTTGCGACGTTATCACCAACGAGCCTCCAAATTTCCACCAATCAAATCGCGACTAGCCAATGCGGGTCATCGGGTAGGTGTTCAACGAATCGGTATAAAAGGCCGAAACGCCGTTCACTGAGCATCAGTTCTCTCAAGAAACTGAATTTGAGTATACAGTTAGAAAAGCTGGAAAAGCTTAAGAAGTGATCGCAGGAAAATTTTTGCAAATAGTGACATAAATTCGCACGGTTTCGAAAGCAAAATTAATTTAATTTTGATAATCAATCGCGGTGATATGGTGACACGGACAGAAGAAAATTAGTGGAAATTGGAAAAATCAGTGAAAATAAATTAACGTTCGAAAAAGTGAAAAATATCGCTGGAGCTTTGTCGAGATTATTTCAACTGGAACAAAGAGTATTAAGAACATAAAAATTCATCATGCCTGAGTTCATTGAAAAATGTGTCGAATTGTAAGTATCTTTTTTTACAATTTTCAAACTTTGACTTCCCAATTTTACTCGGTATTCGGTGCCGATAATAATGTACACTGCAGAGTTCCGTGCTAATAAATTTATTTCTTTCTACCCATCAGGACCTTCGGTCTTAACAACAACCGTACCAAGTGCACCAATTTGGGACTCGCCCATCACATCCGTGGAGTGCCAGTGGTCAATGGCGATGCTGCCAGCTTAACACCAAAGGTGCGTGCGTTTGTTGAAACGTGCATTGCGCTCTGCCTCCCGGAGAACATCCACATTTGTGATGGCAGTGATCGGGAAAACAAGGCGCTCCAGAAACTCCTAGTGGAACAAGGAACAATCAAGTCGTTGCCAAAATATGAAAACTGCTTTCTGGCGAGAACGAACCCGGCTGATGTAGCGCGAGTTGAGTCGAGAACTTTCATCTGTACCGACCGCAAAGAGGACACCATCCCAACACCAAGGAATGGACTGAAAGGAACATTGGGCAATTGGATTGCTCCCGATGACATGAAGAAGGCAATCGATGAACGGTTCCCTGGTTGTATGAAGGGAAGAACGATGTTTGTTGTGCCATTCTCGATGGGACCAGTTGGGTCACCACTGTCGAAGATTGGAATCGAGGTAACAGACTCTGCCTATGTAGTGGCGTCGATGAGGATCATGACACGGATGGGTCAAGCGGTTTTGGACGAGTTGAAGAAGAACGAAGAGTTTGTGCGGTGTATGCACTCGGTGGGAACTCCAGGGAGTGGAGTAGTGGAGATTCCATCGTGGCCATGTGATCCCGAGAGAACAATAATTTTGCATAAGCCCGACGAGAACCTGATCGTGTCGTATGGATCAGGATACGGTGGAAACTCGTTGTTGGGAAAGAAATGCTTTGCATTGAGAATTGGTAGCACGATTGCTAAGCGTGAAGGGTGGTTGGCGGAACATATGTTGATTTTGGGTATAACTAATCCAAAAGGAGAGAAGAAATACATTACGGCAGCCTTCCCATCGGCTTGTGGCAAAACCAATCTGGCCATGTTGACTCCGTCTCTTCCTGGATACAAAGTGGAATGTGTAGGAGATGATATTGCGTGGATGAAATTCGATAAGAACGGAGTGCTGCGAGCAATTAATCCTGAGAACGGATTCTTCGGAGTAGCGCCTGGAACCTCGGAGGAGACGAATCCAAATGCAATGCAAACCATTTTCAAGAACACAATCTTCACGAATGTTGCTGAGACATCCGACGGAGGAGTGTTCTGGGAAGGCATGGAATCGAGCCTAGCGGAAGGAGTGGAGATTAAGGATTGGTTGGGCAACCCATGGAAGAAGGGCGAGAGCAAAACACCAGCAGCACATCCGAACTCACGATTCTGTACACCAGCAGGACAGTGCCCAATCATCGACCCTGCTTGGGAAGATCCAGAGGGTGTACCAATCAGTGGTATTTTGTTTGGAGGACGTCGTCCAGTAGGCGTTCCATTGATCTATGAAGCGAACTCTTGGGCTCACGGTGTGTTTGTGGGTGCTGCAGTTAGAAGTGAAGCAACGGCGGCTGCTGAGTACAAAGGAAAGGTGATCATGCACGATCCGTTCGCAATGCGCCCATTCTTTGGCTATAACTTTGGTCACTACTTGAAACATTGGTTGAGTATGGAGGGTCGTGGTAATGTTCCGAAAATCTTCCACGTGAACTGGTTCCGCAAGAGTGCCGAGGGCAAGTTCATGTGGCCGGGATTTGGAGAGAATGCTCGTGTGTTGGAATGGGTGTTGAAACGTATTGACAATGAAGCATGCTATGAAGATTCAGCAATCGGACGAATTCCTTCAAAAGATGGATTCAACTTGGACGGGTTGAAGGAGAATATTGATATGGAAGAACTGTTTTCGTTGCCAAAAGACTTTTGGAGGGATGAAGTCGAGGAAATTGGAAACTATTTCCGAGATCAAATTGGAGCAGATGTACCTGAAGAAATCAACATTGAACTGGAGAAGTTGAGAGAACGCGTTGATGCAATGTAAATTGTAGAGGGGACAGATAGAATGTAAGATTTAATTTATCCGACCAAAAGCCAAAGGAACTCTGTAAATGTATGAAGTTAGCAATAAGAATTTTATACTGCATGTGCCATGTAAATCATAAATAGTAACCCTTATAGGGTAGAATGTGTAAGTTAAGATAGTGATAAGATAAGTGATACAGTAACAATATTGTATAGGATTTGATAAGTTTGCATTGTAAAATAAAAATATTACTAAACATAAATATGTGATTTGATTGGTCCAAAAAAGTGAAGCTTGAAAGTTTATCAAAGCAAGGATTCAAAATCATCAAAAACTCGACAAATATCTATTATCTAGGTGTGTAACATGTTGAGATGCATGTTCGTATGGTTCAGCAAATTCGGGCATAGGAACATCGACGTGAATCACTAAGGTACCATAATTACTATCGTTTAATTAGTAAAGTCGACATATCATTTTGTGACTTTGACTGGAATGCATAGTCTGGCATCATTGCAGGTTTAAAAGGATTAATTTCAAAGCACAGGTTCCTTTATCTACATTTACTTGTTTACTACATGCTATGCTAAGATTTGCCCCAAACTGCTGTCTTTCCAGAGAGATTTTTGATCACGTAGAGCCCTAAGAACAAGCAGGATCTACCCTATTTTTTGAAGGCTTTTAGAAATCATGTTCTTTACGTTTAAAAGGGGTGATTTCCAAATTACAATGCGGGTAATTTTTCTGCTGGTGTACAGTTTACTGGCTTACTTAGAGTGGAAAAGTGTTCATAGTTTGCATGAAAAATAAATCATATCGCGATCACAAAACTTACATCGCCAGACGTTGGAGACATTTTAACTTAACAAGCCGTTATAAACCTCATGCGAAAGGTCCTCCCATTTCGTTATGTGAAGAGGTTCGAAGAATGAGTTATATCGATTCAAATAAACCAATATTGAGATAGTTTTACCTTATGCTCCCCAAGTGGCAGAACTCACTTTATTAGATCCTTTCCATGGATCACACAGCAAGCAAAAATGGTTAGAGTATCGGATACGATAATTTTGGAAATTCTTCACAATTGTCTTAGCATGACAAGGGACATCGCGAGATGGTTGTCAATAATGCTCACGTCGCATCAGAAGCAGTAGAGTGTTCCCGATCGTTTTTGGATCCAAATAAGGAAGACGAGGGTCAATAATTGAATGGAATTGTTTCTGCAGATGGAATTTCATAGTTATAAACCTAAAGTCCAAACAGGACTCTATGCAGTGGCACAAGAAATGTACATCAACACTCAAGAAGTTTACAGTGTCACAGTCGGCTGGTAAAATTGGATTTCAGAAAGGATCGTGTTGACAGATTAAAAAGATAAAAGGCGTCTCCATAACTGAAGGAAAATACACTTCAATAATAGAGATGTTCAGAGAGTGGGTCAAAGAAAAATGAAGGGCAATTTACGAGAGGTGTCCTCCTTCTAGACAACAACACGTCTGTTCACAAATACAGTGCTGCGTTGGCTCCCCTGCATAATTTTAACTTTTGATATTTTGGATCACCCATCCGAAAGTTTTGAGCTGGCGCCTAGTGATTATTTTCTGTTCCAAAAGCCTAAAAAAAGAACTTTGTGGGAAGAAGTTTTCAAGCGATTTAGAAGAGAAGGACGAGGTTTGAGTTTATTTTTCGCATAAAGACAAAACATGAATGAAGGGTCGGCAAAGTATCTCAAACTCCACTGGCCTATCTAGCCTAATGGTTCGATTTCAAGCGTCGCAACGATCGGGCGTCTCTTTCAGGCAAAATACGCGATTCATCCGTTATTTTCAAGTATACAGTTGAGTTATGGCACTGATATTAGGTCAAAATTCATTAAATCAATTAAAATGCATTGGGAAGAAATCCACCACCAAATATTTTTCAATGTCCGTAATTGACTTCGTCTTCGCATAATATTCCTGAAAAAGGAAAGAAAGACACTCCTTCTTGTTTTTGCGTGTTCGAATTTTTATTTTGCCCAACTGATTTTGGGTTGCTTTTGTTCGGTCGTTCTTTTATTTTTAATACTTTTCAACTCACTTCTTCTTCTTAGCACTTCAACCTCTCTCGGTTCATCGCTTCCTTTTTTCAACTAACTAGGAGACCAACAATCGAAGTTATCTTCTAAAATCCTCATCATCTTCCCGGGGAAAACGAAGTATCGTTCTGTTCTGTCTCAAGATGAACAACATTTGACAACGACTGGTGCGCTGCTGTCACAGACCTTTCAAATATTCGCTGCCTTCCAATATGGCAGTCCGCCTATCACGGGCTCTCGGTGTAGTTCCGAAATTTTTATTGTATATTTTGTCGGTAGTCTCATTGCCTTTGATTTGTCGGCAATAGTTCATAGCAAATATTGTAGAGAACGAATGTCAATGAATCTCGATTTATTTCGATTTCTATGTTTTCGTTTAATAGAAACTCTTGCGACATTTGATAATTTCAGAAAACATTCCAGATCCTTTTTATTCATGAAAACGGAAAACTCTTTAATACATGCATAATCGTTTCAACTCATCGAGAGAAAGCTTAAAGATTTTATCCTTTACAAAGTACCACAAAATCCCGAATAACACGCATAATTTTGAAAGGATTCAAGTTCTTATCCTCTAACTAAAAAAAAAGTCAACTCAAACGCAACATAATACTTTGCACACGAGTCTATTCTTTGAGAATCATAAGTAAATTATCCTTAAATCTAACATTCAGGCAGAACAAGCGTCAATCTCTAGAAAAGTCACGTGCTATGCGTAGAAAAGTGAGACAATAACATTATGGAAAGAAACTGATAGCGAACTCTTAACGGAGAATGTGAATAATCCTTAAGTGTGTACCTTAATTCTTTGGAAGACCTGAGTATGGACGATTGTTGGAATTTTTGAGGGCACGTTCTTGTAACATACATCGCAGCAAGTGTAATCAATTGATTACATCGGAATTTGTTAAGACAATATTAATTTAACATAAGAATTGGTAAATATGATATTTCATATAAGTGAAGCGGAGAATATGATTAGTTTTCGAGAAATTATCAAAATTGGCGTATTATCAAAGATAAGAAGACCTGGTTGATGCTCGCAAGATTAAAGGTTAAGGAGAATTGCTCATAGTTCTCTTGCTTGGGACTGGAAGCAATAGATCCTACGCAATAGGTTGGTAATATTTATTAGTCAGAATGCTAATGCAAACATAAAATTTCAAATAGAACTTTGAAATTATCTATTTACACATTCAGGCTACGCATTCCAATTAATTTCGTCTTTAATTCGCGTATGTACTATAAACTAATGTGAACAGCATACAATGTGGCTCTAAAAAGACTCTAAAATTAGATAAGCGTGTGGCCTTTCCGAGAATTTTCCTCTATTTACATGTCCAAAGTCTATTTTCGAATCACGACCAGCAACGAAATTCAATCGAAGATTTCATCAGAATCCGGAAAACTTAACATTTCCAATTACGAATTGGAAATGAGTGATAAAATGAGAAGACAAACTCCTAGTGTTCTATTCAATTGTTGTATGTTGGTCCTGGTCAAAAACGATTATTCCATCTGAAATGACTTAATCTAGTGATCTTAACATTGTCATCTTGAGGACTGTCTTGAGGACACTAATTCATAATAAATCGCAATAGGGACTTTGCACGACACTCAACATTGTTATACGACAAGTTGACTCCCTTATCAGCGCCCTATTTCGATCGATTTCTAAGTATTGATTGACACCAAGTCTAGACGTTTCATTGAAATCGAACAACGCCTACAACTTTCTTGGCGTGTTTCTAAGTAACCTAAAAATATAAATTATTTGTAATGTTGACGTTATTAGCTAAATAATCATTGCTAACGATCGTCAACAAGGCAAAGCTCGTGGGTTCAATAGCAAGAGACCAAAGAGCAGGACTTTGATTGCACTCGCTAATCGGATTCGCACAAGCCCCGAGTCGGGCCCCAACTTTTTTTGGAGGCTCAAACACAGTTGATTAAATGCCCATATATTTTTGTATAAAAACATTTTATTATAGCCACAATATTTGTCACTTGAACGCTGATATCACACCACTCTTGACTTAATGTCAATAGCAATTAGAAATCAAAAGATAAGGGTAATACCATAAAAAATTGTTGTCGCTCGATGCTCTCGAAACGGAAGTCGAATTCAATTAATTATTGTATGAGATAAGGTGCCATTGTTTTGGCAATCTTTGAGATGATATTCTTTAAATGAAGAAACATATTCAATTGAAGCAAGGAAGTTGCATTGGCTGATATCAGCGCGCTGCAGAAAATGTTGGTGAATTGTGGAAGAGAGTTCATTTTTCAAGGTCAAGGCTCGTTTTATCATTCATCGGCGGGTGGAGGACACTGCTAGGAAGGGTTATCAAAAGAAGTAAATGTTGGTCCTGTGCACACTGGGGACTTATGTGCAGTGTTTTGAACGTTTGACGACATTTGACGCCAATAACGGGCGTCCACAGGTCTATAGACTCGGCCTTCTTTAGAAAAATAAATTAAATGGAAAAATCACAGACAATTTCGTAACTTCTTATCGTGTTTTTTCTTTCAGATATGCATGCTTCACTCAGGTGGTCTTTGAAATTCCTTGTGGAAATCAATAATTAATTTTACAAAAATTTAAATGGGCTGTTTGAAAACACGGTTTCAACTATTTGTCCTCGATTGTTTTTAAAGCATTAGATTCGTTTAGATTAGCTAGAGGACGCTTTTATTCTGCGACAGATATTTTCATTCGTTGCTGATATACGAGTCTTTAGGGGTGTGTAATTCTTTTGGTTCTGAAGATTTGCGATTCTCCCTTGGGTCAGGTTGCATGCTGATTAACCTGTAGAAGCAACGAATTTGTGTAAAAGTTTATTTGTCATGCTCAAAACTGTTTATGCTAGTGTTGTCGAGAAATAGCATGTACAGAGTACAGTCTGTTTTAAATGGCATAAATGTTGTAAGGTTTATTTCCGGTCAATTAGAATATGACGTCTTTCCACGTCAACTGACTTGCCACATTTTGGAAAAACAAACCAATCCTATTGCTGGTACACGACGCCCGACTACAATACTTACTGCGAATTCATGATGTCGCGTTAAGAAATTTTCATTCCTGGATAACATGCTTATAGCGAATCCTGGTGCCTATGGAGGCAAGAATGTTTTGACATTATAGAAACAGAATTCTATAGGAGGAAGTCAGTAAATTGGAGCTTGCATCAGAAGAAAACGTAGGTTAATATATCGGTACTGGCTATAAGTGGATGTCACAGTTGTCCGCATAGTTGGCTGATTCCAACGTAATCCTTAATTTTCTATCGTAATGCAACTGTTCAGTCAACAAGTCAGCCAAAGTTGACACTCAGCATCGGTCGTCTTAACGAAAAAATCAGACGTCTAGTGACTCAGCAGATAATTTTAGCTAAGAGAGACAGGAAATCTGTCGCAAACTTCCTGGGGCTTTGGCACATGATTGATCCATTTCGGTTTCGGATTAGGCTTCAAAAGGTCTTCGCATTTCACCCATCATTTCTCCCTGAAATCCCAAATCGTTCTTTTTGATCCGCAGTGAAATGCAACGATGAGCTTCTAAATACTGTCAACTGGTGAAAACTCATATTTAAATGATCTTGTTTCAGATTTGGTTCCTGTCAAAATTCTAAAATTTAATGTCAAAACCGCTTGATGCCACTGTACTTTTTAAGATTATGTGTCCCCATTTTTAGTGGTAGATATCCCTTTTGTGAAGCGTATTTAGATAGATAGTCGCGTTTTAGAAGAAACCACCTGAAGTAGGGAAGTCATTATCGTTTTGGGACTTGCTCTTTGGGTCCTCTTGGTCTTTGGGTCCTCTTGGTCTTTGGGCAACCGTTTGTGATATATATATATATATCGTTAAAGTGATATCTATATATATAGATATATCGTTTGTGATCGTTTCCAACCGTCTAACCCTATCTCAAATTAGAATACTTCATTAGTAACCCAATATTGTCGTCAATCAAGTTCGGCCAGCGCTTTCTGTGTTGAAGTCTCTGTTTTTGAGTGTTATCTCGGAACATCTTGCTGGGTATCCGCATTCAAAAAACAATAAGCGTTTTTGACGTCTTTCTACCTTAATTGACGACCCTTTTTTCACTTAAATTAATACACTGACACATGTAGATCATCATCCGGTTATAAAGGTGTTTAATTGGTTCGTAGATAATTGAAACTTTTTATCAAGGATCATGGCACTTATCTTTCCAGTGGAATCATCATCTAAGTGGGTAGGCAAAATATCTCCTTGTCTCAAAATCGCTCGAGAACTACAGTTTCAAGGTGACGATGATGGTGTTCTTTGATGTCAAGGATGTTGTTCATCACGAGTAACTCCTGCAACGCTGAACAGCAACTTATACTTACTATATTGATATCTTGCAGGACGGAAACCGTTGCAAAAGATACAGAAATGTGGAGAGTTAGCGACCAGCGATTTTTCAGAGATCATGAATTGATTCCGTAATTCAGATTGCGACCGCTCTTTCTATGTAGGATTTGTGCGGGATGTTTTGAAAGCGGAACGCATTCAGCAACTAAATGCCTACATTTGTGTAAAACACTCAAGAAATCGTGAATTTTCCTATTGCCTTGATATTTTTCACTTAGTGTATTTAATTATTTATTAAAGCTGAGCAGATAGAACTAAACTGTTGCTAGTCAAAACGAAAATGTTTTGAGAACCAGAAAAACAGATTCGAACACGTTTCCGAGGAGACGAATGTGCTTGTTACGTAGACGTATCAGTGTATCAATAAATAACCGGATCAAATGCATCAACCACTAACCTGACCTTTTAATAATTGTTGATTTTCTAAATAACAACAACAAGAATATCACCAAGGAACGCAAACTAGTCAACAACAAATTAAAATAACAAACAGCATCGACGTAATGGACACGAGCCCCCTATCTGCGAAATCATCATGGAAAACAAATTATATCATATGTGGCCAATTTGGGCGTGCTCCATGATCATTGCCTTTAATTGAGGCTGATAAAAAAAGAAATGTGTCGGCCGAGGAAATTTCCGGCGATGTGCGAAAAACACTTTTCTTTTCTTGCAGATCCCCTCCGCGCAACACAAAACTGTATGTTCTGCAAACAACAACCACGGAGCATAAATTAAATAGAAAACAATTTTTTTCTCGCGCTGATAAAAGTTATCACCCGAATTTTGTTGTACCAATACATTGCCAAAGTCCAAATTAGAGACTGATTTGAGGGCCGGTTCAGAGTACAACGGCACGAATTCGTGCTCAGCAACAAACCGCCATTGCCGGGGGAAATCTAGAGGAATCGAGCGAACTAGCTGAAAAACAGCGAAAATAATTTAACAACATGTTGATCACCAGTTCGGGCCTAGCATGATCTTTTCGGTAAACAATTGACTATCGCAGCTTTTTGCAGCTTTATCAACATCGAGCCCCCAAACATCCACCAATGAAATCGCGATTCGTCAAAGCGCGTCGCCGATAAGGTGTCCAGCGAAGCAGTATAAAAGGCCGAAACACCGTTCACTGAGCATCAGTTCTTTGAAGAATCTGAATTTGAGAATACAGTTAGAAAAGCTGGAAAAGCTACAGAAATCATACTCAGATCTATAACAAAGAAATCGTTTTAATTTTGATGAAAAGCTAAACGCACAGAGAAAAGTTTGATTGTGAAAATTACACAGTAGTGATATGGTGACACGGACAGAAGGTGAAAATTGAAAAAAATCAGTGAAAATTACAAACAAGTGAAATTTATTGTGAATTTAAAAAGTTAAAAAGCACGTGAAACTCCTTGAAACGAATTTTAAATTCTTGTAAATCGCCAAAATATCGAAAATTCATCATGCCTGAACTCATTGAACAACGTACTGACTTGTAAGTATCCTTTTTAAGTTATTTCGAACTTTGAATTTCCCAATTTTTTTTTGGAATTCCATTATCGATTCCGATATAAATTTAAAACTGCTAAATCCTTCTAATAAATTTCTTTCTTTCTTCCTATCAGGACCTACGGTCTTAACAACAACCGTACCAAGTGCACCAATTTGGGACTCGCCCATCACATCCGTGGAGTGCCAGTGGTCAATGGCGATGCTGCCAGCTTAACACCAAAGGTGCGTGCGTTTGTTGAAACGTGCATTGCGCTCTGCCTCCCGGAGAACATCCATATTTGTGATGGCAGTGATCGGGAAAACAAGGCGCTCCAGAAACTCCTAGTGGAACAAGGAACAATCAAGCCGTTGCCAAAATATGAAAACTGCTTCCTGGCGAGAACGAACCCGGCTGATGTAGCGCGAGTTGAGTCGAGAACTTTCATCTGTACCGACCGCAAAGAGGACACCATCCCAACACCAAGGAATGGACTGAAAGGAACATTGGGCAATTGGATTGCTCCCGATGACATGAAAAAGGCAATCGATGAACGTTTCCCTGGTTGTATGAAGGGAAGAACGATGTATGTTGTGCCATTCTCGATGGGACCAGTTGGGTCACCACTGTCGAAGATTGGAATCGAGGTAACAGACTCTGCCTATGTAGTGGCGTCGATGAGGATCATGACACGGATGGGTCAAGCGGTTTTGGACGAGTTGAAGAAGAACGAAGAGTTTGTGCGATGTATGCACTCGGTGGGAACTCCTGCGAGTGGAGTAGTGGAGATTCGATCGTGGCCATGTGATCCCGAGAGAACAATAATTTTGCATAAGCCCGACGAGAACCTGATCGTGTCGTATGGATCAGGATACGGTGGAAACTCGTTGTTGGGAAAGAAATGCTTTGCATTGAGAATTGGTAGCATGATTGCTAAGCGTGAAGGGTGGTTGGCGGAACATATGTTGATCTTGGGTATAACGAATCCAAAAGGAGAGAAGAAATACATTACGGCAGCCTTCCCATCGGCTTGTGGCAAAACCAATCTGGCCATGTTGACTCCGTCTCTTCCTGGATACAAAGTGGAATGTGTAGGAGATGATATTGCGTGGATGAAATTCGATAAGAACGGAGTGCTGCGAGCAATTAATCCTGAGAACGGATTCTTCGGAGTAGCGCCTGGAACTTCGGATGAGACGAATCCAAATGCAATGCAAACCATTTTCAAGAACACAATCTTCACGAATGTTGCAGAGACATCAGATGGAGGAGTGTTCTGGGAAGGCATGGAATCGAGCCTGGCGGAAGGAGTGGAGATTAAGGATTGGTTGGGCAACCCATGGAAGAAGGGCGAGAGCAAAACACCAGCAGCTCATCCGAACTCACGATTCTGTACACCAGCAGGACAGTGCCCAATCATCGACCCTGCTTGGGAAGATCCAGAGGGTGTACCAATCAGTGGTATTTTGTTTGGAGGACGTCGTCCAGTAGGCGTTCCATTGATCTATGAAGCGAACTCTTGGGCTCACGGTGTGTTTGTGGGTGCTGCAGTTAGAAGTGAAGCAACGGCGGCTGCTGAGTACAAAGGAAAGGTGATCATGCACGATCCGTTCGCAATGCGCCCATTCTTTGGCTATAACTTTGGTCACTACTTGAAACATTGGTTGAGTATGGAGGGTCGTGGTAATGTTCCGAAAATCTTCCACGTGAACTGGTTCCGCAAGAGTGCCGAGGGCAAGTTCATGTGGCCGGGATTTGGAGAGAATGCTCGTGTGTTGGAATGGGTGTTGAAACGTATTGACAATGAAGCATGCTATGAAGATTCAGCAATCGGACGAATTCCTTCAAAAGATGGATTCAACTTGGACGGGTTGAAGGAGAATATTGATATGGAAGAATTGTTTTCGTTGCCAAAAGACTTTTGGAGGGATGAAGTCGAGGAGATTGGAAACTATTTCCGAGATCAAGTTGGAGCAGATGTACCTGAAGAAATCAACGTAGAACTGGAGAAGTTGAGAGAACGCGTTGATGCAATGTAAATTGTAGAGGGGACAGATAGAATGTAAGATTTAATTTAACCGACCTAAAGCCAAAGGAACTCTGTAAATGTATGAAGTTAGCAATAAGAATTTTATACTGCATGTGCCATGTAAATCATAAATAGTAACCCTTATAGGGTAGAATGTGTAAGTTAAGATAGTGATAAGATAAGTGATACAGTACCAATATCGCAGAGAAAAATAAAAATATTATCAAACATAAATATGTGATTTGATTGGTTCTAAAATATGAAGCTTGAATGCGTATCAGAGCTGGGACTTGCATGCGAGTGTAATTGCGGACTTCTCGTGTAAAAGGAATTGTTTTCGAAAGGAACACTTAATTTTTTTATATTTTCTAGGTTCTGTTGGTCCAACTTCTTTTGACAGCTTAATCGAAAGTTTTACCAATCAAGTTGACATCAAATGACATCATATGTGTTGGTGCTAAGTGAGGACTAACACCAACATAGGGAGAATGTGGCGTCAGCTCCCAATTCAGCTCCATTAATGTTTGGACAGGTTATCAAAGAAACATTTGGTTGTTATCATGGTGAAACATCATACCTTTCCGACTGGCCAGTTCAGGGCGTTTTTTTTCTTGATTTCTTCGTTCATTTTCGATAGTTGACAACAGTATATATTCAAATCAATAGTTTAGTTTCTTGGAAGCAGCTGAAAGTAGACTTGACTTTTGTAATTTTAAAACACAGAGAGCATAATCTGCTTCTAGTGAATATTGGCTTTGTATGTCAATTGTGTGGGGCTCACCTTGCTTGATCCATGATAGTTTTCGGTCTATGTTATCGTAAACATTCCATTTTGCATTGCCCAACATCATTCTTTTTCGAAATGTATCGTTTTTTTATACGATTCAGCAAAGAGTCGTATATGTCAAAGCGTTTTGTGAGTGTTGTGTTTGTGTGGAGGACCATTATGTGATACATCTAACACATTAAAATTTCTGGAAAGAAAGCAAGTTAACAAACGCTGACACTGCCGCAGTTCAGTAAAGCAGTCCTAACAATAAACTGTACACAATTTCTTCGAATTACGACCGTAGAAGAATTGCAGGGACTACTTGTAAAACAGCTCGAAATGTTTGTGAACCCCATTTTATTGACCTTCGACTTCTCTATGTTACGACAACTTCTGCAACCACGTGCGGTGCCACGTACTAGTGTTCAATAGAAATCGCTGAAAAACGAAGAGAATACCGCCGGCTCTGTCACGAAATCTACTGTTCCACAAACCGAGATTTGTCATATTCCCGACAATTTACACGCAAGCCGGCTAGGCAGTTCCAAAGATGATAAACGAGAGAAACGCGAACCGAAGCTGTCAAAATCTCACTGATGACAGGACTCCAAGGACCTCTGATACTTGAGTAACCTGTTAATCAAGCGGCTGCTTGGGTTCGTACGGAATCCCAGAAAAGTTCAGGTTCCAAATATAGACTAGTTTGGGACTAGTGACTAGTGGGAGACGCCTTACATCTTTGCCACAAGAATTCTGACAGACTGAGCCCAGCCGGTCTGAGTAAGACAATTGGGAAAAATTACAAAACAGCTAAAGAAATGTCTGCGATCGCGGTAGACATATTTCTCTGATTTGTCCATGAAAGTCACAAGCACTGTTAGCATCCTTTTACAGGTTTCTTGGTTTTATGATATTCATTAAATTCAAGTGTACTCAGATATTGTGCGATCACATAACGATCTATTCAATAGTTTTCTTCGAACCCCTTCCGACGGTTATTTGGATAATCTACTTCTTACAAAGAAGTAATACTCGCTTATAAATTTTTATTTAAACAGCAACGACAGCAGTCAATCTCCTGGAACTTTAATATACGCAAATTTAAATAACGTTTAAAAAGTTCATAAAGTTCAAAAAGTTTGAAAAGTTCAAAAAGTCAATTAATGTGGAAATCATGTGACATAGCAGATTGACATGTGCAATTGGCTACGAGGATCATACGCGTCAATTGTGTC
Source organism: Stratiomys singularior (assembly GCA_954870665.1). NCBI lineage: Eukaryota > Metazoa > Arthropoda > Insecta > Diptera > Stratiomyidae > Stratiomys > Stratiomys singularior. The sequence goes on along the minus strand of OX940881.1, from coordinate 6,298,386 downwards.
ATGTTTTTGACAGCTAAGTATAAAACGTTATAAAGTGACAGCTTCTGTGGATCTATATCACACTTCGAGATGTGAAAATCATGAGGACTATATATGCGTATGTAGCAAATACATATTGATGAAATAAAAGTAATTTTTGAGTTATGTAGGAGCAAATGAATGGATTGATCACAAATTAAGATCAAGATGTTGTTGTTTCGGGCTCAGGAGTAGTAGTAGTAGCAGGAATTTAGGAGGTAGTTGTAGTTCCAGGTCCAATTATAACTTCATCAATCCATTGGGTATACTTTGCTAATCTAATGAAAACAAAACCTGGTTTCCAGTTGTCGTAAACAGTTTTGCTGAAAATTCCAATAAGCCGAGGATCTCTGGGCCATCCTTGAATCAGCCCCCCGCCTTCAGCTCCATTTGTGGTAATTTGATTGTACTTGTTCCAGTCTGTCGCACATATTTCCAAGAACTCGTCGTATGAGCCACCAAAATTAAGTTTACACTCGCGTACACACATAACTTTATACATTCCATGTGTCAATTTCGGACTCTGTTGTTCGTTGTAACCAGGCATGACGGCAAAACCATTATAGATTTTATGAAACTCTCCCTGCCATCCGCGGTAAGGAATTGCATTCAATAGTTCTGAAAATTGCAGAACAACTGGTAACTTGATTAGAGCGATGTTATCGTATCCTGTTGGGTATGGATAAACGGCGGAATCATCTAATGTCAGTGCGAATGAATGTCTAGGATTGGTGAAGTTCTCGAGAAGAAAGTGCACGGTGAATCGCCCGAATCGGACACAGTTTAATGCGGTAAGGATCCAGTTATTTCCTATAATTGATCCTGAACAGTTGTAGGAGGCACCATATGAATCGGTTGTGATACTGACAAAGTGAGGAAATCGTTTGATGGACTCGAATTCATAGTGGGACCCATGAGATTGTCCAGCAACGGTCACAGCGAAAATGCCCAAAAGACTCCAAGAAAGAAGCACAGTTATCATCTTCAGATGACTAACATTTGTACTCCATGCTAAGTGTTTTTATACTCCACAAAAGAAACCTAGGAACCATTTGGATTGTGTTCCATTTATGAATTTCACATGGTTTGTTTTCTGTTTATTCCGGGAATCATTTTTAATTTCAAAGTAGATTATTGTGTATTGCTTTCAAAAATTTCCAGTGTTTGATAGAGAATCAGTGTTCCAAATATTTGTTTGTATCAGATAGTGTTAAATATGTAAGTAAATTTGTATGAAAATTTCCTTTAAGATTGGAAACGATTACAATCAATGATACATGAGACAGTAAAAAGTGTTATCAGGTGTGGAAACCTGCATTTTTAAGTTTACCATCAGTTTGTCATCTCAACTGAGCCAGGCGTGGGTGAAGTTCCAGTGCAATTGATGCAATGTGACATGAATCACATGTATTTAGCCGCCACTTTGACGTTTCCTCATAAGTACGACCGAGCACCGCAGTACAAATCAATCGTAAATGTCAGTATGAAAAGATGCTGATCCAAATCCTTGTTTGTGTTATTTTGAGAAGCCCGTAAGCATCGATGAGGCACCGTTTGTAACTAAAAGTTCGTCAAAACATTACCAAAAAGAAGGTGAGTCTGATCAACGTTGATGTGAACTTCACGTTTCGTTTGAGCAAAAGCAATACTAAAATTGTTTTCTTTTATTTCTTTGATTGATTTCTCTCCCTGTTTTACGCATTGAATAATTAAGTGCAAGTGAATCCACTCGATGTAAGAGCGTCCTGTGACAGTAATAAACTATAACAAACAAACATACAAAAAACCGACAATTGTGACCGTTCATTTGACTCAAGTCAAAAGTTAAACCAACTCTAAATGCGGATTATCGGGTTGGTGAAAAACAGTCTAGGCGCAGGTACACTTCTTCTTTTTCAAATACTTCCGAAGATTAGAAAAAAAAAATTCATCACAAAGATTTTGTATTTTTTCAGAAATAAGATGCCTCTGAGCTTTTCAAGACCCCCTCTAACTTGTTTTTAAGTTTTCGGCATTTACCACTGGTAGGCAATTTTTAACGAGACCTCCTGTTTGAGAAAACAGCAAGTCTCAGGAAAGCAGGAAAGAAGGAATGATGTCTTCAGGAAAACAGGAAGAAAGGAAGAAGTGTTGTGTCAGTATCACAGACGAACTATCAAGGTCTAGGTTTGTTAGCTTCGTGGTTTGCATTATGAGCTTGAGAAGAATGAAATCCTGATATGTTATAAATGTAAGAAGTACACAAACAGGCATGCGAACTGAAATTTTACAACTTTACAACTCCACTGTATTAATTACAGCGTTAGGCAAGATCCTGAAAACACCTTGTTACATATCTAAGTAGATGATGGGATAAATCGAGTTAACTCTAGTGGATCACTAGTTGAAGATTTTTGGACATATTGGGAAGGTTACCTGCCTCAATAATCTTGAATTCCATGCACCACAACAAACCTAAACGAATACCACACAATAGCATCGAACAACTCCTGACTGCGACAGCTGATAGACTAAATAGTCATACATAGAAAAACTAATAGGGTATCAATCTATCTATCAGTATCCATTTTTATGGCGGTTCTACCGCCATTTGGTTTCAGTTTTTTGGTACGTTTTCGGTAAGTTTTGCAGATAGAACCTAAAGTCGAACGCACGAAGAACTGCGCATTAAAATTCGCTTAAATTTTGTATTCATGCACATATACTACTCTACGGGAAAAATTATTCTAACATACATTTAGTCTCAGAAAAATATCCAGCTTAAGCTCTCTATCTTGTTATAGAAAATAAGCTCTCTATCTTGGAAAGCTCCAGTTGCTACATGGGATATTGTGCTTTGGATTGGATTGTTCTTTAAAGTGCTTCAAGTGGTTACGCTACGCTCTAACTTTGACCGCTGTTTTCAGTATTCTTCGACAAGCGAGCACGTTACGGTTCGCGATTGCGAGTATTTCTATCGTGTGACAGTCAGAAAGGGGCGGGGAAAGGCGGTGAAGGGCGGTATTGGTATTGCTGGTGACTTATTCCTACACATGATAGACAGGTGTTCTTCGGTGGATCAAGCATATTTGCCGAATATGTTTCAAGATATCCAAGAGCAGTAAACATGAATTTCACCTTTAGCTCCACCTTCATCTGAGAACCGCCTTTTTAGACCATGTCTTTGATCCTAGAGTTAAATTCTAACCTGTTTCCTATTCTTTTGTAGGCAATAAGTCCATCATGTAACGAACTGGTGTATCTTTTATTGATTTGGATGCACATATTGTAACGATGTAACGGAGTCCATTTATGGAGAGATTCTAAATGAAATTGAGAATCTAGGATGTCAATCTAGTAGTCCTTATAGGTAGTTATTGGCCTCAATGCAAAGATGTGATTTCAGACGTGTGAGTTCTTACTTTGACGACATTGAAAGATTATGAAAACCTTCAAATTGATTAAAAGCGTCAGTAAACGCTTATATCGCGTTCATGTCATTTTTCAAAATTTGGCAAAATAAAACTCCTTTCACTATAATACCAAGTTTAATATTTTTGTAGAATTGAGTCCTATGATTTAATCCAGCCGTAAAGATGGGTTAAGGTGGTCCAATGATTGTGGGTGTTGGCGTAGCAGCGGGAGTTGTAAGACGAGTAGTAGTAGTGATCGATACAATGGGAGCAGTGACAATATTAACATATGCAGTAGTAGTCCTCATCGTAGTAGGAGTAGTACCAGTTGTAGTAGACCTAGGTGTAGTAGTAATAGTAGTTAACGGTCCAAAAACGGTTTCATCGATCCAGTGTCTGTACTTTGAGAGCTTGACAAAAACAAGACCAGATTTTCCGCTGTCATAAACTGCGCTGCTGAAGATGCCAATCAAATGCGGATCCTTTGGCCATCCTTGTATCAGACCGCTTCCTACGGCACCACTTAGGGTAAGTTGGTAGTTGCGGTTCCAATCAGTTGAACACAATTCCAAAAACTCATCGAACTGGCTACCGAAATTTCGTTTGCATTCACTGCGACACAGGACTTTATACATTCCATAGGTCAAAGTTGAACTCTGTTGTAAGTTGAAGCCAGGCATGACAGCAAATCCATTGTAAATGTTATGGTAGTCTTCGTTCCACGTTTGATAATGGATTGGCATTAGAAGCTCTGAGAATGCTAGATTGATTGGTAGCTTAACCAGAGCTACGTTATCGTAGCCAGTTGGATATGGATAAACAGCGTGATCATCTAGGATAAGCGAAAACGAGTTTCTGGTATCATATAGATTTTCCAAGTGGAAGTGGACTGTGAACCGTCCATAGCGAACGCAGTCCAATGCAGTCAGGATCCATCGCCTGTCTATGATTGAGCCTGAACAATTGAACGCGCTGTACGTATCCCTGGTGATGGTGACAAAATGAGGAAATCGTTTGATGGACTCGAACTCGGATCCGTAAGAGTTGCACTGGCCTGTGAGACACCCACATTCACATGGTATTGCCAAGGCCAAAATGCAACCCAAGCCCAGACAAAGCAGCACAATATTCATTTCTGTGGTACTAACTTTTGTACTGAAAGTGAGGAGTATTTATACCCATTTTGGTAACTTAGAACCACATGCGCCATGCCTGCTTTCTACCAATGGATTAAATTTCCCGCGTTTAACGATGTTTGAAGTTTTTGAAAGTCTGATAACAAACCGATGAAGATAATAACACCATGAGGATTTGATTAACGTTGTTGAGTATTTATGTTCACTTTGGGGAAGGTTAATTGTCAATGTAGAACAACTTTGTCAAGTAAAAAATTCAGTGAATTTCTTGGAATTCCATCAAGTACGTGTAAGCACCCCCCGGATTTCGTTTCTACGAAGATGCATTATTGCTGCATGCTGGTCGCAATCGAACATTGAAGGAGGTGCAGAGGGATGGGAGATATTTATTGGCTTTAGAGTGTCGAAAGCAGTTTTATTTGATATTGCTGTTCCTTATTTTGTAGCCATTTCATTGCTTTTGTTTTGTATCTCGCTTCCTCATATTGTGGTCTTATATTGGAGCAGAAATCAGAGGACACCAGACATTTCCATTCGCAATTATATGCGGCGCAAAATACTGCGTTGCAAATGAGAATGTATTAGCTCTGTTTCTGTTTCTTTGAAATGAGAAAGTTAATAGATTTGAGAGGTCAACTGGTCATTCCATGAATAGTTTGAAAAAGAGCATGCTCGTCTTTTTACATACTATCGTAAGTTCTGCAAGGGGAAATACCACATTTAAAGGTTAAGCGTTTTAGATTTCTCTCATTTCTGGTGCAGTTAGAACACAGCAATCATGCCAATGTTCCTAAAAAAATTGATTATCTCCTCTAAATTTAGGTCTGAGAGTTCATGTTTTCCTCTGCGGAAAGGACGAACCTTAAAGCTCCAAACTGTACTAGTAGTTCCACTAGTACCTCATTTACAGCAGCCCATCGCTAAGGGAGTGTGTGGTACTCCGTGAGAGTCCTTATAAGGACACATTGGCTTCTTCAGGGGTGTTTTGCATGCTCTTCCGTCAGTTTATTTCAGGCTAATCTGAATAAATTTCGTTTCACCTGCACTTAAAGGCCGTTGAGACGCGATTATTGCGTGCCCTGGCGTCAGGTTAATTTAGAACCATTCTCAATGGGATCACCGAGAGCTCTAGATTCTTTACCGCTCCTTGGATAAACTAGAATCATTCAAATTCAGTCGTAGATCTTCACTAGAAAAATACTTGGCATTCACTCCATGGTAGGAACATTTGGAACTTGTCATAAATACAAGGATTTTCATCCCCTCTGATGTCTTAGATCCATCTGTATACTATTATCTTATCGGGTTATGCCTTATAAGGGGTTATAGGGTAAACTCAGGCCTCCATTTGGATTTATCTGTCAGAACTGTGATTGATCTATTGTCAAAGCTGCAAATTATCGTTAGTGGACAATTCACTTAGTCCAGAATTTAGAGGAATCTGTTTCGGCTGGTTTTGTATTGGTCTCTATGCCCAGTTTGATAGTCGACGTAAGATTTAATGCAGCATGAACTTCAGAAAATGTAATCATGTACTATCTATTGCCAATATACGCACGTTGACGCATTGTGGGTATTTGATCTGACAGGTTGTGCCTATTGTAGAGCTGCATGACTTGCTTTTGGATAAAATTTTTTGTGTATCCATTGAATTTTTCTCGTATTAAAAAGCAGACGACTGGGGATATGAATTGTACTACCTTTGAAATCACGGTCGCAGTTTCCAAGCTTTGATCCTTTCTTTTCGATTTGGGAGTGCATTGACGCATGGGATCGTTTCGACTTTAGGAAGTTGGGATAAAACGCTCCAAACAAGCATTTCTAGCAACTTCGGATTGTGATTGTTGATCTTATTCTGAAGGGAATTTCAAACGTAGATGTTCAATGGTCTTATATTACAAGGAATTAGTTCCCGTTTGGAATTTTTTTGTTTTATGCACATCAAAGCAATTGTTTGACATCTTGTATGACACATATGTAGTTTAATCTTATTGAAAGTAGCGATCCGTTTGTACATGTATCCTTGCTTCTCTAATCATTGAACATTATTTGTCACGCCTTGAATATGCTTTCCTTTCACTGCAATACCTCCTCTATAGTCAATGTAGAAAAATCTTCGGCTTCATGACGTATCTTTTTGATAATCCACCCGTAACACATACTCGTTGGGAATGCATTGGAAACGTGTATACGTTTTGCACACAAACCGCGGAAATTGCACTAAAAACTCTATAGTTCAGTGGTAAATGCAATTGTACACGGACTTTTATAATAAACTTCAGCGAATCTTATTCCTTTTTTCATCGTTGTGAATCTCCCGTGTTTTCCAATGCTAAATGTCAATATTTGTTAGATGTCAAGTGAATGAATATAAAATAAAATAACTTCGTAGCGCTATTACTCTTTTCGCGACAACTTATTTTTTATCGTTAGTGGTATCAAATCCCATACGAGTCACTATACAATATCGTACCTTATCAATTACTGAAATTCGATATCGACTTAAGATTTGAATCTATACACTGACGTTTCTATCAGCTGTCCATATGGCTGAAATTGCCTAATAGAGAGCAGAGTGTATGAATTTTGGGCAACTATGGTATATTTAAGTGAAATCCTATACCTTAATGCTGGGATAGTAAAGTTGAAGTTCAAGCGAATTATTTTATATAAAGACACTTGATTTATTCTTTGAATAACATTTGCAAAGATAAGGCTGATCCGTTTACACAAAGATCTTTTGACAAGCAAAGGAATGGATGACCAGAAGAAATGGGTGAAAAAAAGGATCAATAAAGTTTTACGCAAAATTCTGGTTGATGTATTCTGATCAAAATGCTTCGAACAATATTTCGAAATAAGAGTGATGAGCGATATCTTTGTTTGTATTTCCAAGATTTTCGTTTCCTATTTCCAAGAAATCTAACACGACTATATTTTGTTTATTAAATTTATTCATTTGTCTATTCGTGAGGTGGCGTAGGTGGACCAGGAACCGTGGTTGGTTGCTCGGTAGGATTTGTTGAAATGAATGCCACCGTAGAAGGATAGTTGGTATTTGCAGTAGTAAGTGTGGGAGCTGCTGTATTGATGGTGCTTTGTGTAGCACTAGTAGTTAGCATTGTAGGAATGTGAGTGGTGGAAGTAGTGGTTGTAGTGGTAGAAGTAGTTGGACGTGGAGTCGTGGTAGTAGTAGTGCGTGGAGTAGTACTAGTTGGAGGAGTGATAGGAGGAATCGTAGTGATATTATAAAGTGGTGTTGTAGTATAGATGTAGTCCATAGTTATTTCCTCGATCCACTGTGTATATTTCGATAGCTTTACAAACACAAGGCCGGAATTCCCATTGTTGTATACCGCTCCAATGAAGATGCCAATCAAATGTGGATCTCTTGGCCATCCTTGAATGAGTCCACTTCCTAAAGCACCGCTCAGAGTAAGTTGATTGCTTCTGCTCCAATCGGTTGAACATAGTTCCCAGAATTCATCGTACTGGTTGCCGAAGCTATGTTTGCAGTTCTGTCGACATAGAACCTTGTACATTCCATACGTCAAAGTTGAGCCCTGTTGTAAATTGAAACCTGGCATGACAGTGAATCCACGATTTATTTCATGATACGCCTCATTCCATGTGTAGTAACGAATTGGTTTTAAGGCCTCTGAAAGTCCAAGGGTAATGGGTAATTTGACCAGTGCAATATCGTCGTAGCCAGTTGGATATGGTAAAACGGATGTATCATCCAAGGATAATGAGTAAGAGTGCCTAAGATTTTGTAAGTTTCCAACGAGAAAATGTACCGTGAATCGGTGGTGACGAACGCAGCTGAATGCGGTAAGGATCCAGTTCCTGGCAATTATTGATCCTGAGCAATCGTACGATGCGTATGATGGGTTTGACTGCGTTGAGATGGTGACAAAATGTGGAAATCGTTTAATGGATTCGAACTCTGGCCCATGAGAGTCACCCAGCCCTGCGGTACACCAAATCCTACAGGACACAGCCACAGCCAGAAAGAAAATCTGACTCACAGAAGGCAACGCGATATTCATGTTCATGTGACTAACTTTTCTCCAATATGTGAAGTGTATTTATACTCTATGTGGATAAGTTAACATGCCAATTAATCAGTTTGCTTCCTTTAACAAAATTTGTGTGTTTTTTTTTTATTGGGGGAATTCACAGAATCATTGATTGATTTCGAAGTAGACGGTTCTGTATAAGTGTTTGTAATTTCTGTTTAATTTTTAATTCTGATAACGAATCAAGCTGATCATTGATTTGTTTTGAACGGATAATAGATCTTTAAATGGGCGATTAAAGTTGTTTGAATATATCCGCTTGCTTGCAAGATTTTCAATGATGATAACGAAAATGTTTGATTTCATGATTACAAGAATTGTTTTGAGTGGAACTGTGCATGTGCAACGTCATGTAGGTCGTAATAAGGTCATGCATGCTGTCCTTTTGGCGTCTTTTTCAGCAATGGACCAGATGAAAAGAGATCTCCTTTTGAACGAATTTCGGGACAGATGCTGTGGTTTTTTTTAAAAACGTGGAAGGCCTTGTGACAATGTCGGGTTTCTACATCATGTCATAAGGCAGACCGAAGACTCAAGTAAAGAGACCGGGGGTGCCCTTTTGATCTGAAAAGAGGACGTTTATTCTAGGTTCTGCTCTAATTCCGTGGTTTACTCAAATTCGATTCGCTTAAGGGTGAATACAAAACAGTAGAAACTTCAGTTGGCAGGAAAGTACTAAGAAAGGCAATTTGGAAAATAGGACAAGTTCAAGCTGAGAGCAATAATCATAACATCCAGGTGATATCCACCTTGCTGGTAGTGCCAATCAACGCGTCCCGGCCTGTGAGTTGGCACCTGACGAGAAGCGGTAGGTAAACCAGCTTGAGCTCTTTCCACCTTTGTTTCCGAATATACCAAGAAAGGTTTTTAACAGAAGAACTGTAAGAGAAAAGCCAGTAGCGCATCATTGCAAATAGTGGAAAACAGTATGAACATGGGAGCAGTATGAAGATACTCGCTACTAAAATTGAAGCAATAGAAAAACCGAGAAAGTTGGAGATGATACGCATCTAAGACCAAGGTCTAAAAAAGGACTGTGTGACCTTGGCGATTACGAACAATAACTCCTACGATTGCCCTTTTGATTGCTTAAATTATTTAGAATCACTTTTAGGAGGGACTAGCATGGGAAGCAAAGGATGAATATACCAACAAAGGTATAATCGTCTTCAGGCACCGAAACGTACGGTTTCTACATAAACTTGTTTTATGCTCTCAGATGTACCGGATGTCCGAGCACTTCTGACTAAAGATACAGGATCATCATCACTCATCCAATGAAAATTCAATTGCATGAGAAATAATAATTGTGAATTAATTTCATTCGGTATACCAATAATTATTGTTATGTTATGCACAGGTGTACGATGCTGTAAAACACGAGAACTATTTGCTTTGCTGAGCTCTAGTTATTTCCTATCTATCAGCTTAACGGTACTAGAGTTTTAAAGATCAACTGATGATACCGTTATTTGTCGAAGACAGATCACTTTGTGTTGATAAGTGTTGATTAGTAACGCAGTGGTTAGTAAAGCGGGATTTGAAACTGCAATTAAAATATTTGTTATGTTCAATACGGTTTACTGGTGATATTGCTATGACGCGTATAACATGTTTCAAATTGCAAGAAATCAATAACAGTCATCGACGGGCTATTGAAAACTATGCACTGATAACAAACATATCGACAGAGTCAATACCTTGGCAGAGCGTTGACATTTAAGGCGTTTAAACTTCGAACAACTTCCCAATACAACGGTTTTCGACCGAAATAAGTGGAATTATAGTTGGATTGGATTTCCTGAAATAAACATCTAACAGTTGTGCAGACTACTTAATGTTATTGTTTTCATGAAAATCCTCATCAAATCTCCAAAATGAAAACAGCGTTTTAAAGTTCGTGGTTGACAAGTTTCTTTATTTATCCAGATGGAGGGGTTGGCATCGTGGGAAACGGTGTGCCAGAGGTTGTCTTTGTAGTACTTTTAGTTGTAGTTGTAGTAGCTTTGGTGGTAGTAGAAGGTGTAGTCGTCGTAGTGGTGGTTGAAGGCGTTGTAGTACTTGTAGTAGTAGAAGGTGTAGTCGTCGTAGTGGTGGTCGATGGCGTTGTAGTACTTGTAGTAGTAGAAGGTGTAGTAGTAGTACTAGTAGTCGTAGAAGGGGTAGTAGTAGTTGTTGTGGTGGATGTTGTGGTAGTAGAGGGGGTCGGTGGTGTTGTAGTAGTTGTAGTGGTTGTCGTCGATGGGGTGGTTGTAGTAGTGGTCAAAGGTGTGGTTGTACTAGTAGTTGTAGTAGGTGTTGTAGTCGTAGTAGAAGGCGTAGTTGTGGAAGTGGTAGAAGTAGTAGTAGTAGTTGTTGTTGTTGTTGTTATCGGATACGAAGTAGTGGTAGTTGAAGTACTAGTAGTACTGGGAGTTGTGGTAATAATTGTGGTTGTATTAGGTGTTGTGGTTGTGTAATAAAATTCCATAATGACAGCGTCGATCCAACGGGTGTATTTTGAGAGCTTAACGAAAATTTGACCAGACTTCCATTTGTTGTGCACAGATCCGCTGTAGATGCCAATCAAGTGAGGGTCTCTTGGCCATCCTTGTATGAGACCACTCCCTTCTATTCCACTCGATGTGAGTTGATTGCTCCTGCTCCAATCAGTTGTACATACTTCCATAAATTCATCGTACAAGCTGCCAAAACTATATTTGCAATCCTGTTGACAAAGAACTCTGTACATTCCATAGGTTAATTGTGAGCTCTGTTGTAAGTTGAAGCCAGGCATGACCGCGAAGCCACTATTTATTTCATGATACCCCTCATTCCATGTGTAGTAGCGAATTGGTTTTAGGAGTTCAGAGAACTCAAGGGATATCGGCAGCTTGATGAGAGCAGTGTTGTCATAACCGGTTGGATATGGAATAACAGCGGCTTGATCCAAGGATAGCGAGAAAGAGTTGCGGGAGTTGTAGAAGTGCTCGAGTAGGAAGTGAACGGTGAATCGGCCATATTGAACGCAGTTCAAGGCGGTAAGGATCCATTCACTAGAAATTATTGACCCCGAACAATCATATGTACCGTATGAATTCCTAGTAATGGTGACGAAGTGTGGGAATCTTCTGACAGACTCGAACTCTGGCGTATAGGAGTCACACAGGTCTGTGGAACACAAACTTCCACAAGGCGCGATCAAAAGGAAAAGGAAAACGAGACCCAGGGAAAGCAACGCGACGTTCATATTTACGTGACTATTTTGTGTGCAGCATGTGAAGTGTATTTATACTGGAGATGGCTAAATCGGAACGGCAATTAATCAGCTTGCTTTCTTTAAAATGGATTTGTACTTTTTCTCCGAATTTTGATTAGTTTCGAGATAGACTCGTGTCTGATATTAGGATTTTTCAAAGCTTGATAAAGAGTAAACGTAATCATTGATTTGTTTTTAGCGGATAAAAAAAGTTTCGAGAGTGTGATTAAAGTTGTTTGAGCGTTACTTGTTGCTTCGTAGGAAGTGATTATCGTCATCAAACATCATTTAAAACCATTCATACAAGAGTGAAATTATTTAGCGCGAACGTGTCCTTGGAAGTTTGTCATTCGAGGTAACTGACAGTAATACTCTATGCGCAACAATATTTGGTTATATGTTTCATCAACAATATTTCCAATTCTGCCTGTCTATCACAATAAATCCTGATAATCCTTAATACCTGGTATCCGAAAGGATTGCACTCCTAGGATTCAATTTAAGGCTTCCACTCGTCTTAGACATCCTGCAGTTGTCTTGCAGATCAACACCTTGTTAAAAATGATTCAAATAAACTGTGTTCCGAAGTCTAGGGTGTACTTGTGCGGAGAAAAAACCACACTAGTGACGTCCAGGAGCGATTGGTTGATATACAGCAAGGAAGCTTAATGAAAAGAATTTAAGACTGAGCGCAAAATGTTATTCTGTTTGAAGGTTATCCTTTCAGAACATTTTCTCTATAATAAGCAGTTAGGAAATCCCGTTCCTGAATCAGGTCTAGAAGTCTAGAAAAAAGTGCTAGACAATTTCACCCGTTGCCATAGATGCGGAATGTACCATATGCCAGATGGATATGATATGTCAAGATTCTTACAGTATGTCCATTCCTCGTACAGCGGCGTTGCATTCTCGTTGCATGAGGCTGATTATAAGCAGTGGATAGATAAGGCAGATAAGCGCCGAGATTATTCTGCAGTCATTTTTGTCACCCTGGGATGGTTCTATCTCTTTCCAGAGTCATTTTTCGAACTATTTGTTCACTGTAGGTAGCGTAACGTAAATTGAATCGACTCCAGTTGCATTTCCATCGGTTGAAGCTCCACTAGCATGTTCTCCCACTTTTCCGACCGAAATTTCGGTGGCCAGGAATCTTAGTTAGTTTCATTTTCTTCGTCACCTGCAGCTTTGTCTGCCTGCCATCATTTCTACGCTGACTGTATGGCAAGATTGGAGAAAAGAACTTGCATTGCAGAGCCGAAGAATGTGATTTCACTCTTTGAGGTGAACGTTCTTGCTTTCCTGCTCCTGAAAATATTCCCAAGTGAACCAAACACTGTCTAGTACTAAAAAAAGGATTGTTCAGGGAAAGACTTAAAAAGAGATAAAAAAGTTTCAATGCCCGCCTTTAGCCGGTTTTTATAGAGCAATCCTCTTCTAGGATTTAAGAACATGTCGGGGGCAAGTTCGTATATGATTATTCCTTTCCTGGATTATAGTCTGATGTTGACTAGGAATGCCTCACTTCGCATGTATCTATCGGAACATTAGGTTTAAAATTCTAATTTCCGGTGAACTTTATGATGCCTAGAAAGATCATTTTCTACCCCTATTCTTGTTCTCTGGTGGAATAGAATACTTCGTAGGTTGGTATTGGTTTAACCGTTATAGTGGCTTTCAAGTAGTTGGTTGTGAGCTTTAATACCCTTAAGTTTTATCAGTCAGTTTTTTTGTCGCTCGTTTCCTCAAGCTTTCGCTGTAAGAAGTCTAAGTTAGAATGTTTTGGTTTTTGATAAATGTTTCACAGTGTTCACCTTGTTCATTTGCATTGCACTAACGTGGATGCAATTTGGAATTTATACAACAAGAGTTTCTACATGTTTGGAACGATTTTCCGGTATTTTCCGCCTTTTTTTGTTGTTTTGTCAACGTACGTCTCTAGACGGTGTGTCATTTTATTGTTCTTTTTATGAAGACAACGAAATCAATCAGATGTTCGTATTGAGACCTGGTCGATTTTCTGCATTATTTCATGTTCATTGTGATGATCTGTCAAGACGCTTGATACTTGGCTGTCGATTATGTGACAGGCCTCGGCCAAGGCTTGGTCAACAATAACTGTTTCCTTCACCGCTCACATATTTTCCGCTGGAGCTCTTTTTGCTATAACTATTTTCGGTTTCAATCCTTAAAGTTAGGATCACTTTGTTGTTATTAGAGTGGATGCAATAGTGTGGCTGCTCTGTTAAGCCAACCCTTCGTGATTATTGCGTCCGAAGTCGTAAATATTGCCGTGTTCCAACACTCCGCTCTAACACTCATTCCGGTTCCCAGTAGCAACCAGACTATCAACTGAACACCTTTCACACTAAGGACCTAGTGTTAGAATTGTTTGTCATATTACATTGGACCCCTACATCTCGCTAGCGTTGCCATCAGGTTAGGGAAATCTCTCTTATAGCAGATATGGATGGGTAAGAGCGGAATCGCTCTCAGAGAAACCCCCTTCCGTCTGTGTCAACAGGCAATCCGTGATGTCCTTCTTTTTAAGAAGAACCGTCCGTACGTAATATGACTCGCTGTTCTAAGTGTCATTGGATGTCAATACCATACCGTTATCTTTTCTGAAGAGAGCACGATATTTTCTCAGAGGGATGGAAAAGGAGCCCGATTCGACTTATGAATGTGACGAAGGTGTGGCAGGCGTCAAAAGGAGCCAACAAAGGATGGTGACTTTCCTATATTGTACAGGCAGGACTGAAAGTACCAATGCTGAGAAATTGCATCAAGAAATAATCAGTCTGACCATGTTTTCTGCAGAACCACGGACCAAAGTCACTGATGAGTCGCGCGGTCCAGCTACCTCGGGCTTCGTTTACTCACGTTTTTTGCCACACTGCTACGAACTTTTGCCTTTCCTTTCTTCTGACGATTTCTCTCTTTGAATGGTCCCTAATTTATCAGACTCATCTTCGCTCACCAGGAGACTCATCTTCGCTGAGCTCGTACCTGTGCGAGATACCCCACATACGTATCCTTACTAAGAGCATCAGTTCAGACTTTGAAGATCGTACAAGGGCATTGACTTCATTGCGTTTATGAGTAGATGAGTCTCTTGCTGTGTTGCCCTGCACTGTTGGTCATAAAGTGCCTGAGAGCTGACATGATCAAAGAAGCTCATCTTCGAGTCTATTATAAAACCAAGGTATATTATTGATTCCTTCGTCTCGATAATTGTTTCGCAAGCCCGAACGGGGAAAAAACGAGGATTCCAACAAACACAAAAAAGTAAAGATCTAGTACTACACAACACTTAACATGAAATCGAAACGTAAAGTGTAAGCTCCGGTCTCGATTTGCTTGAAAAAAAAAAAAAAACCGATTCGGTTGATACCGAAAATACCTTGAACAAATGTTATAAAACTAACAATTGTGGAATGTTAACATAATTTCCCAAATTAAGAAATTGAAATATTTTTAAAATATGTTTAAAATAAAAGTCAATTCCATCTGGTATTTTACTTTTCATTTGTAAAGAGCAATTAAAGAAAATCCTGGCTATATGGCTAATTGGCAACTTATTATTTTGGCAGCAAACAACAAATATATCTGCTAACTTATTTTCTGGAACCAATTCTACCGCTTGGTGGAGATGGTGGGGGAGTAGGTGGAGCTGGTATAGATTGTAGGGTAGTTGTAGGTCCTTCTATTGTCTGTGGGATGGTTGTAGTAGTAACGCCACCGTCAATCGTAGAATAAGAAGGGGGGTAAGTAAATGTAGTAGTAGGTCCTGTTGTAGTTGGAGGATAATGACTTACAATCACCTCATCGATCCAATGTTGGTATTTCGATAGCTTAATGAAAAGCTGACCAGATTTCCCATTGCTATAAACTGAACTGCTGAAAATACCAATCAAATGTGGATCCTTGGGCCATCCTTGAATCAGTCCACTTCCTTCCGCATGATTTAGAGTAAGTTGATAGTTCGAGTTCCAATCAGTTGAACACAATTCCAAAAACTCATCGTATTGGCTAGCAAAGTTGGTTTTACAATCCCTTCGACAAAGGACCTTATACATTCCATAGGTCATTGCTGAGCATTGAGATGGCGGCACAGGCATGACAGCGAATCCATTATTGATTAAATCGTAGTTCTCATTCCATGTGTAGTACCGAATCGGTTGTATAAGCTCTGAAATTTTCAAGCTTATTGGAAGTTTAACCAGAGCGATGTTATCGTAGCCAGTTGGGTATGGAAACACGGCAGTCTCATCCAAGGATAACGAGAATGAGTGTCTAGTATCAAACAAACTTTCTAAAAGAAAGTGCACAGAGAATCGACCGTACTGGACACAATTCAATGCGGTGAGGATCCATTGATGGTGAATTATTGATCCTGAACAATTGTAGTAGCTGTAGGAGCCTTTGCTGATGGAAACGAAATGCGGAAATCTTTTGATGGTCTCGAACTCAGATTTGAGAGAGTTGCACATGCCCAGGAGGCAAACCAGCCCCAGAGAAAATAGCGCGATGTTCATCCTTGCCTGACTAACTTCATAAGTGCTTGCGAAGCTTATTTATACTTGATATGGATGAGAAACAAAGATAAAAACGTAGCTTGCTTTCTACTCATGGATTTCGTGTTTCCTTCTACGATTTCTAAGAATTATCGGTTGGCTTGAAAGTGATGTTAGAAATTCGTTGTTGTAGAGAATCGATGCATTCACTGATTTGTTTGTAACAGATAATGAAGTGTTCGACATGTGATTAAACTTGTTTTAGCACATGTGCTTTCCTCAACGAAGAGTAATTATCAATGTAGGAAAACATCTTAAACCACGGAAACACATATCGAAATGTTTGGATAAAAAAGGTGAATTGAAGGTTTTCAAATGGCATGGGAGTTATGGAGATTTATATTTTGAAGAAAAGCCGATTTAACGTCGTTTAATACTAAAGGTCTCCATGTAATATCACGTCCTTTCCAGGCAATCCTACTTTAGCTGGAATAACGTTACGAAATGATGATTGAATCGAAGCTCCTTCAGTGCGTTTTCCATAGGGAAACGCAAGCTCATGAACATATCAAGAGGCGACATTACTTCAATACAATTACTAACTCTAGTCTAGTGTTTTACAACGTTTGATTTATCCTGGGAATACTCGTTTTCTCCTCTTACGTAGATACTCGGGCTTCGTCCCAAGAAACGACATAAGTCAATTGCAAACAAATAAAGACTGGAACAACTTTTCTCTGAGGAGTGAAGGGGTTGAGGGTGTTAGAGTATTCTCATTTAAAGACCACTCGTTCACAGGAGAGAATCATTGAATCACTCTTGACGTTGAAAATTTTCCCGGAGGTACCTCTTACAGTTCAGTGGGCTGAACCCTACTACAAATTACCAAAACTCCAATACCACTACCATTAATTGGACTCAGATCAGTATTTCTTGCACATTGAGTGAGTACTCCAACTTCTACAACTGCCGGAGAACTTACATTGATTAACAGAATGCACTATTTTTAAATAATTACCTATTATGTAGTAATAGTATATAGTAGAGTATAGTATAATAGTAATAAAAGTATATAATATATACTATTTTTTAAACAAATTAAATAAATTAAGATGGCGCCAGCGAAAAGTACGCAGCGTATTAATTTGATACATACGCCATTTTGATCGTCTGACATTCAGCTACAAGCAAACACAAGTTGAATCCGGTAAAACTAACGTGTCTGTTGTATTGTGTTGATCAATTATGTCTAATTTGGTGCCTGAAAAGGAGCATTTGCGGTACGCATTGCTTTTCTTGTACAACCATAAGAAAAAGGCTGTTGAAAGTCATCAATAATGACATGTGAGACATTGTGTCGACAATTCAAAGTAATTTCAACTGTAGAAGACAGTGAACGCTTTAGTAGACCAGAAAAATGCGAAAAGAAGGAATTGGGGGAGTTATTGGATGGTGATCTTACTCAAATTATTAGCAAAAAAATTAAATTCGCAACAGAAAATGATCAGCAGACGTTAATGAGCGATGGATAAGAGCAATATTTAGGTAAGTGGGTTCCACACGATTATATCCACCGCCAAATGGAAAATTGCAAGTTCACTTGTGAAATGCTGCTTTGGCGCCACGAAAGGAAATCATTTTCTCATCGAATTGTAACGGTTGACGAAAAATGCATTTATTTTGAAAACCGAAAGAGATAAAAAATCGAAGCTTTCACCTGGCGAAGCTCGTCCGCTTCGGCAAGAAGATCATGCTCTGTGTCTGGTGGGACCAGAGTGATATTGAGTATTGTGAACACTTGTAACCCGGCAAACCGTTAATACACAACGCTCTCGCTAAAAAGTGATAAATTTCAACCACGCAATAATCGAAAAACTACCAGAATGAGTCAGAAGACATTGCAATGTGATTCTGTTAAACGACAACGCATCGTCGCACATAGCGAAACCAGCGAAAGACACAGTTAATTCACTTGGATGGGACATTCTTCTGCACTCCGATACTTTCCATACTTGACGCCATGTGATTAACACCAATTTGCGTCAATGAGGCACGCGCTTGCAGAGCAGCAAATTTCAGACAAATGCTTTGTCGCAAAAGACAAGCAGTTTCTCTGGCATGGTATTCATACATTACCTGAAGGATGAATTTACTATCAGTGTTGGAATTACGTTGTAGTGCACGACCATCTACATACTACTGCTTAAACGGTTTCATAGCTTAAGAGGCTTTTCGGCGATAGAATCTGCATATTGAACCATTTTGGAACCAATGCCGTTAGTAATTGCAGAGGCAAATCCTATAAACCCTCATTCCTTGATATTTTCAATGCCTGAAAGAGTACCTTCAACGGCACGAGGGTAACAAGGATGTAGGTACTTTTGAAATAGGATGTCGTACTTAATATGAGTGGCAATAAATAGGGATAGTTAGCTAAACATAAAATGGCTTGCGTAGCTAATCAATGTCCTGAAATTGTCGACCATTTGATTTAATGATGACACTCATTTCTAATTGATCCTTCTGTTCAGCGCACAAAAATGTCTTAATTCTTACCAGCACAAGTATAGTAAGTCACGGTCTCTAGATTACGTACTCTTTACTCTGGAGTATGATGATGTCTGTCACGTCTTTTCATTATGCACAAAATGGGATGGCTAGTGTAATGTTGATTGGATAGCACAGCTTGTTGGAAATTTAAGAGAGTCCCGTGTATCTTATTTAATTAGAGGTACTCTGAAACTGGTTGACAAATAGAACCAGTGAATAAATTACGCTCAGTATTAAAAATCAGGAAGTACACAATCGATTATACTAGTGTCATACAAGAATCGAGGGTGGGGTGGTCTCTTCTATATAAATTTGTCTGTGCTCATCTTTCCCGCAGGATAAGTAACTTCTGTGACTCGACGGTGTCAAATCGTTGACAGCGAAGGTGTTCAGTCAATAGTCCAGTTCTTATGTGCCCGCTCCTACCGTTAAAAATAGTAAACATTCAAGATGCTTTTGATGTGTCAAATTTTGATATCAAGCCGTTTCTTAACGAATACTTTCAATTAACACTCCTGCTTGTCCCTTCACATTTTAAGGTATGAGCTTTATTTACAACAAACTTAACAAAATAAAGATGCATTCGATTTTTAATTTTTGTTTTGAGTGATTCACTGAATGCATAGCCCATTGTTGAAGTCACCAAGTAACCTCTTAGCGAAAGGCTAATCTTTGAAGGATTGAAATGGAAGTATATACGATTTGAATTTACTTATTCATAGAAGTTCCTTATTTTTGAACGTGAATTCTATTCGAAAGAGCTGTGGGAGTGACTACTGGAGGCGGTCTTACAGTTGTAGACAAAGAATAGTGCCAACTCGTTACTTCGTCGATCCATTGGGTGTACTTCGATAGTTTGATAAAAACTTGGCCAGACTTTCCATTGTTGTAAGCAGATCTGCTAAAAATTCCAATCAGATGAGGATCCTTTGGCCATCCTTGAATCAGTCCACTTCCTTCAGCATTATTTAGACTAAGCTGGTAGTGACGGGTCCAATCAGTTGAGCACAATTCCAAAAACTCATCGTACTGGATACCGAAGTTAAGCTTGCATTCCCTTCGACAAAGGACTTTGTACATTCCGTAAGTTAATGTTGAGCTCCGTTGTAAGTTGAAGCCAGGCATGACAGCAAATCCATTATTTATTTTGTAATACTCCTCGTCCCACGTATAATATCGAATAGGACTTAAAAACTCGGAGAACTCCAGATAAATTGGTAGTTTGACTAAGGCGATGTTGTCATAACCTGTTGGATATGGGAAGACGGCGGTGTCATCCAAGGATAGAGAGAATGACTGTTTAGTGTTGTGCAGATTCTCCAAAAGAAAGTGAACAGAGAATCGACCATAGCGAACACAATCCAATGCGGTCAGGATCCAATTGTTGTCGATGATTGATCCTGAACAATTATATGGGCTGTATGTATCTCGGGTGATGCTAACGAAATGAGGAAACCGTTTGATGGACTCGAATTCAGGTCGGTAAGAGTTACACAGTCCTGTGGCACAACCACATTCACATGGTAGAGTTAAACTCAGAAGGCAAACTATGCCCAAAATAAGTATCGCGATGTTCATCTTTGACAGACTAACATTTGTACCGGATGTGAAGGGTATTTATAGGTGAATCTGAATAAGGAATGATAGCAACAAATCAGCGTGCTTCCTGCTCACAAATTTAAATTTAATTTTTTGTTTTTAGATTGTAGAAATCATCGCTTAATTTTGATAGTGATCAGTTCTTACTAAGGTTAGATATTTTGACTGGAAATAATAATCGATTTCCGCGTACTAGATAATGGAGTGTTCAACATGCTGTTGATGTCGTTGGAGCATGTTTACTTTCTTTGCAGAAGTTAATTATAAATGTTGGATACCATCTACAATCACCAAACCATGGGTGGTTTTTGTATTTTGGATAAAATTGGGTTTTTTCAATTAATACGCAGTCAAAATTAATAGAGTTGTGTTCGTGAGAAGTAGTTTTATGCAGCATCAAGGAGTAATATCGTCTACGTTTTCCCCCCGAAGGATGATGGACAGAAGAAGTGTTTTTTAAATTCAGTTCCTGATTTGAAAATGCGAATTGAAATTTCATTTTCAAAACTGTGACCTGAAAATGTTTGTGATGAAGAGGGATGGAGGGGGAGGGGGGTGTTTGAAAGGCTTTGTGATAGTCAAAGTCAAAGAACTTTGATATTTTTGTATTCTAAAGCATTCTCGAAACATAAATGATCGAGGTTACCATTTAGAGTAACGTTTAAGGACTTATCTACATCTTTATCCAACTGGGCTTTCCGGTTAATGTTAAAAAATTGTAGGCAGCTTCATGAGGGGACGAACTGCCATTGCAGTGTCTAGTGGAGCTAGCTCTGAACCCTTTATCATTACTTCGGGGGTCCCACAGGCGTCCATACTGGGTCACATTCTCTTCAATATGTTTACACCCGACATCCCAGGGATCAGGAATAAATGTTAACCTGGAATCGAGGTGAATCTCTTCGCTGACGACTTACTGGTGTGGTCTTCTGAGTACAATCTCCGCTTCGCAAGGACGAGACTCCTAAGGTACCTGGACTCGTTAACTTTATATGATGAAAAGTGGGGGGTGAGGGTTGACGCTATGAAAAGCGAGCTGATTGTTTTCAAGGACCCACATCAAAAATCTGGACGTCACACGAGTAGTATCTGTGACACCAGAATAAAGCTGAGCAGGCAGATGGTACACAACTGCTCGAAGCAAACTAAGTATAATGGTAATTTTTGGTAGGCAGAACAACAACTTGAAAACTTTGATAACTTAGAGTGACGTTTCTACTTCAATCAATAACAACAATGAAACGATGTCCTGGATATGAGTGACGTACTAACAGATGTGTAACGGACAACAATACTTACCAAGTGAAATCTTTTTTTGTTCGACAAGCACCTAGTCAATAGTCAGACAAACTTGCACATATTTATTTTGGAAAATATTTAATTAATTAATTCAACTAATTACGCGTTCTAACTTTATATATATATATACACACATATATATATATATATACATATATATTATATATTTATGAACAAAATTAATTTGACCATTCAATTGATTTCTCAATGAAAATATGGAGGTGTTGGTAATTCTGTACTAGGACCTGGAATAGTAGGTATAGTGATTGGAGTCGGATATTCGGTTGTAGTGGGTGGGATAGTAGTAGGAGTAGGATATCCAGTTGTAGAAATAGGAAATCTGGTAGTACTTGTCGTTGTCATGAGAGTTCCTCCCATAATGACTTGATCGATCCATTGCAAGTACTTTGATAGCTTGATGAAAACTTGACCTGATTTCCAGTTGCCATAAACAGAGTTGCTGAATATTCCAATCAAATGCGGATCCCTTGGCCATCCTTGTATCAAACCACTTCCTGTGGAACTGTTAAGTGTAAGTTGGTAGTTTCGATTCCAATCTGTCGAACACAATTCCAAAAACTCATCGTATTGGCTACCAAAGTTAGTTTTGCATTCCTGCCGACACAGGACTTTGTACATTCCATGAGTCAACATGGAGCTTTGTTGTAAGTTGAAGCCAGGCATGACAGCGAATCCATTATATTTTTTATGATACTCCTCCTCCCATATATGATATGGGATTGGTCTCAAAAGCTCTGAGAACTGCAGGTAAACTGGAAGTTTAACTAGAGCAATGTTGTCGTAGCCAGTTGGATACGGGAAAACAGCAGTATCATCCAATGATAGAGAAAACGAGTGTCTGGTGTTGTTTAGATTCTCCAGGAGGAAGTGTATGCTGAAGCGACCATAGCGAACGCAATCCAATGCGGTCAGGACCCATTGATGGTCAATGATTGATCCAGAACATTTGTACGAACTGTACGCATCTCTGGTGATGGTGACGAAATGAGGAAATCGTTTGATTGACTCGAACTCAGGTTTATAAGAGTTACACTGGCCTGTGGCACAGCCACCCTCACAAGGTGTGTTGAATCCTAGAAGGCCAATCACGCCCAAGGTAAGTAATGCAACGCCCATCTTTCCCAGACTATCCTTTGCATTGCGTTTTCAGGGTATTTATATTCAACACGGATGTAGAAAAAAAAGAATGCATACAAATTATCTATTTTCCCCTTCATTGACACTGACTTTATTTGTTTGAATTCTAGGAATCATTGGTTAACATTGACAGTGATCATTGTATATGGTTGTTTGTAATTTCACCTGATAAAGAATCGATCCATTCGTTGTTATTTTTTGCATCAAGTAATCGAGTGGTGAACATGGGTTTAAAAATTGTTTGTAGATTTCTGCTTGGCTTTGACAAGGCAAAACCTTGATTTAGCACACTTGCAGACATTTAACATAGCTAACATAGTATATAATATAATTAAACTGATAACAAAGAAATAAATGTTATGCTCGACATAGGAATATCAAGCCTTTATCATTGGCAACAAGATCTCCTCTTTTGATAAAAGGGATTAATATACCTTTATTTTCTCAAATTCAAAGCACTGTAGAGAGTGCAAGGCAGTCCTTCTCTCCATGATATGTAGCCTTTCGCCTCCCTTTCAAGGAGCCTTTTGCTCTGGAAGCAGTCCTTCTCTTCATGATATGTAGCCTTTCGCCTCCCTTTCAAGGAGCCTTTTGCTTCTGGAGGCTTTGACAGCGTGGTTGAGGTATGCGACGCGAGTGAATGAGTTGAGGGGGGGGGGGGACTCTTAAGATGATTGGAGAACCGACCAACGGCTCGACCAGTCTCTTTAATTGTCCAAATCTTTATCGATAGACAAATTCATCTTTGCGTTACGCAAAGATTTAAACTAAGGAAGTCATCAATCAGTCATAAGTCAGCTGTAATTCGGGATCAATTGCATGCAAATTTCAAGGAGAATGCACCCTCAGGGCCACGAATGGAAGTCGGGTGTTCCGAACTTAAAGAAGGTCGTGAAAAAGTTTGAACATAATGTGATCCAGCGAAGACTCCTCTGCTCCAGCATCACGCCTGGCAACGATGCAACTGTTCGCGAACTTACTCAAAGGGATCATCGCCCTACTGTAGCAGAAATCCATAAAGAAATGGAAATCAGTGTTGTAAGTGTACACACCGTCGTTTGATGCCACCTTGAATTTCGCAAAATTTTGGCGATTTGGATTCAACATCTGCTTACCCCCGAACACAAAAATGCTAGGGTCGAAGTTTGTCAAAGGTCTCTTGCTCGTTTTCAAGATGAAGGGCAGGCTATATTGTACCGCATTGTAACGTGCGCTGAAACGTTTATTCAAAACTACAATCCAGGTTCGAAAAATGCTAGTATGGAGTCGAGAAAAAAGAAGTGGGTGCCAGGATCATCGAAAGTAAAAACACGCTTTTCAGTCAGAAAAGTTATGTCAACGATGTTTTGGGATTCTCAAGGAGTTTATCTTATTGACTTTCTCCACGTCGTACCTCGTCTCTGAATAAACGCAGTTTACAATTGTGGCCTTCATGAACAGGTTCGAGCCACACAGTGGTCTTAAAAGCGACAATGACAATGTAAGATCGCATACTGCAGCCCTAACAACCCAAAAATTGGCTGAAATGTAAAGAACTTCGCTTGAATACCTTCCCTACAGCCCCGCCCATTCAACGTGTAATATGCATATGTTTGGACCTGTCAAGGGAACACTTGAAAGAGAGGGTTTTGCAAACAATCAACAGGTTGAACAGTTTGCGCGCAATTGGTAGGATATCCGCTAGACATCATTCTTCAGAAATTACAGGAAAAACCTTCCTGTTCGAAGAAATGTGCGGTGAAAATGCATTACTATGGAAGGGAACTGTGTAGAAAAATAACTCTAAATGGGTTTTTTCTTAATTATTTTAACGACTTGTTCGTATTTGGAAGTCCTTCGTGGTATAGCAAATTAGAGAGTTTCCCGCTGGCGATATATCAGCGTCGTGCACCACAGTCCTTTGAGAAATCAAAGAAACAAAGAAGAAAGAGTACCGTTATGTCAATTTAAAAATGCGTATTTAAAGTGCTGTTTATCGCTCTTTTCGGAAATGACATTTGTGTGATGGACATTTGACATGAGCACTGCCATGATCTCATCCATCCAACTAAATAAGGTCACTTTTACCAACCATAACAGGGACTAGAGACTACAACGCTTATTATTACGTACGATCCCGTCCAAATTCGCTTTCAGTAGCAGTTGGAGACAACCTTCAACATCTGAAAGCCGAATATCCGCTTTGACAGTTCAAATTATGTGCACGTATTTTTTAACACTACAACTTTTATACTCTCAGTATAAAATTTTGAAATTTTCTTTCGGCCAAATCACGATTCGTTTTTTTTGCTGTACGTACTTGGACTCCATTCTTTGCGGATATAAACAACATTATTGAATCCAAATTTGTATGCAATATTTAAATTTGTGGCAGTTTGTGTTTCTGATTGATAATTTTGTTGAATTTTCTTGTATTAAATTAAAAGCATTGTGAAAATTGATACCATAATCTAGTTTTCAGTTTTTTCCGTACAATTACGTAGCTCGTACCAAAAATGCCGACACAGATGACATATGTCAGAGTGCATTGATAATGTGTTTTTGAACTTTTAGCTTTACTTGCTTCGCTTGAAGCATTGAGCAAAGCCAGCGAATCCTCAAGAGCATCCTCCAAGAGAAAGCAGGATTCTACGATGAAAATTAAATTAAATGACTTTCAGGTAGCGAAAAGAATTACACAGTCCTTTCTCATTGTGCCGTTCAAAAGACCAATGCTTCCAAGGCTAAATCATGATTTTTGTAGGGTATATTAGTGCCTGTACAAAACAATCGGGATGAAATTTCTTTTCTGGACAACACTAATTAAGCTTGTTTTGTTTTTTTTAGATATTTTTACAATATATTATTTTATGATAACTCATAATATAAAAGATTATAATATATCATAATAAAAAGATTATTTATGCTGTCAAAAATTCACAACAAATAAAACAAAACAGTTTTTTCGAATTTACTTATGCATTATATTTACTTATCTATATTTTATTTCTGAAAGCATACGGAGGGGATGGCGGAGGAGTTATAGGGGTACTTGTGGTAGGAATGTTTTCACCCGTTGCTAATGGGGGTGTTGGTGGAAGAGTTGGCGCAGTAGGCGAAGCAGAGATTGTTTCATTTTCTGCTTGAGGAGGAGTTGGAGGGACCGTTGGTGGAGAAAAAGGAGTTTTACTCTCCTGCGCAGGGGGAGTCGGTGGGTAGGTAAATTCACCCAAAGGCAGTGGTGGTCCTGTACTGGTAATATAATTCCACGTAGTAACAGCATCCGGGTACGATGTTGTTGCACCCGATCTTGTCATAACTTCATCCATCCAATGTCGATATTTCGATAGTTTGATAAAGACTTGACCTGATTTCCAGTTGCCATAAACAGAGCTGCTGAATATTCCAATCAGACGTGGATCCCTAGGCCATCCTTGTATTAGACCACTCCCTTCAGCACTGCTTAGCGTGAGTTGATAGTTTCGATTCCAATCAGTCGAACACAATTCTAAGAACTCATCGTATTGGCTACCAAAGTTAGTTTTGCATTCTTGCCGACACAGGACTTTGTACATTCCATGAGTCAACGTGGAGCTCTGTTGTAAGTTGAAACCAGGCATGACAGCGAATCCATTATATTTTTTATGATAATCCTCGTCCCATGTGTAATACGAAATTGGTCTCAAAAGCTCTGAGAACTCCAGGTAAACTGGAAGTTTGACCAGAGCGATATTATCGTAGCCAGTTGGATATGGAAAAACGGCAGTGTCATCCAAAGATATTGAAAACGAGTGTCTGCTATTGTGCACGTTTTCTAGGAGGAAGTGTATGCTGAAGCGGCCATAGCGAACGCAATCCAATGCGGTCAGGACCCATTGATGGTCAATGATTGATCCAGAACAATTGTACGAACTGTACGCATCTCTGGTGATGGTGACGAAGTGAGGGAATCGCTTGATTGATTCGAACTCAGGTTTATAAGAGTTACACTGGCCTGTGGCACATTGACACTCACATCGAATTGTCAAACCTAAAAGACAAAGTAAACTCAAGAAAAGTAGCACGTTACTCATATTTGTCAGACTAACTTCCGAGCTGGTTGGGAAGGGTATTTATACCTGATATAGATGAAGCGCAACAACAACCTATTAACTTACTTTCTGTTTGTGAACTTTTCCTTTTTTGTTTACAATTTGGCGCTATTTTTGAAAAACTCCCCTTTATGTTGTTCGCAAAAATTATGGATTGATAAACGACCAATGCATGCATTTATTTGTTTGTACCAGATAATGTATTGTTCAACATGTGATTAAAGTTGTTTTGACATTTCTGGTTTGTTCGTGGAAGGTAATTATCAATGTAGAACAACATATCCAACCACGGAAATAACAGTAGAATGGTTTGAAATACAGGAACTTGGAAATTTCCGATTAGAAGAGGTTGTACGAAGGTTTGTTTTGGGGTGTACAGAGTCCGTTGGTTATTATTGTTTTTCTGGATGAGACACTGTTGGATACAATATTGGTAAGCATTTGCCTCATTCATTGAAAAAGGGCCTTCCCGTGCAGATTGTCACTAATGTCAGGCAATCAAGTATATACTTTTTATTAAGCTAACTGTCTGATCGTTATGTACAACGTTGTTCTACTGGTAAAACGCGGCAAGCAACTC
The DNA here is from genome assembly GCA_954870665.1 of Stratiomys singularior. Lineage (NCBI taxonomy): Eukaryota > Metazoa > Arthropoda > Insecta > Diptera > Stratiomyidae > Stratiomys > Stratiomys singularior. Next base: position 6,270,753 of record OX940881.1, on the reverse strand, counting down.
TTCAAACTGGAAGAAACAGAGGAAGAAATACAGAACACTGATGAGTATGACATTTAAAGATTCAGACAAATTCCGTATGCAGACGCACTCTACAATGCGTTACGTCTCTGTTTCCCTGCCAGTTGTTTCTGTTGCACTACTTTACTGAGAGGATCTCCTTATATTCGGAAGTCAAGTAGTAGTACAGACCATAGCGTGCTGACTAGGACAGCGTACCTATCTGAAGCGCTAACACTCTACGGTGGCTTCAATGTTAGAGAAACGGCAAAAGTACTAGCAGGTTTGCAGATGTATTGAGATTTTAAGCAAAAGCTTTCTGATGGATCATCTTGATTGACCCATAAATGAGAGAAAATTCATTCTTTGTTGCTTTGTATTGAGCTGTCTTAGTTTACTCGGGAAACTATCAGCTAATATGGCTGTTTAACTGTGTGTTTTTGATTGGCTTGATTGCTACTTGCCTGATACCATGCACTCCAATATTCGTTTGGTTTCCAATATTGTACGAGATTTTTCGCATATTTTGGCCAAGAAAAGAGCCTTGGAGAGCTTAATTTAGCTTTTATTCGTTACCGACCTTCCTGCATGAAGGCATCAAGGATTTAGTCCATCAGCTAGTTCCTTAGAATCCGTGTTAGATATTCAGGAACTTCGAGACTTTCCAGGCCATTCAGGAAGTCCACGCACATAGTGAAAAAATACGTCTTCCTGATATCAAATGCAGACTAAACGTTTTCTAGACTTGTTGGGTCTTTATTCACCCAGTGGGCCACGCTCAGAACTTTTGAGGTCACATCAATGGTCAAGAATCCAGTTTTAAGACGATATTGTCAGAGAAATAGGTTACCTGCATTCTGGAGTGTGTTACTGAGTCATTTCTTCGACAGTTTTTCCAGTATATTCCCAACTATGTCCAGAAAATAACGGGTGATAGCGCTGATAAGCGGTGACGTAACAATGCTTCAAGAAAAGGTTTTCGCGCAGACTTAACTTGAATTCACGACGCATCATGTATGGCCAAAAACGAAAGCACAGTCGTAATATTTTTGCTAGGACGTCATTTGATTATGGTGACTTTCGTGTCTTACCTGGCAACACTGCCTTTTCCAGTTCCACGTTTATAGGGAGTTGGTGCTCCGGTAATATTGAGTATTGACCACTTTTAACATTGGAGGGATTCTTATTGAAAATAAACAATACGAGCTTATCCCACTCTCGAGCTGAAAGTGTATAAAATGGCTATTTACAGCCGAGCCTTCGAGCGAGTATGTTGGAGCCTTGTTCTTAGGGTAACTTCCAAGTATTCCAGGGGAACTTCCAGGTATACTTTATGTACGACACCATATCGAAAAATTGGAAAAAATTTTCAACTTACCTGTACGCTGCAATCTTTGGTTTCCACATCTCATTAAAGAGAATCTTCTAACTGAAGACATTTCCCATGCCTGATCTCCAAAGATATTGAGTATTTGTATTGCAAGGTGCGGATTCATCCCATTTCTCAGAAAAAGTTGGCAAAGTCCTGCTCGGAAGATATGTTTACTTTTCTCCAGTTATTTGTCAGTAGCAGTGCCGTAGATGTTGCACTGTCGTGGATGTACTTTGACTACTCCCTTACCATCTGTCGTTTGTACCATATGTTATGACATTTGTTATAAACGTAGGTCCTATCAAACCCTTATATGCCGTATATAGGCGTTTGCCAGTAAAGGCAATAAAGAGGAATAATTCTTTATCCTTTACTTTAGAAAACGCACTCAATTTTCATCACGCAGTTGCTCAAGTCGTATTCTGCTTCTCTATCTGGAAGTTCGATGATAGCTGGTATTTAGTTCCCTTCCGTTCACTGGTCAGCCTCGGTTCAAGCACACATAAGACAAAAACTCCTTTTGAGTGCCTTATTTTGTTTTTGGTTTTATTATTAGAGATATTGGTTTTTCGCTGCACGAGGACTGGCACAGGCGTGGTCACTTGTGATGTCCGATTAGTTCGATCAGCATCTCCAGGAGTCCAAAAACAACATCCTTGCATGTGGTTTACAGTGCGTTGCACGCAGTGTTTCTTTCTGATTGGGATACGCAAAAATCTTTAACCTCTGAAATTTGACCCCCCAGATCAATCAAAGCTTAGCAATGTTTACAGACTGTTAACATTTTCTTGGTTAAAAAATGAAGGTCCTACCATCTCTTGTGAGGCAATTTTTAAACGCTTGCTGATTTACCTCTAACAAAATCCTGCGGCTTTTACATTCACATTGCAGCATTCACGATCATATTGAGCTTTATCGAAATGATCATTTTCGCCCAAAATCTAATTGGCGTCCAACTATTTCTCAAGATCCATCCAGAAAAGTTTGATGCAATCTATGATCAGTAGGTTTGGATTTTTAGTTTATTGAATTTTTGGGGCCTTCAAATAATTATCTTCATTGGTTGAATATTTGCAAATGACACATAACAGAGATTTGGATTGCTTCTCATATTGTGGCTTAACGGTACAGTGTTCTTGGCTTTACGAGTAGTCCAACAATGCGTAGAGCTGCGTAGAGCTCCTGCACGCGTACAAATGAATCAATTCTGTCAAATGTAACGCCGAAGCCGCAAATACAGCATTTACAACATAAATTTTTTTCAATGCACAAAATATGTGGCATATTGAGCATTTATTTCGATAATAAATTCTAATAATTCTTGCGCGCTGTTGAATCGTCAACCTTTCCATGATTTATTGCCAAACTATACTGAGGTCAACGATGAAACTTTAAGCATCTACAAGGAATCTTTTAAGAAAACACACGCGCATATCTTGGATTGGAGGTTATCAATAAGAACATATCTAAGCCTGTGCGGAATCGACGATAGTGGCAAATGATGAACTGAAAAAAAGCGCAATCATCTTATGTGAAAATATGCATACACTGAAATGAATGGATGAAACCATTTGTTTGGCAATAGAACGACCTCTTGGAAACGTTTGAGCTGCGGGTAGGCCATAAAACAGCAAGCGATTGACAACTTTTTGGTCGCTATAAAAAATAATAAGAGAAATGGTCTGCCTTGTTTTCGTGTATTAAGTTACCGCGAGATAGGATCACGGCTAGTTGTGAGTAAAAGAAAAAGGAAGACTGATTTTTGGTGGCTTCCTTTTCTGATTCTAGTTCTCTCTAGCTCAGATCGCCTTAAGATAAGCAAGTGCCGAACGGAATGGTCATAAGATCAAAAGTAAAAGTAGGCAACTCTAAATTCCATCGAAGAACCTCGCATAACTAATTGTCAATATGTGAATCCTTATGAATTAATGTAGTCCGTTTATTCCGTTGCATAGAATTGTTTATTGTAAGTTTATTCCGTTTCATTATCACCCTAAAGTATTGAGACACTCTTGGTGTTAACTCTTGGTGCTGGCATCCTTTCTCAGGATATGTGCGAGATAACGAGATCACAATCAAGGCTACGTTATATCGATTTCCAGCAGTGTGAGAGTTTCTGGACTGATACATTGACTTTAATGTAAGGATCTTTAGAGTAGGTAGACAGTCACTAATTTTCACTAATTTTTCGGTATGAGGATAAATATCCCGGTGAGCTGTTTTGTAGTTTAGAGGAATGCTAATTGTTTTGGGCACAAGCGAATAGTGTTTGTAATGGGCCTAATTCGTCTGACGATTTCAGTCAGTATCCTCTCGTCATCAACTTGGTTTGAAAGGGAATAGTTTTCGGGAAGCTAAGAGGGTCCCTTCTTTCATTGTTGCGGTGACACGTATTATGAGTATTCAATGAGTAGATGGATTCGGTACTAGTCATCGATGAAGAGCGGTAAAAAAAGTTTTTGTTTGTTTGATTGCAAGCAGATAACCAAAAAGATTCCAGGGACCTCCACTGGGTTTCAGGGTTGTTGTACTGATTCCATACGTTCCATAGAAACATGGGTTGAAAGTTTTGTTTTTTGCTATGTGCTTGCATTGAAAATGAGAACATGTCTAAGGAAGCATCATCTAGAGGCACATCCTTCTTTGTGATTAACGGGGTTGTGACGTTGTATTTGAAAAGACACATGACAAGATTTGAGTTCGGAAATCAATTCGAGGAAATATTTCATCAGGTAGCTTTCAAACTCCTTTAAGGGCTTGAGGGTTCTCAAGAGGGAGCACTGATAGAGTGAAGGAAGGGAAGCAAAGGAAGAAAATGATTTTCATCCTGCGGAAACTTTTTCACAGTTCTGAAAAATGAAGCAACTTTTACCAATTTCATAGACGTTACTTTGTATATAAATAAATTTAATGAAAGGATAATCGATTCCAAATAATTTTGTATCCTATAGGATGTTCGTACGTTAACATTATTTTTTTTGTACGCCAGATAAGCTCCTCAGTTGAAACGTATTGTTTTCGAGCTTAGTTTAAACTGCATATGATCTGAATTTATTATTTGAACTATTTATTTTTGGAAAACATATGGGGGTGAAGGCGGGGGTGTTGGTGGTTGTTGCACAGTTGTTGGCGGTGTCCAAGTTGTGCTTGTAGTAGGTGTAGTAGTTGGTGTGGTAGATGTAGTGGGTCGTGGTGTGGTCCTAGTGGTTGTTACATATGTTGGTGTAGTTGTTGTCATAGGTCCCATAATGACTTCATTGATCCAATTTCGATACTTGGAAAGTTTGAGATAAACTTGACCTGATTTCCAGTTGCCATAAACAGAGTTGCTGAATATTCCAATCAGACGTGGATCCCTTGGCCATCCTTGTATCAGACCACTTCCTGCAGAACCGCTTAGCGTGAGTTGATAGTTTCGATTCCAATCAGTCGAGCACAATTCTAAGAACTCATCGTATTGGCTACCAAAGTTAGTTTTGCATTCTTGCCGACACAGGACTTTGTACATTCCATGAGTCAATGTGGAGCTCTGTTGTAAGTTGAAGCCAGGCATGACAGCGAATCCATTGTATGCTTTGTGATACTCCTCGTCCCATGCGTAATACGAAATTGGTCTCAAAAGCTCCGAGTACTCCAGATAAACTGGAAGTTTGACCAGAGCGATATTATCGTAGCCAGTTGGATACGGGAAAACGGCGGTATCATCCAAAGATATTGAAAACGAGTGGCTGGTGTTGTGCAGATTCTCCAGGAGGAAGTGTATTGAGAAGCGACCATAGTGAACGCAGTCTAACGCGGTCAGGACCCATTGATGGTCAATAATTGATCCAGAACAATTGGATGACCCGTATGCATCTCTGGTGATGGTGACGAAGTGGGGAAATCGTTTGATTGACTCGAACTCAGGTTTGTAAGAATTGCACTGACCAGTGGCACATCCTCCTTCACAAGGGCTTGTCCAACCTGACAGGCAAACTAGACCCAATAATACTATCGCAGCTTTCATTTGTAACCAACAACTAGTTTTTGGGTTGAATGTTGAAGAGTATTTATACCCGATATGGAAAGGAAAAACGACAAAGAATCAGCTCGCTTCCTGCATATGAGCTGGTTATTTAAGTCTGATAAACAATCAATGCATCCATCGGTTTGTTTTGATCAGATAATGGCGTGTTGAACAACAACGATTAGATTTGTTTTCAGAGCTCTTTGGAATTTTCGAAGAAAGTTGGTATGAACGTGTGTTAAAATTTTCAGTTAAAAAATAGAAAAAAAGTAGAAATTCATGAGCATTAAAACTGAACTTGTGAAGTTGGAACTGGGAAGTTCATGGCTAGCACCTTGCCTTCCTGTTGGAGTTATTTTTAGTTATCTAAACATTTTATTCCTAGGATAAAAATCACTCTGAAAAACATATCGCCTTCCCGTGAGGATTGTGCAATCGCCACAAAAAGCAGCAAATATCTGTGGGCCAAAAAATTGTTCATGCACCTTGAAGACAATGCAAAAAGGTTCCTTTGCGACAGCTCGTAAGTAAGTTGAAACCAAAAAAACAATTAATCTGAAGTTAAAATTGGGGCACACTTCCATCTGAAAAGCAGCTGGAGGCGCTGGTAATTCTGTCTCAAAAGCGGTATACCTTCAGTGCCCAAAAAACATTTTTCGTCCCAAAAAATCGATGAATGTTCATGTCTACTGACCGTTTACATTCACAAAGATCAACAAGAGTAAATAAAACAAAAATACATCTTACCTTTAGTTGAAAAGTCGATTAATGTATCGTCACCGAAAGGTCTGCCTTTCTACATTGTCACGTGAACCCTTGCACGTTTCAAATGGGCCATCCATCCCCAAAAGGGATTCTCCTTTGATCCAGGATAAATCATTTCCTCACGTCAACGTTTGATTTTTCCAGCTCGCGACTTTAAGTTCAACATTCAAAAGGACTTTTTCCAGTCTCTTTCACAATTTACATTACACGTTTATATCCTTACAGCAAAAAAAAAAAAACGATATCCATTAGCTACAATGAACAAATAATTTCAGAAAATAATTTCTAGAGCGTAAAGGAATCTCTGAACATTTTGTATATATTTCAAACTGAGGATTGAGAGTTGCGAACTCAGACTTGACAACATTTATACCCGGTTGGTCAGCATAAGATGATGGCGAAAGAAAACGGAAAAATTTAAAAATGTTTTCCTCTCTTACGAGGATGTGATTCTGAATGGTTGTTTTGTAGCATGCAGAAAAGTTGTGAACATAAACATATATTTCACATTTCATTTAATGACTTTTAAGATTTCTTTCTGTTTTTTTTCCGTTGCTTCGCGTTTCTGTCCTTGTTGAGCTGCTTCGTTGCTAGTATGATGATGGTCTGCCTTGAAATTGGTTTGGTTGTGATGGTAGAAGGTAGCTAAATGCGAAACAAATAATAAAAGTTTAAATGCGTTAAAGAATGTTTTAAATGCTGTGGAATGTGTGCTGCGTTCATCTGGCGATAATTTTGAGTTGCCAAGGAGACTTCCTTACAAGAGACTTTAAGCTGAAAGATTGCTTTAAATCAAATGTAAATTCAAAATATTAACAGCATTGAAAACGTTGGACAGACAGCAGATCTATAAGTTTTTGTTAGTAGTTTGGATAAAAATAAACCCGGCTTTGAAACAACTTCAAATTCTAGTTTATCCTCATTTTCTATCCGAACTATCGTTGTTTTCAATTCCTGAGACGTTTATTCAAACTCAAATAGTCTTATAACGATCAAATTTTACAATTTCAGCTTAACTGTTAGTCCAATCACAGGGGATCAAAATGAACAGAAATAGGGTGAGGGCGAATATTTCAGCCAACATCGTCTAAGCAGCCAAATTGTGGAATTAAGGTTGAAGCATGGTCCAATTTTCAAAAATCGAATTCGAATTATAAGTCCTTCGTACCTCAAGAAGATCAATCAGGGATCGCAAGTCTTGGACAGGTACTGTACTTTAAATCCACCAATGGTAAATCCTGCAAGGATCCCTTATATGATATTATAGGAGTGGACAAACTGGAAGACATCAATTCTACCTGCTGGTAGAATTTTAGATGAGTGGTAGCCCACACGCTTCGTTATTCAGTTATAAACGCCCTCGGTGATAAAGGAGTCTAACTCACGCCTATTGTTTTAGACTTGAAAACAAGGATACTTGTTGCTTCAGGAATGTATTTGAAATAGAAGCAGCTTTAAATTGTGTATTTAGGTTGGAAATGGTTGTACACTGATGCTTGAAGTCAGGGCATGAGTAAAGATCGCCCCCAAGGGAACGAAACCAAATAGTTGGTACAAAAGGAGCTATACCAGAAAAATTTATCTTGTTTTGTCGGAGCCAATCCTCACCTGTGTTTGAAATTCCTCCAATACGCGCGAACCACAAGGCTAGAGACAGGACCTCGTTGTGTGGTAATTGTGAGTAAGCAAGGATAAAAGGTAGACTTGCCCGGTTTAAGCACATGACGATTTTTGCCAGGGATGACATGAACTGAAATACATTTCAGGTACAGGGAAGAGTCAGGTTTTCGAGGAACAAGAAGAACTTGAGCCAAAACGGTTGTGCAATGATCCATAGCCTCCCAATCGGTCTGCATCGAAACGCTCAAATAGTTTGCGAGAGATAGACAAGTCGATTTTCAACTCATCAGCGAGCAATATCAAAACAGAACTTCATGAAAAATAATATCCTAGAAATGCGTGCCAACAGAGCGACATCGGTCAATCGGGACAAAAAATAAAGACATGATTTCGCGAGCACATGAGGGACTACAACAGAAGGCTATGAAAACCGGACAACAACAGACGAAGCAGCCCGAAACGAAAAACCTCGTCAAAATAAAAAGACCACGGACTTTTTCTTACTTGCATAAAAGGGGCTCCCAACCTGCTTGCAGAAACGACGGACCTATAAATAAGGACACTGAACACCGAAAAAACTTAGAACGGAACATCACACCGACGACGGCGCACAGTCGAAAGAAAGTGACGGGGAACGACGGAATTTTCCCAATAAAAAAAAAATTATTTCGTCGGAAAACATTTTAACGAAACATCTTAAAAAATCCATTACAGCCACCATCTGGGCTCGGAACAAACCTCACTTCCATGTGTAAGGACAGCAGTGCGGAAATAGTTTCGGTTTTGTGTTTGCCAGTTGGAGAGGACACTTTTTAGTGGAAGCCTAGTGCTGAACGAATCAACCAAAGACGCTGTATTCAGCACAGACAGTGATGAGTTGCTTTTTCTACACCAAACGAATACTTTAGGTAAACGGGCTTCTTTTGAATTGAGCTTGAGTTATTAAACACCGATTTTCCGTTGGAAAAATTGGGAGCATCGAATACCAAGATTTTGGAGCGCATTTTCACGATAAAGCGCTGGATGCTGATGTCAATCAGCAGGGAAAAGGACATCTCACGGCAACTCTCTACAAATCACCCACTCAGCATACTAGCGCAGCCCAGAAAAGGGTCCAAAAAACTCATGAGGGGAAGACAATATGAGTCGATTCGTACCCTTGATAACCTGTCTCCGTGGCAGTATGGAAACAGAAAGAAATCCTCACAGTGACAGAAATCCTCAGAGTGATGGCTACTTGTATTCAGTAAGCGTTTATCAAATTGAAACTAGCAGTGAAATACATACGTATTTTGGTAGAATCAAAAATGGGTTGTTCACTTGACAAGACATTGACACCTACTTGATCAACGTTTATTACAGAGGAGTACCTCATCAACGAACCGGCTCCTAATGAGCATCATTTAGAGCACAGACAATGGATCTGAACTACGATACGAAGACAAGGAGTTCCATCGAAGGAGTTTGTAAAAGTGCAAAGTCATGGATAGCTGGAAATTGCAGGTACATGTCATAAGGTCGCCAGGATGACGGTGCGGTCCGTATTAGATTGCGCAGGATTGTCTACCTGCGTAGAAACGATGTCATCAAGAAAGTCAGGAAACTCAAACACTGAATGTTTCTGAGTTGCATGTTTGATCAATTACATTAAGGAATCATAAAATTGCTGTCACGTAGCTTTGGTAGTTAAGCAAATCACACTGGTCTCGAAGGAAGTGCTTGCGATGGAGGGCACTTTTCTCAAGCACTCCCTTCTATTTCTTCCGATAAGAGAAGAGATTCTTGTCATCTGGGGATGTCATTAGGCATAGGGAAACGAGGCATATGCCGAAACAAAGAGAAACCACCTAGAGCTCGGTTATAAGAATGACTCAAGAGGTTTTTGGTGGAAAGTCCAGAAGCACAGCGGGTCAGGAAGTCCTAAATTCAGGGTGGAAGCAACCTTTGCGTTTAGTCTAAAAAAATTGTTGGGTTTCGCCTTCATGTACTGAAAATGAATCCACGTCAGCTTGGCAATCCTGCTTGTCAATATGTTAGGCCAATTTGTAATTGGTTGAGATGGCTTAAGGATTTTCTTACTGTTTTTAAGAAATTGAGACGATACAGCGATTCACAGGAAATTTCGGAAAACTGACTTCACAAAATGCACAAAAGATCCTATTTCTGGTGAAATGCAAGTCTAGCAAAACAATTGGTTCCATCTTCTCTGGCTCGAGTAAGTTTTTACTGTATGTTTTGAAGTTCAAGTCTCGTCCTAAGTAAGTGGCATCTTTCAGAACGAATTTTTTCATATCACTGGACAATAATATCTGGCGGGTCGTACTGACCCTTGAATGGGAATAAGTTGCGGCTTTATTTGGTCATCATTGATGGTCCCCCATCAAAGTGCGTCGAGTCCTAAAGTCCCATCGTTATACAGGAATACGTTATATCCTGACTGAATAAAACTGATTAAAGTAGTAGTTTTAGTAATGATACAAGCTTTGCTAATCCCTCGCATATTAGGCAATGGGATATCAGACAGCAAATCCTTAATAAGGATAGTGGCTACTCTTGTTAAGTGGCCACTGGAGTCTTCATATTTTAGGTTGAAGTTTACTGTCCTGAGTAATTGAATTCAACTATAGATGGTCCTTATAGCACCTGTTCAATGTATACTTTGGATTCATATCCTTTGAACCATTAACTATTAAAGTTAGTTTCAAACGGCTATTGTAGAAAAGTCTCCTTTATTCCTTACATATATCGAAGGACGACTCATTCATTACTACACAGCTTGTTAGCCTAAACGGCCAGGACCTCATTGACGTTTGAGCTCCAGATATATATAAGGTACCTACCTTATTTATTATTTTGATGTCCAAGGTTTCATTTGATATCTTTTTGTAATTAAGCCGAACACCCCATTAAACCAGTATTATTGATTGCAATTTTACATCCACTAGAAATAATCCCTCGAAAAGTTTTGTTAAGTTTTTCTTAACACTTTGCATGATTGCATACCTATCGGCAGTACAGTTTCGGAACACTTTATGAAGCTCATATCGCTCATATCACATTCTAACGTTCCAGTGAGCACACATGTTAACAACTGTAAAGAAAAAAATCGTTGAATGAAGAGTATAAGGATGTTGTATTTGGTATTTTCGAATGATCGAGTTAATTCTTTTCTTTTAAATATTAAACTTATTTTAAGCCTTGTCCTTGTTATTTTCTAACGTTTAATCTAAACAATTTTCCGAGTGTACGATGGTGCAGTTCACGCATATTAGCTTATCTGCTCACTTCTTACTGCATGCCAAGTAGTAATTGAATCCAGTTGGGGAGTATCCATACAAAAAAATGAAAAGTGAGTCGTATATATAAAATTATAAAAATAAAGTTTAAAAAGTTTAGAAATAAAAATTGAAAAAAAAAATAATAAATTAATGAAGCGAATTGGAAAAATTAATAAAAGTTTCAAAATCCAAGTTTCTTAAATATCGGACGACGGCTACCTTCTGATTCCAAACCTTCAGCTTGGAGGAAGTACCTCAGCAGGCTACTGTTAGCGTGGATTCTGTCCTTCAAATTAATGTTGAAGATCTGATGAATCTTTATTGAATTAGTTCCGAATGGTTCCAGGCGCGTGAGTAAATAAAGATATAGCATTACTCTCCGGGAAAACTTCAGCAAAACGAGGCTGTTCGAATGCCAGAGACTTTCCGATTCCTGGAACATGTGTCAGGTTTTCGGGCGTTAGATAATTTTGTCTACACAGGATGCAGAATGTAATACTTTTTTAATCTTGCGATCTGTAGCCGGGAGACCTTCACTTGAAAACGAGGGAATTTTGACAATGTTTTCCCAATATGAGAAGACGTCCTTTATTGGAGGTAGATCAATCAATGTTAAAAATTTGTCCACCAAAAGGTGTCTGAGAGCCGAATCTTCCGTAGCAGCCTTATCCGCTGGCACTTGAACTTGATCAAAGAAGCTTATCTTCGAGCCGATTATCAAGCCAAGGTATTTAATTAATTCTTTCGACTCGATAATCGTTTCTTGGTTAGTATGAGGGCCTCAGCTTTTTGGGCGCTGGACAAAGTCTATGGCCACTCGCTCACACGGCGCAGTATCATAGCTAGTATAAGTTGCATCTGTTCGACAGTAGATTCGAAGACTAGTGTTGTTTCGGCATCAGCATAGCCAATCAAGTGGCACTCCTCCGGGGGCTGCAATCACAAAAGCCTGTCGAAGAGGCATTTCCTATGTCCGGGCCATTAATGGAAACTTGCTTACTCCTGATGTCACATAAATTCTTCACTAACCCTCCAATGCATCATAGACGAGCTTCCGGTCTTTGAGGTAGTCCTTCAAGATCTATGTCAGATCTCTGTCGCCCATCTAGCGAAATTGAAGGCATTCCTCAAAATGAGGGATCTTAACAGTAGTATTCGCCTCAAGTGGCGATTGTGGGCTTCTGCTCTCTGACGAGCCCTATCGACGTCAGCGTACACACGAGCTATATGCAGATGTTTGCTCTGGATTCCCCTTCGCCTTGCTGATAAGCACATACTTCGCTTCATCCTGGTATTTCGGGAACTCATCCTCCTGCAGGTAGACGTTGAATATGCTGGAATACCGTCGGCTCCGTCACCTTTTTAATTTTTAAAGTTTTTACCGCTCTGTCCACATCAATGCAACTAAATAGCGAACACACAACAGGATATTCCCCACATGAAACATGAGGGCGAACAGGATGCAGGAACAGGAAACATCGTTCATTTTTTTCACAACAAGTAGACAGGGCCTGCGTAAGGCTCCGAGCTTTCACATGACAAGCTTATAACGTAAACGCTACGGTTCCTTTTTAATGTCAACGAGGTTTTGGCAGCAGTGAACCTTCCTTTCATTGATCAACTTACAACTTTCCGCAAACTTGTATTCCAGCGTTCGCGAGTATGACTCATCTCGATCCCTTGAACGATGGGCTTTGCGGTGAAGTCTGGCTCATTCTCTCCGCTTCTCAACAATTTCTACTGACCAGTATTTCCTTATTATGTCGTGGCCATTATCTGGGCATAGAGAAGTTGCACACAGAATTGATGAATACTCATAGTGGAGTTCACCATGTCTTCGGCTGCCACGGTCCTTTTCCCAGTCGTATCCCCCATCATGGGTTTACACCAACGGATCACAAGAAATCGGAACTTTGTTGGCTTTTTCCGAAAATTTTTTGCTGCGCTCGTTCTTTTGTTTCTTCTCGTGATGCAAATACAGAGAAAACAAGAGAGCAGTGTGGGATAAGCTGAAGCTTTTCTTTTGGTTGAAACTTGCACAAAGACCGACAGTCTAGAGGCCGTCTAGGGTTCTAAATCCTAGAGAACAACTTAGAGTACAAGTTTTCTATTTGAAATAAAAACAGGACATCATCTTATATGCAACTTTTGGTATAGTTATAGGTAAGAAAACCGTTTTTTAGATACTGTAAAGGACCCAAACTCCTTTCGGCAATACGAAGCGAAACATGGTGGCCACGAAACATTCAATGGTCAACAACATTCTCGGGTCTTTTGCTGTCTTTTTTCACTGCCAAACTCGTCAAACACTGCCAATTAAGGCTCGTGACTTTTTGCGATCTTTACGTGTAAGAGTTGCGCCTAAAGGACTCACACAACTGCAATTGAGAGGCTACCTTGTTATTCACCAAGCAAAAAGCTAATTTTCCGTTCAAGGGGTTGTTCGGATAGGAATTATATACTCCGTAGTAGAAAAATAGATGGACCATGTTATTTTTAGATTCGGCAAAGAGAGCAGGCTTTTTTGACTTATCTTCTCGCTGAGGCCTCGATGGTTCGCTTTTCTGATGGATCTTCGACAGTTCGTAGAAAATCGAAAATTTGATATTTTGTCAGTCTGTACTGCTTTATTGAATCAGAGACTAGGATTATTATTATCCAGGATTGTCTAACGATAAAACAATATTCCACCATGTTCAAGGAGCCGATACGAAGCAGATGTTCGCCTGATCCAGACTGCAATATTTTGAATCTATGCTTACTAAGTGTAACGATATGGAAAGCGAACAGGAAAATCACAAAAATGCAAAGAATCCCCTTCAATTTCCGCTCTAGTTTCTTGATTAATCTGGGTTATACCGAAACGAAAAACAATGTATGACTAATTTCACGGGTATTTTCCTCGAAAAAGCTTGTTATAAGCAATGATAACTAGAAAACCTTTACCGGATACCAATTAAAATTACGTTTATGTGTGTTTCCTTCAAAAGATAATAGATTTTACGTGGATAGTGATTGAAAAAGTAATTTCTTCATTTAGATAACACTGTTTTCCTGTAATCTCTGTTTACTTTTCGCTATAAATACTTAGGTCAGACATGTGTGGAACAGTGATATCAAAATGGAGTACACTTGGTTAATAGTTCTCAGTATAGTCGGTATGTTTTTGCATGGTATACCATGTGAAGCGCACAGGAATCGTTCGTCGTTTGAAATGCTGAAGAGGTTTCCGCATCACGTTACCATCAGCCGAGATGTATATGGTGGCAAATTGAATTGTTCAGGAGTAGTTATCGCTGAACAATGGATACTAACTGGAATACGATGTGTGACGGTTGCGGAGTTCCAGGTTCATTTTAATATGGAGCGTTTGGGAGATACTCAGCACGCATTTTCTTTAACTTTGGACTGGACTACCGTGATAACATACCCAACTGGCTACGATAACGTTGCATTGATAAAGCTTCCTGTTGTTCTGCGCTTTACAGACACGCTGGCTCCAATTGTCTTCACAAATTTGGAATGCGATTTCGATAAGATAAATAATGGCTTTGCAGTTATGTCAGGATTTGATTTACAACAGAGTAATACCTTAACGTATGGAATGTATCGAGTGTTATCGTCGAAGGAGTGTAAGAAGGAATTCGGTAATCAGTATGATGAATTTTTGAACATTTGTGTTGTTGATTGGGGCACAAATAATCGGAATTTAACTTATGGTAATGAGGGAAGTGGACTTGTTCAAGGATGGCCTGTGAAATCGGAGTTGATTGGAATTTTAGGTGGAAGAGTGTACAACTCGGAAAGATCAGCGTTGGTCTTTATAAATTTGTCAAAATACAAGAAATGGATAAATGAAACAATTGAAAATCACTATCGTAGTACAACCTCGATTCCTGCAAAGTAGAGGCGAAACAAAACGCCTTTGGTTCTGCTCTCTCGTTGCAATTGTTAAAGTAGTTGTAAGTTCACTAATGCTAGAAATAAATTTATGTGGTTTGTGAGTATTTATTATAACTTTTCATTTGGAAAAAGTTTGTTCATATTAAATAAATATATTAGTGAAAACCAACAATTTCATTCTGATAGACTAAGAAAATACGGACAGTAATAAAATAATCCTTTGTCACTCAGAATGTTCGCTCAGTTCGTTAAAATTGCTTAAATATTTTAAATAATTAACTAAATAAATATCTTGCGTAATAAAAACCCTTAGCACTCGTTGAGATTGTTAATAAGAATCGAAATCGAAAGAAAATAACTCGGTAAAGGCGGTTAATTATTTGGCTCAAACTCGCTATTGATGCCTAAGCCAAAAAAGGATACTAGGTGAACATTTAAATTAGAATATATTGTTAAGCATTACCGGTAACTTTGACACGAAGTTCGAGAGCAATTATTTATTTAATAAACGGAAATAAATAAGAACTTATACATCTGTTTCTCAAACTAACATCCTTATAGCCATTTGCTATGGGACATATAATATGAGTTAGAACAATTGAAAAATTAACCAAAGGTCCAATATCAAAGATGTCATAATTGTTTCCGATAATATATATAAGGAAACTCAAGTTACGTGAAAATGTCCAGATGATTTCGAATTCAAATCAATTTCATTGGAGTCCTATTGAATTTTGATGGGTAGATTGCTCATTAAGACCGACTTAAAATTTGCGGTTCTAGATGTAGATGCAGTTTTATCACGATATTGATATGTTATCTCTTTTAAAACACTGCAAAATATACTGGAAGAGTATAATGGCAAGTAGGGAAACGTCAGCTCAAGGTTCTTTGGGGGTCTGACAATAGTTCGAAGGATGTTTAACATGAAAAAGACCCAATTATAGTAAATTAAGGACTATGTTATTCACCCATATTGCTATAAGCTCCGGCGATGACAACAAATCCATGGAGGTTGGCTGCTACGGAAAGGATTGGAAATCCTCATGATACTCTGCCAGAGCCGCACACTACATTTCTTTCCAAGAAAATGCTTCCATAATGAATACCTTTACGTCTGCTTCACCCACGAAAATCCCTACGGCTGGCACAGGTGCAGAGACG
This sequence comes from Stratiomys singularior, assembly GCA_954870665.1. Taxonomy (NCBI): domain Eukaryota; kingdom Metazoa; phylum Arthropoda; class Insecta; order Diptera; family Stratiomyidae; genus Stratiomys; species Stratiomys singularior. The sequence goes on along the minus strand of OX940881.1, from coordinate 6,254,648 downwards.
AGGAGCACTGCAGGTTGCATCAGCATACCGTACAGTCTCTGAGCCAGCGGTGTTAACAATTGCAGGGGTGATACCCATCGCTCTCCTCGCTAGAGAGCGCAAAAGAGTCTACCTCCGAAGGCACGACGGTAATAAAGAAGAAGTTGCTCGCGACGAAAGACGATGTATTCTCAACGAATGGCAACAATCATGGGAACGTGAGCTAAAAGGAAGATGGACCGCGCGGCTCGTCAAAGACTTGAGATCGTGGCTCAGTCGAACGCATAGTGAGACTGACTTCTACCTGACCCAGCTACTGAGCAAACACGGTTGTTTTCAGTCTTACCTGCACAAGATAGGTAAGTCACGGTCTCCAGATTGCATATTCTGCATTGGTGTGAAGGATGACGGGAGAGCTCTATCCAGAAAGCCTAATCGAAGAGATGATGAAATCATTTGACAAATGGAATCAAGTGGCACATGACGCTTGGGCAATCTTAGTAATGAAAAAAGGCATACTTGATCAGCTGGAGGCGTCGAGGGCGGAGGGTTTCCTTCTCTAGCAATCCTCCTCCTCTTTCCAATCCAACTGGAGAAGGAATCTCTGTATCCCGAAGGCGCCAAAGGGCGTAAAATTGGGAGGCCTAGCCCGAATAATGTGTCAAACGGTTCCAGGCTAGGCGCTCCTGTTGACAGGGGAGGTGTTTAGTCGGTAGTCTAGTAGGTCCACTGGGAGTCCGACACTCAGAGCGTGAATAGCCTTCACCTCCCTACCCCTAAAAAAACCCACGAAAATCCCAGTCGTCACCAGTTTTTGATGTTCTGGTACTCAACTTAAATTGAGAAGAGTCGTGATCATCCAGCTCAGCAACTATGAAGCCAAAATGCGGTATATATAGGGATGACAGCATACAGGTTGGCAAGAAAATGTCTTGATGGGTTAATAAATAGGAGGATGGCCAGATCCTCACCGAACTTCGATGTAGTGCAAACAGGAAGCTGTAAGGCCTGGCCAGTTACTATATAGCCTGTGAGGTGAAGCTTAGTTATACGCGATCTCGGTCAGGATCCTTTCTACCGTCAAGAAATCGTGGTGGTATACCCGATTCTCTCTACATTCCGTATATGTCGAAGTTGCCCTTTGAAACAGAGCAGCTGTTTGGGACTGCAACCGAGTACTGTTCAATATAGTCCTGGAAATAATAACATTAGAAGCTCTTTCTATGAAATCGAAAACAAGCTCCCTGACGAATCTGTCTGCCTGCCAAGATATTATCTGTGATGTATCTATTTCATTCTGATTAGATGCTCAAAAAAATTTGATTCTTGGCGACCGATTACAAAAGGATTTCTGTCGAAGGAAGATAACTTAGGTTGATTGGCTAATGGAATAGGAATAGCAATACCGAGTCTCGGTACCTGCACTACGTGCTAAATACAACCAAGAATGTACGCCTAAAGAGGTGACTCATTGATTTTATTCATGCTACTGTGAGACCCCTCCACAGTGGTCGAATCTAGGAGCAGGAGCTTCCTGCATGCAGTTGTGGTGACAGGTACATTGGCAGGTAGAGGCAGGCTTAGTCATTTCGAGCGGAGAGTAGCAAGTAGTCATTTCAACGTTGGTGACATTGAGCATCAACAACGTTTTCTACACCGCTAGAGGGAAAAGTCCTCTTGAAGCCCTGCAAAACTCATTAAATAAGAGTGTTAGAATATCTGATGTGGATATATAGGATTGTCTTAGGAAGATCTGCAGAACCCAGGAAATTATCCGTCCTCCAAACCTTTTGATGTGTACTAGGACGACCTGCTAAGGCTCAAACTACAGGAGGACTTATGCCTGATCGTGTATCCAGATTAAATAGGCGGAATTAACGTTAAATACACTTTCAAACTACTGGTGGAGACATCAGGCAGGACCCCTCATGGATAGAATCTTAATCAACAGATTCACAGCCTCACAGACAAAAAAGCCTCACAGAGATAAAGCTTTCGCCTGAAAGCTATCCTGTCCAAAATTGGCTCGTATTAGCATAGTTGGGTGAGTTAAAGGAAATTCTGCATCAATCTATGGAAGTCATTCCAGTCAAGAATACACAACCCTAATACCAGCTTCAAGTTCCAATCATTCTAGGATACGTAATTACATCAAAAGGCAAATTACAACCGAGTCAATTAATTATTCAGTTAATTATGTTACAATTAAACAGTACAGCAATTCGAATTACGCATCCTAGCAAACATTGTGTTCAACTGGCTCTCCCATTTCCATTCCATTAATTCTGACACCACCACTTGAATTCAACTAGAACGAACTTGAAATTTGAATAAATCTTTCCTGCACAACAGACAGTCGGTACTTTATTTTGCCTGGAATTCATTTTCAATCCATTTGATTGCTGTTAATCGTTTAAGCCGATCACGTAGGACTCTTCGTTGTACTACTACATACATACACATTGTAGGATGTAATAGATGGAACGGATAGAAAATAAAATCCGAAGATTGCTTCCGAAGTGTACAAAGGAACTTTGAGTTTGAAGGATAGTCTTAACATCAGATGAGACTTTCTTTCAACCTATGTAGTATCTATGTCTGCGTGTTCTTGTCCTGGTGTTCATCTTTTCGCCTATTTTCATGCATACTTAGAGAAAATTTTCGCCGGGAAAGAAATATATAAGGGATATTCATCTTGTCTTGACGGTCGTTGCCTTTTTATCGATAGGCTTACTGAAAAAAATATTGTCCTTGGTAAGAATTTGCTTCGGTTGTTTGTTGGTGTCGTTGTTGCCACTACTTCTGCTCCACACTCGGTGCCGTTTCAGGATTTGATTACATCGGGCGCTACGATTTATGGGGAAAGCTATAAAATATCACAAAGTCACAATTTGTTACTTTCTCTGCTTTTCTTGGAACGCGTATTAAAAGGTATCGCGCGACAAGCGCACTCCTCGAGCTGTTAAATTCAGAATTGTTAGATACCCGTGGCGTAGTTTTCAGTGTACTATTAACTTTTGCATCAAAGGTAGTTAAGCGACATTTTTCCTGGAATATCCGCTGGCGAGAAGCAGTATGAAGCGTTGATACATCCTTATACATGCTTCCTTGTGTACTTTGGTGTTGACTCTTTCATTTGTTCCAGGTCGAGAGTTTCGATTTCTTATCTGGAACTTTTTATTTTTAAATGCAAGATTAAGCACCATGCATGCCACCTACGTTCGCAAGGACGACTTTCATTCGGAATATAAATTTTTTTTTCTGTTATGTTGTTCATAAGTTAAACCGTCATAAGTTAAACGCAACAGTGGGAGGCATTTAAGGATATTTGCGAGTGAATGTTGACGCGAAGTCGAAAGAAAAGACAGTATAAAACAATAATCATGAAATGTGATGCTATGACAGCTAGAAAGCACCCCTACATCATATGAGATCTGCCACCATATTAAACCGTCGAGATAAAGTTTTGCGCAAACAAGTTTGAATATTTCATTAGCCAAATTTTTATGACACCGTCCCACTAATTACGACAAATTTACATTCATAAGTTGAAATTATCCTTTTCCAGAAGGTATAATCTATATTCCCATATTTCTTCCCGAACTTAAATCCTTTATTCGGCTCACCTTACTTATGAAAGGTTTCCTTCATGGACACAGTAAAGGCGCCCATATGTTTCTATAGCACACCAAATGGTGCTTATAAAAATTTCCTTTTTTGTTGATATGTTTTAGACTGCTGGGAATTTACGGGCCGCTTACCGTGGGGTTAAGTTCGAACAATACACTCATATATCGCTCATCTCTTTCCGTTTCCGATTCCTTGACAAGTTTTTCAAATTACCGTTGCATTGATACAGTTGCAATATCTATTTGGGACGTGCTTTGGGACGTGATTGGCTAGCCGTTTTGATAATTTTTCCTCATAATTTCTCTTGACTGCGTAAAGTTATAACTAGTTTTTTAGCTTTCAAAGGTTATTCACACCCCTTTCTTCCCATATAATTTAAATTAAAAAGTACGTATAAATAATTTTTTTGTCCTCGGGAGGTTGCTTTGGTCCCCGTCACTTGCTTTGTTTCGTCCACAGACGCCTTTTGGTAGTGTGCCATCTACGATGAGTTGTTCCGTTCGTGACGGCGAACGACGGAGCGTTTCAAGCACAAAAAAAAAATAATTGACGGGAAGGGAATCCCGTCCGAGGAAAACAAATCAGCGAAACATACAAATCATTTTCTATAAGAAAATTACTGCTGCCACTAACAGGATCATTACAAACGATATGCTTGTAATATTAAATCAAGTAAAATTACACGGAGTTAATAGTTACAATGTGTGATTCGTTTGTACGAATACATGGTTACGCTCAAATCTGACAATAAATCAAATGTTCGTAATTTCAACAGCTGACCGTCAACTGTCAAAAATCATTTTTGCAATCAACCGTGCAGTAGGTTTTATAAAAGTATAAGGTACGGAGATTTCTAAATTTACAAGAAATTTTCTGAAAAATCTGTAAAATCAATTTGACAGCTAATAGTTTAGGGTTAGAAAAGCATAGTACTTAATGAAAGAATGATGGGTTTTTATTGTTGAATAATTCTTTAATAGCAATAAAAGTTTTGCTGCTAAATTTCGCGAATTTTGTTATACATATGAACGCTTTCTCCTTCTTCGGTTTCCCCAAATATTTTGAACCCGGGTTCAAAATAATTGGGGTCGAATCGAGCAACTCAGTTAAGTCACCTGGCTACGATCCCTCTTCTGGGTTGCTGTAGGGCGACTAGAATGGACCATCTGTGAAAATAAAACGGTACGAAAAGAGTTGAGGGACAATGCTGCAGATTATTGTCTCCACTAACAAATCCCAAAATGTATAATAATATAAGAAAAACAATCGACAAAAAAGTTTCAACTGTGTTTCACCCAATACCTCAATAAAATTTTCACGCAATCCAAATGTGAAATTTTGATGATTTGATAACCATCTACATCCAAATTGAAGACCAATACCGGATAAAATCAAACATAATTTGTAACATTTCGCGGAAAATAATTGTTTTTGACAATTTCAAGGGAGTATTCCAGAATCTACCGGCATTATGATGCGCAAGGAATCCCCGAAATTGCAGCAAGAATCTCTAATTAATATATAGAACGCTGAAACACATCGCAAATCAGTTCATTTTCCTCTAAGTTGATCAGAAGAAATAGTAACAATTCAATTAATAAGAGTAATATGCGATGTTGAAATATTGTTTGTCTTACGGTGAAGCCCAGAAAAGATAAATCAATAGATATTGCAAATAAAGAGCTAGAGCTGCTGCATTTGAAGTTGCTATAAAAATATTCGTTGGTGCAATGAAAAATCAGTCAAAGAATTTCCATCATGGCAGCAATTAGTTTTGTTCTCAGTCTCATACTTGCTACTGTTCTCCAGCCAGTGCTTTCAATCCCGCAAGAAAGGATAATTGACGGAAATTTAGTTGATACTTTGAGACGTTTTCCTTATCATGTTGCCATCACGAATAATTCAAATGCTTCGCGTCCGGATTGCAGTGGATCAATAGTAAGCGCTAGATGGGTTCTGACTTCAATGCATTGTGTCTCGGCTGATAAGTTCACCGTACAATTTCGCATGAAAACGTTAAATGCCTCCAAGGATTCTTTTGCTATAACGTTGGATAAGAGCTCAGTTGTTCCTTATCCCACAGGATATGATAATATCGCACTAGTCAAGTTGCCAGTGTCGCTTCATTTCTCCGAGGATTTGTCTTCGATTCCATACGACAGGACACCTGACGATGCGCATCATTTCAACCATAATGGATTTGTGGTGATGCCAGGATTTTCACCCTATTCGGATAAATTGACTTATGGAATGTTCAGACTAATATCGCCGACTGATTGCAAGGCCAAGTATGGGAAAGCATATGATGAATATCTTCAAATCTGTACGCTGGGATGGAGTAGCAATAATCAAGTACCCTGCGATGGTAATGAAGGGGGTGGCTTAGTGATTGGATGGCCACGGCAACCACGACTTATTGGGGTATTTACTTCATCTCTGAGCTGTGTGTCCAACATGCCAGCAATATATGTTAATTTGGCACAATATGTGAAGTGGATTGATGAGGTCATAGGTGAGGAATATGAATACTACCCAAGTCACTACTACTGGAAGTGAGTTTAGATATAAGTATGTAGAAGATGAATTATCTTTTGTTATCCTTTTGTTTAGTAATTAAAAAGAAAACGATTTCAAAATTCGTCAAGATAATTTATTTGTGTATAGAAATTCTTTGGTTTTTCATTCATTTTTAATTAGTCCAACAAGAAGAAGTAAAATTGCTTGAAATTCCTTGTTCTAAATTATAAACAATATTAATTCCTCCTTCTTTAATAATTTACGTATTGATTGCATTCTTTTGATTTGATTATTTGACTTATTTGATTTGGCATTCTTCTTGTGAATTAAAATTTCCATAAGACGATTTCGTGCATTGCTTTGATCCTACCTGTGAGCATATCTGGCCTACTAAACGCCAATGAAAGGAAAGCTAAGATAAGGAAAACCACTTGTAAATAGTTAAATTAATAGGATTAAAGTTTCAGGGATTTCCCGTGGGATATCTAAGATTTTCGGCCCTGACGGTAGTTAATCTATGTTGCCTATCCGAGGTTGCTTCTCCACACCAAATAAACCAGGAAACAAATATCCTTAACTGACTGTGGCGCATGCGTCAAACAATGAATTCTAGTTTGCCGCGTTTACTAGGACAAATTAAGAATAAGGTAAATTTGACACTTTAAAACCCAAAGCGTAACCACTAAAATACGCGCGCACATTGGAGAGAAATAATATATAGAGAGAAAGCAACAACCTGTTGTTGTAAATAAAGCGAGCTTTGCACGATAGAAGGTTTGCTTAGGCCACGAAACGACGTAAAAGTCAGGCGCGAAGCAAAGAAAGTGCATGAAACGATAAGCGTAGCGTAACGGCTGAAATGCACTAATACTTCGGGGAGCTACTGTAAAGAACGCGATTCGAATACTCTACGTATCAAATATAGTGAGCTTTGCAAGATAGAGAGCTTAGAAATTAAAAGACCGATCTTGAGAGCTAGCTTTCTGTGTTTCTCTTTCCTTCTGATTTTTTCGGTTTAACAGGATACGTGAATAATATAAGAAAATGCTAATGCGTATCGCTCCGCACCACTTCCTGTAGTCATTGTCTTCGACTAATTTTCCTTACAAATACCATTGCATCTGGAAAGTTTCGATTGAATACCGTTTGATTGGTAATTTGTTTGCAGGGATGGCCCTTGTTAGTGGTTATGCTGGTGACAAAGTCTTAGCGGGGGTCAGGGTACATTTTATGGATACGTACGGGCGTACATAAATTTTTATTCTAATGATTGAATTCCCATCGAAAGTTTTTAGGCACACAACAAAAAGTAATTGATCCTCATTAAGCCGGAAATACAGGGAGTATTTGCGAAAGAAAGAAAACAGTCCCATTAATAAAGCTGTGGAGCCTTCAAAATTGACAGAAAGCCAAGTAGAGAAAGAGCTACCACGAGGTGGGTCAGACAGATGGATGATGAAAAGAACGAAGGACATACCACAAAGAATTCTCAAGCTAGAATCACAGAAATTGAGGACAAATCTTTAAAACTGTCATTAAATCTATTCGGCCGATCGAATCAAGTGGCTTCTTCAGAGGGTTCAGACCGAATGTGGCTAGTAACGACTCATTCTCTGGCTGGCCTTTAAGCAAAGGGCTTTAAAGGTTAAGATCTTAGGGCTAACGAGAAGGCAACGGTTGCCTCTTTGAATCTGAAGCCTTTTTCGAAATTGAAAAAAATATTCAGTACGTTACTGGAATGATTGGAATGAAGTAGGCAAAGGGACTCGCTTATTTGATCAATATAAGGCCAACCTCTGAAAATATAGACGACAGCGCAAGAGCATAGCCAATTTGACAGAGAAATATCTCAACGATTCCTGAAGAAATGTATAACTATAGGACGAGTGAAACACATGATAGGAAAATGTTTTTAAGGACAGGATACCACAAAAAGTACCTCCATTATACTTTTTCGAATGCCTGGGATACGGAATGCCTTAAATCTACTATAGTGTGACTATAGTAGATTTAAGAGCTGCTTGTTGTATGAATGGTTCAAAGTAGGGAAGAAAACCATAAAACACACGAAGTTGGTGCATTCTCCGGATCAACATTGATGCCACACCTGTCAAACTGAAACATATTCGAGGATTATGTAAGTTTTGTATCTGATTCCAAACCAAAACTAAAGATCCGTGGTAACTAGTAATGTCACACGGTTAAACTTCATTCTAAAAAAACCACTTAAGATCTCTAATTGTTCAAGCGTGGATTGATGACTGGTCTATTGATACTTGGTGTACAGTGCACACATCGTTTTTCCAAGGAGCGGAACGCTGTACAGCATGACTCCTTCAGCTTTGCTAGATGGACAAATAGAAATCTATTCGAAAGAAAAGAGTATCTTTTGAAGCCACCTAGGCATTATCCGACGGATTGCAGTTTGAATGTTGACAAAAGATTCTGCAAATATCAGGGGCTTCTGCTAGATCTAGACCTGTAGACGTACTCCTGAAATGAGCTGTTCAGACTTCAGAAACAGCTGAATATTATGAATATTATACTGACACGCAACAGACTTTACATGGACTGCTAGTTACACATAGGTTCTATGCTTGGACCACATCTTTTTCGCGCCTCTAACAAATATCTTTCTTTTAGGGTCTCCTATTATGAACTGCTGAGACTCAAATGGCTGGTGGTCTTGTGCTTGATTGGCAATGAAGATGGTATTGTGTCGTAGGCAACACAGCATTCAGATAGTACAATTAAGGTAGGGTTAAGGTACATTAACATGGGGCTACTCTTTCAATTAAAACGGTGTTCTAGATCGGCTAAATCTTCAAAGATGAAAGGGTCTCCCTCCTTCCGCAACCTCCCTTCCATTTTTTTTCTGCCGAAAAGGATTACTATAATATGGAGGCGTCAAGTTGCACAAAACTTTGACACAAAGGTCTACGCAGTAGCAGCATATCATGATTTAACAGACTAGGCTGTCTGGTTGACTAGTTGACAGGGGATATTTTGAGTTGAGTGGATTGGAATTGGACGTATTTACAGGGTATTGTGATTTCCTAAGGTTATAACAGTCACTGAGTTCAGTCTAATATTGTGCTTGATGTCCAATAATTAATAATCTGTTGGTCCTAGCTTGAAACGAAATGAATCGGGTTCATGCTAACTATCACCATCCAGACAAGATAGAATAACTGCCTAGTATATAAAACATTCTAAGTTAGAAATACGAAGCGAAGTAAACGTTTAATGTAAGAAAGTGATGGGGGGAAAACGAAGCCTGGAAAATTTGTTCCGTCACTCATTTAACTTAGTTTCCTTTTTCACTCAATAATGAAATCTTTAAAATGCATATTAAATTGGCTTTCCGAGAGTGGTCTCTGTCATATTACGTTAGTCTCCTTGAAAGGAACAAATAAACTCACATTTTCCTTGAATATATTAAAACAGTTTAATTCCATCTTCCGCAATGTGTCTCCTAGTGCACATTTAATATCAATAAAATACTTTAAAGAGGATAATCATGGAGAAAAGCTGTTTGAAAATATGACAAAAACAAGAGCATTAAAACAAAAACGAAAAAAAAGAAGAAGAAACTTTTATCTTTTAAGTTCAAACATGAACTTCTAAGAAATAAAATGACATTAGCATGAATCTTTGAAAATTTTATCTGTCATTGAACTTTTTAAACAAATATTAAATGTCCCTTGAGTTATTCAAATTGACGCAATGATGCTATCCATATTAAATTTTCAAGGATAATCGACTTTTGAAATGGTTTTGCAAATTCATTCACAAGTGTTGCATTACTTTTTCGAGTAGATTTTGCGGTCGTTTAGATAGAAAGTTGATAAAAATTCTGATGTTTTAAACAACAAGAAGTTTATTGTCCCATTGAAGCCTTACGTCAATACATGATCAACCATTTTTGTCGTTAGTTGGCCGTTATAATTTCTAGAAATTTTCTTAGGTAAGTTTTTTTTACGTTACCTACACATTGAGGAGTTTTTTTAGACCTCCATAACACACTCCCGGTAAAGTATACATCTATCAAAACTTTAACGTTTCATGATCAAGGATAAGAACGTCGTTCTAATAATCGAATGTCTCATATTTCTTGGAGAAATCAGCTTTGAAACTTGGCTCCTATTATGCTTACCATGGGTTAGTTTGAAAGGAGTTGATAAAGAATTGAAGTAAATATATGAGCACATAGCACAATTGCAGAGAAACTTGGCTGTTGCGTTGTTGGCATTTATTGAAATTCAGACGAGTGTACAAAATCCAAATTCAGAAAGAACTACTATTGCTGGAGACAATGGCTGCCAAATAGTGGTGGATGTTATATCGAGCGCTTTCAAAAGTTATTCCTGGATGAAACCAACCCTTCTAAAAGGATGACAGAAGACAGGCTTCAAACTTTATACACAAAAAATTCATGGAGAATGTATTAGGTACATATAGCTGACCTGGACGTATCTGTCAACATTTTTGATAGAGCCTGATGGTTAGGCTATGTCAATATAATTAGTAGCAAAGAACAAATTACAATAGATTGATATAAGAAAACTGTTTTGGATCTGGCCAAATAGTTTAACCAGTAAAAACTTGGTTGACAGAAGCAGTATGACAGCCACCCTTGAGGTAAAGGCAATTTTTCCTTCGATATGCAGGTGAGCTCAGCGCTGAGGATTCTGCATTGACCGAGCCCAGTATATCTAGCAATGGCTGGAGAGGCCTGCAGATTAACAAAGTAACAAATGCCGGTCGTAGACGCGAACTTACGTTTGAAACAAAAAAGATGCCTGATGTCACCCTTTATCCTTGATTCGTGGACGAAAAAATTTTCATTTTCTGAGTGAGGACCATGGAGTAGGCATGGAAATGGGAAATGACAAAAACAAGCATAAGTTGGGAGATTGACAGCTAAAGGAATTGATTGACAGATTGACATAGATTGACAGCTATGGCACTGGCGGCTAAAGGAAAAGGGAGAAAGAGAGCGATACAAGGACAGAGCAGAGAATGATCACTGGGAGAGAGCTGAGAATGACCTACGAAATAACAAACCTACATTGGAAGACACTTAAAAGTTCACAAGCACCATGCAATCAGGACCTTGAAGATTTTTGGGTGAGTTGATTAAATTTTTGATGTTGCAAGACATAGCATGATTGCATGGTAGTTGCACAGAAATGCCATTGAAGGTTTCAAGAAAACTCTATGCTTTAGTTGTGAGAAACATTGGAAGGAAAATCGTTTCGACGGTTTTGGATGGACGACCGTATCATGAGCATGTAAATTTACGTGCTCTAAGTGCAGCTACGTGAGAGTAGTCATTGAAATTGTATACCAAAGTATTTATATTGAGGTAAATGGAGTTTTACCAAAGCGTCTCAGCGTCTACCAAAGTGTCTCAGCGTCTCAGAGGTACAAGGTTCTGCGACTGCAAAAGAAAATGCCTTTTCAAAATGTCAACATAAAGAAATATCGACAAGTTCTGTGGTTCCAAGATTCACATTTCCTTAAGCTCTAATATTTGGTCCTTATTCAAGAAATGATAACAATGACCACTGCTGATTTCACCAAAAGAATATATTACCACATTTTCAAGTTATTTAATTACATTATCCAGAAGTCTCAATGTATTTCGTGTTACGACCGAATTTTTTATAGATGGATAAATTTTTTATTTGGGAAAATATCTGCCATAGCTGGAATTCTATATAGTGTGAGGTCCTTCGAAAAAAATACAATATATCAACCGTCATATATGCGTATATCCTGTTCATAAACAAGTCAATGAGAAAAAATAAATTCAATATTCACGCAGAAAACAATAATTTTCAAGCTATCCGTGTTTAAATATCGGGAGATCTATATGATACTCAACTTTATTATCCTCCTACACCACACAATTGATATCCTTCCAAAACGCGTTTTATTCTAACATTCATCAATTTGCTTTTTGTTATTATAACATTCGACTTTGCACATATTCGTTGTCGCAAACTACCCAGGCTTGCGTTGCAATTGTGAAAAATGTCCAGTAAAAACTTGGAAAATAACAACAACAAAAAAACAATGTCCTGCAGCCAAAAAATATACACCCAGTGGAATACCAGCAAATACTAAAAACATTTCGAGCAATCTATAAAACTTTTATCAGCAAATAAAATGATTACGACATAACAGCCAGGATTGAGGAAGTACTTATGAGTTAGTACAACATAAAGTCTTCAAGGATTTATGCAAATTATTGCAGTTTCTGTTTATTGATTTGGACAGCAGTGTAGATGTTATGAGTTTCGTTGAAATGAAACAACAAGCAAAGGCAGTGTGTACAGGCAAGGTATGATTGCCCGTTGAAATTACTGAAATGTTTCAGGCTTGTAGTTTCACGGAGATTGAATCTGCAATAAGGCTCAGAACTTTATTTGAGAGGAAACACAAACATCTAGCATTGAAGACATTGGTGATGTTGTCTTAAATTTGATAGAAGCTTAAAATTAGTTTGGTATCATTCCCAAGAACTCGTGCTAGACATAAATACAAATGTTGGAAAATTAAGGAGAAATAATCCTGCTCGGTTTATTCCATTAAAACTTTATGGGTCACATTTCAATGTTGAAATGATAATCTTTCGCAATATCTCTGCAATAATTAGATGAGATTGGGTTCGATTAGATATTCTGGTAACTTTTTCAGGCTTTTGAATAAGTCTCACGTTATCCTTCCTATTATCCATATGTAGCTCAAGGACTTTTCGAACTTGTATGTCTAGTTTTGTTGGACCAGTTAGTCACTGTTTCCTATCATTTCTACGTAGAAGCATAGAATGAGAATCTGGGACTGGAATGTCCTGCGGCATATAAATTGAATATTTTCTACTTTTACGTTTCAAATTGATTCAAAAAGTTTGATCAAATAGAAATTTATTCGTCATGATATCCCCGAGCGATTTCACTGACTGATTGTTCCAATTCAGGATGACAGGGGACTTTTCAGCAAGTCAGAATCAATACTAACTGATAAGGACATGCGAGGCCATTTATATTGATGACGTTGATATTGAGTTTAGTTGGTCTCTAAAGGTCTAGGTTGTGTTTTGGCTACCGATAGGTATCACTAATTCATTCTCAAAAACTCATAAGAACTCGGTGATGACGGTTGGAGCCAGTTGAAACGCGTCCTCATGTTAAATTGATACATCACCCGGCGAAGTCCAAGAACTTCGGTCTATAGGATCACGAGTTGTTCTTAAATATGGTTAGTTTTAATAATACAAAAATATTTGATCGATCAGTTTTAAAAAAAAAGTATTATTCATCCTGAAGATTCTGATAAGCAGAAGTTATCCTTTGTGGTGTTTATTTAACGTTTGTTGATTACGCGGATTCCTGGTTAGAATTGTCCTCCGAAATCTTTTGGCTCATCCTTTAGCAGTATCATACACTTACCTCACTTTTGATAAGTCAGCACCAGCAGGAACGACAGTAAGGCTTGGAACACAAAACAAGTTTTCAAAAAGGTACTAAGCTTAGAAGAATTTTTAGGCTGAATGAAAACCTTGGAATAAAGCTAAGTTTCCATTTCGTCGGTGATTTTTAATGATATGCAAGGTTTTATGCATAAAAATGCCTGAGCCGCGATAAATAATCCACGTTGAAATTAGAAATTGAAACTGGTGCCCCAGATAATCTCCAACCACGTACTCCAGAAGTTCAAGAAATGGAAAACCCATGAGGATACCGTGAAAAGGATGGAAAGATTGAAGCACAGCCAGAAACAGATCTTAGGTTATCATCACCGAAAGTTGAACCAGGCAATCAGCGTTAGATTCTTCTGGAAGTCAAGGATCGACCAAGACTTTCTTGATTTTAATTATGATAGTTACAGAAAGGCATCTCTTCTTGACAGTTTAGAGTTGCTGTTTGGAATGGCAAATACTATTGACATTTATTCAATGCTAGTGACACATGAATCTGTACTGTGTATTATGTAGCTACAGGGTAGTAGACTGCACACCAAAATAATCTGTTGCTTTCACAACTTTCCCAGACAAAATAGATGAGCCGTGAAACCATAACAATGCTATTTTACTTTAGATCTATCTTTTTTATCGTGTGGATAATAAATCTCGTTCGACTCAAACGATTGGAATGGCGATATTTCATGTGTAATAATATTCTTCCATCCTCTTAGCACACCATCTCTCCACCAAGTCTCACTTATAAAAAAAAAATGCTGCATTATGTTTTCCATTAAAAACTTTCTCTTTAACAATGATGTTTTCGACATATTTGTTTTGTGGAAGTTTGTATGAAGTTTTAATACTTATTGTTTTTTTTTTTACGAATTCCCTTACACATCATCACATCACGAATGATATGAACGATGTCTACAATGTCATCACAACTTCAAGGATAATCGCATAAACATGAGTGTGGATAGAGAAAAAAGCAAGAGCAAGTATGACGTTTGAACACATCCCACACTTTTCGTGAGGGGGGAGTTAATCTCGTTCAGTAAACTGATGGAAAATTTTCCCCGAACAAAAGAGATTTGACAAACTTGGGTATGGAAATTTAATTTTAATGTAAAATTTCATTTTTTTGTAATATTTGTTCATTATTTACGCCGAAGTATAAAGGTTTCATTTTTTCAAAAAATATTTGAGTGTGAAAATCAAATTGTTGATGGCTTGGAATTTTTAAATTTAGATGATTTTTAAGGTAAGTCTTTCGGTAATTGTGTTTGAAAATTACGTGAATAAATACAATACGAGTCGTCTATTTTAATATTGATTTTGGAGCAAAAGTATTGAACAAAAAATATGAGAAAAAAGTAAGTGTAGGGCACCACTAATTTGATAGTGTCATTCTAACGCGCAGTTATAAAGCGACGTTTCAAGCTACAAATTACACGTGCGAAGTTCTGAATTGCATCAGCCGAATCACTAGTTTTTTCAGAGTGAGAATAATTGGAATCTGTGAATGACTTTAAATTTTATTATTCTATTATGGAAAATATGAAAAAAAAAAAACAACTGTTTGCATGGAGAACAAAATATATGGTGTTTACAGTTAACATGCTTTATCAAGTTAGACAGCATATAAGTGGTTTTTCCACTTCCGATTTCGAAATGTCTGTTTAAAATGTTCAACTCACTCGGGTGTAGTTGTTGTAGGAGATACTGAGATCATTTTGTTGGAAGGATTCAAAGATTGTAATTTATTATGTAAACATTTTTGTTAACGCTTAAGAACTAAATTTTGGACTGCAAATTTGCGTAGATTCGGAAATCGATGAATGTTCGACGTTTGGATGGTGAAGGAATTGAATAGGAAAAAGTTGAGATCCGAGCCAGCAAGTCTGTATCCGAATTATAAAAGAAATTTGACTCATTTCTCAAGAATAAATAGGGGTGATAAATGGGCGAAGTCTCAGGATACATTATTAAGAATAGCAGCGAGTACCTTGAGTAAATAACAGCGGAGTTACTGCCCGAACAAAAACGAGGTGCTGCAGGCCGTGATAAGGAACTTTAGAGCGCCCATGGAAGCCACGAATGCATAGCGAATTTGATGTTGCGATTGATGACATTCTAGCCTGTGCTGGGGGGATTCTGCATAATGATGTTCTGGAGCCGTCTCAACCAATTGATTCTTACTTGGAATAGCAGAAAATACTTGAAAAAAGTAAAAATTTCAAAGGCTCAATAGAAAACGCATCGCCAGGATAGCTCAAGTCTACACACATATTTAATCACACATACACTGTTGAGTGAGCTGGACTGGACACCGAAAAATGTTGACAGAGCTAGACTGGAAACTGCGAAATGTTGACAGAGGTTTACACTTGTTCGCATCTTTGCGAAAAATTCTTTAACATTAATATACTCAATTGTATTTGATGATTGTCGGACAATCTAGCTGCTCTCATGAGGACGTTTTTTTTTGGCTTTTTACAGCATCTTCATATTGAACACATTCTATGATTGTGAATTAAAGCATATCAAGTTTATTCCTAAATGGGAGTTATATTGCTTTCAAATATCTTTTGACGACTCTCCTCAACATACATCAGACAAATGTGTAACTATGTATGCTGATACGGTCAATGTTAAGGGTATTTTGACAAGATGTCCATGTTGAATGTATTTGGACAACAGGTTCAGGATTTGTGATTTGATCAGCCGAACAAATGTTTAGATATTCACCACGTTTCGATTACATCACAAAGGAGACAGTTGTGAAGATTACTTGTGGAACGCAATATCCTTGAAACAACCCTTTTGACAAAGTTTCTAGGTATTTATCCCGTTTTCAAAATTTTGGATCAATCTTTCACATACTTGGGTCTATATCTCAGCTTCAACATTAATTTTTAGAGCTGATAATGTTAGCAGATAGTTTAAATTGCTTTTGAATCATCACATTCTTGAATATGACAATAACGTCAACGAATTGAATATATCCTTCGTTAGTTATCACAATCTTTTACAAAAAGTATGTGTACGATTTTTCTTTCAAAGTCCTAAACGCGGAGCTTATAATCAATACTCCGCCGGTTGAGAATCTGCAGTTGGTGGGATCTAGTTTGCATGCATGACCGAATCTTTTGTCAATATTCACTGCAGTTTGGACCTGGCGAGATCGAGTTCTTGGTCTGTTTATGAATTGAAACGTTCACGATTTTTTCAACATTTTGTCGAGACCGGCCTCCATTTTTGATAAATTATTTGGGTGAAGTCATTTTGATGTCCTTACATCATTGAGCCTGTAGATTATAACTTTTCAATCATGATGCGCATACACCAAGTAAACATTGCATGACAATGACGCAAACTTTCACTTGTTTTGCGTATTGTAGCAACAATTGAACACAAACTTTCGTAATAAAATTCAACAAATCCTATTCTCTCTCTCCACTAAGTGACAACTTATGATAACTTCTTCGCGTTTGAAGTGATAAATGTCAACATTTGACAGATGTCAAGCGGCTAGCTGCCTTTGCAACCCTAATCTTCTTATTGGAGCAGCGTATATCTAGTTGTATTTGGTGATTGAAAAATTGTTGGCGTCAGGTTAATATTTCGCGTGCTGTCTTGTCTTTTTATACGATTGTAAGAAGAAAAAAAAAGGAACATGAAAAGTATGGAATGAATAAATTCATTGTCCGAGTTGCATTCCTGGGAATTACGCATGCATATGAGATATAAAATAGATACAAATGTTTGAAATGCATGTCAACTTCGTTGTGTAATGCTGGCTGGTGTAAATCTTTCAAAAAACAGCTTAAAGAATGCGAAAAAAAGATAAATTATCTTTATGTCATAATACATTTTCCGAAGCTTTCTGCGAATTGGGATGCAGTATCTTCTATTGGTACTTCCACTGCGGCGCGGGGTTATGGTCAACGGAAAGTCCGTATCTCGCTCAAGAGGGATGTATTTTCCTTTAAAACGGTCTAAACATTAAAATGGTCTAACAAATCAGCAAAGTATTCCTCAGAAATTGACTTCCCTGTCTCAAAGTAGTCAAAATGGTAGAAAGAAAATATTTTGATTCCATCTAGACATCTGAATATATTCCGTTCAGGATACATGGTGACATCGAACGTTAGAGGAAATAAACAAAATTTTTGAATACCCTCTTCCCTGAAGTTGTTTGCATCCTAAATTCGTGAGAATATTCATCCCGGAAGTGCTTTCACAGACAAAACTCCGACTCCTGGATTTTTTCACGCCTCACCATAATTGAATTGCATAATAAGTTCGTTAATTTTTATCTGCGTTCTGACATTTCGCACTTCGTAAAACGTCGCATGTGAATAGGAAATATTTAACTCCATTCATCGACCCGCGACACTCGTGAATAACTCGGACCAAATACGATTTCCACAAGCTTTCCCTAGCACGTGCAATTTTCACATTTTGCATTCCACATTTTGGAAATTTCCAAGGGGACGTTGGTTTCATTGTTAATAATTTCGTACTGGAGAGACGCTCCATCCAAGTCACGCATGCCTACTAGAAATTTTTCTAGGAAGCTGGAAAACTGGAAGAAAAACTCAATTTCCACAGGTGTTGAAAAAGCGAATAAGAGCAACTAGTTGAGCTTTCCCTGGCTCAGTTCAGTCGGTGTCTCAATTCGGTCCATTTCGGTTGATTTTCCCACAAGTGAAGAAAAGTGGTTAGTGCTCTTGTCTGGCCTAAATTTTTTTGATCCTGTTGAAAATTAGGCTAAATACACCATAGAAGAGATAGGAAAATAGCAAGAAAAGCTTCTGAGGACATCCCCCAATAGTCTAGCGATAGGTCTAGGAACAATTGGATTTGATGATAGTGAAGAGGACAGAAGAGTCGTTTGATGTGTACTGCGAGAATTTTCAGGATGTTACGATATGCACTACTTGTTGCTGCACAATGGTGATGATGTTGATGCTGATGCGGCTCCTGATGGTATTGATGATGGTGGATTAAAAGTGTTGTGAGTGCTAGTTGATGTGGTCATTGATGAGACGAATTGTTTATTCATTTCGGGATTTCGGAGTGAAAAAGGCCAAACTGGGTGGTCGATGAATGTTTGTTCAGTTGTTTTTTCTTTAGTTCGATTTCGTAGAAAAGAATGGCAAATTGATACGTAGGTATTTGCTTACAGGCGTTTCGGTCGAGTTCCGAGAATGCTGCAACGTGAAGATAAAAAGTATGTAAAGTACAATGGGTGTTGTGATTGTTTGTCATGTTTTATTTCACTTAAAAAGATATGTGGTATTGTTTTCCTTATTTTCCGGGATAAACGTTGTCTGTTGTTATCGTTAATAATTGAAATGCGTTCAAATGAATTTTTAACATAACTCCATGTAGGAGCGGGAACCAAAATATAATGGATATCAAGTTTTATTAGGGCAATGAATGGATGATGGAAAGAGACTTTTTCTAGTTGAAAGTTTAATGAGAAATAATCAACACAGGAAAATACTGGAAGCAATGAGTAATTTTTAATATTTTTACATGAAGTCCTTGTTGCAAAGAAAAAACAGAGCAGTTTTGAGCATTAACTACCTACTATTCGGATATAATATTAAAAACGTGTTCTACATCCTTCTCAATGTTAAGAAAGAATTTCTACATTTTTTTTAAAAAGAAAAAAACCTGTAACAACTTTATATTGAATTTATTTTTATTCTGATAGCCTTATCCTTATTTACTGATGTATCTTTCATTCTTATGACGCAAGAGAATTTAGAAAGGACCCTTCGATTCGAAACGACCCTTCGATTTGTGATGTGAAGATAATTCCCTGCTAATGTGGCGTTAAAAACTAATCTGGAACTTTAGTTACTGGTACATGGCCGTCACGAACACTTTTGTTGATCCAATTTCAAATCCCTACAGGCGACTTGTTTCTTTTTTCTTCTTGTTCACTCGACAATATAATGGACCTCCAAGAATATTGCTTTCATCATTCGAAGTGGCTCGCCCACAGTGTTGTACAAAGTAAGAATGTGGATAAAAACGTTTGGTTCGAGACAAATGGTTTACTACTAAATGTTGTGCCTTGTTTTCGGCCATTACCATATACTCAGAATTTGTTCAATATTCAATGTAAGACACGTCGTCCTTACGTTGTAGGATTGGTTCCATAATAGTTTGTTGATTTTTATTTGTGTAACTATTTGCGTAGTTTCATTTCTATTCATCGCCATAGCCAGTGAAGCTACGCAGTAAAGGGCATCTAAAAATGGAGAAAACGAGGCAATATTTGCGGAGATTATAATGTAATAATTTCATAGAAGTATAGTGTATACAGTGCCATTGTATGCAGTCCTGATTTCCACTTTATCTTTCTATTTGTCCTCAAGTGACACGCAAACACTTAAATTATCCAGGAAAAATAAGCAAGCCTACGAACATTTGTTTAAAATAATCAAGAAACAAGGATATCTTTCTGTAGTCAGTGTAACACTAGACTATTACTGCATTGCAACAGATCACGGCAGAACTTTGAAACTCTTGAAATAGAGTAAAGATACCAAAAATACACGAGTGATCACGGTGATCTGGTCAGGATCACGCTGGATCTTAATAATTACTCCGTTTTTATACAACTAGGTTGGGTGATTTGCTTACGCTAGAAGCCCAAATTCATATATAACAGTCGCCAGTGAGACTTGAACCCTCTTAACACAATACTACGTTCACAATCCTTCAACATTGAAATGTGAAAAAGTTAAGTTATTTCGTATGGGAAAGAGCCGCTGGTATATGCACCCAACAGGATACATGTTGCTCTGCGTGTCTGCTTGAATTTTTCCTAGAGATTTTCTTTTTGAATGTAGTTCGGACGTAAAAGGCGTAGACCCTATAATCAATGCTGAAAGCAAGGCGCGTTACTATTCTCAAAGCATAATCTGGAACCTCTTTCAGAGTTTACTATGTGTGGTCTAGAATAACTCAGAGTGTAAACGACTACTGACGTAATCTGTACAGATTTGCAGAAATTCGAACTAGTTCTTTACTAAATTTGAACTAGTTCCTGACTATCAGAACAATTAGCTCCAAATATTTTCTTCTCCTTTAAGAGCTGGTGAAAAAAATCCGACTCTCACGAGCCGTTTCAAGGATCTACATGTCATCCTGGATAGCAATCTGTCTTACCAAATGGAATATTGAATTGATATTAAAACGTCCAAATTGATATCAAAAGTAACGATTGTAAATCAAACATTGCATCTGCAAGTTTAAAAAATTCAAATGACTCAAGAATTGAAGGATGCTGACTTGATTATGCGATCAAAGGATGCTTCAATAGACTTGAAAGCCATAATGGAATATTTTATAAGAATTGTCGTGTCAAAAGTATAATTGCCGGGGTGGGGCTGATGATGTCTCAAAACGAAGAATTTCAAAACTCTTGGACAGCTCGGAAAGGTGTGATTCCGATTACTTTATCTGCTTTAAGGTGTCTTGTAACGTATTCCAAACACAACGGTCACATTTTTTTTGCTACGTTTCGAATTTTTCCGGACGATTTGAATAAAATTTTTGGAATTGCGTTTCATGATTTTCAGTCTACTAGTTTTTCTCGTGACTCAAACCGTCGGTGAATGTCAAACAAGTGAGAAAATTCGAGATAGTTGCGTTTTAAGCGAGGTAGACTACAGCAGGCATATTTCGTTCTTATATTTCATGACATGTCAAACTTTATCAGTAAAAACGAAATCTTTCATCTGAATGGATATGTTGAAAAATGCAAATTTTTGGTGACGGAGAGAAGATATTTAAAGATGATTAATTCCACAATCCCCGCACAGCCCCAAAGATCGTCCTTATTTTTTTTTTCGAAGACAAAGCTGCTGAGCCAACAATTCAATGTGAATAGCAAATCATTATAGTTTTGTGTAGAAACTTTTTGTGCTCAGATTTGCAAGGATTTGATTGCTTTAATTCAAGAATGTGCTTTCAGCTAGACAACGCAACTTACCAGATATTCAATCTATCAACTGAAACTCTTAACGAGTCATTTGCAAAGTGTTAACATCCACTGGTTTCTCAGAAGCCCCGATCTTAGCCTATTTGACTGTTTTTATGAAAAAACCTTAAGATCTTGAGAATCTTTCCGAGAATAACCCTCTGAAGCGACTGAAGCAAATCATCACGATGGAAATGGCGGACAAATTAGAGGTTGTGGATTGGTATGTTATTACCATCATTCCCTTATAGTTGGAGGAATTTCAAACGGGACGGCCATCAATTTTTTTAATTTCCTTGTATAGTATCAAGAACAAGGTAATATCCTTCGAACCACACTGTCCCACGCTCAAAGGGATCAAGGATGAAAGATGAATCAATGAAAGGACGCAGATCGATAGTCACAGATTAGTGTACTACTATCTTGTAATATCAAATCAAACATAAGGAAATCTAGTCCAAAAAGCTGTAGAATCTCTGTGAGAATTACAGGGTCGAGATTCACTGGATTGCGGGATATGAAAAAGTCCTGGAAATGAATAGACCTATCAGCTTGCAGGACGGAGGGAAACCAAAAACATAGTATCAATGGTAGATATATTATGTTATTACATCTTTTTGACAGCAAACTAAGCAAGTTTATGCAGCAAGATGATAACCTTAGCTTGAGAATTAATCGGAGGTCCTTATCAACCCTATAGAACAACAACTCTGCGAAAATGGTAGGGTGAAGAGAATGTCGAAGTCCGAACGAACACTTATTTTTGATGAAGCTGGCAAGAAACTCGTTGGGACTTTGGAACGTTGGTATGTTGGCTTACATGTGTTCAGAGGGGAAATTGTAAGAAGTAACAAACTGTGGGCAAACAAGTGAAAGAGAGACGGCAGAGTGCAACTACTACGTGCGCAAGTATAAAATGTCGTTTCTTTCATGAAAAATACACAATTCTTTAAGAAGAATGGCAAAACATTTTTATTCAAAGTATTGGCCTTCGCTTTTTACTTATTTTATCCATCTGTCGGGCAATTTATGGATACCATTCCAAAAGAAAGCTTCAACTTTCATTGATATCCATTCATCGAGCCATTTTTGTACATCCTCGAAATTGTAGAAGTGTTGTTCAGCAAGTGCGTGTCCCATCGATGAGAATAGGTGATAACTAGAAGGCGCCAGGTCTGGTGAATACGGTGAGTGGGGTAGGAGTTCCCAACCTAGCGAGAAAATCGTTTGTTTGACCACTTTCGCTGAATGTGCAAGAGCGTTGTCACGCTGCAGAATGACTTTGCCATGTCTTCGAGTCCATTCTGGATGTTCTTCGATCAATGCTTGGTTTTAATTGATCGTTTGTTGTAACGGACGGTAATAACTGTTAAGCCAGGTTTGAGAAGCTCGTAGTACACTACTCCCATTTGATCCCACCACACACACAGAATTGTATTCCTCCCAAAACCATCCGGTCTTGCAGTCGATGTTGATGGTTGTCTTGGCGTTAGCCATGATTTCTTACGTTTAGGATTCTCAAAATATATCCATTTTTCATCGCCAGTTACAACTCGATGCAAAAAAAAACCCTTTCTTTTGTGGCGTAAATGCAGCATTTCGCACACCGTTTTTCGCCTGTCCATCTGTCGTTCGTTCAGTTTGTGTGGAACCCATTTTCCAACCTTTCGAATCTTTCTCATGGCTCTCAGGCGATCGGGAATGGCTTACCGAGTGACATTTAGCTGCTCCGCAATCATTTGTTGTGATTGTGTATCGACTTCGTCCAATAATGTTTGTCATTTGTCGTCATCAAACTTTTTTGGCCGATTTTCACGTTCTTTGTCAATAACATTAAAATCGCCACTTTTGAACGTTGAAATCAGCGTTCATAAGTCTTGACGGTTGGCGCAAGATCGCCATAATTCTTTACGAAAATTCGATGCCTTTTTCTTTTGATTGAACAAGAAAATCATTACATGCCGCAAATGCTATTTATTTGGCGCAAAATTCGACATGTTTAACACGAAAACGAAGTATGCTTCTAACTCGTAAACAACTAAACGAATATGACGTTTGGTAGCGGGCAGTCTTTCTAACAAAATGGCGCTTTAGGTTCGACAGGTTACTTCAATAGGTTTCATGCGCCATCTCTTGACAAAAACACGACATTGTGAACTTGCGCAGCTGGTAGTCCTCGTGCCAAGCTTCTGAAATGTGAACGAAGCCTTAAAATTTGTTAACACTACGGCGTTCTAGCTAAGTAAGAAAACTTGCGGGGAAAATGCGAAAACTCTTTCACATTACGCTCGAAGGTCCGAAAAACTTTGGAGAAGACTCTAAGGGATGATCGAAAGACTCTTTGGGACAGGCTGCCTTTAAGATCAAACTAAATCTGTTGGATACTAAAAAAAACTTTAAATAGAAGAATAAATATCAAATAAAATGGGATTTTTCCTAGTTCTACACGCTTTTTCCGTATGAAATCGCATGATTTTTAATCACAAGTGAATTACAACATAATCTATATAGCGTAGCTTATCTGTATTTACATACAACAAAAAGGACAAAGATAGTTTGGGAAAATCCTGTAATTTATGCCCACTCATTTTGCATTCGTTCTACATAAACGCCGACTCACAATAGCATGCCAAGCTGAATCAACAAAACCACTTGTGTATTGGGAAAGCTTCTCATCTGATTGAGTGTGTACACATGTAGCACATATGTATAGGCATGCATTTTTTTGCACCCCTAGCGAATAGTGATTTGCGTGAAAATCCCAAAGCGATGTTCTACTTGCTATATTAGCCACCGAAGCCTAATAAACATTCCACATTTGCACAAAGACAATAACATTGCCACAAAATACACAGTGAAACAAACGATCAGATTTTTGTCGTTTTTATACTTATTTGCACAGTGGGAGTGTTAACGCAAGGACGTTGTACCTTTATATATGGCCCAATATAATATACACGTCCTCGTGTGTAGAAATGAGCTCGTGTGCGGATTGCGTGCGAAACTTTCAAAGACCTAATTGGGGACCATGTCTCTCACCAATCAACCTAGTCCTTTAATTGGGTATTAGACTATTAGCAGAGTATTAGGTTACGTTCTTTCTTGCAAGGGTTTTCGCTAGCTAAACTCAATTCGTGGCATCTTTTGGGCATACTTTCGGAATGAATGTTGGACATGTGTTTGTATTGATTTGTGTAGGTTGGTCATGGATGGTTGAGAGAACGATAAATTGGAATTTATTGACCATATCACGAATCAGTCGGACTTGGTAGGTTTCCTCCGGTATCAAGTTGGGCTGAATCGATTTAAAAGCTTTATTGGGCCTCTATTGGGCTACGTTCAGCCAACGTTATCACTCTAATCCCTTCACTCAATGCAAGGATATTCCAATGATGATTCATGAGAGGATTAGAGATATGAGAAAATTCCTGGATTGAATCTTATTAGACATGGGTTTATTCTTGCTCTTCTTGATGTAAAGTAATCGGTATATCAACATAAAAACCCACTCGGATGGCGTGTATTTGTATCGACTGCTTTAGTCAAATTTTATTTATGAAGCCCTCAGTGGATGCTTAATAGTCAAAACTTAGTGATGCAAGAAACCTTATTTGAATTCTTCAAATGACCTTATCCGAAAACGTTGATCGACTCCCTTGATTGGGAAGTAGTGAATTCGAGAAATCACTATAAAAGGCTTTTTCCAACTGGATATGCTAAGCGAAAATATTTTTGTTGAATTTAGTGTTCATATCATGGTATCCTAATTGTGAAGATTTCCAATACTACACGAAACTTTTGAATGCTCTTGAAATTCCTAAAGTTTTAAGACTTATAAGGGTTTCCTCTTTAGCTTTGCTCGATATCTTAAAGAAATCCGTTCAAAATTTTTTTTTTATCACAACCCAGCTTTTAACAACCATCTTAGATGTATGTCTCAAGAATTTAGCGAAGCACTTGATCCTACTTGAAATTGTAGAAAAGAATTTTTATCATTTCTTGTGCATTGTTTTCCCTCGAGACAATAAGTATTTCCATATCAAATGGTCCCACGTAAGGAGAAATCGTTAGGAGTTCAAGGCGTTATTAAAATATGCCCATCATTATTTTGCAGTCTTGATTGTTAAAATACTTTATGGGGATTGGTATGGGAATTTTTTTGTTATTTTAAATACATTGTTGAGCGTCATAAGTTTGCGCCCTTTGATTCTCCTTCTACTCTAGTGAAGTAACGTTTCGTTTCAATCAGTTATTCACTTTCAAATCACAAGTCACCAATATGTCCGTTTCGATCTCTATGACTTCTAGGATGAACTACCAACTACATCGTTTTTTGACAGACTGAAGCTCGAGATACAATACTGCGAGACTGCGATACTCTGTCATCTCTCATCGCATCGCAATTTTCAATGCATGTCTGTTCTATGTCAATTATCAAATTAGTGATAATTGCTTAGAACGAAAAATCTTTTCGGGCTTATCTTCTGTGACGATGTTTGACGTTTCTGTGCTCTGACGGCTGAAAACTGGCAGAACCGCTAACATAAAATAATTTACCACTCACTGAATATTTCTCACCTCGCTCCGTGGCCATTGTACTTTGACATATAAAACGCTGATGAAGAAAATCGTTTGGCATTTGAAATAGTTTTGAACAACTTTGATATGCAAATGTCACTAGTCAACTGTTGATATTTTAAATTTTCCGATACTCCGAAAATCACATAATTTCTCTTGAAATTGACCATGAACAGGTGGTGAAATTTTCTCAACAATCAAGAGAAGGAGTACAACAATCTACTGCTGCTGCAGCAATTGTACTAAATTAGCAGCAGCAAGTTCTTCTAAAACTCTCTCCAGGGTTTCTCTTCTAGAGATTGTGCTGTTGTTGTTCATATCACAGATAACATATATGTTTTTGCCGCTGCATCGATGATATGTAAATAGAAAAAGAAATAATAAAAAAGAGTGTGCACATGGGACATCTTTTGGCTCGCTGTGCAACGTTATATGGAGTCTCTCACGACTTATTTTTGGATCACTATTTTTATTATTTTTGGATCACCACCACCTTCAGTTTTCAAATGCAATACGATTAATTCTTGATTTGTTTGAGTTTTTGATTTGAATTTTCTAGATTGTAACTTAAATTGAGTTTGAAGTAGTCCCAGAAGTTATTTCCAACTCCAGTATTCTAATCCGTTTTGGAGCCATCGATGAAATTATGATTTCACTACATCAGGTATTAGTTACTCGTTTAGTTACATCTACTTCCCTCCTTGTTTAAGTGGTCTTCCTTTCCATGGATTTAAGAATTCGGAGATAGTCGTTAAGAAGTTAAGATAGTCTTGTTAAGGATAGTTTCTCATCACATTTTCCTTGGATTTAATCCGATTCTCTTTAAAGATTCCTCTCTGAAGCCGACGCAGAATCAGGTTGAGCATTATTTCTACTGCAGCTTTTGGTGTTATCCTCAGAACAGAGCAGCGATGCCTGCGCTGTTCGCATGATCTGTTTCCAATCCTTTATGAACGGATACGCTTCTAAAGCGGGGACCACAATCCGCTCGTGATAACTGGTCTTAAAACTTCATTGGAGATCCAGTAAGTGAGTTTAACCTTTAGTATAAATGTCTTCTAGACCAGTCTCTTGATAAGTATAAGAACCGTCCAATTTTATTCCTGACATGTCCTATAATAGGAGTCCAAGTTAGTTTGCAGTCCAGGAATATATTCAGGTATTTCACTTTATTTCTTAAACTTATTTACTTGCTTTCTATAAGTTTAGGTGGAACGTTTGCTGAGTTGAAAATTAATCGCTACCAACTTAACACAAGTTCCTTTGGGGATGCTCAGTGCGTCTGTCGTTTTACATATATGCAGAATTAAGAAGGAATTTTTTATCAATTCGGACATTTTCTTTGGGGATTTTCCACTACCAAAACGTGATACATCTTTGGGGAACTGCCAAAAGTGATACAAAGGCACCCTGTGTAGCATATACCTTATCTGTTTCGAAAAGTCTCTAGATGCAGCTTTAGGGTTTTTTGTACTTTTATACTGCAGAAAAAGATAAACGAACAAATATCGACTAAGGTCTTGATGTTGAAAAGGAATTTAAAGTTATTTCGTTGAATCACTAAAAATTTTTAAATTATACGAGTTTTGTTAGAAAAGTTATGCAACTGCCAACGCTGCGAGTGATCTGGCAACGTTGGTTTTATTGACCTGCGTAAAACCGGTTTGTTTATCCCGTCAATTTTTTCAGTCTGAGCTTCAACATAGTACAGCTTATACATTATTTTTGACAGCGTGTTCAAATTGCGATTTTATTGTGAGAAAAATAATGGAAATTGAAAAAAAAGTTGTCCAATCAATTATTGTGATTAACTTGGTCAATCCATGAGCATGGCTTTTGAAAACTGAAAACAGGTTTATGGAGAACACTGCTTATCAAGAGCACAAACCATTTTTAGAAAGCCGACTGCACCTTGAAGACGAACCTACCTCACAGAGACGTTCAACTTTGAAGATTGACAGAAAATTTGAACGTGAAATTTGGGTGAATGAAAAATCAGTCGCATTGCTTTCGTCACACGTCTCGTTTATTTAAGAGTACTTCAAGTTTTTCCTTTAAAGGACATTAGATACTTATTTCCTATCAATTCAAATTATTTAATGATTGCAGCGGAAACTGTAGCGATAGTAAACTAAGGAAGTTTACATTATTTGACAAAATAGGAAAGATACGTACTGCAAAGTTAAAATATATCCAAAAGGACAACCATCTGTTCGTTTAACTTTCCTTCTCCGATTTATCGAACCAGTATTTCACTTTATTTCTTTGTTTCAGATGTAACACTTGACATTGGCTGTGACTCCTAACAAATATAGAAACTAAAGGATGAGAAATGTGTCTGTGAACTATTGTTGAAAACAATGTGAAAGCAATTAGACAGTAAATTTTGAAAACAGGATAAGCTGTTTACACCTCATTAAAAATACATAAAATTTATGGCGAACAAAGCGTGAGAAAATACAAAGCAATGATTTTCACTTTATTGCAAATTCTTCGGGTAGCATCTGCTTGGGCATTAAATTTGAATTATTACAAAAGTGTTGACCGTCTGAAATTGCTTGACTCCATTTTGAAATTTATGTTGAACATATGCTCGGGTCCTATATCCTATGGGTCCTTCAGTTAGAAAAATTGTTTTGGAAATCCTCATGATTTTATGGTGATTATAAGAACTACGCATCCTGAAGATTTTAATCCTTACATGCATGAAGCAAGAGAATGGAGAGAAAATACCATAATAAAATTTCTAAACAAGCTTGCAAACAAATCCTGGTTGAGTTTTGATTGTATTCACGTCGTAAAAGTGATCATTAATGTTCCGATTCAAATCGAGGACTATGTTTCAGCTTCCATTGACGCGCTCAAAGCAACTGTTCATGTTTAAGCAGAACCTGGCGCCATGTTTGAATTATTCATCAGTGAATGGAATTTGTTGTTATCCTTCCAATTCGTTTGATTTTGCATGTTTTGAAAACAGATTGAAATGCGAGACACAAAGAAAATGTTTTCATAAATTAAACATCCTACCATCAATGTTTACAATAGTCCTGATGTCGAAAACCACTTAATAAATCTTTGAATATTCACGACAGATACCCAAACTGCAGCTGGCTAATATTTTGAAATGTCCATTCCACTATAAGAGCTAGGACGAAAAATGGCAAAACTTTTAACTATTCAAACTGTTGAACTTCGAAGCCACTTATCAGGGCTATGAAAATCCATTGAAGACGTTTACATGTAGCTGGAAATACGAAGTTCACAATATTGAACACTCCTTAGTGGCGGGTTTCCAACGTGAGACACCCCATTCCGGATGGGGGTAATATGATATTGATTGGATTTGTCATTCGAATGGCATTTTTTTCATTCTTCTACTTCTTCTGCGTTCGTTTTCGCCATTTCCTTCGATGTCGATCCATTGACTTTCAAAACATTAAAGTCAAATAAGTTTTTCTTCTTTTCTTTTTTATTTATTTCGGTGGAGTCGAAACGAAGAGGGTCACCTTATCAGGCGGTCCATTGGTCTATGACCGAAATGATAAGGGTTTGACTCTTGATGTCAAATAACTCGTTAACTTTTCGATTTAGAAATAATTGATATGTGCATATATAAGCGGTTTATGTAGATAGAAATTATAGGGGACATGTAATGTGATTGTAAGTCATTGTGACATTTTTGGCCAAGAACTTTGCTTGCTTGTGTCTTTCGGCAGAAGTTTAAATTTAGAAATACAGCGAAGCAGAGCAGAAAGAACGATGAGATAGATTTCAAATAAGTTTCAATCAGAAAAGGAAAAACCTGAATGATGCAATTTATTAACATCGAAAAGTTCGTATAATATGGCTCCCATGAGTAAAGTGAATTTGGTTTTCACTCGAATCGCTATCAACTTCACTTTTCTATAATGACATAAAGACAAGCGAGAGACAGCGAGCTAATCTTTCAGTAAGCGTCATTATGTTATGTTGTTTGCAAGCCCACAGATCATGTCCTTTTGAGTAACAGATAAAAGTGTTATCGAGATAAAAAAGAAGTTATAAATTTTGAAGAATAATTTTCCGATTCATTTTGTGCAAGTTATGACATCAAACCTAAAGAATATGAACACCGGCAACTATGCTGACTTCATGAAATCAGATGTATCATTGATAACCAAAGAAGTGTAACTTAATACTTATCGCAGACGTTCAATACGAATAAGAAAGAACTAATTAAATAGCTTATCAATGTTTATACTGAAATAAAATTGTTATCGACTAAGAAATCTAAGGGCCTGGGAACTTACTTGTCTGAAGCAAATCGAAGGCATAAAAGATCTTTAACTGTTAGGGTTAAGTTAGTTCACGTTTTGAGCTTGAAGAAGAAGCTAGATAAAAAAATAATTATTAAGAAGAAAGCTTAGTTTATTCAATGAAATATATTTAGGGACCACGAAAAGGGATGATCAATTTTTAGAGTTCAACGGTTTTCCCACGGGTCTTCATTCCTCAGTCTTGCGCGCGAATCGTTCTTAGGTATCTGTTCGTCATTCATCTATTGAACGTTAAAAGCTCATTGCAAGGTCCGCAGTATTATAACTTTGAAGACCTCTGGCGCCGGATTTTGATTCCTTTATGCACCTCAGGACTCGCCTTTGAAATGGTTTTTATTCTGTTTGCAGATATTTGCGTCAGGGTGCATGACTCACAGACTCCACATAGCATTAGCCTATTATTGGCATATGATTGCTGCGTTTTTTATGAGCTGTAAACGCAAATACAGTTTGCAAGGATAGACTTTAGTTGGTTGGGAAATTGCGGTTTACAGGTTCCATCGATTCATGGCGATTTTCTTCGCTCAAATAACTAAGTTCTAGGTTCGATTTGTGCTGAACAAGTAGCATCTTTCTGCATCCGGCAATCAAGTCAAAGTCTCGAAATGTGCCTGCTAACCTTCTTCATATTTTCTAACTCATGGGGACTATTGCTTCATCAAGAAACCGACTTGAAAGAATCTAAAAAGGATACGAAGATCCATTTCACGGTCTATTTGACAACGAGATGAGCGGGAACCAACTGATCTTTTGTCCAAGATCAGTTGGTTCAAACCTCAAGGACGCGTGGAACCGCGGATTGAACAGCTTGCTCTCCACCAGATGATCAGGTCAAACATAGAGGTCGTAACGATGACAAAATGGAGGACATTAAGTGTTACGTCAAGATAGTTGGTACCATTGAGTTTCAGTCTAATAAATCGGCTCCGGTCCTTATGTGAGAGAAATCCCTAAATATAAAATTGTCCTGTTGGGAATCAATCTGTAGAGTATGTGACAAAGTCGGTCACCTAACTGATAGCAAATGAAGAGTGACCAATTGGTGGGTTTTAACGCGAGCTTGAAGCGAGCGAAGCTAGCGTTAAAAACCATGGAAAATTGAGGATCCAGCCACCACATCCTTTCTAAAAAATGCAGGATATTTGGTGAAATGAGTGATTCTAGTAGATTCACTGATCAGACTTTCTATCAATTTAGTATTCTGTGGCATCGAAGTCAATGCTCAAGGCTGAAGAGTGCCAGGTGGCAAAAACGCTGCATTACAAGTACTACAATTTGGTGGGTGGCTTAACTTGTTGTATTTCTTTGACCATGGTTCAGCCAAAATTATGGAAGGATAGACTCACTTCTCTTATTTCTAGTTGAGTGCAGATATCCTTTCCCATGACCCTTTCCCAGCTACCTCTTCCCTGCGAATTGAAAAGGGTAGAACAACGATTTGTCGTACTTCGCTAATCGATGCATTCCACGAAAATTCCATCTCGAAGGGGTTTTCTGATGAGAGAGGGGTTCCTGTTTCCATGACATGTCAGTTAAACTCTGATCGAATAATACAAGAAATTATGAGAGCTCAAAATGCCTAGATGATAATTTTGTTGAGCCAATCTTTAAACAGGAGCCGAGTGAGTCGCGACTGTCGGACTGATTGGATATGAAAAGCACTTCTTGGACCTTATTTAATTGAAGTTTCCTGAATGATATGGAAGGGATTCAATCTTGAAATTATGCATGAATGGTCGTAGTATATGCTTGAGTTCTGATTGAACTTAAAAGGAAGTTTTTATCTAGTCTTAAGCTCTCACAACTAGGCGTAGGACGGTGGACCTGAAGCGTAACTACTAATGGAAGCAGTAGTAGTTCGGGGTTGTTGTATTTGAAGTAGTAGAAGTAGTAGTAGGTGTAGCAGTTGTAGTATTACTACAAGAAGCAGTAGTGGTTGCAGTATAGGTAGTGGTAGGAACTGTAGAAATAATAGTAGGAATAGAAATACATGGTGGAACAGAAACTTGAAGTAATCATAGTCGTAGCAGAAGTTATAATAGTGGTGGTGGTAGCAGTAGTAGAAGAAGCTTGAGTTAAAATATAAGATCCGGAAAATTGCAAAAAGTAAAAGAGATACGGAAGCATAGGAAGCATTTGATTGCGCTGAAAAAATTATCATGTACCTTACTTACTTTTAGCAGCTTTTGAAGAATTGCATTTCATTATCTTTACCGTCAATGCGGAAAACTCCTGTTTAGGATTTCTATCGACATACAACGACCAACGACAAAGAAAACGAATCAAATTAAACGTTGAAATTTTTACAAAATACGAAGAGAAATGAAAAAGATCGGACAGACAAAGGTCGTTTTTTTACAATTAAGCTGAAACGATTAGTTTCCTTTGAAGAGTCCTTTAAATTTATCCATATCCGATAAACCCGATCTATACACTTAAAACTTCGTTTCAAACCAGAATACAATAAAAGCGCTCGCAAGGTCAGACAACCTATCAAGGACTATAAACAAAAATCCTCAATACGTTCGATGTTGGCCTCCCGTAATGGCGTTCAATTCTATTTTCATTTGTTATCCAACTTTTTTTGCGTTGTCCATTGAATGTTACCTTATCAGAAATGAAATCACATCCAAATTACATCGAAAACTATTTTCAGACGTCCAGGGGAAAAAAACTTCTTTTGCCACGGATTGCCAGTGACATGTTTGATTGATATTGATGAAGGGTAAAGAATTGCTTCAGCCTTGAATTAAATATTTGTGAGGGCGCAAAATATACACAATTATAAGTTCGGCGAAAAAGAAATGTCCTTTCCCGTGTAGGCATTGAATGTATGGATAATATACTATCATGTACATATAAATATGTTAATTAATAATGAACAGCATGTTATAAGAACATGATAAGGTAATTAATGATATAAAACCTGGGGTCGATGTTGAAATTTTTGAACCCCCATGTCGACATGTGGTAAACGACAGTCAGATACGTATATCCTTAACGAAAAGGTAAAGTTGTAGGGTAGACGATTCCATGTTGATGTTATTGCTCCAATTAGCATTCCTCTATTGGCATTCGGATATGCATGTGAAATGTAATGATATTTTCTCATAGTTCAGGACATACTTAAGTGTTGATAGGTAGCCTATTATGTGAGGGCTTTTTGTGGGTTATCGACCAGTTTAAGGGATAATGTTGCTTGCAAGTTATTGTTATATGATACATTTTTAAATAACAACGTTTAAGATTAGGTAGCACGCATTACGCTATAGGACGCAATGCGTATTACTCATATGGAGTAAGTAATGCCGCTGTAGGTTAAATGATGATAACAACCACAACTTTGCAGATGACTGGTCAATCATTTAGAGGTCCATAATATCATTATGGGCTTGATCAACTACTTACAGAAGAGCCTTATCAGAGCCTCCTTGTCACAACTAAAGGCAATTACCCTCTTCAGGGCCTTAAAGTACAAACGAATTTCAACGTTGTTCTATGGAATCCTTCCCAGATTCATACCCGTCTAATTATTGAAATTTCATTTACCACAAGCACTCATGCCAAGGATCCACTAATTCAATAGCCTTTAAATTAATTTCAATTCACAACGGATATGAGCAATTTTTTCACTATTCATACTTGCTCTACGAAATGCTCTCGATCAATGAGCGAATGCTTCAAAAGGAAATGCCTTTCCGAATCATATTACAATGCAGATAGAGCGGAGGCAGACATTTTTTCCTATTTCTGAAATCAATACAAAATTTACTTACCTGGCAAAGTGGTCTCTATTCGTTTGATATATGAACCAGAATATTCACTAGTTATGGTGGTAGTGGTAGTCGCATATCGTCCTCTTCAGTTATGCATTATCCTGCAAGCGCATTTCAACTGTCTCTTCTGCGTTGTCATTGCGAAACGGCAATTTGTTGTTGGTTAAGCGAGATTTCAGCCGGTAATTGATTTTCCTCTTTCATATTGAAAGGAAGTCTTTATTGTGGTTAGAGTGAAAATGTGAATGAGAAAGCATTAAAGAAAATATTGAGTTCTGCGTAGAATTCTTACTATATTGTGTGGTTCTACTTTAAAGATAGAGTCTCCTTGTCTCTGTGAAAACGGCCATATATTCAATTTAATGGCTTGTCATTGTTGTATCGTAAAATCATCTCGATTTCACCACAATAAAGTTTATTTACACGGAATTTCGTTCATTTAGGGTTTTCGGAATTTTTTCTTCCACGATTAACAACAAAGAAGTGATAATGCGTCGAGCAGAAATTCATGCAGATTACATTTACCACCCGTGTATTTACGCCAATGCGCGAAGCCTTTTCAGCATACAAGGAGAATTCAAATCTCGTATCTCTAGTTGGTTATAAGAGACTCCATCTATGATCCCTCAATTGATACAACTTAATTAATGATAATGCAGTTCACTGATGACAGATATTTCCAGTTTTGCTTATTCGCCTATGAGATTTGTCAATGTTAATAGCTTAAATGAGCATCGATTTGCTGTAAAAGTTTGTTTAAAACTTAGAATATTAGTAGTCGAAACATTCGCTTTGATCAACACGACTTACAGTAGAGTTGCTATGAAGTACATGATATGATTTAAGTTGTTTGAACGTTGCAATAGTTGTTGTCAGCCGATTAAAAACGAAGAGATTCGTGAACGTCCTTCTACGTTAGCCAAGTAAAGATAATGGTCCGTCCCAATTGACGTCTAACTTTCAGAGAGTCAGCGATGTGGCGCCAGGATCATTATACAAGAACAAAAGGGCAATGAATGAATGGACTGTGGGTCTTTGAGCAAATGTCTGATAAAAAAAACTGGCTACCCTCTTCAAAGTAGGATTTAGAAGCATTATCAGAGAGATATCGATCAGACCGAATCAGATACTTAAAAAATATCCAACGAATAAGATGTCTCCAGAATCAGAAAGCTGAACAAGGCTCCAATGGGTTGAGTACTTCACTGCACCGTTGAATATAGGATACCTTTTGGATATAAATATTAGATGAAAGGGCTCAAGTGTAAATGTCATTAGTCAGACCAAACACCTTTGAGTCGATTCAATTGGGGAGAACAATGTGCGTTGATTGGATTCTGAAATTAGACGAAGCGATCATGTGACACGTTAGAGCCAAGAAATAGTGAAGGCAATGGTAAGAGCGTTTCCCTGAACCCCTCACGTAGACGTTACAGATATTGAAAGGCAAATATTGGGAGGGTTTGTGACGTAGTCTGAGTATTGTTTCAGAGGATTTTGATCATATTGATGAAACGGTGGTCCGTTAGATGAACAGGGATATAAGGATCCGCAGTAGAAGTGGTATATGCTCACTATTCGACTGATGAAGTAGTGAATGAAAGTATAATTGGCGATATTTTACGTCAAAAAACTACAACATGCAAAATTTTGTAAGGGTTTTTCTGTACCCCAGATTTGCCAGTTTTGCTAGTTCAATTGCTAAGAGAGCTTGAAGACGAGCTCGTTTATCAGGAGGACTAGATTACTATCATTAGCTTCAGCAGCAAGTATTTGAATGGCGTTATTTCCTTGCATCAACGACACAACTTGTCTATGTCAGATGTTTCAGTCTTTTGCGCTTTGTAAGATAACATCTGAAGATCGTCCTTCTGAAAATTACGATTGTTTCATCAATGAACAGTTTCTAAGCTCGATTGCGACGACTTCAAGATTTTCATTATAACTACGTAGGCAAGAGGTAACATGTTGTAAGTGATTTGTTACACCAGATCTTTTTGATCTGACACTGACAAACTGACAGTTCGGAGAGTTGCTCGATGACATCAATCAGTTGAAAGTTGTCAAATTCAAATTTATGTAACATATTTATTGGAAATTGTTATTCGACAAGAAAGTTATCCCACAGTTAATCAAACGTTTCCTGTATCAAGTGCAAATGGCTTCGCTGTCTAATTTTAATTAATTATTGCAAATAACTAGACTTGAACCATCCTAGATCCAGATCCTAGAAAAGAAATCAACAACACAGCAAAAAATATTCAGAGACACAGTTTGCACCACGCTGGGTAGTACTATCTTAAGGTGATTTCGTCACCTTTTCTGATTATCTCTAGCTTCCCTAAATAGAAAGCCTCCTTTTGAATTCCCGACAATCCTTTGGTGCACGAATGCCGTTGACCTATTAAGCGTCTCTATGTCGTCGTCGTTTCCTGTTTATCATATTTATCCAGCCTTAAAATTCCATGCGAATTTTCTCTCCTATTATCAAAACCAAACGGATTGAAATAATCCTGAAAATATCATCATAATCTAGGAGGGAAATTTTTTACAGCATTGATTGATTACATCTTTGGATCATTAGCTTCATTCTGAAATGCGTAGTCATGAAATTCGTTTAGCATCCAAATCACGCTCTTTGAGAAAATGATTTCAACCGCACCGACTAGGACTATATTATCTGGGAATTCTTTTCGGAATATCGTGCGGCGAAATAGAAAAAAGAGAACAGGAACGAAGATATCAGATCAAGTATGGGAGCGTCGAAGAGACTTCGGGGTAAGTAAATGAAGTCTATAATTTGGTTTTCTCCGTCACTCATCCGCTCATACGTGCATCCTTGAACCGCAAATTGAGAGAATAGTCAAATCGGCGGAGTACCAGGCTTATATTGACGCATTTACTCTGGCTCAGGCCTTTTTTTTTTTGGTCAACAAATGATAGCCTTTAAGTGGATTAGAAGTGATGAAAAGAGATTATGGAGGAAATAAAGCGAAAGGATGTATGGGATGTAGATCTTACGATTGAGGTTTCCACGTTCACAGACTATGTGGTTATAATGAGATGAGTATCCTTGAAGGATAACAAGAAGCTTTTGATTCCGAACTAAGCGAATTGAATTTGATTTTGTTGTATGATAATGGTGCATGAAATCGAAAAATGTAAAAGTTAATTCAAATATAAGTCCACATTACGTACAAGCCCATTCTTCATCTCTATTTTCATCAGAGTGTTCATCCTGCAGCAATTAGTTGCCATGACTTCATAAAGTTTATTCCAGACGTTGTTGAAAAACTTTTAGCATAGAATAAATAATGTCTTAGCTCGGCATTCTAGACGTGCACTAATATTGTGTTTGTATAGTCCAGCGCTGAAAAAATATTCTCTCACCAATTAATCCTATTCAAAAGCATCACTTTGACAAGGATTCGCAATATTTGTTTGAAAAATATTGGATTTGTTTTGCTAGTGATTTTAGGTTTTCTTGGTTTCTCCTTTTCATCTTCTTACTGCAAACAAACGCTGACCCAAATTGAATTCATTTCGCTCCCCAAATGAAAGTCATTTATAACGTTAGGATTATTTGCTGAAGGAGCACTTTTGGTTCACATACACATAGAATGGCTAGCACCAAATGGAGAATTATTGTTCACTTCTCCACTTGCTGCATGGTCAATTTAAGGCTTAATGAGTCCGTTGAAAGTTCTTTCATTGTGAGGGTTGTCGATGAGAGTAGTTATTCTTGCTCCTTTTTTTCGTTCTATCCAGAGATTTTGCTCGAAATTTTCTTTTCATCGTTCTGGTATTGAATAGGTTGTTTTTGGGATCATCCATTAATCATTGTATTGTAAGGAAGTGATTTGAATTAAGGCTGAATAGGCGCTAGTTTTAAGTTTGCATAACACGAAGGTGTTTGAATTTGACCACAATGAAGGCAATTTTCCCAAATAGAAATAAATGACTCCTAAAAAGTAAATTTCTCAGCGTGTAAAAGGGACTTTCAACAAAAAACATCGGTCACTTTGGTGAAGAGCTTATTTTTTTCTTTTACTGAACCATTTGCCAAAGTGATATGCCACGACAATAAGTCATTTCATATTATTGTCGTGGCATTATCCTTTTTAGGTTTGCTGAGCTTATAGAGCCGAATCGTTGTCAGGATGATGTTACCGCGTTACCCGTGCATCATGCACGTACCTTACAATCCGACTGATGCCTTCATTCCTAAAAGTGGAATAGAAGAAATTGACAAACTTTCGCCACTATTCAGCCTAACCTTTTGACACTCCCGCTCAATGATTACATGTTCACTGAAGGATACTCTACATAACTTGTTCATTGTCTATTTCTTATTATTGTAAGGCTCTTTTCAATTCGCATTTCACTACCACGATTGGGCCAGGAAAGACTAACTCATCATACTGGTTTCACGGATCGGACCAGCATGTCATAACCATGCCTAACCTTCATCCCAACTGAGTCGTATATTATGTTCAAGCAACATTGATAGCTAATAAAGGCATACCAGAGCAACAGAAGCCGTTGAGGACAGAGGTTTTCTTTCATAGCCCTCTCTTATCTTTCCTTCCTAGAGCACGGATTCCCGTAAACTAAAAGTGCCTGTAGGTATAAGAATACGAGATCAAGTCCGATATATCCGCCAAACTTTCTAGAAAAGGTTCTCAGGCTGGTGTGAAGGTGTTTGTTAGTTGAAGCAGAAGAACTGCCTGTTTGGAAGCCACGTATTCACGACTTTAATGTACACTTAACCTCGTCCCACATTACCCTCAAACTCCGCTTAAGAATCATTAGCAATTTTTTTCGACTTCTGTTTTGGAAACAATGGCTTGGTAGTCCAGGCGTTGATCCTCCTCCAGATATAATTTCCTGCTCACATGTACGTCCGTTCCTCATTACAGTCGGTTAGCAGTTGCAGGCACTTCTCAAAATCTAGCTCATCATGCAAGCTCACTAAGGTTTTGGTAAGGAAAGGTAAAAAAAACCTG
Source organism: Stratiomys singularior (assembly GCA_954870665.1). Classification (NCBI taxonomy): domain Eukaryota; kingdom Metazoa; phylum Arthropoda; class Insecta; order Diptera; family Stratiomyidae; genus Stratiomys; species Stratiomys singularior. The sequence continues at coordinate 6,215,370 of OX940881.1, read as the reverse complement.
TAAATGATGACCTTGTGTTGACCAGCAAACGGATAAGGGATCTCGGAGCCACCTTCATAGTTACTTACACCGGAATCCACTTTTGGAATAACGTATAGGCCAGTATCGGCATCTAGCTCTCCGCATTTAGAATTATTGTTCACAGATTGTTCATCCCGTCGTCTTACAGAAAGGAGATCCTGTAGTTTAGTTTATGCTTCAGTCGTTACTGTAATTCCAAGGCGTATCTGTCTCTTATCAGAAAATGTTGCCTAGTTCCACTTTTACGTGCCTATTTTATTTGTATTTTTGTTGGCTGATGCAACTTGTTGTATGAGCTTATGCGTTTTTTGATTGTCCTGCAATCCTTTGTACAAAAGGATCCGTGGTAATTTTACGTTTGCACAGTCGATTTGAAGTGCCTACCTACATTCCTGTTAGGTCCGACCGCCTGCAGTGCCTACCATTTGCCTATCTCCTCATAAAGGTTGCTCATGGAAAATGGAATCATGAAGGAATGGAAAATGATTCGTATCTCGAATTTAAGTTTCATCGTTGGATGGACATAAACCAAGGTGATACCGAGGAAATCCTCTGGGACTGAACAATCCACTTGTGATATTCATTTAGAAGTTCTTGATGCGGTCATGTTTGAAACAAATAATCGCCATCTATGGCAAACTATGGTACTCGTAATGCTTGATGTAAGCAATTGCTTCAATTCTGCAAGAAGGAAATATCTCTGCTCTCTCTCTCTCTCTCTTTGATTTGAAATTCTAAGTTAGGGTTACAAAACCTTTGATACTCGCCATTCGCGAATATGCATGGCGTTGGTTAACTCTTTCCAAAATTCAAGAAATCAAGATTAGCATGGACTGCTGTAACTTCACGAAGGGCTGCTTACCATATACAGACATGGGGTTCTCAAGAGTAGTTGAAGAAAAGGATGTTGTTTGTTCCATTGGTGAACCAAATATATAAGCACCAAAAGGACGCGCAGTTCACGACATGCAGTGCGGAATTGACACAGCGTCTGCTACGGTTTCTGAAGACCGTAATAAAGGTTGTATGATAAGTAACGCCACAGAAATTACGGCACTTAATTTTTACGGCACTAAGAGGCGTAGAGCCCCTAATCAAATAGTCGATCAATTCACCTCAAATAAAATCAATTTCCACCTTGATGTCAAAGTTGTCGATATTGCAGTGCAATGTATCCAAAACATAAACATGGGAGACAACTTCATTCACCAAAAATCAAAATTTTATTAATAATTATTGTATATAAATCAAGATTTAAATTAAATAAATATAAAACGACCAAAAACAACAGAGGTCACATTTAGGGTGTAAATGTTAGTAATAATAATTTTCTTTTTTGATATATAAGTAATAATTTTTGATATTAAACAAATATTAGTATAGAGTTCGGGGCACAGCCATTAGGCAAAGCCCGTAGGCTAAGTATTAGGTTAAGAAAATATTGTAAATAATGATTGTATATAGTATGAAAAAATCAACCAATAAATTAGTTTGAATTTGATTCACCAAAAATCACTGTTTGGGTTTCGATTCGAAACGAATGAGGTGATGATGACTACGAGTAGCCAAAAAGGATCCACTCGCAAAACGGAGCATGGCTCTGTGGACATAAAAGGCAGAATAAAATTCGAAATACGACTAAATGAAATAAATAAAAAGATAAGAGGAAGTAACGCTCTTACCTTTGTGTCTTGGTCCGTTTCGAAGAGTTGTGGAACAATAAATAAAAAGTGAATACAGCCTTGCTCACCGTCAGGATCTTAATTAAAGTTTCAGTAATGAGAATTACGTTTTGATTGTCGTTTGTTTTGATTTCCGTTGAATATTCGGGAATCCATTCAAACCAATACAACGACATTAGCGCCAGGGTTACTTTTCTTAATTGTATTACCTCATTGTCCTTTAACAAATGCATAACTGTACTCGTTTTTACTCTACGAAGGTCCAAGGAAATTTTAAACAACAACATTTCAAGCTGTTCAATGTAATTCATAAAAATAGCCATACAAACAATTTTTGGAATTCGTTCGTTGAAATTAGAAATGAAACCAAATCAGAAATAATTGCGTTCGCCACATGTTGGTGATTCCGCCAACAGCTACAGCTGCCAATTATTATTATTATTATTATTGGAAAATATCAATTTTATGGACAGTAGAACGAACACCAACGAACGATTCGTGTTTTATTGCACAATTTTATGTCCAATCATGTGACCGAAATATCTTTGGCCATGCTATTGTTCCATTTAAACTTGTGAATATCAACAAGTGCGTTGCTAATTGCATGCATGTATTAATTAAAATTTTCTAATAATTTTCAGATTAGTGGGTGATGTGCGGAATAGGAGATTTTCATGTTGATTTGTAAACGAGATTAGCACATGAGCACCGAGGAAAATTGAAGGATACAAATTCAGTTTACGTTGTTGGCGAGTTGAATTCCGGTGAAGGTTTGGTGGAAACGATTTGCAAAACATTCACGTAGTAAAATGAGTTGCCAGAGGAGTCCACCAGCTAGTCCACGAGCGCCAAAGATTCAACAAGAATCGTGGGATGATTGTGGGACACCGCCAATTGACTTGTTTGATCCATGCCAGAAAGGCCCACCCAGGTCCCCGTCGAGAAATCAGCCGCTGTCCAGTCCGAATCTGAAGAGGTAAATGAATCTGTATACACATGATTTTCTTTTGTTTTCCCAATTGTTTTTGTGGAAATCGTCCTTCTCATACACTCAACTTGATGAAAGGATTAGATAACGATTTCAACTTTTCGGTTTCCAATTTCATCTCTGCTCATATCTTCTAAACAAGGTTTCACCGGTCACATTGATTTGAATATGCATGTGACAGCATTATCCTCATGGAAATCCTTTGCTAATCTCATTCCAGAAAATCTTCGAAACCAATCAATGTTGCGTACTACGAGGCACGTACGGCATCGGTGAACAGTACGGGCAGCTCGAATAGGTCATTTAGTTACGGGTCGGATCAACGTAGTCCTAAATACGAGAATCCTCCACGTAGTCCAAAGATTACTACAACCTATGCAAATGACGATGACGAGTCATCGTCGTCGTACTATCAAACACCGACAGGATCTCGAAGTCCGAAAGGAACGTACTACTACGACAATCATCAGTCGCCACGTCGTAGTCCGAAATCACCGAGAAAATTCGTTTTCGATGCAATCAGTCCGAGCTACGAGCAAAAAGGTAATTTGAATTTCAGCATTCGATTTGATTATTATTGCTTTCATCACGATGTGCTTAGAATTTTTTTACCCAGAACAAAATTTTTTCTTCCAACTTCCTCCTTGAGATTCCTTCGGCAACTCCAAAGGATCCACTAAGTCCTTCATATGGATGTGCATTTTGAATTCAATACAGCTTTCCCAACATTAATAGCCGAATAAAAAGTATGACTCCTTGAATGTTCAACAGTGTTTCAGTACGAACCAATTTTCAGATTATGGATCCTATTTTGAGTCGAGTCCTAGACTCAGAACTAATACGATTTTGAGTGAAATGTCGGTGAGAAGGTAATTGACGATGATTGTGTAACTGTGAACGCATTGATATGTAACTTTTGAATATGAACAGTCCCAGTTACCATGGTCACCGTTGATCCATTCCCGAGTCCTTAAAAATTGCTGTGTACTTGGAAAAGAGTGTAATATAGGCCATGCCAATCATATCAATGCCTCGCGTAATGAAACCACTTAAGGTTTGCTAGAGGATGTGTAGCGTTGGGAGGGAGGAGGGAAAGCATATAAAATTCAATTTATAATTCGGAGAAAATCTTTATGTTAATTGAAAATAAAAGCGCGAACTGAACACAGCTAATTATTATGTGAAGTCTGCTGTTTCAGTTTTCCAATTAATGTAATCCAATTTGGTTCCACTTGAAACGGAAAGTGGAACATAGAAACATATCCTTTTCGGTCTGCGTGTTTCCATATGTGCATTTGAGCTGAAAGTTAATGATATGTTCGGATGTAATGAAATAATTCGAGTTGAAAAAATAACAAAATTTATTGAATATATTTCAGTGGTTAATATCCTCGTCGGTTACCCATACCCTCGTTGATTTTTTAATTAAATGAAACTAGCAAATTGGTTAAGAAACGAATTATACAAAGTTGAAATTTAATTATTTCAATGAAGTCACCATGAAGTCATGAAAATCTCCTTCCGCTTTTTCGATACACTCCCAATTGGAACACCGATCTGTTGGTTAATTTTGCTTTTTGGCCAAATACAACGCAAAATGCAGAGACTAAATGATTGACTGCCTTAGTTGTTATCCTTAAGGAACCCTATTTTGATGGCTAAGAAATTATAATTGAAGTTCTGTTATACAATGTTACATTCAACTCAGTAAGGTACAAATAGAATAAGAATGATCCTTCTCGAACATAAACTAAGACCATTGTTGCTCATTTGAAACTTACTGAATCGGCTGGAAAAAAATTTCTGCACTTTAATTTTAGATTCTTCGTAAATTTTTCATGCAATACAAATTTACATCCTCCATAACTTTGAAAAAAATAACGGTAAAATTAGGATAATTGATGAACGATAGTTGAACCGTGGTTTTCTAAATTCTTTTCTCAGAAACTCATCGCTGTTTAGCATTTGATATATCAGTGGATTTGATAGACCATCAACTATATATTGAGGGTCCTTTGGCATTCCGTATAAATATAAATGGTGGTGGAACTAAATAATGGTGGAATACTAACAGTACAAGTTGATAAATATTTCCTGTTAACATGGACCAGCAATAGCGATATCATCTCTTGAGCTGCTCAAATCAGTATCGCCAACATCGGTCATATCCTTTTGGGAAAGAAGACACGTACCATAATCTCCGTTGACTGTTTGTTTTGAGAGAAAAGGACAGCCATAGGCACCATATTAAAAAGAACTACTTCCACTTGTTCTAAACTCATTGTTTCCATTATGTAGGCTTGATGATTCCCCCCCCCCCCCCCCCCAAACAAAAAAAACGCCAAAATGCGCACCAATCTGCATCCGAGTAAGTTTCATAGTTACAGCAAAAAGAGTAAAACCGCATTTTCGAAGGCAAATAAAAAGCATTATCGAAGAGGTTTAGTAAGGAGAAATCACCAAAAATTATTTAAATAGTTTCTGCTTAACCTTGCATTTGAATAGAGCTACTAGGTGATCTGTATTCCATCTGGAGCTATTTTTCATTGTTTCCCTGATCAACTCATCAAACAAAGCTCATCGCTTTAGCTAGAGTCATACGCCATAACAGACACGGTAGCACCTACCTATGGTAGAAGTAGTGGTGGCGTATTTATACACGCAAATGTCATTGCCGAAAAGCGCAGTTTCATGAATCATTTGGTAATATAAAAAGTCTGTAACATATAAAAAAATATAAAAAAAACACTTCCTTTGGAAACTCCCTCGATATTTCCAACTGGGTTTGGAGTCAGCTTCCGTGCAATTGAAACACTATTCAGGTCAAGAGCTACACGTGTAACCTGGTACTTTGACGTTTCTCTCTTGAGCATAAACGAAACGTCAAGAAAACTGTGAAGTTTCACTTCAATTACTTTCCATGCATTCGCTTTTGTAAAAACCACATTTCTTACTACATGCTCAACTACATAAAACTTCGTTTGACGTGCGCAGTTGACAATTTCTTTCCGAAAAAATTTGCGACAAAACGAGAATATTGCAGATTTCCTCGAACACTTTCCGCGTGCGGCCGTATGAATCCCAAACGTCCATATAAACTTTTGTCGACAATTCAGCGATTGGAGACCTCCAGGCCTCTCACTTCGCAACGTCCTGCCTTATATCATGTAACGACGTAATTAAAAAAAAAGGGTCACAATACGACTGAAAATCATTCCCAATATCAGCAAATAATTTTTTGGTTTAAAACGTTAATGGCTAAGGATTGCGATCGTTCTGCATTTCACACACGTTTTTATCTTGTCTTGCGCGTTTAGGTCGTAGGTAAACTCTTGCGGTTTTAGAATATTGATATCAAGCGAAATGCGGCGGTACCACGATAAATCAAGTCCTAGCGGTTACTAGTGTCATTGCAACGTGGTACCGAAACTTTATACAAAGTAATTGAAATGGAGGAAGCGAGCAACTAAGTCCCGAAATATATGTGGAAAACATACAAAATACAAATAGAATACAAAAAACAAAATAAGAAACAAAAAGATGAAGAAGACTCCTAGTACATTTATTCAGAATATGTTATGTATGAAATCCAGTGAACTGTGTCCTGAAATGTTGCAACGGGGTGCATTTATTTAAGTATCACTTATAATGCATCGTTCATTGAACTGTTTGATAAGTTCAGCTGGAAATGGCTCCAACACTAAGATTACAATCCTGATCCGTGCGAATCTGCCTTCTAAACTGAAAGAATTCCTTCAGGAGATAAGTTTTGCGATGGAATAAGAACTCCTAAGGCAAGTGGCAAGTTATTGAATAAGAATTTAACGTTTAACGGAAGCGTTTTCGCGCCAATGACAAACGCGAAAATATACGGGGAATTATTTAACCTGCAATGATTTGAATCTTCTTTAAAAAAATGTTTTATGGAAGTCCCAACTATTTTTTTAGGTTCCTATTTTAGAGGTTTGGATTTCCTTCTACATTCTCCACCCATCAGCAAGGATTTATCAGCAACACGTGTCTTATTTTTATTGAGCAAAACAACTTATCTATATCTTTTCTCTGTGTCTCTCCCTACTGAAAATCCTGTTTCCATTACCATTCTTGACATCCTACATTTGTTGCATTTTCACTTTCCAATTTATCAAAAAGCATTCATTAATCATCACTTCTTGCTATTCTTTGACAGGTAAAAAATTCGAATACTATGATCCAATGACGCCAGAAGATGATGATGATGATGATGATGATGACGATGGTCGGCGAATGATGGGAGCAGGCTACAAGGAATCACATCATCACCCCCATCATCAACCCGTTCAATGTCAGCAACAGACACCACAACAAGGAGGTAGTTCAATAAGCGGAGGGAGTTCGCAAAGGCTTCGCCGAGGCTCGAAAAGCTTCAAAGCTCATGATATGAAACATAGTAGTGGCGGTGGTATGGACGCAACATCTCTTCAAGGACCAAAACGTTCGCTGAGCAGTCGAGGAGGAATTGCACGGTGTGGGAAGGATTTCACCAGTACGAGTGGCGGTGCTGAAGTCAATGAAATGATGGTAATAGGAAATAGCGCTATACATATTGCCGGGCTTCACTATCAATCACAGGATCATGAATTTCGGGCCAATCTGTTCGTTAAAAGGGACTCATGCATGACCGAGTCGACTCAGCTATCGGGTGATTCAGGTGAGACCAACACTACAGCCCTTACAACAACCACAACCCTCCTGACCCCTTCCGAAACGGAGCCAGAAGGCAGTATAAGCAGCACAAATGAAAAAACATCCGGAAATGGTGGCCACAAAACTCACCATCCAGGTGTGGGTTGCGATAGCATGGAACTAGCAGCGGCTTGTAATAGTGGCAACAATGGTATAGCCATGCCATCCATCGCCACCAGTTCCAATAACGGCGCCGTGACATCGCCTGTCCCCGGCGTGAGACATTCAGGACGTGAGCGTGGTCGTCGCCATGCTATCAATATCACATCTAATCCAGGATATCAGGTAAATGTTGTCAAAGCATCACGCCATATTTCATTTTCACCTTCAGTCCTGTCCCGCATAAAGTAACTCTCTTAGTATTATGTGAGAACTTTTCAGAGATCCATGAAATTATTTACGTTTCCTTGAACATGATATTTAAGGATATAGTGGCCGATATACGTGCACAGAAGATACTTCGTTAGGCATGTAGATGGGGTCCTGGATATATTAATAGTCATATCTTCATCTCGCATGAAGTGCACGTGTGAATGAAATTCTTCGTAAGACGATTTCGTTGAAGAGAGTCGGGGATGCGGCCTTTTAGTGGATCTTAGATTGGATTTTAACTGGATGGAATTTAAAATAGATTACTTTGATGATTTGCAGACAAAAGGAACGTAATGGTTCCGAAATTTCATTGTTTCGTATAGATACAATCCTCTTTATGGATGCTTTTGAGCGTCACAAAAATAAACAAAGTGAAGTCCTTTTGTGCAATCGATATACGTAACGTAGGTCGATATGTTTAATTAATTGAATGCCTTGGAAAAATAATGAGCTGTGCACGATTACATAATCGACTTGGTCCGGAGGCTGCAACTAAAAGTTTAATCATAAGTAAAAGTAAATAAATGTTAGTCCTAAACAAAGCCGAGTGCCATTGTTGAATACTAATACCAAAAGTGCTCAGAATTAGTTCCATAGCATGTCATGATGGCGAGGGTGTATTGTGTCACGTACATGCAAGGCTCACAACCAATGCTGTGGGCATCATCACGCCTAATAAATTAATAATATGATTTTAAAATATCACATAAATTCGCTCAACCGCTGAATTCGTTATCCTTCATATTCTTTTTATTTTGCTTTAATGGCGCTACAGCTCGATAGTTGTTCTTGGCCTTCTCCAGAGTTCGGCTCCATTGGTTTCGGTCGATCGAACGCGTCCTCCAGTTTATAAAACCGAAAAAAATTAGTCCAGTATAGGATTGTCGGCAGAATCTTGTAATCTTTTCGTTTTTTGCCTGAGGGGTCATTTTCCAAAAGTATTCGTATAATAGTCGTATAAATTTCCTGTCTTTGCAATAAACATAGCGCGTCTATTGCAGTTTGCTAAGATTTGCGTAGACAGAAGCTTCTGTCCCGTCAGAAAGTGTTTTTGTTCCTTATTTGCCTTCTGTCGTCTTCTGGTACTCTGTTTGTAAAAAAAACCTGTAAATGAATTGGCGAATTGCCTGCAAGAAATGCTACGGCGTTTTCATTGTTCGAGATTTTTGGATCCCTCAACTTGACGGAGAAGGATATCTTTGTTCTAACCACTCTACTCGTCACGTTAACAATAATCTAAGATATTCTGCAACAGTTTCTTTGACGGAGAGTCCTATTTAGAATGGAAGACATGTTTGGATATGTCACTTTGTTGAGCTATTCGCTAGACTGATTTGAGTACATACTTCAATCCTTTTCATCTTCAGTTCACGTAGCAAAGTCTTTCAAGTTGTCTTATGTGTTTACCTTCAATTAGTTCCTTATGTAAACATTACGTTGCACCCCATGAACTTCCCAACAAACGCACGTTACTCATTGTCCTGATTTGAATCCTAGTGAAATTTATTCTGCACAGCAATCTTTTGTGTGCTGGCAACAATATGGAAATGTATGTGCATTATAATCTCTATTCTAGAACCCAAACGTAATATTAGCCCTGGAAGCATGACGTTAGTGCATTATACTTTATCCTGGCAAGTTCAGTTTCAAGTCCAATGTAATATTTTCCATGAATGTGAGCTTGCCGACAAGACTATAGTTCTATTACGTCTAGTCCTGTCTAGTCACTGTAAAAATGTTGGATGTGTAAATATTTGGAAGGAAATTCTGAATGGAATATCTTGTCTGGCGAGAAAAAGTTGAAAGGCTGAGGTTATTAGAAATTTAAAGTCTTGAATAAGATGTGAAATGAAATTAACTTTTATTGATATAAACTGAGTGCTGATTGCATCCTGTGAAGGTATGATACAATCAAAATATTATCGCATTTCATGATGGAGCAACTCTGAAGACCTCTTTTGCAGAGGAGGAGGTGTAGAACTGTCATTAAGGTAGTTGTTTTCATCAGTAGTCTTATGTTTTATGGATTTGGGATAATCTGGGACAGACTCGGATACCCAAATGGACCCAACCTTATCTTCATCATGTCACAATGTTGATTGAGGTAATTCGCCTGGTTAAGGTCCAGCATTAGAGCTCTTTTTGAACAAGAATTGAGGCTCATCAGCTACCGTCTCCTACTATTGCGAAAAGAGGATCCAGCTTGCACGGAGAATATCCCACTTTTGTATTGTTGCATATAGAATCCAAACATTCTTGAGACTGTAAGGGCCGTAATTATCCTTATACCTCATGCTACTCCCGTCATGATACTCCTCGAAGGTCCATTACCCAAAAAAATTAATGATGAAGATATACCAGCTGCTCATTGTACCAGAAAATATTCCGCGGTACAAGATTCTCAACAAGTTGCAAGGATACTCCTTGCGGTAATATCAAACTAGCTCTGCCACTTTATTTTGAACTAAGATCTTATCTCAAGTATTTTCAAACCCCAACTCTCGTGGAACTCAAAGAAATTAAAGTTTATGCCCAGTAAAGTGAGAAAACAGTTTTCAACTGGATTTGTAGTCCTAGTGTTAAACAATGTTTTGCAGCCGCGTCAATTTTTCTGATTTTCTGAATATAATGACAGCCATTCGATTTGAATGAGCGCCAATTGTCTCACCTTGAATGTAATCATTGGTATTTGGTGATCGATTTTAAGGGACGATAGGTGATGATTGCTTTCTCTTTGAAGGCTTGGAAAGAAGAAAGAATGGAAATTCTCCACCATTTCTCCACTCTCACGTTTCACGGTACCACATTTTGCGCATCTTCAACTTCGACAATCGCATTGGAATCGCAAATAAGATGCGCGGAATTTTAGCGATATGGTCCTAGTGTCCGTTTAATAGAAGGATGCAAAATTTTTTTGCGTAGGTTGATATCGATATTATTATTTCATATTTCAAGAAACTCCTTAATATTCCGCGCAGCTGCAGAACACTGAAGCCTATGGATGTAGATATTCCAGGAGAGCTTCCATCGGCCCAGCCAACTCAACTGAAGTCTGTTCCACCATCAAAGCTCAACAGAATAATTAAGCGCTGGTAATCGATGAGATTTCAGAGGGTCACATGAACAAGGGTGGCAGCAGTGTTCAGAAGAACATCCACAATATCTTCCAGTAAATCTAGCAACAAGAACGTATGGCGAACGAGTGGAGCTGATCCATTATATTCCCTACCCACAAAAAAGGTGACAAGCTACAGTGCAAAAACTATAAAGTTATAACGCTACTTTCTATCTTAGAAATATATCTATCATACTAAATAAAATCAGATCATACGCCAACACTTTTTTGGCGAGTATAAGCTGGTAAGTAAGAGCTGAGGGCAGAGCGTAAGAGGTGGTAAATCGACGATAACTCAATTGTTCACTGTCAAGCAGGCATTGGAGAAATGCTGGGAGTTCAACATGGACGTTTGCCAGATTTGCGTTGAATTTAAGCAAGCGGATGACAGTATTGATTATTTGATACATACTGTACCAAATAACGCTTCGCTTTGTTATCCAAGCCAAATTGGTCCGGCTTACCAAAACGACAATGACGTCGACAATAACCGGATCAGTAACCATGAAACTGCCGCTTTTGACATAAATACCGGACTAAAGCAGAGAGATGGACTGGCCCCTTTGCTATTCAATTTGGCTCTGAAATATGTCATAAGAAAAATACCTTTGGATGCAAGAGGACCACTTTTATACAAGTCGAGCCAAGGCGGTAGCCTATGCGGATGATATTAATATTTTGTCACGGTCGTTGATAACCGCAAAAGATCTGTTAATGAAACTCACCCGAGAAGCAAAATTAGTAGGGCCACAAATAAATGAGCGAAAACAAAGCTCACGCAGTCGAGAAAAAAGTACCTCAAATGCTCAATGTATCGCAGCTCGCGAATCAGTGTGTCTCGATGCCAAAATAACGAGAACCGCTAATGAAAGAGACGGAATACGCCAAAGAGTACAATAAATCGCAAATAAAACTTTAATAAGACCTGTCCTGTGGATGTGAAACATGGACCTAACTCAAGCATCCGTAAATATATTGAACACATTTGACCGACGGGTCCTGAGGGGGACAATTGGAGCGAAGTTCTAAGGCGACAAATGGCGAATTCAATACAACCCTGAGCTGTATTAAATTTGAGACACGCCAGAGGTCTCAACAATTGTAAGACTACGGAAGGTGGATTGGGGTGGCCATGTGAATTGTATGGACGAACCACGGATACCCTAAAAAGGTATTCGGGAGAATTGACGGGCGGAAACCGGTCGTGAAACCGAGGGAACGCTGATTTGACTCTTAACTGACTCTTGACTGGTTTGACTCTTAACGAAGATAGTTCATTGCAGCCGAATTTCAAAATTTGAGGGCATGGTCAATGGACCGAGACAGTTGGAGGCGCTTGTTGCAGGAAGTGAAGGCCCGAGGTGGGTTTTATTGCTACGAAGAAGAAAAACAAACTTTTTATCGAGAGTAATGCAACTGATCTGACGCCTTTAAAGATATACAGTGCAACATTGAGCCAATAAACCAAATACCAGATGAGGTACTCTAAAATGTGCATAAAGTCTGCATGAAATGGCTAAAGCAATGTGTGGAGTTAAGGTCGATATTTACCAGAGTAACTTCATCGAATCAAATAATTTAAATCGTGTTACTGTCTGCTGCTCAATAAATAAATTGCTTACGAGTTTTCGAAGTTTTGAAAATGGTTTTTTTTTGGTTTGGTTTGCATAAAAAACATACGCCTAATCTTTGAATTGAAAAGCCTGCCAGACTGGAAGGAAGATTCGAAATAGTATGGAACATTGTTAGACACTTTTCCATTGTTATATCATAAATCGTATTTTCACCTGTTTCTGCCGAATTGAAAAATCCCCTTATGCTTAGAAGTAAGGTTTCAGATATGAAGGATCCGAATAAGAAAAAATACTACTGCTACTACTCAGGAAAAAAAAATATAGCTAATACGAAGCTGGTGAGTTCCTTGGTTCATTACTAAACCTACACTTACTTCGATGTTCCTTACTAGTAACCTCTTTTTCTGTACCAATATCGACCCATCTTTCTATACTCTCTTCCGTTCATACTTCCAATTTTCCTAATGTCTCATACTTTGGAACTTGTAGTCATAATTGATTAATTTATATATTCCCGAAAAAATATTTCATCCACCTACACACACACAGCTTAAAAAGCATTTTAAATTTCAAGCGTTCCCCAAAAGGATTTAACATATTTCCTACTTTTTATGCAATTCAGCAGATCATCCATTCATCACACACAACCTTGGACCGAACCTGTTCGGATAGCGTTGTATCCTTGTCACGATGTCGGAAATCTACTAGCGATCTGACAGACATTAATGACGGTAGTGTTCCAGTTGTATCAAAGCCGCGTCGGCGAGGCAGTTCTAAGGGTGGTTTAGCCTATTTAGCCAGCCGGCGTAGTTCCAGAGACTCATTGAAAAGTGCTTGTTCCAACACTTCAATATTTTCAAATGAAGACATAGGCCCGCTGGCGTTTCAATCATCGAAACGTGGCCGTCAGAGGCGAACTTCGAACTTCTTGGAATTGCCTGGTAAGTTTTTTTTCTATAGTCTATCAATTGTCTGTATGTTGCGGTGAATACTACCACAGGAAACATTTTTCTAACCACATAGGATCCTGAAGTTAGTCAAAAATAAACGTAAAAGGGTTTTATTTCCGAAAACCATATATCCTGTTCATTCGGACACAAAGTTATTCCATATACGCCGCCACCAATAAAGTTTTTTCATGTCCTTGTGAAGTATGTATTTATGCTCGGGAGGATATAACCAGCAGATTGTTGACTCCCACGATAATGACATAATTAATTATTCCACAAATGTTAAAAATATATCCAATCCTCGAAAAATAAATTTCAAAAAAAAAAGGATGGCGAATTTTCAGTCCATAATCACTCAACCCTACATTTCCAGTACGTTTCATTTCCTCTCAACAAATATTCACATCCTTTGGATGATGATGGTAAAAGCATTTACATAAATTAACTGTGTAGATTGAAAAGCGTGAATATTCGCATCAGCAGCGGCATCTCCTTAAATATTGTGTCTCTGACTCACTCAGTGGCTGACAGACTGAATGACTTGACGAAATATGGAAATTATCCACAGGATAAAGGTAAAGTGGTGCAGGGAAGCAAAATAGTGACTCGCTAAGCGTTGGACTTAGATGGAGATGCGATAATGAAGAGTGAAAATTTTAATTGATGTGAAAGGATTTATCGGATTATGCCTGAATAAATGCCATGATGCCTTGAAGATTAAAAAACAATTAGTTGTACATAGATGACCTTTTTGTTCAGGGATCTCAAATGATATCATTACAGAGTATCGATAAAAGGCTTAGAGATAGGCGGCTTGAAAGGAACAAACGGATTTTATTATGTTAAATCAATATAATTTTTCAACAAGAAAAGAACTTAATCGTCTTCGATTAAGATAATAATTTTTGGATTCTGGAAAAGGGTTAACCTTTTTCAAGGTTATTCTTACTCAATTCTAATCTCAATTACTCATAGCATATCAAATATGAAAATAAATCGAAGACTATTTTCGAACTAGAAGATCTTGACGGGAAGGTTTGGGTGTCGAAAAGATTAACTAACCAAAATAACATTTAAAACCCACCCAAAGATGATATGTTGACACGTAACGATGTTTAGCAAGGGAAACCCTTCCTGACTGTAGAATTTGCGTACGAGTCATAATCTGTTTACTTTGTAAATAACTCTTTGTGCTCCTGACTTCTCCTGCTGCCAACAGAAAAATAATACTAATCCTACCGCTGCTGCTAATGCTACTACTGGCACCAACTACTGCTTCTGCTACTACTACTACTTCTACTACTACGTCTACCACTAGTACTTTTAGTGCTCTACTACAACCATAACTGCTAATTCTTCTACTAAGTTAAAAATGTCGTTCAAAAGTCTGTTTTAACTTAAGAGACTTTAAACCACAAAAAAGCTGATACGGCAAATATGGAGACAGAGTAAGACAGCAAATTCTGTTTCATATCTACGTTATCTAAATTCTGAATCTTGAATTGTCCAGCGTGATGATGGATTTGAAGACCTTTCGCCTGTCAAAAACGAATATACAATTCAAAACCAATACAAAAATAAAAATATGCCAAAAAACGTACTTTTCAATAAGTCCAAAATGAGAAATCTTGCGTTAGGTTGGAAAAAAAGTCTGAAATGGAAAATGTGGTGAAAATTAAGCGATGAACGATATCTAATGGAAGCTTTTATTTGGCTTACGATGCTGTCAAACAAATTTTTAAACAATTTTTAATTTCTGTCGTCCTTTCCTATCTTATTCTACTCTTCGGTTTAGTCACAGCTCTCTGCTCGCTCATTTTTGATCCTTTCACCAGCCAAAGATTTTCTATGGGACTCAACATGTGTCTATGTCAGTGCTACTGTCAGATTTCTGACCATAGCACTTCCTCTGTCCTTAGCTGCTCCTGTCATTTGTAACCCGCAAAACGTAGTTAAGGAATCCAATTACAAAAAATAGTGAAGTTCTAGTAGTAACAAAGAGTTTATTTAAACCTGGAAACAACTTCCTCAGATGTAGCTAGATTTGTCTAGGAGACGAATCGTTTTGAAAGAGGTTTTAAAACCCGCACCATCTGATTTTGAAATTTTAATATTATAGCTCACATTACAATACTTCTACTTCTCAATACCTTCGGAGAGAAAGATCTTTGGCTATGAAGGATTCAACTATGCAGGACACGCGCCCAGTCTTTAACGTCAGCCCAAAATAGCGGGACTGCCTCCAACAAACTCCCGATCTAATGGGCTTCAATCAAAATAAGTAGATTTTTACTTGTATTGGTAAATGCTTTTCCAATATTCTGTTCCGCAATATCAACACTCGGAAATCGTTTGAGTAAAAACGAAATACAAGTAAAATCATTCGTTGCTTTTTCTGTCTCTTTTTGCTAGAAGCTGGCTGGGAATAATCACGCGGTTTTCATGCTTACGTTAGGCGGAAACCATAGAGTAACTACAGTCCGGTGCTACACTTCGAAAAAACTCCCAATCTAACGGTATATAACCAACCAAAAATGGAATTTGAAGTAGTAAATTCGCGTAAAAAAAGGAAACCTTCTTCAAAGCTTTTGCGTTGAAAACACAAACAATTATTATAAATACAATTGTGCTTTTTCTATCTCTTTCTAGTAGAAGTCGCATGAGAGTGTTAGCGCTGTATGTAGTAACGCTTTATTTATGCTTTATTTATGTCCAAATCATTTCATATGGGAAATTTTGAACCGTCACTTGGAGACATTCGTTGGAATAACGTTTTACGTTACACTGGTTTTACGTCTAGAATTTAGAATTTATTGGGTGTATGCAATAGTTTATTTAGTTTCGATTCAAATATTTTTTTGATCACTAATTTTACCTATTTTATGATCACTTTTTCATTACCACTACCTTATCCATTGCCGAATGTTCCAGAAGTTGTTTTATCCGTCTTCCCCTTTACCCATGAAAAAGCTCGCGATTGCATTACAATCTGATCCATTAAGGGTATATTTCAGTTCCTCGGGTAAGATGGTTAGTTTCCATTCTTCTAAAGATCCGTTTCTCCTTCTTTGTGCGATACAAAAGGGACTGGCCTCATAACCTTGCAGAAAGGTGAATATTTTGAACGGCCGTAGTATCTATATCCACCTAATTGCGGTTGCTTTGCATTTTCTCGTATCCTGGAGGGCTTTTTCGTCGATTTCGAAAATTTTGTATTAAATTTTCATGCTACTTCGAGTCGATATGCCATGACGAATCTTTATAGGCTTTTCAAATCTTAATCTAAATTCAAAGAATTTTTTTTATTGAAAATGGTCTTAATCACATTGCTTTCTTTTCACGACTCCACTTTTGCTTCATTGTCATCCTATTTTTTGATTAAAAAGCTGGACACAGTGAATATAGTGCCAAACACTCAAGGTCCGAGGCATTACAAACAAGTATCTAATGAGCGCGTTTTTTTTTACGAAAACCAGATAATACCTCGTTAATACCGTCAAATTTTTGGGGCATGGTGCTTCCATGCACAATTCCACTGATAAGAAATCTAGATTTGAAACGAAAGGAGATTTACTTCATCTAACTTCAGCTCCAATTTAGGACCTCTGATTGGGATAGTGTTTGGGTATACTGAGTATGCTGCTTTGGGAGTGCCTTGCTTATTGTGGTTTTTATTTGACGTCTTTAATTAAATCAGTGACATTTCCGCGTCATCGCTTGACGAGGAGTATTCCACTTAAGTCCGCTTAATTCATTGTATTATACCATTATATTTTCACTATTTTCGTTGAGTCAACCGATGAATTTTTATTTCACCTTTTTGACGTGTCCAATAATTTTTTTTTCGCGATAATATATTTTCACTTTTATGATTTCTTTGTACGCGTTATTGTCTATTTGTTTAGTTCCACCACCCAGTGAACTCCGACCGTTACCGATCAAAGGTAAGAATGAAAACCAGGAAGCGTAAAGCCAAAAATTGAGACCCCTTCATCATTTAAACAGAGTGCCAAATTCCAAAAATATCGAGACCGAACTTATAACAAGGAATTTTCCAATTTTGTACCAGTAATTTGGAATTTTCAAGAGACAGGCACAGCCTGCATAACAAACCGATCCAGAAAGGAAGAAAGAGGGATTAAATCGTAGTAGTCCCTTTGGAGCAATACCGAGAGAGATTCTGAGACAACCCGTCTAAGTAGAGCCTCAAAAACGGAATCGCTTATGGGCACGACGCTTCAAAGAGTGATGACTCGTGGGTAGACTATAGTGGAGAATGCTTCAAATTCCTTCTGAACAGAGAGGACACCAATAAGATTTCGCACCTAAACTCAAAGTGCATCATAAATGCCTTCAACCTACAAGATCCCCCCGGAATCGACGAGTTATATTCCGTCATGTTAAGGTATGCACTGATTACCATACTACGATGGCGAGAAACATATTGACAGTTTCCTGTAGTTCAAAACATTTCAAAATAGCACCCAGGAGCGTCAATACAGCACCATATGGTGTCCCAAGCTTTCTAAGCTCCGTGGAATTCGGCAGATGGCGTGCTCTACAGGAAACCTGTCAAAGATACCCGATCTCCTACAAAATTTACATAACGCCACCTTTTAACGTCTTCATGCAGGAGCTTGAGAACAAGTCGGTAGCCGCGGTAACCAGGTTAACAAGCTCTGTATTGAGAGGCAGTTTTTAGTCTCAACTAGGGCTGCCAATCACAAGGATATAAAAAGGGAAGCGCCTCATACACTGTACTTCCTTAGCGAGTTTTCCTGCCGCTGTCAGGCTATTCCCTGTCCTTAAGTGTTGTTGGAAGAAGTTGGAGTTGGAAAAACTTTCCAGACGATAAAAAGATCAGGGTCGAATTTTCTCACCTACTCTCTCTGAGATATTCTATAGAAAATGAGATGGAGAATACGGAAACAAACGCATTTTATCACTACCTTAGAACACTTTGGCCTGTTAGTTATTTTACTTATAAATATGTACGGGCTTGGGTTGTGTGTAGTGTTAAAAGGATAAAGAAACTCCAAAAATACTGGTAGATACAAAATTTGTATAGGAATAGAAAGGTTTGTCATGTGTCTCACATTTATCTTCGATACTTGAACCCGTTGAAACCTTAGCACGTTTCCCAAGAAATTCATTACATCCTCTCTGAAACCACTCGTTGCTCCACTAATCTAAAACACATACCAACCCGTTGAAACTTCGTCTTACTTCTGGTATCCTTATAATTCTTTATAAATTAAACTTTCCCAAGCATGTATTTTTTTTCTTCCCTTGCTCCAAAGTCAAATGTCAGAGCATTATCCACGACCAAGCAGATTTTTCTTTTGTGCTATGCCAACGAAAAATGACTATGATGTGGTATCACTTGTGTAGGGACTTGAGGGACTTGGTTTGCTTGGTATACATACACTCTTTGCAACAAAACTTCCTATCCGCTCGTTGAGCATAATTTTTTTTTCTTCCTTTTTTGCATGCCCATGAAATTGAAATCTCTATCATGCATCAGTTGGCTTTTACGGCTGTGCTTCTCCTTGTTAAAGTTCCATACTTTATAGTCGGCGTTCACTTGAATTCTTTTGTTGGTAAATTCAAAAGGATCGTCTACGCTACGCGTTATTTTAACTTGAAAAGCCAACAAAAGGTTGAAATACCTATCGGTGGTGCGTGGAGCTTTACAAACATTTTTGTGATTAGTGAGTGAATCAACACGATTTCAAAAAGGTTGCAATTCGGTATCGCAAAAAGGATGCAATGGTAAAGTGTTTTTGCAGATTCGACGGACATTTAAATAGTGTTCAAAGGGGTTGCCTAATAGAATAGTTGCAACATGCAAACCATCCTGTTTGTATCCTTAACGTGCAACGTCCTTCCAATCAGCGAGCTCGTTCGCTTAATTTGCGCGTAAAGAAAAACAGCACTGGCTTTCATTGAGTTGAAATCTGCAACTACGCTATCTTCAACTGAAATCATTCTAACTGTCAAGTCCTGAATAGATTCAAAACGAGGAGCCGTTTGAAAAAAGGACTTTTGTGAATCGATACAAAAAGCCGAAAAATGGCTACCAAGGTTTTTTGCAAAGCGATTAGAATGAACTAAATAAAGAATAAAACTGAATACTGAATAAAGAAGTAAGAAGTACGTTTTCAAGCGGTTCGCTCCATCCTTTATATCCTGTTTACTATTAGTGAAACGCCCATTGTTACTCGGCAAGCATATACGTATCGACAATAAAGTTTTAAAATTTTCCCAAGTTCTTACTCTTTTGGAGAAGTTTTAATTAAATTCCCTGATGACTCATGAGCAACAATTGTTGAGATGGCGTGTATCCTGGCGAGAATTCTCGCCACCACAAACACGCGACAATTTCAATGAAAATAAAAGCCAAAGTACGTGGGAAAAGTAACGAATAAGGAAGTTGAACCTTAGCAACAGATTGAAGGCGGTTTGGTTAAATTGAACAAGCAAATGATCTCAATACAGGACTCATTACGACCGACAACATCTTACCAAGAGGAGCCTAGAACGTTTGATGGCTTCCCACATGCATGTATAATGGAACCAGAAGAAGGATAAGAAGAAGAAAAAATCACTTGGCACGCTTCAGGTCTGATTACATAATACACAAATACCTGACGTTTATTTTGTTTATTTCGCATCAACTTTGATTTGAGCTTGTATGGTCGTTAAATGCTTAATGGAAAAGGCTTTTTCATTGATGTCAGGTTGTCACTTGATGCCTTGAGATTTTTCTTAATTACGATAAATAGTTTTGGGAAAACGCCAAATGAAAGGCACGTGCTTGTCTCAAGCTAATCTCTTTCAGTAAAAGCACCAAAAACTTCAACGTTATCCTTTCAATTTGTCAGGTTGTAGTTAATGTCTGCGAATATCCTATACGACTTTCGTTCGAAATAATTGGTCTGATAAATATCTACGCAGATCAGATTTTAACCACTTTAATGGGAGCAGAGCTGGTTAGCTTGGGTTAGGAGCACATGTTAAGTTGAGCTAATCGTTTCCACATACTCTTCTTTACAATTTCATTTGAATATCATAAACAAATGAAACGTAATCGTAGATTTAAAGTTTGGTAACAGGATCCTCGTTTTCAAGGTTGTTTTTTTTTTTGGGGGGAATATAAGTCGGCAACACTTTTCAATTCTACGTATGGTGCGACAGCTGTCATTCGTTTTATGGCTAATGGGGTTTGCCATTTTTTATAAAAAGGTTGACGCCTGAGCAACGTCTGCAAATTGTTCTGATTTATGTCGAAAAAAAAACATTTTGTTCAAGAAAATCATCGCGCACTCTTGCAATTTTACGGCCGACATAATCGTCCAACAGAACAGTTAATTCGATCAATCATTTTTGCCCCAATTATTGGTTAGAGCAGTCGAAAATTGAAAGTTACGCTTTTATTTCCTTCATGCCAATTGTGTATTGTGCTAAACGTGTTGTAATAGTGTATTGAGAAGAATGTGTCGAAAGAATTTCATGCGCGCTACAAGAAGAGTGAAAAGGATATCACAGCTTTCAGCAGCAAGGTCGAAGAATTCAAAGTGGCTTTCCTGCTTGGCAGAGACTTGAAAAGGGATGACAGATTATGGACAAACAGTATGAAGGAATGTCTCAACTTTCTGTTGAACCTACAATTTTTGTACTCAGCGGATAATGAGACCAAAACGGACGTCAACGCGGCTTCTCACCGAGGGACTTTCTTAAAGGAAGTCGCAGATGATTTAAAGGACTCACGTGCCAAAAAAAAACTCCCAACCTACACCAGATGAAAATTTTAAAAGTAACGGAGTATATATGGCTACTGAATTCGATTACTATCATGATACAGATCCTTATAAAAAAAATACACAGTCTTGATACTGTAATAGGCAGAAAACAGTCACTCGGGAATTAAGGATTACAGCCTTTTTTAAAATAGAATGTTCGGTCCTGAAATATGTTTTCCGAATTCATTTCAATAATGACCGCCTGTAAAATAACTGTACGCTTGGCACTCATAGCGAATGTGTGAGTGCAGGAGTGCTGGACTTCCAATGTACTTGTCCATCGTTTTGAAGCTCGACTTCGCGCTGCTGTTGAAGACTTAGAGTTCCTGCATTCTTGAGGAATCAAGGATGGAAAGCAAAATTTTCGCTTCTGAGTGATGAATTTCCGTTGGAGTTATCAATACCGAAATCCGAACCTTAGTTGCCATAGAGTTTTGTTCATAAGTAAAACTAAGGTTCGATGATTTCGTAGGAAGTTATGTACATTAGCAGTGAAATCTATTAAGCTCTTGTTTTTCGGGGAAAAAATGAACCCTTTTTAAAACGAAAATCGAATGTAGAACGAATCATTGATGTCAGTCGTCGTTTCTTCACTCCATCCTTCCCTGATTAAGTATGCTTAAATGGAGGTGATTCAAAAAAAAAAACATAATATGTATTAAACCTTATCCTCTTCATTAATTATAAGCCAAGTCAATGGTAACCTGATGCTGATTTTCTGCACAAAACGAGATAAACCTGAAACACCATCAATTAAAACGAAACATTCTTACTTTTCACTATAAAAAAAAACGTTCAGCCTGACTACGAAAGCACATACAAAATAGCTTTTCTTGTCTCCTATAAATGATCCTGATGACCTAAACTTCGTTGATAGATAATACGAGTGCTTCGCAACAGGTGTTCAAAGACATTTAACCTTTTGTTGCCTTTTGTTCGAATTTTTCCGCGAATAAAGGGTATAATTGTTTCCGCGACAAGGAAAGCATTCAACATCATTAAAGTGGGTGTCCTTAACGTTGATGACGGAGTAAATTTATGTCCACTGCTCCAAATGACAAGGAAGAGTTAAAGCTGCATGAAAATGTTGGCGATCTGGTAGAATTTATTGCGAAAATTACAGTACAAGTGAAAATTACTCTGATATGTTCCGCGAATGACTGTCGTTAATGAGTTCTAGCTCGAAGTCTTCTGGGGTCCTTAAAAGAGTTCTACGAGCGTTTGTGCCGAATAAAATTGAATGTCATTACATAAAACCTTGAAGGAATCGTTTCAATACTCACTAAAATACCAATAGAAAGAAATATACTATGGCGAAGTATAAATTTTCCACTCAGCCGTATCCGTTCTCTAATGAAACACCTCGTTTAGGGTTTCCTCGACACGAAGTGCTCCATAAAAATACCAAAACATATGTAGCACTTCCTTCGCGAGCCGCTATCACCACCAATTCCTTATTCCTTATTACCGCCATTCCACATTGCATCGAACATAGAGAATAATGTTCATCGCTATCATAAAGTAACATCCATTCCAATTTATGGACTGGTACGTTTTTGATATCTTTCGGCTTAGACTTTAATCTATGTGAGTTTGAAGCCTGCACATATTTCCTTACATTTCCTGTTTCCGTTTACGTAATAAATATCAATGAAGTAGTATCATTGTTATCATTGCGGTTTTTATTTCAATACGAATCCCTAAAAGGTGGAATTGCAATAAATAAATTGGACGAACTGAAAGCTTTCAAAATAAGATTGTTGGGCTATGCTGTGAAATTCACAATGAAGTCAGCATTTTTCTTTCACCCTCTACCCCAACCACCTGCATTGATATTGAGTAGGCTGGACCACATTATGAAATCAAGTGAAAAGCAATCGACCGTATTGCTTATGCCCAATAGGTAGAAGCCTTGTGCATATGGTTTTTATGAAACGAATCCTGGCTGATTTAAGATGAGTTTCATTATTTTCGAAGGAATCTCATATTTCAGATCAGCAAATACCAAACGGAAATGCCGTGGGAATTTCAATGATTCGATGGTTGTTAACAAAATACATGGCTTAACGTCATGATCCTTAGCAGGTGGTTTCTCTCAAGCCTTAGCGCTATTGGCTTTTTAGGAAAACATTCAGTAACGGGAGCATCTTCAATTTTCCAATCAAAATCATGTAACAAGATCCAATGAATGATATATGGATTCATTATTCAGCTTTATAACTCTACAACTTATGTGATGGTCATCAGACGTCAATGTACGGAATGACATTCAGGACGTTTACTGTCCTCAGTCATATATTGTTCTTACTGTCTTATCTGTCCTTACTCTTATATTGTTCATATTATTGGCAACACGCTACCCCGCTCCATAATAACACCAGCCCTGCAAGCCCTGTTGAGCATAGCAAATGAGATTTTCCAAGCTAACACTAACGAAAACAAGTTCGGCAAACCAAATACGAAAGGCTTAGAAACCGAATTCCACTTAAAGCCACACGCTCACTCAACAAATGAAAATATCCGTTATTTAAAATGACATTACCGTCAGCTGATCTTTACAAAACTAGAGACATCTAGCGCAATACCCTGGAGCCATCTTAAGGCAAGCAGACCCCAACGAAGGATCCAAAATAAGTCTCAAACCTATAATTGTGTAGTCGGAGTGAAGGAAGGATAGAACCATGATCTAGCATTTAACCAAAAATTAACTTACGAAGCACGATACTTCCCATCTCGATGAATAACATCCCTAAGCCAACTTCGTATCCGAGAGAATGTATTTTGTGCATGCCGAGGTCGCTGGTTTCGACAGTGCTTGGACATTCATTTGTTGGATATAATTAAAATTGAGGAAAGTTGCTTAACAGTCGGTTTTTGACATCACGTAACTTTTCTAAGGATTTATTGAACAACCCTTTTCTTTCACGTTTCAAAGGGAGAACAAAGTTTTTAACGGAAGAATAGAATAGAATTGCTGAAATCCTGCAAATTATAAAATATGCATTTACATATACATATACATATTACATATACATATACATTAAATATACATTTACGAGAATAAATTCTATAGTGCATTCAAAATCTTTATACATTTTCACAAACGTTATAACTAATTATTTCACAATTTTTTTATGAATACTTACAGTTCCGGATCATATACGCCCGCGAGTCTGTTCTCTACCGGATCGTCCTTATAATCCGCGTGTAAGCGACGACTTGTATAGACTTCGGCACTTTTCTATCAGCAAAGGAACAGTGGTTAATTGTGGCGATTCAATTATCAGTAGACGATCAAGAAGTAATACTAGTGTCAATTCAACAAATAGCAGGTTTGTAATCCATATGTAATTATTACTAGGATACTATTAACGTGTTGCTTTTACTGCTGCTAGTAACATTTCCCAAAGATATAATTTATCTATGAATATGATATTCAGTCTGTAGTGCAGGATGTGTTGTGGTTAAACATGCTCGTCATCAATACATTTTCAGATTAGTGGTGATACCATAACATCTACATCCAGGGTAGAGATCAAGATCAAGAATGATTGTAATCAAAACAACATATCGTGCTCATTTTGTAGGATATTGAAGTATCAAGCGTGGTACTGACCAAATCGCCCCCTCATGTGCCTTTCGTTTCATTCAAATTGCGGTATTTCCAACTCTCGTTAGGACTTAGACTCAAAGAGCGGATTATTTTCCCACCAATTGATATCCACATTTGTCATCAAGGATCCTATCAGATAGGACCATCAACGATTCTATCATTATTATAATTTTGCAAAAAAAAAATCAAAAAAATGTTGCCAACCACTGAAACTAAAGTGTATATAATCGAAAATGCTTGGCATGTCACAACATATATCATATCATTTCATAAAGACTTCGAAGTTCCTTGAATATTTAACAAATTTGTCCGAACTCTAATCACCCGGAAACTGTTGTGCCACGAAGGATATCATTGCTAGTGTTAAACAAGTTTAATTGAGCTGTACAAAAGTTTCGATGGGAATATATTCGTTGCTTCAATCATTATCACATTAAAATTCTATCAGTTCACCAAGTTGGAAATCTATAAAAGTTCCCTCCGTACTAGTACCAACAGAATGTCTGAAAGGAAGTGAATGGAAGCGAAAGTCAAAGAGTCCTCGCCACGAAAATATTTGTCATTCTAAAAGGATGTAAGAATGTTTAATCTGGTCCCCAGGAAACTTTGTTGAATACTCCAGAAAACGTGGCAGGTTGTTAGAATTTCAGGTATTAGAAGAATTTCCCAGGTAGCTGAAATTAATTTCAATACAAAATTTATGAATTCAAAATTAAATTTTAATGGAACGCAGTCAGGAACTGAGAGTAGAAATTCTCACTCAGGAGGAACAAGAGACAAATGAAACGGCCAAGAAAAATTAAAAAGAAAATTTCGCAGACCTCCCATCAATTATTTATACACAGTTTTTCCTGCACTCCTACCGCACGTCAGTATGACAGATATGTGTAATTTTCTACGTTACAAATAAGAAGGATCCCTTAAATCATTCCTGGAATTGCCAAGAAACACTTCATCTTCAACTTGTGCGTGTCACACCCATGAGAGCTTTCAGAATCGCTTATAGAGGCGATGTCAAATGACCATAAAGAGGTTTTACGTGCCACAAAGTCTGCCATTCTGAAGATTTTCAATCGTCCTGCGTCGCTGCTACGATTGTTGCCTGCATGATGGTTTCGAGGAAAATGAAAATTTAAGTGCAAAAACAACTAGATCTGAAGACTTAAAGACTTTTACATCCACTGTCTCTCTCTCTAATGACAATGTTGACACAATGTGATGATGAAGTTCCATTTTTACCGCGCGTTTTTTTTTTTCTTCCTTTCTTGCTGCTTATTGTGTCTTCCTTCCGTGCCGTTATGCTTTAAGGACGAAAGACGTTGAAGATTAAAAGCATACAAAAAGTACCCAGTCAGCGTAAAAAAATGTTTATGTTAGATTGGCTTTTATCTTTGTTGGAAAAAGTCTTTTGGCGTAATCTGATTGAGTTAATTTGTAAAAGCGAGGCGAGGATGAAATGATAATAAGGACCTGGTACGGTAGGTGCAATGTAAAGTTAGTTGGGTTTAAGTATGCCAAATTTTTTTCATTAGTCTTAAGGATTTACTTATTTATTTTAAGATGATATTTGGATATCGCGACGGAAGTAAGCTATTCAAGGTTGTCTGGTGTATCCTTGCAATGAAAAAATGCTCATTAGTAGGCAGACAACGTTCTATTTCTGAATTTTTTGACAAACAAATGTGAAACTAATATCAATGATCCGAAATTGAAGTTGGTTTATGAAAAGATTATATAAGTTTCGAGATTTCCATCATAGAAACGACACGACGGGAACCACACCAGCCGTTTTACAGGGCTAAAAATTTATCGGATCGATTCCATATCGTTGTCTCAGATTCGTGAGAATCACGAAATAGTCAAACCGTACCTAGGTAACTATAATACAATCAGTACATACATACAAGTAGAAACCTTAGTTAAGTTGACTAGCAGACATCAAAGAAATACTTAGCTATTCCGACGGAAGAAAGTATTTCTTACATTATCCAAAAAAGTTTATGATGTTATCAAGCAAATGCAACAAAAATTGTACAAAAACGCTCAAAAAAGAAACTGAACCCTGCCTGACTCTTTCGACACTAGCCGAATTTCAGAATGACATTAGAGATTGCAAGTTCAGAATTGCTTTTTGAGTTACCCTTACTTAGTCTCAACATCTCCCCGTGGCAGAGAATTGTTGGAAACTTCTAATCATTTACTAGGGCATGTCACTGTTCATCCTTTGTGTGATGAGAAATAATCGAAGCTTTTGACAGCCTGATTTCTAGGCTATTCTGACGATTCTGAAGTCAGTAGACTATTGGCATGATCCTACTCGGCTCCTTGGCTGTTTTGAAAGCGAAAAGTTTGCCACGTTATTAAATACCTAAGAGCAGTTTGAAATTTGAATTCTTCCTTTTGGTGTCCTACTGCATCCAAGATTAGATACAGAAGTGTCCAACTGTAATCCTTAGCTCTTTTTATTGGGTTCAACTTTAAAGAATGGTGCAGGTAAGTATCTCAGAGAAGCTCAAAAATTCCGCAGTCTTCTTCCTATTGAGTGTTCCAACTTTGTGCATTATTCCATCCCAACCATCTGAGGCTTTTATAAGTCCAGCTCTGACCACCAAGAAGAAACTGTTGTAGGTTATCCTGTTATTGAGCGAACGTTAGTCCATGTAAAATTTATTCCAAGTGCTTGTTTGGCAAGACCAAATCCTGTAGACTAATTAAAAGGTGACAACAGCTCTTAGACCAACCTCAGATAGTTATGATTAGACCAAAAGGCTTCAGTTAGGTCCCGTATCATTGCTACTAGTTGTTCTCAAATTGTGCCACTCTGACAACCAATTTTTTCATATCGTCTAGCATTTCTCGCATTTTCCAGAGACATTCTAGAGACATTCGTTTTTCCAGATCACAGTCTTGCACTGGATGAGACAACTACAGTATGAGAGAAAAGCATATCTGACCAACTTTTGAATCTTTGGTGCAAATATTTCGGACAAAAAAACTTTCCAGCTAGTTGCATCGATGAAGTTGTGGTTAATCACTGATGAAGGTTTGGAATTCGATTTCCTCATTCGTTTTAAAGCCATCTGCGTAGATTATATTTTCCCTCCCTACCCGATTCTAAACTCAGCGTCGCTTTTTACTCTGCCACAGTCTTCCACCCTAGGTTAAACCTGGACCTAGGTCAAACACCCTGGACGTAGATCAGTTCAGACTTGGACTTCGCTGCTAGAAAAAGAGCATGATAATGTCGACGTGATTTACGTGGATACCCGCCTCGAGAAGGCCCAATCCCACGGTAACTATGGCAGGGTTGAAACAATGCGTCAACTACCACAAATTAGACAACAAATCTTAGCAGTGTACTAGTCTCCCATCCACCTCATCAACAAGTTGATAGAAAAAGAGCAGGGCAGCGTCGGCTGTTAGCTTCCTCGGTATTGTACCATGCTTTCCAATGGTTCATCCTGTTGTCCTGTAGAAATCTTGCAGTTCGCCAACATCGGTGTTCACTTATTACTGTAGTACTGTTATGTTAGGGGACCTTAGCCAAGTAAAGTAGTATTTGCGAACTAGGTCTCTCATTCTAATCTTACTTTCTACTACATATAGAGACATAACTCATAACGTAGTCAAATAACGTAGATGTACTGACTGGTTGCCACAAAACTTGTTTCAGCTAGTAAAATCCTCTAAATTTCCGAGGGTTTTCAGTACATAGTATTTCCACTTGATGCGTCAGTGCTCTTAAGTTTCATTGTGACTTGCTTTGACCAGCTCTGGTATGACGTACGAGTATATCCTTCTTAGTTAATTTATGATTGCCTTCAGTAGACGCTTTAAAAAAGATGCTTGTTTACAATCCGACCTTTAGTAACCTAAAGCACGTATAGTCCCCGCCCAGTCCATTTTCCGGAGGTTTTTATTATTTTTGTCAACAATCCTACATGACAGTGACAGTGAAAAGTAGAAGATTGAGGAATCATTCCCAGTACATCGTTTAATGGCATGTAGAATCTTACAACATTTTTTGGGTTGAATCTGTTATACAAAGAGTGAGTGTTCAATCTTTATTCGCCATTTTCGACGGTCATACCACAGATTTATTTTTAACTTTTTCCCGGTGAAGTTGGCGATTTTGGACAGTCTGACAGCCACCCCATCTGTCATTTTCACGATGACATTAGTCCAGTATCTCAGACTGTTCCGGCTGTGTCCGGCCAAGTCTATAATCCTAAATGTTGGCAAAATGAAGAAACGATCCAAACTCCATCAAAAATTTCATCAAAAGAAAAAGAGTAAAATTTCGCATTATAACTGAACACTACACTCAAAATTTCCCTCAATTTGCTGCATGCACAACAAAGTAGTTCTTGTCCTATCAAGCGTACGAAGGAGCGGAATGCGTCCTCGGGAACGCATCAAACTGTGTCCTAACAGAGATGTGTACCAAAAACGAAATACCCTGCTACAAAATGCTGGACTTTACTATTTTATTGAACCGCATGTATCACGATATATTCCAATAGTTTGCTCCCATCATCCTTTAAAATTACTGCGCAACCAAAAACCCACATAAACGCATCAACTGTCCCCAAAATACAAATGACTAATAAATTTTATGCATGCAGGATACACAACAACTACACAAACGACACATAATTTTTCAATCAAAATTTTTTAGTGGAACCCTGAACGTCCATAATCGATTTTCATAGATTTTCGTTGAATAATATAAATAAGAATCTGAACCAAATATTTCCTACTAAATCCACAACATATGGACACAACAGATTTAAAGTCAATATCCTATTATTTATATTTGGAAGCTTTTTGCCAGCCTCAAACCAAATAAGTGCAATATCCTCTCTGGTTTCACGCAGGAAATAACAAAAAAAAAAGTTGCATGCAGAGTTGACTCTATTTGGAAAGCTTTTAAGTTAAGAAGGGATTTCGAAAAAGGACATTGTTCTTATTGTTGGCCGTCCTCTTTTTGGTAGCTTGTATTTGTTCATAAGTTCAATAATATTATAACAGTATCTTTAAAAAAAAAACCAATGCCTACAATAACATAAAAGGATTTCGCTTTTATTCGATATCTATTGAGCTCAATCGGCTTCAATGCTGAAACAAATTTTCAATTTCTATCTTGGGTCATACTTGTATTGAGTTATCCTAGTATTTGTTTGATTGACCAAAAGGATATAAATGCAAGATGTATTCTGAGGATAAGGATTCTATTTCCTATATATGAGCGTCCTCTAGTTGAATACAAATCACTTGAATCCTTACGGAAAACTAGTCAATTTATGGGCTAAGCCATGCCTCAGAGTAATTCAGTCAGAGGTTTTGAAAACACTTGCGTTTAAATACGTCCTTACCAATATCAGACTTATACTATTTATTCGGTGTTTTATTTAAAAAGGGACTAGCTTGTATCCTGAATAAAATATCAAACTTAATACTGAGTAAAGGACCTTCTTTAAGCACGAAAACTGATCGACTTTATTTAATTGCAATGAAAAGCAATTCTATTGTAACAAACACACGCTCATACAGGATCAGATGTTAATCACCGATGCGAACATTTGCTGTTTCCTTTGAGTGGAATTTTTTGAAAATTTGTACAGGAATCTTTTCAAACTATAGCCAGGAACTTTCTTTTTGATGCATTGTCTCCATTTCGACCGTAAAATACATTTATTTAAGCTTTCTTCGTTTTTCACTGATTTCATGAGTTAGAAAATGGTTATTTCTATTCTTATCTGCTCCCGTCGACTTTCTCTCGTTATTTTCAGCTTTTGTTAAATCAAAACGCAGTCAAGATGGTTGAACTTTTTATTGTTCTCTGCAAATGAATGAAAAATGATTTGTGAGCGGATTTTTTTTTTGTTTCGTTTGTGTTAGATATTTTTGCGAGTTTTTTTTTCATTTTTGTGTGAATGATTTGAAACAATACAACGCGAAACAATTCGAATTCGCCCATCACTGTGATGAGAATAATTATTAACAAAGAAGCAAAAACGCTTCTAGATTCTCATCAGGAGGATGTTTGCCTGAATTCGATTTCTGGTATACGAAAATATTTTAAACAATGGACACGTATTGAATCCTTTTATTCAAGTCATGTCAACCATTGTCGCTCACTCGATTGATTGATAATCTAGTCTACACAGCCCTGTCACACCGGTACAAACAACACCACTGTCACTGGCGGAGTTCTCAATTTTACCCTTTTTCCTTTGACCGCGGTCTTAGTAATTATCTTGCACTGTTCATTGTAATAGCATTCTACATAGCGTGTACGTGCGATGGGCCTGCCAACAAAGTCTTCATCCCGCGAATGTCATTACCAAAAAGCGCAATTTTAGCACTTTTCATTAATTTTAACCATCCAACAAGTTATCTAAGAATTATTCTCTTACTTTGGAACCGATGTAGTGTCTGGATTTAGGAAAATTAAGGTGAATTTGGAGGATACAAATTTCGCGATTTCTCTGACATTTGACAGACTACAAACACGAGCGACTTGGTTACTTGTCATTGGCTCACTCATCTTTGCGTCACATATTTGACATTCGCATAAAGATACTACACGTGAGACAGCTACTTTTTCATGAGAAATGAGTGAATTTCTTAGCAAACTGCTATTTTTTAACCACAAGGTTTGGCGTGCGGCCATATGAAATTTACGATGCAATGGAGGCCGTAGTTGACTTTAAACTTCTGT
The DNA here is from genome assembly GCA_954870665.1 of Stratiomys singularior. Classification (NCBI taxonomy): domain Eukaryota; kingdom Metazoa; phylum Arthropoda; class Insecta; order Diptera; family Stratiomyidae; genus Stratiomys; species Stratiomys singularior. The sequence continues at coordinate 6,183,804 of OX940881.1, read as the reverse complement.
CTATATGGACTGTAACTGAACACGTGTGACTTCATAAGATAGATAGATCGATATATTTATTGAGATTTTATACGTACATGGTTTTCATTATCTGATATGATTATGTCTAATGTTTGACAGCGACAGTTTGTCAAACAACTATTCTATAGGTCTGGTCGTAACCGATTCTTGACTAAGGCTTAGATTACTTTTTTTTATCCTTAGCTCATAAGGCTTATTTTCTTTGATCCGGTAAACCTTAAACCTAACTTATTCTAACTTAATTCTACGCATGACTTTATAATAGCGTTTAAACTCTGCAAGACCACAGAACTCTATGACGTCCTTGGTTTCTATAGATCGGTGACGCGCTTACATAAAATATTTAGAATGACAGAAAGCTATTAGTTCTACTAGGGTAAGTTAGGAATAAAAACTTTAATGTAAAAAGACGAGAGAAAGGTTATACTATTGCTACTCAAATGACCAAAATAAAAGAATAAAATCCACATCCTTATCTTATCAGGCTACACACACGACCCTAGTACGTGCAGACTAATAAGGTACTTGACAGGAAGAAACGCTAGCAAATAGCTATGCTAAATGTCAAGTAAGATCACAATGTACGATAAAGTCTCAATAAAAAGATATATCTAATGTTATTAGGTTGTTAATTAGGTTAGGCCCATGGTGCAATGCTGCAGGACTTACATACATCGGGGAACATCCTTCACGAATGATTTTGGAAATGTCAACGAATAAAGTAGATCTGGTGGATATAGTTTAGTAATGAATAGTAGGTCAGTTGCAACATTCGTTTGACATTATTAACATGATACAATGCATACATAAAGAAGATAATTTGCACAGTGTAACATTTCGTCCTGCATGTTGGCGTTGTTGAATATATTCGACTGGCGCAGAAAAAATAAATTTATAATTCGTGAAAATTATAGAATCCGTCATCAACGTAGTCCTGTTCCTTTTCATTTAATGAACTGAAAATCGAATGAAAATATGTTCACCTGTCCATTCGTCTGAATAATCAATTTTATTAAAAGTCTCAAAAGCGACTGGACGATACATAATTTATTTAGTTTTATGCTGCTCCTTCGCAGTTCAACCAATTTCGAACGCTTGAGGGTAACTATTTGTTCATCGGAATCCCCAACCGAAACTGCTATATCATTCAGTTTGAAAAGATTAATAACGATAATGTTATTCGAACTGACAATTCCTTTTTCTGTATTAAAACGCTTCTATTGCACCGTGTACGCTTTCGTAGTAACTCCATTATTTATAATTGAAAACCGTTGGACTAACTTCTGCAATCTACTCATAATTGCTCGTTAAAACCCAAGCGATTTCAACATTTTCAGGTTGAAGGACTAAACCCGACTCTATATTCATTTTATCGTTGCAGAGCAAGCGAGCGGTCTCCTTTTGAAGGATCATGTTGCGGTGGCGGCTATTCAAACGTTGACTCGTTACCTCCATCACCTACGGACAGCGAACCACCGCCACCCCCAAGGTAAGTATCGGAGATAAATTTCATAATGTCGTTGGGGATAGACCAGAATAACTCTTTTATTGCATTTTATCTCTCACGTTGACCTACCCTGGACTGAGTAAATAAGTGCACCTTTCAAATTGAAGGAACAAGGATGCCAGTTTAATTGGAAAAAATTGTCGTTCCATGTCCTGTGTGCCGAGAGCGTGCAGTCCTTGAAGTAAATATTGGCATTTAAATTGCGAATGAAATATCCTTCGTAGTTAATTCTGCATCTTTGGCGTTAGTTTCACATTTATTACAGTGTCCAAAAAGGCGAAGTGGCCTCTTATTGGCTCTTCGCTCGTGCATACTGGAAATATTTTATCAATAAACATAAATTCATAATGTCGGGAGGAAATGCCTTCGGGCCTTTTTATGTGAGCCTGGGAATGGAAACTTATTTTCTTCGTCCGACGTGGGTTGCGCGTGTTTGTGTGTATCTTCGCTCCATTTCCTGTTGAAACTTTGTTTTGCAGATACCGGGTCGTGATGCTGGGCGAAGCGAGTGTGGGCAAAACGGCGTTGGTCTCTCAGTTTATGACTTCGGAATACATGCACACCTACGACGCCAGCTTAGGTATAATTCCAACCATGTTTGCTTCACCCATCTCCCATCCTGTTCTGTGCTCATCCACAAAGTATAAAATTTAATAAGTTTATAAATTTTGTTTTTATTTATTCCCTGCACCTTCCACTGCACTCTGCAGAGTAGTTACAAATATTTACTACTGCCGTTTAATGTTTTTCCCTTCTAAATCGAGTTATAGATGACGAGTTTGGCGAAAAAACGGTCAGCGTTTTGCTGGATGACGAGGAGTCCGAGATGGTTTTCATTGACCATCCAAGCGTTGAAATGAGTGTAAGTACTTTATCTATAGGATTATCCTGCGAAATTGATTTGCTCTGGCAACGATTCTTCTCTCTCAACAGGTAGAAAATTGCTTATCGACGTACGAGCCGCATGCATGTATCATTGCGTATTCCGTGGTTGATCGCAATTCGTTTCGGATAGCTGAAGAGATTTTAAATTATTTGTGGCAGGAACATGTCACCAAGGAGAAGGCTGTGATTCTTGTAGGAAATAAGGCTGATTTGGCACGTTCTCGAGTTATTACAACGCCAGGTATTTAGGATTGTGATTTTTTCATGCTTTCACTTGGAAGATTTATTAAGATAATAAAACTCAGGCATGAAAGTTCAACTCAAACTCACTAGGAATGCAACTGATATACCACTCGACTTATCTAGGCTCTGATACTGGTCTCAACCGAAGATACAATCAAAATATTTTCGATCTACCTAATCCCTACCTGTCTCAGCTTTAGAGTGGACACGGATGTTATCGGTCTTACTGGGAGAAAGTTATTGCAATTGGAAAGCCATTGCCTTGGAATAGTGCTACAGATAATCATGATCTATGGCGGTGGAAGGGTCTAAGTCACCATTGGTATATTTCCTTTTCTCCTTGTTGTGAAAAGAAAAAACCTATGGAAGAATAATGAGGTGAACCGGTTCGGGCTAGGTTATGACTTTGGCAGATCAGGTATTTATTTTGCAGTCAAAAATTCATGTCCTGGTGGCAACACATCCTGGGCGGCGATATCCTATACCACACTGTTAAAAAGAGTGAAAAGTATTCTGTCTCTTCCGAGTTAATCTTTTTGTTTCACGTATTTTCTAGTAAAAAGTTTTTATGATACCTTCAAAGGACCACGTACAATGAACCACCCGAATTGAAAGCATACTTTCCGTTGCTCCTACTTGTCTAATTTACCAAAGAGCTCTACATAACTCACCTTGAGATAACTATCATTGCATTTCTTTGCCAGTCTACTAAAATACATTGAATCCGATACTATTATCGTTAATTGAAAGGGAGCCAACCACAAATTTATTCAATTGAAATGAATGGAAGAGATTTAAATGCAGTCACTGGAACTCTTAACTTAATTGTATTTCTGCTCCTGTTTTCAAATATCACTTGACTGAGTTCTGTTGATTTGGTTTCGAAGTGCTGATAAAAAAAAAATATCCAAGTCATAATGGAATCATGGAATAAATACAGCTGAAAGTTGAAGTGAAAAGATAGAAACTTATTGGCTCAGTCTAAGCAAAAAAGTACAAAAAAAAAAGGCTGACGACGTAAGAGCAAAATGTTGCAGCGTAAGGTGAGTCAAATAAGGATATAATCTTTAGCTTATAGGACAATATGTCAATGGTGAATTACAGGAATCCTATCTACGTAGGAGCCAAGCCAGGAAATGCTGGTTCGCAGCAAACACAAAAATATTCCTTTCATGAAAGTTTCTTTTATGCGGACGAGCAAGTAAGATAATCTGTGAACGTTTATAATTCAAATCTTTTTGACTTCAGTGGTCATTGAAAATGATTGATGACTTCTTGAATTTTCCATGAAGCGAATTCTTGGAAGAAAGCTTTGATTGTCATTCCTTTTAATCAACAAACACATCAAAATGTCGATGGGAGCGATAATGCGAAAATAGCGTCCAACGGTGGGGGTCAAATTCATAGAAAAACGAAGAGGAATTTTCGTGAAAAGCACTTCAATTTGAACTTGGCCGCAGAATATGAAGCAATTCAGCAGTACTCCTTCAAATCCTGTACCCTCTTCACCATCCTCCTTACTGGTGAATCTATTCATCTGGAATATTTTCGGGTATTAGTTTCAAACTAATTTGCTTTCCCAAAAATAATCCCTGTCGAGTCAATTCTCAAAGGAAACATGATTGTTGCGTCTATTTTTCCGTTCAGCGTTGTCTTCATTAAAAATTATTCAAATTCAACTTATAAATTGTGTTCTGCTAGGCAGATCAAAACAGCTTGCAATTATAATAAATCGAATTCATTAAATCAACAAATGTTACAGACAGAACAAAAATGTCCGCTGACATAAGGAAAAATTACTTTTCCCGGGATAATATTTCAGCTTCGTATTTTCACACCTGCCGCTTGTTCATTCCACTTGATTTTCCTTTGTACGTGAGGAAGCTTTCACAAACAAACATTTGAAATAAATGTTGTAGATATAATTCTCCTGGTTTAAATGTCTTACACCGGCATATTTCGCGAATAAATCAACTAAATGTAAGCTCATAAAAAAAAACGCCAACGAAAAAGTTAAATGAAAAGTTGATATAGCTACCACGAGTTCTAAAACGTGAGCGTATGGTAGTGATTTTCCCGAGATTCAGTGGTTAAATTGCCGTAAAAGCTAAACTGATTGTTTCAGCAACGATGTGGGCGCAAATAAAGGACAATAAATATGAGCTGGTGCGGCTTCAGCAAAAAATTAATCATTTCCGTACTTCATTATAATATTCATGTGAGTTATTGATGAATCCATAAATAAACATTCGGATACGAATTGATTATGCAGAACTTTTCAATTTACATTTCCCAGAAAAGCGTTGTTGGTAGCATAGCCTCAGCTTTGAGTCAGCGAGTGTACTTTTGAAAAAAGGAGGAAAAAACAACTTTTGTGGACTATTCAAAGTCGCATTCATGTAATCCGATTAAATTGCTACCTCGTCCTTTTAATTTATAATATTATTCATTTCCATTACAAAGTATTGCTTCTAAAAAGATTCATGCTAATTAAATTGAGCCTTAACCCTTTGAATTCAGTGACGCCTGTGCAAATAGTCATTTGTTCTCCTTAAGACTATGCAAATTGCTTGTTTCATTTTGTGCAAACAAGCTAAAGACTTACAAAAAGGAACATTGAATCCCTTGAATTTTCGTTTTTCTTTGTATTTTTTTCTTCAGGACATGGCTGACATATTCAATTTCCATGATATATGTCCTAAAGAAACAATTATTTTTATATTAATATATTTAAGTCATTTTTTATGTAATATTCTCTAAATTGAAGCTGGAATGATTTTTTATATCAAATTTCATCAACGAAATTTTGTTTTTCTCGAATAATAATCTATAAATAGTAGTTTAGTGTCGCCTGGAGGCTCTTTAAAACCAATGATATTATGTAAAATTTAAAAAAACCTCCCTAGCGCTTCCAAAATACACATAAAGCCTTCAACTATTATTCCAAAAACTAAGTCCAATGCTTAATTCATTCCATAATCGCAATACTAATAACTCAATCCATTTTCCACATACATCTTTGCGTATCTCTTTCACAATATCTTATTTAAATAACTCCTCATTCCCATTTCCCATACAGATATTAGTGCTCTGATAACATTCATGTCGCATTTATATTCCATCCCCAACCACCGCCCAGCCATTAAGCCAAGCTGACCCATTTGCTAGAAATAAATCATGCTTTCGTCTCATGTTGAGTAAATACAACCCAATACAATTGCCATAAAGTTGCTGAATTACATCAAGGAACATATGTTTCCTCACCTTTAACTTTATTAATAATTCCACATTTGAAACAGACCTTCCTGCCTGCCCCATCTCTCCTTCCCGCTCTCATTTACATCCGCTACGGAAATTACAAACGTATGAGTGGGAATGTAATGTGTTTCGTCCTTAATGGACGATAGCTGCCGTAACGACATGCAGTTGAGATTTTATCTGACGTTAAGGACGATTAAGCTTCAACATCTAATTTTCAAAACCGTCATTAGCCGTTCACTGAAATTATCATAAACTTTCATTTTCAGAAGGGAAAGCGTTGGCCGCATCTCGTGACGCCAAATTCATCGAGACATCAAGTGGAATTCAACACAATGTCGATGAGTTGCTGGTTGGAGTGCTGAAACAGGTAAGTCTTTGAAATCTTTCAATATTTCCTTTTAGGTGTTTGTGATAATGTAAAACAGGGTTGCCGAGAACATAGAAATCGCTCAGAAATATGTTTCGAAATTGATCTGGACAGTTTGCTCCTTGAGTAGTTTTCTTGTCCCTTCTCCTTTTTTCAACTCGTCCTAGATGGTTCCCACACAGCTACTTCCGCAAAAAGTTTACATGCTGCCAATGTGCATGATACGATTCCGATTCTATTCCAGGCCAATTCAAGGATCGGCTTCCCTCTGGAACCGGAATAAAGCGATTCTGATTATATTGCTACGCCCACTAAAGATCCGCCCTATAATGATCGAGTCAGCTGCCTTCGGTTAATCGAACAGACCCTGTTAACAGAATGAAGGATTGTTCGGCGTCATAAAGACACTGAAGAATATCAAATACCTGAGCAGCTTTGACCCTGGAGCAAATTCATCCCAGAACCATTCTTCCTCCTTCCTTTACCTGTTTTGTGAGCATAGCACCAGCAAGTCCATTCCTTTTTTTCAGAATCCTGGTTAATGGAATGGGCTGTGTGATTCCAAGCAGACATTACGGATTATACTGTTGGAAACTTTTTCAGATCCTGTGGCATGAGCTGGATCCAGGAGCCCTAGTTATTTCTTCTTCTTCGTAGCACGATAGCCCCTCTCGGACCTTTGCTTTCTGCATCAAGCGCCTCCAACTGTCACGATCCGTTGACCGCGTCCTCCAATTTTAATATCCGAGCTGCGATGTACTGACTTCCAGATAAGCAGAGTCTGATCAGCGTTTCCGCAGTTTCCCCACTGATCCTCACCCTTCGGTTCTCCTAATCAATACCTGATAATTCATTGCAGATTTCGCAGTCTTACACTTGTTGAGACCCACGGCTCCGCAAAAATTTCATACTTACTATGGTTCTATCGAATTCGTTCGCGCGTTGCTTCGCTCCAATTATCCGCCTCAGGACCCTTCGCTCAAAGACATTGAATATATTTGCGGATGCTCGGACTAGGGTCCATGTTTCACATTCATAAGCATAACAAAGGTCTTTTCACTGATTTATATACTTGGAGCTTTGTTTTCCTGTGTATACAGCTAGTCTTCATAATCATCAGAACTGGATAAAAAATTGTATTTGCGAGCTGTGCTCTTCAGCCAATTTCGTCGCTTATACCAAGATGCAGAAGTTTGCACTAAACATAGCGAAAGGACAACCTTCGGCGAATCCTGAAGACTACCCAACAAATTCCTAATTTTTAATAACCAGAAATTTAAACTTTGAATTTTAGTCGTCTGCTTTGCCCTGAAGTTTTTCGCTATCCCCTCTATCTTAGGAACTTCGGTAACGCATTCAAGTTCCCTGACGTTCGCTGTGATCATTGGTCCCAGAGTTGAAACTATCACTTTCAGGAGCATAATCGCTTTGACAGCGTCGTTAAATGAGCCATTGTTTATGTACCCTCTCGCGAATTCCACAAGGAATCGGAATCGCTTTGATAACTCACACTATGTTTATGCTAGCTCCCACTTTTGCAAGTTCGAAAGTTTACATGATTTCCTTGAAGATGTTGTCGTTAATTCTCTCGCCTAACAGACTTACTAGTATGGGATCAGTAGCATTCTTACGCCTGGTTTGTTCAATATTTGTTTAGGACCAGTAATCTCACGTGTCACTGGTAGGTTGTACCACATTTGGCACTTAGATAATGAGCCTTATTTGCTGCGCTTTGTTCCGCTTACAAGTTTACTGGCAGAAATTCATCTTCTACCAAAGCTGCTAAATTTTTGATCTGAGTCCATTCCAGGGAGCTGCTAACTCTCCCTTAATGGCTTACTAACATATTTGTGCTTCCATCACGTTGTGTCCCTCTATTTCGCACTCTAGGTCCCTGAATTCTACGACCCTGTTTTGGATATTTTCGTTTGTTTTATTTTGAATTCAGGTTGCAGTTCACGTTACTTTCAATTCCTCGCGTATGGTTCGCGTCAGTCAACTCGTTTTGTTTCTCTTCATCGCAATTATCGTCCTTTATGAAGCGTTAGTTTGTTTGTTTGTTGTAAGTTTGAACATCATGGCATAGCCAAACTACTAACAAGCCCTGAAACAACGAACAAACTATCACTCTAACGGTATCCAAATTGTTTAGATGAATTGGAATTTGTTAGCAAAATTTTTTCAGGATCGTAGACAGGCACGATAATCCGGAGATCTGCGCATTACTATTTCTTAATTTTTGTATTAGTACGCAGCGACTGAGATATACTATTAGAGCAGAAAAATTATGCTCGAAAATCGTTAAAAAAGCAGAATACTTACAAACATTCAGGGTCATAATAATAAGCATCGCGTTCTGTCAACTTACTTACGTCTTTTAATTTCTAAGCTCTCTATCGTGCAAAGCTCTCTTCATTTGATACAAGGGGCAAAATAAATTTGTCACTTTAATCCTGTTGTAAGTTTTAATTTTCCTCAAAGATTTAAAGGTTTGTCAATTCATGTTCAAAATTTTAGATTCAAGAAATATATATTTCAAATAGTAATTATAAAATTCCATTTATAAGATTCGTCCTTTGATCATAACATTTTATTCCTGACTCCAATAAACTATTGTTGTGATGAAAACTAATTTTTTTTTTTTCATAAATTTCCGTTTTATTTCGCAGATTCGTCTAAAAGAAAAACGCGATAAAAAAGCTGCTGCAATGGAATCGTCGAAAATGAAAAGCTCACGAACGCATATATCACTTCATTTGGCCAAAGAAATCCTGCAAAAGATTTGCTTAAGTGACATTGCGAAATCTAAAAGCTGTGAAAACTTACATGTCCTCTAGAAATGAAACAAATATCCTGATAATAATAAAATGCAAACTTGCGAAAATGCTGTGTGTACGTGTCCTTTAGTACTATCGTCAAAAAGAACAATTGCAAAACTAAAACAGAAACAAAAAATAATTTAAGAAATAAAAACACTTTTCTTCCGGACAGGACTGTGTCAATTTAATGAAAACGTAGATGTAAGTGATGTTGGAACCGAACAGTAGAAAACTTATAATTGATAATAATACACTGGAGAAAAATTAGATAATAAAAAAAAGATTCTTCCGACTGCTATTAGAGATATTCAAGTCAAACTGAAAATGTAGTGAAACAAAACAACTAACAGCATCTTCGAACTTTTTAAATTTTACAAGTAGATAAAATGAAACACTTATACTGTACCGTATACTGGAAAGTTCGAATTTTCATTTGCCCAAAGTGCTAAATAGTTTGGTCATTGCAGGATTGCTGTGCAAAGAATAGTATCCGCATATAACGCATATCCGTATTGGAGTCGGAAAAAGAGATTGCTGAAAGGATATCTTTCACCTTGAATGCAGAGTTTCTACTCCAATCACTTTGATGTGCTCTATTTAAAATCGAGTCTTAAAAACGATCCTTATCCTGGTTCAAATAAACTGCATGCTACAATTTTTTGCGCTGAAAGCATCCTTTGACACTTAAATGCTAGCACTGTAAGCGCCGAATAGAATATAATCAGCAACCATTTGAATATTAAGGGAAATTCGAATAATATGTGTAAGGCGCGATGTGGTAGTGAAAAGTATTGGATGGTGTTTATGTATTAGGTCTTCTTACAAAAAGGATATACTCGAACAAACAAAAAATATATTTTGTAATAAATTCAAATCCATACGTATACATTCATGAAATATCTAAGCAGAAGTAGCATATCGGCCTAAAATGTGCGTAGAACGATGCTAAACTGAATTTAAGTGAAAAAAAAATCCTTGAATCTTTCTTGTTCTTCAAATTAAGTAAAATTGGCTGTGTAGTAAAGCGAACCATTAGCCGAGCCTCCATGGTAATATGGTTTCCTTTATGCAACGTGCGCTCTGATTGAATTGCTTAAATAGTTGCGTAAGGATTCACGAGCTTGGCTCAGTAACTTTTATTTTCAACGCACAAATTGCGTTTTAAGCTGTTTCCTTTTTATCTAACAGTATTATTCCTTAAGCGATAAATTTAATGAATTCAAAGTTTTTTTGCGCACAATCATTAGAGATTTCTCGATTAATTTCAACGTACCAGTTAAGGATAAGATCGTTCAGTTGGCAAAGATAGTTTAGTTGAGAATCTAGAAAGTATCTATTATTACTATTTAAGCAATTCAACATTTCACAAAAATAAAGTCACTTCTTTGTAACTGACAATCAGACAGGATAACATTATATTAAAGTTAAAAATGATTAAGCAGGAAAGCTAAGCAAACTAACAAAACATCTAATGTTTCAACAAACAAAGCAAATATACACAAAAATTAGAGCAACTATGTATTTAATTAGTTACCAATAAAAGCATCAATTCGATGTGGTGAATTTATTTGAAAGACAATTTTGCCATTTGTTTCATTTCAACGTCCCCTCTTTACAGAACAAGTCCTTTCCGATATTGACGGCGGTGACATAAAATGAACTCATCTGGATTGTGTGCGATTGGCAGACAACCAAACAATTCAGTCTTTATTAGGTGGTTTGCCATGAAAACTATAAAAGGACTTCGTAGAAAATAACATTCCTTCGATAGAAATCATTCACTCACTCTCTCCCTCTATCTCTCTCTCTCTCTCTGTGTCTCTCACTTTTTCTTGTCCTAGTCACGGCTATCAAAGTAAGAATTGCTTCAAGTCACAAAAACCAGACAACATAGCTCTGAGTTTATCACGTGACAGGAAAAAAGTGAGAGGGTATGTTACGGAGGGTGGGCTGCAAAGTGATCGATATCTCAGAAAATAATGTAAAAAGTATTAGGTATTCTTCTTCGGCTGTTTGTTTGTCTGTTGTCAAGAAAAGACAGGATGGAATAGAGACAATTCAATTGAATGTGTACATTTACATTCGTAGAATGGCATGTCAGGACATTATAGGAATCGACATGTAAGTTCATTGTCCAAGTTAATGATATTTGTCACACCTTTTTATGCACGAAAACATCATAATATTCAATGGGACGCGCTTGAATGGCATGGAAAGGAAGGAAAGTAATATGCATTCTCAACAATACTCTTGAATATCTTCAAATGGCTCATAAACAATTAGTATAGTTCAGCCAAGAAGACTGGATATGGGACTAATTCACCTTTCGGTTCTTTCTGACGACTGCTAGGTAAAGTTAAAAGTCTTGCCAGCTTCAGAAATCCGCAGGCGTCAGATTACTTAAGAAATTTGCATTTAACCCAAATAATTTACAAATTTGTAGTAGGTTACCTTCCTTTACATTTTGTGCTCAACTCTTTCGCTACGTGCGTCGTCCATAGACAACGTCCGCACGACGACCTGTGTGTACGAGTGTCGCCTATAGACGACATGCGCTTAACGGCCTGTGTCAAGTTTAATTTTTAATTTCTAAGTACATTTTTTATTGTTAACAATTGAAATATCTCCAAGTGCTTTTGCATAACACTTAAAGAATCGTATGGTCAAGAGAAAGATGAAGATGCACCGAAGGATGTAAGTTCTAACACCAGTTTACCTAAGCACGATACACACTTTTCGATTTAGTGCTCCGTATAGTGCCGCTACTCCGGCGGCACGGTGGCCCGTACAGCGGTGTCACTCCAACGAAGCACACTCCGGTAGCCAAATTATTCAAAATCTTCCATCATGTGACATTTCCTCGGTGCTTACGAGACGCTTAAAAAAAGTTTCTGGAATTTCCCTGTCAATCTGATTTTTCTTTCTTTCTTTGATGTCAGTTCGGGCAGCACACATACCCACGTATAAAATTATATGATTCCGTGTGTTATTTTTTCCTAATTCCACTGTTATATTCAATAGTCCGCAACCAGAAAGACAAAATGAAAATAATTCACTTTAACCCATTGCATTTTAACAATACTATTTGCTTGCTTGATTGTCTTATAAGGGCATAAGCGCAAACATTGGCTACCGACTATTATATACAACCCATTGGCAGGAACAAATTAAATGGATTTACCGTTAATCAAATTTACCACATGAAAAAAACACCCACAGGAAATTTATCAGCTGATCGACTCGGGAATTTTGCGGAGAGTTTCGGAACAAAAGTTGCCAGCTGAAGTTCATTCGAATAAAATTAATAAGCGAGTATAGCTTTGATAAGCGAGCGGAAAATAAACAGAGTTTTCGATCGAATGAGATTTGAGAATCGATTTACAAGTTAAATATTGGAAAGCATTCGCTTAAATCCTTGTATATCATTAGAAGATAATGTATGTACTATTAAATTGAAAAAAAAATAATAAATAATAAATAAAAGTTATTTACGCAAAATAAGTGAATTGTTCTTCTGGACGAGTTCATTCAAACGTTTTACACTATTCATAAAATCTCCACCCTTATCCAAATCCTATCTTTTTCCACTCTTATCCATCTACTTTGCATCAATTGCGCTAAATTATCAATAAAAGAATTCCAATCAAATTCTGTTGATAACTTGAAGACATTTGACGTGATATAACGTGGTCAACATATGACGTGGTGAAAATTGCCAGCGAGCACACCGTTGAGCAAGAGTACCTCAAACAAGGTAAAGTACTACGCCGAATAAACCCTTGGATGACTGACCGTGGATTTCGCCTAGCGCTGCAAAAAATATCTTAAGGTATCACACCGAGTTAGCCGAGCTCTGCCCATGATTGATTCAAATATGATCTTCTTTGCTCAAGTGCGGGCGTCACGAATAACTCTGCAACGTGGGTGGTAACCCTCAGTCACTTTTAGAGTAAAATACTGAAGGACCACTCTCGAGTAAAAGACGCCTACTCATGTATGGTATACATGCATGATATGCAATGATTTTGTTTGTAGATTGGGCTGATATACTTTGCATTCGTTTGTTATGATTTAAGCTATGCTAAGACCATTAGGTACACAACCTAAGACCACTGAAAAGCATTAATAGTCTAAAGGAATTTCAGAAAGAAAGAGATAGGAACACGCTATGTAGCAAATGCAGCGAGCTTTGCAAGATAGAGAGCTTGGAAATCAAACGGTGTAGGCGAGTGGAGAGATTGAAATACGTATCCTTCTGAGCTGAAATGTTCATAATTTTTCCGATGCAATAGTATATATGAGTTGTTGTGAATGAATACAATGCTCAGGTGAATACCAATGCGTGTCTCGCTGCACCATCGTGTTGATGTCCTATCTCCAACTACCAGTGAATTTGAAAATTTACCAGAGGCGGAATACGGGTTTGTTGTATGGTACCCTGTATCAAAACCAGCTTTGGTGGTTGCCGCAAGAATTTTCACCATACTGCATCTAGATGAAGAGCTGAAGAAATACTTATGCAGACCAGCGTGAAGAGCAGCTGTTACCCTTAAGGATATAATAAGCAATCTAGCTTTGTTGCAGCTTATATGGGTAAGCTCAGTGCAGTCATCAGTAACTTGGGGCCATGATTCTTTAAAGTTACGCAACTGCACAGCTACTGTATTACTATGTACGCGATGTTATATATATCGATTAACTAAAATGTCATGAATGATTAATGAAGAGTGCTATGCCAAACTGTTGGCCCATTCCGACTATCCTGTGAGACAAAAACGTTCATATTTCTCAAAGAAATCACTCCTCTTTTGTCAGAACATTGATCATGTGCGCGCTTGCGTTGTCAAAATGAGAGAATTCAGGACACGTGATTCAGGGCACGTGATACAGGACACGGAAGCATGGAAACTCATTTATTAATATTCCAAGCTAATAAAACAAGTCCTGCATAAGAACGACCAAAAAAATAACCCCACATGGTCCTCCACAGTCGAAATCCTATCATTACAAAGCAAGTAAATACGAAATAAGACAGGGATGATAAATGTTTCAATTTGCTCCCTATACTTTTTGTTTTAATTGTAAATGCAATTCTTTGTTAAAAATCATCTTAAATGAAATCATCTCTTTGAAAACTGTTTATTGTTTCAAATCATTCAGTTCTTCGAAATTATTTTTTATTCCATCTACAACTCTCGTTGTAATAAAACAAACTTTTCTCTTAAAGGAAGCTGATTATTATATCAGCCATAAAAAAATCTGAAATAAATTTTCTCATGTTTTTCTATCGTACGTGGAGATGGAAACATTTTATTGGATGCAAGAGCGTTCCATGATTTCGTTTCCTTACGGCCGAGTTTCTTGTTTGCAGCACGAGTCAATGATTGAAATTTGTGACCAAAAATATGAAGATTAAGTTTGAAAATTGTTCATTTGAGAATATATGAACAAATGTAGAGTTGATTCTCAAGAAAAGAAGCTTTAGACTATAAATTGTTACATTAGATTGTTTGTTACAAAAGCGTCCTTTTTTTGAGTTTCAATGATACCTTACTTGGCAGTTTCCACAAATTTCGCAATTGTATGGCAGTTGGGAAGGAGTACAGAGCACGTGCATAACACACGTTTGTTACCACGAGATGTGGCATAGATCTATGTGTTGTATGAAGAATTCTTCCTCATTCATTCAGTTATCAATAAAAATCTCAAAATTTTCGAAATAGGAACTACATAATTCAGGGTATAAACGGATGTTGGTAGTCGAATGAAGTTTTTGTTTGAAAGATTCCTTACATGCACGATGTATATGAGACGTTAGATCATACCAATTTATCACACTGCAAGCGCAAAAGATTAAATTACATCACGGTGACTAGAATGAAAACTATTATTTCAGGACCAATTGCTTTTTAAACATCAATCTTCCAATAATAACTGAATCCAAACTCAGCACCAAATGCTGTTAGTGTTGGATATCAATAGTTAGGTCTTAGCTTTTCATTTAAGGTCATCTGAAAATCAAAAAATTGTCAAATTTTATGTTCAATAAACTAAAGGGAGGGTATATTGACAATAGTTGAATACAATACAACTTGCATCCTTATATGAAAGAAGTCTAATTCTCGCCGCTAAAATTGCCGCGGCTAGTTTGTATAACTTGGTGACTGGCGTGAAATCTATTAGCTCGACGATCCGACTCGAATTTGAAAAATAAAATAAAATTCCTGTATCCCAGCTGTGGGCTATTTGGGAGGCGATTAATCTCTGAAGAACCTCTATATGCTCTAGACCATTATCCAGAAACAGCCAAACATTTTCACAGGGTTCGGTTTTTACGTTTTCTTTCTGAGAGTTTCTGGCATTACTTTCAGGATGTGTCACTAAATGGACTCTTCAAAAAACCCAAAAAGAACAATAACGGAATCATGTGGGTATATACTTCATACATTATGTACATCTGCTTTTTTGGTAAGGATTCCCTTTTCCTGTGCCACTCATTGTGTTTACTTCTTTGCATCGGATTCTGCCATCTTCTGACCACCGAGCACAATCAGTATCCTGATGCGGATGACAAGACTTTAGGCTCAAGAACAAGTCGAACACACCTAGCGCTGACCATTGTCATGCCAGGATGATCGTGAAGAATTTTAAAAATTGTTGCATCTGATCATCCAAAAATTTATGCAAGCAGTTTTTGTGTTTAGTCTAGCATCTTTCAATATTATTTTTCGACTTTTTGAATCCTTCCCGGAGCAGTTTGGGCGTTCGATCGGCCGTCTGGGTCGTGTATCATCTTCTAATACAGGGTCTCACCTTGTTTCAAGAGACTGTGCACTTGCACGCCATGGATTTACTCGGACTTGGACATGGTTTTACTCGTACTCCCTCTGAAAGGACGCGGCCTCAGCTAACTTTCTTAGTAGTACTCGCTTTTTTCCATAATTCACATTTACTTCCAGATTGAGATGTTTCATCGACGACAGTTCACGGGCTACTGACTCGATTACGATAAAACTTGTTATCTTTTTTAATAACGAATTTCTTAACGCGTTATCTTTCTGTTAATTGTATTAACCACTGACCTACCTCTTCAATCCGGAAATTTAAAAACGTACTCTCGTTCTTCAAACAAGCTGTGACGTGTCTCTGATAATATGCGAACTGGTTTGAGTTTTCTTGTCTAGAAAACGTTCGCTTTGCAACGTAAGACTGCATTTGTGCAGTGGCCTGAGGATATCCAATCATCTCAAGCTTCAAGCAATAAAAATGTCAGTTTGACAGAGCTATTAGCTCCCATACTGGTTGATGGATTTTAGTTGATCTTTGGAAAAACGTCACAGATTAGATGGTTGACTTTCAAAATCGTTTCTTATCGATGTCAAATCAAAGTACTCAGAGTTCTGTTACTGCAAATATAAATAAGGAATAACTGATTATGAAGAGCGACATGTGTATAACACGTGACATTCACTTTTTGTCAAGCCGGAGGTTCATAATATTCTACAACTGCGCATGTTACGATGGTCGGGCTATGTTCAACGGATGAATGAAGAGATGCTACCTTGAAAGGTGCTTGCAGGTAGGGGTGACCAGCGACGGTCAGTAAAAAAATCCAGGAAGAGCTGATCGGACTCGATTGATGAGGATGACGAGAACAGATTTGTTGTTGAAGTATTTGTAACTAGAGGGCCCAGTTTATCGCCCGTGGGGAATTATTGGGTCCAACCGCACGGGAGATCAATGCCAGAGAGGGTATAGAGGAGAAATAGAGCTATTCCAACGTAATTCATCAACATAAGACAAACCACCAGTTACCTGTTAAAAGAAACATGCAACCGATTTGAAAACCGATCGCAAATTGAAATTTCTGCCCGAATGATTATAGGTTTGTTGAAAAAACGGAAATTACATTAAATTGGTATTGAAATTGATTTTTTTTTGCGTGTGCTATGAAGATTGGGAATTTTAACAGGAAGCAAGCGAAAAGACAAATTTGTCATCGTCCTTGTTGGAGTAATGTTCAAAAATCAACAGGTACACAAGGAAAGCATTAAATTTTCTTTCAAAGTGATGTTCCATGCTCATATTTTACCGTGAGTATTCACAGTGCATAGGAAATTTCCAAGGGTAGGAAAGTTTTCCTCCACAACAAATTGTTATTGATTTTTCACTTGATGCTATACGAGGTAAAACTAAAAAATAAAGACACAAAATTGCTATCCCATACACATACTACAATGATAAGGTGTTTCCTAAGATGTAAGCAAAGGTATAGCAGATCCCGCACCAGCTCATGAATGACGTCCTTCGATACTTCTTCCCTTTCGCAGAGGCTCCATCCATAATTTCTCATATTCACCCCATGTCGATTCACTTTGCTTGTCACATCCCCAACACATCCATTTTTATTATTTTCCCAGCATTGGATCACGGTCGCATAATGGAAAATTGAAGTAACAGTTGGTACAGCAGGACGATGAAGAGCATGATGACAATGTTTGAGATGGTGATGCTGATATTGTTATGGAACATTACGATGATTACGGCGTATGGCAATAGAAATGGCGAATGAATAAAGCTTTGCCAGCTGGATGTTTTCAACGAGATATTGTGAAATTGGTCGTAGCAGCCAGTGTTATTGGGGTTAACATGGAAAAACGATTAGATTGAAATTATTACAATATTCTTGCACAAAAAAATTGTGATATTTGATGCAAGCGAATGATAGATGGACGGAACATGTGATAAACGAGTGTAGCATACACGATAGGGCTTTCCGTTGATGGCTTCTGCATGATGTGGAAAAAGTAAATGTTGACTAAAGAATTTGATTAATATGTTTTAAACCGAATAAAGTTGAAAAAACTCTTGCCGGATAATCATTTTAGAGGATTAAGATATTTCTTATGGATCGTAAAATGATCGAAATGTAAGAACTCAACAAAAGCAAAAATTCCAACCTTTGATTTGATATCGATTAAAATCTGTCAAATTTTACCTAAAATTGGTGTTACCAGAACCTTATCTCGAGTTCCGATTGTAAAAAACACTCATATGATACATTCAATGTAGTAACGTACCCAAAAGCATTACAAAGCTCCTTTTACATTGCAGAACCCGAACTAAAGATACACTGATGGTATTGATCCTTAAATTAGTTTTTCTGATCATAGACTACAACTGAACCTAGATTCGTTGTAGTTACCAAAGTAAACTTACTGAAGTTCTTTTGAATGTTTCTTTGAAGTGAAAGGACTTAAAAATACAATGTACTATTGGTGTGCTATTGGTTTTCGGTTCTATCATATCAATAGTGACTCGGCGCGGCTTCTTCATTCAAGGAGAAGGTTTTGGAGATCAACCCATCCAACGGCATAGTTCATACATCAACACTCCAACAACAGCCATCCTGCCGAAATCCAAATGAGTTTGCTTCGAAGTCATATCTGGTCTTTGCTAGGACAGAATTCAAACTTATTTCTTTCTACACCAGTCTGTGCATTGTTAATGTTAAGTCTAGACATTACAAAATCATGATTTTAAAAGGAAAAATAAAAGAAACTAGGTGTTAAGTCTAGACTTAAGAAAATTAGTTTACTGAGTGTTAAGTCCAGCAAAAAAGGATTAAAATAAGCAAAATAGATGCATTCGCATGTAAGTGTGAAAATGCACTTATCCGCTGTCGGCACCGCACAAACGGAAAGGTTTATTGCGGTCAAAGGATCTGAAACTTAATTTATGTAAAAATTTATTGATCCTTTTGATGTCAGCGTTGGGAATTTGTTTTAGGAAATAATTTATTAGGGATAAGTTTATGGCCTTACGGATTAGTTAGTTTTATTTAGGGTAGGTTTGGTATCATATGGAAAATAGTTTTAGAATTTGTATAAAAAGGGAAGTATTTTGTAAAATAAAGGAGTTGAGTTTTATCCACCAACGAAGCAAGACGTTTTATTTTTATTCACAGATAAACTAGAAGATCTACCTAGTTTGTTAGAAAGTGTTGCTTTTATATGAAGGACGAGCTTCTGGGAGGAAATACGAAATCCCACTGGAGGAACGAGGGAATCATCGTTCATCAACCTGATTACTCGCAAAGAGGTTCAAGTTTGTACTGGCTTAGAGACAATTCCTAAACCACCCTGCACTCTGAACCAATTTCGAGAAATCGTCGTATCCAGAATCCACCGGCCTGTATCACAGACGGTATTCCGGCGCGAACATTTTGGTGACCCCGACGTGATCAACGCATCGAAGCCAGGCGGATCGATCTGAGCAGAGTTAAGGCACGGAGGCGTATTCAAGTGGCACAGCTCTTCAAGTCAAGGCAGGGATAAGCAAACGGACGAAGTGACGCACAAAATGGACCAATTGGTTAAAAGGCAATCAGCGTTATCGAAGAAAGTCAACGCTAATTACCTCGCATATCAGCGCTTGGGGGAAGAGCGAAGGACGTCGAAAGTAGTTGAAGAAAAACTACAGGCCCTTGAGGAAGCGTGGGCGACATTTGAAGAAACGGATGATCAAATCCGCAAGGAGCATCATGATCGACGCGACCATTCTTACTTTACGGAGGATATGCACGGGCAGATGATGCAAGTATACGAAGGCTATAAGAACGTCCGGGAGTCGAAATTACGAGCATTAAGCGCAAGCAGTGAACATGCGATGGAGCCCAGTCTAAGGCCAGAGATACTGCAATTAGTAAGAAGGTGCCATATGAGACAAGCCTCAATGGAAAATATTATTGAGCAACTAAACATGCAGAGCCAAGCCTTCCAATACTATGAAGCAAAGATTGAAAGACTAAAGGAAGACTGGGCTAGCATTCACGAAGAAAAATTACGAATATGCTCAGAAGTTGACGATCCATCACAATATGGATTCAGTTACAACGAAACTGACGACCTAGACATAAGGGTGCAAAATGTGATCATCAGCTTGAAACAAAGGCTGGATTCATTAGTTCAAGGTGAAGTGCCACAAAAGATAGAGGCCAGCCAAGCAGCAAGGGCAACAGTTAAATTACCCACAATAACCATTCCTCAATTCGACGGAGACTACCTAAAGTGGACTCAATTTCGCGACATGTTCCTGCAAATGATCGACAAACAGCCCATAGAAAAGGTTGAGAAAATGTGGTACTTAAAGATGAATGTAACCGGAGAAGCAGGAAGACTGATACAACATTTGAACGTATCAGCGCAAAATTATGATATAGCATGGAAGGCGCTAAGCGAGAGATACAGCAATAAGAGGCTCATAGTTTCCTCAATTTTGGAAAGAATGCTCAATCAACCAATTGCAGCGCTAGATTGTGCAAAAAGCTTAAAGAGGCTGTATGATACTACGAGAGAATGTGTGCTCATGTTAGAACACAATGGAGTAAAAGTGAATGGCTCATGGGACCCTTTACTATTGCACATTACAATTAAAAAACTGGACCGCGCGTCACATGCCAGTTATGAACAATCGTTAGAAGCACCAAGAGAACTACAAACCTTGGATGGCTTCTTTAAATTCATAGAAGCGAGATTTCAGTCCTTGGAGACATTAGGACAAAAAACGCAGATTCAGGCGAAACCGTATCCAAAAGGTCAAAGGGCAACAACATTCACAGTCAGCAACAATCTTCTCAAATGCATAATATGCGGCAGAATCCATCAAGTAACGCAGTGCGAGGAGTTCTTAAACGCAGCATTACCACAGCGAGAAGTGCTTATAAAAAAACACAACCTCTGCTTTAATTGCCTGAGGAGAGGGCATAGCTACAGCAAGTGCTACACGAAAGGATGTACGCAATGCAACCGAAAGCATCATACGTTAATGCATCGAGACCAGAGAGCAGAGGAGGTAACACAAGCTTCAGCCAACATGGTGGTGCCAAACCAGGAAAGAGGAATGGAATACGTTTTTTTGGCAACAGCAATGGTAACAGTATGGACCAAGGACCGACAGCCGATTGAATGCAGAGTTTTATTGGATTCAGGCTCTCAGATCAACTTTGTATCAGAGAGACTTCAACGACGATTGCAGCTTGACAAGATGGACAGCCAACTGACAATATACGGCATCGGTAACACATCCTCACAGTCCAAGAACAGAGTAACGGTGGAAATCCAATCCAGAACCAGCAGTTACCAAACATCGATCGAAGCGCACGTCATAAGAAGCATCACCACTATGCAGCCACAAAGGCACATAGACACATCGCAATGGAAATAGCCTGAAAATATATTACTGGTGGACCCCAACTTTAATACACCACAGAAGGTAGACATGCTACTAGGTGCAGAAATGTATGGGGAAATAATGCGCTCCGGACAAATAAAAATGGAGCCAACCTTGCCAACTCTCCACAACAGCGTATTTGGGTGGATGATCTTAGGCAAGGTATCACTGCCACTTCAGCCAAAGGCCTTTGCAGGACTGTCGAATGCGCAATTAGAGGACCAATTGTTAAAGTTTTGGGAAATGGAAGAAGTCACCGCAGAGAAGCCGCTAAGTGCGCACGAAAGGAGGTGCGAAGAATTCTTCAAAAACACGACAAACAGAGCTCAAAACGGAAGATTTAGGGTAAACCTCCCAATACTAGGATCCTCGGACACCTTGGGAGATTCAAGAAGAATAGCCTGGCGAAGATATCTGAACCTGGAACGGAAGTTGCAAAAGGACACAGAGCTCTGCAAGGAATATAAATTATTCCTGAAGGAATACCAAGAAATGGGACACATGATGGAAATAAATGAAAGTGAAATCCCGAAAACACACTATTTTATGCCCCATCACGGAGTATTTAGACCAGAAAAGAGCACAACAAAACTAAGAGTAGTGTTCGATGCGTCATGCAAAACAACGTTGAACATCTCGTTAAACGACATCATGATGAAAGGAGCAAAAGTCCAAGATGATCTCATGAACATATTGATCCGATTCAGAACGTATAAATACGCAATAATGGCAGACATCAAGCAAATGTTCCGGCAGATAGAGATAGCTCCAGAGGATCAGCCTTTACAACTAATAATGTGGCGATCATCACCTGAAGATAGAATGCACTACTATAAACTGTGCACGGTAACCTACGGCACTAAGGCAGCTCCATTTCTAGCTACAAGATGCCTCCAGCAGCTCGCAGAAGAAGAAGAAGAAATCAGGTACCCGATGGGATCAAAGGCAATAAAAGACTTCTACATGGACGACATAATAACGGGTGCTAATACATTACACGAGGCGATGCAGAAGCGAAATCAGGTAATCGGCATGCTGAAAGCAGGAAGATTCGAATTGCACAAATGGGCAGCTAGCGACGAAAGATTATTAGAAGGAATACCACACGAGAATCGAGAAAGGGAAAAACTATTCGACGATGAAGACTCTGGATACATCAAAACCCTGGGGCTGTCCTGGCAAAGAGCTCAAGATCAATTCACGTTCACCACAACCTGGCCTGAGATACCAGAGAAAATAACGAAGCGGAAGATAGTGTCTGAAGTAGCTCGATTATTTGACCCTTTGGGACTGGTGAACCCGGTTATAGTTACGGCCAAAATATTCATTCAAAAGCTTTGGAAACAAAAATTAGACTGGGATCAGGAACTAGAAGAAGACCTGCAACAGGAATGGCTGAAGTTTCGTCAAGAGCTAAGTGCGCTCCACCAGCTTAAAATTGGCAGAAAGGTTATGGGTACAAGCATAGTAAAAAGAATTGAAATGCACGCCTTCGCCGATGCAAGTGAAGCAGCCTACGGTGCCGTCATCTACATAAGAGTAATAGATCTGGAAGAAAATATACGCACCAGGATCTTATGCTCTAGATCCCGCGTTGCCCCGGTAAAAACAATAACATTACCAAGATTGGAACTGTGTGCGGCTCAACTAGCAGTAGAATTAACGTCCAAAGTCAAGAAGGCGTTAGACACAACAATCAACGAAACATACTTCTGGTCCGACTCACAAATTGTCCTATCATGGATAAAGGGCGAGCCGTCTACGTTCAAAACGTATGTAGCGCATAGGATAGCAGCAATACAGGAAGGAAGTCAGGCATCACAATGGAATTATATAAACACAAAATCAAACCCAGCAGACCTGGTATCCAGAGGCACGCTGCCAAGCCAATTAAAAACATCAGAGTTGTGGTTTTGTGGTCCAAAATTCCTGACCCAGCAAGAGAAACAATGGCCAAGCAGAAAGATAGAACACACAAGGGTGCAAGAAGAAGAGCGAAAAGCAAGTGCGCTCATAACCCGCGAAGAAGCAAGCGATACCATCCAGCACCCAGTCTTTGCTATAGACCATCGCAATTCGTTTTCTTTCCTTCAAAGAGTAATGGCGTACGCAATAAGAGCAAAACGGAGTATGAAGGGTGAACCTGCAAATAATAAATGGCTCACCACCGTTGAGCTAAAGGAAGCGCTAGTCGAAATTGTAAAGGCAATTCAACAGGCACACTTCGCAGAGGAATTGCAGCAACTTAAGAGTGGTTTGGAAATCAAAAAACATAGCCGAATCAGCACGCTCTCTCCATTCCTAGACGAAAAAGGAACCAATCGAGTTGGTGGCCGACTGCAAAACGCAGAAATAGGGTACGAGGCCAAACATCCGGTTTTGCTGCCAGGAAACGACTTCGCATCCAGGCTGATACTAGAACACCTACACAAGCAACACTTGCATGCCGGGCCATTAGCATTATTGGCGATCGCAAGGCAGCGATTCTGGATCCTCCAAGGCAGGACGCTGACCAGGGCTATCGTAGCTCAATGCACACAGTGCGTCCGAACCAACCCACAGATGCTTACCCAAAAAATGGGAAATTTGCCGAGAGAAAGAGTGCTACCCACAAGAGCGTTCTTATCGGCTGGTGTTGACTTTTGTGGGCCTATATGGACACACTACCATCTAAGGGGCAAAGGACCGACGAAAAGCTATATTGCAGTTTTTTGCTGCTTTTCAACAAAGGCAGTACACTTGGAAGTAGTGTCCGACTTAACTACTGAAGGTTTTATAGGCGCTCTACGAAGGTTCATGGCCCGGCGTGGTTATTGCAAGGATCTACACTGCGACAACGCGACAAACTTTGTGGGAACCAAGAACAAACTCGATGAATTCGCAGCTCTATTAAAGGCGGATCTGAAGAAGGAAAAGATAACTAGAAGCTGTGTCGAAAAGGGTGTACAATTTCATTTCGCCCCGCCACGAGCCCCGCATTTCGGCGGGCTCTGGGAGGCTGCCGTCAAATCAACAAAGAGACTACTCAAGCATGCAGTAACCTCGGCTGCATTGACATTCGAAGAGCTAAGTACGGTGGCTGCGGAAGCAGAAGCAGTTCTTAACTCAAGACCACTAACTCCAATGTCCGCAGACCCCAACGACTTGGCCGCACTCACTCCAGGGCACTTTTTAATAGGAGAACCATTAACTTCGATACCGGAGCCAAGCATGTCTCAAAGTAACATGGCAGGATTGACCAGGTGGAAATTAGTGTCAGCTCTTAGACAAGAACTCTGGAAAAGATGGACCAAGGAATACCTAACCGAGTTGCAGCATAGGTATAAGTGGAAGAATGAAACGGCTAACGCACAACCAGGCATGATGGTTATTCTAAAGGAAGAAAACACTCCCCCGCTCAAATGGCCATTAGGGAGAATACAACAGGTAATCAAGGGCAAGGATGGGTTAGCACGAGTAGCCATAGTAAAAACAGCAACAGGAATATACAAGAGAGCAATACATCGATTAGCACCATTGCTCGCTGAAGGATCCGAACCAGACGAACGGGACAAGACCACACACCAAAGGGCAGCAGCGGAACAAAATTCTCAAACAGAAAACAATAAGAGAGCCATCAATAACTCAACAACACAGGGACAAGGAGTTTCGAAGAAGTCAAGACTTGAGGCTTCAGGTTGCTAGCCGCAACGTGGGGGAGGATGTTAAGTCTAGACATTACAAAATCATGATTTTAAAAGGAAAAATAAAAGAAACTAGGTGTTAAGTCTAGACTTAAGAAAATTAGTTTACTGAGTGTTAAGTCCAGCAAAAAAGGATTAAAATAAGCAAAATAGATGCATTCGCATGTAAGTGTGAAAATGCACTTATCCGCTGTCGGCACCGCACAAACGGAAAGGTTTATTGCGGTCAAAGGATCTGAAACTTAATTTATGTAAAAATTTATTGATCCTTTTGATGTCAGCGTTGGGAATTTGTTTTAGGAAATAATTTATTAGGGATAAGTTTATGGCCTTACGGATTAGTTAGTTTTATTTAGGGTAGGTTTGGTATCATGTGGAAAATAGTTTTAGAATTTGTATAAAAAGGGAAGTATTTTGTAAAATAAAGGAGTTGAGTTTTATCCACCAACGAAGCAAGACGTTTTATTTTTATTCACAGATAAACTAGAAGATCCACCTAGTTTGTTAGAAAGTGTTGCTTTTATATGAAGGACGAGCTTCTGGGAGGAAATACGAAACCCCACTGGAGGAACGAGGAAATCATCGTTCATCAACCTGATTACTCGCAAAGAGGTTCAAGTTTGTACTGGCTTAGAGACAATTCCTAAACCACCCTGCACTCTGAACCAATTTCGAGAAATCGTCGTATCCAGAATCCACCGGCCAGTATCACAGACGGTATTCCGGCGCGAACAGTTAACCTGAGTCTAAATTCACTTATGGTTTTCCAAATACATATTTTGCAGCACTGTACTCTATTAAGAATGACAGGATCTGACAATACCAACGCCTGGGGTCCTCGTGAAACATCTTGACGAAATGAATCTGGAATGAGTCATACACCGCTGGATCATTCCAATATCTGTTATCCAGCATTTAGGAAAATTCGGATTAAAATTTTCAGTTTGAATTCAAACGCTGATCTAATGTGAAGTAATGTATCCGCTACGGTGGTTGCTTCATTGTTGAAATAAGGTTATATATTCTGGCTCCAGCTGAAGTTATGAGCCACGATTTACATATCTATTTGTTTATCTTTTTCTTAATTTTGATTCAAAAGTCTACCTTAAAAAGTTTCGACAATAAAACGGTTTTATCAACACCGTTGTACCCCCACATTATGGTTTGCATTTGTCCTTTTCTTCTTGGGATCTTTGAGATAAGCAGAACCCCTTTATTTTCCATACCAACCGTCGACATCTTCACGAAAATAAATGCGAAAAAGTGTTTTTCCTAACTTCACTTCAATGGTTTTCACAATAAGATGATCTCACGGTGTTACTGCAGGCACATGTCTTTACTCCTTTATTACGTACCTTACATAGCTTCTGAGAAGATCAATTCGCATCCTGTATTCGTGATAGACAGTCCACCAGCCGCACTTTCATATGCCAAACTCAAAAAGCAAATGGTGAAGCAGAAAAGATTTTCAACGCTGCCTCCCAATTTGTCCTTCCATTCCAAGTGCCCAGCAGATTTTGCCAATACCATCAGCTACGTTCGCTTCCCGGCCATCTTGGTTCGATCAATCGTACACTTTTTCTCCTTTAGTCTAAAACTTTAGTCAAGTTAGTCTGCAAATTATTCAAAATAAAATAAAAATGATAACTCGATCAGAAAAAGCAACGCCAATTAGCACCAACTTTGTATAATTCGGCACAACAAACACATGACATTGAAACTGGCAGGATCAAATGAAGGTATTTGACTCGATCCTGGTGGCATGCGATCCTTATTGCACATTGCCACCTTTTTAAGTCTATAGCACATGCATTGTGCTGTGGATGACAAGCATGGACCCTTTTCAACGTATCCGAGGGATGTTGGATCTCATCGAAAGAAGTGTCCTCGGAAGAAAAATTGGAAAAAATCAGATAGAGACCTAATTAGATTAAATAATCAGTTCAATCAAATTTTTGACGGATCAGAATTTCGATCAAAAACTATAAACTATATAAAACTAAAAAATAAACAAAAAATTAAGGTGCAGAAACATGACTCAATTCCAGGAAAACCAAAAGGTAAAGGCCCACCTTTGAGCCTCAAAAGTGATTTGAGAATCAACGAAATTAGTACAAAGATTCTTGGATTCAAAATCAGAGGAAGCGATGAAAACATCGAAAAAGTTGGTTTTTAATATCAAGTTGGCTCTAGAACCTTGCCCACAGCAAGTTAAAGGTTTAGTAAGATGTCTGTAGAATATTTATAAGTGGAGAGGAGGTAAAATACGATTCTGGATATTTTTTAAATAATTTTGAAAAGACTAAAGCAGAGAAAATAATATTCAGAGCAACAGTGTGCATCTCGCTGGATATTTCTCGATAAAATTTCCAACCTGATACTGTCTAGCTTACCTCTGGTTCTCTAATCCTCTCAATCCAGTTTTTTTTTTTAAGCAAATGGATCCGAAAATTATTTAGCTGTTTTTTCTAGGCAAGTTCCAGTTTTCCCTCACTTCAACTATCTTCATTTTGACTTTGAGAACAATCCAACAATTGGCTAAGTCATGAGATACATAGGTTGTCTTGAAAAAACTAACGAAGGTTACTCATCTAAGTTATGGTCGTGTACCGGCACTAATGAATCAAACATTCAATAAAACAAAAAGTTTTCGAGTAGCTTTATCAACTAAGCCTTCTTGATACCAAACTTTCCACTTCGAATAGTGATCAATTAATTCAAGATGATACAACTGTCAGCAGTTGACAGCTTCTTACTGTCACCCAATATTGTTACTGTCTCAGCTACTGGCAAATAATCCAAAGACTACTCCTCTGAGTAACTTTTTTAGGTGATAACTTCTTGACAAGAATACATCGACTATTACAACCTACTTGGAAGATACTGGTGACTTTTTTCGAATGGTTGTTCGAAACTAAAACCCCAGAGGAAGCATCGGTTACTTTAAACTTGATATTAAAGTAGATATTGGTATTATTGCGTCAGTCAGTACTCACTTGAAATTTCGGATTCGACGTTTCGAAATTTCTTTTCATTTCTATTTAAAAAAAAAACAGTTTTACGTATATGTCAGCATTGTTTTCGAGTAAAGGCTCAGTTGCTAAACATATATTCGAATTTCGAAAGCCTGTTTCATGGTTCTATCAAATAGTAATATAAAAAGAACACCTCTATATAGAGTTAAGTTAAGGTGTTTTACTTACCTTTAGGCTAGCTTTATAAATGGGAGAAGCTCCAAACATATAAAGGAGTGATTGGTCCTGTTTATAGAAAAGTAAGAGGACTAGTAGCAAATCCCAAGAAGAGCTGGTTGAACTCGATTGATGAAAATGACAACATGGGTAATGGGGACGTTTCATAAAAGAGAGCAAGACTCAATAGTGACTTTAGTACCACAAAGAGGACAACGATGAAAATTTTAGTTATAAAATTTTTTCCCAGGTCCATATACTTTGTGAGTATAAGCTTCGAAAATGGAGCTGTATTTCAATGGACTACATTCCACATAACTCTTCTGTTGAGAACAAATATTTCTCGAGTCTTTAACTAGGTTCGAGTAAGTCCTTTGAGCTAGGGTAAAATGTAACAATCGTTAAATTTTCCACAAACTACAATATTGTCATAAGACCATATTCGATGCGTACCTAAACTTTCACCCTATAAATTTGCCTTATTCAATTTCTCAAGTATTCAAAATTGATAACAGAAGACACTTCTCTAATATTTCTAGCTTAAACACTAAATCTACAATACATCATCAGCTATATCATCTCTGTTTGATCAAGTCCTTAATCAAAATTTCACCATAGGCGGAGAACTAGTCGGAAAATGCTAAATGGATCCACGCTCTACATTATTCCATTTCAGCTGTTATCGTTCATTTGTATCGACATCATAATTCTCTCCATCCGCGCTCCACCTCACTTCCTTATCCAAATACAACAGAACAACACAACTTGCCGAACATGTTCGTTATAGAGGAATTTCAAGTGTCTTTTTGACCGGTAATCCTCCTAACTAAGAGGGTCACAATATACTTCCGAAGCAATTTTCTAGATACTATATTTGAGGAGACACCTATTTCTATGCCGACACCAAGTAGGAGCATGTTTTGTGACACAACAAAGAGTCAATGCAAGACAGAGAAATGTAGGAACGATAGTCAATCGACAGGATTACCGGAATGATACCATATTGCTTTTGTGAAATATTTATGTCCTCCAGCGAAATCGATACATTTATGATAAACTTGCTAGTTTTGTTGCAAGGAAGTATATTGTTTTGCTACTTGCCACAACACCCGGCAAACTCGTATGTGTTAATGTTATGCTTGAAATGTCCTTAGCCATTGATGTTGATAACAGATGGTGAGAACTCGAAACAAATTCATTGAATATCCTTCACATTGTTTCTTATTTATGTCGCTTTTAATGTAGACTTTTCAATGAACCATGATATTATCAATTAATTTCAATTGAAAAAGAATGAATATTCCATTCGTATTTGGTCCTAGTCATTGTTAGTTGACTACATCCATTTCCCACAAATCTACATCAGTTCTACCGTCCTGCAGGCATGACCAGCTTCCAATGGTTACAACGAGTGACACAAATATTTGGGGGGAAACCAGAGGCTTCAAGCTCAAATCCGTTTAACCAGCAATCTGAACTTGGCTAACAGTCAGTTCAATGAAGTGATGCATGAATCTGATATCCTTTGCCATATGTACTCTATCTCACCTTCTATATAAAACATTGTACAAGCTCCTGTTGCGTAAGTTCTATTTGTTCAGAGATCCCTGGTACTTATCAAGTCACAATCTTCATGCATGAATGCAAGAAGAGTGGCGTTTGCGGATTGCTAACAACAGGAAAAGTGGCAAAGGTGACACAACAGGAAAATCAAAGTTTCAATGTCATGGCATTTACTATGCCAAGCCTTTAAAGTGAAATGTAAGTAAGGAATCGCTGAGATTGTTGTCTGTATTCGAAATACACATGCGTGTTTGCCAGGTGATTGGAAAATAGGGATTGAAGTTTTATTCGATTAGTTTTTGTACAACGAAGTACTTTTATCGTTGAGAACAGACTTATTGAAAAATCCTCTTGAATCTTTCCCTGTTAAGAAATTTTCAAAAAATTTCCCAGAATAATTTCGAAAGAAATTATAAGTTTGATAACATTTTTATGAAATGTTCTACATTGTTGCAATACACCCCCAAAACCTTTTTTGTTTAATAAATATTCCGAAATATTCCATGAAACGAAATGAATAACCAAAAAACTTCCCCAATAGCCATTGCCCACACAAACACTTCAACGTCCCGCTCTTATCCACACTTATTCGGATGATTCAATCGAGAGTTAATCCGCTTATGTCCTTCATAGTCCACTACAAGGTTTTCCGTGGTTTCACACGTGGCGTAGATTATGGTCTTGTGAATAATTTTCAAGAGCGTGATTTTCTATAAAACAAATTCTGGATATGTTTTCATGTTGCATTGGATGATGGGAAGGATTTTGAAATTGGTTATTGGAAATCTTAGTGGAATGCTGCCAGAAACAATTTGCAGAGATTACCAAATGAAGGCTGGCGCATTCAACGAGGCTAATTGTTATCCTGGGTGCGTGTTGGATATACCTGTACGTGTTTAGGATAATATGGAAAACTTTCCAGAATTGATTAAACCCATCTGGATCAATTCGTTTACGTTGAGAGTAAGTCTATTTTGTTGCAAGGAGAAAATTTTGACAAACGATCATGAAATAATTTTTTTTTTATTTTTAAAATTATAATTATGATAAACAAATACCCAATAATATTTGATTACGGAACGAAGTCAATTGCAAATCCACTTAACAAAGTGGACAAAAGTCAACAAAATCCACAAAACAAGAGCTCAAATTAATGAACTTTGATACAATATTTCTGTATGAAAATTTTGATGCAAAAAGGAACTTTATTCAAATTAAAGCATGATCCAAAATTTAAAAAATTGATAAAAACCCACGCTAATTGGTGATTCTTGTTTTCTGTCGGCGTAACAGTGACGCAAAGCAAAAGGACCGCCTACTAAATCACCTACTAAGCACGTTCTCTATTGGACAGATAAACTATTTGTCGGATTACTTCGAATAGATCTCCTGAGTCTCACCGTATCACACTTGCCCGCTAACCAAATTTATCTTTTAAGAAGGAGAAAGAGAAAGGTGACGGATTATAGTAGAACTGATGTCCTTTCCTTCAAATCGAGCAAATAATCAAGATGCATTCCTTGGAGAAGAACCGCCCATACATAATTTGTCAATGGAGTCGCTAAGTTACCTGTATCAATAAACTTTTACCAACTCACTGATGATGCTCAAGCCTCTTAACTTGTGCCAAGTTTTCCCATTTTTCCTGTGAAATTTATGGTAATTTGTCGCTTCATCATGCATCCTGACACCTTCCATTTCTTTTCTTTTCCAGCAACAAGTGCGACTTTCACTAGACACCTATAGCTTAAATATTACACCTATATCCTTTATATTACACTTATATCTGAAAATCGACAATCCCTCGTCTTTGCAAGAGTGTCAGTAATAAAATCAGTTACTCTGATTCTGTGAGAAATAGAATCTCACAGGATCAGAACCTCATCTTCGAGTCAATCATCAGAGCAAGGTATTTACATTGCTTTCGCACGTTCACTAATTTGACTTATAGCCCTTAGGATTCACCTTTAAGTCAGCCTGAAGAAGTTAGATATTTCCAGTACTAGATTTAATCCAAGATCGGTTACCTTTAGTTTATTTGATGTATTATGCAAGCCTTTTTGAATTATATTTTCTCCACTGTCTGTCCGGTAGCTAATGTTTTAGCCATCTGTATAACCGACCAAACATGGATCGTCCGGAGCCTGCTACGCCAAAAGCTAACAATATAAAGCATTTGGGAGATCTTTATCATCTGAGATCCTAAGAGCCCGGGAGCCGGGCCCGATCGATCCTCAGGTGAACTTATACACTCCCTTCCCACGGGCGTTTGGCATGTGTAAGATCAGTAAGCAAAGAAAAACTCCGGGTTACTCTTTCTTTTGGCCCGTCTCACATGTTACACAGATCCAACTGCTTAAGTTCTTACCCTTAGTTCTTGCCTCCGGGGTCCCTAAAGAATCGGTTCTGCCCACTATACTATTTCAAGAGATACTTTCATCTTTGCCATTGAACGCCTATCTGTAATGATTCACATATCCATCGAAAAATCCGCTGAATCGTTACCAAGAACTACAAAGGAGCTACAATCTCAGAACGCACGAAAACATCTTCCATGCACCTCTGCTAAAGCTCAAGCATTTACATCATCATCTATGACGCGACAGCCAAAGCTGGACCTTAGTTTCTGGGAATTTAAGTATTTTATTGTTTTAGATTTTACAACGGTCTTAAAAATCTGCTGCTTGTATTCAGTTTCTCTGCCAATATAATTACTCGTCATTCACCTCGGAGTCACCAATACAAATATCTGGCTCTACCGTCAACACACCTGCTTTGCCCAGAATTAAAAAATAATATCTTAAACCTTTTTTATCCTCGAATATTATCCTGGTCATCTTGATTTGGTAAAATCGATTGTTTGCATATTTGAACTCTTTTCGGGAAGTAAATCCAAAATTGAGTCGATGCCGCTCCACATCGACTCTATCATAGAACTGGCAAAACTAAAGTAGAAATATAAAATCTTTATCATAACTTTACGAAAATACTTACGACAACTTTCTTATTACTTTGCAAAAAAGAAACCGTCTGAAAAATTAATTAATTAAAATTTATTAACTGCCTTAAGAAATTTCTTCCATTTCCATTTAAAACTAACGATGGTTCCCTTTCTTATCCAAAGGAACTATCTCAATGACTGGACAACTCATTTTCTGAAGAAGCGAAATCATTCTCAAAGACATCCTTACAAGTTTACTTACTTTCCGGTCTACTGTAAGAATTTGCTTAAATACATGGCTGGAACCCTTCCTTTCCTGTCCTGTGAACAATAACTTACAATACACACAAGACATTGCCGTGACCATTCAAATCCAAGTAACTTGAAGCATCCACTCGAGACTTTTCTAATTGCAGACCATCGTCAACACAAATTCATGTCCCTTTGGTTGCCTTGAACAATTTCTACTGTGACATAACGCTATCACTATGGTTCCATAAATATCATCATCATCATCATCAACATCTAATTCGTCCAGAAAGCTCTACTATATTTCCAAAACCATTTCCAATGCTCGAGTCCTCCTTCCAGTGCTTGTTTGTGGCCTTCACCAAAACATGCTGCTGCTCAGACCAAAGACTTTCCAGCAGCAGACGACGAAAATGAATTAAGCTCAACAAGTGTCCTTTGGCTGAAAGCTGGTGAGAAGGCTCGGTAAACATTTTCGCATGCATGTGTTGTGCAGGTTAAACGCGTTGCTATCAGTTGAAGGATATAACTTACTGGCTGCGACGTCAGAAATATTGTTTTTTTTTTTTTGAACAGGATGAAATAAGCCTTGGGCAAAAATTCGTCGTTGATTGCTTCCGGCAGGTACCTTAGTTGAATTTCATGTCAGTTGAGGAGGAGGATTTGCTGTTCTTGCAAATGGATCTTGATAAATTTATGGCATTTAATGAAGAAGATTTGGGATTTTCAGTTGGGGAAAGTTGAACTAACAATAACTTACTCTCTTGAAATTTGTTTAAGTATTATTAAAGTTTTTCTTTAAGAATCGTTTTTACAGCCAAAAAGTATCACAATTTCAAGGTAATTCTATCACAGTGCTTTATTCACTCTGTCTATTTTTGTCTCTCTCTTTCTCTCTTCCTCTTGCCTTCTATGAAGTGACCTGAATTCTGAACAACATTTAACTTAATAAACATTTTCCCGATTTGGTAGAGACTTGACAATTCAAAACAGCCTGGAGGCCTCTTTTCATCTCAATTTCCCATTGATTAGATGATGATATTTTGTGAAGAAAAGTTTTTGCCAGATTTAAGTCAGAAGAACTTTTCACTTTTGAATAAAAGCTTTGATATTCCAGCTAAATCCTATTTATTTTAATCCTTGAAAAGATGGCATTAAATTTGTGATTTTCAACGAGAACTGCATTTTCGTTCTCATTTAAAAGCTTTTTGCTTTGATTTTGAAAAGTAATGGCTTGAATCCAATTTGAAAGTTTTATTTTTTGTTTGCTAAAGACAATCTATTAGTGTGTCTTTCCTGTACTTAAATATCCTCTTCTCTTCAGTCATCCCAAGTACGGCGTAAATATGGCTTAAAAAAGTCAGAACGAGCTATCTTAAAAATCAAAATTGCGAAGTACACTTGCAAAGTACAATTAGAAGAGTACTTTGAACAAAATTAGTACAAGTTACTTGGAGTACAAAATGTTATAAAACTTATTCAAGAACTTCAAAATAATTTTAAATCGAGACATTATTTAAATTAAAATTCTATCAAAAAGATAATGCTTCGATCTGTGTCCACGAGATAGCTTTGGTTGTTTTAAATGTATATAATATGGACCATACGTAAAAATGGGTCCGACCGCCCTGCTTTGATGAAAGTAGTGCTCTACTTATGTTTTAGGGGAAACAAAATGACAACGCCAATGAAATCTCCATCGCTGAAATGTCATTACTAAAATTAGTAATTTTCTGTACTCTTCGAGAACTCAAACGACTAAAGAACTTACGTGCGCGTCTCCCTCTTTCTTTTCAACAAAGCTTGAGATCGATTTAGGCAAAGTTACGGTTCTATTGATGGTGAGAGCTACACGGATATCGTAGCTACTTTGACGACCCGCTCATTAGTACGTGCGAAACTTGAATGATAAAATTTGTACTTTCATCTCATGCCACTCACTCAATGCGGAGTGGAGAAACAATTGATGTCAGTGGTTTTAGGATAGACGTCAGGCCATACGTAATTCTAGGCAAGAAAGTCTCCACTCGCACCCATACATATGACCATCACTCGACCGGCTCGTCGCTCAAATTCGTATGCCAGTTCGGGATATTGTCTTGGTTACTGGTTGTTCCAAACGAATGCAACACGTGTTGATCTATACAAAATAAAAAAGAACATTTCTTGAAAGAGATTTGAGATTTCTTTCACTTTCAATGCATTTTCGAATGCAACGAATTAACGGACAAACTTTAACTTTCAATCTTTTAACTTTTGAATTCAACCAAAATAATCTTAATCAATATTTTATCTCCTTGTATGAACATTCATATGAAAAAATTTCAATTTGAATGTGTTCTGCTAACTTTATCGTAGTATCCTTTAGCATACCGAGTCATATTGTTACTGGAATCCTGCAGTAACTTTAAATGTTGCATATGTAGGCAAGAAAGTTCTAATTATACCTGGATCGCTTCGAATAAACTGCTTCACACAAAAACCTTATTCAGAGATGCATTTTGAGTTTCACATGTATGCATTGTCTGATCCTGGTGATGATGAATCTTCTTCCCTTCCTTGTGAGTCCCAAGATTAGAGCTGGACCAAAGTCAATTATTTTCCCTCTAATTCCTATAACTCAACTTCCTCTGATTCAGTTGTAACAGACTTTCCAGATGGTTAACACACGAGGCTAAAACATTATCACCATTCCTTCTGCCAAGCATCATTCATTTTAAAAACCAATTTTCAATGACAGAATTCCAAATTACAAAAAGAAAATCCTAAACGAATTACTCGTTTCACCTTGCACTAACCTATATTCTCAAATCACTTAATTTTGAAGCCATTTCCCAATCATCTTACTATCAAAGTCAAGGAAAGGTTTTCCCAAACAGATCAAAATGAAGTACCACTTTCCAAAGTACTCTCAAATTGAAGGTACTAATTTATTTTCCAACTTATGCTCGTTAGTTTCGTACAAAACTTCTGTTCTTGAAGCACATCCTGCTCGTAACGAACACTTACTACCATAGAATATTACATACAAGCGAATGTTCAAGGTACAAGACGCATGGAGGTCACACCTAGATGAAATTTTCCTTGTGTGTTTAGCTTTGATAGAGAAGTTGTAATACTACCTATCCTACCTTCAATATATATTCGCCTCGAGTAGAACTCCTTTGAACTTGGAATATCCTTTGTGCGTTTATGTTTGTTGCTTTTAAATCGTTCACCTTACACAAAGTGTAGAAATATACATTTAACACGTAATATCAGTTGTGAACTAGAAAAAGAAGTGTGAATTAAAAAATATATGTTAGTATAATTTGAAAATTTCTAAACAATGTCACCCTGCTTTTCAGTTTCAACACAAAGAAATCCAGTTTTTCTAAGTAAAAACAGACGAACAGCCAACAACCAACCACAACCAACACAACCACATTTCTGCTAAAGCTGCCATGTTTCGTCTCCCACACATCCATGCATTGTGTGTCGATCCTAACCACGCCTTAGCCTCCAGACGTGCCAAGTTGCCTGCAAGCCTGAAAGTAAACATCAAATACTCGTAAAGGATCGCTCAACATCTGCAAAAACTATATAAAATGAGTCCCAACTACGATCAACTAAACGAATGAATCTCTTAACGTGGTGTCGTAAAACTATTTTATAAATAAAATTCTCGCTAAAATTTGTAAAATTTCACCATACTTCCTCCTCGATAAACATTCATTGCATCCTCGTAAAACCGTAAACATTTCCAACCTCGTGCACACGATAACACATTACTGCCTTCGTTAATCCACTTTATATTTTATTTCAAAAGGGACGTTAGAGCTCTCAACTCCACAGTATGCATGCACCATGAGCTCTCAACAAAATGGAAATGCTTTTATCCTTGGCTCGAATAAAATTAATTAAAATTTCTCCCGGTGGTAATTCATTGGCAACCAAATTCGCAACAGAAACACCTTAGTCGGGTTGGTAATCCATGACTTTAATCTTTCATGTGTTTGCTATTATCTTTAAGTACTATCCTGTCACCAAAAAGGAGCCACCAATGCTAAAATATTTATTTTGCTGTCGAGGTGTGCATTCAGTGGAGTGAGTTAATTTTTATTTTCGGATGATGAGGAGACAACACTGCAGAACAAAGAAACTGTCGATATATGTATGCTCAAGGATCAATTAAGTGATTTTCGCACATCATTTCAAATCGAATTTTAATGTAACCATGCATACGTCATGAGGAAGAGAACATTTTTTATGTCAAAGACCGCAAACCTCATTTACATCAAACGTCAAATTGGTAATGCTTGTTCAGTACTTGAAATCTTTTCAATCTTTTGTTTGTGTTATTGTTGATTGAAACAAAATCTACATTAAATTGGCTTATTTTAAAATGGCTCGTTGCAAGGAATAGCACGCTCTCATTGCTGTCCCTGCATATAGGTGTACATAAATTCATTTAATGTAAGCCATTTGACATTTAATGCGAGACTTGAGGCACCCAATCACATCGTATTCTCTCGTCATTGTATCTTGAATTTGCGTCAACACCTTTTTCGGAAGCGTAATTGCAAAACTGGAATGTGGAATCAATCATCCTTCCAAATTGCTTCTGAAGATACTTTCATGGTTTTCAAACTGTGGAAGGCAAAATATTGTATTTATTGCAAATACTTTAGAGTAATCTACTACTAAAAAAGTAATCTACTACTGAGACACGGACGCGTTTGTGACGTTTAATTTCTTTATTTACCAATCAAATTTTCTGTCGTTTGGAGTTTTGATTAGCCACTTAAAAAATATGTTCAAGCTGTAGCAGTATCCTTCGAAGGACACAAGGGTCCTTTTTTATTGAATTTTCGATGTCAGTTTTATAACCTAAATCAAGCTACTTCTTCTCTACCTCGCTCTTTCCTCCCTTCTCTCGCTCTCTATCGCTCTTATTGCTGGAGGATTAGCTACTGCTCAAAGGACTTAATCAAACCACCTTGAGCCATTACATTCAATTATGTACCATGCTCCAACCTTAATAGATTTAAAATGTTAAAGTACCATTAACGAGTGATTATCAATTCAACTCCTGGCTCGACATTTAAGGCTTAGAAACCTCAAAGAGATATTATCAGAAGGCAATTATCGTACTGGAAAACTTCAATGACTAACGAAAGGTCATTTTGCCTACATCAACATCCAATTGGATTACTGTTTCACCATAATTGTGCGATTACTCTGTCAGACAAGACAAAGATAAATCGTTTATCCTGGCTCATCTCAAGAGATCCAAAGCTAAAGAAATAGAGAAGGAGTCGTACAGTACGACGAGTATGTCTTACATTTACCAGATGTTCTCGATTAATATCAATCCTAGACGTGGATGATGGTTGGACGTTTATCTACCGCTGAATAAATTACTCTGACCCGGGTCAGAACAGCCTTAGACCATTCACCTACATACTGGATAACATACAGAAACACCTGCAGCACGTTTAACTAAAAGATAAAATTGTTCAGGAGCATTACAGGCAACTCTCTCCGATTACCTTCGGATGGTACTAAAGTGAAAGCAGCAGAAATTAATGGGATCAGACGAAATAGCTCACATTCTGTTCTGACGTCCTCCATTCGTTATTTTATTAGACAGGAATTTTTAACAACGAAATCATGTTTAGTCAATGCGAAGTTGTGCGACGTACTTTGCCCGTATTAAATTATTTAAACAACTTTTTTTCTTAAGGCAGCATGAATGGACGCGTAAAGGACTAGAAAGACAAAGTGATGAATCTACATGATATCTACAAATAATCTACAATGTTTCGAACTACAATTTTAATGGGACAGGACCAAATCCATATTAAATTAAATTCAAGGCGAATTGTGAACTTTTGAAACACTCCAAAGTCCTTTTTTTGTTTTGAACGAAAGTTTTGGACATACTCAATCAAAAAAAAACAGCCGCCAAAGCTATTTCTTTTAATCTTCAAAACATCAATCCAACCCGAAAATGTACAAATGAAGGAACGTAATACCAAAAGGGTATTGCTCAAACCCTCGTTTCTCATCAGACATCAAAAGCATCAATTGAGAATATCAGGAAAGGAGGAATTCCTTCCCAGGAACACGTTGGATGTATGTAATCGAAGTAACACATTAATGGCATTCCATTAAATAATCCATTTCGAATGAAGCTTTGGATGTTTTCTTTACTTTGTCTCATCTTTTCATTGGAAAAGAGTCAACAAGTTTTTCATCATTGTCATCGTCGCTATGAATGAAGTTTTCCCAACATTATTGATTTGATATTTTAAAGCACAACACTTGAATCAGTGCTAGTGGCTTCCCACGCTTCATTATGTTGTTAGACAAGTCACTCTGGCATGAAATCGAAGCAATAGAGAGGATAATGGAAGCCTCTTAGGGTTTACTGACACGTAATTATCACGTCAGCCTAACATCGTTGTTGCTACAGTTCATCGTGGAGAATCGTATCCTTGAAAAAAGTGAATCTGAGTAAATGAACTTAGATGTGAACTTCAATAATTTATTAAAGCCTGAAAAACTTATTGGTTAAGTTCGCACGACCTACAGGAAAGTGTCCTGTATTTTTTGTTTCTTATTCATTGTCAACTCGGAATGTGTTATTCGGTTCTCTTCCAAGTTGTTTGGCATGATGGAGCATTTCCATTGTGACCAATGTTCTCAAGCCATTTCTGGTTTTCTCTGCTAGATGCTGTGAACTGCTACTGAACCAAATTTTGCTTAAGCATCAGCCATTTTTCATTCCCCCTTTTCTTCGTGTCAAAGGATTCATTTTTATTTTGTCTCAGCTCAAGTTGCTGCCGCTTTGAACACTTAACGCAAATCCTTCCTGCTCTATCCGTCAAAAGACGTGGTCAGCAATAAGCGCCTTCAGTGCCGACTTACTGCCCTACAGTTCATTCATTGCTGCTTTAACTACGAATAGTTCCAACTGTGAGAATGGCTCCCGGAATTGCTTAAGTTGAGTTGCGAATGATCACGCAAAACTTGAGACCACTTCCCTCACCCGTCTTCGAATTGTTCATTTAATGTAAATCCTCCGATGTAAGGTCCTCACTCTTCTTTGGTGGTTTTGTTAATCTTCTACTGGTCGAATTCAAATCTTAATCCGTTTCCCTAGATCGAATCATTTTCAAAAGGTTCCCAAAGATTAATTTATTTCTAAAGGCAAATTCTTTGATGATCAACTTATAGCAAAAGATCAATGATTACCTTCATTGTATCTGCTGGCATTATTCTAATCGCACCTATATTGCCAAAGCAGGCTATTCATTGAATATTTTCTAATCCCTTTACAAACATTCTCTTCTATATGTCCGGCCACCATCCCATGGTCTGCAAGTGATTATTGATCTCATAACTGCTATGTAAATCCGGTAGATCGTCTTGACATTTTAGGCTCAAGTTTTAAACACCAGTCCTTTCACTTTGAAGAGGGTGTGGCAACGTCTGGTTACTCTCCGTTCGACATTGTCAATGTATCTATCCATCAGATGTGGATCTATTTCATATTTTTGGATGCCTGCCAAACCTATACTTTTCGTTGTGGCGTAGCTAAAGGTTCCGTCAATATCGATGATGGCCACTAATCTTAAATCTTCAACAGAAAGATTCATCTATTCACTCTACTACTTTGTGTAGTGCGGCCTCTGTAGAGCGTCCTATTTTCGGCAAAGTTCTTTTGACAAATGGTACTTGGTGAGAAGGATGCCACCCAACATTCGTGAGTTTTCAGAGCAGAAGACGTTGAGCTGATGGATTGCTATTCCTTTGCTCATGGTGGCCGACTTGTGAATGAAAACCCATTACGCCTCGGTCCATCCTAAAGACGTGAATTTTTTTGAAAAATAGGCTCTCAGTATTACCCTCAGGATCCGTACTTTTGTAATATCCGCTCGGATATCATTTTTTGATTTCTGCTGATGTGAAAGGTGAGAAGGTATTACTGGTCCGTAAAATCTATTTGTCGTTTGTAGTTCCTGTAAGTGTAGGTTTGATTTCTTTACCGTCTGAGTCCGAAAAGTGTTGCAAATCGCCCGAGCCCGTTCAAATCTTTATCCGCTGCTCCCCCTGCTTTGAAGTATCGTGTCTATTTTTGATTCTCTTTTCAATGCCTTCCTTAATCTAGTTGTCACGCTTGCTTTATCAATGTTTCTGTACAAGGGATTCCCTTTTTTCCTCTTTACAGCCGATTTGAAAGTGTTCAGATTCCGCCGCAGTCCTCCTAATTTATAATCCGGTATTTGAGATGGACTGTTCAGCAGAAACACTCACAAGGGTTTTTTTATTTTTTTGAATTTCCCCGTTCTGTGTTAAACCCTTTTCCATTTTTTTGAATGATGGTATTGGTTGGACACATTTTATTGAAAGTATCAATCCATATTCTTGCGATGTATTTCACTTTTTGTCATTAGCTTTTGTGCATTGTGATGATCCCGCAGTTGTCAAACATAAATGTCATTCAGTGGCGTCCGTGGAGCTAATTTTTTTAGGTTGTAGCGGGTTAAGTGGCCTCTTCTCACTTCAAAGTGATGGTCTGACGACCTAAGCGAGCCAGATATCCTTCAGTATTACAGCCTTCAAATGCCTCAGTTGTGATTAATATTGTCCGCTTAATATTAGTTGATAAAAATTGAGATTGCACCTTTCTTTGCTCAATTGAGTCAAACGGTTATAAAATTGTAAACAAATCGCGCATCTCTTTCGTCATGAACGAAGTGCTTCCTCTCATAGTCGGCCCATTTCCTTCGTATATGCTCCGTTAGAGCGCGTAACTAAGTTGCCTGCATGAATTTGGTTGACCAATGATACGTAGTCAAAAATTACCAGCTTTTTGACTCCTCCTCGGAATACCATAAATGTTAAATATATCGAGCTGAAACTCGGTAAAAAATGCAATGATTTTTTTTCTGACATATAACGCAAGTAAGCATTTCAGATACCAGAGATTGAGGCAAATGTTTTCAATTGTTTTACACAGTCCAAGTCTTTCACAAGTAAATTGAAAAGGCTTTCTGATGAGGGCAATGTAGGATGCTAGATAGTCCTTGATTTAGAATTTGTACTAGTTTTTCAATCTCTTGTAAATTGTTCAAGCTCTGTTGTAAAATTATTATAAAAGAATTAAGAGTTCCTTAAACATAAAGACGTCTTTCGGGCCTTTTCAAGCTATTAATTCAAAGTGATGTATACTGTCTTCCGATATTCCGGAGACTCCTTGTCGCTGCAGGTCGTCATTGGTCAACCCGCTGTTGGTCTCGTCTCCGTAAACTTTGCGATGTATTCATGTTCTGTTTCAACCTATATAAGGATTAGTTCAATCTATGCAACTTCAAGTACCAACCGATTTAAAGGACTTTTTCAAAAATTAATGAAAATGGTATTTGACGCTGAAAAACTCATAACATTGTTTTCAAAATATTTTTTTACTATACTTTTGTAGTCTCCCTGAAGATTCGGGAGCGTGAATCATGTTCTCTCTAATTTCACATCCTTTAAATATAAGCTCACAGTAAACCTCACGAGAAAATCGTCCAATCATACATTGGTATATGCAGAGGATGCACTTAATGTTGGATAAATTAAAGAGTTAGCATCTGAATGAGCTCTCAGCCCCTGTAATTCGCTCTGCCGTTTATTTTTCTAACACCAATTATACTGGCAAGGAGGGAAA
Organism: Stratiomys singularior; assembly: GCA_954870665.1. NCBI lineage: Eukaryota > Metazoa > Arthropoda > Insecta > Diptera > Stratiomyidae > Stratiomys > Stratiomys singularior. The sequence continues at coordinate 6,141,143 of OX940881.1, read as the reverse complement.
ATTTCTAATTTGATTCATTGATTTGGTAATGAGATTAATCAAGAGTATCTTTTACCCAGATAGAGCCTGCATAAGTAATTAAGCCGCCAAATAAAATGGACTACTAAAATTAACAAGGTCGCATCACCGCGAAGAAGTTCATTTCTTTTTGAAATATTTCCATCTACAAGAGATATTAATGAGCTGATCATCATCGTCGTCGTCATCAACCTAGACGAGCATTTTCCGTATCTTTGACTTTAGTCGAATGATGAAAACCATTAAAAACGGATTTCGTTTTAGAAGGAACTGCGGTGAATACATAAACCAGCCAATTAGATAGGAACCTTATCAAATTATGCCTGTGTGAAAAGATACTCTCGACGCCTTAAATTTATAATTAAATATTGCCTAAGCGACGATAAGAACGAACGAAGGAAATGAAACAGAGAACGAGCAAAAGTTAAAGGTATCCGTTGAAAAAGGATCCGCGCTAGCTTTGTGGAAAGAGTGAATGCAGAGGCGTTATTCTAATTTTGAAAACCGATTTTCATTAGCGATATTTCACTAACAAATTGAAAACAGAAATTGAATTAATTGATAATTATTTTGTTGATTAAAAATCTGATTAGGAAAAGAAAATAAAATGAACAAATGAAAGTCATAGTGAAAATAATAAAATTTGCTTTTCTTCAACATATTATTTTAGTCCAGAAGAAGAATATCCTTCTCTCACAATTCAAGACTCAATTTCAACATTTCAAGTTATCCTCTCATCCCGATAAAAGTCTTCCACATGAAATTTCAATTTTCCATTTCAACAGCCTTCGCCGTGTGCTTGATGTGCTTGCCAGCAAAGTTTGAAATGATTTCATAACTTGCACTGCACTTGAATTTATCTAATGAAATCCTTGCTAGGGGTATTCTGTTAACATCAGACGACTCTAGCTTTCACGTTGCATTTTCTCAACTCGAGTTCAGTTGAAATGGGTAAAGCCTAAAGAGAAAGTCGATGAAACGGAATAAAGATTGATAACAGCGCCTTATTGTAGGGAAAATAAAGTATATCCAGTTCATATTATTCATCTAAATTAACTGATTGCAATTACTTTTAAGATTTTTGACCGCATACGATCCGGGCAATATTGAAAACTTTCGTCCGAATCACATTACTAGACACATAATCCCATTTGCCCACGGTTATCCCGTCTTTAATGTTAAACTAAAACCATAATACAACAAGTTGGTTTGCTGCTCAAATTCATAAGTCTCCTCCACTACAGTCACAGTGATTGGAAAACATCTCCAAAACCGCTCAAACATCCTCCACGTACGAGCACATGCACACACTCCTGACGGTATACGCTCAACATCTTTCGCAAATATATTTTAATCCCAAAGGGTTTCATAAGAAATAAATGCCTTCATTCCTTCACAGGCGGTATATCTTTCGGTTTTGCTTCTTCGAAACATCCTGAGGCGAAGTAATAAACAAAAGGAATGAAACCACTAAAGACCGATGAAGAAGGATTCCACTGAAGTAAAAGTGGAAGGGGGTGGGTGTATCGCCCAGCAAGTAAATTTTCCACAAGAATCTTGCATCCACTAATCAAATAAAGATGAAATGATATTTGAGATATTACTACACGAGTAGGTTTAACATGTGCCAGTTTTTCCTTGTGGAAAGGACTTTAAGAACGGCGAATGAAGGATTCAAGGTGGAAATAAGAAGTTCAACTGAAGAATACTATTTATAGCTGGTTTTAATTAATCGAATCATCGTATGAAGTGAATTAACCATCGTGATGGTTGGATTCTATTTTAAAGCCTTTAATAATCCTTTTAGATTGCTTCAAGTTTATTTAATGTGAAGTTATTCATACTGAATACTGTGTTGGTTAAACTCCTTTAAAATATTGCAAGCTTGCTTGTGAACGTGGAACGGCCCGTTCATAGAGACTAAGAGACATTTGCAAAGGCATTCAGAAATTCTAATAAAGGATATGGACCTCAATACAACAGGCAGTCAGGCATTAATCAAAAGGAAAATATTTTTCACTTTGCAGTTTTCACTTTGCACTTTTCATGAAACGAATAATCATTTTACTCGAAATTCAAGCGCAAGAAATTCAGTTTCAAGTCTCTTCTGGGACATTGGAACTCTTATTTCTGGTCCTTTCATTAATTCCAAGGGCGCTTGACTTTATTGAAGACATTAGTCAAAGCGAAGAGGTAACCGCACAGTCACCTCGTATTAACATACTCGAGTTAACTTCACCTCTCCTTCACCTCTTCACCTCTCGAGTTAACTTCATAACTCTGTCGCATAATTTGGAACAACTGCTGTTTCCTCCATCTACACAGCAAGATCTATAAGGGACTGGTTAAACTTCAAAGAATGCTCTTCTTAACCCCAAGCTTCTCACAAAACTTGCATTTCAAATGCTTCTAGGACAAAGTGTAGCCTACATGGGTTTACCTCTTACGTCAATTGCCTTTTTTTCCAAACACTAGTATAGCACTAAACTGGATTAAGTAGTATCTTATTGTTGCAGTTTAGTGAAAAGACAGTTATAATGTAAGCTTTCGTCTAGCGCACCGAATTCCTATGTTCTGATCCTGGCAATCAAGAAATGACAACGTGACTTAACAATATCCTTGAAATGCACGGCTGAAGCTCAAATATCCGAAAATACTGACTCCAACCGTTATGCTCTTTCGGGTAAAAACTAATTACCACCAATCGGTCGATCAAGGTAAGTGTCCTCAAGGACTTCTCATATAGAGTTTAGCACTATCGCTCCTGGTAGGTGTAGGAACGTGTGCTGAATAATGACACGACAACCTTTAAAAATGCCCTTGTCTTTTAAAAAACTCGGCAAAAAAACACCTGTAGCCCTCTGAACTTTGATCCAGCTAAATGATCTTAGAATAAAAAAAACAAACCTTTTTGAAGAGGAGGAGGTCCAAGCTAACTTCCATGTTGTCCATTCGTGAGCGGAATCGAATGCAGTGGTAAAAACTCAGCGTATAAAACCCAAAGATATTTCTGAAAACCTCTTAAAAAAAAGGTTGTAATAATGAAGCCTAACCCGATGTCAAAAGGACTAGACGCAAATGGTGCAATCTTATAAAGCAAACACATGACGGATACACCTCAATATTTTCAAAGAAATCAGGGTAAATATGAAGACCGAGGAAACAGAAGTTTCTATAAAGATGGAACAAGAGCCCAAAACTACAGACCTCTCTCTTGTGGAGTCCACAAATTAGAACTCCTTAGAAAACAAAATCTGCGAGCACTGCAAGCGATTGTGTCAACCCTGAAGCCAATAACCACCCTGAAGCCAATAACTACCCTAGAAGTGAGTAATCGGTTCACAGAAACTGCAGCGGTTAGATGAGCAAACAGGATAAATTTGGCATCCACTAACCAAATAGGAAGGTTTCGATCGTACACCTTCATTAATTTATATCGCGTAACTTCTGATCATAGAATCAATCGCTAACGAAAACAGTAGAATTAATCAAAGGATGGTCCTTACCAATTCCTGAATCGATATTTTACTTGCGAAGATCCAGATTGGATCCTATCTGCTTAAAATTACGAATGCCCGGGAACAGAGTACACAGATGGAGTGATCTCTTCCCTGAGAACCAATGAACTGAAGGAAGTACGCCGGAGCTCGATGATTTTCATTCATGGAGCCAAAAAGGGCGAATGATATATTTTAGACATATACATATTTCGAGAGTACGTTGCTCTCTTAGGAGCCAACTGCCACGGAGGAATCGATGCACGGCGCGAATAAGTGGAAAGCCTGCGAACAAGATGTCATGCATCTTGCTGAAGTGTGACAATAGGTCCACCACCTCTCTCCTGACAAGCATATTAAACGCTCGCTGCAAGGCAACTGCTTTCCCACGATGCTGGACGATGAAGAAGTGTGTGCCATGCAGCATGGGAAAAGGAACCCTGAAAAAAATAGTTTCGTTTTGACAATCATGCGTAGTAGAGTCAATTTCAGTGCCTTAAACAGAACTGAATAATGATTATTCGACTGGATTCAGCGAAACCAATAATTCAACTAACATAAACGAAATAGATTCTCGTCATGGATTCAACTTTTTTGCTGGCTCTTATTTCAAATTATCCTTACGACATTCTCTTTGATCTTTGTCAATGTTCATCTTAAAAAAAAAATAAGATACGAAATTCAACGGGATAATTTATATCTCGTGAAAATTCATGGTCAATACGACCAAGCACAGTTATTATCATCTTCCTTTCTAGGAAGATTAAAGAAGCAGCAGGAGACTATGAATAAATATTTGTACCACTGAATCAACATTTCCGCTGATAACAGCCTGAAATTATAAGAATTCCTCGTTGCTGCCTGTTTTGATAGCGAGTGACTTTGATTATATTTTGTTGTCTGTGGAAATGCCACCTGGAAAATGCTTCTTTGAGAAAATTTTAATTAAATAAAACGATAAACATCAAGGTGAGATGGATGACAACTACATGGAATGTTGGAAGATATTTGTTTGATGGTTTCTTGATTTAATTTATGTTAGTCGGATTGGGGATTGACTTTAAACTCGAATAATTTCTAATTAGATAATCTCTTGGCTGCAACATGGCTATCTAATTCCTTTATTCATCCATCAACCACCATTGGATTCAGCTTGAATGGGATCAAACTTTGATAGCCACTAAAATGTTGCTCTGAAATTAGAATTTCGTGAAAATTTCAAGGATACTCCTACGTGAAGAATGTTAGTCCAAGTTGCAGTCGCCAACCGCATAAAATTCCTTCAACATCCTTACCCTTAAATTATTATTAAAGACTTTTGTTTACATCGTCCAACATCCACGTCTTATGTATATTTACCAATCCAGCATGATATTCAGCTCCTCCACTCGTTATTAAGTCGTCTGCCTCATTTTCCCTAGCGTCACCGACCTCATCGCCACCCGAACACCATCGGGTGTGGGTTCAACCTAAGAAAAAAGGAAGCATAATACCGGCAACGTTGTTATACGTACAAGAGGATTTTTAGGTCGGAAATCTTCCTCCTATTTTCCTGATCCAACACTTGGTAAAAATGGTCGCTGCTAGCATGTAAAGTTTATGTGAAACGTTTTTCTTCAAACACAAGATGAAGAAATAAAACTCCTCGGGGGGAAAATGTATTTTTTATTTTTTATTTTTTGCGTCTTAACATGTGCCAGTCTATTTTGTCGGATGGCAATGGATGGAAAACAATGAACCGGACATGATGGTTTTCCAATTTAATTACAGATGGTAGAATAAAAGCTGTCGTGTCGAACCAGCAGAAAGAACTTTATGAAATTTAAATAATTTTTTCGATTGTTTGAAATTTCATTTGGTTTGACTTTTAAAGTGGTTTTATATGTTGACTAAATCATTTAGGAAGGGAAATCTTGCTGTCGGGAGTATTCCATTCACAGGTTCCATTGAAAAGGCATTTATTGTATGTTTTCTACAGTCTATGTAAAGTTAAATTATGTTCATAAATTATCCAGATCGCATCCTTGCAGTACAAAAAATAACATAAAAAGAAAAGAAAATAATTTTCTTTTCGATGGGATGTGATGGCTAGTGAAGCCTTGACGGTAAGGCTCTCTCTACAAGAAGGGTTCTAAAATAATTTATATCTCCTCTAGGTTGAGAATGAAAAATAAGACAAATCAACACTCTACCACCATTTTCTTGTATAGAAGATACAGCTGACATCATATTTGGTCAATAAAACCATTCAGTAGAGTGTGACTTGCCGCATATTCGCCATGAAAACGGAAAATTCCTATTCCTGCTCTTTTTCTGCACTGAGTACTAATAAGTTCGACCCCAGTTCAACAGTTGTTATGTTCCTTTTCTACCCTTTCCTACCCTATATTAACTACAAAATATAACAGCAAGCGAGCGTTAGCAAAAACTCCGACAAAGATTACATGCGACTTATGAAATTGAAAACAAAATTCCTCGAATACTAAACTCTTGAACATTCTCAAAGCTATTCTCTAACATGTCTGTATCTTTTCCTGACTAAAGTTCCGCAAATCGTCAAATATACTTAGTTCGCTTCAAACTTCCACAAAAAGTCAACCCCGAGTCTTCATAAACGGGAATCTTGGCTTTGCACAATCCATTTTCGAATACATCACAAAACAGAAAATACCCTAACGAACTAAAAGGAATACTCGGCCCTCTAAATTTCCTCCTTTCTTATATATAGTTCATGATAAACGCCCTGCCCAAAGTTCTCATCTAACAATCAGTTCAAAAGATTAACAATCAGGTTGGGCTCTCACCATGCCACCCAGGTGACGAAAGAGTACTATTATTATATTAAGCTACAATGACGTTTCAGTTAGAAGCTTAACTTCGATTCAACTCAACCAACGCCTCATACACCTTAAAATTTTATTATGTACTCATTGTTTCCATAGTGACAATTATATAAATTTCGTATCATTGAATCGTTATTGTCAAAATTTAATATATTTGAACTATACAATAGCCAAACACATTGTACAGCGGATGGAAAATGCACTGGATATTGTTGCATTTGCCTAACGTCTAAGAGAATAGAAAATGACAGGTTAAAAGAAATAGGTGGGAGTCGGACGAGAGAACAAAATGAGGCCAACAGTCAAATAACGATGCAGTTTTAGTTTGCAAGAAGCGCTGAGGATCCCCTTGGCTGCCGTAGAACAATAGCGAACAAATAAACATAATAACTTCGATTCGAAATTCGAAAAATCCTTTGAAATTTGAACGGAAGTTTGTGTGCGGAACAAACTTAGATACATAAGATATTGAGGTTATAAATTCGATAATAAACAATTTCAGGATTCCTTATTCTGTATACAAAAGATTAGAGAAATATTAAACATAGGGAATCTCTTTAGCCAGTAATGTAACAAGTAATTCCTTCAGCAAGAGTAAGCAAGTAATGGTGAGAATCTTGATTAAGGCACTGGCGAGAATTTCATGGCTAAAAAATCCATTGTTACCCCGTTCCCATACCGGAGGTCTTCAGTTACTAAACTCCTAGCTTTCCTCATGTTAAGTACTAAACACACCCTTCAGATTTTGTCCATTTCGCTCTTCGTCCTTCCTTCCTCCTTTCCGAAATTCAAAATTAAAACTTTTACAGCGTAGACTCATTAGAAAGTTATTTGTGGTTCTCATCTCACCTTGCACATTATTTACTGTGTAACAATAAAAATAATTACATCATAATACCAAAAATAATATCATACAGACAGATGACTTGAAGTTTTTCGAAACCTCTTGAAATAATTCCCTAAAGTATCGTATTACAAATACTCACTTCCGCAGCAGGACATATTTTCATTTTCAAATACTCTTGAATGTTTCCTGCTGAATTTCCATCAGTTGAGCTCTTGCTACAAAGTATCGTGCCGTGAAAATTTTCCGGGAATCCATTGCTCAAATCAAAAGATCAACTTACCGCTGTTGCCTAGCGCTATCGATTTGAATTGCAAATTTCTGTAATATGTTTGCTTTCATTATAATCGTCTCCATCCCTTAAAATCCCCCAAAAAAAAATCCTCGTGGAGATCGTATTCAATCCTGAAAGTCTTTGAAGCAAATTGATGGCATACGTGTATATGTTCGTATAGTTATACAAAAGCATAGCAAAATATTTAAGATAATTTCATAGAAGCCAAGAATTTCGTCCTGAATGATTATTAATCTTATGAAGGAACGTAAAAAAAATTTAAACGGAACATTTCTTTGATGTTTGATGTTATTTTTGGCTACATGGAGTTCTAGGATGTGTGATTTGTTTATTAATGGTAAATGGGCAATAACGTTCAATCAGGATAAAAAAATTTGCTACAGCTAAGGAAGAGGCAGGCTAACCTTCTTCCTTGCAGGCTAACCTTCAACAGTTGATTTCACTGACTTACTGAACTGTTCGTTTTGTTAATTCTTTGCTGTTAAAAGAATAAAAAATGCTTTTGGGAAACTTCCAGATACAAGCAATCGGTCATGGCTACGAGTACATAAGAAGGAACTAAATGAACAGAAAAAAAGGGAGAAGCAATAAAACAAAAATGAGAAAAAACATAATATTGTGCTAATGTAAAAATGATATATTAAAATATTATTGTGATGCGGTTTGAAGATGAAAATATATCTTTTCCACCTTCTCCCATCCTTATTGCGAAAATATCGCTTTCCCTGAATCAAGTTGATCAACCGAAGCAACCGAGATTGCTGTCCGTACTTATGATGATGCCGTTCCCAAAGCACCTCCTGTTTAGACAATTTACATCCTAGAATGATACTTCAGTAAGATCAATTGCGTTGTAGTCATCAGATTGTTTCGTAGTATTATCTCCCGTGCAAATTGTCCTTCGTTTCGGAATCTGAGATATTCCCTATTTTCAGCGTTTTTTGGTAATCATCAGTGCACAGCAGGATGAGCGTTTCCTTGCAATCTCCGAATGAATAGAAGACTCACAGGCAGACGTGATAAGATTCATAACTAACCCCATTTTCTACTCTCCCTCTTGTCCCTGAAGTTCCTGGTGGGGAGCCGCTCATGTGTTCTAATTTAGTGTCCTAATTTTTCAAACTTTTTGATGGGAACTATAATTCATTTTGTTGTTTGGAGATGAATTCAATTTACATCCTAAATTTTGGGCTCCAATTGGCACAAAACATCTGGATCACAAACTAAACACCTCCCCTATCACCCTGAAAATCTAACCTGAAAGTATTTGTCACATTGCTTCGAACTAAGCCTCTCACTGAGTGGTGCCTTAGGAGTAAAGAGATCCATCTTTTAGCAGAAACAAATGGAAGAGATATAGATTAATGACAGACTACACAACTTTCTCTCTCCGTCGATTAGCGTTCATAGACAGTGATCTTATTTATAAGGGAACCCGCCCGAGCATAGATCGGCACAAATTTCCATTAACTTCTGATCTTAGATTCTGCCCAACTAACTGGTGAGTACATACCTTTCCTCTCTTCTCTCATAAACGATGCCTCCCCTACTTTTCGCATGGGGTAGACGTGTAGCAAGCATGATTGGAAATCTCCAGACAAAAGATGCGGCAAGGAGACCCTGGCCTTTCCATTTTGTGCGGGTGAGAAATGTAAATAATATTCTCGTTAGAGAGAAAGTCCATTATCCTTTTCATTTCGAATACCACTTCTTCGTTTACGGAAATATTCACTTAAATTTCCAACATTTTGAAAATGAATGGATGGATTTTGAAGCCATTAATTGTTGTTTTCACATTTCTATGAATACCTTAAAGAATAACTTCCGCTGACATAAACAAACGAACAAAATGACTTAAGGGATCTTTCTGAATCTAATATTGATGAGTAACATAGTTTTGCTTTGAAGGAAGACATTCGTTATATTTTATAACTGATGCACTCCTTCTCAATTTAGTAGGTCTTCGTAAGATTTTATATTTTTGAATGCCTTACAATCCGCTTGAATGAATACAGACTTGGAAACGGCAAGAAAACAACAATATGCCTATGGATAATCCTCGTCACCAATTTCAACGAACGTATTCGATTAAAAAATAAAAACAATAGCATTTCGATGTTAGTTTGCACTGAGGATGGAATAGGTGTATATTCTGAAACTCGCGGTGTTTGCAGAAATAAAATAAAAAACAACGAACAATAAAGGAAGCTATTGTTTTTATTTTTTAACAATATGCCATTCAAAGGATCCCATCATCCGTGCTTATTTTTATGTTTTATACACCATTGGCACTTAGGAATATTTCGGCAATCGAACGTGGATGTTAAAGGGTGCAAAAACACTCAATAACAACAACCAGCCAGAGAACATCATCAATCTCTGAATCTCATATGCATTCAATTTAACCTGCTTGTTCATATGAAACGTTTTTCAAGGATTCTATGCTACATAAGGGTATTTGATTACACTTAAGCTTTAAATAACATACTGAAATGTGTATATAGCATCTACCATTCAGACATTTACGATTCTAATTTTAGTAATTGGCATACCCTTTGAAATGTTGTTGCCGTTGTGGCAAACTTTTGCTTATGTTTACCTTTAGATAATTACATGAATTGGTTGCTGCTATTTGGGGGAATTCATCAAGTGGCAACGGAATACAAAGAATCCTTTTATTTAATATGAAAATGTTGGAAGTCAACAAGATTATCCACAAACTCTTACCAGTTTTCACTTATCACATGTAAAATTTAATACTTGAACTTTAATTATATTTTGACAAAGTTGAGTATTAATTAAATTAAGTATGATATATGTGAACATTGACACCTACACAACTAAATTAGAGAGTTAAAATTCAATTTAAATCTTCCAAGTAATTAAACTTACATGATTTTATGTTCTTGTAAAATTACTTGACTAATTTGTAGCATATGAAATTTTAAGGATTTTTTAGCATTTTGCGTATGCTATATAATAATAGTTATTGGTTTTAAAATTAATTGTTTATAAATAATATTTAGTTCACTCATAGTTGACACAAGAATTTCTTCTCCCATCAGGCACTTGAAATACGCCGCACGCTTCATAGCAACATGACCGTAAGCAATGTTTAGCAAATGTTCCAGTCAATGATTTTTTAACTTTGAAAATTGAAACATGATTCAACTGACAGAAATGTCGCAAGTTATTAAAGCTGCGTAGCTAATCAACAAATGAAGATATCTGTCGAAACGGCATAATTATCAGCTGATTTCCACGATTCTAGCATCACCAAGTGGACAGATGTGGAGACAATTCATGCTATTCAAAATATCCGCAAAATATTAACCACACATTGAATTTTCATTAACACGGTAGTAACAGTATACTCTCATACTTATTTTACAGGATTCAATATGTCAATTCAATCCCAATCATATTAGAGACCTTAAATTCACATTGCCATAGGAACGAAAATAGTCGTTTATCCATCATCTTTTTCACTAAATCTATTCGAATATACTTTTGCGAAAAAAAAAATCATATTAAAAACTTAACCGCAAATAGAAAATTACTAAAAGTTGAAAGTGTTAAAAAGCTTTTCACGTCTAGAGGATACTTAATAAAGAGATTATTTTCGTAATACCACTTAGCTGCTCACTTGCCAGAAACTTTGCAATGTTGTTGAAAAGTTTTATTTAGAAAATGATGAAAGGATTTGTGGTACGAATGATATTATTCCAGAAAGGAAAAATCATTTTTCAAACTTTGTAAGACTATAGACGCTGACACCGTGAATTGCAAATTAAGTTTGACAATAACACAAAAGTTATTCAAATTGAACTCAAAAAAGGACACAGAGTTATTAAAAATTTTAAAAGTTATGTTTGCTTTCTTGATAATGAATAATTCTTAACTTTTACTAATCAGATCTGTTTAGATAAATCAAAAGGTTCTACTTTTACTGATTTTACTGAGCATCATCTGTTAAATAAATTATATTATATTAAATTTACAATTGCTGCAAATTTATATTTCATAAAGATATTGTAGACCTGGTTGGAGTGCCGATTTCTGGAAACTTCGAACTTCCTCCCCACATTCCTCACTATTGGTCATTGCTTATAGATAGTTTTCGTTCTTATAACTTGTCTTAAACTTGGATTCATCTTGGAAGAATACTTCAGCCGTTGCTAATGAATCTCTGAAGCCTCGCACAGTCTTCTTCAAAAAGTTGACCCAGTTATTTTTACGTTGTTACACGGTCTGTAAGCTTTTCATTCCGCCCATCCTATTCCTTTCATGGGATCTTACAGTCACGCATAAGAGGCCAAGTAAACAATCCATATCAGTTGTTTTCGCGATATATTATAACGACGACGACTGGTTCGTTGGATATTTTGTAAAATTCATTGTTGTATCTGATCCGGATCCGGCCGCATTCACGTTTTTCTTTGATGACTCTTCTAAGAGCCCTCTCACGAATGGATTCAGCTTATTTTGCAAATGTTCATGCTTCCCCCTTGCATTTGTACATGTGCTGCTTCATTTAAGTATGTCTGCAGCAAGATTTTCAATTTGAACCAGCAGGAATTATAAACGGTAAGCCCGACTAAAAACGCCTTATTCATAAGATGGACTCGTCGCTTAATTTCAATAGTTTTTTCGTGTGTCTCGTCAATTATATGCCCCATCTCCAAATTATACAATATGTAAGAAAGTTGTCCACATGTTCAGATTTTTCTATTTTTTCTTCTTTATCTTTCCCTTCAATAATTTTTAAGCCGACTTAATTTTCTGCTGTTTTTGGGTTGAATCAAGTAGCCACTGCTTGCAAATGATTGCGAAAGGATGTAAGCATCCTCTGCATAAGCGATATTTTAACTGAACTTGTAGAACAGTGTGTCTCTGTTGTCAACTTCGAGCTTACTAATAAGGTGCATCAGTACCTGATTAAGCAGAAGAAGGACAAGCACCTTGACTTGCATCAGTTTGACTTGTATTTCAAACGTTTCTCTCAAATTCTTGTTGTTTCTGACTTTTGCTGAATTCAAAAGTCATTCTAGTCAGTTGGACAAATTTCTCAGGATAATGTAGTCCAGCATAATTTGGTTCGACTCGAACGTTCTGCCTTAAATTCGCGCACGTCATCGTTACCATTACCCACACTGCAAAATCATCTATGTATAAACTTCGTGAGCTATTTCGTCAAAAATGATATCACGCTTGAGCAACATCGTAAAATCACCAGTTTTACGCCATATGGACTTTTTCCCATGGAGGTATCATTACAGTTAACGTCAATTCTCTAAGGAATGTCAAAGAATCATCATGAGTGTTGCGAACTTGAGCCTTCCTATGCCCACACGTTTTATGGAGAATGTGATGAACAGTTTCCGCGATTGCCTAACAATGAATATAAGTCATTTTCAGGGTGAAATCCTTTCAAATAAAATTCCATTCGGCAGGTGTTATTTTTGTAGACAGGCGGATTTCGGCCATTCGCCATATTCGGTATCCTTTTCGTTCTGATTTTCGGAGGCTGCCAGTTCTTTCGGAGTGGCAGCAAATCAACTTGTTAAATAAAACCACGACTACCACTACTGACAGTGAAACGGATACAACGCGAGATCTTCTATGGGTTGGAATGACAGCCGGATTAGACAAAACAAGAACTGAGCAGCTCGTATGAAACAACACGAATGGCGTGAGAACTCGATGAGGATTGTTGATCTTAAACCTCTACTTGAGCATATAAAATGACTAGGAACAGACGAAACGTACCGAGCCTGCTATGAAGACGAAGTGACCACCCCTAAGTTGAAGAGCTCTTGCCCGCCCGAACCCCCCACACATAGAGTTCATTCTTAAGCTGTGTAAAGCGACAGGATAGACCGTTTGCAAAAATGTACATGCCGTATGCGGATCTTAACGCTAATTCCTGCCTATGGTTGTTGAATCCTGAAAATACTAATTCACTATGAAATTACTCTGCCATATTCCAATGCATAAGTTTTATTTTAATTTACACATGCAGATACATACAAACAGTTTTTGTACAATTACATAAGAACTTAGTTTGAGTTTCACTGACAGTGCGTTTAAAGTTTAATTCACAAAAAGTACATACGATATTAACAAATATCCAATTTTACACATTAAAATGTTGCATGAAAATTCGAGAATTCGAAAATTGTCATTCGTCGGTCGTAACACAATGGCAATGTTGTCATTTGTTTAAAATCAATCCTTAAAAATACACAACTAAACGAAATAAACAATTTCTTAAACGTACATCACATTTTTGAGAACAGGACGACATGACACTTGAACCAAGTCTGTTATAATTAAATAAATCTTGATCGTCAAATTCTTAAAAACAAATATTAGCAAAAAGGTGAATTGAAAACATAAAGATAGCCGAACTTTTTAAGTAGTTTCGAGGTTACTTAAGGCTTTTTGAAATAGAATAAAGAATAAATAAAAGCGCTGGATTAAAATTAAATGGAAATTAGACTAATTGAATTAAGTAAATACATGATTCTTTGCTAGTTCCATGTCAAATGGAAACTACGACGATCTTCGTTTCGTGTCAAAGATATGTTAGTAACTCGAGCACAAGGATTTCAGTCAATACTTATGTAAAACGCTGATATGGTGGCGATGGCCTCTTCTTATTGGGCGAGCATTTGACTTTGTGCTGATCTAAATGCGTAATGGTGGAAAAAGATTTATCACATACATCACATTTGATATTTTTCTTATTAATAAAACCGATTTGTGAAGCGCTCATTATATCGACGGCCCCTGCTCCGATCGCATCATCGTCCGATTCAAACATCGCAATAATACGTTTGTGTTCCTCCAGCTTTTGAATGTTGTTGTGATATTTTAAATTGTGCTCTTCTAGCGATGCGATCGATTCAAATATCGTGTCACAAGCATTGCAGCGAGCTGTGAAGTTCATTTTCAAAGAACCGAACGGAAGATTGACCGGCGACAATGGAGGCGGTATTTTCGGTGTGCTTGTCTGTTCATCGGCCACTTGATTAAAACTATCCAAAAGAGATTTTCGTCCCGTTGGATTACTTCGAATTGTTACATTTTGTTCGGTGTTAGAGGAACTCGTCGAATTATCAGAGCTCGAGTGATTGCTGGCTTTGGATCTGTCCTGCTGATGGGGCGACTGACACAACGAAGTGCTTCCAGTGTTCCGACTAGCTCGTCCTGAACTATCACTAACATACCGAATTAGTGAAGGATCTGCCTTTTCTCGCAGTAGAGTAATGAGCGGATCTGGTTCGTCGGAACAACTTGTAACACAGACTTCCTCAGAATTGCTGTTAGCCTTGTCTTCGGTTTCGGATCCGGTCATATCCTTACATGTCGATTCCGATTGGACACCTCCAGTTTTTGTCTCACCGTTGGTCAGCAGATCGGGCATGGTCAACTCTTCGCCGCATGATAAAGTTAAATACTGACATGTTGCCCGCAAACTGAAAATCATTCTTCGTATGAATTCGTGAGGAGAAATCGCCTTCGACCTACGAAAGCCGGCCAGCCGATTCAGGTTTTCAATCAGATTCAAAAACTTAAATTCCAAACAACTGCTCATATGATCCTTGTACGAGTCCTCAAACATAAAACGACGGAAGCATGCCGGGCATTTCCTTTCCTTCACATGTTCTGGAATGTTAATAATAATTTTGGCGTCTTTGATGAACTCCAGCGACATGATATCGTCTTCCACGAAGCTCCTCTCGTTATAACTAAAATAATCCTTAGTTTCTAGGCCGTCTGTATCATCACTGGAAGCAGTCTGAAACTCGTCACCGCCCAGAGAGTCAGTCGGGTCGTAAATGTTGCTCTCCATTCCTTTGTGTTTGGGCTTCGACCCAGTTCTCGACGAACGACAAGCGCTCCGATCGAAGAGCAAATTTAGGTACGCCGTGAGATTAGCTGTGTTACCAGCCTCGTTCAATTTAGCACAATTATCTTCCTTAGAACTATTCTTCGTACTATTATTAAGCAGCAATAGTTTATTCATATAATAACTATTTCTTGGAGTGCTGTTGGAATTATTGAACACGTTGTTAACTATATTGTTGGTTTCAGTCTTACGTTTGTCGCTGAATAGCAAATCTTTTTCAGTATACTCAAACGGATGTTCAATTCTTTTGTCGCCTTCGATTATATTATGCCCTTTGTTATCAGGCTCGTATTCCACCTTGATTATTTCGCTTCTATCATTCATAGGCACTCGTCCTTCCAGAATCGCCTGAGCAGCTTTCAGGCTCAATGTGTTATCGATGGCTTGTTGACGAAATGTTGCAGCATGCTTTAAATACGATACACAAAGCGCGCACATTTTTCGTGGCAAACCATCATCGGGTTGGATCTGAAAATAAATGGGAAGAAGAAAATGACGAGAAGCATCTTTAATTACTTTTTGATTGAATGAAGGAAAAATTTAACGTAGATTTAACCAGTAAAGGTTCCTTAATTTAAAATTATAAATTCGATCAAATTTGGTGCTTTTCAACTTTATTACGTCAAATATGTTAGCCATTTAATATGAAGAAAATATCACTCAAATGCTAACTGCTACACTTACTACACTCTCTCAGTTCTTGACAAATCTCGATCACTCTGTTCGCAACATTTTTGGTGGTATAGCACGTATGCTGGCTCGTATATTTGTCTTTACTGAAAGAACCTTTGATGCAAAAAATAGGCTAAAATATAGACAAAGGGAATACAGCGTTTATCGTTAAAAAAAAATGGATATCAGTCGAATGTGTCGCACTTAGTAGAAGGCTTTTTCGAGATCAATGAAACACGCTTTAATAACTTTTACTCGGAATAGGTGAAATCAAGAAATGATAAAACATTTGTTTCGTTTTGTACTTTTTAATTCTTGAACAGTTTTTTTTTGCATGTTATTCCAGTTTCTCGGAACGTTAATCAATACTCCCAATACTGTTTTAATCGGTGGGAAATCGTTATGACTAACCCATGGCAACCGCCGTCTGAGCTTTGAGCTTTGAGTACCGACACTGGGATCATAAGCAACCGCCTTTGGAAGTAGCATCTTGTTGAGAGTGTCTTCCTGTCCTGACCGATAATAGTAAAGACTGGACGATGCGTATTAGGCGCGCTGCGGTCATATCAGCTGTTAACGTGATTCGACGGGGGGAAAATCGTCTCCGATCGACACGCCCTTGATTTACGCCCAAGTACGAGAGCTGTTTAGAATTGATTCCAACAGTTTATCTATTGGAAATCGTCCTTACTCAGTCGATCTTCTTTTTTTAGCAAGGTACATAGTTTGGTCTTGCAGAGGCCCACTGAAGCCACTAGTCTGAGTCTCGCATGTGTTATTATGCATCCAGTGCCATATCATCCACGTAACGAATAAAGCGTTACTCATACAGCAGCACAAATCGCAGCGAAATATTTCACAGATTTAGACAAAGGACGTAGTCTTGAACGGTACCTGGTCTAACTATAACTCATCGGCGTTTTTTGGCAGATCCAATTGGAGTTCTTTTAATCGTTCGAGGAAATTCAATGTTGTATGTGGGAGCGATTTTCCAGCAAGAAGCGTAACCTGCAGGTGCGCAAATCGGGTTGAACTGCGCACGGGCCTTTGCGCTTAATGACTGGCTTAGAATTTCTGGACAATACACCGACTCGTTCTACTTTGCTCCAACTACCTAGAGGCAATTGGCAAATTATTTTTCGTAAGTTATCAGAGATAGATGGTACAACCTAACTTATAACGAAGTACAAGTATAGAAAAAAACAATTAGGGCATAGGTCCTCAAGGGAAGAAACTACACTCTTGAAAACACAGGTCCAGAGAGGATGTCGGAACATAACAGAAACAACCCAACAAGGAAGACAAGTGTAATAAACATGAAATGATATTCGCGTCGCAACATTTTAAAATCGAGCGAGCGACAATTCAATGTTGCCATGAGTATCCACATTACATTCATCCAAAGATCACATTATAATGGCAACATACAAATCATACTCACACGTAGTCCAGTCGTCTCCTCCAATAGACTGCTGATATCCTTTTTCCAATAGATATAATCATTTGGGCTTGCGTGCAAATAGGCTGGAATCGGTGCATAAATATCATATTCAGCTTTAGCCGAACAAACACGACAAATATGTTGATTAGCTAATGAATTCTTATTTTTTTCTACTTTCATCGACATTTTGTTATTGGCTTGCGTATATTGCAGCCTTCTTTTGTTTCGTTGCTCTTCAGACAACAGATTTTTTCACACTTTTCCTTTGAAGGTCTCGCCGGTCTTACGACACCATTAATTTTTCTTTTCACTTTCAGCCTCCTAGTTATCGTGTATTCATTTAACTTAACGCGATTTGAATTCATCAACAACTATATACTTATTTACATCACAGAATTTTACAAAATAGAGCTGTAGATGAATTTTGAGCCGCAATTTAACGAGCAAGAGTTCTGGGCTCTATTGTTTATCGGTTTGCAATTGTGTCACGATGACATTTTGAATTGCAAACGATCCAGATGGCATATTTGTGTTACCATAACTCAGCGACGGGCATACATGGTGAATATGTTTTTCATCAGTGGTGGGATTGAAAATTAGCCGAGGAAAAAGGCATAACGATACCTGGAATTTAAAATGACATTTTTCCAGAAAAGACTCAAGATACCTTTCTTAGTAAAATAATGATGTTTTACTTAATAATTCACGATTTATAAGTGATTGATAAGATTTATGATTACGTGATTGATAAGATTTATAACAAAATACGACTTTTGATGAAATTTTTAAGGCTTAATCATATCGGGTAAACTACAGCGCAGCACCGGTTGTTCGAACATTAGTTATATAGAGAATTGAAGTTTATTCGGATCGATAAGCGCGAAAACTACTTCTTTACATCAGAAAAAGGAAGAGAAATCGCAGGACACAAGTGAACAAGAATCAAAATATTAAATCAAATCTATCGCACTCAAAGCTACTTCCTTCTGTTTGCCGAGCTCGATAGGTGAAATTTATTAAGAGAGACCTTGCAGACATTTTTTAAGAGAGATTAGATGCATTTTTCAACAAATATGTATCCGAAATAAATGTGCCCATATATCCGTTTACTGCTGCTAAATCCTTTCAGCTAAAATGGTCAAAGCATTTGCACAATGACTTTTGGTGGTCTTGGAAAATTTGGGTAACTTACAGCGGACTAATCAAACCAGAATAGTTATCAAATAAATTATTTCTTACCAAACAAATTGCATTGATCAGTTGAATTGTAAATTAACATAGTCTTTATACTCGATGAGTGTATATTTAAAAGCTATCATCGCAAAACCAAACGAGGGAGTGTAGCAGCCGGCTTAAAATGCTGTTGCTTCATGTTATACTAGAAAATATTGAGAGCCACTGCATAGTACGTAAAAGAACTAATCACAATGGAAGTAAATCTAACGGTACTTTATCATCTCATAAGCCATAGCACTTTCAATTTGAGCAATCATGGCCTTAAAGTAAAGTAAAAACGTCAAAAGGAAACAAATTTTTCATTTGAGTCACGGGAATCATCTCCATTACCGGAACAATAATTTAAATAGCAACAGGTTGCCACATGAAGCAGTGGAAAATAATAATGAGTTGCTTCGGACAGTCTGCGATAGTCAAGAAAACAAAATAGAATCGACGAATAGTCCGCGACAGAATAATGTGAAAGTACTTGCGAATGCTAGGTTGGTGCAATGAACAGGTCGTAACTAATTAATGTATTTAATAATGTGAAATAACTTAAGGAATTGAACGATGAAAAGAATGAACGTAATAGTTCGAACGAATTTAAATAAGATACGTTCAATGCCGTGTACCTAACACACGCAACAATATCAAAGTTATCAGTGCAGCAAAAGGATAATTAACAAGCAATCACTCCTCATGCCTCAGGAAAAACAAATAAGAAAGTTGAGCTGACTTTTGGCAGTGCTGCGTTTTTTGATTTACATCCTAGAATTGAAAAAATCAGAAAAGTAAATGCATCTACAACTTTTTAAGTAAATTTCGCAGAAATTCGACACATCCTCTATGAATTAGTTGTAAATGGACTAAGCAAAGAACAACCCGTAATCTATCGCAGGAAAATAAAGAGCCTTTGAGCTTACATGACTATAAAGGACAAGAAAACTATGGAGAAATATAGAATTTACTTCACTTACAGATTTAAATTTTTAAACCAAAAATGGTAATCGATCAATAAGACCAAAAGCAAGTGAACTTTGGTGACTTTGGGGCAGTATCCTGAGTATACATCAAGATATTCGGGGCTTTTTCAAAATGCCTGGTGTCAAATCGGTCAAAAATCTCATAGGTCATCCTGCGCTAATCATTCGGAACAGTGATAGGAACGGCAACAGCTGCGATCAAATCAAAATAGGAATTTTCGTTCAGCTGTTTCAGGATCATAAAATGGGAGGTATATTACATCAAGCTTTTGTAACTCAAGCTTTTTGAACAAGGCTAAGGAGGCAAAATTTTTAATAAATTTCCCACTAAAATATTATAAGGACTTGATAGAAAGGAATCCAATGAAAATATTTGAAAGTGACCCAAATTTATGTGAAGTTCTGGTTGTTACAATCCAAAAATTTTGAATTTTGGAAGTCCACCGATTGATGTATATATCTTGTTTTTTTATAATTTTTCTTCAGTGCCATTGAGCTCTGGTTTGTTTTCCGTCAAGTAATTTTATATATTTCAGATATTGAATGAAACAGGAGATTTTTCAGTTTTTTTATGCAATCGTTTATTAATATCAGAATTTTTACATAGTTGTAGCATCCTTATTTGAAATTGGAGAATCAAATGCACATTGCAGGTTTATATTTATTTTTTTTTTGCGTTCTAACAGATAATGAACAATATCTTTATTAAATTTTAAATATAATTAGAGAAATAGAATAGTTTACAACAATTTCACTTAACACTTAATATATTTTCTAATTGCAATAACATTCTGTATAAATTTTCTGTTATTATACTATAAAGTGATAACGAATTTTAAGTTTCATACTAAATATATTAGGAAAAATATTTAATTGATGTTTTCAATATAAATATTTATTGGTTCACAAACGTTCAATAAGTATTTAACAAATTAAAAAATTTATTAAAATTTAAAATAAAAAAAAAACTAATCAAACAAAATATGATATAACAAACAAGTGCGAAGTATTTAGAACAAATGAATTTGATTGTAAAAGTAGATTTCAAATATAAATAGACTTTTGTTTTAGCATTATGAGCTTATATTTTTGTTTTTTTCTTTAATTATGCTAAAATGAAATTAATGCACAAATTTATGTTTCTTTTTTTGTTGTTTGGGTACAAATGAAATAAATAGATTGGTCATTCTATAATCAGTGTGCGTCTAATTTTTTGACTAGGTACTACTACATTTCATGTTGATCATTTGGTCCTTTAAGACATTTTTTTGGGATTTGATAGCGTTGAAATTGAAAGTAATTAACGTTGGAATTTATCATCAAATCATTTTATAACCAAATAGACAAAGACAGGTTAAAATCAATGATTTTATGATTATTTCTATCATTTCTTATAAAATCAAATAACAAATTTCTAAATGTTATAATTAGATATGTATTTATAAATTGCGTCTAAGTAAAATTTATTTTATTTAATATTATAAGCATATCACTACTGCTGCAACTAAAACTAAAACTGTTGGTACAAATTTATTTTCCGTTTAACACAAGTTCAAACGATATTTGTTTTTATTTTTCGTTGATTATTTTCATTGAACTCTTTGCTTTTTTGTTGTTTCAATAAATAGTTGAGCACCGACATTGATTCGAGATTCATTTTTAATGGTTGATTTATCTTTGTTTGCTTGTTTTTCTTTCACGCAACTAATATCGAATAAATTCTCTTGAAATTGAATTATTTCTACGAATTAAATCTTGACTACAATTATAATTGACATATTAACTTATTCATGTTATTTTATTGCAACGTATGAATATCATTTCTTTTCGGATATCATTGCCGGTAGAATACAAGCATAAAAACAATGGAAGACGTTCGTGACTTTGTTGTCAATTGAGTGCGAAATCGCTTTATTATGCTTAAAAATCAAAATCTATAAAATATAATTGTATTTTTTTATATGTTTCTCAAGCTTAACTATGTTCAAATTGTTTGTAGCTGACAATTCTTGGAAAAGAAAAAGTATAAGCTTTCATGTCAGATTAAAATAGCATAAATCGGTAATTTAAACTTTAACACAAATAGAATATTTTGAATAAAATATCTCTTTTCAAGGATGTTCTCTTTCAGCGGAATAGCATTTTTCTTTATGTGTTTAAATTTATTTAAAACTTCAGGCGACTTTTGAACGAACCGAACGGTTTTCAAGTGAATATTATTTTTCTATAAACAAAAACCAACTGAGAAACTCAATACGATTCTCAGAAATTCTGACATAATAACGAATGGAAAGTTGCAGGTTAGATTTCAAAACAAGAAATGAATCGAAGAAGTTTTCAATTATTTTTTTCTTTGCAATTACAATTGTTTGACTGTCTAAATATTCGTATTTGCAGTACATTTTCTTTGTTTTTATTTATTTTTTGTTTTGACGGCCCTGCTTCATACATTGCAGACAAATTAGACTCCCATATTGAATATGATTTTATGCTCTCTAAAAAATTTTCCAGGCAAGATGATGGAAAATTTTCTAATGTTTGCACTTGATGTTGCAGACCAGTTTCGTGAAACATTTCATGATATTTTAGACAAAACAAAAAATTGATGAAAATTGAAAATTTTCTATTCGTTCGTTACGTTAAAAAATTCGTAAAATGCATTAGGAGGCTCAAAAACAGGGCGTTGATAATGGTAAATGATTTATGATAGATTTATATTAATTTTGAGACAATTGTATCAGTATTATATCTATTGCATATTACAATTTCATTTTGCCAAAATTCAAGTTTTTAAACTACTGTAGAAATAAAACATTACTTTTTTTGTATCCTGAAAATTCGACAAAAATTCATCTTTGTGAAATGATCGTAAATATTTTCGGGGTACAACCTACATATTCCGAATTTGTTTATTACAACGTGTAAGTTCAGTTTAATTTATTATTTCAAGCTACACCTAAAAAATTTACTGGTCAACCCTGTTGGTGCGGTTATTCCATTTACATATTTTCGAGATATCGTGTAAAAGTATATCATTCAGTTTCAACAGCTCGAAAGCAGGAACGTAGCCAAGTACTTGGACTTGACAATAGATTTTAAGGTGAGCCTGGTGTATGGCCAACATTGGTGGATTATCCTTAAGCAGAAAACGCATATCGATGAACACCATGGAATCTATACTTTTATATGAATTCGAAGTCTGGACTGACGTCCTCAGCAAGTAAACGTACCAGGAACGTACGTCTATTCCAGGGAAAGATACTGGGAATCCTATGAATCACATCGGCACCGCATAGTCCCGAGTCAGTGGGAATGGTTATCATAGGGCTGGCGACTCTCGCCTGCCTCGCAGGAGAGTAAAAAGGTGAGGATGCTTTACAAATGCGAGGAGATTAATGGATTCTCACTCTGTGACAGAATAAAAGGGAACATGAGACACGGCATAGGTAGACAACAGCGCGACTCACTAGCGTCGTGCAGACATGACTTAGTTAAGGACACGGTGAACCCGACTACTATTTCTTTCGGCTGCTCTGTGGCCATTTGTGTTAGGTGTTTTATCTGCACAAAATGTGTAACGTACAGTCCATGGCACAATCCGGCATGTTCTATTAAGGATGCGTAGACGATTACTACAAAACCTTTTTCAAGTTTAGACCAAAGGTCAACGAGCACTCTCTCCTTTGCGAGTGAATTGCTGAAGTCTCCCCGAAATATCTCGTGGATGTGCTGATATCAAAACCTATTTTGCGGGTGATCATCAATTGATAAATGGAGCTGTTTGGCAGATAAAACTTGCGTGGTTATTTTGAAGAAGAAACGATTCCTGACCCACGGACTGACGCAAAAGGAAGAATCGAAGCTTTTACAGTAACCTCTACTCCATGCGGCTGAAAAAAAGACTCTTCCTTTTTTCGCCGTTCGGAAAAGTGAAAGAAAAAACACGAAAAGGCATGGCGAAATTCTAAAGGGCAATTTGGATAAATTTACTTGATAATGATCTGACACAAATGCTAGAAAATCTGAAATCTGGGAGGACAAGGTTCAACAGCGTCATGGGCGCAAGAACGCTTAATTTATGCATATTTTTGATTAAATTCAAAAAACGTAATCTAGTTTGAGCTCCTCTAAATATCTGAAACCATGAATGGTACACCTTAGCGATTGCAGTTAACACGTTTGCGAAAAGAAAAACAAAGTGAGTTCGATATCTTCTATCGATATCCTCGAAATATGTTACATATTTGGTGACCAATGACAAAGAAGAAAGGGAGAAGGATTAATCAAGGTCGATAAGAAAATCAGAGGGGTGTAATATATTGAGATATTCGGCATACGTAAGAGTAAAGCTCAAATCAAAATTTGTCCTGAGATCCTGGAATAGTATCCGCAGGAAATGCGGAACTTCGAACTGCCTGGTGGCGTTCATCGCCGAGAGAGAGAGAGAAGAACGTTAAATTTTCTAACGAATTAACAAATAGAAATAATATGTTCAAACTTTATAATGAAGAGATGCTAAGAAAATAAACATTATTATATTATAATCCTGTAGATGAAGGATTTTCGAAAACAAACAATGTAATATGTATTTGAGGACTTATTTGTTTAATCCCTGTCTACACTTTGGGATGTTGTTAGTGATAAGTATCACGAGATAATATATCAAGATAACATGCAAATTATTAAAAGGCATGGATGTGACAATAAAAGTCCATATACCAAGGAATATCATCATTGAATGTCCTTACAGATTTGGGTTGGATATGACCGCGAAATTATCTGTCATTTAGCTATAAGCAACTAGCAAAACGATCTGAAAAATCTTTAGATTAATTATTTGAAATTCAAAAAAAAGTCCCTGACTCAGTTATTTATGTTTTGGCTATCGATTTAAAAAAAATATATATTTTCCTAAGGAAATGTGTTTCCCAAACACATATCTAACAAATCTTATGTCAAAATATGAAAAATAAAACATTAACAATTGCGAGACACGCTTAGAAATTATTGTTTTGTTTCGGTTGTTCTAACCAGTGTTCACGTATAAGTAGAATCCTGCTTTTGTTTGAAACAATCGTTTTACTTATTGTATTGTTTTATTACGAGATAATGCCAAGGATGCATGTTTTTTTCGTAAATAATAATTCTAGCAATAACTTGATTTGAACGGTGAAAGATGAATTGATAAAAATAATTAAAAATATTTGGAATATTTTTTTATTTTTAATAAAACGCAGAAGCATTTTTTTTTCGTTATTTTTGATCGTTTCTGCGTCAATTGATGAAATAGTAAATTTGATTTCCTTGTCCTACGCTACAGATATTTTTAAAATTGACTTACTTAGTCAGCGCGCAGCGTTTTCTAATGAATATTATTCAAAAAATAAAAAAGGCTGCATAAATTTATCGAAATTCGTTTCTGGGTTTATGTGATAAATTTTTTCGTGATAAAGATGGACAAAATAAGTTAAGTAACATTCCATAAAAACGCTAAGAAATTATTGTTTCATGGTCAGTGAAAACAGGCGAATAGCCAAAATAATGATTCAATAATTTAAGGGATCACGTTGCTAACAGTGTTTGAGTTCTATTTAATGCCGATAAATGTTTTGTTTTTGTTCATTATACAAACACGCATAAGGACTATATGCAAATTGACCAATTGGTGATAGATCATTTGCTCACATGTCGCTAAATCATTGTCGTTTTACTTTAAAACTTTAAAAAAAAGATCCTTAAAAATCTAGACTTGCTTATAACTGAAATTTAAGCTTAAACTTACCTGAAAATTTGGCCCGCATCATGCTATAAACAACTCAACACATTGGTTGGGCGGCAAAGCTGCTGATGCCAATGCTAACGCAGGATATGCTGCTGAAGTTGCCTGGATGGCACCTAAATTTTGTGGTGGAGCAGTCATTGTTGCAGCAGGAGCGATGGCAACAGCTGTTGCAGATACTGCATATTGTGGTGTTAGCGGTCCGGATGGTGTTAACACTCGAGGTGTGCCCAATTTTTCATGGCAAGATAACGATGCTGGTGAATTGGTGTCAATAGTAAGAAGGTGCTGGTGGTGTGTTGCTGTATAGGCGCCACACCCACTGGGAGAGGCTGGGGCTGCTGAGGGTGCAACGACGAGGGCTGAATGTAAGGATTGATGTTGCTGGGATAGAGATGATTGTTGATGCTGCTGGTGGTGAGATTGTTGATGTAATTGTTGTTGTTGATGATGGTGGTGGCTGAGGTGTTGAGCTGAATATTGCTGGTGCTGTTGGTGGTAGTGGTGGTGGGGGTGTTGTTGCTGCTGTTGTTGAATTGTTGCTGCACTTGCGACGGCTGCACTTGCGATTGGATTGCCTGCGGCTACGGTGATAGGATGAAATTGTGGATGAAACTGTTGTGGTTGTGGAGGATGCGATGCGGCTGTTGCCATTGATGTAGTTACTACTGTGGATGGTTGTGATGGGGACGCTGGCGATGTTTGATATGTCGGAGGAATGAAATCGACCGGAAACTAGGTGAAAGGGGTTTGTTTTTCATTTTCTGTCATTTCTCTTTTTTCATATACATTAAATTCATATTCTTTCGCATATTGGCATTAAGCTACGGTTATTGCTTGTGTTATAAAAAAATCTTTCTGATACTTTTCTCCATTATCAAACAATCAATCACATGTTATAGCTCTATGGTATCAGTGTTATTATAAATGATTATCATTTTCTTTACAATTCAACACGCTTTTTACATCGCTTATTATAATTAATAATAATTTTGAATGGACACCTGCGGGAAAGGGCAGAGAAAAGAGAAAATTTTACGAAATGATTTCGTACTTCAGATAAATGAATAGAATGATATATGTATGATTTATTGCTGTTGCATTGTTGCATGCGGTTAGTTTCAAATAATAATAATACGTGCAAAACGATGAAATATGAATTGGAAACTGGACGGGGGACTATATGTGAGTGATGAATTCAATTTAAATCAACTTAAATAGGTACATAAACTACAAAATTTTTATTGGAAAGTAGTGCTAACCTGGGATTCTATTGATATAGAGGTAATAAGATGTCATGTCTGTTTAACCACTTAAATTTAGACGTACCCTTCCATACGCGATTCATGAACGGGATGATCTAGCGGAGGATAAAATCAGAACAACAGAACCCTCTCGAACAGAACTATGCTTATGAATTTGCAATTTTTACAACAAATCCAATGCCAAAAAATATCTCGGAATCATAAGCGCGGTTTTTATCTATGTTATTAGCAAACATGTTTAGTGTTCATAAAATTTTTTTGGGGCACTTGATGCGTGCCACTGTGGAAATATTTACAAATTTTTTTGGATCGGTTTCGAAATATTTTGAAATTTTCTTTCGTAGAGATGGCCGACAGTAGTAAGGATATTTATTTTGTACAAGATTGGATGGTCCCGTAAAATTGGGTGAGTCCGAAACATACAGAAATATATTAGCACATTATTTCTGCTTGATTTTTAAGACACAACTATTGTTCGTAATTGCCTTCATTTTCACAAAATGCTTCCAAAAAATAAACGAAAGATCTGCCTTTTAATTTGGCGTGTACTTTTAATATTCGCTAGGTCTTGCTCTGAGGGCTTTTTTCTTTCGTTATCTGCGATGTTCCTCTTTTGCTAAATTAATGTTAGGCGGGACTCAAATCTCGCGAATTTCTATGTCGTTGAAGAGGCGTTTTTCGTTTTCAGTTAATTGAATTAGACGAAAAGTTAGTTGAAAACTTTCGCATCCCCATCGGATGTAAACTAGGACTAGAATGAGATTTGGTAGAGAAAGATAACTTCATCTGGCGTATTGTGCTTCTTATTTGTCCTTATATGAAAAAATATTTTCTATCGATTATATCATCTTTTTTTATCCGTATGGCAAATTTTTTTAACTTTTCAAATAAAGGAAGCCTTCACTACTTTCCAATAAAAAACAAACTAATTTGATTTTATGGCAATATACATTCAATGACTAATTACATATTTGAAATATCTCACCAATGCAGCTTGATGTGGAGGTATATTCGTAGCTACATGTGGTGGTGGTGCAGGTCCATAATAGGTAGTAGGAGAAACTGGTGGACTTGGATAGCCCCAATAGACAAACGGTTGGGAATAGAAGGTATGCGTCCTTGGTGGTGGCAATATAGCTGTGGGCGGTCCAAATGTTGGAAATCCTCCAAACGGTGGCCCGACAAGTGTTCCGCCTATGTTTAAAAAATATATTTTATTGAATTGTCGCATAATACTTTCAAAATTATCATATATTATAAGCAGTATAACAACCAAAAATAAAAATAAAATAAAACTTATCATCTAAAATAAAATTTGTAGAATTACGAGTTATTCACGTATTAATCTTAGGGGAAAAAATACTTTTAAACAAAATTTTTAACATTCTTGTAAACCCAAATAATACATTTACTTTCTCACACGACTTTGACATGCGTTATTTAGTGCGCGTTACAATTTTTTATTATGTTTTTCTCGTTTTTTTTACTGTTGTTTTTTTTTTCCTCAAAACATGAAAATATCGATAAAAATATTAAGAATTTGTATCAATAAATCGATTGCCTCATATGAATTTCTTAAGCTGTTATATGCATTTGTTGTGGCTACATTAAAACATGAGAAGGAATTATAAATTAATTGTGCAAGAGTTCAAATCAAATACATTTAAATAAATTAGAAAACAAAACAGATGAA
The DNA here is from genome assembly GCA_954870665.1 of Stratiomys singularior. Classification (NCBI taxonomy): domain Eukaryota; kingdom Metazoa; phylum Arthropoda; class Insecta; order Diptera; family Stratiomyidae; genus Stratiomys; species Stratiomys singularior. The sequence continues at coordinate 6,112,680 of OX940881.1, read as the reverse complement.
AATAAATAGATGAAGAGGGACACATGAATATAAATAAAAATATGAAACACTCACCGTTTAGCCATAATTTTTTTTTAAGTAAAAAAATTATTTTAAACCGACTTTACCACTCCCCAGACACCACCATATATAGTTTATTATGCGTTTTGTTTGGCTGTGACATGGTTTTAATTTCCACTATCTATTTATTGTTGCACCACAAATAGAATATTATCATTTGTTTACTATATCCACACCAAAAAATACAGTACCACAATATTTTGCTAAATAAAATTATTCAAATTTGTTTTGTTCCATTTGTTTCAGCTTATTATTATTTAAAAAAAAAAATGTTTAGCGAGTAGAAAAGATCGACACACAAACATACAAGTATATATAATATGCAATATAAAAGTGAAGGAGAAATGTAGACTGATTGATTTTATTTGATTTATTGATTTTTTCCTTGAATCCTTCCCGGTAATAAAGAGTAGGATACATTTTCCTAAGGCTTACCAAGTATCAATTGATTGAAAATAAATAAACCATAAAGTGAAAATATCCCAAAATAACATTCGAATGACTTGTAGAAAGGACACAGGCACGAACAGTAACTGATTATGAGTAGTAAAGTGAAAATTAAAGCGTTTGTTTGTTTGCTGTTTTTTTTTTCTTTTCATTTGTGTTACGAGCAATATTTTGTTAATAGAGCTTGATTGATTTTGTGATATTGTTAGAAAATAGCTTGCATTTAATTTTTTTGTACAATTGTTATTTCAGTGCTATTATTAGCGAAGAATTTGATTTGTTGAATTTTATTTTATTAAGCTACAAATGCACAAACGCATGAAAACTTTAAATATAACAAGTTTTACGTGGTTGTGAATTTCAAACTGACAAATAACTGCTGCAAGAATTCTACCTGTATGGTAAAGTTTGTCATGGAAGCAAATTTCAACTTCCTTAATAACTAGCTCGAAAATCATCCTTAATTCATTATTAAAAATTAAAATTCTTTGAAATTATTTTATCACTCAAAAATGAATATTGCTCGAATCGCAAACACTTTAATAATGCACGCGCAAAGACCTCTAAACAAACAACTAAAAGGAACAACATAGCAAACCGTCGATAATGTTAGATACATACAAAAATTGATAAAAGTAATTGCTAAATATCCTTAAATAAAAATACTACAGCCGCCTACATTTTTACAAACTTAAAAATAATATCCCCATTGAATATTTTTAAGCTCAACTTCAATTCAAAAAAGAAAACAAGCTGCCTGCAATGCATGATAACGTAAAAAGTATCTAAACGAAAAAAATTAAAAATTAAAATTTCAAAAAATAGTGATAAATTAGAAAAAACAAAAACGCATCGCAAACCCTAACCATATCTTAACTAGGGCCAAAGTAGTTCAAAATAGAACGGAACGAAAATGCGAACAAATAGATTAGATTTCGATTTTTTTCTTCGTTTGTTTTTAATTAACAAAAAATTTATGAGAGAAGGAAAATGGTGTATTTCATCGATTTATTACTAATAAATTTGTCTCAGTATTTAGTTAAAAATTAAGAGAAAAAAACGAATCTTTTAATGTATAATGCACTTGTTGTACTTAAAAATATTTTAATAATTCTATAAAAAAAAATAGTTTAAAATAGTTGCTTTATAAAAATAGATCGTTTGCATCGTAATTTGAGCTGCTTTTGCGCTTTAAAATTTTCTAAATCGTAGTTTGAGCGTTATTATATTTATCTGCTAGTTTAACTTTTTCATTCTGATAAATCAATTAAAATCTAGATGTGGTTTTCGATTTGAATATTTCGATCTGAACCAAATTTTATATATTGTTGTTGTTTTCTTTGTCCACAAACTAGTTTCAATGATAAACAAAATTTACTTTCCTAATTCATTTGCCACAAAATCAATTTTATGTCTCAACTGCTGATACGAATTTTTCAAATTTCGCGAAAATGCAATCACTTCGGAATTTTTTATAATTCCAAATATAATTCCATTTATTTTATAATTCCAAAATTTTATTTCAATTTTAGGTTTAAAGATGTTGATGAATATGTTTTCATCGTTTAAGGATCCCAATTTTAATTATCATCCAAAGGATTATACAGATCAGGTTCAAATTCAAACAAGAGTAAATCTTTAAGGATATTTTTTGGTAAATTAGTTAATTTTTGATAAATAAATTATAGGAAAAATTATTTGGAAAAATCAAACGAATGTAATCAGGCATTGCAGCTTTTGACGAAGGTTCGTAGATATTTCAATATTCATTAGATTGAGATCGAGCTGTAGCGCGGTAGACGAATAAATATTAGTCTCCTTCTAGGACTGTTCAATTTGTTTGATTTTCCAGGCGATAATGTTCGAGAATTACAAATCACGGCCGCTATCTTTACCATACACTGCAATGTTACCATTCCGTAAAGAAATTGCGGAGAACCAGGAAAATGAAAGACAGTAGAGTATCTTCTACGTAAATCACTAACACAGAGATTCTGGGCTCGAATTCTTGTGGCACTATGTTTCAATATGATTTTTTATTAATATTTTCACAATAGCTCGCAGATACGGTGACATCACTATGGAGCTTGTGGTTGTGAGTCCTAAGTTCCTTGACATATCCGAAGAACGTTAAGGAAATGAGAGAATGTACAATGAGTAGAAATGCATTCAGTTGCCTGATTTTATTTTTTCGACAATGACCTATCTAATGCGTGACAATAGTCCACAGGACTATCTTGGAAAGTTTGTGCAAGCATTGGAAATACTTTTGCATGCCTGGTTTGATTTTTCAGACCCTGATAAAGCTTTCAGGTTACAGAAATGCAGAAACACCCAAAACATGATGAAAGTTTTCAAAATTTGTCCAAAAATCAGAAATTATTTCTTTTGCTTGGTTTGGTTTGCTTAGGCCCTGATCTAATTTTTTCGTTAGGAAAGTACAAAACTTATCTCAAGCAAAAAGGATGCACAGAAACTTTGTCCAAATTTCGCAAGTGATTTAAATTTCCGCTTTTGGACCTAACTAAAGAATTACTGAAATGCATACTCCCACCACATAGAAGAAATTAACACTTTCCTGGATTTCATAATATGCTTGCTTTGATTTTACGAACATTGATGTAATTTTTACATTACAGAACTAGGAGATTGCTCAAAGTGCAAGGCAAGTATTAAAAATATATCCAGAGGCAATGGTGCTTCCGTTTGACTGGTTTAATTTTCAGATCCTGACCTATGTCCTACGGTTAGTGTCTATTTCAACTTTAATCTTCGTATAATTGTGGCTGAGTACTTCTGTTAACGATTCTTGGTCATTCAATTAATTCAAGTAATTCGGTCTAGCTAAAATATAACACGAAATTGTTTGCCACGTCTTCTAGAGGCCAAACTGTAGATCTTTGCCTCATCAATGATAGTTTAAAGTCCTATAAAATACTGTTATGTATGGAAAACGGTCTTGACATTTGGCAAGGAGATTTCAGAAAGGGTATTCTTTTGTTGTTTTCATTTTTCAAGTCTAATCGCAATTTTAAGGCATCGAATTCATTCAGAATACCATTTTAAGTTTGTAACACAGTTTTTAATCAAAATGACTTGAAATCAATTCACTGGAATGGTTTTCAACTGATGAAGCTTTGATCAAACTGATTTAAATTGTAATACTTACGTTCAAAAACAATGAGTTATATTCATTGTTGTATTTAATTTTTTGAAATTGTTAGATAGCCTTTCCCATTTTCAATTGTAACAACTGATGAAAAATGTTTGATTTTTTAACTTTGTTTTGCTGATTTTTTCCAGAACCGATTTTCGTGATTAGTAAGTTTTTCAAACTTTCTCATTAGCTTTTACAATTGAATTATTTGTTAACATTATACGATTTCACATATATCAATGACAATCCAATTAAATTCAAAAGACTATGACCAAATTGCTCAAATATAATAGCTAGCTACCAAATGAAAGATGAGAGAATGTTTCACATATTGATAAAACTATAAATTAAAATGTTTTGTTTCAAGTACCACAAACTATCCATCCCTTGAGCGGAATAAAAACCCTATTTTGGAAATTGAACTTAGGGCTGTATCAGAAAGTTTTTGACACTATCTTTTATAAAATCGAACCCTTATACTTCCAAACTGTAGTATGTTATAGTAAATATGCTTCTCGTTTCTCGCAATCATTTTGAATCGTAAAGGACTGCGAGGTCTAATATTGAAAATTTAATAAATAAAATTACTATGAAATGAAAATGAAAATGAAATTATAAACTATGCAATGCGGTAGTTCATATAAAAACATATATAAGAGAATATTGAGTTTAAAACAAATAATTCAATCCAATTAACAACTAGTTTTTTCTCGCTAATAAAAAGTTGCAATTAATTTAATTTTCATTCTTTATTTTTAAAAGGAAATAGCTACTGGTGCAAAGCTTTCCGATACAGGCCTTGTGTGTGAAAAATAATTTTAGAAATTTAGAAAATTTTAGAAGCTACGGACACACAAAAATGTAACCAAAAATCTAGATTGGCAAATTAGAGTTCATTAGAGTATAGAGTAAATTTTATGGTTTCTATCATTGTTGTTTTTTCCATCACATTTGAAAATGCTCGATTCTAAAGGAAGAGATGATAATTTTGATTCCCAAGATAGCCCTTCAATACTAATGCTAATTTATTGTTTTTTATTTATCAGCGCTGCGTTGGCTTAAGAAAAAAACCAAATTGAAATGAGTAACCCTTGGGGAGATAAATGTATTTAGTGAATAATATAGAAGCATTGTATTAATGGCAAATTAAATGCTGTATACAACAAACAGTAGACGGACAAAACTGATTTTGTGACTTACACCAAGTAAAATAAATGAAATTGGAGAGTACAAATTAAGATTAGAAGAGCGCATTTACTAAAATAAAGTTATTATCCTTTTTTTTAAAAAAAAATAAAATGTCATTCATTTTTGATAGAGTATAAATATTAATATTAAAGTGAATTTAAAAATTAATTACTCCATTTAGATATGTATATATCTATGTATATGTAAGCATAATATCTTCAATTGATAAAATAGTTGCATCTGTTATTTAGAAGTATGATTATTAACTCATTAAAAAATCTAACGAATAAAATTTATTTCATATTTTTTAAAATATATAAATGGATATATGTTTAACGTTTATCAACTTTCACATAAAAGTTGACCATTTTGATTTCGATAATGATTATTTTGTTTTCGGTTATTTCTTCACTATATTTTAGTCTTATTTTTCTTTTATTATGTTCTAATCATCTGCTTTTACACCCAACACCTGACAAAATTAATTACAAGAAGTTTTTTTGATTTGTACATGTTTTTGTTGTTGTATTGATAATACGGAAATTCGTGCAAGTAGTTATTTTTTGGTTTATTTTTCCTTCAGGTGAGCGTCTGAGTTGATTATGGTTTGATTAATTCATTAAATTCTAATTCAATAATATGTGATATAATTATAACTATTGTTGGAATTAAAGACGATATAGCTGTAACTTTAAGGAGATCCACAGTGATTGAAACACAAATTTCGTGGTAAATATTTTTAGTAATTAATCGGATCGACGGGGAGATTTTCTATGAAACGCAGTGAACGTATATCATACTGTTGAAAATCCGAGATTAAAGTAATAAATTCCCTTTTTTCAATTCATACATGACCAGTATCCAGCAAAATAAGCGCGTTTCAGGGAGTATCCAAATGACAGCCCGTCTTCAAAATCATTCAGAAAAAATAACCGAGCGACCTCTAGTGTGGTATGAACGCAATCAGTGAGTTATTACAAACACTCCGTCTGCCACAAATGTACATAAAATTGACCCTTCGATAAACCACGTGCGAACGTTACTCGTTTCCCACCAGTCTCAATACCGGCCGGTCCAGTACAAATAAATTGAAAATTCTATTGTGAGAACCTTGAGGATACAGATGATTCAATTCAATGCGACGTGAACACCAAACACCAAGAGCTGACTTGGAGAAAAACTTTAGGTTATAGAAACACGGATGAAACTGTATTTTTCAATCCAAAGGGGAGTCATTTCAGAATATTTTGTGCTGGGGTGCAAAGGATAATGCCTGTACGATGTTTAAAACGTCGTTCGAAAAATTTTCGGACATAACCCCTAATTCTATTAGGCACATCTCTTATATGGCGCACACCAAGAATAAACCAGATGACTTCAAGGGGAACACAAATTTCAACCATGTTTACATGACTTTTTATGTGCGTTCGTGTTAACACTACCAATCAACCGACATGTCAAACACGAATAGTCAGAACACGTCAGTAGACGAAACTAAAAAGGAAACGGAAATTGACATGAAATCATTCCGAAGACCAACAATCAATAAGAACAGGACTTGACATAATTTATGGTCCCTTCAAAAATTATTATATATAATATAATATAAAATAATCATTTTTACAATTTGTTTATATTATTGTATAACAGTAAATCTATTATCCTAGATCTTTCTGCCGGATGCCGTTCGAGAGTATTCTCGCTGTTTTAAGTTTAAACTATCGTATGAAAAGGCTGTCCACGCATTGAGAATCGCGTTTGTTCATGTGTTTGAATGAAAATTTCTAACGAACCGTTGTCGCACTTCAGGTGAAAAATATCAAGGCTTTGTCACTGATTGATTACTGCAGAAGAAATTTGAGTAGACCAATATAGGCCTCAAATGAAAATACAGTCAAACTGTGGAATGCGAAGGCTACTCCCCCTTCGCATTAAGGTAAACATATTTTTTTTGTTCTGGTAGGGAAAATTATAGCGACGGTTTTTTAAGGATTATCTATCTTTGTTAGATCGAAAATTATACAGACAAACTTGAACATCTAAATGTCTTTATAAAGCGATAATTTGCATCCTTTGAAATTTTTATGTCGGCAAGGATATTTGAGTAATGTTATGATAAAATTTTTTGATGGAATTCGGAACATGTTGGCTAGGCTTCCTCATCGTGTAGCTTTTAACCTGGGCTGATACACTCACGGGGCAATAAAACGAATATATCATTCCATATATCAACCCTTTCTCATTCCCATTTCAACAAATTTGATTGCATTTTTGAAATTCACTTCCGATTCAGTGGAATTTCGTGATTCTAGAATCCGTCATTTCGTGACGAACATGAAGAATACTTTCAGAACTATTTACCAATCGAGCATGACCACCAAGTTTACAGCGAATAGGAATACATTTTGTAAGAAAATTTCGAAGCACATTCTGGAAACCAAAGCTCGAATAGGGCTGTCGTTGCATCGACGAAGAGGATGAATACGAATTTCATCTCCAGCAAGTAATGTAAATTCCATACTGAACGGTTCGAATTTGCTTTGAGGAACAGATCTGTTCATTGACGAGATACGAATTTCTTTTTCTGTGATATGCGCATGTTTATGTTCCACCTAGTTCGCCGCGCATGTTAGTCCTAGTTTGTATTTTTGTTATTTCACGCAGACTAGATAATGACCTGAATATATGGCGCGATGATCCTTCGTCAGCCCTTATTCATAACGAACAATGCACCTCACGCTTAAATTTGGCAGAGTACTGCTCGAATGTGTCCTTCATTATCATCTATTATTCGAGAACGTTCGCTTATTTCGTCAAAACACACCGTACGAGACCAGATTGCAGCTGATAGATGGTTTTAAATAGATCCGATCTATTTTGACTGTCCCATTACATCAATAAAAATTAAAAGTATCGAATCGAATAGCTTATTCTAATTGAAATCCAAAACATATACACTAACCAATCTACCATTTGATGTTATTAATTGTTAGTAAAAACATTTCATTCATTACATTCACATCAGACGCCCACCTTTGTTTTTTCTTTTGTTTATTGTTAGGAAGACATATTAGCTGTGCTTTTAATTCAATGTTAATATGCTAATAGCATCTTCAATTCACTGTATTTCTTAAACGCAAATGAACGATACAAATGAAATTAAAAAATCAAAATACATGAGTAGGAGAAAAAGAGAGAGAGCGAAAGAAAAAAAAACAAAAAAAACATGAAAGTATTCACAGCGAATCTACTAACTCAATGATTGCCCGAAACGATAAACTACAATGTTTCATTCTTGTAATTAACTTTGTTAGCCTCTTTATCCATTTTGCAGTAATCTTTCTATTTATTTGATATTTCCCAAAAAAGAGAAGCTAGAAAGGTGCAAATAGTTAATTTCCAACATAAATCCAAGTTTAGTGAATGTATACAGCAACATTTCTCTAACATTGTTTCATAAAGCTTTGCTTTGCATTCTATAAGTACTCAATAGCACAACAATGAATAAAATTTAAAATATATATGTATATACGTATAAACAAGACACCTTTCAAGCTTTGAAAATGATTCCCAAACACATAAGGATTTTGTTTCTCTTCTGAGATATTCTAGCGGATTGACATAACCACTCATAATCAAAATATCTTCTATAACGTTCCACTCCACTGGTCAAAATGAATTCATTAATTTTTTTGTATTTCACTTTTACGTTTCGTTTTCAAATCCATAGCTGCTAAAGCGAATTAAAAATGGCGTCGCATACAAGATATTTTGGTTATTTTCTTAAAACCTGTCGCCTATTTACCCCTTCTCGTAGTGTTTTTAACCACAGAAAGTTATACGAACCGAAAATGATGTTTAAAGCTAAATAGAAGCTAACCTAAGTACGACTATAACTAAATTTTCAAGAATATTAGCTAAAAGGATTATAAAATTATATAAAAAGATATAAAGATATGTATAAATGTTCAATGGATCGGAAGTGAGGAAAACATTGCATTGTTTTCGGGGATCCGTTAGGAGAGGACGAAAAATTATTTAAATTTCTTAAATGGAAGGTAAGGAATGTTTTATTGTCTTTTGATATTTAATAGTTTTGTTTGGAATTCGATTGTATAATATACAAAAGGCTTTCAGACTTTCAATTTAAATAGGGCCGTAAGCGTTAATTTAATGAGCATCAGGCTCAGTTTTAACGGAATGTTTTATTTGGAACTGCTTAAAATGTTTCAGCTGTTTATTTTAATAGTCCAGTATAAATATATCTGACTCCTAGCTCTTTCAAAATTTCAATTGCGTTTCACGCGAACGCGCTAGAAGATACAGAATGTAGCTGCCGAATTTTTGATTTTCCATTCATTCCAAGAATTACACTCCTGGGGGATAGAATGGAGCATAGAAGCTGCCCGGTGGACGTGTTAGCTGCCGTTTGGGAGCCCCCACGCTTGAGGGGTCATGTTGAAAGGCACTTTCATAGCTACGTTTAATTGTTCCTGGCATAGCTGATTGCAGTGGATGTGTCAGAGTGGCAGCGGCCCCATGGTGCGGAGATAGTCCCAATTGAGCCATTGAAGCTGGCATGAATCCTATTGGAACTGAAGTCAAATATGGACGTGGCATAAAGACATATTGTGGACTTTGCGGTGCATTAGCACTACCGGCGTGTGCTAAAGCAAATTGACTAGTAGCTCCAGGCGATGGAAGGAGTCCAAAATTCTGATATACTAGTTGATCATTTTGAGCCTGAGCAACAGCAGCCGCAGCTGACTGACGTGCCAAAAGGTTTTGCTGAGCTATGAATTGAGCTTGTTGCTGAGCAAGATACGCGGACGAAGGAGGCGGAATGGATAATGTCAAAGGAGCAGCTGCCATGGCAGTAGGAGCACCAGTGGCTGATTGTAGGGCCAACGCATGAGGATGTGTTGCAGCAGCCGCTGCTGCAGCATTAGCAGCTGCCGAGGAATGTTGAGAATGAGATTGAAATTGAGCCGCTGCTGCAGCTGCTGCAGCAATAGCCGATGCCTGGTGATGAGGGCTAGTTACAAATTGTGGATGTGGACCTACTGGATAATGGGTACTGGGATGCGAAACGGCTACTGTTTGAGGAATTTGTGTTACAGTTTGCGGTGTAGCTTGAGATGGTGGTAACATACCAGGTGACAGAAGTGGTGTTTTTGATGCATTCACTGGTGGCTGCAGACCTCCGTTCAATACAAGATTCATATCATCGCCTGAACATTGAAAAACTTCGATATAGCGATATTTTTTGCCGAATACCATAAACTGGGTATGTTTCTTTTCCGCCGATTTACGTGCAGCTTCTTCCGATTCCATTTGAATGAACGCTTCACCGCTGGGCTGACCCTGAAATTCATAAATATGAGAAATTATATAAAGCATTCTGAATACAAAATACAATATTCTATTGTAAATGGTGTCCAACTAAACATGTACAACTTTAAATGATAATTGATCGGACACCAGCGAAGTATGGTCAATAGGAGATAAATGGTTTGATGCGCAATGCTTGCGGATCTATCCATTGCAATGAGTTTTTAGTGAGGAATGTACTATGCACTTGCCGTCGAGCAATAGTTAAAGCGTGGTGAATTGGTGGTTCGTACGCGTTGTGCTCTCCATACTCGTTTCAGTGTAGTGCCGAATTATTCATGAATTTTTGTTGCTACAATTGCACTAATTTCCCACGTAAAGACTAGATTCAGCAATACTTTAACAACACAGACACAGGTGAAGCCTAATGGAGAAACTGCGGGAAAATTCTCAAACATATTAATAAGCAAGAACAGAGACATATCATCCAATCCGCTGAACGTCACACGTAGCGTACATAATATCCTTAATTTTAAATTTTATTTTATTTAAAATAATATTATGTCTGTTTTTAAAGTTTCATTTTAAATTTGAAAATATTCATCTAGACACCTTTTAAATAAAGTTTTTCATTGACATACCTGTGCATTGTATACCATATGTACTCCTTGGTATAAGATATTCTTTGCGAATTCTTCTAAAAAGTGTAGAATATGTTCTACACGTGCCTCGTATGGAAGACCACGTAGTCTTATGCAATTTTTGGTTGAGCCTGACGTTATCACATGCTATTAACAAAGGAAAATGTTAAAAATTGAGTATTGCCTAGTTCTAAAATTGATTTTCAGTATGCTCACATAACATACCTGCGGGATCAGGGGCATAGGCACAGGCGGCATTTGTGCGATTAAAGGCGGTTGCGGCGGTTCATATGTTTTTGGATCCATTGATCTATTAAGAACCTGGGAAAATAGAGAGAAATAAGCAAAATTAAAGTATTGTATATTATATATCTAGTTTTAGAAGAGATCATTGGGAAAACCCCTAATTGCTGTGCAGATGAGCAGATATGTTAAAGTTGGGCCTCCTTATGAGTTATATAATTAAGCAAATAGAGACCACGAAATCATATGATTATCAACACTCACCTGTTGCACTTCTGCTATCGTTGAACGGAACAACTCTATATAACGTTGACCAATTGATTCTCTGTGCCGCGATAGCGCTTTTGGTGCATCCGATTCTTCAGCAAACAGGACGAATGCATCTCCTGTAGCTCGGCCATCTGGTTTTTTCACAAATAAAACACCATCGTTACCATCAAGAACGTTGCACGGATTATCTCCAGCAGTGAAAAAGTCCAACTGAAATCGAACGAAATATATCAACAGATCCCAGAAAAGTGTGAAAAATCTTTGCAAATACGAAGGATAATAAGGAAATATCCACTATAAAATGCAATGTGTGCTCACTTACCACTTGTTTCGCTGTACAATCATATGGTAGACCACGCATTCGTATTATTACTTGGGCTCCTTTGGATAGGAACGCTTGAGCTTCGTTGGAGGCTCCTCCGGCTACCGCGAGAAAATCATCACCGGTTGCCCTATACACTTCAATATATCGGTTGCCGATATGATGCTTATGACGTTTCAGTGCCATATCTCGATGTTCTTGTGAAATAAAACGAACCAATGCTTCACCGTTCCGACGACCCTGTGGCGATAAACAGAGAGCTACTCCACCTCTGTAAGATTAAACCAATAACACAATTAGTTTTTTTCCACCCAGACTGATGCACTGATAACAGAAATAATGAATAACCACTGAAGAATTTCTTCAAGGCAACCATTTTTTAAAAGGAACACTCAATTTAGTTTATTTAATTAAAGAATAAAGTTGAACCAAAACCAACTTTTTGGATGCACTTGATTTAATTTTAGATCTTAGTAACAATTTGCTAATGACTCAAAATCCACATGATTATCCTTGTAGCGAAAATATTTGTCCACTTACTATTAAGCGAAAAAGGACGTCTGATCTATACTAAACCATTATTTAATTGAAATTATTATGAAATATTTATTTCAACTCTACCAATCACAATTGTAACATTTCACGCACAACACCAGCAAGGAGTAACAGCAAAATATGTCGATTAAGGCAATTGTTCAACTGAAACCATCATCAGATGAATAATATAAATTTTGTAATTTGAAATGTTCACATTACGCTGATAAAGTAAACGCGAAAAGCGATATTGGTCGACCTTTTCGACTTATACATTATACTGCGTACATATATTTAGCTCAATAATGTGGTATTGCATACTTATTTAAGCAATTTTAATCACATTGAGCTCCATTACTGAATGCCCACTCGAAAATGAATGGGCATGGGTTCTAAACAAATAGCTTCGTTTTTCGGAAAATAGTGTAAGGATGTGGCAAATATAGCAGAAGCGATTGAATTAAAAATTTAATCTGAACTATTGACAGAGAAAATTCAAAGAAACCAAAATTTAAGCTGTCAATGAGCAATGGCGCTACAGGTCGTTGCGAGCTTACAGCAAATTTATACCATGTCTAGTTAAAAAGATCTTGAGATCTGATATAAATTAGTTTCGAGTTTGCTTTATGCTCTCTTTATGCGTATTTCCTTTATGCTCTCCTAATTTCAACAGGCGTTCGGCTTTAAACTGACACTTCAAAACATCTAACCGAACCGACAGAGTGGATAAAAGGAAAAGTTAGATCATATTGGTCGTACATGTCAGTTGGGAGCGTGAACTGGAAGGTGAGGTTCGATAGTTCAACAGGGTTTTACAAAAGTATAAATAAAAAAAAAATTAAACCCTTCGGTTCAGAATCAAAAAGATAAAAAGTCATAATACGAAACAGTACTAATCATTTTAAATTATTTTACAAAACGAAATATTCGAGTGTCTTCCGCATTTCAATTTCATTTCTTCACGGACCATCAGCCAAATTGTCCAAAAAAGTAGGATCCGCAAATTTTCGAGTGCCAAAAGAAAGTTAAAAGTAAGCAGCTTTTACTGAAACATCAAACCAGGGAGATAATGGAAGCAGGTATTGTAGCCAAGGGAACTATTCCATCGGCCGTTGAAATAAAGGATAAGGCCAGTTCAAAACAAAAGCACTCGGATCATAGCCAACAACGCACTGGGAAAAGAGAGAGGATCTAACAGTAGGTTAGATCTAGACTTGAAAAATATGGTAGGGGATTTCTTCGAAATGTTGTGCGGACGCACTTACGGTAGCTGTAATAGACCTTCACTATGTTAGCGACAAAATCTAGGAACTCCGACCCACCAAACCACAAACAATCAGTGAAATAAGCCTGGGATAGGACCATCTGATTGTGAATTTTAACGAGTAATGAAAGTTCTCCTAACTTCTTCATTTTCTAAGTTAATTTCTCCTAATGAGGAAGATGCAGCATTTATGTATTGTCAAGATATTTATAAATATTTTATATAAAAAGACAGAACCCCAGGGATGATCAGCTCGCCGCAAGCAATGTCTGTTTATAAAAGTTTCTAAGCACTAAACTAACATCTCACACAGAAAGAAATCAATGATTTGACTGAAAAAAGGGCACATTGGTCTATCAAGAAAGCGAATTTGAACAAATTTATCGATACCACTACGCTAAGGGCAGGTTCTTCGTTGATACTGATAAACGAACGCCAGTTAGAAAACCAAGAAGCGCTAGTCTGACTACGTAGATGGCTCATCCCTTACCGGACCAAAATTGGAGGACGCGATCGATAGATCGAGACAATTAAAAGCAATGTCTGCAGAAAACTTGGAGACTAAAGGGGCTGCAAGTCTTCCTAAGGCAGTCGTCAACCTGGTCTCTTCTAATCGTCTGTAGTTGTTGTGTGGGCCAATATTGTTCATACATTTCCTTTTTTTCTGTGGTGGCAGGTTTCTGTCACAAACGCGCTGTTACAAATGTTACATCTTTTTGGGCAAGGACGGAGCTGACACTGTTTCAGGTCAAAAACTGGTTACAAAACCGGCCTGGAACAGATTACGATCTGTTGCTTGTGATGAGCCATGGTGCATAGTTGCAATCCACAAAAAAGTAACAATAAACCCAAGGGAACACTTGATTGTCACCTCTCCCATTAAGATATAGTCAAATCAAACAACAAGACAATCATCATTTACAATTTTGATGACAAGGGGGTTGTTCATTCTAAATCTGTTTTATCAAGTGGTCAATTGTTATTTGAAATGCAAAGAGGATAAAGAAAGAGTGTTCGTTAAAAAAGGCTGAAATATAGGATCCATTTAAACTGAGATCAATTATTGTAACCAAAATGACCAGACAGCATCTGCTTAACTGGCTCTGCACAATCAATGCATCCCGACCCAAAAGTTGAATTCGAAGAGAAGTGGCAAGGACTCATATACCAAACATTTTTTTTTTGTGATATATGAAGTCTGTTCTTTGGCTACGTAAAGTTACTAACAAGTTATTAACTGAAATGTTAGGAGAATATAATATAAGAATAAAAGAAGATTAACATATAAGGAATATTACAATAAAAATATACTCACTTTGCTACATTAAGTCCTCTGAAGAATTTAGCTATATCTTGATCACTACTTTGCCAAGGTAATCCACGTGCACGTACTATGCATGAACCATCAATTTCGTCGTCAATGGAGCTAGAAAAGTAAAATAAATAATACTTAAGAAATATACTTAAAAAACATTTAAATAATAATACTTAAAAAAACATTTTTTTTTTTTTCAAATTAATTCGGTTATTTATCTGTGCGTGAAGGATTGCTTCGGGATATCTTTCACTTCATTTACAATATCATATTTTATGGTTCTTATGAGAACATTTTTTTTTTTTAATTTATAGCAAACAGACTGATAACTTACCCAAGTAGAAACCTAATTTTAATTTATTTAATGTGGCTAACAGTTCTAGGCTGGGTTCTCAGGATGATAGGATAGGTGTTTGGAGGGTTTTCATTTTTCGGGAGGTACATCATATCTTATATTATTTAAGTCACAATTGACCGTTTAAGTCCTTGATGGAATATTCATCGGAATTAGTTTAGAATTAAGAAAGGTGTTCGGAGAAAAAAATAAGGGTTTTGAAGAAATCAATTATCTAAGTTTATTAGATCAAACATGTGTGTATTCACAAATATCACATACCGTTCATTCTGATATGAGTCCATACTGTTAAAAATGCAATGCCCTTATACGAGTAAGTATACATGTTCTTTTTCTATCTCAGTCTGAGTGAATCCGCTTGATAGTGTTCGCGCTGTATGTCTACGTGGAACTGGGAGGTATCGTTTCAGGAACTCATAAAAACACTTAAAAAATAACGTATGTTTGAGACAATTGATCAAGGACAAACGATAGTCCTGTTTCGGCGCTGGTCCCGACGTTAGTATCACTCAGTTTGTCACCTTACGAGGTACGAAAATCGACTCTTGCTAAGAAGCCAAGTGATATTGTCATACAATTCAAAATATAAATATATTCTCGAGGCACATTTAATTTGTTATCTTTCATGAGCTATTTGTGAAACTTTTCTCATTCAATACCAAAACACTCTTGATTATTAGTTGGTTCAGTATAACTTTATGGCTAAAACATTTCAAAGTATCATTAAAGCCTGATTATTTAAATTTAAACGTAAATCGCTACATTGTTAGCATTAGTTTACATTAGACGTGAATCTTCTCATGAATCTTTCCGGGCTAGCGCATCCACGTCCTGATAAATGTCGAACTTTACAATGTAAGAGAATGAAAATCCTTATTTAAATTATGCATTCTACTCGACGTCAATCATGATTACAACTTGTGTGTACTCGTATATGTTGACGAATATAAGAGCTATTTTACTTTACAACACACACTCGACTCCCCAACAATGAAAATGCATTAGATTTGCATCGTGGCCTCAGTGCAATGAAAATTTTTTACACTCATGCATATTTCAAAGCTCCAACGTGTGCACATTTAATAAGTATATTAACCTAAAATGTTGTTTGAATTGTGGAAGTGTATAATGGTCTTGTGTAATAATTAAAATGTATGTTTGCACGTCATAATATGCATGCAATGATAGCTAGAAGTTAGAATCTAATCTTATTTTCATTTTCATATTTAACAATCGAGATAAGCCTCAAGATGTAGAGAATATGATAGTAAAAATAGAATAAGAGTTGGAAAAGTTTATAATATTGGAAAATGAATGTATATTTTTTTTTTTTTTCATTTGCTTTATTTGGTTATTTTGTTTTATTTCCCTCAAAATACAACATTAGCTCTGATCTAGTGTACGCCAAACGATTCAATCACACCAAGTCAATATCCTTGTTTGGTATGCCAAACAAAAGTAAATTTTCCTAAAAACTGAATTGTTTTACAAGGATTAGAATCAACTGGACGAGAAATTGGCATTATAGTGTCCTGATATGACGGTACCAGATGCCATAATAAAAATGACCACAATTTATTTTCCCCAAAACCTTAACCAGGTAATCTTGATCCGTCTACTATGACGGACTCATCACATAGTAACCTTACTTAATTCATAAAAGGGGGGCTCATTTTCATAACTATTCTGAAGATGCAAATAAACGAGCGAATCCATGTCCTTAAATCTGGACGGAAAACGCAAATGTAATCTATACAATAAAGTATACTTAAAAATTTGAGTCCTATTGCGAAAATTGATGAAATTGATGAAAATTACTGAGCAGTAAGAAGTAACATCCCAGAGAGAGAGTATGATAGTATGCGTAAAATATACCCATGCATGCTCGAAATTTGAAGGCAGGGGATTGCCCCTCCAAATGTAACTGTAAATGTAATCTTTCATTGTTCCTTTTCGATATCTTAATAGTTGCATAGACATTCCTATCAAACTGACTATCAATCTGCTTGATATCAGAAACAATAAAGGGAAGTCTAGGTGTGTGAGAGGATGAAGTCTTCGCCACACATTAAGAACAAAATGACCAACTGTGGTGGATGCACTATTCGAGGACACTGTGTGAATATGACGTAAGAAAACTGACTCTGAGGTGGAAGATTCAGTTCACTAGCTTCTGATCAAAGACTCATTTTGACGGTGGGGAATTTTTTTTTTTGCCGAAAAGAGACATTCCTGGCTTCTGGCCTTCCAAGCCAAATGTGCGTCCTAGTGTTTCATCGTTGAATATTGTGCGATTTTGAAGGAGTCCTGTGAGCATCTGCAGAGGATGATCCTGTTTTACATTTCAAAGGGTATTACTGATAAGTTATTTGTGTAACCCACGTGATCTCGGGAATCAATGACTGATACTACTTTTCGTTGCACCAAAAAAATTTCTTGCGCCAAGTGTGTCCAATAAACATACACTACAGGACTCACCTAACCATAGATTTATAGTTAAATGGCTATTGAGGGCACTGAAGCCGATGTTCTTTCCTTTCTCAATAATTTCCTTTGACGCGCAAAGCCCAGCATTCACAAAAAAACGCGGGATTGATGCTGTTTTGTGTCAGCTGACAGCACGCGCACCGATAATATTAGCATCGTGCTGATGCCTAGATGCCTAGAAACTAGATGCCTATTGGACTTTCTTACAAAATTTTGACAGGCAAGCCAAAGCCACTGCGTTACAACGTACTTTATGTCCTACCTGATCACAACTTTTTGGCCAGCACTTGATCACTGTTCTTCTTGACCCTCCTTCTACTCTTAACACCTTAGGCCTTATGAATTTTTGAAAGAAAGAAAGAAAAATTTGAAAGAAAGATTACATTGTGTCCCAACTGGAGACGATTTTTGAAGTCAGCACTTCAACACTCTTCTTCTCGACTCTCCCTTTATTTTCATTGCCATGTTCTTGTGAATTTTTTCGGGTTCATGAAATACAAAAAAAAAGAAGAAATTCGAAAAAAGATTCTTTGAAAGAAAGACAAATTTGTGACGATTACTGAGATTCAGATGAAACGTTACCAAGGACTTAAAGATTTTCGAAGAAAGCGTGCCAGGACGGGTTAGACAAGCGCAAGCACCGTTGGGTTAACAGTGCGTACTAAGAAGCGAAGGACTTTAAAGGAAGCTCAGCGAAACTACTTCTGAATGAACAAGATTTTGTTTCATGAGATCAGGCCGCAATTTCTTTTTTGAATGCAAAATTTTTCTAAATAATTATTTTTAAAAGG
Source organism: Stratiomys singularior (assembly GCA_954870665.1). Classification (NCBI taxonomy): domain Eukaryota; kingdom Metazoa; phylum Arthropoda; class Insecta; order Diptera; family Stratiomyidae; genus Stratiomys; species Stratiomys singularior. Next base: position 6,094,275 of record OX940881.1, on the reverse strand, counting down.
AGGAACCCAGAAAATGTTGAGCTTGTCAGAAAAGATTAACGATTTGTTAAAGAGTCTTTATAAGGTCATTCGGAATTTCATTGAGTCATACGAATACAATCATACGAAACATTTGACTATATCCTTAAATGAAAACCAGACAAGAACTTATGGTGCAGAATTGCTTCGCAATTCAAATCTTTCAGAGAGTTTAAAAGTTCAATTTTCGTTTGTAATCGTTCAGAAAACAAGGAATGAATATCAAACATCAAAAAATTTGAGTTCTCAACTCAGCTTCCTTATACGTTGGTAATTTTCCAGGAGAAATCCATTTTGATTGTTATTCTCAGTATTCTCAGTAACTTGGTCCCAATTCACTGATGACATGTGCGATCCACCTGCCTCGCGCTTTGCTTAGCCTCATTTTCTACCAGCAAAATTAGGATCTTTGTTCTTTTCTCTTGGCTGACACCATTTGCCGACAGCTCCTCTCTACGTGAGTAGACTCTCCTTGGCTTATAATAATAAATATAATATTAATTGACACAGCAATGGTATAGCTTCAGTACCGGGGCGTTGAAATTTCAAGACAAAAAGTACACGAGAATCATGTTTAGCGCATAGTGAGCATACTTAAAGGCAAAGCAAGCTAAGTGCAACTGATAAACCAAGCTATTGTGCTAAATGAATAGAAATTGATATAAATAAAATATAAAATTTATAAAATATAAAACTAATATTACAAAAAACTACAATATTCTCATCGGAGGTTGTAATGCAAGTAAGACATGAAAATAACAAGGACTAGATAGACTTAGCCTGGCTCCTTGTTGCAAGCAGAAATGAAGAAAGTGGTTGCAAAAGACATACGTGATGTTCTCTGATTTATCTTTTGGGCAAACTAAACATTTTCTCAGTCAAATTAGTGTGGGGGATACCCGAAACAAAATCAGCTCAATATCCTCTTCAAAGCGCAGAAAACATTTTGGTGGAACTATCATTGTATGATGTAATATTGCTGCAAAAGAGGATATAGTGGTTTCCATGGAAAATGCCATTAACTAAGCCGCTTATTATACGTTAAAAAATACCTTTTACTTGGAAACTTTACTTCCAATGTTACATTTTTACACTTTTTGAAGGGAATTTTTGCTCCGGTATAGAAAACTTGATGATAGCATGATCTTATACGAGTAGTCTGAGAGAAATCGTTGTAAAACATCCTGTTTGTCAAATTTTGGCATACAAAAAGTTTGAGAGATGTTCTTATCATACTGAAATTATTACTTTCAAACTACGAGCCATACTGTCATTATGTCTAAATATTACGTAGTATAAAAAGGTTGATTTTCAGATATTTAATTAACAGATAATTAATTTTCATTTGGATAGTTTCGAACGGAAAATTCTTTTTAAGGAAACTAAAACTACATACATATAGTTACATAAAATTTGAAGAGTCAGTAACAAAAATATATAAAGTCAATAGATATAAATTGTTCAAGGCACACCACATCAAGTTTTTTGTAATGCGATCTATAAAGGGACATTCTGAACACAAATCACTAGGAAGATATTTTATATATATAGATATAGATATATATATATATAGATATATATATATATATAGATATATACAGTGCGATATAAGCATTATTTTGTTGATCGAAATGAAATATTCAAATCAGTGCGTTAAGGGATATCTGACTTAGTAGACTGAAACCATGGAGCCCTGTGAACCCGGAGCTGCTTTTTGATTAAAATATTTAGTTTTATTTTTTTAATTCAAGCTAATAATCCGTAATAATTAATTTAAGTAAACATTTTGATTAGCAGAAATATAGTAGATTTACAATTATATTTATGTATAGTTTACTTTATTCTTTAGTTAGTCATTTTTAACTCCAAATTTAAGTTAAAACTAATAGTAGAAATCGTACCTGCGCCGTGACTGAAGTAGGTTCGAATATTATCTCAAAAAAACTCTTTCGAACACAAATATTTACAACAATTCTTTGGTCACAAGTTACTCAAATCAATCACTCGATCACTAACTATTTTGTTGAAACACAAAATGTGAATACTTTTTCCCCCCGAGTCCAAACGATAATCGTTGACCTTTGTATTCTCTATTATTGTTAATATATTTTGCCCGAAAATCAAATGCCAGTAGATCCAAGTACACAAAAGACGCGTCAAAAATCAACACGTTGCCGCCACGTTCACGTTACAATGAAAACTGATCTCGGTTTCGAAAGTTGTTAAAGAAAATTGTCACAGAACTTTTCCGAAAAGAATGTATGTATGCATATGAAGTATGTGTATCTGATTATGTGTATTTTGTAGCGTTGTTTTTTTTTCTTTATTTCATTTTCAAAATGATATCGCGATAATATTACATATGTGCGCGGGTGTGTTGGTAAATTAAGGGAAAATAGGATCAGAAAATTGTTGTTTTTTTATGTCCCGCGCTAGATACAGAACGGACTGCTAAAAGACAGAGGAAACATTTTATAGAACACTACTTTGACTTTTAGGACCTCAGTCCAATAATGCTTAGAGTGTTTGGGTACTAAACGCTCAACTCATATGTGCACATACGCGAAGCGTTCACATATAATTTATGGCCAGATCACAATATTGTGTACACAACAGTGTAAGTGAAAAGTTAATGTACGATAATTTTCATACAAATTTAATGCTGGGGAATCGCCTGACGAAGATAATATTCAATTAATGAGTCAAAAAACTAAATTTCACTTGTTTGGACCATTGTTATATGAAGAAAAGAAAGTCTTCAACAACAAAACAAGGCAATTCGGTTTGCCGAATATCCTGTGATAAAGATCAGTGCAATAACTAATACTAGCGACTGTAGCCGCCATTCGTTTAACAGCCTTATCAGTTGGTATGACCAAGTGGAACGCCAGTAAGTAAAAACAAAAACAACAATATGTAGAATAGGTAACATTCTACACATGCAAAGAGCATAGTCACATATAGAAATTCATCGTGCTTCATATACATGACATGCAAATCAAGTCTATCTGAGTCGTTCCGATAAACGTGAACGTCAAGAAATCAATTTCCATAGTCAGCGAAAAATGGATTGATACCAATTTTCGCTGATATTTGTTTCAACATGGAAAAAGAGGAAATAGCAAACGTTGCGTTAAGAGGAAAAAATCAATGACCGACGAACCCAAACATTTCTTCACGAAAGAATTCACTTCGTACACCAACGGACGAATGAGGGAAATTCATGACCAGGTCGTAATATTGTCACAGATAAGATAAGACAGGATCAGACTACATATGAAAATCTCATGGAATCTTAATCAGAAGTTGTTAACATACATGATAAAGCCAACCATCGTAAATCACCGGCCGGTCTGTTGCAATATAGATTTTTTGATTTCGTTTGGTAAAAGAATTATTGAAACAAAAAAAAATAAGATTGCGGATAAGGCTGAAGGTATTGTTTCGCATAAGGTGGAAGATATATTGAGAACTTGGTATATCGACTATGGAATTGGTAGCTAACAGTTGATGAGCATGGAACCTTGGAAAACCTCCCAATCGATTGAAGATCCTGGCTTTGTTCAGGTTCGTACTCTTCTTCTCCCGTTCAAATCGAAAAATAATCTAAAGGGTCCTTGTGTCGATTTTGTGACTCTTTTTTCCAATAATTATACCTTACACTAGTCTGATAGATTCTGATCAGCAAATAGTATGGCACTGATACTCGGGTATGGGACGAGTATCAACTTCAGGTATCGCTCGATCACTCAAATACATTCTATTTCATCCTATCACACGAGTTGATACAGTAAGCTATTGTACGCATGTCTAGTGCTTAGCATTTCCAATCAATAATATCGTGTCAAAGGATGCTCGGGATCTGACTTACAAAACTCCACGCACCACACATTTTTGAGGTACTTAAAGTCCCTGTAAGCTATTAAGGATTTTCTTCGATAATCCATAGAAATGTTTTTAAAGGATGAACCTCATGCATCCAAAAAATTTCTCGCCACATTTTATATCATTCAAATTTCTTTCATTTATTTCGAAAGTTAACCTGTTCGGGAATCCTGCGTTGTAGCATCCTTTTTTATATTATTCAGGATTTTAGTGGCACCTGCACTTATCAAATCATAATAAAATTTTTAAAGAATAAGACATGAAACCTTTTTTTCTCATAATCACATTTTTTGATACGTTGTGGACGATTTATTGAAAAAATTTCCTTCAAAAACAATTTTATTATCGTCTTGAAATTTAAACCACACATCTGTCAGATATATAAAAAACCTTTAAAACTAGAATTTTAACTGCAGAATGAATTTTCGCAAAACGAGGAGTTTTTTGAAACGAAAAAATTTTCTCAATCAAAAATACAAAAGCAAATACAAGGTTAAAATGCTGGCTAGAGACGCGCAAATAAATGTTAAGACAGGATAACAGGTAACAACTTAAAAAACAAAACTTAAAATTTCTAGTCGTATCTGCTGTATTTATAGGACAGAGAGAAGCGTTTTTCAAAAATATGACCAAAATTAAATCATACAGAGGAAAGAAGGCATCGTTATCAAACGAAAAAGAATTAGCAAGGTTGACAATGGGCTAAGTTTCCTTTTCTATTTGAATTTGCTACTAAATATGTTTCAAATCTGCACAGGCTAGATGACTGTTATCAAGGCTGTACCCACTTCAAGGCAGTACTCACAAAAGCATGTCGAACTCCAGCAAAACCAAAGCAGCTTCTTAACAAGAAAATAAAGCAGACATGCCTTACTCAATGCCAGCAAGGATAAAATTGAATCTTTGCATATCGCAAAAGACATGTTTTAACCATAGAACTAATTTTTAGTTTTAATTTTTAGTCATTTGGGGTGAAACCCTGATGATTTCATGTGTAACCGATTTATTATAAATTGACAAATATAATTAACCAACGGCCATGCATTCCAGGACGTTATGGTATAGGGCAAACCGGGACAACGGAAGTGAAATCGTCAGTATTTTTATATAACGGGACAATGCCGAAATGTTTTCATCGATCATCACTAAAAGTCTACTTCCTGCCTGGGAAGATTTGAATTTATAATATCGCAATCCTTTTTCCAGGATTATTGGGCTTCGTGCCACCCAGCTTGTACAGAAAGTATGGCATAGTAATGAGTTTCGCTTAACAGCTTCTATGAAATAAGTGTTTAAGGTGCAAGTCTTTAAGGACGAACCAATGATTCCTGGCTGGGAACTAAGCTAGACTCCGATCCTATTCCTGTTTGATTGTGGTCGGGGTTAGACAGAGAACTCAAAAAATATGAAGCTATGAAAACATGATTGGAATCAATTTTAAATGGGCAGTAATATGTTAATCATTAAATGCTGGTCATCGTCATCTTTCCCTTCCATCAGAAGATTTTGAATTCCCGTCGACTTTCATTCGAGTAGAATCATTGAGTCATTTCGGTGAAAGTTAAAGTCCTGTCGTATATGTGCAAAAATATGAAAAACTGAAAGTTCCATGTTCGATAAAAACTTGCATGTGGAAGAACTCCCCAATTGAGCATTTCAAAATCGCTTTGGGTAAGTTTGGATGTTGGCGCGGGAGACGTGTTTTTGAGGAGAATAACGCTGTACTCTTTTTTTTTATATTCCGGTAGATTTCAAAATTAGACACACTTCAGACTGATCTTCTTTTGGTTATAATTCAACTGTAACGAAAACTAAAGATAATCGAAACGTTTGTGAATAGAATATCAATATTAATACCTGCAACAATCATCAAGGAACAAACAAGTGTCGTGCTTACATTTGAATTACGAATTCTCTCTGAATTGATCATGTATCCTTCTTATATTTAGAGCGAATTCCTTTTTTTTTCGTTCTTATTTCCCATGCTATAATTTTCTAATATTTTCCGCAACCGGCACGTTCAACACACGAATCAAATTAAACCAAGGACTTCTTTTTTCTACTGTTTTGTGAAATCAATCAATAAGTTACCAATTAAATCCTTATCATACTTTCTCCGTTCAATCTAAACCGATCTAGCAATAAAACTGATATGTCACAAGCACAAAACATTGGCGACATCACTTATCCAAAAACTTTATCAGTCAAACTTGTTCGACTGGGGAAGCCATAAATTTCTCATATTTATCGCTCGTCTAAAGAACGATAAGAACCGCATGTTGTATATGCATTCATGCGCGGAACATTTAAAATAACAGCACATACTCATATGATTTCTTACACTACTGGAACGGTAATATCACGAAATAGCTCGGCAAGCGTGAAAATTTCTTGATTGGTTCGAGCAATAGCGTTATCAGTTCAAGAGTTTAAGAGACCAGGTCCATTGATCGCGATACTCGCGTGAGGCTGTCTTATCACTATCAATTTTCTTGTACCAGACTTGAATGCTTAATCTTCGAAAACCACTCAAACTGTTGAATTTCAGAACAGATAAGCCACTAATGATATGATGTAAGACATATTATGTTCAAAGATATCGTTTGATGGCCAATTTCGTTCAAATCCTAGACCGGAGGCGATCAAAGATACAAGTCATCCCTGTTGAGTGAATAGTTCAGATAAGAAAGGTGAACAATTGTATCGTAAATAGATAAACTGAACGATAAGAACTGGATTGATGACTGATATAGTTAACGATATTCAGTCGGATGACATTTCCTTAAAAAAATATTAATTGGAATAGTTTTGATTAGAAAAATGTAAGAAAATGTGAGGTTTTATCTGAAAACTCAATTCGTGACTCAAAACGAGGTCTAACGAGCTCAGCTGAATTGCAGTCGGTTCTATTGCTCCAAGCTGAGTCTACACTTCCAGCGGGTTCCGTTCAAAATCCTTTTACTTATTGCAAGTGGTATTTTGATAACACTTGCTAGATTTTTAAAAGCTGACTCAGCTCACTTGATATTTTCTAGACCCTTAATGGAAATTTGCTTCGGTCGTTTCTTTGTCAACCACACTAGCACAGTCTCAATAAGGTTCTGACCAGCTTTTCCATTTCTAGAAAGGTCGTCATTTTCCTTCACCACTTATCATTTTCTTCTCCACTTATATATAAGGAGTTCACGTTTGATTACCTTTTAGGGTTAGTCCTAAATACGAAGGTTTCCATGAAATCAATATATAACACACCCTAGCGGGCGTTGTAGTATGTTGCCTACAGCTGATAAATACAACAGTGTGTAGATGATGTCTTCAGAACACGTTAGTGTCAAATGGTTCCTTGGACTGTGAAAATGCCAATAGGTAGAAAAGACAACAAGAACACTTAATCTAGTGGAGTTTCAGCAATGAAGCAATTCCCGTATATTCGCACCATAGGGTGCGTTGAAAGAAGTTCACGAAATTTAGGCCATGATAAAATAAACAGGATAACGGCTTATGATGAATCCTAGCTTCATACAGAAGAGTTAATGAATGGTAGAGAAAGCGTCATCAGTTCATAGCATCTGTAAAAACGGAAATTCGAAAGGAAAGAATCCTTGACTTCAGGACATGGGCAGATATGCGATAAACTATCCAGGCACTACAGTATACACGTTATATTAGTGGATGGCTTTCACCAGCTTTCGTTTAAAAATGAACCTTGACTTGCCTCATCCAGTTCGACGAAAAGTATGCCTTTCATAGAGAGGTTCTACCAAGGATCCGTCTGATGTTGATACCCATTGATCATAAGTATGATTTTATATACGTTGTCTGTTCAATAGGGGGCTTCTATTATCTTCAATTTTGCTCAGGTAAGGCTTAAGGTGAGAAGGGGTATTGGTTTCCTGTTTGATCTACTTGTCCTTTGAGCCTGGACGTTCTTTTCTGTTTCTTGTTCAAGATCATAATACTTTACACAAGCATACTTTATTATGCCACATATAATTTACTTTTAAAGGTTGGAGGACTTCCAGTTCAGAAATAAGGTAGTGAGCAAATCGTTTTGCTTCAGCCACGACTTACTATTTCTTCCTGTAGACACTGAAGATGGAAAGTTGCTGAATCTAGTTCGCCATAGAATAGAGAATATTGATGAGAACCGGTGGGGATTCTCGGAAAACCTCGACCTAAAAGCGTGGAAACACTAGAACAATCGTTCCTAACTTTGAATCTTTGTTATAAGATTATCAATTACTACTAGCTTGATTGTTTCATAAAAACTAGCAAAAAATGTCAGGTTCGATTTTGAGTTCTACAAGACAGTACACAGTTCTAGGACTTTTTACGAAAACATTCAAAACTAATCATTCAAACACGATTTGGATTCAAATTCTACAGTACAAAACCTTCGGCAGGATGGAGCAAAATTTTCTGACCTTCGGAAGAGAAAAATCAATTCAAAACTGACGGTTAAACTAAAGAAAACGTTCTTTAAATATTTCCAGACCTTCTTTTGGTTTTATTTAATGTAGAGCTTCAATCAATTCCAATAAAAGGATAAAATATACATTTCAGTAATAATGCCATAATAAGGACTTTCGTTTACGGGTTGGTGAAAACGGACATCAAAATTGAAATGGGAATTGTGCGTAAAAATAGTTTGTCTAGTTCTAGTAATAAGTAAAATAAGCAGACTCACTATAATCTGAGTACGTTTTTTGACTTTAGGTGGTATCTGAGGTATCATAAAAAGGACATACACATGAACTTATTCATCACATACCGATTCAGGTGAAGTAAAAGATAAAATATACTGAAGAATCTTCATTTTAAAGGTTTTTTTATCCAAATTTGAGAAAATTTCGCAAGTCACGACTGATCCAACTAATATTTCTTTTAAATAATAATGGTAAACAGTCAAATTCAAAAGCCTATCGAAAGAACAGCCTACCAACCAAAAGACCTACCAAAAGACAGCCATCGAACTGCAGGGATATGTGGAAAACAATGAGCGTCTACGGCGATATCCTGCAAAGGCAACGCCATAGAGGGAAAGGTGAAAAGCTTGAAGAGAAGCGGTTGAACTTTTGGTATCTGCTCACCAAGAAATAGTCTAAAAACTTCCCAGAGTCCGCTTAAAAGTCCAGGCGAAACATCCAGCGAGATATTCGATTAACTTACTGGAGGTAACAACCTCAGACTTATCACAAGACTTTACAATGATCGGATCGAGACAGGCTGGACCACTGTAAAAGTCTGAAAAACCTGAAATTGCTAATGGCGATGTCCATGGTTAAACTCAGCAGGAATACACAGCTTTTACGCACTGGACGTAGCTTCAAGTGCGTTCAATATGTAATAGAAAGAATAGGATAGGGATAAACAGCAAACCCACAAATAACCCGTGATCCAAAATTAGGATTCAAAATGTATATCTACTGGGAGAGTAAGCAATCAAGGAAACATCCAACTTCATTTTGTTGAACAAGGAATTTCTATTCGTCGTGATAGACAAAAATATCATTCCTTTTTATTTGCAGAATGCCTTGCGAATCATCATCAACCTATGGATGAAAGAATGTGATTTTCAAGCAAAATCAATTTTAAACCTGTATAGCTTTATCATAAAAACGTTTTTAATGCGTTCATTGTCAATCAGTTTATTCCCTTGATTTAAGTCCCATTGGAAATTGCTAGCCCTGATGGGTCTTCAAAGATCCATCTTTTGAACGGAGTGTGAGTACTCTTACTTCTACATCATTCGGAAACCTATTCACACCTTATAAAGGGATAATACGCAGAAAATAATGCTATTCGGACGTCCCAGATCATAGTACTGAACAAACACCGTCGAAAATGTTAGAATCATATGTGTTCAAGTCTACTAAAGGGAAAATTCTTCTAGGACGAACTCTTCTTTTGGAGAGAAATGAAAAAATTCAAAAAAATTGTTTTATTACGACAGAAAAATTGTGGACGAAATCATGATAGTTCGATTTCAATGCTTATTCTTAGAGGAAACACAGAGTATAGTTTTTGGAGACCATTTTGAGGCATTTAAAAAGCATTTTGAAAACTTAAAATTAATCGCTGAACTGTCTTAACATGCTCATTAGAACTTGGAAAATTCAGCAGCCTTTACTTTAACTTAAATTTATTTAACTTCAAATTTATGCCAAAGATGTGAATGGATGAAATTGTGTTAAGAAGTATCAAAAGCGAGTAAAAGTATCCTACTTAGATCAGTTTGCGAATACAGAACTTTTGCAAACTAGATGTGTATACACAGGAAAAGGAAGCTTTGAGTATACAAACCACAACACAGTCTGTATTGTGTCTATAAGCTATGAATGCGAGGCATGAACCCTTGTGCAAGCATTCGAATAAATACAATAAACATCAGAACGGGAGAGACCATGAGGAGATGGAGATCATGCGGAATGAGATACAACAATAAGATGTATGAATTTTATCTAACCCATAAAGCTGCAGAATAATCAGTGATCTCATCCCCTGCAGAGCATGGAGCATTGTCGAACACCAAAAAAGTAAAGTAACCACGTTGGACGAAGCGACTAAACGAAGTGCAATAGAGAGTCTTCCAAAGCAATGCAAAACTAACTGCCCCGAAATTCCGAAATTGGAAGACCTAATTTAAACATGGAGAAAAGCAGAAGGTCTATCTCCGAGAGTGATTACAGCGCCTGAAGACGACTTGAACTAGGTCAGAATTTTCTATGAAGAGAGACAAAACTTGAACCTGATAGTTATGCCAAACTTCTTGAGGTACTTCCAAATGACGAATGAAAGGAAACTAAAAACGGAATAGAAAAAAGGCAGACGAAAAAAAAAACACTTTCTAAGATACATGAAATATTACAATAATATTTTTGAAATACATTCCCACAAACATTTATGGCATCGTTAAACTATCCATAAAATAACACGCACTTACACTTCTCGTGCCCTGTACAATGTAATCCTGACGTAATATAACGAGAAGAGGGAACAAAAAGTAACATAAATAGATGCATATCCAATATGGAAGCTACATGCATTTCTAATCAACGAAGATATACTTGAAACGAAGAAAAAAATTACACTTACCAAGAAATAAAAAAAATATAAATAAATAAATGAAGTTGCAAGAAATATGTAGAATCCGAATGGATTAGCGCTGGTATAAAAAAAAGAAATTGCCTGCAACCTGCAACCTGCAACCCGCAGACGAGCTAGCAAATGGGCCTCAAAGTATCTATAAAACTTGCATATCAGACTAGATTGATTGTGTAATGTCGTTCCATAAGATGTTTCATGTCAGCACGCAATTTACGTGATTCGCGTTATACGCTTTTATTACAAGATATTGTACATTCTAAACGCAATTACATCGTAAAATCGTATGCAGATGCATTAAAAATTCTCGTTTTTTCTTCTCGTTTTAATTAAGTTTTTATGTTTGCATTGCAGAAGTTTTAATTTCGGAAAATTAAAGATAAAATATGTCAAGTATATTAACTTAATAGTTCGTCAAGTATTTATTTATTGAATGCACTCCAAACAGGTTTAGATAGGCGAAATGATGCGTTAATTTGAATTTATGGTAAACTTAAAAACTTACCAAATGCCAGGTTCTAATGTTAAATTGACAATTTCATTCGCTTCGAATTTGTGACCTAAAAAATAAAAATATGATTTGTTTGAAATTCATATTTATCGACTCAAGAATAAATGGACCACATACATTAAACATATTTAACTTCCCATTATCTTGTTCCATATCAATCGTGGTATTATAATGGACTTACAACATGCGCCATTCATTGTTAATCGAATCTTTCAGGTTGAAAAATTATTCTAGTGTAAAAATGTTTGTAACAGTGCTAACGTTAAATTATCTGATATTCACGATTGATAAGGATAATAGGCGAGCTATAATTTTTTCAATGATTTTATTTTGAATGTAAGACCTACCAGCAGCTAGTAGAGCTTGTATGATTGTCACCATATCTCGAGACTCTTTTATGTAAAAATCTGGATCATCAAATGAGGTTAAATCGAGTTCTGAAAACAAAATTAAAATAGACATGAATATTTAGGTATGCAAGGTCGGTACTCTTTTCTATAATTACAGATTTCTTTCTAAAATTTATATTATAAATAGCATAAAAACAAGCAAGATTTTCATTTGACTCTAACGCTGGTCTCGAAATATTTGCAAACTCCTTGGTAGTCTTATATTTTTACATAACTTAATAGAAAATCAAACTAATAAAAAGAATCTCGAAAGAAAGCGGAAAATGGCGTATTAAATTTTTAAATTAACCGTTCTGATCAGGCTTATAAAGATTTAGGAAAACTTGAATTTAGACGAAATTGAATTCGAATCTACGTCTTTTCCAATACTCTTTCGTACCAACTTAAATCCAAACGTGTCAAACGATCCAGTTCACGTCATTTTCCCCAAAATTTTCAAAGGTTGGCGATGAAATTGAATAGCAGCTACAACAATGGAATTAAATCCTGGAAACGTGTCAAAAAATGCTTTCTAATTCAAACAACAAAAGCATGATATATAGCCTCCTAGGACCAGATTAGAGGAATGAAGCGAAAAGATTCGAGTCAACACGTCCTTTCTGCCAAGGGGAGAAGATCAAAGCTATCGTTCAACTGCGTACGCTCCAAATCATGTTAGAAGGCAGCGAAGAAAGCTTAAAGTTGAAGGCCCAAAAGTTATCCAAACCTAACAAAGAAAAATTACAAGCTGTGAAACCAATATAAACAGCTAAAAAGATCAGGTACAAATATACCACGGTTAGACAACCAAAAGACGGGAGGACATACCTCGATATTTTTATGGAAATAAAGAAATGTAAATTCTGAAAAAAAGCGCCAGCAAGAGAATGGTTAAGCGACTAAAACCAGCAGCAATTTCGTGGGACTCGAAGTGCAACCAATAAACAAGGTCCACAAAGGAAATTACGTCAAGGACCTACAACCAACTGCCTCATAAGAAATAAGAGTTATTAAATGTTTCCCAGAAAGTACAAGTGCCTTTAACTCAAAACATTTTCGGGCGGAAACTCTTTTCCTGAAAACTTGCTGCCTGTCATTCTTAAAAAGAAAAATTCAAAACAAGTTGGAGCCTAAAATGCTGGCTCATTTGTTTGAGGAAGCAAATATTGTCTGGTCAAATATTTAAAGGAAAATTGTTACGGGTGGCGGTTGCTAGCTTCATTACGAAAGTAATACATCAACTGTAATGTTTTAATGCGCTGAGGCAACCAGTCGAGAAGCCGAATCCTAAATCACATAAATTTCTATGATTCAAGTAAGGATTAATCTGGTTCCCCTACCGATTGCCCGCATCACAAAGATGTATAGAGCGCATCAACAAATTAAGTCACTAAATTAGAGTGACTAAACGACGGATAGAATTTTTGAATTCCAACAAAAAACTCTGTAAGTTGTTCTGCGAATTAGCTAGATTCAGGTCATGGGACATTAAATTACCCTTTAGTATAGTAGGTCTCAGCTGTTTCACAAAAAAAGTTTTAAAAAGTCCTTCAAACATTCACCAACAAATAAATAATCCTACCTTTGAACCTACCTCGTTCTTAACAAATGAAAAACATTGCATATGTCTTGCACAAACAGCTTGCGAGATAAAAAAAAGGGCGACCTACTGCTGATATGCAGAACGGTTCTAGGACCTTCCAACGAATTTCGTAACTGCCTCCTGTCTCTGTCTAAATAATGTCTCAGGTATTCAGATAAGATATTTTTCAGTAAATGTTTAACTATGAACAAGATTATGTTGATGTTTCAGACTAGACACGAAAAACTGAAGGATGTTGTCTCTTAAAACGGAATGCAGAGCTTTTTTAGCGACTGATTTCAATACTAAGCCAATTGGAAAGAAGAATTACTGGTGTCGTGAAATCCGATCCGCGGAAAGCAGGTAGGATGGGAGCTATTCTGCGCAACAAACCACTTTAGCGACGCTAAATCAGTATGGCTCATTCCCCAATTTTCAGTACGAAAAACATGAACAAAGCTATGCTGAAATACAAATATTATATCTAAATTTGCATGAAATAAGCTCAAAACAAACTTCTAAGCCTAAGAACCAATCAGTCATGCTCTAAAAATGTCTTGATGATAACTTAAAATATTTAGTTCCAAATTGCAAAACAGATATCATAGATATATTGAGGATTGAGGAGGTTTCAATCATTTAAATTGGTTTATTTGTTTGATTTGCTCAAAATTTGAAATTACAACTTCGAAAGACAACGGAGAGGAGCCCATTTTTATAAAAGTACAGACGACGATATTGAAACATTTTTATTCGCACCGAGGTTTGACTGTGCATTTTGACAAAGTTACAATACGAGACATCTTCAAATATCCAAATATCATGAATCTCAGTATTATGACCTTCAGAATTTTCTCAACTTATTGTTTGTTTTTCGATAGACGTTTAGGGTTATTTCAAAATTCTCTGATGAATCGCGCTCATTTGAATATGAAACAAGTTTTAGGATATTTTTCACGTCGAAATTGAAAACAAAACTGGCGAGCTTCAAACGTAAAGCTTGTGTTCCTGCAAATGAGTCATCTCCAAATAAACCACAACTTCATTTTTATTTAAACCTTTTGCAAATAAATCCAAAATAAGCAGCGAAACATGTGACAAAAAATAAAGCTCGATCAAATGATCAGTGAACCACAGAAAATAATGGAATTCATGATTTACATTGAACAAATTTTTCAGCCTATCCTAAAATGCCTATCGCATTTTTATTTTCTGAAAAAACGAGAACAGAAAGAGCAAGTTGTATGAAAATTTGTAATTGTTAACATCCTCGACTGTTCACGGAAGGATTATTAATTCTCGGTAGTATACACTACTATAATTCACTCAAAGTCTGACTCACGTAAAATTCATCGCACAGACGTTTTCTATAAAATAATTTGATATTCACGCTTCACAAAAAACTCCTAAGCAAAAACTAATTTATAAGCATGAATTAAAATTTTTGCAGACACATAAAAAATTGAAAAAGTCCACAGACACACCATACCAGACATAAATTTTAAACTTCACTATACAATATCGATTTTTTCTTTACCCGCACGAACACTTTCCTTTTCGTTTCTTTACTGAATAATGTCTTGGACGGAGATTTTTAAGATCACAGACTAAACAAGACCAATGTTATTCAAGATCGAGACCCATGCCATAAGAAAATGACGAGAAGGCTAAGAACTTCGCAAAGAACAATAGCTTTTTAAGGGGGGAGTTTGCGAAAGAGTTTGCAGTACGCATCAGGATGCTACTTTTCCTAAGCGAATCAGCTTTATTTTCAAATCACTGAAACTTGTGTGTGTCGATTCTGGTGAAACTAGGAAGGGTGGCGCTTCATTAGAACTCAGAGATTATCCGTGAATGATGAATTGTCACGAATCAATGGAGGACTCGACTGAGAGTTTTTGTCAACCGACTTGAGTCCGCCTTAACTTACAACGTGATCCATTCACAAACAGAAATACCAAATACCTTCGTAACTGTATAAAACTATACGCAAATATGTGACACTATTGGAAACCGACTAGAGATTCTAGGTATGCTGTTGAATCTAGAACTTTAGCGCAAATGTAGTATCGAACGGAGTCTTAAAATCTAATATCGAATTCAAACAACTGATGACTCAACTCGCTATTGATAACTTTATGCTTTTTTTTCTATTTTATTTTTTTAATATTTATATAAAGATATATTTCTTGCTCAGATTGTTTACACGATCTCTACACATACTATAAGACTAAAGTGTTGATAAAACGTGAAACAGGTTGACCATTAAACACGTCCAACAGACTGGGTTTAAGATCTGAGAGGATAACTCAAATGTTTTCAGGGTCTAATTTTAACATATTCTTTTTGGGTACCACAACATTTGAGAGGGACCTTGCAGTCATATGTTAGGATCACATATGGCCAACGAGAAGACTGCAAGACAGGTATGTACTATGCCATCTCTTAGAATCAACATAAGAACTTTTAATATATTACCAGACGCAAATTCGTTCAGAGGCAAAAGACAAATTAAGCCTCAATAAGCTTTTATCGTCAGCAGAAGACCAAGGTCGATAATGTTTCTTTCAAGTGGAATTCCTTCCGCTTGTGAAATCTCAATGTTGGACGATTCAGAAACATAAGACGACTTTTACCAAAAAAATAAGCAACCAAATTTTGCAACGACCCTGGTTTTGCAAAAAAAAACTGCGGTTTTGTCTTCAAGGTTTATTTATGCTAAAATTAATAGTTTATTCACGTCACAATTCCGAATAATTCCCTGAGTGCACTAACATATATGTTAATTTATATTTTTTACAATGTTAATGATCGATATCAAGTGGTTGGGAATAGAATATGAAACAGCGGAGGTCACGTACTGGACTAGATAAATTCGTTATTGATTACATATATCAAGAATCTTAAAAACTATTTCACACATATGTGTGGTTCGCGATTCTATCCATGATTATCTTCTTTTTTTATGAAAATTTCCGATCCTTACCTTTTAAAATTTCCGCTATACTAAGTGGCAATGGTGGCAACGCTGGCATCTGTGCCAATTTTTTAATATCTTTGACGGGCACGAGGGCTCGGGATAGCTCTTGTGACTTATATCTAACATATTCTTTACGTAGATCACTAAATCTACAATAGTATGAGGGTAGTTCTAGTTCTTTGGCACATGCTTCGGGATGCAAGCATTGACGTAGTGGCAATTGACCGTCAGTTATAAAACGAAAATTTGATGATTCTGGATCAATTTGTAGAGAGCGTACATAGCTATCGAACTGAAATAAGAGAAGAAATAAAAAATTGAATTAATAGATTATTCAAGCAATGATTTTTTTGTCATTGAAAAGTTAAATGTCACACGACATTCCCAGATGTTAAAAGATTCCATTTATAACTAAATTTTTACATCAAAACAGAGAATGCGAATGTAAGCGAGTAAAATGCCACTCATATTCACTCATCATCTCCTACTCATGAGCGGAACGCAAAGTGGCCAGGAATAACACGTGGCTCTCCGCATAAATAGCAGTTTAACCACGCCGAAGTGGCGCTCAAGCCTGGTTCAAAACAAAGAGAAGGGTGCTCTGTTGTTTTTTTTTGTATAGAAGTTAAATGTATAAATATAGAAAATCGCCCTGCTTTGTAATGACATTTGCGAATATAAAATGATCATAATAATAAAAATGAAAACAAACGCCGACCTGTTCAAACCGTTTACAGAGAGCCAAGCTCGACATAAGCAGTCAGCAAAATGAAGACAGTTTTGGGTGAAACTTCCATTTCCTGAAAAGTCCATTTATATTCGGCAGATTCCCATTAAAAAGGCGAGCCAGAAAAAAGGTAGAAAATCACATTTGAAAATTTTCACTTCCCAAAACCGACCACATTGAGTCACAAATCCCATAATTTTCAATCGACCAATATAATTTTGGTACTATACGGCAGGAAATTTTACGGCAGGATATTTATTGTGTAAGCTTCAGCGGGTACAAAAATCTCATAAAAGATCTTCCTAAACACGTCTGCATTTAGCGGAGAGAAAGGTTAAATATTTTTGAAACTTATTTATCCTGCAATTCTACACATGATAACGCCAAGGATCTTATTAGCTCTACAGAGAGCCAACTCCACTATTATGAAAGCGTAGTTTTTTGTCTAAAATAGGGTCGAAATCTACGATTTTTCCACTCGATAAAGTAGATGGTTGGAAAGAGCAGTGCCAAGAGATCTACCTTGAGCTACATCATTGTATAACTTTGGATTATTATCCTATACATTTAATGTTTTGATTTAGATAACGATTTGAGAGGTACGGAACACGCTATTGTAGCAATAACACAATCTAGGGTTATTGTAATTTGCAGACTCTTCAGCACCTCAGAAAACCAGCGGATGTTATACTGAATGTAATACGATTTCAGTTGGCTTGCCATCACCAATACTACTCATTTTTGTAGGCCGAAGGCAGAAAAAATGTCATTTTAATGACCTCCTAGGCTTCGTTGGACTGAATACAGTCTTGATTCGCTTACATTCCATTACTTTTCACACAAACCACGTAATGAATTCGCAGTGTTTGGTTGCATTTTTCGTCTAAGTTCGCACATCATTCTTGGATTGTTCTCGAAGACTAATGATTTCAAAAAACAGCATAGGAGGAAGTTGTTTGAAATGGTATCCACCTTGGCAGTCAGTTGAGATTGCCATTTTTCGAAATAATTTTCGAAGGAATTTTTCTTACATCGTGAAATGTTCGGAAAGATGTCTGAAAAGTCGCACAGATATAGAGCGTTGTAAACATTGTCAAAAATTTTCAGTTTGGATCAGAAAATAGCTTATTCCTGCTGCGTTCACTATTGACGGTTATATGATTTCTACTTTTAAACTTCTTCTTTCTTCTTTTTGCTTTTCTATCTTAATCTCAATTCTACTTTTAAAAACTAAGGGTCAATCACGCCTTGAGTCCAAACACCAAACTAAACAATAATTTTCTATTTATAGGGAGGTTTTTCCTCATTCCAATTCAATGAGGATTGCTCATTCACATACCCATTAAACCAGAAATGCAATTTGCCCAAAAAAAAACTTTCGCCAAAATTTGAATTGACTCTCGACTTCTCCAGTTCGCAAAAGTCCGGTCGAAAGTAAGACAAATGTACGAGCTTTACGCAAAATCCTCCACATTGTCATCTGCAAAAGTGAGAGTTCTTTCAAACAACGCGGAACAGTAATTTGGATTTTTTTTTGACGACGACAAAAAGAATTCCACCGATCTGCAACTGAACCAGTTCCTTCAAATTTGTCGGTAAGGTGATAAATAGAGTAGTCGAATAGTTTATTGCGTGGGCCATAAGTTTCTCATAATGCATCGAATTTCCTCTCAACTGTGATGATAAACTGATAAACTTTGATGAGAAATGTTAATAATGTCGACGCGATATTTTATCGCCAATCTTTCAAGACCATTCTAAGCACAGCAGCGTAAATACAAACCAGCAAGACCACTTCAAATCAAAACATTACGTCGAAAAACTACTGGCAGTTCGAATGGGCCTCACCAAGAAAGAGATAAATAAAGAGAGCTTTGCAAGACAGAGAGCTTGAAAATTAAATAACGTCGATGATTGGATATATCGCGTTTCAAGCTTTCTGATCCTTAGTGTATGTAAGAATTATTTTTGCGATGTAAGACTAGAAGTAAGTAGTTGTGAATGAATGCAAAATTTAAGAGAATGCTAATGCGCATCTCATCAGATTTTAGTCTTTATGTCCTATCTCCAACAATTTTTGCACACTAATACCGATTTTCCTTAAAAATGGGAGTCGATTGGTTGGGTGATGGACAAATTCGAAATTTCTTCGAAGTATTAGCGCCATTTAGTGGTTACCTAAGTGGTTATTTCATTTGTATTGATAAAGTTTTTCGCATTCTTTCGTTTAATACAAATAATTCTCCCAAAAATTTGTGTAATAGCTCAAAAAAAATATATGATCGCTTTTTCTAACTCTTTCTGCATGAAGCCCCGGGAAGTGCAATCCCTTTTTTTTTGTAATTACGTTGTGGTGCAACCATCGCGTAACTACTAGGAAGCGCTAACTATCTGACGTGTCTTCAGGAAGAAGGAGACATGAATACCCAATGAGGCAAGCAAAGCGAGCTTTCACATGATACAGAGCTTGAAAATAAGTTGATGCTGATTAGTTGATTAGAGATAGCAATCATAGTTTGAATTGGCTTTTGTTTTTTTGATCATTGTTACAATGGCGGCAGTTGAAAGTTTTGACATTTTGACATTTTAGTAAGCCCTTTACTTTAATCGAACAATATTAGACTATTATATGATTACATGTTGAATTGCGTAGGGAAAATTTTCCGAGGAATGAGAGGTATGGCAGGCTGGTTTGATTGAAAAAGAACAACAGCACTAGTACGTTGCTAGAAAAAATAAACGTAGCATTATGGATTCCAGACAGTATCTGGACCGTTCTTTTTACGTCAATTTAAAGCTTCAAGCAATCTATTTTGAAAAATGACTTCACTTTACCTTTCTCTATGTTTCAATTGGAAATTAAAAGAATTTGAGATATTTCGCTGAAATTTTGTGTTCCTGGGAATTGAATTATTATTTTGTTCCATTGGAACATCACACTGAAATATGTACAATCAAGGCTGAGAATATTTCGATATCGTAAGAATTATCCCGGATTGGTGCTTCTTGATATTCGATTATCATTTCCTTAAAAAATTTATTACAAAGAGAAGGTTGCGAAAAACTTAAAGAGAAGGTTGGAATTAGCTAAAAATTGTAAAAAAATAATTATATTTTCAAAAAATAAAAAGGATTTTAAAAGGAGGCTTTTAAAGGCACATTGTTTCTTTGTGAAATGTCACGAAACACCGTGATTGGCAACCTTATGTAACAATTTGTAGATTGTCTCAAGGATGTTGAAAAGTTTGAAATATAAAGGTGCAAGCGTGTCTGATCTGCCGGGATTCCCTGAAATCATTCGCTGTAAACAATGGTGAACCAGTAATGACTTTACCCATTTGCTAATCTCAACACTTTCAGGTATAACATTTTTTCATCAACAGACATAAATAATTTTGTATGACCCACATAACATAATCCATTACAGTGGATTGTTTTGCAAAATCTCTTTTTTAGAAACTTGACAAACTTCTTGTTTTCCTTTTTGTTTGATATGAAATGAAAACATGCAGCCTACAAGAGACGAACTACATGCCTGGTAATTTGTATTCACATGTCGTTAAGATCAAGATTAAGTGCGACCATCTACTATGCATGGTTGTGGCTAAAGAAGCAGTAAATCATAGAAAAAAGAGAGAAACAAATAAAATCATTGTTAAAAGTCCAACCTTGGCTTACCTTTATCTAAATGTTATTTATGCATGTATGTTTGTTTGCAAGTACGTGTCTATGGCCGAACGAACGAACGAACGTATGGAGGAATCAACTCAGGTGGAATATGTCAACGCGGCTTTCGTGAAATCTTTAATGTCTACCGGCACGAAATGGTATTTGATTGTACCTTAAAAGTTGCAATGCCTAACATTGTTCATCTTTCGCAGAAAAAGACAAAAATAATAGCATGAATAACATCAGGTAGGCTCGAATCGCGGTCAGAGATTTTCACGAGTATAAATTTTATTTCTATTTTTACTAATTGACCGTGAATTCGCTTATTCTACCAGGACTTTCTTTTGTGAGCCTAATGAAATTTCTTTTCCTTATTGAAATTTTTGAGAGAGCTTGTCCGAGGGAATTTCCTGATGAAAACAGTCTAAAGTCTACCAGAATTTTTCTAATTGCAAGTTCACTTGCGTGGCGATTGTCTTAATGACTTCCTTTTTCTCGGGAAGTACCGGCTTAGAACAAAACAACGCTGGACATCTTAACATACCGCTGTTGTTGCGCTAACCACACCTTTGTGAGCTTTCAACATTTTCAAAGTTAGTCAAGCAGTCTGTCTACGCAAATTGAAGAAGTAGAAGTCACATTGAAGAGTAAACAATGATACCAACAGTAGTAAATCTGATGTGGAATCTATGAATCTCATCATTCAAACAAATATCTTTTAGCGGTAGAGAAAAAATTTAAACCTTTGACTGGTGACTATGGCTCAAAAGATGTCATCATGATGGAATTCTGGGTATAATTCACACGTTGACGTAAATTTATTGAGAACGTTAGCTTTGCATACGAAGGAAAATACTTCAATTAAAATTCAACTAGGTGCGTTGAAAATTTTATTGGTTTACGACCAATACAATGGCATTTCGCAGGTGTATGCCGATATTGAGGCAGACATTCGAAAATTTCTACGTTGTCATTTCAGAATAACTAATCTTTTCAACGAAGTGCAAAACTCAATTAAACATGCAAATAGAATTCAAACTTTCAACGTTGTAAGTTTCACCAATAGGCAACATTAATAAAACAATTAAATTTATATTTTTATATGATACCAAATTATTTGAATCACGTGAATTTGAACCTACTGCATTATGCACGATTTTAATCGGCAATATTTCAGTTCAAAAGGCCAAATCTTATAATTTCTTCGGATTAGTGGTGAAATAAAATTTTAAATAATAAAAGCTAGCACCAATTGGAATATGCAACATATTTCCTGAAAATTTCCGCAGATTTTCATCTCTTTAATTCCCGCGACTGCGTGAATGCCTACTGCAAAGGGAGCCAGACAAGCAGCCGCTGGTTAAGTTCCTTTGCTTGCAATTGGAGCATGCAGTATAGGCACACTGAATTTCTATCCTGATACTGATATTGCCTCAATGTGCCTTCGGTTGTTATATCAATGGCAGATGCCAAATAATCTCAATCTTCTCTCCAGCTACACTCATCTTTGTAGAGTGACACCACCCTTCCGTGCACACAGTCTTGAATTCCATTGTGAACTGTCAATTTTGTTATATCCTTGCCCACTAGAATAAAGCTTGCCAGTGGCATTGTGGGGCCCACATTGAAATGTCCAGGTCACCCTTGAGAAAGGCTCTCCGAACATAAATGGGCCGCGTACTTCGAGTCATGTTTTAGAAGCAAGTATGATCTAGCTTGACAAACTGATGATAGAGTCCGAGGACTGAGGTCCTTGCACTATGCTGCAAGAATAGCTAAATGACTCCTGCTAAGCTAGTGCAGAATATTCCGAGGGTTGAGAGTCCAGTCTAAAAATTTCGGATACCATGAGCATTTTTAGTTCCAAAAAACTCCCTTTTCTTACTATGTTGCTTTTCAAGGATGAAAGTTTAGTTTTGTTACTCTTAGAGTAAAGAATCGAAGAAAAAATAATAAGTATCGGAAGGTGAGAGTGCACTGGAAGATGATGGTATATATCTACTTCAGGTAAGAAGAACACTATCGTCAACTTCAGCACATGAAATAGTAATTTCGATTGTAAGTACCCACAATGCTTAGGCTCCACCTCACAGAATATATTACGAAACAGTTCAGCGCTGATCAACGACCTTTTACAATCATTGCCCTAAACGTAAGGGTCAATGAATAATAATAAAAGTAATGTTGAATTGTAGGACTCCAGAAAAAATTTTATATTATAAGAATTACATGTGTTATTCCAAAAATACAGACAAATAAATGAAATATTTGATATTAAATATTTCAAAATCATGCCCATGATCTGTGGTATAATAGTCGAGAAACAAAAGGGCTAAAGAAGAAAGTAAGTATATCCCAAAAACGCATAAGCGTTGAATGAGAAAGTGTAAGGTAAGGAAAGAAATATGTCACCTATTCAAGCGTAACGAGGTTTATACGAGATTTTAAATTGCAGATCCTGGCGCTGTGAAAAATACCGCCACTTTTCATATTTGGCCTGATAGGGATGGGAATTTTGTTTGTATGTTTACAGAACGAATTTCCGGCGTTCTAAAACAAGCAAAGAACAATACCGTCAAAGTTATACGCCACTAGTCATTCGTAGGATATGCTTAAACGTCAAGGTTTTCATTTTTTGAATAAAAGAGAAAAAACATACCTGTTGGAAAAAAAACCAGCCACAGTCTAGTCGTGAATAATGATCCATGTTGATCCTTCCTACGGATGGAGCTTTATCAGCTACCCGTGATATCTAGATATGGCTTCAGGGATGAATTACGTAGAACGAGTCCAAAATATACTCCACATGGTAGTATCCAGCAAGCCCGGCCACTATTTTGCTTAGTTTGTTTATTTTTTCTACAACTAAATGTCTATTTCTTGTATTTTCACTGACCGTCTAGAAACCGTGGGAAGATGTTTACTATTCAATTTATTGAGGAATCTCCAGAGAAATAGGGTTAAATCTATCCTGTTTTTTACATTCGCATTTCGGTAAATGTTTTTTTGAGAAGGTTGGCAACATTGGTGATAATCGTGCTCCATATTTCCATCAAAATTTAAAGATATACGAAGAAAGGTGTAAGGGCTTTCACGATTGGAATTTGTTAGTCGACAACCGTTGGTCTATACCCACAAGTACTGATCCTAGCCAGTATGAAAAAGTGAATAGTTTGGGTCAATTACGATTTGCTGATGTGTTGAAATATGAAAAATTACGAGAAAAACATAACTAATATTTTGAAAAAAAATTGAGGGTTTTTTCTACAAATTTGAAAATGAAGCATGTTTTCTTCATCAGCAACTTTTTTAGAACTGATTGTTTCATCGGTTCACATAAGTTTCATTTATGTGAAAAGGAATCCACATTCATGTCAATTAAATAATGGATGGAAAAGTATTCAAAAAAAATTTGGATTTGTGTTGCGGCTAAAAAGGTGAATACAGAATGACAGTTGATAGAAGCAGAGGGAAATTAAGCAGAAGAACAATAAATCATAAACAATGCAACCATACGTTGTAAATGTTATAACGAGGCAACATGGCTCTAATACCGTCCTGGGAACGTCCCAGTCTCTCAGGGTCTAATCCAGCCGAATAACTCTAACGGAATTCAGAGTTTTGTAAGCATGAGATAGCCCATAAGTATATTTCTTACTCAACAAGAACGTGTTCACATACGCCCTTTGATACAAAAAAACTAGTTTGGGGCCAGCATAAAAAATTAGGCCGTAGTGTACAACCTTGGAATTTTTACAATTTCTCATGTGTGAACTTCTTCAATAGTTTGCACATCACAGATGACATTACAAATGATATTGGGTGTCCCATACTTAACTAGTCTTCAGCAATTTATATGTTATTGTCAAATTTGAAATAGTTTTGTGGCGTTGCTGTCTTTGATCCCTCCAAGGAAAAAGCCTAATGCATATCCAAAAAAATATACACCCCGACAGACAATCCAGAACGAGCTAATGACCCTCAACGCACCCCTAACAACAACAGAAAAAACGCTAATTTTTCTATCTAGAAACTTAATTGAGGAATATTCTAACGTGATGTATATTCCTTTGGATGATATTTAAAAAAATTAAAAGTTATATCGACAATTTTCGGATTCGTTAACTGGGATAAGGAATTTACGAAAATTGAGAATTTTCGAATGCAAAGTTTTTGGGAACGGGGACCTGAAATGATCGATTTTCAAAAATTAAAAATTTTTGGATACAAGAACAGTGAAATGTAGTTTTCTCGCATTAACTTATCCGTCTGGATGAGAATGCTGCATGCCTCGCACCACAAATGTTGTCTGAGGTGTTTGGAAACGATCGCGTGGGATACTTGACCACATCCTGCATATTTTCCGGGCATTGATCCTTCTAATTCTTGGTTTTTTTCCTAACGGATACGGCACAATTGGGAAAGTTTCTGGTTCAATTTGTTGCAGCAAGATATTCCAAACTTGGATAACTTGAAAAAATGAGATATTTTTCGAGATGGAATACGAAAACTTGCATAAGAGCTGTGAAAATTAGTGAAAATCTTCTCCATTTTCTTCTGAGATAAATGTATCATAGGTCGTGATAAACCAAACAACGTAATCTTCAACACGCAATACCTTTCGGATGTCTCGAGTGATTTCTTCATATCCGACCCAATTGGAAAGTCCAACAAATATGTTTAGCGCAGCTTTCTGCAACAACTAACAGATCAGTTTATTGTTGTAAACATTTTTTTTATTATTGTAAAAACCAATGATTTATTGTTATTGTTGTGAAAAAAACTAAAACAAACTGATGAACTTTTAAAACCTCTTAGATGTAAAACCACATGCTGTCTCCGCAAACCAAAAGTAAAATAGCAATTTTCCAAAATTACTACACACTTGCATGAATGCAATCTGTATTATTTCTGCACATGCCATAGCCGATACACCATCATCCATTTTCATCTCGAAATCTTGCGGTAATTCCCAAAATCATCACTTACACATTTTATCTTCGGCAATATCCAAGCCATTGGCGCTAAGCATGACAACAGATTAATTCATAATACGCATAATCCTCGTAACATATTCAATTTGCGGCTCCATATGGGGAAGATTATAAGTGTCGGTATCAAATGAAATGGAATCATTTCGTGTGTAATCTTTTCAATTAATTCCCTGCCACGACAATGGTGTTATAATGCAGATGAAGTGGAAACTTTTTGTTGCTTTTTTGGTCTTTTTCTCGAAAATGTTTCAAGAAATAATGAACATCATTAGGATTCAGTGACCCGGGGCAACATTTGCGGATTTGCTATTGGGTTTGTATTGTTTCTTGGCTTTTGTCAAAGAATTCCATTGCGTCAAAGATTGGAAAAAACGTTGTTTTTTTTTTCGTTCAAACTTGTTTGACTCTACAAGTTAGATTTGCCAAAATATTCATGTGGAGTGGAAAATTATCGAAATTTTTGTTTTATGTGAACAGGAAAACAGATTCAAATTGCTGGGTTTTCCTCTATCAAATACAGCAGAGAGTGCGACATTACCTTTCAGAAATCACATATTGAATTAATGTTCCTAATATCTAAAAGCAAAACGAGGCTCAATTCGAAATCGAATCCATGCCTTCTTTCCTTCTTTCCTTCCTTCCAGCAAGCACACCGATCATTTACTTTCTGCAAATAGCAGGAAATGTTTGCATATTAATTTATTTCCTGCACGTACGCTAATAATTTTATCCAATTACAATCGTTTGTGCGCGAACACATACACACACACACACACACACATTCATGTGAAGTGAAAACGTGCTAATCCAAATTGATAATTATCAAATCTTCAACTCAACGTTTGCTTCGATCGCATCTCATATCAAATCGAAGAGTTCCACATATGTCAGTGAAACATATACATACTAAAATAATGACTTTATTACTACGCGTATAAATTAATAATAAGCATAATTATATGTAACGTATATAGTATGCCTGTGAATCGGATTTCAATAAATATCATTCATAAATTGCAAACTAGTTCACATTCATAGCCGTTCCGCATTTAATCGAACCGCCCAACTGAATTCAGGTTGATATCAAAGATAAATTGTAATGGAAAAGCGATAGAACTGCTTCGAGGCAACCGTAAAGGATATAAATTATTCAGTTTCCAATTGAATGATAAGCATGAACATTTGCATGTCGTTCAATATTCGGTGAATTGTAAATTTGAATTTTCAAATTCAAAATTTTAAACCGTTGACCTGTCATGATAACATCTGATTTTTGGCGCGAATGGTTAAAAGTGCTCATACATTATTTAGTGAGTTCGAAAAACTTTACTAAAACTCGGAAAATATTATTATTTCCATCATTTTACGTTTTTATCATTGTAATACGTCGTAACTACTAAACAGCGCTACAAAAACTTCAAATCTAACGGTATTTGATTAAAAATTTTGAAATATAAGGACGAAGGAAATTTAGAGCATAATAGGCCAGGACATCGAGAAATAAATCTTTTCATTTTCAAGCTCTCTATTTTGCAAAGCTCGCTTTATTTTCTGTATGGGGTATTCATATCTAGCTCATTTTGCAATAGATCAAATTATGAGTGCGTTTTGTAGTTACGCTATGCTTTGGATATTTGCAGTTGATCGTATGTGCTTTGCGGATCATTTATTTATTACCCAATTTTTATTACTAAGTAAATTTTCGCTCGTGATGCTATCATAGGTTTTGGAACTGTGCTGAAGGACTCATAGTTAAATTTGTATATATTTTGAAACATATTTTCATTGCAGTGCAGTGATGTAACCGCAACCGACGGAGGCACACGACTGGCCTTAAGAGTGAGTTGTCCTTCTCGTGATGCTAAACAGCAGCAACGCATTCGACTCCAGTGGATGGAAGAATATTCTGTAAACTAAAAAACTTCATTCCAAGTACCTTGATGTCTAATACGAAAAAAAAAAGAATAATTAAAAGATTGAAACCCTATTGAGAACATGAAGCAAGATGAACTGGACGATACTGGACATTTCTTGTGCTATTCAGTTTCCAACGTCAGGCTGCTACCGCCCAAAATGCCGCAGATTTGCAATTGATCGACAGGATCACGTTGTGGCCCTAGGCACAAAGAACACGGCCGGTCTAGTGTAAGGCTGTATATTGTAACTCGCCAGTTAGGAGGCTGGATTCTAGTATTCAACATAGCCCTGAAAAATTCAAGTAGTCCGCCAGACTGTAGAAAAAGAATCCCAAGTTTAAGAGCGGTAAAGCAATTCGAGGTATCACAGAAGGTACCACAAGAAGGAAGATGACCAGGAACTGGTCACTTTATGACCGTTGAACCACTGGCCCAAAACAGGTGGCTGAAGAAAGCATTATTTATCATAACTTCAGTGAGTGTTTGGTAATTGAAAATTTATTGTTGTGCAAGATTTTCATTAACTTTAAGATAAACCAGATTAGCTTATTCAAATCACTAAATGCTGAACCACCAGCATCTATTGTAGCCACAGAAATATGGAGACTGTCCAACGCAAAAACAACGAGTGACCCAAATGGAACTATATCAGCGACACACGCTAGAAATAGATACAAACCAAATTAGTAACATAAACATAATTCGGATGAGATTACGATAACTACAGCTTCAAGAAAAGATTTCGTTACAAAAATAATACCCAATGTATTCAGTACGAAGAGTCATAGATTTTTGCAGCAGGAACAATGCAATACCATGTCTCATTTTTGGCAAGGCTGCAGCGGATTTGGCAAACTTTCCACTCCAAGCCAAACAAATTGTCATCAGCACGGAGAGACACACAAATGCTATCGAAAGATGTCAGTCGTTTTCTTGCCAACATTGTGTCCTGTCAAATTTGATACATCGTCATACAGATAGGTTAATATGGACTCAATGGTTCGAAAGCAAGTATTTAAACTGCTGCAAAGGAGTCGCGATACTATGAAAAATTTCAACTGATCCCGATATGAGTCACGATAAAATCTATGAATAATCATTGACAGGAAGATGCTATTCATTATCACTTCGTTGTTGCCTGCGAAGGAAGTCAGGGGACTTGGAATTCGATTTAGATAATTCGCACCAAACACAACAAGATTATAAGGACCCACCTAGGACGCATACGATTAGTCGCGAACATGGTAAGATCGACGTCTACCTGAACTGGCTTTTGAAAAAAAATGTTGAATTTCAGTCCTGGTTGCACAAGATGGATAAGTCACGTCTGCTGGCAATATCCTGGTTTGTGGAGAAATATGACCCATGCCCTGCCTTTTTATTCAAGTAGGAGATGCAACGGACAGCGAATCAATCTGGACGAAAAATGAGAGAGCTCTAAATACCAATAGAACCAAGTGGTACATTACATAGAGGCATTTAGAACGGAGATGGCGCTTTACCATTTCCTGTTCCGCTTGAGAATTCCTTTGGCCCGAAGTCGCCATAAAGCACAGAATAGGGAGGCATATCTCGAAACAAAGCATTGAACGGTTCCAAGATATAGTTCTGGAGGAAGTTTAAAATTCATAAGTTGGATATTTAGATAATAGTCCAAAGGTTTTGTATCACTCGCTGTCTGACACATAGAGCACCTTCACCTTCGTACTCCTTGATTTTGGAATCCAGTATAACTTTCTGAAAAGTCCTGGCGGTGTTATAAAAGGTTCAATCAGCTCGCGTTAAACGTATTGGAGACAGCAGAGAAGTAGGGTTTATTCTAGGAAAACCGTCTATTATGGCTGGGGGATGAGCTTTAAATTTTCTTAGAATTCACTTAAATTTAATATTAGTGCTAAATTACATTTTAACATGTAAATTTTCGCAAGAAATAAGGCAAGTTGTATGACTTAGCAGTTCACACATATATAGTTGCATCTACCACAATATCAAGTCAACTTTAGAGCTGTTGGCATTCGTACGAATTCAGTAACGTCGGTCTTATTTTAAATGGAAATATTTCATTAAGTCTTTCTTGTACGTCAGGATGACTCGTTGCTATAAAACATTACACTAAACAAATTGAGTCTAATGTTGCAACAAATTAACATACAAATTTTATTGAAATCGAAATTGTCTTCAACATATAAACTCAATTAATTTCACGACAAATACGTGAAATACGTGATCATATGATATATAATAGAGTAATGAACGTACGTTCATGTTATTAATAAAAAGTTTTTTATATTTCTTTTTAAATGTCTGAAAAATTTGTTTCAGACGCTCGATGGAAGTAATAAAATACATGTCAAGTAGCGAAAA
Source organism: Stratiomys singularior (assembly GCA_954870665.1). NCBI lineage: Eukaryota > Metazoa > Arthropoda > Insecta > Diptera > Stratiomyidae > Stratiomys > Stratiomys singularior. Next base: position 6,064,136 of record OX940881.1, on the reverse strand, counting down.
TGTATACTTACATATTAATTTATTCTGATATCTTAACGACAATCTTTAGTACTCACCTGGAATGAGAAAAGAAAAATAAAGTAACATTTTTCATAAAACAATTTTTTTAAAGGCTGGACACTGAACAGTAAATTTCAATTATTAAGTCACCGTTACAAACAACTTCCAAGTATTTAAAGTTTGCGATACAATTTATATTTCATTTTATTTTTAAGATTTTTTTATTTTATTTTTAAATCCAAAAAGGATTTACTGGTTGGCTAGTAAATAAATCATTTTTAAAATGATGTAAATTAATTGTAAAATTTTATATATTTGCTGGTAGACTAGTTAAAATAAAGTGACATTTAATTTTCGTTCTAAAAGTTTTTTTGAACAGGGTCAGACATTTTATTTCGAATGATAATTGATCCAAGTGATGGTAATTGGCGCCAGACAGTTGATAACACTTTCCGTAAAGGTTGTTAGGCTAATAATAATTTCATGCTATTCAAACTTTTTATGAAATATGTACTATGTGGTTGCAATACGCTTAAACTAAGAAAATTCTCGTGTTGTGACTTTTCTCATCGCTCTTCTCATCATGTTGTGACTTTGTTGAATATTATTGGACTGTTCGTGGAAAACAGAAGAGTCGTCGATGTCCTCTCAATTAGAATGATTATCGTTGTAGGTGTTGCCTTCGATTTTGTAACCCTTAAGCTTAGATGGAAGAATTATTCTGAGAAGCCTTGGGAGTCTCTCCAGAAGTGATTTTCAGTTGTGACATAACCATGTGGATGGTGCAAAAAAAGGAAATAAGGTTCCATTAAAACCCTAACGAAGAGATCTTGAACGCAAATGAAGAGAAGTTCTACCACCAAACAACTGTTCCAAAGCTATCATCAAAGTGGATTCCTTTATCGAGAGAATACACTACGGCAGCCCGAAGCATAGAAAATTAGGTAAGTCTGACCGAACAAGGATTTTAGCCAATAACATAAATATCCTAGCAAAAAGCTTTCGCTTTTTATCTGATGAGATTGGCTAGGATAAAATTAAGTCAAACATTGAAGCCCAAACGACTCCAATATGCCAAAACACACAAAGAGAAAGAAAGAAAACGACTGGTGACATGTTGTAATCTTCTGGCATGCCTGTGGTTGGTCACATACTGCAAAAGTCGTTGCGAAAACTTTGGAGGCTGTTTGATAGGATACCCTAAACACCCGTCGATTTCTGATTACCTATAATTCTGGTCGATCACTTCTAATTTAGCCAAGCAACAGTTTACTTCTGAGAAAGTTGCCGAAAACTCGGATCAATTGATGAACCTCGTCAGAAGAGAAGGAATTTTTCTAGCTCAGAAAGATTAGGCTGCAACCATAAGATGAATAATGCTGTATAGAAAATATTTTAATCCGATTTTTCTCCATTGTAAAATTCAAAAAACTTTCGAACATTCAGGTTTGCTTTCAATGTTTGTAAATACATCGAGAAAAAGTGGATTCAAATGGACAATCAAACACAGTTTAAGTATTTCAATTACAAGTGACACCTGTAATCACTGCGGTGTACAAATTTACATCCTCAGACTTCCCGTATGAATTCATTGTTCAATCCTGAAAAAAAAAAAATTCAAGACCGTCAGAAATTTGCAAGTTACCTAATTATCTAGCAACGAAGGTGTTTTGGTACTGCAGATTTACAGGAAATTCATAACAATCAATATATGCTAAAAAAGCCTCGAAGATGTCCCGAACAGGACGATACTATAGAATCCGACACTAATCTGATTAAGACCAATAATTATTTGTATATTTTAAAACTCATAAAGCTTGAAGGTTCTCATCCTCCTCGTCTGTTAAGATGTCGATATTTTTTTAACATCGTGAAATTTGTTACTAAAGTACTTATTAGTGAACGCTAGTGGACTTGCATTCGTTAGTTGACGACTGCTTGTTTCCTTATTGTACTTTACGCAGATATAACCCGAGCAATAGTTAAGTAGCATTACATGCTACAATTGATAGTCATTTGTCTACGTTATGTTGAGATTTCGGTTAGGACATCGATTTCACCTGATTCCTCAACTACTTTCATTTTGGTTGCATCAGCATATAACCACATATACGTTTCCACCTAAAATTTTGGTAATTATTTCCCAGTTATCTCAATTGAAAATGTCGAGATTTTCTCTATGTTTCCCAACGACTTTTTAAGAAGTAATCTCTTCAAGTATTGATTTTAAATGATCAATGATTGTGTAATGCAACAACATACCCAAACTATTGCCCAACACAATTCTTCCAAATGGTAATTTGAATTTTACAAGGTAAATCCATTCTTGCGCTCGTCCTAAATTCAAAATGAACCGTCTACCTCCGATGGCCATCATCAAAAAAAAACCCAGAGCTAGTCATTAGAGTAATTATGCAATTACACACACTACCAATCTGAATTTGGTACATCAAACAATTAACTATAATTTGATGCGATTGATAATAGTATATTTTGTGGTTTATCAAGCGATGCATCATCAGATTTCACCATTCACCTATGCTAATGGTCATTATCATTACCACCGTCATCAGCATCATCGATAGGTGGACAGCTGGTAACATGGGGAATGATCACCATTCACCTCCCTCTTGCATCAAAAGTACCAAATCACATTTCAAAATTGAAATTCCAACAAAAGATGCAACAATTCCATTCCTGCTGCATCGATTTTATGGACAGGACAGCCTTCTAATCGTACCTTTCTAATACATTGAAAAGTGCATCTACATGTTCAAGTATCGGTTATTCATTAGTTAGATAAAAGAAAGAGTACCAATTCGTGTGTGGAAATGTTAATGATGATTGATAAGATTCACAACTGGCAATTGTTATTAGAGAAGAGTAATAAAACACATCTTTAGAAGTGGCAAACGACTGCGGTTCGAAAAGGACGAAAAACGATGAAAAGGAATATACAAAAAAAATCTTTTAAATTCCTACTTTTCTAAGTGAATGCAAGCAATGATTTTTTATCTTGGATTTATGCTCCCTTTAACTGTCTTATTGCAACGGATTCGAACTCGATTTGTATCGATCTCTACTATTATATCTTATAGGTAAATGGCGGAATATAAGGATAATGTAAAAAAAACACAAATGGGAAATAGAATATAATACATAACAAACAGGTAAAGTTTAGACCTGATCGAACTTATATGCCTCGATCGTGAATGAGGATTAGCGTCGAAATCCAGGATGTTATACTCTCCTTATCCTTGCATGAGAATGGGACAAAAGTATTTTTCGAATTTATTGGGACTAGTGATCAAATGAAATTTCATGTGATAATGGAGAAACATATGATAGATATCAATTATTTCAACGTCAGCAGTAAGATAAGGATTAGATTAAGGGTTTCAGCATTAAGGATACATTGGACAAGAGTCGCAGAAACACAAACTGCCTCAAGCATCTTATAAAGATGATGTAAAATAATGTAGTCCTTTATTGCTCAATTCTTCTGAACACTTTTGGCTCATAAAATAAAGCTGCCTTGAGATTCTTATAAAGTGGAAAAAGAGACTTTAGTCGTAAGGGTAGATTTTAAGTGAATATATTATATACAGGACCGAAGCATGAATCATCAAGGCACCCAAAGGCAAGAAAAAATAATCGGAGATCCTATGCTTTATACGAACATATCATCAACAGAAAACACAGAAGGAGTGGAACGATGCGCCACTAGTCTCCACCATATTATATTATTGCACCTCTTTTTTTTTGTTAATAGAAAACTATCGACTACGGAATCAGAAGAGTCGCGAATATCAATTTAGGCATCTGATTCTAAAATGTCAACGACATATTGCAAGAACTCACGTAACTTCGTCGCGATGTTCTATTTCACCCTGCGTAGATACACATTGCATTCGACGCTTGCAAGAAATTGTTTGACAGGACCTAAAGACTTGAAGTGTGTTTCTGCTTTTACAAGACTGTTGTCAGTTTCAGTTTTGTATGGCCAGGTTTGATCTGGTGGCCTGTTTTGATAAAGTTACTTACTGGAATGGATCAAAAAACTTACATAAGTTACAGGCGTATCTGAAGATAGCAGGTGAACTAAGCACCACGTTCTTGGAATCCTAGTGTTATCTCCTATTAAAAACTTCAGGTAAAAATTACAACAAAACTTTCATATCCACTTAAAAATATAAAAGAATAACTTTACTTGATACTAAGATACTTATCGGTCAATACTTCATCGGTCAAACTTTCATATCTAGTAAAAATATAGAAGAAAAACTTTACTTGATACTAAGATACTTATCGGTCAACAAATACACTGCTATAGCAAGGATATGAAAAAGACGGTCGGAATAAACAATAAGTTTGCCGAAATAAACGCCGACTCGTCAGCCAGTAACAAGAGACAATCCATAGTCATCACCAACGCACTCATTTCAAATCTTTTTTTTTTCAATGGATGAAAAAATCCTCATTTACAAAAGACTATCTTATCGCAGGATATTGGTTGTAACCAGTAAAACGTAGCAGTGACATGAAGCTGGTACTTTTCGATTTTGTTTTTGTACACTTTACATTAGGACTTTTGTACTATCGTCTTCGTCTTGGACGATGACAGGATAACTACTTTTAGACGTCAAATTGTTCTCGAAAAAAAAAATCAGAATTCCTTAGTCTATTCTTATTCCGCAATTGATTTGAGCAACGTTGAAATAAGTGGCTGCATCCAAGAGACGATTATTTTGAGCAAAACTTCGACTAGGAGGGTCGAAACGTCCGCAGTACCGAGAAAACGCTTGTCTTGTTAAAACAATCTTTTCAACGTATTTAAAAAAGGCAGGAATTCGATTGATAATGATCGGAATATGTGGCTGGGGTGGCCATTTCAGTCGAGTATAGTAGTAAATCTCGAGAAGCATGAGATCATGTTCCTGATGTCCTTTGATAGAAAATCAGCTAGCAAAAATTATCGGAGTGACAGCTCCAACCATTTTGAACATGCAAAGGAAATAAGCATGTCAGAGGTGGGCACAAGTCTACGGTTCCAAAATACTTCAGCAACACCAGGAGCAGCAGTGAGTTTGGTGTTGTTACAAGTTGTTGGCTCTATCCTGACAAGTTTCATGACAGATTTCAGAAATGAAACTTGTGTTCGTTATTATGAACCTGAAGCTGAATATTTTACAGTGGCACAACAACGGCTGGCCATCCTTTAACAAATTAAAGGTGCCCGTAACCCTTAAGAAACATTGGAATGCACTGCGAAACTCTTAGTTGCTGATTTCTGGGATAACGAAAGTATTCCTATTATTGACTAGAAAGAAAATGGCGTAAAATAACCGGAAAGTACAAACATGGCACTGCAGGAAAATCCTTCAACTGCTGTGAGGGGGAAAGGTGGAGGAAATTGACAGCAGTGGTACTCTTTTTGTACGAAAATGCATTTGTGATCCTGACACATGTTGCAGAGGAAACTGGGCAATGATTGGGCTTAGAAATCTTGGGAAATATTCTTTTTACGTGGGATATAATTTCAGGAGATTCTCGACGATGAAAGCAAAGCTTCAAAGGAAGAAAATTTAAAGCCAAAGTGGTAAAAAGCTTAACCTCGGGTCTAGCACGACAAACGGATTTTCAACAAGGAACAGGTAAAGAGCTTAATTTTGACGTGTTTCAACGGTAAATGACAAAAGATATAAATTTTTTTTATAAGGACAGGAATAAATTAATTAGGAATTAGGATTTGTTGAACGAATATGTTCACTGTTTATGATCAGAAAAGGATGAAGCTCTTTTATTATTACTCAACAGATAAATGGAATTAATTTATTGATTTATTAATTAATTTATTAAAAAAAATTATTTTAAAGCCATGAAAGAATTTACTATTAACCTAAGAAACAAACTGTTTTCTCTTCTAACAACTGGAAACTATTTTTAAATAAATTACTTACGAATTCGGCTTTTAATTCTGTATGTGCTAAATACGCTTTCCAAGATTTTACAATCTTCACTCGATGACGACATGACTTAAATTCTAAATATATTTAGAAAGTTCCCATTAAATTATTTATACAAACGTACAATAGCAGAAGTTCAAAATGTTTTAAACTTAAATTTATTGCATGTAAATCTGGATATGGAACAAACCGAGACAAGTACACTTACATTTTCTCAACATTTTGGAAAAGTGGCAATAAACTGAACTTCTTGGACATGAAATTCAATCAGTTGGTAGTTCAGTTAGTGATATACTGGCATGTGCACAAACACATTAATTAGAAGCTTTCCGTAAAATATAATAGCACCTGACACGATTTTTTTAGAATAAGATGCACAAGGTGTACAGAGAAACGAAATTGCAGCTATTTCGAAGGAACATGTATCCATTCAACTGTTTTAATGGATGCACTTAAAAGTATATTTCCTGTGGTAAGTAACATCATGTCACGGAGAATCTATAAAAGTGTATTTTAAAGAAAATTTATGAGTTGTTAGAAATTCAATACATTTATCGTTTACTGTGGTTTAGTTTTAAAGCGAGCCATATTTAAGTGTCTTATTTTTATTTTACTTACATCATGATAAAAGACAATTCAATGCAAGTCTTTGTGGAAAAGGACTTTCAGTTATTTAAAAATGACATAAAAAATCGGTTGAATATAGTTTTTACAACCGGTGATTGCCTGAAGAAAAGTCAAAAATAGATTACCTGTACCTTCAGCACGTTGCAAAAAGGAGCCTGGAGTGGGCTTACTCCTATTGTCATCTTTGAAAATTTAAAACAGGCCTATACAGTGTTCTAAACTACAATGGCAACATATGCAATCATTGTCACGTCTTGAAATAGACTCTCCAAAAAAGAACCGGAAGTAGAAAACCTATTTTTAGGTTGCTTTATACCGCAGCACACACAGACTCTCAAGAAACGCTAATTTTTTCAGCTAACACTTTCGAAAAGGTTCCAAAAGAACATTTCTCTCCATTTTCCCTGAATAGAAGAACTAGTTACACTTCAACGATCATCACCCATTCATTCACGTTTGCTACAATAGCCTTAGAATGAACAAAATAAAGTACAAAGTAAAAACTAACCACAACGAAATTTTATTCCTCTTATTCCTATGAAAGTTAGCCAGCAGTGCTAATACTTTTTCGCATATTTAAGTATGGCGCGTGCAACACTTGAATGTCTGTTGACCTCGTACTGCTTTACTATGTAATTGAATCGCCGAAGAAGAAAAAAAATGTTACGCATAATTACAAGGTATTGTCCACCCCACAATTCATCCAAACATACAAAAATATCTTTTGCTAGTCCTCGCCGATGAACTGAATAAACATTTCTTTGCGAATAGCTTAACAATAATAAACTTAAATCAACATATTCACATTAGAATGAGCATTCATTTAATCTTGAACAAATATGTATTGGATTTCGAGGATTAACATGAGAATCACTCGCCTTCCGACGCTACTTCCATTGGTAATGCATCAAGCTGGGCGGCTTCTCTCTGATTAAAATTTCGCCGATTTTTGGCGGCATTTGGAAAGCGGACATACATGATTTCTGGTAATACAATTCAGATCTAATAATTTCTTCAATCATTTTAAATGTTATACCGTGAATCATATAAAGAGTATTAGCCAAAGATGAAATTGTTGCAAAAAATGTGTTCACATTTGAAAATGTTTATTATGATGCAGAAGAGTGCAAACTTGGGATACTTTCTTTATGTTTGATCTTCCGAGCGATTTCTAGGAATATTGAAGCTTTTAATGCATAATAAATTCTACCAAAAAAAATTAAACAGTGATAATTTTTAGGTGTTGACTCGGAGCTAAATTTTCACTATTCTGATGTTGGGTCAATCGAGAAATCCTCTAAGAATTGTCGCCGATCACCGATCATCAATTTAAAACCTAGTTTGTTCCCTCAATTTGGAATATCAATCTGGAAACTCATGAAGTTCTGAAGAGCCTTAACAGAGATATACTACGAAAAATTGCTAAGCTCATAGATGTATAATGAAAGCACGTTGGAATTGTTTTTTTGGTTGGGAAACTTTCCTTGGGGATGATATTTCCTCCGATTTTCGGTTCAACTTGGGCTGTTTGACAGAGTGCGCATGTCGAGACGGGCCTCTATTACTTACATTGTCTAATCTGAACATTATTTTCATCGCCCACCACAAAGATCAGGGACTGCATTGATTAAAACATAAAGCTTCAACCGTTCCATCTCCATCTTTGATTCCACTTAGCTTCAGCTTTCTCAGGATCCCCCCTTTCTACCTTCTTTCTCCTTTACCAAGACTTGAGACAATCATGACCGAGGTCTCCAAGAACTACAGTCATCTCATAAAGACTTGAGCGTAAAATGTGTTCAAGTAGAAATGGAAGAGATTAAATTGAATACACATATAATAGTCATCTAGACACTTGCTCAGTTCGTAGTCCGGAAAATTTGGGCTCCTGGCAGTACTATACTCAAGGCTTAAAAAGCCTTCACTTATTAGCCCCTAAAACAATTAAGGAAGGGTTACAGAGTGATCCTCCCTTTCCACAAATAATTTCTTAGACTATTTGAATGATTTGAACGTTTATAAAGTAATTCTAACTCATTATTTTTATCTAGAAATATTCTAGATATCTATTTGTTTGCTGTCGGCTAGCAGTTAAACCTATCCCAGCTCGATTGCATAGGATGAAATCAAGCTTATCGAAATTACAATAAATTTTCAGGAGACGACGGAGTCTAACCTTCTAGCTAGCTATTAGAATGCTTAAGTTTGCAATGCAGCCAAACTCGAAGATACAAACCAACCTCATTAAAGTTGCAATTTAGAGCATAGCACAACTACCAACTACCACAGTTGAAGTACCAACTCAGTTGAAGTACATAGTTGAAGTACAACAACTTGTTCCAGAAGAACAAAAACAAGAAGAAGAAAGATTGGAAGAAAAGCGTAACGACTCAAAAGCATTAACACACACGGCAGGCAACGCATAGAAAGAGATAAGAACACTCCATTCAGCAAATAAAGCGAGATTATTCACGATTGAGACCGTCACAATTAAACGACTCACGTGACTGGAACGAGCAACAGCGAGCTCTCAGAACTTGAATGTTTTATTTATTGAATAAATATTTATGGACACATTTTTTTATAATTTAAATGCGCATCTCACCCTATTGATGTCCTATCACCAACCGGCTGCGCGTAAAATACCATAGCATAGGATAAATCAGTCGAGCACCCTTATATTGCAAATTTGTAGGAAAAACCATACGTAACAAGGAGAACGAATATTAAAACAAGTTAACAAAAGAAGAGGCGGTGGTAACTACCTTTGAGAAATTGAAAGGATTTTAAGCAAATTCATTTCGATGCAAATTGTATAGTTATGATTCTTAATATTCTGTCTGTGTTAGTCCTTGTTAGTAGGTGAGATTTGGCTCCATTTAGTATCGATGTCTTTAAGTTAAACTCAGACGAGAAAAACGGTTAGAAGTCTGGAGAAAGCTATCCTGTTGAATACAAACCAAAGGAAGTACGTATGAAACTGCCTACTGAGCTCAGTCACTGAGTCTGATAAGGACTTTTTGCTACCGGGGAAAACTTATGTGATATTTACTATTATAACCATAATCTCCATGCTACTGTATGTTGGGCATATGCATAAGGCCTATGGGCATACCATAATTAAATAGGTGCAATGATAGGGCGAATTGAGAATTGCTTTCAGCCGCTACCTTGTCATTGACGTGGTCATAGCGACATAGCTCACACCAGCCACAATACTCGCAGGCGGCGTCTCTGAGACAAAGACAGAAAAAGCAAAAGTAGATTTTTATTACAGATGCCTTTTGCACAGAAAAACACCGTGCTCACAACCACGTTTGAGAGAGGTGTTCTTGTTATATGCAAAACTGAACGAAAACAAACAAATCCAAATAAAGTTTCGATTATTTTGGTCGAATACCGTTATATTTCGTTATATTGTTCGAAACGTTTGCTCTCAATGCAACTATTCTGTGGCGCTGAACAGTAGCTGGTTTCTTGTATTTGAGCGGAAGTAGCAGCATAAGAGTACATAGTAAATGAATGTCCTTAGAGCCGTTGTTTGGATGCGTACCAGAACAGTGCTAACAAAGGCAGACACAGAGCGATACCTGAAGGAATTATGGTGACACGGCGGCTAGACTCTTTGTACTTCTTGAACAGAAGAGCATCCAGAAACATAGAAAATGAATTTTTTACTTTCGTAATATCTAACGGGCCATGTAGTATCTACAACAATTATTTCCATAAAAAGGAAAAGGTTAGCAGAACTTACGGGTGAATGGACTTGGTTAGAGGTGTGACCTACCATAACTATAAGGAAAAAATATGACGAAATCTTAAGTGCTAAAGGCAGATTGGATTGAACTTACATACTCATGGATCAACATGATGTCGCGTATTAACTTTTCTGACAAAGTGAATGTAAGAAAACGTTTTAGGCTATTTGGAACGGCAATGCATTATTTCTACTCACTCAGCTAAAGTTTATTTGGCTTAACGATCATATTGCGATTAAAAAAGTTCGAAATTACATTTAAAGACCTTTCCCTTTCTAATTAATTATGCGCAGAAGTAATAAAAAATTTAACAAAAAGTAAAGTTTCATCAAAACAACAATTTTTTGAATGGTTTCGGTCATAACCTTTATAGTTTGGGATCAGTGAACTCCGATCAAAACAATAATTTTTTGTAACATGTCGAAATGTTCATTCCGCTACAATTATTCGTTGATTAATTAAGAAATTATATTTTCGGTTACATAATCGTTCACGACGCGATTATCGATATTGAGCTATGTTTTTTTTTTATTGATTTATTAATTTCTTTGAACTTTTCGATTGTAACAATTTGTGGAAAACCCAAACAATAAACTCTGCAAAACAACGAAACTCGCATATTCATAGATAAACATCAATTTAAAATTTATTTAAATTTCGTAAAGCTTATTTAACTTATTCAAGACTAATTTAAATAATGAATGATAGATGAAAAATACAACGATCACAACTTACATGTTCGATCGCTTCCTTAAGAGTTTTATCGGCTGTCTGAGCTATTGCCAAAGGTAGTTCTGGGATTGTTGTTGGAGCATCGCTTTGCGTTGGCGATGATGATGATTCGGACGAGGTCCTATCCTTGCCAAATTGCCCTACCGGCCGTACCAGGTACTGTTGAATGCCAACAATCTGCAAAAGTAAAAAAAAATATATATTAGGAATATTGTTACTTTTTCTATTTAGTTTTAAACATATTTCTCCTGTAAATAATTGATACGGACATATCTTCGTAGAACAAAAACAAAACGTGTCCTTCGCGTCACACTAACAATGACGTCTTTTAACTATTTCAAATAGCAAAACAATCGCTACTTTTTGAGCGTAGTTTTTTTTTGCAGCCAATAGTCTGAACACGAAGGAACTTAAATGAAAATTACACAGTTTTCATCTTAATACGACAAGTAATACATAGTAATAAAGTGGCAATATATAATTTAAATTTCATTTAAACTCAACTCAACTACTATTGCAGACATGCATCCATTACGTGTACTGTAAGTAAGATAAAAAAAACAAAACAAAAAATTCTTCTTTTTCAAGTCCATATAATTAATTCGTTAGTTTCCATTTCAAGTATCATGAAAAATTCAGTGGACATTAAAAGGTTGAAAGGTTAATAATATTAAATTAAATGGAAAAAGACCAGGAACAAAAACTGTAATGAAAAGAAATAGTTGAATCTGAATAGTGTGTTAGTCTGGATACGATACTTTAAATGTTTTCGTGGTGGCATAGTAACGCGTAAAGACCAAAATATATAACGAGGATGAAAGATAATTATGCGTTAGTTCGACATATGTGCATATATGTATGAGTACAGTGTGAATATGTACACATAAAATAGTGCGACATTATTGCAATGACAACTATGATTGCACTTTTCAGAATTAGGATCAACAATAGCGTTGTTGAATATGTTAATGGCTTCGTACCTTTGACATGCGTTCAAGGTATTTTTGCTATGCGTTTTATGCAAAACTAAAGGACTGAATATTTATTCAGACACTCGTTGACGGAAGTATTTTTCGAATATTCACCAACAACAAAAATTGTTGAGAAGAAAGTTTTCAACGCGAGACGCACATGTAGTTTTCTGGATACTCGTGAAATTTTGTATTTGAAATAATTAAAACAATTTCAAAATTAAATAGTTTTGGATATTTAAAATAAATTCGTTTGTTAAAAATAATTGAAACATGAAATGGAAATTGTAATAACTCTCATCAGAACATACAACTTCAACTCATTGTTCCAAACATCCTGTCGATGAATTATTCATTTAAAAAAAGATGACTTACATTTCGTTCGAATGTTCACTTAAAAAGTAACGACACCATCAACCTTAAACCCAAGAAGACCCTACGCCTGACTCTCTGCGACTCTCTGCGCCTCAATGTTAGGTGTCGACTATAAATTAGCAGCACAAATACTCTAATAACACTTCCAACTATAAGCACTTGCACAACTCAATGTTGCGAACAATTATTTTTCTGAATCCATTTGAATAATACACACATAATTTGCATTGTTATTCCTTTTTGTTAGCCTCGTCAATTGCAATGAACTATGATCCGTCTTGCTCTCCTTAGATTGGCATAAGATGAATTGCTTTTGTGAGAAAATTGTGATTTCAGGGTGTACAATTCTGGGCATCTACTTTGATTTTTTGCGTTTTCTTTCATTGGCCAGTTTTTCCGGAAAGTTTTGAATGAATTTTCATAGTATAATAGCTCAAGGTAACTTTACGATACACAATCTATAGGCCCACAACAATAGAACATTGATATCAGTGTCTTATTCCATGCCCTGAAACAGGACAATAATACAGAGAATAGTACGCTCGTGGCTAACTTACAATTTATGTGATCAATCAGGTTTAGCTTGTTTAGTCTATGGTTGGAAAAAATAGCTTGTACCTCCTCACATATCGTACTATTATTTAGATACCGATCCACCCTGTCGTCCTTCCGAAACTAAGAAGATCCCATAGCTCCGTAGTCGTGAAGCGTTCCAATCCTGTTACATTATTCCTCCTCAGCCAAGTAAAACGTTTGTTAATTAGGCTTGGACAATCTAAAGGGAAACGTCCGATCCTATTCACTTCTCTTTGATTGGGTTCCTATTCGTTTATCGTGATGACCTTAATGATTGAGGCTGTAAGTTTGTAATCAACGATCTCAAGCAATCTCCTGTTTTCCCTAGGAGTTATTTTGTATACACTTTATTAAAGTGGGGGCAAAGAGATCAGTCATCAGTTTTTCCAATAATTCAAAGCCTTATCTCTATTTATCCAGAGGGTTTTATATAGTTCCCTTTTCACCGTTGCTAGTGGCGCTTTAGTAGGGAATGTTTCCCAGATACTCCATCTCTTGCTAGATCATTCAGTCTTTGATTTTTCTCCACTCTGCTGTGTCCGCGGATCGAGGTCTGTTCTACGTTAACTCGGTTTGCTGGCTTTGAGGACTTGCCTACAGTCTTGTCCAAATTATGAAACTACGCGATTAAAGGTATATGTCTGCAGTTGCTGTCTGATGTTATTTGCATTCTTTCGTTCAGGATACTTGTTGCCACTTCTGAAGCAGCGTGTATTACATATACTTTCGAGATGACTACGAGCTTGGAAGAAGATTCTGGCGCCGCTTCCCTTATCCGCGTTGAAAATGCTTTAGATGCTGCTGTAGATCATTATTTCGATTCTAAATATGAAGTTCTGCACGATTCCCTACTTATTTCTGGTCGGTGTTTGTGATTTCGTTGTGTCCACCACTCACTTTCTAAAAACAGTTTCTAAAAAACACAGACCATGGTCTAGACTTGCAGATAATTTTCATCATTATCTACCCTTTTGGAAAATTTGAAGATGACTCCGACTTTAACACAGAATGTATGCATTTTGCAGTTTGCAAAACATGCTGGACAAAACGTACAACGTATAGAATTCTTTAAAGAAAAAGAAGAAGTTCAATAAGATTCTTTAAACAAAAAAATCAAGCCATTAAAAAAAGAGGCCAGGAATCACAGAATTATATTGTAGAGGCTGCAGTTTAACCATTCTCCTCCCCCACCTCCTCACCCTTGCTCTTTAAAACCAGTATTTGCCCACTCTATTCTAAAATTAAGGATAAATCTTAAATCTGTAAATCTGAAAAAAATGGTTTAGTGATACAAACATAAACACGGATTCGATTGAAAACATACAGAAAAAATGCATACTACAAATTTTCCAGTTGAAATGCTTCGAGACAGGAACTGCAGCAAAGAGTACTGCATGGTTTCAATGATTCAGAAGCAAGGAAGGCATTCAAAATAGCCAGTTTTCGGTTCAAGGAGTGTAATAGGCAATTTATCAGTAATTACATGATTTTAGTACGATTTATTCAGTAAGTGCATTCACAACAAGGATGATTTAGAGGCATAGAACTTTAAGTTGGCAACACTTTGTATGCTACGTATGATGTGACAACTGTCATGCGGTTTATGGTTAGTTTGGTTTGCCATTTTATCATGAACAGGCTAACGACTGAGTAACTTCTGCTAATTTTGCAGATTTATTTCGAAAAAAAAGAGACCCCATCAATTTGATGCCCGACATAATTGTCCATGAGAACAATTAATTCGATTGACATAAATCGTTTCAGGACCATGCTTACTCTCACTGATAACACGCATCCATTCTGGCATCGTGCAGTGCGCAATGTAGAAATCGTAGCAGCTATAGAGCGTAGTATCGATGAAGTCGATTCCATCGTGCTCAACAATGAAGTCTGTGTCGTTCAACATTATGAAAGATTTTATGGAAGGATCTTGATTTGCAGACAAACAATTCAACTTGTATTCGGTGTGTGGGTCCAAGGCCAAGTTTCATAAGAAAATTTTGTTTAGCGATGAGGCTCATTTCAAATTGAATTGCTACACCAATAAACAAAGCTGCCGCATGGGAAGTTGCCAATATTACCAATATCTGATTCAACTGAAATCGCTATGAATGTTTAATTGAGTAGTAGCAATACTTATACATACGAAACTGCTGTACGATGCCAAAATAATCCTTATTTATAACTTTAAAATCTATACTATACTCACATGAAAATAACCAGCTTGTTGTGATACTGGTCCCTGGTACTGACACAAAAGCGAACGTTAAAAGGCGTAACATCGTCGGGACAATACTTTCACTTTACGTCGGTTTAGTAATATCAAATGTCGATTTTAAAAATATTTACTTGGTTAATATCAGAGAAATAAACAAGAGATAAATAGAGCATTCCAACAACACTTGGTGACGACATGCATATTTAATTTGATCCAAAACATTCAGTGATAATTCAAAGATTATCAAACACCTCTATGTGATCATTCCAGATTTTTAAAATTCTGTCTAGCCACCTATTTAGCACGTTTGCAATATTCAAATTATAATATTTAGCCCCTCTGAACGTTTTTTTTTTCAAGTGCAACAAAAATACATTATACTAATGCATTATGCACATTTCAAATCGCAAGGGTCATTACAAATCAATTTCAATTTGACGTATAAACCACCCTCATTAACATATTCAAGACGTAGGCAAACAGTGGATATATGTTATAAGTGCGTAAACGTAAGACCGAGCAGGTCTGCATAATTTTAAAGTTCATGGTTGAATTTCTGCTAATCATCATGACGACGACATCTAATTAAATAATTGAAGATAGCGATCATGAGTGTATAATTTTAAAAACATATAAAACCTTTCGAATAGTTATGATGCGATAAGATTCAGAGAAATTTTTTTGGTTTTTGGATTCCACTTGTCAGAACGCGGGTGGGTGGCTGGTTTCAATGATGTCATAGTTTAGGATTCACAGGCTCGTACGTAATATGTTTAGAAATTCAGATGTCGAGTGCTGAGGTCATTGGGAAATCCATGTCGGAGTTGAATTTTCAGCACTCAATTCGAGACGGATATTAATGATGCTGCCTATGATTCGACACAAATGACTGCCTGCCTGGCTCAGCTCAAGGATTAGCATTATTATCCATGTCCATTGCTTGCCCGCTACGCATATTAGCCCTATCCCGAAACCATTTATTAGTGATTAAGTGCGAAGACGAACGATAATCGACAGATTATGCATGGTACTATCACAAGGAAGCTATAAGACATAGTAACAATTGTGAATTGTAATAAGGAGCAAGTAGGCGCCAGGTACATGTAATATCCCTCTTGGAATAGTGATTCTGCCTTTCTTTTCGTGTCCCAACAGACCGGCAAACGATTATATAACATAATTCAAATGATAGATTCCCTAAGCAACAAACAATGTCTACTTGAATTTAATTTTCACTTGAATTTACTGCACATGACGAACTTTGCGTAAAATTAAACGCGTAATTCACGTAGCATTAGTTAGAATCCAATGGCAGAAAAAAACAATTGAAACATTTGAATTTAATTTTCAGAATACTTTGAAAAAAAAGATACTTCAACTGTCTAACCTTAGACACATCTGAAACGGGCATCGTAAAATCAAAATCAAATGAATAATTTCAATATCACATAAATATTAGATTATCAAACAATACAAGCTTATCCAAATTAAGCAAAATAAAAAAAAAGTGACACTAACAATTATCTTTTGTGTTGCAAATCATTTAAGGAAACGCATACAGAAGCGAACAAGATGGTGAATCTCACTTGCACTTGTAACAGACGTTCAAATAGACAGAAAGATGTCTTCACTATTTTTTTCCTGACCCCTGAAGTTATTCTTGTTTGCATATTCCGGCACGCTATCGTCGTTGTTTCTCTCCTTGTAATAGAAGGACAATAGGCAGGCAATTGAATTTCATACCTATGACGGTTAAGCATGCAACGTTGGTTATAATTGATTACAGGCTCGCATTTTGTATTCAATTTCCACTCACCTGAAAGTCTTTTGTTTCAAGCGTCCATTGAATGTGTATTATTATTGGATTATAAAACTACATGAAAGCTTGTAAAATGCAATGAAAAACACTTTAAAGAACATTTAACAGCGAAAGTCAGCCGAAGAGATTTGAAGGGAAAATGTAATAGCGAAATGCAAATAGTTACATTATAAAAAGCAGTTTATTATACTGCATTGTCAACATACTTATTTCGCGCTGTTTAGATAAAATCTGTCTTAATAGCTAACTTTTATTCAGAGAAAAGCAGAAATTATGTGGATTTTACTGAAATCAAAACAACTTTCAAAAGAACCGAGAAAATTTTGTTTCACTTTTTGTTTCATCCAACTATCATATAAAACCTACAAAAGTACGCAACTGTTTCCATTTCAATGACATGGGTTCAAAAAACAGCTTTTTGGACTGTTCACCAAAAAATACACTTAAGATTGCATTTCCCTCAGTTGCTTTGGAAGGACTCTTAAGAAGGATGCAGAAGTATGAAAGTGGTAAGCCCATGAGCAGTCCAAACAAGTTTCTACAGCTTGTGAAAAGATGGTCCCACCCCAGTAACCAGTTTTTGCGAACAGTTCTTCGCGGTCGGGTACGACTCTTATCACGCAGGATCTAAATCGTGCAGCCTAAGAAGATCGGTTAATGTTTACCAACCAGATTATCGAAATGTTAGCAAGCTGCGCACTTCTACTCAATTTGTTGATAACGAACAAGGAAACACACTTCCATCTTGATACTGGTAAGAATCGCCAAACTTATCCAGTTGTAGCATTAAACTTTGAGGCAAGTCAATAGTTGACGTCTGTAAACCATGGATCAAGTTAAAGAATGACGACCACCATGAAATCACCGAAATTCATGGCGAAACTTTTTTAGAAGTATCAAAGATTTCCTCGCATTTTCAAGGATCTCAGCTGTATTACGATTGCAGCCGAGTCAAAAATCCGAGATAAAAATTCAAGCCATACGGCTGCTCCAATCCGCTTTAAATGTTAAGTAGTGTAAAGTTGTTGTAAAGTGTCAATCACGAACGAAAGAACCCAACAAATGGATTCAGGAAAACTTCCTTAAATATCTGAAACTTCGTTCAACATAGTCTACAGTAATAAAAATCATCTAAGAAACCGCGAGCAATAAATTTCCGAAGTTTACACCAAACTACGTCAAAATCGGTTTGACGTAGGTCAAAAAGTAAAGTTAAACCTCGAAGGAAGGATTTGAGTTATATTTTAATCGCAGATTCTTGCTTTAGGCTGGAAAGTAAAGAAATTTGTAAGGATATCCTTAAGGACGATTTTACTTTATCACAAATTCTGCAGTAAAATGAAGAAAACTATTCGAAATTTCCACAAGTAAAATCAGTAGAATTTAAGACCTTGCTCAAAAAAAATCCACTAAAGTCTGCGACTAATACAACGTTTGTCAACTGAGTGTCAAAGGAAAATCGTTGCGAAAAAATATCTATTCTTTCTTACACTTACTACTGGCCCAATGTCGTCTTTGGCAACCGAGCAACAATTAAGAACATACGAGCTTATTAGCCTTTTTAAAGGACGATTGAATATAGTACTAGCATTATCATCACATAAGAAAAAGTCAAAGAAGTGCTACGAAATTTCCATCTCACAAAATTCTTGCATGTAAGCTTAGCTCACAAAACTTCCCTTAGCTCACAAAACATCCCCATGTGCTTCAATTTTCTTCAATAAGGTCAAAAACGAGTGCCTTAGTCTTATAAAGGCGGAATACATATAACTTTGTATTTTCACATACTTTGCTGACCTTAAAAGAGAGCAAAGACCTCGTAGAATTAAATTTTCTTACGAAAGAGCCAGTAAAACCTGTTCTAATTTTCCGGGTTTTTTTTCTGAATATAGTAAGGGTAAAGGTAAGGCTTGCTTCAAAAACAGACATAAAATTTAAAACTCTCCAATTGCGTACCTCTAAACTGCAAACAAAAGCCTCAGGTCTCAACACTCCAAAAGTGAAGTACTGCTTGGCCAAGAACTGAGTCCTAGACAGAGAAAAAATATACCAGAAGCAGAAATATCTAGAAAATACGCTGTGAAAGCTAGGAGATCCTGTGGATGGACTTCTAAAGTTTCTTGGTCAGTTTTTGCAACATGTGGCCTTTCTCTGTCATGCCAAAGTATCTGTTTGTTATGTTTAACATCGTTTCAACTTCAAGGCTCGAAGAAATTTGTTTAATTGTTAGTGGTAACGTTAGCTGATGCAGAATAAATTAGTCTGCAGTAACTAACCAAAACATTAGGTTAGTTCAGACTTAACATTTGTTTTTGACATATTTGCGGGTTTACTGCACAATTAAGATTGTGCTGCGTCCACTTGCTGTCATTCGTGGCATTACTGTGCATAACTAGCTGTTGTTTGCACTTTGAAAACACAGCATTTGACGTCCTTTGGCTTGTATTCATAAGGAATCCCATTTTCTTGTTTTTAACCTATAGCCATGGACTATGGCTTGAACTCGCTTGCTGTGTTACTTCGGTCGTGTCAGCGAACTCTTTTTGAGTTTGGCTTCAATGTTAGTCCAACAACGCTTCCAAATCAGCGTTTTCAAACATCACTAGTAGGATTTCGCCTGTTCGCCACTTCAAATAAAAATAAAACGACAGGCAGCACATTATTTTTTGATGATAAAACACAAATATGATGTTTACACTTCGGCGAAATGACATATACTGATGTTTCATCTCTGCACCAGGAGCCACCAGGATTGTGGCATATTGCAAATTGATAATTCCACAATAATTGCGGGTATAGGAGCGCCCTAAGCTTCTTGTTAGCCTTGACTAGTACAAAATCATCTTTGAAACAGAATAAGGTGCGATATGGCTGTCAGTTCTTAAAACGAGCTGGTGGTCTCCTGCTCTGAGACTCAAACCACCAAGGAGGACATAATCTTCTAATAATTTTTAAACAAAAGGCAAAGTAATACGCAACCTTTTCAACCGTTTGGTGGCGAATCATTCTATCGCTGTTGTGGAATCCGAAAAATGGTAATAGTTAATTGAAAATCACAGCCCCAAAATGCTGTTCCACCTTCTAACGCATGCAACCAATCTTCAAGAAAACTTACGACCAATTTACGTTTACCTTGAACATTTCGAAGAACAGTCAATAATGATAATTTCATGACCACTCATCAACTACACGCGATTTCATAAGTTTTCACAGCATCTTTTGAGTTTTCCCCTTCATATTTTGTATTTTATTGTTTTCATTTCTCACAACGCCACCATGAAAACATATTAGAGTAGATTTCAAGTTATTTACATAATAGTAAAACTGGCACATTGCAAGCATCTTTATCTCATTGTCTCCCTTGACGATTTTCCCACCGTAGAGCTTGATAATATTTTTAGGATTTCGTGACGGCGATTTAATGAAGAAAACCTTGAATAAGGTTTTTCGTGGTGCAAATTATAGGATTAGTTATAGAAAATCTCTGCATGCTTTTTCATTTGATTTTTCAACAAAGCAAATCCGTTGATTTCAATAAACTTACTGAACGTTCTGAAGCCTGGAATTTTACTTGTATTTAAGAGGGATTCCACTTGTTTGCTACCCATTGAAGTATGCTTTTTGTAAATTTTATATTATGAGTTCATTTAAAATCATTATGCACCAAATCTGCTACGTTAAAGCAACGAAATGTCCTCATCAATCGTCGAGTAATTCTAATTGTCTGATAGTAATCGTACTCAAAGCCTATAATTTACTAATCGGTCTGTCACAATTACATGATTCCTATCAATTAATTTTGATTTATCAGTCGAAGTAAAATATCTATATCACTTTTTTATCTTATTCACTCAGTCAGGAGAAGTGTTACACCATTCCTTTGCCTTCGAGAAGGCAAATTATTTTGCAAAGTTGTAATTAAAAACAACGTAAAGTGTTACTACTTAGACTCGGTGACTTGAACTGAACTGAATCAGTTTTGAATGAAGCGAAAATTAAGAAAATAATTAGCCGATTCCAGCTAACCGCGATTAATGACAACGACATGTTGAACAAATGTGTTAATTAATTTTTTCATTAGAGCATTGAGGTGAGATCATACAAAATGTTAATGATTGAATATTTTCGAATTATTTCGAAAAAATTGTTTTGGTTGTTAAACAGACAAGCAAGGGGTCATCACCGATGAATCAACTAGAATTCCAATGAACTTACAAAGTGAACAATTAGTACAATTAGAAACGCGGAGATAAATAATCTGCACTAAGCTGTTGGTCTCAGAACTTTAGGTTTAGTTGGTAACATCTAAACCTAAAATCTACAAAACTAGTTAACATTTGTTTGTTTTACGTTAGAGCCTTCATTGGAGTTAAGTGAAAGTTTCATAGTTTCACCTAAATAGTTTTGACATTGTTGCAAATCAGCACTGTTTTTACTACTTAGCAACCTTTGGCTGTTGACATTATTTCCTGTTCGCTCATTCTACTTCCACCTATTACTCCATGGACATTATTTATTCACCCTTTTCCCCCACAACATTCAACGCAAAGGTAACTAAAACCGTGATGTTTATTATATCTTGTTATTGTATAGTTCAAACATATTGTATTTCACCAACACCAAACTTTATATTTAACTAGGCACATCAATAGATTTGGACATATTGAAACACTGTGAAACGTTCGACTCGCGGCTAAACGTTCGGTATATTATATTCCGAGCAAGAATTCATATAATAAATCAAAATATATACGAGTAAACTATCAATACATTGTTGCTTGCTCGATGTCAATTTATTAATGCCGTTAGTGAAAAAGGAGTGAAGAGCGCCTAGCAATAAAATTACATCAATTCTCTACCGCATGTTGAGTATAAAATGCTTTTGCTTGCGACAATTTGCCTGTAGCTCAGAGAGAACTGTCATCAATTTGCGCACAATTTGGTACCGTTATTTTATTCAGTATCTTAGGTTTTGCACGTGTAGCTTTGAAAAATATCGTGAGAACACTGGAAACAAACTCCAAATTTAACAGTATCAAACAAAATTAGTAGGATTTTATTTGGTTTGATCAATATTATATCTTTATTTCGTTAATTTATATTAATGTGTTAGCCATGTTCGTTTTGATAGCTTGTTTCGACCCTCATGATGATCAAAAATAACACTGGACTACAAAATCGAAAAACTCTCGATTCAGATGAGGTTAATTTTAGGTTGGGGGTTTCCATAAATAAGCCAAATTTTCGGTACATGAGCGAATCAAATCTTTTAAATCACGTAACAGTTGGTGTTCTGTGGAGTACTTATGCCTGAAGCCTAACTGAAATTTAGGGGGAATGATATTTGCTCCACGTTATCCTCTTAACAAATTCAAAACCAACTTCTCAAAAAGCCTTCGCAAAGCCAGCAAATAGCTTATTAGCCCTTAGATTTTAGGATCTTACGGATCATGATCGGGATTCAGTTACAGTGAGTTAGCTACACTACCACTTAGTGTTGATAATGTTCCTCATTCTATGGGAAATATTGCGAGACACTCAGGGAAGTTACCTGGAAGTAACTCTGTTTATCCCTTCACGAAAATTGATTTGAATGTCATTGCTGTTTGTCAACTTCATCGTGGTGTTTACGTGTCAGTAGATTAGTGAACATTCAAACTTTTTGTGTATTGCGATTAATGTTGTTAAGATTATTTTTATTGTTCCAACGATGGATTCAGAGGTTCATGATTTTGACATTGACCCGGCCTGTGAATTGGCACCTGACTAGTTCGAAATCAGCTTTCCACCTTTTTTTTCTAAATATAAATTCACTTTCGAGGTATACGACATATTTGATCAAAACTTCCGCACCCATGACTCTTCGCTGAGTTAGCTTAGCAAGGTTATAAATCACGGACATTTTGTAAGTGAAAATGGATAAATTGATCTACCAAAACTTCCAGAATTTATGGTTCTCGTTGAATGAGTTTCCAACATTCTTCAAAGATGACCACCGATTTCTTTGCCATTCTCTTGGACAGAATGAAATTCAAATAAAATTTGAGGCCTATTTAGCTTAAATGCTTCCTGATCAAGTTCCATGTTCTTGAGACGGCTGCTAAATTTTGGTGGACAAATGTTTAAAAAGGGAATTCGTCAGATGATATTCTTCAGTTCGTATATTTTTCCTACTATTACTTCCAATTAATTTAAGGGATTCAAAGAATCTAGAGCAAAAAGAAAATTTTCATTGATAGTTTTCTGGGATTCGTGCTGATTAGGTTGTTTGAAGCAGTGAATCCTATTGAACTATTACCGAGTTTGCTTCTGCTTCCAATGAGAACATTATCGCTAAGTGAGATGAGAAATCTTCGGAACCTGTATAGGTCATCTGTTTCCCAGTTAGTACATGTAAACTTAAAGATTTATTTATATAGCTTCTCCGTGGAATTTTTATTATGGGTTTTTCAAAAACTTAAATTGAATAAAACAAAATTAAAAAGAATGAATATAATCTGAAGATGTTTACTATGAATTTTCTGATTGTCGGCTGATACGGCATTTTGATTGTAGTTTATTTTCCATGAAACCTTGTCACTTTAAAGTTGGAATGGTATAATATGCTTTCTACACAATAGAAAACTAACGCGTATTAACTTTGTTTTTAGCACTTCAACCTTGAATTTTGAAGCCCTCAGATACTGCGCAATCCAACAGCTCTTCCCCGAAGAGATCAATAACAAAAATTACATATTTTTTTTCGGACTAAGTACTAAAACATATCCGCAAAAATGTTTACATTCGCCAATTACCTATTCGTGTCTTAGCACTAATGTCATGCCATAAGATCACAACCTTTCCACACTCGACAAATATTTACATCGGGAAAACATCTTTTATCGCCTAGACGGCAAGCGAATCTTCGTCTTACTGTAACGCACCCATGTCTTTGGTATTATATTAAGAAAATGATCAATCCCAGTCGCTACTCATTATGTTAATGAAAAATATCATTATTGCTCCTTAGCAGCGTCCGCCACTTGTAACAGCCCGGTGTCGGCCGTTTTTCCTCTTTATTTAATTACAGGTGAACTATTGACATAGAACTTCAATTTGCATAAAGGTTAGATAATGGTAAGAGCAATTGTCATTGAAATTATAAGTTGGTTTTATTTGATGCCACAAACACTTAGGATGAAATTTATGGCTCGTTAAATTCGCGTTTAAGGATTAAACATAATTGTCCAAGGCGACGACTGTGCTAATTGTCTAAGACTCCTCGAGAAACTGATTTCCGCTTTATTCTTTGAATTTTTGAGTCCACAATAAAAAGTGTTAAAGCATTAATTTTTCTAAAAATTAACAAGCACATATCAGATGAAGAATTCGCGAGAATTTTGTGATATTTCTACACACAAGTGAAGAAGAAAGTCATCCAAGGTTTCCTTTGGTTTACAAACAAAATTCAAATGCGAATCCAATTTGTTTGCTCCTTGCAAATAAAGGCATAACGCATAATTGCACATCATTTACATGGTATATTTACTTACTGCAACACTAACAGCATCTCTAGATAAACAATCTTGAAGATTTATATGGTAACAAAACTTTTCATATCTTTTTGCCTTCGAATGGTGCATTTGCACCATTCGAATTGTTCAACACATTTTGCACTATCTGAAAATTTTATGAGAACGTTTTAATTGATATCTGCTAATAGGATACGAGACCACACCAAGATTTGTTGTTATAAATCATGTTTTAACTAGCGTTCAAATAGGATTCAATTGAAATGCTACGAAATGGATGCAAACGAAATTTGCTACGGACACAAATCAAATCCAGTTCTGATTGGTGTCGATCATAAATGAATTTTATTGACGGATAATCATCGGTTTGTTGGTTGTTTCGTCTAATTACTACTATTAAATTGTTTCATTTCTATTTGAAATGCTTCAGCGGCCGAAACAAAGTTGTTTTGAATACTTTGCAAAGCACCATAAACACCTTTTTGTTGGCCAATCAATGTTTGCAGATTGGTAGAAAGTTATTTTCAACGAAAATTTCTATTTACATTTGAAATCCAAATAACGAAGGGATGCAAGGTTGGTAGTTGTGGAAATTTTGAGCTCCTAATTTTTGTATCCAACACACTTCCAAGTTTATTCAGTTACACGAGCCATCGCGGTGTGAAGGAAAAACTGCGTATTCAAACAAAGTAGGAATAACGCACAATTTCAGCAAATTTGTCCATCAATTAGCATCAAAAATGTTGATGCTCTCTTTTGTCTTACAGACGCATTTTCAAAAATAACTGAGTTACACAGTATATTTATAGTAAATAATTTTCATTCTGGTTAACACTTCACTACTGTTTTATTTGGCTCTTAAAACACTTCAGGCTTTGAACTAGTTCACATACACTCGAATATATCAAGCTTCATGTATTTAAAGTATCAACGTCGTGCCTGATATTTCATAAGAAAAACAAAAGTTAGAACCACCTCAGGAGCTCCACCTGGTTAACTATTTGAATTGAATGGTAGCAGGTTTACTTTGGTCATTCTAG
This sequence comes from Stratiomys singularior, assembly GCA_954870665.1. Lineage (NCBI taxonomy): Eukaryota > Metazoa > Arthropoda > Insecta > Diptera > Stratiomyidae > Stratiomys > Stratiomys singularior. The sequence continues at coordinate 6,038,543 of OX940881.1, read as the reverse complement.
ATCGATGATTGCAGGTTTAGTAACAAAGATATAGCACGGAAAGTCCAAATCGACCCGACATCGTGCACCTGCATACTCAATACTATTTAATTACTCTAACAAGATACTATCTTACTAGCAATTACTATCTGCAGGTAAAAGTGACCAGAGAACCTATCTTGCAAGCAACACACGCTTGATAAGTTCAGAAAATACTTTCAAATAAAACTATCTCGTCAAAAAAATTGTATTTGGTGTGAGATTATATATCAGTTGAGATCGATCAGGACTAATCCAAAGGACATGTCAAAAAGTATGAGTGAGGAAATCAGTCTTCACCAAATTTCGCTAAAATTCAAATGCTTCCTTTTTCATATTTCAAATAAACTTTATGGAAGCAAATATCTGTTAGTTTTTTAATTTTTCTATCCATTCAACATCTAGGGTCCATGTTCCAGAATCCTGCTGCAACTTAATGCTTGAAAACAGCTTTACGATCAACGTTTCGCAGAGGTCCCAAAAATACCACTCCTCTTCGGCTTCTTCGGTAGATGCCATCGACTTTTTCGTCAATGGGTGGGGGGGGTATGTTTTTGTTGCAGCCAGTGCAACTGTCAATGTCATTGAAATTGCTGAACCCAAAACGATCGAATCATTTACGAGCATGCCTTCCGATACAGCATCACCACAAAGAGCTGTTCAAATTCTTAAAGGTTTCTTGCCTTTTTCCCCCCTTTTTTAAAATCGAAATTCAAAATTTATCTAATTTCATGTTTTTCTTTTTATTGCCTACTCAATACGGAAAATAACGACTAGAAGATTGATTGAAGATGCAGAATCTTCTTATCGCAAAAGAGTTCGTAGAGATCAAAGATTGTTGTTCAACAAAGATACTATTATGCAAACGCATTGGAATTGCAGTCATACTAAGTTGAATCCTGTTTCAACTTTCCTCCAAAGCTTCGCTATACATTTTGCTGTACTCTGTCTTGTTTCGTAGGCTTTTGTAGCGATTTCCCGCTCTTACCTGCCTGTTGGATTGCTGCTTGAATCTACGGAACTAATTTTTTGACGAAAGTAGTCCCTCGAGTTGATCCTAAAAAAGGCTTGAACACAGTTTTGCACGCTGGGTTCTTTGACTAACTCAAGGCATATGACAGCCAACTGTATATGATTACCTCGATTGTATTCTTCTATAATCCTACAATGTCAATGCGTGGAAGAATTTTGCCAGCTAAAATAAAAGCAGGCAGCGTGCCCCAGGGCTCCGGCTGGAGTCCAACTCTTTAGAAAATACACATCAACGAGCGACCGATAAACTCTTCTTGTAAACTCATTGTGGATTGCTAACCGTCCGATTATCTTTGTGTCTATGAATCCGAGTTTGGTTTATTTCTGCCCAGGTTAATTCTGGTGTTTCATCCTTATCTTCATTAATCCTAAGAAAAGCTTAGCTGGCCTCAGTAGCCAGGAACATGCAACTCTCAGTGGAAGTTCTGCTACCAAAACGTTTTCATCGCGGCCTTCACTTGTCACATCAGAACATTTTTGCCAATCATATTCACCCTCGAACTCCCGGAATCATGACGTACACTGTGATGACTAACATACAAGCAATGCTGGAAAAATCTAACACTTACATAGTTCGAAAGAAGAAAGACAGCGGCGGAGAAGTTCATACATCAAAACGTTGCCTAATGTTCTGAATCGTCAGATGAATCCATAATGAACAGAAGTTCACGGTTATCTTCAGCAGGAAGATAACCGTGCACAAAGAAAGCAGCATGGCAACGCGAAAGTGGAAGAGAAAACCGTCTGATTGTTAGGGACTTTCTACAACGAACTAGTCTCCAAGTAACAGTTTGGTACCGGATAATGGTTACTTACATCGCATCCAGAAAAACAAAAACTGAGATGTAATCTATTGAAGCCTCAGTGAGAACGATTTAGAAAGAAACAAATATATCGAAAAAAGTCAAGAAGCGACTTCACTGGATGGATCCTAGCAAAAGTTTAGGTCATAGACTCATTCATCAGACTCATACACTCAACTTGTGTAATAAGGAGCTAAATTCAGTTAATGTACGGATCTAAATGACCGACAACAGGCATATGAACGAAAACTCAGCAGTATTATGTTGCAACTCTATTTGAAGGAATAACGATAGACGTGGTTGATCCGCTTCTAAGGACTGAAACGGTCTCCAGATTGCATATTCTGCATTGGTGTGAAGGATGACGCCTGTCATACTTTCTTTTCATGCAGAAGATGGGACAAAGAGCGCGGTAATCTTGCCGAAAAAGTGGGAGAGCGCCATCCAGAAAGCCTAATCGAAGAGATGCTGAAATCATTTGACAAATGGAATCAAGTGGCACATTACGCTCGGGCAATCTTAGTTATGAAAAAAGACATACTTGATCGGCTGGAGGCGTCGAGGGTGGAGGGTTTCCTTCTCTAGCAATCCTCCTCCTCTTTTCCATCCAACTGGAGAAGGAATCCCGGTAACCCGAAGGTGCCAATAGGCGTAAAATGGGAGGCCTAGCCCGAAGTAATGTGTCAAACGGTTCCAGGCTAGGCGCTCCGGTTGACAGGGGAGGTGTTTAGTCGGTAGTCCAGTAGGTCCACTGGGAGTCCGACACTGAGGGCATAAATAGCCTTCACTTCCCTACCCAAACAAAAACAAAAAAAGGACTGAAGTGGATCAACCACGGACTAAATTATGAAACGTGTACGGGCATGTGGTTATCGACAATTTCAGCTAGTTGCCTTGCATCTACCCAATACACAATCGAAAAGCGAAAGCCTGTGCTGCATCGATGTATCAATAGAAAATTGAATAAGTCGATTTCAATTTTAGAGGCAGCAATATCAAATAGGCTGTGATAAAACATAAAACTGGCAGAGACCAAATAAAATCGCGGTATGACTGCAAAGCAAATTTTGGAGCACATCCATAGCGAAGCAACGAATTATCATCGAAACTGAAAACTGTATTGTCGTACCGTATCGTCGTTGGATGGCATGGAATAACTCATTAATGGACTTTCAGAAAAGTGAAATCGGTAGTGGTTTATCTGAAAATAGTATTGACATCACTCAAGCAACTGAAGTCGCATAGAAATTTATTCAGGATGAACCTATCTAAGAAGTGGGCAATGAAACGTCAAAATATTTTCGACCAAGACGGTATGCGTTGACAGATGATTCCAACATATCAAATTTTAGGTAAGATTTCAAGTTTTTTGAAGTCTAACAATTCGTATGGAGAAATAGGATTTCGGGAACAACAATGAATGACGTTTTGTGAAGAACATTGAATGGTGTGAATAGTGACTCGTTTTACTGAATTTTATTTTATCACGCATAGTGCATGTGAGTATTTCTTACTTAAATAGTTTAAACAAGTGATAAATGACTGTTTATTAATGACAGAGAGTTAAAGCTTATCTTGACAATTGTATATTGCTAGTTAAATAAACTAAATTAACTTTACCAAACGAGTTTTTCTATCGGTGCAACTCAGATGGGTGGATCAAAAGAGCTGAAAACAGGACACTATTAGCAAAGGAAGTTACTCAAAAACGTAACAATTGTGTAGCTCTCAAACTGCATCAACTGAATTTTAATTCTGCATTATACTAAATGAAATAATAAAATATATTTAAGCAATTCAAGTAACGGAAATTTTTTTTGATTTCGATTTCTTTTTCTACCAAGAGTTAAAAACGCTGTCAATTGTAGTACTTCCTTTGCGAAATTTTTTTGAATCGTCTGAATTCTCAACAGATGTTCAAACAACTTTTTTAAAATCTCGTGAACAACACTCGAATATAATAAAAATCTGGACTACAGACAAGAAAGACAATACGACAAGAAAGGTTTTTTTGCTTCTTTTCCAGAAACTGCAAGGTAAGTAAATGCAATCATACTTTGAAATAAGTCTACTATTTCGCGAAAATAGCGGAACTTACGCTGTAATGATATAGACATTCAAGGAAGCCTGGAAAAACTTGTATTACGCAAGATTAACAAATTGGTCACATATCAAGCACGAAGACATATTGAGTTGAATCTGCATCAGTAGCATCTTTCCCACTCGTACCAGATCTTGTGAGACAGTCAGCGCTACATGGTCTGATTCCGGAATCAAGTACTCATGAAAAAGAAAAAGTCGCATTTGTTGCACTTCTTTGCTTTACACTTTTCAGTACAAGTCCACATATGGTAATTTTCAGTTCAGGCGCTTCATTGGCAGTTCCTTCACTACTTATCAATTGTCAGTATGAGGCATTGACACACTCATGTGGAAATTATACTATTGGGGAGTTAGAGTACGAAAAATAATTGGTCCAAACATTGTTCTTATGGCGTTTCCATTTCACATATCATTTGGACCGGTGCGAATCTGAAAAAGAATTGTAGAAGAAATCACTCAGTTGTCGGCTTCAGGCATTTTATCATGTAGTCTTTCGTGTATTTAACATATTCACATCTTGCAGAAAAATTCCGTTCATAAACCATTAAACATAATCAGATACCGGTTCCAGGAATGGTTTGGATAGCCTGTACTTCTTACTATCTCATTACGGGGCCTTAACAAAGAGATGAGGTGATGCTGCGGCTTGTTAAGCTCAATGTCTGAGCCAAGAGTGTAAAAAAGTGGGGATCGATTATTGTTGAAGTAACTGAACAAGAAATTCCTACGATAATAGTTCTTGGCTCAATTCTTGTTGTTGCGATGTAATAAATTCGGTATTTGGCCATCTACATCGTTTAGTCTCAGAGACTGGTACGTATAAACAGAATGGCCACACTGAATTGCTTATAGTGCCGAATCCCCTCGCCCAGCAAAGAATCTAACGAGTATTCCAACTCCAGTTGTTCGTGCTTCTGCAACTGTGTTTCTTGTACATGGTCATGTTACCGGTCATATCCAGCAGTTCTTACGATTCTAACATACTTTTATACCAACCACTTCTTCAGTAACGAAAATCAAACTCAGTTTTTCCTTGCAGAAAATACCAAGGAAATTGTTACAGAACGAGTGCGAAGCTGAGTCACTGAATGACATGGCTCCAGTTCTACCATTGAAATCCAACTAATGTCTTTGCTTGCGTCTTTATCTGTGGTACTCCGCCTTAGGTCTCCTCCTCGCGTGGAGGGTCTTATGCTGTGATATCACAATGATCATACCAAGAATCTTATGTCATCACAACATCGGCTGCAAAGTCTTTTAGTTCCACGACTACGTACAAAACATACTCAGTTGTGGCTGATACGAGTATCTTTTCTTCTTCTGCTTCATCTTCTAAACTTCTTTGCAATTCTGTTATTTATTACTCCGTGGTAGACTGATGACTTTGACGTGAGCCGTACATTTTCATCTGAAGATAATCACCGTGTGGTATGAATGGAATTAAGATTAGACTACGTGCATGAGCATATGCGAGTGAGAATGTTTGCATGCATGAAACCATTGATCATTTATGAATTACAATAATGGGATTATGGATACTACTATAAATATTGGTCTTAATTAGAATCCCAAGATTTATATTCTGTTTTGCGTTTGCTTCATGGATTTTCATTAGAAATCAATTTAATCGGAATTAAATTTTGCGTAATTGTGCGGACGTTGAATTTTTATCAATTCTAGTTGAATATGCAAATGCATATTATTTACAGTGTTTTAGTTTGATGATTTAATAGATTAATAACTTTCATCAAGATCCGGTTCATCGAAGTAGGTTAATTTGATGTAATTTATCATAGGAAAATCTCATGACGTACATACTCAGATAAATAATGATTTTTACAAATGTTTGATGATTAATTCAAATGCTAAAATGCTTCAAATAACAACAGACGACTTTCATTTTAGTTTCCCTTGGGTCCACTTTTGTAAAAGAAATTTCATCTTTTGCCCGTATCTCTTTTTTAGATTTTAGATTGTACTTCAAATGTATGTCATCATTTTCAACCCAAATTGAAAAAGTTTAATTAAGTTTTTATGCAAGCTAAATTTAACCAAACTTATTTGAAAAAAAAAACAGCGAAATATCAGAAAAATAGTAATAAATTTTTAAAAAAGTTATTTCAGACTACCCAAGGAGAAAAAATAAACGGAAGGGATGCATGAAAATATGCAATTTCACAAATCATGTTCAGGGTTATAACTCCCACCGATATCTCACTTTATCTAGAAAAATCTAGATATTTTATTTTATCTCTTTATTTAATTTATCTCTTCACTCGCAAGAATAGAAAACAATGAAAGAAAGGATGTCCCATCCTGTCTGCTATGCACATTGCCATCTAGGGCCATATTTCAATGTACCACCGAGGAGCAAATCTCCTTGAATTCATGATCAGATGAAAGCTTCATTTAGTACGTCCCAACGAAAGGCGGTTGACTTAACATACGTACAAATGTATCCCGTGATTCGTGGATAACTTAACACAAAGCAAATTTCAAGTCAGAAAACCACACATAAATCAAAGTATCTTCTTCTTAGATTGATGCGCGGCTGATGTAAGACTGTTATTTAAACTAAACGATCCTGTATCGAAACTGGAGAAAATAGTTACCTTAACGGAGAACATTAATGGAGGTTCTGCACGTGAAGGAAAACGATGAATTCTTTTTCCTTATACGATCTGATTACCACATCTTGATTTGGAGATGATAATCTGAGAAGTTCTAAAAATGGATCGCTCATAACGCCGAATGGCAGGAATTTTTTTAGTGGTGAGATAGATTAATAGTAAAGTCAAGATCAAGATCAAACAAGATAAGGATCTCTTACAATAAGCATAATGAAGGAATTTTCCCCCACTACCAAACCGAAAAACAACATGGTAGGACATTAACATGACAGACAATACAATAATGAGAGCTTTTCCTTCCGCCAGCAGCAGAAAGATTGCCAACTCAACACATTTATAAATCACTATGTGAAAAAAAACTGAGCTTTGCATGATAGAGAGCTTAGAAATTAAACGAAGAAGATGATTTGAGAGAATATGGGAGTCATTGTATATGAATACGAAATTGAAAAGAATGTTAAGGCGCATCGCTCCGCAACTTCGTATCCATCTCCTATCTCCAACAGGGTTTGCTTACAAATTCTAAGGCATCTGGAAAATTCGCGTCGAATGCCGTTAGGTTGGGATTTTACTTGGTGTTAGGGTCCTTTAGTGGTCACACTATGCTCTAAGGCAACATGAACGCCTGGAAGATGAAGATTAATGCACAGTTTATTTTCTTATCTAAGCACATAAACTGTACGAACGACAGGTACATTAGGCTGGAAAGATAATTATGATCTGTCTATTAGGCAACCCTCAGAAGCGCCCCGTCATCTTCGTATAGAGCAACTCGGAAAGCTTCGGAGTGTTTGTTTTTCAATATACACCTATGCTATGATTACATCGTTCTTAAAAAAAGAAAAATAACATCATATTCACTTTTGTGCCCTCCACACACAACACATATCAATTTAGTCCTAGATTTCCCAGAAAGATATCAATCTATGAATTTAGTCTGAATAAACGATAAACAATCCATCGACATGTTTTCCAATTCAAAGAATGATATGAGCAAATTTGATAATCTTAATCCAACCCAATTTTGGATTTTTGATTAGATTTAATTTAATTGAGAAATTTATCGAAACCAAAAGCAGGCTTAAGAAAATTCCAACAAAATTCCACTACTAAAATTGTTTAGTGTTTCGTTAGGAACTATTTGCATTTTCACCACAATTAAATAGCATTTAATAAACTAACTCCATTGTATCTATTGTAGCGCCTTGAGAAAAAAACTTCAAACACGTTAATATTAATTGACGCCTATTATCATTGATTTCACGTTTGCGCCGTGAACAATTCACGGAATCTTCAGTTAAATTTCTTGTTTTCTTTCTAAGCACTTCCATGTTAATTTGATTTTCTATTTTTGATACTCATTCTCATGATCAAAATTAAATCGATCTCACGTTATTGCAATAAAATCAAAAAAAAACCTATGTTGTGAAAATCATCAAAAGAAGTTGAATCGATTTGTTATATTTGAATTTCCTCTGCTATTTTTTTTCTGAATGGAAGGTGAAGGAGTTCATCTCAGAAAAGTGAAGAAATTGGAAAGTTTACACATACAATACAAAAAATATGTAGTTTTTCAGTCGCATGTAAACCATTGAGTCAAGTTTTTGGCTTGGAAAATTATTTTGCTATGGCCAATAAGCAAATAATCTTTAAGAATATAAAATTCTCTGAAAGTTTCATAGTTATGTTCGTAACAGTTGAAAAATTGATTCAATTAACAGGTTTCCATAAGCACGTAGGGGCCTATGCAAATGGCTTTTGAGCCGAGCCCTTGCGAAGGACTTTAAAATGTATAATTTCTTTGAATCTGTCCAAAGGACAACAAAAGCTTTGTGATAACCATTCACGACACAATTATGGACCACACAGAAAGTCTACTACATAAATTTGACATACATGACAACCATTTTGGAGCAAAGAGCAAAGTCTTCTACATACGTAGGCTAGATAAAAGGTACCCGTGTTTGATAAATGCTTGTAAGACTGATGGCATCGTTGACCCAAAATGTGTTTTTATAAAATTTTTATGTGTACTTTGTAAAATTTGCTCAGAGCCACGTATGGCGGTTTCTCCATTCATTATAACGCTCTTTTTCTTGAATCAGTTCCATTTATTTGTTACATAGGGTATCCTTTTCTCTTTCATTGCGTTGCCCTCCCAGAGTGTTGGCGCTTCCCATAAATTGCATTACAGTTCGAAAATATTTGGCGGATAGTTATACTGAAAGGTTGAACGCATGTTCGCAGTGCATCACACGTTCACAATCAAGGAAAACAGTGAATGTAGTAACTCTCCTCCAATTTGATATTTTTTTACCTTGACGATTCAGAATGCCTCCCTTATGAAGACTCTCGCTTTCCGGCTAGATCAGAGCTGTAAACACATCATCACCCACAGTAATTTTCTTGAGTACATTTTCGTCATTAGATTTTTAGTCATTAGATTCGTCATTTTCGTGAAAGCCAAGATTCTTCATCCTCGCACCGTAAAAAGTCATTCCCGAACACATTCGCTTGAAAACTCTCCAAACGTCACGTGCTAGTTCGTCTACAGTCAACCGATAATCTCCATCAATCGCAAGACGCACATGTTCGACGCATTCTGATGTCATTGCGTTGGAAGGTCAGCCAAAAGCGAAAATCACTGCTAACTGACGTGCAGCCACTTTTAAATCGCTTGTAACAATCTTTTTGCCGTTTTTGTTTTAATTCAAAAGTTTCCGAGCAAAACTTTTTTCAAATTCGTTGATCTGCATTTTTTGTGATTTTTCGTATTAAAAACCACGAAAATGCCTTTGAAAATAAATACACGCTGTGTATGAATGAAGCCATCTTGACAAAAACTAAGGCAGCACGGGAGATGCCACGAGTTGTAGATCATACCGGTACACAGCAATTGGCGCCTGTACGTTGTGGCGCGGAGGGTGAGGATAGGCTTGATGATTTTGGAATAAACCTACAACTCCATTCTTGTGACATTTGATGTATGTAACTCTACGCCGAATTTCACTGGTCACGTATCGCTTAAGGACATCTAAAAATAACCATGGTTTGCATGCCAAAAAAATTCAATCGTTTCAGTTCCACTTATGACGAAACTAGGGTTAGCTATCAAGGAATAAACACAAGGATAGTATTCTTTTTAATTTTGTGTACCCTAGATTTCACAAGAATTCCGGTCATAAACCTTCGGTTGAACAAAGCATCACGTGCCTGTTAGGCATGCATTCGAGTAACTTTTCAAACTATTTCAAGCGCAGTTGTTTAATTTCACGGTTCAGGGTAGAATCCTAAAAAAGTTTGCAATGGTTTGAAATCAAACGATTTTAATTTGCAGACAATTCGCATTTTAACGCTTGAGTTCCACACGTTTCCCTCCTCATCGCAGCCAACTGCCTTTCCATCCAAAAAAAATTGAAGAAAAATAGTTTTCCTTGCTTTCACGCTGATCACCACCGAAATTTCATCGAGGTGGGCATTCTCTTGCACGAATTGTACAGAAACCTCCTCACGTCTATTGGCGCTTGCTTTTTTAATAAATTAATAGATACAACCTTTTTATCCAACCCTCTCAAAGCTCAACTCAGTCACTCTTCAAGCCTTTTTTGATAGGTACGTACAAAGTTGTGGGAAAGGTTTATTAACCTGATTTTTGTTTGATTTCTAATTTCTTTTTCTTTCGGGTTTATCCGAAAGATTATGCATTAGATGGGACCTGTAACGTCTTAAGAGTTAAACCAAGAAAGTAAGCAAGCAAGCAAGACAGGCAGTAAGGCAGCAAGTAGGCATTGCTGTAGTTCGTTCAGTGGCCACAATCACATGATCTGGTGCTCTTGTAATCAAGGAAAGCATTTTTTTTCTAGCTGCTGATGTTAAGTGGCTTTGGAAAACCCAAAAAGTGTTAGTTGGCCTGGAGCTACGCGAACAGACCAAAAACCAATTTTAAATGAACACATTTCCAAGATTTCTGTTTTGAAAAGTTGATTGGTTGGAGAATGGTTCACGCTGAGGGTGATAGTCGAAATGAGGTTCTGTAAATGTTCAAAATTAATTTAAATGCATTGAATTTCGTTAAGTGAGCGATTGCATAAACATAATTATGACCCGACAACGTTACCTACGGCTTCGAAAACAAACTGCATTGTTTCCATTTACATTCATTAGTGAATTGCATTTTCCTCAAAAAGTTGCTACTGTTCTACGGTAGGTAAGTTTTTCTTCTTTTTGAAGCACAATATGCTGAATAATTAACAACTTTTTCTTCATCTTTTTTTTTTGAAATGTTCCTAAAGGCCCATTGTAGTTTCAAGAGGAAACGCTACCGTGAAGACCGAGTATAGTATGTTAGATTCCATTGAACTATATTTGAACATGAATAGTAAAAGATTCATTTCATTTGAATAATGTAAACGCTATGAATCGTTGCAATAAATTAGGGTGGTCACCCGGGATCGCAATGGTAGTGACCTCGTGACCTCTCGAATCGAAATTCCCAACCATTGGACGTGAAGCTTCTTACTGGATACACACTTTCATCAATACCTACGCAAAATACATCTGGCACTGTGAAGGACATTTTCATAACACCAGAGTACCTCGAGCAACGTTGCTGTGAATTTATGAAAAAATCATTAGCCTAACCGTTGTGAATAGCTTTTTATTCGAAACACAAAATTTTCCGGACTTGTTGAGCTTACGGGTGACAAAAAAAGAGTCCTAAGTCCTTGTCAGTCGAACCTTTGGATACTATTAAAACTTTAAATGTTGGGCGCCTCCAAACCTCTACGAATAGCGCAAAAGCAGTGCGGACATGTAGGATGTGTGACGACTATTAAACGTTTATTCTTTTTTTTGTGGTTGTAAGGTGAAAACTGTCCGCAACCTGAATGATTCCTAGCAAAAGGAAAGCAAACAAATTTCCTCCAAACAGCCCCCTTTTACCCTGAAAACTCATTCTGGAACTATTTATCAGATGACTTCGCGCTAGGAGTCTATTTCCCGGCCGGTTGAATCTTAGCGCCTTCGGTGGGAGGGGTATCAGGATTTTTTCAGTTAAAGGGCGCAGAGGTTACTGTACAAGCTCTACCCTTTGCGTCAAAAAGTGATCCAAGAATTCATCCCTTGCGTATTCTTCTGTTCCGAGAAAGATCCTCCTATGCTCTTCTGCTCAGATGATTCTAAAGAGCCGGATAACGTGGTGGCTTGATATCAGGTTTAAAAATTGTCATTTTTTTTTTTTGTTCTGATCGCTTCCAGCAATTAATGCTCGTTTCAATCTGATTTCAAGGTAAAACTGATCGGTATCTCTGAAGATACAGGGAAAGAACATCATTGACAATGCCTAAATTAGCCCAACAAGTACACAAATTACACTTTTTGACAAAAGTTGTCAATGTTTCAATTAACAAAACCCAAAAAACTCTGCTATGCAAAACTGGTTCTGTGAGGATCATGTTGTGAATTGTTGCCATGAGCCTATTTTCGGCGTTGCAACATTTGGACAGCCGTTCGCATAATATTCTTCTAGGCACCTTTTCAGCACGTTGTTGTACTCACTGTACTCACTGTACTCACTGTACTTTTTTACGTTCATAGTGCATGTGTGTGATGAATCCTTTTTCTTCTTTAGCGTATTCATTCTTTGTGCAATTTCTAGTATTTCAGCTTGCGCCCATACCAAATTAAATTAATGAGTATAACTATTGCTCGTTCAAAATTATAATATCCTAAATCTATGCTTGATTAATTCAACTTGCAGACCCGAAAATTAAATTTGTTCTCTTCGGAGGCGCATTTCAACCTTTTCTCGGAACCTGCTTCGTCATCATGTCACGCCTCAACCGAAATTTCAAATTACTACACATTTTGCTTCCCTCTAATTCTCAGTATGAAAACATATATGTTGAACCACAAGAATTTCGTGCCAAATTAAAACAATCAAAAAGTTTAATCCTGATATTTTATGGTATGTTTTTTTAACTTTTTGCCATGTCTGCAAGTCTAGCTGGCTGGAATATTTGGATTTAAGTCAGAATCTATGAATAGAAGGGCCCACTTTTGTACCTCTTTCGAATATCAAATGGTTCCATTGACCCATCCGCAAAACATCTTGCTCACCATCAACTTTGGCACCATCACTAGCATCATCATCACCATCTTGTGTGTCTGAGCATATTTTGAAATTTTTTCCACGTACGTGCTACCTTGCTCTTGCCTAACCAGTCAGTACGCGTACCTACCTATATTTCGATTTCTGCTATATTTGTTGCTAGCAAAAAGATACTATTTGCAGTGTACATACTACATTTCCCCAAAGCCATAATACATCATTCTTCAGCGACCACTGAGTTAAGCTTCGAGTCAACAAAGAAAGAAAAAACAATAAAAAAACGAACTAAAAGAAAAAAGTAATCATCGATTTTCGACCAAATGAACGAGCATACTGCCAAAGTTAAAGCTCTTGTACTGTTGCATTTTTCTATCATATTGAGAATCATTCGCCGAAGAAAAAAAAACCTAATTGGATAGCACATCATCTACGATAAAGTTTAATACTAAACATTGTGTTTTTTATCATACCAGACGGTATAGGAGATATGGCATCTAAGGCAAGTACATCTGAACTTTTGGATATGAGTAAAGATTGTGTTGGAAAGTGGTTTCAAGAAGACGTGAAACAACGTGAAGAAGATAAATTAATGCTACCAATTTCGCAATAAAGCAAGCTAGGCAACAAGGAGGAAAAAAAAGAAAATTATTTTTCCGTTTGTTCGTTCATTTTTTTCCGCTCGAATGATAAACTACACACAATACAGATTTTAGATGAGATTCAAACAAAGTTTCTATCTTTGTTTTGTATTTATTTTAGTGATGTTGCCAGTTTTTGTTTAATCGCATACAAAACGTATCTTCTAGCGCGGAAAAAAAAAATTAAAATAGATGCCCTTTGACATGAAAGCCACGAGAGTTTCCTGAACCAAAACCAAAACCTGAAAGACAAATACTGGCAGACGAAAACTATTTCGTCGTGGTCAATTTGAGCAGTCGCGCCATAGTTGATGATGACAAATTCGCGATACTACGGCGAGCTAAGGGTCAATAATGATAAAATAATGAACAATAATAATTATATAAGGTCATATATGAGACATAATCAGGCAAAGATACTTCTGCAAAGCGCAACACACATATATCAAAGCGCCATCAGAGGAAATAGTAATACAGAGGACTAGGTGAAGTATCGAAAGTTTCCACGAATACAAAGGGAATACATTAGCAATTTTTATCTAGACTCACTTTCATTGGCATCGTTAAAGTCATGGGTACAGGAGCTAAGGTAGTGGTTTAAAAGCGCGATATGATGTTACTACCTTTTAGATAAATGGGAAAATATACTGAATAAATTCAAAAACTCTCGAAGCTAGTCACAATTACGTTCAGAAAACTAGAGATCCTATTTACGCTGACAAGCGTACAATGTATATAGAAGTTGGAAAGTTAATATGGAGAAACGATTTGAAAAACTGCAATGATTGTTTTTCACTTCTTTGGGAAATTGTTTGGCGAGATGTGTGGCCTACGACCGAAGATGAAGATAAGCTGAGACATATACATCCTGGACTAATAAGCCTCTAGTGAGATCTTGTGAATCATTTCGTGCGCCCTTTATGAATTATCTCAACAACCAAACGTAAAGCGGCATATGTATAATAAGAAGCGAACGGACTTCCTTATGAAACAGTCAACGGTCCTTTGTGGTAAGGATCTATACCAACCTTTGTTTCACAGCACGTATGCCTTTAGACAGAGAGCTTCAACAATCGACTTTGGCAGACACTGTGGGGAACAAGGAGAAAAAGATAGATATTTCTCTTATGCCCTCATCCATTGAAGATGGAAAGCACTTAGAGTGCCAAGCTTTAGCGATCGAAGCAACGTCTTTTAAAATCGTATTCTGCAAATCCTTACGTTTGTGCCGAGCGTTGTGTCCAAATAAGTTTCGTAAGTCAGGAGCTGTGAACAAGTAAGGAGGAGGGAAACGAGGGAACTGATACGACCGAGGTCTTGAAAATGATATATTTATACGAATCCTTAAGCTCACAACGGCCACTGATATGTTCAAGCTAATCGTCGATGTATTCGCTGCGGCAAACAAACAGACTCTTTTACCCTGGGGGGTCTAAATAACGTTTTGGCTACGTCAAAACCTATCCATATACTGTAGTCCTTCGAAAATCAAACCTTTTTTTTAAATTACAGCTGAGGCCTCACATTTGATCTTTGAAACTTGAAACAGAAATTTCTTTAGATTTGGATATTTTTTTTTTTAATTCCCGTCAAAAATTGTTGCTTAAACTATGTTTTTTGATTGGGAATATCAGTTTAGTATTTAGAGCATTTAAAATTGCTCATGTCTCATTTAATTAGAAACCGCTCCTCAACCACATAAAATTACATCTTATTCGTTTATTTCTCAAACCAAACCGGCAAAATGATAAAGCAATCAGAATTGATTGAAGGTTTATTCGTCAACCTTCACTAGCCTAGTGAAAGTGTTCGAGAAATTACAAAACTACCAGAAAATACGACGATCAGTTGTGCATAGCATTACCAAAAATTTAAACCTCGAAACTCAACATCCAAAAATTGCCATTCAAACAAGCCAGAATTTCAACATCGAAGATTTATAAAACACAACAGGCCCTTGATTGCTCCGGGAATCGCTGCTCTAAATCACTATCTAAAGCTGATTATTTAACTGGTTCAAAAGATGTTGAAAAGACTCTTCAAGCAAAATCAAAAACTTGAAGAACAAGCTCATAAACAGTCCTCTGGAGTGGTGAGTCAAAAGTAGATTTTTTCGGTTCCAAGAAATGAATCAGATATCGAATAAGACAGTATGAGAACCAAAAAGGTCAAAAAAGCATAATGCAAATGGTCTCATTTTCCTGACCAGTGTGGTCCAAAATTCAGTTTTCATCATGATGAAAACCCCTAACAGACATCTATGCTGCGCAAGTAGTTTATGGTACAACAATAAATGCTAAATGTCTTGAAAACTATCAAACGGCTTTCATAGTTCTTAGACTTACAACAAAAAACGCTGCTGTAGAACGATTCGCAGACAAATGTACGAAAAGGTTTCCCCACATCTCAAGAATTGTGGAGAATGCTACAAGAGAAGCATAGGGAAAGATGCGATAGACGAAAAGGGAATAAAACCGACCGCAGGGATCCTAATATCGAAGGACATGATATAAGATTATTGAGCAACCTGGTGGTGAGACATCTTGAAGTTAAAGTCCTTAGATCGTCTGAAAAACCTTTGACGACTACGACGGCGATAGGTGGAAATTAAAAATTTCAACATAAAAAAATTAATTGCGCGTTTACCAAAAATTTGTCAAGATCTTATCGATCTTATCGGCAAAGCAGAATATATCGCCTCCAGTCAAATTTTCAGTTGTAAGTTTGCGTGAAGCATGTTGACATTCAAGTGGTATGACCAATGTTTTTATTTATAATATTTGTTTTAAATAAATTCAATGTTTAAATTAAAATAAAGTGGCATTTCGCTAACATTCCTCCATTAGAATCATTTTTTATATATATGAGGTTGGTGCTAGTTATTATTGAAAATATTTTCCAAATTTTTTTTTTTCATAATTAAAAATATTTATCCAATTTTTTTCCAAACTAAGTGAAATAAAAATGTTCACTCACCTTTGTTGTTGCTGCATCAATAATCACATAAACGAGTAATATAACTTCCTTTTCATCAGATCCAAGTGCAGGTCCACTTTGACCGCAAGT
The DNA here is from genome assembly GCA_954870665.1 of Stratiomys singularior. Taxonomy (NCBI): domain Eukaryota; kingdom Metazoa; phylum Arthropoda; class Insecta; order Diptera; family Stratiomyidae; genus Stratiomys; species Stratiomys singularior. Next base: position 6,022,144 of record OX940881.1, on the reverse strand, counting down.
AGCCAAATACAGGGATACTACGTGTCCCGGCACAAGCATTTTACAATTATTTATCTATACTTTGAAGAAACATCCGCAAAATTTCGTACAATTCTACTAAAATGCTGTTGTTGATTTTTTTAGCCTTTTGCGTTCTCTCTTTCTCTCTCTCTCGCTCTCTTTCGATGTCTCTCCTTCTTTCTTTGTGTATGCTACGTGTTTCTTTTTATTTTTTCAATTCAATCACAATAATAGCGCAATAATTTTTGCTTTCAAATTAAAGCTAAACTTGATTGTTTTCTTCTTGCAAGCAATCAATCAACTAATCTTCAGTTATTTATTAATTTCAGCTTCTTTCTTGTTTATTTTTTTACTTTTCGAGTTTTTCGCTAATTTTAAGTCCGTTCCTCTTGTGTTTTTATCTAATTTTGAGGTGGACACAAATAACGTTAGCGTCTTCCTTGTTTTCTGGTTTCACGATGAATGTGCTTCGCGTTGTTTTGTTTTTTTGTTTTATTTTTCTTTTTTACTTTAAATCTTCTATGTCGCTGATTCCTCTACAACACCTGATGAAATCCTATAAAAAATATTCAAGAGAGAAGAAAAAAGCATGACTTTAGTATGAGCATGTTAACACTGCGGAATGTAAGTTTCTCGTTGAAAATCAACTATGGAATGATGCTTAGCAGAAAGATACAAATATATGAGATTGTATGTACATACATAAGAGGTGTATCTTCTGTTCAATTAAATATCTTTAAGCAATATTTTTTTTTTCGTTTCTTTTTTCCAACTAGAAGAAGTTCAGCCTACGCACTCTGAAGTCTGAAGACCGGACCTGCTTTGGATATCGTATCCAATAGGCATTGAAATGTGCGAAAAGAAATTTTCTTTGGAAAAAGAGCTTTGAGTTTCATCTAGTTTCAATAAAAATTACCATTTCTAGAAAATCTGTGCATGTGGTGATGGTTTGTCGCTACCAATCTACTTTGGAGGCCGAAAACTTACTCAAACAACAAATATTAATAGATTTTAACGGGTAGACGAGTAAAAATAATGTTTAAGTGTGAAAAAACAATCCGGATTGTGCGGATTGCCAAACGATGACAACAAGTTTAGTAAGACTTAGACAACTTAGACTTGATTTCAGTGCAATATAAAAACAAATTTAATAGCCTTAAGTGCTTAAGCAAATCTCTCCTTTTCATGAACTTAAGCGGATCGCAGGCTCAATAGTGTACCTTCAAATTAGATAACATGCACAAACAAATTTGAAAATTTTAATGACCACCGTTACTCACTCCTTAATATATTTGGGGTTTTCTTGGTACATTTCCAAATTTGGTAAATTTTTGCCAAAATGAACCCAGACTTACACAATTGGTGACCGAAACGAGCTTCTCATCCCTTTCACTGAATGTCGAGTATTTGGGCCGCACTCCATGGTTGATGTCTTGTGGAAAAATGTGTAATTACCAGCTACATCTCCATTCTCTCAACTGAAACCAGCTGATGGTATTGACCATAGCGTAAGAATATAAAGCGCTAACACTTCGAACAAACTTTCAATTTAACGGTATTGAACCGAAATAAGTAGACTTGGTTAATTTCCTCTCATATTTTCGTAACACAATCATAAACTCTCGCAACGATTTATTCAGAAATTCTCAATACTAATATAAATCTACTTGTTCATTCTCCATCTCAGTCTAAGATAAGTCACCCAAGAGTATTAGCGCTTTTTTAAGCTACATTGTACTTTCGATAACCTGGTGCCATGATTTATCCGATTCTATGATAAATAGGATATTTATAAAAAACTTAATTGCGCATCCTTCAGGGGTCAGACGGACTATGTCATCTGGTTTCAGATTTCGATGGCGAAAAATCGATCGGCCAGGATGTCAATTGTTTTAGAGGCCTATATTAAATGGTTGTAACGGCTTCTTCACTTTCTCTTCATACATAGACAGATAGACGACTACAGGTTTGAAGATATTTGGACTGGAACCTTCGGTTTGCTGAACGATATGCAACATGCGGTGTTGGGATCTATCTCGTGTCTGGTCGGAATCAGATTTTCCATTGTTCTGGACGGATTTGCACGACGACAAGATAGCAAAGTTCGATGATAAACGTTTATGTTCGACATACAATGGAAACGCTTGTCAGTAATCAAATGTCCGTAAAAACTTTAAAGCCATTCTGCCCAAAAAACTGCCAAGGTGAGTACGAGAAGTACTAATTATTCCCGGGGACATGGCTTCTGAAATTATGATAATATTTTCGATCCTTAAATCAAGATCAATTTTTCGTGCCTGAATATCGACCAATAAATAATCAAATAAACATAGGATTCAAGAATCAGTTTTCAGGCTTTTTTGTTTCATTTTCGTGAGGATTTCAGACGTATCTATGGCCTAATTAGTAACAAGAAATGTTTTTCAGATTCGTAACCGCTCCTATCTTCACAAAAGTCTTTTCCTTTTATTTGTACCTTGTAAATAACTTAAAACTTCACCAAACCAAACGACCATGATACTAACACGATTCCTTAAGATAAATTTCACGAACATAAACAAACATTAAAAAGAATATTTATTGTTTTGAATACAAAATTCATACTTTTCTGCCATGTTTTAATTTTCTGTTCAAAATCTTATACATGTTAGTATTTTTATGTTATGTTTTCGAGTTTCATATACTACACTATTGGCTTACTTGTCCCATGAGTCGTGACCTCTAGATGTTCCACATGAGACCCATACCGATCTTTTAAGCCACGTTAAAGATGATAAAGGATAAAATTTTTTCATTACATCTTCTACCACTCGGGGTTTATATTGAAGCAAAGAAATAATTTAACCTAAAACGACACAAAATAGTGTCTTTTTAGGTTAAATCAATCAAAATGTCTCTCTACAGAAATTCAATACGATTTTTTGCACATTTTTAAGATAATTACCGACCCAGACAGAACTGAAGCAACGATTTAGATGTCCTTGGAAAAATTCCACAAAAAATATCTACAAAGAAGTTTTTGTTACCAACTAATGAGCATTCTTCTTTACAATGTTTACAATTTACGATTGGTAATTCCGAGATATTGTTCACATACTAAAGACTTAAGAACTCAACCATAGGATGTTTGTCAATAAGAGAGTGTCCATACTTAAAGTTAACATCAGGACCTTTCTGAATATATATAAATAGATTTTATGAAACAGAATATCATTGAATTTTCTATAATAGCTTTTGAGATAATCAAATATCGAACAAAAACGTAAAAGGTATTTATTTAAAAATAATTTAAATCTAAATTTAGTCTCACTCGGCACTGAACGCATTTTAAATAATTAATTTTGAATGAGATCCGCATTTTATTTCGACTGAATTATTTGATTAATGGCTTATGCAAATATACGTGCTCGACCTTCTTGTTTCCTTTCGATTAATTGATTTGTAAATTCTTGAATTTTTTTTCTGATCTCTCATGAGCAAATGGCAATAAGCTGACTTTTTCGTTATTTTGTGTTTTTTTTTTGTTCCATTTGACGAAGAACATTACAATCGATAAATACTGCGACCTCATCAAAACACACTACGATAGTTTGTTAATATTTTTTCAATGACATTTTTTTACATATGTTGAGTTAACCAAAGATGGTCTGAGATTGTCTTTGACTAGTCAGCACATTACCGCCGAAATCGCTGACGAATAAGCCAATAATCGTATTAAAAAAGTCTTAAACGAAACTATAAATATTGAAACATCAACAAGTCTAAACAGTTCTTTCATGAACACATTCTTACACGACTGGGAGACCAGAGCTAGACGCAGTGTTCATAAGGGGACGAAAAATTGGAATTTGATGAAGGGATGCTCCAGCGATACTGTTTAAAGCCGATACCGTTTTATTTTATTATGAAGAAATAGTATATAACAGTATTGAAAACCAGTCTCCAAAGCATACTACTTACTTAATCATCCCGTGCTTTAGAGTGACCTCTTTGAGTGACAAATGTAATCAGTCCTAAAAATAAACCCGCCCGCTAACGCACTTATCACCGGAACGCGATTATTTATATGTAGCATGTATTTATTTACAGTCACTTTTCTTTTATATTCGTCCCATTTTCCTACTGATGGAAACAACGCACCAATGTCCCCAAAAACTTTGGCTGAAAATTTTTTGACACGAATAAATATGCCACAAATTCCCCAGCTTCCTTTCACTACAACCTTACGTAGCCGTTGCAAGAAATATATCTATAGCATGATGGAGTCTAAGAGCCTAGGAGCAACGAGATCTAATCTGAGGTAATGTGTTGACCAATTCAAGGTTGAGCTCAGCTTGACGTGGGAGATGTTCAATAGGTATTCCATAAGCTTTGCGCTGATAGACAGCTACTTCGGGGCTAAAACGTCTCTCGTTCCTACCGCAAATGTCATTGGAAGCTATGACATTATTCCATCTTCCTGACAATTTAAAGATTGCAGAAGAAGTGGTAAGGTCTGTGCTTTACGACGGATTAGGTAAAATTTCACATCCACTATTTGCCAAATATCTTTTGACCCAGGAACTTATGGCTAATAGAATGACTTGCAAGCTAATCGCGTATCCTGAGAGTTTTTCGGTAAAAACTGTCTACACATGCCGATTTCAATAGAACTTTGACAGTTCTGTGGCACTTTGGTGGATTCCATACTGTCTGATTCAAACAAGTAATACTTATGTCATCCAGCTATAAGCCAATATTTTATTCATAGTCCCAACAATTGAAATGAACTCACAATTTTTTGACATTGACTGATAGCAGCTTATGAGAAATTGCTGTTTCCCAGGGCCCAAACAAAAGATAAGAGTAAGCATGGTGAATCGTGGCGATTCTCAGGAACGCATACTTCAAGCAATCTACACTGAGTCCCATACTGAGTCATTCAAATTGAAATGTTTTTGGCGTCTTTTCAAAAGAACTTGTCTTGAGCTTTGTCGGGCATTATCCAAGGATAATCATCAAATAACAGTGTACAAACTGAGTCAAAAGTCACTGGGGAAAGATTGAGTGTGCAATACGAATTTCGCCAGAGTCAGCATTAAAAAAATATAAGCGGCGTCTCAAAAAGTAACATATTTTTGATGTTTTTCGAAAACTTTTTGAAAAAACGTTTGTTGGTATAAAAATTATTGACAGTCAATTTAATTAATAATAGAAATGAAAATTTATATTTTTACCAAAATATTCTTTGAAATTCGTTAACTGCATTTAATTTTCAAGCTTTATGCTGTATTGTGCTGCTACACATGTCGCCAAAGCTATTATTGGGCAGTGTCAGTGTTCAAAATTTTCAGTTTGTTTTATTGGCAAAGGTTAGACATATTCTTTGATGCTAGGCGATTTATCGATATCGAAAAAACGGCGGATTAACGAATTTTGCATGCAAAATGAAACCAAGTGTTAAAATGTCGGTTGTGGCATTTGGTGAGTCTATTTTGAACAATAAAAAAAATTTAATGATTGGGGCGCGCTCTTCACAGAAGACCGAAAAAATTTTAAAAATGACCCCCCCAAAGACGCAAAGACACATCAAACAGCGATGAAAATTGATATGGGAAATAGTCGTCAATTAATTTTAGAGAAAAATCTCAGCCGGTTGACTAATGCTGTGCATTTATGTGGTTATCTGCATCTTTAGGGTCTGCAAAAGAAAAACTCGGACGAAAAAATGTCTACGAGTCAAGATCACGCCCCAACTGTATTTAATATTCAGTGTTTTCCGTTGCTGTATTTTGGCTCTATTTTGTAAATTCAATACATTTTATGAACTCATAGAACCTCCAAGGACTATTATTTTCGAGAAAGGGCTGATGATGGGTCATGTAAGTAGAATCACGACTTTACAAGAATCGTGACAAAGACCGGAAGAGTTACAGGACGAGAATTGATTGTCCCACAGCAACGCAGACACAGACACGCTGCAATATGATAAATACATTGGGGAATTCTCAGAGAAAACTGAAAAATGGCTAAAAATTTATCAAGGACTTTATCACAGACATACTTATGTATGAACGATTAACTGAGTTTACTCTACGAATCGACAAATCAGAATGTCCAACGTTTGAAACACGTATTCTTCTTGATAGGTCTTCTCAATGAAACGACATTTTTCAACACTCAAAATATTGGCGTCATTTAAATTGGTGTCCTTGAATTCGAAATTTAAATGAAAAAGCAGCTGCAGAACCATTGAAGATATAGCGTGTGCAATAAGTCAACGAAAACCCAAAAAGTAGCTTCATTAAATTTGAGCTGGAGTTGGAAGGACAGTCAAGTATAAAAGCAAAAAGATGTTTTCGAAGCATCCATTTAGATATATCAAGTAAACAAATGACAACAATAGCAATTGAATAGTAACAAATTAATCAAAGTATGCACAGTCAAATTCCAAATTAAGACATGTTCAAATATTTATTTGGTTATTTCATATTTATAACAGCTGTAGCTATTTTATTTTGCTAATCATCTAATCTTTCCATTCATACACTTAAAAATAAAGTTATCATTACGTATTTTATCAGCCGATACAAAGCTCAATTTCACAAGTTTTTATGTAGCTCAATTTTTGACTTTATTCGGTATTATATCGATAATTCATAGCCTATCTAATAATTCGTAGACGTTCGATAAATGGCTGGAAAAAACAAAATTTCGTTGCAATATTTTGAAAGTGGACTGTACCGAATTTTATTCAGTACGTTTCCTGGTATTATTTTCGTTCTTTTATCTCATATGTAACATTTTGAGAAACTTTTAGGTATAATAATAAATCGAAACTGAAAGAAAACTTGATGCTGTTTCGGGGCTAGCCATAAATTGCTAGTAATGTGACCATCAGTATTTAATCTTTGATTCCATATAAGAAAAGAACAACAACTAACATGATTATCAAGTATCGTAATTTGAAAATTGCTAGCAGATAACGTTGATATTGAAGATTGCTGGTGAGCGAATATTTAAATTAACCCGTTTGAGCCCTAAGAACTTTTGAGAAAAGATCTGTAAGGTGTTATAAAAATTGGTAAGGGTTCAACATAAGGAGAATCTCGGAGCGCAGAGCCTACTCTACGGATCAAAATAGTGCGAATCTTTTTCGGTATTAAAATCGGAGAACCCAATCAAGAGACCGCAAAAATTTTAGACGAGACATTTTGAAGGGAAAGGCACAAGATGGACTGTAGAACCATGACAACGACCACGTTATCGACAATGATCATGTAGTCAACAGGAAATAAATTAGATTGCAATATAAATGCACTCTCACCGGAGTTCAAACGTGCTCTTTTTTTGCCTTAACTAATCACGTCTGATTTCGATTGTTATCAAACGATCATTTCTTGAAATATTTGAAAAATGAATCACATTCGAACCCATGTCACTTTTCTATCAAATATGCAAATCAGTTTGCGTCTGTTGTCGCTCGATTTTCATTTGTTGCAGACAAAAAAACGTGTGTTCAAACATTAAAATTTATGCAAATAAAATCCATAAATTGCCATCAAAGAAATTTCTTAACATTCTTCATCAGCAGGAAAAGACAAAGTGCAAAAATCCAAATATAACTGGATCTACCATACGAGGTATGATATCAAGAATAAGATCCATTCCACGATTCCTCCACGGCCAATGCAGGGAGCAAGAAAGAGTGCAAGAAGCCAAACTAGCAAGACGTGGAAAAAGAGCGCAATGAAGAGGCGATATTTGTAATTGTCAACAAAGTATCTCGTCTGCCAATTGTTGCTAATAAATTGTGCTAGACCAGCATGCAAGCGTACTACGCAGGTTGCTAGTCGCCATTCAAGCCTCCGGCAAATATTACAGATTCGGCGAATGCCTATGAGTTGACTACGTATCTACGAACTACACCTTCCCGCCTTCCTCATCCAGTTACTACATCAATGTACATATGTGCACGTCAGTACATTCCTACCTGCGGATACCAACAGGTTGTCACCATACATTATGTTTAATGTAACACTCATATAGTGTGTGGAATGCATAACGGACGAATCAGGTTAATGATGTTCCAAAGATTGCGGTCAGATCGGAGAAATTTTTTGCCGCGAAATTCTCCAAACGAATATTTTAACACCCGAATGCGATGGAAATGTAGCAAGTGGCCAGTTGGCCAGCGCCACATTCAATTCATCTGATTTTCCCTTAATTGAACTGCCAAATCAGAAGCGCAATGAGTAGTAGTAGTTGGATCTTAACGGGATCTGAGCGTTTTGAAGATTGCGATCTGTCCAATAATGTCTTGTTTACAGTTCTCGCGGAATGCACGTAATTTTTTCTTCAGCTTGGTATGGTCTGGTTTTTCCTTGTTTCACTCAACAGCCAATCACTTCCCTAGTCGTTGTTGTTGAGAGTCCAATTCGATCTTATTGTGAACTCGTAGCTCGCTGCTACGTTCAACTTGAATTGTTCGAAACAAGATCGGTCCTAAGACAGTTCCTTGCGGCACTCGCGTTCAAAGCCTTGTCAACGTTGAAACGTTGCGACTGTTAGATAAAGGAGCAAATCGTCGTGAATTCCTCATGGCTCAACTAATTACAGGTGAATATTTAAAGTTGATTCTATTGGCACTGCGCCTGCCCCGAATCACGTACCTGCACCATCAGCCCAACGCAGACAGGTTGAATAGAAAGCCGAGCGACGAAGAAGAGCCATCATCAGGTGAATCTACAGAACCCAAATGAGCAGCAGCTCTCGCATACATGCACAGCTCGAACATAGTGTTCGCGCGTTACCTCTAGAATTTCGTACGCGCGGCTTCCTCAAAGCCAAACACATGTTACACGTGTCACTTTACCTAGCGCTGCTAAGCAACAGGTAGTCCATGCAAAGGTTAAGGTAAAGTCTGGCTGAAGGGGTGCAAATGCGCAAAGTGCACTCTTAGGGTCAGTGATCGTGCTTAGATTCCGGCCCAATTCGTCTAGTTAACAATAACCTGACGCACTCGGCCATTTCGTTGTTTATATCACCTGGCCCAGTCACATTGACTTCATATGGGAATCCCTGATAAACGAAAAATCTTCTCATGTGGTGGAAAACGAGGCCTCCAGAGAGAGAGTTGTGTTCAGATGAGACTGGGGCTTACTTAATTGCAAGGCAGCGCTTGCGTTCTGAAAAACAATACCAGCAAAAAGAGCAACAACCCGATGTCCGGTTCCGTTCTGTTTTGTTGATGCATTCAAGCGCGTAGGCAAAAGCTTGAGAAATATGAATTTCCCTAGTAAAGGCGTTTGTTCTCGCCATCTGACCATCGAGCGCAAAGCCACAAAGAATGGCGGAATAGTAAAATAAATAAATTCCTTACACTCTAGAACTCCGCTGCTGGTGTTTGTCGCAAGACCTCCTCATCCATTCAATACCTCGCCGTCTCTAGGATCGTGGTATTCACTTTAACTCGCGCAATACTTTCCGGGATAATTTCCTCCTTCTGCACTAGCACCTTGCGCAATTTTCAACTTTAATTGGTGTTTTGGGTTGTCGGCACTCAATGAAATTCACACTGGCGAGTCAAGTTCCACTCAATGTTGTTTTCTTCGAAACTTTGTGCGATCGCGGACCGGCCTCAATCACAGCTCAGGGAAAACTTAGTAAAAACTCTTTTCCTTCAGTTTTCTCGGGAACAAGCCACGACCAGGAAAAAAGAACGTAAAAACGAAAAAATTCGTTCCAAAGAACTTTTCCGAGAAACTTGGCTCAGTTCAAACCGCGACAAAACTTTTCTACAGAAATTCCAAGAAACTCTCACACGAAAAACGCGCGGCTAGGTTTGAAGACGATTTCTCGCCAAGTGGAAATCGCGGACCGAAATTTTTCCTCGCAGGAAAGCAACAAGTGGCTGTTCAAGTAACTTTTGACGATTGGAAGAGTTATTTTCGACGGTGTGTCGCGAACAGATAGTAAAACGACGACTGACGGTAAATAGCCGTTCAAGTGATTTTCTCAGTCAACCATTTCAGTTCCACATTCTATGGCCCGCTCCACACCACCACTATACCAGCGGCAACGTGATCCGGCCAGGTGAGATAATCAGTCCCGGTAAAGGTATATCAGCGCACGCACACTGTTAGCAAACACCTATACACGCCATGCCGATGAAAAAGTTGGGCCTATATTTGATGTGATGTGTCCGCTACACACTGAGCGTGACGCACACACTCAAATTCTCACCTGGTTTGTTGTACAACAATAGCAACCAGGTACTGATCGACCCTCACTATCGGTCTCACTCGCACCCTAGCCACCATTCATATCTTCATCTTGTCTACATTCGCCGTGTAATGCTGATTGCAACAGTCAATTATATTATTGTCATTTTTGTTGTTGTTATCTGAGTGGTTAGCAATTCGCTCGTATTGGAGATTGCCGCGAGAGAGTACGAGGCGCCATGAGAGTGCTACATTCCAATTATTTGTGAATTTCAAATTGCAATTGGCCGATTCTTCCAACCTTTTTGCGGGATTACCAAAGAAACGTTTCCTCCTTCAAAATCCCCAACTCCTCATGGTTGTATTTCGAACGGCGAATACTACTGGCGCCTGTGCAGATTTACAGTTTTCGATTGGATGGTGAGTAAGGTCAATATTCGACGAGGTGTCATATTATACTCACCGCACTTTGTACACCACAGTGTAATCCTACAGTGTCTTACAAATTTCGACACACCGATAGTTGTCTCCTTATAAAGACCACCGATTTGATCATTTCTATATCATTTTTAAACATATTCAGGCGCATCGTGACCTCGCCTTCCATTCCTATTTTGACCATCTATTACCAATATGGTCGGCTCATAAAAAGTTTTCCTGTTTCAAAGTGCAAAAATTCATTTAATTCTTGTCTTTTGAGCTTCGCAGGTTTTGCTGCTAGAAACGAACAATAAGGCAGTAAGCTGGAATAGATTCAGCTGAGCCGAAAAATGTGCACAAAGCAATCATGGTACGCCCAAATGAAGCTGCATAACGGATGGACCTGTGTTAATAGCAAAAACAAGTTAAAAACTTTTTTATACATATTTTTTATTTAATGCATACGCATTTGTTTAGCCATATTTACGCTGTAAAAAATATACACGCGAATTTCTACAATATCCACGAGGACGCGGATAATTTCTACAGTCTTCTACAGCTTGGTTCAAATTCTCAGTTGCTGTAAAATTTGATCGAAAGGTTGGTTTTGTATTTTGTACACGCGCAAAACGTGGTCCAGAATATTGACAATAATACCGGGATATTTTCTAATGACGCGAAAAGAGAAAAATGTGCGTAGAACACTCGTGTGAAGAGGCTCAAACAAAAAGTTTTGTATTTAATTCAACAGTAGTGTGCGATAAGTGATGCACAAGCAACTTTAGTGCTTCGTTTACCGTTTTAATTAATTAAAAGTGCAGATAATTGTAAGATCGGTAATGACATTTACGCGATGTAGATTTCAAGATAACTGTCATATTAACTTCAGCATACTATAAGTAGGCTTCTACTGTAACGTTAGGGGCTGCAAACGGATTCAGAGTGTTTTAATGTTTGGAGGTCTCAGGAATAAAATTGCTCATGTTAGGTGGCAACAATTTACTACAAATAGTAACTTCTCGCAGCTTGTTAACGGTGCTTGACCTACAAAGATTGCACAAATTTTGAGTGTTTATCTGCGACTTGAATGACAACCACATATTATGATTCAGATCATTATTCCTGGAACTATGGATAACACAGTTTTGAAAAGGATTGAAAAGGACTACCTACATCTCAGACCAGTCGGACGTCTGACCATTGACGAAATAGAATACTGTCTGTTAAAGTTGGATTAGCTGACGCTGGACAGGTGTATATGTCTAATTGCAGAATCGTTTGCTTCAAGCATATGGGTGCTGATCTCATGCTCACGACCTACAACAACTTGGTAGAACCAAGTTGCCTTATAGATGCACGATATTAACTGAAGCTCTTGTATATTGAGCAGTTAATAGTGTTCGAGAGATGCAACCTTCGGACTTAGTGAAAACTGGTTACCTACGTTTTACGGTAAACTCCAGAAAGAAATCTAGGACATAGATGTGGAAAAAGATTTGATGCTATAGTAGGGACCACTAGGTAGCTTTTCCAGGATGACCCTACGTTTGGCAGCTGCAATACTCATACGGCCCGAATTTCGAACATTGTGTTAGCATAAGCTTTATTCAGCTTCAAGTTTCCCTGTATCTCGACAGGAATAGCGTAATCGTTGATCCTAGTTATATATCATTTATACAGGAGTCCAACCAACAAGAAAATGGCGTATGCAGATGGCTAGGACTCGAGTGATTCAAGTGATACTGAGACGCGTTTCGACTGGAGGTTCTAGTATGGAATTACAAGTATGATAAGAGTCGCGATACATCGCAATATTTTTGGCTAACGGATAGTGATTATCCTGTGATATGGAGTGAGTGGAATTATGTCTATAAAATTCCAAAAAGTCATAGATTTTGGTTCTATGGACAGATTATGATTGGAAATGAGTGATATTCGATGGGGAATTGGTCCAACATAGGCGGGGGCGTATTCGCAGGCAGATTCATTTTCGCCTAGTCAAATGCTCCAAAAAGCTGGAGTTAGTCAAATAAATAAGTTTAAGCTTTGATTTTTTTGTTATTTTTAAGATTTCTCAGCAACTCAAATGAGTGAATTTAGTATTTAATTCAATACCTACCTGTACATATTTACATTATTAATGGAGAATACATGTCGTAGAAAGATGAACATAATTAACGAAGGAACAAATTTTAGGCATCGAAAAGGTCATTTAGATTATAAGACATCTTCAAAGGAAAATATTATTTCTTAATTTCAGATGTTTTTGGTAGATCAATTTTTCCATTTTCACTTACAACATTGTAAGTGATTTATCCCCTTGCTAAGCTAACTCAGCGAAGACTCATGGATGCGGAAGTTCTGATCAAATTTTGTCGAATACCTCGAATACCTGCCGGCCTGTGAGCTGGCACCTGACGAAAAGCGGCAGGGATGCGTGTTCGAAACCAGCTTGAGCTCTTTCCATCTTTCTAAAATATTATTTCTTAAACAAAAAGGGAACTTGATATAATTACTCTTCCAAATGTAAACAACAATGGCATATCCTTCTGCTTACCTGCTAAAATATCTCTAACGCCAGGCACACAAAATATCTTCCGAATGTATTTCTTAAATCTTCACTCAAAAATTGACAGAAAAGTATTTTTATTGTGGCGCAACAGTTCCCGATATAACTCGGGCTTTGAAACATGTTAGAACTAGCTCAAAGTTACACGGGAAGGTGATCAGGTAATGAATATGTGGGTGCTTTTTTCCATCTTGTCAGGTTTACTTTAGTTCACTAAGGCTCTGAAGGCTTCCCAACTGTGACATGCTCATTTTGTCCCAAATGACATTTGTACTATTCTGTACAGCTATAACTTTCTGAACGTTGGTATGAATGCAACTAGGTTGTAGATATGAATTCAACTTAAAATTTGAAAAATTGAAACTCTTCAGTTTAGTACGCCTTTTAGGACTCTATGGTTATATTGTTGGGGTTTTCGGCCATTTTTTTGTTTCAATAAGAAGTTGAGAGATCCTTCGATCAGTAGCTCAGTAGCTTAGCCGACAACACGAACCTACCAATATGATACTCGAGAATTCGTAATACATATGAAAAGGAATAAAAATAGGACTATCAGCTAATTCATTTAAGGCTTGATAGTAAAGGAATTGCCCAATGAGAATACCCTGAGGAAATTGATAAACAATAGGCTATCGTTTGACCCGTCAACGGACGAAACACTTAAAGAAAAGCCTGCGATATGTGCGAGTGGTGGCGACTTGTCGCATTCTTAACTGGTATTGAATTCAATCTGCGTTAATTCTCAAGAATGATGAAAGAGTTCGCGTATTATGTCTTTGGCTTCCACATAGTCATTGCATTCATTATAATTGATCCATGTCGTCGTAATTTAATTAGTATACTTAGTGACACGCAAAAACTGGCACCTTTCTTGTGTAATTAACCCTGCAATAAATTAGTAAGCCATTTGGCCGTGCTATCAATGCAAATAGTAGTTGCTTCACGTAGTCCTTACGAACATATAACATCAAATGCTCATTCCCATCCAATTGATACGTAACAATAGCGCGGAACCACGTTGAATCGCAGAAATAATAAACACAAGTTAAATGCAAACACAAACATTTCCGCGATGCGTGATTAATTCACCGCCAATAGCCAATGGGAATAGTAGAAAATTCCAAGTAATAAATTAATAGTAATTCCAGCTTCATATAATAGAATCACATGTTATTCGACTTACAACGTACTATATCCCTTTGTATTCCTCTCTCGTTCTCTATACAGTTAAAACACTTTGAATAGTATAATTAAAAGTATCATCGGCAAAGGTGGAGCTAAATACAAGCAACGCGAGGATAGTCGGCATTTTTTTCAATTAAGAAATTTAATGCCCCGTGCAATGTGTGAAAATATGGTTCTGTAGCGCGGAGATGGCGATACTTTGATGGTATCACATAACTCGCAGTGTATTTTGCTTTGGATGAATATGCTGCCATTGTTGATATGGAGCCACATCAGCTAAATAAGATATGAACAATTGTATATTCAGTTATGGGGAATAGGCGGTGCTTCTCTGATGCGGATGAAATATTACCATATGTGTAATATATGCTACATAGAATTGGAACTTAGCTGGAGAATTAGATACTCTCGGGTACAGAAAAGATGGAGGCTTTTGTACGTTTTGACTTATTTTAACCCTTCATCATTGAGATAGATGTGTTAAAGTAAGATTTGAAAAGGAATACACTTTTCAAATAACCGCAGGCGTTTGAGTTCTCCCGGATTATTGATAAAAATAATTTTGTCGAAGATAAACAAATCAGTAGTGGCAACAGGTATCCTTTTTACCCATCATCAGTGATCTCTTTATCGATTCATGAGAAAGGAATATAAAAAAACCTGAACACCCTCTGTTGTGAGTTAGTGTAAATAATGTCTTGGCTATAAGTAAAATGCCAACTTGGCCTCATACTTACTAACACAAACCAAATTTTTCGGAAAATTCTGTTTTAAAAAGAAAAAGTACAAAACGGAAAATGCTTCGATATGGTTTTTTATCTTTCCAGATACCAAAATCTTAGGGAAACTATTTTTTTTCCAATACTTAATGAACAGGGAAGGCAAACAAACGCAACGTACAATACCAGCATGTTCTAACCACTGCTGATCACATCACACAAGTTGATCCTCCTTTCACTTAACAAAGATAACTTTAACGAAAAAGAAAGACATACCCTGGACCCGGCAAAAAAGAACGTATGCATGCAAAACGAAATTCCAAGCGTTACGAGGAAAAATGATAAACGAATGGCAAAGGACAGTCTTACAACGCTTTTGCAAACAGATTCAGGATATCAAGCAAGGAGAGAAGAAATTCTTAGCCTTAGCGAACCCAAAGTTGAATAAAAAAATAGGGCATATTTCAAACTGTGGAGTATATCAAAAGCGTCAACATGGCAAAACTGAGTTTAAGACTAGGAACATCAAAGGACAAAAAACATGGAAGGCCAAAAAGAGCGAAATAAATGAGATTTCATACTAAGACTGTCGAAAATCCCACATAGGACAAAAAATGACTGGTCACAACGACCATCATCTGCATCATCTAAAACACCAACAACAACTACAATAAGCTGAAATATTAGTCGGTATTTCCGACTTTGATTTCCTGACTATGATTATGACAAAGGAGAATTACGAAAGCTTTTAATTGATCGTTTTCCATTCTCATTTACATCTTGCAAATGAATTATACCGTTTACAAAGCTATCTTAACAAATACAACTCACAGGACTATATAAGAATGAAAGGTGGAAGAGTTGAAGTTGGTTTCGAATATGCGTCCCTGTCACGTCCCTAACGAGTTCAATCGAAGATCAATGACAGTAACCAAACTAACTAAACGACATCCAGCATGCAGGGAGTGCCATTCAAAGCGTCTCGTCCAAAAAGTTGGCACCTGACGAGGATTGGCAGAAACGCATGTCCGCAACCAACTTGAATCCTTCCTCTCCTCTTAACTGTTCTCCTTCTTTCTAACATAGTCGAATGCCAGCATATCATGCAAAGGAGAGTTAAAAGCCACCTCAAAATAAAAAAATTACTTGCATATAAAACAATTTCTTTCTAACAAGAAGCAAGATCAGCTGAACACAAGCACAGGAAACAATGTCATAAAGCTGACTATCGAAGAAAACCATAAAGTAAAATGTAAATAAAGAGTAAAGAACAAAAGTAGACCCAAAACAAAATAGAATAAATAAACATAATTGAAAGATTTGAAGATCTTAATAATTTTAAGTGATAATCACGGTTTTCGAATCATTTAATGGTGAAGTAAGAGTTATTGGACGATAAATTTCTAAAGTGTAAAAATGGTCTCTCGCTGTCATATTCTTCAGAAAACATATCACTGAAGAAGGGACTCGAAACTGTTGTTAAGACTGTTGAAAGAGAGAACAAATATTTCTCGTTCTACTTCTTTTACTGTTCCTACTTCTCCTACCACTATTCCTCTTTTTGTGCTGATGGAAGTAATTGAACTCCTGGTCTTTCGTCACTGTGTAGATTTCTGAGGATTGTGCCCAAACAAAATAGCCTCCATATGTCAATTGAAACTTCAGCTTACTTTCAGACTGCTGATACACTACTCAACAAAGTTTATCCTTTATCAATTGACTTAGCGTGATCAATCTGTGTCCAGGTTATACTCACTGTATCCAGGTAAGCACTCACATTTCGTTAGGGCATCGTAAAAAAAATAAATTATGCGAGCTTTTCAAGATAAAGAGCTTGAAAATACAAAAACTTTTACAAATATAATCTGATTCTACAAAATTCTTAGCAACTAGTGTTTAATCTAAAACATTTATCGAAAGAAAATATTATTATAAAGTTACATGTTCTTAAGCATATAAGTTTAAGGCCAAAAATAAAACAAAAAAAAACCAAAAAACCATTTTTCTTTTGGTAGGAAAACTAATTTATACTATTCACAAAACAAAAAATATATTTCGAAAAACGACGTAGCATGAGCTGGTAGAGTTTAAGCAAAAAAAGGGTTACGTGGGTTACGTTGCATGCATTGGGAGTCAGAGTGGATTCTGTTGGAGTTATCTGTTGAGTTGTAGTGGAGACTTCTATTGTAGGTGTCAACGAGGTCACCACTAGTGTGAACACTCTTTATAGTTTGGGGGGAAATCGGTTTTGTTCGGCGGGATGGTGGCGGTAACTTCGCCGGGGATGTTGAGGCTAGAGACAATGGAATTAAGGTGATCGATGCATTTCGTTAGAGTTTGTGGAGGAGATGTGTTATGAGGATATGGTCAATCCGAGGATACGCTGCTTGAGTGTAGAGCAGTCCGTTGTTGAGGGAACAGTAGGAGTCTTGATGTCTTAAAACGTTGGCACAGTGACGGGTGCATTTTGAAATTGAACGCTCCGGCGTTCATTTTACGCAAGCGTTCCACCTAAGCTGATGATAAATTACATCACAAAAAGAAGCCGAAACTGAGGAAAGAGCGGATTAGTGTGAGTAACATTCGATTTTGATGTGTGGGGCGAGGGACTAACTTCTGCGCATAAACGGGAATAGTTCCCTAAATTCATTACTTGCATTGTTGATTTTTTTAAGTGAGACAGTTTCTGACTAATGGCGACTCCAAAATGGGTTACCTCTTTTGAAAATAGAATAGTGAAGTTGTTTAGTTTGAAGGTTAGGAAACTGATATTATTTCGAATTCGTTGGGTGGTGGAGGGATAGCATTTCTTTTTATTATAATATATTCGCATTTATCGAGGTTTAGATCAAGTTTCCGTCTACTGAAGAGAGTTGACCGATAAAGGATAGTGATTCAGGCAGGAGAAAGATAGCAAGTGTTTCGAGGGGCATTATAAATGATTCTGACATAGGCGTATTTCAGGGTATGGATTGGGTTATTGTCAGGTGTAGGCTGTATACATTGAGAATAGGAGGGTAGAGAGGACAGAATCTTGTGGAATTCCGGATGAGTTTATGATGCACATTTAGTGGGTCAGACCATTTTGCCATGCTGTGTCTAAGGCAATGGTGTCTAGGAGACAGGCGGTGGTAGGTGAGATGATGTGTAGGTTAAAACAGAGGTTTATTTCGATGATGATTGATTCAATTGAAATTCACTTTTTCAAATTGAAATTTCCGCGATGGTGACTTTAGCGAGTGCCACTACATTGGTCGGAACTTAATTAATAAGTACGTCGCTAAGGCAATCACAGATGAATACCATGTCCGGCAAACTAGGAGAGACCTGGCCCCCAGTTTTTGCGCGTACGGCTGAGAGATTTACAAATGTTTACGTTGATAAGGGATGTTGCCAAAGGTCAATTCCCAACAAATAAGCTGGGATTGTTCGATCTTTTCCTCTTCTCATCAGGAAGTATGAGCTAGCAAGGTGCATTCCATTTTACTTTGAGTTAGTGATACAAACCTGCGGAGCGAACGGAGCACCTGCAACCACAACTTGTGAATTAGGAAATTTCCTTTAATTCTTCTGTAAACAAAAATACTCTTCTTAAAGCATTGACTCTAAAATGTTAAACAAATATGAATCTACTTTTGCTATTGCTTTCTCTGTTTAAGAGAAACTGCCCGCGAGTGATATCGCTTTTTGCACTTACGCTATGCTGCAACTACGAAGGAACTGATCTCATGGGTTTTGAAAAAGGTTCATAACAATTTTTTAACCAGCATGGCACAACATCGCTAGCCGGCTAGTTTGATCTTTTATTTCTAAATACCATATGATGAAAATATCTACAGGTCAATGCCTGAATAATGTTGTTGGTTTGCAACGAAAAACAAGAATTTTTTTGGGGGGGGGTTATTGCATCATTAAGATCGAATACTAAATTCAGCAATTTAAATTATCTTTTGGATGTGATTTACACTTTCATATAGAGAGGAAATATTTTTGTCAACGCTTTGTTTGTGTGGAAAGCAAACTGAATTCCGTGACGAAAATTCCAACCGTTTTTCTTCTGTTCAGCGAAACCCTCTTCACCATCAATTAGTCAAGGCAGTGCCAATATCAATGGATCTTCTAACATTTCATCTACTTTTTCGTGTAAAAACAAAAATCCAAAGAATTGCTTTCTTTTATCTTATTCATAGCATTTTAAAAATCAGCTTTGGCTACAAAAGTCCATCAATCATCGTGTAAATTTCGGCACAGCTGGCAAAAAATAGCACCATGTACTCCATTGGTGCAATAATTTCCAATCGATTGTTGCTATACTGAAGGTGTTCAATCAACATAATTAGCAGAAGTAGAAACTCGATGGAAATACCAAGAAATTTGCCAACAATAAGCTTAAACCTGTTGGAGATGCATCTTCTATCATTTGTCTGTATCTACCGCAAGCGGATGGTGTCAAAAGATAGAATTAAGCGAGCAAGACACATCGTGGCTCATATGTGTTAGTATGAGGGTCGGGACATTGATTGCTTATTGTCGAAACAGCCAATACCTTTAGTCAAACGTTCAATTTACTCAAAATAAAGTTCGCCAGTATATCTGATGGATCTTCTCGGTTGATCTTTTTTTCTTCGCCTTGTCTCCCTTGCATTGAGTGAGACCGCGGACATGGATCCCCTACTCTTTCCATTTGCATCAAGTAATTCATTACATCTGAAGTACCGAACATTTCGCAAACTCAAAAAGTTGCAAGAAGTGCTCTATTCAAAAGTTTCCAATGCATTAATTTATGCTTTCAACTCAGATGCCACAAAAAAAATCTTTTTTCAAAGATACAAACACATCTAACGGTGAATGGAAAAAGAAACACTCAAGCTGTTGGTTTAAAATATTATGGGAAATCACTTAAATTCTTAAAGTCCAAATTATACCTACTTTGAGTATAATAGACATTTTTATAAGATTTGCGAATCTTGCTGGTAATTCCACTTTCACTTTCTGAATAAAGACAAGGTAGATACTGATATCTATTCATAGTTAACGCAACAACCTTCCTGTTGGCCAATGTAACAGATCAATGTCCGATGAAATTTTGATATTTTGACCGAGGCCGTATCAAGAATCTTTGGGGAATACCTGATTGTACTCTTCAAGACTGGAGTTATAAGATGCAGAGGATCTGAAAGTATTATTTGAGGTTTTACCCACGGTACACAATTAAATCCAGTGCAAAAATAATTTGATTTGTTTCGACAGTTAATTGATAAAATTTTCAATTGATTAAAAACCAATAACAATCTGGGCCAAATACATAAACATGTAGGTGGTAACAAGTTGGGTTTTGGCTTCCATGGTTGTTTATTATAAGGTTATTAGCTTTAGTGTGTTACCAAACAATCGGTAGGCTAACATTGAGAAGATTTCATCATAAATTCAATGTTTGAAACCAAAAAAAGTAAAAGAGAACTCTATGAGAAACCACTAATAACATTAAATTTCACGACCCAGCATATACTTCTTCCAGCATATACTTCTCCCAGCATATGCTTCATACTACTGAACAAAACTGGTCGGGACTGCAGGATGTCAGAGCACAAGCTTTCTACGCAATAAGTTTCGCGTTAAGGTTATGTTACTGTATCGTTTGTGTCTCTACATGACTGCGGTAAGTACTTGTGGAACTAATAAACAGTTAAAAGGAAAAAGCATAGGAAAAGTAAAAAGTAAGGTGAAATGAATGTATTCTTGTATTCTAAGGACTAAAACGCTGTCTTTATGGACAAACCAGCGACTAATTTTTCATACTTGCGTTTCGTAATTGCAGTCCACGTCGCATATATGTGACAGTCTCAACCCCTCTAATCCAGTTGGTAAATCGTTTGGCAAAATTCAAGTTTGGAGACTCTTTGCTAGTGAAAAAGTTCATACAGCTCGTTTTTATACCTGATTAGATATTTATATGATGTTTTGCTCCTATAATGTGTCTACGAGTTCAAAGTAAGCATCCTTCTTTTATTGCCAGTCATCGCTGTGGCGATCTTTCCCTTGTACCCCGACCTATACCATCTAAGCATCATATATAGAACTTCCTACAAAACTAGCTCCAAATCCTCCAAATAAAGGATGCTATTCATTTGGTTATCAGCTGTGAGAATGTAAGTGTAGGGGTCCGTGTCAAATAAGGATCAGTTGGATAAGGCGATCCAAAACATATAACCAGAACTGAATCTCAAAAGTTCAATCAGACTTTCTATATTTTCGAAATTTTCGAAGGCCTGGCATAAAGTACTAAAATCCAAATCGCATGAACTTTAAACGTTATTGTAGTAACTCTCAATCATTAGTTCATTTATACAAAACCAGGTAGGATTCTAGGATCTCATTTTTACCCATACTTCAAAGAAAAATTCTTGCAGGTATACCGTTTTTGCTAAACCATTTTTGAGTTAGTTCTGGAAATACATAAAATACAATATTATGACGAAACATGCATTTTCCTGGGTAACCTCGAACATGCCTGTGACAATAATGATTGTCAAAAGTATTTATAGACCTCGTACTTAATATTAAAATTGGCACTCCGAGTACCTTCCATCCCCTCTCTATGAAAAAAGGAAACTACAATTTAACCGCTTGTTGTCCACAGTTTCAGCAGAAGTCACTTGTTCCAAGTCGTGATCCGGCGCGATGCCCTCTTATGAGACATTGGACTGTATTGATCTTGCAAGCAGTCCACAGACTCATCTTGGTAGCCTCAAAACGCAATAAGTTGATGTTTTTTCGTACCCTTTTCGTAGGATTTATGTTGTTTTTTTTTCAAGATTCGACCCTTACGGCAATAACCGCGATAAATACTTTTCTGACCAGCGAACTAAGATCTATTTACAGGATTTTTTTTTTTTTGAGGAAAGCAGGAGATGGCTCCAGCTCTGTAGCAGGAAGAGTTTCTGAACGCAATGTAATCGAAATAGGTTGTGCGCATGATCATTGATTTGAGGTTGTGACAACAGAGAAACGTGTGGGAATATTTATAACCTGACGAAGCTATTAAGCTCCTAATATTGTATTGTCCCCAAGGATTACGGATGATACCATTCTTTACATGTAAAAACTGAATAAGGCTCTCTTCTCACAAAATAGATGTGCTGCCTGCAGAAAATTAGGTGGATAGAATTTTGACACAAAATGACACCTGGAACTGTATGTCACACCACGCACCAGTGTTTCTGTTCTAAGGGAAGGCACATATGGTGGCTTGTGCGGAAAGGTGTTACTTTCATGACTAACTTTTGCCGCATTCATTCTAACCTGGTAGGTAGAAAACCTCTGTATCACGAAGGTGTCATTCAGCGAAAAAATGGCGCAGTAAAGCCTCCGAAAGAAAGAAAGCTAGCTCGTTAATAGCTACGAACTCTTCCAGGTTAGCTTCCGTATCCTTCAGGAGAGGTGTTTATTAGGTAGTTCCGAAGCTTCGTACGGAAAAGCCTTACACTTAGTCAGTAGATATACTTTTCCTTCGGACAACAAGAAAAATACTCTTTCTCGTTTTTTTTCTCTCCATAGCTCAACTGGGGAAATAAAGTCCACCCTACAACCGGTCTTGCATTACATGAGGAATTAAATAAACACCTAAGCCCGAATAAAAAAATTGATACTATGTAGTACTCCCACTAGAGTTTTGACAATAATATCGGGAGGGAGACTAAAATTCTGATTAGAAATAAAAAAAAAATATTTGAAGGAGAAGAGAAATGGAAAAGAAATCGTTTCCTGATACGATGAAAAACTTGACTGTCTGAAAGCTTTGAAGATTTTTATACCGGGGTTGAATTTTTTGAAAGATATGTTCCAATGCGTACTATCACGTGTCGTTCTGACTTTTGACCATGATCGAGATGGCTTTGTCTAATACCAACAACAATCTACTTTACCTGGTCTGCCTTGTGGGAGGACGTTGAAAATTCAAAAGATGGGGAAGATTGCATTCCGTATAGGAAGATACGACATCCTACCTTTCTGCCTCGTTGTTCCTATAACCAATATTAGAGAAGATTACATAAAGTACAGGAAGATTTCTAACGTTAGTTACAGATTGTAGTTGAATCCCAAATTTCACTGACCCGTCCCGTCGAATTGTTTTTTTTTTTTTATTATTATTATTTTCAGATTTTTTTTAGTATTTGATGCATGCTCATTTTCATAGGTTGTTTCCTGCTTATATGACCAATGCTGGGATCAACTAGTTGTGGAAGGCGGTTTTTTTTGGTTTTCTATTTTACGTTCTTTTAATAAACAGTAATAGAAATTTTTGTTAATTTTTTTTATACTGGAAGGATGTCTTATTATAGCAACCATTGAAGCTATAGATGTACTTGACTCAGGAAGACAACGAATGTATTCTGTAAAGCATGATAAATAGCGAATTGCAAAGGATATCACCCATATGAGCAAAAATCATTCTGCATCTAATTAGAAACTTCAAATTCTCTTGAGAGCATGATCCTGGCAAGAATATCTAGAATAAAATATCTAAGACTTCAATTTTTGTAAGGCGCCGAAAAATTATTGGTTCTATCTATGCAAGGACTATAATGCCAGTGTTGTTAGAAATAAAAATGTAGAAATAAATATAAAAAAATAAATGTCTTCAATTTTCATGCTTCTTTTATATTTTTTAATATCTATTTAAATACTTTTCAATCGAGGACATTTTCAATTAGATCTTAGTGGGATTTGCCTTGTTTCACGCTAGTTTCGATTTCGCTGGCGACTTTGCGTGCTGTTTGTACAGTGCTGTCATAGATCTGCTTCAGGACATCTTCAACCTTGGAGGAAACAACTTTGCCTTCTTGCTTCAATTTGTTATTGAATTGTTCAGTATCCTTGATCACAGTGCGCAATTGTTCTTGGAAGTTTTGCTGCAATTCAACAATAATTCAAATCGAAAATGAAAAAACAAAGGAAATTCAATATCGAACTTGGAACTTCTCAACGCTGGTGAAAACGTCTGGGTTCTTTTTCTTCAGTTCTGTGATAGTACTGGAAAGACTTGTTTGTAGGCCGCTTAGAACGTCATCAGCCTTGCCTGCATTGGAGCGTGCCTGCAAAAGTGCCCAAACAGTTTCGATAAAACTGACTGATTTTTCAAAAAATTTAAAAGTAATTCGTTACCTCTTCTCCCAATTGTTTGACTAAATCTTGTAATTTAGTGGCGTAGGTCCTTCCTTGATTTTGCAACAAACTGGTGAACTCAGCATCATTTTTCACTCCAACAATTTTCAGGAATGATGAATGCAATGTTCCCAGAGCATCATCCGCTTGTTTGGCGAGGTCGGAAAATAG
This sequence comes from Stratiomys singularior, assembly GCA_954870665.1. Classification (NCBI taxonomy): domain Eukaryota; kingdom Metazoa; phylum Arthropoda; class Insecta; order Diptera; family Stratiomyidae; genus Stratiomys; species Stratiomys singularior. The sequence goes on along the minus strand of OX940881.1, from coordinate 5,997,713 downwards.
TCGAGGAGCAGGAGCTTCACGTACAACACGAGCTGATGCAACCTGTAGATGGATAAAATTGCAATGAGTTAATGTAAGGACTAAGTTTTACCAATAAGTTGTGAATAAATTACGTGTAGGGCGCAAGCTGCTGCAACTAGAAGGAAGAATTTTGCCATTTTGGATTGTGGATTGACTGATTTACTAAATGCTTCTGAACCAAGAAGATCAAGGGCCAACTGATGCATTTAGTTGGATTTGCTGGCGTTTATATATGTGCTCCCAATAGTATATTCTAAGTAGATTAGGATGATAAGCAATCGAGTATGTAAATTTTTTTCATTTAGCTCAAGTGATAGTAACCTTCGCATTGGCCACTATTACCCTTATCTCTTTGTCCTATTGTCAGGTTTGATGATTCATTCGTAACGAAGTAAATATTGGCGTAGAATATAGAATCTTTGACCGAAATTTTTATTTGGAATGCAGCCACTATCTATCACGGAGAAGAATTTCGTCTGCAGATAACATGATGTAACTTATTTTGGATGAGGAACTCTATAAATATTTCAGGAATCTATTCTCTTTTCATCTACTCCCGTTTAGTTGATTCTAGGACTTTGATTCGGAGCTATTACAAATAATATATTCAATATATTTTTGAAAACTAATGGTATCCTTATTTTGTTCTTCATAAAATAACAGTTTTTATTGTTAGCAATTATATTAAAAATCATTTTAGTTAAGAACGGGTCAGTTTTCTGTGTGAATTAGCCATTTGAAACGTCCTTGTTCAATGTTGCTATGTAAAACGACTTGGACGCTTCATAGTCTTATTGCCAGATAAAAGTCAATTCAGAATCAATTTCGGTAATGAAAATATTTCGAATTTGAAAAATCGACGAAATTTCGCAACGATACTCGTGGTCCAGCGAATATCGGTATAACGAAATAGGTCGGCTCGAAGAGTAAACATGGAAAAATGTTTTATTTTAAGAGCAGAAATCGTGAGTAGAAAGTCTCACCATTTTTGGCATATCAGCATGGTACGGCTGCGGACTATAAGACAGAAAAAAAAAACAATAAAATACCATGGCAAATATTCACAAAAAATAAATACAGTGGTCACGCAATTCAATCCAGTCATCACACGTAATTGTTCTACACCCAAGGCGCGTGTTATATAGAATCGTGTTTTACGAATTTAGAGTAAACTGGAGTAGAGTAAGCCAGTGTAGTAAAAGTGGAGAGTAAGCTAGAGTAAACTCTTCAAAAAACGTAAAAAATCTGTATCAAAAGAAGTATCAAAAACGTAGCGAAGAGTCAGTATAACACATGGTCTGAAAAGTCTCGCGCCTCACACGTAGATGGCGCTAATTTTATTGCATTCCCTTCACTCTCAGTTGGTAGTAACCTTCAAAAGACAGCTGTTAAAACTTCATAACATTATATTCATTAGTTTGCGAGATATTGTACCCTATTTTGGTTCCTTTCAAAACAATCGATCCAAAAAAATTTCGTGTTTTAATTTTTCTCGGCTTCTTAATGGGAAAAATACCGTTCAAGGGAAGCAATGGCTTGAGATGTATTATGGGGACGCCACTCGAACTCACTGTTGCGTTCGCTCACTGTTTATTATAAACAACCACGTGTTGATAATTCTAGGCAGTTTAAACGTAACCAACCGGCATTTTTACATCCCCACTTCACTTCGGAATCAAAATGATCGTCATCTGAGTGAAGGGTAACTGGTGAACCTCGTTCAAAGCGCGCGAAAGCACAACAATCAGCTGGAAAGGTAACAGCCTCGGTATTTTGCGATGCGCCTGGTATAATACTCATCGACCACCTTGAGGAAGGGAAATGCAATCACTGGTGAATATGATATAGAGATATTGGAGCTTTTGAAGGCCTAATTTGCAAAAAAACAAGGGCACACATGCCAGAGAAAAAAAAATGTTGTATCATCAAGACAATGTCCCGTGGCACAAGTTATTCAAAACAGTGGAAAAATTACATGAACTTAACTTTGAGTTGCTACGACATTCGTCGCATGCTCCAAATTTGGCTCTCCGCGACTACTGGACTGGATTTGTTTGAGGTTCGCAGACCTCAAAAAAATGCTTGCGTGTAAGAATTTGGCCCCAATGTATAGATTTTCGATAAAACTAAGGCCAATTTTGACGCAAATCTAAATCGTTTAACGAAAGTGGATGAAACAGGATATGTAAGCCACATCACTGACTCTGCATGAAATGTCTCCCTGCTGCACGAAGTATCTAAGATGGTAAATGCGAAAAGAACTCATAGGTGCATAATTTCCACGATTCATTCCGTTTCCCTACCGGCCTTTTTCCTATTATTCTGCTCTAGCCTGAGCAATTTACCTTCAAAGTGATGTCAGTTCCCTAGGATCTGAGGGTTGATTTCTAGAGTACATTTACGACAAGCTTTGTCTTCTACCTGTAGCTTTATTCAAATAAACAAGAACTCCGAGAAGATTTAACGTGAAGAATTTTTGTCCTTCTTAGCTTTGTAAATTGTTCTTTCGAGATATTCACTTGGTTTTGCACAATATGACTCGAATCATACTTGAAAATACGACTCTACTCACAAAAAAGTGTGTTTTGCTCATTGTTCCAATGCTTTCACGGGGCCTTAAGCTTATTCCAATTAAAATTTGTAAATGGCTAAGCAGGCTTTCATTGCACTCTAGATCACCTTCATAGGTTTGTTGGAATTGAGCTCTTAGTCTTTATCTTAACGATCAAATGAAGAATTAATTTCACGACGATTTCATCTAATCATCACGATTATCTGCTGCACAGGTCAAAGACCGTCCGTGGCCGAATTGGATGATGTAAAAATTATTATCTCTTTTTTGTTGGCGTTTTTGTTGTTGTTGTTGTTGTTTTTGTTCTTGTTGTTGTTGGTGCTGCTGTATCCAAAAGCAAAACTCCATCTCAGATGGATGGTGGTTAAGAAAGAAACAAGTTTAAGTTGGGAGCTTGCGGGTATCTTTTCCGATCACCTTTTTCGGGGCCGAACAACATGGGCCCGCTGTTGCGCAGGTTGCCAAAAGTGCAATAAACTCTCTGCATCATTCATAAACATAACCGAAAGTGTTGTGGTCTTTTTCACTACCTATATGCGTTTTGAAAATTTAACTTTAAAAACAGTCCCGCAAAAAAGAGAAAGTACACATTGGCATAATATAATTATAAGTATCTGATGTAAATTGTGTTAGGTTTTTTTTTATTGTTTGTTTATCATCGCAGGACCGAAAGTACTTCAGTTTTGACCTCTTGATGCATCATATATCAACTCCTAGAGAGTGGGCTATGCCCAATTGATTGTGTCATATGTGAACCTTTTTTCACATATGATACAGAATTCACATATGAACAATATGCGAACATCTCGCATCTCGGATGTTACCAATGCTGAGATGCATCATCACACGGAAGCTGAGCGAGTCTAGTGGGCTCCGAATGATCGTTGCAGACCTTACATAATCAGTCGATGACCTGACCAACTGTCCGAGGACTGAGGTCTGAATCAATCTATAATTATGGTATTAATGAATGGGCGAAGAATTTCCGCTTTGATTAACTTGCTCCACGGACAGGAGCTATAGCGACTATTATAATCCATCCCCCACCCCCTTCTTTCAGGTCTTTATCACATGACATGCACTAGTAAAGTCGACAACATCTTACTCTTTGGTGAATCATCTTTTAACTAGAAGATATGCATCAGGAAAGAAAATACCATGAATTAACATAGTTGTCGCTATGTTGCAGCAAGTTATACCATTTACAACCGCTACGTCTTAAAGGTGGTATGATTATACATTTCATTTACAACTTGTTGTAACGAATCTGTCGAGAGACGATGAATCGAGCATGAACGGATTCAAGTAGCATTTTCAATCCAATCTCAGTCAAGTATGTCTTGAAAGATTTTCATCATATTCGGATAAACAATAAATTACGAGTATCTTTCCTTCATACAATCACTGGGCAGGGAGACCGGATTCGAATGCAAGTAATTCGAATGTGCAACCAGATGGAATATAACAATTATTTCTTTTCTTTCTTATTTTGTATTGAGTAATTCCACTTCACACAAATTTGAGGTTTCTGGCAGGTCAATTAATTGAAGTTGTCACCAAAATTTTAGAAAGTCGTTAATAATGCACAACAACATGATTTCCATCGATGTAAACTTTCCGAACCGCTCTAAGGACTTGTCCTAGCATATCAAGTCTTGCAGGAATTGGTGTTTTGTGATATTTTAATCTCCCAACCGAATTCAATTAAATTCGATGAATCTTGGTAGGTTTTTTTAAAAAAATGGCCTTGAAGTGGCAGTGGAAGAAATATTAATTGGAAAATAGGCTGTGCAGAATGTCCTGTGACACTAAATGTCCTACACATAGGATTTTTGATGAACCAGAGGTCAGGAGGTTTCTAAAATCCCAAAAGCTATAGTGAGTTGACCATATGTAGCAGGTAAACGAAGCAAGGATACGTAGGAAGGATGTTTAAGTGACGTAGATCAGGGATAGAAACCCATGAACTGCTGGTCGGAACCGATTGAGGTGGATGGTGAATCGCTATACGGAATTCCCCATTGGAGGATGCGAAAATGGGTCGAGATCGTTTGAGACGGTGCATATCGAAAGCCAAAGAAGTGTGCAAGCAACATCATAATGACTTCCAATTTCCACAGTCGCCATAGTTTATTCATGGTTCACTACTGGAAAATTTATTTCTGCTGTAATCTACGTTATTCGCTTTGATAGCAATGCCGATTACTTACACTCTATAATTCGATTCCTTGGTCATCTTTTCGACATGGCTGGGCTTCTACGTTACTTTCGGCTCTATCTCAGAAAATTCGCCTTCACAGTGATGTTAATTCCTGACAATCAGTGACTGGATTCCTTGGGTAACTTTTCGCCATGATTTGCCTTCTTCGTTTTTTAACGAATTTGTTGGTTTTTTTTTTTTTTTTGAAATTTGTTTTGAAATTTGTTTTGACGAATTATCAAGTGAGGTTTTGATGCCTTCTCAATAGTACTTTTGGCGTAAACTAAAACAAATCATCTAATATTAAAATGTATTTAATTCAAAAAATTAAAATAAATAAAAATAAATTTATGATCAAATAAAAAAGCAAACAAAATATATCAATATAACAGACTACTACATTATCTTAGCCTACTCATAAAAGAAGTTGAAAATAAATTGTTTTCCTAACAAAGAAACCAAAAACAATAAATTACACCGTCTTCAATGAGATCGAACCATCGTTTCCTCGCCTATTTTTGTCTAATAATCTTAAATTATTAACGAAACTTTTCATGCAACATTGCAAACCAGCTTCGGATCTTCACGAGGTACAACAAAACCTGTCATAAAAACTATCTCAAATTCCGATTTTATGTAACAAACCCTTATCCGGTGAGTCGTTTGAAATCTACGTTCTGTAGTAAAGATCACATGTTCTTATTCGTATCCAATGGATTAGTAACAATCTCAGCATTTCTTATGAGTTGGTGCGAAATCATTTTTGACGTTAGAATACCGTAAGTTAAATCAGCGTGAACACTCCTGAGTGACTTCTCGCAGAAAGAGATAGCACAATCTCAAGTAGATTTACCGTCTCTGTTCAAAAAATTAGACGATGCATCCTGATCATGTAATTTAAATTCAGACAGGTTCTCTCATGATAAGCGCTTGAAATTTGAATATTTATATTGTTGTTGTTGTTTGAAATAAAACGATATATTTTATTTTATGTTGACATGTATTTATTTCGGGTGTTAACAAATGACAAACAAATTCGAAACAACCTTCGAAACAACAAACCAACCGAAGGAAGCAACTGACCACGAAGTATATAAGAACGCAACTTACAAAGCCAGTGTCCTAGTAAGAATCCTAATTTACTTGAAGGAATGAGAAGAAGGCTGTAGATCTGAGTACACGCTCATAAACCCCTTTCCTTTGGCTATTTGGAAAGTTATTCTTAAATTCTGGTGCAAAGAAGTATTTTTAAAGATTATTTGAAGTAAACTGTTTGTCTGTCAAGTTTTGATTTGTGCAGACATTTTTTGGCAACGAGCACCATTAGAAGGCTGTAACTAATGCACGCAATTTTGTATGGTGGTGGCCTCGGGAAAGGTACTATGAAGTATCGGGACAAAAATCAGTGAAAAATCCACCATCGATGATGATATGACTTTGCATTCGCAGTGGGAGTCCTGGGCCTATATATTTTGTTAAGGATATGTTAAGGCAGGCTCAGAATAAACGTTGGAAACTATCTACTTTTCATAAACGTTGGACAGTATCTAATTTCTAATGTTTTGCTACCGTATATAAACTCCCTGACATATCAGTTACACACTTTTGCAGGACAAAAAGCCGTGCCATGCTTTATCAATCAAAAATGTGTAAGGTAGGTTAAGAAAAAATGTCACTGTTACAATGGTCAGAGAATTCTCCGAATACGCATACGATTATAAAATTTTAAGCTTACATTGAGAGGTGGTACCTCGAGCGTACCACGGGCATAAGAGAAAGTATACTCTAGGAACAATGCTACAGTTGAAATTTTGAAAACAAATTATGAAGATGGCACAACGGTGTGGGCTGATTTCTTATAAACTTCAAAGTTTAGGCAACAATTAGTTGTTAACACTTATGTGTCCAGAAATGCTAAGTTTACGTTCTTCTCCTCCTAAATAGTGAAGCTGATGTTCTTTTATGCTCTGTTCAGGCTTGTAAGATCTCTTGCAATTTCATCCTTTTTTCAAATACGTAAAGATGACATGTTTGAATCTTATCCATGCTCTTGGAAGTTTATTCTTATCTTCGAGTTCATTCTCCAGTCGTGCCAAAAACATAAAGCTGAGGAATGGAGAGAATGGGTTTCCAATAACGACAACTTCGCTTTTATAGAGGCTTTCTTCGCACATAAAACAATTCTCAATCATACAAAACTTCCAAATTTGGACGTATTGTCTGGTTTTCATTCTCCAAGTTTCAGAATCGTCCTGCATAAGTAACCAGTCTTCAATGTAAGCTAATGTTTACATTTATGGTGCACTGGGAAAAAGGTCTTTCACATTGCAGGACTTCATCTCCTAATTGTCTGCAGGTGGACCATATGACAGGAGGTTCCATGTGAATGCTTTGCTATTCCTGACCCAACCACTTTCCTCTGGCTTAATTTGTTTGAACTCTTCGACCAACAATCGTGCTAGCTTCTAAATGCATTGTTGGCAGTGATTTTAATAAACATAATAAACGTACGATTAAAAAGAACTTTTTCGACATTTTTCTAGCTTAAGCTCTTTAGCTTTATTAAGCGTTGATCTAAAGAATTTCCCCGTCGAAGGGTTTCGAAAACAGGATAACTTTCATTAGAACGCCGTATTCATTCGCCCATTTCATTCGGGATCCTACATTTGATTTTCTCATACAAAGGCTTACGTCAGCTCAAAGACAGTTGTCCTTTTTTTCCATCACCGCTTTATTGTGGTGGAGATTGAGGCTCACCTTCAAACTTTTCTCTCGTTTATGAGTTTTTTGTCTGAGTAGAGATACCACGGTTTCGTTTGTTTTCATATGGTTTGGAGCTTCAATAGCTTAAAGGCTTCCTGTGGCGTTTGAATATTTATACCTTAAAGGTACCACACTCAATAAGGAGAATTGTTCCTCTCTCATCTAAGGCGTAGCCTACTTTAGTGATTGTCGTCTTCAGATAAACCAAAAACTCCTCATCGCTGCATTTAACAAGCAGATGGCCAAATGGTGATATCGGCTCGCGAAACTTCATTATGTGTTGTGGTTTTCTGCGAAGGCATTCAAAAAGATCTTTTTCAGGATCATTAACAACTTGGTTAGTATGTCCTGCTGGACCTTGAAGGTTACTTGGTGGGTTTCTATTACCGCAGCCGTAATTAATCGTAGTCATACTCCCTACCTTGTTTCTCGCGTCTAACGCAAAACTTCACTTTCCTTAGCTCCATGTCTTGCTTACTTGTCTGTTGTCTGAATGTGTTAGTTTTTGCCGTTCACTTCGAGGGTTGGCTGGAACCCTGAGCCCCTTTGCAGCAACAACTACTTCCTCTAGTCTTTCTGGGTTGATTGTTGCTTTTTGCCCGGGTCCAGTTTCCATGCGAGGACTTCTCCTCAAAGTTTCTCTTTGCACGTTCTTTTAAGCGGCCTAGCTGAGGCTCCCATTACACAATGGATTCTGTGGCCGCCAACTAACTTGTTTTATTGATGCAGTCGTTCGTCAATCCTACAGTCTGCACTCCTGATTTGATAGCTTTGGTTAGCTGTACTTGGTGCCATCATATCAGCTGTAAGTCTCTGGAAATTTCTGCTCCTAGTTTGTTGAGTGCTGACGGTTTTCCCTCCTTGTTTTTCGTTTCCTTTTCGCTTCTTTGTCTATCTGCTAGATTATCCCAGTAAAACCCTTGAAATATAGCCGTCCGATTCATTGCAGGTAATTCCCATTGCCAAGTCAAGGTGGGTAAGGTTAAGGGGGCAGTTGAATCGTAACGTAATCTCAGTCCACGTGCAGCGATTAGGCAGTCAAAATAGTAAATTATAGTGCTGAAGCAATTATTATAATTAAATTTTGAGAGTTCGTGTTTCACTTACAAGAAGAATTTAAGTCCCCTCGCCTAACAATATGTCATTGAATTTATTGAAGAAGTTTCCGAATTTCATGGCAATGCAGTGATGTCTCTGCTCCGTTGACATTTCCGCTTGTACTTTATTCTGCATCCTTGTAAATACTTGCCGCTAACTCACTCTCCAGCTGAATAAACCACCATTTACCTTCTAAACCTGTTTATAGTCATGCTCGAGTGGAAACTTCGAGACCTAATAATTATGGACGATCTCGGTCGAGGCCATACGCCATAATTAGATCCTATATTTTGAAAATTGATTTAATTCGAGTGAAATTGCACAAATGAATCGTGGTAACATGTAATATTGGGTTCATGCAGGAGCGCATCGGTCGCCCACCATCTGTAGGTCCTACATTCTCTTTCTGATGAAAATTTCGAAGAATTGACGACTTTGGAAGAAAGAAACTTGATGAAAACAGTTTCCTTCTACCCCATTACTGTTCTCAACATATCGCGTGAAAATAAAACATCAAAATTATTTTATATTTTCAAATTCTAACCATTTTATTTAGAATTCTTCTATAATTGCAACTGAATCTTAACAATATAAAATGAAAGCGATCTTTGGATTTGAAATATTTCTGGCGTTTGTGACAGTCCCTGATTATTTATAAGATAATCTCATTTTTAAAATTACGACTAAGTTCTTTGTGCGGCAAGACAATTGAATTTAATAAAATCTTTTCGGATGGAACATTCACGCAACATCCTGAAAATAACGCTTTGAAAATCTGTGCCACATCAATCAATTCGAACAGATTTGCTTACCCAGAATTGTAATGGACGGATTCAATTTGCCTTCTTTATTGAACAGAGGTGGATTGTCCATTTTTGCAAATGGTTTATTTGGATCCGGATCACTTGGAGTGCCTTCAACGCGTGCCCAACTACCAATTGTAGAGCCGCGACCCACTACAATGATACCGTTATTTTTCCTCTCTTCCTTTCCGCGCCACTCACATCCATTGTATTTAGATAATGAATGCAAAACTTACCAATGCTGTGCAAAATCAACGTGTGATCCATGACGATAGCATTCTCGAGGATGATTGATTCACGAATACGCACGCCAGGACCTATGGAAACGCCTGGTCCAATTGATACATTCGGTCCTAACTGAAAAGAGTAAAAATTTAAGCGAAACAGACATTTGTTTTGATTGTATTGTGCTCTACATGCGCTGTGGGATGGATTGACGCGGTCGGATGCACGTATACGTCAGGATAAATTGTGCAGATCAAGCTACCGTCGCTGTTTTCGTTTTCCTTGATTCCAGCGTTGGCCAGTCGTTCGGGATGTGTTCGCTTGTAGAGCTCTAATAGGAAAATTGAATCAGAGAGCAAAACGTTTGGGATAAGTTAAAATTAAATTTGAATTTGTTCTAATGCCAAATGCAGAAAGGGCAGCTACCTAGGTAATGACGATTGGCGTAGATTGCTGAGCCGGCGGTTTTTATTTGGGACCACCAATTAACGACCTACGAATGAATGTTTATTAAATTTCGCTTACACTTCTATTTGATCAAGAATTCGTTGGAAATGAGCTGACATTACGTGATGAGGCTTCAAAGTACCACACTCACCGGTAGTGTAAATAATTTGCCTGTCCCAGCTAATGGAGTGAGGACTTCCTGCTCCCATTGGATGTGTCCTTGATCCCGTCCATTATGCCCGTTGTACAAACCATTGAATTCCAATTGTCGTGAGTGGAAAATCGATGACATCAAGTTGAAAACGTCCGTTGAGCAAACATAAACGCCACAATTGATAAACGTTGAAACATACGAGCTAGGTTTCTCCACATAATGCGATACCGACCCGGAATCTTTATCAAAGGCGAGGCAACCATAGTGAACAGCTTGTTGTCGTGTTGCTTCCGTGCTCATTATTGTCACCACTGCTTGGCCCTCGCGACTCATATGAAAATCGTGCAGGGCTTGCAACGGAAAGTCGGCACAAACATCGCCGTTCAGTACGAAAAATGCTTTTGGATTGCCAATGCCGATTTGGTCGCGGAAGTGATACATCCCTCCAGCTGTTCCGAGCGGCATGAACTCCTGAAGGTATCTGTAATGTAAATAGAAGTGTAAGCTTTGGAATTTCTACTTCAGAAACACGAGCTGGAACACTAATTGTCTCTCGAACTTCGTTGAGTTTATATTACTTCAATTTTTGCAAACAAATAATTTACTTTTTCCTGGAATATCCTAGTGGGAAACGATTAATTTGCTGTACTATCCAGACATTGATTGCGAGCTTAGAGCCTCTTTTGTTGAAACTGACACATGTCGTCGATTAACACACAACTACTGAACATTTTAGGGGCTTAGGGATATGACTAGTTACCTGATATTAACATTGTACAAGCTCTGCATATCGTTGACGAACTGTTCCATTTCGGACAGGGTATAGTAGCCAATTATCAGGATTTCCTTTAGCGCCTTGAGTTGTACACAAGCTTCGATATGATGTTGAATTATAGGCCGTCCTGCTATCGGGAATAGGGGCTTCGGGATATCCAAGGACAGAGGACGAAACCTGGTTCCTACAAGTGCATCAATAACAGCTCAACCATTGAACTATTTAGTTGATTTAGCAACGGATATACCTTTCTGAGGCCCTCCAACTAAGATAACCGCCTTAAGCATCGTTTTTGCAGTATTATTCAACGTACTACCTCCTATTGACGTGTTCCTGTACGTGACGAGTCACAACAGCTCAACAGTTCTCAATGACAAACGATCCAAACGTCAAGAGCCGGACAACTGTCATGGAATCATCAGCTGATCACTGATAACAAGAAGACGTTACAGTTTGGCAGCCACTGAAGTCGGTTGCTAAGGGTAGCAAATGTCAAACAGATTTGTTTACAACTCATTGGAATTTTATTGTAGTCGGGCGCGTTCGTAAACAGATTGCGAAAAATCTTTGAAAAATCTTATTTCGAGATGAATTTCCCCCTGTTCGCTAGCTTTATCGGACACGTGACAAGTGCGGCTACGAGAATATGACAAAGCTTCAGTGCAATAATCGTGGTGTCAGTTATAAAAATGAAAGAGTTTGTTAGTGACTAATTGCTGTCTGCCATTGTAAACAAAACCTACAGAGCGGGAGAGATGATGACGGGGATTCGAGAACCAATGAAAATCGATCGAATAGTGTGCGAATTAATAAAAACTGTCGTTGAGTTGCATCGTCTTTTTTGATTTTTTTAATTGGACAAATTTTAGATTGCTTTCAAAAGTCGTTGTTTCTGTCATTCTGCCTGCAAAATTTAGCTGAAGTCAATGTCATTTACGCTTTCATTCAGTCGTGACTCGAACCTTTTCGAAGATGACTTCCAATGTACCGATTCGTAAAACGGTCGAAGCACTTCGTCAAGTGGATGCGGATATTGATGAGCCGGAAAAGCGTAATGTCGTTGGTGAGATTTGTGTGCACAAAGTGAAAAAACCTCATCGGCATGTGCATCGCGAACGAACAAAAGAATTGAAAAAGTTGAGTGGCAATTTTCCCGTGGAACGAAGCCGCAGCTTTGATCGTGAAACGGATAAAGCTGTGGGCTATATGCAAGTGTTGGTGAGTATTTGGAGCGAGGACCGTTTTTTTTCGCTATAACGCATTTTAGCCTTTATTTTGAATTTTCTCCACCTGAACCATTATTATTTATTATTCTTCTGAAGATCAAAAAAATAGTTTTACGCATATTAGGCACATAACATTGTTTTAGCTCGTTGTTAATGGAAATAAAATTTAGTGGATTAAGTTGTCACACTTTATTTCTTACGGACTAAGTACGATCGAGTTTCTTCTAATGTTGATAGGATTTACCCTGTTTCACCTTCACCACAGATTATCAAGCGATCATTTGCTACTCTCCTCAGATGTTCGGTATTTTAACGTCTTCCTGAACACGACGAGCACGTCTGGGTGTAAATGACTCTGAGGTACTTTTAGTGAACATGACGGCTAATACTTATGTTCAGCGGTTGGAATAAACTGACGATCGGTAATCTATTTCATCAAAAGTTGTTAAGTGGTCTCTAGAACTGATTAAGGGTCAAGAAACTCTTCCAGTAGCTGTAGCCTTAAAAGCTCATTAAACGCGGCATTCCATTAGCCGGACCCAGAATGAAATCCTTTGAATCATCGGTAGATCCTCTCTCGTCATCCATTTTTTGTATTTTAGATAAGTTTTTTTCCCGGACGTACTCGCTCATTATCTGTATTTAATATTTCGGTACATTGAAGAACTCTTTCAGAGAACTGAGAAAATGTATTCCTCTCAGTGAACTGACGGCTTTGACCGTCAAAAATTGCTTAATACGACTTAGTTGTGCGCTTTTCATCAATCTACTCTTCCACCGCATCTTTGAAATGCAACAGGTTGGCATGATTTAGATCAGCTTCCAAAGCTGAATGAGCCTGGATGACAGTAACAAATAGTTCGCTTGTTAAAGCTAAACTACTCTAGTTTGTAAAAGAGCCGCTTTCTGTATCCTTATCCATTCTTATCAAAACCTTCTTTAATTTTATTCTTCAAAGTCTACATCTCCTGTCAAACCAGTTATTTTCAAAAAGTTGAAAACAATACTTAAACCATGGATTATTTTAATCAACTGCCAAATTATGATACAGTCCAATTTAAAAAAAGTTTTAGCGTTTCAAGACCATTTAGCAGCAGAAATGCCTTGTTTTTCTTTTTCCACAACACTGACATCGTTGTCAGAAAAATGAAAACCGATGTACTCATTTAAACATTTTTACATGTTTCGAAATAATAGGATAACAACTTTCAATCCTTTCTACTTACAGGTCCAAACAAAAGATGAACAAATCGAAAAGCTTCTACAAAAAGTATCCCAACTACAAAACTACAACGAACAATTTTCCACAGAGAATGAGAAACTTCGATCGGAAATCACAACGACATCAGAGAAATTACAAAATATCACAAAAGCATTTTATGATTTCCAAAATCAACAATGCAAAAAGTGTGCGGAATATGAAAAGCTCAACGACGAATACGAAAACGAACGACAACTCATCACAAAGACAAATAAAAATTTAGCATCGGATGTGACGATGATGAAAACTTTAGTCTACCGACTAAATGTTCAGCTCGAACGTTACCAGGAACTTTTTCGTACAACACAGGATACTGAAGATGATTTGACGGAACCAACAACACGTTCGCCATGTGAAGATAATGAGGTTGCTATTAGAAAATGGGGTTCGATCAAGTCACATACACTATCTCCGCTCCTGAATGCGTATGAAGAGATGATAAAAGAGAAGGAGGATCTTGTTGCCCAACACGAACGTGAAATGAATCGCTTTACAGGTCACCTGAAAGAAATTATATTGGAAAATGAAAAATTGCACGCCGAAATGGATGAGCTGCGAAAAGGAAAGGACGGTTGGATTGAGGAGAAAACTCGACTTCAAGCTCAAGTTGAAATCTGTCGCAGTAAGGCGGAAGTACAAACAAGACGAGCCGATGTGGCAAAAGAAAAGTTGGTAGAAATTCTTCGCTGCTATGAGCAAAAGGTGCAAGGACAAGCGTTGGATATTGAACGACTACAAGAAGCTTATTCTCGAGCTAAAGGTGAAATTGTTTCTCTCAGAAGTGCTCAAGCTCATCCAGACACCGTCATTGAAAGTCTCAAAGAATGTCAGCGTCTGTTCGAGGAGCTGAAATCCCATCACGATAACGAGAAAACAAAAATCTCCAACGACCTTACCGAATCTCGCAAGGCTCAGACTGAATTGGAAGTAACGATATCAAAGTTGAAAGATGAAAATGCCAATTTGAAAGATAATATCGAACAGCGTCGAAAATATGAAGAGTCCTTACGGAAAAAGTACATGGCACTTCGGTATAAAATGCGCAATGTGATTGACTCACGGGAAACGATGAAGGTTCGTCTTAATACAGCTTTGAATTTCGCTCAGAAGTTAGATGAAAATAGACGAAAAATGAAAAACAGCTGGAACGATGTGAAAGAATTAGAGGCAATTGTTCGTCATAGGGAAGCACAAATTAGAGGTTTACATGCAAGGCACTCTGAACAAGTCGCACTGTTGGAAGCGAAACTACAACAACGTGATGAAACTATTAAAAGTATACTGCTCGAAAAGGGAAAAGTGAACATTCCGTCGCGTAAAACGGAAGAAAAATCTTAGAAGTGGAAAAGTCAGTCTTCTATTAGTACAAAGTATTATGTTTATGTTATGTTGTTTTGTCCTTAATAAAATTTTATCACATTGTATTGACGCTGTTGCTATTCTTTGAATTTTCAGTTGGCAGCCAAGCAATTGTTCCTATTACATTAGGCAAGACAAAAAATTTGCATCGATTCTGCCTACAGACACCTTCAAAGCTGCCTTTTCTTTTAATACTATTGTATCGGAACAGTTTTGACATAGTTTGAAAACTAGCACTTCACACTTATTTTTTTCAAGATAACACTGTTAATTGTGACTGTTTAGTAAGATAGGATGAGTGTAAAGTGAATACACAAGTAATATGACCCAGTCCCTTGAAATGTCCGGCTTTTCTGAGCTTTAGAAGAGCTGGTAAAACGAGCCATCTTGACTGTTTCAAACACCTTTCTTATTTTTGCAAGTCAGCCAGTAACGACAAATAATGAGTAGCTCCTCGTCATTTGTTTAATATAATTTAATTTTAATACCGAATCAAGGTTTCAGCGTTTGTCTTCGGAACAATTTTCTCTCGCTCCTCGTTTCATTTTTTTTTAGTTTATCTGCATTCGCATTCCAGCTTGTTTCGTTCTAAATTGAGTTCATCAAATCAGAATAAATATACTATAGCTTCTATATAGTTTAGTTTTGAATTGAACTTTTCGCCACAAAATCCACGTTTTAACAATTTTCTCGTTTATTTTTGCTACTCTCTGGCAACACATGTTGCTCTCTTTAGTAGGAATTCGTTCTTTCGTACAATCAAACCATTCACAATTTCCGGCCCACGTGCATTTGTTACTCTATCAACTGACTAAACACAGATGACACGGCCGTCCAAATTTTCTTTTGCGATTAATCACGCAGGGGAACTTCTGTTGTTTTCCCGACTACTTTCTAGCTTAACTTCTGCTCGACTCGTACTCGTCTCTGCACGTTGACAATGAGTTGCATCTGACACTCGCGCATGCGCCTCCCACGCTTATACAATCGAGAGCGTAAGAATGCATTTCCCATTCAACTTTCGTTCAACTGAACCATTTCACCGAACTTTCCTTGTGCCCGCTATCGATCGCTATTTCCTTCTGCTCGAATCGAAATTAGATTGCGAAACATTTTTCTCTTTGTGTTCTTTTTCTCTCCGTCCCAGTCGTTACGACAGTCGCTCGCCAGATACTTTTCTGGTGGGTGTTTTGCTACAGTTGAGTTGTGAAAATTGAAAAGTATTAACGAATTGACTTTGCACTCAACGGGTGAAAAGTTGTTTGTTACACAACAGAACCCTGCAATTATTGTGAAAACTCCAAGAAATCTTCACACATCGATAGTGGAATTTTTACATTTCCCAACTGTTTGTCTAGTTTTGTAGTTAGAAAGTGTTTTCGTCGACTCGCGAGCGTGTGGGAAATTGTAATCGCCGAATTTTCTCGCCCGGTCGTGCGAATATATTTGGCGTAGTGTGTGATGAAGTTAAGCGTGATAAGAATTAAATCTAATTGGAAAATTAGTGGAGAATAGTTTGGCTGTGCGTGGCTGATAAAGACGGAGAAGTTTACTTTGGTCGATGACGGCAGCGGCGACGTGGAAGTGAAAACTCATTTATTTAGTGTTGTATCGATTTTTCCGAGAGGAAAGTCACCCTTATGTTGGATGGGTGGTTGTTCCTTGGAAGAACGTCGCTCGGCGTCATAGAACGTCACGAATGCATCGCAAAGGAGAAAGATTAAGGACGAGTGTGGGTGAAGTATTCTTTCATTGTTTGATGATTTATCACGATGAAAAACCACTCTTGGGAAATGAATGAAAATCTCAGCATGGGAGGCAGGATCTCAGTAGTCCAAAGTGAGGTTATGCAGCAGCACGGCTGCGAAATGTTTTCTAATCGGGCGCCTGTGATGACTCGAGGAATAATTGACTGTAATTTAAACACAAAGCATGTCCCCATTACCTCGGCATCCGAGACATCTTCAAAGTACGCCCGCCCGTCTGTCTGTTGTCTGTCCAACTCGAAGGTATTTCACGGCCGTCCGAGCTTATTTGGACTCCGAACATGATTCGTGATACAGCAACATTTTCGGTTTTTCTAATTGAGTTTAAGTACGGTATGAAATTATTATTGTTTGCCGGCAACTGTGGCGGCCTCGAACTGGTTTCGGCTTTTGGTTGTGCTTTTTTTGCTTGCGGCCCGGCTTGGGTTCAATGAAATTCGATCTTGAATTTGTGCTTCTGCTGCCAGATTTGATTGCTTACTAATGCACTTATCGGAATTTTGACAGGTCGTTTTGTTTACGATTACGGTATTGCGGTACATCCGACATTGTTTCGATGGTAGGTGATATGCCGTTAGCGAGATGACAGATGATTTCTGTTGTATGAAAGTTATGAATTAGTAATTTTTACTAGAAAGAAATAGATAATCTGCTTTCTTGGAGAATTCATAACTTAGTTTGGCAGGCAAATCAATAAAAATCAGTTCAATTTTTTTAATTATAAATTCTACAAACTGATAAACTACTCAAAAAGAACCAACAGCTTGCAGAAGAAAAAATAAACCTCGCATTGAAGATTAAAATTCTACAAAAATTTATAGATTAACAAAGGAGGAGTGTGTATGAGGACTTTAGTCTGATTTATATTGTCTGAAGTGCGCACGCAATGCTTTGAAGCACTATAAATACCCAAAACTATTGAGCAATTCTATATGACATATGATATGTTATTTGTGGATGTCTGCGCTGTTTTTCAGTTTTCAAAATTTATCAAAAAAGCAATTTCACGAATCGAACGGAAAGGAAACAAAACAAGGAAAGCAGCGACTGAATCCAAAAAAAAGTCTGATGTTATACACATACAGAAAAATCGATTCCAACTTCTTGATGAGCCTTCAGAATTTCTCATTCGAAACCTGATGCCATGACCACCAGTGCCGCGAACTGAATAAAGGACTGTAGCAGTAACTGATATTCTAGAAAAGAAGGAAATAACCAATAACCAACTCTTGCATTTGATTCTATCTATAACAAATAGCACTTCAAAGAGATACGCGGAACATAATATCCTCTTTTGAGCGTTTGTTGGTCCAAACTATGAAGCCATACCTACTTAAGATGATCCTTAACCTTCCTCCTGAAAACTTCCAGTGAACTAAAAGGGCCAACAACAAAAAGTGTTCTGTTCCATCTATCTTCGAAAATTAGGTTTCCTTCTAATCGACTATGACTCTGCTTATGTGTCTTATATATCTAGACTTATTTGTCTAGATAAGGTAAAACACGTTCAGCAAGCAATTAAGCAACAGATGGGATGGCAACAAAAGATGGGATATCTACATGAACTACAAGATGGGAAGAGACAACAAAGAAAAAGTTCCTATTGTTTTCCCGTATCCTGTAAAAAGCTTTGAACGTCAGTTTTCGAAATCGATTTTATTAATTTCGTGGCTTTCGTCAGTATCGTTCATGTCAAACCGTTTGCAACAATTTGTCGACAAATTTTTGTGCACTAATTGTGAAATTGCATGCAAAACATGATCATCAAATGATGTTCGTGCTCGTTG
Source organism: Stratiomys singularior (assembly GCA_954870665.1). Taxonomy (NCBI): domain Eukaryota; kingdom Metazoa; phylum Arthropoda; class Insecta; order Diptera; family Stratiomyidae; genus Stratiomys; species Stratiomys singularior. Next base: position 5,979,256 of record OX940881.1, on the reverse strand, counting down.
AGTACCAAATGTCCTTTGAGTAGCAACAGAACCTAATGATTCTTGCCGAAGTAAAGTGATTGCACGATTTCGAAATGTTGCGATAACACAAAATCATTCATGATAAATTTGCAAACAATATCGGTGTCAACTGTCAAATATTGTAACTCAAACATGTTTGCTATAAGCTGTCAAAACCATATCAACTCTATTGTGAAACCCTCTATTGTTGTCTTGTTTTCAATGCATATGTGTTGTAAAAGATTACAGGACAAGTAACTGTAAAACATTCGCCAATGCGAATAATATTTTTTTTAAAGGAAGATAAGCCAAAACACCACAACTGTCTTGAAATAAATTTCTTGTTATACTCCTTCTATTTCGAATATTAAGAATTTCATCGCTTATCACTAGACTTTGAAAAGTAGGTCAACAAAATTTATGCACTTGGCGTGCCATTCTGCCATTGATCTCTAACATTTTAGGGTAACTAAGTCGAACCAAATACAATTAATACTAAATTGCTAATAGTCGCCCGCTAAATAAGAAATCAAATAAGAATTAATTTTATTTTCCCCCGGTGAATGATTGTGGCTGCCTTATCTGCAATGACGCAATTTCAATTTCCATTTCCATTCGACTCAGATAAGATACAAGCATGAAATTTAATCACTTCTAAATATCTTGAGCTCTCTCCGATCTGGATAACGTCCAAATCGATTAAATTGACGTACGAGTCCTTGGCTGGAGGGGATAGAAGCGAATCCGATAGATTATTTACATTTAGATGGATTTCGTTTGAAATGCACGCTAGATTCTTGGAATAGCCCAGAAAAAATTGTTGTGTGCGAGTTCTTAGAAATTATAGAGTGATAGTAAGAGCAGATATATTTAGCAAGCTCATAATGTGTGGATACCTAATGAAACATGCATTCTAGATATAAATGTATTTGTCTTCATAGGAATCTAATCAAATTTTTATTGGTAAATTGACAGATTTATGGCAAAATCTAATCGGGCAGAGTCTATTTTCGAGTATGACTATGACATCAATAAATTTGATCGTCATAAAATATGACGGACTTCAAGGAATTCCGGAAGGTTTTATGCGATAAACAAAAGTGAGTTACGCCTCACCCACCGTCCTAACTTATGAAAATGGTAAAAGTTCAATCATTGATTAAGTTTTTCATGACTTGCGACTACAGTCCGCACGTTCAAGAACTTAACAAAAAAACAATGGAAACATTGTCAACTTTGCCCGTATCACGAGAAGAAACGACAAAATTATTGGCAACATTTCAAATGTGTTGACTAATCCTTGTTGCATCTTTTGAACGTACTCCACATTTTTCTGTAGCTTTGTATGTAAGTGAAATGTTTGTATCTGTGCAGAAGCGCACTTTGTCTGTCGCCAATTTTTCGAGCTTTGAATATTTCAGTCATTCGGCGGCAGTCACACGTCGCTACATTTATTGATAAAAAACAAGATGACAAAGTTTATTTTTAGGTTTAGCTTTTATGAAATGAATGCAACGATAAGATGACTATGACATTGTCGAAGACTTTTTTTCGTTGCCGATATGCCACGACATATAGTACAAAGATTAGAGTACCAAGATTTGTTGAGATTGAAATTTTGTTGATTGTAGAGTTTAGACTTTCTTCCTCATTATTTATAAATAATCCAATTTCTTCATTCGGTCGTAATCAGACGATTCCTCATGGTAAAAGTGTTTATTTGCATTGATAAACACACAAAGACTCATTTAAAATTTTCAACAAAATGGTTTCACTCTACTCTTAGAGATCCTTCTGGTCAAGCCATGATTGCAAGATGGTGTGAGCCTGATTTATGCAAATAATGTTTTAGTTTGGGATATCTTCTTGGGACCAGAGGTCTTGCACACGTTTTTCATACACTTATAATAGCACTTATTGAACTGACATCAATCAATAACGATGGCTATCGACTGTCTCAGTTCGAGTCTCAGACCCGTTGGACGTTGGACACTTCGTTAAGTCTTTTTTGTGATCTTGTTCTGCTCCTTCTTCGATGCTTTCTTTATTCCCTTAATCGTGAAGTATCGTCGTTCTTTCTCGGGCCTCTGCAGATCCGGGAACAAGAAAAAATCACAGAGAGCCAGGTCGGGAATACGGTGGCTACGCCATCGTTTGTTTTTTCCTTTGCCTAAATGTTCACGAAACGGGAATAGGGGCGTTGCTATTACGCAAAAGCCGAGTTTTTTGCTTCCACAAATTCGTTAGTTCCAGGCGGATTGCTTACAGGTAATAATTCTTATTAACCGGTCCATCCTTTGCCAGAACTCATGACGCACTACCCCCCACAAGCGACGAAAACTGTACGCAAAACCTTAACATTTGAGCGAACTTAGCACGCTTTTTTTGGTCTTGGTTTGCGAGACAGCTTCCATTGAGATGACTGACTTTTGGTTTCTGCGTCCTTTGGATTTCTTTCACAAACGCATGATGCGTGTCCAGTTATGACCCTCTGGAGCAAATTTGAGTCGTCGAGGACAGAGTCCAACAGCCCCTTAGCCATATACTGCGATGCTGTTTTTGGTCGAAATGGAGCAATTTTGGTACGATTTCGCGGCGACCCGGTCCAAAATATTGACTAAATCGAATGGCACGAACCAATCGATATGTTTAAGTCCTCAGGAACTTAGCTAACAGTGATTCGACCATTGGCCAATACTATTTTCTTTATTTTATCAAAGTTTATGTCTTTTATTTGTCTGTCACGCAATTTGTCGTTCACATCTTCTTGACCGTTTGAGAACATTTTTTGACACCGGTAAACATTGGTTTGGTTTAAGGGAACCTTACCATACGCCACAGTCAACATTCGGAATGTGTTCGCGCAATTAAAATTGTTTTTCACACATTTGATCCATTTTTTGGAATAGGCAAACATCGAAGCCAAACCAAACAGCTGTCAAAAATTAACTGAAAATTCAAAATGACTGAAGTTGTCAGCATAAGTGAGGGATATGAAAACTAACATAACGCCACAATAAAATAAACGCGAATCGAATATACGTAGCCTGCAGAAATTTAGGCTAGGCGAATTGGGCCTCGAAAATTCCTTATTTGATGCATGACACCCTCTAATCTCGCGGTATGCAAAGAAGGGGTTAAGACGCATAACAATTGCGCTGGTATTCTGGTATTGTTAAGGAGTGCCCCATTTGTTTCTTCTCTCCAAACAATTTGAGTCGTCCACCACAATCTTGTGACACGATAAACACGTCGTTTTAATGCGATAATTCGCATTGAGGTTAATCTGGATCATTAAGCAAATCATGGTCATCGTCCATGTTGTTGATACATATCGCCGGCAGTAAGGAGGCCCAAGAGAGTTCCTCTTCCTCTCCCGCTGACGAAGGAATTCCTGCAACCCAAATGCGCCATAAGGTGTAGAATAGGGAGGCCTAATCTGAGGCAATTGTCAAACAATTCCAGGCGAGATGCTCCGGTTGACAAGGGAGGTGTTAACTTGATAGTCCAGTAGGATTGTGAAAGAGTAGGATCTTCATTTCTTATGCAGACAAAGGGTACTAGGTTACTAAATAGTATCTGGTTTTTTTATTTATGTTTCTTTATGCTTTTAGCTATGAATGTCAAGAATTTGTTTTATAACATGTTTAACCGTTACCGGCTTGAATATTTCCCTATGTCTCAAAACGGTTTCGAAAGGCTCGATCGTGTTCATCTCAACAACAGCATTATAATAAATGCAATATCCTTCCCTTCGATACTGGAAGCTGCTTGGTGACGCCATTTAAAAACACATATTTACATGTCTACGGTTTCCAGCATGTGGAAAAGGATATAGGTGGAGGGATATGTCGTTAATTATAGCTTTTCCTTTTTCTTAAATAAAAAACTTTGTAACACTGCGCTAAATTGAGGGTGGAATTCCATACACTTTTGGCTATACTTAGTAAATGCAACTTAACCTTTTCACTATTAAATGCATTTTATTAAGTTCGAAGCAATGACTATTCCTGAAACGAACCCCTCAACCTTTTCTAGTTTGCCAGCATGAAAAATTCTAACTCCTTACAAATATATACACATCTGGCATCACTGTACACTAACATCAACCTCCCGTGAACAAATCTTCTATTCTCGTTGAGCCTCCAGCAAGAAACCAGCAGCCCAACTACGAAACGCCGGTCCAAAACAAATCTCCCGATTGCAATTGGACTCGTTACAGTTGGCAGTTGAAAGCGCATGACCTCGTCAACACGAAACCGTGCAGTTTACGGCTGGTCAAATTGAATTGCACGTTCAACCTACACCGTGCTGAAATCAACTTGAGATTCGATTATCTCATGCTCTCTTTTTGCCGTTTGCCTCTTGATTGCAATGACGTTAAAACCGGTTGAGTATGTGTGGATGCTGTCATTCAAGTTTTTTCCGCCGTCACTTAGTGGTGTGAGTGGAGGCCGCATGGCTTGGCGGTGACTGGTAATGTCAAATGGCCGTGCCAGCATGCCGGCGTAAAAGTGCATTGCACGCTCGACTCAAAAGAGAGAAATATGTTTGATGAACGCAAAAGCGAGTGGAAAACAGAAGCAGCCACGGAGTAAGTGGATGAAGTTTGGCGTTTTTTTTGTCTCAGATCGGTGCAAAGAGAGTCATTGCAGAGATTGTCGATTCAGGGGCACGAAAACTTTGCGTCACGTCGCGAGTAGTCGCAAGGCGCATTGATAAAACGGAGTTAGTAGTCGGCGGAGGGATTCCGTGTAGTGAGTGCGTGTTTGTCGTCTTATTGTCATTGATGTAATTTTGGCTGTTCATTTTTTAGTTGCCTTAGAAGACGTTCTGGAACGTTAATTATTTCTCATCGAATTGGGCCGCGATAATTGAATGAGACACGTTAAACGAACAATACTTGTGGATTTTACTACTAACCCTCTTTGTTTGCCAGTTCCAAACTTGAGATTTGTGTCTAGTGGTGCCGCAAGAAAAATTAAAAACAGAATCCTTGGAAAGTTGCGTAAAGAAGCCTTTCCGTCGTCTTCAGTGCACAGTGCTGAGATTTTCATTCTTCCAGTTGGGCCGCGGAAAACAAATTAAAATACGCTCCGTGGAATAGGAAAATAAAGAGGCGGTGCCTGAGCACCTGACCTCGGTTCACTGGAACTAACGTTGGGTTTCCTGTTTGTGTTTGCAGGACTCGCTTTTATGTGTGAACTAGTAGAAATTGATATTCAACATACGGAAACTATCCGTCAGCTCAGCGAGGACATCGAGCAAGGGGACCGGGTCGCACAGTACTTGACTGCGACATCCCCGACCTCTTGAAACCCTCCCTCCTTGCTATTTCCAGAAAAGTCGAATGCAGAGCATTCGGCCAAGGGTGGAGAAAATTGTGACTGTGATGATGATGATTAATTTGGGAAAATTCAAGTGAATCGTGAGGGTGAACAGATAGGATAGAACCCGCTTCCCTTTGGAATAGTGTTGATAGTTTAGTTCTCTTTGTTTTGCTGCAGATTGTTCCTATTGCACTCAACCACCCCTTGCCTTGCCTGAGTGTCTCCTCGACGCAAAGTGCAACTCAAGATGCTAATTCGGTAAAGAGTGCAATCTAACTCGACGACGACAACGACCCCACAAGGAAAGTTGATAGGAATCCAAACAAAGTCCATATTTCCCCCAGTGAAGTGTGCAATAAATCGAGAAAAATATATCAAATCGGAAAATCCAGTGGCTTAAGTATTTTCTTTTAACCACGACCAGTTGTTTTATTTTCGTTTCTGTGATTTCCAACAAAGAATGTATGCTTTCCCACCCCCGATGTTCGCGTGGAAATCGGGAACTAGTGATGAAAAGTGATAAAAGCATTTTCTTTCTGTTGTTCTTCGTTGGTCAATGAAAAAGAGTGCAATGTCTTACATTAGCAGACAATTGTTTTGGATTATTAAGTGAACTTGAGTTATTAGCCCCGCGAAAAAAGAAGCGAAAGAAGAAGAAGAAGAAGTCGAAGCAGAGGTATTGGAAGGAGAAGAAGAGGTAGTTGTGCCCAAGAGGCAGGTGAAGACGACGGCTAAGGTGAATAAACGTAGTAACCGGAGCAACGTGAACAACAACAACAACATCAACCGTTTCGTGCTTGGTAACCATGATGGATCGGGAAAGCCTCAGTGAGTGGGCTAAAGATAAGCCGCTCAGCATCTTACAACTAGATCCAGCCGATCGTGCTGTCTTAAGAATTGCAGGTGAGTCTTTGTCTTTTGTTTTTATGTCTTGAGTAGTTGGATCTAATTAGTGGCTACCATTAAAATTCAGTTTAATTTGTTTTTCATATTCACTCAGTTCAGCCGGAGAATGTTCATAACTTCTTTCGATATGACGCTCCATTGGCTGCATCTAGGTTTATTACTGTCAAATCATCATATCAATGCGTTTCATCGTTCAAAATGTAGTAATTAAACCGCATCACCCATTCGCATACGTTCGAATGGACACAAAAACAAGAAAACATTCATAAGATGGCTCAAGAGAACCAAAACTTCGCCTCAAAGCAATCTCATCAACGCCTGTTGCAGCTACAGGACGATTACTTTCTCAATAAAACAGGCCCTATTTACAAGTTTATAATTTTTAGACGTCTCTGATTGTGAAAGGAGGTTGCTGCAAATGCTGATTGAACAGTAAAAATTTCGATAATTTGACTACAGAATGTCTTCTTCAGAGTTTTTCAAATGGCAAAATTGAAACTCTCTACAATATAAAGCGTGTCTTTTTTTAACTATAGATCTTTAAAATGAAATAAAATAGAACAAATTGGTTTTATTGTAAAGATAATTCTCTGCCATGTATAATTGAATTTGGGCATCTGAATGCTTGGGCATCTGAACTGGCGCGCAAGAAGTCCAAACGAGAGGTCGAATTGTCGATTACTCTAACCAAATAATTTGGGCCGTATCTCGCAAATAACGCGGCGAATGTTGACTTCCAGATGGTCGAGTGCCTCGGGTTTGATGGCGTAGACGAGTAATTTGCTGTATCCCTATAATAAAATGTCCTGCGGTGTTACATCACAAGATCTTGCAAGCCAGCTTACAGATCCAAAACGAGCTGTATGGCATGTCGCGCCATCCTGTTGCAACCAGAGGTTCCCTGCATTAAAGCGAGTCAATTTCCAAACGAGAAAGTCATTGGTTATGGCTCTATAGGGGTTACCATTGATTGTAATGTTATTCCCAGCAGCATATTTCAAGACATACATATGAACCAATGATTGTACCGGCCCATCAAGTACACCAAACAGTGTTTGGACAACGATCTGCGGTTGCCCATCACTCCAAATGCGGAAGTTTTGTTTATTAACGTAAAAATTCCACCAGAAATGAGCGTAATCGCGTAAATTTAGGGTCTGTAGCAATTTGTTCTTGGTTCACATACCGAATCTACGCGGTACCCTGTAGTTGTTCGTCTTCACATACTACGGGTTAGATTTTGCAAGCCGCAAATCAAGATCCTTCCGTAAAATCTTCCATGATATGGTTCGGAACAGGTTTAATTGTTGATCACGATGTCGAATGGCTGCCATGGTTTTTTCATTAAGCACTGAACGTACAAGAGTGCATCGGTATTTTTTTGGAAATAAATCTACGATTTGCAAACACTGCTAAGGACTCAATCTATCATGATAAAATGGAAACCAAACTAACCATAAAATGATTGACAGCTGTCATCAGTCGTAGCATGAAAAACTGTTGCCAATTTTTAGTACTAAACCTCTGTAAAAGAACACCCTTTATAAACAGATAACTATTATGTTGCTAGCAATGTTGAACACTAGAAGCACCCTGGCCAATCAATCATGCCAGTTTATAAGATATCGACTGTAGAATTTGCTGGAAATCAATGCAATGATCAAAATTAATTAAATTGTTGGAAGCTATTCTAGAACTCATATGAAGCTTAATATATTTCAAAGGTTCGTATTATTGTGGCGAAACTGCTTTGTATACTACAGTATGAGGTTCATTAGAGCGACCACATTCTAATAACAGATCACTTACCAAACCGAAAGTAATGTGGTAAGAACTTGACCTCAATAATTTCCCCGAAAATATCTATCAAAGCCAGGTAGGTAAGACACCAATAACATAAATACAAATATCACTATAAACTGTTGGAATCGAATCTAACATTTGTTGCACAGAGGGTGAGTGTTCTAACTACTGCACCATTCCCAGCACAAACTCCAGAGACAGATCGACGTTCAACTTAGAGAAAGTTGGGTGGAAACCATTTTTCGAATCAATTCGCTTTCGAGTTATTTCAATATAACTTTTAGGTTCGAAACTAAGTAATTGTCGATTAAATTTTATTTCAATAGAAGGCCTTATTGTCTGGCGAAAAATAAATTTTAATCTATGATGTGTTTGCCATTTTGACCGATGGTTGTTTGCCGAATTCCTGAAAACTTAATAATTCCACGTTTTTCTGATTTTTGTTGGCAAAACATTTGTACCATACGCGATTTCAAAGCGTCATCACAGTTGAAACTTTTAACATCGAATGAGTTTCGGAAAAATCTTTATAATTAAAAATTGAATAGAACAAGCTCTGGATGCAGTGGGTGCAACATTACTTCACAATCTAGTTCCAATAATTTTAATGAGTGACCAAAATTGTATGTGACTTGTCATCCTGTCAAATAGCATCCTTTCGAGGCGTCAATTCTGACCGTTTTTTTTTTTCGTTGGCCGGTACATTTGGTTGGCTACTACTACAAAGACTACTATTACTAATACCGCTACTTCTTCATTTTGGGTACACCAGATTTTGAAGTCAATTTTTCTGCTTATCGAGCCCAGATCAAGTTCGTTTGCCGTTGTCGTAAACAATCTCGATTGCCCGTGATGATTTGATTTTAAAAAAATAGACGGATTGAACTTACACTGCGTCCTTTCCTATGCTGAAATTAAAAAGGTTAAATATGAGGAAAATGATCGTTTTAAGGTGTCTGCAGATTGCATCGTACTGAAATTTTTTCCTATTTTTAATATTTTCAATAATATTTTAATATTATTTTTATAGTGTCATTAGCGTCAAAATAACGATGAAGTATTTTAAAAAGCTTGATTTTAACTATCCAAAAACACTCGAAATGCAGGAAAAAAGGAGACCGATGTGTTTGCAAGTATGCATACTTCAGATAGCTTCTTTTTTGCACTCCCTAATAAAATTGACGTCAAATTTTAAACCAAAATACAAACTTCTTAGTTAGACTGACAGCTTACAGATGTCAAAAGGCGGGGTGAAATCATAAAATTGATAGTAGCCCTAAAAATTATAGGTATCTGAGGTTAGCATCGTTGCAAATGCAAATGTCTAAAAAAAAATTTTTACTTTTTGATATTTTTCGACGATTTTGCTGAAGTAAAAAACATGTAGACTGTCAGCAGAGTCAAAATAATGAATAGAAATTGAAAAAAAAATATTAAAATGTATTCAAAAAGTGAAAAAAAAAATCGAGACCGTTCCGTTTGCAAAGATGCAAATTTCGGACACCTCTGGGAGCTATGAAAGTCGTCTCTTTGTAAAACTGATGAAAACTATCCCCGGAAATCCCAAGTGAAGAAGCCTCTCATACTCATAGAAACAAAAAGATAATGGTTTTCAGTCTAGACGGTTATCGAAACCCTAGAACGAGTTTTATTTGTCCACTGAGCTGCTGAGTTTCCTCAAAAAGTGTCGAATCTATGAATGAAATTAAACTACATTCTATAACGAATAATTCTACACTTTCGTTCCTGACAAAAGGCGCCCGTCTAGCAAGAATTTTAATAAAATTGGCGTAATAAAGTCTGCTAGCCAGACTATCCCTAAGGATCCTGCTAATGTACGTGGACGGCAAGTCAAATCAGAAGACTAACACCTACAATTACAAACTCGCCAATGACTCCGTGAGACAGCATTTTATATACTTACTTTATATTTCATTCTTGTATGTAATAAATTTTGATTGACTACACGATTTACCAAACCGTGATTCGTTGTTTTGCTTTTAAGGTCCTTCTATGAAATTAGTCACCGCCATTTAAACAGGCGGCTGTACTAATTGAATATTCCCCACAAACTTGAATTCGCATCATCATAAATCTGCCAATTAACAATCCTCCTGTTCTTTGCCTCGATGCAAATATCTTATGTACAATTTCTTGAGTTCTTCGTCATTACAAAGAAATTTTTTAACATAAACATTATCATCTCATACATACCTCGTCCACTGCTTTTCACTGTTACTGCTCCTCTACTCCTTGCCTCTCTCCTTTTGCACATGTCAGAAGCCTCGTCTTCCACCTAAAAGCCTTTGGCATGGTTCATATACGTTTGTTATGCATTTACTTAATAAATTTATTTTAACATGAAGCCCATCTTTTAACTTTTACAATGTTCACATACACGCCACACGGCATATCTTTCTAATGTGGTTACACACGATAGTGAGTACAGATACAGTTATACTGTTATACTGGAATTGTTAATAATATATGCATGTGCATTTACGAGGGTATGTTGAGTGTAGGTAAAGCGTGCGAGTAAGTTGAAAGTAGTATCTGGTTCGCGTAACTAGATACTTTAATTAAAATGAACTCAGTGCTGGTTTATATGACCTGCGCTGTTAGCAGTAGTTTTCACGTTATCATGTTCCATTTCCATTCAGGCGTTGTAGCAGCGATAAGCGGAAAAAAAATCATCGGCCTTAATGCTAACTATACTGTGCACCTAGCCATGTTATGGATATGAGAAAATTACATGCAAAACCTTAAAAACACATGAAATAATTGTATTAAATATCGAACACAGTATCAGTAAAAAATTTAGGTGTATAACCTTGCTTCCGCCATTTTTTTTTTTTTTTTTTGACAATTGGGGATGCATTTTAAAAGTGGTTTATTTATCGACTTTTGGTATTTCAATAGTCTCAAAAGTAAATTATTTTCGCTTCCTCCCCTTCCTTCCCTAGCATCAAAAGGAACAAAAAGATGAAAGTAGTTCGATCCTTCACGCAATCCACAAACTGACCAATCCTTTTTCCAGAGATCTTTTTTTTCCAGGTCCGAAAAAAAAAAACAGTTGCTGGAGGAAATGCCTGACGTTTGCATATGTCGTAAACGTATTCTATATGCAACGGTCTCGATTTTTTTTTTAATTTTTTCGAAGCGATGCAAACTTTTGACATCTTCTTCAGCGACTGATGGTTTATTGCAGACCAATTGTGATAATCACTTTAGGGTAATTACACCCTACCTTCCGATATCTTTAAGCTGTCATTTAACTTTTAGAATAGTTAAAATTGTTTAATCTCTGCTTACCTGTGTTCCTGATCATTTCTATTATATTTGATGGGTTACTCCCTGTATTTCCTTTCGTCGTTGATTGACGTTCACCGTCATAATCTTAAAACTTTTCGATGCGTCTAGCTTCAAGATTCTGATCTGCATCACAGGTTGCACCCACTCCCCGTCCTCTCTTCATTGAAATTTTCATTGCTATCATGTGAAAAGCCTTTTCGTTTGTCCTACCTATTCCATTTATGGGTACTCTTCCCTGTTTTTTCAATTTTTCATCCTTCTTCAATGGTTCTTCTTTTTCACTGAGTGTTGAATTTTAAGACTAGAGCGCCAGTAGGTCCACATTTTCGAAAAAGTTTTTGAGCTTATGGAACGATAGTGCCCAATAAAACTCTCACTCTTATTTAATTTTCCTTATTTCAAAATATGTCGTTGAAAATTGTGAAATAAACAATTTTCTTCATATTTATTTCTTTTCTTCGTACAAATCCGTATAAGTTGCCACTCGTTGTGTTCCGATTATTTATGCTGTATCAAAAGTAAATCGTTTAACACGTAAGTGTCTGAAGTTTGCATCGTTGCAAACGCAACGCTGTTGATTAAGCTGATATAAAAATCTAATGAAATGCAAAAAAATTCAAAAATACGTATGTTAGTTAAACTATCCAAAAAAAAAAAAAAACATTTAAAACGTGTGAAGTTGGGTACAAAAATTTCAAAAATTGCAAATTTCAGACACTTCTTCTCATTCATATCCTTCAAGTTCACCATTTGTAACCGTTTATTTTTGCTGTATTCAAAATAAGTCGATTTCTTGTTCATATTTGTCAAGACATAGCCGATACGTCATTTGTCAAGATCGTTGTTTGTGTTGGCAGCAGTTTTTTGTAATGTCAAAAAAGTTAATTCGATGTTTTTGTTGATTTTATTGATAGCCGTTTTGAGTTAATCGAGCTTAACCTATTCCACGGTGGCTAATACGATATCGACTTTTCTGAACCATGTTCTTGACATCTTTGTCTTCGATTATCTGCGTTACATGTGTCAAAAACACTTTTAATAACAACTTCCAGGTTCCCAGGTTATTTTCCGTTTCCCTTGTATATTTAAAGTTCTTTTCAAAATCGCACTTCGATTTTTTTTTATTTTCGTCAATTGGCTTGTACTTAATTGAAGGTTCAGTATTAACGATCGTGTCTTCATCTGGCCGTCGGGAAGGTATCGCGCATCCTAATCCGTTGTTGAGCATTGGCCACTGTTCGATTGTGTATGTGAGTAAGGATTTATCGATGACCAAGTCTCACCTGTCAAAGATTTAGTTTGAGCCAGAGAAATTGAGAAACTCAGGTGCCAGTTCCATCTATTTCTTATTCAATTTCTTTCTTTTTCCATAACTTATGATCAGTGTACTCTGCTGATTGTGAAGTTCACATCCTCTTTTTGATGCTTCTATTTAGTAATAGTTTTTTCCAAAATAGGAGCTTTTCATGGCATTGTCAATAATGTTTATTCCATAGGGCAGCGTAACTTCTAATCAGTGCTAAGATTTTGAAAAAATTTCAAATCTGACGGGATTCTAGATGCAGGGGTATTTGGAAGTAAAACTGTTTGACCGAAGGTGCGTTGGAATGCGAATTGACATCTGCTAAAATTGTTACGCGTACGCAATGATGTAATATGAAGTAAGATTAATATTTTTCATATACGTTTAAGTTTGAAAAGATAACCTTTGCTATTAGTCCACCCAACTGCGTTTAATTGACATACTTTTTGTCGAGAGTGTAAGCATTCCCTTGTGGTTATGCTATGATTCAAAGTTTTTTTGTCCTTATCAGTTACTGGCTGTCCCACTAATGATTTAATCCAGACGATTTTCGCTGTTTACCGTCCTTTAATCTTTGGTTACATATTGCATACTGTTTTTGTCGAATGCCAGGACGAATCTTTTGGGTTAGACCACTGTTGTTTGTAGGTGCTTTCTAATTAGTGAAAACAAAGATCTTTTCCGACTTAGTAATTTATCCATACTTATTTTAGGGCTTTTGTATTTTTCCCCGAACAACGGCGAGTTTCGAACGACGAGGAAGTTCAGCATCATTAGTGTTTGCTCACCATATTTAAGTTCAACATATCAGTCTATAAGAAGGAAGTTTTCCTGGTACAGGGGGGTCTCTAACGCTCTTCAATCGAATTTTTAGCTTGAACAGCACTTTGCCAAATTTAAAATTTATGCATATCCAATACGCAAAGTTTTTTTTCGGTCATTGTTTTGAAAATAACAAAAGTCGTTTCCCTTTAACCATCGTAAGCTGGTAGTTGAAATGGCATGAAATTTTGACATATATCGTTTGAAGTTTGGTACTATCCGACAAGTCTGTCAATAATGCTGCCAGCTTTGTATTTGTCTGAACTCTAATTGAAGGATGTGTTAAATATTATTTAAAAGAAATTGTTTACTGAAAAACAATGTCATAAACAATGTTTGTCACGTCGTTCTGACTGAAATCCCAAATTAGGTTAAAATCTGGTGATTTAGTCAAAGATTTACTCTGATTTTCTACCTAGAATTGCTGGAAACCACGGTCAGTCTTTGAATTTTTCGGTATTTGCTACCTCGAACCCGAGAAGCAAAAATCTATTAATTTCTCATGATTCTATTCTTTCGTTTGGTTTTTTATGACTCCTTAAAATTCAATCGTCTCTAATTCTCTCGTAATCCGATGGCCTAAAGCCAAATAGTACTGTTTTCAAACCACCCAAGTTAGAGTATCGCCAGTACAAAAGGTTTTAACGGGTAGATTGAATGTGTGAATATATAAACGATTCAACACGTTGTTGGTATCTTAATGTTTTAACAAAAAGAGCATCAGTATTTTCCATTAGCTTCTATTACTAATTGTTGTGCATATACAAAAGTCTACATGGACGTTTCTCACAACCTAAAAATTTACGGCTGATCGTGATTCGGCGATAGCACATGTGTACGGAAAAAAGTCCGCAATTTTTCACAAAAGCCAGTTAACCGAACGAAAAATGCCTAATTAAATCCTCATGGCATACATATGATTAAATTACCACATGTTAGCTTAATGTACATCTATAGGTGTGCATGCCTGTGGTGTAGTGTGAGTAATATATCAAGGTAACAATAAAATGTAAAATAGAACGTTTCGTGCTTTAATTTCTTGTTGTGTTGTATATTTTCCTCATTTCCTTATGGCACAGCTAAACTGGTTGGGTGGATGGACGGTTAGATGGGATGGGATGATACATGATGCGGGTAGTCAAAAAAGCTCGTAGATAATTGACGGACTTTGAGAGATTCATTAGAACTTCCTGTACAGAAAAGTGGACTGAAGGCATTTAAATACTGGGCTCGCCAAACATTTAAGCAAGACATTTTATTTATAGTCGTCGTTTCAGACTACCATTGTCAAAGTTTAATGGCGAAGAAGATAGTAATGATAATAGTTATGCAAAACGAAGTTTTTTTTGAAGGCATATGAGTTACATTGTCACTTTTTAATCTTAACTTGTACAAAAGTCTAAAGGATGGTTCCATGGAAATGGGTTCTGTATCCAAGTCCTTCAGTAAGGGCAATCATCTTTAGGGTGGACCTGATTTTGAAGCTCATATTAACACCCCTGAAAGTTGGCAAACCAACCAAAATGGCACCAAAAAGATGCTTTGAGATAATGTTTCAGTCAACTGCTGTAACGTAAAACTCCTTCCACCATTTCGGGAGCAATCTGCTTCGTTTCTTACTGGTAAGTTACAATTTACGTCATGATCAGACCTGAAATACTTATGCAAGGTGTCATTCCTCGATGACTATTTAGCTTATCCGAAATGCACCGATCAGTTGAGGTCAACGTCAGACGTTTGAGCTGTTGTTCGCCTTAAAACGTTCATGGTTATTCTTGCTGCGTGTGGTGGGAGTTCTTTCAATTGCAATCGTTGGGACCCAAAAGTATTTCAGCGTTTCTATTTTTTTCAATAACAAACGCCATTAAATATCTCGGCGGTGTCCTTTTAAATATGATGGATGCATTCCACGATGTGTCTCGCTTCAATAATTTTTAAGCCGCTTTTTCCTCGCCTGACTCTTAACTGCGCATCTCAGGTTGGGTTCTAGGTCCATGTCTGTCTAACGATCGCCCCATACATTTCGTCCTTCTTTTGAAAGATTAGTAGACCACAGTCTTTGTTATAACTAGTGTTTCCTGCATGGTGGTGCTACTAGTTCCAATTATACCAGTTGCCACTGCAGTTTTTTGTAGGACAGAAAAAATATCATCTATTGCTTGATCTACTTTGGAATCTTTAGACGTGAGACATCAAGACATAAACTATTTTTGAATATTTTCAATTTCTTTATTCTCCTATAAAATGACACTTCACTTTTCAGACAAATGGCTAGAATCGGACAAAATCGATCTGTACTCAATAGAATGCAAACATTTTCTTCACGATGAAGTGATGTTGATGTTCATAATTTTGCATAGTTGATGCAATTTTCAGAAGTCAATGCTACCCGTTCTAAGTCCCAAAGTCCCACTTCTGACTCCGTTCGCTGAGGATGCTAATTAAGCATTGCATCTCCAGATATGAATGGCGTTCATTAGAGTATAAATTTACACCGTACCAACTTAGGTTCATACAATAAAGTATAATTTTTCAAATATTATTTTTCCTGTTAAATAAAAATCTTTAAAAAAATCTAAATTGCATTAAACCATGCGAAGAATTACCAAACATGCAATTTGTGGGTAATTTTTAGTATTCTTTCAGTCAGTTTAACTTGTCTAAGGCGAAGAACTTGTTTGTCTTACAGTTTTTGCATCTTATCCATCTCACAGGTAGCATATTATCGTTTCACACATCTTGACAGCACAAATATGGTAGTCACCACATTGAAGTGGGTTGGTTAATTGACCAACCCATAAACTTTTATTTGTAACATGCCATAACGAAGCGAAGCGCCTTGTCAAACGAGATGATGCCTGCTACCATTAACCTTCCCCAACATATTTAATGTTGCGGTATAACCAACATTTTGATTGATGTAACGAGCTTAAAGAGGTTGATTCACGTGGGCTCGAAAGCAATGTAATCAAAAGAATATTGACATTCATGTGAATTTTAGATTGTAATTGATAGTGTTAAGTTCCTTGCAAATATGAAGTATAAAACTGGAATGAGTAAGTGTCGCGTGACGAATTTTTCAATACGGTTGAACAGCCGAGAATGTCTTCCTATAGCATCGCTATACAAACTTGACGCTGTTCCGTTAAGGACATTTGATTATAGACTATCAACTTTCTTAATTATAGTTTAAGGAAAGCCAATCATTGGGTGTAAGATCATAGAAGACAATCTCGCAAACGTCTAATTAATCAATATTGGAACCCTCTACTTGTAGTCTAGACTATCCAGCCTTGTCGCCATTTTATGTGTATACTCAATATTCAGACTTCTGCTGGAAATGCTTCACATATTCTCTGGCCTCAGCACTAGCCAGCTTGGTTAAGATAGCGAAATCCATTGTTTCTGGTTCGTTAATCAACTCAAGTGCATCATCATCATCATCAACATTTCAAAGGATGCCTCGAAAATGATGTTTTTTAATGGCAATGCAATCAACTGACTCAGGGAACTCGGTAAACTATTGTACAGTATGTGTAATATATGAATACCATTGCTATTGTTGTTGAGAATCGTTCCACCTGTAGTACACTTTACATATATGTACGTATTCGTTTGAAAGAACTGAACATATCCGGTTATTATCCATCTGGTATGAATAAGAAAATCCATTTGGTACGTTTATCAAAATGTGTATGTGAACATATGGGAAATGCTTAACATAATTTATGCATGAGTGGTTCTGCCAGTATAAGACTATATAAGATGTACCCATAAGGCTCGAAATAAGATTACGACTTGTAGTGATCCACTTAAGGTGTTGGATATCACCTGTAACGAGTCGAAATTATAGCTACATGCTGGAAATTTTAACGAGGGTTGTTCAAGCAACTGGAAAATGCCAATAAAAGATTTTTGCTGATTATGTTACATATAAAATGTGTAACGAAGCTGAAAGGATATACAAAAAATACATTTGAGGAACTAAGTAGTGACTTGTAGACGATGAATGGTGATGCAGTCAAATAGAAAAATTAAATTTAAATCAGTTTGCATCCTTTGCTCCTTGCTTTATTTGCACTTCAGCAAGGGGAATCGATGTTCCGTCGATTTTTTAACATTCATTTGAATTAAATGCAGCCAAACCAAAAGTTCACTTCTTTGCTGCATAGTCACTTGCAAAGTTTCCACATTTTTCGTTGTCGACGCAAAGATTCTGTATTCCAACATAAATTGGATGATATATAAATTCAAGGGCGTGTCTCCGTTCAGTTTTGAACGAATTCCTTTGTGTCTTTATGGTTTTGAAACAGTCCAAACTGATGGATTATCATGGAAAACAAGTCTATCTTGTACCGATGTGTCTCTAATGTTTTTTTGAAAAAAATTGGTTGCTATTAGACGCCTGACATAAGCAAGTGACCAAAAATTTTTTGCGACTTTTAGTTCTGTCTATTGTCGAAGTAGGCGTCTTTTGTGTGAAATTAAGTAACATTACTAACCAGAAGCTATTTACTAACAATGTCAATAATCCTGAGACTTGATTCCATTTCAATTGTCAGAAAAAGCTCGAAATTTTTCACCTGTCATATTTGCCTTTAGGAGTCTTTGGTGACTTCCAATTTGTATGACTTCACGCATATCCTTGTAGTTTCAACCAAATGGACAACTTGAGTGTGTTCTGGCATTGTTTCTAGTTTCATAGTTTCTACTAGTTTCTAGTAGTAACATCATCACACATTCAATCGCAGGAGCAAATTTTTTATCAACATGGATATACCGAATGAACAAAGTTAGTTGGAACTGGAGCTGGTGTTATTCCTGTTCATTTACTTGTTATATTAACAGACTTGAACTGCTGACCATCATTTTAAATACTTAGTTGTAAAATCAAATATCAAATCCTAGCTGTCCAGGTCTTGTTGGAAGAATCGCATTTGGAATGCGATTCCTTACAGAGACGACTGAAATAGACCTACTATGACATTTAAAAAATGTACGCAATCAGGGTTATGTATAAAAGGTAAAGAGGTAGTTAGGGAAGGTTAGGTAAAGAGCCTCAATCTTACGACACCATCATTATTTCTAAAGATCTTTTAAAGTCGGACCCTTGTTAGTTCGAACTTCTCTGAAATTTTTGTGAATTCTCTTCGTCAAACAGTCAAACTCTTTTCCCTTCCGGCGTTCTCGCAGGAGAGAGAGAGAGAGAGGAGGGCTTGTATAACTCGGTGGAATCGGAAGGGATAGACGAACAAAAACGATAGCAAGCATAGAGCAAATGTCAAGGTGACAATTTTGAAGCTTTTTGATTATCTCGTTTTAAATTTCCAACGAATATCGCCTTGATTGCTTTCAGGACATTTTCGGGTCAGTTTTCTGCTGATCCAAAACATTTAAAATTAAAGTGTTGAGTGATGGAGTCAAATATGAACATTAAGGAACGGACTGGATCAAGTAAAGAATTATTCTAAGCAAATTTTAAAGACCTTAGTTGGGTCAGGTCATACAGGATATTATGTTGCCATTATTTAGTCTTAAATTTTTAATCTTTCGTGCTAGAAAATATAATTTGTTTGACTTTAAAAGTAGACAAGCATCTTTTTCACGATTTTCTACTATGATATCATTCTATCATGATATCATGATATTATGATATCATTTCGATTCTCTACCAGAAGGATGTGGTTAAGCAAACCTCCGCCCAAAATTATGAAGAAAACTTCATAAAGAAAATTATGAAGAAAACGTTCCTTTTTCAATGTGGTCAACCTGATATGGAGGATTATGTTTTACGTTTATATTTTTAAGTATCGCCGTATTTGCCTTCCGATTATACTTTCATCCTATTTTTTGTATTGGTTTTCTATTCCCCGGGTTATCCTGTTCATTCATTTTTTATTTATGTGACCTTTAAATTTTCCTGAATGATCACTTGAAATACAAAAATTGTCAAGGGCAAAACCAGTCACATGTTTTCATTTCTTACATAACAATTAAAACTACGAAATCGAGAGTCTAATTTGGAAAAACCCAAATATCTTCTACTGTTTGCAAGCCAACATATAACAATTACTGTATCTACCGACACATAGGATACAGAATGAAAAATTCTGACCAAGTAAATTTAATTTATAATTCAGTCTACATTTGTGGATTCATGTTAAACCCATAAAATCTAACTTAATTCTTTCTCACAAAAATTTTATCTGCTCATAAAATGCGTAGCTTTAGATACCGACAACAAAGTCATCAGCAATGAAATTTCAAGTCAAGATATTTTACCCGACCAAAATGGGAGAATGATTCTCACGGCTCGAAAATGGAAGGCAAGCAGTCAATTTAGAGTTTGTTGTTTAAATTTTGGTTCAGTATAAACGCCAATAAAAACGACTGGTATTCAGGAAGTTCAGGATGTAGACATGGGTTCATTTTACCTATAGTATTTTCATTTGCAAAATTGTCCACTTAGGCACGTTGGTAGCGGTATCAAAAGCCTAATTTGGTGATTGTTCAATTAAGATTAGATTGCAACACACTTTAGAATTTATTTAAACGATTCAATGAAAAAGTTGCTTGTAATTCAAGCTCCATATAGCAAGGTTAAAATAAAAGCATGATCTAAGGCAGGTTGAATTAACATATGCGCATTTATCGATCAGGCAAAGAGAAGGGAAACACTTTCGGGCGTATTTGTACTGATAAATTTAAGGCCTCTACTTTGTTGAAACTTGAATATAAACATAATCGACATTGATGTTCATTTATACTGTAAACAACTTATTATTTACGTTTGATATTTCATTAAAATAAACAAAAAAAAAGTCAATTGATTTATGATCAAATTGAAATGGATTATTAGGCATTCTCAATCCTATCGTTTAAGGGCTCTATCTTGACACAATTCCATCTTGCAAATCATAAATTTATTTTTAATCTTAGTATGCGTAGAAGACAGAAAAATTCCAAAAAATTAAATGAATTACTTTTATTAAATTGCAGGTAAGCTCAAATCCACGGACAAAAGATAACACGGATAGGAAGTTTGTCTTTTGAAAGCGCTCAAAAAGCATTGATATCTATTATTATTAGTAATGAGTCTGTCTCACAACAAATGATGCAAGCGATTTACTTCCTAGTCCACCATGAACTGGTTTCATTTTTAATTTAACTCTTTTTAATTTATCTTATAATTTTAAGTGTTAACTTTGAATTTGTTTTGATCGGGTTTTTATGGGACAAGCTCAAATGCGATTCATTTGCACTATAATTGCATGGCTCATTCGAATGTTTTTACAAAATTTTCTTGCTTTGACTCCGTGACAAACATAAATAAAACTATAAGAGGGACCACATCGTTAGGATTTCATGAAAAGAAATTTAATTTTTAACTTTTTTGCGCCTGGAATTTAAGCAGAACGAAAGCCTAATGTTGTCTTCTGGTACCCACTGCCGTGTTGCGCAGTATAGCGCGTAGTCCTGGTGATATATGACTCATTATAGCTCGCTGTTATCTCCTATACAATATCGTATCATATTTGGGTCTTCATGGCCTAGAGACAATCTTTCACGTCGAATCTCCGCCTGTTGTCCAGAGAAACAAAATACGAAAAATCATTGAAAGTACACTTCACAGCATCACATGAATTTTAGAAGAGCATCGCAATCTTCTTCTGCATTTTTCGTTCCTCATGCGAATATTGAATCCAGTTCGTCGGAATCAATGGTAAGAATTTTTATTTTGACGTTTTTACTTTGTAACAATGCGAGATTGCTGCTAGCTGTCAAAGAAGTATTGGGCAAATATAATTGATGTGATTTAGAGAGCACAAAAGTAGCGACGTGTTACAGTTTGACTGTTCACTGTGCGGCACTATTCGTTCTAAGACCCTTTACTTCTTATTTATTAATCCTGATATTGGCGCTCTCCTTTAAAGATCAACTCGTTTTAAGTCGATACTGCAACTTACTACTTTCAATTGAATAAACATGTAACAATTTCTACCTGAATTCCTACACTGTTCAGCAGCTTGTTGACAAAACATGTAACAATTTCTACCTGAATTCCTACACTGTTCAGCAGCTTGTTGACAAAAAGGTGAACAAATTTAAAATCATGGCTAGCGTGATAGCCTTTAAACAGAAAATCGAATCTAAGTTTTGAACAGTGAAGTCGAGGTTTGAATCGTTCCCAACTTCTTAAAAGGTTTTAGGTTTTTTTATGACAATCTGGCACTAATTTCAGCAAAACTAAAATAATTTACACATTCAAAAATGCTTTTGAAGTCTGTGTTCGATAAAAGGACTTCTGGCCACCCGATGGAAAAAATTTTGACCAAAAACTGGGCTGAGAAGTGGTCTCTAAAGCGTTTCACAGGTAGCTGGAGAAGACACGAGTGATAAGAGGTTTTCAGTAACCCCCCTCTCTCAGTTCTTATTAACGTTCCCTTCGCAGCGTGCGGAAGCGGTACGATTCGTGTGGAGCAGCCCGTCCTTATTGAGCATACGAATCAGCCTGGTAATTTTTTTCTTGTAAAGGTAGAGAATCCAAAAGCGTAGATCATCATTGATTTCATTATTCGTGATAATTTTTTTTGAGTTTTTTGAAACATGAAGTGTCAGTTCTGTAGTGTTTGACAGTTCATATCAAACTTTCTAAGCGTTTCTCCAAACGCTCACTATTTGAACGCACACTGGCTCAATATGAACATAGGTAGGTTGCTCCATGTCAGAAATCCGTCGTCAAAGACTGCTCTCGTTGTCTTTTCGAGTTTTCTGCTCTTATCCTTCAAATTAGTCTCAATATCATATAATACTAACGTCTTCTTCAGACTTCACTACAATGGTTGATGCTTTGATTAACTGTCGGCATTATCTGTACCCTCCGCTGGAGCGCTCTATTTTTTGTTTTTGGAAAAACCCTCGTAGGTAACCTCAAACTGAAGGTACCCCGCCAGCGGTTATTAGTTATTTGTAGAATTGAGGTTTAAGTTGGTCTAGTTAATCAGGGCCATCAATTTGAGCCACACATATGGTCAGTGGTTTTCTGGGCATATGTATTGTTGTGGCTGAAATGAGTCAAAGATGTTGATTATATTTAAACGGGGTCAAACAGAGCTGACTGCATTCATTGAATCTTAGCTTCCGAATTGGTTTTAGAAATTCTTAAGAAATGATATCGAAACTGTAATTTTTTGTAATGTGGATTTAAAGCGCAGATAAGTTCCCGTTTATGAGAAAATCAAGAGCCCGAAGGATTTTTGCAACGAAATGCTGGATCAGCATAAAATTCCATTTCCGTGTGCCAAATTTCTGCAATAGCAAAAAATGACTGGTGGTGCAAAACGACCAAAAAAATATTTTATGTCTGATTAATTAGTAATTTATTCTTCTGATACTGGAAAACTAATTTGGTAGCCAGCTGCAAGCGCACCGAGCACTCTCAGACAAATCAGAATGGAAATTTATTCGAGATTGAAAGATGGTACTTAAAAATATCTGCAACCTAAAAAGACTCTCATGAGCTCAAAGTGCGCGTATTATTCCACTTTTAACCAGATTTCAATTGTAATTAACCGTGTTAGTTGAGTATTTATAATCAACGAACATATATCAGCTTGCGCGCCATGTAATTATACAATTGAAGTAAATAGGTGAAAATATCTTTGGGTTGAAGATTTTACTCTTAATCATTCATCCAGACTAATGGCCTAGATAATTTTCGCGCGAAAGAAAAACTACTTCGTTTGATAATGACCATTACATGCTTAAAGTTAAACTTAGTTGATGTGCTCGTATGTAGCACGTATTTATAGAATTCTTATGAGATCATAGACCTCGCCCAACAATTTTATATATGTTTTCTCGCTTTCTTAATGCAATCGAAGAAAGAAAGAATAGAAAAAAATACGAAAATTCTCAATTTCATTTAACCTGTAAAGTCACGATGAAGTGTTACCGCATCGTGTGGCGGAACAAATGATTTTTCAAGCTAGAAGATAATAGTAAATTTTGTTATTCTTGTGTGAAAGAACTTAAGTAAGATGTTAAGAAGTGTAGGCGCATATTCCTGTTCATTGAAAAACTGAATTTAAGACTTTTGTGAAGATAAAAGGTGGATTTTTAAACTGCAACTGAATATTTTAATCAAACAAACACTGAATTAAGTATTTTTAGGTAAGTGGCCTTAAAACATTCCGGACAAATTCCTAATAATGAAGGTTGCACCTCTTCGATATTCCCTTCTAATTTTATCGTTTTCCCATGCAATCGTAGATCCACTTGCATCAAGTGTAATTCAGTCATCAGTTAAAATGCAACCAGTAACTCTCCGTAGTTCTCCGAAAAGCTAATTTGGCCTGAATTCATTAAACACAATTATAAGCACTCAAAAAAGAAATATTTCCATTGTGCAATCAAAATTTGTTATTCGAAATTCAAGTTGTACTTTGGCGGGAATAATTTCTACGCGGTGTTGATGATGATGATGATGATTCGAAATCTTGTTCGCCGAACTCAACAACAACCCAATAGGGAGTGGTCGTTTATTCTAAGAATCAACAATGCAATAATTTAGTATTTGTTTTTTTTTTGCTTCTGAGACATGTGTCCGATGCTTGATTTGAACCACGATGCGAATTGATTTGCATATAAAGTTGCTATGAATGCGGTCACCAAAGGCCAAGAGAAAAAAATCGAGATCACTTTGCCTTTCGCTGAATTTGTTTAGATAATTTTTGAGCCATGAATTCTAGCTAGCATTAGAAACTTCTCGTTTATCATTTGGATTTGTTTGATTGTCACGTTAGATTTTTATTCAGTTCAGAGGATCATTAATTTTGATTTGGAGGTGATTTTCAGTAAATTTTTATATTTTATTGTTGCAAAACTGGTTCGTAAGCCGGTGATCTTGTTAAGACCGAAGAATTGAAATCGGAATCAGATGGAGCAAGAATTCAAGCATTGATACGTTAAAGTTATGTAACTATTCCAGCATTTTTTTCTGTTTTATCTGTGGACCTCTTTCAAATTGTCTTGCAGTGCAGAACCTGTAGGCTGTTTTCCCGCCAAGCTAGTCCCAAAACTCGAAAATATTTTTAATATACAAACAAAATCACAGTAGCCATAAACAACAACTTAAGATAGTCGTACAGCAAACATAAAACAATTAGAAAAAACTTTTTCACGCATTCTTTAATGATCCTTTAATGCTTCCATTACACAACTTTCTCACAACAAACTTCACACGTTTGAAGAAAACGGTTGCAGATCTTAAAAAATAAAAACTTGAACAATTTATTTCACGTTGTTCTTTAATTTATCTTTCATGTGAGTGTGCAATTCTGTCTGATATCTTATGCGATTATGACCTGTAATCTTCCAAGACATTCATTTCTTTCTTTGTTTTTGTTCTTTTCATCTTCTGTTCGTGGTTTCTCGATTGTTTATGTTGGCTTCTAGAATTGTTTGCACAATTGCGATCAAATGTTAAGTGTGCAATTCTTTGTCTGAAGACGTTCTTATCTTTTCACTTAACTGGTCGGAGAATGTTCTTTTTTTTTGTTATCTACATATTACATTCTAGCTTTATGCTTGAGAATCCAAGAACATTTGCGTAATTGAATTCCATTTGAAAGATTTTCAATACGAGACTTCTACAAATTTGAATCTCACCATAAAATAATTTAAGAAATAATGAAAAGTGAAAAGTGCATCCTGTTCGTGATGAACTTGCAATGCTGAGGAAAGCTTCGGTAATTCACAAAAACTGTAACTAACGGAAAGAAAATCTAAGAATATGTGTAAAATATGTTTATGTTGAAATCAAGGACTCTCATCGTGACAAAATTTCCAATCAGAAATTGGAAATATAGCTTTTATATACCAAAACAATGTTTTTAGTTGATTTATGCTTAAAAATGGAATATGCGTACGTTTCGAATCTCATTTTTGAGGGAACCTAACTTGAACGAGTCCCTTACGGGTCCTAATCCCATGTATTTGAATCCTTGTTCAATTTGACGACGAACTCTACTACAGAAATGAATTTTAAAAAGGTAATTTGTTGTTTCCACTGTAAAATGTATAAATCTGTCCGATTCTGTTGTATGTTAACATTTACCGCCATTTGAAAAAAATAATCAATTGCAATGAAAACGCAGTGCCGATGTGCCCAATGTTGATGTTGGAGGAGGCGAGAAAGTCGAGAAAGTTAGAGGTGATACATCCTAAAGACTTAGGCCGTGCATCAGCTGAAGAGTCTTGACGATAATATGTTCAATATTTAGGTTTCACTAACTGTCGGGCGGTGTTTTTCAAAGGACCATTGAATATAAGTATTTTACACAAAACATCCAAGCGTTCAAATAATTTTGAACCGCAGTGTAGGTTGAGTTTAATTGTCCCACATGCTTTCCTTTGTGTTCATATCAGTTCTTCTTTGATTCTTGCAAATAGAAATGAAATTAATGGACCTGTTTCTTCATTGGAGGTACAGCCTCTTTGCAGACTTTCTTGACAATATGTTTAAATGCAAGTTCGCATCCTAGTTTGCATCTGAACTAACTTTTAATCTACTTACTTTTAAGATCACTTTTCAAACCAAGCAATTAACGGTGGTTCTATGGTAACATGCAAATGGTGTGGTCGTTGTCATGATTTAGGTGTAACACTTTGTACTAAATATTTTATGATAAAGGATTAGAAATTATCTAGACTTATCTAGATAGTCTAGAATATCTAGATTTTGTTTACTACGAACAACGTTTAAATTTTGCATTGAATCGAAAAATAAACTAAGCAGAGATAATTGCAATCCAGAGGCTCTTGTAAATTATATTTTAAAACCACTTGGGGAATTGCGATTGTATAGAATTTATATTTTCCAGGAAAAGTCCATAATTTGTAAATTATTTCCATCTACATTTGTTTTAAGTATAGTATGTGAATTAATTAAAAACATCTTCTTGCGCGAAATTTATTAATAATGCTAGCAGCTTTAAGCCATGAGGACGCATACATGTAGTATTAATTTATTTTCCAGCTCCTTGACACAATCTTCATCGTGTAAAACAAGATGTTGATCAAATCTCAGCTTCTAAAACTTCTACATATACTTTCATTTCACCTTAGTGCGAGTATTATACAACATAGCAATTATCTTCGTTTGTGATCTCAAAGTCTGCTTCTGATTTAAAAAGTATGAAAAATGACATCATCGAGTAAAAATGTCTCAACATTTCATATTTGTTGATCTTAATTTTTTTATTTTATTTTTATAGAATATACAAACAGCAAAAAAAAGAACAATGTGAAATTCTTAAAAATTATTTGTATCAGTGAAGAAAACTGAGTGCCAAAACTGACGCCATAACTTGAACAATTGAATTATAAAACTATTCAGAAAGCTGATAGGGATCTAAATGGTATTTTATACAGAATAATTAATAAGGAGTATTGTTGACAAGGCATGCAAAGTTCTTCGCATAGTAGAAACACACTGGTGTACTCTAAAATAGTGAATGTTTTGGGTGTCTACTGTTTCGTGGTCTTTGGATGGTTTTTATTAGTGATTATTATTTGCGATTATAAAAAAGAAGAAGAAATATCCAAAAAATATACTTTGTGTGAGAAGAAAGATAAGGGGATAAAATTAAAGATAGGATTTTTCAGTAAAATAAATATTCAAAATAAGATAAGAAAATCCAAATAGCATTTTGCAGAAACGATTTAGGTTTTGTGCACGAGATAAGCAAAGTAGATCGCATCCATGATTAAGATAAATAATGACATTTTCAGGAGTTTTATGGTCTATTTTAGTCTAGTCTTTTTTATGGTTTTCATACGACTTTTTGGTATTCAACTTCCTAATAACGCTGAACTTCCCTATCTGAACACATTTTGAAACTGTCTAAGCCTAATTCCTACACTGAGTTACTGATTAAATCTGTAACTTTCTATAGAAAAGAAAACAAAACTATTTTATGTATTACAAGCATCGTAAAATGCTAGTTTATCAACTATATGTGAAAATAATCAAAGATTGTTAGAATTTACAAATTAATTAAATGCAAAGAGCGTTCATCATGTAAACGCGGCTAATGTATAAACTCGATATCCGTTGAATGGTTGGAGGGCTTTTGCTATAATTTATTCATTCTCATTTGATATCCGATCATTTGGTACTCAGTGACCGAATTACTTGCCTGCCTGTGATAAACGGCTGCAATTAGTGCAAGATAATTTGCAAAGTGCACGTTTCAAACGATAAGAATATCCACTTGTTGGCGATGAATTCCATGCCCAATATGATATGATTAGGTTGTTATGCTGGGATGCTTCACATGAAAAACTTATGCTGATAAATGGTCCAAAGAGAAATAGCATGGTGGAATTTGTAGGAGAAAAGTACCCTAGTTTCCGTGAAATTACGTTGAAACTCCATGATCAAACATTGTATTCACAATAAATCGTTGGGTTGTTAAGAAAACTTCATTTTCCGTAGATTAACATACCATCTACTGTCCATCTACAACCATCTACTAACAACCATCTACAACTTCATAGTTTTTCTATATTTGTCTCCGAATTATACTATTTATTACTCTGAAAATTGAAGTCTTTTTTAACTCGATTTTTTCCTGAGCAAATTGATATATCTTTCGTTCTCCCTTGATTTCCTAACAGTTTACATTGTTGGAATTTTCCTTTCCTTAAACCACAACGTGTTGAAAAAATAGCCCTCAACATTTAAAGTTGCACTTCCTATATTCAATCTGAATGTGCAATATATTCACTTCAATCTTAGCAACAATTACATGAACATATTGAAAAAATACTCCCGCACTCTATGCCTTACAAAAAACGTAGGTCCTGTCCTGTGGGCAGGTCCTGCCCACAGCATAGTTACAAGCTATTAGGGATGCAGTATGAGCCTTGAAGTTTTTATTGTGCCGTCACTGCATTACATATTACTCGAAGAAATATGAAATGTTGAAGTATAGCAGTGAAGTTAAAAGGATAACTATCACGCAAGGTTCGTGTCACGTTTCTAGTGGTCCAGAATTAAGCCGCTGGTTCATACACAAGCATTAGTTCCCAGACTCAATTTTAAAAGCCCAAGTATCTCTGCATTGCTTGGCAATTACGGTTTTACCAATGACAATGCACATATGTTGAGTTGAGATGCGCTCCAAAATAACACGATTAATTCGACCCATACTACATGTAAACCGCGTTATACGAAGTTGATTTCTCTTTTTGAATAAAAATGCTCGGTCCCCCTTCTCATTTGTCTTCATACATATATTGTTTGAGTCTAGGAACCAAAATAAGGCCTACTATAAGCGTGCTGATGTTAAGTGAACGATGTTTTAATGTACCCAGTTGTACTAGCTCTAATGTTGCACCAATGTCAATTGTTTGACTGCCAAGTTCACTGTCGACTTTCCAACGAACATATAAGTTAACATCTTCACGAGGTAGGGTCAATAAGATGATGATTATGTTGGTGTTTGGGACCACGAAATTGGTCCTTCCGTAAAACCTGCCACTTAAGTTTGAAGAGGCTTACTTCCTTATTCTAGAGCTTATCGGGATCTTCTTCTAGTGGAAAACAGATTAGTTTATTCTGCTGCCTGAAGCCTCGTTGTGACTTTCATGTTCTCCACTATTCTAGCAAATAGAAGCACGTTCTATCTGCGGCCTCCATTTCATTTCCAAGTAGTCGTGGGTGTCCACGGTGTACATTGTCCGTAGAGTAGTTTATTGTTCTAAATGTAGCTGGCAGCGCTCCGGTCATCCGGGTGCGCTGGGTCGAAAGTCAATCGTACCTCGATATGATTTGATGTTCGGAAGAACTTCAGCTACTGGGTTCTTTAGGGTGAAAATTAACGCAGTCGACGCTTTTGGCTTCATTGTGTGATTTGGAAGTGACAATCTATTGAATCCTGCATACTATTGGGCCTGATGTGCTGGTTGTCATTCCCCCGGTTTGCTTCAGACGCCTTTTGTTTTTTCATCTCTCCTCGGATTGCTTGTTTTTTGTTTTCGTGTCTAGATCTCCCTCAAAGCATTGAATGCCAAGAAATCTCGAATGCAAAATTGGTTATTTACGTAACCAATTTTATTGCTGATTACTTTTATTGGGAAACGAGGCGAAAAAGCACCGGATAATACCAATCTGCATATTGACAAAATATGTTGCGTTCATATGAGGTAACCATCGGAACGAGGGGGATGTGCGTCTATAGGACTCCCGGGGAACCTTGGTCATTCATAGCATTCGTGCTGGCTAAAGTGACATTAGGGCATGTTATTCCTTTACTGCCTTAGAAGGAAAAGATACTATGCACATACGTTCAACCTACTCTGTTATTAGATTTCAGCTGTTATCGCCAAGGAAGATTTCAGTAGAGAATATGAGTGTTTTCCACCGACTATGGGGCTTATAATGAGTATAGCAGCGAATATTTTCCTTTTGGTAAACAAAGAGTAGGTGCGCCGTTTCGTGTAAAGTACTGCGTGGTCGTCTAGAATAGTTCCTTCAGTTCCTTGCCTTATCAAGCACAAGACAACATCAATACCAGTTTTCATGTATGTTGAAGTACTCAAACTCTTATCCCGCATTCCCTAGCTTGAGCATTAAATTTCTCTTCGTAATCAGACACGCTCCTAACTGTCGTCAACCCACTGCAGGAAATTCTGATTGAAATCACAGCTGCTACAACCAGCATCAGCATCCAGATAATCCAATACTTCAACCTGCATCTTAACCCATCATTTCCAATGGTTTATTAATAACTTTAAAGAAGAGATTTCAGAGAAATGACGCCCTTTATCGAAATTTATAGCCTATCATCAAAACAGTGGTTCAAAGCTTCCGGTGACAAATATACGAGTATGAGTATGTTCATAAAATATTTTCTTTCTTATGACTAACAGTAAGAAGTGACATGGAATCTTTGGCGACTGAAAGATTCCGTACGGGAAGTATGTGAAGTGTATGCATAATATGTACACAATGAATGCATTGTAAAGTCTTGTGCTGCAGATGAATATTTATAAAAGAAACCGCATTCACATTATAACTGGAGTATGTAAACATATCGCCATGAAAACATACCGAAGAAACAATAACCACCTCGCGTATGTACGTAGTGTAACATTGAATTTCTTTCTTCCCACATTATGTGTGTTGTATTTGTAATGTATGAAAGGTATATGATGTATGAGGTTTTTATGGTGGCTTTTTGTGTCTTCAGTGTTTTCTTGGAAGGAAGTTCACGGCTACGAGATGTACAATGATAGGTGGAAGTGTCGGTATAGAGTGAATTTATGGAAATTGATCTTTAGATACTTGGTAATCTTCTGCTTAGTTTTGAAATTTTGAAAGACATTTGCATAGAGTATCATAAGAACAATTCCGAATTTTAGAAGAAACTTGAGAAGAACAGCAGAATAAGATCAAATGAAGTAAGGATCAAAAGTTCAGGACCATACGTGTGAGTCTGGGTCTTTTTTTCTAACATTTGTTTTGAAAAGAAAATTTCTCAAAACTGGCTTTTTTTTCAAATTTTTGCTAGCTTGAGACAAAATTTAGGAATAATTTTGAAAATTACGTGGACCTCCTCAATCCAACAAGTATTTTTCGAACTCATCAGTTTGTTTCTTCGCTTCACTGTCAAACTATCACATATTGGAGCATGTATAATGCCAATGATCCACCATCGGCTTTTCCAAACGGGAAGTTGAATCAAGTTCAAGTTGGCGGAGAATAGAATGAGCACAGTATGCATTCACTGTCGATGGGGCTTGGTTCGAAAAATGAGGAAGGTGTGTGGGACGTTGAAGAAACCGTAATAGTAACATGGTACGATCACTGACACTAGAATCATTTATAGAACCATTACATATAGAGTAGAAAAACAAAACAATTCTGCACTAGCTGGACACACGTGTGTCTACTCCGGTACAATAACTTCCTCTTTCTCACTTCCATAGACAGCAACAAGAACTCTTCTAGCCGCAAAACGTGAATATGGCATCCATCCAAAGACAATGGTCAAAGAAGTCTCAACAATCAACACATTATACACGTCTTGGTCGATTTGATGGTCTTCCACGGCTACTGCAATAATTACAGTACATAATTGTACGTGCCATGACAATTAATCAATTGAAGCTGATAAGGCCATACATGCACTGTCAATCAGTTGAACGTTGTTTGGCAAATTAAATTGTTTGTTAGTAGTTTTCCCTTATATAGTTTGCTGTTGATGACACTCCGAAGTTTTTATGTTATATTGGCTGTTGTCGTTTGCTAGTTGATGCTCTCACTCCTATTTCTACGATAACCATTTAGGGATATCGTTGTGAGCCATTGGAAAAGCGCCGTTTCAATAGGCCGAGTTTAATTTATATCCAGGGAAATGAAAAAAAAAAGTTTTCTACCAACAGTTTACATGCAAGAATAATTATAAAACTTACCTGTGTGTGTAGTTATCAACGTTAAGAGCTATTTAATCACGTCAAATGTTTCTTCTTTAATTAAAAAACAGCCGCGAGTTAAAATCCTAAACTTCATGAATCGGATTCCAAGAAGTGTACACAATACGTTCTAGCAAGTAATCGACGAAAACAACAAAGATAACGTGAAAGCATTGCGTTTCGTACGATAGGAATTTAGGATTACCTCATAATGAAAACAAAATGTTAGTATCTATCTAAGGAAAATGTTAAAATCTATCAAAACGAATTTCCCATCCCTAGAGGAGCTCGTAGAAAATAAGGAATGACAGATTGACTAAGCCATTACCATACCGTCAACTTAGGTCTCATTTTCAAAAACTACACAACTTACTGCATGAAAATCATAAAACGCGGTACGAACTGTGATTACGATCACCCCCTGATGGCTAAAATGTCAACTGAACAAGTTTGCGAAATGAGCTGCTGCAAAGTCAACATTCTTACATTTGCGTTAGCAGGCTGAGACTAGCAGGCCTAGCAGCATTATTTAAACTTAAGAAAAGTTTG
Source organism: Stratiomys singularior (assembly GCA_954870665.1). Taxonomy (NCBI): domain Eukaryota; kingdom Metazoa; phylum Arthropoda; class Insecta; order Diptera; family Stratiomyidae; genus Stratiomys; species Stratiomys singularior. Next base: position 5,946,748 of record OX940881.1, on the reverse strand, counting down.
AAAAGTCGGAAGGGAACAAAATAAAAAAATGAAATAATTTTCGCAACCGAGAAATTTGTATACATCATTTGCTAGTCTTGCTGCGAATGTAGTTCTTGGTCATCGTTCAGTTTCGTGTAAATGGAACGCTCTGTTTGAAGAAGGCAGAAGGGTTACATTTTCCAGTGATATACGCCCTCAATAATCGAAGACGCATTGGTGGGCATACTTTGGTGAATGCGACATAAAAACCAACCAGGGACTGGTGATAGTTCAAGAGAAAATTGACACGATTTGCCTGAATTAAACAAAAAATCACAATATATTTGTATGAAAATATACTTGTTCATATGCATGCCATTCCGCTCGACTGGTGTCAGAAGTGGGAACATGAAATTTATACAAACGCGAAAGTTATGGAAGGACTAAAGAGTACAATTTGAAAATGTTTCTGAAAGAGAACTGAAAACGAAGAGACATGAACAATCCATTAAATCTTGTGTTAAGATAGTTAAGACTGCAACATATTGAAAATTAAATAATATGTCTCAAATTCACATAGGTAGAATGCAACGGAACTGGACCCTTTAGTGTAATTTGTTTTTAATTATGAATTACAGAAAAGATTTGATTTATATTGAAAATATCAAAATCAAATTATCAAATCAATATCAATCAATCAAAATTAAACGGCTACAAATCATTTCATATCATATATATTTCAGTACATTTCAATTTGAAAAGCAGGGGAAAACTATTAATTGGGCTATCAGGATGCAAACTTAGAGTTTATGTTTTGTGGAGATATTCTCAATCTAAAAGCATCACATTATTGTTTACAATATTGATATGTAACCCATGCTTTGAATTGTAGTTTTTTCTCAAGTATCAACACAAACAACAATTATGTGGCGAAAAAAACACTATACAATAGTGGCATTCCATCCTTGACATTAATGTTCATGAAGTCAGATGTGATTTGTGAGGCACTCGAAAAAAAATATAATTAGAAACTTAATTGAATTTTCCATATTGTTTTTATAGAATCACAAAAAAAATAAGAATGCTTGTAAACAACATCTTTGTATGATGCACAGTTAAAGTAAAAAATTATTGTGTTCTGAAATAGAGGAATGTGTTTAGTGATGGCGTCAAATTTCCTATTAAATTTTAATGATCTGTTTTTTATTGCGTCCAAAGATCTTTCTATGCGAGCTAGATTGCCTGCTTCTTAGAATGAAGACCAGCGTATCCTCACTCATCTTTTCTTGTACTGATAAAATATTCCATTGAATTTAAGCTGCTTTCGCTTTCACACTCCATCAAATTTAAATAAATTAACGTTCTTCGTAGGAAATACATCCATATAATCAACCTGAGACAATTTTTCAAAATTAGAATGGAGATTCAGCCGTAATATTCCCCGTGGTCTCGTAATGGAATATTGTCTGTATGACAGTATGTGTATAAAGAGATTTAAAAGTTTCTGCCTATTTCGAACGATCGAATCCGTTTAAGAGCAGTAATTATCTCTCCAGAAGTATTTATAGCGAAATATCAACATTTGGGACATTCTTTCGAATGAGTGCACTTCTAAATGAATACTAAAGATTCCTTTTCCAGCTTTTTATGATCCGTACTACAGACCGGAAAGCATAGGATATTTGATGTTATTTTGAAAGTGTATATTTGGAAATAACGGCTTGTCCGCGCGTTACGATTTCATGGAACACTTAGAGTCCTCTAGAGTCTATTTCATAAGTATCAGTATATAGGGATTATCTGCTAGCAAATTTAGACAAATATATTTGAGTTTCAACATGGTAGGAAAATCTTGACACATCATGATATTGATATGAGTCATGATATTGAAGGAAGTCACCGGATTTGTGTTTCTTTTTAGTTCATTTTAATTTTTATATTTCTGAAAGGTTTGTCAAATTTGAACACGCAGTTCTTTTTGAACCTTGGCAACTATTTTATATCAAAAGTCAAAAGTGGACCAGAAATTTTAGTTGCCGCTAACAACGTAATACAACCTTACTATCGTACTTACCTTACAAGTTTAGATCCAAGTTTATAGTCCCTGATTCCAGTTTTCAACCGTTTTGAATTGATCCAAAATCAAAAGATAAATAGTAGGAGCCACCTCCTAATTTTTTAACTTATTTCGTTACTGTGTGTGTTTTCCCGTGTTTAGCACTTCCAAATTAGATTTTATTTTTGCATGTTATATTTTTTATTTTTTTTAGAAAATAATTGACACTGAAAAAAGGAGCAACTTACTTCCGAAATATATATCTGTCTAAATTAAAAACATAACATTTTGAAATGGAAAATCACAAAATAAAATCTAAATTTCGTTAATTTACGCAAAATACGAACCGGTCTTTACTCTTCAATTCTAGATGATTACCTATTACTTACTTCAACTATTTACTTCCTTTAATATATGCAAAGCCTTTTACATATCCCTTTAACTGGCTTTGAAATTTTATCACGACTTCAAGCAATGAAGTTCTGGTGACGCCACCTTTCAAGTCACATGAATCTGTTAAGGTAAATTCACAAGCAATTGTGGTCTAGTACCTTCTACAGAATGATGTCAACACATTCTTCGCAATTAGATGTATTAGCATTCATAGTTGAAATGACACATCGCATCCATGCAGTCAACAATCCATCACTTACCGTGACATAGAGTAGCAAACAAAAATATTTAACAATTGAGTGAAGTATTTGTGATTCATTGGATATTCAAATACGAAATAAATCAAATATTCAAGAGATTAGTGAATAATGTAGACGTTCCTGCTGCTTTTTTCGGTTTGTGACTTCCGAAAAAATAGGTCATATATTTGCATGTAAATGTTTCTTATTCGCAGCCTTTGTTTGCAGTAGTGTTTCTTCCTTCAATTGTACGAAATGGTAATTTTATGTATATAATTTCAAACCGAATAGAGAGTCAATTTTGTAGTAGAATTGTTGTTTTTAAAGGAAATAGCAGGCACCCTTCTGCTGAACAGATATCCAGATGGTGCAATGGTAAGGGCATTCGCCTTCTGCTAACCAGAGATGAATTCAAGAACTACTTTTGCAATGAGTTGTTGGGTATTTCCAATGGGGAAATGTATACAACTGGACTACACGCTAAACACAGCTCCTGTAAAGCAGAGATTCTACTCAAAAAATGTTGGACCTATAACTTCGGACTAGACCTATTCTTGTGTTCTTGAACACATTCCATTGGGCGATCGTTGGATGTCAGGTTTAGCGTGGGACTTGATTGGTATGTTCCTTCACGCCATCCGAGCCTTGATAACCTTTGCAAACACCATCATACTGTTTCCTTTCACGTCCCCTGTCGTTGATCCTTTTAGGCGGAATTTTCGAGGAGGGGTTATTAATGCTGGACACTAAGCCTACTGAAGCATTTTCGGCTACTCTGGTTTGATTTATGGTTTAGTATGTTGCTCCAATAACCTTAGGCTGCGAAACAAGTGTAAACGTAAAGTTATAAATTAATATTAAAGAAGGAATTTCGGTCACTTCAAAAAATGGACCAATTTTTTCTTCTCAAAAATATTCAATCTTGTGATTTACTAGCTTTTCGCTGTTTGAATAGTAAACTTTTGAAAAATATTTCATTCATAACCCGAAACCAATCTACTTTAAATGAAGCAATTCATTTTAATAAAAGACATTTTTCTTTTGATTTCCTATTGTACAATATCTTTATCGCTTCTATATTGACAAAATACATTTGTAATGCTTTCTAAATATCTCATTCAGTATTGTCTACAGAACGTGACAATTTTATCATATCTTTGATATGCAAAATCTCAAGCTCATTGAGGAGAACTGAGTTGAATGGAAAGTAATAAATTCTTCTTAGACCTATGTGTGCATGGATCCATTTCATCCTATAGTATTATATATATATTATTCATATCGGAAATTTAAATATAAATATAATTTTTTGACAAAAAATAAAGCACAAATAAAGAAGTCGAAACGACGGAGTAAGATTTTACATTGATAAATAGAAGATTTTACCATTATTTTTAAACATTTGGCTTAAAAATTAAGCAAATTGTCAAACTAAAAAATCGAATGGGATTGTTTTCACCCTGTAAAAAGATTGGGGTTCTTCAAAACAAACCTTGAAATAAGCGCATTAGTGGTGGGTCATAGTCAATGGTGGAGCAGTCTCTTTTGAACCTACGATTTGAGATTCTTGAACCTTATAATTTCGAGAGAGACAGTACATGAAGCGATGATGCGGCCAGAATCTGGCTTTGTACTGATTTTTACCCCGAAGTTATTTGTTGTAGGTTATTACGTTGCAATCTTGAAGTCACTGCCACCAGTAGTGCTTGATCCCTCGACTTGTTGCCTCGAAGAAAAGTGCCTTAACTAAACCATCTGGATTGCAAGAGCTCGCCACTTCTTGACAGTAAGCTGCAGGGTAACAAATCCAATTTTTTTTATTAAGTAATCGTGATGAATGAAGGAAAACTACAAAAATGTGAAAAGAAACATTGAATTAAATATTGTAGCCATTCTCGACGAGTTTTTATAACACATCAGTTTATCGTATAACTAAACAATTTCCAATTGATGTATTCATTCAAGCAGAACTCGATAAATCATGTTCATTGAACTTAATGATCCAATTGAAATATCAATAGGTGACATTCAGATATAGCCTCTAGCTGAAAAACCCATGTTGAGGTATTACTGACCATTTTCTGCTTCGTTAACCGCAACACAATTTTCTTTGCAATGAAAAATATGAATGTATCATAGATCAACACTTTAATCTGTTAGAATGTGTGTAATGGGTTGAATATAGACTCGATGAGAAAAGAAAACGTTCTAATTTTCACACACCGTCACGTATGAATCTAAACTAAGACTCCACTGCACAAATATTCTTGAGATATTGTGAACAACCAATGTCATCTTTTAAATTTAGCATTGATATTAAAAAAATAGACTTTTTAAATATTGAACGCGGTTTATTTTCGCAACTTAACATTTAATAATGATTCACGATTTGACACCCTAGAGTTAGTCCAATCAATTGGCAACAGGAAGAAAACAAAAATCAATAAAATTATAATTTCAAAGTATATGTTAATAATTTTATAGATTTTCCATTTCAAAGCTATCAAATGTAAGCTTAGGTTAAATGTTGTGTCCTTGAATGCATAATCAAAGCTAGCCGCGATAACATCATTTGGCTTGGAAGAATTCGCTCCAGCATCGTTTTGTGTGCTAAACATTTCGATTTGATCTTTAAAATTAACGAATGTGTAATATTTAAATAAACTATTTGATGGGTTAAATTTATGTAGATATTATTTATTTGTAGGTCGTGGTTTTATAATGTGAACAAGATTTGTTTGGAAATTCAGTTGAGAGCTTGAAGAAAAAAAAAATTAATAAATAAAAATAAATTAAAATAATATATTCTTTTTCCTGCAATATATATTGACACTTAGCTTAATGAGTTGTAACGTAACGAAGCACTTAAATCAGTTTTGTGGCATCATCTGCGAGTGATACTACATCTTTCATATTTGCTGTCCTCGATTCTTCCAGATTGTCGAGGGATAATCACAGAGAAAGGAATTTTTAAACAAATAAATTGACATATATAAGGTTGATCCAAAATACGTAAACTGTCATAAAACTACATGAAAATAATTGAGAATCTGCTTGTCTGGTTCGTCTCTTATTTATTTACGCTCCAAGAAGTATTCTTATCCTCACGGTGTTTCGACTTGTGCAAAAAGTCCTGCTACGATTTCTTTGTAATGTTATTTTCTTCAGGGACTTCAACGTTATTAGCCCTAACCTCTGGAATGTCATAAAGAATTTAACGTTTGAATGGTGCCTCGAACAGTGATGGAGTGACTGGACTGCATAGTTCTGAAATCGTATTTTAAAGGAACGCAGTTTAACTCCAATTGTTGAGTCAAAATCACATGACAAGTTTCAACAAATTTAAACGCCAATGTTCTGTGATCGTAGGCCAATTTGTAATCGTCTTGTACTTCCTTCGCGTCATGCAAAATTTTTTTTGTAAGTGCTTTTCATGTACCTTCATCTTCAGTTCGGTCATAGGATAACTTACACCTGAAAGCATTTTATAAGATCGCTGTTGGTATTAGTTCATGGTCGACGTGAACGAGAATTCAGGCCATTAGCTATATAATTTGAAAGCGCGGTGTTTTTTAACGAAAGACCTTTTCATTTGAATATAAAGCTCATTATGCTCAATTGTCCTGAAGATATGTGAGTTTTCAGTCCAAGCTAAATAAGAGTGGTACATCATGGCCAGCCTGTGAAGAGCCTGCCTCCTCATTCAAGTGATGAGTCAGATAAATGGGCAACTTCCTTCATGAAAAAGGCTCGGTGTTGACGTATGCTCAAATCGGAGAAAACCGAAGCTAGTTAAATTTACGGCCTAATATGGTCATCAATCAAACAAGACATATCATATTTGATCGCTCGTTTCAACGGGTTAGAATGGAAGTCTCTGGCCTAGCGAATCTTCTTAACTCAGATTTTTCCTCTTTGAGAGCAATCCTTGTACATTGGAGGCCAAAAGCAGCACGTAATGAAAAGTAACTTTTGACCCGCTTTCACGCTAAGTAGTCAGGGATTTTGCGGGGTATTCTGAATGTATTAGCGTTCTGTAATACGAATGTGAATAGCTTTTAACTATCTACTATAAAAGATAAATATGCGAAAAATGAACTACGGTGGGTGGGGTTATTTGGAGAATCAGCGTAATGTGGCTCAAGCCTCAAGCCTTTTGATTCAATAAAATTTCCAACAGACATGTAGCTACGATACTAGATTGGCTTGCAACAATAGAAAGAGCTAAAATAGCGAAATTTGTGAAATATAAATCTATCAAGACGGTCTCCAAATCTGATTCAGGATTTCAGAAAAGATGTACATTTGACTACACTAAACGGATAAACAAAGTATGGAAAATATCAGAGCAAGACATTTAAGAAAAGTAGGGTTGAAGCTATGAAATTTATGAAATACATTTGCTCTTCAAACTTCAAATTTTATTTCGGCTCGCCCACATCATCTACTATCCCAACTTTACTACTACACCTATTACTACTAGCAATACTACGACCGCTGTATCTTTTACTATTATTACTATTATTAGGATGATGATCGAAGAACCGAGAGCCGTGCTCTCTCCAGAAAAAAGAGGGGGAAAAGGTTGACAACTAACGATAATGTTAACTGCGTGTCATATTACGTATGGACGATTCTTCTTTTAAAGGAAGAAGGGGGTGGGGGTGTTAATCCTTCTCGCTTACATCTGTGCCAGCTGAAAGAGGGATTTATGGCCAACACTTGCGGACTAACCTCGAGCAAAAGATGTCTTCTCATAAGTGCAATGGAGTCAGACCTCTTGCACGGGTCCAAAATCTGGGCCAACGCACTTTGTAAGAAATCGTACCGAGGGCGTTTCGCACAGGTCAATAAGCAAGGAGCTTTGCGGAATACACCTTCATACGACACTGTCTTTGAACTAGCAGTGCTGGTTATCGCGAGGGTGGTCACTCGAGTGCTACTTGTTGAAGAACGAAGGCAAATCTACTTACATAGCGGAGGAGTCGGAGAGAGAAGTTTTTAACCGAGCGGAGAGGAGAAGGACCCTAGCTTTGCGGCAAGAAAAATGGGTAAACGAAGTGCGAAGCAGATGGGCCGCACGGCTCATCAGTGACTTGGGGCTGTGGTTCTGCAGGAAGCATAGTGAGGCTGATTATCTCCTGACGCAACTTCTACCCGGGCGCGGGTATTTGCAGTCTTACCTGTATAAGATGGGAAAGTCACCGTTCCCTGTTGGCTTGTTGTTCCCGGGGACGACAGATGACATCTGCCACACCTTCATCGCGTGCGAAAGATGAATCAGGCTCCGTTTGCAGTTTCAAAAACAATTGAAACTGCGTGTTGCATCACGTGCAAACGATTTTTACAAACAAGATCATAATGGATGGTCTGGTGGCGCAGTGGAAAGGGAGATCTCTCTGACAGTAATCCTTCTCCTTTCCATCTAACTCTGCCGAAAGAGAGATTCTCCTAAACCTGAAGGCGTCGCTAGGTAATGACTATGAGGCCTAGTCCGAAGTAATGTGATAAACACTTCCAGACTAGGTTCTCGGGTTTACTGCAGAAGTGTTTAGTCGGTAGTCCGGTCGACACTGTGAGTCCGACACTCAGGGCGTAAATAGCCTTCACTTCCCAAACAAAAAAAAAAACCATTACGATTTCCAAAAGGCTACATTATTGCAGGATTAACAAATACCCGCATCGAATCCCACTTAAATGAAACTGCAACAACTTTGTAACCAGATGAAACATAACATCTCTGAATTATATTTTATCTAGGTTACGTGAGCGCATTCCATATAAATCAAATACACATTACATAAGCCCCAGACGTGAATACAATTGTAATCAATTTAATGGTTGTGCTGAATTAGAACGGCAATTTCGCGCTTAACCTTTCTGCCCAAAATATATCGTTGGTAATAAATTTATGCTCATGCATGAAGTCATGCATACATTTATTGTTCTACTTAAGGTCATAATCAGCAATTTGCATATTTTTCAATGCTAAATGAAAGAATAACACATGAACTCACTTAATCGTGGACGACTATCACCATCAACCTACATTTAATTTAGAAAAATGCTCACAATTTTTCAAATGAATATCTAATTGCATTTTTTTATTGTTACGACACTAAAGCGAGTTAGATAAATATCCAGCATGGATATATGACATTCTCGTTTGGTTTTCTTATCTAAAAGTCTCGTCTTAGATCTTAGATGTGTATTAATCAAATGACCGTACCCCAAAATTTTTTAGAGGGTTCTATTTGTGTACTATGACATCGGCCATAGTTGAGGCCAAACTTAATTTTTATTTTGGTTTGCCTAAACTGGAAGAGGTTAAAGCTCAACACTTGGAATTGTCTTGGTTTAGTTAAATATAGTGTAGACGGGAATTATTCCAATTATGCTTAATAATTTCAGAGGGCTGACATATGAAATTTTTTGTTTTTGAATTTGTGCTTGTTTGAATAATGAAAGGAAATACAAATAAATATTTATGTTGCAAGATGATGTGAGGGTATGGTTTGTTAGAGATTGATTTAGAGCTGGTTACTTTCTTTGAGCTGGGGATTCCTACGTTATATTTCATGACTTCTGAACATCAATCAATTGAGACTCTTAGAATCCATCAACGACCAAGTTTTAATATCCGACAGACCATAACTCAGGCACCACTAGCACTAATGAGCTCAAGCCAATATTGTGACTAAAAGCCCACTGCGTAATATATCAACCTAAATTTGTGACAAAGAAAATAATATCAAATTTCATGAAAGTTTGTATTGTCCCCGCAAGTGGTTTGGTCATGACATTCAAGCCACATTGTGTCACAGTTACAGTGCTTCGTCATACACATGCCGATGGAAGGAAGGACATTCTTTTTTTTGTTTTGCTTTCTTCTTTGCGTCTCCATAAATATCCACATTAAGTATTTGCGATGAGGTCATGATTTGAATTTGAATTCCATCGAAGACTGTGCGTACAAGAAACATGTCGGCGTGTCATCAAGTTCAATAAAACTTTCGTTCCTAGGAGTATGCGAAATTCAGGCTCAAAATGTTGTGTATGGTAATCATAAAAGTCTTAAATAAATAAGAGAGGTTTGAATTGAGTTGGCAGAGATGTCGCGATGATTCTGTACGTTTTACGAGTAGTTTTATAGTTTTCTAGTCCTAAATCTATAATTCCAACTTAACAGTCTTCATGGAATTGATTGCGTTATGTCAAGTTTAGCGGAAGACCATACCTGGGCTATTGCGCCAGTGATGGTGATGAAACAAGTTTCACTTTTGAATATTCCCTGAATCTTTTCTTGTTGATGATCTAGTCTGTCATGTTACAAATTAAACTGTAAGGTTAGAGAAATTTAAGCTGGTTAACTATTTCCCTCAGCATTTAACGAAATCAAATAGAAAAAATGAATACAAATGTATTCCCAATTGCGCCTTATATGGTCTTATCACATAAAAAGGTCCAAAAATTAGTCTATTTCCAAAAGGGTGTAAGTAAGGATTTTCGAGAAAATGCAACATAAGAGATCATAAAAGACCATTTGGAAAGCCACTTCCACAAGGCAACTTTGAGGAGGGATGCAAGTGATTGCATTTAAGACCAGGTTCTTCCTATTTATGGTTGCTTCTCTGTTAAGGTAAGGTTTTCTTTTAATGTTCAGTAAGGTTCAAACTACAGGACTTGGTCAAATAATCGAGAAAGTTTGAGGATTAGGTTGTTTCGCTATCAGCAAAAGTTCGAAGTGATTTATAATGCCTGGATGGGAGCCTTTGGGTCTTCTACCTTCTGCCTGAAATACTTCCAACATTTAAGTCTCGAAATTTTGACAAAAAGGTTCCCTGTAATAAAACTCAGACACTCTTTGACTTTCACGTGTATCTGCAGATATTGTTCATCTATTCCGAAAAAGAAAAATTTCAAATCGATAAAACAGCATGAAGTCGTAACATGCAAAAAAAAAAAACATTAACTTAAACTTTGCATGGTCTTCACAATTATTCTTGTTCTTCACAATACTCTTTATTGCCCATAAGCCTGTTAAGATTATCGCTTACATCCGCTGCTCATTATACAGCGACATTTTCTTTTTTTCAATTTATATTCGACATATCCGTATGTGAATTACATAATCATACTTAGTTAGGGGAACTAACTTTAAACGAACTTGTAAGGTGAGTGTACGAATTCGTTTAGGGAGCAGTATGACTCAACAGAGTGCAGAGAAAAAAAGTGCAACCGCTTAAATAATTTATTTTTATTAGCGGATATTAACTTATGCAATTTTGGGCCCCGGCTAAAATACAACGATAAGAGCATTTTGTCGTTGCACATTCACATTAAATTATAAAGTATATTCCTAGAATTTGCATCATTTTTCACCAAGTACTATTATAAATCTAAATTTCCGATTATGTCGGACTATAAATTGTAAAAGTGTGCTGATAGCTATGCGCACATACGACTTTCAGCACAGCTGAACAATCTACACCGCATTAAGATAAGTATCTACACCACATTGCCACACTCCATATGTACATGTACACCACATACGTACAAATCTTATCGAAAAAATAAAACATTAACTCACATTCATAATTTTATTTTGTTGATAAATGCATACGTTTCGATTACCCACTTCAAATGAGGCGCCATCTAAAAATATAAAATTTTTTTGAATGTACGAGTATGTGAAGCATATACTTACTTGTTACCCACAACAGTTGGTAGTTGGTTTCTTTTTTGTCATCTTTGCGTTGTTCAATTTAAGATAAAACGAAAAAGCACTTGAGTTAACCATTTGAAAGATAGTCTCGAAAGTTTGTGAATGATCCCCTTGTACCAGCAATCTGTCAATCAATAACATCTGACTAATTTATATTCTTTTCGGAAGAATTTTTCATGTTCTTATTGTATAAAAGACGGGCGCAGGGTGATCAAGAAATTTTTTTGTAATTTGTTATGTAAGCGAATTAAGGCCAGAATAATTATCCAATTATTTTTTTACAACCAAAATATTTGCGATCAGAATGAAAAAGGCAATCAAGGTACAGTCAGTTTTCCTAAGTCATTTTAATTGCCTTCCATACGTTTGATATTCATAAAATATTGGGTTGGAGTACCAGGGCTGGGCTACATTCGGGTTCAGCTCGTTCTTATATTGTTTGGCTATCACCGGTTTCAAGACGACACATAAAGGTACTAAGCTTTGGCATCTTTATATCCTTTTATAACTTCGTCAAACCCGGCTGGATTGATGCTCAAAAAAATCTTAAATATAAAAAAAAGTCATTAAAAAATAATTGGCAAAAAGAAGGAAGTAGATATATTATCTGTTAACTCGTATATATCCCAGGAAATTATCCGTCGAGACTCTAAAATTTTTTTTATATTAAGCAGGGACAGAAAATCTATATTTTGCAAAATATTTGGTCCTATAAGTAAGAGAATTCAGCTCCAAGATTATTAACTTTCGACTTGCGTTTTCTTGTAAACGGTTCAGTAAGCCTTTTATAGAAAAGGGCAACCATCTTTTTGGAAAATTTGCTTGCTTCGAAAAAAATTCCCTAGATTCAAATCAAATTTCATGCAGACTCCAATATGAATACGAATAAAGACTTTATGAAACCAATTCTACCATAGTAAAGCAATCGTTCAGGATCAAACAGACAAATGCTGCCTCTGTTTGCATTTAACCCATCATATTCATTTCAAATTCCATTCCGTATCACCCTGAAAAGATTTTTCCAACGACAGGACTACAAACACAAAAAAAAATCAACAAGCCTTCCTTTTCGCCATTTGATTTCCTTCATGTAAATGGGAATGAAATCATTGCTCAAGTGGGGGGGGGGGGGTTGTCTTCTATTTTCAACCCTCTCTAGTGTCTGCTTCGCCGTCAAAAGTTCTCTCTTCCTTTACACAAAATCTCGCATTCAGTGTTGCTGTCAAAAGAGGTCATTCAACGTGGAGGCATTTTCCGCGTTGCATTTGTGGCTTTCCTTCTTTCTTTCGCTTTTCTTTTTCCCCTCTCTACCACAAGGAAGCTAAAATAGAAAATTGTGAAAACAGAAAAAAATATATGGGTCAAACGAGCAGAGTTTGCTTGTAGTAAACATTAAAATATGTACATGGAGTTGTTGTTGCTATTTAGTCTATTTGACGTACAGTAGAATGTTGACATAGTCACAGTCAACGGTTGATGATGAAAGCGCTGCTGGATGCGACTTTTGATTATGGATATTTTATAAATGTATGTCATGTAATTATACGAAAATAGATTGATGCAATAGTATTAGGGGAAAATTCGTTTTATGACTTTTAGAGATAATTATCAAAGTAACTTCTAAATTTTGACATTTACGAGAATTTAAAACTGAACTTTAAAAACTCTCTGTATGGAAACATAAGTTTGGTTTCGTCGTAGCTAAAGGACTAAGAGTTCTAGTACGTCAAGCACAATTATGTCATTGATCTGCGGGCTCCCACATTGGGGTTTTTTTTTTTTAAATAAAGAGTCCAGACAATCAAATAGTTCTTAATCTTAAAAACATACTCAAGGCGGAAGATTTTAAAGAGTTAACATAAGATTTCCGAAAATAAAGTCCCAGAGTGACGCTAATAATCATAAATATATTTGATACTTTACTATGACACAGTATTGATCTGCTTGGATTCTATTGCTTGTTTTCTTAGTTAAAGATTAGTATTAGATTAGATAATGGCTCCTAGTAGATAACTCTTCCTGATAGTAACCTACTAGGAGCCATTGCTAGACTGGAGTAGATATACCATTGTTCGGGACTTTGTTTCTGAACATATAAAGTTAGTAGGATCGTTTCAGTGTTGGTATTACAAGTTCAGGTGGCTGCCTGTTCCACACTGTCAGCCATTCATTCAGTAACGCCCGTGATGTCGAAGCAACATGTGGAGCACTAATATCGATTAGTCAAAAATAATGTATTCAAAAATGTCAGAAATAATGTTGTTTCAGCTGCTCACTTGGCTAAGGTGTGTAAGTTGGACTAAAGATAAACGGAAAGTGATCGTCGCAAAGGCCGCCCCTTACGCCGACGCCCCTTACTAAGAATGACGTCAATTGATCTTTTTTGACAGATCATAGGCTGACAATCAGGCATTTACCTACGGTATTGTAATCCTTACCAATGCATTTAAAATGTTAAAGATATTCGCCCGTCGAGTGCCGAAAATTTTAAATTAGGCCCACAGGAAGGGCCATGTTGAGACAAATCTTCAAAAATACCAAGCTCTAACTGTAGACTTGGACTCTAACTGGCATTGGACGTGAATCCCGTCAGAAGAATCCAAGCCAAAAAAAATTAATTGCCATAAATTTTTTTTTGGCATCTATAATTAAAAGATTTTGTTTGTTTATTTAAAGTTTTTGTCTATGCAGGGAGGTGAAGTGAGAAGTGGAATCTTTTTCTATTAGAAGAGGAGTCCGTTATTAGGGAAGAAAGGGAAAAAAGTGGTCAAGCTTTTCTTTCATCAAGACTCCACTCATATTGCCTTATTAAAGAATTTTTGCTCGGGTTCAGCTTCGGAGAATATTCAGAACATGACCAAATATTTTTTCAATTATTGAGTTTCAAGAACGCGATATTTTCCTGTCCTGAAGAATACGAAAAAAACGTGAACTGATCCATTCGGTGTGAGGCATTCTCCTAAAATGTACGGTCCGATGCGAGATATTCCACAGTTTTCAGTATTAGATATAAAAGAGCAGTTCAGAGTTTTGAGGGCTGTCATATGGATATCATAAACGACGTACAATTTAGTAGAGTGAGTGTCACGTAGCTGTTTGGTCTATTGACGGAAAGTTGCCCATGTTTCAGCAACGTTTGATAAATTTAGAGAACTGTCATAGGGCTTCGGCAACAAGTTTTGTGGAAGAAGTTGATATAGTTTTGTGTTGGATTTTTAAATGCGGCGAAACGTGAATCTAATATTTAATTGCGTATCTTAACAAGTTAATAAAAAGTAGTGTAGTAAAGCGTAGACAGTCCTGCTGAAGCTTAACATTCGACTAGTAATGTTTGTGACCAGCGAGACCAAATTAAAATTTTTGGATGAACCTCGACGAACATCCTCGACGGTTTCCAAACTATAAATGAAATGCAGCGCAATCAGATTTTAATCCTTATAACTTAGATTTACCATCCTGCGCCTTTCATTATTATGAACCATTAAAGGAAACTCTAGGGTTAACTTTATGAAAATCATAAACGTCCAACGTGTCCCTATCAGTTTTTTGTGAGTTTCTCTTGTACTTTTGACATCCAGATGCGTTGACATAAACAAACAACCACGTAATCCGGATTTGACAACAATGGCCTCTTTTCTTGTGGGGCTACCTTCAACCGAAGGTATGCACCAACAATCCTTCTGTTGTGGGCCAATGACCGCCACATATCCTGCAAAAAAAGGCGGCGAATTTGGAGAACATTTTCCAGCAGCAAATTTTCCTTCCCTTTTAGATGTCGGTCAGCAAATACAGGAGAACACTTCGGTGACATTATTTATAGTAAATGAATTCCCAGAAGTTTTACTGTAGTTTAAAGAGATTCTTTGTTTTATACAACTAAAACCTTATCTAATTTTTGGTTTTCCATTTCGAAAAAGACTTTTGGGACATCTTCGAGCTTTGAGTTACGAATAAGCGTGGTTCTGGCCAAATTGTGGACTTTTTCGTACCGCGGAACGAGGTGGCTCTAAGAAGTTAGCCGCTGGGCTAACTTCTAGCTGGCTCTAGAAGTTAGCAATCGAACTGAAATTAAAGATATGCTTCTACATATCTATTGCAAATAGTAGAATGTAACGAATATAAAGCAAATTGTTCATTGGTTATGAAAAATACAAGAAACATCTTTCAAGTCTATAAACCACAAAAAAGATGTCTTCCTATAGTATGAATATTGACGTTAGCGTCATGATTGAAACATGAGAGGTTTTTAGTTTAATTCGCGAATCGAATTCAACTTCATACAAACACATCACATAAATTCTAGCATACATTGTAAATAATTGAATCACATTACATACGCACATATTCGCGGTACCGTCATCGTCTTCTTTGATTTGATTATTCAATTTATTGATTTCTTCCTTCTTGTATGTTGCGCGACCATACGGTTAGACCTGAAACCATACATTATGTTTGTTTGTATATAAAATAAATATCAGATTATCTTTGTACAAGAGGAATACATTAAGGGGATCTCGTTTCATTGGAAAATTAAAAAAAAAGATGCAATAATGTATGCTAATCACCGCGAATGTTAACCACTGCATACCGCACAAGGGCTGCAGAAAAAGGATTCTACAAAATGGGTTGGCTCAAACAGATGTGGCAGTCTATAGATGCTAAAAGATAGGAGTAACCTCAAGCAAAATCGATTAGCATGTCCATTTTTAATTGGCCAAACAACAAAAAATTGCATACCTGCGGAATTGACCATTTTATCTGGATGAATAGCATTTAATTAATCAAACTTTGTTAATTTAGATGCAAGCTTCGAACTATAGATAGATCTCAAATACTCTTTGCCTGCGCAAAGGTTACCATCCATCGAATTCCCTGCCCATTCCTCTTTCAGCAATCCACGCAACATCTATTAAACACAACACATTGAGAAAATGTAGGTAATCAAAGATCTTTGAGTGATTCCGTAGATCCAGATTTGTCTAGTAACAAAAACCGCCAAACTTAGCAAAAATAATTCACTTCCTTTAATTCAGTTTATAGTGTTTCATTACAATCTACATCAAAACGTAGACGTTAAAAAGCACCTTAAGATGCCACTGGTGCCAACTCTGACTAATCTAGTTAACAAAAGAAAATTCAAGGTTAGTAGTTTAATCGGATAACTAAGCTTTAGTATGTTATTTTTTTTTATTGTGTGATATCTTCATGTGTTGAGAAGGTAACTAGCGGAACGATGAGATGAATTGTATTTCAAGTTTTGATAAGAAAACAAAAACAAGATGACTTTTGAATATGTATTAGATAGAGATCCAACTCTTGAAACAACAATTAGGAAGTTATGGGCCCAGAAAATTAATTTGGAATTCATATGTTGTGTTGGTAGTTTGGGGATTTTTATGGAGATTTTACGCATACTTTGACCAAAGAAGGATAGAACTTCGAAATAGGTCGATCGGTAAACGTGATTAAGAAATAAATAATTCTTGAAGGAGATTAAATAAATAACTACTCTATGTAAGTTATGGCCGAGGAATATTTTTTGGGCGGGCAGAACCAATACTTAAGAGTCTTTAAAGCATTTAAGCTTGAATTTTCTTATACCTCTTGACGCGATATCTACTTAGAATCCCCAAGAAGCTGTTGAATGGTCTTCACGTTAACGAAGTTATAAAATAACAGACAAGATCTCAAAGATTGCATGCTGTCCCTTCTTCATTCGGACATTGACTTTCGGATAGAATGGTTTGTTCTATCCCCTTAACCTTGTGACCATTGCAAAACTTCTTTGAAAGTCCACATATGCATTTGAGTAATAAAATTAACATGCTGCCCTTGTATGAACCCTATTCAGTCTGTGTCATTCTTGGCAGTATTTGCTTAAAAATTATACACAATTGATGAAAAGTTTGTGTCCAATTTAAGTATGAAAACAGTTTTTCACATATATGAAAGCATCTTTGTTTCGTTTCACGTTTAAAACAAATTTAGTTAATTATAAAATAAACTTTCCCGCACTTTTGTGTGTCTATTGCTGCTAAAATTTGCTGGCGACCACTGAAACGTTTCTTGTGCATGGTATAAAATATGATTAATATATATATCGATACCTGTTTTGAATATCAATGTCTTTCGATACCCGGTATCGCTTATCAATATTCCAGGTTATCTGCGGTTTTTATTTTATTATGAACTCAAAATTTCAGTGCATAATTGTTTAATAATTATATAATTCAAGGCCGTTATGATTGCAACAAAGCAAACTTGACGCATCTGAATACGTCCAGTATTGGTTTCATGTGTTGTTCTTCCCGAAAATGCCTTGTCATATCGTTTTTCAATGTCAAATGCCCACTGAAAATGCTCAGGATAATTTCTGTTTTCTGTACTTTTGCGTTAACTTTGAATTTTCGTCTCTTTACACATGGTCTGCGCAAGCTCCTCAATCTGACGTTTGATTAATCTCCTCTGCCCTATCTCGTTTTGGGCAATTTCGTTAAGGTTGTACCGGTAGGAAGCTTCAGACTCGTAAAGTTTGATTTTAAAGAACTCGCTGCATATTGTATGCAAAGTTGTTCTCATGGATTTAGTTACTTCTGCGATCAACTCTGCTCTCACAACCCCACGTCCGAAGAAAGCGAAAAAAGCACAAGGGTCTCCCTAACCTCCATGGCATGGTTGTCAATACGTTTAACGTTTGGTTCTGTGACAAGGGTATTCTGTGTGACAAGGCATTCGTACAATGCCGAGAGACAGCGTGGCTCTCGCAGATCAACATTGGGAAGGGTGCAGAGTTATGTATTTAAGAATAAATCCCAAAATTGATCAGGAACATATTCGATATTCAGGTTCATGTTACTGCATAACTATTTCCACAATAGTTTCTCGTCAAAACTGCATGCTCCACTATCGATTCAACCAAAAATTTGTGCAGTTGGTGAATACACATACATCGATTTCGCCGACCCCTCTATCAAGTTAGTTTTGATGTCAGAAATGCTTTCGATTGGACTAGATGAACTGAAACGTCGCTACTCGTATCAGATTCCTGATCTGATCTTGTCGCACTCAGGGCTCCGTCATGGGCACTTACCAGATAGTGATGGGGTGGACTATCTCATATGACGAACTACTAGGGCTTAAACTGTCGGTGAACTCACGTTTGATCGGCTTTCTGGATCATGTTGTGGCGTTCATCGTTCGACGGATAATGAAGAGTACGCAACAAAGATTAGATGTAGTAACTCGCAGAAGTAGAAGTAGTAGTAATAGAAGTAATAGTCATCCTGGCAAAGAAGAGAATCTGTAGAGTGAAGACTGTCAGAATTGGAGAAACGCTGATTTAATCATATTGAAGCATATTGAGCATATTGAAAGACTCGAAGACAAGTTTTGCAGGCAAAGTTGGAGCGCTTGTGCCGCTGACTCAAATAATGGCCAATAAGAGAGACTGATCTCATCAGGTAGCTGACTCTTGATATGCTTGTCGGAGTTACAACTATATTAAATTGGCAAGGAGTGGTTGCCGATGGCATTCCAAGCGAAGAAGTATACTCTTGCACAAATGCAAAGACGACAGGTAGGCAGCCAGCAGAGAGACAATCCAGTGCTCTCCGACTATACAAGACAAGATGTATGAGTCCTGACTTCACTGTGACCAAATTGAGTACTTATGTTTTTAGCCTGTGAAAGATGAACCAAATGAACGCATGGGGTCCTTTTTACTAAAATTGGAAGGATCTACCCGAAAACTAAATGGAAAAACACTCAGAAGAGTTGCCAAATGAAGTTGCGTGGCTGATTACGTACGGGCAGTTCTTAATGTTGAACAAGGCATGCTCGAGGTGTCGAGGGTGGAAAAATCACTTTCTTCTCTTACTTCCTTCTTCCTTCTCCCTTCTCGATGCTAAAATGATGATTGACTGAATTTGACTCGAAACAAATTGAAGTCACTTCTAAGCGAAAGAAAATACGAAGCAATGTCTGAAATTGACAGTAGAAATAATAAGGGTATAGCCAAAAAATGTTGCGAGTCTGGGATGTTACATTCTGGACATAAGCAGCCTTCACTCTCTCAAAATAGGAAAAAAAATTCTCTTGAATTTCGTTTCCATGAAAGGTTAACTTTGATATGTTTTTTCGAATGAATACTTTCTGTCATTAATTTTTTCAGTTACTTGCCACTGCCATGGAAACAGCTATACATTCGGACCTGGTCACATTTTAATAAAAAAAATTAAGATTAAGAAAACATTAAGATTCTTTGAGCTTGGTCGGCAATATATATATCTTTTATTAAAAACAAAATTGGTCGCACATATGACTGACCGACGGAGCAAAAGAGCTTCATTACAAACTAATTAATCCTTAAGTTCTTACGTCTAAAGTGAAACATCGTCCTATATTTAAATTATTGACTAAGACATCTTCGTTTAACATTCTTTTAATATTTTAATTCGCTATTGTCATTGATAACAAAGTCAGATTTGTTTTTTTTTCCACGGTCTGTCTACATTGTTTGGTTTTCACTCACTTTATATATATTAGGTTGGACAACTGCGATCACTCGTTCATGGACAATTGGATTTCATCTACTTATTAATATTAAACGAGCTTAGTATTAAAGTGCACGCCATTATAGCCTATTTCTTTTGTTTATATGTTGATGTGATGAGCAAGTACCGCGAGCCTTGTACCTCAATTATGATTTCTTATTTCTATACTGGTCCATGTCAGCGGTTCGGAACATTTTTTGGTGCAAATGGCAATATTTTTGGTGATTGTGTCTTTCAAAATGAGAAATCATGAATATAGCTTCGAAAATCTTAATTTTTTTCAACAGTTTTGCTTGGTGATGATGTTTTATCGGTTGACTCTACCGTTCGAGATAATCTTCCTTCGTACAATTGTCACGATGTCAGGTTTTGCACATATCGAAATTAAATTTTTGCTTCTATCGTTCTATTTATTTTAGATATTTCATTAATTTCTCTTACTTTTGTTTTCATCGTTCTTCTGCTTCGGAAGATATTTTCATTGCATTCTGATTCTGAAAATATTTCCATTGTTTTTTTTTTGAATTAATGACGGTTCGGTGAAGAGCGGAATGTCTTCGTTATATGCCTATCACAACCTAGCTGGGCTTTGGACTTTCTAAGCTTTAGAATTTCCAAATTAGTACAAAAAGTCGTTCCGTAGTTTCAAGCAAGAGTTTTACAACTTACGTTTTACAAGTGTTTGAGGATCCAAGTTGTAAACTACTACAGGTGAGTCTATGTCCAACTGAATTCTTATTGTCGGAATCCTTCTCGATCTCCAAAAAAAACAAACAGCATTTTCGAAGACTCAAGGTGTAATGTCAATGAGATGCGGAGCAGAATTTCAAGGGAAGGTATGTGATGTTCTAGTTATGGATTTCAAATCCGTTTTTGATGGCGGTGAATGCCATCAGTGATGCGACAACGCGAAAGAAGTTGTTTTAAAGAAACTAAGGCCTAAGAATCCCGCTCCCGAATATAGTATACTGGAAAATATTCCTTGTTTGTGCAGAATGAGCCAAGATTCAACACAAGATGCTTAGGTCCGAGTTGGATCTGCTGTTTCCTTGATGAAATACCAAATGAAAAATGTTAAAATACTCTTTTTCTCTCTGATAAATACTTTGTGTAAAAATGACGAACTATATCTTATCAATTGAACTAATTATATTATAACCCCAATTAAAATTGTTCAACTCCGTTTGAATATTTTACAAAGGCAACAAATTATTAAAAATATTTATAAATATATCCCAGATTTGCATTTTGCCGCTAATGATTCTGTTCAGTGTTGCTAGAATGTAGGATGGATCGCGATCTTTGAAATGGAACCTAATTAAGTGTTTCCGATAATCAACAGCACAACAATAAATATTTTGCATTCGGGTCCCAAACAGCATGACGTTATATAATTTCACAAAATAAGAGACCACATAATTCACAGCGTAAATAAACGCAAGGCAAAAATTAAAGTAAAGATTTCAAATAAGTCTCGGCTAATTTCAAGACAACAAAAGCGATAACGAATCAACACAGCGAATGCTGGCTGAAGTGCATGTAATTCATCCTTGCAATTGGCTCAAAGATTTGTTGTTTTTACATACTCGCGATTCCAGCATTCATGAGAACACGAATGGAGCTCGTCATCGAACCATGGAGAGCTCCAAGACATAAATATCACAAATATAAGTCTATGAAACGCATCTCTGGCGTTATCATCGTCATGCATGAC
The DNA here is from genome assembly GCA_954870665.1 of Stratiomys singularior. Lineage (NCBI taxonomy): Eukaryota > Metazoa > Arthropoda > Insecta > Diptera > Stratiomyidae > Stratiomys > Stratiomys singularior. Next base: position 5,925,108 of record OX940881.1, on the reverse strand, counting down.
ATTGAAAAATGATAAGAATGTGCACTTGAAATTATATCAATTAAAATTTAAAAAAATTAAATCTGAAAGAAAGAAAATGCACCTAAAACAAACGTGTGGAGAAATTAAGCGAAAAGACGAAGGCTGGAAAATGTTCCTCTTTGGCACAGAGTCAAGATAGCTGGGACGAATTGAGTGGAATATGTGTAAACAATTTGTCTGGATGGCTTTTAAGAAATTGAATGTTTGGCAAGAAGGAAAGGCCAGTGAACTGTGAAATTCGCTTACATATGCAATCAATACGGAGTTTTAAGAAGCCGCGAAATTACCGTAAATCTCAATAACTTGTTTTGCACTTTAATCGTTCCGACATTCACCCTTAAAAGATGTTGTCAAGGACATATGAATTATAGATCAATTAAATATTTTGCTTTTTTCGACGACATAACAAAAACACAACATATGATTGCAATTCCTGCCGGCTTTCAAGGTAATAAATTTAACACAAGTAATGAGAACAATTTGCCGAAACAATTTGCCGATATCTTAGTCAAATTCCAATTATACGATAGGCCACATACATGGTCTAAAATCTCGGGAAATTCCTTCATTAGCCAAATTAGTTTACGATTTTTTTTTTGCGCGTTACCTGTGGAAAGTCGTAATTGCTGCCAGGGTAAACGAAGGCTCCATTAATTTAAACGTTTCATTATGCAATCAATTGGTGGTCGTAAAAATCTCCGATAGTTGATAGATACAAGATATGATAAAATAGTTGGTAAGTGATGTCAACGGACTATGTTTTACATGGAAAATTAATTAGAAATTCACACTTTGCGTTGAAATTTGAGCATATCGAACATTATGGATTAAGCATATCCATTCAGATGACATAGTCCTAATAGCCAACAGCCAAGAGGATTTGCAAGAACGGCAGAATGAACTCAACGCGACTAGGGGAAAAGTAAAGCAAGATGATGTTCAACGATTATATAAGCACTCAAGGACATATAAAAGTGAACAACATCACACTAGTAATAGTCGAAGAATATGTATACCTTGGTCAGCTAATACACAAATCCGGTTCACTACTATCAGAAATCAATGGACGAATGAAGATGGCATAGAGTGCTTCGGGAAGAACTCGATTATATTCAAGTCTAAAGTGAGGATGTACTTGAAAAAGAAAACCTTTGACCAATGTATCCGGTTGATACCAGTCTGCTATACGGTACTGAAACATGGGCGCTAACAACAGGGATAACGAGTAAACTCCAGGTTGCCCAAAAAGTCATGGAGAGATGCATGCTGGGCATTACACGACAGGATCGCAAGAGACTATCGTGGTTACGAGAAAGGACTCAAGTAACAGACGTGACACATAAAGTGAAATCCTTGAAATGGAGATAGTTCGGTCACTTGGCAAGAATGACGGACAGCAGATAGACCAGAAGAATAACGCAGTGGTACCGAAGAGAAATCAAACGATCGAGAGGACGCCCCAAGAGTCGATGGAACTATGATATAAGGAAAATAGCTGGCACACTTTGGATGAGAAAAGCTGGACACAGGGAGACTTGGAAAGGAATGAGGAGTTAGTATGTAAGGGAGGCTGCACCATAACTTAGAAATATGGTTGAACAAGCTGAATGTAATGCGATGATGATGAGCGGTTTTGCCGAGGTGACTGGAATCCCTCTCCGAGAATCACTGGGCGCCTCGGGGTTTAAAAAGAGGTGGAATAAACTCTTTGGCGAAATACGGTCCGAATTATTGGTTAGAGTCGTCGAAAATTGGACTTCTAGTTTGGATTTCCTCCCCGACAGTTGTGGTCCTTACATGCCCAAAACTATAATAAAATAAAAATGGCAGAGAAATGTCTTTCCAATTAAATCAATTTACAATAGTAGAAACAATTTATTTGTACTTTATTTTAAAATTTGATACCTCCAAAAAACACCATATAAAACTTATAAATTTCGATCAAATCTTACTATCAATATTACTGCGCGGTTTAGACGCCTGGCCTTTCATTGAAGAAAAAAGCATAGATTGACGACACTCGTCAGCTACGCCATCTTTTCGAGCATAGAACCAATATTATTATTCTGAAAGGACGAATCCACTCACCGCCAAAACACGATACAAGCATATAGATGGGTAGCGGCGGAACTTCGTTTGTAGGACATAAAAACAACTATTCCTTCATCTTTGACGAGGTATTTCGAACAACATAGTGGCCTCCAAATGTTCCTTTTTACAGCTGCTTTCTTTCCTTTCTTTCTTATTATTTTTTGGTTTTTTGTTGCGAAGACCCCAGTATGTTGCTGTCCTCAGTTTCCCAATTTCACTTAAGGAAACAACAATGCACATTCGATTGGAACAAAAAGCTTTTAAATTGACCACAATGTGATGATATATCCATCCAACAAGTTTAGTCATCTTTATCCTAACCAGGAATTCAATGAAAGTGAATATCTTCGACACGAAATAATGCATGTCGTATTGCCAGCTGTGACAAATATCCTCCACTTTCAATGCTTTTTACTATCGCATATTTGCATATGCCTAATCGCCACATGGACTCATCGGCAATTTTCGTAGTTACTTGGACGGACTACGACTAGATAAATTCTCTTTCTAGCGTAATTACAAACGAGCTTTAACACTCTCGAAGCCATCTTGAAGAAAGAGATAGAGCTAACGATAATCAATTATTAGTTGTATTCTGATTGTCCTCAGGAGTTTTGAGAGTGATGTCCTTAATTAAATGATATAATTAGATGGAAACGAGAAAATATTTACTAATGCAAATAAAATTTTGTTACACTCACTTGAATTCTATTAGACTGGATGCTCGTTCTTTCAACTTAAAAAGTTTATAATGTTCATCATCGCCGGTCGTTTTTTTACTAATGATAAGCGCTCACATTTCAAAGGAGCATCACGAAAACAAACGATACGAATACCCCATGTAGCAAACATAGCGAGCTTTGCAAGATTGAGAGCTTGTTAATTAATCAACGTTGTCGTGTGAAAGAATCACGATGGTCTTTTGAGCTTCAATGCATGTGAGAATAACTTTTCCGGTTTTCTGGTGTATGTGATTCATTGAGTATGAATACAAATTTTAAGATGTCAATTCGCATCTCTCCATAGCAGGTCTAAAAAGTTTTGCTTAAAAAATGTCATTGCATTTGGAAAAGATCAGCCAAATACCGTTAGATTAGGAGTTTTCCGATATGTCAACTACCGAAATTCGTTGAATACCGTTGGGTAGGAATTTCGTTTGAAGGCTTAGTTTTTGTGTGTAATAATTACGCTTTGGTTCGGAGTGTTACCACGGGTTTGCTTTTTGGGCTTTATTGTCGTTCAGCTTCTCAATTCCGTCACAGAAATCTTCGATTTTTTTTTTTTAATTCCTGCCCTCGGGGCAAACTGTCAGCAAGACTAATTGGGTAGGCGTTATGTCAGAATTTGTATTGTGTGAATTTGTGTAAACACCACTTAGTTGTCGTGTCATGAGAATTCACCATCTAACACTGTATTTGTAGACGATTTTGTGATAATTTTGCCAGAAGTCAAACCAATACTGTTCAGTAAATCATAAATTTACCGTTACACGTTACTAACTCATATTTCGTTTTCCACTTCATTTGACCGCTCGAAATATTTGCCCTCCTTTTGCGGAAAATTTGTTCCACTTTTTTAGCTTCTTGAGTTTCAAACAAATTGAATTCTTAGAAACTTGAATTTTGACTACATGGAAATATAATTTAATGTTTGGTATTACTTATTACTTACGTATTACTATTACGACATTATCCCAAACGATGTTCATCCTGTGAGTAATTTATTATTGAACACTTTTACTGGAATGTTGTGTTATTGTTAAACATTTTTTCATTAGTTTTTGTTTTTTGCGTAACGAAATGTAACGAAAATTGACTTAAAGATAACTTCAAGTTACACACAACTCCCCTATTCAACTGTTCGTCGCCACAGCGCTGTCACATCCGTGAGCTAATCCAAGCAAACTTGAAGAGCTTTCAACTTTGTCTTCAATTTATCAAATACACCTACCGCAAGTCGGTAATGTAGTGTCTTAGCAATGACCATTCGTTGTAGGTGGCGCTTACTGTCAAATCAAATTTTCCCGCTCGCGTTATCGTTTCAAATCTTCACGAAATGCAAATTTAATTATAAACTCATGAAAATCATTATGTAGGCATGCAGTGCCTGACTAACTGAAAACTTTGTACAATTCATTGTTTGTTGCATGTTTGAAAGCAGTTTCGTTGCACAAGAATTCAATAGAAACTGCACAATGTGTGGAAGAAATAGAATTACGTGGAAACGATAAACGTTATGCGAGGGTGATTGAGTGAATAATTCAAGGCAGTGCCGCGAGTAACTTTTATCAGGTGTTTAGGCGTTTAAATTGGGGATTTTAATTCATTGTAATTTAAGGTAGTTAGCGAGCGATTCAATCGTTCGATTGAAGGCCGTTAACCTATCAATTTTGTGTAATTTCTCGCGCCCACTTTGAACTAGTTTCGCATTTGTTTATGATGGACGCGGGAAAATTAGTCAGAACGGATGCAGAGGTGACTACTAAAGGGAAAGATGGTTTTTCCAGAACTTTATTAGCGACGCTAGCGGATTCAGGCATACAGAGAAGTGTTGCGAATTTTATATGAGTGCGCCATGCATCTGTTGGCACATGTGTGAGTTCACGTGTGGCTGAAATTGTGTAAACTTTGAGCGCTAAGCAATCAGCAATCTACGATTTCTTGACCGAAAATCTCTTTAGCGTTCTGATTTTACACTAATTTAGTGATTAGTTTCCGTGACGAATTTTCTCATACATTTTAAATGTCCATTATTTGCCCCGCTATTGTTTTCATCGGCGACAGGACAACGTGATCACAATCACAATATTTTTTTCTTATCCACACGTTTGTATGTGTGAAATTTGCGATTTTATATTGTCTATTGTTTCAAACTGGAAGTGATGAGACGGAGGCAGTCATGTCAATAGCGAAATCGGAATAATAAAATAAATAAATAGAAAACAATTGTAGTATGACTAATTGATTAGACTGAATGAAATAGTGGTTTGAATTTATAGTTAACTTTAAGATGACTTTGAATTTTTCAACGAAATTAACAATGAATGGGATGATGCCAATGCGGGGGATTTGACGCAGCCGTTTTGTCGTTTCTCAACATTAAAGAATGTCGAGAAAATATAAATCTTGTAAATTTTATCTTTTAAGGAAGTGTCTTGCTTGTGTCCCACCATCATTGCATCGTAAAGGGTAAAAGGCATCTTTTTATTAGGCTTTCAGTTTAGATGAACGACAGAGATTTATTTGAAAGCGAACTTGGGGTATCCATCAGTCAGTCATCAGGAAAGTGTGAACTCGTGAACCCATAGATTTTTTGTTTAGAATACTCCACGTTTTTTGACGAAGAGGGATTGCGAGAATGCCCCTGTTAAAATCTTATTGCAACCACTGAAAGCGGTTGAGGGTGAAGGGAAGAACATATTTTTCTTAAAATATTACAAATTCGATCTTATCTAGCACATAGCCAAAGTCCCAAATACTTTATTAAATACTTATCGTAATAAATTTGCAAAGAATATAAAGCAAATTCCAATCAATAAAAATACGAAAACTTTATCGCCCAGATGGTTCTCTAACTTTATACATTATCACTATCTGGCCCATCTTCAGAGCCGAGCAGAGCTTTCGCCTTCTTTAGTAGATATTTATATGCGTTATCAAAACACATTATGTTTTATTTGGGACTCAAAACAACAATTGAATGCAATTTTTTGAATATGGCGTACACTCATGACAGTTTATTTCAAATGTCAAAAGCTGTCATGACAGTTAACGTTCAAGGTGTGAGGCGCATTGCCAAATATAAAGAATATAAAGAACTGCTTCACAAATGGCTAGTTGCAGCGCTTTATGGGTTAATATTAAAATTTCTCCTTTCTCATTTCTCCTAAATTTCTAAAAATTCTCCTTCCTCAATAAAGTTCTTAATATGGAGTCATTATTGGTAAGTGTGATATAAGCACGTAAACATTTATTAAACATTATTAATCAATATTGCATATTTATGTAGTGTAAAACGGTCGTCGAATATGCCTCTGGAACCTGAAGAAACTATAGTGAAAGTTTAGAGATTACTTTGGCTTTTCGAACATAAAAACATGTTGAGTTCCTTTTAGTTGAAGCTTATCAATGTCCAGGATCCAAGCAGAATCGATCAATCAATGATTAAATAAAGAATATTCGGGTTTTCTTTTTTCACAAGCATACACCGGCTTCGTCAGTGACTGCTGTCGTTCGACTGGGAACGAAGAAAGGAACAAACTACTTTAAAGAAAACGTAAAAACTATAATCACTTCCATGATCATGTTGTCCCTTTCTTTATATCAAAATTGATATTTAATGTTACGTTCATCAGATCCATTCCCACTTACAAGAGATCATCTTGAAACACTCTAAATGACTCATTGCATTGGCTGCAGTAAGTGGTCCTTATGCTGAAATTGTTAGATTTCTCGCCCTCAACACATCGAATTCGGGCGAAAAAGCATCACTGCTAGTGATAATATTTGAAGATGCGTTTTTGGTGTCAGATAACTGAGAAAAAATAGCTTCAGTGTCCTGGTAACAGCTGAGCCGAATGAATCAGAAACAATGTACAATATTTGTAAAGACAAAACCCATGCAACGTCACAAAAAATGCTTTACATACTATATGGGCTAAAAAGTATTTGACCTGACATAGAGATGGCGCCAAAAATCCAAGTACTTGTAGCGATTGCCAGATGACAACCTAGTGTCAGGTTTCACCGCTAGATGATGGAGGTATAAATAGCGACAGCAAGAAATTGATCTCTCTCACTTTCAATTCAACTTATATAGACGCTTGACAACTGACGTAAAGTAGAAAGTTATTATAATCAACAAATTGTAATTAAATAAATTAATACATTACATTGGTGACCCGGACGTAACTCGAAGCCGACGCTAACAAATATGTCTTCAAAAGGAAAAACGGTGCGAGACGCAGCTGAAAAGCCAGAAGTGGAGAAGACGTATCCTCCTGCAAAACATCATCGTGACAATGTCACTCGAGGGGGAGTACTGTAGCGATTGCCAGATGACAACCTAGTGTCAGGTTTCACCGCTAGATGATGGAGGTATAAATAGCGACAGCGAGAAATTGATTTCTCTCACTTTCAATTCAACTTATATAGACGCTTGACAACTGACGTAAAGTAGAAAGTTATTATAATCAACAAATTGTAATTAAATAAATTAATACATTACATACTCTTTGCGGTGTAGCAACTGTAACTTCGTTCGTGTCAGAATTCCATGACGTTTGGTTCATTCATTTTTAAGTTATAGCATTCGAAATGACGCTACCTCTGAATTCTTTTGAACAATTGTTTTCCATCATATAAGGGAAACTACGATGCAAACAAAGGTGTGGCTTGGTAAATGCTATAATACATCTGTTCCACCACATTTAACCATTAAATATTGGTTTGCTGAATTTCGTAGTGACCGTATTAGTACCAGTAGTGCCCAAAGATTGCGCTGGTAAAATTAGGAAGTGACTTCAGAAAGCACAAATAAAGGCACTGATCATGTGTTGCATGATTGCAAAATTTATTAGAATCAATGAAATCAAATCGTTAAATCAACGACCCCATAAAGGGAAAAAAAATTTTGTTTCACCAAGACAACGATCAACCGCGATACAATCGATAAATTGGGGGCTTTCACCAGCGACTATTTCCTGTTTCTTCGGTTGAAAAATTGGTTCACCGAGAAGAGATTTGAATCAAATGAGGAGCTTGAGTATGAGACCAATGTCTTTTTTGAGGTACTTCATGTGGATCACTTAAAGAAAGGCATCAAAATGTTCAAATATCGATTCGTTAAGAGTATTATTCTAGCTGGTGGGATTACGTTGAAGAATAAAATCGTTCTTTCAATAAAAATATCGTTTTTTATTGCCAGATCAGAGACTTTTCAGTTCATGTAGCATCTCCATTCCACTTCAAATACTCTCCTGCGTATTACCCATATTTATCTTAACTATGTTTTGGCTAATTGTTAAAGAAGTTCTGGCTTACATCTTTTTTAATGTTCTTCTTTTCCTCCGTATTGACTACAATCTTGGAGTCTTTTGAGTTCATGGATCACTAAGTTTTGACAAGAGGCACGGTCAGTTGAGTAGGCGAATGGATAAGAACAACGATTGACAAATAAGTCAAAAACTCAGTCGCCCTATGATCAGAATAATCAGACTCCTTGACGTTTTTACCCTCTTGCAACGGTTTCATCCTTCCATGATTTCAAAACTTCAAAGTACTAAGATTAATGGACTGTATAACCTTATACAAAAAGCTCCTAGCATTGCATGGAAATTGCCAGCATCACCTAAACATCGGATCCAACTTGGCGAACATTTTCGTGTCCAGGTGACTTTTAAAATCATCTACTGAAACGATCGTACTCATGTTTTTATGACATATATCACATGTATTATATTTATTTCGTATTATCAACGACAATAACTTTTTATTTTCGTCTGAATTCCTGACAAAACTGGACTCAATGCGTTGCTTCTTTGTCTATGACCCGATGAGGCAAAAAGTTCGTAGAAACCTTTGACTGTTACCGCTCGTCTGTTGCGTAGGCCAACTTGGATTTCCCTATTTATCTTTCTCCTTGATATCGCATCAGGACCAGCAGTTTGGCCACGCTAATGTTGGGAGGGACTTGGTCGCTGAGCCTTTTAACTTCCTTCACTCCTTGATTCTGTCGGACTCCAAAAATCTGTACCAAACCTTTATTATTTTACAGCGTCTTTCTGGAAGGAGAACTGCACCACCTCTGTATTTGATATTCAGATGTTCTAGCTTCGTAGCCGTTTTAGGCATTTTATACCGTCTGCGGTATGAATACTTTGATTGTACATAGCCCTAGCTAATCGCGTATTAGGATGGTTCGAAATTCCTTTAGGTTTAGTTCAACTAATTAGGCTGTTCACTATCGATTTGATCCTGTTGAAAGTTACGATTCATTACGAAATGCTAAATAGATATTCAAATAGAACCTTATTTCGGGATCGCCTACAAGTTATCTATATGATCCTTCTAAATTACCCCAGTGTCAGGGTCAGAGTTTATCAACTACTGCTATAAGTGTGTCAGTTGAGCTCCCTAATATGATTTCTGGTCTCGCTTGTCAGATCCAGGGCTTGTCCTTCGCCTCTCTTCGAAGTCAACCGAATGCTTCCATTTCGTTGGGCTAAACGTCTTGTCTGTTTAAGTGGCGAGACAGTTTCCTCAGTTGCTCTGAATCGATTTCTTCCATTTATAAAGGTTAGGATGAAATGAATCACTTTCTACACCAGGTCCTTTTGATGTTAGGATTTTCTTTCAGACTTGCTTACTACCGTCGTGGCTGATTCTTTAGTGTGGTACTCTTTAAAAATTTCTCACTGATATCTCTGAAGTAAGGAGTCTAATTGACTGAAATTATATGGCTTTGATTTCTGAAGGCTAGAAAATAGCGATGATCTATACCAGTTGTATTTGGGTTCCTGGCGTTTCAGATCTAGATTTTCTTTCATTCTTTACTTATGCCTTATTTTCGCATTGCTGAAGTGTCTAAGTTGGTAGTGTCGTAAACTCAGACGGTGGAGACGGTCGAGTCTAGTGTGATCGTAACGATGTATGGTGAATATTGATTCTTATGTCTGCACATTAAAACTGATATGCAATACAAAGGATTTGTGTATTCCCCACATAACTCCAATGCCTAAGTGTGAGCTTTAGGATGCACGTAGAACCCAAATAACGTGCTGGGTAGGGTAGAACCTTTCCCGGATGCGTTTACTAAATTATTGGCGATTGCATTTCAGAACTTGCCACTGATGGACGAGAAGGAAGCATTCAGAAGCAAGAGCTTGATGGTAACTTGGTTCTTATATAATCAACGAATATATCCCCGGATTGGTACATCTTCTTCCTAAGCTTCCGTTACTTTTGATCATCACTCAACTGAAGACTTCGCTGATACACAGTAGGTCGGAAAAGTTCCCGAACTTATTTTGTAGCGCTTTTACGAGTGGCGTCACCTCTTAGACGACACCGGTACTATGTTGCTACATCCCTCTGGAGTGTCTGAGAATTTTTTCACCAGTATCCGTTCATTAGTTGCCGAGATAGACGTGCTTGAGTGAACGTGCGTTTAGTACCCCGGTGCAAGCTCCACGATGGATGAGAAATTTGAACAACGTGCCGCAATTAAATTCTGCTATAAACTTAAAAAAACTTTCGCGGAAGCGAAAAAATGATCGATGTGGCTTACGGTGAAGGTGTAGTGTCGCGTACAACGGTTTACACGTGGTTCAGTCGGTTCAAGAAGGGTAGAGAGTCGTTAGAAGATGACGAGAGAAGCGGCCGGCCGAACACACAGAATTTGTGCCCCCAAACACCACCGTGAATGCTGCGTATTACGTAGAGGTGTTAAAACGTCTGAAGCGCCGGATTAATCGCATCAGGCCCGAATACAAGGAACCGGGATCGTGGAGTTTGCTGGATGACAATGCGCCTGCTCATTCTTCGAACATTGTGGAGCGTTATCTCGCCAAAAATCAGATCCCACGCATCGATCACGCCCCATACTCGCCAGATCTGGCTCCAGCCGACTTTTTCCTATTTCCAAAGTTAAAAATGGCCTTGAAAGGACGATGTTTTGAAGATGTACCGAGCATTCAAGCGGCTTGCACCGAGCGTCTCACAGCGATAACATCAGAGGAGTACCAGAGAGCCTTCGAATCACTCATGGAGCGCTCAAATGAGTGTATATCTAGGGAAGGGGACTATGTTGAAAGTTAACTGGAATAAATTTCTTCAGATGTAATTTTCGATTAGTACCGTTTGTACGTTTCACGTTCGTTCGTTTGTACGTTCGACTATACCATATGAGTACTGTGCTGAACGTATACTACATCAAGAAGTATCCCGTTTGTACATATTTTTATTTCAAAAGTTCGGGAACTTTTCCGTCATCCTGTGTAGTTATATTCTTCAACCCCATGGTCGTATGTCCTTATAGAACCTCGAATCTGCTGTTCGTGTATATCAGATTTGCAACAATAACTTGTCTATGTCCTTCTCTCGGTTTGGTGGTCTTCTGAAATAGCTTTTGGGGCAATAGGAACTTATTTTATCACACACTTTTCAATTCGCATCTCAGTAAATTTATAGGCAAGAATCTGCCTCAGAATGTTGTTAAATAAATATTATTGCTAAAAATAGAATTCCAAATCACACACTTCCTTTTCGAATAAGAATTTGCAATGATCGCGCCATCATCGCGGAAAAAAGAATGATTGTTTATAATTGCGCGGATGATCTTTTGCGATGGTCATAAGTAATATTCCATATATCACAGTGATAAATATCGTGTTACAGTTATTACTCTAACATACATTATATCCACTCAAGATTATACGATCGTGTCTGAAAGATTAACTAAAACCCGAGTCGCATCCATGACTGGATGCTGCTCCAAGGGACGATAAAATGGAACGTTGGGTGGATGGGAGCTGGTGCTGCTGTGTTGTGCTAAGAGATTTACTAGGAATGTTGCATAGTGTTAATGGTTGGTAATTAACATGAAAAACATGAAGATGACATTAAATGAAGCTATAATCAGTACAGATCAATGTGCGATGTTACAACACTTCGCTGAGAGTGGATCTTGCACACTTTTAAGACATAGTCGTTCAGGCATAGGTGCATTTAGATACAATGTATCTGCTGGTATATTTTCTTCCAGGTAAACGATATGTTATTAGACGATATACATGATGTGTGTAGAGGACATGGCTTCTGTTCTGCTGATCAATAATTATTGCAATATCCCGACACACAGACCAGTAGATAGACGGTGAACAGAGTGATATCTTTTTCTGCGGTTGCAAAGTCTATTTTAAGGTGATTTATTAACGTCGCATGCTCTTGGCTTTTTAATTACATCACAGAAACACTCATTAATGATTTCATTAATTCGGCGGATTGTTGACGCAGCTGCTAAGAAGAATTGTTTTTTGCTTTTATCAGAAATCGCTCGGATGTCATGGTAAAGAAGTAGCATCAAGTGCCTCTTGGAATTTTCGCATTGCGTCACAAAAGCTATTCGTGCTGATGCATTTGGAGAGAATAATTGTTGTTACCAGAAGTTTTCGAGGTTTTTTTTTCGAAAAGAAAAAAAAAACTGAAGATTTCTTCCATTTGGGACCGTCAAGCAAGCATTTTAATACAATCAAGTTCTGCAAAAATAGATTTCAATTGTTTGTTATAGACTATCTCAATGAATCCTTGATTTTATTTAAGAATTATCGCTGAGTATTGGACGTTTTCACTTGAGTTACAATTTCCGTGAGATGACTTAAATCAGAACACAATTACCCAAGACTATAATTATTGTTCAATAAGTACTTAGAAAAAGTTAGAAAAACAAAATAGCTTGTAGAGATTATTACAGCCTTCGCAATAATATCTTTTAACGTCTATTTTGGTTATGAGAAAAATCGAGTCTGAGTTTTTGAAAAAAAAAATCTTGAGTTTAGAATCGTTCTCCAAACATTAAATGTTACTTGATCTTCATGAAAATCATGTGTTTCAATTCCTTTCCCTGAATTTTTTTCATTCTTAATACTCCTACTACTAATACGCCACTACTTCTACTATTGCTAATGCTAGCTGCTATTATTACTACTACTTCTTCTACTACTACTACTACTACTACTACTGCCACTACTACTGCTTCTACTACTATCATTTTTTGACGGGAAACTAAATTTAGTATTTTTCTTTTACGCATGGAAGAAACCTTTAAGAATTCTTCAGCGGAGAATTTTTTTATTTTTTTTCTTTTTTTCACAATGTTTTAAACTCTCTGCACAGCGGTATTTATCAACCATTAAGTGCCAAGAGGATATACTACCTGCAGTATACTCACAAACGATCATACGGCAGGACACATTTTCATTGAATTTTAATACCTGAGCCTTTCAGTCGATTTGAATTGAGCTCCATGTGTTTATCTCAGGAAAAACCGCAAAACAGGAACAACAAAATGAACTTGAAACCAAAAAGTATATACGATGGCTATGAAAGTTTTTATACTCTGAGGACTGGACTAGGGGCGAGTAACATTGTTAGTTTGAATACCAACTGCTAGCTTTCCAAAGATTTTGAGTCAGCAATGTATGTTGCAGAAACAGAAAATAGACTTGACGAGCAGTTCTGAAAAGATATCACGCAGTAAGACGACTGTCGCACCCACAAGGTAGGCGGAAACAGCCTTAAATGTTAAAAAAGTAAGTTACGTAAAAAAAAGCAAACAATGGAAGTAAACAGAAGAGAAACTCATCCAATTCCAGATCCATAGGGAAAAAGCAAAAAAGTACCCTGGGCAAACCATCAAAGCCTTGCTCAGTTTAAATCCAGTACTCAACTCAAAACGAATTAAGAGTAGGTTTGGTAGTACCAGAAGAAACAATAAGCTAGAAATCGGATAAACCACTTGGAAGGATTTGGGTTCAGGCTGGGATCGAATAGTACCAAACAACTACTAGCAAAAATTATCAATGAAGAGGAAGCGTATCCCGGAAGCGTTGGTGATGGAAATATTCCTCTAGGAGGTATCGTCGATGGAGAGGTGTCTTCTCTAGCACTCTCTTCTTTCCCTTCTTGCCGCTGGAGAAGGGATTCCAACAATATGAGAGTGCCAGTATACGAACCCTTATCAGGCTGACAGTGGTCTTAAAACTCATGCTAAGTTGTCAAGTTGACTGGTATAGAGTTTAGAGGATAGTCCAGAAGCATTGCGCGTCTAGGAGTCTAACGCTCAGAGCGAAAATAGCCTTCTACTCCCTCCCACCCAAAAAACGAATACCCATGCTGGAAGGTTACAAGTTGCATCGTCAACAGGCCACAACCTACTAGGTCAACTTGCCTAAAGAGACGCCGTACAAATGGATGATAAATTCGCAACCTACAGCCATAGGGAGGAAAGCTTAGCAGACGTTCATCAGGATTCACATCAGGAACATCTGGCGAGCACAAAACTTGATTCTGATTGAGGAAGACCGTCTATAAAAATTGAGCCAAAAGCCGGGTCATCCAGAAAACCTTGTGCTACTAATAGTCCTGAACATTAGGCGTAACGCTTTAGTCTGACTGCCAAGAAAAGGCTGAACGAACTGCTCATCAAGATTAATGCATATTAAATTCTCTGTGATTACTTTGTAGCGAACTCTCACTTCTCGTCCATTTTTTTAACGCAATATTCCAACACTATTAATCAGTCGTCCATAAATCATTGAAGCTGAAGTGAAACAACCATACAATACTTCATGACTATTCTATTTCTATCCTGATGAAGACTAAATTTCGTTTCCTTGTTGGACAAATTTAGATCATCTATCGTCATCATATCATAGTCTTGTTGTTGGTAGTAGTCATCGTCGTCGCTGCATTGAATCACAAATAGCGCCAATTGAAAAGGGTACAGTGGTGAGGCGAGGAGCAAAGAAAAGATGTGCCAAGCCAACGAAAAGATGCTAGAGATTTCTTCCTTTGAGAAATGCTGATTCGTTTGTTTGTCCATCTGTACGTGCGTCTATCACCGGGCGCAATAACAAGCATTCTCCCGGTAATTGCTAAATTGCAATTTCACGTGGAATGTAAGGAAGGCCCGACGATAAGATGCCAGCGCAGATCAGGGCATGCTAAGTCAAGCCAAAAGCCGGTCAGACTTTAGATACATAGCATGATCATCGTTGAGATGCCGTTGATGATGATAGTGATCAGCGAAGAAAGTGTGTTGATGTTGTAAGGAGGTCGCTTCAGAAGTAAATGGAAAAGTGGAGAAGGATAGTCGGAAGCTGATGCAAGTATTCTCTCATACTACCAGCAAGAATCCAGAGGGAGAGAGTGTTCAAGTGTTTTATTTGTTTTCGCACAGCCTGTCTTTGAAGGTAATAGCCTTTGCATACTTAAAAGACCTTCTCTCTGAGAATGTATGAGGGCTGTTTTGCAGGACTTTCTTCCTGAGCAGACTTGGCAATGCAAACCTCCCCCTTTAAACCCAATGTACTGATCCGAAGAGGTTAATGGACTTTTCGGATCCCGCAATCACATAGCATACACGCATAAATGAAATTTTGCATAGTGACTATGACAAAAATGTCTTGGTCGGGTCATACATCATTTAGTTAGCGCAAAGCTATAAAATTGATCATTCGTGATTCATTCATTGAACCAGTAAAGCATTGACAATTTAGTTCAAATGAACCCACACAGTTCTGATGAGACTTAAAGAGCTTCGGATGTTGTTATCAAATTTGTGTCGCCTATCAATTTCTTATTCCATTCAAAAAAAAGCTTCACGCTCTAAGAATGGAAAAGAAAAGTTACAAAAAAATGAAATAAATTCGGTTACGATTCATTCATGTTCGATCGTCAAGGAACAATAAGAACTCGAAATTGGCCACGATTTCGCAACGGAAGATTGGATCAATCAGTCAATTGATTAAAAATAGGAGAGTATCCGACATAAAACTACCAAATCTGCAATAGATGATGATGATGGTGCTGATGATGATTGGATACATATCGAATGGTACGATGTAATGAGGCTTATTCTCATTAAACGATGCACATGCTCGGAATTTAATACATTTGTAATTGACTATTGACCACATTGGGCGCCCCATGTTCAACGTGTCCAATTCCATAGCAAGGCAGAATTGCAATTGGTCCCAATTCAACTAATCAATTGAAATTGGTTCAGTAGAGCGAATTGTGCGATTGATTGTTTTGCATGTGATCATCGAGCATTACAAAATGGAAAAGCGATTTTTCACATGAGATGTGGTTGGATTGGAAAGAATAAACGAGAGTGGCTTATCTGGACTTTATATGTTATTTACTGGGATCACAATAGCCATGGACTTTATAGATCATACTCACCCCTTGGATGGGTATTCACGGCTCACCAATGCCCAAAAATGGAACCACTGTCTTTGCAGACTGCAAAAAAGTGTCTTGCACTCTGCATTACAACTGTAGAGATAAGTGGTTTGATGTGAAATATGTATGCTGTCTTCTTGCTGAAGACAATCGTCTTCATCTCGTTTTGGGTTAGAATTTTTCATTCTTTATTTAAAATTCAATCCAAAATATAATGGAGTCTGGTGGTTAAGACTGTTTGACAGCATTCTTCCATGTTATCTATCCTTTGGTAAGCAAGTCCATTGATTTTGCGGCAAAGTATTCTTCCACTGCTTCTCGGGCATCCTACCGACTGGTACTTTCACTTCCTGGATTGAGACAGTTTTGTAGCCACCACTAAAGAGCGCTAACACTTCCCAAAAAACCCAATTCTAATGGTACTCAAAGCCTCTTTTCCATGTGATATGTGTAAGTCTTTTAGTGATATGTCTTTTCCATGTGATATGTGTAATATGTATACATTGATATGTGTAAGCAACACTTGTTGGGGAAAACTTGGAAAAATTGTTGGTGGATATTAGGACGAAGGTACAGAGAGTGATGAGAAGGCATGAACATTCTCTTAACTTTTGTATTCATACACAATAACTGACATATACTATTACCCTGGATAAATTATTCTCAAAATTATTTAGCCCCAGAAGGCCAGCCATCGCGATCTCTTCACCAGCCTACGTCGTTTGATTTCTAAGCTCTTTATGTTGCAAAGCTCACGTTCTTTGTGATGTCTATCTAGACTGTACACTACTGTGCGTATCTTAGTGGTGCGTTATGATTTGAAAAGCATATGCGTTCAAATCTTGAAATATATATGGGGAAAATTGGATTACATCACTTATTCGCTTAACTTTACCCAAATAGATGTTTTGGACAAAAGGCTTTTGCTGTTCTCTAGAACAGCAGTCTGATGAAATTCAAGTTACTATGCGACTATGCGAGTTATCCAACGATTCACTCATACTGCGTAGAAATTCCCTGCAATTCATGAAATTCGTTCATAGTCAATGACATTTGATTCACTAACTTTTAAATGAAAAATCAATTAGAAGAAATTTCGCAAAACACTTTGGACATGTCCGAACATTGACTGCGTCCTCTCTCAACACGTCACCCAAGTGTATTGTTGTCTCCGACGTGTTATTTCTGTTTTGGAACTCATACAACATACAATCCCCTAAGTGCACATTTACTTCACTCATCTTGACAGTTTCACAAGTTTACACAGACTGGCGAATATACGATAAAGTGTGCCTGAACTATCGATCAATGACTAATCTAACTGTTTAAATCAGTTTCATTCATTCGAAACCACATTTCGGTTGATTTGAGTCCAACTGATGAATCTTTCGTGGGTTTAGGGCTTGTAGGTAAGTCAGAAACCGTAAGAATATTTCTAAGATATTAAGGACTTGCAGCTTGCTGTGTCCAGCTGATGTTTAGATGTTTATTCTTTGAAAATGTTATAATATTTTTATCATAACTTGGAATCATTTACGTCTCCTTATTTGGAAAAATTACTTGAAAGAAATTCTTATTAGCATAATGCTATCAAATACGCTGTCAATCAAATCTTATTTGCAAACAATTTCCGCCGATAGACAATCGCTCCATCGCCTTAAATACAAAAATTAAATCAGATTTAACAGACTACTTTGAGATAACAACCTGATCGAATGGGAGTAACAAAATGCAAAATACTACACGTAAAAAAGCTAAATTATAAATCTAGACACGAAAATTAACATAAATTTTTATGCATTTTCTTTATATGCGCAACCAACATGCTGGGATGGTCATGAAATGAAATATTTCAATGCTGGTGTCAGATAAACGAGTGCAAAAATAAACAACATATGTAAATAAAGATGGCAATTTCCAATTCCAATGGTGGAATCGAAAAATCCTAACGCTACAAACGCAAACCGAAACTGCCGAATGAGCTCTGAGAAGTTCATTCACATTCAACCTCATTTCCCCGAAGAATTTAAATAGTACTCATTTGTGCCTTGTGATGCGATAAATATTTTCTTAAAACAAGCAAACGGTCAAGATGGGACACTCTTCGGTTTTCCTGTGTTAGTAATAAATTTTGATACACCACGAACTAGTCAGGAGTGACTTCCGTCGGTCCTTGTTTGAACATCAATTAATTACTTTTTCGACCCTAAATCCAACTGGGCAAATTTTCCCACGCACTATCAAAACAATCGTCGCAATTCATTAGCAAATTGTTACAAAAGAATTTTCCACATAATTGTGGCTGTAACATGGCTGGGATGGCCTACCCCATCTATCAAGATCAAGATGAATTCGAAGACGAGGAAAAAGCGTGATCTTCGCTGATGATCTAAAAATACTTGAATGGAAAATGCGCGCGACATCTCAGCCGGCGTGAATTTGTCGAGCCGGGAACCGCGAGGAAGTTTTCGAGTGGGGCGAGGAAAATTCGGAACTTGAGAATGTTTGTTTGAAAGTCTAGGAAAAAAGTCACAGGTTTGAGGAGAAGAAAAACAAAACGACATCCAAGCTGATATTGAGAAGTGAAAATTTTAGTAGCTGTGACGACAGATGTGGGTCAGCTGCCAGTGAAATGTGAGAAAATTTCGAGACTTCATTAACAAACTTGGTGGGAGTTTAAACACATATTTTCCATATGAAGGGACTGATACAAATGATTATTGGACGCTTGTTAGGACCGAAACTTCCAAAGATGTTTCCTTAAGTACTTTTCGTGCTATTTTGAAAGCCTATAAAAACCTCACCTTAGCTTGAAGATTTGAAATTTACAATAATAAAGCTCTTATCTCTCTCTATCGCTCAACCTAAATTTTCTGCTAATCTTTCTGACGTTCGCTATGCAAGTTTATTGTATTTTTGGTGGTAAAAGCTTGAGGTGAATTTTGGCAAAGTGCCAAATAGAAACGACGAGCTAATATTTGGCTCGGAGCTACAATGATTGTTTACAATGCAACATCGTCTAATAAAAACTGAATACAAAACACGCATTCGAATCCGACCGGGCGCTTAAATAAAAGAGTTAAAATTGGCGCATTCCTATCTTAAGCTTGAAACAAAATGAGCAAACAAAATGAGTATTTCCCAGAATAAAATGAGCCGAATAATCATTGCAGAAGATAAAGAAAAAAAAATTAATCTCGTCTTTATTATCAAAGCTCAAAAGTTTGCAACAAAGTTTGAAATCGGGGTAATACCTCTATTAGTTGAAATGTCCATAGATAATAACTTAAGTTTCGTTGAGCTAAAACCAAGATTCAAATCAAGCTAAACTCATTTTCATTGACAATTAATTAGCGTTTTCAAGGGAACGACCGACCCCTATGATGCAGAGCCAGCTTCACCCACCGTCTACTTCCTAACAAAAAAAAATTAAATCTCAAAAAAAAAAAGACGGCGAGAACCATTGGTTTAATAGAGAGCTCTTTTATTATTCTCTTTGTATCTAGGCAGAATGTTGGCTGTAGCATAGCCAACGTCAACCTTTGCTTACCCCATATGGTATATTACAGTTTCCAGGTTATCAAGGAAGAAACCCGGCTCCACGGTCTGTTTCTCTCACCCGATTTAAGACCTTCGGTTGGATTATGATTTCACATCCAGATGTCATGTCCTGCAGAATTATCCTACTGTTTCCTGGACGGTGTCAAATACCTGACGTTTTATTTGAGTTATTTGATAATTCGATTCGTTTAAAAAACGAGGTAGTACGGTTTTTAATTGACTTGACAGAGCTGTTAGAAACTTAAAAAAGTTACAAGTCATGATATACCAACAAATATTTGCTTCGACCAATCAAGGATGGCTTGGTTGGATTGCTGGAAATCCTTATGAAACCTAGTATCGCTGCAAATGCAGTTTATCACCGAAGTTGAATGCGGCCCTATTTGGCGATATCTTAGGTACTCGTTAGAAAGAAGCGAAAAAGTGAGAGCTCTAAACTTCATACTGAAGAAAGGAAGACCTGTTGAGACATCGCAAATGGTGCAGCGATTATAGTAGAAGTCTACAAAATTCCAAATAAATTTCCTAACGTAGGAAGAGACAATTATGAAGAAGAACTTCTTCCGATATTTGAAAAAAAAAACTTAAAAAAAGGTCTCAACGTTCAACGGATGAAACTGACAGCGGGCCGGTGAATGTACTTCTTCTGCAGGAGTTATTCGTCTGATAATTGCGAGGTCTGTTAGGTTTTCAGGTAACTTCAGCGATTGGCTTCGAATAAGTAAGAGCGCTCTTCTAGCTGTGATTCAAAAGAGATTTCTTTGAAAAAATTACGCTAGGAGTTGTAAGTCAAGAGCCCCAATATATTATTTAGCGTTTATTCGCCGGCCAGAAGAAACTTTGGTCCCAGGTTTTTCTAAATACTTAGGCGCTACTTAGAAAACTGATCGATGAAATAGACGATCGAAATGTATAAAATGTCGATACAGATAGACAGCTGCTCGTAAATGAAGGTTGGCATTTTTTCACCTCTTGATAAGCGTTGCTTTGACATTGGAGAGAGGTTTCTCTTCTGGAACTTAGTCTTTGCGAAACATTTTAACGTGAATTTCATGTCGTTCTTGGAAGTTATGGTTGTAGCTGAGAGTCGTGTACTAGAAAATTTGCGTAGTTTATTTGCGTAAGAAAGGGATCAAGATGCTGGATTCCAGTGATTGTTTGACAATCATGGAGCATTAGGCAGATAATGCTGGGGTTTGCTAGAGTATTTAGAATGATCGCCTTCTTTATCCTTCAACAAAGGGCTGTCTGATAACATTAAATTCCCCAGAGCTTTTAACTAGGACTAGGATTACCTCATCCCCTAGTAGATTCCTAGTAGACTCCTTAATTTTATAATTTTTTTTTTAAGTTTTCTTCAATTTCGCTTTTGCCAATAATTTTGAATATTATTTACTGTTAGTTTTTTCCATTATTTTATTGTTTTTCAAATGTGTCTTTAACTAAAGAAGTTTTATGTCTACATGGCGTATTTCTATCTACACCTTATGCTATGGAATAAATCCGACTAGAATTCGGATTGCAAATAATACTATTAAATGTTTTTACTTTAACGAAACAGCAAATCCAAAAAATGAATAAATATACAATATATTTACCAAAAATTTATTTAAATTATTACAAAGAAAAATTATTGTAAGCATTAGTTTAAAATATATTTACTTTCCATTTTACAGGTAAGATTCGAACAATGGTTTGCTAGAGAAAAAACAATGAAGCTGAGTGTTTTGATCCTTGAATAAGAGTGAGTAATTATGGACGAGAATATAAAGAATCTGATAGCTATTATATAGCTCTAAGTTTTTAAATTTAAAAACTTTTTACCACTAAATTCCGTAAAGTATATTATTTTTCCTTCATGATTTCAATGTTTAATTGATTATTTTTATTTACTTGAATTTCTGTGTCTTATCCTTTTCAGAACTTTATTTTCTATCAATAAATAATACTGTACGAATTCAAATCAAAATAATATAAATTAAATTGATAATTTGAATATCCAATTTTCAACATTACTAATATGTACGGTACTAATAAATTCAGGATAAACCGTACATGTCTGACGAGCATTTCATGAGTTATGCATACTATCGTCATTTTTTCCAACAAACTCCACCCTACATGTGTATGCAGTGAAACACACGTGCAGTACTTTGTGTTTGGTCTGACTAAGTCCTTATCGATTTTCGACACGTCTCGTCAGATTCAAGGATAAAGAGAGGGAAAATGTTTTGCATTCATTTTTCACTTTTTCAAGGGTTGAAATTTATCCAAGGATAAGGGACAAGGATTGCTTTAATTTTATTATACTAATTTGGAAAATTTGGCCAAGTGTAATTACTGTACAAAGAATACTTGATTATCCTTAATTGGCTGAGGATTTGTTGGAGTTCGTAGTTAGTATAGTAGGAGACACAAGAAGATGTTAGAGTGAAATTCATGAAACTAAATTGTCTGGCAAAGGTATGTCCTGGCAGGAAAATTAGTTCAATTTATATAATTTTATATTTATACGTGTTCAGAGTACTATGCAAATATTCACAGTGTACAGTAAAAAGTATAAACAACATGTTGCGAAAAATTAAATGTGATTGTTTCACACTTCTGTTTCAAGTTAAGCAATCTTTATTGAAGATGTTTGTTGACTTATTAAAAAAATAATCGTTTGACTCTATGATGTTGCATCCGGGAAAACGGTAATCTACGAGGTTTGTCCCAAAAAAATCGAGCCTACCTATTGTTTTTTAAAATTTTAACAAAATTATGTTGCAATATTATTTATAACGTCCTGGATACTGTATAATTCATTCAAATATAATTCTCTTAAGGCTCCTATAATGTCTGTCTAATCGGATTTTTGGATAGGATAAACTGTATAGTTTCTTTCTTTTTATCTTTGTTTTTACTGTCCATAAACCTGTTAAGACAGGTTTATGCTTCCTTCTCAAAATTTTGCTCCTGCGAAATTGATTGCAGTACAGCACATGTTACTTACAGACTATGTTCTGTAACGTAGAGCTTCGTTGGTTATCGGCAACCAAGGTCCCTCCGAAACCTCTACGACTGTTCACAAACTGTGTTATATATTATCAAATATGTCCTTATTTTGAAAGTCCTCATTGTTCGTACTTTTAAAAACAAATAACAGCAAGAAAACCAAGGGCAGGAATCTGCATGTAGGTTTTTAAATCTGTGAGACGAGTAATAAAACGGAGCTTAATAAAACGGAGTGAACTTCAAATATTTAAAGGTGTAGTGGTTGGATTCTATCGGATCGCTCCTTTCTGAATTAATATTTATCGTAGTGAAGCCACAGAAGCGAACTCAAATCGAATTATCCATATGAAAACGCTCATACCGGATGGCTATCAAAGAAGTGGTTCAATTAAACCTCTAAAACAATCCAAACCACTTCTCTCGATCAATGAAGCATCTAATATATCTGTACCACTTCATCTAATAGCTTTTGAGACATTCGTCATCAATTGAAAGACTCGCCTGACTAGAGATACTTGACTGAACTCATAGATACTTCTTTGCTTTGCTCGAGACCGGCGTGGAAATTAAGTTCCATACCATCATCATCATCACGTTTCGCGTTTTCCACACAACTTCTTCGTTCTGTGCTTTTTCCACTTGACTGGGGGGTCTGAGGCCATCACAAGGCTGCATATCCCATCGTCGATAAAGGTGGTGTGGCGGTTAGCCCCTCTGCAATTACAACAAGAACAACAACAATAACAAAAAGGCGTTCTACACAAACTATGACTAAGCAAACTACCTTCCTTCGTTAACTAGAGCCCTCGCCGGCCGGTGGCGGCGGCGGAAGTTGTGCCTCTCCAAAGCACCACCGTATCATGTTTAACCACCCACCACCCCCCTTTCGCCTGTTCCTCCCCGCATTCTAGCACTGGTCCTCGCAAAGCGTCGACTATCTATAGTTTTCGTGCTACTGCTATCTAAGATTGGAAGCAACAAAAAAGCATTAAGTTCATCATTTTCGATGCTTTTTCCGAAGGCATTCAAAGCGCTCGACGAGCGTGGCACTCAGCAGTATTAAATCGGTCGCGTTTATGAGCGCTTATTACGTGCCCTGTGTTCGGTCGCGTTTCGGGGCTTTTCTTCAGCTGAGTGTGCAGTTCATGTGAGAAAAGTGCAATTTTCTCATGTATGTTTTTCTTGCGTAGAAAATTTTGAATTTATTTTTTGAAAATAATTGATTGATTTTGGTTCAGTTCCGTCTGTCGAAAGTGATTTCCAATCAATTTTCATAGAATGAAGTGATGAAAATTGTGCTTGGAAATGAGACTAATGTGCTCTGAAAAATTCATTGACGTGTACACCAGGAAATATTTCTATGAATGAATGAAAGATAGTTTTTTTTTTCTTGCCCATTTAGTGCGAATGTGATCACAATCGGTCAGTGAGTCATGCACCGCTCAAAAAATAGATAATTATAAAAAAAATCGGGAAAATTGTGGACGTAAATTTGTGCAGTATAGCAAAATATATTGCTGCCACCTTTGAAATATACTCTTTCATGCAATTTCTACATACTAACAACCACAGACATGTGAATATCAGTTTAACCTCTTAAATTGAATAAAATTTCCACGATAGTGTGCAATAGAAATGCAGTAATATGCAAAACAGAATATAGATAATAGAAAATTATCAGATGTATCGGGGCTATGTGAAACTAAGTCACGAGATAAAGCCGACCCCGAAGCTTGTGATCTCTAAGAATGAGTTAATGTGTAGTATACTAACAATTGTAGCAGTGCGATCGTTTCACTTTAATATTATTAATGCAAATATTTTCCAAGCGTATGAGAAGTGCATGACGAGAATCTTTACAAAGATTTATGAAAGTCGTCTGCAAATTTATCGTGATTCAGTTTATTTTTACGTTTGCACGACTCGAAGCGTTATCATCTAACACGTTTGTAAAATTAGATACGACATTTTAGTCGTGTGTTATCATTAAACGAGAATAAAAAAAAAACATTTCCCATGATTTTTTCACTCTCCGCTATGATAAAAACAATAGCTCTCGATTTGCGAATTTAAAATTGAAAAAGCTTCAGATAGGAAGTGATGAAAACTGGAAACAATACTTTTCCACCAAACCAAGAGCGAGAGAGCGGTAGATCAGAAAATAGTGGGGGTGGGGGATAAAATATTGTCAAAACATTACCAACTTAGTAGACTATAAATTATAATCGTTGCAAAAATATTTAAATTTCATATTTTCTTATGATTGAATGTTTATTTATTTACAATATTTGCTCGACGCTTTAGCACATTTTCTTTTTGTCTGCTGATGTCGTAGGCGTTTATGTTTCCAATTATTAAGAAACATTTTTCGGAGGGTTTTTTCCTATCTCCGATTTTTTGTGTATTTTAGTATGATATCATTGTTAACATAGAATTTGCATTTTTTTCGGCGTTACGATAAGTTAACGTCCGTTTGTGCGTGATAGATAGTATATACGTTGTTCCATTCGAATGTGAGATAAATTCAATGACGATTGGCTTAATCTGAAAAGTGGTATTTCAAGAAAGTTTCTAAATTGCTCGAGAGCTGAAGTCATATTTATTATTATTTATTTTTATTTTGTTGTTGTATGGATTGTTGGATCTGGCGTTATTATCTGGTTCGATCTGATTTCGGGTAATTTTGAGGACTACGTAAGGTCTATAATCACATGCAAACTGTTGCTTGCAATCTTATCTACGCATTTAAAGTGAGACTCCGATATATTGATGATGGCGTCATTTGAATCTTTGAACCATGTATTCGATAAGATTCAGAAAAAAGTAAATAAAAATATATTAACGACATCCATAAATTTATTCGCGATTACCTGGATGATTCCATACCGAACGATTGTTAAGCATAATTTCCACACATCCATGACTAACCAACCAGAAGAAAACTATGCAATTTTCTTAAAACTTTCAAAACATATTTTTATTTTGCTGATTTGATTCACATATCAACGACCTCAAGAATCATTATCGTACTGCATGCAGTCCAAATGAATGTTCTTTCAAACTTGTTTCGTCCAATTCATCGTTGTATTGAGAATGAAAATCGTGTAATCATTTAATTTAAAGAAATAACGTTTGGTTAGGGTTCTTTGTCATGGAATTTTATGTTAAGGATATGACATCATTCATGCAGGATGACTGTCCACGGTATCACGTCATCATTATACAAATACTATTAACTCAAACTTATTCGTTTCCAAAGAAATTGAGTTTTTTGACGACAATATTTACGTTAATATGATAATCAATATCAATTCTGTATTGGAGCTCTGATTGCAATGCATGCAATTCTGATAAGTTTCAACTTTAGTGGGCTATGACTCCACAAGTTGAATAATTTTATTTCCTGAAATATCCGGTTTTGCAAGAATTTCATTTTATTTAAAATAAAATTTTTGTTCTTTGCGTTTCGAGGTATCAGTAAGGAGTGTTTTTAATTCTTTTTACTTGTAAGCGGCTATAAAATTTCCATATCCAAATTGTGATAAACAGTGAAAATATTTACCAAATTCCGTAATGCTTACGAAATGTTGTAGAATATTTTATCGAGTGATGATTTGAGAAGAGCTTTAGATATAGGGGCGCTAAGTTCAACATTTTTGTTTATGTTCATATGCATCAAACCATGAATAAAATAAAATTTCGAATACGCAGAATTATCCTTTCAGGAATACTAATTGTTTTACTTATCAAATGCTCATAACACCAACTGTGCTGTTGCGCGGTATGACAATTTCTGCTAGGACACGGTCATTACAATATCCAGGCTTGCTTGAAACTAAACTATCTGAATCTGATATTTACTTAAGTATCTTATTCTTCACAGCTATTTCGTGTTGCTAAAAATCAAATCAGCGACAAAAACGAGTTCTGATTTTTGCTTTTGCTTCCATCATAGTTGGCAGCGTCACACGCAATTTGACACAGGCTTCAAATGTCAAATGTTGTCAGTGCTCAAAGGCTGTTTATGCTGTCTAGTACCTTCGAGTGATTGGCATAAACGTTTTCAACATTTTCAAAACACAACGAATCATGGTCAAATCTGGAAATTTGGGTGCCCAAACTATATCACCTTTTTTAAAACATATCGTGCCGAGAACTTTGATTGGAGCTCTGACGACAGTTGGCATAGTAAGGGTTTTGAAGCCATAAAGACTTTTAGTTCATACAATTGTTTTTCGTGAATTTTCTGATGATTATCTTTGCCCCAGAAGTAACATTTTCGGTTTTTGACTGCGTCTGAAAGTGCGAAATAAGTCGCAGCGGTCATGATGATTTGCTCAAAACTATTTCGCGAAACACCAACTGTTTGAATGACGCTAGTCGCATAAATGACATGATTTGTAAACCGTTTTTTGACTATTGACAGTTGTGTCATCCGATTCCTGCATTGTGAACTAGAGATTTTCGAAATAGTGAAGTTCCGCACTTTGCTGATCTAATCGAGCTCCATATGACATGCAGACTACTCGCTTCTGTAGCAAGAACCTACAGAAACGTAGCTTCTAGGTATAGATCTACAGCACTGCTGTGCCAATTTTCTACGAAATTCCATGGAATGCACATTTATGGAGATTCAGCCTCCCTGAAAAAATCATTGACAGGGCTACAACTCGCCTAAAAATCTTCAAAAATCTTGTAATCATTCATCATTTCCACAACACTGGTGTCAGATATTAACGAAATTGATTTTAAGACGAATTTATGAAAATTTGCAAATAAAACTTAAGTACAATGAGATAAGGATCTTCTGATGAGGTTTCTGAACTCGTGATAATACTTTCCTACCTAGTTGTCGATCCTTTAGAATCATAAAAAATTACAATCCTTTAAAATCATAATCAGCAAAACAGAATAAAAGTTATTCTAAACTACCCTAAAAAATGATAAAAATCAAAATACCCACAAAATCGCCAAAAAAACCAAAAAAAAAAAATCAAAAACAGTTTCGAACTTTTCCAAAAGTTTGTCAAACAAAGGTGTCAATCTGTAGCAATTATTGCTAGATAATTTGCACTCTATGATTGCCGTGACCAAGGGTGGGAATGGAGGGCATTGTGTTTTGCCCGGGAAGTCCTGGTCTGTCTCATCTGATGGGGCTATCGAATAACTACTTGGATTTTGTAGTTGGTCCATCGCGAACAATAGACCAAGAGTATTACAGGCGTCCCGTATGAAGGACAAGGGACGAGAGGGCCTATAGCGGCACAGCAACGATGATAGAATGGAATTAAGCATTCACCAAGGGCATCCTTTTATGCAGACGCAATTGTGTCACGATTATTTCCATTTTACCCAAAATGTTGACCTTAGTTGAACAGAAAACACTTTTCAAAAGTATGTAAGAAACTGCTGGTGCCGCTTGATCGCAGCTTCACCTATTTTCGAATGGTATTGCGTCCAATTGTAACGTTGGTGTCCAATGTTGAAATCTTTTTATAAGATTTGCTTATGATGATGTATTATTTCCTTGAGATTAAAGTTATGATCAAACTTTTAAGTTTCTACATCGTTAAAAATCCTAAAATTTCTTCAGAAGGAGGCTGGATTTTCACGAACTTTCAACAAAAGGTACACTTTCGGTGAAAGGGCAGTCCGACAGGAATTCATTTTTCCGGACCCGTCCATCCTTTGTTTTTTTCCTAAATGTGTTATTGCTATCAAGAAATAGTAACAAATTGTATTCGCTTGAGTCGCAAACTCAGCAAAACTACCCTATGATAATCACAAAATTCAGGGCGATCTAGTTGAAACATGTCCAGTAGGCCAATATGTTAGTGAGCTCACTTTTGCTTGCGGGGACCCTCTGCATCCACTTTAGTTTATAGTTTAGTAATTAGATACGCAATAAAACTCACGTAGCACTTGCGATGGCAAACCATTAAGTCTAATCCTGTTTGCAAGTTTTGCTAAGATAAGCACAACATTAAACGCTTGCTTTCGTAAAAGTGCGATTGAGCGAATGAATTGAAATTGAAATTTTTGAAATAATTACTTTGAGATAAATTTTATGATAGAAGTAAGTAGTTTGTATAATTTTTTGCGAGACAAACTTCTGTTTTATTGATTTGAGGCAAGTAATTAAAAC
This sequence comes from Stratiomys singularior, assembly GCA_954870665.1. Lineage (NCBI taxonomy): Eukaryota > Metazoa > Arthropoda > Insecta > Diptera > Stratiomyidae > Stratiomys > Stratiomys singularior. The sequence goes on along the minus strand of OX940881.1, from coordinate 5,896,329 downwards.
GTATAAATGAAAAGCCGCCTTTGTAATTTTTTTTTGGGGTTCTAAATGACGAAAAGAGAGTAGTTTACAAGCGGTCGCGGAAACAATCTTTAATTTTCTGCAAAATTTATCGAACAAATTTCATCGTATTCAAATTTCTTCCCAGAAAACCATCGTTCCAATCGTTCTCTGCGTCCAATTTGATAATAATTTTATTCAAATAACATCATTCAGTGTGACACCTTATAAAGCCACATTCTTTAATTCGAACTTAAGAAGGTCATGGAAAGAAGACGATAACAACAATATCTTACCACATAACATTGCCATCCATGCGATGAAAGAAAAAAGAAAGATTTTTTATGATAACAACAACAAACAGCAATGGCGCACCAAAGAAGTCGATGATGGCGACTGTGGTTGGTGGACGCGCGCGCAGAGTTGAATCTTCTTCTTAACAACGAAACCACAATTGGAATCCGGCCAGACAAGAATATTGAGGATAAGGCAACTAATAAATAAAATAATAACATAAGTGAGTCCGAGCACGGGGAAGCAAGCGGCATGAGAAGTAAAAATAAAAGAAAAAGCACATCAAGCATGTGTAGAACTAGTACGAGAAATTGCAAAAGTACGAAACCTATACCGTGTGCCAGTAACGTTTACGAACCAAAGAAAATTTTCGTATCTTTCACAATTTCTTCTTTCTTCGTTTGTTGCTTTGAACTGTTCATCATTTCCTTGTTTTTCTTGTCTCTAGCAAGAATCTTGAACGAAAACTACAACATAAAGCATAGATACTAGATACAACGCTTGTGTAGAAATAAAACATTAGAAATTTCGATTGAGATTGAAATTCAGAAAACAACGCAGGAATAGAATGAATAAATCTAAAAGTGCAAAAAATGAGACAAAAAAAAAAAACATCGAAACTCCAACAAAATATGTATAAAAGATATTTTAGCATGCATTTGACTCGGTCGCTTCGCTAACTTAGATACATTAGGTATAGTGCGAAGTATAGAACTAGTTCTTTTAACGATCGTGAAGATGCAATTTGATGGTGTGGTAAGGCTGGAGTAGACAGAAAAATGCTCAAGGAATTTAAAAAATTGCCAAAGGAATTTGTCGAGGAGGCGGATGATGATACATGGTGAGCATGCATCGCTGTCGGTTCAGCATGAAGAAGTAGAAGGAAGAATGTAGAAAGAAGATTTGACTGAGTTTACATTTACATACTAATGCTGATTCGCGGTGGAATTTGGGACAATTTGATGTTTCTCTTTTATTTATTTGTAATGTACCTCCTGCATAACTTGTTTTCAAGTTTCGTTGCTTGTTTTCAAAGATAAAATCAATCAGGCCTTAGAAGATTGATGACACTTTGCGTGGAAGTTGTAAGCCATGGAAATGGAAGTAATTTGTTAAATAAGATCAGATCTGCATGAAATTTACTGTTTTCAAACGGCATTCCCGAAAAGGATACAATTTGGGTTAAGCTTTAGTGAGAATTAAGTTTTCTCAAGATGAAGGTTCGCTTTCACGACTCTGAACTCCAAAATCACTAGTTTTGTCACAGCCGTGATATTGCTGAGGGTCAAGTCCATGTTTCCTTGAACCGGACTAGAAACAAGGACAAGGAAAATCCATGAGTTAAGTCCCGGACAAGGAACTTATTAAAATCATCAAATTTTACAGTAAATATTTTATTGGTTGAGATAATTTTTTCCTCATTACGAATTAAACTATCATAGAAAGTTGGCACCACAAAGGACTTTCACCTAGTTTGTAAATATCCGTTGACATCACCATACAATATTGAGATTGGCGTTTGTTCAGAAACCCTGCAATCGCAACAATTTAGGATCTTCTCGCAGTCAGGGGTAGACCCTTCTAATATTGTAAAGTCACAATTAGGGTGAAATCGATTTTTTAAATTTAAAAACAAAAATCGCAACGATTTACCCCTCCCCTAAATATTCTTGAAATTTTCAAACTCCTCCGAATCCTTTGAGCCTTTCGTTTAAAGATATTGATGCTAAGCTCGGTAATCTCTGGAATATATAACGAGGTTATTTGATATTCTCTAATGGCTATAAGTAACGATAGGACTCGTGGTTTGTCAAGAATCTTCAAGTTTAAAACTAGTTACGATATCCCAAGTTATTGTAGCATCTAGTTTTTCGCTTCCCTGAAAAATCCAGGGAAAAACATGATCAAATAATAAAATTGTACTTGTGAGATTCAACCAGACATCTCGCGTCAGACGTCAGGGGAAATCATAAAGAGCACTGTCTCATCACACTTTCCTCGTATTTTCATTGAAAACCAGGTATTTTCGAAGCTTTTCCAAAAGCTTCCTAGAAGCTCGCTTCGAAGTTTGATTTATCGGGGACACTTTTGGTATGCGGTAAAATCTCTCAAGCCTTCCTAAGTATTTCAAGTTAATTAATCACAAAAGATTTACGTATCCACTATGTAGAAGAATAAAACCATTTCCAATGCACCATGTCCAAAAGGACAAAAGAAAATCAATTCGGTGAATTCTTGCTGTCGCCATCACCATCACCATTATCATCACCCTTGACATGATCCTTCCCATCGGATGTCGTAACAAATTGCTGGTAGTGAAATTTAATGCCAAGATTTGCATTTCAACATGTCAAGATAAACATATGAGCCGTTCAAATAATTGCAATCTATTAAAATCAGTAACTTCGTGCACTACCATACGGAGATATTCTGGAGCACGGGGTATCATAAATATGATGAAAATTGCGGACTGGAACGGCTGCATACATTTCTTCTTGCAGATGCAGATGCAAGAGGTTTTTCATGGTGTTTTGCAATTTCTTCACTTTGATCTTAACGACAACCGTCTACAATGATCGGCAGCTGGCAATGCTGCAAGTATCTAATTCCCGAAATAGATTGATGATGAAGATAAAGCCGATGATGATGACGACGCTGCTGGATGAATGGGTGGTAAAAAGGAATGTTATGGTTATAGTGTACAAAGTGCAAATGACTTGTTCAACCGTATGGTGGCGTGGTTGAACTCTGAAATAAAACTGTTTAACCTTTCTTGCACTTAAAATTCGGGAAAGATATTTGATTTCATTGCATTTAGCTGAAATTTTAATTATCCGTTGAATTTGAATGTGTAGGAAAAGTGTCTTTTTACAGCAGTCCCATATACGCATGATCCCCATATGTTCAATCGGAGAAATCTCGGCCCCAAAGTGTTCAAATATGTTCTCAAGACTGTCCAAATTTCTGTCATGCATAGAAATCCCTAACGATCACGATCGTTTCCAAAGTCATCTTTATGGCTATTATATGATTTGTTTACCGCCTGTTGTCGCATTCGTTATATTTCGAAATTTTCTTATTTTGGAAGCAATCCAACTTGTATTGCTCCATTTAAGGAATCTTCTATTTGGAACTCTCCGCAGTCAACGTCTGGAATTTGTTATTGGGATTATCTTCAGACAAACCTCGCAAGGGAACGAAGACTATACATGACATTCCCTCAGCAAAAGACTTGATATAAATAAATTGTATACAACAAATTTATATGATTGTCGTTCTAAGAGCTAATTCTAACATATGAAGACAACGAACGCGATAGACAACTGTGGTCCATTGAGGAATGTAAACACAATGTCTAGGATTTGAAGTGACGATGATCGAAGGAGAATCGTGAGATCTTTTGTGCAGGTGAATTATGAATAGAAGCGCCCGACATCGATGTGAACCTGAACAACATATCTCATGTGTTTACTTTCACATGCGGATTCGTTCCATTAAGATGTATACGAAGCAGGAAATTCTTTGCAGACAACTCACATCCGTGCATTGGATCAACTTACCCAGTGTAATCACTCATCTTCGCCGTATGTTTGAGCAAGTGTAATTGCTTTGCTGTTCATTAACTTTTTTGGGGGAATTTTGGTGGTGTATCATCTTGAAATATTTTGAAGACATATCAATGTGCTAATTAATAGATTTGTTTTGTAGTTATTACATATATGGGGAAATCCATAAGTTGAACATATTTTCTCTTGTGGGAGTTAGCAGGTGCCAAAAAAGTTTTGAACAAAACGGTCAAAATTCTTGAGACTTGATGGTAATTTTATTTTTTAACACACAACCCAATAGAATGCGTACTTGCCATTACCAATAACGTCAATCGCATTACTTTAAGCTTTGTTTGGAGCAATTTCCTTATATTTGGTCGTATAACGTATAAGTACTTCACAACGCACTAGGATCCGATTGACATTTTCTATTAGCAATAAATTCTTACTAATTAAAATATGTCCATGTGCATATGCGCCACTCATATGTGGCTATTATTCATAATATTCAGTTGCAATTTCTAATAATAGGCTGGTATGTGAAGACCACAAGTAAAGTGCTTGCAGTCATCTATTATTGCCATCTATAGTCAAACAATACTTCCTAGAACAACGAGTGAACCATTCAAGAGCTCCAAAGCAGTTTTCTTAAGAAATTTCGTGGGTAACGGCGCATTAGCGTGTATAATTAGAAGAAAACGAAGGACAACAAAAAAAGAAAAAAATAAACATCTTATGTATATTAAACGTTTTATGATGATTGAATCGTTTGAGGAAGACAGTAGCTAGTTATCTTAGATAATTAAGCAAACAGCATAAGTATAGGATATTAAACAATGATGACGATATAGCAAGAAATTAATAAATGTATAATATAGTTGATGGACGTTTAGAGATATACATTATCCGGTAGTTGTAAACATGTCATAAACGTGCAATGGTTTTAAATTTGCAACGAAAAATATATTTTATGTTCATCAATAGCCATCATCTGCAGATGTTGAAACATAGATAAATGTACTTGTTGACTATGGTGGCTTACAAATGTAAGAAGACTTATATGTTGAGTACGAATTTGATATGCATACAGTTAGGGCAAATTTTTGAATGTACTTGAAGCTCACATGGACCCTAAGGGTCTATACGTGACCCCTTTGTCTTTTCTTAGTTTTTTCTTAGTGGTTACTAGTGGTCAATGGGAAATTTCGGACTAGCCTGATACTACATTTATGGGTCTGTTACTCATTCTCAATAAATATCTTTTTCAATAGCAGCTGCTAATCTGTATAGATCAGGGACTGAGAACATCGGCTGTGGGTCGATCTGCACATTAAGAATTCACTTCCTAGTCTGCATTAACATAGCAAATACAATTAGAGTGCCAACAGTAGGCGAATCACATACGATAGCATGAAAATTTTCCCATGCTAAATAGAAAAATTTGTACCACACCTAAGCAATCCGTGCCGTGATTTCAATAAAACATCAATCTTAAACTGCATGCATATTGCAACATCCACCATATGTTCGTCGAATTCTGATCATACCTTCATATCAACTCCAAGGCCCAAGGTAAGTGTCTCTGCTGGTAGAGTACCATTTCGTTGCAACATACCAACATCTGAAACAAGTTAGCCCACTATACGCAGTATAACTTAGCTTTCATCAAGTTAGTCGCGCAATCGCAAGAAACTCTGCTTGCAGTTGCCACTGATTTATAGTTGATTTGAAAAGCAGATTTTCATTTTCTTAGGCAACCTCCAGACAACATCAACCCGTTGAAGGGGCCGTGAAACAGTCCTAAAAGGTCCGACACGTCTAGTTGTTGTCCCTCCCAATGAGGAACTCAATTTCACTGGAAAGAACAAGATCAGAATACCAATTTGTTGCGAGGAGGACACGATTGTGCTGATACATTAAAGTTGATCGTGTTGGAGTTATTCAACTAACCACAAGCACTCCAAACCGACAAACACAAACTTAATTGAATTTCTAATTAAGTTTTATTTTATAGAGAGAAAGATTTGTCATCGGATAATTTTTTTCTATGAAAAAAATTTGAGACAATCGACAATAATGAGTTCCAGATGCTGCAATCAGCAGAACCACTGGAAGTTGAAGCGAATGCTTGGGGGGCTCGAAAGAAATTTTATTAGTCAAACTCTTTCTCAGAAGCAATTACAAACCCGCCGAAAATTTGGGTGCTAAGTGATCATTCGAAGCCGCATTAATGTGATAATTGGAAGGCTTATAGGACTCAAAAAGATTATTTTAATTATTCTATCGATGTGTAGATTCTCCTTTCTTAATAACGAAACATTTTAAGACACTCCTACAATTGCTCTAAATGTTCAACCAAATTGTGTACATATTAGAACTTCTTAATCCGACACAGTCGAATCTTTAACCTCAATCAAATCAAAGGAATGACCTCTTGCTAAAAACAGGTCACAACATCCACCAATTTTAGTAACCATCTCAAAAAGTCGTTCGTTAGGTATTGAGTTTATTTGCGTTAGCAGGTAGGCGCCAAGAATATTTTCTCAGACATCGGACTCGTTTCTCAAGATATGATACGAATTCTTCGTACATTATCCACATAATATCGAGTCAAACGATTGTCCAGTCTGTCGAATTTGCACAGGTAGACCACGGTAACAAGTTAACTTTCCGGTCGTTTGTGTTTGGAACCAGTTTCGCGAATGGTAATATAGCCAAAACAAAAAAACAATAAGTTGAAGAAGGTGTAAGACACCACCAAATGGGTGCAAAAGATTCATTTTTATGGCTTGTGGGAAATCCTTGCATTTTTCATAACAACAGTCGGCCTACATTTAGAAATGCGTGCTTTGTGCATAGCTTACATGTAAATATGTTAGGATATTGGACCATATGTTACTGTTTAATGCCTTACCGTATTCAAGAAACTTTGTCATTCGTGATTATTTTTCATGGATAGATTTAGGGGAGAAAACGGAAACCAATTATTGTACATATAAAAAGGGATTATCGGCACAAGCACGTCTATTTCCTGGAATTATGAAACCATGTCTAATTATAGAATAAACTACAAAAGTAGCTTCATCTATGCTGGAGATCGGAAACATGTTCAAAACCGGAGCTTCAAAACCAAACCAACCAAAGTTTAAGATGAAAAGAAATAGAAATTCTTATGGTCAATTTAAAAAAATAATAATGCGGTGTGAACAATTCACCCCTGAGTATCCTTTGTTGCTAATGTGTAGTCTTCTAGGTCTGCTTACTTAAGGGTGTATATTTATAGGAGCGCTTGCGCAAGCTCACGTGGTACTTACCCCAAAACGAGCCTTAGATTCCTATTATTCAGACTTTGTGTCGGCATAAACCCGAACTGTTTGAATGACCTACTGAAAATTGAAAGCTCCCTAAGCTAGTGAGAAGCTTGTAAGCTTTCATTGAAGCTCATTTGCTTCAGTATCGTGGCTGCTACAGTACGGCGTATAAGTTTTACGACTTAATAAGGAAAGCAAGATAGCTATTCATTCTCCCTGGGTCCTTTCAGCAATCTTTATTTTCGCTGAAAAATAGTTTTATTCTCGTAAGTAGTAGTTAGTATGAGTTGCTAAAACAAAATTTAAAAGGGTTGGACTTTGTTAAGACATACTGAAGCCTCATAATAAAAAACATTTTAAACGATTTCAATACTATGTACTATGTATATAACTACTCATAATTGCTTTATCGTTTTATTTAAGCTCCTAAACAATTTTTCTAGAACAATAATAACAACTAGGTCTTATCTTTTCGCACTATTCATTTCGGTCTTAAACGCCAAAACAGTATCTTCTCAATACGCATGTAAGCCGGCCATTTGCAAAAGTCTTTCAAAATAAACTTAACATTTATTTTCCTTTTTTCACGTTCAATGCTATTATTTGTTTGCTATTGTTAGTTTCTTATCTAAACACGATGACGACAACGACTATTATGACAAATTTAAATGTTTAAACGATGTCGAATCGACACCAACAATGATTAATAACTTATGATAATATTTTCAAGGTGGTATTGTCACTTTTAGCGGTTGGGCATTATTGTTAAAATTATTAATTATTCTACACACATGAATAGTAATATAGCACGAGCTTTTAAACAAGGAAGGATATAACGTTTGGTATTTAAGATAAATCTATTTTCATGGTCTCATTGTACTGTAGTGGAGTGATATGCATGTCATATTGAATTTGCATAACAAATTCTTTGTGAATGATGCGATGACAATGATACATGAGATCAATAAAAAAAAGGTGCAAGAAGACAAAAAAAAAAACTTTGAAACGGAAGTCAATCTATTACGTATTTTATTTATTTGAGTATGATGCAGGTTTTATTTTTTTTTGGATTTTATTTTGTTAAAAATCTATTTTTCTCATTTTTTTCGCCATTCCTAAAATAAACTTTTTGCTGCAATGACTTTTGATGCTCGGCCAAGTGAGCAAATCAAAATGATTTCAGGCATAGGTATTCGATTTCTTATAGTTATCCTAAAGTCCTTGGAAATCCTTGGAAAGTTTCAAATATATAAAAAAGAATATTTGTATATAAATATAATTCAATGGCATTTAAATGCTTAAAGGCTTTAAATGCCTCAACGAAAAATTGTGATTAAATGCTGGTACAAGCATCGTTCCTTCATTCAATGTGTTTTTACAGGAATTTGTTTTCTGGTCATATAAGGACGTAGTGTTTATTGTCCTATTTCACGAGTTAGTCGCGAGGAAATCTTACAATATACTCCATATTTTTCGATGCTAAGAAGCAAAATGCAGTCAGTGTAAAAATACTTATAATTCTAAATATTACACAGAAAATAAGTCCTAGTCAGGTGCTGTCAATAGATGTTCTTGTTTATCTCTTCGTCATAATATTGACAAAAATTTCATTATGTTTTCCATTTTTATATTGAAAACGAGGAAAATTGAACTGAGTTCTCTCTTTCGTACCAGGTAAGTTTTTGTCTCTAGCAAGCTTAATCTTGAAATTATTGAAACTAACGGTGCTTTTCTAAAATGTTCTTGTAAACTGGAATGGAATCGTCTACTATGAGCAACATTCAGTTGAATCCTTCAGACGAATTATTCTCAAGTCTACTGTGGACAACGAGAAAAGTTACGGCAGGGAATTGATGGGAAAAGGGAACCCGAATTCGACAAAAGGAAAAGAATTGTCTTGCGAATTGACAATGCTCGGCCATTCAACATTCGTCAACAATTCTTGGAGCTTTATTGGAAATTTACGCCCATCCATTATATAGTTTAGACAGAGCACCCTGTGACTAACCTAGTGTGATCTGGTCGGATTTCTACAGAAATCTCTTTCGGAAAAATACTGTGGAAAACAATTCAGTTTTTCAACCCTTTTCAACAATTTTTCAACCGGAAACCACAGAAGTTCTTCGTGGACGGTATCTTGGCTCTACTCAAACAATGGTGCACGCTTTTCTTATAAAAACTTGACGTGCCTTTTCCCGTGCCTTTTCCCGTGCCCAATATTTTGGAATCGACTGCTCGGATTTGGTTATTCCAGGGCGCGATCGGGTAACCCAACATTTGGAGACGTCACATATGAGAAGCCAAGGGTCGAAAGGTCTCTAACGCTACGACAATGAGGAATTTAAAAGTTTCGGTTGATTTGCAAATCATCTTATATATATACCTATAAAGGACATAAGGCTTGATCTTAAAGAAACTGAACCTCAACTGAAGATCAAACCATATGTTTATACTCTGATGCAAAAGACACACTTCAAAAGGACGTTAGAATTGTGTTATATGTTCTCGTTGGTGTTGATCACAATTCTGAAACAATTCCCATCCGAGATGCTGATAATTTTCCGCTGAATCAATCAATATAAAGATTGAAAACCCTTACCACCTACTATTTCATAACATTCTTTAAGCATTTCCGTAACAGGTGGTCACAATTGAAACCGCATCATCCAGAAGTTCGCAGAAAATCAATTATGCAAACCGCAGAGAAGTAAAAGTTCTTCAAGTACATCCCACACGTTGTATTGCGAAATATATACATATGTCACATAACGAACTACTTATTGATGCATATGGCTCATATGATTCATACCATCCATGCTTTTTTGTACAGCACATGAGGCTTCCCTGAGTACCTTAAAGACACTTCTCGACCAATTCACCAACGGATGGCCAAACGAATGTATGACAATTTTTTCGATGACCAAAATTGAAATTCGTACACATTAATCACAGTGTGGCGCAAGGCCACTCGCTGAATCGACAGATTTTGACATAAATTACCAAAAATTAAAAAGCAATAACTTTTGTGGATATTATCGTTGTATCTTTCTTGTGGCACGAATGAATTCAACACTGTTGAAATGGATATTCGTTGTGAAATTACGAATTGATACCAAAGTACATGGCCAACCACATTAAATAGGCTCCTGTGTGTGTGCTGGAATGAAAGGTTAACAATGGCCAAGCTAGCACTCCTCAATGACCCTTTATTTCTTTGAATTCGAGTGCACTATTATTTTTGGTATTGCAATTTCGTTTTCGCGGCCGCAATTTGTGCTATGCATCGAATAAATTCTTGAACAAAATTTAATGTCAAGCGCCACTCAAGGATGTCTTAATCCTCGTCTACCACTGAGTTTAGTTAGCCAAAATTGCATCATAGCCACACCAATCGACCAATCAAAATCCTATTTATCCCCATTGTCAAGACAAAATTAGGTTGATAATACATCACGTGCGAAATTACAGGTGTTGCGAATAGCTCTTTAATTGGTCAATTGCATAAGTAAATAAGTAATTACCAATTCTTGTCCGCCGACAAAATATAATCCCAAAACAACTGTTGTCAACCAAATTTGGTCACTTAACGCGTCAGCACTTCACCTCGCGGCGGCGTTTCAGTCGACGAAAAAGGAGGCATAAAAAATTTTTCCTTTTCACCATTTCATTCGCGTAATAACTTACCAAATTTGGACAGAGACGATTTGACATTGAGATCGCACCATCTTTTCGGACCATTGTTGTTCTTTGTCGTGGTCATGTCTTGGCCGTTGGATGTCCAAAATCTTCTGTGATTACTCAATTTTTTGACCAATTTTGGCACTGAGGTGATACTTTGACAACTTTTTCATGCATATCCAATGAAAATTATCGAATTCGTTCGTTATGGGAAAACGTTAAATTTGGATTTTCCTCGACTTCTCGGGGCATATAATTCCTCCTCCTTCGCCTTTCTAAAATAATCCCATTTTCATGAAAACGGATACAGCTTGTCTCACTTGTCTCGCATGGTTATGCTAACTGTCTATCTCGATATCGGAATTGATGTCAGATAAAAGATATTTGTCGAATATGGAGATTTATTCTTGATTTGAGTTCAATGTTAGGGTAATCAACTCAAGTGGGAGTCAGATAGGGAGAACAAATCGAATGCTGGAAAAATATTTATTATCAATTTATTTTGCCTTTAACTGTTTTTTGGTCTTTATATTCGGTGTGATTTATATGTACGTTTTGCATGTATGTAGGTTGATCTGAAATCGGATAGTCTGACTACGCGCTATGTGATCGAATATTTATATACTATTACGTGTGGCGTATTTTAAGGAGAAGCAACCAATTGATCTCTAAATTGATGTTAATCTGTTCATTAGATTTGTTAATGTCAACGATAAATATAGAGCAATGAATAAACGCTTCTGCGGATCGGTTGAAAACAGGTGGGAACAGAAGATTTGTTATGGACATTAGAAAAATAACTTGGTTTTAATGGAAACGCCGGACAATAATTTTGAATTTTTTTTATGAAGAATGTTCAAAACTTTATAAAAAAAATTGAAAGTCTTTTTGAATTTCTGCATTTTCACAATGTTCAAAATTCACAACGTTTTGAAGAAAAAGGAAAACATTTATTGTGGAATAACGAAGACCTTAAAAAAGACTTTCTGGGTCGCTATCTCAAACAAATAGGAGTTAAAACGAACAACAGTCCCGAGCTCTCGAGGCGAGAAGAAGAAAAACTAAGAACATATTCGTCTGGATTTTCTGACCCTCACTTTCAATCACTTCAAATGACTGGAGTAATAGATGGAGAACATAGTTGGTATACCTGGCGACCGAACTACGACTTTTCCTTGATGTATGTGAGAAGCCCGAATATACCATCTGGATAAAAATTAATTCATAGGTGGGGAGCTACGAGTCAACGGTAGCTTTTGATGTATGCAATAAGACAATCTGAATAAACAATTTAAAAAAAGAAGACCCATTTATATTTTAAGAAGAATTTCAACGCTTATCTCTTGCCGGATTCTCGTTTTTGTGTCTTCTTCTTTTCTTCTCTGGATGGTCAATTATCTTCCTTTTTGTTTGTGGCATAAAACCTGATTTAACTACTCATGTATCATAACAGTTGATATCAGCATTATTTATATGTTGAATTCTTTGGCCTTGGTCACAGAATGTCGTTCGCAAAGCAGTTGTCTGTACAACAAACACGGGAACTGCAGGTTTCCTGAAAACTTAATTTTACAAAATATAAATCATATCAATTTTATCCCTTTGCAAATATTTCCTTGTAATACAACTGTACAATTGCAGCAACACAATTGTCATATCTCCGTTCCTATTGTTCAAAATATCCCTGAAAGTGGTTGAAAGTCAGTCAACTCAGCTACATGAGTTGCGGTGTTGTCGTGGTGCCACCCCGGGAACAGATGTTCGTTTTTTGAGAACAGACCCTGTTTTAGATTGAATCTAGTGATCAAATGACCAAAAACTCGAGTCACCCGCAAAAGACCAGTTAGAACGAATGGCCCAACATAACGTAAGCCCTGTCCTTGTAGCAAAAGTACGCGCATATGTCATATATATCTGACCTAAAGTTATTTTGGTTCAGATGAAAAAAGAAAGGCAATTCTCATGAGACGAAATATTATCCTTACGTTCCCACGGATATCGAAAATAAATAAACATCAGCTTGTGGCATAGGTGACAGGTGTGATGACAGGTGCTTGCTCTTTTCATAAAATTTTCAATTGCATTTTATCAAAAAGGTAGCTCTATCTCATCGCTGATGCTGTATATTTCGACATTTAGCTCAGTCATTGTTTGTGGTCCATCTGCACAAAGTTAAGATATAAGAAAGCCTCAAAAAAGGGAATCGGTCAGTTCCCATCGGACCCTTACCGTTCGGTAGCTTACTGAAAAATGTGAAAATTGCATAATGCAAAATTTGTGTTACTTTCGATGATGGGCAACCAAAATATCTATCAGGTCCAGGATTGTCAGTAATTCTTCGGATTTGTGAACAAGATGAATATACCTTGCCAAGGATCATTACAAGGGGTAAATCAAATGATCATTGCTTCGACATCGAAGCGCACGTTTACGGTTTGGAAATGTTGGAATGGTGTCGCCCAGACCCCAAAAAAGAAGACATTTTCGGTCAAATGTGAGGGTTATACTGACAGGTTTCTTTGATGCTGTGCGTGTAAGTCACCACGTTTACCTTCTTCAAAACAACAAAGGACTGAACTAGCCTCACTACATTGTTGTTTTGAATCGTTTGAAGGTTCCAATCGTCTTTAATGCGTTCCACCATCCGTCTTAAATGCGCAGAAATCTGATGGCTGATCTTTCTATCACAACAACGCTCCAGTCTGTTCATTCAAATCCCTAAATTTTTTGCCGAATACTCAATCGTTGCTCTTTCTCAATACTCGTCTCACCATGCTTCCTGTTCTTCTTACAAATGCCTCTAAGTCACAAGACGCTTGAATGGGGGAAAGTTGGAAATGATTTCTGAGATTAAGGAATTGATGACCATTACAAAAGAAGCGTTGCTATTTGAAGATGTGCTAACACTGTTGAAAAGAGTGTGTTTATTGAAGATTAAACGCAATTCTGCACATCCAAATGCAGAACATTCTGTGGCTTCCACTTCTTACAGAACATTCTAATTCTGACCACGTATTTTGTAAAAAGAACTGCTAACAGCTGTCTATTTGTTATTAAAATAACAATTTGGAAAATTAAACTTAATTTTTTCTTGTTTCCTGTTTTAATTGCAAGTTATGTGCAAACGATTTAATAAGGAAAATTATAAAACTGTCTTTGAAAAGAATTAAATAAATCAAAACTAGAAACTACTGATGAATATTCAAGTAGATTTTCTGCTTCCTTCAATGAATTGCACAGACGCTTTCATTGAGCTTCAGCTGCTGGTAGCAACATAACAACAACACCAACAACAACAATCAATCTACGTTATTCAATGCTAAACCTGCATTAACCGCCTCCAGATGCAGCTTAAAATCCCACAATAAGCGCAACATCAAAGATTAAAAGACAAAATGAGGAAAAATAAAATAAAATGAAAACAAATAAAGCGCACGAAAATAACGAGACCTTGTGCCAATTTTTCATAACAATTGTTTATGATCCGCTAAAGAAAGTGAATTCTGTCTTGCGGCGGCTACCACCATACAAGGGTGTGTTTAACCAATCTCTTGAATTAATTTATGGCTACTTTGTAACCTTAAGCACTTATTTACTACTTAAGATAGTTTTATTGTTCTTGGTCTTTCATCATTGTTAAGTCATTGAACGAACGCCCATTTAATAAGGGAGTCATTTGCCAAAAACAAAGAGAGCTTAATAATGTGAATAAGTTGGATAGCGAATAAAGACTGATAGTGATTACTTCCTTGATTTAATCAAGTCTTAAGTGAACGGATCGATTCTAAATTAGCTTGATGTATTTTTATTGGAACGGAAGGAACGTTCCAACACGGTGCTCGTTACTTTGTTACACTATTATGCAATGTCTGCATTAGCTTTGCATAACATAACACCAAAAACTTGTTAATTGGAGCATTTGCAAAGGATATAAACCAGATTGTTACATCAAGCACTCGTTGATCCCTTGCATAGACTGGTTATACTGTATCCATTTTACTTGGCCCGCTATAGTGCCGTTGTCAGAGAAAGTGACTAAAATTCAGCTCGAGGTGCTATTGAAGCTCGCCTACACCATTTCAAAGAGATTGGACTCGAAGGAAGGCAAGGCGAGACAAGACAAGACAAGGCAAAGTGCGCATATGATGATGACCAAAAATGGGTTGACAAGAAAACCCACGATTATTACATTATTCAATCAGTTCCTACATTACATCTACATATTGGTCTGAGGATCTGACTTTTGGATGTGGTCGCAAAAGCCACGAGATTGGCAATTATGATACAGACATGCTTTAATTTGCCTACTATGTATCAGCACGGATTAGATTGGATAATTAGTAGGAGCCGATTTCAGCCAATTTACCACCAGCTGTTTGCTGAGCGCTAGACGATTTATGACGTGGATTTTGAAATGGACCAAATCCAGGTTTAACGATCGCCACTTGGATATTGCAAGCAGAACTTATTTTTCTCTAGACTCTCCTCTGATCAAATGAGGAGGTAAAAGTTCCTTAAGCTTAGTAACCTGCATCGGTCCATCTTCCATTCAGTTGATTCCTGGTAATTTGATTGTTTATCCTGCTAACCATAGCCATGTATGTGTATGGCATGTTTTCTTGCCAGAAGCTCAACAACCAATTCAAAGTTTGGCTTCCATTCAAAGACAATTCAACGTCGGTTGAAGTACTCAGCCCCGACTCAAAGGTCATCGCCAATTTTCAGAGTTCCACCATTAAGCTCCTTTGGCCTATTTATATCTTGTTATTATTCTCTGATTGAAATGATCTCGGCAAATCAAGCCTCCTTCACATCTAATTTGTTGATGTTAATAACAATTACCCATAATGACTATATCATTTTAAGCAATTTCGCCGTGATCTTATAAGGTAGTTGCGACATTCACCATGAGTGACACAGTCATTTCAGAACACCTACAGCTTCAATGATCATTTATGATCAATTCTTTCGCTGCTGAGACAGGTACAACAGCTTGTTTGTATCAATGGCATAAAAATAGCCAACCTGTATGATGTCATAGTGCTACTCCGTTGATACCAGTTGAAAAGAAGTGGAATCGGGCACATTATTTGAGGGGGATGTAATAGCATTAAAACTGAATCTCGCCGCAAGGAAGCAATACAATGACTTTTTGAGGGCCGAATAAAAATATCAAATGATCACAAGAGAATGACATGGACTTTGTGCAAGTGGGCAAAAATAATAATGCGATCAGATTTGCCCGATTTGGTTATGTAGATTTAATTCGATTATTTACAAAATACTTCCAGTAAGGTCGGCCGATCGGTTGATTGTTAGTTGATGATTGTCTAAAACGGTGGCTTTTCGCACTTTGGAATGTGATAATGGAATCTTATGTGGGCATCCGTCTCTAGTCGAAGTGAAGTTGAGTAGGAGTAATTCCATACATTGTGCAGTACAGTCAGCATTGAAGTGGCTCTAAAATCGTTTGAATTTACTGGTTTATAAAAGTGATAGACCCTTTAAGTGGAATGCACTTTTCGAGGCAAGTTCAAGAAGGAGAACAATTTGGACAGGCCTTTCACAGAATAGAACTGTTTGAGGGTGGAACAAGAAAGAGTAATAATCTTCTTTATTGCAAAATAAATGCTCAAAATTTTCCCATTCATCTTCTGTCCTTGCAAGAAATGCTTGAAGCAATTATCCAAAAGCACTCTTGGAATTAGTACAATACCTCATTACCATCCCAGTACCGATTTAACAGAACTACAATGACTAATCAATTCAAAATACGCACTCAGCCTACATGTGCAGAGTATTGCATCCCATTTTTCAATTGGACTTACTTCAGGTGTATAACCTGGTGACAATACACCTCATCTACTTGATTTGGTTTGTAGAGACCATTTCGGTTAGCAATTCAACCATAACCATCCAATCTAAGAAATATGTTGTGAGTGTAGGCTCTTTTTGCGCTACGCTATTTGGTGCTACTATACCCACACTTTTGAGCCTACTTCGTCTAGTAGCTTTGTATAGCGTTGGTTAAATCAAAGCGAAAATTCCAAATTCGATGAAATGCCTACGATTTTCAGACTTATACAGAATCTTAGAATATTTATGCTGTATAGATTTGTATGTTAGTAGTTTTTCTTTAATAGCTGGATGAATGTAGATGGTAAGGAGATGTAAAGTAAAGAGTTGATGTCAATGATATACGTATGGGTATTTTTGTTTCTTTAATTGATCATTTCTTCACAGTTGGATGTAATAATGAGTCGTTGACGCAATTGCTTTCGATGGATATTAACGACATGACCATTTTCGTATATGCAAGAGCCATGTCGACGACTTGAGGAAGCTTAAGGGGAGATTTTTGATTCAGTGTAGTAAATTTTGTATGAAAATAAATCAGAGGAACCTGGCTTAGGTCTCCTTCTTTGTTTCATTAGGATAAAATTGAGATCTTCTCGTTAGATGGTTTCAAACAACTGAAGAATTTGAATCTAAGCCCAGCCAAAAATAAGTGGTGTACTATTGAGCTGTTTTGTTTAAATTGATTTCCTTGTTTGAAGGAGATAATGCAAGTTCAATAATTCAAATGATTTATTTTGCAATACTTCACTTAGTACTTCGTATATTCAAATTCGCTAGGTTAAATTTTTATTATTCACTGATTTGCGCTTTCATCGGAGCCATTAACTAGCACGAATCGATTCACAATTAACTGATATTTTTACTTATCACTGATTGAATTCACTTCCCCTCATGAATAACCCAAATGGATTATTCATAAGGGTTATAAGGTTAACAAAATTGTTACAAATTGTTTCATTTTCAATGATTAGTAGACGAATAAAGACAGCTCTGAAAGGTTCTCATGGGCTGGATTCCAACATGTGCTCTGATTCCTTTTTTCATTGCTTTAAGGGCGGATCCATCCGGAAAGTACAGGAAGGGACTTGTAGATCCATCGTGATTATGTGCTTTTCGATCTTGCAGTCCAATGGCTCCCTCCATTTTTCGGACACTCGAAATCTAAGAACTTCTAAGAACTTTTTTGCCTCGAAAGGATGTCTCTCCATCCGCCTCAGCTTAGTCCAAGCTATAATATGGAAATAATAAGTATTGAAAACGACGAACCATTTTCATTTTTGACCTTCTTTTTCAATCTTCCCTTTTGTGATGTATTTCTTCGCTTAATCTGTTGATTATTTGGTAGAGTTGTACAACTACAGAAATTTATCCTATCAACGTCGTGCTTTAAGCAAGCTTCCAACAAACTCTACTGTTCCCCAGATCATCCTGCTGGGAAACAGAAGAGTTTATTGGAAGATCTTACTAAGATTTTATACGGCCAATGGACCACTAAATTTGTCCACTCCAATAAAATATGTGACTACTTTGGAGGCAATCGAAACTCCATTTCAGCTGGTGATTCCATTGTTTTGATTTTTCGAATATTCTCAGCGTTATAGGTATCACATGTCCCCGCTCTCTACATTTTAGAGCATAGGGGAAGAGGAATGAAGGAATCCTGCACCTAAGACACCAGCACGTAACATCTCCTCATTTTTGCAATTTCGCTAGAGTTTCCTTTAACCGCTGTAGACTCTGCATGCCTCTTCATTCTTCTAAACTTAAGCTACGAAAACAAGTAAGCAACTTAAGATAAAATAACATATCATACCATCGATTTAACAAATCGCTTGATGCTATGGGTGAAGGCTATCTGAGCATACGTCAACAGTGGTAGGTCCTGAAGATTATTGGTATCTGTACTTCCCGAGCCCTCAAACCTCATGTGGTCATAAGAATTCTTCAAAATTTCTCGTTAAATTATTTGATTTTTTATCCAAAAATTCAAATTTGAGCAAATTAACACTATTTTCTCTGAGTATAATTGACAGTTGATAAAAAAATTATTTTTTTTTTAATTTTGCTCCCATTATTTAAGCACTCCGTTTAACGTTTCTTCCGCCTCAGTTGAGCGTCAATAATTACGTAAAAGCCTCACTAAACTGCGTAAACATACTTTTATCGATTCCATCAATCTTGGAATTTAGAATGCATCATTTGTTTCATGGAATTCACTAACAAAATGAGCAATATTCTTAATACACTTCTATATGCATGCGTTTAGCATATGTGATAATGTCTTACAAGTATGTGGTGCTTCAAAATGTGGCAAAAGTTCCATTGGCCAAACGAGCTATTATGGTTGTATCCACTTAAAATGCACTTGATCAGACGCCTGCCTGCTGTTCGTTTCACATCATAATCTCTTTCTTATTGCGAACGAATTTAATTTTTTTAATTTTTTTTGTTTTTTGTTTTTTACTTTGATTTTATTTCTTCTCGAATTGTTTTGTTAATTTATCGAGAAAGACATTACTTTCACTATTGAATTGTTTCAGTTGTATGCAATTCATAGAGATTTAGCCAATTTAAGGAAAGTAGTTTGGAATTACTCTTGGTATTTACTAGATAATTTGTTTGCCATAAACATTTGAAAATTGGCGCTTTTGATTTCAATGGTTGAATTAGAAAAGCCGGAGAGCGTGAGGAATACGAAAAGAAGAAAGTGAAAATTGAGCTTTACAACTCATTTCTTAGATTGTTTTGATTTCTGGTGTTGATAGTTATTGATTGATTGCATAGAATTGGGAAGTTCTTAGATTCTGTCATTTAGAATTCCGAACGTTACAACACACATAGCTATGCCGCCAATTTCTTAAACCTAAATTATACTTTCATAGTAGAAAAATTTAAAAATAAAAGATAAAAAAGTGTTAGTTTACGTATAGCTCCGCTAATGGGCTGCTTTGGATCAGATGGGCTGTTTTAACCTGACCCTCACTCTCGATCTGATAGTGAATTTACCGAAAATAGTATCTAGATCCTCTTTCTGCATTTTGAAGGATGAAAAATTTTATTACGTTCTTTAAATATTCTATTCGAAATCACAACCCAGGGTGGCTATTTGTTCCTTCAAAGAATTCATTTTATACGTGGATTCCATCTTCGGAATTATTAAGGCTCTGAACAATTTTGGTCGAGTTTGTGATTAGTTTTGGTCGATTTGTGATGAATCCCATCTTTCTGTCCTCAGGCCAAATAATGTTCAATAGCCTGGTGATCTCGTCCTCAATACCATTGAAAGAGTTACAAGTTTCAAGGTCTTTGGCAAGGCTATGAGGTCTGTTCGGAGGAAGCTAAAAGAGTTATTATCGTTTGGTATAAGGAAAACGGAGGCACTGTTCACGTGACTACATGTTCAAAATCCGAAAATTTTAAGTAGTCAAGAAGAGAAACGGTAAGGCGAGCTGTGCGGAAAATGTCTCTGTTTTGTTTCCTAAGCTGTTATTCTGATGGCTTACATTCAAAAGCAAGCTTCGAACTACATCCTCAATTTAAGCCATCAAGTGATTTTGATCCTCTTTCTTCAACTCAAACAGAAACTCAGATGTGAGTAGTCCGATAATTATAATCGAATAATAGCCGCTATAGAGACCTATTGGGATAATCAGTTAGCTTTTATATAATCAAATAGCGCAAATAAGCCTCAAGTAATTTTTCGTTGTTAAATCTTTGTTCCTTCGCTCTTGGCCTAGGGTGCTAGTCGGAATGCGACAAATCTGAATTGTAATGAGGCCGTGGAAATGTCTGTTAGTGTCATGGCTCCAACTTCCATCTGGAGAGGGATTAATGGAGGAGGAGCATTTTCACGAAGAAGTTCTACATCCTTCTTCTGTAGGTTCTACATACCATCTTCTTTTAAGCTATGTTGAGTTAAGTATCCAGTGATCATGCAAAAATCAAGGCACACCAAACGCTGATAAAAATAAATCGTTGCCAGAACCTTCATTAGGTCTTCATTGGCTCAGTCTCATTGGTCAGCCCTTCGCTCTCTCTGCTTCCTCCCCGTTTGTTTCAACTAACAATTAATGTGGTGCACGCACACTTTATCGCGCGCGATAACATCAGTAAGAAAGGACTTGACCTCTTGTTTTCGTTAGGAGTCGCTGATACGCCCGTATCCGATATAATTTCAACTCAGATTTCAATGAAAAAAAAAATATTAAAAAACCAGGAATAATCATGCAATTTGAGAAGTTTACACCTTATTTTTCGACGTGTTGCACCTACAAAGTAGATTACAGCTCAGATATTCGATGTTCATCCCTTGCATGAATGATACCTTCAGCAAAACGCTTGCTTAAGCATTTAAATACAGCCAGAAAGTATCATGTAAATCGAGGCACATTTTCTTGAGAGAATCCATAAAACTCTGCATATAAGTTCGATTGCTTTGTTATGCCTGTTAAAAATTCTAAATTACATTCTGATTTTCCATCTGATACTTATCAGGGATTTAACTCAGTTTCAAAAATTTTGTTACGATCACTTATAATAATTTTATGTAGTAGTCCTAACCCAATAATTGCGACTATTACACTACTTTCACCGTAAATCACCAACAAGTACGCATGTGTAATGTGTCTGCGAGTGCAGAAATCAACATAAGTTTCTTACCGCAAAGATGTTGAAACTGCTGCAACAGCAACATGAAACCTAAAACAAAACTAAAGAAAAAAATGGCTATTAAATTAATCTAAACCAGTTCAATAACCGTCCTACTATTGACCGAAACCACGGTCGGTTTATTGGCTATCTGCATACTTCATCAGCCTCGATCTCGTGAAACCATAAAATGCTGTCAAAACGGTTCGTTGCTACAAGCAAAAACCTTTAAAACTTTATCAAAATTAGACACAAAAAGGCACCCTGCTAGTCTTCTAAGCTATCAATTAATTCATTAAGTGCAGGGTGTCATGTGAAAATAGTTTTCCAACAACAACATGGACGATTCAGTGTTTGATTTTTGTTTTTATTTTTCTCTTTCATATCTCCTCTCATTATTTTTTTCGAATCAGTCATGTTTTTGCCCAATTGTCCGGTCCTAATGCAAAAAAGATACGAAAAAATTGTAGGTATAGTGTTTTTTCATGTACGTATCTAGATACTTCTGTTACCCCGGTCGCGCTGTTCATGCATGTGTGTGGGCTCACCTGTTCGGTAGCACTTTTACAGGTGTGTGCAGATATTGCGAGAGAGCGCGCTTGTGAGAACGTGCGAGAGAAACTACACCTTGGCCGCTCATTTTAAAGATGACAATTATGATGTCAGTCAGGTGAACCCAGTGTATGACGTCATTGGCGATCTTTTGCTCTCAATCTATCTTTCATCACCATCTTGGTGAAGGTAGATTTTCATGTATAAGTAATTTTTCTTATTTATTTTTGTTAGTTCAGTCGTTGGTTTCTTTTGATGATTGACTGGTACTTTCAGAGAATGTGAATTATTTAATTTGTGATGAGAGTATTTCATCTTGGGGAAGAAATGATTTGTTTTTCGCATTATGATCATGTATGACAATATCTTGACTGTACATGTTCCGACGCAGATACATGTCTCGTAGGTTTTGAGTTGAGAACGACATATACTGCATGTATTCGCGGTTGACTACATGTTGAGGAACTTTGAAAGAGTAGGTAGACGGTTGCAAAATACCACCTTAAATGCAAAAAGTTCTAAGGTGTCTCTGTTTGGTTAGCTTGTCCGGATATGTTTGATACAATACTTAAAATAGAAATGTGTAGTTGGTAATAGATACCCAGTGGGAAATGAGTAGGCTGATGGGGCGTTGTTGAGTAATATGAAACGTGTAGGATTGGAAATATTCTAAGAGGTTTTGATTCGTAGGAATTGTTATGGTTTTGAAATTTTTTGGAGATTTATCAGCATAAAATTTTAACGTGAAAAAGGAAATCTAGTTTAAATGTCAACCTGGTAACTTCGACATCGCTGTATTAATTGAAGACGCCGATAACGTGATTCATTTTGGGCGAATAATTTTTCTCTTTGTTCTATTCGTGTCGAATCGGACCAAATAATGGCGAAAATATAGACATTCTGGCATGAAATTGTAATTCTCACATTTACTTTTAGATTGTATCAAAGCAACTGCTCAAATTATATGATTTCTTAAGCCCTTATGTGCCGTATCAGATGGGATGATTTGTGGGACAGAGTACGATGTGTACAAAAGAACCCACTAGAGAACACTCCACCCTAAACATTATTTTTTCATTCACAAAAGGCATTGTCTTCATTTAGTTCTAAACACAATGTTCAGCAGAAAACTTCCAGCTGTCTCCAAAAAAGGTGCTTTTCTTCTCTTCGTCGCTGAACACTTTCTTCCCTCGAAGTTTGTGATCATCTTCGGGGATAGATAATCGCTTGGAGCTACATTTGGCCAATAGATAGAAGTTTTCAAAATCTTTGCTCACGTATGCATTGTCGTGCTAAAGCAGCATCACTTCTGTAATCTTTCCCTGCCCTTTCTCTCTAGACAACTCTCTTTGAAATTTTGTTCAAAGAAGGTATTCCTTCTTGTCTTTGAACTGTTATCTAAAATGGATTCTATGTTATTTTGAACTTTTCATCGAACCCTTTAGCAGTTGACCTGACTAGCAGCTTCTCAATATCAAATATTATCATATGGCTGGGTCCTTTATTAAAGGCCTTGGACGCAAAACATCGAAAAATGGATTTGACCAAATAGTGGATTAAACCAAAGTTCCTCTCCAATTCCCACATTGTTTAGAAGGATGAGTACAATCTCCATTAGTACATGATGTCTCTGACTGAACGATATATCATCTGGTAATGAACAGGATCTTTTACGGATACATATTTTTGGTTAATGAGATGTTGGCCGCAATGGTTGCTATGTTCGTGACAGTAAAACCTGCGGTTGTTCTGCGTTATGTTATGACATTGATATATTTCAAATTGACACCACCTAGAAATTGTTTTATGTTAGGTATACCTTATGTTAGTAGTGAATTGGAAAGGCTCTTCTGGGCCATTATAGAAGGAGTATTTCATTTTTACTTCCTTTTTTCCCACCGAGCTATGCCATATTTTAGATTATTTAACAATATTGAACAGCCACGATTTACCATTATTGTAGTCGCTTGTTTCTTTCCCCAAAGAATTTCCCGAAAAATTTATGGGTTAATCGGATACGAGTGTAATATTTACAATTTTGAATGGATTGCCCGGAATCTGAATTTAAAGCATTAAAAGTCAATGTTGTAATGACTAACCCTTGTCATGAACGTTGTCCGATCTAATCAATCATTTGATTGCCCGTTAATGTAGTCTTTTTTTTTCTGGAAATCTCTGTTTTTTATTGAAGGCACTGCACTATTTTAATTATGCTAATACTAATCTAAAACTTATGTCAATCAGACAAAATTATTAACCTCTGTGGCTCACTGGCCATAGATTATATAGCGGAAAAAACGTGGTTTGTGGGATGTTTCTCAGTTTGCCTACTTTGGTAATCAAGGCGAAGTTTTCGACAGAATGTCATGGGTGATGACAGTCTGTTAAAGCTGCACCTTACTTCAATCTAAATGGAATAATCTTTAACATCTGTAACATCATACGGGTGAACTAAACTGAATAGATCAACTCGAAAACCTTGCACCCATTTGTGACATTGGTCATATATGAAACTTATTTGTGGAACGCCTTTGTTAAGAAGAGTCGAACTGATTTTCTTCAAATTATCTGTTAGTAATCTATAAGGCAAACCTCGTTTGACCTTACGTTCGTATTGATCCAAGTGAAACTACTTCGATTTACGACTTGTCCACGATGACTAATTACTCATAAGTCAAAAACAAATATCTTTAATGATATCTTACCTGCAGATACGTCATCAATTTTGAATTCTATGAAAAAATCAATAGGTGAATCACCGTTGAAAGTCAAATTATCAACTCCCATTATTCACATGTAACTTATTTTTCTACTGGTCTTTTCAAATATAGTCTTCTAAATTGTGTATCTAGATACCAAAAACAATGGATCAATTGGTAGAACTACGTCAATGTAGAGTGTCACATACAGGTAAAATGATGAGAGCCAACAGTGAGACTCATGTTCAAGTTGTACAGGGTTTTGTGTACTCGTCACAAGTTCTCATTCATAATGGATGGATTAGATCTTGTACTGCTTCTTTGCACTGCAGAACTTCTGAAAGAAACTTGAATTTCAATATTTACAACTTGAAATTCCGACGTTACGAAAGGTCTTCTGAGAGAACGTGCTGTACTTATTGTTGTTGGTAATTGTCAAATGTATTTGTGATCGTGGTCACGATTCTTGTTTTTCCTTCTCTGTTGCGGCTTTCCTGCAACATGTGAGGCGAACACATGAGTGTAGAAACACCTCGATTTGAGCTATGGGACTCTAAAGATACACAATACAGTAGAGATACAATGTTTGAAATGGTGTGTTGCCGAGCTGTTATTTCGGTAAACATGTATGCGTGGTGCACACACCGACAAACTTCATGGGTGGGTTGAAAGAGCGTATTCATGTACATGCGGTATACTGTCTTTTGAAGATCTTTTTTAGCGCATTTTCTTACCTCGCTCGTAAGCTGATCTTTAGTCTTCTGTAGTATCTTATATCGAGCGGTTCTCTAAATTTGAAATATCCATTAATACGATTAAAATAGTTTTGCAACGAGATTTTGGTTTTATATTTTTTGTAATTATTTCTTTGAAAATATTTTTGTTTTAACTAATTCCAACTGAAAATCCTTCTTAAGATAAATCGCGCCTGAGCATTTGAATCTCATTTCGGTTACTATCCACTGATTTTTCGCGACGTGTTTTCTTTTAGTCTTTCGATTCGGTTTGAGAAAAGAGTTGGTAATGTAATGGCGAAGTGTAATTACGATCGCGCTGTGATCAATCAGGTTTTTTTTTCGTCTAATGGGTGGCGCACTAAGAATTCACGTTCCTCACATGATCCTCCAGAAATAATGAAAACCTGCATTTTATCGCGGTGGTGTGAAAAAGTTTAATTAGAGTGTAAATTGAAGTGATCATGCATCGGATATATATTGACAGAAAATAAACATAAAATTATATCGAAACGCGTTAAGATTCATTCGAGAAGATTTAACAATAATTCAAAATGATAACAAACTAAAACGACACCGGTCAAATAATATAATAAGTTTAATATAACAAAAATGGCAAGAGAATTATTGAAAAGTTATCAAGTGCCTCGATCGTGGAATTCAAAATATATGAAATAATATACTAACATGTTTAACAAGCGCGGTGATACATGTGTGGACCTTTTGAACGTCATTACTTTTCACAACGGCGGACGGACAACATTTATAAACTTGGATTATGATATTTACTTTTCAGCAGCAACTAACTTTGATGATATTAATTTTTAGGAACAGATTAACTAAGGTTTAATTGGAAAGTATTTATGTGACAAATTTTTATACTCGATAAGGGAGGTTTTAGCGTCTAATTTAATGGGCAGATTGTGTAAATTCCTATTGAAATGTCTTAAAATCATTAATTTTTCACATGCACTAATGTAGAAGATAGTTTTCTTTTACACTTTTTGTTGTACTACGATTCAGACCAATTCCGGTAAAGCCTTTTTAGAAAACAGAAGTTTCTCGAATGTGGTCCATTCAAATGTGATTTGCACCAATAACCACCACGTTGTTCTTGAAATCAACCCACCGATAAAAGATCCTAATAGTTTTTCAGTGCCATATGGCAGCTTAAAATTAATTAGCGTGGGTAAATCATATCTGCCACGATCTAACATTGTTGGGATGTCTTTCTGTAGCAGTAGCAATAATAGATGCAATTAATTATTACGGATCGTTCAATAGTTTTTATAGATTGCGCTGATACAACAATTAAGGTCGCTGGTTGGTCTTAATTGAAAAAGTTAACTCAATAGTCATTGTTGCAAGCTTCTTCATTGATCTTACACCTTGGGAAAATCACAATTAACTCTCAAATTGCTTCAATTCTTAATGTTCGACTTTCAACAAATCAATATTTCATTTGATCAAATCAAATTTCACCCGCAATCAATAGTAGCCTTCACATATCTACGATTTCTATTCTACCCTCAGGCAAATTCGCTGGAAAAGTTTCTACTTCATTCATCGGTTGAAGCGAAATGAATCAATCTTTGATATCAAAACGCAGAGTCAGCAAATTGCAAAAAGAAAAATTTCATATAAATGTATGTATAGAAAATTTCTATACGCGAACAAAAAAGTATCATATATGTTCACATTACTTTTCTTTTCGAAAGGAACATGATAACATTAATAGCTTCATACCATTATTTCGAAGAGAAAGAAGTATTAGCAAGTTGTGATCAACATTTTTGGGTTCTTTGCTACATCTCCTGCAGTGTTCTCCACTCTATAGAAAATTATTGTTGATTTATTTGCCCGTGAAAATGGTTTAAATCGCCAACGATTAATTTAAGAACGGAAGCATTGTGTAATTAGCTTTTGCTGAGCTACTCCGATTGATCGGACTAGAATTGAAGAGGGAGACCACACGCAGGCTTGAAATAAAACTATCTATAAGTGTAGATCGGTATCATGAAAAAAAAACCTATGTTGCATATGTATAGCTAGATATGTGAATAGAATTCAGAATAAGATCGTCAAGGAGTTTTTGCATTACATTTCTATTGAATGAACTGTGGAATGTTTCAGTGATTTTGAGAGTAGATTTTGGATGTGGCAAACAAATTTATACTGATTCGATAATCGTGTTTATCCACTAAGAAGATGACGTATGAATTGCTACAAAAGATTTAAAGAAACCTCAAGAAAAAGATAATCAAAATGATGAACGACAGTAAAATGTCGTGATTAATTTCGTAGAGATCGCAAACGCACCACCGGTTGAGTGGAATTTGACCCGTGAGCCCTCTACTATTCTAGGTTTGGTCTTATTTAAGTGTATTGACCCAGTTCAAGTTGATCAATCGTCAAATCTATCAAAAAGAATTTCCAAACCTTGTCAAAATGTTGTTTTCCATACATGACATGATATCATCGGGGTCACCAATTGTTGCTTTATTTTAATGAAGAGAATTCTGCAAAAAATCAGAGATAAGCCAAAAGTAACTTCTTCGACGCGCCTCGTATGAGTATAACGTTTGGGTTTGCTTGAAATAAAGGAAACGGTCTCGATTTTTTCCTTTTTTTTTTTGAATATTTTTGGATAATTTGAATGAAATGTTTGAATTTTTTCTCAATGATGGCTCTACTGGCACTGTGTTTGCTCTTTAGTTCAGTCAAATAAAATAATCTTATCAAAAAAGGGGAAAACATTGAGACCGTTGCGATTGCAGATTGAAACAGATGTTCATAAGTGGTTTCATCTTCGCAAAATATTTGAAAAAAAAGAGAAATAGCTTCTTTCCATTTTTTCGTGTTGTTTTCTTTAATTCGCTGTAGCCGATTTTTTGCCGTGTTCGTTCAACTTTTTTCAGTAATTGCATTTTTCAAACCCCTGTCGAAGTAGGTGCTCAAATGGTCATAATCCTTTATATTTATCAGAAAATTGACATGACGTTCATTGACAAGCAAATGAAATAATAAAAGCAACGCAACACATTAGTTTCCTCTAGTAGTTCGATTGAGGTTTACTTATGCTACTATCATGGTTTTTGGTCGTACATAACCGATTTCCATGCTTTAAGACTAAAACTAAAATGAAAAAAATTAAATTTTTCTGGTACTGTCGACGAAATTTTTTTTTTGGCAACTACGATACAAACATCGAGTTTTTACTCTTTCCATCGCCCTTCAAAGTAATTTAGGGTGGTTTGATTGTTGATCTTCAACATTTGAGCGATTCTAGGACTAGAAATATGTTGACCTACCTCAAGGATTCCAGTAACTTTGCAAACAGCTATTCCATATCAACGTCAATTATATTTAGCCTCCCTTACACCCGAACGGGCTCGCTTGATGCATTGTTGTGCCAGTCGCGTTGACACAACATGAATCCCATAAAATTCAAAATCGGTGTACTTTGCCTGTCTATTTCGCACTTATAAATTATGCCATATTTCTTCTTTTGAAAGTTACATATTTGATGCCGCATAACTTGAAATTGGTTGGATTAATGACGCAGCTGTCAAACTGACTATATTGATACATACTTGCACTTGGTTGGATTAATGACAGAACTGTCACAGTGATTTCTTGGTACACACTTGCACCTCGCTAACGATTGAAAGGATGCATCGATGCTCTGATCATCTTATGTGTTGTGCACAATCAGAATTTTTTTTTTTTAACTAATACGTGATCATATTCTCTAGTATTCATTCCAAACATTTGCGTATGCCACGTGTTTCGTCAACTGTCATATGCATAATAATATTTATTTCCACAAAGTTATGCATTTCCGTTATGTACTTACAATTAATAAACAAAAAATGCGAGCTATGCGACCACAAGCACTTTCGTCTCTGTTCAATTGTTTATTTTGTTACTTTTTCTCGAAACGATGATAGTCTTAATTGTTTATCGAAAAGTTTAAATATTTGCAAACTTTAACGGAAATATTAAGATCTTTGTACGTTACAGCTAAGTGATAATTGCTACTATTTGAAATACCAATTAAATTGAAATCAAATAGCAACCAATTGCGACTGTTTTGAAAGCTTAATTAGAAATCGTGTGATGAGTCACTGAAACGTGTGTAGATTGGAGATTTTGCGATATTTATTTAGTAGCGTCATTATTTGCATAAATATAACCGAAATTTTCTGTTTAATTTTTAAAAATTGAGTTACGCACGGATAACAATTGGGTAACAATTAAAAACAATACTTAGTCACATGAACTGAAAATAAAACGACCTTATATTGTTGATTTCGTCTTTCGTCTGATTTGATCGGAAGTTCTATTATTGGGTACTAGTATTATGACAACCAATCGTTTGTCAAAAATCGGCTCTTCACAAATAAAAATGGAATGTAAAGTATGTTCAGAGATGGAATAACTTTTCGTTCAAGTTTTTCAGTGGTTTAGAGAATACTGTTGATATGGGGGAAATCAAAATCGATGTATACTACTTCACATATCCTGATACGTCCTTCATATGTCTTGAAAGAGAATAAGCTGATTCGCAAAAACTTTCGAGGCATTCGTGGACCTTATTGTGGGCCAACATAGAATTTTCATATGGATCACGCCCACCATTACTTTTGTTATTAGGTACCGAAACTGTAATGGAAGCCAACTATATAGGAAATTGTAACTGACATATGTTAAACTGTAGCAGTGACTAATCCAGTTTGAAATGAAAGGATTAGATGCGCTATAATTCTTTTGAAGCTACAAAAAGCCCGCTAGTTTCTCTGAAAGGCACTCGAATTTAGTAAGAAATTTTCCTTTTGCAAGAATAAGCAATTTACACAGTATCATGGTGAAAGGCTTTTCACGAATTTTCATTTCATGTATGCACACGTACCATAAATCATAACAAAAATCACTGCAATTGCGTAAGCTTAACTCAGCGCAAATGAAGTTTTGTTTCTCATTCTCATCGTTACAATTTATCATTGCCTTTACGAGGATGTTACAACCAAATACAAAATCCATTACAGTCGATGACTTTCATACTTACCTGTCTGTTGGTAATACGATATTAATTGAATTCTAGAAACACTATCTGCTATTTGCATTGTGCCTACGCGTACTTAAATGATAACAATAGGAAGTAGCCTGAAATTGTGGCAGTAACACTATCAGCTTTTCACCTATTTCGCCTATTAACACAAAAGCCTGGTTGGCGCCACCATTTCTACAGACTGCATTATAAACGCAGGTTTGACATGTTCTAAATTCCAAATAAAATCGGTTTTCTCATATGCTGTTTCGCATACACACACACACACACAAAAATACACATTTTGAGTGCTAACCTCCTACTCAAATGTTCCTAATGGGAGAGAGTTGAATATGTGTAGCGAATGAGGAAAAGAATGGAAAATCGACGAAACAAATAAGCATGGATAATTCAATATATTGGCTTAAAAAGTTGTGCGGAAATTGTATTATCATAATGCGCTATCTTTCAAACTAAACAAAAAGGAAAACATATAAGGCAAATACTAAATGAATTTTAGTTTCGGATTTCCGAAAAGATAAAAATGTAAAGATTATGTAAATTTAATGGGAAGTAGATAAAATGTTGTGCAATGCATTACTTATTTATTTTGAATTATTAGTTTTGCTATGGGATGTGAAGCAGTTCATACTTTTTTTCTGATTCCATGGCGCGACAGTCCGTATTGGACCTCGGAATAGTTATCGCGTCTTCCAGCTTGCTATGCATGAAGATTCGCTATTGCTGTCGGCCTTCATACGTTCCCATCGGTTTCATGGATTTTCTCGTGCCTGATTGGCCTCGATCAGGCCATTTTGTTTCTCTGGGTAATCATTTGTTTGTGACGAGTTATACAGACTAAAAAACTCGTCTTCGTAGTGGATTCGCCATCCTTCTCGATCCGGACAAGCATTGTCCAATGCACCCATCGCCCTTCCTAATAACTACGTAAATTCTAATGTTTCACAGGTCTAGAGGAATATGTGCCTTATCAGAATTGCAAATTTGGTAACATAGTTCATTCTGCTACCGAAATCTAACGCTCTTATAACGCCCTAACGCGGCGGTCAATCGATCGCGATGGATTGAAAATGCGTCATTTCAATCTATACGAACGAAATGTCGAATACGAAGCGAAGGAACAAGAGGAGCAACAATAATGACGACAAGAACTAGAGTTTTTAAACCTTGCTAGATGTCCGAAGATAATTCTCAAATATTCGCTTTCAATCATGCTCTATCTCAGAGGTATGTGCGAAATTGCGAAACTATTATAAGGGGTGGAGCACCTGCTACGAAGTCTATTACTAGTTGCGGAATATTGGCATATCTTTCAAGTACTTTGAGGGAAGAGTGTTCGCCCCAATAACTTAACTGACGTTAACGTCAAATATACCAAACTGTCAAAAAATTGCATTGCCAGAATTCACCTGCTTAGGGGATTGAATGTCTGTTAATTTGTGTAAAAGTACCTGACAGGCCATTCTGAAATTGTTCAACATCTGTATGATAATATTTATAAAAACGGACACCAATTAAAGATGGTACTTTTTCTAGGGTCGTCAGGTGCAGGTCGGGTGGTTCCACAAGTGTTTTCTGCTGTAATACTGTTTTTTTTATGTGTTTCGATAGAATTATTCATTAGAAGCCGTGGAGAATGTCAAAATGTCTCTGCAGGTTGTTTCACTGTGCCCTTGTGTAAGTCTAAAGGTAATTCTTTTTCGTTTGTTATCCCTTCGATTTTGAAGTCTCGACTTCAACATTTTGTTAGAATCATCGCTTAAACTGAAGAGAAACGGTGGGGCATATGCCATAAAAACTTAAGCAATGGTTTCATATGTACCAACCTAGGTTGCTTCTACCCCTACGTAGTGAGGAAGTGGGTGGTTTGAAGTTTTGTATAGCTAGGGAATAAATTTGAGCGTCAACTTACGACTTGAATTTAGTTGGACCGAGAACTGGAGTTGAATTGGAATCTCATCGTAAGGTAAGGCACGTATTTTGAAGGCTAATACATCGCAGTCTGTTAGGACCGTGATATTAGACCTGAAAAAGACAGGCTCTCACTTTAACCACTTTATGGGTTTATGCTCAACTACAGCTATAGAGGTGTTCAATAGTTTTGGACATAGATTTACAGTCATTTAATAGGTCAAGTTATTAATCTTATGCTATTTTGAACACTAAGCATCTTAGATATTAAATT
Source organism: Stratiomys singularior (assembly GCA_954870665.1). Lineage (NCBI taxonomy): Eukaryota > Metazoa > Arthropoda > Insecta > Diptera > Stratiomyidae > Stratiomys > Stratiomys singularior. The sequence goes on along the minus strand of OX940881.1, from coordinate 5,863,754 downwards.
AAAAAAGCCATCACCAAGCAGTTAGACTACGATACATGAACCAATGATATATCGGACTTTTCAACTCAATGCTGAATATAACCTTCTATGTTTGTATTTAACTTGCCAAATTTTGGCAACTATAAAAAAACACCCAAAAAATTGTTTTTTTACCATTCACTGGTTCCATAAAAATTTAGAAAACAAGTTCCAGCTCACTAAATTCGCAATCAAACACTAAATTTAATATGCATGCTCACAATGCTTTATTCTGTCGTTTAACATGGAACATATTATTCGCATATGAACGCATGCTTGCCAGAAAAAGATTTTTACATTTGCTCAAAATTTTAGCAAGTTTTTAAAAGCCATTAAAAGTGAGTTTCTTACATTAGTTTTGTCCTTTAACTTCTTTTAACTACCTCAGTGTTTAATTACTCACGAAATCGTTAAATGCAAGTACACACTGGTCAAGGACACATTGAATATTAAATTGTCCACTATTAAATAACTGAAATGAGAGAATAAATGAAATGAATCTCTTATTTAATCAAGCAAGATTTCATTTAGTAACAAGATCTGGGTCGGGGAAATTACAAAGGAAAGGCCTGTCGACAAGGTTTTGATTTACAATAGATAACAAATTGTTTTGGCGTCTTTCCGCATAAGTGAACTGGAAAGGAATAATAAAGTTTCAATGCATAAATTCAAGACAGTGCGCAGTGAGTGAGATTCGAACATTGAAGTTGCTTGATTTTGCGAATTAGCTTAAAAGCGTTAACCTACAAGGTTTGTGTTAAGTTCGTTCCAACCAAAACACCGTCAAATTTTCAGTTTTCTTTGATTCGATACAATCAGTTGGGTCCAATTTAGAGTTTCACCAGTATATTAGTTAATTTTCAGAGCTCACCGGTTCCTACGAATTAAAATTCCATGAATTTATTTTGGTCACTCACGGAAATCTCTCAAATTGTTTACGCACAAACAATTTAGGCTTACTTTCACCTTAACCTTATCTGAACAAGTTAAACCTTTTTGAGAAAGATGCAAACAAAAGTACAGTTTTGGCATTCAACTAATGCATTTGCCAACACTTAATGGCAACAAATAAAATTATATTAACAATCTCTTGTCTTATCACTTTTGAGCCCTTTGAAATGTAGGGTCGATTTGTTTATATGAAGCCAATACAATCAATACTTTCCAATTAAACATAATCGTTCGGAGAAATTAATAAACGGTGCATGCTCTAATCAAAAGATTTCAAAAATATTTTCTCTTCATTTCAACATTTTAGTTCTTTTACGAAAAAGAGATAAGAAATGTTTTCTCGGGATCAAACGTTCTAGGAAAACAAACGACATATAATAGTTGAGTGATATAAAAAAATTTGCAATCGGCGGCGGCGGCGGCGTCAAAAGAAAAGAAGCGTGTGTGGTGAGTGTGTGAAAACTGGAAGCTTTACATTAACGTAAAGCTGATCAAAATGAAATTTGTACGAAAGTCGTCATCTGTGGAAGCACAAACAAAATAAATTATCGTGAATTTCTTGCTTGAGAATTCAACGTGCCATCTATGTAAAACAAACGACATTTTTGTATATCCTTGCAACGAAAAAACGAAAACTTCTAGAGAGAATGCAAATTCTCTTCCAACTGTTAACGTTAGCAAAAGAAGTTTTAAACAAAAGTGAAACGTGTGATATAAAAAGTGCCAAGCTGAAATACATAAAAAGTTTTCTTTGGAAATAAGGCATTAAATTAAAAATTTTCAAAATACCGAAAAAGGATACTGGATAATTGTTGTTGGTGGTAGCGGTTGTTGTTGAATGAAATTTTCTGCAACTACACATAGCTACAATGTCGACACAATCCTACTACAAGGATCGTCTTGGATTTGATCCGCGCGAAGCTCTCTACGATACCACGGATAATGTGAGTGCTCCGGTGAAAAGTGGTTCGGTTGGACGGCATAGCAGTTCACCGTCCCGTCATCATCGCAGTAGCAGCAGTAGTAGCAGCCATCATTATCAACAATACCATCAACATATGCAACAACATACTAGCAGTCGAATCTCAACATCGCCTGGCAATCATTATGAATATGATAGTCCGGCGGCGAAGAAACAGAGACAGAGCCAAGGTGGCTACGAGGATGCTCTGACTCAATTCAAAGGTACTATGTCGGTGTGGGAGTATTTCATTGAGAATACGGACAAGTTAGGTAGGTAAAGTCGATGTGGTTAGACAATAACGAAAGTAACTCTTCGGACGAATTAACGTGTGGACATGTGCATAAGGTTTGCGCAAAGAATGCTGATAACGCTATCGAAAGTTTGGTTTGTAGATGTTGTTTTGGTTTTTATGTTTTTCAAATAATTGATGAGTCAGTTGAATGCAATATAACCAAGTACATGCGGTTGATGTCCTCTTGCTCAATAACTAACCTATAGAACCTTATAATCAAATCTCTCACTGCTACAAGTCAAACTCCTGCCAATCTACCAGACCTTATTGTTTACAAAACTTTTACAGAGTAAACCACAAAGTCATATACCGCGAAGCCATCTAACAATTTCGTAACATTTCGTAATTAAAAGAATAAAACCCCAAGAAAAAATTAGTAATTGCTGAAAAGAAAATTGTTTTATCAGCTTCTTTGTATTTGTTTTACTGCATGTGGGTGAACGAAATACTTGATCTAATCGCATAACAACCTTGTTAAAAATTTTATCAGACCTCGTCGATAGATTTCGTTTTGCCTTTGATAGTTTATCTTGTGATTGAACACCAGACGAATTACAAAAATACTTCATAAAACTTAAAGATAGTTGTTTTAATTAGTTTTCCTAATAGCGATAAGGGTAGATTCCTAAATGTTTTTTGAACAAGCGCATTTGAATCGATGACACATTTTTTGACTTGCCATTCGGTTAAGTAAGAGCTAGTTCAACTTCGTCATTCATTTCTATTTCATTTTTTGCCTTTTTTTGGACAATGAATTGAAAATTAAAAAATTCGAATCAGGTGACCTTATCACTTTTGCAACGACATCTTTGAAAAGTCCCCTCCAGCATAAATCAGTTCAACACATCTTGGAAACATCCTTTCGACTTTGTTCTCTAGATATCCTTCTGACATAAAGTTTCAGATTGTCTGAATTTGTGGTGAAAGTTGCACCAAAACCTCATATCTTTCGTTTACACAGCTCAATTTTGATTTATTGTCGAACGATTTCGATTGGTTTGGCAAAAAACAATCCAACTATACTATTATTGTATAGTTGTCCTCGTACGTAGAACACGCCTTCGTTCGGTGGTTGCGACGATTGTCGCCTTAGAAAATCCAATCCAACATTCAAAAATGCTATTTTTGATGAATTTCCTTCTACTGAGGTATAAATTTTTGTTAGGTTTGTTTATTTTGTTTCATTTTGTTAACTTAAATTTCCATATATTTGGTTTTTTTTTATTTTCTACTTTTCACTTTGATATAGTCCATTACAATCCATAATTAATACTGCTTAAGTAGTTATCTTATTCAAAATTGAATCATTAAATCACTTTTTTGATGAAAATCTTTTGTCTTTGGATATATAATTATTTTTTTTGAATTTTTCGGCAGCCACGCTTGATTCATTGGCTCCTATATGTGACACCTCCAACAGTCTTGGCTCATTGACTGCGCACCGCTCAGAAAATTCAAGAATCAACGACCTATCCCTAGCGCTTTTCGTCGCCAAGCCTTACCTTCTTCTTTCTAGGTTTCTGCTCCCGATTTATGCGTAAAGTCTATTCAGTCTCCTTGAATTAAGAACTCATATCAAAAATCCTGAAAAGGTTCAAAGCTTATCGTAAAATCCTGATCGTATTCCAAAACAATTAGATCATCATGATAAGACCCGTTGTGATAGTATGGAGGCACAAAACCTTGTGACCATTCGCCTACTTTTTCTCGCACCAAAGCGAAAACAAAATCAAAAATCATTTTGCTTTGCTTTCCGAACATTTTGCTTGGTTTTCCCAACCTAAATACAAACCATATTCAAATTTATTTGGTAAAAATTTCTTCTGTGATGTGACACAAATTGATTAAGACCAAAGATATGGTCACGAATTTTGCAATTTTGCATTTCAAGTCATTGTAAATCCGCCTGTTGCAGTCGATATATTTTTCTTCGTATTCTTCTACTTTACGTATTCTTCTGGCAAAATGTAGCGCTCAACAAATTTGAATGTGTGCAGAGCAGAAATTCGTTGACACCAATCTGAAAAATTAAAATTCAGCCGTTTTTATTTGAATGGAAAATGAAGTGCGAGTTTTTTTTTTATTATGATTTTAATTTCGTGTTTTCTGTTCTGATAACCGACTTAAATGTCATCAAATCGCAACCATGAAATCGTCATAAAATACCATTTTGGCTTAAGTGACTTTAGTGACAATGAACTTTTGGATGTGGATAAAAGACTTGACGCGAGTTGGGGTTAGAGCAATTGATCAAACCTCAATCTAAGGTTGCAATAAAATGATCATACAATTGATCTCGTACGAATCATTAAAAAAATAAACTGGCAAAAATACTTTGTAAATCTGATCGATTGACAACTGAAGGCTTATCCTAGAACTAAGAAAAGGAAAAAATCAATCCACCAAACGAAGTAATCTCAATTTAGTTTTGCACGCTTCCTCAAAACAACCCGAAAATAATTTTGGTTATATTGCGTTCACCTTACAAATCAGCAATTGTCTGATTACGTCTTAAAATGATATAAAACTACTTAATTACCAATTAATCATGAGCAAAATAAAACGTTTTTTGATGTAACTTTTTCATTCGAAAGTGTTCTTTAAAATCGAAATTGTTATTGTTCAAATTTATTCCGTTTTCTTTTTCGAAGTGAATTGCATACGAATTTGCATTTAATTTTAATTGAATTGATTGCATCGACTTTCCTATTTTTAACAAGCCACTAATTTAGATATACATAAATTTGCGATTTTTTTTCTTTAATAATTTCCGTATACATTTATTTATCCGTCTATGTTGCTCATATGTGTGTGATTTTTGTTTGTTTGTTTTATTTCCAGTGTTTTTGGTGTTTTTAATCATTAAATTATAAATCTACTTGAAAATTTTATTGAAACCAAACAAAAAACAAACAGTATGATCTCATAGATCTCATTGCTATCTGTGGGAAAATTTCGAGTGTTTTTCTGAATCGTTTTACAGTTTCAATGAAACTTTGCTCAATTTTGGACAAGTTCAGTCCGTTTTCATCATTGGAAGCTTAATAAAATTTTTTGCCATCAGATTTTGGCAATTTACCCGCAGCAAACACGGCGAATGTATGCACTTACTGCGCATCATTAAAACAAAAGACTTAAGCGAGAAACCTGATGGGTAATTTCGATGAGTTTTGTTTCTTTTGTGACGAACGCGCAGAAATGAAATTTTATTGCACGGCTATAATTAAGCGCAAAATATGATGAAGATGTCGGATTTATTGAAGTTTAATTTCGCTTTTAGCGTATAAGTCGACTCTATTGTTTGGATGTGAAATTGATCGTCAGTGCGAGAGAAGCTTGAATAGTCGATTTTGAATTGTCCGTAGGGCAGCTGGGAGAATGAAAAGTGAGAATTAAAAGAAATGGAAGTTGAAACTGTTTACCGATATCTTGGAAGTAAGTTAAGTTAAAGTTAAATGTTAAGTCTGGGCGTGAATATGTAAAAACGTCAACTTCAGCATTCAGTTTCACCTTTCACGACATTTCGCTCGATCAATCTCAATCCTTGCAACAGAAAATGTCCCTCAAAAATTTTAAATTGTTATTGCGAGCAGGCAGAGCATGATTATATCATGTCGTAATAATTTGAATGCACTATTTTCTAGTTGATATAAATTTTACTGAACTTTACTCGGTTGTAGGCCCGTGGACAAAAGATCACTATCTTGGTATGATCCACATCTGGACAATGTCTTTCAATTGTTTATGCGTTGAATATAAATGGCAGCTATAGAGTGTTTTCATGTTTAAACTTTAGTTAGCATGCTGGCATTTTACATTTATATTCATTTTACAATATCAATTGATTTATTGTTGCGTTGTTTCGAAAGGAAAATGTGTAGCTGTATTACGTTCGAAAGTTTTCAGTATTCCAACTTTGTCACAATCACATGATTTTCATGGCATCTATATTAGAGGTTTGTGGCAGTGTGTAAACAAAAGAATGACACAATGGATATTCATGTTTCTTGGGCGACGTTATTTACACGACAATATGTATTTCGGATTAAACGCATATCGACAAAGGAAAGTGTATTTAGATTATTACGAGGTGTACCTCAAAGGTGACAGACATTGGTTCCAGACTCCACATTGGCTTCATTATCCTTTCAAGATAAAGCTATATTTTGAGAACACGCTCCCAACGATATTTCTGCGTCCTAGATCAACTCTTACCCATGAAACGTCTAAAGTTTTAAATAAAATTCGAAAATTTTTCCTGATCCTAAAATTTGTGTACCTGACAAGTATAAGACATTTATTCGTAACTCCGTGGGGATAAGCTTTATTACCAGACTTGTGTAATCAGGTTTGAATGATCTGGAAAGCATTCGTCGGCTTCCTTCAAAGCATTTAGGTATTGTTCGCATTAACGTTTTTGAGAAAATTTGGTTTGGAAATACAAGCAAAGTGGTTGATGAAATTGTGGGATACATTTTTACCAAAGCCCTTGCGATTCGAATCGGAGTTCATGCTTTGTAGTGACGAAGGAAACATTCGCCGCTCGCTAGAAAAGAACAAGTTTACTCGATCCTTTGCTAATTGGAGCAGCGTAGCATGCTCATCATGATTCACAAACTGCTCCAAAATTCCACAGGTATCTCTGTTTTTCTTTTGTTCCATAATTTTTCTCTGGCGAAAGGACGAACCAGAATTACCGAATTGATAAAAAATTGCCATTCAAACGGCAATGAACAACCTAAACTGTGAACTCCACATCTTCTCGTATAGAAACTCAGCACTACAGGTTTGTTTGCCAAATAAAACTATAGCTAACAGGAAGGATGAGTTACTATGAACAAGGACACAGAGATGAACACAGAAAGATGGACACAGAACTTGTGGGCCGATTGACACAGAGATGTGTTGAAAAATGAAAATTTTACCGACCAAGGAAGAGCTGTGTCAGCTATTTAATACCAAGTAAAAGAAGACTCAATAAAAGTGCGACTAGTTGCAGTAAAGAACGAATTCGAAGAAACTCCCAGACAGGAGATACAAGTTAGCTTGGAATAGCAGGAAGAGCTGCAGGTAAGGCCGAGCGTTTTCGCTCATCCTAAGAAAACTGAGATCACAAATCGCTTAAGGACCCTAGCAGCATTACTAACAGGCCACAACTTTTTGAATGAACACATCAAACATAAAATGGACATTCTAACGAATGATACTTGCCGTGTCTGCAGACAGGAGAGAGAAAGAGTGAAACACAATTGCTAGGACATCAGGAATTGCTTGGAATCAAGCATTAGAGCTGGAACACCGGCCCACCATTGAGCTAGGGTTAACTCATTGAATTCTGTGGAATGATAAATAATCAGCAATAATTGACCCATATGATTTAATCAATAAAAAAAGTCAATTAGTCAATTGACTTAAGAGTCAAATTTAGTGAAAACATGTTTGCGTATTGATTGCTTTAAATTGATGTAGTTGTGAACTGAAAAAATGTAGGAATATCCTTACGTCCAGAACTTATTGCTTTATCCTCGCCTCGCTCATATGGATTAATAGTTCTTTAGGCTGAAGGAGTTAACAAACTCAAACTGAAACATGGTGAGAATTCAGAGACCTTTGGAATGTTAATTCGAAATTTAATACAGCATTTAGTTGAAAATGAACCTTGTCTGTAAAGAGTAAATAGAGCTTAAACAATGGAATCACTAAATAAATACATTTAGCGATCAAAAGATCAAAATTATCCAAAGAAGTGCTTTTTAAACAAAATTAATATTCTAGACACTCCTTGTAATTTCCGTTATAGTTAAATTAAAAAATTTCTCTTCAACTTTTGGCATAGCAAAAATGTTTACATAACACACAGTTTGCATTGACTGCATCGTGATTGCATTTAAAAGCCCCAAACCTCATTTCCTCAATATTTTCATTCGTTCAACATTCACCGAACACACAGACAATAAATTCAAAATTAATTTTTCACCTTGCCATTTGCACATTCAACATTGCATTTAACAAAGGAAAATGCGAAAATGTTAAGCATCCGTTGATTCAGTAAAGAGGAAAACCGGAAATTACAAGAAATAATGTGAAGAGAGTTCGATGGTAAAGGCGAAACTGAAAACGATACGGAAAGTACATGAACATAATCGAAATTATTGGAAAATTCTTGAAAAATTATTTATATTTTCCCTAATGGTGTATAACGAATCCCGAATGCCGTTGGCCGAATCCATTATTGGCTATAATATACTATTCAATCAAAGGAAAATAAAATAACGATAAAATGGTGATAAGTGTAAAAATTCCAATTGAAATGATGAAATTAGCCACAGAGCGTGCAAAAATTGAAAAGAAATTGTGTTCGGGGAAGCGTTTATGGATAATTCAAGGTTTAATTAGCATAGGCATTGCCTAGATTTGGACAAGTTGAGATGCTAAACATGAACCAGCAAAAACTTGCCAGTGAGAATCGATCGAAAATTGCGGAAATGTTAGGAGGATTGTTCATTTTAATTTGTCTTGTGATGAGTAACCAAATTTAATGGAATGCAGCGCGTGTAAATTTGATTATCATTGTAATTTGAAAGCAGAAAAAGAATAACACATGTTCCGGGTGTATAAAGCTTGAATATTTATCTACTCTACAAAAGAAAAAAATAATTGCTCAGACCGGCCTAAAAACGAGTTTCTAAATGCTCAATCAATTTTTTTGTGTGAACCTTCTTCCAAAAAAGTCATTTTCACCAACAATGATTCCATTTCATCACTCGCTTTAATCATTTAATCATTTCCATTATCCATACATCAACCTGAAAATGTCCAATCGGAAGAGTGGTTGACATTTAAAATAGTGTTCCTTATAAATATGTGTACAACAACTCAACAAAATCTACTTGAAAGAATATAATTATGTTAATTCAAATGATCATCCGTTGCTTTAATTCCAAATTTGATAGAAAATAGAATAATGATGAAAATTCCAGCAACATGTTCCATTGTAAGTTAGTCGATGCTCAATCTCCCAGGAAATCCGACATCCGTCCAAATTACTCGCTCTTCTCACCAGTGGAGTTTTTTTTTCAAATTCTTTTCATTTCATAATCTTAATATCAACAAAATCTAATTTGTCTTGTTCAAACACCAAAAAAGATATTTATTTAGATAACGAAACTTCAATCCATCCGAAATGATAAATTTGACTAAATAAAATTTTCTTTATCTTCTTTTTTTTTCGAATTGCCCGCGCAGATGAACGAGATGCCATACAAAAGAAAACTTTTACAAAATGGGTCAACAAACATCTTAAGAAGGTAAGTCGGTGAAAAGTTAAAAGATAAAATATAATGTAAGATTGTAGTTGTTGTCATTGTCGTCGTCGGTGTTGTCGGAATGTGAAGGAAATGAAATAAGGAAAACTTAAAGATGAAGAGTATGAAAGATCGTTCACCTTACGAAGAACACGACGCCAATGATGATAATGATGATAGTAATGATGATGAAGATAATGTAGAAGGTGAAGAAGAAGATCAGATGATGCATGCCGAACTTATGTTGTTATTGTTGGTGTTTTTTGCCGAATAGTTAGTAATGTGTTATATTTTTTTGGTCCTTTTTATGTTTGATGCGCCGTTTTCTATTCTATTTTATGTTGTCAGCGCATGGCGGTTGATATGTTGAAGGTATCTTAGAATCTGCTCACTTAATTGAAAAGATTTTAACCGTTTCTAATGCTTCACACTATGAACAATTACTTAGTAGGATTTTGTGAATGTGAAGAGTGATACAATATGAGAATAAGTTAAGTCGTGTAGCACGTTGTACACATGGAAAATTGTATGATGCTTTATTTATTATGATTTATAGTTGCCGTCATTTAATCTGGCACCTGTTGTTTTGAAGATAGCGCAACATTTATCTTCAACACGTTTTTTGTTAAATATATGACGATTTGATTCATAAATATTTTTGATTGATAGTGAGTTTTTTTCACGTAAGCCAAGTTAATCCAATTGATTCACATTTAATATTGGCTTGAGAAGCGTGAAAATGAAAAACTGTGTTAAGTTGAACCATTTTTATAGACAAAATTTACACTTCAAGTCAAATATATTCAATATTTCATGTTAAATCTTTGTGATGAGTGAAAACTGCCTACGGAGACTGATTTGCAGAAATTTCTTGTTCTTTGTCGAGCCTATGAACGAAAACACAATTTTTTTTTATCATATCGGTCGTAATTATTCCTGTACTGATTCTAAGATGAGCTTGAGTTTACTCCGTTTTACCTGCAGTTATGTAATGAAAAATTAGGGAGCCGACTTAATTGTGGTCGCAAATTTTGAAGACATAAATTGACTCTATATAAACTTTTGTTGACATAAACTATCTGTAAAGAGAAATTTTTGTTTTAAAAAACCTTAATTGATTTGCATTCATTCGCATTTTCCACATTAAAATATTCAGATAGACAGAAATAGTTTTCTATTTGTAGACATCTCTCGCTCGTGATACATTGCTTTCACAATGGAATCAGGTTTGATACATTGTATCTAGTTTGTACATTAATCTATTAACTTCAACAGACACTGTATTAAAGCAGATAGTTAATTCATAAATAACAAAGTTATGTTGCGTTGAGAATTTAAAAGTTTGTCAAAGAACGTGCGCTCCCAGGAACGTATGTCGTACACATTTCTGCGCGGTCCTTAATATGTTAAGTGCTTTAAACTTACAGAAGTACCCATGTCACATTGGTTGAAAAATGTAGAAATTCACTCCTCAGTATGTCTAATGGTACATGGAGTCCAGCCAACCCTTTTTTGCCTCACCTTGGACTTGAACCCATTGTCATACTACTACTAACATACTACTAACAATCTCATCTACGTCGCACTATCTCATCCAAAAAATAGTATTTGTAAGCAAAATATATTGGAAATAGAACATAACGACCAACGAGCGAAGAGATGCAGATTAACATATGATTCTTAAAGTTTGTGTTCATATAGAACAAGTCGCAAATACTATTTTACCGTAAAAATTATTCTCCCAAACATTTAAGATGAAAAAGCTAGCCATCGCGATCTCTACAGTCCGCTACGCCGTTTGATTCAAAAGCTCTCTACCTTGCAAAGCTCGTTTTATTTGCAACAGATGGTATGGTCTCGTTCTTCATGATGCCCATGAGCAGTATCAGCACTTTTAATTAGTTATTTTGTATTCCCCGGAAGTGCAAACGTGCCAATTCAAATTACCGTTTTGATAAAGCAAAGTGAGATTATAATATCTTTCGTTTTAGGTTGTAAAAGTCGACTTTTTTTACTCCTCGCGATCGAGATAGTATTTCAGCGATGTGTCAATCTCACGAATGGCGATGGTGAATTCGGAAATGTTATACATTCAATTTGATAACTAACAAGGAATTCTTTTAAAGTTTCCAAAAGTATACCTATTTCTTTTACGCACTGCAGGAGTGGTTTCTCCTCGCCAGTTGATTTGTGCCTACGGCGTCTTTCCAACATTCGACACTATACCAAATAGCAAGTGAAGGTCTCTCATCCTGTCGGAGTATGGTATTAATCGACTCTCTAACGCATGATTGGAAGAAACCTCTGATTGTGTGCCATTTTCTATCGAAACGATATGTACTTTTCAAGTAGAAAAATAGATTTCCCTTACAGATATATGATTCGTGTAGCTTGTTACTAACAGCACTAGCAGATACTAGGGGAAGGATTTCCCCCAAAGAATTACGGGTTCGAAACAAAACTTATTGGAACGCTGCATTCGCTGAGCGGACGTGTTGTATTTTGATTGTTAATCAGAAAATTCATTACAAGCTGGCCAAATTCCACCATATGGCGCCAACAAGTGATTAGGAATTTTGCCAACGATTTTTATTACATATAAATAATCCTTTTCTGTATTGCATCACACGTCCGCCTAAATTGTCGCGGCATGACGGCAAACCTACATGAGAGCATTATAAAGTCTATTGAAACCATATATGAATTATTAATGCGCAAATATCAACTACACAAATAAAATATGCACACTCTCAAATTATCCACAAGACTTAGTCAATGCTGTCGTTATTATTTGCAAAAGTCTTGCTCGGATGCGAATACATTTGATAATTGAAATGCTCCGAAAAGTCCTAATTTCATAATAGTCAGTTCAAATTGAATATCTGTAACATAGGTGTCGATTGGCACCTTTCAGTCAATGATAGATAATTAAAAACCTTTCATACCATTCTTTGCAATGTTTATATATGCGCCTACGTAGCATATGACTAATCGCATTGGATTAAAGCCTCAGCAGCCAACGGCATTCAGGCTTAAGAATAAATTCATGCAAATTGGCAAATCAACAATTCAACGAAGCGATTCCGATTCCAGCGAATTATTGTTAACCATAATACCAGCAATTAAATTTGAAGCGTTAAGCTTTCACTTAGCTCACGTGAATTGTTTTTGATTTGGTGAATAATTTCGGTGTTTAATTGAGATCGAAAGTGAACTGAAAAAGAAAGTTGAATTTTACTGAATGCAAAAAATTCAATGGATTCACCCCAATTTAATTTTGTTGCACTCCTGATATGCGTTGAATGCTATAAACTTTAACATTCTTTTTCATTTTAACCGGAAATCCATTTGCTTGACTAGAGAACAAGGAATTAAATCAGTTTTAAGGGTAGTTTTGTGTAACTGCTTGGTCCATTTTCTGTAGAGAAAGCATCACATCAAAACCAAATTAATCTTACTTGGTCGGATGAATTTTGCATGTTTTATATCATAGATCAAGCAACGGAAATAGGAAATGTAAAAATTGTGTTTCTAATTTGGTTACATTCAATTCAGGCTCATTGACTCATTATTAACGCGAATCAACTAAAACAATTTCCTCATGCGAACTCAAACGGCCATTGTTCATTCGGGAACCCACGGGTTTGCTAAAAAATTAATGCAATTATCCTGAAATCGCATCGGAAATGCGCTATTGTATTTAAATGCGAATTCGTATACATCTTTTCTGATCTGCACGCAGACGGCAAATTGTCGTTTCATCTATTTCTTCATCTTGACTAGAGAAGAGATTCATGTCAATTTAGATAGCATTTACACTGATGTGGCTCACGGTCGAATAGGATGATGTAAGTAGGTGCCAGCGAGCTTACAATAAATTCAAATTGCGACATCTAATGAATGAGCTGCGATTTTGAAACATGAATGAATGACAAATGCTCATTACAACAAATTTGCAATTTGAAAAGTGAAATAAAGTTGTCGCTTGGCCTTTAACACGCCTTGGGTGATCCATGAGTGCGTTTGTATGTAGAATTGACTTTTGCAAGTACGACGGGGGTGTTATTTACTACCTAAGGTAGCCGCCTGGGGCTTCAAAAAACCACTCGCCTAAAAATAAACTAAACAAACTTCACACCAATCATTCGGGCGCGACTAAATTCAGTCTGTTATAAATATGCATCGCAGATCATCATCCTCATCGACCACCGATCAGCCAATTAAGCTTCCAATCAAGATACGTCTGCATATCTTGAATGCATATCACAAAATCTGTATGCGTCATCACTTTTGTCTTTAAAAATAACTTTCAACTAAGCACGCTTGCCATAAATGCATTGAAAGATTTATCAGAAATGTCATAGGTCCCATGCATCTGACCGTGTGATTTCAATAAAATCTGTCTCTTGAATTCAATCTTTTATTCTGCAAGGCCAGCATTATTGTTAATTAGTTGGCCAAATGCCTATGACCTTGTGAATTGCATTTGTATCTTCAACGGCTCGATTTTCCTTTTCAAATGATTGCAACTTTCAATAAAATTTAGTAGAATCGAGGTCAAATTTAGACGTTGAAAAGTGTTAATACTTTTCTTACAGATGCAAATATTTAATTGTCGAGTACTTCATTGTATTAATTAAGACTAAGTAACTAGTTCAAGCGTTAAGTAAGATTTTTCTTATAATTGATATCATTTGTTACTGAGTGAAAAAAGTACTTGTCATAATACATTCAGGACTTTGCATGACGCAATATGAAATATCGGTAATCAAAATAATTGTTTGATTTATTTTAATAATTTGAATACAGTGAATATCACAGCGCGCATCTGATTTCAATTCAAATTTGTTGAAAACCGATGTCAAATTTCCTTTGAAAACAACACGTGCTGATACGTTTCTAAAAGACTTACGACGTACGATCTCCGATTAAGCCAACTAAAAAACAGATCTGAAACATTTACAATAGGGTTTAAACTTTCCGAAATGAAGCTTTTCTCGGTTTCTAGAAAATGGAAGCATATGTCATCGAGAGATAAAGAGATGATAAAGAGACTCGCGGCGTCATTACTTTTTGTTAGTTATTCCTTTATAGCTTCTCCACTAGCTGTCTTCGAGCGTCAAACTCACTTTTCTCAAACTCACTTTGAGCGTCACCCAGACACTTTCTGAACCATTCTTTTGGTGACGTTAAGCATGAAATTCTGTCTACTGGCCTGACTCCTAAAACTACAATGTTCTGAGTCATAGTGTTCATATTTGACCGAAAAAGTAACATCATTTGTTAAGTGCACGTCAAAATCACGGCAAGGAGTTGAACGATAGGACTTGTATGTCACCATCTCCTATAAATTATGAATAAATTTCCCAAAATTTTTGTAGTGCAGAGTCCGTTTTCCTCGTATGAATATTCAGACATGTTTCCTTCAAACTTACTTTAAGCCTTTGAAGATTGGATCAGTGATAGGGGTTTGAAATAATTCAGAGAAGCGCAGCTGTAAATTATTGGCCGAAGAATATAAACCGTAACAAGTCCCAGTCAACTGACGCAAAGCAATACGAAAGACTTAAGCCAGTAACCTGATTGTATAAAAATCCTCTCTAATGCTGAGCGAAATGTAGTATAAATTTCTTAATAAAATTATGAAATTGCTCTTAAATACACATGAAAGCGACATGTATAGATCAAATTAATTGTTGTTAGCCATTTTATGATTATATAATGTCGAGTGCATTTTAAACACATTGCGATGGTGACTTTCATGGAAAACCGTTTCCAATTCATATCACATTTTATGATTAATCTATTAATAGTGCAGCATTAGCATAATTATATGCTTGGACGGTCTAAAAAAGGTATCTGTTTGCCTTACGTTATTATATCATGATATATTAAATGAGCGTTGAAATGGGCAAACCAGGGAAGGAGCGAGCAAACAACAATGTGGATGCTATTAGCAAACTAATAGACCGAATGATTGACATGTAAATGATGAAATCGTTGCTGTTCTAAGTGGCATCGTGTTGCAAAGAGCGGATTGCATTTTCCACGCTTTGCGAAATAAGTTATTGTTATACAGGATCGTTGATAGATTAATTGTGTGTAATCTGCTCAAGTTTCAATAGATGCGACCATACTTCAGATCGTTCTAATGCAATTTTATTTCAAGATTTATCGCCAAACTAGCATTTTATTTTGTATGTAATAAATCTTCTCTGATGTGTTTTCGCATTGGCGAATTGAAGGCAGACTTCCATCGAAAGACCGAACCTCTTAAACGTTAGTTGAGCTTTGCTTTAAACCATTGCAAAACAGCATTCATCAATAGATCTCATTACACACTCCTCCTACGTCTTGGCAATTTAAGATAATAGTTGGATTGCTTTTGTGCACAAAAATGCAGTTTGCTCTTGCTAAAAATGAACAATACTTGTTGCTATCAAGGATGTTGCAATGAATTGAAATGTATGTAAGGTAGAAATATAGAGAAAATTCACGAAAAAAAGTTGATAAACTCACAAATTGAAATAACAATAGTGCACTTGAGTGTTCTTTTGATTTATGGAATTTGTTAAGAAGTATAATTAACGTATCCTTGATTTTTTTTGTTCTCTTATCATATCTTTTTATTACAAGCAGCACTGGAAATATGCAGCCAAGGTATTGTGTTAGTTTTATTGATAATTGTTTGTGTTTCATTGCTAAACTTAAACTTGAAACGTGTCATTAATACTCGTTCCCATTTCATGAAAATTTGTATTAATCAACCATTGAACATTAATATTTAGAGTTCCTTAATCAGCTAACTGTACAAATATTAAAATGTAAAATATTTCCAATTATATCGAAAATGGCTTAAATTTAAAGTTGAATTTGGACGTTCTATGTACAATATAGAATTGTTGTTCCCCGTTCTAAAAGAAAAAAGATTCAATTGAACGTGTTTAGTATTGAAAAATGTACCTAAGTATTATCCTCTCTTTTACATTTTTACAGACATATACTATGTTACATGTTTGTGTTTCCATCAATGGATCACCCTGTTGTCCGCTGGCTGTAAGTTGAAGATGTTAGATGTTGTGTTGTTTTTGTTTCAAAAACAAATTGAAATTAACAATTCGTGTGATGTAGTTTATTTAATCGTTTGGCTTGATTATTCTGTTTGTTTTATTTCTCTCTTTTTTGACAAAAATTGATTCTTTTCAAATCTAGAGAATTTCAAAGATGTGCCAAGATTCTGTGCCGAATTTCAGATTGACTTTGAACCTCGTTTTGAATGTGTGGAACTTAGCATGTGTGTCTATTTTGATATTGTTTTAACCTTTTTCTTTGCACGAATTTTTAAAATTTATACATAGTCAATTAGCGAAAAGACTTACATGCAACAAATAACCGAATTCTACTTCGAATCAATTTTAGACGGTTTAGTGTAACAAACAAGAATGTCATTGTGTTAGGAAATGTAAATACAAAAGCAAATAATTTAATCTTTCTTGAATATTCGTTGCAATTTAATTTAAAATAGAGTAAAAAGTCAGTAAGTAAAATATTTCTCAAAATATCTCAAATATTCCTTTTTATAATTTTTTTAAGACTGAACGACGGATTCAGTTTTTTATCAACAGCTTTTAAGGATAGTTAAATGCTGGTTTAGTTTTGAATATATCCTTCATGTCCTTTAATATCATCAAAACTCACCACAGAAGCTCAAAAGTGAAGCAGTGTAATATTTCGTGAATCAATGAGTGTTTTTTGAGGAAAATTAAACAGTGCAATAAAATTTTCTAAGTTTGTACAAGTGTTTCTACTTCAACACCGCCTTAACCGGAATTGAAAAATTCAGTACGCAGACCTTATTAAGACTAACTGTATCGTCTGTCATTATGTCCAAAATGGTTCAAGACGTTCTGAGTCTTTTAGTTTTGTACGGACTTTAGGATGCAACTATTATATCGGATTTTATTCAAAAATAAAACATGCAAAAAAATTGAAAAAACTTACATAGTTCTATTCTCACAACAAAAGAATAGCAAACGGAGTACAAATGAGTGCAGTTGGGCGTATATAGTAAGATAATCGTGTGTTATGATTTATTCAAGTATTATCTATCGCTCGCCACTGCTTTTTTCTAGTTTTCTGGCAGCATATGGAACTACTTTAGAAGAACATTTGTTGTTGATTTGTCTACGAAACGAGACAATATTTAGCATTTTAATATGATCTGCGTTACACTTGCATAAACGCAGTAAAATCAGAAAAGGCAAACTGGCTGACAATGTTGACAAATCGCTGTGATCTGTAGTTTAGTAAATTATTCTCGGAATAAATAGGGGAAATAATGTGTATCAAAAGCTCCTTACAGTACCTTATCTAAACCAACATCATTTATGTATCTTAATATAAGCAAACTACAAAGCGCAGTGGTCAGTATCACGCTTCTCAAAATGACAATAGCGTAATTTACTTAAAAATTAGAAGGACTGGGACGTTGATACGTCTAAAATTCAATTTTTATGGGTATCCAGATCATTCTTAATGAGTATCTCACATGTCAGGCATGTCTTCCATGATTTCCATTCAGTACAGAATTATCAGAACTACATTGTTCAGTTACTAATTATATAAACCTCAATAAGCTCGCCTTGAAACACATTGTTGAAAGACAATTCATCGTTGTATATTTTTCCTGAATGTTTTCCCCATTGATTTCACGAAATCTTATACTTGACAACGTGGTTAATTTTAATTTTTTCATAATTTCAATTCAATACATTCAGTATAATTGTGGGCTTTTAAAAATATGTAATCTGTTTGCAGTGCTGGAGGCATAAAAATTCCTAGCATATAGCTAGATATTCTTTGGTAAGTTGTGTAGAGAATCGCGTAAATCATAATGCAAACATTACCAGTTAGATTTTGAGTTTTACAAATTACCAGTTGGATTTTGAGTTTAATTCGAAAACATAGTAGCAAAATAATTGCTACTGATTGAAAAAATTAAATGCTTTTCTATTTTTACAATCACCTTGCCATCTTTTTGGTACTTCCTTTTTTATAGAAAAGTTTAATAGATTGTAGTCCCATTACAAAAAACCTGGAAATCTTGATATTTCATCTGAGTAATATTTTAATATGGTAAACATATGTTTAAGTCACTCATTAAGTATTGCAAAATGTGAAGCCACATATGCGTGAAATAGTTTGACAGTGATTTTAGATGATTTATATTGACTTTTACGATATTCATTTGTTATCACAAGTTTAGTTTATGCACCGTAGGCACCTATTAGCTCATACCTCTCCCGGTAGTGCAGACTGTTTCAATAAATTACAGATATTGTTTAGTAAAATACATAATTTCGATGACAACATGAATTAATGCCTGGTACTTTTTAACGTTACTTGAGTGTTCTACAAGACACGATCATGGATCCATTGTTGTTTCTATCTATTTTATCTGAAAATCATCACTAGCACCGAAAGTCGAGTTGTATTTCTTATAAATTAAGAAATTTAAAGCAGATCCTTCGCCACGCGATTGTGCGAGGTGGTTACGTCGAATAATTATTCTAGAAAATGAGTTTCGAAAAAGAAAGAGTTTTGTGGGGCGTACCTTTACTCTAGTTTGGCTAAGTTGGGAGTTTCAAACTTGTTCCGGAGATACCTTCCTTTGTAAGTAAGTTGGTATGTGCCGGGTCTAATTTATATACATCATACATTCTGGATTGGTCTGAAAAACTTTTTATCATCGAGGTGACTAACTTGTACTTCACAGGGTCAAAAGATCTTATCTCAGCGTGCGTATAACATACTTGTTAAAAAGTTCCACCTGTTTCTTCTTCTTTTCAGTCCAATTTTCGTTGGGTCGTTGGTAGACCGATATTGTCAGCCGATGTTAGTGCATTACCTTTACTTGAGTAGTCAAAATATGTAGAAACACAAAGTGCGTTTATCATTGCCGTCTGCATTATGTTATTCACCCGGTAAAGTGCCGTTCCGAGCAATAGTACCTTTTTTGGGTGGTTGTATATATTTGAGTTGATGGTTTTCAACATAACACAGCAAAGATACCACTCTTAATGTTTACTTTTCTTATCCACACCACTGTTTACAGTCTCTATTTGCAATCGCATGTAACTTATGAATAGTTAGATAGCTGAAAAAACAAACACAGTCTCGTCATCAAACTATACTTTTGATATCGTAACAACATATCAGATTACATAAATATTTCGAATTCAAATGTTTCCTTCATATCAAAAGCAACTCATTCAGCAAAATTCAGCTCATTCTCCAGGTATGACCTCATGTTTACAAATCAAACCGCGATAATAAAATCTAACAAAAACTTATACGAGCATCGGAATAAAAGTAAAATAACTCAAAGAACATCTTCATTTTCGGTTTTAGGATACAGACTGTGATTTAATGAATGTGTACTGTAGAATTTAGAAAATAATGCGACTGTAACGAAGTCTTAAACTCGTTTCATGCCAATTAAAAGAGTAATCAATTAAAAAAGATAGGAGGAATATACCATGAAACATGGGGAAGAAAACAGGGAATGTATATTGACATTGAGTGTGTAGTGCTTTTTGCATTAAATGTTGCTAAAAAGCTACAAATGTAGAGATAAAACTTTACCCGGTGCCCAACCCGGTTGCAGCTTTTGCTGAACTGGTGGTTTGTTGATAGTGTACTGCACATTTTTGAATAAGTTTAGCAGATATAGGGGACGGAAGGGTCAGCAACTTAATTTGGAAATTTTTTTGGTTCAATAAAAAATATGCAGTGAATACAGCCTTTTGTTCGTTGTCTCCTCTTGCCAACACAGACGTTGTTAGGCCTTTAGGGATGGAGTTAAATAAACAAATCAGATTGTTTTCTTCACTGTGAATAACAAAACTGTTGATATTATATATACCGCCTTTAGCAAAGCCTAAAATAGTCTCCACTGACTCCAAGTACATTATTGTTATTATGGTAATGCTCTTCAATAATTGCTCTGTCAAACTTCTCACCACTCCCCCTCCCAACTTCTAGAAATAGAATCAGTTCAGCTGTTGCCGCCCTTGACGGGTATGTAGTCTTTGTACCTCCACAATGAGGACGACCCAAAATTTTAGTTCAAGGTGATGTTTACTTTGGTGACTGTGACGGTCAAAGACGGTCTTTGATTTAAGACGGTCCAAGAACTTCCTGTATTTCATTTGACTATCAGTGGGCACAGTCTTTATCACGTTTGGATTTTGAATTTTCGCAGTTTCATGCTCTCGAAAAGGTCCTTTTTCTACGTCGTATGCAGCTTCATTAATTCTTGATGTGTGTGCATGATTTGTCCACTCCCCGGTGGTTGCTCACAATCGTATGCGGAGTAGGAAGGGAAGCTCTATGTTTTCCCAATGGTTTCCTTTTTTTGTTCGCACTCCACTTCGTTTTTCAGATTTTACCAATCTACAAGGTTGAACGCTAATAACTAAAGAAAGATCTCCTGGGTATAGCCTGTGGGCTCTTAAAAAGCATAAGAAGGAAATGGTTACTATACCCACGGCATAATTTAAATAAGTGTAAATATTCAAATAATTTTTCTGTTTTCTTCCCCCTGAATATCTAAATTAATAAGAAGAACATTTAAAACAACTGAATCATGTTTTTAAATTCTGTTCAGTTAGTAGATAAGTAGTTTAAGTCGTACTCTATTAAAGAGCAGTCATAGAAGTATGTCCTTAGAAAAGCATGAGTCGATAAAAGCATGAATCATAAATTTGGTTGATAGAATTTCGTGCGTTTCATTGTCCTTTTCTCCTACAATCTCAATACCCATTCAAATTTGTTTGCGTTTTCATGTGTGTGGATTTTTAAAAATTTATTTAACTTGCACAGGACTATGATCGTTATTCACCCCCCAAAAAAAAAACTTTCCAATACCATTACTAATTCCCTAATTATCATTTCAGGCTTCCCGACGTGTGGACGACTTATTCGAAGATTTACGAGATGGCGACAATTTACTTTCTCTCTTGGAAGTTCTTTCTGGCGAACACCTTGTAAGATATATAAACCAATAACTTCCTTTTACAAATTTTAATCGAGATTTTGTGAAATTTATCTTTTTTAGCCGAGAGAAAAAGGCAAAATGCGTTTTCACATGCTACAAAACGTTCAAATGGCCTTAGATTTCTTACGTTTCAAAAAAATCAAATTAGTCAATATCCGAGCTGAAGATATTGTTGATGGCAATCCAAAATTAACATTGGGCTTAATCTGGACAATTATTTTACATTTCCAGGTAAGTTTTAGTATAAGATTGAAATATTTCAATTTCGGAATTTTCGGTGTTGTGGTTAGACGTAAGCTTTAATTTTTCGAATGGAAAATGACAAAATTTTGGCCTAAATAGTTTAGTTTAGAAAATGTTTTTATTTGAAAATCACGCATATATTACATACATGTATAAGCATTAGACAGCATTATTATGTAATAAATTTAATGTTGCTTCCATAAACGAACATAAACGATGTCTAGATGTTATTTATCAAATATTTCTATATTTGATCTGATTTTTCTTTTAAAAATCTGTGTATATTTTCTTAATGCACAACAAATCAACAAACCTCATCATAATCACAATGAATTCAATACACCTGTCCCCAGTGGAGGTGGCAGGTAAGTTGAAATGGATAGCAGAGAAATTAACAAGTGTTTTGGTTTTTTTTTCTGTTTACAAGATAGATAAATTGCAAAAAACTACAAAAACAGCGAATTTTAAATAAATATGTCGATAAAAAATTGAAGAATGTGTAAATTTGTTTGCTTGTGATTGACGTTAATTTGATTTGCAATGTGCATCTGCTGAAAATTTGCTGGAATTCTGTATTTAATTTGTTGAATGTAATTGGATGTTTTGCACAATTATCAAAAGTTCAAAGTCAGTTGTTGATAGAATTTTGCTCTTGACTGTCTATGAATATTTATTGGTGTAATTCTGAAGGCAATCTGTAGATTAATGTGTAAATTATATTCGGAATTATTAGAAAGTCATCAATGTGTAAATGCTTAATTGGCATTGAAGTTCCTGTAACTGTGTTTTATAAACTGCACTGGTTGCTTAATGGTTTTAAACGGTTCTAGCAGTCCCGGAGAGACGGCTATTTAAAGTCCTTCTCAGTCATTTTTGGCAGAAGATGTACGAATGTATTAGAAACCCAGGATCGCCTTCGGTACTACGAAGACAGGTTAGGCCCGTGCAGATCCTATCTTCTCTGACAAAATCCTTCTCATCGGAAAAATTCTAGTTCCGAAATCGCAGTTCTCTGTGTAAGCTTTAGCTACATTTACATTGTTAAACACTATGCCGTTGGACCCTTGGATTGAGATCACCAGGACCTTTATTCCTCGTCGGAAATGCATGGTGATGCACCAGAAATTTCGCATGCAAGCTGAAGACTCTGCAAGAAACGCTCCCCCTCTTCGGTTCATGATATAATTACACTTTCACGGATTTAATTGTTAACAGCCAAGCTCCTCGTTTCAATCTAAGATCACCTGTATTCTTAGACGTTGCCTTTATTTGATTCTTCCTTCTTGTTATGTGTTCGATTCCCTGCGGGAGCGTATAAGGGCTGTTTTCGTTTACCAGAGTTGAGACCGTGTTGTTCTTTATTACCTGCACTATATTATGTGTTATGATCTTTGTGGCCATATGTCACTGATCGTTTGAGGTGTTTAGGTTTTATTTTTTAAGGCGTTGTGACGTAAAGAGCTTTCCAATTGTTGTTTAACTAATGACAGTAATAGGCGTCCGTATATGCTGCCTTTAAGATAAGAGTCTCAAAGTTGCAAACGATGTTGAGGTTTTTGAATTATGTCCTGAGAAAAAAGGTGAAGTAGATATATAAATTTTTCATATTATAATAAATTTTATAGCTAAATTATTTAAATTTAATGAGTTATTTGTTTTATTATCCCCCTCTCCTCTACAAAGTTAAAATCGGATACTCAAAAATCATGAAACGTTGCTCTCACGTCTTACAACTATAACATAACAACAACTATAATACATGAGTGGGCATTGCAGAGTCCGATTCGTCATTGGGTGCTTCTACAGGATGCTCTGCTAGACACTCCTAGCTTTCCTGTCTGGACAACACTGACGGAACCTCGATAATCACGACGGAGGGGCTCCGACAAGCATTACTAGGAGATGGAAGTGCCCACCGCCAGGCGCACAGCAAAGGATCCTTTTGGGTGTGCTTCAATTGGCTTTTGTGCTTGATACGCTGGATAACAGTCAGGTGCTGCGATGACCTAATTTCATGTGTTCCAATGGACACTTTACCAGTTTTCTGGTAGTAGCTTTGCTATTTACATCCTTTTTGCTGCTTTGCTATTGATTTATTTTCTAATTTATTAACTGGATCTATTTTTGCAATCGCGGTCTCAGCTCTGTCATTCAATCATTCACAGCACCTGACTTTTTTTCTTCATTCGTGGTTAAACATTTTAAAGTGTTAATTGTAAATCAAAAGAATGGTTTCAGGGCACCAATTTTTTGGTAAATCGGACTTTTGGAGCCCATTTTATTAGTCTCTGCAAACCTTATAACATACTTCTATGTGTCACATTTGCGCTCGGCGCTCAAAGCGTTTCGAGTCGGCTTTTGAACTCCCTACAATTTCCCAGAATTATGTTTTAGCTTCGACGTTTCGATTCACTGATTAGGGTTTGTCTGATTTATAAATCCTCGACCTTTTCGCTTCCCTCTTCAGTTTCATCGCTGTTTATTTACCAATCTCGCTCATTCTTTTCACCTTCCTCCGTCAGGAGTACGACAAGGGTTTGAAATACCGATTGAGCGACGGAACACAAGGGCACAAAGGTGTAGCCATTGAGGTTGTTTTTCGAGCAATTTTCATCATCAAGCAAGTCGAATCACAGTTCCATTTTTCGCACTCCCTTTGTCACATTTTATTCTGAGAAAAACCTTTATTTTTTTTGTATATTTATTTTTATTGTTCGAAGATTGAGTTCATCGTCATCTCGGATTATAGAGAATTAAGGCATTAAGGCCATACTCATTAAGATTATATATCAGATCTTAAACGCACGTATGACGCGAACAGAAATTTTGTTCGTAAATAACAATTTTAAGTATATTTTTTGCCCTTATATATAAAAAAGCTCTGAAAAAAGGCAATCCTAGTAAATCGTAGCATCCTCCACGAATAATTGTTATGACAAACCTACAAATCCGCTCCAGTTTTATTAATCCCAAATAAATGTTCCGCCTTGAAATAGAAAATCACACTTAGGATTCTCCAGAATAAGAATCATTTTAGAAATGTTCAATCCAGCTCTGAATTTAGTTGCTAAAGACTACCAAAAAAACATGTAATATATGACAAAAAGTGCCTTGAACACCTCCACCATCACTTAACTCGAAATAAACAATATTTGAACGCTATAAACTATCAATTTGGGAATCTCAAATGATACAATTTTTCCGTCTGCATCTATTTTCAAACACATTTTAACAACACATAACCCACTCGGTAATTGTGACTTTTATTATTGTAATAAAAATTGGTCTCCATAACTTTTTCGTTGCCGCCCTGTTGCCGCCTCCCACTGACTTGAAAAAGAATATTTTTTTTTTACAATGAACAATATAAACAATCCTAAATTTATTTTAACTAACCATTATACCTTGAATGTTCATTTCAAGACGGAAAATTTATGGAAATATATTTTTATATTCTTTATACACAGTCTAGAATTCTGATTTTGTCATTGAGAAAACTTAACAAAACTAAAGAGTTGACATTGCCATTTTTTGAAATGTATTCATGAATAGAGCCTACGCCCGTTAACAATTTCAACCCTGGTGTATTATTGTATGTTATGTTTAAGGTTTTGAAATTCATTGAGCAAATTTAAACCATTTTCTAGAATTTATTTGGCATATATTTATTTTAAAACTCATTGAATTCAATTAATTGAAGAAGAAAAAACCATTTATTTTTTCATGAAATCATACCCAAATCGAGTTAATTGTAATATATAATCTATTTATCCTATTTTTTATTTAGCTGGAGCTATATTGAATAATTGAGAACATTGAATATGTGCTAATTTATCATGCTTTCGGGGTGAAATTGAGTAGACTCTAGATGGGGAGAGTGTAGTAATCTTTTATTATTAGAAGTAACTCAGTTTGACTTTGTTATGAGTTTTCAAGTTGAAATAGCTCTCTGATGTCCAATTATCATTGGCATTAATGTCTGAAGACGTTTTTGGTACTAAAATAAACATTTATTTGTTGTTTCCATCAACTTTCGACAGATATTTGTGGGTTCATTCTCATTTTTTTGTTGCAACTTCTTACATAAATGTATATTTTGTCATAACATCATTTAATACTTTATAGATGATATTTACTCATTGAATTCGGAATGTTTTCTATTTCATGCAAATGTCTCATAGTTCAATATTGATGAAAAAATTGCACACGTAGCTCCAAATGCTGAGTAAACACTGACATTACAAACATTAAGTAAACACTGTTGTTCTGAAAACGATTCCATTATTCATTTTCTTTTGTATTCGTTTTGCGAAAATATTGTGACTGAAAAGAAATTGTTAGCTTTACTAAAAAACAGCCCAATCAGATACCAAGAAAACAAATAAGTCTATGCAAGTATGTCCTTCACCTCCACCTTTCTGGAAGTAGATTCCATGATATGTGCAGCAAGATCAGATGATTATGATGAATTTAATAACTAGACAAGAGCTCAGCCTATTTGATTTTAATGAGAGAATCTCGAGAAAATCAAAGAGGTAATAAATCAGTGAGGCGTGAAACGAGTCACAAAAATGGTTTTCTAACAACATTTTCCTTTAAAGCTTGAATGAATATTGGAGAATTGCCAAACCATGACTTAAATCTTTCTTCAATCCACAAATTTTAGAAGTGCTTATTAATCGTCTCAAAATTTCACTTTCACGTTTCACACTGTTCAAAACTTCACTTCCATATCCATAAATTAGTGGTGTATATGAGGGGATTGATCTTGTGACATGATTCAGGTGAATATCTGCCTGGTTTCGGCCTAATTTCAACATCCGTCTAGACAGTAGTTAATATTCGTTAACTCTCATATCAGTAGCATTTACTACAGTTCATTCAACATGTTAAGAATGAATGAATTCGCGTTTCGAATGTCCTTTCATCACATCGCAAGTACGCCAAAAAATACCCAATTTATAGCATGTAATCCTTATCGAAATGTTAAACCTGTTTTTGCGATTGTTAGACGAATCTTTTTATTTTGGTACTATGACTATAGTTTCTATTTAGTATCTCTATATACAGAAATTAAATGCAACTGGGTATATATAAATTGGAGATCTCAAAAGCTGTCAAGTTTTTTTGAATCCCGGATAAATTCTTTCTGGATTGTTCATGCAAAGGATAACATATTTTGTATCACCTTAAAAAAACCAAATTTTTTTCGTATTCCATCTTTTTCTCAACTTTAACTGAATTTCTTTGGGCTGAAGCTTCTCGTTGGCTGCTTTTTCAATGATTTTCTGTGTCGTAGCGTACATTTGGCTCATAACCTCATATCCGCCATGTTGCCTTAGCTAATTAGGCATGACATCCCACCTTTTGTATCAACAATTTGCCGAGGCTTCCGCTAGCGTAAGTCTCAGAAATGAAGAAGTGTTTTTTTTGGCTAACTCTTGGGTAGAATTCGCTTCGAGACCTTAGGATTTGTAGTAACAATGTTTGTTGTGGCTTTTTGCTAGGATTACAACTAACCACTCAGACTGATGAACAACAAGCGTTTATATCCAGCACGCCCTGTTCCTTTCCATCGCTATGCACAAACCATTCACGATTTTCACTTTGCCTTAGCTTGCAGGCTTTCGTACTGTCTTCGAAATAATCGATTATTCTTACGCAGGACATAACCCAAAACCCTTAACTGAACCCCAAATGAACGATATATTATCTAACGTTCTATCTATCATTATCTATTAATAAGATAGCCTAACGATATATTATCGGAAAATGTGCGAAACAACGAAGTGCGAAACAACGAGACTTGGGAACTTTTTCGACAGTAAGGCAGTTGCCCATGACAGACAATGTCTTTTCAAACCTATGTAGCATACTTCATTCGCTATTCCTGCTCCTGCATTATCAATTCCGAAACATTACGGTTCTGTAACTCTCTTCGTTTCCCTATGATCAGTCACTGCATGTGTGACCGTCGAGTCCGTGAATTCAACGATACTTACAAATGTAACCTCCTTCATAAATCCACATCCCATTTCAAATCTTTGTACTGCTCAATTATGGACCTGGAGAGGTTGAGAGCATGGTAAGGAATTGAGGGGTAGATCGAAAGGTAATTTAAGGTAATTCTTTTTGAAAATAATCAATTTTCTTTAATTACATAACTCTCTAGAATACTTTTATAAAAACCTTGTACCAGAATTTATGAAACAGTTGAGTATTGAATTTAAAATAAAATATTAACTTGTATAAAGCTTTAACTTTCCATGATAATCATTGAAAAAAACGAAAAGAAAACAATTCATGCCTTCTTTATCACGCAGCATGAATAAAAAAATATTCGCTTCGCTTTATTCGATTAATAATTACATAAATTACAATAAAAAATACACAACATTTCAGCTAATACCCCAAGCCTCTCGTGTCATAGTTATCACGGAAACACAAACAACAAAAAGGACATTAAAACAGGCTGAAGTCCAATCAGTTAATCCCCCAAGCAAACTTGATGTAAGTTCGATCTTTGAAAATTAGCGGCAAATTTTGGTTCTGGTTCGCTTGAAAAGCTTCGAAAAAAAGATAAAAATTAAATACATATCCAATATCGTTTAGATTGGATGGGACCAAAATGGGAATTTCATGTATATAACAAATGCATTTGCAATTGTTTCATATAGCGCAAATTTTATTTTGCCTTTTTCGATTCTTAAGGATTATTTAAGTATGCGTTTTTATCTCATAGAATCTTCCATATCACTTCAAAATTAACATGAAAAGTGTTCTTCATCAAATGTCTACGACAATGGGTGAAAAATATATCAACAACTTTTGCATCTGTTTCTATGCTTCCTTTTATAGCGCTTGTATCCACTCCCTTTTCCATTATGTGATTATATATGATGTGTCGCATAAATATAGGAAAATTGGAAAAAAGAAATATGCTGGCAAATATTAAATATGCTTCTCCATTTTATTCCAAATGTGTTGATAAAATATTCAAGGCTCTAGCGCTTGGCTTCGAAATAAATGAAAGGTTTGTCTAATTAAGTCATCACTATCATAAATAGCGTTAATATAACCAAATAAATATTTAAGCGAAAATAATAAAACTATATTAAGTGGGTTGGAATGGTGTTTTTGTTGTAAGATTTTCATATTCGCTAAGAATCCATGTGGGATTTGTATGTTGATAATTACAAAATGAGAATGCTCAGAATCCGTGTAGGTTTTTAAGTCGATTCGCCTTAAACCGAAAGTGGAATTGAATGATGGAAATATATAGAGTGAGGGATGTTGTACTAACCATTTACGTTAATAATAAATAACATGAACTAGCTACATAATATCAAACTATTGTAAATTAAGAAAAACCACAAAGGCAGCATTCAGTTCTCGAACATATGACAACGTTCTAAGCAAAACAAAAACTATAGGTCCCTTATGTCTGCCTTACGACACTTCATCTCAAGTTGGATTTATTTCATGAATGAAAAGACTTTTTTGTACTGAAGTGCTCGAACAAAATATTCCAGTAACAGTTGGGTTTGATGATTATAATATTAGACACAAAAAAACTTTTAAACATATTTTCAACATATTGTTAGGTGGTTGCGGCTATGTGTGATACTTTTTGCATTTTTCAACCGCCCGGTAAATACGTTGATTGCATAATTACAGTGTAAAAAAGCGCCCACTGTTAGATTGCTAACCAGGGCCATAGACATGCTGACATTGACAATGAATAAATGAATGAATGAATGCAGGAATGAATGAACCAACATTTGGTAACATGAATCATGTTCGTATGTGGAAGGTGTTTTGTTTAGAAAACATTATGCCATGCTTCAAATTGAACAGGTTTACTCTTGATTACTAGTTCTACAAACTTCTTATGTTTTTGCATGCATGCAGATCGATGAGAAACCACAAAAAGTGGTAATTTGACGAAGATTAATTACGCCCAGAGGTTTTTTTTTTGTTTGAAATTGCCCACACAAATGAATATCCCCAAAAGAAATAATTTTTAAAACTTATCTGCACATTAGTATAAACATATTTAGCCTGAAGGAAATCTTCTAAACTATTTACGGCTTAACGAATAATATGTTCTAAACCTGTTATAATTTTTTTTTTCATGCAGAACTATTCGAATTTGACGATTTTGTCCGCTAGGCATAAAAGATGATCTCACAATGTTAACAATACCGCAAAACAAAAGTTCTTAGAGCAAAAAAAACCCGCAACCAAATATAGGTTGTAATACATTTGCTGACTTGACCTAATTACGTAGTATTGTTTAGAATATTTTTCTAGAAACAATTGTATCTAAACGTTTGCCTATCCAATAGAATTACAATTGATTCAGTACGATCAAAACAATTGATCTTGATCGCTGGCTTTATATTCTACGACCTGCAACTTGATATGTCGTAAGCAGATTTGAAGCAATTGTTTACAATAAATCTTAAATCTTGATTTATAAAATCGGACAATTTATTTATGGAGTAAGCAGGCTCTTAATTGAATAGATTTGAATATCTAGCAGAAAATAGGTGCAAAGCATTTCGCTCTTTCGCTGCTTCTTGCGATGTCCTTGAATTGTATTGTAAATACTGCGAATTCCATGGGTTGTGTTCGAGGAAATGTGAGAATATTATGTTAATATTCATGGGAATCGTTTAGAAGAACATAATTCTAATGCACCAACCCTCTAGATCCTAAGAAGAGGGTTTCAACGCCACCGATCATAGTAATGCTTATTCTTGTATGGCATGTGCAGCTTGACCAACTACCTTTGAAAAGCACAGTCATTGAAATAATTAAGTTCAAGAATTAACCAATCCCGAAATAACCAAATCCCTTTCCTATTGAACCCTAGGGTTTTTTGGTTACCGAAATACTTTGGGTTCTAACAAATGTTAACGCTCGTCCAAAGATGTACTGTAATATAGCCTTTATGTCCATGGTAAGTGTTCAAAAATTATTGGAAATACCAATACAAATCGGATCTTGAGGTAGCTTACAAAAACCTCGACCAATATTTCATGTGACAGAAGGGAAATATGTCACCCAGCCGAAAGTAAAGTTACAAGGGAGTGAACCCTCTTTTGAAAAAAATAGGCAACAATGAGTTGAAAAATCGATTGCATACAACAATTGAATGAAAATGGTCTAAGGATGGGCATGAGGGCCCCGTCTCAATCCACTTCCAAAACGGGACTTCATCTGAATAAGGTCATGCTGTCGATTTTGTGGAATTGGAAGGTGTATAAGCTTATTCTAAACAACTATAAATTTAAATTTTGTTCTAATTGAGCATAGGAAGCTCAAAAAAGGGCCGCACTTGTTAATCGCTGGGGTCGAGTCTATCGCCCCGTGTGTCTCAAGTGAGAAGATTTTGACAAATCTGTCATAATCGCTAGTCCTTGCCCATTCAAATTCTCGTATCTTTCGGCCGCTGTAAAATTCTCTCAATGGACTACCAATAGATTTAGAACACCAAGTCAAAACAATTCTACAGAAGCTTTATGCCTATAGAGAGATTTTGGAAGTTTCGTTGATCTTTGAAGCTAAGGTTTTCAGACAACGCAGCAATAGTGAGGATTTATTATAGTTTTTGATAGCAGCGTAAGTACATTCAGCGCTAACAACCTCGGGTGACTTCTCTCAGACAGAGATAGAATAACTAAAAAGTTTTAAGATTTATATTTGTATTGTGATTTTGAGCTAAAATTTTCAAAGGGATATTCATGTTTAACTCGAAAAAGAGACAAAATTTCTCATCCCAGTAAAATTCTATTTATTTTGTATGTATGGAAAGATGAATTGAATCGAAGAAAGGTTCTTTGCGAGTATTTTATTTGTCGTTTTTTTCGGTTCCTTTGGTAATTCGCGTCGTGTGAAACAAGACGCTTCAATTAGTTGTGAATTATTTTGACTTCCGAAGAGTTTTTCTTACAATGGAGAAAATATAAAAAAAAATGGAAAAGTTTTAATAAACAGAAACTTTGCCATAGTTTCATTTTCACAATCGCTGTTATGTTCAGTATGCCTAAACCTGTTCTGAGGATCATTTTTATTATTAATACGAACATATTGAGAGATTTTTTGGCTTTGCATGCAAGGTTTTCGCATTTTATAATAAAATATGCACAAAAATCAAAACCAAAGCAATCATCAAAAAATAATTACATGGATACATGCCTTACTAATTTGGCTACTATCAAGTCAAAATTGAATATTTCTGGAATGGTTCCTGCCTCATATGTTACCTAGACACGTTCAGAAGGTCTAAGTTAAACATTTTATGGATATGTTGAATTTGGCATTGATGGTGTTGACGCAAGAATGCATACATGTCTCTCACTTATAATTTTTTAAATATATAATTTTGTCAATTCGATTGACTACGAAGGTCCATTGAAGAAACATCTGGTAGCAAAAATTTTTATGTTATGCCTTGTTGGCCTCTATGTCAAGAAATCTTCACCTACACATCATTTGTCTGAATTTGCCGCGTTTATAAATTATTTTCCAACATGTTGTCGCGGATCAATGACGAATGTGGGTTAAATCGCACGATTGAGATAGTTGTTGTTGGAAACTAGTGAATACGTGTTTGGATATTTTTCTTGGATTTACTTGATACCAAACCTTAAACGTTTCATTGAAATAGTAATATGTTTTCATCATACTCAAATTTCCGAAAATGTATATGATGTTGTTATGTTCCACCAAACAGTGATATAAGCCATTATATTTGGAAGTGACGAACTAAGACTATGCTTTGCATTTCTTTTTTAGTGTTTGCAACTATAAAATCGTTGGAATTAGGTTTAAACCATTTAAGGCGAATAATAACTGTCTTGGTTTTATGACGATTAGCCTACGCTTTTACTAGCTACAGCTCTTTCTCATTTGTTTTGGAAATCAAAAGATTTTCAGATTCTAAAAGAAATCTAAACAATCACAAAGAAACAGTGCTTAATAATCATATTCCTGCGAAGCAAATATATTTAAGGAATATGAGAATACATATGTGATGACCGATCATTTGGTATGAAAACTTTCACAAATATCTAGAAAAAACACGTAACATGTTACATAAGATTGTAACGATCATATGAGGTGGGAAAAATAAATTCGCAAAATTAAGAGCAACTTTAAAAAGTTCATTTTAACTTCAACGTTGAGCGTTAAGTATAGAATTTGCATGATGTTTAGTATGCATCACAGTAAATTTATTCTGGGCTGCACCTGAAACGGAAGTCATTACTTGAAGTTGAAGCAATTAGTGCCCAAACACCGTCTCTATCTTTGGAATGGCAGAATTAGAAAACAAAGCAGTAGGAAGTTTATTTGTCGGACATAAAACTAGTAACCATTTGATGGTATAATAGAAATTGTTTAAAATTTTGTCTACTGGCATTGTATTGACGACACCAATCCTAGGCACATTTTAATTAATTTTTATGCATTTATAAGAACTGATTTTCATAAGAACTGAGAAAATATGCAAACGAAACTGAAAATAGCAAAATTTCTGGCAACTTTATGAAGAAAAAATCAATGCAGTTCCTTCTTTCAAATGTAACACAACATAAAATTAACCTACTCTTACCCTTAGCTTGGGAGACTATAGTGTAGTAGTAATCATTTAACTTGATCCATTCCTGAAGAAAAGTTTTCTTCACGGTTTGTTAAATCTGTTAAATTCATAAAAACTTGAAGCCGTTCGGAGCCACTATAGCGTCACCAGCCACCAATCCAACTATGCATATTTGAATACAATAAGATTGTCATCGTTTGTCGGTTGGTTTCTGCACAGTACTAAAGGAAAGGATGCAAATAAATATCTCTCACCACGTTAAACTTTACCCTTCTACCCTTTCTTATGCTGAAAAACTGTTTGCACCTTTTACTTGCCATCGCAAGCACATTAGCTATCCCGCGCGCAAACGACTATTTAATTTAAATTTTCTTTAGCGGCTCTGTTGTAATTATTTAGCACACATCTTCTTCTCTTTTACATGCCTTCATTTTGCGGCTTAAGTATGTTCGCGTTTCTTCAAGATCTAATTAATAATACGACCGACGACCACGAGTATGTATGAGCATCTTCCGTTAGATTGTTATGAAAAGGTTGGGCCCCAACCAAGACCCCAATCGTGTTGGTGCGGCGTAAAAAAAAAGTCACGTGCTAAAGTTAAAGACTAATAGAAAAGAAATTGATGTTACCCTAGAATTATCTAAACTAGAATTCAGTTTAGGTTGAAAGTTGAAAGACTGGAAAATTCCTGAAGACTGTTAAAATGCAATCAAAAAAACTAAACAATGCTAATTACCACTTATTGTTAACTTAGCTTAAAATAATAAATTTAGGAAATGTGTGAAAATTATGTTCTAACTGCGCCTACTTTGGCTTTTGGTTTAACATCGTCCAAACCTTTTTTCTCGGCGATAAACTGGAGCAGATTTACATTGTTCTGTTGGGGACTTCCCACACACACTGAAATATGTGCCCGTAATAGTTTTTCGCATATTATATGTATGTTTGTCATGAACATATTTATCATGAAATTATGTTAGTAATAAATCATTTTCGCGCACAATTTCTTCTTCATTTTTCAATTAAACAGACTAAACCACGAAATTCTCTTAAACTTTCTTAGCCTGAAGTTCTTGCTTAATCATGACGCTGAGATTTATCATAAATGCTTTATCATGTTTTCCACAATTATGACCATGAAACGGAAACACACGACTCAAGTTTTAGAAATAAAATCAATAAGCATTTGTCAAAGGTAATAAGTTTAAAACGGCCCTAATATGGAACAAAAAAACATGCCTCGAAAACTCATAAATAACAACAGGAAAATATCAATAGTTGTCAAGTTGTACGCCAATTACATTATTTTTCTCAAGACAGACACTAGTACGTCATCTGGTATTGTTTCCACTGTTTTCCCAAATCGTAACACTTCATAAATTTGATATACGTTCCTAGTATCCGTCTTCATTCCTTCTTTCTCATATTGCTGGGCCCAAAAAGAAAATATCCTTACCAGTAGCCAAAATAATGAATTTTCCGCTCATTGGTTGCTATAATCAAACAACCTCAATTTTTAACCACTGTTTGTAGTTGACCATCCACGCTATTTTTTCATTTTTTCAAAACATTAACTCATTTATTTGAAACATCCTGACATGCGCTAGTTGTCTATTCGAAAGCTTGAGGAACTGACTTCATAAAACATAAAATTTGATTTACGA
Organism: Stratiomys singularior; assembly: GCA_954870665.1. Taxonomy (NCBI): domain Eukaryota; kingdom Metazoa; phylum Arthropoda; class Insecta; order Diptera; family Stratiomyidae; genus Stratiomys; species Stratiomys singularior. The sequence continues at coordinate 5,828,652 of OX940881.1, read as the reverse complement.
TTTAGATAACTACTTCAAAGTATCTTTCTGAAAGCACAAACCTATGCCAAGGATGTTTGCACTCGTTTAAGCAGTCCTAGTGCGTTGCTTCTGTGATATCCTTCAACTCTATGATTTCATATACCATGATCACGGGCATCATCGCAAATTGTCTTCCTTCCAATGATCGTTCGAGCTTTGAGAATAGGCAAAGTCACGAGGAGCAAGATAAGCTGAGCGGTAAAGATTGAATGTTAATTGATTGAATTGAATGAATGAAAGAAAAATTGAAAGATTGAATGAAAGTCAAGTCACGAGTTTAGAGGGCTGAATGATCGGCAGCATTCTCATCATTAAAACTCTGTCATAATCCCGAGGAATGGTGGGAAGAACAGCCATTGAGTGTGAGTCTAGGACGGCTAACGCAGCGCTCTGATCAACAATCCCCTGGTCTGTTGAACCTGCCCCCCTCCATCCTCCATTTTAATCAATTCACGATGAATACAAGCGCTTAGATACATTATTACTTTAATATAGTAAGTCTGGTTCATTGTTGAGTCTCGCAGAAAACTTCAAATCAACACCCCAAACTATGATATGACTTTAAAACCGAAGAACTTTTCACGCTCTAACTGCAACAAGTAGATCTTTGTTTCGTCTGATACTAGAGTCCTTGACTCCAAGGGTCATTTTTTACTGAATTGGCTTTTTATCACCTATCACAGCATCTTCAATTTTCCGCTCGAACTTTCGCAGGATCATAGTAACATCCTAGACTTTTCACCACCACTCCGATGGCCAGTCGACGATTGTCTGCACCAATGTGTTGATTATTTCGGCATTTGAGTCATCAGTTGACATGGAAAATTGTCCTGGAGGTTGATCGTATATTGTGCTTGTGTTATCGCTATGTCCTTGCAAGATGTACCGAGCATATAAAATGCTTTAGTGGCAAATCTTGAAAACTGAAAACATATTTTGATACTCTTTGTTTGCCTTCAATACATACCCTATTGCCAACTAGTAGATCCTGATTATTTTAGGCGACGGTGTCAAATTTTGTGCCGCCAAAAATCCGTTCGCGAGAATTTATGCATAGCTACTTCAATTAGAGAAAAGGGGGAGTCGATCAAAAGTTCATGAAGTCCTCTGTAAGGTTTGCATGAATTTCGTGATCGTTACAGACAATGCAGAAATTTTGATATATTTTATAAAGTTTGCAAAACCCCGTAATTTGAGGGCGGGTTGTAAAATCAACGCCGGAAAAAATGAAGGTGATACGCTATAGCATCCGAAGTTAATTCTGATCGCTATGAGGTATTGAAATATAGTAAAATCAATTGACAGTTCTACTGCAAAGGGCAAATACTACTAAAAGAGACACTGAAAGATAACGTAAACAATAAATTAATATAACATAAAGTCAGGTTTCGGCAGCATACTTGATAAGTGGTGAAAATATATTTGGAGTATTGCAGATGGGACATTCTATTTCACCCGACATATCCGCTAGACGGCAATGCCTCTGATTAACAACCATTCGGTTCCATTCAAAAAAAAACCTTCTCTGAAATACTCTTGCTGTCAATGGAAGAGATAAAATTCAGCGGCAGGTTCCTAAGCTGACTTGAGTTTGAAATGCAAATGAGGGATTCCAATCTGTAATTCAAATATTAGGTTTTTGTTTATAAAGATCCTTTAAAATTCGCTTTTACAATAAAGAAAGCAATCTTTGTTTCGAAAATGATTTGAGGATTTATCTAACTTTAAACCAGTTTTTTTAATTTGATATCTTTTAAATTTTCGCTATCAATTCACTTAGTGAATCGATGAACTTCAACAGTTGCGGAGTTGGGGGTTCTCTTTTCCAATACTCATTATATTTTATTTTGTTACCAATATGATTTTTAATCAAATAATGGGAAATAGAAAAATCATTCAATTTGCACGAAACAAGTGACTATTCATGCAAAATTTACACGCAATTTATGCGTTATTATTTCTGCGAGATCTAATAAAATGTAACTGCGAGAAAATTGTTGAAAATAAAAAGATTTTACCTTGATTTATCCAATGAATATCGTTAACATCGTATAGGCATCACTAAACGTTGAATACAATTTAAAAACCGCCCACCAATTTGAATATAATTTTTTCAATCATATCAAACTCACATTAATTTCCATAAATGTAATATAAGTGTCACATTAAATAATCCGAAATTATCATTTCAAACAATTTTCAAAGTGAAATAAATAAAAGTAATTGAATGAAAAAACAAAACTAGCACAATTTATCTTAAATTTATATGCCAAAGCGTGAATTGCTTGAAACTAAGATTTATGGTCTTTAAAAATATAATTTTTCAATTGAAAAACAATTCTTAAGCTCCATCTGTCTATTCAAACAAAAAGCAGAACAATAAAAAAACAAGTTCAAAAACGCGTACTTAATTATAATGCTTAAATATTTGACGCTTCATTTGGTATCTATTTATTCAGTTTTTTCCCCAATTATTTCATTTAAGTTGGGTTTGTAATTTAAAAATTTGAATTATTAATTAATTGATATCAATTGGTTCAGTGCAATTATTTAAAAAATAGAAACAAAATAAAGAAACAGATAATCAAGTTGATGAGCTACATGACAGTGAGATGAAAGAAGAAAAATAGTAGAAATGAAATCTATAAATCATTTATTTTGAAAAACAAACAAGCCAGCAGAGTTCTTCATTGTACTGTTTTCTTTTCATTTCTAGACCAAACATTTTCTTTGCAAAAACTTCGAGAAAACCCCCAAATCGTGAAAAGTCAGGCATTATTAACTACAGGTACCTGAAAGGATCTCTACCTGAAGCACTCTTCACACCAATTAGCAATCATTGAACCTTGTGCAGCAAAATTTGGCAAAGCATTAACTCTTCCTGCCTTGCTAGACCCCGTCTAGTCCCGATAAAAATGTCGCTCATAATATATCGGTTCGATGACAAAGAGCTGGTTGACACTAAGGGTTATCTGACCCAGGTTATCAGACCCAATCCGCCCTTCCTGGCTGCGCTTTAGCTTCGTTTAAGTGTCCCTTTCTGAACAAGCTGAAAATATTACAAGAGACTTAAAACATGTCCTCACTAGAAGATCTGCTAGGCACCAATGCTATGATATTTGAAAATTGCGTTAATTTCCTGGCAGTGGGATTTAGTACAATTAATCAGCAAATCACTATCTTGCGATTGTCCTCATACTCTCAAAATTGTTCAAAAAAGTCCAGAAAAACGAATCGGATCCGCATCCTCGATAAGTCGTTGCTGCCTGCCTTTACATTTTTGGTACCATTCGCATTTCAGATATAATTCAGTGCATTAATAATAAAGAAAAAAGGACAGGATATAACGAAAATCATTCCTCGAAATGTCAATACCAAACTAATGCGAGAGTAACCAAATATGAATAAGCATTTTCATCCACAACACTCGCAAATTAAATGAGATCTTTTTGATCTGAAAAGCAAAGTTTAAAGCAATAACTTAAAACGATGAAATCAATAAATTCAACTTAATTCATTATGAACATATTTGAATTAATCGTAAATTATTCAATAATCAATTATTCCCTAGTAAAACTTTAGACATGCCTTTCTTACCTCAATCCTAGAATATTGACTTCAATGTAAACCATTCCGCCTTTCCCCATTCCAAGAAACTACTAAATGACATCATTTCCTTGGATGACATGCAGCATTACGAAAAAAAATAAAAGTTTTCGTTTTTTTATCCAATTTTGCGAAAAAATTTCATGACTTTCAAAATGATTTCAACTCGAGTGCATTGATCTTGTGCATTTGTTCGTCAAAAGATACAAAAGTAAAATAACTTTAACCAGTAGATGGTTAAAAGCAAGAAGAATAGGAAGAACACACTTTGCACATTATCTTTTGCCCCTTTTGCATTATTTTTGTCAGTGCATTATGCTTCCAGACTAGATCTTTTACTTAATTTTGCTTTTGTTGAACAATTACTGTTATTTTTTTCCATTAATTGAATTAACATGCGAACCAAAATCAGTGAATTGATCAAAGTTAAAACAGAAAATAATTTTATTATTGATTTTGGGTAATTTCCAAGTCTAATTTTTATCAAAATAATTTCAATACAAGTTGAAAATTCCAATTTATTATCCACCAATCCATCTATTTCAGTTGGAAAAACATCAATTAGCTTGAGTTTTTCCCTCCAGATTAGACTACGGGCTTTTCAATTCAAAGTATCCTGGATTTTCGGCAGGATATCAGCTGCTGTAACATGGGCAATTTACAAAATTCAGTCTCATTGTTACGTTTGCTAGACATGTATTCACACATGAGTTACAGAAAAAAAAAACAGAATACTTTTAACAAATATGTCAATGTAACTGCAGTACATAAGACTACATCACAGTATAGTAAACTACACCATTTCACTCTCGTTATGGTTCTGACCACACTTCCTCTGTCTCTTTGCCGTTTGGTAGCTTCACCTGTCGTCCATTCAGCATTAGCGCCTGCATACTACACACATGTGTTTGTTGCCTTCAGATAATATAAAACAGACCAACCCACACATTAACGTATGTAGTAAACAGAATTTGCGGCTTCAGTGCGCCCATGAGGCCTGAGGCCCACACCTTATTCAGGTAGGTCGACAACGATTGTTAAAATCGTAAACGTTCACTTGCCTTCTACTATGTATGTGTGTTATACTCCTCTTCAGAATGGTAAAAGAAGTAAAAAAGCAAAGAAGACAAAAAACATATATCTAGACTCAAAATTAAACGTACTAAATACTATTACTAACCATGACTATATTTGTTCTTTGGAACAATCTATTTGGTTCGTACCGTTCTCCATTTGCTGCAAATCTACTCTCCATACTGTTGATATGGTTGTTGTTGTTGTGCTTGACTTGTCAGTGTTTGCTGCTTGAATTGCCCACTCGCAAGCAGGCTTGAACGATTATACCTGTGGATCACCTGGTGGAGCCCCACAAGGTTCAGTCTTGTGTCATATGTTGATTGCTACGGACGAACGGTGGTGTTGTGTGAAGAACAACAAATCGCGGTGATATTCCCGATTGGCGCGTATTCTATTCCATTCAAGATTTGAATTGAAGTTTCACACGATTTAAAATAAAAAAGAATCGAGAGAAAATATTTGAATCAAGTGATTCTGAAATCGACTTGTTGAGTGTGTTGCATTGCATCCAGTGTTCAATTGTGTGTCCCTCTAAATGAATTAATTCCTTGCGTTATTCATTTACTTGTGAAAACTACGGATTAAGTGCAAACTAGATTTTGTCATTTGGTAAACGTATGACAATTGATTGATTACCTTAGCAATCATGCATCTGAAGTGACAATTTAGGCGTTCTAAAACGAGCGTTTTCTTAACGTGTGCAAATTAGAATCAACTATTTAATTGCTACAATGAGTTACTGATTGGAAATAATTGAGCGTTGAAAATATTCTGGATTATTTCAAATGATAAATCCTGAATAGAAAACAGGATACTGAATCCTGAAGCATTATCAAATCTTCTTACAATTTTCTAAAATAATTAATTTAGGAGTATCTAGATAGTTTCCAAGAGTATCTTTCATTTAACTGTTGACAAACTCAAAAATAAGAAAAATAAAAGATTAAATAATATTCTAATTATTTTTCTCCTTCCAATACAACTTTATTGGCTTAAGTGGCACCGTTTACATTTTTAAGTTAAAAAGCAGCTCACAATCCGCGGATATCTTCGCAAAAAAGCTTAAGCAATTCTTTAGAAGCTGTCGTTGACTCTGCTGGAATATAGAAATCTTATGATTGGACTTATTTAACCATTGGACAAAAGTTTTGTAGGCGAACCCCGAAATTCGGGACGGGCTGTAGCGCCAAAATAACGACACGTAGTTCCTTTTGCCCTTTTATTTTTGTTAAATATTCTGAAAAATCAATTCTAATCGCAGCTGTTTCAATCATAAATTTAATTTTAGTTGATATATTTGGCTCTGTATGAATCTTTGAGGCTAATTTGGGAAAAGAAAATTATTTATTGAGCCGAGCATAGTGATATCATCTGGTAATGCCAAAGATGCATCTTATTCTTCAATGGAAGTACAGTTACTCCCATAATAAAAAAAGTTCCGATTAGGATAAATTGAGGCTAAATTAAAAATAAAATAAACATTCTTTTCCTCAAAACATAGCCTCTAGGCGTCAGGGTTGATTATTATTTTGTCTTAAGCAGACTTAAAATTTTATTAATTTTAAGATGGCACGATACTTCATAGCGTATCGTTAGTGGCGGTTAACTTGATGACTTTTTAAAGCCCAGGAACAGACCATCTGTGAAGATAATGTTTAGCTATTAAGTTCTCTAACTACCGTATTTTCTTCAAATAAAATGAGTCATAAAACACCTATGCAAAATTATCCTAACATTCAATTAATTGCCAGATAAAATTGATAGCCGTAATTACTTTGTTGAATGGTGCAGCAGTTCTTTAAATCTTAATTTCTACCATAGACCAGAATGGAACTCGACAAAACAGAGTGGTAACATTTCAAACAAACTCCACTTGTCGGCGCTTTTAATCTTATTAAGTTAAGTTTCACGCGTTACACGGAGCCGTCTGAGTAGCAAGTAATTGTTCTTACCAAAGATATCTCAATGGTATTCATACTTGAAATATATATCGGAATATTTATATTCATGCCTTTCGTCAACATGACAAAGATACTAAAATGGTATACCTGAGTACAAATAAATTTCGTTCTGCTTTGTGAGCTTGGCTAGTGCAATTTTCCACATATGATTCAACCGAATGTATATAAATGTACACATCAATTCCATATGTGTACCTGTGGTGATTTCAATGATGAAGAGAAAAGTATTCAATCATTCAGTGTTCGACTAAAATATTATTTACAGAGTTCAAGCTATTTCTTTTTGGTATGCCTTTGTGGCAAGTTTGTTGTTTATTTGTAAAGCGTCGAATAGTGATGTTGTTGGAAACAGTTCTCCAAAACCTCCAAAACACACTAAATGAACGTTATAATTTCTTTTGAAGTGGTCTCGCTTTTCTAGGATTAAGGAACTGCGCGTATTTTGTCGCGACACTTTAAATAAATCTTTTGATTATTTTTAGTCGCCCCAAAGTACAATCTCGTTCTAAGAGTCAGTTCGATCCCAAGAGCGCTAAATTAATATTTAATAGGGCCGAATTCAAACCACATAAACTGTCGTCTCAGCCATCTCCCACTTTTTTAATGTTAGAGGCACATAAGGGAGCTCCCAAATGCGTAATATTCCTCAACTGCCTTCAAACCCCCTCTCTTTTGAAACAGAAAACCTAGCCTAAAACTCTTTTACCAATAACATTGATCTAGGCTTTGTTTTCCTACGCCTACAGTCGCCTCTAGGTACAAAAATCCCTCCTCTAGCGGGAATAATGGGAGACGATGCTAGTAAAGAAACTCTCAAATCGTTGAAATCCTCTATAATACACCTAATTTGACTGTCAGGACTCGAGCCCGAATCTTCTTTGGCAATTGCACTGAACATAGCTTTAATTGTGGTTTCTGAGGGTGGACCCAATTTCACAGGAAAGGTTACCACGGTCGTTATTTATTAGGTAGTGTCGGGAGAATTTCACCTGTGATGTTGGTGCTGGTGAGAGCAAAACAAACCCTGCCCGTCTAAATCCTGGGGCAATTTGAAATCAGTCCTATCAGACCTTCGAAACAATTCGTGGTTTTCGGTGAGTTTTTGATTTCGGGTAGGATCTATCTCTTTTTTGTCTAACCTACCTAGGAATACGAATAGGAGTTTAGAATTTTTCACATCGTATAGAGACAGAGACAATTTTGAACGCATCTTAGGTATTCCTAAGTGGCTTTTAGCCGTGTCTTTATTAATGCGTTTTAAGTTAGATCGAGAAGTTCTTGTATATTTATCGATAAAAATTATATCCAGCTTAAATGAAATTATATGACAAATTCAATATTTTCCCCGTCAAGAAGACCATCACATCGATAGTGAAATCTCAAGGAATGCAGCTAAGAATTCGTGTCAAGTGAAATTTTTCAAATTTGAATGAGTGATATGTGTGTTTGTTAAATCCTCAACTTTCCTTAATCTCAAAGAGTTATGTTCTTCAGTGGAGTTTTCGTATTCAAGACGCTTATTATACCTTCTGAAGACTTAAAAGCTGATACTTTAACTCATTCACGAAGCATATATCTGCTCTCTAGTAACATTCTTGTGGATGAAAAAAGTAAATTTTCACATTTCATCGATTTATTTTTCCATTCGTGTACGATGATCTCAGATTATTTCAAAAATAAACTCATCACTAACGATGCTCACTTCCCGTCTAGTTGCAATTATTTAATTATATGTTTCCATTCATCATTCCTGTGTATTTTTGACACACAAAAAAATCCTAGTGTAATTTTACATGCAAGTACATTTGGTGGATTCAGGTTTCGATGTTAAGTAGCTTCCAACTTTTATCTTCTTGCATCATGTTAACCATGCAGAAGATTTGTTTGGAATGATGTTTTCAGTTTTCGTGGAGATGAGTAGAAACAAATCCGTGATGCATTTGTTGATATCTCAGTGAAATTATGCTTTTTTTTGTCATTACTCAATTCAGAGCTGAGTTAATTATATGCTAGAAAAAAGAGAAATTGGACGTTCTATATTACGAGTTCTATATTACGAAATGAAAAAGACCATAAAGATGTCATGCTGTCTTTATTTAAAGTTAAATACCAGTTAGCCAATTTTGAACTTCTTTTATTTAGTCCAATTGTCTCCGCTAGTATAACTGCAATATAACATAGAAATTATTTTTTCTCTTTTAGTTACTCGGTTCTAGTCACTCTACCTCTTCCATTTCTGCTTTCAACCATCATAACTATCGTCATGAACTTTAGATACAACAAAAAACTCAACCGCTGAACTTATAATTTCCATGAAATCACAGAGCATTCTATTTTGGCCATGACTTTGTATAGGATACGAGTTTGAAACTACCGATCTGTAGATCTGTAGAGCTCAAAAAAGAAAGAATGACCAGAAAAGAAAGGTGTGAATGTTAAAATCTCAACTATACTATTCTATACTTTATATATATATATACATATCTCATAAATCTTACATGGTCCCATGCAAAATGAACGGGTCAAGACAAAAAAGTTGAGAATGCCTCGCTCGTAAAATGATTCATATTTGAAGAAATGGTTGCAGAATAATTCAAAAGTTGAAAAACCGCAACAATGACTGCGCGCTCTTGCAAAAAAAAACTTTTTAACGAAAAAAAAAACAACAAAGTTCAAGAATGGTTAGGTTAATTTCAGTCCAAGCGGAAAGAAGACACATAAAAAAATATGAAAATAATTTAATAAAGTTGTAGGCAGTGGTTAACAACAATAGGTTGTGGTTTTGATGATTTGAAGGTGAGAAGAAGTCTGAAGAAAGTCGATAAGATAAATATGTTTTGAGGGTATCATTTCATCTCTGGGATATGTGAAAAGTGAAAAGTTTTAGATTGATGGGATGGATTGGTGGTTCTTACTTTTACATATATTCTTATCGGTTGTCTATATTTATAAGATTCTTTGTTTTTCGAACACTTAAGTGAACTTTCTTCACTTTTCTATTGAAGAGGACGTTCTGGTTTCAACTTTTGTTGACGAAAATATTAAAAAAAAGAACATATTGTAGCTAGAACCATGCTCGTTTCGAAATTTAATCAATAAGTTACGCCTGGAAAAGTACAAAAAAATAATAATAATATCGGCTGTCTACAACATCTAAAAACCCAAAAAAAGAAATGATTCAGCCGTGAAGAGGGTTTCAAATGATTCAGGACGAATTCGTCTATTAAAACATAAGAAAATAGCGAACCTTTTTTTCGAAACAACAAATTATTCCCATCGCAAAGTCGTATAAAATTTGCATAGTTTTCATGTGATCCATTAGATCATAGTTTATGCAAAATCCAACGCCTGATGGCCAAGGCTCAAAATTTGCAGTAGAACCTTCATGATGACGAGTCTAAAAATTCAAACGCTCTTAGCAAAATCATGACAATGACACTTACCATCGCAAATGCAGTACATTACATGCTATTAAATACATGCAAAATTAATTCGCCGTACATATTGTAAGAAAATCAACATGAACTTTTTCATGAATCAATTTTCGTATGATTACGCCAAATGAATTTATATTTATATTTCATGTCACCTACACTACTGTGCGCAGCTTTGATTGCCATGACCCTGTAATTTTTGCACTTTTATTGTCAACATCTTTATGATATTACATTGGGTATCGTATAGGAAAATACAAGACTTCTTTCGTTCCTTATATTCCAACGAGTGAGTTATTACGTAGCGGCTACATACCAAACTTATTGGTCATTTAAAACTTAAAATTAAATGACAACATTCACCATACACCCGACAATTCACATATGATGAAATTATTTAAAAAAAAAAGGTATAAGTCCCTCAAACTATTGTTGTTAGCTTATTAAACAAAACAGGTAACCTCGGTAAATTAAATTAGTGGAAGATGCCAGTGGAAGTCACTTTCTGAAAGTTGAAAGGAAGTGCCCCTTGAGATTAGCATAAAAAATAGTGTAGTCTGCTGTAACGACATGTGTAATAATAATCGATATAGTTTAGTATAAATAACTTCGTGCATTATGTGGGCGATTAGGGACATAAAAAATTCAAGGTAATAATGCATCGTTGTGATATGAACTTGTTTCAAGAATTTAATCCTATGCTTTCCGACTTTTAGATTCACGGTTCGAAACCAGCTTTGCTTGACTTAGACAGCTTAGGATGAAACATTAATTTTAAATGAATAATTTAACTTAAATAATTTCCAACCCATTGCATGATTAGAATGAATATACGCGAGCGTACCTTCGATAGCTTCTACCAAACATGCATAAATAATACCTTGGTAGCCAAATACGAATTGATCCCTTTTCGAAAAACTGAAATGGACATGCATAAGACAAAAACCTGCCTCGCATATGTTTGACTACCATAAAGTTATTGAATGGTGCTCATAATTTTCGTTTAAATGTATTTAAACATGAAATTCGTTTAAAAAAAATGGTCATTATCTACAGCCTCTTGTCAAACAAAAATTGTGACAAAAATCGTTTAATGCCTTCTTCTCAAACCAAAACTAACCTAAATTATACCTCAAACCTAAAAAAATGAATCTCGTTTAACTCGCATTGAAAGTAGCATCGAAACTTCACTATCGAAAAAATTCTATCTATTTGCTGTAGCTTGTTTTGTATCGAAAAATACAAGTTGCGCTCTTTTCTAGATACCAAATAACCAAAGATTAACTTTATCATAAATAAAGCCTATCGTTCTCACTTAGTTCACATATAGATTTAATGATATCTAAGTTATGAGCACTCGTTTTCTAAGAACCAGGTCCATGGTCCGAGCTCCAATAATTAGAGTAATAATTGGGTTCCAATTTTTGAGTTTTTTGTTGTGCTTTTTTGTCATAGGCACCGTTGTGATAATAACTAAGGTTAAGTAAAATTCTAACCACATAACCTTATACAAATTTGGTAACCAAATGAGACTGTTGGTTCTAAAAGCAGACTGTTGCCTTTGATTTTTAAACTCTAGTCCCAAACTTGCACAATTTAAGTTCAATTCGCCCCAAAAGAATTTCGTAACATCTTAAGAAGGCGATCAATGAGTAGTTGTAGGACTTCTGCTACCCAGAGTCCTTGCCTCCGGTCGTAAAAAGCTTTCATCTCCCTCTACATACAAAAAAATCTCATGCGCTGCATTTAAAAAATTCGTATTCACCAGTAGTTTGAAAGAAAAAGTGCAAGGCTTCCGAAGTTCGAGTTCCAAAATTTTAAAAAAAAATATTCAAAAAATTTTAAAGGCTTAGAAAATCTGAAAATTGCAGAATAGTTCAAAAAAACCTAATTTGTGGCCATATAAGCTATGCACAGTTAATGTTTGAGGAAATACCTATGTTAATTTTGGGCGAGAATTATTGTATTGGACCGAATGTTTGTGTCAGAATCAGGAGTTTAGTTTTCCTCAGTAAATTGTTTTCTTCGAAGAAATTCAACCAAGAACCGTATTACTGAAGACATTCCTGCAGAATGGCGCTAAGATTAATATAGGAAGTTCGGAATCTTTGGAGTAATGTCATGTAATTAGTTTTCAAAAGTGTGTTATCAGATAGATCAAAAAACTTGAAATAATATCTTTTTTTGTATTATCTTTAAAGAGAAAACTAAGGAAATTGAATCGCTCATCGGCATTGGGCTCCAAAAACAAACCCAAAAATTTTCTTAAAACTTAACTTAAAGTGCTGGAACAAACAGCATCAGTTTAAAGGACGAAAATTCGCTAAGACAAAAAGCATTAATTACGCAAGGCGAAAAGTTATTTATATTGCTAATTACATATTCCCTCAAAATAAGAAATATTGCCGTTACTATTAACTCTTGTATGTTATGAGCACGTCGCCATCGGCTACGGGGATGGTTTAATATGTTTCTTTGCTTGTCTAGCTCCGACTGTCTTCACTGGGTGATATACATAAATATTTCTGCATTACTCTCAACCAGATCCCGCATGAGCTTAATGGTAGGTAAGGAGATCAAGTCTTTTAAGTCACAGCGTAATATAATACCACATCAAATGTTAGAGGTGTTTTCCAAACAGTGATTATGTGAAATAATCAAAAAGCTAACGTTGTGGTCTTTTACTTAATTTCTCTTCTAGTATTGCTGAAATATGACTCGGTATAGCCGCTGCCTGCTAATATTTTCCGAAACGACGTCTAGCGGCAAATTTCAATTAGATTTGTATAGCTTTGACTGTTCATACGACCGATTCCGTTTTGATATACTTCTTTGAGAGCTGTGGCCAAATCAAAAATGTCAAAAATCTCCTAACTCAGGTCCTGGCGCCCGAAAATACAACAATCAGCTTAGCTGACCTTTTTTTTCTATGCCCACTACTGAATCATATTATATTTCGATCCTTACAGCCTGGAGACACCTTTTTCTGGTGAATTTTTGGCTCTTCTTTTGAGATCCAACAAACGCTCCAGCAAACGACAGCGCCGAGCAAAAATTTGCCAAGTATCGCAGTCTTCCTCTGCGTTTTTCGTTCCTCGTGCAAATACTGAATCCAGCTCCTCGGCAACTATGTTTACTGTCTTATTTTCGCCATTTGCACTTTTACAGTGTTGAGTAGAAACTATTGACGTGATTTTGAGAGGAGAGAAGAAGCGAAGTGTGAAAGTTAAAGCTCAAAATCAGTCTTGATATGGGTGGTTTCTTGTAACGATCGATCCTTCAAAGAGGAAATTGCATTCCATGAATAACTACTACGTCAACTAACTAACAAACTAACTACTACCTTTTTAGGATATTTAGATCAAATAATCGTAAACAGTTTCAAGGCGACCGCCCACAATGTTTATATTTGTAAGTGAAAACAATCGACTCCCTGAAATTCAGTCAATGTCAGCCAACAAGACCTATTCTAAAATAATACAAACAAATCCTTATTTGCTATTCCCTACATATCTATCCAAGCTAATCTTTAATAAAGATATGTCTATGCTCAGCCTATTTTTGATTTCTTGGATATTTCAAACAACTTTGAATCTCATTACCAAAACTCACACCCCCATTTTTTACCATTTACCCCGAATGGAATGAACTTCATCATTATCAAGTCTCTTAAATCTTGGACGACATCGATGCAAATCAAAATTCCTATCCACCAACGCTATCGATTAATCTTGGAATATATTTAAGATACCAAAAAGGCCTTCTCAGGCCTTATTAAAATCGGAATTAAAACACGGAACTGATGCTAATATGGCTGTAGCTTTCTTTGAAGTAATTTTTTCTGCTTCTTATTCTTGAAAAAGATTCGCCTAAGAAGTTGTAAGAGAATTATTCAACGACTCTTTTTTTTTGAGGATTCCAATTTAAGTTAGATTACATTTTTAACGACTTACATATTCGCTTACCACTCACGCATATTACAAATAATTTGAGATGTCTACATGCAAGTATCCTGATTGGAAGATCTAGTAGCAGATAGGAAGGTATTTACGACATACTATCGTCAACTTTTCTTACAATTGATTGCCATATATGTGCAACATTTATGCATGAATCTTGAGGTTGTTGCTGTTGCTACTACTCAGCGAGTTGGTGTTATTTATTACATAAAATTATTAATGCATATGACGTCAGGTAGGCCCGCGGACAGCAGTTTATAGTTCGATGGGTGGCTGTCTGCATGCGTCTTTTTTTTGGAGGAAGTGCTTTTATGGCAGCGTTCTGTGACGAAGCAATGAAAAAAACAGGGTAGAGGCGATTGCACTAGTTGACTTTCAATAGCAGTTTCAGAAATCACAATGAGTGACAAAATGAACTTAATGAGGAAACTCAGGATGTTTTCTTTTACAAAAGCTGAATGTGCCCAACGTTAAATGGGCATCCAGTAAAATAATTTGAGTATTGTTGTCTTTTATTCAAGAAATAATGTCGGATGGATTAATGGTTTTATTCACTTTATAGAAATAAATTTTTATCCCAGAAAAGAAAGAACTGAGGTGACTGTTTCGTTTCGATATACTGTAAAAAATACTTAATAATTTTGGTTTCACATTGGTTTCCTTGAAACCAATGTGGAATCTTTCCATCTGCTCTGAATAATATTCGCTGACGGTCAACGTATCCATTTCAATGAAGTTGATATGAATAATACCATGCACATCCTAAAAAACTATCGCCCAGACCTCATTCGCCTGACGGACCCATCTTGTCCGTTTACTCAAGTATTCCACTGCTTTGATTTTTTCTTGGTAATCTGGTGTGTTATGATGGATCAATGTCTTGTCCATCAGCGCTCACAGTCTTCAGTAAAATTCTCGCTGGACCGAAATTGCTGGACAGTCAATCGTCTATATCCTGTTTTATTGATTGGCGAGCAGTGGATCCTGTTGTAAAAATGAAGACTATTGAAGACTATAATGTGACAGTCTTCCTTTCGTTATTTTCGAAACGCTTTGAAAAACAAGAGTTAAATAGTTATAATTATATAGGTTACAACTTCTTTGGCAAAACATGAGTTCCTTTGAACATAAAATAAATTTCCGTGGTGCACAAGAAAGTCGTTTGATCCTGACCAAAAAGCTCCTACCGTTTTACTTCTAGAGTAGCAGCAATTGTAGCAGAAACAAACCAATTGAAAAAGATATGGGTGCCTTTAGACTAAAATTAAATTGAAAAAATAGAGATTACATAAAATTGAACGTTTGTTATTATTCATTTTATTTGCCAGTATTTTTACAGTATGATTTAATGATTGGCTTACAATTGAATTTAAGCCAAAGGCTGCTTTATCAGCCATTACAAATTGATAAGATATAATTTGATGAACTTAAAATTAGCAGATTGTGTTAGATCCCAGTTTAAAAAGCATCTTTCTGGAAAGAGAAAATATTGAAAGATACTCATGAGAAACTTTACTTTCAAAAATTCAAAAAAATCATTTGTATCCTTTCGTTCGTTTGAAAACATTGTTGATAAAAAGGATTCAAATCTGTTAAGTTAATGTCTATTTAAAAAAATACAAATCTTCGAATATTTTATTATTGATGATAAATCAACTGATAAACTTACTAATAAAACGAAAACGACATTCTCCGAAGCTATAAATTATGTTTTGAATTATTGCACGCTCAATATTTTCCATCAGTATTATGCGAGATTGCTATAAACTCATCAATTTTACCCTTTTGCTCCTATGCGTTCCGAAAAAAAGAGTGTAACTGATATTTATGTTTGTATATAGGATAGATGTTTTCTGAATAGGAAATAGCGTTGAAGCTAGTAAGAAAACAGCGACAAAAATTAAAAACTTGCAATTTGTTATTACAAAAACTGCTTACTATCGGCTACCAATTAAACCAAAGTGAAACAGTGATACGGGTATTGCCGCCAATGCGGTTACCAAAAGTTATTATATTAAAAGTGAATCAATTTAAATGTGAATAGTGTGACTGCGATCCGATAGTTCACCCATAATTTAATCAGCTCAAGCGATTATGTACAAAATAGATGATGAATTTCGGCCGGGAGGTCGAGTTTTTGTGAAAGCTACACACGAAAATCAAGTCCCTGTACCGGCACGAAAATCTAGTCTGAAAAAATTCCCGGCAACTGTCGCTAAAGGGCCACCAATCACAACCAACTTAGACGATCGTAATATACGATTCAAACACGAAGTCAAACATGAAAAAACAGTTGAAGCTCTTATTACTGACTATCCAGCAAATTATATTCCGTCTAGCACCGGAGGTGCAACAACTATAACAATTGGAAGTGGCCCACAAGCCTTGCCCGGATCAACGACATCTAGCCAAGAAATAGTCATACAAAAAAGTGTAAATGGATCATATCCAGGTTCTGGATTACCGAACATACCCGATCATATTAATTCATTACAAGCAGTCACGCGAAATAAACGAGTGTCTACTGAGGTATTGGGATCAAGTTTGGAAACAATGAAAACCTCACAACGCGCACCAGATGGTCATAGACGCATTACAACACATATTATACGTAAAGTGACCACCCTGAGTCGCGCCGAGGATCATGCAAGTGGACAGGAATTGTTACAAAGAGCCAAGGATGTACGAACAACTGATATTGGCTATGAAATGACTCGGGCTATCGAACCGAAACGCCCTAAGGTAATATAAACGAAACGCGGTACTAGATGGGTAGATAATAAAAACCCATAATAAGAGTGAAATTTATCAAAAGATACTTATGGTATTGTATTTTGAATTTATTGAAAATATGATATTCCATTAGGTTCTACTGCAGGACCATTATTGTTTTTCAGTCTGTACTGAAATATATGTATGCGAAAAGTCTTACAAAGCAAAGGTTAGAGTATATATCCAAGCGATTTAAGGAAGAGACATTTAAATATTTCAACAGCTAAATAAATCAAATAGAAACGATTTTATTCAAGCCGCAGGATCACCTTCATTTTAAATACACTTATACATCAGTAGAAACGTATTAATCCCAACTGTTTATTACCGTAAAGTTGTTAGACGGTTTAACGTTGAAATCAATAACACCATAACTAAATATACATGAAATCGAAAATGACTTGATTTTAACCGTCTGGATAAAATGAATTCTGGTAGATGTTGATTTTTTTCTTCGTCGCCTTCTTTCTCTGGCCTCGGTTTCTTTCCAATTGCCCACTCTGACGCAATATCTTTAGATAGATTACAGCTTTCTATTCAAGTTAAAGATATTTTTCCAAGTATCTTGCAATCTCAAATGGATATATATGGACATTTGTAGCCCATGACGTAATAATTTCATATATGGATAGATTCGTTGCTGATAGAACGAATTAATGATCAATAGATCAATATTGATCGGATGTCGATTGAAAATCACATCTCAGAGATGCAACCACTTTATGTGTGTGTTTAAATGGATATTGTGTTGGATCATTAAGTGGTCGCCAATGAGGTGAATTATAGAGGCTTGAAAATGAGATGAGTACTTTACTTTTGATGAGCTCGTTTGATGGTTTCTAATATTTCACTTGACCACGATATTTGCTTTTTGAGCATTGGTTTGAATTTATCGTCAATGGTTGATAAATATTTTTAACGCTGATGTAAAATTTCCATTTAGTAATTAGACAAACATGCAATGAACGCTTTGAAATAAAATTTAAATGTTTTCGAGTTGGGTTTCTCCATCTAGATTAATAACGCCGTACTTGCATCCGACTTTCAGCATCCTTCTGAGAAATATTCATGCAATTGATAAAAGAAATTAAAGTCTAATTTTCCACGTCCCGAAACAGTTCCAGAAGGCAGTGTTCGGCATGGTTTTAAGTCTCTTCCATCAAGGCTAACACACGTCCTGATCCATTTTATCCGGATATCGTAAATTTGCTAAATTATTTCCGAAGTGTCAAGTCGTCTTTGACGGTTCTAATCAAAAATAATTGTAGGGCCACGTTCGAGTTTTACTCTTCAATATTTTAAAATTGACAAATAAGTAGCGGAAACCACGCAAACTAACTCGAACTCCGTTCCTATCAGACTATATATTTCCTTAATTAAAAATATATTTATTTAATCACTGTAAGATATTCAATGTGGAATGGAAAAACAATTCAATTAAAATGTCACTTTTATAATATCAGCGACGCCATCTTCAACTAAGGTCTGGTACTTATTTATACACTCTTTGAGATAATACTTAATTTCGTTTATGGCGGGCAATTTGTTATTAAAAAACATTGAAAATAAAAGCTTATAAAACATTGAAAAATCGCTCTTTATGTGGGTTCGTGTTGTAAATTTGTGCAGGAAATGGTATTTCGCCTCACAGAGGCATGGTATGGCATCAGAACAAACAATTTTCTTATACCGTCACATTCTTGTCGAAATTAATGATGATATAATATATATCATACTGACGATATAGCGGTTAATTTTGTCATAAGAAAGAAATCATTGTGCTTTTTAGCTCATATGTAAAGAAAAACATAAGCATTTCGTTCATGCATGTCCATATTTATTCCATCAACATTATGTAAGAAGAAAATATGCTGTTTTTTTAAAGCTTCATCCAAAGTGCCATTATAAAGTTCAAATTTAAGTTTAGTACAAATTTTTTCAAAGGCCAATTAGATTTTAATAGAAAATCGTTAAGTTCGTTTGAATTTTAAGAAAAAAAACCCCTATTTGAACAAATCCATTTTATTTTTTATCATTTTAGATCTCCGATATAGTTGTTGGTAAAGAGGACAATGTATCAGCTCGTGATGCTTTACTGAGATGGGCGAGAAGATCAACAGCACGCTATCCTGGTGTACGGGTAAATGATTTTACAGCATCATGGCGTGATGGATTAGCATTCTCAGCATTGGTTCATCGCAATCGACCGGATCTGCTTGACTGGCGAAAGGCACGATCCGCTCGTCCACGAGAACGACTTGAGACTGCATTCCATGTTGTTGAGAAAGAATATGGTGTAACACGTCTACTTGATCCCGAAGGTAGGCTTGACCTTATTCATAATGAATCGGTAGATAATAGACATGCCTGAATAAACTTGCAATGGAACCAAATTAAGTAAAAAATGTGGCACATAAAACCCAAAAATTAAATTATTAAATAAAAAATCACTAAATGAAAATCACTTATTAAAAAAAATTTACAATTTTCACAAAATTTGTTCTTAATTTTCACTATAAGTCGCATGCTTGAATAATATTCAATAAAAAATAAATATATTTAATACAACAATTTCTGAGGAATATTTGCCTTTACTAATAATTCCATCATTTTTTTAGATGTCGACACAAACGAACCTGATGAAAAATCTCTGATCACGTACATATCATCATTGTACGATGTATTCCCAGAGCCACCTCCAATTCATCCACTCTACGATATGGAATCACAACGTCGCGTACATGAATACAAAGAACTTGCACAACAATTTTTATATTGGTGCCGTGAAAAGACCGCTTTTATGCAAGAGCGTTCATTCCCGTCAACATTGATTGAAATGAAACGACTCCTAAACGATTTGAATCGATTCCGCAACGACGAGATACCGCCAAAGAAACGCGAAATGACAAAACTCATTCAAATCTACAAGGAACTCGAAAGATATTTTGAAAGCATTGGTGAAGTTGAGGTTGATGTTGAACATCAACCGGAAGCATTAGAGAAGGCATGGTATCGTCTACAAACTGCCCTATCCGATCGTGATCATATCCTGCAACAGGAAGTTGAACGTTTGGAACGTTTACAACGTTTGGCTGATAAAGTTCAGCGTGAAATTAAACATACAGATAATAAATTGACTGATCT
This sequence comes from Stratiomys singularior, assembly GCA_954870665.1. Taxonomy (NCBI): domain Eukaryota; kingdom Metazoa; phylum Arthropoda; class Insecta; order Diptera; family Stratiomyidae; genus Stratiomys; species Stratiomys singularior. Next base: position 5,808,678 of record OX940881.1, on the reverse strand, counting down.
TGAAGAACGAATTATCGAGGAAGGACGACGTATCGAACGAATACATCCAGTTGATGCGAAAAATATAGTAGAAGGACTCGAAACTGAAATTCGTCATTTGGAAGATCCAATACGTGAAATGAATCAAGATTGTCACATATTGAAGGAGGGTCGGTATCCTAATGCTAATGATTTACAAAAGAAAGTATCGAAACTCCATCAAAGATGGTCCCAGTTGCGTACAACATTCCATACAAATTTGATACAGAAATTATCCGGCCTTAGGTATCCCGTCCATGAGACAACGGTAACACGTCAAACGCGTACCGTTGTCGAAACCAGGCAGATTGATACAAATCCGTACTTTAGGGATTTACAAGAATATACAGAGTGGTGCCAAAATAAATTGGTAAGTTATACGTTACTATTTTAGGGTTTATTGATCATTAATTAATAATTATACTTTCTTGTCTTCGTCTTAAATTTCATTCGAATTCCTAATTCATCGATTCCAAATTTTGTTTCCGAATCCAAAGAAATTGCATAGATTCAAAGTCCATGTATCTGAATAGCTTCCATTCGAATCCTTTCCGTTGCAAATGCAATCGTTGTATGGATGAAATGCCTCCACATACAATACAGTCTTAGGTTTCTTGTGTATGCACATAACGTATCAGCATTTGCCTCTGAAAGGCACGAGGATATCATCGATGAAAAGGTGCTCATCGATGAAAACGTAGAATGCTCTGCTTTTCTTTATAAACATTCCAAATAGTTCAGAAATAGCAACGAAGAGGTATTACTAAATGCGCTGCCCTCTGGCTGCGATATTTTCAAACCGAAGGGCGACAAGCCAATTTATCAAACTTTTTGTAGACAGCACGATTCTGAAATCTTCACGCATTCGTCCTATGGTTAAGTAATTCATATTATTACGATTGCATTTGAATACTTTAGCATAAGATAAAAGCATAAAAGAAAATAAAAATCTTCGAGTTTTTCTTCTAAACACGACCTTTAATTCCCTGCTGATTCGGGTGTTCAACCCGCACTTCTCGTTCATCTTACGCCCGATTCGTGGAGGACGTGGTTGGATCATCTGAAAACGAAAAAAATATAAGTTTATTTTTCCATTTTATACTTCATTTGAAATAGAAAAACTATAAAAAAACACTTTAACACTGATGTTAGGTCAGCACGCAACTTGATCTCTGATAAGAAGAAAACGCCTGAACGTGTTGTGAGCGAAAGACCGACTAATACAATATCAAGTCGATAGAAAAAAATACTTGTGGATAGGAAAACTCAAAGGTTGTTGAGATATTTTTGTTCCAATAAGCGCGATGTCACCACCACACCACTAGGGTAATTAAAGGTCAATCGAAGTACTCTCCAAGACTTCCATATTCGGAAAATTAATTATATGCAACATTCTACCTTTTAAAGGTAGCATTGAAAATTGAATCGTTCTGTAATTCCAAATTTATTCCTCCCTCTGCTATGCTCAGCCCGTTCCCTACGCTTAGTTTCTTAACTAGATGAAAATCCAGCTAGAAATTTTTGTCTCAGGTCCTACTGCTTTATACTTTTAGAAAAACACACATTTTATTAAATCAAATACAAAATGAAATAATAGTTGTCCTTTTTATGTATAGTTTATTTTTTATAGTTGTCCTAATTATGTCTTTTCTTCACAGAAACAACTTCTAGCTGCTGACTATGGCTCGGATTTGCCATCCGTTAAAGCTGAACTGGAACATCATCAACAAGAGCACAAAGTTATTGATCAATTCCACTCGAAAATTTTACATGCTGAACGCCAACAAACCAACTTCAGTGGTGATGAATTGACGTTGTATCAACAACGTTTAAATCAACTTCAAAAACTCTATGCTGAATTATTGAGTACATCAACAAAACGCTTGTCTGATTTAGACACACTTCAACATTTCCTAGCTCAAGCATCAGCCGAACTACAATGGTTGAATGAACGTGAACAAATCGAAATTACACGAGATTGGGCTGATAAGAATTTAGATTTATCATCAATACATCGATATTATGAGGTAAGTTGATGAGAAAGAACTAATCAAATAAATCAAACTTGAATGGGGCACAGAGCAATTGCATATATCCTGAATGTAAATGTCGTTAAAGTACAACCAGTTTGTTACGATAGAATGCTAGTTATTAGTGTAAAAACGTATTGATATCAGAAAATGATTTTCATTTAATTTTCAAGCGAACATTTGGAAACGGGGATGAGGTAAGTGAAGAGTATTCCCCTTTTGAGTGTGTTTGTTGTTTCGCTTCTAAAATTTTCACCGCGGAATTATTCCAATTGTACATGTATAGTATTGCAAGATGTTGTATTTTTTCATAGATGATTTAGATTTACAATCAGCAGCCTACAATACTTTGCGAAATTTTCAAATCAAGAGTTAAAACCAAAAGGCTTACTCTTCATTCAATATCCTACCTCCTCTCGTAGAATAAGCAAACCTCAATCGGGGGTTTTTTTATTGTTGATTCATATGTTCGATAAATTGGAAATCAGTTATAACATTGAAATCAGGAGCACGGAACGAATTCTAGCGATAGCAGAAAATATCCCTTTTCATCAATTAATCAAGGTTACACACACTCTCTCTCTCTCTTTGAAAATTTGTGTATGATTCTTCTAGGATCTATAGTGCTGAAACTGAGAGAGTAAAAAGTAGCTACGTAAAAACATAAAACTCCAATCCACATGGTAAAATGAACAATTTTGGAATGTATTGGAATACATTATGTTATATTGGAATATATTTGGAACATATTGGAATTCATGGACTTTTGCTTTTTGGAACTGGCTTTAAATATTTCTGGCGTCAAAATAGATAGAATGTTAGATACTTAGATGAAACAACAAAACAAAAACGGCAACAAAAAAGTTGCCTCTCCGTTCTGGCGCGTATATTTGATTCCAATTTTGCGAGCTCTTTAGAGACTTTTTCCTACTGTTAATCTTCTTCTAGTATTTCATTGATGTTTTCCCGAATTTTTAACGAATCAAGTTACGTTTTAAAACTATTTTGTATTTACACATGGAAATCTGAAGAAATTTTTCAAATGAAATATTTTTATTCCATTCAGCCATCCTTAGTTATCTCATTATTTACAATTCATATTGCTAACTATGTCATTTTTCTGTCCACAGAATTTGATGTCTGAATTGGAAAAACGTGAAATTCATTTCGCTACAATTCTTGATCGTGGTGAAGCGCTCCTAGTTCAACATCATCCAGCCTCCAAATGTATTGAAGCACATTTACAAGTGCTCCAATCGCAATGGGCATGGTTATTGCAACTAACACTATGTCTCGAAGTGCACTTGAAACATGCAACTGAATATCATCAATTCTTCAATGAAATTAAAGATGCCGAACAATGGTTGGTGAAGCGTGATGAAATTCTAAACACAAAATATTCCCAATCCGAATTCGGTTTGGATGAAGGTGAATCGTTGCTGCGCGGTATGCAAGATCTTCGTGAAGAGCTGAATACTTTCGGTGAAACAGTCATAGTCCTACAGCAACGAGCTCAATCAATAGTGCCTTTAAAACAACGTAAACAACCAGTGAATCGTCAAATTCCTGTACAAGCCATATGTGAATACAAACAACAAGGACCAGTGAATCTATCAAAGGGTGAATCGTGCACCCTTGTGGATACATCCGGACGTGTTAAATGGAGAGTTCGGAACTCGAAGGGTACTGACGGATCAGTTCCTGGAGCATGTTTGTTAATTCCGCCACCCGATCAAGAGGCAATCGAAGCTGCTGATCGCTTGAAACGTTTATTCGATCGTTCGGTCGCTTTGTGGCAGAAGAAACATTTGAGGCTACGTCAGAATATGATCTTTGCTACAATTAAAGTAGTTAAAGGATGGGACTTTGACCAGTTCCTGGCTATGGGTCCCGAACAACGAACAGCCATTCGACGCGCTCTGAACGATGATGCTGATAAATTGTTAAGTGAAGGTGATCCAGCTGATCCACAACTGCGTCGATTGAGACGTGAAATGGATGAGGTGAATCGATTATTCGATGAATTCGAAAAACGAGCCAGAGCTGAAGGTGAGTCTATGCTCAGTTTCTGTTTTAAAAAAAAGGAGAAACAAAAGGCATTAAAAACTAAGGTTTTATAAATTTTTCATGTGTGATATAAATTTCTTTGTCTTGCGAATATTCGCATTGAGATTATAGTTTTGCACTATTATGGTTTTGGGGACAACGGAAGTTTGCAAAATGATGTCTAGTGAATTGGTGCATTTTAATGAAACTTCTCGTTGAACGTTATACACATATTATTTTAATGTATTTTCGATTCACGTAGCATAAAACCAATTCGAATTTTACAGCTGTTATGAATCCCAGAACTACTTTCATTCGCCTATTCTACGGTGGCAAGTACAATTTATAAATATGCTAACGCAAACAACTTCCATTAGTGCTTCTTTGCTTCATAAACTGCAAGATCAATCCCCAGACTGAATTTCGTATAAAAAAATTATCCATAAGTCTTGAAAAGATCTTTTGAAAAGCTTCCAAGTTCCTCCTATCTCTAAGTTCGTTAACGTACTTTTACTCAAAAAGAGGGAAGTAATTGTATTGCTACTAAATTGGTTATTTTGCGTTTAATCTTCAATTGAAATCATAATTTTGGATCGCAACATCAAACTGAAATGTTTGATATTGTTTTAACGCTTAAAATGAGTACATAACATTGATCTTATATTAAATAATTACAGAGAGATAATGAGTGTAGGCTTCGATAATGATGTAATTTTAATCAGACCAACTTTGGGCGAATCCGTTCTTTAAATTGAATAATTGTTTAAGTTTCTCCAAGTCTACAGTTACGTTTCAAGTATTTGAGTTAATCTTGTCAGTATAGTTTCATCCTGCCATCAAACAACATAAATCCGTTCAGAAAAACTTGTAAAATGAGGAAAATATTTCGATCTTACCGTGGTGAATTTAATTTTAATTATTTATTTGAATTTGAGATTTTTCTATTTTCTTGCAATTTAAATTTTTTTCATATATTTTCCAGAGGAAAGCAAACAAGCCAGCCGAATCTTCTCGGAAGAATGTATTTCCATTCGTACGAAACTTGAAGATATGGCTCGTGAATTGGACTCGATCATTTTGGCACCAATGGCCCGTGATCTTGATTCTTTAGAACATGTCGTCCATAAACATAACGACTATAAACGCCGACTACGTCTTCTCGAACCAGAAGTTAAACATTTACAAGAAACATTCCGTACGATTGCTTTGAAAACGCCTGCTTTGAAAAAGAGTTTGGACGTTGTTCTTGAATTATGGAAAGAGTTGAACACACAAAGTGATCTGCATGGTGATCGCTTGAAATTATTAGAAGGATCTCTAGCTGGCCTAGAGGATAACGAACAAGTTATATCCGAATTAGAAGGTACACTTGCCAAACATCAAGATATGCCATCAACGCCAGATGGATTGCATAATGTATTTAAACAATTGTCCGCAATGCAAGATATAATCACTCAACAACAACCACAAATGGATAAAATGAATGACGCCGCCGATCAATTGGGACGTATGGGTGTTCCCACCAAAGTTTTGGGCGATCTTAAACGATTGCATGCTAATGTAGAACGTTTGAATTCCCGATGGAACAATATTTGTGCGCAGTTAGCAGAAAGGTTAGTTAAAACTTGAATTTTATTTGACTTATTGCTACTTGCTCAGTATCAACCAAGAAATTATTTGTAATTGAATTAAACGAGCAAAATATTTAACCTTAAATTTAATAAAATATATAAACCTGTTATTCTTCCTTCGAGCCGCAGATCGGCCGATGAGAAAAGTACTCACATATCACCTTGAACAATAGTCTACTTTTGTGTCAAATCCTCCACACTTTCAACAGCAATTCATACGAAAAACAAAACATATTCTGACTCAATTTATTCGGATCATTAACTTATTAGTATTCATTCACCTGTGGGTATTCTTTTTATTGTTGTTCAGTAAGTTTAGAGCTGTCTCATTCTTAAAATGTCTATTAAGTATGCAGTTTACGTTACGCTTAGCAATTTTCATGATTTCATTTACATTGTGAATATATTGTACGCTTGATTAAGTTTCGTTCAAAGTGTCGCCAATCGAATTTTAAATTCATTAAGAAAACGCTTTATAATAGATGCATTGTTTGCTTCAAAATGATTTTCGATGAAATTGATGACGTGACAACGACTAGTGTTAAGCGTTTGGTAGTTCATGGAGCATAAAATTGCGAAGTGAAGCATTGAAATTGATTGAAATCCCATAGTTAAATTAAGTGCAAAAAAATACATTTAATGGGTTCTATCATTTTTCAGATCAAGAATTAGACTCACTTCTCTTTCCTACTCCTAGATGATTTTTGTGTTTTCAAACTACTCTACGAATATGAAGCAAACAATCAGCCGGTTGAGACTCCCGCTCTGAAAAAGAATAGATCTCAAAAACTCCCTAAAATTCACTACAAACTCACAACAATTCATGTGTGTACCAAAATATTTCAGCCACACAACGTATCAGGTCTCCCATAACACTCACAAGATATATAATGAAAAACATTGTTGATTCTTTGAATGAGATGCCAAGACAACTCGACTTTATCTATTATAATATCAACTTAGTTTCAAATACAAATTTTGGCAGTGCTAAACATTATTTACATTTAAATTTGATGTGTTAAAAATATTTTATTTCTTTTTATTTGAACATAATACAAATTTTTTGCTCTACTGCTCAACTCTTCCATTTTTTCTAATTGCCTTTTCATTTTTTTTTTCAGATTAAGATCCTGCGAAACTGCGATAGGTTTAATGAAAAACCTACAAACAAGTATGCAGGTCGAAGAAACGTGGGTAGATGGAACCGCTGAAAAATTATCAGCGATGCCAACTGCCACATCAGCACTTGAGTTGGATGTAAGTATGCGCGGAAAGTACAACATTTTCCCCAATAATATACAAGATATTTCCCCCCAAATGACTAAAGGGATAGGAATAAAAATGACGCTACATTTTTATCACCGCTCTTCCACCAACAAACACCCAGCTATTTTATCTATATTTTTATTTTATGTTTATTACTTTTTTATTTTTCCTTTCCGCTGACAGTGAAAAGTCTTTTGTTTATACTTCCCCTCTGTTTTCTTTATAGTACGTTTTTGATTTCGTTAAGAAAATGTACAGACAATAAAACAAAAATTCACTAAAACAGAAAACTGATAGTTGCAAAATAAATTGCATATGTTTTCTGTTACTGTTTATTTTCCATTGAAATTTTCAAATCTGAAAAAGGATGGCAGGCAAAGCTAGGGAAAACACAAAATCGCCTTGTTGTGTTTGTTCTTCTTTTTTTTTGGGATTATGTACAAAACTATACACATATATTTTTTCAAAATATCAAAATTGTGAGTCTTTATGGTTTTGGGCGCGGTGTGAATGGGGTTGTCTATTTTCCTTATTTATATACATATTTCTGTTCTATATTTGTCTATTATCTTTAGAATAGTTTCCCTTCATTTCGCAAGTGGGTTTCAGAATGTTCTAATGTAAATATTAACTTAATGGGTCCTCTTTTTAAATTTAATGTTTAGCTTTTAAGGTTTAGTTTAGCGAAGATTTACATTTTACTTCCTATTTCTTAACAATTATAATACTGCACAGAAAAACACACTGCACTTTATGTAAAGTTTATTTGCAGAATTTTACATAAATATTTTGAATCTTTTGCACACTGTAGTTGCACTGATAGTATCTAACACACAAAAACAAACGATAAAGGTCCGAAATGTGAATGCAATCAATTGAATCCTTTGTGATTATTCTAAAAGCCATTTTGCCAATTGTCCATTGTCCTGACTTATGGACTATGCAAGCTTAATTTAAATTGTTTTTAGTAGAGACAGATTGAAAATGTTCAGACTCGGTTTGTTAGATTTATTTAGTAGTTTTATACGTTGAGAATCTTGTTGAAACTGCAAAAATTCTGACGAATATTTACTCAACGTAGAATATTCTTCGATGTTCTATTGCTTCCTTTCATATAAAACAATTAAATTCTATAACCAATAAAGTAGAAAATTGATTGCATTACTAAAGGATTCGAAAGATAATTTACCAGAGGGTACACAATTTCCCTAAGATCAATCCTTTTTAAAAGTTCCTCCCGCCAAACCATGCCACCGTTCCATCCGAATACATTACTTTAGGCTCCCGATATAACCCAGTCCCAACTATTTGATATTAAATACACATTTGCTCAAATAATTGTTTGTATTGTTCTTGTAAATACTAATGATGTATTTAAAATTTAATTCCTTTACCAAACAACACCTTCACCAAATCAAAAATAAAAATCTACACACCAAATTTAAATTGGTCATTGGACTCAAAATCCTGTTGGAAATTCGCAATCAAAATTCTATTAAAATCCAAACAAAACCAAACCAAAACCAACCAATCAAATTCTAACGTCAAATGAAAAATAAAAAAAAAAAAACCAAAACTCATCAACATCCACCCAACAACAAAAAAACAAATTTACCAAAAATATCAACTACCACAACTGTAGAACTTACTGGGTGCGGCAATTGAACGTAAACCGAAAATTGAACAAGTTAACCTGAGCGGAGGACGACTAATCCGTGAAGCGAAGGTAAATTTCGTTTATTTTCATATTAAATATTTAGCGTTTAGACTAGTTATTAACGTATTGCATTTGCAAGTATAGAACTAGAAAATTTAGAATATAATGAAGATTTGAAGAATGTCAGGAATGAGTGTTTGATGGAAGATTTATTGCATATGGAACGATTGTATTTCAATTTGATCTTATTTGATTTCGTTAGAATAGAGACTATCTCGTGTGTTTGAATGTATGTGTTGATTGTGACGAGACATGGGCAAATTATTTATTGCTTTTTAAAGTTTCTCAATTCGAAATTGTCGTAAACATTTTTCCAAAATTTCCGAAGACAAAATAAAACAAACAAATACAATGCTTGTAATTTAATAAATTCTTATTGGAGTCGGGGTGGTAATTAGTTGGCAATCAAATAAGTAATGTGCTAACAATATAATTTAAAATCTTATAATTGCTAATGGGTAACATTGAAGTTTTAGATGGTATGTATTGATATGCTAAATAAGACTTAGATGCTTGATCATGATGTTTCAGATAAAAGAATTTTTCAGGAAGCTAGCTCTTATTCTGTAATGATAACCCGCATTGTATCTTTTATGAAAACAAAGTTATCACACAATGCTACAACTGTATAAGCATCAACTGAAACATCGCCCATTTAAATGACTTTCGACGGACCTTATGAGTGAAACTTGCTTCGTCCCGCCACTTTATGATAGAGAATATTCCTCAATTTTGTACAAGAACCGCCATCTATACGATCCTTCGAGGGGTTCAAAAAAAAATTATTCAAAATGTGTTTCATAACGAGGCAAAAAATGTTAAAAAATATTTTTTAGCAAAGTATCGCTATGCTACTGTCTGATCGACGTTTGCTAACCTTTTGTTGTATCCTTACAAGCATTAGCAAAAGTAAAACACAAAGGACATTGATATATTTCGAACTTCGTTTGCATATCAAGCATATTCATCTAAAACCCATCAAAATTCTTAACTCAATTTTATATTAAAAAGCATTAAATAACTGCTTACTGATGAACATGTTCGACTGTAACAATATTGTAATATATTTTATCTAAAAATGTCTAACTTAGTATTAATGAAATAAAAACAAAAATACCAAACTGATATGAATAACTTTCGTAACTTAACCCTTTAATAAATCAAAATAACATCACTACCACAACCATATCAACAATCTTAATAAAATTGGACAACATCAAATCAAATGAATACAAACATCCTGTTCACAAAATAAAATATGATGGGCTATATATCAACACCATCATCATCATTCTACCAACAAAATTCGTTACCATCGTGGTTTAAACAAAAAAAAACGCGCAAAAAAAATTAAAACAAATAGATCTACGACAGTAAATGTCTTCACTACATTGACTGGTTAGTTGAAGTTAGACCGTCATTTTCACCGCCTCGACGCGACCTACGACCAATGGGTGCTGACCCAGGTGCAACCGAAGTTTATAGTCAAAGATTAGATATTTTAAATTTGAAATATGAAAGGCTCCTCGAGACATTATCGCAACGTTTGAAAACGGCCATCGAGGTGAATGGAGCAGATGGTTTGGTAAGTACTAAATTTTTTAAATAAATTTTTTACTTGGTTCGAATGGCAAAATCGTTACTCAAAGTATTATCAAACTGCCTTGGAAGGCGTGGCATCAAATTTTGGCTTTTAGTTCAGTCGGATCGTGTGTTGATTGCTTTGACGGTGTGTTTAAGCTCAGCTTTCGGCCATATTCGGGTCGTTCTCGAACGAAGATGCTCGGAAGAACCTGGACAGCTTCCAAGTAATCAAAACTATGCCGAACAGAACTTAAAGCGCATGTCAAATCGACCTGACGCTGCAGAATAGCTTCAACACTTCAAAAACTATGATTTTTGACATAATTCCGGGGAACAACTGAACTAATAGAAAATTTGTTGCAAATATTTCGTTCAACTCCCTAAGAATATAGAAAAAATGTAATTGGACACTTTTTTCCGAATCACGACAAAATCTATTCTATATTTTTCGATTATACATTTCTGATACATGTCTATATAATATAAAGTTCATGAAACAAGAATCTGCCAAGTAAATGAAGGATAATCATCTTGAAATTTAAAATTTTTTTACACAAAACATTTTTTGTCGCTTGCTGGAGCAATATGTTCAAAATTTGTACCATTTGGTACAAATACCTTTTCACTGTGACGCCCCAATCCCTCCCTACAGTATTTTAGCATTTTTCAGTAGTTAAGTCATGGTTGCGACACCCAACATTTAATTTTTCCGCAAAAACAACCGAATTCTATGAAATTTTCGTATCTTTTGAAGGGAGGGTCTTAGTATCGAAAAACAAACATTTGTATGGCGTTGATGTCGCCGCCTATATGTCAGTTCCGGATGTTTTTGACCAATATTTCAAATGCAGTATTACCAATTAAAGTCAAACAGGATTTTGGATATGCGTATCCTGAGTGGTTTCCGGAATGGGTTGTGGTTGGGGCCGAATAGAGACGTTATCTATATAAAAGTGAGTCCTGGTATATCATATACATAGTATAAACCGATGGATAACCGATGGAGACTCTCATCGGTTTATTGTCGAATCAGCATTGTCAATAAAATAAACATACATTCGTAGATTAAAAGATCTACTTTTGTATGCATCTAAATATTTGATTTTATTACAAATTTGAATTGCAAACAAGTCACGGTGCTAGACTTATGTGAAGATTTTCTGCATAAGTCAGTGAACTCAAGTAAGTCGGAGGAGTCGGAGACCAAATTTTCATTGGTTTGGAAATATAAAGCTACTTGTGTCTTTACTAGACAATGCATCTCAAGAAACTTCGACCATGTGTGCATAAACCAGTTTGCAATCGCAACAACTGAGTTGGATGATATCCAAAATTATGTTAATTATTTACTTTCGCATTCTTATCTTTCTGCTTAATTCAAAAATCCAAGAATGCTGAAATCCATCCCAATCAATCAATTAATTGTTATAGACCCGTCTAACCATATTATAAGGTTATTGCACTATCATTGTACGATGGAGCCACCTTTGCAAAGTAAATCTGATAATCCGGTCATTAAATTCAATTCAAGTTTAAAAATAATCAACCGAAAGCGCCATCAGCTATTTCATCGAAACGCCTCCAAGCAAATATCAATCGTGATTTCATAGATGAACATACAGATACAAAGGTATAAGTTACTATCTTGAATTATTCACAGTTTATTTGAATCAGATTGTCAGGATTAAAAATTAACAAGTCCACAATTACAAAAAAAAAACAAAATAAAAACAAAATAAACAACACCCGCTATTATACACTATTTACATATATGTTAGTGCAGCATATGTGCTCGCATGTGTGGATGAATATAGTCACGAAAACGTGTAAGTTTTCGTGTATTTGAAACGGTCATTACCTGACATGGCCTTGCAAAAATGTCTGTTTTCCAACGTTTTACAATTGCAAATTGTTTTGATGAGAAAACGTCGTGATGACATCATTTTTGTGTAGTTTTTCATGAACGTTGCAAAGCGTTTAACAACTTTATCGACTCGAGACTCGAGAGAGGTTTTTTTTAGATTAATTTTATACGTAGTTAATGACTGCTCGTTAGTGATAAGCTTAGATAATAGTTGTCAGAGAATAACGTTTGGAAACTGCTTGAAAAGCTAAAAGAAAAATATATTTGGGCATTGGACAGAATTCAGTTTTTTTCGCAGTTCCGAGCCATGTCAACTCAAGTTAACATACTTGCCTTTGAATGAGATGATGCAAATTATTTTGAAGTAAATCCAACACTCAAATCTTCTTTAGTCATTTTATAAATATTTTGTCAGCATCAACACAGCAAAAAAAGATGCCTTAATTTCTATTTCCGATATAAATACCTCCGTCCTCCACATTGTTTTCGACGAAAAAAAGCTCCTAGCAAAGATACCACAGCGTTAATTGCATTAACTGCTATTTTCAAGAGTTTCGTCATATCAATCCATATCTAAATAAATAGTATCGGCCATATACCAACACACTTGGAGGCAGATTTATCATTTCGCAAAACTTGTCTGATGATGCAAGAGTCGTTTGGAGCATTCTTAAATTTGACTCACCCCATTAACTTCTTAACGAACATGAAGAATGGAAGTCAGAAATAAGTTTCAGTGTTATCGCAGCACATGTTTTCTTCGAGAAAGATACCTATCTGGAATTGTTGTTAATTTCATGCTACTATTGTATTCTGTTTGTTAATGAGTGTAGTTTTGCCTTTCTTTTCTGGTTTTTTCTGCGTTCAACCCGCTGAATTCTACGTTGAAGAAAAATCACATACGAACCTTTTTTGAGTTTTGTTCTGAGTGTTTTCCAAGTACATTTAAATTTTTTGCACTTTTTTGATAGATATTTAGTTAAAATTGTAAGTCCTGACTACGCAATTTATTCAATTGGTTAGAATCGAAGTTTGTACTCCCTTTCGTAGTTGAAGATTATAAACTACTCAACTGAGAAAAGATTATAAAAAATTTATGCAACCTTCCAATCAATAGAAAACAGAAACTCCGAGAGAATCGAACGTTCGGCTTAAAATTTATTTGTTATTAATAAACATCTTCCGAACGTATGGGATGGGCATCCGAAGACATTTGAAGATGCGCACGAAAACTTCTTCTTCTCCAGTCATCTTCATCATCATATACAGCTCGAAATCCCGAAAGATATCCTATCTGAGTACAGTCATAAATAACAAAATACACATGTGCCGTACGCTGTTTTCTTAAAGCCATACATGTTGTTTATCTTTATATTCACGCGCAGGAAACTCACCAAACAGCATTATGACATCATGAATTTCGCAAATGAAAATATGTATTCAAATTGGAATGCAAATAAAACCAGAACATCCACCAAATCGGCTATGCTTGTGGCGAATACTAAGCAGGGAGGGCTATGGAGTTTTGAGGCCAGGAAGGCAAAAGAACAAAAGACAAAATGCGATTTCAGACGAATTAAAACTCGCTTTTTTTAAATAACAAACTTTTATGATTGTTCACCATTCATTTGCAAATTGAATTCGTTAAATTAAGGCAAGGCCACTTTGTGTGGAAAAAATAATCAAATTAAAATAATATTCTCTGAAATATGCAACACAGTATGGAGATAAATTGGTGCACCAAGACACGGTCCACCTACAAAAAACAAAATGGTTTTTTCTATATTGTGTCATGTATTTGTTTAAATTTTATAGCGTATAATTGGTCGTAAAAACCTAGCTCTTGTGGTGGTTGTTTTTTTTTGCTATTTCGAGTAGCGCTTTAGATAGTCAAAAAAGATAAACGATATAAAAAAAAAGCTAATAAAATTAAGTGGTATATCCAGAGCTGGACGCTTTTGGAACTGATGAAAGCATTTTGCTTTGCACTATCTAGAAATGTATTGCATTTGAACAAAACCAAATTGAAGCCTGAGGATGACAAATTTTGTGATTTAAATATTCAGAATAAATCCTATGAAAAATTGCGAATTTATCTCCAAAAGGGGAACCGAATATTGAAGATTTTTCATGTAAACGATTCGCCTGCAGTATTTCATCGCTGATCAATAAAATTTTATGGTGGACTGCATATCGTCGACCATAAAATTTTATTCTAATTTGGAAATATCGTGGACGTAATATAATCGTTTCGATCGAATGTCGTTTTGTAAAATGCAGTAAAACGATTTCCTGTCCACTTCTGCACGTTAGCTTCCATTACAGGAACCCTTGTTTCTTTTGGTTCTTCCGTCTGGAAAAACCTAATATACAATTGCTCCAAAAATTTATGTCAATAAGATCCTTTCCTGCATTCTAGCGTTTTATTCCTCTAGAACTAGAAAGCCAGGAAGCCCAAGCAACGGCAGTCATTTTGTGAGCAGTCAGTTTTCTTTGTCTCTTCAAAAAATTTTACCTTCCCATCCTGGTATCATGACGGTCCAATTGATGCTTTTACCATAAGCATACGTTAGCGCAATTATTACTAACACATGAAATATTAATATGCTGGTTTAACTTGCATAAAATAACAGGAATAGTGCTCCGTTTATTTATTTCCTAAACATATTACAGTCTTTTTTGCAATTTAACAAAACAAAAATAATTGTGGTAAGAGATGTGTCAATTTGTTTTTCAAGAAAAGCGTACATTAAAATTTCAGCGTTATGTTACATTACCCTTTTGTCAAATATAATACATGATAACCCATGTGTCATCCACGACGAACTCTGCGTATATTTTTTTGTAGCTTACCATATTTACTCGTTTATATAAACTTCATCATAATCCAGGGCGCGACAGCCCAAGTCTCCAATCAGTTGAACACTTCCAACATCGGCTGTCAGTGTTTACCGTGGCTTCCTATAGAAACCTCGGTCTTCCTGCTTGACATTTGCCTTGCACTCGACCCCTTCAAAATCCTTTAGGGCAATTGGTTTTCTTCCATCCTTTCTATATCACCTGCCCATTTCAGTTTGCGTAGTTTCACGCATGTGTAGTAGATACAGGTGGTTCGTTAAATAATTCACACAACTTAAAATTTAAGCGTA
This sequence comes from Stratiomys singularior, assembly GCA_954870665.1. Lineage (NCBI taxonomy): Eukaryota > Metazoa > Arthropoda > Insecta > Diptera > Stratiomyidae > Stratiomys > Stratiomys singularior. The sequence continues at coordinate 5,793,373 of OX940881.1, read as the reverse complement.
GTCTTTGTCTGAGATTTCTTTTACTTGGCCATCCACTGTCTTTTAGATTCGCCTATCTTTGGATTCGATGTGTGAGCACAAATTTGGCCCTTAAAATGGGAAGTACGGTGTGCTAGGTGTAATTTTCGAGGATTTTGCGCAGACTAATTCGGATTGTTTCAGATTATACACTCAACATTGCTTCTTTGATATCTGAGATTGATTGTGGCATAATATTGACATCATCAGCATACACTAACAGTTTTGCGGACTTTAACATTAGTCAGCCAGAGGTTTCAGCTGTTGTTCTTCTGATGCTGTCCTTCTTCTTCGCGATAAATACTAAAGAACATCGGGGCAAGTCGATCCTCTTGTTGCAAATCTGATTACATTTGGGACTCTATCCTGAGCATCGTAACTTTGACCATGCGGACAAGTTTCTTTGGAACACCAAAGTCCAAAATTATTTTGTACATCACATTTCTGTCGAAACTGTCGCTTGCTTGAGGTCTAGACAGAATTGGTTTACGTCGATGTTATGTTCTCTGGACTTCTGATAACCTGCTTTACTGACTGACAACTGTTTGATCTGTTCTAGACCAACCACTTCGAAAGCCTCCCTGATACTCTCCTATAAAACTTTCACAGAATGGCTTCAATTTTATTTCTATGATTTTGTAGAGCACTTTATATGGCGTACACAGTAACGCGATACTTTTATAATGTCCACACATTAATTTGTCTCTCTGTTTTGCACAGGTCAAATAATAGGTTTTCGCCAGTGCTCTGCTAACTGCTCCTCTGACCATTTATTACAAATCAAGCGATGGAGTACTTAGACGGGCGCCCCCTCTATGGAGCAGTTCTGCTGGGATTCCATCTATTCCAGGAGCCGTGTTATTCTAGGTCAAGTTTTAGGTCAAATACTGCTGCTTGAACTGTGGCTTTTGTTGGTGGTGGAACAATTACCTCTGATTCTGCATTTGGAAAGTTCACAGGTTTAATTGTTGGTGGGGGCGCTCGTTTAAATACCCATTGAAAATGAGCCTTTCAATTAGTTTTTGATCGGTTGTAAAGACTTCTTGCGCCTCTTACCAGGTATTTTCAATGGTGTTGATGTCCATTGAGTTTCTGATCTGAAACTACGACGCATTTTCCTTGTGTGATTTATATCCACGTGAATCGATGATGAATTTCCCTAGAAAGAATTCCTAGAAAGACGACTGCCAGCATTTATTTAAAAACAAACCGAGACATTAAATTGAAAAGAATCGTGAAATTTTTTTGAAAATGTTAACGCTTAGTTTCTTGGATTCATAACTCTCAATCCTTCACAAAAACTATTTAAAAAAAATACTTTGCCAACAAGGACTGTTGCTAACTAGAGGCCAATAAGAAATAACAGTTTCAATTCTTTCTCCTATGGAGCTATTAAGTAGTGAAGAAAAGTGTTGGAAACAAGGACAACGTCTTAAGATTATTCAAGTGACTTCAAACAATATACTGAAACCTATAGTTGCGTTGCATTTCCAAATTTTTTCCCGAGGAGTGAATGATTTTCAATTTTCTAAAGTCCAATCCCAAAATTTAGTTAAACATAGCAAGCAAAGCCTTGCTGCATCATGTCAGCATCCAAACTTTATCATTCGTTCTTCAGTTTTTTTTTCTTGAGACAAACGCCATCCTAACATCCGACAAAAACACGTTCTCGACTGTTTGACCATAAATTGCAATACCACTACCTACTTTTTGGTTCCAAGTTACCGCGAAACACTCGAATGAAATTCAAAAAAAAAATATGTAAAAATTTCATCCACCAAAGAAACCTCCGAAGCCAGAGACGTTTACGAAGACGTAAAATTCACCAAAAAAGAACTTCAAACCGGGGTCAATAATTTTGCAGACTGTGCAATCCAGTCACGATAAGTTCCAAAAGAAAAGTTCCACACCTTCCTTCCAAGCGAAATCGCAAATTCGCAACAACAATGGTTTATGACCTGGTTTAATGGCGTTCTTGTATAATGGATTCAATTCTGGCCAACTTATTTACAAAATTATTCAGTTTCACATTCAGACATATCCAGATGAAGATATTGGATTGGAATGATTATGTAAGATATTCAGTATCCATGCGGGTAACTTCCAATGAAATCGCGGGGAGTTAGAATAGGCCAGAATGCTTCAAAATTCAGTGAAAAGAATAAAAACAGAATTTTTATGGGCAGCTGGTCTTCAGCACTTAAAACTCCAGAGGTTTTTTGGCAACCGTGCATTTGAATTATTTTTGTTTTATTCTTTCAGTGTTCGTGACCACTTACCGAAATTTTCAGCCATAAAATAAATACAGTTGGAAGAGTCAAAGAAATCCACCGACTGGTTTTTCGTTTCAGATCCGATCGATCCGATCACGAAATGAAACAGCAACAACAACGCAAAAAAAAATTAATCAAAATAAAATTCACGGTCAGGGTTAGATCGAAATAAATTGCATTTAACGTGACATCCGAGTCAACAATGATTGAAGGACACGGGTTTCATTCCAATTGTTTTATATTATTGAATTATCTAATTTAATTCACATTCGATGACATAAGCACCTCCGACAATAATACGTAAACATTGAATTTTTAGATTGTTGTTGTTGCGTTTTTTTATTCTACATTAGTATTCAGGATGATACAAATTAAATTGATTGTAATAACGATTAGCACGCGACATTAAATTGTAGGTAAATGGAAAAAGTTTATGCTAATTGAATCAAAAGTCATGTTTTGCTTCAAGCAATTGAAAAACTTGAAGGAAGCACGCCTGCCTATGAGACAATTTCATGATTAAGAGTTTGGTTTTTGTCTTTTTTCCAATGTGCTCTACCTTGACAACTTGCAAGGTCTATTATCTTTCGATGGTTCATGAGATCATCCTGATATTTTCGTTGAATACCCTTTCCACATAAGAATGCAATGATATTCAACGACGATTGTTATTAAAATGCTAAAAGATTTATCCACTTAACTGGAACGTTTAATCATAGATTCAAACTGGTTTACCCATTTCTATGTTAGTATTCTTTATATCAGATTCAGATTCTTCGATTCGTTCAAAAAGCGCCAAATAATTTGAAAATGCAAACGATAATTTTTATAGAGCTGATAAAGAAATTCTCATTGAAATTAGCTATTTTTGGAAACATTAAGAATTTGGTTCAATTGAATAACTGATTTATTTGGACAAGACCCGGCTTTTTGGGCTTGTCTAACATAGTAAGAAAGGAATAACTTTTAACTGTATCTTTTTTCTTCTGTATGGCCAAACTAACATTCTTGGATCTAAAGTAAAATGTATTAGAGCGACTAGCATTGAGAATTCTATCCATCATCCTTTCTGGGAGGCAACAGAAGTTTTCTTCAGATGAAGTTTCTTAAATTTGTACGCAGTGATCAATCAAAACAAGTTTAAAATATTCAAAAACAAATGTGATACCCCAAGTTTGTTAATATTTAAAAAAAAATATTCTTCGAGATACAAAGCTGTAAACCTTTCAAAAGAGAACCTTTCAACAACCCTTCACTTTTCCTTGAGGTGATGTTTTAATGAAAATTCGGTGAAAATAATAAATTTATTTTAAGGCCGCAATAATTGTTGGCGCACTTCAAGACCTAATCCCCAATCGAATACATCGGGCCTAAGGGTCTGTTTTCCATTGCTTGGAGAGAATTTCCGTTAGTCTTGGTCAGTGAGTGACAGAAAGGGATACTGTCTACCAATTCTATAATTTTCAGGCTATGCACATCATTTGGTGGGTACCATTTGGCCGAAAATTTCCCGACAAGTTATCTAAGTTTAAATCATCAATTTTATGGGCGGATGAAGCGTATTTAGCCGTGATATAGTGAAAAATTTTACAGTTATGAAAATCCGATTACAAAGAGGTTACTTACATTGTGATGGATGAAATGATTTTTTCCAACAAGAGAAGCACGATAATATTTGCATAGATTTTGGAAACTATTTGGATGAAACTCGATAGATAAGAGAAGGTGGACAATAAGCTTCGCTACTAAGATCATTGAACCACTGAACATTGAACCAGGTATGCGTGTATGAGGACATATGAAGGATTCAGTCGAACTAGCTCTCATAATTTCTGGAAAAACAGACTAAAACAGAGATTTGTGTATCCAAAAGACAACGTCCGTTGAAATTTAGTTTCGGTGAATCTGAGGCAAGAACTTCTCAAACGAGGCACTGTGTGCTTGTAAAACAATGATCGCCACACCAGAAATCCGCTCTAAATTATAATTGCTGTATTTATTAAGACTTCGTTAAACATACATATTAAATAAAATAAATTTCTGAATATGAAAAGAAATCCAAATGGTGCTTAACAATAGTCTTGCGAAAAACACAACTCATAGGTTATTTTGATGCTAATAAATTTTACATAATGCGACTCTCAATCGATATTTCGGTAATTTCTTGCACAAGTGACAAGGTAAACCTATTTTTTTCATTTTTTAAATGAAAGTCAAATTAAAAACGCACCCTTCTAAGCAAAAAACAAAAAAAAAATGTGAATATTTTTGTAGAAGCGACTTCAGACGTGAAGATTTTTAAAATATATTGATGTTTAAGTTCAACTCATCCCTTCATGAATGCCAAAATAGAACAAGGCCAACAAATCATTCTTGGCTGAAACTTTTCTGTACAACAACTTTTTACTCCATCTAAAATCTCCTATTACCCTGGTTCCGGTGTGATATCTCGGTTGACTGGATAAAATACATGGTTAAAAATTAAAGTGATGTACGCACATATAGGGAAACCGACAAATCGACATTGTTGTTTGATACAATTTAATCGCTCGTTAAAGCCAATCATAAAACCATACGTTTCCTTGAACTCTTTCGTGTGAAACCTATTCAATGTTTCAATGTTTTGCCACGAGAAAATCGTTTACATGAAAGGAATTCTGCATCCGTTAATTAATTAGGCGCCGATATTCTTTGTTCTTTTCTTCTAATCAACTCCCACACCAACGACAAAAAAAATCTGCCCACCACCATTTATTGACTATGACACATACTAATATCTCGTCCATGCTTCTCTGCCTAACCTCCAAAAATTTATTAACAAAGTTTATCTACAATATGTAATTCCACATCTATTCGTTTTAAAGTTTTATGTCACACACAGTTGAAAAATCTAAATATCTTTTAACCGATTCGTTTTCTAAGGCGTTCGCTCTGCTCAAGGCTGCTCACAGCCTAGCTCGTGAGGTAGTCAAAAAATTCTTTCTGCCGAAGATATTGCTGGATTTCTGCTAGTTGGACCTTACTCGCTTATTTCGTATTAGGCAAAGCGACATAGTTAAAATTCAAGGTGGACGTGTGAGCTTAATCTAATGTGGCGACAAATGTTGCGAAGATCTATGGAAAATATTATTTGATGGATATTTCGTGTAGCCGATAATTTTCTGCGATAACTCTCAATCGGGGAGACATATGTCTTGCATTTCCGGCATTTCCGTTTCTTTAATTTGGTATTTAAATCGGGCTGTAACATGGTAAACGTCACTATCCACAACTGCATACTTATTGGAAATAATAGAAAGAATCCCTTTTTATTATTGAAGCTCATTTCAGCTGAAATTAGCGTTTAAAGTGACACCACCATTGTCAATAGCATTCGAAAACCGGGCAGATAACATTGTTTTGCAGTTTCTTTGGTGTAGATTAACAACATTTAACAGAAGTATCTTTTTCTTTTGCCAACCACACGAAAACGCTTAGAAAGCTCAACTCGACAGAGTCGAAATGCTTCTATTCCGCACACTCCAAAAATAGAACGTCAACGTTGAAAGTGATGTCGTCGCTCGAAGTTTTGTTGAGTAATCTCGTTATGACATCATACAGTGCTGAAAACCTTCTATACATACAAACTTCTCATACCAGTAACCATATATCAAGTATGTAGGCTTTAAGCTCCCTTTCACTTTTAGAATTAGCGGATACTGATAACGAAAGTATCTGAGCCGGTTGGAATGGTAAAAGATGTAACAGTCGTGGTATGAATGGAATAAAGCCAGAAAATTTTCTCGAGCACCATTTGGTAGCCATTTTCGCGGAAAAGCGATTCATAATAAATGGAAGATAGAAGAAAAAACATAAAATCCATACTCGGAAAAAACCGGCTTCGTCGCTACTGCTGGGGAGGGACCCCAACTTTGCCGACTGAGGCATATGAATTAAGCCCCCCATTCGGTAACTTTTCCTAAAATCCAACTTGGGTAGTGTGTTCAGTTATGAAATGGTCTTCGGTTGTACAAGCAGTTCTTGAGCTTTTGTGCGCGGTTAATATTTGAGATAATTCTTTTTTTTAACCAAAAAGAAAAAGATACTATTTCGTATGCGAAATCGATGAACGATTTTCAAGTTTACGCGCTACCTTCTCGTCGCAAGAAGCAATTGTTAGTGTATGTCGACAATATTTCTTTGGGTTTTTGTGTTGAAATTCAAAAATTATTGTACAGTGATTTCGACAGAAGTTTTAGAAGCCAACACGGTGGCGATTTTAAATCGTCTGTTGTTTTTGATAGGGCTGTGAAAAGTGTAATTTTTTCATTTTTCAAATAATGATAGTGTGATGTGCCGGCTTATAGGTTTATTCAATGAAGCCGGAATTGTAAACTGTTTTTAGCGATTCACGACTTACATATGTGGAAGTGCATTAATGTGTAAAAATATGCGAATATATTAAACAAACGCGCTTGGCCGGCTTGTGATTTGCTCGGAATGCGTACGAATAAATCGAGAAATGATGATCAGACTAATGCATTTTAAGTTCACAACATCCTGTCGAGTAGAAATTCGATGCAAACTTCCCTTAGTACCCAGAAAAAAATGTTACACCCAAAAAAAAAACAGATGAAAATCTGTCAATTTTATCGTTATCAAATCCTTGCCATAACTAATAAATGATAATAAAATCTTATAAACAAAATCACTAGATAAGTCTGTTGATATACTCCGAGCATGCCAAAGTTTACTTTGAGCACACATCGGTTGTGAAACAAAGTTTACATCGCTTGATTAGACGTTGCTTTTTACTAGTTCATTAGCTAAGCTTGCAATACTTGAGATTACTATAAAAAAGTACTTGATTCGTATCAAGGTTCCTCCTAACAATTACTTTCATCATCTCTAATTCTATCTATGATATAATATACTTTGCTATTTGTGCAAACGTTTCGTATTTATTAAACAATCAACGATAATGTTTATGATTTATTTCTGTTATAATGATAAAATTTTTAAAATATTTTTATAACAGGCAGATGTTCTTGATAAATCCCTCTATCATGATGATATCCTCTTTTAAAATGTCAAATAAAGTTAAGCAGATTGTTAATTTCTACAAATCTTGCAATTTAGAATTTGCAGAAATGTTTATTTTAAAAATTGCGATATAAATCGTTTTATGTGATTATGTGCTTCGCCCCTTCAAAAGTAAACATTAGCGTTGCATTAACAAAATTAACAAAAAAAGTGAAAGCAATATCAGTGCTTTAACGTTGATCAATATCTATGTACCGGGTTTTAAGGGAAAGAAGCTGCGAGCTCAATATATTTTCACATGTTTTTAAGGGATACTTTGATAGACACAACAAACTCCACTATTTTTTGTAGTTCCTTGAAAACAAAACTCTGGGATATTGAACAGATAGGTAGATTTCATTTGATTTTCGTAAGTATTGAATATTATCTGTAATTTTCTCTTTCAACTTTTACCGAGCAGAAAAAAAATGCTAAATTCACTAGCAAATAATGAGTTTTCACCAGAACAGCATCTTCTAAATGAACCACAAAAAAGTTCAGTCTAGTTCAGATACCAGAAATGCATTACCACCAATATGAAGCCGCTGAAGAAAGTCTTACACTTGGCACGGCCATATGTGTCACATACTATCTTTTATCCTGGATTACGTTTCAAATATGAAAAAGTTGGTTAAAAACATGTAATAAGAGGGACTTAAATATGACGCATCTGACTGATGCCTCTGATCCGTTAATTTTACATTGTTTACATATATTTTGCTACTATCAAATTCCTCTTATAAATACTTCTTTGTAGACAATCTGCTTCGAATTCCAAGTTTTAACATTCTGCCCAAAAATTCTAGTTACATTTTATCGCTTTTAGCAGCTTCTTTCACTTCAGAATGGTTTTAATTGGATTTTAGGCTCCTCTTTTTCGGTTCAGACAATCATCAGTGGCTAACTCCACAACTTTATACAAATTCTATGACCCACATATGAGAAAACCTACCTCTTGGATTCTCTGATATCTGCAATCAAAGAGGGATTTAAGGTTCGGACTTGTTCTGGTTGAGAATTTTCAATGCACCAAAAAATCAAAACCATGTTGATTCATTTGACGGTTAATATTGTTAGTCATAAAATTTGAGACAGAGTTTGAGGAATCTTCGTTTTCTGGCTACGTCTTACTTTGTGGTTTCCGGTTTCGCATCTACGCCAAATAGTTGTGGCTCTATATTTTAAGATAGTATTTTAGCCACAAAGTTTTGTACAAAGTTCAATTGACATCGTGTTTTGGCTAGGTCTTGCTTTTAGGGTCTGAGCGAGTTTTTTCACTCAGGCATTACCGCAAAACTTATAGATTTTAGAAGAATGAAGAGAGCATTTGTATGCCGTCATAGTCCTTGTTGTTATGGTGTTCATCCAAAATAAAATTTGATCGATTGCACTCTTCTATTCATTTAAATGCTCATTTCTACTTCTCGAGCCAACAACTGTTCGTTTATTCATTAGAAAATGTGTGATATGACAATGGTTTTTCCGCTTAACAAGTCACATCACGAAAGGAGTCATCAACTTTATATGCACACATAATAAACATGCAATGCATTTTAACTCTAGCTAATGAAAATCGATCGCACTCGTACTCTATGTTCGCACATATGTACGTCGATCCCAGATCAATGAAAAGTCTTCCGACAACGAATGCCCGAGAATAGAAAGAAATGGGATCAAAAAACCAAGAATAGAAAGCACTAGGCATTTCTTCGTGGGGGAAATTCTGCAATTTCTTCGTTTCGTTTTAATGTTTTGCATGTGACTTGGGGCACAGACAGAATGCACTTAGCCGCGAGACCTATAATCGCTTGGCATATAATTAGTCAGAGCAGTACATATCATTTCAATACAAAAGCGAATCGCGCTTAATCATCGTCTATTTTCAGCCTGCAGTTTTAACATTCGAAGACCTATTGCCATATGCTCTGTTAGCGCGCTTACTTATTTTAAACAATGCTTGATAGGAATCCTAAGAAAAATTCGTGGAAGTTGTACGAAAAGCAACGTGAAAATCCCTGAGGGCTGATGCTATATTTGATGAATCTACAACTGATAAACTTTCAAACAAATTTAAGAAACACCTTTAAAAACTTGCTTAATTAATACTGGGCGTCAAGTGTGTTTGTCTATTCTAAATATCTTAAAAAATTTAGAAAACAATTCCAATAAATAAAATCAAATTAAAATAACTTTGTCAACATTCAGGTCACGGTCATTTATTCTAGCCAAGCTAGATCTAGCTAAGCCTTTCGAGTAGATGACGTTGTATGTGTATTGGTGTGATCTTGAAAATGAGCGCGCCGTTCACATGTGCCGGCTGAAACACATTCATCACAGCAGAAACGAAAGAAAGCTTGAACTTGAGGCTAACCGGCTAAGCGATAAATATATAAATAATAGCCGCAATCTGTTCATAAATAATAAATTTAAAGCGCATGTATAAGAAAAGATGATGAATTGAAAGCGTCTCTCATACGTTCACCATATAACGACTTCAGCAAGCATTATATCATCTTTTACAATACCACAAACACATTTGTACGAAAACACATTTTTCAACAGCAGCAATATAATGACTTCAATCAACAATCCAGATCTCAGCTCAACAAAAGTCATGCAAATATTCTTTTTTTTTTGTATTTTTTGTTTATCTAATATCTGTAGTAGAATTTGCTGTTGTTGATTTCATTACCTCATACTCTGAACGTATGTAAACGCCTTAGCAATGAATCTGGAGGAAATGCGGCGCATACTTTAAGATGGTAGATGTTGAACGTAGGACTTACGCCTTCTGGCCATGCTTAACTATAGATTCCGTGAGATAGTACGTGTAATTCGTTAGAGAATATATTGTATAAGCAAATCACTAATGGCCAAGGGGACGAACAGGCTTGGCACCATTGTTCACTGCAAAACGATGCTAATGTTGAAATTGAGACGTGATGAAACGCCTACCTACATCTTTCTTATTTGTTGCGGTATATATTCTTTCAATTGGTGGCGAAAAATTAGGCACCTACTATTAACCAAGGAGCAAACGATCTAAGCCTGGCCTATTACGAATACAACAACAGAATATCTAGATCTTCGTAACTTCATGCAGGCATTTGAAGATTTTCGGTCTTATTCGAAATTATCTTGAGAATAATCTTTGGGCCTTGACATTTGGAATCTAATGCTAATTTTCGCAAATTTTTCATTTATGGGATGGCAGCTTAAGATTGTCGTTAAATATTTATTGGTTGGTTAACAGAATTTTCAATTCTTTGCCCAAAACATATTAACCATGAATGCCTTAAACGATTTTCAACAATTGATTTATATGTATTTCACTTCCTGTATTAATACGCACATGTTCTCATTTAAATTAGATGTTGATTTAAAAATACTATTTTCTTAAAAATGTCGTGTTTGCATCCCTATCACTGGACAAAAATCGTTTTCAGTTTCCCCTTAAAAATCAGATCTTTGAATTAGTATCCTCCAAATTATTCAACCCCTAACGAAGAATTCGTTAAGAATTTTTCAAAAACGTATCCCTTACTACATGGTTGAAATTATTCAGTCCTTGATCAAATTTTCATCGAAACTCTTACTCGCGGCGTGGACAACATAAATACAGTTAACCGGAAAATATTGATTCACGTTTGTTTTCCGAAGGTAAATCGGTTCTTATATGCGAAATCGCAAAGTCAGTGTCTCCATATATCGAGAACGAGCTGAAGATGGCTGTATGCAGCCGAAACGCGTCCTCGAGACCCACAAAGCAAGGCCCGGCGGACCCAAGCTACCCAGAGTCTCCATATATGTTTGAATTTTTTAAGAGACTAACAAGGATTATATAACGCGCGAGCCTATTACTCAGCTCTTCACCACATGTTTCAGTAGAGGTTAAAAATGCAGAAGCGTTTCCACATAACCGCCTCCGAATGGCGACAAGCGAAAGCTGAAAAAATGACGTTACTGTTTAACGACGTTAGAAAAACAAAGATGAGAAAACAACACAAGAGTACTTAAACCTGTCCACCTGCCTTTAAAATTTACATGATTTTCGCGAGGTTTTTAAGTCTTAGTTTCTACGCGATTTAGAAAAAGCTTATTTTCGAGCCACCAGGATCAATTCTCACTTCATTTATCCGTTTGATACGTTTCGTCATATGTTGGTAGACAATCATTTTTAACAGATTTTTTTTCGAAACGATTGAGCGTTTCGGGGCGAAACCAGATTTACAGGCGTCTACAGAACAACAAACATTCCCAAATGGTATATACAGAACGTTGTGGGAACAGTTTCAAAAAACCACCTGATTTTTGAGCACACGGTCCTTGCTTTGATTCACCCATTGTTCTTCCATTGACAATGCTCTCGCTGCTTTCATTAAAGTCTTTATTCATGACTTTATTCAATTTGTTTCTTTTCTACGACGTCATGTCATCACCGATGTCCCTAATATTCTTAAAGGTTGTGTGACAGAATAGTCAATCCGCAAACTAAACTGAATGCACAATATTTGCTCAACGAAATCAGACATCGCGAATATCTGATGCCGTGAAGACTCTTTAACTTGAGTTGCAAGGTAAAGGGACGAGGCCATAGACCCTGTATGTTCTATATTCTGCTCTGCTGGCGACTAAATCCTAACTACTCTCGTTCCTTTCGGTGTGTATTTTTATTATATACACAAAATACACATACGTATGTTATTAGTTGCTAGATAGCCATCAGTGGTATAATTTCACACCCCTGTGACTCTGTTTAGACATACAATCAAACAAATTCAGTGCATCCTCACATGATCTTCCTCTCTTCCTTCTGATGAATTTCATGTGTAACTCTGAAAATAGAAATCCGCTGAATATAACTAGGTGCGTTTTCAGTGCTTTTTCTAAGCAAACTTCCTTCTTCTCGATATTCTCGATGAACACGAGGAACTGAATACTAAGAATTTTTCATTGAATTTACGGGTGGATTGAATATTTTGTGTGCAATGTCCTTAAAATCGTAAAAACAACTCAACATTGCCTTGATTTTCACTCGGCAAAGGTTTATTTTGAACTGGTGCACCAGGGATACACCCCTTGGCACGTTCACGCTCAGTTTCAAAAAATAATAAGTTTGTGGAAAGCGACACGGTGCTGAAAACACACCCAGTTTCATCACCAGTAGCAACCTTTTCAAGTAAGCTTCTGACCTTCTCAATCTCCTTAATTAAGTGTTTCCTAGGTCGAATTTCTGAGGAACTTGTGACCGTAAGTCAGTTTTGTGGAATTGGGTCTACAGTTAGGTCTACGAAAGCCCTAAAATTTCGTTATGAATAATGAAATTGGAATTTTTAATTTTCAGGTTCTTCAAGGTTCTAGTGGAGGCATTGAAAGCACATTCAACTGAAGAACTCTACTATGTTTTAAATAATTATCATTATATCCTTCAATTGTCAATCGAAATGATGCGTTTTTATGTTATGTCACTATATTACATATGTCACTGAATGACCGAGCAAAATTTTCAATATATGTAAATCATTCATTATTTAAAAACATCATCTGAAAACTTTTTTTCTAAAATCTTGAATTTTGTTAGTAGACAGCTGCTGAATAATAATTTGTGAAAAATCTTCATTCGTTTCGACGTCATGAACCCGCAGTGCCCAATTACGATTCTATTTTTATTGCTGAGATATTGATCCAAGTCAACGAAATTTCACTTTCCTTGATAACTGCGTATTCTTTTCTTTGGCAGCATGAGTTTGGTTCTTTTGAATTCACTAATTTCAAATTATAGAATCCATTTTCACTGCCTTTGAATATGTACCCGGTCGGATCATTTCCAGATAAGAGCATCTTATTCTCACTTGCACAGAACGTACATCCTTTGTTGCAAAATGAATTTAAAAATTAAATAAATAATCACAATGAATTTCTCATACGCATTTGAATTCGTATACGTATACGAGTTTGTCAGACTCAAAAGCGATGCACCCCAAAGAAATATCCTTTACATCGTCTATATTGCGCATTGGTGTCGACAGCCGACAAATATAATTCATATCCCCTCCAGTCGCAAAGAAAAGCCGCATGACATCATACTGTGCATAGAAAAACTGACTTGCTGCCAATATGCGTATATGAGTCTGCCCTTGTTAGGTTGGTCAATGTCTGAGGCTCGCGTCAAATGTAAAGGAATATGTTCTCGTAATCATACTCCAGACGATGCGGCCATACGAGCAAAGTAGCATGGTCATATCTACTTCATTATTTGACTTCTGATATGCATTCATTCGGTTTGGAGAAAGATATTTTCCCCGAATAGGAGTGCCTTAATCAATGGTGGATCCCTATTTAAACGGTAACACTTCCAACTTGAAACTTCCGCCAAGAAAAGCTCCTACGTGTTTTGCGACTTGCGTTCAATTCATGGATACCACCACATACTACACTGTGAAGTTGGGAAAGTGCAAGGCGTGGAAAGCGCTTTCACTATCAGATGTTTTCCTTCGGCCGGCATCGGTCTGTTTCCACAGTGTGCTCGTTTGTAAAATCGATACAACATTAACATAGGTCGCTTTTCATTTGTGCAGATTCGGACCATATGATTCTTCTCTCTTGACGTCTCGTTTTAGTCTAGCAATCGACCCTTAAAGCTCATTTGAAAATGTGAAATCCGGTGAATAGCCACTATTCCGTATTGTGAAGAAAAAATCTAAAGTATCTCGAAAACGCAAAGTAAAGTATTTCGTTGTGATTCCTTCTAGAAAAGTGAAGATACAGACAAACAGAAGTTGATTTTGTGATTCGCCCATTGATGCATTTCCGATGTGTAAAGGTTTTGTCCTGTAATAGAAAAAAGTTGAATTTAATATCTTCATTTCTTTCGTCAGATTTGCGATTAAAATATAAATAAATGCACAAAAAATATTTAGAAAAAATGAAATAGTAAACGGTCGGGAATATATTGAAGGCAATATCCGTCCGCGTTGAATCATCGCGCAATATTGATAAGAAATTGTGATAGTGTGCAAAACTGCTCAAAATATAGCATAAACTCAAAATGTCAAAGAAAAATGATGAAGACGAGTACGATTTTGCCTACGAATTCAAGGTACCGAGAAAGAAATTCTCAAGTCATCGAACTAGTAAAGATTCTAAATGAAATGGTGTTTTATTCTTGCAGCGATATGCCGAGAGCCTGCAAAAGCCTTTGCGGACATATCGTGTTGAATTCAACCTGGGTGCACCAGCTGGCGATGGAACACCCAGTGAAGACATTTATACAACATCTTACAGTACATCGCAGTAAGTATATATGTACATTCATTAATATAAACGTCCTGAAAATTGCCTGACAGTCAACCAGATATTTTTACGTTGTTCATCCAATTTTAATTGACGTACCAGTTTCCTTTCCCGAATAACTTTTTTTCAAAAACAATTTGAGTTGCTTTCCTTCATAACCGTGACATAACCGTGTTCGTGACCCTCCTTAAAATCAAATATTTCACATCGTTCGTTTTGAAAATATTTTATCAAGTTATATTGAAGGTGGGATGCGACACGTGCGTCTTCGCAATAACATATATAAGGAAACTTCTTTCGCGAAATATTCTCAGCATATTTTATCCTTCGCATTTGCGCTAAATAATAAAGACAAAGTAATTTCTTTAATAAAACGGTTAAATTCGAAAATCCATCGTGGGATTATCAACCTGACTTACATCAAGGATAAATATCTTATATTCGAAATAATCCAATTTGGCTAAAAGAGAGACTACCAAATCGTCTATTAAGTGGCTCAAAAATCCCGAAATCGAATTCCGTTGAAAGCAACTCAGTATGTTTTCCTTTTTATAACATTTGTTCACTATTAACAACCCCTGAATATTTAATAAGGCCACAAAAAGTGCAATTCACTCATATATCTTTTCCTCTTTCAATGTGTACAGACTAAGTTCATCAAAAGTCACATCCACAACGAAAAAGACATATGACCAAACCGACTACCTGCTTCGAGTTGACACATCTAGTAGTCGTGAAGGCTCACCAACGAAGAAAGTACGCAAACACGATATGCAATCCGACATTCACCAACGTAGTCCGCAAAGTCGGGACCCAGATAATGCCTCATCCGTACAATTCACAGAGATCCGTAGCCTAAAACGTGTTCAACGAAACAATGAAAGCGTTGGTACGGAGTCCAAACAATTATTGGACATGCCTGGTATTGTAGATCCAAAAAGTGGTCGCATACTAACCGTTGGTGAAGCCATTCATATGCATATACTCGATGTGCGCACGGGAGAAATAATCATAAACGATCAAAGGATAACAATTGAAGACGCCGTACGGCGAGGTGCTATCGATCCTAGTCTTGCAGAGAATTTGCTACAACCAGGTGCTGCTATTGATCATAATGGAAGACATTTAAGTTTGCTGGAAATAATCCAGAAAGAGATACTCGACGCTGAAAACGGCTATGAAACGGCTGAAAAGCGGATAAAGGTAACAAAGGAATTGGAAATAAGTGAAGAAGGGGCTCAAAGCATTGCCGATGCTATTGCGTCTGGACAAGTTGATCCCAAAACAGGGTTATATCGTTTCCAATCGGGCAAAACTATAAGTATGGCCGAAGCTTATGAACGCGGCTATTTGAGACGACATGAAACCGTTACAATAAAGTCAAATGCCTTAGCTTTGTCCGATGCTATTCAGCACGGACTGGTAGATACGAGCGGTTGGATTTCCGATCGGAATTCCGGCAATAAATTCAGACTTGATTCCGCGATAAATAATAACCTCATTGATCCCAACATAAGGGAAATCGTCGATGCAAAGAACGATGTCAAGGTGACGCTAAATGAGGCGTTGAGTACAGGAATTTTGAATGCGAAAACCGGGCGATATATGAACGCAGTGACAAAGGAGAAGTTGACTTTTGTTGAGGCAAAGAATCGGCAATTGATTGTTAAGCCCTTCACTTTGAAAGACGTTTGTGATCTGAATCTATACGACAAAACAGGTAAAATAACTAGTCCTATGCGTAGGGAAAAACTAAGTATTCTCCAAGCAATGGAGGCAGGCGTGTTAGATAGTAATAATGTGAAGTGTGTCACCAAGAAAAAAGGTGAGTTAATTACCTTGTCTGAAGCGATCTTGGATGGAATAATTTTGCCAGCGGAAGCCAAATATCGTGACAGTGTAACAAGTGAAGTGATGTCGATTCCGGAAGCGGTAGATCGCGGTTTGATAAGTTCCGTGTCACAAAAGTCTATTTTCAACATCGACGGGTTCAAAGATCCTTACAGCGGTGACTTTGTAAGTTTTAACGCAGCTCTGGGTAAAGACATTTTGCGTAGGAAGAATGGAGAATTCCTTCTGGATACTGGAAAAGGTAATTTAGTTGATTTAAGATCAGGTATTGATAGCGGCTTAGTTCGTGTAGAAGTATTTGAAATGTTAAATCGGCCGATCGGCGTACACGACGCGGGTGGCCGGGAATTGACAGTCCTTAATTTGGTTTATCTAGAGTTGTTAGACCCTAAGTCAGGATATTTGATCGATCCAAATACGAAATCAATAATGCCCTTAGATACAGCAATCGAACGAAAGTTTATTACCCCTGATGGTGCCTTATTACTAAGTAGCCTGCTTAACATAACCCTAACGACAGAAACGATTACGAAGACAATAAGACGTTACGTGACTGTTTCATCGAGTGGAACAGGAAGTCCACAAGAGGTCGTACTGACCTTTACGGAAGCCGTGCGTCAAGGCTTCATTGATGAAAATAGACAACTTTTCAAAGATCCTAAAACAGGGAATATTTATTCGGTGCAACAAGCTCTCGCATATGGGCTGCTGCTTCCTGACTCAGAGGAATCTGTTCCTCCGCCCAGTTCACGCAAACAAAAAAAATCAACAATAACAATAGTGACGAAATCCTTCATTCCTGAACTTGAGCCTGAACAGATTGAACTGAAGTCGAAGAATTTAGTTCAAAAATCCGTAGACGTTCCAATCCAAAAACAAGTTGACCAGTCCAATATTGAATATTCTACATTCCACACCACGACTGAGACACGAGTGCAAAAAAAACGTGACTCAAAAACAATTGTTTCTGATTTCATTAACATCGAAAGTCAACGACCCCAACAAATCGTTGACCGCCAGGAGCAAAGTATAACAGAAAGACAACTTTATGAAATACCCCCAGAAGGTTGGTTCTTGAGCGATGCCATAGAACAACGACTTTTTGATCCCAATACGGGATTGTTCATTATCCCCGGAACTGACCGACTAGTCAGCTTCCAAGAGTGTATAGAACTTCAAATAATCAACAAAAATTCATTAGAGGTATTAGATCCGAAAAATAATCGTAGAGTGACAGTAGTAAGAAGTTTCGAGAAAAAGATTCTGGATAGTACAGGTAGATATCATTTTGGAGAAAAAACATTAACTATGAGGGATGCTATCGATTGTGAAAAAATAATTTTGCTACGTCCAGCAAAAGTAGATAAAAGTAATCAACGGTTGATTCAAATCACAAAAGTGATTGGTCAACCAGATCTGGTGGAAGTTTCTGTCCGTCTCGACGAAAACCCACCACAGTTTCTACCCATCAAGGGCTCAAAATCAATCGTTAGCAGTCCGGAGCCTGTTCAAATCGCCCCCGGTGTGATTTACGATCCGTCTACAGCTCTGGTGATATTCACACTATCTGGAATATCGACAAACATAATTATGGCCGTGATTGAAGGTAGAGTTGATTCTAAATTTGTAAGAATACTTGACACGGAGACAGGAAACCTCTGCAGTGTTGAAGACGCAGTAAAAAGACGAGTGGTGAATCCCCAAACAGGTGAAATCAAAATTAAAGGTGGTCAGAAAATAGAATTACTTGAAGCCGTGAGAAGAGGAGTGGTAATTGTGACTGGCGTTCCATTAGTAGCTGTTGAAAGTGCATTGAAATCACTCAAATTTATTACAAATCCCAGAACAGGCGAACGAATTCCTGTTGAAGTGGCTGTTGAACGTGGGCTTATTTCTCGAGATCAGGTATCTTTTGACTCGAGCTCATCAACGCCAAGTTCAATTAGTCCGGAAAAAGTCCGCACAATGACTTTAGAATCGTTAAGTCTAGATAACAAAACATTGCCTAGCGAAGGTGAACGTACCCGAGCGAGGGTTACAATGGAACCAAGATATCTTGTGTCGATTGGCAAAGCAAGATCTATCTCACAGACTCCAGAAAGAGAAGCTAAGCTTGTGGTTCTTCAGAAGATGCGCAAACAAATCCTCAAGCCAAAAGACGCACTTCATAAGGGAATGATCGACGCAGAAACTGCCAGTATGCTTGACAACAAAGCTAATTTCACTTCACCCGAAGGAGATACTTTAACAATAACAGAAGCGATTGAGCAAAATTTGATAAACGATATGAAAGGCAAGATTATTGATCCGCAAAGAGGCGATACCTTAAATATTAAGCAAGCAATGGAACGAGGAATTCTTGATCCCGATGAAACTAATCATTTGCTCGTTCCATTAGCAAAAAGCCTTTCAGTTACCCAACTTGTGAGTCAAGGCCTCATCGATCCCAAAGATCGAAAAATCTTCCATCCAGAGACTGGTATCTCACTCAGTATAAAAGAAGCAATTATTTGTGAAATTCTCGATCCTAAGTCCAAACTTCGGGAACCTCGAATTACTATTGAAGATGCAATTGAAAAGGGTATTATTGACGAGGAACAATCTTTAGTTGTTACAAAGGAAGGGTCTGTAGACTTACTAGATGCAGTCAGTAAGGGTCTGTTTGATATTACCGACTCAAGGGAACATGTAGAAAGCATTCCACCCGTGGGAATGACTTTCCCTGTTAGTGTTAAAAGAGGTCTTATTGATACTACGAAAAAGGAAATAACGCATCCCATTACTGGCGAAAAAATTCCAATTTTGGAAGCTGTTGAAAACAACTTCATAATGTCTATTCCAACGCCGCCACACGCAGATAGTGTTGCCCTTAAAGATGCTCTTGCATCAAATCTGATCGATGCACGAAAGGGCTACATGAAGCACCCCAAATCGGATGAATCAATCCCTATAAGAGAGGCGGTCGAATCCGGTCTTCTAGTCATCAAACCAATAACTGGCTTCGTCGTAACACATTCGACACTCCCATTGACAACAGTAACAGAAACAGTCACCTCCGTCCACACAATCACTACGAAAACAATTTGTCTTCGTCAGGGATATATGCTACTGTCGAACAAAGAAGTTCAAGATATTAGCACTGGTGAAATAATTCCAATAGAAGAAGCTAAAAGACGTGATATCATTGTTGATGAATCGGAATTCAAAAAGAGCTTTGCGACGAAGGAAATAAAACAATCGTTTGCAGACGCTTTGAGACAAGGCTTAGTGAATATCAACGACGGCACATACACAAACCCACAATCTGGTGAGAAAATTCCAATCCAACAGGCTGTAGCTAGCGGTATACTGGATGTTGATGTGGAAAGTGCCTCTGAGCCAGCCGAAAAGACAAATATGACTATCACACAGGCCTATAAGAATATATATGATGAAACTGAGAAACAATTCCGCGATCCTAGGGATCCGAAAAGATTGGTTTCATTGACGGTAGCTATGAAGGAAGGAATAATTGACCCGAAATCGGGTGTGTATGACATACCTACAGGCAAAATGCAAACATTAGAGGAAAGCGTGGAGGTCGGCTTGATTGATGCAAAGACGGGTGAGGTAAAACAGAAATCAGGAGTGACAGTGAATATCAAAGAAGCAGCGAAACTGGGACTTTTAGCTGTGGTCGGAGCTCCAGTATTGGCTGGTAAAACGGTGATCGATGCAGTTAAGAGAGCAACAAGTGACAAAGAAAAGTCACCAGAATACGTGAAACCCGCGTCACTGGGAGCAATACCGAAGGATCCTACAAGTAAAGACAAAAGACGAACGCCAGATTCAGTATTTACTGAAACTATCGTTTTGGAAACAAAAGATATACCAGAACACTCACCTCGACCTTCTGTGAAAAGTCTCACTGATAAGTTTACTGCGCAGGAACGGAAAGGTAGGGAACAAGGCCGAGTTATCAAAACAAGCTCTATTTTACCTGAAGTAAAGTCTAGTAGTTCTTTAAAACCGCAAGCAGAAAAAACTACTTTAGAAATTTCTGATGTTACCATGAAAGAACCCGATTTTCGGCGAGAAACAACAATTTGGCGCATTCGGCCAACTTTTGTCGATGCTTTGAAACATGGGCTAGTCAACGTGCATGAAGGCACATATAGACACCCTGATTCAGGAGAAAAGATGACAATTCAACGAGCTATTTCTACGGGAGTACTAAGTGTTCAACCAGACGAGGCCGCGGATTCTGCTGAGAAATGTGGTCTAAACATAAGTACGGCGTACATAACCCTTTACGACGAGAAACAAAAGAAGTTCCGTGATCCAAAGAATCCTAGAAGACTAGTTACGTTAACAATAGCACTGCGAGACGGTATAATCGACCCAAGATCCGGTGTTTATGATGTAACAACAGGAAACATGCGATCTTTGGAAGAAAGCGTGCGAAGTGGGTTGATAGACGGTGAAACGAGCGAAGTGCATTTGCAATCCGGCGTTCGAGTTAGTATTAAAGAAGCTACAGAGCAAGGATTACTTGCTGGTGTTCCTGAGTCAACATTCGTTGATCAAGGTACTACTCATACGGTGACAAAAGTAATCTTTGAAAAGGGACTCCCAAATGTGTATCAACGACCTGTACCTGTAGAAGAGAAAGCTATAAGTGAGGATATCACCCCTACACGAAAATCAGATGAATCCTATATAACAGTTGTTAAAACTTTCAAAATTCCGGAGCCAGAAAAACCCAAGGAAACGTTGACTGATAGTCAACATGTGCATCAACCTCAAACAATCACAACTACTAGCACTCAAGTAACAACTTATGAAGAAAAGTCTCCGAAACGTGAACTACCTACTTCACAGGTAATTATTGCGAAGCAACCGCGTCTAGAAGAGACAGAACCCGAGAAACTTCTAAAGGCTGCGAAGTTAGAAGATGTTGTTCAGAAACAAACAAAACCTCAAGAAGTGAGCCACGCTGTCGAAAAACCATACGATCACACAGTGGAAGATACTACAATCGTACAAAGTTTCTCTGTTTGGGGAAGAAGACCAACATTTGCCGAGGCCTTGAAATATGGCTTGCTTAATGTCCAAGATGGAACTCTCACGCACCCAGATTCAGGAGAAAAGATCTCAATTCAAGAAGCGGTCGCCACTGGTGTCCTTAACGTTGAGCATGAAGAGAGTCCAGAACCAGTGGAAAGAGTAAATATGACCATTACCCAAGCTTACAACACAATCTACGACATTAAGCAAAAGAAGTTCCGTGACCCGAAAAATCCGAAGAGACTTGTAACGTTAGAAATAGCAATGCGGGAGGGTATTATCGACCCGAAATCTGGAGTATATGATATACCTACGGGTGCAATGCATACACTTGAGGAAAGTGTAAAGAAAGGCTTGATAGATCCCAAAACGGGAGAAGTGAAGCAAAAATCGGGCACCTCTGTCAACGTTAAAGAAGCAGCAAAACTTGGTTTGTTGGCTATCGTAGGTGCTCCAGTTTTAGCTGGAAAGGCAGTAGTAGATAGTATTAAGAAGATTACTGAAAAGAGTAAATCACCGGAATCTGAAAAACCCTCTCCTGTCGTAAGTGTGAAAACACCTTCTGTACAAGAAACCAAACCAGCTAAAGTAGAACCCACGACCGCTGAACCTAAAGTTGTTGAAAGCAGTAAAGTAAAAGAACCAGAAACTCCTAAAGAACCGAAAACTCGGAAGGAATCTGAGAAACCTAAAGATCATGAAAAGCCTAAAGAATCCCTTGTTAAAGATACAAAACCATCAAAGGATCCAAAACAATTAGACGTAAGCCTTGTTGATAGTGGCAAACAGCCTGAGCCACAAGCATTACCTTCCATCAAAAATATTACTGACCAATTTATTACTCAAGAACAACAAAATGTGGATAGAGGCAAGACAGTTACAACAGTGGTTACCACGACCAAGCTTGGGTCTAGAGAACTAGTTAAACCAGATACAGGTGTACCCATGGAAGCGACAAAGATTACGGAACCTGAAGATGTTACGATGAAGGAGCCAACCACGGAACTGAGCAAAGTAACTACAACCGTAACAAAAGTGATGGAAGATAAGCAGAAGAAACCCATCAGATCACAAGTTGAGAAACCTGAAACCGGCAAAATCGCTATTACATCTGAAGATGTAATAATGCAGGAACCGGAACAACGGTCTAGTAAGGTAACGACGACTGTTACGAAAATAACAAAGGTAGAACCCAAGAAGACGGTCGAACCGCAAAGTGTTACAACAGTAACAAAGACCATCGTGACGACCATTTCAGACGTACCAACGGTTGAAACTGAAACCACACAAAGTTTCTCTGTTTGGGGAAGAAGACCAACATTTGCCGAGGCCTTGAAATATGGCTTGATTAATGTCCAAGATGGAACGCTCACGCACCCAGATTCAGGAGAAAAGATCTCAATTCAAGAAGCGGTCGCCACTGGTGTCCTTAACGTTGAGCATGAAGAGAGTCCAGAACCAGTGGAGAGAGTAAATATGACCATTACCCAAGCTTACAACACAATCTACGACATTAAGCAAAAGAAGTTCCGTGACCCGAAAAATCCGAAGAGACTTGTAACGTTAGAAATAGCAATGCGGGAGGGTATTATCGACCCGAAATCTGGAGTATATGATATACCTACGGGTGCAATGCATACACTTGAGGAAAGTGTAAAGAAAGGCTTGATAGATCCCAAAACGGGAGAAGTGAAGCAAAAATCGGGCACCTCTGTCAACGTTAAAGAAGCAGCAAAACTTGGTTTGTTGGCTATCGTAGGTGCTCCAGTTTTAGCTGGAAAGGCAGTAGTAGATAGTATTAAGAAGATTACTGAAAACAGTAAATCACCGGAATCTGAAAAACCCTCTCCTGTCGTAAGTGTGAAAACACCTTCTGTACAAGAAACCAAAACAGCTAAAGTAGAACCCACGACCGCTGAACCTAAAGTTGTTGAAAGCAGTAAAGTAAAAGAACCAGAAACTCCTAAAGAACCGAAAACTCGGAAGGAATCTGAGAAACCTAAAGATCATGAAAAGCCTAAAGAATCCCTTGTTGATACAAAACCATCAAAAGATCCAAAACAATTAGACGTAAGCCTTGTTGATAGTGGCAAACAGCCTGAGCCACAAGCATTACCTTCCATCAAAAATATTACTGACCAATTTATTACTCAAGAACAACAAAATGTGGATAGAGGCAAGACAGTTACAACAGTGGTTACCACAACCAAGCTTGGGTCTAGAGAACTAGTTAAATCAGATACAGGTGTACCCATGGAAGCGACAAAGATTACGGAGCCTGAAGATGTTACGATGAAGGAGCCAACCACGGAACTAAGCAAAGTAACTACAACCGTAACGAAAGTGACGGAAGACAAGCAGAAGAAACCCATCAGATCACAAGTTGAGAAACCTGAAACCGGCAAAATCACTATTACATCTGAAGATGTAATAATGCAGGAACCGGAACAACGGTCTAGTAAGGTAACGACGACTGTTACGAAAATAAAAGAGGAAAAACCCCAGAAAACGGTCGAACGACAAACTGTTACATCAGTAACAAAGACCATCGTGACGACCATTTCAGACGTACCAACGGTTGAAACTGAAACCACACAAAGTTTCTCTGTTTGGGGAAGAAGACCAACATTTGCCGAGGCCTTGAAATATGGCTTGCTTAATGTCCAAGATGGAACGCTCACGCACCCAGATTCAGGAGAAAAGATCTCAATTCAAGAAGCGGTGGCCACTGGTGTCCTTAACGTTGAGCATGAAGAGAGTCCAGAACCAGTGGAGAGAGTAAATATGACCATTACCCAAGCTTACAACACAATCTACGACATTAAGCAAAAGAAGTTCCGTGACCCGAAAAATCCGAAGAGACTTTTAACGTTAGAAATAGCAATGCGGGAGGGTATTATCGACCCGAAATCTGGAGTATATGATATACCTACGGGTGCAATGCATACACTTGAGGAAAGTGTAAAGAAAGGCTTGATAGATCCCAAAACGGGAGAAGTGAAGCAAAAATCGGGCACCTCTGTCAACGTTAAAGAAGCAGCAAAACTTGGTTTGTTGGCTATCGTAGGTGCTCCAGTTTTAGCTGGAAAGGCAGTAGTAGATAGTATTAAGAAGATTACTGAAAAGAGTAAATCACCGGAATCTGAAAAACCCTCTCCTGTCGTAAGTGTGAAAACACCTTCTGTACAAGAAACCAAACCAGCTAAAGTAGAACCCACGACCGCTGAACCTAAAGTTGTTGAAAGCAGTAAAGTAAAAGAACCAGAAACTCCTAAAGAACCGAAAACTCGGAAGGAATCAGAGAAACCTAAAGATCATGAAAAGCCTAAAGAATCCCTTGTTAAAGATACAAAACCATCAAAGGATCCAAAACAATTAGACGTAAGCCTTGTTGATAGTGGCAAACAGCCTGAGCCACAAGCATTACCTTCCATCAAAAATATTACTGACCAATTTATTACTCAAGAACAACAAAATGTGGATAGAGGCAAGACAGTTACAACAGTGGTTACCACAACCAAGCTTGGGTCTAGAGAACTAGTTAAACCAGATACAGGTGTACCCATGGAAGCGACAAAGATTACGGAACCTGAAGATGTTACGATGAAGGAGCCAACCACGGAACTAAGCAAAGTAACTACAACCGTAACGAAAGTGACGGAAGACAAGCAGAAGAAACCCATCAGATCACAAGTTGAGAAACCTGAAACCGGCAAAATCGCTATTACATCTGAAGATGTAATAATGCAGGAACCTGAACAACGGTCTAGTAAGGTAACGACGACTGTTACGAAAATAACAAACGTAGAACCCAAGAAGACGGTCGAACCGCAAAGTTTTACAACAGTAACAAAGACCATCGTGACGACCATTTCAGACGTACCAACGGTTGAAACTGAAACCACACAAAGTTTCTCTGTTTGGGGAAGAAGACCAACATTTGCCGAGGCCTTGAAATATGGCTTGCTTAATGTCCAAGATGGAACGCTCACGCACCCAGATTCAGGAGAAAAGATCTCAATTCAAGAAGCGGTCGCCACTGGTGTCCTTAACGTTGAGCATGAAGAGAGTCCAGAACCAGTGGAAAGAGTAAATATGACCATTACCCAAGCTTACAACACAATCTACGACATTAAGCAAAAGAAGTTCCGTGACCCGAAAAATCCAAAGAGACTTGTAACGTTAGAAATAGCAATGCGGGAGGGTATTATCGACCCGAAATCTGGAGTATATGATATACCTACGGGTGCAATGAATACACTTGAGGAAAGTGTAAAGAAAGGCTTGATAGATCCCAAAACGGGAGAAGTGAAGCAAAAATCGGGCACCTCTGTCAACGTTAAAGAAGCAGCAAAACTTGGTTTGTTGGCTATCGTAGGTGCTCCAGTTTTAGCTGGAAAGGCAGTAGTAGATAGTATTAAGAAGATTACTGAAAAGAGTAAATCACCGGAATCTGAAAAACCCTCTCCTGTCGTAAGTGTGAAAACACCTTCTGTACAAGAAACCAAACCAGCTAAAGTAGAACCCACGACCGCTGAACCTAAAGTTGTTGAAAGCAGTAAAGTAAAAGAACCAGAAACTCCTAAAGAACCGAAAACTCGGAAGGAATCTGAGAAACCTA
Organism: Stratiomys singularior; assembly: GCA_954870665.1. Lineage (NCBI taxonomy): Eukaryota > Metazoa > Arthropoda > Insecta > Diptera > Stratiomyidae > Stratiomys > Stratiomys singularior. The sequence continues at coordinate 5,767,210 of OX940881.1, read as the reverse complement.
AAGATCATGAAAAGCCTAAAGAATCCCTTGTTAAAGATACAAAACCATCAAAGGATCCAAAACAATTAGACGTAAGCCTTGTTGATAGTGGCAAACAGCCTGAGCCACAAGCATTACCTTCCATCAAAAATATTACTGACCAATTTATTACTCAAGAACAACAAAATGTGGATAGAGGCAAGACAGTTACAACAGTGGTTACCACGACCAAGCTTGGGTCTAGAGAACTAGTTAAACCAGATACAGGTGTACCCATGGAAGCGACAAAGATTACGGAACCTGAAGATGTTACGATGAAGGAGCCAACCATGGAACTGAGCAAAGTAACTACAACCGTAACAAAAGTGATGGAAGATAAGCAGAAGAAACCCATCAGATCACAAGTTGAGAAACCTGAAACCGGCAAAATCGCTATTACATCTGAAGATGTAATAATGCAGGAACCTGAACAACGGTCTAGTAAGGTAACGACGACTGTTACGAAAATAACAAACGTAGAACCCAAGAAGACGGTCGAACCGCAAAGTGTTACAACAGTAACAAAGACCATCGTGACGACCATTTCAGACGTACCAACGGTTGAAACTGAAACCACACAAAGTTTCTCTGTTTGGGGAAGAAGACCAACATTTGCCGAGGCCTTGAAATATGGCTTGCTTAATGTCCAAGATGGAACGCTCACGCACCCAGATTCAGGAGAAAAGATCTCAATTCAAGAAGCGGTGGCCACTGGTGTCCTTAACGTTGAGCATGAAGAGAGTCCAGAACCAGTGGAAAGAGTAAATATGACCATTACCCAAGCTTACAACACAATCTACGACATTAAGCAAAAGAAGTTCCGTGACCCGAAAAATCCGAAGAGACTTGTAACGTTAGAAATAGCAATGCGGGAGGGTATTATCGACCCGAAATCTGGAGTATATGATATACCTACGGGTGCAATGCATACACTTGAGGAAAGTGTAAAGAAAGGCTTGATAGATCCCAAAACGGGAGAAGTGAAGCAAAAATCGGGCACCTCTGTCAACGTTAAAGAAGCAGCAAAACTTGGTTTGTTGGCTATCGTAGGTGCTCCAGTTTTAGCTGGAAAGGCAGTAGTAGATAGTATTAAGAAGATTACTGAAAAGAGTAAATCACCGGAATCTGAAAAACCCTCTCCTGTCGTAAGTGTGAAAACACCTTCTGTACAAGAAACCAAAACAGCTAAAGTAGAACCCACGACCGCTGAACCTAAAGTTGTTGAAAGCAGTAAAGTAAAAGAACCAGAAACTCCTAAAGAACCGAAAACTCGGAAGGAATCTGAGAAACCTAAAGATCATGAAAAGCCTAAAGAATCCCTTGTTAAAGATACAAAACCATCAAAGGATCCAAAACAATTAGACGTAAGCCTTGTTGATAGTGGCAAACAGCCTGAGCCACAAGCATTACCTTCCATCAAAAATATTACTGACCAATTTATTACTCAAGAACAACAAAATGTGAATAGAGGCAAGACAGTTACAACAGTGGTTACCACAACCAAGCTTGGGTCTAGAGAACTAGTTAAACCAGATACAGGTGTACCCATGGAAGCGACAAAGATTACGGAGCCTGAAGATGTTACGATGAAGGAGCCAACCACGGAACTAAGCAAAGTAACTACAACCGTAACGAAAGTGACGGAAGACAAGCAGAAGAAACCCATCAGATCACAAGTTGAGAAACCTGAAACCGGCAAAATCGCTATTACATCTGAAGATGTAATAATGCAGGAACCGGAACAACGGTCTAGTAAGGTAACGACGACTGTTACGAAAATAACAGAGGAAAAACCCCAGAAAACGGTCGAACCGCAAACTGTTACATCAGTAACCAAGACCATCGTGACGACCATTTCAGACGTACCAACGGTTGAAACTGAAACCACACAAAGTTTCTCTGTTTGGGGAAGAAGACCAACATTTGCCGAGGCCTTGAAATATGGCTTGCTTAATGTCCAAGATGGAACGCTCACGCACCCAGATTCAGGAGAAAAGATCTCAATTCAAGAAGCGGTCGCCACTGGTGTCCTTAACGTTGAGCATGAAGAGAGTCCAGAACCAGTGGAAAGAGTAAATATGACCATTACCCAAGCTTACAACACAATCTACGACATTAAGCAAAAGAAGTTCCGTGACCCGAAAAATCCAAAGAGACTTGTAACGTTAGAAATAGCAATGCGGGAGGGTATTATCGACCCGAAATCTGGAGTATATGATATACCTACGGGTGCAATGCATACACTTGAGGAAAGTGTAAAGAAAGGCTTGATAGATCCCAAAACGGGAGAAGTGAAGCAAAAATCGGGCACCTCTGTCAACGTTAAAGAAGCAGCAAAACTTGGTTTGTTGGCTATCGTAGGTGCTCCAGTTTTAGCTGGAAAGGCAGTAGTAGATAGTATTAAGAAGATTACTGAAAAGAGTAAATCACCGGAATCTGAAAAACCCTCTCCTGTCGTAAGTGTGAAAACACCTTCTGTACAAGAAACCAAACCAGCTAAAGTAGAACCCACGACCGCTGAACCTAAAGTTGTTGAAAGCAGTAAAGTAAAAGAACCAGAAACTCCTAAAGAACCGAAAACTCGGAAGGAATCTGAGAAACCTAAAGATCATGAAAAGCCTAAAGAATCCCTTGTTAAAGATACAAAACCATCAAAGGATCCAAAACAATTAGACGTAAGCCTTGTTGATAGTGGCAAACAGCCTGAGCCACAAGCATTACCTTCCATCAAAAATATTACTGACCAATTTATTACTCAAGAACAACAAAATGTGGATAGAGGCAAGACAGTTACAACAGTGGTTACCACGACCAAGCTTGGGTCTAGAGAACTAGTTAAACCAGATACAGGTGTACCCATGGAAGCGACAAAGATTACGGAACCTGAAGATGTTACGATGAAGGAGCCAACCATGGAACTGAGCAAAGTAACTACAACCGTAACAAAAGTGATGGAAGATAAGCAGAAGAAACCCATCAGATCACAAGTTGAGAAACCTGAAACCGGCAAAATCGCTATTACATCTGCAGATGTAATAATGCAGGAACCTGAACAACGGTCTAGTAAGGTAACGACGACTGTTACGAAAATAACAAACGTAGAACCCAAGAAGACGGTCGAACCGCAAAGTGTTACAACAGTAACAAAGACCATCGTGACGACCATTTCAGACGTACCAACGGTTGAAACTGAAACCACACAAAGTTTCTCTGTTTGGGGAAGAAGACCAACATTTGCCGAGGCCTTGAAATATGGCTTGCTTAATGTCCAAGATGGAACGCTCACGCACCCAGATTCAGGAGAAAAGATCTCAATTCAAGAAGCGGTGGCCACTGGTGTCCTTAACGTTGAGCATGAAGAGAGTCCAGAACCAGTGGAAAGAGTAAATATGACCATTACCCAAGCTTACAACACAATCTACGACATTAAGCAAAAGAAGTTCCGTGACCCGAAAAATCCGAAGAGACTTGTAACGTTAGAAATAGCAATGCGGGAGGGTATTATCGACCCGAAATCTGGAGTATATGATATACCTACGGGTGCAATGCATACACTTGAGGAAAGTGTAAAGAAAGGCTTGATAGATCCCAAAACGGGAGAAGTGAAGCAAAAATCGGGCACCTCTGTCAACGTTAAAGAAGCAGCAAAACTTGGTTTGTTGGCTATCGTAGGTGCTCCAGTTTTAGCTGGAAAGGCAGTAGTAGATAGTATTAAGAAGATTACTGAAAAGAGTAAATCACCGGAATCTGAAAAACCCTCTCCTGTCGTAAGTGTGAAAACACCTTCTGTACAAGAAACCAAACCAGCTAAAGTAGAACCCACGACCGCTGAACCTAAAGTTGTTGAAAGCAGTAAAGTAAAAGAACCAGAAACTCCTAAAGAACCGAAAACTCGGAAGGAATCTGAGAAACCTAAAGATCATGAAAAGCCTAAAGAATCCCTTGTTAAAGATACAAAACCATCAAAGGATCCAAAACAATTAGACGTAAGCTTTGTTGATAGTGGCAAACAGCCTGAGCCACAAGCATTACCTTCCATCAAAAATATTACCGACCAATTTATTACTCAAGAACAACAAAATGTGGATAGAGGCAAGACAGTTACAACAGTGGTTACCACGACCAAGGTTGGGTCTAGAGAACTAGTTAAACCAGATACAGGTGTACCCATGGAAGCGACAAAGATTACGGAGCCTGAAGATGTTACGATGAAGGAGCCAACCATGGAACTAAGCAAAGTAACTACAACCGTAACGAAAGTGACGGAAGACAAGCAGAAGAAACCCATCAGATCACAAGTTGAGAAACCTGAAACCGGCAAAATCGCTATTACATCTGAAGATGTAATAATGCAGGAACCGGAACAACGGTCTAGTAAGGTAACGACGACTGTTACGAAAATAACAAAGGTAGAACCCAAGAAGACGGTCGAACCGCAAAGTGTTACAACAGTAACAAAGACCATCGTGACGACCATTTCAGACGTACCAACGGTTGAAACTGAAACCACACAAAGTTTCTCTGTTTGGGGAAGAAGACCAACATTTGCCGAGGCCTTGAAATATGGCTTGATTAATGTCCAAGATGGAACGCTCACGCACCCAGATTCAGGAGAAAAGATCTCAATTCAAGAAGCGGTCGCCACTGGTGTCCTTAACGTTGAGCATGAAGAGAGTCCAGAACCAGTGGAGAGAGTAAATATGACCATTACCCAAGCTTACAACACAATCTACGACATTAAGCAAAAGAAGTTCCGTGACCCGAAAAATCCGAAGAGACTTGTAACGTTAGAAATAGCAATGCGGGAGGGTATTATCGACCCGAAATCTGGAGTATATGATATACCTACGGGTGCAATGCATACACTTGAGGAAAGTGTAAAGAAAGGCTTGATAGATCCCAAAACGGGAGAAGTGAAGCAAAAATCGGGCACCTCTGTCAACGTTAAAGAAGCAGCAAAACTTGGTTTGTTGGCTATCGTAGGTGCTCCAGTTTTAGCTGGAAAGGCAGTAGTAGATAGTATTAAGAAGATTACTGAAAAGAGTAAATCACCGGAATCTGAAAAACCCTCTCCTGTCGTAAGTGTGAAAACACCTTCTGTACAAGAAACCAAACCAGCTAAAGTAGAACCCACGACCTCTGAACCTAAAGTTGTTGAAAGCAGTAAAGTAAAAGAACCAGAAACTCCTAAAGAACCGAAAACTCGGAAGGAATCTGAGAAACCTAAAGATCATGAAAAGCCTAAAGAATCCCTTGTTAAAGATACAAAACCATCAAAGGATCCAAAACAATTAGACGTAAGCCTTGTTGATAGTGGCAAACAGCCTGAGCCACAAGCATTACCTTCCATCAAAAATATTACTGACCAATTTATTACTCAAGAACAACAAAATGTGGATAGAGGCAAGACAGTTACAACAGTGGTTACCACGACCAAGCTTGGGTCTAGAGAACTAGTTAAACCAGATACAGGTGTACCCATGGAAGCGACAAAGATTACGGCACCTGAAGATGTTACGATGAAGGAGCCAACCATGGAACTGAGCAAAGTAGCTACAACCGTAACAAAAGTGATGGAAGATAAGCAGAAGAAACCCATCAGATCACAAGTTGAGAAACCTGAAACCGGCAAAATCGCTATTACATCTGAAGATGTAATAATGCAGGAACCTGAACAACGGTCTAGTAAGGTAACGACGACTGTTACGAAAATAACAAAGGTAGAACCCAAGAAAACGGTCGAACCGCAAACTGTTACAACAGTAACAAAGACCATCGTGACGACCATTTCAGACGTACCAACGGTTGAAACTGAAACCACACAAAGTTTTTCTGTTTGGGGAACAAGACCAACATTTGCAGAGGCTCTTAAGCACGGGTCGGTTAACGTTGATGATGGAACATACACTCATCCTGAGTCAGGTGAAAAGATAACAATCCAGGAAGCTTTTTCCTCTGGTATTTTGAATATTGATTTGGAACTGGAACAACCTGCTGAACACATTGACGAAACTAACATGACGCTGAGTGAAGCATACCTGACCATTTATGACGAGAATCAAAAGAAGTTCCAGGATCCAAGGAATCCAAATAGATTAGTGACTCTAAAAATAGCAATGCGGGAGGGTATTATTGATCCAAATTCGCGAATCTGCAATATCAAAACTGGAAAAATGCTGACGTTAGAAGAAAGTGTACAGCAAGGTATAATAAATGGGGAAACTGGAGAAGTTAACAGGAAATCTGATTTACCAATAAATCTAAAGGAAGCAACAAAATTGGGTATTTTGGCTATCGTCAGCGCTCGAAATTTAGCTGGTGACGCTGTGGTTGACACAGAGCGGAAAGACCTTATATGTATAGAAACACCATCGGCACCAAGTGATCTGTTAGAGGAACCAGTAATTGCAAAAGCACCAAAACCTGAAAAACCATTGAAATCATCGTTGGTCACGTTAGAGGAGACAGCCGAGTTAAACGTGCCCACAAAATCAACAAGAAAAATCGGAAAATCAGATACCAGGCATGATAAGAAGGGCAAAATTGTAAAGTCAACAGCAGGTACTGAAACTAAACATAAAGAACGTGACATTCCGGATGTTCGCCAATCATTCCCTGATAATACGGTGTCCGATTTTACTAATCTTCCCGTGAAAATACCAGAAAAGCAAACTGTTGTCACAGCATGGGGAAAATATCCGACTTTTGCGGAGGCCTTGAAATATGGATTGGTTAATGTGCACGAAGGAACATACACACATCCCGAATCAGGGGAAAAAATTCCTATTCAACAAGCTGTTGTATCTGGCGTCTTGAACGTAGAGCCCGAAGACACAGTGGAACATCTTGAAAAAATAAACATGACAATCACCCAAGCCTATGATACAATTTATGATGTGAGAGAAAAGAAGTTCCGGGATCCTAAGAATACGAGAAGGCTTATTACTTTAACAGTTGCTATGAGTGAGGGTATTATAGATCCAAAATCTAGCATATATGATATATCTGCAGGAAAATTGCAAACGCTCGAGGAGGCTGTAAGGCGTGGCACGATTGATGGCACAACAGGAGAAGTGAAGCATGTTTCTGGAATATCAGTGAATGTCAAAGAAGCAATAAAACTTGGACTTTTAGCAGTGGTTGGTACGCCTCTTCCAGGCCGCAAAGACGAAATCGAACCTACAGTGAAAGTCAGTGCCGAAGAAGTAAAAGAGCTCCGTTTCAAAGAGCCTTCTCCAATCGAAACAGTTTATCAGAAGGAGCACGCAAAAGAACCTAAAGCAACTAAAAAATCAAAGTCGAAGAAAGCGAAAGCAGATAGAAGAGAGAAAGCTGCTGAATCTGAAGAGCAATCTTCATCAGAAAGTGTCAGCGATACTGCGGTTGCACTAATCAAACCTCGCGGCTCGTCCAAACCTCATATTGTGGAGAGGATTACCAAAACACATGACATTAAAGTGACTGAACCCGGTGTTATAAAAAGCACCTCAATTTGGGGAAATCGACCAACATTTGCTGACGCACTGAAATATGGACTGGTGAACGTTGATGAAGGAACTTACACACATCCCGAGTCTGGTGAAATAATACCGATTCATGAAGCCGTTGCAACCGGTGCTCTGAATGTTGAGCACGAAGAAATCTCGCGGCCAATTGAAAAGGTTAATATGACTATCACCCAAGCCTATGAAACCATATATGACATTAGAGAGAAGAAGTTCCGCGATCCCAAAAATCCAGTGAGACTAGTTTCTCTTAAAGTTGCAATGGAGGAAGGGATAATTGATCCGAAGTCCGGAGTATATGATATACCGACAGGAAAGATGCACACATTGGAAGAAAGTGTAGAGCATGGCTTAATAGATGCGGAATCGGGTGAAGTCAAACCAAAATCAGGTATCTCAGTGAATGTGAAAGAAGCAGCCAAGCTCGGCCTATTGGCGGTCGTAGGAGCACCTATTTTAGCAGGAAAAGCTGTAGTTGATAATATCAAAATAGGAACTTTCAAAAGAGATCAGCCAGAAAAAGTGCAGGATAGTTCACCGAAAGAAGAACTTTCAATCGACGAACCTAGTCAAATGCATAAACAGGCAAAACAACCCAAAAATAAACCCTCTGACGAAAGTAAATGGTCTTCAACAGTCGAACCATTTGATGTTGAAACAACGTTGTCTAAGCCAAAAGCAAAGGACTTCGAACCAAAAGGCAGACAGCAGGTCGTTGCCACAAAAATAACGACTGAAACAGAAACCAAATCAACGAAATCGACAGGTCAACAACCAGATCCACAAAGGATTTCTTACAAGACAAGTGACGTTCCTACGACAGAACTTGAAACAACAGAAAGCGCATCTGTATGGGGAAAACAACGAACATTTGCGGACGCATTGAAATATGGTTTAGTCAATGTACATGATGGCACTTATACTCACCCGGTATCAGGAGAAACTATTCCGATTCACCAGGCAGTAACAACCGGTGTCCTTCATGTAGAGCCGGAAGGCATTCCTGAACATGTGGATAGGATGAATATGACAATAACTCAAGCTTACGAGACGATTTATGATGAAAAGGAGAAAAAATTCCGAGATCCCAAGAATCCCCTGAGACTGATTTCATTGAAAGTTGCTATGGAAGAGGGTATTATTGACCCGAAATCAGGAGTTTATGATATACCAACTAGTAAAATGCAAACTTTGGATGAAAGTGTAAGTCAGGGTTTGATTAATTCCGAAACGGGAGAAGTGAAACAAAAACCAGGAGTTTTTATGAATATCAAGGAGGCCACAAAACTGGGATTAATGGCGGCAGTTGGAGCTCCATTATTAGCTGGGAAAGCAGCAGCTGATATTGTGAAGAAAAGTATTAAAGGAAAAGACAAAAAGTCTGAATCGAAAGAACATCTGCCTGTGGAACCTACCAGCATAAAACCTCCTAAAGATTCTAAACAAAAATCGAAGAAGTCGAAACATTCTAAGATTGACAAGAAAGAAAAATCACCTGAAGCTGAGGAATCATCTTCGACTGAAAGTGTGCCTGATATACTTGCGACAAAGAGACCGCAAATGGTGAAGAAGGATAAGGCAGTCAAAACAATAACTACGACACCAATCAAAGAGGAAAGCCGACCGGCAAAACCAGAAGGTTTCTCCGTATGGGGAAACCGTCCGACATTTGCCGAAGCTTTAAAGTTTGGTTTATTGAATGTTCATGAGGGCACATACACTCACCCCGACACAGGTGAGAAAATCTCTATTCAAGACGCTGTAAATAAAGGGATTTTGAACGTTACACATGAAGAGCCTACAGACTCGAATGAAACAGTAAACTTGACATTAACCCAAGCGTACGTGACGTATTATGACGAAAAACAAAAGAAATTCTGCGATCCCAAGAATCCTAATAGATTAGTATCTTTAATAGTAGCTATGAGGGAAGGAATTATAGACCCAACGGCAAAAGTGTATGACATACTAACCGGCAAGATGGAAACATTGGAAGAAAGTGTAAAGAGAGGCTTGATAGATGCAGAAACAAGTGAAATGAGGCAACAGTCTGGAACTCCAATAAATATTAAAGAAGCTACAAAAAAAGGATTACTGGTGGTGTTACCCCAATCGGTAGAGCATTCAACAAAAGAAATTTCCATGAAGAAAGACGGGCGAAGGACGGATAAGAAAGCAGCAGCAGAACTAACAAAACCATCCAAACAAGTCAAATCGTCTGACATTATAAAGACAGATAGTGGAAAACATATGGAGCCGGAGACATCAACGACGATAAAAACTCTTACGAATGAATTTATATTTATGGAACAGCAAAATATCGATAGAGTTAAATCTGATGTGAAACAAAAAGTTAGAAAATCGAAAGATTTTGGAGGTGTGAAATCCTATGACATAAACCCTAGTGACACAATTAAGGATCAACCAGAACCCCAAGAAGCTATTTTAGCCTGGGGACAATATCCAACTTTTGCTGAGGCTTTAAAATACGGTAGAGTGAACATGCACGAAGGAACATACACACACCCTGAATCAGGAGAAACTATTCCTATCCGAGAAGCAGTTAAAAGCGGCGTTCTTAAAGTCGAGCATGTGCGTTCAGATGAACCAGTTGATAAAGTTTTCATGACTCTTACTCAAGCTCATGAAACAATTTACGATTCTAAAAAGAAGAAGTTCCGCGATCCAAAGAACCCGGAACGCTTAATCACATTAACTCTAGCTATGGAGGAAGGAATAATAGACCCGAAGTCGGGTGTATACGATGTGGCAACAGGAAAAATGCATACTCTAGAAGAAAGCGTGAAATATGGTTTGATTGATTCTGAAACTGGCGAAGTTAAAAGCAAAAAAGGAACTTCCATAGATATAATAGAAGCGACTAAACTCGGTCTGTTAGCTGTTGTTGCAGCTCCTGTGCTAGCAGGAAGAGCCGTAACTGATGTGATTAAAAAGTCTATTATTAGTAAGGATCAAAAGCCAGAAACAAAAGTACGTACATCTGAAGAACAAACCGACAAAGGAATTTCTATTCCAGAAATGCCTTCAAAAAGCATTGAGGCAACGAAAGAGGAAACACCTAAAACACCAAAATCTCTTGAAGATTCAAAACCTGTCAAAGAGAGGTCAAAGCCTCCGAAGAAAGAAAACGACAATAAAACACATTTACCAGAAGGGAACGCTGCCGAACCGAATTTGCAAAAACCAGTGTCCAAAAACGAAATTTCAGGAGCTTCTATATGCACAACAGAAACTGAGGAAGTATCCCAATATGCATCTCCTTGGGGAAAATATCTAACGTTTGCTGAAGCTTTAAAATATGGACTGTTAGATGTCGACCAAGGAACGTACATGGATCCAGAATCGGGAGAAAAAATACCAATTCAACAAGCTGTTACTCGTGGTGTGTTAAAAATTGATGCAGAAACAGTAGAAAAACCGAGTGAAACAGTAAATATGACAATTGTTCAAGCTTATGAAACTCTTTATGATGAGAATACGAAAAAATTCAGGGATCCGAAAAATCCAAATAGATTTGTAACTTTAAAAGTCGCAATGAAAGAAGGCATCATTGACCCGAAATCTGGGGTATACGACATACCATCGGGCAAAATGCATACTCTCGAGGAAAGTGTGGATCGTGGATTGATCGATGCAAAAACAGGAAAAGTGAAACAAAAAACAGGTAAAGAAATGAGTATTAAGGAAGCTACGAAACTAGGACTCTTGGCTATAGTGGCAGCACCGGCATTAGTGGGTAAATCAATGGTTGATGCTGTAAAGAAAATTAAAACAGAAAAGCTGAAATTCCCCGAACAAAAATATCCAGAGAAAGCAATGGCACAGCCAACTGAAACGTTGAAATCACCTGCTGCAGGAAGCTTGACAAAGGACTTCTTGGCAATGGAGATAGAAAACATTCAGAAAACTCATGTCTCGGAGCATATCGCCGAAGATGTAAAAACCAGCCTCAGAGGTGCATCAAAGGAAAAATCGAATTTAGTGGAAGAGCCTGTTGAGCCTTTCACAAAAACAGAGGAACCGATCAAAAGCAGTGCCGTGGAAACTCGTATCGTGCCTAAAGTGGAATATTTAGAACCAGAAAAACAAACACCTCGAAGACAGTCACTTGAAACGACCGCAATAAAAGAACAACCAGACCATTTGGAAAAGGCAGAAAGCAAATCTACAGAATCTGACCATTCGATTTCATCGGATTATGGATCGAAATCCGTTGTATCTAAAAAACGAAAATCGAAAAAGAAGAAGAAGAAGGACAGTACGAAAATGAAGGAGGATAAAGCGCCAACACCGGAGGCCACAGGACACGAAAACGATCAAGCCTTACAGCCGAAAACCAAAAAAGAATCTGAAATTAAAGAAATGTCAGTTGATAAATCGGAGCAATTCGAACAAAGAACTGAGCTGTTACAAATAAAAGAGATGAAATCAGATGAGATGGAAAAGAGTACGCAAATAGAGAAAATAGTCGAAATTATTTCAATAGAGCCAGTTGAAGAAGACGTGCCAGCAGAGATGCCTGGAAAACCAATTCCAAAAGAACGTAAGCACATTAAAAAAGCAACAGCTGGAAGAAGCGAGACAGGAACTATGATTCCTGCAACATCATCTAAGTCAGAAAATCTTGTAGACCAACCTATTAGAAAGGAAATAACATCACATGACCAAACTCAAGCTATAGAACAGACTACTATTGTTAAGGCTCTATCATCAGAAACTACTCAAAACCAAACATTTGAACTCGGATCGGGTGATCCAGTATTTCGAGTAAGTGAGCTTAAACCTGAGACGGATGCGAAAGTGGTGGAAACAGTAAGAGTCGTGAAGGAAATATCGCCAACCGTTAGGGAATCCTCTTTCGTGGAAAGTATGTCTGAAAAGTCGGTTATAGAAAAAGTGGAAACTGTTCATACCAGAGAGATTATCAAAACAATAACTATTACGAAGCAGATAACTTCCGAAAGTGGTCAAATTACAACTGTGGAAACAACTTCCGAACAACCGATTACAATCGAGGAAATGCCAGAGAAAAAGTCAGTTGTTAAAACAGTTGTTGTTACAGATGAAACGCCAAATAAAAATGAACAATATCATACAACAGAAACTGTTACACCGACGACTGTGAAGGTAATCGAAACAACTACGACGACAGTGGAAGAAGTGCCAAAGCATGTAGAGGAATACATTATTGAGACATATGCGCCTATCGAAGATGTCAAAAATGTTGAAGATTTGAACATCAAAGAAGAGTCATCAACTGAAACAACCGAATCGATCGTGGAAATAATACAACCAGAAAAGTCGGGTGCTTTGAAACCTTTGAAAGAAAAAGACATCGTCAAAAGTGTCGTACCAACAGGCGATACATTACCTGAAAGAAAAGATTCACATTCGTCGGAAAATATTTCAGAACTTCCTGTGCTGACATCTGATAAAAAACATGCTCAAGAATCAAGCGTTACAACAGTGGTTGTGACTACAACGACAACTGTGACTACTACCGAAGAATCGGGAGGCGACGTATTTAAAGATCTGCCTGTACAGGAAAAAGATATCAAATTTACTTACGAAGTTACTGAACATCCCGAGCGCGTTGAATATGTTACATATGATTTTAGCCCAGAGAAGCTTGCAGAAATTGGTGCATACGATCCGCAAGCAGGATATTTCTTGGACCCGTCGACCGGACAACGTGTTACTTTCCAAACTTTAGTCTATGAGTTGAATATCTTCGATCCTAGCGTAATTTTCGTGAAAAACTTCAGTACTGGTAGATTTGAAACATTGGAATATGCTCTAGAAAGACCACTTCTTGATAAACACACAGGCCACATGGTTGATCCTAAAACGGGAAAGAAAATTCCATTTTTCGAATGCATAAACCGCCGGTGGATTATTCAAGATACGAGTGCATTAGAAAAGAGTAAACCTGTGGGTAGCGTTATTGACATTGAAAATGGGATCGTTGTTATGGAAGATGGTCGAAAAATATCGATTGTGGATGCTCTAAACAACGGCACATTAGATCTCCAATCAATATCGGTGCAGGACGCGAAAACCGGCGAAGTGATTCCCTTACGTATGGCCATTGAACTAGGATTCGTGGACTTAAAACGAGGAACAGTATATTACATTGAAACTGGTCAAGAAATTACGATATTAGAGGCATTCAAATTGGGAATATTAATTCAAGGATCACGCAAACCAATTTCGCTAGAAGCAGCTGTGAAGAAAGGCCTCTACGATGCAGAATCAGGAAAATTGTACGATTCTGAGTCGCAGAACCAAGTCAATGTTAAAAAATCTATCGAAATTGGTTTAGTTGATCCCAAAATATCAATTATAGTCGATTCAAAGACTCGAACACCCGTTGACTTAAACAATGCGATCGAGACGAAGCTAGTTGAGTCAGAGACTGGTAGAATAAAGGATACAACGACAAACGAAATGATTCCCTTCGACGTAGGTATTGAACGGCAAATATTGCAGACAGAGAATGTGGTCTGGAGTTTAGTGAGCATTTTGCAAAAAGAATTCTACAATTCAGTTACGCATATGCTCCTAAACCCTATAACCGGGGACGAGGTGACCTTAAAAGATGCCATTCAAAGTGGTTTTGTGGAAATTGATTCGTGCCTTGTCCGAGATGAAAAGACTGATCGACTGGTACCCATTAAAAAAGCTATCGAGGAAGGAATTGTCAATGCTGAAAGAGGAATGCTTACATACCCAGTTTTAACTTTAGACGAGGCATTCCAAAAAGGCTACTTAGTCAGCACGAAGCTGCCTGTCTCGATAGTGGACTGCATTCTGCGCGGCTTATACGACCCTAATACTGGAAAACTTACAATTGACGAGCGTACTATAACAATTAAGCAGGCTATAGAAGAAGGCACCGTAAATTCTAATGAACTAATAATCCTTGACCCGAAAACTAATAATATAATTTCATTGAGTGAAGCGATAAAGCTTGGGTATTTAGATCCATTAGCTGGTGTTCTTGTAGACCCTTACGCAGGCTTGAAACTTTCATTGGCTGAGGCGCTAGAAAATAGGATTTTAATTCCACCTAAGCGCAAACGTAGCATTCCTGATGCTGTGTATCGTGGTCTTTATGATCCAAAGACGGGAGAGTTTAGCAACACAATAACTCGCGAAAAATTAACAACTGAGCGTGCTATTCGAAGAGGAATCTTAGACCCGCAATCTACAATTGTAAATGTTAGTGGTAGCGTGTTGCCTTTTGAGTTAGCTGTAGAAAATGGAATAGTAGACGCTAAGAACGGAACTGTAACAGATAATTCTGGTCGAAAAGTGGATTTCAGAGAAGCATTTGACCGCGGTATATTAGTAGAAGCGAAAAAACCTCTTAGTCTTTCGGAAGCGGTCGTTAAAAATGTTTACGAAGAAGAAACAGGTCTATTCATGGATCCAAAGAGTGGGCTTAAACTGACTTTCGCCGAAGTGGTTGAACAAAAAATGATTGATCCAGAATCTGTCCAATTCCGCGACTTCAAGAGTGGGCTGTACAAAGACATTGATTTGGCGCGTGCAATTGAAACAGGGGTAATAGATGGTAAGACGGCTAAGGTTGTATACAACAATCAGAAAATTACGATCAAGCATGCTTTCGATGTGGGTATTTTGGCCGATAGCAAAGCTCCTATCAGCGTTCAAAGAGCAATTCACCAAGGATTGTATGATGACAAGACTGGAAAGATCGTTGAACCTAAAACTGGACGTAAAATCACATTGCATGAGGCAATGCGAAGATTCATGATAAATCCTCATTTGCCATGCTATTTTGATGAAAATGAAGAAAAAGTTATGACTCTGTCCGAGTCTTGTCGAGCTGGGTTAATCGATCGAAGAGAGGGTGTTTTCAGAGAACGGGGTAGTGATCTATTTATTCCGTTGAATGAAGCTATGAGTCTTGGACTGATAGTAGACGTAGAAAGTGCCAGCTTTGGTTTGTATGAGATTTTATCTATGGGCTTCTATGATATTGCAACGAGAAGAATTACTCATCCCGTTTGTGGACGCCAATTGACGCTTCGGGAAGCGTGCGTCGAGGACCTTGTTAGTCTTTCGTCTAGTTTGATTAAAAATCCCTTAACAGGTAAATATATTCGTTTGGGCAATGCCATTCAAGACAAATTAATTGACGACTTAGAGGGAACCTACGTGGTAGGCCACAATAAAAAGATAGATCTTCAGCAGGCTAGAGCTAAGGGCTGGATTGTAAGCAACAGGAAACTTCTAACACTAGAAATGGCAATTAGAATGCAACTATTCCGACCCGATACTGGTAAGTTTGTCGATCCTACTTCTGGGGAATATTATGATCTGTTAGGCGCCATCGACGCAGGTTTGATAGATCCTGATACGACAGTGTTTAAGAATCTAGTAACGGGTGTTGATATGCCTCTTAGGGATGCTATCGCTAATGGCCATATTGATATCCAAAAGGGACGCATTCTTGATCCGAAAACCAAAACTTCCTACAATTATGATATTGCAATTAATCGCGGCTTATTAATAACTGTTCATCGACCGGTCTCGGAACGGCCAATCTTGCGACGCGATAGTGTAGACATGTTAGGTCAATCGCCGATAAGTAAAATGATAATAAAACCGCGGGAAATGTCATTAAATGAAGCCATCCGCTACGAGATTGTGAACCCAAACACAGCAGTAATCAAAAGCCAAACAACACTCAACTTCATTCCTTTGAAACAAGCAATTGAACATAACCTGATCGATGTGGAAAAACGTACGTTAGTGGATCCGAAGGCATTGTTCTTTGCGTTTGATCCAAGTATTGTCGTTTACGTACGCGAGCCAATCGCATTTGAAAAAGCTGTCGAGAATGGATGTCTGGATTTATCAACCGGAAAATTAACCTATCCGCCAACGTCCATCGTTCCAACACAGGAGACTTCTTCGCCCAGCACTCCTGGGGCCGTTATAGAGGAAGTTAAAGTGTATAGTCTGAAAGATGCTACAACCCTAGGACTTGTCGACCCCGATACAGCTCTGGTCAAGGATGGTGCTAAGCAAAAGTTTGTTCGACTGTCTGAAGCCTTCCGAAAGGGTCTCATGGACTCAGATAAGGCTAACGTATTAGACACAAAGTCTTCCAAACTCCTCTCGCTCCAACAAGCATATGAAACCGGTCTCTTGGTTACGCCAAAACGAGCCTTTGGGCTGATTGAGGCGATCACATATAACTTGTATAACCCTACTACTGGTGCATTTATCGACCCCTTCCAAATAACCAGTGACATAATAAACAGAAAACGATTAACGTTAGCTGGTGGAATTACGTCGGGTCTAATTGACCCCACGACGACAATGGTCCGCGACCCAAACAATGGCAGTATTGTACCCCTGATAGCGGCAATCAGTTCGGGTCTAATCGACCCGGTCGCGGGTCGACTAATCGATAGCAAAGACAAAAATAATAGTTTGGACTTGGTGAAAGCAAACGAAAAGGGTTTGTTGCAGCCAGCTGAACAACGGGTAAGTTGCGTGGGTAACTCGCTTCTTCTGTTTTGCTTTTTGAAGTTTACAAAAAATGTGATAATTATTTTCTTCCGCCTATGCATTCGCTGATTTTGTTAATCAGAAGAAACTGTTCAACGAATTGTTTTCTCATCAATCTAACTCTTGTGTCTCTTCTTAATCTTCGATTAAAGTCATATCATTATTTCATTAATCATATTAAGTAATGACATATTTTACTTTTGCCTGTTTATTCAACTCAATATTAACACAGTAATTTTAAATACCTTGCAAGATTCTTTTGGACGATCTTTGTAAAGATTCCAACAAATATGTTTTGTATGCATTGTTGATGTTGTTTAAAATAGTCGCACTTAACTACATAAACAAAGGCCACAGTAATTTGTTTGTCAGATTATATTCTTGTGCACGACCGACTACTACTCATCATCCAGGTATTCATTAGTAAAAGTAAATTCATAGTGGTCATCAACATTTACTAGATCAATTACATTTAACTGATTCGGAAAATTTGACATGGTCAAGCAACTGCAGGAGCAGCATCAACAAAACTCTTCTCCGATACACGTTCGTGAACCGCGAAATTGCGCGTGCAAGCTCGTGCGAAAAACGCATGTGGATTGTTTCTGCAGAAACTCCACCAACATGTTCCAAGTCCACTTAATCGTAAACATATCAGCACACACAAGCTTACGTAATTTTCAGTTAAAAGCCTCGCGCAAAGGGAAGAGTGGCTCCTTGCAAGATTTTTTTAAAATGTCTGTGTTAATCTGTGACTTCCTCTACTAGTAACAATTGTAACAACCGGAAGCGCAGAGTGGTTTCATTTCGTAAACTAACTTTTTTCTTGAATCTATTTTCCAAGTCATCATGTTTCCATCATTTTCTGTCATTTTATTTCCATCACTTTTCGGATTTTCATGCACATCTCTTTGAACCTTCATACGAACTGGTTAACACTGGTTAAAACTTTAATAATGTTACAATTTTTCAGCTTGAATTTACATTTGTTTCGAAAATCTATTTAGTCTCTTTCAAATCATCTTCTCGGGAAAACATGTTCGTGTCTCACGAAATAACAAAAAAATCATACCTAAACAAATAGAACGGATCGTTGGTAATAATAAATAGGAACATAGAACATTACACGCATAATATTCTGAGTGCAGAAGTTGATCATTATTATCACATCAGGCGGTCAACATTTGCTGTTGAATCGACATACCTGTACTAGCCTAGCCACCTCATTACATGCATACCTTGTCCACCACTAATAGCATCGGCAATAACGAGCTTTTACCTTTGATTTATATTAGCATAATTTGTACTGCATTTCTACGATTGTGGGCGAATGCTTTTGTGTTAGGAGTTGACGACGACTCTACTGTAATGCAAACTTCCTCTTCCGAACTATGTAAACGCTAATATATTTGAAATGTGACAATTTATCCTTTGAACAATTGTTTTAGGTCATAAGCGAATGAATAAAGATTTTCGAGTATCATTTTCCAAGCAGTAGAGTGCGTTGTGCGATCTTTTGCGAAGGATGCGCTTTGTTGGGCTCGGCAAGCTCAACATGGGACTTGAGGCTACCTAATCTTTGCTAGCGCATGCACCTGGACTAGTCTCTGGACCTGTCCAAAACGCATATTAAATAAGGTCCAGCCCAACAAAGTTCTCGATCTCGCGTTGATTCTCTGGATCCTTGGGCCAATGCACAAGCGAAATCAAATGCAAAAAATCGCACAAAAGGCACTCGCACGTTTGTTGCGCATCATCGAAATAGTTTGTGGCTCGCATATGCTCATTTTTTTAAGAATTTAGTTTTCTAGTATATAGCGAGACATTTTTATACATGAATATTATTTTTACATTACCACATGTTTTTTTCTAAATTTCATAACAGAGAGATAAATTTTTGACTATTTTTCCCTTTTATTTCAGGTATATTGTTTTGACTTTTCCAAAACTTTTACTGATTTACTGATTACTATAGCCAAAAATTTAACACACGCTAACTTAAAAAATATTTACTGCACACTTTTGGATTACTAATAGCATGTTTGAAAAATAGTATTTATATTAAAAGATCGTTTGAAAGTTGAAAATGTCCAAGAGTTGCTTAGTAGTCGGCTGAGTTGGGACTTGAGTTTCTGACGAGAAGAAGCTACAGAGTCCAACAAACAAGTTGCATGATGCAAAAAGGATGTGTGCTTTGCATGTAGGTTTTTATTGAATGTGTGGATTGTGTGATACGTGGACCGTGTGGACAATGCCCAAAACACAAATTGGTAATTGGGTCTCAAGGATGCTAGTGTTTAAGGAAGAGTTGCTGCCTGGGAGGTAAAGAAACCTCCTAGAGGCTGCAAGGTTGATGTTTGCATGTTTGTTGGCTGATAGGTTGTGGCGTAAAGTGCTTTTGAAATGTTCATTAAACGATAAATCGACAATATGCATCAATGCCATCAGGTATCTTTACCTGAACACATATAATGCTTTGAGAGCATTTGTTAGAAACGTTGCCTACTGTTTCTACGTGGTTGATGTTGTGTTTCTTCTTTTTGTTGGTATAAGCTTCACTTGTATTCTTTATTTATAGATGTTCTTATGTTTTTAGTTCGACATTTTGACGCCTTTTTGTGTTTTTACGAAAAATGAATACTGGAAAATCATTATACGATCATATTTTCGCCTTATTTGATTCTCTATCTCTTGATTTGACTTTACTTTCCTTAGATCTCTCTCTCTCTCTGTCTCTCTCTTCTTTGATTGAAGTTTAAACAATGATTAAAATGTTCTATGTTTTTTTTTTTCCTTTTACAAAATAGCAAGCCGTCATCGAGAAATTCAACCTGTGCGAAGAAACTCTGACCAGCCTTTTCAAATGGATTGTGAGCGTTGAACAAAAGATCGCCAAAGTGGGAGGACCAAAAGAAAAGGTTGATGAGCTAAGGAATCAAATCAATTCGCTTAAGGTAAGTGTAGCTTGCTTTAACTTACATTGAAAAAGAAGCTTAGCGAGGAATCAAGTAAAGAATAGGATAAACTTGTGTTGATTGTACATAAATTTTAATTTTAGCAAATCAAAGATGAAATCGAGAGTCAATCAAGACCGGTGGCTTCTTGTTTGGAGCAAGTCCGTCAAATTGTTTTGACTGGAGGTGATGTCCTGAGTGCGCCGGAAGTAACAACCCTTGAAAACTCAGGTCGCGAACTAAGATCAAGAGTTGATCGTGCGAACGATCGTACTCTAAGGCTATTAAAACGGTTAGAAGGCGCCCGCGATGAGTTGAGCAAATTACGCTCTGAACTTGACATATTCTCTAATTGGTTGCAAACAGCAAGACGCACTTTAGAAGATAAGGAGCGATCGCTATCGGATCTGAACAGACTCGCTTCGCAATCGGACTCGATTCGTGAATTTGTCAGTGATGTTATTGCCCACCAAGCTGATTTGCGCTTTATTACAATGGCAGCTCAGAAGTTTGTAGATGAAAGCAAGGACTTCTTGCAAGCACTAAATGATTTCAGAACATCGTTACCTGAACGTTTGCCTCATGTCGAACCGTTGGCGAGCTCCGAAAGCCCAATTAGACAAGAAGTTTCATTGGTATCTGCTCATTATAAAGACCTCTTACATAGAGCCAATACCTTGTCGGATCGGTTGTCTGGTCTTGGCGGTAGACAGAGAGAATACCAAGATGCACTTGAGAAGGCCAAAGATTGGCTAAAAGGAGTTCAACCGCGTGTGAGCTCAGTACTATCGGATCCAATAGCTGCTGATCCTCAAACTGTGCAAGACCAAATGAATCAAAGCAAAGCTCTGCATAATGAATTCCTCGCGCAAGGACGCCTAGTGGATAATGCCCAACAAGCCCTTGATACATTACTCCATTCGCTATCTGGGCAACTTAGTCCATCAGAAGTTACTTCACTTGAAGTTCCTGTTGAGGAGTTGAAGGATAAATATCACCAATTGTTAGACGCTTTAGGCGATCGTTGCAAGCTTTTGGATACAGCGTTAGTGCAATCGCAAGGTGTACAGGATGCTTTGGACGGCCTAGTCAGTTGGGTTAATCAAGCGGAAGATAAATTTAAAATCCAATTCCGCCCAGCATCACTAATTAAACAACGACTTCAAGAGCAAGTAAGAGAACACCGCGCCCTTCTTGCTGACCTACAATCACACCAGGCCAGTATCGATAGTGTGACCGCTTCTGCTCAAGATTTAATGTCTTCCGCATCCAATGCTCGTCTCGCGAAGAAAATTGAATCAAAACTGAGTGATGTAACAGGGAAGTTTGACAAGCTTATGGATAAGGCAATCAAGCGCGGTGAGTTTTTGGACGAGACCTTGGCACAACTGATCAAGTTTGATCGTGATAGTGGAACGTTGGAACAAGAGTTGTGTAATCTGCAAGAGTCTCTTGAGAGCCGAGAACTTGCTTCTCTGCCTGCTGACGATCTGGCCAACCGAATGTTTGAAATGTCCCGAATGAAAGAAAAACTACGCTCAATGTTTGAAGATTGCATTCGGTTGGGCAAGGATCTAATTTCACAGCGAGATGTGACTGATACTGGTCCAGTCCGAGATCGCGTCAAGGCTTTAGAAAATCATTGGAAGAACTTAGATACATCATTGGACGAAAAAGCGAAATTGTCAAAACAAAAAGCCGAACATTTGAACGCATATGAAAATGTGAAGGACCAAGTATTATCATGGCTAGCAAGTATGGAAGCACGTACAAATGCTCTTACTCCTGTTGCTGTAGACATCGAAATAATGCGTCAACAAAGCGAGGAACTGAAACCTATAGTGAAAGATTATCGTGACTATGCGTCAACTATCGATAAGGTGAATGACCTCGGGGCACAATATGATGCCTTAATTCGACCTGAAAGCCCAGGACGTAAACGTTCAGCTTACAGCCCGATTAAGAGAGTAAGCCCGTTAAGACGTATGTCAGGCGATGCACGAACACCAAGCCCGACTAAAGGAGTGCAAATGAGCCCGTCAATTTCGCCACTTTCACCAGGATCCAGTGGATTCGGTAGTCGACGTTCTTCTCAAGATGGATTCCAAATAAGCGAAATGACACCAATTCAACAACAACTTAATGAAATCAACAATAGATATGGCCTGGTTGGAGTGCGACTCAATGATCGACAAAATGAGTTGGATACATTGCGCGACGAAGTGAAAAAACATCAGGAGAATTTAAAATCATTGTCCGCTTTCCTAGATAAAACACATCGCCAAGTGCCAAAAGATTCTGTGGGAAGTAAAGACGAAGCAGAACGATGCACAAAACAAGCTAGAAAAGTGTTGGAAGATATGTATGAGAAGCAAAGCCTATTGGACTCAACAAAGGCTCAGATTAAAGATCTGCTGCGTCGTAAGCCCGATGTTCCGGGGGCGGAGCGTTTGAAATCTGACCTTGATGCTGTAGCAGATCGTTGGAAAAACATGAGTGATCTCTGCAAGGATCGTATTAACTTTTCAGAACAATTACGTGATTTCTTAGACACCTACAACAATATGATTAACTGGTTAGACAGCAAAGAACGCATGTTAACGGTTTTAGGTCCAATTTCATCAGATCCTCGAATGGTACAAAGTCAAGTCCAACAAGTGCAAGTGTTGCGAGAAGAGTTCCGTACGCAGCAACCTCAATTGAATCATCTTCAAGACATTGGTCATATTATCCTCGACCATTTGAAGGAAATGTCTCCAGAAGGACAAGCGGTATCGAAGAAACTTCGAGACGTCCAAACTAAGTGGGAAGATCTCGTAGGGCGTTTGGATGAACGTGCCAATAGCTTAGGTGCTGCTGCTGACAGCAGCAAAGAGTTTGACGCTGGATTGAGCCGATTGCGAGAAGCTTTACAGAATATTAGCGACAACCTGGACGCTCTTCCCACAGACCGTGAACATCAAGATAACTTACGTAAAATTGAAAATTTGGAAAGGCAGCTCGAAGGCCAACGCCCATTACTCGCAGATGCCGAGGAAGCAGCAAATGCTCTATGCAAGGTACTAGGAGATGCTGCTTCGCGTGCAGATGTGAAAGCTCGCGTTGCAGCGCTAGAGAAACAATATCAAACACTGCAAAAGAAACTTGACACGAGAAAAGCAGAAACGGAAGCAGCACTTCGTGATGGACGCCAATTCGCCGAAAGCTGTTCAAAGACTCTTGGTTGGTTAGCAGGAGAGCTTTCCAACTTGTCTGAACGACTTCTCGTTTCCGCCCACAAACCAACCCTACAACATCAAATTGACACACATGAACCAATATATCGGGAAGTCATGGCCCGCGAACATGAAATAATAATGCTTTTAAATAAGGGCAAGGATCTTTCTTCTAAGGCAAACACTACAATCGACAAATCGATTCAACGTGATTTGGAGCGAATTCAACAACAGTGGGAAAAACTGCGTAGAGACGCTGTTGATAGACACTCAAGGCTGCAAACGTGTATGGAGCATTGTAAAAAGTATAGCCAGACATCGGAAGGTTTCTTGTCATGGCTAAGAGGAGCTGAAGAAAAGTTGGCAGACCTCCGACCTGGATCACTCAAGAAATCTCATTTAGATCAAAGGTTGCGTGAGCTTCAATCGTTCAGAAGTGAAGTTTGGAAACGTTCTGGAGAATATGAAAATACAAAGGGTCTAGGTGATACGTTCCTAACAGCATGCGATATTGACAAAGAGCCTGTCAAAGCTGAGCTGCAAGACATTCGGGAACGCTGGGAAAAGCTTAACAATGACCTTTTGAATAGAACTCAGGAGCTTGAAACATGCTCTCGCCGTCTAGGAGACTTCAATGATGAGCTAAGAAATCTTGATCACGCTGTCGGTAGATGTGAAGACCGGTTGGCAGCCCACGACTCTCTCGGAGGAGCAGCAAAAGATCCCAAATTATTAGAACGCGTCAAGACTATAAGGGAAGATGTAGGTGCATTGAAAAAACCACTATCGAATCTCAAATCATTAGCTTCGGACATAGTAACTGAGACCCGTGCAGCCGGCGGAAATGCCGATCACATCACAGATGAGGTCGATGGAGTTGCCGATCGTATTAATGAACTACAAAACCGATTAGATGATCGTTGCGGCGAACTTCAGTCAGCTGCTACAGCAGTCTCACAATTCAATGAACAAGTGAAGAGTCTCGATATAGAATTGGGTGATTTGGAGAGTGCAGTAGACAATCTGTCGCCACCGGCCCGTGAAGTGAAAGTAGTGACAGAACAACTGAAAGAAGTTGCTGGTATTTTAGACAGAATTGATAGGACTACAGAACGTCTTGCTGGTGTGGAAAAGAGTGGTGAGCGTTTAGTTGACTCTGGATTCTCACCTGATACCATGCAGACACGCGAACAAATTGCTAGTCTGAAGAAGACTCTTGGACGCTTGGATAACAAGTCACGTGACCACGAAGAAGCCCTTCACAGTGCGCTAGTTGCTTTACAGAAATTCTATGATTCGCATATTGGAGTTCTAGAGGATATGAACGAAATAAGTGATCAGGTAAGAAAAATGAAACCAGTCAGCTCTGAATTGGAGCAGATCCGTCATCAGCAAGAAGATTTCCAACGATTCCGAGGACGAACGGTCGATCCATTATCTCAAAAGATTGATGAAGTTAACCGAGCGGGTCGCGATCTTGTTCGGTCAGCACAAAGCGGAGTGTCCACAGCCCAAATTGAAAAAGATCTTGAAAAATTGAATGATCGTTGGAATGACTTGAAGGAACGTATGAATGACAGGGAGCGGCGATTAGATGTAGCCCTGTTACAATCAGGAAAATTCCAGGAAGCCCTAGATGGATTGGCTAAATGGTTGTCAGACACAGAAGAAATGGTTGCCAATCAGAAACCTCCAAGTTCTGACTATAAGGTAGTGAAGGCTCAACTTCAAGAACAGAAATTCTTGAAGAAAATGCTTTTAGACCGACAACACTCAATGTCTTCACTATTCACTCTGGGTCAAGAAGTCGCAAGCAATTGTGAACCATCTGAGAGAGCTGCCATTGAACGGCAATTGAAGGAATTAATGACCCGCTTTGATGCATTGACTGATGCAGCTAGAGCTCGAGAACAAGATTTGGAACAAGCAATGGAGGTAGCAAAACGATTCCAAGATAAGCTTATCCCGCTTGTACGTTGGTTAGATAATGCCGAAAGGGCTGTTAAAAATATGGAATTGATCCCAACAGACGAAGAAAAAATTCAACAAAGAATTCGAGAACATGATAGGCTCCACGACGAAATCGTTTCAAAGAGACCGGACTTCACAGAATTAGCTGATATTGCTGGACAATTACTGGAATTAGTTGGCGAAGACGAAGCCATTGGCTTGGGAGAAAAGGTTCGCGGTACTACCGAACGCTACACTAGCTTAGTGGAGGCAAGTGAAAATGTTGGACAATTATTATCAGAATCTAGACAAGGCCTACGCCACTTGGTATTGACATACCAAGACTTAATTGCATGGATGGAGAGCATGGAAAAAGAATTACAACGATACCGTATTGTTCCTGTTCACACGGAGAAGATCTTAGAGCAAATGGACCACTTAGTGGAATTGAATGAGGACATTGCTAACCATGCGCAAAATGTCGAATCAACAGTTAATGCTGGTTCAGAGCTTATGAAACATATTTCTGCCGATGAAGCAATTCAACTCAAAGATAAATTAGACACTTTGCAAAGGAGGTATGGAGATTTGGCCAACAAAGGTGGTGATCTTCTGAAACAAGCACAAGATGCACTGCCGTTAGTCCAACAATTCCATGATGCGCACGCTCGTTTAGTTGATTGGATGCAGGGTGCTGAAAGTGCCCTGGCTACCGGAGAACCGAAACAGGCTGATATCTCTCGGTTGGAGCAAGAACTAACTGAAATGAGACCTCTTGTGGAAACATTGAATTTGGTTGGACCGAAATTATGTACAATCTCACCTGGAGAGGGCGCGTCGACAATTGAAAGCTTGGTAACCCGAGACAACAGACGATTTGATGCTATTGTAGAGCAGATCCAACGCAAGGCCGAGCGCCTCCATTTGAGTAATCAACGCGCTCGCGAAGTTACCGGAGATATAGATGAACTTCTTGAATGGTTCCGCGAAATGGATACCAGCTTGAGAGACGCCGACTCACCATCAATGGATCCGAAATTGGTTCGGGCTCAACTACAAGAACACAGATCAATTAATGATGATGTATCCAGTCAAAAGGGTAGGGTGAGAGATGTAACAGCCGCGGCTAAAAAGGTCATTCGAGAATCACTTCAAAATGAAAATACGGTTGCATTGCGCGAGAAGCTTGAAGATTTGAAGGAAGTAGTAGACACAGTGATCCAGCTTTGTGGTGACCGCTTATCTGTTCTGGAACAGGCGTTACCATTATCAGAGCATTTTGCTGATTCACACATTGGCTTGTCAACGTGGTTGGACGACATGGAACAACAAATTTCCATGTTGGGAATGCCAGCTCTGCGTCCAGACTTGATCACTGCTCAACAAGATAAGAATGAAAGGCTATTGCAGTCGATTGCAGAGCATAAACCACTTTTGGACAAATTGAATAAAACTGGTGAAACATTGGCGGCTTTGGTTGCGGATGATGATGCAGCGAAAATATCGGAAATTCTAGATTCTGATAACTCGCGCTATGCCGCTTTGAAGACTGAACTTCGTGAACGACAACAAGCGTTGGAGAATGCACTGCAGGAATCTAGTCAATTTTCCGATAAACTGGAAGGAATGCTTCGTGCATTAGCCAACACAGTGGACCAAGTGAATCAATTGGATCCCGTCTCAGCTGTGCCCCAGAAGATTCGCGAACAAATTGACGACAACTCAGCAATAATTGATGATTTAGGTAAACGTGGTGATGCATACGCTGCGGTGCAACGTGCTGCCAACGACGTAATTGCTAAGGCTGGCAACAAATCTGATCCAGCTGTGCGTGATATTAAGAAAAAACTGGACAAATTGAACAGTTTATGGAATGATGTGCAAAAGGCTACGAAAAAGCGTGGAGCATCATTGGACGAAACATTGGCAATAGCTGAGAAATTCTGGCGCCAGTTGCAATCAGTAATGCACACTCTACGTGACCTGGAAGAGGCTCTATCGTCTCAAGAACCACCAGCGGCCCAACCGCAGGAGATTCAAAAACAACAGGTGGCTTTGCAAGAGATCCGTCATGAAATCGATCAAACCAAACCCGAAGTGGAAGAGGTGCGCAGAACGGGAAGTAATTTAATGTCACTGTGTGGGGAACCAGACAAACCTGAAGTGAAAAAGCATATTGAAGACTTGGATCATGCTTGGGACAATATCACTGCGTTGTATGCGAAACGCGAAGAGAATTTAATTGATGCAATGGAGAAAGCAATGGAGTTCCACGAAACACTACAAAACCTTTTGAAGTTCTTGAACAAGGCCGAAGATCGCTTTGCAAAATTAGGTCCATTAGGGTCTGATATTGATGCCGTGAAGAAGCAGATTGAGCAACTGAAACTCTTCAAAAATGATGTGGATCCACATATGGTTGAAGTTGAAGCGCTCAATAGGTATGTACATTGGCTATTATATATTTCAATAATCACTCAAATTAGGACTACGCTTGAGATAATTTAAATTGATCTTGTTCCTAACCGCCGAGTAAATTATTCGTTTAAGTATTAATTCTTCATGTCCAACATTTGTTAGATCAAACTATTATAATTTTTAATAATGCATCGACAAATGTAGTCCTAGTTTGATTGATGTCGGATCATTTACTTCATTTGATAAATTGTATACTAAATACACATTTCTTCTTTTGTGCAATTCTCTACCTTCAATATTAACTCAAACTTCATCATTACTTCGCAATATATTCAAAAATTTCACGGTCGAATAAAAACATTCTTATGACAACAATTAAATTAATAAAATTTTAAAACTCATTTAATGTTACTACATATTTCGTGCACATACAAATGTATACTTAATCTTCACTTCACGCGTCAAACCACTACATGTATCGTTTCAAACAGGGCTCTGAACAGGCAAGCAATTTTTCAAGTATTCTTAGCGTAAATATATATATATATATATAGCGTATGTGTTTGTGTGCTTTTATTTAAAAATACAACCAAATATTGCTTGCTATAATTGGTTTTTCAAGTTCCGTATTTAAGTTTATCCGTCCTTATTTCAATGTGAAATGAGACGAAATGACTTTGAATGCTCGAATGTGTTATTATATATTAATGGAACCTCTACTTGATGCCAGTCCTATTTAAAATGTAACACATCAGATAATTTATGCGGGATTAACATCTAACTCTTACATAACTGTCATTATACTTAACATGCTGCTACCAAATGAATAGTCCATTTATCAATCGTCCGCGATTATTTTCGTGCGAATTAAATTAAGTCTTTGCAAAATACCGTTAAAAATCACGAATGAAGTCTCTGATTCAAACTTAAAATATTGAACAAAAAAGAGTCTTTAATTGAAAGACACAACTATATTCCATACAATAGTTAGAATGGCTATTATTCTCAAGTTTAAATCATAAAAAGGATGTGTTCGAATTTCTTTGGAGTATTTTTTTTTTTTTTTTTTTGAAATTCGAAAAATTCGAATTGTTCCATCTTGAGACATAAATTGGTTGTTCCTATTTTCACACTTTTATTTAGCTCAATGTAAGTACTAGAGTACATCATGGCGCTTTGTTGCAATTCTTAAATGGAAATTGCCTCCTTTACCTCATTTTCTGTTCAAAGACAATCAAAAATATGGAAATATGGGTAGCATTAGTCTATTCTAAGAAAGGAACTTAAAGCCCATTGAATCTTTCAAGTTACAAATCAACTTTCTTTGCCAAGGCTAACTCTGTAAACTCTGACTACTCGAGTTTACAATTTTGCGATCTTATTTTCTTCTTTTTTTATTTAGTTCTTTTTAGTCTACGATTGGTTTTGTAAAAACCTATATATAACTATATATTTTCCTTTTAACTATAGCTTCTCGATATGTATAACGCGGTCTATGATTGCCTTCCAGATACGAATAATTTTTAACAATTTAACTGCTTCCAATTCTGAACACCGTTTAGTTTTTAGTACAATTTGTATATCATTAAGATTTATTCAAAATTAAATTATATCTCTTCTAAACAACATTCTCTTTATGATTTTCTAATCCTTTTGTGTTACTCAGTATATAGGTCAATGGATTGTTTGCTTGTTAACTAACCGCTAGTTCTGAATAATTCAAATTCATTATCATCTCAAATATGCTTATATGAAATTTCTTTTACTTGTTTGTTGCTAACTTTGAAACCATTAACCTGGTTTAGAATGCACTACAGACCCAGACCAAATGCTAACCCAATATATATTTGATTGGATTGCTCCAACTTAAACGAAAGCCACTAATGGCTGTATTGCAAAATAATTGCAAGCTTGAATTCGCTTCATTTAACGAATTGCGATAAACGTGTAATCTGAATAACATAATAATAATTCATTTTCTAATAGACAAGCCATCGAATTGACTGAACGAACATCAACTGAGCAAGCAGCTTCTATCCGTGAACCATTAAATTCAGTGAATAGAAGATGGGAGAACTTGCTTCGAGGAATGGTGGAACGACAGAAGCAATTAGAACATGCGTTATTACATCTGGGACAATTCCAGCATGCTCTCAACGAGTTATTGGTCTGGATCGGTCGAACAGATGGAACGCTTGATCAATTGAAACCCGTAAGTTAATTTTTCAGCTATCTCGTTGTGCTTGAAAAGTAATCAAACGTTTGCAATAGATTCCGGGAGACCCACAACTACTTGAAGTCGAACTTGCCAAACTGAAGGTTCTTGCCAATGACATCCAAGCACACCAGAGCTCAGTGGATACATTGAACGATGCTGGACGACAACTTATAGAATCTGAGAAGGGTTCATTGGAAGCGTCTGCAACACAAGACAAACTCAAGAAATTAAATGAGCAGTGGAAGAAATTGCTTCAAAAGTCTTCCGACCGTCAACATGAATTGGAAGAAGCATTACGTGAAGCGCAGACATTTATCGCTGAGGTTCAGGATATTCTTGGTTGGTTAGGAGATGTTGATAGTGTTATTGGCGCGAGTAAACCGGTGGGTGGATTACCCGAGACAGCCACAGAACAACTGGAACGGTTCATGGAAGTGTACAACGAATTGGAAGCAAACCGACCAAAGGTAGAAACATTACAGGCACAAGGTCAAGAGTTTATTAAGAAACAAACTCAGATGAATGCACCATCGAGCAATTTAAATCATACACTGCGAACACTGAAACAACGTTGGGATGCTGTGCTTGCTAGAGCTTCTGACAAGAAAATAAAATTGGAAATAGCTCTAAAGGAAGCGACCGAGTTCCACGATACTTTGCAAGCATTTGTAGAGTGGCTTACATCAGCGGAAAAACAACTGGCTGGTGCAAGTGCAGTATCTCGAGTTTTAGAAACAATTCAGGTTCAAATTGACGAGCACAAAATCCTACAAAAGGACATTAGCACCCATCGCGAAGCCATGCTCCTTCTTGATAAAAAGGGAACACATCTGAAATACTTTAGTCAGAAACAAGACGTAATTCTCATAAAAAATCTTCTTGTATCAGTGCAACACAGATGGGAAAGAGTTGTGGCAAAGGCCGCAGAAAGAACTCGCGCTTTGGATCACGGCTACAGGGAAGCCCATGAATTCCATGACGCTTGGTCGAACTTGCTTCAATGGTTAACTGAAACCGAATCGACGTTGGATAATTTGTCGGAAGAGGCTGCAAGTAGCAATGATTCACAGAAAATCAAAAAGCATTTAGACAAATTGAAAGAGACCCAGCGAAACTTGTCTGCGAAACAAGGTCAATATGATACAACAATGCGTAGTGGAAAGAATCTCATTGATCGTGCGCCTAAAAGCGACGAACAAGTGCTAAGCCAAATGCTGAATGAACTGAAAGAAACATGGAGACGGGTTTGCACAAAGAGTGTTGATCGGCAACGCAAATTGGAAGAAGCCCTTCTTCTGTCAGGTCAATTCTCAGAGGCTTTACAAGCGCTTCTAGAATGGCTACGTAAGACACGTGCTCGACTAGCTGAAGATGGTCCAGTGCACGGAGATTTAGAAACAGTCACAGCTTTAGTTGATCACCATAAACATCTTGAACAGGACCTTCAAAAACGTGCAGCACAAATGCAAAGTGTTTTGAAAACGGGCCGTGATTTGGAGCGATCAGATGACAGCAAAGAAGTCACAAAACAATTATCTGAAGTACAAAAACTATGGGGAGAGGTTGAAAGTTTGAGTTCAAAACGTGGAATGCGCTTGCAAGAAGCATTGCGGGAAGCGGAATTGCTTCACAAGTCGGTTCATATGCTTCTGGAGTGGTTATCGGAAGCGGAACAAAAATTACGATATGCTCAAGCTGCTCCAGACGATGAAAATACCGCACGTGAATTGCTTGAAATGCATACCAAATTCATGCGTGAGTTACGAGAGAAGGAACGTGACAAAGATGACACATTACGCTTAGCCCAAAGTATTTTGGACAAAGCTCATCCTGACGCGATTCCAATTATTAAGAATTGGATGACAATTATTCAGTCGCGATGGGATGAAGTGTCGCAATGGGCAATTGGACGTGAAAATAAACTGCAAAGTCAATTGCAATCGCTCAAGGATCTGGACGATACAATTGAAGAACTACTTGCCTGGCTTGCCGGACTTGAAGCAACCTTAATAAGTATAACTTGATAACATGAAACTTGATTAAATTGTACATAATAATGAACTTATTGTAGACTTGGAACGAGAACCCTTACCAGATGAAATATCTGTGCTCGAGCAATTGATTGCCGATCATAAGGAATTCATGGAGAATACAGCTCGTCGTCAACCAGAAGTCGATCGCGCATGCAAACCAAAACAACCTCTGGCTGGTACGAAAGAAGCTCGCAAACCTAGTCGTACCGCGAAAACACCTGTGTAAGTATTTTTGATTCATATGTTAAGGAAAAAATCCCCACAAAATTAATTATACTGCATGATGCATTTGAGTTGAGTTTTTTTTTTTTTTAATTTGAATCAAACCAATAGCTTGCAGCGCATGTTAGATTAGATCATAGAACATGGTAGAATCTGATGAAAATTTGAGCTAGAGCGGAGATTGTATAGTATTGTGTAGTGTAAACAGAACAGAAAAAAAGAAAATGTTCGGGAACAAGTTGCAAGTATGCAATCAAAGACAATTCGAGACATAAAGTTGTATCTATAATAATTTTGTCATTGTTGAAACTTTGAAATTTAGCGCCTTATTTTTCCGCTTATCATTTTAAATAAAACTTTCTATTTTTGATGGTACAATTTTGTCGTAGTCATTTGAACGCGGTGCATAATTTTCCACAAAATAACCTCGTTTTAAATGAAAAAAAAATTATAATCCCTTCAAGTTGTGTTTCGTTGACACGTTTTATGTAATGTAGTCTTATACTAAATCCGTCAATACCCCAGTCCGGGAAATAATTCGGGCTGCGCAGTACTATATTACTAAACTATTGACTTTATTCTAGATAGAAAATTGCAATGCTATAGATGCTAACATTGAGCGCATTTTGATTTAAGCTACACATTTACCATACAAAATGTATATCAATATTGCACGATTATATTTTTAATGAATGTTTTTGTCTTATGTGTGTATTTTTGTCTTTTTTATTCATAATTATTGCCTATCAATGCACTTGTACACATAAACAACAATCTATTGCACTTTCTGTGTGTGGGTAATGAAAATGACGACGCTGTAATTTGGGTTTGCATATGCGTCTAGTCGAGGTTCAACTCACGATCTTCGCGAGCATTCTCCAGATTATAGTATGGGTAGAAGACAAAGGTTTGTTGCTTTTATTTGTATTATAGTCCTTGTTTACACTTATAAACATATATATACTTTTTTAAGTTGCATGTTAAATTATGTAATTTGATTTTGGATTTTGCAGATTTGCAATTTAAAATTTGCTGAGAATATTTTATTTTTGCTATTTGCCGCTATGATTCTTGTAAATACATTATGGCAAAAATTACCAAAAAGCTTTAGTAAACATTTTGTATTATGATTTTTCTATTTATTTATTCTGATTTTGTATATTTGTGATTTTAAATGTTTTTGTGTTTTCCCATTGTTCCGTTTAGCTTTAAAGGATCAACCCATGGACTTAATAATCGCAGAGCAAGGTTAATATTTTTTAAGTTTTTTATGTTCGGTGTGCGAATTGAACCTTCAACGAATCTTATTTTAATTGAAATGCAAAGATTTTGAACTAAATCTGAATTTCAAACTCATTTCTAAATAAAATAAGGTTGATTCCTTTTATAATATCGTTTAAAAATTTTTGTCGATATCTCTGATTCGGATTAGTTCGAAATCTATTTGTGTTTGAATTTTGTCTTTTTGATCAGTGAAAATAAAAGAAAATTAGAAATAACTACTTAAATCACTAACCTAGAAAAATACTTTCAAATATTAGCATGTCTGGTTTTGATAATTAACACCAATTTTTGTCTTGTTGTTTTTTTTCTTTCGACAATTTTTGTAGTCGTGTCAGCCCTAGCCGTGATATGCAAACACCAGAACGGGATCGTTTACCACATTATGGTCCTCGATTCTCGCCAAGGTAACATGAACTTACAAAATAAATGAAATGAAAAAGGAGGCATGCATAGATGACCTTTTTTTATTCCAGTAGCCTTTTTCATTTTAAATTTAATAGAATAATTTACAAAACATAATGCAATCTTCTGTTTTATTGTATTGTAAGTTTGTATGATGAGATGCTTTTATAAACCGGTTTCAGTTATGTGATAAAATTATATAAGCGTGCTGTGATTTATAAAGGATCAAAACTGAGAATCAGTTATTTGAAAATATAGTTAAAAATTTCTTTAAATTGGCGAGTGACTTACGTTCCGGTTTCTATGTACTGGAACGAAGTTCAAAATCACCTTTTACTTACCTGCTGTGCACTTCAAATAGATTGAAATATAAAGTGAATATATTGCAAGCAGTCTAATCTTTAAACGCCTTTTGCTTGTTGTTATTTATCTGATTGAAACGTTTACTTTACGTTAGCAGTGTCAACGTTCCTGAAGCTGAATTCCGTTCACCTCGTGCCAAATTGCTTTGGGACAAATGGCGTCATGTATGGATGTTAGCATGGGAACGACAACGCCGTCTCCATGAACATCTTATGTATCTACAAGATGTTGAGCGTGTACGTCAATTTAGCTGGGATGACTGGAGAAAGAGAGTAAGTGATCCATTAGACAGAGAAATAATATCATTATTGATAAATTACTTGAATTTTTTAGTTCTTGAAGTTTATGAATCACAAGAAATCACGTTTAACGGACCTGTTCCGCAGAATGGATAAGGACAATAATGGTCTTATTCCACGAGATGTGTTCATTGATGGCATAATAAACACAAGTAAGTGATCGAATAATAGTTTGATAAATAATAATTTATAAAATAAAGCTCCAATATTTAAATCTTACATTTAAATATAATTTAACCAAATATAACATGAACGAACTACAAAAGACAAATTAAGTTCTAATTTTTCTTTAATTTCAAGTCCACCAAATTTTTCTCGTTACCTTAACTTGTCTGAAATTGTGAAATTGCCCACATTTTTGGCATAAACTTAAATATAACATAGCAGTTTCGCATTGTTCTGTACTTTTTCGGTAGACATTGAGATTTAATTGACTAGTTTTTTGGAACCGCTTTTCGTCTTTGTCGTACCTTTTTGGTTTTTTTATTGTATTATTTACAAGCGTGTTTCGAAAGTATACCGTCTTCGGTATGTTGTGCTGCCAACAAGCATTCAAATTAATGACAAATAGCATCTAACACAACATCCATTCTTTTTTCTTTATAATAAAGAATAAATAATAAATAAAATACTACTTAGGAATAATTCATTTCAATTACATCTAAAAATTGCTTTTTTGTTTTGTTGTGAAGAATTCGAAACATCACGTATGGAGATGGGTGCTGTCGCTGATCTATTCGATCGCAATGGCGAAGGTCTGATTGATTGGCAAGAGTTCATTGCTGCCCTTCGTCCTGATTGGCAAGAACGTAAACCAGAGACTGATGCCGAAAAGATTCATGATGAAGTCAAACGTCTTGTAATGTTGTGTACATGTCGGCAAAAGTTCCGAGTGTTCCAAGTTGGTGAGGGTAAATACAGGGTAAGTAGTCATTGCTACAATATTTGAATAGAAATGTTTGAAAAAAAAAATAATAACTGAAACACAAATTGACATTTTAGTTTGGCGATTCTCAAAAACTACGCTTGGTTCGTATTCTAAGAAGCACAGTTATGGTTCGTGTTGGCGGTGGATGGGTCGCTCTCGACGAATTTTTGCAGAAGAATGACCCTTGTCGAGGTAAGATAAACAAAATTGTATTATTCTTTTTAGTATTTAAGTAAGTTGAATCTTAGATGTATTGAAATAATTGAAATATTTAAGTAACAATGATGCCAAAACAGAAAAAGGGAATAATATTGAAATGATTGTGGACAGTAAATAATTATTTTACATAAAGCTAACATTGATGGTTATACATCAAAATCATGATAATTTTCTTTAACAACAAATTAGTCAAACCCTCCGAAGGAAATGGTCATTTAATTACTACTCTCAAATTAATTATGGAAATAATTTATTAAAAATCTAGATCAGAACACATTTAGAAAGATACATACATGTAACTACAAACATAAAACACATACACAAAATAAATCTAGTTTAAAATCGAATGAAGGGTACTTTCTTGAAAGCGGTCTAAACATGGTTAATACACACGCTTTACTTTATACTTCCTATTTTATAACGTCTTGTGTCCAACTAACAGCATAAATCTGATGAGTGTTACACTCTCCTGTTTAAATAACACAC
Organism: Stratiomys singularior; assembly: GCA_954870665.1. Classification (NCBI taxonomy): domain Eukaryota; kingdom Metazoa; phylum Arthropoda; class Insecta; order Diptera; family Stratiomyidae; genus Stratiomys; species Stratiomys singularior. The sequence continues at coordinate 5,731,129 of OX940881.1, read as the reverse complement.
GCGAAACTGAAATTTTGTCAATTCTGATAAGTTTTATTAGACTGATAATAATATTTAGGATTTCCGCTTTCTTATTGTCAGTTAAATCGGAAAAAGCTTATAATTCAGGATAGTATGTTATAAAAGAGGGGATTTAATATTGTATTGAAAAGCTAAGGACCTGCATTGGAAATCCTAAACTGACAATCTGAACTTGATATTTATTAATATAGAAGAATGAAGACTTGAATTTTAAATTAATAAGCACGTATAACAATTATAAAATACTAATCCAAGTTCTTTTTCTCGTTTCGATTTCATCTCGTTTTTTTAATGTCCCAAAACCGTTCAACGATTTGATTTCGATTTTGAAATTCACTCATTCAATTCATTCTTTGCTCACCACCCATTATTTGCCGAACACAACACAAATAAAATTTCTCAAATTTTCCACACAAAAATGTTTTTATTTTAATTGGTACTTTATCCATTTCATGTTTTTTATTATTTTCTTTTCAAATTTGCATATATTCTGAATGCGATTTCCTTCTTACCAATTTTTTTCTTGTAACTTTATATCAAACTAAACAACAAAATTGCACGTTATGTGCGTGTGGAAAATTTTCTGTGACACATTTCAATTGGAATGAAAATTTGTTTTGATGGTGTACACTTGACAATATTACTATTTCCTATTTTCTAAAATATTTTCAATGCATGTAACTGAAACGCCCTCCTGTTGATTTGATTTTGCCGTAATCTCCATTTTATAGTGGCCCTTGTTCTGCCACTTCCTAATCCAAACGACCCGAAACAACATGAGGCGTGCTGCCCCTTATGTAAGCAGACTTTGAACGATTTACGTTTGGCTAAATCGTCTAGTCCGAATTTTAAGACGTTGCATTTCCACAAATATAACCATAAATGTATCCATAACGATCAATATAGCCCGGGTAGCTGTAGCAAAATGAATAGTTTTTACACAAGCAAATCCGATTTTCTGCTATTAAATGATGATGCGAAAAGAGTTAAGGATTTGGGTTAAGCGCAGTTTGGTATGACGTGAGTGAAATATTTTGGCTATTTTGAAAGAATCAATTAAGCCACACAAAGTATTACAGTTGAAGTAAGTTGTTTTGCTTTAAATATCCGTTCAGAAGTCGAGTTCTTCAGTTTTTCAGTTTGAAAGAAAATAATCAAGGGATAGATTAATAATTAATTTTGTTTCGATATCATGAACAAAGCCGAGAAGGTTTATTAATTAAAAATACTAAAGATAGTTGTTAGGGCATTTTGAAATCGATAATATAAGAACAAATGATATTTCTACCTCGATATGCATTCTATATCTTTCTAAGCAGCCGTGTTACGGAGTTTGAACTTTTAAAAGTATGCAGTTTATGTATAGCATCATAAAGCGGTGGTTTATCTACTTATGATATAGAGGGGATACATTTTTGGTTATATTTCCACGGAAATAAAAGTCATATATAAGTATTAAATCTTTATGATACATCCTCTGTCTCCTTAAAATGTCCCAAATGCTTAAGTTTTTTATGTAACAAAAATTTATTGTTATGTCGTGTGACAAATGTTAATCATATTTACAATGTATCCCTGGATAATTTGATAGCTTAAATAAATAGGGTATTGTTTGTTGAAATGTTTGTTCCTATATATCTAGTGTAATGCATTTAAGGAAAAGTTTGATCCTCCGTAGCGAAAAAAATAATATTTCTACCCTAACCATGTTTGGGATGTTCTATTTTCTAACCGATTCTAATATCAAAGCTACTACTAACAAATTACAATTAGATATTATTTGGCTGAGCTTGCTTTGATTGTTGTACAAATTAAACATACACATTACACAACCACTTAGAAATTGTTGAAAACAATGAACATATGGTTTCCACATAAAATTTGCTTAAGCATTTGTTAAAGGCAAAATTTCAACCTGTTTTGATCTCATGTTTAATATCGACCAATTGAAATGGTTGAAAATGCCTTGAAAATACTTAAACAAATGTCAGTATTGTTAGATTTTGTTGATTTGGCATCCATTTTTGTTGATAATGTTTATAACAAGGCAATTATGGGTTTAAGATTATATTTATTTTAACAAATCTTAAATTAGATAATTTCAATGTAGTTTTTTGAATTGATTTTGTATTATTGTACTTAAAATTGGCTTGAAATTGATTTTTCATGTAAAAATATTTGAGTTGAGGCTTTTAGTATTGTAATTTGTATTTTAAAATGAATCTCCGAAGAACAATTATTTGACGGATTATTGAAAACATTTGGTAAACATATGTTTTTTAATTTACAAACGAAAAAGATGTCCAAAAGTCGATACAATTATCGTTTGTTGTTATTGAAAAGATATTTGGAGATCTTTTATATGATATTCGTAAGTAGATGTGTGTGGTTTTTGTGTTGATAATAATTGTTTCGTTGTGAATATATTATGGTTCTCTTAATTTGGACTTGATTATGAATTTCTTGTATATCGCAATGAATCTTTCAAAAAGAATATATCTTAAAGAAATCCAGCAACTTTCACGATCTCCACGTTCTTGGTTTTTTCGTGTGGAGAAAAGAACAAAACAAGTTTCAACAATCATATTCAAGACTCTGCGTTCGTTACTGTTCTGAATGAATATTCGTTGAATATACATATAACGTCCACATATTGAGCGCCACTCCCATGAAGTAATTCATGCTCGTGCGACTCAAAATGGCAATAATATTGAGTCGTTGGTTAAACGCAAGTATTAGTCTTGATGCTAGGTAGCCAATAAATAAAACAGATTAACCCATCCAGAGACAAATGATTGATATTATTCATTTTCGACTACAAGAAATTCATAGAATATGTTTTCTAACAGTACACAAAATTTTGCGTAAAGTAGTTGCGGTGAAATAAAACAAAGAATCACACGCACATGTGCCAGTAGGGGCGATTAGGTATAAGTTAAAAAGAATTTTGAATATTTTAACGAATTTGTTTGGTTGTATTTTGGTTCTTATTGTTTATTTTTCATTTCTTTTCCATTCTGGTTTGCTTCCGCTGTACACATACAAATACACACTTCTACATATTGTACAAAACTACTTAAACCCAATTTTTTTGTAAATTTTATCATCAACTCCTCATCCTGTTATTCCTTACATGCGTATATTTTCCTTTACCCTGAATAATTTGCTCCCATCAATTTGTGTTCTTTACAATTTTTTAAATTTGTTCACCTATCAAACATTCCCACCGTTCCTCGACTTTATTATACATACATGCAACACTTATAAAAAATTACATGACGTGCGTGTTTGTGTGTGGCCGCACCAAACTACAACATGATGGTGATTTTGTTACTTTGGACCTTATTCTAACCTACCAATGCAATGCAATATCAATCGAACGAATGCACGATCGAAACCAATACAATAAATAAATAAAATCGAATGAATAAAAGCCAAGGGACGTACAAACATCGAATTACGGGAGCAATTTATATTGGCTGATGGAGTATCACAAAGTATGGCCGCTTTCAAGCCTCGAATGTCGACGTCCTCATCTCATAATGGTTCATCACCACTTTTGAGCGGCCAAGGTCCAATTACGAAGGTAAATTCGTAGAAGCTGTTTTTAACATATGATTTTAGAATTTTGTTTATTAAATATGAAGTTAAACTGAGTTGAAATGTAGAATTACAGTCTCTATATTTTTTGAAGCAACATTTAACTATAGTTTAATTGGTATTCCGTGAACGCGCAACATATTATTGAAATCATAATTGTTACTGGCACTTAAATAGTCAAGGTCTACCTTTTTTCTGTGTTCCGTTTAAGAGATTCATATCAGTTTAATTTCATATTGAACATTTGTGTTATTTTCTTATTTAAAATTGAATATGCACTAATTGATCGAGTAATATGGTCTGGATCCGAAGACGTTCTGTAACGTCCAACTGTAATTTTAAAGGCTTTTATACTAAATTCAAAATATCAAACCGAATCGTTTGTAGGGTAAGTAAAGTTTCATTGTAAAAGTAAATGGTATAAAAGCCTTTCACTGGTAGGTATCGGTAAATAATAGTCGCAGTTGTCACTTTGCAATGTAAAAATTCCAACGAGACGAAAAACATGTAGCGAAAATGCGAGTTAGCATGAACTCATTTCTTTCAATGTTGTTTTCACATTGTTGTAAATATCCTAACAGACGGTCTCACAAAAACCAAAATCAGAAATTGCAGTTGAACAAACAGCAATAACTTTGTAAAAACAGTAGATATTTTCTTTTTAGTAATAGTTTGAAGGATTTTTTGCTCGCTACTTATGTTTGCACTATTTTAGAGGATGGCACTTGTAATCTTAAGTTGGTTTTCGTGTTTAATTTTTGTATCTTTTGTATAGAATCGGGAAATTTTAAACAAAACTGCTGTAGAATGTAGAGTTGTGTAGTGGAGGACTTATCGCATTTTATTTTCTGATCAAAGGGAATAAAGAAATCTGAAATAAATTTTGTAAATTCTACTTGTAATTATGGAGTTATCGATTTTAGATGAGGGGAGTATTGGGGAGAATATTATTTTAAGTATCTCAATGGTCCAATGACTTATGCTAGGTCAGCTGTTAATTGAGTATAATTATATTTGGACCCTCTGTAGTAAAATACAAAACCAAAACTTAGATAAAAATGACCGGACTAGCAGAAGAGCAATTACCTAATAAAAAGTACAATAAAATTACGATCTGAAAAACGAATTTTTGGTTTGAAATTCTTAAGAATATTTAAATTGTATGCATTTCCAGTCGTCGAATAATAAAAAACGACAGCGACGATAACTTTTGCAATGATTATTGTGTTAGTGAATAACCTTTGCTTGTTCCTTATTAATTTGTTGTGCTCCACGTTAATATGAAATTACTGTCTGTTTAATAAGAAATTAATATTCAGCAGTACAAAAAGTTATATAGGCAGTTAAAACTACATTATCGCATAACACTAAGGCTGACTAGGTTTGAACGTTTAATTTTTTAACTGTAAAATTCTCAATTTAACATTGAAATATTTGTAACAAATGCAGTTATAAACTATTAAATTATAAAACATTATACTTATAACTGCGGGAAAAAATTGTGAAAATTTCACATATTTCAGTTTCAGTTCCATTACCATTGATTTATGCGCTGGAAACCATTCTGGTAAAAATTAGTGAATTCTGAACTGAATTTTTTATATATTGTGAAAACTGTTCAACTTGTAGACCATTCGATGGGTAAAGTCTAGTCCGTTATTTGCATCATCCAGCCTTATTCCTTTAGCAAACTGAATTTGGTAAGCCTTGAGATGAGAATAACGCTTATAACGCCAGAATTTTGGCAACTAAAGTTAGATTTAATGCTGAAATGTATTTTTTAAGGAATACCAAGTTGCTAGTCAGTATATAGAAGGTTTTTTAAACTAATAATTCAGAAAGCGAATCTAACCAACTCCGTGGCAGTTAATTTTATTTCACGTTTGTAAAAAAGCCAGTAATTGTTCTTATTTGTATATGAATGATGCTTTTGTTATGCTGTCCAAGCCAATCCGTTCTGCTTCTTTCACTGCATTGAATTCCTTCGATCTTGCTTGTCTCATAGACGCATTTCCACTCACCTAAGATAATTTCATCTTTGTTCGGATGAGTGGATGCTAGGGAACTCTCTCATTGATGTTGTCTGGCATTGTAAACATAAATTGAAAATTGGTTTATTCGTCGATTGATTCTATCCAGATATAGAAAATAAACAATTATTCACTTTATAGTGTTTTTTGTGTCAACGAAAAAGACCTCCGATTCAAATGATGAATATGAAAAAATATCGAATTCCAATGAGTTATGCATGCTCAAAAAAAGAAAATAAATGTACAAGCCTTGAGTATAATATTTGTTCACACTGTTTTCAAATATTTGCAACATTAATCCCAGCTGCAGTAGTGCTGTTAGGACCTCTTTTGTCGTTTATTTTTGATTGGACAGGAAGTGTGAAATGTGCATTATAAATGCATGCTTATCATTGACTGATTCCATCTAGTGTACGGAAACAATATCAAAAGCGTTTTCTTAGTTCTAGTAAAACACTCAAAAAGTTTATGTCATATTTAAAAAATTGAAAAATGAAAATTTCTTTAAATGATCATTCCATCTTCGGCGGATTTTCATGTTTTGTCATCAACACCAGCAAAATTGCCCAAACAAAAAATCAAATCAAATGCTTTCATTTATGGAATGTTTTCTTACAATTGTTGTTATTTAAACTTGTTTTTATCTTATATGAAATCTCGCTCGTGCCAATTCGGTCTTCGCAATGACTTATATACACACCCGAACGTTAAAACATAAAACAAAAAAAAACAAACAAAAATATCAAACAGTTGACGAACATTTAGCCGAACTAATGCCAATATTTGAAAGACTGCGTGCACAGGAGCAAATTCCTTGTGCATTTCCTTTGCATATGGGAGCTGGTGGTACTGTTTTCGTAAGGAGTAATAATAGTCGTTCAGTTCCGCTTAGTCCACATGCACCACATTGTCATCCGTCAACGCATTGGGTAAGTAAAACATATGTGATATTCTTAACAAAACAAGCGTTTGAAGAATATCGAATGAAGGTGAGATGTGTTGTACGGGTTCTATAGTTATCTTTGAATAATATTTATCGATAATCAAAATACACAAATATGTGCTAATTTGGATGCAAATGCGTATATTTAGGTGAGAGAGAGATCAGCACGCTCAGTGGCAATGTCACGTCCTTCGCGATCATCATTGTCTGCCTCGACACCAGACTCATTAAGTGACAATGAGAGCAGTTTAGGTACTGCGGGACGATACACACCACGAAAACCGTCGTACACTAGGACTCCTGGACTTACACCAGGAGGCTCACGTGCCGGTTCCAAACCAAATTCGCGACCAGCTAGTCGTGCAGGATCGAAACCACCGTCGCGGCATGGATCGTCGTTATCACTCGATAGCACTGGTAATTATTGAATGAATAAAACGAGTGTGGGAGATAAATATAAATATTTATAATTAATTTTCTAGACGATACACCAACTCGCATTCCGCAAAGACGTGTCGGAAGTACATCAACTCCGGTGTCTTCAGCAACTGGTACAACACCGCGGCCATCACGCTTGTCGGTTACTTCGACCGTTACAACGACAACAACACGTACTCCGATATCACATCGAACAAATGGTGTTACAGCTCGAAAAACCGCTTCTGGTTCCGCAAGCCCTGCACCCACAAGGTAATTAAAGTTACTATCATTTACTACAATCATCAATGCATTAAAACATCATCAAAACTATTCAACATTTAACCTTGCATCCTCTTTGGAATGCCTCTTGCGAAACAGTCAATTCTTATTAAGCTTTGACATGTTAAAATGATCTGCAATGTTAATAATATTTTTAATAATTTTAATCAGTTTTTTCCTTTAGTTTCTCAAAATTTTTGAATAATTTTTAATTTCTAATGGTTTATTTTTTCTTGTATTGTCATTCTTCACTTCTTACTGCGAAAATTTATTGCATTATTTACAAACTTATACGTATTGACATCATCACAATCCAAAATAAAATAACGAATGTGCAATCTTCAAATTAAAACCACTAAAACAATTAAACCAAACAAACACAAATATTAATGACCACGACACAGCAATGGCGGAATTAGTAGATCATCTAGCATACCAGCTCTAAGTACATTAGGTGGCTTACGAACTAGGTAAATTAATTTATTTATGTTTACTTTTGCTTTAATTCCTTTAGCGTTAACTGTAATCGATTAAATTTAAATATAATTTCATTAGTGTACCTGCGACCGCTTGTGAATAATTTTTATTAATTTCAATTTACTTAAACTTACATACATGCTTCTGTATTTTTGTTGACACTAAATCCTGTCACATATTTGATCCTGCACCATCCTATATACATTATACATTCCATTCAAGCGCGCACACATTTATTCATTTGATCAATCACGCTTTTTTAGATTAAGCATTAGTTTTAAGCATCTGATCATTAAATATTGATATTGATCTTGAATCCTTATTATCATGCTATTGTAAATGTAAAGCCGCTCTCGGATACCAATTAGGCAACATTCTAATGATAAATCATTTCCATCGAGTGGCTCCAGTTCGGCTACAAATAGCCTATCGCTAAGCAATTCAGGGTAAAGTAGTTAGTTAGAATGAAAAGTACGTTGAATTTATTTGTAGTGCTTTTTCAGTTATTCGTGTGAATATTTTATTTGATTTTTAATTATAAATACCTTCACTTGCTTTGTACAGTTTGTTCGTTGAACGATCATATTGCTGGTTCGTCGTCCTGTCATAAGATCATTATTCATTTTTATTATTCAAATTCAGTGACGTGAAGTATGGAATCTTTATGGTGGATCATTTCCTATAAACTGCTAATGTGAAGTCATAAACGTTCAATTCCCACATTTAATTTTCATCCTCATCTGCTTTCAATTCAACTGATTTGAGCATGATTTTAAATTATTATCGTTCTCTGCAAATAAAAAAATTGTTTTTATCCAAAGAAATAGTTACTTCAATCGTACTGTCGTCGATTCACTGAATGTTGGAGCGCTTATCTTTTAATATTTCAATCATAGCTGTCATGGCCAAATATCGACCGTTCTGTTTTTTAACATTTGATCAGATCAACTGAAAGCAAAAGCTTCATCATTCATCATGTCTAACGCATTGTCTTTTTCTGGCAAAATATTGAGCACATATAATTGTGAAAATTGTTGACAGGCATGTTCAGAAATCTCTTTCTTCTGTGCGATTTTCTCCTGTTTTTATTGCACAAAGTCGATTCGGATCACTCCAGCAACAATCAGTCGCCATATGTGAATTCCAGCCATTCTGGAATTGTTCCCCATAAACAGAATACTTTAGAGACACGTTTTTCTTTTTTAGCAAAGTATGAGTGGAACAAATTTTTTTAGGAAAAGGCTCTAAATGGCTGTGAAGGAAAGATACTTTGCTCATAGCGTCCATATGGCTAGAAGTTAGATAACATCCCTTCAATCCGCTCCATCTAATCATCCTCTTTGTATCACTTGGCCGTATATTGCATTCGTTTTGTAAATCTCGAAATAAAATCTGCGGCGAAATGCGTTCAAAAGGCACTGCACTGAAGATGCAGAGACGATTCAAACGAATGCGTTCACTGCGTAAGAGCCACTGTGTAAAATTGACCGTTTCAGGATTGGAAAAGTTTATGGACGTTTGTACTAGGGTGGGATGGTTTACTCTTAAAGAAATAACAAAGAATAATGTATGCGCCAGATAATGAACATAATTCAGATGCTTTTGGCATAATTCGGAATGTGTTCGTTTCGCTCGGAATAGATTTTGGTCCGATATTATATGGGCGAAAACATGAAAAAATTCGACACTCTTAGAAGTTAATATTGAGAAAAAAATAAAATTTTCGTGTTTTAAAAGTCAGTTTTCAATCAGTTAAAAATTATAATTTAGAAGTCGGACTTTGCAATACCATTATCCACATACAAATGTTTGCAGTAAATTCTATGCATTTTATTCAACCATCATCCACATTAACGTTTTATATTTTGTAATGCTTTGTGAATATGTCCTCCTCATTGTTGAGTATTTTTATAAATCCATGTGGTATCAAGTGTAGTGATCAAGTGTGTTTAGTTTAATTAGTTAACAATGCTTTGACTTTTTCGCCTACAGGAGTTGTATCAGTCTTTGAAAAAAGCCATCCAACGAAAAGTTCCCTAAACTAGTCAGTTGAACCCTATAATGTTTAAAAATATACATTTCTATGGGTTTTGTTTTAAATATAAGTGTACAGTGTTTTGCTTTGTACAATTTGCTCGATCGAACGACAAAAACAATTTATCCAATCGAATTAATGTTGTTTTGTTTTCAATGAATTTCTCCAGGCGCAACATAAGTGGAAGCTCAACACCATCAGGAACGCAAACGCCACGTAAGTCATCAGTGGAACCCACATCCAGTGTACCACCTCGTAAAACTCGAGGTGCAACACCCACAAACCAACGTGAGCCGTTTCGGCTCTAAAAAAAAATGATTTTACAACACTGCGTTAATAAATTCGTCGTTTTCTAATTGACTGTTATTTTGGGATCGAATTCAGCTTACACCAACTTTTTAATTTACAAAGAAATCAAAGCACAGACGAGAAAAAAAACAATAACACATTACTACTTATTAAAGATAAAGAAAGAACTCTGCAACGGGACCATTTCGTTTAAATAACTTTAAGTTACTTTACGTTTTGCAACTTAGAAGAAAATATTATGTTTGCTTGATACAAACTTATGTTACTAAAATCAAAATGAAAGACGACCACATGATTTAATCAGAAGACAATTTACAGAAAGTCGCAGAACTGGATGTAACAACTAATACTTATAGCTAAAACAAAGTTAAAAAAAAATACAATGCACACATAAATACACAAATAATGTGAAAATCGAAAGGAAACTAACCTAGAAAAAATGGATTATAATTTGCTTGGAAACATTGTTTGCTAACAATGTGCACTATACCATATGCAATTAACAAACACTATTCGAAATGAAATTTCCTTTTGAGGAAAAAAAAACAAACATAAAAAACCACATAATAATGTGTTTAATGTACATAGACGGTAGATAACTAAACAAATTAATTCATAAATTGTATAATTTTCTACGTTTAGTAATTATTTCCTTAAGTATGAATATGAACGTTAAAAATCAAATTAAAATAATTGAAACGTGATTGGTGGGAAAGTCGAACGAGTAAGAAGTAGCAAGAAAAATGGATATTGGAGAGCAACAAATGTACGGAAAATTATAAAACTATTAGTGTGGAACGTTTGATTATCTTGTACGAGAAAAATCGCCAGTTTTCTCGTACGACAGAATCGAATAAATCGCATGCGAAGAAAGAAAAATTTGAAATAAAAGAAAATTAAATAAAACGTATTCCAAGCAATTGTGAATCGTTAAATATTACTCTCTGCCAGCTACTATTCATAAAATATAGTTATTAAAAATGTATAACAATTTTATTTCACTATATACTATTCACCTTAAAAGAAAACACTGTAGACCGAACACCACAATAACAATGTATCTTTGAATACCTACTTTGTTTAGATAAATTCTCATAAATTCTTAATTTTCCGTGCGCATATAAAAATTATATGATCTATTTTTATTAATAATTTATATTTATAAAGTAAATTCTTTTTTACTAAAAAGTCATAATTTTAAGCTCAAATTAAATATAAAAAATAATATAAAAAGATTTAAAAAAAAAATAAAAAATCTGATGATAGTTTACCATGAGTTATTAATTTATATTTAATTTTTTTTCGTTTTGTTATGATGTGTTTGCTCTTTTATTAATTTTAGTAATACTTTCGCTTGTACGTTAAATTTTGTTTACCATCTATTATCATTTACATCTATTTCAAAAAACAAAAAACATTTTTATTATTACCTTTATATTAACCATTAAAAAAACTAAAACCATAAAAAAAATCAAAAAAATTAAACAAAACTTTTCATTTGTAAGAAAGTCCAATTAATAAGTGTTAATCGTTTTTTTTTACTTTTCATATTACATTTCGAGTGTGGATTCTGTCAAAAGCAGCCTTAATGCTATTAACCCTGAACGCAAAGTACTAATCATAATCATATATTTTGTTTTTTTTTTTCCTTTACATCTATGAAACTCGAATCCAGCCCATTGACCATTTAATAATTTATAGAGAGCCAATTAAAAAAAAACGCATTGTAAAAAAAACTGATGATAGTTTAGCTATGACATGGAGTCATAATATTAAAAGTCGCTTAATAAAACAATGAATTAATATATATAGAAGTTTTATTAGAATTTCTTATCGAGCAATCACAAAAGGACCGTGGACACTGTTTAAGGAGTGGTAAGATCGCATTTCGATTTGCCTTATAGGTTTTTTTTTTCAACCAGTGCTTAAAGACATTAATGTTGTTTATCGTAATAAATGTTAATTTCCTGTATGATTTGAAGTTTTTTAGCTGCAACGAAGTATAAGTCTGCGTATATTTCGGGACTATCCATTCGGCAAAAATTTCTAGTGGCGACGCCGTGATTTCGGGATGGATACGCTTGTTTAATTTTCATTGAGAAATGATTGTGTGAATTTTGAATGAATTAATGTTATTCTTTAAGCGTTGGAGCAATAATATTGAAAATTCGTGTTAGTGAGCTTCCGTGAAAACGGTAACGTTTTTGTGAAATCTGTAATTTAGTTTTGGAGTTCCCATTCCTCGATACAAAAGTTGGTAATAATTTCAAAGCACCCAATGTGCTTATTTCTAAGTATAGGATAAGATCATCCTTGTAAACTTACAGCACGTGAAAATCGAAATACATTAGATGCCGCGAAAAAATTCATCGAGAGAACGTTCGCTCCTACGTACAAATAATAGCGTTAGATTAAAAAGGAATGAAGATAGGCTCGAAGAATATGATGACTGCATTGCTGGTCTGTGTTATGCTACTGTGCAATACCGCTTAAATGGCTAAAAAATAATCATGTGCGACAATAAACTTGGGGTTACAACGTGAGACTTGGAAGTAGCAAAATAAAAGGGATACTTATTTGCCGAACGTTCAACAAGACAAGACTGAGAAAAACAAACAATTACATCCGGCTAAGGCAGTGGGTGCAACAACTCTGACGATCTTGAATATCAAATCGTCAAATGTTTTACCATCAATTATTCAAGAATAATTGAATGATATTCATTGTTCCATAAAATAACCCACCCTGGATAAAATCGTTATCTCTCACATGAAGAACCATATCTGGCAGCTGGTTAAATTTCTGGATTGAGGTTAAGCGAAGCTGTACAGAGAAAACAACTCTTAAGTTACGACAGTCACGTTCTTACACGAACAACGTTTTATAATCGGGCAAGTCAACTGACCTGTAAAACCACTACAATACTTACAAACTCACAAAATCAAACAAAATAAAAGTCCCTGAGGAACTGCACACCATCATCTTCAGCACACTGTAACAGAAAATCAATGGATGATGCGCGTAGCACTACAGCCAATACCATCTCCTAGACACCAGGAATAAGGAAAAAGATGATTCTTGCAACATTCGCCTAAGTAGAAGGAACAACATGCTCATAAAAAACAATTGTTCATACAAAAGCTTTATTTGTTCATAAAAAACAAAACACATTAATTTATAACCATAGTCGCAATTTAATAAACAAAACTATTCCGACAAACTAAGATCACTTTGGAATATATTTGCAATACTTTAATTCATGTGTTAGCCAAACAGCTAGCGACAGCAAAACTAATGATCCGGATTGATGTGACGCAGCCAACGATGTAGGAACATAAGTCAAAAGTGTTGAAACGCCCAAAAGTACTTGCATCCAACCCATTATTGCAACCGCATTTGCTGCTTTGTATGCACGTCGTGGCAAAACGGTACGTCTCGACAACAACCACAATCCTGAGATAAGTGAAAGCGTGGTAATACCTAAAATGCGATGATCAAATTGAACGGTTGTAGGATTCTCTGTAAAATTGGCCAATTTCGGTTCGAGTGCCAAAATATCACTTGGAATCCAACGATCAGCCATCTTCGGGAATGAATTATATACTAATCCGGCGTCGAGTCCAGCCACAAATGCTCCCGACAACGCCGTCAAAAAGATCATACCTTTCGTTGAATGTGCCAACATTCGGAACCTTTTCATACCTTTTGTAACTTCACTTTTTAGCTTTTCAGCTGGCAATAGCTTATCAAGCGCTGACCAAAGAAATAACGTATAGAGTACAAATGCAAAAGATAAATGCGTTGCAAGTCGATATTGTGAAACGCGAGGTACATCACTCTCCTTTTGGAAACGATCTTCCAATCCAGACTTCACCATGTACCAGCCCATCAGTCCCTGCGCGCCAATTAATGCCGCGAACGCTACTACACGCAATTTCATCGATCGCGCAAAGTATCCTTTGCTCCAGAAATATATTGCCGGTATAGCGAAGAATGCACCAATCGCACGTCCCCACATTCGGTGTGAATATTCCATCCAGTATATAAACTTGAATTCATCCAATGTCATTTCTTTATTTTTGCTGAAAAAAGACAACATGTTTTTGGTAATTTGTCGTGTTTTCAGTTATGGAGCACAAATTTTACAAGTCATATATATAAGAACGTTTAGGCAATCAAGTTGGCTCGATCCAACAAAATGTTTTATGTGTTTAGAGAGCATCGGGCTAAGTGTGAAATCGCAAGTACCGTCGTAGACGCTCACTCTCCTTTCTGTTTAACTAGGTCAGTTGAATGTTAAGAAGCTTAGAAGGTTTTTTGTGGAATTTGCTATATTTTTTCTATCTTTGCTATTACAGCGTGACGACCACGCCGTAGCTTGTTCACTACTTCTGTGGGCTTATCTGGAATTGTTCTTTGCCAAACTGTCACCAAAATTCCTTAATTCGTCATAATGTTTCCGATTTTTCCCAATTTAATTCTTTCCGCTGCTCGTTAAATCTTAACAAATTCTTCTTTCTTTAGACATATAATTAAGTGAAAACAAATCCCATTAAAAGATCGTCCATCGTTTTAATAAAACGGGGAGTCGATTATTTGAAAGAACATCATAAACATATAGGATCAAGGAACAGATTTGGATAAGACCGAAGAAATCCATAGGCATGCCGCCACAACTTTATCTTAAACAATATTTCCCCATTTTAGAGTCAAATTTGCGAAAAGCCACTTCGAAAGGAAAGCATGTGAAGCACGACGAATGATCCCTGAGCCTAAGTTTCTCATGCTCTCTATAATTATCAATCACTGCCTTGCCTCCTTCTAGAGGTGAAATTTCGCGGAACGCGAATAAAAAATTTAATCATGCTAAACGAAACGGGAGTAAGCGGTACAATAGTTTAACTATTAGATCGTTAGAGATGACGCTACCAGAGCATTGCCGCGAGACCGAGAACATATGCAAATAGCACTTATTCGTTGGCTAAATGTTGACCCGATTATGTTTAAAATTTGAATGTCAAGAGGTTAATCTTAAATTGACTAATAGGCATATCTGGCGTTTAGAGAAAAATAATTTACGTACATTTTAAACTCAGGAAACTGCTTATAATGCTCAAACTCGGCTATCCATTCGGCTTCAGTTCGAGGTCTCGTTTCACCCAAGAGTTTCCAATGGACCATAGATAGACCAGACTCGGTTAGTCGCGTCACACCACCTAAAACGTTACATACATATCAACGTCTGGTTAAAGCGATAAAGAGAAACGATTTGTATTTTCAATATATCAAGCAACACTTTACTTAAACGTTTTGTGGGGAATCGACATTTTTATTTTATGATTTTATATCTTAATAATTAGAACAGGCGTTGGCTGTATAGCGTAATTAGAAGTTGGAATAGTGTTTTACGATGATCTGGAAGTACTTTCGATGATAACACCGAGCACATTACAGATACAATAAAGTAAAAATATATAACCAGCAGTCACACCTAAAATCACAGCCACAAATACCATTCCGCTGCATCCTAACAACCAAGTTCCAACCAGCTTCTGCCCTTTTTGCTGTGCGCTCGAATTTGTTGAACAAATAGCAGTCTGTTGCGATATCCTTTTTGGAATAAGTAATGGATTCTGAAGTAGAAACATTTGTATAAGATGTTCAAAAAGCTTTAAAATAAAAGACAAATAATACCTTGTATTCTGCTTTCGAAAAGACATTCGTCCTTCTTGCAGAGGATGTCATGAAATTTCTGCAAAGACTTGCATGTCTACATACTAACGACGAGCGTAGTCCTAAAGCTACAGATGTAACTAAGCGTGGCGATAGTCCTAATGCAGTGATCATTCTGCACTCAAAAACAATTCGGACTTAAACTGGTAATTATTGAATGTAATTATTATTTGTGCAAACGTTTTGAGTTGATTAAATTATTTATTTTATTCGCTGTTTCTGCATTCAGCAGTATTGTAGGTGGTATTGACTTTGATGTTATTGAAGATTTTTAATTATACACTTTAAATACTTCGTCCTACATTGACAATAGAAATTTTGAATTCATTTGTGAAATTACCATCGGGGGAGGCTTTTCCGTCGCTGTTATTGTCAATTGAACTGTCACAAGAACAAATGTCAAATTTTGATATGTCAAATTTTGGATTGCATTCAAAAGTTGTCGTTTTTGTTGTTGTTTATACTAAGGAAAAGAGACTGCGAATAATTCCCGGGGAAAACAGAAATATCGAAAGAACATGGTTTCTACTCCTAACGGGCCAGATGAGCGGCCAATGCTGGTCTAGATTAACATCCAACAATGTAATGCGATTATATAATCATAATTTTGAAAGTAGTCAATGCCCTCGGTTGGTTTCTATCTGATGTAAAAGAAACAATACAAAAGAAAGTTTCTCTAGAAATCGCAAAATAACAAATTTAGGATGATCATATAAATTCATGTCGGCCGTTAGTTTGCAAATTTCGATGAAATGGACCAGCTTCGTGGTGGAGTGTTTGTGGTGCGGATCTTAGATGATTTAGATTGGCAGAGTATGGTGGTGATTTTAGAGAAACCGCGGGACGTTCCAATTCGATTCTGGTCGATGTCAAAGTGACGTTCAACATTAGATCAGCTGGTTAGGTTGTTGCTATTTAGATCCTCAAACCGAAACAGAGATATATTTTCTACGTCAACGAAATAGCGCGTACGAAGGTTCGGTATTGCTTTGATTCCTTTCAAAACAATATTCCTATTCAATCAAACTGAATGCGACGGTTGCAACCACCTAACCAACATTTGCTATAACTGTGCTTGATCGAGCCATGATACATCCTTTGCTGTTCATTCTAACTGTGCAATGTCCAATGGCAAGTAAAACTGATTTATATCACTTGTTGGTTGTTGATGTTAGCAACTCCTAAATCTGTGAAAGTTAAGAGATTGCTTTCAGTTGTATCAGCCTTTTCCTCGCGTTATTGTTGTTTTTTTTTTGAAAGCGGGCTCAATACTTGTAAATTGCTTGGATAGCTCAGACGCTTGATTGCGTCAACGTTTGCATTTGTTTGGATAGAAGTTGGTTGAGAAATTTCCGCACCGGAAAATGATAAAATTTTCCCAGTCAATTTGGAGAACTAGCGCTCGCATTGAAGCAAAACAATTTCTGAGCTTTCGGCACGGTGTCAACAAAATATTCATCAATCGGACGAGTACCACGGTGTTTCCCTCAAGGAAGCATAAGTCGACGAAGCAGAAGCAAGCAAATCGAAAGAAGGTAATAGGCGCTTATGGAAATGCAACTAGCGAATAAGGGGGGTTTTCACTTCTGAATGTAAGGCAATGCTAGATAACTAAATATCGAGGGGAGTCCACTCGACATCAGGATTATACTTTTGGCAAGCGCACGTCTAAGCAAGTGCTGTATTATTTTCTTTACAGAAATTATCGGGCCTGCATTCTAAGCCTGATCGCCAATTCCACGAAGTTCATTCAGTTAACGTGCGGAAAGAAACAACTGCTAATATGGGTGGCAAGCCCCCAGGCATATCATTTACATTTATGTCGTATAACATCCTTGCTCAAAACTTGCTGGAAGCCCACTCGTATTTGTACAAAGCATGCGATCCAGCCCATTTGGAATGGAAGTTTCGTCTGCAACGGCTGGCAGGAGAGATTCTACCGCTTCGCCCAGAGATTCTCTGTCTCCAAGAGGTTCAGTTCAATCACTTGACAGATATTTTGAAAGCACTCAAAGAATTGAACTTTGACTTCGTTTACAAGAAGAAAACTGGCAATAAAACAGATGGTTGCGCTTTGCTCTACAATAGGGATGTATTTGATTTGGTTGAGAAACACACAGTGGAATACTATCAGCCAAATATTAAGGTGAGCGCGTCTTTTGGGTTATTGATTGGTTTCACGGTTATTTTTGTGATATTGTGATTACAGTACTTACATCCGGAAAATGTAGGTCTCATAGCTAAGCTTTGTATCAAAGGACAACCATCGGCGTGTTTTATCGCTTCCACAACGCATTTGCTGTACAATCCCCGTCGACAGGATGTACGTTTAGCTCAAATTAAGCTGCTACTAGCCGAGTTGGACCATATTTCATTTAAGGAATTTGATAGAGATGGCAAACTCAAACGCTTTCCGATAATTTTATCGGGAGATTTTAATTTAAAACCTCATTCAGCTCCATACAATTTAATAACGCTAGGAAATCTCGTTTATCACAACTTGACCCAACCTACACTTGAATTACCTTCGGACAGTCGAGCGCCGTTAGTCGGACCCAAATTTTTATCTGAGCATTTAGGCATCACAGATAATTGCCAACACTTTGATGTTGTGAAAAATTACTATCAAGGGAAGTCCAGAGTGAGTATGAGTACCGAGAGTGCGAAAAATCGCCCAGTCTAGGTGAATTGTCTTCTTTTTCAGATTCAGAATACCGACAAAAATATTCAATTAAACATTGAGGGTGTTGAAAATGATATGGACCCGCAATTTTTTGCCTCGGGCGAATTAAGACACTTTTTGAATTTAACATCGGTGTATGATAATACCAGAAATGCAGCAACAACGTTCCAGGATGACTGGGTCACAGTTGATTACATTTTTTATAGTCAAAATTTTAGTCCTAGTCTTGATTCGGAGTACTCCGGCCTTCTTCAGCTTTTAGCGCGATATTCATTGCCTTCTCCTAAACAATTATACGAGATGGGTCTTGTAATTCCAAACGCATATTTAGGGTCGGATCATATATCACTAGCAGGAAAATTTTACTTTCAAGGACCAAAAACTGACAATGCTGGTAAATGACGAAAGTTTGTATGTGTGGAAGCTTATAATGGAGTATGAACAATTTAAAAATAAAATAAAATTGTACATAAATAAATTCAGACGGGTTCCATTGATTCAGTTGTAAAGTGACCATTGGATTGTCCGATTCTCGTTGAAAGTTAGAATGAAATGTGTATTAAGTATAAATTTTTGGGAACATTATTTAAATAAAATAGTCATTGATTAGGAATTTTTGTATTTTTCGAAGAACACAATAAATTTTTTTTAACCTTATTTTTGTTATCTCATCTGATTGCGGATCTAAGGTTAAATTGTAATAACATAGTCCATATGATGTCGATACAAGTGGGCGAAGAACTTTAAAATTATGCTCGTAGGTGAAATCTCTTGCAATGCAAAACCCGTTACACTAAATGTGATTTGTGTTGAGCGAAACTGTATGTTGATTGGTGTCAGCCCAGCAGCCTAAAAAAAGAGTTCCCCGTTGCCCATTACCACCAGGCCTTAAGTTCGATTTTTGACAGGTTTTTAAACCCGACAGGGACTTCATTTCGAAACTTTCACTGTCGGTTAACCGACGATCATGGAAGAAAATGCAAAGCTTTTCAATACGACCGTAATGGTGCGTAAAATCGAGTGACGGTCGCACGGCCATGCTGAATGGAGAGCAGAGCGGAAGGCCGTTAATTTCAGACGGGATTGGTAAGAATTTCGGGGGATGATCTTTTCTTTTCATTTACAATCTTGCTGTTCGGATTTGTTGATATTTACAACTCCACAATGTACAAGATCATGTACCGAAAAACAAATGTATCACAACGCGTTTGCGCGGTGGGTACTTTGAATGCTCTTAGCAACCATTAGCCTTTACTAATTTTTACAACAATGTGCAGAAAACAAAAAGGAATTTGATAGACTCAATGAAGATGTGATGAATAAAATTTCAATGAACACCTGTGGGGAGGTTGAAAAAATTAGACCTCAGCTTGTAAGAGAAAAAGCTCAGTCTTGTTGTGTATTTTCGAATACAATAAACATTTCTTGGTTGAAAACTTTTGCAATTGTTATATTCACAAATTGCTGTGTTAAAATATATGTACGTTTGCGCTTAATTGTGCACATTTTGACGATCGTTCTGAAACGACTTGCATTTATTAGTAATTGGCACAAAGTGCAACTACAGTCCTTCAGAAAAACAAAGCAAACAGATAGTGGCAGATAGTCAAAATTTTTGTTCATTTCCATCCAAAGGTTTAAGTTCTGTGATGACACGATTCGTGCAAATATCTCGCGGAGGATATTTAGGCGAAATATGTTATTTCTGAAGGCGCGATGTTTCGGCATCCTTGGAATAAATGTTGGGGTCCTTGCGGCTAAGTTTTCGCGAGGTCTGATATTTTCTTATAACTTAAAAACCTGAAATTAATCGACAATATTCCGTTATTTGTTTCCAAAAAATATATTTCAATTTGTTTTACGTATATAATAAACAATATTTTATTTTAAAAATTTAAACATTAAAATAAATACAAAACAGTCTAATTTTATTCTTATTTTTTTACAAAATATCCCTCTCCTTACAATATTTCAATCCAATCAATCATTTGGATTGAAAAATAATGTCAGATATACAGGAATATCCATTGGATTGTTATTGCCATCTGTATCATTTATTTATAATTTAGTTTCATGTCGCCACGGCATCAAACCGTGCTTGTTGGCTCCATAAATCTTAAGACGACTCTGACGAATAGGGAATATACTATTATTTAAATTATTTTCGACACCATTTATTAGATCTAAATTATTAACGGTTATATCGCTGGAATGTAAATTATCATTTGTCGTCGATCCACTACATATTGACTGATTAATAGGTGACGCGATGAAATTATTTCGATTATTTCGTAGCTGATGAGACGGATTAGTGGTTGGTGATGAAATTTGACTGTTAACTGTAGGCGGGGGGTGATTATGATAATTGTTTTGTATTTGTCGTGGGTTTTGCTGTTGCAGTCGCATTCGACACTGCGAGGTATCGGAATGGCGTTCCGATTCATCGTCGGCGCTATCCACGTCACCTGGTAAGGCAAATGAAAAATGTTATGCGCACAGTAAAGTAAATCAATAGATATATTTCGTAATATATTATTTATTACCATCTCTATTTTTCGAATGAGTTAAACTATTGCTTTGCCTGCTACTTACCATCACTGCTATTTGTGCTGGTTATGAAATGCTCGTTTTTATTAAACTTTCGAATCTTGTTCCTGCGGTAGTACTTGAATTCGCGGGGCAAGGTGTAAGATCGCGGCAATGAAACCTGTAATCAAAAGGTTCAGTATGGCCAAAACTCTTGTTGAACTCATGTAGCTTTTACGTACTTGACTATCAATATCAGATGGAGCATGATTTCCGTTTCTTTCCGCAATAATACTTTCATCTGCTGCCGATACATCCAAATTTTCGTCGCCACTGCTAAATGTTTGATTTCGGTCGGATTCCTGAATCCTGTCAACATCAAGGGCCAACCTGATATGTGATATTATTCAATTTGCATCGTATTCAAAAAATAACTCACCTGTAGGCTGTTTCTCGTCCAACCCAATCATAATAAACGCGTGAATTGTCTAAATAGTGTGGGGCGAGAAGGACTTCCGGCGTTTTTGCTCTTTGCAGTTGCCTTTGCGCTAATTTGTTTGCTACCGTACTTTGGTTTTGTTGTTGCATCACAAGCGAGGGTGTCGGCGGGGTTGATTTGCTGTCAAGCTTCGAACGCGGTGGTGGAATGACGTTGTATGGGAAAGGAAGATTTTCTGCACCCGGATTAGCATTTTCAGTGCTGCTACTATACGTACCCGAAATTTGGCGAGGATGATTAATTTCAAGGAAGATATTTTGATGATTGAGGTGATCGAACATAGCTGTCCTCACAGGACTATTTGTTACATTTCGTTGGTTTAAAGCGTTACTTTGGCCTGTTACAACGTTTCTATAATTGTCTGTGAATGGGTTGCGCAGTCCACTGTGCGGCATCTTTGTACGAGGTAGGACTTGTCGCGTTAGAGAGTTGTTCTCTGCACCCGAGACTTGTGACGAGGGATTTGGAGATATGTTGTTTACATTTGGTTGTTCCAATGCAGGAATATTTATCCCACTTAGTCCAAACGACGAATAAAGCTGATCGAACTGATTGGTGAATTTATTCAAATTATTCAGTTCGTCCAAATCACTATAACGCTTCCCCAAATCCATGTTTGTTGCTGCACACCATTCCAATGGATCTAAATTTATGTGCTTTTTGGCTCGCGGTATTGGTTGGCGAGGCAATGAGGTCCTTCCATCATCGCCAGAACCTAGAGTATTTGTTGCGGGACCGCCTAGCTTTCCCTGTTTGATTTCCTCTTCAATGATTTTCAGTTCGGCGAGTTGTTTTTGCTTTTTCTCTTGCAGTTTTTGATGTATGTTTACTCGCGAGCCAACGCTGCCTTCATTTTCGCTGGATTGTGACTGGGAAAGAGGCCGCCGCCAAAATGGGATGGGCATTGGACCATTGATTGTGGGCGATTCAGAATTCAGTTGTGATGTGAAACCCAGTGTTGGAGGTGGAATGAAAGTTGTAGGTTTTTTCTTTTTGCGTTTCGTTGCTCCACTGCAAGTTGAACAGAAATTTGTACTTAATATCTTGATCGGGACAAAGAGTGACTGAAGAGACAAGGACTTATTCTAAGAGGAGTATGACATATAACAAAGGAAGCAGTAATGTTTTCTGAAGTGGTTTCTTGCCAAGGATAATGTTACCGCTTACTACGATTAAATTTTACAGCTAGTAAATCAGCAACATTAAATTTTTTTTCATATTAAAAATTTTTTTTAATTTTTTTAGTTTGATATAAATCACAATAACTCATCCACTTACTTCCCAACTGGATTTGAAAAGCGACAATTAAACACCCCTGCAATAGGTGGTTGGTCGATACTTCTGCAAGATACAGCCTTAGCTCCGGTTTCATTCGCCTTGGTATCACTGCCACATGCGGGATATCGGCCACCATTTTCGTAACCCAATCGTCTCACGTGAAAATATCTAACGTAAAAAGTCCCTTTTTGTACATATCTCTGTCGATGCAGCAAAATTATATTTACCTATAGTACAAGACCATAAAAAACATTCCACACGCGAACGACCCCAGTACTAATACTGGCAAAAGATACCACTGCGTTGGCCGGATGGGCCATACGCCGACTATCCATAAGCAGACTAGCAACGAGTTCTCCAAAAACATAACGATATAAAAAGTGATCATTTTTTGACGATGGTTCACTTCTTGCAAATTGATATACGCGAAAACATATACGAATGCAATGAGGGCAGACAGAAGTGTTTTTCGCAGTCGAGATATCCGTTCGCCATGGAAAACATTTTTCGGCGAAATCAACCACAGTAGCATGGAAAACCAATGGAGAATAATAACCAGGAACACCCAGTAATTGTAGAATGATGCGTAGACTGTGAGTGATGCTATCCTGGATGTCACTGTTCCCAGTCGCCATAGGAACTGGAATATAACACCGAGCCATGTCAGAACTAATCGGTGAACGTTTTGAAGTCGCACATTTTTGCTGAAGCTGGCGAGAGCCCAACACACACTGAACAGCGACAGAATGGCTGAAACAATATTCAAGTCCTTGAAAGTTCTTTCAGCTTGTTGTTGAACGGCTGCCGGTTGCGGCGAAAGGACTCCGACTATCGAGTGGCCACTTAAACTTTTAAGTTTCATCTCTGCCGTGTTGGCCAAGAATTTGTTGTCGGACTGAATTGTTATCAAAAGGTAAAGCTGTAGGAGGAGCATTGGAGCGGCTTCACAAAAGCCATGAACGAGTCGTAGCATGCACAAGTCACGGACTTCATGCTTCACACGACGCAAATCTACCGGAACGAAGAGCTTCGCATATCTCCACAGAACTCCCAATTGAACAACGTGCAGTGCCACCACAGTATACCGCTGCAGCTTCACATTTCTCTTATAGCTAATCGAAGGACACGTCTCCTTTTTGCTTAGGCCCCCGTTTTGCTGCGGGCTGGTCGACTCCTCATCCGAGTCGGCTTTTACTCTGCTCCAGTACCATCGTAATGAGACAATTTGCGAGACTAGAAGTGAGGACAGTACCAGGCAAAGAACTGCCGCGAAATACCCAACTCGACCACGTTCGAACAGAGCATACCCCAACACCACATCGAATACTACATCACAAAAGTATCCCGCCAGCGAAATCACGTTGAATAGGACATCGCACAGCGGCAGAAATTCGGTCATTATCAGGTCAAATATTTACAAAATAAGGACTAAGCGTTTTGCTCAAACGAAAGATTTAAGCGAGTAACCCGCTCTTGGTCATTGAACTTGTCGCCTTTCGAACATTGCGACATTTACATTCTGCCGCATTACTTGCACTGTCTAATCACTAGCCACTCGGCAACGGTTTCCAACTATTCTTCACTTCAAATAGCGCATTTTGTCCACCGAATACATGAGGAATGTGAAAAAGGTACCCGACGGAAAAACAAAACTCGATTCAAGCGTCAAAAGTGTCTCATCCACAAGGCAGCATACGTTGGTGGTAGTGGTGCAAGATCGGATGCACAAGGCAAAGGGAAAATGTTTGTTTTTGTCGATGCTTTTTACACTTGACCGAGGCAATTTCTGTTGAATTTTTATGATTTTGTTGATATTGATGAACAAACTCGCGGTATCAATCGTTTTAACAGACTATATCACGTTGAATGTGTGATTAGAACGTTAAGAAAATCACAACGCGTTTGACACTTGTTGAGCCCGTACAACACTTGTATGCGTAAATGCTTGAAGCTGAATAGTGTAGAAGAAATTCCATTGATCATGGCACCGCATTCCATTCGGCGCAGGTGAGATAGGTGCTGGGTTGACTGTTGTGTGAAAGGAAAAGCAGCAGGAGTTGAATGTGATCGATGTGCAACGAATAGAATATGGCGTTGATCTTGGATATCAGCATATTCAGCCACGACAGTGTCTCGAATGTAAACGTTTGTATTCGTATTTGAATTTAGGTGAACGTGAATTTTTGTCTTTGAATTCATTTATGAAAATTTTTTCTATGCAAATAACTGTAATCATCATCATGAATTCAAATCACATCACTGGATTACGCCAATATGAGATACGCTCGTTTTATCAAATTTAACACAAGTAATTTAATCTCCAATTTTCAAAATCATGCACTGTTCGCTTGTTATACCGTACAATTAATCTACTCTAATGCGCAACACGAGTTTCACTTTAATGTCCTTCGAATCAACTGTCAAGTGATAAGTCAACATCAAAATTTCTTGAGCGCTTCAATATTTTAAGCTTCAGATTATCAAGTAAAGCTTTAGCAAGAAACGCCTGACTATTTCATATTATGGATTTCATTCATGGATTTCTACATTACGATTCAATAAACGGCGACTGACACATAATCAAATAACCTTAAATAAACTGGTTGTTAGTCGTTATTTTAGTGATTAATAATTAATTTCACATTTATTCTCTTAAACAATTTATTACCAGGCCCATTGTGAATTGTATAAATCATTTAACGGACGATAATATATCAGTTGAGTTGACGGCGATACTTCGAACGTCATCCAAACAAATCCACTGGAAAGATCCTTCCAAACAGATAATAAAATGATTCCATGAATAACGAGGTTAATATGAATACCATTTGCTATTCGACTTCTTCATATTCAGCTCGGCGGGACCACATGAGCACAAGAAACAAATTTCCAGAAATCAAACTTTATCCGAAAATCTATAAGTCAATGCTCACACCATTCATCTAACATTAGTAACATGCGTGCCATCTGTGCGCGTCTTGCGCAATCTCACTTTTGACAAATCACCAGCTATATTGTGAATGGAAATTGATTGCCGACTTCGGCAATAACGATAAGTTATTTCTTGCCACTGCTTTGCGTACTTTGTGCCTCGTTGGGTCGCCTCAAGTCATCATTCGTTGGTGGTGTGAAATATTTACATTTGAATAACTAATTAGTTGCAAACGATGGAGGTGAGTTGTTGCGGAAAGAAGTTCAAGTCATCGCTATTTGCTCATTTGAAATTTTAGATAGAAATTCTAAGTACATCGGGCTCGAAGTCGTTTGGGAAATGTCGAGTGCAATCGAGTACAACAATATGCGAATTGAAGGATATTATAAAGAGCCAGATAAAGAAGGCACCTCATCCGGATCGTCAATCGTTCCGTCTGGAAACGCGAGGAAAGGCGCTAAAGGAATCAGAGACCTTACAGTCGTTAGGTGTTCGGGATGGCGGCAAACTATATCTAAAGGATTTAGGACCGCAAATTGGGTGGAAAACAGTATTTCTGGCTGAATATGCAGGTCCATTGGCTGTTTATTTACTCTTTTACCAACGTCCTCAGCTGATTTACGGAACCGATGCTACGCTGCCCATCAGCACGACCACGCAGTAAGTGTTCTCTTCCAAGTGGCTGCAACTTAGTGAAAGCTTTGCCGACCTTTGACCTAATTATGCATTTCTATCACCGTGCAGCATAGCAGCAGCATGTTGGTCAATTCATTATCTAAAGCGGTTGCTAGAGACGATTTTTGTACATCGATTCTCGCATAACACGATGCCCTTACGAAACCTGTTCAAGAATTGCGCGTACTACTGGGGATTTACCGCATACGTTGCGTACCACGTTAACCATCCGCTGTTCACATCGCCATGCATGGTTCAAGTTTTTGCCGGACTAGCTGCATTTGTGGTAAGATTTAGAAAGGCTTCTTCGCACAAGATGTTGATGTAAATTAATTGCAAATTTTCTATTGAACGGTTGATTGTCGTATTCGGCGGAGTAGCTTAGCGAATTGGGCAATTTCTCCATTCACATCAATCTGAGAAATTTGAGGCCGCCAGGTTCGAAAGTTCGGAAAATCCCCAGACCCGACAGCAATCCACTAACGAGTCTGTTCAAGTGAGTGGTTCTGTTTTTCTCATATGCCAAGTTGTGGTGCTAATCTAACTTGAATACGTTTTTTTGTAGTTTTGTGTCGTGCCCCAACTACACTTACGAAATCGCAGCATGGCTATCGTTCTCGATATTGACCCAATGCATACCAGCATTTTTGTTTACGATCGCCGGCGCTTGGCAAATGGCGGTGTGGGCCCAGGGCAAACATCGCAACTACAGGAAGGAGTTCAACGACTACCCGAAAGGGCGCAAAGCCATCTTTCCATTTGTTTTGTAAGAGGGCATTTGGGCAAACGATGTTTCTATTCTGTTGGCTCTTGTTTTGAGCATTTACCATTTATGTTTCCAACTTAGTTAATTGATCAAATGAGAATCCAGGGAACTATGTTAAGTTTTTCATGACGCGGAAAGCGCTCACATTAACATTAAACTTAAGATTCTGTTTAAGAATTTCGCCAATTGGATCAATTTTGATTTTTATACGGAGCGCATTTAGAGTAGTATAAGTTGTAGAATTAAGAAAATGTAAGTGGTGGTAAAAAAGGCTTTGTAAGACTGTATGCATTCTTTTGAACAATTGGGCTTTGAGGAAATGTGTTTGTTCGCTCTAAGTTAGTAAACAAATAAATCGGAAGTGGATATCAAGAAAAACGTTGGTGGCAAGTGAATTTACATTTATAGCATTTTGCTCGACAGGTGCGAATGTGATTTTTTCACAATAATGCTAATATATATATATTTGTATGTGCGAGTTTAGGTTAAGTTCATCGACTACGGCAATATTGCATATGGCTCCCTTGTTAAGGAAACTATCACTGTTGATATCGCACAATTGATCTTTGTTAAAGATCTGCGTACCAGATCAAATTTTTGTAAATCGGGAAGCGGTATCATAAATTTTTTTGCATCGGATTTGACAATTTGTTATTATTCTCTAATGTCTAATTCTCTAAAGTCTAATGTTTTGGTTCACAATTGACCCGCATGCGATATAATTTCATTGATTGTTCTTGCTGTTGCTCGACACCAAGGTAAAGCAAGCAAACTCGACAAGGCAAGCGTAAAGTTGTGCTAATTCTTGTGTGATCGCCCCAGCGATTCCCGGCGCGGTAAATCTTGAAGAAAGTTCTCCAAGCTTTCACCTTCGCTGCCATAAGTACTTCGGGAGCCCGGATTCCTAATCGCCTTAACGCTATTCCTGATCGTCCCTAACAATTGCTTGGTCCTTGCTTTGTCAGAGTGACCCCAAAAAGCTTGGCTGATACTGAAACCATGTATTTAAAGAGTCGTGATGCTTTTTTAAGACTCTCCCTATAAATTGTTCCACTTAAGCATGGTTTTTATTGGGCTGATTGCAGAATGTAGTGGAACTGTAATATTTAAGTGCAATTCCTTTGTACGTATCATTTTAATTAATTTATTTGATTCTAAGAATTTGCCTTAAATTCTATACAGTCTTTGGTTTTTAATATGCCAAGCATTGTTGTTTTTCAGTTTTAAATTGCTGCCATCATAATTGATTTAGTTCGGTCTTTTGATGAGGAATCACTGGTGTAAACCGTACGGTTTGCGATCCTTTCCTCTAAAGGTTTAAAAACTGTTTGAAATAGAGTTCGCGTTTTCATTTTTCTTGTGCATGTGGCTTTTACAAGTTGATCGGAATTTACTCTTCCTATGATGAAACTTCAATCAAATCTTAATTTTAATGGGGTTCGTTTTCCTTGGGCCTTTCATAATTGCATATATCGCTCGATGCTTCGTTCAACTGCTAACTTTTAGATAACCACCAGTCCACGATGGAGAAAAAAACATTAGTCATGCTTAAAAATCGCCGATTGTTTGAAATGCAGCCTTTAGCAGACGCTCCACCGACGTTCACTCATCCCTAATTCGTGCCAATTAGACGCTTCGCTTCTCTCTAGTGGTCGATTGTTTGTTTATAATATGTATATTAGTACTTTTTCATGCATTTCTTTGTTTGTATATCTTGGCGGCAAAGAAAGTGCTGTTATTTGATAACAGAAATAAGAAATGAACGAGTAATCTGCATTGCCATTATCAATTCTTAACATTCGCAAATGTTAATAATTTATAATGTAAAATATGTTGTAGCAAGTCATCATCATTATTAGTTTTATTTCAATTATCTGCGAGACTCAATGGCATGAACACGTTTGTCTTACGAGAAAGTTTTAAGTTCATGTATTTCCCATTTACCAACAGCTTACGTAATTTATATTACGTGATTCCTCTTTTATTGTGCGTAATCCAAAGAACTCAGATTCAGTCTATTATATTTATTTTTCCAATCTGATAATGATCGCGATCGCCATATGTCAGTTTCAATAAGCAATGAAGAGAAGCAAGCAAGGATCGGTAACGTTTTTCATAAAATTTCTCAACTGATTACTTCTGATATGATTATTGATTACTGATATGAAAAATCACGCTTAAGACTGCATTCAGTCCAATAAAGTCGAAGAGAACTTTATGACCTAAAATTACCAAAATTATTGTAACCAAAAGTACTTCTTAATTTTAATTGTTTTATTTAAGTTTATTTAATAAAGCTAAAGACTAGATTCTCAAGTACATGGGTTGATACGCAAGTCCGCACATATTAGCGTTCATTGGTACTCTAATGTATCCCTTTTCTCCCCAAGTGTCGCCAAATGAGTTCCTCAGTAGCCAATATTCTGTACGTGTCTCCGGGTCTTCGTCAAAGCCTACAAGCGCCATGTAATGAAGTTGGTTACCCATTGTCTGTCTGCATCTCTTTTCATTGTAAATTCCCGACGAGTAAAACATGAATGAGAAGTTCAAAGGATCAAATGCAACTACTATGGGACCGTCTTCTCTAACGATTTCAGAAAGGATTTCTTCATTGTATGGTGGAAGTGAAACAATTTCAACACCTGATGTTCCAAACTCCTCTTCGCTATAGCGGCAATCGCTTGCATTTCCTTGATATGGATATTTTTTCAACGGATTAATGTTTCCATTTTCCATTACATATTCAAACGCTTTTCTCGGTGATAATCCACTGCATCCTAGCTCTCTGGAAATGCAATCTATGAGATTCTGCTCGGAGAATTCTTGCAACCCAGCTGGATATTTGGCATCATGGCCTTCCATAACGGCGACAGCTGCGAACGCCCATCCAGCATTGCATTGTGATGTACCCAACATAGTTTGATCACGAACTGGATTATTTGGTGCAAATCTCCTTGGTCGCTTATTGTCTTTTGGTGCTCGTTGTACTGGTTCTTCTGGCAGTGAAGATGTTCCAATCCACCGATTAGTTGTATTATATACACCGGAAGTCGCAGCTTGGAAAATATTATAGAACTCCTGTTCTGTCCAATCGGCAAATTGATTTACGCCAAGTTTGTAAGTGAAAACTCCTTGTTCGAAAAGAAAATTGTGCGAAGCTATTCGTTCTTTATTGCGGAAATAATTATTTTTTCTCATTATATTTTCCATTGGCTTGTATTGTTTGTTGTAGTGTCTCTATTTAAAGATGGAAAATTTATTATAACAGTACCGAAAATATGCAGGCAACAACAAATTTACCTTAAATGTATTCCACTCTGATATGAGTTGAAGTTCGCAATAGCCTACGGCTAGAGTTGCAATAAAAATTAAAAAGATTTTCATGTTGTCTGGAAAGATAGAAAAAAGGAAACTCGAATCAAGTATTTCTGCAGCTTCTATATCGTGTACTGTTGATTTAATGCAAAAAACGAAGTACTATATGGTAAACGTATTGGAAAAGTATGATGGTAAGATAACTGCTGCCGAGAGAGGTTCATCAAACTTGACATTGGATTAAGGAAATACAATTGTTCTATGATAATAATAGTTCCATCTTACGGCAAGCTCTAGGCTGTCTTAAAGCTGAAACATTTAGAGACCAGAGGTAGGAAGGAGCGCAATTTAGTCAGAATCACAAAAGACCTTGCGCTATGCCGCATACGTTTTGTGCGTTATTTCCAAGATCTGGTAAGTATAAGACTCCCGGTTAATCGTGTAGGCAAGTGCAATTTTATATATAGAAAGATATTCAAAAGCGAAGAACGTATGGAATGCACTCATTGACTATAGGTGCTGGCTAAGACTTAACTAATAATGTTCCCACCTTCTATATGATTACTGTTTTATTTTTATTATCATCATGTCGGACGTATCGTCGAAGAAGCGTAAAATAAAAACTAATTTAAGTTCATAAACTATTCTTATGATAAAAAAAGATTTCCACGGGGAAGTATCCGCTCAGAAAGCAGATATGATTGTTATATTTTACTTTTTGAATCTTGTTAAACGAATAAGCAGGCTCTCTTTAAATAATTTGCTAGCTAAAATGTTGAATCGGAGCTTTTTCCCATCGGGTTTTTCAAAGTCTACAGTCTATAAGAATAAGTTGAAAACAAAAAGTGATCTTCGCGGAAACATTCAACAGGAAAATTGGGTATTCAAGACTGTATTCAGTCCAATAACGCCGAAGAGGTCATTTAACCAATATTAATTTTTAAAACTTATATAATATATATAATATATTATATAATATATAATATAATAAAATATATTATATAATATATAATATTATATATACTTATACTTATATAATAAAAAAATTTAATCATATCACTTGTAGTTCTCATATTGATTTAATTGAGAGAGAGGCAGACGTGAGTTTTGGTACAGCTTGTATTTGTAGTCAGAGATGTACCATATAGCATGATGTTTTGGATTTGGGATCCCTACTGAATTTGAATATGGCTATGAAAAATTTAACAGGGCGAAAAAAAACTAAAGTTGACCGAAATGATTTAAACAAAAGTCGTACCAAGGATCAGGATGACGGGCTTGCCACTCTACTGTTTAGCCTGGCGCCGGTGTATGTTATTGGGAAGTACTTCGTTGATTTCAAAGTAATACTATCATACCAATCCAGTAAAAAAGTAGCTTGTGCTATTGTGCGATTTCGAAATATCTTCACTTTCCCCCCAGAGGAACTTTCCTCTTCTCTTGAATCAACAGGTCTGATATATACGAAGATAAAACAAATGGCTTAACCAATTGAAAATCAGCAGAACTGACATCCAAAAGAAAAACATTGGTTTCAATGTTCATAAGACCCGGAACGAATCACGAGGGATTAAACGACGAACCCGGTGAGCAAATACGACGTTTCATTTGGTTGTGGTGGCTTTTATATCCAGCTGCATACGTAGCAAAATAACCCTCCGTGTAACCGAGTTCATAATAAGGCCGAAAGGATGGTGCTGTGAAGAATCATGTATTCATCTCTTAAAACGGACTATTCGCTCGGTTGTCCACACAAAGAAGGGATATGTCACTTTTAATGTCACTTTCCTTTTTTGCCTTATTGTGCCTTTGTAAACCGAGATAGATGATAGATGATAATCTTACAATATGTTCAGGATGATTACAATATGTTCAGGACCGCAGATACCAAACATCTAGCAGATACCAAGTTTGGATTTTACTGATTTAACAAACGCGTTGTCTGAGTTTCGAAGCATTTAAAGGGTATTTACCGGATATGTTCAGATGGTAAATGCTATAGAATAAAAAAAACCCGAATACTATTCTCATCTGCACACCAGTAAATAAACCAACACCAATGTTGTATGCACCTTACCACGTCATTCACTGAAGCTGAAAATTAAAAAGTCTTTTTATCTTTTTTATCAGTGTCCAAGGACATTGGCTGCTAAAAAATGTTTCTTAATGTTGATTACTCTTGTATTCCTCATTCATGTTCTGCACAGGATTTAGAGAAATCGTTATAATAGCATGTGTCCCGAAATTTGTAGACAAAAAATTATTCTTTAGAAACTAAAATTAACTCACACAATACCCGGCTACAATAAATTATTATTAAAAAAAAAACTAAAATAATAAAATTTAATGTGGTCAGACAAGAACTCTCTACCTCACCATCACATATTATGATGCAAGTTATTTTTAATACCAAAGCTGTTGATGTGCATGTACATTTTTAGATATATACAACGAACAACATCAGAATATTTTTAGTCCTAAAATTAATTCCCTCTGTTTCACGTGGTTTTGTTAAAGAATGCGTTTTATCATACTATCTAAATTCAATTATAAGTTGTACCATTAAAAGATTAAATCATTCCTCTTCTGCACAAGAGTACTTATATTATTTTATATGCGAATTAGTAGATCTATTGCGCTTATTATTATTGTTTTTATTTTAAATTTTATACTTTCTGCGGTACTATTTATTTTTATCATTGTTTAATTACGACTTTTTTCTAACGCATTCACATTTAACCCATTGATAAGTATGGCGAGTTGATGCTAAATAGGTTGCGCTGATAAAACTGACGGTTTAAAAAAAAATGCAAAATCAATTTACAAGGGACTAGTTCTGAATGTTACCGACGCATGTGTTGTTGGTAAGAAGGATAAGTTTTATTTATCTTGCAAACACTAAGGACGAATCAAATATAAGAATTCAAAGGGTTCGATGTTTTTTAAATATTTTTTTAAGCTTTGTTTCCAAATTTCTTAACATGATTCGAATTGACGCTCACTCGCTGTAGAATCTACCAACACAAACTTACAAAATACAGAAAGTGGACAATCTGCCCATTATTGACATAAATTTACGGGATACACTAGGCTGCAACGCAACTGTCACTGAATTGAATTAAAGGGCACTACACTCATTATAGACCGATTCCGAAGAAGGTCATTGATAAGAGAAACTTATTAACCACTTTCACCGGAGGGTCTTACCTTTCCCGAAGCTTGT
The DNA here is from genome assembly GCA_954870665.1 of Stratiomys singularior. Lineage (NCBI taxonomy): Eukaryota > Metazoa > Arthropoda > Insecta > Diptera > Stratiomyidae > Stratiomys > Stratiomys singularior. The sequence goes on along the minus strand of OX940881.1, from coordinate 5,697,385 downwards.
GAAGCGTGAACTATTTATAGTAAAATTTTATAAGGACCATCAAACAACCACGAGGGCTAGCTGCTATCAAACCGAATTATATGTGTTTCGATGCTCTTATATACTTTCAACTTACATCATAAAATATTCGGCGACTTCTTTGTTTAGAAGATTCGCACTTTCTTTGTATAATATTTATTTTATCAGTAAAAGTAAACAAGAATATCTCCAAAAGCTCTCCCAGTTTCTTATACGAGTGGAGCATTCGCATATTCAACGAATAAAGTAGTGTTTCTGTATAGTTTTGAAAAAAGGGAAAATATTTACGTTTTCTTAACATGTTGGCGTGTATTAAGACGAAGGATTGCAGGTTCACATTTTGCTCAAGGGAAGAGGTTAGTCTAGAACTTTTGTTACGCACATATTAGGTAACAAGTAGAGTGGAATGTGCAAAACGACTGTTTTTCTACATAGTTGTGTCTAGAAAAAATGTGATTTTTAGATGCCTCAAGGATTTACATAAAACTAAATATGAACTGCTCGTTCTATCGGCTTACACAGGATCACAAGACCCATGGGATGTCAAAAATGTTGAAGTCAAGAGCTGATATTAAAACAAAATACCAAGCAATATGTTTACTATAGATCCAGACGACTCACTTGGTGGTAAGAATCTGCTTGCAGAGGATTAAGATATGACGCACTCTGCAGTGAAAGAGGTTCAATTAAGGCTGCTACTGTGTGCACAATGAACTTGAACATTCAGCACTTTTTGAGATATTCTCAGATAATTTAAATAAATAAAAAACTGAATCAAACACGAGCTATTGTATTGGGTTCAACGAACTTTTTGATGTCCTGCGCATTATGGTATGCACTTAAATTATGAGTTTCAACAGAAAAAACATTTAAATTGATAATGTTTGAGGCAACGAAAAATAATTGATTAATTACTTTGAAAAATATCTTGATCGATGTCTAAAATAAAAAAATAAAATTAATTTGAACTGACTTCGCGATGCAATATTCTTTCTTCCAACACCAAAGGAAAACTAACTATTAATTAAGAGAATATATTTCACTTCTCTGTGAATCTAAGAACTATTTGTTTCTGGCGAGCATCTGCAGATTTTCGCAGAGTATCTTCACCGACTTAGAAAACAAAATACCATTCATTAAATTTCGACATCTTTTTATTTGGTTTTGTCACTGTGGAATTTTTTCTAAGCTATTGTAGCTTACGTTTTACAAGCCTTTGACGAAAATTGGTCTTGAACCTATTCCTATTCTTTCTTCTCGTGTTTACTTACAGTCAGTTTTCATAAGAAAATTTAGTTTTCTAGGTTACATATTATTCGAATGATAAAAATATTTTGACGGCTTAAAATTTGTCCCTTGCAAGTGGGATTAGTTAGATTGAGTGTTAAGAGTGCTTTTATTTGTTTCCTGTTTGTTATTAGAGAGTAAAAATATTCATGACCATCAAGTTTACTAGGGTTCATTCATAAGCGATGCACATTCAAAAAGCCTGAAAAATGTGCAAAAAGAGAGTTCAAATTGTGCATGTATGGGCACAATGTGAACAATGGGTAAAATTTGACAATGTATGTGTCCGGTATTCTTTATTATGCATATAAAATTTGCCGAAATAAACGATTAATGAAGGATTATTTTATTGTATTGAGCAAATTCGTGTTCATCAAAACGCATTGACACTATTTTAAGATCTATCGAATAATTCAAAGTGAATAAGGGAAAAATACTGCTTTCTTAGCCCAAATATTACATAATTTTTCAGGTAAATGCGTGAAGCCAACAATGAAAAACTTCTACACTTTGTGGTTGAAATGTTAAATCAAGTTGTTTTCATAGGCTCATTTTGAAAGCAAGCCACTTACGTTGAGGGAGCTGAGCAATAAACGGTGTAAGTGATAGTAGGAGGGTGTTTATTTAAAAAGTGCTAGGGTCCAGGCTGTCTAGGGTGCTGTGTCTAGAATGTATGATAGATGCATCAGAATTTATTAACGAAAATTGCAAGTTTTGCTAGCAATTACGAGCCATACTTAATCGAATTCATCAAATTGATGTGCAGTAAGCGTTTTGAAATTCACCAAACAACAATACTATTCGTATATTTATATTTGAACCAAGCATAGAGAGCATTCGAGGTATGCAAGGGTATAGTGCATACAATGGCATATACATTTTTGGGATACGGTATTCTCATGAGCCCATTCCCAAGCGCAATATTCTGATTTTATCTTATCAATACTTACGTTTCCCTTCTATAGTGAACCAAGTCGTTTCCTAAGAGAGGTTCTTTTCACATTTCTTAAAAGATTTGTTTTACTCCCACTGGTTGTGAATATTTAATATGTCTACATAAATATAATTTTTGATTTGATTCAATTTGCTTGGCTCTAACTAGAACTTGTGGATATCGGAGTCAGTTTCTGGTAATGCTTGGTGAATAATTTGTTAAAATCGGAAAAGAGCAAATTTTTGAATTTCAGCTGTCGATAAAAACAGACAAGCACGGACGCTTTTGTGAATCTGTGCAACAATTTTCTTGGAAAACCCCCTTGACAGCAATTGCTGATCTTATTTCAAAGATCAAAGAGCATCTTTTTGCGTGCCAAGTTTGCGAGTGTGGTTCATTATCACTCGATCGATAATTACACCTTGATACACCACTCAAGGCCAAAATCATTTTGATTGTGGCGTGATCTGTGGACAGGATTTTTACTTCTTTCCTTAAGTCATAAAAGAAATTACTGATGACGTCAGCACAATTAACCAGGCAGATGTTCTTCTTTTCACGATCAAGAAGCTGAAGAGCTCTGTGTCCACCGATGGATAGATTACCGGTCGAAGGACTCACGAATATAGTCGAGAATCAATGGTCTCTATGGTTGTTTTAACTCCTTCGTGGTTGTGGTAGTCATTCTCTAAATCACTGGGCAGTGGCTCGATTTGTATATGGAATAATTGTTCTCCTAAGTTCTTAAACATTCTCAAGAAAATTCGCATAGCTCTATGATTTACAGACCGTGTATAGTAATATCGAATTGCACATTTTTAAGTTTCAGAAGTTTACTGTTTTTAAAGTGTTGATTTGGGTGGAATTATATGAAAAAATATCCTGAAAACTATTAAGATGTTATTTCATGGGTTTTTGTTAGTTAAAAATCTGTTTGTGAGTATCAGTATCATATCGCGAATACTCAGTTTTAACTAGTGAAAACTACTAGTTATGGTGGTTTGCACAATTAATTCAAACTACCTTGAGTCCATATCAATATTTACAGCATGTGACATTGTATAATCCATAAATGATAAGTATGCTCCATCAAACAGAAGCTATTGACTTAATTGAAAATTAAACTTACTGCATAATATGTTTTCTTTTTCTCTCCGGGAGCAAGGCCCAGGCGCCATCGCTGTTTATCTCAAAGAAATTTCACTGTCAAGGACTCAAATGCCGTTGGAAATCTTGTGAATCATAATACCTTTAAGTTCAAAGCATACCTTGATAGAATGTTCCTACCGTCTATCACGTCGGTATTCTTGAGTTAAAAAAAGAAATAATGCTCAGTGCTTACAATTTAAGCATGTAAGTATTCAGAAAAATCACTTGTAAACTTTGCGGAAGGTATAATTTTGTCTAAAATTTAATTCTTGTAAATATCTACAAACACTTTTATCGTAGTAGGAAGTGAAAATATATTTATGAGACTGCTTTCAAAATAAATATTAGATATGAGAAGCGTGCAAACATCTATACTCGTAACATGTCAAAAAAATTTAACTTGTTTTATCTAGTCGAACTAACGCGTTCACGGGAAAGAGTTTATAAGAAAATGCTTAGATCGTTGCCGGCCAAATCAAATCGTAAATTTTATTTATTGAATTTAAGTTTAGAATAAAATTTAGTGAAATCAATCGCGATTACTAGTACAGTAGAATATGTGACTGCACACAAATTGTAATATGAATCCGCTGAATAGAGTGGGCAAAAGTAGTATATTCAAATGAAAGTCGTTGTAAGGCGTAAGGATCCACATCAATATTTTGATTTTTCATAGTTTTTGAACCTAAACGCCTAAATGTAAGTATAAAACAATTTGTCGATTGCATTTCGTAACATGTTGGAGATGTTGATCTTATTTTTAATATCTAAGAAATTTAAGGAGTTATACTGGCATACACTTGGCTGAAACGTGTTGTTCGTTGTTTTCAAGGCTCGCAAGTGGCACTGAGTGTAAGCAAGTTGTATTATGGGTAATCCATAGATGTTTTATTGAGTAGACCCTCTGGAATGCGGGAATCATCACTGACGTCATAGGTTGTTGCATCAAATCTAGTTTTGCAACCACCCCTTTGATCTTTAGGGTTGCTCGAACCAAAATTTTGTCGTCTAATTTAAACGTAAGAATTATTTTCTCTATTAATTATGTCTGTGAGTCAGCTTGAGCTGGACATGAAAGGAATTATTCGTAAAGTATACAAGTGAGTATCAATGAGAAGAATGTCTTAATTATATCCAATTGTATGTTATATGGAATTTGAAATCAAAATAATTCTCCTTGCATTCAAATGATTTCGTACTGCTTCGAATTGTTACATGTTGATGTCATCAAAATAGCAATGACCTCGAAACTAAAAAGACGAAATACAAAAATTTGAAAGTTTAGTAATTATTTGAAAAGAAACGAAACCTTAAGGCTTTCACCCCAACTAATTATTAGTATTAAGTTTTTTCAAGTTTCAAAGAATTTCTTACAAGTCTCAAGCTATGTCAATTTTCTCACGCTGAAGTTAAAAAAATGTTTGATTATGTCTTGAATTTCAAATAAACATAATAAAACTTGAAGAAGAATCTAATTTAGCATCTGTCTCACGATAGTTGAAACTAAAAATACTTAAATTGAATATTCAAATTATATATAGCACATCTTTATATGACATAGAAGTAATTCCAGTGATAACGAATAGTCAACAGAAAATTGTGTGAGAACTTTAGAATAATTAGTTCAGAGGCTATTTTAGTGATATGTACCAGTTTAGAAAATTATGGTTCGCACAAAAAAAAAAAGAAAAAGAAATTAATATGTGTAGAACGTTTTTCGGGTAGTAATTACTTAGAACTATCTCTATTTGTCGATTATGTCGTTTTCGGATGTTTAGACGCTTTCGTTGACTTTTATGTTAAGCCGGCAGAAGTAGAGAAAGACTCAAGTATATTGGTTTTGTTTAAATTCTTTGATATAATCCGTTTTTTAAGTGTTAACAGCTTGATTAAGACGTAGTGACTTAAATTTTGACATTTAATTGAAATATGTTCAGTGATCTTTAATCTAGAAAGTAGAGTTGCAAAAGTCCACATCTTTCGTTTTATTGCAAAAACTATGTTCTATGAAGAATTTATAACCAAAACCTTTACAGAAAATAGGGTATGAATTGAAAAAGGTATATAAAGATCGACATCAACATACACTCCTACGTAAAAAGTGACGAAGCATCGTGGATTCGTAACAAAATCAGATAGACACCAGAAAAATTCTGGCCAACACCGTTTAAAAGAAAACAAAAAAACAAATAGGTGTTCTAATAAGGGATGCTCTAACTAAGGGCAGCGCAGTTGAAATTGGCAAGCCTGATGGCAACATCGTCTTCCTCAAAAGGTTTGAGTTGACATTTTTTCTTCTGGTATCACCTTTTGAATACACAGTCTATTGATCCACGTCACATGACTTCAAAAATGAAAAATATACATAGTTGTTGCGAGATTACTCAGTACTGTTGCAGATTACAATTTAAACATGGGCGGCACTGAATTTATGAACCATATTCTCAACGTTTGCCGTATTCCAGCTCGTATTCCATTCGGCGTGGAGACAGTAAAGACTGTCCAATCAAATGAACGTGGATTATTGCCGATGAAGATTGAGTTATCTTCAAAGTTGGCATTGCATTGTTTTTTATCGAAGTTCAAAAACTCGTAATTTTTTGTGCTTCTGGGCCCCTTGATGACGGAATCGAACAAAAGTTGTTCTAAAATTAATACTCAATCAAACTGGATTCCTAAAGAGGATATTTACAAATTAAATCCGAACGATGTTTAACTCTTTGAGCACCCAGCCTTGTATGTTTGGCAGTTCAGACGCAGCGGAAGATTATGATCCGGAGGGTGGGAAAAATTTAGCCAAAAACAAAGGCAACGTAAATTACAAAAATTTTTACAAAAATTCTTTTTAGTTTTCACTTCAGACAATGTGTGTATAACTTTATTGCATTATGTATTCCTGCCGTTATAGTTTTCTGCATAGAAATGGTAATTATTCAATCAAACAAATTCATGAAGCATTTCGATAAATAGTTTGTTTTCGTGGCCGAAGTTGTAAATAAATCTTGTAAAATATGATATTGAAATCCATGGCCTCGTTATTTGATTTTCTTCAACATCTGAAATGATCGGGAAGTATCCAAGTACCAAATTTAAAATTTATTTTTCTTAGCGTTGACCTCAGTTTTACAAATAGAATCGATTGAATATTTATCAATTGAACTAAACCGGATTTCAATCTTTGCATTTTAATTTGAAACGGTAATTCCCCGATTTCTCATCTATCTTTGAACTCTCAACTACCTATTTCCAATCAAATTCTTTAACACTTTAAAGGTAATCCCAAATTGAAAACACAATTAACTGGTTTTGAACTACTTCAGTCACTTTCAGACAAAGTTGTTGTCTGTTGCTATAAAAATATTAATAAATATCATCCAATTTAAAAGCTAAATTCAATTTTAGTCTAATATTTGTTGTGGCAATTGTTAGCATTTGGTAATGGGCAAGACCAACTAATTCGGTGTTTTAATGTATTAAGTTTAAGGAGTTTTGTATCCATATTTTGAGATAATTGCGTTGAAATGGATTATAGTTCCATTAATGTGATCAAATTGTAAATAAAAGATCGTTGATTGGGCTTTTAGTAATCATTATACTTAAAAGTCAGACGAATGAAAAATTGAGTGCAAAAACTCGTCAATCCAAGGAAGTTTGAAAAAAAAATGCTATGATTTTTTTACCATAATAAAAATTATTATCGAAGTTGAAATCAAATTGGAAATTTGCTACATTCAAAGTCATACTGTTCCTGTTAAAAATTTACGCCTAAAAGAAAAAAAAATGCTACACAATAAATGCAAATCAAGGACTTTTTGGAAAATGTGGCCCTTCATTTTAATATCTTAATTTCAACCAATTATTAATAAGCAAATATCGATATTACCACTCCACTGTATTTCAAAAGTATGGAGCAAAATTTTTGTACAGGATTCAAACAACAATTTCGATGTGAATCTTGGGTTAGGGAATAAAAGATCCTCTGGGGAGCACCAGTAAATTTTATTAGTTAAATTTATTTTAAATTAGTACCAAAAAGATTTGAATTTATTCACAAGCATATACTTCTGGTTATCGATTCGGTAAAAACATTTTGAATGATAAATTCGTTTAAACTTTTCATAGTTTGAATTCCTTCTTTGAGCAATACCTAATTAATCGGCTCTTAGAAATAAGAAGGAAGGGACGACACAGACATAGTATGGTATGTTCATTACAATGATATTTAAAAAAAATATAATTTAAATATGACAAACGGAGCCTATAGATATCCACACTTCTAAAGATAAAGATCTGATCATATTGTCTCAATTTGGACTTGATTTAGACATTGAAACAACTTAGAATCTAAAGGTTGTTGAGAATCGGAGCAGCTTTGAATATTGTTTAAGTAGCATTTAAGCATTAAGCATTAAGTAGCATCAGCAGGTTTTTTCCGATCATCAAAGTAAAGAAGGATTTCATCTGCGTGAGCAATGGATCCCTCGATCAGCTTCCTACTGAATATCAGCAATGTGTTTGCGTCGGTTGTAAAGTGTGCACTTAATGGACATCTGAAGACATATCATCTGATGCCAAACATGGGTAACCAATTATGCAAGAAGTACGAAAGTAACCTTAGCAATATTACCAGGAATTTTATTAAAAGGATTACCTAATTGCTCGTAAGATGCATTTTATGGTGTTTTTATAGTCAACATGTGAACCGATAAATGTCTTTTGTAAGGTTAGGAATGAGGTTTCTTATGAACAGTTTTCGCAGAAGATGCGCCAGATACGGAGATCAACGCTTAATCGATATGCAATACGTGAACAAAACCCCTGAATATGTGTGATGCACGTTCATGTCCCCTTAAAGGGTTTTCGCTTCCTAATATAATGACCTCAATTTCAAGTTGCTTAGCAGCAAAACACTCTTCCGAACAGCGTTGATATTAGAAACGAAACGAAGGAATTCATAGGGTGATTGAAAAATGAGGATAATGTGACAAAACAGAATTTTCTTTCGTTTTTTGCTCGATTTGAACTTGAGGGACCAGAAAATCCTTCCAACATTCACGTCCTGAATTTCAGGACGATTGAGTGATGTGTAATATTTGAACTTACAGGGAATCTAATTGCTGTGTATCCTAAATGGTTTTAAGCACTGTAGTGCTCGCAGTATTTCAATACTACTAAGTACAACATTATTCATGTGATGCTGATTTGTCATTAATTCCTAATTATTAATAATTTTGCTTTCATCAGAGGATTTCTCCTAAGTCTTTGTTCGGTTATTTATTTATTTATCAATTTTTTAATGAGATCTTATGACATATGCGCTTCAAGATAACTTCAGACTTCTTTCAATGATGGTTTAATTTTGATTTTACTTGAAGTTCGGAGAGGTTTCAAAAAGCATTTGATTCAAATGTTTTTCAAAGCAAACATAACGTGTATGTTTAAAAGACAATTCAAACTTGATCTGGACGATGGAGCAAAGAGATCCTTGAACTTGAACGCGATTCTGTGCCAAATATTGTAAGTTTCCTCTTTCTTAAAAAAACCCACTTGAGTTTGGTCGATCCCCGCAAAACTTGTTTCTTTTCTCAGTGTCGCAAACATCCAAATTGATAAAAATAAAGGCGAAAAACACTCACAAAGCTTGTAGAGATGCTCTAACATAATAATGGGTGACATCTCGTTTTTAGTAGCGTCCAAGGATTTAAAGTTGATTGGACGCCGGAAAAAGTTGTTATGCAAAGCCAAACGTTCTCTTCTTTGACGAAAACTACACGTATCTTGGTATGATGACTCAATTTACTGTAACATTAGTAGCTAACACCTTTGATTACAACTCAATTATAAATTCAAGCGCCGGCAAAGACCTAGACTCCCGACAATCTATCAGATTTTGCTTAAAATAAATAGGAAATTTGGTTTTTATAATGCAATAATTGACAAACCGGTATAACACCGACGTATGTTAATGGATCAACTTGTCGATGTTCTTAGAAGATCTTCAATAAAGACGTAAAGAATGTAAAAAAAGGTTAAGTATGAAATTTTTGATTTTGTAGCGAGTATAAACAGACTGAGGGGAAGAAATTCATATAATTAACATAGAAGGGATATCAGAGCGATCATCTATAAATACGGTTGTTGACTGTTTTCACGGCATATGTGAGAAATAGTTTTTGAAGGCAACTTCGTGATCTGCGAGTAATACGGAACCAGTAAGTGGATATTTGTTGGGTTTATTTTTTAATGTTTAGGTAATTTCTTGGCTAATTACGAATTGCGTGATTTTATAATAACAAGTGGTAACTATCCAAACCTGAATAAAAAAGTTATTTGTTGTGACCAACTATTCCGTCAGAGAATTACCGATACTAAACCACTTAATTAATTAATACCTCGGATGGGTTACGATGTTATCTCGTTCACCTTGACCGGAACGGAACGTTTATTTGCCATCTTATATTTGCAAACTTTGGTGTTTATTGTAATGAAATTAATTTTCTTATAAAACTGAGACCCAATCAATAGTGATAAGAAAATTGAAGTGAAGGCATCCAGTCGATTATTGTGGTTGTGAACGCTTGATTTATTAGCAAGTTGGTTCACAAAGTTTTACGTGTTTATTTTTGTGTGAATTGATCCAATAACTTTGTGGGCTTCTCCTCCTTGAAAAAAAAGCCTATTCTTCTTTCGATCTCGGTTTGCAGCACGAAACGGTTGTATCGTTTTTGTGAGTTTTGAATAATTTTGTCAAAAATAAAGCAATACTACAATGCCTTAAGAAATTAAGTATCTTAAGTATCTTCAATAGCACAAACGCTCTCACACATTAATTTTCGACCAACTATCAAGTCTACGTTATCGAATATGCATTTTGCATACGAAGCACTCGACCTCAACCTGAAAAACACGAATAATATTTTTGAAACGCATATGGCTCCCTACATTTGCGAATATGTTTATATCTTTATAACAATTTTGATGTCAATTTCCTATTAGAATCGATTAAACACGTTTTTCAGTTCGGTTTGCGTTCGAATGTTTGGTTATAATTTACATATTTTCTGTAAAATTTGTATATCACATGACCATGAAGATATTATTCTCCCTAAATTTGATCAGAATAATTTGGTCAAGAAGAGTTTATATTTTTTATGAATTTTTTCTGAATTTGTAGACCGGATTTGATGATGTTTATAGAATTGCTGTTTGTAGTAGTAGAGGATTATCATAGGATTGTCTGATGATTTAGGAAACTCCAACTTGTTAAAAACAATCGCCATAACGGGGAACATGTGATGATTCATTCGTATTTCTTTTGTTAATTCACATAATTTCTCTTTTTTTTTGAGATTACTACATCAGGCTTAAGAATTGTGCAAGCCAATCTTGTTTTATTATTTGTAGTAGGTCTTCGAAAAGAATTTTTGTCATTCCTTGCTTCTTTTTGTACCAACATTTCGCAAATATGCCATCTTCGAGGTATAGTTTTGTTCTGACTCATTTTATTGCTAAAACTTGGAAAATAAAAGCAAGTAGTTGTATGGCCAATATGACCGTCTTGTCTTGAGTTATCAATTTATCGTTTAATCTGCAAAACTCAATCAAATCGCTCAGCTCCTCGTTAAGGAGGAGGTTTAGACCGTCCATTGTTAAATTTGAAACGAATACGCTAGTAATGTTACAATTACGCAAAATGCGGGCGACAGTAATTTCAACCTTAAAGTTCTTGCGTTGATTTGTTCTGATTTAGCTTATTATTTAAATAAATGTGATTATTTTTATATAAGAAATATCAGAAATGTTTGTCGATTGTAGATAATAAGTTAAAGGCAAGATATATCAACCAAGAACGTTTCAAGACTTTACACATGGACGTTGTTCTCAGCAACATCAAGGCAACAGCATTTCAGTTGCATCAAATGCTTCCATTTTGAATAGCGAGAAATTGCATTCAGGTAAAAGCCAGTCATCGCAACGCTGTTTATAACTATCCGTTGTATTTTCACTCAAAACGGAAAATTAAAAAATTTAAAAACTAATTAATTGAATTCTAATTCTTGAAATATGTCCATTACGTCCCCATTCGGTGATCACGCTTCGAAAACTAGAAGGATAGATTTGTGAACATAGGTCCAATATGTTTATATGTTATTTTCACATTTTTTAACGATATTCTTTAATCCTCGAATTGTAAGTATGGCAGGAAAAATAAGCTTCATTTTCTCTGTAGATATCTTAAAATTAATTATCATTATGCCGGAAGTGTAAAGCCGAACACAAACTTCAGAGAATTATTTGAGTTTTGGCTGGACTTATCCTTAAACTTTTATAATTTATTCCAACAGAATATCGTGTTAATTCTTCACATGCGAATTATAACTTAAATAATAGTTTTATTGTATGTGAAATAATTGTACGTTTAGTAAACTGTGAAAATCTTCCATTTTGATCACTTTATTTCAGGTATCATGAAAGTTCTCTTGATTTTGTCGGCGCTAGTCTCTGTTGTTATTGGGCAAGGACTTTTTGGTGGAATAACAAACACCCTCAGTCAAACAGTTGGACAAACAGTCAGTCGGCTTCCATTTGCATCGCGGTTGCCCAGTGTCTCCCAGCTTCCGCTTCCTGGTACTATCGGAAATTTCGCGGACTTTGTTGTAAGCAGAATAGAATCCGCCTGTTACAGTCAAATCAAATTTTCCGATATTTTTGCAGTCAAAAACTGGAAGACAATATGCAACCAGAGCAGAGAGAGTACTTCGTGAAAATATTTTCAATGCAAGAAAAAATATCGTCGAACAGAGAAATCAATTGTTTGCATCAGGTAAGAGTGCGTTCGAAACGGGATTGAATTTCCTTTCCGATTTGAAACCTGAAGAAATACTTTTGGGCTTGACCGGTCGTAAGAAGTCATCAAAGGGAGAGTGAGTAACTTGTAGGCGAAAATCATGCCTAGATTTTTCTAATAAAATCGTTTGTAGATCAAAGATAAAGAACAGGAAGCTGGCAGCTCCTCCAGTGGCAACAATTCCTGACTCGTTCGATTGGAGGGAAAAAGGAGGCGTAACACCAGTCAAATTTCAAGGTGAGTGCTTTTTTGTGCGTATCAGTGATTGAATTATATAATTTGATCTTCAAGGGTTTTTCCACTCATGATTTTGTGTTAATTTTAGGCCTCGAATGTGGAGCTTGCTGGTCATTTGCTGTCACGGGGGCAATCGAAGGCCATCACTTTCGCAAAACTGGACAATTGGTTACCTTGTCCGAGCAACAATTAGTTGATTGCTCCGCGGAGTATGGGAATACTGGTTGTGACGGCGGATACCACGACTATGGTTTCCAATATGTTATTGATAACAAAGGCATTAGTAAAGCTGAACCATATCCTTACATGGAGAAAAATGACAAATGTAAATACAATCCAAATGATATTGGAGCTACCATTCGGGAATATGCACCGATTCCTCCAGGCAATGAAACAATGATAAAGGAAGTTGTTGCAACATTGGGACCAGTATCAGCATCTGTTAACGCTGCACCTGATACGTTTGTTTTGTACAAAGGAGGAATTTATGATGATGATGAGTGTAATAAGGAGGAGGTGAACCATCAGATCTTGATTGTTGGGTATGGAACGGAGGATGGTGGTGATTATTGGATTATTAAAAATTCATGGACGGATAAATGGGGCGATAAGGGCTATATGAAGCTGCGACGCAACTCCAATAGTTTCTGCGGAATCGCAACAGAAGCAAGTTATCCTGTCGTTTAATGGTTGCATCAGTATTCTAAAGCTCCAAAGTCAGTTACGAATTGAATTATTATTACGGAAATACATTTAATATTCAAATTGAAATACGCTTCTTGTTTCTTTGTAATTGAACTTGAAAAAGCCAGTTACATTTATAGGAGTGAGATAAACATTTTCGGCTTGATAGTTAAAAAAGTACTTATTGATTCTTCCTACAAACGGAAGTATTCCCAATACACTGGGAGGAGCCGAGGCTTATTAATCACCAAAGTGAAAAAGGAAGCCGAATCTCTTCAGTGACAAACTGGCGCATGAGAAAAAGCCCCTGCGAGGTCAATTGACCTGCACGAGATATATTTTTTTGGCAAAACTGACTTAAGGTTGCTTAATCTGTAAATGAATTATATTTCACTTTCATTTCTCGGCACTCTGGAACCTTTCAGTGCACAATAAACGGATAGTAATGAGGGTAATGAGGTCTGAGTGGCTGTTCGGATTAATACTCTTAGTAGATAATACTCTTAGTCATACCAGAAGCGGTTGATGAAGGCGAAGAGGAAAAAACCCTGGGCACTGACACGGAGCCTTGAACAATTCGTTTGTTAATGCATTGCGTAGGTGGTGCGAACCGCGGGATGAGTATAAGAAAAGAGAAAGGACTTTCGCCATGTGGCAGGAATGGTGAATGAATTAAATGTCAAATCTCTGGTATGAAAGCTATGAAATGGGCACAAACTCTTTCAGTTAGAGAGTGTAGAAAATCTTTAGAATTCCTACAATTTATACAGAAATTTAGAGCCGAAGATTGATGATTTGAACAGTACATAATACCAGATCGTAAATAAATGAAAGCACGAAGGGCTTTCTTTAAAAGATAAAAGGAGTGATCGGAATTTAAAGCCTGTTTGCTTCCAAATTCATTATAAGAGTCTTTTCTTGAAGTGATTAAATTGCGGGGGTGAAGTACGATTAGCATTAAGGAATTCTTACTACTGAGGATATGTAAATTACCATTATCAAGTACAAAAAAAGTTTTTATTAAATTAATCTAAGCATACCATAGCCAACTATTAATTTAACCTGCTTGATTCAGTGAAACTCGAAGTCGTCCTCCTTGTGCATTGCTAGTTTGTGTCCGACTTCCTCCAAGTACAATTCGGATACGTCTTCCATTGTTTCTATTTGTATTCGTATTAGCATTTGTATTTGTGCTTGTTGTTGAGACCGGTCGCAATCGGAGTCTTATAGTATTAAATCGAATCCTCTGAGTCTGACGTGCAGATCTGACTAAAGTTGAATCATCTTTAAATTCATTTTCTTCTAGATCCATCTAGAATTATAAATGAAAAAAACACATTAAATTAAATCTACTAACGAAAACGAATGATTTGTAACTAAGAACACAACAAGTGGGCGTTGCACTTACACTGAGTACAGCAGGAAGGATAAGGCAACATATTAACATAACTACTCCGAACGATTTCATATTGATTCCTGCAAAGCCGTAAGATAAAACCAAATTCAGGCTATTTCAGGTGATATAAAAGTTTAGGCAATGAAACGCCACTTTTATATGAATTCCAAAATAAAATGATATTGTTGATTCAATTGTTGTGTCGCTTTCGTTGAACTTTGTTCTAATCTATAACAAAGATTCTATTGAAAATAAAAGATATTTAATATTGAGTTAACGTGAGTAATGAAATGGGCACATTCTATTTCAATGTTAAGAAAAGCCAATAAGCATCGCAAATTTTCTCAATGAATGTCACAATTGTTTGCCTGATTAAATATTTCAACTCTCTCATGAACAATTAAAACGAATGAATTATTGTTGAGTAGAGGGAAATGAAAAATATAATTTTATTATTTAAATTTAACTTTCCTGGTGCAAAAGAGAGGAAGGACCATACATTATGATTTCAAGTGTAATCAATGCCATTCATTAAATTTGGTACTGGATCAGAATACATTAGAATGACATAGAAATAATTAGGCATGTGGCAAAAATAAAAATTAAATAGGTAAGAAACGAGGAGAGAGTAACACTACCATGATATTACTAGTTAGGATAATACAGGATATGTTGGTGTATTCATTTATGAATTTTCAAAATATTGGGTTGCAAAAAATTCTGGCTTGAATGGGGAGTGCCTGTCTCTGATCGCCAAAGGAAACAGGCAAACGGTTACTAGGAACGGACTGGTCATCAATATCGTTGATAGAATTACAACTTTTCGCCAGAACTACGTCCGTTTGCAGTTGTTAGAGTACTTTCGCATAAATTAATAAGCTACAATCACCTTGTTCAGAATCTTTGGTTTTGAAATGACGAGGCTCTAACACATCTCCAGGCACGAATTCTGTAGTGCAACAAGAACGTTCGCTTCAGAGTCCTTTGTGTCTATAATTCTAGTCTAGAAATTGAGGGAGTTGGAGGACTAGTACAATTTCTTGGAAAATGGCAGATGTGTTTTGCTCCACCAATAATCAAAAATAAGACAATATTTTTTGTTCCTTAATGTTTATTTAGCCAAATGAATATTGCCCGTCGGTTTCAACAAACTTTTGACAGCGACAAGAAGATGATGGGAAAATCGTAAAAACTCTGAGGCCTACTGCGTAAAATCACAACAAGGTAATTTTTGATGGCTTTCACAAAATCAAAGCAGTTGCTATTCAAACGATTGCGATGGGGTCGAAAAAGCGGTAGTTCAACGGATAAAAAGTATAATATGTGTTACATTTTTTCCCAGCTGAAGCTCTATAACACTTATATCGTTTGTAGAGAAGTGAACGGCTTGACATTGACGTAATGAAAAATAACTCTCATGTTTGCCAAATTCGAATGCTTCTCGGTTATTGCTCTTCGCATTTTTTGCAATTGATGCTATACTCTTTTGTACCAAAAGATAAATCATTTTAAATTATTTTTGGAAAACCACAATCTCATAATCCTATACAAAATAACGATTCAAGTTAATACTTCAGGTGAAAATCATTTACGGCTTATTATGTTGTAAACTAACTTAATTCCGTCATAGTTTGTTTCAATAACTGTTCCAAGGAAAGCCATTTTAGTAGGGAACTTCGAACTTCAATCTCAACCCATCGGAAACCAACAACACAGATATTTTTATGACTTAGAACTTATTTTTGAACTTTTCTTCTGTATCGCGAGTTATTATATGCGGATCGGATTCAAACTCACATCCTTTATAACGTTGATGTGGTAACTTTAAAACTTTGAAAATAGTGCGGGATGGCGAGAATCCTTATTTCAAAGAGCAAGCAAATATAGAAACATGGTGAACATGATGAACATCGTATCTGCCGTGGTGTGTTCTGCATATAGGAATGCAAACACTCCTTTCATCTAGTTGTTACTACGTTTGCGTTTCGTTGAAAAGTAGACAACCCGATACTAAATATAACGCAAATTCGAAAATCTTTAATGAAAATTATGCATTTTTCTTTCTGCCCCAATTCCAATATAGTTTGCGGATATTTCAAGAACGAATATCGCCTCTCTCCAACGAGGATTGCTGGTTTGAAGTTTTCATATGAATCCTTACTGATTCTAACTTTCAGCTCCTACTCAAATACATTTTCAATATTTAGATTTTGATGCCAGATACCAAACCTTGCTCATTCAATTCATTCCCAAATTCAAAATACATCCAAATTTGGAGGATGAATCGTTTCTTCTAACAAAAAGATTGGTTCCAAGTTTACTTATAAGTTATAAAATGTTTTTATTTGATTTAAAAAATTAATTCAGGAAAAATAAGCCAACATATAGAATGGATAAATGAAAGGATAAGTGATTACATTGGATACGACAGGAGGAATCATATAGTCTAGTAGAATACAGTGTAAATACACACAGCGCTATTACTCTCGGGTGGCATCTCTTAGACAGAGGTAGAAAAGGCAATGGTAGGCATATATTCTCATTGCGTTTTGAAATTATTGCTTGAGAGAAATGTTCTTTTTTTATTCAAAATGAGAGAAAATCTACACATCCACATCAAATTTCACTTATTTCGATTGAGTACCGCTAAATCGGGTGTTGTTCGAAGTATAGCGTAACGACTGATAAAGCGCTAAGAGGACGGAGGGCAACACGAAGAAAGAGATACAAATATCCTAAGTATGTGTTAGTTATTGTGAATGAATACAACATTTAAGAGAACTTCATCACAATATCTTTTGACTCCTTCGTCTTCATAGGCTATCTCCGACAAGTTTTGCTGATGAATACTAATGAATCTAGAAAATTAGAGTCGAACACTATTAGATTGAGAGATTGTTCGAAGTGTTTCGTAGCTATTTGTAGCCACGCTGTAGGACTGGCTAGTAATTACGCTGTGTTCTATCCCTAGTTGAACCGGGGCAAAATCAAGTGATTTGATTGGCTTAGTATCGTACCTGTAGGTTTGAACAAATTGGATCAAGTAAACATGAGACCCCCTCGATTCAGTGCTGGTAATTTTTCACTAGCCAGTGCAATTCAATTATTTATTTTTTTCCATATGAATAATCTAAACGTATATTGGAAATTCCGATTTTTGTAGAGATTTGATATGTTATCGGTCTGTTGCCGGAAATCTTAGATTTTTGAGGATACTATTAGCGTCATTGTCTTTCAATTTGAGAAGTTTCGGTGTCTGGTCTGATATGCTCAATCTTCAACCCGTGCAAATGCCTGTATTCTCAGGAATATTATTGCCTAGGAATATTAAGTCTTCAGTCTACTGTATGCCTAGGAATATTAAGCCTTGCTAGATCATTCCTATGAAGAATGCTTTAAATGTGGCTGTGTTGTGGTGTTGAATTACATATATTAACGCCGGTCGTAGTTTCATGTAGTAAGGTCGCTAATAGTCTACAGGAAGAAGGCTACGTCCTCCCACGAACCAATAACAATGTACCATTCCCCGATGGTAGCCGTAAATACTTGATTATTCATGTAATCTGTCCGTTGTCGACTTTTAAGCATCTCATACTTGTAACGAACATTCGCTTAATATAATGTGAGCTTAATGCTAATCTTGCTTCACAGAAAATATTCAAATAATAAAACAATGGAAAATTGCTCTCAGAATATGTTGGTTTTGTCGTAGGTGATATTTGACATCTGGGATTCTAGAGTTAGAATTTAGAGTTAAAAATTTAGTTTAGGTAATATCATGTTTCATGTATTTTCACTCATATATATTATAATATATATTATCAATACTTTCTTTTAAATTATTCTGTGGCTTACAAGTATTTGGACAGTTGTTGGTTTTGCATAAGAATTGTTTTACTTTTATCGCTCATGTTTAGCGTTAAGACACAAATTCGTTGTACTAAATCGGCAAGTAGTGGATACAATTAAATACAAAACATTGAGCTCATTATGGTTATATATTTACAGCAAAAAAGGGATTAGGTACCAAATGTTTAACCAACCCGAGTAAGCACAACTCGGACAGGTCTTGCTGAGTTAACTCTAGTACCTCCCAATCGAATTCTAATTCGTCTTCCTCCAGTGTTGACACGACGAGTTCGCACAATTCTCAAACTAGGGAACCGAACCCTTATCCTATTAAACCTTATCGTTTGAGTTTGGCGAACGTTTCGAGTCAAATCATTACCAGCACTGACCTCGCTGTCATCGACAAGTGCATTGTCTTCTACAGGCGCCTGAAATTGAATGTAAATACCATAAATAAAACGAAATAAATCTTTATCCTCGGAGCATAGTACGAACATATTAAAAATATCCTTGGCCGTAAAGTTATTACTAAAATGAACAAAATTAACAAATGTATCTTACACAAAGCACAGCAGGTAACACGATAAAGGCCATCAAAGCTAGGATTACGAATTTCTTCATGGTTAATATCCACAGAATTCACAACACTGAAGTGGCTTCTATGTTATTTCAGGAAGACTAACATCATCGTTGCTCGAAGTGAACCGTTTTTATAGTAAGTTTCTAATAATTTTGCATTATTGACTCAATTGAAAAATGACTGTGTATGCGATTTCGGCAGTTTGTTTTATAATCTGGGGTAAAATAATTAAATATTTGTGGAATTTTAAATATCGAGTCAAAGTGAACATTTTTGTATTTTTGTATTTGTACGATACACGCCTGGAAAAAAGAATAAATACTAGATGTTTATTTCTTTCTTTATTTAAAGAATAAATTAAAATTTTATATTGAAGTTTTTATTTGCTGTTTTTTTCTTCTTTCAATTCGCAGAAAAGAAAACATGCGCTGATATGTTAGTCCATTTTCAAAAGAAGGGAGAAAAGTAAGAAGATATTTTTGTTCACTTTCAGGAAAAATAATGGAACAGCAAGTGTCAGGAGCTAATATTTGCCGGAATGAAAACCGAAAATAATGTTGCTAATTTGCTTAAAATGGTTGATTATTTGCTTTACTTGTCTTTGTGTTTTATCGAGTAAATCTGAATATATTATTGAAATTGTGCAACTTGTTGCTTTTCGAAGTGTTTTCTAGAATATTATTGATTATCCGACTAGATTAGAAATGAAAACCAACAACCATGCTTTGGCGAAATAAAAATTTCTGATCAGTAGTAGATTTATCTACTTATCGTTTATTTATTGCTTATCTTCTTATCATTTTTACCATCTGATTTGTATGACCCACAGAAATGCTTTGAAAATCTGAAATCAATATCAACGAAAGAGTGTTTTTGATCTTTTTCCGTTGAATGATGCCACTGGCTTAAAATTTCAATGAATATACCTAACTCTTCAGGAAGTTTTGAGGTCTTAAATTTTTCCGATTGCATTAAAATATGTTTGAAACATTTATCCTTAAGCAGGTGCATTTAATTCCATCATTAATTTTCCTGCATTGGTCCAAAGTTAACATAGACTCCTTAAGGATTTTCAGTAGAAAAGAATGGAGAATTTTGAGACAGGCAAAAGTGGATATGAACTTTAACGCCGGTGTATGTGAAGTCAATATACAAAACTTGCCGAAGAAGTCATGTTTAAGACCGTCAAAAATCCAATCGATGGAAACTTAACTTTCCAACTTTGCTGTAAAAAAGTCCTATAGAAAGTCACAGATTATGAGCCTTAAATGCAGTTTTTGAGCATGGCCCAGAAAGAAAATGGAAGGAAATTTGTTTCACTATATGCAGAAGCCCAGGAATGTTCAATGGCATCCTCCTGTACCTGAAATGCTACTTCAACGATACGATTGTGTAAGTACATGCAAGGTTAACACTTAGAAAAAACTTCCGATCTAACGATAATCATTCGCAACAACTAGAATTATATTTGGATTGGTG
The DNA here is from genome assembly GCA_954870665.1 of Stratiomys singularior. Classification (NCBI taxonomy): domain Eukaryota; kingdom Metazoa; phylum Arthropoda; class Insecta; order Diptera; family Stratiomyidae; genus Stratiomys; species Stratiomys singularior. Next base: position 5,676,924 of record OX940881.1, on the reverse strand, counting down.
AATTTCCTTTAGTTTTTGCATAAAAGTAGTTCACATTTCAAGAAGCTTTTGCAGGAAATCGCAATACAATTATAAATCTACTCATGCGTTCTCTATCTTTGTCTGAAAGAAATCGAAGGAGAAGCTCTGGATCTATAGAATGGTAGAATGTCATTAGTATTGGCAACAGGTACTATGTCTTCGTGGTGGTTATTTCAATCCCACATCTCAAAATGGACACTCAATGCTCAAATGCACTCAAATTGCACATAAACCGCAAAAGACCATGGGGATTATGTGGACTTTTTCTAGTTTATTGTCAGCGCTCTCTGTTTCCAGTCCTTTATTGAAGGCATAAAATTATTAAGACTACCTTAAACGAAAAAAATTCTATTACTGGTCAACTAACAAAATCACTTCTGATCGGAAAATGGTTGGGTTGAAGGTGACACCGCATATTCAATTTTCATCTCATTCCTTGTTTTTTATTATATAACACTTACCTCATATAACACTTACCACTTACCATAATGGCTGAACATTTACCACTCACTTCCTTTTCAACTAAATAGTCCACTCCGATTAAACCTTGTACAGAGGTGGAGTAACGATTGTTGAGTAAATTGGTAAGTAACGTAGTGGTCAGAAAATGGCTAGTTTTGGCCAACAAAAAAAGAGGGTAAAATTGAATTGACTCATGAGAAGATAAGGAAGCTAAATTGAAAGATTTCCCATCATCCACATTATGGGCACATATCACCACCTGATTCCAATTTATTCCATCCTATGGGACGTCTCTTCAGCAATAAAAACCTCAAGAATATCGATGATGTATAAGCTCACCTAGATCATATAATTCTTCGAAGGCAGCCAAATTTTATGTGCAGGAAATTAAATTCTTCCAGCAAGATACATAACGATGAATTGAAATAATTTATTACTTATGAGTAATATTTATTCCATGACATCGGAATTGTGCTCGATATCTTATTTTCCTAAGGAATATTAACTGCAATAGGTGTTTGAACCAATTCAGATAAATAATGTCAGGCAGACTGTATCGTATTTTCAATTGTTATCCTCATAAAAGGACAAAGCTAACGCTAGCTCTGCAATGGAGACTGTTGGAATTCATCAAATGGTTGTTTTGAGTTTGATTAGTTTTTCCAGGAACTTTTCGAGAAAGGAGGTTACACGTAGGCCCCATACGTGATATCTTCTTTCTTGAATTCAAAGACTGTTAATCACTTCGCCAATATCAAAGATTCAAAATACGTAGATACTTTATATTGTTTTTATTTAAATAATGTGGAATAAATAATTATTTTCAATAATGCTTTTGCAGTTTAGCCTGTCACTGGTCTCAGTATGACACGAACTCCGCCATTGTTGTTTGTATTGGTATTGGTATTTGCGGAGTTCGCAGAGTTCAAAATAACCCTTAATCCGCCTGAACCATTTGTAGATGTAGCAGTATTGGTAGAACTGACTGGACGCAACCTTATCCTTAATCCACCTGCACCATTTGTAGATGTAGCAGTATTGGTAGAACTGACTGGACGCAACCTTATCCTTAATCCACCATTAGTAGATGTAGCAGTATTTGTAGTGGAATTAACTGGGCGTAGGCGAATCCTTCCATTCGTAAGAATCAAGCGCCGAGTAACTTGACGACGAAGTCGAACGAGATCATCATTGTTAACATTTTGCTAAAAAGTAACACAAAAATATCATAACCCCGAATAATTCAAAAAGGAGTAAAGGTATTGTAAAATTAAGAATATTTTTTCCGGCATCTCTTGCTTTCGCAACATTGCTTACCATGAATACTGTTGGAAGGATAACAGTGCAAAGTAATAGTATGACGGCGAAGTAACGCATCTTGTCTGTTGTAGATTGCAAGAAATTGAAATGATTGAAGCTCAATGAAAAGTGATATGTATCATTTTTTATTTAGAACTTTTATAGTAAAATTGAAGCACATAAATTAAAGTGTCGTGTAAATATTTAATCAATTGCTTGGTATAATTTTACACAATACAGAGTATCCTTGACAATAAATTTCATAAATATTTTGACTACATTGTTTTTGCTTTCTGAAAGTCAGACGATGAATTTGGCAAAAAAACCAGCTGTAAGCCTTGGAGTATAGGAAACTGAAAATATTTTAGCACTAACAAATATAAATATTCGTTAATATCGCTTCCGGACAGGAAGTAATGTGTCCTGTGTAGAATCCGGAACCAAACGATAGCTATAACGCGTTTGGAGTGAATGGACTATTAAGGTTTTTACTGGGGTGTTGAAGGAGAACAGTAGCAAATCTTGAAACTGCTTTCATTGAGAATAAGTTGAATGGCCAAAAATTTGTTTTACACCAGCCGTTTCTGCAATATTATATAAGTCGATACTGTTTTCGTAGATGGCTAGAATGTTTCCAGGAATAACCGTTGTAACATGGTGTCCGAACAATCTTGCACCATTAATTTCAAAACATTGACCTCCACTTAAGGGCTGGGCCAGTTAGGAATATGTACAAAGTAAGGCCACCATACGCTCAATGGAGTCATGGCCTCAGGATCAGAATTGAATGCCAGAGATCAGGATTGGATGCCACTTTTCTTTCGTAGCGCACTCTCAGGACTGCTTGCTGGGAGTGCGAACTTTTGCAAACACCTCCTTGTTGTCTTCAATTTGGTTTTTATTATACTCCATTTCCATAAAGAAGAAGACACTACACTACATCGATCGAGTCACATTCTACATAAGGTGAACCCCTGTATTGGCCAATAATTTAGTGAGTTGCGTTACACGCCCTGCAGCCTTATCAGTTGACCACCTCGATTTGCTCGGAATACTCACCAAGTACAATCATTCAAATTCTATCAACATAATATAAGTATAATAAACCGTTGGGGGCTTACTGCCCGCATCGGGACGTCTGGACGGAAACCCTCTCCTTTTGAAATTAAAATTGTAGCTAATATAAATCTTTTCAAAACTCTCGAAGATATCACCCAGCTTGGGCTGTTGCGCCATTGTCAATGCTGTGACAGTTTTCCGAATTTTTGTATTTTGTTCCTTCCCATAATCACTGCTCCCTTTATAAATATTCCTTTGAGTCGGGAATAAAGTTTCGTTCATTCGATTTTCATCTCCTTTCTTCAACAATTAATCACACTTATCTTTGAGTATGGCAATTGAATTGAAGTCGAGATTAATAACGACATTTTCAACGATTTCTGCTATAACTGAAATTGCACGGTCGTACTCGTTGAGCCAAGCCCTCATGATAGTCTCCAAAGATAGCACTTTTCATTGTTTTATTTCCCCAAATTTTTTATGCCACCCAAAATAATGAGAGACACGCGATATTTACACTGCTTTCGGTCGATTTTATCTGAAACCGAAAATCCCATGACGAAAAATCTACTATCATGTAAAATAGTCTATAAGAAAAATTTTCTGTATTGAAGTTTGACACAAGCCATTACACAACCCTAAGGCCATTTCACGTACAGGTTGTCATTTCTCGAATACAGGGTGTTTTGATTGACCCTCGTACATCATTAATGACATATATCAATGCTTGAATTTCGTTGTTTAAATTTGGATTGCACTTTCATATTAAGCTTTGTTAAGAGTCATTTTCATATTAAGGACATGAATAAGATCTGTTTGCTTGCGGATAAGTTTACTGACCTATATTAAAATATGATTAAAGTCAAATGATTAAAAGCATTTTCTATTGCCAGGAACCATTTTCTCTCATGCATCTCGAAGGCGATGATATATATTGTATTGTTATTGCATTTCCACTGATCTTTTGAGACCCTCCGGGTAAAATTTTGCTAGTTCTGTACGGAGATTCTCTTCAGTGTTGCATTACGTTCTCTGGGACTGTAACTAGTTATAATTCGTTGGAGCAAATTAACAGAATATGGTGGGTGTGGTAAAGGTTCCCATCCAATCTCCAATTTGCAATTAGCGCTGGATAAATGCCGCTGTGTGAGGTCTCATTTTGTCGTCGTCAAAGATGACTCCACGACGATTGATTCTTGCAGGACCTTTATCACGCATTATTTATTGAATTCAGCCCGATTGCTGTCAGTAAAATATCGCATTTAACGTTTGATTGAAATTGAAATGCCTACTCGGGAATCCCACCAACCAGACTTTTTAGACTTCTAAGCCTCCGAAGAAAGAGCTGAGGGTAGCTCATTGTACGATAGAAAATTTAGGTTAGGAAATGTGCTGCATAAAGAAAAATTAAGGTTTGTTTGACGGCCAGCGCTAAATCAGGAGCTGAAGGAAACAACAAGAAGAATCGAATCAGAGAGACAGAGCCCAGCACTTAGTAATATAATATTATGAATTTGAGCAACAGTGTGTTCTAGGTGGTTACGATGCACATCGGTAGTTGCTTTAAAATTCAGACTCCGTACACAGAAGAACATGCCTTTTAAAATAATCTAACATATGTTGTATGAATTTATTTAAAACAACTTATTTGGATTTTGCCAAACTATAAACATTGAATTCACATTAAAAATAAATAACTTATCAATGAAAGGATGCATTTAACCAACTCGTATTATGCGACCTCCTCTGCGAGCCCGTCGTCCGCCTATATTAATTCTACGCCGTCTACCTCGTCCATTACGAGCTCTAACGCGCCGAGCTACTCCATTTCCATAGTCAATGATATAGTAGGCGGGACCTGTTCCGGTACCCGTGGTTAATCCACCTCCAACTAATTGAACATTAATTGTGCGTTGAGTTGTGGTGGTTGTTGTTGTTGTGAATTTGTTGAAGAAAAGTTTCGCTTGACGTCGAATTCGTTCGAGGAGGCCAGGACTCTCTTCTTCAGGCTTAGAGTCAGCAGTCTGAGTCTGCAATAAATTTTCATTTATTTGATTCTAATAACATGCAAATTTTGTATTGGTAAGGGAAATAAATCAAAGTTTCTGAATCTTTTATTATGCTGATTTAAGATCTCCTTTGTTTACTTCTGATAAAAACACATCTTTGGACGCGTACCTCTTGGGATAAAGTTGGTCCAACGACCAAAAGGATGACCACAAATAAACTAAGAAATTTCATTCTGTCCCGGGTTGCAAATATCTCATTTGCATTCCTATTTCGTTCGAAAACTGCTTGATTACAATTCCTATCGAAAGTATTTATAATAACAAGAAATTACCAAAAAGTGTATCGAGAACAAACGAGATTAATAGTAGAGTGTGAATGATAGTTTTATTTGTCAAAAACTCGGTTAAGGCAATGCTAGACATTAAGTACATACAATTGGAGCAAATATTTGTTAAGATTGACTGAGAAGAGCTAGAAAGCTTAGGAATTTAGTTTACACATTCGATTTCGATATTCAAGGATGGATAAACTACTTACCTACAAGTAATAGAACTAGGTTAATTTTTCCGAAATTCTCACGAGAGAATAGAGAGAACTTTTTTTGAATAAGCAAAGATATGGCGATAAACATTTAAAGAAGAGCAAATAAGAATAATCCTGAATGAGGCGAAATGAATAGATTGTTTTGCATTAGTCAAAAGTCTTAAGCAAATAGCTGAATTTATGACATCATTTTGAGGCGGTTGGAGTTGCAATGTGGAGTTACATGTGAGATGGAAATGAAAAATGTTATTGGATTAAATCGTATATTTAATAAAAAAAACTAACCTAGTTTGATTTATTTTCAGAATTCAGGTCACCATTTTCTACCAAGGAATTTATTGAAGTTCACATGGTTCTTTTCTTGGAAGAACTATTTTTTGTTATAATTATTATAACAATTGTCGATGTACCAGAGTTGCATAGTTTTGGGCACATTAGTAGGGGCTGCCATAAGTTTTCATTTAGGCCAGTGTATGGTATTCGCACCGCAGTTTTCAAGATATTCCAAATCGTATCTGGGCTAAAGTAAGGATAAATTTAACATCATAATAGAGGAAATACAAGCATGTTAGAATTTGGAATTGTTTTTGTTGTCACAAAATATTTCTGCTGAAAACCCTTTCTTTTGAATCTCTTCAGGGAATTTTCTTCCATGGTAAGAAGCCGATTTCAAATCTCTTAAAATGAACGTTATCGTTTGAATTAATTGTAAGTTTCGATTTAAATGAAAATCTCAAGTTTTTTGGTAACTGAACTTCACTTACGTGTCATCTTGATTTCTTCTTATTCTTCACCTTCTTATCGGTATGGGTCCTTCATCCCACTGAGGTTACTCCTCCATCGTGTCCTCCGATTCCTACAACTGATCAGCTCCCGATTTACACGGTCATCATAATCTTCCCATTGGTTCTTTGATTTGCCTGCTGCTTATTTTCCATGTATTTTTCCTCGTAGAATACGCACTCTCCACGCTGTTAACATGGCCTCCCACTCGCTTTTTATTAGGATGAATACAACTACAGTCGCACGTCATTCGCCTTCCGCTGCCTTGTATAATTGAACCGAGAATTTGCGTTAGGCCTTTTCACTCGGAGACGTTTACTACGACGTTTACTTTTCACTCGGTGTCGTTTAACCAAAGATATGCAGGCATACATATTTGTTTCCTTTCGTTATTAAAAAAACCTTGGTAAAAGTAATGAATATCTTTGCTTCTAAAGGAACACAAGAATAAAACGAGACATGCATACATCTTAAATTGATAATTTTACTGCTTGTTTTTATTATTATTCTTCAAACTCCAACATTGGTTAATTAATGCACCTCCAAGGCTTATTGCTTAATTTTTACAGATGGTCCTCCTGAAAAGGTTGACTTACAGAAAGTAACAACATTTTCTCGCATGATCCACAGACCATATTTAAATGATGTTACGCGGTCCCACCCTAACGTTAGAGGTACTATATAGGCAGGCTCCGACAATCTTGAAGAAGGCTTTTCGGCTTTACTATACTTCGTGTCGAGCTAGATTTTACGCGTATTTGTGAGGTATCTTGGGCAGATTTGCTTGCAGTCTCACTACGAATCGAACGTTATTTGTTGTTGTTACAATACTTTTATTTGTTTTACGTAGCAACCACTAAACATAAAAAAAGCTTTGAGCTATTCAAAGGTGACGCTAACTATGAGATAAGAACTGAACAGTACTAAAGGTAATAAAGAGTTCTCCCTGTTCAATCGAACTAGTAACAAAAATAAGTGTACTTAATTCATAGAGAATTCAGAACTTTTCAAGAGTTTTCTAGCACTTAAACAAAACCAATCTGTTGTAATACATGTAATGTACTTACAGCTTAATCGCATAATTAATTTTTTTTCTAAAACCCGCACCGCATTTAAATTGCATTCGAAATAAACAAATTTTAAACATAGAAAATATTAACCAAAACGTATTCTGCGTCCGCCTCTTCGTGCACGACGTCTGCCCAAATTAAGTCTACGCCTTCTCACTCGGCCATTACGACCTCGAACCCGACGAGCTGCACCGTTGGCAGTTAAATAATAAACAGCACCTCCTGTTCCTGTTCCGGTTGCTGTGTTAATTGCTCCACCTACGATCTGAATGTTCAATGTTCGTTGCGTAGTGGTCGTCGTTGTTGTAGTGAATAAATTGAAAAAGATTTTCGCTTGTCGCTTGATGCGCTCAAGCAACCCGGGGCTCTCCTCCGGTTTAGGTCCTTGGGTCTGAATAAAATAAAGGAGATTGTCTGAGTTTAAACCAAGTTGAAATGTTGGGATTTCGAAATTATAAACAAAAGCCTCTGATTGTTTTCCTATTTAACATGAGTGGGAGATATGTTTAGACTTGATCCACGATACAACTTAACCCTTTAGACACACCTCCTGAGATAATGCTGATCCGACGATCAACAGGATCGCTACTAAAATATGGAGTTTCATTTTGTGTCCCGTTTGGAATATGACACGAATATTTCTACTTTTCTTGAAAACTACTTTATTGCGTTTCTAACCGTCAGTATTTATATCATTTCAATGTAAAAAAAATTGTATACAAATAATGAAAAGTGCATTGAGTTAACAAGATTTCGTAGAATTCTTTAAAATAATTTCGTTGCCGCAAACCCGGTTAAGCCAATTTAGCAGATTGAGTACACACAAAGTAAATATTGGTTAAGATTGAGTTTTCATAATTGATAAATGTGCAAAGTAGTTCATTCAAACGTTTTTTGTTTAAATTTTTAGAAGCGATCTTGTTTCGACTTTTAAATGGAAAATAGGCTTCTGAACTATGGTAGGGTCTCCTTAAAATCGTGACCAGAGAAATGGAAAAATTGAGTGGAAATTATATTTTTCAGTGGAATGACGGTTAAAACAAATTTTCAAGTCCTAGAAAAATAGATTTTAGGTTAATTTTCCTTATTTACAGCAACATGTGATGATTCAGCTAATAATTTTCAATTGCCTACGGTTGCGTTCTACCCGTTGTTGAAAATTAACGAAGACAAGAGGCAATCTTTTTGAATTTATTTGATGATCTCATTCAAATCTTATAATTTATTTATTCTTAAAACAAGTTTCAACGTTTGACCAACTAAAACGTGAACTTTATTATTAAAAATTCAGATACAACAAATCAAATTGCCATGTACAATTTTATATCAATACTGAGTTTGTACAACTTTTTAATGTTTACTTTTCAATTATTGTTCGCTTATGTATTTAAATATTATTAATTGCTTTTATTCATGGTAGAAATTGAAATTCTTTAATTTCTATATTATATATATTTTATGTTCGTTGAATTTTTGCTTGTTTTCAGGCGTACAAGTAGTTGATCAAGAAGTTTATCGTAAGGTTGATATACACTACCTAAATATTGCTTTGAAATTGGAGCAAAGGATCCTTCCAGCAAGGGAGCAATGTTGTCATTTATACATGTTTTATGTTATTAACGTATCAACAACTCGCATCATTTAACCCGAATTCGAAGTCAAATTTGAATAAATCTTCCGTTACACAAAATATTTGGGATTGACTGGACAGAACAAGGAGAAGAATGAAATAATAAATTTGTTGTCGAGTATCAGTGATTATATAGTTTAGATAGGACATACGCCAAAGAAAAAAATTCAAAGAAAATTCGGCGTACTTATTACTTTGCTCTAAACGTAGACACCAGCTTGAATGAAGTTCACATGTCAGTTTTATAATTCATTGGTCAATAATTATTTTCCCTCACTGTGAGTTCATCTATAATTCATCAAAATTCTCGTCATATTGTTCTCTCTCTTGAGTTTCGGCGCCGTGGGAAATGTCATCGGCACTACCATGTGCTTTTCACATTCACACCAGTCATTTCTTTTCGCTTTACGTGACTGAGGTAAGTGCAAGTGAAACAACTTCTCTGTTAAGCCGCTGTTAATGCCCTGCAGACAACTAACAGTTACGGAACAGAGCGGCTGCTCAGTTTATTTTTGTTTTCGTTTGCTCCTTCTCGGGAATGTTACTCATCCTTTACTCTGCGACATAAACGTCAGTTTCATTCGCACCTGAAGATTTTTTTTGACTTGGCGACTGCTTTGTAATTTTTGCACTGTGCACATTTTCTCGAATTGTGTAAATTTAGAACCGGTTTCAACCATAAATTCAACCGCACAGTTTTTCCTGATGCAGTGTGTGATGTTCTAAGTGTTAATGTTGCGTAGCTTTTGGCACGTTCATTCAAAAAGTTCGGTGTGTTTACTTACATACCTATCTATTGCTCGCGAATTTGTTATGTGACTTTTACCCGGCGCTACTTGGACGCTTGGATGCGTGAAAAGAAACAGGTGAGGACCTACGTAGTGTAAACTTGGAATTTTCGTGTCGTGGTGAAGTTTTCCGACGAATCTATCGGAATTGCGTTTGAAATTGAGTCCTTTGGCATTTGATTCTGTCGAAGTTCAAAGGTTCTGTCAATCAGAAACGCTTCACAAGAGCTATGGGTGGGCTGCGAGGGTTCCCATGGTGATGTAAGTTTTCGCTTCGTGTAGGAAGTAGGAACGTGGCGCGAGGTATCCTTCGCAGGTATGATGACTTTAATTCTAGGAAGGAGAATGTGACCTGACATTTACAACTAGCAATACTTGCATCTAATTAATCCCTGCTGTGATTCAATTTCGCAAGAGGAAATTGGGACAGTCATCTGAAAGAGGATAACAGAGTGAAAGCATGTATTTTCCTCTCGAGAACATCTTTGAATATCATATGTATTATGTATAGTTTGTGTGCACATTTATTATGAAAAACCACTCGAAGCTCGACATGTTCGTGGGAATTTTGCCAAGGTTGAAAAGAACTTATCAATCTGAAAATCTCTTTAATGATCGCATGATACGTCGGGGGTGGTTCTATAATTTATCATGCTCAAAGCACTGCGAAAAATTTAAGAAACTTTCGTTCTAAATCTTTCATTCATAGGCGACCTGGCTTAGTGCTGACGTCGACAAATTTTCAATCATTGCTTTGACCTACGAAGAAAATCCATTCTGAACTTGTAGAAAGAGAAAACTGCAACTGAGATGTTTTTTTTTTTTGCGAAAAGAACTTCCTCTACAGCATATACTCTAAAATTATTAACACTTTCCTCTTCCTATCCAAAATGTGCAATAATTCATTTTGTATAGGAAAGACGGAGCATCTGATAGATATCCTTGGTGTCTTAAATATTCACTTTCGGTGTTGATGTAGAGATTGATGGTAACGACCAATCGTGTAAAGATAAAGATTTTCGTGCCATTATCATATCGACTTACAATTGGTTATAGGAAAACCGCTCATTTTTGGTTTTGAATCAGTCCCTCACTATGAAGAGATCTCTCGCAATTTCAGTTCATGCGTCATCCAGTTTCTTACTTTGATTCCTCACCATTTAGTCAGACAATCATCGATGTAAGTGACTTACGATGTAAGTGACTCTTCCATTTGAAATGGATCTTCATAAAGTTTGCTTCCTTGTCTTTTTCTAGTGCCAGACATGTTTTCACAGCGAAATTAACCATTTTAAAACATGGGAACCATTCTCCGTACGATGTATTATCCCTTTCAAACAGACCGAATTGATTTGTACTCCCAAAAGCCGATTACTTTGTATCCATTGAATGATTCCTTTCTTATTTCTTTTTTTTCTCTACTTCTCTACTTTCTCTTCTTTTTCTCTACTTTCTTCTTATTCCTTTATTATAAATACTTACCTAGAACGAAAGTGAAAAACAGATATAGAGATATTATTAACCAATAGAACTAATAGTATTATATCCCGTCGAAAAAATATATAACTCCATCCATTTTGATGTACTATCATTAGGCTTATCACAGGCTAAAATATGTTTACCCTCAAAAATCAACATACAGGAAGCTTTCCTTTCCAGCGTTAAATATATCTTAGCAATTCCAAGTTGCGGATATTGGTATAAACCATTTAAAAATGGCGACTTGGGAACCCGTGACCCGTGGAGGTAAGAAGAATCCCGCATGGTCTAAGACGTTGATTTGGAGATATAACACCGCAATTCGTGTGTTCCGAAAAACTTGAAAAATTCGTAGTATTCACTTAACTTTCAACTTTAGAAGCTTGTAGACTTGTTCCTATATGAACGATTGCCACGAGATGTTCAAAGGGACTTCACTGCGTGTGAAAAACTGCTAAAATAATACCTAAAATAATATTTATTGAGCGGGATGAACTATTCAAATTTGTCACGGACTGCGCATTTCAGCGTTATTTGTGCATGAAATTAATTGTGAAGTTTTTTCTATATTTTGTTCAATTTGAGAAACTATTGTCTGAAATTTATATATTTTTTCTGTCTAGCCCAATTAATCTTAACGTTTCAAATAAATTAGACGCCCCTAAATATATGCCCGAATTTTGTCAAAAACAATTTATACTCTCGTAAAAATATTCAAGTTAAAGTTGGGAATGTTATTGGAAGCTTGATTGTTTAAAAGTTTTAAATAGATTGTGAGATGTAGACAGTATGTTCAAATCTACATATGCAAACGTTAAATACATGTGTTTTAAAGAGAGCACAAAAGTATCATCGAATGACTACATTAAAAATAAATTGTAAGCTCACGTGTTATTTCCACAACTTAGCATCGATTTTGTTTGTTGTCTTTTTAGAGCCCCCTCCCATTTAGCTTACCGATTATTGTAAATAATTTAGTATTTTTTACGTACATGCAAATATTGATGTGTCTTCGTTCTCATTGAGTAAAGCCGCAATTTATTTTAGTCATGAATACATATTTGAATAGTGAAATGTTGTGCAACTCTCAACCAGTTTGTAGGTCTTTGAGCATTTGTTATTAGTTCCACATGTTGATGAATTGTCGTTGTAAAGCAAATAAATTGCCCAGAGAATAATTTTCCGATGAAATTTATTGCAGGTAGTTGGAAAATGTCGGAAATAAAGGAAGCTTCCGTTAATCGTAGACAAGCCATTCGATTTCGAGTAAATGGTTAAACTTGTATTGAGTTTTCCCTCATGCTGTATTAAGAAATTTTTCAATAGACACCAAAAATATTAATAAATTTACTAATCAACAACAGTTCGAAGTTAGTTGATTTATATATAACGAAATTCCAACGTGCTAATATTAGAATCCTTTAAGAAAAAATAAAGTAGCAAGATCAATGCTGGGTTGAGCATTCTATCTATGCAGTTTGCACAGTTTTGCGTTAGCTTTTCTTTTCTTAACAATAGGGGCTTAGGAAAAATTCTATCTGACTGACACTTACCTATCGAACTTTTCCTGAGGTATCTCAAACTTGCGAGTAAAATCTTCCTTTTCTCATTTCCCCACACAACAAGATAATTATTGGGATGGCGAAAAAGTTTCCATAGACTTTCTCTGCTTACTTTTCTGGCTTTAAGGGCCAAAGAAGGTTTTCACTAAGGGCTAAAAAGTTTCATTAAACATTTTAGCAGATAACACCGTTTGAAGCTTCTAAATATCGAATTTAAAAGGCTTATTGTATTAAATTTAGTTCAAACTACCAGAGGCGGATGTTAGCGCAATGATGAATAGTAAGATATTTGCTCTTAAACTGTTGCACGGATTTTTGTTTGACTGGGGTCTATTTATCCCCTTGGTTCAAAATAAGAAGCAAATTAGTTTGCTCCTTCTGGAATCCTAAATTGGCCGCTGAGCTTCATAAGTTAGTTAAATAGTGCTTGAATAGAAATCGATACGAGAGTGGGTTAGAGTTGATTCACGAAAAAATCTCATGCAAGCTGATTTTATTAATTTCTTGGTATTTTTAGTTTAATATTCAAATTTTCAAAATGGACAGCGTTATAAAATGTCGGTGCATATATTTTCTTGGAGAAACAATTCCGTGAACGCAGCCTACGTGTTTCAAATAGACATGAATGCATTTACGCCACAAGTGAAAATAAATGAATGTCTCTGCAATCCGGCGAAGCTGTTTTTTCAAAGATGATATACAAGTACCAATTAAGAAACGCGTGTCAGTCGTCAAAAGCATAACTACCATTTTCATTTCCTTGCCAAGACATCTGTTTCAAATCGTTTTTATAACAACATGTGAAATAATTACCATATGACAGTATCATTTCCAAAAATTAATTTTGCCGTAAATGTTTTTATGTTTTTCAAAATGAAAAATCATAATTTTAGACAGAAAGTATGCTGCAAAACGAACACTCATTCCATGAACTTCTTAATTTGAATTCCGAGGCAAATCGTAAGTTTAAATATCACCGGGAAAATGCATTTAATTTGTCTAATTGAGAAATGATTGCTTTCATAAGTTTTGCCACGAAAAGACACTAACAGCTTGTGAGAAATATTTATTCTTTCAAAAAAACAGGGGGCATAGAAAAATTAACTTATTTGCTAGATATGAAAAATTTATGGAGCATAAATCCCACACACTTTGCTTGCAGACATGTTCTTTTTTGTTCAGTGAAATTTTCAATACAGAAATAACTTCTAATATTTCAGCATAAACAACAACTGTTTAAGATCTTTGCACTCAACGTTATATGAAAAGAATAATTTTTTTGATTATATATCAACATTAAGACGCTAAGCGATTCAGCACTAAAATCTTTCACATCATGAAATAAATTCAGAGCTGAAAATTTCTCGTTTGATGGTTTTCCTTTCATTTGCCGAACATATTATCACTGCGTGAGATATAAAAATATATTTTTAGAGTCAATTCATTGAGTTGACAGTCAAATTGCAACTGCTTAAGCGTTCAACTTAGCTATGCACAGCATGAATATGTAGTTTGCGTCCGAATACAAGTCTAAAATATCTTGAACTTAGTTTTGCAGATTTAAAAGATTTCCGTAATACTTCGCTTGTAGGTTAAATTTAGTCAATTTTGAATCATAGAAAGCAACATCTGAAAGATTATTCCAAACAACAAAGTATCTATCTGGATTTACTAAATTTATAAATTGAATCCTGGCACTGCAAATTCATTCATCCATGCTTCCATTCAATTCGGTGCCTGTTTCCACCCTTGTCAAGATGTCTACATATGTTGACAGTCGGGAAATTCTGTTTTCCACATTAATTTGCACTTAGTATTACATAAACAGCGATAATCACAACTCTAATTGAGATAGCTTTAGCTTTAAAGCGAACGGAAAACGGAGAATTGATTCAATTAGTCCCAGAATAGAATTTTCGCTGTATAGTCCTACATTTTCAAACATCTATTGCTTCACCGTGTCTGCTATACACCGGTGGCAAAGGTGCGATAAAACATAATAAATCATTGTCTATTGTCTAGCAGCTCTCGAAATTCTTTTTATAGAAATTTCGGGTGCATAGACAATCTATTTTCAAAATGTAAATAACGCATGCGATGATCCTGACTCAAATCATACCACGAGCAGGAAGTCTACGTTGGAAATAAATTGTATGTATGTTTACTTATTCCTGTTTGTGTGATGTCAAAACACATCATATATACTATTTGTACCTGTCCAATCTGCAGTGAACTATATTTTGTGGGTTTTCGAAATGGGAAGCGAGTGTAAGCAAAAACGCGTTAACAAAACATGGAAACGGAATTTGGTGGATTTTTAGGTTAGGAAAGCAGGTTGAATATAAAAATTCCTTGTTATATGGAAGGAAATAAAAATTGCTGATTCAGTTAATCAGGATGAGTATACATAGACCTACTTATTACGAGTCGGATAGCCTGTTTGAAAAAGTACGCAAACGTTCTTTTATTATAAATAAAATACTTGGTCTTTCATGTCGATGATCAAGTAATCGTTTCAACGAAAACCTATATATGCAAGTTCCAATTAGTGGAATTAGGCGCTTGTAACGTTCTTAAAAGTAAGAAAAATACTTTCCTTTTAATTTTTCTTTTCAATAAGCTCAAAAAAGCTTATTGAATCAGTGGTTTTGTACTGCCTTTTCTATTTGTATTTTCAACTAATGTCGCTTCGCATTCTTTGTTAAATACGAGTTTATATATATTGCCGCAATCTACATTTATTTCCAGTGCTCGGCTTCATCCTATATGTTTCTTGAATATTATTATGTCTTATAATATTATATTACTGAAAATGAAGTTGAGATACTCCAAGCTTGTATTCTACCCGGTTTCCATGTCAACACCAAAGCGTCACTTAAAATAGCGTGAACACTCTTGGGCGGCTTCTGACAGAAAGAAGTAAAAAAGCCCAATATTACGTTTCTAATTGAGAGAATTATGTGAAGAGAATTAAGTCAATGAGAATTAAATAAATTATTCAAATAAAATTCTATTTATTTTGGTAGAATCCGTGAGATCAGTGGTTTGTTTCGAGTGTTCTCCCTGTTTTGTGATGGTTATTATGAAGAAATTAGATACATTTTGAAAATGTATTTCAAAGAGGTAAAAAGTGACGTGAGCCACAAAACAATTGCATGGTGGTCATGGTGGAATTTATTTTGTTTCATATAGAACAAGCCGCTAAAGATTCGTTCGTTCTTGGCTCGAAAATTTCTATGTTAAGTGCAGACTTCGCGCTGGTCGAGGAAAGAAAGATTTTACCTTTCATAGAGTTTTTGAATCGGGCGAAATCAAACCATTAACAAAAAAATATAAGAAGAAATAATAAGTGGATTGATAAAATGGCAACCTTTTAATTTGAAAAAATTCATTTCCCCAAAGCGCTCTGGAATTTTGATGAAAATCAACGAAAACTTCTGTCTAAATCCAACAGTGACATAGTGATCTCTTCTTGAAGATTCTTCAAAACTCGTTCATGAAATAAAATTTGAGTTCTGGATAAACGTTAGAAATTGAAATTGTTTGCAAGAATTTGACTCTATTGATTAATAATTCATGGAATTATTTGAAAATCAGATAGTGACAATTAGATATTGACAGAAAGAGTTTTGGCATGAGCCATTTTATACAGGTGTGCATACTTTGATCCCACATTTATTACTTTTTGTCACATTTTTCAAAAAAATTACTGTCTGCATTTAGTTCACTTCTAATGATTTTCTTTTTCAATGAAAACATATGAAATCTAGACCTTGGCCTACATAATACCCAGTAAATATTTGGCAGTCCCTAAGGATATTTATAAAAGACATATTGTAATAGAGTTTGTTTTTTGTTAATTTTATGAATAAGTGCCAAATCGGCAATTTACATAGACACGAATTTCCTGGGTGAAATTAACACATCTCGATCTATTTCACTCATAACACTTAGGGCGAATCATTGGAAATGTCGTTTGTATTAACCTAGCCATAGAGTGTGTATGAGCAAACATAAGATAAATAAGTGGATATTCTTCAATGTTGACCCAATTTAAAAAAATAATTTACGTCGTATAATCTGATAGTTTTGGCCGTAGACCAGGCGAAAACCAATTTTGTAATTCATTAATAACCCAATAATGATTACATTTCTATTGCCCTCGTTATACGATGCCAATTTGGAACTGTGCCGACTTTATTTACTTTGACGGTAAGAAGTTTTTTATTTTCCTCTCTTTTTTCATCAATCGCCTCACCTCATAATTCTCAAGATGTCTAATGGTATAGATGTTCGCATCCGGATATCAAAATTGTATGCTGTATGCATTTTAATTGAAAAAGGAAATGCTTAGAAGGATTATAAAAAGAAATGATTGATATGGAATTTTTTTCTTCCAAAATTAAATTAGAGTTTATATCGCTGTGGTAGTATATATAGCAGTGATAGTAGTAGTAATAGTAGTGGTAGTAGTAGTAGTACCAGTAGTAGTAATTCATCTAAAGTTTAAAGTCTGATTACTAAAGTTTAAAGTCTGATTCACTAAAACAACCAACGAGAAACTAGAGTCGTCTTTCGACATTGTTTTTTTAAATATTTCATTCAATTTTTATTGAATGAAATAAAAAACAAACAAGAATTCCCTGAAATCTTTGCCTTCTAGGCATCCAATGATGGGACAAAATTTTTTTTTGTAAGACACTAGACAACTGTCTGCCTCGAGTATATGGCTAAACACTAATGAAAAAGGGATATATTTGGAAAGACAAGAACACTGTAAAGCTGATGAATGAATGAATTACGTCAAGCCACAAGTATAAATAGATATTCGATATTTCTGCTAAAGATCTTTCGTTTGTTGTTTAAAAGTCATGTTCGGTAGTCGATCGTATTCAAGTGACGAAAATTTAACTATATAAATAAACATATATATAATACTTCTAGAGACTATAGCTTTAAGACAATAAAGAGATTTTTCGTTGTTTTCTATAAACAAATACTCAGCAGAGCCGTTGGAAAGCCCAATTTATTCTTATTTCATTATCTGTTAATAATTTTTACATGTGTGACTTTATTGATACTTTCCACCGTAAACACATTCTAGCAAAAAAATTAACGACAATCAGTATACAAATATTCGATAAAGTCGGCGTATGTTTGGTTGCTTTAGCTTACATATTTATTTACTTTTTTTGGTCGACAATATTATTTCTTGATTAATTTTGAAATTTTTGCTAATATTAATTTTACTGAAATTTCTTCATAGAAGTCCATAAAGCGAAACCACAAAATTTGACATACACCTGACACAAGTTACCATAATTTATTTATTTTATTGCTTATCGAATTATTCTCCTTAAATATTTGTAGCATAAGCCATTTTAGAGGGTGTCCAGTGTAAAATGTTCGAGCTTAATAAAACACGAAATGCATGTTAGATATTTTTATTATAAAATAACACTTTTATTATAAATTGCGAAATTCTGCTACGCAAATTTTAGTGTGACTCTTAAATTCTTAACTATGCAACAGTAAACTTTGTTGTAATTCCAGCCACATCACTCAAGGGTCTGATTTGCAGATTTGCATCTGTCATTACGATTTCCTTTAATTGTATCCTTTAAAAAATCACATAGTTTACATAGAATATGCATTGCATGTAAATATGCTACATTAGTGTTATTGAAAAGAAGGCGATGTTTGACTGTTTCCCACTTGTTGGAAATAGTCAAACATCGTAAATGGTTGAAGGATGAAAAAGCCATTTAAGGAAAAGATTCGATGCATATTTGTCTGAGGAGTCGCGTAGTAAATGATATTCATCTGTTATTGGCAGATGTAAAAAAACTAAAGAAAATTGAAAAGTAGAAATCAAGAAAACAAGACAATGTAAGAGAAAAATGGGGAATAGGTCAAAAATGCATATACATAGAATCGTATAACAGGTAAATGTCTGATTCGTTTGGGATGAAAGCACCATAAACCCAACTCTATTTTCGAATAGAAAGTATAAAAAAAACCTGTCCGAGATATCCACTCATTGCTATTTGATGCAAATTATACAAATGGTTAATAATTTCCATTGCTCTTTTCCTTAAAGACAATATGCCTGTATACTGCGTATGAAATCATAATTCAAATAAAATTTAAGAAGTAATTTGAAGGCAAATTATAGAATTCATTCGTTCCCAAGTGTGAAATAATTTTGTTTAATGGTAAACACGCCTTCGGTCATACAATAAACATAGCCCGTATTGCATTCCGACCTTATAAAAATGATTTTGGTGTCTCAATGGTTTATTACAAACATAAAAAGTGAGATTTAATTTAGAGAGAAACGAAATACATTTTGACAAATAATAGCAGACACGAAAGTAAACGTTTCTTACCTCTATTTTATCGTTGCGGCCTTTAACGAGACAATTGAGATTTGCCCTCAGATTTAAATATAACGCGTTACGCGTTACCTTTGTCACTTCTAACATTTCCTTCAATTTAAGTATAGTTTAGGTTATATGGGGAAGTAAACTAGTTATCTGGAAGCGATCTTGTTATTCAAGAACCTTTCTCAATGACATGTAAAAATTTTAATCGTAATGAATTTAAGTATTTTAAAATCGTTTTTACAAATAAGTATGTGTTTGTCATCATGTTATAGAGCCTTATTTTCCACAAAGAATAATTTACAAAAAAAAACAAATAAACTCTTAAAATAAAACAAAAAATTATCTAAAGTTTCATCTATGAGCAGATACAATAACTCCCGGATTTTATTCCGCTCATAAAATGAACATTGTTTGTCAAGCTATGAAAAGCACGCCGAGATCAAGTGATCACAATCATCAGGTCCAATTAAGAAAAAAAAATGTTCTAAGTGGGTGTTTATCTGCTGCCAACGTACTATCAAATTGTTGATTTTTAGAATCTCATCATCACTCCAAAGTTCGCAAAATAAAAATGCTAAATAAACTATGCTAAATAAAATAAAATTATGTTATGTAATATAAAATCAAAATTTTTCCAGACATTCCAGACATCTTTAATAAAATGGGAGGTTGTGTCGTTTATTCAAACATAATGTCTTTTATATTGTTCAGTTAAAAATTAATTTATCTATAATGATTTAGTGTCAGATTCAAAACCTTTTGCATCAATGCAACTAGTTTTCAACTAAATTAGCGAGAACATTTACGAACGATCTCCAGCAGAAAGAGACAGAAGTAGCATAAGTAGATTTATATTAGTATTGCGTGTTACGCAAAAGCTTTTAGTGCAATATTCTTGTTTTAAGTAAAAATTAGAGATAATTTACCAATTCTTTTTAGGTTGAATCCCGTTAGATAAGACTATCTAACGATAAAAATTCGATTATTTTTTACCGCATACATTGAAGTAATGACCAAACTGGAAGATTTAGGTTTAGGCTTCAACGCTGTGCTTCCTTTTCAACACCCGGCCATATGTTAACCAGTCGTGAGGCATTCCACATTTTCTTATCTATCGTAATAATTGTGGGCTCTGTGGTGTCTACTGAAAATGCAATTTCTTTAATATCGAACCCTGATAGAGTTTAGGACCACCTCCCAATCATTGTTTTTGGTGGAAATTTATAAAAATTAACTAGGGAATTTCTCAGCATACCTACAATCCGTAGACAAATCTGATAGTTGTTTTTCCAGTTAAAATGCTTCTTTTAAAAGTTAAAATGCTTCTTTTTTTGTTTGTAGGACATTTTCTATAGAAATTGTCAATTAAAAAACAAAACACTGTGTTAAATACTTTTAAAACTTATGTTAGGCCTTTATCCTTCAATACGTGCATGCTTGAATTCTGTTTGTTTATAAATTCAAATTTTGATGTTTTTTTTCTCTAATCAATACCGTGGAACGCCGCAAAATGTGGTATAGTATACAATATAAGTAGACTTTAGTAGTATACTATACAATAAGACTATAGTAGTATACTATACAATAGTACGCAACCAAATACAAGTTTATCATCAAACAGCGTTTGCGAATTGTTAGACAGACAGCTTAGTTGTGCATTATATCAATTAGTTTTCGGTATATTGTTGATTGTATGTAGCCCACACCTTTGTTAGAAATACTATTATAAATCTGCAACTTTAATCATGATCATCCATGGCGCGGCAGCCCATGTTGGGCCTTGGCTTCCAGGCAAATTTTAATACCTGCACATAGAAGAAACGAACAGTATGATGACAACAAACATTCCAAAGCGAAGTCTCGAATTCAGACTAAGAAGAAGAATTCAGACTACGCATTAAAATGTATAGTTTAAAATCGAACTTCTGGAAAGTATCAGAACTAATGTTATCATATTTGGACCGTACATGTAATCACTGTGAGAAAATCAATCATTTAATATAAAAGACAAAGCAATTTCAGTATACATTATACTGGTTACATAGAACAATCATTTCCAAATGTTCTCTTGAAAATGTCTATCTAGTGAATTGCGCGATAGTTTTGAATTCAAATATTATCCTCGACATTGATAACGAACCTTAACATATAAATGCAACAATCAAACTGATGAAACCTGCATATATTATTACACACGTAATATAAATTGTTATCATTCCATAAACAGTAATAGAAATAAATAAAGATCATATCACATCAACATTGATTTTGTAAATGAATTTTCAAGGTCTTGGCTATCGAATGTACATTCGAAGAATAATCTCGAAATATATTCTTATTATAATAATATTGAGTATTACGACTAAACTTTGTGCAATTTGTCTAAGTTTGAGTCTTATCACCGATGACAAGGCAAAATTTTAGTTTTAAAATTTTCATCAAAGCTCTTTAGTAAAAAATGCAATTTTTATTGAAACTGATTTTCGTCCTCGTTTTGTTGCTAGCACTATGTGTGTAATTTCTTCATGTGTATTTTCTGATTGATTTTCTCAAATTCAGATTCAGCTGTTTAACTCGAATATTTCTTCTGTAAATTGTAAATGAGGTTGAAATGTTTGCAAAATTATTACTTTCTTCGAATTATTTATTTTTAGGGCATATTTCGATTCGATTTCTAATACAATTAGCGAAACCCAACCTCCTATATCGCACCTGGTTCCCTTTTTCCTGTCTTCCTTTTCTGTTGAGCTTGTTCGGACGGGTAAATCTGCAGGCCTTGTCGAACTATTATGATTGATTTTTTACTTTCTTAGTAAAATTATTCTTTTAGATACTCTTTTAGATTAGGAGACCTTAAACGTTAAAAAGAACAGGAACATCATATAAGATCTTGGAAAATTAGATTGAGATATAAAGAAAAGTTTGCAGGTTTCATGAAAACATAATAAATATAGCATAAATGAGTTCCCAAATAAAAACTAGGCGAGTTTCGTACAAAAATATTTGTGGGCTATTTAGTTTATGTTGAGTACGAAGAACATGAAAATGTATAACTTACAATAAGAGGGGGGGGGGGGGGAGTCAAAAGCATCTTAAATAATTCCTAGAATAGCATAACCAAGGCCTGAAAGAACTACGAACATTTTTGCTTTAACCAGACCAAAACGCTGAATGCCGATGCATTTACTTTAAGAAAATTCACCTAAATGAGCACAAGACACTAAAATAATTTTTTTTTTCAATTTTTGGAAATGCTACAAAATTTATACTGATTACGTAATCATAATACTATAATTCATGGGAAGGAGTATGAATTTTTAATGATTTGCTTCAATGATTCATATATAATCAAAAATGGTTTTTCTCTTACCAACACAACCTGTAGGATGCAAGTTTTGGTTATTGAAACTCATTTAATGTAACAGGACTAATGTTTTGTATTGGTCTATGCCATAGTCATGGCAACTTACCAGCAAACATTTTTGATATAATTGAAAATATTTCATTATTTAAGCGGTAGCTAGTCGATAACTGTTTTCAATATTCATTTCGCCACTACTATACACTTCTATTTGTAAATAATTGAGTCCTTGACAACGAATATTCTTACTGGACTAGTATAAATGTTATTGCTACGTATTTAATTTGATTATTTCTTAATAAACTGAGCCAAGAGAATATTTAACCATTATCGTAATGCGCTGATTTATACCATGTCACTTCTAAACTAGTGAGTTTGCCTTCAAAAATTTGTCTTCAATAGAAAAGTTTATATAATAAGATTTTCTTGTGTTTGTTTGATATTTATATGGTTTTGTAAACGAAAAACTCTTTTTGAACAAGAGAACTGGTA
The DNA here is from genome assembly GCA_954870665.1 of Stratiomys singularior. Classification (NCBI taxonomy): domain Eukaryota; kingdom Metazoa; phylum Arthropoda; class Insecta; order Diptera; family Stratiomyidae; genus Stratiomys; species Stratiomys singularior. The sequence continues at coordinate 5,653,979 of OX940881.1, read as the reverse complement.
ATCAAAAGAAGATCAAACTATTGCAAACATATCACTGATTGAGTCATAAATTTTAGGAGACACAATTGTAAGGAAGCGAATATTTACACTCATGTCATGCTGATTAATCAATTGTTCCATCGGAAGTAGCTATTCTTACCTATCCTGTCTGCGCCGTAATTTTGTTTGAGTTTATCGCCTAGCGAAATGAATAACATAATTGAACGTTTTATAAATGGTGTTGTTAAAGCCAATAAATTAAACCGACACAGTTAAACTGACTGTAATACTTGTCAATAAACTTGAAAGATACTATGGATTGGATATTACAATGTATCAAGACGATATTGTTGCAAAGTACAGGGAATGTGGTCACATTTTAATATATGTGTTTAACTGAAAAACTATAAAATGTTTCGTAATAATGCTAGGAAAACATTTCGAAATAGTTGAAATAAGTCCTCACAAAGATAAAGCACAGACCAACCAACAAAACCCAACAATTATCTTCCTTTAGACTCACGGATTCTCAACCGAAACTAGAATGAAATTTATAGTGGATGGCGCTCCGTTGTCTTTCTTTTTCTCAAAAGTGCTTCATACCCAACTTCAATATGTTACGATGAGAGTCATTCATGGTTCAGCTAGAACCGATATCCCCACGAACGAGATGAAAACCGCTTATGCTAAGTACTCCACGTAAGGAAACTTCAAGTGAACCTCGGACAGTGCGACGAAAAGCAACAACGACTCAAAAGATTTTTTTTTTTTGAACAAAAGGAAAGACATTGTATGGATCAAAAATAGCAGAATAACTTTACTTATATTAAAAAATAATTTCAATTTTATTTGATAAAATAAAAAAAAAGTTCTACCGCGTTTAAAAGTTTTTCGAAATATCATCTTAAAAAATTGCTCTGCTAACTAAATGTTTATAAAATAATACAAAATTAAAATCGAGATCTTCAATTATTTTTCAGTGGAAACACTTGAGCTGAAAATCTAGACTTGTAGGTTAATGTAATATCCAATATATTTTGAATGTGTACCAATGGCATGAAGATGCCCCTTCATCATATAAACTGGTGCCAAATATTTATCATTCACATTGACTTTCAACATTTCTTTGCTTGATAAAGCGTGTGTCTAATAATGATGGTTTGTTTTGTTTTGGCTAGTTATAGACCACTATATTAGATAGTCATGAATTAGAAATGTTACTTTAAAAGGAATTTTACAGGCTGTAACATAACGAGCAAGTTGAAGGATCGTAAAATGACGTTTTGAGCCTTACCTGGAAGCATAAATACAAGATGGCAGTTGTGAAATATGATTTGAGTGTCCTTACATGCCCTAGTTATTCATTTTGGGCTTTCACCTGTCTGAAGCACATCCATAAATGAATGCATATTTGCCTATAACGATTTCAATAATAAAATCTCCTTCAGCAGTAATAAAAATCTGTATGATACATTTGCTTCCTTTACAAAAAAAATTCTTACCGTTCCGAAAAAAAAACCATTAAACTTTTACTGGTGGGAAAATAATTACTTTGCCTATTAAAATTTCGCTTCCGTGCAATTGTAACATTCCTATCGTTAGTCATCCTCGAGTTCCTAGAACAATTGGGGCGTTGATTCAAGTTGTTTGCGTATGGAATCGTTAGTTGCGTAAACGCAAATCATACTATGTCGTAAGCAGGATATTGGATTCTCCTAAAATCGTTAAGTTTAATTTTAAACGAAGTGAATAACGTATAGATCAATAGGAGATCCTTTTAAAGCAGCTGTCTGATGGTGTCGAATAAAAAGTCATTAAATTGTTTTCTTCCTGTACATACATTTTTCATATGTAAGCATCGAAAGCAGTAAAATTTGAATGATGTCCTGACCCACGCAATTTAATTTTGTTGATCAGAAAGTCTGTCAGATGATTTGGAAAAATATTTTTGGATGCAAGTGTTTGTCAGTATTTTCGTGATTTTGGGGTGTAGGTGACGATGTTCATTGCCCTGTTTCGTTCTTTTAAGCTTGTCTCCTTTTCTTGTTCAGGAAAGCTTCCGTTTTATTAATGAAATTTATGAATAACTCGATCAAAACCTATACAAAAATAATTTTGAAAACTGAAAATTAAATGTATTTCGATGAACCAAACGCACAAATTATGTCTGACATTGATCGACGACTGCTGAATATTTGAAATTCCTCTATTATCACCGATTCGTCGTGTTTGTAAACGCTCCAGAACATGGTTCGTAAATTATCTAATAACCCCGACCACAAACAACAGCAAAAAAGATTGACAAAATATTTCAGCAAATTATAAACATTTTGTGGAGCTGCTTCAAGATTAAGGTGGCAATAATCTTTATGGAGGACGCGCATGTATAGAGTACAATAGAATTGGCATAGAATCGAATTTACAAGAATGCTTGATATAAACATAAACAATTTAACTAAAAATAGTCGCAATAAAAGTTAAGCACGGTTATCAATATAAATTCGCAGTGGGAAAACAAATAGAAAGATTTATTGTTTGTTGCAATTAAAGATACAATATGAGTGTAAATATCTATCATATGCATCAGACTTGAAAGAACTACAAAATATATCCAAATATCAGGTTTTATTACACAAATCATGAAAAGATAAACCAAACAATCGAATTAAATCAATAAATTAGTCCGAAACCACAGGAAAAATAATCTAAACGCCAGCAAGGAACGCGATCAAAGACAGCAGGAGAATATTAATTTACCATCTTCATCAGTTGTTTAGAAGATTCTCTGCCGGCGAGAATTTTTCAAAGCTGCTCCTTGGTTGAGGGATGGAGACGCAAATCTTCCAAAGATTGACCGTGGTTATTGAATGTAAATAGAACGTGAAATTGTATAGGCAGGATCCCATCACGTTTTGGAAATATTATGATGAATCATTTGAATCGAACGCGTTTGCGTCACAACTCGGCACGAATTGTAGAAACTTTTCAGTTGCACAGACGAAATGGCTGTCTCATGCCGATATAATTAGCAAATTAGGAAATGTTAATTTGCGTATGATTCTAATCTGTCATGATTATGAAAATTATTTGATGTGAGAAATTTATTAAATTATATTTAGTGCGCAAGACGTGGAAGGTGTGTCTGAGTTTATCGTTTGGGTTATAAATAATGTTGTATAAACATTCTGTAGAAATCTTCGCTTGAACGATTGAGAATGGGAAACGTTCATAAATTCGCTGCTAAATTGGGCAAAAAATTACGAAAGTATACTTAAGCAAAGGCGTCAGATATATCAAGCCAATTGTTGTAATATTGTACTTAATTGTAACTTGACCGGCTACACTAACGCTTATGCAATAAGCAGGATTTATTTACTTAAACAAATATATATTTCAAAACTGTTCAAGATTTGCAATAAAAATGATCGGGACTGATTTGAAAACGTCGTAGATGATATGTGAGGAAATGCCTTAATATTTTGTTGCAAAGGTGATTGGAGAATCGAATATCGTTCAAAAATATCAAGGAAGTGCCTCTCAATACTAAAGCATTCACATACAGTGGTTTTATTTTCTTACAAAAGTGGAGACACCGCGATATCTTTTTAACCCTTTGCCAGCAACTATCACATACAGGTAACAGGAATGTAATAATTCTTCTGCTACTATCTGACAATTTTAGTTTCGACAATTTAATTGTAAAACTCATTTATTTGTTTGTTTGAGAATTTGTAACAAAATTTGGTTTGAGTAATTTTTAAAAACCTACAAACTACTCCAATTCGTGTAAAAAAGAAAACTTACTGAGCGACGACAGTGGCGACTTTTCACCGTTCCCGGACTATAATAAAACATACGCACCTCCTAGAAATAGTCTTTTAATATCCCTAAAAATGATCCGGCAGAAGAACGTAAAAATCAATCAAACCACATGACTAAAAACAAATGTACTAAGAAAACTTTGAAGCTGCTTAATCTTAAACGTAAAGGACAATTTCCTAGCGTACTCGGAGACGTGGAAAAGCAACCGCTAACACGGGCTTACAAACGTCAAAGCACACCACAAGATATTAGACAAAAAAGCACAAAGATCATGAAAGTCGCTCGATATTTTCAAAATTTCCAACTTTTTACTTAGATACTTCTTATACCATATTATAGTTTCAGTTGTTCCTCTCTATTCGATCCTGCAATTTCATACACACTATGTAAATCTGAAGCAAAACAAGGCAAACATCCACTTCTATACGAATAAAAATCTTCGCTACGAATAAAAACGATGGTTCCTTTTGGATAGCCTCGACTTTTAAATAAATATTGAATACCATACCTCTGGTATGGCACATGCCGACAAAATCTGCAGATCATATTTATTCTACGTCAATCTACACTTATTACTAATCATGACTTTGAACTTTCTTAGATAAGATAAATCATCAATTCTTATAGTCAAGTGTGAGTGTGGTCAAGTACAGTGACTGCAATGAGAAGCTTATTCTCAGCTTATTGTAAATAGATAAATAAATTTCATAAGAATAAGTACGTACAATGGTTATAAGATAACTCATTCAATAAATTGAGCAAATTCGTGATGACACGTATAAATGAATTAAGATTTAATTGTGTAAATTATCGTATGAGCACATATAAACTGTATAGTGTATAGTGACGTCGGCCCGCACCTCAGTGGAAGAGATTTCCATGTATAGAAGTATTCATTAAGAACTTCCATTGTCTTATCGTATACTAGTGTGTAATAGAAATGAAACAAGCAATTTCATTAAAGGGCATAGCTTGCGAAATTTCCCACGTGATGTCATTGGAAGTACGCGTTTTATTTTCGACAAAAACATCTGCAGAGCTTAGTGATCACACTTCATAATTGTGCTTGATATATTTTTATTTGAATATCAAACTAAACTAAAGCAAATAGTATATGGTACATTATGGTAATTTCCGTCTTATTTTCTGATAATTAAATTTACTTTCAGATAAAATCCTAATCTTATTGTGATTATGTTTCTGGTGAGCAAAAATTTAATAAAATAGTACTGTACAGTCGTGCATAAATTTGTCTACGGGAGTCTACATGGAAATTTCCCAATAGTTTTTTTTTCTACTTTTCAATGAGGCGCTAATTTCGCTGGCGCTACATTTATGAACATTTGAAGGGCGAAATACGAATATGCTGTTTCTTCCTATCAATTCCACCCTAAAATACTAGACAAGGCAAAGCAGATAATGATCTCTCTTCATGAACCGTAGCGCCTTGAATATATCACCAGGAGCTATATTCGCTTTACTTAAAGGCACACCAGTTCTAAATTTTGATCGCCCAAAATTACGACAATCATAAGGCGTTTTGACCTTCATTAAATCAAGAAATGCAAACAAATTTGTAAACTTTCCTCACATTTTTCTTGAATTCGAGCTAGTAATTAAGCTTATAAATTTAATAATAAAAATTATTTGGTCACGTTTCCTGTTTTGGTATCTACTAATTTGAACATTTCAAATTTGAAAGATGTGAAATCCTAAAAAAGAATTTTCTCACTGCCACTTTTCGTTTCGCCCAAATTGAAAACATTTTCACTGTATTTTGTGTATGTTAAGATCAAGACATCCATAAAAATACTGGAAAGCAAATTAAGTATGTTTTTACCTTTAAACATGCTTTCAAGTGTGTATCTGCAATGTCAACAAGATGATAGGAATCTGTTTTTCATGATTCATTGGTTGTTCTGCCGAAAATACAAAAGTTTTCGACTTTCATCTCATATCACTTGAGCACTGTAAAAGAAATTTCCCACGTACTTTTTTTTTGTTTTTATCACATTTTATTTCCACAATGTGTTTTCCTAATGTCGGGGCAAAGACTGAGTGAGGAAAATATGCGTAATTATGAAAATGTAGTTGATAGTAAATTACTATAATTTATGTAATGAATAAAATGTTACGCATTATGTCGAAGTGATGATAATTGAATGTCTAGAAAAAAATAAATGTCTTTTTAAGGGTGGTGCAATGATTGTAATTTTTAAAAATATTGATGTATATTTTGTCAAAAACGCGCACAAAAGTCGGCTGGCGTGGTCTAATATTGCGAATTGAGGGTGTTACGATCGAAAATGCAAAAAAAAAAACTAAGTAATATCAACTTTTTTCATTCTTTTACTTGAAATATTGGGCAGCATAATTTCAGAGATAATTTAAATGCAAAGCTCTCATAACGTGAACAGGCTGGCCCCATAATGAGAAACGCGGAATCCTTTATTCTTTATAGAATAAGACGGTTTCGGAATGAAGGGCGCGGGTACCACTTGAAATACGCTAATATCCCCGTGGTGGCTACGTGCCATTAAAATATTTTTTATTATTATTTAAATCGAGGTTCACTGTTGGGTATAGCATAGGTCAGAATCATTTCCCAGCTTCCGCGTGTAGTTTTACAGCTACTTATATTCTACCTTGCTGTCTTACAGAAACCAAGAAAATCCCCCTGTTCTGTATCTCAAGTTTTGTTGATTATCTTGCATAAGTACAACTCAGTCAAATGAGATCTTTGTGGTCAGGATCGGAAAATCTTCAAAGGAATGTATTATACTTTCCTCTTCTTTGGATGTAAAATGTGGCAGGGATGTCATGGAAAATTATATTTAGGTCGTAGCGTCATTATGCAACGTTTAAGATTACTGAAACAATGAAGCCTGTTGTATGTTGATAATGAAAGTTATCAAGATTCGATTCGGACTAGTAAAGGAGCTTATCCGAAAATGAAATAGAAACCTTTCTTGCCTTTTCTATACTTCAAATATTGGATTTTGATTTCGATTGAAAATAACATTTTCATAAAAATATGACTAGACTGATATGTCCAGCAGATTTCAATGCTATTTAAATTTTTGATTGATTTTAATGGTAATTCGTTTTTATCGAAAACTTTTTATTCAACAATTGCTTTGTATACAGCAAGAGACTGATCCTTTTACTGACAAACATATGTGAATTCATTATAAAGCGGACAATTTTCACATGCTGAATGTCAGATTAAATTTTACTACCCACATAAAATATGAAAAATGTTCATGATGATATTCTATGGCTAAAAATATTTATAGCGGTTGTCTAATCGCTTGCCTTTTTTAAATATATATAGCAAATATTGTTTTTTATCCGTCATTTGGAAATAAAGTCATTAATTTTTAAACTAAAATGTAATTAATAAAAAATTATATGCGATTAATACCTAGGAACATTCAATTTTCGGGTTCGATTTTATGAGAAAAAGCACAATAGAGAATATCAGCATTCAATTCGCGCATACGTGGGTAAAAATGACAATAGAGAATATTTTCAAGAATTATGCTTTCTTAGACGGACTTGCGATACTTCAAAGTTTAAAATAGTCTCAAAATGCTTGCAATATTATGGTCAAACTCTGTTTGTATTGAATAAATTCATGCCATCTGAATACATTAATGACTCTTCCCATAATTTACCATACAAATAAATTATCGGAAGGCTATCGTATAAGCAAGACTTAAAACTTTAGAAAGTCTCTTTTATGAGCTTGACTGACGTCGTTTTCTTAAGAAATGTTTTCATTTTTCATGGGGTTTTCTTTAATGCTATCATAATAAACAGTAAAAAACAACAAATAATACATAATGAACGTTCACTCGTAAGGAATTTTTAACATGGTTTAATCAATGATTGACTAATTCGCTAGCTGGATTGACCAGTTTTATTGCCGGTAAAGATGAAATGTCTGAAACGTGACTGCCAGAGCAGAAAAGTAAATATATGATGAATATGTTGAGCTTCCGACAAGCATTCTCAGAATATGGTAAGATGTTGTTCAACTGCAGCCTGAATTGGTTGCTATGAATTAAATTGAACAATCTGACTTGACTATGTAATGTCTTCGATCTTAATAAAACCGGTTGATTCGTTTTTGGAAACCTTTGCTCTTTTCTTTTCATAGAAACATTCCATTTAATACATGAGCATGTAGTGCTTGGAAAACTTCTCAAGATTAAGTACATTCTTGCAACTGTAGTTTTCGAAACGTTTGTTGAATTCACATAAAAGTATGGAAATAGTGAAGCTTACACTAAAAGTCAATTCGATGGACAGGGAAGACTCGGTGATCCCAGTTATCTGGGTAAATTTGGCATTAAGTGTAAAAAAAACTAGATCATGTGTGCCGCTTATTGTATCCAGCATCACTGCGCTGCCGCCTCTTCAGGGAAGCGCGGTTTTAAAATTTACGGTCTTGATTTGTACATTATCCCTGTCAATTCCTTTCCAAGCATCCCCCAAGCAAAGGGTTACGTCTTTAAGGTTTAGTTTCTTTAACGCATCTATTAATGGTTCTTCCTCTTGGTGCAAAATGTGGGACGACAGCTTACGAATAATAATTTTTTCTGCAATAACGCGTACTAATTTCGATCCATGAGTGAAGAAGCCTCGTCACATTTATGGCTGAACTAATTTTTCCACTGAACAGATAACCATCATGATTATATGATAACGAAAGTATTATTGGTAACTTAAGTACAGTACAGTATGGAGTACATAATGGACCTAACAATAAAAGTAATCTGTTTTCAATATTTTGCTGGCTATATGTCTTAACATAATCCCCCGAAAGACAAATTAGTACGTTTTCATGTCAGTTCCGTAATTCAAGCGCTTCTTAACTAAGAGCTCCTTAAAATATCCAATCGGCGCTAAGAGTGTGTTTCGTTGCTCTTAAATTGTTGTCCACTAAGTCAACTTTTGACGTTAGGGAACAGAACGTAGTCGTTGGGTGCTACCTATGTTGGGGGAATAGAATACTAGGGAAGTCTTGGTGCATTGTCAAAGTGACGTTAATTCTTTCGCAAACGATTCAAAGAATGTGAGAAATATTATTAGGTATATAAAAAAACTCCTTGAAACATTATTGACAAAATTGACCCTACCATCTTTGCGGCTGTTTGATGTTTGCCTTTTAACCTGGTTTTTTGTAGCAGATTTTATTTTCAGATTTCTAATGAAAGAACCACGTCTGATCGCTCAAAAATTCATTAGGATTTCGTTTGTAGCGTACCGAATTGTCATTGGAAAAAGTTTCCCATTTCAAGTTTTGTTCCGTCGTTAGGGAGCGGCATACTTTTTCAAAAATGAGTGTTTTGATCAAAAGACTCGATTGAATTCTGCCTAATATAAAATAACCTTAAACATTTATAAAGAAGGGATGGAATGCATATAGTAATTAAGGTTCAAGATATTACATACAGAAAAGATTATCCTGCAAAATATTCAAATAATTTTTCCCCAACAACTAACCATCAAATGAGGAAATTGAGCCGCGCAGAATTGAATACTGAAATATATTTTTGTAGAAATTTAGAAATCTCGATATGGGTTGCTCGATAAATTTTTAATATTCAATTACTTTAACTCTCTAGATCATTGTAAAATTCTAAAGCGCTACTGTTACCAGTCAATTGTGAGAATCTCTGAACGATTTTTAGAATTTAATTACAATTAAAATTATTGAAGTTCGTTTTGGTGTTGCCTCAGGCCAAAATTAACTCTGGGTGGCTTGGGTCCGCCGGGCCTTGCTTTGTGGGTCTCGAGGACGCGTTTCGGCTGCATACAGCCATCTTCAGCTCGTTCTGGTGTCTTTGTCGCGGTATCCCCAAAAAGACACCAGAACGAGCTGAAGATGGCTGTATGCAGCCGAAACGCGTCCTCGAGACCCACAAAGCAAGGCCCGGCGGACCCAAGCCACCCAGAGTTAAAATTATTGAATTTCTTGCATTTTAACTAAATAAATTGGGAGGAATCTCATGATTAAGCCACCATCTCGCAAATCGATTCAACCATGCTATGACGATAATATGTGGATAGCTTTCATGAATTAATTAATTTTCCGTGTCATTCAGTCGTGACATCAAGTATGAAATAGTCGGTCACATATGCAACACGTATACGCCATGATATGCGTCCACTCGTTTTATTGCCTTGTAGTCGTAAGTAGATAAAGCGATTAACATACCTTTGTGATATCAAAGTAAGTTTCTTGGTATCGCTATAGCTCTGGGGGGTTTATGTGACCCTCAAGTCGAGCGATTGACCTTCGCCTTACAAAACTTACAAACTATTTACAAACAAATAGTAGTTGCTCTTATCTCATCCCTTCAGGACGTATGTTGATATGACATAATTTAATTTAAATGTGCAATAATTTATACAACATGGTGAAATCCTGTAAGCATCATAGAGTGGAACCACTTTTATTAGAAGTTGAAGTTGTAATCAACTTTGATAATCTAGCTCACATGTTTATGTTTGTGTATGTAAATATTTTCTTTTGTCTATTTTTCAGACAATCTCCTATTCAACTTATCAGAACTATCAACGAGATCATCAGCCGCAAGAAATGCAATAAAAAACGGCGCGAAATTTAACTAATGTGTGAAAAGAGCCGTATGCTGTACAGTCTAACCATACATAAGTAATTATCTCTACCTAAATACGATTATATGGGAAAATGTGCTAGGCGCAACATGTTTCAGAATTATTTATGAAGCTTGGGGTGGTTACAACAGCATGACAATGACTTGCAGGATTGAAAGCGCGGTTGGAGGAGTCACCAACCAAACGTTTGACAAAATGAACTTGAACTCATCATTCATGCTAACTGTTGCATTCGAAATGTGACTTTATTATCTGAAAATAATCGAAAGAAAACTTAGGAAATCTAAATTAAAGATACAAAAGTTTAGATACAGAAGCCTAAAGGATCCTAAAGGCGTTTCAGAATATTTCGCACTAGTCCGGAAGATGAACTGAGCCTCCAAATGAGAATTTCGAATCAGTGATTTGAACCCGTTATCAGTAAGTAGTAATGCTAGTAAGCGTGATACTGATATTCGATTCGTAAGTGCGATCCAGCTAGCGTGGTTCGTTAAGCTTTGAGAGAAGAACGTTGAAATCGCTCCGTGGTATATAACGCGTTCCCAGCCAAGGCTGTGACCCATTCGTGTAAGAAAGCTTTTGCACTCAACATCAATTCAGTGCCAGCGATATCTAAACTTAGTAGTCAGTCGTTGAAAAATCGAACAGTTTGTCTGAAACGTACGAGCAAAGACAGCGAATAGCATGTAGAAAAGATATAAAGCCGATTCGACTTATTATCGAGTGATTCCGCGAAAAATAAATAGATACCGAATATACGCTGAAAGTTGGAATAGAAAAGTATCAAACACACACACACTATCAGATATCGGCGACGAGTACATATTCTAGCATATTTAAATTTAAAAATAATCCAGTTAGTGGGTCCATTTCTCTTCGTCTTTGGATAAGGAGACATTGCCGACGGTGCCGAGCCTAAATTGCAAGCGTGTATTTCGACAAACGCGATTTAGCCGAGCTAAGGACTTTGTCCGTGAAAATTTCAAATTCGTTTTTTTAATTTTTTTTTGTTAAGTCTTTAAGATAAGTAACAAAAGAAAAATAAAACTATTCATTCGATTCGCTCGGTTTGAAAAATATTCGGAGCGCACGGTTATAAATTGTCGTGGGACGCAGCATTGTGTGTATGGGCGATATAAAAGATACGAAGATATCGAACAAGATACGAGAATAAAATTCGCGCGGGCTTAAGGTAAATTAAGAAATTGCGGAAGAAAAAGTTGTGATTAATTTTAGCGTATAAGTTTGATGTGAGTGTAATAAATAAAATCCCGAATATCGTATGAAAGTTGGACTTAACAAATTAAGTCAGTGAGAAAGTGTACGTGCAGTGAGAATAGTCGACAAGTGGAATCGAAAGCGCGCCAACATGAAGGATATCAATATCAGAAATATACCAAGCAACGCCGTGTACAAGGATGTTGTCATTGTTGGTGAGTAGTTTTGCCATATTTCCCCTTTTCAATTATCGAAATTTTCAACAGTATAAACAGTGAAGTCAGTTCAGGATAAATTTTTTTTTGGCGTTTTAACGTCTGATGGAACCTTTCAGTTGATTCGTTGAACATCTCCAAGTATCCATTGAATCCATATCCCCATTCTTAGTGGTCGGTAATTTATTCACCTCTTATGGTTAGTTCATTAAAATACGAAATACCACCAATAACTCATGTCATCCATAAATTCACATGCTCCTTGCGATAAGCATATCAATTAACCGGCAATGTGGCTTCCACATTCGCAAAATGTAAATATTATTGCGTATGCACATGCATCAAGTGTCACCTCGAACTTCACATGCGGTCTGGGGGGTTGCGCTTCTCGACACTTCGTTTCGCGGTTCGTTTTGCAAAATGTAAATCGTATTGGGATCTTTTGTAATTTGCAATATTTTTGGGTCTTTCTTTTCGACCCACAAATATGTGCACGAGTGCATTAACGTATGTATGTGAATGTGTCTTTGAGACATAGTTTTTAGACATATTGTATGCTGAATGCACAGAATTAAAGGAATATACGCAAATGTAGCCAATCTTATTTACAACCGGGAATAAAGCTTCGTTGAAATTGCAATACTTCGAATTGTTTCAAGTGTAATAAATCACTGTTGGCTTTCATGAGTATTTTATGATGTGGTTTTGTTGTAATTACGACCGGTTAATTATGTTCGTCGATAGGTATAGAATGTAAGATAACGTATGTACGTACATGCGTACATAAATCATTAGTTTCAATAAATACCGAAAAACTTTAATTGTATGTTTTTAAATGTTAACTTGATTCGATTATATGAACACGATATTGTAAAGGCACGTTTAGAGCTCTTTGAAACCAATTCAATGTTGAAAAGTGTTTTTTAAAAAAGGAAATATACATATCGAAATTTGCGTTCATTTCTCTTTTGCAAATATTATTATCACTAAAATTCTTTATTCGAGTTTCATTACAATCTACGTATATTTGGGACATGCTTGGGTGCCGTCACTAATCTCGATCATATATCGCTCAAACAAGGCGTTTATCTTATCAGTACCTTTGAACATCCATTGAATCATATAGAAATAAAATTATCAAGTCATTGTAAAATTTATTGTCATTAATTGTATTTCTTATTTATTATACTTTGATTCTAGTAATTTCCACATTTAATTGTGTTTTGTTGTGAACAAATATGAAAGTAATACTTCCAGTGCAATTATTATATCTAGATTAACTAGTTTATGTTTTAAAAAATCTTATAAAATGAGGTTAAATCAGTTCAGTAGAAATGCATGTATTTGTACCAGCATAGAGAGGTATTGTCCACAATTATATCAATATGGCATCTAATCCCTGTTAATATCAACTATCATCTGATATGTTTTGTACAACTATGAGTTGACTCCAATGATGACTCTTATATATCCTATAAAACCTATTCATATCATAGTGGGAGCCTGCGTGAGCTGCAATGCAGTGATTATAATCTCCCTTTTCAATTTCTCCTCCAAGTACATTCTTCATATCCGATTTGCTTGATATCCAGTTTAAAATTTTTAATTCCGTTTCCCTCATTCTGGCACACACAGCAATATTTAGGATCGTTGTCCTATTCCGAATCCAATTGAGGTTTTTCGCTCTATAACAGTCTTTATAGTTTCTTTGGTGAAACAAAAGTTTCTTTGGTGAAACTTTCTTCTTAGTTGCCAGCGACGAAGCATTATTATATGACAAAAAAAAGATGTTGGTCGAAACCACTTTCATAAATTTTGAAACAAGCAAATAAGAGTTTGCTTTGTCAAATATAAAAATGGATTTCCCGGTTTTCCTCAGCATAGATTAAAGGTTCAAACGATATAGTTACATAGGTATTAATTCACACTGATGAAGAAGTAACAGAAGCAATGGTTTTTAACAACCTTTTTCGCCGAACTTGACAAAGCGAATTTCATTCTGTCCATGTCGATGACGTGCTTGCATCCAAGATTTGGTTGCTCCAGGTCTCATTGCTGTCTGAAACGTGTTCTGTCCCACTAACATTTTCGGTACCCCCGACGCTACACGTTTTTCATATGTAATCTGGTCGTATGAATCTTTCGGATGCTACCATCCGAGATTTTCGTGATCTGACTGAGCTCCATGCCCGATGATTTAAGTTATCTTCAGTGAGGCATATTAATGGGCGCTCTTCCCGATTTTCATCTTCATAAGATTCCATTAAGGAAGGATTGAAGCGCTTTTGGTTAGTCAGTACTCGGTAATGGAAACTAGATTCTACCATAAAGTAACGCAGACGTACAAATTGTTTCTATATTTGAACTCTTTTATTTATCGCTGCGAAACTTCTTGAATTTTAACGAGCAATGTCTAAATGACAGTAAACCGTGAGGGTAGTCTCGTGTGTTATGCATCAGCGATGTTATTTGTCTTGGTACTACCTCAAAATAAAGCGTCTTTTTGATTCACTTTCAAAATAATAAACGGCCAAATACATTCTATAAAGGATTTTCACCCGATATTCCTTACATTTCACAGGAATTTTTATCGGGTCTTGTGAAACGATCGCCACGTTTCTCTTCTTACATTAAAATAATACTAAACTTTTGACTTTCGAAAATATTGTTTTGACTCGGAGCAAACCGAGGTAAAATACAATTCAGGATGCCTCGCCGCGCAAATCATAGCCAATCATATTGCATAAAAAAGTTTATTGATTGCACATATCTTTACAGCTTATAGATATAGGCGATATAGGCTTATAGGCGCGCACATGATCTGATTATACTCATTATAATTCTTCGATTGTCTGCCTAGCGCTTAATAAATTACCAAATTTTCGATTTGAATTTCATGTCTGCCAATTATAAACAATATAATGAAAGTCAAATTGAATAAATTTTCTTATCACAGATTGAGCCGTGAATACTCAAGCCTAACACAAATTCAAACTGCAAGTATATCCAAGAATGTGAAATTGTATTTATTTAAATTAACAAATAAAATCATAAAATTGTTTTCCAGCTTTCGCACATCATTAAACGAAAACAAAAAAAAAACAACAATTCAATAAATTTGCATATGATTCTAATTGAGGATGTTGTTGCTATCATTAAATTCCAATAAATGCTGGAAACACCGCCAGGATAATGATTTGAAGCAATGCGCGCACATTATGCCTTGGAAATTGTTTCTCTAAAGCTTTCGTCGAATTGTTTTCCAATTTTTTTGACTTCAACTGGAAGGGGGCACTTTTGCTACGTAACATTTCTTTTGAAGTGCAAATAATGTGAAACGTATGGAGAGAAATGTTGCAATGGCTTCGCAGTAACAATCAAACGACAGCCATCATGATGTTGCAAAGAAAGAGCGTCGCTTTGGAAATTCTATCTCGTTTAATTTTACATGTGAATTGTTACTTGTCAAATTCAAAATTTTCAATTCTTTCCCTCTCAATATACTTTAAAATCAGATCAAGTTCGTTAAAACGTTTTCGTTTCAATATTTACTCAATTCGTGTTTGACGCATTTAATTTGAGAATCAATCGTCGATGAATTTTTATTTGGAAAATATGCAATTTTTAATTAGTACATGACATTGACCGATTTTCAATGGTGAATAATTATTTAAATAATTCATGAGATTTTCTTAGACTGATGTTTATTTGGTATCAAGAACATTGACACCTTGAATAAATTTTGTTAGGGGTATCGGAATTGTATAAACAGGTGTCAAATCGAAGTTCAGGAGTAACACCAGCAACATCCACCTAAGAAATATTTGTTAGGAATTTATGTTTCCGACGGAAGCAAAGGTGATATTCGAGGTTGTAAATAGGTGGAAAATTAATATATTACGTACAATTTTTTTATGAAAATGTTGCAAATAATATTAAAATGAAATATTAAACGAGGAAAAAAGTGCAAAACTATATGTATTGTTCATGTGTCGTTAGGGAACCACCTTCTTGGGTTCCTTTGGTTTCGAAACGAAGATGGCTCTAACTCACCTTGAAGCTCACAGGCTCTGTCTTGAACTGTTGTGCCACAACATCAACAAAACAATTTATTTTTTGCGATAGGCGAAATGTAAACTCATCACCGCAACCTCCAAGCTGAAGGACCAGTCGGAACGTTTCTGTAATTAGTGGAATACTCGCTTCCACCCTCCTAGTAGTAGCTCTTGAGAGCGCCAATGGCCGCCGCATTGATACTGAAGGTAGCCTAGGTCCATCCAAGGTTAATAATACGGCTTGACACCGTAATATGCTCTCTACCCCAGTTTAATTCCAAAATTTTGGGCAGTTTCGAGTAATTTAAACCAATCGACTATCTGAATACTGCGCAACATCCTTATCAGTATATGTATCATCGATGTCTGAAATACATTCAACAGTTTGCAGAATTAATTCCAAAAAACCCCAAACATTGATAACGTCAATTGAATTTCAAAAAAGTCCCAAAGTCAATGACTCATTCATTCAAGACATGTCTTATGTTGCAATCAACTACATAAAATCCCATAAATCACTTGAATGTAAATTTTATATCTTCGAAGAACTGTTGTATGATGTAATATAGTTGTGGCATTCTCATAAGTAAAATAGTTTTGTTTCAAAGATAACATTCCATTGATACACTTAAATTATACTCATAGTTGTTGCTGATTTATTAATGTGTGTGTGGACGTGAATTTTCCTATCATTTATTTCGTGCTCTCCATCAATTCATTTTAATTATTCAAATTAAATATTTT
Source organism: Stratiomys singularior (assembly GCA_954870665.1). Classification (NCBI taxonomy): domain Eukaryota; kingdom Metazoa; phylum Arthropoda; class Insecta; order Diptera; family Stratiomyidae; genus Stratiomys; species Stratiomys singularior. The sequence continues at coordinate 5,637,298 of OX940881.1, read as the reverse complement.
TGCTGAATCATGTTGAAAAATGTTCCGAATAAATTATAATAAATTTTCGAATGAGATAAAAACGAGTCAGGGAGTTCAAAGTTTTCTAGTGATTTCTGTGAGATATTTGCATAAATCAAATGCAAAATGATTTAAAAATTTGAATTTTTTATGGCGATGATTGCAGCTTGCTACATTTATTGTGGAAATAATTATAAATCTCTCCTTGGTATTGAATATATAAATAGAATATAAACGAGTTTTTTGAAAATTTTGATTGTTGCATGAACTTCTTGCACTTTGTTTTTTGTTCGAAGCCGTCCGCGTTGTTTCAGGAAGTTTTTTTCGCTGCGTAGAAGACGTTGTCAGATTGTTCAGTTCACATTTTAAATCGGATGTTTGAAAACGTGGAAATATGAAATCATGCTTGTATTATTTGCCTGAATTTCGAAATCCATTCCGATATTGAATCGATTCATAGCATGCCACAAAAGCAATAAAACCAAATTACATTTTGCATAAATTTTATATTTAAAAGCGACTGTTGTTACTGTTCGTCTGTCGGTCTTACAAACCGATGACATTGTTAACACACGAACTTGGGATGATAGAGTTTAATGTGGCCTTTGATCTTGATACTTGATTTGATGAAAACTGTCAAATTATAATCAAAGCTTGAAGCAACTGATTAACGACACGCTTTTCATCAGTGTCAAATATGAGCAAATTAATCATAAAATTGGAAATGACTAGGCTATAAAGAAAATATTTAAATATACAATTTTTATATTAACTCTTGTTATACGCACTTTTAACCATATAATACTAGCGAACATCAACTGGTTGTTCGGAAATCCGCGCGAAATCCTCAGATTCATACTAAGCACGAAAACAATTTTCATAAATAAATCTTCCTTGGAAAATTTTAATTTTTATTGATTCATTGAGAGTAGAGTATTCAGTTTAGAGTTCTAAGAATCCTAAAATCCTGTTGTAGACGATTCTAATAAGCTTTTTTTTCTCCAAAAATCAACTTTGGACTTCTGGTAAACTAAAAAATGGATGGGTTAAAGAAACTGCCAACTCAGACTACTGGTCCTAATTTGAAAACGGGGCTAGTGGAACTCAGAACAAAAAATTTGTGATAATTAAATAGTTTTGTGATGATTCAATAGTGCATTAATTTGTTGGCAATTTATTTACATCGAAATTCGCATCGTCAAGAGGTGCCAACATAAGTTTGGGATTCGTGTACAATTAAAAGAATATCTCTAGCCAACAGTTACGAAATATTGACGCAAATTCGATTGTAGAATTTATGATTATTGTAAAAACTCGGATTTGTGAGCGAATTCGAGACACATATAAAAATATTTTGAATATCCATTAAATAAAATTATTGACAATATTTGAAATTGTTCAACCGACAGATTATAAAATTTCATTTCACGCTCAAGGCCGCAATGTCAGCATAGATAAATGCAATAAATTTATTCGAACAGCGCAAAATGTCGGGGCTACTTGGTAGCTGAAGGTGACACCATTATCTTTTGTAGATGAACTTGTGATACTTGCGAAATTCTAACAATTTTTCAGTTGAATGTTTGTGAAAAATCTTCATATTCCCAGCACAAATATTTCTTTCTATTTTGGTATTTTGGTTTTTTTTTCGTTTTTGTCTCTACGATTAGGGTTTTGAATTCTAGTCTGTAAGGCGAACTTCGCTTTGGCCATATCCCTAGAAGCTACCTCGCACCTAACTATTTATAAGTCCTTCAAATATTTTCGTATGCTAGTGAACGCAGCAGATGACAGGGAATTAAACGGATGAAGCAACAGATTTATTGGAAAGTCAGGACATTGGGTATAGTCTATGTTGTTTCGGGCAACGCTAAATACACTAAATATTGCCTAAATATTGTATAAAAAAATACAAATTTTTGTAGTTATAGGAAAGATTCAACCTTTGCGTCTTCTCCTTTCTCCGTTTGTTCATTTTTCCCCCTGAAATAAGGCAAAACGAGAATATCCGATTTCCGGGATCCCGTCAAGAGAATGGAATAACACTTCGTCAACAATTTGAAAAATCATTGTGAGGACGAAGCGTCTTATTTGAATTTGAATTTGAATCGAGAATTTGATATCAAATTGTCTCCTTGCCCTGCGCTCATACAAAAAGTGACGCCGAAGAATATTGGTAACATACGATATTAGTCTGCGAAAGATGTTGTGTTCAGAATGAAATAAATCTTCTGAGACGCTTGTAAACTCGGATTGACGCCGAGCGTAGGATATGTTGCGTGTTTGATGGCGCTAGAAGGGATACGTGAATTTTGAGGTATCTCAAATAGATCAACCGAAGAGGCGTTACCTTCCTTCAACCTGAACCAACACTCCTCTCAGGACTCGATAGAAATTAAACGAATTGGACTTGAAAGCTGCTATGTACCCACAATGCAGACCGGATTTTGTGCCTTAAGACAACCATTTTCCTGAATTGTCCCCGAACCCGCTTAATAGGGTAACGAGAGGCCTGTGGAAATAATTTGCCCTGATTCTTTGTGCAAAGTTCTACAGAGGAGACGTAACAATGTCGGGAAAAATGATTGCAAATTTGCAAATACTTACTTCAATTAAATTCATTCAGTACTTAAAACTGCTTCAAATTGTTAAAATCAACGCAGAACCCTCCCAGACTCAATGAATCATAATCAAGCTGCCTAAGAAACAAGACAAACAAAACATTTATATGAAAGAATTTTGCAGGAATTGGGGAAAAACCTTGGTATCCAGTCGATTGTATCATTTCTGACCTTTTTTAAGGCTAAACACTCGCAACGGTGAATTGTGTATATTAGAAATTAGCACTTCCTGCAAGATAAGCGTTGTTCGAACTTTCTTCCGTAATATCCTCATTAAAATTAGCAGCAGTAGTACGTTTACCAACAAAATAATCATATAAATTAAGAAAAAACGACAACAAAAAACAATACATGTATGACTGACATATGAGCCTGTTTATCACAATTATTCCGTTCATAGGTGAAGTTTATTATCAGCTTAAAAAATTATTTTCTTCTGTTTTTGACCATATCAGTGAGCTTAGAATATTTTCGACAATGGAATCTGACTTATATTTTACACCTCCTATGTAGTCAGTCACTGTTATCAATATATTTTTGGCAATAAATTAATTGCTCTTGAAATTTTTGTTGCTAAATGACACGGAATAAATTCGTCAACCTTTTGTACCATTTTACTATCGGCATCGATTTTGTTTTTGTTTTCGTTTTTTTACAAAATAAAAAATAAATAAGAATGTGGACTTACTATCAACGGAAATTTTCCATTTCACATACATAAATTAACACATGTTTATTAATTTCAATAGTAAAACCTAGAAAATTAGTCATTTTGCTGAAATGAACAATTGTAATAACCCCAATGTCATAAATCAAATTATCATCATGATTGTTGGCGTTTATTATGCACCCAACAGCAGCCAGTTGGAAGCATATATACAAGTGTAATTAATATGAACGGAACTTGTAAAAGTTAACCTGATAACTTATGTATTGTGCCTTTTTTTTTCATACCAAATCTTGTGTTCTAGTGGAGAGATAGTATATCAATTAATTTAAAAGTAGTTTAGCGCGGTCAGGAGTTGGTTACATGAGTGTATATTGCAAGGAAGAGAAGAAAGCTAATAAAATAAATTTAAAAGCGTAACTGATATGATAAGAATATGTAAAACAATATGACTGATAGTATTCTAGTGTGGTTTAATTTATCAGGAATTAATTTTTCACGCAGAGCCTAACCTTGATTGACAATTCAATGGCATACGGAAATTCAGCCAGTCGCGAAATGATTAGACTTGAATTAATTGAAGTGTAGTATTATAGTATATTCGATCCCAATGACCGTGCAGATTGAATTTTGTTTGGTGATACTTTGTAGGAGAATTCAGAGCTCGGTATCCATAATTTTGTGATTAATTTCTTAGTTATTTGATTTTTAAATTTAATTATTTGATTAATTTAATTTCTTAATTAACTGTTTGAAGAACACGAGTCCTTTAGATAATTTGCAATGAATTAGAAGACCAAAAAATACCACAGAAATCTAATAGAATGTAAATTTGCCTTGCAATGCCCTCATGGTTTCGATGAAACATTCAAAAAATGCTTTGTGGTTTTCATTCGTACATAATTCAACCATCATCTCCGTTGCAGTCTATCAGATAAGGCTTGCATTAATATAGACAAATTTTCAGAATTTCGAAACGAGAGTTCTTTACTATATTCTGCACAGTATCCTGGTTTTATCGATCATACTGAATCAAATCAAATCATCTCTACGCAGAAAAAAAAAGAAACAGATGTATCATTCTTTAACAATACCTTTTGCGGTTAGATTTTTAGAAATATTGCACTATTCTTATAGTTAAGGGGTTATTCTTTTGAAACCATGAAATGCATGGTCTTAGCCTTGCGCATATCACGCTTCGTCTTCTAATTTCTGACTCCAAGCAGCTTCACGCTGTCTTCGTCGATTGTATGACAAGCTTTTTGTTACTTCTTGTTGTCGAAAATTTTTGAATATCTTATGTGGAAAATTGTGGCCCACCAAAAAAGTTCCCCAAAAACAACATATGATGGGAACGGCGTACGTTGTATATAGGCTGAGTTAAAAAAAGTTTTTAGATGGCATAAGTTTCGGTAAGAAATTCGAGAAGATGTTAATGATAGAGCTCGTCCTGTGGGCGTCCAGTCACGCCAACAACTAATAAAAATGTCACAAAAGTTACGAAAAAAAAATGCGCAGAATTGTGCTAATAGTGCTAATAATGTCGGCGTATCATGTGGTGCATGCCACGTAATTTAAACTGATGTTTTAAGCACGAAACGCAGGTTAGAAAAATTTGTTCTGAAACGCTCAGATATTGTCCTGAAAAATGGTCGCAGAAATATTGCTCATGAGTTGTTAAATGAGGTTAGTGATAATCTTGATTCACTCAAAAACTTCATAGCTGGTGAGGGATTATATGTAACTAATTACAACGTAGAAAGCAAAACTTGATGATCCCAATCAGCCCAGGAGAGCCCACACCAAAAATAACATACGATGTTCGATTATATATCCAGTTTTTTTTTCTTCGATTGTATTGTTTATCGCAAGGAGCTAGAACTGCTTTGAAATTTATTGAATTTAAATCGTTGCAAACGTGACGCTTTAAATTCGTGTAACAATAGCAGGCCAGGAAGGTAGTTGGGAAAGCTGTGTTCGAAATCAAGGTCGATCAGAAACAACACGCGTTAAAGATTTCAAAAAGTCCTCAAACAAAATTAAAAGGATTTTTCGCATGGAAATGTGACAATGTGTTCAACATAGAACAATTTTTTTACGCTTGTTTGGAAAAGGTTTTGCCATGCAAAAGTTGTTCAATATATAAATCAATCAATAGTGAATGTTTCGTGGCGTTATTAAATTGACTTAGGGAAGAAAAAATTTAAAAAAGCTCCTCAAATGCAAAACAATACGGTTTGAATAGGCACCCAGTAACAAGTATCAGTTGAGCTGTTTTTGACACAGCGTCAACTGGCTACTAAAAGACAGACTCAAATAGAATGTGCAAAAAGAGTTCCAATGAAGAAACAATTGTCGAACTCGAAGCCTATTTTGAAAGTAAAGACAAATTGTTGTACGGTGACAAACAAAGTAGAGGACAGTTTGAACACACGCACGAAATAAAATGAGACCGCCTTGACGATTAAAGTAGCATCTCGGGCCTTCAATGGTATGTTACTTACGTCAAAATATCGGATTTTGGCTGTTAAAAAATGGTTTTCTTAAGGCTGTCGATAGTTGACTCGTCATGCGGCTTCATGTATCGAATGAATCTAGGCCTATTATGTGTATTCCTTTTCGTATTGCCGTCCATACATCTTTTTTTACGTATATCTCTTGGTCTTTAGTAAGAAAATAATTAAACCAATAAAAATGGTTCTTATTTTAGGTCATATACCTATCACTGTCGATCACCAATATGCAAATTACTACATTGCCTTACTTAGTAATCGCAATCTTCGTTGGCATAATCCACTAAAATCTGAGACCCACACACAAATTTTAATTCTTCACAATTAGATACTTTTCCCCTTTTTTTCTATCTAACTCCTTTGTTGATCTGATTTTAAGTGGTGCTACATGTCATTATTTTAAGCACGTGTTTGTACCTCTTATCTGCCTACATAACATTATCCTTATTTTATGGTGATGTCCCAAAAATTTAAAATATTTTCTTTCGCTTGAATAAATTCGTCAATAAAATGAAATTAGCATAATCAGTTGGAGCACATAGCAACTAGCGTAGATAAATCACACCGACCTCCTTTTATTAAGCCTGAATATTTTATTGCTATACGTTGAAATATTTATGCATAAGTGTCTATAGTGATTATAAATAAACTCACACACTCAGATAGTATATTGGCAGAAAGCGAAATTTAGATTCTTTGTTTGAATTCTTTCTACCAGCACTGATAACCGTCGACCTAAGTCAATTTATTTTCTTAAGAACAAATAAAGAAACCGTAGAAATTGTCAACGAATCGGAAACTGTGTTGACCAGTTCATGTTCCGGCATATCACGTTTCCATTAGTGTAGGATAAAGCGTATAGTAACAAATAAAAAAGGGGAAAATAATTTTAATCCGCCAAAGTTTACATGCATGGAGGGACTAAATGGTCAATGAGGTACGTGCGTTTATTTCTGGATGTTGTAATCAATAAATGAATAGTTAAGCTTTGCACAGACTCTCCATACTTGTTTTTCGTATTGTTTAATTGTTATGTTCTCTCTTGATGTTCATTTAATTGGTCATTATAAACGACTTTTTGATTAATTGATGAGCATCTGGAATATACTACTTTGATCGGAGTTAATTGAACTTGTAAAGAAATGTTAAACTCTTCCGAAGCACAAGAAATATTTCATTTGATTATGTAAACTAAACAGAGCGTTACTCACTCACATGCCTTGTACAGAAAGTGAGTTAAACAAATTCTCATCGAATATTTTGTTTCATTTTGTCCATGTTGTACCACGTCTTTTATTCAAGGTGAAATTGAAGGGTGACCAAACTCCATCCATAAAGCACCCACCAGATTATAATATATGGAATATAACACAAAAGTATTGAAATACTAAAAGGATTTCGATTTCGACCTGCGACTACAAGGCAACTAATTACAAATAAAGATTAGATTTTAGAAAATAAATATGTTTAATGTGAAAACAACCAAAAATTAACGACTTTCGTATGACGTCTATGATTTTGTGAAAAAATGAATGAAATTGAAAACTAAGCTTAAACCTTTCATTTTTGTTGTCTTATCCTTATCTGGGCAATTTAAACCAATTAAAAACATGATTCTGTTTATTTTATTATATTAAAAGCCTAAGATAATTAAATGCTTCCATTAAAATAGCAAATAATTTCTATTTACAGGCAATGGACCAAGTGGATTGGCACTTTCCTATATGCTGGCTGGTAATTGGCCCTATTGGAAGCCAGACAAAATAACAAAACATCCTGACGAATTGTTACGTGCACGTTTAAATTATGCTGATAGTAGTAAGAGTTTAGTCGTACAAGATTTAGAGGCATTAGCTGAAGGCTTAGAAGGACGTAGTACAAATCCTGTTTCATTGTTGGTAAGTTTTGATGATTTGATGATTTGAACGTTGATGATTTGATGACTTCAACTGCTAGTCAGTAGTCAAAAAAAGTGTCACCTTATCTATAGACTTTCCCTCTTTTAAGGCTTTTATACTCTTCTCCTGTCTATCATTAATAGTTCCTAAGAGAAATTCTATGGAAAGCAATATTTTGTGCTATTTAGGGTAAATTTTCAAGTACTCAATGGTATCAAAGTGCCATTAAAAAATCGATTATTTCATAATAGACATTTTCGACGAACACTTTTACTGATTATAACGTTATATCTGACGGAAGTAAAGGATAAAAGTAATCACTGAGTAGATATGAATGACATTTCTCAAATCAATTGTGTTCAAAGTCAATTTAATACATCAAGTGGGCCTTTAAAAACGTTTCTATTTTGACAACGTTCAACAACTCTCCAGATTTGTGCGCGTTTCGGAAATGATTGCTGATTTCTCTATGTTGCTGGAGTTTCCACTTGTGGTCTTTTTGAGTTGTATACAAAATGCTTAAATAAATGTAATAGGTGTATAACTATGAAATGCGGATTTTTTCTACTTGAAATATGCATTTATTTGAATAACAGAACAAATGAATTCAATAATCAAAATATTGGCCATCGTTAGCTACGACTTTTTCCCATCTTTCTGTCAATTGATGGATTCCGTCCCAGTACCACTTTTCATTTTTTGAGGCTAACCACTCATCAAGCGAATTTTTAACTTCTTCGTAAGAATGGAAGTGCTGTTCCGAAAGTCCGTGCTGCATCGATCGAAACAAGTAGTAGTTAGTCAGAAGGAGGCAAGTCTGGCGAATACGGCGGGTGGGGCAGAACTTCCCAATTAATGTTTCCCAAGTAGTTCTGGACAGGTATTGCAACATGCGGCCGAGCATTGTCATGTTGAAAAATGACTTTATCATGTCTTTGGTGAAATTCTGGTCGTTTTTCCTTAAGTGGGCGGTTCAATTTGATCAGTTGTTGTCGGTAACGTTCGCCAATAATAGTCTCACCAGGTTTCAGCAGTTCATAATACAAAGGTCCCTTACTATCCCATCAAATACACAGCAAAGTCTTCTTTCCATGAATATTTCGGACTGGTTGTTATGTTGATGGCTGGCCTGGGTCTACCCATGATTTTTTTCCACTTGGGATTGTCGAAATAAAAACACTTTTCATCGCCAGTAACAATCCGATGCAAAAAACATTTTCTTTTCTGTCTGGCAAGCAAAATTTCAAAAATGGAAATTTTTGTCAAAAATGGGAAGGTTTTTCACCTTTCGATGTCTCTTTCTTTCAATTGATACGGCACCCATTTTCCAGGTTTTTGGATCTTTCCCATGCCTTTTAAACATTGTGAAATGGCTGCCTGTTTTTCAGTTTGTGTGTTGTCTTCATCCAATAATGCTTGCAAATCTGTATCTTCGAATTTTTTTGGTGGTGTTCCACGGTCTTTGTTGCTGACATCGAAATCGCCACTTTTAAATCTTTTAAACCATCGTTCACAAGTGTCTTGGCTTGGGGCATGTTCACCATATGCTTCCACTAACAATCGATAAGTTTCTGCTGCCATTTTCTTCAAATGAAAGAAGGTTATTAGGCTTCCCCGCAAAATCTCTTTTTCTGGCACGTAATTCGACATTTTTGAAGCGAAAAAAATATGTTGTTTGTACAATCAAAACCTATGACATACTGGAATTTGTTGACAGATGTTTACCCTCGAAAATGCCATATTAGTTATCCCCGACACAAACCATATGTAATGGTTATGCCATCTGTTAGTAAAATCCGCATTTCATATTTATACACCTAATACAACAATGTGTATTTGAAGCAAACCACATTCATCGACTACATAGAAATTGAATGCAAACTTTGACGGCTTTATTTAGTGCAAGTATCTGATATTACCTCGACAAGGGAACTCCAAGAAATAAATTGTTGCTTGTTTTGCAGTTCATCAGATAAATATTTTATTATTTCTCTCAATGCAGAAAATTGAATGAAAAATTCCAGTGAACTAAATATTAATTTGTGGTCCATACACCATAAATGCTAGTGCACATGAATTAGCTAGTGTTTATGTCCTATGCAGCCCAGTCGGTCAAAACACCACAACCTGCAGAGCAAAGTACACTCTTTATGAAGGTGAATCTGCAAGCGTAAGAACAAAGTTCATCGCTTAAGGGTCTCGGACTCATTCTGAACAAATGTTATTTTCATTATTGTTACTGTCGGCTCCACTGTTGGCTCTAGGATGGGCATCGACTCAAAGCTCTCCGCGCATGAATTACAATTCACAGGCGGTCCAGACTGCTTTCGTGCGATTTCCAAAGAAGTCCCAAAGATCCTATGGAAGACAGTAGTCGCCAGTTGTTCCAGCTATGTTGTGTTCATCCGCTTCAAACAAGGGAGGTGTTTTCTAATCAGGCTCGCAACATTTAGCCACTTTTCATCCTTGCCTTCTCCTATGTACCGCCTCGAATAGCCTTGGTGCATCAACCGAGTGCTCTGAGAAGAAAAGCCGAATAGCGATTTGCTATAGTCTTTCATTATGTCGAAATAACGCTGGCTGACATTTTCTACTGATTTTTATGAAAAATAACATAATTTCCGTTTGGTCAAAGAATTTATTCATCCAAACTCCAATATTCATAGATTTCTTTCAATGTTGAGTAAATTATTCGACATTCAAGGTTAATATATTTATAAACTACTCAGAAATTGACTGTTAGTATCGTTTTCCATATTATGTGAAAGCAATTCGTGTGAAATATGTGAGTAAATGATTCTATCGTCGAACAAGTATGAATTTATTTGAAATTTCCAAGAAGCGATGGAAAACCCTGAGAAAATCCACTTATATTACTGTCATTACCACGTAGCTGAGTATTCATTACATTTTCCCGTGTAAAGCGTCATCAACCGCTACATTACAAACATCAATCTAATTCATTACTTACCAGTGCAATTTTCTTTTAATTGCAGCTAGATAGCTTGGAGCACCCATGCGCCGATTTAGGAATGGAATTGCCTTCAATGCTGGAGTATAAAGCGAATCCAAATACTCAGGTGAGTAATTATTGTCTATTTGGATTGGGAAAACGAAAACGCAAAATACAGAAAATGAATGAAACACAAGCGATATAAATTGTTATAACAATTTTACAAGCAACTCTTATTGTTGGTTAAATGCTCGGTCGTTCACATTTCAATTAATTCGAGGCCAGCAACTTTAGTATTTGTGATTTGGTAATTAGCAATAAATCAACCACTATCCAAGCAAGCAATTATTGCAACTATAATCATAGAAAGTGTATTGAACTTCCTTTCCTAAATTGACGATGAACTAAGAGTGTTTCTAGAAAATGCACAACCGAAACGTAGATAAAAGAACGTCTGACACATTGAGTAATGCAACCGAATTTTATCTAGATCTGCTTGTATGCAAATACCTCTAAAAGTATGCGATTATCTTATCAGTTTGCATACCTTAATTACGTTATTCATAGAATGGAGCTTAGGTTGATGTTTATTGTTGAATTAAGAATAGCTCATAATCCCAACAATAAAGCGTTCGCGATAGATGATATATGCATTGATATATTGCATTTTTCGAATCCTTCGTGTGTGTGGTTTCATAGTTTTTTCCAAGAAAAACAAAATGTTGAAACAATTTTCACTGTGAACATTTAAACCAAGATTGGATTTTTATGAGCTTTGTGCAAACATTCATCGCCAAACGATTTGCCAAAATCGCCAGAGCGATATGTTTGATTGAGTTGTTATTACATTTGTAATATCGATAAAAATGTAATCTCTATCACATACTAATTATTCCCTTCTTCATGTTTTAGATCGATCACATTGTTTTGGGTAAAGGACCACCTGGTGGTTCGTGGCATCGAATGGATCCTAATCTGCGTACGCTCTCATTAGCCGCCTGGATGTCGTTGCCGGGTTGTAGTTTTGGACAATGGGAAGCGGACCAACAAGAAAAAGAGCATACAGGACAGTTGATACAAAATTCAATAAATCAAAGGGTGATTGACGATAGGGATGAAACAGTACTGCGAAAGCAAGCCATTATGAACAACATAAATGCAACACAATGCAAAAAATGTTTAGAACTCCGAACAAAACAATCAAAATCGTTACCCGAACAAATCGAAGAAGACTCGAATAATTTAAACTTAATGAGTAATAATAATGAATCGGAAATTGGTGCCTTATGTTGTAAATGTACAAAAGAATCGGCACAAAATCCTACTATATTTATATCGGATTATGCGCCTGCAAAAGAAGAGCATGATGACAGCGATATGAATTCGATTGAAATTGTAGGTAAAACGGCGATTAATAAGCCTAATACGACAAATAATTCGTCACCGAGGATGACGAACCCGATAAATCGTTTGCCACCCCGACGTAATTTATCATTGAAGCGTCAAGTTTCAAAAGAAGTACAAACTCGAGCTCTTGTATCAAGAGTGGCCAAATACTATGAGGATTATGTGAAAAAGGTGAATTTGGATAAATATTTTATGAATGATACGCTTGTGACAATGATCGCTCCAATTCCTGAGAATTGTCCGGTTGGAAAGCAGAAACCAGCCAAATGGATTGTTTTTGGGTAAGTAATTTGATCTTTAAATAAGAATTAACTTTGGGCTTGATCAATTTGTTGTTCTTTCCAATATGGAAGTTCTCCATCTAACACGGTATGTTTTTATTCCAGCATTAATAAAGCCACATCAAAAGCATTTTGCTTCGTCAGCAGAAATGTCGTTCTGGCTAGTGGAACATCAGACTTACCGAACCGATTGGGATTGCGCAATGAAGATTATAATGTTTCATGGGTGAAACATGAGCTCCCTCAACTAGAATCGTCTTTGGAAGCATTCAATGAACAGGAACGAAGTCGTAAGTAGTAGACACTGTAATTAGATAATAATTTAAGTTATTATCTATTGCATATAAGCAAACATAAAACTGATCTAATAATTATTTTGTTTTTAGAATTGAAGCCTGTACTGGTTGTGGGAGCTGGATTAAGTGCAGCCGATGCTGTTACCATATGTCGATCATCCAACATTCCGGTGATACACGTGTTCCGAAGTCGCAGTGCTGGATTAGATAAAATGCTACCGGAGAATGTCTATCCGGAATATCACGAGGTTAGTACTGAGCGATGCTGCCAAAAATATCCATAGAGACATTTTAGTTTTATTGGCGCAAGCTTCTACCTTCTATCCTACTTCTACTTTCCCATTATTATTTTTTCCAATCAGTCCAATCAGTGAGTTTTGTCATAAAATAGCGATGATTTATAGCTATACAATGAATGCGTTACAGCTATTCCCTTTGTCCAAATGGAAATGCTTAGTATATGAGCTGAAAGTATTTCTAGAGAACCAAAATGCTTCATGAAAGCAGTCAAGACAAGGCTAAATTGTGTTAGCTGACAATAGAGGATTGACCAACACAACAAATCCTAAAAAAAAAAGTTCGCACTGTTCAGTTTGAAATGTTTCGACTAAATGACGAAATGATTGAATATTTAGGAAAGTTATCATGAAAATTTGATATACACACACAAATAAATATACACAGAAATATACACACAAATATCAATGTAGCTATTTCAGTTATTTGCACAGTTTTCTCAAGTATAAAAAAGATTATAAAAAAATCCATAAATACACGATGTTTTGTATTCCTTCGGTTTACCTAATCCGAACATAACATATGCGAGCAAAAGATTAAGAATATCATTCTATTTAACAGTCTAAACAAGAGGCGTAAGTCATCGAAATTGTTTTCTTGAGATTGAAAACACAATAACCATTGTAGAGGACAAACGATAAGATCCAGCGAGTGGACTACCCGAAGGCCAGTTTTTTGTCCAGATTGAGCGTTAAACCTCGTTCCTGGCACCATTAGTTCACAATTGGGAGTTCCCCTGCACTATATAACTTAGTGTCCCTTCGTACCTTCTTTCGGTTACAATTACGATGTCATCTCCTTCCGCACGACTTCATCTTCTAACAATCTAAGACTTCAGACCAAGATGAGGGTCTAAGAAGACAAGAAAATCACAATATTCACGATTCGTGAGAACGTTGGTAGTGCTTTGTCGCCCTTTACATACGACGGTTCCTTCCACGGAATACGGCTGATTAAAGCATTAGTATTCATTGTCGTTTTCAGCAACCTGCAGCAGTGCGGCTGGTTTATACAAAAGTGTCTTCAATTTTAAGAAATGCACCTAGGGCTTTTAGTATACATTCCAAACGTTCTTTCATCCTTCAAGTCAACCCAGGTTGATTTTTCCGTCTTGATGCATCGTAAGTAAGATGTAATGGATGTAGTTTTCTTTCTTGAAAATTATCCACCGCTCTTCTTATCTGTTTAAAAAAGACGCACCATTTTTTCGGTTCAAGACGAACGTGCACTCATGAGATCAGCAGAAAAGAAGCTCCTTGCGAAGACTGATGCAAAAGGTAAGTGGCAGGGTGAATGATGCCAGAAGGCAGCAAAGCAATGATGGATAGCGTGACCGAAATGTGGATTGAAGCAAATTCTCTCCTTTCTATGCAAAATCATTTGAAGTCAGTAAATACCATAGCTCTCCAGTATACTAAATTGAATGTTTGCTCCTTGATAATAATACATGATCCTTTAAAAAAGCCTTTTGAGCCTCCTAATTGTAAATCGTACCATACGATACCGAGTTATAATGCATCGAGAATTCGAAGCTTTAATTATATTTTACTTAAGCACGATCAACATCTAGAGCATTTTCAATCGAATAAATCTTATTTAATTCTGTTTTTTCAGGTACATCGAATGATGAAAGATCCATCTCAAACATACGAAAACTATACACCACTGCCCGAGCATCGTATTGTTGATTTGCGCAACGAGAAGGATGGCGTTCATCAAGTGATTGTCGAACATATAGTAACAGGAGAGCCAAAAACATTTGATGTATCATTTTGTGCAATCCTAATTGGATCGCGTCCTGATCTACGTTTTACAATACCAGCAATCAAATGCTCTGCCTCGATGAAAGGATCTCCGTCAACAATCATTGAATCGGTGTATGACAAAGCCGATAAGTCGCCGGAACATAATTCATTATTGAGTCGGAGGATGTCATGGCTGAAAAATTTATGTGCAAAATGCAAGCATTTGAATATTTGCGATTGGAATCGACGCAATGGTTCGGATTACGGTCGTGTATGCAACCACATCCAAGGAAAACAATGCGATTGTAATAAATCCCAATCGGTTAGTCCAGAAACAGACAATAAACTCTGTCCAATCGACAGCTCAGGACTGGGATTGGGAATCGATCCAACGAAATCCATAGATTGTAAATCAAATCAAATAGCCGTAGATAAATACACATATGAAGCACAGCGAACTCCAAAAGGACTTTACGCGATGGGACCACTTGTAGGTGATAATTTTGTTCGGTTTATTCCGGGTGGTGCGTTGGCAATCACGGCGGCGCTTCACAAGGAGAACGATTGAAATCCGTTTGGTCGATCAAGGATTGAAATTTTTTGTTTTCCACCGACGATTTTCCATTATTGTTCTGTTGATATTAAAGAGAATGCTGTTTGGAAAATTTCCGAGTTTTCCATAGTGGAAATTAGGTTGGCTGGATGGCGCTAATCTCGTTCACTGTTTGGTGACGGGATGGCAAGTCACATTGGTTATGTTGCGACGAGGCATTATCATCTTTTAGATTTTAAGTACATATTGACCATGAAAAATAATGTTAAATTTAATATTTGGAAGAAAAATGTTAACTGTGTTCACATATTAACTGGAAGTTTTCAATAATAACAATAATAATTGTACAAAGAGTTACATGCATGATGTATTGCACTTTTGTTACTTTCCATGGAAACATTTGAATGAGAAAATGATGCAATTTCAAATTGATTCATTGATTGCATTTTTCGATTTACTCAATTCCTAGCGTAATTCTCACTGTTGAGATGGTTCATATTGGCAACACAGATGCATCTTATTCACCTATTCAACTGAAATTCAATTATAACATCCCACTACAAATTGAAATTGATTGCCAAAAGTGTTTGTGATTGCGCAAGAAAACTTTATTCCTTCCCGTTTATCAAGATACGTATTTGTTAGTTGTTAAGTTTTGCATATCCTTGAGATATATATTTTTCTTTAATTCTTTTAAAGAAATCAAAATGCAAATATATTTTGTAGAATGAAATAAACCGGAAATTATTGGATGAACAAATCTAAATTGTACCCTGGATATATGCCATAACAATTTTTCATGAATTGTCGAAAATAATAAATGTTTTATTGAAACCGTAAAAGCAATGAGCTGTGTTCTGGTTTTGTATTTTCACTATGGTCAGGTATAAATGTAGAATTATTAGATTAATCAAATTTAGGTTGATGTCGAGTAAATATTAGGGAGACCATAAGCAAATAACAATGAAATCTCTCAGTATGCTTTGCAATAGAATTTCGCAAATTTATATGACATGTAGGATGCCCCTGAATTGATATAGAACGCGGTCTAACAGACCGTGTGGCTGACTTAGATAGCTGATCGGATTTCGGGATACGGATTGAAGTCTAATTGGGACATCAGTATAAAATATGGAAAAGGGGCTCGTTTTAAGGGAAATGTCAAAGATTTAAAGACAACAAAAACCGTCCGTCGGGTCGGAAATCAACAATGGCGCAATTTGGGTCGGCATAAAACGACAGAATAGCGAGTCTTGCCTGCAATAAATGGGGTTAAGCCGCCACAGATAGTTCATAAAGGTGTGAATGTCACTGCAGCATATTTCAAATATCTTCCACCTAAAAATCCGTAATGAGCGACCGTAAATAGTGTACAGTGGTTTGTTGTTTTGGTACATGCATCCCCACATCAGTGCAATCATAGAATTTTTTTCAAAAATACGTTCCGGTACCTCCCTTTCTAGTCCTGATCTGAGTAAAGTGAATGTGTGAGAAATTCGCGTATTTAATGAGAACGAGAGCTGAACCATTGTATTGTTAAGCCAGCAAAGTGCATATAGAAGGCCTGTAACCATTTGCTTCGTTTCCAATAAACATTTTACGAAACTAATTACAGCCATACGCGTAAAATTTTGCGGCGAATTCAAATTCATACATATGAATTCATATGCATCATAAGTTCAAAAGTATTGCGACTAGAGCGCATCGAAGTGTTTGCTTGAAGTCAGTAAAATCAGCGAAGGAACAAGCAAATTCAAGTGGTAAAAAGACGCCCAACGTGTACTGTTCTTCACTGTCTGATCCGCAACTTGCAGAGATGTCTCGGCAAATTGACCATGAACCGACAGAGAAAAGATTTCACCTTATGCCTGATAATTAGTGTGGGACAAAACGCACCAGGGTTTTTGTGATATGTCCCAAAATATAGGTATAAGTAACAATATCCCAATGGCAGGTTTGACGCTATCAGCCTGTTTATGAGTTTTGATAACACTTGAATGCATCTGCGGTAACGAACTAGTATGGTCGCGTCATATGATGCTGACACCAGTATTTAATACTCCGAAAATACTCGCAGCAACATCATTTACAGATAAAGGCGGGATAATTATTGGTGATTACGCGTTCAATATATACTATATCATCCAAAAGACTCGCTTCGCATCCTTCCTGAGAAGTCTCTCAGCTCCCAAATTGACTTGTTTACCTTTGAATGTTTAAAGTTGATGCTGTCAGTTGCTAAACTCAGCTCACGTGCAAATGTATTGGCAATAAAGGTTTTTCTAGTAACAGCAAATCGTGCGATTCTTTCCTTCCACCGCTGAAAATCAATCAGAAATGAAGAGCAGTCGACATGACTACCATCACGAAGAATGATACATCTTCAGTGAGTTGATGAAAAGGAGCGGCCTTGGTGTATCGTCAGTATACACGCAACTAAATTAAATCTAGATAATCTCAGTGTTTAGCCACTTGACTTGATTGACGAATGATTTGACCAGAGACTGGATCTTTGGTGTTTCCCTTAGCTGCCGCGCAGCTTGAAGGTTTGTGGTTGCAAGAGAATATCTTACTTCATTCAGGAATTACCTTCTGCTGGCTCTACAACAGAGGGGATTTCTTAATTTTTTCACTAAACATGCAGATCATGCCTATTGCAAAGATATTTTATGATTAGTGCAATCGTACAACGTAACATACGAAGTAAGTGATTTGATATCACTGGCCTGTGGAATTGCGCAGGCCTGAGTAATTGGTATATTAAAATCCTTTTTTTGTCATTTAATACAATTTGAATATCAACAGAACAGTATTTAAACATTCATTTAAATTCGGAAAACTTGATTGCACGATTTATAAGAGATTTGATGATGGTGAAATGATATATCAGATTATAAATCGCCAGCCGGGATAGGGAGAGCAGATTAGATAAGCGCCTCATGGTTTTTCTAAGATCGCGGACTAATTTGCACCCCTCCTAGTATCAGGAAAGGATGGGAGTTGTGTTTTTTTTTCTTATTTTGTTTTATTGGAGCCCAAAACTGTGTTTACTGTCTTCAACCCAAGAGTTGTTTTCTCGCAAGAAATCGATTTTAATAAGAACGTGATTTTTGGGATTTATTAAATAACCGATTCCTTCGAAAATGCTAAAGTTAAATTAAAGCTTACAAAGTGTTTTTTTTTTTGTCAGCTGCCACGTGCTTCCACCGAATATATTTGGGTGGAATGACGGATAAACTGCAGAGAATTAGCTATAGGAAATAATTGAAAGTCAACCAACTGGCTAATGCTCACTAAAGTGCAGCAAATTTTGTAGATTATAGTGAGCATAAATCATTTTCCAGTAACTTGCTTTTTTACCAAAGGGTAAACTTGTCTAATTAACACCAACACACAAAACTGCTTGCGATTAACCATGCAGTTCTGGGTCAATGTTGACTGTCCAAGCCAACCAAATGTCTGACATTAAACTTGTTGAAACATTTGTCTTTTATAGTCCTCGTCGCCGTCTAATATTTAATGATCCAGTACTACCAACAGCAAGCATAAGAAGTTGCAGCTACCCAAAGGCTATATATAATCCCACACGACCAATTAAATAAATGACGGGGACCTTTGACTCAACCAACATTGCGACGAAATAAATCTGTAGGCGAATCTAAGACATATTGTTGAATCGACACGACTCCAATCAGTCTCAAGACCATAAACGTACTCTTACGTATTTTGTCTTCGGCCACAGTTATAGATGCCAACAGAATATCCATATCTTTGATACAAATGTTTATTTGTTCATATTAGGATAACATTATTTAATGGCAGATTGTTCTATTTTGCCGTGGATGTAGAGTGGCGTAATTAAAAATGACATCATGGACGTTCTTTAAATTTGATTAAGTTTAATGCTAGTAAAGTCAACAATTGGATATGAGACGATATAATTTATCAAATCTCAACAATTGGCGTTTAAATGCAGGTCGGAATTACGTAATATTTTTATGTGGAACAAGTGGGAGAGAGCATTGAAAATGGGAAAATGCAAAAGCTCAATTCGTACTTCATTCAGCTGGAAGTTAATTTAATTCACCTTGAAGATGTTACAAATCGCACACACTAAAAGGCCCCGAATTGCAATTGCGATGAAGTAATTTATTACTCGAGAATGAGCTTGAAAATCAATGTAGCCGTAGATGTTGATTTGCAACCACCATCGTAAACTATTCCGTGTAAAAATCACATGAAATGAATCATAAATCCCAACCAAGACGCTATTCATCTTCGGGTGAGCGTTTTGATCTTGACTCACGAATGTATTCCATTTTCACACCTGAGCCATGTACAAACATGGGCAAATGCGCGATTACCCCCTATCCAAATGCAGAGACTCGAACAAAAGTCCCAGGTGAAAGATACTTTTGGTATTTTAAATGGCTAAAAGATTGGAAGTGTGGGATGATTGGTGTAAACTTTTATCAGGAAAAGGATAAAGTGAATTGATTAAGCATGAGAAACTTCCATTTCAGGTTATAAGCGATGTTATTCGCTCTCATTGATTTGTATTGTTTGAATAGATTAGCCATGTTTGATCTTTTGGGCTTAGGAAGATCTTCTGCACTCACGACTTCTACGGAAATATGAATGAAATATGCATTTTCGATTATTCTCAAGACACAAAAGGATATTAGAAAGCCATTAAATAGTGTTCGTTTATCATTCATAAACTCCTCCGCAAATAGTTCAATGGATGACAAAATTAATCACAATCTTGCAAAAATATTCTGCGGAGAGTTGTTTTTTTTTGCAAGAATCTAGTTACCACTCATGATATCAATCTTCATTACTAGAACATTACTCTAATGTACACATGTTATCGATTATCTGATCAAAGAATATCTTTGGTAGCATGGTCCTTAAAGCAACATTGTTATCGGTTAACAAAAGGCAATAGAATTTCATACAGCAAATGTCATTAACGTCGCCGGACATACTGTCGGACAGACGCAGCTCAAACTGGATGCGGTAATACGCCGAGTGAGCGAGTGGATGACAGACCGTGGGCTTAGCCTAGCGCTGGAAAAGACCGAGGTTGTCGTCCTCACAAAGAAGCGAATCCCTCGTGTTATGCCGGTTCGTGTAGAGGGAATGATCATCGAGTCAAAAGAATCAATCAGATACCTTGGCTTGATGATTGATTCGAAGATGAGTTTTTTCGAGCAGGTTCGAGCGTCAGCAGATAAGGCCTCCGCGCGGGTATCGGCGCTAAACCGCATTATGGCCAACACGCAGGGGCCAACCTCGAGCAAAAGACGTCTACTGATGAGTGTAATGGAGTCAGTGCTCTTGTATGGCTCCGAGGTTTGGGCTGATGCTCTTAATAAAGAGACGTACCGAAGGCGTCTGGCACAGGTGCAGAGGCAAGGAGCTTTACGGATAGCCGCTGCATACCGCACCGTCTCTGAACCTTCAGTGCTGGTAATCTCGAGGGTGGTTCCAATTAAATTACTTGCTGACGAACGGAAACGTGTATACTCACGTAGGGGGGAGTCGGCGAGAGAAAACTTCAGCCGAGAGGAACGGAGAAGAACCCTTATCTTATGGCAGCAAACATGGGAAAACGAAACGCGAGGCAGATGGACCGCACGGCTGATAAGTGACTTGGGGCCGTGGTTCTACAGAATGCATGGTGAGACTGATTATTATCTGACCCAACTACTCAGTGGTCACGGGTATTTTCAGTCTTACCTGTATAAGATGGGAAAAACACCATCCCCAACTTGCGTGTTCTGCCCGGGGATGACGGATGACGCATGCCACACGTTCTTTACGTGTAATAGATTTACAAGACTCCGTTCGCATCTCTCGGAGAAAATTGGCGTAATTTCCCCAGAAAATCTAACGGGAAAAATGATGAAATCAAAGGACAATTGGAACTGTGTGTCACATTACGTACGGACAGTACTCATTATAAAGAAGGACATAATGGATCGCTTGGCGAGGGAGGGAACATCTCTGTAACGCAATATTATAGTTACTAATTGCAATTCCTTCCTATCCATCCGTGAAGAGAGATTTCCCTTAGCCTGAAGACATCGCTAAGCGATGATTAATGAGGCCTAGTCCGAAGTAATGTGACAAACAGTTCCAGGCTAGGTTCTCGGTGTGACAGGGAGGTGTTTAGTCGGTAGTCCGTTAGCGGGGGAGTCCGACACTCAGGGCGTAAATAGCCTTCACCTCCCAAACAAAAAAAAAAAAATGTCATTAACAGCTCTTCTACCGATTTCTAACCTCAAGCTCCCTGTCTCGGCTCTCAGGAGCTATAAATGAAGGACGATAGAGTCGAGCCTTCGAAAACATAATCGGACTAGTTGCCCAAGTTGGGAGTGCGAGCAATGGAGATACAATCCATGATAAAAATAAATTGATCCTCGGACTGTATTGACAAAAGTCAAATGACGGCGGAAATGAATAACTTTTACGCTATTGAATCCTTTCATGACTTTCTTCAAAGACAATTTCATTGCCAACCCATAAATGGCGGTGGTCCCCAATTTCAATATTAACGCTTAGCACAAGAAAACACATAGACGAACAAGGAGAAGGCATATGCTAAAGAAAATATTACACAACCACGGCCATCGCCTCATTAACTTTACATATTGTAGAAGCTTGCAATACCATCAAAATGCTTCATACAAAAACCAAAACATCCATAACGTGTGGAGAGATTCGCGCTATATATAGTTTTTCTTATTTTGGAAGTGTGCCGTTCACAAGACTGTCCAAAATTTTCGGTTGTTTTCCCGCGAGAACTACTGTTGGACTTCATAGAACTATTGACTTACGGGTTGTCCTAAACCGAGGACAAACTTTACCCTTTCCTTATAACGGAAATGGAGAGGAACTTGTGGTTTTTTACGCCGGATATGGTGGTGACACGATAAAATGGGCCAAACACATTATGATCTCGAGATTATCCGAAAGCATCCTTGATAGCAGATCCACAGATCCACAGAAACGAATACCAGCGCAATGCTTAAGCTCGAGATTCCAAGCAGGTGTGTATTCCCATTAGTCGACTTATATAGAGCCACGCTGAAAGAACCCTTTAGGTTTCTTTGGCAGGACATCTTAAGAAAAAGTAGAGAACTATAAGAAAACTATATAAAAAAATTTTCTACAGAGAAAACTATATTTAGAAAAATTAAATAAAATCAGAAAATGATAAGGTAAGAAGAATGGGGTTATTGGTGGGAAGGTTGTGGTGAAATGATAATAGAAAAAAAATAATAGTAAATAAAAAAAATGTGCTTATATAAAATAAACAAACCTAGGACAACTGATAGCTCGCACCTGCGATAGGGAAGAAGGGAAAGGGTAGAAAGATCACAACCATTTGAAAATAAAAAGGTCGCATAATGGCGGCCGAAGGAATATACTTTATTTTGAAAAACGCGACAAGCTCACCGCGCGGGCGTTGGGGATCTTATGATTAATAAAGAAACACGACTAAATCATATACAGTCTGTCAAGTAAGAGCGTGGTCGTGTTAATTTATAAAAAAATTTATTTGATGAAACTTTCATATTTATATACACATTGTACACATTACAAACAATGATGCAATTCGGTCAATAATGTGTCCAGTCACCACCGGCGTCGATAATTGCCTGGCATCTCCGAGGCATGCTTTCTACTAATTTGACGGCGTATTCTAGTGGCAAGGATCTCCAGATCCGACGAATTTCGTAAGATAACTGCTTCAAAGTTTATGTGCGTCTTCCACGAAGCTTCCGTTTAATATATGCCCACACATTTTCAATAGGGTTTGCATCGGGCCACTGCGACGGCCAATCCAATGTAACGATGCCAGATTGAGTCTTCCACTGAGTACAGAGCTTGCTGCGGTGTTTAGGATCGTTGTCCTCCTGCAGAATCCAATCTTCATTTTTTGTGATGAACCATCATTTGGCAGATGGCAGTAAAGCCTTTTTGTAGATTTTTATCATTTTCTCGGCATTTAGGTTGTCAGTAAAGAGGTGCAAAGTGCCGAATCCCTGCTTTGAGAAGCAGCCCCAAAGATGCACCTTTATTCCATGTTTTACGGTCCGCTGAACAAGCCTATTGGTGGAAGTTGACCAGGCTCACGTGAGGACAGAACGTGCCCATATAGAACATTCATCAGTAAAAATGACATTTTCAAAATCTCTATCAACATTCTCATGTGCCCAAGCGAGTCGCTTTGTCACATGTTTTTCAGCCAACAGAGGCTTCTTCATTGTGTTGCGCCATTTCAGATCATGAGTACGAAGATGGGTTCGGATCGTTTTGTAGGATATATCTAAATCTTTTGCCATTAATTTTGCTTGTCCTTGCCGCAGTGTTAAAGCAGGATTCCGCGAAAACAGATTCACTATTCTTTTTTCATCTTTTTTGTTCACTTTTCCTATCGAGCCACGTTCTGGTAAATCATCGACATTTTTAGCCACTTTATATCGCTGCATCCACTTCTGTACAAATGCCTTCGACTTTCTCATATATTTAGCAGCCACTGATTGCGACATTTTGGGACCTTTCGGGTGGATGCAAAGGAACACAGCCTCGTAGCGCGACGCGTACTTAGCACTCATGGCGTTTAACGTGATTCTGTTTCAAAAGATCAACGACAACTGAATCTTTGTTGACAATGCATCAAGGACAAAGCTTCCCTCTATCGGCTCGCGAAGGAATTAGAGCGAAATCTTTCATTACCTATCGGTAAAGTCGACCACGCTCTTACTTGACAGACTGTATGTGATCGCTCTGATCCTCCAATTCGACTATATCAAGAAATTTGTCACGCAATGTCTGCCAGGCGCAGCTGAAACACTCCAATATCGTTGCCTTTCAATTTCTTCATTGATGCTTTTCTGTTCCTAAGCATCCGCAGATAAACAGAACGTCTGTTGCTACGCAATCCGCCGTGGTTTTTTTATACTCAAATATAGCGATTCTCTTTATCCTTGGGATAGCGCATACACACTTAAATTAGTTATCTGCTAGATATATTCATAGAACCTTTTCACTTAAATTGTATTATACGTCTATAAAAGTGTTCGCGATGAGCAGAATTATCTTTATCCTTTTATTACTTATCACACTTTTACTCAACTCGTTACACAAATCAAATAACGATTTTTGCTTATTTGATTTTAACCCAATTTGATTAGTATTATTTATCTAAATATTACTAAATAACTAAATCGAATTACAAATGCATTCATTTTTATTCTAGTCTTAGTTCTAGTCCATTTCGTATGACTTTCGTTGAGTTTAAAATATTATGAATATATTCACAAATTCAAATTTTATTCAAAATTTCATTCGATCATACCAAATAATCCTCATCCAATCACGCTTGCTCTCTTCTTTTAAATTTTTTTTAATAGTTTTTTTAATTGTTTTTTTTTTTGTTTGAAAACGTAACAAAATGGAGAAATCGTACTTCGTATCGGATAATGCTGATAATTTCTTCACACGCCACCGAACTAACTAACCTTATTTAGAAAACTCGACATTCCTCCAGGACCTGTTTCGCCGTGAACAGTTGTCCATGAGATTCAAACTGATATTTCTTAAGATGAAGTATTTTGGATAAAATACAAAATTTTTTAAAAATTTTAGATAATAAGCCTTTAAACTTCATTTCCTGAACTGCCATCACATTTCGGTTGTATCGGTTGACCTTTTGAAATAGTAATTTATTTAATAAGTTCTTTATTGTTTCTAAAAACTTACAGGACTAAGCTAATACTTTAAGTGAGAGTTCTGAATTTGGTATTCATTGCATCTACAGTATTTTTTCTGTTTATACCACAAATGTTTCTTATTCATATGATATATTTATAATAGTAGAGGAAAATACAACAAAAACCTCTTTTAAACTTAACTCTAACTTAAACTACTTCTTCCTATGTTAAAACGTATTTACATACTATTTTGGATCTTAGTAACTGTCAATATTCGGTTGAGGACGCATGATCTCTCAGGTTAATCTATTTATTTAAATCCTGAGTGCTTGAATGTATGGATTTGAAGCGTGTTCTACCTTAGCTAGTAGATTATCTCTGCGTGAGAGCGCGAGTTTATCGATAGGACTAATATTAGCAAGCTCGTGTAATTTGCGTGATGAGAAATAAAAAGGCTTATTTAGCGCCTTTTTTAAGTATCTGTTTTGAGTGACTTGAAGCTTTGATTTCAAATATTTTGCGCAATGGCTCCAAATAGGCGCTCCGTATAATATTAGAGGCTGAATTAGCATTTTTAAAATTATCATCTTATTCTTTATGTTCAGTTGGGACCTTCTGTTGAGTAGTGGATACAGTTGAAGTACAGAATTAAATGCTTTAATGCTTATTCGTTCAATGTGGTCTTTGAACATAAGTTTCTTGTCCAACGTTAGCCCAAGGTAGTGCAGATTTTTGGACCATGGTATGGCTTGTCCTTAAAAGTTAATCGGTCCATTAGGCAGCAAGGAACGTTTACGTTTTTAAGTAAAAAATATTGCCTTAGTTTTGTCAATATTGATGCTTATTTTCCACCAATAGAAAAACTGATATACTTTTGTAAGCATTTTCTCTAAGCTTGCTGTTATTCTACTTGGGTGACTTCCTGATGTATAAAAACAGGTATCGTCCGCAACGGCAGCTTTTTGACAGTGCTCGCTTGTAGGGAGATCGGAAGTATAGATATTGAAAAGGGTAGGGCTCAGACATGAGCCTTGGGGTATACCAGCAGGGATGCTTCTTACAGTAGAATTGCTATCTCGGGCCTTAACCTTAAATGATCTGTCTTTGAGGTAGGAAGCTATCAAATTACGTATGTATGCTGGAGTTTTGTACTCTTGGAGCTTATAAAGTAAACCTTCGTGCCAGACTCTATCGAAAGCTTTCTCAATATCGATGGTGACCATTCCAACTGATTGCTTTCCTAATAGAGCTGTTTTAATGTCCTTTGAGACGCGATAAAGTTGGTGCTCCGTTGAATAGCTGTGTCTGAAACCGAACTGAAAGTTAGGAAGTATGCTGGCATTTTCCACGAAGTCTGTGAGTCTTTTGCGAATTAACTTTCCGAATAGTTTACCAAAGGCTGGGAATAGGCTTATTGCCCTGTAGCTTTCTGGCTCATGTGGATCCTTCCCAGGCTTTAACAGTGGTACTACAACAGCTTGTTTCCAGGCGAGTGGAAAATAAGATAGTTTGAGGCAAGCATTAAATAAGAGACAAGTGAGCACAATCCCTTTCTTTGGCAGATTTTTCATCACAGAATTAGGAATTCCATCCGTCCCGGGAGCTGTGCGATTCTTAAGTTTTTTCAGTTGCCAAACTATTTCTCTGGTCTTGATGTAGGCGCCAGGGAGCCAGTTAAATGTGTTAGATGTACTTTGTACAGAGTTTTCTATCATCGTTTCTATAATATCACTGCGGCTTTTGTGGTAATTATGAAATTTATCAGCCAGAATTTCTGCTTTTTCTTCACAAGAGTAAGTCTGTTGGCCCCTTGCGTCTTTAAATGGGTAGGACAGGCTACGAGATTTGCTTTTGAAAATTTTATTTAAGCGCCAAAGTCCCCTTGAGTTAAAATCTAAGCTCTGGAGCATTTGATTCCAGTACTGGTTCCGTAGGTTTGAGATTTTTTCCGGATTGCTGTAGTGAATGAGTTCACGCCTATTATTATTATTATTATTATTATTATTATTATTATTATTATTATTATTATTATTATTATTATTATTATTATTATTATAATTGTACTGGGGTCCACTTGCTGGAAATAAGCATAGGCCAGAACTCGACCCTTAGCTCCCCATGTATAGTACTATTGTTTACAGATGGTCCATCCTGTCGTCCTACAGAAGCCAAGGAGTTCCCCCAGCTCTGTGGTTGCCGTGTTCCAATTCTGTTGCGCCAGTACACCTCAGCCAAGTAAGGTGCCCTCAGACTCGGGCAGTCTAGGAGGAAGTGTCGAGAGTTGAGAGATCAATAACAACAATACAAAACTTTGAAATAAGAAAAAGAGTTCACACCTAACTTCAAGGCCGGATCCCTAGGTCTTTCCCACTGTCTTCTAAGGTTATTTCGGGTACAAATAAGCTTCAGGGCTTCCTGATCTAATTCGAAGCTTGTATATTTGGCATTAGATTTAAGTACACTGCATTCTATACCCCTCCAAATAGTTTACTTAAATTCGGAGATTTTTTCATCTACCGCATGCGCTGTGTTCAAAGAATTAAACGTATTTTGCGAAATCGATATACTGTCGTTAATACGTCTTCGAAATTTCCTCCAGTTAGAGAAATAATAATTTAACAACAACAGATTTGTGGAATAATCATTCCAGGATCCTAGAGTATAATCCACTTTACTTTTGACTTTTTCCACTTGACGGGTTGTTCTCATTGATGCAACCCTAATTACCGCAATCTTGTTGGTTTCAAAACATTTAAGCTTAAAGTTTTAAAGGATTTTTAAAGGAAAAATGGTTAGCCCATCGCACAATGTCCACTTAGTAGCATAGTTCTTATGGGTCCCTTACCAGGCGCGGAAGCTCACCTTTAACACTGTTAAGTTCGCGTTCCGAAAAAGTAACCAGTGACCGTCGGATCCGGCTGTCACCATTGTGCGATACTTTAGTTTTAATGTTTTCGCACCGATTTATTGTTCAGTGTCGGACCTTGGTGCTACCATATCCCTTTCAATGGAACAAAACAAGGTAGAGCTTTAAATTTTAGCATCATTTCAATGACAAAAAAAGCAAGTTATAATGATTTTTCGAACCTCGTTGTATATAAAAAGTGCCCCTAAGCTCTGTGTTACCACTGCATTTGGTAATACTGTCTAGGTCGACTCACAAGTTTTTACTTTTGATAATCACAGCAAAGTATATTACTATTCTCCGTTAAAAATATTTGTTTAAGTGTTGATCACAAGACAACCACATTACATTGAATATCTTCAGATAACTAAAGTGTTTGCAAGAATGAGCCTCTCCTTTGTTATTTTGACATATTATTTCTCGAAACATGCGAGCCCAATCCTACATTGTTCTGAGATTCTCTGTTTTAATTCTGAAATAGCTGGCCAGGTTCTTCGTAGGATGGAAAAGACGAAAGATAAAAACTTCATTTCAAAATATATTACGTGGGTAAAATACAGCGACACTTGCCTTTCATCCTTTGTATAGCCTAAGCGGAACTCATTGCCTTGATTCGACGTAAATAAAGATAAATACAAAGGAATTCAGTACTTTTGCATGTTCGAATCTAATTTCATTCTGAAAACGCCGAAAAAATATATAATTATGTAATGGTAACAAAATCAGTTTCATCATCGAATGAATCAAAAGGTAAAATCTAATGTTAATGCGTATAAAAATCCTTTTCATTTGACTACAAAGTTATCTAACAAATAATGAGTTATTTGACTTCATATGTATTCCACAATTTCTGCTATCCATCCACATACGTACATAATCATTATTTGATCAATTTGCATTATAGCGTTGAACAGCATTTCCTTTGGTGCACAATCGTAAAAATTCATCCAAACACACATACACACATTAATGTCAAGCCAATAAGCATTTGTTTCTGCAAGTTCTAAAACAATCCGGCGCGGCGCGACATGATATTTTCATGAAACCACATATGGTAAGTGTACACTGCGTGACTCACACCGGCGCAATAATATGGTTTTCTACATTAGCACTCAATAGGAAAGTGTGGTTAATAACCCACGCTCGCAAATCATTGCTATTTTTAACTGACGGTAATGTACAAGCTAATCTGCATGGTTAGATGTAAGCACTATGGATTGATTTCATGGATAAATGCAAATCGGTGCAAATTGTCATGAAAACGAAAGACTTAAGCCAGAAACTTGATGTATTTGGGAAGACTTGTTTTTCAATGTTTATTTAAAATTCGATTGTGTTATGGACCATGCAATGAAGTAAGTGATCTAAAACAAATATCCAGATAAGTTTGGGTCTTCTTAGAAATGGAAATTATAAGAATAAATATGATAAGTTTTTATTCTTAAGGTTGTAGCTTCAATAATGACTATAGTAAGGAATCTAACGCACACTCGAGTAAATTTCGTGAGTGTTTGATAATGGAAGTAAACAGTTTTCCAAGTCATACTACAATCGTATTCAAGATGCCAAACTAAACGATAAATATATGGTGGTTAATGCAATATTTGTTCATATAAAAACAAAATTTTTTTTCACGCTAATTAGCCAAATATCATAATGTTTTCATAACCATGTAAATAACATCAGTCAACATTTTTTGCTGGTGCATTTTTCTGAGTTGTAGCTTACAATTTGTTTCGAAATAAGTGTTATTTATGAAAATGATTGAGCTGCAATGATTATGAAAATATTGCTTGCTTATTGCGTATAAGAAATGAGTTTAGATGGATTAGTAATTAAAATGTTGCACAGGGGGTTCACGAAGTGAACCTGTGGGAATAGGTATAAGATTCAGGTTGTTGATTGTTGATTGAAATTGACACGATGTGAAGGCTCAGATTGACAAATTCAATGTACGCGCAATATTCAAGCAGCCAAAGTCGTTTCTGGTCCCATTAGAGGAAACAACCTACTCCTGGACCACTTTCAAGAACGAACTTTCAACTCTTCTCAAGGTATTGGATCTACGTTAAAATTCCATCACTTTGAGCAGCCAACTAGTTATTAATTTTAAGGTATCAGATCAATGAAAATGATGTGTTCTTCGAGACTTACGGTATGATAAGAAATATCCCAACCACAATCATCATTATAAGCCCAAAATATTTCACGATTCCTTACCAAGGTAGCTACTACGAATTCTGGAAATCTGTCAAAGAAAGCAGTTCCCTAACCAAAGAGACACTAGACTCCTTAAACTCAGAAAAACAACAAAAATAAAAATAGCAAACAAACAAAATAGGACAAGCCAGACGAGCCTTCCAAGTTTCGAAATGCAATCCAAAAAAGAATGGTAATATGTCGCATCAGCGGTTGTAGTAAGAGCAAACTTAACATTTTCGGAGGCATAGTGTCAGTTAAAGGAGATTTCATAGAGATAAAATTCTCCCAGTGTTTGCCAAATGACTAGGAAACCGGCAAAAGACAACGGGCCATAATGATGTAGGATGGAGTCAGAGCGTAAATATACCTCAAAACTTATGAAACCATACTTGAGTGTATCAGACAGGTGTGACTGGACTGTCCGGGAAGATCATCAGATCCAAACCCAATTGAAAAATTGAGGCCCAGATTCGAAGACAGTGTATTATGGCATCATTCATAACCCAAATACAGGTACCAATTCATTCAGTACCTGAAAATTTAGTGGAACTTAATTAGATTCAGGGGTTCGAAAGAAACAAATTCTCCGATATAGAGAAAACCATTGAGCTACGTTTCATGACATGTATTTTATCAACTTCAGTTTATTGTGTCTAGTGCATCATTATTAAAAATATAAGATTTATTGATGTAAATTTCTCCAATTTTCCTTCAAAGAAAACACCCTGTACTTGTTTTATAGTCGAAGTGTTAAAAAGGTAAACAATTTAAGTGTTGAACTTGTGAAAGATGGCAAGCCGATGAAACATCCAAAATAAGTGATGCGAGCATTATGCTCGCGATTAACACATTCTTCTCAATTTTTAAGGTCAGCAACATATAGGGGAAAGCAAAACTCCAAATTTACAAAATAAGGATAAGGCCAGCGGTAAGCGATATCATTGAGACAAGGACCCTGACTCGAGCATCCGGAAATAAAACAAAGGCATTCATAACACATGTCCTAAGGATCATTTTAAGAGTAAAATGCGAATCACGTACAATCAGGTGTGTTTGAACTTTTTGAAGAGCAACAGTTGTCTATTATTGGAAACGTGCGGAAAACTGGATTGGGCTAGTCTAACGCAGTGGATAAATGAAGAGGTAATCCAGGTGAGGTACATCGCAGGTAAGGCTAAGGGACATGACGATTGGGAAAATTAATGAAGTGCTATTGCTAATCAACGAGGATAGTAAATTTCTATTGTTTTCTTCCAATAGGCAGATGCGATCGATGGGTGGAGACTATTATAGACATTTGATAAGGAAAGCCTACACTTTACATGGATCCTAATCTCACGACTGAGACTAGATCCTCTACGGTAACCTCTCCTTTCCATCTCTGCAAGATAACGTATATCAACTCATAAGAGATTTTTTGAGATATGTGTTAAGATAATTGATGAAATAGATTGTCTGTACTGAGCCTATGAATCTCTGACACATTTTGTGTTAATTGTTTTCGTTAGAGCACACTCTGCCACGTCCTATTCCATTAACAAAATACATGGAGGATCCTTGATGAAACGAAAATAAAACGGAATATAATTCAAGAGAGTCTCAAAGAACATGAAAATTTAACAAGATATAACAATACAAGTACTAAAATATGACACGGTTCTAGTTTCTCAGAATCCTTGCTACGAGAATCAACACCAACGTGATTTCAATATCTCCTTCAACAACCTTTTGTAGGTGTCTTTCCGGTAAAGACGAAAAATGTTGATTTTATTCTTTTCTGATGCCATTCTTTCCTCGGTTCTTCCTTATCTCCAATCACTTTCAATTTCAATCATTTTGGTGTATTTATTTGATTTACTCTAAGGTTTGTGTACAAAATTTTACCATATTCCGCGCTTCCTCGAACATGTTGATCATATCCATTATTGCTTATTTGCTAAAAGACTAGTGTAAATGTTCGGGCTCAGGTGTAAGACGCAAAAATTTATCCAACTCAATATCGAATACGTCTGTCTATCCATCGAGTAAACCCATAATGAAATGCCCAACGGCTATTTAAGAGATTAGGCAAGATCTCGTTTGGTGTATTGACCATTGGGCAACATTCAGACGATTCGAAGCTTATATGCGAAATTTCGATATCACAGATTAAAAAATTTTTTTTTTTTTATTTTATGTGAATTAGCGTACAACCAATTCATGCACTTACAACTTGGTCCGATGCTTCGTGGGGTCACGCAGAGTAAAATTTTAGTCTTAATTTTACGTTAAATGATAACAGTTGCCAGATGCGCACGTTGCTACCTGGTCGCATTGGTTTTCATTAAAACTATCTTTCAAATACGCGACACATATGCGTAACCCGTGTTTCATTTCAGTCTATCAAATTTCATAATTTGTCTAGAATCGAAGCCAGTGAGAGATTGTGAAAAATAAAGAAAATAGTGGTGTCGTGCGAGAAGAAATTTGATACCAGTAGTAGAGTAGAAAGTGAGCCCAGAATTTGATTGTGTGCCGAAACTTTGCAAAGATATTTTGAATCTTTCGTCTGAATTGAATGGTGCAGTAACCTATTTTTCACTCCTTTTCTTTCGACTCTTGAAAGTCCGCATGGGCAATACCAGAAGCTTAGTTAATTTGCGATCGTTTGTTTTTGTTATTCACTCTTTTGAGGTTTTCACAACAGTCTCAGTCAAGGAAATCAATATAAAGAGATATTTTAATTTTTTCTTCTACCTTTTTTCATTTTTGCACAGCACCTTTCTCGTCGTGAGATAAAATTTAATAAAGATACAAGTTGCTAATGAGGCTATGCCACTGGCTTTAAGTTGTATATAAAGTTATCTTGTTTGAAAATTCTTTTAAAGTTAAATTGACCATCAGGCCCTGCGTGTAGAATAAGTAGTACTTGTTTGATATGTACTCGTTAACGTGAGCCAATACAATGTTTACAGTGTTCATATATCATGTCGTGAGTATCTTAAGTTTGTCATTATTGACTGTGTCGGAATCAGTGCCGGCAATAGGGTCAGTGGAAATTGTTGTGCAATATCCGGATGACCTTCCATTCGCAGATGCAAGTAGCGAAAATCAAAATGAGTCTTCATTCTTACGGAAGGGAATTGGTGGCTTGGAGCGAGTGGTGTCCTTTAAGTTTTTCAAGTGAGTTGAGATAAACCCGATTGATTGATTTTACATTGGATTTGTTATTAATCGTTCCATTGAAGAGATGGCCAGCTTACTTATCTAGCCAATGGTATGAACGTGGAAGAATTGCAGGAAACTGGATGTAGTGCAAAAGACAAGTTTGCCTTTCTGTTTCACGGATGGAGAGAATCATGCGATGTTGATTGGATGGCACCCTTGATTGAGAGTAAGTAGCAAATACGTGTACCTCTTGTCAGTTTTTTTATTGTTTTTTGAATATTTAATTCGAATAGTTTAATATGCTTTTGAAATGTGTTGAGATGGTATGGAAGACATTATTTGCTGGGCACTTAATAACGTAGACTGCATATCGGACAGCATGGATCAATTTGAAATTGTTGTTCTTTGATTTGAATTACTTTTTATCTTGAAACATGTTCGCTAAAAACGTTTCAGGCTCTGCAATGTCTATAAATTTCACCAATAATTTCTGTTCCCAGAAAATGAATGCTAGCTCCAACTGTGACTATACTTGCTAAGTATGATATAAAAAAAATGTTTTTAACTATGTATTCTTCTTAACTGCCATCCAATTTATATTCTTGAATTGTTCATACAAATTGCTTTTGGAATTTTGGGTTAATATTTAAAAAAATATCACAAACTGTACACTTCCTATGATTAGAACTTTAAAATCCAACAATTTCTCAGAGAACATCAAGAGTTTTTCAACATTTCATTCAGATTTTTCAGTTTTCAAATTTTGGCAGTTTTCCCTTATTCCTATTGGTATATGATATTTGAATTAATTGAAAGTTATTGTTGACAATTTACTGTTCACATGGGTTTCCGCTTTCTGCACACAATGGGGTTAATTGTACTCATATCAATGACCATGCATCATTAAATGTTGTAATGATCTCATATTACAATTGCGCACTAAAGTTGATTTTGATCATTGAAACTGAAGGCAATGTTTAACGATTTGTAGCCCAGGTTGATTGAAGTTTTGATGGCATTGAATTTTTACTTATTTATGAGGGAGGGCTGATCCTGGACCTATAAAGTAAAGAAATAAAAACTGTTTTCAATTCTTTGACTTTATTTTCAAAAAGAAGCATCAGGAAGGCTACTGCGTTTCAGTCATCGCACCTATGTGTCGCCTAACTAGACCTTATAAGAAAAAAATATAGGACAGGTCCCATCTTCACAAATTACGTCATCTAGTTCCTTACTCTGTACGTTAATATGCGCGCGAACGCATTCGATCGCGACTAAGAGCAAACCTTATTTTTTCACTATAAGAGGGGTTGCATATAATTAGTCACAAGGTAGGGCCTTAGTTAACATTTGTTGGAACTTCCATTCTTTTCTGACGCTGCCACGTGCCATACGGACGGCGTCTGAGGAGTCCGTCAGGAAAACTTTCTACAATTTATGGATCATTTTATGGCTCATATTATAAAAGGGCTAATAATTTAACGTATTTGTTAAATAAGTTACTTTTGCAACGAAAGTTAGCATTATTGTAGTTTACAATCGTATTCCAAATAACAAATTGTCAAAAAGATGTCAGGCTTCGCCTGATTTTATTTATATGATTTTATTTTTGTTCTCGATAACCAAAAAAAAAAAAAACAAATACATGCAAAAATATTACAATGAAATCGGATGCTATCCATAACAGTCATTAGTTATTGGCTTAAAAAATTGAACATGGTCTTAAATCTGTTTGTGACGAAGTGCGTATAAGGCGCCCACTGAAGGCAGTTGCCGAGGAAATCATTAACCGTTTCGGTGCGATTCGTCGACATAGCGTCGAGCGCGCTTGACCTTGAGAGCGTGATTCGTCGCTATGTCGACGATTGCGTCAGTCTGCGTTAAGCGCCCGGTGGGGGAGGGGTTGTTCGTGCGTTCAGTCTTGTTTTTTATCGTTAGTCAAAAATTAACATTGTAATATGTAATAAATTAATCGGATTTTATTACCGCAATTTTAATTAAATATCACCAAAATCCTTAGCACTGAAATGGTTAAACACATTTGCGATATGATTCTTGCTCGTCGACTTACTGGGGTGCATGGGCTAGCAGAATTTGTAGGGGTGTCGTACAGAACGGCAATCAATATTTTACATGAAAAGTTACACACAAGAGAGCTTTCCGTCCCTCAAGTGCCAGTGCCAAATGATTATAATGGACAACAACGGGATTCCACTTAGAAAATCAAACCTTTGTTTGGATGTCTTCATGCGAAATCCTAAGAAACAAGTTGGGTATGTGGAAGGTGAGACTAAGCGACTGTGTAAGCAATCGAATTCCTGCGAAAAATCTGATTCCAAGAAGGCAGAGATGGGCTCTTCAGCCTGAAAAATAGTTGCCACTTTTTATTAGTATTGCAAGAAAATTACCCTTAAAGACTATTTTCAAAAAAGAAAACAATCACGGTGTATTACTAGATTCGAGTTACAGACCATATGCAGAGATGGTGCATGTAATATATGGGATTTCGTCCGATTGTCCGGAATTGTCGATACTCAATTGCATGAAACATGGCACATATCAACGTAATGCATTCAAAATCCTTCTACAACGACTACAATTTCAATTTGGTTTTCTCAATCCTGTATTGCTGCAGAGATCTGGATCTGGAGGGTAAGGTGGTTGATAAAGAAATTCGAAGCTCGTTTCTCGAATCGCTGTGAAGCGTTGGTGAGATTCCAAGTTGAAGTTTAACTTACATTTTTTCATCATTTGTCCTGATTTGCTCTAGATAATACGAGTCTATATTTGTGGTTACCTACTCTAGCTAATCACAATTCTTTCGACATTCCAAAATAGGGCCTCATATTGCGCTGAAAATGCGACTATGAGTCTCTTTGATGCCGGTTAAGACGATCTACTCTTAGTCATTAAATAATATTTCGTCTCAGAATGAAAGTGTGGGAACCAGGTCTAGTTCATAGTTTTGAGTTGTCCTGTCAGAAGCAGCCTGATATTTTTGCTTGTTTTGCGAACGTCACAAGTTTCTTCTCCAGTCCGGAGATTTGCATTCTGGGTAACCAACGCGCTGAAATATTTTTCATGTAGAGTTTGTAGTTAATTTTTCCTCTCTTGAGGGAGATACTTCGTTCTACGTGGATCGCTTTCATTTAGGATTCACGTTCCTCTTAGATGCGCTAGCCGAAAAAAAACTGTTTAGTGCAGAATATGGAGAAGCATGTTGTATTTTGTCTTCCTGTACGTCGTTAGCAGTAATTCTTTTCAGCCAGACGTAATTTATTGCGAATCACGCTTCTCCAGTTTTCAGGTATTGCCCGCACTGTTTGTATTCTAATCAATGCAGTTCTTAGGAGGACGTTTATTTTTCATTCATTACCAATGAGAGTTTAAGCCTTTTGCTGTTAAATTTTTTCAGTTTTTTGTTAAAATTGTTTGTTATTGTTCATTAAAAAATATCAAGCATTTATAAACGATTCCAATAATCACAATTTCGCTTAGCAAAGTGTATTTTAAAAAAATCCTGGGCAAATTCCTATTTGTCGTAATTTCTATGAAAATCCCTGCATGGATTATCCGCATCGATATCAAATTATGCAAAATATCTCAAAATATTCATCGTTAGGTGATCGACCGAAAATATTTTATCGTCTCGTAGGAGTTAAAGAATACTTTATTGACACGCGTTACTAAAAATGGAATGACTAAATTGCGCGATCGAATGGTACCAACCTCTTTTGCTTCCAATGTAACATGTGGTTCACACCGTAAGAGGAACATTGAGACGCGTTTATGAAAGTTAGAACTTTGCAGCTTCAGTGTCAAATGGAGGAAAACTAAAAGACACATATTCTTTGTATCTTATTCAACTTCTTTATGATGCTGATTTATGACTTAACTTTGAATATTCTAGATATTCCTACAAAATTAGCAATCTTTAAGTGTTTAGCATGTGTATATGTATTTGGCGTAGTTTCTATTCTTCCCTAAATTTGCTTTTCTACTGCATGCATCGTAATTTCGAAAATAGCTTCACGCGATTCAACGGGAGCAGATGAAAAGATTGATTACAAAAAAAAGTGGTTCATTACTTTTTCAATCCCTAGAACTAACAATTCATCGTGGAGGATGCATCATATGCGTTGATTATGGAATTTTGGCACAAGATGCATACGTTCGCTTGCTTCGAAAATTTCAGCCTTTAGTGTTTATCATGGCAAATAAACTGATTTATCTAAGTAAGCAAGGAATGGATCCAAATCAGGTTTATATGTTCGGTTTCAGTTATGGCGGTCAACTGGCTGCAGCAATTGGCAAATATTATGGCTACAAGGAAATCAAAGAAATCGACAGTAAGTTTTCGAAAGCATAAACAAATCGAAACTCAATAAATTTGACTTTTCTATTTTCCCTGGCAGCTTGTGACATGGCTGGTCCAGGATTCGATTACAAAGTGTCCAGTCTCGATCATAGAGATGCCGCACAGAATATACAATGTATTCATACGTCTCGCGATAAAGGGACGAAAACCTATGAATGTGATCAAAATTGGCGAATGGGTAATTGTGGGTTGTCGCAGGATGCCGCTGAAAGTCCACCAAAAGGTTCACACGGACTTTGTCCGTATTTCTACATCAGTGCTTTTGATCATCCTTTTTATGCGGTTGAAAAACCAAGTCGCTGTGCATCCAGACGACCGGCAGAATCCTGGCCTGACGATTTTCAGATGGGTTACATGGAATCAAGGAAATCGTAAGTCTATGAAAATAATTTGCTTAAGCGTAACTATTTTTTAATCTGTTTTGTGTTTTCTCTTGTCTTTTACCAATAGAATGGTATCTGGGGAGTTATTTGCTATAACAAGTGATGCCTTCCCGTTTAATGTGTTGGACAAGAATGCCAGCTTAAACGAACTTGCCGCAATTCCACCGCTATCAGTGCAACGAGCTTTGCGATTAGGACCAGTGGTGAATGCAGTACATAAAGCCAGAAATTTATTTTTCCATCGAAGGAGACGATACAATTGAAGAATTTTATTTTAGTTTTATAGGGTTGGTGGTGTCCACGTTAAGAGTGTTATAATCGATATTGTTATTATTATAGAGAATTCTGTGTTTTAATGAGCTCTCATATGATAAAATGTTATGATTTTAGTTTAAGCAATAACTTATATATTTTTAATTTGCAAAAAATTATACCTGGTCTAGGTTATTTCAAATAAAACACATCACATTTACGTTTGAATTGAGTTTCTGCGTAAAGCTTTGGTGAATTACTTTCTGAAGTGCATTTTGTTGGTGAGGAGGTTCTTAATGTATCTTAAAGCCTATGTACTAACTTATTACGTCCTGGAATGAATGCGCAGAAAATGATAATGGCAGCGTCGAGAAATAAAACTCGATCAAACAAACGTTGAGTTTGTGTACAAATTACTCTACAAATCAGGACCTTTAGTCCTGCGGTCAGGCTGCCGCAAGCACGGCATGCGACGAACAAATTCCAATAATAAATCCAGTCGGCTTGCCGTGATTGTAGAAAATTTTGTTGAAAAGTTCCAATTTCATTAAACGTGTGAATAGTAGTCTTCTGCGGTGTCCTGGCTGCTCTATTTTTTAATAATTTTTCCGGGGTTTTGTATACCAATACTGACAAGTCCGTGTGAAGTTCCCAGCGAACGAATTCGATTTATGAATATTTCGTAAATTTTGATTGAAACTATTTTTCAAAAACTAGTCTTTTGTTGAGAAATGATACTCGACTTGCTGACACGGAAGGGAAACGGCATGAAAATTGTCTTCCATTCATATGATCTCATTGAAAACCGTCCTTGAATTATAAATTCATGTAAAATTCATTCCGAATAGAATACAAACTTATTCAAATTTTCAAAGACAAAGCATTGGAGACTATTTCGATTTCACATCATTCCACGCATCATTTCAGACGTCTTCAAGTCTCATCGAATTCCTTACAGTCGATTGTCCATCGAATTTAGTTTAATTTATTATTACACAATTAACTATTTTCAGTTCATGAACTTGTCTGATTAATAGATTGTTACAAGAGAAAATAAGAAGAATGATATCGAATGACTACGAATAAATTAGAAAATGATATAATCGGAAAACAATTTTGGGCTTGCACAATACACAAAAAATTGATTTTACAATTCAGGAAGGCTGTAAATTATATCGAATCTATTATATAAATGCAATAATAATGGAGCGGAACGAGAGTTCCCGACATGCCTGTTTCATACAGCAAACTTTTCATTGCTTATGCTGAAACATAAAACCACTAATCAATATGATATTGAATTCAAAACGAATACCAACCGGATACACAATCGCAAATGAAAGAAAAAAAATTTCAATGAGGAGCAAGCTTTTATTTCGTATGTTCTATAATTACTGGAATATAGTTACTCCAGGACCCAAATCATGGTCCAATTGATGGTCTGGTTGAGCCGCGAGCGGAGTAAGTGGTTGTGGTTGAGGCTGGGCTTGAGGCTCCGTCTGCATTTCCGGTTGAGGTTGTGGTGGAGGAACATTGTACGGAGGGTATCTACTTGTCAAAGCAAACAGTTCACCATATACTAACCTAAAAGACAGAATGCAAATTGATCTTAGAACGTACTTCAAGCGAGCACTACTTCAACAATTGCTTCGGTAATACATTTTTGTTTTTTAGGAGAATGGACTTTTAGGAGGCACTGTTATCCTACGCTTTCACTCCTTTTGATTCGAGCTTTTTCGCCTTTTTTGAGGCAGTGTTTAGAATGCGTACATAATTGTAAAAGCGTGAAAAACTGATTTAAAGCCTTTTTGAATTCTTTTAAAAATTATCTGAATCTTAAATGTACGCCATGTAAACGTCCTACCGAGAGATCTTGGTTATTTCTTCGCAAGATAGTTAAATGTTGTTGCATTTAAGTATCCCTTAAGTATTCTCAACTGTACATATTGTTCTGCGGGGTCTACGTTAAGGCTCTTTAAGGCTCACTCTTTTTCGAAAGGACTTCAACTTTTTTTACTCGCTGTGTATCAACTTTTTACCAACTGCTCTTATGAAGTATTGCAGCATGTTCATTAAATTCAAAGCCTTCCAAATGATACTCACGGTTTTCTGGTTTCCATATAACCCATTTGGAAGTTCTCGGGCCATGATGCAGCTTGGTTTCTTGATCTGCATCGCATAGGTTTCATTTCAGCGTAGAACGGATTTTCGAAGGCATTAATATAGAAAATTGGACACATTCCATGTGATCCTTTTATTTTGGCAACTTGTTTCATACCACAATTACCCATACGCCAATTTTGATGGCACGAATACTGTTTGGTACCTTTATCTCCTGACGTATGAATGCATTGAACATTCTGAGCTGCTTCCCTGTGATCAACAATGCTATATCTGGAGTCAAATCCTGGTCCGGCCATATCACAAGCTTCAGGCAAAATTAACTACTTTAAAAGGATTCTCGTTCATATATTTCAAGTTGAACTCACTATCAATTTCGTTGATCAAACTTGGACCATAGCTCTTTCCGGCGGAAACAGCCAATTGGCCACCGTAACTGAACCCGAACATAAACACCTTTTCAGGATCCATTCCTTGACTGTTTAAATATTTCAATTTGTCAACAACAATTCCAGTAAGTGTATTGAACTTTCTCATCATTACTGCGTAAGGTCCGAATGCTTCGAGCGCATAGTCAACACAGATGATGCATCCGCCACGATACGTTGTTAGTTCTTGAAACAATGAAAATTTAGAATTACTTATTTGGCAGGACTCTACCAATCAAATATTGAGTAAAACTCTTCAGCAGGACTGCGAAATCATACAATTTTGCTCTTTGAATTCCAACAATACGTACTTTCGATAAGTTGCGGCATCCATTCCACTTCGCAGGACTCTCTCCATCCGTGAAAGAGGAAAGAAAATTGATCGGCTGCAGTACATCCTGTTGATTCTAATTGTTCAGCATTGGTACCATTGGAAACAAAGATGTATTTACCATCTCTGGTCATAATTTAGAATAAATAAATTATTTTAAATATATTTCTAATTCAGTTAATATTTCCAAACCTTACTTGAAAAATTTAAAGAAAATGGATTCGTTTATGCTTAACGCTGGTGC
Source organism: Stratiomys singularior (assembly GCA_954870665.1). NCBI lineage: Eukaryota > Metazoa > Arthropoda > Insecta > Diptera > Stratiomyidae > Stratiomys > Stratiomys singularior. Next base: position 5,595,951 of record OX940881.1, on the reverse strand, counting down.
GAAAAGGCCCACCACAAGGAACGCGATCAAACTAAAATGCCTAACAGTAGACATTGTAACAACTTAAACAAAAGAATGTCTTTGCCATTTTCTAAACAAAACTCTTTTATAATAACAAACAGTGAGCAATTCAAGCTGCAACCGAATGTTTATTTGATAAAGGTGTGCCTCGATTTTACTATTTTAAATAGATTTAATGCTAATTTATCCAGCATTATCACTTTATTGACTAATAAACATATGTGAACAGACAAACATCTGAGAGATTTCTTGTTTTGTTGGTATCACAGCAACTTTTATTATGCAGTGATCCCCAGTTAAGAGTGCGATGGTATCCATGCAATACAGACAATATGAACTTAATTGTTGTGACGAATGATATACCTTGACATACATTGAATCTAATCAAATAAAGTTGTAGCAGCAATCACGGTAGGGCTTAAAAACATGTCTTAAATGGATTAACAATTTTTAGTGAAAACTGAAAAGTGTATAAAAGTGAAAATTACAAGCTTTAGTGGCAATATTCTGATATAAGATGAACCAGTTATGAGTTATATTTCATGGAAGTCTTACAATTTTTCAGAATTTCGCCTTTCCTTTCCTTGTTGAGATTAATGTTGTCATTTAGTACAAACTAAAAGGACTCTATCGATTGACTGAATTGTAACCATGCTGATTGCTGGTGAAATCATTTGAAATTGAAATCTGTAAACCTTGAATTTTGCTGTAAGCCACCAAACAAATAATCGTATTGAAGCATTCACCATCCCAAAAGGATGTGATTCAATATAATAGAAAATTGGAACAACACGACGATAATTCTTGTCAATGAAGACGATAAAATAGCACCTTCCTACACTTTTCATTAGACACCAGGACAAGTGTATTCCTTTCATCCTACAGAAACACATCGGGAAATAGCTCAGCAAATCGTTTTTAACTCAATGTTTGTTTTATATCTGTTATCAGTCTTAAATATGCCCTTTATTTACGTGAAAGTATCTTATTTCTATCTAATATTTGATGTTCCTTAGAGAAATAATCTTTGACCACTTTTGTATTTAGCATTGATTAATGTTTTATTTTCCGTTGGATATTAGAATCGTCAACTTTATCGATTGTATCAAGTCTTTGCATATGAAAACCAAATCATATTTACAACAAACGTGGGAAGGATTTCACTTTGAGGAAAGGCTGAAATCATTATTGATGAGAGTTAAAGCAAAAGTAACAAATGTTTCGACCAAAATACAGACGATATTTTACTGCATCCAAAGAAGAGGTTGCTGGAAGCTATATCTGTGGTTGAATCGTCTTCTTGATTGATGTAACAGTTCAAGGTATGCCTAATATATGCGATCTGATGGAATCAAAAAATATTAAATTTGCTCCCTGGTTATCGATGATTTTCAAGTGTAATTAATGTTCTCATTATGTGCCATAGATTTAAAGCGAACAACGAGTTATTTTTAAATTAAATGCTAGGAAGTGTAGTCATCTTACGTCTAGGGATTATTGCCCAATTTATTTTACGTTTATATTGTTAGAAACTTTGAATACACTAGAAGAAGGTCACATAAGAACGACCATAGATCAAAACCTCTCTCCACAGCTCAATATGCCTTTAAAAAATAGTAGTAGTCAACTAAAAACAGTCAAATTTTATCATTAGATCGTTTAACAAGAACAAAACTCTGAAAACCCTTCTGTTAAAACGCATTACAAGTATAGATCTCTATCTTTTCCTACTAAGAGTCACCCAATAGCTAGAGGTAAGTCCACAGAGACAGCAATCCACAAGATTGTGACAACAAGATCCCTACAACAGAGGATATATACCGTCGAAACGGTCCCACAGCTAAATTTTTAATTTTTAGATCCTTAATTATAATTTTTAAATTTGGAAAGTGAACAACTGTAAGGTAATTGAGTATTTGAGGATGTTCAATGCCTCCATAGCTCACCTTACTTCACTTGACATTGTATCTTTACGAAAGATTGAAGACTAGTCCAGTTTACTAGAACAAGTCAACTTTTAGCCTTTACCTTCAAGGAAAACGAGGCACTTGCGAACTATTCAATGCTAAAAAAACCTTCGTGCTGGGTTGTACACTTTCAGGAGATCCTGGCGGGTATAGAAACCGCCTACAAGCTGAAAAAACCAGTTGGTCAAATACGAGATTTGGTTGCAATACAATGCCAGGAGAGTTTGGAAGCATCTTGCTTGCTACAGTCTGAATTTATATTCCTCCTATCTGCTCTAGATTTAGAGCGATTTCTGAGCAAGGACATTGTAAAGGTACTTATGCCTAACTGGTCTGAGATTTCTATCTCACCCCGCTGGTAGAAGCACTGCAACTATTTGGGGACAATTCTACTTCATTCAAATAAATAATCAACTGAAAGGATCGATTTAAATTTGATTGATCATCGATCTAACGAAAAACATAAAAACAAAATCTGTCGTGAAATTTATGTTTTGAGATAATACGAAAGCAAACATTTATTTTGCGAAATGCTCGTAGCACATGTAAACGCTAAAAGGATGCAGGTTTCGAAACTACGGACGATTTCTTTTTGATTCACTGTTTTAGCTAAGCTCTTAATTGTTGTTATCAACTGGTTTTCCACTTTGGTTAGTCCACGTCTGCGAGAATGAAACTTATACCGCAGTTTTATTAGTTACTTATCCCACTAGGTAGCACATTGTAAGGATACGATCTAATCGTCAGAGCAAATAACTGCCCAGAAACCATACTGAAACGAGAGGTTATTAGTTTTGAAGAAATGCTGACGAAAATGCGGAAAAAAAATCCTGCAGGATTGGAATCATTACTTACGACTTCCTAGTTTCCATGTACCCCATTTTAAACCCTGCTGGCCAAGACGTTGAGGGGTTCGTAGATATACATTGAAGAGGCTTCTGGATGGCATAGAATGAATTATTGAAGGCACTAATATAGAAATATGGACACAATCCATGGGATCCTAGTGGTGGAAGAGAGGCTGCTAGTTGAGTGTATCCACAGTTACCCATTCGCCAATTCTGATGACACGCATATATCCACGTACCCTTGTCAATAGATGTGTGAATACATTGCACATTTTGAGCAGCGGTTTTATGATTGTAGCTAGTTGGAGTGAAATCAAAGCCAATTCCGGCCATGTCACACGCTAGAAAATACCAACTAATATGTACAAAGTTTTATCAAGGAAAGGATTGACTTGGCTCACTATCGATTTCTCTGATTTGTCTAGTTCCATAAGACTTCCCGACCGCAACAGCCAGCTGACCACCATAGCTAAAGCCGAACATATACGTGTTATTCGGATTCATTCCTTGTAACGAGAGGTACTTTAATTTGTTTGTCACGATTGTTGTTAAACTATTAAATCTCATCAGCAATTGGGGATACGTTTCGAGTGAGAACTTTCCATAATCGACGCAAATAATGCAACCTCCACGTTTGTTTGTGAGTTCTGGAAGGAAACATGAGCGCGTTCGGTGAGTGGAATCATAGAATTAAAAACGAAACATAATTTTTTCAGGCTCGTAAGTTTGATCCATAGCAAAGCAGGATAAAATTGCCAAGAACTGTGGTATGGCAGTCTTCAAAGTTATCTTCTCACCTTGTATAAGCTGTGGCACCCATGTTGTGTTGCAACTTTCCAACCATCCATGTATCACAAACGCAAATTGATCAGTGGCGCTACAGGTTGTATTTGCCAACTGCTCGACATTCTGGCCAGTACCAACAAATGTTAGCTGACCATTTCTTTGGGGAAGATTTAAATAAATCAAACCAGATAGAACTAGAGAAACCTTCCATACTTATAATATTTGAAAAGAACATCAGTTTGTTGACTTAAAATAACACTGGACAAAGTCGTCAACAGCAGCACACATATTAGAATTTTTGACATTGTTTAAATTTTGTAAATTTTGTTAATTTGTACTTTAAACTTATCCAATTATAAACCACATACTATAAGGCTGGCAAAAAATATCCGAAGCTTTTATAGTCCTCCTACTATATACTCCATAAAAAATTAACAATTGAACAAATATTTATGTTCTATGAATTTGTCCAAGTATATTTTCTATTTGCACGTATTTCAATTTTTTTATTTAGTTCAAAATTTATTAGATATTACCAGCTAGTAACAATTGCTTTACAATTGGACCAACTTCAATTAACACTTTGGCATCTTTACTCTATGAATACAAATAGGATCCAGAAAGTATGCAGCATATCTGTACAAATTGGTGGAAAAAAGCAAAACAAAACACTACAGGTTCATTGAAACGAAATTTTGAATTTATATTTGATGCAATGTACCGGTATTATAATACATTCACAGGATATTATGAGAGTTCTTGGCGGTAACATAAGAAAATCCTTAAAAGTATAGATACATTGCATAGTACAGTTTGCTTATACAGTCGCTGAAATAATGAAACTCTGAAAAACTGAAAAAATAATTATAATGAAAATACAAGCGATGTGGTAAGCCAACACCTGGCAAACTAAGGGAAGTACTCTGTGACCGCACCAAGGCTTGACTCAGGCTTTGGAATTTTTACAGGAATGAAAACTAGTAGTGCAGCAGCTTGGCATTCAAAAAATCGGTCAGGATGTTTAAAAAGGGTCAACGAAAATTCAAGCTTCGAAAAAACGGCAAGTACCGAAATCCGGTATTCCAGACAAAGAAGAAGCATCTCATTATAAAGATGGAAGTCACCAAACAAGGGAAAGATTCCTTGTATGAATTCATGAAAATGCCATGGAAGTGTCAAGGGTGGTAAATAAATACCTTAACTGTGCCCTTATTAATGTTCTAGCCAAAATTTAGGTGACCGACCCCGTAATGACATCACAGATGAAGTGAATGAGGATGCGCCAGATCAGCCTGCACCACATTAAAGTGACAACTGCCAATCTATAGAACACTGCGGCAGAATTACAATGCACTACAGAGCTAATAGGCCCCAGTGCTATAAAATTCCATTTTCAAAATAATTGCTCTAATCATCCCGACACCAAACTGAAGCCACGGAGCATTGTTAAATGTCTAGTCGTTTGTTTTATTGACCCGGACGGCTTTAGTCTGCTAGCAATGCCACTTGTATTTGTACCCCATACCTATTTATTGGATCCTTACTTTTTTGACGCCTCCTGTTTAATATGTTGAATGATGTCGCATTAGATGATCATGCCATATCATAGCAGCATGGGGGATAAGCCAGGTTTGAAACCAGGAAGAAAGTGAGTGCCCAAACGAGTGCGGTCTCCGCATGTTACAACAGCGATTCACCAGCGGGGAATACCAGCAAGTGCCACATCCCGAAGTGATATTTACACAACAGAAAGAGAAAAAAATTGACCACCAAACTAGAGTGTACTTTTCATATAGGAGTTAAAAAGTTTGTACGAAGCGGCTGGTAGCTCATTCATATGGACGAAAATTCAATCACGGCCTCTGAAGAGCCTGAATGCATTCATCAAGTAAATTGGAAAATATCAAAGGACTTGGCATTGCAGTCATTCTCAGGAGTCAATTAATTGATCAAAAGCCTGATCTTTTAAAGGCGGCTCCCTGGTGTTCACAAGGAAGTATAGCAGGAATTTTTAGAAAAGTCATGCCCATAAGCTTCACAACCAAATGAAGATAAATCAGGAGTCTTCGAAACGTAATAATCTAATAAATAGGTCAGCAAACCGGTGGCATGGCTAGCAGGCTACAGCCTAAAACAAACGTCTAGACTTTTCACAACTTTCTTTGGCTTTGTTTGGAACGGACTATTCTGTGAACATTAACTCATATACTGTTTTTAAGAATCCAATACTGAACCTCTAAACAATAACCTCAATAAGTCTACAAATATTTTCAAAACGTAATATTCTTTTCAAAATAAGTGTTTCTTAGTTTATTGGTAATATTTATGCCAGTTACGACTGTCACCAGACCTTCGCTAGTTCCTTTATGCTACTCAACACTAAATTAATTGAATTTGAGAATAAAAATCAGATCATCAAACAATTCTTGAACTATTCAGTCAAAAGTTCAAAAGAGAAAAGTTGAGTGGAAAGTCTTCATGTTTTTAAGATCCAACTGTGCCGATTTTCACAAGGCACCAATTCGTGCTGGCGACTCATTAGTTAACCCCATTAGAAATGAATATATGATCGAATACAATGGCTTTAAGTTTCAAAAACTTCTGGGACTCTCTTCATTCAACTCGAATGTAAAGTGAAGTTTTCCGAATCTCCATCAAATCGCCACTCAGAAGAATAAAGTTTAGATCGAGTTGAAGGTTGCACTGAAGGGGGCGGTGAACAACATCAAACACATCAGGATACAAAATTATATTTTATTTGGTAGTAGAAGGATGCAGGCATTTATGCTTGATGTGTAGGGTTCTAAGCAGTATGAGCTTTCGCACAGCGTTAAGCCTCAGGTTAACTTGAAAAGCAATTCGTGAACAGTTTGACACATCACTTTAGAATATGTCTCATTTTCCTTAAAATCCAAGCCACCGTCAAGCTACTAGAAGTCCTTTTTCAGCAGAATGGACATAGGCAAGAAGAAGTGCTTAAGATGGAACTCCAACAGACGCCGCAAAGTCTATCAAAAATATTAATATGACAACAGGCAGGGATACGCGATTGTAATTTGGTCAGTATCACGCTTTGTTTTGATCATAGCTCTAATGCATCTAGTTTCATTCTCTTCAGTTATTATTTCTTAATCATATGTAATCACTACTTGGTTAAATTTTTTAAAACTTAGTTAAAGACGAACTGTCCTTTATTCGCTTTCATAAATTATAATAAAAAAATATCAAATAGCTTTATTTTGTTTTTATGATTAACAAAGTTATGTGAAAAATTTCAAAAATTTGAGTGTTTCCTCGTAGCTACGGCAAAACATTGTATGGATATTCTGCTTTTGTCAACGCAAATAATTCACCAGACACCATGCTGAAAACAACACACAATTCGTTTAAATTGATTTATTAAATTCTGATCAAATTTATTTAATTTCTAAAAAAATGTAATGTTCTTTAACGAACCGACAAATTAAATTTTGCACTAACTTTCAAAAATTCCATTAAAGTTTAATATAAATGCTGGTTAAATAATAATAATAATAATAATAGTTTCGTCGATAAATAAAAAATTAACAACTCACGATTTTCTGGTTTCCATGTATCCCATTTTGAAACCTGAGGGCCATGAGCTCGCCTGATTTTTCGATCTGCATTTCGAAGGTTTTTCGACGGCGTAAAATGGATTTTCAAAAGCATTTATATAAAAATATGGACATAAGTTATGTGAAGATATTGGAAGTCCATTAGTAGCCGCTTGATTCAGACCACAATTCCCCATACGCCAATTTTGATGGCACGCATATATTGAGTTACCCAAACTATTAGATGTGTGGATACATTGTACATTCACAGCTGCATTTCGATAATTCTCGATACCAAATATATTGTCAAAACCAATTCCAGCCATATCGCAAGCTTCATATAAATTGGTAACATTTAATTAAGGAAATCGACACATCCAAACACGAAAAGGACTCACTATCGACCGCCTCTAATTTTGGTGATGCAAAAGCAGCTCCAACTGTCGTAGCAAGTTGCCCACCATAACTGAATCCAAAAATGTATGTGTTAGATGGGTTCATTCCTTGTTGATTTAAATATTTTAATTTATTGGTTACACTTCGAACTAGATTATCAAATTTCCAAACTAGCAATAGGTATAATCCCCTTGCGTCTTTTTCATAATCAACACAAACAATGCAACCGCCTCTGTAAGTTGTAAGCTCTAGAAAATAAAAATTGTAATTCCTTTTGAACTTTCCTGAAAAGACTCTCGACACATGAGGAGTCTCATTCTTGATGGACGCTGGCTAACACTTCGTGAGGAACAAGAGAGAGAGTTCAACACTTACTTTCCGTTAGCTTCACCACCCACTCCATGTTACAATGTTCTCTCCAGCCGTGTATTATAAATGCAAACTTGTCAGTTGCATTGCAACCAATACTTTGTAAACGTTCAGCACTCCTTTCAGTGCCAACATACCTCATTTGGCCATCCCTTGGTCGTTTAAAAATTATTTTATAATAATTATGTTATTCAAAGGCATCTGCCAGAATGATTCTGATTCATGTTACTTGAAATATTTGAAGAGCACTTCATTTTGAAAGCTGAACGCCAGACTGCAGATGTTAAATAAGACAAAAAGGATCAAACTCCAAACTCCAAACTTTGCAAACTCCATTAGAACTTCAAAATTAAAACTTCCAACTTTGAGTAAGCCAATAAATTTGTGTAAAAATAATTAAGTACTCTGAATGAAATTCTCAAACAACTAATATATATAGGAAAATTCAGAGCATATGCTCTAATTTTGCGCTAATAATCAAACAAATTTCAGCAAATGTTTAAATATTTACCAATCTTTACCTATATGCGCTTTTTAGTTGGGCCAATGTATGAAAAGTATTTTAGCGCACGTTGGGTTATTTGGGATATGGAATTTCTGTAGAATGCTTCACGTAGTTATGTGAGTTTCCAAGTCCTGTCTTGCTCGCCACTAGGGACCAGCACCAAGATCTAGCTGCCTGACCAGATCAATTAGGCTAGCAATGCACGCGATTGGATTAGGGCATGCATTTGATGAAAAACAGCAAGAAGACAACAATTGCAATGGCAGCTACCACACACCCTGGACAGATGAAAGTATCAGCCAAGGTGCTAAAAACTCAGGAGTAAAGAAAGGGACTATAGAACCCTAAGAAACAGCTCTCACCGAACTCTGGAAGCAGAAAGATAAGAGAAGATAAGTAACTGAGTATTATAATCAAGGGGTTTTCCGGCATATGTTTAGATACAGAGGTAAAATTGCGATTGCCTATAGGATTTTGAGTGTGACTCCCTGCCCGTTGGACTATGAGCGGTACAAATTTCCAGTAGGGAATGTGAAGAGGACATAATTTGTCTATCACAATTCGAAGAAAGCAGTTTGGAACAAATAAACCACTGTCACTAAGTTTCCCAGCCATAAACCGAGATACAGTTTGAGATGACTATAAGAGGAGTTAAAAAATCATCAATTGTAAATAGAAGGATTAGCAAATCATTGACGAAAATCCTTCAAAGAATGTGGGAAATTTTAAAATTAAGGCATAACTCGCCGAAAAAAAGAAGGCACGGTTTTGTGTGTATTACAATATCGTACGAAACTGCTAAGAAATTATCCTTTAGAGTTTTTAGCATTACACAATAACCGTAAAACGTAAAATGACCTTAATTTTAATTTTTCAGACGCTCGCTTGGCTTTCTTCCCTGACAATCTTGGTGCAAGTTTCAGATGAATATAGTAAAAGAGTTGATCCAGACATAGTTCATATTGACAAGGGATTGGTGGGAAATGGTCAAAAAGATTTCCTCCAGGTTTGCGTTGAACACTGTGTCGCGAAACACGTAAATATGTGTAAATAAAAGAAGCAGAGTGCAAAAAAGTTTTTGCTGGCCAATGTTTTTACTATAATTATTCAGAAAACATTACGACTAAACGCTTCCAAATTCGTACTTCGGGTAAATCACTAACCAGTGAAGTTTTGATTAATAAAGGGGAAACTAGGCATGGTCATTGAATTTTTCTTTTTTTCTTTTTTCCTTTGATAGAATTGATTGAGTCAATTTTTATCTTCTGGATCTTGTCTACTTTTCGTGAGGCTTAAATCTTAGTTTGACAGTTATATTTGCGCATTTGAATATACTTTCCCTGAATCATAAATGCTAGAGAAATTCTTTTCTTCTTGAGGCCATGGCGTCAATTTGAAAGAAATATCCTTAATGAGTAATTTCTCAGCAAAACATGTATCAGAAATCATTGTTAACAACAAAATACATCCTACCTATGTTTGCGTTAGCATACGCATATCGTAGTCATAAGCCGGTGCTAAATCCCATAATTAATCCGATTAGAACCGAAAAGAATTCCAGGTGCATTTTCATGCCACCAAGTTTGGTCAGCGAAGTTGATTCAGCAATTCGACATTGGCTCGCACTTTCCATACAAGACACTCGACTTGTTATTGAGCATTTGTGGGTTTCTTAAACCTCAAGCTTAATTTTCCCAGAAGTGACACCGCCTACAAACCTGCACCGAACAGACGTCTCATAACGACCATGCCTCAGACACACGAGATTAAGGTAGTCACAGCCCTCGATTTAGCTTTTTTATGGAAATCTTGAGCAAGGCATACCGGTCCAGTCTTTTTATCTGCGTCGATATCTTCTCGATTTTATTGTATCTTAGGTGTGTATCTGCGGTAAAAGTGCGCGACATGTTTTGATGTTATTTTTTACCTGTGCATCTTGTTACCGTCAACTGTTTTTCTTTATACAACATTTTCTTTTTCGTCGCAAGTCGCTATTTTTGATTGCGCTTATGGAGATTTCATTCCGACCGCAAACACATGCTCAATGTTCCGCAAGCATGAAAAGTGAATCATGATCATGACGCCACTGATCTTGCACTTGATGACGCCGTCGCCACAGGCCCCATATGCTCCACATATGGTTGCATTTTCCATAATTATCACGAATTCAGAAGCGTTCTGGACGGGGGAAGCAACTGAGATGATTGCCTGACAGGTGGATTGGGGCTGGATCGGTTGGTCATCTAAACAGTCCAAAGATATCACTGATATCTCTGGATTGAGCTGGCCTTTGAACTCATACTTAATCGGGAATGCTCCGTATGGACACGTATGGAAAAATCAGCAGGCCAAAATTCGGTAGGATAAATTTATGTCTGATTTTCTTTTGATGGAACAAAAACACATAAATAAATGTCAACTAGGCTTGATTCGCCATACGGATAACCAGAAACAGAAAATTCAGACTCTTGTAAGTTTCCATGTTGCAAACATTTACATGGCCCGGAGGAGTCCCTTATATGTGAACCTGTCCGAAAGTTGCATGCGCCATATGGGGCGCTTGATCTTAACATTTTGTGGTTTTTTGAATGAAGAAATGTATTTTGATTTTATATAAAAATGGTGATTTATGTTCAAATGCGACTGCTAACGGCTTTTTGAGGCTTACTAGCAAATGATAAAAGCCAGTGAATTCAGATTCGAAATACCTGTAATTGTCAAATCGATTCAGAATGAAATTAATCACAAGGGAAATTAATACTGAGATAAAACGTTGAATCGGAAATTTTAGATCCTTTTACATCATAATGTTATTTATTGGGGAGATGGAGTAGATCAAAAAGCCAAAAGGTGACAAACCAAAAATGGTTATTGTTTTTCAATCCAAAAACGCAGGTATCGATTTCCCAAATACGAGTGTCGATTTTCGGATTTCCTGTTAAAAGAAAAATTTTTCACGCAATCTGAATATAAAATAACTATGAAAAAACAGAAATAAAAAAAAACATCAATTTAAAAACCAACTTTAACTTTCTCTACTGAATGGAACCACATTTTTACTGGAAGTATTTCATTTTCTTGACACTCCTCGCAGAGTATTGATCGTATGCCATGGAGGTTGCTATGAATATCGGAAACGATCGAAAGTCAATTACCTAAAATCAATTCCCGCTGGAGGGAGATTTCTCTAGACTGACGGCGCCCTAGCGCGAAGTAAAAAAGAGGCCTAGCCCGAAGTAATGTGTCAAACGGTTCCAGGCTAGGATCTCTTGACAGGGGGGGTGTTTAGTGGGTAGTCTGGTAGCATGCGCTGCTAGGAGTCCCACACTCTGGGCGTAAATTGCCTTCACCCCCCAACCCAAAAAAAAAAATCAATGAGAATAAAAGAACAAAAAATTAGTACGAGGGTTTTTTCTTTGGTTTTCAGAGGGTATGAATTCTAAACGATATACCCAAACTCCTTTGCGTTTCTTAAATGCATTCCAGATCTTATATTGTTTATATCTGAGAACAAAAGATGTGGCGATGCTGACAGTGTGTCTCATATTTTCAAACTAACTAACGGGGAAAGATTTTTTAGGGGCGTTCCTTTAGGCTCTAACTTTGTTGTGTCAAAATAATTTCACCAAAGCGAGAAAGAAGCAATTTTGACTATTTACAAACAAATACTTTGTAGATTTAATCGTAAAATTCTACTTGTGAAATTCTTTTCTTCTCAAGATTATAAAATAAAGTTTGTTGTTTTGTTTTTTGTTTGTTTTGTTTTCACTTAAAAACTTTGATAGAGTTATTCTCGTCCAACGAAAAAGTGAGAACAAATTTACTTTATTTAATACAAATAAAATTCTACTTATTTTGCTTGAATCGCGTTTGATTGGGAGTTTGTTTGAGATATTCCCGCTCTGAGCAGATTTATGTTATATCTGAGCAGATTTTTATTTTCATTTAATTTAATTTTTATGTATTGATTCATCATGTTATTTTCTTAAATTCAGATTCTGGTTTTAAAAATTTTTATGTTATGAAAAAATTATAAATAAGAGCAAATTCATGTCATAAACTTATCCAGGAAACCATTTTTTGATTGCTGAGGCTGCTGTTAGAAAACTTGATCAACATTTTGTAATGAAATCACAAATCATTCGTATGTTGGAATACTTTCTTGATGCACTGTCGACTTCAATGTTCGCTCCTTTTTCATCGGCAACGTTTCAGCCCGCATGACCAGCAGCAAACGCACACATTCAGGCTTGATTGACATGCAGCAAACGAACAATCAATCATTTTCAGGAACAATAATTCATACGCAGTACATTTAGGCAGATGTTAATACAAGATGGGATGCTTTTGTTTGTGTGCCATCATGCAGCTATGCTCAGTCATGGTATCGTGATATGCCTCAGTCATAACTGTGAGTGTGCCTGGCTGGGTGTTGTAAACGTGGAGTGAAATGTCGCGCTCGACATGCACGCATGACGTGGATTCGACAGTCAAATGTAAAATTTGTACGAAGCGAGAGAATCCTGGTGGTCCGAAGTACCAATTAATTCCGACTAATGAATTTTGGCGCGAATTTATCCAAGTCTATCGAGATAATCCGGCGCTATGGAAAAGCGATTCTGACGAATACAAAGATAAAATTCAAAGAGAGCGGAGCATGCAAAAACTCTTGGATAAAATTCTCCAAGTTGATAGTCGAGCTACAATGGGAACAGTGCGCAGGAAAATTAATACTTTACGTTCGAACCATCGCAGGGAACTGAAGAAGGTGCTGAAGGCTCAAGAGTCGGGTGAACCGTATGTTCCCTCGTTGTGGTATTATAAGGATTTAATTTTTTTGCATGATGAAAACCATGATACTAAGCCTTTCGATGAAACTAATAAGGGCGATACTGAGGAGTTTATTGACGAGCAGGTGAGCTTACTTTTATTGTTATTATTATTTTAACACAAACAAAGTGAAATTTATAATTAACAAACTAAAGAAAAATTTAAATTAGTTGAATTTAGTTTTTTCAATTCATTGTCATATTGTAATTTGATAATATCCACCAGACGCATTGGATTTTCTAATCGATTTGAACTAAATAATAAATAAAAAGTAGATATAAATTTGACACAATCAGCAGAATAGTCTACTTCACTAGTAATATTGTACGAATTATTTTAGAATAAATTTATGGTTTTAACAAGAAAAAGTCTCCATGTATACTCAATGTTTTCAATTCTTTAATATTTTCTAAGAATTGCTCTGACTCTCTGCGGATTTCTGAAAACTTCGAAATGCGGACTGCCTACAAAATCGTTGATGCATCAGATATTTCTTCTCAAAAGTATCTTTTTTGTATAGTATCTCTTAATCATTATAAAAAAAATGTTGGAAACATTCTGCGGAGTGGTCGCGATGTCGTTACACTAAAATAATTTGAATTTAATCAATATCGTAGATGAATTGACACTTCTTCAATTAATTCTATTTATTTTTCAGAGTCGATTTGAACCTCTAACAAATTCTGCGAATGAACAGAGAGAAACGCCGAGTCCGCATCCAGGTCCTTCAACACAAGCAACAAAACGGCATAGGAAGCAAAGTAAAAGATCGAAATATCGAAGTTTGATTGTTAAGAGTCTCGTAGAAAACATCAATAAAACAGAGGACGATGCCGAAGTATTTGCTAAGGCTTGGGCCGTCCAATTCCGTCAGTTATCATCTGATCAGCAAATATATGCAAAGAGAACCATTGATGAGATCTTTTATCGTGGCGCTCTTGGAAAGTTGAATGAACACAATATTCTGACACGATTTTAGTCCTGTCGTTTTGCTATATTTTTATAAATTGAATTTATGTTTTAGTTCTTGAATAACACTATAATAAAGCTTGAAGTTTGAACTCGTGTTTTATTTTTGAAGTAAAACTTCTTTACAAATAACGCGAAAAATTCTCGAAAGGTCAACGATTTGAAAAAAAAAACGATATTAATATTTAAATATGTATGTATAAAATTTCAACACTTATCAAAACATTTCTCAACGAACTGGAAAAAAACCGAAGGCGTAAGAGAAGGTTTATAGCTTAGCATGACATATCCTTTTTCTTAAATCTGTATGGGGAATGTCGGCGTAGCAATTGATGTCAATTTCGATGTTCTATGAAAAAAGAAAAATCATTACATTTTTCTGCGATTCATCGAGTCGGTTGCCATTTTATATTCCAGAATAATGCCCTTTCCATAGACCATCGGCTACTATTATTAATTCTGAATAATGCATTTTCTTTTAAAGTTCGGTGTTCACTTCTAAACTAAATATTAATTTGTACGACTCGATAAGTGACCGTATAGATCTACATTCATATTTGGCCAGGTCTTAGCCATTCAAAATTAAAAAGTCCACGACTAAACCACAAAACAGGCGTCAGTGTCTTTTGTGCACATAATTAACGCTTGGTTGTACTTCATCTCCTTCTTTCAAAGAGAGACGTCGCCTCTGGTAGTTTGGATAACCACGAAGACTCCTTATTTAATCTCCAGCAATCAGATGATCGAAAGGCGCTTGCATTACGTCGCTGAAGCAATAAGATGAGTATGAAGGATCGTGTAGGAATCATGGGTCCAAAACACATTTATATTCAACATATGTTTTATTTTTTGTATTTTCGGCTAAGGTTCGTTGTAAATGGTTGAGGGTATTTCGATTCTACAAAACGGATTGATACGGATTCCACTTCCACTCTTAAGGCGTGAATGCCTGACATTTTTCAGCCTTCCTGAATCACAAAAATTCAAGATTATAGACTTCAAACATGAAAAACATCATTGGTATATTTCAAAGTCTAATGGAGTTGGATGAATATTACTAAGAATATAACTAAGTATATGTACTGGTAATGCCTTCCAAACAGAGGAGAATTATTTCCTTGCATACTAGAAAGTCTTGGGAATGTTAAAATGAGCACTTCAAACAGATCAATTGTGTTAAACCTTCGATCTTGAGGACTTATTGATTGGGTCATTTCGGCAGTTTATGGATTATTGAACCCTTTATAATCCATCGTAAAGATCGCGATTGGTAAAAGCAGTAATAGAAATGCTGTTTAATGGAAAATGCACCTTGTTTATCAGAGCCTAATCAGTAAACACCAAAGGTCAATAGAAAATAATTTGAATGTGTACAAGTCTACATTCAAAAATGAAAAAAAACTCAAAATTTTTGTTTTTGTAACATTTTTGATCCATCAGCGATTAAATTTTCTTCGCAAGGACACTATAATTTAATTTTTGCGGCTTATTATCATAAACAGTGAACCCACTTTCCAATTGTTTAATTACATTGTAAATTGCAAGCACAGATGAAGCAGTATCATGACCAGTTTTTACTTAAACTTAAACTCATTTGAGTATCAAGAAAACTTCTGGGCTCTTAATAAAATAATTATAAGTTTTCCGTAAATCGTACTGGCCTTAAACTACTCATGATGGAATACCGAATCGTACAAACAACAACTGACAAGTCGATGTTTAATACTGGAATTCGTAAGTGGACCACAAGCTGTCAAAAACATACCGTCCCGCTGGAGAAATCCTGTAGACAATCATAAAAATTAAAAGCGGTCATGCTTTGCAAGTCAGAAGAACAAATTTTGGCTGAAACGTTATGGTTTTGATTTATTAAGAGCGCTGAAATAACTAACAATGTACCGCGTATGGATTGTGTAAGGCTGGATAATAAGCGTCAACTTTGTGCCTCCTTGAAGTATGACTGTCGATTAAATCAATCTATGGATGTTGTCTATGAAAATAAGTAGTTTAGACACTCGACACTGTAAATTCGTGTATTATTCTTCTGTCCACTACTTTTTCACTTAAAATCAAAAAATTGAAGCCATTTGCAAGTTTTATTATCCTGTTCATTTGTTGTTGTTCTTGTATTTCCGAGGCTGGGTTGTACTATAATTGTATATCAGACATAGCATATTGTAGCGATGCTTGTATTGAATTTTGTAGGATTTATCGTCTACACGAAATAAAGCTTTCATATGTAACGAATCATTGCACTTAAAATTTCAAACTATGAATTTGGTAAGTTTATAACACTTACACCATCACATCAATATTTTCCACCGATTTGTAGCATTTGTAATTCCACATAATCTGAGTGATTGATGACGAAACGAAAGAATTTTCCAATCTTTTGTGACACGCACACATCATTAAGGCATTATGCATGGCATCGTTTCGGCGCAAGGATAATAAACGATATGTAAGTTAAGAATTATTATTCAACTTCAATATTTTCTTCTAGGGTAATCAGTCTGGCACGTTGGCAGTATATTGGAATGGAAAGGCTCGTTTCTCCCTTTTTTTATTCAGATAATATAAAACGCTCGTCCGTATTATTGTTCTTTCACACTGCAAAACCAAGGATAGGAAATGGGAAATTCCTGGATCCAAGTGTAAGCGATTTAGTTTTATTTAATCTTTGAATTGGGATTACATCCATAAACAGCAGTTATTTGCCAAAAGGACATTGATCGTTTCTTGAAAGAGATGTTAAGAAGGGACAGTAAACAGCTAAAATTTAAGGCGCGTTGACTTCCGGACATTCTAAGTAATCTCGGGAAATAACGAAACTACGTGCCTAGTATCATTGAGGACGAGTATTGCATTTACTAGCAACTGAAGTACTTGCTTTATTCAGGAAGTGTTGATCCACCGGTTTTTATGTTTGTTTCGTTCTTAAGTGTGTGCTTATGGTGCTCACTGCCTACTATTTCAGTAGGTGAACGTGGAAGTTGTAATGTTTAAATGGTTTGCTCATTAGATTACCTCATTGTTGTGCTCGCATATCCGATCACTAATTAAATAAAAAACAAAATAAAACTTGCCACACCTAAATTGCTATTTGAATCCTCCATATGCAAACAGAAGATAACAATGATATTACATAATGTCTGATAAATTCCAACTGCTTTTTCGGTCACTGGAAAGTATTTTTCAACTATCATTATTATTATTATTGCTATTCCAGTACAAACTACAACCCCACACATGCTAGGATAGTCTTCTTCGAATTCTAAACGGAATAAGTGAGCAGCAGAAATGAAGACAAATTGCTTTCTTCTTGGCATATGGCACGAGACATAATCAAAATAAATTAGCTGGTGGGTGTTTTGTAGCTTTTTTTTATTATTGAATAATAACCTTTGTATGGTTTTAAGCCCCCCAAAGTGGTAATGAGACACGGTACTCGAACAGATTAGGGAGTATGTAAAACATGAGCTCTGACTCCATTTAAGGAGTCCCAATTGACGTGATTCGTATTTATAGTTCATGTATGGGTCGAAGTTGCATTATGCAGCTGTTGTTAATGGACAATGGAATTGTGACCATCGTCAATTTTAATATTGCAATGGGTGAAGTATTGGAATTTCAACTATGTTAGAATTGTTAAGCACGGCTACAAGCATTAATGAACTAATTCTGTCAAATTATTTATATTTCCTGTTTGAGGAACAGAAACATTTCTTGCGTTGTTTCGGGACACACAAGAACACATCAATTGACCGAGTTGGAAATAACTCGTGAATGCCGTGAATAAAATATTAATCTATGTATCTTTTATCGCAGATTCCTCAGTATAACTTAGCTCTGTGATATGCCCCAACCTTACAATATAGTATAGTTATTACTTAATTTAGATTTTCACTACGGTTTTGCGGTATTTTATGGAAAAATACCTTTTTGATTGACTACGAACTTATCATACTATGCAATACCAAAAATTCAGCATAGTATAGGATAGAAATTCATAAAAGGGTGGTACAACGTTCATTGGCATCAGGAAAGCACCAACATCAAAGATGGGAGGCAACGAACTTCTACTTAAGATATCATATCTTGAACCATACAAAATATAAAATTCAGCATGTTTATTTGTCGCAACACTGTTTTGTTTCATTGCGAAATACCAAGCATTCCTCGGTTTTTCACTGTAATACAAGGTGAAACGAATTCTTAAAAAACTACAAGCGTTTCAACTGAAATTCGGAAAGTCATCCCTTGCTGAAGTCAACAAGTTCGCGGGTTGAAAGGGTTGTTGGGATAAACGCCGCCACCCCTGGTCACTAGTCAAGTGACTCATTATCAGTCTCTACACCAAGTTTGAATTAGTTCGGTTCATAAACTTCTGAGGAAGCACGGAGTAAAGGGGCCTACCGGTAGGAACCTTCTCAACCTGTAGACGAACTGCAAAAACAATGGAAAAATGAAATTGGAGTAAAAATAAATCGCGAAGTTAAAAATAAAAGATTTTTACGACCTAAAATAAACCCAAGGGGTAAGCTTTGCTCGAAAAAAACAAAAAAGTATTACCAAATGCTTCAATTTATTTTTAATCAAACGATTGCCCTGGGCTCTCCGAAATGCTATTCACAACTCTTAGCTTCTGTGGAATGCATTTTTCACCTGGTGGAATGTGCCAAATTGCGGCTATGCAAGCGCCTCAAGCCTTCAAATGGACTGACATCATAGCTGAAATGATCCTGAATTACAATCAAGTAGAAAATGGCGAAAAGAAATCTCATTACGTTTGAAAATTCAGATAACCACATGGGTTAGATCTTGCTCTCCTCCTTGCTCTTCTCCAATTTTCTTGAACCAAGTCATCGAACACAGTGCTGCCTTGAAATGCGTCTACCCACAAAACAGTAAGTGCGCTATAGATAAGTCCATACGAATGTCTCAAATCCTTCATTGAAATTGTCTTCGAAACGTAATAGAGGTTTAATCGCGTCGGAATTGTTGCAAAAAAAAACTTTGGAAGTTTTCATGACTCAAATGCCCGAAGGTGTTAGCCTTGCTCGGAAACCTTTCAAAATTAATTCAAAATACCTGCTACAACTTCTTCGATCCAAATATCAAATATCAGTCCTTGGTCCTTGCTATCAGAAATGCGTATGCATGTACATTTCAGGATTTTCTTAGACTCACAAATGTCTTGTAATGTCTCTCTTCACCTGGTGGTAAGTGCGCTATAATTGCAGCTATGTGCGCACCTCAATCCTCTCATGACTTGAAGCAATTGCTGCAGTGATTCAGATTCAGAGTTATGTACGAAATGGCATAAAGGCGATTTCTCGATCAAAAAACCTTAAAGTATACGTGTTGCTTGAACAGATGTCATCATTTTCACAACCTGAAATACACTATGGGGTATCTCTGCACTAAAACCGTTCAAAACTTTCTACTAGGTCTTCAAAGGGACTTCGCAAATGTTTCATGGAATTAAAATATTTCATAATGTTGTAAATTGAGAGCTGAGAATGGAATCAATGGAATTTTTTTTGTTCTCATCGAGCTTTAAAATCAAAAAAACGTAGAGGGGCAACTTTTGTTTGAAAAATCGCCAAAAATTGGCAGATGCTCTCAATTGGTCGAACCTTATGTCAAATAATAGATCTTGGTCGTCACATTCCGAAATCTATACATCTATGAGTGTGTGAATTTTTTCAAAGAATCCACAGACTTAGAAAGCAACTTCCCATCAAATTGTACATCAGAAATAATTGAGGATACAAGACCGTTGCTCTCGATATCTTTTAAAACAATATTTATACAAACAAACGATACGACACAAAACGCCAAAAAAATACAAATTTGACGGAGAATTCCCTTGGCAGCCTAAATATACATTATGGGTATCTAGTGGAAAGTTCTGAACTTTAAAAAATAATTGCTCAGCAAGTTCGGTAGAAGAAATTGTTCGATTTGCACAACTTACGTATCTGTCAACCGCTGTAAGTCATTGATCGTGAGCGAACCGTGGGTTTGGATTTGAACAACATTTTAAATGCAACGAATCATTAGTTCCTGGTTCATTTGAAATTTAAATGAAGTACTCAAAACGACAATTTTTTATCAAGAAACCTTCGCAACAACAGTACTGGAACGTTATTAAAAGCCTTGCAAACTTGGGAGTTTCAGTACTGAAGCGCATTTTCATAGCAATGGCTATGTCAATAAAACGGATGTCCTTTTTTGGCACCCTAACAAGCCTTTAGAAAGGCAATGCAAAGTCTTAATATTCCAAAAAAACGACTGTGGGCGAATTGTATGCAATGCCAATTGGAAGGATAGATGGACGCTTTTATTTCATGAGCGAGAGAGTGCCTATACCAAGTTTTAACATTAATTATTGTTGGGAAAATTTGTAGAATCCAGAAGCTGTTTTCTGGGTAATAGAACAGTACATCCTTTCAACAAGAGGAACTATCGACATAAGGAATGATGAATTATAATGATATGCAACCGTCTGAAGCCGCCCGCTGGATTTATAAAACCATGCGAAATTTGTGTACATGCTGGATGAAACGTTGTAAAAAAAAATCATAAGGCATAGGTGAAACCTTGAAACAGCGATGAAACATTGTTCCAAACCAATTATTGTAAACAGATGTATTTGTTTCACCGCACCCAGATCCAGAAACTAATTCGAAGGGTTTCCTGACAGAATACTGAATCAGGAGTTGATTTACCAAGAACATGTGAACGAACTTCAACTCTCTTGATAAACTTGATAAAATGATTCAACTCTCTTGATAAAAACCCTTTGCGGTCGGAAGTTGCCTCTCAGACGCCACTGCATTCCGCGCGGCAGGTCGGATGGCGACTAAGACGCGCCAACGGGTGTTTATGTTAGATTACGTTAACGTCAAACGATAGGAGCGCAGCTTTGGTGCTTCAAATGTCACCGAACTCAGTTGAGGCTCTACAATCGTGGCGGAAGCATCAGGAGTTAGAACCCCAGCAAAAATGGATAATAAGAGAGAAATCGATTCTAGCGAAGATGAATTTAGTTTTGACATACTTCGGGACGTAATCGGTCACATTGAGCGAGAGAGTAATGCTGAAGAATGTGAAAGTGATGAAGATTCTGATGTGGTCCTGGGTGTAAGGACACGAAAAATAAGAGTAATAGACAGCGAATCTGAAACTGACAGTGATGTCTTAAACACCATTGATCAATCGGACTGCAGACCTTGTGACGAATCTACAGGAATACCACCCAGGATAAACTTCATTCCCGGCGAAAGACCTGCAGGGCCACAGGTATCCGCGAGTGTTGTAGAGCCTCTTGATTTTTTCAAGCTATTTTTTACCGACGAGCTAGTGGATAAGGTAAAAGCAGACACAAACTGTTATGCTACAAAGAAGTTAGATGAAATAGCGTTGTCCTCGCGATCAATTTGGCACACGTGGTATCCTGTCACGAAAGAAGAATTTTTGGCGTTTATCGGGCTGATAGTAAATATGGGGACAATGACATCTGCCAATCTGAAGGAATATTGAGCGACAAATCCTATAAGCAATATTCCGTTTTTCCCCAATACATTTTCGAGAGAGTGGTTTACCCATATTTGTTGGATGCTACATTCTGAAATATTTTCAACGCAAGATAGCAACACCAGGACACGTTTGCAACTCATAACTGGCTACCTGGATTACATAAATTCCAGACTTTTGAACCATTTCACACCGGACAGAGAAATTCGTGTTGATGAATCTATCGTCAAATTCAAGGGACGGGTTTTATTTATAACATACAACCCAAAAAAGCCAACAAACTGGGGCATCCGAATATATACACTAGCAGATTCTCGTACGGGATATATTTGCGGAATTCTACCGTACTATGGCAGCCTTACAACAGAAAGATTGATAAGACCGGACCTTGCGGTATCAACAAGAATTCCGTTGCATTTATATACATTGACGTTGAATAGGCTTCCTGGTGCACAGGGACACCACATGTTCACTGGCCGGTATTACATTACGAAAATTGAAATGTCATCTGACTGGGACAATCATGTCCAATAGAAAACAGTTGCCAGGTGCAATTAGAAGTAGAAAACTTCCAACAGGAAAAACGATGGTAGCGTCCCGCAAACACGATAATTTTGTTGTAGCGTGGAAAGATAAGCGAATCGTTACGCTATTCACTAATTTTTACAATGCGACGATGAGTAACATAGAACGAACTCTCCGCCGTAGGATGCGAACTGTTGTTAGGAAGCCCGATGTTGTTATAAATTATATCAAATTCATGGGCGGCGTTGACCTCGCGGATCAATACGCTTCGACCTACTGCTTTATGCGTAAGTCATTGAAGTGGTGGCGTAAATTATTTTTTTGGGGATTAGAAATTTGTATACTCAATTCCTATATTCTCTACAAATCAGTGAAAAAGCAGAGAAATGAGCAGCCACTGAGCCACTTACAATTCCGGAAACTCTTAGTGAGGCAGTTGAAAGGGGATTTTCTGCAGCAGCGACGACCTTCAACGTCGACGTCCAACGTGGATGAGCTTCGGCTCAATAGAAAACTCCACATAATGTTTCATTGTACAAAAAGAGATTGTAAAGTATGTTCCATCCGAAGCAGACCAGGTGGAAGACGTGAGACCACTAGGTACTGTGATACATGTCCAGGAAAACCGAGAATGCATATTGGTCAATGTTTTCTAAAATACCACACCAAAGAAAAATACAGAGACTAAGTTTGGAAATTACATTGTTAGAGATGAAAATATATATAAACTTTTGAAATATAACGTTTTTATAAGACAATTTATGTATAACACCATTTTATTTGTACCTGTAAGGCGCCCGACGCCTTCGCGAAAATCGCTCCGACCTGGCACCTCCCTCGGCTAAAAAAGCCGCCGACCGCAAAGGGAACATGTTTTCTAGTCTTTGAAATGAACATTTTGTTTCAGCATAAAGTTACGATTTCATGCCAGAGCCCGAATTCCAAGAATTTCAAACTTTTAACCAAGATCTTTACAAACCTATTCCATATACTGACAAAAATTATGTGCTGACAAAAAATGAATTAGCTGCACCAATCCTTCGCGATTCGCAATTATTTCCACACCTTTGACACCCAGAACAGGTTATAGCGAATTTTATAGCTTGAACAACCAACGCTTTAATCCTTAAAATCATATCTGAGAAACGAAGTAAAACTACCGACATGATTTCTATCCAATTTGATAGAATAAAGAATGTTTCAATGCTATTGAATTGGTTCTCAATGTTCATCAGTGTGAAATATTTAGTTCGCATGCCAGACAGAAATATTGCCTTAGTCGTTACGAAATAGGATGACATCATCAGCACTATATTCCATATACTGCTAAGCATACTCCAGGCACGTGCATGTATATAAAAAGGACTCTAACCCTTAAAGCGATAAATAAACACGTGACCCGGCTACTTGCAATGTTGGGATAGGCAACGAAAGGGGCTACGCAGATGCGGCAACACCCCAATTGTCAATATGCTTCCATTAGCGTTCAATCACACCTGCCATTAAATTTTGTGAACACATCCATTAGTCCTTGCAACCAACTAACCGGAACCGTACCATTTCTACAGCATGTTATCCATATACTCATTATTCGAGGCTACTTCATCATTCTAGTGCTATTTATCGAACGATGGAGACAAAAAAGTCCTTTAATTTTGCTCTGCAAAGCAATTTCATCTCTCAAGAGCTGAAAAGTAATGAATGCATGTCCTGGTTGTTGGCAAATCAATTTCCTGTCCATATTTGGTATTTGGCAAAAGTTCCAATGAAAATTGAGTTAAGACACTCATCCCCCTCGCATAGCTGCGACTTTTTCCCGACAGCAACGACTCATCCGGCGCAGACAAGTCTCTTCGGTCCTTGTTCGACTCGTGTCCTGGCGTCGCATTGCAGTGTGGATTTCTCGCCATGTAGTGCATTTTTCTGAACAGATGACTACGTGTTGCCGAACTTTGGTGGCCTTATGCAATCGAAGCAACCTAAAACCCTCGTGCCGAGTTGACTTCAACTTTATCCTTCAAAATTCCGGCAGAGCTTCATCTTAAAATTTGCAATCTCTGCAGGACTTGAGTAGCCTCACTGCCGATGCGGTAATACATTCAAATTAGCCGAAAACGCCCAAACCTTTCCAGTCGGCTCGGTACAATTTAATTTGGTTAATGATGATGCCAACTTTAGAATCTTCCAACTTTAGCTCGATTTGCTTAACTATTGCCGAAGAAGTAGAAAACTTGCTAGGCTGCCGCCATTTGGTTTTCCTCGAAAATGACGAAGCATTTTTTGAGCGTACTCGCGTGCATGCACGATTTACTTTCACATTAAGAAGGCCAGCGCGTGGGACGTTCCCAATTGTTACTTCCGATTCGAGTCATTCTCATCGATTTGACTTCAAACGGGAACCCTAACGTTTATCCTAATGCATCCCAACTGTACACCCGTGCCTGAGGACGAGCGTCAGCTGTTTCGTGTCAAGGTGCGGACCGGCTATCATCTGTTCCTTGGCTGGGACAAGGAAGTGTGGGCTCAGGTGGTCAGGTTCGGCGATGGAAGTGGCGTCAGCGTCCTCGCTCGCGACCATCACCTGATAGAATCGTATTGGCGTTGCTAGGCAATTTTTCCCGATACAGTTGGGTAGACGCCATATTAGGAATGGGCCTGGAAAAATCGCCGACGTCTATGTATCATCAATCGCATTCAACTCCCAGTTTGGAGGAAACACCCTCACACTGCCATCTGAAATGAAGCAATCAATGCATGGCGATTTCTTCTACTGGCGAATTCCGTTTTCTTCTTATTTTCCAGCATTTTCTCTGAAGTGCGCAGACATTTTGGTCTTCTCCGTTAGTGCCAGGAGACGAAGAAAGTAAAAGGCTGACGACACGTCCGGCGTGGAACTGGAATGCGCTGGCGCGTATATTCCCCACCGGCCGTGGCCGCGCCGGAAGAATCTCAAGAAGCAAAAGTAAGTTCGGGCCAACTTGGTTTCGCTCGTGCAAAAGGAGTAACAACAAAAACTGTCGACGTCCATAAATGCAGTTTGATTTGTGGGTGCTGCAAGAAGTATGCGGCGAGTGGAGCCCGGGGCTACGATGGAACGTAGTTGGTGGGTTTTATTTGGACTTCCCATTATGGAAACTTGGAGTTGACACGATAATTTAGAATGAAGATTTGTTGGTGTGCGGTTCATGCATTGGGTGTATTACGTCACTTGGAGGTTGGGGAGCTGTTTTACACTGCTGGAGATCGCTCAAGATGTAAAATGTAAATGTTTAATGCCGTCGATTGGGCCGCTTTGGAAGCAATGAGCAATGAAAACACTGTGGAAATGTGGAAAACGAATAGCATACACAAATTACAGTATTTCCTCTAGCGCGCAGCAAATTTTGCGGCATATTGTAAAAGTTACTCTGCCTAAACAGAGAGACAATGTAACGGGTGGATATAATTCTCAGGAAAATTTACATCCTTTGCTGAACAAGGTTGAAAATGACTTCCTTAGTTCGGCAAGGCGATAAAGTTGCCCATAAATGTGTAACTAAAGTCACCCTCACAAATAGTTTGGCTTGAGTAGTTCGATGCTGCCTTGTCGTGCACTGCCACGTTTAATGATGAAGGATTGCAATATTTTTATATAATTTCACTTCTGATCTCACACAAAGAAAATGTGAGTTACATTTCATGCATATTGAATAATTAATGGCTAGTAAGAAAATTGATTGGTAACGAGGGCATTCTAGTTTTACAACACACATTTGTCGGTGCGTTAATTCTAATCCTCATACTCTAATATTGTATCGGGTCGTTTAAACTTGTTCAGGTAGGTGAAACCTTCATTACGTCTTGTATAAATTTAGCAATATCCAAGCATTAGTTTGCAAGGTTTGCGAAAAGATCGAAAATTCAATTTCGGGCAGTGATTAAATTAAATAAAAGTCAAATACTAACACTAATAAAAGAGATATTGCCTCCCGGTTTCAGTAACATTAGTCCTTTAGACCAAATAGTAAGGCATACAAATACATACCAGAGTACAAAAACCATACTCAGTAGTAATTTTCTGAGCATGATGAATGTTCGTTGAATCACAAAAAGATTTTCTTTAGATGAAATTCTAAAGCTTTCTTATTCAAGAATCCATTGAGCTAGAAATTTCGACATTCAGAAAGACAATGTTTTACTAAAATCGGAATCGGTATCCAATAGCTGCAATCAGCAAAACATCAACACAAATCATGAAAAGTGGGTATGTTTTAATTAGTCTGTTGACCTTTTTAGGCCTTCGGATGCTGATCATTACGCAAAATTATCCATTCTGTCATCTGGGAAATCCCGACTCCCTTGCAATTGAGATGGTATAGAGCGATTCATATTTTTAGTGACACTTTGACTTTCAGCTGCAGTATTGTGCGACAGAGTTTGACAGAGTCACCTACAACTGAACCTTGTTCCTCAAAGTTTTCAATTAAGTGTGGAATAAAGCGCCTGTTTGGCCAATAATGAGAACCATTGTTTCTTTTTAATTGCCGAAACATCTTGCGGACTGAACACTAATTTCGATGATAAACTCTAATAATTTCTATTTCTGATTGATGATTGAAATTCTGATGTTATTTAATTCAATGAAAATTATTTTTAAGTTTGAAGAACTAACAGCTATTTCGAGTTGGATGTCAAATGAAGTACAATTAGATGGGTGTTATTTTACATACCCCATACAATTATCCATCAATAACTTCCCAGACATTATCATAAATTACTTTTTATCGTACTTTATAGCCTAGATTCGTAAAATGTATGTTTAAGACATATTTTTCCATGATGTGTAGTTTATTTCCTTATTATTTATGTTTTGTTGTTCTTTTTATAAGGATAGCCTCGTTAAATTGGCATCAGGTTTATGGGTTTTCGTTTTTTTTTCCTTTATCGTTATAATTACTCATTGTTACTGAGAAACTGAAGGTTATGAAGTTAGGCGGCTTCTGATTTGAAGAATTACTTGAATTTAGAACACATAGGATTGGAAGCTCACTTATTTGACGAAGAAATGATTACCGAGGAACTATGGTATCAATTATGCAAGGAACGTACTTTTCTTTCAGCAAAAACCGGTATAACTTCTGGTTTTCATTTTGGGAAATATTAAGAAAAAGTGTCAAAAGTAAAATATGTACAGTGAAGCTCTTCTGTGGATTTTATTTCACAAAGATATTCCCAAAATGTAATATATAGAATGGTGAATTGCATACAACAGTAAATAAGAACATTTAATTGGAACAGTTTTCGTTGCTATTTATTTCTTAACATACAGTTTTCGTTTCATTGGTTACCAATACGGTTTCTGGCTTGTTTATCTTCATTTCAATCAAATTTGAATGATACGAAACATTCGAACTCTGACAAATTTGGCAACTTTATTCTGAATGAAATTTGTACACAACAAAGTTTGCAGCAATAATCCCGGAGCTATCAGCTAAATTTGACAGTGTACAAAGCTCACCATATTCTCATCCCACATAACGTTTGTCATCAACTTCCACACACTCTTCCAACCATTCCACACACCACATCGCAGCAGCAAAATCGAATCCATTCCAACGTCCACCCAACCGGCTCGTTCTTTATTTGAATTTTTGTTTGCTGGTTTATTTTTTCCAAGTTGGTGTGTTGGCTGCATTGCGTTCATACTTCCCCAGCCGACGAAAACTCGTCAGCCAATCAGCGCGGCGCATGGAGTCGCTAAAAAACCGTTGCTCGACTTGATTTCTTCGCAGTCTTCAATTTGTAAGCGAGTCTCATAGAGTAAAGTTGTGTCTGCAAAGAGAAGCGCGTAATCGTTTTAATTGTGATTTTTTAAGTGGATAAAGGAAAAATATTTTAAATAATTCAATATGAGGGAAATCGTGCACATTCAAGCCGGTCAATGCGGAAACCAGATTGGAGCTAAGGTAAGTGCGATCGCAGAGTTTGTGAGGATTACTTTGAGTAGAGAAAGGACTAGTTGAAAATTTTCGAATCGGTGAAATTTGCTAGTGCGAAATGTGTGCAAAGTGATTATGCGGGAGATACGGCGAATTGAGAGTTTCGTCCGAAACGACTAAGTTGCGAAAGGCTTTGAAGTGATATTGGGAGTCCTTTGTGGTGTTTGGCCGATTGATTTGACCATCTGCCGCATGGATATACCGGGGAGAGCGGGTCGATCATTCCAACATGGTTGCCGGCAAAGCGAGTTCGGCTCGAATTGGATAAGTGAAATGCAAGCCGAACTGCAGTACTGGGGCTAGAAGATCGTATCCAAGCTCGATTTTCTCTCTGCCGAGCAGAATTTTTCTGTTTCCAGTTTCTGGACGTAGGAAAAAAATCGATGCATTTGCGACATGCGCAGTGTGCCTGAAATCCGCTGCCCGTCATCATCTTTATTGAGTTTTCCTGAAAATTTCTGCTGCAACTTCCTGATCCCGCTGATGAGTGTCAGAATGCAGACGCGCCGAATGAGATCATGGCGCAACACGGGCAAATGACGCCACTGCCACTGCGACCGGCAAATCGTTGCCTGCCGGCTAAATGGCGGTAGCTTGTGCCGCTTCACACAACTTGAACAAGTAGAAAAGTTGGTCGACGGCAGCGAGTGAATTTTCTAGTTGTTCTTTTGCGTTTTCGAATTGGTATCTCGAGGGGCTCCCGTTTGGATGTGTGCGTTATTTTCGCACTTATTTCGTTGGAACACGTAAGCGAAGTAGACGTTGATCGGCGAACAATTGCTGGAATGCGGTTTGCGCGGAGAGATGTTGCCAGATGTGTAGAATGCTTGCTTGCGGGAAATTGTTATACGCGGCATGCGCGTCTCTAGGGCTCGGTTTACTTCGTAGGGAAACTGCGCGAGCCTTGAATATAACAGATTTACAATTTGAATTTGAGTAGATTGGAAATGAGGGTTGTAACGGCTCGGCTAGTGCGTTTGTTTGATTGCGCCAGGTGCGTTGTAAGTTGTATGTAATTTTGCAGATGGTCATCTGCGGCTTGGCGTGGGGAATTAGATGTTGGGCGTGGGCTTGTCTAGGATGAATCATCTCGCGAGTGCTTCGATCAATATGCACTTGGAGCAATTGAGTCAAGGATATGAGAAATATCCACATTTAGAAATGATTCTTTCACATTTCACCACTTGACGGCTATGATTTCAAGTTAAAATTGATTGCGGTGTTATTTAATGCAGTCATTACAATGTTCGTGGAAATAGTGTCCTGTTACGTTTCTAGGCAAATTCGTGACTTGTGCTTCATCAGGAACTTGTCCGAATTTTGCTGTGTAAGCATGGATGTGAAATTAAAAATGTGGAATTTTCCGTGCAAGACTACCTTGCCGTGTTGTCCCATCTCTTATTAGGAATGTTGACAGAATTCGATTACAAGCTAATAATGACCCCAAACAATAGAAACATTTCCCTTAAAAACAAGAAACGTTCGCATGATTTATCGCCCGAAAACTAATAAGACTATACTCAATCTATTGATCAAATTATCATAGCTACTACCCATTCTTAATTTCCTTAAATTTTTCACCAGACCTTCCACACACAATATGTCCCAAGAATGCGTAGACAATTGGCAGAACGAGCGGATTGCAAACAAGTAGATAAAACGTATGTCGCTTTACAAAAAGTCTAATTCTGAACTCAGCAATTACATTCAATTGATCTTAATTAACGACTCCAGTTCTTCCCCAAACTAGGCAGAAAAGTATCGGATAGAATTTAATTAGGAAAATAGAAAAAATATTGCTCGTTGAATGATTTCAAATAGAGATAATGAGAGGAGAAGGGTATAAGAGCAATTATAGTCCTTAAAATCTTTTGCCTTAATTTCAATTTTGTAAGGGGTCTGATCGTGAAAATTTGATACATTAAATTTCATTGCCTTCGCTGATCTGATTTACTTTTTCGTGATTCGTTGCGACAGCTTTTGTACTTGCCACAATCAATTGAAGTTTGTAAGCCGGGCCAACCTTTGGTCCGGTCGAAATTACTTGAAACTAAGTCAAACTTCGAAGAGGTTGCGATTCCAATATCTAGGAAATTGTCGAGATTGAGTTTCTCAACTTCAATCCTGTCTGTAAAGTCACTGAACATTCATCAGTCCCACATACTTCACTCGAACATGAGCTGTAGGGTTTATAACAACAGAAATTTATCGTTAAGTATCTTGACTGCCATTGCATCCTGCCTTTGCAAAGGCTAGGTGAGGATGGTTATTGTAGGTGCCCGATTAGTAGATACCTGCGAATTTCATGGCAATCGTTGTATTAATCGGCAAACAGCTCTAACTTGAAGTTATTTTTTTTTCGTAAAGTCCATCTTCTGCCGAAGAATATTTTCTTGTTTTCAAAACTATTTTGACGAAAAATTAATTTATGTTCGTAATTAATCAATTTTCTGTTGGTGTGTGATGTGTTGGAAATGAAATGTTAGACAAAAAACGTCTAGCGCTTGCCTCAATTTCAGCGCAGCTTCGTATTATATAAAAGCTCGAACAATTTTCGGTCTTGTAAGCCCCGTCTGACCATGTCGTGATTGTTTGATGGCATGTTTTGGCACGAGATGACATGCCAAAGCGTGTGAAGTGAATCGTATCCTTTAAGTAATCTATGTGAGATCCCTGTGATCTAACTTAGTTTTCTTATATGTGGTGGAGCAATGAAGCCCAGGAAATCAGGAAATTACACGATCCTATACAACCCAAACAGATTTTAATAGTTTACATTTAATGACATTTGGAAATTTCGATGTTTTTAAGCCACTTTCACCAGCTGGCTGATCATCTGTCCATCTATTTCGTACAAGGTTGAACTACTGTTTGAGAAAATTAGACTACGAAGCCAATTTGTAAAAAACAATAAACTAGCCCATGTTTGCTAATGTTTTTAATCCCCATCAATAGTTGCTTCTAACTTGGAAGTTCGTAACTTTGTAGGATTTGGCTGCTGGTACCCACACCCATATTAATTGCCTTTTAAACATCATTCTATAAAATTTCTGGACAATCAGATCCTATCAATTTCAGTGAAAATTCGTCCTGGGACTCTGTGCTGCAAAATCCAGTGAGATTTGGTTCTGGGACGTACTTGGGTAATCCATAACACTATTGATAAGTGAAATTTAGTTTCGGGAGCTGATTCTTAAACTCCAATGAAACTTGCCTTTAGGACCCGATTCTAAAAAAATTACTCCAAATTAACCTCGGTTTTATACTGGTTTGTTTTTATAAGCTTCGAATCAACCTGGCACTGTGTCGTTTGCTATTCCAAAAACTTTAAACCAATCTGCCTGGTAGAAAGATCAAAATAAAGGAACAAGTTACAAAACCGGATTATCAGACCATCTACAAAACGATAACTAGAACATTTTAAAAGAAGAACCAACTTGTCTGCCTTCCGTATTTGGTCAAGACTAGCACAAATTCGGTTCTCTTCACCACTTGTCTTAACTACTAAAATTCAACATTACGAATTCAAATCTCCATCTCCATGATTTTTCGGCAAATTGTAAGGCAAAACAGCCATACGAAACAACTTTCCTCGTAAAAATTTATCTAGACACAAGATAATAGAATATATAGCCCGTAAAAAAAACATTAATGTCGTGGTTGTGTGGAGCTTAATCAAATATGTACATAATACTCTATCGTATCCATTCGCATTTAATTTGCATTTGAATTTGTATCCATCTGAATCCATCTATCCCATAAGTTCATCCACCACGCCTTTGAGTTGATTCTGTTGTTTGTTCTACTCTGACTCTTGCAAAATTCTAAAGAGGATTCGCGCGCGCCATAGATCAAAGGTGTGGTGGTGGTAGTTTCAATTTCTCTTGATTTTTTTTTGAGGACACGTCAACGTTCTTGAAAGCATAGTAGTAGATTTCTGGCTAACTTGGTTAATACAGACGATATGTCGGAAAAGAGAGTGAAAAATGAAGTTGGTTCGGCAGAATGTAATGGGAAAAAGAACGATATTTAGCTAAAGATTAGGTTCGTGATGTATTAAGCAAACCTGTTTCGTTTTATAAGTCTGGGCGATTGAATTTTGCAAAAATAATGTATACTGTTGATCCTTAGGCTACGATTTTCGAGGTCATTGAATGAAATTTGTCACATTTTCAAGATCGACAAGAACCTGTCGTGCCAGGCAAGTTTGGGTGGCCCTAGTTTGGTGTTCAATGGATATTATATCTAAATGCAAAATACATGTTCTTGATTGAAAGAAACAGTTATAGTGGTGGACCTGTTGTTGGTTTTGATATGACCAGTGTTAAGTCTCGGAGGGGAGAGTCAATTCAAAAGTAAGATAGTAAGCTAATCCCTTTTAAGGACGCATTTCGGCTGTATCCAGATCAACCAAAACGTGTCTTCTAAAAGAAAAAAACAAGTTCTAGCAGGCCTAAGTATAAATAAAGTTTTCCCTACTTTATTGCTCCTGCATATTTTAGTCTGTTGCTTCACTGTTCTTCATGATCGAAAAAAAATCTTCCTTTGAACCCCCCCGAAATGTGTTAAAGTTTCACTGTGATTCTTTTGTCAAAGAATTCGGCTGAAGTCTTCTTTACAAAAGTGTGTCTAAGAAATCATAAATTGAAAATTGTCACGCCCTCTTCTTATTTTCAAAACTGACACCGAAAACAACTCAGCGAATGCAATTATCATGTATTCGCCATACTCTGGATGTAATTCACGAGTACAAGGATCCATCAATTCCATATGACCAAACATGGTTTCTGACGCGTTGACTAATTGCTGGTTGACCTCAATAACCGCATCGGTAGCATACAATGAAGAATCTTTGGAGTATGCTCCAAGGGAACAAATAAAAAAAAAATAGTTTTCTATGCCACTGCACCCTAAATGTTTTGTAAAGAATTCCAAAATATGCTCTCAAGATGATGATGATGGTCATTAAATACTGTAGGCGTAATAATACTTAGTGTAATGTTCTGGGTTGTATTTTCGTCTTTTGCTGCCTTTTCACGCTCGTTTTTCCGTTCAATTTTCTTTTTGATGTCTGTAATTATCATCGCTTAAAAATTGAACGATGTGTGTGTTGTTGTAACAGTTTTAATAGAAATTTAATTGAATGTGAAGACAAAATATTACATTGGTAAAAGCTTTCTTAGCAGGCTCGAGAGATGAACAATTGCTTTTTTTCTGGGTTGGATTGTGAGAAGATATTTTCCAAAACAGTCTTGAGTAATTTGGGTTTGATGGAAAAGCCGGGAACCTATTGTTTAGGTTTGTTTTAGGTGTATGCAATGATGCGTGAGATGAGTGTAGAAAGGTGAACAACACCGGCGAATACTTTCAACGCAAAATGTTACAAAGAATTGAAAGCGAAGAGCAATTTGTTGTTTTTGCTGTTTCTAGCTGAAGTTGAAGACCGATCCATGAAAGGCAATCGAATTCTCAAAGGAACCCAGGCAACGTCTGGCAGATACAAAATGATTTAGCACATAACTTCTCAACTAATTATACAGCACTTAACGGTTTGCACCGATATGTAGAGTATTAAATAAATCCATTTTTCCTCTCTCTTTCGCCCGAATTACATTTTTAATTACTTTAAGCTTCTCGTACCAATCAATTAGAAAGTTGTATGCATCTTCCTCCCCCATTATTTAGACACGAACACATAATTTATTCCTTCATTTATGCTCGAGTAAGATTTTTCACTTTACGACTTGGTTCGTTACTCTATTGAAAATTCCATTCGCGTTAAATATAGAAGGTACCACTTTAGTTAGACCCATCTTCAGCTTAAATTTGAACGGAAAAATTTCCACTTGATTTTTGAAAGTCATGAATTATCAATTTATCAAAAAGTGTGAATACTCGACAAACCACACGAATAGCGTCGAAAAGGACCAGAAAAATCTGAAATTTATCATGATACAAGTTTCAAGGAAAACATGATGCCGCCCCGATCTCACTCCACCACGTGTATAAGGAGAAGAGTTCCAAAAATAATGTCTAGTATGTTTGTCCAGAACTTGAAATTGCTCGGATAAAAGAAAAGAAAACATTCTCTGGAGATATTTGGGCAAGTTTATTTAAATAAATTTAGTAGGCGGACGAAGTGAGTGAGCCAAGCAAAAGCAACATCCATTGAAGTGAATTTGAAAGTTGGAATGTATCCAAAAATAAATGCCTATGCAGCCCAAACTGGATAATGGCCGGTCGGGAACGTCTTGGAGGGGAGAGAAAGCCAGAAAAACCTCGAAATTCATTTAGTTTTGGGTTCAATCTCCCTTTTTGAAAATTTAGTGTGAACTGTGCCCAAGAAGGCGTTTCAAACATCGTATTCTCTATTTTTAGGCAAATTTTACAAAATATAAGAATGCCATCTTATGTTTGTGCTAGCGGTTTTATTAAATATTTGGAATATTTGATGATGCATGCGAATCCCGGAAATAAATCCCCCAAGAATTTCTGATTCAGAGAGTCTAATGTCTTTTTCATATCATTTTTCTTTTTTCATTAAATTCGTTTCGATGAGAAAACCCATTCAAGCCTATTTATGAGAAACATTTCCAGCAAGAACCATGATGATACGCGTGCATGTACATAGTTTTCTAGACGATGTAAAAGATATTCATGCAAATGAGTGTAACATTAATAAAAAGTTGAACCTTTTTTTTCAATTTTTTTGTATTTTCGTTTCTATACTTCGCATGTATGCATATACAACGGGCACAAAAAATAACCATAAAAGCACATGAAATGAGCAAATATCAGCAAAGTGGTGTACCGTGAAGGAAATGATATATTCAGATGAAAGAGGAAAAAAAAAGAAATAGATTCGACCAGCATCAGGCTCGGCTCGGT
Organism: Stratiomys singularior; assembly: GCA_954870665.1. Lineage (NCBI taxonomy): Eukaryota > Metazoa > Arthropoda > Insecta > Diptera > Stratiomyidae > Stratiomys > Stratiomys singularior. The sequence goes on along the minus strand of OX940881.1, from coordinate 5,560,752 downwards.
TATAATGATGTTCTTTTCATCCATACTCGTATGTGGTGTGATGCCTTAAAAAGTAGATTCAAGAGGAATACGCTTATTTATGTTCGAACTGAATAAAATGTTGAATTTATGCGTGATATTTTTGCATATATGGCAAGTTTTCTGGAAATGCAGTAACAATCTCCATATATATATAAGTATGGAAACAGAGAATTGTTGCGAAAAAATGTGATATATAGCGTTCTATAAAATAAGATTCAATCCAGTTATCATCAGCATCATCATGCGACCCGATGTTGCAGATATGGTAGTTTGATCCATTGGTTTTTCTGACGTGTCCTATTCTTGCCTCTTGTGGAGTGCATGAATATTGAGGCAATGGAATGATTATTGGTTACGGTCGAAAGATTTTCTCGTTCATATGATTATAACCAAATCGAGGGAATCTGATCTCCATTGAGACGGGCAGACAGACAATAGCATCGTTCTGAAATTATGTATCAGATCTTTTGTCATTTATGTGGAAAATTTCGTTCGAGTTGAGTAACTTTCCAGATATTGAGGGAAAAATTAAAAAATTGAACTACATCACGTTTTCTTCTGACGGTTGGGGTGGGGTTTGATTTTTAGAGCGAAGAATAATTTGACGTTTTGACAAAAAGCTGGTCTATTATTTGTACTTCCTGCTCAATTCAAACCTATTTGAATGAATGCTCAATTCGAGCCTCCTTGAATCCATTGGAGATGAAAAGTTATGACGAAAGAAATCCTCAGTAGTTAAAAAAAATCTATAACATAGCTTTATTACATCTAATGGGTACAATGTACCCTTTTGAGCTAGGAAATCCATTATGCCCCATTCGGATAATCGTCTGGAAAGGGTTTTAGAGAATCCTCCAGATCTTTGACAAGTCTGCCGGGTAAATCTTTGTTTAATTGCATCATCATCTTCATTTGCCATCATATCTAACATTTAGTTTATATGAAAAGCTTAGCTAAGCTAACTTAACTTTATTTCGATCACTTCTCTCTGCCCCGCCAAACATCGAACTTCTAATCTAAGTTCTTATTGGCAATATAATTCTTCGTAATATTTACTCTGTAATTACTTAACGTTCCACGATCCTATATTTGCTTGGAAGTGCATTATATTAGCAGATTGCTAAGTCAGTTGATCAGTATGTACATATATGCGATGAGATCACATGTCATTTATTCGGACGAAGAATTTGTTTAAATACCAAACAAAAAAGTCATGACGGGCGGGCAGCTAAATCATTCTAAATAATGTGAATTCTGGATCTTTAATTTACTTTTATCAGTAAACACTTGCTCGTATTTTGAACTCAACATAAAAAAAAGGACATGTGTGTATGGATTATGTATGGTTGGTCTTAACGCTGTCCCGCCCTTGATTCCAATATGATGCAAAATTTTAAATTATGGTAATGTAAAATAAAATAAATGGAAAAAATTACAAAATAGAGGTGGATAGGTAAAAAGCAAATTAAAAATAAGAAATATAATCAAACCAAAGCCGGAAACTTATTTTGTGTTTTTTTTTTTTTATTATAGCTAGTTTCAAACAAGATCGGTCAGAAACTTGCCTAATCCTACAGTGCATGTCTTTATTTTGACAATATGGCAATTCCTTTAAAGGACAATTTGAATGATTTGTACAACAAACGGACACACAACACCCCTCAAAAGAATATAGCGAAAGCTCACGCTACCCAGATACATGACATTATTACTGTAATGGAACGACAAATGTATCATACAAAATTCTATTGAACTGTTTGTGTTCCACTTTCAAGAAACGTAAAATGCATATGTGGAATGCTTGATAGTTTTCTACATACTGCTCTATGATTCCATTAGAGAAAGACTATTTGATATGCGTCGCGAATAGAAGATTATCGATGCATCGAAGACGCAATATAACAAAAAAGAAGGCTGGCAGAGACTGATCGTTGAGACCCTTGTTTGCATATAAGAACAAATGTCGTGGCTTGCCAAATGATTTTTACTTGTTCTAGTGAAATTTTTAATTTCTCGGTTTTTCCACAGCTTTTTTCGCAATAATTTGTTTTGCTGTACATTGTCTGCTGCATAATGCTGCAAACTGTCCCCAAGTTATTTGTAAGTTCTTAAAACAATGACGCAATAAAAAATAATTTCAAATGAAATGTTTTTAGTTTTATCTCGATTCGTGGTATTGTTGTGTCATTTGCATGTATGATGGATATATGCGTCACATTTTTCATGAGTTTTGATTGCTTTAAGCTTGCTGTGCGAATTTGGTGGGTGGAATTGGCTATAAATAGATATTCTGCGGCTGCACAATATATGAAATTTGATTAAATAATTGAGTGAATTGATGGAGGTCCACCTAGGTCAATTTTGTTTTGCGAAACAAGTTATGATTAATTGAAATTTGCATAAATGAAACCAAAAAGTTAGTTGATCAAGTTTAAGTAAGTGCAGATTGTTATAGTTAACGTAATCCAAAAGTCCGTCTTCAGTCCGACGGTCGCTCATAATGCTAAAACTTCAACAAGGACATTGTGTCTGTTGCACTAGATTAGGTCGTTTTTGTTTAAACGTCAACTCTATCGTAACACATATATTAACTTACTTTTTGATCTTGTATTTTTTAATGCTTGTGTTAATTATATTCTTTTTGTCTTGTCCTTATTTCTTCTATTTGCCTTTTTTCATATCCTTATTTTTGCATGAAAGCCAAGCGGGACGAGCTTGAGCGGATGGGAAAGGAGAATGCAAATCTTTTGTTTTTAATAAAGTTGTCATATTTAAAGGAAACTGTATTGCGAAGCATAATAGCAAGCAATAAAATTCTTGTCCTGATTTCAAAAGCACTAATTCCAATTAAAGTCGATATGAGCTCCATCCGTTGTTATTGCTCTGCCCATCGCTAGGTTTTCAAATCTGCTGATTAACTTTTTCAATAAAAAAAAAAAGAAGAAGAAAACCTCGATATGGTATTGTAAAAACTGTCTAAACTTATCATTTAGGACTTTCACTTCACGCTCGCTTCATTTAGATTGTTGCTTTTCTGTATATGAATTAAATAATTCCATAAATACACAAAATTAGAAACATTCCGCCATACTCGAGACGTTTCTCGTTTTTTGTTTCTCACTGCTCGTTTCGCATGCAATTTCCTTCGCCATTAAACTTGACTCCTCTTCTGCCGCGAATTATCATCATGTAGTTAGTTCAATGATAATTTGACCATTTCTTCTCCTTAGTTTTTCTTAACACTCAAGATGTTGGCAACAAGCCCATTGCAATGAATGTTGCTCTACAACTTGAAAATCGCCATCATAAGAGATTGGTTCGAATAGTGAAATATAAAACATTGCTTCTAAGCTATGCCGCTGCTTGTATTACGGCTTCTACACTTGATTCCTTGCTTCGTATAAAGAAGAAGCAGAAGACCAAGAAAATGAAAATACAAGAATAGTCGTCGACGTCTGGTCAATGACTTGGTTTATTAGCCGGCCAGAGCTATAGCTGTGGGTAGTGGCCTGGCCGTTCAAGAGGAGAATGGATTTGTCTTTAATAATGTTAGAAATTTACTTCCGACAGGAACTGTGAGTCGACTGAAAAGAAAATGCTGTGCTTACTCTATTTTGTTGTATGTTATTAGCCTAAAAATGCAATGGAGTATGGTAGGCAAAGAGGAGGGGGGGGGGGGGGGAGTATGTTGAGCTTAGGGGTGAACTGATGACAATTTGATGGAAAGTAGAACGAGACGGAGACAGGGGGTGAAGAGTGGCAAGCTTTGTTATTAATTTTGCGAAAACTAGGTCTTAGCATTATTGAGAACAAAATATGTCCTGTGGTTGTGTGTGACAAATTAAGTGGTTTTGTGGATGAATGAACTAGAGAAATTTGCTTGAGGACCACGAGTGGGTTGATTCATTGAATTGGATTGCATTTTAATTAATCAGTATTTATTGTTCCGAGAAAGGATTAAGTCATACCGCGTTTAGACAGGTTAATTGACTAGTTGTGGTTGAGGGTTTTACGGTAGGACAAGAAAATATATCCGCGGTGATTGATTATTGTTTTACTAAAGGCACGTGTTACACCTTCATCAGTACACGACAGTTTGTAATTAGCCTATTTGTTTGTTCAATAACTGAGTAAGAATTGTGCGTCATTCGATATAATATGATTTTTATAGATTCCGAAACGAAAAGTAGTCAACAGTTCATTGAAACTAAGAAGGTTGTTTTTGTTCAGATGATAAATTACTTCCTACATGTTTGAAATGTTGAAATTCAATTGGCTAAGATCATGATCATCTATGGCGTCGCAGCTTATAACCGATTTTGGCGTTTGTGTCATTTAAAATCATTACTAATGAAGATCTTGTGATAGTCGAAAATAGTTCTTGGCTTGTAGCCCCGATTAAAAATTAGTACCATCGAGGACCTGTTAGTTCCAGTCATTCTTTGACCCGTAGTAAAATTCAAAAGTTCGGAACCAACAAGGAAAGAGTTATCCCTGAATCCGGTGAATTTTGAATCTAGGTATTTGGTACTTTTTCCTGCCAACTGAGCGCAGAGCATGTTCACAGATAGAAATGCAACAAAACACGTCTGGGCTGCATGAAATATTGGCTACAAACTTTATTCAGATGTTATCAAACAACTCAATCTAATCTCGGTGCACGTTCTCCATCAAACTGACGATGATGGCGCTCATGCAAACTTTCTCGATTTGGGACCATCCATCCAGCTTGGTTGACGATGTCGCCATCAAGTTATGTCTGGTATTTGCTTCAATTCCTTCTTCTGTGCATCAGCCAAGGCAAGACGAGGACGATAGCCGCCTGTCCAATGCTAGTTTATATTTGCACTATACGTCTGTAATGTTAGAAACACATGTAAAGTCGTTTCTAAATTTCAGACCGACAACGAGTGCTTACATAACGAGTCTCCTTATGCATGGTTTTTTTTTTTCTTGCTTTACATAAGGAGCCAGTACAAGCAAATTTCCCTTCAGTGTGACTACTACTCCTTTGGAGCATTGTTGCTCTTTTTCCCCTAAACCATTTTGTGTGGCGTCATGTTGTGTGGTGCTCGAAACTTATCATAACGATGTGGATGGTTATATGTGAAGGGAGAGAAAACTTCAGCTTTCTTTTCTTTTGTGCTCTTTAATTTTTCTTTTCTTTCAAATATGCAATCCGCCGTGGCTATAACCGTACAAACCTGTTCTACCGCGAAGGCAAACTAAGTTGTAATAACGCATCGAAGAAATCTTGTGGGAAATGAGGAAAAGATAGCTAAGATTTCAGTCTTTCAAATATTTCCAGTCTTAAGAAAGCAGAAAAAACTTAACACCAGCAGAATGTTTCTTATGTTTTTAGTAGTGGAAGCAGAGAGCCGATATAAATTCCAAAAATTTCTAGCATTTTAGTGCTGAAATTATTTCAAACACAGATCCGCTATGTTCCTTTATATTTCGAGTTGAAACTTTCGTGAAGAATGCCAAGGAAGACTACAATCATTTGTTGCAGAGTTTTCCACTCTTACTGTACTGTGAATGATCAATTGAATTATTTTCTTTTATGTTTCCGCTACTATAGGTTTACCTCTTGCAGGTATGCATGCATGCAAGCATGTGAGTTAGACGAAAACTTTTTATTACTATCGTGTGGTACCTTATCCCAGTTAGGTCCACTATTCCCTAATGGTTGGACGCTCTTACGTTCATGTTTTACTAATAATTAATAGATTATCTGTCTGACTAGAACACGGGATGCGAAGAGGGAATCCATCTAGTCAGCGAACCGCGACTTAGCTGCTGTAGGTAAAGTCGATGAGATATGTATGTTATGTATATATATGTGTGTGTGTGTTGTACGGACGGCACATAAGGTCAATGAATACATGATTCATGATGATCACGTACATCCGATAAAGTTTTTGCGGACTTGTACATGCATTTGGTATGCATGATTCTGCTTCATTCATTTAAAGCTGTTAGCCATTCGTTCTATAAATCCTCACATGATTAAGTATGAACGATTGTAATCGGGGCGTTGTACTAGCACAGCTGGGAGCACTGGGAACTCGTCCTCAGTATCGTGGATTGAAAATGGAAATCCTTATATTTAGTCTGGCACTTGCACCACATTATATTTATCCATTGAGTTTTTCTATTGCTGCCTCTGCCCACTGGGATTATTGCGTCTAAAGATTTTGAGTCCTGTTTTTTTTTTTATTATACTTACCAGCAGTCCTATTTCTATTCTCTAGTTGGGGAGAACGCACCGCTACAAGTTATTCATGCAAGTTGTGTTCGCATGCATGACTGACGATTAGTCACTTCCATTATGTTCTCGATAAAAAGCCTAAAACTCTTCACTGCTGTTGCTAATTAAAAGATTATGATGGCATTTGCATGATGGAAGAAGCACTTGCCACAATTATACCTCCACCGCCTGAAAAGCCGCACCCCTTGTCACGTAGTAGTAACAAGAGTCATGTACATTTTTCATATCGTTCTGATACGAGTTGATGTCACCGGAGCAGTGTTTTATGGTGGAAGAAGTATCTTTTTTTTTCTTTTATAATTTTTTTATGTTGAGACCGGCTTTTCTCTGTTGCCTTTGGCCCGGCCCCACCAGCTTGTAAACTAGCAATCTCTAGCAATCTTCGAGACAGCACAAATCGCGTCATCAACTCACTAACTAGCGAATGTATGGCGTGGCAATGAATGCAAATTTATGTAGGTACAACTCATCAACACCATACAAGTTAATATAGCATACACATCTATAACATGTAGAAAATTGGAGTGCGAGATGATGTTGCTTTTATGCATAGTATGGAGGATGACATCATCTTGGACTCGAAAAAATGTCGAGAGGAAACCATGAAAATAAAAAATAAAAATATTCTTTGATTCGCATAAGAAATTCTTTTTGATACAATGAATAAAATTGATGATTTGTTATGATGTGTTTAGTTGATAGTAAACAGTATGAAAGAAAGTCGCAACTTTTTTTTCTATTGATTCAAATGTTATTTTGGGCTCCAAATTGAACTTTCCTCGACACACATTCAATTGATTCGGAAATGTTAGGTCATGATAGAAAAAAGTCCGATGTAAACCCGCTCTTTCATAGAAGCTCATCAATGCGCTCAGCTGGAAACCTTAAATAGTCTGAATATCGGGCTTTTATGAAGCTAAAATGGTGTCAGAATCGCTAGCGAGTAATCAGGCCATCATCATTGGACTCAAAACGATGTGTTTCATTGAAATTGAAATGTTCATTGCATAAGCAAATACTCGCAAATATGAACGGCTAAGTGACATGAGTTTTATTTGGGATTCCGAACCTGAAATTTGATGAAAAATTTAACTGGAAGTGCAACATATTCCTAGAACATTTTACTCGATTTGTACTATCAGAACCCTGTACCCAAATTGTCGTAGTACTAGAAGGCAGTATTCGAGGCTGTATTTGAGACTTTGAAATCCACCTTACCATATTTACCAAAGTGCGGAAGGTATATTATTTTTTTTTTACGAAGACTGTTTTTGGCCGTGCTAAATTAAAGCTAGGATACTATCCTTTGAAGGTTAAGGCTAAGGTTTAGAGATAACTAGTACCATCCACGAGCTAGAACCACATTCCAGCCCAATGAAGTTTTGATCTTTATCATCGTCCTTCCACAGCCACGGCCTTATGTCAAACAAATCTTACTTGCATGTGGCGCACCTTTTATTTTGGTTCCAAATGAATATACTCCATACCTCATATCCATTTTTGTTGATATATTTACGGTAGCATTTTTTTCTCTCCACATTTAAATGCTATAATATTGTTGAAACATATATTTCCAATATCAAATTACCTTCACGTGTTGTGTGCGCGCATCCCTCACACTCTGGGATATTTCTTTTCATTAGCTTTCATGGATTCGGTTTCATGGTCTTGTGATTTAGAAATAATCACACATCTCCGGTGCCATTTGGTGACGACTTCTGAAACGATAAATGACTCAGGCGCTGCATTGTTGTATGCTAGGAGTTTTATTGTTTAATCAATAACATTAAAATAATGTTTCCATTCTTTACACGCTATATACTCGTCTTGCCCTGCCCACCCACTCACACGAATACGGGAAAGAGAAACAGGGTCAGGCTTTTTTTTCGCGAAAAATTGTGTTTTCTACGGGAAACTATAGTTCCAACTTGTTTTTCTAAGACGTTATTTGTTGTAAATTGTACCAACAAAATCTAATTACTTGCATACAAAAGCAAAAGTCTTGCCAAGGTCCATGTAAATTGCCAATGCACATACCAAACGCAATGAAATGTTGACTAGAAAAGCCAACATATGTCCACTAACATCATAAGACAATTAAATAAACTTCAGTTTAGTTGCGGTTACAACTTTTTCAAGGTGCACACTCAAATTTAATTTGAGATCTCTGATGTCATTTTATTTTCTACGGAACATTACGCTGACTTGTTCAGATTGCATCACGGCTCTAGAATGCCGACAAATTACTGAGTTTTATATGTTAATGCCATGATAAGGTCAAATTAGGTGATATCACTTATGAAATCTTTAAAACTTTGTTTTGACAAATTGGGCGGAGTGGAATGCTGTAGTATTCGCTTATTTTGATATATGATAAGGTTTGTGAAAATAGAAAAGATAACAGTTCGCTGCACGATAAGGACATGTATAAGTTTTACAGAGCAACTATGGCGGGGTACTGCTGCAATGTGTTGATGTTGAAAAGAATCTTCTCTGGGGAGTTGAACTTTCGAATGAAAAGCACAGGACGAAATGCATAAAAGGAGTCTTATCTTAACTGAGTCCAAATTCAGTCGAATTGTTATCATATATCAACAATAAAATTATCTTGAGCTATAAAAGTCAAGAATTACTACTGATTAGCAGCAGAGTTATATAATCACCTTGCACACATGTACCTGATTTGATTTATTTCTTTTTTCTTCTTTCAATTTCAAGGGATATTGTTTGAAGCTTTTATCTAATCAAAAATTTTTTCTTTCTTTTTACAGTTCTGGGAAATCATCTCCGACGAACACGGCATTGATGCTACTGGTGCCTATCATGGTGATAGTGATTTGCAATTGGAGCGCATCAATGTCTACTACAATGAAGCATCCGGCGGCAAATACGTACCACGTGCCGTGTTGGTTGATTTGGAACCCGGTACCATGGATTCCGTACGTAGCGGACCATTCGGTCAAATTTTCCGACCTGACAACTTTGTATTCGGACAATCGGGTGCCGGCAACAACTGGGCCAAAGGACATTACACAGAAGGTGCTGAATTAGTCGATTCAGTGCTGGATGTTGTGCGAAAAGAAGCCGAATCCTGTGATTGTTTGCAAGGATTCCAATTGACCCACTCGTTGGGTGGTGGTACCGGATCGGGTATGGGAACTTTGCTCATTTCAAAGATCCGCGAAGAATATCCCGATAGAATAATGAACACATATTCCGTTGTACCATCGCCAAAAGTATCAGACACCGTCGTAGAACCATATAACGCCACATTGTCCGTTCATCAACTGGTCGAAAACACAGACGAAACATATTGTATTGATAACGAAGCTCTCTACGACATCTGCTTTAGGACACTGAAACTTACCACTCCCACATACGGTGACTTGAACCATTTAGTATCGCTTACAATGTCCGGAGTTACCACCTGCCTTCGATTCCCCGGTCAGTTGAACGCTGATCTGAGGAAGTTGGCTGTCAACATGGTTCCATTCCCGCGTCTTCATTTCTTCATGCCCGGCTTCGCACCGTTGACCAGCAGAGGATCACAGCAATACAGAGCCCTCACCGTTCCAGAACTGACACAACAAATGTTCGACGCTAAGAACATGATGGCTGCCTGTGACCCACGCCACGGACGCTACTTGACCGTCGCTGCCATCTTCCGTGGACGCATGTCGATGAAGGAAGTGGACGAGCAAATGCTGAACATCCAAAACAAGAACAGCTCGTACTTCGTCGAATGGATCCCGAACAACGTGAAGACCGCCGTTTGTGATATTCCACCCCGAGGTCTGAAAATGTCAGCCACCTTCATCGGTAACTCGACTGCCATCCAAGAATTGTTCAAACGTATCTCCGAGCAATTCACTGCTATGTTCCGTCGCAAGGCTTTCTTGCATTGGTACACCGGCGAAGGAATGGACGAGATGGAATTCACAGAAGCCGAGAGCAACATGAACGATTTGGTGTCAGAATACCAACAATACCAAGAGGCAACCGCCGACGAAGACGCCGAGTTCGAAGAAGAACAGGAAGCTGAGGTTGATGAGAACTAAGAGGTTTAAAAGAAACAACAACAAAACCAACAACAACAACACACATTCACTCAGAAAATCTCTAAAATCATAAGAATAAATGTGACAAGATCTAATTTAAAACAAATGAACTAATTCATTTCAATGATGTCTCTCTTAGAACTCACTGCCAAGCGTCCTATTCCTCTCCTGCCCCATCCTTCCGTCTCCTAATATCCGACGAGAGTCCATCCTCGATGTCCATCTGTGTATAATTTCTGTATAATTAATTTAATCATGCCCTTTTCGTGCTCAGTTTGACTTTTCTGGGTTTGATTGTTCTCAGTTGCGTCATCCTGTTTTGTACTCGCCCCCCTCCCCCTACGTTCATTCCTCTTTTTAAGATCTTTTTTAAGTTTTGCGAAATAGCAGCAAAAGGATACGTTTTTGTACTACAGATTTCTTTTTAAATTATAATCTTTTTTTTATATAATCGAAAAAGATCTTTGAAAGAAAGTCGTTTTTAAAGAATGTTAAGTAAAAAAAGTCTAAAACTGGAATAAAGAGCTTCTTTTGTTAATTTATAAAGAAAAAAAAATTGATTTTTTTTCTTTGAATATTGGATTGGTAGTGGCTTTGGTTTTTGGATCAGATCGGGCAAGGCATGTGCATTTTGAGTTGTAGTTGCATGCATTACGGGCTGACATGTTGCAGACTGAAAAGTTTCACAAGTTACAGTGCGAAAGGAAGTATGTTGAAAAGGAACAAGAATTCATGCAAATCAATCCATTCGAAGTGGTATTAATGTGGTGTTAACTTGAAATAATGGGGTCAAGTGACGGAAATAAATAAGAGGTGGGTATGGAGGTGTTGAGCATTTGAGTACATAATTCAGTTCAAGGTGAAATTCCTTGGGCTGTATTGGTCGTAACTCAGATCAGGGTTAACGATACTTGGACAGCTGATGAATTGGACCTGATTTAATCAACGAATGCCTCCGATTCGCGGAGTGTGTAAATATTTATTTGACATTGACATACCAAGTGGGTGGAATTTGATTCGTCCTAAACCGTCATGGCATTCTTGTCGGCGATCTCAACCAATAAACCTAAGGGGCAATCATGCTCATCTCTTCGGTGATTTTCACGTATAGGAATACAGATCAGGAATAAAGGAAAACAGCTGATATCAGATCATTGCAATGGATCAAGTTCAAACAACACGAACTTGGTGCAGTGGAGCATGTGCATTTATTTCTGCTCCAAGTGTGTCCAACATAGTGAAGGCAAATTCGTTTAATTCAAGGAAATACCAAGGCCGAGGTTGGCAACAAGCAAGAAGCAAGGCTGGGATTGACGGAAAATTGATAATGTCCTAAAACGCCATAGAATAGATTCGGCTCTGGAGTAAATATTCGGTTTACCTTCAGAGCTAGGCTTGTTCGAAAATGATGAATAATCGGTGTACAGCGGTGTAAAGCAACAATAAGCACGTAAGTAACGTGAGACTGCCATTTCGTGTGATACATCATGGATGCAGTCTAATTAGGACTTCATTATTTTCTTAATCTTTGTCGAGGGCAGACATGCCTAGTAGCATCAATACAGGTAGACGTCAAATCAAATTACCTGTAAGATGTCGGACGGGATGGGAAATTGGACGTGAGATAGGATGGCAAAGAGAAGCTTAAAGAAAGGCTGAATCATGGAGTTGGTAACAGTAGACATAGTAACTTTTATGAGGAGTTACTAGCAAAGGATAACGAGTCATCAGAATCAAAATTAGAGTCAGTAACAATTGGTTCTGACGAAGATAAGCATACATGGAAGCAAAATTCGTGGCTTGATATCTTTGATAGTATTCCGATGTGTTGAATAATTATTTTACCTACAAATACTAGATCTATTCGCCACTTCGAAGAATTGTTTAAGTCAGAAAGTTTTCGAATCAATTGAAACGGAAATCTACCGACATGCTGATCAATAACGCGTAGACGGTGGACCGGAATTGATACCACAGAATTGAAGAAAAAATCGGTCACCATATTATTCCTGCTTTTGAACGCTATTGGTCTTCTAATCCCACTTTTAAAGACGCAACAGCTTTCGTGATGCCGTACAGAAGATACGAAAAGTTTCTAAGCAACAAGCGCGGGCTCGCCTCACTTATGGGAAATTATACCAAATGACCATTCATAACACTCCTCACTTTTCATTTCTTTTTCCACGAAATTCTTGCGGATTTGATAGGGCTTAGATGAGCCAAGACTTAATTCTTCATCAGAGCCTAATAAGAAATCGATGACAGTTTTCAAAGTGCGGTCTTCGTTGGATTAAAGCGTACCCCTAAAGCTGATTAAAGGAAAGGAAGTTTCAAGGGGCGACACCGATGCGACAGTTACGTTGGCTATATATGCAAATTTTATATGTATGTCGGAAAAGTTGATGACAGAGTAGGAACGATTTTAGGAGCACATATTACCTGGGTGGAACAGGACACCTGGAAGAAAATTTATAAGGAATGGCGCTTGTGCATGTCAGATTTATTAGTTGTCATGTTTAATGTTCTTATTCTGTTCGATACGCAGATAAACGGACTAAATTGCCTCAAATTCTAAGTTTCAAAAAGAAAAAGGTCAATGCAAAATTAACAAAATCAAGTCGATATAAAATGAGAAATTGAAAAGGTCAATATAAATTGAGAGTTAAACGCTACTGGTACTATACGTAGGCAAAGGGCAGACTTTTTTCGATTGCGAAGATAACAAAAATGAATTTAAAAAGGAAAATTCAAATGCAATGTCAGAGGAGGATTATCTATCATTATGTGACAGGATAACAGGCGAGATCTGCATTATATCAATAGATTCTGGACACGAATTCATGTATTCTGGATGACAGAACGACAAGATGAAATGATGGTACAGGACTAGAATTCGATGTCCGCTTAGTAGTTAAAAGGTTCATTGAGTTTGATCATATCAAAGATGCCATGTTCGCATTTTTTCCGATATCCCTGCATGAATATTTGTTACACTGCGAAAATGCGAATGCATTGAACCCTTCTAACGTAGAGTTCCGTATCGCTTTAGCGAGACGTGGTATTAGAGTTGGTTTTCATCCCGAAACTACATCGTGAAAAAAAGGTTACAGCTGCAATTTAATGAAAATCGGTAGGAAAATCCATAGGTCACTGCCTCGGAAACTTGCTTTTGTAACGTTGAAGATCATATGCCTGTTAGAATTGAAATCTAGCATTAGTAAGTAAATTTCTTCCAGCCAAATTTGATCATCCTTCGGGAAGGTCAACAAGCATCCTAAATTCTGAAGTTCATCGAAGATTCCGTGATGGATAACCTTCTTTTTGGAAAAATGTTGTACAAGTTGCCTGGGAAAGGATGTGCAATGAACTCATTGTTTTGTAACAGGCGAAGTTTTATGAGCTTAAAAATTACAGTTTTGTAATATTTGCAATTAATAAAGTCGTCCATTTCGATTGAAGTTCGAATCGAATTGGGCTTATAATCAGTTGGAATTTGATTCAGATTTCAGCGATCGAGTACTTTGCACAGACTCACGAGTTTTCAAGGCTTAGCCCATGGATGCCATTCGAGGAGATGATGGAACAACAAATCACCTCTTCCTTGCATTTCTTTTGCAACGGGAGAAACCATTCAGACGTTTTGGAATTTAAATTTAGTAAATTAGTAAAATTCTTTCATTCCAAGGCATTGTGGGGGAGCTAGATTAGGAAAATATTTTTTGAAAAAAAAAAAACAACAGGTTCCATCAATAAAATTCAATGGCAACATTTGGATGGTCAGTGATGTTTTTTAATTTTACTAAGCATTTCAATCAGTGTTTTGAATTAATTCAGGAAAAAAAAATGTGTTAATCATTCGATAGAATATTCAGGTGAGGTTCCTAAGAATTGGGAGATGGAATTGAAATTTCGATTAGACATGGCTCAAAGTAGAATGCTCTCCCTTTAACACGAAAAGCCTAGTCAATCTGTTAATTTATAGTTATCAAATTAGCACAAATACCAAACCCACTAACATATGGTGCACTAATTGCATAAATTATACACATTTGTGAAATTGATTAAAATCAACGACTTTAGTATGAATGCGAAAACAAATTATTAATTGAAAGTCATGTGAATGGTTTTGGTCTTGTCTCAAAGAGCCCAACATAAATTTAAAGTGCTAATAAAGAGAAGGAAGCCCACACATCCAAGATCCAACATTGTGAACAAGAAGTCGCCACAACTTCGACGATGTCGTCTACTCTAGCCCCCACGAATTTTCAGCGATTTCAACTCTAAGACCTCTAGGTAGCAAGTGATAATGTTGTTCGCCTACTGAATGGAAACCACAATCTCCACTTCACATATGTAGGCACTCGTTCGCCAACTAGATGATGGATGTGATGTCACTAGCTCCTATAAAACATTTTTGAATTATAAAAAAAATCATGACGCCATCCTAGATGTCTTTTAAATTATTTTCGAATTAACCTTGTAGCGGTGTTAGTTGTAATAACTTAATTTCTTCAGCTACTGATCATTGATCCTTGGATAGATTCATTTTTCATCGTCGGATCTTTGTTGTATGTTTCGATTTCCGTTTGATTTTCCGGAGTTTTGTTTTTCAAACAACCAAACAACGACTTTCGGCGGAAACACCTACAATTTCTTTTTCGCCCGATACGAAGAGATCGTTAAAGGTCTTGTGAAAGGCATAGCATAGCTTGACTTATTCGCGTTTGTATTTTTGATACGAAACTCGTAACCAGTTCGAAAAGTAATCTTAAAGATCATATATGAAAACTGCATTCTCGTATGTCTCATCTGCTTCCCACAGTTGTTTTTGATTAATCCCACAGACGAGGGAGATTTCTCTTCTTTGATTATTATGAAGTGAGGAAAACTTGCCAGAAGGATAAAGTGAGAGGACTCCTACTTTATAGGAACAAACTAATTCAGTATTTTGTAAAAATCAGTTAAAAGATAAGTAATTTCAGGACAAATGCTGATGGAGTCCTCAGGGATAAATAGATTAGTTTCAAATTGAGTGAACATCATCGAAGTTTGCTCGCGATGTTAGTGATGGGCTCTACTATCGTTTGCCAAGAGTGCAAATAATAGTAGAGCCTTTTTTTTAGATTTACATGATGTACAGATTGATGAAGGTGGCTTCAATGCTCGTGATTGCTTCCATCTTCACCAAGTATTTTTGCCAAAAACTAAAAAATCTCTTGCAATTGTTTTATTGTTGTTTTGTTCTTTATACTTTACGGACTCGAAGGCCTGTGTTATTCTTTGACGTAAGTTGAGGCTGGTTGTCTTTCGTTCACAATATCCATATTTTCGGTTGAGCATCAAGATCGAACCGGCTGTGGTATATTTGTATCTAGCACTTAGCTTTTCATTTCTTGATTAAATTACGCACAAACGCCTTAAAAATGCGTAGGGCCACGACAAAAATTGATCCAAAAATTTCGTAATCAACTAGAACCTGATTTTTAAATGACAAACGAATTTTTAAATGCTACTGGAAGTTTACATATCGTGTGTTGGGTTGCAAATTTTGTCTTTCATTGCGCCTTCTTGGGGCTAGTATTCAATCTTTTAAAATTACCATATCGAACATGGGGTGGAATAAAGGAATTTTAATTTTTTTAATTATTTCTAGTTTTGTCTTTTTTATGAATGAAAGAATTTAATGAATAATGGCAAAAAGTGAATGACCACATATATATGAATAGAAATTGACGATAGTAAGAATTTAGAGCTCTCAAAAATATCCTTAAAACAACTAGTAGGAGTTGAGTTAGAATGTAAAAAATAGTAAAAAACATGACTCTCATTTAAATTAATATGGTTCTATCCTCCCTTTCACGAATGCTTTCATCCCTGTCGTGTACCCATCGTTAGTGTCAAAATATTGATGTCAGATGTCCAACTGAATTCGATATCAAACTCATTAAATATCATTCAAACTATGTTCTCCTTATTGGGAGCATGAGTTTAGAATTGTCGTTAAAAGCACAAAGACCTAGAAAAAAATGCTAAAAATTAGTTTAAGTATAAACATAATACCATGTTTTATACGTATTATTCGATTTTCCATTACGATAAGATCGATTTCTAATAACATTGTTTCCAAAAACTAAAACGACCAACTCACCACAGAAATTAAATATAATTAATGAATTCACTGGCGCACAGGCTATTGATCCTGGGCCAAACAAATTATCCCGAAAAATAACCATCGTTTTTGCTGCCTTTGCTACCTCCCCATACACAAAGTACCAATTTACTTGCATGCATGACACAATATCAACCACAATGTCCTTCAGTTTTTGGGGTAATGTCCTAAAATCCTTTTGGAGTATTTCACATTACAATTTAGGCACTATGCTATAGTAGAAATAATCAAAGGTGAAAGGTGTTACACGCGTTGCTAACCTGACTTCATTTCTTCACCCTCAATGGGAAAGCTAATCGCACTTCAATGTGTTATTCTGTCGGCCCAGCGCTCGTAAGAGGAAAGTATATGACTCATAGAGAAAGGGAGCCTAGCAACCACTACCACTACCGCCCAACATCCACCCGGGGTTGTTAGCCTTTGCGCTGGTAACACGTTTTGTCAATTATCTACTCGAGTATCCTTTTAAATGTTTATTAGTCAGAGGTATTTCCCATGGCAATATAAATTATTTGTTGGCGAGTATAATACATATAGGACATTTTACATGCATGCAGATGCGTGTTTTTCAGGATATAAGCTTACGAATGCTGCGAAACTATTTTTTCCGCATAATCTCCGAAAATCCCAAGGATTAATTCCCATTAAAACGATATCTCCTGCGTGAAACTCGTGCGAAACGGGCTTCTCATTTAAGGGTATTAAAATTTCTACATATTTTTCATCCTTATTTTCAGACAGATAAAAAAGCTAAAACGAAAAAAGTGATTTCTCACTCATGCTTTTCCACAAATTAATTTTTTTTTGCTTGTGCCACTCCTTTTCAGTTTATGGTGGCTTCGTTTAGTTTAAAATTTCGCTTGGCTAGATCCTTTGAATGCACGTTCCCATAAGCTCAAGCCAGAGTAAAACTTTTAATGGTGATGACTCATACTCTGCTTCAGGTGGCTTCCTTGGGATCTTTGGAATCTCGGATAAGGAGCAAATTTTGAGGGAATATCCGATTATATCCCGACATATTGTTGGGGAGGATGAATCATGTTTAGTACACTCTGTAGAACTTGTTTACTAACTCTTTTTGAACTGCTGTTTACTCGTTTTATGCACGATTAGTACGAATTAACTGGAATTTGCTTGCAGAGAAATATTCTAACCTAAATTGAAAATTTTTTGAAAAAACTGCACAGCTAATTCGCATATTCCCACTTCTGACTCCATCGTATACTAAAATAAATTCAATAAATGCTTTTCCTCATGTTAGAAGTAGGTAGATTCGAAAGTTTTTCAGTGTAGTTATACTATCCGCATAGTTGTTTCTTTGTCATTTGGTTGCAATAAGAGACTGTTGGTCTGCTTACACCACCATGCAAAATTTCAAAGGACTCAAAGCAACGATATATAAGAATGCTGTTGACTAAGAAATCGTACTGCGTATAGAATTCAGGAACGAGCGCCGTCGTAGAAGAGGAGCTGAAATTGTATCCTTGCATTGAAAGCTTAGCAAACTCAAACTATATACAATAAAGGAAAAGGCTGAAAACAGACTGGCTCGCTTGAATGACTCACCACAGTGATGGTAAATACTTAGAATTGTGTTATCTCATTCCATATTTTTGTCGTGTAATATCGTGAGTCAAGTAGGGAGTGCAAATTTTAAAAGGACATATTTCTATCTTAAAGATGCTAGACGACGTAGTTTTTTCTGAAATCGATACAAAATCGTTTCTGAGATTATATTTGTCAGCATGAAAAACAAATGCATAGCTATACTGTAGGGTTGTTTTAGTGCCTCTTTGTAATTCTCTCCAACTGGGTTGAGATTAAAGTATTATTTTCAGTCACCCTCTATTTGCACAAAGATAATTCATGGCTTTCTGGAATAATGCATTATTGTTAGAGGGAATATTTAAGTTTGGAATTAGGTCATATTTTCCAGGCTTCTGTTTATACAACAGTGTACAATCTATAAAATATGAATTAGGAGGGAGTTATTGGGGTTTGTTTCGGTTGAAAGGGAGATTCTTTGAAATTGATAATGGATTTGGTTGGTTATAATGCAAATTATATAGTTTTATTGGGTAGATCGAGTCCAGTGCTGTAAAAGGCTTTTATAGATGTTGGGAGTAGTGTGAACTTTTGAAAGTAAAATCAAAGGATTCACGAGATATTAATGTATAAATTATTTTTGTTCAACGGAGGATGAAAGAAACGATATAATTCAGAATACGTTTTCTCCTTGAACGACTTCAAGAATTTTTTATTTTGCAGACATGGATATTCAACAAATGATTCCACTCCCTTCAATACTTGATCATCATAGCTTAACCATTTCAGTGCTAAGGATTTCAAGCGTCAAGCGCGCTCGTCGCTATGTCGACGAATCGCACCGAAACGGTTAATCATAAAAATTTTCTCATAAATATCGTTGAAAAATGAGGTAAACACAGTTTACAACAAACCATAAACCATAGAAAGGCATTGGTTTGAATGTTAAAAAAAAACATCGAAGCGGTGGACTTTAAATTTTTTTGGTGACTTTCTCATTGAATTGGTCCTAAAATTTGAATTATAATTATTACGTTTGATCTCGAATCTTTTTGAGGCACTCATCCATCAGGTTTCCAGTGATCGATCGGTGATCAAACAAGCATAGGATGTGAGCAACGGCGAGAGTCCTTCCGTCACGCTGATGAATTGTTTGGCTTTTGCTCATCGACACGAAAAAGAGAGACCCTACTTCTCTGTCTTACAATAGATCAGTGTGCAGGTAAAACTTCTAGAGACTATTCTAGATGAATACTTCTGAAGGTGATCGTCAAATCTCGGACAGTCTAGATGTGTCTAATTTATCTCTAAGGTAACATAGCATGGCAAATGGAATCGCGTGGCACAATATGTTCGGGCAATGTTGACACTTGGAAAAGCCATACTGGAGCGATGGGGAAACTCCGGGATCGAGGGTTCTGTTTACTAGCACTTCCTTCCTACTGGAGAAGGGATTCCTCTAATCTGAAGGCGCCTCTAGGTGTAGGAACATAAGGCCTAGCCCGTGTGTCAAACAGTTCCAGGCTTCGTAGGTTCTCAGGCTGATATGGGAGGTGTTCAGTGGGTAGTCCAGAGGCATTGGGCGTCTGGGAGTGCCACGCTCATATCGTACAAAACCTTCAACTCCCTAGCACAAAATAGGATACAGCTTTTTTATAGAAACGAGTACTAAGACATTTTCGAAGTCAATGGGACAATTGCAACAGAATTGCTAGAGGTCTAGAGGTGCTAGGTCCTGAAGGCATTTACGAACAATCAGGAGAATAGCGATTAGTGATCGTGGTATCTGAGGGGTTACAAACTACTTATTAAGTCCAGACTTATAATCCCTGGGAATGCAGTAAAGTATGACGAGGAAGTTGATGTCTTGAATGAGTTCCGTTTTGTTGGCTGTGTTTATAATATGTATTATGGTCTCGTTGTTTGACAATGTTGGTGGTCTTGCAGTCGTTCTGAAACGTTCTCATACAATTCGGAGCAAATGTTGCTGCAAGAGATCGACTAATGCTTGGACTGACACTATCATTTCAAGGAAAAGCAGTGCATATAGCCATTGAATCCAGGCCTTAGTGCTAAAAATACTAGAGAAGAGTAGCACGGCTCCTGGTTGCAGGTCACCATTGTGCTTCCGCTTGGAGATTTAATGAGAATCTGAAAGAAAAAACAAAAGATCCTGCTTCACGAGAAAAGAAGAGACGCAGTGGTACTATAGAGTGGGTGACATGAGTGAAAGATACGCCAAATTGGAGTTATGTGAACTGGGAAGGAAATCATGACAAGACCAAAACTACCTGAAATAAAATAACTCAGTGGGTTTCGGGTGCCAACTAGACGACACCGTCTGAGGACCGCAGACGATGTTTTTCATACTTTCTTTACATCTGAAAAGTAGGCGAAGGAACTTCCTTATTTTGGTGATTGAATAATCGAGCTCTTTCTAGATAAGCCTGTGCTGAAGATGGTAGGATCAAAGGAAAAATTAAATATTGTATCACGCGACCCTAAGACCGGACGTCTCATAGAAAAGGGCTTCTTCGATCGGTTGCCGGTGTAGAGGAAAGAGAGTTAATATTTACTGCAAAACCGATCCGCTATGTCCTGTCTAGTTGGGAAGCTGCAACCTAAATGCAGCGCTTTATCTCGCTTTATCTCGATGTTATGTGAGAAATGTTCTAGGCTCACTACTTCAATTGACACTGAAGATATTTGCTAGGTAGATCAAAATCCTTATATAAATGAAAGTTCTCTACATTACTTGGAGCCTTTTTTTGAGCGTAACTGAGCCTGCTCCTATCAATCGAAAAAAATATTGAATTTCAGAAAGTTTTATTATTTAGTTGTTGTTTAGTTTAGTTTTAGTATTTAAGTATTCAAGGAAAAGTATTTTGTTTCGAAGTAGATGCCAGACACATTCTTGAAGGATCAGGTTCAGGTCGAAATTGTGGATAATTGTTGACTAATTCTTCAATGGGAAATTTTGTCGATGCGATGGTATTTGTGATAGATTACTTAATATGTAGATATGATATTCCTTAGTTAGGGTAATACTCGCAAAGCTGAAGACATAAAAATAACAATTCATACGAAAAATATGCTAAATTTCACACAACAATAGTAAACAAACAATTAGATGACGCTGCATGTCACTGTTCAGACGTAACAACCCATGGGATCATTCCATTCATTGAATAAATATTTGTAAATTTTGTAACTTTAGACGCTTCTCTGGTAGTTTATTCACATCTTTTAACTTTTTGCAAAACATCAGGATTGATGAGTAAGTGCTTTGACCCCCAAAAGAATATTTGATACAATGAAATCTGATTCCATATTTCGTATCAGTGTTCGATGCGTAATAAAGTCTTGAGTAAACATAATTTTTAATTTTTTTTAACATCGGTTTGGACTATTTATTGCATATTATCGAAGCCAGTAACGTACCTGACCAAGAACTATTGGACCAGCTAACATTAGTCCTACTGGTCAGGCCAGAAAGTCTTCGCTTAAATGTTGAAATTTATATGATTCGATATCAACTAACGGAATGATCGGTTAGAATGTGTTATTAACATTTTATATGGTTTGGAATTCCATTCAAGATGGTGCGTGAGTATGAGAAAATTGCCAGCGTGTGGTCAAACGGGTCACAACGTATGCCAAGCAAAAGCCAATTCTACACAACGAACATGTTCCTCCCATACATGTGGCGTGCGTTAAGATTTACATGCGAGCCAGCTGCACTTGTAGAATCTTCTGCAAGGACTTCCAATTGGACTTATTGTAACTTTTCTAATGCATTCGCACTACATGACGGCGAAATTTACGATGGTTTAGAAATTAGAGAGGAAATGATGTAACCAAACGGATTACTTCCATATTGATGCATAATTACACAGAAAATCAGACACATATGCTACATGCATGATAATTGTGTGTTTTTGAGGAAAACCAATACGCATATAAAATTAAGCCGCTTTGCCAAATGAACCATACCACAATGCTGGATTTAGTTTTGCCGCGAAAGACTCGAAAATTCTGCGCCATTTTTGGTATGTGGCACAGATCTTGTGACGAGCTAAGGTAAGAAGTTGTTTATCTCAGTGACTTCAAGTTGGGTTGCGACGTCGTGGTCGTGGTCATATTGAGGTGTTTTGTATTTTCAAAGATCATTGATCACGTTCTTATACATTGAAGTATGTAAATTAACCCGTCCGGCTCCATTTGATGTAATGATGCTGATGACGATGATTATTGTGCGATTTAGTAGAGAAGCTTTTCCGCTCTTTCGTTTGGGATGGATAGAGATACAAAATGGTAGAATCTTTCCTAAGTGTGATTATATTTTGAGATTAAATCTGATTCCACTGATTGCCTGAGTGGTACCTAAATAATTGCGTTAATTCGCGGCACGACGATATGCGATTAGGATATGAAATATGAAATGAGCAATAAATTCTAGTTTGCTTATGAGGCAAATAAATAGCGAAATTGATGGAAGTAAACAAAAGGACCTGGTGGTACGCGTTTTGTCTAATTACTGTAATAACATCTTTTTAGGTCGCACCTTTTCTTCATAATTTTAACATCTTAGAACTAGTCAAGGTATGAACGTCCTGTGCATTCTCCAATTATAAATCAACGCATCAAAACATTATCCGACCTACCAATGTGTATAGAACAAACTATTGTATTTATAATTCAAAAATAAATTTTATCCTTTTGTCTTAGCATCCTGAAAGGACGATTCACGGATAAATTTCATTTTTCGTCGTCCAGGTGCAATCGTCAATTTCATTATTCATGTGCCGAATATTCACAAACTCAACGAGTATTTCATATACGCACCATGTGTTTGTGCGACTCGGCTAAAATCTTAGCACTTCACCATAAACTTCATGGTATGTGCCGATCTATGGCACTACTAAAGAAAGAAATATCTTCAAATGTGTCTTTGATAGGAAATTTTTCTAGCATTGACTGCAACGTATTTGTCCTAAGCGATGTTGGGTTTCGAATGTGTCTCAGCTATGCGTGCGCAGTAGGACGCAGAGAACAACAAATAAAATTTGGAACGGACTCGATTTCCTGGGCGCGTGGTGCCGTAAGTTGAAATTTGTATTTGAATTTATTTAAAAATTGAATTCTTTACGCCTGAAATCGATAAAATAACAGTCGAGATGCATCTATGCGTGAATAAAAAATACATTTCAAAGTCAAATTTCGAATTGTGCCCTTTTCATGAAAAAAGGAATCTTGCAAAATTTTGAATTTACAGGTATTTTGATATTTTTTTTTCTTTTAATACGATTGTTTCTGTTCTTTTTAATAGAAAAAGTTGGGGAACTTAGTTTTAAAATCTTGACGTCTGGTATCAGGTGAACGATTCAACATGGCGCTTCGAGTCCCAGTAAAATGTCTAACGTATAAAAAACGTACACTGCGGCAGTCAAATCAGAGCGATAATGGCTGCAGATAGCCGAAATGTGTCCTCCAAGCCTGCAACGAAAAATATAGTATGGTCATGCGCACATAAGGTAGAATCTAAATACGATTTTAAAAATTCAACATAAAAAAAAAACAAAGTACCAGTGCTCAAAATATGAGATTTGCATTGCAAAATAAGCAAAATCGCCTATTGATAGTTGCAGAAATCTTCGTTCCAATTCTTAGTTTCCGAATTTTAAAAATGGTTGTAACATCCTCGAACCAATAAATCGATACTATCAAGTATAAATTCATTTCGGGAGAGAGATACCAGACATACAAATCTAATTGAATCAAATGCAATTTTTGTACTTTTGCAGCTTTTAATTCAAATCGACACTTAATTGAAGGTCTATGGAGAAAGAGTGTAGGTGGAACTGAAAATTTTGGTCTCATTATGAGCATAAAAAGTTCAGTACCTGGAAGTGTGTCCATCGAAATTAAGCTTCGAAAGGAAAGGCGCGTCTCTGTCTCTAGCGATAGCCTCGCTCTGATTGTTTGACATGTCTTTGAAGAATTCGTTTCTTATTATTTATACGTCATCCAGAGGAGTTATTGCGTGGTCATACGTCATCATAGCCCTGAAAGTATCCAATTGCCCGCATTCGCATTCCGACAAAATTTCCGATATCGTCGAGTTACCGCTAGAATTTCGGAGAAGAATGCCACACACCCGCGGAAAACATTTGCGCAAGGGGTGTGATAGAAAAAGTGAAGCAATTCTCAAGAAAGTGAGTGAGTAGTAAATGATCGTATCAAAAATTTTGTGATTTGTTTACTTTTTGCTCGTGTTCATGAGCGAAACGTCAAAGTGGTGCATAGTAAGGGTGGCTGCTGCCATGAATGAGAGCGTGATTTTGACTAAGCAGGTCCCAAGTCCGATAACTATCAAAAACGTGAGTGAGTGGTAAATGATCGCATTAAAACTTTTGCGATTTGTTTAGATTGCGCCCGGTTCAATGAGCGAAACGTCAAAGTGGTGCGTAATACGTCTGGCTCCTGTCATGGATAGCAACGTGTTTTCGAGTAATCTGGGTCCCAATCCCGGATGAAAAGAAAAAGGAAGGTGTAAGGAGAAATTTTTAGAGTTATAATTTACCAAAAAGTGAAGGAAATTGTACTTTTTGGGTTGAGTAAAATAGTAGAAGCTACCTGATCTGTTATAACGTACGGCCCGGTTATAAGCGTTGGTTATAATCAAAGATGAAATGTCAACCGGATACCGGGCAACATGCCCTTTTTGACCATTCCTTTCCAAATCAACTGGTGAGCTATCGAAAAAAATGCTTGTTTAACTCAAGAACGAAACAATTGGTCCAAAAGATATGCTGAAAAAATAGTCGACTGAATTCAATAAACCCGACAATATGGCGATGAAACTTGTGAGATCGTTTCTTCGCTCTGATAGATATTACATTACTACAGGGTACTTGTTTAGAGTATTTAACTTTGTTGATATATTAAAATAGGATTAGGTTTCGTAACTGGGCGCTGTAAGGAATGAAAACAAAATACCATTGCCCCATACTTTTGCTTTTGTGAAAAATAAAGGAACGTACAATAGTTTGCCTGAATTCAATACAGGAAAGGTCGAAACTTCATACAACCGACATAAAAGGTTAAATGAAATTCTTGTAAGTTTATTTCCGAACCGAGAATCAGAGATTGAGGATAGAGAAAGAAGTGAACACTTTGGATTGTTCGAGTCCATCCAACTAACCCCTTATTGGCCGAAGTGTTGCAGCGTAACAGAACTACAATCCTTAGGGGTGAAAGTGCTGGAGAGCGTCCTTGGTTTAAGAGGATGGCAAGATGAACAGTCGGTAAAGATTTGTACCTTAAGCCGTGAAGTAAGCGCCCTAGTTTAAAATATAATAATATAATGGCCCGTAAGATAGATAGAGATATTGAATTCTATAAATGATCTCCATCCGAATAATTCATGACCTGTTCTAAAAATTCAATAGATATCATGATAATTGACCGTTTTTTCCAAAAAAATTACTCTATACCGTCTGTTAAGAGATATTTTGCTTTCCAAGAAATTCTTCTCTTGTATTCCTGTACAGAACCATACATTAGGCATATTTTTTCTAATAGTGTGTAAACAAAATAGACAGAAAATTTAAAGAATATATAGTTGATGTTAGGGATGCTAAACGTGAAACTAGACGGAAAATTTATAATATGTTTTTTATAAAAAATTAATAATGAAACGTAGCGTACCACGTTTTTTTACGTCACATAAAAGTTAAATTTATTTTGCAAGGGACTTTTTAGTTTCGCTCCAAAGGCAATCTATCTTCTTTAGTTCCCATAGATTTGCAGCCACTGAAATGTCTTCTTTGTGCCTGATTTTTTGCAGTATTTTTGGATCCAATTACTTGTTACAGTTCCCAGTTCTTATGCAAGACAGTGGTCGGTATAGCCCCTTATCAGTAGATCAACGATTGATCTTTGCAGCTTCATAAGAAAATCAATTTTCATTCTATCGTATACTTCACATTGACTATTTGGAATTAGAATTTGACTATCAAGGAGTGTCATCTAGTTTTTGTTCATTTTAAATAATTATTAGGTCATTAGCTTATTGTTGAGGGTGCCCATGGGTTCGTGTAGAGGTCCTGTATATCTTTCACCAAGTCTCACAAGAAGACCGCTCCCCTTCTCTCAAGCCCATTCGCTTGCTAATTAGCTTGGTGATCCTTCGTATTTCTCATAATTTCTGCATATCCTGGTACCCAGTGGAACTGTTCACTTCTATACTCACAGAGACCCGACGCATCTTTTTGATAATTTTTTATTGTCTGTCCTTTCGTCTAAACAAAAGAGATTAATGGAGTATGGACTGAGACAATGCTATGACCGACATTTTGCCGATAGTTTTATAGTTTTGTTTCCTTTTAAAACCTGCATTTGTATTTAATAAATATTAATTGTATCGAGAAAAATGGTAAAGGAACAAGGACTCGTTGGCTTTCTTCTGCGACAAGTGGAATATTGAAGAGTGTAAATACCACTGTATTTCACTCATTCCCAATCCTAATGAATTAATTTCACAAATTAATTTGAATTTTTATATTTGTTGTTATGTATGTAAGTATATCTAATAAGGACACGACTCACTCCAGTCTAAAGCAGCATATTTATCACAACTGAATTTTTGACACGCATGCATTTAACAAATCCCGCAATCCTTCCCCTGGAAAACCAATGATTGCTACCTCGGAGAGCGCTTAAGGTATGTGATCATTTGTAGCCTTTTTACAACAGTTTATTTAATTTGTATTATTTTCAGGACCTCCATAGAAGCTAGCTCACATTTGAATGCAGTATTAGTGCAAATTCAACTGAAAAATTCACTTCCAGTGAAATTAACTTTCGTTCTGTCCATTCCTTCAAATTTCTTGCTATTTGCTACTCCACTTACTCCCAAAAATTTCACTATCTCATTTCATTTTCCGATGTTCAGAAAATTTATCAAGAACTATGAACTCTTATCGAAATGAATTTCCTAAGATGCTACACATATGATTCACCGATTGGATTGAATCGCGTGCACGGTTGAGTATATAGTATGAGCACATACGGGCTCTTTTTATAATTAAACTCATCGTTAAGCATGCGTGTGTGACTTTGCCAAACGCATATGCCCAATTTGAACTTAGCCGTATGCGTGCATGTGTGCCAGGAGGAAATCATTTCCCCTGCAAGGATTCAACAAGGGACAACAATCACGGAACAAGCACATGAACGTGTCCAAAAATACCTTTTGGGATTGCGAGTGAACGAAGATGGTTTGGAAAAATAGAAAAAATAAAATTATGAGTATGTATTCGTATGTGATAGATACCGCGTGTGGAACGTTTGATTCTGCCACCACACTCCACTTATTATTTGTGAAACGT
Organism: Stratiomys singularior; assembly: GCA_954870665.1. Taxonomy (NCBI): domain Eukaryota; kingdom Metazoa; phylum Arthropoda; class Insecta; order Diptera; family Stratiomyidae; genus Stratiomys; species Stratiomys singularior. Next base: position 5,533,296 of record OX940881.1, on the reverse strand, counting down.
GCTCATATGTGTAAAATGAAGTTGAAACGGTGCAATACTGTACTTTTTAAATTACACTATTCTAAAGTTATGCTGTTAGACTGTGTTCCTGTTATATGAATTATGTATGTGTGTATGTGTGGGATAAAATGAAAAGCATCCATCCAAGTATTTAGCTGATAAATTACGCCGGAGTATGAAGTTGTTATTATGGTGAGCTTACACTATCGATATTACAATTAGAAAGCCTGCAAGGTATCCTATGAATGTTGGAGATTAGATAATTCTTAATGCAGGATATAAAATTATTATTATTAAATTAGAATTGAGCAAAGAAGAATAATTCATTTAATAATGAAAAATATAAAATTAGATGTGAAAGGCAATATTTTAGCCCCTATTCAGGCATTTTAATGATCTTCATCTGTATCTATCCGGTTGGCCACCGTGAATGCAAGGATTTCTGGAGGAAAGTTGAATTTTTTTTAATAAGACTAATAAAAGTTTCAGTTTTCACGTTCGACTTTAAGATTTCGGTCAGGCAGTGAAGGAACCTTTTCTTGCACAGAATCACTAATTTTAATAGAACTTTTAACCCGTGTCTCAAAATACCCTCTTCAAACAAAATTATAGTTGTCCTTGAACAAAAACAATAAATTTTTAATATGTTTCATAAATTATATGTCCAAAAATATGTTTTTTTAGTTTATCTAAGCATCTTGCAAAAGAAGAAGAAACTAAAATAATAAAATGAATAATCAATAATTAATAATATTAAGAATCAATAATAATTAACAATAAAATTGATATTTTAATAAGTATCACTCAATTATTATTACTCATTAATAAATCAACAAATTTTCAATCAATAAATAAGGAAGGATTTCTAGTTTCTAGTCTAGAATTTTTTTCACTGTCAATAATTTTCATGTGTGATCCAGAGAAAAAATCCTTCGAAAGAGCAGATCTGAAAAAAAGGCTCATTACTGGGTGTGACCACATCACCACTGAATGTCAGGATCGTAAGTTATTGGTAAAGCTGTTGAAAGTATGCAAAAAACAAAAAAAAAAACCTTTTCATAATATTATGGCGAGAAGTCGGAAGGAATAGATTAAACGATTTCTTTTCGAATCACTTATAGATAACTTCAGGAACCTTTTTTGAAAGATTGTGAAGAGAAGAAGAAATCCTGGCTGTCCATCAACAGTAAGAAATCTAAGTAGGACCCAAACGTATCGTCAATGAGCACAGGTTATCTCGTCGGGGAAATCAAATTTTGAGGTGAGTACGTCTATTTAATGAATGATGTTTTTAAAAAAAAAATCATTTTCGCACTGTCTCTGAACCTGCGGTGCTGGTAATCTAGAGGGTGGTCCCTATTAAGTTACTTGCAGCCGAACGAAAACGTGTATACTTACGTAGGGGGAGTCGGCGAGAGAAACCGTCATCCGAGAGGAACGGAGAAGGACCCTAACCTTGTGGCAGCAAATATGGGAAAACGAAACGCGAGGCAGGTGGACCGCACGGCAGATTAGTGACTTGGGGCCGTGGTTCTACAAAATGCATGGTGAGACTGACTATTACCTGACGCAACTACTCAGTGGTCACGGGTCAGTCTTGACTGTATAAGATGGGAAAGTCACCATTTCCAGCTTGCGTGTTCTGCCCAGAGATGATGGATGACGCCTGCCACACGTTCTTTACTTGTACCAGATGGACAAGACTCTGTTCGCATCTCTCGGAGAAAATAGGCGTGCTCTCCCCAGAAAATGTAACGGGAAAAATGATGCAATCAAAAGACAATTGTAACTGTGTGTCGCATTACGTACGGACAGTACTTCTTATAAAGAAGGGCATGATGGATCGCTTGGTGAACGAGGGGGGATCTCTGTAACATCAATTCTCTTCCTTCCTATCCATCCGTGCAGAAAGAGGGATTTCCCTTAACCTGAAGGCACCGCTAAGATATGATTAATGAGGCCTAATCCGAAGTTATGTGACAAACAGTTCCAGGCTAGGTTCTCGGCGTGACAGGGGAGGGGTTTAGTCGGTAGTCCGGTAGCGGGAGTCCGACACTCAGGGCGTAAATAGCCTTCACCTCCCACACAAAAATAAAAAAAAGGCTTAATCATTTTAAAGCAAAATTCTTGGCTGAAGTTACTTGAATTTCCGGAACCCAACATTTCTCTCTTTATTGCAGATTCTTCGCAAACCTGGCTTAACCTTTTTGTGTCATCGGATACACATGAGTTCGTAAAGGGGAATTCGAAATTGAAGGATCAAGAACGCCTAAGAACTCCCATAAGAAGTCAAACACTTGTTTATAGGGAGAAACACTCAAATGTAGAATTTTAGAATTCAGGTGCTTTACACCAGTTATAGGTCACTGTGAGAAAATCTTGTAAATACGCATTCTATTCAAGGAACTACATAAAGTTCAATAACAGCAGTAGAGGTGATAACCCCAAAATGTAGAAGTATTTCTGTTGAAAAGTGTATTCCAACAATTTATACATTGACTTAATTAAAACTCTTGGTGATGCTTCACCTCGTTTTGCAAAGTTACATGTTGCGTCAAGAAGTTTAAGTAAGATATAACATCCACGAAAGTTGTATATCGCCAAGGCCGCTCTTTGACGCTCATCACAGAGGACAACGTCAGGAAAATCGGAGATCTATTCTTAGCATAACAATAATTGGCTAGCTGAAGACATAGAGACAGGGTTTGTACGGGTATATTTTTAAATTAAAATGAGTACAAAGGGATATCTCCACATGAAAATTACCAAAAAAGTCAACTAAGGAAAATAAGAAGTATCATAAAAGTTGACGTTTCACGAGTCAATTTTTGAAATAAAACCAATCTGCCTACATATACTTTTTTGTCGAATACGTAGTTGTCCTGAGATATCCATTCAGAAAGAGACGGGGGACGATGTAAATCCGTTCAGAGAACAATCAACTTAGATTGTTATCCCTGTCGGATGGATACCAATAAATGATTGAAGATTTTGAAAAAAATGTTATTTTCATGGATGAAAAAGAATGTGCCGTGATAATAGTGTCACCTGCATAGGATACCATTTAGTTGGTCTTATAAAGCAGTTTGCCTCTGACGTGAACTAGGAGCTTCCTCACGACTTTCTCTTGAAACAAATTTAAAGATGAGAGAGGCGTGAAGAGTGGGAATAATCGGAGTTCAGAAGGGAGATAGTGTAAGTATGTCAGTTTAAAAAGAAAAAACATGAACGTTGTTGTCTCGTTTACTATTTGAACTCCTGTGGCATATCTTCTTCCATCCATACAATCCCATACTCGGGACAACTGGAGGTCTTTCCCATTTTATCAAACCATTTGGCTGAATTGCATCCTGCTGCAGTACAATCGAATTTTCAAATAGGGGATCGAGCATAAACTCATCTGTAGGACCCCCAACCTGAAGGATTAATCCGACTATAATCCGAAGATCAATTGGAGAGAATGATTGGGATTTCATACGTCTTTCAAATGCTTCTGAGAGCCATTGCCGTTACCATCCTACCCATGGTAGCAGCATAGTTACATACAGCGCTAACATTCTCGGGAGACTTTCCTCGGGCAGAAATAGAAAATGAACAAGTAAATTGAAATTTTAACTGTGATTTTACAAAAAAATCGAAGAGACGTTGTGGGATGAGTTACCTTGTTTTTGGCAAAAAAGAGAGTACATTCATCAATCCAAATAAAAACTCACTTATGTTAGTCCAATCCCATTAGTTCGGGAGTTTTTTCGATGTGTTAGCGCTGTATGCTCTATTGCTACGACGCGATTAGTAGGATTCGTTAGGAGAGCTGTAGATGTTATTTGCAAATAAGTATATTTTGGGTGTTTGTGGTTCGTTGTTATCTCACATCCAATGTAGCTTCAAGGCCTATACTACCAGTATTCACTCCCTAATTGTGCGCAATACTTCGAAAGTGAATTTTCTTCGCTTCTTCAGGATTATCCTCGATGGGATGGCAATTGTTTTGCTTTGAACCACATTCGAATACTTGGGCAAATTAGTTAAAAAAACATACAACCGTCCATAGAAAGTGATAAAATTTTCCATCTACAGCATTACAAGGTGTAGTACCACGGGCTTCTGGCCAGGGATGAGTTCCTTTGCAGATGAGTTGCAGTTGGAATCTTGATGGTGACTAATAAAAGGAGAATCTGGGGAAGAGATGCAAAATCGAAAAAGGAAGACATACAACCAGACATCATCTATGAGTGTACTGAAAACTGATGAAAAGCTTGAATGTGTAGATGCGCCTTAAATATCTTTACAACATGCTCCTGCTGAAAGCCATTGAAAAACCAAAATCGAGTCGAATGTGTGTTTTATGCACTCGGCAGCCCGGCGAAAATGAAGCCCCGTGATTTTTTTTCGTTACATTTTCCTACCTATATACATGCAGACTTGTATGTACATTGAGTGGAGTACAGCATGCTTGAATCCATGCCGTTCTTTGCCGGCTGAAAGAAAAGACCAGCCAGCGCCAGACTTCTTGAAGGAGCTCCACAGCCCAACTCAGAAGGTGATTTATTTCATGTAAAGTCAGTTGTTCATGCCAGTAAGAAATTGAACTCCGAACTGAGTGGTGCCCACACAAAGTACACTATCATCTCGTAGTCACAGTCATCTTCTCACTATCGCCAAGGCAGCCAACGTCTTAAAGGAACTGGGGTGTAGGATCTTATCAGCCGATCCAATTCCAACACAGTATTATCAGCTTTCCTGTGAATTTCACACACAGACGACCGCAGCGAACTTGATTTTTCATTCAAGATCCGACAAGCAAACGGCCAATAGCAAACAACTCGTTAAGAAAGTGCCCGGCAATCTTTAAAGTTTGTGCAATTCAAGAAAAAAGTTCTTAAGATTCAGTGTTTCGGACTTTTCGCGATAGTCGCTGTTAATTCGATAAACAGATACTTTTGTTGATTTCTTTGGGCCCGATTTAAGTTGTGCGAATTTAATTAAACCATTAAATTTCGGTCTGAATATTCAGTCAAGTTCAGCAAGTTTTTGAATTGTTTCGCGGCTCCTTTCTGTTGCTTCTTTGTCCGTTGAAGTTTTAAATTAATTTCACCAAAATGAGGGAAATCGTTCACTTGCAAGCCGGTCAATGCGGAAACCAGATTGGTGCTAAGGTAAGAAGATTTTCGAATTTAACCAATAAACTGGTTGCAATTTATGTGAGATGGTTAAAAATAATGTTTTGTCGATTTCTGCAATGTATTTGGGTTTATGTGAATGATATTTTTATCCTGTGGCGGTGCATGCAACTGAGACTGGTGAATGAAGTGCAGAAGAGGTTGGAGCCAACCAAAATTTCGAAGAGATTTTGAAAAACGAAAAAATTTATATGGAGATAAGTGGATTTTTCCTTTCATGGATTTACTTAACAGGACCATAAATAGCATACATGAACTGGAAGGGGATAAAAACGCAACTCAAGCGTGTTCATTGCTGCCTTTGTCATTCCAATGTCCGTAAATCTTTCTATGGTTAACGACCACGTGGCCATCGGAGGATGTGTGAACAATATGTAATTGAAAGTCGTTTAATATAAGAAAACATCAGATGTGTGCACACATATTGAAAATCCATGACATATCCCTCCGTGGGTATGGTTGTAGCTAGTTATCCTGTTTAGTTCTTATTGGAGAAAAGAGGAGAGTAATATGTGCTCCGGTTTTATGAAATCATTCTGTAATGAATTACGAATGGCAATCTGGGCAAAATTGTGTATGCAAGTCCTGTGAAAGGTTTCTGTTCCTACGGTCGTAGGGACTGCTATACGTTTCATCAGATTCTTTTCACACTCTTGAAAATCTTTCGCGGAATTTATTCTGCGCGGTTTAACTAACACACTAAATACAGCAGAAAAATTTCAACTCATTCCAAAGTAGTTGCTTCATAGTGTCGTTAACTTGATACGTAAATTTCTGGAAGTGCTTTATCTCCTGCAAAGAAAACCGAAAAAAAAATTAAATTATCTTAACAAGCTCGCAGATGTGAAGATAAGCAATTTATTTGACTAATTGTTGATATTAATCGTCGGGTTAGAACATGTCGACAACAAGAATGATTCAGGTTATTCTCAGGAAACGAAATATTTTGTATGAAAGCAATTTAATACGGAGTAGTCATTCATATTTCCAAATCGGAAAATTCTGTGACAAAAGAAAAACATTTTCTTAATCATGTCTGGCGCAACTCATCCTTTGAGATTTTCTTCTAAAGAAAACTTTTAATCAGTCGCGTGGCGTTGTAGCAATAAAGTTTGCAAGAGGAGAAATTCATTCATGACTGACTAAAAATATTGGCAAGTTTCCAAGATATCGGATTTTCTTCAAAACAGTCTGAATAATTTCTATGATTCTTACTTTTGTGTGCTTTCTACAAAATCATCAACTTTCCATAATTCAAAGCAAACTAATTTGCTTTAATTTCTCCACGGTTGCTTGGCTAATTAGTGGTTTTTTTTTCAAATTAATTTCAAATGCAAATTGAAGTAAAATTGAAATGTTTAAATGCAAAAACAAACCGCGGAAAAACGACTTCTGCTTTTCAAGCGATAAAAAATCGATCTTATTGGTTACCGATGGTGCTTTAAATGTCAATTGATTTTCGATTGAGGAGTGAAAAGAAATTAGAATTTCAAATTTTGAAAATGATTTTTCGATGTGTTTTTTTGGTTGGTTTTTTTTTAAATTTACATTCCCACCCACAATTGCCTTTTTGACTTCATCGTTGTCGTCGGAGGAATTCAAATTTTATGAATTGCAAAATGAAGAAACGGAAGTGATGTGGAAGGATTACCATAAAATTAGACACGAGTGATAAGTTTTTGTAGAGGATGGGAGGATAATTCTTCGGGGAAAATTCTCGCAAAAAGAACATCTAAAAGGTCTAAAATGTATGGAAGGTCAGGATGGTTAGTTTCAGGTGGACACTGCAGACTTTTTTCATATTTCTCATCCCTTTACGTGATGAATGCCTGAGGAATGTTAGAAAATAGTGAACAACCTTAAAAAAACGTTATGGGGTTGGTAGGGATTCAGAAAAATCAGAAATAGGGTTTTCAACTTAAATTCCACGAAGATCACTGATGATGAGACGCCGATCCACTCCCATAAGTGGTGAATTCGCCGACAAATGGATCGTCAGTTGACATTAAAGGATTTCCAAGTGGCTTAACTTGTTTATCTGACTGTGTTTGCGATCGTTAGTAAAATTCCTAGCTTCGCTGTATTAAAGTTCTCCGGATATTTTTAATTAATTAATTTCACTTTATTAATAACAATGCTCAACAATACAATGTTCATTAGACTCTAATTTTCATCAATAAATTTAAGTTGCAAACCATCCGTAAAGGCTTCTCTCACCCGACTATTCTCGCGTGTTGTCTGAACGCGTATCACCACCCGTAATTCTTTAACTGTATGTTGATACTCTAACGCATATGCGTACATACGTCGCAGCGTCCCAAGTACCTAGGTGCAATAAAAACAAAGGTCTAATGAATCGGTAAACTGCACGTGGTGTTGTAAAAGATTTGCTCATTTTATATCCTTATGATGGGAAATTTTGGGTTGGTTTTCCCGGCGACTGTCTGTCGAAATAATTATTGCTGAGCCTTTACAGATGGTTGTATGGGTAACAAAATTGCAACTACGGGTTTCTTAAACAGACTGTTTTACAACCTTAACAGATTCATGCCCCGTGAACAGTGTCTCACATTTCACATCAACATCTATATCGCTATGATGAGCGTAGTAACTGTTTAAGCCAAAAATGTTCCCAGTTGACAAACCATGTACAGAGTCCGAGACGGGAAAGGATGCTATCATCAGCTGGTATATACAAATTTGGGCTTCAGAAGTGAGTTCACCTGGAACCAACTGTAGATTTGCCATTATATAAGTCCGGAAATTTTTCCATCAGCCCTTAATTAAAGCTGTTCGTGTCTTGCTTTATAATAAGGACTGATGTGAATAAATGGCCAGCTGTATTCGATGATTCATGAATAAATTCAAAATATTTTAAATCCAGGCAGTCAACGTCTTAAGTACTGGTGCGGCGATGAGCTCTGACGTCTAGGTCACTCAATGCAGAATTAGTCTCTAGTAAATGAGCTGCATAATATGATAGTAACTTGGATAGCAAACAAGTTATGTCCTGGATAACCCAGATTATAATTGTTTGGCTTACTGGGACGACAGAATTATATTTAATATTTCAGAGTTCCTTAATTTAATTTACAAATGGGAAGTTAGCCAAAAGTTTTTATGTTGTGAAGATTGTGTGCGAAAATATTCTAAAGATGACATAGGGCCTTATTCCTGGAAAGGAAGGAGAAGTTATGTAACTCGATGACACCGTAAGCAGTAAAATAAAGTAGTCTAACCTCAACTAATATGTCGAACGGTTCCTTGATTGGTTCCGTGATTGATATGGGAAGATGTTGTCGGTAGTACATTTGTTTCACACTCAATGTGCAAATAGTTTTCTACACCCTGCTCCTGTCAGGAAGTATTAAAGCTAAGTTGATGATGTGGATTCAATTTAAGCTTAAAATAAATTCGAAAAATATGATACTTTGAAAACGAAATAAAGATTGCTCAATTGAACCAAAAAACTGTTCCAAATCGAGCAAGGGGAACGCCGACAGAATATCACTAGGAAAATAGTATTCTTTTACATTGTCAATTTATCATAACTATTGGTTTTTTTTTGTGTAGAAGAAATTGCCAAAAAAACGACTGATTGTTTTTTTCAGTACTTGATGTATATCTTTTTCATTTAGTGCCCATAAGTGATTTCATTAGGAACTGAAAATTTCTTGCTTCGAAAAGTTTCTTTCATTTTTTTGGGTACGTAGGTCCTTATTACTTCCAATATGACAATGAGATAACTCATTATATGCCTAGAATCGAGATTTTTGAGGGAATTTATACGTTCTCATATGACTTGAAAAGTGCACAAGGAAATATTTGTATTTAATTCCATCTGAACAAAATATTTCAGCTGAAACGTGAGGGGTCTTCCTTTTAATTTTGAGTTGTTTCATCATTCATTTTATTGTTTATTTTATTTTCTTTGTTGCATTGATTTATTCGACATTACGATTTATTGGTTGAATATCGAATCATTATTCCCTCACTGATTCGTCTAGATTTGAGTTTTGATAGTGTGCCAGCTTCGGTGTGTCCTATTTTCGTCCTACAGAATAATAGCAAAACAAAACATACCACTGAGAGGAATGTGGTTTTTTTGTATTTCTGAGACTTAAATATCTTAAATATCTGCGTGATTGGGTTATAAAATTCATAAGCACAGAAGCTATGTCCAATATGTTAAAATAACAAGAGATAACGCAGAAACTGCATGCTCTGGAATTTTAATCCGTATCTACACAGTTGGTCAATATTGACTCAAAACCATTATACTCTAAGTGGTGAATATTTATGGTCAAACAGTATGTTCTTCTTTTTCTGCAATAATATGTACTGGACGAATTTATCCATACCATTCTCCAAATAAACACCTACAGCATTTTAATTATTAAATAAGTCTACAATTAAAGTTTATTCTTTTAATTATTTATTGTAACAAGAAGGAATATTTCTGGACTTTCGTAGCTTAGTTCAAAGCGTTTCACTGTTTGAGTTGCAACTTTGCACAGTTTTTGACATGGTTAGCCTTTTCCTATGGGTAATCTTTATCAGCTTGGATACTATGCCTTAGAAGTTGGGTCATGTTTTCGATGCTCCACTTTCCAAAATTGTTGTGTGCTTTATTGTACAACTTATTCCATGTAAATTTTTTGGGTCATATTACATTATTTAGAATCGATTTTTTAATTTTCTTCCCTTTATAATAATCCGCATGAATTTGGTGTTAAGAATTAGGCCCCAACATGGATTTTTTCACAATCATCATATTAGTTTCGTTTTGAAGAGGAAATTTAGACTTGCTTTGCGAATTAGGACTTGCATCGAACGCGCACTGAAAGCCATCAGTCGGAGTCAGAAGTGCGATTTCAAGAGGAGATTTTTGAAAATTCAATGCATTGCAATCGTAGACTAATCGGATATTGTATATGTGTATGTGATATGTGTATATGTATATGTATATGTGATATTAGCTTGTGCTCTTAACTTTGTGATATGATTAACTCAACTTAACTTTCTAGTAACCCTGGATCCGTGGGGTCGATTCGCGGGTGACTTTGCGTCGATTTAAATTTTTTTTTCGTGTATTTGAATGAATATGAAATAACCGATGGCAGTAGGTAGAGATCATATGGAAAGACTATTCATGGCTTATTTGTTCACATAATTGCTAAATGCATAAAATTTTTAATGCTGTTGAAATCCATAATTTTTTAATTGGAATTTTGAATTTTTTCTATCGTATTTTTTTTATTACATTAAAAACTGTAGATTATTCATTATATTTTGCCTTCTTCGCAAAATTCTGTCTACGACAATTTATTGCACGAGAGTTAAACATTTGCTCAACAGTTAGATTTTCACAAATGCAATAGTCAGACATGCTTCACAGCTGCTTGTTCTGCAATAAACATAAAAATTCTGCAAACTATATTCAATCCTCAACAACCATGTATCTATCTAAACAGTAAATCGACGATGTGTGAAATTTATTCGCGACTGAGATTATTTACATCTTGGCGTTTTACTTCCTTAATTAGTACACAATTAAGATTATAATTTGGATGTTGAACTACGATATTGGATACAGGAAGAACTGTAGATATTAAAATATACCAAACCCATTCTTTTTGCGTCCGCCGTAGAGTAGCAGCAGAGCGGGGTGTAGTTATCGTCCCGAAATTGCTTGGCTCCTTTCTTATCGAATTGCATTTCTCTCAATAGCACAAGACAAGGGTCGATCGTTGAAGCGCACCAATGTCACGGACAAATGTATAGGAACGTTTGTTTATCCTTGCATGTAATGCAATCCGTTCATTGCAAAGGCTTGAAAATATTCGTATGTTACATGCACATGTCTGATGCCGTTCGGAAATATAATACTACTTTGGAAGGATGTCCTTCACTTGTACGGCTTGAATTGAGAATGGGGGAAATTTTTTCACTGGCAATTTATGCAAAAATGATTAACTTCGGCTTTTAAAATGTATGATTCAGCGCGGAATTATTGCTGATTTGTTAAAACATTCAGATGTGAATATAAATTTAGATACGAAAATCCGTCATCTGATATGAAACCGCCATTGGAGAGCTCATAATGTAAATGACTTTAGGACATTTGGTACGTTTCATTGCCTGTTAAGCACATGATGGGGGTTAATTGATTCGTCAGCAATTTCATATTTCTTGTTCCATGCATGCTTAGCACACATGTGGCCAGCGCCTCTATATTTAAGAATATCTGCTTATTTTTAATCCGCCGAGATGCGTTCATAGTTCATCGTATCTTTGAAGGGGTCCAAGGAGAATACTTTGCATGTTCGTAGATACATTAAAAAAATGTTTGTTGTTGCTTTCTGTCCGTGTGTGTTTGCTAATTTCATGTTAGCGTTGTACCTCAATGAGGATCTTGCGTTTCATGTTGGGTTCGTTGAAGTATCTTTCGTTTTTGACTACGACACGAAAAAAGTACCTCTTCCAGCCGCTGAAGAGTTATTTTAAAAAAATACTACAAATAAAGGTATACAATGGCTATTGGGATAATTATGGCTTATTTTAAAGTTTGAAACAACAACGAAATTACTATTTTGAGTTGGTTAGACCTACGTCCAGCACGAACGCTTCTCTGTTTGATCTTAAAAGTAGGGGAAAGTGTGGTAACAGCATTGCTAGCAGAAAAAAGTTCAATTTTTACCATTCCAATATTTTTTTCGAGCATCAGTTCATTTGGTCCATATATTTTATTAGTTTTTTCCTTTGTTTGCTACACAATGACCAACCAAAACTTCGTTGATGATTAACTTTTGATATTTGTTAGTGTAGCAGTAGACTTGTATTTGTTGATCCAAGAACTTATCGAAATTGCATTGCAATTTAGCAACAATCATGTTTCGGAGTTCACTGTCCTTAACGAGATCTCGTGCTACTTCTGTAGGATGCAGAAACCATAATTGATGAGAGAATCGATTGTTGACCTCATATAGAATGAGAGAAGTTGAAGATGTGTACCTTTGAAAAAAACATGCTATGATGATGCATTTTAAACCTGAAGGTATGAGTAAGTTTCCTGTTCTTTTGCCAACCATATAAAAAGGACTGGATGATTTATGCAGATCCACATTGATTTTATTTTGATTCCGTGCGCAATGTTAGATGCAGATTTATTAAAGATTAAAAATTTACAAGGATATGCTGATTTTATCTGAATTGAAGTTTGATCAAATGATCTTGTAATCACATTAAGTACGAGTGACTAAAGTGGATAAAGTAAGGTGAGAGGATTTACATTCCATATTTGGGGCTCATCATTTGACTGTTGGGTTAATAGCATCAAGTTTGAATTGTTTTGCTGTGAAGCCAGTCGATCTTCTATGTTGTCCTTGTTCTGTTTTCGTATGTGAAAGACACTTGGAATCGAGAGTTCTGCCAGATAGTAATCGAAATTGCAGTAGGCGCCTCGAATTTCTGAATATTTGGAATCTAAGCTCGTTTACCCTCATCACATGCTTTTCTGGTATTGCAACGCTCTCGAAAAAAATTCAAACTAACCAGGTTTGATTATTAAGTACTTCGTATTGACAAGAAAAATATTATTTCCTGTAAAATTAATTTAAGATTTTTATAACACAATCTGCTTTCTGGATTTTATGGACGCTGTGGGTTGAACCTTTCATTAATTGTACTCCTTTTTTGGGCCATCGAAATGAAAAATGCCGGGTACAACCCCAATAGCAGCGACCATGAGTATATTCGATGACAATGCAGCCTTAGTCGTTTTTTTGCGCAGATTCGTTTCAGGAAACCAACTCTTTCTACTGTGTGTGCAAACAGTTCATGTTTCATCAATGCTTCTGGAACGACCCCGAAATTCTTACCAATTCTTTTTAACACTGTCTTGGAATATTTGGCAATGTTACTTCAGTATATACTTCCTTTTGTTTAATTAATTGTTTTAAAAAGCAGACGCTGGAATTTCGTCTGCTAGCTCTTGCCAACAAAGGATAAAATTTGTCAATTTTCATCGTCTTCAAAAAGGGGTTTCAATAGAGGTAATGTTTCCCCTGAATGTTGTATTTTACCGTGCCTATGTTGCCGCTGAATTCATACTTGTCTAATGCGATTCACTTGATATTGAAAAGATTTTTTCTGTAAGGATGATTTTACGGTGTAACGATTTACATATAAACTAGTTGTTCTTCCTCGCATATTAAATTAATTTAAAGACATAGCGCAACTGCTTAGGATTCGAACGAAAATAATCAAATGATGGTGCAAACTGTTGGGAATTGCTCTGAGGGAATAAACGTGAATATATTTTATTGTATGATTTACACTGGATATATATGAATGATATGCAAAATACTTCGAAATAAAAGTGGGTCAACTTAAAAAAAATATTTCAGACTTTAATCTCAGCTTTCAAGATCCAAGGCAAAAAAAATAATTTTAGATTTTAATCTCATCTTTAAACACCCAAGATCTATAATAGTCATGCTGAGAAGGTTACATGCAACATAAATTTGAGAAAGGATTTGTCTGGAGATATTTCGAGAAAAAATGAAATGCGAAAATGATCTAGAACGTCTGTGTATGACGATGAACTAAAAGTATTGTCAGAAGCAAATCCTGTATCTACAAGGGAGCTTGTTATCATGTTTATAGTCAATGGTAAAATAATATTGAAATCCCTTACTGGAAATTATAACATAATGAATGGCTCGGTGGATACCATACAAACTAATAGGGTGAAACAAGTGTCATTGGTTGAACGTATGCTTCATCATTTTTAACCAAAACTCCATCGGAAATTCTCACTTGTCTAGAAAACTGGGGTACTGACGACTGTATAAAAAGGGTAGGTTAAGTAGCCGGACAGGGTAGGCGGTAGGCTATCCTTTTCCTATCCTTGTCTATCAATTCGTTCATGGATATTAAGAAATAAGCACTTTGGTAGAATTTCATTGGAATGATTTTCTTCTCATTCCCTTAAGCTCTGGGCATAATCATAGACAAAAAGTAAATACCTTTCAAACTGATGGTGAAGTAAGTGGCAACCTGGATTCCCTAAAAACATTTTCATACATTAAAACTTCATCTAAATCGCCCATTGGAAACGTTTTGCTTTAAGATTCGCTTCAAGATTAAACATCGTTAAAAACTATCATTTCTTGCTATTAAAGTACAATGAACTCATCTATTTCTATCAATTTATTTTAAGCGATTAAGTAAACAGAAATGAAGTTGTTTACATGGGAATATTTTAAAGTAGTCCAAAGACATCTGGAAGCTAATACCTCACAAGAAAAAACAGGAAAATACTTAAGATATTATCACATACGACTTAATCTTTTTCATCACTTATTTCAACGAATGTAAATTCAGATTCATACGAAGAGCAAGACAATGAATTCCTTGAATTTTTATTACACTTACGGAACCAGTACAATATTCATTGGCATAATCTGAACGATAAATATACGTCTCATATGATGCCGAGCAAAAGGATGATGGTTTGTGTGGAAGGCAACAAAAAAACCAAACAAAAAAAAAATAATAATAATGTGTTGATTACAATTTGTAGCTTGGCGCATCCAACGCATTTTTATCATTTTCTCTTTTTAGTGTGATTTTATTTTTAGTGTGTGAAAGAACACTACAATAGGTCGCCTAACTAACCAACGATATCAGGAAAAAGTTCAGTCTCAACTGCGTTGGACGCAGCTTCAAGTACATTACACGATATATGACCGCGAATCAGTAGATATTTCACTTTTTTGTTGAGCAGCACATAAAACATTAAAGATAAGGAAAATTTTACAACGTCTTACTGGATTCTCCAGATCACAAGAGCCAGTCGAGGAAATGAAACATAAAAATAGAAAAGTTAAATAACGAACTGACAACAACTGGATGTTGTTCTATGAATTAAGTAAAATAAGTTCGTTAAACTTAGATTTGTTGAATCTGATCTATGTGGTCTAAAAACAAATTCTGCAAGAATGTTAATCTTTCGAATGTTTTCACAAACTATCTCCAGAAAATAAACCAAAAAATACCCAAAAATTAAAAAAACCGAAAACCGTAATGTGCCATTGATTGTCGTTCAGCAAAGTAATTTATTTAGTCCTTCAAAGTAATTTATTTTTTTCTCAGCACTAAATCAAAATAAATTAAGAAAATGAGAAAATTGAATTCTTCACTTTAAAATAATGCAGAAATGTTGTTCGGTTCAAGCGATCCGTAAAGGCATGACCGGCCGCCTAAAATGGTAGGTAGGTGAAGGTAGAGTATCTTGTGATCTACATGCGTTTAAGGACTTGCTCAAATTAAAATTTTAATTTGACGTCGTCAGTGTATTTACCCGTACACAGCTTTTCCCTCGTGCAAACCTGAATGCGTTGGTTTCGTCGAAAGAAAGAAAAACGCAAACGATGCTTTATTTGCCATCAGAAGAGAATGAAGATAAATTTGTATCTTTGAATGGGCCGATGATGTACGTTCTGTCCTTGCAATCTTGTTGGGTGGCGATCGCAACAAATGCATTTCTCGTGGGCATAGTGTAAATGACAAAAATTGGAAAGCGCCCAGATATATTCGGGGAATGGATGCTACGTTCGCGTGTTAAATATGTACTCGCGTTCTGTATTTACCTTCTGGGAATAAAGTTACTGCGGGAATGTCAGCGAGTTTGAATTGCTACAATTGATTGGAACTCCGCTAGGATTGCGAGTGGAATGAATTAATCAAAAATTCTTCTAGTCATACCTGGAAAAAAATTTGCATGGTTCTACTAGCCAGGATCGTTCATCATTGCGAACGGTACGTTCGCTGCACGATGGAATTGGTAAATCGATTGGTCTTTCGCTCTTGAAAACCATCTTTTTCCATTATTCACAGATTTTTTAAACAAAATTAATCGTGCGTTTAGCACGAAAGCAATGCAATGGTTTCCAACCGGTTCGAAAATCTTCCGGCCGGTAATTCTTTATGCCACATTCGCTGATCTTTCGAAAAAGTTATTACTCCAAAAGAGCATTGACACTAATATTCTATTGCGCTTCACATGTTCGACGTCCACGAAATAGATACTCGTAAAAGATACTGTTGAATCTTCATCTTTCTCATCTCCATTAGAAAATTGATTGCAACATCAAATTATGTGGCTCGATCGTCAAAGACCCAGTCTAAATTGTACGATTTTGACTTTTTTTTGTTCGGAAAAAAGAAGAACTAATGAAGAACTGACCCGAGAACTAAAGATGTTTCATAAAGATGAAAAAAATTAGTTCGAAATTTTGTTTAAAGTTGCAGAAAGAAACCCCAAAAGACCCAACCACAAAGGAATGAATGAAAACTTGCCTGATTGCTGCATTGCTGCATACTATCAGAAGTTGGAAGCAACACACAACTCGTGGAAATGATCCGGTTAAGGCAGGAAAGTTCAGAGCACTATTAATAAGAATTTAGTAGCCATTAAAGTAGAATTTATGCCTGAACAGGAGGGAAATATAAAAGCACCAAAGAAAAAGATCATTAGCACCACCCGGTGGAATTGAGAGCATGGCGAGTGAGGCATATGTGTGGCAATAATTAGAAGCTGTGCCTTCTTCATACGGTTGAGGTGCCAGAGGAATTGAATTGAAAGACTGTTGGCCCGTTTACGTGTTTGGTGTATATCAATTAAAAAGTCAACAAGAACTTGATGTGGTTGTACGGAAATTGTTTGTTATGAAAATTTTAATTTAATAATCATATTCCATCTAATTAAGTTATAAATTCAGAAAAGGTGGATGGTTTACACATATGCGCTTGGTTGTTGTTCGGTGCGCGAGAATGATTGACGCTATGATTTATGGAATGTTTAGGGAATGAAGAATTTCTGAAGAAATTCCGCCGGACCCAATGTCTTTCAAAATTTTATTGTTTCTGAATGAGGAATGTCAGAATTGTTGATTGGAACCCAAGACAGGAACAACTCCCTGATGTTTGTTTAGCGAAAGAGTAAATTTATTTGTGCGTTGCAATGGTATCAACTCACATCTTCCACATTCAAAAGATTTATTAGTTTAATTTGTGTCCAAAAGAACTTTAGAAACATTCAATTCTAAAATTAAAGTCAGGAGAACTTGTTTTGGTTTTTTAAAAATGTAATTTTTTTATTGCTCAACTGAAACTATCATTGAGAATTTAATTTAATGGAACGAAAAACAAGGATAAAAAAGGAGAAATTTACTTAGCCCATTGATACTACACACGAGGTTCTAGCAGTAATATTAATCGCCAAAGCTCTTAAGGAGTTCCCTTTACCATCAGTGATCCCTTCATATATTGGTTTACAACGGTGAGCCTTAATTCACAGGATCAAGTTGATATGAATATTGAAACCAGCATTTTGATGGAAGTTGTCGAGGGTAGATGGGAGGACGTTTGGTTTTGTGACACTACTTGAAGTCTAGTATTTTCGAGGACAAGTCGAGGAAATTTTGTAGGAGCGAATTCGTGTAGTCTTTTGTTCGAAGGTGTCTCAAGATCTAATTGAAAATACTATCAAAGGGAATGACTTATGATACTCCTTCCTATTCTATTTTTAAGATTAGGATTAAGATTAAAGATTAAAATGCATTACCTTTCCCTAATTTTTGCCCATACGTTACCCTAAGCATAGTCATGGTTGGAATTGTTCTCCTTCTGTCTCCTTCTTATCTCTTTGATTTTATCTTTAGGGATTAGCTGTTTGCTAGTTCCTAGTCAACACACTCCCGATCTAACGATACTCGACCAACATAAGTGATATTTTATTTGGGTGGGCAAATCGTCTTTCATTTTTACGTAGAACAGGATAATTTAAAAGCAATTCTACATCTGAGCCGTGTGAGAATGTGAGCACTGCATGTACTTGCTGTAAACGAAAAGTATCAAAAACTCAATGTATCTTGAAAATCTAGGAAAAAAAGAAATGAAATGCAGAAGATCATTTTTCTTTAGTGTGTTCTCACTCAGCTTCCATGGTTAGTACTCACACAACTCAGATATTTTGTATAATTAGTTGAATAGCTGAAACAAACTTTCGATGAAGAAAGGGCAGGCGACATGAAACTTCTGAAAAAATCACCATGGACGTAATAATTGGACTGATTGATGGTGATTATTTCATTAGTAAACAATGTGTTCCTTGAGGCTTTGTTTAAAAGGAAGAGCATTTATAGACCAAGAGAGTTGGCTCTGAAATTCAACTCCGCTAGTTACATGATCCATGGTGATCTTCCACTCAAAAAACATAAATAAACCCTTCTTGTTGCTGGTTCGACGGCAAGTGGTTAGTAATTTACTACTCTTCGTTGACTGTTAGTATGAATATTAATTTTAATTGCAGCAATTATAAATTATTCGCTTAATTGACTGCAACTCTTAAATACTTAAAAGCGCATTTCAAACGATAGTTAGCGTTAAAAACTGCAATCAACCGAGGTCACTTTCTTCTTTCACTTCTTTTTTTCCAACGAGAGTCATGAGAAAAGTAACGATTGTTGTCTTCTTTGCCAGCAATGTTGCAGAGGTCTGAAGTTTTCCAACAAGGCAATGTCCAATGTAAGGCTAGAAATCAAGCTGCACTTAATATGGAGTAGACAAAAAAATAAAAGTTTACAAGATAGACAGACCGACTGGCAGACGGACACGCCAAAGTTACAGACAAATAATTACGAATGGTAATCGCACGAAACAGACTGAATGCATTCAATCATGAAGACAAACAATGAGCTATAATTAATTTTGCCATTTTATAGCATTGTCTGATCAGCGGTGTTGGAATATAGGTTTGGTTTATGATTTTCCTTTGGAACAACGACATTGATGAATGCGTGACGTCCTGATTTCAATGAATGATTGAAGCGAAACTATCTCGTAGTGTTGTGGTGTGTGTGGTGAGATCTAGTTTCATCAGCAACTTGAAGTGTGGTTGCGATTTCGTTCGAAAATCCAAGGTTGGCACCTGTTCAGTTGGGATTGGCAAACACCTTAACTATAAAATTGGAGAAAATAAACATTTCTGCAAGATTCTCAGTTTAATGTTTTTTCGAAATCTGAAAAGAACTCTGGGCAGAGCATGAGAAACCTTTACACAATCTGTTCTCGTCCATCCATTGCATGCGCCTCCGACGAGTAATTCTATTACTTTCTCCAGAATTTTCAAATATATGCCACAACATTGCTGATGAGTGCTCACGCTTACTAAGAAATCTACCAGATTCCAATGAAGATGTCTGGCGAGCAGCTTCACATAAATTAATGTTCACCCATCATCTAAGTCAATTTTGATTGCATCAAATTGAATTAAGACACTCAATGCTGTCCGACATTTCAGAAATGAAAGAATCATTTCATTACCCTATCCCATACCCGAGCATACTACGAGTATCGTCTTGATAACAATGGACCTTCTTCTTGGCTGGTCTTCAAGCAACACTTGAAGCCTCCCGGGGTGAATAAAGTCATTGTGGCTAAAATGGAATTCTTTCGGATAATTATTATGAATGAGATGAAGCTAACATACCATACTGGGATGTAACTGTACATTTGAAGTTCTTCAATTACATACCCATAGATAACGAAAGATACATTCCGAAGATTTTTATTTATCTATGCGCCAGGCATGTATGTTTGAGTATGCCAGCCCTAACCGACAGCTTGAAGTTAATTTCTTCAGCAGCATTATTCCCTCAACAATTAGAATAACAGGAATCATAACAATAATAGTGCTAGTATTGGCATTTAGAAATTTTATTTGCTTTGGATGCTTTGATAAACAAATCAAGTAACTCAAGCGCATTCCGGTACATATGTTAAGATACAAATCTTCGAGATAAACAAGTGTAGTTTTCACTAGTTGAGCTGGCTACGTGCTTTTAAGGATGTATCCAATGTCGATTTCACTACTCAACAGTAATAACATACTTGCGAGATACATAAACATTGAGAAACTTTTTGGTAGTCCAGACGAACTAGATTGATACATTTGAAGTGTTTAGGACTACTTGAAAGACAGACAAACATTATTGGCTGGAAACATTTATGACAGCTTATGTTTGTTTAGGAAAAAGGCATAAGATAGCGCATATCCCAATGAAGTATTTAACATTGTCTAAGTGGTTGGGAGTCATAGTACCAGGATTTTGTTCATACTGATATGGAAGGTTTATGAGGTTTGTTCAAAAAGTATCGCGAATTTAATGTGTTTTCAAGAATTAGTTATTTATTCATGAATATCTTTTTTGTCCTCTTCAAAGTAATCCCCGTAAGACATTATACACTTGTGATAACGTTTTTTCCAATCCTCGAAGCATTTTGAAAAATCAATTTTTGTAATCTTGTTCAGCTCCTCCTTCGATGCCGTCTTGAACTCCTCAATCGTGGCGTAGCGTCGTCCTTCCATGGACCTCTTCAGTTTCGGGAACAAGAAAAAGTCACAGGGGGCCAGGTCTGGGGAATAAGGTGGCTGCGGCATTATTAGAGTGTTGTTTTTGGCCAAAAATTCGCGCACAAGTAACGATGTGTGAGTAGGGGCGTTATCATGGTGCAAAAGCCAATTTTTGTTCTTCCACAAATCCGTGCGTTTCTGGCGGATTGCTTCTCGCAAATTGCGCATTACTTGAAGGTAATATTCCTTATTGACCGTTCTACCCTGCGGCAAGAACTCATAATGCACCCCGCCCCTGCAATCGAAGAAAACTGTCAGCCAAACCTTCACATTCGACCGAACTTGGCGTGCTTTTTTCGGTCCCTCTGAGAACATTTTGTACCACCGATAAACGTTGCTTTTGTCCAAAGTAGCTTCGCCGTATGCAACAGTCAATAATCTGAATGCATCCGCGCACTTTAAGTTATTCTTCACACAAAATTTAATATAAATTCTTTTACCCTATTTTTGGTGTAGACGAAAATCGAAGATAAGCTAAAACACGTCCGCGAACAATAACTGTCAAAAACCGACTGGACATTCAAAATGGCCGGAATTGTCAACATACGTGAGGGTCATGAGTACCAACATAACGCCACCAAAAGATAAAAAATCGAACATATGTAGCCCGCGAAAATTCAAAATTCGCGATACGTATTTAGAAATTTTCAAAAATTTGCAAATTCAATTCTACTCACTCGCTTTAACGAATTGAATCTGATCCACCCTGATTTCATTCTTTAAGTCTTTTCTGTTACTGTACCGTTGCTGCAGACCTGGTTAGGAGATAATTGAGGATGTTTCGAGGGCAGATAATATACAATTTTCGGCTTCGATTTGTGAAACATAATACAGGAACTTTTTAGAGAATTTTGGGGTCGTTAGCCATTTATAATTACGATTATCATGCCGTGGTACACAATCCTGTCTGAAATAGTATTTATTCAAATAGTTTCATTCAGATAATCACGAGGTTTTATAATGTTTTATGATAAAAGACGACCGCAGAATCTGCAGCTTTCCGGTAGTAAGTCATTGTTTTTTAGTTTGTAAGTTTAGAAGTGATTAAAATATGGCTAACATGAGGTACTATTATTCCCTTAATTTCTCAGGTGAACAAAATTTCGAATTTTCTCTAAATTCCTGAACATGCAGAAATTGCAGGGAATTAACAAGTTGCGGTGCTTCCAAGCAGGAGAGCTACCTTCGAGCAATTATCGGTGGTAGATAAACCAAAACATCATTCGGCGAAAATTATAACATGAGCCAACACAAGGTGAAGATATTCAAGAACTTCAATTATACAAGACTTTCTTAGAGAGGGTTCGATGGGACAAAAACTTATTTCTCTAAGAAGTTGTCCTGATCATTCTATTTATTACTGGCAAGAATGTACGGCACCTACTGTCTTGTCGGTACGCAGATGTACAGAATGGGTATGTAATAAGTGACTTATACGGGTAATGTGGTCATATAAGGGATAAGGAGACTGTAAAACATAATTTACTCTATCTCATATGAGGTGAAACGTACTCAGAACGCCAAGTTCCAGCAATCTGAACGAAGTTTCTCAAAATATAATGAGGTATAATGTGAGGATTGCATCGCAATGGGTATGCTTGAGCTGAACCAGGAAATTGCCACATCATGCGGTGCTAGTTGAACCACCCAGCAGCAACTCAGACAAAGTATGCTAATATTCAGAGTGAAGGACTGAATGATTCGCACTGAAAAAATCCGAAGTTAATATTTTGGCAAAGAAAAGACTCCCAGAGTGGGGGCGAATCAAAACCAAAATCGAGATACTTGGGTGTATTGATAGCCTCCGAGATGAGTTTTTCCGATATTGTTTTTGCCGCTTATAAGGCTGGAATGCATTCAAATACACTCAATCGGCCAAGGGCTTGATCCAACTGATCAAAGAGATGACTAAAGCTACTTTATGGCTTAGAACTATGGGCCGGCACTCTCAGTAAGCTGATATAGTGAAAGTGTCTCGTAAAGATGCAGAAACAAGGATCGATGCATATCACATGGAGGTATCAAATAGTTTCTGTATTTGCGTTGTCAGTGATTGCAGGGATGAAACATATGCATTCTTTGCTAGTGCGGAGAACAATAATATATAAGACAGAGAGTTGGTCACCACGGTGGAAAGTCAACACTCACTTCGCGAATGATAAAGGTCTTTATCTCTCAGTGAATTCGAATGGTCTCACGGCTTCAAGTTGGACTTTTTCAGTTAAATCACCACGAAAACTATCATTGAATCGAGGAAGACAAAATGATTAGTGAATGATTGATGGGATGGTCTGGCGTATTATATGCGAACGACTATGCAATTTCTTTTTCCTAGCATACTCTTCACACTCCTTCTAGAATCGCTAGTGAAAACAGTGATGGAAGCTGAAAGCACCGTGAGGCATAGCATAACGATGCCTAGCCTGATATAAGGCAAGTAATGGTTCTAGGTTTGGTTTTAAAATTGAGGCGGAGATGTTAAATCGATAGTACGGAAATATTGGTTGACTGCGAGTGACACATTCAGGGTGTATGCAACCATTGCTTCTCTTCCGCAAACAACATATAGACAACGACTTTAGAAGATAATACCTCTGTGAATCTGTTTCCTTTTCTCTCGAAGTAAATAGCTCACATTTTCTCCATTTTAAATCGCAACTCAATATGGTTAAACTTAGTAAAATTCATTAAGATTTATTTGAACACATCCTTAGAATGAACACTTCTTTCTCACTGCATAAAGAAACCATCAAAAATGAGGGCAATTGATTGGCAAATCTCAAGCGTTAATCTAGGTTTTATTTTTGCAACAAAAAAATGAAAATTCTTGTTGCAAATGACTAAATGAATGGTGCTGTATAATATGAATGAAAATCCACTGAAATTGGTTGAAGATTGCCTGTTTTGGAGAATCATTATACTTAAGTTCGAAGTATTTTGAGTAGCGAAAGTATAGTGATTGGGAATGAATGCGTTTCAAAGATTGAAGATGAAATTGCAAGCGTTCGCTCGAAAGAAGAAGCTGCGGATTTCTAAACATAACCAAAGGGTGGTCTGATGGAAAATCAATCACAGCACAACAAGTCTACACGAGACTTGAACCATGTTGATGCTTTTTTTCTAGTATAAAATTTTGGAATTTTGACAGATTTTCTGTACAATATATCTCATACACAGACTTGATTATGTTGGTACAAAAATTACCTTATGTGACGTACATTGACAGCGAGCCTGTTAAAAATGGAATGTAATGGGTATGGTGCCAGGATCGATTTAAAGGTTAACAGGGGACGTGCTTATTGTGTAGTCTAGATGAATTGCGCGCCTGGGAGTCATATCATCAGCAGGGAAATAGACTTTATCTGCTTACCATGAAAAAAGATTTTGAAACTTTTAACTTCTTTGATATTATATAAAGTCGGAAGTTTTTGGAGTAGTGGTTATGACTATTGTAGTTATTACAATTTAAAAGAACTAAATGACCTCTTCTAGTCTGAGTGTCAATTCACTGCGGCGGGAAACGAAATTAAAATTTTCTAGATAAGAAAGTATTTTACTGTCTATAAAGACTCATTTTACCCTATTATCATTGTTATTTTCATTTAATATGCATCGAATAGTCGGGACTTATCATATTGTAAGTTTAAACTACGCGATCGCCTTATCTCATTTCATATGCGTTATATCATCCTAAAATAATCTTTGACAAATAGTTTTGTGCTTAGTTAGTCGTCTATATCTAAGTTCAACAAAATGTACGATTAGAGCGCCCAGAAGAATGCCACAAACTTACAAGAAATGGAACAGTTTTTATTTTAAAAACAAAAAAGACACTATGTAGAATCTTGGCAGGATGAATCTATGTATGAACCAATTGAGAAAAAAAGTATCCAATCCTTCCATAATATCCTGATTTATAACCATTTATAGCCTGAAAAAATGTACAAGTGCAAATTTTTTGAAGAGATTTCTATAAAAGTAGATTTTCTTGTTGAACTAATCGTTTGCCAGATAGTTATCTATTTAAAAATTTTAACGCCTTGCGGTTTATAAGCAATTACTTTTTTTTATCGCCGAAATTGTTCATCTCATTGTGGAGCTTTAATCGCGAGTGAACTCTTAAGCTACTTTCCATGGTCCAACACATGCAATAGCTAAGTATATTCTCTGTGGTACATTCAAACTATCTTTCTTTCAATTCGCGATGCGGCATTTGTTTAATATCATTTATGTGTGCTTTTAGATGAAATATTACTTGCACTGACATTCTTCAGGTTTGGCTGAAAACTAGCAAAATGTAATTTTAATACGTGCGAAAGTGGCTGCACAATTTTCAGTTGCAAGTGATTTTTTTTCCAAAATATTTTCACAGCATGATTGCGAATCAGAGTTGGATTTCCCTCTCGAAAACATTGAAAATACATAATCGCGAAATTGTGCTGAAATTAAACTGTAAATTGACTGTGTCATAACTTTACGAGTCTAATTTTTCCGAGTCATAAAGATAATGGTTTTTTATTTCTTTCTTTTCAGGTATGTGACCGAGTTTTTGATGTCTGAATAAATTATGAACAGGTGAAAATTGAGCTAGTTTTGAATGCTTTCTTGCACGTTATAATTTGATTGAAACAAAAATTTCTCACAAAAAAGTGTTAAATTTTGTTACATTTAGGTAGGATCTAATAGATCGATGCTTAAACTCCGAATGAATGAAATTAAGATATGTTTGAAAGTTTATGATTGCATGTCATAAATCAAACAATTTATCGTAAGTTCAAGTCCATCTAACTCAAAGCCGACACCTAGCATATGTAGTTTTTATTGATAAAGATCTCTTCCACTAGCCTAGTAAACTGCACATAAATTTTTAAGTTGATTGACCTAATCATAAGTGCTTCATGGTGAATGCAAATGGGCTTAGGATTTTTCTAACACCGCAAGCTGTTGAAGAAACAAAAGCTTAGCCGAAGCATATGATACGAATAAATTAATAAAGAAACATTAAGACACGATAAATATTTATCATGCGTATAATTAAATTCACAACTTAACTCAGGCGATTTGTGGTGGAAAGCATGATGATCGTTGGTTCTTGTCTTTTAGTAACCATCTGCAAGGGTAATAAATTTCATCCATAGATCCACGTACCACATTCATGCATACATTTTATTTTTGAATCGCTTCTGTTTTGGCGAGCGTCGCAGCTATCCCAATCAAATAACATATTGCACATGGGGACCTACTCATAGATACATATCCCATACAACCGATTCAACAAGGAAAAATGTTTTCTTACAACGAGCAAGTACACTCTTTGAAATATTGTTGTCAGCGAGTCAATTATTTATACTAAAAATGTATGTTTTATCGTATACGCGTCAGTGAGTCGCCAAAAAATAAAAGAATAAACGAATAATTTCAATTAGGAATTCGAGAATTGCTTACTGCTGAGGATATGACTCAGAATCCAAAGCAATTTTCAGTTTCCGTCCTGAATGAACATTTCCATTTGTAATATTTTGTTGTGAATAATGATGACGCTGAAGTTATAATTGTTTGCGAATTCAAATTGAAAATTGAAAAGTATTGTTTAACAACTTTAGTTTCAAATACAATGATTGTTGATGAATAGATTGTTAACATGAGTGGGTCACGGTTAGTGGTTGGTGCATTGCAAAGTTCAGATTTGTTTCCCAGTTTCAGACTTTGATGACTGATGAAAAACAACAACAAATAAATAATTGAAAGACCCTGCGTCCTTTTGTGATTTAAAAGGGAACATAATATTAACTTCCTTTAATCGTGCTTTTTCGTATATTTGGTGTCTATTTGCAAATACAATGCAAGCGAACGAAGTCGTCTAGCTCCCTGCAAGTAGTTTAATTTCTATAGATGATCTATTTCTTTGTGGTCCAGAAACAGAGGCGAACCCTTTTTCAGTAGACACTAGTTGTTTCAAGTTTGTTCTTTGATTCCATCACAGCCAATTGAAGCGCTCACAAGTCAGTCTCGGAAATGCAGAACAAACTTCTTCAAGTTTTCTTCTTTTTCTCCGCAAACTTGGAATGTATCTTTTGTCATATTTGAATAAATTCTAGAAATGTATGATCCATAATCGTTTCAGAATCAAGGTATTTTAGTATGGGAAACGGAAGAGGTTCCTATATCACTCGCCTTCTTGCCAATAACTTGCTTGTGGATTGTTCTTTCTGGCTCGGCTTATCCTGCAGTTATTCATGGCCGAGTCTTTACTTTTTCATTAGTAGCTCATTCAGTTTTGTTTAATGGTAATTCAATTCGCAAATCCACGAATTATTCATGCCAACCTTCTGAACTAGCCGTTGGAGGATAAGCATTTTTCCGGTTTCCTCATAAGATCTATTATCCTTAGGTTTGCTGTTAGCGATGTCTCTGTAGATTGGTTTGTTTTACTCTCTCCTAATATGAAACTTCTGAATACAATAGCCCTGAAAATTGATTGTATTGAAGATCTTAGTAACCATGGATGATTGGGTTCCCTCCTACATGACGGTGCTTTTCCTTCAGAGTTCTGAAGATGGTCTGGTCGTAGAAAATTATTTTACTTCCTCGTTAAGGAGTTTCAGAGTTAGCAATATCTTCATCGCAGCTGCTGTTCTGGTCTAACATGGGATACGATACAAAATTCACTCATTTGTTGTGTCCACTTGTAGGACATTGATTGCATCAAACCTTGTCCATGACTTCGGTTGAATTGGTGATGATCTGAGAAGTAGACACGGGCTTGCTCATCCTTTTTATTTTAGCCGTCGATGGTAATAACGATTTAACTTATACAGGTTAGTTAAAACTCCCACCATTGCCTACACATTTTTTATCGGTAAGTTAAACCCTATATAGAATCTTTCTGGCCACCATCTGACCACTACTTTTTGGTTGACGGGGACCTAGAATCAAATATGGGGGCATTTTGATTCCAAGTATTGTGGGTTTTGGTCTGAAGCTCACCATGAAAACCTAAATAAACATTTCCATGCTGGTTGTTGCTATTATTCTAATGGTATCTGGTAATTTCTTTGATTTTAATATGTTACTTTATAGCCCACAACAGAACTTGAAAAAGATCTTTTTATATCTTATAAATATTACCACTCTTTTTATATTACTGCTCTGGTGTCACTGCAACAGTTAGGATCTGGAGAGAATTTTTGGATTTGAGCAACAATGTTGGTTCTACCAGTCTTTCCATTGTGAAGAACGGCAAGTTGCCCTCTTACTGACTTGTCCTGTGTGCCAAGTTCAAGTTTGGTTGTTATCCAGACCTACTCTTAAGAATTTCACCATGCTTATGAAGAGAGAATGTTTGCGGTGTACAGAGTGAGGGGTGGCAATAATGCAGCGTTCTGAGGCTAAGCAGAAGCTCCATTTTGGCAGCATTGATGTGTCGCATCTGACTTTTCTTCATATGACTTCATCTTCCTACCTTAACAAAAAAGACCTCTGAAAGGACGAAGTTTTTTTGAAAACCCACGAAGGTTAAGATAATAGCAGCGAAAGAGGTGAAGGATATACAAAAAGACCATTGCAGAGCTTTTTCAACAAGTAGAAACACCGATCGACATAAGTGTTTACTTTAGAAAGGAGAATACTTTGTAGGATGTCCAATGTGTATGTACTAAATAAAGCGCATTTTATGTGGACCTCATTGTACAGATTGTTTGTGCAGACTTTGTCTCAGCGATTTCTATCTAGTTCAACTAGATAGAAATTTTTCGCATTTTCGCAGAAAAAAAACGCATTTCATCCGAAATGCGTTTGAACCATTACAAATGCACCTTAAAACTTTCCCAGCTTGCCGAAAAGCAAAGCTGAAAACACAATGTAAATTGCTTCATGACAATGCAGTACACAAACGGAAAATCAATCACATTTTCTCACAGGAAGTAATTTGCGTCAATTTTCAAAGAGAAAAAAGTCATTCTTCGAATGGAAGTTAATTTGTCATGAGCAACTAAGCAAATCAACGTCGTCAAAATGAAAAACGTGAAATAATTGAAGTCGTGATTGCTTTAATCGAGGATGTCCAAACATTCGGCACAAGAAACGTCTTTGAAATCAGAAAAACAAACTTTCCAATCCCCTATTCAGTGCCGCGAATATCCCAGCTAGCTAAAGCGAATTGAAAAGATATTAGCGGGAATTTCTCTCTTCTGCTCAATCCAGATTGTGGGCCGCCGATCAGTGTTATTAAAGATCAGTTAAAAGCTCCATTGATCCAACATTCCTTGAAATCAAATTATCCGGCTGCACCAGCCAATCATACATTGTAAGTATTTTCTTCCAAATCTAACGGTTAGATCTAATCGATTGACCCCATCTATTGCTGATTCACGATCGGAATCCTCGGATTCAATGGGAATTACATGTGTATGTACGCGGAGGAGAGTGTGGCGTGGCTGTGGCCAGGTGAAACTGACCGCATCTGAGTCTCAAAGATCTTCAAAGACCGATTCTTCGCCGAGGAAAGAAGTTGGGTATCGTTCCGCTTCGGAGTCTTCTTAATGACCGATCCATGGCCTTAATTGCTTCCATGCCTCTCTTCTAAAGTGGATCGCTTCGTTTGTTCTACGGCGGTTTGTGCTGGCTGAATCTGCGTCTTATTCTTCAAGATCTTGTTGCAACAGCATATGCTAGTAGCAGTTGTATCTATTATGGCTTTCAAGGAGGTGATCATCGTCCATCCACAACGGCGGATGACGAAACGGAGGAGGTTGGCGGCTTTAGCTGACACACGGGATCCAGCCCAGAAGACGTTGCATGATTGCACGGTGTCATAAATTGCGACATACGCTTGTTGCAAACTCTATTTTCAGTACCAGTTCGAAGATGGTCCGTCGGACGGGGCCTGAGGAATCTTGAGATTGCTTGGAAAGATAAGAAAAGCGCAAGGAGCGTTTGGTTGGTGTCACAATTTGAGCTGCGGTGGCACTGATAGAAAAAAAGCTTGAAAACCCTAAGAAATTCTCAGCACAAGTGCTATGTGCAGTCATTCTGCTTGATTTCCCTTTTTCTAGTCTTTTCGTGCTGTTTTCCCTGGTCGACTATTAAATTTGAGCAGCTCTGAAATAGAAATTCGGTCGTTGCCCTCCGCGGGTTGCTCGCGTGCATTTGCAGAGTATCTTTGGATTTTGTGCACGGTATTTTAGTGTCCCCTCATGGAAATTCGTTGGGAATTTCCTTAGGGGCACAGACGTAAAGTATAGTTTTAACATGCTTAATTTAGACCTTTGCAGCTTGGAAACAATTTTCGAGCGCGTAACAAACACTGTTGATACATTTTTCTGCGCTGTTCGGTTTATTTAAGTTCCTTCACGCATGCAAGTGATAAAAGCCATTTCCTAATAATTGCTTGGAAATGTTTCGCTTTCTACGTCTTCCCAAATCTCCCAAAAATGAATAATGAAACGGATTTATCGCGATGCATTCCATAGATCTCAATAGCTCTTGCGAAGACGTTAAAAAAGTGCAAGTTCAGTGTACATCGGCTATCTTTGAGGGGGTTTTTAATTTACTCGGCTCTAAAGCTTATTTTATTGCAATTTGTTCGTGCAATTAGTTAGGAAAAAAATAATCTCCTTGATCGGTTAGATTGGCTCAAACTCACCTCATCAATAAAATCCTGCACGTTTTGTTGGACATCATCAAGGTAACAACCGTGGTCAGTGAACCACATCGTTGGGGAAGCAAATAAGCTGGCCAGGTAATTTCTAGGTTTTTGTTGCGGAACCACTTTTTGCATTGTATTCCGCTCAATTCGCTGGCAGAAAACCTAAAGAAAAAGTAATTCGGTTTGAATCATTTTTGACCTTCTTTAAGTGCGCCATGCTTGCGATGAGGCTTTTTGGTGCGATTATGAGCGATGGATTTGGATAAGTAAGAAAACAAATAAAACATTGACATCTATCCAAGTTTTTTACATGAAGGAAACCTCATTTTTCAAGCATGTACAAGCATTCGATGTGTGTGAGTGCGAGTGTAAAAGAAAGGGGCAAAGAGAAGAATTTTTTAGCGATTTATCTTGATTATACAATAATTAATTTCCGGCAAAGTCATGAACTGCCAAGACATTGTAGTTTGGAGATAGATATGATGGCGATGAGAGAAAGCAAGTTTTGTTGGGCTAGATTTGGTTCTTTTCGAAACGGGTGAGGTTTGCATGCATACCTTTCCTTTGTCGCGCTAACATTTGTGGTAAGGAGAAAGGTTTTCAGAAATGGGTCACGAAAGCGACTCATTAATTCCGCCTATCGCAAGCGTTGCATTGCAGAAAAAATGTCTTAAAAAAATGATTAAAATGTTTTCAAATATGCAATAAAAAAGAGCAGTACAATACAGTTACATATATCATAAAAGTGATTGGAAACAATGACTGTCGGTTTTCTATTCAGTTGGAAGATCTCAAGACAGATAAATTTTGTTTCTTTTTCGTCTTCCACCGGGCAAAGATATGGAGATAATAATGGCAGTTGGGTTTTTACTAAATTCAATTTGGGTCAAAAATTTCATTTTCACTGGGTGTTTGAAAGTGCGCCATGAAACAAATTGGGGACATCTTTATTTGAATGTTAACTACTGTTTAAATTGAATTAGCTGAAATGATTTTGCACTCTCGAGTTGCAGTCGTCTTTTGTCTTGGTGGTATCACAGTGAAAATATTTGCAGTAGGTCCTTGACAGTGCGAAATGAAAATTAATAAATTTTTATCGAGTCAATCGAATCGAACATTGGAAAGCGTGTACCTCATCAGAATACTTTCACTTTTCTTGGAATGGATGCACGGAACGTTGTTGAATATGAAAAAAATTTGAATATGTAAAAAAATAAATATGAAAAAAAAATCTGTTTTTTAATAAGAAACGAACAATCGTCCCGCTTCAGTGCTCTGGTTATCGGGTTTATTTTATCAGAATCATTTTTAAATAAGTTTGATTTTAGCTGAAACCGCTGTCACATAACAGGGACATCCAAATAGATGTCTGCGGCGCCTTCTGCCTGCGGCGTCAATCTAACAAACGAATATGATAAGTCTCTTTGAATAAATTTTTTCTGTTCAAAAAAGTTTAATATAAGCGTTGATTTTAGATTCAAATTTAAATTGAGCTGAGAGCTGTGCTCAATTTTCAGATTCTTTGGTTTCCCGGTCGAATTGACTAATCTTCAAACTTCAATTTACCAACCTTCCCCTTGTATTATTTGCATCGAAAGGTTTTACATGCAGGGATATGATACCATGATGAAATTTTCGAAATAGGTTTTAGTGTTTCACCACTAGTCATACTCGGAATTAAAAGTGTGTGGTCAATTTCTGCAACCCCGAACCAAGCGGCGTGGATGAGTACGTTATTTTACAGCAACTATACTTTGTGCTAATTTGCGATATTTATGCTATCTGCTACAATTTAATGTAGCGATTTTATTTATGATTTTTTTTTTATAGTAGTATCGTGAAATATTACACTTATATATTCCATATACTTATATATCCATACTGATATATCCAAAGGTGCACAGTTCTGAGAAACAGCTGAAATTGCTTTACCATGCCAACCAAGATGGTCATGGAAATTAAAAGTCGTTAAACTAGACACTCCGATTGTTTCTACAGACTGCGCTCCTTTGAAAGCATCCTCAATGTGAACTTTTCAACAAAGAACAAGTTTCTCAATGTTTCAGGTCGAGAAATACGCCCGGCTTTGAATAATTATCGGTGACTTATCCTGTCACAGTCCTATCCTGTATGTGCGAATAGTCCTGTCTTGTTTGAAAATGTTGCACCGCTCCGCAGCCGTGGCTTTGTCAGCAGAATTCTATGGGAAGAGGACATCTGTAGTTGTAGTTGAAAATTTTCGTTCAGGTTGACTTGTTCTTTCAATGATACCCCACTGAATATCGGCATGAATTTTTGAACCTTCTAACAAGTGTAGGTAAAGAGATGATACGTTTTCTTCCATCATATTCCCGAACCCCAAAAGGGATAGAAAAAGAAACTTTGCGCTTACGGTCGCATATGTAACAGAAAAGACTCCAGGATCGTGTCGGCGAATTTTTTTTTACTACCATTCCAACTCAAAAATGAACTTATATACTTGGAAGTATGTTAAGGTCGTTCTACTGGTTCTACTTATAACTTTCCCTAGTCAAACTGAATCTTTTTCAGAGAACTTGTCGAAACTCTTTGGAATCACCGATTGTAAAACATCTCTATAAACCCAAGCTATCAATATAAAAAGGACTGCACTCATTTCTGCTGCAATTTTCTGTGAACGAGAATAATTCCTCAATGGAATTTTTCGCACTCTATTCATGTTGTAGTTTGTTTTTTATGTGAACGCTTATTGTATATCCGTTTGCTTGCCTTTGCTATGCTTACTATTGGCATAAAAGTCTTCCCTGGTGGTTTTAGGGATCGGTGATATTAATTATTAAGGTGTGTCACCAATCGTACTCATTCCCAAAATAAAAACAGAACACAGATATATTCACTTGTGCAGGAATAAGGCAATCAGGAGGTCATCTTTCACAAGGATGGAGAGAGGTCTCTCAGAAACTGTTAGTGAACATTTTCAGTTTTATCCGATTGGTAGGAAGTCTGTTGAGTCATCGTCTTCTAATTGCATACTTCAGATATTATATTGCCTGCTGCCGT
The DNA here is from genome assembly GCA_954870665.1 of Stratiomys singularior. Taxonomy (NCBI): domain Eukaryota; kingdom Metazoa; phylum Arthropoda; class Insecta; order Diptera; family Stratiomyidae; genus Stratiomys; species Stratiomys singularior. Next base: position 5,499,950 of record OX940881.1, on the reverse strand, counting down.
ACAACAGATTATATATTTTGCGTCCAGGAGAACAATGTCTTTCCTTTGCCATCTGACTCAATGAGAAATCTTTCTATGTTGCTAGTACCTCAGGGCATCGAGAAAATGGAGCCTTATCTGACGGTTCGTCCTTATTGGACCCTTGTCAAACAGTTCCAACCTGTTGTTTCCAGCTTGATCGAAAGGAGTGTTCAGGGAGTAGATGAGAAGTCTCGTATTGTTGGCAGTCCTATACCCCGTGAATGAACAGCCTCGACATGCCTATCAAAAGTTAAGAATGACGGGAGTAGAGGGTCGATTGACGAATTCCAAAAAATATATTTTGTAAATAATGTTTCACTGATTGTATGATGGTTGTTGGAATAAGGCTACGCTCCGGAATCCTGGATAATATTCATGTGTCTATGACTCCCCGTTCATTTCTGATGTCTAACATGTCTTTTCAACCGTGTTGTGCCCTGATTTTGGGTCCCACAAGTGCAACAATATCTCATAAATAAACGCAGCTAACGACTTGAAATCAATTCGCAAAAAACTCCATTAACTTTCTCTGGCCGCACGAAATTCCATTCTTACGTCTTTAATGAAACTTATATCGTTATTAGATTGCATGACTACACTAGACTCATCCTATGCACTACATATGTTTACTTGCATAGGTGCATTCCTAGTCGGCAAAGTGTTACAGCCATTTTTCAATATGTCATAAAAGATAAACGTCTTGCATATATATAGAAGATGTAAGCGCAAAAGATTATCATTGACATTGATAAATGTTACGAACTCAAAAGGTAGTCAAGTTGTAATATGGATGGAGCGCTGCATCGCTCATAGTAGACTTTTATTAGATGTGCCGGCTGCCTCAAAACAGAACCAAGCCTTGCTCAAAGGAGTTTCTCAAGATCAAGGGGGAACTAAGACATTGTGTTGCAAGTGTTTTCAATGTTTTTAAGGTTGGATAAAGCAATCAAGCAATTTGTTCCTGCTCGACTACATCTTGATTATGACTTTATTGAATGGGATCTTGCACGTCTATCGATGATTGAAATACTTACCTAGTATGAATTCTTCGAGCTCATAACATGTCGTTTGTCAAATCAACGTCAATGGATAGATAGAACGAACTAATATGAAAGGCGACTTTTTTTAAGGATCATATTAAGATTTCTGATAGCAGCAATATAAAGTGTGAAATTTTTTCCACCATAACAAACCAAATTGTCGCAAGGAAAAAAACGTTTAGGCCTAAATTAAATGGTAATTCAGCATCTGAAGGATTCCACGAAAATGCTCTGAACTACAAACACCATTCTCTTGCTTTCACTTTAATTGTGTATTTCAGTAGTAAACATTGGTTAAGGCATGCGACAAAAAAAGCGCAGAGGAAAACGTTCAAGCCATAAATCTTCATTAGACAATCAATTGTCCAGTGTAGTAATGAATGTTTTGTTCTTCCTAAACGTTGGTAATTAACACTAAATGTTTGATGTATTGGTGATTTGCCTGCTCGAGGCATTCTTCTCTTTTACGGTGAAGGGAACTTCCAGCAAAGAAATTAATTGTCCGGATGACCTCAAATCGCATGATTGTTCCCAGAAGCCGCAAGACAGCTGATTGAATAGACGGAGTTTGGCGTACGATTTCTTGAGAGATCCTAGGAACGCTGAAGTCAGCGTAACCAAAAACGTTGGTCACGAATCAATGACTGACCGTTTCTTGTTACGTTCCAGCGATATTCATTGTTAAGCGGTCATAAAGGAAACATTGAAGTGTTTTCACGTTAAATATCGGCTAGGCAAATCAGTTGAACTGTGGGAAATTTGGTGAGATTCACAAGATGGCACCAACCAACTACCTAGAATCTAAAGCTGCATTTGTTGATATTCCCAACCCTTTCGCACGGGAGACTATCTCACTTAAATGCGGATCGTTATGAAAATTATGTAATTATCAGTAATCCTTTCGTTTTGACCATATGCCTGCAACACAATTCCTAATGCTCTCCGACGGCAACTATCCGCTGAGAAGTTAGGAATCTTCCACTCGTACTTACTTCGAGTATGTAAGCAACAATCGGAAGCTGAATTCCTCCAGCAAAGTATCTTTGAGTGCGTTGCATGGAAATGGTACTCGCCTTTTATTACTTTTACTGCTTGTTAATTACAAGTGTCAGCATCAAAATAATGGAAGATTGATTTTATGGGAAATCTTCACCACACATTCATCGTTCGTTGCGGTTGATTGTTTCTTGGCAACTTGATGAATGGTTGCAACTAAAAACGATGCGTTGAATCATGTTTGATGCATATTAAAATGTTACTTGAAAGGTAACTACTAAAATTTGAAAGATGTTTCATGTCTTCTTTATGACTTTGTGGAATAGTTAGAGCAACTTTTTTTCTTCTTCTTCTTCGTATGTCCATCCAAAGTGGGCAATTGTTAAGTGAAGTGAAGCATTAATGTACGAATGTGAGCTGGAATGTTGCATGATGAGGCTGAAAAAAGAAATGAATTTAGGTCAATAGACCAGGGAAAAAAATGAAGTGGCATCAAGCAAGCATATATGCTTGCATGTCTAATTTATGATGAGGGAGTGTAATGGAATCTAGAAGTAAATGTAATGTTAATGAAAAAGTTGGGAAACACATTTTCCATATCAAAGATTCCCACAACCATAAATTGGTGTGCATTAAAAATTTTTATGTGAAAATGCAGTGGGAAAATTTAAATAGTGTTTACATACTCTGACAAGAGAATGAAGTTTTTAGAGCATGTTAAGACATCAAGGTATTTATGGATTAGAAAAAGCAATTAAAATGGATAATAAATGAGTAGGCGTGATGGTGAAGCGTTTTGGAAGTAAAATAAACTCTTGGTTGGGCTAGCATTGCTTAAACACAATCATGTGGGACCACCCATGTTGGATTTACATTTCACAACAAGGATTGTCAGTTATTCAAATGGAATCCTGCCATGGAAGCAACGCTATGAAGGGTATCAAGTCGGCAAATGAAATTGTTCTTTCGATGAAGTTGTCAGGGCCAAACGCAGTTCCCTGGTCTATTAAACTATATGTGCAACCGCCAGCGTATTCTATCTATGAGGTTTAACTCTTATTTTGCGTAACAGGAACCACGATTTAAAACTTGTATTTTGAAAGGCAAGCTGAGCGTTTGGTAGGCGCAACGAACACTCCTCTTCAGGAGCTGCCACCACCAACGCCTGGGACAATCAATGCCCAATCTCAAATTATACTGTGTTTAGTGTACAATCTCAAAGGAGATCTTTCTGCTTCCTCGTCATGAGCTCCGTAGGTATCTTTAATTTAGATTTCTGCTCGTTTGGCATGTTGGCCTAAAAGATTGGTGTAATCTAACATTACCAAGATTTTTGTATTTCCTCAGGAATTCTTTTGTCATCGTTTTCCGTGTAGTGCATTTGCTTCCTGTGGATTTCATTTCGTTCCATTTTTATTTTTGGTAGTGGCACTCTGATGGTATCTGTTCTGGTTGCATTTTGATCGGCTGATACAGTTCTTGTTAATCCTTTTCTATTTCTTTGCTGGATTGCTGAGAGCCTCGTTTTCAAAGAGATAATGCTTGTCTTTTTGAATGCTGTACCCTGCAGTGTTCGGACTTGTTTTGTATTATTTTTCATCTCATATCTATTGATACAGTAATATCACAGTATGAGAACATTTGGTTACTGTTTGCAATAGCCCTTTAAAATGATTTATTGTAATATTTTCATTAAATAAATGAGCCCTAATTAAAGTTACAAAGTTTTCGGACGTCTTGAACAATGACATAGAATTGCTGATAACCAGTAATAGGAAAGGAATTTGATATAAAATTTCAGCTGACCGGCAGATTGAGTTTCGTTTTGTTGGTATTTCACAGATTTACGAGTTTATGTCTGAGGTACTACCTAAACTCGATCGATAAATATGACATGCAGAAGAATTTAATTTAATTTAAATTTAAATGGATTTTATTTGAATGAAAATTGCATCATTCCTAGATTCCATAGTTATTTTCGATGCAAGTGCATATCTCAGCGGTATCATATCACTAGTTCATTCTGAGATGTTTATAATTTTAGTACCTTCAGCTCATATGATGATAAATGAAGGAAGCATGTCCCAAGATTTACCCTATATATAGATTTTTGACAGTTTCACATTACTTCCTGATCCCTGAATACTCGCGTTGACTGTTTTATCTCTGAGCTAGTCAACTATATTTCATCTTCACGACCTATTAAAATTAAATGCTAGCCCAGAAGTCGGCAACATAACAGGCTCTTCGGAAGGCTCTTGGATTAAGATGCGGAAATTATGGGAGCCATCACTCTTCAAGGTGTACCATCTATGTACATGTATCACCTCTTATTATGTGCAAAGAACGATACTCAGCTTACATTTAGGTGAATTGTGGATGTTTCGCCAAAGGAGAGTAGTTTCAAAAAATTTTCCATCGTAAAATCTCATCTTAGTGTGTCGTCCACTATGAGTATCTGCTTTGGGATAAATCTATTTTGGGATGTCTTGATGTCGCCTCATTGGTGCAACCAAAAAGATAGCGAAGAATAATTACTTGAATCTTTCACGCGTAGCAAACATATCTTGCACCTATCGGAATAAAAGGACGACAAAGATCGACGATGAAAAAAGTGAAATGAAACCAACAAGAGGTGGCAGACATGCCTTTTTTGGGGCCTAGGGTGATATTTCTTGGGCATATTTTCACTTTAATAAATGTTGGAGCCATGTGCTGTGTTCATCGCCACATTTAAAACGACGGATGACCCTTCTCAGATAGTATCACGGTCCTATGTTGTCACGCTTTTGAATGCAATGACTTTGCTATGACTTGGAGGCCACTTGGGGAGATATGAATAAGAAGTAAATGTTGCTTCCGTTGAGACAATGTGCCAGCCACAAAACATCATAAAATATAAGAATGCTTTCATTGCTTATACCATTTAGTGGTCCTCATTCAATTCTTTGAGTTAAAGTTAAATTACAAAGAACATTTCTATGTTCCAAGCTCCAAATAGCAATCAAAGAAATAAAAATAAAAACTTGGTCGAAAATCTGAAAGTTTTTCTTGAAGGCGAAATTTCATTTTCCTAAGTTCATATCTGAAAATCTTGCGGGATGAAGAGGTGGCAATGCAGAGGGTGATGGCCATCTTCGTGTTGCATTTTGTTGCATGTCTATTTTTAAAAGTATGACAAACATTTCCAAAGGAATGGTGACGATGGAGTCTAACTTTTTCTGCTTCTTGTCTTTGGGGATTGATGCGGACAGTGACGATAGTGATCATTCTGAAAATGAGTCACCTAAGGAGCAAAAATGTATGCTGCTAGTACACAGCTAGAGTGTGATACAATGTGGGTATTTGATGATGTTAAAGAAAACAAAATCGGGCCGTCTGATGTCAGGGAGTAGTTTATTTATGGAGGAACAAATGAAAGTGAAAATGCTTTTATTTGTTTTCGTCTTCTTGAATGATACAGCGATTAGGGATTTCTAAAATACAACTCTCACAGATGAAATATCATCAGGCTTTTGGTGATTTAAACCAACATAAGTCAGAGGATTTACAGATAAATCAGATGATATGAAAGGACTGTAACAGCAATGTCAAGCAGCATCTACACATGTTGCATGAAAAGACGTGAGCATATATGTATATGAGTAACATTAAACTCTTTCATCTTCGCAGTGAACTAACGCGCTGAGTTGTTTTTATGAAGCACTTTTGCGTCATGGCCCGTCTTAGATTTCTAGATATCTCATAGCATCAACATGCTTTATCTATTCAGATTGACCTTTCGTCTTCTCCACGCTCCCTCGATTGAAGCTCCGAAAAATTAGCTTCGCGCTTGTCGGCTCAAATAATAGTTCTTTTCCGTTTAATCGAACATCTTAGCTGCCGAATTAAACAAAAGACTATCAGCGCACATATAAGAGAGGAGAAAAAATATCAACGCAACGAGTTTTCACGAGTAATTACTGTTCTTTGACTTCATCTGATTCACCTGTAATCGCGAGTTTCTTTTGCCGCGATGCAGACCAGACCAACGAAAAGTATCCAAAATAGAGTACAATCTACGGAAGTTCCCAATTACCGACCGGTTCCTACTGACCATCATCTATCCATTCTTCATTTATTGTTTCTACGAAATTGATGATGAACCAACATTTTAGCCAACGTTGTATAGCAGCTACCAAAAACAAATTACTTGGCTGACCGTTAGGGTGATTGGTCAAAGCTAGCGAACAATTGGTTCTAATGAAACCTATGAACAACAAATAATGGAAAAAAATTCGAAATTATATTCTTGGTACGTATTCTGAGCTATCTAATTTTGTATGGCTTGCGGACGAATATGGTTGGATCGTTGAATTGCAATCTAACCAATGAAAAGGAAGAATAATTACCACAGTTATCACCATTTCAATATTCTTTTAGATATGGTACTCTTACTATTCCGTACGAGGTGTTATTCGGTACTTGAAGATTGGTGTCATTTAAGGGCTGTTGGTAGTTACTTCCACTTTAAGCTGCATTGAAAAAAAGCGAAGTAGCCAAATATTGAAAATATCCCAGAAGTTCCCTCGTCCTCAATATAACATATGAGTGTCTCATATTCATTTAGGATAGTTATTGGTGCTCGTTTCAATTGGTCACGAGCTTCTCCGCGCCATCGTCATTTTCAAATCGTTGACATACTACGACCTTTTTAGGCCATCAAAGCAAATGAAAATCGCAAGGTAATTCAGACGTAATGTAAGGATATGAACAATTTGGATAAGGATAACAACAAATTGGGTTAGCCATAAACCCCTCAGGGAAAAGTTCAATGGACAATATACCTCAGTGGCTGAAAAAGCTGTTGAAAGGACTTTGCCAGCTAACAATTGGGTTTTGGTATTTACTGAAAATACTACATTTTCAGCAACCTTTTCCATGCAGACTATTTTTAATTCGGGAGTTGATAGCCAAATCTACGTCTGACTATGGATGACAATCGTATTCAAAAAACGCCCCACTTTCTTCCACAGACTTCTCCACGAGCGTCTTACGCGGTGTAAGACGTCTTAACTTCTGCGATCTTTCGGGTAATGAACCCACCATGAAATTACACTTTACTGAACGATACCTACTGACTAACAACGCTAACACTGTCAGAATGCATCACGAACAAAGGATGTGAATACTCTATGTATCAAATAAAGCAAAACTGAATTCTCCATATTTTTACCGTGCAGAAACAAACCTTACATCCAATCTTGTCTGGTTTGATATGGTTCTGCTGTGCCAGAAGTGACCTCTTATATTTTGGCATTTGGAAATCCTTTCCAGAAATTTTCGCTCGCTGTCAGGAGGCTAGCGGGTGTAGGCATAAATGAAGGCAGCCACCTCCTCCATTACAAGCAAGGTATGCTATTCGGAGATCTTTCTCTGGAGTTTGAAGATGCCCAACGTCCATGTAATGATCTTTTTATGCTCTTTGGGATCACTTTATATAATATCCATCGCTTCAAAGATTCTGCGAGAACAGATTAACTGAATCGATTTGTCTCGCAAGGATTTGTTTTAACAGCAGTATCGATCTGAAGACGATCCTCTTTTGTTGCTATCATGTGAATGCACCTTCATTACCAGCAGCTTAAATTCTCACGGTATGGTTAAATACTTTCGGTGCTCTTGAGAAATATTTCGATGCTCTGCAGTATTAAGTATTGATTTTAAGGAACTGCTAAGCGACCGGAGTCGGATTCTTGTCACACTAGAGTATAAGATCACATATCAATAAGATGATGGCCATGTGTCTTGCTTGGGACAGCGTTAAATTGTTGGCTTAGATGCTGCTACCGAATAAGTTAAACTGAGGGGAGGGGTTCATGATCGACTGTGGATTAAGTCTGATACTGAGTCTGGAAATCTGAGGTGCTTGATTTTACTGAGAAAGGGATTCCCAGAGTCTCACCTTTTCAGTTTAGAGAACAAGTGCATCGACGTGGACGATGAACAAGTCCACAGTGTAGCTGAAACCAGCGCTTATACTTGGAACAAACCTCCAATCTAACGGTACTCAATCAAAATAAATGGAATTTCAATTGGATCGGTAAATTGTCTCTCTTTTACTGTACACCAAATACTTCGTTGTCAATACAATAAAAATTTAAACCTATTTTTCTGCTTTTCTATCTATTTCTGAAAGAAGTCACCCTAGAGTCCAAGAAAACGGTCTAGTACTTGATATCTGAGCTCGATGATTGGCTCGAAGGAGACATTTTTACACCCAAACAGGAAAACAGATTCTATGCTGTCAAATTGTCATGAAAATTTAGAAGACAGTTGTAGCTCCTGTATCGATAGGTTTCAATGCAAGGAGTTTGACCGGTGCATCTGCATACCCTACAGTATCTAAATCGGACTGCTATTTCGGATAGGAATAAATTGCTATTGAATGGGGTGGTGCCCAGCATCCACAATGGGTGGATGAAATGGACGTTGATAAAATAGTTCGAGAAATGGAAGATTGTAGTTTTTAGCAGGAAAATTCGTTAAACGAGACACAAGGCGGACAGACTGCACGCATCACCAATCGTTTGGAAGTGTGGCTCATAGGAAAGTATAATAGTTTGCCCGCTGTAACGTCCTGTGTGGTCAGCCCTTTATATGGGTCTGAAGTGTCGCTGGTACTGAGCGTTTGACTATGGACTTTCGCAATTGAATGCAATGCTCATATAAGAACCATTGGATTACTTTTACTTCATTTTTTCTTTTGAAAACTATTCTTGCAGGTTTATAATTCAGCTACAATCAAATATCTAGCAGCTTCCAAAAATCTTAAAATTAACCCTTTAGTGGATGTAAGAACAAATATTATTATGTTGAGAGTATAAATTGAATTTATAGAATTCGTAATGCAAATTTAAACGTTATAATGTTTTTTTTCTGGCACACGATTGAAGGCATGTAACACACATAACTTTCTAAATAATCGCAGCCACCTATAAGGATTCAAGTAACATTTTTTGCAGAGTAATTGAAAGTACTTTCATGATTTTCCAACACCTTATGCAAATTTTCAACTGCATCAAAGACTAATTGAATAATTTTCCTTTTTCAGTTCTGGGAAATCATTTCGGAGGAGCATGGAATTGATGCAACTGGCATCTATCATGGCGACAGCGATCTGCAATTGGAAAGAGTTAGCGTTTATTATAACGAAGCATCAGGTATGTAAGACGAACATGAAATAGTGAAGTGTGATTTCACACGTATTTGGTTAGGGTGCAGTTGTCTGCGTCTCCTCCTTTCTGAAGAAATACCTCGAACCCGTGAAAAACTTAAAAAGTGTTAATCTTAATTGATAATGACACAGGTGCTGATTACTGTAGTTTACCAGCCCATACATGTATCTTGTGGTTATTCGTTGTGCATAATTTATGCAGACACGATCGCAACCATCGAATACCAATCAATAATGCCTTCGAATTGCTTTGGCTCAAATGCTGTGTGACAAATTCTTTCGTATAGCACCTGGTACTGCATGGCTATAAGTGGAACAGGAAACCTTGAAGGCTTTCCTGAAGAACGCAGCTAAATTTCAGCTAAGTCGTTCAGGTTTGCAATGGCTTTCATGCTGAACGTTCATTTTCCTCAAGCACCTGCTGAGTGTGTCTGTATTTGTTGGCGCTGAGGGGTCTGCATGCCAAGTTAGCCAGGCGGTTAGTTAAGTTAGCAGACTCAATTAAACGACTCCTTTTATAGGGGTAGTTTGAGGGTCCATTAAAAAGGGTGGAAATTAGCAGAAAATAACAAAATAATTGTGTGCAATCAACTAGCGCCTATCCTGACAATGATTACTCTGATTCCGAAATGGTCAACATTGCGGATCAGCAAGGTATTAGCTGGACTCGATAGATAGTCGCGGCGGTGATGCAATTATGCACCCATTTCGGGGTTAGCTAGACCACAAACCTCAACAACAACAACAACCGATCAGTGCACCCAACTGGAATGAGACATACCCCAATGAAGCCGCAAAACAACCATAAATGCATAGTTGTGCGTAAATCGATGGTGCATTATTTGATTATTATGCGTTTGGATCGTTACTTTTCCACATTATACGCTAGCATGCCATTAAATCTAAATTGCAACTCTGTCAATTGCTGCGCCAATTCGAGAGAGTGGTGGTCAATATCTGCGTGCGGCTATAAACGATTACGCACAACTTCCTCCCGTTTTTAGCGATTGTACGTGCTTGCAATTTAATAGATGACGCTAGCAGATTTTTTCGCGGATTTTATGCAGACGGCTTCACACATGTCGGGAGGACGTCCGAACGTTCGATAAGAAGACCACTGAGCAATAGGTTGGCAAAAGCCTTGGAATTCTCACAACTTATTGTGTTTAGTCTACTCGGCGTATTGCCGGCCTCCTGATTCATCATCAGTATTCATTTGGACTACCAATTAACTTCCTATTGTTTTGCTCTTATTACCACAACTGAATTTAGATCCTGCTGATAATAACGCGTGAAAATATTAATAAGATCATGTTATCATATTGTGTAAAGTATAAGTGAAGTAGAGCAATTTCCTCTGGGTGTAACTTAAGACCCAGCCAACACTTAACAAACTGGGTATGGCTGCCTTCCGATCAAACGCACGAGGAAGGAATCGATGGGGAGTGCACGCAACGCAACTTGCCTTATACTTATATAAATATGATCAATAAATGCGATACGCATCAAAACGCCATCAGGATATTGTTTTGTTTGCCACTTTGTCAATGCACGGTATCGCAATGAGGGTGGATAGTCATTACGATACATTACACTTGGCTGATTGCTCATGGGTCTTCCAAGTGCGCTATAAATGTTACTTCACACTTATTCCATAGTCTCACAATTCTAACAATTCAATTATTGTTGACTGCAGGCGACATGGTGGCATGTGTGTGTTATTAACAATTGAAATGCAATCTTCAGTATTCATTGTCATGGGTCGCAATTAAAAACTTTGTTTTAAGCTTGGATTTGGCGGGGAATTAATTCTTTTAGTTTTCGAAGAACTGAACAATTGATAAAAAAATTTGAGTAACTGTTGTTTAATTGTTCTTAGTATTATGGCAAGAAGAGTGAACTTCGAATATCAAGTGAAATAAAATATTAAATTGAATACGAGGGTCAAATGAAAAATATTTTGTCTTGACTACAAAGCAAGAGACAACTTACACTGTTGAGCTGGAACCATTCACCTTTTACCAAGAATTTTTTCTCATGTTTCCTTTTCGGAATTTAGAAAATGGCATCAGACAATATTCTTCAAATTTGTCGTCATCTCATTGGCGCGTTGTGGCCGAGCATAAGGAACTATAAAACACATATTCCAGGCTTTTCGCATTTATGAAGAAAAATAAGGACACAATACTTTTTCTTGTTTGACAAAAATTGAATGTAATGACCATAAAACGCAAATTAGTCTACAAAACCACACTCTATGAGGCGCCATTTCATGGAAATTCTTGCATATAAATCATTTTCTTGTCATCTTTAACATTTCGAGAAATGTTCAGGAAACATTTTTCTTATCACAATATGTTCTTTACTTGTGTGTCACAAGATTGGAGCGTTTAACAAGGAGCTTGATTTAATAAAAACATTCGAAAATGTGTATATTTTTTTAGAAAAGTCGTAGATTTTCGTAATTTCGTAATATTTTCGTATTTTCGAAATATTGGGAATCGTAGAAAAAATTTTTTCTTTTAATTCCTAATATTTCTCTGGGTAGCTTGGGTCCGCCGGGCCTTGCTTCGTGGGTCTCGAGGACGCGTTTCGGCTGCATACAGCCATCTTCAGCTCGTTCTGCAGAACGAAGCAAGGCCCGGCGGACCCAAGCTACCCAGAGTTAATTTTGGCCTGCGGCAGCACCAAAAGGAACTCCTAATATTTCGGTGATGAGTTTTTCTTTCGAGTGTGTAGAATGCAAGTAAAATTATTTATATAGTATCAAACAATATATAATTTGCAAGGACGTTAATATTGAATAAAATTGATAACTGTTTTAAGAATCTTAAAACTATAATTTATTGATCCGCGTTTCGTTTGAATGAAAGCCTTCACTCGTTTTATCATATGATATCCATACAAAATTGTTCATCAAATTTTCATTGAAAATTTGCTCTTACTACTTTTTTCTTATAACACTCTTTTCTTTGGCTGTCGTCAGGGTTTCCTTCATTTCCTTTGGCTCTACGATATTCTATTGAAATCAAGTCGCGACTGTTTCCCGACTTGACGGTGGATTTCCCAAGACGGTGGCTGACTCAATCCCAGGTTTCCCAATCCCATTGCGTAGTATATATTGGGTAATAAAGTTAATAATTGGTTATTAAAATCCAGTAGAAAGCTTGCTAGTAACGAAAGGTTGTTGTCATTTACTAAATAACCTATAGCCTAAGGTCGAAATCTGGGAGCCGATTTGTCCTAAAATAGAAGACTTGACACATCTGTAGTTAGAATCCTCTGTTGCTGAAAATGCGTCTTCATCGACAATACCTTTGTATAGCATGGTTTTCACAGATCCCTGAAGATTAATAGGCCCTACCCGACAATGATAAAATCCTTAATCATTACGAAGGGGAAATCTTAGTCATCGGTGAACTCAATTCGTCCTAATGTCGTTTCCCAGTTTGGTGTCATAACATATCGCAACTAAAGGCCAAAAAAGCCAGTGGAAGACTCAGTTATAATTTTTCCTTAGCATTTCTGGTAAGCGGCTGTCTGCATTTTCCTGGAGCATAGGACCAATTCCGATTTCTATGAATAAGTAGCGAGTCTCCATCTAGATGTGTGCCTTTGGATTGTTCCTGAAGCAATCGTGGTAGTCTCTTAGAACCTTTGTAGACATTTGTCTTAAGCTAGCATTAAGCTAGCACATCACATTCTCCACGAAGGCAGATACATGTTGTACCTGTACCCGTTGGAGCGTAAAAACAAATCCTTTTTGTGGCGAACGTCTTCTGATTAGTTTCTAAACCAGTTTATCTTATCACTTGTGGCCAAATAAACGTTTTGAAGAGTGACAGGAGTCAGTTCAAGATGAGTTTAAAAAATATATTACATTGTATCAAAGACCCGAGTGCCTAACATACCGTTGATAGTTTATAAAGCACTCTGAGGACTAAAATAAGGAAATCAATGTACGAATTTAAAGAATATATAAAAATATAATTCCTTTCTATATTTGTATATTCTTTGAATTCCTTTTTGTTCTTTGAGATGCATGTAAAATATCTTTAATCCTATTTTCTATTTTCATTTTAGCCGTCACAAGCACATCAGGCGGAAAGTATGTACCGCGCGCAATTCTTTTGGATTTAGAGCCAGGTACTATGGAATCTGTGCGATCGGGTCCATATGGAAAGTTATTCCGTCCGGACAATTTCGTGTTTGGTCAATCTGGTGCTGGTAATAACTGGGCTAAAGGACATTATACAGAAGGTGCTGAACTTGTTGATGCCGTCCTGGATGTTGTACGAAAGGAATGTGAAAACTGCGATTGTTTGCAGGTGAGTTAACTTGATTCAATGTTATTGTCATGCCAGAAAGTTGATTCTTTTTTCGTTGTACAGGGATTCCAACTCACTCACTCTTTGGGCGGCGGAACTGGTTCCGGTATGGGAACTTTGTTGATCTCAAAAATACGAGAGGAATATCCGGACAGAATTATGAACACCTACTCCGTTGTACCATCACCAAAAGTATCTGATACGGTCGTCGAGCCATACAACGCTACTCTATCGATTCACCAACTTGTAGAAAACACTGATGAAACGTACTGCATTGATAACGAAGCTCTCTACGATATATGCTTTAGAACCTTGAAGGTTCCCAATCCAAGTTATGGTGATCTCAACCATCTGGTATCTCTAACCATGTCTGGTGTTACTACATGCTTACGTTTCCCGGGTCAATTGAATGCTGATCTTAGGAAGTTGGCTGTCAATATGGTTCCTTTCCCGCGTCTGCACTTCTTTATGCCAGGCTTTGCACCACTTACGTCCAGAGGCTCGCAACAATACCGAGCCTTGACTGTCCCAGAACTTACTCAACAAATGTTTGATGCCAAGAACATGATGGCTGCCTGCGATCCGCGTCATGGACGTTACCTCACTGTTGCAGCCGTTTTTCGTGGCAGGATGTCGATGAAAGAAGTTGACGAACAGATGTTGGCTGTTCAGAATAAGAACAGTAGCTACTTCGTGGAGTGGATCCCGAACAATGTTAAGACTGCTGTTTGCGATATTCCACCAAAGGGTCTTAAGATGTCGTCAACATTTATTGGAAACACAACTGCCATTCAGGAACTTTTCAAGCGTATTTCAGAGCAATTCTCTGCTATGTTCCGAAGAAAGGCTTTCTTACATTGGTACACTGGCGAGGGCATGGATGAAATGGAGTTCACCGAGGCTGAGAGCAATATGAATGATTTAGTATCTGAATACCAACAGTATCAAGAAGCAACAGCGGATGACGAGTTTGAGGGCGAAGTAGCTGATGAAGTCGAAGGGGAATGTGTTTAAAAATTCAGTCTTCGTATTATTTAAAATTAATTTTTAAAATTTTTTTACGATACAACAACTTGTGCGGACAGCTTTGGTGTTGATTTCACTAGATCGTACACAGTATGAATTTATTTGAAATCCTTAAGCAAAATATCAACTTGAATTTCGTATTAGGTGCTAATGGTGGTGATCATTTTAATAACCAATTAAGATCATGTTATGTAAATGTAACCGATTTAAAGTGTTAATGAATTGAGTACCATGTAAAAATATTTATTACATATTTGCTTAGAGTGGATTTTTTCTTACAACCTCCTTTATAACATCAAGAAGCAAAATTTTAACCAATGTCCGTTTAAACGTAAGAACATAAGAATGCAAATAGAATGCATAATAATCTATTTTATATAAATCAACACTAAAGCTCTAAAATATTATGAATAGGTTGAAAAAATTATACGTTTTAGACATATTGCATTATTAATGGTTTCCATTACATTTAGAAATTATTTATTTTTTGCTAGAAACCAGAAATCCCATAGCGCTCTTCCTCTCCCGTCAACTAACAACTAAACTATTTTCTCAATTAAAAAATCAAAACACGAAACATCATCCATTTTATTAGTTTTCTGCATACTTTTTTATTAAAAGTAGTTGTTAGATCCGATCGACCTGAACTTGAAATGATTTTATTTTTTTCATTGTCCTGTTTTTAACCCCTGTGAGTGTCGTAATATCGTAATCGTGTCGTAAATAATAATTTACCAATCGAACTAACAGCAATCTTAGTAAATATTTTCATATACTTCATGTTTTAACCAAAACCATCGAAATCAATCAAAATAACATCCACGAAAGTAATTAAAGGTAAAAGAAAAAAATAAAAAGAAAATATGAAGACTGAACGACGCAACCCTACAATGATGAGGACCAAGCATTGCTACGCGATTTAAACATGTGAATAAATTTTATATTGTATACCAATCGTTTCCTTTTTGTCATATGTAAATTGTTAACATTTACCAAAAATGAGATACGAAAAATGAATTTGTAAGCAAAGAAATATTTAATGAATGAAATCAATTTGAATAGGAGCTAAAGTGAATTTTTCTTTTGCAATGGTCTTTACTTTTTTTTGTACGAAACATAACTTATTATAAACGACTATCATTCTTCTTTTTTTTAAATAAATTACAATCTTAAATAAAGGTGAAATGTTTTTACTGTTTATTAAGTGGAATCTGTCCGCATTTATACGCGAAATGCTGGCAGTTGCGAAAGTCGAATAACAATCTGTGGAGACTTTTGCGTAACAATTTTTGAACAATTTTTGAAGATTTAAGCTCTTCACAAATTTTTGAAAGTTTGCAAAATGAACAAAGATTCTGGAATCGTTCAGGAAGGAAATCTTCAACTGATAATGACACGTCAAGAAAATCAATGACGTCGTTCCTGAAAATAGTTGAAAAATGGATTCTGCGTGTCCTGTTGCTAACTAAATCAGAATAAGTAGTAAAAAGGTCCTCAAATAGTTTCTTTATTGTGTATCATCAAACATTCTGGGTTTCCTTTAATAGTAATCCGTCAAGTCTTGATACTTTGCTTCTGTGATGATTCGTGTTTTGGGAAGAGTTCTGGGTCCTTCTCGTCATCTGCAATTGATTCTAGAGCTGTGGCGGTCACAGCAGGCAAATCGAGTTGGCGAACCAGGAGAATCCTGATGCCTTCAAATTCGAAATGAAGTTCTGTTACTGTTCCTTCCTGTAGTGAGTCCTGGGTTTACGCACGGCAGGTGATGTTGGTACTTAGAAATCAAATACTAAATCGGGGTTTGAAGATGTCTTCCATAATTTTGCTTATCTGCAGGATGAGTACCACGTCAGAATAAATTTGTACTAGGTTGTTGACCTTCACAAGCCTGCAGTATTCAGTTGGTGAGGTTGTCTTGGTTCTGACTCGGTACTAGTGCCAGAGCCCCTACCCACTTACTCCTCCAAAAGAAATGTTTGTTCTTTTTGATGGCTATGGTACTAATTCCATAGCACAGTCAAATACCCGCAGTTCGATAGTGCACCGACCGTACCTCGCTGTTACAGTATTTCATCAGTACCCATATTTCCTTCATAAGAGCTACTGGATGTCGAAAAAGTCAAGAGGAGATGCTTTTAACACATCTGAAATAGTTGGCTGCCAGTTATTAGTAACATCCTTCTAAACTGCTCAGTTCATGCTGCTTGCTCCTAAACCAATATTCACGATTCAGCTTCTAAATCATTGAGAAGCACGTTCACCAATTCTGCTAAAAACTTTCAGCGTTTGTTCGTGAAACCTGTCTGTACTCTTAGATGAGCCGTTAATGGTACTAACCTCTCGCTGACTATCTAAATTACTTCTTCAATCAACACTTGAGTGAATTTCGTTATTCGCGTTTCTTCTTTCTTTCCGTCGATATTTAGACAGGCAAGATTAGGGCCACATTTAACGTCTTTTGCCTTAGTGAGAAACACACAAGTGTTTCGTTTATCCGTGGAAAAGACGAGAGATTCTTGGTAATATCAATGCATTGCAAGGAGAGTGAAAAACGTTGGAGTATTGTTATCTTTCTTAGACAGAAAGACGGACTCCAGACTGGGGTTTTTACGAATCTGGTGTACTCTGTTAGTGATGGACATGACCCCACGTTTTGAATCTTTGGACATCCTCTAATTCATACAAGAAAGAAAATCATATTTATTCTGGCATCCATGGATTACCATAAATAATGATTTCTTTGGTCAATCGATATCGATGTTTTCTGCTCAACCATTGAAAAATTATACAAAGTCTTCCATCGTCAAAAGTTAAATCAGAAAAAACTTACACTTATATTTCGAGCCAATACCTAAGATAGTTCACAGTATATATCAGGATCCGTAAATACAGAAACCAAGTTTTACCATTAGATCAGTTCTTGCCACTTCATGGTACTAGACGGTATGCATTTAATTTCGTATTGCTCGAGGAACAGAGGTCCGGTTGCGATCAACTCAAAGCCGCAATAAGTAGTCCTGGTCATCTTCATTGCGCTCATCTAAACAAAACTATAAGCAAGCTTTCTCGTCATGAACATTTATGTGGAAGTTAAAATTTATTATGGCTACGCGAATTACGTATTTTGTAGTGTACCACGTTAAAAAAAATAAAACAATACTCTTTCCGCGGTAAAATGTTACAACTTTATTTCCGAAGTATCTTCTATGCTAGCGTTACAACAACTGATGATCGATTTCTGGTGTCATCCATTTTAACTGACCCGGTTAAAGTGCAATTGTTATGGTGAAAGAGAAATTGGCTGCTAACAGCATTTTTAGCATATGGTGCAGTGTTAGGTTCTAACCTAGTTACAATGTTAGGTGAATAAACATTATTAATGTTGGGTGAATGAACATTACCATATGTTACTCACGTGACACTTGTGAAATATCAGCAGTATCGTCAAGATTTCATTTGTTTTTCGACAAAAAAAAAAAAATGTATAAAATAGGCAAAATAGTGCTAACTTAGATCTTTTACGATTCGCTCGTGCTCATGATTGAAACGTCAAAGTGACCTCGAAAATGGTGTGGCGTTTGCTGCCAATAGCACGTTAAGTCCGGTTCAAACAAGGTTCAAAAAAGGAGGGCGTACTCAGAAAGTATCCAGAAGTGTAGGAAATTTCATGTTATATTTCAAACGTTATCATTGTATCTCTTCACAAGTACGCCGCCATGTTACTCATTCGCTTTTTAATAACTGGACTCTCTTATACAATCAAATATGTGCGCTAATGGCCTTATCAACTTTGTACGTTTTGGGTTGGAATCATTTGTAGAAGCAAAGTGTACCCGTAAAAATTCCTATTGTCATAATATGAAAAAATCATCCTGTAGTAAAGATTATTTTACATTTTTTTTTTGAAATCCGAGAAAGAATACTGTAGCTGAGATCAGGCCTTATTGTGCTGTTGCTGAAGAAGCAGCTTATTTGGCCACCTGTGTACCACATATTTAATGTTAATCATAGAAATTATCAAAAATTTTCGATGTCGAATTTTATGAAATTGAATGAAAATAGTTTCGAATATTTTACATTTAAGATAAATCTCAAATTTTCAGTTCTTGCCCTGACTGTTATTGATTAAAAGAATGTTTTCGTTGCCGAGTCTCAGATGATGCTTAGTTTGAGCCTATGCTAAATGAATGCATGGTGGTATGGCGTTGATAGCAGTTGATTCAATAAAGGGAGTAGGAACCATCGCTAAGCAAGATAATGATCAATATTTTTTTTTTTCTTTTTCACTGCAGAAGCTGGGAAATATTAAATATAGATTCTTAGTATAGTTTTAATGTGAAAAGCGTAAATCAATTATTCACTCCTACGGCGCAAAACTTTCTCTCGTTTAAAAAACTACTCAAATTGTTTTGAGTAGAAATGTTTCTTAGGGTGTGTGCTATGGCTATTGGAGTATTGGAGTAAGTAAAAATAGTTGAGCTTCAAACCAGATTATAAACGGACGATTAACGATTCCATAGTTAATGGCATGATTAGCTGAAATTGGTTGTTACAAACTTTTCTAATTAATCTTTTAGAAGTTGGGATTTGGATTCGGATTTTCCCAACATATTCGTTGGGAAAATTTTTTCATGATAATTTTATTGTCTATCTGTAACTCAACCAAAGCCATACCATCGTTTTCCAGTCGAAGTACATTCAATAAAAGCGGCCACTGAAGTGGCAACACCCAAAGCCAGATGAAAGCCCGTTGAAGGATAAAGATTCTACGAGCAATGATAGACATTACTGCCATTGCCGTTATTTTTTGGACTCACCTGTACAAAATGAGGACCAAACGACATCTGAATAGGAACATTTTCTTACAGTGGGCTGGAATCAAGCAACAGCTTCAGCTTTGAAGGACATAGTTTATCTCTGGTGTTGCTTGGGTCTGCAGGGTTTTGCTTTCTTCGTGTCGAAGATTTGTTTCGTCATTATTGCGAATGACAGAAGCAGTTTATCAACGAATTTGCACGAAGTTTTGCTTAAATCGTGTGAGGTGTAGCGTGGCAACAATTAATATAATGAATAAGGTGTTTGGGAAGGAAGAAAGAGGAAGCAAAGAAAGAAGTGAAAGAACCATGCAACTGATTCAAAGATGGCCGCACGTCAGTTAAGAGTAATTTTCGCTCTGGCCGATGTTTTTGCCGAAAAACTGCTGATAAGAAAAAGTTGAGTCTGCGATTTGCGTTTAAAGGAGTTCGTCGGCTAACTGCACGTGGACTAGGAAATCACAGAAATCAACTAAAAACTACTGTTTGCGGAATTTTAACGGAGAATCTGGAAACGACTCGCGTATGTGCGAAGTTCCATCCTCCAAGTTGTCAATGACAGAAGAAAAAATTCTCTGCTTTGAAATCGGTCAGGATAACGGAAATATAATAGGTTCCTATGATAAAAGTGTACTGAAGAGGATTATTACTAGTGATGCATCATGGATCCACGGTCGTGATCTAGAATCCCATCCAAGCGAAAGTCTTCACAGTAGAAGCATTCTGAATCGCCAAGGCTGAGCATAGTTATGATGATGTCGTCTATTTTTTTGGTTATCAAGATCTTGTTCGTACAAATATGATCCGAGAAGAGAAACAACGAAAAAATATTTCGTTGAGGTATTGAAAAGATTATGTAATGCAGTAAGAAAAGAAAGGCGAAATTTTCGCTTCCTGGTGCAGCAGCATCTAAAAAAACATCAAGCCGCCTGCGGTAGGATCTGTGCAGGCCCGACACATCTGTTTTCGAGTTAAAGTTCTTCCTTGCATTAAAGATGGCGCTTAAAGGACATCGGTTCGATGACATAGGGAAACTGGTTGAAACTAATAAGACGACTGCACTCAAGCCAACTCCGAAACAATGACTTCTTTATGGACTGCTTTAGGGAGTGGAAGCAACCCCCGGGGAGCCTGTTGTTCAACCAAACGGTGACTACTTTCAAGTGTGTCACTAACTGGATGGTAAAGAAAAGACCACAGCGGAAGTATGAAGGGAGGCTCGATATTTTGGTGAAAAGTTTCGTACTTATCAATTACAAGTTGAAGCAGTTTTAGACGGCTGATATTGATCGTTTACAAAGAATATTAATCTGTTGAATCACACAGCATTGAAGACTAGATTAGCATAATTATGTATTTAACCAGCATTATGAACACACTAAACGTCACCCTAACTCACCTGAAGCACGGCAGCCTTAGTCAAAATTTATCATAACATTTGGAGACTGGTTGAGTTAGATAAAATAGATTTAAATTTACATATATGAATCGATAAATGAGGAACTGGTAATGTCACTTTGGTGACCCACATATGATTATATGAGATAAATTGCATAATCGTGTGTTTACCAGTTAGAGAGCTTTTCACTCGATGAGTTTTCTAAAGGCTGAGCTGGTTAGGTCTGAATTTTTGATTTGATAAAAACAAGTCGGTTGGAAAAAATGTTTGCCTTTAAAATAAGTAGCGTAGAAAATAGGTTATCACGTAACTAGTTTGCGGACAGGTTTACAAAATTTTTAAGATTAGTTTTTTAAGGGCCCTGGACCTACTTCCTTATTACATGAACCAAGCTCTTTGGTAACTAGCGGCCACTATGATCGCAAGTATCCTTATGAGCTACGGAATTAGTGCTTAAAAAGTGATAAAAGACGTATTAAGTCTAACTCCATCGCAGGCTACCTCCTTACGTATCACTACTTCGCATTAATACACTTTCGGCCAACAACACACTCATTATCATCGGAAACTATTACAAATGAAATCGAAAGTCATAAAAGCAATTTCTTTCAGAAATTTATTCGTTCCGGTATTACCTGGCCGCGGATTTAGTAGGTCAGTCGCTACTCGCGTTGGCTCCATGCAGCTCTCAGCCATCCATGAATGGATGGGAAGATCTTCTTGAGCAGTGAAGAGTTGGTGTTAATTCGATTTGTATGCGAATTCCTCTCAGCAAATTTGTATGTGTGTGCAAATACCATTAAGCTAGGATTCATAGCCTCATAGCTCGAACCCTCCTTCGACAACGGTTGTTGCGCGTATATGTAATGTTTGCGAAGCGTGTGCACATTTGGAGCTTGTACAGGGAATGCATGAATCGTATCTTCTAGTGATGAGTCTTGGAAGTTTACACGACACGCTGTAGTAGGTTTAAAAGTGAAACCTGTCTAAGAGAGTTATATAAGAATTGTAAATATGCTTGAAGTAGCGTTTGTTACTTTGTTACGTTGATTTTCTTAGGTGTAATGGATACTCATGGAATGCTATAGAATGAATGATTTTAACGATCGAGTGTAGCTTGACTTGGATTTTTCTCAAAAATGTTGATGCTGAAGATAATTCGGGGATAAATATGTTTGTCGACAATAACAAGTTAAATTTGTTTTATACCGAAGAGCTATGCTCAGCAAGTTGCATAATTTACAACATATCAAAAGTGTTATTTTGGACCCATCTTATAACTTTCAATATGTTCATAAGGTATTGGGACTTAAATACTTATTTTTGAGATGGGACGGTGAATACTATTTATGCCCCAGCTGTAAAATTAGCAGCTCAAACCACTATCAAACGTACTCCTCTTCGTCAGTAACAAAGTTTAGTCTACCACTATTTCTTGACTAGGTCCTTTTACTCGCCCTTAGATTTCACCTTCAGATTAGGGAGATCTCATTTTGCTTAAGGGGATATAAATGTGCATTGAGCTGTGACAGTAGCATCTATGCCCTCTTTTCCCTCTCAACTTACAAAAATCAAAAATAATCATCTTTATTAGAAGAATGCCCTGCACGTCGTGAGACAAATAATATTTGCCGATATTTGGTAAACGTTCTGCAAGTGAAAAAGGATTAAAAAAATCGTTGGCCATCCTTGGGCACAACAAGCCGTTAGGATGAGATTGAGATTGAAAATACCTTAACAGCTGCTTCAGGAAGTAGTGAATCGTAGAGTACCTTTGGTTGCTCCAAGACTCTTGGTCATTCACAAATCGTATAATCACTTCATTTTTGTCTAGTCACTTCACCTACTCTAGAATGAGAACCTTTCTTATGCTTCCTTTGAAGGAAGATTATCTCGTACACCCTTTTCATTCATCTGTTAGCAGAATTTTCGAAACTGCTCTCGCGATAACCAACACTACTTGCATAAAGACAATTCAATTTACAGAAGATAGACGTTCCTTTCCTTTGTAACTGTTTCAATCGCTTCCAGTATATCTCTAATCAAGAGTGTCTGTCAAAGTCCCGGAACTAAATAGGATTACTGACTCTGCGGGGAATCATCATTATGAGGCGTTTCACTGCCCGCGTACCTGACGATGTTGACCGACAGGCAACTGACAGGTAATACTCCCGTGATAACCTTTCTTACCTCCGTTCTAATATGATTGGCATATTTTTTCCGTAAGTTATTTC
The DNA here is from genome assembly GCA_954870665.1 of Stratiomys singularior. Classification (NCBI taxonomy): domain Eukaryota; kingdom Metazoa; phylum Arthropoda; class Insecta; order Diptera; family Stratiomyidae; genus Stratiomys; species Stratiomys singularior. Next base: position 5,476,876 of record OX940881.1, on the reverse strand, counting down.
AAAATCAAATCAAGGTTTATTAGCGTCTTCTTGACCATGATGGTCAAGGTCTATAAGATATTCTTGACAATCATATCCGGTTGGGAATAATCCAGTGGGTCAACTTTACAGTCAATATGACTTCTAAATGTTTGCAGTGCTGGACTGAGCTTGAGCCGGCCATCGGTCGACCACTTCATTCAGCGTTCAGGCTACATCCTCTGGCAGAGCCGATCATTCTTTGATTATGACAGCACATGAATAGTAATTGTGCCGGCTTACCCGATGGTCTAAAGACTAAAATGATTGTGGAAATGAAGTACGGATCATACGGTCCCGCCCTGAGGAGATGATCCTTTGCTACCTGTATAGCTTTGAGGAGTCTCTCTCGCATGCGATTCTCTAGACTTTCCATGCACTGTGTCTAGCATTCAGGAATACTGATCTGCAGAGAGTAGCCTTTCCTTAGTGGATTCGCATAAGGGTTGTCACCTACCAACATATTGGGATAGATTCTGCAAGAGGCAGACAATGTATATAATAAGCTGAATAACAGGGCAAAAATTGTGAATGGGTTGTACCATACTGAGCAAAATGCTGTCTGGGCTATGTCACCTTCCACATTTTCAATGACGTCTCGCAATTTTGCCCTAAGGATTCGAATAGAATAGTGCATTCCTCGCCTTGAACATCAAGATCCTCAAAAGAAACAATTTCCCGAAAACCTTGCCCTTCCTTAAACACACAGCCATTCCGTGCGGTTATAAACTAGCACATTATCAGTTGTTGTCAATGATCTTTTGGCAGGAGTGGGTTTTGGAGATTTGCATTAGTGGCTGGTATGGTCAACTGCATGCCAGTACTCAGAGTAGTGACTCATATAGATCCTTTGAACGTTCGTCTTCACTGAGAAGCATGTGACATTCCCATACTTTCTATTTTTAATGATCCGTGGTGATCAGACTGTTCGTAGCAGGCTGACGTTCACGACGAAACGTCTGTTTTGAAACCAGGATCATTTTCCCTCCAGAAGCCATATTAGGAAAACTGCCTCTTCACTGAAATCTTTTAGGATAATGATTCGACATTTGCTTTTGAATACTGTTCCGAGAATGAAGGACGAATGCCAGTAGGCGAGTTCGAATTTATTCGAACAAGATACCGCAAAAGCTTCGAGAAAATTCTGAAATTTAACATTGAAATCGGAGGATGCCATGAAAGATGGAGGAAGTAATGAGCCGAGACATACTGGAGGCCGCAAGATGGGTTGTTGAACGTCTACGATAACAATGTTGATAAATCCTTAAAGATAACGAATCGAAGGAGGATTTTGATTTTGATTTGGGAGGGAGAAGTGGTGATGATTACGTGCTAGACATATTCTAAAGGTTGTCAATGTGAATCATATGGACAGGAATATTCAAAAATTATTACCAACATCAGTGGCGCGACAGTTAAATTTGGGGCTCGACCACTAGACTTTTTGCTTAAACGAAAATCCAATTAAAGAAAAAATCTTCGAAAAAAAGGATTATCGTGATTATCGTTGCGTAAAATACTTCACTTCCATTCCAAATCCATGAAACCAGCAGAAATTCACTTACAGAGACCGGTACGAGTGCTACACAGCGTCATTCATCCATAGTTAGATAGAAATGATAAGAATCTGAATGAAAAATGATAAGAATTTAAATGTGCAGACCTCATCGAATGTCTTGTACGGACAACATATCACAAATGAAATTTAAATCATTTCATTGGAATCAAAGTTTCAATTAATTGCTGATCGTAATAGCGCAATAATTCGCTGATCCAAATGATGATCTCCAACTTGCACCGTCTTGAAACGGTCTCCGTGTATTTTCTTACTGTTGTCCACGTATCTACGAATAAGTTTGCTGAAAATTGATCTCGACGTCTTCCACGTTTTTTCAGTACAAGTCGTCGAACTTCATTTAGCAATTATTCAACTGGTCATCAGTTTAGTTGTCCCAGGTCGGAAATGAAGCGAATAAGTATTGCTAATAAAGAAGGTAAGTACGAGCGAGTGCCTTAACATATATGTTAACATATGATATGTACACAATTTGATAGGTATCCAGACTGATCGATCGTTCAACTTCCAATTAAGTTTATTGCCACCTTAATTGTATCTATCGTAAAGGAACCATTCAACTGTACTGTAGCTAAGGAGTAGCTTGGAACGTCACAACCTGCCTGGTTCCAGAACTCACTCACGTGAACTGACCGCATCAGGTATATTTGTTTAATATGTTGTGATGTCAAAACAAAACATTCTGGTAATTCTGCAAGGGCAATGTCCACCTGGGAAACTTTGCTAGTGGACTACATGCTTACATGTGACTGTTTTAACGATTGTCATTACATTCGATTAAAACGCTTAAGGGGTGAATGATTTTTAAGTTCGATGGCTTCTACCGAATGATCTTTGCAACGTACTTTGCAGTGTATTTAGATAAAAATTCATATTTCCATTTGGGTTTATCAGTATACGGCAAATGAGCGATTTGATGAGCTAATACAAACGGAGAACCAAAGTCTTCACGGAATTATGTTAATATCATTCGAGTTACCGATAAGTATCTATTATCCGGAGATGCACTTACGATGGCATGCATTTATGATAAATATCACGCAATCAATATCTCTTATCGCGTCATCAGAACAAAAGAATAATAAAGCATCCTTAAACAATGCACTTACTCATGTTATTGCATTCTTGAGTATAGTAGATCCACAAGTTTTTATGTGACATTTCAGCAATTAATAAAACTATAAAAAATTCCTCTGAACGATCACTTCATCAAACAACATGGAAGATTAAGTGGCTGCAAACATATTCCTGATTAACATGAGCAGGAAATTCAACTCTTTAACCGGTCAGTTAAATTTTCATTATATGTCCTATGTAATTTTAGCTTGCCTTTGACTTTTCATACACGTCTAAGAATAATTTGTTCGCATTCAATATTAAATTGAATGTTACATGAAGGGACAACAAACCACAAATCTTAAACCGAGTTGACTGTTGACAAGGAATAAGCTGCTACGGACTCATATTAGGCGTGATGCTCCTTGGACTAACCGCATGCACAATAGTATGAAATTCTACTCCGAGCTCCTTTTCGCTTTAATCTCCTTCTCCTGTTCTTATATGCGAACACGTTATTGGACCGACAATTCTGCAGAATGTGTATCAGGCTCGAAAAGTCTAGAAGAAAGCATTCGTTATACACTCGGATATCGAGTTATTCAATCTTTTGACCCAAATGATTGTGGTCTGTTATTCCCTCGAAAATGTTTGGACTTCAAAGAAATCAGCAGACTGATACAAAATTTATATCAATTTGCCAGCATTCATATGAGCCTATATTTTTCCAGATGGATTCATCCTATACTCAGTACTGGCACTTAAATTGAGTCAAATCGTTAGTTGAACCAGCTCTTGTTAGCTCGTCCTTTGCTCCTAGATTCATATCTAGATTTTTGAGTCCAATAATACACGAAAGTTTAACTGCCATCTAGTGAACTGCAGTTTTGTGAAGCTAACAGTAGTCCTGTGACATCTTTGAAGCAAGTACATTAAGTCATAAGCACTTGTGCAATCTGAGGATACTTTGGTTGCCATAATTTCCTACAGCAACTCCAAGGTATGTCTTCGATTTTAGTTGATAGCATTAATTCTGTTGTGGATGTCCCAGAAGTAAATATCCTTGAAAAGCCGTATTCTCTCCACTAATTTGTTCCTAATGCTGTAAATTACTCTTTCTGTAAAAGTTCTCTTTTTTCTAAGGAAGACCACTACGTTTTTCTTGAGAGCTAGCTTGGGTTCAGGATTGGTCATCCAACGTGCTATCTGAGATATAAGTTTATTTTACCTTAATCTAAGCTGACAGTGCCACAGCAACTTCAGCATAGCCAATATGCTTCATTCTTCCCACAGTTTGAATCTTAGGAGTTTCTCGTTATACAAACCTAGATGACAGATCGAACGCTGCGTCAAACGTTATATAATTAGTATCTTTTGATGATCGTACACAGTGTTCTAGATCAAAATACGATCCTTTAGCTAATTTCTCAATATCCGAACTAGACATTTTATGAATTGGTAACAATGATGGCTAGTAATAATATTCTACCATTGAATACCTTCTCGCTTTTTCCGATGGATTACGTTGTCAGAACTACCTACATGTACTATGCAGACTGATTTTTTAAAAAATTTTCCATCGATGTAGCATCTGTGCGTCTACTTCGTGTTTTTCCAGCCCAAGATTACTCAAACCATGATCATAGTAGTTTGTTTTGGTTTGGTCCATGGTGCTTCCAGACATAGATGCTACTATATAATTTGTGGAGCCAATCGAATGCGGTCTATTCGAGTCTTATGATGTTCTATCATTCAGCGAAAACCTCTTCTCGTAAGGAATCTTTAAACGTATTCATTCAGGGTAAAAATTATCTTTCTTGCTCACAATACCGTCTGGTCCTGGAGCCTTTTTCGATATCATGCGAAGAGCTGTTAGCTAGTTGTTTCGTAGTGAAACATGCACCGTTACATAGGGTTTCCCGCGAACAAGCTTCATTATGAACAGAATGTGTATGAAAGAGAGTCCGTGGTTCATTTTCTCTGCTTTGCTTAGACAGGATACTTGTAGAGCTTCGAGCATCGAGCATCGTAGCTCACATTAAACAAGGTCTTATTCGTGCTGACCGTGAGGTTCTTCCAGCAGCGGGGCTTTCTGTAATTAATCTTTTCCCGCAGAGAAACTTCCTTGCCGATCTATACATCCGATATTCTGGTTAATATTTCGTTTCAAAATTTTTTTGAACTCGTTGAGTTTATCGGCAAAACTACTACTTCCTCTGTTGTTCACCGATCTCAATTGAAAATTACCACAACTTCGCTAAGCAGTCGCGAGGGATGGTGTATCTTTCTGACAGGACACAAATGAATTATAAGTAGATGTGATGGTAATCATTGCTGACTTTACCATGCCTTCACCATCTACATCTGTGGTCTCCGGTGAACGTCTAAACTTTGATTTTAATCCTGTGAGTGACGAACTTTTCGACGTTCATTTCTTTAGGCATTCACATGAAGATGAAAGGGTATTTGTGTATGTACCCAAAAAGAACTGCCTAGGATTCCGCATGCTATATATTCATAACCAAGGGCTGATATGTCGGTTAAAACTCTTCAATTGTATATCAGGGTCACAAGTGAATCTGAATTGCTTATCACGCTCAGAATGGTAGTCCCGCAGTCCATGCGTGGGTATAAATTCAGATGGAAACCAAGGCATTTACGGAAAGAAAATACAAAATAGAAATGGATGACGAGGATCGTTCGTATAGCCAACAAATTTTCTTGGAAGATTAGGAAGGAATTGTATTCTTCTTCCTTATCTGAATGGTCAGGGGCTTAAATTCACGCAAGATGGGTAGATTTAGTTCAAAGGATATTACCTTGTCTTACGGATGGTAGTTGACTTTTTTCTATTTCTTTTCTGTCATTCGCACTCGGTTATTAAATATACTACAATCAGGTTCTTAGTTCGTAATGGGGGGTGGGGGGGTAATGTAGGCTGAGCATGATGAATATTAACTTAGAAAGAGCTGGTATGTCTTCTTTCGGAAATCTTAACTCTGGAGTTAGATTCAGGTATCATGGGAAGCTCCGTCTGAATTGATTATCCTTTTGGTTATCGCCCTTCGAGGAGTATCTTTGCGGCTAGGGGGGCACAAGTGTGACATCAAAAGCAACTGGCTGTTACATCTACCAATATAAAAGTTGAAGATTATATTTTTTGCAGACAACGGTGAGGTTTCTTGTCCGAGCTCAAAGAGTTGTCTTCGCATGCAACCAGGATGTGTGTGAAAACAACGCTGCATTATATTTCAGAGCCTGTAAGAATTGAAGCAATGAAATGAACGTAAAGGAAGAAAGGAAAATGAAACAAACCTGATTATGTCTCCAGCAGTCAGGGTGAATTTATTCTCTGGCATCACGAGAAAACATTTTCCTAGCACACATATTTTCTAATCACCGATGATACTGTTGGTTTGTAATTACTTTGCGCTTTCCGTTTCCGGCTTGGACTGATGTCCAATGTCTGCCGTAGTGTATTCGTAACGATTGATATTTTTAACAGAATCAATTATGCAGAGCAAGTACTCGAATCAGTAATTAGTCAATGCATGTTATGTGATTAACAATTGCAGCAATACCTCAGATCTATTTGCATGACGACAAAATATTTTATCCTGACTAGGTTTTTATCATTTGGCATTAAGTACTTCCTTCAACGAAAGTCAATCAAAAGAGTTTCTTTTTCAACTATCTCTCGTGCGCGTTATTTAAATGTTATATGACATTAAAAATCAATTTTCCATCCAAAAGCGTCACCTACACAAAATTTTAAATATTATAAGTCATCCGAGCCTGCCGTAAACGTATCTGAAGATTTACCTACAACAAATATCCACCATGAAAGATACTAAAAAGCTCAGCAGAGAAAGAAAATGAAAATAGAAACGAAAAACCCATGACGATGTTGGACGAAGCAAAAGCATTAAAAAACAAAACAACAACAACAAAAACAACAAAAACTTCAAGAGACTCGAATTTAGGTCAGCATGTCGGTTTTAGTTGGCTTTATAGAAAGTGAAAACACGACAACTATAAGCGCTGCAAAACCAACGACCATCAGGTTAGGTAAAGCAAGGTACGGCCTGAGATTGAGGGCGGCGAGACGCGGGACTCGAAGTTACCTTGCTGCCTTAACCAGCAAGCAGGCTAAGATATCCAGCAAACCAGCTAGTTCGATGCTGGTTTGAATACTAACTATGCTAGCGCGCGCTTCGCTTATTCGGAGAATACTTACCTATTTCTGTGCCTACGTGTCGATCAATTTGCACGTGTAAATCTGTATGGAATATAAATAGAGAATGGACTTGCTTGACAGTGTAGAGGAAGGTAAGTTATATGGTTGTCGTGTTTCTGAGCTGACTGAAGTTTTGATATTCGATTTTCTGGGATCATTTGGACAGCAGATGAGATGACGACCACGACGAACAGTCAGACTTTGATACGGCGACGCCATCAAATGCTGTAAGATCAGTTCTCGGGTTGCCAATGGGAACCTTTTGGATTTTCCGGTATCAGTCCTGTGAAGAACTACTTCGAACTGTTTCCCAGGAGTTCAAGGAGGCTAGAATGAAAGGGTGTAATCCACGGATATGTGCATTGAATGTTCTTAGATAAATGATTGAAAGGATATCAAATAAACATGAGCAGGAGCAGGATCACCTGCTTGAAATAAACAAAAACGTTTGGTTTGAAATAAACAAAGAAACGATAAAAACTCGTCTTTTGAAAAGGAAAATCAGTCGCTTTGATTTCCTGTTGCCAACCTATGAGGCGTACTCCAACAGTAAAGACTGTTTGGTCATAAAAATAAACTCGTGAGGGAAAGTTTCTATTTTAAGAACAATAGTTTCCTGGATATCTATGTTGCTTTTCCACATATCCGTCTCTCAGTTTTGAGAATAGTTTGTAACGCTGCACCAGATTCATTTGACACTTTGCCATCTAGGATTTGATTCAGATGGAAAGCACAATCTTTAGTTGTTGTCTAATATGCCAATTTTTCAAATGTAAGAAGAAAAAGAAGTATCTGCTGTGCATCAAGGAGACAACTTTTAGTGTAGCCTTAAAAGTTCACTCTAAGAATCTTGAGTCTTGGATCTTTTTGATTGAGGAAGCAATGAGTCCTGCACTAAATTTTCGGTATCCAAGCTGTTCTATTCTATTCTTCGATTCCGTTGCTAGAGCTTAATGAACATTTATCATTTATTTATCGACACATCATCAATATTGATATGACATTTATCAGCCAGGACACTAATTGACAATCGCTGATTACTTCGCAGTTCTCGGTTGACTTCGTTTCCTTTTGATTGTCGAAGTTGATACCGTGTTAATATATTGGTCTTGCAACTTTTGCAGTATTAAAATTTGGGAAAAAAATAATCTTGTTCAGAAGAGGTTCAAATTTTCTTGTAAAAATTTTCAAAAAAATAATTTCAGAAAGCTCTTTTATGGCTATGGAACTGTAGAACAATACTCATAAGATTAGTGTTTCCAAGCAACCAGTTAGAATGGAATGTTAGAATGGAATGTGATAAGGACAAAGCTTATTGGGTCATTTTCAGAATTAATTTTAGTTCACGATGCCATCGTTCAAAAATAAACGAATAGAAGGGCTTAGTGGGTTGCCTCGGCTTCCTTTATATAGTAGGACTTGAGCTCAAATAAAAATGGCGACATACGTTATTTTGTAGGTTCCTGAACCAAGTTAGGTTATATGTGTAGAGTAAGTTATATTTTGCCCGGACTACAGTTGGAACGACTGTTAAGATGTTTCAGTTCTAGAAAACGTCAGTTTTTAAGCAATAATTTCAAATTCGGCATTTCCAATTCGAACAAGACATACGTCAATGGCTGGATTCTCCGTCAGGATAAGTAGAAAAGTAACACAGCTCACATATTCTGAACGACTTTACTCTATACACTACAAGTGACATAGCCTTATATGAGTCAATTATTAACTCTTATACAATACTAGAAATTTTTTATCAAAACGGAAACCCTAATTATTTATACAAATTATCCTAGTAAATATAAAAACACTTTTCGTAGATCTGGTCTCGAAATATTTGTAAACGATCTTATGTGTATAATTTAAAGTTTTTCAAACTTGATAATACCTACTTGAGATTGGTAGGTAGGTTGGTAGGTTGTACTCTGAAACATTCCTTCCGTACACTTTTATAACTGACCAAACCACCATTCGACCGTCTCAAGACCATGACTACGTCGTCTACGTTTGAAAACTTGCTGTTTATAAATGCATATGCACGTATCTTCGATCATGTCCAATTTAAAGTTTACTATTTACCATTTGTTGTTGTTTTTGTTGGTTTCCCAAAAGCATTTTAGCATTTTAACTATTTTTACTTTGCATTCAAATTGATTTTTGATTAATGTGCTGCATCGAAACGGACGATTTATTAGTATGATTAAAATTATTATTTAACACTTGCAGAAAATGTTATATGCATGCAATTGGGATACGATGATGAATTGTAGTGGAAAGAAAAACGATTACATTATGGAAATCAATCATTTGGCGCTGGCTTTACCCAGAATCAAAAATATTTGCGGAAAGGAAATGTTCAATGCTGTTATGTAATTCTATATCGAATTGCTTATAACGCAAACAATACTACACTATCTGATATTTCTTATCGTCATTTAAACAATGCTGACTTTCTCTGTTGCGGAATGTATTACCGGAAAATGTATAAGTCGTCAAAAACTCGCATTTGTTCTCTGAAATATTACGGGAGCCCATGCAAAATTCAAATATTTTGACCTGTTCAGTTAGGACATGGTTTAAGCAACAGCAGTGAATGTTAAGTTAAATAAATATGCATGTCAAAATTAAAGTTCTTTTCAGTTTACAGACGAAAGAAATATTTCCTTTATAGTTAGGCTGTAGACTTTCTCTTTCTCTCTCTGTAGTCCTTTGGTGTACCTAATTGAATACAATAGATTCTACGTTTCAGCCTTAGGCAACGAGAAAAAAATGTCTCGTAAAGGAAAATATGCATCCAGGACTCAGATAGTCTAGTTGATATTATCCAGTTGACCCGCAAGGCAACACTGGGAACACTTACCTATGGCGCGGGCTCTGAATTATTCTATAAAAGACAACAAAGCATTTTGAAAACCTGCGCAAGTTTTCCACACAAACCATTTTGAAAATTGTAAAGTTCAAACAGCAAAAAAAAAAATGGTTTTCTAACATATCAAGAAATAAAAAGGAAAGTCACTCGATTGCATGGATGAAGATTTTTCACAGGATTCACCAAATCTTTCCGAAGTATATTATCATCAAACCCTGTCAATAGAATAAGCAAATATCAAGAAAAGAATAACTTGAAAGCAATGAGATTTCCTAGGTGTTTAGAAACACTGAAAGTACGCGAAAAATCTGAAGCCCTGAAATCCTGTTTAGCTAAACACCATAATAAATAATAATAGCACGCCGTTTTTCAAGGCTACATCCTTTTATACGCATTATAAAGGTACTTACAGACTAATTCAATGACTTTATGCAGTGGCTTTTAGGTTGTTCGATCGTGCTTCCTCCCTCGGCTACCCTCGTGTTTCAGTTGTTTCTCAGAGGTGCTGTTGCTCACGCTCTGCTACTGAATGATGGGGAGGTTTATTTTCTTCTCTATAGTTTGCCTTAGCATAGCATAATAACATACAGCGATAACACTCCGACCATCGATCGGTCCAACGAATTTTGCGGAATTGCATTGGTGTTAGTAAAAATTTTATTTTTTGGTCGTATTTTGATCGTTTTGCTCCCAAGCTCAAAAAGAGAAAAATAAACATTTTTACTAGCACCAATGCAATTCTGCAGAACTCGTTGAATACCGTTAGATCGGTCGTTTGTTCGGAGTGTTATCGCTGTATGTTGTAACGCTATGGCCTTAGCATGGCCCACCCGTCTGTTCGTCCTTCCTCGTCTAAAGATTGTTCAAACAATAGGGAATGTTGTACCATCCTCGTTTGATTATAATTTCGAATCAAAACTTTGCTCGAGCTTGCATTTTGATGTTGATTTTCATCAGCGGAGATGTTTGACATTCCTCGTCGCATGGTAGTTGTCTACAGTACTCCCGTCATCTTGACTGCCTTATTCTGCCCTCCTCAACGGAACATTGTTTGTGTCAAAGTTAGGTTCTCACGGTAACTCATGGTAAATGCCTTACTACGGCTGAAGCCGCGGTTGTGCAGATGAAATAGCTACCACCCACACGAATGGGTGATAGTGACCATAAATAAGCTGAATCGGTTTGAAAAACGTTCCTTTTTTTCTTCAGACAGTTTTTCTAATTAGACATAATGCAATTGTAAAAAAGCGGTCCCTGTCTTAGATAGTGTTCGATGAAATCTAGTAAGATGTAGTATTTTTTGGCTGGTCACGTCGTTTCTGCAGCATAAATACCTTAAAAGTAGTCAAAAACCGACGTAATACCGTCCAAGCAATTTGAAAATTTTATCAATAAATCTTCTGGTCAAAGTAGTAGTAATGGGTAAACATCCTTGATACTTCGGTGGCTGATGGTTGGAAGCGTGAATTCAGTTGCATTACCGATGTCTTATTTTGCCTTTCTTAGATGTTTTGCTCAGCCATCCAAAGTTTCTATGTCAGTATAATATCTCAGCAACATTCGTCCAAATTCTTTTCTTTAAAATTGTAGGGATTGCGATTGGATTCGTCCGCATTAAAGCTACAAGATAAAATTTGTTTTCAGGATTAAATGCAACACCATCTCTTATATTTTCTTCGTATCCAGCAAGACAAGCAGTCGTGCTACTTATCCCCAAATATTTCAATTGTGAACAAAAAATTCCTACAGGACGCTGATCCAAATGACGCAAAAGAAACTTTTTCGACTTATGTACAATTATTTCTCTCTAGACCAGATTCCCACGATGGTACCTTGGGTTTTATGTTTTCGAAATCCGGTTGGAATTATTGGTTTTAACATCAAAATTGTCTTTTCACAATAGACCTTAGAAATTACTCATACCATTGCGAAAACTATGAAATAAAAGCAGATTCTCCTTACGCCGACTACATCAATCTTGTGTGAGTCATACGCTCGAATTCGTTCCAACAACCTTGCAGATACTATGACGTATGCATATGTATCTGAAACTTCGATGAATTTTTGCGTGCCGTTTTGTTTGCGAAATGAAACAACGACCTACCAAAATAATTTGTTTTTTATTTAGCGTTCAGACCGGATTCGTTTGTTTGGGTATTCCCTGACCTTCATCAAGGAAATCATACTTGCTCCACGCTTTTAATCAGAATGTTGGATATCTTTTCTGTGGTTTTTTGTTGTTGCTGCTACGACGGATTAAGCTTGAAAGCAACTTGTAGTTGTGATATGTTTATTTTGTCTAATAAATAGCGACAAAGTATCTAACATTTCATTTGGGCGATGTGTGTATAATTTGAACATGTGATATGAATTGCAAAATTGTTTTATTGCTTGTTTTTTAGACTTGGTTGAATGAAGAAATACTCTAGACAAATTGATAAGACAATAATGTGATAGTATTCGTTTGGGTATGTGAGTTTGGGAATGTGGACAACTGGTTGGCTCAGTATTCTCTGAACCAAGCTTTAACATGAAAAGTTGCATCTTCTGGCACTTTAGTTGCAAATTATATGGGAAATTTTAAAATTTTCTGAAGAATGGTCATGCTGAAAAGCTCTTAAATCAAATTTTATGCGATCGGTTGACCCTCAAAGCACTTCGAGTTAGCTCATGGCTCCACCTCCTGTAGCATTGGACTTCAATTGTTCGTTAATCGCAACGTTAATGGTTCTATTTATCTGTCAAAATTAATCCATAAACAAATTTTATTCCTTCACTTCTCTTTCATCAATGGAAAGAATTGAGGTTGGTTTTCATAATTACAAAATTCATAAAAACTTTTATAAAGCATTTTCAGAACCGGCGGCTACTCCATTGTTCCTCGTTATCTTAAAGAAATATCTATTTATGCTAAATGCTTGCTTCGGGGAACGTTATCGAGCACTTGGTCATTTGCAGCTAATCTGCATGCTTCAGAAGGTATGGACCGAGTATACAGTCATATTTGCTCATGGAAATGACTTTTATTCATAGCTTAAGAGTATCCATATGACTTCATGCATGCACATATAGTACACGAAAACTTGTTAAGATACTTCAAACACCCGAAGCTGAAATTAGGCAGTTAGTGGGAAAATTTGTACATGCGGCTTCGGAGTTTAAAATTCATTCTTTATCTTTAAATGTTAACAATTCAATAGCAGTTACATGGTATGTAGATTCATATCAACATTTCCCGCTTGATTTGTTATTACATGGGCAGTGCAGACACACTTGATTGACTTCCAATATGAAGCAGGGATGCTTGGGATAGTTTATATTTGGTTCCTGTGGTGAATGTAATTACAAGCATTAGCTATAGTTTTGTATCTGGAGCAAAGCAGAAGATTCAAAATGAGAGAGTATGCCAGTGATCGTGTTGAACGCTACTGATCAAATCATTCTCCAAAATACGCACAGCTAGTTCGATATCACTAAGATCTGTTTGATAAACTTAGACTGCAAACAGCTATTGCACCGAACACGTATGCTTAGTTTTCAGGTCCTTGCTTTTTACTTCACAATAATTTACATAAAATTTTGCGCGTTCCAGGTGTATGTCCTTTGATCTTCTGTTTTGTAAATGAAATCGAATTACAATATAAATCAAAAAATATATCTACTATTTTTATTATTATTGTGTGCGTTTAAATTAACCACTGCCATTGTTCAATTTACTTATTACTGATCTATTTGGGGATTTGCAGATTGAATTTCGCTTTTATATCGCGAAGTGTCCTCATTGTTTGTTTTGCGTTGACACTCACGTCCCACTCAACTGATGATTATCATTTACTTATTATCACTAGTCAAAATATCAAGGGCTTTCCACGACATTGTCAAATATTGACTATACTCCATTCGGCCCTATCACTGCTCAAGTATGAAATCGTTTCGGCAGTCGAGAGTCCTGACTTGAGCAAATACCAGAACATTCGAATTGGCTTGTTCCAATGCATACGTTCACTATTTACTCCTTTTGTTAACTGATCGATGAAGCAAAAATGTGCTGAATATACTTGCAATCCTATTATGATTGAATGCTTTGTTGCTTGCTCACGTCAGTGGCTGGTAACATTTTTCGGGGCGAAAATGTCCTATGTCTTTACAATTTCCTCATTCAGACTGCGAAAGAAATTCACCTTCCATTACGTTGAACAGTAGTTGAACAGTAGCACGTTGAACAGTAGTGCCACATTTAAGGGCTGCAGTTGCGGTCTTGTCCTTGGAGTTGATCTGTTGACGGAAACGTACATTTGCAGCTGTGACGTTAGTCTTCCATGACTTCCCAAGGGCGTAGCCAATAAAATCTTTCTCGTACAAGTAACCTGCCGTGTTTTTTAATGCATTACCTTAAGTACGTCGAAAGTCCACCTTGTGAAAAGAAGGTGTGATCCAAAATAAAACTACACCTAACTCCAATAATTTTTCTTTTCCCCCAAACAAAAGCGCATTATCAAACGTTCTATGAAACTTACTTTTAGATATTATCAAAGATTTGACTGATTTGTTGGGTACAATTATGATGAAATCTATGTTGGATCTAAATTTTCAATAGTAGTTTAAATTAAATTGCTGGTCGTAATTGCTTAAAGTGCTGGTCCATTTTGACGCTTTTGCTAAATCTTGATAAAAATCATTTTATGGATTAATTCATAGAAATTTGGAATCATTTGAAAGAGGCTTTGATAAAGCGCCTGAGCTGACAAAAGAAATAAATATTCCTTGACTGCCAACAATTTCAATGACTTTTGAAACGTTTCAGAAAAAGTTCTCGTTTAATTACTATTATTATAGCAACGTGACAGTCAAAACACTCAATGCAGGTCAAAAGCCATTAATTTGAAACGGACAGTAGTAAAGATTTATGATTGAAATTGAAATGGATTCGGTATTAGTTGAACCGACTCCATATCAATTTACTCATTCCAACATGTAAATAGGTACCCCTCATATCGCTCTACATTCATATGAACTCGTACATGCATTAAACATGCATGAAATTCATTTTAATAGTTAAATTCTCTCGACTTCCTTCATTGGATTCGATTGTAAATTAAAACCACCATTCTTGCCAACATTAAGATAACATAACTGCTTGGACCAATTGTTCATCGAAGCATGTAGCACACTCACTATCTATTTTCTGTTTTTCAGTTTTCTGATTTCTGTTTTCTTTGCGCGACGTAAGTACGTGTAGTATGCAAAATAATCATATCATATGTATTATATAAGAGGCAAGTTAACTTGTGTAGTATTTTGAATGTACAAATTATAGCAGGACTGAGCATTGTAAGATGTATCTTTGATCTAGTCTATTCACGTAGGTACGCAGATATATCGAAACAACCACCAATGTACACTCTCCTGTGCCAGTTTTATGTTTCAACCATTTTAGCATAAATAAAAGACAAGCTGTTGAACGCAATAAACTATTTTATCACTTTCATTTATTATGCTATTATTTAGATCTGTACCTAGATATGTACGTGCACGTATTCGAAGGACTGCAAATTTGTTGACGATTGTTTCGGATATTTTAGCTGGAGATTTCATGCTGCTTCAGCGCATACTAATTTTATCAGCTAATAACAATTATCTTCAGCGAAGATTATGATCAGAGTGGAAGTTATTTCTTTCTTTAAAAGGAGCTCAATATTTCAGTACAAGTTATCAGATAGGAAGAAATCGATTGAAAGGTTGTTATCATTTTACGTATTCGGCTCCCTTTCTTAATTTGATTTTCTTCTAAATAAGAGAATATCCGAGACCAACAATCCACAGCATTTACAGTTAAATTTTGACCAATATGCACTGATCTACTGGTCTACTCAAATTCGTTGACCGATTCATTGAACTACTTGTTGAGGGTCCAGTAACAGTCACCGCTCACAGTCTCTTGGTCAAACCAGAAGTTATCCTGGTACAATAAGTTGGAGGCTTCATAAAACTTTGCAAGTCGCAGCTCAGTTGCTCCAATAATACCGATACTAACTACCAAATCTAGCACCTCCCCCTTTTCTGCAATAGCTGGTCGCATTTTGAGACATTATATTAGATACAATTTGGTGATTCTCGATTGTTACTCCAGCTCTTAGACCTACTAAGGATACTTTCTAAGACGTTACTGTGGAGACAAACTAGCATCTCACACTTGTTTCACTAGCTATAATACAAGAAAGATAATGTAGTACTGAGGCAACTTACCAGCATTTACTGACTCCTTTTGTCTTCCGCTCAGCTTCTTCCTTCGTTAAAACACATGATGCCACAGATTCCATTGGGTTGGTCAAATAAAACCTAGTCTCAGTGTTGCTGGCTGCTACCATATTTGATTTTGAGTTTTTTTTAAGGTACTGTGATTATGTATCACAGGATCATTTTTTGACATTTAGCGATGCCAGGATGCGTTTGCCCAAAAGTTAACCTTTGCTAGAAATTGCAAGAAAATCATTTCTTTCATGTCTACTATGTTAGCGACCACAAATTGATGTTGACTAACGTTCTGTCAGTCTGCAGAAGCCAAGGAGACGACACTCTTCTTTCGTCGTTGGCACATATTCTAAATATTTTGCTTGATACAATCCTAGTCGTTTGAAGTGCTTCTGACTTAGGTTCGGACAGTCAAGAAAAATGTGCTCCATATTTCCCACTACACATGCTCTTCGCTTGGTCCTTCAGTCGTTATAACCAGGGAGTATGATCCAATCAATCCTTTTTTGTTACAGAAATTGATATTTCTTAAGATACTGGGATTATTTTTCAGATCTCCCTTAGTACCAAAGCTGCAAATATTGTACCCTCAGGAAGCCCTAGCTTCTGCTTGGGAGAGACGATAAAATTTTCAAATTTCGTCAGAGGAATGTCACTACGACCTTCTCTGACGATATCGCTATGAAAAAACAAGCGGAAGGTGTATTAACACAAAATTTCTAGAGAATACAAATGATGCGTAGGTGGTGAAGATTTAGTGAGCAATATTAACGGGAATTATAATATTTTTAGGAAGAATTGTGGTAATTTTTAATTTCAACATTTTTTAAACCATGTTAAGGCATATTCATGTCTGTTACACCGACGATCAGAACATGGCACACAATTTATTGAAAATGACATGTCTTTAGGTAGTTTCCAAAGTAGCCAAAATTTTGTGCAAGCTAGGACAAAATACAGTTGTCAAGGTACACATATCGATTGAGAGTCGCACTCAGATAAATCAAAAGGGTCTTTCGAAGCATTTCCCACTGATTGAAGAGCGGCAACATCTACAATCGGTGGCCAACATTATCAGAGATAAAGGAATCAGCGCAAGTAACCTTATTGCACAGCCACAGCACAACAACATACAGCGTTAACACTCTTGGGGTGACTTCTCTTAGACAGAGATAGAAAGGCACAAGCCAGTTTATATTTGATTTAATTTTTAATATAAAAGTTTTGTGGACTTACGCAAATGAGAGAAAATCTGCCAATCCCTATATATATAATTCTACTGATTTTAGTAATAATTTTAGTCAGATACCGTTAGATCGGAAGGTTCTTCGAAGTTTTGGTGCGTTATGTACGAATGCTATAACGCAGCCTTCAAAAACGATTGAGAATGGCATTCAAACAAAATATCACGAGTCTCACGTAAGTTTTCCACCAATTGCAGTGCGGCAAGAGCACGCGGTCCGTTGGCTAGTTTAGTGAGAAAAAGGATCCGTCATGAGTTTCAAAATGCACAGGAGCGTCCGAAAGAGCATGTGAATAGTTTGAAGACGCTCCACATAACAATAAGAAAAGCAATCGTCTTAATGATTTTCAAGTATCTTCAAACAAAAAAAAAATACATCAGAGCAAGATATATCAGGAATCTTAAGTTTAGCAATTATTATGCACATAATGAAAACATTGGTTTGTAAGAATATACCTTTCATTATGGTTAAAACAAAGACTCATATATTGAGAAAGGTGGAAAGAGCTCAAGCTGGTTTCGAACACGCGTCCCTGCAGGTTCTCATCAGGTGCCAACTCACAGGCCGGGACGCATCGATTGGCACTACCAGCTTAGGGTATAAATCACTTACAATGTTGTAAGTGAAAATGGAAAAATTGATCTACCAAAAACTTCTGAAAGACCCTTTGTTAAATTTATAATCATAGCTTCCAGGGGTTGAATTTGGCAATCCCTATCCGGTACTGCTTGTAAAAAAAATTGACCATATGATATCGGAACGAATGTGAATGGTTAGCCTAATATTTCAATCAGAGGGAAGAGAGAATGAAAAAAGGACGTATATCAAGAGGTTAAAAGTTTAGCTGCCTTATTAAAAGAAAGTTTTGTTTTCTGTTTCCAGTCGTTCGGACTGGGTTTGGATTGATTACATTAGAATTAAATAAGAAGAAGCACTTTTGCGTCCAGTAATAAGAAAGTGTAACCCGGTTTTGAAAAAGGGAAAAACCTTCCCAATGCAAAACGGCCCGGCCACAGACGATACTGCAAAAATATTTATGAGTTAAGGTTGAGAAGGATGGCTTTGTCATTGTGCTCGTCAAATGAATTTTAATTTCAAATAACTTTTTTTTTCATGGGGAATTTATGTAAAAAGTGACTCCTAAACTGTCGTTGTGATATCCAGAAGACACCCAAAAAATAGTCACAAAATTTAATTTCTGGATAACTTAGCCAGAAGCCACCTGATAAATTCCGATCAAATACTAAAAAACTAAGAATTAAATGGCAAAACATTCATTCTTCAAAAGTTGAAATTCGTTAATCGTCAATAAATAATGGCATCAACCTCTGCTCATAGTTCTTATCGTCAGGCTCACATCGAGTATGTATGCCTTTTTTGCAATCTGGTTAATGGTTATGCAATGAGTTATCAACGCTTTTGTCACGCTGACCAGAATTAATGCTTTTTTATCGGCGATATTTTAATCGGATGAATCAAAACAATAGCGAGTTGTTGTTAACTAAACTATTAATAATATACCGATGACCAGCAACGCAACAACTTCGTGGCGGCGAATAAATCATTTCACTTTCAATATCATTTCACTTTCAAAGAACATCAGCATAATGTGTGGTTGAAAAGAAAAACAAAGTATTCTTCCCACTTTCAATCGCACGATTGAGGTCACCCTCTGCATGCATAATAGAAAGTAACCGTAGCCAATTCAATCCACCATTATTATATAACCGAACATGTGTGCCTTCCAAAGGCTACTAACTATTTTTATTTAATAATTTGCATTCAAAGTTCAATAGGTGACCAAACATGAAAATAAATCACCCACAACAGCAAACGTTAAAACTCATTTAAGGAATGGCACTTGGAATCTCACCATCATCATCATCAGCACCATCATCATAATCATAATCAGCATCATCATCAGCGCCACCATCGTTATCATCACCAAAACGATGTGAGGCGATTGGAACACGCGAGAAAAGATGCTGGATGACTTTGGCGTGATCGCGAGCCAAACCCCAATTCAACCTTCTCGTCGGGCGCGGTGGGTCTTCTTCAAAAGCTCTTAGATAACCTGTTGCGGCTGTGCCAGCTATAGTTACCATACTAGGTGCTGCGAGCTATACCCTATTGTGCTGTACTATCACATAACTACACCATTATCATGTCGCCTATCTTCAGCGCGGAACACTATACCTTAGATACATGCAAAAGAGGTGGAAGTACACCTCAGACCTCGAGCTCGGGCCAGTCCAGCGTTTTTAGCTGCGCCGTTGACTATCTCCTATTTAGATAGTTAGGTATTCCCAAGAGCAGTGATATCGTACTCTGATCTGCTTGCGTAGCTTTTGTGGTAGTCATTATGGCAATATCCCAGGAGGACATGGTTGGGTGAAGTATCAGACCTAAGACTAAGAGCACCCTTGCTGCCTGATCTTATGATCTGATCTCACTCGTTTGGGATAGCATATGACAGGACTCTTTTAATGCTCTTCAGAAGCTTAAGAAGAACCGGTTGCAGAAAGGATCGATCACACTTTGATCGAGTCTGGGTATATCGAGGACATGTGGAATAGGACAGGAACAGGACGCGTTCTGTTTGAATCGGGCCGCCCGCCAGACGAGCCTCATTCAACACTGTTCTACGTCACTGGCTACACCAACTAGTCAACCGACTTACTAGCGTACTAGCAAGCTAGCTGAAAAGCTGAAAGAAGCAGCAGAAATGGGAAAAGCGAACATTTCTTCGCGTGATTGTGTAACATTTGTCTTTAGACGGAGTCGCGGTTTGCTGCTGGAAGTTATATCATAAGCATGCAGCCATTTAAATACGATTGACCCAATTTTTTTCCTATTCGTGTAGCTGCCGGGGAAAGAAGAAATAGATAGAAAGAAAGAGAGAGAGAGAGAGGTAAAGAGTGAAAAAAAATTGAAAACAACATCACAATAAAATCTGGCCGGGTAACAGAGCAACACCAGCGAAAATAACAATAAGCCACTACTACCACTCCACTAGCGCCAACTTCGAGGAAAAAAAAATTCAAGCCGAATAAAAAATTTTATGCTTTGATTTTTGGGAACAACGAAAATAAAAAGTGAAAATTATCTAATCGACTCATCGTGGCGTCCGCTGTTATTATGACGTGATCTTTTCCAATTCGACCCGGAAGACCTCGCGCGTTTTTCAAGTGATGTTGGTTCGGTTTTCATTTTCGGCTACAAAAAGATTTCCACCACTCGACGCGCGGATTAACACACTTATTAAGTAGAATAACCAATTTATTAAGTCGTAATAGATTTTTTTACAATCATGCCAATGATATAACAAATGTAAAACAAACTACCGGTGTTTGTTACATCAAACATTTTCGAACCGAACGTAAATTAATGGAAAACAATTTTGTTGACACTCATCTGAAAACATGTTGATATTCATTAGCATGACAAAAAGAAAGTTATGATACGAATCGTTATTGGGAAATATTTTGAATTTGAGTCCTCGCTCATAACAACGTGGAACCTAATTCGGACACATGACAACAAACATTGGTAATGGTCCTTGATGAACCATTAGCATCAATTAAAAACAAAATCAATTATTTAAGATATAAATTTAAATGTAAATTTATTGAATATAGTTTTCGTGTAATGAAACCTGGGTTACACTAACAGCTTTAAATAATCTGGCACTGAAACACACACTAAACAACAAGGATTAGGACTAGGATTCGGCAGCATACAACACTTATCAAAATTTAAATTAAAACTACCCTCATTCGTGACTTTTTTATACAGAAATGAAAGATGAGCTGACTTAGTTATACATTTAGCCAGATGGCAGCGCATGTACATATATTTTAATAATTTCCAATAAAATTGATCTTTTTTTTAACAATTGAGACTGTACCACGTGACCTTAGATTTGTTAAATTATACGTCGAACAAACGATGGTGTGTGAAGTCGTGCCAGACATCATAAGTACGCTAATATTCTAGAAATATGTGGAGAACTAGTTTTTGAACTGGTTCAAATAAATCCTCAAATTGACTCAAGTCAAACTGTCCTAATTGTTTCAGCACCATCTGTGAGTAAAAGTTAAAAAGAAAAAGTTGCCTGATAAAAATGTGTTATCTGTATATTGAAATAGAAACATTTGAAAAGGCGATAAAAATTAAAAACCAAAAATTAAATTGTTCCTGACGAAAATTGGGTGGTACAGTTATTTGGGAGTTTGTCAAATATTTTGGATTTGATTTTAAGCAATATTATTAAAATTATCGACTAATTTACCAAAAAAAAAACGTAAATAAAATTATAATAAAAATACAAGGTCCTTTTCGTCATTTTGATGCACCTCGTAGCATCTCATATGCACTATTGCACCAACGTCAAACGTAACGTCGCGAACTATAGGACGCTGCACAGTCGAAAACAAATAATTTATGCACTTTTTTCTATATTGTTTAGAATCTTGACCAGTGCTTATATTGATAAATCATTATTCTCCTCTGCATTTAACTTGACTGCAGAACTTCCCATTTTCAAGTGTGATCATAGATTTAATGTTTTTTTAAGAATGTCCTGACAGTGGTCTTATCTGATTATGATGAGAACAATGTAGGGCGCTGTATATTGGAATTCAGCTTGATTTTCTGTCTACTTTATAGCATATCGTTTCATTCTGATCCCCAATGTGAGTGGCTAACTAGTAAACTCTGTGGTCAGAGCAATAGCCATAACCAAAAAGCCGCAGGTTTATCGATCTTCTTCTTCTAAGAACTACAGCCCCATCTCTTCCTGTAGCAAAACATGTCCTAGGTATGTCCTTACCGATCAGTTAAGCGCACATTTTTCATATCAGTTACCACATTTTGTTCATTAAATAGGGAGACTACATGCGTCGGGACGGACAAAGCAAAATTCGGGCAACTGGCGTCGTCAATAACATCATAGACGGTAAACAGCTGATCTGGAATAGTCCTTACAGAGCGGGAGGATGAAGCAATGCAAGGAATTTCCGCTAACTGCAGTTAATCCCACAGTAGTTGGCAATTACATGGTCTTCGGACGTGTAAAAAATAAGCTAGAGCTAGCGGCTTAATTCAAAGCACTGCAGCCGAGCTTGCCAGATATATGCCGGAGTATCATTACTTCGCAAGCCTCAACGTTGTTGATGGGTTCACTTACCACGAACAATACCTCATGTTCTTTCGAGAAGCTTCGTGGTGGCTAGTGGCTGCATAAGAATTGCATTGTACCTTACAGCGTCAGTAGTAGCTGGATTCCCTACCCACCAGTGTCGGTATCTAAAAGTTGGAGATCCTCATTGGAAATTGCTACGCTATCACGATGTTGTGCGGTTGGGGCCTAATTTATGTTCAGACATAGATTTGGTTGCTAGAGATTAGAAATGTGAATATGAGTGGAAGAACAGTAACGAGTCGGTTAAATAAGGCTGGCCTAAGGTCTCGTGTCCAAAAGGACCGAAATTCGTTGCATCTCAGCGTGCGGCAGAACCAGCTTTCGTCAGTAAGCACTGAGAATGGACAGCAAAATAAATTTTTACGTCATTTTCGTAGATAGAAAACAAAAGATATGGAGATATCCAGGAAGGGAGTGTAATGAAATAAACTTTTTAGTATTTGTGTCATATCATGGAGAGTCAGTGATGGTATAGACTGGCATATGCTAAGAGCTCACACAAAATCAGTGATCCATAAAAATCGATCACTTATCGTCTAGCAAAATGACACAAATATCGTAGGTTGACAAACGTGTTTCTATTTTCTTCCAGTGTGATTCATAGTGACATTAATTTCTCTCCGTTACTTTCAATTGTTTTGAACGTTATATTCTTTAAAAAGACTAGTCATTGAAGTAATATTTAAGTTGAGTGTGAAGCCATCGGATAACTTTACTCCTGTGGAAAACAGGAAAAGAAGCCGGGACTCTTCGCCGGCAAGTTCCCTACTTAGGGATCACTTTAAAATGCCGCGAAATACTACAACTTTATCACCAGCCAACCGATTTCTACCCCTTGCCGATCTCCCGAATGGTGATGATAGCAGTGGTAAAGCAGACACCGAATCTAAAGCCAAGGTAAGAGTTCCGCCGATTACTTTTATTGATCTTCCCCGTGACACCATCGATGCAATTCTCAAAGAATTGAAAATCGAAAAGTACTCAATCAAATTGATGTCCATTGGCAAAAGAGTGTTCCTGACATCAAATGAAGACTACACGAAGTTGGAAGAACATTTGAAAAATAAAAAAGTAAATTTTTTTACTTTCCAACGGGCAGATCTCCGCCCATTAAAAGTAACATTATCAGGGCTGCATGATATGCCCTGTGAAGACTTAAAAAAGATTCTGAAAGCAGATCACAACCTAAGCGTGAATGATATCAAAAAGTTTAATTCCAACAAAGGCGCACGAGAGAATGTATTCTATCTTCTTTATCTGCAACGAGATGTCAAAATGCAAGAGCTGCGAAGCATTCGCACAATTATGCACACAATAGTACGATGGGATTATTACTCTAGCCGACGCAAAGGGCCCACGCAGTGTAGAAACTGCCAGCGTTTTGGCCATGGCTCGAGTCATTGCCATCTTCCACCAAGATGTGCTATATGTAGTGGCCCCCATCAACTATCGCAATGCACACTCACGGACAAACAAAACGACAAAATCTTGTGTTGCAACTGCAACGGTCCACACTATTCTAACGCTCCTGAGTGCCAGAGCAGGAAAGAGTACATTGAAATAAAAGGCAAAGTATTAAAACAAAATAACAAGACTAAAACTACATATCCGAGGAAAAAGGAATTCAATTTTTCGGAAACGGATTTCCCAAAGCTTCCAACTAAATCAGCAGAGACAACAACTTCTACACATAACTCTCCGCGCGCAACATATTGCTCAATAAGTCAGCAGAGCTCTGCAACAGCACCTTATTCCACAAACTACAATCTCTTTCCACCAGCAGTGCTACTGGAGATATCCCAGGAACTAATTAAAAATTTAGCATCGTGTAAATCTAGAAACGAACAATTCAATGTCATAGTAAATCTATCAATTAAGTTCTTATACGGGTTGAATTGATCAAAATATTAATTTGGAATGCTCAGAGCATAAGGAACAAAAGTTTAGAAACATTTAATTTTATAACTAATTATAACATAGATATTTTTGTAATAACAGAGACATGGTTAGGGCCGAAAGATAAATTAAAACATCCCTTATACGACATTTATAGGAAAGACCGAGTAAATAAAATCGGTGGAGGAGTAGCGATCGCCATAAAAAAGTCAATCCGTCACTCTCTCATCCCAGAAATGAATTCGTCCATTATAGAAAATGTCGGAATATTTATTGAAGAGCTGAATTTAAAAATTTACAGCGTCTATTTTCCGGGTACCAAAAACACTAAGGATAAAGTAAATCACTTCGTGAGAGATATAGAGAGATTTTGCAAACAAAACCATAGATACCTGCTTTGTGGTGATTTGAATGCTCGGCATCAGCAATGGAACTGCACTCGCTCCAATCTTACAGGACGCGCACTATATAAGCTTATAGAGTATAACAACATTTTTATACACTCGCCAGATGAACCCACATACTACTCGGCAAAAGGAATCGGCTCTACCCTCGATATAGTGTTGAGCGACGAAAATGTTAATTTGTCTGAGCTTAGTGTAATGCAAGCCCTTTCCTCTCCACATTTGCCTGTATATTTTACAATTGGAACTGCAGAACGCTCCATTGAGCAGCCAAATCAGTTCTTTCTTTTTAAAAAAGCTGAGTGGCCCAAGTTTCGCAGTTACATCAACCAAAAATTAACCATAAATCGGTTTACGATCGAAAAGCTGCACTCAGCCTCAGATATCGATGAAACCGTTGATTCTCTTAAAAAGACTATCTGGGAAGCTATCGAATGCAGTGTCCCAAAATTCAAGAGTAAACTCCAGTGGCTAGAGCTTGATAATGAAGCTTACAAACTCATTAGGACAAGAAACTCGCTCCGACGAGAATGGCAAAGAACACGACTTGCTTCTACAAAAAATGGTGTTAACAGCCTTACTACTGCAATTCGAAAGAAAATCTCTTCGTTACGCAATCGCCAATGGAACAATATGTTGGAACATTTAGACTTCAACTCGCGGAAAGTATGGAAACTAAATAAAATATTCAAACGAAAGCAACACAGTTTGCCCTATCCACTAACAGATGATAAAGGATATCAGGCACATTCCAATAAGGAAAAAGCCGAACTCCTTGCCGATAAGTTTCTCACCTTTCATTCTTTAGCACAATCCAGTCATAATTCCATCACCGATATGATGGTCAAAAAATCATTTGAAAAGGAGATGAGCTCTTCAAGTATACCACATAAAGACTTTATTCGCACCGAAGAGATAACTGCTGCACTGAAAAAGTTGAGTAACAATAAAGCACCAGGTATTGATGGAATACCCAACATCGTATTGAAAAATCTACCAAAGAAAGCAATAGTTCTCACTTGCCATGTATTTAACGCATGTCTTAGATCAAGCTACTTTCCCTTATCTTGGAAACATGCTACTGTGATCCCAATATTGAAACCAGGTAAAGACCCACATGTACCTGCGAGCTACAGACCAATAAGCTTATTGCCAGCTTTGGGAAAACTATTCGAAAAATTGATCCTAAAAAGAATCGCCGAAAACGCCGATGATAAAATGATCCTTCCTAACTTCCAATTTGGCTTCAGGCGAGGATATTCCACAGAGCATCAATTATTTCGAGTAACCAAAGAAATTAAGGCAGCCTTAAAGGAAAAGAAATCAGTTGGCATGGTGGTGTTAGACATAGAGAAAGCCTTTGATACTGTTTGGCATGAAGGGCTTCTCTATAAACTCAAACAATTTAACTTTCCGCAATACTTGACAAGCCTCATAGCTTCCTTCTTACACGAAAGGAAATATCAAGTTAAAATACGAGGCAGACTCTCCTCAATAAAAAACATTCCATCGGGTGTCCCGCAAGGCTCTTGCTTAAGTCCCACTCTCTACAACATTTATACTTCGGACTTCCCAACAAACATTAATTGCCAAATAGCGACCTTTGCAGATGATACTTGCCTTTATGCAATAGGAACAGAACCGGAGACTATAATAAATAGCATAGAACAAGGACTAGAGAGCTCATACCAATATTTCCACAGATGGAAAGTTAAAATCAATGTGGGCAAAACGAGAGCAATTTACTTCAGTAAGAAGCGAAAACCCACTATGCTTCCTGGCAGATGCTTAAACTTTTTGGGCCAATGCATACCTTGGGACAACGAATTATCCTATCTCGGTTTGGTGCTAGATCCAAAATTAACGTTTCGAAACCACATCGAACACATACGCAATAAGACATTACATTCCGTCATAGCATTATATCCACTACTAAATCGGAAGT
Source organism: Stratiomys singularior (assembly GCA_954870665.1). Lineage (NCBI taxonomy): Eukaryota > Metazoa > Arthropoda > Insecta > Diptera > Stratiomyidae > Stratiomys > Stratiomys singularior. Next base: position 5,450,179 of record OX940881.1, on the reverse strand, counting down.
CCAGCCTTAACTTAAAAAACAAGACTCTCATCGTAAAAATGGTGCTACAACCAATCATGCTTTATGGAGCTCCAACTTGGAATCAATGTGCCGAATACTTAAAAGCCAAGCTTCAAGCCACCCAAAACAGATTCCTGAAAATGGCGTTTGACAAACCTTTCTATTTCTCTACTCGGAAATTACATGAACTTACTGGAGTTGATCCTATAAAACAGCTCGCGGACTCGCGGCAACTTAAATTAATGGCTTCAGCCAGCAACTCATCTAACCCTCTTATAGCTTCTCTTAGCAATTGAAAGCACTTTCCTATAGTGTAAGTTTTGCCTTAACAATGTCTTCTGTTATTGATAAATTCTTAATGCTCAGAAAATTGTATGAGTACATTAACTTTAAAATTAGAATATAAGTAGTACATAAGTATAGGATATAGGTTTTATTTAGTTTTAGGTATTATTAGGCCCAGCCAAGGTTTTTTGTTCATTTTTTCCTTCAAATTGCAAAACCAACCGTGAAAAATTAATACCAGCACAGCTGAAACAATTACCGTAGAAGAAATGAATTAATGAATTTTTCAGAACTCTAAATTAAGTGACATGTATGTTATAACACAAACTTATTACTATCAATAAAGCTTTATTCAATTCAATTCAAATATCGTAGGACCTTATGCCATGCACGTTTTGTTCCTTTCAAAGGCGAAAATACTATTCTTAACCCACAATAACGTTTTGCCTCTGCAAATACGTCTTTGTTTATTAAGGAATATTCCTTGTTTATACGATTATTGACAAAAAAATAAAGAGGTATACGTAATGCGATCCTGCATTTTGTCTTAAGGTAAATATCGTCGGGTTCCATGGATTTCTTTTAACTTAAAAGCGTAGGAAGTTACTGGACGGAAGTAAACATTGTTGTCTTGCTTGCCTGTATACATAGACCGATTGGATTTGATGAATGAAGTACCCTTGATGTTAAATTATGAATTGTTTGACTTTAACGTCACTTCGCTCATAAGTGCTTTACAGGGTGCTGTAGAATTATTTGTAACGAGTTTCTCTAACGAGTTTCTGAATAGCAGAGTGGCACGCTTGTCCCTGGCATCTGATTCGTGATCAGGGTTCGTGTTAAGGTTGCAGAAGGCGTTAAAGTACCCATGTTCTGACAAATTTAAATACAGTAAGCTTATCCTATATTTTTTGATTTTCCATTCCAAAATGCTATTTTCTTTGCTTTAATTTTGACCCATATATGTTTCTATATCTACGCAGCTGATGATTCCAGAGGAGGTTGCATCAATGTTATTTTCTCTAAAAAGGGGATGCAATTGCCATGCACTGCTATTCGACGGTTATGTCACAGCGTTTTCTTTTGACACTTATCGGCTTGTGAGTAGAAATTGTGAGTTTTGACAGCTTAACATTTGACATTTTGACTGCATGTATGAAAAAATTTTGCTACTTATAGTTTCTAAATTATCTCTCGTTGGATCCACATGTGTGATTCGAGTTTCTTTCTTGCTTAAGGGCTGGCAGTTTCTTTCATTAATCAAATTTTCACAAAAGAAAAACATATGCTCCTTAATCGTTTTTCTGAAGATGTATAGCAAGTCAAATAAAAATATTTCAAAAAAGTTCTATCATTTTGACGCTTTTCTGAGTCAGCCCACGTTACAAATTTCCGGTAATAAGAGTCCTGATTGCACGTGAAGCATATATATCCTAGTGAACTGCTGATGATTAGCGAGTCTTCACATGGACTTGACTTAAGGACATTATGAAGCTATGCAAGATTTACGTTAATGCTTTTCATGAATACTTTGAACTTCTTGTAGCTTGTGTATGCTATCTTGTCAAACGTTAATTTCAAATTTATGATGAAAGCATGAACATTTCCAATGTTTCTCGACATAAAAATTCTTTGCAGTAAAAAGCCATCAAACCTGCTGGAAATATAAAACTCTGGATATATGTAGCATAAGACCAGTGAATGGGCTGCAATGTGAAGCGGACCTAATAGTCATGCATAATTAACATGTTTTTTCTAATGTACCTGGCAAGTAATTATCAGTTTTCCGTGTGTATTTATGAAACCAATATCCCTTCATTACGTCTGCCAGTCTAGAATACTAGTTTTTCAGTATTGGCGTATCAAAGTCTACTAGCATCAACATTTTTTCCCCGTATAGCTAGCTCACTTTACATTATCCGTATACTGAGCACTAAAGCTTTTCTAGTAAATAACTTACCAACTGTCTTTAGCTGGAAGCTATTGCAAATTCATGACGAAGACAGAGCGAAAAAAGAACGAAGATTGGTGCGGAACTATCGTACAAACGAATCGCTCCACGGCACAATGAATAGTCAATTCGCTGACCTAGTTTGGTTCATTCACTAACTTTGTTAGATATTAGATTTAACTCTCACTATCGTTTGTCTGCGGACTGCGGATTCGATGTAGGATTTTTTCATCACGCTGAGTCGATGGTATCGGATGGGGTTCTTGGTGAAGCGACGATGACGGTTACTAAGGTGGTTAGATGGGACTCCTGCGGAATTGCTTGCCATTCTCTCCAACGGTTATAGCCAAAGCTAGAATACTATTAAGTAGATCCTGCTTTAATAGATATGGCGAATTTCGGTTAGAACTGCAGTTCCTCTGAATGAGACTCAAAAAGGACTCTGCAATCAACCGAGGTTTGAAAAAACTGACTCAACTTTCTGTCAAAATCAACCCTATACCGTCCAGGACTACCCCCTTAGCCGTAACGAGTTTTCTTACTCGGCTAATTTTTACAAGCATTCGAGAGTAACGGTTTGATGTGAGAACTCGCTTGCACAGTCAGTCGGGCAAAAAGCGTGGTTCATCTTGTGTGCTGCAAAGGTACCGATTATGCAATACCAAGAATTCCATACTTTTCTTTGGTTTGTTTGGTCGCGGTTTGATGCAGTCTCGTACTGGGCCACTACAACCGCATCGTTCGTCCACTTCTCGCTCTAATGCTTTTGATCGGTTATCTCTTTTATTGTTATAACACTTCTTAGCTTCGTAGAGGTTTGTCGGATGGTCTTCGACTGGATACCTTTTGTTTTTCTTGTTTCCAGCTCGGACGTGGATGATTCCTCGGCGACTGAATGCATCAGTGGGATACCTTAGATATGTACTTAGATTTTCAGATACTCTTACATACTTCTCTACAAATAGGTATTCGGATTATCTCATGCCAGCAACAATCGTGTTTTGTAGGTAAAGTGTGGGATGACAAGAGAACATTACTGGATCGTGATTATCATGTCCGTCGGCGGCTGTTGATCATGAATTACGATTTTCGTGCAAAAACAACAATGAATTATGTCAAACTCACATATCGTCAGTGTTATGCAGGAAAGTTAAGCCGGTTGCTGGAAGAATCAGAATACATGTTGAATTTAAAAAGGAAATAGGATTGGGAAATAGACGATGGCATGGGTGCATAGGATGAATATTGTAGGGAAAAACAAATGAAACTTTAGTACGATGGCATGTTTTCGGTTGATCGTGCTCTACATATTACAAACCTTTGATTTCCATGGGAAATGCAGTTACCACAAAGGTGAGTTCAAAATTTGTTGCCAAGATGATGAAACACTTATAACGAAATTGAAACATTTCATTTTGAAGGTTTCATTGAATATGAGATGGAAGTATGAGAACTTTCAATAGTTTGTAATGGTGTAAAAATTGATGTGTTGCAAAGCACAGCAAACGAAGATATAAAAAATCCTACCTCATTGCTATTTTTCGTTGGCTGGAGAGAGTAACTTTTACTTTAATGAATCATTAGTTTTCCAATAACACTATGCTGCACTGGTAAGCAAAGTGACACCCGTCATACCTTCATTTCCTGCAGAAGATGGTACGGAACAGACCACATAGTTAGACCAATGATCTTGCCAAAATGTGTGAGCTTCCTTAACATGGCCTCATCTCAGAGATTCTGATTCAAATGAACTAGAGACTCCATGAGAGAGTTCGACAGAAACTCTTAGAGCCTATGACTCTCAAGCGTTTAGGGAAGGAGTCTACACCAGCGAAACATATCTTAAAGTAATGTGGATAAAATGTGTAATGTAAACAAACCACTTGAAAAGGACGAATTGAAAAGACTCGTATTAAACATGGCATTAAACAGGCATTCTTTGAAAGGTGACAAACAAGGAAAGCGTGTAATAGTGCTTGATATTCTAAAAGAAGGGACGGAAAGTTACCATCAAATCTGCAAGCCATCACCACCTTAGAGTTAAAAGCATTTTCTGTCCTTCGATATTCTTCTCAAGGTGGTTTCACCGATGTTAATACGAAGCATTTGGATTATTTATCAAAAATTTTTGTAATACATTCAGTATTTCCATTAGAAGGATGAAGATGAGGTCTAACTTTTTTTTTGCAACTTGTTACAGACATATGTGCCATTAGAAGGATGAAGATGAGGTCTAACTTTTTTTTTGCAACTTGTTACAGACATATGTGCCAAAAATATGGGGTTAACTAATGAATGGTGTAGATTTCCAGCATATAAAGTTTGCGGCTATGAGCACAACTGTCACTTCATCCTTTCTTCAGTTTAAACTCAACATGAAAGCCATCGATTCAGACCAGCAGGAAAGCTTTTATAATCATTTCAGGGTTTTAGTAGCAATGGTTGTATGTCAGCGCCCAGTATCACTTCTCGGTTCGTCCTTTACCTTTATTTCCAAGAAGAAGCTTGTTACTGGCTGCTTTGATAAGAAGGAGTCTTTTCAACGTTTTTTTTTCTTTTGTTTCCGGCAATCCGGAAGTCATTGACCAACCTGTTTGTTTAGTGATTAGTCTGTGTGGATCCAATTCGATCGCAGGCTAGTTTTGGCCCTGAATCTCACCGATCGTTATTGTTTTTCAGACAATTGTTCTTCGTCCTTTCTCTCATATTTTTCTTGCTTTGTCCGATTGCCACCAATATGTCTTGTTCATTAAAGCTTTATTGTGTCTTGGTTCATCTGAATGCCACCTAGATTAGGTTATTCGGTCGGTAGTTTTGTTTTCTTGTTGTTGCTCTTGTTCCTGAAGACGTCATTGTAGAAAGATCTTTCTTCGGTCGCTTGTCGCATCTGGTTAGATCAGACCATACTGGGATTACCAGTACCAGCACCAGTCCTCATGGGAAGGTTGGCTCAGAGTCAGATCAGCAATAATCAGGAACTCAAGCATCAACTCAATGGTCTTGTCTTCCAGCGTTTTCTTCCAACATTAACGGCAATGGAGGAGCTGTTTGCATGTTTGACGTTATTTGCTCCATCAGCCATCAGCCCGAATATAGCCATTGTTAAAAGACAATGCAGGGTCATCATTCACTGGGCGATAACTGGTTGGTCCCAGTTCAACTAGGAGAAGAGAGCCTAGGTTATACCCCAGCATCATTAGGTTGACCTTTGTGTTGGGATGGTGTGTGTATCCCAGGAGGGGCATTAAATAAAAAGGATCTTTTTCTGTGTGGATATCTATAAAATAATCATCAAAAATATTAGGAAGCTGAGGATATAAGTAGTTCTTATTATTTCAGAGGTGAGTGTTCTTGAAGTTTTTAAAGTTCAATTCGGTTTCAAGATTGGTTTTGAAGATAAATTCAGCAGTTCTGCAATGTTGGTCTAAAATTACGCTTTTTCCTCATTAGAATGGCAAAAGTACGGCAACTAGATAGCATTTTAGTAGAACATTTATAACGAATGAGCCTTAGGAACTCCCGTTCGGTAGTTTCTACACATATTTTTCTAGATACTTCTAAAATCTTATGGAATTGTTGTTTTGCGAATCAGTAAGGATGAGACAGAGAGTGCATCTTATGTCTTGCATCTTATGTCTTTTGATATAATGGAGTTTTCATAGATTGGTATAAGTTGAGATTAAGAACTCAGTTTTCTCAGGCAAGTGGGTTTGGTCATACCGCGATGCTGGAAAACGTTCATGAATGGTGCGATAAGACGAAGTCTCAGTTACATTAGTCCGCAGGAAGTTCAGCCCTCACTCCTTTTCAATGTCGTGTCTTAATTATAGTCAAAGTAAAGGATAAACATAGCTGGTGTGAATGTGAAGAAAACCGACCACCTTGACGAATTGTTTTGTATGACTTCGATTTTTAAAACCAGTCTACTTAGGCTACCCGGTTGGGTTATTACAGGGGTAGGCGTGAGTACTGGAAATACTTATCAGGGGTTTTTTGTCGATTCTTGTAATTATGATGGCCAAGCACGAGAACAGGCATCTTGGATACCACCATTGTCTACTGGCAAAGCAGAAAAAAGGATCGATTGCATTTCAGGAATTTCAAGATGTCTCATTTAGGATGCCTGTTTGGATGATTGAAATTTAATTGTAACGTAGATGAAAGTTATAACAATTTCTATTGAAAATGAGAAGGGATTACATATTGAGCTTCAGGTGCAGTTTCAGAAAACTGAACAGCTGTAGCCACAGATACAAGAGAACACCAGGAAAAATGAAAGTACGATTAATTGAACAAGGAAGTTAGCTAATAACTTTTGGTATATTTGTATTTATTAATATTCAATCATATTTATCTCTGATAAATATATCTCCTATGTTGTTTTCGATAAAATACTGGGATTTAACATCGTCCACTGGCTCCAAGCTGAACACTTTAATGGTTGCAATTTCAAAAATTCGCTCTATAAATCTAGTTTTGAAAACAATCCGAAAACGGAATAATTGCAGTTGTTAATTGCATCCTACCGCACGTTGTTAATTACAGGTGGATTTATTTAAGTCTAATACTCCGATTAAATCCATTGCAGGAACATGCAAACGCAGACACTGCAGTACTCGCCGCACGCTGATATTACATATGATCTTTATCTATTTGATTTCAAATTCTTAATTATAATTTGCAATTCGACTACAATTCATACCTATAAAGATTTGATTGACTTTATGGCGAATGTAAGGAACTGAGTGCATGCATGGAGAAATGCAGTTTTCGTTATAACGCACGATAAAGAGTTATGGAGAACAGTTGGTAAAGGTACGTTGCTTTCCATGTTTATAATTTGTTGGATGAAATGGAAAACAATTTAATCATGTGCTAAAGGAAGTTGTTTCGAAAATATAAAAGAATTTATTTTCGGGAGGAGTTGGGATATTTATTTGACATGATCTATTTTCGCTTCCTGAGAAATTCGAGTCCCGAAATTTTGATATCTAGAGGGGATTCCTACGCTGTGTGCTACCCGTAACTAAGTCCTTAATGCATGTCGCCGCTATGATGCCAACCTACTGCGCTACCTTCAGATTATAGGTGATCGAATTGGATAAAGGTCACGCTTGGTTATCGAGATGATCGTTAAGTGTTTTGAATTTTCATATAAAATTTATTGTAATTTGAGTTAGTACGTCAGGCTGCATGGTTTCCTTCGTTCAGTAATAACACGGTTCGACTCAACCGTGGAGCTTGTTGCGACCTACACGTTTTCCCAGGTGATTCACAGCGATATCAATGAAGTGAGTTCGCGTCAAGTTGTGTGGTTGTTGGAAATGCTTCTTCATCTGCAATTCGTGCCGTTGCTAGTGTAGGCCCACTTGGTTCGCATGGAGTTTAAGGTTTTGGCACACCCTCAATAATAAAGAGGTTTGACACTTTGCATGAGCATAATGAGGGCATGAATCATTCCAGCAAATATGGTTCGAAGAGATTCGCTCCCTATTAAGCGAAGAATATGGATATGAGCTGGGCTCGCTAGACGATACAGTGCCAACTGATTTTCAATTAGATACATAGTATGAGAAGAGATGAAGGCTAATGAAGAATTAAAAGTGAAAACGGTGGGATGCATAATTTAGATGTATATCCACCTGATACACAGCAGATCAATGAAAATTGAAGGTGAGCTTGTAGTAATTCAGCTGAGGAAATCAATCAATTGCCTGCGACAAACCTACTCTGGTGTATTTTAGTTGTGTTTTTTCGAAAGTTACTGAAGATCATCATGTTTGGATATTGCAAAAAAATCTTCTCCGAAGATAAGACAAAAGGTGTGTTCGTATTAATAAGAGATTAAGTCTTATAAAGATTATAATCAAGAGGAGTGATCAAAGTTCATAACAAACACCATCAGTGCACCAGGAATAAGGAGCTAGTAGGAACCATGATCAAATGGGAAGCATTGATATAAGAAGAAAAGAACTAATTACTACAATGTTAGGACGGCGTAGTTACCATGAGTTCTGTATTCATAATGACTTATGATTTCGAGAGGGACATGCTAGCTTTGGTTGTATTTCTGAGCGCTGATGTGCATAGAATGCTAGTAGCTAGCCTTCAGGAAAGCAGTATATTTTTCCAGAACACAATTCTTGTTCTTCTTTAAAATTGCGCAGTAACAGCGTTTTCCTTGGCTCGATCAGATTGGATCATTGCTCCCCATAATCTGCATCAAAATGTTTGTAGCTTGGCTTTCAAACATTTGGTGATTAATTTTGAATAAAGGGCCTTTTTCTTGAGATGCACTTGGTTTCCCGGAGATTGAATTGCGGCAAATTGTAACTTAACGGATGAGAACTATTTGAGAATGAGAACTATGAGAACTATGAGAACTAAGGAAGACAAAAGCAATATTGTCTTCTTTTCAAAATTTCGTTTTAAGGGAAATGAGGCACTGGCAAGTTATATGACAAAGAAGGAAGAAAGAAGGAAGACGGTTTTCGTATCTTGTTCTATTCGCTCATATCTTTCCTCATAATCTTTAGTAAACGTCGAGTCTTCAAATGATCGACACAAGTTAATTGCAAACCAATTAAAGTGAAGAGGAATACTTGACGGTGTTTTTTTAAAATTTCGTACAGAGCATGTTGAACTTCAACAGGATTTGTGCAGCGAACATTGAGTTATAAGGGCTGAGTGATAGAGCAGAGAGTTATCAGAGACAGGCATTTAACATTTCATATCTCTTTTGCCTCTACGCCAATAAATTGCAGACTATGAGAGGATACTTATCCAATTTCATGGTTTCGTATAAAATTTTATTTATGAAAAACAACAATACAGCAATTTTTTTTATTATAAAATTTTTGTAAAAATAGAAATACACTGTGCGGCGTCTGCCTCCCTCTCTTTAAGGCAGTGTGTTGAAATATTTAGAAAGTGGGAGTTAAAAGAACTGAGAAAAGTATTTAGTGAGTTTTTCATCGTTCAAATGGTGCGTGTTCAAGAGTGCAAGCATTCTTCTGGGTTGATTGATTCAGAATGTTCTCCTTGAGATGGGAGTGGAATTCTATTCGTGGAATCTACAGAATTTTTATATTGAGCATGCAAAATTGTGTGAACAGGAAAAGCGACCCAGAGGTTGGACCTCCGCAGTAAATAGTAGATAGTGTAGGTGTTAGATAATCTAGGTGGCTGATTCATTGTTTCCTTCCACGATTTAGGAGAGAACTAGGTGGCCCCCAGCAAACTGTCTCCTTGTACTAAGCAAGATAGTACGCAAAAGAACGATAAAATAATTGAAAATCTCGTCATAACAAAGAAACGCACCATTATCATAAGATGTTTTGCAAACTACCAAGCGAAGGTAGCTAGTACCAAGCGATTTTTGCAAGGATGTGCTTTCAGAGCAGTGTGGCGGTCACAATGATAACTAATGAGACAATGATCGAGTTAATTTTGAATATTACTAGTGCCGGCTGAGAAATAATTGGATATTGTTCTATTTGCTTCTGCTTGCAATTTTATCAAACAAATATCAGCTTTATACTTTTTTGTTCGCGTCATGGATTCCAAGTAGGCCGAAATAGTTGAGTGAAAGCCTGAAAAGACGAGGAAAATTTCATACTTATAACCGGATAGAAATTTGGGTGGTACTCAAGATATAGAGGCTCGCTGAAGGCAAATACAAAGACAGCATTCCTGAATATTGCAGCCAAAAACAGATTCTGTAATTTATGCAATTCATATCAATGCTTTAACGAAAGACGCGATAAACACTGAAAGCTGACTTGTTGGGAGTAATCAACAGGAATGAGATCGTAGACCTGTGGTGATTGGAGGAGGTTAATCCTGGAGGCCATGGCACGATTCGAGCTGTCGCACCATGGACAACCAAAACTCAATCACGCCCAGGATGGTGTGGAACTAGATTTCAGCAGTAAGAACAAGATGAAATCTTCTAACGCATTTGAAACCAACAAATCAAAGCAGAAATTCACATGGATAAAAAAATTAAAGCAAAATCTAATCTTAGTATCCATTCTATTTGATTTCCTTTACAACCGGTCATTCAAAATGAATTGTCCATTGGTTGTTATCCTTTCAGATAAATCTACCGAGTTTTACCTGTTTCGAAATGAATTTTAGTACTGAGCATCAACAGAACCGATAATATGTCGATAATATCAAGAGTAAAATGGATAAACAACGTTTATCGTGGTACATTTATGAATTCATTCCGTTCCTCGACGGCCATAAACTTTTATTAACGATATCTTAATAAATTCTATTGTAATTAAATTGTAATTGTTTGTAGTAATGTTTAAACTCGTCATAATTACAACTAGTCATGTGTTAAAGGTAACGGATGCAGTTAAACCTGTTTATGAACATGAATAATGTCTCATACTTTAAAAATAATTTTTCTTTACATCGCGATACTGTTATCTCATATGGTAGATACGTTTGAGGCATGAACGAATTATTACTTGGCGGCTATGTCTCTGTACATCTCTATATCAAGATTTTCGGCATGTTTTCAACTATTATAGACATAATCCAAAAAATTCCATAACCAATGAACTCATATGGTGGTAAAACATGCCAGAAGAATTTTGTGTATGTGTACTCAAACAGCATGCACGTATGTTATGGCAATTTGAAATTATGTTACATACAGTACGCGATCAAACTCTGCAGCCAAAAGAAATTTTGTATCACATTCGCCAGGATTTTAATAAAGTCAGGATTCGTTTGCGCGACACGGATTCAAAGGACAACGGTCTATGTTGACCTTAATCATCAGTTCTATAAGTTTGAAGCGATTTCCAATGAAAATCAACTCCGATTCGAGTCTTTCGGGAGATTTGAAATTTTCTTGCATCTGCTGTACTTAAAGTTAAATAACTTTGACATTAACTGTCCAACCAACCAATGATTCGCTTGCAGGGCAATAAAAAAATGTTAACTACCTTAGAAATCCTCAAAAATTTTTCATAAACCACATGCGTATAAAAAAGTGGCCAATCCGTGGGTTTATTTTTTATCTGACCACATGCAAAAATATGAGATACACATCGTACTATCATTTCATTTATTTTTGCACATTTTCATGTTTTTGTTACATCGTTACTGGCTTTGGCCGTGGCTCAGGTCTTCGAAGGAAGAAAGTTGGCGGCAAATCTCTAAAGTCAACATACTGAAAATGCAAGACAAAACACCGTTCAAACGTATACGTACCGAACAAAAAATTTTAATAATAATTTTTAATGTTCGTGGCTTGACATCAAAGGGCATCGCCATTTTTTTCATTTTTACTTGTTGTTATTGTTGTTGTCCGGGAAACAGTTCAGGAACGAAGATTATTTAGTTCATTCAAATGGTGGTATAGCATGAAAAGACAAAGCATATGCGTGTACGCGAACATGAAAATTTTCGTTGTGACCATAACTGTAAGAAAACGATAAAACTGTAACGGGATATTGGATTTATATGGAAAAAGAACTATGGTTGAACCATGGTGGTCTTTGACATGAGCTCCAATTTTTTTTCTCGAAGGAATGAGTGGTCAATGCCCCTGAAACATGTCTTTAAGCATAACGAGTAAATTCACTGCAGACAAGAATCACTTCCAGGTATGAAGTTCCTTCATGTGTCCTGACGAAAATCTCAAAAGTGAAAAGGTATTTGCTTATTCCTTCCTATTGATTTGCTTCTTATAAGGTAAAGTTTCACATAAAACTAATGGAATTCATTTGTTGTTGTCCAAGCACAAATGTACCAAAGAGACCTCACCGAAGACAATAAGCAAATTTTCCGAAGAAATTTTCGGTGTCTTAATATGTCTATGGTCTGAGTACAAAAAAAAAACGATGAAAAACTCGTTTGATTATATTTGCGAACTTATCCAAAGATACCCACAGAAAAATTGAGCTATTATTATGGATACACATAAATCTCTTATTTGTATTATCCTGTTTTATCGTAGAAAATTTGATCCGGAAAAATAGATTCGTACAGAGTATTGTAGGGTTCTTGGCACCGTTTATCATCGCAGAACCTTTTTAAGGACCGGACATGGTCGAACTCAAAGTGTTCTAGATGTTCACTTCCAAGAAATACGACCACCCAGTAAGCTTTGACATACCGTCTACTTAGACAATCCTGCATGGGTAGAGTAAGATCTAAAAGGACAACTTAGAAGATACTGCATGCTTCCAGTGAAACCTTTCCTTCCTCGTCATAACGTTTCTAACCGTTATGACGAGGAAGGAAAGATCGCCAAGTCAGGATAACACAAAATTTACCAGACATCAACGTCTATCATCGGTTAAATTATGCTGAAGTAAGCCCCGGAGTGTAGACATCAGTTTGTAATGCCTTTTGCATAATTAGGAGAAATATTATGGATATTTATTTATTTCCATCCATTAATTAGAAGAGGAAGACACAGAAACTCACAGATGATTTATCTGTGAGTTTCTGTATCTTCCTCTGCAGAATGAAAACATTTGGAGATAAAACAAGTATATAAGCCAAAAGGCTTTTCTCAGGTCTGTGTAGCCCTCTCAAGTTTTATCCTCTAAATGTCTCACCACTATTGTGCACTGATTTCGAGGTCTATTCAGCTTTGCGCTTCGAGATTTAATCAGCTTTTCACTTTTCTCACGGGATCCAAGCTGCCGTGGTTATCTAGTTTTACAGCTCTCAATGATACTTTTCGGATAACCAAGTTTCAATTGATCCTTGCAATTATCCAAACGATCCTTGTAGCTCTATTACTTGGAGAATATTGTTGAATATTTCATACAACAGGTTGATGATTTCGATAGCGTTTAGTTTTGTTTTGGTTGCTTGCGTGAGGTCTCATTCTGCGCGTCCTAAGCAAAGAAAGTTTTCTGAAGTCTAAACGTCTGGATCAGTTTTCAAATATAAAAAGCTGGTTTTTAGGGTTTTTCAAGATCACCAGAATCAAACAAAATGCCTAAATTTCGAGCTGAATCGCTCGTGTATTCCCAAAAATATCGTCAATTCTGCCATAGTCGCATGTCTTAATTTTTCTAGAAGCTCTCTCGTTTGTGTCAATTTTCTCATTAGGGTCATTGTTCTGCTATTTTTTTTATAAAAAGATTTATTTTGACTCTTCATTTGGGCTCAGAAAAACTTTTATGCAAATGAAAGGCGCTCAGTACAGTGTTCATTTCAACTGGATAGATTATCAGTGACTAAAAAACAGTCATTTTGTCCTGCCACACCTCGTAAATCAAATTTGAACTTAAAACGATTCGGTCAGATACCTTCTTCTTGACATATTTTTCTCATGATAGCATTACGAGTGCTTTTTAAGAAAAAAATATCTTTCTATGGTTCGATTTAACATACGTCCGCATTGATTATTGGTGGCAGAGCATGATAAAGCTGTGTCAGCTGGCAAAACCACAGAGTGACGAATAGAGAATATTTTGAGGAACCCTCTCAATACAAAGGTACACAATACAAACATTCACCCTTCAATATGACCTGTCTGTTAGCGCGTAGCAGCATACGCAGGCCATGCAGCACTGTAGGTGGACACTAATATCTGCAGCGAACTTAATGGAAAAAAACAAATGGTATTTTTCTTGAACTGGAGTGCGCATAGGGAATCTAACGTCGGAATGAAACAACAAAAGCCAGGTTAGTAGATCGAAATGAAACAAGGATGGACACAATTGGGTAAGTACTGATAATCCTTTAATAGGGATTAAACAAAACCCTCTGTTAACGGATACACTCTTTTAGAATGATTAAAAACTACTGCAAGTTAAAATCAAACTCTCTACTTTCACTATAAACAGTTCACCCTCAGTCGACATGCCAAGCCAAAAAGCATTCGAACGCCTAACACCTGGCGAAATTGTGCGAGAAATAGATAGGAAAGCTGGGAAATCTTCCTTCTAGGTTATCGGAAACTACCTCACAAGCGCCTCAAATAATGGAGGCGGAATTGGATAACCGATTTGGAAACCCTGGTGAGCATAGAACTAGGACTATAGAACTGTCCTTAAGTTGGGAGCCGAGAAATATGCTGCATCTATCAACGAATACTGAAGATCCACCAAAACTTATAAAACAATTTTTTGTTGTGTTATTTTTGTTTTAATGCATTTATCATTCACATGACCATGATGGCATGCCTGGTTTCAACGTTGGAAAATTATCCTCTCTAGGTCCTCTAGTTCCTCTCTAGGTCCTCTATCCTCTCTAGTTCAATAAAATTTTAAGCTATAGGATTGTCGCTTTGAACATTGGCAAGCAAATGAAATGACGAGGATTAAAATACGATTTATCACACAGTTCCAAGAAAAAACGGCAGCCTTATCTATTGAGTTGTTAGCATGAATAAATCGTCAAGAACTGAAAAGTCCCCTCACCTCGAATTCTTCCTCCTCCAAAATTTGCAGAGGGAAATGTAAATGTGTAATAAAAAAAGGTGCATTCAATAGTCATCGATAACAACAACTTTAAAAGCTGATAGCACGTTTCCCATTGAATCAACGCAAAACAATTTCAAGATTTCATTTAAAACATGTCCGACAAACTTTGCGAGTACGAGGAATAACAAACAATTCACGTTCTTAAAACGAGAATTCCCTTCATGTTAAACAAACAAAATATGAAATTAATAACACCCTCCGGATCAAATAAACATTTATGGTAAATATTAATGAACCTTCCCATGTAATGCAGTCGTCATCAACTGAAATCTCAACATTTAGATGGCGAAACGCATTAAAATATTCGGTTCGTGCTTTTGACAAGACAATTTTTACAATATAAGCCCGAATTCAATGCACTTTCCATCTGTTATCGCAAATTCTACTTATCTACACCCGATAAAAAAGCTGTCTGCCTGATAAATCGCCTTATTATTTGGGTGATTCAACTGAAATGCGTAGCCCTTAAAAGTCATCAAGAAAGCAAAAAGCTTATTCTTTCCCGCCCATAATGGCTGCAGCGTCCTGATAAAGTAATTAATTCGCAATTCTATTCTAATGCGCATTATGCCGAAAATGGGAGAGCGGTAGATCGATTGAGTTTAGGTGGATTTTAAGATCATGATATGCAGTGGAGATATCTTGCAAAGCTTGCTCGGTGGTTCCCATGAAAAGGACACGACCAAAGCACATACTATAAAACTCAATTCAACTCGCTGCCTGCATATGTGACTGCGAGTCGCAATCGTCATCAACACATCAGCATTCAGTTGTCTAATTGCATATGTAAAGCCAAAAGGAATCATTCATTCGCCACTTACAGTGTTCACGGATTTGAGGTAGTGCCAAAACATCCATACCCTTCTCCGGTTGGAAGATTCAATTTATTTAATAACATTTTACTTCGAAACAAGGTTGTTATAATTGCATATTCTGTTGTCACGAAGTTCCGAATGGCCAATTAAACGGATTAACATGCCTCCATTTCCGACATGTACCGATCACATATTGCAGTTTGCTCAGCGCTTGGCTAAAATATTGTTCTGTTCGTTTTTCACCTACGTTCCAACCAGCACATATCCTCGCACTATCATACATAGTTCCCCATATATGTAGTCGTGATCGTATTGCGCTCCGAATAAAAACGGATGGCAGGCAACTGCTTAGCAACTGGAATCGTGACTCGTCAATTACCAAATAAGAAGAGACCCTCCACCATGATTTGAAATGGATTTATCTAAAGTAATGCAATGATTTACAGAAACTGGCATCATCAAGAGACTCCATTCTTGAGACGGTGGCAGCTGATTTAAGGATGCAGAGTGAGATCGTTGCAGCAACGGCTGGATTTTGAGTCACTGGGAAATGATAGTGGTTAGGTTAAAATATTGGTCCCTATTATCTATATTTTCGAATGATTTAAGACCCAGAGGACGTTGCTCTTGGTAAGGAAAATGTCAATCCTCAGACGCTCGGAGGCTATGATAGCTGGAAACACAACTGGATCGAGAGGGAAAGTGCAGTGGATAGAGTGTAAACCTAGGATAAGAGTCGGTTTCATTGTTGTGACTATAATGTGAAAGAGTGTCAGTACTTTCAGCAGCGGGAACTTATACCTGCGTCTTTCGGTAATCGATTTTGAAAGCAAAATCACGACTCAATATCAAGAAAGTTGTGTAACATTTCAGGAAGTGCCTGACAATTGAATTTATTATAATTTGCCCTAGGATTTGCAAGGCAACAAAGTTTAAATAGAGCAACCAAGTTCAAACATTCTAAGTCATTCCAGTTGTTTTGTTCGGACTTGAGTTTTTCAGTTAGATACAAGTAACCAGCTAAAATCGAAAGGTTTTGGAGCTGGAGAATGTGCACTTCAAGAACTTTCAAGAATAATCTAAAGAGGGACTTTCCATCAATTCAAATACGTTTCAAGAACATGAGAGTAGCCTCAAAGTGATGATGGGAGTCTGCACATGCAGCGACAGTAGGAGAGCGTCACTTGCCATACAACGCAAGAAACAATCAACTTATTCGAGCAACGATTCCTAAATCGTTAACATACAAAAAAAGGACCTTATTGTTCTTACTTTTATTATTATCATTATGCTTTTGCAGAAGTGGGAGTGCCTTTAAAATCTTTGAACCCTTCGTTACTTTGCAGTTAGTTCCTAGTTAAAACTATGACTTACCCTAAGAGTACCTTTGTCCACTTCTACTTAAGAGAACGACCTATCCTGAGCATTACTTGAAGAAAGAGTCCCTTTGTACCTTGAGTCAAACTTAAAAAGCCTTCATTCCGGCTTCCTTCTTTTTAGTTTCTCGGTAAGGCTGGTTCAAACTATACTACCATATTATCTAAGGGCTGTTGCCACCGGTTTATGCGTTGAGCTCCACATTTTGCCTATTTTACTTAACCTGACATGACAGTGGTTACTTAAACTGACTCATCCTGAATTATTTACAGAGGAAGAACTTCGTCTATATGCTCTAAACAGCATTTATATTCTCGTGCTTTCGACTTTCGCATATTATAAAGAGAATTGCAGTTATATGTAGGCCCTATGAAGGCCTAACAAAGGTAAACGTTTACATGTGCATAATTGTGACTTTTCCAAAGATAAAGATGTCTAAAAAGTCAATCAATCCAAAGAAGTTGCAGCCAAACGTTCCTTTTTCTCCCCAAATATTTTAACATGGGACTGGCAATGGGCTGAATGACATCCACACTTATGTTCTAGTGTCATCACTTCCAATGGGAGCGCGCATGCTACAACCAAGACTACATCCTTAGTTGCATTACTGTAGCTATACACAATCTTGAACTCTCCCTGTCTGTGTGCCATTCTTTCAATTTCTATAAACAATGTATTTACTAACCTGCTGGAAAAATGGCAAAATCGTTGGCGGAAATCCCACCACCGACCAACTATTCACAGTCAAGCCAATCCCGGAGAAATAATGGGAGTTCAACATCGATGTTCATCAAAATTTTGTGGACTCTTATTAAGCACGAAGCACTGGTATTACATTGGTATTCCAGCAAAACTATTCCAATGACAATGTAAACATTAATGTTGCCCGAATTAAACAAGCAAACAGGTACATTATGCAGGTGATGTAAATATGGAACTGGTACAGAGAATTGGGCAGGCCTACTTCTGTATAACGTAGCTCTAGAATATTCTTAGAAAATCAAAGCTAGGTTCATAAACCGAGACTAGGTTCATAAACCGAGCTTCTTGCTGTCAGAGATCAGCAAGAAGCACTGCAAGCGCTGTAACGGGCTGACCACGCAAAATGAGTGAATGATGAGCGGATACCTAGGAGGGATTCGAAGGCAAGGATAAGGGATGAAGATCAGTGCGGAAGCCCAGGAAGCGTTGTTCGGACTTGATTGCCGAAGATAGGAAATCACTTTTTGCATTTAGTACTTGTAGTACGTAGTCAATGAACCGAGATTCTTGATTGCATACGGTACATTACATTACATACGGTAGGAAAAGGGCTAAAAGAGGCTCTAGCAAAACTAAAAAAGGGACCTTAACCGGTTTAAGCTAAATAACCTCTTTTGAAAACACCACTAGTGAAAATAAATGTTTCTCTTTAGAGTTCCTCGCAATAAACTTGTCAAATTACACAATTTTAGATTTAAATTTAACGTAAAATTACAAAATCGAACATTAAAATTTAGAATTAATCGAATTTCACATTTAAATGACTATAAGATCTATTGCAGGAATCTCTGTACCATTCAAAATAATTTTAGTTGTAGTAGGAAACGCGTTCCCAATAAAATTAACTATTCAGCAAACTATCTATAACATCATCGAAAAGCAAAAGTAATCAGGCGGCGGAGTTATGAAATTCGCAAATCAATATTACCATTTTCCGTTCGAAACTGGAACTTCTTTCCATTGGTACATCCTCTCACATATGAACCCAGTTCATGTGTCGTTGCATCCATCGTAACGATCATCATGTTCGTAGTTTTATAGTACTGGTTACTAAATCATCGTTTGCATTTGAAAACCAAAGAAAAATGAACCATTTGAGATTGTGGGAAATGGGAAAGAGATATGAACATCTGTTCAAAGGAGTTTATGATTGAAAATGTATTTAAATTTTAATATCTGCATAGACCGCGAGCAGTTGCTGGACGTCGAAATGGAATTTCAAAAATTAAAATCCTCTAAAAGTACGATTGTTCATTGGAAACAATATCTAACTTTTAATTGCACATTTCTTAGCTTCTCCTTTTTCTTGGATTGAACCCCTTTCGGCTACCGGGTATCTATGTATCTATTCCGTCTAATGGAAGTTTCATTGTGATCTTTGTGAGACCATGCTTCAGTGATTGGTTACGTAAGCGGGCTCGACTTTGTGGCACAGTTTCCAGTCTTTTGTGTAAGACGGTTGGTTTTTCTTTACGCTTTGTAGCGCCGTTAGTTACATGTACCATATATATTTTTTTTATTTCTACTTTCGCCTTCGTTTCAACTCAACTAGAGTGGAAACAAAGCTTTGAATTTTGCTCGATGGTCGGTTACGTTGAGCTTTTTCTATATTCCCATAGATCCGAATTTGCTTGTAGCTCAAGACGATATCGTTTGTGTTTTACCCACTGATAAATTAATGAAAAAAGATTTTTGTGGCTTTTGGGATCTGCCAAAATCCCTTTTTATTTATTCTAGGGCTAAAAAATTTGTTTTGTTAATTTGAAAGGTAAATATTACGTTTCTTCACGCCTGCCAATGTCTTCAGTGTTGGTTGATAGTTGCACCCTGATTTTTCATTCGTTGAATAATTGGTGTATGATCGACGCTCTCAGCAATCGATTACCTCAAAACGATATAGAACTAGGTTGTACAATATCTCACTCACTCTATCTGCTAACCTATTAAGAAAGATGATTTTCCAACCATTTTGGATATGACACCCTGCAAACTTACCCAGAATTTTCAAATCGTAAATGCAAACGTATCAGACGGGTATTATGGAATACAACAATCATCTGCAGTCTTCTATTGGAAAATCTTGAAATTAATTCATATTTTACATCTCATGACTTTGTGAGTTTTTCAATGGGGTTGAGGATGAGTTTTGCCTTTTAAAAACAGCATAAGGCAGCGTTTGCCTTGTTTCCCCGTGTATAAGCCGTTAGATAGTCAAACAGCAATTAAGAACAACCCATCGTTACTTGATCATTAGCTATTACAACTCTGTTTTCTGACTCCACCCCATCGAATGGAGGTGTATTTGATGTAGGCTCAAATGATCTAAAAGAAATTGCTTCCGGTATCCTACAATGGGTGTCATCCGTTTAGACACCTCTAAATTTGGAGCGCTGACCAATCTATTTTGGCAGCACCAATATTGGATTTTCATCATTCCTGTTGTCCCTTAGAGTTCTATGGTTCTTGTAGCAGCGGGAGATCAAAGAGCTCGGCATATCCTGCGACCGTTTCGGTGACGCTAAGACGAATTCACCTGTTTTAAGTAGGTTTTCTTTTTTGGCCTCCTTATCTAGTTCTTGTATCGTTTTTTTCTGCTACGCTCGGGCTATCCTAGTTATAAAATTGTTCAACTTAAGATCCTTCGTTTGATTCTCTAGACGATACTTTTATTAGACTTTTTAACTAGGGTTGAAGTTCATTGCAGCTTGCCATCCTGCATTTACTCCATATAAGTCGGTATAAACTGAGATTTTATCCACTCCTCAGTTCGAAGACTGACCTAGCCCTACTCTTACTACGTCCTTACTGTTTTAAAAGTCTTAAAAGTCTTAAAAATCTATTTCAGAAGTTTTTGGTAGATCAATTTTTCCATTTTCACTTACAACATTGTAAGTGATTAATACCCTTGCTAAGCTAACTCAGCGAAGACTCATGGGTGCGGAAGTTCTGATCAAATTTGCCGAATATCTCGAAAGTTAATTAATATTGAGAAAGGTGGAAAGAGCTCAAGCTGGTTTCGAACACGCGTCCCTGCCGCTTCTCTTCAGGTGCCAACTCACAGGCCTTAACAACAAGTCTTAAAATTGTTTTAAAACCATTCTACATAGCACAAATTAAATGCAACTCAACTTAGTAAACACTTTGGGCTTCTCTAAGTAAGCATAATGTCAATTTCATGCGATTAAGGTCCAATTTATTAAATATATTAAACATACATGTATTTTTTACGACCAGTTACATTTTTATTCTTTTAATTAAATTTTGAATGGCTTATTCTTTTGCTTAGTTTTTTCAATACGTTATCTTTTACAGTGAATTTTAACATTGAATGACGTCAAACTATTGGCCCAAGTATATTTTGTGCTACTTTCTGAGTTTCAGTGACTGAATACCCTTCGTAATTTTTTACATCCACAATAATGTGGACAATAATAAAAAAATTTATGGTCAGAATCAATATAACACTCTTGAAAGTTTCCTTTTTCATATGAATTCGACGGTTTATACGTAAATTTATTGAGTTAAAAGCAATGTCTTGGGGTCGACATATTGAAAAGTAGTTAGTTTCACTTCAAAAGTGAAAGAGCTCATTTTATGCTCCAACGTTTTAGTGCGAGGCTTGTTTAGGACCCATGAGTTTCTATAATTTCACTTGGTACATAGCAACGTAACACGCAAAACAAAAGACTTCGATGCCTCAGCAAGCGAGCAACCCGGAGATAAACGAAACATTGCCGGCTCCGAGTGTGCATCGAATCGTTCTCCTGTCAACCTCAGCATCAGGGAGAGGATTACTTCAAAGTCCTTTTATAAGAATATAAAAACAGAAATTTGTTATTGTATAAATGTACGTTGAGCCAACATTAATAATAGCAAAAAGGGCGTGCAAGTAACTTTGAAATCCACTAGAGATGACAAAAGAGCATTGAATTTTTCCGACAAAGACATTGGATGTAATGCCAACAAGAGAGTGTCTGGTGGGTTGTATGGTGAGCCAATGCGCAATACGCGGAATTGAAAGTAACAATGAGTCCAAGGTCAGCTGTGAATTTTCACCCAAAAGCACCACTCTCACTGCCTCCACCGCAATGTGCTAATCAGCTTTTTTGTTTCGTTACTTTCGTTCGTTTGTTTGCGCGCTTCGGCTGGTCAGTACAAAGGTGTGAATGTATTCATCTGCATATGAAACAAATGCCTGCATGTTTGCATGCGGAAAATTCGAAATTACTCATGTGTCGCATTCCACAGTTTGAGGCATACCGCAAAATGACCACTTTTCTACACATATTTCAATTATTAACCACCACATGTTGCTGTTGCCCACCGCTCATATCATTTTAATTCCAAAAATAAGGTAGCAAGATTGCTACCTGTGACGTGATTAGTACCAGTGAGTACGTTGTATATAGCTTAGTCCATCGATGAAATACAAATCTCTCCGCAAAAAGCAAGCGAAGTGTAGCAGATTCACTTTTATTTTTATTCGAGTCCACCTACAAACACAACCACTGGTGTATTATAGCCTACCGTATGTGCCCGTCGCTATACCTGATATGCATGAATCTGTGTTGAACGATGACCACGGCCTTGAAAGTGAAAAGATGTCGCACTTTCGCTTTTCATTTCGATTTAACCATTTAACTTGGTTGAATTAATTCGAATCAATGAGGAAGCCATTGGGTGCATACTTTGCTCGAACACGTCCGCCATGCTCAGCACTTAGTGACATCGTGCTGGAGGCTCGTTTGTAAACCTAGTCACAAAGCATGAACGAGTAAAACGGTGAGCTGATAAGTGGTTGGTACCACGTATGTTGTTGCGGTTTAACATGCTCACACTTCATTTGATTTAGGATGTTTGATTTCTTGGCGTGGATGAGGAATGTATGTATCGACAAGACAGTTGAGCGTTCGATTAATTTGAAACAATCCTTTGGAATAAAATAGGATATTTGGATTGAAACTAGGATTTCGGGACTGCCCATATGAATTATAGAGAGTCCACTCTCTATCATTAAAATGAGCTGGTCAACTAACCTTCTCCAATCATCACTGTTCATTTTCAATCGTAATGTAAGAGCTCAAGCCGAACGCATTCGATCCTATTGATAAAGATAAAGAAGAGCAAATGGTACGCGCGTTATGGTATGAACATATCCAGTGTCTTATTAAGAAAAACACCTCCGTCAATTTACGTACGAACATTGAGATCGGTAATATATTATTTAACTCCTAACCTTCCAATACAACACTGAACACCATAAAAGTGAACACGACCTCTCCAGGCCGTCAGCGTTTTTTGCGATTCGATTATATTCACTTCACAGATTTTGTAGGATACTTTTCACTATAGATGACAAACCTGAGTTCTTCGTTTCTCCGTAAGTTCTTATTGCAAAAAAAAATTAAATTAAAGACACTCTAATATCGACTTAAGGCCAAATTTGTCGCTACCGGATAGTTTCTCGGAGTCCCGTCGTATGCGGTTCTCTGAAAAATAAATTAAACAGTAGAATACTCAAAAATATCGAAAAAAACGAATCCAAAACAACGAAATGTGACCCAAAAGAACTTTCTTTAGGTTGGCCCGTAAACATTATTTACACATACATCTTCGCCCAAGAAGCCAGTAATCGCGATCTTTTGACCCACTCACGACGTTTAATGACAAGCTCTCCATCGTTCAAAGCTCGCTTTATTTACAACTGAGGTAATCGTATCTTTATTTTTTGTCTTTTTGTCGCCTCTCTGAAGTGTGAGTGCATTTTTGTATTTAGATCATAGCGTAATATAGTTGAAGATAAAATTAGTGTATATGGTAAAATTCACAAAACGAATGTGAAGATATATAAATCTGTTAACTTGGGTGTCTCAGGCATTGAAAATAACATGTCTCAGTTACTTACACGGACTTGACTCTGCACCATTAGATAGCGACTATCAAAGAGCACAAAACGCTCAAATACCATCTTTGTATTGCCATATATAACGGTGTAACATAAAAGTTGCTTGAAATATGAGCATATTTTTGAAAAAACGGATGAATATCTCTAAAACCTCAAAACCAATCTTGAGTTTAGGAGACAACTTATTAACTATATTCAATAATGGGTGAGATGTACACACTGTACATGTACACGCTTTTCTAATATTAAATTTATAAGCAATTAAAAAAGCGTAGGCCACCTCTAGGATAGAGTACAACCTGACCTATGAGCTGAAAGATTTCAAATCAGAAAATCATGGGGAAAAGGCTTCTTGGAACGAAAATTTCAAGTTTCAGATGTTCGTATCCCTAATGCAGTACGATGCGCGTTCTTGTATTGCAGATATTTGAGGTTGATTAGTCCACACAATCATTCCACAGAAGCTGTAAAGTCCTGGCGATACGGCAAGAACACATTCGATAATTAAAATAGGAAGTCCACAGAGAATGCGGGCACCCCAGTGGAGTTCCCCGGAAATCTTGCTTTTAAAAATACATTTTATTAAGGGAAGAACTATTATCACTTCTTTCGGCACTTATTCGGACCTTTGTTTACTGGGTTTCTTGCCTCCTACTTTTTCGAATTATTACAATTACTGATTTTCCGCCTACAACAATCTTTAGAAGTAAATTTTTTTGAATTATTGAGTATTTTATGAATTTAATTTTACTTATTTATTTTATTTTATTTTTAATTTTTTTATTATTATCTCTGCAATGTATGCAACTAATTTACTAGAGCATTTGTTGTAAAATACAGGTCATTTTAACCTGAGCGTTGTTTCGCACGACCAAAATCACTACTTCTGATAGCTCCATGTGGATTTGGTTCTGTTAGCTAAGATATATGATCTTACGTATTCAAGTTTAATAAGGATGCCCTGAACGATAGTGAACCACACGAAATGGTATAGTACTTCCACTTCAAAGATTTATTAAATTATAATTTTTCCCACGATGCTTATAATTTTTCGTTCTGAAAAGCGCAAATCGATTTCCTGTAGGAGCTTCTCACGTTGACTTTGATCATATTGCTGTCCTGATTGTTTCAATAATTAGAATAAATCCAAATGGAATTCAGTAGGTCCAATAAATCAACACACAACAATGATAACATTGATACAATTTAGTTGCATTATTTTACCAAACATCACATGTTGTAACATATTTTCAAACTCATCAACCAACAATCTTGACCATTTGAAATCACATAATATCTTTATTCGCTCTTGATCTGCACGAAAATGAAATAGGTCCAACAATAGCATCATTAGTGTGCTATTGCTATTGAAAACGATATTAACTTTTATTTTCATTTGCCGTAGTAACCATCTACCATCTTCGCCAACAAGACAATTTTCTTCAACCGATGGCCCCCTGCTATCCCTGCGGGCTCTCTGGTTCCATCGTAACCACGGAGACTTCTTTCACTTTCAAGACACTCCAATCATTGTAGCCGGCTTTTCGTGGTTTGAAAATCGGGTCACAACGTGATTGAGGAAAACAAACTAGTCTTTTTTTCTTCTCCTTCTAAAGCTGTTTTTTTTTGCTGGCTTATTTTTACTTCGAAGCCGCCGCGGCTGTACCATGCCGCCAACACTAAGATCTGAATAAGTAAGTAAATAATAGAATTAAACGAATAATGAATAGTCAGCGACCAGGAGGGAAAAAGAAGCTTGTATCTACAGCGAAGGAGGAGGTGGAGGAGGAACGCTCAGTCCTCGGTTTTGAGGTTGGGCGTATAACAGTCATGGAATCAAAAATGATGAATATTCAAACGGAAAAAAATCTCGAGCTTAATATAGATTTTAACAATGCCTGATCGTAGGTGGCATCTCACTGTCACCATTTGAAGACAAATTCAATCTTTAAAGTCATCCAAATCAATCTGTGTAAGTTCCTTATATTGTTTTTTCAAATAAAAGTAAGAGAGAGTTACAAGCCCAATTTGTATTACATCCTTTAATAAAATACTTTATTACACTCAATTACGTTCAACCGTTTCAACTTTCTTACTGGTATAACGCGGGACCGTTAGTCTACCCTCAAGCTTAATCAAAATTCTTTATCAAGCACCGCAACAATCAGTTGTTGCATCATCTTGCAGGATCAAAGAAACGAAAAAGAAAACTCGAATGTCAGCTCCAATTGACATCGAGTTAGAAGACTGCGAGAGACCCAGTGAACTCAGACAACCTGAAATAAGGAGTTGAGCAAGACTGTTGCGGCTGCAAGGAAACCGACACAAGTTCTTGACCTTACTGACTCGAAAGGTAGACTACGCTGAAATAGATAATTTCTGAAATAGATAATTTCACTGCGGTTCTGTGAACTTGCGTTGACCATTGTAGTTTGGCCGTTGCTCAAGAGCTCAGGCCGACTCATGGCTTTAATTATAATATTGCAGACCGCTGAATTGATCCATGCTATCGGAGTTAATTGGAATTTCCAACGAAGCTGATACGGCTCCAATAAATATGGTATCTGCGGGTTAGTCTATGTATTTTCTACTATTCGCTCATACGCAGATTATTTTACTTGTTGATGATAGCCGCATGCCTCATGCTAATTTATTGGCTGAAATTCTTTCAGAGATTATCGTTGAGCTCCAGCTCCTTAACATCAAACATATCTTCGTCTGATGTAGGAAAATACTGTTTTCATAACGAGATACGTTTGGAAGCTTGTTATTTGCATGCTTTAATTTTATTTCTTGAAATCCACCGAAAGTATCTTTTGACTACTGTCGTTCCCATGTCAGCGCAGCAAATCATGAAATTGCACTCGAACAACGTAGAAGCTCGGTGTGTCACTCCATCAAGTGTGCTTCCACCTATGTAGGTCATAACGTATGTGTGACATAACTTTATGTAAGATGCTTACGAATTCATAGCGGGCACAATGCGTCCTCAGCACCGTCGACTGCAATGGTAACTCATTAGATCCGCTCACACATTTGCATATCAACGGCAACTGCATTGTGACGGTGTCGCGGCACAAAATCCAAAAGACGTTCCATGTTACCGCGCGATTGTCAGCCAGTGCAAGAAGTCGAAATGAAAGACAGTTTGGGCTTTTTCTCACATTGCGAAATATTCATGCAGAAGTCGTAGATACTTAGATAGCCACTTTAGATACTGAAGTATTTTGGATTGATGCTTGCAAAGCGCTGTGAGTTTTTAAATGCAACTGGTTCTGAGGATATGCAGTAAGAAGTAGACATCTTTACTGGTGCGCTCTAGACCAACTTATGGACTATATCCTATGAAAAATTGAAAATACCTCGCTCCCTTGCAACAAGCTGGATAAAATTCATGTATGTCCTCTCTATCCTCTAATCGGTATTGTTTCAATGCCTAGCGCGAACTGGTGCTCATAAATTTGTAATTTCTGCTCCAAAAAGGATGCCGGTGATATGTTTCATAACACATGAAAGCATACAAATTCTAAGGATTTTTTGGATTGCAGTCGATTTCCGCCCATGGAAGGAAGAGTGCAGACTGCGACGAAGCCAAAATGATGTTGTGTCTAAGGTATCCTTAAAAAATTTTCACCTGGAAGGCAAGTTGGCTGTAATAAACCTATTTAGGAGTCCTAGTTAGTTGTGGGATCAAAATAAGATCCGGACTGAAATATTTTTTTTAGTTTCTGTGCTAGGGTTTTGAGATGTGGTAAATCACATAAAAATCACGAAAAAATCAGTTCAAATAAATGCATTCGGAACAATGGTCCAAAGACGAATTAAGGCAGTTAAACACAAACAGGATAAAATTTCCGATTAGTTCTATGTATCCAAGAAAGTGTGGAAGCTACAATCTGCTTGCCATGTACAGCGAATGAATGACGTGGAGCATAAGGTTCAGGCGGAAATCCTGGAAGTGCTAGTTAAACTTGTTGACGGAGATAAGAAATCAGTACTCTGATTTTGCTATTGGACTACGCGATCAATCGGGCAGGACGGTTGGGGGCGCCCCCTACAGTCTAAATAAATACGTGCGAAAAGTCCGAAAAGAAGTATCATGAATTAAAGGTAAAACCTGAATGATTCAGAACAATGACTCAAATAGTAACAGAAGAAGCCACAGGAGCAGTGCTAGTGGTACCTGTAGTAGTACCTTCAGTGATATAAACATAAAATAAAATGCAGAATATCAAGCGCAATAACTGACTATATTAAGGCTTATTGACTGAAATTTAAGGGAATGATACCCATTTAAGATTTGAACTTCGACACAATAAACTCGAAAGTAGTTTCTTACTCATCATGCGATCAACGATTCATCAGGGAAGCCATAAATTAGGCAAGTCTTGTTAAAGAAACAGGAATATAATGTATCCTTTTTGCTTAAATGACTTTTTCTATGCTAATATCTCAGCGTATTGCAAAATATTAGGTAGTGGATCCTTACGCAAACTTTCATCACAAATAAATGCTGGAATATGTAAAACCGAGACTGTTTTTCCAGCTTCTTCACTTCTTCAGTGCTTCTGTATTCACCATGTCGACGATTGGTGTCGGCAAAGAGCTTGAGGTTACTTAACCATGCTCTAATGCGGTTACTTTGGATTGTATTTAAACTTTATACCCACTTTTTTGGTTTTTTTTCTGCTATTTTGGTGCTTTTTCTTTTGACTAAGATAATGATGACGCTGATGATGTTGATGGTGATGATGTAACAACAAAACTGGCAAACGCTTGAGAGTCTTTTTCTTTTCTTTCATTTCGGGCTGTTTCAATTTAGTATGACCTAAAAAACTTTTTCCGATGTTTTGTTAATTTTCTGGCCAATTATCTGCAGATTTTTGGATAACAACAATACAAGAAAATTTGTATGAGATATTTAAAGGATGACGATTACAACGACTTACCGAAGAAGAAAACACTGCGAATGCAGTCCGGTATGCAGGAAGTTAAGGTGAGAATTTAATAACTTTGTTCGTGGTAATGATGGTAGCTGCTAAGGTAAGCAAACGTAATGCTATTACCAAATAATAATCAACTACTTTTTTGCTACTAGACGGCTAGTGTTCAGGGTGTAAGAAGCTGCGACTTTGTTGAAGTGCACTTCCGATGTAATTAATTGGTGTAAAACATATGTCCATCATGTGTTCAGATGTGATTAATTGGCTAGCATTTGAGTTGAAATGGAAAGCTTTCCCTTCACCAAGGCTGACATAGGCAATTAGGGGACACAAAAGCATAATCGATGGGTGTAGGATGGACACAATTTGTTTGAATTGATTGCGTAGTGGGTGAAGCTATCTTTCAGGTAGATATTAATGGCATGTGGAGTTTTTCTTCGTTTGAACATTATAAAGATATCTCTAAATAACTTCTGAAGATTCGATTTTTTTATCTTTTTGAGCTCCGAAATTCGATTATCTGATAAACTTGATTAATGTAAAGATGAGCCACCTGAAGCAATAAAGTGAAAATTAAATTTATATAACTTTGGTATTGGTCGAAAATATTTTGCCCACGCGCCTCCAGCTGGTTTTCTCTCAATGAAATGTAGCTGATAGTAACAAGCTGCAATATCCTAGAAGTACAATATCGTTATGAAAGTACATTCTTTATCTTTGTCTAGATTTTAAATTATCAAACTGTCCCATCGGATAAAGAGAAATGGTATGGTTTGTTATGAATTGAAGGTCACCAAGAAGAATTCTCTGAAGAAAAGTGCTAAGTCAAGGACTAAATCTAACAAAAAAATACAAAAACAAAATCAGAATCCAAGAATGAATTAACTCGTTTCACTAACAAAATTAAAATTGCCGTTTCTTGTTTTCTCATTGGCCTTCCTCCCTCAACTTGCCCCTCCAGAACTTACCTAGGTACCCTCTCGTCATTCATTAGGAACGTGTCGTCTGTCCATTGCGGCTTGCTCAGTTTTGTAATCTAGCAGACTTCCGGCTCTTCCAAAAGACATTTGATCTAAAAGACAAATATTGATTCTATCTTATTCGACACTGGTCTCCAGATTTTGCCGTGTTAAAAAGTGATTCAAGTGTATTTATTTTTGAAGTTCGTGCCTTGCCAAGTTCCACTTGAGTACACATTTTGGTTTGTCAAAGTTGTCTTTAGCTTACTCTGAGTAGGGAACTGTAGGAAGTAATTATTTAAAGGCAGAACATAGTTTCAAATGACTGTTGTATAAAGGTTCTTGGTTTGCAGTCTTAAGTCTAATTCAAATAAGAATACAATTCGTCTTTTTTCCTTTTTTCGCTGGTCAGGTTAAAGATATAAAAAATTGCCAAGGTCTTATACTCTTCGACAATTCAACATTATGTTCGGCCAGGTTCAGGTTACAGTCGCTTTGCCTGCTTGGACCAGGCACTTTGTGTTGGCTTCGTCTCTTATGCCCTGCCTGTTGTTCTTTTTATAAAAGAATTTCTTGTCCTGTTTTGTCTTTTTCTTGTCCTTTCAAGAATCGTAATCCAAGTTGTTAATCCTCAAATAGGAAACCCACCTGCTCATAGGAACTTATCGATGCCAGAAAACCATTACCTTATAAAAGGAATTTCCTACTCCTGGACGAGCTGAAGCTCCTAGCCTGAAACGCGACCTTAAGCGGAAGCAATAAAGGCCTGGTGGGTAAATTCGAGATAAATTCTTGTATTTCTCTAGCTGATTGATTGATGTCTTCCCTAATTTTTACAAGGTACCCGAAATTGCCAAAGTTTACTAATTTTTGATTATTCAACAATAGATTACCCCCTTTTTTCGCAGTTATTTTTGCTGTGTGATCCATTCAATTTGCTTTGGTTGTTTCGCACCGCGCGAGGACGTTAAATACTATTTTTGCAACCAGTTAGAGGACTATGAGAAGGCGTTAAAGCTGTTAATGTCATCAGGGTAAATTACAATTGGGTTCGATTCATATAGCAACGTACGTCATGTATTAATGAGAAGTTCCATCGTTGGTACTTTCAAGAGATAGATCATGCCGCAGTGAGGACCGCAGATCTCATTACTTCCTTTGCTCCTTTGGTGTTATAGAAAACATTCAACTGGTTGACAGTGCGCACTTGATATGTCGTTGATGTCTATGTTTTATTTTTTCAGAGGGGCAACCTGTGTAGCGATGCCAATATCAAACTTGAATGGATGCAGTACCTACGTTCTGATTGATCTTGTCGTTCTTGTTGTTCCAGCATGTCTCCAGGAATCGCTTGACCATAAACAATTGGACGATGATCGATCTATCGGAACTACTGTAGTCGATGGAAAAGGAGAATTCAGTCTTTTATATTATGAAATCAAGAAATAAGTGAGTGTGGAAAAAGAAGGAAAACTTGATCGCCTTCAATAGACATAGGAAGAACATTAATGAAAAAAGAGAAACAAACAGAGTCTCTTTATTGTGTAGTTCCATTCGATTTGAAGGAACTTTGCTTAACGTTACTGAATATTTGTATAAGAAATATTTCACATTTCCGATTTTCATTTTTTCGCTACAAATTTTCCAGAATTTCAACTTAGCTAATTGTGATTTTGAATTTAAATTATAAATTGTACTCATTCCCACATGCGAAAAACAAAGCAATCGTGTTCAAGTGGGCAAATAAAAACAATTTAATGAAAAACAGTTTGTTTTACCTCTTAGCAACGTAGATGTCATTGCAAAATGCACTTTTCTTTCACTCTTTGCAATTAAGTTCACATGCATTGATCTTTGCGCGTCCCGCATGTACCAGCATGGATCAGGTTTTGAAATTTACGCGATTGCCAATAAATACAACATGCAGAAGTAATAATTCTCCAATATTGAATGAAACTGCAATGATGCCCCTCGCTGATGGCTAATCGATCAAAAATTGCATCTTTTATCGCGCTAACTTACCTGCCATTACCTGAAGATGATCTAGCAAATAATGCACGTTCAACCACGTCTTCTACATGCATTTCGCGTGGCTCAAGTTGTTACGGCCCTGAATATTACTCTGATATGTGCAATTAATATTCTGCGATATGATTTGATTTGGGATCGAATTTGATTTCTTTCCGAAAAAAATTAGAAAAAAATTTAGCTGCAAAATTTGTTGCACTGGAATATTTGATTGGATGTTTGCGTAACAAGTACTTCATCAACTGAGTAGCATCGAATGCTTCCTTTCTCATTCAACACTTTGTATATCTCGGATATTCAGCATGCAGTGGAGTTTCGTTATCAGGCTCTGATGGCTCCACACCGATAAATATTCAATTGGAATTTCGAGGTTTCAATTCCACGATAGTGTCCAACTGAGTAAATATGATATTATAGGGGATACCCCAAGTTGAAAATCAGTGAAAATAGTTTTCTGGATAGTGTACTTTCGCGCAGTGAGTCATCGGCATTCAATGGAATTTTTACGACCTATACACGCATTTCTACATATCGTTCGTCCAACGTATGAACACTTGGAAGCTTTTCACGCGTACAAACAATGCATATGTGTGCTCCTCAGAAGGGCGATAAAAAGATCAAGATCCCGAAATCCATAGTATGAAGCGACTGTTGTGTGGCGGCGGCGCTATCAATTCATCCACCCACAACCACACATGCATTCAATCAAATTGTTTTCTTTTTTGGGGCCCAGCAAAGATCTTGTGACCTAGTTTCTAAAAGTTTTTACTTTCGTTTCAGTTCCTCCATGTCTCGAATATGTTCTTTCCAAATGTGGCCCAACAACGTCCTAAACTAAACTAAACTAAACTGAACTAAGGGGGTGCGAAGGGATCGGACGCATCGCGATTGAAACTAGGGCACATAGTTCACAGCAGGCGGACTGTTGTGTGTATGTAATGAAAACGTCAGTGATAACGAATTTATCACATATGAGCCCTAAGGCACCAAAATATGCTGCCAGCATACTTACACATGTGTATGAGCATAAGATGTGATTGCAATCTAGGGCTTAAGGGGAGCCTTAAATTCTCATAGTAAGAAGTGTTTTGAAATGAAAATGAAATTTGTAGTCGTCTGCAGATAATTTTTCACCTTTTTTCATTATTCCTTTTTCGGGGCTTCTTACCCTGCAATGAATGTCTGTCTAAATTTTATCCTTGTTAGAATCTGAACTGATTGTACAGAATATTTTGAAAACTTTTCCCCTCACAGTTCTTTTGCGCCTAGTAAGTACCAACAAAGTAGGCTTAAATAAAACTTCTACAGAATGTGCAGCCTGATGCCGCTCATCAATAGAATTTTTATAAAATTTTCCGCCTTTTACTCAATATATTTTCAGCATTGGGCTCCTAAAGATTCCTTGCAAGATTCTTTTCGTCTTTTTTATAAAACATCGTATTCTTGCTACCAATGC
Organism: Stratiomys singularior; assembly: GCA_954870665.1. Classification (NCBI taxonomy): domain Eukaryota; kingdom Metazoa; phylum Arthropoda; class Insecta; order Diptera; family Stratiomyidae; genus Stratiomys; species Stratiomys singularior. Next base: position 5,417,231 of record OX940881.1, on the reverse strand, counting down.
CTTAAGATGTAATTTTTATTGATATTTGTATCCTTTTATCCCTCTTTTCAGCATTTTTATCCCGAAATGAAATCGGAAATATCTATTTAACATACATACCGGTGAGAACTTGGCCTAAGCTCGAAATCTCATAGACATGGTAGAAGTAGTTCGTGCATCACAACCCCGGGCTGTGTCAATGAAACCTCCTGAATTTAATTGCTAAATCACAATGAAAAAACGTTTAACGTAACCATTGCTCCAAACTTGTCCTCATGGCCCTTAGACGTGTTGCTTCTTAAGTGCCGAAGGATTGCAGGCAGACACTCTAAACTGCACCTAGTAGATGATTGGTGAAACCATCGTGATTCACTGATCATAGAGAAATCGAGTGAAACGAAAGTCCGAATGTTCTGGCGTGCGATTTATTAACTGGTAAAATGCAGCTAAAGAAGACGAAACCGAAGTACCACAAGAACAGTAGGAAAAATATTGGGCAAAACCCTCTACAAGGATTTTTTTTTTGTTTGGGAGGTGAAGGCTATTTACGCCCTGAGTGTCGGACTCCCCCGCTACCGGACTACCGACTAAACACCTCCCTTGTCACACCGAGAACATAGCCTGGAACTGTTTGTCACATTACTTCGAACTAGGCCTCATTAATCATCGCTTAGCGGTGCCTTCAGGCTAAGGGAAATCTCTCTTTCTCCACAAATGGATAGGAAGGAATTGCGATTAGAGAGAATTGCGTTATACAGATCTCCCCTCCTTCGCCAAGCGATCCAAACGTACACACGTACGGATAAGGATTAACAAGGATGGAAGGATGATGATGCACTTAACACTAATGACTTTATTGCTTTGCGGCATTACAAGTCTTAAATTTTGAGTAGAGTCATCAGTGTCCTTCAATAAAAATCTGGAACAATACAGCATTCAAAATAAAGAAGAAACGTGTGTTTTTTCAACTTTGGTCATATTTCAACGATTGAAAAAATATCAGCCAATCGCCTCCTTTTCTTATTGCATTTCGCTTCTAAACGCCAATAGAAAACACTAGTTTGGAAGAAGAAGTTCATCTCGCTTCTACTTTAACACAAGTTTCTGAGAGTTTAAAACTTTTAAACAATTAAAATATCATATTTGAACTGTATAAAATGGGCTAGGACTACGCAAAAACACAGAACTTCAAGGATAGAGATAATAATAATAACGGAATCCCTTTCTCCGGGACGAAAAATTTTTCTGATACCATAATGAGGAAGGCTATGGCTTGAATGTATTTAGCAAAGAGAATAATTGATCTTTATCAACAGGTGCCCGTTCTGTTTATGCAAAAAAGGAACCCCAATGTGTATGTCCTTTTCAGCCAATAGCTTCGGTTTTGCAACCTTCGAGGGAGCGCTTTCCTACGTTCACGAAGTTGAACAATGTTTTCGAATTATCTTAGGTCATAAACTCCCAGAAAAACTGACACATTTGAGTTTGATTTGTCGTGGACTTCCCATCTAGATTCATTACAATTTACCAAGGGAGACCGAAAAGCATGTTAGTTATAACAGAATTTGTGTAGTGGTTAGACCACTGAGCGTGTTGCTGCTATCCTGTTTTGCTCGAGACCACACAATGAACTTGGTTCCCATCAATTTTACGTCTTTATCTCTGCAGTTTGTAATCAATGAAAGGACTCAGCCAATTTCGAGACATTTGTTGCATATGGGTGGATTGAGTTCAAGGGAGTTGGTGATTGAGTCTGAGTGAGCTTCTTGAAAATATCAGACTGAGTCCTTCTTTGTGACCTGACAAGCTTGAGATCCAAAGAAGAGGCAAAACATTTATCGGGTTCGAAATAAGTACATATTGTTTCTGAAGATAATAACATGAAAAAAAATCCCGACTTTTATCAATTTCATAAATAAGCTTGATTTGAAGCGTTCATTTGACAATGTCTTATAGAATATTTGTATACACCCTTAAAGCGCAATCATATCATTTTGGTCACACATGACTCCACACATGATGCTTTTCTATATTTTCTAGACACTAGAAATGCTTTACTTTTTGTACAATCCATGCGTTCTACTACCACTAAGAATTTGGACTTAGCCCTTCTAAGTTGAAGTGTTGTGATATGAAGCGTTCTAATGATGTTTGAAAGTAGGTCTGTCTTTTAGCGGACCTGTTTGCTTTTAAAAGGCCACCAAAGAAGAAGGGCTCGAGCGGTGGAATCCGGGTGGTCCGGGGGAGAAACTTCCAAAAAATACATAAAGCTAAATACATACTCGTACATTCATGTATGGTGTCTAATTATAAAAATTGTGAATGCAGAATTTCGGAACTAGGAGCCGAGCATCCAAGTGCAGAGTGATCGATTAGAGCTGAAAACTGTAGGGTGCGCTCGTTCAAAGATTTATTGGTGCTCGATTTTTAGGTCAGTAGATAACCAAAATTATTGGGCATATGAGATTGTTCATGTGTTTTGGAGCAACAACTGAAATGGAAATCATCTGAGTGTTGTTTTGCAGAAGAGTAATTCGATTTGATTTGGGCTGCACGCTCAAGAAAATGCCCTTAAAAGCAATTTAAGTCAATGGAACTTTGATTTCAATTATCATTTTTATTGGATATATATTGGGACTATGTTGGGAGTACTGGCATATTCAGCCGTTCATGTTCATGTTCAATATATATTTTAAAACTGGGGCCAAATTCAGTGCATAGTGGGAAAAGAATTTTCGGAACTTACTGACGATTCTGGATTCGTGCATTCTGCATTTGCATTTTTACGCCAAGTAAAAAACTTGTTCGGAGAAGCTCCTTAACACAGATAAAGCCATCAAAACCCATCAAAAACCATCGACTCACCAATCAAAAAGTATTTTAAAAGTATAATAAATCAAAACCGAAGCCAATTCGAAATAAAATATGTTCATTTTTCTTGTCACCGTGAAGAATTCATTTGAATTTCTTTACCACCCGGAACGGAATAGGCCGACAATTTCTTTTGGGGTAACATGCTTACATTGTCCGGTTTTCAATGAAATCCACTTCAACGCAAATCATAGATGATCATTTTAAAACAAAATTTTAATACAGCCTGAGTAGGTACTCTAATCTGCATTTTAGCTACAAGCTCTTGTGCTGAAGCCAAGTTTCTTGCGTTTTCTTACCACCATACGTTAATGTCAAATGCTCATAAGACGAGTTTAAGATGCTTGCGAACGACGAGATAATACTTGGATTGACCTACGCATTTCTACGGGTCGGCATTACAAGGTACGCTTGATTATTTTGAAGGGCTCTGATTTGATCCCCGTTCCGAATGTCTGTCGGTCCATTCCCAGTAACCAAAATGCGGAACTACCAAATAGCGAAAATTTCATTAAGCTAAACCGGCTGTGAGATGGAGGCGGGTGTTAAGATCAGTTTCACTTTTCCAACAACTTGTCGTTTAGGCTTGAGCTCATATGAATTTGAAACATGTAGTTTGATTAGATCAGTATGTAACACGTCTTGACGTAGGACACGTCTTCCGTAGAAAGAAAGCTGTACAAAATGTACTGCGGATGAGTCTGAGTATAAATTTAAGACTTCGTTTGAATGTAAAACGCATATGTGAAGTAGAAGCTGGAATTCTTTTCTCGAAGGACAATTTTTGATGGGGAGTGAGGGATTTTTCATAGCGAAATAGCTCTTCACCCGACGATTTTTATGATCTCACATTGTAGTACATTCCGTGTGGCTTGTGAGTTTCTAATTATTTGTACAATTATTTGCAATTTCCTTGCAAAAAGCGCTAGAAATGGGGAAAACCTAGTTTCAAGACAGAAACTTGGCTATAATCTACACCGCCTTCTCATAGTAGATCCTGTATAACGCTCATTAGACTAGTGGGCTTCAGCCATGCAACGATTGATATCGACATACGAATTAGAATCGACATGTCGTGAAGCAGGATTCCATATCGATTTCGAAATCGAACGCGAACGGCTTGAAGTTAAATTTCATTCTGTGCTTTCTCAACCATAAGGGCCGGTACCAACCTACGCAAGACCTCTCTTTTTCGCGATGATAGCTATAAGATCAATGTAGTGATTGCGCATGTGTACAGAGATAGCACTTTCAGGGCGTTGCATTCACAGTGAAATTAGCATAATCAACACCCATAAATGCGACTGCGAAAATTGTTGTCTGTGGGGTCGAAAAAGGCTGAGATACAAGCAACGGGAGGAACCACGTATCCGCGAAAGATAAATCAAGGCACATAGTGGATCAAGAGAACGCTTTTTACGAGAACCCTCCGTGCAGGATGAGCAGAAACTGGAAAATCCAGAACTTACTATATTTACATATCGATCACTTGACTTGCTGGACCCATAAAAAAAGAACCTTTCACCAAAGAAAAAGCTAAGCGATATGATTCCTATTAATTATTGCCAAAAGCGAGGCTAAGAATAATGCGACTTAGAAATTCAGAAAAACCATTAAAAGGATCAAAACCACATTGGGACGCGTAGAAAAGTTTCATCGACAATCAGGCAATTTCAGGCTGATATTTGATGTGGGAGCACTTAAATCAAATCTCATGAAAATATCAGAATCAGTATGGTCTAGAAGCCGATACCCTGACTGACTGCTTAATCGAAGATGATGGCGTGAATAAAGGAAAAAGGAGGCCTTCAAAGTTTACGATGTTGTAAAAGAAGAGTCCTTTTCACAAAAGTGAAACTAAACAAGCTGCCGGAGAAAGTAAAAGTTGATCAAGTATCAAAAATAATACGAAAGGTGATAAGTAATCAAAAGACAAACCTCAGGAGCTGAAAGAGACTGGATATTCACTTTTCATATAGACACAAAGTTCGCATATAACAATGAACCAAATGATATGACACAGAGCCATATGATGATGTGACTGTATGGGTCTTAAAATCAAAATAAGTTGATATGAAAATCAAAACAAATTATTCTCTATTTTTCTGAAACTAAAATTAGTTCGAATAGATTTTCTTGCATACAAAAAAAAAAAAAAACAATTTTAATTGAACCAAACCAAGCGCTTATCTATTTCAATCCACCAGAAATTACAAACAAAAAGTTCAATGCTGTAGATTGCGTTTTCAACTAAGGGCTTAACTTTTATTTACAACTTAATGTGCTTGAGTCATGTCTCATTCTTGACCGGAGTAAATATCATAACACAACCAGACCATGTGAATATCGGCACCACGTCATACGTTCATTGCAATTAGTACTTCAGATATTTTCTTTATCAGTTTCCTTTCTCGTAAGTTAGCGTGAAAATTGAAAATGTCTACACCAGTTTAAAGTGGATTTTATTTTCACAGGTAAATACAGGTAAAATTGCCATACATTTTTATCTTGTCTTATTGGAAATCGGAAATATTTAAAATTAATTTTATCTGTCGTTAATGCAAGACTTGTTGAAAACAATTCGAATCAACAAGAATGTGAATTGATTTAAAAAAAAAATTAAACTTCTCAGTGGAAACATAAATTCAAAGTTTAAAACTTTTTTGTTTTGTTGGAAGCGAAATGCGTTGAAATAGATTTCCTACAAAAACATAGGGATAAAGTATGTGATATACTTCTTACCAAATTTTTTGAGTGTTTGTCAAATTTTTTGAAAACTTGAAAACTTGAGAAGACATATCACAGAATTACCCTCAAGTTTGTCTATTTCTGTAAAATCAGGCACTCCCTCATTCATAATCAAGCATACAATGGAGACCACTAATGCGATAACTTTCAAAACCATTTTAAAGATAGTAAGATAGACAATGACACTTCGAAAAGCTCTTTGACTCTGCTCCTGCGTCAGTCTATTCTGTTGACTATGAGAAACTACTAAGCTGCACAAGGGTACAGATTGTACTCAACACTCATTAGTGGCCGCTTTTTACTTGCGATTTGTCGAGGGAGGTGACGACAGCCAAATTTTCCTCAGTGGCCTTGTTCATCGTTGTCCTGAATTTGTACAAGGAACTTGTCATCGAGTTCTTTTATCACCATCATCACGTCCAGATATTCGTTTGATTTGAGGGCAAACGTTCAACTGTGGCGACCGGTAACAGGACTACAATATCTCTTGAGTGGAGAGAGTGAGTTTTCACACGCTGGAACATATTTACCGCTTTTGTGAAAGCATCGATAGTACATCATCCAACATTGAAACTGTATAGCTGATGCGACAGATTTGGCTCTTATGAGCTTCCCGAGTTTCTTTTCAGGACCATTTGGCTACCATAAAGACCAATTTGTGGAGGATTCTTCTGAGTTTCCTTTTCTTTCGAGCATCACTAGTAGTTTGGACATCTTCTCTTTGAAGTTGATTTTGAAATAGTGTTTTGGGAGCTCACTTTCTCGCAGGCAGAGTTTGAAAGTGATAAGCAGTATATGAGAGTAGAGATGGTGAACCAGTCGAAACATTCCTGTTGGAATGAAGTTCAGTTCCGTCTCCATCCCAGCTGTCGAAGCTGATGTGTACTGGGATTGGTCGTTCTGGTTAGCAGCTCTGCTCTGTGTTTGCCATTCCGTAATGTCTGCTGGATCACGACATTCTCACACATAAGGAGTTTACTTGATCATCTTTTAACTAATGAAAACAATATTAACAATTATCATAATATCAAAATTAGAAAAATTAGTAAATAAAAGTGAACATTTAACAAACACCAGTAAATATTTAGACAATTATAATAGGTTTGATTAGACTCGCACGGCTAAAACAAGTCACCTTCAAACTGTTTCTAGCGTCACATGTATATGATATATGAATGCCTGTTCGAGCCAACAACAACAGCATAAACAACGTTGTTTAGGAAAATTTGTGTTTCAGTTGGAAAAACCTTCGCTCGCAAGGACATCATCCATCGGGGCATTGCACTGAAGAAATATTTCCGAAAGAAACTGGGTAGGAGTCACGTACATGAAGCTCTATGCTCCGAACACCTCAGGAACGTGTGAGCTCGTATCTGGTGTAAAATCGAACTTTGGCACTGGCAGTTCTAATGTGGTGTATCTCAGGTATTCCAGCAAATGAGCAGCATTGAAAGTCATGTGTGAAAAAACCAGCGAATGCATTAACCAAATTCGATCGTGCCAATGTAGTGTTTTTTTCAGTCTTCTAACTTAGTCTCCTATCTTTTTGGACGTGGGCATCCATGTAGCCCTAAGAAACAATGAACTAAATTCTGCTAGAAACAAAAAACAGACAAAACAAATAAAAAGCCGAGCAAACATTTGAATGTGACCTACATTTAGGGCCAAGATGTATGATGCTGTGCACAAGTGTTGGATGTGTTTGTATGAAATTTTTATGGCTTGCATATGTTTGTGTCTGGTCGTTACTTCTTCTTAGTATCCACTCGGTCTTGTACATTTTTTACTTTTTTCTACTTATCGCCATTCGCTGGGACGCCCAACAATCGCGAACATTCTCTGAGTTGAAGCTTAAAAGCGTTATCGTCTCTATACCGCAAGCGCAGATACAAAATCCTCAAAGGGCTCACTCATTACACATATGCAAGCTAGTAAACCCATTTTTATAAGGCAGATAACGCGATCTTTAATCACTTCGGAACTTTACTTTGAAACTAAAAAAAGAAAAAATCGGTTAAATTTTTTTTTAAAATTTGGATTTCGCTCGAAGCGAATTTGTTGGCCATTCTGTTAAAATCAATGTTCAAATAATAGTCACTTTATTTCTTAGATACAAAAGGCTTAATCATTAAATCGTATCTGTCTCACTGGAATAAAAGAAAAAGCTATCGAACGGATACCGTCTACACATGTGAATTTTCCTATAAAAAGACGCCGCGATCTGAGTCTCCAATAGGGTCTTTACTCATGTGACTAGGGCTTGCTCTAATGCCGCTGAGAAGTGTGTCATGTGTGTGTCTTAGTCTTACAATTAGACTTCGTCTTCGTCAATAGTGCACTGCATACGGTATATGAGCAGCATATCACACATGACATGAAATTTAATTCAAGTTATTTTTTTATCGCACATTCATCTTATCAATTGTTAGTCGGGGCTGCGGTTGCAAGTGCTGCAAAGCGGCTTTTCTCGCTGTTCACATGCCTGGCTGTATTGTATAGTGGCAATTGCAACCCTGCCCCATCACCGTCTTCGAAAAAAGCTTGGCAACGGGGTAAGATCTAAGACCAGAGATCTAAATCAAATAAAAGATCGACCCAGCGGATGCCAGTATTGTTTAGATTGTTATATCGCGGCATGTAAGCTACACAGGCACATGCATAGGTGAAAGGTACACATATGTTGCATAATATTGTGTTGACTGAAAGCTGTACAAGTTTAACTAACAATGCGATGTTTGCGAATGCACTCGATTATAATTTATGTATCGTCAAATGTGTTTTACCTTCTAAGTAAGACTTTTGAGAATAATACCACATATGTCCAATATTAGTCGAACGAGTTAAAAAGTAAAATTTGATCGATGTGTGTGGTAAATGTTAGTACATTAAAGTTTTGATGAGGACCGTTTCAGAATGCAGACAACGTTGCTGCATCGTAGTCGAATTGCAATGGAAATTTACTTAAGGTTTTCTTTCAAAGATATTTTGTTCCAATAATTTCATATTTTTATTATTTTTAATAATAATTTTCGAAACTATGAGACAAAACAAATCACGTGATAATGTATATAATACTAATTTGTTACTTCGGGTAGACGTGAGTAGTAAATAACCAGGATTCCGAACGCACATGGCTTATTCTTGCACTCAGTTTAAGGTTCGTGCTGTGCCTCATTTTCTTTCGTATTATGATTTTTTGGTCCCCTCAAATAATGTCCTCATCAGCTTATTATTTATATGATAAAATTTTATTAAATTCTCCCGGCATTCGTTTTGAAAGGATGTAAGAGTACTGAACCGTTTCCTCAACATAAAGGCTAAAATTCGATTGAAATAGGAATACTACAAAAGGTTATTTACGATGTATTATTTATCCATATCACTGAAAACAGTGCCTATGAGCCTACAAGAGAGCTTGAATTTGTTTGGGGAGCTTGGAAATCGGTAAGTGTACATATTTCACGACACTGCTTGGAATCCTTCTTGTCCTAAGGCTCATGGTGAATCCTAGCTGTACCTTCAATCAGAATCCCGTTCAAAATTATGTTCTTGTTGCGAAATGGACACACATGTCGCTGCTGCTCTGGGTGTGGCGTGGGAATCCTCAACTCCCACCTTGATCATATCTTTCACATGTCAATATGATCGTGAAGTAGGTTCAATATGATTTTAGATGCCCCTCCTACTTTTTCTTTGCATGCTGCTTTGTCTATAAACAGCTTTCTGCGAATTACTTTTTTCGAAGTTTTTCGACGTTTTCTGCCATTACCGATTCGACGTGCAATCACCGCCGATGCGTCTCAAATCAATTTATACCAATTTTCTTGCTAGCTTGAAAGAGGTTGCGCTACATGCAAGCCTTTGGTTATCTCACCCCGCTTACAAGAACAGAACGCAATATTTCTTATTTAAATTAGATGAAGGAAGCTTCCCTTGCTTTGTGACTAGATGGGGTTCAATTTCATACGGATTCACTTGTTTCTCTAACTGAATGATAGGGATGGAGCATGGCCTGATTATCATGAAAATATTCCTTCATAAAGGAAGATTTGTTTGCGCTTGACACTCCCGGATTGTAAACTTTTTGTCCCACCTCAGTGAAACCTGATTGCAGAACCTGGAAATCTAGAATCTAATTTACTTCAGTTTTGAGCAGTTCATCGTTTGTACTTTTATGCAAAAATCTTTCGCAGTCCCACCTGTATCAAGGTTTGATATGAGTTCTTGATGTAGTTTAGGTTGGTTGACTGCACTTATTCTCTTCCGTGGCGTTTTAGGTACTCGATAGGATATCAAGGTGGCACGGATGTTTGATACCACATAGCTTTGGTATCCTTTTACATTGGACACACTAAGGGGTCGTTATTCAGTTTTCGAGGAATTCGTGGCGCAGAGAGCGCGTCATTATTCACATTCTCGAATATAGTCAGGCACTTTTCCCAATATGCCACATACATTAGCACCACTCCCGGTTGCCTCCTAGGTTACTCGTAACTTGGTGCCAACATATCTGCGTCTTACGAGCATAAACAATAAATTCAACGGTCTCTGGTGCATAAATATTTCAGCATAATTAACAAGACAACAGAGTGACACGTTACATTACCGAAAACATGCGTTCGCCGCCCAGCATTGTAACAAACGAGCTCTTGCTGGAGTGTTTATTTATTCATTGTAACCGTGTACCTGGAGTATCTACTCGTTATTGTCGAATTGTCGACTTACCTGCCTATTACTTCCGCACAATAGGCGGCGAGTATGGCAGCAGCCATGGTAGTTTCATTTGCATTGATCACGCCGCCACCATTCGAGCGTGGTGCTATAGCAGAACTCTTGTACACACATATTTCAAATAAAGTTCACACACATACGATTCCAATAAAAGTGAAAGTTCGAACGAGGTGTGTTCGAGGAAACAAAAAACACAAAAACTAAAATAAAAGAAAAGAGTTGACAAAAATTTGCGGTTCTGATACGCCCTGGTCAGTGTCGAAAGAACTGATGTAATTCGTCGATTGTTTTTCACATGCTGAAATTCAAACAAAACAGCAAAGTTTCCTTTTACTTTTCGAAGTTTTCAGCGACACAATCACAAGGAGGGTTAAAGTTGTGCGGAGTTCTTTTCGATGATTGGAGATTGCCAAAGCCCAGCAGTCAATTATTGTCGACAATAAACGTACAACGAAGTACACTTGGCTTAAGCCAACCTGCAGCCTCACCATCTAATCTCATCTGAAGGACATTGTACATCAGCCATCATTATCTGCCATGTAGCACTTCATGTTCCCGCTGCTGATTAAGAACATTGTGAAAGCACCAGCAGCAGTGAATTCTTATCCGAAAGGTTGCATCGCTGCAGCTTCCCATCGATCTGTGCTGCTTCAACTACACCTTCAGGGTGGAGTTTATTAAAGGAAAAACCTTCTCATCCCATTCCCATATTATTGTATCTGCAGCAAAGATGTTATCGCGGCGCGGAACAGCGAAAAACCAATAAAAGCCTGATGCCATTTAATAGATATTTTTTCGCCTCTACTCCTTCAATATTGACGTTCAGGCATCACAGATTTTCCGGTGCGATTTCGATTTCGTATTCACGAATTCTAGACAAATTGCAAACAAAGTTAAATATTTTGTAACGGAGCCAGGGTTAAATGGCATTTAATTGATTTGAAAATAATCGTTTGTTCTAGATCAAGATTGAGGCGCGCAGAAGGTTAAATGGTTCTCAAAATAAAAATCAGCGTTGGTCTGGTGAAAGGAAGCGAGAAAACCTGGAGGAAGTCTCCGCTGCAGTCTAATTGCAAATAAATAGGTAAACTAGTGGTGCCCGGATCGCCACGAAGGGCAAGCAAGTGCAGAGTGTAGTTGACTGGTGTAATTTCGAAACAAGGATCGCGCTTAAATATCATTCAGATGAAAGAAATACATCCATTGGCAATTCCCACATTCTTTTAACATTTTCATCCTATCGCGAAGACGTATGAAATCGTTGAGAGATGCAATTATCCCCCTTTTTGGGTAATACATGCACCCGAGGCCCTAGTCAAAACGTGGTTGCGATGCCTACTCATAGAACACATGCCCAATGTCATCGTGCATAAATAAGGATCAAAAGTCGTCTGGATTCCATATCAAGCAGAGGCTTGTTAGCAATTTGCGGTTTCCATTGATCTCTCTATTCACGCCACGGAATGATACCCATACGTGACTTCTTGGCGCTGCTCATTTTCAGGACAGTCAATTTAGCCTGGGTGCCAACAATTTTTGGGCATTGAATCAAAACAGGCGACGATAATTCATATCTCAAATATCCCAATGAAATGTATGCAATTTATTAAATACTAAACTGCACAACAACCTGTCGATGCACCCATTCGCTGAGTTCACCATTGCTGTCCCCTAGGACTATCGTGGAACTGAGAAGGAATCGTTCGTCTGACTGCATTCACATCCCTCGAAATAGACATGGCTATAATAAATTTAGTACTTTGACTATTTCTGAGTCTTATAATTGCAGATAATTAGCAAAACAACAATTAAAAATGTCGCGTTTGATAGACGAATGGACATATGGTGAAAATTTAGTGTACAAGTATGACTTCAATTTGGCAAACGATATGAATTATATTCAAATGAAAAGGAGTAGGAACACGAGTATTTACACTCGGGTAGTATAAGTGTAGGTACGTGCATGTGATTTGGATCAACATGGCGATCTTGAGGACGTCATTAATTCCCTTCACGTTGTATCAAACACGAGTGTGAATTAACGGATTATTAAGATTAAAAGGGATGTTTCGAATGTTTTTTCTGACCACAAATAAATCTGTTTGAGCTCATGCTAATTAAATTGTAAATTAAAGTTTTATCGTTTCGAACAGGCGCTCGAATAATTTTCTACTTATTCAAAATATGAATAATAAATTCTTCCTGTTGAATATTGTTTGCAGTTCCTGTTGGGAGTCTTTCGCCGGGAACAGAAGAAGCGTTGCTATGTGTTCGTATATGAAAGCTGTTGAGAAGGCTCTTACCTCGGCTATTACCTCTCCTAAACAGGAGGGATAGAGTTGGAACGTTGGTCTCCACAGCCAGTTGCTTTGCAGTTACTCAGTTCTTTCTCCCTGAAAAGATAAGGGGAGGTAAACGGACTAATATAGTAACAAAACAGAGCTCCGATTTCGAGCTCCTTTTTGGATGGATTAACCGTAAAAATTCAGAAAGGAGCACTCTGTTAACAATACTTTGTTGAACTGATATGCATGTGAGGTAGAATTATATTATATCTACGGAATTATATGCACATTATATCTAAGGCGTTATATGTACAATGAAACGGCTAACAAACTGCAGTACTGGGACGATGGAATGCCAAAGTAAATGTCGCAAAGTAATATTCAAAATATACGTAGTATATCAAAGAATATCACATTTAATTTTACGGATCACGGTGGGCAGTAAAGGCGATTGGCTGATCAGAACCCATCAATTCGACATGGGCATTACGTACAATACAGTTAGTCCAAGTAATAAGGACGTTATCAATGAAGAAACAATCCGTTGGTCCCTCTGTAGTTGCGAGGCAGTACACATAATCAGTCAGTGAACATCTTCCTGGTATACTTCAAGAGCATCTTTACTGAGAATATTGGAGAGCTATTTTCTTTCCTGAATCCATCAAGTTGGCTTTGGACTTCTGGGAACGACGACAACAAGCTTATTGAAATGTGACATCAAAATGGCATTAACTACTTTTTCGAACTCACGAATCCTTCACTGAGGAGCTCTACCGAAATCAACTGATGCCAGTGCAGAAACAGCAGCACTATGAATTGCATCAGCAGTTCCCGATAGTTTTCGAGACAGCGGTAGGCGCTGGTGTAATACCTATTGTCCTACTTGACTGACAGTGCAGTAGGTTCATCCTTTGACAAAAGATGGTGTGAACGGGACAAACTATGAATGAAAGGCGTTGAAATTAGGACGAATACATGTTACAGATAGACCGTCTATTTCACCAACAATCTGAAACCTTGGGCTAGTAAAGTGCCTGGAAAAACTTCTACCTTTTCAGGGAAGACAAGTAAAACTCGAGAAAAAGGACTTCGTGTGGTCATAAAACGCTACTTTATGTTAGGGAAAACTGCTATCAGAACTCTTAAACGGCTTGAAAAGTAATACAAAGAATTTGCTCAACCAATTGTTTGTGGTTTCCGGAACATAAATGTCGCTCGTACCGAGGATCGAAGATGCCGCTCATTTTGGGCTTGTCAAATTGAAGCGACTACTTCAGGAAACATTGAAGGTAACGTTCCTGATACCAGATAATCACCGATTGAAATCAATTAAGTTTGCTACGGTCATAGACATTCGATTCAAACTTCTTTCAAATAATCTAATGCAGATTGCCACATTCAAAGGTTAAAGGAGGGTTGATTCCGCATGTTCTCATATCGCATCAAAAAGAGCATTATGTTATTGACACAGAGAACTATTTTACCAAACGTAATCTGAACAATTTTTTGCTTCCACTGATAGCAATGAAAACTGAGACGATCACATTACTTTCCGATCCGATGGGCAGTCAACAGGGACGCGAAAATTGTATGAGTCCCGTCAAAAACTCGGAGTCCTCAGCAAAGATGGTCCGTCAGTTAATGTCCTAAAGTTTATGTTTCTTTTGTGTTTCAGTAATGCCAGCGAAATAATCTTCCACAGCTACCTTCATACTGAAAAAAAAACATCCAGTGACTCTTGTGTGGTATCACTGGACCATTTAAATTATGAAACCATGGGAAAGAACACAGCTATTTGCGAAATTGATCCCAAACTACATGAATTGAAATAAATTGAATGAAAATCGCTCTCCCATCCACAATATTAATTCAGTAATATTCTCCACACCTGTACCATACTGTAGGCATACCGTGAGTATAAACAACGTTAACTCTTCGAATTAATTCTTAATCTTACGGCATTTGACCAAAATGTAAGAAATTTTATCTTGAATGGTTTTCTATTGTTATTTCCTCTCAAAGCTTTTGCATAAAATCCAAATGAAAATATGAATTTACTGGTGCGTTTTCTATCTCTGTCTGAGAGTAGTCGCCTGAGAGTATTATTGCTGTAAATAGCAACGCTGTAGCCCAGTCTTATGAATCTTCAGCTTCGCAGTATACCCACCTGTTTTTCAATCATTTAAATGCAGGGAAGCAGTTGTCCCCAAATATCCTTCTTATAGCCAGGTTGGGTGCAGATTCTTCTCCAAAACTGGTCGATACTGCACACGTACAATAAAACTATAGATTACTAGAATAAGACGCTACATTACATACAAGAATTGGTGGAACGTATTCCACTTTATGTAGGAATCTTCATGAACCATTTCTTTCGTTCAAACTCCAAGCGGAGCCTGTTCAATTTCGAACTACAAAATGCCTTTTGGCTTGATGGCTTTATATTATTAAATAAACATTTAATAGTCTTTTGTATTAATAATATTTTATCAATGCCAAATATTTCAATAATCACTGACCGCCGCTTCTGGTTGAAGTAGTGGCAGGAGCATTCAATTCTGTGTCTTTAAAACATTTTTTCGGGCCCTACTTCAACAACAACTCTTGCTCCATATTTATGAAAAACTTATTGCAAAATGCTATCTTAAAATAATGTTTCATAATTCGTTGCATCTTGTAGAAAAACTCAAAAGAAAACAATAGCTTCATTTGTTAGACTAATTTGCTTATGAGGTCAATGCTTTCATTTAATTAGTTTATTTGTATTGCACTCCAGTTTTTATCATTTTCTTTACAAAGAAACGAACAATTTGGTGCATTTGAATCTGTTTCATTATTAATACTGAAACATAGTTTTCTTAAGGGGTTTTTCATGAATAAAAGGAAATAATGAGTACTGAGTAAATAGGGGTAATACTTGGGGTATGGGAAAGTTTTGTGTATAAAATAGGAGAGAAGGATTAAGAGCTTGAAACAAGAACTTCTGACTACACCATGGAAAAATTCTCAACACTCGATAGATGTATCCTTACACAAAACTGTTTGAACGATTATTTTCAACTCTTAACCATGAATTTCAAATTCTATCAAGTCTCATTGCTCGAAATATTGGCAGCAATTTATTTTGAAATTTTTGATTCGGAAGTCACATTGAATGTAAAAGTAAATGCACCAACAATAAATTGCATCCTTCACCACACAATAGAATAATGCTGGGTAGTCACGATTTCTTTATGTTGCAGACATTCAAATAATATATGTTGCCATTAAAATGTACGTTCCGTGATTTGGGCACATGTTTGCCAAATTTAATTATAGACAACAATACATTTGAACGACACATATAAATCTATTTCAGATGCATATTCTGAAGATAAATCTTTAGCACATTTCATTTGCTATGAAACTATCTCGATTTTTAGCGCCTTGACACAGGGAATGCATGGCCTGCACACACATATGAGCTGCCGATTGTTTTCAAATATTTCAAACAATCAACGCTGGGTTTTTGATTTTGAATTAAATTAGAATAATCGTCGCCTTGGACGATGGCCTGAACTAATTTTACTGTGAAATTTAGACTTAAAAAAACTAGAAAACTAGAAAATTTTCAAATTAAAATAATAAAAAGAAATAAATCCTGATTGAGACAGCGAATAAAGGAATTTAACCGGAGTAATCAATCATGCTCCGGTTGAAACTCAATGTGCATAAAACCTCAGAGCGGGCTCCAAAACCCCACTCATATGAGCAGGCTACCATGAGAGCTCCTAGTACCGAAAACGTGTGGAGACGGAGTTTGGTGAACAGGTCGTAAATATGGCATTTAGGACGAATACTAGGATGCACAGAAAAGCACCAGAACTAATCGAGTCAAGGGCTAAGTTTTTAACTAAACTGTTGCGCTACTTTAACAAGTGGGCATGGACGAAGGTGCATTTTATTCCTTTTTGGTATGAGTTGTAGGAGAAACGATGTTCAAGCTATTTAAAAAAAAACTCTTGTAAATAAGGTAAGAATTGCTAGCAGCAAAAGAAGCAAATAAAATTTCATTATAGAGTTGTAAATGTGCACTATCCAAGGAAAATGGTAATTTCGGATGATTTCTAACAAGTTCAAATCCTAAGACTCATAGCCTACAGTAGGCCAATTAGATATGCTCTACTGAGTCAAAGATTGTGACGCTATCAAATAACTATAAATAACACTAGTATTTTTCTTATTTTGTTTCTGAGTAAACAGGATTCCAGGGCAGCACGTGTTGGGCGAATATGTTTGTCTCTAACTATTAAAGGTGCCCAGAGGATCTCGTGGCAGGTTAGCGGCGCGGATTGTTGTCTTATCAGTTAGTATACCCCAGATAATTGCATTTTCGTTTCGACTACCAGATCTGAAAACAGCAGAGGAAAACCTTTAAATTTAGAGCATGGAAATTTAGAATGGAAAGTTAGAAAATCAAATAAAGGATTCGCAATTTCCTTGGTTTTTTTTCGATACAACTGGAAAAGATTTAGGTATATTGAAGGATTTTTATATGTTTATTCATCGAAAGGACTTTCATCGTTCCCCGCCTGTTTTCCCGGAAGCTGCGATTGACGCACCAGTTGCAGTAATGTTGAGTAGATATCGAGAAAGATATTCGCGATTAATGCTGAGGAACAAAAAACAAAGAGAAAACACAGGAAGCAGTGGTCGGACTCGACGCATGAAAATTGTGCATCACTGCTAGGATTTTTCAAATGGAAGATGCGATCGATGGACCAAGAACCTTGAAGGCGTCATATAAAGGAAACGTTGGCCCGAGACGGTCTGTAGCGCCACAATGATAACCGTACCGAAGTAATGACCGAAGAAAAGGTAAATGTTTTGCTGATAGAGTATTATTACTTGGATGGCTCAGAAAACTTATAAAAGAGATGAAATTGTAGGACATGGGTAATTTTCTTTATTCCTTTACTTGTGATACTCATGATGGTCGCAAGTACAAACTTGAACAAATGTCATGATTGGCTTACTTCATAAAGAACCGAGAACACATTTGTAAGGAGAAACTAACAGTCGTTTCATTTCTAGTTCAACAGTATTGTCTCCTATTGTATACGTGTATCCAGTTCTATCCACGACCCATGTGTATCCTGTTCCACTACATTCCACTGCTGACAAATCCGGAAAATTGTATAAGGTCACTACATTCATTAATAAAACTATCTCCCTTAATAAAGAGCTTGGAAAGCCTCCTGATTAATCTGTTGTGGACCTAAATGTTATTTCACTACTATTAAATCCTCCTTAAGTCTGACCTAGCGTACGGACAGGAGATATTTCGTCCAGAATTTCATTTCAAAGAAGTGCTAGAAGTGCAATATAAATAGTATTGGTTTGAAATGCCTGTAGACTTCTAACCAAATCACAGTTCCAACGAAATAATTGTAATTAACATCCGACCATCAATCTTCACATTTTGTTACCGACCAACCGAAAGATATTGAGTAACAATTCCATGCGCACTTTTTGAATGCAAGTGATTGTAAACGTTCCACCTTCATACGAGTGGGCGAACCGTAACAAAGTGCAAAATACAAAACACAAAATACAACCTGCAAAACACAAAATTGTGCATACATGGATCTAAGAAACACGAAAGTAAATCTTAAGTCGATTTATTTTCGAAAAACCTTTGCTATCTACGCCGACGGTTTTTCTATTACGGCGTTTTAGCGCAAATTTGTACAATTGCAATCAAATTATCGCACCTCCACGAAACTTCATGATCTGCGCAGGAGACCCGCCAATATACCGTCACAATGTCGCTAATCTCAATGCGCATGGGGCGACAAATCAGTCTTGGCTTGGCTGTGCTTGGACTTCTTGGCCTGTCCAGATTGTCCAACTGACCACGACCAATTAGGCACTTGGTATGCTTGAATAAAAGATAATTACATTTAAAGATAATCCGATCCATGTGCAAACGCGAGGCATAATAGGTACAAACAACCCCTTTGCTAGGTATCATGGAACGTTGGCGTTGCCATTTGGAGAAGGATATCTCAGTGCGTTCGAAGACATTCCCATTTATTTTTAAGGCCTAAGCGTATTGGACAGGACTAGAGTTCCCCGGAAATCGAAGTTTTAATCAAAATGTACATGAAATGTTCAAACCATTACGCTTCGCGACCGGAGAGCTTTGGCATCCAGGAAGGACTTTCCTACCGGACATTGAATTTTTCCATCTGGCAATACTTGGAGCTCCCATAAAGTTAAGTTAGGCCTCTGCCAGGGTTCAAAACACTAAATTAAAACTTTGGAGACAATCATTTCTCGTTCATGCACGACAGATTTTAGGTTAGAGAGTGAAAGGAAGTGAATTATTCGCAGCCAGCATATAGTAGTTGTATGTGTGCAAGAAAAACTATGGCACTTAGAAATTAGATTTAACGTTTGTTGTTTCGAAAAATTGTCTCGTTTTCCATACTTGATAGCTGCTAATGACATGCAAATGTTCATATACGAAAATTGTTATGAAAATTGCGGAAATAATTTGCTAAAATTGCGTTGTTGATGTTGAACTAGTTGTGAAAAGAAATTTCGAGGTATGTTAAACAACTTTACAGAAATAAGAAAGATTGTCAGCTTAACGTAATGTTTGCAGGATTGTTCAGTGACTATGCTTTAACTTTAATAGCTTAATGATAGTAGCATGCATTGCTTCAATGTAAAATACAACGATTGTGGGCATGGGAGCCAACGGAGAATGTATTTGAGATTGATATCATACGCGATGTAACCAAAAGCCTGGATAAATTTTTTCTTACATAATCTTCTGGTACCATCTCGTATGAATTTCAGTCTTAATTTTAATGTTCGTCTCAATCTATTCTATCAATCGTTATAATTAAACAGATGAGGACGATGTAATTTCGCTCCGCAAACAAACAAATCTATTACATTTTACATCTATCGCGATGTATTGCATTATTCCCTACGTTTTATCTCGAGATCAACCGATAATAATCGTCAACATACAGGGATGCAACACTCCCTGATGCGACTGCAACAAACATTACCGTCACACGCGTCATGCACACAATCGAAATGACAAAAATGTTGCACTAGACGTTAACATATACTGCTCTAAGTTTATGTCCGCTAAATATTAATTCATACATAGCCTTACGTCGAATCATATATGCTTGTCCAACCACACTTTCCTTAAACCCTTTGAGCTACTTACAGCAAAGAAGCTTTTCAATTATCCAGATTCTCAGAATTCCTACTGTGATTTCGTACATTAAAGTTCAATTATCAAATCATATCCTAGCAAGGAGATCACAATTGACGCTCATATTACCTAGCGCCGCAGTAGTTTTCCCTGAACGTAACGAAAGTATCCCTTTCGTTCGTCACGTAGACAAAGTAGTGTCCTGCCAAGCCCGCTCAGGGATACTATGTCATTAAACTTAAAGTAATGAACTGACTTCTGAACTGTCTTGAAATTCATACAATTTTTCTATGTACCTGAACCTGATGAAGAGCTCTCTGGTTCTCTGCTCTCTGTATGGACACTATAATTAAGAAAGTTCATATGAATGAAGAACTCATTCAAACAATGTCAGGCCATTTACCCAACTGCGCGTAGTAGTACAAGTGATCAAACGTTTCAATGATCTTTAATGAAAGAACGTACTTTTCATCACTATTCCCACAATCATCCGAAGGATATAGTGACAATATATTAGTACAACACTCAGTAAGAAAACGACTGCCTCTACCTACAAATTTTTCTCTAAATTTTTTTCTTGAGTTAACCATTGATTTTCTGGAACACTTTGTCTATTGGTAAGACGAGAGGCTCCGCAATAAGATTGAAAGGACCCAAATTCATCTCTAAGGACGGCCATTGTGTTCAGGTAAATTTAGCAACAAGACCGCCAAAGCCAGCTTAAAAACCACATGAAAGGAACCGTCCTGAAAAAAAACCTACATAGATCAGGTAAATAGATCTGGTAGAATTTAGAGCGGAAGCAATGAAGAAGAAAATATCTCGTTTCTCGTCAGGTTCCAACTCACAGGCCGAGACGCATCGATTGATCTATCAAAAAACTCCTAGAAGAGAGTAACAGTCTATAAGAACTATTGAAATAAAAGATATTGACAACATTTTCGCCTTGATTGCCTTGGTAAAACGTGCTGTCAAAAGTTAAGAGTTAGAGAAAACAAACAGGGACTGCATATGCGAAATATCATTGCCCTACGGACTCTCACTTGAAGTTTACAAAGCATCTTATTTGAAGCTGGAAGGTTGCGAGGATAAATACTGCCAAACGAGCGAGGAAAAACGTTTCAATGCTGCCAACATGAAAATGAGTAATGGAGTGCTCGTTTTACACTCTAATGGAATTTGAAAAAGCAGTCCTAAACAGACAATAAAGAAGACAAATCCAGTACGTTTAGTGTCTTCCCGTAGTACTGGAAGGCAGGAACCGGTAAGGATTAGCAGTTGAAAGAGAAGCTCTGGGTCATTACATTTGTGCGACAAACTTGCAGTTAGGATAGGGAGACAATATGGACCAGCTGGCAATCCGGCTGAAGAATCGCAACCAATTTTTAAAATTTGTCCGGACTTCCTTGATCATTTGCTGCGTACTGGCGGGGATGAACGTTCTCAAAGTGTTGGAAACCAGTGACTACCAAGGATCAGTAAAGACCAAGTGATCTTCTGGATTACCGTCATTGTACGCTACAATTACGGTCTTTATTGAACTAATCTTCACTGCTCGTCTTTTGTGGCGTTCATATCCGTAGGATTACCTCATTTCCGCGCTGATTCGTGTTCGTCTTCTTCTTCTAGTCTTCTCCTTTAAAGGACTTGTCAAGAGCTAAATGATGACTTGTGTAGCAGTATGTTCCTCTTTTGTACCTAATAGGACTTCTAATCCCGATTTGATTTCAGCCACATTCGTCGGATCAGCTAAAAGTTTTAATCGCCAGAAGGATATTCGAATGAATAATTTTGATAGACTTAGAACGATATCAAAACTGAATATTAAATTTGTAGTCCTTTTACACATGTAAAAACGAATAAATAAAACCAAATTGAAGTCTTTTTTACAAAAATTATTTTATTTATAACACTTTTAAAGGTTTCATATTGTCACTTAGTATTTAAAACAGCGGATTTTAAGATTGCAATTTACTAAAAACATTTAAAAAACAAACGAATCATTTGTGGTGAATTCATCATGATGTTTGCGATTTTAATTCATTCTAACAATTTCCAAATATAATCAATTACCGATATTTATCGTCAAATAGTAAAATCTTGAGTGAGTACATCCTAGACATGATTATCTTTTTTTTTCGTATCTTTTCTTCACTGCAGTTTTCTTTGAACATTGGAAAAAGCTTAAACGTTATATTCCACTTGCACCCGGACATTTTTTTATCTTTCTTTTTTTCGATCTCTGTTCCTACAAACTAAAAATAAAAATGGAGCGAGCCTACCAAAAAAGAAAATGAAGCTGGAAATTATTAGTGCCGAACAGAATATTCTTATGGTGGTTTGATTTCGACAAGAAAATGCGTTTTCTAAAATGAATGGTGAATGCGAAATGCGGCAGAGATAAAGTAAGAGGTTGTGAAAACAACTACGATGGAAAATAAAGCGCGTGAAGCATGGAAATATTATTAGACAAACTAAAAATTAAGAAACAAAACAAAACAAGGTATAACAATTATGTATAAAATAAGTCTTTCGTATTTTTTGATATTTGATTGCAGTTTTTCAGAGGCTTCGCCGTGTGAGAAAATTTTCACGTCAATCAGAATATCAAAATTTAATTTACTATGATTGCATCAGTAAAGAATGAGAAAGTAAACGTGAGAAAAATAAACGCAAACAGAACTAAAGATTTATAAACATTCTTTGGCTATCTTAAATTATGCAATAAAAAATCTACATCGTACAAAATAAAAAATTGCTTCTACTAGAGTACATTTATGTTCAGTTCGCAATTATTTGTTTGATTTTTTTATTTGATTTTTTTTCTTGGTTTTTCTTGTTAGTTTTCTCTTAAAAATTGAACCTTAGTCAACTTAACGCTAAAATCCATTAACGAGAATTTATGTACAGTGCAGACAGAAAAGTGCTTTGGCTGGAGGATCGGGCAAAATATTTTAATCACGCTCTGCACTGATTGGATTGGTATGTGAGGAGCAATTAGATTGCAAACGCATCAACCAAACAGCACAATTTGAGATACATCTAATCGTTAGTCACATGTCATTAGAATTTCTCCGAAATTTTGCACGTTCCTCCAGCACTTTCTTCATTTCTGTCCATTTTCGTTCGCAGCTTAGGTAACTCAGTAAATAATGTAAATGGTAACTGCCATATGTTCCGTGTGTTGGGCAAACGCGAGTTGCTGTAAGGGACTTGATAGTAGTCACAATAGTTGGAGACTACACTACATTTCGTATGCGTGGGATTACACCTTATTGTCTGCGGAAGGTATTGCTTAAGAGGTAACTATGTACATAACAGCTGTGAGAGGTGGCGGAGGGGGTCTCTGAGGAGTGTTGTGAAAAATTGTCTACTATTTACACGTGTGCGCGGAATTATACAATCGCAGCGCTTCGCGGAAGGTGAAAGTTTTCTTGGGAGGGTCTCGCCGCGCCCGACTACGATCGGTGATCTCGCGATCTTCGCACTAGCGGAGTGTACCTACACGACGGACGGGGGGTTGTGAAAAAAAGACGGGGGAGGCCTCAAATGCCGTGTTCACTCATGTTTAGGAAACTTCGACATATCCGCGTGATTTCTGGGTTACTATGATTCATCAGCTGCATGTAAATTTGTTTGTGGAGTTGAATTTCGTTGGTCATTTCTTCCAGGCGCCGCAGGAGCACATCTTTCTCCTTGAGAAGTGTCTTCACCTTTTCCTCCACTTCGCGCGAGCGCACTTTCGCCTTTTCGCGAGACTTGCGAACCGCGATATTGTTACGTTCCCGTCGTCTTCTGTACTCCTCGGTGCCTTTGTCCACCGTCTTAGTGGAGTTTTTGCGATTCTGGAGCATGGGTTTCTGGTGATGCTTGAGAGAGGCCAAATGCGCGCCCGTGAGGTGAGGAAGAGCCTGATGGTGAAGAACGCCCGCTGGTGTCAGAGTGGTGAACGTGTTCCCGTTTCCGTTTGAGGCATATGAACCGGAGTTCAAGGAGTAGAGACCATTTGTTGTGTTTCCGTTGGTGGCTGCGCCACTCAAAAATTGAGCTCCTGCCGCTGAGGCAGCGAGTTGTCGTCGATATTCCTGAGGATCAATCGGTTCTTCCTTGATGGTGGATGATTCTGAGTTGACGGAACTGTTTTCATCGCTTGAATTATTTGCGTATGTGGCTCCGGAATGCACGGCTTGAGGCATGTAGGCCAGAGCGTTGCGATTGTAGCCCTGGTTTTGTTGCGAGCGCAAGTTCTGTTGATGCTGATGTTGCTGCAGCTGAAGGACTTTGGCTGCTGCACTTATCGCACCATTTGCCTGAAGTGTGCTGTTAGTAGCCTGATTGGGAACCATATCGGCAAAGATCCCCAAGGCTTCCTGTTCCCTAAACTGATCATCGATTAAGTGTTGCAGATCGAGAGTGATCTCCTGCGCGGTCAGTTCGTCCAAATCATTTTGCGTGTATTGTTGCAGCATATGTTTTTGTAATATGCTATTATTGTTGGTTGTATTATTGTTATTATTATTGTTCACCGCAGCTGCTTGTTGCATATGATGCGTGGTCTGTTGCTGCTTCACTACCAGACCATTGTGATGTAAAGATGCAGCCGCTGAATTGTTATTATTATTAACAGCTGACGGATTGTTATTATTATTAGCGGTTACATTTCCATTGCTATTATTATTGGCCATTGCCAGATTGTTTTGCTTTGCAGCCAGTTCGTTTTTTAAGTCCAATTGTGACAGTGTTTGTACAGTGTCGTACATCTGAGGGGATTCCATAGCGATTAGAATAGTGTCATAAGTAGCTCATGCAATCGGAAAAATGCATACTTTCCCGTATAAACACTCACTAAATATAATATCGAATCGATCACGTTAGTCCACAAAACCAAGAAAATTAACACGTCGACTCAATCAAAATCCACTGATAAATGTTTTTCACAAAAATCATACAAAAATTTCAAATCGATCCTTATGGTCCTTGAGTGTCGCAGTTGCACGTTTCACTCTGTCTACAAACTTAAAACTTCTAAATGTTTAAATTATTCCAGTGAAGGCTTCACTTTACAATTATTTCAAGTCGTTGAATGTTTTCACTATATCCAGTTGAAATGTTATATGCACAATAAAATCACAGAAAATTATTTCAAAATGTTTCGCGCCAAAATGCCACTTCGCCTAAGATCAATCACTTAAGGACACAAACCGGATGTACGATACGAGCAGGTCCTTCCGAGCTTAATCCCCGACCTCATCTATCGCGCAACTTCCATTCGACTGAAGTCTCAAGACAGTGATGCAACTGATTATATATTTGACAAGACGAAGAAGAAGAAGAAGCACTGCACGGTCGACGTGCTTTTATAAATAGAGATAGTCCACTTGAATGCGTACTGCGCTAGAGCAACGAAAATTCTTCAAAAGAGGAAAATCCACTGAGCGAATTCCTTAAATCCCGAACGGAAGCTTCAAAACAAGCGTCCTAACCCGTTGACTGTACGTTGGTAACTAAAAGATAAATTGTCATTAAACTTAGCTCTATTCCGTAGTGGGCATAACCCCATCTTACCTCTGTCTTTGCAACGAATGTCTTAAGACGCACGACAAGACATCTGAAAAGAAAAGAAAATTTCACGACTCCATCCGAGAGCGTATCCAATCAGGAGTGAGGGGACTGCACATTAAGTCCGCTGACTACTCTGCCAAAAAGTATCTAGATACTTTCGCTTGCACTAAACGCGACAATAGCACGCCAACGACCTGCTCTATTGTGTACGGAAGCTCGAAAAGTGGCTGCAAGATGTTCGACGCCGTACCCAGCGATACCTTGGGCCACAACTCATACTACGCCGAGGTTGAGCCACACATACCAGCACTATCTGCAACCATGCATGCACAGTCAGTTACCAAACTTGCAGCCAACGAAAGTGAGTTGCTAGACCCCAAATTCAGTGTGGGAGCTTTGACTCCAAAGACACTTGCACTTATGACTTCACACATGCTCCATGCTGAGGAGTCGCCGTGGAATCGCGATGACGTCGGCTGGATTAACTGTACATGCGAGTCGTTTGCCCAGCCGCGAAAAACAAAGCTCTCGCGCTCCCCACTCGCGGTGGGGCTTTCTTATCAGTCCGCGAGCTATTCGAGTTGGTCCCACCATTCCGCTGAAGATACTCTTGTCGCGCGGATACGCTGATGTAAACAAATGCGCCCGAGCGATTTGCCACTTCTCCACTTCCCATTCACGACCAGGTGGGCAGCACGCAGACCTCCATCTTCGTGTTTCGCGCCAAAAAGCATGACTATACATTGGATCACTTTCGGTTTCATGCGAGATCGCACGAACGTGATCGCGGACATGATCGCGATCGTTAGGCCGGAAACTGCAGCAGCAGCGATTTTACTAGGTCATCAGTTTGCCTTTGTGTGTTCGTTATGGATTCGTCACCTGGTCATAACCAGAAACTTGTTTGCAAAGGTTCCAGCCCAGATAACTCCACAACATCCAGCAGGTGAGATAACGAAGCTTTGCCGCGACTTTATCTTCGCGTAGATGTGAGAAAAAGTTGTAGATTGTCTTTTGTTTGGAATGCAATTGTATTCCGACAACGCGTATGAGCGCCGTGGCAAAAAGTGAGAGCGATTGCACGCCTGAATTGAATTATTCGTAGTACATTTTATGACTCTCATACAATTGGTGCCAATGATTATCTTAAATTTATTAAATTGTTTTGGAAAATATTAAACATCGTATGAAAAACTGAAAAATATATTTTGTAGCAAATAGTTGCCCTTGGCGTTTTTCAGAGGCAAAGATAACAATTGGTTGCGTAGAATCGTCTGGAAAAGCAAGAAAATGCTTGAATTTATTGGCATGGGTACTACTGTAGCACCCCTTTAAATCAAAAGGGGCTTCAAATTTAAATTAAACAATCTTAATTTGTTTTACAGCAAAAGTCAACAACTAAATAAAAAGGCGCCAAATGCAACATTAATTGTTTTTTAACAACTTAAAACCAAAATAAAAATTTAAACAATCAAAACTTTGTTTGACAACGGCCATGTTGTAGGAGCACTCACTGTCACCACACTTTAGGCCATCAGTCATATCAGATTAAAGTCCTTCCAGAAATATTGGCCGACTGCGAGACATTTGAAGCCAAGGATAAAAAGCTGAAGAGAAGTTATACATTGACACTGAAATACACACACTGACTGAAAAAAGTATTTTCACAGCAAGCGTTTCAACAAATAAATGCTCCGAAAATAGAAAGTAGCTAAACTCCATCTAAACAATTCTTCGTACTTTAACTTCTGGCTTATTCTCTTACTAATAAAGGAAATTATTTGACACTATCTGTAAGAATTTTAATCTAAACGTAATGAAAACTTATAAAACTCCAAGTAAAACAAATTCGAACATTTTTGAAATATGTAATTGCCACATGTACTAATAAGGAAAGTCTTTCTATTTGAAGACTTTCTATTTGATGACTTTTTTCGACTAGTGGCGATTCTGCGTTTATTCGTATTTCGATTCATTGGCACCTAGAGTTGAATACTATCGGGTTCATATCAGGGGATTTGGAAGGGGTGTTTAGAAAATGGGAATAACAAAGTAAGCCAACAGCGAACACGAGAAGTACATCAAAACCACAATGAAACTTCACATTCTTATCATTGTCATGTTAATAATTAGTTCTCATACAAAAGGTCCTGTTTTTCGCCACCTTCAACAACAACAAAAAATGCATTTAATGCACCCAGAGTGCATCCTGTTTGAAGATCGGTGGTCCTAAGAAACCCAAGACCTATAAGGCTTGAATCGAGAACCACTCCCCATGCATTGTCACGCAGCTGATGGACTTAGAGAATCCAATTATTTCCGCATGTGACGATAAAACAGTGAAATCCTAATTATTCTTGATAAACTGGATTAGGTTCTGTAAAGTTCTATACATCATTCAACGTTCTATAAAGTGTCCCGAAAATATAAGTGTATAGTTAACAATTTGGAGTCACCTCCTTACCATCTTCCATTGGCAAATTAACTTCGGTTATGGATGTACTATGGTGAAGTAGAGTAATTACAGTTTTGTTGCCTCAAGTAAGGTACAAAATCGTTATTATTCTAGGGTTATTATATTTCTTAAGAAGGATATCTCGTACATTAGTGTCCGTGTGGCAGGAAATGTGTGTACACGAAGCGCGAGGAAGATAGATGAGCGACTTATCAGTGCCTGTGTCCATGATTTTTCAGAAATTATAGTGAGACTCCTTATTACCAGTTGCAACAACTCAGTCGGCACGAGTATTTTCAGTTCACCTGCATAAGAAGAGAAAGTCACCATCCTCAGTTTGCTCGTCCTGCCCGAGGACAACGGACGGCATCTGCCAAACCTTCTCCGCATGTTGAAGTTTCTCTGACAACATTCCATCTTCACTCCATTTGAACGAGTAATTTGCGTAGCCTGAATGCGCCACTAGGTGACACCAAAAAGCCCTAGTCCGAAATAATGTGGCATAAAGTTCCAAGCTAGGTTTTTGACGTGACAGGGAAGGTGTGTAGGCGTTTGCCACTGGGAGTCTGACACTCAGAACGGAAATGGTGGGGGGTTCGTTACCAGAAAAAACATTATTCCTATTCTTAATTTTTACTCTCGTGATTGTCTTAATTTTGTTTCTTGTTACACAATAGCTCGCCACAGGACATCGGCCGTGAAGCCTATAAGTTTTAGCTCATTCCCAAACAGAAGGTAACGAGGAGATGGTCTCGTTATAACCAAGATTGACCTAGATTCGTACCCCGAAATTATCTGTCACAGCCTAGTGAGTTGATAAACGCAAACTTAAATGTCAGTCTCACCAGTGGGATCCTCAGAATCCGTTGCAGCGGAAGTGCGTATTCTAATAACAACACCATCTGTAGTACCTACGCTACTACCATGTGTACAGTCAATTGGGCGGAAGGCATTGTCATTTGGTGTCTTATGGAAGTGAAGCTTCCAATTGGTTCACCGTCCGTCTCTTCGTCCAAGACTTCGGTAATCACCAAGGAAGGTTTTGATGTTGTTTGACGGAAGACCCAGTCTTTCCAGAATGTTGTTAAAAGGACTTGAGTACTCTGACTACCAAACCATCCTGAGGGGAGCGCGGGTGTACTTAGACACATTCGGTGGAGATTTTAAAACGTATATTGAAATCAGGAAATGGTAATGTTCTTACGTTTTGGTCTCTGATTACTTGGAAAAAATTCTGAGCATTTATCCGATAGTAATTGATAACATCTATTCTTTTCCATTAGTTTAGAATTGAAAAAACTGTAGTTCCATAGGCTTGAGCTGTCTAAATCTAAAAACACAGATGGAATCAGAATTTTTTTTCTGACAATTTTTATATCCCATGCCTCACGTGCCCCATGCTTAGTTCGGTATCTAGGCTAGATTCAAATCAATCCTGAAATTGTTCCTTGTACAAGAAACAAACTCGAACCCTCTCTGCTTAAGTCTTCTGCTTACTACTAACTAAAATACTGAAAATCTAAGTCAATTGACCTTGTGATAAATTTTGACGACAAATTATAACCTATCCTAACTTGAAACAATTGAAAATATTTGGAGTTTTGAAAATGTGTGGCCATGAACTCGAACTTATCATATTTACCATTTCAATTCAGCGCAAAATAGACTACAAAAAGCGCCAAATTTATCGCAAAATATCAGACATTTGTACGATAACAGACGTCTCGAAATGCACTTTTCGGTAGTAAAGATAAGAGAATTTTGTCTGTGGCCAGGCAAAATGTTTTCTTAAATATGTTCTTCATAATTCAAGGTGAATGCATTCGAAAAAATTTCAAAAGGGGTGGAAGGCCCGAGCTAATGTGTTCGAATCAATGAGAAATTTAACAGTGCGTGATGTGATAAGTCAAGTTAATGTCAAAAAATAGTTTAATGACACTCGAATGATTCATAAAATGCAAGCATACTTCGAATAAATTCGGTAGAATTAAGAAATGATTTGGATTTAAAAAAAACTAAACTAGAACCCGAAAAATGAGACCTATTTAATTTCATGCGAATGCTTTTTAGTATGAGTTGCATGTATCCATTTGACTCAAAAATGATTCATTCGATATTGCAGGTTTTTTTTTTTTGTTGTCCTATGTAAAAATAGGCCAATAAACACACTCGAAATGTCAACTGCGTAGTTGGACCTTCGTGCCCTTCAATTTCTTCACAAAATCACCTCATAAAGATTGAGACATTAGAGGCACCCATAATTGTCACAATACCTTGCAAAATGAGGACGTGTCTGATGCATTGAACCAATCATGCAGGAGGTGTACACATACCAGTATAGTCCCTTTAATGAATCAGCTCCAAATCAATGCCAGACAATATCCACTGATGGAACAAAGTGTTAAAATTCACAAAGGGGTTTTTATCGATTCTCTGATAAAGAGTTACGATAAATCTAAAGGAAGGTGTTTTTTGTAGTTGCTATTTTGCTTTTGTTGCTTCCGATAGCGACAACATAATAAAGTCATTGTAGGCCTCCTAGCCAACATTTGCAAAAGTCAAAGAAATCAGGTCAGATCTGTCTGGCTGATTGCAAAGTATGATTGCATTCATTGTGTTAAGCTGTTGGCGACATTAGTCACTTTTCATGCAATTGCCATTGAAACAAATGATGGTTGAGACCACGAAGAATAATATTTTGTCCATAGCATACCATGGCTGATGAATATGACATGCGCTCGGGAGTTGTGGGTTTAATTACAAACTACTAGTTTCTGCTGGTTTGCTGGTTTTTTTCGACTAGTACAAACTACCAATAGCTTGTTAATATTCAAATTAATATTTCATTTATTCAAATTTGCACAGAAGGGAACACCGAACCTGGGAATAGTCCGCCGAGAATTGATCCCCATATTCACATTGTCCGATCAATATCTTTTAAATATGTTGTCAGAGTTGTCATTAGCTTCGACTAATCGAATTGTGATTAAAATATTAAATACTTCAAAGTTTTCTTAACGTTGGAAAAGAAATTTGAATATACTTTAGACGTTATTTTATTGCGAGTTACAATCACCAAATTCTATAAGGCAATTTTTCCCACAGTATAACATATAATTGTATTTTGGCAGTCTATCTAACTTTCAGAAGACAGCACTTTCGCCAGGAAAGGACCACAGAACTCCTCCGGGAAAAGCAAAGCACGATACTGAAAAGTATAAAACTGATAAATTGCTACAAAAGGTAGACTCAGGATCTCTAATATTTTCTAGTATTCTATCCACAACGTGCGGAACAGTATTACTTTGCAAAACTTTCTGTCTTCTAATCTGATTCTCTATTCTAATTTCTTGATAAATTAATTTGAACCCACAGTTCTGCTTTTTCCTTTCCAACAAAACAGAATCAATCAATTTCATCCTTAACCTTGGAGTTAACAATTATACATTTTTTTGTCAATTACAGTCTGTCAAATTTTTTTACAACCTCATAAATTTCATCTCGTTTTGTTCTGGTTCATTCTTTTTAATTTTATGATAATATGAATTAACACCACAGGGTATATGTGTTCTTCGTATATCATTTCTTTCGACTGATGATAGTAGTTAGTACCCTACTTGATTACGCTCAATCAAATAGTACACGAGAGTTGAGTTTTGCCCATTATTGTCCCTATTATTTCGGGACTTGGAAGTCTCCAAATTTTACACTGATGGATAAGGAACCCATATTTTCAAGCGTTTCTAGAGACAACCCTTGGATACGTAGCATATGTAGGATACTTCTTGAAGGAGCGTTTCCAATAAGCCGTGGCATATACCTCTAGAGTTAAGGTACAAGGACGTTGCGCAAGAATATTCCTTAAGCGTAGTCTCCAGCGGGTCTCGGCCACTATTTTCAAACAAAGATCCCAGCTGTAGTGTTTGTTCAAAGCGTCTCGGAGCAGCAAGAACGCCAAATGGGTGCATTTGAGCTCACTAAAATTAGAATTGCAAACTCTTTGCTATTAATACACAGTATGTCGGAAAAGTTTCCGAACTTATTTTGTAGCGCTTGTACGAGTGGCGCCACCTCTTGGACGACACCGGTACTATATTGCTACATCCCTCTGGAGTGTCTGAGAATTTTTTCACTAGTATCCGTTCATTAGTTGCCGATATAAACGTGCTTGAGTGAACGTGTGTTTAGTACCCCGGTGCAAGCTCTACGATGGATAAGAATAAGTGCCGCAATTAAATTCTGCTATAAACATAAAAAAAACTATCGCGGAAGCAAAAAAAAAAATGGACGATTCGGCTTACGGTGAAAGTGTAGTGTCGCGTACAACTGTTTACACGTGGTTCAGTCGGTTCAAGAAGGGTAGAGAGTGGTTAGAAGATGACTTCGACTCCAAAGGCCTGATACACAAAGAATTTGTGCCCCGAAACACCACCGTGAATGCTGCGTATTACGTAGAGGTGTTAAAACGTCTGAAGCGGCGGATTAATCGCATCAGGCCCGAGTACAAGGAACCGGAATCGTGGAGTTTGCTGGATGAAAATGCGCCTGCTCATTCTTCGAAAATTCTGGAGCGTTATTTCGCCAAAAATTAGATCCCACGCATAAATCATGCCCCATACTCGCCAGATCTGGCTCCAGCCAAGCTAAAAATGGCCTTGAAAGGACGATTTTTTGAAGATGTACCGAGCATTCAAGCGGCTTGCACTGAGCGTCTCACACCGATAACTTCAGAAGAGTACCAGAGAGCCTTCGAATCACTCATGGAGCGCTCACATGAGTGTATATCTAGGAAAGGGGACTATGTTGAAAGTTAACTGGAATAAATTTCTTTAGATGTAATTTTCGATTTTTTATTTCAAAAATTCGGGAACTTTTCCGACATACTGTGTAAATTAAAAACAATTAAAACACACATTAAAACCAATCAGAATCAATTGAACAAAAGACAGTTTTCTCTGGAAACAGATCTGCTCATTCTGTAGGTAAGAATAGAAGTATACGCGCGAGAAATAATATCTGAACATTTTTGGTTACTAGTGCTGCGCTGTTAAAAATTTGAATCGTTTTGTGGATAGGTTAATCGCTTAGGACCTTTAGAAAAAGGAGCTCCCATATGTCTTCAAACAACAGTTGGGTGGAATCGTCCAATATAACTTTAAATATACGTTCCTGACTAATTCTCATCAGGAGTCAACTCCTTGGGAAATAACCGGTTAGTAATTTCATATTTGAAGGTGTTTCTAATTTCTTGTTCGAAAATTAGGTGAATCCTTTCTTTCCATTTTTCATTTTTACATTCACAATTTTTCATTTAAAATTTTTTCCCCGTTTTGACTTCATTATGCCGCATAACGCAATCCTATCAGCAAGGAATTGAATAATTGAACAATATTGAATAGAAATATTCAGGATCAAGTTCTTAAATAATGAATCGCTTTATCAATTATTTCTTCAAGTTTTTGAGCAAGAGAACCTCATTTCTCAGTATGAGAAGGGTCCTAACAAATTGAATGAGTTGAATGGTTTCCACGTTCGAGGTCGACGGTATTATTGTTGGGTGTACCCTCACAGTAGACTAACAATCAGTGTCCGCAGCGATATCACTTTCTCTTTTGCCTGATGTGAAAGACTCTGTTTATTAATTGTAACCAAGGTGTCCCACATCAGCGCATAAGTACTGGTGGTCCTGACGTCCATTTTTCTTTCAACTCTGTACAACATTTAAAGACCTTATTTAGAGCACTGAAGATTGAAGCACTGAGTCCCTCCTTCCTTCTCAAAGTAAAAAAAGGTCATTTGCTTCTCTTCTTTTCACATTTTGTTCTGTGGAAGCTCTTGTAGCAGCTCCAATGTGCGGACTAGTTGCATAATGTAGGATTTAGCATGGTCCTATGCATGGGGCTTGACAAACTGCATTTAAGCGGTCAAAATGGTTCATGTTTTGTATCAATATCAGGAAAATTAAGAAACGACGGTTCCGTCGCAGATTAAGTTTATCTGCGTGGAAATCTTGGAGACTTTGTTCATCAGGTTTTAATAGAATTTCAAGCGGGATAACGCGTCGCAATAACGTAATAAAATAATCGTAGCTTCCTATTCGGGACAACCAAGCGTTAGCTGAAATGCTGCGGGATTGCAATCCAAGAGCACAATGCAAGTCTCGCACGTTATCCTGCATGCATTTCCAATATTGAAAACAGGAATATCGGTCCTTACTAAACTGGCTCTATTGTTAGAATGGACTGAAGCAAATCTTCTGAAGTTAAAACCGCAAATGAACTTAATTCATTTATCATTTTTGGCAACATTCTCAGCATTTTCCGATTCATTTTTATAAAAATTTACTTTTAAATAAAATCTCAAATAACAATTTTATTTTTAAATAAAAAATTAACTTTACTGCAATAAATTGCTTATTCGTTCTAACAAATATTTACATATCAGGATTGATTTGCTCCGGTAACGACATGCAAAGAGAAGCATCCAAGGAGACTCAAAAACAGTGATGAAAAGACTATCTCTAAAGGATGACTCTTCCCCACTCAAGTTTTCAGAAATATCCCGATCTAAACCTACAAGAAATTGACCTCCGTTGCAAATACTTAGATTCAATTAACCGCCCATTCTCACATGCATCACAACGTTCTGAATGGTATACCGTCGATGATGACCTCCAGTTGAAAATTTATGTTATTTAAAGTATTTCCCATGCGTAATCACTTCAGTCGAATCTTCTCCCTGAAAAACCTGCACCCACAATCCATTAGTTTAACAACTTCAATCCATTCAACAAACTACTCCCGCCGGTGAAAGAAAAGAAAATTTGAATTACAATCAAAGAAATCGATTAGGATGCATTCCAGCAGTTTTCTTGAACGGAATGCTTGCATGATTATCGTTTAATGGAGTTTCAAATGTAGGTAATTAAAATGTTCAAGTTCGACATGAAAGTAAACATACAAAGTTGATATTTTGTGAAACATGTCCAATAACGTGCGCCCAGGTGACATGAAAATTGTCATTAATTCTCTTAAGCATGTATGAATTGTGTATTGAAACCAATTGTTATGCTAATTCAACGAATTCAACGAAGGTTCCTCGTATGCCATAGTCGATCGGTTGCTGGTAGCTTTAGTAAACAATTTAATGAGGGCAATGTAAATATTGCAGAATAAATGTAACGATTAAATTGAGAAGTTTGTCTCACCGGCAAGCGAAATATGAATCTGAATATTTAAATTTGCCATCCAACGAGTTTTTATAGTTAATGAATTCAGCTTATCATTCAATGGGAACAATTCATTCGTGTTGACGCCACCGGTTCGAAATTTCGAAGAAGCCTCCAATGGGATCAATTTAATTGGGTCGAATTTGTACCCAAAGAGAGCTAGGGTGCTATTTGAACTCGAATATGACTTTGATTTAGATAAACTTTCGTTCTCGTATTCTAATATTGCGATTTATTTCTTTTGAATTAATTTAATTTTAATATCAAATAAATTATCTAAACGCTCGAACTGAGCTAACAATCATTAAATTGCAATAACAAAGTTGTTATTGTAGGAAACAGATTAGGAAGAATTTTTTCACGACCAATAAACATCTCCTGCACACACATGCACACATATGTCGTAATCTTGAATCTAAAGCTCCCAAAATTACTGGGAATTTCACTTGGAATAAATACAACCATGTAACGTATCCGTGCAAACGCTGTGAGTAATCTTAGCCTCAAGCTTTTGCTTGAAACCACTCACAGCACATGAGTGCTGTACATTAGCAGTGAGTGGAAAATGCACAGCTTTTAACCAGTGGCGTAACAAACCTGATTAAGAATTAAATTTTAATATGTTATTCAGAACAAATATCAGCCTGACCTCACAAGCAGTCATAATAATCTGCCTTATTTGTATTGGCTGTAACTTTCACATAATAATTACATTTACGTTCAATACTAAATTATTTGAAAGGTCTTATTGGTAATGTCCCTGCTTTATGAAACAATTTAGTCAACTCAGTCCAACTGACCGCTAAAATCCTACGAAGAAGGGTAATGCCGTCGTTAGAAGACGATTACTACGAATGTTAATTTTTTTACTACTAACACCTTGAATCAGATTACGTTGTCTTCTAACATATGACACAACAATAATTTGGGGCATGTAATTTTAGTTGCTCTAATTCGCGCAAAGGATGACTGTTAGTGTCAGTTCAGAGTATGTTGAGCCACCACAGTGTACAAAATAGTGTTTCTTTCTTCGTTCTTCAAACGTCAACAGTAAAAGAGATAACATGTTAAGAAAGTAATCATTAAAAAGAAAATCCTCCTCAAAACATAAATTCGAGTACATAGAGGACAAAGTGATTTTATTGCAAGCCAACTCACGACCACATGCTGCGAAAACTGTGGAAATCAGCTTTGAAACACTTGGGAAGCGGAACATACCCGCTCCGATCATTTTATTACGTTCAATTGCATAAAAATTCGATGAGGACCGCTGGTGGTGATGATATGAAAACAAGCGTCGATTCATGGAAAGTCCCAAAAGCCAAGTCATTTTTCAAACGCGGAATTCATATGTCACCAAAAGGACGCGATAAAATCATGGATAATAATACATGGTTTTTGCAATTTGAGTGTCATAACAACAGCTGATTTTAGAAGTTCCAGAGAAGACAAATATCTGTCAATGATGTTCAGTTTTGAGTTTCTGTCGAATATGTCGAATTATCTAGTGTTTAGTATAACTTACAGGACGGTGTATTTGTCTGCATTTGTGTGATGAAAAATGTCGCTTAAGGGCATCAAATGGTTCCGAAAGATTACTGTGACATTGTTTCAACTGATAACTTCAGTAGAGAATTGTCGAATTGTATCAAATATGAAATTTGCTGCATCGAAAGCAACCTTGCTCTGGACAGCAAAAACAAGGGCAAAGAATCGGAGGAATTTCTCGATAAAGATCCAAATTAAGTGCAAGACCAGATGACAGGGTCGTAATCAGCTGTTTATCCTTGCAATCGGAATCGGCGGAGATGATTCAAAAGTAAGATTTTTAGGAGTTTTTCAAATTGAAAAGCTGATTCTAGCAAAATTTTCTAATTCTGGCCAATAAACTCGACGACTGAAAACAAGCAAAAAAATATCAATGAATTTTTCATACCAGTATTATAAAAGCTTGTTCGATTGAAGAATGTCAAAAACTTTCCTGACGACTTCAGTGCCAAATTCGATAGCAAACAGACTTACAGAAAAACAATGACAAGTCTTTCTAGTCGCGAAGCATTATGGACAACGGCTGGCATATTGCTGCCTTTGCATATGAGAAATATTTTGTTACATAACATACGCCAGAAGATTCATATAATACTTGGCAAGATGGTCCTTCAGCATTTGTCGTTTAGCATGTGTCGGGAGATGTTAAGAATTGATATGCAATAAAAACGACTACACACATCATGCTAGAGATTCAAAAACTTCAAAATGAGTTAGTAGATTATAAATACAGAATCGGGCTGGAAAAAACAATTAAGGCTACTCCTACGGGACATTATAAAAAGATTTGAAAACGAGGGCTAACATGAATTTAGAAACGGAGCCCAGACGGAACCTGGACCCAAAGCAAAAGAAACGACTGTTTCAATATAGTATACGAGGGTTCACTCAGCATGACAAATTAGCGACTACATATACGACTAGATCAGAGTAGAATTATAGGAAATATGAAGAAATATGATGATGACGAATTCACAAAAATTGATGCCGATGTAAACAACACGAGATCTATTCCTTATGGGTTGCAGAAAGATGACATTTGATTAAACAATGCAAGCCAGAATCAACTTCAGCCTGACAAGGACGTTTGAAAAGAATGCTAGTCTCAGGTATAGTTGCGGGCTGGCTCCTCTTCTATACTGGATCATATGATCGGTAAATTTCAAGTTGAAATCAGGAATAGAATGTTCTCCATGTCTAGTCGAATAGGTACGAAGGATGGCCAAGTTTGTGTATGTTGAAAGCAATGGCCTGACATGGGGGCATAAATAGTTCCAAACTGAACCCAATACAGGGCATTTGAGATTAAAGGTGAGGGATTTGCTTGCGTTTTGTAATTTATAGGGTCTTCCTACACCAAAAAAATGTCTGTCTGTCCTGACTTAACTTAACCTTTAACTAACATATTAAGACTTGAGACTACCTTCCTTCCAAAACATAGAGGCTTTGAAGATAGGGCTTTGAGACCCATAAAAAACTTGAGCGTTTTTTGTGGTTTTGGTGAATACTCTGACCTTAGATAGACGGCGCTATTGTCTTTTTTCAACTTATATGTAACATATAGCGACAATTATTCTCTAATAGGGGTGTGTTGAGTGTTAAGATTATGTAAAAGTTTTCTAAGCTCCTTTTTCAGAAGACGCCGATCTTTTAGCTTTTCGTTTCAAATGTGGTTATTAGTTGTTAAATTTCTTGATGAGTTGCTTCTGAGCAGCAGCCTAAAGCTCATTGTCTCAGATCCTTGATGTGCCAATTTTTATAAGCGACCATTCTAAAAGCAAAATATATTTTTATATAACACTGACGCATAAATTAAAAAACAAAAGCAAAATTTCAACTAACCCTATGTTTGCCATCGTTAGGAAAATTCCTAGCTTCGCTGTATTAAATTCTCCGGATATTTTTATTTAATTAATTTTACTTTATTCATATCAATGCTCAACAATACAAATGTTCATTAGACACTAATTTTGATTGATAAATTTAAGTTACAACCATCCGTAAAGGCTTCTCTAACCCGACTAATCTCGTGTGTTGTCTGAACGCGTATCACCACCCGTATATACTTTAACTGTATGGTGATACTCTAACGCATATGCGTACACACGTCGCAGCGTCCCAAGTACCTAGGTGCAATAAAAACAAAGGTCTAATGAGTCGGTAAACTGCACGTGGTGTTGTAAAAGATTTGCTTATTTATGATGGGAAAGTTTGGGTTAGGAATTTTCCCGGCGACTGTCTGTCGAAATAATTATTGTTGAGCCTTTACAGATGGTTGTATGGGTAACAAAATTGCAACTAGGAGTTTCTTAAACACCCTATCAAATTTAATGGTTAAAATTTCTGACGAAGTACAACTCACTGACACATGACAAAGAGTTTGTCGAAGATTCTGCTTCGATTAAGTCAGGGTGAAAAATAAACACTTCCACACATTTATCGCAAAAATGATCTTTTATTTAGTTCATCAAACAGTTCATAAGTTTAAGATTTCATTCCATGTGTTGAAAAATTCTCGAATTTAGCCGGATAGTAGCGCACTGAGAATTGAACTTGCGCTAAGAGCAGTGTTTTGAGTTGAGGTTGATACCGGACGTAGGCGGATTCTTCCATTAAACCTATACCTTCTTACAACTTGACGAACTGGCCGCACTAATAGCGTGTTATCACCGGGAACGGCTTCCTCATATTCAGACTGAAACGAAAGAAATCTGTCGTTTAGATTTTATTTTAAGATTAGGAGTTACTATTTTAATTTATTCAGTACTTGTAATTAGTTTCTTATAAATTTTTATATCCTTATTACACTTTTATGCTTTTGCAAAGGATTTTTTATATATGAGGGAAGGTTTCATTAATGAGTCTCCGACAATTTTTTTATATTTTCTAAGGAGGACTTTTTTCCTACTCATTAAATTCCCTGTCAACAGATAACAGTGTCCTTCAAAACAGTTGAAAACTTACTCCCAAAACTATTGTG
Source organism: Stratiomys singularior (assembly GCA_954870665.1). NCBI lineage: Eukaryota > Metazoa > Arthropoda > Insecta > Diptera > Stratiomyidae > Stratiomys > Stratiomys singularior. Next base: position 5,377,625 of record OX940881.1, on the reverse strand, counting down.
AACAGGAAGCAGATCACCAATGCCAGAATCCCGTAAAATTTCATCCTGTCTCCGGTGAAACAATAGACTCTGTACATTCGTTATGCACTTACGATTTCAATTCAAAGCTCAGCAGTAAAAATTGCAAATTTATAACTATCTGAATTAACGCAGTAAAGTTTGTTCAGGTGCAACAATCTCAGGGCAACGTCATACAATATGAATGAATGAATGATTCTTAATAATCTTGCATTTCACACGTAAATAATGTGTTATGCGTATGAACAGATAAATTGATATATTTTCTTAGAATTTCGCGATAGCTTTTGGTTTCGAACAAAAGCTATGCGTGTGCATGTTTAAAGATCTGCTGCAATAATTGATAATAGAAATTTGTTGTATATAATTTAATTGGAAAACGACAGAACATAAATATTTACTTCCAAAAAATTTCGCTGAGTTTTGTCGAAAAAAAATTGTTGTCTTCAAGGTTTTTTCACTGAGTTTAACATCAGAGTTCTTTTTAAATTTGGTTTCAAGTGTACGAATGAATCGATTAGATAGATAGGCAAGGGTACATTGAATCCTTTCACTTTACCCTTGCCTATTTTCAAATCAAGTAACAAAAATTATTGCTGACAACCTTTAAAAGCTTATTAAATAACTAAATCTACATTTCTACCATTTTTCTTAGCCCGATTCTGATTTTTGGTATCTCAGATGATTCTTCGAAAGCAGTTTCAAATCATTCGCTTTGACACAAGGGATCTGAAACGTTGTGGAATGTGGTTGGTTTGGAATGCAGAACGCATTCAGGATCATTTGAAGTCATTTGAAGATTTTCGACAATGATTGATGATTTGACAATTTTGACGCTTCCAATCCCTCCAATCAGCTCAGTGGAGACAATCTTAGCTCGTATATTAATTTCTTCCTTAATGGCTATAACATTTTTGAGGAGAAAATCATATTAAATTGATTTCGTTTCCGCCCTACGCAAAACATAGGCTGAAATCACAGATATTTTTATGATCCGTGAAAAGTCTTGGTGGAAGGTTATAGCCGACTGAAGGCGAACAACCTCCTGGAATCACTACTTCAGAATTCCGAAATAAGAATTAAAAATAAATTCCTGATGCATTTAAAGGAATCGATGCGATAGAGAACATCATTGAATAAAATTTCAAATTTCTGCTGGGGAGGACGGCAACATTACCGATGAACAGAAGAAGTTCATTGAAGAAGAAGTGGAAGTTTTAAATGCACGCCTTACGCTTTTGTTGAAAAGAACACAGGTGAGTTAAAGGAGATGGAGAAGATAAATTTCAAGATCACCTGGAAGAGCACTACACGAAACGTGGTGATAAAACTTCAAACAGAATCATTACGAAAAGAAAAAAAACCCACTTCCTTCGTAGAACTAGTTTACGATCCTCAAACATTGTCGTATAAGATATAAATGAGCCACACACATGAAAAGAACAAAGCTTTTGGTTTTTCCTTCAAGATTAAGACGCAGGTTTATAAAATTCAGTGAAATTTTCCTCACATTCCTCGCAAGGGTTTCATGAAAAAGAAGTTACAATCCGAAGTCCACACACTCTATCCGCTGAATAAAAAGATTCTCTTGAGTAGATTTTCAGTAATGTTTTTCTAGATCTTGATTCTTTTTCTTTCCTTTGCTGAATTTCCTAGAGCAGTAGAAGTCTTAAATTCCAAACTTTTCAAACTTCAATTTGTAGGGCCCAAAATAGACTTGGGCAAACTTCTTCCACATACGATAATTTCTCGATTACTGACGATCATTTGTTCATATTTTAATGATGCTAGATTCCCAGCAAATATATATTTTTTGAACAAACCCGATGAATCCAGGCCTATATTTTTTCTGATGTAGTAAAATAACACACAATGTAATGACACCACACAATGTAGGTGTCTTAATATGAAATACGGATTTTTTCTGCTTGAAACATGCATTTATTTGAATAACAGAACGAATGAATTCAATAATCAAAGTTTTGGCCATCGTTAGCTACGACCTTTTTGCATCTTTCTGTCAGTTGATGGATTTCGTCCCAGAACCACTTCTCATTTTTTGAGGCTAACCATTCATCAAGCCAGTTTTTAACTTCTTCGTAAGAATGGAATTGCTGTTCCGAAAGTCCGTACTGCATCGATCGAAACAAGAAGTAGTCAGAAGGAGACTGGAGTTTTTACCAGACTTGTCAGTGTGGTAAACGGCGGGTGGGGCAGAACTTTCCAATTAATGTTTCCCAAGTAGTTCTGGACAGGTATTGCAACATGCGGGCGAGCATTGTCATGTTGAAAAATGACTTTATCATGTCTTTGGTGAAATTCTAGTCATTTTTCCTTAAGTGCGTGGTTCAATTTGATCAGTTGTTGTCGGTAACGTTTGCCAGTAATAGTGTTACCAAGTTTCAGCAGTTCGTAATACAAAGGTCCCTAACTATCCCACCAAATACACAGCAAAGTCTTCTTTCCATGAATATTTCGGACTGGTTGTGATGTTGATGGCTGGCCTGGGTCTACCCATGATTTTTTCCGCTTGGGATTGTCGAAACAAATCCACTTTTCATCGCCAGTAACAATCAGATGCAAAAAAACATTTTGTTTTCCGTCTGGCAAGCAAAATTTCACAAATGGTTTTTCACCTTTCAATGTCTCTTTCCTTCAATTGATACGGCACCCATTTTCCAGCTTTTGGATCTTTCTCATGGCTTTTAAACGTTGTGAAATGGCTGTCTGAGTAACTTACAACGCTTTTGCCAACTGTGTTTCAATTTGTGTGTTGTATTCTTCCAATAGTGCTTGCAAATCTGTATCTTCGCATTTTTTTGGTGTTTTTCCACGGTCTTTGTTGCTAACATCTAAATCGCCACTTTTCTTTCAAACCATCGTTCACAAGTGTCCTAGCTCAGGAAATGTTCACCATAAGCTTCCACTAACAATCGATAAGTTTCTGTTCCCATTTTCTTCAAATGAAAGAAGGTTATTAGACTTCCCCGCAAAACCTCGTTTTCTGGCACGTAATTCAACATTTTTGAAGCGGAAAAAAACTAAGTTGTTTGTACAATCAAAACCTATGACATACTGGAGTTTTTTGACGGATGTTTACCCTCCGAAATGCCATATTAGTTATCCTCGACACAAACCATATGTAATGGTTATGCCATCTGTTAGTAAAATCCACATTTCATATTTATACACATAATATGATAATGGACTCATACTCATAATTCCACTGTTAACTTGTCAAGACGAGCCTGTTGCCGATGCGGTCTCCAAGAAGCCTTAAATCAGCGAGACATACAAAGGGTCGATTGGCACTTGGAGTTAACTACAGCACATATGTATATACTAAAGTATACATCTTATGTATACTGATAAACTGGCTATGTTTTATAGCGCAGGAAGGTATAAGCCTTTGGCGTCGCTCACTTGAATCCTATAGTATTTTCAATACCCGATTTGGACCCTTGAACCCTCTCGGAATAACATGGCACATGCCGTGTTGACAACGAATAGTCAAATTTGAATTTTTTACAACAATTTTTTAAAAATTTCATTCATTTTAGCAAAAAAACTAAAATCAATATTTATATCTCGATGAGATTTTTATGGTTTTGAATGAATTTTAAATTTTGCAATAAATTGTCTGAACGTTTTGAAGGGATGAGATCGGTTAGCTCACACAGTTGAATGGTTTTGGTCCATTCAGAATGGACACATCCGTTTATAAACAAACCAAAATTATGGTCAATTTTGTTAATCCTATAAAAGATTCTTTGAAGGAGTGATGGAACGTCGTTTAAGAATATAATTTTCTTCTCATCTGGCATTAAAGGTTTGCTATCACTGCCCTGAGTGCATTTTTTAGTAACGAGAACGATGATAACACATTTTTCATGCATATTATACTGCACAAGTTTATTTGCTCAAGGGGTTGATGTTTAATACTAATTTCAACATTTAACCTTGAAAGCTCAAAGTTGCACTCAAAATATATGTATCTAAAGATACAAGATTGAACACGTATATGTATCATACATAGTGTCAGCTTAGTTTGAAACAGTCGCGAGTATTGTTTCGCAATATTCAGCCGCTGGTTCGAACGCTTCCCTATCTTCAATTAACCCAACTTTTAATTAAACCCGCCTATTGTTTATTGATTGGGGCTCATCAGCAACAAGCTTTTCATGAGTTTTTTCGCGGCCAGAACGATTTCCCTATTGAATTCGGCTTTTATTTCCGAGGGATGAAGACATAGTTAACCGCAATCTATTGCAGATAATAATTTCCGATATCGTATCGCCAAATACTCCTCCTTCCGGGTCATCTCTGATCAACTGGCCAAGTATCTTGTTCAGTATGTTCTCATCGTGCTAACATACTATACAGCTAGTGCAAGTAGATGGGAATGGAAATGCCACAGATAAGCTCACACACTAGTTGTTAGTAATATATGAAAAAAAAGCTTTTCGCCTACGTCTGTTGTTGGTGGGGTGATTGGTGTTGAGTTTTTCCGTTGATATAGTACGAGTAAGTGCGAAGTAGCGAGTGCTGGTGGTTGTGATAGCGTTGGTGTGTTCTCATCGAACAACGGGACCACTGCGAAAAGTGCCTTAGACTTCACTTTCTAAACAAATAGTTCGATCGGCCTACGAACTTTGTGCGCATTCTAGTATTTACGTGACACCTGTTTGCCTGCTATTACGCTAAGTGTTAAAGAATCGTTTGATGACGGTACAGGAACGTATCCCCTAACCAGAAGACCAGACCTTCGATCTCAATTGCTCATCAACTGCTTCAGCTTAGGAAGATCTCCCAGCGGCCTAGAAACAACATCAAGAATTACGTGAGTAATTTCCATGAACCAGCGTCAACCATTAGTTGCCAATTATTTGGATACGCTCCCCTTCCTGCTTAATTAATTATTTAATTTCCTTATTGGAAGAGTGGCGATAATTGTGTTGTTTATTGTCTTTGACGTGCGATCATTGTCCAAAGGTTCTTCAAAATGGGTTTGGTGGACGCAAATCGTCAAAAGAATTCCGCTATGGTCTGTTGAGCGGTGCCAAGTGAGTTTTGTACACATCTTAAAGTATTTCTACTTAGACCGCGCAATCTGCGCAAATTGTGATTCAAAACACTTTGAATGAGGACTGTGCACTTTGTATGTAATATGTGACCATGTTCAATCTTTCCACCAGTGGTCAAAAGTCACACTCTCTCAGTCGGCCGGCTAAGATATTTTGGTGATTGAAAGATTTCTCTGTTCACTTGTGATTCTTACATTGGTAGTGCAAACCGAACTCTGATAACTAATCGCGTAGTTGTTGCAATTGTTGCTCGCCACACATATGCCAAAGAGGGAAAGATATCTGAAGTGCTTGATAAGTTTAATATTGCGTAAATAAAGATTCGCCAACCTGGAGTATAGCCGAGCCTTCTAAGTGGAAATATCTCTAGACTATAGCAGAAACATACGGAGCTTACACATACGGATTAATGAAATCATTTTCAAAGATAGTTTTATATGCACTATAAAGCTCGTTTATGGTCTGGCAATAATAATATCGCAAGATACATCAGATTTCGGTTTTGTGTTTCGCGTACATATGCACATTACAGAAAAACTTGCTAGGCACCACCCATACGTTATGAAAATATTATGAAAATTTATAAACATATTTCTTGTTACCGGCATTTCTAATTAGCGTTCAATTAATATTTGCATGCTATTTTTCATTGTTGAAAACTTTCCCAAGAAATCTTCACATTTGATTCATTCGTTGCTGAAGTTAGTCAGGATATTGTTCGATCTTATGATTCATTTGAATGGTAAACAATACATAAACGTTGAAGTTACTCACAGATATGAATTCGTGGTTGCCGAATATGTTGACATCTAATTTGAGACGTCTCAGTTTATTGCACCCGATTACAATTTTTATCTCCTCTGCAAATGATTAACTTCGAAATTTATCAGCTGAGCCGATTACAATGATCGACAAAAAATACAAAATTAGGCAGCGAAAAGATTAGAATGTGATTTTTATATGCTTTCGTTTGATAAATTCACATCTTTTCACACACCTGTTGCGTAACGCCAAAATTTAAGATACGTTTTCTTGTTTTTAAACAAATGACGTATTGATAAATTAAATAAACATTTCTTTTTGAAGATGTCAAATAAATAACACAAGGAAATTTCAGTGTCACTGAAAGATCTTAAGTAAATGTTTGAAGACTCCTTTGAAATTTTTAAGGTCTTCAATTTCCAGCAGTTTTGTTTTGGCATTCTGATCAGTCTATTTTCCATATTTCCATTTTCGAAAATGAACGTTGGGAGCCTATTGTCTGCCACTTTTAAACTCAGTAGAAATATCGTCTCGAAATGTTTTTCCATCACCTCGCACGGTTAATTTCTCTTTTAATCCTGAGCTTTTGTTGTATAGAGATTTTAGATTTAAATTTTAGATTTTTATAACTGAAAGCTTGGATAGTTTTTAAAATTCATAAATTTCGTTAATTGATCTCGATTTTTTTACAAATCGGAACGTAAGGTTTTAAAAAATGTGAATGAATTGATTAACTTGCGTTGATTAACTCCTGCCAACGTTTGATATTAAATCTACAATTACTTTCACATGTGACTTGAGCACATGTTTGAATTCCAAAAATTATCCTACCACTCGATAAATATCATTGACCTCGGATTGCTAGATAAATTATGACCACATACTCAGGTACACCATGCCTATACTCGTATCTATTTCGTCCACTCAGCAAAGCGACGGTTACAAAGCGGGTTTTAACACGTTCACGACAACATGTGTCACTGGTGACACACGCTGCATTTTCCGAACCGTTGTATAGTGTGGCATCAGTGACGCTCTCTTGCGATAGAAATAGTCACCGTGTGTCACTCGTGACACACTTATTCCTTGAGTTTATATGACCACATTTTAAGTAATGACCATATTTCAGACCTTGTTTTGTATAGTACGACCATTATTCTAAAGTTAGATTTTTGACTACATTATATTTGTTTTTTTTTTTACTTAGGTAACCTTTATTGTTGATATAAAAGAAATTATATCGAATTAGAATATTATTAAATTGAAATTTATGTGTGTTTTTTATTGAAACACTGCAGACACATTGTAGGCTTTTCCTCGCATCCATTGCAGTAGGTCACAACGCGTTTTGAATTTTTTCGAGCTTCCTTTGATCCTCTCTCATTGCTCATTTTCGTATAGCAAGGCAAGCATCGTTTTCTTGAAGTTTTTGCCGGGCCTGGTCTTTGCATTAACTCGTGCTTTTGGGATTTTTTTCGTGAATGTTGTCGGGATGCAGTGGCCAAAAGTTGTTGAGGTGCAGCTACAGATGCCAAAAGTCGGTTTACAATTTCTTCTCTAAAATTAATCATTTCAATTTTCTTATCACGTAACTCGTTGAAAATTACAAAAGCATTGACTACACTTGTACCCAATAGAAGCTCGAATGCAACTTTTTTATACCATTTGGTACTTTTTCTCAATGCTGTGTAGTAGGCTGACATTTGGTCCGAATAATCGACTCCTTTCTTCGCAGAGTTGTAGGCAAGTACAGCTGAAGGTTTGAATACATTTTCTCCATTACGATTACGCCGTCCTGTTGGTAAAAGGTTTTTACCGTCTTCCGAACGAGTACTCGCCATCAAAACATTTCGTTTATCTTTCCAAATAATCACTTTTACACCAAATTGATTTTCCTGAGCGTTTACTTCACCTTTCTTCAATTTACTTGAACACAAATCTTTTGGATTACCTCTGCGATCTTTTCTTAGAGTACCACAAATATAAGTTTTCTTATCCAATAGCTCTTTGGCAAGAGGAACACTGTTATAAAAATTATCACAATACAGGGTTCTGCCACTATTCACTAAATCACTCATCAAATGCAAGACAACTTTTTGTGCATGTCCAACATTAGCCGTGCTATCACTTTTTCCTGCATACATTTTAACCTTATAGGTGTACCCAAACGTTGTACATATTTTGTATAATTTGATTCCATATTTATGGGATTTTTGAGGATTATATTGTCGAAAGACGAGCCTTCCTCTCCATGGTATCATTGATTCGTCAATAACAATATTTTCTCCCGGAATATATACACTTTGGAAGTATGTGTTCAATAAATTAGACAGCTCCTTTATTTTAGAAAGCCGAGGTTCAGAGGTATCAACAACATCATTGTCGTGGAAGTGGAGGCATTTCAAAATACATTCAAATCTATTTCTGGACATGACACTTTTTATAACGTCATTTTTGAACATTTTTTTGTTGGACCAGTAAAGTCTCATGTTAGGTAAGGGACACATACCCATTAGCATGACTATGCCAAGGAAACGCCTCATTTCATTTCTGTCACAGTTTTGCCATCCGTACATCAACGATCTTCTACCCACTTCATTTTTTGATAAAAACAGTTCGGCGAATCTATTTGTTTCCGTAACAACTAGATCAACAACTTCGTCAGTTAGAAACTGTTCGTAAATAGCCATAGGTTCAATAGCATTCAAATTTATTTGTACGCCAGATGTCCCAATGAAAGGAAAACGTCTAACTGTCTCCGTACAATTTCCCCACTCATGGACGACATCAGATGGACGCTGAAACACAGGGGGATTATTGCCTTGAGGTATGTCAACAGGATCGACAACCGTTTCAGACAATTCAACATCCAATGAGTGGGAAATATTTGCATGTTGGGGTACGATTTCCTCGAAATCTATATTACTATCTTCAGAATCTATAGATGAAGGTACGTACTCACTTCCAGAGAATTCAAAATCCGAAATGTCAGAATTCGAGTCAAACTCGTCCAAAGCCATTTCAATATCATTGCCATCCATTTTCCACCAGCAGCAAATACAACACGTAACAAAAATTTACTACACGAGCAAAACGCACTTATCAATCACACACAAGTAACTGTTTGCTGTACAATTAGCACGGGAATGACTAAACTAGATCCAGCGATAAAACAAATAAAATTATGCTCAGATTTTAGTCGATTATCTTTTTCGATAACGTCGATTACGGACCAATCACGTGTGCCACAAATGACGCACTCCGACTATTTATAGAATTGGTTGAAATATAGCCGTCGTGTGTTACTGGAGACGCACGAACAAAACCAATAAAATAAACACGATAAAATATTTATTTCAGCAGGAATATAATATACAGGTATTTGTATCATCTCTATATAGGTTTTAAAAGATAAAAAAAAAATAAAAAATTTACGACTATTTATGAGATATATATACTTTTTAAATACGCAATACTTTATCATATGCCTAAACGCTCGTCGACGTGAACGTGTTAAATATAGCCACTGGAAGTATCTTTATAAGGACTACAAAGTTTGCCTTCAACGCAGCAGGCATCTGGCTCAAGTCCCTTTTAAAATTCATATTGATGAGATACAAGTGAATGCTTCCTAGTTTCAATCTAAATTTTGCTGCCACTAAATGCTCACAAGTATTCGGAATCTCATTACTTTTCCTCAGTCTCCGTAACTGATAGACAGGGCAATGAACAAGCAAATTATAAAAACAAACAGAAAAAATTTCAGTTGACACATTGAGCATGATAATGCTTGTTATTATGTATTCCACAGTCTAAAGTTGATTTGAAAATCTTTTCATGATGCGAATGTCACATTGCTCTTCCACACAATTTATTACAATCTCATAGAATTTATTTACTCACATGCTATTCTTTGTTATTCTCTATTTATTCGCATGAATATTCTGTACGCGTATTTATATTACGTTTGTAGCTAGAAATTTCATTCATCGATTCATACATCTGTAGTATAGATTTGTAAGAAAATAATCTGTTTAATTTACCTCATGCTAATTTTCACAACTTAGAGAAAGAAAAAATGTAGTCGAACATTTAATCAACATATTACAAAATACGTGGGGTTGATTTTATTGCACTTTCAGCAACCTTTACTGCCACTTTCCAGGCTAGTTAAGTGAATAATGAAGGCATAAAATCATGCACACAATTTCTTTTTGTTTGGGATTTTCACACATGTTAGATTGGCGAATTGTTCTTAGTCCTGTGTGTTATTGGCGGCAAACGATATTGCGAATCGACTACCATTCAGAAACTTGAACAATTTAGAGCTATTGTTAGTGCATTTTACCAATTGTTATTCAAATGAATAGTGGGATCTGCTGCGAACAAGATTCAGAGACAATTACTTGACGATGTAGGAAATGATGGTGAATACCAAACATGAATACATAGATTATATCATCACAGATAAGACAGAATATCGACAGACTGTTTAAGAATATTTTCAGGACAAAAGGGAAAACAGGGGAAACAGAACAAATTTTATTTAGTTATGGTCAAATTTTTTTTAATTTAAATTTACATTAAAAATTAGGGGAAAAAAAAACAATTTAAATTTGGATTAAAAATGAAAACAAAAAATTTCTTTTCATACATATCCATTACATATAAGTAATGAGTACGTGATAAAAACCAACAATTGAAAAAGTTAAAAAATTCATCTATTATATATTGATCATAAATTATTTTATTTATTCATTTTTAATGCATTATACCGCCCATGCCGCAGTATGCAGTATGTGCTCCGCGAGATGCGTTTCTTACTCTTAATCAAAAATCAAAAATATCTTTTTAAGTATTATTTTATGCATTCGTTTTGGGCTCATATAGATTGACAACTCCCCTAATTAGGAAGTGGACAAAAATACGTCTGTTGCGTTTTTTCTATTCCTTCGATTTGCCAGCGCTCCAATGTTATAGAGATAAGTAAGGGTGGTGTTGATCCTGAGCTCCACGAATGGGCTTAGTATTATATTATGATTGGTTCATCCTGTCGTCTTAAAAAAGCCAGTGTCAGAAGTAAGCTAACTTTAGTGATTAAAAGGTAGTCCATGTTTGTTCCTTGATTTCGTTCATGTCATTTTATGCAGTTGTAACTTAAGGTCGAGCAGTCTACAAGCGTTAAACAATGGTTGCCTAATCGTTCCCGCAGGGGTCGTATGTACCACCCGTTTTAAGTGCTTGTGATTCAGTCTTTCGATATATTTGAAAGTACCCTGCCGATAATGTCACTAAGGTTCTTGTGAACATCCTGACTTTTTTTACCTACTAAACTTGTCTTTGGTGGATGAATCACTCTTTCAATTTCCTGTATTGCTCTTTCTTTAAGGTCTTTCACTTTCTTTCGGTTAGTTGTCAAATAAAATGCCCTCCTGCACTAGTTGCTAATGTACAAAGCTTTTGGGAAATGCCTGCAGTGCTCACTTGCTTTCCGATAGGATATCAAAAATATTTACCCAAGTGTGAACGTCATTTGTGGATCACAAACTTATATGAATACATGTTAAAAGTCGCAAATGTTCAATACAGGTTTAAAACGGACACACATGGTGTTTTTTATCATTAAAAGTGTTAATGCGCTGATAATCAAAGTCTTAGAGATCTATGGTTAAGTCTGATAAGCCCCGCGACGAGCATAAAATTGGAAAGAATCAAACGCCAGTTTGATTTGATATAGAACTCAGTAGAAAAATTTTGGCACTATTTCAAATTAAATTATCTTGGTTCTGATGCAGTTTCGCTTTTGAGTCATTCTGCATTTGGTTTCATAGGTCGATTTCAACCAAAGAAATAACAATTTGGCGCTCACCAATCCTACTTTATTTTCATTCAGAATGCTGAAATATTGTCAGGCTGATACATTTAATTAAGTAATATTTACAATACTTCAATATAATAATAAATCATATTAAATGTTGAAATAATTACGCTACTCCCGCAAACATTCACGCTATTCACGATGTGTCCCTATAAGCGGTTCAGGTTTTGCATACCGGTTATTTTGCCTCAGACAACACTTATTTCATTCTTTCTTTCACAGAAACTTAGTTTATAATTTCTAGTTGACAAAATGAGTTGCTTAACGCATCAACAGTTGTGGCTGTGCTTCATCCAACTTGAAATTGATGTACATTTTCCATAATAAAATCATCTCCTCGGGCCAGACGCATTTCATTCTCGGAGGATACGTAAACAAGCATAAGATCTCGCATTTGGGGATCGAAATATCTACACAAATAACTAAAGAAGTCAATACAATCATTACGTGTTGTTATTTGGTGCAGCATTATTGGGCCGCATGTCATTAAAAAAGAGCCGGAGCGACTATTACGGTCAACTACCGCAAAAAAAGCGTCGGAAATTGGATGACAGCATTATCAGTCGAATATTGTTTGAATTGGCCGCCAAGGATCTGTGATTTGACGCTTTTAGATGTTTATTTCTAAGGTGCCATGAAGGACAAGTGGTATGTGGACAATTCACAAAGAATTCACCATTTAATAGCCAATATTGAAGCAGCCATTTAAGTCAGCTCAAAAATTGGAAGGATTGGAAATTGAAGGATTGTACTTTCAAACCCAAAAAGAAATATGCAACAATATTATGCCGTTTTGATTGTACTAAATTTTAAATCTTAACTAGTTAAATCTGACACGCTATACTCCGATTGGAATCGAAAAACAATGAAAACATATGAGCGAATGTATGTCTGAAACATTAACATCGGGGTGATCCTTTCTCATTATTGTTAAATATCTCGTAAATTCATATTAAACCGACGCTCTTTCCAAACCATCCTATTCAATAATTCTTTAGAACGCATCTGTATAAAGAAGCGTTTACAAAATTTAAAATTATTTGAATTTACTTGTTACTGCTTTTGGATGCGATTATATGGGCTGATTATAAACAAAAAAAAAATATTTGTATATGCTGAAATGTGGGACTCTATGTCAGCCACCATTCCAGTATCCAGGAATGGAATATGTATATGTGTAAGCGAGTTTTCTTCCATTCTTTGTCCAGTCAGTACCCTTTTGATTTAGACCTCCCGTCGCTTTCTTACCCAATCCCTGTTGGCATATTTTACGACCGCTGTTCTGAATTGAAATGATTGTTCAATAAAATCTTTGAATCTCAGTAAATTGCAACTTTGGTCTTAGGATCTCTGCTAATTGAAACTTGTTACTTCTATTATTTATTTATTTTTCAATAATAAGTTACTTTTGCTTTGCTCGTTAATATTTTATTTAAAAGTTTTATTGCACTGTTTTCATTCATTAAAACTCCAAAAATTCAAATATAAAAACACACGACGCATGAGGTCACTTAGAAACAACCAATGACACGATAAGATGAGTTGTTTCCTTTGTTGTTGTAGTTTTTATTTTCACTTCTGGAAAAGCTTTTTGTTTTGTTAGCGTACCATTATTTGGTTTGGATTTCACTAACTCTATCTGAATTTGTCTCATGACATGTAGTTGACCTTACGAATGAATGTTTCACAATTTCACTGAATCTTATCAATTCGAAATGAATGCTGGAAAGTGTTTTGGTTTTTCTTCTCGGCCAGTCATCGAAGTTTTTCTTGTACTTTTTACAGATTACAGATGTGCCGGACGCCTAAGTAACATCAAGTTGCCACCATGTTGCTCGAACTAGATTTTAAAAAACGCAATTTAACATTAATTGGAACCTTATTCGCGGGACTTATCCTGACCATCCTGTCATGGAATAATCCTCTAGCCTTAGCTCTAGTCATAGGCACATTAGTATATTTTTTGACGGGGACCCGGCCTACTATAGTCTATGCAATTGTTGCAACACTTCGCAGGGACATCACGTAAGTCTGTCGATTGCTTGGAAATGAATTGAAAAATAATTTCAAATATTTCTAGCGTAGTTGTAAGATTCGCAAAACTAAACATTCTGCTAATAAAATGGTCGTTGCAAAGAAAAACGGTGCCATTGGTGTTTCGTGATATTGTCCGGCAGCATCCGAAAAAAGTTGCTTTCATCTTGGACGATCAAAAATGGTCGTTCCAAGAAGTCGAGGACTTCAGCAATCGGATTGGTTCATACTTCAAATCGAAAGGGCTTAAGCGAGGGGAAACCGTCGCATTGCTGATGGAATCACGGCCAGAATACCCGGCAATCTGGCTAGGACTTTGCAAAATCGGAGTGACAACAGCCTTAATAAATACGAATTTACGAAAGGACGTTCTGATCCATTCCATTACCGTTGCTGGTTCCAAAGCAATAATCGTGAGTAGTGACTTGAAGGATGGTAAGTTGCAAGAAATTTCCATTAAACTTTGCTTCTACATTTTTACTCTCACTGTAGCTTTATGGGAAATTAAAAGTAGAGATGAAATAAAATCCATACCTACCTATGAATACAAGGATGTGCCGCAAAGCCGAGCAACTATTCTGCCTCACCTTCCAGGTGAGTATAGATATGGAAAGGCCTTTACACAGTTAACAATCGCATTTATTATTCAGATCCAGGCTCCAACTCAGTAGATCTAGTGGACGAATTAGATAAACACAAACTAACAGATATTACAGAAGATATTTGTGCTGGGAGAATTAAAGATAAAATGGTCTACGTTTATACGTCTGGAACGACGGGCCTACCAAAAGCTGCTGTTATAACACATGTGCGGTAAGTAATTTGTTTATCCAGCTAATCTGATAATACAGACTCCAAAGGTTATTGTAACTATGTGTACCTTTCGTGCTTGAGTCTCTTTCTGGACAACATAAGTTCGTGGCGTTTCCCGGACAGATTGCGTCACTTACAAACACCTCAAAAAATACAGATAGCCACACGTGATTGTATTCAAAATTGAAACTTTAAGGATTGGTTTGAATTGAATCGACATACATATACAGACATTCGTGGAGAGATTTGAAAATGGTTTGCGTTAAGTAATGGAGTAAACGAGAGGAAAATCGATGTACATGTACGCTTCTTAATGCCAAGGATAGAGCGACCCGCTGTCTTGTGGCCAAAAATAAACTGGCGGTCAATGATGGTACTTCATCAAAATATTTTCTGCCCGGAAGTACTCTGCCCGTTGTTGTCTGACAGGTACGAACTGACAGATAAGAAAAGCTGTTGAAATTAATGCAAATATCCACGAGGATAAACTTTGCAATGTTGTTATTGGTATGGAGCTGGTTTGGGACCACAAAACTGTTCGAATTACTGAAACAAAACAGAATAACAACAGAATCAAATTAGTTGAGCGTGAAACCATGTGTGACCATACTCATAAAATCATGTTTGACCATATACAGCATCGTGTTACCGAGATTTTATCTCGATTTTTTCCCAAAACTTGCCATAACAGGTGAATAAGAAGGTCACAAGCAGTCACAAGCTAGGTAAGCCGTATTCACAACCGGAATGAATCTGTCCAACAGGAGTCACTTTTTGCTGATGAGACGATAGGCTCTTAGGGGCTGCTCGATTAAGGACACATAAAGATTTCACCAGACAGTTGAATTAAAACGGAGCGAATCGAATATCAGGCAAGGTGTCTTTTCAACTGTCAAAAACTACGAGGCTTTAGTGAGCAAGTATTGATGCATTCATCGTGTTGTCCAAATATAGTAAAATATGTACAGAACTCGAACAATTAAGTGAATCTGCTTTTAAAAAAAACGCTTTGACACCCACTAAGCCAATCGTCACCACCGGCATAATGGCTCTCTCTGCTAAATTGTGAAATAAAAACAATAATAATGGAGCACCTTCGTTTTAAATAAACTTTATTATCACATCATTAGAACACCTGCTCAATTTCGCTACAAAAATGCTAAGGAATTTTTCTCCAATATATCTAAAATTTCGAAATTAACAATGAAGGAAAGGTCGCGCCTCATTGTGTCTTTTGAAAAAAAAAACAAAAAACGTTGCGATTGTGTCTTTGATTCCTTTTTTTCTGTCACAGTCAGAATTTGTATTCTCATCTCATACATCCTAGCAACAGACAAGTGTCCTATCGCAGTCATAACGTAAGCATAATCCAGCAAGAACACTCTTGATCCACTTCTAGTAGAAAAAGATAGAACAACCGATATAAGATTTATATCTGTAGTGCGTTTTTACTCATGCAAAACAGATGACAGCTGACGAGTTTGACGGGAGGACGAGAGAGAGAGAGAGCTTAGAACGATTTCTTCTAAATTGTCAGATCAGACTTACATGCGGCTGACTTTTTTTGTGGTTGGGGTTTTGGATTTCATACAAAGAATAATACTGCACGGCATAGTTTGCCAAAATTAAATAAAATATTCACAATATTTTGAGTGAGGGATTCGATTTAAGGCTTCGTCATGACGGTTCTTGTTTGACGATCAGATGTTCTTTGAGGCCGACATTTTGCCAAAATTAGATGGTGGAAATTTTCCAAGTAAAATCATGGATTCCTAGAGAATAACACAATTCTAATATTTTCCTCTCACTGACCAACAAAATCTCCCACTGATCCATTGTTCATTCCTTCATACTGACCTAAATATCCCATATCCTATAAGAAATAGCTCCTTGCCAGTCCAGAACACATGGAAGATGCCTCTGGGCGGCCAAAATCGATCAAATCGAGCATCAAAATGATAGTGATATAATTTACCCATATTTATCATCTATTTATCCTTCTCTGCAATAAACAATTTTGAAACATTAAAATGAACGTCCTTATCGAATTCGTTTTTTTCCTCCCAGATACATGTTCATGAGTATGGGGGGAAGGTTTATATTAGCATTACGGAAGGATGATATCATTTATAATCCGCTACCAATCTATCATACAGCCGGCGGTATTTTAGGAGTTGGAAGCGTTCTATTGGCCGGACTCACAATGGTCATGCGCAAGAAGTTCTCTGCGTCAAATTTTTGGCCAGATTGTATTAAATATGAGTGCACTGTGGCGCAATATATCGGTGAATTGTGTCGTTTTCTGTTGGCAGTACCCCCAAAACCGACAGATACCCAACACAAAGTTCGCCTCATGTTTGGAAATGGTCTCCGGCCACAAATTTGGAAACAATTTGTTTCGCGATTTGATATACAGGACATCGGAGAATTGTATGGTTCCACGGAAGGCAATTCGAATTTGGGTAAGACAGTTCTTTGACGTAGGAAGCTTAATAGATTTTTTATCCTTATTTTTATATTTTGCCTTGGGTTTTTTTGTTTTAGCCAATTTCGACAACCAGATCGGCGCAATAGGATTTGTACCGCTATCCGCGAGACATATCTATCCCGTGACACTCGTCAAATGTGACGAAGATACTGGAGAGCCGATTCGGGGGCCAGATGGCCGATGCATTAGGTGCAAGCCAGGCGAAGCAGGCGTCTTCATTGGAAAGATCAATCCCAAAATTGTATGTAGCTCATTCAGTGGATACGCAGATAAGGTAATATAATTTTTTGGCCAATTCTAAGAATTCAAAGGAACTTCTAACAAAACTTTCGGCATTTTCCCGTTTTATTTTTGTTCACATTTTCAGAAAGCTACCGAAAAGAAAATCATTCGAAATGTATTCAAAGATTGTGACATGTATTTCAATTCCGGGGATATTTTAGTTCGCGACATTCTTGGTTACTTTTACTTTAAAGACAGAACTGGAGACACTTTCCGTTGGAGGGGTGAAAATGTTTCAACGTCTGAAGTTGAAGCAGTTATCAGCAACATACTAGGCTTAAAGGATTGCGTTGTCTACGGCGTAGAGGTAAGTGGACGTTTTGATGAAATCAGTGCGAGATATCCCAATTGATTAACTAATTTCACATCTGTAGATTCCCCACGTCGAAGGACGTGCTGGAATGGCAGCTATTGTGGATGTTGGCCAAACTGTTGATATGGAGACGTTCTCAGTAGGTATTCGGGGCAGCTTACCACCATATTCCCGACCCTTATTCGTACGCGTTCTGCCTGAACTACCGATGACGGGCACGTTCAAATTGAAGAAAAAAGATTTGCAGGGGGAAGGCTTCGATATTGATAAAATTAAAGAGCCATTATATTACCTGAGTAGAGGAGTGTACCGTCCTTTCACAAGACAAGACTATGATAATGTTATGAATGGTGAAGCTGGCTTGTGAATAATCTAGATAGGTGGTGATTTCGAGAGTGGAAAGGATATGTAAGTAATATAGTGATTTTTATACATAACGAAAGCTTTGAATATGGGCGCTAACAATTGTTATATATTTTTATAATACTGTTGATTGAATAAAATGTTTTTGTTAAGATGATTGTTGGCAATCCAATGGTATTTTGACTACTTAATTGTTAACGAATTTATTTAGGTCAAAACTGCCCAGCATTGCTCCTGTGTTTGGAAAATCCCCAAGCAAAGGACTAAAGGGTCATATATCTCCTTTAAAACAAAGGTAGGTGAAAAGGTGCATCGCAATGTGCATAGATGTGGACAATAATTGAGACACTATAAGTACGGGTGGAAAATTGTTAGCCGAAAAATGCTCCAAACGATTTAAATCCAGAACCTTTTACTCTCCGTATGTTTTTGCGATGATTGCCCCAAAAGTAGGGCACAATGTACTGTACAAGGCTAGAGATTATGCAGACAGCTGAACGAATTGTCAGTGAATGAAAGTCATAAGAAAACTTAAGTTGCATATGCTGTTGGGATTAATTTCAGGGAAAATGCTGAAGAATTTAGCAAAAAGGCACATCGGTTTGTATTTCAGAAGTGGAGCCTTGTGTGTATAGGCGTTCTGAAACAATTCAGGCTGTGCAGAATCCAATGAAATATTATTATAACGATTTTTAAACCTACTCTGGAAAAACTTGTTGGACTTCTTGCAATTCTGACATTCGAGTTGAGTTGATACTAAGACAACAGCGATGTTGACTTTGTAATCATCCGTTGATCCATGCAGTTTGCAAATGCTTCAACATACCGAATGCACAGTGGATTCACTTGTATTTAGAGCATTCAGCATTTCATGTATTAATTTTCTTTGCTCTGGAGTGGTTTCCGAAGTTTCACGTCCCATTTTGAAATGAAAAGTTTTATCACTACTGAACCTTGCCAATATCTTTATAGGCGCTTTAAATGTCTGCCGTCTTCATGTGAAAATTCGTAGAATGTGATTCTTCGTAAAATTCAACTCGAACTAGTTAAGCTATGATTTCGACGCGGACGTACAGCAAACCGAAAGCGCTTCTTTCCACGTATAGTTCGGTGCCAACAGGAGCTTCCATGGTTCGTAGCTCATGCAAAAATTGTTCTCTAAAATTGTTTTTACGTTAGTAAATCATTGAACTTATATCACGAAAATACTTTTTTAATATTGAATTAATTTCCTTTCATATATTCACATTACGCGAACACTGTTTTCATAGTCTAGAAATTTTTGGTAGATGAATTTATCCATTTTCACTCAGAACTTATAAGTGATTTATACCCTTGCTAAGCTAACTCAGCGAAAACTCATGGGTGCAGAAGTTCTAATCAAATATTTCGAATACCTCGAAAGTGAATTAATATTTTTGGTGCCAACACACACCTGACGAGAAGCGGCAGGGGCGCGTGTTCGGAACCAGCTTGAGCTCTTTCCACCTTTCTTTCTAAAAATACTGTTTTCATGCCACTGTGCATATGAAAATTTTTAAAAGGATTTCAATTTCATCGAAGATTTTATGCCAACAAAATATCAAAGGAAACTGTTTCTAGTAATCACGTAATCCATTTTTGATCGCAACTCAATTGTAAATTAAGCTTGTAACGATAATAATGGCGACGACTGATGTAAGAGGAATGCACCCATGGGATATCCAGGGCTGATTTCACTGAATGATTAAATTTTGAATGAGATTATTGAAAAAAGTGTTCTTAGAGCCCAATCGCCTCACATTGACTTGCACACAACCGTTTCTACTGAAACGATGGCAGCTAATGTGGTTGTTTCAATGTCCACCGTATGGTGGTGCTATAATCGGGTAGTAGGAGCTTTCGAAGATGTAAGGAAGCTTTGAAAGCACTAAGTATTTTTGTGCATAAACTAAAGTATCTCGAATGTAGATACATTGGGTTTGCATCGTACTGCACAAAAGATTCAATTTTCATGTTAATATAATTCGCAGATAGGAATTTTTGTTGAAATACCGTTAATACAAAATTAAACACCTAACACTTGTTCTTGCTTCGGCAGAACATATACTAAAATTGGAACGATACAGAGAAGATTAGCATGGCCCCTGCGCAAGGATGACACGCAAAATCGTGAAGCGTTCCACATTTTTTTGCAATATTGCAGTTAGTTATATTAACAATATCATCAGTTATAATAACATTGGTAATTATTTCCTGAATCATAACATAATATTCAGGATAACTAAGAAGATTGAATTTTAGATTCACGTTTCAAAAATTTTAACCGAACTGTTGCAATTCGTGAGACTACATTTTCATTTCGAAAAAAATCCTTTTACCAGTTTACCATTTTCTTGGGATGCAAAATTCATCTATAAGTGCATATGAATAATTGATAGGATAACAGCTGATTGTGATTGAGGTAATAACAGATAATAATGTCAATAAAGCGGAGCAGTTGAAAATTTCAAAATGATTTTGATTATTCAAAATAAATAATCAAAATCAATTATTCAATTATTTATGAATTATTAATTAATCACTTTAATTATTCACAAATAAAATATTTTAGGCACTATTTCACTATGTAACAGCCACTGAACCGGATGCCAGGCAGGCTCAAGTCTCGAACGTCCTTTTATGCAGGAGACAAAGACAGAAGCCAAATAAATAAATTTCTTATAGTTTGATGAAGAAATAGTTTCGTATTTACTGAAAAAGGACACCTTAAGCAGCGTCTACATGTTTTGAAGTAATTGGTCATACAGCAAATGCAGAGCAATATTGACACCTTGGAAATCGGTAGTAGTAATCGGTAGTCACTCTATTAGTTTGGATTTTTTAATCTCCGATGGCTCTTGACCATTCATAATGTCTTTTTGACTACTAGGACTTCCCGTATGATAAACTATTACGAGATTCCTTTTGGCAACTGTTCTAAGCATGTGTCTAATTTTAATTTTTTCGATTATTACATCTTCTGCAGGTCAAAAATGTGTGCCACACGGTGTGGTCACATCCCCTGCAGAAACGAGGAAGTTGGAAGAATGGGACCTACACGTGATGTGTTAGAACTATCAATACAAATCAGTCTCTGTCTATGTTGGCTTCCAAGTCCAAGAAATATTGCCAAACGCTGAGAGAGCATTGTTTCAACCTGTTCTCTGTTTTTTTTTTGTGTAGATATGAATAGGTCTACGCTGAAAAAGGGCAATGGATAATCGCCAGCAAAGTAGTCCCTGAAACCGTTCGATATGCTCTTTAAGTTTGCAACACTTTTTGTTTCTAATTATGTACTAACCGTTTTCAGTGTAACTACTTGGTAAGCATGATGATCCATGCCGTTCCCCTTAGGGTACAAAAAAAGGACAGTGATTCAGGGAGTTATGTTCATGAATGTTGGTTCAGATTGAATTGGTTCAGTTGGTTCAGAGGCTTTTGGTTCATCGATGGCAGTCCTGATGCGCTCGGGAATAGGCCATTTGTTGAGTGAATGACAGTTCAGGCGCTGTAGGCTTATTGTTTTGCTGCCATGAATTGCTCATAAAAACTTGTCTTCGAGTCCATCAATACGCTGAGGTATTTCATTGTTGGTTTCAATTTGACTAGAGCTTCCCCACTTCCCCACGACTAGAGCTTAAGGATAGGCCTTATTCGGAAGATTATCTTCAGTATCGGGATGACCACTTTAGTTTTTATCTAACGTGTGTCCTTGTTACGTTGCACTTCAACAATTTTGCTAAATTAAATGCAACGCCGTGTTATCTGTTCAATGCTCTGCTTTATTGTGTCTATTTACAATACATACAATACGTTTTAAAATGCAAAGATGGTAACTAATTGTAGTTCCGCGGCAATAACATTACACATGGTGTTACATTTCCTCGAAAAGGACGACGCTCGCTACCTGGTGGGTCGATTGCTTCTCCCTTTTCTTCCTTGTATTTTCCGGACGATAAAGTACGCAGATGTTCTAAGCAAATAAGATGCTCACTTCGTGCCGTGTAATTTGCTGGGTTTTCCTATGAGTTGAGTTTGAGCGCGGGGAATTTAAAAGGGTTGGTCCAAACAGTCCTAAAGCACTTACTTAGACTCTCCAACAGTAGAATTTTGTTGGTGCCAAGAGCCTACAATGTGATATTTTTATGATTCTGGCATTGAATCGCAATCTCCTAAAAGTAACTTTTTTAATGCAACTTTAGTGAAAAATCGCTCGGTCCTACCAAACAGAATCATCCAAAAATTATGATAATTGAAAATATAAAGTTAATCAAATGCCTTTTTTCAAACCTTTTCCTAACTTTGAATATTTATAATAGACATACACAAGCAGACCCATAAATTGCCTCGCAAATCCTTCCCAACAACTTTCCATAAGCCCCAGGATACGTTTGTTGAAAATCGCCGAAAATATACACATCATATATTTGCCTTAATCACTAGTTCAAATAGACCATAAAAATATGGAAACATGTTATGTCAATATCAGTTTTCCTAATTCTCACGCCTCCTCCAACACGATTTCTATCGTTGGCATTATTATCGAGCGCTAAACATCCCATCCAGCTATTGGCGCTCGGTGCTTGCAATGCTCATATGAAAATTCTTATCGCCAAACTCAGTCTCATTCACGAAGGACACGTTAGTAGATTGTTTTTCAGTTAACATTTTTGGGCGCAAGAATCCTTGTCCGTAAATTGTGGCCCAATGCAGGGCTGTCATCTTGAGTATGTTTACGGAAGATATTCTCGGTAAACACTGCTGAATATTTTAAATCAAGAAAGGGTTCCATGAGATAATGCTGGGACCGAGATTCGCCAAAGTGCTAAAGCCTCGAATAAATGCTTCTAATGCGATCCCAAGCGTGTGAAGTGGGTTATCAGCGAGGGAACAAAAATTTCATTCAATTGACAACACCCAATAGGGATATGAGCGCGAATTGAATAGCCTTCACTCAGGCAGCTACTCTAGCTGAATATATCTGTAATGGGAAATCCAAACAGAAAAGTTGACGGGCTGTTTGCTTTCCCAGACCCCGTTTTGCCAGAATTCCAACTCCACTCGGTCGGTATCGGATCGAACACACACGGTCGTGTGTTGAGTTCTGGATGATGGAAAGGCGAATGGATAATTTTAGGCTTGAGAATTACTGAGCCTGCATAAATAGATAAGCCACGTCCTTGGATTAGTCACAATAAACACGCAAATGATGAGCGATAATAAAAACCATATATCAGACTCGCTGGCGACTTGCAGGCTTTTCGCAAACACATGTACAAACAGAAAAGCTCCACACCCGCGTGCATTTATTGATGGATGCATGGAAGTCCTGCAAGTACATTGAACACTTCATTAAATATAGGCTGCTATCGCGTCTCGACAGTGTCTGCTTATTTATGTAACTCTCATTCAGTTGGGACTGCATTCACGGGCGTTGGACGAAATTTAGTTGAAATAGATTTAAACACGAGGACTACTAAGATCCTTGTGAGGAGTGATTTTCATTTGAATACACAAATAAGAAGCTCAATGTCTTCGTCGTTTACAGACAATTTGGAATATTCGTTTGCAGGCTTTTGCGCCTAATTTTATTTTGAAATGATTCTCAGAATGATAGAAGTATGGTAAGATACATCCTTCCATGGCCCTACCACGTACTACCCCTGAGGAAGAATTAAGAAGTGCACAAGTTCCCCTATGATCCGCTCTGCTCCTGTTACTACACGTATCTACAGAAGTCCTGTAGATTCCTTTCGTTGTAATATATACATCGCTTATAAGCTGAACAATACTTAAACAATAGCTCTCTGTCTCTGTCAATATTGGAATTAAAACTGGCAGTCTCTCTGCCTCATCCACATCTTAGTATCCTAATCGAATTCTTTCCTTCAAAATTGTCACTTGTTCCCTGTAGTTTACACCTACTCTGCTAAGCACTATCATTAATGTATCGAATTTCACGTTGTTAACCACAACAAAAAGGACTTTTTTAACACAAAACTACACCGTTTTTAGAATATCTTTCATGTTCTAATGGTCAGCTAATGTTTTTTTACATCCTAGTCTCCAACTAATTAGCGCAACATGCTATGCGACATGTTCGTTATTCAGAAAGGAGTTGGTTTGCAACATGAATTGGTTCTGACCGCAAAACGTATTCGCGGTAATCGTTTATGGAGATTAATTGCAGTATCGTGGAATTGTAACCTTCACACAACATGGTCCCTGTATGGATGCAAGCCTTGGTTATGTGTTGACATTAGTGTCCCCATTGGCCAGGACCTATTTTAATTTTTGGCATCAGACCTTCAATTGCCAGTTCAGCCTTTGTAGGGTAAACAAGAACTTGGAAATGCTTTTAGTTGGCTATTGTATTTACTTGCTGAGAGGAAGATGATTTGCGAATTCGTTGAGTCAAAAGGACAGCATCAAATCATACCATTTCTAGTCAACTTTAAATTTAAATCCTCTAAACATAAGCCAATAGACAAAACAAAACTTAAATTTTTTACTGCCACTCTTTGGTATATACGAAATACGAAAGCCCTTCGAAATAGGACAAATGGCCTCAGATAAATCATAATTGAGTCCTGCAAACGGTTGTCAATAAATTACTTTGATGTTTATTGTTATCAACTTATTGTTCTTTCTGTACAAATTTAATTAAAAAAAACATCATCTCCTACTCTCCACACACAACTCCATCCAATCGCCATTTGGCAATGAGTGTCCTTTTTGTTGCTTCTCGCTATTCATTGAATTTTTTCGATGTTTGTTTTTCTTTAAAAAAAAATCCCAGATAGCTTTCATAGTTGCCGTTTATAGTCAGTCAAAAGCAGGAATATAGGAATCTGGTGCTACTGGATGAGTTCTGTGTCGGTGAACTTGTTTGCCACGCGATTTCCATAACATGTGTCACATGCACGACCCAGATGCCGAACGGGAATGATTATGACCACCAACAGGAGGCGCCGCTCAATAGGTGCACCGAGGCAGCAATTAATTTCGTATCGCAATTCAATGACTAAAATAGAGAGTTTACTTAATCATGCCAAAAAGTCTTGTGTCTGACAGCTTCATAATTAGGTATTCAAGGCTCCAGAGACGAGCTCTAATATGATAGAGCGCAAGCAAAAGGATGTACATATACGTCTCTAGTTTTCTGTGCTTCTTTCTATTTACAACGTGTAAATGAGCACACAGCTGGGGATGATGCAGTAAATTTTGTTAAATTTAAAGTAAATCAAAATATTTGATGATACTCTAATTGCAGATGAACGACAATTAAGGAACAGTTGTCAGGATATCTTTGATGAAATCAAAACGAAATCAATACTACGTCGAAGGACCATGAATTTGTTTAAAAGTAGAACGATCGACACAACGTTAACATTATATAATATACACGTACTCACATGTTGTTGATTGTATGGCAATAATCCTTTAATGTTATGCAACTGTATTGAATTGAATGTTACATGATCCATCTTTTCGAAATTGATTCTGACAACGTTCAATGAAAATAGAAACATTCTTCTGAACTAGGCGTTCCTTCAATATGCAGAAGAATATGTTTGGCTGCAATGGACAGATCAAGATTTGATTTGATGATGTGAATACGTAACATCCTTGACTTGATGCAACAACTACGCGTGAAAAATTACTGCAGGCACTACTCGCAACAACGTTTTTCGTAAATTAGATAACACACCAATGATTGCACACCGCCAAAACATGTTAGTGGTCTGAACAAATAAGGAAATCGTTTGTAGGACAAATTCAAGGTAGACCAGTAATTGGTTGTCAGTGTCTTCAATTTGACAAGGAAGCCAAGAATTTTTTTTGGAAGCGCAATGACGCGCTACTTGATCAGAGGTTGATCTGAAAAACATGTAGGGGATAAGATATTGAAAGCTTGTTTGTATATTGCCGAATATACTACGTATATTGAGCGGGCTGGCAAGTAGAATAAAGCGTTCATCAGCTGTTTTTGAATTTACAGAGAGCTTTATGCAAGCTACTTCTCTCAAATAGTAATTCAGTATAGAGGAATGTCTTCGTGATGTAAGGACCAACTGTTGCAGGTAGTTTGAACGTGACTAGTCACTCCGACTTCATGTTTCTTGAATTTGTTTCTTCCTTGCTTTGTTCCTTGATTTTTCCATGACAATTTTTGTTTTCATTACCCACAAGCGACGAGGAGACTTTCTTGACTGTAGCGTAGTGTCTGTGGTCCCGATTTATAACTGTAAATTGAGGTAGGATTCATCAGTTCTGGGACTGAAGGGCTAGAATCCGACTTGAACAGGAACGCTGAGAACAATGCTGCGGGAAGAATCATATCATCTGAACCAAAGTATTGGTCCCAGCAAATTGACCAACCAAAAAACTCTGTCAGTAGCCAGAAAACCCCAAGAAACTGACCGCCGCTGTCAGAAAAACTGTGTCAATACCCGCAAAGTAGAAGGAGAAGAAGAAGTGAATGAGCGATGGCTGGATACCCACTAAGTTGAGGAGTGGTGAAAAGAACCCACCAGGGTACATAAATGGTATGGATCGGCCAATTTTATTCAATCATGTTTTTGGAAACAAACATCACATTCTTAAGGGTCCTGATGGAAATATAGATCAGGCAAACATATAAGTTTGGTGAATCCGGCAGGGTACCTAGGAGGAATCTTAGTGAGTCAATGAGACAAAATGTTACTGTTATAGATATTATTAAAGGTCCCGTGGCAACGATAGAAATCCAATTAATAACGCCCATCAAAAAGCTTTGCAGAAAGGAACAGCTGTAAAATAAGACCAACACTTCAACCTTACCCTGACAATAGTAGGTCAAAACAATTCCTGTGGAAGACAGAAATGGCATGAGGCTATTTGTTGCGATTTTGGCGGACCACATTCACTTGATTCAACACGCCAATCAAATAGGAATCAAGATGAATGACACCGGCCAAGCTTGCGGCGCAGAAGAGAAAGTGCAGAGCACTTCCTTCCACATTATCCTTCCATTTGAGTTGGCTTAAAGTGCGACACCAGAAGCACGAGTCCTAAGATCTTTGTCATCGGTGGTTCTTAACAAAGAGGTTGTTATATAGGAAGAAGAACAACTGAACCATCCCTACACGCGAATCAAATTCAAAAATGTTGAATTTTTTCTCACAAATTTTAAACAACCATTTTTTTTTGTTAACCTTTGAAGGTTTGTTGAAAATATTTTGTCTAAATTAATTAGAATGTATCAACGATGTCACTGACAAGATACATTGAACGAATTTTTAATGAATTTTGTCAGTGAAACTCGAAACTGTAAGGACTTTTGCAGTATTCAGTGTTATCAACTCGTTATCATCACCAATCAAATTCATTTGAAATCCAAATGTTAACTTGATTTGAATCAGCAAATTTTCCAATTTCACTTCAGTACACTACAAGCTACACGTTAATTCGTAAGCCTTTTTGAAATGAAACCCATCTGCCGAAAGCGAAGGACATACAATTTTCCCCCAAGGATTATGTTGGAGGAAGCAGAAAAATTGAACATCATTCAAAAGCTGTCAGGAAAATGCGTGGGAGCTGGAATCGATCCAGAACCTGCATCCGACATATTCAGCTAACACTTTTTATCCTCGCGCTCAATGAAATTTCACGTTCTTCATCCTGTTTTTCGAGAGAAAAAAATAGAAATATTTGATAGGCACTGAAGCTCTTTGATCCCAATACCGCCAGCGGAAAGATTCGTCGAATTGAATAGATGCGTGTATGGGACAGGTATGACGATTTAAGTTGAGCGAAACAGAAGCACGTACAGCTGGTAGAAACCTTTCAGCGGACGTTTGGATGGTGGTTGATGTGGTCAATAGGAAGGAAGTAAAGTTGAAACAAGAATGTGAACCTAGCCGCGAAAATGAAAATGCATTTTCCGAATCCTGTTAGACGGGATTAACTCAGGTATGCCGCAGAATTCAAATGAAACGATGGCAGACATTTCCATTTTGTTAAAAGCGAACTTGAAACACACATCCCTGTTTGCTCCTGTGGCCACGCAATACAACTTGTTCCCATGCTAACACCATATATTATTTTTCTTTGTAATTGATACAGCACAACACAATTCATTTGATACGATAATGGAATTTATTGAAGTCGCCCTCAATAAATCCTTGGAACAAGTAGCATGTGCTCTCTGAACGTTATAACGACACTTGCTGCCATACTTGACCAAAACGCATCAGTGGCATTACTTCAGAACAAATTCTCATTGGTCGTCACCCTCACTCAAATGCTGTAGTAAATTTTCGGTGAAATGCAAATAAAAACGTAACACACATAAGCTCTCGGGTCACAGCTGCTTGTAATATCAAAGAAATTGTTTTCCTTCCTTCGTTCTAGGAAAATTCCTGTGCATGTGCAAAACCTTGCTTCGGAACCGGTGGCGTAAAGTATTGAAACCACATAGCAGGAGTGAAGGCTTTTCCGGGAATTCGCTTTCTAAACAACAATTAAAACTAGTGAGTTTAACATTGTTATCCTATCGTATGGTCAGTCGGCCAACTTTTGACTTTTGTTTAATTTTTGAAAAACAAACGAAAATAAAACGGAGTAGATGTCGCACTATAAATTGTTTTTATTATGAAGGACAATTTCATTCCTGCCGAGGAGCAAAATAAGCATAATTCTAGTGGAAATAATTAAGTATTAAAAAATCCAAATAAATCCTTTCAACACTTCAAACATATTTTATCCGAAACAATCGTTTAACCCTTTTCCGAATACAATTTTAATGAACCGATTTTCTCTTTGAACATTTTTCTTTTGGGTAAATGTGTCTCAACTCAACTTTCTTTTTTTGCGCTCCACATAAAGCACCTTCGGGAACGGCTCTGCCGCCAATAATCCTCCAGATGTGCCCATTCACACCGTTGTAATACGAGCACCGTATAAACGGAGCGTAGAGAACGGGCTGGCTGTCAATCCAAGCTGTTACAAACCCCTGCTCCTTGCTGCATGTTGTAGCCAACAGGCATTCAGTTGTTGGGAGAATGGGTTTAATTGGAAGTGGAAAACTGTTGGTATGGCCCCAACCAATGCTTCAGGCTGTTGTATGCATATCTGGGTGCTTGAAGCTATCAGCTGCTGCCAGGAGGACGGTAAGAACAGCAGACGACAGCATTTCCAGGTCCTGGCCCGCAACTTGTTCCCATGCGATGATGAGAGAGTTCGAAGGAAAACAGGGAGATGGGAGTTACATTGGAATGTCAATGATGCGAAGGATCACATGGAACGTTTGGTGTCAGGAAATAGATTTGTGAATTACACCAGGTGCTATACTTATAATGTATTTACTCAAGGACACCGATAGTATGCGGGCAGGATATACGCAAAGAATTTCTAAACCGACTAATTTCTACTGTACGAATGATACTTCTTCAATTAAAATGAAAATGCCAAGGACCTGATTGCTCCGAGCTTCTTTGGCCTTCCCTTCCTCTCCTCCTGGCATCGCCTTTTTCGTCACTCAACACCCATAGGCACTTTAATTAGCAGGGTTTTTGAATGAGCCTGCGAAGAAGTTTTATGTGTTGATAAACTTTGATTAACGACAACTTTTCAGGCTGTCACTGACTGTTAAGAATACTTTCCCTTATTTTTGTCGTTCTTTTCATTTACGATTTAGATACGTACTTTGAGCTGTTTGTCGCTTACTTTACTCCCTCGCACTCGTTCAATTCATTCATTTGTTTGTGCTATCGTCCTGGCCACGTTTCAAAGCAAGTAAACTGGCAGGCAGGCAAGCAGGCAGGCATGCAAGTAAAACGTTCAAAGCTGACCTAATTAAAAATTTCAGAAACACAATTCATAAGATTGCCAAATAGCTTTGCTCAGCCCCATTATGGCTACAGCTACTGTGAAGGACTGTCGTAGGCTTCATATCGTGAAGAGAGCACATGCAAGTTTTATTAATGAGACACCCAATATGAAAGTTTGTTAGCCAAGTCGTAACGTTCGCTACGTGACAAAAGGGACAAAAGGACCAAGGGAGGACATTTTCAAGAGGTTTGCCATTAATCAATTTATTAAGGTGATTTCTGCCGTACGAATAGATTACATTTCCAACAATCGTATAAGGTTGTCGTTGATTGCTGGAATAACTTATGTTTCTCGGTGGAACAATGATGTGACCTAACTGCCATTTGTGACATCAAATCTAGAAATCAAATAGAATTTGATGTCCTTATTAATGGTCAGTATAGTTATTCTTCTATCTTCCTAATATTCATTGTCGTTAGTTATCCCTCGCTTTGAGAGTTTCGCGTTTAAAGTAGTTATTTTTAACTAAACAAGACTGAATAGAAGTTGTATGTAATCTAAGATATCTCATTTTCATTATTTTTACCGAGGCCCACTATTGGTTACTGCTTTCCACGGCCTTACATCTCCGAATGTGTTTTAATTTTTACAGATGACACGGTTGGCATACAGAAGTTAGGAAGTGACCTTAAAAAAGGGCACTTCTTAACTTCAAAAAATTCACCTATGTTGCTTGAATAGAGTGACCATTAATTTGTTGTCCTGTTTATTTTATTCTTTTCACGGAACTCAT
The DNA here is from genome assembly GCA_954870665.1 of Stratiomys singularior. Classification (NCBI taxonomy): domain Eukaryota; kingdom Metazoa; phylum Arthropoda; class Insecta; order Diptera; family Stratiomyidae; genus Stratiomys; species Stratiomys singularior. Next base: position 5,346,962 of record OX940881.1, on the reverse strand, counting down.
ATGCTTGCCTTGATCCTATCTTTGCTGTTTTAAGTAAAAGTTATAGCACAGTCCACATCGCCCAAGACTTAGTCGGTGGGAAATTTCTTTTAACTTTTTTTTTTCAATTTAAGTATCCGCTCAACTATGAGTTTCGATTCCAACCGTCAGTCATTCCACCTTGAAGTCATCCAACTCGGCTATAACTTTATAACTTTTCCATTTTACAAGTCTGACCATTGCGATGGTTTCTTGCAGGATAATTGACTGATTCATTTAAGCCAAGAAGCCCTTGTGTCATGTCAAAATATATAATCTTGAGGGGATTATATGTGGGTAACGAATCAGTGATATTTCATTTGTGAACCTCAAATTATCTAGAGTCCCACCGAGAGTTGCATCCATATGAAATACTGGTTGTTAGTTCTGAGTCTGGAAGTAAGTAGTAGTAGAAGTAGTCAAAAACTTGATGTATCTGAAATTGATTAGCCGTTCTGGAAAAGAAAATTTCAATCCCTCTTGAAACCAACTGTTCTTCCAAAAAACATCGTAAACGCCACTTACTTTTACGTTTGTATAAGGCTCCAACTCTAACTAATGCCTGCTCAACAAGGGATCACAAGTCATAGTGCATAGATAGTACATACACAGAACCTGGTCATGCAAACATTAAGATCATTCATGGACTACCAAAACAGAGCATAGAGTTTCTTACGTTTGGCATCAGTAGAACTCATCAACACCTCGATCACTCTCTCTATCGATTTTAAATGTCTCCTTTTGTTTGTATTGTTGTTTCCCGGGTCCACCATTGTATCGAGTATCGGTTCACATTAGCCATTATCTCCTCGCATATGGTTCCCTCCTTGCAGATGATCCATATCAATAACCTACCGAGTTCGAGGATAGCCTCTAGTTTCAAGGATTCCAACTTTGCTGCTTGATTTCGCATCAACCCCTTGTAGCATCGCCAAATTTGTCTTGGAACATTAAGAAGAAAGTATTCAATACATTTTTCCTCGCCTCCACAGTTTGAATACTCAGTGATTTAGCCCAAGAAGAGTATAGTGTGAAAGCATTGCAAATAGGATTCTTAGGGGGTTCAATAGGAGAATTTTTTTATTCGCTAAGATGAAATCTTTAAAAGGAAGAATACCACATTTGCTGGGTGCTGTAGCTGCACCGTCTACTTAAGAAGGTTATAAAAGACACAGTGGGAAGTTTGTCCTTCCTTCGGGGTTGAGTAGTGTTGACTCATTTTAAAATTTATAACATCTTTGAATCAATTCCAATAATTCCAAATGCATTCATAGAAAATTCTTGCTTTTTGCATCAAGAAATCTAAATAAATAATTTTACCTTTTCAATGTCTGCACCATATTGCAATCTTAACAATTTGGCAGGAAATAAATAGCTTAGTTCCTTTTTTTTCTTTTCTTTATTCATTTGAATTTTACTACTGTTTATTTTCGCTTCTGGTCGTAATTATTTTAGGTGCTGCAATCATTTACTTATACAATGTTAAAAATTACTTGTTAAATCAATCGCATTTCAGACATTATTTAGTTGCTTTATAGTTTCGTTTTCCGAAATGATAGAACTAATTTTGGACGTACAAGCTGTTCTCTAGCGATATTTATTGATCTGTGCATTGCGTCTATACGTTCATCACGAGGAACAAACAGCTATCCTGAAACAGCTTTCAACAACGTCCTTAACCGTTTCGTGAACTAACGTAACACTTTTATCAGGACTTAATTTGAACCCCTGATGCCTTAAGCTGACAATGTTCTACACATATCCTTTTGACATTACATCTGCCTCCTAATGGGAACCCGAAAAAATGTACAATTTCTTCAAAGGATCAAGCAGCTGCCATGTGCCATGTTCGATTTCGTGGCATTCAACCTGCAGTTAATTTTTTCAATTCGTCCCTGTGCGTTCACGTATTGTGGCATGAGGTCAAGGCATTTGCAATCCAATGTTTTATCAGCTGTATCTATTTTTTACGCACCAGCGTGCAATTGAAGTCACACAGCTGTTCCACCTGTGCAAGACAATTGTATCAACACACACAATGAAAAAATGATATGAGGATTCGGAGTTTGTGGATTAATAATTGTTTGTGAATAATTCTATATTTTACAATTGTTAATTTCGATTAATATGCTATAATGACATTGTGGTAATTCAGTTCCAGATATTTGATTTTCTTCCGTGATTTGTGTTGAAATATTGAAGAAAATCCTTTTGTTAGCCAGTACCAACATACAATCCACGTTATAAAAATGTTTGTGCTGTTCTGTAAACGTTTATTTCTGCTGCCGTTTCCTTGCACACTTTCTTCGTGTCTGTTTTTCAATTCAACCCTGATTACATCAATATGACGTCCGAGTAATCCTACATATTTGGTATTCGATAGCAGAAACGCTTCAATACGTAACAAAGCCTTTCAATTATACTAAAAAACAAAAGGATAACGCACGTGAAAGTAAAAAGCCAATGCACGAATAAAGTTTATAAATATATCATCTGAGAAGAGTATAGTTCAATGTTAATCATTTCAAACAAAATTAACTATAGGATTTTCAATCGTTCTATATTAAAAAGTTTTTTGAGGAGCTAAATCTAATTCTGCATCGATTGGCATAATTTAAAAAATATTTTCTGATATTTAAAAATTCAATGATATTCATAGTATATAGAACCGTGGTCAAGCAATAGTAAGAAATCACTCCAACTTCTATGGAACCACCACCTTCCGGACTCCACGGACAAATTTGGACTGTTTGTCGAGGACATCCCGCGAAGGAAACTGCAACAAAAAAGGACCCGCATAGATATACAACCTAGTCGCCTTCATCTGCATTGAAGGAGACTTCAATAAAGTTTTAACCAGAAGAAATAGATCAGATCAGAAGACAGCGGATATGAAAACAAAAATTTCACCTGATGCCCGAAACATTTGTCCATAATGGAGGTAGAACAAAACGGGTGATGCCAACAGCAGCGATGAACGGAATGGTGAAATCTACTATCCTTTGTGCTCAGCAAATGGTGAAAACTGAGCTTCAATTGGCCAAATTTTGACCGTGAAGTACATGTGGCCATTGTGAGGTAAAACATGCATGTAATCAAATCAACAAGGGAACAGTTATCTTTCACACTCAAATGATTCTATTCTGATAAGGATTTCTGGAGGGTGGGAGGATTTCTTCTCTGAGAAGGATTTTCTTTCAATCCAAAAATTCATCTTCTTAGGTGCTGAATGTGGGAAAATGTGCAGAGTTTAGCCTCAGAGTCTAATCTAGTTTAAGCAGAATCTAATCTAGTTAATCAGAGTTTAATCTGAAAGGGATGCCAGTGAAGCTATCAGCTAGAGACCCACATGTTACCGCAACAGTTTCTAAATGGGAACTTTCAGCACTTGAGCCAGCCACTGAAAGCATTTGCTGCCAACTACATATCCTTTTGGGTAGTAACTAAATACTGCATGACTCTTACTGTGTATCTTCACTGGAATTGCAGGCAGTGACTCCAAACTGTATCTAATCGGAAGGAAACGAAAGTAACTTGACTTCCTGGACATATAGTTGCTAGAAAAAGTGAAAGAAGAGACGACACAGAAAGAAGGGAAAGAACAAACGCAGTAAGTTTTAACTCAAAGATCCATCCACAATAACGAAAAAGAGTTCAGATGAACCCCTTCGGAAAGCTAAGACTCGGCTGGGTATGCCAAGAATTATTGCAGGAGCAGTTTGGCTTGGACGTACCAAAATCAAGGAGAAGCATCTTCTACGGGGGAATAGAAAGAACCCTAGGCGTATTGTTTAGATTGATGTCAGCAATAGCGTAAAAGTCCTAGTAGTTTTGCTCATTTGCGGAATTTGCTCATTATTCTCCGACAGACTTATCGCGTCAAACAATTTTCCCCTGAATCCACCCCAATATGAATGTACGCGTAGCAACGATTATTATTAATAACAATCAAAACATGCATCGTGCATTTTTTTAAGATACAAAACCGTTTATCAAAATATGTCGAGAGTTGTGATCTTTTCATCTAATTTTGAACACATTTTCTTGCAGCCTCCACTCTGATGAAACATCTACTTTGGGTTTTCTGACCAGAAATGTTAGCTCAGCTGCGAGATTTCACATATGGTTGAAAAGTGCGCGACTTACTTTACGCCGTCAAACCACACATTATTCGCCCCCACTGGCTCCCCGTTCGCATTTCAATTGTATTCATTCGATGATCGCATTGAGGCTGAAACACCTGCGTACCAAATGTTTGCAAACAAAAAATATCCACATATGCATGCGTGCATATATCGTGGAGTACTTTGTGGTGTGTTCGGATGACGATATGATAACGCGTTCAGCGCGTTTAGAATTTTTCTGTTTTCCTGTTTTTCCTAAGCAAGAATGAATGGTCGCAGACATGAACCAGACCCCATCTAAATTCAGGGACTTGCTGCATTGCTTTTCCTCGTTACGTTGTTCCTATAATCTAAATTTAGCAGTTTTCCTGTTTTTCCTAAGCGAATTCATTCGTTTTTTTTATGTTTTTTTTTTGTTTCAGGCTCTCCCTCGCAATTAATTATGCCATGTGGTTGCAGTTTGTTGTTCATGAGGTACACAAAACACACGTTGAATACATCTCGTTAAATATAAATAAAACAACGCTGGGATAAGAAAAAACAAAAAGATTGGCATTTTTGCGAAACTGATTTTTTCTATTTCGGAATCGCCTCTGTGAAATCGTAAAAAACATTGACATTGATTACTCTCAAACAGAAATTAGCCATCAATTGTTAGCGTTTCGCATATTTTAGCTCGGCGAAAATAAACCAATGTTGATTCAAAATACCTTCAAAGTTTTGTATGCTAGTGGAAAGGATCAAAACAACGCAGGAATATACACGCAAACAAAGTCATAGAATAAACTTACCCTGAAAAGGACTCTTGCTAGGCTTAACATCATAAATTTGTAGAAACTTATGCTCTAATTATAACTAATATATTCTTAGTTCGGAAAGACTACAGGACATTTATACCGATGCGGCTATTTTCATCGCCAAGTGAAAAAGTTTTTCTGACGCACTCTGATAATGCAATTTACGCTTTTAAGAGCGTCCTTTATATTTTTATGCATGCAATTTCCACTGCCTTTCCAGATACCGTTCAACGTGTTGCTACGTGTTGATAAGGACAATGAGTGAATTTTTATTTGTTTTAGATTGCGCTGACTTAAAATCGACTGAAACAATTTACGTGCGTGCTTAATGAGTCGTCTCTTTATCTCTTCTGCTCAGAGCTACTAACGCCGCCATTAAAAATTTTCCCACAACCGAAAAACTTAAATAGTCCTCGATTGCCAATTCTCTAATTACAATTATCCCTATCGCTGTCCTGACACTCAAATATCTGAAATACTATTATCCTCAATACTCGTAGATTATCGCTGCCTGGCAGCTAATGAACGATTTTTCCTTCAGCACTCGTCATCGCACTGACGGTGTTCCTTATCAGCGGTTTGCAATGGCTCGCCGCCCTCCTTACGCCCTTCCCAAGAATAAAACTCGACAAAAGTATTCTAATCTGTTCTTATCAGCTGGCATGCAGAACCAGCAGCTTCACATGTGCACGAACCGTTTGCAATGGAGTGGGAGGCGTGGAGAGTGTCGTCCGTATATTGGTCGAGGTTGTTGTAGCAGGGTGGCAGGGTGAATCCTAAACAGAAATACTCGACGCGGTCCATAGCAAGTGTGATAGCACCGATCAGACCAACGCCAGACCGGCATTTTTCATGTTTTCTAGGCAACCAGCCCAGCTTCCATTCAGATGTCTGGGATGCGAAAATTCATTTGACCGCCCACTCCTCCATAAAGGAACATGTGTTTACCAGCCGCCACAAATTTCACATGTGTGGAGTTTGCACATGTGTACGCGTTATAGCGCGGCATGTCGGAAGGCACACTTGGCCGTCATCATGCATAGAAATTAGTGAAAATGTTGATAATGTGAATTTCGATTCGTGGACTTTGTGAGTTACCATCAGAAATTTCTTATTTTTTTCCCTAATCATTGTTATATTCCTTCGGAATTATTTTATAATTAAATTATTCAAGCATTAGAATTGTGAAATTCAAAATATTTAAATGTTGATCGAAATATGCAACTGATATTCAATTATTCAAAAACAGATATTCAATATTCAACATTTATAGTGGGCTAAACACAGAAAATTTCCTAATCAACCCCAAGTCGGTATTAGAAAAAAATTTAAGAAAAAATAAAGGACATAGAGCAATGAAACCTACTCCCTTTTTCAAGCTGGGGATCAGTGATTAGTACAACTCCTTATAATTGTTCAAGCCTCATTTTCAACATTCTTTCATTTCACTTTTTTTCAATTTTCTATTTGTAAGTCCGCAGGATATCTTTACAAAAAAAAAAACAACAGGGAAACCAAGTAACTTCAAATAAGTATCTTTATGAGTTTCTGCAAGTAATTTCACGAGTAATAATGACGTGCAAGTCGAGTCAATGAGCGAAGAACTCTGGCTATGAGCCGGCAAAAACGTTTATACCCGAAACGGAACGAAGCCTGCAGGATAATTTTGCACTGTAGAAGCTCCACAACACATGACACCAATACAGGAGTAGCATCTATTCAAGTAGAACAGGTTACTGACAAGGGAATGGTACTTGATCTGAAACCTTCAGAAGATTGAATGGGCGTGTAATTCATGGTTTCCCCAACTGACTGGAGAAACTAGGCCAACCAAACCTGCTACTGCGTTCGAAACAAGACGAAGAAGGGAATCCTTCATCAACAGGATGGCAAAAACAGTATCTGCTTTAGCATCTGATAGAAGGAGGCTCGATGAAGCACTAAATCTGGAGCCTCATTAATTTAATGAGAGGATTCAGTGGCAAGCAGAACAAAATTATCACCTTTAAGGACGGGTAGAAATAAGTCCCTGTATTAAGTACAGATAGAGCAACCATTCTGGCCTTAGCGTATCCTCATATGATAAATCGTTAATTTTGACCATGGAATTCTGCGCTCTAGTGGAATATATGCGCGAGAGCCAAGCACCATCGACGCCATCGCGCTTCATGGAACTTACCATCAGCCCCATTGAAAGAGATGCGTTGTGAAATAATTACTTTTCTAATCACTATTAACCTGAAAATATTTATAAATAACAGGAGAGGAGATTTTGAGGCAAATCTTTTACAGAATGAAAATTTGCATTTGATGTTATTGATAAATTACTTTGCCATACACTTTCTCTTTTGCGACTACAGTTTCAAACGCTCTAACACGATAGACGTCACTGATTCAAAAATAAATGAATGATCCATCACTTGAAAGGATAGCTGTTGGCAACATCACAATTGTGGGTTCCAAAGTATGAAAACCCCTTTAAAGTATCCTCATTCAGCTTGTGATCTAGACTGGGACCGCTCGTGCATTGTCTCATGATAATAAGAAACAGGCTGCCGTCAAGGCCGTTGCTTTATTCCTACCCTTGTAAATTCGAAAGACGTGACTTTTCCCTTATTAGTCGAAGAATGAATACAGCAAACCAATCGTCGTATATCATACTTCTTGCATTCTAAGCACTTCTTTAACGATTAACTCTAATCCTGGCCTCTGTGGAGCCAAGTGCGAATCTCTGCGGAGAATAGCGAGAAGACAGAAAATAAATGTATGGTAGGCATCGATGCACCACTAACATTCTGATGTTCTTATTATTTGGAGGTATTTGAGGAAATAACTCTCTCAGGGACTTGAAAAATGGGAATATGTACGTCTCCATGTCCTCGGCTTATCCGTGGATCAACATTTCCCATAAATCTAGCCTTCCAATTACCTCAACCGCTGGAATTCAAACATTATATCTACTACTCCTACTCTCTAATCTTACTATAAATACTTCTGCTGCTACTACTACTACTATTACTACTACTACTACTACTAATAGTATCAACAGTCCCAAGTTGACTGGCGATAAATGTGATAAAGGCAATCAGATAAAAGTAAAAAGTTATCATATCTAAGTTAGTTTAGACCACTTCGTTAAAATTATGGAAAAAGTATCCTTCAGATTTTCACACCACAATTGTAGTTTGGTCTTCAACTTGAATTGGATTTGATCAGTATAACGGTATAATTTAAAATAAAAAATCGGTATAATACAAGAATGAATTGAAAACACAAAAAATTTTTTATTTGTTTATTCGGAGTCCTTATTTATTTTTTAATACTAAACCGATCGTGCGTGTACGGTAATGTACGTGGTACATTACTAGTACTGATGAATGAGTGGAAAATCTTGAAATATTTGGAAGTATCTTCAACTATTTGTTCGATTCGTCCTATTCGGCAACTCTCCTATCCGGCAATCAGCCGCAAGCATACACATTTTGTTTACCACATGGTGCTCTCATATGTTTAGCCATTGAATCTTTCTTCAGTGGTAGATGCTGAATAGGAAATACACTAAAGTAATGTGAAGGAAAATGTGGTCTGCGCAGCCAACGACGAGTTTTCACGAAGTCTGTGGATGCACCGGAAATTTTTCAATTTTCATCGCTTTCCATTCTGTCCGTGGAGTAGCTTTTCCGTAGATACTTTCATTGCAAGTCGAGACTTGATACAGTTCGGTTGTGGGTGTTTCATATTCTCTGCCAATTGGCAATCCCACGTTTTCCCACTTACTTTACATGTCCTTGCGGTGACGACAACAGTGCAGAGTACCCAGTGACATAGTAGTACAAGTGCTAATTCACTGATATATTGCTTCCGACAGACGTGCACAGGTGCAGGACGAGTACAGTCGACAGTAGTGTTGGAATGCAGGTGTAAGGATTTGAAACTGGTTAAGGAGGATATCGAATGGATGATAGTGCAAGATATCTTGTATTTTTGCGAAACTACGGTTGCATTTACGTTTCGTCCTGAAGTGAGAGTTGAATTGTGACCTTTGAAGCAATCGCGCTCAAACCGGGTCAAATGAGCAAGTGTAATATAGTGCGCGAAAACAGTGATATAGTGTGGAATAGTTGAATGAATTGAAGAGATAGCAATTTTTTTTTTTGGAATAGCAGGACATTGACTAGCGTTGACGGTGCTCGTGATATATTTGCTTGGGTTGTCCAATAATGGTAAGTCTTGAATTTATAGCGATTAAGTACAAATACTTGAAGTCTACAAAATAAGTTTTCTGTGTACATCCTAGCTAGTGTGGTCAGTTTTGTATAAGCCGGCAGAAATTTTTGAAACTCTACCGCGATTCCGACTGAGGAATGCTGCGTTCAAAATATACTTCAGTAGTAAATTCAGTTTAAATAAAAAAAAAAACAAATCAAATTTTGATTATAGTAAAAATGTTGCGATTTTTTTTTAAAGTTCCATCACTCTGTTGATTTGTGACATTCTCTAATTCTTTGTATATTTCCTTTGGATTGTCAAAAACATCAGCATCCTTTGTGTTCGGTGTAAACTTCGGAGCCTATCCTGGCTCACTCTCATATTCTTAGTTGCAGACCTATCTGTTTATAACTCGTGATTGCAAGTAGAAGGACAAACGCTGGTATATCTTGTATATAGCAGAGGTGAGAATCACATAATAATTGTACAGCGTCGTGAGATTCTTTGTTGACATGATTGACCTGTTTTGATAATAGCGCGAATACTCATCGTCGTGTAAATCAATGAAAATAGCAGAGTATGCAGGTGTAGTGAATTTATGTGTCTAGTATTTCCTTAAAAACACACTAAAAAAGTTAATTTAATCTAAAGTTCCTAATGTTATCCGCCCATTTTAACTATGTTCAGCTATGCATCACTCTGAACCAGGAGTCGCTGGTATTTAAATAGCCTCTAGCGCATCATGCATCTACAGAAGTCGATATTACTATTAGACCTTTAAAAAGACGCTGCATACGTAAAGTCCTGCTCCAAAACATAGTGAAACTACTTTTCAAACCACAACCTGATTGCCAGTACCTGGTAACGATTCTTTTTAAGTTGAATGCTGACTATAAAATACTCTGAGCCTAAAGCCTTACTTATACTAAGGAAAGCTTACTAGAATTGTTATTTCAAATTCTATAGCGAACATTTGATCTTCTCAATTTCTAATTTTTACGTACTATGAAAGTTTTAATCGAAGTTATGTCCGAATTAATCAGATAATTAATCCGAATTAATAATTGAAGTATCTGAAGTTTGCATTGCTAGAATGTTACGAATTATTATTTTGTTGCTATTTAATATATTGATTCAATGGCGAATTAATGACAACCACAGCTGTAAGGACGTGTCTCTTACCCGCGATTGTAAACAGTTTAAAAAAATGTATCCATACTAGCTTACAGATAGTGTCCTGACACTGTTGTTAACATCCAACTTTTTCAAGTCACAATTCAAATCATATACCGCCCTAAAAATAAAGAACAACTTCTGTAGACATAAAACTTCCCAAGCTGATGGCCTTCATCGACTTTGAGTACATTTTTGGGACGTATAGATTCCATTTCTTGATAGATTTTCATTAACTTTCGTGTGTTCTGAAGAAAGCATTCCCTACCACTAAGGGAATTGTTGTATTTGTATTTAATTCTATATCAATCTATTTAACCTACTTTGCAACCGCATGTTATAAGGATAATTCAGTTCGTTTACGCACCTTTTCCTTATTGCTTTGTCTAGTGACCCGTGCTAAGCTAACGGCGAATGGAATTATGTCGTCCCTATAATTTCCATTATTTAAGTTGAAAAAGAAATGTCCTTTTATTTTAAGCAATTCAATCCACCGAGTCGTCATCGGTAAAGGTTGTTTGTAATTCTACCCTTGTAATATTGTAGACAAGGTGTCTAAACAATTTTCTGATTTATGACGCTCATTAGCAACCCGACATTTCGTCTCGAGTAATACAGGATTCGTGGGAACGGATACCTCTGTTGCTTCAGCGAACATTTCTTTTCACCACCACCACCAAAACCCTTCCCTCCTTTAACAATGTCTAATAGCATCGAGTAAACTACCGAAGAGATACCGAACAGATTCGTATAGGTGATTTCAGACGTATTTGGTTTGGAAATCGTCCTTTGGCCCCCAGCTTGCTAGTCAAGCGAGTAGTTTTGGTAGATAGTTGTTTGTTTCTGTCGAGGTAATTACCTCTCATGAACTGCCGTGTGACAAGTGCTTACTGAGCTCAGTGGTAATTACACAAAATTGGTTTGAAATATACGGCAATTTATGCAAGGTTGGCTACTAAGTGAAGAATAGTTGGAGGGTATTCGAAATTAATGTTAACACTTCTGACCGTAAATACGTAGGCATTAGGCGATAAGTGGTCGAATCCAAACTATTGTTATTAATTGGTTTGAGAAGTTTCCAGTTGAACTGAATTCAATTTCTATCACCAATTGGGGCGGTAAATGATGAATAATGATTATTTTGTAGAAAAAAGTAAATACGAGTTTCTTGGTTGGAAAATCATATGAATAGTCGAGCATTATTTGTTTGTCACCAATGATTTACCTTGAAGTACCAAAAGGAGTAATGTAAATATGAGCCCAACTAAAGCTTATAAACGTCCTAAGCAGGGGGATGACCGATTCAGGGAAGAGAACTCCCTAGGGAAAGCTTCGATTGCAAGAGATCATCTCTGGAATATAGCGACAAAGGTTATCCTTTTGGTCTTGGAATGAGGTGGCTATAGCATACCGCACAGCTGGAGCTCCATTTTAACCTGTTGCGCCACAATAAAACACAAAATTGCGAGTTCGTGCTATTAGAACGCCGCCATCATAAAGAAGACATAATATAGAAATCGGACTTTTTTAAAAATCCATAGTTAGATGCCAAATTTGAGATTTTTACCGATCGCACCGAGAAAGGCGAAAAAATATGTTTCCTTGTCTCGTAATAATGGTGTTCTCTTGTTAATGGTGTTCCTATCAACTACAAATGATGCTTCAGAGTACACATAAGATCTTCTACATGGAGCCGAAGCATGGATCATCGGGTACCAGATGTCTAAACATCAACCGGATAGTTTTGACCACAATTTTTTATAATACAACCAGACAGATATAAATCATGTTGGTTGTCATCGATCAATGTTTATCCTATCTTTGGAGTAACTGATGATCTTACTTCCAATAAAATTGTTCATCTTTTAACTGGAACTACAGGTCGAGCCATTTCGCTACTTTTGACTGAGAGTTAAACATCTAATTTCATACTTCAACGATACAAACAATTTAAGATCGGGAGGTGTTCGGTCCGTAGAGTAGGCCCGCAGTATTTCTCAATTGAGTGCTTCAAGAGCGCAGCGAGCATAGAACTTCTAATCCAACGAGATTGAACCAAAATAAGTAGAATCTCATTTGGACTGGTAAATTTTCTCTCATTTTGCATCTGGCTAATATATTACTCTTAAAAAATTTGAATAAAAACACAGCACATATATCAATCTACTTATGCATTTTCTTTCTCTTTCTGCAAATAGCAAGCCAGGAGTGTTCTAGCTGTTCGTGCTTAAGGTACACATATTTCAAAGCATCTCTTTTCAAATTCGATGTTTGTACAGGCGAGTTGACGCAGAGGAGAAGACATATTATTTTTGTTATTCCTTACTCAGCATGATTCAAATCGCTTGTCGGTTGTTTGTAGCCCTCAGTTGCAAGTAAGGACTCCTCACATGTGGCTCCGCAATGATGTTTTGAGCTCACGTCACTTTCTCTCTGAAGTTATCTGGTTTAACAGTGGGTTCGCTTTATTCTATTTTCAATCACGATGAGAACGGGCGTCAAAATCAAAGAAAGCAAGAATTCGGTCTCTAAACAGTAATCTGTAATCATTGCATAGGAAGCTTAACTTTAATGCGTGCCTCACCCCGGATTGCGAAAAAAGCCGATCTGAATTGACCGAATAGCATAAAGGATCCTCTTTTTTCATCCGGGCGAGTAGCATTTCACAAGTGTTCTATGGTAGCTCTGCTATATTATTGAGTTCATTAAGGTCCATTTTTCTTCGTTCCAAATTATTTCTTTTAAACGTATGGAAATGCTTTTTCAAATAAAGTTGAGTCATTAACGATTTCCAAATACTCTAGGCTTATTCGATAGGAAAGTGTATAGAAAAAGCTTCAATCATCGAAAACATGAACCAGAGTTGGGACTAAGTTGCAGTTATGAGTTGTATCTAATAAAGACCAACCTAGCTTTGTACAGATGCGTAAGACCGGACAAGGTGCTATAGGCTGACCAAACAAAAAGAATGACAAATAAGCGAAAGAAGATACCAAACCAACGTTAGGCAGACTTAGTTGACACAGTCCCTTTGCCAGCTTCCATATATTAGAGAATAGAATCAAGAATATGAAAACGTCGTTGGAAGAGACTTCTCCTGGGGATCGGGGAAATAAGTCCTGACTTTATTCTAGGCTTTCTTTTTCCGATCATTTTCAATTTCAATGCTGCTGATGTATGCTGCTGAGTACTTGCTGTCAAGTGGGTTACCAAACAAAAACAAAAAGTCCTTATTCTTTTTCGATCTTTTATCGTAAAAAGGTAAACAATTCTGAAACATCTTTGTCATCAATTACAATTCAATGCGAGTATCAATGGACGATTTATCAAGAATGGCTTCATTGTTAATAGACACCAAACCATCTTGATACATTCTTTATTCCTGGATCTCTTAATATAGCAGTAATCGCTGCGATCATTTTAAGACACCTTTGTTCCGATTGTCATGAAGCAAGTCATAGCGATTGCTGTCGGAATTTTTTTCTTAATACCATGAATTTTTCTTTGCAAGGTGCATCCTGTATCGTAAATTTCAATCCAATAAATTCTATAAGGATAAAAACATATTAACTTTTCTCACGCTTTCTCCGATTTTCAGGCAAAGAATTTCTGAATTCTCAATCAACGAAAGAATTAAAAAAAAAAGCATATAACCTGAATTATCCTTGATAATCATCTCGCATTCACTACCAAACCACCTGAGTTCCCTCCAGGCTCGTGTTGTATGCATTATAAAGTAAAATCAAAGGAACTTGTCCGAAAACTTGCCTGATGCTCAACTGTTCCCATTCACCAATTTGTATTCCAGCATTTTCGTATACGGCAACGCTTTCACATACATACCATTCACGTACCTTTCTTACCTACGCTTTCGCTGGCATTTGTGCCATTTACGATAATCAAAATCAGAAGGAAACTTATACGAATTTGAAATATCCGTGCCATGGCAAACTTAGTCGTAGCAGAAATAGTAGTATTCGTCGTGGTTGCTGTCGTCGTCGACATCGTGCTCCTTTATAACGTAGCATGTGTCCTATTGAGAATTTTGCTGTTTCTGCTTCTGCTTTTGCTGCTCCTACGGCTGCGGCTGACAACTTAAAGTGGTGGTGTGTGTCCTATTAACAGTCTTCATGCGAATTTGTCCCAGTCGGGATTATTAATGGGGAAATTTAACGCTATATTTCTTCTGAGTTGAGTTTTTGTTTGGGACTGAGATGTTATGGCATTCTTGATTGAAAAGTTAGGAAGAAAGTTGAAGTTGGTTTTCTAGTGAAGCCGCAAACAGAATGGATATTTAAATTTGCGAATGGTTTTCGAAATATTCTTCGTAGCCCAAAGGAAACAGAGGAGGCTCTCTGTCCGAATTCTGTTGAACACAATTTGCCTAGAACTTATTTTGCTGAAAAATAGTGATCCATCGCTATGTTCATAAGGACCGTACTCCAACACAGGCTGTTGGACCTTTTCGGCTCCAGTATGTGTCTTGACGTGCTTTTGCTTCCAGCATGTCGTCTTTATAACAATTCCCCACATCCAAAACCCGCTTGGATCCTGTTTGCTCCACTCGCTCGGTCTTTTTGTAGGTACGTACCTCTTAAAAAGTCCATACACTGCACATGACATTTCAGTTATTACCTTCACCAAAGTGTTTCTGGATTTGTTTCGGAAAGAGAACGAGAGAGCGGGGACGATAGAGGTTGCTGAAGCAAATATAGAGGTATAGGATGACGCGGCCGGCATGGCACACAGGATGGTGAATATTATTTGTGAGCTGCACATGAAGTCTCGTATTTTCAACATCAGTCTTTCATTTATAGTTTAGTTTTGTTGCTCGTAGGCGAATGCCTACAAAAGAGTGTTGTTTTGTATGTGCTCCCGCTGCTGGAGCTACATACCCTACTCCTATTGCCTGTGTCCTGTTTTGAAATGACAGAATAGCTATTTGTAATATTAAGGACACAAACATGTTGTACAGGCAAAAATGATTGTAGAGACTGCTCTACAATGCACTGAAACTTTTCGGCCGGAGGCGCTGTTTGTTGTCCAAAATCAGTGGACGAAGGGATCTGCAAGGAAACAGAAACATGAGGTTAATAGGAATGCCTGCAGTAGATGTCAGAAATGATTTTGGATTATGTGAAAATATTAATGTTATTAATTGTTAAATATCGAATTTTAGATGACGTTATCCTGAATTACTTGGGGAAAAAGTGGTTCGGAATAAGAAATGTTGATTTAATGAACGGGACAATTATGCTATTAACAAAAGTGTAGACTTACGTGTCATTGTTTTTCAACGTGATGAGCTGCATTTGGATTCGAGATGGTTATTATGTGTACTCCATTAACAAATCCTCTCAATTTTTCGAAGTTTGTAGAGGCATTAACGAATATGAAATTTGCCGTCTGCCACAAATGGAACAATTGCGTGAGGCTAGAAATTTGTGTGTTTTCAAAACTGAAGATGAGTTCCTGGCGGGAAAAAGACGAAGATGGTTCTCATCCAGTGGGATGGCCTCATGGCTGCTTGAATTTCTTAATCGGATTTTGATCGTATTCACCAATTCCACAATCTGAGTATAAGTTCAAATATTACCAACAGTTGTGAAGTCGAGGAATCGCTGTTCTGTTCATTATTACAGGACACACTTGTCTTCTGAGAAAGCAGTATAGGTGGGGAAGCTGACAATATGTACATATAATTGTTCACTTTGTAATAAAAAATCGTTTCCAATGCTAAATCCTTTCTTATGCACTGCTAGGTTGAAAATATTATACTAACTTGGTACCCACTTCTTGTATTACATAAAATACCTGAAATCACGTTGCCCTAGGGGCTGTGTGGTTGAAATTTCAGACATAGTGTTTGCTTCCATTGAATCGTTAATAAAAATTTAGAAGATGCTGGATGGCTTTTTATTGAGCGATCATCAGAATATTGCATTCGAAGTTAGCGATCACCATGTTTGATATACAGTGACGTAAACTCTCTGGGTGACACTTTGAAGTGTGGATTCAAGCCAAAGAGCTCAACAAGGGCTGAAAGACTCACTCTTGATACAAGGGTGATACTCATTGTACGTCTCATAATGTCCTGTGTGTTTGCTCTATGCTCAAGTGACTACCACGATATGTTAAGTTTGCCGTATGATGATTGGAAATCGCTAAATAGAGACGAGCATGTTACTAGCTTTGTTACTAGCTTTACTTTGTTACTAGCTTTCACATATTCGAATGGTGGTGAACGGTTCTCCAAGGAAGTTTCTAAGTAGGCTGACGAACTGCTGTTGGTGGCATCGTCAAAGATGTGAAAAGGGATACGTAAGGTCTGCGGAACTGGGGTCGTGGCTAAACCGGACGCATTATCACTAGCAATGGTTGCCAAAACTTGTGGTACCTAAAAAGGAAGTCACATTCTTCTGACCGTTGGTTGTATTCGGTATCGGGGATGCTGTCTGCTATTCGTTTTTTCGTATACTAGGAATCATATTTTGCATGTTGCTGAGAGAACTATTCTCCCCTCTCAGAGAATTCAGATAAACTTGTTATATGTCTCCACGTGGCTTGTGCCTGTTTACTTTGACTATAGATCTCGATTTCCCAAAGCCATCATCTGCTTATTCTCTCCGGAAGTTTCTCAAACCTAAACAAGCCAAGCTCCTTGCGAGCGTTTTCCTGAGTTGAAAGTTTATTACAAACCGTAAACTCACTCAGAAAAATCCATTAAAAATTTGTTAAATTACTATTCTGGCTTTAATATTGTTCGAGAGGAACTTTTGCTTCTCAACTTTTATAGCAATAGAAACACCCACCAAAAACGTTCACAATTCTATCTAGCACACGAAGGATTTCTAAATATTATTTTAAAACCAGGAATGAAAATTCCATTAAAACTCTTCCATGTCGACACAAAAATACAAAAGAATACTCTCGTTACGAATGGTTTTCCTCTTATTAAATTTCAACCAACCAATTGTCTGAATAGTGAAATTTTCACACGTCAACGCTAAAATTTGTTGTTGTCTTCTTGTCATTTGTTATATATTTTGAGCTTGACTACCTACAGAGAAATACAGAACTTAAGATAAATTTCCTAGAAGTTCTTCGAACAATCCTGGCGTGTCTTATAACAACCCCAATTTAGTACAGCAATAACATTATAGGCGAAAAACAACAAGTGCATACATACCTAGCGAAATCATAGAAATCTACATAATGCAAATAAAAAAAATTAGAAGAGGATTTCCACAGACTCCATTGGCTCATGGATGACAACGGTTTTATTCATGATATCCTAGAAATAATACAGCCCACACTCTCAATTCTATTTGAGGACACTAAACTCTATAAATATCGCTGACCTTTCGTCTTCGACCTTACCTCCGCTGACCAAGGGATCGAAAGTGGAAAGTTGTAAGGGAAAAAGTAGCAAGCTGGCTGGTTGTGGAGTTATTAGGTCTTTGGCGGCAAGTAAATGAGAATTAAATGAAAAAAATTGAAAGAATTGATAAGGACTAAGTGTGGCTACATTTTTATGTGGACAGAAGAGGGTCCGCCAACGTGTAACGCATAGGCTGATTTGGAGGGTTTTATTTAGTATTATTTTTAGGGTTTATGGCAATTAGCACGTGGACTTCTAACGATTTCGGGTGGCATTACTATCTATAGCCGATATACTGCTAAAATAGAACATAGATAATATAACATGCTAAAATAGAGCCTAATCTTTTTTGTGGAAATTGTTTTTTTCTTGACTTCAGATTGCAACGAAAAATAAATCAAAGTTTGTGCTATTCATAAAAACTCCCTTACGACTGACTAGAGGCCCAGAAGGAGAAAATTTAATTCAAACTGCACCACAAAAAGTTCTAGCATAAAGTTAAACAAAAGATTATCATTATGATACCGTCGGTTTTTCACTTCAGAAAGACCTCATATAAATATATTTGGCATGGGTAAGGATTTCATTTATTTTGGAACTACATATTTCATACATTCTCCTCTCGATAAATTATAATAAAATTAAAAAAACAAGGTTTATCGTTGCTTTGACTGTAGTCCTACATCAAGTATTGGTTAATTATCAGAAAAACATATGGTGCCTTCATAGATCGTCATTGGCTATGATTTAATTTAATCCTGTTTAAATCTTGTGCGAATCTATCACTGTGGGCTTCTGACAATACTCAAAATTAGTGAAGTATTGGAAAAAAATAAGAAAGGAAACCTCATCTACATTTTATTCAACCTATTCAAATTTCACGAGACTACCGCAGTGGATAAAAAAAAATAAATACATTATCGCAGCGTACATTATACACTCCTATATGGCAACGCCTCACTATCTAATAGATTATGAAACTCATCGTGAGCATCTCCGATAGCTCGGAAAATGGAAACTGCTGGTGAGTACCATGTTGCGGTTGCCGTTCATTGTGGCAACTTCACTTATGTCCTTCCTTGCACACTTAACGTGAGCTCAACCACTGTCGGCACACTTGGTTCAACGTTATCAACAGCACTCGCATCGAACATTTGTACGCTAACAAAATTCTGTATCTGTATTTATTCTTGTCCTTGCTCCCCACACTCGGCCAGTAGTGCGCCGGGTGAAACAAAAATGTTTCCAAATGGGATGATTATGCAAGGCCATCAGTGACACCTGCTTTTAATTGAATTCGGCTTTGACACGTGCCACCCCTGGCGCCATGTGCATTTTACATCCTTCCGAAGATTGAACGAACAAAATGCTCGAGCACATGGCACGGCAAAGTTGAGAACACAACGCCAACGCTACTAATACCAGCACCATACCAACAATTTGCAAACTCGAGATTAATTGAGAAAAGTGCTTCGGATGGCAGTCCTTTGCTTAAAAAAAGCTTTTTACAGCAGCAAGGATGTAGAGACACAGTAGCATATTGGGATGGATCGACTAAAGCGTGGTGTGAGTGGAGTGAGCTCCTTCTTTTATCTGCTTCAGTTCCAATGTGGGCTCAGATCCAGGTGCAATGTGGTGTAACGACGTCAACCGCATTCCATCCCTAATCCAATCAGGACGAGGCCAACAGCACAGCTTAGTGTCAACAAATGCACAGCTGAGCACTGAATGCTGAGTGGCAAATGCAATATTATGTTTAGAGTCGTTATCCTTCCGCCCAGCTGCCGCAACTGAAATTATTTATACACCGGGCACAAGTTGAGCTTGCCAATGGTGGGAAGGAATGGATAAAAGTGTTGTCATTTCAATGATTTACTTGTTGCAGTTTTCAAGGAAAGGATGCTCTCTAAGATTTGAAACAAGGCTACTGTTGAACAAGGATTTCACAGTGAAATTTTTTTGATAGAATTTATTGATTGCAAACAGTGCAACAGGCAGTTATGATTTGTTTCATTCTCTTGAATTTAAAAAATGAATCCTAGGAGAGAAGTATATAGTGTTGTGTTCAAACAAATAATCTGATAGTAACCCAGATCCCATTGACTTTCCACGGTCAACTTCTGATATTGTTCTAAGGGAGATTCGTCCTGATGACATGCATAATCGCTGTCTGCAGGTGGTCATCGAGGCTTTACGTCATCTGCAGAAAAAATATGAGAGGAGGACTACTAACTGCGATGACATCAAGCCTAGGGTTTTGAACATGGGTTCAACACGCAATTGGTATGGAATCAATGAGTACATATCTCTCCCCAGAGAGACATACAGAGCTGCAAAATGGCAATCAATGGCCAACAAGTTGAGCAAGCCGTCAAAATGTCTTACGCCCTGCGTGGAGGCAAGCGATTCACCAATGTACTTTGCATGTGACAAAAAGGATGTATGAGACTAAAATGGGGAGGGAAGCGTTATGCTCCTCTCTAGCAACAGAAAGAACGACAATATCATAGTGGAATACGAGGTATCCTACGATAGCCAAACCGATTCTTATTGAGAAAAGCCAGGATAATCATGCACCTTCGTCATTATCTCTTCCTTTGTACATAGACGATGCTGGTAGGATTTGAAACTCTGTTACCTTTTTTTTGAATTATATGTGGGCATGTTGCGAGAATATCGAAAGGATCAGCAGTTTGTGTGTGAAACCAGTCGTGGAATGAACTGGTGAGCTGACAACTGCAGGATTTGGTACTTTACGGGGACCAGGTACTTGTTTTTTTCTAGAATACCAGCTGACGTGTACCTGACAATCGACATCGATTCTATTATTTACCCCAAACCATGTGGGTTCGCTAGGCTGAATTTCAATAGCCCCCATGCGAGGGGTGGAGTCTTAGATGACGGTAACTTTAATCCGCAGTCACAAAAACTGAAATTTTTATGTTTCCAAAGAGACGGGCGCCAATTTTTATTTCAGTTGCCGTCCAATCTGAGCTTGATCGAAAAAACGGCTGTTGAGCATGAGAACTTAAAAAAATTATGCAGGATCATGAATTTCCATCAACTGGGACCTTGAAAATGCCTACGAAGTGAATAACTTGTGAATCTTTTGCAGCTATTAAACATTTCAAAAGGCGGACTACTAGTGATAGCGAGATTAAGACCAATTAACTTTGCTCAAAAGGAAAATTTCATTGATTTTCTTGCTCAAGGGAGCAGCGAAATTTTAACAATGAGCAAGCCGCTGCAAAGGAGTAAGCCTGGGAAATTTGCAAATTTGTTAGCATGGAAGCAAGTGTGGCTATGATTTATGCTGACAGTTGGACCTTATGCTGTTCTTGTGTTCTGTGGTTGTTTTTTCATTCATGAACAGCCAAAATTGCAGTGAAGTAAATGTCAATGTTTAAGGGCAAGTTTTTAACGGAGTAAGATTACTTAAGAAAACATTTATATAAGATTATAAGAAGACGCATTCGATGCCATTTTTGCACCCGGCAAGCGACATTAAAGTCTATGATTGAAGTGCGATTTAGCTATCCTGCTGCGATTGTAGACAAGGTGATCCTGCGAGAAGATGCACAGGACCATGGAAGTTCGTAAAATCAGTTCTCATTTAGAACAGGGCTGAAGTTTAGCTAAGAGGTATCTATCCTGGCTAAAATATCGATTTTTAACATACCAAATATATTTCAACATACGTAAAGCAAGTTAACCTCTATACTAATATAATTATTAAAATATTAAGTATTCAAATAATTTTCAAGAGATTCAACTTAGTCTCGCTATGAACTTGTTATCATTAAAACTGCAAAGGACCACGAAGCTAAATATGAACAAAATTTTTAACCAATATCGAAGCCTTAAAAACCCGAACAATTTAAATATTTTGCACTCACATCGATCCTTAAATGTTCCTGAACGAGAATTGTTGAACGCAGTTATGGATTTTTAATTGTACAAATAAACTCGCAGAAACCTGTATTCCATTAGGTTTTTCCTATGTTAAATTCAATATTAAAATAGATTCCGCCTTCCCGAAAGAAAACGAACTTGCAGAAATGAGTTGTTGAAGGCTGAAATGAAAATTTAATTGAATCAACGATTGAATAAGATAATCAAAGGAAAACAGTAGGGAAATAACTCGGGACTCAATCAATTCTAAGAAAGACAGAGAAAAAAACTGCTTGAAGGAAAATTTGGTAGATAAATTAGGTCAAAATGAATTTCAATCAGTCAATTATACGGCGTTGTGGTTATTCCGATGATTTTCCTTACTTATATTCATCGATGTTCTTGTGATTTCCGTCGACTCTTCCTTGATTTCTTAAGTTCTAAAAGTTGACCCCTGAGAAATGCCAAATGGTTGATTTGGCATTTCGGTAAGTGTTGCGTGTCTTTCTGATATTTTGTTGCCGTTGGCTTGCAATCGAGGTCTTTGAAAATGTCCTATGTAGCAACTAATGTCTTTTATCTAATACACTCTGTACACTGCTTGCATCACAAAAAAAATTCTTTCTCGACCCTGAAATTTTAGAAACACATTTCGCAAATAATTCAAAATGACAATTTATTTTGTCGAAATAAACTAACTAGTCAAGGGGTGAGGAAGTTTCGTCTAAACTGAGTTCCAACAAGATCTATGCAGAAAATTCATACTGATATTTATTATATTTGAATGATTGTGAAAGCGATAAATATCCTTTGAGAAACACATCGTGCAGCCCAAATTATTTTCAAAAGTCGCTCCGGCGTCAACAGTGATGTATTGCTACCCTATGTGCACTTAATGAGTAATTGCTACTCTATGTGCACCGAAGGAACAATTGGTCAACCATGCGGCATCCCATGATCTTTCTATTTAATGTTAACCTCTTAAAGCTTATCTAGAGAAGATGTTTGCGCCGTTAATAATTAGATCATATCGAGGACTACTAACTACATGGATCGATTTTCAGAAGTCAAAAGCTAAGCAGAGATAAACGGTCTGGTCGGCAAAAGGGACCATAATTTCTTGACATTACCAATTTTTCGCTCATTTTTTCTATACGTTTCCAATATTTCTGATTCGATGTTAAAACTCATTGCTTATTTCGGACTTTTTTCCTAGAACAGCCGCTAATTTTGGTTAATCAACTCTTGTAACAATATACTGAACTGAATCCTTTAACTTTACACTTCTGCACTTCTGTCACTAACGACAACCCTACGGGCAGCATTCATACAAATGAAATTTTTTCCAAAGATTCCATCGGAAAACGTAGTACTACGTACCCATAACCCTTCGTCCTGGAACTCTAAACTGAAATTGTGCTGCATACAGCACGAATACCATGTAGTGAGTGATCTCATTCCCTTTCGTTATCGTTGTCGTGGTCACAGGTGTTCAGAACATTGGGAAGCAGCTGTTGCAATTCATTCAATTTCCGACAGTTGGTTTTATGGTAGTATTGTGCGGGTTTTTGCTTAGTTCCGTGAATCCTTTCAAAGATATACATCTCCGTCTTGGCATTTTGCACTTGACACGAACACAACCATCGTCGTCTACTTCGCACTCGTTTCGTCCTGTCGCCAACAGTTGGTGATATTATGTCGATTACTATGATGGGATGATTAAATACGGAGCATATTTTACAGCTGGGGTTACATTTAACCCAACATCAGACGTAGTTGCTGTTGTTGTTCTTAAGAGTTGAATCGTTATAGTTTGCATCCTTCGGGAGCATGTGGACCAACAATTCAACACGATAACGATGACGAAATGTTTGGAGTGAAAACAGTTTGTATTTAAAATTTTATGATGGTGGAGCGTGATTTTGAACAGGACCTTTAACTCAGCTTGAAACATATTTGTACAATGCGATTGGATAACATTATGGGCTGCTAGTATTGGTTTGATGGCGCTTTGGTATGAATTTCCGAAATGCAACATTATCTGCAATTTACCAGCTGCACCTGATGCATTTGTAGAACAATATCCTTTAATGCTGGTAGATTATAGAAGCATCAAATATACGGGGAACATACTCATATGAATTTTTCTTTGCCACCAAGAATAGCTTTTGCCACGAAATCAATGAGGTTCTGCCTCAGTGAATGTCCATAGTTATGAAACTTTGAGTTTTAGTTCCGACTGTTGCCGATTGAATGAATTTCAAGAAAACTTCTCTTGAGTGTAAATTTCAATAACAATGGTCCTAAAACAAAAGTTTAATAAGAAAATGTCTCGATATGAGTAAGCTCAAAACCTCAAGCTACCACGCAAATCCCTCGTAACCATCTGAGAAAATGCTGAACGCTTTCGAAACAAGGATGCTAGGAAGAATCTTCGGAGAAAAAGTAGATGGGGAACAACAACTCATCGCATACGAAATCGAGTTTATTAAGCCGCAACTCTTCGAAATATTGAAACTTCAGAAACTTCGGTGAGAAAGTTAGATTTGCAAGATGGCAGTTGAAGAGACGAACAAACCTCGTGGACTGCATCGTTGACCTCCATCGTGGACTAGATCTATTCCTTTAGGTTTCTGTTGTCAATGGAAATTTTGTGTGAGTTTCATCCTAACATTGACAATTTTCCCGAAAGTGCTTACCGCAGGTAAGCGGTATCATCATCACCAGAATCACATATTCTAATATGACTGTCAAAATGGGATTTGAAACCGGCATCTGTTGAAACGAAGAAGAGTGTTATATCTACTACACCATTGAATGTACTCATTCGTGGTAGTGTGCACAAAGGCCTTATCATGTTGAAAAGATGAGTGACACTCACTTTAACCGACAATCGAACCTAACCTGCAAACCAAAACCTAAAGGAAAACCTGCCTTCTAACGCCCCTCTCTGTGAGGGCAGAGTTTGAAAAGAGCATCATAATTCAGCGCTTCCCGCGTTTTAAAATTGCTCATGAGGGGTCACAAAATTCCTTCCCTAATTTCCCCTCTCTCCCGCCCTCCCGAAACATATTTGCGTCCGATTTCTTTGAATGTGCGGTCAAGGTAAAGAATTTTCGCTCTGCAATGCAGGATATTTTTCCGGCCTCCATATAAACCCGAAAAATGGTTTTCAATGAAAGTTATTCATTTGGCACTAAATCTTAAAGATATTCTTAATTCTGGGAACGTGCTGTAATTCGGTAATAGTTTAACCTGCTTTTGGATATCTGTGAATCCTCATTACGATTATGTAGATATCATTTCCACGGCTGTCGAATTTATTTTTTTCTTCCGCATCCTTTTTACTTTAATTAGATTGCAGTTAAATACAGGTCTTTTTTTATTGTAATATCCTGAACAGTTATCATCCTTCGATTTCCTTCGCGCAGTTACCATCAATAGTTGGCTCCATATTGAGAAATTAGAAAAAAACGAACCAAGGAACTATCCCATCCTCCGTCCACATTAAAATTTTCAAAAGACATCTTGTTTACATAAAGTCAGGTGAATGGTGAACACTCGCTCCCTGTGAACTTCCAACGCAAGCAGAACAAGAAACAGAATCTCATAAAAGCGCGTCACAACAGCTATACGGAATTCGTCGGATTGTATCTGTTTTTCGCATTCCGTGTATCTATTTAGTGCAGGATGTAGAGCATGTGGTTTCGATTAAAATTCTCCTCGTATGCAAATGTGTCGAATTGTTTGCGAGTAAATTATGTGGTTCTAGTCAACTGACGATGGTGTGGCCAGGGAATATCGAATCAGGCGCCAGAAATGTTGGTCATATGGTTTTTATTGCGGAGGGTGAATATTTAAAAGCGGGTGAGATTGCTCCTTGGTATCTTTCTCCTTGCTGAGCCGTGAAAGTGTTATCTTAAATGCTCGAGCAAGGAATGGAGGCTATTGAGCAGTGGTCGCGAAAAAGCCTGATCAGATGGCCATTTCGGGGAATGAGGGAAAGCTCCATGAGCGCTGTGAAATTCGAATAGGCGCTCCCAATTTCCACATTCCCGAACACACGACACATGTAAATGCAATAACACGGCTACCCCATTTTCATAGCCTCGTAAAATATCCTGGCAAGGCGGAGAGGGGGTGGTTAATGCTTGTTGGGTTACAGCAGTGTTGCAACACCATCTGCAACCAAATTATGTTGTCGAATGTTGTCGACCGAGCTGCTGTCGAATGCCAGGCCAGGCATCCTGGCAGCCTGGCATCCACAAGGACCAATCGAAAATGTATGGTTAAAAGAAAGTCATTTGTGTCACATGTCAGACACAGCGAGCGTTAGCATCTGGGCTCATTTCAGTTTCCACGAGTTTTTCTGACAGTTTCAAGTGATGTTCAATTTTGAATGTTTTCCCGCGCTGCTGCCGTTTGGTTTTCTTCTTCGCGCGATAGAATGATTGCTTCGATGGAGGATTAGTGGGTGGTGGTGGGCTTGTGGTAGGCGAGCGGCTGAACTTGGGCTTCTGGACTTCGTAATGCTCTGAGCAACAACCTCTTTCGATGACTACACTTGGCTCGGTTGGCGATACTCCTGTTTTTCGTCTTTGCAGCTGACAGCTTTGAATACTTTCTCTACGTGCCAAAATGAGTCGGATGGCATCTATTACGGATGTGTGCTTAAGAATTTTCGAAAATTTTTCCACATGAGTACAGTATGCGATTGAAAAATGATTTTCTTCAATTTATTTGTATTGGCTGAGGTTTATCGTAGGTTTATCGTTATCGCCTTCAACATCGTAGCGGAAAGCGATGCATTGGCTGTCCTGTCTAGCGAATACATTATTCAATCTTTTTTCGAATGAAGCAATTGGTAAATTTCTCAATGCGAAGACTTCATTTTGTCCTACAGTCTTGGTAAGTACTGGTAAGTACTTAAACATCAAAGAACTTCCTATAAAGATTTCTTTTCATTACACGCGGGCAACATTGAACACCAAACAGATCCACTCGATGGTAGCCGGAGTAGCAACCAGTGCGTCTGTGAAACATCAAGACTTTCTCGGAAAGTTGTGCACTAAGATGACTGTCTTCAGATAGAATGCAAAGATTAAGGCCAGCTGTCCTGCCGTTAAGTTGCCACACTCTCCGCGAGCTTGATGGGAAACACATTTTACTTAGAAGGTTGTTTGCCGAATATTTGCGTCGCCTTCACTACGATATGCACCATGCGGTGAAATACTTTCCACGCCATAAACATCTTTTGAATTGCGGGACCGAAGTGGGATTGAATCTTTTATCTGAGGGCCGCCCATGGCCCACAGCCGCTTTTGGTCCGATTCAAACCAGACGTGCAGATTGATTTTGCTTTTCAGAAGGATAAAAATCATCCATCGCTGAGTAGACTGTTTGATGAAAATAACAAATTCGTATTGAAATTTATGTTTAACCCTTTCGTTTGGTAACAAACAGTATGTTTTTTTATCAAAGCTAATTTCTTCTTCGGTTTTTAATACCATTCATATATGGTTGGTCCTTTCATGACCAAGACTGATAAACAATATATTTAGATATTTAAAATGGCATCAAGTTTAATAATTGTGAATGTCAATATGATTTGATAGCTGAAAATTCTGCATTTTGAATTCTTAATTTATCATGCTATTGTTTCAAGATATAGGGAAACTGCTAAATGCACATGATGTAACTGAGCTTACATTAACATCGCCCCGCGTATACAGAGCCTTAAAGTTCAAATTATACGTCTGTCGAAACTTAATTTTATTCGACTTCTGGCATTTCTAGACTTTCAACTTGTTTTAATACACTCCTGTCGGTAATTTGAAATATGCAGTAAATTTTTTAATAAATAAATAAATTTATTGTCTGGATTTTTCGTTGAAACCTTATTGTACCACCAAAATCAACAAATAACACTAAAAGTGCTCTCGAACACTGCTTTAAAAGGGGAGCCTGATGTCTTCCATCACCGACGCGTCTAGTGCGCCCCTGGAGACAGAAAGTTTGAAAGCCAAGAATCTATAGAGAAGTTTTAATTGATAATAAATAAATTTACATCGTTTTAAGCACAAAAAGAACTTGATGGAATATAAAAGGCATGGTGAGTTGAAATAGCAAAAAAGTAAATGGTAAGAACTAACAAAAAAAAGTCCCATACGAATGAAAATAAAAATTCAAAGGAGAGTTGGTAGCAAGATTAAAAATAAAAGAAAACTTCACGCAAACTTTGGAACTTAAGCGGAAGAAGAAGATGATGGCAGGGCCCTTAACAGTACGGGTGGCCTTAACGAAAGACGTAGCTTCTTCACCCCATTTTGGCTGGAGTCGAAGAATATTCGTTAGACTCTTCGGAAGCCATCAATCTAATTCAAGCAGCACTTCCGTAGAGTACCTAAAAAAAATTCTGGAAGAAATAACGCATGATTTGCCTTCTTCCCAAAAAATAAATGCAAAACCCCAGAAAGATTTGTCTTTGGGTCAATCTGTGCCACGGTACGCAGATGTCAGTCGAATACAAAATAAAAATAAGGTTAGTCGATTTTTGATAAGGTCGTTGTTTCGTAATGCTGCAGGTACAGCGTTTCTTGGTTCAGACATCCTTATCGATTCAAATAGTAGAAACGTGTTCTCATAAAAAAGTGGACCTACAAAATCTAATGAATGTGGCAAAAAGAATTTCACAGGTAGCAAGTGAGTATAAGAAGTCTTTGAGACCTGAAAAGTTTCATATTTTTCACTATAAGCCAAGCACAGGGAAGAGCCAGAGCTTTCTGTTAAGGTGTCTGGACTGTGCAAAGAGTATAGTTGATCTCCTTGACAAATTACATGAACTAGGACCAGCTCTGAACGTCATTGCAGTTAAGAACTTTCCAACATGAAGATCAACGGTTCATAAAAGGATGCCACCAGGATGGCGCAGACCTCTCAGAGAAACAGTTGAATTGCCTTTCAACAGATGAATAGAAATCTTGGACACGATTCGTAGACCAGCAGGAAGAAGCCCTTACCCAGATTTCCAGAGCCCCTTTTGGTATCTTCTACGAATACCACTATGTATATATCTATTACTAGAATGGTTGTTATCTACTCCTGGTAATATCTTCTAGCCTGCACGATTACCAGATTTTCGACTACCATAAAATGTTTGCTTCGAGAGTATTTTAGGAGCAGATTTGATGTCGAATTTGATTCAAATTAAGATTTTCAAAATTCAAAACTGCTTGGAACCAAAGCGAGATCAATCAAATGTACTCGCTATACTCTCTACATCGTGCAAAAACACAATGAAATATTTGAAAAAAAAGGACATAAATTTCTTCGTTTTGTATTGAAAACCGGTAAAAGGCTAAAGGGTTAAAAATATTTGAATTGCCAACTAAAAATCTTGATTTCATCCTATAATCACAGCAGGGAATCCACATGTGAAATTACTCTAGAAAGCACACATGTGCTGCATGAATATCCACAAATTTCAAATGTTACCTTTGCTATCGGTCGTTTGCGTTAGCTCACAAGTAGAGTAAGTGGTCCCGGCGTTGAGTGATTGGAAACATGATGCTGTTGCTGCGGATGTTTGTTTTGCAGGACGTTGGCATTGCGAAATGTTAACGATAGCTTAGAAACGTAAAAGAATTGAATAGCTGGGAAATGAATGTTGCTGGCAAAATTTCAATGCTTTATTTTTCAAGAACCGAAAACGAAAGAAATAATTAGGAAAATGGACAAACTGAAAGCCTGTTAACGATTAACAACTGTCCAGAAGATTGTTCATCTGATTTTGATCGATATTTGTGGAGCAGGATGAGAGGAAACATATTACTTTTAAGTGGAGTCCACATTTAAGTAGTATGTAAATTGTGTGTGTGCACTAGAATGACTCAAAATGTTGATTGAATACATCCTATTTTGATTAAGCAAAGTAATTAATTAACTATCGGTTTTTTTATTTATAATTTTAAAAGTTCAATTTTGGAGGCCGACAAACAAACGCTTACATCCAGACTAATAACACTTTGGGATATATCTAGCTATGGCTCAAGCATTTGGTAGGATCTAGCATGAAGGACTGAGACCTTAAACCTCTGTAAATTTCTTTTGAGCCTCCGCTAAGCCTTACTTGGTAGTTTAGACAAAATTAATTTTGGCGTCATGTAAGTTAAGCATGTAGAAAGCACCCAGACTATTAAACCGGATTACCACAAAGGTGAGCGGTTTCACCACTGTTGCACTTAGTTAGTAAAGCAAGTTTCTCTATAAGTGACGAATGCCAGATGACATCGTCAAACGATGCTTGTCGGAGGCTTATGACTTTGACGAGAGAGTTCCTGCAAAGTTTATCAATATAAACAATTTGCTCAAAATAACGCCGTCATATATCTTGCGGCATGAATCTCGCTAGACGACTCATTTGGAGATTTTATGATGGAATCTTTGGAACAAGGAGTCTCGACAGGTTCGTAGATAGGATACTCGGGCTGATCCTACCTACTAAAACTCAACTCAGTATCAACTATAGTACAAAAAAAGTACTGCAGTTGACATGCCAAAAACTACAAAATCCCCCAAACCTACAGAGGAACATCTTACTGGGTGTCACATAAAATTTTCCATTCAGGAGAGAATGGACCATAATGCTAATCTAAGACACGAGACAGGAATCGTCGAGAATCTATCATACGTCTTTCCTGTGCGTGATCAGAATGGGAAATTTCGAAAACAGGAGAGTTCACTCTGGAGGAGAAGAAGTCAACTTTGTGGTGCGAGTCCCTTCAAAATGAAGCAATCTCACAACAACTGAAAAGTGTCCTGATTCAAAATGCAGCAAGGCCTGAGTATGTCAACAGGAAATACAAGTGCACTCAAGGCTCCAAGTTAATGAAGTGAAGTTAAAGTTTTAAAAATTTAACAGTTGGGCAGTTATCCAACGTCCTTACATGGCAGCTAAAATAAAGCTTCGGGGCTTTTATCTCAATATAAACATATTTTTATTATTATTTTTCACTTTTACTCATGTTACTTTTGATCAAAGTATATTTTTTATGGGTAACATTTTGATTTCTTGCTATGCAGATAAAATCCACTTACGTTGACAATGTAAGAAAACACGTTAATTTTCTCTTCTTTGATTTTCAGATGGCATTAGATGGTAAAACAATAATAAAGGAAGAACTACCTGATAAAGAAGTCTACGAATCAGCCACTAATAATCGAAGACCAAAAGGTATGCAGCATTTGAAAAATAAATTAAGCAAGTACGGAATATTTTTCATTCGAATTATAACCTCAATTTGTGGCCAATAATAATTAACTTCTTCTTTATCAGTTTCACCCTGATTTATTGCGAAAAACATATGTCAGCAGATTTCATTTTCAATTTTTTTCTATGGCGGTAGAGTCTGATACTTCAATAGTTTTCCTACGTCCTCTAATTTCGAAGACCGATCAGCTTTTGGCTAACATTGTCAACAGAGGCTTCCCATTGGTTCATTGGTTCGTTTGAGATTCAGTTTCAGTTTTTTTTTTGGCTTATAGAATATATTGTGGGGTTTTTGTACCTTTCAGCGGGATAACATTAGAAAGTTATGCGTAGATAAACGCTTTTTGCTCGATATTTTTCCCTTATTGATCCCTTTTTCGCTTGCTTCTTACTGAATCGAAGATTTGACATTTGAAACTGTGTACATTTCACGCCGTTTTCAGGATGTCTTCGTTACGTATTTTGAGTTTGGATCTCAAAAATGCAGATCCCTGTATGATTATAGTGAAAAATGACCTCTATATTGCCGTTCTGGCCGAGTTTTATAAATTTATACCATCACACTTATTTTGAAAAGGACTGGGAAACTTACCACTAGGAAGGACTTACTGCACGAAACATTCAGCATCAACGTATGTAAAAAAGGTTCCGCAAATCATAAATAGCAAATGATGTTGATACTATCGATACCGAGGAGCATCATTTTTGACATGTTTGGAGATAACACCAAACTTTTTGACTATTTTATGTACTTCAAACTGGATGCTTTACACAAATAGCTGATAACGTTATTGCATGAAGGATAATCCTATCATTTTTTTTTTGAGGTCAAAAGCTATTCTGGTCAAAAAGCGCACGTTGCACTCTTTATCGCATTTCGAACCTGATTTTTGGATGCTCGCATTTCCTTTGAATTGTTTATCATGATTCTCAGCAGTATCTTGCTGACCCAAACAGAGACGTAATTGGCTATAAGCTGTAAGAAAATCGCATACATCGCTTCCTTTCACTCGAAATATCTATTTATTTTTCATTATGGGTGAGGGTAGCAGTTCTTTGAGGGAAGTAGTCATCCTGCATCTGACACAGCTGCAAACGAAATCTTTCAAATCCATCATATTTTAAAGAAAACCTTAAAATCCAAAGCTCTTGTAGCCAAATTTAAAATCTTCTTATGAAATCCTTGCGTAAACACGGGTACGTATTCATACCAAACGAATACTATTTATCTCTCGCTACCAGAAATTCCATCAGACTAGCGCAGAACATATAAAATAAACAGCCAAATAAATACCGAAAGAACAGGTGAGTTCGAATTGAAACGGATATCGGATGGAGGGAGTGGCGCTGGGTGTTATATTCTCCTGAAATCCTTTCTATATTTCTTCCTCGCCGCATGAGCTCCATCGCATAGAAGAGTAAAACTGAACGAAAACTCCGTCAAACACAGACAGCTCACCAGTCAAAAACAGAGAAGCACTTGTAGGTCGTTAGGTTCACGTATTTTCATTTGTTTTCCTTCATAGTGCATGGTAGCGACGTATGCTTTTGTGGTTATTATTGTTGTTGTTGTTGCTACTTCTGCTACTTCTGCTACTTCTGCTGTTGGTGGTAGTATTGGTGGTGCTTTGGCTGTCCTTGGTACCGATGCTGCTTGTGCTGTTCTTTCGTTATTATTGTTTTTTGATTTTCCACGGTAACACCGAATATCCTTGAAGAGAAGAAGAATATTTGCCATGATGCTAATGCCAAGCGAATCAGGTTTGAACCAAGGAATCATAACCAGATGCCTGTCTCTAACATTTGAAAGTGTTTAAAGAGGGAAAAAGCCAGAAACGTAAATCCCAAAATGATTTTCATATGTATGGTAACGTTTGTGAAAATACATTTGCTCGACCGTTCTACGAACGGTGAGAGATGAGAAAATCTTCCTTTTGATTTGATCGATGTGCTGAGAATCAAAAGTTGAAGGGGAATATGAAATCAATTCCCACCGCGGGAAATGGAAAGTCACTCCCACCTTTCAAACAAAGATTTAAGTCAGAACCTATGCCTGTTTGCTCCATATACGCTCGATTAAACATGTCGTGTGTATGCCTGTTGATCAAAGAAAATAAGAACACACAATTTGTTGGAAAATGGTAGTCCATGTCTGTGTGCAATGCTCCCCCGAAATTGATTTGAAAGTAACATTTTTCCATATGTGTTTCCTAGTACGCTACACGCTACCAAAGGAAAATTTTATTAGAAAAAATTCGGAAAATAAACTTAATGCTTGATTCCAACTCTACTTGATCTTATTTTTTTTAAATTTATATGTAAATGAAAATTTACCAAAGGATCCCAGTATTTTCCGCATGGAAATTTTATTCGAGTTTAACCCTTTGCACTCGTATGTCACACTGGAGGTGACAATACTAAATTACTCGACAACTCATATGCCACACTGGAGGTGACAACTCGTATGTCGCTCAAATGGCACGCAGGCGGAGGTGGCAATACTAATGTATATCGGTAGACAATAACACTAACTAACTGTAAAATACATTGTGACATTTGAGATCTTACACAGGTATATTTTGTCAAGTTTTGTTAGTCAAGTGTAAGTCGTACACGGTATTCGTTCGCTTTGTATAATTCGGTACACATATATTTCCCCGTCAAAATGGATTTTGATGGATTAGTGGCAGTCAGTCAGGATAATGACAGTGAATTTTAATTTACTAATATAGATGTGCGAGATAATAAATAATAAATCAAATAAATATACGTTGAATTCACTGTAAATTAATTTAATTCATTTAGCTAAAAATAATAACAAGTTGACACGCAACAACTTTCAAACTAAATCGAGTACAAAGGGTTAAACACGAAAATTATTACTGATCAGATCACACAAGCAAACGGAGCGGTCTCGAATCCCATTTCTGAGGGTCCTTAAAGAAATAAATTTAGTACATAAAAATCCATGTAACAAGAACTTGACCCTTATGTTCTCACTTGCCATCAATACACACTCGTGAATGATGAGTCCTAAAAGAAATACAAAACGACTTGCGAAACAAGGGATATTTCATTCAATGCGAAACTCAATTGGGAGAATAAAGAATGTGATGACAGTTGATTTTGGGGTGTCAAAGAGTTTAGATATCCGATTTGGTGTGAACTTAATAGCTTTTCAGGGAGGCTTTAGTTTTCTGCTTTTTGTGAAGGCTGAGGCGCATCACTGCATTAGCGGACTCAATGTGCCAATGCTCCAATTGGTGAATTATGAAGGGCATAATTTCGACTGTCAAAACCTCGCTCTAAAAAGCCCAAACATTGTACCATAAGAAAGTCGACAAGGAAAAAGACAAAGCAAACTTCTCTTCTTCGTATGGATACGGTTGGTGTCATATCGTTAGAGTCGAGAAAAATATTAGTGTAATGCATAAAGTAATTTAAAATAAAATAATTTGTGCATAAAATAATTTATGCATTATTGAAAGTTTAGCGCATATTTTGTAATATTTTTTTAAGTTGCAATTTTTAAATTGCTTGCTTGTTTCGAGGCTTTGCAATTGATTTGTGGGGTAGAATTTTTGTCCTCGACACATATCATTAAAATTTTTAGTGATATTCCTTGAAGAAGAATGACAAATTTTGAATTTCTCCATTTCAATTTTTCCTTTTTTGAATTTGTGGTACCCAGGAGTCTATGTTGAGATTTTCTTATTGATGTTTTTATTTAATATTTAAATTTATTTTTCATATAAAAAAACCAAATTTTAAATTTAATGCAGATATTTATTAAGGTATATGTGATTTTTTACGTTCCTTTTGTGTTTAAATATTTTCGAAGTTTAAATCTGTATTTTTCTATTTTTTAATATTTAGTATATATTTTCTAACTTACTTGGATTTTATTTTTATTTTTTTGCATTTGTATTTATTGTACACTTTTATGACTTACTTATTTTTGTTTATAATATTTATAGAAATTATTCTGGAAATTATTCATTCATTTGTTTTGCGTGTTTTGTGCTTGTTTTGATTTGATTTATTTCTGTTCTTTCCATTTATTTCGATTCCATATATCAATTTTAGTTATTTCTTAAAATTTTCTGATCTTTTACTTGGAATTCCTACCCAAACTTCACACCCAACGCAGCTTGCAACATGACTCCCACGAGATAAGCAACGAACATTCATTTCACCCTTTTTCTTAAAGACATTGCTTATTGTCAAAAGACTGTTGTGGGATAAACTTCCAATAAAAACGTGGGTTGCCGAAAAAAGTAAGGAATATCTTTGCTTTCAATGTTGATTTTTTATTATACTTATGTCAATTTTTGATGGGTTAATTCAAATAATCACTGTCGAAAATAAATTATGTTACGTAAATTATAAAAAAAAAAAAAATAATATGAAATGAAAGACATCATTTTATACTATTTTCCTCATTTATATATTTCATTTATTTACCAGTGGAGATATTTATTAAAATGGAAGCAATACCAATTATTGAAATAAATAATTGCTATAGGTCAGATTGGTTTCGCTCTATTGTTGCGCCCTTTTGAGCTTTAGTCAATATCAATATACTCCTCCAGATCCAGATCCAGAGCGTCATTGTTGACTGCCTATGATTAAAAGGGTACACAATCTATCGCTTATAACTCAGCCATTAAGTCACAACAACTTAGTTTTCCTATTTCTTTTTTTCTTAATGCGCATGCTGCTTTAATTTTAGTGAACATTCCGAGGATTCGAAACGAATGTTACAAATTTAGTGAAGAACAAACTTTTGGTCCTTTGAACGTTGTTGGCTACTTTTTTGTTTATGGTTGATGTATTTGCTCCCTCATATTTACAAAAGCACCCATTGCCCTGAAGGAACTTTTTAAACATTGAAATCCTTCAATGTTCCTTCATTCAACACATTTATTTTTTTTTCCTGAATAATTTAAAATACATTATCGAAACTCATTGCTTCCGCTCACGCTAAGGCCTCCAATCTAATTACTGCTTCAAATTTATTCAAAACATCCCGTACTTCCGCTCCAATGATATCCTGAATTGTATCCAATTGCAAAACATTAGTTGCCACTCTAAATCCTGCATTTAGTCCTTTCGATTGCATGTTTCACGCTTGCAAATTGAACAAGCAAATGAATGAATGAGCAACGTAAAGTATACAAACATTTTGTCGGGCGCATCTGTCGATTTTCAGACGGAATTAAGCATTTTTCCACCCCAGCTTGGTTCATTCAAGATCCCCCGAAATTCGAGTTGACGATAATAGTTTGGAGCTATCGATTTGCTAGGTAAATATCGAAACTTGGCAAAATACACATGTTCGGTTCTCTTACGTTGCGGTACGGAAGTCTAGTGTGGCATGCATGGACGCAGACTATCACTGCGAGTGGTGAAAGCTCCATTTACAATGAAATTCACATATCTGCTTGGCAACTGCTGAAAGGATGTGTAGACTAGGACGAGTACGTGTGTTGGATTTTACCGCCCGCACTTCTTGTATTGTTTATTGCAGCTTTATTCAGGTTTCATATTCATTCGAACCAAACCCTTTTGTGGCATCTTGTTCAGGTTCCCATCATTTATGCTCATTTCAACACTTGCTACCATACCACGTACACAGGTCATACATGCAGCGAATCTCGAGGTTCCTTTATCGCAAGGTATGCTACTGCGACGCTTATATATCATGTGAACGTTGAAATATGGACACAGTGAGTGGCAAAAAAAAATAAAAGAAAGATCCAAGAAAAGTTTTTATCTGGAAAGGAAATTAGGAATAAGGAGAGCTGAGAAAAAATCAAATTATATTTTTGAAGGCGTCACGTATATGAAAATATAACACAGTGTATTCCCTTTTCTGGGGTTAGAACAAGGCAGACAAAACGTATTTTCCTGACTGATAGTTTAACGACACGCTATTCTCATAAATAAATTTGAACAAATTATAGAACACACAAATTCTCAGAACAGGCTTTTCATTTCGCATATTACAGGTAATGGTAAGGATAATTGCCGAACACCTGATTCGCCTGAAAGTGCACGAGCCGTTGCCCCGAGATCACCAATGTCACCACAAATTCATCACAGCAGTCTGGCGCCACCACGACCAAATCGTAATGCAAGTTCGTCGCCTGTAGTTAATGGCGCCACTACAACACCACCACCACCACCGGTCACAGCTGCCATTACTCCACACTTAGAACAATCTCGAGCACTGGCTAAAATTCGTAAATTTCTTGGATCCTTAATACAAATCACACAGGACACCCACCCTGAAATCAGTGATAGGACGAGAGCGTTGGTGTTATCGTTGGCGGTAGGTTGTTCATGTTATTGTAGTATGTTTTATATGTTGTAATACATATGCATGCTTTTCCGAAATGATGAATATAATGTTTTATCGAAACAAATAGCATAAATTATATCGTTCAATTCCCTACACGTGAATTTTTCAAAGAATAATTACGAACTGTTGGATCTTGTGAAGATTTGGTTAACGCATGCAGATTACTTTGACCTTTTCCTTGAAACATGATCCTTAATAGGAGGATGCTGAAAAAGGTATGGAAACGTGACCAGAGCTTCTGACATGTTAAAAAACGTGGAGAATCTCCAGGGCCAATCATCGAAATTGCCTTATATAGAATAAGTTTCGGGAAAGCCGAGAAACCACACTTCAAAAATCGAATCAATAAAATTATCCAAGAACCATAAAAGTGCATCTAACGATATTTTCGTCAACAGTTTACCCACGAACTAGTAGTTTTTTCTCGAAACTGAAGTTTAGAGTGTAATTGAAATATCCCACAGAAAATTCGTGCATAATTCCCACGGTTTTATCTTAAATTGTAGTTTTCAGTTAAACGCTATCGTGAAGCAAATCGCTCTCATATCCTTTAAATTGGGCTTTAATGCTCCAAAAACTATATCAATCAATTATATAATCAATCGTGGGCAGGCTCTGCGGAAATAAACTTTAGCTTTTCCCGACGACTTCAAACCGAATCTATTCCAGCCATTTAACTTGCTACTCTGAAACTTCTGAATTTAAGAGTCCTGGTATCAGAATTTTTCGTTAGATGACAGTGCTTCAATATGCAACTGTGTATTGCCATACTTCCAGTTTGGATCTTCATACCGTGACTAAGATTCAAAACAGCTTTTAATTTACGCAATATTGTTGTTGTAGTCCTTAAAATAAGCCCTTAAAATGACCTCCTTCACTCTCAAACTCATTCTGACGACCATAATTGCGATTGTAAATACTTCCCCAGATCCTTCAAACTCAATCTTTATGTGTACGTTCTTCTGAATATTAAGCCTGGACCTGAATCACCTGACTGACCGGTCCCTCTGAAACTCTTTAATTGTCCTTTCGCCACAAAACAATAATTTCAGAAATATACGTTTTCCACACAAGTCATAATGTTCCGAAAAAAATATGTTAAACCCACTTATGTAATTTTTTGGTAAAAAACGCTACAAATTGTGGGGCTTTTTCTGAAGATCTTGACAACTCTTGCATTCACAGCGCATGCTGCCGCAAGCAATGCAAGCGCAAAGCAATTTTTATCCCTGCCTCGAAATTGGGTCAAAATTGCATCAAATCCAACAATTGTCCAATCTGTTGCGTACCAAAATTTTCGAAACATCCATAATATACTTTGGCAATTTGTGAATTTTCAGCATTTAGAATATTCATGGTCTGTTATCTAATATTGGCTGAAACCACACTAAAAATTATCGCATAGCTATTCGTCATTATCTCAGTTGATAACTCGTTGTGAAGACATGGTCTGACTTTCAAATCCTTGAAGAATCTGAAGACTTTCAATCCTCAACTCTGAAACTGATCCTTATTTTCATAATGGGTAAAACAGACCATCAAAGACTAAAGTCAAGATCATTTGCATCTTCTATTAAATTTCTTGAGATCTTAGGAATCTCAAAGGATCTTTCAGCCACTTTTCTCCTTTCTATTTTGCTGTTATCCATACGCCATACACTTCGGGTCCCACTTGCACGTCTCTTTCAATATCTCAATGACGTTAATTTCGCTTATCGTAAAATAATAGATTGCTACGGTGAAAATACGAGTCCACTTCATGCTATTTCGAGGACTCGTAACTTATAGTTTAGTGATCAACATGTAAAAGCATTTTCGTCAATGGCATCGCTCGTTTTCCTGAAGTTCAACGACGTACCAGTCCTAACACTTGCTCAAGACATTTATCTTCAAATCATAATAATTAACGAATTGTCCTCCTGTCCCACGTAAAGGAATTCCTTGGAAAAATCGTTGGTGCAAAAATTTAGGGCTTGATAGTATCATCAAAATGCTTTGGTAAAAACACTCATGAGACTTATTTACCACTCCAGGCTCACCTTCTGGTGCTCATATCATCTACCCAAAGGATATTGTGCGTAGAAGAAGAATGGAATGGATCTTTGGAATGGATTCTACTTATTCTGAACGCCCCCCTCCTTTAAATGTTGTGACAATCTAAATAGGCCAATTTTATTCGCATGGACGATTTCTTTAGAAAACAACTGATCAAAACACTTTCTAAGATCGTCCACAACCCCAATTCACTTTTCAAAGTGAACTGTAAATACCTATATCTACCTCTGAGAAACCCCCTATCACTGATGCCAAAAACTGCAGCGATGAACGCCTTACAAAACCCGCAAACCCTAGAAAAGAGGGGACTTTTGAAACTTTTTCCTTATTTCACATTGAGTCCTGGGGAAATCCCGAATTAGTGGACGCATCTACTGATCTCAGTTGCTGGGCCAGTGAGATGGAACCGTAATCCTTTTGATTTGAGGGCAATTGTAGCAAACGGTACCATCAGTGAAGGATGTATCTGTAAAGTCCTTCTGAATTTGAGGCCTTCATGACAATAATACCACGAAATTCACAAGTGCAGACGTTAGATTTTCAGGAATACGCCAAAGTTTTACAATGATCCAGTTTAACTGAATTTTCAGGTTTCGAAAAAAACAAACATTGGAAACGAAAGGATACCCATTTAATTCGTATTTTTTCAGTTCCTGTGTGCTTTAATACTTCAATGTGATTAAATTCATTCATTATCTTATTTTTTTGCAGAGTGGTGGCATTTCCATCGATGAATTTCGTACAGCTCTGCAAGATATCACAAGCTCTCCACTGCGTCCGAATATCATTCCATTTATGAAGACACATATTCCATTATTGCAGCGCGAAATAGGCAGTCTGGCAAGAGCTATCAATCAGGTAATTATTGAATGTTTAATAAAATCATTTCAACATTCTCACGCTTCACAACGTTCAAACTTTTGTAATGTTCTAAAACACAAAGCGAAAATTCACCCGAGAAAATAAACATCTTAAAACAAAAACTCTCGACCCCCGAAACAGTCAGTAGCTTGTGTTTCCACACCACGTTACGACTCAAGTTTTATTCAAAATTAATTATGCTGAAAACACCTGCTCAGATTTCCATACTTACCCTTTGAAATATCAATGCGAACATTCGCATCTGCTCCTTGTTCACCTTACCTGCATCAAAGCATCTCGCTGCTTGGTTAAAATGTCTTCTTCATCCCCTTAAAAGATCGGTGAGCAACAACCTATGAATAGAGTAGAGGTTATAGTAAAGATAGGGGAGTGGGATGGGGGATGTAGGTAGGGCATCGTATCCGTATGAATAAATTCGAGGTACATATACTGGAAGGACGAAAGCAAATCTTGCATTCATGCTAACAATTAAGTAGATACGGCAAGTCTACTTTCTCACCGCATCTCACCTGAGGTAGATGGATCCTGAATGTTAGTCGAAAAGGATGTTGGATTTTGACAATGGCAGGATATTGAAGCGATACACGAAACATGATAAACAACGAAATAGAACCTTAATGGAACGAACCTTAATGGAATGATTGAAGGCACCTGACGGAAGACAAATCCTGTGTCGGTTTGAGGATTAAATATGGCTATTAATATGAGTTTGGTTTCGTGTAAGCTTACACACTGTGTTGGACAGTTCTCAAATAGGAAATCAACCATCTAAGGAAGCTCGAAATGAAATGGTTGTACTATCTGATTGCTGATTTGAGGTGCCATGACTCGATTTGTGCTGTTTGAAGGACAATTTGATTGAAAATCAAGTATTGATGTAATTAATGATAAAATGATCAAAAATTATCAAACATAAGAATTCATTTATGTGAAACCATCAATTAAATACTTTAGCACCAACTTCATGTGCGTTTTGCCAACGAAAATTTTGACAGATATTTAAATAATTTTAATTCTATCAAAGAGCCTTATTTTTCGGGAAAGTTTTACACATATATGTTTGATTAAATATAAAAGGATTATATTTTAGAAGGAGTCATTTATTTAAAAAGAAAATCCTACTTTTTTACTTTTGTGCCCATTTGGAAAAAAAAATGCTTTGGAAAAACAATTTCCCAGCATTCCCTATTC
Source organism: Stratiomys singularior (assembly GCA_954870665.1). Lineage (NCBI taxonomy): Eukaryota > Metazoa > Arthropoda > Insecta > Diptera > Stratiomyidae > Stratiomys > Stratiomys singularior. The sequence continues at coordinate 5,305,609 of OX940881.1, read as the reverse complement.
CAACATAAAAATGGTTGCCTCAGGAGCCATTCGCTAGAATTTTCGATCCACCGTGTCATTTTCTAATTGTTGTATTTCAAGAGCTCCGCTTAGCAACCAATACAAATGAAAATTGGACAGTGACCGAGAGTGATGACCCACAGGGATGACACACACAATTTCAAAGAGGATAATCAAATTGAGTCCTGTGTATTTGTTGTGCTTTACAGATTGCTAGAACTTCAGAAATCACCGATCAAAGTGATAACATGCGTCTTAAGAAGGCCTAACGATGACCGTCGAAAACCAATTTCGAAAATAGAAGAAACACAAAATTAAAACCAAGTATTTTATCTCTTTGGTCAGTTTGAGTATTTTATGAAATGAAAACTATCAAAAATTCAGGAAGGAGGGATTGCTATTGCTAGGCAATGTTGGGAAGGTAAATGACCTATGGAATAATTTGATCCTGTGTTTCAGGCTTCAGTAATGCAACCATCAACTCGTTTCAAAAAGTGCAATATCTTCATTGTAAAGGCACTTGTGCGAAAAACTGATGCACCAAATTCCTCGAAGTTCGAAAAAGGGCTGAATTATTGTTATGATGGAAAAAACCAGTAGCCAATCCCACACCTTTCTGATCTTTTGCTACGAATGACGTCCTGGCTACTTTTCAAAAATTTAATGTAATAAGTTTGGATTATTGTGTAGCTTTGAGAGACAGAGCCTTTGAGCTGCCCCGATAGAATCGGGAGCTATCGCCTCTCTTAGGGACGTGTATCACGTCCCCCGTGTATGACACCTTCTACAGCTCCGTTAGAAAATCCGAGCAGCAATTTACTTTCTTCGCCTATCAAGTCTAATCAACGCTTCCAGGGGTTTCCACTAGTCGTTCCTTAGGGTTACTTGCGAATACGGTCCTAGGTATACGCTCATTATTCGTTGTACATAACCAGTCTATCGCGGTTTGCGTAGTTTCACTATATTCGGGAGCTCAGGCTCGTGGAACAGCTCATAATTGGTTCGATCGTGATCATTCAAATAACTGGTTTGATCTTCATGATTTACTTCTATTATTCGTCTTAAAACCTTACTTTCAAGTGCATTTATGTTGTTTGCCTCAGGATCTACGTCTTACGACTGCCGGAAAGCCTAAGCTTTATCACCACTGTTTCTATTTGGAGCCGTTTTCTCCTGTATACGCAGTTGGTCTTAAAAATTGGCAAAAAATAGGAGGGAAGGAAAACAGGTTCAGCTCAATATTGGTCTAGCATTTGCGCTAAAAAAGGAAGCGCGAAAAACGTACGACAGGAAGTTCTTTCGGAGCATTGTTGCTGTAATGTTGTTACCCTCATATATTGAATCGGAAGCAGTAGGGTTTTCAGCGTCTGGATTGCATTTGACTGACCCAGCTTCACAGACGATTGGACCATAGTTCATTGCCATGGAGAAACATTTAGGGCAATCGTTGCTTTCAATTGACTGGCAACCACCCTTAAAACATCAATGTCAGTGAAAAGATGGCACACGCTTTATGACAACATCGATGTAATCTGTGGAGAGCATAAAAAATGCAGACTGAACACAACATTTCAAAGCAAGTGGTTGCTTCCTGAGGTCCTCATTCAGAGAGCGGAACAATCGTCCTTCATCATCAGTCGACTTCAATTGACCTAACTCATCAATAGCTGAAGGTATCTGTCAAAAGGGAAACGGCGTTACCATCAGTGCGAATTGATCAAAACCACGCCCCCTGTTCCTTGTTCCAAAACCAAGGTCCCTTGGAATAAGCTACACGCGATTAGCTCAAACATTCTGCATATTTTTCAGCATTGACGTCGAAGAGTTAAATTTTATTTAAAACTTTGTAACATATAATAGACAATACCAGGACATAAGTACTAGCCTAAAAAATCAATTGGTTAAAAAAATTAAAGCTGCATTCTAGTACATCAAAGAGCTGTTTATTGTGCCATAAATCTATAAATTCTCTAACCAATTATATATTCCCTTTTCGTCTGAATTGAGAGCGCGCATCTGTAGATTCCCTGAAGTTACTTTATTCGGGCTAGGGCTTGTCATTTGTCACAAAGTTTTTAAAGTCTGCGACATTTTTCTTTCAAAACTCATATCAGTTCATTAATAATTCAACATTTTATACTATCGTCTATCGCAGACCACACTGCAATACGTTACAAGCAATGAGAGTAGCGCTCTCGAATTTTCCCACGGCCCGTCAGATCATGCGGAAATTTTCCTTCCCATTGAAAGTGCCACCAATGCTACCGTCAATGGGAACGGGCTTGTTTTCAAAAGACGTCCATCAGATACTCTTTCGGATCAACATAATGTTGTAACCGATTGGAATGATTATATATATCCACCGGCAAAGAGATTGCATAGTCATACGGCAGCGCTCATGAATTCTAGTCATTTATTCAGTAGTCAACCGTCATTGTTCGAGTATCAAGGAAGCGCCGGAAATCAAAGCGAAGGTGGATTCGGAGTGCTATTGGATAAGGTGAGGCTATACACGAGGACGAGCCTTTTTTAGCTCAATCTGATTTGATTTGCTGAAACCTTTCCTCTCTCTCTCTCTTTAGTCTAATCACAGAGATGACCGGGACGGTGGTAGTAGATGTTCCGAATCCCAAAGGATCAATCGAATGAGTGGCGAAGAGGAATGGAAAAATATTCACACAATGCTCAATTGTATATCGGCGATGGTTGATAAGACGAAACGAGCTATCACTATTTTGCAGCAACGTGGAATCGACCCGCAGTCAGGATACACCGAGAATGCAGTCATCGATATTCGGCGGCAGACGGAAGAGAAGGTGGCCGAGTTGAAGAGGAACGCCGAGGACGCTGTGAATCAGGTACGGATGGCGCACAGAATGCATTATTTTCAGTTTAAGTTCTAAGTTTGATTTGAACTTCGACATATGAACAAGCACTCGTGACTGTTACATATGAATGTCCTGTAAATAACAACTGTAGATATCTTTCCAACCATTACTCTAATCTCAAAATTTTGTTGATTTCGATTGTCTGTAGGTTAAGCGACAGGCTGTCATTGAGATCCAACGAGCTGTAGCAGCTGCCGAGAATCGTTCAGCCGAGATAATGGCGCAAGAACGTTTGAAAATGGAAAAATTCTTTGCAGATATGACTAAACATGCTCAAGAAACAGACGTCGAAAGCAAATCGCCATCCTTATCGGCTGGGCAAAATGTGAGTATCCATATTAGCAATTACAGTTGAAAGGAAACAAACAAACACACTCAAACGGAATAATTAAAAATGTTATGGACACCATAATCGTTAAAACATTTGGCCCCAACAAATGATTATTCATTTTATTTTATTTTATTTCGAATGCAGGCTTGCTGGAATTGTGGTCGCAAAGCTAACGAAACCTGCTCAGGATGTAATCTGGCGCGATATTGTGGAGCATTTTGTCAACACAAAGATTGGGAGCATCACCACCAGGTAAGCAAAACATTTTGCCGCGAAAATTTTTGCAAGAGATAACGGTATTTACACGGGGATGTAGCTCAGATGGTAGAGCGCTCGCTTAGCATGTGAGAGGTACCGGGATCAATGCCCGGCATCTCCAATCGTTGAATCTTTTGGAACAACTGAATTGCAAGCAGCGAAGGAGGGGTTGCAACAATTTTTGGGATTATTTGTTCAAAATAGAGGTAAAATTGAAGACCATTGGAGATGCCGGGCATTGATCCCGGTACCTCTCACATGCTAAGCGAGCGCTCTACCATCTGAGCTACATCCCCTGTACTAGTGTCTGCAAAGCAAAGTCTTGACAAAATAAAAATAATCTAAACTTTAGATACAAAAATTCATTTGAATCTCAGTATCTTTCACTAGATACAAGTCGACTGTGAGACTGGTGCAGACAGTGTGGCTAAACTTTATGTCTTATTTATTTCTTCGTTCAACCATAACCATGCAACAGGTAGTAGCAAAGCTTTTCTACTAAATTGGTTCCGAGCGAAGCTTTCGTCTACTTCGTAGATACTAAAAGTATCTATTTGTGCTCACATGGGCACAGCATGATAAGAATGTGTAGAGCTCGATGGGAAACGTTGGCATGAATCAATTGAATGCGTTGTTTTGTTCGGATGAAGAAAACAAACTTTTATAATGCTATCAAAATAATGGCGGCACGATAAAGAAATTATGTCCCGTACTTATTTCTGTCCCTTATCAATTCATATCCATTGTGTTGTGTTTTGCTTGTTACATAATGGAAACCAAATAACGCCCAGTCATTCAATATCATTTACTAATTGAATCTAAGCTTACATTACACTCGAGATAATTTATTTATTATTTTCAAAATTCTACGGAATACAGTGGAAGAAATAATAAGTGATATGAATAATTGAATCTATTAATTATTGAAAGTAAACATAAAAAATAATGAAAGCCAATGTAATTTATGATAATTTTTTAATATTAAAATATTATTAATATAAATATTCATGTTTAATACTACTGTTGCATTAATTTCAATAATTTTTTGTGGTTGGGAGGTGGAGATAGTATAAGATTTAGAATCCCAGCAGCACTAGGCTATTGTGCTGATCACACTAAACATCCTGGTCCTCGCCTAGAGAGGACCGTCCTCTGAATGAGATGAAAGTAATGCGGTAAATATGTTGTCCCCGAGCAAATCGTCCCATCCCATTTTCCCATTTTGTGAAGATAACATTGCGTTAGGCAAACATCAGTCGTATCATGTCCTCTTAGCAGCCAGGTCCCCAAGTCATTGGCGGGGCAGGACATTTTTGTTGCATTCATCCCGGTAATCATTATCTCCAGATGTGTCTGCATCGCAGCCCAGTAGCGCAAAAGGTGCTTCAAAATTTCGAGAGGAAGTCAGGAGTTGGCTGATCGCTACTTTTTGAAAAGCACCAAAACAGAGAGCAGACAGGGTGATTCTGTGCGCTAATGTGTGCACACGCGCAGTCATGAATATTAGCACAACACTAACATCCTGTTTGAACGGTTGCGTGGTACCCATCCTGGATGGGTATCCGTTTCACATTTTATTGCACCTATGATAACACAATGAAGGGTACTGGCGAACTACTTGGCGATATATCTCCACTAGATTGCATAAACTACTAGCAATTGTGCTTCTCGACACGACTTCCATTGGTTTGATGGGACCATGCTGCTCCTTGTTTGATTGGGCCTTTTTGAAATTTCAACAACAGGGCAAATGTATCAATAATATCAATTTGCCGAAGAAAATGCTGCTTGGTTGCATTGCGGTGCCATTTCTTCCAAAATAATGTGGATGATTTGATTGAAACTCTACATTCTGTCTTGACTCGCCCGTCTTTGATCTTCACTCGTTTTTGGCTTTCTGGCAATAAGTTGGATAAGTCGGAATGTTTCGTAGCTGGTGGAGCAACAATTGTAGCGGAATCAGCTTGGATCTGATCTTTTTAGCTTAAAGAAATGTGTGAAAAATCGAAGTCGCAGTTTACGATGTTAGCAGATCCTTTGGCGAAATTTTCAAATAAGATCTTTGTGGATTCTGCCCCTAATATCACAGGAAAGCCACAAAATACCATTTTCATGCTTTTGCTTGTTTGATATCCTTTCTGGACTACACGTGTGTTCCTCTTTTTTTACGGACGTCGCATTAAATTTTCCCATCATGTACCTTAAGAAGTAGAGCATCATTTTGCCGCTTGGTCTTTTTCTTTGTCGCTAGTTCAGGTTTTCCGATCGTCAGATCTTTCACTTCTTTGAGTCTTACACGTAAGTCCTTATTCAATGATTGGATTACCATGGGGCATAGTAAGATGAAGCCAGCATCTATCACATCCGTTTTGCTGAGAGCTCTTGATACAGTGTATGATGCTCTACTTCAGATTGAAGTTAAATCGTTAGTAAAGTTAAATGTCAGTTGGTGTCCCATCGGCCGCAATTAATCATAACTTTTGTGCGCCCCTCGCTATAGAGGACGACGCAACCAGATCCGATGCGAACGTTTACTGACCGATGTTTCAACGTTTTCTATACCATCCGAAGAACAAGTGCTTTTCCAAACGTCACGTTACATATAAGAAAAATTAAGTTTTTGTCTCTCTGGTACTCTCGTTTCGAGCAAAGGATTTTCTCACTTCGTTCCTGTGTACACAAAGCTTGAAAACCTACAGATCTTCTTATATAGAGAGAAGAATAGAAAATATTTTTGACTTTCTCTTATTTCCTTTTCAGATCTGCGGTAACGTGCGAACCGAAGTCCCTCCCAAACATACAGCACAAGCCGTTCGAGCTCAAATCACAAGATCACCACCAACACAAGCACAAACTCCTCAAGTTCCAGTTCCAGCTGTCTCACAACCGCCTAACGTTGTAACAAATGGAGTTAACTCTGGAGGCGGCTCAAAATGACGTAATCGCTTGATGAAACCAAAAAAGAAGTACATTTGCTAGTCAATTTATACCTTATAAATATTTAAAAATAAATGAGGCATTGAAGGTATCTTAATATAAATAAAGTAAACTCACCATTTAAAATGTAAGTTTAAAGTTCTAGGTTGTAAGATTAAATCTAGCTCAGTCAGTGTATGTGTACACTAGCATGAACTCTCTTTATTAAATACAAAAGAAAATCCTCAACTTTATTACAATGTTACCGAAATGATGCTCTCCTTTATCGTTTATATTAAGCTATAAGATTGTAAACTTAAGTTTAATTTTTTTTTATCCATTTGAATATTATGCCATTTTGTTTTGTCTATAAGAATAAAATCAATTTGTCTTTGTGTCCACTACCAAAGGACTCGCATGTGAATTTATTAGGCGGTTAAAAAATAAATCTTACATCTCCCAAGTCACAAAATTGAATCTCAATTTTGAAAATAAATACAAGGACCGTGCAATAAATAGTCGTTAGCTATTTTTAATTTATATTTTCGATAGATTTATATGTTCCTGTATAAATATGATCTAATGTCTGTCCAACTAGCCTTCTCCATCGCAGCACTCAAATCTGTTTTTGTTACGCTTTACCAAATATTATGAAATTAACAAATTTCGTTGCAGAATTTTAGTCAGTCAACCTCCAAACATTAAATAGATTTTAATGCACAAAATGTAGTTCAACCAATCGATTCTCATATCATAACATTTTGCATTTGGAATCAGACAATTTTATATGTAGATTATAAACGCACCAGATTCAATAAATTTGCACATTGTTCAAATAGATCCTTAAAATTTGTGTATTTTGTAAATTTTTCCGTCAGGTATTATGTAATAATGATTGACGATGTGAACTCAAATTGATTGTCTCCAATTGAAACGCTACAAATTTTGCTCAAAATTTCTTTATTGTTTTCCAGAATTTAGCAAATGTTCATTGGACAATTTTATTTTACACAATTTGTTAAATGGAATCGAATAAAATTGAAAACAAAAAAATTAAATAAGTCTGAAATTTATTGGCTGCTGGACAAAAATGATAAAATCGCGTAAGTATATAAGCTTAATAATTATTTGGATTTATTTGTAACATGTTCCAAACAACAATCTGCAGGGATGAGGATCTACGAGGGAATATTTGTTAAGGGATCAAAAAACAGATAATTTTCGGTTGTTTAGAATGGAAATTGATGTGTATATATGCAGCTAGTACGGAATTTCACAGTTTATTACTTAAAGATTCTGGACATTTCTATGCCAACCTGTCCAAGAACAATAGCTTTGGTCAATCATACAGAAACGATAAGGAGCTATCTTGGAATGTATAAGAGTTGATAAAGTACAAGTTGAATGGATGTTGCAGTTTTTTCGTAAGAAATGTTAAGCTGACTTTTTTCAATGTTCGTAAATTCAATGTTCGTGATGCTCATGGTGGCTTACAACAGCACACTTTTGTATTTTCGTACGTTGTAAAAAGTGCTAACGAAAGCAATCGAATCGCTCCTTAAACGCTAGACGAAAATCAACTCTTCCTTGATACACATAAAACGGAAATACTACACTACCGTAATATGATCCTTAAATGTTACCAACTTATCCTGCATCCAACTAGATTTTTGGTTATGTCTAATTTTTTCCCAACCCATGAATCCAGAAGTTCGCTCTCATGAAAACACGTTGAGGATTTTGTCGTCGTCGTTTTGACATTGTCTCATTACTTCAAGATAGTTTTAAAAGTCACTGGACCCATCTAGCGATGTCCTCGAATGTGTGGACTCTTAGTTGCAACGCAAACGAATCGGAGAGAATTGTTATTTTCTTATATCCTAACATATCACACTTTTTTCCAATACTTATGATAAATTCCCAACATACATGTTTGCATCTAATCTGATCCTCCCAAAATCATGGGCAATTAATTTCCCCTTCACATCTAAATTTGCTATCCACATTATCATCTACAACCTGCTATGGGAATTAGCTCCTTGACATGATAAGCCTTTTCCTTAATGAAAGACAACAAGACATTCAACTTGTCTTGGGAACAAACGTCCCTCAGGAATCTTCACTGTCAAACTGCGTGTATCGACGACCGCAACACTTGAATCATTTGCCCCTATACCCTTCTTTGACTGACTTCATTCGACTCAACACGTTTTTCCTCAAATGCCTCATATTCTAACTTGCTGGAATCTCTGTTGCTAGCACAGATCATGTTGTGATTAAATCCTATTCCTAACCCTTGTCTGTCCCGCGAGTCTACCAATATCAATCATCCTAGCAATGACCATAGACCACTCACGGTGTCGGGTCTTTTCGAACTAGATGTGGAAGCCCTTGGCTCATGGTCTCTGTTTTTCCACCACCTCTTGGACTGTGAGACATAATTTTGTGTTTAATAAATATTTTTTTATCAGTATTCTCAAAGAAACAACTTAATTCGTATACAACTATTCCCCCCGAATGGTGCTTTTGATTCGAAACCGCATGCATCTCAATCGTATCCTTACTCTGTTTTTGAAACTCAAAGACACCATATCCAGGCCATTGCGAAACGCTAATATACTACGCTTTTTTTTTCAAAGATGGACTGGGGCTCATGTCAGTGGGTCTCTCATCTGTCAAAACTGATGGTCAATTTTAGCCACCTCCGACTGAAGAGAACAACGAAATTGCTGAAAGATTTTTTGACATGTTCTGTACCATATAGAGAATTAATTGCCATTCCGAACGTTACGTTACATAGTTTAAGAAAAATTAAACTTTCGTCTCTCTGGTACTCTTGTTTGCAGAAAAGGACGTTCTAACTCACACGGGTTGAAAACCAGCAGGTCTTCTTATAAACTCTGGGTGGCTTGGGTCCGCCGGGCCTTGCTTTGTGGGTCTCGAGGACGCGTTTCGGCTGCATACAGCCATCTTCAGCTCGTTCAGCAGCAGAACGAGCTGAAGATGGCTGCATGCAGCCGAAACGCGTCCTCGAGACCCACAAAGCAAGGCCCGGCGGACCCAAGCCACCCAGAGTTAATTTTGGCCTGCGGCAACACCAAAACGAACTTCTTCTTATAAAGGTGATTACTAAGCTTATTGTTCGATGTACCAACCCTGCGAAATAAAGAGTTGGCTCTAAAGTTAAGCCCCCAAAAGGCGCTGAGAAGCGTAATTTGGCTAACAGAATGCTTGATCGATTTTTCTTTTCCAAGAAAACTTTATTCTCGGATGATATACGTTCTCTATATTAAATTTTCACGGGTAACTTAATATGCAAAACTGCTACTGTTAGAGTGTAAATATATCTTAAACATTAACCTGAAAGGCTACTTCATTCGCCAAAAGCCACTTCTTGGATTGTGATGTGAGGACAATGATTATTTGGCTCGCAATTGTGGTTAACCAAAGAGGTCACTAAGTAACTGTTAATTGGGAGCGATATGTGATGATGATTGGAAAATTTTCTTTTTACCTTTTGAAAATTTTGTTGATTTTAGTTGGAACGCCACGTTCGAATAGGATGGAACAATGCTGGCAAGTCTAACATGTCAACACGCGTTGCTCGTGAACATTTTGGTGGAAAATTATTCCCAGTTGAGTTGACAGAAACTGGTTCCGCCTAGAACTGATTTGACATCAATAGACTTTTTCCTGTGAGGCTGCACAAATTTCATCGTTATACAGCAACAGAGCTCCTTGTCTCTGCATCAATCAGAACAAAATATCCGGGAGCGGTTGACAGCGATCATAGAGAGGATGTTCTGAATAATATTTGAACATTTTTAGCTCCTATTTACAAGCATTTCAGCAAAATACTGGAGAACTTTTAAACGCCGCTATTTTTAATAATTTTCTTTGCCAAAGACATCAACCATTAACAGCAAAATCTACGTCGAAGAAGCCCTCACACAATGAACATATTGCTATAATAAGGTTGCCATTTTTTCATTGGAAATACATTTAAGTTAAGAATATTTGTGGTTTTTAAGTGGGAATCTTTTAGAGCGGAATGATGACAAGCAGAATATCATTGACTAAGGGCGAAATATGTGCCATATTGAACCCAACAGACGAAAGAAATGGCGATGAACGTCACGGAAGTGACAGCGAATTAGACGGTTTTTTGATAGAAGAGGACCAGCAGAGCAACCAAGAAGATGAATTTGTCGATAATGAAGAAGGTTCTTCTCGACCTGTATTTTCAGAACTTGCGAGAACATGGCCCTCGCATACTTATCAACCTGTATCAACCAACGCTGCGAGTATTTATTTCGTGATTTTGAATAATATATTTACTACTTTCAGCAGAAGATTGTTGATTGTTGTTAATTTTTTTTTTTCGAAAATACTTTATGTTTATATGTTTATTTTATGATATAAAAATTTCAAGATTTTTTGCCTGGATTTTAAATACTAGTGTATAATTGGAACGTTAAGAAATCGTGCGCCTTTGAAGCGTATGGTTATCTTTTTTGCATATTTCCATAGCGGTAAGGATATTTTTTATGATGATGAAGGTGACAATGAGTCGTAGGTTCTTAGTACCAATTAAACGAGCCCCTCAGGAATAAAATGCTGTATCTGTCAATCTGTCTGCTTCCTTCTCGTAGCACATAAAGTTGCGTCCTGTAATGGCATGTAGTTTTTGAGCATGAAATAGACCGTCTTGCACAACTTCGACAAAAAACCAGCAAAAATCCTTTTTCAATTGTTTTCAGGAGCGTTTTCCTTTCAAAAACCTTAAGCTTCGAAACCAACTTGTTAACATGCAGTGTTGGGCGAGGAAGTCGTAATGATTTTTTATACTCTTTCTTCTACCAATTCCCTATTACATTATTGTAATGAAATTCTCTAATCCAATTCTCTATTGTACCTGCAGGGATCGTGCGCAAACATACCATTAACCGCAGTTCCAATGCATCAATGATTTTGATTAGTTCTAAGATTTGGTAACATCCATAATAAAACATGACAACTTCCTTTGTAATTACATTTACCCCTTCCTCGTACCATGCTATACTCTCAATTCAGTCGTTGATAACTTTCAAGGCGTTATCCTTTCGTCTTCACCGTCAACAGGAGCTGAACACGAGAAATACGTATTGTTATAGAGAAGAGGAGGAAGCGGGCGGGAGGTTGAGTAGTGAGTTAGTAGTAAGTGAGTTAGCTAGGAGGCAGCGAACGTGTAAGCTGGCAATAAGCGTCTGCAAATGATTTCAAAGGGCTTTGACGACAGCCTAGTGCCTGTTGGATAAAACCGCAGGATAAAGTCTTGTGCTCATAGACGAATGGTGTGCGAGTTGGTAATATAGATGGAATGGGCTAGCATGGCATACCAGCTGTGCTATGTGCACATAACAAGTGTCAATTGCACAATTTCAGTGTGTACCCTCAAACGCTTTTGTTGATGGCACTCGAATGTTGCCAGATCCAGTTGTACAATGAAGCCACAGGAACAGTTGCTTCGGGACGAAGCCTTTTTACTCGTCGCTGTCGTAGTCTCTATTAGCGGTTTGTCCTGAAGTTGCTTGTGCGGACACTTTGTATTGAACGATTACTTTTAATCGTCAGTAGAGCCAGCTTTTTTATTTCCTCTTTTTTTTAAGTATTCGCGTCTTGTACTGCATTAATATTTGATCCGAATGCAAGTTCACTGAAACAAACTGCTTGTGGCATTCAGTCACTTTAATTTTTTTTGAATTACGTTGCTTGATAGAACCAAAGTTTTTATCCTTTGCTTCGGGAGAAGCGCTATCTATCACTCTATGAGCCATTTCTACAAAATAAAAAAAATGTTTAGAGTCAAACCTGGCGATCTGTTAAGTAAAAATGTAAAGTGTAATGATAAAGTGTAAGATACATTTGAAATTCCGTTGTAACTCATGAGAAATTAGGCTCCTGCGAGAGCCAAATCATAGAATTATAGAAAATTTTACGATACACAAACAAAAAGATTACATTCAAGCGTCAAGGAGGAAAGAAAAGTCAGAGCTCAAATTTTTTTCACTGTATGAAAAAATACAGTGGACTTGTGTCCTAGTTAGGCGGACAGTGGACTTGCGTTACTGCCCGCGCTTCAAGGTAATCCACGGAGTAGATTGGAAAGTTATTGAAATCTATCCATGAGTATTTCATTTTTATAATCTGGTTGGGACTAGGTTTCTCCACAGCAGAAGGTGATGGGAAAAATTAATCAACTCCAAAATTATTGAGCCCAAGGATGAATTAGTAATGCCCAGAGAGAAAGAGGAAATGCATTGTGTAAGGCTCAAATGACCCACTCATATCCACCGCATTGGAGTCGGTAGTACACAAAAGGAGTAAACTGTTGGAGTGAGTCACTTGCAGGGAATAATTTAGCCTTAACCAGGATATTCTCGTATTAGATGACCGAAAGACGTTGCCATTACTTCGTAACTAAACGTCACATATTTCGATTTAGAAACGTTCGCGGCAAAACTGCAAAATGTAGCGTAATAAGAAATGTGCTTACCGATTACCATAAAGGATACCCGGCCAAGCATTATTTTACCCCGATACAATCGCATTCAACCGCACACCGGTAATTTGCTGACATGATATTTGTGGGGGATTGTTATTTTCAATTTCATTGTGCCATAAACGAGCCCCTAATAGATTTCCTTTTGACTGTTTGCTGAGGTTCAAGATACGAGCATCTAATACAGATCCTTTTTCATTTATCCCATACACATTACTCGTATACTTAGTCATTCCCGGTCCCGACGTACACACAGGCCAACGGCTGCAAGGAACTCTTATCTCTTTATTTACTTTCAACACTCATTGCAAAAGTATCACGTCGTAAGCTTGAAGCTTTCGCTTACGCTGAAGCATGCTTTATCTCGAATTGCAGTGTCAGACATTTTCCAATTATCTGTAGCGACATGATTTCGTGGACAACAATACCATCATCATGATTCTTCCTCTTGATGGTGTTTGCTGATGGACAGGGATGAGGTTGGACGCGATACATGTAATGAAATTATCAGGCAATCTTGGGGTATGTTCTTTTGGTCAGTACCACAATTAGTGAAGTGAGTAAGGACCTTCTTACCATCAGGTAACTCCTCAGGACCGAATACCGTTTGAATGTTTTTCTAAGTTCAGTAGTGAATCAGTAGTTTCACTCAACTCATAACGAAGCAATCGATGGAAACCAAACGATCCTTTCCAGCAATATCAAATCCCTGCAACTTCTTTCAATTGAATAAAACTTTTTCGTCGTCCATAAACACTACGAGTAGGAGCAAAGGGATTCTCGTCGAGAGCCTCTGAACGATGCGTGTGAATTGAATACCCCATGAAACAGGATCCTTGGCACTTGTGTGCGTAACATTCACTGGCATCCTGAGATATCGCATCATGGGGTGTATGAAAGCACCTGCACAGGTGTCTTTATGCGAGGTGTGTGTCATTTTGATTGCCATGCCTGTCAATATTTGAATTTGAAATTAGATTTTGCGAACCTACACGCGAACGTATCACACTTGCGGGTATGTTTGTTGAAAATGGAAAAGTATGGGCGAGTGATTTTTCAGTGATAAGCATAAAGTTCACAGGTTCAATTCGAAGGACTAGATTGAAATGAGCATAACATGTTGGTGGGTGAGACCTTTTCAAGCTTTCTGTACACAAGAGATTGAAAATAAAATAATTTGTTCTGACTTTTCTTCAATTGGAAAAGTGGTTCAAAACGCAAAATTTTCTTTTGCTTATTCACTCGTTGCATTTTCTCAACGATATTTATGAGTACCAAATATGTTTTAAAGTAAGGAACTAGTCGGAACCTCAGAGGGAAAACGGAAAAAACGGAAAAAATGGAAAAGGACATTTAAGGGTGTAAATTATGAAACTTCTTAAAGGGCAACCAGTGTGAATATTCTGGTTATTGAAAGCAATCCTGAAAAGCTGCTGAGCTTCTCGATGAGGCACAACTTGATAGATTTGCATACCATAGTCTTCAGTTCATCCTTTTGATTGAAATTTTTTCAACTTTAAAATTGACTGACCTTTAGATATAGGATTAATAATTTTTATGTTATTCATTCATACTGGAATGATTTAATGTAACTACACAGAAATTTCTTGCAAGTCACCCCAACTCGTGGTTCTTCGGCAAGCTGCATTGCGATCTATTGGCATTTGCATGGAACACTTTTGGGACACTTTTGCTAGGATTGCTTTACCCCTACTGAAATACTGATTTTTCCCTTTTCGAATGTGGCTACCAGAATCGGTTCACGTCAACTGCTGCTCGGAGGATTGCCAGGATCACTTAGCTTACGCTGACACTCAACTTGTCTACTGGGACACTTTTACTACGATCGCTTCGTCTCCACCTAATCTATTAGAGTTTCTTCCTTACAGTCTATCTACCTCAAGACTGTGTCTTCCTCAATTCAATGACTACAGAGAACAGCCGCCCTATAACTTCTTGTTCCTTTCGTTTTTATCCTTTTGATGGCTGACCGTACTCGCTCCCTCCGTTAGCCGCTTGTCCCTTTCTTTGTAATCCTTTACCCGCTCAAATGGACCGCGGTAAATGCGGACTACTGTTAATTCACTACCCTAAGTTCAAAGTCTACCACTCGAGCGCTGCCTCCCAAAGTGGAGTGTTTAGTAATCACTGCATTACCTTGTAAATGACGAATCAGCTGTTCGGCCATGATTTTTGTCATTTGTTTATAAAAACTTCCTCTCTGGCTTGCGTTCCACAATATGTTGATTTGCGGTTACTGGGATTTGTTGTTTTCTAAGCACTTATTGAATAACTTTCGCATCATTCAAAATGTCTATTATGCGAATGTGGAAAGTTTAGAGGTTTAGTGTTTCATAGCACAATTAAGATTAAGTTATTAGAGACGTTAAAATAATTTCCTACCAAAACGATCGACTTTGGTCGATGCGTGAAGTCCTTGCATGCTTTCATAATACCTTATATTGTTTTTATTCTCTTTCAAGCTGTGAGTTTTAAGTTTTTATCGGCGAAAATTTTCAAATAATAAACTTTTCAGGAGATTTCTTCTTGTTGTCGACAAAATATCAAGCAGAACCCGTATACTCCTCATATGAATGTATTATCACGTATACAACAATGTACCCAGATCTAGGACACTAGTTGTTGCCCAATCCCAATTTTCGAAGTACTTGCTATATTCAAAGCGCTCCTGACTGCGCTTATAATATGGCCGCTAGTTAATTACGAAACTGTCAAATGCAAAAGTATTCAAAATGAGGATTCCTTGAAAGAGATTTTAATTAAAACCTTGAAAGTGACGGCGGGTAGTAGTTTGTTAATGGCAATTGAAATTATAAACACCAATGACCTGGTACTACCACTATTAGTAATATTGGATCTGATTAGAATTCTCTTCAAACGACATGTTCACACCACAGCCATCACCATCAACCGTTTCCAATGTATGCAGAAAGGATTTGTGTCATCAATTTGTAAGGATGGTTGAACGTAGAAATTGGAATTTTCTACACTCAACGTATAATGCAAATTATACCTAACGTAAATTTATGTGATGGTCGGATCATTACTCTATTTGGGAAAATGTTCGTACTATAAAAAGTATTTCTCGAAGGAGTGTCCACAATCCTTTTCATAAAGTTCCACGTAATATGATAGTATGCAAACAATTTGCACGAATCACACTGTAAACAGTGAAAAAATAAAGGTATCTGCATGAGCTCGCAGGAAATATATCCTTTTTTTGGACTTCGCTCGGTGTCCTTTAACCATTGTGTGAGTTTACGAAATGATAACTCTGGCCAGAAAGCCATTAGCAGGATAATCCACGTCTAACATCAAACCCATTTGCCAAGCCACCTGCGATACTTTGCAGCGCTATCTAATGTGATATTCTTTATGTGTTTTTAAGTTCCTAGACGAAATGTTACGTGACTTACATCCTATCTGCCAGCTCTACACGTGGGTTTCACTCCAAATTTGAAACCATCAATATGCTTCCTTCTCGCCTGCACACTTTTGCTAATGTACGTGTGCAGTTGCTATGCTTTCCCTTTGCAACCACTCGAATAATTGATACTTAATTACGTAACAAAAATAACAGGAATCTCATGAAACAACCCACCTTACTCACCAAGGATAGTTTGTTGGAATTCGGTCGTTTTACGTCAGCAAATTATCTTGCCCGAATATTTTATTACGAACAGTCTATTGAGTGGGATTTGTGCTTTAAGACAGCATAGTTAGTAAAAATATCCTTGATATCCTTTCAGATGGTTTTCTGAAATAATTTCAAATATAAAGTATAAAGCCCAAAGCTTACGGGGATGTGCTTTGCGTTGAATTTGCTGTTATTGTCACATTTTGAGGGGTTCGATCCCGATTATAAATGTCAAAGGAAACAAAGCTCAAAATCTCCAGTTTTTTAGAGATTCTCGCTGAGTAGTATTGGTTTTAAACGTATACTCTTCCTCGTTCATTGTAAACAAAAAGAGTGTCGAGTGTCACCGAGAACAGTCAGGAAACGGTGGTTCAAATTCATTATTGTGGATATCAAATCGGTGCTCGGTTTTTTTCTTAGAGGACGCTGCCATGGAACGCAAAATGGAACACAAAAACGATTCGAAAATTCGAAAAATGGCTAAACATGATTTTTCTGTTACCGCTGCGGTTTGTCACTGTATTACTTTGATTTGAAGAAGCAAAAAAGGAGAGAAGGGATCCAATTTTTTTTTAATGTTCTCCGAATGAAGTTTTGCGAGTTTCATCCAGATATGCCGTTCGCCAAAACCAAACACCAAAGATGACACACCGCAGATATCACACCGCCAAAACGAGTATGTCAACGATACAAGGAGACCGTCGGGGAATGCCGGAGCTTCGTTCGGAGAGCAAAAGAAAAATAACTTTTCTACCCTTGTTGGGAAAAACGGAGCATAGCGAAACATTCACACAAGGCATAGAATAACGACCAAGTTGAAGCTACCATATGTCATCTCGCTTCGATATTAAATTTTCAGGAAAAAATTCACGAATATAACTTCCCAGTACAGATTCAGAAGACGTTGCGCAATCCTACAAGATCTACATATTTTGTCAAAAAACAATAAAAAACTTCCAAATGTCACGTGGAAAGGTGGGTTATCCCCTTCACATTTAGCCCTGGATTAAAAGTTTTTGTGAGACCTCAGTTCGTTTAATAAACGTGCGGAAATAGCAGTGCAAAAGTAGCAAATTTTTTGCGAACTTTCGAGAATGCTCCTTCATGTTTCCAAATTATGGATTCATGATACTTCAATAACGGTAATGACGTTTGATCAAGTTACCGTTACAGTGAAAACGTGTCTCATTCGAGGACATTTAATATTGTTCAAAGACGTCAAATCAACCATTTGCTTGATGAAAGTGAGTATCTCAATATAAGCTGACGCCATCTTGAACAATCGCCATTTTGAATCATTCGTAGCATGGTGGGTTGGCGAAAATATTACAGTACCAGATACCACAGTACCAGATACCACAGTACCAGGTAAAGATACCTTTACCAGATTTCCCTTAATTTTGCGACGGTCTTGGTTGCATCGTCCGTAGTACGTTGATTCTCGATCCAGTCTGGTTAAAAATTTTAAGTCACTTCTTCGGTAAAGCAATCGATAAAAATCACGCTTTACTTTTGCGAGAGTCAGCCGCACTTAGCACTTAAGCTTCGCTATTGTAAAACGTTCCACTGCCATTGATTTTCCAAAAAAAGGACAATAGGTGATGGTATTAAGAAATTCAAATCGCAATTTCTGGAACTCCCGTTCACATAGACAAAAAAGAAAATTATAAAAACTTTCAAGGGCGTTATATTTTTAAATTATCCTTCAAACGGTCGCAAGGTATACATCTTGCTTGCGAATTCGAAGTTTACACTGCAACTGATATTTATTTATCCATCCGAAAAGGATCGTGGTCAGCGAAGGATCATACTAACTACAATTATGCAGCCCATACACATTAAAGGGTACTCAGGGATCATAACACATCAAATGTTGCTGTCCATGCTGAGTCTCGTGACCAATATTTCTTGCGACAATCATAACGTTTACAATTTCAAGCGTGTACAGAGACACCTAGAACTATGTCCCCTTTTTTGCTCAGACTCTTTCGAACTCTTATTCGTGGCAGATTACTTGCCGTTTAAAAAAGATGTCAAGCAATCGTACATTCTGTTCACCACAATTAAAAACTGTGTGAAGCGCTGCATAATGGTAGACAGATTGCACTTCTATTTCACAGGACGAAAATCTTTTTAATGATGAATTGTAATCATATGATTTGAAGAAATTATAATTCATTTTGCTTCAATATGACGTAACGATAAATTTACCACCGAATGAAAATACTCACTATATGCAGGTTCCTTCAGGAATTTCCTTTGAGAAAAAGTCAGTCAGGTATAACCATTCTTTTGGCGATTTCCGGATTTTTTGCGTGGCTCTGAACCAACGGTCATTTCGTTAATGACCATGTAACCCATTCCAATTCATTTACGAATCTTTTTTTTTCAATCTTTGCTTAACCGCCACCAGCCGTATCTTATCCTTTCACTGTCTCAGCAGAAAAACAGATTTCCAAAATAGTATGGATTTACGTGTTTAAGGGGCGAAGGGGGGTGTTTGCGGCGATCCGAATCCTAAAAGCAACAGAAGTGTCCTGAAATTATGGCAACTTTGCGATTCATTTGCTTCGCTTTCTCGCTTGCCCTGCGTGGCAATCGAGTCCAGCGATAAATTTGTCATATCGCCCTTAATATCCTTCGGGATGGAATAATCCAAATTTATTGTTATAGATTTCTGTACTCGGTACAGGACTTTCTGGTGTATTTTTTCCCATGCTAAGGATGAGGCTGGAATTGAGGCTTTGGTCGTGGACGAGTTTCATCGCGTCTCGTCTCATCTCGCGCTCGTTCTTAACGCTTTCGTGTGCGTGTGTTTGCTGGCAAAACGGTTTCCGCATGGGGCCACAGATGGCACATTCAAGTAATTGCAGGCGCTTTACGTGGTGGTTTCGAAAGGACCAGGTGCTTCTGATGGCTCTTTATAATTGGGCCTTCGACATATTGAATTTTTCGAGTTGTTTTTAATACCATACCGCCGGCCCAACAAACGAATAGAAACGCATCGAATCGTTATATTCGCCTGATGGCTCCTCTAGTTGCTGCCGCTGGATTGTGCGAGGGAGGACAGGATATCAATTGGTATTGAGAATTTATCGATACAAGACCAGTGCAACAGATTTCAGAGAAGGTATGCTGGAAGGAATGGATCGAACAGTAGAAGCGACTTGCAAAGTCCAAGCTTTTGCCACTTGAATGTCTGTCCTTGAAGCTCTCCGTTGAAGCAACACTTCTTGTAGAGCGTGTTCTATCGATACTTTAGTTATTCGCAACAATTCTACCGTCGATACTCTGGCAGAAAGAAAGAACTTTTTATTTGAATAAAGATATGACCACCAAAGTTATACCAATTCCACTGACATTTATATCTTGAGATTCTTTGGTTGCTTCGCGCGGGCGTTCCGTTATGGTTATTTCGGCTGTTTCCAAACCGTCGGCAAATAGCGAGTACTCAGTTTCCATTATTTATTGGCTTCATCTTGCGCATACTTTGCATCTGTGGCTATTCTTGGGATATATTTCTCTACTTATTTTATTGCTAATCGATCTAAAGTTATTTGAATATGCGGGCATTAACGTTTATTGCAATGTCACAATGAAACTTAGTGTGTTCGCAATAAGCCTGCGAAGAAAAAAAGGAACACGAAAAAAACACACAGAATACTCACCAGTGAAATGGAAAGCCGTAAATATATTTTTTTTGAACATGGAAATTTTGGATAATTGAAAGACATAAAATATGAAACACAATTGACTAGATAAAATGGATTTTTCTGTGGATAGAATTAAAACAGTTAAAGGGAAAGTAATTGTGATCATTATTGAATTTTTACGATTAAGAGCAATTAACATCTGTCCTCACCGAAAATGAAGAATCTTTTTGAGCTATATTTATACCAGCGAATATTAATTTTAGCAAGTGTTGGGATTTTGGTGCTTATTGAATTTGTTATTAAACAGGAAGATTCGAAATACCACATTACCAAACAACACGAACAGTGACTAAGCTCAAAATGCCTTTCCCCATACTTAATAAATGCCTAAAACTTACCATGTATAGCTTCTAATATCTACGGTAAAAGTTCTTCCTGCTAAAAAAACCTGGTACAAACAAATGACAGCGCTGAAAAAGGTCGCCCAAAACGAACCGTCCGGAAATTTGAAAACTCACCCCGGATTGGATTGATTCAAAAAATACATACTGACGTGGCAGGAAAACTACGTTTGCGCTTGAAAATGCGGAAGTTGTGCTCCTTCGACGAAATTTAGCCTTATGAAAAGGGTTTTGAAACGTTTTTCAACTCATAACCGACTTCATCGCACTTTCATATTATCTCAATTAGGAAAGAGTTGGAAAGCAGAGAGAACATCGAGATGGAATGCATCAGGAAGGACCATATTGATCTGTCCTCACAATGTATTATGAAAAAAAAACAGCAGAAAAACGTACTTAGCGAGGAAAATACGGACAACATTTTTTTTAAGTCTGCATTTAAGGGTCAAATGTATCATCGGCAGAAGGTATTAACTGCTTTCTGCCGATTCACTAAGGCATAACTGCATCGGCATTAACTGCCGTTAATCTGATTGACATGATCCTTAGGAAGAAGAATGCGAAGATGACGATGCTACATTTTCCATGCATCTTTACTAGGTGTGATACTGATGTCAACGTTCAATTTCACGTTTCCATCAAACTGATTTGAGGAAAACTCGTATTATAAATCAGCTGCTTACTTTCAGACATATTTAATGAGTCTACTGCGTATTACTAAGAAGATTATAAGGTTAGAAAAATACTATTCATGAAAACCATTCCTTTTCAATCTACTGTCCCCCAACAATCGCTGTTTATAGTTGTTCTAGAAATTCGATTTCCTCTGACAACTAGCAGTCTTTGGAAAATATTACTTCAACTTTTACGCGTTTGATTCATCTGACAGCATATAAACTCGTTGTCAACAATGCCATTTGACACTTCAATGTAATCAATGTATCATGAACAGAGCGTGGATCGAAACGATAGCATTGAACGATTCGTTAACAGGATGAGTATGTGCCTTGATTAATTTTAATTTAATTTTTTATGTTAGTTAATGTTGGACTCTGGAATGAAATGTATAGGATTTATTTTTAGGATTAGGATTTAAGCAGCAGTTAGGATGCTGTTAACTTGTTATATGGAATCTAAAATCATAAGAAGTCTCTGGAGAACATTAAAGTGGCTATTTCAGAATAGAGATGTTAGTATTATATAATAATTTAGATAATTTATACAATAATTTAGGAATGAATTGATGATCTTTGATGAAGAGGACCACGATCTACACCTGATGGTAGACATCGATTACGAATAGCTTTAAATCTTTGCTAGACTACATTGAAGTCTCCATAATCTGAAATATTCTATAGAATAACTGACATAGCTGGATAGCTGGCCGTTCCGGACTCTTAACCATAAGATAGAATCAGGCAGCAGCAGAACGATTGCTTCACCCAAATACATCTGGCTGTCTTAGCATTCTATAATTTTCTTTGGGATCTTGAAGGATATTCTACAATTTGTCTATGACGCCAATTCTCTTTAAAGACGTTTCACATATTGAGAAGGTTGGAGAAAAATACAAATTATGTGCTAGTATCCTGTTGCTCATAAATCTACTGCGATCAAGCATGTTTCATATCAAATAAGAGTTCTCTCAACCTTCTTCCATTTGTTCTATATTGTCAATGTTCATTCTCATGCCTGCCACATACAGTGCCACGTTCCAAACTACGGAAGTAACACAAATCCAGAATATACGTCAGGATCAAATTTAAATTAAGAGGAATTAATCAAAAATTTGCTAATTGTACGCGCCAAATGTAAACAAATCAACAGTAGACAAAGTTATACTTCTTCTTTATCCTCCATCCATCCGATTACTCACTACCTTCATTTTTGGCTGATTGTCAAGCAGAGAACGAACGAAAAGGGTATTAACATCCACGCATATACTAGCTCGTGATAGATCCAAAATGAATTGGTTTCCACCGAATCTCACTCATCTTTCCTTTACTAATCGAAGTATGAATGGGAAAACGTGTTCATCTGGAGTTTCTCACGGAGCAAGCATTCGTGCTCACTTAACACCATAGTACAATTGCTACCCCTGCTGTTAATGTTCTTAGTGTTATTTCATGCGACAGTGTTGCCAAGTTATATTCGAATAATGCCGGTGATTTGGTATTCCTTGAAAGAAATGGAAGACATAAAGTTTATTTCAGAGCTGGTTGAATGGTTGCTGCAGACCAATCTGGTTTTGTTTTCATGTCCACATGCTGAAGATAGGTGTGGAATATAAAATATCGTCCTGGATCGCCAAACAAGAATAAACTTGAAAAGTGATTTCAGATTAACTTTTTTGACAGAGATCAGGTTTGTGTGTGTGCGTCTCCAAGCTAAATTTCAAAAAAGAGAGGCTCTTTGCTCACCTACGTTATAACTTACGATGAAACGCTGTTGTATCACTATATCCCCGAGTTGTAACAAGCGAGCAAAGAGTGAAAACAGGAAGATAAAGTTGGACCAGTGATTGCCGACTGAAAAGAGCTTGTTTACGTTTCCTTGAATATTGTGGCTTGTGACATGTTCATCGTCATGACGCTGTAGTCTCTATTGCGTCCTGAATTCCCACGTACAGTCACGGTCCATCAAATGTTTCCAACGATTGAAAAGCCTTACAAGTAAGTCCATCTCGTCATCAATTGAGACTGGTCAGCACTTTCTGGGTTCTCTCACTGATCTTCGTCCATTTCTCCCAATTCTTCTCTATTTCTCCCCGCCTCATTCATCCGTTTTGTATTGCCAGTCTATTGCAGCTTCCGCAGTTTTATAATTTTTCAGATGCTCTATCCTCGTTTTTCGTGACATGTTAGGTAGAAGGACATAATTTCGACAGGACAATGCTAAAATGAACTGAAATAACAGAACTGAAAGAATAAAACAATTTTGAAAAGTCACTGAATATAGTTATTCAACGCGATAATTAATTATTGAGCAATATTATAATACTAGACTTATGCTTGGACTAGAATCACCTCAAATGGATCAAAACCTTAAACCTGCGTTTTCGAATGCATGTTCTTCACTACAAAATTTTGTCTTATTGTCTTTTCAAGTGATTATGATGCATGAACTAAGGTATGTTTACTTTTCCGCAACTTTCCGGCAAAGGATTGGATAGTCCCTTTTGCTACTCTGAATGATCATTTATCCTTTTATTCAATCTCTTGTTATTGCCTCCATAATATATCATACTAAGTAATGTATGGTCCAAAAAACAGCTGGCAACACTACCAAGCCGTATTACATGCTGCCAATCCTAAAATGTACACTCCTGAGGCACAGCGTGTGGAAGGACGTTCAGGGTGCTTTAATCTTTTTGAAAAACAGGAGCAGCTGCGACTCAAAGCTTTCGAATTATTGGGAAATGGCATTTTTCCCATGTAGACAAACACTTTGTCTCGGCGAAAGTTGTTTTCCTTCCACGTTTACTATCCTGTTGGGTTTTCCAACTCATGCCATCCTCCATGTCATCTCCTCGATCTGACCGTATTGAGTTAGCTACACGAAGGATTTTTGTATCGCACGATGTGCGCTCCACACCAGGATATTGGAGCGCCATGTCCGGGTAACCAGCTTCACCGTTTGCCTCCAACCATTCATTCTTTCACCTCATATGCCGCTCGCCGCGCTCCCACCCCCTGCCCTCGATGGCTCGGCACAAATCTTGAGTATTGTAAAGTGTGATAACATAATGGATGGGAAATATTTCACTTGCACAAACTTCCGACAGATTTACCTTGTTTCGATAGAACGTTGGCGTTGGCGTTGGCGACACATGAGACTCCCTCACGCTCAAGTTCTCGTTTCCTGCTTATGTACAAGGATAGTTTGTTGTACTGGCAGACATTTGTTTGGTTTAATTTGGTACGGGTATTAAATGGGTTAATCGTTTATTTTTGGTTAATTCGTTCGGGACCTTTGAACGAATGTGGGCGAAACATTATTTATTTTACTTACATTTCGGTGTAACGTTCTGATTTATTTGCTCCTCGTGCTTTTTTGCTGAGTTTCACCAGAGGAGCGACTGTCAGTGATTTTCACAACTCCTTTTCTTCCAGGGATATTTGATTTTTTTTTTCTACTATATAACATTTTAAGCCAAACAGAAATGAAGAGGAATAAGGATACGGGAAAACAACTCTCTAAGAAAATGTGATACTTTTAACTCATATTGCATGATGACATATGTTCGCACCACATTTTTGTCGGATCTAATTTGTTATATCCTGCAAAGGGTTCTTCGTTCAGAAAGGTGCAGATGCAAATCGTATCTTCATTCTCTTGCGTTTTTATATATAGAAGTTCGTTGATGCGTTGCCAAAAGTCAGTATATGTTGAATTACATATCCACCGGGCCTTCCTGATCGTGTATGAAGACGCATTTCGGGATGGCCTTGTCATCTTTGGCCCGCGTTAAGCACGGATGCAGTATTGAATTCACGTCACTTTTTCTTGTTGTTCAGTGACAAACTGAATTTTAAAGGATTCATGAAAGTATATTTGAATTATTAAATTAATTATTGAATTAAATATTGTATTTGTTTATAGTTGATATTGCAAAATTCAAAAAATTACTTCAAAAATGATTTACTAGATTGTGTAATAGAACCACCTGTAGAGAATGGAAGCTTCCTTTTTTGAGCATAGCTAGGTAAATCCAGTTCGAAGTTTTAAGATCTCGATCTCACTTTTCGCTTTTGATTTATAACATATATTTGAGTTCGAATTTCATCCCTGCTGATTACCATCAGGTCCCATTTCTTTGGTTTTCTTTCATCAGGTCCCATTTGTTTGGAATAATCTTTGGTTTTTTCAGGCCATTACCGATCTAAATTGCATTTATTCAGTTTTGAAGTTACCCTGTCGGTAAGTCTACAATAGACGTATTTAAAGTTAAAAAGTGCAACTGCATAGGCAGTTGCAATAGTCTCAATTAATTTTAAACTGTGGAAGGATATCAAGATATATGTAAGATGAGATCCCTCCTGTATCATTCCAGGAAACCCCTCACATCACAAAGACAGCACCATCGCAGACAGTGCGTTCGCTGGCGACATTTTTCCGGCTGCCATATCCTGGAAGACTTTATGTTTTCTCACTCACATTCATGGTGCCAGCCCGGACCTCTGCACCAAACATAAGTATTAATTAGAGCACAACTAAATAGTAGTCATATATGAGTATAAATTAGTCATCTTCCGCTTCGTCTCTCAAAGATCGCCAACAGCCTGCTCAATACCAAACAGATGTATTCATTGTAATCAGGCCTGGTGTGTTCGTATTTGATATCATCTTCAGAAATTGATTCTCAAAAAGAAAAAGAAAAATCTTTCTCCTAATTCTGCGTTATATTTAATTGATTTTCGACCATTATCGCTCAGCCTTCCTCAACGATGGAAGATCCTTTGATCTATGACCAGGCAAAGTAAATACTTGTTCATTTGAATCTCCAAAGAACTAGCTTCTACAAGTTAATATTGGATTTTTTAATCACGATATAAATCCATTTGGTTCTTCTTGCGAGTGGCTCAATTTCAACAATCGTTACAGTTGACACTTCGTGCTCCAAAAGTTTCCAGGAACAAGTTTATTGGTGACTGGAAATTCAATCAATTTAAGCTCATTCCATTACCTCTTTTTAAGAAATATGCTTGCAAGAAACTATAACCCAATGAGCTAGCACTTTGTAGTTGTCGATAAAAACTTTACGCCATTGTCAAGAGTTGGTTAGAGATCTGAAACATCAACAGTTAACGCTCTATTTTAAACAAATGAATCTTACTTCACTCCTTCACCATTGGTAAACACTAGCGCTAGTGTCAGTAGAGAAAACTTGAAATTCCCATGAAAATGGTTTCCAACTTAACTAATCAATGCTTCAAAGCAATTCTTGTTCATACTTTTTGTGCTTATTTGAAGCTTGTTCTAGGAAAAGCTACCAAAGCTCAGAAATCAGCTGTTCTTAGGCATTGTTTTTGTGATTATGCACTTCAGAAACTTAATAAAAAGTTTAGAATATGTCAAAATATGACCTCAAGTTTATCACGGTAATTTTTAGAAATTAGTGAATGCAATTATGGAAGTTATTAAAGTTAAAAGTGAATTGGAAGTTATTTCAACGCTCGCAAATAAAGTTCAACAGTGTGCAAGTGAAGCGATAGACAAAAATGGCGTGTTTCGCGTTGGATTGTCTGGTTAGTATGGACATACAGACGATATCGTGAATATCTACTACAAAAGAATGCTTGAAAAGTGAATTACGGCTCAAGGATATGTCTTCAGATTTTCGCCTTGAGCTTGAATGCACTGCGAAAACATTAACGGTGTTATCTCAATGAAGGACATGATAAGATGGCGTTACAGGGTGATGCGGTCTGTCCATAGTTAGCTTGTGTTTGTAATTTCTGCAGAGCCTAAGACTGTTGGAAAAAAATTAAAATTAAATATAAATATTGTCCGATTTCAATAGGACGGTCACTCAAAGAATATAAACAACAGCATAGTATTCAAGCAATTATCATTGCTAAAGCATAGACAGTGCAATCAGTGCAAGAACAATATTCTACAAAATACTGAAGGTTGCCCATAATCCGATTGAGAAAATGAAACTACTTGTCGAATATCGCAATGAAAAATAAAACAAAAACACCTCATTAGATGGGAATGTTCTTAATCACACTGTTTTATTTTCCACCTAATTGTAACAAAGAAATATAAAGGACTTCAAGCAGCTGCCTCCGATAGGCCTTAGCCTCGAATAGAACCTTAGCTACATTGATTAAGGACGCTACGTCGGGCCGCAAAACAAATGAACTAAGTTAAAGTATATGAATATATATTTTACGCAATAAGACCATAAAACCATCTTGTCTCAATACTTACTAATGCTAAGAATACAAAAGCGGATTATTATGCAATTGATTATTAATCAGATCATTTAAAACATTTAACCTCATCTATATACAAGGTCCAATCCTTGCGCTGCTTTAATTTCTACACTACAAAATGGTAAAATGAAATCCTAAAGTTCTGCCCGCATGTTCTCAAAAAGATATGTTGCAAAAAGTATTAAGAAATATCGTTGAATAATTATTATCATTGTATTGATTGTGTTTTAATGGCAGCACCATTAAGGTTAAATCATATTGACGTGCTTGGAAATGTGACATTCACGGCAGGAATTTTTACATGGATAGTCGTCAACATGTCAAATATTTTGTATAGTCGCGTTGAAATTAGTGAAATTTCAGAAAAGATTCGGTATATTTAAATTTAGATTATTGTTTTAAAATATTTCTCAATGTACTTAATATGAGGTTTTTATAAAAACGCAGAAAAACTGCATACGAAAGGAAACATTAAGGCGTTTACGGTTAAGATGCTTTATCAAATCCAACAACATTTTTGTGGATGGTTGGAGTACGTTCGTACGCTTATTTCATATCGGTATTGTATTGTATACATCTTACTATTGTAACTCGGTTAGATCAATCTATTGCAAAAACTATAAACGAAATTGGTTTGATAAGCTGTCAAGATTGTTATACGAGAAAACTTGGTACGATGACTGTTTAACCAGTCGGTGATTTTTTGAACAAAATTATTTTTCCAGCAGAAAAGCCTTTTGTCTCTCCAAAAAAAAAAAATTCTGGACCTTGCTAGGTAGTAAGAAAACAACACATGCTTACATTTCAGATCAGTCTTGTAAAATAACTTATTTTTTAGACAAGTTCTTTAGAACTATGCCAACAACTGCATTTATGTGAGGTGCTTTCCCGTTCCGAATTTACTAAGGCAAGTTTGTTGTCTCAAGTTACTTAATTAAATATTTACAAGGTACGCTGGAAGCTCTATAGACAGTTTTGGGCGAGTAAGTTGCTAATATTCTTCGTGGGATTGTTACGCATTTTGTCATATATCATTGAATCTTTACCAATGAATCATTGAGCTCTTCAGCTGGAATTTTTGCTTTTTCTACGGGTGAGAAAATAGTATTTCCGCTAAAAATTACAGCTTTTGAACTGCATTAGCACAAGGTATTTGTAAATATTTATTCAGTATCAAAATAATTTTTTATTGATTTTCGTCAATAAAACTATAAATGCAAAAAACTGTCAAGTGTGTAGGATGTTCTCTGATGTTTATGTTTAAACAAACATCATATTGAGTGTGGCCGTTGGAATTGCACTGTGTGTTCAAAATAAAGATAAAATTTGCAGGACTTAAACAATTGTTATTTATTCTTTCACAAGCACAACATATATTACTTAGATAAAGTGGGAAAATATGCACTTTTGAGTTGCGCAATCTTAACTTGTAAACTTAGAAATCAACACCAATTTCAATTTTATTGGTATGCATTAAAATTTAAGATTATTGTTTTAACAAAATCTTCTTACGCCGTGCTCCATTTACAAATTTATCAGGTAAAATAAAACAATTCCGCTTAATTTTCAGCGGACTAATGATATTTGATGTGCATTCATCGTAAACTTTAATTGTTTCTGTATAAAATAAAATAAAACAAAACAAAAATCTTCTATTTGATTGGTGTTTGTCAACATGGTATCAGCAGCCTTCGTCGTCTTTAGTCAGATTTGCGACATTGACTGAGAAAATTATGATTTTGGTTGAACAATGATTTCGTGTCAGCAATCTTGAAATTTAATCTTTCATAATTTATAACGATTCAGATATTTTAGTTCGATATCAACGCGCAGTTTAATTGACATTCCTCTGTAAATGAATAATCTTAAAGCATTTCTTACATGATATAATAACTATGATCCCTACTAGCTGGCACAGATGGAAGAGCCATGTAGCAAAATCATGCTACCTCTGAGATGTAGATATTTCTCGTTAAGCTGAGAATGAATTTTGAACATGACAGTATTTGATTGATTGCCTATGTCGTCTCCTATCGTCTCTTTAGCCCTACGCAATGACATACTGGTTTCAATTTTTTAACAAAGATAAATGCAACAACTGTCTGCACGGATAGACATTATTTGCGTAGCCCTCGTTGGCAGGGATAAATTAAGTTTCACTCGGTCCATGGTCGCATGAAGTTGATCTGGTGAACGTTTTTCATTCAAAAATATCATCTAAATCATTCGTACTGCATTTTGCCACCATTAATAATGATACGTTGATTTTCTTGATTGAAAATTTGGATAGTTTATGTAAAAATCGATTGAAAATTAACCTCAAAACTAGCCATTCCAATATATTGTCTTACTTGCAGGCGGATCACTTATTAAATACTTAGCAGCTGGTCTTGCAGAAATATCAACGGACTGGTCCGAATGGCAGTTATTTTTATGTGATGAAAGATTCGTTCCAACTGATAGCGCAGACTCAACATTTGGATCCTATAAAGAACTCCTTATTCCAGCAACACAACTTAATGATTCGCAATTTGTAAATATTGATACTGCACTTAGTCTTTCTGATTGTGCAGCTGATTACCAGAACAAAATCCTGAATGCATTCCAAACTGATCTTCCTAGTTTTGATTTACTGCTTTTGGGAATGGGACCGGACGGACATACATGTTCCTTATTTCCAGGACACGCTCTCTTGACAGAATCCAAACTCTTAATAGCACCCATTTCTGATTCACCAAAACCACCCTCTGAGCGTGTCACTATGACATTCCCGTTGATCAACAATGCCAAGTGTTGTATTTTTGCAATGGCTGGACAGGCAAAAGCGGATATGCTGAAGGTAATGCGTCGGTCAGTTTTGTGAAGTTCAATTTAAAAAGGAAATTTTTTCAGAGAATATTGGTGGATAGAGACGCTCTACCTGCTGGTATGGTCAAACCGAAGACTGGAAAACTATATTGGATCGTTGATGAAGATGCTGGGCAGCATATCTCCACATAAATTGTTTGAGATTTTCATACTTTTTTACGAAAACTATTAACAATTTTTTATACGTTTTTGTCCTTTCTACATAATAAAAAATAATAAGCAATTCACGATTGAATTGAGTGTTTGTATTTACAAGCAGATGAACTTATTACAAACTACGACAATAAACTAAATAATATTAAATAAGTTAAAACTACTCCAGACTCAATCAAACACATTCGACCACAGTCTTTTCAACAGTCCTCTTCTCTCCTGATTTTCATCTTCCACATCCACCGTCTTTTTGTATCGTTCCAGGTTCGCTGGTATCATTGGTCCCCAATTCCTAGTAGGCTTGAAGGCGCCCCGTATCCTTTCGGACCATGTATTGCCGGGCTGTTTGACAATAGCCACCCAAGCCCAGATTGGAAGTTGAATTACACCTAACGCGGTAATACACCAACCGATTGCTGCAATCAGAAAATAAACAGTGTAAAGCCGATGTTTTGTTGTTTTTGTTTCAAATTCACTTACCATATGCCCATCCCGGATAGGTAACACCTTTGTACTCCAGGGGCTCATACGCAACAAATGTGTAAATTAAAATAACAGTCATCAGGATAGGTGTCACAAAACCCCATGAAATACGCCAGTAAAGTCCTGGATTGCGACCAATCATGAATTCCGCATCCTTACATATTCGCTTTACACCATATACCCAACTCAGTGTAAAGAGTTCGGCAATAGCTAAGATCAATACAATGTTGGAAGGTCCAAAGTGATCAACCAGGTTTAAAAGGAATTGGCCACCCTGAAATGAAATTTAACAAATTTTTATCAACTGACTTGCACTTGAACAAAAAACCAGCAGCCTTAAAGGCGAGTGCTCTCGCCGTTCCCCTATCCAGAACTAACGATTACTAAAGACTGGTCTATTTTGATATTTCACATGTAAAAAAGGCATTCAACTTACCGGTGTAACATACAAAATACCGACAAGTACGCTGAAAATCGATATTCCCAACGCCGAACACCAGTTTTTCACTTTCGGGAACTTATCGCGGATTGCTGTCATCAGGCATGAAGTCATAGCGACATTGCTTCCAATACCCAAAACGAATAACATTAAGAAGAAGAGAACGGAGAAAAGTTGCGGTAACGTTTCAAACTTTGCAATAGCGTCAGGATATGATATGAAAGCCAATCCAGTTCCACCTTTAACTACTGTTCCGACATCATTTGTTCCCAGTAGATATGCCAAATGTCCCAGAATCCCGAAAATCGTAAAACCAGCCAAGAGAGAAGTACCAGTATCCAAGAGAGTAACAATTGTTGCATCCCTGCAATGAAATACGAATAAAATGTTTAAAAACCCTCCGTAAAACCCTCAAAATCCTTTCGTTTTACTCACTTGTATACATCACGGCTGAACTTGTTGTATGAAGCGTACATAATAATATTGCCGAAGCATACGGACAGGGAAAAGAATACTTGAGTTACTGCTGCGTACCATACCTGGAAAGGATTTAATAACATGAACAATCATGAGGAAGGAGTATCACAAAATTTTACCTTTGGCTCTAATATCTTCTCCCATTGTGGTTTAATGAAATAAATTATTCCATCTGATGAACCTGGCAAAGTTACTGCGCGGATGAGAAGGATAATGAGAACGATGTAGGGAAAGATAGCCAGGAAGTAGGATGCTTTTCCCGAGCTCTTAATTCCACGGATCATAATAATATAAATTACGACCCAAGAACCGATAAGACATAATGCAAGCTTCCAGCTTGGTGTACCAATGCCGTCCTCTAAAGTGTCGACTTCTTGGAGAACTTCCTTTCTGAAAGATACATTAAAAAAAGTGCTCTAGAAAAGTCCTAATTGGATTTCATGATTTTTTTTTATTGAGGCAATAACCGTGGAAGTGGATTAGTTTACAGTTTGAAAATTATAGGTCAAGGGCTTAGTATGCCCCCAGTACAGGATCCTCAGTGGCACAATGCTTCCGGGCTACCCATTGAGAATCTTTCCCATCGCCTAAAGTCCCTAGCCAGTACCCAGTTGGAAGTTGCTTTTCACAATACTTCATGATGAACAAATGGTTGTTTCAATTAAGTGAAATCCCTTTTTCTGCTGAACAGAGTGAATTAGGTAAGGTCGACTGCGAAAACAACTGCTCATCTCTCTGCATAATCGAACACTCGAAAGCTTTTCCCTGTCACGTGTGTCACACACGGAATAAGTAGACATCTTCAAAGCTACCTACGCCCTGAGCTTAGGAATGTCAGTTGTTCAAGGCTTTTAAACTTTTCACTTCATGTCTACCATACAACAAGTTTCCGCGCTGGTAGTTTGGATGACACACCCACCCGCATCTAAAGAACCCACCTATGAACTTCTTGTCACATTACTTCGAGCCAAGCTTCCTAGATTTCAGTTTCTCTTCAATAATTCTCAAAGCGCTATCTTCCCTCCGCGGCCTACGTCTTTTTTCACACATCACAGCTAAACATCCATCCCAGCAGATACTTACAAGAAGTACAATTCAGCTGAAGTCATTTTGTCAGCATAATTCGAGGTTCGAACTGTTGAGTTCATAGCCAATGATGGAACGCAATTGCTCCCCCACTCTTCTCGACACGTGCTCCATGGTAAGACTTTGGAAAACGATTCGACAAAATAATATACAGTCAGAGACATCAATGAGGCATAATATGTCGTCAGGAAACCGATTGCTACAATTTGGCCAACCCCGATTCCTGAAAATAATGCAAATTACAAATGAATTATTAGAACAGAAAAAGCTTAAAAAAATACATTAACATTAATGACTCTGACCTTTCATTGCTGGGCAAAGATCATAGACCTTAATCGCTCCCCGACTCGAAAATTGTCCTATCAGCATTTCCAAATAATAAATAGGTTTACCGACTAAGAATAATACTATGAGGTATGGTATAACGAACGCCCCACCGCCATTTTCCAATGCAGTAAAGGGAAACCTCCACACATTTCCTAGTCCTACAGACATAGCAATACATGACAGGAGGAACTCAATATCTTTTCCCCAGAGAGCTCGATCTTTTTTTGTTTTAGCATCTCCTGTTTGATCCTACGATATTAAAAGTAAATTAATATTACTTTTCAAGGCAATGTGTTCGTCCTGATTGCTTTACCTCTTCGTTTTGATTCTCTTCCAGATCATTTATGCCTGCTGTATTTTGCTTACTGGTTTCATTAGTTTCCACGGGGCCATCTCCTTCAAATGCTTTATTATCACGTCCCTCCATTTAGTCTGGAAGTGTAAATGTTTGAAACCATGATTTATCTTTAGTTCTGAATTATCTTGATTCATTTCAAGCACACTCAAAAATCGAGAAAACAATACTTCGTAAGTTAGATGATCTTTTGAATTAGTAAGGTTAAATAGTATTTCATATAGCTGTTTCTATTTCAACGAACTTTCAGAAAAAATGACGAGCGTATAGTCTCGGTTTCAATAAATGCTAACAATATTGGAAATTACAATGTAGCAGCCGATCGGCTGAGTTGAGTAACTAAGCCAACCTTTGCCTATGCATTTTTTTGACCATACACTTTATAATCGTTCATACGAAACTAATCACGTTGGGGTCACCAACTTTGACAGTTACCTATTATTGATTTTTAACCCTCCGTCCATGTCGTGGGTCCCGGGCGAAAATTTCTACCTGAAATTTCTCGGACACCGGCGACGGTGGCGCCATTTGAGTGTTACTGAAAAAAATTTTAGGTTTGAGGGTCTGTGACCGCGCGGGCCCAGGTGTGGCTGTCAGTTATACGCGAAACGCCAAGCAGTGCAAATATCAGACAAAAAACACGACATGGACGGAGGGTTAATAGGATTCTCACTGGATTTCTTTGCGTTTTCTCAATAAAATCTTTATATCAAACATATTTCTTGTTGTCAAACTGGAAGGAGCGTTTTTCGCAGAGAAAAAGAGAACGAACTTCATTTTCAAAGCAATTAGAGATTTTACTCATCAAAAATAAGTGGGGCGAAATCAAAAATCACAAACAAGCCAATTATAAAAGTCCTGGACTTGGTGATTGAATTCTATGTCCTCAAATCACAAACAACAAGGCATTTAGGGAGAACTTGATGGTCAATATAAGACCGATTGGTGGTGTACGTCTTTTATTCTTCCCCACCATGATAATATGGTTCCAGTTCCAACCTTAACACTTTTGGAATCTTAAATATTATATTTTTAATCGAGCAGTACACCGTTCGATCGTTGTCTAGTAAATACCAACATGCACTATTCGCATACTGCTGTATTCGTTCTCTGAAGTTTGGGTTCCCTTTTTTGAATCATCTTGACTAGTATTCCTTTGATTTCAGCGTGAATACTGTTTTGTAGATCTTCAAGGATAGTAGTTTCAAAGAAATATTGATTGATTGACTGAAATATTTGATTTTGGGTAACCTCGAAGGAAGAGATGACAGGAGGCTATATCATATGAGCATCCGAACTAGTTGACGTCATCCATCAGAGGGATGAACCATTCATGAAATATATGCCGTGGGACATTTATAATAAACATTGTTTTCTATGCTTTAGTGCAGCCTTACTGAATCCAGGTATCTTACAATTGCACTGCTGCAAGAGGAGGCTAGAACCACTGCAGCCAATTCAGATATTATCTATGCCCAAAGTTACCTGATCCGTTATTTTTCAAAGGCATGGTGAAGGATCTACAAATCACTATTTTTTTCATTTGTATACGGTTCTATGCTAGGCTATCCGATTGACAGGTGAGGGGTTTAGTCCAGAAACATTGCGTATTGCAAAACTTTATTATACAAATTTCCTGTAATTCAATAAATTCAAACAGATGGTTGATTATTATGGAAAAATTCTAGATATATATAATATTATAAGTCTTAGAAGTGTGTTTATCTGTTTCCGTTTGCCTATTTTGTTTTGACAGTCAATTTTGGTACATGCGCTGTGAAAATTTTTCTTATTTTTGAAAAAGGTCAAACCCTGGGACAGTAGTTTAGAAACAAGTGCTTCAATTGATTTTTTTCTCGAAAAAGGGTGCATTACGTTAATTTACTCCGATGAGCAGGACGCTCCCACGGGGTAGTCTGACACTTTTTTCAACACCATTTCACGTTAATAATGAAAAAAAAGCGGCAAGAAACATAAGAATGTCTCTTGCCGCTTTTATAAGAGAATCATAAGAATCGCAATCATAAGAGAACAAATTGTTTGTACGGGCTTTGTTGAAGGACTCGAAAAATACCCTCCACTTTGGCTGTAGATTTTTAGCGTAAGCACAACGAGTGATAACAGTTCACACCAACTCCTAGTCAAAATGAGTTAAATTGCATTTGTATTGGTAACTTTCTTCTCATAAATACTTTATACAAGAGTAAGCCTCTCTCAGCTTTTAATGAAAAACACAACACAAATATAAATTCACTATTGCTTTCTCTATCTCTTTCTGCCAGAAGTCGCTTGGGAATGTCCTCGCTATTTGTCTTTAATCTCTGACTGAGCTTTGGGAAGATTTTGAAGTAATTTTCACAATAGTCGATATGATTTAATTCTCTTTTAGAACCGCAAGGAAGTGTCGCCAATCTTTTTAGAAACTGAAGGTGGGAAATATGCCGTCGTTGCTCGAACAAGGCAAGAATATCCTATCAAAATGAGCTCAGATGCACAAAAAACTCTCCGAAGACGATTGGTTAAATTATATCTAGTTGAAGAAACCCAAAGACGAGGTAAGTTATATTATACCTTAAGTTTATCCGCGAGGACCATACTGATTTAGTGATGGTTGCACCGCATTTTTGTCCTTTTTTTGTCCAGCTTAGACGAGCGGACTAGGAAACTTACATGTCTGTGAAGAACGACATGTAAGTTTCCAATAAAGTTTCAAGGCTCGTAAACGAATTTTTCGAATCAGTATCGAATCAGTAGCCAAAGTATTTGACAAAATCAACTTTCGCAAACTTTTATTCTCAGTGGATAGTGGGTCAAGCTTGAGAGTCTGAAAGTCTATATAAGATTACTCTATGATCTTAATGTCGTTGTCTTAAAACATCCATTTCAGTGTCGAACCCTTGTTTCCTGTCGCCCTTTTGTGGGGTGTCTTTTAAGGAAGAATGCATTACCGTTCCATAATGTCCAAAATAGTTGTGCCTGAAACGAATCGTAGGATGCAACAATGAACGAAATTTGCCTGAAGAAGTCTGGAGCCATTTTGAAAGCAAAGGGACCGCCGACGGAATTTAAAAAATCAAACAATCAGCCATATTTACAAAAAGTAGCAGTATCTGCCATTTTTTTCACGAAAATCATTACACTTCGACACAAGTCCCTTTTCTGGGGTAAACTTTGTAGTTAGCGCTAAGTTGTAGTAATGAGTCCAAAAACTGTGCGAGTCAACAAGTTTCACCTTCAGTCTCTCACTTCATTATCAAATATTTTATTTTTTTTTTTTGTTGGCCCAACAATAATACGAGGTTGTATATTCTTTAGAGTAGTCTTCCTGCATTGATAGGAATATGGAATTATCGTATTCCATAACTCAAAATAAAATATGAATTAATCCTGGTAGAAAACTAAGGTGGCCAGTGTTCCGACGGCCCAGGCACTATCAATGTCACTCACATTTCCAGCCGAAGAGGAATTTATTTAGATAGGAAACCACACAAAGAGTCACGAATTTCAAGACATTTAATTAAAAAAAAGTCAATTTTTCATCCTTTCCTTACTCTTCCCACATCTTCATTTGGAAACAATTCAAACACGGAAACTACACTTATCCAGATTATTCACTACGTTCCTCAACGGCCAAAGTCACTGTCAAGTATTCACGCACTGAAACTTAACTCGCTCTACACTAAACATCACGATCATCATCATCAATGGCGCGACAACCTAAATCAGGTAAATCTTTTCACGACGTTATCCATGCGTGCATTTCACTCTAGTTTCAACTAATAAACTATACGACCCACTTCCACTGTTTTATCACTCCTTAACATTCACGCATTACCCTTGTTTGCATGATGTTTTCGTTATAACATCTAATAACTCCTTACCTTTGTTTTCAACTCTAAATGATCAAAATTCTCTCCGTAGTAAAGTTATATCACAATTTTTTTATCACAATTTTACGATTGTGGATGGGTAATGCCTAGCAAATTGTTTTATCCATTACCTCTAGATTAATTAACAATGTTTAAAGTTAAATCACTTGCAAACAACTATTAACGATTATGAATTCTACAAATTATGAGAGCAGGCTCTCCCTTCCTACATGATTTAATACAATCTACTTGGTATTTTGTTAACACTTCCATCTTATATAGAATCGCTGATGTTGATATCGTGAAACCTTCATTGATAAATTTTCGAAAATTCCACCTGATTATTTATTATTGTTTTTTTTTTGTGATTTATAGCTATCGGAACAGGATTTGTCTAGACAAGAGAGATTGTGCCAAAATAATAAAAGAGCGTGAGTGAATCGCTAGCAAATTTTGATAACGTCAATAGTCCTGATAAATTTACTCTACCCAACAATAGTTAAGCTCAGTTATATGTGTTGGCACGCTTAGTAAGGTATTTTTTGAAGCTTAAGGAGTCAGTTATGTCGCATTGCTATAAATCATTCCAAGAGTAAATCTGACATTCTTTGTACAGGAGGCAATATGTGATTTGCAGTAATTCAAGTTGGGTATTATAAATTGATAAAACTATTTCCGATAAGGATGACTTGAGGACAAAATTTGGAAATCCCCGAAAGATACCGCAGCTAACCCCGGATGCATATTTCATGGCGGGATGCATTAATACTATCAATTGTTACCTTGTTGCCAGTGAAATAAAATCTGGCCTAGTTCGTCTGACTGTGCAAATATAATCGCAATTATGGATCTCTTGCAAATTTTTTGACAGTAATAAAGTAGCCATAATTCCATTGGATCCATTTCAATACGACGTGTTTCAAGACCGTGCAATGACTGGTAAACTTTTGGGCATAGTTATCGGTTAAAATTGAAAATTGTGTTTATTGCAAGCGATAAAATGCAAGTTAACGAAATGCGATTAAAAGATCTGAAGTTTCTTTGTCATCCTACCTCTTAATTATGAAGTTAATTTTTTAAAACTAAGTAATATAAGTGGCAAAATTTTCCACAGTTTCAAAGAGTCATTGTTAAAAACATTGTGAACTTATCGGATCAAAATTTATTATACATATGATTATCGTATTCATGTGTATGACGTGATAGTTGGGCCTTGAAATCTAATCAAGTCAAGAACTTCAATCGATTTGGCATGTTGAGACCATTGCAACGACGAGAATACATAGTAATTGTATGAAAATCTCAAAAGGACAAAATATTTTATAACATTCTGTTTGCGTTTAAGCCACCCTGTCCTTTGCAGGTATAGATAATAAATGGCCAGATGGGCGTGACCCTTATCTTATTATTTTGCTGCCTGATTGCTTCTGTCCACAACATTACAGCTCAACTAAACATCTCTGGCCACTTACTTTCACTATCGGAGCCATCGATTGCGTCATAGACTGTCCATCGTGTCTGTCTGTCACTTCTTTAACTATGCCCCGCCCCATTGTTGCTTCAATATTTGTTTTGACAATCGAAACTTGCCAAGCATCTTTGCATTCCGGTTTACTTCCATCATTCTGAATTTATTGTTTATTTCCTTTTATTTACAAACAAAATTGATTTATTGGTCGATGAGAAACAACGTGGATTGTAGCCTATACTTTGATAATGTCATGAACATTAGAACTACATGAAGCAGTCCGTTTTTGATCCTAGACGAGTTCGCCTTCGAGTTCGAGTAGCCAACAGATTTACTCTAGGACCATTCAACACGTCTATTACGAGCTATTTTAAATTAAATTACAAGATTAATTGAGCCTATTTAGGGGAAGGGCTCAACCGTTTTTACATGAAACAATTATTATTAGATTGACCGGGTCTTCAAGGAGGAGATAGTATTCTCAAGTTCAGTACAAAATATATAATAATGAAATGGGCCCATCCTATTTTCTTGATTCTTATCGTTATCCTTAACCACCTGTTGACTGAGTGCTTCCACAAACAGTTCAAATTTTTAAATATCCTGTTGTTAAATCAATCGATCATGTGATCTGAAGGGAATTAAAAGGACGCCATTCTCGTTCTTAATTTTTCCTTCAATCACATTTCATTATAAACCTAATAACCTGAAAAACCGTCGTTGTCTGAGTCCTGCTGATGATGAGCACCATTTCTTTTGACCATATGCATTTCGATCTGTTCGCAATGACTCTATTAGCAGGAAACAGGATATACTACTAATCGACAGTATTGAGCAAGACGAGTGTCTCAATCGTCCCCGTGGAGGCCAGGAAAAGTTTCCACTGTATCAAATTATCTTTCGACCCACAGCCCGACGTTATATGATTAGTTCGAACTCCATTTTGGGTCTAATAATTTGGAGAAAGCGAAAATCTTGCATGTAAAACCACGGGAATCCAGTCTTTTAGGTTGTCTTAAACCAATAAAATCTCTCTCACGACAAACTCTCGTCATTTGTACTAACATTCTCATCTTATTTGCCCTTGTCCCTTTGAGCAGGATTCTTAGGTTATGTTTTCAGTCAGTTTGAAGTCAAGTCTGTCGAGTTAGTTAGGATAAGTCTTACAAATCTGGAGCAATCGACAGTTTTCCCACCTCTATTCAACTTCAAAATTTCCTTACTGACTTCTTGCATCAAAAGCTTTACATCTCGTCATTTCAAGACTAGGTTGCCAAAAGTCAATGTAAACTCCTGCTGTCGTAAGAAATTTATTCTTACAATGCAGTTGTCCATGATGTTAGCTGCCAAGGCACTGATGTCGAAACAATAAGTCTGTCCTAGTCTTCTTATTCAAAGGATTATGTCTCCTTCAACGAGCGTGGTTTATTTCGTGGCTAGTTTCGTGGCAGTTGACGAAAACATGACGTTCTTGTGTTTGGAACAGTGTTTCAGTAGAGACATTCGTTATACTTATCTTTTCCAGAGGTTTGAACCACCAAAACGCATTGCTGATTATTGACTCTTTCACAATGACATAAAGGAGACTTATTCTCTATAATTCAACTTTAACATGGTGTCTGTGGTGCTGGAAACATCGATTTTCCTTGTTGTGAGATTCCCTCCTGTGAGATAAAATTATAACTTCACTATTGTTTTAACTATCTCTTTCTGTCTAAGCCACAACGGGACATTCTGTAAGTACATAACGGTATTTTCTGATAGTGTTTATAGTTTATGCTAACGTAAGCTTACAAAGGTTGACCTCAACGCTTTCCTTTTAATTTTACTTAATTTGTCAAATAAAATTTCTCTCTACCAAATCGATTTGTGACCGTGATCCTTTCATCATCATCAGCTTTTAGCTTTCTTGTATGATAGCCCGCGAGACGAGGAAGTAAGGCTAAAATGAAATAATCAAAGTACAATTGTACTTTCATTATGATTACTTACATTCTTACTCGCCCATTTCAGAGGCTGAAAACATATTTCACGCGATACATTCATAGTCTTACGATTATTGTTAGAAGTACAACTCTTCTTACGAACTATATTATTATTATGACTATTTTTACTATGACTCCTCTCAGGACATATATTACCATTGCAAGTGACTCTTGGTTTTCTGGTATTTTTAGGTATTTACAAAACGAATCATTCAAATCAAAGTGACCGCCTGGCTTAACGATGCCAAATGTTTGATTATAAAGAAGGAAAAATCCAAGTTAGAAGGTATTTGCCAACATTAATAGTAGATTTTAAAATAGATATATCTTGAAAGAAATAATAAGGGCAAACATTCAGAGAAAATCAGTACACAGACAGGAACACGAGACAGTAATGAAACAGATTTGATGTAAAAACCTCTTTAAACCATCGATGAACACTTCTCAGAACACTCCACATCATGGTCTTCACTCATATTCCCAAAAGAAACTTTTCTAAAAATCAATACACACAAATTATCAAATTTAGATTTTATACTTAAAACTAGATTAACTTATGAAAAATATCAACTAATTATAATAAATTAAAAACTTTCTACAATCAATCAAATACATTCGACCATATCCGTTTTAGCAATCCTCGGCTATCAGGATATTCATCTTGTAAATCTATTGTCTTTTTGTATTGTTCAAATGCTACAGCGTCCATTGGTCCCCAATTCTTCGTTGGTTTAAAGGCTCCACGAATCTTTTCGGGCCACGAATTTCCTGGTTGTTTGATAATGGCTACACAT
This sequence comes from Stratiomys singularior, assembly GCA_954870665.1. Classification (NCBI taxonomy): domain Eukaryota; kingdom Metazoa; phylum Arthropoda; class Insecta; order Diptera; family Stratiomyidae; genus Stratiomys; species Stratiomys singularior. The sequence goes on along the minus strand of OX940881.1, from coordinate 5,263,718 downwards.
GCCCAAATCGGAAGTTGAAGAATTCCAAACATGGATATACACCAACCGACAGCTGCATTTTTTAAAAAAAATAAAAGGTTATTATTCGGATAATTTTTTGAAAAAGTTTTCGCTGACACGCTTACCATATGCCCATTCTGGATAAGTTTGTCCTTTGTACTCTAATGGCTCATAGGACACAAAGGTGTAAATTAAAATAACAGTCATCAAGATAGGCGTTACAAAGCCCCAACAAATTCGCCAGTATAGCCCTGGATTTCGTCCAATCATAAATTCAGCATCCTTACATATTCTCTGTACACCGTATATCCAACTCAACGTGAAGAGTTCAGCAATAGCTAGGACCAATGCAATCAAGGATGCTCCAAAATAATCGACAAGGTTTAATATGAATTGACCACCCTGAAATAAGTTAAACATTTGTTAGCCTATCGAAATACGTTCTGTCACTTTATTATTAATAATAAATTTTAATACCACAAATTAAATATTATTTAATATTATTTAATTTAAATATTAAAAAGAGTGATAAAAGGTATTCAACATAAGACACCCAGTCTATTTTGTTTTCTAAACTCAGGACTCTTTTGGAAAATTATTTTTATCTTGGCTCTCCCGAAGCAGTGGCTACCAGTTCAGTGCTGGCTTCCGAATTCTTCTGGCTGGGAGTTGGCGTTGGGAGTGTTGACATGACATGATGAGTGATGTGTGACATGCATTGCAATTCTAGTATTTTAGACCGATGCGTTGTCTTAGTGAAAAAGCAGACCATTTTACCGTTATTTTGTGGAAGGAGGGGGGGATAAGTGACCATCTGCAATATTTTTATTTTGTTTTTAAGAAAAGAGTCCAAGATGTCCCATCATAATTATTCCTTCAGAATCTAAAAATTATTGCCGTTCAAATCCTTTTCTACCGTATGAGCCCAAACTTGACGCTACTGGCTTTTGCCAGTGTCTGTCAGAGGGCTCACTTGGAAATCGTTGAATTAAGGTTCGTTTTAGGATTAGAATTTCGGATATAGACCTTGTTTCATGGTCACAAAACGTGATATAAAGTCTACCTGATCTGTTCGAAACGAATAAGCCTTTTACAAACTTTAAAGGATTTTCTGTGCTAGCATGAGACTAAATAAGCACGCGCAATCATGGGTACTAGACGGTTTGCAAATACCATTATAATTGTGGCTTAATATATTCTATATCAAGGTTTCATGATATTGAAAGCAACATAAACGGAACGTCACCGTCAGATGTCTAACCTCCCTTAAAGCATGGAAATTATCTGTCACCATGACAGATTTATAACTACCAGAGCCATCTTTTGAAAATAAAATAAAATAATTTACAATTCGAATAAATCTTATACAAAACATTCATTCACTTACCGGTGTAACGTAGACCAAGCCCACAATAACACTGAATACTGCGATTCCCAAAGCTGCATGCCAGTTTTTCACTTTCGGGAATTTATCACGAATTGATGTCATTACACAAGATGTCATAGCAATATTACTTCCAACACCCAAAACAAATAACATCAAGAAGAAGAGGACAGAGAAAAGTTGCGGTAACGTTTCAAATTTAGCAATAGCATCAGGATATGATATGAAAGCCAATCCAGTTCCTCCTTTAACCACTTTACCAACGTCACTAGTTCCCAGCTGGTGTGCCAAATGTCCTAGGATCCCGAAAATTGTGAAACCAGCCAGAAGCGAAGTGCCAGTGTCCAAGAGTGTAACGATAGTTGCATCCCTACACAATATGTGAAAACCAGATGAATTTATTGTAGGTATGGAGATTAGCTTTTGACTTACCTGTACACGTCATGACCGAATTTATTGTAGGAAGCGTACATGATAATATTCCCGAAGCATACGGAGAGGGAGAAGAATACTTGCGTTACTGCTGCATACCAAACCTGCAAAGGTACCAATATAAATCACACAGCTGCCAAAAAAAGAACAAGAAATGGTTGTACCTTTGGCTCTAGTATTTTTTCCCATTGTGGTTTGATGAAGTAAATAATTCCATCTAATGATCCTGGCAAAGTGACAGCACGGATAAGTAGTACAATCAGTATGATATAGGGGAATATGGCCAAGAAATATGAAGCTTTTCCCGAACTTCTGATTCCACGAATGAGGATGAAGTAAACGATCACCCAGGAACCAATGAGGCATAGCGTCAGTCTCCAACTTGGCAACCCGATTCCTTCGTCTATTGTATCCACTTCTCTGAGGACCTCCTTTCTGTGCGCCACGAAAAAACGATACTTTTAAGTATGCTTGGAAAGAACATTTGAAACTGCAGTAGACTTGTACAACAAATAAGCAAAAAAGGATATTCAAAATCAATCTTGACTATGGTTAAGGAACATTTAAACTAAAACTAGACTTTGAAAGTTTTGCGCACGTTAGTTACTAAGCAAATAAATCCACAACTTACATTAAATACATTTCAGAACTACTATGCTGTAATATGTTCGATGATGAATTACCACCAAAATTAATCATGAAGGATGTATTCAATATTTGTTGGCCATCTGAATCGATGCAATTCGTCCAATATGAGTAACACTTAGACCATGGTATTGGCGATTGAAACGATTCGAACATGTAGTGACCAATAAGAGCATTTACCGCAGCATAATATGTCAAAAGTATGCCAACCATTACCAATTGCCCTAAACCAATCCCTTAATGAAAAAAAGAATGACAAAACAAAACATAAAAAAGCAAATAATTTAAGGACTATATCAAATAAGCACAAGAATCATAAGCAATATTAATAGTCATGTGTTTGAAGGCAATAATATTTGTTACAAAGTTATAAATGAAGAGGTAAGTATGAATTATCAACAATTTCATGCAAAATATTAGTAGTAAGTAGTGTAACGATTACAAAAACATCATATCAAAAAAAATCGAAATCGAATCAAAACAAATAAACAAAAAAAGGATTTTTGTAGGTTTTCCTAACATTCAGTCGCATTTCCGTTAACCTACGGTAGCAAAAAGAGAATTTTTTTACGCAAAATTAACTCTGTTTTATTTATCAAAAAGTGATGCTACCATCGTGAGCACGTTTGACGTTTCATTTACACCTGTCAATTCATTCGTGAACTTTCAGCTGTTTAAAGTTGACATGTCACAAAATTAAGAAGCACTAAACCAAATTTATAAACGATTATTAAACGTGTAAAGCGAATCATTACTTTCTATTGAACTTGTAAAATGATGGTCCGCTGATCTGACAGTTTTTTGATACAGAAGTGTATCAACACCTTAAAAACGTGACAAAAATACCGGATATAATTATGAGAAATTTTCCAATAGAGTATGATGTGCGTCAAATTAACTGCGCATAAGATAACAATTCAATCAAAAGACATCTTCATACGAGGACTGTCCGATAAGTACTTAGCCTACAAAAGAAGAACGAAAATTTTGGAGAATGGTGGGTGACTTATTTCTCAACAGAGTCTCCTTTCAGCTTGATACACTTGACACAGCGATGCCCTAACTGCTTTAGGCCGTCTAAAAAATACGTTTTCTCAAGGTAACTAAAGTAGGCTTGTATACCAGCGGTGACCTCCTCATTCGACTTGAATTACTTTGCCGTACAGACTTTTTCAAGTTTGGAAGAAAAAGAAATTGCAAAGAAAGAAGAAGAGAAGAAGAGAATTCAGTGGATTTGGTAGTATGCCCAATCCGACCATTTAGGCTATGGTGCCGGCGCAGAAGTGTCTAAGTGGTTGTTACTCCTGCGAAACAGGTCCTGAACTTGCGCAGTGACTTTTGTATACCTCCGTGATACTGGACTAAGTGACTAAATGTCTCTATTAAAGTAGTAAAACAAGGAGATTTTGTCGTTCGCAAAAAATGGCTTAAAAGAAAAGGATTGAACATTCTTGAAATCCTCGTTACAATGACAGCATAAATAAAAGATTACTGAAACTTCGTGAAAGACTTTCGACTTTTTGAGAATAGTATTCCTTAAAACAAAAATTGTTTTCAATTTCAATTTACCAAGAATTATCAACAAACACGATATAATATCAGCTCCAGCTTTTGTAGATACGACATGTACCTAAGTTTCACTTGAAATTATCCGCCGAGTTCTAGTTCAAACTAAAGTTTTCCCATATGTTTCTGGCTAAGAATTCGATTTTCATGCCATGGGAAAATACTAAACCGAAAAAGAAACATGCAAAGGAAAAGTGTTTCACTCAAACCTTATCATACTTGTACGTTAATCAGTATGATCAAGGGATTATATGTAATTTATTCGAAAAAAAAGGAAAAAATGATTGATAAATTTAGGACAACAATTGCAGTTTCTATCAAAAATATTTAATTTAATTTTCAACATCAACTTGGCAACAATACAGACACTGATTATGATTGCAATGACAGACGAGACAGACACTGATAGTAGTTAGAAGGCGCTGATCGTATTTAAAATAAAGATTAATTCTGTAAAGCTCAAAAATAGATGAATAAATGTCAAAAATTTTGAATTGAAAAAATGAAAAGACGTGCAATGCTACAGCACGTCTTTGATTTCAGAAATTGATTATACTATAGTCCAGATAGTATCAGCACAGTAATAGTGTGATATCTCATAACGGTAGCTGTCTACGAACTTTATTGAGCCTCCCGAACTCATACCGATCATTATTATTGCTACGTCTCGTAAAAGTCCTCTCCTACTCGCAGGTGTTAGCCTTTCATTCCTCTGTCAAGGCCAATGACATGCATGTTATCACATCATATTTTTTTCACAGCAAGCGTCACTTTTTTCTAGAGTGCTACCAAAGTTTAAGACAGATATGTCAAGTAGTTTCGTTTTGATCGTCGATCAAAGTGAACAATTTTTGTTTATTTATGAAAATTAGGAGTAGTCAGTTTCGAGCGGTGATATTAATTTCTATTTAAAAGACCTTTCTCCTAAGGATACTGAATCTGAGTTGGAAATAGATCATGGTGTTTATGTCCCTGTGCTTTCACCTATTTACAGCTAAATAAATGAATTTAAACTTGGCCAAATATCATCAAAAAAGCTAATATTGTTCATGAGGTACTGTGATTGTATATTACGAATGGTAGAAGAACTAAACTGCCTGAAATAGTAGAAGCCACAAGGATATCAAAAATGGATTGGGTTTTGCGTTTGCTCTCACTTGAAATAAAATCACCTGCTTAGACGCCATTCGACGCTCTTGGAGTGCACATACCGTAATCTAGATGACTTCCTGCGTCAGTTTATTACTGATGACAAAACATGGATACATCATTGCACTCATGACGTGCATCAAATTATTTGGGGAGAATGTTTGAATGATTTCTGTTGGGAAAATTCTGAATAGTGAATGACAAGTGCGAAATATATGTGAAAATACAATGAATGAACAAGAAATTACGTCAACCTCCATACATTGCTGCCAAAAAATTAATAACGAACTGCAGATTTGCAGAAATAAACGGAGGAAGTGCTTTTTGGACGGATCGCAATGAAATTCGGAAATCAGAAGCTCAACAATTGTTCATCCGCAGTCAATGCGCTTAATGTTATAAGTTATAGGCAAAACTACAAAAGGAAAAAAACAGAACGCAAGGAACGGTTGATCACAGCGAGCTTCCATAGAATGGAGCATGAAAACACTGAGACGCATGGCTGGCTGGGAAGGCGAAAAGCATATTGAGCCCTAAGGGGATAGTACTTCCAAAAGTCTCCATGGGAAAAAACCAAATATATCGCCAAAAATTTCAAGAAATGGTGGTATTATTAAACCTGCGGTAAAATAAAAACTTAGAGAAAAATAGTTTTAATTCGTATGTTCCGAAAAAAGTGGAGATTTGAGGAGAACCACCACTGCACATGGTTTTTAGAAACATTCACTCGATAATTACGATGTTTTTTAAATCTCTCACCTATCACACACACTTAATCTCTTGTGTTCAAGGATCCTATGTTGTTAGGGAGCTGAAAATAGTGTGCATTGAGAGATCACCTTCTTCCAATCACAAAAGTGGCAAAAGTGGAAGGTTGATCTTATAAATTAGTGGTATGTAAACTCGTCACAAACCCACGTCACTAATAAAAAAGGTCCTGTATCAAATATTTTCTGAAAAATCAGCATTCTAAGATCAGTATCTGATTGAACACTTAACATGAGAAAACGAGAGGGACAAGTTTTTGGAGACTCAATTTAAAGAAACTTTCAGGATGTGAAGTCTACGTTGCACTTTTATAGCTGCTTATGAATTTGATCCTTCACTCATTGTAACTCAACCGTGAATAAACAGTCCGTAAAACAGAGTTAAAAAATATCGTTCTAGCACTATATCTCATTCATCTTTGCGCGTCAATGAAATTTACATCCACTATTTGTTAGCTCGTAAAAAATCCTAGTCATATTATTGATTCAATCAAATATATCTGCTATCTGCATCATATAACAAATATTATCAAATATTCGAACAATCAAATGATTAGGACATCAACTTCCACTTGGCTTTTTACTGCTAACGGCTCATTTGGCTAGAATAAATATCACCTCCAATAAATCAAGGACCGAATCAAATGCTATCAGCTTACTATCAACAATAAGAGACTCCATAAAACCATCATTCCAAACATTCAGTTTTGTTATAAAAAAAAAAATAAATGCATTTAGTAGGTTGTAATTTGTTTGGAACTTTTATTTTTCTTTTTCAAAAAAATTTCGCGCATGCACCAGCTGAAAAATGTTGGTTAAGCTGAAGCACGTGGGCGTGTGTCAATATCAAGATAAGTATTAATTGATAAGGATAACTTATATAGTACTACGTATGATTGCAGGGCAATCCAAAAACAAATTCCAAAACAATGAGCGATTTCGAGTGTATGAACACTCAAAACTGTTTAATCGAATTGATTAAGGAGTTATCTCCGACATATGCGGACATTCCTACCCTTCAACGTGATCTGATAGCATCTACTGGATATATTTGGATAGTGTAGGTCAATCAACTTTAGTTAAATATATCAAGCAGGTTAATAACTTGTAGGTAATTAAATAGAAAGTAACACTCTCGTGCTCTGAGTTTGTTAGTTCCTATTGTTCTGACATATTACAAATTTAAAAAAGTACTGAATGTTCTTCGTACATTTCATTATTGTATTATTTGCATCCTGTATTAATTAATCCTGATCAACAAGGTTCATCGCAACAAAAACGAAACTTGTTCAAATCAACAAAAAAAGTTTTCCTTCAAAATTTGCTTTGCTTACTCCAAATAAAGACTTTGCCCATTGTCACTAATTTTAGTACGATCAATACGCACGTTAAATGATTTTTGAGCCCTTCTGCAAGTATATCCTTCAGAGTCATCGACGACGTCTTTTGTATGGTTGCAATGACAGCATACCGAACTCTTTTTGCGAGTAGATACAAGAGTCCGGAAAAGTAGATGTCAATTTGTCATAGTCAAAATCAAGCAAAATATTGCTTGATTTGACAAAGTTTCATTTGACAGTGATAGACAGTTTAAATAAAATTTATAGGCAAAAAATCAATGATAAGTGTGAAAAGATGGGTCGGCAAATTATGATATAAAAATACCAGTGTTCATTTTGATGACATTGCACCCTCTATGGCAAATAAAGTACGCAACAATGAATGATTCATTTTACTAGAGGCTAGTCAGTAATGCAACCTTTTGGCATGGACATCTTGTGAACTATTCCCTTCGGAAGTTTAGAAACAAATCAAATGTGCCTTGACTTTTGACAACGATTTTTTGGAGCCTGTCTCTGTTTCCGTTTGGTACTTTGACGCTTTGTTCCAGAGACGTACTGAAAATTCAACGTCTGCTCAGCAGTAATTTCGATCCTACTTCATATCTTTACGAAAAATTGCCTTTAAACTTAATCATGAAAATTTTTCCAAGCAAAGGTTTCCTCATCTTTTAAGGCCTCTCTACCTTTAGTGAAAAGTCGAAAAAACCGCTGGACTCTGATGTGGGTTGTACAGAATCATAAACAAACAATTCTTCATTAATTTAAATATCTCAGCTAAAATTTCAGCACAGTCAAAATAGAACCTTATTTTCCCTATTTTTCCGAAGTTCTACCGTACTAGGCAGTAAACCTTAACCCTTCCATTCGATGAATTAGTAGGATCGCATATTTGACACTGCGTGAAGTACTTTTCCATAACGGGTTCAAAAACATGCTTCTCTGCTATTTTCCTTGATTCCAACGATTTTCCCATTGCGATTCCCCGTGTCCCGAGAATCTAATACCTCAGTTTTTAATTGTTTGCTTGCTTGCTTAACATTTGTCTAGAACTGATCATTGCGATGACCCAAATATGCTAAAACACTTCAAATTGAAAATTAACTCTGACAAATTCAAATTTCATGTTTCAAAAAACATTTTTCTAACTATTCTCTGGACCCTTTTATGACAAGGGTCAGTTTGAAACTCTGGTTTCAAACAATGTTCCCCAAAACAAGTTGCATACGAGGTAAGCGATACGGCACGATTTAATTGAGACATTTTGGTATCCTTGGGTTTTTTGAATCTTTGGGAATGGGTCGAGGAGTAGAATCTTAACATGATTGTTAATAAAGTTTTCGCTTTTTTCGGTTAGTCCGCCGCCATGTTCCCCTATCTTCAGTACCAAAATTTTATTTTCACTTCATTTGTCGCTAACCGTATTTTCTCAATCAAACAATAGGCACCGAAGTCTCCACAATCATTTATCCGCCCATTATTAGTTCTTCGTCTCCTGCGCCAAGTACAATTATGTTAATTATATTGGACTGCAAACCAATCTTATGTTTTGCAAACAAAACATCAACAATTTGGCCTCGAAAGTTTAACGTTTCATCATTCAAATTATTCTCAAAGTCTCCAAAGTGATAATTTAATAAGTCAAACATCAACTGCTCCTGATACGTAATTGATGTCTTATTTAGATATCGTGTAATCTCACCGAACGATTGAGTCAGATTTCTTTAACTGCTTGGAAATTTCATTAATTATATTGTGTGTAAATGCTTTGATTGAAAACTATCAATTTTAATTGAATTGCAAAAGTGATTTTTCTTTTTATCTTTCTCAATTGCTTGGCAATTCACAAGCTTAATGTCTTATTGTCTCCTATTGGTTGTTTATCAATTGCACTCTGCAGCACTGTTTTTTAATTGTTTTCACTTCAGGATATTTCGGGAATATTATTTGAATTCAAGCAAATGCTTGGTAAAACTTGCCTGCTGATTAAAATACTTAATCAGGTTTTCAATCACAGTCGTTGCTAATCAAACTTCGCTAAAAAGGAACACAGGAGCGAATATTACAGCTGTTGAATTGAAAAATATCATACATATTCACCTAATCTCAAATATCTTTTTCACCAACAACACATATATGTTTTCCCACCACCAAAGATAACGCTAAAATCGTGATCGACTTACAGGAAGTACAACTCCGCCGAGGACACTTTAAGGCTCATGTTTGATCCATCTGTTGTGTTGTCACTAAGTGACGGGACACAACTGCTCCCCCACTCCTCTCTACACGTGCTCCATGGTAAGACTTTGGCAAACGATTCAACAAAATAATACACGGTGAGGGCCATCAATGAGGCATAATACGTTGTGACGAAAGCAATTGATACAATTTGACCAATGCCAGCTCCTACATTTAACAACAAAGATTCCAAATTTTATTGATTTTATACTATCGTTAGCGGGATTAAAGGACATGCAATAAAAACAGATGGATGCATAGAGACAAGCATAAAATAATTTTCAAAAATTAAGACCTAATGACAACTTACCTCTCATCGCTGGACATAAGTCATAGACTTTAACAGAACCTCGACTTGAAAATTGTCCAACTAACATTTCCAAATAATAAATAGGTTTACCAACTAAAAACAATACTATCAGATATGGTATGACAAAGGCTCCACCGCCGTTCTCCAACGCTGTGAATGGAAATCTCCAAACATTTCCTAATCCTACGGACATAGCTATACATGACAGGAGAAACTCAATATCCTTGCCCCAGAGATCTCGTTCTTTCTTTCCTTTAGCGTCTTTTGGTGATTCCTAGGGATTAAAGGACGATTAAAAACGAAAAATTTGTTGAAATTATTTACACAAACATACCGCTTCATCTTTATTATTTTGCAGGTTATTGACGACTGTGGTAGTTTGTCTGTCACCCGGATCATCGCCTTCGAATGCTTTATTATCCCACGCCTCCATTTAATCTGAAAAAATAACAACAATTATGACATGAAACAAATAATTTTCGGGCTTATAGTTTCTTAGCATGCCTTAGGTTAAATCATTTGTCTTCCAAAACATTTGCTTACATATCAAATAAATAATCTGTTGCAAGATGAAGACTGTTTATCCTTAGAGGGAAGAACTCAAGCGTTCTGCTTTACTCACCAAACACACCCTTATGTACCATAGTGCCCACCCTAGAACCATGCAGCACATTTCAAACCAAGCCTCGTTTTTCGTGCGCCCTAATGCCTTCGATAGAGGCTGTTTGAATTAGTTTTTAACATCATGATGACGTTAACGTTTGAGGAAATTCTCATATTATCTGAACTTCGACGTCATTATGATATCAAAAACTAGTTCAAATGACGTAATTTGTCCTAGAAATAAAATACCATAAGGCTGTGAGTGGGGAGTCCGCTGACAACGGTAACAGACGGCTTTGAATAAAACTGCTGGAATGAGTCCTTATACCCGACGCCTTTATTTTATGAAATTTATCGTTTAATATTGATAGATTGTTCAAGCATAGTGTGCTGCAAACAAGTATTCTCTAATCAAAGGGTCCAAGAAGATCTGATCCATTCCAAGATCGAGACCCACAATGCCTGTTCCATTCTTGCACCAATAGTAAAGGCGGTTGGTATCATTTTTTTGTTCTGCATGAATGCAATTGGGAGACCTTGATTTATCAAAGTTAAGGGAGACCTTAAAATATTTCATATCTTTGTCGTTTGTTTAGAACAATCAAATTTCAAATAATCACGTCGGGGTCACCACGTTGGTGTGCAGATTACAGACCTCATGTTGATAAAACCGTTATGATAAACTTTTAAATGAAAAGAAAAAATATTGATTTGAAACTTTGAAACATCATTGATCCCGTTGGGGTCACCACGTTGACGTACAGATTACGGACCACACGTAGAAAAAAAAATTTTTTGTGAAGAGGAACTTAAAGATATTGATGCTTAAAACGTTTGTTTATTATTATTAACTGGATGTTTAATTGAATTATATACTACCCAAGATGGTCCAACAAATTTATCTTTAAAAGTTCAGAGGAGTCCGTTAATATAAATAAGTTTATTCTTGCAACAGATCTCATTTTTGATTTATTGCAGCACGATTTTTCGTCCCTTCCTTTCACAATTTCGTCGTCCTTATATGTGTAAACGTGCACGTACTCATCCAAAGTATTGGAAAAATCCTTTGTTAGAAATGGAAAACAATTAAATCTTTCGAAACCTGATCCTTTTTCTTGCTCGGAAACGTTAAGATATGCAAGATTTAAAATCAATACCCAATACCAGAAAATATTCATTTAATTGTCTTAAAATTTGAAAAAAAAACTGGATCCTGGCAAAAGAGACCATTCATGTGGGAAACCAGGACACCATTAGTCAATTTTACTAACAACGCTATTTTGCGGAAACTTTTGGTCATCTAAAGCGTGAAGTTTCATTTCTGTAAGCTTGAGCTGATGGACACTTGTATAAACTAACACACTACACAACAATATTTAAATGGTCATTTTCACTTTACTGTAAATTAACGAACTTTCAACATTTTTAGCTCGAATGCAAAAAAAAACGGATGCATTTATTCACACGTTATAAGGTTGGCCCATCTCTCATTTATTCATTTTATATTTATTTTTCTACAGGTCAGTACCTTTGTTATTTTGTTGTACAAAGGAATTATTGCAGTCCTCTTTGAAAACCAGTTGTTATATCACAATTTTCACCAGTTTTGCTTAATATTTTTAAAAAGTTGTTTTATCCATTTCAGACACGTTTCATCAACATATAAACATATACTAAACTCTGTTCGCATTAAAGATACATCGAAATATATAAATAACAACAAAGTCTCTCTCCCTGTACCATTCGACCCACTCTACATGATTTCTTACTTAATGTACTATCTTTTATAGAATTAAGGATAACGACAATCACACAATTATCATTGATAAATGCTTTGAAATTCTTGCCAAATGTTTATTATTATTGTTTTTTTTTTTTTTATTTATAGCAGTCGGAACTGGATCAGTCTGGAGATTGCAGATGAATAGTTTAAAAAGAAGATATCTGACCAGTGCTACTGATAAGTTTAATGGTCACGATAACTGAACTTCATGCTGCAATATTTAAGATCATATTTCTCAGCCTTCATTTCTTCAGGCTTAAGAAGCTGCGTATGCCGCATTGTAATAAATCAATTTAAAATCAAATCTGAAATTCATAAACAGTAACACATACTCAATGCTGTAAAACAATTAACCCTATGTATTTAGATAACGACATCTCATATCTGGAATTGAGTAATCCCAGAATTGTGGAATTACCCCTCATATAATCGTACAAAGTAAGATGCATTAAAATATTTTCAATTGTTTTCAAGAAAATAAAACAAAATAAGGATGGTTTTGTTTTTGTTCTTTGGATGAATTCGTCTGCAATTGGAAGGAAATCGTAATTCGGTTTCATTGACATGCTGCGAAAACATGGCAATGACTAGTCAAATTGTAGGTTGCTTTATCAATGAAAATGAAAAAAATTTTATCAATGGAAGCGATCTGCTTCGGGATAATTTCTCGCGTTGCTCGTGCAACGATATAAGCTTTCTTTGTCATCCTACCTGTTATTCTTCTGGGTTTTTTTTTATTTCAGGCAATAAAAAATTCTTGCTTACATTTCAACGAATCATTGCGTGAATTCCAGAATTAATCAAAGGGGGTTTTATAGTACAAACGATTATCGCCTTCCGCAATAACACAGTAGTTAATGTGAGTAGTGAGTAAAAGTAGTGAGACCTTCAGAGTAAGATGTGTGGTATCTTGGGAATAACTTCAGAGCGATGCGTTTGCTTGGATCGAATTCAGGACGGAAATTGTAACACTCATATCCGCATTGATAATACCCCGTAAAAGTTTTAAACATTTAGTTTGATTTCAATCAATGGATATTGTTCTATTCCCTGGGCCTTTACAGAAAAATAATAGTGAAAAAAAATTTTCTGTCCGTGATCATCCTTTAGATCATTATGTGCACGTCTTTACAGATAACACCACACATGTCCGTTTATGGTCATCAAAACGACCAAAAACTGCATCTTAAGAGCAGAATAAAAACATAGAACCTTTGTTATATCTATACTACAATCAGAGGAGCCGAAGGAGCACAAAAACCTTTAGGAAACCAAAAAAGTTTACTGGGTAATGATAAGGAAATTTTTAATCACAGCTAGATAACGACACAGAGAAATTGGCAGAATCTGTGGGAGCCGGCTATAGACCCTAGAATCCAGCAATACATGAAAAAAGTCCACTTGTCAGTGACAAAATGAACATCTGCAGACTTTAGAAGGATAACTAGGGACATATTCAACATTTGCTATTAAAACAAGTATTGCTAACATAGAATCGCCTTAAACAGTCCTAATATCCTGTCTAACCGACCAAGACGTGACTTTCAATGCAAGATTCCTTACAAAAAACATTCAAATCTCTCGCGCGAAAAAAATGTATTAAAGGAAAAATTTCGGAGAAAAAACTCGCTACACACTCCTCAGGGTTATTCATTGCACAACTGTCATCAAGCACCTGTAACTGGGCATGCATTAACCATTCCAAGACTCCTCTGAAGACTCTGTCCAGGTCCTGTTCGACTTGACATCGAGTGACTGTGCGATTCTCAAAGGTTTTCGATAACTTCCCTTAGTTCAGATCTCCTCACCAAGTACTATCAGTCATACAGCGAAAGCTGGGTAACATACTGGCTTCTTGGTTGGTTAAGTTTCGTCACTGAAGTGTTTGCGTCCCCTCATTCTGGGAAGGTGTTTAGTAGTATTTATCCCACTTTCAAGATGAATTCGAGCGTAAATTCAAAATTCGTTAATTACTTTATGATGTCTACTATCAACTGAAACGCAACCTCGCCAAAAAACGCAGCATGCCCCGGTGGAAATAAATGACAGCATTTCGCTGTCCGTCAATTGGGCTTTATCGAGGCGCAAGAGAAAGTTTAGGCTTTCCAGCACTGGAAAAGATCTTCCACGTATAAATTACTATAAACTGATTGCACACAGCCCCAATACCTTTGCTGAGAAACATAATGTTTGCATCGTGCATCCTTGATTTGAAACAACATCTCAGAGAAGTGTCCACATTACTTCAGATGCATTTTACTCTGTCGATAGTAGAGAGGTAGAGTATAAAGTCCATGGCATATTTGACGGGTTCCAGAATTTGATATCGGGTATCCTGCCTTCCGTGATTACCAAAATTACGTAGTTCTTCCGGTCGAAAATAAGTTGGTAAGCTGCGTCTTAAGTTGGTCTTAGCACAAACGAAGAAAAAACGGAAACTATTGTCGTCATTTGGAAATCAAAAACCCACGACTCCAACCTCCGCCGACTTATCTTTCATCATTTATTATTTATATTTATTTATATTTATATTTATTTATATCTATCATCATATATTTATACATATTTTCTGCGCATAGTATCTTAAAATTACTCGAAGTCTGTAGTTGAACTAAAGGCTAGACACAGAAAATCGCGGCAAGTGTCTACACGGTTCTTCTTAAACCGCAACCAAACGTTGCCAACTTCTAACATATAAAAGATTCGAAGAACTTGTATACTGAAGGATCGTAGATAAAACGCATAAGCAGAGAAAACACATGTACACAAAATCCAAACTTCTATCGAGGTTCATACCTCAGCTATCACCACTTCTAATGTTTTGGATTCTTGTAGGCATTCTATCAGGTTTTACTGAAAAGATAGAAATGACATTTAGATTACAGTGACTCCTCGGCGCGTTGCTAGATATAGCAATAGATAGGAAAATAATGGGCTGGACTACTGGTTGCAAAGAGCTTAACCAGTGATGCCTTTTACGTAAGCAGTTAGTGTGCCAATACCGTTGTAAGAGAGCCATCTGCAATTGATTGCAATTGCTTCGGTCTTAGCACCATTCCAGCTAAATTTTTTTCAGCGAGCTCGCCTATTCCGTCAGAAGGACCTGAAGAGTTTCAAAGATCGGAAGCACATTCACATACGAAGAACGTGTGGTAAATGTCATATAGTATCTCCAGTTGAAACTATGACGTTTCACACACAAGGGACACAGGGATACAAGTATCTTAAATCACTAGGAGTCAGGTCAAGGCTGTAGACTGGGTGATTCGAAATATCAATGCTAATCTTGCACAGAGCAGCCACTATAACATGGCACTTGTGAACAGACGAATTTTCGTGTAGAAGAAGGACATCTTTGCTCAATTTTTCCCTTCTATTTTCTATGATACATTCTTTCAACATATCTATGAGTAACGTGTAATATTGACCGGTTGTGCAGATGCCTTTATTTTTGTAATCTGTCAAGACGATTCCTTCTCAGTACCAAAACACTGTCTTAACCACAGAGCTCCAAAACGCACGAGAACACTTGACATGGTACTGTTTTTCATGCGGTATTGTTGTATTGGTATTGGTATTGTTTTCATGCAACGTGAGCATTCTCGATACCCATCTAGCGCTGACCTTTGTCCTGCCAAAATGCTCCATACCATGCTTCAATCATTTCTACAAGCTGTTTTTCTAAATGTTCAGTATCTTTCAGTATCCAATTGATTCTCAGCAAGCCCCACCACCGGGCTAAACTATGCCTATTGTTCGTCCTTTAGCAAAGGATCAAAGGTTTTCAGCCCGCTCAGAAGCAACAACAGGAACTCGATAGGTATCAGCTTATCTATGATGCAATTCAGAAATTCGTTTCGATACTTCAACCTTCCGGGTCTTGAGTGACACCTCACCAAGTAACCCTTGAGACAACTGGTTCTATGAAGTCTATGCAAAAACTGAAGCATTGTAACGAGAATTCATAACTAATGAACACTATGTAAGTAATTCGATATCAACTCAAGGTGATAACTACAACAAGTTAGTCCTAGCATAGCTTGTTCCGGCATCGAAGAAATAATGAAGAATTTACATCTCGGCAAAGATGGAAACAACGAAATTACCCATCCCTTCCCATACACTCTTTCATAACCGGCAGATATCTGCTCTTGAGATATTGGTAAACACTTTTTTAATAAACTTGCCAGTCTGATTCCACTACATAAAAAATGAATCCATTAAATTTAACAATGTAAAAATTTACATAATTCTTTTTATTTCTGCAAAGCTATAGACGCTATTCCACTTAAATACAAATAAGAATTTCGGTAATACTTGAAATTTTCCGATGAGTAATAATATTAATAATAAAAATAAATAAGTGAATCTGCTGATAATGTTCCCAGCAACGTACTTAATTGACTGTTCCTTAAACCCACACGGCCAAATACGATATAAAGATCCGGTTGGTCGTTATCCAAAGAATTCTCGAAAGATACAACAATCTCCATAATTTATCGTCTCACAGTTACTTGGAAATAATCTGACAATGCCAATAACAATCAACATACGCTTACAAGTGGCATACATTTGTTTCTTGCACATATCCACCAACAACCATCCCGTGGCCTCGCCGACAATCACTTCACGATGGCTCATAGTTGTAATCCTCGTGAATTGTTGATTGTATCTTCAATTACCAGGCAAGCACTGTTACGTATAGTATAATTTTCACTTTTCCGTGGTGCTATTCAGCCTTGAAAACTTCACTACTGGTCAATAAACATGCATAGATCCGACTTAGGAAAATCAGTAGTTTCAAGGTAGGCGAGTTAGTTGTGACGAAATTCCGCCGCTGGTTAACACCATGCGGGACTTGAGCCAACAGGTTATAAACAAAAGCGGATAAATAATATAATATGGAATACCATGAGCAGTTCATCATCATTCCAAGTGTACTATTATCATCTATGATTCGGTACTAGGAGCGAGAATTGTAACAATGTCCGGAGATTGTTGAGTTGACTTCCAAGGACTCGTCCATGGTTTGTGGAGTGGATGTTGCATTCGTCGGCGTTTTTCTTTTTCTGTCAAGTCTAGATGATAAATAGATACCTTACAAATGTTTTAACATGGTTCGAGACAGATTATATCGGCAAGGTGGTATTTCGTGTTTGTGAATGAATTTGTGGATAAGATATCGCATAATAAAATTCGCAACCCGGTTATTAACCTTTGATAGTGACACATTGAATCTGAGATTTTTAAACTTTTGCAGTTTTTTGGCGCCAAACAGCTGAGTCTCAGTCGTTTCGATGGAACTATTACTAAATTGTTATGATGAGCTGCTACGATGGACGCCTACAAACTCATGGAAAATATCACGGCTGCACTTACATGAATGTATGAATGTAATCATAAGGTGTTAACTTTCTTTCAAATGCCTCCATGGATCCATGACGAAATGTATACTGAGTTTAGATACCGTCGTTGGACTATGGAGGTCTTACGCCTTATGTTAAGATTACATGTGTTCGTACCTACGCAAAAATGTGAAATGTATATTTTATTACGTTCATAGTTTTCCTAGTTTGAAATAAAATTTAATGGAGTTTTCATAGAGGTCGCCCATACTCAAGTGAAAGTGCCAATCGATTGGATATTATAAAATTTAGAAACATTTCCTGTAATTCATACTATTTTGAACTTGTCATCGATTACCAGACATTATCTGCAAATATTTCGAAAGTTAAACCACATCTTTTCATATTACCACGCAAAACATTTAAGCTCTTGAATCCTTTTGGATCTCTTTCTATCTGGATGTTGAGGCCACAATTTGAATTTCATATTCCCCACAAATGATGTGTAAGTAATATTTCTTAAGGTACTTTCTGCAATTTTTGGGATATTTTTTGAGTCTTCAATCCAATCACCGTTTAAGATAAGTATTAAGTTGTATCGATTCCTATGGTACTTCCTCGTGATAATGTACTGATAGTACTATATACTAAGTAAGTCCTTCATTAATAATTATAATACGATAATTTTCATAAAGTTAACAGTGCAATTTTTAAAATCTGTCAACTCAAAAAAAGGCAAAGTAAATGTATTGCAACTGAGATTCCTGACAGAAACAAGCCAAAAACGATACAATCGTAATTGGTAGTTGTGCTTTTGAGCTAACCAAAAGACCGCAAATAGCATATCTCAATATACCTAATATAAACTAAATACATTACCGTCAGGAAAACTTTCAAAATTAAAAAATTGGTTGCTTGCGCCCAACGATTCAATTGCAATTGAAATGTGATCTGAAATTTATTGTCGCGTCTAATATATTGACAGCGAAAGCCTGGAAATCTTGAAAATCTCGGCATTGGTTTTGACCAACAAATTTTGATAATTTTCTCACAATAAGGAGTCCCTGTCCAGAATTTTTATTTTCACAGATAACTAGAACGAATGTAGCAAGAATGGAAGGAATGCATCATCAGTTTTTACATGTTAAATATTATTTGTGAGCTTATAGCGGCCAATAACTATACCCTGACAATTCTTAAAAATCGCACACATGCGATCAATCACCAAATAAAACTTTTCGAATTCTACTGCGAATTCTACTGCATTCAATTGAATGCAGAGTGTGTAAGTGTTTTGATTCTTGCGCCTTGCCAACATTTTCAACCTTGCCGATTTTCTCAAACCTGGTAGCAAAATTAAATCCTTGTTTCGTTTTATATGCTCCAATGACAGTTTTCATAATTGCCACTCACTGAAGATATTGAGCCAGAATGGAAACAATTGCTGCTCTACTACATTTCGACTACGCTTCGAAGATGTTTCGTGACCTTGTTGTTGGATCCAGCAACGAATTATAGTCCAATGATTTGGGAAAACAAAACTCAAGGACTAATAGTTCGCACAGAGTTAGCCTGCCCGAAATCAATCCCAAAATTATACCACTCACCCGATTTGCTTATATAAAACTCTTTCGTTTGAACCAGCTATCAAAATAAATGCCTTGCTCTCGGTAAAACAGACCCATAATGACTTCGTAAAATGGAACCCATAGACAGTTGCACACAAGGATAGCTAATGGTTCTTCCGATACCTTCTCACAAAATTTCAAAGACAATTCGCGAACAAGTCAAATGTGCTCATTGTAACCTGTCAATTCTTTCGAATCATATTCACCTATTTAACAATCACAGGAGAATCCGCCAAACTTTCCCGATGCAAAAATATCCTGGCATTCGTTTTGCCCACAAAATACACAAATACCTCGTCCGATTCCCGGAAATCTAGTGTTGAGATAATGTCTTAACCTGCATAATACACAATAATCATAGTATAGCCACCAACAAGTGATAATGCTTAGAACAAACACCCAATCTAACGGTAATCCACTACAATTTTCTAGATGCACTGGTATTTGCAATCAAATCTAGTTGACATGCATATCGAGGTGTACAGAGGTGCGTATTAACATCCACTTAAATGTTGTATTTATATTTTTACACCAGAAAAAATATTTTCACATACATTTATGCTCAGAAAGCTAACCATAACAATCTGGCCACTCATCTACGTCATTTAAGGGGAGGTTCTACACTTCAATTTTCAAAAAATCGATTTTTTTTTTATTGCAATTTTTGAATCTGTATCTCAACAAATATGCCAGTAAAAGAATTTGGTCGAAAACATATTCCTTCCCAGGTTTTTGGCACCTCAAAAGTACCTTTCTCCGGCCTTTTCATGCGTCGAAACGCGACGCGGTGGACTTGTCCTTTTTCCAAGAAAATTTTCCTTTTTAGAAGGGTTATCCGGTTTATTTCTAGCATGTTTTCAATGTGTGTGAATGTGTGTGTGCCTTTGTGTTGTTATACGAAATTCATTGACTAGCTTAGTGTCGTACCAAGTGTCGAATCGAAAACGTTCCAATCGCTCAAATTTCGTAAAATTTACATCTTTCGGATTATTTTGTCCACAAATGGATTCGAAAAACAAACACAAGAAGGGCTATAGTCGCGTGGCCGGTCGTACGAAAAAGAGAAAAAATAATAGCCCTTTTTTGGCGGAGAAAAGTACAGAATTTACAAGCGCGTCGGCGCGAAAGTTAAAAAACAAGCAGTCGCTCGGAGCTACGATTTCCGCTGCTTTTTCGTACTGTTTCATCGAGTTTGTTTCGGTCTTTGCTGCCATTTCCGAAAATGTCGTCTGTAAAGAGTGCCATGGAAAAGTGACATTTTCCCAAAGTGATAAACGTGGGGCGGGATTCAAACTGACGATGCGCTGCGATAATTGTGACGACAAATCCGTATCAAATTGCCCTCAAATATCATCTGCTTACGAAGTAAACCGCCGTTTAATATTCATTTTTCGTTTACTTGGTGTTGGACAAGAGGGTTTGAATAAATTTTTGGGGCTCATGGACATTTGTGGAGGAATCGCAATAGGTACTTATTACACGTGTCTTGGAAACGCCGAGATAGCTGCACGTAGCGTTTATGACACCGTGTTACGGATTGCTGTAAATGAGGAGACAAAGCTCAATTCATCGCACGGGAACGTGGCCGAGGATCTAACCGTTTCGGGGGATGGCTCTTGGAAAAAACGGGGCTTTACTTCGTTGTTTGGCGTCGCTACAATTATTGGGGGTTACAGCGGGAAAGTCCTTGACACGTTTGTAAAATCCAGCTTCAATCAAAAAACAGTGATGGACAAAAACTCCGATGAATTTCAAGAGTGGTACAAAGCTCACGAGGAAGATTGTTCCATCAATCACGCAGGAAGTGCGGGAAAAATGGAAATTGAAGCGGTCGTATCAATGTTTCAAGCGTCACAACCAAAGCACGGTGTCAAGTACGTTCGATACATCGGCGACGGGGACAGTAAGACTTTCAAGGGAATTCTTGATTCGCGGCCATATGGAGACGAGGTAATTGTAAAAAAAAAGAGTGCGTTGGTCACGTGGAGAAGCGTATGGGGTCGCGACTACGAAAAATGAAAAAGGAAAATAAAGGTGTTGGTGGAAAGGGTAAGGGGAAGTTAACTGATCAGCTTATTGGGCAGCTCACGAAATTTTATGGGCTCGCGATTCGTAGAAACCCCGATTCTATCAAGGACATGAAAACTGCAATTTGGGCCTCTTTGGAACACTGCTCATCGTCAGATGAAAAACCCCAACACTTCAAATGCCCCCCCGGCAAAGACAGTTGGTGTAAGTGGCGTCAGGCCGAGGCAAACGAAACTTTGGAGTTTTTTAAGCATGACAGAGTGCCTATAAATCCCTCAATCGTCAAACTGCTGAAGCCTATTTATGAAAGTCTCTCATCAGATGATTTATTGGAAAGATGTTTGGGCGCCCACACCCAAAATAATAATGAGTCGCTTAACGGCTGCATTTGGAGCTTGTGTCCCAAGCATTTGCATTCGGGGAAGCAGGTGGTCCAAGTTGCGACTTATTTGGCGGTGATGATCTTCAACGAAGGGTTTTCATCAATTCTACAAACTATGGAAGTCATGGGAATTATCTTGGGATCTCACGCTGAAACGTGCGCCGCTCGACTCGACGAAAATCGCATAGACCGCTCCGAGCGCAGAGTCAGTGATGCGGCAAAAAGGGCCCGAATCGAACAGAGGGAGAAGAATGTGGCCAGTCAGGAGCGAATTCTGGACGAGGAAGGAGAGCTTTACGGCCCTGGCATAGCGGATTAATTTGTAAGTTCCCTGATCATGTTTTATACCCTCATTTATCCTTAAACGCGATTTACCAAAATTCACTTTCTTTGAGCTGTATTGTATGCCTTTCACTAGAAATATTTATCGAATTGATTCAAATTTTTTTTTCATTTGTTCATAAAACATGTCTCTCTGATCGGCCGTGCACGATTTTCAAAATTTGAATTTTTCAAATTTTTATAGCCCCCAATAGGTAGAAAAATTGGATGAAATTTCAAACTTTTCATTCAATATTGCATTATTTCAACAAATTTCATGTAGCAAAAAATTCGCTTCGGCCGATTATAGCCAAGACTACCTTGAATTCAAAAATGTTCCATTTTTTTGATTTCAGATAATCTAACTGGTCGATGTGATACAACAATGACACCTATGTTTTTTTGGTAGCGACGAGTTCAAGGACGTTCAAAGGTGGCGAAATTCGATTTTTCAAATTTTCAAAAATACAAAGTTATAGTCAAAAGATGTATCTTTCAATAAAAAAAAAGTTTGTGTCAATATCTTCAGTAGATCCTTTGCAATCAATTACCGAAAAATAGGTCCGATTTTGCCGCTAAAGTGTAGAACCTCCCCTTAATTATCAAGCTCTCTATCCTGCAAAGCTCGCTTTATTTGCTACATGGGGTATTCGTGTCTCTTAGTTTGTGATGCCCCTGCGTACCGTGAGCGCTTTCTAATGGTTGCACTATACAACAATAATAATTTCGTAAACTGTCATAAGGCCTGACGCAGAGATTGATTGTGCAGCTTCCATTCATCTACAAATTATTCATGAATTATTAACCACTTGTTAATTGCGCTAATTATAATCAAATATTACTGTAGAAACACGATCATTCTTATCAAAACCAAACAACATTTTTGGGATTCATTTTCAAAACAGCCCGGGAAGGAGATATCTTTCCCTTGCAAAGACACAGACGTCTTCAGTTGTCAATCAAACTCAGACATTTTTAGTTATGAATCTAAGAAAAGCTCTGGAGTGTGCAATGCAAATCCAGGAAAATATTTTCTATTTTTGTTGCTATACAGATGTGGAACAAGTGTCGATTACGAGCAACTTAAAAATTAAAAAATATTACCTAATGACAAACTAAATGCGGCCGAAATATAAAACAGAATAAAACTAAAAGTAAAATTCAAGCAGAAACCCCACAAATACTTCAAACTAAATAGACTATACTAGCATCATCAAATCACATAATTGAAGTAGTTCGTAATCAAAATTAAGGCTATGAGTTATCATGAATTGTCCTTGTTATGTTTAATTCGAAGGTAGTTTGAATGAACATTTGAATAGATTTATGGCTTCCTGGTGGCAACAATATGTTACATTTGCAACAATATGTTACAATATGGCAACAATATGTTACATTTTCCTTTTCTTGAGTGACGACTGAAAGGTTTAGATTTATTCATGACTTCAAATGATAAATTTCAGGAACACTAGTGAGTAAGTATTTGATCATATCGAGCAAGGACACTCGTTCAAAATGTCATGCTAAATAAATTGTCTCGTAAAAAAGTATTTTAAGCAATCGAATCGAACCTGTTTGAAGTTGGTCACGTGCTAGTTGAGTAGTTAAATTCTGCATATCCAAACAATGAGATATATAATTTCACATTAGTAAGCAACACATCTAGTAAAGCTTTTTGTCTTTCCAATGAAATATGTTAAATTCTACCTTCAAAGCTCAAGAAAAACTGAACATTGAACATTTTTTGCTTTGATTATACGCAATTTGCAGCCAATTACTATACGTTTGAAGTTAACAAAGCGCACTAGAGAATTACAGAAATTATTTCAAATCATTGAAGTAAATATAATTCTACGCTGTCTATTTAATTTTGTTGCCTTGACACAAACAAGAATCAAAAGCTATGATTCCGGCATGTTTTGAAAGTGTTTTGGATTAGGGTTTTCCCTAAAAGTGAATTTCATAGTATTCTACAGCCAAGACTTTTGATTTATTGTTAATTATGGACCACTACGGTCCCTGATTCATAGCATCTGAATTATAATTTTGAAATTAGCACTCCGGCGGTGAATGAAAGCAGTAACTCCAACTATTTCCTTCCTTCCTTTAGGTAAACGTTTTTCTGTAGGAAAAAACCTCCACTGATTAAAGCTGGTACAATTTACTCACTAAAATACAACAATTTGTGTTTTTTAAGTTTTTGTTTTCATAAACGTTTTGAATTCAGCAACAACTTGAAGTCACTGAAGCTATTAAACCCACAACACATAACATATTAACATTAAAATCTTTCAACGACATGTACGTTTCCATACATTTCGATTTAAGTAATGGTTTTTATGGCTTTTTGTTTGTACTGCGTTTATAAGTCAAGGTAGATGTAAAAAATTTCGACAGAAAAGTAAAAATTACTGAAGGTCATTTGACTTTCTTCTCCGGTCCATTTTCAGAGAAATAAATCCATTAAAAATCTTTCGTATTTTCCATAGTTTTTTTATTTTAAGTTTTTTTTCCGTTTATATTTTTGATTTATTTTATTTGTTTTCTTAAATTTCGCAGCATGTTTTGCAAACTCGTTTCATTTTACTGAACGAACACTTGACATAAAATGTTCCTTTGATCGTGAAGTTGTAGCATTAATTTGAGTAATTATCGCGGTCTCAACCTGAAGCATATCTGAATACATATGGGACTAGTTTTGAGCACTCTCGGTTACCATAACGACCACGTGTCATTATTTCATCCCTCATACATGATGGATGAAGAGCCCAAAATGTCATCCCTCATCCATTATGGGGTCCCAAGTTTTTCACATTAGTTTATAGCAACCTCGCGTATTAGACTACTTCCAAGGACACGTTCTGCTTTGAAAATTTACTTTTCCATTCATGATTGTTCTAATCTTTCAAACTTAGCTAATGGACATCTCTAGCGACTACAACCCATAGCATGAAAATAAAAATATTGTCATCTTTTATATAAAATGACGATAGCCTGTCAATCGTTTTCTTGCGACGCGGTACAAATCAACCCTTGGCTTAGGTTTTCGTCACTCTATATCGCAAAATTAGTTCCAACTTAAGTCCTTACAAGATAAGCATTAGCCGGTCTAAGGATGTACATAGTATGTATTAAGTATGTACCAGTAAAAATCAAAAACAATTATCAGGATCCTCTGGCATAGATTAAGAATGCTCGTCACTATTTTCTAGTGTCAGTTACAGCGGCTACCACATTTTGAGTTGGGTTCCTTTTCTTGTGAGCAATATAAGTAAACCATCTTTTGCCTTCAACTCGCGTAGGACAATTAGAACTGTGTGAGGGGTAATTTTCCAAGTCTAAATACAACAAACTTTACCCCTGCATCAAATTCCAAAATTTAGATAACGAAGCTCAGATTTCGAACAGTTCGATTTTCCCATCCTGAGGTAACAAAAAGTTCGCAGTTTCCTTTGCTACTTTAAGAAAGGCATAGCGCAACACAAAAGTGAAAAGCATCCACATGAAAAGCATCCAACGTTTTCTCTCATAAATTATGAATTTTCGACTTAAAGACCTAATCACGATCAAACAGTACATCGGAAAAATCAGAAGGTTCCTACAGGCTATCAATATCACATGTCCTTTTCACTCCAGTATATGTGCCAAATCTACATAGAACACTTCTCTTTAGCGCCATAGGCCGGGAACCTTCACAATATACTAATATATGTACACCAACTGGAAACACATCAAAGTCAACAAACAGAATAACTCATAAGCATGGGCGAAGGCTTTATTTAAACCTCGAAGCTAATCAACATTAATAGACAGATTCAGGATTACTGGACCAACAACAGACCCCGGTCGAACACTGACCATAGATTAAAGTTTACTTCGTTATCGTGATGTTGAATGAACTCGTTTCCGTGAGAGAACTAACTCTTCTAAAAGCCAAGCTTCCTAAAACTAAAGTTAAACCGTCTTGCCAGTCATACCATCCAACTCAGGTAATTTTCTAATACGCATCCGCCGTATTCAAATCTTGATTCAAACTCAAATCGTCACAGAGGAAGAGATGGAAGCTCTCCTAACACGGTAAGAACCTACTGGTAGAACCTACTGTGTCATGTTAATAACAAGTACACCACAACTTCTTATGCAAAAAACTAGTCTTCCATCATGTGGGAAACCGTAGAAGCATAGCTCGCACCCTGTCCGTCTTGTTTGCTGCGAAAATTTTTCAGTGATATTTCCTGGTCTGAGTGAGAATCCTGTAAGCTAAGCTCCTAAGCTAATGATTCCTTTAGTGACGTCCTTAACCTGCAGACATTTTGGTACTTGGCAGCTGACGAGTCTCCCCATCAAGCGGGATCAGACATTTCTTATATCTAACACTGAGACCACATTCTTGTATGCTGAAATAGTTTCAAGGTAACCAAGTCTCTAGAATTAACTCAAAACATACATACACCCTGCTCTTGAATGGTTCCAAACTACCCTACGTTACGGATCTCTGTCTGTTTATTCCGTATATGAATCCAATTTTGTTTACAAATTCAGGACATCTAGACAGAATTGATCGAATTCCTTTAAGTGAAAATTCTATCCGGACTTATATATTATTCCGACAAATTAGCCCAATGTTTTCCACAATTCCTTGTTTATTTTATTTATTTATAGATTTATTTTTTGTTTATTTGCATTTTTATTTATTTTTTCCTTTTAATAGTGCCCACTCAAAGTAAGTGTCATTATTTTTCATGGGTAACTTAAGATTGCCTTTTTATCCGCGGATGGTTTGTAGTAGATGCCTACTATCGTAGAGTTGAAAACCCAAGTTCTAAAGATATTTAGAAAGTCTATTCTTAAATGTTTTCTAGTTTGCTGCAATTTTCTGAATTTTGGTACCGAGTTTCGATTTCTTTTCATATTCAATTACCCACAACTGTCCAGATCCCAACAACAATCACGTTCACTTCCAATGCTAAATTGTCAACTGTTGTTCAAGTGTTAATTTCAAAACCATACCAATTATCCTGTAGTGTCAAACCAACCGATATTTTTCTAGCTTTTATCACTGCAATAACAGTTGAATAGTTTCATTTATTATTTAATTTTCATGTAGCCAGAATTCAACCCTGGAATCTTGTTGATTGCATGCTGTAGAAAATTTTCCACTACGCAACCGATTGAATCATTTGGACCGCCTCGGTGAAAATACAATTTGCTAACTGATAAATAAACTTAGAGGGGTTGAATTAGACTTGATTTTATAATAATTTTCCATTTTGAAAAGCATATGAATTGCAACAGAAATTCATTTATTAATTTCACAATAATTGATGATGGGATAGCTGAGAATGAGAAACTTATGAAATATAATTTTATCAATAAAAATGTCCAATGATAAATTTCATTTCCAACGATTCACCAAAAAGTTGTCTCTAGGTCCTATTGTGGCTGTCGTTAATTGAACGACTAAACTTGGGATGATTGCAAGTACAATGTGGAAGTGCTGAGTAGATTACCATAACGTCTATCCAAATTTGAACATCATGCTGTTGTCCCCTTGGTACGAGAAGACTTAATTGTCAGTCACCGATAACTAAATTATTATAAAAACCAAAAAAAAACAGAGAATCGAGAAGCAATGACTGAACTTTATCGCGGCTTCCGAGTAACCCAATTCACGTACAAAGTTGCTATAACACAAGCATTTCTCCTTTAGTCCGCAAACCTAGCCTAAAATTGCTTGAAGTATTACGACAGCATAGTTACAACTAGCACTAACACTTCATGAAAATTCTAAGACAACACAAATACAACTAACGAAACAAATCTAACATTCTTCAACCAAAATTATTAGAACTTAAGGGGTCTACCCTCTTTAGAATTTTCAAAAAATGGATTTTTTTATTGCATTTTCGGAAAGTATATGTATACAGAAGTATAATATTAAAATTTCATAAAGATCGAATCACTCTAACTGTATTTTTAGTCGACTTTCACTTTGTCACTCTAGCGCGCTCATCTGCTCCGCACTCAGCGGTAACGCCCATCTGGCTCTGCTTGCGTAGAGTAGCTGTTGTATTCTATTATATACTATTATCCCTACTTAAATCTGTTGATTTCGGCCTTTTTTCTCGGAATTGAATATTTACGAGTCAAAAGTGAATGCCAGTTGGCTACTAAAACCGGTTTTTCAACGCTCTTTCTCATCAGTCGAGTTGAAAATTTTGATGTAACAACATCTGTTATCGTGACTTCTACAATGGAAAGGAAACTCAAACGACAAACAGAGCCATGGAGACGACCAAGTACGATCTCAAAACCGAGGAAAAATGTTTTTTTCGCGGAGTAGAAGTACAAAATCTTGAGTCAAATACAAGTTATCCACAGCATTCATACTGCTCCGATTCGTGGTGCAAATACTTGAGAGCTGTAAAGTATGGTACTGTTGATCGAACATCCTCCTGCTCTTGCTGAAGATGTTCAAGAAATCCTAAAGCCAATATATGAAGATCTGACGAAGCCAGAATTACTTGAAAGATGCCTAGGTGGAAACACACAGAACAACAACGAGTCATTCAATAACTGTGTTTGGTCAATGACTGCTAAACACATCTTCAGCGTTGTTGAGATAAAAAATTGTTGCCGATCTCTTGCCGAACAGCTGCCTGCATATACAATGAAGGTTTTTCACCAGTTTTGAAGATTTTGGAGGTAATAGGTGTCACAATCGGGCCGACTGCTGTACACTTCACCGCTGAACGCGACAGAGATCGCATAAGAGTTGCAAACCGTCGCAGCGCCGATGCGTCTAAGGAAGCCAAAACAAATCGTAGGAAAACAATTTTGGATGAAAACGTTCATTTTGAGGAATCAGAAGGCATATTGTATGGCGCAGGCATCGCTGATTAAGCATAGGTAAGGATTTTTTACGATTTTTCATAAAAAAAAACTTTAATCGCTTTTTTCTCAAAACAAGGTTTGTCAACGGCGCGTTGATCGAATCTCGGGAACTATTGAACCGATCCTTACCAAATTTTTACCAGACATTTTTTACGATTATAGCTATCGCGTGAATTGGGGGTTTTTCGAAATTTTGATTTTAAGTATATTTTTTTTTACTACAAAATGATGAAAAAACATCGTGTTTTTTTTTATTTTGGAAAAATGTCCGCCATTTTGTCAAATTTTCAAAAATAAAAAATCGCCCAATTCACGCGATAGCTTTTAACATACTGAGTCTACAACTATTTGATTTTTTTGTTTCAGACCATTCATCACGGAGATCTCATCAACGGCGCACAACCCTCTTTTTTTGGACCTTTCTTCATGTAGAATTTTCATTCATAAAAACTTAAAAAAGTGAATAAAAAAAATTTTATTATTTAATACCTTTAAATACCTCCTATATCAATATTTATAATATAAACAACAAAAAAAAATTATTGAAAAAAGCCTGTTTTTTGACGTTCTAAAGAGGGTAGACCCCTTAATTTGGATTGTTCTCATTGCAGCGCAAAACAAGTCCACCCAACTTAAAGCTTTTGTGTGAAAGCACAATACAAATATAAATCTACTGCTGCTTTTTCTATCTCTGTCTAAGAGAAGTCACCTTGGAGTGTGTACGCTTTATTTACTTACGCTGTATGTCTTTATTTCTCGTAGGACTACATTCAGTTTCACAAACAGGATACAGCATTCCCGTAGGAGTTGTATATACTGTTGTCAACTGGAAAACTTATAGGTAAGATTTGTTGGGATACATATGTTGGACAAGACGACAGGCAGGGAAAATTGACTGAGCTGAAGCTCTTTTACACGACATTACACCCGTGCACAAGGTGCGAACGAGTGGAGAAGACTATGATGTAATGCGTGCTATGAAGAGTACAAACAGTGGGTTGATACTTTGGAACACCACTTCTGCATTCCAATCTTAACCAGAGGTTTAGTTAAGTTTATATCCTGTTCCCGAAAAGACTTCCCAAAGTGATGCTTAGGCGGAGATTCCAGTTTAGGCTTAACAAAAGCATAAATAAGTTAGTGTCAATTTGACTTCTTACTTAGAATCGTCAATTCCTGGAACTATGTTTCCCACCGACGTATTTCAGAATTAGATATTTCTAATGACATCTATTGATTATTTCAACTACGGTTGGATGATAATTTCTATAACTGTTAAAGGTAAAGATATTGGACTTAGTGAAAAACCCAGTCTATGGGGTTTTTCAACTAAGTCCAATATCTTACGTCCAATACGCATAACTCTGCGCTATATGCGTACAAAATTTTTCACGTATTTACAATAAAACTTAAAGTTTTCTATCTATTTACGTATCATTCATAATTCGGGATGTTCCACATCAACACAAAATATAATTGCTCTGTTTGTTACAATTGCTCATTTGTTGCTGCTCCCGATAACCAGCATGAAGCAAACAAAAACATCAGAAAAAAAGATATGATAAAAACATCGAATTGTTTCAAAAACAAAATCAGATACAATTCACATGAGCTAGAAAATCTAAATCTAAAATCATATCTAACTCGTACATCAAGCGGACGATTCATGTTATGAATGTTTGAAGACACAAAAAAAGTTACCATTGTACTCGTAGTACGAGGGTTGATTGTTATTGTGGCAAACATGTGAGGACGCGTTAATTCAATGGCGCAATATAAGAGATTAGACGCAAAAAACATTGCAACAGAGAAAAAGTACTAGACCGTGTTCAGTTTATTCAGAATTTAATTATGATTATCGTACTTCAAGATTCAATTAATGATAAAAGATACCTTGGGCTCGTAATATCTGTCGATGAGTTTCGTTCAGGCAATTTAGGTTAAATTTATGAAGAAGCAATTGTTCATCGGGCAACAATGCCAAATTTAAGCTCATACAAGCTTCTTGCCCTCGTTCTGATCTAGATGGTTAACTCAAGCTACAACAACAGCCAACGTTTGTCAAAAATTTCAACCATGAAATGGTTGAAATGGTTGAAACCTAGGCCCCCAAATCTTTTAACGACCAGAACACCTTTCACTTCATTACTTTCTGGTTTATAAAGTTCCCGATGACGCATTTCATGTCATGAGTTCTGAATCTATGAATCTATTAAATAACATTCACCTTCGCGAAACTCTCTGCGATGAAATGGATTCGCAAAAGAATGACCAAAGGGAAAATCCCAACACAAAAACATAAATAAAACATTGGAATGGGACCTCAGTGAACTGATACAATATCTACAATGACTGGATACCAAATATCCTCTGAACTGAAGAAATGGACAACATTCGAGGAACATTAGATTGTGTCTTCAACTGCGCATACTAGATACACATATGATGTTACCTCTAATAGAAGGAAGATGTCATGTGAAAGTTTATTGAAAATTAACTCTTCACTGTTTTAATCCTTCATCAGTATGTATGTAAGTTTAATAATAATCATTTCTTCCTGATTTAATTCTTAAATCAACATTTGTTGAGAAAAACGTTTACTAATATCAGTTTGTATGGAATGTCTTAGACTTGCTGTTTGCAAAGTGCATATGCACAAACGCATCACATATGTTTAATACATACGAGTACAGTGCAAAGAAAAGGAAATGATGAAAGTTTATTGGAAGGTATCAAGTTCCGAACAATAGCGGAACTTTCTATAATTTTTCCTTTCAATTATTTTTAATGATGTAATTTTGCAATGTATCTATGCGGCTTTGTATCGCCAGAATCCTATACTCATATGCAAAAACCCAGTCCATGATATGTGTAAGCTTTTGTTCGGCTTGGTGTGTGGAACTCACTTGAATGAAAATCATACGATTACGATACAACTTTTCATGCATGAAAAAAATTTGCAATACACTCTTCCAAAGTGGGTATTCCCGCATTAGATAAATTTCATAGGATGCAACAGTTCCAACTAGTCAAAAGTTATGAAGATGACCAAATACCAATTCAAAGATCAATTACCTACAACTCATTTCAGAGACGAGACAGACTGCGGGCAGAAAGAAGACACTCGAAATTGATAGAGTAATAGGACATACGATTCGGATACTATGGAATGTACTTCGGACTATTACATAAACAATTACGTCGGTGGAATTTAGTGCAAAACGAGACTAAATATCAATGACTAAGAGCTATACATTCAGCAATGGCGTATCCTCTTACAACTTTCATTAGCTTTCATTATCAAATAGACACCCGAAATCAAAGCCTTCCAAGAACGGTTTCTGCCCTCAACAAATTGAAGCTTTCCAGGATCTAAATTGAAGCTTCTTGGGATGATGCTTTTGCCGGGATTTTCAGACCCGATAAATGCATCCAAAGGATATTTGGCCTCAAACAGTCGACAAAAGTGCGGCTTGTCCAACTGAATAATCCTTAAAAGAGACGAGGAAAGAGACGACGTCCCTTTGCCTTCCTTTACTGGCCTCGAAAAACTCTTCCCTTCAGAATGGGACACTAGTCTTGAATGATCCACGAGTCACAATATTCAACTTATAACTTTATTTCGCCACTTCATGGTTCACTGGTTGTAATCTTTTGTTCCAACCAAATAGTACTTTTCTGCTTATGGCTCAAAAAACCGATGTTACATCAAAATGATGTACTGACTTTACTTCAGCGTACTCTATCGTTTTCAGACGAACTTTCCTGAACGAGTCTTTCTATCCACTATTCAGAGTACTCTTCCCGTTTTAAATCCTCTGAGGATGGTTCCACGACTACCAGGTCCATTTCTTCTCAAGAATTAAAACAAAAAACCAAGCTCGTATATTCACTGCTCGTCCCCTTTTACATTTTTCTTCCAATATTCCTACCCGATCCCCTATCCTAAGCTCAAAGTCTTTTAACAGACTGGATCAGGCCTAAAGAGAGATTTTAGGATCCATTTTCTTATTGCATATAATCCACTGTCCCGCATTTGACAAATTAGCGGATTTTCAACCATATTTTTCGTGTAGTAACATCTGTGTACCTATTCTACACGTAGGTAATGCATGTGTTACACGTAGTATCATCATAGGGGTGTGTCAAGTTTGCATGGTTGCGAATGCAACGGCCTGGATTTTTTTTTCTTCTTAAAATTTTTTTTAATTTTGTAGCACTGAAATTTTTGTGAATTTTTCCATAAATTTTTATCACTTCAGTCCAATAATCAACAAAAACCAAAAAAGAAAAAAAAACTGTGTGAATGTTATATGCGTTGATTTCAGGTGCCGTACATAATTAACCCATTAAGACCCAAACACAAACTAGCAGTTTTATAACTAAAATTCTTTATTTATGTATCTGTAGAAACTTATTTAAACATAATCTGACAAAAAAATAAAAAAAAGGTTTTTTCTTGTATTAAAAAAAACACCGTCCTCAAATGAGGCCATTGGGCTTAAGTGTGGTAGTTTTCGAAACAACCTTTCTCAATGCATAATATTTTTATACATTTTTTACATTGCCATCGGGCTTTCATATGGCATTGCACACACCGCAACTGGCTGTCCAGCTTCTGGGGAAAATGCCTAATGCCATCTTTACACAAATTTGGAATGGCTGATGAAGGTTTTCGCCGTCTTCCGTCAGGTCTTTCAGAACCTTCAATTTTCAAATAAAATCTGGCAATATTTCGTCGAAACTGAAGTTGGTCACATTTTTCGTCAGCTGACATTATGTGGAGACGCCAAGCATTTTATACTGCCAAATCCAACAAGTAGGTAAATAATACCCACCACCACTTTTTGCCTCTTATGGCTACCCGGTATAAAGCAATTGATTGATCAGCCTGATCCACTCCGCCCATGCCTTTATTGTAATTTTGAAATACTAGGGGAATTTCTACGTCTATCTTCTTTCTATCGGTTGTACTCCATCTCTTCACTTTGCCTAAAGGATACACCAAGTCATAATTAGTGCCCATGGCACACACGCTGTTGTCCAGCCAACGCACAAATAAAATTTTATTGACTTTATCAAAGCGATAGTCAAACTCCCCCCGTTTTTTCTTTTTCATGTCCTTGACAGGTAATAATGGACACTTTTTTGTCCTGTTTTCACGCACAGTGCCAGTCGCACGATAACCGTCTTCACGCAAGTCTCGCAGCAATTCATGACTAGTAAAAAAGTTATCGAAATATACGATGTGTTCATGTGCCACAGCATTTATTTTTTGCAAAACTCCTTTCACTACTTTTGATCCCAAGGGCTCATTATTGTAACTTGCTGTTTTACCACAGTATATGTCAAAAGCATAGCAGTAGCCATCAGCACTTGCAATCATCCAATTTTTATACCCAAATCGTACCGGCTTGCCTCGAATGAATTGCTTCGCAGTGTGACGTCCGTAATATTTCACCATGGATTCATCAATTGAAAGGGACTCATGAACCACACCCCATTGTAGAAATTTTTTGATGAGCAAGTCGGCAAGTGGACGTACTTTGAACAATTTATCGTTAGTCGAGGCAACAACTTCATTGTTACAAAAATGTAAGAACTTTTTTATTTCCACGAATCTGTTTCTCGACATTGCTTTTGAAACAAGAGCAACATTGCTATCTTCATCTAAGGACCAATACAGTCTTTCTCGAGGCACAGAATGATAACCGGTCAAGAGTAAAATGCCAAAAAATATTTTGCGATCACTAACAGTTACTTGAAAATCATGATTATTGTTTTGTGCAGCATATAACTTTGTATTTGTTAGGATCATGCCGAAACCCTCCTCATCAAAAAACTTTTCGAAAATATTGACCGAAATTTCGTCCTTGATCGCATTGACGAGACTTTCTTTTCGTTTCTCAAAATTGATTGAAGTTGAAGGCAGACTATCGTAAGAACCATCACATTTCCGTGGTTCTTGAACATCCAAGCGTCGTTTTTTTTGTAAATTTTGTAGAGGTTCATCATCACTACTATCCCATTCCTCATCAGCTCTGGACTCAAATACTTCAACTTTGCCTGGAATATCTCGTGGAAGAATATTTTGCAGGATATCATCTTCATCGCCTTCTTCATCATCTGTGACGACGCTTGGTTCTGGAGGAATTGCTACCAAGTCATAAACGACATTTGGGTCATCTTCTTCATTCAAAATGCTTTGGATAGCTTCTTCAAGCCCTTGGTAATCATATTCAATACTAAATAATCTCTTTGTCATTGTTATCTTCAAAAAATATACCTAAAAAAATAAAACGAATATATCATCAATATGCCCACTGGGCCCATTTGGGGACACTATCATTATTTGCTTGAAAAAGTAGTCACGTATGACAAAACATCTTATATTATAATTTATTTACTTGAAATAAACTGTAGTCAAGATAATAACGTAGAAAAACTTCTGAATAAACTGATATATATGTAAATTACATCGACTTATCTTTTGCTATTCACGCTTCGGAGAAAGTTGTAGCTCATATCCGATATTTCACATAAATTATCCAATAATTCACTTAATTGTAAATTAATTCACAATGGCACACTCCTAAGCATCACAAAATTGCAATCAAACAGAACATAGAATCAATAACAAAAAATATGTGGGTATTTTAATATGCGTCCTCAAATGGGCACAGCGGGCGTAAATGGGTTAATAGCCCAAGAAGATTCCACACAAACCCATCGATTCATGACAATAAGTAGGCTGACACATCGCTTAAACAATTGTATGACATTTTCAGATGTTATATGGCCAGCCACGAACTAGTCTCGTAGAAAACTGACAATATTATCGAGATTTCATCTGATTTTTACAAAAAAAAAGTGCCTATTACCCGCACGATACACTTGCACAAAGTGATTTGACATAGAATATGGATTTGATTCGAAACTGAATGAGAAAAGAATGAATAATTTAGTCGTTAGTTCATACATTGAACAAGCAAAACGTCAAATCTGTGGGAAATTCAAGTGGTGGCCGCTATCAATAGCAACATTACTTTCGCCAAAGCCGGTCCCAAGCTTGACTCAATTACTTTATATTATATATATTAACTTTATTTTATATTTATATCTGAGATTTGCACTAATATTTTATATTTATAAATTTATTTTATATTTTGTACAAGATTTAAGTTTATTTAATTGTGTTGATTCGTCCAAAAAACAAATGCGTACAAGGAAAAACGTTTGCTAATACTAAATAGCAAAAGTGCGGTCTTTTCTTTACACAAATATCAATACTAGCTGAAGTTTCACAGAGTGGTCACGGAATGCCATAAAAAAATAAAATTTTAAGTGTTTTATGAATAATAAACTCCTGAAGCATCAACTAAATGTTCTCAGTCTGGCAAAGGTTTTCTCATAAGACATTGTAGATCAACATTTTTGGTGCGGATTATTTATTTACAACTTGCGAAACAGTCATAAAATGCACAAATGAAAGTCTGCAATTAATCTTCTCAATAATTTTGTTCTGCCCTCTTGTCCCATACACTCCCTCAACTATCGTGGATAATCCACCCGAAGCGGGTGGAAGGTAAAAATCAATCATTATCTACTTACACGACTAACAATAAATAAAAAAATTATAGACAGCTATCTCCCCTTTAATAATACCCAAACCATCAATCAAACTTTGTTGTTAATGTGGAACAAATTAGTAGACGAGACAATAAAATATGAGAACAGTATCGAATAACAATAAATAATTTTGTAATTATTGGACTTTGCTTTCGTCCGATATTACTTTAGTTTTAGATGTTACACAACTTTTCTAATTATTTTTATATAGTCTCGCGATATTTGAAATACTCTAAAATGATATAAACTTCAATAGTAATTTCAATTCATACCAGAATAATCCCTATCCAATGCAAAAGGATGATATCGCATTTTTAGGTTTTCTTCAATTCGGTTTTAATTTTTGTCCCCTATTATAAATGGGGTTAACTACAACGCAGGACAGCAATTTTGAGGTTATAGTGACCAGTTGGCAAGAGTTGAGCACTCTTCTATCAACTGTACTGGAATACTGAGCTAGAAAGTTCGTTTCCAGAGGTAAAGGATCCTGTGTAACACATTTCATTAGTAAAAAGTTAGTTAAAGTAAGTTAGTTAAAAAAAATTAACGTTGTCAAAGCTTTAATTGTCACAAAAGCATTGGGCATATGTTTGGACATAAGTAATGTCATATTGTGAATGCACCACAGTTTTTGCAAATGGCGTCACAAGTCAATGTGATATTTAGGTTGTAGATGGATCGAAAATAAGTTAACAAGAAGCAATCGAGCGGTGAAGAACACGGAAGCATTGTTATCGCTTATTTGACCGATTTTCCGTGTGCTTTTACTACGCAGGATTAAATTTTTCGTCGATATACTCGTCATCTCGCACTCTGTGAGTAAACGTTTACGGGTCTGGCTGCATTTTTTAAGAGTAGTTGACCTCTTATTAACCGTTCGAAACCTGAAAATATTCCTGTCAAAATAGCAAAATACTTATCGTGTCAAATGCACGAAGAACTTGCAAACATATTACTGAATGTGATCCAAGAAGCAGTTTCCAGGCACCTTAAATAATTTCATTTAGTAGCTTAAAGCAATACTAAATGAAATATATCCTCCTTATCCAATAATAAGGAGGATGTATGGATTGAAGCCTTGAAACATTGGAAGCCGGTATGGCATCTGAAACACTACTTTAGTGCTTTAAAAGGAGTCTTTCTCACACCGAATTGTTATCAACACCTGAAAGGTTCCTGTAGCGCTTTAAAAGGATCCGTTTATGCATCGAATTGTTACAAGTGATGAAAAATTGATGAAGACTTCACGAAGCGAGAATATCTTTACCTAAACCCTATAAAACCAGCGAAATATTCATATCACTAAGGTCATGCTCTGCATTTGATGGGATCACAAAGGGGTGTTATCTATTATGTGATGCTTAAATCATGTCAGAAAATCAGGAAGATCTTCACAGAACACATTTTATTCGTCTGAATCGAGCGTTGCCTATGAAACTCTCAGAATATTGCGAACGAAACGTACCCTAATATTTTTCTATCGTGATAATACTCAATCATATGCTGCCGCACCGGTGGAAAACTATTTGGAAAATATTGGCTGAGAAGTTGGACTCTAATCACCTTTTAAATCCGACGTACTTCAAATCAGAAGAATCAGACGGCCTTACTGGAAAACGCCAGAGTTTTAAAAACTGCCATGGTTGTCTTCAAAAGACAAACAGTTTTTTGAGTTAACCTCCATAATTTGACAAAAAGATGGTATAATATTATAACTTCTGATTGCAAACACTTTGAATAATAGATCCATTCATTTGTCTACCTAACAAAGTCCTCATTTCCTTGAAAATAATCTAAGATATTGAAGTCAAACTCCAAGTCTGAATTTCGATATTTTGTGAAGTTTTTATGGCTAACTTATTTCTATCATAGGCCAAGCATCTTTTGCACAAAATAAAACGTCTACATTTAAAAATTTTAATATTTTTGTATCTTCTTTTAACCATTCAGCTCTTATAATATCAAGAACAATGTTCAAGGCATGTTTTCGAATTTCTTTCTGATTTTTTCGACATCCTTTTCAAACTTTAAAGCGCTTTTAACCATGAAGGACTCATGAATCAGGTCGTGGGACTTCAAAACCATATTCCACAAAACGAATCACCACGAAATGTGTAATAATTATTTCAGCGTTCCGCTCTAATCATCAATTTTTTCAAAGTCTGTACAAAAAATCCGGATAAGCATTTGAAAAGGAAGCGCTCGTGTAACATAGACATTATGCTTTATCTTTGTTGTCTTAAAAACAAAATCTTTTGTTAAAATTGCATAATTGCAAATTGCATAATTTGAAAAGTAAAAGTAATAGTGAAATTAACTGCTAACCGATAAAAAAAACAACAAAATCAAGCATTAAAATTGAAAACAAACTTCAACCATTTTCTATTA
The DNA here is from genome assembly GCA_954870665.1 of Stratiomys singularior. NCBI lineage: Eukaryota > Metazoa > Arthropoda > Insecta > Diptera > Stratiomyidae > Stratiomys > Stratiomys singularior. Next base: position 5,224,886 of record OX940881.1, on the reverse strand, counting down.
CTTACCGCTTTGAAATCCTTAAGAATTTAACTGGTATCAAAAACAACCTCTCCTTAGGCACATTCACTGGATACAGCGGACAATAGATAATGTTACACAGATGTCGGTTCGAATCCACCATACACCTGTATATGTAATATTTTTTTGTTTTCTTATAATTTTCTTTTGTTTTTTTGCTATATATTCAATGGAAATATGTTCATGCGCGATTCGCAGCTAGGTTTTATATTGCACAACCAGAAAACGATTAATAGATAGTAGATACTAGCAACAAAAGTTGTTGCAGCTGTTGCTCAAACACTAAATACTGCAACAGACGGCGGCGACACAAAGATATTTTACACTTGAATTCACCACAAACCAACATCAACGTTCAAATCTATGCAATCACTTTGTGTAACATTGCAGTATTCAAAAACATAATACCAATATTTTGGATTGCAAAGATATATTTAAATAAAATTAACTACGGTAGTACCAAGCGAAAGATGCTTGTTACTGAATTTTAGATATTAGATTCAAACTCAACACGCTATTAAGCCGGAAAGCTTCACAATGCAATCTTAGATACTTACAGACCGTTTTTCAAGCTTTCTATATCCGCTTGATATCTAACCACCGACCACGACAAAGGTTTCCTCCAAACTGAATGGTTACTTGCGGGAACAGCGCAATTTCAATAAATAATTCGCCATGAAACATCAACACTTCTCTTGAAGATTTTTATTCGATTAATGAAAATGTCTTATGTTGAGTCTTCGATGGAACACAAGATTGGTTTGTATTAATTGGCAATGACGAAAATCGATTGGGACTTTTTCGCGGTGTCTTAGATGCGCCACTATGGGTGGGTTGGAAGAGGAATAAACAATTAGTTGCCTTTGTGCATGATTCCTGGTAACACAGTAGCCGGAGCTTGATATATGCAAACAGGTAAGATCAATGATATGTGATTACTGCTAAACTAACCATACGATGACACATATGATTCTATTGTGTATTTCTTTTCTTCCTGTTTGTAGAAAGCGAAGAATAAGTTGTTGATGAGAATAGGGTAGCGAGGTCAAGTCTTTTAACATCCTGAGACTTGTTCTCCCAGTGACACTTAGCAGCTGGATATTTATTCAAATAGTATCGTTTATTCTATAGCTTATCCTTTCTCCGTTTCACAGAAAATCTTTCAGCAATCAGAAACAAGAGAGAAAACAGATTGCTAGAACATACCTTGGACGCACTCTACCAACAAACCCTGCCCATCTTACTTATAAGGATATCCCGAGCTTGATTTTCCAATCGGTCAACCCATTTCAACATCTCTTTGTTAAACGGATCCTGCGGAGCTCTTCTACGTTCTCCACAATCACGTTGCACTGTCTTGTCCATCTTCCGCATGAAACGAATGTGCGACATTTACTTCCTTCTCTCCAGTGTAACGTATACAGTCTCAAGATCTTGACTTAGCCAACGTAGTCTATTTTCAGTTTAGGTTTGCCTCCCAAGGATTATCACTCGTCATGTGAGTGATTGCCTCCTAACGACGCTCTTGTCTTTGGAAGTCTGGAGTTTCTCTTACGTCCTCTCCTGAAGCAGCGATGGTCGAAGTCCCACTAAACGGAAACATCGATCAGTCAAACACTATCCAGTATGCTGATGCAATTCACAGTGCTCCTTGTTTCTGTACTTACACCGGTCGGGTGTAGATCATTGCTAATAGCTTCGCTCGGTTTAGAAACGCTTAAGAATTGCCTCCTGTCCGTTTGACATGACATTCTTAAATCGACGGTTGGTCGACCAATAGCCTACAAATCTAGCCTCATGAATTGCAGTCTTCATTTGCTCCGAAAATCCCGCCTTGGAGTTAATCAAAAAGACCAGATACCTTCCTGATGCCTGCAACTCTACTGAGTCACTCCAAATGGTGGTTTTTCTCTATGTACCTTGACATGAAGACTTTAGTTTCTCCCAAAGCTGTGACGACTCCCGAAATAAGCGGGGAAAAAAGCCTAGGAATTTTGAAAAATCAAAGAAATACCTTTCAATAAACTTTGTGTGTTGAATTTTATTTTTCCCTGATTGATTTTCGACCGTTATTGTTCGGTTTTCCTTTCCTGGAAAGTCTTTCCTCTTGAGGAAACTTCCTTATATAAAAATTCGTATACAAGAAGCATTTTTTATTTTTCTGAAATATTTTGCAAAATTAAAACGGATTTCGAACCTTATCCGGTAATTCCTTTTTAATGTCAATTGGCACATCATCATCTACAGAGCCGATGAGGTCCGTCTCTTCTGACAGTTCGTCGCAGGACAAGTTATTTAGGTCCTAGTTTAACATGAATCCCTAGGGTACATCCAATCAGACTGAGATCCTCCGTGGTCCTGACTTCATGTAGAAGTCCACAAAGTGATCTGTTCTTAACCCCATCAGGTACTAAAATTCCTGGAATGAGTTCTCAAGGGTTTGTCTATTATCCCTCCCTTTACTGAAGTTGAATGAGTTCCCGATGTTTAGAATTACATATGAAGGATAATCCGGCGCTGGCTCGAACCATATGCCTCTATTCGTAGGACCGCGGTTAGCAAGATTGATTGATTGCATCTCTAGTTGACTTTTTGGAAAGCTTATTATGGTGGCACAAGGTCCATAGGGCATGCACAACGTTTTAATTGCACTTTAGGTTTGACATGAATGTCATCAAATACGCAGTTGGTTAGCTTTGGTTTCATGTTTAAGGATTTGCTCTATAAAATAATTTAATCCTATTTTCAACCTGAGGACTTATAGTAACCACGTTCATAATTTTAAATTGAATTTCATTGAATATATTTGATTTCGGGAAAATACTTTTTAAAGCATCCGAAAACATTTTCTTACATTTAACTCATTGATATTCTTTACTGCATGCATATTCTGAGTGTAATGACTTCTCTTCCTCATCGAACGTATGGAATCCCCGTTGACGATACTACACGTGAGTTCTTGCATAATTAGAAGTGATAGTGATATTTCAAGCCGTTGTTACTCATACGCGTATGAGATTTCCGATTGCTATAACTCAGGAGCTCAATTATATTCCAACGTGAGTTAGAACAATGAAAAATCTCAGCAGCTTTCAATTACACTTGAATTGTTTACTACATTTGTCTTACTATGAGCCCACGATGTCCTTCAGCAGTAATTTGTGGTCTTCGTGACTGACTTAGCAAGCCAAATTCGTATTCACTTTTTGTTTTGATTTTCGCACGAAACTATAAAAACGTCTCGGAAATGTTTTCTATGCTTTTACATTTAAGACCATTTTCGAATCGAATGGCAAATACTTCGTGTGTCTTTCGCTGGGGTGGTATCACACATGAAATTATTTATAACGAAACGTTTGCTCGTTATTCTTGTTCACTGATACACATTTCAATGATCCCAATCAAGATTCAAGTTCAAATTTGTAAACTAATAGATGTTCAATCAATATTTTAAATTGATATCTATAATGTTTACAAGTGCAGAGCGTCTTATGGAAAAGCGAAGTTTCATTTTCAATTGTTTACATGTTGAACAAAGCTCAGGATAATTGGTGTTGTTCGGTGAGAAGCAGTTTTACATACATACCACTGTTTTTGTTTGGTGTTGGCTACTGTATACAAATCTTTATTGATTCCCTTATTTAAATTTTTCACATAGATCGATTTTAAGCAGCTCTTAGTACGGACTCAAACCAAATCTAAGTTTTTAGACCTAATTACTTAATTGTAGAAAAAAAGCTAACTGTTTCATAACCATAACAGTCACAAAACATTGCCCGCGTGTTATAGCGTAATGAGTAAATAATAATAAAAAGCATGTGATGAACTTTGGCAGATTATTTGCACAAACTTGAACACTTCACTTGAGCTGAAAACCTGATGAGTTGATGGCAAGCTCTTCAGAGTCGAACTTCAAAAAACTAAACACGATAGCAAAGAATACTTAAATATTCTGAAATCCCATAATGAGGAATGCTGGTGTCAAGCTCAATGTGCATTGAATGTTGTATCAACCCAAAATTGTGAGAACGGACAAATAATTGAACTTGTCGATGTAATTTTCCACAATTTTCCAGCTTCCTGTCATTCAACTCCTACATATGGACAGTTCATTTTCAACTACTTTCTGGTCTTCTTGAATCTTCCCCATTGCATATGAGTCACTGATCTTAGTGTTCAGACTAAATTTCAAGCAAAATAGTGCTGCAAAAAGTCCTTCTCAAAGTGACATAACGACAAACTGGTAGTTCTCCATGGTACTTATCTTCCGAAGTTCAGTAATTAAAATACTTTTCTCAAAATTTAACACCACGAAGATGACTTTTGACAAAATATAGAAGCCTGTTGTTGACTTTTGGAAATTCGATAAACCCTTTTTCTTCAGCATAGGAACTTTATGTGTAAAATAAAACGAGACTCTATGACTACACCCCATACAAGTTCGTGTATAACGAACATTGAATAGCAGGAAACAATAAGGAGCATGTCCTATCGGAAAGAAAGCTTAAAGTTGGTTTTGCTTATACATTTTAATAATAGTTTCTAAATATCCAGGGTATTGCCGCTAGACTTAAGAGGAAACACGGCCGAACTTATAAATATGATACTTCAATAGTTCAAAAAACTTCAAAAATTTTCAGCAGCTATATTCCCTCTTTCTTTAAAAAATTCAATATGTTGCAACTTACATGATGATTCCTCCTATAATTTATTCCTTTCAACATCTCAGAATTCATTCAAAATGTAATGCCATAGCTTTTATTCAAGGCTTTTTTGCACAAATTCGTTTTCATTTATTTTTTTGATTATTGTAAAATATCATAAGTATACAACGATTCAGCCTTTATTTATTTATTTTTAATTTTATGCAGAAAATTAAATATTTGCACGCTTAAGGCAATATTTAGTTAAAATTTATTTACATAGCACTTTAAATTCTAATCGACATATAAAACATTTGATGCTGAGATTGCAGCTAAAACTGCAATACTGCTAGCTGCATACAAAATGGCACTTGTGGATCCAATCAAAGTTATCAAGGATCCCATACTTAATGATATAATCAGCTGCCCCACAAACACCATACTACTGATTATGGCAATATCTGTACCCAATCCACGCGATTGTTTCCTGGATGATTTTTCGTGGGAATTCATTCGGAACTGTAAGGATAAAAACAAGATCGAAATTTCAATTACAGTCAGGATAACAACTACTTACAAGTCCTTTCGAATGGTATTCGGCGATAAGGATAAATGGCATTGTGAACAATGTTGCATACAGTATGCCAGCTAATACACTGAACACTATCACGCCAGCTTTCGTGGGCCAGATAGCTAAAGTCAGCATTCCTGCTGCATATGATAAGATCGCTCCAACGTACACAGTTTTAGTGCTGGTCCAAGCCATCAGCGTTTCGATTAACATTGAATATATGGAGCATGAGAAAGCGTACACGGTCAACCCATAACATCCGTACCTGACACCTTCTTCGTACAAAATTTCCAGTGGTGTTCCTAAAGGAGCCTAAAAACAAAAGTAGAAAATAAGTACATTAAATGCTAACTTAGTCGCCCTGAACAACATAAAAATTACACCTAAATACTCACCGAAGGGTCACCACCAAACACAGTCTCCCCTACGAAATCCGTGAAATACAAACAGTACGAAAGATGTGCCATATGACAGAGTAAGTTCGTTAGAGCCAAAATTCTAATCGATTTTGGCATGAAAATAATACTTTTCAAATAAGTACGAAGACTGACTTTTTCAGTTTCTTCATCGTCTAAGGGTAAATCCACCAACATACTTTTCGAACCATTCCTGCTTTGAGCGCCATCAATCATATTCTTATTTAAATTGCTGCCGTTTCGGTAACTCCTGTTCATGTCTTCTACGAGTAAATCAAATTTAGCACCCTTTAATGATTTCATAGTTGACAATCGCAATTCTCTTGCAGTTGCCTGAAAACCAAATAAATGAAAAATGTAAATCATTCTCAAAATGAAAATGTTCAAGTCTTCACCTCTTTGATAAAGTAGATGATATTATTCTGCTTCCTTTTCAATTCTTTCTCAATGTTGGCTGTGGTCAATGGTCTCAAAAGTTCATCGCTTTCAATCAGATCCAAAGGTATTTCACGAAAACTTGTCACCGTGATTATAAAACATACAACGAAGACCATTAGAACGATTGCAAACACAGTCTGATAGTTTCCACCGAAAAATATGCCTAGAATTAAAGTCATTATTAAAACTTGCCAAACTATTCACTGCGAACGTTCAATGGATTCAACACTACCCTCTCAGAAAAAGACGTAATTCTTCGAACAAACTCCTGATGTAACGGTATTCGGTCAAAAAATGCGCAAGTGTACTTGGGCTGGTATATTCCCTCTGTTAATACCTCGCTCAAAGATTTTGCGTAAAATTGCAATACAAATATAAATTGGCTTATAGATTTTCTGTCTCTGTCTAAATGAAGCAGTTCAAGAGTGTACTTACTGGTATAAATACATTACTGGATTTAATTAGGCCTATACTGGAATCTTCAAGGGATATCGAACACTTTGGGGACATGTTAAGAAAACGGATTTCAAACCAAACGGTGTTTGTAGACTCTGTGATTCGGTGGAGGTAACACCAGAGCATTTGCGAGGACACTGCGGATTACTATCCCAAATGAGAAGAGACAATCTAGAAAGCCATTTCCTTGTCGAAGAGTATTCACGACATTTAGCGGGACACGCCAAAGCGAATTAACTTTCTTACATAACTCGGTTTGCTTGAGGTAATCTAAGTGTACCAGAAACGGGAGCAGAATAAACCAATCATGGTTGACGTACACTGATCCCTGTATGCTAGAGAAAAGAAGGAGAATAGAATAATTTAGCTGAAGAAAAAAAGAAAGGCAAAGTGCACACTTTTCACACACACAACCGTATTTTTGAACAACTAATTAGAAGTATTGATGCCAGAGGATCTTCCTGTATTTATTAAGATCAAAGGAACGCAAGGACATAGGCACAACCAAAGGCAAAATTAAATTAACTCGAAGAAAATGTTTAGAAATACGGGTAAGCTAGTTGCCTTTCAACGTTAATAATTGTTTTTGAACCCGCAAGCAGAATAAAAATGTTTTAAACCATGGATATCGGTTGGATTTTGTCTGTTTTTTATATTGGAAGCAGTTTTTCGCTCACCACGCGAAGGGACATATCTCTAAAACGTTTTAAAGGCGTAGTCAATGGAAAGACATTATATTTCCATAGGTGAAGAGATGGCTATGCTGGTATAAATGGAAAGGACTTTCCAAGATATGGAGAAACAGGGTGAGTACGGAAAAAATTCATGGAGAATGATTTAATCTTTAATGGATCCTGTTATTACGATTGTGCCGTTTACGTTTTCTGTAATGAATTGGAACAAGTAACGAGAGAATTGGATCGAAATGTTTCACTACTTGACAATTGATTTTGTAACCGTCAGCTGTTCCCAATGCTCGTAGATTTTCTGTATTTAAAATTGAACTCATAATTTTTAGATTTGAATAAAATCATACTTAATAACATACCCAAGATAATATATCATATCCAAACCATCTATCCAAACCCTATTCCATTTGAAATCCTACCAGTAAATTGAAGTTCCTTGAAACTTGTCTACAGTTTCATCGGGAGCTTACTCAATAAGATATTGAGGAAAAACAAATTTTGAAATAAAATCAACTATTACAAAAATTTCTTCTTAAATACAAGCTTACAGAAACGTTGAGCTTTCGTGGTGGGATACATTTAAATAAACATTAATTAAAATAAATTTAGAAAAACATAAAATATTCAACAGTTTCGGCGACGCTACAGGGAGATTTAATTAAAATGAGTAAAATAACTTAATTTAAGGGTGATATTATAAAAACTAATCATATACAAAAATGAAATATAGAAACTAAAATCAACATAACAGACCGAAATTAATTTAATAATAATAAACCAATACATAGCGCTCATAAATTTCCTTAAAAAATTAAAACGTTTCGTGAACAAATGAAATTACATTAAAAACATATTCTCCGCCGATAAAAACTCCATAGAATTGGCCAAGATATGAATTCTACACACATTCATTTCATTGATTTGTTTTGTGTCTCGCTATAAATGAATGTGTCGAAACATTCGATTCAGATATTCGCCTTACATTTACTCCGAAACAATCGTTACAGAGTTTCGCAGAATTTCATTCATTTCGGAGAAATATGACTTGAAAAGCTTTAGAATGTGGTAATGCCTACATCGAAAGTTCGGAACAAAACGTTTAACGCCTGATAAGCACATTGGCGCCACAACGTATGTGATATCATAATAACGTTCGTAATAATCAAAGTTGCATAAAGTGAAGCACACAATTAATAGGACACTATATTCAATTGTTAAGCTTTCCGGGGAAGTAATGATTGGTATTATGTGTAAGAGGAATTAGTCAAAGAGACAAAATGAATTTAGTTTCTTTCTTACCAATATTAGTAGCAGTCCAGTCGACGGCACCGATCGCATATCCAAAAGTTCCACCGAATCCTGCCATTATGGAGAACGTGCTGAGAGCCTTAGCATGATCACCTAAAACACAAATCATGTGTTCATATCAAACCATTCAATAAATTAATGGAAAAAAATGTCCACTCACTTGGTATGCACACATCCAACAAATATGCCCGCGACGGGGTTTGGCACGTGTCAGCATTAAAATCTAATAATATCGTTCCCATAATTGTAAAAATAAATGCTACCCAATGATTCGATATGTTCGGTTGGATCATCTTCAATTTTGAAGATTGGGGTAGCGTCATGTTCGTTTGACGGGTAACCGCGACATCTTCCATGTCACCCATCAGGGTACCGAGCGTTTTTCCATATGGAATGAGTATGAGTCCCAGCATTATTCCCATTGATAAGCCAATGATCAATGGACGTCTACGTCCCAAACTGCATCTACACCGATCACTTATTGATCCCAGAATCGGTGATATAAAGAATCCGAAAAGGGGTGATAGACCCCATACCATAGTCATAAGCTTGTGTTCCACTCCGATTTGTAGAAGAATTGGTGTAACAAAGGCTGTTTCCGCTGCGTAGGCTAATTCTATGGCAACCATAATGCATGATAATCGAACAAAATCAAATCGTGATTTAGGTCTGAAAAAGGAGAGCTAAAGTTTGGTACGTTCATTGTTACATTTAATGAGAATCGTTTGGAATACATTAAATGTTAAAATACTGGAAAATAAGGTTTAATAGAACTACTTTATTTTAGATCAACAGTACACATGCAGGTGGTATATGGACATCAAAGTTCAGCGAGTTTCACAAAGAAATATATGTAGCAAATTAAGCGAACTTTGTGACACAGAGAGCTTTATAACTAAACGAAGACAGTGAATAGAGTGATTGCAGTGGTTTGTTTTCTGGCCTTAAGTGAATGTGAAAAATAAGTTGAAAAATCTACACAAGCATTTTGATACATAAGTAATACATGGTTCAAAATATTTATATTACTTATTAAATATTTTCACTAAAGCAAGGCGTTCGTGGCCCGTGTGAAAGGAGCAATTCGCGGCGTAACACATCATGGAGCGATCTATTGTAACAAGTGAAAGTGCGCACCAAAACTGGTAAAGCACCCGCCAAAAGTTGCGGGTGCCCATCTTTTGAAGCAAGCCAAGTTTTTCTTGAAGAATTGGAGACTCTTAACTTTTTTACTAGACAGAAGAGTGTGTCGGAGCCTGTCTCCATGCTCCATGCTTTAGAGCTCACCAGGTCTCAAATAACTCGAACTCAATTATAATTAGATACGAGAAGTTGACAAATTTGAAGAGGTTTTGTGTCATATGGACGTAAGTTTGGGTGATGTCATTAAGGAAAAATGTATTTCCCAATTGTCTATTTCAATTTACATGTTCTTGCTTGTTATGTTGTTGGCTTTAGCTTTTTCTCAGTGCATTTTTAATATCCGCTTAACTTAGCCGCACTCCCGATGCTATACTATGACCTTATAACGCCCCACAGAGAAGTTATCTATTTTTATGCAATTGGGATATGCTAGTATCCCTTTACATAATACACTTACCTGAAAACATGTGAATAGTCCTCTCTTTGGATTCTTGCATGATCTTCACGTATGCGAAACATCTTCTTCACTGTCGGATCATTCATATCAATTTCACGTGAATTTAGACTTGTTGTGACCATTTTGATGATAAATATTATTCTGAAAAATAAAACAAAATTAAGAATTGCGCGCTCAAACATATTTAAAACAAACAAAAATAACGAACAATAGGAACAACAAAACAAATAACTCCAAGTTTATGAATAAATCATTGCAATCGCATATTCACTTCTCCCATACACCAACTGTGGAGTGAAGGGGCCATCATTCCAAATTCGATTTGTTCATTGATGCACTTGCAAAAAATAGGCCTAAGCAATTTTTAAAAAAACGGTTGGTTCTAGTCCTCGTCAAATATTGTTCAACATGGGGAAAGTAGTCAATCAAACCACAAAGACTACTAATCAATAAGTCTTATACGCTTGATATTGAAACCTAGTAGCCTAAAACACTTTATTTTTGAGGCCTTCGAGAGAGTGTTGGCAGGTTCCATAGATGAAACCATCGATCAAGTGCTATTTTCAATGCAATAGACGCTCATATCCAGTGGAGACGACAATCTACAATCTCGTCAGACCTATTGAAAAATTTCTCTTAGATAAAGAATATGTCCTGGCAACGTTCCCTGACGTTTAGGGATCCTTTTGAAAATTCGAAAACCAAGACTATCAATGAGGGTTTTCGGGCAGTCTCATTCAATGAAACAACCAGTCAATCGACCTCGGGACTATTGGAAATCAGATGATTCCTTGATATCCTGGATTTTTGCTGGTTAAGAAAGCGGCAGTGCTTCCCCCACTAGAGTAAATGCGTCGCTATAAATCGTTTACTATAACACTTTGCAACCTGAAAAATCTCTCGTTTAAATTGATCCTCCGTAATGGACTGTTCATTATTAACCTAGTGAGTCCATAGTGTAATGAGTAGTAGTGAGCCGCGAGATTTTCCCGTGGAGTAAATCCGCAATAAAATGGGTAAAAGTAGATACAATGCTGTGTAAATTGTTGGCCTACTTTACCTACGTTACCTACTGAGATTAATGCAACAAAGGGTACTTGCCCTGATTAGCTTCTACCGGCAAGTGGTCCCTAGCATTCTAAATAGCTAAAAATCATTGAGTTCCTCGTGAAAATAAGTGATCAGTGATGAAAGCGATCTGATTATGAAGCTAAAGTTCACTTGGGCTTATAATTTTGTCGACTGGACCCACTTTCAGTAAATGACCCGTAAAACGTCTAGTTGACAGCTCCAGTTAATACCCCTTACCGGTCAGAAGAACTGATCCTTTAATTTCTCGCTACTCTTTTCCACAATTTGAAAACAATGGAAAAGAAAATAACATAAATGAGCCAACATATTTTTCATCACTTCCAAATAACTGTTATTGATATTGCATAGAATATAAACCATTCTACATCTTGTATTTACTTTATCGTTCCATTACTCCCATTGTATGCATAATCTGCGTTTTGTAATACGCAGAACAACAAGCCACACGAGCTCAAGATGTTGCAGCCATTGGAAAATTACAAAATACCCGTGCTATAATAAATAGCTGCTATTACATCAGAGCGAATACTTTTCAGGAAAAATCTTCAGGGTCTTGCACAGGTTTTTATTAAATTAAGAAAATAAGTCAGTGGGTTTGACTATCGATTGAGAATCGACGCGGATAATTGCAATGAAAAAAAAACAAGGCTGATGAGATGTTCAATTATATTCCATTTCTAAGAAATTTACTAACAACATCTAGCAAATGTACTATTGCAACTCTTGGACTCGAAGAATTGCAACCTGGATGCAATATGATTTTAATTGATTCTGCTATGCAATATCACTGCAATTTTTTATCAACCCACACCACTTTTTCTCGTTATTACTCTCAACTAAACTCATCGACATGTTTGTTTAATTGGAAAATTTACTACAATATTTTACACTGTTTTCAAAAATATCCGCTAAAGATCTTTATCTACTCCTTCAAATAAATAACACTCACCCTCAATTTAACAATGAATCACTACCATTTCTTTTTGTAATGTTTATTTATTAAATATTCTGCAGGATGATGTCAAATTGATATAACAAAAGTGAAGTAAGGAAGATGTTTTTTTCTAAATTCTTGTAAAAAGCTGCAGTACATTACAGGGTGGTCAAAATATTTTATGCCATTCGATTTCGATGAGATCAAAAAAAATTTTTAATTCACTTTATATTTTATGAATCAAATTTTAAATATATTAAATCAAATAAACGAAAGAAAAAAATATTACAAGAGAAATGCAAAATTTTTTTTTATACAATAGAAATCACCGATAAGACTAATTTTTAATGCACGAACAAAAAATAACTTAGTTCATGGGTCAAATATTGAAAACATAAAATTAAAAATCTCTCATGAAAGACTTCAAACGAGTTCCGACTACATATAAATGAAATAATGTATAATAGTACACAGAATATATACATAATATAAACAATTTTCTAACATGGAACAAACGTTTTCACTTCAACTTTATTTTTCTTATAATTGATGTTAACATATTTCAGGTTTTGGTTCTTTTTTTTAAATTGAAAGCAACTTATCGAACCAAACAGAGATAAAAGACCTCTCTGAAATCTGTGAGAATCGCTGTTTCCCTTTTCTACAAAAGAAATCTAAAACTATTGCATATCCTTTTGAATCGTAACTTTAGGTTTTTACCTACTACATTTCGCTCACCAAACGCAAAGCAAGAAAGGTGCTCAAAAGCTTTCCAGCTTGCCCTATCAATAGTACCAAGATGTCCTGTCATTCTTTTTAAAGTAAAATTAAAAGTTGTTTTGATTTTAATCAGCTTCCACCAAAGTATATTTTGAATATTCTTCTCATTTCCTCGAGTCCTGTTTCAAGTAAGATCTTCAAATTGTCTCTTTAAAAAGTTACACCATAATCTAAGTACATACAGAGCTAACACTTTGAGCAAGCTTCCGATCTAATGGTATTTGTTCAAACTAAGTGGATCTTTATTTGGATAAGTAAACTTTTTCTCATTTATACGTAAAGCAGTAATACTTCTCTCAAAGCTTTCGGGTAAAAACGCAAAAGAAATATAAATCAATCTGCACTTTGTCTATCCCTGTCTGAGAGAAGCTGCTCGAGTGTGTTAGCGCTGTATGTACTTAAACTACGCTGTATGTACTTAAACTACGGAAACACTGCCTGTAGACCAGAACCAAATGGAATTTGTAGACCAAAAAACGGGATTTTGTTGAAAAAACCACTAGGAATAAGGGAAATTAAAATCGCACAAATGGGTTCTTGTTGATCATGTTACAGCTCAACGTTGAGATCCATGAATGACTTCTACAGCTTTTAGAAGAAACGACTTGCTAATAAATAACTATCAATTAACAACAATTTAGAAAATGGTAATGTCATTAATAAAAATAAAAATGTTGACTATTAATTTATTTTGTGATTGAGAGATGAGGGCTATTTACGTCCTTAGCTCCCAGGAGTCCTTTAGCGCTAATCTATATACAACTATTCTGTCTACAACATTCTCTTGAAACCTTTTTCACAATGTACTAGCACTAGGCTTCATTTTTCTCATCGAATGGCACTATCAACAGAAAAAGATCTCCTTTTCAACTGAGAAGAATGCAGTAAATGGAAATGGCTGCGAAACCGTGAAAATGGCTGCGAAACCGACATCTCTTTCATATGCGATCAAAGATTCTCTTCTTTTTTAGGAGAATCACTAAACCGTAGCAAGATATATAGATTAATTAACCCTCACCCTCACCAAATCTACGGTTTGTTGAAACGTGGTGATTGTAGTTTCAAAAGCTTGAAAATATGTTGAGCACGAACCGGTGTTGTGCGGGAATCCAGATAACTCAGGCAAAACTGGGACTCAAATATGAAACTTGTTTCAGACCATGCGGGTGCGACTGTCAAATTAAGCTTCAACGGTAGGTGTCCATGTCTAACTTTTCGGCTTCAAGTCTTCTTTGCTATCTATCTAACGAGAACTGAGAAACCCTATTTTATGTGAAAATTAGGTGGAGAAGGCATCATCCGGCCACCCACGGACAATTTCAAAGGATAAAACTCAAAAAATCCGCTTAATGACAGTACAATCGCCTCAACTATGGTTAAGAACTGGGCTGGGTCTATAGTATGTCTTCTTTTTGAATACTCGCAGTACAATGCTCAGTCCGAGTCGCACTCGCTGGTTCGTCCAACGACTGAAGCTGCTGCCTCATCTCCAAAGCCGGTCAAGCACCTTACCTTCAGCAGCTATAAGCTCAAAACTCATTGTACAATTTATTCCAGAGAGAGCCAAAAATTAAACTATTAGCTACTCCATATGTAAAGTTCATTCACCTCCATAGGTCGTCCAACTTTTTCCGGTCACTCAGGTAGTTCTTGCACAAATTTCTTCAGGAACGCAATAATATCTCTATATCCTGCAGAATTGAAAGTATTTCTGACATTGCATCTGACAAGCAGAGAGTACGTCATGAGAAATGCGTTGGCTCACCTAGCCTCATCAATTATTTCCATCATTAATAGTAGTAATCCTAGAGCTTCAATCGTTCAATCCCAGCTGAAAGGTGCTTGGGGGCAGAATATGTTGCCCGGTTTCTTTGTCTTTTTTTCATCCGCATCAGCTCCTCAACCTTCTTCTAAGATTATGGTAACACACCCTGCTTGAAATGGATACTCAATTTGTTTCGCATGATGTAAAGGAAACAGAGATGGTGAACAAATTGTAGCACTTCGGTTTAGACGCAAAGTATCTGGTTTTGTGGTCTTTCAGTTTTTCTTGTCTTTCATTGTCTGTCTCTCACTCAGTCTTTCATTGTCTGAGCTACAGCATCCACTTCTCTAAAGTTGAAAGCAGGCAGTCGAGCTAATTCACATCAGGATAAACATAAAAACAGACATGGTGTGCAGGAAAATGCCCGTACTATTTGTGAGCTAAAATGTAACCAAAGTCCAGCGGAACTATTAACCAGTGCTAAAACTTTGAAAAACCTCCCAGTCTAACAAGCTTTCTTTGTCTTTATGTCCTATCTCCTATCAGTTTTTCTTACAAATACCAATTAATCTTAAAAAATGTGGGTCGAATCCCGTTAGATTTGAAAGAAGTGTAACTGTTGGTTAGCACTAACGCTGTGACTCAACTCCTTAGTAACCAACGTTGAGCCCATGCTCTACGGATTTATGATCACATGTTTGACGAAGCTACACCAACAGCACGCATTTTTTGCTCTATATTACCTACATACCTTATATACAAACTTATATACCGTTATGAATTATATACGGTTTATTTTTGATGCAAAAAAAGGACTTTTCTCTCAAGGTTCCGACATTTCCCCATGTTTAGGCTTAGACTGTTCAAGACTGGACCACAAATGAGCCACATACTGACCGTGTTCGCTTTATCTTCAATTGGGGCCTCTTCAAATTCTCTTAGGGTATCTTCCATAGGTCATGCTTTTATTGTTTCAGTACCTTCAGTGTACCTTAGGACTCTAGTCATGCGTTCATAAGACGAATAATTTGGACGACACCTTCCTTACTTTGCTCATGAAGCACTCTCGGGGGAATGAGGATAATAATGAGAGTTTTTTTGACAATAATTTCATCTCAACGATTTCAATTGGAAATAAATCAAAACTATTGGGTCTCTTAAATTCCTCCGAGGAAATATGAAGTCATATACCATCTTCGTCGATAGACATGGTTTGAGCGGAGGCAATTTGAAGACTTAAGGATGGAGTATAGTTAATTGGGTGAGACTATGGCTCCTCAGAACGTCTCCATGTATGAATTCTAGGGAGAAAATGTGAACTCTTGAGTGCAGGGCTTACCGTCATGTTTATAAGTTGGTAAGAATATCTCGAGAACTAGAAAGGAAGATGAATTCCTGATGATTCAACTTGAAGTTCAACTTGATCATGTATCAATTTGACGTGTAAATGGATGAGCAAGGATTTGAATTGACTGCAGCAGCAACGCTGACTGTTATCAAAACATGATGCCAACCATCGGAACAATGATGGTGGAATCTTTTTGAACTTATTGTTCTATTTGTTTGGGACCAGAAAAGTGATCAGAAAGCCTCCTGTTGACACATGGGACACAATGCCTTACAAACGCTGTAAAGCTGTAGCTAATACAAATTCGTTTACAATCATTTGAATTTTGTTTTCTGTTTTTCTTGAAAATTTTGAGCCCCCAAAAAACAGTATACGTATGGAGTCTCCTAATTCACAAACCATTACAACAATTGTGGCTCAAAAAAGAGCACTGATATCCACAAGATAAACGACAGCTGTGACTTCGTACACCTCACTACACAATTGAGAACGAAAGGAAAGGATACTGCTGAACTACAGCAAAGATTCTGGTGCAACGGTAAAACGATCCTGGTTATCCTGGTATAACTACATTATCTATACTCGGGAAAATCAATAATGTATATCGATTTGTGCAAATGGCAAATCGTGACTCCTCCTAATGGTTAATGCAAATATTAAATAATATATTAACACACACATGTTCATTGCAATTATTCTGATTAAAATTTTTATTATAACATGTTCATGTTAGGTAATGAAAATTATCAAATTTTTATCAATATTTATGTTGCTCAGGGTCGATTAATGTAACTACTAAACATTTTTCAACTAGTTTTTATACTAAACGTACAATTTGCTTCCCGATTTCTTCATATCATCGCAAGGTTTTTCATTTCTTTTTGATCACATCAGAGCATATGTGACAGAGTTCCGCTTGTTGTTAATATGATAATTAGAAGACATAATGCCATGGACATGATAATAAAAACTGATTATACTATTTTGTAGATGGCGAGTAACATATTGGACTCATGTAAATGTTGCGCGAGTTAATTATTTGCTACTTACTGTCGCGAGCAATGATCCCTTACATTGCAAATGAAAGTGTGAGTGTACAAATGTTCATATGGGGATGAATTTCATATGTGCTTGATATTTAAGCTTAAATATTTGTCTAGATGTGTGAGGTCATATGAGTTCAATATATTATTAGAAATATTGTAGTTTTTGCTATAATAATTTTGTAGCAAATTACATAAATCAAAAGGAGTTTAAAAAAAAAACATTTAGCATTGCAGACGACAGTTTCCACTTGACTTTCCACTTGATTTGGCCCTGGTTTCTTTGTTATTCAAAAAGGAAAGAATATGTTATTTGATTGATTTCGGTGTCAAAAGATTACATTTAAAAAATAGTTTTTTTTTAATGTCTACCATAATTAATTCCGGAAAAGTGATTTCATGAAGTCGAAAGTCAAAGATATTTCAATTTAATTAGATAATTTTTTGTAAGTCATTTGATTTAGTTGCATGATCACTGGCTTATGGTCTCAGTTTATCAGGAGAACTTAAGAGCTAGACGTCATAAGGAAGTATACTAAGGCAGTGAGCGATTTTTAGGACATCTCTAACTGCAATTCATTCATACTTCATGTGTTCTATGTAATTTTCAGAGAAGGTATGACAAATTCTATAGTCGTTAATAGAGTATTCGCACATGTCCTTTACTTGAAGTTTTTTATTCGAGCTAAAATAAAAACAACAAAACGGCAGAACCTCATTCTGAAGCCCTTAAATGTACTTTCGCATTAACTAGTTGCTTCGATATTTCAAAAATTGAATCATTCTACATAGAAATAAACACAGAAACTTTCTCTCCCATCTATGAGAGCCAACTAAAGGACATATTCAAGCACGTGATTTTTTTACAACATTATGTCTAGACAAAAGTCTCGTAGAGTTCATACTCGATAAACATTCTTTCATCATATATCTAAATATTAAAATAACCTGAGATAAATATTTATCATGCAACATCTACGCACTTTATGTGACAAATTATTTATTTATTCATTGCTAGATAACTTACGTTCTAAATCATCAAAAAAATAATGATAAGCCTCATCGCATATATCTTGAACGGCACGTACTCACATCATGTCAAACAAACTTAATTTTCACATAAAAATAAATATTGTCTTATCTTTGCTTTGGTCCGTCCATTGTTGCTGATGACCTTGTCATACTGAATTTCAAAATAACTGACTGGTTTCTGTTAACATCTTCTCTATGACACCCTCATGAGCATTTACCGTTTTAACCACAGTATATACAATTTGTTTTTAACCACTTACCATGTGTTAACTTGCGTGCTTGAACTTGGAACTCAATACAGTCAATGATGATAAGCGGGAAAAGAGATTTATTATTGCAAATATGTGTGCGCTGTACGAAATCTATATGCCTTTTTGCAAAAATTGGCACTCATTGATATTGAACTTTATCGATTCCAGTGGAAAACTCGTGCCTCCTTTTTGGAAGTTGTAAAATTAGTAGCGGAAGTCGGAGCATTGTTGTAATGACCATAAACCAATTTAGACTTTGTTGATGAAGCTATCAGGTCCTTGCCTAAATGTCCGATTTGTTCCTTTGCTTATGCCATTTAGCTCATTCCCAGACACGAAATAAGGGACATTGAGCTCGTTATGGTTCTACACGTAATAGAAAACGCAATGAAATGCGAATTCCCTCAGTAACCGAAGTAAAAATTGCTATTAGCCAATTTTAACAAACAGAAATTCACGCATGGTGGAACCCAACACCTAATTAGGAAGCATAACGTCAGACCATGTGCTATTTTCCTCGGATACGCCAAGAGGAATTTCAACTTCCGTGTACCAAGAGCCTTGCAGACGGAAGCCGACTGATAGGACTGATAGGTAGCCTAGGGCTACAATTCCAGCATGGCACGGCATGAAAGAAAGGAGTGCAAAGAAGGAGTTCACCTTGTTCTTTTCCAGAAGTCTGTTCCAAATACTAAATGATTTCATCCGTATACCAGATACAGGAAAATGTCAGCCATTTCGCGAAGCTCCTACAAAGGCAATGCTAAGTGTCCTTCAAATGAACCTTAGCGTCCAACATTTCCTCAGAAAGTTTTGATTGGTAAGCAAGTCGACTTGAAGGTTTTCATTTTGCTAAATCACACTAGAAGCTCGCAAATACGCTATTCTGACAAATCGATGGCAATCGCCATCTGAAAAGCAAAGCCGGGGACGGGAAGATGGTCTATTCTTTATTCTAGGCTAAAACTAAAACGCTGAGCTCTGCAAAGTAAAGTTTAGTAAGTTTAGTAGCTCTGTAAAGTAAAATTTAGAGGATACTTCTTCCAATATAGAGTACCATCTTTGCATCTGTGGCAAATTGAATGCTTCCTGAAGCCCAAAGGCTTGATCTCAGTGAGGACCTGGATACATGGTCATAGAAAGGTTTATAGAAAAACCAATGGCCAGATCACCTCTTATGGAAACCTCTGCAAAGAGACTTATTATCCTACTTCCTACCGCTAGTCATGTCTTCCTGGCTACAACGAAGAAGAAATCACAACCTCCCAACAGACTAAAGTCACGTAAAATCGTTGAGCAGATAAGTACATTGCCATCAACTCCATCGGGAGCCGATGGCAAAGTCAGTAGCTTAAAATCGCGACATCTAAAAGTAGTTTCATTGAAATGAGACAGATAAAATCGGAAAAGTCTGGCGAACTTTTTTTTCTGTGTATCCAACCACCATTGAGAGCAGTCATTGTAAAAAATTGGTAGAAATCAAGAGAAAACTGAAGGAAACATTCAAAATGAAGAACAGAAAGGCTCAGACTCCCGTTTGGACAGCATAAGCTAAGATGCCTCAAATGAAATTTGATTGTTTTTTTTCGATCGTTCCTCAGCATATTCAACGAGTATCTGTGCTATGGAATGTTTCCAGGCGTGGCTATCCTTGGAGTTCTTAGTAAGAGGAATGGGCGTCCTGAGTCACCATCAGCATACCGCTGACTGTGCATGCCAGACTTTGCCGAAAAAGTTCTAAAAAAAAACACATCAAGTAATTCTCCGCGAGGGGTGTTACAAATGACAGGGAGTTCCTTACTAAATATTTTCAGCTTTGAAACCTTGCTAGATATTTGAAGGATTCCCTAGAGTAGCATAACTTGCTCGAATAATCAAAGTCGTTTTTTATGAAGAACTGAAAAAGCGGACCAATTCGTGACTAGAAAATACCCGATTATTTTGACACCAAACTATCATCGAAATTAATGACCGGCCATTGACAACACATACAAACTTAAAGGTCATTAGTTTTTTGCGATGAAACCACGAAACCATCGTAAGGATTATTATATGAGTACTGACATACTGCATAACACATTCAGCGCTTGATTGCTGGCGGGTGTTTTTCCAAAATGCCAGAAGGAACCGTGGATGATGAGCCGACGGTGCTGAACACCGCGAGAATGGTCCCTGTAATGCTATTTGCTGATGAGTAAATTAGCATCTGCTTACATAGGGGGGCCCGGAAAGAGAATCTATTAATCAAAAGGCAAAAAGAATGGTCCTAGCTTTGTGGCATGTGGTAATTCGGTTCCCCTGATTGCTTGATTAACGCAGCCACTACAGATAACACCTTTCACACCTTTTTTGCATGCGGGAAATGGTCCAGGCACCGTTTTCACCTCTCCGAGAGAATACGTTCTCTCTCCAGAAAGTATATTGAGAAAGATTTTGACACCTGACCACTCTTATATTACGTGAGGTTCTTCATATAAAGATGGACATCATCAATCAATCGTTGTTGCAGTAGATGCGGGATACTCTTTCATAGATATCCGTCGCCCTTCCATCAATCCTTACAGAAAACACCGCAAAGTTAACCCAAAGTGGCGTAGCCTGAAGACATGTTACAAATAGTTCCAAGCTAGGTTCTCGGTATGATAGGAGATGTGTTTGATCGGTAATTCAGTTGTGATGTCCAAAACTCCTGGGATCCAAAACTCTGTGCGTAAAGAGCATTCACCTACCAACCACGCGAAAAACTATTCTTATTATTATCATCGTTTTCTTTTATGCGTTAACGAAAAACATCATCAATTCTAAATAAATAATAATAAATAAATACCAACACCAATAGCCAAGTTATCACACCAGGTAACCCGAGTTTGAGTTTAGGCTTTGAACCATGGATTTGCTCTCTCGAAGGCAAGCATGTCAATCAATACAGTTAGACACCACACTCTTCTACTTTTCCACATTATTGACCGTACAAACGATACAATAGCAAACGCCGATTAATGCACTTAATCTTCAATATCTGCCACAAAGTCATGGTCGAAGCTGATAAAGAATTAACCACTTTTCTTCCCTTTTCATTACTTTTGTTATAATTAAAATGGTAGCAATGGTGGCGATTTTATATTTCTTGGAAAACGTTTTCAAGATGCTCCCTACTTTTTGCAATCCAATAACTTGATAAACAATATGATTTTCATATCATAATATGAACTCACATTAACTTATCGGAGATAATTTTCATATATGAATAAAGATATTTGGTTTGTTGGAAATTATTTTCCAACTACAACAACATTAAACTGATTGTCTAACACAGCGTTATGATACAAACTCATTTCCAGTAACTGCTGAAAACCGCAAAACGCTTATTATCAAATGACGTCAAAACAATAATCGGTTAATCTTAAAGATTGCATTATTTATAAGTTAAAATCAAACAATAACCACGTCGCCATCAAAACAATGTGGAAAAAGTGGAAAGTTAACGAACAATGAAAGAAATATATTATCTGTATTTATATTTATATTTGCATAGGGTGAGAGAGTAGTGAAATTGGTCGCTTCAATCACATTTTTTTAAGCCCCTGTAGCAAGTACTATTAGTGAAGTTTTCAGCTGAATTAAATGAATTGTTTCGAGTTTACTTTTGCGCAAATTTGGCCTCGATATTTAGTGGCTCTTACAAAAATATAAGACCAGGCCGCAAAAATGGGCTTAAAGTTCATTTGTTTCCGCGTCATCAAGAGAGTGAGAGGTAGAGAAGGAAAGACGAGAGGGAAAAGGGAGAAAAACGACGATTGTTTCCCATTTTAGGTCGTCTTCGAGATGCTGATTGATACATAGTTCCCTTTTTCTATTGACTTGATTGCAAAAATTTCAATTCCAGGAGCTCGTTCCAAACATAACAATTTGTTGCAAAAAGGTATAACACCCTATTATCTCACAGCACACTAATACCAAACCATACAGATTTCATCTACAGTGTGATCATTCACACAAAGCATGAACTTATATGCTTGGATGTTCTTCTTTACCCATCCTTGAAAAAAAAACGTCCACCCTTCACATTTTCCTAACTGAGTCTACAGTCTTCCAGTAGTTTTTATTTTGCTCCATTCACTGTTGTCAGTAGCATCATAGCCTCACTGCTAGCCCGCCGAAGCGACATCATAAAGGAAAAGATGCGAATACTTCATGTAGCAAATAAAGCGAGCTTTGCAAGATAGAGAGCTTGAAAATCGCTGAAATAAGTGGAAAAGTAGTGGTGACTCTGCTTCTGGACTCAAACCTATGTGAGAATTCCAGTGTAATCGTATAAATGAGTCATTTCAAGTATAAAATTTCAAAATATGATAATTCGTATCTCCGCAAAACTTTGTTTTTATGTCCTATCTCCAACAAACGCACCTGCAAAATAGGCATCGAATACCTTTACGTTGGGAGTTTGTTCTAACTATTATAGCTTGTTAGTGGTTACGCCGTTGAATTTCTTTGATTAAATCAATTCTGACCGACTGATCCAACTGTTACCCACTCAACGACTATGTCGTATTCACCTCTACCTCGATATTGGAAAGCTTTCCAATATTCTTTTGAATGAAACTTTTTATTTGGACATATAAAACTTTGGGAACTCATCTTGCTGTTTACTTTTAAAAGCACATACCCGTGTTCATTGTTGTGAAAAATTCAATACATCCTTTTTTCATTATTTGTATGGAATAGAAAAGCATTTACCCTTGAAAAGTATCATTTGTGATGGAATTTTGTACGTATTCTGACTCAACAAAAATGTTTTATTGCATAGTGAATGAGTTGATTATGAATGAGGCGCAACAGCCTTTAACAAAGTAATGAACAACTTTCGTCGGTAAACGTTCGAATTGATTTCCTTAGATAATTCTTGACCCATCATATGAACTCATAAATAAAACGTTGAATCACAAATGTGGTTTTCTAAAGTGAATTCAATCTACAATGTCGACAAATCCATTCGCACAATCAACATCGACAATGTTAATTGAATCAAAATAAATCAACAAATTCACATTATCTGCATGCAGAAATGCAATTGCAATTCAATCGCCATACGATGTAAATGTTTAACTTAAATACCATGCATTAGTTAGCGTAATCGACGCGATTACATTATTACATGCACCGAAGTTCATTGAAAAGAATTGAATAAATTTTACATGGGTGGTGATTTCGACAGAACATGATCATTAGCGTATATGAAAAATATTCGTTAGTTAAAATTTCCATGCTACAAATGTCCTTCTTCGATCATACAAAAATCAAATCCTGACCCAGTTTTCTGGAAAAAACAAAACATGCACTTTCTCTAAACATGTAACCATACTAACGTAAATGTAATAAAAATGCATCATGCATATCCACATACAAAATATGAAATGTTACTTGAAAAACGAGAAAAAGCATGAAGGACATGCTCCAGAAAGTGCTTTCGTTATGCGAAAAATTAATTATTAAAAATAAATTGAATGGAAAAATGCATTGATTTAAATATGTAATTTTTGCACACGCATACTCAAACAAACTATGTCGAGTGCGTTTTTTTGTATGCATAAGCTTTAATTTCGACTTGTGCTTAACTAAATTATTTATCGAAATGTTAAATCAAATACTTTATTGGCAGACACTAGGAATTTTGTTTATCCAACAAAAAAACTGAATTAAACTTACAGTAAACGTAGATTAAGTGTGATCTCTTATGTATTCTCTTATATTGTACAGGAAAATCGGGTCCCAAGTAAAAAAAAAAAATATTTTCTAAACTTATATCTAAACTTATATTTTCTATACTTGATCGAACAACTAAATACAGAAAAAGGGGTGCAACAACCACAACTTCATCAAAATCAACAAGAAAGACGGTGACCAAGGTAGTAAAAGGCGCCTTCAAACGACCTTCAAGGACCGGAAAAATGTCGGAAACGATGTATCAACTGCAGGAAGCCCAAAATATTGCGCTTAAATCAAAACATCCTGTAATAGAAGAGCACACAGCAAATTATCCTGAGCCATAAACATAGGTCACGAAGAATAATAGCGGATGGTGTAGGAGAAAGACGCTCCGCGCAAGACTTCTTTAACTTGCTTGAATGGCTGAGCCCACATTTGAATATTTTAGAAAGGTGGAAAGAGCTAAAGCTGGTTTCGAACACGCATCCCTGCCGCTTCTCGTCAGGTGCCAACTCAAAGGCCGGGAAGCATCGATTGGCACAATGTTGTAAGTGAAAATGGAAAAATTGATCTACCAAAAACTTCTGAAATACACATTTGAATGTTTAGGAGGTCTAGGAGCAGTTTCCAAAACTGAAAACACTCCTCCTGGGAAGAGCAGCAGCAATCCGTTGAAAAATCAATGCCGCGTATGACCCTGTAAACACAAATAGCCGAGGAATTGCAGGAGAGAAAAATGTGAATTATTGGGAAGTTGTGGATTCCTGGCTTCCTTAACATATCCTTCTTCCTCTACTTCACACGGTCAATTTGTATAAGAACCGCGCTGACATAATTGCGAACCAGCGTTGTGCTTAACAATTAAAAATAATTAATTTAGAATTGGCTTCATAGTAGCAGGTGAGTGAGATTTTTGCGGATATTTTAGACAACGTTAACTTGCCCTTGCGTTTTTTGGAGGGTAAAATTCACAATATCTTGTCGAAAAATAGTTCGAAAAATTTAATTTTACAGATTTCACCTCTTGTTGTGAGAGCAAACTTACTCCAGGCTACTTTGAGTCCATTCAGCGCCTTGGCAATCCACGAAATCAATTTCGATTCGCTGTTTCCTATAAGAACAACAACCACCCTTCCACCCCAACTAACGTGAGTCGCGGGTTTTCAAGATCCAGATCAAGCTGCAACGAATCACACACAGTCTGAGCTTTCATTTGATTCCTCGCTCGAGAATATCGCAAGAGTACGAACTAGGTCCTCATATCACAATTTTTTCAGATAGGACGGAAAGAAGGAGTGTATCCAGAAAACGAACATCTCTGACCTCAACATTGTTGATAGAATAGTCCAAGTCGAATGTACCACCTGGTTCCACTTGTCATTTCTCTCAAAGGACGTTTCAGATTGTAATTTTCCCTAGAAATATGTACATGAGCCGAAATAAAGACACTTACGAGAAAGACAGTGTCGATTCCGGCTGTATCCTAGTTGAATGAATCGAAGACGAAAAACAACATATTCGTAATCCTAGGAAGCGGCTTAATTGAAAAGATTACTTGATACAGCTTCAAAAAAAAAGGGGATGATCGTTTTCAATCAGTTTCAATTACTCGTTAAAGCATATCCTTTTAAACGTTTAACCAATTAACAATAGGTTGTAAATATAATTGTGTTGCAAGGGCATCTCTACTTCATTTGTCTGCACATGATTTAGTTCCTTATAAATTTACTATCAAACCATACCTAATTAATTGCTTGAACCATTCGATTTGACTCGCTAACATAAAAATTAACTAAACAATGCAAAGGTAATTTGAATTTAACGCAAATAGAAAATAACCATTAACGTTAAAACAAAAATTAAATATTGAAACCTAATATTAAATTGAACCTTTTTTATTTATTTATGTTTTAATATTTATTTCATTTTTTTTTAATGTGTTCCTTATACGTCGTCATACCAGGAATACAAGGTGACTGTTGACCATACACAAAAGTAAAAAATAAATTGTATCAAATCAATCATAGAAAGTCATTTATCCGAGATAAATCAACTGAACCTTGAAAAGGGAGAGGAATAAAATTACTAAAATTAATAAATTAGGTGTAAGCCAAAATTAATGTCCCCGTGGGAAATAGCCCTCCGAGAAAAAGTGTGAGTAAGTAAGTGAGTGAGTAAACATTTGAATTTGAACCCATCATAGCAGTATAATTTCGCCTAGTGTCAATTATCTCTTGACGAACAATGAAAAGTTAGTTATAATTGCGAAAATGTCAATGTAGGTTTTTTCGGCAATTAAATTCCTGGAAAATATGAGAACAATATTTCGGAGAAACACCCCCAAAATATGACCCCTTACTAGATGTTTAATAGTGCACCGGAACTTTTACAAGTCCACCAGGCGCAGAGTACATTAAACGATTTCTCTTTGGCCAGACACAGAGTACCTGTACCAGCTTCCTTAGAGTAGGAAATTACCAAAACGAAGACACCAAAAACCTACACTACACCACACCACGTTTTCTTGCGCCCATGGGAGGTCTATACGTGACATAAGTAATGTGATTATTTATACTATTCACTACTAAACGTCTACAAAGCATTAACACTTTCAGAGGACACCACGAAGAAAGAGATGCGAATACCCCATGTAGCAAATTATGCGACTATTCGCATAACAAGAGGCACGACAACCAAACTTCATAGATTGGAGAAGAAATGCGATAGCTATCCTTACAAATTAGAATGCACCACCAGCTGGATACTGGATTTTTTGATTGTATTAGTAGGATATTCGGTTTTTAATAAAGTTCTTTGAGAGTGCCAAATGCCAATAAAAGGCTAACAGCCTTTCAATCAAAGGCAGTCCGATGAATAAGCGGAAGAATGAGGTTTTCAATAGACACTACATGCTACAACCCATAAAATAGACTTGCAATGCATATTCTGCTTATAAACCATACCTTCAAATGTAAGTCCAATGTTTTTAAATACTCTTTGTCAAATATAAAGAAAAGTATATTAATAGCCAATGCCAAATTCTTGATCAACTAAATTAATTACAATGGTTTAAGAAAATATTTACAAATTATAAATATTTAGAATATTTAGAAAAATAAAATATCCTTAATATTCAGCCATAACATGAAAAAATGATAAAAACACAAAAATTAATTCCCAGCCGTGAAATTCGATAGCTACTGCAATCCTTTTATACGTGAGAATTTTTCGATATAAAAGGTGTAAAGGAGAGTAGAGTTGGTATGATCAATTAGAATTTTTTGTTATTATAATAACCCACTCGGTCCAGTAATCCGTCTGGTTTTCAAAGTGTGAAAATCATCATATTTCGACATCAAAGATACATGGACGGGTGATTTGGTCAGTACCACGCTTAACTTGATTGTGATACTTTCTATCTGAAAGACACCTTGAACGAAAATAGATGTCGTGACTGAATTATATACACTAAATTATACACTGAAATCACTGAATCTTTTCCTACTACTCAGATGTGGAATTTAAAACAAGGAGAATCTTTCATATTCCTTGACCTCTAAGGAGTATATCTCTAGATATTCCAAGTATACTTAATTAATTCACTTACCTCAGCACTTATCATCTTAGGACTTACATGAGCTTTAACGTATTCCACTTTATTCAGCACAAAAACAATGAATAGTCTATCCGAGACACTACAGAAAATCTTTTTATGAAAAAAACGGAGTTTTTCAGTGGTCTTTCAGTACAAATTATATTCTTTTTTTGGATAAATTATCTCTCATTCTATCCACAAAAATCTGAGCGTATTTTTAGAACATTACATTTATTTATAACCAGGTTAATTCAAAACAAAAAAGAAACACTTAATTTTATGTTAATGTTTTCAAAACATATCTCTAAATTTTTGCAGGGAGAAATTTGTGAATTGTCATATTTACTCAATAACACTTGACATGCCTGATAAAAAATTTCTTTAAAAAAAAAAGCTTGAACATATAGCACACACGTAACACATGAGCAAAAACAAGCGAATCTTAAATCAAAGTTAAACAATTTGTTTAAAAAATTTTCTAATGCTTTGAAATAATTTAAGCATGAGCAAATATTTAGTTTAAAAATAATTCTCTGCATTGTTTTCATTTCTGCTTTTATAGTGTATTATTTGGCTAATTAAATTTTATTTTTAATGAAAATCATCTCAAATGCTGCAAAGCTCCTCTAATATTTTTTATTTTATTCTGAAGTATTATCTAGCATTATTTTAAATACGGCATTATTTTTATTTGAAGAAATTAATCTTTCTATTGTCAAAAATTGTTTGGCAAGCAAACTCACCTAAAATACAGCTATAGAAAAAAGAATATTAGATTTCAAAAGTATCGAAAACCACTTAATGCTCTAGAAAACTTGTAATTATTTACGAAATTATGTGTCCTTAGAGCAAAACTTTCGTCCTAGGAAACAGTACAAAGTCAAAGTGCGCTACGTAACCATCATACGTAGGTAGATGAGGTCCCGAATAAAAAACTTGAATGTTAACAACACACCAAAACCTACCGTAATGCTATCAAAATTCAACGTGATCCTGCAGAAGCACTAAATGTGTTAGGAAAACTCAACAGTGTGGCAGTTATTCCGAAGTAAATCAGAAGAAAGTAATTGAAACCAAAAAACATCAACTTCTTATAGAGCTATATAGAGCCACATTTGACAGAACCAGAACCAGGTTTTCCCAATTTTGCAGACCTAGAATAAAACCAGCAGAATAAGCTTATTCTTATTATTACACAAGGTTTACTCAAAATGAATCTGGCATGTGTTCATAGCTTGACGTAACAATATTTGAACGACCTATGTGCGTTACAAGTGTAATCTGCAAGACTTCATGAACACGATTGTTCAAAGAATCAACAAAAAGATGGTTCAGTTCACTCAGAGCATGTTTTGCTGAATATGCCTTAACCTGGTAAGGTTTACGGAGAACTACCTTTTTTCATCTGGAAAACACTTCAAAAAAATTATCGGATTTTAGAACCAATTTTTTCCACGAATTCATCTACCTACGTAGAACGAAATTGTTGCTCCTGCCACCTGGGCTTGCGTCATATAAATTAATGAAATGAATGCGAAAATGGTTTCGCAAACTGGCTTTCCGAGCTACTGTGAGAGGAAAGGACACAGATTCGGCGACTCAAAGAAAAAAACTGCTTCGCAGCACTACTGCAGGACATTTAAAATGTTTCAGTATCAATAACAACATATTACTGGTAAAGAGAAACAAAATACTTCACCTTATCCATTAAATTTATTTGCTGTGTTTTCTACTATGATGGTGGACATTTTGACGGTATCTGACAGCTAGTCTTAGGCATCGACAGCTGAGGTCTTAGGCATTTTATATAAACTTAGAATATTTAATCAAATTAACTTATTTTATCTATTTGAGATTATCGTAAAAACTGTACAAAAGTTGTGTCCGTTGAAGTGCTGAAAAGTTTTTGACGGTGAGAGGGAGGATACGGCTTACTTCTCAAAGTTAGGGCCATACGGGAGCGGCTGGCTTCTAAATCAGCCACCAAACATCTCATCTCTTCACGTGAGGGTGCATCTCGTAAAACTTGAGTTCTTAGTTCAGAGTTCCGAGGGAACATAAAAAAGTTTTCTCTATCAATACAGAGAGCTACCAGAACGAGAGAGGAAATACTAGAAAAGGGACTCATCGTCGGCTGCTAGTGCTACCGAATATATCCCTTTTTATGAAAAAAAAGTTTTTGAGACAAAACAATCACTCTCCGCTTAGACATTTCAGAGATATTTCATTCATTCTCTCACGAAGTTCATCATATTGAGGATACGCAATATGATGACTCTCTCACATGAGGTAATGGCTTAACACGTATAATATTTTTCGTTCCCACAAAACATACAGACCATGACTTACTTATCCTAAGACTAAAAAATGCACGCTTTTGACCGTAAAAGCTGATCCAGGTAGAAATCAGCTCCATCATGCTTTTCATTAAGCCACGGTCCCAAATTTTTTGATAAATAGTGCCGCCCATCCCCTATGCTTCTTATTTAATCAAGATTTCCTTTCAACTGACTCTCCTCAGAAGCGACAACCACTCTGTTATCATTTTTAAGCACGCAGCTTTTTCTCGTGTAGGTTCGCACATCCTTATGGGTCTTCAAAGTCTTTAATTCTGTCCCCAATTTTGAGACTTTTATCAAAAAAACCGCGGTAAGTTAAAGAGATATCCTGTCATCTCAGCCAAAAAACGTTTGCTCGACTGTTGAAAGTCAATCAAAAAAAGTAGTCGCAGCAGTAAGTCTGGGGCAGTAAGTAGTCTGGGGGTAATAAGCGTTTTTAGTGAGAAAATCTGAAAAAAAAAACCTTGAAACACTTTAAAGAAAGTTAACCGAAACGTTCAAAATTTGAAAACTATCGCTAAATATAACATAATGTTGATATATATATATAACAATGAATATGTTTCCCAGTCGAAGAAGTCGAAGGACTTTTTCAATAGAGGGAAATTCTTCATCTACAGTGACTGATTCGCATTTGTCAGACAGTTGGTCATTGCAATTGCAAAAATCCAGCAAATAACTTGAAAAAATATAACGACTCAAAGTCCAATAAATCAAATATTCCGTAGTACACTGTGAGAGATATTACATACGCCTAATTACTGAATCAGCAACATTATTTTCAAAATTTTATCCCAGTCAATGACAACATAGATTTTCTGTTCTGAAAAATGTTATGATCATTGCAAAGTACATTCACTAAACTAATACAAAAAAATAAAATCAATCGAAAAGCTTACCACTGTTTTTATCAGAAATAAAGCACATTCGACTTTTATATTTTTATATTTTTATATTTTTTTGTTTTAAATTTTTTATTTTATTTTTTCTCTTTTTTCCAGTAATCACGTACACAAATCACCAACCCAAATTCACGTATCGAATTCAGCACAATCAAATTGATCTATCAATCTTGATTTTCTCTTAGTCAATTTTGTCAATAAAAATTGTATTTTCAATTTTGGCAACGTATAGCAACAAATGGGATGATTTTGATGAGTTTTTCTCATAACTAAAGTTTCGTTCGCGCCCTTGACTTCACTCAAGCTCACTGCGAGAAAACTCCGAAAAAGAAAATTATTTTTTATTTTTTTATATTTACTCAGAAGGAGAAAATAACACTAGGGAAACCACAAGACACTGAAACAATGAATTATTAGATGGTACATTAGCGACTGCTAAATAATTTCCAATAATCAACTGACTAAATGATTCCAACGAAATTTTCAAATGTTTCGTAACGGTATGTTACTGGTTTTATTGCAAAGCGACACCGCCGGAAGATACGCGATCGATAGAGCCTGATTGGCTTGCTTGCGTGCTTGCTAGCTTGCGCGATTTTCACATATGAAATGACCTGCCAAGTATTCTGCTTCGTATATATAATCATACGTTCACATTTGCTTAACAATTCTGATTATTTTCCATTCAGCAATATGTTGAGTGTGAGAACTGTTACTGCTGCCGCAAAAGATTTTCAAGTTCGCGCACAACGTAAACAGAACCCAAAGATATTCCAGTCGCAGTATTGCGATAAGACCATTAAAAATTCGTCAAGATTTAATTGATATTGTCAGAGGTTGCAAAACTTGTTGTTTATATTAAAAATGAGCTTTTTGCAATAAATGTTTACGGCTTCGTTTTTACTGCTTTTAGTTTTTACATTTTAAATGCAATAAAAATTAAATTTAATATTCTTATAATATTAAACTCAGCACTGATATTTTGTCAAATGCACAAATAAACGCATGGTTTTCTGCTGGCATGGTAAAAAGGTTCGTTTCGGAAGAGTCTACGCAATGCGTAAAACAACTAACGAATCGAAACCTAATACTCGGTTTACTGGATTTATAGCTTCACCCTGATATATCCAATGTCAAAAGCCAAATCTGGACACGAAACTCCTAACTCTCCTAACACGGTGGGCGGTGTTTATTTAACTGTTTTTAGATTAAGATAGATTAAGAATGTTACAGCAATTCTACAAATTTATGCAGTTTGGTGGAGTTGGTAAACATTTAAGATTGATTTTCCACAGGATTGTGTATACTACAAACTGGAAAGAAACTGTGAAGCTTCAAAAGGCGACTCATTAATATAGAACTTTTGATCGCGACAGAAACGTGATTTTTTGCCCAACAATTTCAGGCGCATTTAAATCGTATGAGCAAATCGATAGCAATAAAAGGCATCATTCTCTTCAGAGCACGTGAAATTTATGGCCCGACTATAACACAAAGGACATATTTGCAAATGATGAAGCTTGTTCGAAAAATGCTTCTCCTTCAATTTTATTGACATATATCTAAGCAGTGTCAGTGAATGGAGGAAATCTACACCAATTTTAAATATTTGTTTGTGTTTTAATAATTTTATTATTTTTGTTTTCGAATTAATCTCGAATTTACTTCCAAGATCATCCACAGCTCAACCGAAGCAATAACCTGAGATAAACTTGGAACCGAACCACACTATTCAAGTCGGAAGCATTCTTCATCAACAGCAGAGGAAGCAACAAAAAACTCTAATTGAGGATTAAAAATTTACACGAACAGCAAGTCGGCCCTACAGTCGCTATCGTCAAACCGCGTAGTTCCACTACTTGAGCAGAACTATTGGCGCGCCCTAAAAGCCGCAACAAACCAAGTAAATGTTAAGCAAACATGAGTCTCTGAACACCATAGTGTAGAAGAATATGAAAAAGAGGATGATCTGGGAAGAACAGGGTTAACCTACCAAAAGAACAAAGTATCGCTAGCAACATTAAAAAGATAACTAGCCGGAATTCTCTGGAAAAAGATAGATTCGGATTGGAATACGCAAACGCAGGTTAAGTCGAAGTCTTTGATCTCATCCTTACAAAGTGAGTTTGTCAACAAACGCCTCACATAGCTGAGAAGTCCTGATGCAACAGAATTGAAGCACTTGGCGATCACCTTGATTTATGTAGGAGGGCAGGGTGGACCATCTGTAAACAAGGGCAGCATACGCGTAGAGCTAAGGGTCGTTGCTGACCTCCAGCAGTGTGGCTCAACAAAATATAATAATAATTAAGCATAAATAAATGAAAAATAATAATACGCCGTAATTTATTAGCTTCGATTTACGGATGTGCAGCAGTCAAAGTACTGACCTACTATGCTCCCAATTTTGGGTGCAAGTCTCTGTTAGACTTTCTCGTTAATTAGACATTCAAATGGCAGCCTATTCGCTTTAGTAGGGATGTAAATTATTATAAGTGTAGTTCTGGAAAATGTAGTTCATCAGGTCCATCTGATCATGGAATGATCTGGTTTCAAGCTACCTCAATCTTGGCATCTTAGCAAGGTCCTTATTGCTTGCCTAGCAGTAAAAATGACAACATTAACTCCAATAATTTACTCCAATCGACAGCTCGCTTCAACAAAGAGTATCAATACACTGCCTATAAAATTCACATATTCATCGTCTAACCACCCCTTGTGATCTACCCCATCCACCACTTCGTAGTAAAGATAGATAATAAAGGCAATACTAGCTTCACACTAGAATATAACTTCCATAATTTTATAAGTTGATCTTCCAATTGTAAATAAAAGATTTTCTAAATACCAAATGTTGTTTAGCACGTATGAAAGTTTACTTTTACAGTGTGCCGTGTTGAATTAGCGATACAAAACGTAATTTTCCATTCATCCGGAAAGTTTTGAATGTATAGATTTACCCGAATAAATATAAATAGTCAAGAAAAGAAACAAAATCAGGCAAGAGTACAATTCAAAGATCTTTTTGGTGTCTATAAATGCAATACTTCTATAGAATGATTCGCGATAAAGTTAGATAAATGTCTAACTGGGTCATTGTTAATAAAATCTTAAACTAGTTGATGTCGAGGACCAATTCAGATTCAATTAAAGTTTGAGTGGAACATTTTAATTTACCATTGAGTGATTCTTTGACAAGGAAAGTTTGCAATCAATTTGTTTGTGATAAATGATAAGATTTCCGTTGATATTCTACTTGGAAATATTATCATTTATTTTCGATCTTGTTCGACTCATTTTTACTGCTGTTACTAAGATGATAAAATAAAGGAAACTGGCTTTTCTCTGGCGGAAAAACTGCGTTTTTCTCAGCGCATCAATAATTGACAAAACGAATTCAAAACAAAACGTTAGAAAATATTTAATTTGGACTCATGATGTTTCCATTGTTTTTCACTTCCATCTGAACCCTCGAGAACCTAAATTCATAATGTAGTTAACTAAAAACGATATCATATTATTAAAACAACAAATAACACAATATGAATAAAAGAAGTATAAGTAGATACACTACATGCTTTCTGACTACCCACTAACTCCTCACATTACACTTAGATAACCGCGTAAGTAATTGTTTACCATATAAAGTTCTCTTTCAGCTGAAAAGAAAATGCTACATAAGGGCCCTCTTTTAATTCAGAGCTCACAAACTATTCAGCCCTTCGCTATGAGAGAAACCCGTTCTAACCTAGTAGGACTCACAGTTCCTTTGTTTTGAAATGGCAACATCTTAGCTAGAAAATTTTTCAAAGAATCCACACCTAGGCTACCTGCAAATTTTTAACATTGTATGTCACATGCTACAACGTGAGAAGAAGATCCCAAGGCAAAACCAGCTGTCGAGGAAATCAGCGCCTGTTTTCGGCGTTACGCAAGTAAGATTTAGCTCACTAAGGAGTTACGCGCGTTTATTATGAGTCTTTGCAATGCCTTCGGTGGACCCCCATTTCACCGGTGAAACATATGAGCCAATCTTGCGTTTCA
This sequence comes from Stratiomys singularior, assembly GCA_954870665.1. Lineage (NCBI taxonomy): Eukaryota > Metazoa > Arthropoda > Insecta > Diptera > Stratiomyidae > Stratiomys > Stratiomys singularior. The sequence goes on along the minus strand of OX940881.1, from coordinate 5,189,916 downwards.
CTATCCCACTCTTCTTGGCGGATATTAAGTTCTTGTCCCTTCTTTTACTTCTTCTTCCCTCTCAGATACGTGCATCTTCGTTTGTTCCCTAGCAAAGATCATGGTTGGTACTAACATAGCGATAATCAGCAATTCCGACTGAAGCACGATCCGGTCAAGCACAACTCACAGATCTGTTCGGCCCTACACCCGCATTAAAACCTTTCGTTAAACCTCTTCACTAAGAACGTCACCCCATACCATCCCCACAGGGAACGTATGCACACTATTCTAAATAGTAGACGTATACCAGTGGAAACAGTCCTGACGTGTTGGCTACCAAACCTTTGAAAGCCAACAAGCCTGACATGATCTTTTCTGGCATGATTCTAATATGGTTAAGAAAGATCATCTTCGAGTCAATCCTCACGAAGAGGGACTTTATCGTGTTATTTTTTCTTTGACCCCACAATCACAACTAAATCTGGGTAAATATTATTTTTTGGAGCGAATAAAATTTAAAACAAATATCCCCAGTAGACGCAGTAGATCAACAATTTCCTTTAACTTCTTTCTAGCCAAAGCGTTTCATTCCAAGGCATTTCTGTTCCAATCCGGGTCAAGAGTGAAAAATCATTAGAGTCTCTTCAAATGAAGCGTCCAAACAGACGATGAAGCGTGAGGGCGATGATGACATATGTCAAACATAGAAATCCAAAGGAGGATCTTTGAGAAAAAGATGCAAAATGACACTCGGCAAAGGAGGAAAACTGTTAAAACTACAATACCTATTAAATCGTCCTATGCATTTTCTGTCTCTGTCGGAAGGAACCCACACGAGAGTCTTAAAGCTTTATTTATTCATACTATGATTCCAGGGAACTTGAAGTCGGAGAAGTGTTCTGATCTTAAATCCTTGTCGTAATTGCGAAGGGCTCAATCGAGACTAGCCCAACTGAAGAATTTGTGGATTGCTTATACCCAGCCTATATAGCAGCAGAGAAGCTTTAGCTTTACAGCTCTTTTACACGGAGATGTAATATCTCAAGATATATCATATATCTCTCGAATCCATGTAGAAATCGCTTCTCTATCGTTCACTTAAGCTGTTGGAGCAATCAATGACCAAAATCTCTTAACCCATGATTCAACTGTCCGTTTTTCTAGTCTAGTCATTTATCTATTCTAGAACTTACTTGTTTACGATTAGACAGAACCACGTTTAGTCGTGATTACTGCCTTAATGGTATATTGTCCGACACCAACTGGTTACGGGGGTATTCCAGCAGCTGCAATACTAATCGAAATAACAATTCTACCAAAGGGACTTGCGCCCTGGACCTGATGTATAGAAGACGAGTACATTCTTTAAGTGTCAACATTCTAGCCGGGTCTAGTAGACAATTTACTGAACTAGCATCGCTTTAATACGATTTTCAAAATGTATCATCTTATGGGGATTTACTGACGCCAAAATCAATCATTTTTACATAATATCATCTCTTTCTCCCACGAGTGTTTTGTTCAGTTTTATATTATTATTGAATTCATATGACTGAGCACATATTACAATTAAACAGCAGTAATGATGTTTATTTAATTTAAACAATATTTTCTGACTATCATGATCGAGTAAATCAGATATTGTGCACTGATTGTTGGTAATTTTCTGATCGTGTCACATCAATGTAAATAGTTCTGAAGAAATCTTTTTAAATTGCATTGAAACAGATTAATTAAATAATGAATTTTTCCCGAAACCCAATTAAATGTTCATGAACAATGACATTATGAATCCGGTTTTATTGCAATTTTCCATGATAAATTATTTATAAGTTCAAACCGTTTCCATCGATAACATCGACTCAAAATCGAAGCGATTACTTTGAAATGATAAAGATAATCAAGTCGCGAGAAGATGTTTTACAAGATCGACTTAAATTACTTATGTGTCTTGCTTATGACAAATTCAAAAAAAAAGGATCATTGCAGCGCTCCCGCAGCTTTAAATCTGATTTATAAGTGTTATCACACGAAACTGTCCCACAATTCCTCATAGCAAGTGAACGATAAATTCCTCAGTTTTTTTTAAAATAATTCGGTATATCTCAAAAATAAATTATCGGTTGAGTCGATTTCCCTTCTGGATAATAAAATAAATCGCAAATCTAATAAATAAAAACATGCTCGCAGCATTCGAAGATCATTTTGGAACAAGAGCTCTGCAGGTAGGTCCTATGGAAGTGTTACTCCAAACAGACATCGAACACATTCGGATGAAATATTTATGGTTGCTTACAAAAGAAGAAATAAAAATAAATTTAATTTGTTTGCTTGCTCGTCGCATAAAAGTTAAAGTAAATACTAAACCGAAAATCGCAACTGTTTCTACTTTCTGAAGACATATCTCATTTCATTCATATCTGTCCTTGAGAACATGAAGATTATGTTAATCTTTTCCTAGTCTGCGAAACTTCTTATTTGAATTGACAATTGAAATTCAACAGCAGGCTATACGGTAGACATTACACTCAAGCTCGTCAATATTTGACCAAATCATCTATAAATAATTTTCACATGACACAATATTTCATTAACCACTTAGAATAACTTTGATAAAATACTTTTAAAATCCATATTTTACATTTTCCACCCGGAGACAGGTATGGAATACTCAATAGTTTTAGTGCAAATATATAATGTCGTTTTGAACAACAGCAACAAATTAAAAGCAAGCATTCTTTTCTCTAACTTAACACATACGAAACTTGAAAAAATTGTCCTGTATGACTTCGTGCCAACAAATTATGGGATTGCACAGTTTGTCATAAACAAACCGCTGAGTTTTGTTTATTATCCTTATCAACGCTGACGAGCGTCAATCAAATCTGGAAATTGCAATGCAGGTAAACAGAAGCAAGAAAAAATAAAGTTAAAGCAAACAATCGAATTAAATAATAACTATTACGTTTAACTCAAAATATTTCGTGAACTGCGGAATACATCTTACGTAAGTCAAATATTAATATGTTGTATTGAAGCAGTGCATTTATTTGATTAAAAAGTTATGATACTGGCAACTCTCGTACTATCAGACGGGAAGACATCTTCATCGGTAAAAGACATAGGTGAAAATCGCCTTCGAGTATCGGGAAAAATGTCTATTTATACCTTAAAAAATGATTTTTACCTTAGGAAAGTACAAAAGTTTTTGCATCTTAGAAGTTGCACTCGGTCCTGATGGAGGATCTCTCTGAGTGACTATGCAGGAAAACTGGATCCGAAAGTTCGGGGGCAACGCTGCTGAGGCACTAACGACCGACTCCGGAATACCGAAAGTCCCCAGTCACCGAAATAAGCAAGATTCTTAACTATTTTGGGCCGATTACATAACACATGTCCCGCGATTTCGCAGCGCCAAGGTATTTTGGTATTCTTTTTATCCTTCGAGATGCTAAAACTGTAAAACCCTGGTTACGAAACATAAAGTTACCACCACTTCGGAAACCAGGAAATCACATACAAAGGTATGATCTCAGCGCTTCGCAGACGTCAGTGTGTTAAGAAGAACAAACGCTTGAACTTTTTTTGGCTTCAAACTCGAGTTTGTTTCTCAAACTTTTTGACAGCTCTAAAATAATGCAACCAAATAATCGGAATAAAAGAATGATGCACCTCAATAGCACTGGAAAAGTTGCTGAGAATGGTCTGATTGCAAGCTCAATGAGGACTGCTGTTGCAATGGAGAATATGCTCAACATTATGCCACTCGCCGAATTCGTCTTCATAAAGGCATCACTTGCATCACCAAAACGTAGCCACTAAAAGACGATAGCGCTGCGGACAAGCTACCAATCTTACTGTATTTGACGCGGTATTTCCAGTTGCATTAAAATTTGTAAGCAAAATTTGTTGGAGATAGGTCGTAGCGAGTAGACATTCTCTTAAATTTTGTATTCATACACAATGGCTCATACTATGAGCACTCATACACAAGGGTTACACAATTCTCAACGTTTAGCTCAGAAAACTGACCAACGCCATCCCCCTAATCACCTGCGTACCTACGTAAGCTCTCTCGTAAGTCATCGTTGAAATGTGGTCTGACGTTACCAACCCTCATCTATAAATCAATCCGGCGAATATGATTCAATTACGAATCTTACTTTTTTCAGATTACAACAATTAGAACATTGTTGTAATCGATTCTTTCCCATTAAAGCGACACTTTTTCTTGAGTCTATCCTAGCCTAACAATTATTTGAGAACATTCACTTCGTTTCAACTACGATCCCTTTCGTACAATTTTGTCCTACATACATATCTTTCTGTCACCTGTTGTCATGTTGGTAAGAAATTTTTTGATTCCGCTCCGTTTCGCAGAAGGGAATTTGATCTACACAGTTTTTCATGGTCAGGACGTGTGCCACTGTTCTTCTTTCTTGGAATCGTGCATGTTCTGCATAATGTTCACTTCAGGACTGATGTCACGTACGCTTATATGCCAGACTTCGATTTCCTTTATTTGTTCACGATTGTATCGACGTTTCCAACAATAGTTCGACCAGCCCCCGATGCATGTTTCACAAAGGAATTTTGCGCACCGTTACGAAGGGACAATTCTCGGGCGACTGTTCCTAACACAACATAATCACAAAAATGCATAAAATTTTGCGGATCGCTTGCGACGCAATACCTTCTTATGTGAAATGGAATATCAAAATGTATCTAATTTCTTCTTCTTCCGTTTTGATTAATAAATAAAATACGATTAATATTTCACTATAAAAAGAAAATAAAATTAAAATATCAGCTGTCAGTTGAACAAACACTTTTCTGACAAAATTGGTGTTACCAGAGATAGGCAATGTTAAAGCTGTCCGCAAGGGAAGTCGACTGAAACTTATCGCCTAACCTAAATTGAGATTCGTTTCTTCAAGAAATGTTCGAGGTTGGCTTATTGCTAGAGTAACTTTAGTTATCTAAAGCAATCGGGAGGCCGCAACTCATGGGTCTGTAATAAGTCCTAAAGTCCTTGAGAATAATGGCACAAAACGAATAAATAACACCATTCATTTTCTATATTGAGCACTTCTATTTTCTATTCGACCGAATGAAATTTTTGAAGATAAAAAAAAACGTATAATACTCGTGTCATTAACTGCAATTATTTCTTAAGTACATAATAATCGAGAATTAAGTTTTATTTACGAATTACATATTAATATTTAAACTACCTTAAAGTAGGCATTTAGGCTAAGTACAAACATTTTAAGGCACAAATCGCTGCAGCCACTGCAAGTGTACTTGCTGTATATAAAACAGCTGCCGTCGATTGCATCCAAGATATCACGGAACCAATTCCCAAAGATACTATCAATTGTGCTATAAACGCCATGCTACTGACTATCGCAATATCCGTCCCTAATCCACGGGGTTTGGTCATTTCAACATTCTTTCCTTCTTTCACTTTGAACTAAAAATAAAACGAAAATTAAATTTGAAAGTTTAAATTCACTAAACGCGTGTGTAACACAAAGGATTGAAATTTAAGCTAAGTGAATTTTCAAAGAAAAACTTACACATCCGTGGGAATGATATTGAGCAACAAGAAGATAAGGCATTGTGAACATCGTTGAATAAATAACTCCTGCTGCTGCACTGAATACCAAAACTCCAATTTTGGTAGGCCATGCAGCCAAAACAGCCATTCCAACCGCGAAAATCAATATGCCAACAGTATAAACTATTTTAGTGCTGTAAAATGACAGAACGTTCAGCAAATATGACAATCAATTATTTTAGGATTAGGCATAAAATTACTTCAGTCTTTTGATTAATTTTTCTATTAAAGATGAGTAAATTGCACATGAAAAGGCATAAATAGACAGTCCCCAACACCCAAATCGCACGCCTTCATTGTAAAGAATGGCCTTCTCCGAATTCGCGGGAGCCTACACATAGACGAACCAGATTAGCACTTCAAAAATCCTTTTTCAAAAATTATACCCACCGTGGGTGAACCATGGAATACAGCCTCTCCCACGAAATCGGTAAAGTAGAGGCAGTAACATACGTCAGCCATCCAGCACAACAAGTTCGTTAAACAGAGGATTCGCATGGCTTTAGGCATCTTAACTACGCTAACCATATATTCCCTCAAGCTTATTGGTTTTTCTCCAGCTTCCTCCTCCAGTTCACCAACATTTCCATTTTCAATAGGTTTATCTGATATGTTTGCTGCTGAGCCTGCAATACTAAAATCTTCGGTAGCAAGCGTGACGGCGATTTTCGCTGGCTCGTCGTTCAACGCCTTGGCCTGAACATAAGAATAAAGGATTAAATGTATTTGTAAGTAATTCTATCAGTATAATATATCCTTGCTAGATAAGAAAATATGGCAGGAGGACTGGAAAAAACTGGTGCCAACGCAGCCAAAATTTCGGAATAGTTCCGGGAAAATACCATCGGTACCCACACCCAAACCAGGAACATATTACTAAGTGGGGATCTTCCTTTCTTCACCAAGAATGAGTAGAGGAGCTGCCACTTGAAATTTTCATTCACAAGGAGATGAATGACGACAATTAACAGTTTTTCACACTTCGGGAGCACAAAGGCAGTCATATCTACAACATCAGGCAGCTTCCTTAGCGTTTCCTCGAAGATAATGCTGCCGCCCCAAGGAGGCTCACGTAGATAGCCTCCTTGGGCCTCTGTGGTGCAAGTGTAAAGTAGACCTTAAGTCTATTTATACAACAGTAGCAGTAGACCGAAAACTGAGACTAGGAAGACGCAGTCCTTATTTATAGGAATGCAAATAGGGAATCAACACTAGAGTCAACTGTAAAATGCTAGAGATCATCCTATATAAAACCTAGCCTGGCTTACCAGAACAGAGTATCAGCTATAGGCAGAATTATCTCCAAAGGTTGCAGGAAAAAGTACCACTAATACCCACGGACTATGGAACGCACATTGAAGCAGACTTCAACTACTCAAGCGATCTTAGACGTGAAAGTTCCCGCAAAGGAAGGCCCATTGCAATCGGTAGCAGCAGTAGAAATTACAAAGCTGGAAAATGTTGGCTAAGATATTATAATAATTATATTTCATTCCAAAATAACTCATGTATCATTGTTTCAAAGCTGCCTTGAACTAATGTGTGAAATAGGAGACATTCTGAAAGAGTATAATATTGCTTAAAAGCAAATGTAACTTACCTCTGGCTTCATTGCACCATTGCACTTTTTTTGAAGTTCTTTTTTAATTGCTGCTGCTGTAAGTGGTCTTAAAAGTTCATCCTTTTCCATCAGTGGGAGAGGAATTTCTCGAAAACTTGTTGAAGTTATGCAAAAACATATGAAAAACCAAATTGTTACGATGGCGAAAACAGTCTGAACATTCCCACCGAAGTACGATCCTGAAATCAACAAAGATTCAATACATACTCGCAAATGTCAAATTAGAGTTCAGTAAGTTTACCCAGTGAAGTTGTTTCCCAATCAATTCCACCTAAAGCATATCCAATAGTTCCTCCCAATCCAGCCATTACAGTGAAACTACTAAGAGCTCTAGCGTGGTCAGCTAAAATCAAAACACAAAATTTAGTTATTGTGTTCCTTCATACAAGCGCCTTTTTCGAATAAAACACTTACTTGGAATCGACACATCAAGAATATAAGCTCTACATGGTGTTTGTGCTGTATTCACGTCAAAATCAATTAATATTGTTCCAAGGATAATGAAAACAATAGCGAACATATGACTATTGATGCTAGCTGTGACATCTGGATCAGATGTTGAGTATAGAGTTCCATTCTCTCCAGTAATATTATATACATCTTCGACATGTGGTATAATATCCTTGCTGTCACCTAAAAGCAATCCAATATGTTTCCCATATGGAATGAAAATCAACCCAACAAGGATACAGCAACAAAGAGCAATCATCATTGGTCGTCGTCTTCCCAACTTCAAACGACACCGATCACTCAATGATCCTAACAACGGCGCAAAGAAGAATCCCAAAAGAGGAGCCAGAGCCCATACCATTGTCATGTGTTGATGTTCGACACCGATCTGCAGAAGAAGTGGCGAAACAAATGCTGTCTCTGCTGCATAAGTTAATTCGATGCCCAGAATGATGCATGACAAACGTATTAGATCACATACTGATTTAGGCCTGAAATAATGAATTGATTTGAAATGTAATTTTAAAAGACAAAAATAATTGAATTGTGTAAAAAAGTTTAAAATGTACAAAATTTAAAAAGAAATGTTAATTTCAATAAGACCTACTTAAACACATGCGAATAATCCTTTTCTTGTTGTTCTGCATGTTCAGCTCTTACTTTCAGCATATGCCGGATCAAAGGATCGTTTGGATTAAAGGTCAATGTTTCGCCAGTACCGCTTACCATGTTGGTAGATTAGATCAGATGTCCTAAAATTAAGGAAAAAATTTAATTAAACAATTGAATATACCCAAAAAAATTATATTGAATTCGTATTAGTCCTATAACTACAAAGCTAGGAAAGATTAGAAATTACTACTCAATTATTACAATAAATGATTAAAGGACTCTTCTGCTCTTAGTTAAAATGCTGAAACTGATGGTAAATAAATAAACGTAGCCCTACCGAAGTCCCAAGGAATGGATGCCAGAAGCACACACAGGATGTGCATTTTCGCCATACGCCATGCAGTTGGCCTATGTCTTTGTCTTGTCTTTGATTTTTAAGGTCGTCTTTATCGTTAAGGTTTCCTGGGTTTTCGGGATGTATTGGTTGTTTGTTTTTTTGCTTTGATTGTGTTAAGGTTGTCAAGTTAAGGTCACCTCAGCCTTCAGGATGTACAACTTCTGTTTATTTTTTGCGTTGATTGTCTTTTGTTGATTGCGTCAATTTCAATTTCGTTGTCCAACCGTTTCTCATCTACTCTTTTCAACCATTTTTCAACCAAACTCAGCGCGCTAAAAGTTTGCCTACCGACCTTCGCTTTCCCGTATTCATATCAAATTATTTTTTCGGAGTCGAGAAGTTATTATGTACCGAAAGTGACCACGGCTGTAATACGGTGGAAACTACCTGCCCTTTCAATGTTGCTCAAATCTTCCAATGTTGTTGTATCTGATTCGCATTCCATTGCATAGACCAATGTTTCCTCAGACATTACTCGGTTTTACATGAGACACCCTCCTTTTGAGAGCGTTAAGGCCTCCTTCCAATGTTTTCTGGAGGGTCAATCTGCCACGTCTTCTTCACAATACGATGAGGGTAACAAGAATGCCATAAGGACCATAGTGTCATCCTTTGAAGACTAATCTCCTCTAAATGCCATACAAATGGGCATAGGAAACGAAGCAATTCGTAAACCATTTGAATCCTTTTTCGTCACCGGTCGGCGCTTTGATATTATTCTGATATTTAATTGACGGATCATCATCTACTGGTGAAATAGGAATTCATTTTCAGAAGTTGAGTTTTGACGTTCTCTCCGACAAAATACTCCTAGTTCTGAGCTCATCCTTCGTCCGTTTGATTTCTCTCATCTTCTCTCATTCAGAAGAGAGTCTGTGAGACTAAAAAACTGATATACATTTATGCAATCCTTTGTAATCTTTTCATAAATTGTAGTTCGACAATGTTTCATCAATTTTTCCCATTCGGTCATCGTGTTGACACAGCATAAGCACAAAATATCGATAACACTTCGAACAAATTCCCAATCTAACGAATCCAAATCACTTTGCCCTCACTATTTCAATCAGATGAGTTTACTCAGCACTTCCAACGTTTGCCTACTGGCCGATTCAGCCGTCAAATTAGTTGTTAGGCATTCAAGAGTGCACAGAACTGTGAAGCATAGCATACTGTTATATAGCGCTAAAATTGCTATAAATTCCCGATATATTGGTTGTCCAGCAAAATAAGTAGAATTTTGTTTGTACTGGTGGTTTCCTTCTCATTTTCGCGTTTAGCAAGAATACCACCTTTAAAGCTTTTGAATTAGATCGCAATACAAGTACAAATCTTCTTACACTTTCTCTATCACTGTCTACCAGAAGATTGCCGAAAGTGTTCTCGCTGTTTGTACTTAATCAATGCTATTCGCTTCTTTTCTTTTATATTAGTTTACCACGCATCTAAAGTTCTGAAATTACGCTCTCATTATGGTAATATTCAGACCTTTATATTATCTTTATGCCTAAGTTTTACTGGAGGACAGTGTGACTTTCCACATCGTGCCAATCGTTTTTTCATCGCCGAGTCTAATATCCTCCTTAGCGACGCTATTCAGTTCAATCCAGGTCTGATCAAGAGATCTAGTTGGCATTTTCTACTGCAGAGATTCTAAATATACTTCTAACCTGGATTCGATTATATCCCATTTGAATAAATTGATGGCGAAGTATGTCCAATAGGAGATTCACCTGATAAGTATTACTGATGAAGTTATGAATTTAATTTCTGTTATTAAGCAAGCGTAATACGTTAAGTATCTGGTTCTGTTTCCTAGTTCTCAGGTTAAGGTAGTAAAATATAGGATAATTAAAACATTCTCAACACATAGCTGAGAAATGAGTGACTACTAAAGGACTGAACAGATTAATGCAGTGATCAATGTATAGAGTAGCGCCCGAAAATTCGAGTATTTTATTTGATATTTTATGGAAAAGAGTGCGAAACTGCAAATAAACAGGAAGCCAAAGCTAATATCAATTTAAATTGATTAAGCTTGTCAAGCCTCTCGATTTTTTTCATCGTATAACGAAAAAATTTAGATCGTAATTGTTTTATATACATAAAATAATGTAGATTGTTTTCTTCTGTAGATTTAATTCTAACCTTGGATTATTTCTATTTACAAACATGTAAGTTTTCCTCTATTCTTAATAGTCATCAACTATTTGGACCACAAATACTTTGTTATAGAAAGCAAAATATACATTTTTCTAATAAAATATTTAATGACATAATAACCTCCTTTCTTCAAATGCAAAATTTCGGTGTTTGTTATCGTTCAAAATTCATTCTTTATCATTTTCCCATGTGTACGATAACCCAGTTGATAATCACTGGGCGTTTAATAATTTGCGTATTTATTTGTACAATTTAGTGGGTATTCTCTCATGTTTTTGAAATTTGACTTTGAACTTGAAACGATAAAATGGGTTATGCTAAAAATAAAACTTCTAAACAAACATGAGACTGCTTCTTTCTTTAACTTCCCCAAGTTCAGCGATTTACCCCATGAACGTTCCTTTCACTCTGAGGACCTTTCAAATCTTAATTCATTCAATTCCAACGACAAATTGATGTTTTCTTTTCGAAACCGTGTACAAACTATCATCGAAACTTAATTAGGTCTTGAAAAACTTCAATCAAATTGCATCAAATTGCAAGTTCAGCATTTTATAGAGAAAGAAAAGATCATTTAGAATGCAAACCACAAAATTCATTTAACCGAATGTAAATGATGATTGCATACAACAAACTCTTTTATCATCTGACATGAATAAAATTTCAGAGAAAGAAAGTACACATATAAATCGACTGATTTGAAGCTTTTTCCAGAGTACGGAGAACACTAAACGTATGTTACTGTGTGTTAACTACAGAGCACGTATACACATTGAACTTGCTTAAGATTAGACCACCGATTTCAGTTAGACAAAAAACGAAGAAAACAAATGTGTGGAAAATTTTTTGTCTATACAACTTTGGAAATTCGGCGAAAGGTACAAAAACAGAAGAAAAAATTTGAAATTAAAAAAGATATATTTGGCAATAGGAACTGGGAAGAAGAGGTAATTCTGGCTAAATTATTTTGAACCTACGTATTCAGGTGCGGGTTCTGAAAACCAGCTATCGCGCCATTGATTATAATGAGAGACGCCACTGTAAAATGTTTTTTATTTTCAAATACCTTTTTCTTTGAATCATTCTATAGACTATTAAAATATAAAAGCATTAAAAATCCGTTATTTCTTCACATAAATCATAATTATCATACCCAAAGTAATCCCTAGCCGACATATGATATATGATAACACTTCTTGTAATCCCCAGTACTTAACGAACTATTATTTCTAAATACAACGTCTATGAAATCATGATGTTGCCTATAAAACTGACTTTATCTGTATTTTTCTTAATTAAGAGAGATAACAATTACAAAAATTCATAAATATGACCAATGCAATGGCTATGAATACGACCGAATTTTCAACACGACATTTTCAAAATTTTCGTCTCTCTAGTGGGACGTTTATCATGCACTTGCATACAAAAAAAACGGATTGCAACGATTGTCCAGTTTCACTGCTGGTGAATATTAATTTTGAATTCTAATATTGATATTTCAGACCACCCACCTGTCATAGGTACTCACGGGTAAATCATCAACGTCAACTGTGATTCTAACCATCAGCGTCTTTTATTCCTTTGATCTTGCAACAAAACGGCTCTAACTTATTTTGACCCAACTTAAATTACTTGCAACGCTCTATATTGTCGCAATATTTAAACTAGGATGTTATCTCATTATGTCTTATTCTCTTCTATTCTCCGTTTTTATTTACAGTCACTTCTTGCTCCTTTATTCATTCTAAAAAAGTAATTTCGCTGGTTGTGAAGCTCTATGAGAAACACTTTTTATGAATTTGAACCTTTTTTCCTAGGAATTAAAACCCATTCACGGTCAGTTCGCATAAATTTACCCGTTTTGGTATCTCTTATGGAGATAGATCAACTACAACACCAATATAAAAAAAACTTCAACTACATAAATTCTCACACACCGAGCTCACTTAATAAAAGCATCTTATTTACTGCATATGACTACAACTATGAGTCATGAGTTGTGGTCCTACAGCCCTTCTCAGACCCTACCCTTCCTTATTTTATTTCCCGAACAGTTTTTATCGCTAAACCACATTCTCCAATTAGTAAAAACAAAGCAGAACTCCGCTATCGTCTCCATATAAGCAACACTTCTTGCGTTTTCCACTGGTTGGCGCATCCTTACTTAGAAACGCGCTACTTATTCATTCACAGCATGTGACAAGACCATTGCAGCTTCCGCTGGTTTACAATCTTAGTAATACCATACAGCTAGTGGCTGTGCCTTATTCGTCATTGACCTACTTCAATACTTATCCCTATTTTGTGCCTTAACACCCAGCTAATAAATGCCTTTATTTGTTTGCAAATACCTTCGTCAGGGACCACGTCTATCAGCCATGGCATAACGGAGGCTTTGCCACCGCTTTGGAAAAATCGAAGGTCCTGTTAAAGTTCTAGCCACTATAGATGTTCGCACAGACCCAATGGTACTACTAAACTAGCTGAAGATCGGCCAATTCCACCCATGCCTTTTGTTTGACAACCCTTTGATTTGAACCAACCTGTCTTGGGGTCAGCGGATGATTGTGGCAACATAAGCGCTCTATCTATCACGAAATCTTAATGAATCAAACATCATAAATTGATTTTCTGGCATTTGCAAATGTTAAGTCGAGCGTTAAATTCTTTTTTATCCTTTTTCAGCACAAAATAACAAACAACAATGTTCCGCTTTGTAAAAACAAAATGATTTATCAGATTAATGATTGTTAAGCTTGAAACTCAATCATTTCGTCATTTTGCCTTTTTTTATTACTTTTATCTTTTTTATCTTTTTACCTTTTGTTATCACTTTTCAGACATTAATTTTGCCCTACATGTAAATAGTAAATTTTTATCGCATTTAATGATTATTCGTATAAAACACATGCGTTTTAGTTGCTTATCTATTTGTTTACCTGTTACAACTGATAAGAAAATCCAAGACAATAAGGTCTGTAGTAGACACAATGGAAAAGATAGAAGAAAATAAAGATTCAAGGCATAATAAAATCGAAGTAAAATTACTGTATACTGTTGTTAATACGCTTGCCGCTTTGTATCCGTACTATATTTCGCAGAAAAACCTTCAAGCAAAAGGATATAGAACATTTTGAGAATTCTGAGTTGTTACCGAATTTTTGAATATATGTCTAAGATTTATTTTGAGATTTAAGTCCATACATCCGAGTCAAATAAAACTTCAATTAGTTCCACTATTTCATAATTTTCAGATCGTCTTTTTGGACAGTCAATTTTCCGGTACTATATAAACATATTATTTTTGTATTCAATTATTTTAACACTATTTTGATCCTTATTTCAACACTATTTCAATCCTCTTTATGACGTTGAATTAGTCTTTACTAAAATCCACTCTATGTAGTAGGTTGTTACGTAACTACCATTACGTCTAGAGTTTAGACTTTTGAACGACACAAGTGTTGAGAACTACTAACCAAATAAATTTCCTACTGTCACCCGAAGAACCGTGCCTCGAAGTTTTTGTCAGATTACTTCAAACTACACTTCTTTTTCTTACATAATGCTGCCTATGTCAAATTAATCCTTTTGTCAGCTACATGTATAGGAGAAAGGATTGCAGTGAAAGTGATCTAACTTCCCTCTAGCACTAGGAAAGACCTTTCTTTATGGGAACAACCGACCGAGGATCCTGGGACACACGATTTGTTTATGCGAGAGATATCTGAAAAATAACCGATATTTTGTCCTGACGTTTAGTAGCACGCAACGACCGCCATCTTGACGTCAGAATATTCCAACACTCAATACACAAGCAGTGGTGGTAGCTGCGCCAAAATATTTCCAAGTGAATTGTGTTGAGCGAGCTCGCTTAACCTCTCGTCAAGGTGCACCAAAGCCTCGCGGATCTTTCACATGGGAAGATCTGGTAAAACTCACGTAAGGCAAACACCCCTGAAACCCCGAATGTATTCATTCCTGCTGAGCAGCTACATCACGTATATTTATAAATTCCCGAAAATTCATAATAAAAGTTAAACTGACAAGAAAAAGCCACAGATTAATAGCAGTCGCAACTCAAAATGAAAAATATTGAAATTTTCAATTTTTTTCAATTGACAAAAAGTTATAAATACGTACAAAACATTAACACATATGCGGGACTTTTGCATTCATGTTGATAATTCGTTATTTGCCTGTGACAACAATTTGAACAAATGCAAACTCAATGGATTAAAATGTTTATATTAACACATTACAAGTAACAAATAGTGAGTAAACATAGCGAATGTAAATTTAATCTGCTGGAAAATTTTACTCGTTCAAAGTATCTACTGAATGCAATTAAATTATTCTTTAAGATAACTGAAAATTGAAGTTCAGTAAAATATAATGAAAAATGATAAGATGATTGAGGAAAACATATAATAAGAAATGGTCATTGTTTTAAGATTCTGATTTCGAAAAATCATTGCGCCTTTGTCGAATACTTAGAAAAACACTTTCAAGAACCACTCAAAAAATCACTCATTTGCCTGTCAAGCTCATGTATATGGTTAAGAATCTTGCGAACTAGTTTCAGTTTGTGATAGGAGCAGGATTTGTTGAAAGGCATTTCAATGCATCGAAAATGTTGCTGCAAAGATACAAAGCAAATTGATTTGCATACCAACTTGCAACTGGTTTTGAAAAATCCATCAATCACGATGAGCCCGCTCAAAAAAGGTCTTTTTTGAAGTCAGGATAACTAGTGAAATTCGCTCCAAAGCAATATACTTGGCTGTCAAAGTCGAAGATCACAAGAGCACTCTCTTTTGTATGATACTTAAACGCAGCGATGTGATCGTATACGAATTCTCGCAAAAAAAACGGATGCGTTTAAAACGAGCAGTAAGGAAAAACGTTAGAGATTACCGTAAGACAATTCATAACTATAGGCTGTCAAGTCTTCATTCACATTGATACAAGCATGGCTACAAGTCAACAAATTTATATATTAGACTTGCCTTTAATACGAGTGCAAGGGAACCGTAATTCCCTTAATGGAATCAACGAGCTTTCGTCTTTTTTTTTTTTTTTTTTGACTACAAAAACGAAAACGCGTGGAACAGTTGTGCAATATAAACGTCGAAATAATGTGTTTTTAATCAGTGCGAAAAAATAAGTCAAATGTGTTCAAGTTAAAAAATAAGTGGTTCGTTTCGATACTTATGCTCTCGTGCTTATGAGCGAAATGTCAAAATTACTGTGAAATACGTTCCGTACTAGGAACACAAGCACATTCGTCTCACTAAAGCGAGCTAAAAGCCCAAATTGTCAACGAAAAAACGGGATACTTGGATGGTGCAGAAAATCGTGTTTTTATTTAATGACATTCCAGCGACGTTTATAACATAGGATCACAATTTGACCATCATTTTGATCAATTACATTCATAAATAGGCCTCGAATACAATCAAAAACATGTGGATATGGAAATGACGACAATCTGCGGCCTAGAAAACCAGACAAAAAGTATTTATATGTGATAATACTGCTTGGAAATAATTCCGCCTCGAAATCGTACTTTTCCAGACTTTGCCTTATCCGAAAGAAATCCATATCTTGTCTCGAATAAGTTTAATTTCAAGTGCTGAGATCAACAATTGACTCAGTGTCTTCCTAGATTCAAAAAACGTTGGATTTTTCTAGAAAAAATTACGTGATTTGCCCAAAAGATGGACAAATGTTGTAGCGTCTGACTTTCAATATTTTGACAAATTTTGCAAGGTTCCAATAACCCAGGAATGGATAATCTCAAAAAAAATTGTTTATATGACGATGAAATATGGACCACACTGATTTGAATTGTTTTCTTGTTTTAATCCAATGGATTTCCTTCAAAGATTGGAAACGTCCAAAGGTATGTCAGCAAGGACACGTTTCGAGTAATTCAGAGCACCATTGCAATGTACTAAGTTTTATCTTAATTGTTGCCGTGACAGACCAAAAGCTGCACAGATTGTTTGAATGTTAGAGTTTTATTATAAGCTGGTAGTGGAACGATGGCTGGAATATCTAAGACCAAAGCAGTTGCTGTTGGTATTTAATGGTAGGTAAACATGTGCTTTGCTGTCCTCCAAAGTAAGAATTATCAAGTTTTGGTGACATTTGTTTGTTTGTATTTTTATTTTCTTATCAAATTTTCCAGGGAATTACATCCGATTTATCACACATGAAGGTATCAATGTTGCATTTCATGAAGGGCAAATTTTATAGTTTTGCACAGATATATTTTTTATCCGGTGACCTTATCATCACTTTAGTTTAGTTTATGTGTTTCAAAAACTGGCAGCAAATGATTATTATTTCTACAATTTTAAAACCCTGAATGAATACTTGTGTGTGTTTCTTTTTATTTTTCAATTCATTCAACATCTAAATTGAAATTTTTAATCAGATGAAAACATATAAAATTTATGAGGTAGCAAGCTTATTAACATTTTCAATGTGATATCGGCACGCGCGGCTTTTAATTTATTCATTTAATGATTAATAAATTCTAATGACAACAAAGTTGATATGAAACTTGGATAACATTTTCGAGAAATGTGAATATTCCTCGTTTTTCGATTGAAAAATAATATTGATTGTTTGCCTCTAATTTGAATTGTTGTCATTGATATTTGCTGCCAAGTAGACGTCGGTTAGACGTTTTTACCTTGCTTTGAAAAAGTTCAAGATTGCGAAGAATTTTCAGAACATTCTTGAAGATTGATATGATGTTGATATGTGTGAAACCAATTGATATAAGCTACTACTATTATTAAAAACTAGACCTTGCTCAAGGTAGTCAAAAACCAGTCTAGGGATATATCTCGGTAACATCAAGCTGCATCGAACAAATTAGAGTGCCAGAATAAATTCTGTGGCATAAAATCAAAAAATAATTTATATATACATATATAATGTCGATATTCAGATTGTTTTAATTATAATTATCATGGTTTACATATTACAGTTGCATAGAACAAAACCAAGATAAAGTAAAACAAACCTCAATCGGTTTCAATTTTCTTATGAGCCCAATCTCTGCTCTAACGACGCAAATAATGGTCACTACGCTTTAATATCCGGACCAATTGAACCTTCTAAGGTTGTAGACCAAGATTTTTAGATAAAGTTTCCAATATGATGAATAGACAAAGTCAAAGTTGCTGTGATCATGACTAAATTGACATTGTGGCTCTTTTATGACGCTCTTACTGACAGAAGCAATAATTTGATCGAGACGCACATTTCTTTACCTCCTTGGCTTCATATCACGTTATAAATAACTAGTACAGAATAAATCAATAACAGATAGCCGATAAGTTCCTTAAATTTCATGAATTGAACTTTGACTTTGAAAATAAATTAATAAATAATTAATAAATTAATTAAATAAATAATAAAATATCAAATCTTATTACAACAGAATTTTCATTTTGACATATGTCATGGACAACTTATTTCCATTAAAAAGATCTTATGCAATCAAAAAAATATATTACAGGCTACACCACTGACTTCTAAAAAGACTAGTGGTGTAAAGCAAAATCTAAGATAGAGATAGAAAACACTGCTAAAATTATTGTGTATAGTTTTGACACATAATCGGACTTAGATCGTAAGAAAAATTTAATTGGACTTTTAGTCTTAACATGAACCTGACAAAAAAAATGGCATGTAAACTGTTAGAAATTTCCTAATCAACTTATAAAATAGCTCAGACAATAGAAACGACTTGTATTACATTTTTTTTAAACATTATCAAACACGCAACAGACCAAGTCGGCCCTTGACCACCATTTAAACGTGAATATTTATTCGTAAATAGTAAAACGTTCTTATCTAGACTTTCTTAAACTTTGCCACAAATATTTTATGCAATATTATTTTTAGATTTTTACATTTACATTACACATTTCACAAAAAATTATTCCACTAATAAAATCAGTCAAATTGGAGTAATTTTACAAAATTTACAAAAATACGCATATTTCGAAATTATTGAATAATTTTTCAATCAAAAAATACGTAGAAAATATTTACTACATCCTGAAACATAAAGATCTTCTCGGATTCTGCAACATAGTGTATCTGCATCTATAAAAGCCATTAAATACATCTATTCAATGTGTCTGCGTAAATATATGCAAAGATATGGTGACCTTCAACAGAATGAATAATTTATTTATAGTGAAGATTGATTTATTATTTTGGAAAAAAAACGTGCATGCAATCACTACTATGAATAAGACATGCAAATTTTTATCAGTATTATGTGAACAAAAAGAAAGTTCTGATTATCGTTTTTTCTGTACTATAAATTAAATTATGAGGTATAAGACAAAAATACAATAATTTACTCAATATTTATACGGATTAGGACCTTCAATTATAATCAAATATTGACCCAAATGTTCCTACGTAGGTTATCTGGTTTAGTTAAGATCACATCCTTATTACAATTAATCTCTTGATATGCCGATGAAAAGTATCGTCCAAAAGGGGTCGGGAATCTTTTAACATATGTGGAACAATTAAATAATCAAGGATTTAAAAGTAGGTCGGTCTGGTCATCGTGGTCAATTTTACCCTGACGAGTAGGCGCTTGATCGAAAGCACCTTCTTGCCATAGGATTCATAACTTCTAATAAAAAAAAAACAACTTAAAACGCAATATTGGATGCTATTTATGAAAACCTTTCACCAGCTTTGACAACCGCAAGATATTTGTTCCATGAATATTTCATGAGTAGCAACTGGCAAACGTGGTTACAAAGGAAATCGTAGAATAAGTCCAGAAAACCTTTTTGGCTCGTAAGGAGGACGCAGGTAAGACAGATGGTAATAGAAGGGTTTTGAAAATTATATTATTTAGAATGTTCAAGGAAGTAGACAACAACTTGGAAATAGGATTTGACCAAAAAGGAGGTTATGTTTTGAAAGTAAAAAGAGAAAAAAATTAACTTTCTTTCACTTCTAATATTAACACTTATTCCGAGAGATTGTCCATCGAGATTCTACATTGTAAAACGCAATAGAAACAGTAACATCGTTCTGTTATAGGTGTCCTTAAAGTGTTATAATTGGTAGACCATGTGAGATGATTTTGTATCCGATTTTGAATCCGACTTTGGTGCCTTAAAACACTTCTAAAACTGGTGTTTGCGGAAAGTCCCAAGTCATTTCTGCTACGACTACAAGTCTGACAGGACAGCAGGTTTGTTGGTATTACCACTGACGTACAACGTATGGTGTTAGTGTTGAAAGGTTAAATCTATTTTACAGTTTTATTGATTGAAATTTCTCGAACTTTGAGTATGTATCAAACTCTGATCTCCATCACACAGAATTTAAGATACATTTACATATATAAAGATGTAAAGATCCTTTAAATATAAGCTTCGATGATATTTTGAAAAATTTTTTTCAACACTACAACAAGGACAAAACTCTTGACCATGGAAAGCAGGAAGAATTTATTATGGCAAACAAGTGAAAAAGTCAGAATATTTTCAGAAAACATCAGTATACTTTAATCTGACTAATTTATTGCTGATGCCAAAAGCCTGATTTCGTCGCGCCCTTCCATAAAATGAAGGAAAAATCTCTGTCCTTATGGTTGGAATTCTTTGAGAGAGAGAGTTCTAGATCAGAGAATCCTGCATCCTTATGTTCAAAAAAACCTTTTTCAAACGTTTCTACACATATTCAGCGAAAATTTTCTGAAAACTTTATTCGCAGATTTGAATGGACCTAACCCCCCTAAGCATGCAAAAACCAAATCTTTTTTAATATTTTTTTGGCAATGTCTTTTCCGAAGATTATTTGCGTATTATGAACGCTTTGTTCTCTGCATCTCTCATATGTCTTTCATTGGACGAAATTTCATCAAAATAAAACTGAAAAATAAGAATTTTAACGTTCGAAAAAGCTTGAAATATTTCCAATAAATCGTGCCAAATCACACGCATTTTGTTGGAACTAGTACAATTGAAACTTTTCAGGAAAAAGGAAACAAATACTAAAAACAAAAATTAAGTATAAAATTCATCTTTTGAAAAAATGCAAAACATAATTCTTCATATCGTACATTTCAATTTGAAATGTATCTCAAAAGGAAGTGGAACTGAGTCTGCCTATTTGAAGGATTGTTTTATAGTTCTTTCATGAAGCCTGTCACTTGAAAATGAAACATAGTATTCAAACGTAAACGTAGTATCTATATATTAATTCCAACATTTTAATAAGTACCATTTATTTCAAAGTCGACCATAACACGCAAGAACAATGACCCCTCAACGTTCTAATTCAATTTGTATTCAAAAATAGGCGGGAAACATTAAGCTTTTTATTTTCACATAAATATTTGACCTACCTTTTCGTCCGAAAGCGCCAGTAAATCCTTCAAACGACACACATAAGCCAACTAAAATTCAATAAATTCACCGAAGGACATACGATAATTATTCAAATTATTTCTTTCGAGCCTTCAAAAAGTCTCTATAGGGCACGTAACTTTTAACTATTTCCGATTTACTATCAACCAATTTATTATTTAAGTTGTTACTCATCACGTGCATTCCTATTTCACCCCCAAAATATTATTTCTCACGCGCGTCACCGAATTCTATTATTAAATCTTGAATTTATTTACAAGATTCTCTATCACTTCAGAAGCGGTGGTAGAAACAATTGACATGTAATCACAAACATTCGTGAAGCTTTCAAGAACTTCTATCTAAATTGAATTGGAAATGATAACGTGCGATTTACAGGTGATATTTTATCAAAGTAGAAGAAAAACTCTTTCGGAGAACTTTTACGTAATCTCACCACCCAAACAAGTCCGAATAAAGCAACATACTAAATTTCTTAGTATAAAAGCTAGCTGTTATATAGAAAACGCTCTTAAGACGGAAAAGCTCCCCTGACGTTGAGTAAAAATATCTGCCGGTTGTTTAACATATGGTTAGCGACTAGGAGTATGAGAGCCACTTCTGAATATGTGCAGATACGAGTATGTGGATACGCAAGTGTATGGGAGTAAATAGACGCGATTGAGTTAAAGTAACGCTTATCACGTACTAGTATCTTTTTCTACACCGCAATTGTAGAGAGGATAACTCAAGACTGGTATACGTACGCTCTTTAATGCAATGTTATTTGTTATGTTATGGCACGGGGACAGGTTCTGTGAAAGTAACAAACACTCACCGCGCCCAAAAGTTCAATGAAAACCTAGAACGATTCTGGAAAACTAGCGTAAGAATCTGAAATTGGGCATGAGGCAGCCACGTGGGCCGTTGCATTACAGCAGCCAATAAAAGAAATTATTTTGGATAGATACCAGTTGATCAGTAAATTTCCATTCAAAGATACCCTACAATTTCCACATGAAATCTTAATAAAATCCCATCGGGAAAGCATACATAGCGCTAGCAGAGCAACGGAAAATTGAAATTTCAAGTAATCTTCAAGGACCAATAAAACATTATTGCCACCTTCATTACCCCAAATTATTGCATTTTATGACTTTTAATGATATTAATAAGACTATAATTAATACATATTGAAACTAATAACTTAAAGTTTAGTTTTAAGCTAGACTAAAGCCAAATGACTAAATTCAACCTTGAATTAGAGTTCATCTACTGTATGTGTAGGAGACCGAGCCCCGATTTGAGCTGTCGCAACATTGAATACAATGTTCATTATGACCTTAACCTAACTTCATTCTTCCTTCGCAAAGAGCTGTATGAAAATGCACTATATCAAATAAATACCCTTAACTTCGACTAGTACGAGGATCCAATCTCGACAAATAACAACGGTCCTGTGGGCGTGAGCTGAACAGAAGATAGACCGCGCGAATCAAGCTCAATTTGAGACGGTAGATCAGTCAACTATCAATTATCTATCAACAATCAGTTGATTGGAAAATCCGGACAAAATTGAGACAAGCCATCCCTTAAACCAAAAAAAAATAAATAAATAGCCGTATTTAACACTACTTTAAATGGTAATCGGCAAACAATGAGTGAATACCTAGCGAGAACCCAAAAGTTTTACTGGAATTCCAGTCAGAAAATGAAGCTTGATCTTGAGGTGATCGATGAAAAAGCCTAAGAGGACATCCATGTCAACACTTTTTGGATATTAACGAACTCTTTAAAGGTATGTTCAAATCTTTACTAAAAAAATTAAATGGAACTGACGTACTTGAAGCTGAGTATTAACGAAAAGTTTTCGGACATACCCTTAGAAAGACAAGCTTTATCTCTAGAACAACAACAAATTTTTTTCGATAGATAACTGTTACAACAGTCTCTCCAGTATATCCACAAAATCCATAATACAACTATGATATTACTTTATTTTCTCCAGAAGTTGATTGTCTTCACAGTTCAAATCAAAACCTGGGAAGCTTTCTGCGTATTCTTGGTAGTATCAGCCCTAACAGTCTTAAGGTGAATTACAAATTAGGCCTTCTGTTTTCCAGCAAAAACCACCAAGCAAAAGACGAAAAAGGATCTCACGTTTCGGAACTGACAAAATTGACAAAAAAAACGCAAACAACATAGTACACCACAGTATACTTTAGTAGTTACGTCGAAGGAGAGTAAATAAAGAAAAAACCCTTATAAAGTCCCTATAAAGCAACGACAACGGCTGAATATTTAGATTTTCTCATCAAATGAAATTAGTGAATAAAATTCAAGGCAGAGTTCGATGTTTTTTTTTGTGAAAAATAGTTACCCTGTAACCTATCCTTGAGAACGAGCTGCAGGTGGTTCATGTTATGTCAATGTTGGAACAAATTCAAGCAATCAGCAATCAATGACAATTTATAGTAGGGTATATTCTCCAATACTAACAGCTACTATTAGGATACCGAATACCCTCACAATGAATGAAAGGTCTGCAAAGTGAAGGAACGGACATTCAAAAGAATCCAGTAGCTTCCTGCGTGCGTTAAATAAGACCATATCAAATGAATTTAGCCTAACATTCGCGATGCAACCACTGATATAGATCCACTGTTTTTGAAAGTTTTTTCCTATTAGCGCCAGGCTTGAAACCAAACAATTTTTGTTTTCATTGATTTTCACTGGTTGTCGGTCAGAAAATTTTCGGTCAGGCAAATTTCATTATAAGTATTGGGTGGTTGCATTGAATGTGTCGGTTTAGGGATGACTCATCTGTATACCTCTTTATTCCAGAACGTCAGGTCGAGTGTGATTCAAATGTATTAAGTCTTTTGGAAAAAATTTAAGGTTAAAGATGGTCCGTGACACTTTAAAAGTAAGGTGTGCTCTGTACTATGAGTTCAAATTACGGACAAATGCAGCAACGGCTGCCCGCAGGATATGTAACGCAGTTGGAGACGATATTGTGTCAGAACGTACAGTGACAGTGACAACGTGACAGTCTTGAAGACTACGATCATCCTGGAGCGATGTTTCGAATAAATGACATGGAGCTTCTTGCTGACATAGAGAACAATCCCCACCAAAATTTGCACGAATTAAGCGTAAAGTTTGACGTTGACAAAAGCACCATTAGTCGCCATCTTCGACGTCTGGGCAAGAAACGGCGGCTTGATTAGTGGGTTCCTCATCAACTTACCGACAACAACAAAAGGCAGCGTACATGAATCTGTACTTCGCTGTTGTTGCGCAACAATCGGGAGGCGTTTTTGAATCGAGTGATTACGTGCGATGAAAAATGGACTATGTATGACAATGGAACTATCCCAAGGCCAAGCCTTCATCAGCGGAAGACCTTGGTGTGTATATGGTGGCATCACACAGGCATCGTGTATCAACTGTTGGAACCTGGCCAAAGTATTACAGCTGAAGTGTACAGTCAGCAATTAAGAGAAGTTCAACAAGAACTGTGACGTACGCATGCAGTGCTCGGGAATAGGAGGGACTTTTGTTCCTACAGGATAACGCACGACCACATACAGCGGCATTTACCAGGTGGCATAACATTATAGAGGAAATTGGCTGGGAAACTTTACCACATCCACCATATTCGGCCGACATTTTCACCTTTTCCGGGCGATAGATAACTTCATGCGAGGACGATAATTCACCAATCGGGAGGACTTAGAAATAGCATTACGAAATTTCTTCGGTGCGGGAGACAGAGACTTTTATCAAACAGGAATATATTGTTTACCATCACGAGTCCTAGATGCCAATGGTAACTATTATCAATATTAAATATATTACCTTTTATTTAAAAAATTTACATATTTTACTTTGTCCAAAACCGACAATTTCAATGCAACCACCCAATACATTACAAAAAAGGGGTTCTGTTAAACTTTATTGTAGAACATCCGAGGAACTTATTGCAGCAAAGTAACTTAAGAATAGCATTGGGACCAAAAGGCCTATCCGCGAAGGATCTGCAATTTATTCGTATATGAAAAGGGTTCAAGATTCAGTATCCAGCTGTGATGAAGATGTACAAAAATCTGAAAGGTGAACTTAACCGTTTGGACAAAACATTCACTTTATGAGAGTGAATTTTGTGAAACTCCCCAAATCTTGGTGGTTTAAAGAGGCGTTACCCTCTTTTTGCTTTGTCAATTTGACATATTACGTTAGCGATGATGCTCATTAAGACTTTAGTGGAAAGTGTATAAGACATCATAAGCTCAATTCAGTTTCATATGCCACAGACATTTATTCTAACTGGTACGACTCCAAATCAACAAAGAGCATTGAACGAGCCTTCAAATATCATCAACAACTAATTAATATTACCAGCATTCGCCTTTTACAGCAAGAAAATTAACAGTCGTCCTAGAAGTCGAACAAGAAGAATCATAACAACATTTGTCCCTAAAATGAATCCATGTAATCGTATAATGATTCAACAATAACTTTCATCACCTTTAATAGCATCATGTTTACTAGCGATATACTAGTGGTCACTTGATCCCACTTCACCCAAATCCTGCAGGCGTAATTCAAGGAATATCGACTTTTTAGTCGCCAAGCCATTTGCCAAGTTAACAACACTCACGCACGCTGCGAATCTAAAAGCTAATTTTGGAATTTTCCCTTCTCATATTAGCATACTACTAGACATACTTCTAGTAAGTTTCCCATTAAATTATTGATTTGTATTCTAGGACTTCCTATCAATTGACCAATGACCCAGCCCACAAAAACTTTACAATATCTTTAACAACACAACGGCACGCGAATGGAATATTTGTCTAGTACTCATAAGGAAATAAATTTGTAATTTTAGTTTGGCTCATGCTGAAACCCTTACGAAAAATGAGCGTAAAGGATCGGAATGTTTAATGTACTCAAAATTAATTAATTGATGACTATGGTAGCTGAATTGATCCGCTTCTATGGCTGAATATATTTTTAGAACTATAAACACGATCAATAATATTGAATGAAAAACACTCGCGCCTATTCAATGAAATTCAAACTGATGAGGAGCGTTGTATAATTTTATTTTAATTTCAACGATATGCGTGATATTCACATTTTCCATAAGGACAACAAAGTCGAAAGTTATTATCTTAAGGGTAGACTGACTAAGACTGCATGGAAGATTTAAGGGTAAGTTCCACAGCGTCGCTACTATTTTAATGTTTACCGAATCTCTCCGAATTTTTACAACGGGTTTAATTTAATCTATTAGAAGGTTCGAATAGGGTGACGTCCTGATTAGTCCAGGTTTGGCTACATCCCCATTAGGGCTCGTACCATCCCTTACATGGCTTCTCTATCCCTTCTCACTGACTTAAACCCCGAATATGCGCGAGAAACCAAAAAAATCTTATCCAGAAGAAGAGAACAGCTCCATTGTACTTGATTGATTTGAGTAAGAGCAACTAATGTGGGAAATTGTACTGAAAAGCATCGAAGCTTCCAAAATCGTGGGAAAAACATAATCAAGCGGCGAATCAGAGCTTCAGGAACTCTCAGACTGGGTCGGATACTTGAGATCCAGATGGCTAAGAGTGGAGAACCTAGTACCTAGAGGAACCAACTAATCGGTTAGCAGGTCAGAGACAGATAAAAGACAATAAACAAAGATGCGGTGGTAACAAAGACCACTCAGCAAGCAACAGAAAGGATCCTTTCTGGAAAACAAAAAAGCAAAACAGTAGAAAACCTAACTAACGGAGTCCCTAACGGGAGTTTGTTTGCTCTTACACCATTCTTCCAGAACCGATAAATAAGGCTCCCCGTATCTCTAGTGAAGGAGCGCGTATGCTCACACGAAGCATGCAAGTAAGGGCTCTGTTTCCTCTGTTTCCGTCGGTATCAAAGCTACTCATGGAAAAACACCAGCAGAATGTCTGTCTACCTTCTTCTTGAAGAGCAAATAACAGCTTCTGAATGAAGTCGAAAAGGTTACAGGATGACATGCTATAGCTGTAGAGGTACTGCAATTGTTCTACTACATGAATTTCTGTCTGCTAGAAGGGGTTTTCTTAACCAAGGGAAAATAGAACGGTTAGAAAAGAGCATGCAAACGCTAGATACGAACAGAATACTTATTAACCTTACCCATGTTACAAGAGAGCTTCCTCGGCGATAATGTGATGCATACGCTGGATGTTTCATTAATGATCTAATAGGTGCAGACACGCTGTCGATCCAAGCGGTGGGTTGGACAAACAACGCATTCGACTCCGCCGTGCAGACAAATATTCCGAAAACCCAATAAAATCTTTTGCAAGTACCAGAATATGTTGATCCTTAAGAAGTAACCGAAGGTTGGCAGTGCAATTTACGAAAAAACATGGAGCTCTGTTAAGACCTGTTGGAAGGCTCTGTTGGCTCTGTTGGAAGTCTCTTTTTAAAGGTTGATGATGATGCTGACGCTACTGCTCGATCGGGCCACAATTTAACGAATGCACTTAAGCTAAATGAGTATTCATCTAATCATCGAATGGAAAGATAGATGACCAACCATGGCCTGAACTTAGTATAGTTGCCATCCTGACAAAAAAACAATCTCAGAAGTAAAATCCGACTGCGCAATGAGCTTGCCCAAAAAAATGACAGAGCCTCAACTAGGCAGCTTTCTCCGTAAATCTCACTATTACCTGAGAAAGATAGAGATATATAGATTATGCTATTCCCCGTTCTCTTTTAGCTAGAGAAGGGATTCATGTGCCCGGTAAGCGTCATAAGGCATAAAATAATAAGTCGTAACCCAAAGTCATTCGTCAAACGGTTCCAGGATAGGCTCTCCAGTTAATAGGGAACTTTTCACTTGAAGGCCTATTGCTTTGTCTTCTCTTTCTTATCCAAAACAAACATCCTAAAAACTCTATGACACTGTAAACAGGGTACGACTGGATTTCTTCGAATTTATCTGTGTCTCGTTGTGTAGAGTCCTAGTCGAAAGAATTGGTGTTGATGGAGAACAATATTATACTGTAAAGATATCCCAAAAGTGTTTATCTAAAACCACAACTCGTCAAGGAAACTTTTGAAGCACTGCTGAGATATTCTTGTGGCGGATCCGACTCATATATCTATGGCACACATCTGGCGTGCAAATGTTCCTGCGAGGCGAACGCGCGAGCCATATGTGGGAACATTTTGCCATCCGTACGGAGGATAAAAACAACACATTCAACCGAGAAAAGGGTCAGTCGATACGCGCCGCCAACACAAAATCGTCCTGGCGAGGAAGAAAAAATAAATTATATCGAATGTATAAAAATTGTGTTTTAACAACCCATTGAAACTGCCCCACATTCTTATAGGAAAATCATCCTACATAAAGCCACGGAACACAGATACTATCTTCATCTCAAGGAAAAGGGAGGAAACAATCACGCTATTGGCTACAAACAACGAACAAATCAAATAAAACGAATGACAAAGACACTCATTTGATAACAGGGTTTCATTGACCACTTACAAAATCCAAACATACAACTTTTTACGTCAAATTCAAAAGACTAAATGTCAAAAATAGATTGCCCATCTCATATGAGTATAAAATTATAATTTTAGATACTTTTTTGTGTTATAAAACAGATTTATTTTGCCTTGGCTTTTTCAAAGTCAGAGATTGAACTAACAAGTCTGCGATGATCAACAAAATGAACATTTTATTCCACAATTAGGTCCGAGCTGCCTGCTTTCCTTTATAATATAAGTTTCAAGAATTTCGAAAATACAATACATATATTTGTATTTATTCACAAGAGTCAAAACGAGGGTCTCTATAATGCAACCAGTGAATAGTACCACCTTGTTTTGACCGGTTCTTTTCTGACGACGTTAATTTCTGTTTCGTTTGATCAACTCATTTAGTATGAGATCCTTTTATTTGAAAATTATTATGAAAATATTTAGACCACTCCAAATTGTCCACTCCAATAGCTAAATATTTGCAATTCAATTAACATATCTAATTGCACAAAGAAAGACCCCTAAGCAATCACAACCAGTTGACAAAATCAAGCTCCAATGATTTCAATTCTTCAATGAATTAGATCGATAAATTCACCTTAATGTGATAAATGGTATCTAATTCGTGTGTTGGTCTTTAAACTATTGCAGTGCATAATTTCAAAACTGCTAGAAAAGTTTGTTCACAATTTCGTATCTCTTGGATGTGCCGGAATAGCATTTACAGCATTACATGCATGTAATGTAACTCTATTGTGTACAAATGTTCCAAGAGTCAGCACTTATTCGTGTACTTAAAATAGGTTAAATTTTTTGACCTGATGCATAGACGATATTGAACTGAGAATCACATTGTTGAACATTTGGTATAAATATTTGTTCATTGATTATAAGAAATGATCCAAATATTGATACAAGTGCAATTAGCAGCACTATGACAATTTTTGTGTAGAATTTCATTGACACTTTGACTTTCATAAAAATTATTTAACGTTTCCTTATGATATTGAAATGCTACTGAAAGGTCTCAACACATTTTTGAAGGCAATGAAAAAGTTATATTCGAATAAAGAAATTATATTCAATTAACAATCATTCAATAATTCAAACTTTCCTATCAAAGGCTGCATTAGCAGTAGCATTCCGCAAAGAAAACGTCAATCTGGCTGCAGTGAATCCTGTACATGAAACCAGTCTCAGAGTTAATTTAATTTTTTACCAAAGGACACGAAAATCTAGAAAATCGTTCTTTCATACTAAAGCTTGTAGAGAGGAGCAGCAGAACACCCGAGGGAAAGCCAACCTCGTTTTTCGAGAGAAACTCCTAAAACGAGGGGGTTTCATTATTATGAAACTTCGGTCTGGAAATGGAAAATGTAATACAAACACAATCTTGAAAGCTTAAAAGATTTTATTTCTAGTACTGAGGTAATGGATGGGTACGCTCTGAATATGGAACTCCCATGCGCCACATACTTCTGAACTACGTCGTTAAAAACTTCTCCTCTGCACCTGAAAACCTAAACCGTTTAGAAAATTACCAAAGGCAATGTCGTGTTTTCTTATATCTGTATTTTAACTGAGTTCAAAACAAAAGCAGCATGTTAAAGTGCTTAATAGAAATCATTAATGGAGAACTTTTAAGTGAACAGATATCTTGCCTTGGATGCCTTGGATGCCTTCCATATCAGCTTCACATTACCTTTCAAACCTCTTCAAAGGCGAAAATACTGTATCAGGAACCGATAATGTGACTTTTTAACTGAATTTTTCTTTCCGAAAACTAATGATATTTAAAACTGAACTGATATTGATCTCGCTACCGCGTTAATGTCACGATTTGACACAATGATTTGACACTATTAGACTGTTTGCTTCCGAACTATCTACACGACTTTTTTTCAGAAAGCTAGTCGTCGTGACCTCTCCACGCACCAACGTCGTTTAATTTCGAAGCTCTCTATCTTGCAAAGCTCACCTTGTGTGCCATATAAGACATTCGTGAACTGTTAGCGCTTTTAAGTAGTTACTCAGTGACACAAGACATCTTTTGCATTTTCACCCAACAATATGTTGTTCTTCTGAAATATCGACAACTCTTCTGTACGGACATATTTATCAGGATATCAAATTTTAAAATTTCGTAAGACAGGAAGTCGTGATAGTTTTAATAAATTATTCTGGAGAAATACAGTGCTAGTAACTACACAGAATGAACCTGCAGTGACTTCATTTAAGTTTCACACAAGCTTCTATTGTAACTGTATTCGGATTATTAAATTTCTTATCATTTTTGCTTAAAACAAGGTCGCCCGTCTCAGCGTAAAATGTCAGTGCGAATCCAATAAATCCATTTGTTGTATTTCTATCTCTGTCTGAGAGAAGTTGCTCAAGAATTTTATTGCTTTGTCTAGCTACGCAATGGTTTAAACTAAATCGGGTTATCAACGTTTGAGTCATGAACGACTCAAGAAGATAATCAAGAAGAAATCAGCCAATTTAGGGAATAAAGAGTCGTGATTGAATACAATTAGGTAAAAGTCCTTAATCGCTTAATCTGGACTGTTTTTGGTGTATTATTGGCACTTGCTTACAGTTTGAGCACTTTCAGCAACTTTTAAGTTTTATGTTTTACTTTTAAGTTTTCATACAGCCGTGATATAGGTCTACGTAAACCATGAAAAGCCTTGAATTAATATATCTCAGCAACATATGTGATTTAAAATAATATTTTGTTTATTATCTTTTTTTTATAATTTTTTTTGTTTTGCCCTTTTGATAAATCTCAGGAAAATTAATATTTATTTGCTGTAAATCTCATGCTACCTAATGCTAAACCTTCTAAACGAAAATACTGTGCTTCAATATTATTTCATCAATTTATGCTCTTCATAATCAACAGAAGATTCATATTTGCCATTAACCTCATATTCATATTATTCAATTCCTTTCTCAACGCACTCAAAGAAAACTGTTAAAATTGCATCAATTAATTCATATGAAAACTAGGGTATCTTTTAATATGCAATCCATATTGTAACTAAACACAATAAGGCACTCCCTTAGAAGTTGCAAACATTGGAACGAATTTCAGTTGCAAACAACAACAGCCACGAATGTCAGGTATGATAATTCTTTCCAAAAGCCATTTAAGTTAACAATGACAGGAAAAAAATAAACAAAAACAGAAATTTAAACAAATATTGATTTACGAAATCGATCCTAATAGCAAAATCACATTGAACTGATTACCTGACGAGTTATTAAGTATTTCACCCCTATTATAACTTCTAATAAGACGAAAATGAGTAAAATTAGAATGTTTTATCGGTTATCTATGATTATTTACTTTACTATGTCAAGAACGCCAATTGTTATTAAACGCGAAATTGTTTTCAAAGATACAAAAAACTCATCGATTTCAATTTACATTAATACTTCTAAATCAATCGATTGTCTGCTAATCATCCGTGTTTTTGTTTATTAATGCTACAGATAAATTTCTAAGACTTTCCTGGGTGAATATAGGTTAATATAATTCCCTTGATTTTCCATGAGGAATACTTTTTTTCTAACACAAATGATTATGAACCCTTTAACTCCCAACTGCTTTTGTCATGATAAAAACCCTCTAAAATCGAATAAAAGTATCTACGTCACTTGAACTGTTAAGTACAAGCGTTGAAAAATCTTCATGGTCTACCAAACGTTTGTATCTATTCTATCGTGATTTTCAACCCATCTTTCCAACCCACCCTCATCATTATCCCGCTTACTATGACAATCCTTTATGCCATAAACACTAGTAACGAAGCTCTTGAATGATTCCGTTTCGTAATGCGGTAACACTAAACAACGTCAAATATAGATTCCATAGTGGGCTGTTGCGCCATCAATCAACATTAGCCAACGAAGAATACAGTCCCTTGTCTTTCGAGTAAAGTAAACAAGACTAGATAGTTAAATAAAGACAATAAGCTTTTGTTTAAAATTATTGCAAAGTATCCGAAAAACCCACATAATTTTTATACAAATGGTTTTAATTATGGAACTATCTCTTGTATTGATTATGTCAAAAATAATGCAACAAGCATCATAACCGAAAACTTGGTTAAACTTTTGAATTTGAGAAATCATACAAAAATTCAAGTATATCTCATACGATTACTACTCTTCAATAATGAGTTATTTTCAGAATATCAATTCAATAGACACTTACCTACGTTTTCGAAGTAACCACATCCCTATTAACTGTTCGTTTTAGTATCCATTGAACTACACCACATACACTCACCATGCGTTATCACTTCACAACAATACCAACCAAAGAGCAAAGCACTTGCAAATTAAAATCCTTCTTAAGCTGAAGTTACAACCACAGTCCTCTATAATTTAGCCCACTTTCTAACATTAAGACCTAGCATTGATGACGTACAAGAGCAACTGACAAACAGCTGTTTCATGTCAAGACTTCCTTCCGATTTGTAAACAATAGTCCTGGGTGGATTTTTTGGGTCCTGCGCACTTCCCTTAAAATATTAAATTCAGTCCAAGGTAAAACTATTATTGGGTATTTTTTGCCGTTCATAAGATTGATTTCCTTGATATCAAGAAATATATTCTAGATATATTCCTTATCAAGAAACTGACAATGAAGCCTTTAAAAACTTGTTTAAAATTGATCCTTAAAAATATGTCTTTGAGATTGTTACAAATAACTTCTGTTTCATAACAGTCAAATAGATAATAGTCAATAAAAAGTGCTTTAGTAATAAACCAAGTAGTTTACAATTTATTCATTTGACAAAATTTGATCGGACGGCTTTGTCACATCAATAGAATAGCTACGGAAAAGCTCAAAAATTGAACCCAGAATAAACAGACCCTGTCAGTTATCAAGGGGACTTCCTTATTGAATCTCCATGAATCAATATCTTCGGCATCAGAACTGGTATCCTCCATTGCATTAGGATCCTTAGCAAGCCATGCTCGATCAGATATCGCTCCACCCTTCTCGGGGTGGGTGGATTTAACAAAGCATTTAATACTCCTGAGTTCTTCAGTTTTTAACGCATAATTGCCAACGTATCGCCAAATATTGTAGAATTTCTGATCAAGAGACGGAAAATTATAATTCCATTTTACGGAATTGAAGGCATTTTGAACTACCAGTGTTACGAGCAGAACTATTGATAGAGCTACGCTCTTGTCGCGCTCTTGTCAGCAAGGAACAATTAAACTGTCGTGAAATATGGGTGTTCTTGTCCGTCAAAAAAATCACCAGATCTCTCGACTGTGGACGATATCTGCCGCTTGATCGACCTTTGGGTCCATAATACCTAACTCCAAGCTCCATTTTTGTTTCCATTTGTAAGACAGAGAACTCAGGTACTTCTGAGCATTCATTGCTGGCTTTGAGCTGTCAAGGACTGTCTTGGCATACAAGTATGTCAACCAAAGCGTGAGTGCGTGGTACCGACCTCTAGATAAATACCGACCTAAAGATAGGAATGATAGAATGGGGATAGAATGTACTAAGCCTGACCAGAGTAGTTTGCTGCACAGCTGCAGTCTACCAACTAAACCCAACTCCACATTCGGTCGCTTATCCTTTCTACACGACCTCTGCTGCACTTGAGGATTTTTAAAGCAGACAACTCAGATTATTCAGCAAATGCTACCCTCCATCCCATAAGATATGAAGGGTAATATTTGATTTATAAATCTACGTTTCTTACCATTGGTCAAAAAGTTTTACTTTAACTCTTGCAGGTAAACCCCTTCCCTGTCCTTAAGTTCGCACTTTTGCAAACCATATAAGTATCCTGCAAGGAGACATATATTTTATAGTTAAATTTAACCTGAGAAATTTGCGGTAGATATAGTTAGATATTGTGTAGTAATTTTTTTTTTTATTATTTTTACTTTTTATTCCATTAAAAATTTATCGAATTTTCTCAAGTTGTAACATTGTCCTTTTTTAAAATAAAATATCGATAGTTTAATAGTAACGATGTATCGGCTGGACCCCAGTTACAAACAGGTAATGCTCCTAGTTTAATTTTCTATACAGAAATAAACCCGAAAAGGATGAAAAATCATTATTTCTTAGTATTTTCATAAAATGTATGACTTACTTCAAAGAAACATGGCGTCGACTGCTTTAAAATAACGAAAATCGCCCACATTGAAATAGTAAACAGGATAATTGTTATGAAAATCCATCCGACTACTATAAAAGACGGCAAATACTTTTAATGTTGTTAAAAATTTGCGTATTTTCATTTGTATTGCTCCAGTTACTTAGATTATCAAAGTAATTGTGAAAAAAGCTTATCCTCACCATATTCAACTGCGGATAGTGCGATTCCGGTTGGTTTTAGCAAATCAAATTTTCGTCCATAAT
Organism: Stratiomys singularior; assembly: GCA_954870665.1. Classification (NCBI taxonomy): domain Eukaryota; kingdom Metazoa; phylum Arthropoda; class Insecta; order Diptera; family Stratiomyidae; genus Stratiomys; species Stratiomys singularior. The sequence continues at coordinate 5,154,711 of OX940881.1, read as the reverse complement.
GTACTAAATAACATACAAAAGGAACTGTGATTATGACTGGTAACAAGTACCACATGACTCGCCATATTGATCTAGTTTTAAATCCAAACATGAACTCAACATCAGCAGTAACTCGTTTAACACCTATTTAGGATATGAAAAAAATTTTCAACGTTTCCTCAATAGAATTCAACCTATTCCATACCATATATCCATGTCAATGCGACAAATCCCATGACCGAGTTCAAAACGATTGCAAATGGTACGCCATTGCTATCCAGGAGAAATAAAAGATACTCACCCATAGGTGCTAAGTAGATACAGCTCACAAGGAACATAGTCGCCGTTGTGAAAATTATAATTTTTGATGTTTGCCTGCTAAGAAATTCATCGCGAATCATTTGCACGATGAAGAAGGTTAAGGCTGAAACGCTTGCGACTCCCAACAGACAGAATAACAGAAAAATTAAAGCGGATGACACCTGAAAAGGACAGGATATTGTATCAACTGATTTCTGTAAGAATTGAATAGGAAATTTTTCTACTTGGGGAACATAATCGAATTTCGCAGCAGTTTGATAATATGCAGTCAAAATACCACGGTTGAAGCCGTCTGCATAGTCTTCAAAGCTCAATCCTGATGATTCAGCTAAATTACCAATTACAGCAAAATAAGTAGACCCAGTTGCCAGTATGATCAAAATATTCACACAGCACGTCAGTATAATATCCCTAAAAGGACATGTATTACTTAAATCCGGAACAAAACTACAGGGATTACCAAAACCTTCGGAATTATTCAAATTTAAACATTCTAATAAAACTTATTGCCGTACTTACAGAAACATATTATAAGAAAATCGATTAAAAGATGAATACATCGACAAAGGACCAAAGCATATTCCTAATGAATAAAATACTTGCACGATCGCGGCATACCACATCTGTAACAGAATTTCGTTAATATCTTAGTAAGTAAATGCAGCTTTCAAGTAAATTCAAAACACCTCTACTTTCAGAAAACATTTCCAATTCGGGGTAAAGAATTTTAAAATTCCTTCAACAGCCCCGGGAAGAAACGCTGCCTGTGCATTGAACACGATCGAAATGGAAAATATTGAAAAAATCAAGAATCCACTCAACAAACTTAATATTCGCATGCCTACGAGAAAATTCTGAAATTTAGTGAGCAATTCAATAGAGTTGGGACCTGTAATAAGTTCTCGCAGTTTCTTAACAAAAGCATTCTCGCATCCTTTTACACCTGGCAATGCCGATTTGAATTTGATTATTAAATTATTAATCATCACGCCGCAGTGACAGTATAAGCTATACCTTCGATATATACGCTGCATTGTGAATTTCAAGCTATAATTTTTGCATTGACATTTTAGCATTTTGTCAATCGGTTCAAAAGTTATTTTGATTTTAAATTTTGCAAATGAACTAATAAAACTGTCCAACAAATATAACCAACAACAAAAAAGGCATGGTCCAATACTTGTACACCGTAACAGATACTTTGTAATAATCATGAGAGGCATGGAAAAGTTTAGATCTATAAAATGTGTTCAGTTCGATAGAGCAAACTTTCCAAATTGTTTTCTATACCTCACTCACTTCGTCGAATATTTTTTTGATCAAACAGAACCAAAGTTATAAACATTTCTCACCTGATGTCAACACTGACTCAAAACTCAACTGCAACGCCTTGAGGATTATGTTTGTCGTTTGGAACTGCGACAATTTTTGACTACTACAATTATCAAGATTTGTGAATCAATACATAACAATGGATGAAACATAAACCATTACTAGACACATTAAAATATAAGATATCTGAGTGGGCTACATGCACTAACAACCGTTCAAAGTGTCTCAAACAAAAATTCAAACGACAGGGGCAATTTTAAGGCATCCGTATTTGGACCACGCCTGATAGTTTCCTTATGGAAAATCTGGACAATAAGGAGTCTCCTCTCAATAGGAAATATTATATGGCATTATTGGATCGTCTGGGTGAGGAAAGGAAGAAAAAAACGTCCTCAAATGCAAAAGAAAAATTGCTGTTTAACCAGATCAACGCACTGTATTACAAGTCGACGGAAACGCTGGTCAAATTGAATGAATTGAACTTCGAATCGCTTCACCATCTCAACTGTCTGTCGGCATTAAAAGAATATTCCAAGGTTTGGTTCAAATGAATTAACTTTTTTCAAAGAAAGTTGAAGCCTATTGTAAAGACAAATCGTTTTGTTAAAACGATAGGCATTGTAATATATTCCAATAAATGCATAACTTTTGAAGGAGAGTAGCATCGTAACACCGCAGTAATGTCGCATGTTGAGTTCTCTATAAAAGACATTGGTCTACTTGTTAGTTGCATCCTGGATTTATTCAGTGATGTATTGTCAAAACAATTTGATAGAATAAATTAGTGACCAGCTACAACAGTGCAGCAATGGACAAGATTATCAATAACATATTCAGTACTAATTTTACTATAGCGTAAAAAGCATAGCGGTCAAAAAACAGCGAGAACTTATCGTAATCCTTAATGAATTTAGACAAAACATTCGATAAACCTTTTCTAACAATCAAAGCTACGAAAATCCAACAAATCAAAAGGTATAACAGTAGCTCCAGGTTCGGAATGAAGCTTGCATTCGACGAAATTTTACTGATTTCCAATATCTCATCATGCCTGTATTTCAGAAGAAAAGAAAAAAATATTATTAAAATTATTAAAATATACAAATTACAAGATAATATCGACTGTTACCTAGAATGCCAACCCGCGAGAGATACATTTTTTTCAGATGCAAAAAAACAACTTTTATATGTCCCATTTCGGCATTTTTCCAATTGCATAGCTTGTCGAACTGACTTAACCAAATATTTTCCGGCTTGTGCAGATATTACAGAATAATAGCTTGCGGTAACTATCGAAAGAAACATTTGACCATATCCGAGCCCTTAGAAAATAATTAGAAATAAGATCAATCTCAAATTATAAACAAAAAAAAACACAGATCGACTAAAGTTACCTCTTAAAATTGGTACACAATCAAAAAAACGAGCTCCTGCACGGCTTACAAATTGTCCCATCACAACTTCCAAATAGAAGCCAGGTATTCCAATCAATAGTAGGACAATTAAATATGCAAAAAGAAAACTGCCTCCACTATATTCTAAAGCCATGCTGGGAAATCTCCATAAATTACCGAGTCCTGCACAAAACCCACTGCATACAAACAAAAAATCAATATTACGTGTCCATTTAGGCTTCCAACCGTTTGGTGTCGGCTTATCGAAAATTGTTTCCTGCGTTACCGAAAAATATAGTAAGACGTTTTTATTTCAAATTCAAATTCGTAATTATAGGCTATAAGTCTTTATAAACCAAACAGCCTAAGTGCAAATATTAATAACAATTTTCACCCGTTTAAGATAATCTTTCCGCCCCTCTTCATCTACTCATGTTTTCGTCGTTTATCTTATTGGTTATTCTTTCTTTCGTCTAGATCAATCAATTTTCCGATTGTCCAATCCGCAATTACCTCAAGTGGGTGGGACAAATTCGTGGAATAGGGTTGGGTCAGCTGACAGCAACTGAGCCAGGGCCTTCATTGCTTTCGAAAGACAGACAGAACTCCAAGAAGATTTTATGGGTATCCCCTCTAAATTACTCGACAGATTGTCCTTTTAATTGCCCTCAATATAACCGAAAGAGAATTTTAACCTTCGGTTGCACAGCGCATCATTAAAGAAGTTTTTAAACGAAGAAAAGCGTTAAGACAGCTGAATTTCCGGAATAGCTGTACGCACAGTCTTGGAAAATGTTTTCTTTCTGCATGACACTGGTAGAACGCACAGTGCAGGATGAACATTTGCCTGAAATACATTGAACTGCGATTGAAAAGTCTTTCAATGACGCCGAGATCCCATCTAAAATCCGGAATTTTTCTTTGTAAACGGTATGAAAAAGTTATCATTTCGATGGAAAATGCTTTGCAAACGAGATGAACTATGTAGAAAAACAACTTGATACTTTTGGTAAATGTAAAAGAAATTTCTTTTCGGAAAAGGCTCACTTCTGTTCCAATGGCCCTCGCATTAAACTTACGATACTTTGATAAATAATAGTAAAACAAATATCTTAAATGATTTTCAGCTGAAATAATTTGTGAAGATGAAATCATTGCAAGCGGTTGGAAAAATACATTATTAATAACAATTCGCGAAAATAAAATTTTAAAAGCGCCCTTTATACTAGCGTGAAAAAACTTTCATTGAAAATCGTTTTTATCAGTCTTTAGCTGTTGATCAAGGCACTCCTTTTGAATTTCATGCATTTTAATTACTCATACCATTGAAAATGTATCGTTGTTTTGTTTGTTAAAAATCATAGTAAAAAATTACATTCCTAAAATAAAAATCAAATGCCAAAGGCGTATATTTATGAATTCAATTTTTAAGATTCTTAGGCTCTGGCAAAACCTAAACTAGGCTTAAAAAACTTTTGAAGTCTTGCGAAAAACACACATTTCCATCAGGTAAACGTTGATATGGTATAAAAACTAGTTAATGCAACATAATAATTGAAAAGCATTTAAGCGAATTTCGGAGGATTTTAAGTGCTCGCACCTTCTTAAAACCCGACTTACATTTGGCTTTGCTGGCTTGTTAGTTGGTCCAAATAGTTCCATCACCATGACACCACTTCCATGAATCACTTTCTTACTATCACCTTTTTGTTTTTCCATTTGAGCACAAGTTTTATTTAGTTCACCTTCATGTAAGTACCCAAAATTTTCAGTTCAATTAAAACATTGAAATAAATATAAATAGCGAACGTGCAGTCCGATTAATTCTTCAAATTAATTTTATGAAGCCTTCTATCAAAAACTCCTCGACCGAAGTAACTTTACATAACTCGATGAATTGTAATGCAACGTAGCTCACTTAAAACATTTCTCCGCCAATAAACGTTATCACAATGCAATTTACATATTATCAACTCGCATCAAAATTCGTTTTACAGTCGAATAAAACTGTTTCGAGTGTAATGCGAATGTGTAACGAATTTTACATTCTGGTGAGCAATTGAGTCATGCTTTCTCAGAAACTCTCACTGGCGGGAACATATAATAAGGTGCGAGTATATACGCAGTATAGAAATTTAATCTTTTATTAATTTACGATCCGAACGATCTTAAGCAACAAATTTAAATAAACTAAAGATGATTGAGAATGAAAACGTTTACCAACTCCCTGAATTAAATTACTTGTATATGCACCATCCATATATTACCAGCACAATCGGAAGTACATACTAATGTTCTTAATAAATTCAGAAGCAGATCCAAATTGCAAATTCAAATTCGACATTTATAAGTGATCCTTGGCCTCAACAAGAAAGCTATTGATAACGCCAAAAGTTATGTTTCCCTTAGGTTATTAATCAATTTTAATTCAGCATTGATTCAAAAGCTCTTTTGAAAATTTAAAGGATTTCCTCCTTAAGTCGTCCATTTTAAGGCCGACAACAACATAAGACAAAAACCAAAACAATATCGTGCATCCTAATACAACAAATGGGGCGCATAGAAACGGAGGTGGAGGCACATCAAGTAAAGTAAAACATTGACTAGATACAAAGGACATCTATGCTAAGATGCGCATAACTACGTATACTCTCGCTAAGAAACCCATCTATAGAACCTCTCACACAAATGAACTCATGATGGCTAACACCTAATGATAACTACACAAACATCAAACGACTGAGACTGTTTATACTTTAATAAATAACAAGGCCCAACGAAACCTGCGGCAAAAAATCGACGAGGAATTGATGAAAAACTCTTCAATTCATTCTTCATTGTAGTTGATCTAAACTATCACAAAAAAAAACGGAAACATGATAAACCAGAAAGGACGTCGACAAGAGCTGGAAAAAAATTTAACGTAATGCTTACCGCTTTTATTTATGCCTTTACCCGGCCCAAATCATTTCACCATACCACGAAATGTGACCCGTCATCAATCCCATTTGAAACTTTCGACTCTACTAAAAAGTTGTCGTCTATCCGACAAACTCATAATTTTCAAGTAAACTAAGGAGCTACTGAAAAAATCCGAACATCTTGAAATAGATCGATTACTAAAAAAACAAACAACAATCACAAGTAGCCTTTTCCGAAAACAAGGAGTTTCCATTTACAACATCTCAACATACTGACAACATTCTTACAATACTTACAAACACGATGATAATCTTAAAAACTTTACTAGGCCATCACCCTGTTCCTTTGAAACCTGTTCATCAAGATATCACTAAATCAACACACAAATTTCGCTCTATCATTTATTTCCGTTCTTTAGTTGCTTAATTGATATTATCTGATATGAAAACAACAACTTATTAATTTACACTTTTAATTTCATATAAGTGACTCCGACAAAATCTACGCAAATTTCAACACTACTAACTAAAAAGTGGCGCAAAAACAAAAACAAATAAAATTAATTCATAAAATTTACTAGTACTAATACTTGTTTGGAATATATCTAAAATTCAATACTTCGGCAGTTGTGAATATCGCGGCGGAGTATTCCAATACATGCTCGAGTTACGTTTTAAGTACCGAGGATCGATAGCTGGGAAAATTTCGCGCAGATCAGGGGTCATCGGTTGTACTGAAAAGAAGGCGTCGATGATTTTTGTCGGGACGAACGATTGCCGTTCAATCAGCATATTGCGCATTGATGCTATGAAACAGAAAAACATAAAATTCAAAAGGACACCTTGCCAGCAATTGTTGACTTTTAACTTACATTTACTCCATACTGGCGGTGGTGGTTTACGTGAATTTGGTTTTCCCTCTTCATCTGTCGAGTCGCCACTATTCAAATGTTCAAAATCGAACTTCAATGCATCCTTTCCTTTCTTCGCCAGCTTCTTTTCGTTAAGCAAACGTTGATTTTCCAGTAATTTTGCCTGTAACTCCTCTTTGGCTTTTTCTATTTTCATATTATCAAACATTTCACGTTCTCGACGAGCTGCCTCAGCCAACTCTTGCTCCAGTTGCATTTTCTGTGTTTCGATTTTCTCCTCTTGATGTTTTATATTTTTATTGATTGTTTGCAATTGTTTTTTCATTTCTATTTCTTGCGCTTTCTTTCGCATCTTCTCCTCACGTTCCAGCACCAGCTTTTTCGTACGCTCGATTTTCTCTTTTTCACGCGCTTCGCGAGTCATTTGAACTTGTTGCTGTTTTTGTTCACGTTTCTTCTTCTTTTCTTCGGCTAGAAGCTTAGAACAGTTTAAAGGTTAACATTTCATATTCATATTCAAAATTATATATATTTGTACATTAAAAGTATGGCGAAAAATATTTCATAGGAACACCAAAAACTTTTAAAAAAAGTATTTAAGAAATAACCAGTGCTAAGCACACAAAAAACTCCAAAAATATTTAAAACCTCTATGTAGAAAAAACTCATCATCTGCTTCAGATGGAAAGTAAAGAGTTTATATATTTATTATATATAGAGTGTAAATCTTTGTGTAAAATTTTTGACAATCTTCCAATTCAGACATCCATTCCAACTTACTTGCAATTTACTAACATAACCAGCCTTTTTCACATCCTCAGCACTGTTTTCGCGCGATAGCGATTGCGTTTTCTTAATTGCGCCAGTATTTTTTTGAGTTTGCGCTAGTTTTGAAGTGCTGCTCGCTAGATATTTACTCGTTTGCACACCAATGTTTGGCGTTATGCTAGCCTGAAAATAAATAACGTTAACCATTCAAATGCTTTCTCTGAAAAAGTAGGAGACAAAATTCTAGTCTATTACGAAATACAATAGAAAAGGGGTCTGGAAGCGGGTTAAAAGGCTGGAAGAGGGGTCTTGCAGTTGTTTCTAATATCCCTGATGTTGCTAAGTTTATTTAAAGCTCGTTACGTAACAAAGATTGGCAAACGCGCACTTACTTTAAATGTGTAGTTACTTACTTGTTGTGTAGGTGTGAGTAGTTTACCAATATCTCGTTTGAGTAAGGGTGTAATCTGTTTTTGAGTTGTTGGCTGAAAATGATGTGAAGATAGAGTCAAATGTTGGCTAGAACCATTAGATGTAAACAGATTTCGTTTTTCATTTATTAAGTATTGAGTAGAGGACAAATATTACGACGATTTTTCACACATATTGCTCCAAATTTGCCTATCTATAGTTAAAATCATTGTATCGAGCGATATTTAAACTTACCTCAGGATCTTTGTTCTCCTTCAATTTAGCTTTGATTCGAGTTTGACGAACGGCGGCTGGACTGGCCATAGCGTGAGCATGTTTCTCGAATGCTTCGACTTTCTTCTTGAGAGGACTTTGAATACAAGGACTATTATTCCAACATATTAATGCACCAAAAACTTTCATCCTGCACATATACCGGCACAAATACTTACTTGAATAATTCTTTCTTTTGATTTGCTTTCGCCATCCCTAGTTGAGGGACAGGCGCCACGGGTGCAACAGGAGATGGTACAATTTCTTCGCTCGAATCCTCTTCGGTCATTATACTACTACGCATCAAATTTTCATTCTCGTTGGCTTTCGGTGCACTTGCTTGCGTTTTATACGTTTCATTATTAATCGAAAATGTTGTATCGGCAGTCGATGCGGCTTTACTACTGGAGAATACTTGAGTTTTATCAACATCCGCAACAGCGGGATTATTCGCCATATGGTTATTATTTTTTGCCATAACAAAAGTTTTTTGCGGACACGTATTTGTTACGAATGTTGCATCAGTTTCGGATGTAGGAATATCTTTGGCAGACACAAAAGTAGCATCGCCTGCAACTTGTTCGGACTGTTCGCCAACATTTGTCGGAATAACTTCTCCGTTGGCAATTAAATTGGACTTTGGATTAACTAATTCATTTTGTATATTTTCGGAAATTGCATCATCGTAAGCTGAGTCCATACTGTTATCTTTAACATTGTTTTGCGTAACATTTTCATTTCCATCTTTTTCAACCTCTTCTTTGATAGGCATACATTTGAAGGGTTTTTTTCCTCGTTTCCCCTTTCCCCGTTTTGATGCGTTTTCATTTTCTTCTTGTTCTACTTTAAATTCTTTATCCTACGTAAGTTGAAAATTAGAATTATTTTGAAAAAAAAATTGAACACAGATAACTCATGATACCTCAATTGTAACGGTTTCTGATTCAGAAGATTGAGATTGCTTATCTTTTTCCAAGGATAATGGATCTATACTTAATTTTTCCTGTTTTATTCTAAGTCGAGACGATCGCGTTGGTGGTTCAGGTTTGACATCCGACTGTTTTGCGCCTTTACGTGTTTGCCCTGAATTTTCAAAAAAAAATCATTAGCACATTCGCTCCGAGGTAAATTTAAAGTGTTTTGCATGCTATGCGGAGATTTTGTTTTAATAAAAGATGAAATTTTCCAGTTTTCTACAGCAAAATTTTTGGAAAAACAATAGAATATCACTTTTTATTTATGAATTCACGAAGCGTTTAACTGAAGTAGTCAGCGTTATGAAGTGCCATCTTGAGAGGGATGAATTGATAAGTGCGCTGTACTAAAAACATCCAACATGCACAAAGCCCAAGTTGTTGAAGTGAAACCAAGTGAAAACCTTCCGTTGGTATAATAAATTATACTCCACTACTTGACAATATTCTTGTAAAACTAGTAAATGTTCTTCTAATAGATCTAGAACAAACAATACCGTAGGAATGAATAGAGGTTTTTGCTCTAATAAAGGCGGTAAGTTATTATACATTTAAATGATCAAGTCGCCACCAATGCCGGAAAAGCATCCAATTGATTTTATTAACTTAGACCATTTTCTTTTGGTGGAATACAAGGATCCTATTTGATCAAAGGAAACAACAATGGGCAATTTGTCCAATTGCCTTAGACAAATTGCATTGTTGCTTCCTTTGTGCCTTTGTTGTTTTCTTGATTCATTATTCAAAGCGCATGATACACGGCAATAAAAGTGAACTAAACTTTTCAATGATCATCTAACACAAAGTTATCAAGTTATGAAATAGTCTGTTGTTAAAATTTTCATTTAAAAATTTGTGGTTAAAAGAGCTTTTCAGTATGCAAATTTTCGATCGATCTCTTCAATTTTTTTATCTCTGCTTTCATTCCCTCCACTGGTGCTAGGAAATTATGGTTAAATTAAATAAACGCTCAGTATAAGACTCACTTTTCTTTGGAATATCGACAGGCGGTGGCATCAACTTATCAGTTTCATTATCCGATAGTTCAACTATTTGCACATCATTGGATGGTACAATGAGTAACGACTCATCAACCTGTGAAACCAAATAGAATTCAATTTTATCCCATCCAGACGTTAATGGAAACACACAATTTTTAAAAAAATTAACAGAGTATTTACTTTTCTAGTCGATTCAATCGAGCCGTCTTTGTTGTTCTTATTGCTTTTCGGATCGTCGTCCATGAAACGTTTTGTACCATTCGATTTAGCACTGCTACGTTGTTCATTTTCAAAAGTAGAACTTTTTGGTTGATTATCTTTTGAATTCAGATCAGATTTGTTTGTTGATACATTAGATATAGTTTTATCGGATGGAAGTTTCGTAGCCGACAACGTGTCATCACATTGGGAAGGCCTTCTCAGTTTTTCCGTAAGCTTTGGTTGTTTCTGTGAATTCAAATTTTTATCTAAAGGGAAATTTACAGCATTCCAACAAACTTACAAATGATCCAACTTTTAATTTGGCTGCTCTACTTGATCGTGTTGATGTTGTAGACGTTTCGGTGATTTCAGTCTTAATAACGATTTCGCTGGTTTGCGATGTAACTTCTTTCTGGCTGTTATCGCTTTCTGTAATAAATCGCTACTAGAAAAAAAAATTAATGTCAAGAACAACATTACCGTCATCATCTTGAATTATACTCAAACGTTTGACTTTCTTCTTCTGTTGAGGTGTCTGACAAGATTCCTTCGAGCCATAGACTATGCTATCTAATTTTGCTTTAAACACCTATAAATCAATTGATTAGTTTTATATCTATTACAATGCCCAAAGGATTATACATTTCTGCAAACTAGTCATAATTTAAAGTACAGAGAAAAGTAAGCAGTCAAAACGAGAAACAGATTTATGCAAACGTTAAGACAGCATTTCTATGAATACGCACAAGAAATGCATCGGAGGGAGCACAATCATAAATGGTTGGGAAAATTCTAGACGCATTATAGATACCGTTATCATATTTGACAAAAGAGTAAAAAGCGATAACTTTAGTATGCTCTTCTTAAAATCTCGACGTCTATTCCCTTCATCACTTTTGAGAACGAGTTTCGTCACAATTGACACTCCTTCAACTTGTCCTCATCACAATGTTCAACTGTTAGTAAATTTTCAATAATGAACAGTATAGGGAATTGCGATGTTATCATTGTACGAATCCTTCGGCGTTTTTTTTCTTTTGTGAGGCAAATCAGGAAGTACAATTTAAAGAGAACAAAATAAACAAAAACTTCGCAACATTTATTCATATTATCGTATTGGAGAACATTTTAGACTTGGTAAAATTTTTAATGCTATTTTCAATCAGACCCAATTTCCATAAATCCAATCAATCCTGGATAATTTGCAGTAGAATTCACGTCAGCTCTATTTCGATTTCAAAATTCATTTGAAATCTGTGAGACCATTCTTACAGCCTATCCGTTTAGGAAGTCGCTTACTTACGAAAATAGGAACCCAAACCGAGTAGAAGGTGGCAATGCAATTAAAAAGCCTACGAGCTAAACGGTAAGCACTGAATATAAACAAACCCCTAGAAAAATGCGAGATTTAAACCGAATATTTAGTTGTTGCTTGTATGTCTGTACAACGACCAACATTATTTTTTACTTCATTATAATCTGAATGGTTCTCCTTGCGGAATGTATAGAGCAAGACACATGAGTTCATGTGCCCAGTCAAATGGACACTTAACCAATACACTTATTATCAAAAGGTTTTCTACTTTAAACATTTCTATCTACAAAATAGATACTCAAATGTTATTGCAGTCAAGCTTACAAGCATTACTTGCACTGCCATCTTACTTAATTGATCCTTTCAAATGATATTTACCTCGAAGTCAACATCTAATTTTTTCCCAATATCCTCTGTATCCTTTAAAATTTTGTTGATTTGTTGTAAAATTTCATCCATCTCGTGACGCTCTCTTAATTATCATTCACAGCCAGCAATGATACTCTCTTTGGAATATATTTAAAATAACAAGATACAACAAGGACTACGAAGCGAAATTAACAAGCACACAATAAATATTTTCTCCTAGTCACTGCAACCCGAAACGACAATACAACGATGTCTTTTCAAATTATAAACTTTGAGCGGCATTTTACATGGCTGTCATGGAATGTGCTTTCCAGTTCCAATCAATTCAGTCTTACCATATTCAAAATCATTGAAATTTTTTTGTGGAACTGACAGATGTGATAAGAATTGGTCGTTAGTTATGTGGAATTGAAATTACTTTTGGCTGTTTCGACATTCTTAGTTTTCACATTTGCAACAGAAAATTCGTTTTCTGTTGGAAAAAGAATATAAAGGAAAATTTTCTATTCAAATGTTAATTATAAGTTTAAATCAAGCGAATCAAACTAATTTATACGTTTGTGGATTTTAACCGATTTTTTAACATCACTAGGTCGATATTGTTAAATGAATGAACATTTAATGCTTCGAATGAATTGACTTTATTCTTTAGAAGGATCTTACGATTTTCAAATAAAGTTACTAGAGGAGTATTGAATTCCATGGTTTTCCATGGAATTCAACGGCAATTCCTCTCTAACAGAAATGCTATTACAAACTGCACAGAAATCTTAATCCATGCAAAGTATACTGATACAATAACATATCCTTTTTGTTAAGACAAATTTAATGAATAGCTTCAAGTTTTGTAGACCTGATGTGTTTTTTTATTCAACCCAAAACTAAGAATCAGCGGAAATCGTTATATACATACTATGACGTAAAGCACATGTATAGAATAACATGAGGTCCTTCTAAAATGGGGAAAAGAGCAACAGTTCGCATGTCAGGTTGTGGCCAGTGATTTTTGAGATTAATCGGAAATTTTCAATTGGCATTATTAGGTCGGTAGATGGTAAAACAACCCCTAACCAGAACAAATGGTAAAATTGCATGATATACGCTTCAGGCTATATCTATCCTCTTCCCCGATTTGGCCACCAGCTGGCCGTTCTGTTTCTAATGTTGACGCAGCGACCTCCGGATTCATGAAGACTGCACGTGCGTCCGTAAATCATGGAAAAGTAAATATACGAATTACATTTATTTGCAAATAAAATACATGAAACGGAGAAAATTTCAGGGGAATCAATTTTTTATCGAGGTACATGGTACTTTCCCTTGCATGTAATCCTGCTGCAAAACACGGAACGTTGCATTTTTCAACACAATTTTTTTCCATACATCCCACCCTCCTCCGGCAGAACATTGCGCATACTGTTCGTATTCACAACAAATATAAGTGCATAAAATTTTATCATTTATTTTGGTGCAGTTATCTGTACCATCACATATGTTTATGTTTAAAACTTATTGAATATGTAAGAAATTAACGGCTTATACATAAGCAGGATAAACTTAAGACAAATTGTATGCAATCATTAAAATTACTAGAAAAGTGAGGTCAAATAATAAAATTATTTGACATTCACTAAATTACTCGTCCGTAATAATACTAAAAACTAATATTTAGGTAATTCCGAATATCGCGGTGGGGTGTTCCAGTACATACTAGAGTTGCGCTTTAAATATCGAGGATCGATAGCTGGGAAAATTTCGCGCAGATCAGGAGTCATCGGTTGTACTGAAAAGAAGGCGTCGATGATTTTTGTGGGTACTTTTGACTGTCGTTCGATCAGCATATTGCGCATGGTTGCTGTAAAATAAAATAAACAGAAATTTCAAAAGGGACACTTTGCTATTAACAATTTAATGATGGCTTACATTTACTCCATATGGGCGGTGGTGGTTTTCGTCGGTTAGGTTTACCCTCCTCGTCCGTAGAGTCACCGCTATTTAGGTGTTCAAAATCAAATTTCAATGCATCCTTTCCTTTCTTCGCCAGTTTCCTTTCGTTGAGTAACCGTTGATTCTCCAGGAGTTTTGCCTGTAACTCTTCTTTGGCTCTTTGAATTTTCATATTGTCCAACATTTCACGTTCTTTACGTGCAGCCTCAGCCAATTCGTGTTCAAGTTGCGTTTTATGAGCGTCAAGGCGTTCTTCATGATGTTTTATGTTCTTATTGATTGTTTGCAGTTGCTTTTTCATTTCCATTTCTTGTGCTTTTCTTTTCATTTTCTCCTCACGTTCCAGCACCAGTTTTTTTGTACGTTCAACTTTCTCCTTGTCACGTGCTTCGCGAGTCATTTGAACTTGCTGTTGTTTTTGCTCACGTTTCTTTTTCTTTTCATCGGCTTGTTGCTGATAAGAAAGATTATGGTAAAAAAATGTATAATTTAAAGGAAACTTTAAGGTACATAATCATATCACGACTGAGAGAAAACTTACTTGCAATTTACTTATATAACCTGCCCTTTTCACATCTTCGGCACTGTTTTCGCGCGACAACGACTGCGCTTTCTTAATAGCGCCAGAACTCTTTTGTGGTTGTGCTAGTTTCGAAGTGCTATTCGCCAGGAATTTATTATTTTGAATGCCAATATTAGGTGTGATATTTGTCTGAAAACGTGATAAAATTGTGACGGTAATTTGATGATTTCTTTACTCTTCCAAAAGGATGAAGTGAAAGGAATATGTTAGGACTGTATCAAAAGATGAGTAAGATTATGAAAGAGGATCCTATTTGGAATTGTTCAAATACTTACGTATTGTGTTGGTGTAAGTAGTTTGCTAATTTCTCGTTTGAGTAATGGTGTGATTTGTTTTTGAATTGGTGGCTGAAAAATGCAATAAAGTGTACAATCACAAATACGATAAATTCCAGCTAACAATAGAATAAAATTATTGTCGCATTCATGATGCAATATTAATAGAAATATTACGTATGAAATTTGTTTAAATAATACATGGCCCGTTACTTTCAGGGGTAACATTTGTTTATGTGGTTCGACAGACGATTCAAGAAGATTAGACGATCAAAATCAACTGATGGCACACGCTACGAATAAACAGTAATGAGTTTGATACAGAGTGAGAGATATGAATCGAAAATTCCTACGAGATTTTGACTGAAAAAATGAATGCTCTTCACGTGGCTGCGAAATTTGAGCAACACATTATGAAGGATAACCAAAAACTCAGCGTCTCTTTGATCGTTCAGAAGATGAAAATCATATGTTATGGATGTTAGACAAGAAACACCGCAGTTTGGGTATTTATTGAACAGATCTCATACAAAATAACCCTATCAAGCCCAAGTTTTGCCATTCCTCCAAATAACTTACAATTCGAAGTGGATAACTTCGCCGTTCGCAACCAATAGTTTTCAGCTAACTTTGGCTACACGAGTAACGCCTTAAAACAAATTAAAATCTTACCTCTGGATCTTTGTTCTCTTTCAACTTCGCCTTAAGTCGCGTTTGTCGCAGTGCGGCTGGACTGGCCATAGCGTTAGCATGTTTCTCGAATGCTTCAACTTTCTTCTTGAGTGGACTTTGAATACAAGGACTATTATTACAAAATATTAATACACAAAACAACTTCATCCTGCATATATACCAGCACAAATACTTACTTGAATAATTCTTTCTTCTGCGTTGATTTCGGGATCACCGATGGAAGGACAGGCACAATAGGTGGAGGCATAATTTCATCAATCGAATCCTCTTCCGTCATTATGCTGCTACGCATCAGATTCTCTTTCTCGTTGCTTTTCGGTGCACTCGGTTGCGTTTTAAATGTTTCATTATTAATCGAGAATGTTGTATCGGCGGCCGATGCGGCTTTGTTATTCGAAATTATTTGCGTTTTATCATTGTCCGCCGTGCCAACCGTATTGGCGGAGTCGTCATTCTTGTCTTTCGTCATTATAAACGTTTTTTGGGGGCATGTGTTTGTTACGAATGTTGAGTCGATTTCGGATGTAGGAATATCTTTGGCCGACACAAATGTCGCATCGGCTGGAGCTGGCTCAGACGCTACACCAACGTTCGCCGAAACAACTTCACCATTCGAAACTGAATTCGATTTTGCTGTTGCAGTTTGTTTTGGATTATTTTCTGAAACAGCATCTTCATACACTGAACCCATGCTCGATTCTTTACCGTTGGCTTTGTTTGTTGTAAGCTTTTCTTTAGCATTGTCACTATCATCTTTTACAGCCTCTTCTTTTATTGGCATACATTTGAATGGCTTCTTTCCCCTTTTACCCTTTCCTCGCTTTGATGCATTTTCATTATCTTGCAGTTCTATCTTTATTTCTTTTTCCTATGAGAATTTTTAACTAGAGTCTACTCGAACACAATAAGAGATTAATCCTAATACCTCAACTTTCGCTGCTTCCAATTCGCAGGATTGAGATTGCTTCACTTTTTCCATTGATGATGAATCTATACTTAGCTTTTCCTGTTTAATTCTAAGCCGAGACGATCGGGTAATGGGTTCAGCTTTGACATCCGACTGTTTCCCTTTGCGTGTTGTCTCTGAAAATCATAATGAATCAATTGAGCTTTACAAAGACTATCTAAACTCACTTTTCTTTGGAACGTCAACAGGTGGTGGCATTAATTTATCTGTTTCATTATCCGATATCTCAACAATTTGTACATCGCTGGACGGCATAATAAGGAGCGACTCATCAACCTACGAAACAAAGCAAATTTAGTTTTTCTCTTCTAGGCGTTAGTGTGATACACTGAGTGTTGAACGAAATTTCACAAAACCTTTACTTTTTTAGTCGATTCAATCGAACTATCTTTATTCTTATCATTGCTCTTCGGAGCCTCATCTAAAGATCGTTTTGTACCATTCGAACTTGCACTGCCACGCTTTTCGCTTTCAGAAGACACACATTTTGATTTATTATCTGTTGTATTCGAGTCCGATATTTTTGTGGATTTATTCGATATAGTCTTATCGACAAGTTTTGTAGCCGACAGCGTGTCATCACACTGGGAAGGTCGTCTAAGTTTTTCTGTAAGCTTAGGTTGTTTCTGTGAATTTGAATTGTTATTGAGACGCATATTTTAGTAGTCGAATAAATTTACCAGCGATCCAATTTTCAATTTGGCTGCTCGACTGGAACGTGTTGACGACGACTCAGTAGACGTTTCAGTGATTTCAGTCTTAATTACGATTTCATTTGACTGTGACTCAATTTCCTTTTGGCTATTATCGCTTTCTGAAAAAAATCGTTACTTGAAATAGAAGGGCAGGATTAGGACAAACATTACCATCGTCATCCTGAATAATACTCAAACGTTTAACTTTCTTCTTCTGTTGAGGTGTCTGGCATGGTTCTTTCGAGCCATTGACTATGCTATCAAGTTTTGCTTTAAACACCTATAGATCAATTAAATGTTGTTTAGGATAATTTTATTATTTATATTTCAAAGTATAGAAATTTTCAGCACAGCTACATCTCACTTATTTTTTTCTAAAGATAATTTCATTGTGTTCGGATTTAAATATAGAAAATTTTAATTTTAAACCACCCAGCAGCGCTGAGAATAGAAAGCAAATATCGATCAGCCTTCTGATGTGAGGTGATCGTGATCACAAGGATAACGTCCTCCTTGCTAAGGCTTGAGCAGAAATATTAACTTGCGCAGAAGCGAAGACGACCGGCGGAGATATAATGTTCTGATGACGATTAGATAAGATCCTGAATAGCACCACAAAAGGAAAGGTGGATTACATGCATGATCTTCCGCTTGAGACTGTGCATCCACTTTGCGTGTTAGTTTTTGGTCATACCCACTAAAGATTAACACGGTTACCCAACAGCGCGTTTTGCACAGAAGAAGTATATGAAATTGGCGGCAGATGGGTGAATATTCAGCGAATTTGGAGAGCTCTCACGGGAAACAAGGATGAGAGGAGTTTTTAGAGGTTAGCATTTGGAACCGCGTAGCAGATTATGCCAAGTTTGTCCTCACAATTAAAAAGGAAATTCTGTAATGTTCGGCTGAAACGATTTCCTTTCACACATTCCCTGGTTTAGGTATTTCAGGGAGGTGTTTTCGCTTTTTGCTTGAAAGGATGCGGTTTGTTTTCAGACATTTTATACGAACGTTAGTTTTTCTGAATTATCCTTCAGTAAATGTCATTCAAGGTCTTGACCTTTTTTGTATTTTTCTTTAGTTCTCTTTGGAAGTTTTTTTTTTCAATTGCGCTTTACGCTGTGCTTCCAGAACACATCAATTCCCTTCTTCACTTAAGTCACGAATAGACTCGTACTTCTCCAAAAACCGTCACAAACCGCAGCCATCGTTTCCAAGTATCTTTTCCAAAAATTTCGCATTAAGAAGTATTTTTCAACGTTTTCGTCTAGCGTTGTTATATCTTAACAAATTGTCTTAATATTATAAACAGTATTTCAACCATGGTGTCTATTAAATGTGTTATTTGCTTTACAAGGCCCGGTGCTAGCAAAAATTGATGCTAAGAGAATGAATGGCAGACAATAAAATGCTACGTTTTCGACAGGGTTAATTCTGTTCCAATTCCACTGCTTAAATTTGATCACAGAAACAAGTCTTAGTACTTTCTCCTTCTTAACTAGGCACACGTTTGGATTTACACTTACGAATCATATAAAATCCAATGAACTACATAAATCCAACCGATATTCACCTCAAAACCGCTTTCCAATTTTCTTCCGACATCTTCTGTATCCTTGAATATTTTGTCAATTTGCTGTAAGATTTCTTCCATTTCGTATCACTTATGAACAATTAACTAGCATTCGCTGATGGCTATTCAACTCTTATCATAACAGCCACAACTAATTTCAAAGAAACTTAACCGTAGTGCGAATAAGCAACAAAATCCTTTGAAAAACACACTACCCCAACTAGATGCTACAACGACGTCTATTCAAATTATAAACTTTGAACGGAATTTTGAATGACTGTCATGGAATTTGATTTACACTTCCAATAAATTGGTAGTGCCATATTAAGTGGTTTCGATGATGCAAGGAACTTTTCCCTGGAACTTGCCATGCACTGATTTATTCTATGGTTAGTTTTTGTTTTGAAATTTCTGTTTTGTTATTTAAGCGATGATAAATTTACGTTTTCTCAACGAAACTTTTTGCAGAAACAATTGGCAGATACGTAGCTTCGATGTGACTGAACTGCCATCTGCAGCATTACTCTCATGGCTTGCGATTCCGAGAATTCCTATGACATTTGCCATTACTTCTCCCATGAATAAAATTCAGTTCAGTGTTAAGTTGTGTTGTTTGATGTTGCTCGGTCGAAAGACTTTTTCACGGTCGCTATTCGTATTCCGCAGTAATTCATATTAAATTTCATTGTAACTAGTTTTAAATTTATTCCCTTAGCATATTGTCTGTGAATCGACTAACATAGCAAGAATATGAAAAGAATCCGATAAAGTGAACCTCCTACACCAATTGCTCCGCGAGGTTTTTCCCCGACGTGAATTTGTTGTAAGTACCTAGTCGAAATGTTTACTTTTTTTTTCAATTCAACAAAGCAATATAAACCGAGATGCTATCCTTAATTGGTGAAGTATGAAATTTAGAATTCGTGCAAAGGCCCTAGTTTCGAAGTACCCCTCCGTGATTCGTTGTTGCGTCTGATCCGCGCCGCCTCCACCAGTGCCACGATCTTCCTTTCCATTCTGTTGCAATTTCCTACATCTGCCGGGAATGTCATTTGTTTGCGAGTTCGGTAGTCGATGGCAGTGCATGTGCAATTGGCCACGACCCAGCGAGAATCGTCGCGTCTCGCGCTCATCCAGTCGAGACTAAAAAGTCGATGGTGAAAATTCAGAGCGGAATCAAAAGATTGCCGCTTGGTACAGTTTACAACTTTGTGCAATCGTTTGCGTGATTAAGTCACGAGTGAAAGTCGCAGCAGGTATTTATGCGAAAACTAAAGTTGGCAGTGCATTTGCTCGACGAGGAGTCCTTGTTATCACTTTTGTTCCGCTTATGCAGTTGGATCCACCTACTCACGCTCAATTTCCCAGTTCCTGTTTTTCTCTTCTTTCAGATAAGTTGGTATGTCGTCATTCACGCTTTGGCCCAAAAGATGCTGCGGCTGTTTGCCGATTGCGCTCACAATCGTTTCCGTTGAGGCAAATTTTATCTTTCTCTCGTAGGCAGCTCGATGTGCTTCCAACAAATCTACATCATAGTTCACCGCTTAGTACTTAGCACAAATTCTGCAGCTGAAAGGCCATCACACATTGCATGTGTAGTTCGCAATGAGTGTGAGGAATTCAATTGATTAAATTAACTTGAAATCCGCCATCGGCGTCATTCAGTCGTTTGCCATGCACGAGCAACAATTACGCAATTCGCAAAACCTGTCTATGCCTTTTAAAGTCACAGCAATTCGTTTGAAATGTTTCCTAAAAATGTCCAACATAACTATATAGCGCACATTCATGATCACAATGCGCTCGAAATAAACTAGCAGCGCTAAAACATAAATTCCTAAATTGCCTAGTAGATAAGATTATTGTTTATTATCGCACGCTCAGACTAATTTAATTACATTTCACACTCACGATTGATCATACATTGTCAATGATAATAATTAACGCTAAGTACGTACTAATCCCAAAGGTGATGATCACGAGAGTTGATTCATGCTAGCGGGCAAATTGTGATATGATGGAATCTACGCAAAAGCACCTGTTGAACAAACACAACTGCACATGCACGTGAATGAAGTTAAAAGACAACAAAAATAATATCAATAGCATGACGCTAAGATTTCCATTGAGATTGCAGCCTGCTATTTGGATTGTAAATTGATATGTTTTTATTAGAAAGTACTAACAAATTTGTTATGAATTGCATGCGAAGTTTGCCGTTGCATTAAATATTGTTTCGATTCTAATTTATCTGTTTTTTATATAAGAAAAACTTTCTCATCAACTATTTCACGCGTTCAACACTAATTTTCTTTAACCAGCGAGCATTAATTGGGTTCTAAAACCAGTGAAACATAAATTTGCCCAACGCGTTGGAATTTAAAAAAAACGCTTTTAACAAAGATAACTTAATTAGATGAGATTCGAAAAACTCTTTTAATTAGATTAAAATCTCCAAGAAATGTGAATCTGCTCGAAAATTAGATATAGCACCTGATAATGAATTTATAATTTTTTAAAATGCTGTTTTAAATGTTAAGCAAATCTCGAAAAGAAATTAACACAAAGACGCGTTACATAATTGTACCCATCAGTATCCTTCAGGTGAAAAGTTAGGCCAAAACAAAAGCGAAAAACTGGTCTGAACAAAAAGCAGGCTGGTCTGACTAGGAGGCTTTCAGTCCGTTTTCCTTAGTGAAACAAGTAAACCCCAACTATTTTTCTACAATGTGTTTCACAGACTTCTGGTTTTCAGATGATAGAAATGTTCTTTGGCAGAAAGATTTTCAAAGGATGACAGACATGTCCAATGTACCTCACAAATTTAAAATAAAATATAAATACATTGAATTCTATAAAGAAGATCGATAAATAGTTTTCGTTGACTGAATAATAAATGTAAAGTTTTCTGTGCGATATCTAGTCCAGGTCCAGACAGCCGTATCCGGTCAATTTTTACGTTTTAGTATTTGTTCCACTGTAACCACTTCTCAGACGTCACACCAACGTATGGTCATCTATTCTGTCTAAAAAAATTTCTTGAAAAGGGGTTCGCCGAGCAACAAAAGTACAACATCCCCATTAAAGAGTTCATACCATTTAAACCCACGAATTTTACTTTTCAGTTTAGAGTGTTTTCTTCCTTCCTTAATTAGAATGCGTTTCAATTCGATTAGGTTTCATTTAGATTCCATTTCAATTTGCAATTAGATAAGTTAACTTCTGCAATAAAGCATAAACGGCGGCAGCCGCTGCTGTTGTGTAAATTTTGGCTGCAGTCTCAACCAGAATTTTCCCTTTCGGTACTCGAGACAACGCCATCTTCATCGCCAACTCTGCTTTGAAAGGTTAGCATTGATTCGTTCCTCGCGAGGAATACAAAAGAGTGTAGTTTAGAAGTTTAGAAGCAAGAGTGCGGTCTGCATCAGGCTGGATAACTTGGAATATCCTTAGCGCAAACTATCGTCGTGAAGCGCCTTCTGATCATACAGGTCGTCAATAATTTGGTTGGATGTGAATTCCCAAGCTAGTCGTGATACCGTGCCCTTGTTTGCTGTACCCGTACCCATGTTTTTACGCTAAGCTACGCTGTTTTCTTTTGTTTCTGATCCTGCCAGACCTGGGTTTTAGCTTACCTCTTTTCGTTTAGCAATGGTGATCGGACGCATTTGAGATCTACTTCATTTCTCACCGATACCTTTTCGACTTCGTGATTGGTTCCCAGGATGTGCAACTGTATGCCGTTGGGTGGCGGTTGTGGGAGTCGATTATATCAGTTTTTTTTAATTGCCATAGATCAGTGTTTTCCAGTCATGCAGGGCCTCCAATTTATTCCATTGGCAGATGTTTAGGATTGGTCCGTACCACGTCTGAACATGTCTAACAGTTAGGCATTTGTCAAGGATAGTGGCATTGGTAGATTGGTGCTATAAATAAAAGTTCAGGGATCTTTCCATAGAATGCGCATACTCTAGCTACACTATTGTGACTGAACACTATTAAACACGTGTATCCGAATAGTCCCGATGCAATTACTAAACTACAACGTTTTCCCCAAATGTTTTATTTTTTATTGGATGTCCAACAAAAAATTTAATTTCGGTTTATTCACCTGATTTTTCAGTCTCGTTTTTATTCCTAAATCAATACCCAACCAAAATCCAATATAAATCCAGACAAAAATTTAAGCAATTAGTATATCACGTATCACTTAAAATAAATTCAAATCTCAATGAGGTTTATTGTAGGTCAATATTTTTTGACTCACATACTCTTCAAATATTTGAATTTTATTATTCATGGGGGTGTAAGCGCAAAACACACATTGCCGAGTATTGTTGTCTTTATCTCATACGTCTCGGGTCGTTTCTTTGGATTACGCAGTCATTTATGAATGAATTTATTATTGTTAAGAATGTGTCAAGGTCAAGTGAGTACGTAAATAGAAGAAATTAGCGGGGCAAGCATTTTGTTATCTAATCACCTTAAATTGTTTATGCCTATCACGTGTGATTTGAATTTAATTTTTCCGCGTAGTGCACCCCATACAGTGATTGATATGAACACTTAAATGGAGTTACAACTACCTTAGCAATTGCTGCAGAAAATAGTTTTACTTGCTTAAATCATGCAATTGTTCAATACTTCCATCTTGGACTTAAAAATAAATATTTATTGTTTTAAGAAGTGTAAATTTCCGACTCACTGCAAGTTTTTGTTTGGAAAAATCTAGGGACCACGCAAGATTCGCAGCGTATTTATAACCATTACTGGAGCATTCAATAACCTTCAGCATATGAAAATTTACAGAATAACTTTTCCAAGATTGTTTGAAACTTTTCCAAACTCATCTAAACAATTGGCTTAAACGAAAGATTAAATGGAATTTCCCATTGGTCTAATGCAAGCTTATGTGGCCGATGTGGTGGTAGTTCATAATTTGAGTAACAAAAGATAGGATTTGTATCAGTAACTGGTAAAATATGCGAATATTTATTGTTTCTTTTTGCGTTATATTGTAATGAGTGGATTCACAAATAATAGTGCCAAATACTATTTCTGGCTAAGGAAAGCAGGTGGCTAAATGTATAATGTAAGACTGTTCATCTTTCCAAATGCAAATCAGATTTAAGAATTCAAACGGCCCATAAATATTTTGACCTAGAAAACTAATCTTGTATAAACGGTTTAATTTTAAACGTTTATTTACAAACTTGGATAAAAAATAGCCAACGTTCTTTCCGCTTGCTGGTGTATATATGTTATGAAGCATTCAAATTAGAATTGCATGAGTGTGTGTAACCAAAAAAAAAAAAAAAACACAGAAGAAAATCTTTAAGGTTATCGGACTAGTGATGTAAGAAGATCATTGTTTATTTGCTTATGTTAGATTGTTTAAAGCGTGCAATTGGTCGATAAGAAGATCACATTCCATTTTAAATGACTGAACTAATGGTTAATGGACTTAACCTTTTAGAAGGCTGTTATACGAAAAACTGATTGAACTTGCTACTACAACATTTAAATTTAATTTTTTCTAGTTGGCTTTCATGTAATAATTTCAAATGAAAATCATGCAAAGTTCGAAAGAATGGTTTTAAGATGTATTTATTTGAAATACTCTAATAAATTTTGGATAAAATGTGTTTGGGCCTTTAATAATTTTGTAATCCCGCAAGTCCGTTTTGTGTTTCACTTTTGCATTAAACATTGTCTTTCAACTTTAGTTCCATTAGTTTTTATTTGCCGTGTTAGAGAATCAGTTGCGGCTTAATATTCCCATTCTCTCGAATCAACTGGAAACTCCACCTTTTGTTTTTTAGTTTCTTCAGTCGAAATTTGTCGGCATGAAAACAGAGCTTTCCTGCGAACTGCGAACTTCAATAACTTATTCGATGAAGTCCAAATTCTCAGCCCTAAAATCTGCCTTTATTGGATCTTACTTGACGGCTACTGTAGACTAAGTTGAATCGTGCATGCAGAAATGTACCTAATAATTCATAATGTGTCTTAAATGTATCTAATAATTCAAAATCACTGACTTTGCTTTTGTTGTTGAGGTTCAAGTAAGGCGAGACACCTCGTCATCATTTTGAATTTCAATTTGAAACTTTTAAAAATATTTATTGGAAAGTAACGCGATGTTTTTACGTATTCATGAGATACAAATATGATAAAGTATCAATTTCATAAGAGTGCATCTTATTGTCAGATGGCTTATCCTTTGTCAATGCAAAAAAACTCACATTCTCACTTTATAGGATCTCGTTTTTCTTGCGGATCGACAAAGTCATCCTTTTTGACCATTGTTGGTACAACTTTTTTTTCTCGTCTTAATAGCTATCTTGCTTGCAATTAATTTCGACTGGAAGTCGTTTAAAAATCGCTGATGATCCCCTTGAATAAGTCTTTGATTGGCAGTCAACTGAGAGTTACCATGCAAGCTATCGTACTATGCCTTCTTTGCGTTTACGCATGTTTGGTAATTTCAATCGTTATCCCATCTATTTTAAAGAAATCATGCTTATCACACATGCATCATATCATGATGAGTCACACATTTCACAAATCTATGGAATATAGATCATTGTGAAATATCGCCCGGAAATGTGATACTAGATTCAGTTCCCCATTTGAATACAAATCTGCATCGGTGTTTCAGATTGAAATGGGTTGTTCGATTCCTGCACAGAGTTTCTCTACTTCAACATGAGAAGTGAGGGCTCCCTTATTAATACATCTACTATAAGCCGTGCCCATAGAATTTCGCCCGTCCCACTTAGTAATTATTGAGTTATTGTATAATTTTGTCAACAATTTACTCTTTACTATTTGCAGGACTTTGAAAATCATGACCGATCCTGAAACAGAATGGCTCGAAGAACTTTTAAGGGATGTACAATTAGAACAATTCTACCAACGCATAAGGGATGATTTACAAGTTACACGACTGGCTCACTTCGACTATGTCCATTCAGATGACTTAGAACGAATTGGTCTCGGAAAGCCAGCGATTCGTCGATTGTTGGAAGCTGTACGTAAAAAGAAAACCCAACAATGGCGTAAAAATATTTTATCGAAACTTATCGGGGGTGGAAAACAACCGAGCAAAAAAACAACAACAGTTTCATCTGATAATAATACATTTACATCACTAACGTGTTTGATACATGAAAAGGATGTAACGCTAGGAGTAAAGCTTGGTGATGGATCATTCGGCGTTGTTCGCCGGGGGGAATGGAGTGCTCCAGGAAATAGAGTTGTTCAGGTTGCTGTCAAGGTGCTTAAAGCAGATAATTTAACACAGCCCGGAATCATTGAAGACTTCTTTCGTGAGGTTCAAGCAATGCACGCTCTAGACCATCCGAACCTGGTGCGTCTTTATGGCGTAGTCTTGTCGCAGCCTATGATGATGATTACAGAATTAGCTGAACGGGGCTCGCTGCTGGACACACTTCGGAAGCAATGCCGACACACACCATTGCCGACTATATGGAATTGGTCAGTACAAATAGCGACTGGAATGGCGTACCTGGAAAGTAAACGATTCTTGCACAGAGATTTAGCTTGCCGTAACGTGCTTTTAGCTTCCGGAAATAAAATTAAAATAGGAGACTTTGGTTTGATGCGAGCTCTTCCTCAGCAGGAAGATTGTTATGTGATGACGGAGCACAAGAAAGTGCCGTTTCCTTGGTGCGCGCCTGAATCGCTAAGGTATCGACAGTTTAGTCATGCGTCAGACACATGGATGTTTGCTGTGACTTTGTGGGAAATGTTTACATTTGGAGAAGATCCGTGGATCGGATTGAATGGATCACAGATATTAAGAAAAATCGACAGAGAGGGAGAACGTTTGCATCACCCGGATGCCTGTCCGCCAGACGTTTACCAATTAATGCTACAGTGCTGGGATAAAACTCCTTCGGAAAGGCCAACATTTGCTGCAATCAAGTGAGGAAATCAATTGCAAAAGATATGAGAAATTAATGATTTTTTATTTACAGAGAGTTTTTAGCGGGTGTCGCGCCGCCACTTGCCCGAACCTGTGCTAGCTACAACGAACCGAACCGATTAGTTGTTGAATGTAACGATTTGATTGCTGTTATTGACGGAAGACCAGAATTGAAATACATTAAAGGGCAGAATCAACGTACATTTGAAATTGGAATGTTTCCAAGGTAAGAAACGAATCCGTTTGACCAGTCCCAAAGAAGAAAAAATCTGAACCTAACACGATTGTACTAACAACTTACATTTATGTGATTTGATAGACATATTTTGGAAAAATCAAAACCTAATACTGATATCAGTCGCCCAGTGCATGATTCATTCCGACACACAGGACATGGGAGCCCATTCGGTCCTTCTTGGGGTAGCCCAACATTCATTGACCCAGCTTATTTGGATGCAAACGTTGAATTAAGAGGTAAAATTATCGCAGTATTTTTCTTACAGGGCAATTCTATCAACGCAACTTCCGCTTACAGGCAATACTTTGGACAATAAAGCCCTGGACAGGCGGAGAAAATGCGCGACGTATCAAGTCAAGGAAAGAAAGAGTAATGCTGTCAAACAGTTTGCATATAATAAACTTGTCAACGAAAGGGCGGAGGCTATTCGTGCTAAACCAAGTAGACCACCGCAACCGAAAGTCAATAACACCAACAGCCAAGAAGCAGTGCTCATTGATTTATCACCCGATGGAAGTGAGCCAGTTGGGCAAACATTGAATCAACGTGACATCCCAAACAATGTGTTGAAGGCGAATAATAGTATTTGCATTCTTGACGAACCGATTGAGATCCCCACCGAAGGAGATAGTGATTTGGGAATGGGTTCGATAGGCACGATCACCACTACAACGACAACAAAAGCTGGCCCGCCACCCTACCAAATGCCACCCACCTACTCAAATACAATCGAATTTAGTAGCTTATCAAATTCTTCCAGTCCGCTTCATTCTGTGAGTAGATCGATAGATCGTAATGACCCCTTTGATACCACAACAATAAACGATGCTGAAAACGGAGCTTCCCAACCTGCGAGTCTTTACAGCAACATAAACTTGACATCGGACACATCCCAACAGCAAAATCGATCACCTATTTGTAATGGCTTATACAAAAATGGGAATATGAATATTGACTCGCCAGCATCATCAAGCAAGGGTGCGATTTCGAAACAGAAGTTCAATGTCAATTATGAAGGGCGATCTCCAGGTGTTAGTGCCAAAAAATGTTTAAACTATGAGCACACGGAATCGATTTCGCTATCCAACTCTTTTTCGTCGTACGAAAATCAATCAGATATAGTGAATGGGGTATTGGGAACAAATTTAGCAGCTGCCGCAGTTGCTAGCACGTCAAACCTATCCAACACAGCAAATGATGTAAGCGATGAGGTAAATGATTCCATGACAGTAAATATTAGTTCGTTATCGTTAAACGAAGCGAGCAGTCCAGATAAAAGATTGGATGAATCTTTCATAGCCGAGCTTGAAAAAGATATGTACAAAAATGAATCATCAGCATCGAATGTGAACGTTAATATTGGTCAGACTTACACGAAGGGTGACATTCAAAAGGACAATTCAATGTCGGCTATTCTGGCGCAAGATAACGTAAAAACGTTGAATGCGTCACCTCCGGCATCAGCGTCATACATGACACAGAAAATAAATAATAACGACCAGCGATATCATAGTACAGCATCGATTGCACATGTGGATCGCACACGCTATGCGTTATCTGATTTTACAACGAGCCCATCCAACAAGCAAATTAATACATCACAAAACGATACAACGACTGTTCTCAATCAAATCTGGTATGAGACAATAGCGCGTGATAATTACGCATCGTCACAAAACCTAAGTGAAAATGCATATGCCAATTCGTCAATTCAGAAAAATCATAATTACGTAGCAGTAGCAAATAAGCCTTCCAATTCCTCATCTTATCAGAAAAACCTTTATTCCACAATACCAAACAAAGTGGAATATACAAGTACAGCGTCAGTTGCGAGTGGTTTTTACGACTCGGTACCGCCCACTCCTGCATCATTTTATGGACAAGTGCCTACGGTGTCGCAAGCTAGCAACAATAGCCAGATTTATGCGAGTAATCAATTTCTGCATCCTGTGATATATGACGAAGTGTCAGCTGACGACTATCTTCGACCTCATCGGCCGGCTCCATTAGCGCCACCTCAACTTTCTGCTCAGCAAATTCAACGGCGTCTTGAAAAACATTTGTATCAACAACAGCAACAACAAAGCGTTTATGGACATCCTAATTTTACGGCGGATTCACAGAGTACAAAAATTGACGCATTGATTCGGGATATTGGCTCGTCGATTAGTGAAGCCGAAGCAAGAGTAGCATTAAATGCCGTCAACTGGGATCACAATATGGCCGTTCGACATTACAAAATTGAACAGTTGTTAAGGTAAGTTGAAATGTTTGTTGGATTTAAGAGGAAAGGTTTAATTTTTTCCTGGAATTTCTTTGCACATTAAAAAAGTTTTAAACAACTGAAATTTGCAACGTGACTAAAATATTCGACCTGTGTTCATGACTACGTGCAGGTGTAATTTGTGCGACATTCAAAGTAATACTTATTCTCAGTTGAACAAGCTTTCAAACTCGCTGTTACGTCTTGAAAAAGTTTTGGGAGTTTTTGTCCAGAATGACAGTTTATTACAAAATATAACAACTTACTAACTGAACACATTAGTATTTCACTTTCTATTCTTTTGCTATAAACAAAAAACGAAACTGTTGTTGCTTAAGCCCAAGCCCGATTCCTCATTTGTATCTGATGGTTTTAATTATATCTCCATAACAGGACCTCTTTCGGCTCGAGCCTTTCGAATTTAAGAAATTGAACATTTTATTTCAGTGTTACATCCTAATTTATACTCCAGTTCTTAATAGTTGCAGTAATTTTAGATTATTATTGTTATCCTGCTTTTATCGTATAATATTGTTCCACTGTTGCAACCGACAAACAGCTACAATTTTGAAAATAAAAATTGATAAATAATTTAGCAATGCATCTCAGTGTCGACTAAATGCCATTTTTGGATACCAACGTGTTTGTTGCCATTCCTTCTGAATATAAATGATGACGCTGAAGTCAATAAATAATTCTAAGAATTAATCTTGACTTTGAGGTTGTATGCAATTTTATAAAACGAGAAGAAGAAGGAGAAGAGAAGCATCTTTACCTAATGCATCAAATGCTCTGGTCATTTGAAATTAAGGCTAATCAAAAAATGCAAATAATCATAGATGGATGTTACCGCCTTTATCATTACACAAACAATGTCTGCAATATATCGTGGATAGAGAAAATAGTGTGTGGATTGCGTAACTATACGCACCATGTGATTTTAATTGGCGACTGAAATTTCATCTAATTACTAACGCAATTAAGAAGATGATGAGCATACTTGCTGTTAGCTATGTAATATGATAATTTAAATAGATGAAAGATGTGGAAAAGCATTGTAATATTTTTCTCGCCTGAAAAATTCCGCATACCACAAAGTAGCTGAAGCCAAAAAATCTTATTTTGCTTTCACAACCAACAGAATCGTTTTACACTTTCATTCAAACAAAATTAAGTAGTTCCTCCAACACTGCTTGGACTGAACATTTGAGTAATATTTTCTTTCATAATTATATTCTCATAATTGTTAAAAAAAATATGTGGTCATTGTTTTTTCTTTCAGTGAAAACTGACAATAAACTCTTTGTTTTACATTAAATTTATATGTAGCATAACACATGCAGAGTTTTGAGTATAAATAAGTAAGAATTGCAAACTGTTTCAAAATGCTTTTATTTTGTTTTAGTTCAATTTCCGATTGACATTCATGTATCTGTATTTAATTATCTCTTGATTAAATTTAAGCAGGAATATCAATTTTCAATCAACTGAACTCGTAATTAGTTTCTAAATTTTACATTTTATTTATTTTTTCAGGCTTGGTCTGGCATCGCGACCACAGTGTGAACAAGCGCTCCTTAAAACTGGTTGGAGTGTTGAGCTGGCCGCCTCTGTGCTTCTCGAACCAACTGCATAATTCATCAACACAACAACGGAAGCGGAAATGGTTTAAGAAATGGTTCAGTAACCAGTTGTTGGTTTTACAGAAAGTATTTGTTTTGAGTTAAGTTTAATGTGAAGTTTAAAAAGTAAATGTTAAAACATTTATTAACTTTTCTACGAACGCTATATGAATTTATGCACAAACATAGTTTTTACATTTTTACAAGATAAACTGCAATCAACTTGAAAAAACGATTTCGATTACGTCGAAAAAATCATGAATTTTACATTACCTAACTTGCACGACCCTCGTCCCCCTCCCTTCTGTTTTTTCTATCTACTTATATAAACATTTTGCAATGATAATTAATGTTAAAACTCTTTAATGACAATGCCAATTCGAATATTATGTTAAGTAACATTTAAGTGCATAATAGCTTAGAGTTTAGACCTATATGTTATCCGAATCTTATTATCAAATGTAATGTATATTTAGTTTTTAGCTTTGTATGCTTAATGTGATTTGAAAACAACGTAATTCGTTTTGAATGATTATTGCACTCGATTATCAATGACTCGAAGAGACGAAGTATTAACTTGTTAGTTTCTCATAGCCAATATTTAATAGTGATCGATATTTTCTGTCAGCAAGTCTGTATGGGAAAGGTTACTATGAGTAACGGTACTCCATAGTGCTAAAATTCAATTCTGTGTACATATTGATGTAAATGAAAGGAGAAGAAATATATATGTATATGTATATAAAAAACTAATTTGTTTACTGAATTTTCTGGTTTGATCTTGTCTAATGGTTCAAATAAATCGTAATATTATGGCATACATATTATATAAATACTATCATCGAAAAAGCATGCGTAGATTCAATTTTCCCATGAGCATACGAAATCACAAATAGTGATTTCCAAAATGCTCGCGGATCACATTGAAATAGGCGTAGAATCGGAGAAAAATTCATCACTATATGCCTTTTGGGATATGAGTTACTGAATGATTGAAAAATAGGAAAAAATTCTTCAGACAGAGAGCGGACAATTACTGCTGGAACTCCTCGAACCTGGAAAAGATGCGAACTTGTTGGAAAGAGTTAGGAAAGGAAGAAGTCACAACCTTGGAGATACCAATGTGAAAGCTAAGTATGAATGGGCCTGGAAATATCAAAACTGCATTGCATATTTGTCAGAGATTGTTTGGTTTTCTTGTATCAGTAGAAAAAAATAAAATGTTTTCAAAATAAAAACCCTAAAATGTTTGAGAAACAAAATTCATAAAATTTAATTTTTCGCAAATTCGCTCCATGCGACCTTGAGTCTGCATGAGCCGCCATTCAGATGAAGTGCCAGCCGTGAAACTTGACGGCGGCAGTCTAATGGTCTGGGGCTGTGTGACCGATTTTCAAGTTGGTCGAATTGATTGTAAATGAGAACAACATGAACTCTACAATAAGAACATTAATGACGCTATGTTGCGGCAAGAAAACGGACAACGTCACAACGAAATGCAATCAGGAAAAAGCATACTATTGAGTCGTTAAATCTGAACGCAAGAGGACCGAGTACAGTAGAGAAGACCTGAAATGCTGCTAAGCCAGGAATGCGATTACTTCTGAATACCTGTGTCATGAGTTCCAGCATATGCAAAATGCTTCGTTCTAAAGCGATACTGTCTATTTGACAGTAAAGAGGACATAAATTCATCGACTTGCTGGACTATAACGCTCTTCAACTCTTTTTCAAGAATTTAGCGCGGAGAGATATCCAAATACGGAACAATGTAAAATAAGGATTAACCGGTGTCTTATACAGTAGGTTAAAGATAAGTCAAGAAAAGGAAAGAAGTAGTGTATTATATATTGCGGCAACACACATCCTGCACGTAATCATTCGCATACTTCAGTTCACATCAAGCGTATTTTCGGCATAAATGCTGCGGTGAAGATATATAGCATATATATATAGGTTTATAGCATATACATACATTTAGTTTGGTGGGCTACATATTAAATCTCGTAGAACTTCATATATTCCGGCGTCGATTTCTTTTTCATTTTCAATGCCACCGATAAACTAGGCAACGCAAATCCAACGATGTTATAATTTTAAATTTTCTATCGTTTTCATTACCTTCTCGATTTTTGCATGCATTTTCTATATGCTAAACTTTATTTACACTTAGCAATGTCTATGTGCACGTTCACGTTTATTTAACATTGCATCAACATACGTGTATGCAATGCTTGCGTGCATTTTATTGCAGTTTAATCCACTTTTTATGAATGCAACGAATGCAATCGCGAAGAATTCCGATAAATTATAATGATGAATAAAAAGTAGTTGCATTTTATTTATGCCGAATGAATTAAGAAACGAGTTCCGAAGGGATTGCATTAATAAGACGCATCAGTCTTGCGAAAGTCATAATAAATTTATCATGTCATTTGTTTCGTTATCGTTTGAATATTGATTTATACACTATTAAATTATAAAAAAAAAATCTCATTAAAATCGTAAAAATCTGTGTGCGTGCGTATGTTGAAAGGTATATTTTATACGATTTTCATTTTCTACAATTAATTTGTAAGAAAATCCAATCAACAGTACCCAAATGTATGATAAATCACTCATTTCAAAACAAATTGTCGACTGTGGACAGGATGAAGTTTGAATTGACTATGGATTGATATCAAATCGATTTTAGTTGCAGCATTTCGTTTTGCAAGTTGAATGGTCACCGGGGATTAGTCAACATAAAGTTCCCATATTCGTACTATACCATATGTGATTCACACACGTCGAGGAACCTGAATTCAGCTTCAAGAAAAACATAAGTATGTAAACTTTACTTACATCACATGGTCGTTGATATGGATTCAATATTCGCTGATGCCCCCTGCATTGCATAATCTTAATTAGATTTCAATTTAAAAGCTTCGGTAAGTTAGTAATCATGAGATGCTGAAGCTAAATTTAAGCCACCAGGTTTCGGTGGATATTGGAATTAATCACTATAATACATTTTGTTTCTTTTCATGGAAGTTATGTTGCGCATTAACGCTTACATGGATTTCGATACTATAGTTGAATGTATAACTTTGACTGGTATTTCCAAGGTATCCATAAATATGGCCCGATAACGTGGCTTGAAGGTTCGAAAAATATTTTTGTAATAGGTATTCGATTGATGGTACATGTGCTACACGGTACATGGTACATGTGCTAGATTAATCGTAACACGCACAAAATAAATGATTCAACGCATTAAGACCACTTAGGCTAAGTGAACACTGTTTTGGAAAGAGTTGAGTATAAAGTGAACACATAAAAAGGAGTTCAAGATAAGTTGAGTGTTTGTATCCGACATAGACATACATGTGTCATAGACACATAGTTATATGTATAAGCAACATATGTTGCTTTACTGCTACAAATAAATCTTACTTCATTGTTACAAAAATGACGATATATATAAATACTTATTATTTACCCGTATCATTTAAGTTGAAGTAGAATTTCGTTAGTTACCTTTTCAAATATTTAGTGGACATGTGTTAGAATATAATTAAAATATTGAGAGTAATTCGGTCCATTTTATGTGGTCCCTTTTTTATTTTCAAAACAAAATTAATATACAGCTTAATCAAATATTGCCTACTGATGGTTACTTCTTTATCTCACCTCTCTGGCAATTTTTGAACTCCGCATCGACCGAATCTTGAATATTGAAGCGAATCTTGAAGCAATTTAAATATCAACAGATGCAGACGAGAGTAATGCGGAGAAAACTGCAACTGCAATTGCATTTCCTACCTGGTATACAGTTTTGTAAAATTTTCATAAGATTTTTGTATCATGAAGATGAGAATCGATGTGATAAAAAATTACTTTGTCTTGTCTTTGATTGTATATAGGGGCAAGTAATGCACGGCACAATACAATGCAAAGAATGTTGTTTTCGCGGTGAAATTATAAAAGCAGATTTTTCAATTGCTAGTGCACCTAAAATTCTCGAATTAAAGTTCGAAGTACTTCCTCTCATAGCACGCAAGTTCTACGTTTTGCTCACTTGCTTAAAATTCTGGCTTGGTAGACAAGATTTTAAGAGCAACAAGCAAACTGTCTCGTAAGAAAATTTCTTGAAGAGTTTAACCCTTCGCCCTGTCATGATTTAATACAATTACAGGACTAACAGAAAACCATATTGCACTTATGGAGACTGTAATGCAATATAAAGCCACAAAAGTTATAAAATTGCAAGGTCCAGGACTTATAAGCCCACCCTGGATTGAACTTGAACTTTAAATAATCCAATATTTCTTTCCCCGTCAGTGAGGTCTGTACATCGTTTTGAAATTTATATTTAATTTGTTTGTGATTTGAGTGAGTATGACCTTTGGTGGTTATTAATTGAAGCGATGATGCATTTTCTAGCCCTCATCAGCGTACTGCATCGAAATAAATCTTTGAAATATCGCCTATTAATGACAAATTAACTCATCAACTATTTCTTTTCCGTGTGCTTTTCTACTTAATTCCTATTTAGTTTTATTTTATGCACCGTCAATTAAGTCTTCCCATCAACAATGACTTTATAATTTTTAAATCTTTCTTATTATGGTCAGGAAATTGTCTTTATTTTGTCATCAGGTTCTATTGCCGAATGGTCGTTAGCCAATTTTGGTTCGCACTGATAAATCATAGCTGGTTACCGCACATGTTTACCCTCATTTAGCTTAAGAGCTTTTCAAGTTACCAAATATTGTCCCAACACCAACTCCAAACACCACTGATGGTAGGCAAGCAATTAAATCTTTAATTATATTCTTCAAGGATGGCATCGATATCTGCACGTCTTTAGTATCATCTTCAATGGCTGAACAACCAGTGAATAAGCAACAACTGCGGCAGAATAGAAACGCCTCATTGTCAACGCTGTATTCATATTTATTTGGGTAATTGAGTAATTCAACGCCGCCTTCGATTTGTATGGAGCACAACTCTTGCAATTCATAAAACTAATTTCTTACATAAGAAATCGCGTGGATCTGCGCGGCTGTAACAGCAACAAACAATAACAATAGTCATAACAACGCTGCCTAGTCTCATCAGACTCAGCATTCAACTATGCCTACTCGTTTAATGCAGTCGTAATGGCTCAAAAAGCACAAAAGCAGAATGAGCTAATGGAAATCTGAAGGCTGCTGAAGGTTAAATACGAAACAACTGAAGCATTTCAATTAGAAAAGCTAATTACCGTGGCGCGGAGTCAACGGACCTTGTGCGATACCCACTTTTGCCCCCAAAAACGTTTCCATTGTTCACCTTTGTTACAACCATGTAAACACCATTGTAACGCAACAGTCCAGCAACGTTCTATGCATGCAAGTATCTAAAGATTGTTCAGGCGCAAATAGACGGATGGGCGGTTCGATTTGGTTCTAGCTATCGAAGCACTTCCGTTTCGAGAGTGGAACACGGGATCGCCTTTTGTGTGCATAGAAAGTCGAAAGTTGAGTTGCATTTATCTATTGTATGGCTTAGATAAAACATATCTTCCAACCGAAACTGAAACATCGCGATTTCACAGTAATGATGTGAGGCCCGCGATGTAGGCTCATGTACCAACTTTTTTTTTAATTATAGACTTTAATTATTTTTTCTGTGTGCGAAGATGTATAAATTTGAGCTCAGTACGTGCTTTTGCATGATGTGGGCGTATTTAATGTTTATTTTAGATTTACCGATTTCTCGCATGTGTGCTAAAAATTCAGTAGTCGTATCTATGCAGTTTTGAGGTAACCAATACCATCGTAGATCGCATGGTGCCATGTGACTGAGTTATCCGATTTAACGAGTATTTTTGTTTTCTTCCAAAAAATCCTTCACCCGATTGAGGATCATACGAGTATAAGGCGATGCATGCAATTGGAAAAATAATAAGATGTCACGTTGAATTCTGTTCTTCTTGTTATCTTTTGTTTTTAACAGGCGCCCCATTGTTGTGAAGACAGCTGGGACAATGTTCTATCATGTCTGGTTACAACCCAACTGGGTACATGAGGAATGCGGTATGCCAAGCATGTCAGTGTATTTGCATATTCAAGATTTGTTTGGCGGATAATTGGGGAAAGAATTCTGTTTGTTGACAAGAAGCCTTTCATGTAACATATCCACATACATGTTGAGATTGGTTGAAAATAACGTGATTAGAATTTGAAACGGGCTACTATGAAGATTTTATTAGCGAATGTGTTAAGGTGGTATGTAAAACAGTTCGAGCTGAATATCTTTGAAATGAATAAGTATGAAAGAGTTGATGGTTACGATCGTACTAACACTAGAATTGAAGCAAATTCTCCCAAAAACTTGTTCTAGACTCATAAGACTAATTTGAATAATTTCATATTAACGTCATGTGAAAATCATGAACAAAATTCAATCAAAAATCAATCAGTGTGCAATCACTTGAAAATTAACAAGGAAGCGAAGAACTATTGCAATGAAAAACTTTCTTAGATACTGGGAAAATTAACTTATCTCAACTTGGAGGATAAATAAATTGATTTTTTTACGCTGAATGAACTGAAATTGCAAAAAACAAATTTCAGCAAAAATTCAACAATTATGATCACGTAAATAAATGAATATGAATAATTTTTAAATGTGACATCAATTTGAGTTCCTACTTTAGTTAAATCTGTCAATGAGGAAGTGAGTGTATATCACAAAGGTTCGTCCAAAGGTTAAGGTGATGAACCGTGAGGCGCCACACGCTTCCTTATGTTCCTCGATCCACTGATTGGTAGTACGGTGAAGTTGCACCGACTTTTCTAGCTTAACACACAGCAAGAAGGAATGATAAAGAAGTTTCTGGATGTGTTAGCCTTTTAGGCAGGCAAACCTTTTTTGCACTCCAAGCAGTAAGTGAAAGAACTCACAATTCGCGCGTTCCCAGTTGTTATTTTGCCATTTCATTTGCCTGGTACTCTCCTTTAAAAAAAATATATTAAAATACTCATAACTTGGTGTTTTAAAATGAATACATGCATCAAACATTTGTATTTGTTTAGTGACTGCTATTTACGTCTTAAGCGTAGGATGCCGAAAGGCGGAAGGGTTACGGACTATCCACTAAACACCTCTTGTATCAACCAGGAAAAGCTGACCTGCAACCATTTCACTCATTTTCCTGTTTCTTTTTCTCTTCTTTATAGACCCCAAAAGTGTATCAATTTTATCCGCTGGAGGCAATCAATATATCTTAATTGCATTTCTTGAGTATTTGTTCTCCTGATCGCTTATGTTAGTGAGTTCTATACTTTTTGTACCTGCTTTGTTTGTTGTGAAAAATGTGGAAATAATTTGCTTTTAAATTTTCCTTCAGTCTTTTGGACCCGTTGTATGTTCTAATAAAAATGTGAAGGGACAAATTTCTGATGCCGGGAGGATTGGTTGACACCAGGAGCAAATGTTCTCCCCATTACTTCTTTTCAGATATATCGGATACAAGCGGGACATCTGCTTGTCCCGACTTCCTTAGCATGGATATTGGCAGTGTTAAATCGGGCAGTCCTATTCTCACGTTCCTCATGAGACTTGATATTTAATTGTGTCCTTTGTCTTAACTATAGTTAAATTTAATTTGTTTTTTTGCTTAGCTTTGTTGTTTGATGATATCAACAATTTTTCAATCTTTCAAAAGGTTTCACCTTTTTTTATCAACATAAGAAAAACCAGGCGTATGCAATTCCTTTCAAATTCGATTTCGATTGTTTAGTGATATTTCGTAATGGAATTCACTAAACAAAAACCTAATTAGCTCGAAAGGCTTCCAATGAATGTCTCAATAATGAGTATGATCTACTTTATGATGATCAGCAACAAATAATTCTATTGTCCAATGATTTATCAAGACGCCATTATACGCTTAACAAACCTCATATAAGCGATTTCCGTTTCTACTGATATTTTTATCCACCCAACAATACCCATTGTAGCATGGCGGTGATTATCTTTCCGAAAGGAATTAACGGTAAGCTTAGTAGTAGATTGGACAATACTTCTTCGTATCTAAGCTACTTAGAGGTCAGTAACTGCCGGCATGACGTCTTAATTGCTATTTGGGTTGGTCATTGTCACCTATGGATAATGTTGCAAGTAATTGTGCGAGTAACATGTTCTGCTGGGCTGAGCATTATAACATTGAACTCACGTGCTATGCGAATTATCGGATCAAAGTATCCTGTCAACTCTTTTCTTGGTATGAAGCAGACAGATCGAGCTTCTGTTGTTAAAGAGTGGCAAGCAGTGAATGACGATTATCGCATAATCGCTTTTTTTCGGACGTCGTAACAAACTTTCATGTCGACACAACAACAAGCTGATGAGCATAATTGTTCATTAAAGATGTTACCTCAAACAGCACGCTCAACCTATAAACCGAAACTTGTTTTCACCATTAATTTCCATCCGTAATGCAAACAAAAGCAATTAATTTTCCTGCTTTGAAATTCGCTATTTGATGCTCGTAATGGAGTCTAATTACATTTGGCTCGTAAAGCATTCAAAGAAATCGTTTTGAATTAAAACGTTAATAATCCGCGATGCTGCTATCATCTTGCAACTGTAACCAAATGGACTTTCACTGGTGCATATTTCAATTCCACGAAGCTGTTGTCGGGTTTGGGCATGGCGAGTACATGCCTAGCACGTACCAAAACAAAAGAGCTTGATGCATTGCTTAGGCGATGAACTTGATTTTAATGCGAAGCTGCTGCTGTTGAACGTTAAGGCGTTCGCTGCTATTGCATGAATTTTATCAATTTCTAAGCTTTGTCGGTGAAGTATGTAATGCAAAATGCTGCAACGTGGAACAATGCACTTTACATTGAGGTTGAATGGCTATCGAACGAAATGCAGTCACACGAATCGCATAGATTTCCATCTGCTGGATGAAGGCAAATAAAGGAAAACAAATTTTCTGCTGTGACGACTAGAGCACACACGTGGAAAAAGAGTCAACCTCGGTTCAAAGAAATGGCAAACAAGAGCCAGCAGAGCTCAAATGTGGTGACTGTACAGTATATGGAGGAAAAAAGTGTTCGGATTTAAGAAATTGTACAAAGTATTTAGTTACGAGATTGTTTTTATTGAATTGATGTTTTCTTTGCGAATTCTGGCTAATTAGCCTAATACAAATTAATTTGTTGATTGATTTTTTCAGTCTCTCGTTCGATGATTTTGACCTAAACAGCTTTTACATTATTACCATTGAAGATAATTAGTGAATTTATTCGTTATACGCTTTAATGGTTTGTTATGAAAACCTCGAAACAATTGAAAGAAGAGACAGCTCGATATAATTAGCTTTGAATTGTTTTTGAAGGATCCAGTGCAACTTTCTTAAATGCCATTGAATGTAGGCTGAGGTTGCCAATTAACTTTTTTGAAATTTTTCCTCGAGACATTATATGTCGGTACGAAACTTGTGTTCGTAAGTCTTGCTATATGAGATACACTTAGGAATGATGTTTCTCGATTATTGAAATGCAA
The DNA here is from genome assembly GCA_954870665.1 of Stratiomys singularior. Classification (NCBI taxonomy): domain Eukaryota; kingdom Metazoa; phylum Arthropoda; class Insecta; order Diptera; family Stratiomyidae; genus Stratiomys; species Stratiomys singularior. The sequence continues at coordinate 5,114,227 of OX940881.1, read as the reverse complement.
ATTGCATTCATTTTATTTATTTATATCGAGGAATTAATTTTCGTCAAATGGCAATTCCCTATGTTAAAAAACAAGTTTCTTGCTTTATATGTATGAAGAATAAATTTCAACCAACTCACCTGGAAAGAAAGGATGTTTCCAGTCCCGCATAAAGAAGATTGGTAAGTCACGGTTTCCCAGTAGCGGCTAGAGGATGAAAAGATACTTACCAGACATTCATTGCATTAATGAGTTGACACAGGCAACGTGACGAGCTGCTTGTTCATATGAACTAGATATTTACGGACAGCCTAAAAGGAGAATTGTTCTGTCCGTTCGACTCTTCACTTATTAATTAGCGTCAAAACTCTTATTGTACCTGAAAATATTGTTTGAAGTGTTCATGCTTACACTTACTGTCAATTTGCGTACTTGAATTGAGTTACAAAAGCAAATATTTAATGACAACTTGGTACTCAATTTCTTCCATTTTTAGAAAAATAGGCACGCCGACTTATTCACTGCATGTCAAACAACTGCGTGCTCAAAATACTGAAAATTTGAAAATTAGCGGATGACATAACATGTCTAACCTCATTTCTCCAGCTTTTATTGACGTATGCTGCCAGCTTCACTTTAATGTTTGAAGCTTTTTCGATCAATCTACTATTTGAAAAATCGTTTCGAATTTGGTTATAGAAAGTTTTTCTTTCAATATATATTTGAAATTATTAAAAATAAACCGGAGAATAGTATTACCCTGACTAACCTGATTAGCAAACTCTTGCGGACTGGTCTCTTAGTGCATGTATTAGGTGTATTGTGCATAAAAGATATTTGGTGGGAGGAGTGAAGAACGAAGACCGTTAGGAAACCTCAAAAGTACTAGGCAGATTCAACCGACGAGAAAAGTGTAAGGCTGTTCGGACGCGATCAAATAACCGAGAAAGTGGGAAGCGAGGCATCCAGGAGTTGAAGGCATATGATGGGCTAAAGGGCCTCGACGTTTACGATGAGTTTTGTTATTGGATGAGGAGCAAACCGAAAAATTAGACAGGATCGTTAATTTTATAATACCAAATACTGTCTTGTTTTCGTATATGATACGTCAGTGGCCATATTACTGTGGGAAAGAAAACCCACTCAATTAAGGGTAGTGGTACACCTCAAATGGTGCTCAGCCATTCACGCGAAGGCGCACATATATACTAAATAAACTTTCTGTTATAAAAATCAACTTCTCACAGTTCCTATTTACCCAAAAGCCTAAACGATTATCAGAGCCTTCAAGGCAACGCCAGACCTAATGAATATACGTTTTGCGAAATCATTGATGTATGCTTCATGCTAATTTGTCAAAGAAATTTTCATATACACAGCACCTTCGTGGTGTGTTAACATATTTCACATAAATTATGCTTAGCACAGCATTAATTATACTCATCACGATATTATTTTGGAACGTATTGTAGTGTGCAGGTGCTTGGAAGCAGCTTGTGCCAGCTTTCATAGCAACATACATTACATGCGAGGAGAGTGCTCAACTCAGGTGTAATTTTCTGCAGAAAGTGGGATTCCCATTAGCCATACGTCGTCGTCGACATCGCGTCCAATCGTTTCATTCGCGATTTTGTGCACTCGAGCGAGCAGTTGATTTCTTGAAACTCGTAGACCAGCATCGCCTTCCTTGGTCATACTCCATACCTGTTCGCGGTGCCCGTTAGATTGCTTGGACAACTTTAGATCCAACAATAATCGGTGGCTCCTTCGAGTTTGCGCTGTTGGTTTTGTTGCGGGTTGATTGGATGTCGTCGATTCGCGGTTTCCTCGTTTCAGTCCTCCAAGCACAGTAGATGCAAGAACTAAAGTTTGACCGATCAAACTTCTCAGATTTGAAGAGCATTAAAATATCTAAAGTACACACTCGTACGCATTTCAAGCGCGTTCTATTACACCTCGATCGCATTAAAGCAGTTTCAGGTGTGTTGCACGAAAAGTGTTTAGTGTTGTTGTTTTGAGTGTTTCTTGAATGTTATCATATGTTTGCGGAGCATGCATAGAGCGCATACGGTCGGCAAATTTACATTTATCGACTTGATTACTTGGTGCTTGTTCAAGTGCAAGATTCGATGCGCCGATGTGCATGAGAACTTAGGCCGAGAGCAGTAGAAGTGAATTTCTAATGAAGTTTGTGTACCGTTACTATCTTTAAAATAGCTAACGATATAGTAGTAGCACACATAACTACCTACATTCGGCACATACGCAAATACCTATTGGAATAGCTGTATCTTTTGAAAGGTAAATTCTAATAGCTCTAAGAATGGGTCAATATTTGCAACGAGGTTGATGGCGTTTAGCATAGACTGGACGTTCCGAGTCAGAAAACGAGAGGTGTGACGCGTTTAGATAAATTTATGTTTTATGAAATTAAATACATATTTATGAATGGTGGATTCTAGTTCAATTAGAATTTAGTAGGTCATGCCTAGTTGCATTAATGTGTTTGAGTAATTGCGGTTTATTTCTATAACGAGTAATCGACAACGGTTGAACCAGTGGCGGTTAATTGCGATGATGGTTAGTAGGGCTTCTTGGGTTATGTTTGAAAGTTAGCAATTACTTCCCTTTTATTAAGTTTGCGGTTGTTTGCCAACACACGTTTCATTCAAAATGCCAACATCTTATTCTTAGGAAGGGTTTAAAAGGTTTAAAGCTGAAAGGCACACTGTTATGGGTGAAAGACGAAGCGCGCAGTTTGTTTTCGAAATCATTAACTCATTTTTCTCTATTATGAAACATCGAATGCGGTCAACGTATTGGGCCACTTGTTTCAGGACAGAAAAAGTATACAACTTATAAGCATTTCAATAGACTGGCTAAAACGTAAACTTTAAAAATTTATTGCTAATTGTTATGAAACAATTTGCACTATCAAAGAAGATGTTTTTTTCTCGTTTGCCTCAAATTCATAATTTTTGTGCAAATTTTTCAGCAGCAACTCGCATCGAAAATAATACACGAGCACTTTCCATTTACAAAATACTTTTGGAATATACCTTTCAAATTAGATTTTCAGAGAGGAACAAAAAATCAGTACGGCGTTTAATTAATTTGCTTATAGTTTTCTGACTTTTCCTGTATTGACAGAACATCGTCTTTTGACTATCCTTTTCTTTGCCAGGAGGAGTAAAAGTTCATAGGACACGATGTTCGCCTAATTTCGTTTCAAAATATTGAAAAAACGGGTTAAATTGGGCAGTGCGATTTTTTGTGATCGGAAATGCATTTATTTCAGGGGGATCAATAGAATATACGGAGAGAATAATAAGCTGCCTGAACTTCACTACGAAAAATATTTTAATTTCAATTCTTCGGTAATTCTCAAGCTGTGTGAAGGAAACGAAAGGGTAAATCGTCGTGCACCCACCGGAACAATCACTGGCAGAGGCTTGCAAAAAACCTTTTTGTATTGTTGTACAGGGCTTTACTATTGAGCATATTTTTTTTTTTTGGGTAGGGGGGTGAAGGCTATTTACACCCTGAGTGTCGGACTCCCAGTGGACCTACTGGACTACCGACTAAACTCCTCCTGTCAACCGGAGCGCCTAGCCTGGAACCGTTTGACACATTACTTCGGGCTAGGCCTCCCAATTTTACGCCTTTTGGCGCCTTCGGGTTACAAGGATTCCTTTTCCAGTTGGATGGGAAAGAGGAGGAGGATTGCTAGAGAAGGAAACCCTTCACCCTCGACGCCTCCAGTCGATCAAGTATGCCTTTTTTCATTACTAACATTGCCCGAGCATAATGTGCCACTTGATTCCATTTGTCAAATGATTTCAGCATCTCTTCGATAAGGCTATCTGGATGGAGCTCTCCCACTTTTTCGGCAAGATCACCGCGCTCTTTGTCCCATCTTCTGCATGAAAAGAAAGTATGACAGGCGTCATCCTTCACACCAATGCAGAATATGTAATCAGGAGACCGTGACTTACCTATCTTGTGCAGGTAAGACTGAAAACAACCGTGTCCGCTTAGTAGCTGGGTCAGGTAGAAGTCAGTCTCACCATCAACTAAGTCACGATCTCAAGTCTTTGATGAGCAGCGCGGTCCATCTTCCTTTTAGCTCACGCTCCCATGATTGTTGCCATTCGTCGAGAGTGCATCGTCTTTCATCGCGAGCAACTTTTTCTTTGTTACCCTCGTGCCTTCGGAGGTAGACTCTATTGCGCTCTCTAGCAAGGAGAGCGATGGGTATCACGCCTGCAATTACCAACACCGCTGGCTCAGAGACTGTACGGTATGCTGATGCAATCCGCAGTGCTCCTCGTCTCTGTACCTGTGCCAGCTGTTTTCGGTGCAGTTCCTTGTTGAGAGCTTCACTCCACATCTCCATAAAGAAGCGTAGATTGCAATACACTCATTAACAGACGCCTTTTTGTTGGACTTGGTCTCCCATGATTGGCCATTAGTCGACTAATTGCCGAGACCCCCGCTGCGGCCTTGTTTGTCGTTGCCTTAATCTGCTCTGAGAAACTCAGTTTAGAGTCTATCAGCAAGCCTAAATACTTGACTGATAGTTTCGACTCTACTAATGCGTCCCCGACTCGGACCATTCTTACTCTGGGGATCCTCTTTTTGGTCAGGATGACCACTTCGGTTTTCTCTAACGCTAGGTCAAACCCGTGAGTGGTCATCCAGCTCCCCTCCCGCAACGTCATCTGCATAGCTGATCAGTACTATTGTGCAACAAAATAATAACTATTTGTGTGACTTTTATAACTTATATGAGTATTTTCACATAAAAAGTACAATCTTTTATGTAAAGTTTTAAAAATACTGATTTATCATAAGATTAGGATACATTTCGTCGGCTTCATTTGCCTGAATAAGAAATAAGGTCTGTTCACGCATTAAACGTGAAGTAAAATGAGAAACATAATAGTAAAATGAAGATTCATTTGTCCCGTCGAGTAACTCATTTATTCTACATGCGAACTAATAAGGCGAGGAATAGCCTGTCGTATTTTACAGCAAGAGAAAAAACAAGCTGTCAAGGATTTGAATTTATTCTGGTCTAGTGAAAATTACGGACGATTGATGGTGCGATTTATCAAAGATCTGACGCTATTGTCCCTCGAAAACGAGGTGAGACTGATTTCTATCGACTTTAGAGCGGGTATGCATATTAGTTTTACCTGTGTAAGATTGGTAATTCACGGTTTACTCGTTGCCTTTTTTTATGTAGGGGTGAAAAATGTTCTTTATGCAACAGACAATTTTCTTGGTGAATAGGCTCCCGTGACAGCCTGTAATAAATTATGCGTGGTTGGCATGAAAAATAGAGCTTTATGGTACATTACATTCGGTTAATCCTGACAATTTGTTCGCACTGTGGAAACAGAGTGGAGATCAGTCTGAGTAGTTACTCTCCTCTCTTACTTCTTTTTGAATGAAATGTCTGCGGCATTTTCATAGGACAGGAAAAATGAAGCCTAGTCCACAGTAAGTCTCAAACGATTTAAGGCTAATTTCTCAGGTTGAAAGGTGTGGAGTTTAATTGATACTCCAGTAGTATTATTCATGCGGGAGTGTCACACAATGGGGCAGAGGTAGCCTTCACCTTTCCCTACCACGAAAATAACTTAACTACCTTTATTGTATCTGAGCTGAAAATTTTTGATAGCTCAAATGCGCTAGATGAGTTTCTTGTAACCATTGAATACTGTTTTCCAATGTAAATTAACTTAGGAATTATCCTGTAGCAAAAGCTATACAACTTTGATTTTAAATAATAAAATGATAAAAAATGAGGATCCTAAATGACTATTGAATGCTTTAAAGTTTGTTCTATTTGAATTTAAAAAAATCCTTGGTTGGATACTACTTCTACTACTACTTTCATGGGGTTTGCGGAAGTACTGATCTATTAGATGTCAGCCTAGTTACTTTTTGTACACAAAAAAAAGAAGAAATTTCCAAGCAACAAAATAATTGATCTTTTCCATTCAGGTTCTATAGATTAGAAGCGAAATTGGAATGATAAAAAAGTCTCAAATGTATTTATTGATCCTGTTCGAGAGCTAAACAAGTCGGATTACTTGATTATAACAAGAATTCCTTTAACAAGTTTATTCAATGCCATGAATTTGAATATTTATCTTTATTTTAACGATTCAGTACCAAAATGCAGATGAACTGGTTCAAACTACATAGATGACATTTTCAAATTGCTATTCTTTTACATATAACTGAACATTTGTATCTTTCTTCCCTGTTATTCGTTCGTTGCATGAATTATTTATTTATTTTATTATATGATCAATTATGTCGTAAAGCTGATGGGAATGAAATGGATTTTATTCATTTACATAAACGCTAATACTGAATTAGTAATAGATAAGACAAACGTATATAGTAACAGTCAATATACTTCCGAAATATTTAAAATGTTGTTTTTTGATCTGTTTGCTGACATTTCGATCTTATTAATTTTGATGTAGCAATAAAATTAAGCCATCGTTACAGAAATCATTAAAACGATTTTATGTGGGTGCAATATAAGAAAGTCTACCAATGGTGAAATTAGGTATGCTATAAAACGATTTCGTAGAAAATTTTGAGTTTATGTGGAAAGAAAAAGTGGTTGCTGGCTTTGATATAATTATCGTGTTTAAAAGAATTGGGGTATCGTCTAACCACGTATCTAAAGCATCGTTTAGGCATGCATATCATAAAGCTCAATAAGAAAAATATCAATCTGGAACACGAAAAAAACAGAAATTAATTTTGTATTCATCTACATTTATGTTTCTACATTTTTTGTTGAATTCAATTTCGTTTTGAAGAAATGTTCTTGAATCCAAAATTTTTCGTAATCTATTGCAAAAATTCATTAGCAATTAGTAGTGAGAATCTAATCTTGGAAAAAATTCTGGGTTCACACTTATGAATACGGTGTTTAACTCTTTTGATGCAACGTTAATGTCAAATTAAATTCAAATCGTCAACGATGGCAAAACACCGCCATAGAAATTCGTTACTGTGCGATATCCAAGTTTCCTTATTGCAAAAAAAAACTGTGTTGTGTCAACCTTAAACTGCTTTCGATCTGAGACATCGATCTTACTTGAAAAACCTGCATAAAATTTCGCACTTGTTGACAAAAAGTAGCATCAGACACAGTGTATGTGTCAGGCTCGACAGTGAAAATTGGGTCTTATAAAAGGACAATGAATTAATACATCGGAGGCGTCAGTGGTGAGACTGGAAGGAGAAAAACGACATCACAATATTGGTTGTCCCTCGCGATCCCCTGATACCAATGTCATTCACAATATTTGGGTCATTATGAAGAGAAAGCTTGAAGCCTGTAATCAATTAGCCCAGGTCCCAGGCGATTGTGGGAGCTGGTGATGATGATGCCAGTATTATATAAGCGCATATTAGCTTAGCCAAATTTCTTCCATATAAAAACTTTCTTAGTAAAAATTTAAATATCTTAATGCTACTAAATCCGTTTCATTCTTTATTTGTCACTTTTTTTACGCCTACCTTCTTTCTTCTGAATCAAACTTTAAATATTCATTATGCATGCACATTTTCGTGACATTTCTGTACAAAAATCTATCTAGGATAGTAGGACTCGACACATGCGTGAGAAATAGTCGTTAAGCTCGATATGTGATACAAAATTTATGAAAAAAGAAACTATGCAAAATTTTTCTCTTCACAATATACTTCCATACATGGACCTAGCACATTATTCCACTTCTTTGCGGAAGTTCAAATTTAAAAATCTCCGTGATGTGTTATTTACATATAAAAGTTTATAACCATGGAAACCATATTTGATTGCTAGTTATTATCATTGCACGCATGATAAACACATTTGCGGAAGCGATTTATGCTAGCAATGAGGCGTATCTTATAATGACAACGACCATATTGCACATCTAACCATTCCGACTTGTAATTGAATGGGAACATGCAATTGGTTATGGGGATATTGCAAAAAGTAATGAAATTTGAAATTTCTTTTTCTCATTGTCATTTATTTACAAGAAGTGAAGATTTCAACTTTGTGTACTTTCACAAAAATTAATCGTATAGGAAACTGTTTTGGATAATTATTCATCACTTGTCTGGGAACATGAATGCGGATGGGAAATATTTCTTTTTTATGATTTTCAGAAATAATTAGTGAAAAATTTCGTATTATATTTTAGTCTTGGTAAGAAGGAGGCGAAAATTTGTTGAGCAAAAGTGGTTCGCCTTCGGAAAGGCTTCTGGGTACTGTTATCAACGAGGTGACTTTATCATGCAGTAGAGAACCAGCATAGGAGAGTTAAAATGTAGCATTACGCTACAAAATTCGTCTGATTTAATAACGAAATGCGATGTTCTGAGTGCAATGACTATGCCATAAAGTTCGTTTCTATCTTAAAGTAACATTGTAACCTGGGAAGAGTTTTGAGTAATTTGAAAATTGCTCAGAAACAAAAAAAGAAAACATTCCCAAAACAATCAAGATTAAGTCTGATGGACCAACGAAAAGAAAACCATAAGGAGGATCACATTCAACGAAAACTACTCGAAGACCAATAACAAGGTGTAGATTGCTGAAGAGAGATTGGATATATGAGAACATCCGTCCAACTACCATGTCGCAAGCTCAGATCGATGTCTCAGATCGAAAGCAGTTTAAGGTTGACACAACACAGTTTTTTTTTGCAATAAGGAAACTTGGATATCGCACAGTAACGAATTTCTTATTTTTGAAAAATTTAACACTAAAAGAAATTCGTGGAATTTTATTAAAACCAAATAAAGATTTTAAATGATTAAAAATATTAAATTTGAGCGGTAAAATGGCAGGTTGTGACACTTAAAACTGGTCATACAAGCCTGAAATCCGATCTTCCTGGAGAGTGTCCAAAGCAATCATCAATATGAGAAAAAAACCCAAAAAGTTCGGGATTTGATTATAAAAGATTATTGTTGAGCCAATGGAAGATCACTTAGCATCTCTTTAGTAAGTGTGAACAGCATTTTGACTGAAGTTTTGAGGTACAGACCAATACTTCTGCAAAATGGTTGCCACAGTCGCTGACAGTGAAAATACATTTAGAGTGTTTTTGAACAGCTGAAACGAATGTGCATCGATTTATATTTTAGATGAGACTAAGCTTATCAAAACAAGAGTTCCATGTGCGACGTAATTCTGGTACTTTGACTCCAAACCGAGTTAGGTTATGCTTACAGAAACTGACCTAGAAGATGTTACCAAAGGGCCAAAGTAAATTTTGTTTTTGAGTTACCTCGACATTGGTTGTAAAATAAAAAGCGCAGATTATTATTGTAACCTATTAGACTAGTTAGATATAATCTTAGCTTACAGAAAAAAAGGATATCCCATAAATAAGAACATCCTCTTACACGATCGTAATAACTCAGTGGATTAAGGGAAGGACTTTTCCAAAATGCACTCTATTCGTCAGACTTGGCTCCTGTGTGTGTTTACATCGGAAGTCCACTCGAAACTCACTTTTTAAGTGGGATCCATAAAGAAGATTATTGGAGAAAGTGTTGTTAAGTTCTGGTTGGTGAGGAACCATGGCCGCCATTTTGACTACAAAAAAATATAACAATTTTGGTCCTTTCAGGTGGCAACACAAGTATAAAGATTGACATTGATTTAGATGTAAAGTATTAATTTTTGTCAATGCTCGTTTCCTTCGACATTTCGAACGACATTCTAATAAATTAGCAGCTATGTCGAAACTCATCAATGCTACGATCGCACTGTATGAAGAATATATGAACATTTTTTAATTTGCTTCTAAAAATCTTACTCTCTTTTGCAATAACAGCTTGTTCGTTTGTTTTATTTGATTCAATTTTCAAGCAAATCAGGGGACTTGGAGAAGAGCGTGAGATATCAATTGGTTCTCGTTACGAGATTTTGATTAGAAAATTTAGAATTTCATCGCGAATTCATGCCTTAAAAACTTGGATTTTTGGCAATATACTAAATATCTTCTCTACACTATTTGTAAGTCAGACCTTACTTGCTGACGGTTTTGTCAAACACTTAAGATCTTTGGAAGAAAGATGATAAGATAAATCCCCATATTATGTGCTGAATTGCATGAAAAGGAAAGGCTAATAGAACTATTTCAACTACTGGAGAGCGACCTTTAGATAGATCCCAGACATGAGACTTTTAAATATAGAATAGAAATTCCCAAGAAGTGTTCATAGTTTCATTTACGAGTATTTTTTGAGTGAATGATACCATTTTATTGGATTATAAAGAAGAAATGCTGAAATCAAGAATGAAGTCTAATACCCGTTTCGTGGTCCCCGCGGCTCCGATGAAATTTTCGTTGATATTTTGATAAGGATGTATTTTCATTCATCTCGCCCATAACTTGTTGGATTTCAGTCTTGAGCTCTGAAATTAATTCATGGATAAGATATCTAAACTTAGAAGTTAGAAGATGTTAAGAAGAAGACTTTGCCTAGAAATAGTTTCCTCAATAAACCGATTGTTTCCTGTGCCAAAAGGAGGTAGCATCAACCTATTCGACCTGTATGTTTAGTTGAGGCCACAAGAACTCGGTCATAATACAACAGGAACAAAGACTACAAGCTCTGAGTTCCATATTTAAGGAAACAAGCTTAATAAGGAAGCAAGCTTTGGCCTAGCTTTCTGCACAATTTTAAGCCATCGTAGGCGGTTCCTCGTTGTGGATGCAATTGTTTCGCGCAGACGAACCTCCAATGATTGCCAACTTCTTTGTTGGCGGACCTTTTCGGACTGAAGTGGTCTTACCTGTAAAGCTGATTTGTTCAGGGCAATCAGTATTCACTTCACTTTGCCCCAGGCTGTCGTTAAATGAATTTCCAGCTCTGCGCAGGGTATGCTGGCGTCTGAGTGACATGAATCTAGTACGAGTCACGGTGTCAATACTTTCTTAAGCTGGGTAGTGGCTGCCAAAATTTGAGGGTATTGTAAAGGGTGCCGAAATGTAACATTTGTTTGTTCCAAATTTTAGATCACTCTTCAAACCGTTGATATATTAGTTGCACCATTTTTATGCATTATATAGTTGCATTATTTTTATTTTACGCCGCAACAAAGGTGGACCCTAAAGCCAATTACAGGAGCAAAACTTAAAGGAGATCAATAACGAATAAAATACGTAAAATACGAGCTGTAACAACTTTTTGACTAGATAGAGGACTCCAAGATAGTAAAACTGCGTAAGCATAAATGTCCTGGTCACATACAGCGGAGGTCTGACGAGCGTATAGCTATGAAGGTATTCGCGGGTAAGACCAGTGAGAAGTCCAGGATGCGCAGGCTCGACTGGGGAAAAATTAAAAAATCGTTTCCTCGGGTGATTTTTTTTTTAGGATGGATGATGCCAGAACAGCAGCCGCTTTACTTTTATTTAAAATTCAATTGAGGCATTGAAACTCTCTTTAAAATCAAAAACAAAATCTTACAACTTTCCTATTAACTAAACAACTTTCTGAAATTATCTAATGCTTAAATTTCTAAACAACTCGAATTCTCGTCAATATATTTCCACAGTCATGTTAAATGTGCAAATGAGTTCACATGGTGCCAATTATTTGCGATTATCTTTCACTGTGCTGTGCTCGATTGAAATTGATTATGATCATCCTTGTCTGGCAAAGTTAATAAGAAAAGAAAACATTAAGATCAGACAAGATAATCTTTTCCTTTTCTACCACTTTCACGCAATTTTCTTTTCAGAATGTATTACAGCTAATAAATGATATTTCCGCTGAAATGTAATTATGCTTAATCTCCAAATTATTTATTTGGTGAGACACGAAAATTTGAAGTAATCATTGAAAAGGAATTAATCGTCCGTTTACTGGTTAGATCCAAACTTAAATTGTATTAAAGTGTGGCGTGAAAGATTAATTTCGCTTGAATAGGAAAGTGAATAAAAAGTCTGAAAATTTCCTGTGATTACACGCAATTAAATTATTCTACGGTTTATTGGCATTGGTCAGAGGTAACCAAAAAATGTATCTTGTAAGCATGTTTGAAGCACAAGAATAACCTTCAGTAATAATTGTGGCTTATTACTGTATTCCAAATATTTAAACATGTTTTTTGTATCAACTTAACGTTTAATACGTACACTGAAAGCGAGTACAGAATGTAACAAAACCTTTAAGATTAGACTAGGTTAATTTCATTTAGTGCCGTGTACCTTGGTCGGAATTTTATTATTCCTTTATTGACCATAAAGTGAATGTTTGTGGTCTCATTTTGCAATGTAACGAAAAACCACAAGTGTGGTCAAAGCGGACGCAGATGATTCTCTCATATAGAGATGCGTACTACGTACTATACAATCATAATGATATTATCATATATGGATGAATTGAGCTCCATCTTGTCGGAAAAGATTACCATAAATGCGATTACCATAAAGTTGATGATTTTTTGTTGGTACTCTCTCTCTCTTTCAAGTAGATTACATAAAATGCTTAAAATAACTTTCTTAGTATGCGTAATGCTACCAAGTGACTTGCAAAAAAATATACAGGTGCAAGTAACTTTTGTTGTTGTGGTTTTTTTTACATTTTGCTGTCGAAACTTCACTGCAAATACAATGTAGAAAATGACGAAAAAGTGTTATACAAGCTTAAATTATGTCAAATTTTTTGAACGACGAAAAAGTGACCAAGATGTCGAAAACAGTAACAAGGTTGCAATTTACTATGACATTGAAAGGCAGAAGAGTTATTGCTACTTACAATCAAGAATAAAATTCAAGTGAATACTTGAAGCATTAAATGAACGTTCGTTTTCGGTTTCAGTTAAAAGAAGTACTACGATGAGTTTTATACTGATAAATGATCGGAATTTATGAAATAATAACTTGCTTCAAATTTTAATTTTTTTCCTTCTATTTTTATAATTTAAGTCAATATTAATGCAGTTAAAAAATATTAACAACTTCGAGTAAAAAATAAATATTTTCGTAACAAACGCAAAAAAAACACTGATTAATCAATTGTTGTCCATCGTCGGTTAGCACTTTTCCTTCCTTTCAGATAATATTGTAATTCCATCTCGTAATTATAATAAACTCAAAACTATCTAATTTTCGATATCTGGAATGATGTGCAATGGTGGCCTGCGAAGTCGAACTGCATTGCGGAGAGGCCAGTGATTGCAGGCAACTATAGCCAGAGGATCCAACATTTAAGGCAATATACACTTAGTCACAAAAGTCTACGTACCCCCAAAAAATATGTAGAATTCGAATGAAAACAACAGAAAACTGTATTGGCGTTTTTGAAATATATATCTTTAATTAATAAAAATTAACAAAGTTCTCATAAAACATAAATATTTTCACTTAATTGACATTTAAATACAATAAACGAAAAAAAACTCAAAAAGTAATTACAACAAAAGTCTACGTACGACTGCTTTATTGTGAAATTGTATGCACCTCAGTATCTTGTTGGCCCGCCCTTGGAGTCTATAACTGCTTGCAACCTTGATGGCATTGAAATGACTAATTTCTCTGTGAATTCTGGTCGGATTTTTGCGCATTCTTCCGTTAGTGCTTTTTTGAGGTCATTCTTGGTGCGTACTCCCAGTTTATGGATACGTCGTTTCAGTTCATCCCATAGACGTTCTATGGGATTAAGATCTGGGGACTGAGGAGGAGAGTGGAGTTGTTTCCTGACGTTGTACAGAAGCCATTCCTTGATAATTCCAGAAGTATGCTTCGGGACACAATCCTGTTGAAATATATAACCCGAACCCAATCCTAGTTCATCAGCACTGGGCAAGAAGCTACTTTTAAGGATATCCAAGTAGACATACCGATCCATGGTACACTCGATGAAATGTATTCTACCGACTCCACTCGCCACCATGCAGCCCCAGATCATAACAGAGCCAGCTCCATGTTTGAGAGTAGGAAGCACGTTTTTCACTTTCCATTCTTCTTTGCGTCTGCGCCATATTTTGATCCTGCCATCCTTCCCAAAAACGTTAAATTTACACTCGTCTGTAAAGATAACTTTACTCCAAAAGTCTGGGTCGCTCTCATGTATCTTATAATATTTTTTGTCGAACTCAATGCGCTTGGCCCTATTGGCTTTACTTATGAAAGGCTTTTTACGGGGACTTCTGCTGTTCAATCCAGCTTTTCTAAGACAGCGTCGTACAGTTTCTGGATGAATTTTAATTCCCAGTGAGTTTTCAAGATCGTTCGTAACCTTCCGGGCACTTAATGTCGGTTCCGCTATTACTTTTTAACGATGTCCCGTTGATTGCGCTCATTGAGAACAGGAGGTCGACCAGATCTTGGCTTGGTTTCATAACTTCCAGTATCGTAGAAGTTTTTAATTATTGTTTGAACTGTTGTCTTTGCCAATCCTAGCGTTTCGCGATATTTTTTTAAGATTTACTTTCACTTTTTAACTTTATTATTATTTTTCGAACAGCTACTGGAACTTCTCTCCTTTTTGAACTCATTTCGGCGAAATTTATCCTTCACTACTCGCAATATTCACGTCCCGTCTTTCACTAAGCCCAACAACACCGTCCCTTTGCAGTTTAACTGTGATCATTCTAACAGCACTCTTTTCACTTGCCGAATGAAGCAGTCGTACGTAGACTTTTGTTGTCATTACTTTCTGAGTTTTTTTCGTTTATCGTATTTAAATGTCAATTAAGTGAAAATATTTATATTTTATAAGAACTTTGTTAATTTTTATCAATTAAAGATATATATTTCAAAAACACCGATACAGTTTTCCGTTGTTTTCATTCGAATTCTACATATTTTTTGGGGGTACGTAGACTTTTGTGACTAAGTGTATCTTACTTGCGCGTTTCTCAGTAATATGTCTCAGTATCTGCAGAAGAATAACTTTGTCATGTCTATCCTCGTATTTCGCCCGTTTACCAAGTTGAAGCAGTTCATAGCATACAACACGATTTTGCTCCTACCATCGCAGGACCACCGTCGAATTATATGTTTTTGGCATAAATGTTGGTCTCGATGTTGATACCGACGATTGACCAGGCGAAGCGTAGGATTTTTCTTGTTATGGTTGTCGTAGAATTTCTATTTTTCTCCTCAAACATAAAGCCTTGTAAAAATCCTATCTGTTTTGCTTTACATCAACTCCTTGCAAGACCAAAATCGTCTTTCAATACCTCGCGATTCATTGCGATCAGTTCATGGCGCACCACTTGCCTTGCGTCTAACATTTCCCATGGATCTAAATCAGGCGGAAACTTTTTGTTCATTCACTTTGAAATTCTGATCTGCAAGAAACCCTGGTATTTAACTCGGGTCCTTATCGATATTTATGTTAAATTTTTAATTATACAAAACATTGCGACTGTTAGGATAAAGGTAGGTGTAGATATCTGCACGTTTTTCCTATCAGTAAATTCGAGTTGAATATAAAAAGCAGTAACAGCCTTATAGTGTCATCGTTATTCTTGCTTTCCCAGATTGTGTGTGGTGTGGATCCATCCCAGCTTCATAGAATGTGAAACCAACTTTTCGCACCTTTATCAAGTGCTCTAGGCTTTTAGGTGTGAGCCTGTCTTGCGCCATTCAATTGAAAGAAATCAAAACCTGGATATTTCGATTCCACGTGCTTTATGGTACAATTTTCTTATAGGTTTCACATGGAGGAGGTTACAAAGACCGCATAAACTCAAACGCTATCCTTTTTATATATAAGATCTTTGGTTTTATATTGTATACAACGAAATCATGATTTTAGGTTGGCAGACCTCTGCATCCCTAGTCTTTTGATTATGATTGTTTTTTTTTGCTTTTTGGAAAAAAGTACAGGAATGCTCTGGAGCATAGCCAAGCTAGTGTAGAAATTGTATTCACTGAAATAAATTGTGAAAATTTTGAAAGTTTCAAAGTGGTTTCGTGTAGTTCTCCTAGATACATTGACATTATTCATCAAATCAGGACATAGGCATATAGGCTGATGCTACCAACTTAATATTTCGGTTTTTTTTGCATACTTTTACTATGAACTACATCAAGGAGAATATTATTTTCACAAGTTCTATTTTTAATTGATTTATTTTAAAACAATATCTAGAAGTGTAGGTGGACTATGTCTTGGTCTGATTATTCAATACAGCTGAGTTGAATCTGTTTCGGGGAAGCTTCCTGTTGCAGGTATAATATAGACACACAAATGGGCGGATGAATAATGTTGACTTTTTTTGTCTGCTTAATATTATAATTACGTTTCAAACAGCTCAGTATTCATTAATAAAATATAAAATTCAATCAATTACGCATGTTGCAACAATGCTTTGGTAATGTCGTCCTGATTTAGCCGTTTATTCTTGAAATCGTCACTTCTGTATGTTGCAATAGCATTATATGGGTTCACGTAATAATTGTGTCTCATATGCATTAATCTTTGCTCTTATATATGTTGTAACAATTGTAGGAAAATGTTGGCTACTCACTTTATCGTAACTAACTCTTGGAAGTATTGCGAAATTCGGTCCCACGAACTACGACAATGGATGAGTTAGTCAAGTATGAAAATGAAGAAAAATGCATCAAGTATCTTTTAATGCATATTTTTTTTTGCTTCCACAATCTACAAAAGAAAACAACATAGATTTGAATGGACAGACGTATGGACATAATTTCACATGTCTTTGCATTTCAAGTTGATTTCCATTGTTTGATCTCGTTAGATTGCAGTCTACTGCACACATTCAGTGCTCTCAGCATTTTGCTCTGGACTACAATGGGAACTATCATGTTAACCTAATGAAGATTGTTGTCTTCTCTCCATACTGAATTCACCTTGAAGAAGTTTTGTTGCGTGGCCAAGATAGTACTATAGTTTCATCGTTTTCTGCTGATTTTCTCGCTAAACGAAAAGCCCTAGTTCGAAAAGTGTTCAGAAAAGCATGAAGTTTTCTCACGATCGATTTTTCACGTTTTCATTGTAGCTGTGTGGTTTTGTATTGAACGGAAAAGAATTTAGGCTCGTATGGAAGAAACAAATGGTTTGCTCTCGTATCGTTTTAGAAGCACGCAATGCATGTTTAATATATTTAAAATCTAATTAGCAAGTGTATCTGTTACTTTCGCACTAACCATTGAACTTCATGTTGATGATAGAGTGCAAAGATACGATTAAATTGATAAGTTTGTATTTGATTCTGAGTTTTATCTGGGTTTTGTAAAATGAGACCATGGACTGCGAGAAAGTAGAATTGGGAGGTAACCTTACGGCTTAGATTTGATTGAAGGCTGTTAATTGGCCCTGGGATGGATACAAACTATCAAATTAGAAAAGTTTATCGTATGATCTTTGATGGTAGAAGCTTTCTATAGATATTTATAGCTAAATTTTGCTGATTGTATAAGGTGCTTTTTACATCACAGTTTTTTACATTACAGTAAGAGATCATAAATAAGAATTAAATAGATGAACTCTTTCCACAAGAAGACCAAAAAATTGTAGTTAGAAAGATTATGTTATACTAAATGCTAGAACTATACAGAAATAGAACTATACTAGATACTAGAAAATGATTATTTACTTAACAAGCCGCGAAATCAACCATTACCTGAAGTACTTATACTTATAGCGGGTCCATCTAGTTATGGTAGACCATTGCACCCTCATTACCTTGGAAGTAAAAATAAAAATCAAATGGAATTCTTACCACATTACCTTTATGTGTAGCTTTGATCTAAAAATTTACTAGCTCCAACTTAGCGTGAGGACCTCATCGTAGCAAGAAATGGTGGCGGCTTTCAATTCGAAAATGCGAGAGCGATTCTGTTAGGGATCCGGAGGGTGAGAGCTCAATAGCTAGTAAAACGCACAGTGGATTATTTTGATATTTCCTTAAATTTTCCTCTTTGTCTAGGATGGGGACCATGTAAGTTCTGAGAGTCTCAGAGAAGGTAGTTCGTCCGAACCTAGTAGGCTCAAATTACAAATTATTAAATAAAATTATTATTATTAAATATCTAACAACAATTTCTATGATAAAATAATATCTCTAAGAAGGAAATATTACAAAAATGTTTCGTTTAAATGTTTATCAATTTTAATAAAAACCAAGTCAAAAAAAATAATTTAAAATATGCACACTAGCGATTTTATTTAAACCGAAACTCGTACGGAAAACTAAACAAATTCGAAAGTATAAAATTGCATACGCTAGTTGATAAAGATAAATTCTCTAACACGTTCATGTTTTCTACTTTCATAACTTCATACAAAAAAACCTAAACGAGACCATCAACCGTCCATTTGATGTGAATTTACATAACCAATTACTCTTCAACTATTTTCACCACTTCACATGAAAACATTTTAAACTAGATTTGTATGTGGTGAAAATATATTGGAAAATCCAGTCTTGCAATTTTGTAGCCATTCAAAAAATAAAATTTATAAAGTTAATGGGAACAGTTTAACGGATATACTTGTATGTTGTAGCGTGTACATACCACAGGTACACACATGATCTATAATAGGGAAATTTTCGCATGTAATGGTCAATAAAACAAGTTAGTTACTAGTTTATCTAGATATTTTCGTTTTGCATGGTCTTATTTACGGTGGAAAATGCACAGGAATCCATAAAACAAACATTCAAAAGGAATGTTAATCTTGAGGCATTGAAGCTCGACTTGTGAATTGTAAGAAAACTCCGGGTTGTGTTTGATTTATACTCGAATAATTGCAGCTACACCATTCAAACATTAAATATTTAAAAGTGGAATAGTCCAATGCCAAAAAGCCTAAACTTATTCGAATTCTTCGTCTATTTTTACGGTTGAAATACGAATGAAAAGCTATTAAGGCGAAAAAAAAAACATTTTCTACCATTTTCACGTGGTGATTTATGCGAATTGTATATATCAGAAAAATAAGTAGAAAAACTTCTTTTGCATAGGGTAGATACTCGCCAGTTATAATTATTGGATCTTGATGGCAGGACTAAAGTCAATTTGTGGACTCAGGTTTCAGGATCATAATCATAATTGCACCTGATACAGCTAGGGAAATTCCAGGAGTAGTGTCGATAACAAATTATAGTCGTACGAAGCATCTTAGATCGAAAGCAGTGCAATTATGACATTATTGACTTCGATGTTAAAATTGCAACAATTTCAATTTTCACTTTAAGCCAATACTTCATTTGAGTTTCTATCCAATGAGTTTCAACAATTTGCAAATTCACTTTTGCATCGACCTCAAGCGTTGTTTATTGCCAATATTCTACCATACTTGTGCCCAATGGTGAAATATTTTAATATTGCGATAAAAATAAGCAATTGCAAATCATGGATTCATTGCAAATGCTACCGGGCAATTTCGTTAAACTTTTTGTTCTCAGTAATTTACGAACATGTCTACTTAAAATTAAAAAGTAAAGAAAAAATCATTGCATTTATTGAAGGCATTAACGCAAAGAATCGTGTTACATCAGCTTTGTGTATTTAAAAAAAGAATAATTCAAGGAGTCAAAAAATGAATTGCGAAATTCATACATTCGAAGGACACATTTTCACACGCTTCTAGTCTCTACAGACTGTACCTTGATTGCTGTGAGGAAGCGATTCGAAAATCATTTTCAGTTCGCTCTGAAGGGTGAGTGAGTCTCAAAGGTGACAGATGAACTGACAGGTGACATCTGTTTGAATAACTTTTTGTTTTGCTTTTTAATCTAGAAAGCTATGCTTTGGAATGGATCCCCAATCCTTCGCTATAGCTGCCTACAATTATTTGGTAGAAGTGGGCGAGAGCTCCCATGAGCGACTTTTCGCAGAAAAAGGTAGAAAAAGCAGAAGTAGATTTATATTTTTGTTGTATTTTATTATTTTTCTGGTTTGAAGATGAGACAAAATTTGAAAATCAAAATAAATTTCTCCCTAACTTGGTTGAATGCCGCTATTTTGTAAGTTTTTCCGAATGTTCTTTATGCTTAAGTTATCGCTTTGCTTAGTCTAAATCGCTTACGTCGCTCAAACAAAAAGCAAGTTACAACTTCCATTTTAGAAATCTATCCTTCAATCATCCCGAGAGCTTCAATTCTTTCTAAAGTTTTTCAACAACTGCTTGTCTCTTCGACAGAATTGTGGAGTTTCTCCAACATAACTTCGGGTCCAGTGCTGTTTTCCAGTTAAGAACCATCGCTGGTTACTTTCTCCCGAGGATTCATTCCTTAATTGAGGGGTCACCGTAGCTTACTGACTAGCTCATGTAGTACCATATCAGTTGATCAGCAGGGAAATAATATAAACTTGTTGAGATCTTCACTTTTGTGTAGTTTGTATACTTATCTACAGGATTTTCGATAGACAAACCCTTTGCTGACTATTGTCTGTATTGGTATTATTATATTGGTAGTTATCTATTGGCACTTATCTTCGTCTTTGGTATATGGATACGTTTCTTTTACTTTGTGATAGCTCGTTATTTTGTGACTTTAGTAATAGCAATTGATGGTCCTTAATAGGAAGACACGCTGGTTTCCCTGTTCAATCTCCTTATTGGTTGAGTTCAGAACGTGTTAATCGAGCTAAATAAAGATGTTCTTGCTGTTCCTAATCCCCAAATAATTTGCCATTTGAAGCATCGCGTTCCTTTAATATTCTTTTTTAAGAGCCAAATTTAACCGAGATTTGTCTCTGGTTTCCTTCATATCTCAATACAATTTTATAACTTTCTTCGCTCCCAATTCCCCCACTCCTTCTTGTAATCTTCTCATTTCGTGTTTCGGTTTGTGACGTGGAACAGTCTTAGAAAAATTTTTTTTTGTCGTTCGAAGTCCCTTTGAGTTCCTTTTTTTTTTAATACGATCGGGCTCTGCCACCAAGGCAGAGACTGGTGTCAAAAACAAATACCTAAAGATTTAGACTAGAGGTTATGAACTCCACTTTGTTGTTCCTGTTTTAATGTTTCGGCTACGAACCTACCATTTCTTTAGTAGCGTCAATAAATAATTTCCGATCTATTTTTCTTCGAATATAATAAACAAATGAGGTTTTCGGTTTCGGTTTATACGTTAAATAAAATCAACTTGGTATCATACAGGCTGAGTGTTTCTGCCATCTACCATATCTTGAGTTGCGAATGTATTTTTTTTTCTGTTCTTGTAGAATTGTGTTAATTTTGAATTTAATTAATTCATTTATTGTTAATTAATTGTTATTAATTGTAAAAATTGAAAATAATGTTGGATTCGGAAGACCCCATACAACATATTCAAACCTTCTTAAAATTCTTCTTAAAATAAAGAAAACTCTATCAACTAAAATATAACAAATTAAAAATAAAATGTTACAAACATAAATGTATAAATTTATTTAAATGTTTTAATCTTTTTTCTTTATTACAGTTCATTATGCGTCAACGATCTAAACATCGACGGGATGGACCCAATCGTCCTAGAGATCCGATCTATCAGACGCCGAATGAACTTGAAAATGAACTAATCTATGGATCAATTTATCCGTCGCAAAGATATTATATTGATCCTTGGGATTTGGAAAACTATGATTACGTTAGGAAGTATGAAAGATGTCCAAATTGAAAACAATTTAATTGAAATGTAATGAATGTAAATCTATTCACAGACAACTAAGCACATCACGAGAAACATCTACACCAAGTCCTGCCGGAGAACCAATTCCGTCAGAATTTCATTATATGTCTAAAAAACGAAAAATGCCAGCCGATTGTCCTGCCTGTAGCATAGGATACGACGAGCAGGCGTTATGCAGCGCCAAATATGAGACAATTCCAGATGATGAAGTTATGTATAGCTCATATGGGGGTAAGTTTTCTAGAGGACTTTTTGAAAGAGTCTTCGAAAGAGATTCGAAAGATCGGTATTATCTAGAGAATTTGTTGATCCTGCCTTTGACAAATGATTTATAAAAAAAAAAAAATAAAACAACTATCGGCAAAGTACTTTAAAGTAGGCGGTTCTGGAAATTTATAAAATTATGGAATTCGCATACAATTTTATATAATATTCGAAAATTTTCATCCAAACATATTTTGCGTGCAACAAAAGTAAATTATTTTCTTTTTTGAACATGAAACCAAACAACAACTTAACCATAAATGTTTACCATATTCATGTAAGCAATGCAACCAATTACCTATGCGAAATGTCGTTATGTTTGTCGTGTAGCAGGCATGTTAACTTTGAATGGATTAGACCAGAAATAAAATTCGATGTCTTTGTCGCCTAGTCTGACAAATTATTCATCACACAACCTTGATGTTGAAAAAATTCCAACAATATAATCCACACATTACAGCGTCGACTATCATCAATGTTAATTTGTTGGGTGCGAAGTCAATGTCAGACGTTGGGAAGTTCAAAAATGTTTCATTTCCAAAGTTTATACATCACGCATGGCTGACTACTAATTATAATGGACATTTTCTTGTTTTATTTCTTCGCGTGTAAAATTGAAAAATTCATTGTTTTTTGTAGAAAAATGTCTTTTCATTCATAAGATAGTAACAATTTATACCGTTCACGAAATAATATATAATTATGCATGACTTTTGCATAGTTTACATTCAATGGGCTTAACTTAATACAAAACTCAAGCATGTTTGTTACCTACAATTATTTCCGGTAACCGAAAATGGACTATATAGAACAGAATGCATGGTTTGAATGCTGTAGGAAAATTTAATGATAATCCGCTTAAGCTTAACAATTCATTTCCTATTGTCAAATTGTAAATTTTTGAATAGCGGCGTGAAACTGAACTGAATATAAAGTGATATCTTGATTGATCTGAAATGGTTCAATTTGCATTATCATACCATTGTCAACTTTATGCACATGAAGACATGTCCCTAAGGAACCCGACCTGCATTAGGCTCAGAATATTGGACAGAGCTTTGTCGAGAATGAATAGGCAGTAGAAAAACTTTTCAAAAAATTATTCTGTCTTGTAAATTTTATTTAGTGTATTCTACTATGTTTTGTTTTTTGCAAAAGATCTAGTACAGCGGGCTTCACGGCGGTAAAAGTATTTCCGAATCAATCAAAAAGTCATAAATTTTAGTCACCTGTTCCACTGAAATCACGAATTCTCGAAGTTGGAGCATAAAGGAACTGGATGTCATTGCATACCATTGCAGGTATGCAATGAGCTGTATACCTTACCAGTAACATTTACCGTTGCACAACATGCATTTTCAAAAAATAGGCTACGATTTTTCCGTTTACTGACAGATCACACGAATCTCTCACTTCAAGGCTCTGTAGCGTTGTTTGATGTTTTTGCTTGAGATTTACAGATTATCAGAAGCGACTATTTGGTTTATTCACATATTCATTTAAATGGAGATGAGTTTCAACACGCAGGAACACAGTATTTGAATTACGAAATGTCTCAATGTGTATCTGGCAGAAGCTTTTGCATTAATTTCGATCATAATCCGTTATTGGCTAGACCATACAAATTTGAAAGGAATTTTCAGATCATCCTTCACAATGCTCTGTATGGATGATTTGGGGACGTTTAAGATCGTTGAGTGTTCGTGTGTTGATCGGCGTAAATTGTTACGAACGCTAGTAACAGCTTCGTTTATTATTTCATCGTTTCTTGAAGTTCTACTCGGGCGGTTGATTTAGCAATAAATGTGTCTCTTGAATTACTGTAACCAAATCATGTTTTCACCGAGTTCATTTTGTGAACAGCTGATATCTTGAAAAAAATAAAAACTTCCCACAAACCGTCAAGTACAATTTTGCTCGCATCATAAACGATTCGATAGTGTTGGCACGGTGCACGCCTGTTCACTGCAACGTCACGATTAATACTGCGTATAATCCTGGCGAATGGAGTTATATCGTGCATTATACTCGGTTGGTTCTGAAGTCGAAGAAATCTTTCAGGATCACCTTGGGGTATAGATCCAGAGATATAGATGCTCTGCAAAGGAATTCACCTCTCAAACGTGAGTAGCAAGCACGAAGGTAATCAGAACGGACTGGTTTGGTCGGAAGCTAGACGTTACGAGCCACACACTTTACATTTGTCCGCTTACCCGCCGGTTGTCTCAAGCCTGAAATGTAACTATCCGCCCTTAGATTCATCCTTTTTAATAGAAGAGATTGAATTTATAAAAAAACGCAAACTACAACATCGATATCTCATGCGCTTTAAAAGTCTTTCTCTTTCTAATCGCACTATCTTAGGTCCCTAGCCTTATTGGAAGTTTTTTTAACTATCACTTTATAAACACAATTTATAGCTGCAATATCCTCATCCTTCGCAGCAAAGTACGTCAATTTCCTATATTTATCTTATTAAATCAAGTCGTTACCTCTGAACAACCGATTCGCAGCTATTGTCAATTTTGCGTATTGAAATCACGCAGGAGGATATTTTCCCGCGTATGCTCCACTGTCAACCGGTGTCTCTCGCTCATTCTTCTTTCTACGTGCGTGTTATACTTGCCTAGGGCCCTCACAGTTTTACCCTTCTCCACGGATTCACGTAGTTCATTTGGCAGCGTGGGATCACACCCTGGCATTGATGTATAAAGTGCATAATCTAACGAAAGCGGGATTTCTATTGTGTACAAGAAAAACTTTTATACTATTTTTTGTTTTAAATTTTCACATATTAATTATTTTTATATATATTCTGATTTATCTTTTTCCAGAATTCGAGTCCCGATCATCACCAGACAGCAGAAGTTCTTACGTTGAGAGTGGATCGTCCGCAGCACTTCGACTTCATACTCCTGGATTTGGTGCGGCGTCTGGTCGACGACGTTTAGTTCTACCGAAACCACCCCCACAATTAGAATTTCCAGCGCCACCATCATACGATTATTGCCTTCCAATGTCTGAGAACAATTATTGCAGTCTATCGGAGTGTTACGATTGCCTTTCTGAAAATATTCCACTCTATGCCACATCAACTTATCGATCAGGACGATCATCCTTCTACAAGCCACATCGATTCGGACTGAGCAAGAAGGGTTTGCTACAAATCGATTACTCGTGCAATTGGAACGATTTAGATCGGTACATTGCCAAATAGTTAGAAACAAAGAAGCAAAATCAAATGTATGAGATAAAAAAATTTTACAATTGCAATTAGTGTGCAAAGGTTTAGATTAGGTGAGCTCAAAGCAAAGAGGGTTGGTAGGTTTCTAAAGGAACGCGTTGTTATAATTGTGAAGCTCTAGTGGATATACTTTCGTCCTAAATTCTTGTATTTATATCGGTACCCCGCTGTTTTTTTGGAGTTTTGAAATGTACTTAAAGTACACTGAATAGAATTTAAGGAACTAGTTAAATTTCCTATAGATTTACTCTTAGGAAATTAATGAAAATCAGAAGAAATTATCATTAAGTATAGGATACGTGTAGGATAAAAATAGTTGTAGTTATTTTAAATACAAAATAAAGTTATTTGGATTGAATTTCGATTGTGGTTTTCATGTGTTTATTGCAAATAGTCAAGTGCTGAAATTTGAAAAAAAACTTATGGAGAGCAAACGTGTATCCATTTCAGGTTGAAAGCTTCAATATTCGTAGTAGAATCTCAGAAGGACGAGGAAATTAGTATTCTCAAATGGAATAAACTTTAGAACAAAATACTGCTCTAAGCCACACTCATTGCGGTGCTTTGAAGGACAAATTTGAAAAATTTTCGCGATAAGTTTTTCCACCACAATGTCATTATACGCAATTTTCAGACTTAGTAAGTTCCATGGCATAAGAAACTCGAGAAGGATGTATAGCGTGTAATTACTCGTGTAAAAACTCGTGAAACCTCCATACTAGGTCATGGAACCTCGTCTAGGGTCATGGAATCACAATCGGAGCAGCGCATCACTCCAAATTGACACCTGACTTGAGTAAATCGAGAAAGTCCTGAATTTATGGAGAGTTTTGGTAAGCTTAATCCCTTGCGGGTTTTCGGGGGACAAATTTGAAGTTTCCTTTTTATAATTTAGTTACCCTATGGTCAGACATAGAATGGAGATGGCAATGCGGAACTCTTGATCTTAAAATACGTGAGATGATATGCATGCAAGGCGATTAATTGAGGGTGATCGTACATGAGATTTGAGTTATGCGGGCAAGGCTATAGCAGTGTCAATTAGATTTTTGCTTCTTTTTGGATTCATGCTCTTGGCTTTTTTCTGATTTTTTCTCGGCATTCGCATGTTTATCCTTGTGTGTTTGAGAATCATTTGAGTAATTTCTACATGTCACACGGAACATCCACTTGACACATGTGCACATACAGATTTTCTGATTAGAAAAAGAACAACTTTTTCTCCATAACTAATTTTTGAAATTTTTTGATTCTACTGGTCTCGCTGTTACATTTTCGAAGAACGCATTAACCGTCATTGGACTGTCTTTATCATTCTTGACTCTTACCATTTACTAGCATGTACAAACACCGTTGGCGGGCACAAGTGCTGATGGCAACGCTTCAGTACTGAGCACACTTTCTGTACGCGATAATGAACGCACTTTTTGTACATTCCCCTACAGACAACAACCGATTGCAAAATCTTTCACATGAACGTTACTTACTTGGAACTGCAATATGTCCGAAAAACCCCTAAAATAATCTGTCTATCTTTTCATGATAATCGTGTATGTATCGCACCCAAAATTATGTCGAAAATAAATAAAATTATTCGGTGACTTTTGTTTCCGTTGTTTGGCTACCCTGATGCGTACGACCTAAAATGGCCGACTCTATTTTGCAGAGTATGAACTGCGGCAAATAATTCGATGGAAAACACCGAGGTGGTCGCTCGAATCGCGACGAAAATTCTAATAATTGTTTTACGCGCGAGTCATAAATCGGCTGGTACAAATTACGTGTTCTGGCAAATAAAGGTTGGTTGAACACATTCACCTGAAAATCCAGTTGTGCTATATACGAAAAGATCGAAGAATTTTAAAAGTGTGATAAAGTACGGCGGCCGCAACTTGGCTGCAATTGTCGAGAAATCATAATTCCATTCGATCGGAAATTCTGGATTTTCTACTGTCTAGTATCCCGCTGCGTGCTCCTGTGAAATATTCCTCTAAAGTGCAGTTAAGTGTTGATATTGTTCGTTGACAGGGACGTAAAACTCTTAAACGTGGTCTGGTGACATTTTTGTGAAGAAAAGTCAGGAATTCAATTAATCAGGCTTCCGTGTGGGGCGCACGAACCTAGTTGGCAATTTCAATGACGCCATTACGGCCCGTCGAGAATCAACGTCAATCTGCGTTTGTGAAAAAGGCGTTTCGCTCGACAGAACAACGGAAAATCGAAAACAACTGCTAGAGGCTTGATGAAATCAAAATATACGAGAAGTGAATCGTGAACCACAGCAGTTGGATATTATTGGGTGAGAACAAGGAAGTCTTTTTTTATTATTCAAATGCAATGCGGCTTATGTTATTGTCGTTTGCGGATTTTGAACAATCATCGTGATGCGAACTTAGTTTGCCTTTCACTCTTTCTTTGTATGATTCTCGTGTACATTAATTGCTGGTTAGGCAGCATCTTTACAATAGGATCTGTTTTATTGTGCTAACGCCAATAAAGTATGCGCTGGATGAACACGTAGTCCTCAAGGGGGGGACGGAGCAAAGCAATCCGATTTGTATGTTACGAATTTGCATTGTGATCCCCGCCATTGGTCCATTGCAAGCTGCTTATTGGCAGCGGAAACCAAGTTTTGAAAATATGTAAATGGGGAATTCTTTCCTAAATAGATCATTGGCTTGAAATGATATTTTGGCGCGAAAACACGTGCTTTTGAACGCACACGCATTGGACGCAACGCAATTGAGGCAGCTGTCAAATTGGTTTTGTTGTTTTTCACGTTCGAAACCGATGTATGAGCGGCCTGTAAGTGAGATTCATTACAATAAATTTAGTATTCAAAAAGTTCTCTTGAGTGTTCTTTTGTGGTTGATCGAATGTTGTTTATATAAATTATATTAGAAACAGCACCTCATACTTATAACAGACTTTGTTGTATGCTTCACTCTTACCGTAGATCATTAAGCCCTAATATACTATCCTAAAAAAATGTAACAAGATAAGAATTAGTTAAAATTCAATAGTAAACGTAAACCAAAAGTGTTCGGATTTCGCTCACAACATTCTACGCCTCAACATTTCTCGCCATCTAGCTCAAGGCGTTCTTCAAATCAATTCTAGAAATGAGTTTTCGGAATGATTTCCGGTATGGGCACGAACATTGCTCGTTATCACATATATACATGTGTGATATGTGATAACGCTGATTTAAGCATTTCCAATATCATCTCTTCTATGTTTTAGTACTTCGACTTGATTCCAGCATTCCAAACAATCCTGTTGAAGAGAAAACGCCAATCCACTTTCTTGATGAAGCAGCACTATATAGTTCTATAAAGCCACCCATATTGATTTTATGCCGGCGAACCACTGTATGCAAGAGAGAAGGATTCGCTTGTGAAGTCAACAAGTCGTTTAAACAGGTGGGAGTAGAGGGAACTTTTATGAACCCAGAAAAAGTAATCTGCTCAGTAATCAGTACAGAAATGTGCTATTTCCTTGCTGTGCAGTGTATAGAATCACATTTTGATGCAAAATAACCACAGGCTGGCTAAACATTTACATTGACAGCTTTATCAGGGAATATCAAATGGATACCTGAAGTGGAGAATCAATAGTAGGCAAAATCTTGTCACTCAAACAAATTAAGGAGAAATTTTGGTAACATATTTAAACCTGCTCCTACAATAGAACACTATACACAATAAAACCGCAAAATAAAACAAGATATTCTGCGGTGCTACGTGAGTACTTGAATCTTCAAATCAGACAAGTTAGTAAATGACTTTCCACCAATAATATTCATTCTGAAATGTGCATAACATCACGATGAAACTAGGGCGACAATTTGACATTAATTTCCCAGGATCACTTACTTAGTAGATATTGGTATCTACTCTCCAGTTATCTATAAAAGCACACTCGTCACCTGATAGCCAATCGGCTCCTTATCCTCCGTAGGTAATGACAGTAAACTATTATCGACTATTCTGTATGTGTTTTCATTGTCTCCTATTTAATGTTCAATGCTTTTTTATTCCTATTAATATCAGAAGGACAGAATAATTAAATCTAACAAACAGCTAATGGTGCCAGCGTTCCTCGTCGCAAACTTCACCCATTCTGCCTCAATCGTCATGTGGAAAGCATACCTTCTTCTTAGAGCATCATTAGTTGGACTTGGGATGAATCCCTCCAACCACGTTTGCATTTCCATAAGAAGATCCTTTCGCAATCGGAAGTTCAATCGTCCTGAATTAAACTCCACATCAAGCGTAGAGCTGCAAAGCCTCGATTGGGTGAGTACGGCAGACGTCTACACAACAAAGGCGAACACCACGCTGACAAGGTGCAAGGCGCTGCTATGCATTCTATAAGATAGATTTTCCATAATTTCATCATTCAAAACGCTCAATAATGGCACACAGGAATCATAATATGTCCATCAATGTAGTTTCACCTTGTCAGCGGGCTGTTCAGTTTTTTCGCCCTTTGGAAGGAGCTCACGTGGTTCTCTCCACTCTGCCAACTTTCGTTAAACTCGAGAGCCGAGTGATGAACCCATGTTTCATCCATTGCTATTTACACCCCAAAAATCCTTTGTATTACGCTTCAACATGACCAAATTGGTAGCTGAATTAACAATACGATTTTCTTTTTGCTCTGGTGTAAGAAAATACGACACCAATCTACGATCTGACGAGTGCCTCGAACAATATCATTGAATTTTAATTGGCGATCAACTAACACCATACGACGACATTGGATCTTCAGAATGGACAACTTTAAATAGGGCTTTTGTGTTAACCATTTTTGAATGATCTGGCTAAATTTAAGGAATCTGTCGGGAGAAGAAAATATGACACATAAAAATTGAACAATTTTCAGTTCTAGCTCTTAATCTACGTCCTGTCGGTCCTGTAAATAGTCCCGTTTGAAATTCATCGTGTTCCATTGTCATTTATCTTATATCTGATATATAATTACCTTATAAAATAATATAACAATATTTAAAACCCAGAATGAAAAACTGTTTGTCTGTTTGTTTTCTTTAGAGCTTTAACAATGGATAGTATTGAGGAAAACTCGACTCAGCTACCAGAAAGTGAACGTCGTATTCCACACTTTATGCTGAATTATGAACAGAAATCGATGCAGAACGAAAACTTCCTGAAAGTCAATGGCGATCACAAAATGCCACAACGTATCTTTCCCAGTGATGATGAATCGTCTGGCACAAGTACACACTCGTCGTCGTCGTCGCCGCGTAATCTAGTTATCGATCATCCGGATGAAACTTCAAAAGATGGTCCTGAAGAAAAAAGAAAAACAGAAGGCGAACCAAAGGCTCAGCAATCCGAAAACCAATTGCCTCATTCGAGCAACATCAATCCCAGTAGTTTGACTGAAAAGAAGTCAACGATTAAACGCAAGCTAAGTTTGCGTGAAACAATGAATCCATTGCAACCGAAGAAAAGGAGACATTCAGCAAAAACGATGGAATTCAAACCCACTGAAAGAATGCCAATGTTTAGTCTAGCTGAAAATGGTCTACAAAAAGAGGAGAATATTACTCGGACGGCAGAGTCGACAATAAAGCCAGTCCTTAAAGAGACAGGTCCGTTTCGGGAGTATGCCAACTATTTAGGATTAAAACCAACTACAATCCCAATTAAGTGTTTCAAATGTTCGAATGCGAGTTTTGAAAACCTCTCACAACTTCGCGATCACCAAAAAATTTGCCTGTTCAAGGATAAACAACGGAACACGTCTAATACATTGGACATGAGGAGCAATTCAAATGTATCTAAACATTTAGAAAATCTCAACGATGGATTGCTGAACAGCAATTCAGTTGAGATGTTAAATTCTTCAGTAGGCCCTAAGCAGAAGCAATCAAGTGGTCTTCCATTGAACAATACCACAGCCAGGGCAAAGAAAAGGGTATTTTTGTGTTCTGCTTGCGGAACGTATTACGAAAATTGGAACCTTTTCTTGCACATGAGAGAAGTACACAAGAGACACATTTGTTTGTACTGTATTGGAATGTTCCCAAGCGCAGAACGACTGACTTTTCATTTGGAAATGAAACACGACTTAGAGCAGAATCATTTTGATTGTCAAGAAAAGCTGTTGAGGTCATCTAGGGACTCTTGCTATTTGATGTGTTGCGTGTGCGAACATTTGTTCACCGAGCATGAAGATTTTTCAGACCACAAATGCACTGATCATCAACAACCCTGCACGCTTTGTGGCCAGATAGGGCGGCATTTGGCCAACTGTAAAGCCGGCTCACAGTCAAACAGATCAAAACACAAAGACCACTATGCAAAACGAAAAAGCAAAGCGTTGGATAAGAGTTTGAGCTTGTCGGCCGATTTTTCATTAGATGCAGCCCGTGAATTGGTGAACGGTGGCGACAAACATGCTCCTGAAACGTCAATACTAAGAAAAATAATAACAGATCGAGATCGACTTCTGAAGCAAAACGACGAAATTGTATCGGTGGCGAAAACAAACGGTTGTGCGGAGGCATCTAGCCTGACTGCTGAGTCATCTACTCAAAAGCCTGAGAACGGGGTGTTTTCGAATCAAATCCAAAACCAAACTATACATCCGCCTATACACGGAAGTACCACTGAACAGGCGAATTTCGATAATACGCAAATTAAAATGGGGCCGAGTATAGAAAGCTTGCAGCCTGCACAAATAACTGAAAGCAAAGAACCATCTCCAACTCCTGATGTGACTGAAACTAGAATAGAAGAGGATAATAAAACGCAAGAATATTTAGATAGTTCATTGTCACAATCAAATACAACATCTGAATTAACGTCGCAATCAAACAGTTCGCCCGAGAAAGAAACAAATGAATCGTTAAACAAAATTGATGTTTCGCAAACGCAAGAGGCTACGGTTGAACCGCAGCCCTTATTTGTCCCAAAGTTCAAGATAAAAATTCCAAAGGAATTTCAAACACCAATAGAATCAGAACAGTCATCGACAGAAAGTGATGACAACGAAGTAGATCGATCAGAAAATGGTGAAGAAGAACAATCGGATGGCTCTGACATGGACATCGAAGAAGATGGCGTCGAGACCAATGCAGAAAAATCCGTAACGAAGGAGGAACGCGTGGAAAGTGGAGATGAGAGAAGCGAAATTAATAATGATGGCAATAAAGTGTTGAATGACAAAAAAATAGTACATCCAGAGGATACTCTCCCGGAAGAAGTTTTCTCCCCAGAAAAGTCACCAAAAACGGATGTAAACGAACCCAAAGCAGAACTTTCGTTGGAGGGAAGTACCGAGGATACTGAAACCAAATGTGAAACGCCTGCAGCAGAGGAGAACCCATCAAACAATATATCAGAAGCTGATGAGGATATGCTTCTGCAAGATATCTTGCTTCAGCAACCTTTAGATAAAATTGACATGATAGAATTCATGCGAATATGTTTGAAGGTTACATTCCGGATATGTCTTTACTGTAACCACGCTCGTCGAATTGCAGTGAATGGGCACAGCTTCGCTTTGCACTTGATCTCACAACATCGATTCTCAGCAACAGTTGACAGTATAACCGCTGAAGAGCTCAAACCGTCAACGATCGTGCAAAAGCTGAAGAGCTATTTGCCTGATTTGGAGAATGTTTTCTTCAACTTGGAGACGTACGGTGGCAATAACAAAGAAAACTTGAAACCATACGAGAAACTATTTGAATGCTTTCAATGTCGTTTTGAGACCCGGATACATAAGGAGTTGTACTTACACAATCGGAAGATGCACTTGAAGCCAGCTATTTTGTGCTTCATGTGCCGATCAAATTTCTTCAGTTATAGCGAAATTCTATGTCACATGTGTCCTGGAGTCCCCAACAAATGTGTGATATTCGATATTAAGTTTCGTTGCTGTCTATGTGATCTGGAAAGCATACCGTCAGCTTTTCGGCTTATGGTTCATCTAAGGAAGAAGCATTACGCATGTGATGTTTGCTTGGAGGACTGCTACGATCAAAGCAGGTCAGTTGGTAAAGTATTCAAACTATAGATTTAGACATTGAATTCAAAATTTAAGGACAATTGCTCTAATCTAGTAAATTACATTTGGAATAGAACGAAAAATGTAGTCATGGATTGTTACTAAACTGGCTTTTAAATGATTTTTACAACATTTAATAAACATCGAAGTTTTTTTTCGAAACCAGCTTGAGCTCTTTCCATCTTTCTAAAATAGTAATTAATAGATTAACACAGTTGCAAAGTAGTTACATTTCATTTGGTCACCTTTTGTCTCAATGCTCTCAGTTTTTGTCATTTAACGAACCTCAATCTCGTTGTTAGTTTTTGAAACGTTGATTTGATTACTAATTTACTTTGACTCGGTTTTTATTTGAATTACTTTTAATAATTTTCAAATTGTTTATTTTCATCTCTAATTCAAGTTCAAACTTGCTGCGTTAACCTAACTTTGAGTTTGAAGTAATTTAATTGTCTATTAACCCGCAAAATTGTACTCGTAATTGAAACAGTGGAGAGATGTTATTTTGAAAAAGGATGTTTCAAGACACTTATTGCTTATTTTTTGTTCGATACTTCTCTACTTGCATACTTTTGAATCAATTTAATTTTTCTAGACTCTCCAGCCATGTATGGAAACATAAACTTCATCATCTTTGTTATCGCTGTGGAATCGCCTACAGAAACAAGCCAGACATTACAAAACATTTATTTTGGAAGCATGGCACTGAAAGTGTACTTTGCAAGCGTTGCCTGCAAAAACGATGGCCTCATGTCTATCATTTTTGCATACCACCATCTTCATTTGTCTGTGATGTTTGCAATTTATCTTTCTCGAGAGCAATGGCCCTGAAAGTGCACAAAAGGTTGCATACAGGCGATGCACCTTATCCATGCCCAGAAGACGGATGTGATCAAAAATTCATTTCAAGGAAATTGCTTTTAAAACATACTGCGCGACATAATGAACCAATACCGATATCACTTGATATTAAAAAGGAAGAAGCGAAGGAAGAAACGCTGGAGAGTACTTCCGAGTCCGCGCCGGCTGAAATCAAAAAAGAGGAAAAGGTCGAAGAAGTAGAAAGAGATGAGAATGCTGCCGCGAGGAATGTTAAAGAAGAAGACGAACAGGAACAATCAAAGAAGAAGAAGAAACGGTCAAAGAAAAATAAGGATTTGGACGATTTAATGGATTTACCTGCTCCCAATCTATCTGAGAGCGATAGTAGCGATGATTCCGACAGCGAAAAATTGAAAGCAGAAAAAATAAGGACACCAACACCCAAGGTGATGCTCAGTCCACCTTCAGATCCAGAAGCGAATGAAGACACGAGTAACAATGCAGGAACTCAAATCATGGACATTTGGGAAAACTTTAAGTCGTTCCAAGCTAGTCAGCAGGCAAAAGCGACACATAGTGACTCGGACGACAACGACGATGCACCGCCACCATCAATTTTACACGTAACCCAATCGGACCACGACTATTGCATGATGTTCAAACCAATTTCTAAACTGACGAAATCTTTAAGCACAGATGATATAAAGGAAATCAGTAGTGAACAAGCAGAGAGTAAAATGGATCATTCCTCGCCGAAAAAGAAGCAGAAAACTCCACGCAAAGGCCATCGGTCTGTCAGTGAATCATCATCCTCAGGCTCAAGCAGTAGCTCAGGTTCATCGTGTACATGTGGGCCAAATTGTAGTTGCGGTAGCTCTAGTGGAAGTTCAAGTGACTCCAGCTCGAGTTCAGACAGTGAAAGTTCATCGTCAGAAGGAAGACGGCGTGCAGCCGCAAAACGCGCAATAAAACTTGAAAACAAGAATAGAACAAAAGAAGATGACAAAATGCCAGATGGCTCAAAAATGCAATCTCCCAAGCCAGATACATCGGATTTTGTTGATGTTGTCACTACAGACACAAAACCGCAAGAAATGGTCGATCCCGATTCCATCATTTTAGAGTCTGACTTAGAAACGGAAGAGTCAGACACGGATGAAGATTTCTATGATGAACACCCACAGAAAATGGCAAATCAATTGCTGACAGAAAAACGAAAGCAATTGTTAATGCAAACTAGTCTAAGCCCTTCACACAATTTCGATATTGTTGAAAATAGTCGACCATCAACTCCTTCCATTCCAGAAGAAATGGTGAAAGAAAAGAAAGTTAAGATGAAGAAGAGAAAACGTGAGAAGAAGGCTTCGAAAGTGGACGTAAACGAATCAGCATTTAAGAACGACATTCCATCACCTTCCCATTCATCTACACTAATGGAACCGATCGCGAGCTTAGAAGAAAACACTTCAAGCCTGTTAGCACCGATGATTACAGATAACAGTTCGTTGACTTCCGAACATGATAAAAACTTTGTAGAGGATTCGTTGTCGCAGCCTTTGCCCAACAATTCATTGAACATGGCGATGCCAGCACCAATCACACCAAAAGATCGTTTAAGTACGGGAAGTAGCTCCGATCCAGACGGAAATCTGAAAAGGTCAAAGCGAAGACGACGACCAAATAAATTTTATGGATATTCGAGTGATGATGATGGAATGGCTCCAGGCTCGGCTATATCAGGCCCAGCTGCATTCAAACCCACACCACCCCCAAATTTAACGTGGAGGAAAGAAGATTTGCCCACACCATCATCAAAAACGTCGCACCACAGAAGTCACAAATCGCCCGCTGTTCATTCGAGAAAGACTAGTTCAAACCAAGCAATTGTTCCGTCGTTGCCGCCAATCCCTCCAATCATCATACGGCCATCTGCTTTGCTTTCGAAGAAGTCCTTAAGCGTAGAGAATGCAGCATATAAACCACCAATAGTACAACCAATACGAGTTCCGCCAGTTCCTGTGCATCACATCCGGCCACCGCAATACATTTCACCAAATAGAAGTTTTGGTGAAAGTGACAGTAGCAGCGATGATGATCATCGTTTAACGATTATGACGCCTGCTGCGAAAAAAACGAGTAAAGCTCCGCGCTCCAGACAGCCAAAATCGAGTCGCCAGCAGCAAAATCAACAAGAGAAACAGGCGCAATCTTATCAGCAACGAACTCAAGCTTATTCGCAGCAGCAGCAACAGCAGCAGCAGCAGCAAATATCGCAAGGACTTTATCATCAACAGCAACAACAGGAATCTCATTCGGAAAGCGCTACCAACGCGACACCCCTTGCAAAAGATCAGAGAAAAATTCCCCCGGCACTGCTCCCTAATCCGGATGCGGCCAGATTAGAATACTTTAAACGCAACAACATTCGTTATCCGATTCAGCCTCCAGCGGGTGCACGACCACCCAGAGAAGGAGAGAGTGTTTATTGCTATTGTCGATGTCCTTACGATGAAGTTTCAGAGATGATAGCTTGTGACGGTGATGACTGTATGATCGAATGGTTCCACTTTGAGTGCGTTGGTATCCTGGTGCCCCCGCAGGGCAAATGGTTCTGTCCGGAATGCCGACCAATGTATCCGAATGAAATGGGTACTAGCATGGAAATTACTTGAATCAGTGAATGTCCTGTTTAATCCTGTAATATGCTGCTTAAAATAAAGAAAGGCAATAGCCTCAGCGAGCACGCGCCGTAAATAGTGGGCAATAGATTGGCGATAAAAGATGGCAATTGGGTAGGAGGATACACAAGAATCAAGCTCATGCATCTGTGCCAATTTCGTAGTTTCCGGCTCGCATTATTTATCTAATGTAAAATGCAACTTTATGCATTATATTTTAAACTAGTACACAAACAAACGTTTAAGCGTTGATATCTATCATTTGAATAGCAAAATACCTTAATATTTATTAGTTTTGCGAGGCTTGTGATGAAAAACTTCAGAATTTTACAACTTTTTGAATCTTAAAATAAATGAATAGAAATGAAAATGTAAATACTGTAAATATTTTCAAATAATCAATTTAAATAATAGTATGTACACACGTGAGACATTACGCTTATTATCAATTCCATTCATGGAACAAAACTACTATCGCTACATCAGATTTAATTCGCTACATTAATTAGAATTAGCAACAATTAGTAAATAAAATTGTAAAATATGCATATACATTACAAATAACATAGAAGATAAATCTTTTGGTTGTTTTATTAAGAAAGATGAAAGTAGGATTCGATTGCAAACTAAATTTAGTGAACGTAAATAATTACAGTTTAGTCGAAGTAGTTGTTCGTAGCGCTCGCCACCCATGCAGCAGATCCCAATTTCGACTGCCATTAGTAGTAGTGAAATATGATTATTTTTTAAAAGGTCATTTTTGTTCAATTTCACCCACTCGACAGGAAGGAAAGTGTTTTCTGCATATTATAGGATATGTAATATATACTCTTATATAATATAAGGACAAAGCCAGACCCTCAACAAACCCGTCCATAAATAATTGGAAAGAGTAAAATGGGAAATCTCATTCCACCCGACATATTCGCCAGCCGTTGCTCTTTCAAATTGCCATTTTAGCCAATGACAAGTTTAATCGAATCAAAAGGATCAGAATTTTTTCGTCGGTGTATGTCCGTCGGTTGCCCGACAGATGGGAGGAAATTATTCTTCTCGATGGAAAATATTTCGAATGAACTAACTATGGATGTTTTTATAAAAGTAAAAGAAAATCTTTGTTGAAAAAACGCAAGAAGTTGCTCGCTTATTTCGCATCTGTTTAGGATGTTATTCAGCCAATAATATAGTGCACATTGTCTCGATTTATATTATTTCTAAGTTTTGTCTAACACGGTTTCCATGTAATATAGGACAAGGGTAGATGCCACACCGTACACATAGTATTGACTTATATTGCATCTAAGTGTAAGCTATACTATAAATAAATAAATAAAAAAGTTTCGTATAACACAAATTAACAGCTTTAACACAACAGAAGATGCTTGTGCTTTGAAAATTACGAGGCGAGAACCTTTCAAAAGAATTGGTCCCTTTTTACCACGTAGAAATATTGTTTGAAATAAAATACTGTGAACAATGTATTGCACCTCAAACGAATCAATCGCATCATAAATAAAGTGCCAATAAAAGAATCCTTTTCATGCATTCAACAGAAATTATGTCCTTGCCCTTATACCATACCATTTCATTAATGATTTTCCTAATAATTTCTCGTTGTATGGCGAAAAGACAAATTTCAAGAAATGAAACACTATTCAATAGTGAGCGACTTCATTAGGCGCCCATCATCTAACATGCAAAGTTCGGCTACTCATGAATAATAAAACAGATATTAATTTCTCGAATCGGGCTTGGGTTCGCTCCTTGCGTAGCTTAGATTTCTGAGAAAGATAAGTGAGACCATCACTTACAGTAATATCCACTTACTTCGAATAAACTCGAGTGTACTATGTGAAGTTCTTGGTCTGCACAAGTCTATTGTATGGTCAGCTAAGGTGAATGTTATTGAGAAGAAAGGTCCTGCAGGCGATTTTTGGTGCTTCTGGTATTTCCACCTGCGATGATTTACTTTACAGGGTGAAAAGTAATTGCGAAATACATGATTTGAAAAAAGAAAGAAGAATAACTTCTTTCGGTTGTACTGTGTAAAGTTTTAAGCAGTTTTTTTTTTGTAAGGAAGAGTTCAAGTATTTTTTTTTGATATATAATGTATACTACATATATCCTTGAAATGGTTTTTTCGTTGAACGCTTACAATTCTTTCTCTGCAATGGTTTTTAGGGAACTTTTACAGTATCCTGCCAAGACAAAGGATATTTCCGTGAATACATCTATAGAATAGAAAAAGTTAAAGCAAATTTCCTCGGCTTAGCGCAAACGAACATGAAAGAAACGATGTATGATAAATAAATTGTTTGATAAGAAGGTCGCGCAGGCAATGCTGCGAAAGGAAAATGCGTGACATACAGAGACTAACTTTGTTGTATTGGCTCTTAGACTAAAAATTGAACTATGGAGAGCTCAATTTTTTGAGCTTGCACATACTCAGGCTGGTCAAGACTGGCCTGGACTGGAAATAGAAATAATACAAGCAGCAGTACTAGCAGTTGGAATAGCAGTAGTTTTAGCAGTGTATTAAAGTAAATTTTACTTTGGGACTGAGGAAAATTATTAATGCACAATTTAACTTGATCCAAATCTAGCTCAGAAAAGTTTTTTGAGCTAGAGCTTTTTTTGAAAAAAAAAAATCATATTTTTCTCCAATATATACCTTACATTATACGACACTCCTGAAATATACACCCTTTACACTATTAGCTAACCACAAACATACAATGAAATAGTTATAGCTATTATTCCTGCGAACAGTGATGAATTTTCATTCAGTTTTTCACCTTACTCAGCGTAAAGTACTTACCACTCAAGACCGACCACCTATTCAAGAACTTTGCCATGTATTTCCTTTCAACAACAATCGCAATAAACTGCGCATGAATTGAATTCACCGTTAATTACATTGACTCCATGTGACCAAACGATATATTTCCATAAACGTGTCCTTTTTACCACCCTCCCTATTCAAAATAGACGAAATCGAAAATGAACTCAACTATATTATTTTCTAGTGTGGGTGACCGCGAAAAACATGGAGGGAAAGGACATCCAAGTGACCATAATAAAACGACTGTAAGCGCTTGAACTTGGCTTAGTTGAGTGATATCGGACGTTGTGTGAACGTTATATGTCGTTATTCTTCCGGAGTACTTTAGTTTTCAGGATATAGTGGAAGCAATTTTTTGTTACTAATTAGTGATAGTGAAAAATATAGGAAAGATTCATAATAATAGATCAATTTGGTTCGGGAAATGTGACTGTGAATTGTGTTTGGATGCATTTTTGTGGAATAATTGTTTGATACTTAGATGTGCTTGGTATTGGGAAATAGCAAAGATTAAGAACAATGGTTACGAGAGCGACAAGTGTACCGAATGCAATTAATAGTATTTCTAGTAAAGGTGCCAAGAAGCCACTCACAACTGCGAAACCACCCAAACCTTTAACTCGTTCGCGAAGTTTTAACAATGGTGTACGTCGACCGAGTCCTGCTAAACGCATGGTACGTAGCACAGAACGATCAAAAACCCAGGAAAAAAATGCACCTATCTTGATTCGATCTAGAGGACATGAGTAAGTATACCGCCAACTATAATATAATATTGTTTATTTGAAAGGCTTAAATTGTTAATTGAAACTCGCCTAACCAGTAACAGCCAAATTTGATTAAAAATATAAAAAGTTTCATATCACAGTGAAGTAGAATTTTCTAATGAGGGTATCTAATATTTTATAAAGTTAATTGTCTTTCGAGAGTACAATAAATAAATAAATTAATTAATAATAAATTGTTAATCCCATGATTGGATGTTAAAATCCTTAAATATCAATTTGATGAGTACATTATCTTTTTAATAAGTTTCGTGTTTCATTGTACATACACAGAAAGCTGCTGCGAACAATTGTGAGAAATTAAGGGTTAGCAAAGTAATTTATTGTAAATATCTCTAGATAAATTTCTCTAGATCTCTAGATTAGAAACCAATTTCACTTCTAAAATAGATTATTTAATCGATGAATCAGATATGTCAGCAAATTCACCGAAATACTTGGAAATTGAGTAACGAATTCATTGCGAAATTTTGGTACCTCCTTTCTATATATCAGTTGACGTTGGAATGTCAACTTTGTCCTTTAATGGCTTTGGACATTAAAATTAAATTTATTAATAGAATAATTTCAAGTCGATAGGGTGGATATGTATGCTGTAGCACGTGGATTGTATTGCTTGTATTGAAATTATTTTCTTTACAACAAAAAATTGATAAATTTCATTTCGGTTTTTTCCTATTGCGTTTTGATAATTATAGTCACAGATGGTTTTTATTATTACCAGAGAACACTCTAAAAACTATAAAAAAGTACATACACAGCCTGTATAAAAATCAATGAAAATTATTTGTAATTTAAAGCGAGTTATGAACTCTATTCGACGAGCAGGAGTGTACAGCATAGTTCGTATAATGTTTTTCATAATTTTCAAAGGATCCCTGATCATAGAAATTTTTC
Organism: Stratiomys singularior; assembly: GCA_954870665.1. NCBI lineage: Eukaryota > Metazoa > Arthropoda > Insecta > Diptera > Stratiomyidae > Stratiomys > Stratiomys singularior. The sequence continues at coordinate 5,073,024 of OX940881.1, read as the reverse complement.
CTCTTCTGAAAAATTTTAAAGCTGCAAGGTAAAGTCTTTGAGGACACTATCTGAAGCAATCTTGTAAACTGCCCATTATTACTCCCTGATTTGTTTCGTTGAACGAATAGAGTGATATTCAACATATCTTAATACTACATACTACGTGCTACATATCATACGCCATACAATCGTATTGTAAATAAACAGCCATTGCATGTGATTATTATTTATATCTTAGTATCTGACTTGTAATTCCTATTCATTTGTGTTTAGATTAAACATACACCTGGCTGAAAGGAATCAAATAGAAAATGGTCATCGAGAAAAACCTTCATTACTAACAGTAACACTTTTTTATGTATAGGAAATACAAACAGCAACATACAAGTGATATTGACTGGTCTTTGTCACCAAGTTTCCCACCCATTAAAGAAATTGTCGGTTTTAGAAGGTCGTTGTCTTGATTTATAGTGGTCAATAAGATATTAAGTTCATAGTGTGTGTTAGTTAGTCCTATAAGTTGGAGCGACGTTTGATAAAATTAATAATTACTTGAATTCCCACAGAGCACTTACGCGTAAACTTGAAGAAGTTAGCTGAAGGCTACATTATAATTATGGCTAAAAATATAATAATATGAAAAATATCCTTCAGAAGGAAAAATATTGAAATCAATATAAATTTTGAGTTTCTGAGTTTTTCTTAGTTCCCAACACCTCCTCTTCCTACGCTTCCAATGGTGACGCCACAGTTGACAAAGACAACGAAACCATCCGTTCTCATTGTCCTATTCGTAGTCATTGTCCTAACGCCAGTAGAGTCTTCTTGGGTTAGGACAAGGGACATACACAATGATCAGAAACAGATGGTTGCCTACATATTGAGACAAAAAAAAGTAAAAAACCTCCAAAAAAAGTAAACCAAGAAGATTATAAATTTAAAATAGATAAAAGATTCTGTTTTGTTACTCAGTTGGTCCCGATTCGAGGTATATATATTATACAAATTTTATCAGCACAGTATTTATTTTTCTGAATGATAAGATTTAACTTATACGTTGGAGTTTTTGTATCCTTCCAAGATACAGCCAAGCAATCTACAATGACGAATTAAATTTATCCTTCAGCTTCTTCTATGAACGCAGAGTATAAGATAATTGGTAAGATAAGATAATTGATCTTACGAGCTGTTGGTTTATGTTGTTCTTCCGATTACATTTCTCTTATTCATCTTTTGAATCGGCGTTAGACAGAACAAAACTAAATCTGGTATATCACAGTTAATTGTGATAAGATTTGGACCGACATTTAAATTCAAACTGAACACATATCCTTTCTTTTTCCATACAAAACGTAAATAAAGCTTCCATTGCCTTAAAAAGTCAATTGTATGCTTATACTATGCTTAAAAAGGGGACAAATATTAGCAAATATAGCAATATATGCAAGACATTTTACCTGTCACCTATGAATATTTCCTGAATATTTTTCATCCTTTGTTAGTTGGTGTTTATGAGCATGAAATTATTTCTGCTTTCATAGACAATGCAGGGACAAATCCCTTCGTCTATATATGCAAGATGTCACTGCCCCATTGTTGAACCCAGACAATTTACTTCTATTATAAGCATACAATATTTTTAAGACGACAGCTTGTATCTCCTTATTCCATCTATTCCTTTACTAATAATATGTTTCGACATGACCTAAATTTTGTTTTGATCATGCCTGTCGGTGTGAGAGACACGAAAGCACGACCTTCTCCCCCAATGAGACATAAAAGGGGACGGAAAAGAATAAAACAAAATTATTCCTTCAATAAGTTCTCCGATAAGTACAAAGATATTACTCGAGTCTATGGTATGAGTAATATTGGTCACTTGTATCTTTGTAGAACGTTTATTGGTCAAGAAAACAAACAAATTTATTATCCTTTTTTTCGACCCTTTTAACTTTTAACATCGCCTATCTCAATTATCTTCGGTTAACAGTGTATTGCGTGTTTGGCTTAGCACGTTTGACGGACTATTAAGTTAATTACTTCACTGACCAAAGGATACATTGCTTCTCAGACAATTATTTACCAATGAAGAATTCTAGTGAAAAAAACAAACGTTAAGTTTCAATTTGATATTTAATGTAGGGTATCTCTAATCCGCTAAACTATTTTAATAGTAAATTTGTTGGCTATTTCCACGTAAACATATTCCCCTATTTGATAGATATGCCTGATACTTGGTAGTTGAGTGCTCTTGAACGTTCTTAGTATACACATACGGGGGTGAGTTGAAAAAGTGTGTATCCGCAATATAAATACGTATCGTTAAAGCTGATTACAGAGTAACATTTATGTTCTATAAGACAGTCGATGGGGACTCGTTAGAAACCCATCTTTCTTCAAATTAAAGAACGTAAAGATGAATTTGAATATAGAACGACATACACTGATTAGATCACAAGCTTCAACTCAGCGAACAAGGATTACTATTCACTTAATCAAAATATCTTTAAGCGTACATAGAATGTGATGTATCCTGATAATTCTCCCATGTTGTTTCTTAATGTTGGTATGTTGATATCCCGCGAGCAAGTTGCTCTCTTTCTCAGGGTCAAAACAAACTTCTTAGTAAGAAAACAATTAACACTGACAAAACGGGCAACTTTCACCCTAAGAATTTGCCAAAGAAATGCATCCGCTTTTTTTTTAAATAAATAATTATACGAAAAATTAAGGTACAGAAAGGAGAATTAATAAGCATGTAATATGTAGGGAGAATATTTTTTCGCGGAATTGGAGTGTGCAGAGATTATGACATCTAAAGATTATGAAATTAATAGCCATAATTAATAGCAACGTTAGAATCTGTCACTAAACATACTGAAACTATTGTAAAGACTAACCCAACCTTTAGTATTGAAACAGGAAGCAACGGTGGCTTTCCATATTAAAGCTCGATATTAGCGAGTGTAACAACTCGTAGCGTTTCTGAGTACTCGGATACTTATTGAATTTTTTATGGAAATTAGTGCAAATCAGGCTGAAAAGCTGAAAAATTATATTCATTTTGATTGAAAAATATATTGAAGTTATTACAATTTATACTTACTTTTAAGGCATAGATTTATATTGAGTTTTGTCTTAAAAAAATTTAGTATTTTCATTTGATATTTAAGCTACTTGGCCCAGCTTAAGGTTTGCAAAACTAACACTTGCTACTTCTGCGACCGTGTTTTTTCATCCGATCTTTTCTAAATTTACAAATGTAACAATATCACGTGAATTTGGCGTGTCTTTCTCGCTCTACAGAATGTTGTAATTTTATGTTATCTCCTGTATTCTCTATGATTAGCTGACCGTCCAATCTGCTCGTAAAATCGGATGCTTTCCCTGTTTCAAGAGAAAAAAGTACAGAGAATTATGCTCTTCCTTGATTCCTTCTTCCTTGATCTAACTTGTCGGCCACCGTATACAAAGTGTAGGCTACCAGAGCTGCAACGTCTATAATGTTGCAAATGAGGGTATAGCCAATAATATGTTGCTCACTCTGACGTGTATCCTGCCAGGATTTTGCCCATAATGTTGCCGACAGCTTTACTTTTGTTGCAGAACTGGATTCCGTCTAGTTACCTTTGAGTTTCGTATATATTCATTGTATAATGGGCTGTCGAAAGCATTCTAAAGAATTTTTTCTTCCTAATTCTAGGAGTTTTTTGGTAGATCAATTTATCCATTTTCACTTACAACTTGTAAGTGATTTATACCCTTGCTAAACTAACTCAGCGAAGACGCATGGGTGCGGAAGTTCTGAAGTTCGTGTTCGGAACCAGCTTGAACTCTTTCCACCTTTCTTTCTCAATTTTTTCTAATTCGGCACAAGAACATTATCAACATAAGTATAAAAAAAATTGTTTTTTAAAAGATTCAATAGTAGCATAGTCTCATTTGCCAGCTTCCCATTATAAATGGTTTCTTCTTGAAGAGGGTGGAAGCTCTGCAGGCTGAGGGGAACGTAGGTGCCTCCCCGAAAATGAAATAATGGTTCATCCACGGTTGAGATAACTGGAGGGCATAGTTTGTTCACATTTCCGCATTTTCTCGTCCAACAATTATCAAAACATTAGCAATTGCTTAGCTATGCGAATTTGTCGACATTAATTGCTGCACAAAACATTGGTACCCATTCATCTCCTCACATCTCGTGAATGGTGGCTGGAGCATCAGCAATGTAGATAGTTTTGAAAGCGTTAGAGGCCTCCATGTCTTCTCCTTCGTGTGGTCTGATTTTATTTGGTTTTTCTTAGTCACTTCTTCACAACCTTTGCTATTTCTCTGCCGTGATATGACGAAGCACATTTCTTTCAAACGTACTTATGCTTTAAACGTCTCCTTTTGGGACAGTATATGCGTGAAGACAAGAGGGTCGCTATTCATCAAGTAAATGTTGTACTAAAAGAAGTATTCTTGTATGAACTGGCGGACGACTTCTCCACACAGTCCAAGCCCGGCCAGCTACTAAGTCAACCGCGTTACATTTACAAGCATATTCCATTCTTCTTTTTCATCATCGAGCACATTGATTTTACGGGTCAGGAAGTCAGCTTCAGGAATCTATTTCTCAACAGAACCACTGCAGAAATCACAAATGTTCTCTTCGTCGGAATCGTACGTATTGAGAGATTATTATCCTTTCTCCAGAATGTTTTCGGCACAAGTTTCTACTTCATTAGCAATCTCTTTTTCGAGGAAATCACAAAAGTTCCCTCAAGAAGAATTGAATAATGAGGAGCAAATAGGACTGTTTTGAATCTTATTAGAAACAGCACGGATGTTTCATGCTAATGTTATATGCTGCTATGAAAAATGTTGAAAAATCGAGTGTTTGCCAGGGTTATCGACGTACGACTTACGTATGTTACGTTGGGTGGGTGCACCAATACTCAAAAATTTATCTGCATTTTTCGAACATAAGAAAAGGGTACAAGCAAATGTAACAAATGATTGTGATCAGCCATATTTTGATGTAATGTATTACACACATAGGTTCGAATAAACCCGAAAAATTGCAACGTCTGTAATAATATAATAGTATAATCCCAATTTTACATCACTCGATGATCTTGGTACTCAAAAACGGCAGCAAGTATCAAGTTGTATACGAATGACTAACCGAATAGACTTGAATTTTGCTGGTTCTTCTTCCAAGTATATTCGCATTAGATATAATCATCACATCACATGTGAGTACTATACATAGTGGATAATTATTCACAAAGTTAGACATATTTTCATCACGTATAACAGATGGATCTCCGTATGACTGAATTTATCAGTGCAGGCACGAATGTGAGATGTCTATTAACATGGTAAAGCAGTCAAAATCCATTTAAAATGCTTTTTGAAAACTTTTCTAACTTTGAGCAATAATTTAGATAAATATTCTACTACTAATTTCCCAATTTTATACAACAAAACACAGTTGAAATATAGCATATCTAAATTATTTATCAGGAGTTTTTTTTTTAACGAGTCTCGTTTAAATTCAGCATACCATGGAATATTTTTGATCTGAATAATAAATTCTTTTGATTACAATATATTTAAACGTGTTGTTTAATGTACCATAGTTTTAAACATTTAACACAAACAACATTTGAATTTTAGCAAAATCAAAAAAATACGCATACCAAACGAATAATGATAAAAATTTACCGCGTAATCAATAAAAGCTACTTGTCTCGAATACATGCATGTCACTTTATTCAAATAAACACCGTAGATACAAGTCCATGAACAAACTTATTAGAATGCTACCAACAAGTGAGAAAATAAAACATAGTGGCTTGGCCATACATCAACACTAATTACCTATTAACTCTATACGAGTATAGATAAGTAAATTGTAATCAGGCTTGCTTATATTTATATGAGAGGCGAATGCATACAAAAATATCTTTAAATGAAAAAAAATTCAATTTCGGTTTATGTGCAATAATTTGATATAATTCTAAGAAAAAAAAAACAATGTTGCTGAAGAATCATCTCATATGGCGGAAAATTGGAAGTGGTTTGATGTGAAAATGTTGATTTTCAAAGTGGGAAAGTGGGCCGGGTGACTTAATATGATTTTGCATACCAGCGCATTTTAACAGAGTGTTATAAGCATTAATCGATGGCGCAATAGATCACATTCGGAACCTGGCCCTTGAGGTGACCGTGAAATACCTCATTTCGAGGGCAGAAAAAAAAACACAGGAAAATCATGCTGCCGGTCACAGGCTTGATCTTGATTGTGAGAATATTATCCATCATTCCTAGGTATTTATCGTTTTTTCCTGTATGTCGCAGCTAGATACATGTCCTAGGTAAGTATGAATCACAGCTATGCGACTTTAGGAACAATATTATTAATGCAGGGAGAAACTCAAAAGCAATAAATCGGTTCTGTCACCATTAATTGCTGCGAAAATGCATTCATGATGAATATAATAAAGAACCACAATAGTTACTTAATTCTAACATAATAATGGTAGCTTACATTGCATCAAAGGCAATGTGAAATTGATTTTAGGGTTCTTCCAAGTAATTTTTATAGCGACGAATTGAACATTTATAATTTTGAAATTCCGAATTTGTTTTGTTATCATTTCTCCTCTAGTGGGGTTCTTCTCATCATACGCATTTCCACAATCGATTTCTTGCAATATGAATGGAAACTATGAAGAAAAGAAGGTAGAAAACTCAGATACTCAAATCCACAACTTAGTTGGCTGATACTTCCCATGATGAAGATTTATAGACTTTACAATTAATTGACATATTTTATTTTGTATGCCTCCCACAGCTTTAATTAATTAAAACCCTCCACAGCTTTAATGAGCGAAATGAGTCAAGGAATGGCACAATTACGAATAACAAATATCCGTGGATAATTAAAATTTCTCGCGGAATACTAATTACTTCTATAGGCCATAAAATACGTTCTAGATTTTCACTAACCCGAAATTTTCATCGGATAAGTTGTGAACAACTTTAAATCTAGGTATGTTGGTTAAAGGTACAATGACATCCTTTGCTTTCAACTGTATGAAATGTTCCACACCACAAGTAGTAACAAAATTTGCATATATTTGCGAGAAGACTGGGAACAGACAAGAAAGTACTAATGTGCGTTTATGTATACTCGTATACGACCGATTAATTACTTGATTTATTTATTCATAATCCTGACGGTTTTGCACCAGATATCGTGAGGTGAATAGTTTTGAGATATTTGCTTGTAACCTTAATGCCAACTAATATGTATTTGGTCCTGCAATAAAAGTCCAATAACACATAAAAAGCACGCACCTAAAATAACATTTTATTTACTCTGTTCAAATTCTTACATATTCTCCAGTTAAGGACTAAATTAAAAGAACTTTGTACGACCGCATACACGTGAACTTTTGGTGTTCATTAGAAACGGTTGAAGAAGAAAAACAGTGGAATGAAAACTTCACATTACTGCTTTGATGTTAACCCAGTTCTAGATTTTTTTGAGCAATCAATTTTAATGAAAACTGTTTAGTTGCCAAAAGATATTTTCCAAGAGTCCTTTTCGTGTTACAGAAACTCTTATTTATAGGTGCCCGAGTTGTTCTAATTTGAATTATTCATTGGGTTACCACTATGTTTATCACAACAACAACAAATATCAAGACAAACCGCTAATATTTCATATAGAATACCCATAATTTGCGGCGATTAATATTAATAGCTCAAATATCTGGATAGATTATATTTATCTAGATAGAAATATTTAGATAATAAACGCACACAGGACTAAATGGCAATGCATATGAGATTCAAAAACAAAAACTCATAAATTATGGATATAACTACTTCTACTTACAGAAATATCCTTTTTGTGTTGTAGGCTTAGAGAATAATATGTATCTTAGCACATCATATATTTGGTTTGGCATATGCAAAGACTAATGTACAAACAAATTTGTAACTAATATGCTATCATTAAGCAAGTCCAAGCCAGAAGGATAGACGATGTAAATTATCTTATAATTAATAAGTTTCAATGAAAATCAATTGACATGTGAATATTTATTCCAATGAACTTAACGACTAGCTCGCATTCTCTTTCGCAAAAAATTAAGATTCTGGTTTTGTTGTGATGATGAATTGCTTGTTTTTTTTGTTAATTTTTTCATTTTTAATTTATTTTTATTTTAAAGTAATATGACTGAATTGCTTTTAAAAGCATCGTTCCCTCCTACGTACTCAATAATTGCAATAGAATTTCAACTTGTTCATCATCAAATCATTCAATTTATCATTCAAATCTTTCGCAAATATTTTCTCTAAAACGTATGATGACTTGAAATTAAATAACATGATCATGCTGGACAGTTTTATATCCATCCTTTCAATCTCAAAAGCGTCCCTTCTCTCCCAGTAATGAATATGGCTCGAATAAGGAAAACTGCATCTTTAAAGTAATCAAGGCATGACCTAAAGGAGCTAAAGGAAAAGAATTAATATCTGATAAAAATTATCCAAGTTAAATTTTTCAATGGTTTAAAATTAAATCTCTGAATTAAGTCAAGTTATTTGTAATTTGTTCCAATATAATAGCAACAAGTACAATATCAAGGACGTTAAGCGGAAATTAAGGTTAAGAATAAATATTTGCATTAAAATGTAGAAACGAAAAGTTGAAATGAAAAAAAAAATACGTTCCATATAATTAGAATAAAGTTTCGATTATCCGGTGCATCATTATTTAATAATTCATTAACAAATATCAGCAACTTTCTATCTAATAACAACAGGAGAATACAATGCATTGAACACTACCCAAGATCCATAACATTATCATGCATTATCTATTGCAGTTACACGCTAAGTTTGTACTCCATGACGAATACTAACTTCAACTGATCATAATCTTTCCAGTTGATTTTTAAATCAATAAAGCTATGAATAATACGTGAAAAATGCATTATTTCGTAGTTATGGCTTTCAAAGGCAGTTTGTGAGATTTTTAAAGGCTTCAATTGAACAATTGAATGGTATTTGAATTATTTAAACGTTTAAACGCAACGATAACAATATTAAAAATCCTTGACATTTGATAAAAATATATATATATATATAATTATCTTCCACGTGACTCAATAAACTTTGAATGAAAAGTCTAGTGTTGTATAACATCTTTCCAATTCACTTATAAGCCTTTTGATTACCAATAAAAGTAAATGCAATGCCCACATAAGAGTATTTATCCGAAAGAAAATATCGCCCAATCTTGTCATTTGGTTAATTTGTTGTTTACATTTTATTTTCCAGGATTGGCAGTGCAGATACACTGGAAATTGTAGCAAGTCGATCGACAGGCAGCGAACCTTCCACCCCCGAGGATAACATCAATGTCGTGGTACGAGTACGCCCGCTCTGTGAGAAAGAGAAGAAAGGTGGACACGGCATGGTTTTACAATTTCCTGGTAACGGGCAAATTGTGGTAAGTGGGCGCCTCTAATGTTGGCATTCCATTATTATTATCCTTTAGAAATAATAAGCGGAGAATATTTTTCAAAATGGGGGAGGAGGCGTACAGCCTAGACCTTGACTTTGTAATATGAGCAATTATCTATTGTCGTAATGTAGTTTGATGTTATACGCAATCTTGTTTAATATTGAAATGAGTGGAAAACTTATAGTATTAAATTGGGTCATCCTAATATCAGCTTGTCACTATGATTAAAAGGAAGTACTTCGACTTTGCTCGTTGCTTTGTTTCCAAGAAGAGATAATGAGCATTAGAACGGAAAAAATTATAAACTATTGGAATATTTTGCAGATAAATCAGTGCTTATAATTATTATCAAAAACTTTTTCCTAAATGAAGGGCTTTCGTGTAAGTTTTCATTTTAACTGACGCAGATATGAACATTGTTTGTACATTCAGATAAAATTTATTTGGCTAACCACAACACAACGCCTCCACATTTTCCAGCATTTCCTGCAAAATTCATCCGGTTTACATTTTGCTTGACTTTTACTAGGACCGTCCATGTAAACTTGTCTCTAAACTTCACCCCAACAGTCAGCGAAACCGAATAATTTGGATACGTCAAGTATCAGCGCCTATTACCAAACACATATAAATATTGAGAGAGTTTTTAGAGAAAAAATATCTGCAGATTCAAACACATACACTTGGTTAGAGCTGAACTCATTTTCCAAACCTACAGGAACGACAAACAACACGTTTGCATCAACTAGGCTCATCAACTTTGTAAGAAATTGTAGTAACCCCTTGTAGTAGCCCCTTCTCCAATGCACAGATCAACACTGTTATAATACTTTCGTGGTTGTATAACACGAACAATTACCTATAAGCTCATGGAAAGCAAGGATTGCTAACCCTACCTCAAGCTAGGTGACCACCACCTGAAACTCGGAGCTCCCTCAGCCTGTGCAATCAATAGAGAATTCCAATACAAGATCAGGAATAGCTCCCGTGGTATACGCCATCCACAGCCCAAGAGAATTGCGACTTCAACACATAGAAAGCGTCAGTTGATTGAAAGTATTCAATCTTGAGATGAATTTCTTTCAATCAAGCCATCACAAAAATATGCAGTAAAACTAAAAAGGGCGTAGGTTTGCATAACTTTTACGACTAACTTCAGTGAAGGTCCCGCATAAGGATTTGCATAGCCTCAGTTCAGTCAGTACAGTCCACTACAGTTGGTAGCTTAGCAATGATACATTGAAACTAAGATATGCGTTACTTTCCAAGACAGGTTATTATATATTCATGGAAAACAGTGTTCCGTACGCAGCACAGGCCACAACAAGATCAGTGCAAACACAACAAAGCACTTCTCTATTCGTATCACTTATGTCGGAGCTGCTCAACAATTCAATAAATTTCTTAGTTTTCTTTATTTTGTCCTCAAAAACCATCTTCATCAAGACAACGTGAAATCACACGTTACGTTGTCCGACTGCATTGGCTTTTATCATTTGTTTGGGACGTTTTGTTCAAGTCCTTTGATTGTTTTTGCGGCGTTCTTATGAAAGCATATAATCATAACATTGTGGAGAGGTTAGCTAACGAAAAGAACAATTTTCTGTATTCTTCGCTGCTATAAACTACAAGAAACTTTCCTAGATGCCTCCTTCTATCTATAGGAATTGGATCTGAAAGAAGCTCTCAAATCCAGAAGAAGAAGGAATAACATTTTTCCTAGATGGAAAAGTACCAACAAAATTAAATGCCATTTTGACGTTTCTCTCACAAACACACGGGAACATTGCTTCAACTTTCCCTTCACAAGCGCGAGTGAAACGTTCTTCTACCTTTTCCCATTGCCTTAGTTTTTCTTAGACTGTTTACTTTCGTGTCTTACGTATGCGACTGCTATCTTTCGAAAGAAAAGTAGACGATTTTACAATTTTCATGAATAAATGTCTGCACATATCCTTACATCAAGATTCAATGAATTTTTGCTTGATTCATAATCGTTATGCATAGCTTGTTTAGTAACGACTTTCGTTACATGCAGGTCAACAGCAATTAATAACTAATATAGATCAAAAGTATTTCCCCTACTAAGCATTAATGAGAATCTAGATTTTACCTTCTTATTCGTTTTTGAAAAGAAAAGAAAGAAAACTGTACAGATCAAAATTAAGTAGCTTTCAAAATATATCACTGAGTTTTAATATAAAAAACACTCAACGATAAATGATACTTTCAGTGCGAAGGCAAGTCACCTGGAAATAATGGAGGACCAACAATTAAAGTTTTTACATACAATGTTGTTTTCGAGCCAGGAGCAACTCAAGATGATATTCTGCAATATTCGGGGATTAAACGTTTGATTGAAATGGCCATTGAAGGTTTCAGTTGCACAGCATTTTGCTATGGACAAACAGGATCAGGAAAAACGCACACACTTACTGGACCTCCTGGATTGGTATATATTTAAACTTATTTAGTATAAAAAATTTTCTATTCAACTATAATTTTCTTGTCATTTACAACATAGTTTAATCGCAAACCAAATCCAAAAGATGAGCGACATGGATTGATATTCCGCTCGTTTGTATATCTCTTCCAAAAATTACAAGAGAATAAGGACATGCACTTCATACTCAAAGCATCATTTCTTGAAATTTATAATGAGAAGGTAATGTAAACTACATATGTTTCAATTTTTTGAATTTCGTACGTAAACGACTAATATCACATTAGACTACTAACTCTTCATCAGAAAATTGGTTTCCTTGAATTATATTTAATGGATGAAACTTTTTAAATAATGTGGAACGACTTTTCGGCGTTACATTTGACTACATTTTGATAAAAAAAAATTGCAGTAATTCATAATGCTCAGATTCTTCTTCGACCAATCTTACGAGCATCGAAAAAGCGACTTGTCGCAAATTCCAATTTTCGATGTATCAATTCCAATTTTCATATTCTGCCACTTAAGAAACTTAAGTATCGCTTCCTAAATTTGTAGGCCTAATAAACTAAAGAATTCAGCCAAAGACACTAAAGAATTTATAAAAATGTTTGGCTGAAACGGCCGTCACCGGATACGACGAAAAATTGTTCCGAAATCTATTACAATCAAACCCTCTCGGAAGAACAAACGAATATCATGAAAGACATAAAACCTATTGTACTTCATGTTGCGAAAAATAAAAGGAAGGAATCTTTTAATGGTTTGTATCTTTCCATGCCAATACTCAATCTTGCTTTAAAATATTCCATTTTACCCCGATCAACCACCGCAAATCTAATCCGTATAAATTCCATTGAATGTGGAAAATACCTTACATTGTTACTTAAAAACGTTTACACTGAGTCGATTGACCTTCAGTTACAAGATACTACCGTTAAATATTCAAAAATTTCCTCGATAAGTTTTCAAACTGTTACTATGCTGTTTATAAGCTAAAGTACTAAGTACTTTACGTTCATTGAGTAGGCTTGCATGGAATCCTTAATGAATTCAACGTAATTTTCGCAATATTATTTGTTTACATACTACAGAATACACAGGCTTGGTCTATGAAAGATGTTCTTAATTGTAATATAAATTATTCATTCCATACAGGTCATAGATTTACTGAACCCAGGATCAGCTCGTAAGCCATTGGCCGTGCGATGGTCGAAGAAGTTAAGAGGATTCTATGTCGAAAATTTATTTACGGTGGATTGTGAAGAACTAGATGATTTGTTGGCAGTGTTAGAAGAAGGTAAGAGCACTCGTAAAGATTGAATTTCAAATTTGATTGGTATTGTGCATTGTTGTTAATAAACATAATCCCAATCAATAGTTTATTTCAATTTGTTTGATAAATTTGAGTAAATACATAAAAACACAATCATACTCGTTTGATCCAAGTGGTAAAAAGACGGATCACAGGTTCTACTATTCGAGAATCTAGGCCTATAGATTCTCGAATAGTAGACGAATAGACCAGACCAATCAGGGCCAGATTAGCCAGAGTCTATTCAAACTGCCTTCGAATTGAGTTCCTTGAAGTATCCTTATTCCGTTATTCCGTTATATTTACAGGAATGCGCAATAGATCTGTCGGTTCACATCAGATGAATGATCATTCTTCTAGATCTCACACTATACTCACAGTTAGTATCACATCGGAACAACAAGCGGAAGGTGGAGTTTTCATATCAAAGCAAGGAAAAATCAATTTTGTAGATTTGGCGGGCAGCGAAATGACAAAAAAGACATTGAGTGAAGGGACTACGCTGGAAGAAGCTAACAATATTAATAAGAGCCTAATGGTGCTAGGTTTGTTTCAAATGAAGCACTTTGAGTTTGGTCATAAGATGCAAATGCAGGCTTTTATTTCTAGGATATTGCATAGCATCCCTCAGCGACCACAAAAAACGAACTGGCCATATACCTTACCGGGACAGTCAATTGACTAAACTCCTTGCTGACAGCTTGGCAGGAAATGGGGTCACGTTGATGGTACGAGTGAGATTGTAAAGAAACCTATTCCTATCTCTCTTAATTTTCTTCCAGATTGCTTGTGTTTCACCTGCTTATTCGAATTATGCTGAAACCTTAAACACCCTAAGGTATGCATCACGAGCAAAACGGATACGAACCAAACCCATTATCATAATGGACCCCAGGGAAGCGCTCATTCTTAGCTTGAAACGCGAGATAAACGCTTTGCAGATAGAAAATGAACACTTAAAATCTGCATTAAATTTGCAAAACGAGACTCTCGCTCTTCGAGCGTTAACAGATTCGGGCCATGATCGGACGGTGATCCCGGAAGCGCCAAAAGTTGATCTGGAACGTTTGGCTGAGCTTGGAGCATCTGAGTTGGCTGAACTTGTCAAGTTATACATGGTCGAAAACAAATCCTTACGAAGTGAGAACTCCGAATTGTATACAACCAGAGAAATGGTGTTACGTGATCATGAGGTTGTATGTCGTGAAAATGAGCGACTCCTGAAAAAATTAGAAGACGTCAATTCGTAAGTATTGTTGCTTTTTGTAAGATCGTAGTGCAAATTTGAAGTCAACACCAACACAAAATGTAATTTTTTTAAATTCATGCATCGTCCGATATTATTTTGAAAATATTCGTATAACACTCTTTCAAAGCATTTTTTTGTGATTCGCCACTTTTTTAAGACAGCAATAAACAACATAACATGCACAATTTCATAATCAGCACATAGCAAAATTAAACAATTTGTCGTGAGCATAACCCAAAAATATCTTCCTTTTGCGTTGAACTGATTGCTTGAAATGTTGACGTTTTTGCAAGAAATACAGATTGATACAGCATCCTTTGCTACCCTTCAAATTGTGTAACAAACCTCCTCTCGAAAAAATCCTTCGTTTAATTAATCATAAAAAAAATGTTAAATATTTGATTTGAATTTTTACCAGGCTTGTCATTTCTTAAATGGTTTTTTTTTATGAGGTGGATCCATCCATCATAAAGCCCTTTTTACAATTGTAAATCGTGCTCATTTTCGTGTAAACGTAAATTTTACTCATTTCTAGAGTCCCAAAACAAGGGATAAGAGTCTTAGGGAGGCCATGTACTGAAAACTCATTAAACATACTTAACCATCAACTTCCCAAAAATGACAAAGTTAAGGAAACATGTTTTTTTAAGTTTTCCCGTTCTGAATATTAACACTTTTATTAACAGAGCTGTTGTAGCTATTTTTATTTGCAACACAAAATCAGATTTATTTTCTGAACAAATATTCGCGATCCTATTGAGTTTTTTGAACAACATCCACTTACGAATTTGAAAGAAAGTAGATGTTAGTCTTTTCATCCTTTTCGCGTTGATTTATTGATACATGCTATTATTTTAGAAAAATGTCTTAATGAAACGCACAAAATGGATCACTTATCTCCATTGGCACTACAAAAAAAAAAACACCAAAATGCGTGACATAAAAAATGCTATGACGAAACTAATGCAATAAAACAATTGAACGTCAATTAATTTCTTATGAAAATGATCGTATCACGGATGCGACCAAGTGATGCAACCTACAGGGAAGGCAGACAAAACGCACAAAAAATACGCTTAATTAAATTTATGTAATTATGATTGCAAAAATAAATGTGATTTATGTTGAATATTATAGGAGTTCATTTTCAAATTATCATAGTAAATAGTCAATCGACTAAGGTTTTATTTTAATGCAGTTAATTGTTTCATTCGCATATCCCAAACCCACTTACTTTGAAGCAAGTGCAGCAAACATTATCTTTCGGGAAAATCTATTTCAGAGTTTGTGTTAGGTCGCCATTGATCTCAGCCCGACCCGCTATTTTATCTTCATCACCTTCAATTGATAGCAACTCAGAAGTATGGACAAATCCTATGCAGGAAAATGGCTCGGAAAATAAATCAAATGTATGTTTCTGGCGGAGGTTATGTATGAGGCTGTGTTACGAGTTTCTTCCTATCGAAAGAAGCTTTCAACAAATTACTCCGGCCGGACCTCATGCAAAGCATCCTTAAAAATCGTATTTGTCATATAATTTAGATTTTTCAGAGCGTTTCGCCAGACGGTCGATTTTCATCAAACAGCTCAAACATTCCAGAAGCCATACAAAAGGAAATGGATAAACGACGTATTGGTGAGAATATCATAAATATGGCGAACACACTGCAGCGCCAGAATTTATTAAATCGGTCAGTAATAGCTGAAACCAGTGGCAAAGGAAAACTAAATTCAAACTCTCCCAAGGATCAGAATGTACTCTATATGCCCGAGTAAGTACTTTTACTGATCGAAAAACTTAGAAACCTCAAAAAATAATTCTTCTTGTTGGATTATATTACAGTATGCTGATATAAGGACTTCTTACTCGAACTATATGTAGCAAAAGAAGAACGTGAAAAGCAATGAAAAGCAATATTTGTTATAATTAAAGAAATAAATTATTAACTTCGTTGAGATAGGACTTTTCTTTACTATATCAATCGGAACATTTTTTGGTGGATGTTATAAATCACTTGATCTTCAATCAGCTTCGATCGCTTGTTTCCCTTAAGCCGTGGTCGGGCCACATTATTTTCAATTTTGGATACGTAATTTCAATTTTTTTCCCACTGGATTGATCTAGAGTAATTTGAAAATGTGTAGACATTAATATGGTTGTTGGTTTAAAATCATTTCTTCTCATGCATTAAATTTAAAGTGTTAAAACCATTAAGTTCAGTTTGTGTTATAATTATTCTGTGAATTCTTTTATCTTTTTTTTCAAGTTTTTTAACCTAAATTTTAATAATAAATAATAATATATTTGAAAAATTAGTTACGGCCAGAGAGCTTCAGAATTATCAAGCGATCCCATTAGTATTGAATTGAAAAATTGTTAACGCATAAATTACCGACTTAAAAGCTGCACATCTGTTCAAATAAAATTTTCGTGAAAAAAAAATTGCAATCAAGTAATTCAACACTAGAATTCTGACACCAATTTCGTCAAATCATCCCAATCGGACAACCCAAAAACATCCTACCGGCAAATAAGTTTCGTTCACTTCACCTTCGGTCGGCTTGCAATTTGCGAGCACATTTTACTGTTGCCGAAAGCGAAACAAAAGCAAAACATACATTTCTCCGTCTGCCCGCCTCAAGTCGAGCCGAAACTGTCTAGAGTCGTCTCTTTTACTCGCAGCCAGCGGCACCAGATCTCTGCCGAGCGAACCACAACTTTTCGCCGCTCGCTCGTTGCCCGGTTTGGCTGAAGTTGAAATTTGCCCAATAAATTTTCTGCAGCTCGTTCGTTTGTCTCGTGTTTGTGCAGTGCGAGTTGATTCTCAGCGAGCTCAAGTAAATTTCATGTAAGTGTAAATTGAGTTGAAATTGGTAATTAAGCGGAAAGGGCGAAAAGGCGTATTTGTGCGAGGAATTGGCAGGAATCTGCGACGAAAGTGCTTTTGAGGAAAAAGGACTTGAGAAAAGGCCGACATCGCTTTGTCGCAGGGCTGGTTCTGGGCGATTTGAGGTTTTTTTGTTGTGCGTCTCGTACATGCGGAATTTGGAGCTGTTGTAGGTAGTGTCGTGCGTTGTAAAAGGAGCAGGACGGAGCACAGTGAACGGAGTTTCGAATGAGCGATCGAAAGGAATTGATTTCGTGGAACACCACCGCCGTCGTGGCCGCCGCGTAGTTGAATTGTTTCGAGGACGCTTCGTGGACACCCGTCGACAGCACGAGTCGTGCCGTTTGATTTTCGTTGGTTGAGGTTAACAGATCGTCGCGAAATTGAAGGGCAAAAAGCGTAAAGTAGACATATTGCAGACGCGAAAAATTCCGTTGGTTTTTTGTGCCCCCGATGTCTAGTGCTGAAATCATTGACCAATCCGTTGAGCCGCCAGCCTCTAAGAAGCGGAAGCTGACTTCGACGCCATCGCTGCAGGGACAGGGATCCGGAGCCGGTGACAGGGAGCAGTGCAACACTCAGGAGTCGCAAGTGAGGAAATCGTTGTCGCACGGCTCGCAGGGGGAAGCTTCCACTTCGGTTGAGGAAATCGCTGGAGCAGCAGAAGCAGTTGGTAGTGCTACACCAGGCGCCCCAAACTCGACAAATTCGAGCGCTAAGGCACCAGTAGATCTGTCCTTGTCGAGCGAGAGCTCGTCGAATTCGCAGCCGCATTTGTCGCCGTCGAAACCGAGAGGGGGAACCGGAGCAGTCGCCGTAGCGGCCGTAAATAGTGTTGCCAATCGGCCAAGAACGTCAGATCTGAGTTCGAGTTCGTCGTCAGTCGCCGCGTCAGAAACAATAACAATGGCTGCCAGCGCGAACAATAGTTCTGGATCAAACGCCGCGGAAATAGATGAAGCCCTTTACTCGCGCCAACTTTATGTCCTGGGTCACGATGCAATGCGTCGCATGGCCAGTTCGGACGTGCTGGTTTCCGGTTTGGGAGGACTCGGTGTCGAGATAGCCAAGAACATCATCCTGGGAGGTGTCAAGTCTATTACTTTGCATGACAAAGCGGTTTGCACGGTGAGTACCTTATTTATTAATTTGTGCTAATGTGTCTTGCAGCAACCGAATATTCCTTGAAAACGCATCCTTCAATCAGAAGTTGCGGATTTCATCGCTAGAAAATTCCAGAACAAAGATTGTCTTATCTGCAAGTCTTCCTCTCGCCTTGTTGAGGTTATGAAAGTGTAAAGATCGATAAAAATGATTTTCAACTTTCCGTGTCTTGTTTTTGTAACAAAGAAGAGGTGAAAAGTTACTTTTACCATTCAGTGAGTCATCGCAATAACATGTCGTTACTCCTCGGAGAAAAGCATCAGACCATCATTTCATAAATGTGAAAACTGTTTGGCCCAGAATGTGACTAACATTCTTTCCGACAATTGTCTCCACCCGCTATAAATAGAAAATCGAAGTTCTATTTGATGGAAAAATTTCAGTTCTCCGGTGAGCTGTCGACCTCATACATTAAGTAAACTGAGCAATTATGTTTCTTGTGGTCTGGTGACTTGATGTTTGATTTTTGATTAAACTTGTATCGTAGATTCCAATTAGCCGGCAACGAAATGTTTACATGCATATTCAAAGACGGTGGTGGATACTTCACGAATATTTTGAGGCAATTGACGAAACTTCGACTGAGTCACTGGAGGCAAAGAAAACGTGTTTAGTGAATTGCGTTTCGCTAGGCATTGAACTTGAAACCGTTTGAATCAAATCAACAAATCATGTTGCCGAAAAGTCTGATATAGTATCGCACATTTGAGTGCCGTTTAGTAATCTCACGTGATGCATTTATATGGCATGTATGTTTGAGATGGAAACGAAAAGAATTCCAACTGGGAGATATGAGTTTCAAGACATCATAACTTCGACAAAATTTGGGAATATTAGTTAGTTCAGTATAATTGTTTGCCATTTATTTCTCAGAAGTACTAAATAAATTCATCGAAAAAGTCGAATGTGACTTAACGCACTCTAGTCGAGAAGATGATTTTAGATGGATAGTTATTAAAACTCATCCCCCATACTGTGTTACTTATCTTGTGTCCCAATACACAATATTCGGTCTATCATCACATTTGACGCGTATATTCTGGTTTCATCACATCATCGAAAATGAAGCTACTTATGTATTCTATAGCAACCACTTTTTAACTTAAAAGAACAAGAACCTGATTAGGACTTTACATTTTCAAAATTGTTTTGTTGATGCCAGCTTAACACAAATGTCACAACATTTGAAATCTCGCATAACCATCTGATTAAAAAGCACAATAAAGTTTGTTGTTTTCTCTTATGAGGATTCACTATTCACAAAATAGAAGTTAAAAAGATAACTTACATTGCAACGTTCCGTATTGGAAATGTTTTGCCTGAAAAGGATATTACCGTGTTTATTGCGACTTTTCAGGGTTTCCTACTTCCGAGTGGGCTGCAAGCAACAGACATTCAAGTAAACGTCACTAAAACAACAAACTAAGCACGTAATTCTCTGTCTTTGTTAAACACTTCTTTTTTTTAAATCTTGATTCTCGCCTATTCGTGAATGTGACCCACATGATGGCCCACGCCACCTAAATGATAATTCTAATGACAGCCAGTAAGGACTTGTACCGCGTGAACAAGAATTCCACCATCAGTTGTAGGCATTGCTATATCGCCCTCAATGTGAAAACCAACATGATATACCTTGTATGCATTGCTCAAAATTCCAACGCTGCCACGATTCCAGAATTACTCAAAAAAAAAAAATACTCAAAAGAACATTTGAGGGTGTGCACTCGTTTAAGATGAAAATTGTTTTGAGTGCAACATATTTGACATAGCTAGTAGACATGAGTATGAATCAAGACATTCAGTACGGCGGTACAATTAATTGTTCGGCTTCAGATTATTAATAAATAATTCAATCGACTCAACCCCGAGCGACTTTAGAGAAAAGGTAAAGTTGAGCGGAATATTTCAAACCGTTTTGAACACATTTCTATTACCTGATGCTCGCCAAGTGCCAGCTGCTTATTGTCCAGACGAATCAATTGGCATTACTACTTTTTAAAGGATACACCTCATTTATTGCTCCTATTATGAAGTTTACTATCAAAGGCATTCTGATTTTCTTCTAAATATTGCTTGCATAGGCTTAGATGTGCGATTGATGTCAAAAGAAGGGTTGACCATTATTTTTTGGGTGTAGAGAGATTCCTCATTTACTGCAAAGAAATGGATAATGCTAACAATTCTCACTCGGAAATATAAACGACAAGTTAAAATGAAGTGCAAAAGGTTAAATTAATTCTGTCCTGTGAATTTCATTATTTTATGGCTAACATAAAATTGAAAGAAGAAAAATTACTTAAATCATATCCCATGCTGCAAACGTTCTCCACTTCTATGCAGTAGCACAAAAGGGCCTAGGAAGCTATCGAAAACCAAGCAGCTATTTTGCAAATAAGATATAAAAAGCCAATCTGCCAAAAAGCTGCCAGAGTTGAAGTTGAATTTTGCGCCACAAATTCGTCGAGGTTGCTCACTGCCTTTTGTAGCTGTCTTAATTAAAAATATTTTCGTTTGAGAAACTGTGTTGTGGCTTTCTAGCTTGTTGTCTCGTATGAATTATACATGGTGGCAATAGGAAATTCCATCTCAGTGTTGCGCAGTCGCTTTAGATCAAGATTTTTCTTCTTCCACTATCTTGAGTGGAAATCCTGTTTCATTTGTCATTCTACACTTGTCGGAACATTGATCCTATATGGATCTTTCTTTCACTTGTCACCGGATTCTATCCAGTTCCTTCTTATTTTATATTATTTCATTATTCTCTGCACATATCAAATTATTTGGAGGTGACACGGTGTTAGCTAAGGGTGTTTAATCAGCTCATTAGTCATATGTTTGTCGAATCGCTTAAAATTTAACACTCTCTACATCGCTTCGTAGTCTTCAGGATATCGATAACAACAACCAGGTAGATCATTCGAGATTCCTTGGACCTTTTCTAAAAGTTCGCGCGGTGTCTTCTGTTGTTTTCTTGTAAAAAAGCTCGTTTAATGCATGCCTCGCTCCCGCAGCATTTATACCTGGCCCAACCGCATTGATTAGCAATTTTTTAGTGTCGTCATATTTACACCTATGAAACTGGTTGTCTTATGTTCGTGTCTCAAAAGAAGACGTTTCCTATTTATATTTTCAAAAATTTCAGATTCGAGATCTTTCGTCGCAATTTTACTTGACCAAAGATGATGTTGGCCGGAATCGGGCTGAAGCATCGTGCTCTCAACTATCTGAGCTTAACAATTATGTTCGAACCAGTGCATATACCGGAGACCTGACAGACGATTTCCTTAAAAGATTTCGTGTTGTTGTACTGACAGCATCGTCACTCGCCGAACAGAGAAGAATTGCAAAATTTGCACATGAAAATGATATTGCTGTTATTTTAGCAGAAAGTCGCGGCATATTCTCTAAAATATTCTGTGATTTCGGCGACAACTTCACTATTTACGATACAAATGGCGTTCAACCAATCACAACAATGATAGCGGGAATAACACGCGAAGCCGAGAGCATAGTGACTTGTTTAGATGAAACCCGGCACGGATTCGAAGACGGAGACTATGTAACATTCTCTGAGGTGAGTAGAGATCAGGGAAGTGTAAATTGATTGTAAATTAACAGTGAATAAAATATGGATATAGGTACAAGGTATGACAGAATTAAATGGGTGCAATCCTATCAAGATTAAAGTGCTTGGGCCGTACACATTCAGTATTGGCGATACCACGAAATTTAGCGAATATATTCGAGGTGGCATTGTAACACAAGTGAAAATGCCGAAAACGATGAGCTTCAAGTCGTATGATCAAGCCGAGAAGGAGCCAGAATTCCTGGTCTCTGATTTCGGCAAATTCGATCATCCGCCAACATTGCATGCTGCTTTCACTGCATTACACGAATTCGTAGAAGCTGAAGGTCGTGAGCCACGACCATGGAATGAGGAAGATGCTAACAAACTCTTGGACTTAACGAAGAACATCAATGCCGATTTGAATGAGAATTTAGTTAAGACATTTGCTAAGGTAAAATGTTTCCTTTTCTTTTGTATTTCCTAAACTAATCCGAGAACCGTAGACTTGCTGCGGAGATTTATGTCCTATCAACGCCAGTATTGGTGGCATAGTAGCTCAAGAAGTTCTGAAGGCCTGCAGTGGAAAGTTCACGCCGATTTATCAGTTCTTGTATTATGATGCAATCGAATGCTTGCCGGACAACGTTGCTGAAGAAGATTGCCAACCGACTGGTAGTCGTTATGATGCTCAAATTGCTGTTTTCGGACGAAAGTTCCAGGAAAAATTAGGAAACTTGAGGTGAGTTACATATATTACAAATTCGTCGCAATGAAAGTCTAAAACTGGCGCATTCAAAGGTATTTCATAGTTGGCGCCGGTGCAATAGGCTGTGAATTACTTAAAAATTTCGCCATGATCGGTATCGGAGCTGGAAATGGCGAAATAATCATCACCGATATGGATCTAATCGAGAAATCGAATCTCAATCGTCAATTCTTGTTCCGGCCCCATGACGTACAAAAGCCCAAGGCTGTAACAGCTGCCGCAGCCGTAAAACGAATGAACGAGGAAGTGAAGGTGACGGCCTACGAGCTCCGTGTGGGAGTTGAAACAGAGAAAGTATTCTCTGAAGACTTTTTCGGCAAATTGGATGGCGTAGCGAACGCTTTAGACAATGTTGATGCCCGCATTTATATGGATCGTAAATGTGTGTTCAACCGAATACCGCTTGTCGATTCGGGAACATTAGGAACAATGGGCAACGTACAAGTTATTATTCCATTCTTAACCGAATGCTACAGCTCGTCACAGGACCCTCCAGAAAAGAGCATTCCAATTTGCACGTTGAAAAACTTCCCCAACGCCATCGAGCACACACTGCAATGGGCACGCGACGTCTTCGAGGGAGTTTTTGTTCAACATGCTGAAAATGCCTCGCAATATATTTCAGATCCGACATTCATTGAACGTATTCTAAAGCTGCCAGGGGTGCAGCCGTTGGAGATTCTTGATTCTGTTAAGGTGAGTTCCACTAACGTTTTATACGCTGTGAAAAAGGTATTTAAAACTGAACTGAATTTTCTAACGGCACAGACTGCTCTCATCGACGACAAGCCGAAAGACTTTGCGGATTGCGTCAAATGGGCTCGGTTTCACTGGGAGGAGCAATACTGCAATCAGATTAAACAACTGCTTTTTAATTTCCCGCCGACACAATTGACTTCGAGCGGTCAGCCATTCTGGTCTGGACCGAAACGGTGTCCTGAGCCATTAGTATTCGACGTAAATGATCCATTGCATTTAGACTATGTTTTAACGGCAGCCAATCTTAAAGCAGAAGTATATGGAATCCCGCAGGTGCGAAACAGGCAGAAGGTAGCTGAATTTGTTTCTGCAGTGAAGGTGAGGATAGAATTTAGTAGTAGCGTCCATGCAGCGCATGAAACTGGATATTGTTTATTCTCGCAGGTACCCTCGTTTGTCCCCAAATCAGGCGTTAAAATTGAAGTGACCGACGGAAGCACTAATAACACATTCGACCATTCGAACGAAGAGATCGATCAAGATCGTGTGAACAAGATTCTCACGGAATTGGCTTCATTAGGGAAACTCGATGTTAGGATTAAGCCTCTAGAGTTTGAGAAAGACGATGACACAAATTTTCACGTGGACTTCATCGTCGCAGCGTCGAACCTTCGCGCTGCCAATTACAAGATTCCACCAGCCGATCGACACAAATCCAAATTGATTGCAGGCAAAATTATTCCGGCGATCGCAACCACAACATCAGTAGTATCAGGTCTCGCTGTTTTCGAAATTATCAAATTAGCACAAGGGTAGGTTATCGCGCACTCTTGATCCGTATTAAAAGTTAATCTGATTTTTTTTTTATTTTTTATTTGCAGATACAAAACTCTAGATCGTTTTAAGAATGGTTTCACGAACTTAGCGCTACCATTCATGGCCTTCTCCGAACCGATCGCAGCTGAAAAACAGACATTCTACGGCAAGGAGTGGACATTGTGGGATCGATTCGAGGTCAAAGGCGAGATGACATTGAATGAATTCCTCGACTATTTCAAGAACGAACATAACTTGAAAATCACCATGTTGTCGCAAGGTGTCGTGATGTTATATTCATTCTTCATGTCGAAGGCGAAATGTGCCGAACGGCTGCCGCTCATGATGACTGAAGTAGTGCGACGCGTTTCAAAGAAGCCAATCGAACAGCACGAGAGGTCCCTGGTATTCGAAATTTGTTGCAACGATGAAGACGGGAACGATATAGAAGTTCCCTACGTCAGATACACTTTGCCCTAAGGAGATATAATGTTTCATTTGAGTGTTGATATAATTATATTATTTTTTTCTCTCGATTGAAATAAAAAGAATAATGAAAATAAAATATATATTTATAAATAAAAGATAGAATAAAAATTTGTGAAAAAGAATTGGAAAAAATTGAAATAATGAATATCATTTTACGGAATGAATGAAACAGAGAGATTAAAAAAAAGAAATCAAAAACGTCTGCAGTACCGAGAGGAAGTAGTAACTGGAAACAAATAAAAATCATTTTTATTGGTTTTCGCTTTAATTTGTGTTTTATATAAGATGAACTTATTGCCAATTGGCTCATCCGCCAATGATTCCGGGGCCGGTGTTTAATTTGAAACGGCCGAGTGATTCCTAGAACCGTGAGAGATACGTGTTTGAAGTGTAGAGGCAGGAGATATGTCCAGTAGGTGATCCGAGAAGCTATCAGCAAACCCTTGCTAGCCGTTACAAACCTAAAAACATTAAAAACGCACGCGACTATTTATCTATGCCAATGCTCGATTCGTGTCTGTGCGCTCTCAATTATAATGACACAGTAAGGATGAAGGAAACTTGTAAAAAATCCAGGGTAGATGCTTTATTAAGAACTAATGTAGGCCAAGACGCGACTTGCAATGTCTATCCATCGATTATGCTTCTATTTACTATGTTGTGTGCTTGCCAATAATACTAACTTGCGTGCAGTGTCAATTGAAAATAGTCGAATATCTTTCCAGTTAATAAAAGGAGGTTCAAGTGTTTGCTGTTAAATGAATAGTAAAGTCGAAAACTGAATTAAATTTCGCAATAAAGGCCATGTTCTTAATTGCCTTGTTTTTTTTGGGTCCAGTTATCGATTCATGCACCGAAGACAGTTGACCATTGTTATCTAAGCGCTTTTTAGTTCAATTAAATGAAAACACAAAAATTTTGAAAAATTTAATCTACTTTAATTCTCCGCAGGAATAAATTACAACTTTTTGAGTCGGCGTTCCTGACTTAGCACCACATCGTTCTATCTTACGAACAACGTCTGCACCGCTGATGACATGTCCAAATACAACATGTTTGCCATCCAACCAGTCCGTTCTGGGAGGGAAAAAAAGTTAGATATAGCATTGAAAACAATTGCTCATTAAGTACTTAGTTGTGCATATGAAAAACTGCGATCCGTTTGTATTTGGTCCAGAATTAGCCATTGATAGCGTTCCAAATCCGTTATGTTTCAATGTAAAATTCTCATCTGCAAACTTTTTGCCGTAAATCGATTTTCCGCCAGTTCCATTATTGTTGGTAAAATCGCCACCTTGGCACATCTGAAAAGGATGCGATCAACTTTATGCTGAAAGGCAACTCGAAATATCAAGCTCACAAATTCCGGAATAATTCGATGAAATGAACTACCCTTGTATCCGAAGCCCTGCTCATGTGTGCATAAGCTTCGAAAGTTTTCAGCAGTTTTTGGAACCACATCTTCTCGCAAAAGCATCACAATCCGTCCGGCATCATTGCCACCAATCCGAATATCAAAATAAACTTGAGGATTTCGTTTTTCTGGCTTTGATATGACTACTGGCGTTGTTGATTCGGTTTCCTATATGAATCGAAATATTTCTAAGGATCAATTTCACTGATTGTTCAAATGGAATACCAACCACTTTTGATTTTTCCTCTTCGGATTTTTCATTTTCAGCAAGTGTCGCACCGGCGTGCCTTTGCAGCCAGTCATCATCGGCCCACACTGGTTTTATACTTCCTTCTTTCACTCGAACTGGTTTCGCTAGATTTACACGAATCGTTCTTCCGCATAGTTCAGAATCATTCTAGAAAATGTGTTAAGGTTGAAAAACGTTCCTTTAACCGATTTATTTTTAAAGATAAAACTGATTAATAAAACAGAACATTGAATAAAGTTTCTTTGTTCAAAATTTAGCTTTGTAGTTAGTTATTTTGGTGCCGGAACCTGGGCCTTGATTTTAATGTTTTAAGGATGCATGACATCTGGCTGCAACTTTTTTGGTTCATTCTGAAGGGCAATTCACAAGAAACACTTTATTAAGGCGGATAGTAAGCTAAAGAAGTATGAAAATATTGCGTTTGAAATATAATTTGGCATATTTTCTACGGCAAGAAATCCAACTTTGGGTTTCTATTCCTAACTTTATCCAAATATTGATAGGATAGATTTATTTCAGTGCAGTGAAGCAATCAGAGAAATTTAAACATCAACCGAATTTATCTAAAGACGTGATGGGCGCATCATTGGGAACGGGAAAGAGATCAAATAACTGCCTTAATACTTCTATCGGTTAGACGCTGGTATTCATTAATTTCAACATTAATTCTGCGGCATTTCGCACGTTACAGATGAAGAGCGCAAATGAATATCTCGATGAAGTGGATGCAGCAGCGTTTTTTTTTAAATTGAATAAACCATCAGGCATCGATCGAATAAGGGCGGAATTACTGAAGGCAAGGCAAATGATCGTTCGCGTGCGGCTCTTCAACTTACTAAACAGTTTTCGGAACCTGAAACAGTTCGTTATAATACCTTGAAACCCTGAAATAGTTTGAGAAAGCATAATCTGACCAATACATAAAGAAGGCAATAAAACTAAAATAGCATTTCCTTGCTGTTCATTTCATATAAAATCTCAACACAAATATTCAAGGACTAGTTATAATTTAACATTATCACATCTTACAATGTGAACCCGATGGGAGGTCTCAATCCAAAATATTCTACTACTAGATCGAGAACACTGGCCGCGATGGAACTAGGAGATCACGATCCGATATGGACTGCAGCGCCAGCAGAGAAGAAAATAAATTTAGCACTTACCATATTATCAATTGCGGCTGCGGCATCTTCTGCCACTTCGTATTCAACAAATGCAAATCCGCGATGCTTTTGTGTTTCATAATCTACGGGCATTTGAATATCTGCTATATCCCCAAATGGGATAAATGCATCATTTAGTAATTTCTCCTCAACTTCGTCTGCCAAACCGCCTACATATATGGTACGCTTGTTATTCGACATGTTACTGAAAAAAATTACATGTCGCAATTGTATTCAAAGAAACATTAAATTATTTAAATTCTCACCGATGACGACTCTCCAGGCAGGATCCAGGTACAAATTTTCGCCGGCAACAGTTTGTTATATATCTGTCAATGTCACGTCAAAACGTAAACAAACTGCATTTGTCCCCTAAAATCTGCTTAATACCAGTGGCTCTAAAACTTTGAATTCAATTTCTTTTTCAACTAGGACGCACCAGAGAACACTTCGCAATGCGACAGTTGTCTGGATGACTGATCACGATATCTTTTTTTTATCTGTCAACATTCCGGCAGCTCGACTCATGCCGTGTGTGTGTTTTATCTATTAAATGCATTAAGAGACCCGAGACTGATTGTACAGTTGGTAGAATAGCAATTTAGTAGCGGTCTCACAGTCTGGTTGCACGGAAGATGAGTGATAATAGTTCCGATGAAGATTTGGCGCCCGACTGGATTCCGTACAGTCAGCGGAGTGATTGGGCCGATGTCACCCCCATCGAACAGGACGATGGAGAGAATCCTGTCGTGGTAATAGCCTACAGCGAAAAGTGTAAATTATCAATTGTTGAAACTGGAAAAAAGTATTGATAAAATATTATCTTAAATAGTTAAAGACGTCTATGACTATTTTCGTGCCGTTCTTGCCTCATCGGAAAAGTCAATCAGAGCCTTGGATTTAACTCGAGATGCCCTCCGGCTGAATGCTGCTAACTACACGGTGTGGCAATATCGGTAAGTAAAGTTGAATCTCCAATTATTTTTGATGGTAAAAACTGTTTCTCTTGCGATTAGGCGCGATATTTTAAAGGAATTGAATTGCGACCTTTACAACGAACTGAACTACATTGAGGATGTCATTTCTGATAATCCGAAAAACTATCAAGTCTGGCATCATAGACGAGTAATCGTTTCATGGCTGAACGATCCATCGGATGAATTGCGCTTAACTGAAAGTGTTCTTAGTATGGACTCGAAAAATTATCATGCATGGCAACATCGTCAGTGGGCAATAAAAACATTCAAGTAAGTGTGACTAAAAATTTTCAAGGGAAAACTTTGAATTTCTTATGAACGAGCCATTAAATTCACTTCATACAGGTCAGATACCAGAATGTGTGACTATAAATGAATTTATAGAACGCAAAACCTCTTCATAGCGATAAAACTTGTTGAAAATAATCTTTTAAAACTTCGAGACATTTCCTACTGTAGTTCATTCACAGTAATAATAAACTTGGAAATTTTAAATTGATGCAATTTTGTAGAATATTGAGCGCGGTTTAATCGCTAGAATGAACCAAATTAACGCAACAGGTGCCGCATTCATTTAATACTCGTGACAATGATAGTTGGACTTATTTGTCCTGACTAGCATGTAACACTATAAGACAAAACCAACCTTGTAAACGCGACAATTGCTTCTATCTTATTAAGAGTAAAGTTGCTAAAACCAGACCAAGGATCCACTTACGTTATTGGTAGTATAAATGGGCAATGTGGAGGTGTTGAATCGATGAATGCCCCGCAAGATAGTCACAGCTAAGTTGTTAGAATTTCATCTATATTCGTCGTGTTGAATACTGCAATACTTAAGGAATATAAACTAGATAATACTGCTCTCAATAAGAGCGCACTGTTTAATGTTGGACTTTGGAACACGAATAGTACAAAGACATTCAATTTCATCTTTCAAAGCGAAAATTGAGGCTGAAAGTGCAACTTCATGTAGCAAAAAGGGAAATATCAAATTCAGATATGGAATACCGAAAGTTTTCACCGAGTAGTCTGCTATAGAAGCTACCACCCACAGGGAGCAGAGGGACAGGATGTTCTCCTCGTCTACCTTTTCCAACAAATGATAAACGTATTAATTACTTCTGTCAAACTCCCGATTAATTTCAAGAAAGCGAACTGATACTGATGCATGGATACATCAACCCTTAGGTTGGGCGATTTTACGACAAAAAGATTAAAGTAATTCGAGAAAATGCGGCC
The DNA here is from genome assembly GCA_954870665.1 of Stratiomys singularior. Classification (NCBI taxonomy): domain Eukaryota; kingdom Metazoa; phylum Arthropoda; class Insecta; order Diptera; family Stratiomyidae; genus Stratiomys; species Stratiomys singularior. The sequence goes on along the minus strand of OX940881.1, from coordinate 5,043,064 downwards.
ATTGTAAAATTCCTCATATCTTTGTGATACAATTACGAATTAAAGCAAGAAAGGATACAAAGATCTCAACTCGTCTGAAGCCTTAGACTATAGTCTTAGTATATAGCACAGAAACTCAATAAAGTTCATTCACAGTATCAGAAAATACTTTTGAATAAAAAAAAAATAGTAAAAACATAAAAGTCCGCGGCTAATTTCCCTAGCCCTTTATTTTTTATGCAGATGAAAATAAAAATTATTATAAATATATAAAATATATTATAAAATATATATATATTATATATTATATAATATATTTTATATAAAATAAATATATATATTATAAATATATATATATAAAACTTTTCATTCAAACTAAACAAGAATAAAATATAATTTTTCTTACAGCCTTTATGACGACGAGTTAGCGTATGTAGATCGTTTAATATCAGAGGATGTACGAAACAATTCAGCGTGGAATCAAAGGTATTTTGTGCTTAAATATTTCGGTTTTACACCTGAAGTGATTGAACGTGAAACACAATATGCCATGAATCGTATCCGTCTGATTAAGAACAATGAAAGTGTGTGGAATTTCCTTGGTGGAATATTGCAGGACGGTGGAGCATCAGCACACCAATATGAAGAGGTAAATTAAACATCGAAACTGCATTTGGCGTGAAAACAAAAAATGCTAAATATAATTTTCTCCGTCTATACAAATTAGATTGTGTATCTCTAGCCACCTTGCTTAAATTAAATTTACTTTACCTTGATGAATTATGAATGCGAAAATGAATCATTCCGATTGTTTTATCTTCCATGAAGAACGTGAGTAAATACACGTTAAGCTTCTGTGTATCTTTTTCAATACACAAGATTTCGGAAAAGACCAGAACATCTTTATTTTAACAACCGATATTTGCATAAATAGTAACTTGTAGGATTTTGTATTTAGTCAAGTTTGTTGTTCGAATTAAATGAAACGTCCAGGGTAAATTTGAAAATGGAACTAAATGCAAACAACGATGTTCAAGTCGTCAAGTAAAATATTTTTTAAAGTATAAATAATCACTTAGGCAAGATTCATTCTGAGCAACAATTAAACAACGTTCCAAATCAAAATAACGTTGAAAGATCGTTTATGTTTTGTATTCGTAGTTTTGCGTTTCCTATTGACTGATTTACGTTTCTTTTATTCCCCAGTTTACTCCTTTTTGCACCATAAGCTTTCAAAAATTAATAAATTAAACAATAAACTTGTATGAGCCATGTAATTTTACAATTATTTACAGGTACTATCATTTTGCGAAGAACTATATGCAAATGGCGTTCGATCCCCGTACTTATTAGCATTTCTAATTGATTTATATCAAGAAAAATCCTTACAAGACGACGATTTAGCTAGTAGAGAGGTTATCGCCAACAAAGTGTTCGATCTATGCGACGCAATGATGCGTGAACACGATATAATTCGTAAGAAATATTGGCAATATATTGCAGACAGTTTCCGATTAAAGCTGAAAAGATGTACAACCAATGCAAATGAAGCGGAATGTGATGGAACGCCTTAATTATTAACGATATTATAATTATTTCCCAACCATCCGCAAATCAAGTGGGAACTTTACAATGAGATACAAATATTGTATATTAGCGAAGTAATTTTATAAAAACAAAATAGAAAGAACAAATGATAGTAGGGTTTTAAAAGGAAATAAAGCGTGGTTTGCTTTAAACTAAGTCAAAAACTCTTGTGTTTTGTTTTTCGGCTGTTAAGATTCTATATCGTTTTGTCAATGCTCTGTTTGAAAATTATTTATGTCTGACCTTGTTGGGTGAATTCTTACGAACAATTGACGCTACATGTAGTCTCTACAAATTAGTAATTTGTTGAGCAAGACAACAATTTGATCACGTTACAAAGATAAGGTACACGATGTTACTTTTAGGGGCGGTAAAAAAAGAGTTTGAGGAACGTTTAGTACGTGTGTTGAGTTCCGGTTAAAAAAATTCATATAAATTCAAAAGTTTGTTTTATCAGTGAGTGGTCTTTGCTCGTGTGTTATGCAAGTTTTTACATGCTTTTTACGCACTACATGCTTTTTACCACGATGTGCCGTAGACATGTAATGGACACGCAGGTAGGTGAACAAAGTTATTTCTGATATTGTAGTTGAAAGCCAACTTGGTGGATTTTCGGGGAAACCTATAGAGGAATTGTAAAAACTGGACAAATTAAAAAAGAATATTTTTAACAGACTTATGATATCCGTAATAAACAGGTGATTCAAATGCATTACACGGAGTCAGTTCAGTCGGACAAAAAAATAGTCAATTTGGTTCTTGTATAAAATTTCCTGAGAAGTTTTTAAAAAGATAAGTTCACAACGCATATAGCTAGAGATAATTCAATCATTTTTTGAGTTAGGTCCTGCATAACACTGAAGACTTTCAAGTTATCCTGGATTATGTTTTGATGGTTAATTTTATACACAAAGTTTGAGAGCTGTATTCTTCAATAATTCCGAGCACGTGTCGACCATTTGTTTGGTCGTCGACAGCATGTCGACCATGTTTACGTATTTGTTAACGCTGAGCACTCTTGGCATAATATACCCTGCCACTCTAACTTTATCCTCATAATATTTCGTTTTGTTATGTCCTAGAGCTCTATAAGCCAATCGTCTAGCATTTTATATGCTCTTATATTTCATTCAAACGAAGGAAGAGGGCAACGTACGATTTGGGTGCGAAAGAGATTGTGGTCGAACCAAGGCTAATGTTCACAAATAGTTGGGAAGCCAGTAATGCTGCGGGTTTGCGGAACTAGACGGAACAAAATATGAGCTGACTTCGTCTGACCAAGTCGAATATGAGCAGTTTGTTGGTTCCCACCAACCAATTCGAAATTGATAGATGAGATGTCGCCTCTCACCATGACAATTGTACACCATTCTCTTCCTTGACAACAACGGTCGGAAGTCGTGAAAACAGTCAAAAATTTGATAACTTATACATAATTTGAAACTTAAAATCAACAAAATACCTACAGGACTGAGATTAAATAAATGCACAAATAATTGCATCAGTTACGTTATTGATGTATCAATAAATATATTAATTCCATTTCATACGTCTTTGTGGTTGGATGGCGAAGGCTATTTACGCCCGCCCCATTAGCCCAAGGGCTATGTACACTGACTCCTCTCACGACCTGCGAACATTGGACTTTTTTATGTTTAAAGGATTATCAAGCCATTACCATTCGTCTTTCAGGAAATGAGTTACAATCACTACAGCGTACTTCACCCATAAAATCTTCACAGCATCTATGAAGGACCAGGAAAGTGAGATAACTACGTCCAGGAATACTGTAAAGTGATGTGTCATTTTGATGGATAACTTATACCCATCAATGCATATTTAATCTCTTCGATTTTACTCCTGACGTCATGTGTCGCTTTGAACGGTTCAACTCCAGGACCACCAGCGTATATCATTTTCTGATTCCAGAAGAGCTCTAAAGATAAGCGACCCGGCATGTTCAACCCGGAGTTGCTGAATGGACTCTTAAGCCTTCCGGACCGCTGGCGAGCGTGAACTTGACTTGCATCTTGTTCAATAAAATTTTTCGGATCACAAACAACTGTGCATTACTTCTGATAATGCAATCCTAATATCATTTTTCGCTCCCCTCAAAAATAATCACATGAATAAATATCGTATTTAATTTGAAATTGCCTTTTTGAGGAATTCGTTTAGAAAGGGATATATAGTGGTTATATATCCCTATGTACGATGTGGCTACCAACACTTTATTTACACATCTAAAGTCGACATAAAAGACAATAGTATTCTAAAATTAGATGAAGCAAAGAATCAACCATATGTTTGTTTGTTTTCACATGTTTTTAATCGTCGCACACATGTTGTAGGCACGTTTTCTTAGCTAATTATCTACAGGACTAAATCGTGCAGTCTTGAGCTTGTAAGAGCTTTCGACACCACAAGTTGTATCAATACGTTTTCAACTGTATTCAATCAAACTAATCAGTCCACACCTTGTAATTGTTGTCAGCACGCAAATACTTGTTGAATAGGTTAAAGTGCTAGCAGGATATATTGTACGCTATCAAAATCCTGATATTGTTTCTACCTTCGAAAAGTTTAGGGATGTGTAGTATTTTGATATGTTTACGTGTTGCATCAAGAATTCTATTCTAAGCGTTTAGTTATACGAACATCATGAACTGATCCTGTATTTATCTTGGATCTTGGGCAGCTGTTATGGTTACGTAACGCTCATATTTTTCCATCGCCACACCGGTCTCAAGGAAGATCACATAAGACTCAAAACACTCTTTCGAATTGATTTGATTCAATAGTTCAATACACCAACGCATCCCTATAACCTAGCGTTGTTCTAGGTCCTTTCTCTTGGCAATTATAATGAGTTTTTGAATCGATAGAAATATACGTTCGAATGGGGTTTGTGTGGAGTTTTGTTATCTTTTACTGGAATGCTAACCATTTGTTGACGAAAAGTCCATTACATTAGATATAGGCAATTAACTTAACGTTATTTAATACAATCAATCGGTCATCTCCTTGGAGATATGTGTGTAATAACAAATTATTAGGTTGCGGCTACGGTCTGGTTTTATCATTCCGAAATTGATTCCGAAGCACAGTAGTTATGGGACCGCAATTTGTGGAAAAAATCCAGAAAAATATTTAAGCGAATTAAATGAAAAAATAATGTAAAAAGTAGTTTCGTTCCAATTGCAATCCAATGAATGTTTAAAAAAAAAATGTTTTTCCTTTATGGTGTAATAATTATTGTCAAAATTCATGAAATTTTCGCACAAACGTCGCAGAATATCAATGTGTGTAGGTTTAATTTTGCGAATCGGCAATTCAGAAAAATTCTCATCAACTATTTCAAATAGTATTTGTCAACGAAGTGGACAATGACGCAGCGTCTAAAGCTTTGGATGTGGCAATATCTTTCTTGAAGAAGAACCCAAGTTATGGAATATCAGTACAAGTTTCTTCTGTTGAAGGAAATCGAACGGATTCAAAAGGATTATTAGAAACAGGTATGTTTGTTGAGAGTTCAGCATAGAATATTGAAAACATTTCAGTGATTTGAACATTGATTAAATTCAATCGGAAGTGATGAATCTTTTTAGGGATTTAATTTTAAATTTCAGTTACAGAGGGTAGTCGAGTTTTTATCATTATATTGTTACTTATCCGTCAATTTTAATTTCATAGTATGCACTAAATATTCTGAAGCACTAAATGCAAATCAACCACCGCATGTGGTGCTTGATACCACTAAAAGTGGTGTTGCATCTGAAACAGTGAAATCGTTCACGTCAGCACTAGGATTACCTACGGTCAGTGCTTCATTCGGTCAGGAAGGAGATCTGCGGCAATGGCGGGATTTGGACGATGCTAAACGTAATTATTTGTTGCAGGTGAGATGAAAATCAACTTGATTTTACTTTCAACTTGGTATTATTTGTAAATTATTCAAAACAGAATGCTTCCCCTGTTTTCTTTATACCATTCATGATTTTTTAAGACCAATTTTTTGTGGCATCAGAAATGTATTTCTTAAGTATGTATCGGTAACTTAATACTCTTTGTGTAGCGTAATTGTTGGCATTATCGGATGGTTTCTCAAATCACAAATAAGCTTAAATCCTTGTTCGTATTCTACCGAGCGTATTTTGGTTTCGGTTGTCTATGCTTCTTATTGAAGCCTTTACTAACTCTCACAGATATTTTGCTACACTAACTCAAGTTTGTTCAATCTTCAACTCATTCTGGGCGTGTTGGGTTCAAGTGTTGATAGTTCATGTAGAGATATTATAATTTGGCTTTCGAAAATATTCTTTATTTCTTTATTATTGAAATTAATAGGTGATGCCACCGCCTGATATAATACCTGAGGTAATTCGAAGTATCGTTACTTATATGAACATCACAAATGCAGCGATTTTATATGATGATACTTTTGGTGAGTAACAATAGTAATATAGTCTGCAGGATTGCTAAACGCTAATTCGTTTCTAATAGTGATGGATCATAAGTATAAATCTTTGCTACAAAATATACCAACACGCCACGTCATCACTGCTATTGTAAAGGACGGTGAACGTGAACAGCAAATAGAGAAACTCCGAAACTTGGACATCAACAATTTTTTCATATTGGGAACGTTACAATCAATCAAAGCAGTCCTAGGTAAATTTTCTTGATTTTTCAATTTTTTCGAATAATTCCTTAATAGAATGAAATATGTTAAATTATAAGATATAAGAAAGATTAATTGTATTTATTGATTTTTGTTTACTTTAAATATTAGGCCAGCACTATTATAGATATCATATTTGAAACAAATATGATCTATTTCAATTGTTTTTTGCCTTCACGAGGACAATCTCACTCGCACGGAACCCGTTTTACCTCATGGCGAAAAAAATCCGGCACTCATTTTTTGCAGGCTTTTGATACAAAAGGGCTCAATGCTGACTTGAGATTAACTCACACATCCGATCTGCCGGAGCTTCTAGAGGGTCACTATATATGCGTGTCGCTGGAGTTGTCTTCATGGAACACAATTCTCTGCCATTCTCTTCCTATTGGCCAGTTCTGGCTACTTTTTGTTGATCGCCTACTTCAGAAGGTCTCTCTTTCACAGTAAGGAGCTGCACTGAGTGTCCGGGCACACGGCACAACTCACATTGGAGAATATCCTTCGGATTCAACAAATCACATATCAAAATGTGGCTAGTCGCTTTTCTAAGCTTTAAAATTCGGTAACAAGCTTCGCTGGTCCAGTTTAATTATCTTGTACGTTGTATTTTCAATGTTCAGTCGCTCTTCGTCGAAACTAATAATATATAATAGAAATAGGTCGACTTTGTAAGGATTAGATAGAGGAAATGTATTTTCGATAATTCATGCGAATTTTAATCAATGCAGACTCTTTGATGTGGTTTGGTAGATCATCTTAAACTCTTGAAGGATGCTGCACTAATTAATGCGCCAGCAGTCATGATTTGACCAATATTTTTTTAATGGTTGGTCTCACAGAGTGTGATATACTTTAATCATCGATTAAACCTAACTCATTGTTAAGCACTTCGAATCGATACAGCATTGAGTCCGTAAACTTCAAAATTTTTGTTTGGTAGCCTGTGTTGTGCTTGCATTTCGCAGCTATATAAAATATAAAACATACCGAACTGCTCCTATTAACATTTTCATCTTCAATGCGTTTTACTTCGAACGGAATTGATCAATGGCAAAGAACCCTTTAAAGAACACACTTACGTCTTTCCAATGAGTATAATATATCCGATTGAACTGTTCAACATATGTGATATACAAATATATTACAATAAATTAAAAATTAAATAACCATATAAAAATAATCAGTTCATTATAAGCAATAACACACTTGATTGTGTCTACTTTATTGCTTCTAGAATCGGCTAAGAGTGAATATTTTAAGAGAAATTTCGCTTGGCATGCAATAACTCAATACAAAGGAGATATTTCCTGTAATTGTGACAATGCAACAATCATGTTTCTGAAACCTAAAGGAGACGCTAAAAATCTGGACAGGCTTGGTTTGCTGAAGACAACTTATAATCTGAAGGAAGAGCCAGAACTTGTGTCGGCATTTTATTTCGATTTGGCTTTGAGAACATTTTTGGCAATAAAGTAAGTTGACGCAATCGATTGAAAATTTTCTTTGATATTTTAAAATTAATTTTATGACTTTTCAGAGAAATGTTTCAGGTCGGGGCTTGGCCTAAAAATTTGAATTATTTAAATTGTGACGATTATGATGGCACTAATACACCCGACCGAACATTGGACTTAAAATCATATTTTATCGGGGTAAAGGGATTCCCGAACGATCGCTGTTTCTTTCAGGGTTGCAGCTTTTAAGTAATCTTATTTTACTTTTTCAGGTTTCTGAGCCTACCAGTTATGGTAGTTTCGAATTAGTAACTAATCCGATTACACCATTCAATGGTTATAGTTACATGAAATTTGATATGGAAATAAGTGTGATTTCGATTCGAGAGTCTGCTTCAGTAAATACAAAAACAATTGGAACTTGGACTGCAGGCTTAGACAGTCAACTTCTCGTTACTGATTATCAGGAAATGAATAATTTAAGCGCGGCCGTAATCTATCGAGTCTATACAGTTGTGGTAAGTTTTCCAAAATAAATTTAAATTGTTAGTGTAGGAAGAACATGAAACCAAATCAAATCATGCACAAGTTTTCACTTCCTAGTTATAACTGTCCTACAGGACCCTATGGTTGCTACTGCTCAAGATTAGCATAACTGTCGTTCGTCCCGAATTCAGAATAGCTGATAGTAGTTCTTCTAGTCACTCCTTTTATTTTTCTGGTAATTCTATAAAAGGCTTTCATATGTCAGGTTTATATAGTCAGGAAAAACGTAATTTTGAGGATCTAACAGCTTGCGCGTATACTGAAATTGTTGGGTTAATAGTGTGCATGATAACAAATTGTTCCTTCTGCTGTTGCTGATATTATTAAGTCGAAATTTTGTTTTACAGCAACCACCTTTTATAATGCGAGATAAAAGTGCTCCTAAGGGCTTTAAAGGCTACTGTATAGATCTTTTGGATGCAATTGCTGAAGCTTGTAATTTCGATTACGAGATCACAGAGGTTGAAGATAAAAAATTCGGTAATATGGATGATAATGGCGAATGGAATGGAGTTGTTAGAAAACTCATGGACAAGCAAGCTGATATTGGGTTAGGTTCAATGTCAGTGATGGCAGAACGGGAAACCGTCATTGATTTCACAGTTCCTTATTATGATCTGGTTGGTATTACGATAATGATGCAATTACCGAGTAGTCCCAGCTCCCTATTCAAATTTCTCACCGTGCTGGAAACAAATGTGTGGCTGTGTATATTGGCTGCATATTTTTTTACAAGCTTTTTAATGTGGATTTTCGATCGGTACAGTCCTTACAGCTACCAGAATAATCGCGAAAAATATAAGGACGACGATGAGAAGCGGGAATTCAATTTGAAAGAATGCCTTTGGTTCTGTATGACATCACTGACGCCACAAGGAGGCGGTGAAGCACCAAAAAATTTATCAGGACGATTGGTTGCGGCAACTTGGTGGTTGTTTGGGTAATAACACATTTTAGTTCTTTACATATGGTACACATGAAAGACTAGTTTTGAAGTTAAGATCATTCTATTTATCATAGGAACTACCACAAATGTTCTTAATCTATTTGGTGTAGATTTATCATCATTGCATCATACACGGCAAACTTAGCTGCCTTCTTAACCGTTTCTCGCTTGGATACTCCTGTTGAATCGCTAGATGATTTGGCAAAGCAATACAAAATTTTGTATGCTCCGTTAAATGGATCTTCAGCCATGACATATTTCCAACGAATGGCGGATATAGAACAACGATTTTACAATATTTGGAAAGATCTATCTCTCAATGATTCGTTAACACCACTAGAAAGATCAAAGCTTGCTGTATGGGATTACCCAGTTAGTGATAAATACACAAAAATGTGGCAAGCAATGCAGGAAGCTGGTCTGCCCAACACACTTGATGAAGCTGTTCAGCGTGTACGAAACTCAACAACCGCCACAGGATTTGCATTTTTAGGAGACGCCACAGATATTCGCTATTTAACAATGACCAATTGCGATTTACAAATTGTTGGAGAGGAGTTCTCGCGTAAGCCTTATGCTATTGCTGTTCAACAAGGATCGCCTCTAAAAGATCAATTTAATAATGCGTAAGTAGCTGTGAACTAAGTTTTGTGTTAAATTTAAATTGCGTTCAATTGTTGTGTGTTGCCAGGCTCCAAATTAAATGTAATACTGCTAGGAACGAACACTCATGAACTTATAAACAACTTGTATTGTCTCCTTCAAAAATCAAAAATGCTCATGTATTTTATCGATTATCTAATTTATTCTTAGATACATTTATTAAAATTTAATGAAATTTATTCTAGGCATTTGACTAGGTTATATACATAACATACATGTAAACATGCATAAGTCTAATTCAAATTAGATCAGCAAGAGTCTTCTTACATTAAACGAACATTTAATGTGATGTTCACCGTAATCAATTAAAGCTAATCAAAAGAGAAGATATATATCAAAAGTTTCATGAAGACATGAGTTTCGACCGCACTTTTTGCATTCATGATTTTTGACTAACCTCTCGCTGATCATCAACAATGAAATTTTCAATAGCTCCAATGTTGAGAAAGGCTTAATTTTTTTTCGATGGTTATTTCTAGTTTCTCCAATTAACTTTATTATTTCTATTTACAATCAATCGATTTGACTTACAAATATAAAGAGCACTTTCATGCTTTAACTTTTAAAAAACTTATTTAAACTTAAATATAGAGGAGGAAAAGTCTTTCAGAATATGGCAACTGTTACGTCTAGTTTTTATAAATGCATTTTCACAGACATGATACTTTTCTTAGTGTGCAATTTTCAAATGTACACAAAGGCACGTAAGACTTGTTTATAAAAATACTTGGACCACTTATTTATTTATTTGTTGCTTTAATGTTTAAAGATAAGTTGAACCTTTTGATTGATTTGACAACCGCAGAGTTGATTGCAGCGTCCGTTCACTTCTCTATTCTCACTAATATCACTTCATTATTCTTTAATTCATAAATAAATGCATATCTGGTACAAGCTAATTATACTGATTGTTGATTAATTTCAAATCAGATTGGGTCAAACAATTACGTTTCTATCGACAATTTTATGTGTTGCGTTATCATTAATTACCGAATGGTTACAAATTTACCCTATCCAAGCTTATTAATTCAATGGCTTATCGGTCACTACGTCGCCTGGGTTAGCGTAAGATATTTGCACTTGTAGCGCATTGCTCAAGGAATTAGCAGCTTCGATTTCCGCCATCGTATTGTACAACAGCTCCTGCATTCGCACTCGAAATTGAAGTTTTGATAATTCAGGCATACGCTTCAGATACGGATAGAAACTTATCAAAAAATTATAGTCATCATCTTGATAATTTTTTTCTGTCTCTGAATTTAAGATTTGTGCTAAACTTTCTAAGTCAATTGATTTGATTTTCTTACAATCTGGCGTTGTCACGTGTACTGATAATTTCCTTTTTGGCGGATAACTAATGGGTGACACTATCGTTTGATTAGAAATTGGCGGTGAGAAAAGATCGTTATTCATGTCGTCGAGAGTAGCAAATGAATCTGTTATGGAATCGGAAAATTCAGATTCTAAATTATCTAGGTCTGTACTACTGTCTTCAGTAGGCACTTTTCGACCTCGTGGTGGTCTAACATCTAAACAATCCTTAAGGAAGGTCATGTCGTCAAATAAACGCCACTTGGAGCTGGTTGAACTGGCTGAATCCATTTCCGAATTCGATGAATTTATAGAATCTGCTCGTTGTTTATTTTTGGATGTACTACGCTTCAATTCGCGACGAAATATATCTTTCATATTTTTGAATTTTTTCTGCGCTGCCTCTCCTGGAATGAATTGAACAATAAAGATTGCATTAGTACCAGCTGATTTGAAGTAACGATGATTTGTAAAGAATGCATGGAACTTGGCTTAAAGTTAAAATAAACGTTCAATGTTCAGACCATTCAGGGCCATTCGTAGCAACTTATTGAAAGTTTACGAACAAATTACAAACTACTGAATATTAGTTCTTTGTTTATTTGATTCTACCATATAACCAGGACGTTGAACAGGAAAATAATTCAAAATGTATGTATTCTATTAAATCTATGCGCTTAAAACACTTGAATCCAAATTTAATTCTTATAAATTTCTTTCATCTAACGTTATCTGTCGCGTTTATTATACCTCTGCAACCATACTATCGTAATCTGCGCAATAAACCGGACAACGCTATTTAAGCTTTTTTCAGAAATATTTGCAATTCGATGAAAAGATTCAAAGCGTGGATAGCCCTGGCTAAAAAATGGATCCTCGGGGGGAGGATTCCAGGCAATATATTAATCTTAATCTCCTTAATAGTAACAAATTTGTGTTAAAAATTTGTTTGTTTGCGAAATATGTTTCTGGCTCAACTTTTGAACTCACACATGACTGCATCTATGGTAATAAAATCGGTTCTGTACCAGTTTGGCTTAGCGGCAGTGTCTGGTCCCAAGTCATTGCTTAGTTACACATGTACAGCGCTGTCACTCTCAATCAGAGATCGAAAAACCACAAGCAGATTGGATTGTATTTTTAAACAAAAGCTTTAAGAGGGCTTGTTTTATGCAAAAATAGAGAAAATTTACCAATCCCAATTATTCTGGTCGAATACCGTTAGGTGAGGATTTTGTAAGAAGTGTTCTCGCTGTATGTACATACCATATATGAATCTTAATGTTTTGATTGAGAATTGAATTTATTGAAGTTAATTCTACGTTTCCCTGGACAATTTTTATACAATTACTCCAGGAGAATCAGCGACCGAAGTGTTAAGGATTAACCGCCACGACCAGGACACGAACATAAAGGGAAGGAGTTGTGATGATAGTCGTGATTTTTCGAGTTCGAATTCAAGAGATTTGGCCGCATTGTAATCGAGGAGACCAACGCATTCAATATCTAAACGTTGAAAGATATTCGGAAGGAAGTATGTGCAGGAAGGTGTCGAACTAAAGAAAACTTCATTTAAAAGTGATCTGACACAATGGAAATAGAAGAAGAGTCATTGAAAGGGATTTTTGTGATGCAGTTGTATTGTAATGTAAAATTGCCTTGTAGTCATAGAATTGCGCAAAACCAAATATTTTCGTCAATGCCACTTCTACGTCTGCCTTATTGGGGCCTTGCTGATATCGAAGCTAATGCAACAGGTAAAAAAATATAATGATTCAACCTACAATGAATTCTTATCAAAATCATTAATTAAAATAAAAATGCAATAAGACTTTAAGCTTGTCAGCAATACTAGCTCTCATAAGATGTTCGTGATAATCATATATTTTTTGTCACTCCTTTGTAGGTCTAGTAATTAATTGTCTAGTTATCTATAGCAACCTAAAAAAAAACATACATAATAATCAATTGGTTCACACAAGTGTGCGACTTTTCTTTGTCAGACTGATTCACTGGAAAACTCGAAACCTCATAAGTTTAAAGATAAATTATAATGCTCCGGATATTCATATTTCATAGCGCAAAACAAAACACGTCTCTGCATACGTTCGCAAACAGTATGTACCCTCTAAATATAAATATTTTTTAGGGGCGCACTGGTATTTATGGTTATTATTATGAATTCCAGATAAAAAAAGTGTTATCTGTTCGTATCATATGTTACAAAAATTATTCCATGAGTATGCTCATATAATCGTTCAACGTATTTTTCGCTCAAACGGTAGATTTTTAAGTTTTTCTGCTATAAACAAGGGAAATGTATCGTGTGGCAAAAATTAGATAGCGTCGAGCCATTCTATGAAAATACTAATACAGTGGGGAACACTTTTATCGGTACATTCAAATAAAGAAATTAAATAAGTAGTAAGGAACTGTAAAGAAATAAGTCGAGCAAACAAAAGTGGAATAATGTATAGAAATGTTGCAAGCAACTTTGAAGTTCTGATCTGTTGAAGTCTTACTTATCTAGCTCTTACTTTAAGTAATATGGTACGTTGAATTCAGAAATGAGTCGATTTTATTCGATAATAGTTTATTGTATTGCTTATTATAAAGTTCAAATTAGCAGCTTGAGTTGCGTGTAGGCAACATTTCAAAATTAGTTCAGTTTTAATTACGCTGCAAATTAAGTTGAATGTTATCGAATGAGTCTTTATTAATTCCGCAATTTATCTCGCTTTTTGTTCAATTAAGTTTATAACTTATTCATTTATCCGTCTAAAGAAAGCTCGAAAATTCTCTCGAAAATGTTTAATCCGCAGCTTGACGTGTAGTTGGCGTCATCAATAATCATGGGACTGTGAAAGAGAAAGTAAAGAAGGGACCATGAATTTTCTAATTTTATACAGGTAAGGCTGGAAAGACCCATGTCTGCTACATCACGTAATGGTACATCGTGCCATAACCTGAATTAAAATACGGCCTCAAGACATGAGCCCCACTCATCTCTCTCGGCAGAATGTCAAAGCACTATTCCTCTCCTAGCGAATGACAGCTGGTTTCATTCCTCTGTAATTAAACTCTATTTAGCTCAGTAGCAGGAAATGTTATGGGCGTCGATTCCACAATAGCTTGCACTGCCGTCTGCGATCGATTCCTTTAACTCGACGGCCACTTTTAAAAACGGAACAGGAATAACTATGGAGTATTCCGTTTTGGTCAGAATATCGACCTCGGTTTATTGCAGCGGTTCAATGAGCCCAAAATCGGTGGTCCATTTGCTAACTCCATCTGTACTGCATAGCCGTGATTTATCCAGTCTTATCTAGAGGTCTAGGCCCGGAATGGAACCATTTGCCATCCCCTGATGTTACATCTATTTTCCGCGGTATCCCTGATGTGGTAGATTATCTTCCGCTAATACCCGTGGTAATCATAGCAGCCACAGTAGATACCACGTTCTTCATACCCAACGATCCGCACAAAACAATACGCCTTGAGTGATGATTGTTTGTGTCCGTTTATGCGTTTACGATTTCTGTGACTGTGCCTATGGTCAACCTCTAAAGCTGTGTTGTCGATGAAATTCTGTGCGACACGAATCGCATCATCGAATCTTTGCACGATGGGCTGCTCGAGCACTTTCCCAGCAGTCCTTAACATGGAAATGAGACAAGCTTTCCTCTGCTCTGCTCTCCACATAAGCCTCACCATCCTGAAATTCGAGAATACAACCTGCTGCAGAATTACATTGAATGTGCTAAGCAACATGTCAAGGCCAAGATGGTGGGCGTTTCTGCTGGGATGGCGTCAAGTCCCGTTACCTATCGAATTGTCATTATCAGTTCCGTTCTGCTCTCCCGCACCGAAGATCGGGCAATCTATACTCGCACGAAGCAGCAAAACGAACAGGATGGACTGGGCAAAGGGCAATGCCTTTTCTTTGCCTCAAGCGCACAGCGCGTCCTTGCTGCAACGAGCTTATGTGTGACCAGCTCAAAACCCAAATCCCACGGCTCTCGGTTATTTAAAAGATGGAACATATATGAAGAATTTTTATTGATTGTGCAATTCATCTCCTCAATTCGATTTTAATTGTTTGAATCAGAAACTACAGTGGTGTTTTTTCTCAGTATTTCACACTGTTCGCTTCTTCCCTATAGCTTTTAACATGTCACATACATTAAACCCGTTCAATTTAATTGCCCCATTAACGTAGCCATAAACAGTGGACAAGATGCAAATAAATATCAAATGTACACTGAAGTTTGTTTACAAACAAATGTGATGTGCTCTCACTATTCAAATTGGCTACCATTTCTGTCAATTAGACCCATTTGTGAAAGTGAAACACATCACCATTCTAACTGGACATTGAAGACAAATATTGGACTGTTTTTTTTTTATTCTGAGCATCTTTATCTCAAGTTCAAGAGCCACTGCCCGACCCATTCCGAAGAATTACAATACTGAGACGCGACGCGGAGCTTCCAATTTCACCGGTTCGAAGCTTTTTCAGTTAAATTTTTTCACGTAGTGCGAGGGAGAAAGAAGAGCATGTATGTTGCACTGTTTATGACTGAAGCGGTGTTCTGTTGCGTTGATATCTGCTTGTTTTTTATGTACACATATTCGTATGATTGCCAGATAATAAAGCTGTTGGGTTGGCCTTCGACTAGATATTTTCATTCTTTGTAAGGAGACTAATAAAACGATTGCATTAACGATGACGACGTGGCGGTGCTGTATGTAGGAAAGTCACATGTGCGTTAACATGTGCATCGCGATGACGCCCTGCTCTGCAATTGACAAGGCCACTGACCTTATAAACTGTAAACACTGATATCGATGCACTAGCTGGATTATTTCATGAAAATCAGTGTTATTCGGCACGACATAGCACTGCACCATATGAGTTAGACGATTCCACTGGAAAAGCATCCAGTGCCTATCAGATCAAATTTGAACAAATCCAATTAGTACCAAAACCGCACTCGTTACACTTCCAGATGCTATTTAATCTCAATGCACACATTATACATTTGGTCATATCGAATATAGGTTGATGCATTTCACCGTTACTGTTAATATTTTCTCTAGGATCATAAAACTTACGACTAATCTGCATACATTCGGCCACTTCATTCCACAATTTCCATTTCAATTCGCGCGAATGATAGGATTTTAGGTAAGGATCCCACAAGGGGCGCCGTTTCTTTATTTCTTCGAGCAGCTTTTCCTCGTTTATTCTCATAATCAACGCGAACTCACAGTTTAGCGCGGGAAGTTTTCAAAATGTTAGTGCACTATTTTATGAAGGGTCCGCTTACACTCCGCCAACACTAGACAAAGCCGCAAGAACAGAGTTATACCGCGCGACGTTTTTTACTTTAATTTTACTATGCACATACGTGACAGCTCACAAGAAAACTCTGACAGAAAAAGAACAGCGCGGATACTCAACTGCGCCAGAGCCCGGCCGGGTTTTTGGCCAGCTACTAGTTTCAGAGCCGCCACAGCTCCAAGCGCCGCTTGTGCACGGTCTAGAGTGTAGTCTGGCGTTTCTGGATGGAATACGAATAACTCAACGAACCCATAAACGACAAGAGGGCGGCTCGCCGCCAAGTGATGGATGCTTGGAGTTGGGTACGTACGAATTGATATTTCGTGATTATAATGACGCTCGTTGCGTTACATAAATTCCTCGCATTTGCTAAAAATTAATTTGCTTTTGTTTTGGTTTTTTTTTAGCCGCAGCATATGCTTTTACCTGTTGCGCTGAAATGGAAGGTTTAGTGCAGCCCACGAACGCGTTATCTTCCAACGTTATACTGCCGGCGATCGAAGAATCTTTTCTGCTACAACAAATGCAAATGAAAAAACTTTTTCACACAGCAAATTATTGAGTGACGATATCCTTCAAGTATCCTATAAATGGGGAGAAGAACAACGGCTTTCATACTAAAATATTTCCAGTTTGCTAAATTAAATATATTTTTAACTAAACATGAACCTCTCGCAAAATATTAATAACCTAACTCAGTCTGGCATCAAGAAAGGGAGTACCGTGGAGTCCCTTAAGTTGAATTACATCTTTGGAAACTTGGTGCCTTTTTTTTTCACGGATACTCTGTAGTTGCGAATGTATATAATCTCTATTTTCAAATACTATTTTGAATTCTGGATAAATTTTGCAGATACTCGCATGTGGATATATTGACCTTTAATATAGCTCCTTTTTTGTTGATGATTATCTACGAGGTGTGTCAAAAAGTTAATATTTTTACTGAAACATTAGCGGGGTATAAGTGAAAATTTAGGATCTGCTGTGAGCTTTTTAAACCTAACGGCATCATCAATGGCAAACGTTATCAACGGAAACTGTTACGATTTAGCTATGAATTTTAGCTTAAACGCCTCGAACACACAAAAAGCCAAGACAAACTGATCTTTCAATGGGAATGAGATGTCCCACAGATCAGATGTTGCTCCTTGGGATTCCTTCTGCTAATTCGCGGATTTTTTTTTAAAGGACGAAGAGTTCTACTAACGCGGAATTTGTATGCTGCTTGAAAGAACGAGACAAATTCTGGCTTACGGTGGATATTTCTTTAAATAAGAGGAATTATACCAATTTTTGTTGACAGCGCTTCAAAGTTATACACAGAACTTTTCTGCTCCCCAATATTTAATTATCTTGTATTATTTAATGTATATTATAATTGTTTTATCCTCCTTGAACGGACTTTTCGGGAGCTTCACCGAAAAAGGGGCCTTGCATCTTCACAAATGCTCTTTCTCCCATAAGCCCATGTTTCCCACCAGTTAAAAGGAAGTAAGGAAATGTTTATTAATTGTTTTTTTTCGATAACGTTGGATTAAACATGTTCTCCTCATAATGAGCCGCCCGTCTCTATTTGTGAGTGCATCAAGAACTGCCCAGCGACGATCACTATTTCAAGAGCGGCCTCAGATGGCATCTGTTATCGAATGCTCCAAGAAATACCCACAAGTAAGCGTTCACAGAATGCAGAAACCACCAGAAAACACTTCCAGGAAGTAGCTACAAACAAGTGTTCCGAGAGCAACACCCCACAGAGGAGCATCTCCCAAAGCTTTACAATTCTCTACATCTATGAGTGCCCCTTCTTGTCAGACGTTTTAAAATCGGGCAAAAGCAGTGTTGGCTTCTGTGTAATGGTGCTTATATTTTCCAAGAACTAAATTCTAGCGATTGCAGACATTCTCTTCTTCTTGCTCTTCCTTAGTTACACCTACTCTCTGTTTGTTCCTGGGTCTTCCTCACGCTCTTCTATCTCGATCTGAGAAGCAGTCTTGCTAGTCTCACCCAATCACCAAGCAACACTGAATCGTCAGTGCTAGCATCCTTCTTATTGATGCAGTATTATTCTAGGGATAAAGCCTAGAGAACTTACAGATTTTGCTGGACATATCAGCAGAAAATCTTGAACGTAAGACAGAGAAAGTGAAAATCACTAAGTTCGTGATTAAATTGCTTTAAATCCGATTGGTCCAGCGTGCTCCAAGTTGGTTTGTCTTACATATTGTCTCAAGTGAGAAACCTTTTGATGATAAACCTTCGTAGGAACGTCGACGATAATTCAGAATCATTCGAGAACATTGATTCAACTTATAAGAAGTTACCTTTGACTTTTTCGCATTTTTTAAGAAATTTCCATGGTTTAGACTATTGGTCATTACTTCTGCAGTAATTTTTCCCGTCATCATCTTCATCAGGCCTCGATATTTAATCGACTTGAGGATTGATTGCCTCTTTTTTCTGGACGGGAATAACCCTGGGGATCCGCTTCTTGGTGAGAATGATAATCTCAGTTTTTTTGTAGCACTAGATCTTATTCCAGGGGGGATAATTCATTGTCTCACTTGTCAGTGCGTGACGTTGGGGCCAGCGACCATCATATCGTCATTGTCTTCAAAGCCGATCGAACGCGACTCATCCAGTGACTGCAGCCCGAAAAGCTCGTCGTCGACCTATTCTATTCCTCAGCAATATAGGAGATAATCCAGATGTCTAGGGCGTGAAGGAAACCTTGTTCTACGCCTAGATAAGCTCACAGTCCCTGCGGTAGTGCCTCAATATTCGCATTCGATACTTTGTTAAGATAACCACTTGAGTAGTGATTGAACGAGTCTGTCTGTTTGCCATGATTTCCATGATCATATAGTTTATTGTTCAGCTCTAAGTCCGTATTGCTGCGGAGATGGATCTCCTGCAGCTTCAAGGTCTTACTAATTTTTTCTCTGATGTGTATTTCGAGAACTTTCCCAGTGGCGTTTAACAGGAGTTTGGGCCAAAATGCAGAGTGTTAGTCTGAGTTCCTGTTTCCCTTGATGATCCGCAAAAGTCTCACCTGTTTCCAGCACTTTTAGACGCACCCACCTGCAGACAGACAGATTGATTTGGCGTTCTTGTATTCGATTATTTTGTTTGATAACAATAAATTTCGTATGCATTTATCATTATGTATTCATATGACGCCAACTTGATTAATATTTGGACACTTCTATCTTCAGGATAACCTCAGTTGCTTTTTATACTGAAGCTATATGTACATTTTGTTTTCGACGTCAATTATCACAATCAACGCATTTTCAATTTATTCTTCTTTCAGAGTTATACACTCATTGTACACACCTCCCAAATATTTACGGTTCTAGTTATGTAACCTCTTACTAAGTCCATTATCAATTTCCTTCAATTTACACATTTCCAAAATTAGATATCATTTAGTACTCAGCAAGAGATAGGTAGAAACGAACATGTGATGATTTCCATATACTTTCGCTCCCATATTTCAAACATCACCATCAGCAAATGCGTCCGACCAATCTGAAATACTTGAGAATTCCAGTTTTGCTTTTTCTAATCACTGCTGAGATTGTGAATTTTTTTTTTTGCAAAAGTCCCATACCGCATACCGCTTTAGATACTTTTCTCTGCCGACTAGTTAACAAATTTTTATCGGGACTATGACAATGTGTGATACACGGACGATTCACACGAACAAAAGCACCTGAGCTTACTCGGTTTATCATCTGAGCATTTCCAAATCCATATGTACATTGAGATACCAAGATCTAGCATCTTGATTTGCTTAAGGATTCAGCGAAATAGTTGAATCTCTCACAGTGATTTCTGGAATTGGAAGATACACACAATGTTAATGTACTGAAGCTATTATGTAAGCTTCCATACAGGTGGCCAAGGCCGGAATAAGTAAATATTTGAATTTGAATATCAGGATTTGGTGAAGAAACACATAAAGTCGACTCATGTTGATCTAATTCACTATCATAACGTTTTACACTATATTTGAAAAGGGAAACGAGAATAAGAAAATTAATTGGAATCTGAATGAATGCAATGTGATTAGAAACGTATAAAAGTATTTTAAGATTTAACATTGTAACTTCTTTTATTTCAGAACGTAAATATTGCCGCTATTATTTTTTATACATAGTCTAATATTAGAAGGCCGGTAGCCGACATTTCAGTCATTTAAAAAAATTATTTCGAAAATCAAATATCAAAATCAATAATATGGATATATTATCCATATTATTGATTTGTATATAACGTCAGTAATTGTGGATAAACTAGAAAAATTGTTATTTGAGGACCCTGATTTGAAGATGACATTTCTCAAAGCAATGGTTTGCATATCAGAATCTTTAATTTTTCTAAGCTATTTACATTATTTTTATTACTTAAAAATGAGTTCCAGCTCTGCGGTCGAGATATTTTCTTATGTGGTTTACAGAGACCGGCTTCGCTCAGTGCGTGAGGTTTCTTGGGAGAAAGATAACTGCCCGTACGTGGCAACAAGCATCTATCAAAACATTAACACTACAAGGATAGTGAGAAGGAACACAGAAGAGATACTTTGCGACATAAAAAATTTATTTCTTTTATAGATTCATTCTCGGTTCTTTAAAAAAGTCCTTACTTGTTTAAAAAACATATATAATTAAAACTAGAAAACTTGTGAATTACTAAGTTCTAGTAGAAGATAAATAATATAGGTTCGCAATTAGTAATTTCTTCTTAAATATACCCATATTCAATAGTTGAATTTCAATGTTTCATCAATACTTGTTTTTTTATTAGAAGGTTCCTGCGACTCCTTCCTGCAGTTTAGGAGAAACCAACATTTTTTATTTAGTTACTTAGTTCGTTATTATTTAAATAATATTTCAGGGGGGAGATATTCGCTATAGTCTGATACGTCTGTCACATCTAAGTATTGTTCTTCGTCCCGTTTCGAGCGTCAACTGATAAAAACGAAATATCTATTTGACAATTCACACGAAGGCTTCAGAGTAAAAGTCAATGTTTAAAGTGGGAAATTGATTCACATCTTTCACAGATTGGCTACCTCTACGCTTCCTCGCATACTCAATTATGAGAAATCAGATATTGCTATTAACCGCCAGCTTCCTTTATTATTTTCCTCGATGTCTCCCCAAAAACTAAACAAAACAAAGGAACTACCATCGTTTCTCTCTCCCCTGTTCGACCCAACCGCATTAATTAAACTCCACTGTAGCCACATCCCGGTCCTATCCTTCGCAAAAATATTAACGTTTTACTATTTGGCCAATTTCTCCAGAGTGGTTTGGTTTCAAAAAACCGATAACGTACGATGAAAAGTGGATAATTTGCGACAACGCTGGCCAATTGCGTCGCAATGAGGCTCACCTTACGTAACAGTTGTAAAGCCAGGATTAATGCCTAGAAAGGTGATGCTGTCTGGTTCGGGTAACTATAAGATAATCTGTGAGCATACTATGTAACCACTTATTTCAATGAAAGCAAATAATTCAAAAAAAAAGGCCTAATATTGATACAAATTAGACACCCAATAAATTCAGATGTTCTACAGCGACGGCATATGGTTTTACCCGAGAAATGCAAAATTTTCTTTGATCAATGTGGCACATATTTACTAAGATAAAGTTCATTTACAATATAATGAAGAATGCTTCTGAATTTTGCCTCCAAATCGGTGGGGACTTCTTCCTCAACGTTATATAATATTTACTATTCCGTTTCATTTGTTTTAATCCTATTTTACATTTTGTTTGTTTTTCAACGTAGTTTTGATGAATATTCACGAAAATGTCATTGAATGTGAATTAAACAAAAGTAATGATTTCGAGAAAAATTGTGGGAAACTTTTTATTCTTTTTCATTTCTTTCATATAGCATTTTAATGTTGCTGAACAAGCGCGAACTGGAAAAGCTCAAGGAAAAATGGTGGAAGAACGATGAAGTCAAGTGTGAGAAGCCAGAAGATCAATCCGATGGAATATCTATCCAGAATATCGGTGGTGTATTTATCGTGATATTTGTTGGAATTGGATTAGCGTGTATAACGCTAGTATTCGAATATTGGTGGTATAAATATAGAAAAAATCCACGAATAATTGACGTCGCCGAGGCGAATTTGAATGCACTGAAAAAAGGCGAAAGTTTGAAAGTCGGTGGCGGTGTTAGTGGTGGCAATGAGGGTGTACTACTTGGACCATCTGGCAAAGAATATGGCAAGCAAACAGTAACATTACGCACAAGATATAATCAACATCCCACAACATTCAAGAATAGATTTTAAAGAATCAAAAGCAACTGATGATAAATGCTCTTCAATGTTTTATAGTTTATTTATATTTTCTTTTTTTTTGCGAAAGAAATATCCTGGATACGTGATAAAAAATATTTGGCGCACAATTAATAGCACGAATTTATCGAGTTTCATATAAATATAAACATTGGATGTGCAGACCTTGAAATAGCACACAAGTATGACGTTAAAAGTCTCTTTTGCGGTATTTTGGAGGCCCGCGCGTAATATTTATGAAAAATGTTCATTTCCTTGGATGTGCAAATAAAATAAGATTAATTAATTAAACGTGTTTGTTATATACGGTCGGACACTGATTTATATAGCATTTAGATGTAGCGATTTATATTTGAAAGAAATATTTAGTTCTTTCATTAACTTTGTGTTCAAACAAAGTCAAGACTTCAACTTGAAACTAAAATAATTTTATACGTAAAAGAGCTTGGTCAATAATTTTTGTCGACCAGTCAGATAAACTGCATTTTATAGTTTAAAATACATTTATTATTCGATATAATTCCCCTAAAAAACATCTCCCCGTGATCTTCTGATCACTCAATACACTTGCTTCAGTGAACCTCTAATTCATGGATTCCATCGTTAAGAGTTGAAGCACTGTAAAATGCTACCAGTTAGCTCCTCTTTGCTGGAAAATTGTATTCCAGCGTAGGCAGTTTTTCAAAGTGAGCACTGTCAGACGAACTCAAGTTTGGCGAATAGATTAATTCACTGATTTTCGCAATAGCTCCCTGAGCAGTGAATCGAAAATGATTTTTTAATATCAAATCTTATCCTCATCTGTCAAAAAAGATTGCTGAAATAATGGATTTTTATTATATGTGTGTATTTGTGACAAAAAGAGCGCCGCGCTTATGCGTGGGAAATCTTAATTTCTGGCTAGCACATTGCGCCATCAAATGCATCATCACAGGAGATGAGACATTAATCTAAGCACGCGAACCGGAAACTGCCGCGCAATCAAGAGGATATGGTGTCCAAGGTTCTCACCTTTGAGAGACCGAAAAAATCAAAATCAAAATTGACGAAATCTTGATAGTTTCGTTTGAAAAGCGTTGCGTTCTTCGCTATAAATTGCTCGCGCTGGGTTAAACTATTAATAAATATTATTCGCGCTTGCATGTAACAATATGGATTATTTTGGACTTTTGTTGTTAATGAAAATTATTATTTAATAATAATACACCGTTCATGTTTTTTGAGTAGCCTTACCACGTTTAGATCACAAACGTGCATATATACTTATTAATGCGCTTGCTAGGAGGGTGACCTTTAGTTCCGTTCTTGTTAAAAATACTATGTCCAATAATTAAATCATGAGAAATCGCTTACATCGTTCAACTAACTCCTTTTGTACTATTAGGTAGCTTTGTTTGAAAACGTGTCATTGTCCGACTCCTCTTTTGCTCTGTACTCCAGGCTCCCAGCAACAGCATCTATGTTGCATTAACTTTTACGTTTCCACTGGATGTCCACTTCACCTTAGCACAAATGCATTCGTGTCGCAATGTATTCTTGCCTCGGCAATCGTTGAATAAATGAACTTGATCCTAACAACTTCATTCGATTATTCCCGTAATCTTCAATGGCTAGTCAGTTGTATAACTCTTCTTATTTGTATTTTATGTCCCACGGACTATGCTGTACTTTTAGCAAGGACGCGTTTTGACTATTACAATTATTACCAACCATTACTATGACAATAGTCGAATTTCTTCTTATTTGGGTTCGAAATGTATTCGTTTGTTGAGGAAAAATGCCGGAACTTTATGATTGGCTACTTTTCAATGCACACTATTACTGTTTATGTATATGGTTTATTGGGGGATAAGACCACCAGCCTTGTACTCGTGATAAAGAATAACTAGTCTTGTACAGCCATTAGGATTATTTGAATGGTAGTTCGCTCATCTCTACGGCATTTTTTATTCTGTAGGACATAAAGCAGTAACTTTAAGCGCCGTTAAGCATGTATAAGTGTCGCGAATGTGGAGAAACAACGATCAGCATACTCCGTATAACGAGTCACAAGTATAATCAAAATGGGCGAGCATCCTGTTAAAATGCCTGAAGCGACCCTGCCCGGGAGGAAAATTCGAAACAAACGTCTGAAAAAAGCTTTCCGCAAAAAAGTCGAAGTTACATGCCTTATGATTTCCTGGCGAAACAACTAGAAACCACGTCACGCGTTTGCCACCGATAAATTGGTGCCTAGCATTATTAAAAAAATGAGCCTATTCTGAAAAAAAGAATTTATGCGTATATTAAAAACATCTTTATTTCATTATAAAGATACATGTCAAAAATTGTTTACTTAAAATAGACAGTCCTTTGTAACACAAATTTAGTAAAATAGATGTTTGTTTTCATGCTGTTGGAATCTTGTCAGTATATTACATAGGAATCAAGAGTTATCAAATTAAATATCAGTATTGGTGAAAAGCTTATATAAAACTTTAGCATCTCCATTTTTCAGTCTATCGAATACTTTGTTTGAACACGCTCTGCTTTACCTTTGAAGACGCTGCCTTCTCTTTTTTCGCTTGATTTGGATCAGGAGCGAAACAATTCCACAATCTGAGCGTTTCATCGGCGCCCGCGCTTATAACAGTGCTTCCGTCAGGTGATAAAGCAATCTGGAGAACTCTAGAGGTATGCCCGGTCAATTCCGCCTGTCGCACCATTGAGGGATATTTCCATATGGTTAATTGG
Organism: Stratiomys singularior; assembly: GCA_954870665.1. NCBI lineage: Eukaryota > Metazoa > Arthropoda > Insecta > Diptera > Stratiomyidae > Stratiomys > Stratiomys singularior. Next base: position 5,017,501 of record OX940881.1, on the reverse strand, counting down.
TTATTGGCATATCCATGTGCAGATATAAGCTCCTTGTAATTTTTTGACCAGAGTAATGCACAAACTTGTGACTTCGAGTCAACAGAATTCATTAAATTTCCATTGTTAATGTTCCAGAATTTTATGCAACGGTCAGCTGTGCCGCCTCCGGTTGCCAAGATGTTCGGTTGCCAAGGACACCATGCTAAAGCGCGCACTGCCGCCTGATGTTCGTTTAAAACGTATGCAGGTTCTGTATTAGTGGCCGTTCCATTCGAGTTCGCTGCCCAAATATTCACTAAATTATCATTGCCACCACTTGCTAAGTATTTTCCATCTGTTGACCATTTCAAGCCACACACCTCCTGCGAATGTCCACACAGTGTTGCTACCATATGCTCGCGTTGTCGAACGTCGTGATGGATAATGTTCCCATCGCGGCTACCCGATGTTACTAAGTACGAATTCCAAGCCAGAGATCCAACCCTTGCTGCATGCCCGTCCATTATCCGCAACCGCTTCATTTTGGAACAATCCCAAAGTTCCACGCTTCCAGAGTTGTTTCCAATAGCTAAAATATGTCCTTCTTGGATCCATGCCAATGAGCATGCATGATCACCTTCGTCGTACTCAACGAGTTGTTCAATATTGCCGGATTCTGCGTTCCACAGATAAACCGAATTACCCAGCGCTACCGTAACAATGTTATCTGCACTCCAGTCCATCAGATTCAGATCTATGCAATTGAGAAAGGTCCATTAGATAATGTACACACAGTGGATGTCTTACTTACAGTAGTCATTTATTATATCGGGCGCATCTAAAATTCTATCGGAGCTTGTTGGAATGTATCTTGTTCCGCTCTTTGTCGAAATTGGCGTTTGAATAGAATAGACAACACGCAAAGGATTTTGATGCGATTCGGGAGCCGAAGGAGCTTTCTTTTGGTAACATAACACACGATGACTTTTGAGATCGCCAACTTGTAGCGTTTCTGATATTAACTTTTGCCGTTCAGCTCTTGCGGGGCTGATCCGTTTATTTGAATCTTCATTTTCTTCATTCTCGTCCTCTTTTTGTGTTTCTTGGCGAATCTAAATTTTTATGAAGGTTATTGGTTATTGGGTTATTATTATTGATCATTTCCTTCATTTTAGTTTAATTATAACACAGTAGGCTAATCATAATCTATGATCGTTTGCGAATAGAGGAAAAAAATATACAAATAATAATAATTGTGTAGACTTGTAGCGAGTTTTTGGATTGGTCTTAATTTTTGTTATTCGGCCTTATTAATACTGAATAGAAAATTTTAAGATTGATGGCAGCAATAAATAGAAACCGGCAGAATTTCGAATGTAATGTGAGTTTAGGTAAAACGTTGCACAGCAAACTTACCTGCACTTCTCTTTAAGGAGAAGCCAGAAATAAGCCAACAGCAAGAATTCGCCCACTAGACCTACTGGGTCTAGTCAAGCCAGTAACAACTTATGCAGGTTTAATGTGGTAGTCGGCCCTACAGACGAATAATTTCATTAAGGCAATAGAAATAGAAAGTACGTAGAATTTCCTATCTGATGATCAGTCAAGTTAAGCCCGGTATAGAAGTTCAATGCGTAGAATAAAATCACAATCATTCTTCAAATGCCGCTGAAAAGGCTGACCGACATTAGGGCGTGAATGTACTTTTGTGACTTCTCACAACTCAAGACATTCACAAAGTAGAGAACCTTATGCGATGGCTCTCTAGTTTGGAGTCCAGCATTGCAGATACTTATCAGAATCTATAAGCTGAATTCAAAAAGTTTACTCAATACTCAATTTTTTGGTCCATCAATTGTTCTTCAAACAATCATATCAATTAGTCTCATTTGCTTCTCATCTTAATTTATACTTTATGAGAAAGCATAAACGTTGTCCCAGATGAGCACTATTCTTCACGAAAATCAGATGTTATAATTATTTTAAAGAGTGTTAGGTTCGCGTAGGTAAACTATTTGCTTCTGGAATGGAATCCGGTGGTTGCCTACCTCATATTCCATTAACTATACCCGATATTCTACTAACTTAATCTTCCGCTTGAACTTGCCCTTAACATTTGTGTTCAATTTTTACCTCTTCTTGCATTCGTGCTCATTGTGTACTTGACAAAATATGGCAAATGCAAATATGACAAATGCATTGGCAAACGGGTATACCTGACCTACGAAATATAACCAAGTCATAATCCACAGGTACAACCTTCACTAATTCAATATAGCTTTGGCCATAGTTCTTTTATTTAGAATTTATCTGCCGTAAACTATGGTAATTAATCTGAAAACATATTTCAAGCTCAATTGATGACGATTCAAACTATTCATCATTGTATGGGATAATAATAAGTTCGTTTAGCAAATGAAAGAAAATAAAGGTCATAGCAATATAGATAAGTATTACATCAAAGATCACAAACATCTCAAACAATACACAATTTCAAACATACCAAAAAATTGGCCACATCAAAATTCGATGCCGATCGATTAGGAATAAAGCGATCTCCGCCGGGCGTTTTTGGTGCTTTGTTCGGTGTCGGCGATTTTCTCCCTAAAACATTCAACAATCTCCCTAAATAAAACATTTACAATCATCTGTCGCAAATTCAATATGTACCTGGTGATTTTCCAGGAGTTTTCTTACCCCGTCCGCCATCCGCGAGGCCTTTGTTGGGCGTTTTACTCGAGCCCGCCATAAATGAACTGTAACTATTGTTGTACGAAATTGATAATTTCGAACGCGACGCGCTAGCATTCAAGCTGGCTGTCGACGCATCCATTTTCTTTTGCCATCGCGGCGCTGGACCACGGGTTATTTCACCGTCCATCGTAAGGACACTATTTATTTCATTTAAATAACTAAATTGTGACATTTTCTCTGGTGATCCTTTCGACAAGCAGTTCGTTTTCAAAGTATGGATTAAATGTAGCGCGTGCCACGAAAGCGAGTTAATATTATAAAATATACACTAAATAAAAATAAATGGTCCTATGACAACAGTAATAATATGAAATATGAAAGATATGAGGAAGAATTACAAATCACAATGTCCATAAGTTCACATCGGTGACTAAACGGCAGTTTTTGTTTTAAATATGATGGACAGTTGCATGATACGGTGCTGCCATACGTACGGACATAAGAAGGCAAAATAATCCGTTCAATGCTTTCTGGGTAGGTTGACAGGATAGGTGTAAGTATCAACTAATTTTGTCACTGTTGTCACTTTGAACAGAGATTCGTTTGAATTTTTTGAACTCATAAATTTCAAACTGAGAATTATGTTTTTTGTGTAAATAAATGGAATTGCATCTTCAAGAAGGTGAAATTCTAAAATATATTCTTCAATAAGGTAAGTCCAGTATTGAAACTATGCTAAATTTTGCTGTAGACAAACAATCTGTGATGTTTAGCTTGTTGAGATTAGAAGGAGCTGATGTGATTTTATGATGATATGAGTTATACTTTCTAATTTTCACTCATTTTCACAATCGGGTCATGTACACTGTAGTACAGAGATAATTCTTAAGAAGCTCAACTGCTTAAAGATTTGAAACTATTTAACTAAATTCCATCATCAGCAAATATTTAATACGTTTAATTTCAAGTACGAGTCGACATTCGACAGTGTTATTTCGGTCTTCAAATAACGGTCACTAATTTTGTAAGTTAGACTTCTTCAGATCAATTTCACAACTGCATGGTGGGCGGCTAGAACAAATTGCGGGTGTTGTCTTAACTTGAGCCGATTAATTGACATTTCGTTGTCAACCAAACTCGTATATGAGCACCCGAAAAATATCGGGAAACCGATTGAATAATCTGTCAAAGTCAAAAATTTCCACACATCCGACTTTTTTGTGTATACTAGCAGCCGTGGACCGTCAATAGTTCTGTGCAAAGAATCGCGCTTCTTTTTCCATTGCTAAGTGCTTCCAGGCGGTGAATTAAACTGTTTAATTCTTAAAAATCCGCAAATGCGTTGTTACTAGCACAATCTGATTTTTGTACGCGGGCACAGTGTTGCGAAAAAGTGAGAACAGTGATCACCCCAAATTGACGACAGATCATCCTTGCTCTCGGATTTAATAAATCAGTTTTGTTGGAATTTTTCTAACTGAATTTGTCCGCTTGACGGCGATATGATATGAGTGGTCAGCAGCAAACTAAACGAAATTCGTCCTTAATGTAAGTGATTTGATGCTTCGGCCTTCAATCTGTTATTGATAGAGTAGTAACGGCGTAGTGTGTACAGACTGCCTTGCATTTAGACAATTTAGCCATTCGCTGTAAGACAGCATTTGTTTCGTTTTTTCGTATTTTATTCGTTGCGCTATTTAGCAAAGTGTTCACGAGCCCACATCTACATTCCTCCCCATTCTCGCCGCTAGCACGACAAAGAAGACTTGTCGGAATCCACACTCAATACAATACATTGTATCTTCATTTCATACATGTTTGGTGGTACTTTAAGTTTGCGCTAAGCTTTTTGCTGTAATTATGTAATTTTGTGAGTCAGAATAGTGCAGAGGCATTGCATTATTGCGCTTTTACGGACTAAGTGGCCAAATCTACATCTACGCCGAAGAACTCATCCTCAATTGCAGGTTTTGGAACGAATTTGCCTGCTTACGTATCAAAGACCATTGTTGCTATTTTCTTTCGGTTCGTCGAGCCTCGGGTGATTGAAACTATCATTGCGGGCGAAATGGTTGCTAATTGTTAGCGCAAGCGATGGTAATTCGGTGTTTTTAATCAATTTTAAACAGGGTTACCTACTGCTACATAACCGACAGGAAGTGATCGCACTTAACAACCCAAAAGCTCGAGCGACTGATAAAGAGGAATATTTATCAGGAATAAAAAAAGTTTTGGGTGATTTATGGCTCATTGTTTTTTGGTGAGTGAGTGCTAAGGGCAGTGAGGAGGTCTTCATGCGGAGGAATTAGTTTATTTTAGGAATATATGTTCAAATACGACTGATTTCGAAATGTCGTAAGCAATGAAGTTGTTAATCAAAGTTTAATATCGTGTTTAATGTATTAGCGATTGCTAAAAGATTGGCGCCTTAATTTCCCTTGGATTTTAGAAATATGTAGTAGAGGAAGTCATTGATCGATTTACAAAAGTTTATAAACCTTTCTCAATCAATCACAACTAAACATATAAAGTATAATTTGCTATTTTGCAAATATAACAACGAGAACAAGCTTATTGTCTTCAAAAATGATGTAGAAAACTTTATGAATGCTTTGCTGACTTTCTTAATTTAAAGTTTGCTTGCAGTAGTTGTTTCATACGCTACTACTACTACTATAATGTTATAAGAAAAAAGATAATGATTTGAATTCCATGTAGTAGAAACATACGTAAAAACGACGAAAAACGATTAAGGACTGCAAAGTGTGTCAATTAAAACATGTAGAAGGACTACAAAGTGTGTATTCTTTGTTATTGTTCTTCAGAATCTACTTTGAAATAAGCATAGGCCAGGATTTTCCCATATCCTTTATTATTTAATCTTTATACGTAGTCAATTTGGTTGATCTAGAGAAGAAATCAAGTATTGTGTTTAATTCCATTGTTGATAGTTGTTCCAACTTTTTTATGTGAATCGGAAATGCATTTTGAATGAAACAGAAATGCATTTTAATTCATATACACTGCTCCTCCGGAATTTGCGGGTAATGCGTTCCGAAAGCACTTTGCGAAGATGACGGCCCTTCCGTCATACAAATCAAAGCGTTTGGTGATTGGTTTAATAATTATTTAAAATATGAACATTTTATTTGGAGGTTAATTACTATATCTCCTAATATCAACATCTTTGTTTTAAAAAGTAATTTCATTTTGCCTTGAAAAGGTTTGCTGGCATCTTTTCTATCATTCGCGAAATGGAAGTGGCGTAACCTAAACCCTTCTTCACCCAATTACCTTACGAGGTGTTGACTTTCGTGTTGTACAGCAGGATACGCGTCAGATGGTACCGTTATAGAGTTAAACACCACAGGCCAATCCTTTGGCATGCAACATTTACAAGCGAATTGCTCAGTTCGTTGCATGCCGTATTGGTGTTGTATACTGCATGCTCAGTGTTTTGTTAATTTGAGTGTTGTTAAGCATATGCCTCAACGTTGCCTGAAAATAATAAAGTTTGAATGTAGAAGTAATTTCTTCGTCGGAGGGCAGAATTAGATGAAAAACTCACCTGTTTGTCTTCCCCAGGATATTGTATTCATAGAGCTTTTATTATAGGCAGAAGCAATTTTGAAACTTAGCTTTTCGCAGTATTGGGCACATGCACGCTTTTATATTAGACAATCAAATCTACGGACAAAGATAATTTGTCTGCTATTTTGAAATCCCGATGATTCCGGGAACTGCAGGTGATAAGGGGCAATTAAAATGTTGTGAAACGCTTTGCATGAAGTCAGCATGGCATCGACACAATTCATTGTGTCGATAAAAGAACCTAGAAGGTACTTTAAGCGATTGAAAGGGTTTTCGATGCCTGTGTTTTGGATTCATTGCATGCTTGAAGCGACAGTTCTGCTTATTTATGTGTGTATTAACATAGAAATGAGCTTAATATTTAAAGAAGATGTTGATAAACATCGGGAAGCGCTAAGTTGCAAAGTTAACAAAGGCTAACTCTGACCCATATCCTTGAATTCTTGCACGGGGTTAAACGTACATGTGGGCTTCCGGTTTGAAAGGTTTTTGTCATCACGAACAAGTTGATGAAGACCCTCCAAACTTTAAACTGCTTACGATGGCCTTGATCTCTCGGATTTTTCCAGTATTGCACTGATCTTTTGAGATTTTTTGTATTTGGCGTATAATTGATTTGGAAAAAACTCGAATATTGCAAAATTTTCTACGTGCTAAAGTCGCCTAATCATAATTTTTATAATACTCTCGCACAAATAAGAATCAGTCCAATCATGAGAAACGAAGTCACTATAAAACGAAAACGAGTTTAGAAATTGGTGTTAAATTTTGTACAAGTATTTTCAAAATAAATCTATCAAACCGCGTAATGAATAACGTTCTGGTTTGTTAGCATTCATAATACAAAACGATGCTGATATAAGAAAGTATAGAGTCTATTAGATGTTTGCTAACCACAGAAGGCGCAATAAGAAAAGCATGTGTGTTTTGGTGCAGTTTAGTAGTAGAACTTCCACCATGAAGTGTAAGTTTAAAATTTATCATTTATTTGTACGTAGGACACTGTCAAGTGTTATCAAATGTTTCCCGATCCCTTATCCATAACAAACTATAGTTATCATTTGCAAATCTTAAATCGCTACTGAATTTCTGATGAAACAATTCTAGTCCTTTCGGTGGAAGCCTTGAATCTGAAACTGTAAAAGGTAGACAGGGGTCGATATAGGTATATATGTTCAAATGTGATGAGTTGATTACAAATAAGTAGATAAGTTCATTTTATATAGATATGGCAACATCTTTATTTCTATGTTGCTGTACTATGCAAGTAGTTCATGACACTTAGCTTTGTTTCAATTTACGTAAAAGTAGACTCACTGCAAACATACAAAACCGCAGACAAGAATAAATAAAATAAATAAACAAAGATAGTTCAATGGCAGACTTACAACGTATATTTTTTACATATTCATGCAAAATTATATTTTTTGTTGTACATTGCACCGTAGTCAAACGAATATGCTTTCACGTATTGTATAATAGACTGTATGCATTCTTTTTGAGTTGTTTGTTTTGTATTATAATTTAATTCGATTGCCTTTAATTTTTAGTTGTTGTTTTATTCGATAGGGTACTCGCGGCTGTGTAACGACAACATCGATAACGGCGGGAAGTATGCGATCTGGCTACTACTTAAGATTGTACAAGTAGAAAACCTGCAATTTTAGCGAAATACATAAATAAATAGGTAGTTTGGCTTGTTTTCAATTTATTTTGCCTAGAAAAATGCTTTTGAGTGATTTGAAATTGTTTATATTGTTTCTGATCTATACAGTACGTATAATGCAAAAAGGTGATTGATCGAGCACGATTTCAGAGACTTTGCAAAATGATGCTATGTAAAAGCTTCTGGGAGAATAATTCTATAAGTTTGGATACATTTTTAACCATAAATCTGACTCCTCATAAAGGGATGTGTAATTTCAAATTCTGAAATCACATTTTATACATTCTTTATTGTCTGTTCTCTTGTATACATAGAAAATTCATTAGAAGTGTCCCCCTGTCGCTTTGATACACTTTCAACCAATCTGCCTATTCGGCTTTCATAAAGGTATCATTGACACATATACCAGTGTTATCCAACTTCCATGGTTGCATAAACTTTTTCGACTAGTGCGAAGTGTTTTTATTGTAAGAAATTTTCCTGACCGAAAATATGTATCTAGTTTATATTTTCACTCATTTTTTACGCAACTGTAGTCGCTGATCAAAAGTTTTTTTTTCGAAAAAATTAGCTTAAAATGTTTCGAAACTAGGGCAAGGTCTCCCAATTTTTATTTTGTGAAAACTGACATTTTAAGCTAATTTGTTTCGGAAAAATTAGCTTAAAATGTCAGTATTCAAAAAATAAAAATTATTCAGCCGTAGTTGCGGTCAGCAAAGATGGGCGACTTTGGCCTAGTTTTTTTTAAAATGTATTTAAATCGACTTGCTGTAATAAACCTTTAGGGGTTAATTCCATCTTTCAACAATCGTGTTGAAGAATGATTAATTTTTATCGGCTTTCTCGTAATTGTGTGTGGGATTCTGATCCCAAATTTTTTTAACAACCTGGCGGGCTTGCATTATTTATCACTTTCATTCCTTATCATCGGAACTGAAGGGTATTTGATATTTTGTCGTCAAATACTATGTCGGTGGTCACTAAATGTTATGTAGAATTCGTGATAAGCACGCTAAAATGCTCACCTTGACGCTTTCACCAATTGTGTTCTCGCCATTCATGATAACGCTGCTAAAAATGCTTCGACAGCTTAGCAGACACTTTCATCGATTATAATGGTTACAGCAACATATTTATCAGTAAAAACACGGGTCGTACGAATTCGTTTAGTATCGGAGTCATTAATAGAGAGACAACTTTACTCCCAACCATGAAGTATTATTTCAGATAGCGGAACGTAGGAATGCTTTATTTAATTAATGATTTTTAATTAATGATATAATTATATTTATGATTGTTTTCACTGTGTAGATGGGGAAACGACTTTGTTTCGCATGTTCTTAATATTGTGTTTGCAGAGTGGGTTAGAATGGGTTTGCGGAATGTTATAGTTCCATCAAATTTACAGTGGGTTACTGCATACATCATCTCGAAACTTAGAATCCGCTATTAATGAGTTTTGATAAGAATATCAAAATTTTCAATGACTTCCTTTCGTCTAGACTTCGCCCCTGTCCATCTAACTTCCCTCCGCTGTAAATCAAATATAAATATTTAACATTCGATGGCATTATATATTTTGCTTTGTTGGAGGGAGGGGCGGCATGCGGTAATATTTCCGACTCGGTCTGTGGTCATAAGCCTTCAAACTTCGTCTGGTACTGTGTTATGTTCACTACATTTGATTACAGAAGTTGTGCCGTGAGGCGTGTAAGAGCCATCTCATTTCACGACCAAATATATACAAGGTGGTAATGTGGAACCCCAATGGAATCACAAATGTGGAATCACAGCTGGGTGCGCTGATACTCCGTTGCCTGAAACACAAATACAAATATCTGTCAACATCCGAACTGGAGCCGTACTCGAGCCGAACTCTGGGGAAAATGGAACTCTCTTAATGCATGAGGCTATTAAGAGTTAACGAAAACTTGATCTGGTTTGATCAGAGAGTAAAACAACTTTTTTTCATTGAGAAATCACTAAGTATCCCCGATTTTAGCCAATCAAAATGGCTGTTAAATCTAAAGTTTAGAGATTTTGGTGTAAATAAAGATAAAAAAGTTCGAAAATGAAACTTATAAAGGTGATGTTAAAGTTAACAAGTTTTCCTTTTACTCTTCCCTGTGTCGAAGGAAAGTAAATTAAGATTAAAGTTTTAATGGTCAAACTCAAACAGTTAATTTACAAATATTTGTCTTTGACCTAAGTCGATAATGAACAGTTCATGTAAAAACCTCAACAAAAAAATGAGCAAATACAAATGTATACGCTAAAAGCTATTCAGTATTCTTTTATGTTCTCTCAAGAGCAGCTGTATTTCGATAATAAATAAAAAATCGCGTTCGTTTGTAGCTTTAAAATCATACAGAGCGAGTGATAAGATAGTATCGATTGCACAGGTGTTCATACAAATTCATTTTTCAGCTTGCTTTCAATTCGAAGATATGTTTTAAGGTAACATTAACTGTTTGCAGTTTATCCGAGATTGGTTTCAATGATTCACTGAATTCACTGAGGATTTTAATTGTTTCGGTGATACGATTCTGCAGAGTTCTTTATATTTCGAATTTGATTTGATCCTGAGTTCGGTTTGGCTTGATACGAAATTGCTACATAATTATTATTATCTTGAATCTTATTTTGCATTTGTTAGGTGCTGATTTTCGTTTATTTTTCATATATAGATATTTTCTTTTAATCGCGACTATACATATTTGAATTTGTTTTTTTTTTATTGGTTGCATGTCATTCGAATTGTGCTGTTTTCAACCTTTATTGGCTTATGTTGTGTAGGAATAAAGAAAGCGAGGAAATTGTCGAAGATATCAATGAAGGTGAAGAAGACACTGATGGGTAAGTGAATAGAAACAGCTGCAGCTTGATATAGTGGAATTAAAGGTTGTACAATTAAAATGAATGTTTTTTGAAAAACAGGAAAAAACCGTCGGATAATGCATTAAACGGAACTGCTGAAGAACATGGAGGCAGTAGTAGCTCTTCGACAACAAATACATCAAATGTCCTACGGCCGTCTCCTACGCCAGCCCGCAAAACACCCAGTCCAACGGGAAGTCCGCATGGAAGTCCAAAATCAGTAGCCATAAGTGAACCGCACCATGCCAAAAGTCCATCACAAAGCTCAATATCAATAAGTGCAGAAAAAAGTGATAACGCTGATGTAAGTGTAGTTAAAGTACTCTAAGCTTTTCAATTTGATTTTTTATTTGCATTCAGGATTCAGTGAGCAAGTCTAGCGATAGTAGTTCACAGCAAACATCAAGTGATGCTAATAAGTCGACATCACAAGTAGACTCAGAAAAGCCGAAACCACCTTCAAAGATATCAGAGCGTGCTAAGAAGAAATCATGGTACAGCGTATTGTATCCCTCATATAAATCCAGATCGGAGGATTTTAAAAAATTGTTCAAGGATGTGCCTGACGATGAGCGTCTTGTTGTAGGTGAGTAGTAGCTGATATCTTTGTTTGTGCATTCGATGAGGAGCATTTTTTTATGATCAAATAACCGTTAAACCATTAGAGATTTTCGTTTGATTGTTTAGCACTGAAAATTAGGTCCTTACAATAACTCTGTCAATTTTGAAAACTCAACACAATACCTCATTTGATTCGATAATGCATAATTGAAATTCTGTTCTCAGATTATTCGTGTGCACTACAAAAAGATATTCTTGTGCATGGGCGACTATACGTATCACAAAACTATTTGTGTTTCTACGCAAATATATTTCGATGGGAAACATGTTTGTGCATTAGATGGAAAGATGTAGAAAGTATTACAAAGGAGAAGACAGCACGTGTGATACCTAACGCAATTCTCGTATCAACAAAAGCGGAAAAGCATTTTCTTACATCCTTTACCACACGAGATAAGGCATTTTTAATGCTGTTTCGAGTATGGCAGAATGCGTTAATGGACAAACAGATGAATCCACAGGAAATGTGGCAATTCGTAAGATCAAAATGGATAAATACAAGTTAATGATCCCCTTAGTTTTAACATCGCGTACATTAAAGGTTCACAACTGCTATGGTGATGAGTTAGGACTAACAAGTGATGATGAAGATTACATTGATCCTTATATAAGTAAAGAAGAGGAACTAGCTGTAAATATTTCGAGTCTATTGCCAATCGAATTAAAAGGTAAATCAACGGGTAGCTCGGAAGATCAAAATTCGACAGACAATAAGTTAAGCAATAGCAATTTGGTTAGCGGGGGGAGTGATTCAATGTCAAAAGAAATGTCACCGAAAAATTCAAGTGACGAAAAGTTGAAGCAACAGTTGTTAGACATGAAACGGAAAAGCTCAAAAAATTCCAGGTTGAAAGACGATAGCATCAAAAAGGCAGAAAATTTGCCAACCGATCTATCGAATTCAAGTGACTCTGACGAGGATAAAAGCATTCCGTAAGATTTAATAATTTGCGTTGAATTAAGACACCTTATATTAATAAAAATGAATGCATTTACAGATTTATTAGTACAGCAGAGTGTACGTCGATGCACGAGGGACGACAATTAGTACATACGATTTTGCCAATCAACGTTGACACTTTATTTAATTTGCTATTTTCTAAGTCGAAGTTCTTAGTAGATTTTCATACTAGTCGAAAATCAACGAATATGGTCCATGGAAATTGGATAATTGGAGAGGATGGTATTAATACAAGAATTGTGAATGTCACAGTCGCTTTGAATCACGTTGGCCCAAAAACGTCACATGTAAGCTATATTTAAAAAAAAACGAAAAATTCTGACCAACAGTATTTGGACAGGTAACGGAAACGCAAGTTATGCGGGAGTGTAGTGTCCCTGGGCAGTTATATTCGATAGATGTAAACAGTGTCAATGCAGGAATTCCGTACGCGGACAGTTTTAGTGTTTTGATGCACTACTGTCTTGTAAAGTATGCGCGATATATTCTGAGATAAGGCTTTGAAATGTTGTAATTTACAACTCTCCCTACATTTGCAGAACGGTTGACGACCACACTATGTTATCCGTACATTGCCAGATTAAGTATAAGAAATCGATATGGGGTGTAGTTAAAGGTTTTATTGAAAAGAATACATGGGCTGGCCTGGAAGACTTCTACACAGCCCTATTACGTGCTTTACAGAGCGAATATTGTATACCGCCAGCAAAAGGCAAAGGTAGACGGCCGAGAAGAGGTTAGTATGAATGTGTAAATCGCTTTTAGATGCCTAAAATTAAATTAAAGATAAACTTAAAGGTACATCGACATTGCCACGACAAATCGAAGAAGTTGCCCACGTACCTCTTCTACAACCCGACATTTCCAGCAAACTTCCTAGTCCAAGTGCAGTATTCACGGAGACGACCAATAAATATCGTTTTATCTCCTGCTCAGTTATCATGCTACTGACAGCATTAATCTTTCTAAATGTGATATTACTATTTAAGCTTTGGAATTTAGAGGCGAGGGGGTATCTGGACGAGCCCACTGGCCAATTTCCAAATTTTTCAGCTTTGAGGTGAGTGTTAGTCCAAATTTTGAGTAAACTTTGTTGGTTTAATTAACTTTCTTTAACTAAACTAAAGTGTTTTTTAGCTTTCCATTTGAAAGCTAAGTTAAGCATTCAAATTGAAAGCTAACTTTAACCGAATTTATGGTGTTTGAATGTTTCATTTTCGAAGCTAATTGTTGCTGTATTTAATATTTAGGGACCTGCCGAAAAACCATGAAGATTGGATAGAATTGCTGAAACAACAAGAAGCATTACATGAAACTGAAATGCGCAAATGGCAGGCTGTTTTACAAACTGCCATCGAATTGCTTAAAAAGGTAAGCGTGGTATGTGAAAAGATTATAAAGCTAGATCCTACTGCTATAAAGTTAAATTCATCACATGCGGAGCTTTAAATTGGATCAATTATGATCACAGAATACGATAAAAGTGATTTAAATTTGTTAAATTATATGTTGTATGCAAATTTGGTCAAAAGGAGAAAAACAAGTAGAAAAAGTTTGTAATAATCGTTTGATACTGTCGCTGTATTAGTTCATTTATTTCAACCGTGTTAGATATATAGTTAAGGTTTAATTGGACGTTTTACAATGCCACTTTTCCTATTTATGGTGTCGGAAAAGTAAGTAATTTCCCTCATTTCTCAGTTGCGCATTCGTGTTATTTTGTTTTGAATTATTGTTGCATTTGGCAAGTATTGAAGCATTACTCGGGTAAAAGAAAAGTGTTTAGTAAATGATGCATCCTCCACGAATCCACGATTTTGTCATTAAATTACATTAGTTAAATGGCCCTTAGTTTACACAACTACTAAACGACTGTAGCCATAGTTTGAATAACATATTTCATCAGGTACCTTTCTTGCAATAACTATCTTCAATTCTTTAGTTTTTTCTGTTGGAAGCGAGAACTCGAAGGATAGATTAAATTTTAGAATAATTCTTTGGATGCAATTCTGTTAAGGTAAACATGGCAAAGCCACGTCTTTCCTTGAGGACCAGCACTAGCTTTTGAAACGTTTATTGACTTGTTCTATTTCGCCGCGGCTCGTTTCGGTGCTAGCGTACTTGTGAGAGTAAATATTTAACATAATATTTAATGACATCGAGTTTTGTTTGATCAATGCGAATAGATAAATAACATACTTCAGATATCAATGTAATTTATCAAAACACGGTAAGTTAAGGTGAGATCCATTCGAGCATTCATCCCAGAAGGTTGTAACTTTTTGCATTACATTAATTGCTCATTTGATACAAACGTTCGTCAACGATTATATTTTATTCTAAAATTGAAGAATTTGGTGGGAAGAAACACTTCTTTAGCTCTGTTAGTACGGGAGCTGTATCTAAATCGATCAGTTTGGTTGTTTCTCATTGATCTATTGCAGATAATTATTTCTTTTGGCTTTTTCACTCCTACGATCGATTGGTCTGAGTATTTTTAATGTTGTTTAGCAAAATTCCGACGTTCAAACGATGCGATTTTGTCTCCGCTGTTCTTGTTTATTGTCATGAATATGGAGAGTTTCTTTTGTTTTCGATAATGGTATCGGCTCCGTTAGAGTCACCTTTAGACTTTTTGCATATGATAAATTTCTGAATTATGAATTTCTGAAATATGAATTCCAAACACTGATAAATATTACATGCTTTATTGTTGACCAGGACTTCCATTTCCCGGCATTCTGCTCCCAAGCTGAATTTTGAGACAGCAATTTCTCCAATTGGCGCCGGTGTGAACGGGTCATGATCAAGTGCAAGACGTGTACAATTACGGATTCGGCGATTCGTCCTGACAAGCGTGAATTCTATCTATTTAACTTAGCTTTCCTCAGAAACTCTGAAGTTAGTAGGCTGGTAAAAATGCCGACACTTCGATGGTGCTTTCACTACTGCCTTGATCAGAGTTGTTAGCTCGCAAATGCTGTAAGTGTGCAACAACATCTTGCAATTGTCGTAAACACTGCGTCAAGTGGCCGAAAATGTGGACTTGTGCTGTAGCGAATGAAGATTTCCCAAAATTGTTTGTTGAAGATGTTCTCTATTTGAATTCGCGGTCAACATACGGGGAATATCTATAGTTGTCAAAAATTTATAGAAACAAATGATAACTTCCTTGTTAGCAAATTCAACTTTTTTTCTTAGGACATTAAGAGAATTAGCTCGTCGACATATAACTGGGGGTAATTCATAACACTTAGGTTTTTTGAGTATGACGAATGTTCGGTTATACGATTTGTTTTAAAAAGCGATTCGGAATATGTTTTGTTAGTTTTAGTAACTACGGTGCTCTGGTGCTCTGATGAAGTACATGACGTTGCGAAGGATCTCTCATTGAAGGAGGTAACTTATTAAATAGCCGGGAATGAATGCATATTATTTTGATTGAGGGTCCTATACTGAAGCACCTATAGAAAGAAGGAGAGTATATATGTCTTTCGCAAGGTAACACAAAAGAATAATTTCGGGTGTATCGGTCGAACGGATTACGTGTAAGGGATGCAGTAAAAAGCAAGTATTATATCAAAGCAGTATTACGTGTAAGGGATGTTGTCAGTTGTAAAATATTAGAACCATCGATTACATCGGAGTAACCATTTTGAAACTACTTGATAGCTCATTTTAAATTGAATTTCCAAACATCGAGACGGTTAAGTAATTCGTGTTCTATCAGATTTGACTATTTCATTTGATCTCGATCGATTACAATTAATCGCATGTCAATTTATCTTGCCAAAAAATGCATGTAAGAACTCAATGATAAGAATATATTTATATTGCCGGCAAAATCGCAATTCAATTTGTTGAATAGTCGAAAATGGTCGTGTTCTGTATTTCTTCATTTTCAAATGAACTTATTCCCGTACCATTGTAATTTGACCAATTTTGCATAAATAGTCTAGTTTTTTAATGGTTATAAAGCGTATACGTTAAATGATTAACTTGACATTCGTATGTATGTTTTTGTTGACTGTTAAACTTTAGAAGACGGCTAGAAAAAGTTCACTATGTTTACGAGAGTTATACGTAGTGTCATATCATGAGATTTGATTTAGTCGGCAAAATATGCTGTAGACATTAGCTGCTAGGCTGTACTCATTCCATTTTGTGCTAAAATTTTGAAGTTAATTCTAAAACATACACAAACAAGATTCATTATAAGAAAAATCATGATTTCTATAAAATGAATCAATACTCAACGGACATTAAAAATAGTAGTTTATTGATTCTATCATAAGAGTATGATCAAATAAGTGACAATATAATTTGTGTGAATTTAATTGCATGTTGCTGAGGGGAAAATCAACTAAACGGTCAATATAATTTTTCACAATAAACACAACAAATAAAGTCTTTTGTTGAATTGTTTAAAAATACATTTTGATGCATAATTAATTTTGTCAAATTTATCATTTATGTTATTTTGTTCGCATCTGATTGAATCTTGTTATCTATTCCTATATTTGTATTTTAAAGGATTTGTTTATTTGACTACTTTTGGAAGAAGTAGCATCTTTACTTTCTATGAAACCAGGCCATGCAAATTATCGAGCTTTCCAAAAGATGACCATTTTCCGTGCATTGTCATTATCCATTAAAGCAAGTAAAACATTTCAGAAGAATCCATAGCAGCAATAGATTTTCTCAGATCTTTCGCAAAATCGAATGTCAGTGTTCATGAAAATATCGTTTGTAACTGTAATATTTCTTACCATTATCTATTCAATGTTGAGTGCGCGTATACATTCTCGCCAAAAAATTAAACATAGGCGATTCATATCCATCGAAATCAAAAATTATTTTAATTCATATGTTGTCATTAAGTTATTAATAATAGACAATGGATATCTTCTGTGTCGTTTCAGACTGAAAATACACTGAGCGATCTTTTGCTTGTTATTCAAGTTCAAAGGGCCTCTCCTATTCCTGAAACTTCTACTCCTCAATACAATCGAGAATTATAAAGTGAATTTTGTTGATCGATTAATCATCAATATCAAATAAAAACAAATGCATATTGCCTGGGAACACAATCATTGTTAGTTTTTACAATTGTGAGGTAAAACGAATGAAGCAAGAAAAACGTAAACGGTGGAAAGCGAATAGATGAGCAAACATGTTGATAGTATTTATGTCTAGTACCTAGATGAAAATCGTGCTAATCAAGTTTTCCCCCAACGTAAAAAACACATACTCGAAAAGATAGTGAATTTTTATCTAATTGTAAATTGTAACGTTCATATAGAGCATGTATTACTATTTAGATTAAGAGTAATAAAAAGAAATTATGAAATGAGTGCTGCGTTAGTGCTGTAAAAGTTAAATATAATTTCATTGATTTTGATTTAATACTATGTGATAGTAAATAATAGGATGAATCTAAATGATGTATAAAGTATCAATCATGTTAATTATATTTTGTTTACAAAAGAAAGCAGCTGCTATTATGTAGTAATTTAAGGATAATCGGTATGAAGATGAAAAGAAATAAAATATTGTTTTATTAATTGAAACAGAGATCAGAATTTTGTTTTTTATTCCATAATACGCCGAAGTTAAACATGTGTTTGATGATGTGAACTATACAACTATACTTTCCCTGTATAGTTGTATCCCGCAACACCTACGTACATCAGATATCTTACGCAAATATTTCCATTAATTATTCCGTAACAAAAAACGTTGAATTTTCGCAACCCTAATACCATGTTTCGGGCGCTGCTGGGTAAGTATTTTACATTCTTCGATAAATTTTATCTACTTTTAAAAATGCTCATTGCCACTCTAGGACTTTTTATTTTCCAATCAGTGTAATGATACCAAAAAGAGATAACTCGCCATTCTCAGGTGTCATATATTTACCGAACGAAAATAAATTTTATTTATATAGTTAAGTTGTGTTATAAATAATTCAAATACAAAACAATAGCCTAAATACAATTTTAACTCCTTGTAATATTATATAACTTTTCCTCTTGTTTCCGGAACGAATATTGCATTGAAGAGTACTCCTAGAAAGCACATTCCTGCACAGATCCACATAACAGTATAGATTCCCACATATGCAATTAACATTGGCAATACTTTTAACGAGGTAAATCCAAAAATATTTAATGTACCATTACAAATGCTAGCAATTATCGGTCGTACCTGTAATAAATAATAAATACAGAAATTGTTTGTGCTTTGAGAACTTTTTTTTCTGAAAAGCTTTGAGTAAATTTATTCATATCATAAAGTGATGAAAACAAGTCTTTTTATTTAGTTAAGGTATTAAATGCTTCAATGGGGAATTAGTGCAACAACACACGATAGCAAGTGGCACGTTACTCTTTCAAGAGTTTGAAGATTAACAAAGCAAGCAAGGAAAATGTGAACATATTTCATTGTACTTGTAGAATATATGTGAAGTTATGCATTATCGGATTAGCACAACTTGTGCACAACAAGGAAACAATTTTAAAGCTTGTTAACCTAAACTTTCACAAAATTATAATTTTTTTTCGAAGGTCAAAGTTTGGGGTAGAATGAAAAGAACACTGCCAGTAAATTTAGTTGTGGTTTTGTCGCAAATAAAACTCATTGTTGCTAAGGCATAAATAATCAGCGTCTAAGTTGAAAGGTTAATCGTCTGTTATGAGTGTTAGAAGACGGATCTCTGTTGATCCGTTTTAATACGAGATTTGAAACCTTTAATAATCTGAAAGAGCAATCTCCAGACTTTGCTGTGCATACTGCATCAGGACAGCCAAGGCCTTTCAATTTGAAACGACTCAAGGTAGAGTCAAAGTATGTGCTCCGACATTTTCATGGTGGAAGAGGACAAACCTTTTGATAAATTCTGGCCATATTTTTAAATTCTAATCTAATGAGTTTGTCATCATACAGCTTCAAGTTGAAGTAGCGCTCATAGTAAACTTTTTAAGTTTCATCAAATCCATATCCATCAGGTTTTCTTATATCAGCCCTGGCTTTACAATCCTACAAGAAGAATGACTTTGTCACCTTGCCTCGACGACAATCTCTTTCTCCTATCATTGTCAAAAGTTATCCACTACTCGTAGTTCATTGTTAAATTTTTTTGAAAATAGTAGTTCGATTTCGTCTAGTTTCAGCAATTCTTTATTGATGCGAATTCAATCCATAAAATTGGTTGTGATCAATTCGTATTACTTCAATATTACTTCAATTCGTTGAGCATTTTTGAACCACTACTTTTTACATGATTGCATTAACTTTGTCGACGAATTCCGACCTTTACAAGGTGCCCCCCTGATTTTCCCTCGAGAATTTTCGGACCAAAAACAATCTAACGTGACCAGCGATTGCTGCTCTTGCTGATATATACAATGAGATTATTTTTTTGTTTGAATGCGATGCGTTCTTGCCTGCCTTGAAATTGAAGATGTAGAGTAGAAAACTAATTAAAGCTTTATCTTATTTCTTCTTTGTTTTCATTCATTTTTAAGCTGTTCTGACTTGCAACTGGAATCACAGCTCCCAACAAAATCTTCGAAAAGTAAGCCAATAATGTTTCCCTCAAGAATACTCAAATTGCTCCAATACGATTGGCGGTACCGGAGAGGCAACCTTTCATAGAAATTTGCAATGTAAATTGGTGAAAACATTGTCTTAAAACTAACATTGGCTGAATTATTCCACAGAATTCGGTGCACGTCACTTTATTATGTTCATTGAAGTAAAGTGACTAAGTAATCGGAAGGGCATCATCATATATTCACGTTGTAAAATGCTCTCTTATTGTATATATTTTATTTACTGCCGTGTCATATAACTCTAATATATTTTTTGCTAAGAAGCATTTAATCGCGTCCACAAGGAGCTATACCCAGTCCCTTAGGGGAAGGTGACGCCTTCAAAAGTTTGAGTGCACCAACCGCGTCGTTAATTGGGAAATTTGAATTACTCAATATGTCCTTTAATAATTTCCTAGAGTTGAAGAGTACTCAAATTCATAACACGATTCACGAGCGATTCATTTATACGATTTCAAAGTTACTTAAAAAGAATAAAAGGTCTACCAGCTTCGCGTCACCCATACTCTAAGTTTGGAAATGTTCTTTTTACATTTCCAAACTTAGAGTAGTAATGAAAATGTTCCCGACAATTCCGTGTAACTTAACTGGCAATCATAAACATTTGTAGATTAAGACGAATTGTAAACTAAATGAAGCATGTTTTCACCCCTGGTGGAAGTGTATTATTAAAAAACTTTTTGTAGGTAGATAGCTTACTTTTCTTGGTATCACTTCGTTTAAAACGACAAATGTGAGTGGTATGTAGCCGCATGATGCTGAAAAGACTGTTAGTGACAAACTCACAACTGGAACCCAGGATATCTCCGTCATATGATGGAATCTTATTAAAAACGTCGATGTCCCCATAAAAACGAGGCTGATTGCCGCCATTGATGTGGTTGCAATGAGTAGAGTTTTGCGTCGGAATTTGTCAGCAATTATTGTTGACAAATATGTTCCTGCGATTTGTGAAATGGCCACAATGATGGTTGCGGTATTGGGTGGAATATCTGTGCCTGCCTCTTTAAAAATCGTAGCATTATAGTTGACGATAAGAAAAATACCACTGAATATGTTAACGCCTACAAGCCCAAAGCCTAAAAACATCCCTTTCAGTGAGTCCTTATGCACTGTAACGATATGGAACAAACGATTAAGATTTCGTTTTTCATGTATTTGAACGTTTAAATTGAAATGACATGAGTGAGGATTTAGTAGAAGTTTGTTTTGAGTTTGTTTCTCACAGCTCTGCAAATGACGGAACGTCAGCACTTAAATGTTTACAATCTGCGAACATGAATTTCATGAAAATTCATAATATGTTTGCATTTAATCATCACGAAAATATTTCGCTCGTTTCAAAGTACAAGGATTAACATACTCTTGACACTTCTATTTGATGTATTTCAATATAAAATACATACATCACGGCTCGTTATTACGGATTTATTTTCAACTTACTGAAATCCTTCAAAGTTGCTTTCTCATTCGGAGAACTTCCCATCACACTCTTTATTTCGTTCATTTCGTTTTGAATCTCCTCGATGACTTGCTTGGAAGAGCTTTCCACGTCCAAGTTACGATAGAAACACAACGATTTTCTAGCATTCTTCTCGTCATCTTTTAATAGCAAAAATTGAGGAGTTTCCGGGAAAAAGAGGATCAAGCAGAATGCTGTTAGAGGCAGTGCAATCATAACTTTAGGGACAATATCATATGGAATATAAGATCCAACAGTATATCCAATTAACGTTCCACAGTTGACAGCGAGCATCAGGATAGAACCGAGTCTACCTCGAATCCTTGGGAGAAAAAAAGAAAAAATTATAAAAAGGGATAAAAGTAAGTAGAAAATAATGACAAATAGGAACTGCAAATGTCGACTTACTCCTTTCGTGCTATATCTGAGATAAATAAAGGAATGGTCACAAAACATCCCCCTCCGGTCATACCGGCTAACACTCTGCCAATATATAAATAAGTTATATCATTGGCAAACATCACAATCATCCAGAAACACTACAATGCATGAATTTTGTATTAATGTATCACTTAATGTGGACTATTTGTTGTTTTATGTTTCGTACCATTTGGGGAAAGGGTATTAGACAGAGAGCAAGCTTCCTTCCCCATTTACTTGCAATAAAACCAAATCCTAAATTCCCAGTAAAACCTCCTATACAGAGAAGAGATCCCAGCCATGATGCTTCATCGACATTGAGCGGTCCCGAATCTAATGGTGTGTCGGTCGATTGTAGTATCAAAAGGGTCGGTGATAGCCATGCGAGTCCAGCTCCATGAGCAAGAGCTAGTAAATTTGCTAAAAATAAAAGAAATTTATGAGACAGTTAGTTGACATCTTCTTGGGGGAAAGTAATCGAAAATTGTTTTACGGATTTTTGCAGCCCGCTGAAATTAGCATATCCTTTTCGATTGGAGCAAAAATCTATCTGAGTATTTTTTGATATTTTTTTTAAACATTTTTTCTCCGTTTTTTTATAAATGTTCTCGTTAATTTCTTTTGCTTTCGTTATTTTGTGGGTGTGCATAATTGACTAACAACAAAATGGTGAATAAAACAGACAGTGGATATAATTATTGCTTATTTTGTGTTGAAATTATCTATGGAAAAAATCAACAATTAGGATCTGTTCAACTGATTGATAATCTTTTCTTTATTTTGGAAGTTGTTCTATGAGAAGTCTGTATGATGAATACCTGTGTAAGGCAAGAAAATACATTTGTCTAGACGGCCTATTGCGACACGGATTCCCTCGTTTGATCTTTTGGTCCCATTCATCTAACCTATTTTTTATATGCAGGAACTAAAAGAAATCTCATGAGACCCAATGTAGGTGAATGTGGTGGCTATTTGATTGTAATTCAATCTATAGTAGTGAGCTGGGTAGTTTGCATTGACGAAACAATACATTTTGTTGGTCAAATCGTTACAATAATCATCAATACAGCATAAATGTCAGTCCAATAAATCGACATAGTACTGTTTTGTGAATGTTTTCACATCCTTCTGATGTTCGGGGGGAATGATGCCTCAAACAGTGGCCATGAGTTTTCCGGACTTATCAAATTATTTTCGATTTCTACTGTTTAGACTGTCCTTTTCTTTGTAGCGTGTAGTGATCGACTCATGCCATCACTGAGAACGAAATGGCACAGAAACTTCTTGAAATCAGCTTTAAATATCTATCAATAGTGATCAAAAAGTGTCTTGCAATTGCGTTTTCAGTCTACTGTGAACGAACGCGACACCAATCTCGCTTATATCTTTCTCATGATGATTTTTTCTAGTGGGACCTATTTAATCCATTTCATTGATGTATCTAAAACATCAGGAACCTTTGTGATCGTCACTTGGCAAATGATCTCATGTTGCGTTTAGGAAATCCTCCGTAGTCCACGCAATTACATGGCTTATATGCTCTTCACACAAAGTTCAGTACATCAATTTCAAATGGTCTTGATTGAAAGTCCAACGTTTTTTAAAATGGCATACTCTTCAATTTTTATTTGCTAGAACTAGACGTCAGTCTTTCTCCATGGTTGTACGAATTGCTTTTAAGGCAAAATTACGCGATATATCTTTGTGAAAATTTTATAGCTAAGGTTTTCTTAAATGCCAAACGTATCTTGCTTTACTGATGATCATCGCTAAACACGAATAGTTATCATACAGCCTACGCATAATCTGCTAAAACTAATCTTTTATCTAAATGGACATGAGTTGATTCACAAAGGAATTCCATGCATGTGTGTTTTATTAAGGGAATTATATTTCATTTAACGTATCAAATGGATTAAGCTAATCAAATTATAACGTGCGGCTAGTAAATATCGTGATTGATGATGTATAATAGTTTTTTTCTTCATATTTCTAACATATTTCCTCATTACCACTTCCAAAACAAACGATTCCTTTATCACAACAACAGTCCATCTGAATCGTCCGTTGTTCGAAACAGTGCTGTAGTTTTTTCTCTAACAACTTCTTTGAGACGTATGGCGATATTGCGTTCACAGTTTACTCGACTTAAACCTCCTTTTAATGCAGACGCTATCTTAGGAAGAACATACAAATTGCGCAGTTCAAGAAACGCGAAAAGGGTGGGGAAAAGGAAAGAGTTAGTGTCTGAACTAGTAAGATAAGGCGGAGCTTCAAGGAATTTCGCATTAAAAGTGGAAGACGCAGTTGACTGGAGAATAGTTGTGGAGAGTGGGATTCGAGACGTGAATGGAATAACATGATGCTTACTGATAAATAAATATTTGCATAATGCTCTCACCGGAAAAGGGTCTGAACGAGAAACAGTGCAAGAAATTCGCGTTGCATAACATCTTGCAAAAGTGCGCATGCATGGATGCTTTCGAAAATTGGATTCGGAATAAAATTAAAAAGGTCTTTCTTTTATTTTTCATAAATATTTTGCGATAATGAAACCGACTAAGCGATCCAGAATCTCGAATGAATGGACTTTTGAAGAAGGCAAACATATTACACACCACACATGGCAGCTCACGCGGGTGAAACGGATACCGCGGGGTACTGCTATGGAACATGCATAGAAATTGAGTCTGAGTTGCATAAAAGTATATCAGGCGATTATTGATAATCACGGTGACTAGATTCCAAATTCATATAATTGCGATTAACGTTTTCTCGTGCAGTTGAAGAAACAAATTTCATATGAACGAACCTTAATATTTTTCATGTTTTTGGCGATTTTGTGAAGCAAATTGTTCAACGAAAACTATTCGAACAGGGCTATGTAACACGATTTAATAGAGATTTTTGATAGTTTTACTACTCCCTTACATTGATTTTTATATTTTTCCCATTACTTCCGCTGTGGTGTTCACAATTCATCGAGAATTATCTGAATAATTTATTATTAAAACCGAAAGCTTTCTACTATAAGATTCCAATTCAAACTCTATATGAGTGCAATCCGAAGAGAATAAGTGTAAATTATACTTCAAATCCAATCCTTGCTTGAATACTTCCCCAGATGATTTCATAAAAGCATTTCAATCAGTCCAACTTTTCACTTTCAACTCGATTGCTATACGAATTCAAAGTTCAGAGAAAAATAACCGATGCTAGATATAATGACGAGTCATGTTTAAAACTGTTCTGAGAATCGAAAACGCATGAAGATTTCATTGTGATCTCTTAGTGATCCCTTCATGAAGGCTGAAAAAATTCCTGAATAATTCCTCTCGTAGAATTTAGGAATGATTTTAGGATTTCAATAGTTATACGGCATACATTATTGGTTGGTTATGTTGGGATTTAAAACAATTATTTTATTAATATTATTTACTTTTTAAATCTACACAATTTTATCACACTTAAAACTCGTCGATACTTGTTTCTAACTCACCACACAGTGCTGAAAGAAATTGATATTTGTACTTTCCAAAAAGTGGACAATCAAAGCGTAAACTGAGAATCATTTTGTTACTAAAAATTTCCAACTATGACCACGAGTACGGCTCAATTGAAAAATATATCCTAGTAAATTTTATCACTGTCTAATATTTCGATGCTAAGTCATGACTGGTTGTCGCGAAAGATGTGAATTTTCTTTCTGATAGCTTCTGATAGAAGAAAATTCACCCCACGTCATAGATAAACCATTTTTAATTGGCTTGTAAATCCTTATTGTATATTTACTGAATAGTTGGCAGTAGCAAATATCGTTTTATTCACTAGTTGACATCTAGTCAAGATTTTGCTTTATCTACGTGAGAAAACGAAAGATGCGACAATCATAAAGATACTATGTTAGTTCAGTTATCAATTTGAAAGCTTACTCAGGCTTAATTCCACATGTGGCTCTAATAGTTTTATCCAATTTATCATTTCTTAATTTCTCGCCACTAGCCGTTTCTTAATTTCTCGCCACTAGCCGTTATCATATACATAGACAATACATACGTAAACAAATATTTCATTTTTTATATGTTTATGTAATTGAAATTGCTCCCGGGGGCTTACTTCAGCCTTACTTACATCAGCGTGTGAACATCAGTCAAGATCAGGGTGAAACTTCTTCATTCATTTTTGGAAAGTTAAATATGACTTAACGTGTAACGTACAAAATAAACATTTCACCTGAGCTGTCGGGACTCTTTAATAACAGAGCACACAGCAATAAATTATAATAAGAGTTTTTATTGAATTGTACAAATAGTGGATTTATCGCTCATTTGGAGCATTATCTTCCAGTGAACTTTTGTATGGCATGCAATGATTATTAATATTTAATTGTATTACTCAGTTGGTACTAAATGGAATGTTCGACCTTAGAGCAGTTGCTAATCGCCGACTACCAATAGCATTAAATCTCGAAAAATGCTTTTTGGGCCAACAAAATTCCCAGCTCTGCTAAGAAATTTTAAATTCAGTCTCCACCTGATCACCGCTACGGTTTTTAGGGGTGTCTAATCGTGAGAGTTACGGCGAAACAAACAACAATTGAATTAAATAGCCTTCAAATCAGCATCAAAGAAATTCCAAGTGTCAAGTTAGAAAGAAAGTTTCAAAAAAAGTTTTAAGGTTTTGCGACTCCTTATTCCATCTAAGTTAGGTCTTCGAAGCAGCAAAATTGAAAATCATAGTGAAGTGATGACCGCAGTTGAGGCTTTTCGGGAGAGTCAAAACAAAGATTTTTTGTCAAAAAAGGAAGAGCTACAGAGGTGGATCAATACTATGTGGGGTGTACAAGACATTGACAAAAGTATTTGAAGCAAGAGTTAAATCGTCGGATTTATTGGTACCTATATAATAATGAAAAATTAAATGGGTAATCTTTTTGAAACAATAAAAAAATCGTATCGTCAGATATTATACTCACAAACGCAAGCTACTACAAGTTGTACAACCAGTGCTGCCATTCTACAAAATTTTGTGTCTCTGGTTTGCTTGAAAATTATCATCGTGATTATTCTGAATTTCTTAAATCCCGCTAAATGTCCCCAGTTGTCAAATGTGACTGTTTAGTTAATGGAAAATGGATCAAACTTACGTGGCCATGCCTTTCTGAACAAACTGTTTATAATGAAAAATGACAAATTTGTTCGGCGTTACTTGCGCTTATGGTTTTAGTGTCAAATTATTGGCTTCGATGAAAGGTATAGAATATTGTAATGGGTAATAATAAACGTCAATATTGTATAAACGTCAATAATTGGGGAAATAATAAACGTCAAATGTAATTCTCACCATATAATATTCTCGTGTACTTTTGGTTTTGAAATGAAGTAGCTCTAACGTACATTAAGGTCAAACTTCAAAAGGAAGACTGTTGTGCTGTCTTTTATTATGATACAGTATCTTAGATTGTGATCACAGATCGAGCTACACACTTTCAAGTATAATGAATGGAAACACACTGGCTCGAATGGTACATACAGTGCTGAGAAAAAGTGATGCAAAAACAAATATTTGAGAAATTTTTTGTATAAAGCTTTTCATATTGGCAAAACTAGTCAGTAAAAATTCCTTTGGTTTCTATTTTTACCATTTATTTATTTCTAAGAATTCATGGAACAACAAAAAACAACGCAAAAAATAACTATTTTATAAGAAAAAAGTAAAAAAATAAATCAATTAGCTTCTGGCTACCGAGAAAAAGTGATGCAAAAAATCAAATCATGATCATCTTCTTTCACCTGTGGTAGGTATCCTAGTAAAATCAATGGTTTTTAATATTTGGTAGGATTTCCTTTCCTATCTATGACCACTTGCAGCCTTCTTGGCATTGAAGAAACCAAATTCGCACAATATTCTTGAGTGATGTTGCTCCATTCTTCTATCATTCTTTCCTTAAGCACGGACTTACTGCGAATATTATGTACTGCTAGTCGACGTGACAGTTCTTCCCAAACATGCTCTATTGGGTTGAGATCATGTGATTGTGGAGGCCATTTTAAACAATTCGGAATATTGTAAAGCATCCACATTCGAGTTTGGTGGGTGGTGTGTTTTGGATCGTTGTCCTGCATAAATATGTAGTCCGTTCCTAAGTTCAGCTTTTGCACACTAGGAATAAGTCTATTCTTTAAAAGGTCGATTTAGACTTTGTGATCCATCGTTTTTGTTCTATAATATGAAGTTCACCAAGGCAATTGTACCCCATACATCCCCACACCAAAATAGAGCCACCACCATGCTTAACTGTTCCTATCATATTTTTCGTGTCTAATTCCGTACACGGCTTTCTACGCACTTTTGCTCGTCCATCGTGAGAAATCACATTAAACTTACTTTCGTCCATAAATAAGACGCGTTTCCAAAAGTCGAGATCCTTATTTATATGTTCTTCGGCGAAATTCAATCTTTTTTTACGATTTATCTCGCTAACAAACAATTTTTTCGCGGAACACAACACCGGTAACCTGATTTTCTCAAGTAGTTTCGCACTGTATGAACGCTAAAATCTTTTTTATATACTGATTTTAATGTTGAGGTTATTTTCGTTGCTGGTATAAAAGGATCCCTCTTGACTTCACGTTCAATTATTCGCATATCACGTTCAGATAGCACTTTTTCCCTTCCGGAGCGCTTTTTGTTATCCAAAGTTTTGGTCTTGCAGAACCTGTCTACAATCCTCCAAACTGTTGAAATGGGTCTGTTGACAATAGACGCAATCTCCTTGTATGGTACGGTCTGATTATGGAGCCGCAAAATAATTTTCCTTTCTTCTAAGGTGGTTTCTTTCCTCATCTTGAAGGGCTGGAAATTGATTAAACAATTATATTCATGGAACACTTTACCTAAATATTTATAAATTACTTTTCTTCACGAGTGTTTTTCTCTAACTAGCTCAAAAAATGTATTTCCAATGACGAAAACTTCTGAAGACAGACTGCAATTGCCAGGCAAATGACGCATTTACATTAAAAAGCAATAATTGCATCGCTTTTTCTCGGTTTACTTCGCCTCAAAATTTCATTTGGCAGTGCATAAAAACTTTTAAAAACAGGTTTTTGGGGAAACCATGCTTAAATATCGTCTTGAATACATAGAACAATGTTATGAACCATCAATTTTGCGGATATTGCTTTTGAGAAGCTGGAAATTGGTTATCAAAGTTGAAATTCAGTGTATTTGCACATTTTTGCATCACTTTTTCTCGGCACTGTATGTTTGGAAGTCATCTTTTGGTATGTAGGGGAAAGTAGCATTAGTTGAACCATAGAAGATTGCTTATACACCATCCCGAGTACCATCACGTCAAATGCCATCCCAAAGTTTGTTAACATCGAGGTTGTCGGATGGACTCAGGCATGATCCACAAGTTGAATGAAAATAAAACGTAGAAATGATCAAAAATGAGAAATATGCGATACAAATATTTTGGATATGATGTGGTAGCTACTATTCATTCGATTCTTCAGACAATAAAAACAAGAAAATCGGAACTTACTGTTTTTTTTTCAGGAAAACGTCCGTCCAAATATTCTTGTTTTGAAATTAATTTCTGTTTATCACCACATCAAATAAAAAACATGTTTCAATCTAACTGCCATTATTATACATATTATTGGCTTTCATTCGTTATTTGCCTTTCATAACAATTCGTAAGAATTATTCAAGTGAAAGCTTGCATGTAATTGATTTATTTCGAGTATTTGTTGTATTAAATTACAGTAAAGTTGCTATGATCTAAATTTCTTCTAAGCTAACTAAACAATAGAATATGAAAACGATTCCCATGAAGTTTGATTGTTGGATTGTGCGAATTGCTCG
The DNA here is from genome assembly GCA_954870665.1 of Stratiomys singularior. Lineage (NCBI taxonomy): Eukaryota > Metazoa > Arthropoda > Insecta > Diptera > Stratiomyidae > Stratiomys > Stratiomys singularior. The sequence continues at coordinate 4,987,763 of OX940881.1, read as the reverse complement.
ACATATTACACCATTCATTGTTACGTTTATGATATTGTTACTGATACAGATACATTGCCAAAATGAGCTTCCGGAAAGACAGCGAAATTTGAGAGGATTTTTGAGATGTATCTGAAATCCGAAATGTATCAGCTTACAAACCCTTTCTGACTTCTTTCGGAAAGAGATGGTGCACAAGATTCGTTCACGAATTCTTGCAAACTCATAAATCTATTCATCAAACAAGTTTTCATACTTCTATTTAGTGTTCTAATCCTGATTCTATCTATTTTTACACTTATATTATTATCACCACTGTTTCATGGATAAACCAATTAGTTCTAATGGAAAATTGACTTTTAGGATAATTCTATGATGAAGTCTCCTCAACTTCCAAACATTTTCCTCTAGTTTCAGGTAAGAAGAAATAAATTACTATGGCTCCCACTAAAGTGATTCCACCACATATCCACATAACGCCATGGATGCCCAAATGTTCCATCAAAATTGGATAAATTTTGAGAACAGTAAATGCCATCACAGTCAGCGAGCACATACAAAAGGTGACCAAAGTTGCTTTCACCTGTAAGTATGATGTAGATTGAAATAACTTCAAATGATCATTGTTTCAAGGACTCACCTTCTGTGGTAATATTTCTGTTAATACTACGACGGGCAATGGTGTTATACCAACAGATCCCAGAAGAATTGTAATTGACACACTCGTGACTGCAATCCAACTGAGATGCGAGAGATCCTGGCTCATGCTGAGATACGAATATACAGCTAAAGCGAATGATCCAACTGTAACGCCAATGCAGGACACGATAAGCAGCAATCGACGTCCCATGCGATCGACGAAATGTGCCGCGAAAAAAGTTCCAATCAGTTGGATAGCTCCAACAATAATTGTACATGTATTTGGATCCATAGTTGAGCCTGACGATTTGAAAATATTCACGGTGTAATTGATAAGCGCAAAAAGTCCGCTGAACTGATTTAGGAACATTAATCCTAATCCAGCAAAAAGTCCAGTCAGAGCTGTTGGGTGCACTGTGGGGGGAAAAAAATAATTTTTTTTTGCGCAGATTGATGGTTGATAGCAAATTGTTTTCATCAAGAAGAGGCTAGACTTATTCAAAGGAAATCTATTCACTTGTCTGGTTCAATAGAAAGGCGTTTGAAAGCGCAGTTTTTATCAGAGCTAACATCCACAATCAATTTGAACAAAACTGTCTCGGACATTTGATACACAGCCTTGTTAAACCATTCTAAATTTACGAATTGATTGCCATCAATCCTTGTGCAAAGAAGACACCAAATAAACGTGAAACTCACTGAAATCTTTGTAGTTTAATGTCTTTGCCTTATCGTCCGAACTGCCACAAATGCGATTTTTTAAATTGGTCAAATATTCCGTGAACTCTCGACATTCGTCCTTTGATGAAGCCTGATAATTTCGATAGAATTTTAATGCTTCTTCAGCTTCAGTGTCCTTTTTCATTGCTATTAAATGTGGCGGAGTGTCAGGTAAGTGGTAAATTGCTATTATATAAAGCACCGACGAGCCAATAATGATACGTGGAAAGAGGCTGTAACTTAAGTAGGAGCCAAGAATAAATCCTGATAGTACGCCAGCATTGAAAAAGATCAAAAGTATTGAACCAAGTGTTCCACGAATTCTGTAAAGAGAGCAATTGAATCATGTAATGATGTGTCGAAATGAAAAATTCAAGCTTTGCATTTTCCCTGATGTGTTTTGCTTCATTCTCTTCTAGGAATACCAAAAGCAATTTGGTTGTCCTAGAAAACCAAGAGCAAGTAATAAATGAGTGGTTTATATTTCAATTTTTCAATCGTATGCTCTGATAAATTTGTGTTAATACGCATGTTGAAAGAATAATTTTGGGTTGCACGTTTCATGAGAATCATGTGTAAATTGGTGGTAAAAATTTTAATGTTTGTCTTCTCCTTTGATTATGGTGTAGTAGTGGCTTTAGTGTAACTTTTAAGATAATAATTATTGTATAATATATAGTAATAATTTTTTTAATTATTTACTTATTGTCAGCTGTGTCTGCTACAAATGTTGGTATAGTGATGAATATTCCTCCGCCCGCAATCCCACTCAGTATACGTGCGAGAAATAAATGCGGAACTTTTGTTCCCAGAATAACCATAAGCCAGAAACACTGGAGAGGATCTTGATTTGTTATGATATACATTGATTGCATAAGAATATTATTACTTACAGAATGTGGAACGGTAAGAAGATACAAGCATTTTTTCCTTCCTATTTGATTCATTAACAATCCAAATCCAAAGCTACCGATCAGTCCACCACAACACAGAAGCGCTCCAAGCCAAGAAGCTTCCTCTATGGAAATGGGACCTGTTGATAGCGGTGAGTTTTTGGACTGTAGCAAAGGAAGTGCTGGTGCTAGCCAAGCAGTAGCATGTCCATGGGACAACGTGATAATGTTTACTGCAACAAAATTTTATAAATTATGTTAACATTTATATTTAACATAGAAAAAAATAATTTGAAATTCAATAAAAATTCTACTGTCTTATGAACATCGCCCATTGGTCTAACCCAAACATTCTGATCTCCGTGTCTCAATGCAAGTCATTATTGTTAACTTCTATTGTCTATTGGTTGTTGAGATCAGAGAGCACCACTTGTCTTGTACCTGCATTATGACATTGCATATTGCTCGCTCATTCCAGTGGCTGACAACATTTTTAAGGACGTTTGACCGTATTATTGTAATTATATAAAATCTAGTGAAGGATTTCAGCGAGTGATGCTTCACGATCAGAAAGAATTTGCGAAGGTAAACGGGAACACTAGCGGTAAGAACATTCTCCGAAATTAAATTCATAGACCCATCATTGAGGCTTCAAGAAACAATGAATATCAAAACGCAGTTAATATGTGGATAACTAACAGAAGGGATTCGCTGCACTCTGAATTCGGAAGGAATCCTAAGTTAGCAACTCTGACGTCTTCGGCCTGTTTTCGACACAATCTTTTTGAAATAAAATTATTCAAGAAACCTTTTCCTGTGATGCATGAAAAATAGGTAAGTTTCTCGGCTGCAAGATTGCAAGGATTTTGAAAGCAGCGCTATAGAATTACAAAAGTTCTAAGGAATATTTTTTAACATGAGTCCAACTGTTTGTTATTATCTAGATCATTTTGTTCCCAAAAAGGATGCTTACGAGGCTTTGTTGAACGTGTAGAAACCAAAACCCACACAAAAAACTCGCTACTGTTTTTTGCTACTCACTACACTTGTGCTGCAACCATCCAGGACTTCGCGTTGGTTCTTGCTTAAAACTCATATAGATCACAAGCACACATAATTAATTTAGAGTTTAAGTTTCTTATTCATAAACATATTTTCTACTATCTTTTGATAAGTTTAAAAATGATATTAATAAGACTTTATAAACTTTTCATTAATCGTATTTGGAAATTGGTAGCTGTAATGGAAATTTTGGGATCTAAAATTAAAGAACGCACTTTGGGATTTTTCGCGGTTGGCCGTGGATATTTTATCAGGTTTTTACAAAACCTAAGCACTACTAATCAATCGCAGATTCCTCACAATTTCATTTCGAAACTTTAAATGATGAAGTTAGAAAAATTTTAATGCAGTAGCGAAGGGAAATAAAGACCAACAATTATAGTAACCAAATCACTTTTTTGTGTTCTCCACCAAGGGTTCTGAAAATAAGACAGCCGCTTCCATTATTTTTGGTAAAGTTAAACAGGATTATTTGTAACTTAACTACTGATAAATAGCAAACTCAAGGAAATTCTCACAGGAAATCCGAGTATTTTCATAATGAAAGCTAACACGTAGTATCGTGTGTTCCCGCCTAGGTAATAGCATAAATTCAAGGATTACATTTAACTTGTATACACTTCAGTCAAAACAGAGGATTAAGTAAAGTAAATGACGCCTAATATACTCGACTATTTTACAAAACATACCTGTTATGGTGGCCAAAATTTGACGCTTGTATTTTCTCAGAGATTCTAACTTAATCCACCCCATTTTGAAAAGGCTTAATCACTATTTATATATAAATGTATTTTACACAAAACTAACTAAGATGGCACCGAATAGAAACTTCGCCGATATTATCTAAATTCCTGCTTAGGTAAGTTCAAGCAAAGCTTCCTGATTTCGCAAAAGACTGTCGTATGCATTTGTGCAGAAGAAAGTGTGAAGAAATTTTCCTAATTGTGCTTTTATTTAACGAATAATTTGGCCAAACAGAAAATTTACTTAAGAACAGATGCAAAGATTAGATTAGAATATCATTTGCTCAGAAGAGTTGATAAGAATGATGGGAAGATGGCAGGCGTCAGTGATTTTGTAGTCCATTACGATGACTTTGGTATTTTGCCCATCTTATTTATGAGTTTTAGCCAGACTCATATAAGTTTGTATGGTAGGTAGGAAACATTTTGAGTTTCTTTCGTCATTGCGGATGATTTTGCGTCAGTCAAGGAAAGTACGCGCTTAATTTTGTTGTTATTTCGTAATGCTTAGATATGCATTTGCATTATATTTTTTAAGTAACGAGTGTAAGCATTGTTAGTCAACATTATTGTTGATAGTTATTCTAGTTCGGACTAGAAATTGAGCCAGTTAAATCACTCATTTGTTGACGTACTACTATTTTGAAGATTCGTTGAGCTTTTATTAAAGATAAAAGAGAAGTATTTAAGATTTTTGGGATGCGAAAGATTTAAGTATTTCTTTCAAGTGATTTCGATCCTTCTTGTTTCTAACATATGCTTTGAGACTCCAAGGTAAACTTCAGATTTGTGTAAGCTTCTTGGATTATAATGTTGTAAGGAAGGCAAATGTATTTCAAAAGACGGGAAAGTATGTAGGATGACCTAAGCCTTAGTTTTAAATGAGTAGGCAAGTGAAAGCTATTTACGTCCTGAGAGTTGGATTCGCAAAGGCACAAGACAAATTGACTAGCGGTTAAGTATCTCTCCTAGCAACTAGCATAATATATCGGAATGTAATCGTTTCGCACGATACCACACTGCTGTCTTCAGGAGAAAAGAAGGAAGGTGAGGATTGATGGAGTAGATAATCCCTCATCCTCGTTGTCGCTTGCTGATCAAGTATGCCTTTCTTTGTTTAAAGGATACCGATGTGTTAAGTACTGTTTGATACCATTTTCAACAGATTTCATCATATTAAACTATCTGATCGTTTTCCCATTTTTCAAAAAGCTCACGTTGCTATCGGTTCTACATTATGGAGAATAACAAGCTTGTAAGGCAGAATATACATCCACCGCGATTTACAGGCACAATGACCAATTCAATTTTGTCAAGAGCTAGCTTGAATCACTGAGTTATCATCCAGCTTAGGCGTATTTAGACTTAATTGTAGTTGATCGATTCTGCGCTTAGCGACAGAAGTTGGCAACATCCTCTCTTTAACCGATCGGTTGTGAACCCTCCGTAGCAGCTTATAGGAGATGTTTCACAGATTTGGATCATTGACCGAAGTTTTCGTCCTTGCTTTGTACATCATACATAAGACTTGCTATCTTTTGTGCCAGGCATCATCGTATTAGTTGAACAAGCAGCTCCAATTTGTAGCATTTGAACAAATAGCAAGAGCGACCTTCCACTGTTTCTTTGTATTTATTTATTATTGATTTATATATCAATGCGAAATTTTTTGATCCTTGTAAAAAAATTGGCTAGTTCTTAGCCCTACTTCGGTCGCATTTAAATCCTGAGAATCGTTTCATATGCCGTTTTGAAGCTGATAAAACAAACTTTTGAAGCCAAAACTAAAAGTGGATAATTTGTAGAAAAAAAGCGGAAATTATTTACAATATTGAAAACAGTTCACAACCTCCAAGGTTTATATACCAAATGAAATTGTATTCATGAGCTCGTCAAATTGCTGAGCTAAATGCGAAAAAACTCCGAAATATTCAACGAAATATTGATAATACAATTTTTGTGAACAATCGAGATATTGTTGTATTAATAATTGTGTGGTAATGAGGTACTTTGGAGTGAATTTTCGAAAGATTTGTACCATTACCATAAAGATTATTTCATTATGAACACAGAAACGTTTTGGAACAATCACTAAGGCAACTAATTCTTCAAAAAATCCGCTTAGTACTGATTTAATTTTGCTTTATAACAATTTTGCTTCTCTTATCAGGAACTGGTGAACTTTAAATGTCAACAATGGGATAAATCAACTTTAACAACACAATTAACGCTCATTATTTGTCACAGTCATTGATTGGTTAGACTAAATCTTCACTAATTTACTTGTTAATGTTCCCTCCAAACGAAACATACACTGAGCAACCAAAACTCTGCACAGAATGGAATTTCTTCGAAAATTCAACTTATGAATGTTGTTTGGTTAATTATTATCCCTTTGTACTTATATCTTGGGCTCCTTTCCTCCTCCTGATTTCAAAATTAATTTGTTTAAGGGGTCCTTATTAAGGAAATATGTTGTGAATGCTGTTATTAATAAATTAAAGTATTTAGATGTCGCTGCTGATATTGAATGCAAATAACAATGATTTCCACGAATAAAATTTATCGATAAGAGATGCTGTCAAGGTTACTAAATATATTCAGAATATATGTCATTTCTGAATACATACATGCACTGAGTCTATAACTCAACAGGGAGGAATCTGACTTCAAAATCAAGTTCAACAAGTTTATTCAATAGAGTTCTGTGAATGAACTGACTTTCAAGAGTGGGAAGGACATGCAAAGAAGTCACAATCTGAACGGTGGCGTAGTGAAGCAGAGGAAGCTGGATCTTAAAAGGAGAGCAAACAATACTTTTCTTACGTTCTTGAGAACTGAGCAGAGTTTGAATCTTATTAGGGAACATTTCAAGACGAAGGTTTGTGAAAGCAACAACGGGTACTTCTTAACACTCTATACAATATGAGAAATTTTTCTTTATCCTATTAACAAGCAACTTCCGACTTGACAACATCAACTTAATTTCAATAAACTTCATAAATCTCAACAAGTACGCATACAGTCCCGAAAAATCCAGTGAAGTTCTTCGGAATCTTGAAGTTATTCATACCATCGTTTAAGTATAAGTCTTTCAGATATTTCACGCGAGTTGGAAAACTGTAATAAGATACTTACAGAAACTTTATACGGTGCCAGGTTACAGAACAAAGGAAAGGTGAGAAGTACAAAACAGCAAGAAGCAAGAATAAAAAGCCGAGAAGTCGAGAAAGAGATGCTTTTTTGAGTCACCTTATAAATGATGAACCGTAATTTTAAGTCATGCTGAGGACTGCATACTGCATGGGTCATACAAAAATTTAATTATTTTCAAAAAGAAGAAATCATTCCGTCTTTCCTTCAAACGAAACAATGTGTACTCTTTATTTTGCCTCCACAATTGACAAAATTTTAATGAAAATGAAATATTATTGGTTTTCACCTTCTTGATCGTTGCACTTGTTGGAGACTGTCTTCATGCACAGGTGATACAAGAAAGGCTGCTCTGTTACGCTTCAAAATATACAAAACGAGAATGATTTCCCTGATAAAGCTACAAAGAGTTTTTGTCAGTCCTTTAAGCATGAATTCTTAAGGCGCATCTCCTTTTATTTAATTATAATTTTTCTTCAAAAGTGTCAATGCTTCCATGGATGTATGCCAAAGTTTTCCGCTAATTTTTAAGTTTATTTTGAAATTGGTTGACAATCCTAAGGCTAATCCTACTCTTTGTTCCTATCTCTCTATATGTATAGATATCTTCAGATTCTGATATTTACATCAAATACTCCACTTCCCGATATTCTGAGTGTCATTGTCATTGTCACTTTGCTCCAGTGACAATACGATTGACTTTCAATAAAAACGTGTATTCTATCCCAAATAAATATATTCTTTCAGAAATGTGATTTCAAATCGACTTCGGGAAGTCCTTATCCTCTTACCACACATACACACTGTCCAATGGTGGACGAAAAAGTGCAAATGAGGCTACTGAGAACAGTGGGTGGATATATGTGTTTCGTGACTTTATTTGAACGACGTCCAATCGACGGTACGACAGCAATGAGAAGTTAATTCACCCAAATTGGGGACTCAATGTGACAAAAAGCCGAAAAAAAAATCAATAAAAGTTTTACTTTACTAGCAAATGTTTTATTAAAAAAGATGTTGCACAAAATCCTTTAAATAGTACTTAAAACCAGTTTCTTAAAATATTACATGAATCTTAAAGCATCGTCAAAACGAATCCTTACGAGGAATCATCGTTGCATTTTTGCTTCAAAGGCTTCCAATATTGTCTCCAAGCTCTTGCCTTTTGTTTCCGGGATATATATCAAAATAAAGATCGCACCAGCGAAGCATATACCCGCAAATATAAAAAGACATCCATGAAGCTGTAGAATACCAGTGAGAATCGGAAGATACTGGAAAATACCGGTGAGAATTTGGCTAATTACTAATTAAACTATATCTCACCTTCACCATAATAAATGCGAACATCCATAGTATAGTCATGCAGAATGAAACGACAGCACTTCTTATTTTCAACGGCGATATTTCAGACAGGACCAAGAATGGGAGCGTAAGTATTCCGCAGGATGCAATGAAAATAACAAATGAGAAACTTGCAATTGGAATCCAATTCAAGCTGGGTGAATTGTATCCAAGCATTTTTAAGTATGTGTACATTCCTAAACATATATGTCCACATCCTGTTCCAATTGCTGACACGGCCAGTAAGATCTGAAGGCTGTTTTATTAGAAGGAGAAAATCTAGTTGTAACGTTGTTGAAAGACTCACCTTGCGGCCTGCTCGTTCTACAAGAAGAGTTGAGACATAAGCTCCAATCAGTTGAATTATACCAACAATGATCGCCGATGTATTCGGACTTAGTGACGATCCTGATTCTTCAAAAATGTTTGCTGTGTAATTAATCATAGCGAAGCAACCGCAAAACTGATTTAGTGCCATTAACACTAAGCCAACTAGTATAACTCGCTTGGCTAGTGGATTGCCTAAATGGAAAATGATGATAATACACAAATATATCTATTTCTTGGTATAGTTTATGCTTGGTATAGTTTATGCTATAACCCAACCGTAAGATTTTTCCTAAAAACCTTATCTCTGAAGTAAGTTTTTAATGTTTACAGGTAAAATTTATTAGAATTTATCATCGAAATGAATGTTAATTTCTTCGGTTGTTTCGAGGCAAAAATAGAAGAGGAAATACATTGTTCAGCGACCTAACGATCGTTCTTTTTATGGTCTAATCGAAAAATTTCTGACATCTTTGGCTTACAAGACTAAGCCTATAAGGATTCGTGAGCTTGGATGAAACATTCAATTCGCCATTGAGATTTTCCCCCACAATTTGATGTAATATTTATGTGTAATACATGTAATATTATATGTAATATTCTATGTAATATTTACATGTAATATTTACGAACAATGGAGTAAAGCAGTCATCATTTGACAAATTGAACAAATGACAAATATATCAGATTAGACCTAGAAAAAACAAGTTTGGCATAGTCGAACACTGTGCTTTAATAATTCTGTAACTATGAAATATGTTGTTTGGTATTCCTTTATCCGAGGGAGCCGTTGAGAAAAGAACCAGTTTGTAAAAGTATAAAGGTAGGCAAGAGGACAACGCTCATTTTAGAGGAAATGATCGGCAAGCAAAAATGAAAGCAAGCTGATTATGAGCAAGCTGAGGACCAATGTGAAGATGTGAAGTTCGGTTTCCGTGTCATTGAAAACCGAACATTTTTTTAAAGCTACCATTTTATGAAAGTAGTGGACATTGATATGGCAGTGATCTTTGGGTCCCCAGGTGGGTTACTGAGGCCGGCTGTGCTCAGTCTCTCGGGGTTGGCGTGGGGAAGATCACTGCCCGTGCTGGGCCACCTATACCTAGGACACAACCATCACATCAAGGGGAGGGGGAGAGGGAACCAAGGAGGAGTGCCTAGAGCAATGAAATAAAACGCGTCGCTTTATTCATCGTAAGTTTATTAATAGAAACCAAAAAAACAATATACAATACTGTAATGGAGAAGAGCAATAGTAAAAAAAAAACGATTTTTAAGACAAGATGAAAGGGAAAGATATGTATCAGAACAAAAACAAAAACAACGCCACCTAACTTGATTGGGTACGGTTTGCATGCGTTGCTTTACTTAAAAATCTAAATTCACTTTTTCAACGTTTATTTTCTCCTTCTTTCCTTAAAAATTCGAATTCATTAGTTCATCGAGTTTAAATTACAGAAAAAAAAACGTTTGTCCTTCCTTTTCTTCAAAACAAAGTTCACTTCTAGATCTCGCAAAACTTTTTTTCTTCTCTCCAATCCCAAACTCTCCACTTATTTTATTTAATTCACTCATTCACCATACAAAAGTCGTTTTATTCTTTTTAAATTTTATGGCGGTCTCAAAAATCTCCGCGCACTCCCGTCACTATGGCGTGACCGCCAACTCTTTTTTTCTCAAAACAAAAAAAAAACGCTCCGCCACCGTTGACGCCTTAAATCGCACTCCCCAAATCCAAAACCCACGCAACACCGCTGTCTCTCTATCCCGCTGTCGACAACTATCTTCACTAGTTCGCAGATGTTAACCTTTCACCCCTTAGGTCAAGGTCAACTTCCTTAGAGCAAATCGAATAATATATCGATCGCTCTTAAAAAAGATGAACCGATCAAAAGGTTACAACAAAAGGGCTAACACCAAAGATGGATTCGAACTCAGAATCCGGGGTCCGCAGGCTAAAAAAGATCCATTACGACACAGAAACGCTTACTGCAGGGTAATTTTAAAAATGATCAAGCATCACCTTGCCACTCGCAATATTTAACTTGTAGATATGTCTGTCAAATATATTGGATTGTGTACCAACTATTTGGAGTGGATATTTGGGAAAAAAACCGAAACAGCTGTGGTCGCAACATGCTTTTAATTTAATTCTAAGTGTGGTACTTACTGAAATCATTCCAGCTTACGGGCTGCTCATCACCCTTCTTCTTATCTTCCATATACTCGCATTTAAGCTTCTCAACTTCAGCTCTAAAACATTCGGGTGGTGATGAAATTTTCCTTACATTTCTATAGTAACGCAGCGATTCTTCAGCTTCCTAAGAAACGATTCAAATGTTTAAGTATGTATACTGAATTATTTACACTATTCATTTGCGCAAAACATGTACTTACCTCTTCCTTCTGGATCTTCATTAAGTAAATTGGGGATTCCGGTAGAAAAATGAATAGTACCAAATACATAAGTGTGATTCCTATAAATATATAGGGACTGACATTGTGGGGCAGATAATCCCCAAGCACAAACGCTATGAGCATTCCAATATTTGTAGAGAGGACCAAACAAGATCCAAGAGAGCCACGAATTCTATAGGAGCGTTGAAATCAAAATGAATCCTAGCAGAATTCTTAAACTTATCATATACATTACCTGTCCTCTGATATTTCTGTGATATATAGAGGAATTAAAATAAAAACAGCCCCACCAGCAACACCACCGATAAATCGGGCAATTACCAAATACAGAACATCTTTCGCAATCACAAGGAGCACCCAGCTCATCTGTAAATGATTATGCAAATTCCAGAACGAAGTCAAAGTTAAGAAAATCTTTACCAGTTGCGGGATAACAGCGACGAGCATCGACAATTTCCTGCCAAATTTATCCGACATCCAACCGAAAAGGATATTTCCAAAAAGTCCACCAATGCACAAAACCGACCCAATCCAAGATGTCTCAGTCGTGCTCAATTGTCCTCCATCCAGTGGTGAGTCGTTGGATTGGAAGAGGAGAAAGGCTGCAGACCCCCATCCAACGAAAGCTCCATACGTGATAGAGAGAAGATTGGCTAAAATTTAACCAACCAGTTATGGAGAAGATGAGTATGTTTTTGAATTTAACATGATTGTACACTATAATGGGTGTAAATTGCTTGAAGATATCCGAAACACTGTTAATATATGCAATATTCACATCGAATTCACATTCGATTTGAATAGAAGCTTTCAATGTAAATGTCCTTTCGCGTCACTAATTGATTTCTGTTCGAATATCATCAAATATTAAATCCTTGATTTAGACCACAATATCACGGTATATATTCACTAACCACATAGTGTCGCATAGCATTGATACTTGGAACTGTTTTGTGCCATCGCAAAACTTTCCACTGCACCTTTGTTTGACTTAACAATTTCGCCGTTTCAAAGGAAACTACTCGCAGCATGAAGATGTTGTAGTGTATCAAAAGAGTAAATTTACCGTCCACTACATTACAATGACAATAATTAGAATTGATCAAATTTGTTCACAAACGAAAAACTACTGCCCCCGAGATCAAATCTGGCCTTTTATTTAATGCGAATGCAGTGTCGTATGTAATATGTAAAATTTATGACCAATTTATCTTCTAAGAATCAGATAAACATTTGGACGGATTTTTGTCAAGTTGAAATTCGGACTTTTTTCTAATTTTTTGAAAAGCATCCAAACAATGCGACGTGTATGTAAATGCTAACATGTAGCGTGATAGTGAGACAAGTGATTAAGATCGTTGATCAGGAGCAAGCCGAGGCGTGGAATTCGCAGTTACTAAGACTTTAAATCTTATTCTTACTTCTAGAACGGGGCAATGGAGATGTTTGCAATATATTTCGTTGCATCACAGTCATATCTAGACAAAATAAAACAACACAACTGTGTAAATATGAAGCCAGACTGTATTTGTGAAATGAAATAAAGTTTCCCCTTTTGTCCATCAGCACGGAAAATAAATTGTGCTTTTATGGGAGATCGTTCTTCATTGTAGCCTGAGATTGGATTCAGTACGAATAATATCCAAATCCTAGAGCAACCATAAGACAAAGTTATATGTGTCTTTAACCAGCAGGAAGATGAATTATACTCGTGGTCAACACTAAGAGCGAATTGAACTTCTATTCCAGCACTAAGTGAAGCTTAAGCCCGATACTACAATTACCTTAAAAGTTTATTGTGCATAACACACTAAACACCAACTTAGCTTGAAAAATAGATTAGAGAAAACTTTAATTACCATATTTCACTAAGGGAAAGTGGGGTAGAACCCTATTTTTCGCTCTAAGAGCAGAAAGGTGTTACATACAAAATGAATTCGTGACTACTAAATGACTAGACGTCAATCAGAAGTCTTGAATATCATTTCTGGTGCGTATTGGATCCAAACAATTGAAGAATCCAGATTTTAAAGCACATCCACCCGCGAGTCCTGCTCCACCCCGTAAATCCACCCAGTAGTTATCCACGTAGCTTAGTATAAACAAACATATATCAAATTTTGTTGCATATTTACTGGTCTGTTTCAGATAAATTTGAATTGAAAACGAGCTCAACTTATTGCATGATCGTCGAAGACAGAAATTCCATCCTGATTACGTTGAGCAAGGACATGGATTGATAGACTGCAAAGTACCCTACAATAAAAAAACACTGGACGCCTTTACGTTGTGAATGAGATAGTCACAGTAAGACAGGATCATTCAAGGAAGTATTATAGGTTTAAAGGCACGGTTAATTTGATTTTCAGTTTATACGTTAATTCCCGAATAGGGTACCATTCCTTTTTATGCAAGATGTAGTTACTTTCCGCACATCACGACCAGCAAAACCTATTTACTGGCACAAAACATCTCGAATGATTATCCAATCAAAACTCCTGACATGAACGCAATTGGAAACGTTTGGGGATTAATTAAGAGACAAGATGAACAGGGTTTTGCAAGCGACTAGAATTCGCTGAAATCTAACTAAAATTAGCTAAAAATGATGTTCTTTATGGAATCGGATGCACGCATGATTTTTAATTTGGAAATGATCCTTGATTCTTAGAGTTCCCAAAATGCATAGGTCAGTCCAACTAATCAAAATAACATAAACGTCAATACCATCTCGTGTCCACATAATCAACCAGTTGACAGATCCCATTGACACAATAGTGTCAGACCTCACCCCCCCCCCCCCTGTTAATTTTAGCTTTACGGACAGAGGTAAGTTAGGTAAAGAGGCCAAAATAAGGTGCATGGTCCGAACAAGAAAAACTACACCAAATTGGTCTAATATAAAGATTAGAAAATATTGACGGCTTTAAATATCTTGGCGTGAAACATGTGAAAGACGACAATGAATCAACGGTAGTATTGTAGATAAAAGAATACAGCTTACGTGTTACACATTGTTTTTCGGTTCAAGTCAAAATAAATAATGTACATAGTACTGAACAAATTATTGAGCTTGTCCTTCATGGAACTCTACTTGGGCCTCTTTTTTCCCTTTTATATTTAAATGGTATTTCCGTTAAAAGTCCACTAGTCTTTGCGTATGTTGATGATGCTGCAGAAAAAATCAAAAATCGTCATGTGAGGCTTTCTCAACGACCAATAATTTATGCATAGCAGTAAGGAAAACACTGGAGAGATTCCATTCATATCCAGAGTAATGAACGAGTCAACCTTTTAACTTCTTCTTTTTTTTTGTGTGGAACTTCTCCTTTGGAACATCCTGCAGTGGTCGGCTGGAGTTTTCATGGGTCTAGTAATGTCTATAGATGTGTTCTTCTTTCGTTACGCTAAAGACAAATCAGGTAGCCACTGCCAAGGCAATTTACTTCGGTCGACTCAGATTTAATGAATAAAATGAAGACATGAAGAAAAACGCGAAATGGAGACGGTGAATCGAGTATGACCACTAGCTGGTAATTGTTAAGACTATGCTAACAATGTGGTTTTAGTTTTTTTCGGCATTGGTTATTTAGGATATCGATTGTGACCTCCGTAAACGTTTGCTGCATTAGGGGACGGTCAACATATAATCTTGGATTATAAGGTTAGGTCCCTATGAACAAACCAGTGATCTCTCACACTTGGAAGGGATACTGGACATCAAGCAGGAATTGCAAAGCGATTTGATTGACGTAAATTGAAGAGACATGGAAAAAACTTTATTCTGAAGAATGGGTTTCAATGCTATCTGAACTCTGGAGGAAGTTATAAATTGGAGCACGCCCCGCAAGTGCGTTTCGTAGTTTTCCGCCATTACTGCATAAAAGCAGTAGTAGTAGTAGTAGTAGTAGTAGTAGTAGTAGTAGTAGTAGTAGTAGTAGTAGTAGTAGTAGTGGTAGTAGTAGTAGTAGTAGTAGTAGTAGTAGTAGTAGTAGTAGTAGTAGTAGTAGTTGTTGTTGTTGTTTTAGCAGTAGTATTAGTAGTTGTTGTTGTAGTAGTAGTAGATGTTGTTCTTGTAGTAAAGGCTTTGTTGCTTTTGTGTTGCACCAAGTAAAGTTGTTAATGTTCTTGTTATGATAGTGTGAACAAATATAATTAAAAGCAGAGAAAATCTCTAAATAGTATCGCTCCAAATACATCAATTTTCTCCGCCAGGATTATGAGGAAGCCACGGCGCCAAAATGTCTAAGCTTGAGTGAATTCGAGCTCATTTTTTTGTATTTTTATGTTAGGTTTGTTTAGATATTCAAAATGTTTCCTTAATTAAATATCCTTGAAAACGAACATTATAATTTCTTATAGTATGCTTTTATTTCATTCTTTTGTTACTTGTCAAATTTGTTTATCAATCACAGATTTTTTTGCTGTTTCCTTGGGAAAATAAATACTAAAACTAAACTTTGAGCTAAGCAGACGCTGGCAAAAATCCAAAAATAGATCTGTATCCCCACACAGTCAACTATGCAGAAGTGAAACTGCAATAAGAGTAAACTTTGGTTAATTATCAGAACGGACGAAGAAAGCTACGCATTTTACCTTTATTAGAAGCACTCCAAGTATCCAATGTAAAGCGTGATAGAAAGTTTTCACAATATCCATTTTCTGAAATCAAAATACAACGGAGAAGTCTGTTAAGATACATTTATGTTGTTGCATTCCTTGAACAGAATTCACATTTTCTTTCTGGGTATTTCAATTAGTTGCAGTTATATCTGCGAGTATCAAGCAAATACCGGAATAGTTTATAAGGAACGATTTTACTATAACAGGCTGAGTAAACATTCCTTATAAATCAATTCCAACTGCAGCTAACTTTTCACTATTGATAGAACTTTAACCAACAATTAACATAACCTACAAATTCTAGGATGGGACACTTTAGCATCATGACGTCGAGTAAAGTTTCGAGTTAAGATTAATTACGGTACATACCTTCTGTGGAAATTCTTCGGCGATAACAATGAACGTCATTGGATATATGCTGGCACTAGGAAGTAAAGTAACAAGGATCAAACAAACAAGTATTATCCATTCTAAATGAGAATCGTCGTCATGATTCCAAACTTGTTGTATGAAATATCCCAAGCATCCCAAACAAAGTCCAGTTAACAACGAAAATGAAATGAGGATGAGCTGCAATGCAGAGTTTCAATTAAGCTGAACTACAAAATATTTACAAATTACCTTTCTCCAGCTGCATTTGGCTATAAAAATGCTAAGAATCGATCCGAATAGCGCGGCCAACGCCAACAATAAGGATGCCATGCCTGCAGGCATGTCAACGCCAATGTTCGCTAGGATTATGGACGAATAATTAAGAATAACAAACAAACCACATAATTGTGAAGTAATCGTCAACATCAAACAGGATGTGAAGGAACGCAAGATTTCACAGCAACTCATGCTATTTGTAGTTACCGCCTTGTTGGTATGCTCCGTTTTCGCAGAATTGCTGCTGTGCATGGCTTGGCGTTTTTGCTTGAATTTATCAACTTCTGCGATAAATTCAGGCAACGATCTCTGGTCTAAGTCGCGTATCGCTCGGAAGTATCTCAATGATTTTTCCATCATCGGAATGTTGTTTTGTTTTAAGTAATGATCAGGACTTTCTTGTACGAAGGGAAATGTTAGCGAGAAGAATACGGATATGACGAGACCTACGATCGCAGCCATTATGTTTTCAGTAAAGGTTCCGAAGATGAGTCCAGTCATGAATCCAACACTGTGAGCGACGAACGTAAAGATATGAGGATTATGAGGACTTTTGTTGAGTGATATCTCTATGAGAAACATAGGGATAACTGTAAGAGCAGCTCCACCTGATAATCCAACTACCAATCTCGATATGCAGATGTGTGTGAAGTTATACCCGAATGCAGCAGCAAACCAGCCAAGCTGAAAGGAAAACAATTGAGCATCCTGTTGGTTTGAATACGGTATACTTATAGATTATAATGTGAATAGCGTAAGTGCATTTTGTATTGTATTCGATGTTGGATGAATTTAATGTACGAGTCGTCACAGGAATTCAAATTCCAATGAATAATTCCATTGAAACTGCATTAAATCTATTTATCTGATCTGAACAAGGTTTGTAGTGAGCAGGCGATATATAAAGCAGAGTTTCTAGCTCTGTGTTGTATTTGCATGAGTAACCAGGTGATGTGCGTTTCATTTTACTGATATGCAAATATATTGTTATTATTAAGGACACATGGACGATGTCACGAACAACGCATTAAATTTCGAAACTTTTACTTATATTTTGTAAACTACAAATAATTTCCTAATATTTTCCCAATATTACCAATCCAAGAGAGAAGCCTTGGAATACTTTCGGATGAATTGGTGATTTGTTAGCATTTTACAAGTGAAACCTAGATAAAGACTACCAGCGAATCAACATAAACCAAAATAAGTGCAATGAGAAAAAAAACATCGGAAAAGCTCATGAAAGGACCATTAAGCATGTTTGTTTTTATTTTTGACCATCGCAATAAACCCAAAAAATTAACGAGCTTGTACGCGATAGTGGTGTCAATACGGAAACTGGATTTAAAAAGATATTCGCACTTAGAATTAACTTATGAAATCAATTCCAAGCCATCCTGGCTACCGTGTATCTTCAACAATAAGTTATCACTCTCATGCCTTCCCAGCTACAAAATATAAAAGGAAATCGATTTCCTGTACGCACTAAAAGATTTCAGTCGATCAAGCTGAAGCGTACAATAGAAAAATGAAAAAATTATCGGACATACTTCTTTCCTCCCATTTCACAGAGAACATTTGTGGCAATTCAGAAGGGTCCAAGTTCTGATGAATGTACCAATGAATGTATTCGTGCGTATATTTATTATAACACTCCGGAATTCTCGAAAACATATTGTGCTTGTTGTTGCATATGAGGACATGAATCAATACCTCTTCAGAGTCTCTCTTGAGTCAGATTCTAAAAAAAAATCCTGCAGATCATATGCATCCTTAATTGCTAAATTATTTATGGGTTCCACTGGGAGGCAGACCTAGCCCAACGTTTGGGATACCAGCGTATTAGCCACACTCCACCAATTCTGGCTACAGCCAAGGGTGCGGAGCCGACAAGAAACGAAAGAACGTCTGTCCTCAAAAAAAAAACCTCCCGAAGCCACGCGTAGAAATACAATAAAACACTAAGCCCTTCCGTTGTTTCTATAATTCTTTCCTGCCTGAACTAATCCTTTGATCCTTCGAAATCATTGAAATCTGATGAAAGCAAACTTCGTATGATTTCAAAGTACAGTTAGGTAGCATTAATTATTGAAGAGGGTATTGGAGGAAAACCTGTTTTATGGAATTCCAGAACGTTGTAGATTACATAAACAATTGTTTCTATAATTTTTCCATGTGTGCCATCATCATATTTTTCTCTTCCCACGGCCAGTATGACAGCACAAAATAAGGAGTACACTTTGAACAAACGCACGATCTAATGGGATTCAATCAAAATAACTGAAACTTTATTTGGATTGGTAAAATGAGAATTCTGCGTAAAAAAGCAATACAAATATACATCCACTTATTGTGTTTCTATCTCTTTTGGCGAGAAGTCGCCCAGATGTGTTCCCGCTGTTTGAGTGAAAACGGAAAAGAGATCGATACAGGGAATGCATCTTCTCGCCAAGAGTCAGCTTTGGTGAAGGTCCTTCTTGGTCTTGGGAGATATTTGTCACGCTGCAGCTGCAAAATTACTTGTCTTCTGTAGCATTACTTTGTGTGCAAGACATACGCACATACATTACTTTCAAGGACCTGTGATAGCAATGCACGGTATTTAACGATGCACATTTCTCACTCATGGAATATTACATAAAGCCCCATAAAATACAGGCTAGCTATTGCCTACCTTAATGACGTCGACATTTAACATTTGGGAAGACAATCTCGTAGTGTAGACGTGAATTCTATTACAAACGTTTAGGATACCATGGGATAAGCTATTATAGATTCAAACATGTGGAGAAGTTTCTTGGAATTGAGAATTTTGCGCTCGATAAAAGAACTCGTCCATGGCTTACCGCATATACAGTGTCGGACAAAAGTCTACGGCAGTACCTTATATTGAGGTTCTGGTTAACTGGAAGCTTTAATCAAAAATTCATTGATGCGCATTTTGTCAGTAATGTAAATATATTTATAAAATAACAAAAACAAAAACTTTTCTTAACAAACTTAAAGAAAAATTCATAAAAACATGAAAATTGAATGGACAAAAGTCTACGGCAGTCAGTGTTGGCTAACTTATACACAAAGAATTTCCAATTAAACCGAACGGTATTCCTTCAATATTTGTTTATTTGCTCTTATTGCCATTCAGCACATGTGCAGCTGCAACTCAATATAGTTTTATCGCTAGTTTCGAAACGTAAGGGCTACAAAATGTCATCGCGAAAAGAAATTTCTAGTGATGTGCGAAATTTGGTCATCCAATATAAAAAAGACAATATATCGTGCTCGGAAATTGCGAAATTATTGAAACTAAACCGAAGTTTAGTGTATACCATTATCAAAAACTTTGATAACACTGGTTCCATTGAAAATAAGCCGCGTTCTGGTCGACCGAAAAAGCTTTCGCGCAGAGACACTAGTTACATTTTAAGAGAAGTGATTAAAAACCCGAAAATAAGTGCACCAGATTTGGCGAAATAAGTGGCTATGGTAAGGCAAAAGGATGTGCATGCAAGAACAATCGCGAGAGCATTAAACTCTTATGGGTTTCAAAGCAGAACTCCACGTAAATATCCAAATAATATCCGCCAAAAATCGACTTCTGCGCCTAGAGTTCGCCAAGGCTCATATTGACAAGGACATTGATTTTTGGAATCAAGTCCTTTTTACGGATGAGTCGAAATTTAACATTTTCGGGAGTGATGGTCGCGTTAAAGTATGGAGGAAAAAAAATACAGCTTTAGAGATCAAAAATTTGACTCCTACTGTCAAGCACGGTGGATGCAACGTTATGGTTTGGGGGGCCATAGCTGCATCTGGGGTCGGCAGATTGGCTTTTATTGAAACTACAATGGACCGCTATATTTATAAGAACCTGTTGGAACAACATTTGAAGCCATCAGTTGAGAAGTTGTGCCTTGGAGATAGATGGATTTTCCAACAAGATAATAACCCGAAGCACACAGCACTTTTCGTCAAGAACTGGTTGTAGTACTACGCTCCCAGGCAGCTGAATACGCCTCCCCAAAGTCCGGATTTGAACCCAATAGAGCACGTATGGGAACTTCTGCAGCGGAAAATTCGAAAAGTGCGCATAACAAATAAAAATTTGTTAAAGGACGCGCTCATCACAGTATGGGAGAAAATTACATCCGCTGAAACTGGTTATTTAATCGCCTCTATGCCCCGAAGACTGCAAGCAGTAATTGATGCTAAAGGGGGTCCAACCAAGAATTAAAGCAGCAAATAATTTTAAAAACTTCGATACCTTTAGTTGGAAATTCTTTGTGTGTAAGCCAGCCAGCACTGAATGCCGTAGACTTTTGTCCATTCAATTTTTAATGTTTTTATGAATTTATCTTTAAGCTTGTTAAGAAAAGTTTTTGTTTTTGTTATTTCATAAATATATCTACGTTACTGAAAAAATGCGCATCAATGGATTTTTGATTAAAGCTTCAAATCAACCAGAACCTCAATATAAGGTACTGCCGTAGACTTTTGTCCGACACTGTATGTAGATACGAACATGTGCATGCGCATCGAGGTCTGATAAGGCAATAAGCTCGGTCGCCTTCACGCTAATTGGTTTCGTAAGAAGAATCATTGCAGTCCTGGATGTTACAAGTTCAAAAACACTAAACATTGTTAAACCACTGGTTTTTTGCTTATATGTTAAAGAATTTATTAGAAGTTAAGACCAACATATGAGCCACCATGAATCTCATATATTACTCATGGACATCAGTGTCGGCAAATCAAAGTTACAAATACATTACGGTGTAGAAAGAGAGCTGCACAAAATATTGGAAAATATAGAAATTCATAACGTCAATCATCTCTAAATTTGACTGGATTTGCTTGTATCTTAATACAATTTCAAATAACAGAAGATTATATATCCTTATTTGGAAAACTGATAGTTTAGTCGCGACGGTTGCAAACGAAGTTTATTGTAGGTGTATGTATACATTCATCTCGCTTTATTGTGAGCCGAAGAATAACCATTGGCAATGAATCTATTATCAGTACTACTACTACCACTACTACTACTACTACTACTACTACTACTACTACTACTACTACTACTACTACTACTACTACTCCTACTTCTGCTACTTCAACTCTAATTTGAAGTTGAGGAGTACAGAAAACCGAAGTGTATTTACAGCGCCATAGTGACTCTTATTTTAAGCCAACTTAATCACTTAATTGCTTTTGATTGACTACTATGAATATATATATATATATATATATATATATATATATATATATATATATATATATATATATATATATATATATATATATATATGTATATGCTAAGAAAAATTGCAATTGTAGCTCATACTTACATTTTGCATAATCCCTGCGAGCATCAAAGTCGCTCGTGGACCAAAGCAATACGATAAATGTTTGAAGAATGTAGCGCCAACCGTGGCACCCAAAAATAAAAGTGCTGTGATCCACGATATACTCTCATTCGACAGTGGTCCATTGGAAAGCGGTGTATCGTCTGATTTGTACAAAAGTAATGTCGGAGGAGTCAAACCAAACATAAAGCCATAACTGATTGTCAAGAAGTTTGCTGTTGAACAATAAATTAATAAAAATTGATGTTTGGTTTGCGTCAGCAAATAACAGTCGTTATAATGTACGGTCCACATACGCTCGAACCACGAACTCACTTCGCTTTATTACTAAATGGCTTGAAACATCTTCAATGTTTGATAAATATTTCTATTAATAAAACGCGCACAGGGAGCGCAAAATAATTAAGCTCATTGAATTTAAATTAATGGAAAACGGCATAATGTGACACGATTCGAAAATAACGAACTCTAATTTCAAATACATACCCAGGAAAGCGGTGAAATATTGAAAGAAACTCCCATAAGGCTTTGGACCACACATTTTGAATGAATTAAAAGCAACGAACTATCAGCCATCAACACGGGCACTAACACTTTTCATTCGACCCAATCTGGTCCTTTGCAAAATTGATTGTGATAGATCTAAACTTCTTCGTCAATGTTCCCAAGATGCGTGGACTGAAACAACCAATTTTCCACTATGGCAAGCTCTGATTCTCTGATTCTCTGATAAGAAATGATAAAAGATAACTTTCGTGTGATCACCGCCGCCACCGACGTGGAATAAGCAGTGTAAAGTTTCCCAGATCAACCTTTGTATGAAACTGCAAGCTTATGAATTGGTCCTAATTGTTAAGAAGCGCGATATCTGTTCAAACAGACGTGCGCCATGTCAGACAGAAGAGTAAATGAATTTAAACAATGTTGAATGAGTCAAGATTTCTTTTGACTTAGCAATTAATATACAGTCACATATATTGTAGTCTTGCTTTTCGGTAGGAGAAACAGTTTGTACCGAAAAGGAGTGTCACGCGAATCAAGCTCTCGACTAGGCTATATAATGTTTGGATTTTACACATAAACACAGACAGGGCAGTTTAGTTTTTAGAATTTGGGATCAGTTAAGTGCAAGGAATCGCTTTAAATTTCCTTTTAAAATAAACAATTGAAAGCAAGGACGAATAACAATCATTGAGGAGACGGAAAAATTTGTTTTTGTCTACTGAAGAGCAAGTTTTATTCAATATAAGCCTAAGAGTTGAATTGGTAATTCAAAATTCTATTGACAAATCCTTTCCGATTTTAAGTTCCCAAAGTTCATGTAATCAATCAATGCGTACGAAAAGATGCATATGAAAAAAATGGTTTACCATTGCATCAGCACCGCAGCTAGGATGTCTATTGTCCATGTCCATTGACGCTCAAACTGATTCAAAAAAAAATTTGAAAAACTAATTTTCAATACGCTTTCGTGTGAATCACTTCGATTCCAAGCAGATCAACCGTCCAATCCCAAGAGCATTATATTATCTTAACATGGTTGACTTGATTAAATTAAAAGGACTAAGCCGTTTAGCAATAATGTATGCAATAATGATGTCTGACGACAAAGTTTGGGTTTTAAATTTTGATATTAAAATGGACCGTTTTAATTTACCGTGGGAAAGGGTGCAGAACTTCTCTCGATCTAGCGGATAGAATGAAATTAGGTGGATTTTTTTTCCTTACGTAATTTTTTCTTCATTATTTCGTTTAACAAGAATAATTCTCCCAAAGCTCTTGAGTGAAAATACAATACAAATAGATATCCGCTAATTGCGTTTTTCTATCTCTTTCTACTAGAAGCTATCCGGGAGTGTTCTTCCTGTTTATGCTTACGCTATAGATTCGTTCTCAGTGTAATACCAGGCGTTTATGAAAAACATCAAGCGAAAGCTTGAATTTTAAACATGGGTTCAGAAGTTTCCATCTACAGATTGTGCTGTGAATAAACGTTGTCCAGGCTCGAGCAGAATTTCAAGGATGGAAGCAGGAATAAAAGAAATCGCAGCAACGCAATCGTGTAGTGACCTAAACTTAAACACCAAATCGCAATAGTAGAATTACAAGGATAATAACGATAATATAACAGTATATGCAAAACAACAATGCCAGAAAATGACCACAATTTACTGAAAAGTTGTTTCCCAATAATTATTGAACGTTTTCATCTTAACAAAATTCAAATCAATATATCAGATTGATCGAATTATCTAATCAATTCGCAATTGTCCTAAAGTTTTCTTTTTTCTATACAAAAATTTTTTGGTACAAACTGTGTATTATATTGTCAGCAATTAAAAAATAATCACGTGTGAACATATATAAAAGCATAACATTCTTCACAATTTATTGAGTAAGAAAAAATTAATATAATCAAAAACAATCATAATGCAAACATTTTTTTTTTTATTTTTGCAATCCAAATGATTTATTTAGTTACTGATAAATTAGGAACAGCAAAAGATGCATCCCTTGATGGACAAAAGAATATCAGACAATTTAGTTACACGAACGTGTTTTGCTTTCTCGATTTGCATAAGGACGAGTGACAGATATTTAAAATAAAAATGGCTTTTCATTCGCAATGAAAAATACGATTTTAATAAATTATTCAAAATTTATTTACTTTTCATTTCCGTCGAGAACCAACATGTTTATTTGATATTAAATAGTAAAGTTCAAAATAATTAAATTTTTCCTAGAGCAAAGTTTCGACATTCAACGATTGTGATTGCTGAGTGTAAATGTTATTGTGCTAATCAGTGCAATAATGTTTGAACGGCTGAAAAAGTTGCAAAGGACACAAATAAAAAATTTGTTTGCCGAGGAGATATTTGATGCGTTAACATAGATGCAGTGAATTGACGGGCAACCTGACCCAAAGAGCGTAATTTCGACATCAAAGGCGTAATTTAAATTCTGATACTTTATTGTACTATCCGGATCGGTAACGTGTTCTTTAGAAAATGTCCCAAAAAAGATGCTAATGAGTGTGCATAAAGAGGAAAGAAAGCCGGTCTTTATCCATTAACGTCCCAAACGTTTTCATCCCAAACTAGAAACAGTCGAAGCCCTCAAAAATGTATTTCGTCATATCAATACAACGACTTTCTAAGCTAAGCACAGAGTTCTATGAATTCTAATGGTGAATAACAAGCAGGACTTATTTAGTTCGGTTCCTCTGAAGTCGTCATAAATACCTTTTAAATTGATGGAAAAAAAAACACTGAAAATAAATGAAATTGACACAAAGCTTTTTCAATCAAAAACACTTCAAACTTCTCAATCAAATTGTGGCATATTATCAACAATGATGTCGTAAGTATATTCACGATTCAGCAACAACCGTATCCTGCGATAAAAATATCAAGCTAATACGTAGGTAACGTATTTTTCCTTTAAGTTTTAATAATTTTCAACATTGCGAAACTTATTCCTAAAGTTAATTTAACAAGTGTACGATATAAAAATTTCAAATGCAATCTTGAAATTTAAAATTCCGCCACGTGGTTTTGCCTTGATTGCCATAAGGACACACTTTGGCTCTCTCGAAACAACTTCAATCTTGATATACAATTTTGAAACATGATAATTTTTGAATTCACACAATCGATTTACCTCAAATGCCCTTTGGTAGTCCGCTATCATTCTTTGATCTATCTTTTAATTGTCTTATTTTCCTTGATGCATGTTTGCTATTCAAACATCATCAGCATCTGATTGGCATTTATCTCACAAATAACATACAGTCAAACAACGAGTCCTTTTGTGAGTGCTGACTAATGTACTTTCTTTCTTTTGTGTTCTTTTTTTGTACACTGCAATTTTTATCTTTTACTAAACTTCAATATATTTACTTTTGTTGTAATCTGCATTTTAATTTTTTAATGCCTGAATTCAAAATGAGATAAATAATAGTGGTAGCATTTGAAACCCAGTGCAGCAGCAGAAATATGTTATTGGTTTCGACGAGTACAAATAAATTACTGAGCCGATGTTTTGTCAGCCTTTCCCAATTCATAGCCTTCGAGTAACCAGTATTAAAACTGTAAGACATTAGTCAGAACTAGATCTCTATGGAAGCTCCTTTAGCAAGTCTTCCGCTACGAACTCTGTATTTTTGAACTCCATGAAATGTGATGGCTTGGCAACGAAGTTGACGACCCCAAAAGGCAAAATGTACTCGCTAGCAAATTGGAGATAGGTAGCATCGTCTATGAAGTGAGATTCCTGTCCGATAAGAAATAGAAAGAGACGATCTCTCGATTTAAACGAACTAATGCAAGATATCAAGAAAAGATGGAAAATTCGGAGTTCATCGACTTCTATGCCTCAAATTAGCGAAAGTTTCTTTCATAAAGGTTGAGTTTTACAAGCCCCCTGGAAAATCGTTAGATATGCTACCCTCGAACAATGTTAGAATTAAGTATTTTGATCGCTCTCCTATCACTCTTTGTGAGCTATAATAGGGCTTTATAAAGTTATACAAGAGTAAAAATGAAGCATGGAGACCTTATATACTGGACAGAACAATAATATCCGAAAATACTTCTTCACGATGGCTGAGTTTTTGGCAATGCACACTAATTTCTAGTTCCAATCTCACTTTCAGAATATTTGTTACATGCATTTATGTATTACATTTTAAAAAACAAAATTAGAACTCAATATTGTGGACCAGAGAGGACTCAATGTCTTCTACGGCCTTTCTTATATGTATTTTTGGTGTAGTCTCGTTAGGAAAACTTTTGACTCGTATTTATAATCGTTTCCATCTTCACAAAAAATTTCTCCTTGATAACAATAAAAAATCATTCTTCTTAGTTTGTGGTATTCTTAATAAAATATCTTACGCGTGCGAAAATCGATTCAAAGCGATCGTTCTACTTTCGTCACGGCTGATATAGTGCAGCCTTCAATATCGCGCCTAATGAGTCCTCAAAATGGGCTACTTAGGACACAATATTAAGAGATAGGTGCGACTATCGAATAGAAACTGTTTCTGACATAATGCCAAAAATACGAACTGACGCAAGTTCGATGGTATTCAAACTGAAATCTGACAACAAATCTCATCCCATCAGAAACATCTCAATCATTGATGTGAACACTAAACAACGTCTTCCTTGTTAATGTGCAATTTATATTGGTTCCACTGTGCGACACTCTCGACCGATGTCTGTACATGAGCAGTGTGATTACAGCAACTAATAGCGAGTCGCAGCAACTACCACTGAGTCGCATGCGACTTACTTCAACTTCTGTTTCCCGCTCAACCGATCTGACAGTTGGAAGATTTCTTCAGCTGATTCGAATTAAAGATCTCAAAAGTAGAAGATAAGTGCAATGAATCCTGAAAATGACGAAGCCTGCGACGTAATTGGGGAATGTGTTAAGAAAAGCATCATAAACGATCTTAAGACAGTAACAAATAATTTTGAGCGTGCGAATTTATTACGTGAATCTGGTTATATTTTGTTCCACGAAAGTGCTAAGTAAAGTTGTTGCATTCAAATGAAGTTAGAAGGAAAGGTTTTTAATTTTACCGGTTTATTGCAGGGATGAGGAACTGGCATCACTTGTTCTGGATGATGTCCTCGAATCGTATAAAACAGTTGTAACATCAACAGGAGAAAACTCTGTTAATAACTACACTGATCGCGTGGTACAGCTATTGAAGAAGTCTCGAAGAGCCATCGACGTTGCGAAGTGGAAACCATTGATCAGTCGTGAAGATATCCAAAATGAAGATATCATAAATGAATGTAAAGGAAAATATGAAGACTGTCGACATAGAGAAGTAACTGCAGCAGCACTGAATACCTTCCATAGATCGCTTAATAATAAAACACCGAAACGGAAGTTGGATGAAGTCAGCACTGAAAAGGATGAAGATGATGTAGATATGAATTTCAGTGATATGAGTATCTTTGAAAAGGAACATTTTCCTGGGCTAACCGATGACCCAGTTAGTCGAATTGAAACCCCAAAAATTACCTCAAATCAACAGACAGAAGTCAAGTTGAATGCAAATCTATTTAGAAAAACAGACTGTAGCGTGGTAAGCGACAAAAGCTCTCACACGTCAGTGGAAGACTCAAGCAAAATTGTAGGAAACTCGTTTCGAACTGCTCGGGACGAATTATCATTGCAAAATCTTCGGGTAAAAATTTTATATTCGAATAGTTATGTCTAATATGCAAACAGTAACATCTCTTTATTGACATATTCAGAAATATGGAAACAAAAACAATCCGGAACCATCATTTTCTGATGCTGTTCAAAATCGATTGTTGTCCGGTTCAGTTCATCAACCTCAAGGAAGTCGATTGCAGCCCCCTCAACACCAGCAGCCGTTATTCTCATATGGTGCATCGAAAAAATCATTGGGTGCGAGAAGAACTGTTCAAAGCAAGTTTATTCCGCCAGTTAAAAACAGCGAAGAGTAATTATTTCAAATTATTTAAAAATGAATTTTCCTCAAGCCTCTTGTGTTGCAATTGATTTCAGGGCGTCCGGTGTTAGTTCAAATACCGGACAAGGAGCCGCTGAAAATGAAAGTGATTTAACCGACGAAAGACTGAAAAACATTGAACCTAAAATGATCGAACTAATCAGCAATGAAATTATGACGAAATTCAAGCCTGTTTGTAAGTTTGACGCAGCTTTCAGATTTTTTTCCTATGTTATTTCACTGCTTATTCACGAATCCTGATGAATCTTGTCATGAGAATCATCTGTTGAAATCTTGTCATCAGAAATTTCCATAGCATTATGCGTGAAAATATTCTGCATCTCATTTCAGCTTGGAACGATATTGCGGGATTGAATTATGCAAAAGCTACTATTCAGGAGGCGGTCGTGTGGCCGATGCTCCGTCCCGACATATTCACGGGACTCAGGAGACCACCGCGAGGAATTCTGTTGTTCGGGCCACCAGGCACAGGCAAAACCCTGATTGGGAAGTGTATTGCTTCTCAATCGAAATCGACATTTTTCAGCATAAGCGCATCGTCATTGACATCGAAGTGGATCGGGGACGGAGAGAAGATGGTTCGTGCTCTTTTTGCGGTCGCTGCCGTTCATCAACCATCGGTTTGTTCGTCATTAATATTCTGTCGATGATAAATGGACACGATAATGTGCTTGTCCTCTTAACATCTCTCTTTATTCCTTCCCGAAATCCGGTTGCATGTAAAATATGTATATTAAATCGCAGGTTATATTCATTGACGAGGTTGATTCTCTGTTATGCCAACGGTCGGAAACTGAACATGAGAGCTCTCGTAGAATTAAGGTTAGTTTGATGTTTGATGTAAATGATAATGTAAATCAAATCAAATCTACATTCTAGACAGAGTTCCTTGTGCAATTGGACGGTGCAATGACATCGGAAGAGGAAAGAATTTTGATCGTGGGTGCAACGAATAGACCACAAGAATTGGATGAAGCTGCAAGACGACGCTTCACGCGACGTCTTTATATTCCGCTTCCCGAGCAAGAGGTAGGTGAAATAATTGGTATGAACCTTAGCAAGGTTTGACTGCATTAGACTGGTAAGGATGTTCGCATTTTTTATCAGGCTTTTTAACTTAACCTTAACTATCGTTTATAGTTTTGAATACTATTATACGGGAGGTAAAGGTGGAATATCTGATTATATTAAAGTTAACTCAATCATTGTCTACATTCGAATCAAATCGTTGAGCTTGTCGCATTTCCGTCTGATTAGGATGCGGATTTAAGTCAAAATCTTCAATTATTCAAATCGTACGTTAGTTTCTACTAACGTTATTCTACTCTAGTTATTCCGGTGACAAACAGGAAAAAGAAACTTCTAAGAAATGTATTTGCTTTTCTTACTCGGAAGCTTCCGTTTAATCGAACACTTTTGAAGCAATGCAATCCAAACATGTAGGTTGACTTTAATTACTAGAATTAAATTACAATACAATACATTTCGAATTGTTTGCACGGAAATGTACGAGAATTAATTAAATATAAAAAGGGTGCTTGTTCCTGAACGTCTATAGTTGATAGGAGCTGTTCATAATCCGAAAGCACTACTCGTGTAACTGAAAGACTTCATAATAACCGCACATAGCATTGTTGAAAGGTTTTCAGAACGGAAAGCATTTGATCAAAGTATCAGACTAGCGGTCCTCATGTTATAAATCGCCCCAACCGGCGTTTTATTTTTCGGAAAATTAGGCATAATCCAAAGGTAAATGCGTCACAAATTTGTTATCAATTATGAGACACTACAGGCGTTGATGTGTTGGCGGGCAACGGTAGCATAGCAAAAACCGACAATCGAAGGCCCACTTTGAAATTACTAAATTTGCAAAAGAAGCGTAGAGAAAGAATTAAATAAAGCCTATAATTATCGGAACAATTAATTCACAATGGAGAACCAATTCAGATTTTTTGAATGCAGCAGAAAGTGTGTGAATCAAACCGGAAAAGCGAAATTTTGCTATTTTGAGGTGGGAAATGGTTTGAATGCGTTCGGTGTTGGAAATTTAGTATTTATTGATTTTAATTGCGAAGGATAATTTGGGTGGGACATGAATTATTGAATAATTTCAGCTCAAAAGCATTCTGCAGAGAATCTTCGGTTTGGTTTTTTTTTGTAAACAAGACTAGAGTATTGCAGACGCGTATGGATATCTGCGTATACCAAGTTCTATAGAGCTTATTTGGGATGTTACAGGCAAGCGAGTTTCAAAAGCATCCCTAACAAGCGAGTTGAGTTCTGAAATCAACGCTACAGTAATAAATATTGTTTTCTCGACGCAACATGGCTATTAATGAGCTTACTGCAGAGCTTGGGCCTTGAGTGGGCTGTTGCGCCACAACAACAATATTTGGGGGGGATGTTTGTCACTGTCGCTATTTGATTTCACTTCCAATGTAGTGGTAATTTTAAATATTTCATAGAAGCGATTGAATAAAGAAATTTTGTGCGACATAGCGGGGACATTTGAAATTTCAGTTTTTAATTTAAGAGTTTTATTTTTCTTTGGTTTTAAGATCGTTGTATTGTGCAATCCATATATGAAATATTTGCAGCGTTTTGATCATACCTACACTTTTCACAAGCAGTCAATCAGCTAAATTTTATAGTCAGTAACACGCACTATGTCAGAGTTATTTAAGTTGCATTACCCCATTCCGCAGCGTATAGATACTAAATCTCATGCTTGTAAACGAGTTAAATTGATATCACTCACAACATGGGCTCACTACTAACCCTCGTATCTGAGCAAGCCCTCAATGAGTGATGGAGGAATGGGAAGGTAGCGTCAGTAGAAGAGATGCATACAAGGACTTTAGTATTTAACTTCGTTGTTAATTATTGAGACAAACT
Source organism: Stratiomys singularior (assembly GCA_954870665.1). NCBI lineage: Eukaryota > Metazoa > Arthropoda > Insecta > Diptera > Stratiomyidae > Stratiomys > Stratiomys singularior. Next base: position 4,956,436 of record OX940881.1, on the reverse strand, counting down.
TTTTTTCTGTGTTTTAAGTTGGAACTTAAAATGAGAACTCATTTGCGCTATGTTAATGTTGTTAAACGTCAGAAACATGGTTTATGTTGATCTTTACTTATTACACTTAATAATTTCAAAGAAATATCAATATAAAAAAGATATCAAAACAAAAAAATATCATATATAAAAATTCGGAAATATGTCTGAATTAAATGTCTTTGAACACATTAAAGCAATTTAATCATGCATTAACCAGAAAATAGGTGGATATTGTTATAATCAATGTTTATCTTCAAATATTTATAAGCATAAATCATTAAAATAGATTCTGATGCACATATTTCCAAATTATAATCTAGGATGATGGCTTGCAGCTTCAATCGTTTTTATACCTTTTAGTAATTAAAATAACAAAAGCTTTCTCATTAAATGAAAGCAAAGTATGAATTCAGCTAGCTAACTAAATCACGTCGATTAACACAAATGATAGTACAAATACGGATGAAAATTGTTCGCCTATCGTAAATATCTATTGTCGTGATCGTGCTCTACATAAACACAACTCATTCTATTAAACAATGCAATAAACTGATAATGGCCGTAACAATCCTAAACGTTTTCACATTTCTAAAATTTATTGTAATGAAAGGCTTCAATAAAACAATCAAATGAATTTGAAATCAACTGTTGAATGCATGAAATAATGCTTTGATAATTAGCATAATTAATTCGGTAGTTAAATTGCAAAATCCCATAGATGTTAATCATCAAAAACATAAGCAAATAACTAATTTATTAGAATTAAATTGACTCAAATTGCTAATAAAAGATAATCATTGAATTTCTTGCTCGTCAATGACATGAATTGACAAAGATGTCAGAACAAACATTGCGTAGCGCATAATTATAATTGTTGCTCGTTAAGGAGTTACATTTACAGAAATGTTCCGGAATGAGTCGAGACGACACCAATGACATAGACTCACTACAACCCCTCGCATCCAAGCAAGCGAGTAAGTAAGTGACTAAGTAGTGAAGAAGGAATGGAAAGGTAGCGCCGCTAGAAGACAAGCTGAAAGGATACTTTCCACTTGTTTTTTCCATCGCGAAGCAAATGTTAACAACAAATAAAAGCAAAAGTTAACAATAGATCATATTTTCTTGGAGTATGGGTTCTTGAGAGTGTTTCCCAATCTAATTATCTAATTCTCAATTAAATATTTTGCAAAAAAACTCAAGGTATTATAGAATGAAGAAAACATCGACATAAGATGTTTTTGATGAAAAAAGATAAAGCAAACACAAGGCTTCAATACTCACTTCCTATAAACTATTTGGTTCCGACTAGCTAGTGAGTAAGAACAACTTGCAGACATTTTCTAAATCTACAGGACGGATAGTTTCAGGTATGCCTTAGTACAAAAGCTCTAATTGTTCCATTCTAAAACCTGAATATCGTAGCGACTTAATAAATAACTCCGCAAAGCTTATCTACTTGCGAGATAGTTTAAACGATGTATACACTATGCCTGGGATTCTACTAATTCTAATATGCCCTTAACATGTCCATACAATTGAAAAGTGTCATGCCTATAATCCATTGAAAAATGCCCAAGTATTTACAATCCTTGCTAAGTTTGACTTTGCTAAATTATTCAATTTCTTTGTTCTTTTATAAATTTGCTTGCAACCATCGGCATTTGAATCCGAATTGCATTCATTAATTTTAATGAAATGGCATTAAAATTAATTTTCTAACAGCGATGATGGGGCGGAGCTAAAGATATAGGGTATACTAAATCGATTTTATATTCAATTACTTAAAATAATTCACAGGCTCGCTTGCAAATATTGAACAATTTATTGCAATCCGTAAAACACTCACTGACCGAATCGGATATCGAAAATGTTGGGAAATTAGCATGTGGCTATTCAGGAGCCGATATGGAATCGTTATGCCGTGAAGCGTCAATGGAGCCGATACGATCAATACCGCCCGATCAAATATTATATTTTAACGAAAATGAGGTTTCTTATTATGAATCACAATCGCATAATGCGTTAGTTCATTGAATTTTCAATATTGTTTGCAGGTACGTCCAATTAATTTGGCTGATTTTCGTCAAGCTTTAAATAGGATACGAGCAAGTGTATCACAAAACGATTTGCAACATTATGTGCGATGGAATGAAATTTATGGATCGGGAATCAGCTATTAAAAAGTGTCGGCATGTTTTATCATTAAATTCTTGTATGCGTAAAAAATGTAACGAAACATAAAAAATTATTTGTTAAGATGAAATTAAAAAAGGAAACGAAAGTAAAAAATAATTTCTTGGTTGCTCATTTGCACAGTTTAATGGAGAACAGGCGAGCTGTGTAAATTTTCTGGCAAAAACTTGTCTCCTTTCTTTTATTTTTTTTTTCAGGGTTGCAAAAGTTTTAGAAGTAATTATTATTGTCTTTGATGACTAATAATTTCCTCCACACATAGAATTAGTGACGTCTATATAAAAGGGAAATGGAAAACTTTCTAATTAGATGTTTCCACGTACAATTTTTACTGACAATAATAAAGAATAATTGGCTTTAATCAATGAAGTCGGTAGTTTCTACCCACAGATAACTTGCCTTACAAACGGATTCATTATTTTATAGTCATGACCGCCCAAGGTTCGAAATAAAGGAAAATTTTATAATTCGAAGACACTGTACGTATGTTTTAAATATTTTGAATTTCGAATAAACTAATGCATTTGAATATTAATTTATTATTAAGACTGTTTGGACAACCTGAACCAATCAATTTAACCGTCTGTTGCTCTCAATTAATGTAAATTTATAATTCATTTTGAGAACAAGTTCTGCACAATATCAAAGAATAAATGTCGCAGGAAAATTCACCTATTAAATCAACAAACAAATTCTATTTTCCATTCATTTTACCAATTTCAGTTTGATTTTTAAGCTTTCCCCCAATTACGTCGTACTTGCCAGGGTTTAACATTTGTAATTAGGCTTAACAGTCCAGTAGTAAACACGTGTTTGTATATTGTAAGTGTAGTCGTTTTTTTTTTGACTTAATTTTAAGTAAATAAAGTCCCAAGCTTGTGGACTTCTCTTTTCAATTATTATTTATTGGTTACATTTTACATTGGGACATTTTACCAAATGATATCAAGTAAATAGAAATAAAACCAGATAATATCACTTACATATCGTTGTATTATATTAACAACGGTTCGCACAGAGCCATACGAAGTTCGATATTTCCATTTATACATGTAGAGCTTTGCAGTCCATTTGTTTACGTTCGGCCTCGAATCAAAAAAAAAAAAAACAATCACAGACATTTCAAATTTATTTATTGATGAAATTTTCTTTGTTTTATACATTTAGAAATGTTTAATATAATATCTACATTTCACCTTAAGCTAGCAATAAATTCTTCTAAACATAAATTGTCTCCTTAAATATTCACGCAGCTGTTTCTTTCGTTAAATAATTTAATATTGATTAATTATTACATCGAAAATTTAATGATTTAAGTCTAATCGCCTAACTATCTTTAATAAAATCACAGTTTCACAGCTTACAGGCAGAAGACATGGTCTTAAAATATTTCAATTCAATTTTTATAACTATTTAACTATCTATATTGCAATACTCCGTTGGACTGAAGTATTTCTTTTAAAACTTTCACAACACATACGGGCCCAATCATAAATTCAAACAGACTCCTGCATTCATAAGTTGACAAAGGCAAACAAAGGCAAAATACACTACCATTCAATTTGAAACAAATATCCCAAATATTTTTATACGTTTTGTATAAATAAGTTCTTGAATATCACGTTGGATTTTTTTTCATTTGTTTATCGTATTATATTTTATACGTTAACGTTTAATATTTAGGCCCATCTTGTGCATTTATCCGACTTTCAAGGACTTGTTCACGAGTCGGTGGGAAAACGTAATCTGCTCCCAAAGTACTGAAATCAACGTAAATGTTTTGATTTTGTGGTTGAAGGGATTTCACTATTTCAGCGAACGTAGGTCGAGAATCGGGGTCCTCTCGCCAACATTGAAGCATTAAACTGTAGAGCTCTTCTGAACAAATCTCTGGTCGATCCAATCGTTTTCCTTCAGCCAAGTAGGATAAAATTTCATGATTGTTCACCGTGGGATAAGGGAATCCACCTTTGAAAATTATTTTGAATCAGTAAGTGTACACATTAATACTTTGATATAATGTTAGATATTGTAAATGAAGTGTATACACTCTATCAAATATGTTCCGGGACTCAAATTCAAACATGTCATATTAGTTATTCGTTCAAATTCATTGAGTTTTTTTTTAAAGTGGTTTAAATTTAGCGCAAAACACTTTCATAATCACAATGTAGGCTTGCGTTGAGCGAGTCAAAGTGGTTTGTCGAGTAAATAATAAGATAATCTGTTGCAATTCAGCAGATGATGTTACTGTAATGCTACCACCTTGTTCAAAATAAAACCATGAAAAGCGATTGACGCAAAGCGCCTTTAGGAAGTCAGTCTCAGAATTTATTTCAAAGAATGCAGAAATAATCAAAGTTAAACCATGAAAGTACGTACCTAGAGTGCCGATTTCCCATAACACAACCCCAAACGCCCAAACATCACTACGACTTGAGTAGAGATTATCTCGAATGGCTTCGATTGAAAGCCACCTCAACGGAAGCTATTCAAAAGGAGTTATTAAAAACAGATACCGCCGAAGTTGTCAAAAAAGAATAAAGTTTTGTATTTACCTTTTTTGTTTTAGTATTAACATAAATCCCGGCCCGGGAGAGTCCAAAGTCAGATATTTTGAGTACTTTCCGAGCATCAATAAGAATGTTTCTAGCCGCCAGATCCCTGTAAGGAAAGCAAATTTTATGTTCAACTTTTTTCTGTTTAACAGAAACTGGTCAATGATTGTCTGAACTCTTTAAAACAAAATTTAGGACTTAAGGATCGTACAGTTGTTAATTTGCTAAAGATTTGCAATTGCAAAGACATCTTTTTGTTTCATGTTGACATTTGTAGAAATTTAATTTTATTCAAACAACCATCATTTTTTCGCAATCCTTTATAACGGACCATATCTTAGAGAACAGAAATTTAAATTGATTTGCTCGCAATATATAAAATTTCGTGGATCACAATATTGGACATAAAGGCGCTAATTTGCCACCCAATTACCACGATTTATGCTTTTGTTGGTTCTTAGGAAAAATAAAATTGAAATACCAGTTATGATCTTGAACAACAAGCCACGACAGGATTCACTTTTCAAAATTTTATTTTTGCTTGCAATAAATGTGACGCTCATATTAAACTTTCATGTCCTGCACAATATTAATAGCTAATAGTTCTTTAAAGTCAATCGGACTTTTTTGAACAGTCATATTAGGACAATTTGGTTGAAAAACTTTAGCAAAATAATTTAATTATTCCTTTATTTTCAAGACAAGCTGCCGCCTTTTTTCCACCCAGCTAACAATGGAACATTTCTAGAGTTCAACATTTATACTTATGTGAATGTTTCGTTGGTAAAGACTATCTGTTCTACAGGCAAAAGTAATAAATAAAACGTAGTACGTACCGATGAGTAATTCCTTTTTCTTCTAAATGCCGCATTCCTTTTGCGATTTGTAATGCGAAATTGTGCAACTCTTTGTTATCCACTACATATTTAAAAGATGTTGCATTGCTTTGACATGATTCAGTTGAATTTTGTGATAGCATCGTGTACATGGCTGCAATGGAAGCGAAACGAAAGGACATTTATTAAATCTTGTTCAGCTATTTTGTTTGATATTTAAAAAGTACGTCGGAGCGTTCAAAAATGTCTAAAAGAAGAAAAAAATGGTATGAGATAAACTAAGAACTTCATTTTGTTACAATGATGCTCAGGACTTTTGTTATTTCGACTGTAAATCCAAATAAAAAGGATTCTTTATTATCATTTCTTTTCTATTGACTGTAAATCAACATTGTGCTATAAATAAACATTTACAGTTATAAATAAACATTACAAGGTAATAACCATCATATAGTTACGTTCAATAAATCATAAATTACTTAACCCTTCAAAACCACACTTAAAAGTGTGCGGCCTGTTATTGGTGTTGTTAAATGAAACTACATACAATTAAATTCATTTGAATGTAGGTAACAACTAAATTAAAAGAAATATTTAGCCTGTAAAGGAACTACTCACAACCCAACTCATTGTCCAATTCATTACTCGCGTCTATTTCCCACACTATTAATGTTTCACGCTTGAAAACTTTTTTATATCGCTGACTATCCATCGCCTCTGATTCATTATTGTTGGCTCTGAGCATATTGTCTACCATGTCCAATTCTTTTTCATGATTAACTCTCGCTCCGTCCTTTTGCTGTTTAAGTACTTGTTCTGGCAATCGAGAAACTTTCTAATTATAATAGCCTGCGAGACTATTTCAGAACTTATTTTCTAAATTCAATAATTGCTTGTTTTCTTCGTCTTATTTGTTGTTCTATAGAGACTTCTCACTGGCCGAGGTAACTTGTGGCGTAGCTACATATATAGAGAATATTTGAAGGATAATCTTGTGGGTTCTTGTGTTATTTTTGTAATCAAGCTGCTCATACAAATACTTCGTAATCTTGAGAGTCTTATTTCATTTTCCTACTTTGCTGAAGATGATAGCAAACTTTCTGGTGACAGTTTACACTTTGTTTACACTTTCCGGTAGACGCTCATTAGAGCTCGTCTATATACACACACGCCTTACGAATACACGAAAATTTCATTCAAATAAAAGGCAAAATCCCACAAAATACACCAACACATTCAACTTACTTTCCGTAACCGATGGCCTGAGCGTCGAAGTAGTTTCCGGCTGCTTTATGTATGATGCATCTGATGACATTGTACTCCTGCGACGAAATATTTGTCTATAATTTTAATTTTCAGGCAATTTAATTAAGAATATTACGTTGAAAGTTTCAATTCCAAGTATTTTCCTCTAGGCGGTTGTGAATTGAAAATGGGAATATCAGATGCCAGAGCAACTCCATTCGACTGTATCCTGAACATTTCCAAATGTTTTTGCCGTACGATTCGTAAATATTTCAACTGCAAATAGAAAATAGTAGTTGGAAAATCTTTTTTTTTTTGGGTAAAAGTAAACGTTTTTATCAGGAGATGAAAAGGTTGTAATATTTGACTTAATAATTCCGGCAATATGACTGATACCAAGAATTATTTTCATCTGTTTGGAATTTGGTCAAGCTTTTCACTCAAGAGTTGATTATGGGCGCTCCAGCCTGTTATTAAAATATTTCAAACCGAGGAAACATTACGCAGCTGGTCCGTTCCCATGAAATAAAGCTTTGCATAAATTCTATCGTCCATTCCGAGATAAATTAAACTTAATTGCAATGCAAAATTGAGCGACCAACCCTGATTACAAATCTTTTAGCATTCTGGGGACAAAGCGGAGATGACTGCCTTTTAATTCATCCTATTTTATGGGCCTTTTTATAGAAAAAATCCTAAATATTCACAAACTTTAAGTTGCTATGTAGGGATGATAGAGTTAAAGAGATTTTCAATCGGAGGATTTTTCTGTCGTTCTTCGAAATCCTTGCGTAATGAAGCAGTGTTGTAACAATCGGATGACGTAACCGAGATTAAAAGATTTTCTTGTTGCGCTTTGAAGACATTGAAAATCTTTAATATCAGTCTTAATAAGAACATAACAGGCATACATTTGCAAGTCAGAATAAGAGGAAAAGGGAACATTATTAAAAATGTATCCGCAAAGTACTGAAGATTCCAAAATACTCAATTGACCCTCATTATCTAGATTACTGAGGACATAGGGATCGAGATAATGAAATATGAAATCATCTTTTTCTTCATACCAAATCGCCATTTCCTACATACTCCATAATCATCATCAGAGGCTCCTTGATACGGCAACATCCCAGCAAGGCGACTATATTCTCATGGCGTCCGACGTCCTTCATTGTTTGTATCTCTCCTAAAAATTCTTCAACTTCGTCTGCCGTAGGCCGTTCTGTAATTAAACCATACAGTACGTATCAATAACTAAATCAATCTCAATATTTATGAGTTTATATCTGGATTGCCAAAGATTGTCACGACTGCACAATCACTCTCACATTCAGTGTTGCCTGCATACATTCGTTACTCGCGGAATCCTTAAAGCTAAATCTCAAGCAATCTGTGATGTGTCTTATTTGAATTTGACTCTATATAAGTGTGTTTGTTGGTAAGGAATAAAGCGGCGTTATTTGAACTCCCTTCGCCAAGTAATTATTTCACAGAGTAGACAAGATATAGTTGGTAGATCCGCATGAGTGCCTTTTAGATTCATTATTGCTAATGAGCCTTAAGGCGCTAGCAGCATGCTAGTAAGGAGCTTTTTGCTTTATACTAGCACTGGGGCTATGGATGTAAATATTTCCATTGAGAATGCAAATATTGAGGGTGAATAGTGGAGAATACCTGAACAAACACAGCCATCTTTATTAGTCATTGCAAAGGCAACTTCCAAAACAACACTTATGATCATATTTCATGAAGGAAATGATTCGACTTGAATCTGCATTACAACTCCAATTTTCAAATATCAATGCGTTTTTTGTAATAGATGATTGATTTCAGCAGAAAATACGTTTCAAGAATATGAAAATCGAAGTTGATTTTAAAATTCAGTAGCTAAGCATATCTGCAAAACACGATACGTCAAGCACTGTTTGGTGCGTATTTGTTATTATTTCTTAGTAAGTGTAGCATGCGTCTCCCTGCAAAACATCAATGACTTGGTCGATAGAAGGATATTCGATCAAAATAAGTGGAATTATATTTAGGTTGGCAAGTGATCTCTCATTTTTGCATAAAACAAGATAACCCTTTTCAAAGCTTTTGCGTAAAATCGCAATACAAATACAAATCTTCGTATGCTTTTTTTATCTCTGACTGACAGAAGTCGTCCGAGAGTGTAAGCGCTGTATGTAGCTACGCTGTGACTTGGGCATAGCCTTTGGTTAATTACCGTTAGGTCGGGTTTTTGTATGAAACGGTAGCACTGACTTTCGAACTCCAAAGTCAATTGATCGGATTATAGAAAAATTTTTCCAAATTTTCGGACGACAGTATCTTGATATTGGATTGATGATCGATGAAAGTAATTCAGTGCGAATCGGACACATTGTAGACAACCCGAAACATAACAAAATGAGTGCGAAATATGTAGATGCGCAGGATAGTTGGTGAAAGATAAGTGAAATTTAATACAATAACCCGCGATCATTCAATCAGGCAGTCGCTGTAGCTGATTCGAGCGTGTTTTCTTTAAAATTTTTCCTCTGAATTTTGTACACTAATAAATTTGTTTTTTTTTTTTGTGAAGCATAGTTGCATTATTCAGTCAGTCGTACCATATCCAACTTGTTCAAATAAATTATGTGTGGTATAGCGGAGTGGTGGAGGAGAGTCTGACCGTGAAGAGAGTCCTTGGAGCACTCCTTTTGGAGATCAAATGAACTTAAAACAGACTGATTATGTATAATCTAATCCCAACTCGAACCTAATGTGATGCAATAAAGAAATTTTTTAAATGTCGAACTGGTTATGTTTGTGAAACTTTTGTAATGTGTAATGTAATGTAAAGTAATGTGAAAATCAATAATGGTAATAAGATACTAATTATAAAAATGTATTTTCTCTAAACTACGTTGCTTTTAAGGTTAGTTTGTCTTCTTGTTTATTTCACAAGTAGACGAATGACACGCTTAAAAATGGTTGGCTGCGTGAAATTTCCAACTTTCCGAATATTTCCCACATCGCGTCCTTCCAAGTTTGGCATTATTTGACGATTGATGACTGATGTTTGATTATTCAGGATTAATGATTGATGACGTTTGATTGATGTTTGACGATTGACATTGTCTTACATAACACACTTAATGAAAACCGTTTGACATTAAGTTCTAATCACAATGTCGCTAACTTAATTTAATTGCTTCCGTTTTCCCTTTAAAAAACAACTTTGTTTTGAAATTGTGAAAAATTCACAAATCTTCTGATTTCCTCGCATCAGACGTTGAATTAAAGAGTTAACTCTGTGTAATTTAAGGCCATTGTTTTAATGCAACGTGATAATTTTGAGACTTATAGTGTATGGAAATGTCAAAATTAAAAATATCAATGAGCATTAAGCAAGATGATCATGAAGGGAAATTCAAAACAAAAAAACTATACCTTGATTACTCGGAATAGCCAACACGTCCTCGATATTCAATTGCTCGTCGCATATATCTGAAATACATATGTATACGCGTATATTCTTGTTTACATGCTAGCAAACACGTAATTTAAGCGTAAAATAAAAATGAATAATTTTCGCAAATAATGTCGCCACACTTTGTTACAAAAGAACAGAACCTAAATTAAATACAATAACCAAAGTGCATTGAATTGCTGCATCAATTAACATTTTACAACCAAAGTCATAGCTCAAATAAAAACTGGCAATGAAAAACGTCGAATTTCGATTTCCATATAATTGATGGATTGAAACTATGTACGTGTCGAAAATGTGTGCAATTACGAATAATTTCTTTTCAGTTAAATAATCAACATCACTTATTGTTACTTCGCATTTTACAAGTAAGAAGTTTATTCTCAATTCACGCCGGACATTAAGAGTAAGTTGAACCTGTACTGAATTTAGTCATTTTGCTGTGATTTTGCTTGATTCCGTAGAAGAGTTTTCCTGGTTTTCTTCCTCTGTACACGCCAAATACTGGCTTCGTCCTTGATGAAATTTTTTGTATCTTTACGTAGTATACGTTGATATTTTTCTTGAAGTGAAATTTTCTTAATTCGTGATTCGAATCATAGGCTAAGAAAAGGCAAAAAAGCGCGAAAAGCTCAAAAAAATATATTCTGTTTAAATATTGACTTTCGTTTCAAAACAGAGTGTTTTTTTTTTTGTTTTGAGGGCGAGGGTTGTATTTCATGTTTTTTTTTTTTAATTTTAACTCAAAATGACAATGTATAAAATAAATTCATGATGTTAATTCACCTTAAGAACCCAAATTGCATTTAAAACCAGCGTACGTAATAATTTTTGCTAGAACTGCGTATTCAATTTTTACCAGATCTACAACAAATACATATATACTAAGCTCTTTAATTTTTAATAAAACGCAACGTGCGTATGAACTGAAGATAAATGAAAAATGTTACTGCAGGTTGAAATGGGATAGGAATGCCATTTTGAATAAAATGTGTTTCACATAATTGGAATTTTTTCAACATTCATATCTTTACATAATCAGAGTCAAGTCAAGGGAACAAGTCACTTCTTTGTGTCGCATTGAAGACTTTGAGTTTCGCGTGGTCATCTTAGGTTCGAATTTATTTCAGTTTTAGTTAGAAATACACGAGATTCGTTAATAATTAGCAGATAGTTCGAAGTTGAGCAATCCTCATCTTATTCCTGAGTTAAATTTGCTTGGAAAATCAACTCAATTAGTAGGAAAAGAGGATGTTGCAAGGAATCCAAAAAATGTCATGGTTGCATAGAGTTTACTACATTGCGATACACTTGAAACGCTCGAGGCTTTAATCATTGCGCTGCACTTTCCTGGAAGGAATCAGTTGCAGTCCTGATAATTTCAATGACTGTCGTTATGGAACACACGAAACGAGAAGACTAGCACAGTTCAATACAACTCAGTTACTAATAAAGACTTGTCAATACTCAATCATTAGCGCACTCATTCCTTTGTATTTTAATAATAGTAATATTAAATGATGTGATTCACGATTCATACTTTTTAGCACTTTTACTGCAACTGTTATTGTTCCTGGTATTCGCGGCAAATTATGAGCGGTCGCTTCAAACACTCGTCCAAATGCTCCCTTTCCTATTTCCCTGCCAATCTTCAAACAGCTATGAGGAACTTCGTAAATATCAGCCTTTCCTTTCTCTTGGGCTTCCTGTTGTACAAAAATAGCAACAACAAGTTATTTTTACCGAAATTCTCATATTCATTCAACAAAAACTCATAATAAATGCGTTTCTAATTATTACCAGTATATCCTTGTCAGTATAGAGCAAGTTCTCTTCCATGGAAATTTGATTGATACCTCTGCGAGGCAAGTTAAAAAAAAAGAAGGAAATGTTAGTCACGTATTTCTGCTGAGCAATATTATAATGAAATTTGATATTTTGCCAACTTACGCGGGTGGTGAATTGCGATAAATACTCCGCCAATTTGTTGATGGTTTTACTTTGCATGTATGCTTATAGACGTAATTTCCAACGAAAACAATTATTAAAACAGCTATCGCCACTGGGATTATTAAAGTAATGATTGGCTGTCGAAAAAAAAAGGAAATTTTATAAGGGACTTTGATATACATGAACGTAAAATATTGTGGCTGTTGCGCAAAATTTTATATTAAAGGAATTAGTTACTAGTCCCTTTCAACCGATCTTTGTATTAATTCAAAATTGCTTTACGAATTCTAAAGGATCTCAAAATGAAAGCCGCCGATTTTAACTACCAACTGAAATCTTGAAGTTTTACGTTTTTTTCATTTTACGACTAATGTTTTTCTCCTGAATTCTTCAAACTTTTATTTGATAAAAATTAGAAATCTCCAAGTCATCCAAAGTCATTGTTGTTTTGATTGAATAAGTGGCCCATTAAGGGGATACCCTCTCAATAAAATTTATGTCAGCGGCTTCATATGAGCAGATAGCTAAATAACTCAGGACTGCAAAATTCCGATTACTGAGTAGGTTCGTTATTTGACAGAATCCAATTCACACTTAATTCTGAGTTTTGGGGCACTTTGGGCACTTCGACTCTGACTTACAGAATGCGAGACACAAACTATTAAAATTAATCCTGGAAAACAACATGCCAACAAATACAGGAGGTACCAGCAGAAGAGCGACGATGGTATTTTCACCATCAAAACACTATTGGGAAAAAAACTGGTAGCTTAAAGCACAAAATCACAAGCCGTATCTACAGCCTTGGCCAAAAGTATTAGGGACCCCTTTTAAAAATGCAATATCTACATCTACCTAGTAAAAAATGAACAAAGGGTTATTGTTAATAAAATGTCGGGGACATAAAACATTACATAAAACAATAGGAAGCATATTTTTGAAGTCATGAAACACCTGGCTACCGAAAACAAAAGAATCCGCATTTTCGTCGTTTTATCAGTCTAAGTCTGGTCATTCCTTGTCGTGACTTCAAGAGTGTTACAACTTTTGTTTTTGATTTTGTGGCTCAGTTGAGAGTAATATTATTTTATCATGCCAAAAACAAGTGAATTAAGTTTTGAAAAAATGGTGAAAATCCAAGTGTTTCATGAACAAGGAAAGACGCAGAGTGAAATTTTGAAGTTACTCAAATGTTCCCGCTGACTGTGCAATCTGCCTTAAAACGGTTTGCAGAGACTGGCACGCACGCAAATAAACCAAGAAAAGGCAGAAAACGTGTGACTACTGAACGCGAAGACAGAAAATTGATTCGTGAGTCTGTGAGAGCCAGGAAAAAAACTTCTTCCAAGCTTGCTGCTGCTTTATCCGAAGAGGTAGGAAAGCCAATAAGCGCTCGTACTGCAAGAAGAAGACTAGCAGAAGCGGGCCTAAAAGGATGTTAAGCCAGGAAGAAGCCATGACTTTCCGAATCAAACAAAAAGAAGCGATTGGAATGGGCTTTACGGCACCAACATTTTACCGAACAAGATTGGTCAAATGTGGTCTGGTCGGATGAATCTAACGTTGAAGTAAGTATATTTCAAAGCTTTTATTATCAATAACAAAAGTCCCTTGTTTTGTTCTTTCCCAATATAAAAGTTATGAGGAGTTTTTAAAGTTCTTTTTTTTCGTACTTTTTCAGGTATTTGGAGCACCAGGTGTGACGTTTGTGAGGCGGCGTGTGGGCGAGGAATACCACCCAGATTGTGTGGTGCCAACCGTTAAGCACGGAGGAGGCAGCATAATGATCTGGGGCTGCATGGCTGCTGATGGAGTTGGAGAAATGTTTGTATGCGAAGGTCGTATGAATAGCGAAAAATATATAGAAGTGCTTGAAACGGCCCTTTCACCATCTCTAACGCGTATTTTCGGAGACACGAACTTAGATGGAGTGATATTCTAACAAGATAATGCTCCTTGTCACAAGTCAGTGGTTACCATGCGCTGGTTCATTGAAAACAACATTGAATTATTGGATTGGCCTGCTCAGTCTCCGGATCTGAATCCAATCGAGCATCTTTGGGGAATTTTGAAGCGCAAGATCAAGGAGCACAGTATCACATCCAAGACTGCATTGAAAAACGCGTTGGAAGTGGAATGGAACGCCATCACCGCAAGTCAATGTACCAAACTTGTACGCAGCATGCCAGACAGAATTAAGGCTGTAATAAAATCAAAAGGCGGACCAACGAGATTTTAACAATTTTAGATTATTTTTATTGTATGATTATAGAAATAAACAAATTAATATAGCATAACATGTTTTTTTATTTAATTTCGAAATAATTTTAGGGTGCCTAATACTTTTGGCCAAGGCTATACTAAAGTAGTGGGATCAGTAACCATCTATGAGGCCGAAACATCATTAGCGGCCCGTCGAAGCAGGATTCCCATAATTAAAACAGAAATGATACAGCGAATACCCCGGTTTGGAATGACAGGTGCTATTAGGATATAGCCATGGCTGAAGTCACTTGCGATATTGAGATAAAGATGCCATTTGATAACTCCCAAATGCAACATCTCGGAATTTCAACACAAATAAAGAGAATGCCAAAGGCCTAAAAAGCATGCCACTAGCTGTTGTCACTAACGAAAAAGAAAACAGATAAAACCCACTGTAAAAAGAAAGACTCAACCTGCTATGAAACGGAAAACTGCAGATTAATCGGAGCTCTTTGGTCTCGTCGTGTGCAAAACAAGCGCAGGACAACTGCTTAGGCAAGGCAGAAATTGTATGAAGATACTTAGGTCATTATAAACAGACCACAACTTATCAATATGCCAAACGAATAGGAGCTCGAACGGGTGTAATCCATTCAACTTGAGGCGAAGATAAGGAAAGCCAAGAATTTTCGTTTCTTCAAAATTGTCCAAGAATGGCCGAATAGGTCCCACTTAGCAGAAGCGAATCAGTGTATCAGAGCTGTATCGCCTGGGAATCACAGAACTGGAGCTTCTTTGGTTTCTGTAGGACAACAAGATTAAATATCTAAGGGCGGAGGATTTTTTAACGTCCATCGAAATCGACTTAACTGGTTTTCTTTTTAAAAAACAGAACCAGAATTTCACCAAATAAGCTATTCTAAAAGTTTTCCGTATGTTTATCCAACGCAACTTTTCGACACAAACGAAGGCTTTCATCACCTTAATTTGTCCATTTTTACTTTGCAAAATCAACTACATTTATGGAACAATAACGTAAAATAATTCAAGCAATGTATGTTAATAAATCAATTGACTGATAAAAGCAAAATAGATTAAATAACCACTAGTCTATACGCTACCGGTTTTAATTTCATTTCAAATCGATGGCAATGATATCCCGTGAAGATTGTAATGTTCATACAGAATTGCTACTTGTTAATAATCATCCTTAATTACTATTGACCTGAACAGGACCGGATAATGTGGGCAATAAATCAGGAATAGACGCGGGAAAAAGTAGCAGTCATTTGCACGCTGTAGGCAAATCTAATTCGGACGATAATTAAATTAAAATTAACTGAAAAAATCCCGATAATTCCCGCAAATCAATATTTCTTATTGAAATAGTCAAGTTCACCTTTATGCATAGTATACCATACCCTTGTGCATAAGTATTATTCACCACTGCCTGATGATGTTTCACTGAGAAGGCCTCAGTGAGAGTCCTAGCAGTAATTCTACTACAGATAGATATAATTTTGTAAAATAATGCGAATTCAATTGAAGTTGATAATCGCTGAGAAATATAACTTATACAAATATAACTTACCGAGTTTCCAGCATCTGCTGAAATCCTCGACTCATTTTTGATGCCGGGAACTGAAAGAAGAAAACAATAATTCAACATATTAACATTATTTCGCCGCAAATTTCATCTGATTCAATAAACATTCACATTTACCTGGCAAATCGTATGAGATCTCCCGTCCCTCGCAACCTCTGCTATCGACGATATGAGCTCGAATTTTGTAATAAGTTCCAGGGACGATTTTCGTAGATAAGTTGAAACTACTTTTACTGAGTGTCGAAGTATTGTAAATAATGCCTTCAAGCGGATAAAAATGACTGTAAATCGTATTTTGTTTACCTCCCCACGATAGCGATGGCGTATTGCCTTGAGATATGCTTTTGATAAAATGAAAACAAAAAAAGATGTAAAAACACAAATGAAAATTAAATAAGCTGAAATAATGGATTTATTTTTTCAATCAAAAATTCATTATGAATATGTGTACAAGCATAATCAGCCAACAATAACAGCAATGCTATATGTCCTTTCAAATGTAATTGCATTTACCAGGAAAATTCAGTTGATCGTTGTGGTTAAAAAAAATCAACTTTCATGCAATTGACTTATAGAAGCGATTATTGAAATAAATAAAGCAAAAGCCTTGCTTCCACCTTCATATAATATTTACATTTTTAGTTTAAAAATTATATAGTTTTTTACATATAAATATTTATACATAAATAATAAACGTTTCTTTTGAATTTGACTTTATTTTTATTCAGAGAACGCGACCGAACTCACAAATTCTAAAAAATAACGGTCAATACCCGAAAAAAAAAATAAAAATAAACACAAAATTAAATGGTAGTGATTCCCAATGTCAACATCCCTTCAACCATCAACCGAAAACTGACGAAATTCAATTAAATATCGACATGATACTTTGATTGTTTCAGTTCTAGTGAAATGACCAACTTCCGCCACATGAGAACCCCATTTCTGTTCGGATTCCCGTAATAAAATGCTCGTCCTACTAATTCATCGACATTTTGGGCATTTTCGTCTATCATGCCCGTCGTTGGGCGATCCAAACGAGAGTCGCCTCAACAGTTCGCCAATTCTTTGTTAGAGATGCCTCGCCTATTTGTTTATCAATCATACCGAATATGGAGCTACAAATCCTGAACAACCAAGAAAACTTCTTTAAAAGCTCCTTCGGTGTGTATCCTTTTCTAACAAGAAGCTCAATCATCGCGCTGTGCTTCACAAGAGAGTTCTTGTCCCTGCTCAACTGACCCCACTCTTTGTAATTTTTTGATGATCCCAATGATGAATTTGATGATTTAAATAAACCTGATACAATGAAGATGATGTGATAACACTCGCAAAATCAAGGTAAATGCAACGCAATAAAGAAGAGCGTTACGCAATAATCTTAAAAAACCACTGGTAGGATAAGTGAGTACGATGGAGAGGAGAGTCCTCTGAAAAGAACCACGACATGTAAAATCTAAATTAAGCACATTGCATTTTATGAATGAAGTCTGCGCATGCTTTCAACATCCTTCGTATATATAAACTGTAATCCACTACTTAGAAGAGTTTCAAACATGTGTATCGGACATTTTGGTTTTTTGGGTTTCAGCTCTCCTATTAAACTGAAATCCTTGACTAGGAACAAAGTTTTTCATTTCAATATAAAAATCCTCTGTGTCCTGATGTGTGTAATACTTTTACCCTCGTCATCCAACCGAGCACAGCAAATCGTACGATTTTCTACGCTTCTAAAGAACTCATTCATCTTTGATAACGGAACGATCTGTTTTAATGAAGATTATGGGGATTAAAGGATGCCTATGCAATGGGCAAAGAAATTCATCAAAGTGGAAGTCTACATCGAAACGATTGATGTTTAAAGGCCGTGCTTGAAATTAATTAGTAACGAAATCATCTCGCACAAAAGTCGATCAACTGGATAAGTACTTGTCCTTCAGATAATTTATGGAAACAAAGACCGGAAAGCTCTTCGCTTGTATCTTCAATACTCGATACACTTGTAATAAACAGTGGGTAGCATCAAATAACTTTTAAACCTCTTTTAAATCTTGCTGATAACTAATTGTTCTTCTCTTTTATTTCGGAGAACGCATGGAACTTCAGAAAAAGTTGCTAACCTTAACAACACAATCAATACACATATCCAAGAAAGAATTTTAATTAATTAACTGTTCGTTCCGAACTACAAGAATTATGGAAATTTTTAGTGTTTTTATCGGCGAATAACTTTACTCTTGAAACCCACTGGCTATCGAAGAAGTCAAATTAACAAGTTAATTGAACTTGAGCAAGATGTTCTCTCCAACCGTAAATAATATTCTAAGCATATATGTACTTACAGTAACTGTGGAAATAAGGTCATTGCAACATGTGAGTGTCTTTATTACCGAAACCGTGCTAAAAGAGCATCGACTATGGACATTCGTATAAAAGCACTTGAAATTTTTTATTCCATTCTAATGAACTTGATTCTATACATGGAGAATTTTTTGTTATGAGGATCAATTTGAGTAGCTCCATTACTGGAGCGCACTCTTTACAAGCAATTCCACTGTTCCTCTACTAATTAGTCATTTGTTTTTTGCCTCCTTCTGAACTCTCTTCAGCGTTATTAGTGAATGTCTCTAAGTCAACAAGTGGTCATTGTAACAGAGGAAGTGGAGCACCTGTTTGGGCGTCTTCAAAAAAATTTTTGTACATCTTCAAACTATGTGAGTATTTTCCAATAAACTTTAAAAATTCAATTCTAATTACTCAAAAAATTTGAATAAAAATGACTAGTAGACAAATAAAATCCTGAATATGAGAAGAAAACCATTCTGAACGAAGGAATCCAATTACCTTATGAAAATACTATGTAAAGTAATGTTCTTTTCGAGTAAAGTTTGATTCAGCGACGTCAGAGTCCAACTTATATTCAAGGATTTTGAGTTTAAAATATCTGCGGAAATGGCAGGTACTGGCAAATTTCTCGAATGCCTGCAAGAGCAGACGTCCAGGAAGCAATCTGTGAAAATACAAAGTAACAATTGAAGCGTTCAGGGATTAAAATCAATATTTGAAGCACGAAAATTCTACCTCCAGGTATTATCACTGTTATATTTCTTTGTATGTTTCTCCTAGTCGTTGTGACACGACCCAAATACGTACACCCTGGCTCGATCGAACATTCTCCGTGCTCTATAACTTGTCCTGTGTCACGCGGAAATGTGATCTCATTGATTGCCTGCACAAAAGTAGAAAATCAAGAACGTGCTCTTTGAACATCAGAGATCAACATACCCCTGGCAGTCCATACTCACTGCAAGGCTTGTGTGAGCATCCTTCACCTTTCGGTACTATACTAACGTCCAGATTCGTTCCTACGTAATAATAGCGTTCTTTGATAGGATTAAAATCATACCAAATATTTTACCATTATTCAACCGAGCTTTCCATTCTAACTTCAACTGAAGACTTCCATCCGCCTTAGTGATTGTCGCATTTAGTTCTATAAATTCGTTTAATGTAATTAAATGAACGTTAATGATTAGTTTGTTGGCTTTGAATCCTCGAAAAACTTGCTTTTATTTAGTTTGAATAGTAATAAATATATTATTTAATTGTGTTAGGTTTGATAGATCGATCCACCTGGTCTTGTGTAGCTTTTCGGGATGGTGTATCTCAACTATCTGCAGACATCATTAGCTTGTTTTTATAATGCGCACCGAAGACGCGTCCTAATGGAAAATTAAGCATGGCCTGATGGGCTACTACCATACAATGTCTGCGAAACACATCAATCGAAAATTCTGGATAGGCAACTTACTAACAACCGATTTTATCGATATTTCTTCCCAATTATTTTAATATCCTCTGACAATGACGGCATGGACGGCACGCCATTTTCTGCAGGGAGGATCGAGCACCAGGCAAACCGAGTAACCGAATGGAAGATTCTGTTATCAATGCTACCCAAAAGGTGCTTGATTTGAGAATTTAAAGGACGCGGGGTAACGGTCGAGAACAGCCGAGACAAATTTTCAAGGATGTCAAGGACTGATATCGATCAGTATCGCGACACAATGAGAGAAATCGAAAAGGGGACACTGTAGTTATGATGGGACACATAATGAAGATGATGTGGCAATATTTGCTTGCAAGTCTTTCCTTATAATAGAAAAGAGTAGAATATATTTGAAAGATCCCGTCTTTTATTACATTACATTATTTTGGCGCAACCTATCTAGGGAGCCCGAAAGAGAATCGGAATGTTTTCAACAAATTGAATGTTCCTTTTTTCTGTCATTTTTGGCCTTCATTTATGACACATTTCCAAAACGTCTAGGACTAGAAGATTAATTATGTAGGACTTATTTTCAATCAAATTAACATAAAAAATACAGGAAAACATCAATTTTCTGCAAACGTACCAAACTTTGTCGGCCTTCCTAGTTGAAACATAAATAATAACCAATTTAAGAAACTACGGAAAGTAACTATTGGTTTTTTATAAAATCCTAAATCTTTTCCGTTGATATCTTCTGTTTTATCTTGAAAACTACTAATTTTTAAACAATTATTTAAACAACTCGACCTTACACGTTTTAAATATTTATGTGTAATCGTAAATGGTTATATATGGAAACGTTCATTAAATTTTCCTATTATAAACATGAATGGAATATTTCTTAGAACGTATTTTTTCTTTTGAAAGTGAGTAAGCTTTATAACAACAGATCTCTTTAGAAATATCTTTACTTACCATCAATCGACTCCTTCACGTCTTTCTGCAATAGTAAAATATAAAAGCCAATGACAAATAGCAGCGTTTCAAACGAATCTAATATTAACGTCGAGACAAAAGATATGGTTGAAAGGAAAGCAAAACTGAATTCTACTACTCTACTTAGAACAGATTTGCTGTATTCGCCATCCATCCATCCTTACCTTTGCATAGAGCGAACATGTAACTCCCCCGAAACACATTACAAGAAACCATACGGCTCCAATTTTACTGTGAATCATGTTAGCATTTTCAATACTTCATGAAGACCTCCTACTTTGGCGCGTAGTAACACTCAAGTAGAATCCTATTTAATCGGAAAACCTGAAAAAAAAAATCAAAGTGTTCGTTCAATGGATTTGATTGGAGTTAATTTTCGTAGAACAATATCTGCAGTCACCGTTGTGTAGTATATTACGTTATGCAGGTTTCTTTTTATTTTCCTAACATCAAAAGATAATAGCAGTATGAATAAACTCAATTAATAAAGCACCTCAACTACTCATTTCACAGTCTTGCAGACGCTCTTAACGACCATTTGCTGACATCATTTTATACAATGCGTCTTTTTAAAACAAAATAAGGAATCAAAACTCTGTGGTCACAGCGAACTCTGGTTGGATTCCAGGATTCCATACCAGGATTCAAATTTTGTTGGCCTCTACGATAAAAAAACGTTCAAAATGAGAGGTACTACTATGAACCTCAAGGATCTTTTTAACCACATCGAAACCAATTCAATCACACAGGTCGTCTATAGCAGGCATTGTAGAATTCAACCAATCCTTGGTAGGATTAAGTATATTTAAATTTAATTTATGTTAATTAGATCGGGAAACGATCACAGGACGACAAAAAAGACAACAACGGGGTAATTATCAACATTGTGAAAGTGAACTCCATAAGAATTGTCCGGGAGTAAGTCGGGGAGAATGAATAACGATAGTCGTATCATAATCATTGGCAAATATTGATAAATGATAAACCATATCTTTTTAACAATTGCATTAAATAATTTTCAAGTGTAGTTTTTCGGAAAAATAATGTCATATATCATTAATTTCTTAAAAGCCCTTATAGCAGCAATAAATAGTTGAATTTCTTTCCTTAAACTATAAATCGCTTCTTCTTCTTCCAATCTCTTCAACGGTGTATAACGTAACCCTCCCTCAAAACCGTATTCGTATCCAGAAAATCATTTTTAACTTTTCTAATATATCCGTAGAACACTTATTTGATATGATAGATTAGTTGGAACTCACTGGTCGCTCTTTCAAGGACCTTTTATTCCAACGCTACGATTTCGATGAGCTTTCTGTGGAAGAATTTATTTGCAAAAAGGCTTCATTTCGGCAATCATTTTTTCGTTTGTTTTCAATTTTTTCTTTCAGCTTTTTTTGAGTCCCATTAAAAGCAATTGATTGACAGAGCCTGGTCTAGAGTGTACTGTAGATGATGAAGGTGTAATTTAGTTAGGTGAAGGTATCTAACATATTTCGTTATTTTATGCGTATATTTTTTTATATATAGTTTTGACACTGTTCTCGTGAATGGAAGGTCGCTTCTCCTTGATTTCTACTTTCAATCGATTCAACAATGCTTTCCGTTGCGGTCTTACATATGTTGTTAGATGTTAGCATATATTTTACCTACGTCGAAAGGAACTAACTAAATCTAAAGGAACTAAATCTTTTCATAAAAATTTAGAAGACACTACGTTTATTTTGTCGGTTTTGGGCTAGTGTTTATTTGTTAATTCAGTGAATCATATCAGTGAATGAAGGTCGAAATACAATACTGCGAGACTTCGATGCGAGAGCAAAAGTCAAGCAGTTTTCGTAACATGCATTTGAATAAGACAACGTCTAATGATTGTGATTCGTCGATGCGAGGTGAGAAATATTCGGAAAAACCAAAATTCCTCGCAACGAGGTGCGTAACGTTTGTCAGATGCTCTATGGCGCGTAAATGAAATTGGTTTATTCGGAATGAATTTTGAATGAAAATTTCGTGCATCCTTGTTGAGGCTATTATTCGCCAAACGAAGCAAAATTCCAAATTCAAATTTTTAAAAAATCAAAAACAATTTTAATCAAACTTCATTTGAAACGTCACCAATTTGACATTTGTCATATGAACATTATTCTTCCTCGCATCGCGTGCATTGTAAATTGAATGCGTTGCGTGCCGACGAGCGAGAATCACATCGCCGTCACGCAGTATTGTATCTTGGCCTTAATACATTTGCCTCACAACGATTATCAAGCTACTGCCGGTCGTCAACAGATCTTTTGACAATCCAATACAACGCTTATTCAACACATGATATTCTTTTTTGCCGATAATTTTCTGAATAAGAATTTTTCAAATACATACTTATATGAAAGATCACATGATGATGTGTTCGTAGATCGAACATCAAGGCAGAGCTGTAACTCCCAAAATTCGAACACTGCCCTCAAATATGCATTTGTATATCAGCCAGTTGCAGTCACTCCACAAATTTTGACTGCGAAAATCGTTATAAAAAATAATACACACGCTTCGAACGCAGACCTACATCCTGATATTAGTTTGTTAGTCAAAAGTATCTTGAAGATAATTAAGTCAATCAACCCCCAACAAGGACCTCCATATACCAACTATCCAACTATCAATGCATTCAATGAGTGAAATTGACTGTGAAAAAGAGCATTAATTAGTTGAGTAAACACAACACACTTTAGACCAACCACAATTAATCCAACATACAATCTATTACCAAAGGATGGCGGTGTCCCTATAAGTTACGAACGTGTAGGAGGAATGAGAATGGAATTTCTACGAAATGCAAAGCACAATATGCGTCGTGTTCAGCAGCAAGCATGAATGTATGCGTAGAATTAGAGTGCAAAGCCAACTATGGCACTGCCACTTATCAACATGCTTTTATGATTTGCTCCCACACAAGTCGAGCAGGTGTTTAATTTGAAATTACATCTTTATTAGGTTAACGCGTTATTTCGCTGTTTATTTATGTCAGATAGTAAACATAAATTAGAGGAGTCCCCTCCTGTATTGAGCTCAGCAGATTAAAGTATTAGGCTGGCAAGTATCCTACTCCGGTCTATTTGCCATTCATTATTTTTTCATAATGAATAGTTGGAGCTGAGGCGACTGAAGGCATTCGCTTAATCAGGATATTTGGATGCTCCATACAGGTGAGAGATATTCATTAAAAGATTTATAAATGTAATGGATTTGTGACAAAGTGATTGTAAGAGTGCCTTGAAGATATTTTGAGAGATAATAAATGTTCAGGCTAGGATTAAGCTTGAGTATTAATTCAATTAGACAGGTTGTGTCTCACAAAAAGGCTCTCCTTTCCAACATCCCACCAATGGTTTGTACAAATAATGCAATGATTATATGAACTCAGTACTAGATATTTTCGATGTATGTAGCCCTACTGCATAATGGATTCACGAAAATCATGCAAGTTGGAACTCCGATGATTCCTTTTGCGACTTGTATTCCATCAACCCGAGTGCTCATTGAAACCTCACGTTGCAGAATAATTTTTGCGATATAGAAACAAAAAACAAATGTCAAGCCACATTTGCTGAGAATCCAAAATCCAAATCCTCGATCATGCCTATGATTTCAGGTCATGTTTCTATCTCAACAATCATATATGAATACACTAGATTCAAAATCCAGAAAATTGTCGACTTTGACGACTGACCAAATGAAAATTGACTGACAAAATGAAAACTGTCTTTGCATCACATGTTTAGGCTTCTTCGATAGTCATCGATCGAAGCCCTTTTCACTTGATAAAGTGCAATATTTCAAGATACTACACTGTCGAGGGTTCCCACAAAATACATGTTTAAGAAAGATCAACATCATTTATACGAATTGTTTCAATCCTTCTTTCAAGTCGATTATAAGGATATTATCTCTCACTTCAAGTCATTTTGCAACTCTATACTGGCCAAATTGCGCAAAATTCAATTCGTATCTGACTCGTAGAACATTTTTGGAAGATCCTGTCAATACTTTCACTCACAGGTAAAATTTTTCTAAAAACCACAATATATTCGCGAATAGTGCCTTCATGTTTAGACAATTACTGTTTGTTGTGGTGTGTTTCTTCCCAAGACTTGAGAAAATCCAAGGAATAGTAATATTAACAGATATTAGTTCCATTTTTATGCTATAATCGACAGATTTTTATCAAAAAAGAATTTTACACTTGACCATTTAGTGCTTGTTTATCTCTGGATGAAACCCTCAGATAAAAGTCAAAAAGGCTACATACAAAATCAATAAACAAGCTTAATCCCAATGTATTAACCAAAGTATAAAAGAAAAATATTTTTACTTCCTTGTCAATTGCAAAAGTAAATAATTCCATAGAATAACCTCGCAAACAAATAACCGTATTCATATCTGAACATTCGTTTGGCGGCTGCAAAAACCGATTTCAATTCCACACATGGTGAATTATTATTGCTGATATGATGAATTTATCCATGAAAATTGAAAAATAAATACATATGTACATGTCGTTCAAATAAGAGATACATACTCATAATTATCGGTCCCTGACAATGAGATTTCACTTTCAACGTCGTCAAAAGAGGCAAAAACAAACACGATTTTATCTTGCACTTGATATCACTGTTGGCCAAAATTTGTCTGCTTTGTGGCGCACTTTTCAAACGCTTTTTTCACTCGCGACATTCTACGCTTATAACTGCACAAACACACATTACTTGCGATTGATTTTCCATTTAACTTGTCAATCTTATCAATTTGTAAGTTAGGTAATTAAATGCAGTGTATCTTGTTTCTGTGAAATCGCGAATTCCATCTCAGGGTCTAGTGTAGATTCGAGTATTTTTGTTATTATTTATTTGTTTATTTCATATTATGTATTATTACGAACGCCTCTATATCAACAATATTCAATCGCGAGGACTTTTGCCGCACTACTCATCGTAAATATCTACAATTTCTCTGGCGAACGAATAAACCATGTTGTACGGATACGTTAGCACAATCCACGCAAACATGAATAAATAAAAGTCGCGTCAGTTCCACAAACAATGGAAACAACGTTTTTTATTTAAATAACTTTTTTAAGTACAAATACTTTCTATTGTTGCTATACCAACCGCACAATGAACAAGTGTTCGCTTTCTGCACGGGATTAACACATCTGAATCGCAATGACGACTCCAGCGAAGCGAATTTACGTATCTATCAAATGCCCAACATTTTACGCCAATCTAAATATCATACTTTGCTTAGAAAATATTTACTAAATTCTAATATTAGATATTAAACGTGTGACTGAGGCGCGTACCTACCTACCTTTGTCGACGAATGTTCTACGAATGTTAACTGAGTTGCATCAACGACACGTTGAAACCTTCTTTTCTGGTAAACAGCAAACCAGATGCCTTTTGCTGTTACATACAAAGATTGAAATGCATGTCGTCAAGCTCTTTTGAAACTTTTTATGCATATTCCTCCCATAGAAAACCTTACAAACAAATTTTAAATCGATTTTTGACGCTTCCTTGGAAAAATAACATGCAGCCTGAACTTCTTATTTCAAGGATGAACTCTGCTTTTAAATCCCGCTGACCAGACTCAAACCAAATATATAAATCCTTTCATTATGGAACTTTTCATTGTGCAACTGAATACTGTCCAAATATTTAATTGAAAACCAAGCTTTGGCAGATCTTCATTGCAACTTTAGCATTTCCATAACATATGCTTCAGCGAAACGTTCGTATATAGCGTCGTACCCTCCTCGGGACAAGTGCAAGTAACGCGACGCAAATTAAATCTGACGCGCTCGAACTTAAAGGAGAATATGATTTAGTATTGGTAATTTTGGCATGTTGTTTCCAAATCACCGTAAAACACTATCGAACTTGTAGATAGTCTGCAGTCAATGCAGGCCAGGATAGAATTGAAAATTTTCCATGAGACTATGCTTGAAACTCACTGCGAACTCACCATTATCTGTAAATTTTAAACAATCACGGAAAATTTTTCCCACTGTTACCAATACGTTCCACCCTGTATCTGCACACAAGTCAGTAAACAGAATAGAATCAGTTGAAAGTTTTCTAGGGAACTTGCGATGAAAATTAAAATTGAGGTTTCAGGAAACTTGAAAATAAAACCACTAGTGAAATTCGCAGAAGGAATGATATTCCTTTAATTTTTTTCTAAGGGTATTCCTTGATCCTTTTCATTCGCATAAAAAATATATTTTCTTACCAAAACTTTCTTTTTCAAAGTACTATTCTTTTTAAGTATTCTAAGTTTTGTCTTGAAATTCTTAGAGTTACTTCTAAAAACTTCTGCATTCTGAAAATACATATTTACGATAATGAAAAAACTGCATCAATGGTTTTTTATATCAATGATACACTAGAGGAAGCTCTGGAACTTATTCGTACCCGAAATAACCTTAGAAGACAGTGGCAAAGATCTAAGGATTCGACCTTGAAGTTAGGCGTGAACTCACTCACTACAGCAATCCTGAAAAAAATCTCAAACCTACGGAATTAGCACTGGAATCAAATGCTCCAGAGCTTAGATTATAACTCAAGAGGACTTTGGCGCTTAAATAAAATTTTCAAAAGCAAATCTCACAACCTCCTCTACCCACTTAAAGACGCAAGTGGCCAGCAGACTTACTCTTGTGAAGAAAATGCAGAAATTCTTGCTGATAAATTTCATAATTACCACAAAATCTCAAACAAAAGGCGGAATGATATCATAGAAACGATGATAGATAACTCTGTGCAAAGTATATCTAACACATCTAACTTGCCCCCTGGCGCCTACAACAAGACCAGACAAATAGTTAGGCAACTAAAAGAACTTAAGAATCGCATAGCTCCCGGGACCCATGGAATTCCTAATTCTGTGATGAAAAATCTGCCAAAGAAAGGGATTGTGCTCACTTGCCTCTTATTGAATGCGTGCCTCAAACTATCTTATTTTCCACTCGCCTGAAAACAAACTGTTGTAGTACCACTGCTAAAGCCTGGGAAGGATCCACATGAGCCAGAAAGCTACAGGCCAACAAGCCTATTCCCAGCCTTTGGTAAACTATTCGGAAAGTTAATTCTCAAAAGACTCATAGACTACGTGGAATATGCCAACATACTTCCTAACTTTCAGTTTGGTTTCAAACACGGCTATTCAACGGAGCACCAGCTTTATCGCGTCTCAAAGGACATTAAGACAGCTCTAATAGGAAAGCAATCAGTTGGAATGGTCACCATCGATATTGAGAAAGCTTTCGATAGAGTCTGGCACGAAGGTTTACTTTATGAGCTCCAAGAGTACAAAACTCCAGCATACATACGTGATTTGATAGCTTCCTACCTCAAAGACAGATCATTCAAGGTAAAGGTCCGAGATAGCACCTCTACTGTAAGAAGCATCCCTGCTGGTGTTCGACAGGCTCATGTCTGAGCCCCACCCTTTTCAATATCTATACCTCCGATCTCCCTACAAGCGAGCACTGTCAAAAAGCTGCCTTTGCGGACGATACCTGTACAATAACAGCTAACTTAGAGAAAATGCTTGAAAAAGTATATCAGTTCTTCTACAGGTGAAAAATGAGCATCAAAATTGACAAAACTAAGGCAATATTTTTCACTAAAAAACGTAAACGTTTCTTGCTGCCTAATCGACCGATTAACTTTTTAGGACAAGCCATACCATGGTCCGAAAATCTGCAGTACCTTGGGCTAACGTTGGACAAGAAACTCATGTTCAAAGACCACATTGAACGAATAAGCATTAAAGCATTTAATTCTGTACTTCAACTGTATCCACTACTCAACAGAAGGTCCCAATTGAACGTAAAGAATAAGATGATAATTTTAAAGATGGCGATTCAGCCTATAATATTATACGAAGCGCCTACTTGGAGCCAATGCGCAATATATTTGAAATCAAAAAAAATTAGCCCTATCAATAAACTCGCGCTCTCACGCAGAGATAATCTACTGGCTAATGTAGAACATGCTTCGAATCCACACATTCAAGCACTCAGGACATTTAAATTTAAATCTATTAATGTAACCTGAGAGATCATGCGTCCTCAACCGAGCATTGATAGCTATTACTAAGATCCAAAATAGTATGTAAATAGGTTTTAACACAGGTAGCAATAGTTTAAGTTAGAGTTAAGTTTAAAAGAGGTTTTTATTGAATTTTAATCTGCTATTATAAATATATCATTTGAATAAGAAACATTTGTGGTACAAACAGAAAAAATACTGTAGATGCAATGAATACCAAATTCAGAACTCTCACTTTAAT
Source organism: Stratiomys singularior (assembly GCA_954870665.1). Classification (NCBI taxonomy): domain Eukaryota; kingdom Metazoa; phylum Arthropoda; class Insecta; order Diptera; family Stratiomyidae; genus Stratiomys; species Stratiomys singularior. The sequence goes on along the minus strand of OX940881.1, from coordinate 4,927,233 downwards.
TTATTAGCTTAGTCCTGCAAATTTTTAGAAACAATAAAGAACTTATTAAATAAACTCAAGATACACTAGCATGGAGGAGGAAACGAAGACGCGGATGACCTAACAAGTACTAAATCAGCCAATTGAAATGCAACTAGAATGGATTTACACAACAATCCTACAGAAACCTACCTTCGCCTTCAAAGCCTTCTCCACCCTCATGCATGTACGCAGCGCTCTCCCCAAAAAGGTGATGCTCCTACGCTATAAATTCCTCATCCGTCCATTAATCACTTTCTGTTTTGCCTTCTGGTTTATGCAAAGAGAAGCAAATTCTCCGCCATTGCTGTGCAATCTTCAAAAAGACGACGACCTCCAGAAAAACATATCCAACCAAATCAAATTCGAAGAATAGACGAAATCCTCATGGACCAACTCCTGCGGTTACTTGAAAAGGCGACCTATCATCCGAACCCTCTCATCACACAAGTCATGAATACTGACACTGACCTCCAACTCTATTCAAAAGATCGCTTCCAAATACCTTAATCCTTTTGCCTACTCGCTGATCAAGGAAGAAACTTTGATCAAGGGAAACGAATATCGTGGTTCAAGAAGAAGAAATAAACCTCTACAATAAGTAAATAATTTTATTTATGCTGGGCAACTGTATGGATTACCTACTAGCTACGTATAGTTAATGGTAAATAAGGGCCTATCTTGTATGGGAAAGTGCAACTCGGTTCAGAATAAATAAGTTCAAATAAGAGAATAATAATAATTTCTTCCTTCACAATATAGCTTTCAACAGTAACTTGCTTGTGTATCTAAATGACAAAAGTCATCGTCTGAAAGCTGCCAATATAGGATGTTGTTGAAACAACCTGCAGCTCGAATTTCAAAACATTCCACAGAGAACTTCAAAAGAAAGTTTTATTTTGAATGTAAGTTCACAGCACTATGAATATCGGCTATTATTTCTGACGCTCCTGTATCTGGATCTCCTTTATTGGATTTATTGTATGCTAGCCGTCACATAAACTTCCCATTTGTTTTCCAATGAAAGTTGTTATTTTCCTCATCTCGACACGAAAAGAATGTATCCAAGAGCTCTAGCGGTCAAGCGGGATGCCCAGGATGCCATCTTGGCACGCTTAACTACTTCAACTATCTTGCAATTTACACTTATACTGCTTCCCATTACAGTCCTCGTGTAATATCATGTCAAGTCATTCCCTACAAAAGCAGTAAGTATTTACCGAACATTGAATTAATCCTCTATGTTCCCAAAGGCTGAGATGGAAAAATCATCATATTTCGTGTCCGAATATACCTACGAAATGCACATTGTTTCGCGAACGACAAACATTCCGTATATCCTACGCATTCTCAATTCGGCACGTGCCATTAATTCAAATTTAGTGGGTTTGATATTTGGAACAATTTGATATTCGGAATTGGCCTTCCTGACTAACGTACTCAAATGGTGACAAAGGCAAAAACAGCAAGGTTGTGTGTAACCTTTAAATTTGATATAAAAAATGTACCTATTCCAATGATAGGAAAGTCTCCTTTCGCGACATTTGAGTTCTTCGATCAATCAGCAAAGTGGGCGCCAAAAGCATTTGATGAACGAACTACTCAATACTACTTGCTGCTTGGCTTCCTCGCCTCGCAAGCGATGTCGAGTCTTATGTATCCTAATTAATCAATTCCATTAAAAGAGGATTAAGGCGCTCAGCGCGAATAAATTGAATGTAAACTTCCATACTTTATTCACTTGTGTTTGTTTTAATATCTATGTAATCGCTCATTCTATATTTTATCTGCCGATCCATCTAGACTACCTAAACCTATTTACTAATCGACTACAAAACACAATGGATAACTAATGAATATTGTTTTATTCCTCACTAATGTATTTTTCTTCTTTTGTTGTTATGACTTATTTGCATAATATTGTTATCATTTGCACCCAGCCTTGAACATCGCAGCAGAGATGGAATTATAATAACTGAAGAAAGCATTATTAACGCATAATTTAGTCAATGAGGATGATTGATGTTGAGATTATTCATAACAGATGTAAGCCATGTCCTTAAAGTACTACTGTGTCCAAAAAGAAGGTGACATTGTATTTATTTTGAAAATTCTTGATTTATTCTTCCAAATCAATTTCATCCCCTTCAAAGTAATCCCCTCGCGATGCAATGCACTTATGCCAACGGATTTTCCAATCTTCGAAACACTGATTGTAGTCACTTTCCGGGATGGCCTTCAGTTCCGTCTTCGCTGCGGCTTGAATCTCCTCTATCGTATCAAAACGGTGTCCCCGGAGCGGTCTTTTGAGCTTGCTGGACAGCAAGAAGTTGCACGGCGCCAGATCAGGTGAATACGGTGGTTCCGGAACGATATGGGTTGAGTTTGTGGCGAAATGATCACGAATTACGAGTGCAGTATGGGACGGTACATTATCGTGGTGTAAAGACCACGAATTGTCTTTCACAATTCCGACCTTTTTAGACGGATAGCGTTACGCAAACGACGCATAACGTTCAAATAATATTCCTTGTTGACTGTTTAGCCCGGCGGAAGGAATTCATATTGCACAACACCACGATAATCGAAGAAAGCAGTCAACATGACCTTGACTTTTGAGCAACATTTTTTTTAGACATAGCCTCATCACCAAAGGCTTTCTGCACCATCCTCAACGTATCCGCAGCAGTAAATTGATTCCGCAAACAAAATTTAATGCAAATTTTTTGCTCAACAAATTTCGACATCGCAAAAAACGAAAAACTCACTTTTAGCAGCTCACAAAACGACGCGTATCTCAAACACTAATGAATACTTTGACATGTAAATTTGACATAGATGTCACTGACAGTACTACCAGGCTAAAAAAAAATAATTCTCCAAATCTTTCGACGCGCGCAGTTTAAATTCAAATGTCACCTTATTTTTTGGACACAGTAGTATGACCTGAATGCAATTCATCAAAGCTTCGAAATCAAAATCGTCCGAAGAAAAGAGTGTAATTATTGAACTTCATTTTCAGAATGAATCACTTAAATTTGAAAAAAAAACAATAATTTCAATTATATCCTGACATGTAAGGCTGTATCCAAAAAAAAAAACACTGTGCAACCTATTCATATAACCTACATCAGTCGCATATTTTAAAAAAATTTCATGTTCATATTCAGCAACTTGTGAATGCTGAGTAGGAATGCATTTTGGCTCAAATATTTCGTTACGTTAAATATTTCGTTAAATATTTCCGGTCGTGTGTTTTTTTTTTTCTTTTTCGTTGAATTAATTTTGCACATAATATTACAACAATTTTGCAAAAAATTTCCTCGCAGGACATGGTAGCCACACCTGTGAATTATTCCTTCAGATCAGTATCGACTCAAAGAGCCTTTTGTCATCTTACGAGTTAGTGTAGGTTATCTATCTGCAATCATTTGGTGATTTAATTTTGTTCTATAAGCACCAAAGGTTTGCCTTGAAATTTATAAGCAATAGATTGTTATTTGAAGTGGTTCAGTGAGAACACTATAATCGTCAATTCGCGAAAAAAAATTCCAAGAACAGCCAGAAATGTATTCGGTAGACGAACGCCAATTCGCAATGCATATCGACCCGAAAACTAAGGGTATATTGTATGTAAGCAGTGGAGGTGCCCTTAAGCTCGAAATATTCAAACGAACAAAACCTCGTAATGATAAGAAAAATCTATCAAAATCCTCATGTTTCAACCAGAACACTTTCCAAGGAGCTCACGGAAGAAAGGCCAGACCACAATATATCATACAAACCAAACTTTATTATACCGTATAATATAATAAGCCAGGCATGTTCTACATGAGCCTAAATCAACGAGCATACTTTGATTAAACTATTGATCCAATGGGTCACCAGCAATATTTGTTAAATTTTATTATTTATTTTCAATTTTATTATTTATTATTTCATATCATTAAAATTTGTATTGATAAATGTGTTCTCATTATTTTATTCGAATAGAGTAACACGCACAAAAGCATCATTCATAAGTTTCTCAAATGAGTCAGATAGTCTATACTATCTAATTATAGAGCAAGTTTCAATAAACAATACTTTCTTTTCAAAATAGTCAATTTAAACAAACCAATTCAAAAGAAATTACTTCGAATTAAAAAATATACCCTTGATTTTTTACGCTGCCTTTTATATGCATTAGCTATTCGCTCGGCATTCCTTAAGGATATTTAAAATTTAATTTCAATATTAAGAATGAAAATATTTTTGATATGATTTTTGCTTTTTCATTCAAAAGTCATTAATTAACTTTAAATATTTCCTTGAAAAATATTTCCTTGACCATAACAGACGTATATTGAATATTTGTGACATTTATTTCGTTTTACTATTACACTCAGTGAGCCAAAAAGTGCCACTCACTGCATATTCTGCTTTTCAATCGGATTTAGTTAAATGCAATTTGCAAGGGATTTGTGCAGGTATTCTGGGAAAAACTTATTACAATACTTCATAAAGATGCCGTAATCAGTAGTGTATCCTTATTAATGCTAGCTCCATACCACAAAGCACGTGCGTTCGACTCAATGCAAGCTATTTCTTTACAACAGATCCGCTAATTGTGTACGAAAAAACTTAATCAGCTAATGGATGCAACTACTGGATTTTCTCCCTCGCGAAAATCCTTTGAAAACAGACAGTATAGCTGATAATCAAGTTCATGTTCGTGCGGGAAATTCTACATTGCATTGCTGTTTAATTATTTAGTACTACGTGTGTTCAGAACTTTATTACACTAAATCACATTCGACTTAAGCTAACAATCCTCGTATGGGATCCATCCCCTGCATTCTGTAGAATTAGAATTTCATTTGCTTGTCTATCAAGGAACTTCTAACATTTTTCCAAACTAATTAGAATGCCACTGAAAAACGTCAATCTCTGTTAAATACGAAGGATGACATGAATACACCCACTAGCCAATCAAATGTCTTCCACGAAACGGAAGAAATAACTAGAATTAACCGAAAAAAAATTATCTAGGATGCTCGTATACAAATTTTCATCGTGATGGAATTTTTCTTAAATGCAATGAAACAAATTGTGTTCATTCAAACTTCATCAACTTTAGTAATAAAAGATGAGGTTGTTATCAATACAAATCAGCATTGTTGCTATAGCAAACATCTTCAGAATAATCAACCTGAGACAGACAAACTTACCTACTATATCGACACATGTATTATGTATGTATCTAGTAAACACAATATTTGCAGGCCAATTATTGCCAAGATAAGTTTATCTTGACTTAAATGTGAGCAGAGAAATACATTACATTAATTTTTGAAGAGAAAACACTTAAACTTGAAATCATACACGAATTCTATTGTTTTATTGCTAATCCAAGGTAGGTTTCGCAGTAACTATCAACTGGAATTTTAACAATTTTTTTCACTTCTCAGAAAGTACAAACGTGAAATTTTCTTTCGATAAAAAACTTTTGATTTGGGCTACACTTTTCCACTTCTAACACTCGTATGTCGTTTTTTGCCACCTATTTGTTAACACAAGAACAAAACGGTCTTTGAACAATCGAACAGTTGGTCAGATTAAACGAAATATGTATATTTTTATAAAAATTCTTCACAAAGGAGCAAAAAGCCTTCACAATGCTATCACCGTGTACTGCTTTTGACTTGCTACTAATATCTTCATCCAACTTCAAATTGATTGTACGAATTTTTCTAGAGGAATGGAGAAAAACATAAATAATAAGTTTTTATCAATTGATTGATATCAAGTGTTTAGATATTGACTATCTCACGTAATACATAGCATAATATGGCATTATGTGTAAACACTTGCATGTATGTCGGTCACATTCGTGAAGAACTTGTTGATTAGACAAGAAAGTAAATAAGACTTTCAAATCGGACTTCAAATGATACGACAAGAAGCGTGCGATATGAATAGGACTTATATGCAATCGGGCAATCTTGTGTTACTACCGAACACGAATTCCAATCCAATAGATTAAATATATTTACTATGCTGAATCATTGCAGATCTAATATCAGAGGCGTATTCAACCAATTTACACTAAAACAAATAGAGAGTTTTGCCATTGGTATTTTTATATTTGCAATACATCAAAAGCATATCTTGCATAAGATTTAAACGTAAAACAGAGTTTTATTTGAAACAGTCCTGATTTGAGCAGAATTTGTTAACATTCATGATTTACTCTTAACGCAAAAACACCACAAAATCATTTCAAAAGCATACTTTAAGTTTTCAATTCAATATAATTTAATTCAATTCAATTTATTATGCTTAATTTAGTGCAAAATTTAAGACACCTTTCGGATTTTCCTTGAGAAAACTACAAAATCTTATTAAAAAAATGTTGGAAGCATTTGTCAATTTAATTCTGATAACTAAACAATCAAGACACATCTCTATTAGCGCCAAAATAAACGATTCAGAATTTATATGTTATCTGTTCTGGCTCGGGAATCAAAAATTGCAATGAAAAATTCAAGAGTTATAAAAAAAATATCAGACATCCCCCCAACGTTGAATTTTTCAAATTGTATAAAGTGGCAACGGGTCACAGTAATAGGATATTAGTGGAAAAGGATTTTGGAAAAGTGCCCTTAAACCTGTCTTTCGAATATTTTTAATTTGCTTACAGATGCGCCAGAGTCCACGTTTCTCAACCTTAGCATAATATAAGTCTTATCACTACATACTTGGGACGTGCGTGCAGCTTACCCAAAATAAAATATGTGATATGAAGAAGAAGAGGCTAAATGGATGCTTGTGCAATAAACGCTTACTGCAGGGCTCCTAGCAGCTCCAAGCTTCTTTACTACTCACACAAGGCCTCTCTTTCAACCTACGAGCCAATCTAGAACCTTCTAGCACATTACTTCAAACTTGGCTTCGTTTTTTCTCTAACGTAAGGCGCATCACACTGCAAAGGGCTCCAGCGGGAACAGGGGAAGAACGGAGAATTCCTGTAAGAGGAACACAGGAAAAGTTTCTTTTAAGTAATAGAAGCTCGCATCTCAGTCACAGTCACTTGAACCAAGCCCTTTTAAATTCTTGTGAATGATGATTAAGTTCAGTCACAATGTGATGCCAAATCAAAAATAAGAACCATAGTGAATTTTATAACACTATACAGTGAATTCGTCTTGTCGAGACTGTTGTGCCAACTCAAAACAAGTACAGTAGGACCTTGCCATATTATGATAAATTATACTTAAAACCATTGTTAGTAAATGGACCGCCATTTTCCTTCCATTTTTTTTTTTGTTGAGCTTAATTTAAAATCGACTTTTATTAAATATCAGCTATTTAACTTCTTATCATATTCTTTTGCACTTGGACTAATTATGAAATCATTATTCGTAACATATTTAAAATTGAGTTCTAAGGATCATTAAAAATAATAACATCAACATAATTTGCAAATTCGATGGTTTTTATTCACCTTGAACATGTTTTGAAGCAAAATGCCAGAGCAAGTGATTTGAGCCTTCATTATTGTTGATGGTGATTCGATCGATGCATCATTTCTTTATTACTTTTTATTCATCTTAGTACACAAACAGTTCGTTTTTCTCTCACCTACCGCTCAGGAGGTTATGATTCGTCTCACTTCCATAGCGTAGCGAAAGCACAAAACAGCGGTAACACTTCGAACAAACTCCCAATCGAACGAGTTTAAACGAAAATAAATGTAATTTTATATGAATTAGCAATTTTTTTCTCATTATTCAACAACAAAAAAAACTTCCAATACCTTTATCGTGAAATATCACACAAATGTAATTCTAATTTTGACATATCGACCTCCTTCTAGCAGATGCCAGTCGAAAGTGTTTCGACTGTTTGCGGTAAAGCTGTAAGGGTTCAGTTTCCCTGACATGTTTCTGTACACCTTTAGAGCTTTGATAGCCTTTTGAAATAGTGACGTTATGTGAAAAGTTCATAATGAGTCACTAATTACGCTCGTTCCCCATAAAGTTTTGTTTGAAATAATAAATATTCACAAGCCTTACAGAAAACTGAATGCCTGGACAATAATGGAAGTAAATAAATGGCAGAATAACAACACCAACAATCGTTTTTTTAAACATTCAACCAATATTATCATCAAATATTAACACTCCTGCGTAGAACGTAAACATCATTGGCGAAAGGCGTACCAAAATATCTCACTTAAAGATGTGTTCATTGAATCTACCTATTTAGATGAATATACTCCATAAACATATCAATAGTGCTGTTAAATTGAACAAACTCTTGTGATCCTGAATCATATCTTCTTTCTATGACGACATGCTATGACTATATACTCATACGATTTCCATTGCAAACGCTATTCTAATGCTGCAAAGGCAACCGGAAGTCCGCATGAAAAAATATAAATTCCTACCTATAAGTGATTCAAACATTTTCCCAAATCAAATTCAGTCCAGTAGAAAATTCCAATGAAATTGAAGAATTCTCGCTGACAAAGTCAATTTTCCAAGTAAAAAAGAACATCCCAAGGGAATGCAAAGCAATGCCAAGACGCATTTCTTACCCCAATCAATGTTGCCTCGTGTCTATCGTGCACGTAAATTTTATCTTATCATTAAGTTACTAGTCTTATCATTCAATATCTACCGAAAAGCATTCATTTATATTCACACCTAATTCTCAAATGGCCATCAATAAAAGCATATCAGATCAACTGGAGTAGGGTATTGCAAAGGCATTAGGATCTTTCGCTATCAGAAATATATCTCAACAAGAGTCGAATACGATACCCAACAAAATGCAAAACCATGTTGTAATTATTTAGTAATTAGTTAGAATACTATACGGTGACATGGCGAATTCAAAAATAAACAATTAAACAAGACTCATTGGCTTAATTCATACAGGAAAATTGTGCAACGTGAAAATTATCAAGGAAACTTTAGAATCATATTTATGCCAGTTTCGTACGAACAAAAAGCATTATCACATTTTTTTCGCTATAAAGTGAGTATGAAAGGACTATTGTACTTTGCATAAGGGATTTACGTTAGAACCATTACAAGCATTAACTTTAGTCATCTGTTAACAGATGACTACAGTCTATGAAAGATGGACTGTATTGTGTATTTACAGTCATTCACATACAAATTTTGCACGAGAAATTGTAGAGCCAATTGTTGTCGTGTGTAAGCTTCATCAAGCTTCATCACTATTAAGATAAAAATATAAATAAAAAATAAAGATTAAAAGGCACAATTTCCACGAAAGAGGAATACAGTACATTTCCCACACAATTCGTTTGATTTTTACTGATAATCCGCTTGCCCTACAGAAGCCAAAAAGAGTTCCCTCTATGTTCATCGGTTCCAATCAAACGCTTTGAGGTATTTCTGAGTGGGACTTGAAAATCCAGAAAAAAATGTCTCGGCCACAAACTTGGTAGATGTCGTCTGTTTGAGTGTATATTCATTTGGCATATTAATGCAGGATCCTAAGGCACTGAACAATTTTAGCGTTTAACGTCATTCCCGGGTTAGCAGTTATTTGCCCCCCCCCCTTTAAGTTAAACAAACCTGAAGAGTTGTTGTTGTTTCAAGGCGAATCCATCCCCAAGTAATACTTTGATTGCGTCTACTCGAACGCGAAATAACTCATCCGTTCTTTCGTTTCCCAATACACAACTGTGCTCAAACACCCGGTATATATTTAACTCCTTGGAATAGTTGGAGCTTGAAGTGACGGTCTTGAGGCTGCATAGCCCGGTGTCCAGGAAACACATGGAGTCCAGGTCCATCCTTTGATCCCAATTTGTGTTCCATCATAACTAATGCAGTAACTAAAAGAATCGTCAAAACATCAGTTTCGGCTTCGGAAAGGAAGGTTTTTAACATAACCTGATACAACGGGCAATCAAACAAAATGATTGTCAAATAAAGTATCGCTTAGAAGGATTCCTTGAGGGATCTTTATTGAGCCGAAACACAGATCACAATGTGTGAACTTGTCGTCTTTACTGATGAAGCAATCTACACTTACATAAAAGTCCTGAAAATAACCAAAAAATCTATAAGGTGGGCTAAAAGAAAACTTTTCGTCTTGCAAGATCGTAGTAATTAGCAAAAAATCGTAGGCAATCGATGGTCCATAACGAAAAGCTGACAAATAATCGTTTGATAGATGATTTAGTAATTCGGTATGATGGCGGAATAGATGAAGGACACGATCTTTGCGGAAATGTATTGGATATGTCCACCACCTTTCATATGAGCAAGAAATAATCAAATGATTCCTACAATCTTCAGACGATTCAGGATTCAGTTTGCATTAATTGTTTTCTTTCGTATATATAAAATATTTTATACTTTTATCCATTGTATTTATTGTTAAAAGAAAACATTACTTCATAAATACAAACGAAGTTGGAAAATTATTGAATCCGAAAAGTGATCCGGACAATTATCTTCTCAATAAGTTTATTCTTGATGATTATCTTTCAAACATCCTGCTGTTTATATTTTCGAAGTGATTGATCTTATAGCAAACATTTTCGAGTTATGAAACTTTTTCATGATTAAGTTGGAAACTAAATATTTCCTTGTAAAGTTAATAGGCTATGTACAACAACAAGCTGAAACTTCTCCTTAAAATCTACGACAATGTGAACCTCGATGCAGCTTGTGCTTGGATCCCACCAATATTGCTTTGGGTTGAATCCTACGTTATACTTACAAAAATTCTCGACTAAAATAAGCAGTGCGAGTGAGGGTGGACGAAAGCGAATTATGGAAATCAAGAAAGACGTAAACGAAAGTTAGAGCCTTCAATTCGTAAAGAATCTATTATCTCCTTACGATTCATTGCTTCCCCCTTTATTGATGCTGAATTCTATTCAGAAAAAAATTTAAAATATATAAATTCTCATCAGAACCCTTCTCCGCAACTACAATAGCGTCTTCTCAATCCTTAGGCAAGTCACAAAAAAATGCAAAATACATACAAAACATTTTTCAGTACACTTCTTACTCCCAGGAAACCTTTATACGATTGAAAGGACTCAATGAAAAGCTTGATTGCATAATTGGTTGTTGAAGTCTGATACATAGAAATTCTTCTCTGCGTCCTATTATATCAACGATGTGATTTGCAAAATAGCTGGTATAGAGAAAAAAAGTGTAAAGAGAGAAATAAATAAAGTACTGTTGCTTCTCATTGTAACGTCCCTTAGCTCTCAAATATAAGATCTATTCATTAATTTACGGATACTTTCGAAAAGAAAGATTTGTTTGCCAAAGAAATTACGCACTTCAGCTATTTATCCCTGTTGAAATTCGCAGTAGCCTAGTTGCCCAGATAAAGGGGATACCTTGAAATCGTTTGGCGATAATGAACCTTTGTTATGTTTGATGCTAAACATTCAAAGAATATTTCATAAAAGTGAACTCAAGTTCCATTTCCGGTCACAACTCAGTCAAAAACTTCGTCTTTGTTGTCATCGCAAGGAGACAAAAGTACGCCAAAGAAATTACGCACTTCAGCTATTTATCCCTGGTTAAATTCGCAGTAGCCTATTTGCCCAGATAAAGGGGATACCTTGAAATCGTTTGGCGATAATGAACCTTTGTTATGTTTGATGCTAAACATTCAAAGAATATTTCATAAAAGTGAACTCAAGTTCCATTTCCGGTCATAATTCTTCAAAAAAACTTCGTCTTTGTTGTCATCGCAAGGAGACAAAAGTACGCGACAGACAGCACTCAACTCGCCATTTCTGCCGTAATGTAATCTCTTTCGCCTTTTGCATATCTGTCCAAATCCGCATTCCTTGCAACATCTTTGAAGTTTTATCACGAACTTTTGTAGAGATACAATTATTGTATCTGCAGCATTTGTAAAAAAGGCTAAATTTATAATTAATAAACTTCCCATCACCAAAACACTGGAAACTTTATCCGAGAAATAATTTGTCCACCCATTTGCAGTATATTCCTACGCTATTCAAACTAGAATTCGACTGACTACATGTCAGGATTATTGAGTCTATTGCTTTAAATTTTTTATTCAGAATGACAGGGAATTTTTTGGCAAAAGATAAAAATTGATTGTTTTATACATACCCAATATCGTGACAAATAAGGATGAATAATTCCATTTTATGAACTTCACGTTCATGCGAAATTCCTTAATTTCGATGTAAATTGGAAATTATGGAAATGGAAAAAATGTTGTCTGGATTCTGGGAAAAGCACAATTGCATTATTTCAATCGCAAAAATTACAAAAAATTCAACTCTAGCTTTTACCATGCAAAAAATTTATCCAAGATTCAACTATTTCAATTGGCATGTATTAATATCTTAACTGCACGGATAAGTCTGGACCAAAGAATGTCGAATACCTGAAACAGTGAGACCATCATGTGACCACAACATTGAGAATCACATATTACTACGGTTGCGAAACTATTGACCATGAAAATTGAATATAATCCGAAACCGAATATAATCTGAAACATTACGTATGTATTAGGAAATGCATATTAGACAACTACTCTCTCAGTTAATTTCTCAAACTATGTTGTTTGAATACATCCAATTCTAATGAATCCTACTAAAATTCCGGAACACTCTACAGAATATATTACTTTAAGGCTACACATAGAATTAAGTCTTAAAGTCTCTCTCCCTCAACATTTTAAAGTACTTAAAGTCGCTTTAGTAGTAGCATGGTCTGCATATGTATGTGTACTCCTTCAGTAGCCTTATATGAAAAAAGGAGACTTTAACACGTTGAAACCAACAAACAATAGTAGGTACTACAACACAGTAATTTGATTTGATTCCTATGTTTTTCTTGGTGGGTGAAATCCTCAAATAATAATAAAAATTTTTAAGGGGAGTGATGAGGCAAGCGAGGTAGTGAATTTCAATCATGACACAATTGACCAATCAAGATTGCTATAGACTTTGTTTGCACCGCCATGATACCGAACATTCAGTACAGACACTGATTAGTGAAAGGACACGGTTTTTTATTGATGTGAAAAAAATGTTCTTTGACAATTCTCTGTCCATTTTTGAACTTTCATTTCATGCCTAACAAAGCTCCTCAAACAGAGCAAGGAAATCAATCAATGGGGAAAACTAGAAAAAAAACGGGTCAACCATTACGCACATAGAGTTAAAAATCTGTAGGCAATATTTTCGCTTCTTTAAAGGATGTTTCAAGTGCCAAATGAATGTTTTCATTCTTCTTCAGTCTGTGTTATTGCCATATCAATTTCACACTAAAGAAGGAGGAACTCTTCCCTCCGAAAAAAAATATATATACAGGGTGGGCCATCTAACGTTTGCATTTTGAACTACTGTTTATTTAGAGAATGACAGCTCAAATGTCATTCAATTTGTGTTCATAATTTAGTTAAAGGTTTGACATTTACGAAATGGGACGCTATACGCTTGAACAAAATTGGGAAGTATTGAAAACTTACTTCCAAAGTGGTGAGTCTTCAGTGCAAACTGTAAGAAATTTGAAAAAAAATTCCATAAAAATGAGTGGCCTTCAAGGCAGTTTGTGGATCAATTTGTGAATCGTGTTCGAGAAACTGGATCGTTGGTTGACAAAACAACCGAAAACACAGCCGAAAACATTGCTGCTGTAGCCGAAAATGTCCGTGAACATCCATCAACTTCAACTCGTCATGCTTAGCGAATTTTTGTTTCCAAAAGTTGAAGAGTATGACATGGACGACATTTGGTTTCAACAGGATGGCGCAACATGCCACACAGCCAACATGACAGTCGAACTTTTGGGCACCGTTTTCGAAAATCGAATAATCAGCCGAAATTCTGAAGTCAATTGGCCGCCGCGGAGCTGCGATTTAACCCCGTTGGACTATTTTTTGTGGGGAGCTGTCAAGGACAAGTGTTACGCTAATCATCCAGAGACGATTTATGCCTTGAAACACGAAATCGAAGTTGCCATTAATGAAATTCGAGCCGAAACAATCGAAAAAGTGATTGAAAATTGGGTTGACCGAATGGCGTACTGTAGAGCCAGTCGTGGCAATCATATGAACAATATCGTTTTTCATTCATCATTCAAAACAAAGTTCAAGCTTTCCAAAAAAAAGTTTGGAAGAATAACCATTAGTCTTTTTTTTTTATAGCTGATTCAAAATGCAAACGTTATATGGCCCACCCTATATATGTGTGTTTTTTCAAAACTAAACTTATTTGCGTATTTAGGAAAATATAATTGATTTGGGAAAATTTTTGTAGTGGCGCAAAAACACCGAGATAACGATGAACAAAGAATGTGTTTCTAGCAGAGAACTAATATTTCTGACATCCTTTTCCAATATGAATGTTTTAAAAACATTAATAATTAAGAAAATATACATACGGTGAGAAAGCAATTGGGTGCTCTCATACATTTTTACATTTACTTTAACAACATACAAAGTAAATAAATTGAATCAACATCACACAACACGAAGTAATGAATATTTACTCGTCACCACTACATCGTTTTTATAAACATTCTGTTTTACAGGTAACTAAACAATTTTCTTTGCTTTTTTGTAATAATTCCAATCAAATACCATCAAATTGATAACATATTCTACTTCTGATTCTGCTGCTACACAGGCACCACTATAAATAAACGGATAATATTGAAAAATGATGGAGCCGACTGAACGCAATTCAGGTAATACGGGCATTTACAAATCCTCGAATATCAACTCGTTTTCTATCCTTGAAATGAAAGTGTTAGTTAAATGGGCACACATTTCCTTTTAAAAATAAATACATATTGTGATTGTCGTCATAGTTTCAAGGTGGTGTACATGCTGGTGTTAAAATTCAAAGATTCCTGTTGATTCAACAAAGAATCGACTTTTCTTGGTGATTCATAACAAATATTTTAATTTTCGAAACAAAATAATTCAATCATAGTCCTGTGAAAAGTAACTACAAATCATCAGATCAATGCTAGAAAAAAATAAACGTGAAGCCCTTGGCAGAGGATGCATATATATACATGCCATGTAAGCCAACGAGGGCTGCTTCACTTTCCTCATATAGGTTTATTTATTCTTCAAACATGCAAAATAATTGAGAAGAAAAACCTAGCACTGAAAAATCAATAAAATTTCGCATCACAACTGATAATAATAAGAATAAGTTCAAGCTACCACCACAAGACTACTTGACTACTCTTTGGATTTTTATAATTGTATTTCCATCATTTAATTCGATTTCATTACGAAGCTTGTTACACTTACATTATGTTTGTCTATAAGTGAAACAGCACACAGACACTACCTTCATATTAATGCCAATCTACTCACATTACTTTCCATACTCCACATGTCAAAGTTTACCAACTAAATTTAATAAATGTTTCATCTCTCTGAGAAACTGTCATAGAAAACCACATTTTTACATGTTACAGATTCCGTTTGTTATTTTCCCACATTGAAATTTATTTTCTTTCTTGGAAATGGTCTACGCAAAAATATCATCAGAGTCAACATCTATCGAAGCTTGCTCAGAAATTAACAAAACCTCTTGGACGGCTATTTAACTTTGTCTTCTCTTTGATCTTGCGAAATGTTAAAAACTTAAACACAGCTTGCATGAAAGAGTCCGTTAAATAGTCATACATAATAGCGATGAAAGGTATCCTGTCCGGTCTTTCCCCACTTGTAAACGATTTAGTAAAACATTTTGTAGGAAACACAGAAAATACTTTGTAATGTGAAATGAAAGACTTGGATAATTCCCTTCATGTGTGCTACATACACTCTTATAAGTCAGTAAAAGTAAAGTCAAACTAATTTCCATGACGAGCATTTTGTACATAGAAGTACTTTATATTTATTGCTTTTTATTGACAATACACTACTGTATTCTATGTAGATGTACGAACTTAAAGATGTCACGACTCAATGTCAAGCGCATATTAATAATTACAGTAACTTTTTAACAGCTAAATGCGCTCGAGAAAATATTATGTATAATTAGATAAGCAAAGAAGTAGACCTGACTAGCATAGTCACTAAAAAAAACAAAAATGTGTCCAGAGTGTAGAATTGATTAAGAATGACATGTATTAATACTGTATGGCATCAATCAAAAATGTATTGTATTGTACGAATTAATGTCGAAGTTTCCAAATATGGAAGGATCATTGATTAAAGCAAAGTTGTCAATGAACAACCTCATTAGCAAAATGCAATGTTGCTCTTTTCATGCATCAAGGAAATGAAAAAAAATGGTTTTGAAAAACTGTAACATGTCGGTGGATCCAACATTATTGGCTAGCTATTCAAGTTTTAATGAAGGTTCACACTATAAAAACGATAAAACTTAATGAAAATTTTGCAACAAAAGCACAAACTCCGTAAATTTTTGAAATTCCTGGTAGCGTCTCATATTGGCTTCAGACTCCCCAAAGAACATTTTTGCAAATGTGGACTCCAAGCAATTACTTAATTGATTGCAAGATCCAGCGGAAAGATCCAGAAATGCAAAAGCTTATCTAAATACATAGCAACAGACTTACCGCAATTTTAGTGATCAAATACTTTTGCACCTATCCATTCTCCTCGCAATTGCACATGAAAATTGAGGTAAACATTTTAACCATTTGCTATCAATTCGACAATCTCTCAACTCTCAAATTAAATTAATTAATACATTTTTTTTTTTGTGTATTGTGGGGAATTCCAGTGTTTATCACGTTTATACTAGTCAAAACATTGGTTGATCTTACGCATGTTAATGTATTTACTCCTCCTAACAGACCAAGGAATGTCTACCACTCCTCTAGTAATAAATTCGTCAAGGACTAAAACGCTTTTTCATCAACCAACATCGTCTGATAGAAAGTAAAACAACTACAATCTAACTTCGATTTTAAAATTAATATAATTGTAAATGTATTGACTCTGTTTTTGATGCCAATCTGCCCGATTTTAAGGAGGAAATATTATACTACAGTACAAACGGAGAAATTATTCGCCCTAATTGTGCAAAATATCAATAAATAAACAAAAGGGTCTATTTACGATGTGACCTGTAAACTTTTCCAATGTTTACCATTCATTCCGTGTGATGAAAAGTGTCTAGGTCTTATCTGTTTTCATCTTAAATTTCTTTCAACGAAACTTTCCTTATAACGCATTGATTGATTGGTATTGTATTGCAATATTGATGAAATGAAGTCCGCATAACATTTTTTATGTCAATTTGCAACTTCCGCCATTGTTACGAACGATATATATAATTGAGCATTAAGCCGGAGATTTCTGAATACCATTAGTGAAAAGATTATGACTTTACAGTGCCTCTCGGAACTTGACCCTGTCTTGTCTCGAACTTTTTCGATCCTGTCCTCCAATTTCGGACTCTGAAGGGCTTCACAGGGTCTTTGTTGAAAGAATCAGCCCATCGTTTTTGAGGTTTCCTAGTGGCAGGAAACCTTTCCTTTCTACAGTCTTCTGGTCAAATACCTAGTTGATATCCAATAGTCGCCAATGTGTTTTAGGTGGTGAACCCATCGAAGTTTCTACAGATTTATTAGATTAATTAGACCTTTAGCCCGTCAAATATTGTATTGACCTCAATTGTCATCACTGAATCGCTATTGGTCTCTGCCTTGTTTTGCTTAAACGATCCATTTGAGAACCCTCCTTTTGGCAATGTCTACATATGAAATTCTGCGATTGAAACCAGTTTCCACATATTGTATCACCTTTAACAGCAAGGGTTTGGTAGAATGATTTTCACAGAAATCGACCAGATCTTTCAGAAGCCTTGTGCTTTTGGGAGTGTTACACTACAGAAATGTATGACTGAGACCATATTTTGCCCTTTGCTAAACGTGTTATATGTAGACTGTATCTTACCAATCATACCCAGATAAGTCTGACAACACCCAGATATGTTTATCACACGGTTGGTATCACAGCTAATATCACCTATTCCGCCAAATAAGAAACGTTTCAGTATGTAGAGCCAATCCGCGACGCTATGACCGTTCTTTAATGAGCGCATCCCCGTATATTTGTGAGCATTACAGTACGACAGATCGCACAGCGTCCATCAAGAGCCTCCTAATTGTTGTGCAGGCTCCCTTATGGACACAAGGGACGAAAAAAAGCAACTCATCTATGGAGATTAGTACCCGCCACGTGAATGTCCACCTTCTGAGTCTCTTCACAACTTTGCCAGCCGTGTTTAGTATGCACAACGTTTAGTGTACAGACGATGCCACTGGGTTCCCTTTGCCTTTGCTGATCGCTATCGGAATCGCTAATTTCGATCACCTCAGGATATTCTTTTACGCAGGCAAGCATTGAAAGTTCCGAACAAAAAGTTAAGGCGAACATGATCGATTTTTTACAACATTCTGGTACGACACCTTTTGAGATATTGCCTTATTCTTTTATGATTGCATTATGTTAGTAGTACTCTTTCAAATATTATCGAGTACGAAGAAAGACTGACCATATAGACTTTAATATGTGTCAATTTAATTCGGCATCGCTTTCAAAAACTTAAAATTTCGTGAAGCACTATACTGTGATTTCGATTTAAACGAAAGAACCCCAATTGCAACCGCACAAATTTCAGGTCAAACCATCAACGTTTACACACCGCCGGGTATTATGTTGGATAAAATTAAAATCATTTTCACCTATCAGGTTCAATTTCATTTCATTCATTAGCCCGAAGGTAAATTTCACGAATAGATCCATGAGTAGCCCGGAACCAAAAATCACTGGCAAATTAATCCTTGAGTCTGTTGTATAGAAAGTGAGTACTCTAATCACTACACTATCTGCAATATTTTATTCAACTTTGCACAATTTCGATTTTTTCAATTTTATTTTTACATTTACTTCTCTCCGACACGGCAAGATACAGTTCAAGCCGGATCGAAAATTATCCATTTATTAACTAACAATTACTGAATCAAAGACATCGAGAGAATACCACAAAGAGATTAAATTTATGTGCTATTCGTTTGCCTTAAGGATGTGCCTGAAATT
Source organism: Stratiomys singularior (assembly GCA_954870665.1). Lineage (NCBI taxonomy): Eukaryota > Metazoa > Arthropoda > Insecta > Diptera > Stratiomyidae > Stratiomys > Stratiomys singularior. The sequence continues at coordinate 4,908,135 of OX940881.1, read as the reverse complement.
TAATTTTGAAGACCATACGTATTTATTAAGAAAATTATCTACTCACGCAGTCTAGTGTTCAGGGACTGTTTCTGGATTCGGTTAGTTTCAATTGAAGAACAATCAGTTTAGGATTTCTACTTGGAATTTTCACTTAAGCCACTTTTCACTTTACAATCTTATAGAACAAGCGATTACCAAAATGTGGCATCGAGACATAAAAGAACAACACAGAAGATTTTTATAGGCTAGCAATAATTATTTTTAACTTCCGAAACCTGCTAGGAATTTCTAAATGTTTATCAAAATATAATATTCATCGTACTTCACAACTGGATCACCAAATAACACAAACGCATCCAAATTTCATACTTTCAATAGCCAAACAGTAACCAATCAATTTAATATTAAATCTTCAAAAATACACTAAGAAAATTTTCACTTTTAACACAATTTCATTTATTCACATATTTTCCTTCCGAAACCGAGATAAACGCACCAACACACATATTGATACTAAATTGACTAATTTAAGAAAATATAAACAATGGTTATTAAACTGGCACTATGCCTTTTCATGCCTTTCAACTTTACTTCGAACCACCTGTTGAAGCTCGTAGCACTTCAAAAGGCACGGAAGAACTGAATGAACACGATTGAATTCAAAATATCTTACACCAAGCCTCACAACCTTCTAGTGGGCATGCACCAATTCTAGCCGGCGAAGACAATCCTTGTATCAAAATAAAAGTAAAAGTCGACACACTTTGTTAATGCGAGCCAAGGATATTGTGTCAAGGCTGAGCATCATCAAGTGATTCTGTTCTCCATTTCATTCATAAATGGATAAAGACGATACATTGATTGGGTTAGAGAGCTCGTGTTATATATTCTTGTTTATACTTACAATATTGCAAATGAGGAGTTGAAACTGCACTCAGAATACAAAACTCTCTAACGAAAAGGACCACCTCAATTTAGTACTGTTTGTGTGAACTGTATATTTCGTGATAAGTTGAACATCCGCCTATGATCGATCATCCGTTTCTACCATCAACATAGGTCTTATTTTGAAGAGAATAATTAACTCTGAACAAATAAACCATTACGTTAAGGACTTCATTAAGTATATAAGTATATAAGGCATTTCCTTTTGAGTTTCTTTTGGACTTGGACTCTGCACTTACTTGTGTACTTTCCTGCCGAAATTTTAATTTTGCTTTGTTTGTTTCTACTTAATGGAGCCAATATGACGAATTTACAAACGGAAAAATTTCATCACATTATTTATTTCGTTGTTAAATAAATTGCATAAATTAATTTTTCGTTTGTTTCTCTTACCTTGAAGTCCTCTTAAAATATCCTGGCTATGAATTAACAAATTTAAACTTGGTCTTGCCATTTGAAACAGACCATAACATGAATGGTCACGACAAAACTCATTCTCTGTGTGGACCACAATGGTAATAGTTTCATCTCATCTAAGTACAATGTTTGATAGGAGTTGAATGATTTATTATATTTACCTTTTTGTAAAATGTTTTCTCTTATTTATTTCGATGAAACATTTTAAACAAGTTGATCAAGAACCTTTTGCATTCTAATCAGCCATTTTAATCTGTTAATTTTTCTGTTTCTTTGTTGTATTATTATCATCATCAGAAGCCCTACGGATTTACCGGCATTATATACAAATGTATATGAATAAACAATTATACCGCCTATGCCAAAAATATGAACGACTCCCTGCCAGAAACTTGACTCGTAAAAAAATACTAGAAGAATAACAACATTTGTTTACAAATATACAGGCAAGGGCCTTGAATCTCAATGAACACATCGATTATATCTTTGAAAAATTCTCTTCGAAAAAAACTAAAGTTCAGTTACTGGTAAGTTTAGTTGATTCAACGAAATAACTAAAGAAGACAAAAGCGTCTTTATTTGAGTTCTATTTCAGTCTTTATTTGACAATTGAAAGGCAACGTAATTCACGTGACCAAATACCCTACTCTCATTCCCAACGTATGACACTACAATATGCTTTTGATTGAAACAAGAGGGAGAAGTCAAGTATTGGATATTGATTAAGAATAATCTCACGAAGAGATGAGCAAGTTATCCGATTCCCTATATAGTTTGCTGCTGCAAGGTTCAAGGGGATTCAGTCTGAATTCAACAATAATGACAAACGACACAACATAGAAACAGAGGATACGAAATTGATACTGAACGTTATACATAATCACGAAAAAACTACTTTTAGGCCGGCTGAACCTATTCCAAAGACATTAAATGCACAAAAAGTGCTCCAATGGCATGAAAAAGATCGGTAGAGCTGACTTAAAACAAAAAGAACAGCAAGAAAAGAGTTGGCACCAACACTTCATCGAAGGGATTCGATAAAATAATCCAAAAAAATTTCTATGAATGTAAACATTTCTAATAAAAAACAAACACCATTTTTAGTTATTCGGCACCCTGGCTTGACTCCAGGATATTACCTGACGCATTGAAGAACAATACAATCCAGATTGTGTGGTTCCGACGATTCCAAAAAAGAAACAGTTTATAAAGACGGTATGAACAGTCAAAACTACATCAATTCTTTAGAAAAGATGCTTCGTTAACGCATATTTTCGACGCCAATTTATGATAATTCTTGTGGATGTGGATTTGGGTCATTTTAAACATTTCTCTGTATAGTTTTATTCATGCGTTTTACTGTATTATTATAATTTTGATAATTATTTTATGGTTGAAATTTTATAAATCAAAATTTTTTTTTGTTATTCACCATTCAGCAACACACCTGTTAAAACGGTACCATGATAATATAAATAATTGGAAGGACATTAACGGGTCTCTTATGCTGCAGTTTCTATTTCAGTATCGACCTTTAGGAAAATTTAAACATCGCCCACATAACTTCCTGAAATTGCAGTGAAGAGTGAACAAAGAAAAGCAAAGTCATTACATGTCGACAATAGTTCGCCTTTAATATTTGGCCACCTGGATTTTACGTGTCGAATGAAAGTTCTCCTGTTAGCAACAAATTTTTCTTCTATGCAAGTACATGCTTCGCTGTAGCCGCGCTGTAGCTGTAGTAATAACATGATTATCACACCTACGTTAATTAACATTGACATCAATTTAACAATAGCCACACGGCAGTTGAAAATAATCAAAGGCTGGCTGGTTTATGTGAACAATTTATTTTATAAATTAATCGCATACTCATCTTAATTCTAAATTATCTAAGCTGAAATTAAAAACAACATAGGCACAAATAATAGTTTTGGTTTATGAACGGGTCTCATTTTTTCTACAATTGTTGCAAACTCTCAATTGGTTTTCTTGTCTGCTTTGTTAGCTTTTATGGCCCTACTTAAGCTTTCCTTACTTTCCTTATAAATATTGTTCAAGTTCAAGGCAGCCTTCACGTTATCCTCTGAAAAGAAGAATTTCTGCACTCTTCCTTTAGAATCTACTGTGGGTCGACGATCGACTTCCTTCCCATTTTGGAACACTATCACCGTGGGCAATTGGTTTGAGAATGCACTATCTGACACATGAAATTTCTGGGCCGCGCTTGGATCTCTTCCAACATCGATTTTCCCAAATTTCACATTTTCCAAATGGTATTCGTGCGAAAGCGAAGAAAACACGGGAGCGAAATTGACGCAGGATGGATTCCACACAGTAAAAAAGCATACAATCCAGGTGACGCGTTTGTCTCGGTTCATTTCTTCTTCGAAGGATGATCCATTGCGGAAGTATGTGATACTCTCAGGACCAGTGTACGTTGGTTCAGGTAAAACTAGGCCAACCACTATGAATATGCACAGGAACAATCCCCCGTACCGCAAATCGCCGTACGACCAAAGAATTAAATTTGCTATCTTCGTGTAGATGAACGAGGATGTCAAATAGTTAATCATAGTAACACTCCCCGTTTTTCGAGTTCGTATCATTATAACGATAACGAGGAAGAATAAAATTTCGGTTTCACGTCCATCCAGTTCACATCGTTCGTCGGATTTTAAATTAAAAACATAATTGCAGACAAATGGCGTTCGTTTCGCTATGATATAAGAGAAACTTAACAGGATATTTACCCAATAGTAGGGTTTTACGAGCAATTTTAAGTCTTTTTTAAAAGACATTTTCCTGTCGGAAGATGATTACAGCAACAGCCGTCACCCACGAGAATTTATTCTGGACAACACTGTCTTGCACAACTTTGCTGAAATTTACAAATGTCACAGTGACAGTACAAATTTCATTCGACAACTTCGCCTGCACCGTTGGACCGGAAAACCGAAAAACCAAAAACCACCAAAAACCGATAGTACTTTTTATTTATTTATTTTATTTACTTTTCATTTAATGCAACTTGCTTTTGGCAAATATACAAATTATACGATTGGCGTTGATTTGTAGTAGATGTAATGAAAATATTTGGAAATTTGGAAATTCACATCTTGAAACGCATTTAGTTAAGGAAACGTTAACCAGTTAACAAAGACTGTGAATAGCTACTAAAACTCTTGTCTTCTATGAAATTCGATATCGCAGTTTCAACAACATCAACAACTTTGAAATTTTCTCGGCATAGGTGAGAGAAATTTAGGCTAAGGGAGTCCCTTCACCCAATGTAAACCGATTTGCAAACCTATCTCCATGAACAAATTTTCAACCTGTTACGAGAAATTTAGTTTTGGAAGGATATCCGGGCAATTTTTCAGCTAAATGAAAAATGCAATCCATAAGAAAGAGCTGTATTCAAAAATCAAGTTGCAAGTGTCTCTATTTTGACTAGTCCGTGTAGAGAAAAATTTATATATGAGAAATAATGATAAAGAAGTAATTCCTTTTACTTGTCTTCAGCAGTATCTCAAATGACTTCTGATAGATTTTGATGTATTTCAGTCAACTGAAACGTATCCGTTTTGAAATTTGGATGTTTACTTATGTTTAAACTATCTTTGAATGCACTCACTAGGTTCACCCAAAGTTCAGTGTCCGGCTTCCGCCCTGTCATAGTTCTTTCTGTAAATCAGTATGGCCGATCAGGTACGTGTTGCGAATTGTGCGTTTATTCTTTTGTAGTTTTCACGTGCACAAGACAAGTTCTGTAAGTTCAAATCGTGTTGAAATCTCAGCTGAAAAATTATATTTCGAAAATAAACCAAGTTTTCTCCGAGAGCTGGATCTATTGTCTGAAATTAGTTTTTATTATTCGCTTTGACATTAGTTTACCATGTGTTGACGCTATTCTGCGGCACCAAATATTTAATTGCTGAATATCCTATCGCTAATTGAAAGTTTCAACCCTGTAAAGATGGAATTCAGCATTTCCGTATTAGTATCCGCGATTGAGTTTTCAACTTTCTATTTATTCATAAAACGCGCTCAGCTCTGAACATAACCTCGTTAAAGTCTGATAATATTCAACACATTTTGAACTATATGAGGAGCATGGTGAGCTTCAGTTGAATGATCTAAACAGGATTTAAATTTTTGCAGAACGAGAGGGCTTTCCAAAAGCAATTTGGGATCAACTTGAATCGCAAGCAAAAGCCGGGTTATTCGAAAAAGAAGACCCTAAGACGGCATCGCGATATCGGTTTGGGATTTAAGACACCCCGTGATGTAAGCGAAGTATATGCATTGTGAAAATCTTATATTTATTATCTGTTCTTTGTAGGCTATTGATGGAACGTACATTGACAAAAAATGTCCGTTTACTGGAAACGTTCGAGTTCGTGGACGTATCCTGACCGGAACAGTTCGCAAAATGAAAATGCAAAACACAATTGTCATTCGTAGGGATTACTTGCATTACGTTCGTAAATACAGCAGATTCGAGAAGAGGCACAAGAACATGAGCGTGCATTTGTCGCCATGTTTCAGGTTAGTATATTTTTTTTTCCCCTAAATGTTAGTTTCTTCTTGCTGAGATACCCATAATGATGATAAAATCATGACGGTCTTCATAAACATAGTTGATGAAAGACATGTAATCTAAACCTATTTTACTGATTATTGTGAGGAATTGTTCTCCCATAGAAACAAAAGCGTATGCATCTAAGTGAATTTTGTTTTATTGTTACAGGGATGTCGAGCTCGGAGACATTGTCACCATTGGAGAATGCCGTCCACTCTCCAAAACCGTACATTTCAACGTGCTGAAAGTGACGAAGGGTGCCGGCGCAAAGAAAAGTTTCAAGAAGTTCTAAATTCTTGGAATGAAAATTAAAAATAAACGTAAAGTAAGAAATTATAGTGTTTCATTCATTTCGCTGTAGTTGAACATGATTGGATGTGTTTGTTTTACAATTGATAGAAAGCGGAAGCGAACGTCTTACCAAATTCTGCGTTGTCTCAATGGTTTTGCGTCGTTTTAAACGTCTTAGTTTACTTGGATTAGTTTTGTTCAAATGCTTGAAACTTATTCAATCCGAAACCTCGGTATAAACTGTTTCCTGAAATGGCCGCCCGATGTACATTACTGTACCGCATTTTCCGTTGCCAGGTGGCACAAAGTGATCCTCGTTCGAACGCGCTGTCGTAAAACGGGAATTGTAGAGTATAGCACTAGAACCAAACGTGGAACTTTCATAGCATTTTACAAGGCGTATCATACGAATAAAAATCGAAAGTTTTTGGAATTCCTCGCGTCCTTCGGAAATTCCAATTGAAGGTGTGATGAAAATCAGGTATTTTGGGCGAAAACCTAATTCCATAATATTGTGATGCCACCAATATCGAACAATTCATTCACGTTAGTGAATGGAAGGACTATGTCATACGAACCATTCAATCTAGTATCGTTGTGGGCGGTGACTTAATGAGAGCCTGATCCCCAAGAGAGAACAAAAAAGGATATAATTGCTTTCCACTCTTGCAAAAATCGATAAACACGACGTAGGGCATAAGGCTATAGTGGATACCATTGTTTGCAGTTTAGAGCTCGAGCGACAAAAATGGAAACAATCATGCATCCCTCTAACTCAAAGGAATTAGACTGTTGTGAGAGCGATTAAAAAATATTTATTTACCATTCTTTTTCTCTCAAAACTTCAATTCGCATCTGCGACTGCACTCTATTGTAAAACAAGTTCTCTGGATATGAATCGAAAACAGAATTTAATTTCAGTTTTCCAATATAATTTATTGTATTCCATAATACTCAATCATGTTGTATAAAATAAGTACAATTACTTTTCATATCAAATAAATTATTTAAAAAAATTCGATAACACTTGGAAGCGAAACATTTTGACTATCAAAATTTATTTACAAAACGGAAAGTAATGAACTACCATTGAAATTCAGATTCAGAATAAAGAGCAAACAACGGTCATTTTTCTATAGGTCACTTTATGCCATAGATAATACTAACGAAAGCATAATAAAAAGAAAAGCAATGTTCGTTCCTAGTAAGATATTTATAATTTTTCGTCTTTTATAGAAAAAAGCATATAATCATGTTCATAATTTTTGTTTTTTCAAAAAAACCAACCAAATACAATGAATCCCTTTTTGCAAGAAACTGATGCTATATAAATTATTCAATGGATGATCGCTGCCTTTTGTAATCAAATTAATCTAGACGCAGTTGTCATTTTCCGGAAGGTTTTCATGTTCAGTATTGTTTGCTGTGGTAATATTTTTGCTGCAGGTGGTAGACGTTTCATAGCTCGGCTATTCTCATATAATAAGTCGCCCATACTTTTCGAAAAAATGAAAAGTACTTGGGTTCTAAACACAGTGGATTTATTTAGATTTTTTCGAGTCCTTTTTCTTCTCCTTCTCCTCTTTCTCTTTTGTCTTTTCTTCGGGATGATCTTCATATCTGTAACAGATTTGAGAAGTTAGGAACCAAGAATTTTTTGTTTGACTACCAAGAAGTTGGTCAGAATATTTGCAAAAGGGGCTAACCGAAAAAATTATATACTTACGCAAATAATGTCTTCAAATCTCCTTTAATCAAAGCAATCATCAATGGCGTGGCCAAACAGGCTGGAACTAAATACAAAAGCGCTGGTTGGGCATGTTTGAAGACATGCATGACAAAAATAGTGGCCATCAGGCCAAGGAAGTAAGCTATCAATGTGCTAATAAAGTACAAATTGCTCTTGCGTTTGAGGCTGTGGTCGTAGCGCAACAATAAAGCTATGAATATTCCAGGAATCACAATGTCTCCAAGACCAAGCATGGCGAAATTCGATGCATTGAATCCGTTGGTAATGAGGTCTTGAGGGAATACCAGTTTGATTGGAGCTTCAAAGCTTTTCGCTACGGTCACCATCACATTCGTGCCAAACACCCAAAATATGTCGTACACGAAAAGACCGCCGAGCAAAATACATCCGGTCACAACATTGTTTAAATGCAATAATTCGACACCATTTACAGCGAACGCCACACCGAAAAGATTGTTTGCAATCCAATGTTTCTTATATAAATACCAAACTCCAATCACTGTTGATATTATCAAACAGATTACATCGTGCGTAGAAAATTTATAGTTAACAATATCTTTCTTTTCTTTGCCTTCGCCTTGCGTGAATAGCAAATGGAATGGAATTTTCGGAATGGCTGTTGGTATGAGCGATCCAATAATTGGACTAAGCAGATGTGACAAAGCAATCACTCCCAAAAAGAAAAAGTATCCTGTCAACAGAAGATTCACATATTCCTTGGAGAAAATTTTAAAGAACAGATAAAGTCCAACAAGTGCTCCGGATGCTATCACTGGGAACATCATTGCGTCTTTTGAAGTCATCGTGTCTGCTTTCTCTCCAGTTGCCTGCAACAATAGAAAAATAAATATAATTCATTTATAGTTGATTATCGTCATTAAATTAACCGTTCTTGCATTCACGATTTCATATTGAATATCTGCTCCCTGGTTCTTTACGTTTATCTCTAACTGCTCATTTAGCAATAAGAAATGCATTTGCTTTTTTCGGTAAAGTTCGCCACGGTAACATTTTCAATATTCAAGTTCCTTTCTAATCTCACCAAATGGTTGCATAGAAACATATTTGATTTCGTGATGCATGTTAGGACAGCATTTTTGACACCGTGAAACACCTTTTGGCATCTATTTGTCTGCAACTCCTATAGAATCACGATTTCAGACTATCGATCATACTCATAGAAGTCAAACGCAATTAAATGGCTTGTTGGCCCCTATAGACTTGCAAATGTATCGTCTAGCCATTACCCAACTTTCGGTCCAATATATTTAAATGTTATGGTGTCATTTTTTTAAATCTGTTTCTCGTTATGAAAACCCTTTGTGTCTTGTCTGAATCTGAATCATTCATCTATGGCGTAATCTATCAGTACAATGCGACGTCAAATTTCATATTTAGGGCCAATAGCGGATAATCTGCTGTTGAATAAACAGTTATTTCTTTTTTCATATCGCAATAAGGGTTGTAAAGGAAAATTTGCCACATGTGCACAATTTATTGCTCGCTAATGGATTAAGGATAAAGAAACTAAACTTTATCCTTTGAGATAACCCAAACAGCACGTGCGTTCGAGTTTGTGTGCACAAAACAATCAACATTGTTTTCCGAAAACCTTTGAAGGTTTACAAGCCGCTCGTTCACATTAATGTGTGAATTATAAACGTTTCATTTGTTACTGAAGCGTTTATCTTTTCCCGCATCCTTTGCCAGATCCCTTTTGCCAGATGTTGAACTCATCATCCTTTTTGTTATTGAAAATCTCAGCCGAATTCGCTTCTTTTGCTTTCTTCGGTTTTTGTTTAAAAGCCCAAGAAGTGTCTGAGACCGGGGGAGTCTGCTCAAGACTCTCGTTACGAGCGGACCGCGCATTACAGCGAAAAGGTAATGGGCGACCTGTTCGGACATAACCAATAGGTCCTGTGATCGTCACATAGTGTTTATCGGAAGATAAACACCAAGAAAGTTTCGTGACGGTCACAACCTTGGCGATTATCACAACATTTCTGTGGGTTAAGTTGAGGACTTGACCCAACTGACTATCCAAAAACTAATTTACATTCATTTAATTTTTCAGAGCTTGAAGCAAGTGTGCTTATCGAACATCTGCAGTGCATAACCTATAGCAACCAGGACATACTATTGCCACGAGCAACAGTTCTTCTTGTAATACGAGGTCTGCGAAACCTCGGAAGTTATTACCGAATTTCAACTGAACTTTTAAATAAATATTGTTACTGTTCGGACGGAATAAACTACATAGACACGCTCGCTGTACGAAGCCTTCAAAACTTTTGCATATCAATCATGCGGTAGTAAGAATGCAAATTTCGAGTCTTTCGAGTTTCAAGTAAAAAAATTTGGTTGCAGAAGAAGTCTCTTAGATTTAATTAGAAAGTATGGATATAAAAAAATAATGCATCGCAACCCTTATGGCTTGTGATATTACCAGAAGCAATGAAGTATGGAAGTCAATATCAAAGCGTGTGTAAAATTTTTTGCGGGTATCACGGACGACTTTTGGAATTGAAAATTGACTTTGGAATTTTGGAATGAAATTGTTTTAGTTCTATAAAGAACTATTCCATGAAGACGCAGCCTTTTAAGGTTCAGATAAGTGAAAAATCATTTGGAGTGTGAATTTAAAGCACTGTTCATTACTTGATTTCAACCAGGGTGAAAACCGCCGTTGGAGGATTCGGAACTTCAAAATGTCGGTCACTGCCATTTGCCAAGATACATCGATTTCTGCATAATTCATGGCAAGTACCATCCACCAAAAGAAAAAAACGAAATCAAATACGATATGAGAGCGTGCCTTTTCCTTCATTGTTCTTTAAAAGGACCTATTGTGCAAAATTGTGGAGGGACATGCAAAGTAAATTCTTTACGTTGGGTTGAATATGATGGCACTCATTTTCAATCAATTATTGACTCAGGGCTGAGTGCAGTATGTGCTTAGAGACAGTGCTTAAGCTCCTCCTGATATTAATTATGCCAGGATATGGCACAACCTTACAAAATTTAACGACTCCAAAAATAAATAAAATAATTTCGTTCCGTTCCAGCGATGCAAACTACAGATAACTCAAACCAAAGCTCTGATCAAATCAGTGTTAGATAAGGCTTCCGCAAGGAACGTGCATTTGTTTTTATGATTTGTTGTTAATGCATACTCAAAATCAGTACGTTTCAGTCCAGATTTTTCAATATTATCGATTAAAAAATAAACAACACAAAATCCAATACTTTCGCAACTTGCATTCAATTTAAGCGGTGTTGTGAATATCTGCGATATATGAATGGTTTTCCGTGTGGATTGCAAACCATGATTGTTTGGTTATTTTGGCATCATTTTTACTTCAGCCCAAGATCATATCAAATATCAAAACAATTCAACCCATCATGATGATTACGAATAACAATTTTTTATTTTATTTTCCATTAATAGAATTGTGCTAATATTTCCCGCCATTTGACTTTGATTCTTGTTCAACAGTTCTTTCTCCCTATAGATTGTTCGTAATGTACGTCATTCATTTTTACATTTAATTCTTATTACACGCCATGAGGAAATAACATAAAAGTTGGTAAAAGCTAGAGTTACGTGGCATTATAATCTACTTGAAAAGTAGTGACATGACACAACGAGCACTTGTTCCCGCAATCACCGAGTGAACAAAAGTGAAAGTCATATTGTAATTCTACAAACGTATGCTAAAGATCTAACAAATGGTGGAGAGAAGCAAACTGGATTTCCCTCAAATCTTATCAATCAGGAAACCTTGATCTCTTTCTGACGTCTTTGTGCTTCCCCAAAACAACCCGGCATAGTAAATTTACGACAATTCTTTGCAAGGAGGCAAATAATAACGTACCTTTTTCATTTTATGATGCTCCACTGAGCGCCGTGAACCAAAAAATATCGGCAAAATTGCCATGATTACAAGACTTCCGTAGGCCACAGCCATCCCCTCAGGGGTTGATGGAGTTCTTGCATTTGTGATGGTCTCCGTGATATTTTCTGCTGCTTGAGCAACTGACTCAACTACTGCATCGCCCATTATTCCTTTACTACAATTCGTTTACTACACTTTATGACTAGGATTAAAGATCTGACTTTAACGAATCGCGAATATTAGAAGCCGAAACGTATTATTGTGTTCCAGACAACTTCTACCTATTGACGAATTGTGTCGTGCCAAAAGTGACACGCACTCAAAACTATACTCTTCCACTTTGACAGCAATTTCAAATCAAGTATATTTTTTCTTTAGGTTGGTATCGCGCACTGCTCCATTCAAAAGGCTACTCATACACTATTACTTCTGAGTTAACATTTTGATTAATTTAAATATTCAATAGCAGTGTTACTTCCATTCCAACAATGCCAAGAGGTTCTTGTTAAAGCTTTTTACAAACTTATATAAAAACATCTGGTTTAACGCATCTCGAAGTCCCGTCCACTCAACACTTCCATTTAGTATAAGATATTAAATATGTTATTGTTATAGTTCATTATAATTTTAAATTCCCTGAAGTTAATAGTCTCTGTCCAACACATGTAACATTAAAATTCAAAACCAAAGTGACACCATTCTTAGAACTACTTGGATTAGCCTCACATAAGCTCGGCTTTAAGCTCTTGAGCGCTCTTATTTATCACTGATATACTGAAGGTATAACGAGCTCTTATTTATCACTGATATACTCAAGGCGCACCATTTGTAAATTTTTAATCATTGGCTTTGTTTATTTTATTTCACAGGAATGAATCTTTTCTAGATATAGGATCGTAACAAAGGAGTATGTACTGTTTCGCCCGTTATAAAGGAGTGAATAACCGCTGCCTTCTTATCATTTTAATACGTGTACCTCTACTACATTTAATGTGGATAGGAAACTTACACAAATATTAAAACGAAATATAGAGTCGATGCATTCCATCAGATCTATTTTACTGGGGATTTTAACAATATTAGATTCTGTAAACTAAACATTATCAATAAGATACGATCTTCATATGTTGATTGCACCTCATTGGCAATTTTTTTTATCTTTCCATAGAAAGTAAAAGAAAATAGTACTGATGCTTCGTCTTTTGTTTGAAACACCATTTCTTCATACTCTGAAATTCCATCCACAATAAAAAGCACAAAATTTCCAATTAATTTTTGTTATTTCAAAGTCCATATAATAAAATACTAGTTCAAATACATCAATGTGTACACGGTGCCGGTTAATGCAACTACCCTACTCCTTAAATTACATATATAAGCGCATATTTACACAATCATCACTTGATTTAAATGCAACATAACCTAAAATACATTCCTTCTGTTTCCGTAGAACGGTCGATCTGCAATCGGTTGATATCTTACCTGTGAAGATACAAGCCTACCGGTCGCACCTGCCGGACTCTTTCCAAACAAACTAGTTATCAAATCACGCCAAATCATGGTTATCACAATAAATAATCCCCCGATGACTTTGCTAATCAATTCAATTATCTTTAAGATAATTGGTGTAGCTTCGCGCAATAACATACGTGCTTCAACAAACATTCGTATCGAAAATATTCCTAGAAATTTTACAAACTCTAATGCACCTGTTAATATTGATAAAACTAACAATGAAATGAATCGCAGTACTGCGACAATATTTTCTCTGTTTAAATCATTTGCTAGGAATGACATCACACTGCTACTAATTGCATGTTTCCATTCCTGAAACAGATTAACGATGTTTTCACGAGTTAATTCTTCACTTGAAGTATTTGATGCGCTTCTGGAATCTTGTGCGGTAATTGCGTCGGCACTGACAAGTCGCAAGGGCTTGAGTTTCACGTATATTTCATTCTTCTTGAATCGGATGCTTTTTATTTGGAACCAATATTTCCCGAACGGACTATCGTCAACTTCCGTCCATATGCACGTACCTGCCGGTGCACCAATCATATCTTCCATCGTAATTCCGACCCATACATCGTCAGCTTTGTAGAACTTTGACAATCGATATCTGATATATTTCAAATCGCCTTTCAACTCCGCCTCTCTTTTATCCAATACTATAAGATCTCGGTAGCCCTTCAGTTGATCAACGTATCGACGTTCCTGATAACTACCTTGAAAAACTCGCGTCTTCAGCAACTGTTTGCATAATATTTCCAGATTCTCTTCGTCTGCACATTTTCCGCTCGTACTGTTACATGTATCGCTCAATTCCTCTAACTAATTGCAAAAAAAACCAACATATTCATAGTTCATATAATACAATGTAGGCCACTTACCACTGTCATGGTTGTTGCGAAAGTGCATTCAAGCTGCAAAATGACAAAAAAACCTCCAAACTAATGAATTTGCCCTGACCGCAATTATCCTATAGAGGTCTAAAGTTCCAACATTGAACTCAATTGTAGGTGGCAGTCAATTTAATATCCTGCAAGTATCGAAAATTTTATCGAAATTTCTCAAATGTGAAGACAACAAATACAAACCATTTGATTTACCAACAAAACAACGCACTAAATTGAATCCAGACAGTCTTGTTGCATTGAAACAATATCAGATGCTTAAATGACATTTAAGTGTATACATTCAATAAGGAAATTGCTGCTGCTTCGGGTTTATTTGAAGTGCCTAACCAAATCGGATAGTTATAAGCTGTAGAGTAGTTGACAAAATAGTCGGAGTGCATACTGGAGATAACGACGAATGGAGTAAATTTAACATTGCAACTTCGATTATCCCTTTCGTATATTTGGATGCATGATACGTATTCTATTAAAACATTGATTAATTTTCTTGATAATTCAACGAAAAGTGAGATTCGAGTAGCGCACATGAATGGGCCAAATACTCATCAAAAATCCACACACAGCCAATTTTAATACGAGAGATTCTGCCTGGCAATTTGGACACGACAATTCTACCTAATATGAAAGTCCCTACTCAGAGGTTGACGATATGGTATATGGACGAGACAGAACAGGATAGAATAGGGAGTGATTCCCTTATATATAGCAAAGTGACATGGAAGCTATTATCATTAAACAATTAGAAAGGTTGTGAAATAAATTAGAAGAACCCAAATTACAAAGGACAACAACTTTAATTGACCCTGAATCGGAGAAATCCATCGAAAACCGCGCCCTCCACCAAATATTATCATATTGTAATAAATATATACTATAAATTCAGACTAAGCGTCCATTCTTTTTTCTGCTAATTGTAACCGTATGCAAGAGTACTGGGCAAGCAGAATATCTAGATTCACTAAACCGATCGCTGCTCATGATCACTGGCGAAAACTGTTCCGAAATATAAATTATAAAATACCCGTTTTATAAGTTTTGAGTAAAAGGTTTTATAAGTTATGATTGTTAATATTCAATTTTCTATTATTTAAGAAATATATGAATAAAAGATACGAGATTAATCAACAGTAATCCATTTGAATAAGTATAAATGATTAACTAGTTTACCGGCATTTACATCAGTATCGAATTTTTAGCATATCTTTCAGTTTTAAAGAACATTCCAAACCAATATCCTACTGTATCCTCTATATGAAAAAATCTATTACATAACGCCGTCTTGAGTCAACATTTACAAACTTTACCCTAACATCGCATCAAATTTACTGGTACGTTGTATATTCTATTGTTCAACAAGTATGCATTATATTAAAAACAGTTAACTCAATCTCGCAGGTATCTTTTGCTACATTTCATCTCAGAGCATACCCAAGTGACTAGTGTTCTAATTGAAACAAATAAAACAATGGAACGATTTGCTGTAAGAAGTAAGAAATCAAATATTTCCCGTGTTTGTGAATTTTTAACGAACATGTTATTTCTTACATATCAATACAGGAACCCACTCGGCAACACTGACACCAACAGAAGGATCAAAGTTCAAGTTCCCGCCTGATGTGTGCTCCAGTGCTGACCGTTTACGAGATATATCGAACTTGTATAACCATCCGCGTCGTAGTTTTACACCGTCACGAAATGCGTTTTATATGAATTCACCTGATATCTCCCCCATTAATCCGAGTTTTGAGTTTAATTTCAAGCGAATGTCTCCAGAAAAAATTCGAAGAGCCAAAGCTGATACTACGGTACCGTCTGCTGGTGATTCAACGATTGATGAAGATTTTATGTTGATGCCACCACCCGTACGAAGGAAATCTGCAGGATCAGGAAATAATAATGCCAAGTTAGTATATCAGAACATCATTTTTAACTGATGACTATATTTTTGTCTGTACATAGTTTGGAATATCACGTACGACAACGGCGGTTGGAACCTAGTTATTCATCTTTTGGTAACACAGGTCGAAGGAGCGTTCGAAAGTCTCAAAAGAAACAAACGCAAAGTGTACCCCCACAGCATGATATATTGAATGCCCCCTTGTCTCTTGCCTCATTACTTTTTTACACTGGTCTTCACCGTTATATAGAAACATTTGAAAAGAAAGAGGTTTGTACTTTGTTAAACGAAAAAAATTTTCACCTCTCTTGATATGTATTTTTTTAGATTGATTTAGAAGATTTGCTTGTTATGGATGACAGTGATTTGGCGGGGATAGGAATCGATAACGTTAAAGATCGGGAAGCAATTCTAAAATTCAAGGAAATATTTTATACAGCTGACTCTTAAGACTAAAATCATGTTTGGTATTTGCATTTTTGTTAACAGTGTCGATTTTCATGAATGTGTCTTTAAAAAAAATGAATGCAATTGCCTTTTAAATAAAACTAATCACGTGTACCTAGATTGATTTCGATGAATTTGTCAATGTGAAATATTTTAAAATAAGGAATCACTAAATTTATTGATGTCATAATTTTCACTGGCCATGTTTTGCCCAAGGTAAACACATTTTTCCAAATTATTAGATTTTTCGAAGAAATGTTTTTTTTTGCAGGATGAATTCTTTGCAAACACTTCTTAAGCCTTCACACCATGTCATCCTACCAATGTTTTACCTGTTGCCACAAAGGCATAAATACAATATCGAAAAATTAAAGCATAATCCTGTGCAATCTAATGAATATGAAGAGCGCAATGAAAAACTCAAGCGTGCTTTATCACCACATCTTACAATTTATAAATTTGAAATGCCAGCTCAGCAATCAATAGCTCATCGAACTTCTGGTAAGAGATTTTTTGCTTTCAAATCATAAAATAATTTTATTTATCTTTTTTTAGGTATTATCCTTTCAACGTATTTGGTTGTTCTAGGAGTTGGAGCTCTGGTCCTTCCGCAAGATTTCACGTTCTACATTGGAATTATCGATAGCTGGAATTTGAATAGTCAATTAATAACCATTGGAAAATTTCTGTTTGCTTTGCCCTTTACAATTCATTTCATCGGTGGCGTCAAGCACTTAATTTGGGATTTCATTCCTGTGTTTTTGAAGAAAATGAGTCATATATTTGTCGCTGGGTACTTGGTATTTGGATTAGGTTCTATTTTTGCAGCGTTGCTTGCACTCATTAAAACTGGATGATTCGAGAAGACATGGAAGATGATTCTAATGCACTTTGTCGTGATTGTTATGTTATTTCATGTTATTAAATTTTTATTGCTTGCTTACTAGCTCTTCATATTCTCTTCATAAGTGTTCGAAAACTATTCTTAGTCATGAGACGGTAAATATTTGTCTATATTATATGAACAATTATTATTATAAGAACAAGAACCACGCGTAAGTAACAATTTCTGGAAAAAACTATTCACAGGCACATTTGGCCATTGAACAGGAGTTGTGTGGAGTTCTTGTTTCCGTGTGTTATTCTTCCCATCAGGATGAATGAATTAGGGTTACAAAAGAAATTAAAAATATAATTTCGACATAATAGTTGGTGAGGGTAATTTAGAGTGGGTTTCGAATCCTTTGTAGGATAGATCAGATTTTATTCGGATCAGTATTTTTAATTCAAATAACAGTTAAAAATCACGCTAAGTAAATCGAAGTTAATGTATTATCCGAGACTATTTCATTCCAGATACATTGATCAAAAGGTGAAATTTTTGCGAAGGAATAAGTTTTTAGTAAGGATATGTCTTCGTGCATGTACTTGTTTGTCGGAGAAAATTAAACCGATTCGAAGCAATCTATATCTATTCGAAGACTATCGAACTCCCAAAGTGACGCGAGTTGAAATATAGTATTTTCGACTCTATTTTGGTATCATATGGTGAATTCCGTAAATGTGTCCTGGAAATCCCTGGGTTCCGCAGCCATTCCACCTTTCTGATGGGTACATTCAGACTTGGATCAATTCGGTCTGTATCGCATGACGATCAATTTTTCCTATCGCAAAAGCAAAGAGAGATAATTGCCAAGATTCCGAGTAGATCTTCAAAACTTGTTGGGTCTACTGCATTTTACATATCTTTAATGGTAACGTGTCTGACTTGGTTATTGTAGTATGCTTATTTGCCACGTCAATTACCAATTTTTTAGCCTTTGTTTAAGCTAAGTATTTAAACAGATACATATGTATTATTTTTTCCCTCCCGTTATTTGACTTCAAAATGTTAATTCTTAACTGGTCTCCATGAGTTTTGTCTTCACATCTGAGAAGGCTCCTTTTATCGAATAAAATTAAGAACAATTTAAAGCTTGCCACATTGCCAACATTATTTTGTTTGATTAAATATTACACACAATTCTTTAAAGTGAAAAATTGAAAATTATAAAATATATCTACGATATGACTTTTGCTCAAATTAATTAATTCATCGACTTGAATTCAAAAAAATTATTCCCAGGGCCACTGTAAAGTAACCGTTGATTGCCTATCATATCAACAGCTTCAACCATATAGATTGTTTCCCAACAAAGAAGAATACATTGCTGTCGTCGAGTTTTCACTCTTGTCACCAGCGGTTGAAACTCCCCGGATTCGTGTTAGTGTTTAATTTCGCTCTTTTTATTCAAAATGTCTGAACTACCAGCACCAGTGCGAGTTTCGCCCTTGATTAAGGTAAATATTACTATTTCGCTTCGACAACTATTTATGAATGCATTGATTCTGAACATTTTAACCTCAACCCACCTTATGTAATAATACTAAATGGAAATAAGTCTAGTGTGTGTTTTGTAATGTCTAATCCTTAATCTCAGTTTGGCCGATGGAGTTTTCTGACTGTTGGAATTCTATATGGCGCCTACCATCAATCTAGACTATCAAAGAAAGAAGCGAAAATCCGCGAAATCGAAAATCAACAGAAGGCCATCCGGGATGCCAAATTGGCTGAAGAGAAGAAACGCAATGCAGCGGGTATGAATTTCTTTCGAATGCTTACGGAGCAGTTTAATATAATATTGTTTACTATCTATTTCCAGCTGAAATTCGAGCTTTAGAAGAGTTGACAAAGGGTGCGGCCAAATAAAACAATTTCCAGTCATGTTTTCTTTATTGAAATCCGCGAAAATAGTTTATAAATTGAAAGAATAATATACATGTTCAAATGAACGAAATACTTGGTAGTTATAATTTTCGTCCTAATTATTTGAGTTACAATGCTTGTTAAAAAGCTAGTAAAAAAGTCTTGGAGGAAGGATTTATTCGTGAGTGAAATGGGGAAGGTATGACCACTATTATGGGATACTGTAAATGAATGGTTCTATACGTATCTGTAGTTGACTTCATAATTATTCCAAAGACTAAAATATTAGGCGAATAAGTGCATTGTGTATTATTAGTTTGTATAATGGATAATTTTGATACGTATAGTCTTAAATCGCCATAAAAACCAACGGTGTAGATGGGATATCTGACTTCTGAGCGCTTTGTAGGCTTGTTTTAAACTGCTGTTTCATTGTTAGCTAAGACTTAACAACAGCGATTTAGCCACTTGATGCTGCTCAAATCGCTCACAATGAGCTCTTGGAAACAATTTCGCTACAAAGGCAGAACAATTTTCTTATATAGCAATCCTAAGCTCGACTTGTACTATCAAGCCATATTGGAGTGAAGGATGTGATGTAGTCTGGGCCACACAAATCCTTAACCTCATAGTTCCTCCGTATCTAATGTGAATGTAAACCTATTTGTAGTGGAAATCCGTTCCTGATGTAATTGGACCGTAGGAATTGATGTAATTGAACCGATTTTGCCAGTTTCAAAATCAAGCCACAATTACGATGGGCGAAAGTGTTTAAATTGTCATGATCATACATTACTTGATGCCGTTTGTAACACATCAACTATATACAAAATGCTGGCTTAATGTTCCTGACCTTTTTTCGGTATATACCCAAATGTAGGCTTCCATGAACGCGTGTAATTTCAAAATGTAGAGCAAACAGCTCCTTTTTCATTCAGTTTTGTTGTATTATCCGGAACGCATTTAGATACTTTTCCATTTTCAAAGCGGACTTTTAAATAGGAAATAATTCTCCGACTCGCACAATGTGACCAGGTTTTATTCTAATTGCTTATTTGAAGTTATTAGTTTTTGCGTGTTAAAATGAATGTCACGGTTTGCATTAAGGTAACGTTTGGTAAGTAAAGTTCACACAACAATGCGTCAGGTTCGAATCGCAAGTTCTTTTCAATAGTATTAAAGTATAAAAGTTTGCTGGCTTCCTCATTATTCCAATTATTTTCTAGTAATCTATATCGTCAAATTCAACAGATCACTGTAATTAATGATAAATGTTGATTTGGAATTTATTCTTTAAGGTTTTTTGAATTTGTGTCTCGCGATTTTGCCTTAAACTTTGCATGCTATGTTCACCGCAACATTTCGTCTTAAATTTATACATCAAAACTATATGAGTTTAAAGTCGGATACCTACCTACAAACACAAATTACTTCCAGAAAAATATATTGTCATGTCAAAATTATGATCAATTTAACTTATAACACTCATTTATTTTTATTTATGATGAAATGGACCTTTTCGGTGTTTTTTTTTTGTTTTCCAATTGAATCAAAATATGTGTAAACATTTTATTTAAATTGACTTTATTTTTTTCAATAAGACGTTTTTAATTGATGTCAAAATTTTGGCATTCCAGATGGACCAGGTTTTGACTTTGCAAGATTTATATAAGAAACAGGTAGAAACAGTAATTACCAAATAAAACGGGACGAACTAATGTACGTGTAGCACATTATCGATTGAATACAAATAAAGCACATAATTTGCAGTGGTATTTCGACTGCTCAATACTTTCGGTTAGCGATTTCTATCCGGGTTTTGCTGGACTTTTCATCTAATCAAACAAGTTTCTTTTCGAAGCGCTGACCAGTACCGAAAAACAATTTTCATATGTCGCATGCAAGGATAGTCATGTTTCTAAACTCCCGACATTTATACATGGTAAACAATAAGAAAATGTTTTATGAGTATTCCGTCACCAATATGTCATTCGATTTTATTCAATATTATCGTTTGCCTTATAAGCAAACGATACTTTTTGATTTTCCTGTCAAATCGCCATGACATTAGACGTTTGCTTAATCAAACAGGTTTGCGCATGCTTCGCAGGATGTTCGGATATAAGTCCATCCTTGACCAAAACTCAAGACCTACCCTTCAACTAGCCATGAAAAAAATAAACCTATCTTAGTATAAACAGAAAAAATGTAAATAAAATACATCAAATGCACGAAAATTTGTTAATTTATTTTTTCTCTGATGGTCTGAGTTTCATTTTTGAATTTGTGCATTTAGCTGCTTCAAAGCATTCTCCAGGACATTTTTGCTTTCTCCTTTAATATTCTTCTACTCCTTCACCTTCTCCATCTCCGGAGTCCATGCCGACTTCTTCGTAATCCTTCTCCAAAGCAGCCAAATCCTCGCGGGCCTCTGAGAATTCACCTTCTTCCATACCTTCGCCGACATACCAGTGGACGAAAGCACGCTTGGCGTACATCAAGTCGAACTTGTGATCCAAACGAGCCCATGCTTCAGCGATAGCAGTGGTATTGGACAACATGCACACGGCACGTTGAACCTTAGCCAAATCACCGCCTGGAACGACAGTTGGTGGTTGATAATTGATACCAACTTTGAAGCCAGTTGGACACCAATCCACGAATTGGATTGTGCGCTTGGTCTTGATGGTTGCAATGGCTGCGTTGACATCCTTGGGGACAACGTCTCCTCGGTACAACATGCAGCAGGCCATGTATTTGCCGTGACGAGGATCGCACTTGACCATCTGATTGGCGGGCTCGAAGCAAGCATTTGTGATTTCGGCAACTGAAAGCTGTTCATGGTAAGCCTTCTCGGCTGAGATGACTGGGGCATAAGTGACCAATGGGAAATGGATACGTGGGTATGGTACCAAGTTAGTTTGGAATTCGGTCAAGTCGACGTTTAGGGCACCGTCAAACCGGAGAGAGGCTGTGATGGATGAGACAATTTGGCCAATCAACCTGTTCAGATTTGTGTAGGTTGGGCGTTCAATGTCCAAGTTTCTGCGGCAGATATCGTAGATAGCCTCGTTGTCGACCATGAAAGCACAGTCAGAATGTTCCAAGGTGGTGTGGGTGGTCAAGATCGAGTTGTATGGTTCAACGACGGCGGTGGAAACTTGTGGTGCTGGGTAAATAGCGAATTCCAATTTTGATTTTTTGCCGTAATCCACTGAGAGACGTTCCATCAACAATGAAGTAAAGCCGGAGCCGGTGCCTCCACCGAATGAATGGAAGATCAAGAACCCTTGGAGACCGGTACATTGATCGGCCAACTTCCTGATGCGGTCCAATACCAAATCGACGATTTCCTTGCCAATTGTGTAGTGACCACGAGCATAATTGTTTGCTGCGTCTTCCTTGCCAGTGATCAATTGTTCTGGATGGAACAATTGCCTGTAGGTTCCAGTTCGTACTTCATCGACGACTGTTGGTTCCAAGTCGACGAATACAGCTCGTGGTACGTGTTTGCCGGCACCAGTCTCACTGAAGAAAGTGTTGAACGAATCGTCTCCACCTCCAACAGTTTTGTCAGATGGCATCTGTCCATCAGGCTGGATTCCATGTTCGAGGCAATACAATTCCCAGCAAGCATTACCGATTTGAACACCGGCTTGTCCAACGTGGATAGAGATACATTCACGCTGCAATACAAAATGGGCATGGTTATAACAAGAGTTTGTTGAAGCTGGTACTTATAAAAAGTTGCGGAGCGTTTCACGAAAATGAGATTTTATTCGAAAATTCCACAATTTCGAGTCTCTTCATTCAAATCAAATCGAGATTAAAACTTAAGTTCTTTGAATGTGAAAAACTTTCCGAGGGCGTGCCGGCATATTGAATCATTACAGTGAACTCACTCGTGACTCATGTCTACTCTGAAAAATCGATTTCAGTCGCATTCAATGCATCACTCCCCAAACATTTCCATCCAATGCGTACTTTCAACTTTCTAACGAAAAATATAACTTTAACCGTCGTGAAAATTCCGAATTCCTTTACTTTCAAAAACGATGCCACGCCACGCCATCGACTCTCGTTTTAGAACTTTCTCCATACCGGAAAAAAAAAAAACTTTTTCCGGCCAAGCTCGCGGCACTAATTTCATTATTTCTAAAAACCGTACACTAAATCCACCCTACTTACCATTTTGAATCGGTGACTATTGAATTATGAACACGAAGAACAAGAAATGAACAATTACACTTAAGTGTGAAATAACTTAAAACGTGAGATTATAATTGTAGGTTTTCACAAAGCGCACAAGACACCGTTTAGAACAGCCAGCTATGAAGCTTTCCAAACAGACAGTGACGATCGAGTCTCGATCCAGTCTTATTTATACCCTTCACCGTGTCATCGCGCCGACGCCTAGCTTACTTCAATTTCATTGGCCAAACAAGCAACGGTCGACCCACACGAGTGCACAATCCGAAAATTCATTAGCTCAATATACACGTATGAAATATGCGCGCGCGGGCATCGGCAACATCGCAGTTACAGGGTGACCCATTTCTGTTGCTGCATATTTCAAAAATATACTCCAGATGCTTTGCATTTATTTGCATGTTTACTTCAAAATTCATTAAGTAGGAACTAGGCGAACAATGCTTCATCATTTTCTACTTACAAATATCGCCTGGCAAATATAAATTCATTCAGTAGAATCATGTAGAGTGGATCCAACTATGAATGAAAGTACTCATTTGTATACCTTACATCAACATTTTCCAACTTGGACTTTACAGTCACAAAGCACGACTATCTTATCTAATTGATGACATTGTTAAATTAAAGGCAATAGCAATTATGACTTGTAGAACATACGCGGAAAAAACGAACATTTTGGGCTTAGGGTGTACAAATGGAAACATCCTTTCGCGAGAGTAGAGCCTAGAAGGACTAACAAAAGTATGACCCGCATCTAAGGTTGGTACAGTTCCAGGAGCGAGTTGTTCCTCCATGGATCCACTGCACAGAATTTTATTGTTTCATGGATTCTTATCAATATGGAGACATGGAGATGGAGTCCTAATCAATTAAGAACTAGAAAGATACGCTGTTGCTTATCCCACGTAGACTTCCCTCCGAAATTTTCCATTTCTAAATAGCGTCGCTGTTGTTCTTGCCGAAGACTTGAAATTCTTTAAATAGAAACTATGCATTCTAGGTCCATGAACTAGCAGTCTCCCTTTACAGTTATATTCTTTGGCACCCTGCTACATTCAACACTCGCACAAGCAACTTCACCATCGCATTCGACTCAATCTACATCGGCCATACCACAGATCAATGGTTCACAACTGGGACGGGCGCGAGGTTGCACCAAACCTGGTACGTCTTTCCCAAATCGCAAGCAAGCAACATTCAGTTTTTCCGCTGCTGGACAATTTTAGAATGCACTGCAGTCACTATTCATGCGCACCACATATCCACGTATCCACACGTTATGCAGTATCATTAAAAGGGCCCTCTTTTCCCTTTTACACTATCGACGAATGGAGCAATTCCGTCGTCAGGGTGTCGGGGAATAGTTTTGCCTCCAGAAGCCCACAAGTCTCAAGATGTTTATTTATGGCCATGGAACCGGTATGAGTGAGACTTAGCACGCCATATGGAACATGCATTCATACATATTAACGCCGAGCAATATAACTAACGGCTGTTTCGTTTGGTCGATTGAAATACCGCTTGCAGTGACGTATGCTGATACATCTGCCGGCACATTAACGTTCAGGAAATGATAACTTACGTTCTATTGCCCTACGGAAAAACAATGGGATAAGAACAATTCCCCCTTCAAGTGTCTGAAGCACAAGTATGGGGTGCAGGTGTATCTAAGAATGAGCAAGGTAAGTTACTATCGATTTATTCATAAAATCATACAGGCATGATGTCATCAACCGAAGAAAACAACATGAAATCATACAGCCACCCATGTATGACCTACTCGAAGACTCGTAGAATTCGAAGTGTGCGAAGGGGTTCGACGCCGAAGTAGGATCGAATTGAAACGAGCTCCATTCGAAAGCGATGGTTTTACCAAATTCGGAAGTGCGACTTGTCCAATTCAATTCATTGCAATGAAGAAAATTCCGTTTCGAAATTGAACGTAAAGTTCTATTGAAAGTTATTTGTTTTCACAATTATGTCTTAACAAGACGCGGCTCTACGCTCCACCGAAATGACCATCTGCACAGGCTGACGACAAAATCTCAGCCCCCGTAAGCTATACTGCCCACTCGGGTATGATTAATCAATGATATAATTTAAATAATAGTAAAATCATACTTAATTTGGCCATGAAAAGACGGTGGGTTGTATCTGGTTGATGCAATTCGCAAAGGTCATTCAAGTCAGAGTTATAATTCATACCAAGATGAATTTAATAACACGGAAATTAGTGTGGATATGACCCGAGCGTGTATAATATACAAAAAGTAATCAATCTACGTGCATATGTCTTATAAATATTAGGCAATCGTTGATTATATTGAGTATAAATACATAAATATTTTATTTTTAGACCTCGAGCGGATTATGGAATGCAGCCATAAGTCCTAGCCATAATCCCCACTACGCGGATATCAGCGTTAAGTTTCACTCATTGCATTTAGAATGTTAATCCTAGGCAAATTACCTTCGATGTTGATGCGCAGACTTCGATACTACATGAACGTCAGATGCGCAAAGTCCTAGCACACTCTCCTCCTATACTCAACCATGTAGAGTACCATCATTCTTACTTTAATACCTTATAATCCATCTTTATAATTTAATTATAAATTGTATCCGTAAATTGATTGTGTGCTTGGGGTAGGGCATGTCGAATTCGCAAGTTATATTGTGCCCTTTGCATACTTTTCCATTGTAAAATACTCCTAATAGAAAGCTGGGTTAAAATACCCCAGTTGATGTGTGCATTACAATATTACATAGCTCTACATGTCCCTATTCATGTTTTCGAGGTATGAATGATCCTTTTTAATAAACTGAAGTAATAGCTCGCAGCCTATCTTCCTTGATCAGTTAAGAGCTACGTTTTTTGCAGCAACATAGCACGTGGTTACAGTGGATGAACTTTCCATCGGCAATAGAATATTCATGGATCCGAGACGAGGACGTGTCATCCGAGAAGACGCGTTGGGATAACCTGTACACAACCCAATGATTTCGGTCGGCGTCAACTGCCAGACGAACTTCACGAAAATACTCTATTTTACACAGTTTGATTAGTTCGGCATTCAACCCACGAACCATCTATTCCCCGATTTCCCCTTAACATCTTTTCCCCCATGGACTGAGAAGTTTTCGAGAGGGCATACTTACGGATATGGAAAAATGTAAGGTATTCCAAACCCAAAAGTTTTTCATCCCCACAACTGGCGCGATGTTTGCGGACATGAGGATTGACGAAAATTGATTAATTAGTGTTGAAAGTATCGTCGATTATCTTGCGGCGCTCCAAACATTATATGAACAGCCCCATGATCTTTCTCCGGGAGCACTCGCAGGTTCTCCGATCAAAATAAATACTTTTCTCGATTCAGTTGGAGTCGTTTTAAAGTTAGAAAAAAAAAAACTTTCACAAAAGGGTTTAGATATTTTAGATCCGCGACTTTCAAAAAGTCGATTCTTTTAAGCCACTATTTGACTTTCCAAAGGTGAGATGCTAGATCAGCTATACTGTTTCCCAATCAGATTGGATTGCTTATTTAAATTTAGTTATTTTATTGTTGTAAAAAGTTTATTTCGTTATAATATTATAATAAACAACTATTAAATTGCATCTTGCTGATATTTATTATCATTTTATTGTGTAAAACATCATTATAAAAGAAAACAATATTCAACTACTTTAAATGCGCCATTAACAAAAACAACTAATTGTACAATAGTTCTCATTTCATATTCTACGGAAATATTATAGTAGTGAGTCCCTCATTAAAAATAATTAAAAATGTCACAACAGTTAAATTGTAGTAAGGCATTACAAATCATTTTCACAAATGTTCTAAGCTGCTTCAGTTTAGTTAGCTAATCACAATTTCTTCACCCTTTGTTCGTTTAGGTTTTAATTCGTCCCTTCTATATTTGAGCTTTTGTATCTGAAACATAAACATTAATATCTTCTATAATGCAATCAAGTCCATCAGTATGGAAATTAACAGGAATCCTGAGAGATATTATTTTCGAGAGACATATAGTATTCTTACAAATATTAAGTTTACAGTAAATGGTAACAATATCTTGCGTGTCTAGATTAGACGAAGGAGCTGTAATATCAACATCAATTTTCCCGTCCGATTTTAACGTTCCGTTTGGTCGATCGACGAAATATGTTTCACTAGGTAAATAAACGTTCCATGCTTGTGGGGCGCCTTCTGTTAGTTTGGTACCCTCGAAGCAGTTAATAGTAATGGACAGTTTAATTTTGCCACCGTTTGGTTTTATCTTTAACATTCCTAGTGTTAAAATTTGATCAGCTCGATCGATGTCAGCTTTAACGTTAAAGTTCAATTTCAATTGTTTTGTAGTCATTGTTTTTAGATCAACCACTTCAATTGTGTGGTTATTGGTATCAGCTACATATAAATACTCTCCGTTGGGATTAAGGCACAGACCGCCTGGCTCATTAAATTGATACTCAGCACCCGTCATGTCTATGATTTTGCATGATGTCGCCAGATTTTGCGAGATATCAATCTTTTTAATTTTATGGTTGTATGTGTCAGCTACATACACGTGTCCATCGTATGGATTATAAGCCACTCCAAGGGGATGCTGTAGCTTCGCTACGTACTGCTTGCCGTCAACGTCTCCAAATGCGAATAAGTTCTGTAAGTGGACAATTCTGTTTGGCATGTAACGAATCAATTAAGTTTTTCTGTACTCACCAATGGGTTCCTATCACCACCAACAACGGGCGACACTTTTCCATCAGAAAGAGATACTTTTCTTACGCACGAGCTTTCACTGTCAGCAATATACAATTCCTTGGAATCGCGTGCTAAGGCTAACCCGGAAGGTTGCGCAAACGATGCATTCGTCGGATATGAGTTATTTCTATTTTCCTCGTGACCTGTTCCCACTATTGCTGCACATGACATGGCTTGATATTGCTTGTACTTCCAAAATATTACATCATCTAAAAATAAGGCCCAAATTTGATGTGTTCCTGCCATAGCAACAAGTAGAATGTCCTTTTCAGGAACAGCACTCTCATCCATGTGGAAGGACATGTCCATATCTCGAGTTTTATGACACGCAACATCCCACGGTGAAGAAATAGCTTGATTTTTGCCAACTTTACCTCCAACTCGGTCATTTCCTTGAATTCCCGTTCCTACAACTGTCTCCACTTTTTGATTTTTCAAATCGACTTTCCGTATCGCATGATTTTCGGTGTCTGCGACAAACAAAGTATGCACATTAAGAAAAGTTATTCCTTGTGGCGAATTGAATCGTGCCGTTTTAAAATCACCATCCACAAAGCCGCTTTCCTTTCCGCCAATCTTTTGCAACACATCGCCCGAAGTGTTCACAATCAATATTCGATGATTTCCTGAATCTGAAATAGCATATAATTCCGCGCAGTCACTATCGAATGACGGTTTCGAGCATGCAATCTTTCCGGGAAATTTTAGGTTTGGCGACATTAACAATTCGGTCGACGGATTCAATGGTAATGAGGTATTCAGTATTTTTCCTTGGCTTCTGTAAAACTTTATAGCCATTCCAACGTATTTTTCTAGAATATCATAGTGACCTTCACCCATTATTACAAATATTGGATTGGCATTCGGACCGAGAATTAACAATGTCGGCCAGCATTTAATTTTCAAATCAATCCACATCGATGATGTCGAATCATTGACAACGGGATGCGTAATATCATATCTTTGGACAGCAGATAAAATGTTGGCAGAGTCCTTTTCATTATCGAACTTAGCACTATGTACACCAACAACCACCAAACCATCTTCTACCGAGTACTTTTTTTCCAATTTCTTCAAGTCAGGTAGTATGTGCATGCAATTTATACAACAATATGTGAAAAAATCCAAAACAACCACTTTTCCTTTGAAAGATTCAGCGAATGTTAGTGGCTCAGTTACATTAAACCAGTCGAGATCTGAAAATAATTTTGACACCATAATACAAAAACAGAAGTAATGGTTTTTTAAATTTTAAAATGGAAGAGAATCAAGATATACACACAGTAACAATCGAAGGCACACTCATAAGAACTACAAATATCCAGAAAGAATGAAGTACAAAATATTTCCTTAAAATGTGTTTTTATTGTGGAAATACAACCTTCGCGTGTTTGATAAATCAAACGACCAGCAAATAAGTAACTTCAAAGATTCCAGGACAGTCACGGATGCGTTACAAAGGAAATATGATAGTGAACATACGTGGGAAGATTGTTATATGAAACTAAAGAACCGAATTCAATAACGAGACGAATTACTGCAGTAATATGTCATGCCATGTCAGCGTGAATATAATATAACAATTCCACTCTTTCTTCTAAAATTCTATTCCAAGTTCCTAGTCGAAAGAATGGGCCTCCATACACTTTTTAGCAACATTAGTTTCACAGTTCGTTGTCGTATGAACCCAGGAAGTATGTGATCTATAAGACTGGAATTTCTATTACTGTGCAAGCGTATTAATTAATATACTGACCAAAAAAGAATCTTCACTAATTTGAGGGAGAATGACGCCAAATGAGATTCACTATTTTCTCACTTAGCGAGAATGACCGGCAGATGGACCCCACAAGAATAACGCAGTGGTACCCAAGATGAAACAAACGACCGAGAGGACGTCCAAAGATTCGATTGGACTATGACATATACTAAGAAAATAGCGCGCACGCCTTGGATGAGAATAGCTGAAAACAAGCAGACTTGAACAGCAATGAGGAGTCAGTATGCAAGGGAGGCTGCACAATAACTTGAAAAATGGTTCAACAAGCTGAATGTGATGATGATTTTGATGGTTCTAATTATTAGGGTTTGAATAATTTTTAAAGTGTGAAAAATCAGCGAATTTTGTAAGATACTTTTTCAAGTGCTCCACAATCAAGATTTTACTTTTATGGATGGCATGATGAATTATCACGCATAGAATTTTCTCCAGCAACGATAACATGCTCTTTAATATATTTTTATTTTCTAGTCCTTTTCAGAAGTTATTAAAAATTTTTAATTTGCGTACAAGACAATGCGTGTTTAAATGTTATAATCAACTCATTTCTTATCACCATGCATAATGCAAATGCCGATCATCGTGACTGTTTAAGCCGTATAGGTTAGAATTACATTTTTAGCTACACTCGTTTAATTCTGAGCAGTCGTCTGCTAGGTTGCATACTTTTAAATTCCAATCATCAATTTGGATGCATTTCAAGGTTGTCCAAATTAGTTAACGAAATATATAATCGAATTATTGATTATATTTACTCATACCCTTCTGTTTACAATACGTTCGGCATGTCAATCAGTTAAGTTTCTCTTCATATTCTATATGAATGAAATGAGAAGTCTCACTCAAAGCCAATGACGACACTAGTTATATATATCAAACATCTAAAGCATTCCTAATAAATACGAAATATCATAAACTCAGAACATTTATACCTTCTTTGAAATCTGGAATTGGTTTAATCTCCGAATCAGCTTTCTCAAGATATTTCCTTAATATTTCTTCCGTTTCTTCTGTTGTTTTCGCCAAAACCAAGTTCTCACTTAAATTTGTACAATTATATGCAAGCAAATCAAGCATGTCGTAATCCTCTTCCGTTTCCATTGTTGTACGGAATAAATTTTTGAAAAATCTCAACATAAAACACTAGTTCGACAGCGAATCTACAGAAAACAAAAGACAAACTACAAGAAATGCACAGATTTTTGGAGTGATATGGGAAACACTTGACAACTGTTATTTGGCGTCTATTGTTGTTATTTGATTATGAGATTTTCCTGCTGAAAGTCGCTAGCGAATGAATGGCACTGATGGAATGTTTAAAAGTGACAGTTATGGCGGTGGCATAATTTAAATTTTCTTAACAGAGAATTGAATTGGAGGACGAGTTAGTTAAATGAAGCTAAAGTCTGAGGTTATTCAAAAAATTATAATTACAATTAATTGGGATTTGGACGAGAAGTTATTGCTTTTTGATTTCAAATGCACAATAATCCACATTAGATTTGTATGTGATATACTCTGTATACAAATATTAAAGAAGTCGATGAGGTATAGATTGTGATACGTCTGGGTATTTAATGAAAATCATTAAATTTATGGGTGTACGATTAAATTTAAATTAAACCACTCTGTGTTCATGTGATTCGCCTATTGTTCTTGTCTCTCGGTTCTTTTTGGTATACGTATTTTAAATGCCCTTTTGTTGTACGAGTACTTCTTATGACCTGCGAGAATTGCTGCTAGTTTATTATTTCAAATATTTCATACAATTCATTTTTATTTGTTTGAATGCTTGCCCAAAGTCCATACTAAGCATACATAGCATAAAACAGGTCGTAGTATAGATTTGATACATTTGCAGATTCATCGTTTAATCTCAAAAGCTTCATTTCCGTGTCTTGTCTATCATGTACCGAGGTATAAAAAGTTGTCTACGTGTTTTAATGTTTATTCAGTATTTCTTGCGGGTGTCAAGTTTCTGTTATCTTTGTAATTTGCTTGTCGAAATTATTCAGGATATGCAAAGTAATGGTGTAGATCTGTTGCCGATTCCCAACGTTGGGTTATTTTTCCGCCATTGGATTGAACATTAAACATTTTCCATTGATATCTGAGCATCAGTGAATGTTATTGATTCGGATTTTACGTACATAAAAGGAAACCGGCTTATGTAAAAAATGGACCCGTTAATAAAGCCATTTGAGGACAGAACGAAACAAAACACCGAAGAGGGGTGGAAAACGTGAATTCATCTATGTACAAAAAAAAAAGAGGCGGAAAACGACGAAATTTTTTCTGAAACCAACTAAGAAGTGTTTATTTTCTATTTTTATACATCGATTCATTTGAAGTTTTTCAATTCCGATCATATGGATTGCTTATAACCCATTTTTAACTGACATTCGAGGTCTATAGAAAAGCTTTATTAGATCTTTAAAAAATCCAAATCACTGTTTGTTATCGATTACTATAACGTATCAAGGATATTAGAGAACATCTTCGGCTAAAAAAACGCCTGTGTTCATTTTTGGATGAACTTGTGTGGAGAGCATGCAATGCTTTTCCTATACAAGAGAAACTCGTAATTAATAAAATTGTTTCCTGGGGCTTGTTTTGGCTGCGTTTTCCAAGAAATTGTCTCAATTCGAGAGTTCTGCTGTAATCAATAAAGAACAATTGATGTATTCTCAGAACTTTACATTTCCACCAAAAACGAAGCAATACAAAATTTCAAATTATATTTCCATTTCACATATATTCACAGCATTGTAATATACATAATCAAAATACAAACCGACATAACTAAAATTTATTGCATGTTATACATCCAATTATTGCTGTTGGTAAACAAATACAAATTTTAATTTAGATGTGCTTGGCAGATTGAGAATGTGTTCGATCTTAACGTTCTTCTGCATGATTCTCTTACAACAAAGCAAGTAAAATTGTTAGCCCAACAGCAGATCCCAACATTGCATAACCACTCGTGTATACTTCCTTCAATTTCAGCATTCTGCCGCTATCCCACATTAAATGACGAATGCCATTAGCTAAATGGTAAGATGCAGGAAAGGCAATTATCATTTTAAGCAGTACTAAAGTTGCCGAACTCAGCTGCAGTCCTTCAATCATTGTGAGATAATGTGAAAAATCGTGTGGTAATATAAGAGCACCAAAACCTAATGCTGTTGCGTATCCCGTAAGCATCAAACCTACAATTATATATTAAAATGGATTCATAGTTGTGAAGTTTTATCATCGATGTCCGATAGTATGCTTACCTGTCATCCGATGAGAAATCGAAAGCATACTGGTCAATTGGAACTTGTAGATGGTCAGATGTGGTGATAGTTCACGATTTAAACGCATATTTCGCTCATCGTGTCCTTCCTCTTTTTCCTGAGGTTTCGGGACAATTTTCATTGTGATACAACGAACATTTTGTAGATGATTGGGCGAACGAAGTGCTTGGAGTTGAGGAAGTGCAGTTCGACCACATAGTGCTCTAGAAATATTTATATTTTGAATTGTTCTATCTGACTAATGAAATAAATGCGAGAACAAACTTCAGAAAATATGCTTAATTTCAAAGGCTTTATGTTTAGAAAAACAAGCCTTTTAGTCGGAGATATGTTCATAGATCAATATGGCACCAATAGATCAATATTACACTGACACCTTTGTATTGTTTGTCAAGTTCAACGGAGACAATATCGTACAGCAATTTTTGAGTGAAAGGTAAGGAGAACTGAAGGAAAGGAGTTACCATAACTTTGAACATTCAGCTTTGAATAACAAACAAAACATTCTTTGGTAGTTGGATTAATTCTTAAATGTTAATAGAGAGCAAACTGATAAGATTCGATAACCATTTTAGTTAAAAAAGTTAGGAACGTCTCAACGTTTCTGTAACTGAACTACTAAACTGTATTGTACTTGTGTTGTAATACAAGGAATGCAAACTACGTTTGTAGTTGTTTCCAATATAATCGAAACAGGGTTAAACTCAATTATATGCATTCCACTTTTTTTATATGCATTCCACACATTAAGTATTTCCATTTCCATTCATTAAAACTTCACATTTCAAAAATACTGAATATCTGTGCTAGTGTTATTCCATCAGTATTTTGCAATATTTTCCTCGGGTTACATTTTCTTGTCCTGCAAAACTACAGCAAGTGTTTATGTAATCAAACGACATTAAGCTAATAGACTTAAACGCGATTCCAAGCAATAAAATTAACATATGAACCCAACATTTAAACATCGTAAAAGAGTGTTTGGTAATTACTCACCGTGTGAAAAGCATAGCCATTTTTCAACTAACAAATTTATTTATCGGCAGCCACAAACCTCAAATCTGATTTCCTCGATCTTGACGTTTCCTCTGCTTGCACCCAACGCAACACTTTCGGATCTCCGAAGTTAATTTCGTGCTTGAAATGTATTTTTCGTCAGGTAACTCAGATATTCAGCCCGTGTTTATGTTTCCCCTTCGTTGCATATTCAGCTTAGAACAAACGCGAAAAAGTTGATAATTTTAGCACTGACAGTGGGTTGGCGTGGAATTGACTGGCAGTCATCCTTGCATCTATTGGTTCTTATATCGTACCAACCGTGTTGATTGCCTTGAAGTGTTGTCTTGTGGACAAATTGAAGTTTACACGATGTTTTTGAAGCCATTTAAAATTAAAAGCAACGTTCAGCTGAAAGGGTCAGAAGGGAAAAAGCTACGGGCCAAAATTCAACTTGATTATCCGGCTGTTAATGATTCCGATTTGAGTATTTTGGTGCCAAATAAATCGACGATAACTCAAGTGAAATTAATAATTCACGCGGGTAATAACTGTTCAGTGTATGCTATCGACAAGCGGCCGATGTTCTTTGAAGACGAACAAGAGAAGCTCCTGCCAACAATTTATGCGTTATGGTTGGTGCCAACACTAGTGCCCTATTTCACCACTTTACCAGCTGTACTTCCTAGGTTAGGCAATGGTGCCGACCTCATGCTGCCAGGTAAATACAATGATGGAGTTATCATCGAAACTGTATTGAGTTTAGTTATCTAATGATTTTTGCAGGAGTTATTCGTCAGGGAACCGGTCTGGGATCGTATGGGCACTATAAAAAAGATGAAGTCGTGGCTGTAAATTTAACGACTAATAAAGCGGCTGTAGGCGTGGGAAAACTTGCACGATCCAGTGACGATTTGTACATGGCTGGAGGACAAGGACCTTGTGTGAAAATGCTGCATGTGTTTGGCGACAAACTATGGAGCATAGAGCCGTCTGTTGCTCTACAGATTCCTCCTTGCGATGCTGTGATGGGAATACCCAAAGACGAAGATTTTCCAGCACTAGGTGCGCCTGCAAAGAAGAAAACGGCTGTAAATGAAAACAAAGAAAATATTAATGCAGAAGTCATGGAAAAGAATATATTGGAAACTGTTGAACGTCTAGAGTTAGATGCGGAAGGAGATGTAGGAAACACAAACGGAGGAGAAGAGGCAGAAGATATACCTGGTGGAGACATGGAAGATGAAACAGTCAGCATGGACACGGTTTTGCACAATGCATTTATGACTGCTTTGAAAATGGATGGGAAGAACCTCGCCTTACCCTTGCTGACTAGCAACTTTTATAGGTTGCATGTGTTGCCTGCTGCAGAGCGACAAATCGATCTCAAACAGACAACTTACAAAAAATTCTCAAAATTTCTGACCGAAATGATTGACAAAGGATTTCTCGTAGTCCGAGAAGAGAGTAAGGGTGTTGAAAAAATAGTTTCTATTGATTTCGAACACCCCGACCTAGTGAATTTCATTCCTAAAGTAACATCTAACAACGCAGATGATCCCAAAGCTCAATTGTTTCACGCTACTATGACAGAACTTTACACGGTAACCGACGAAACAATTCCATTTTTCACAAAGCTGAACTACAAAAAAGGCGACGGAATCCCAACGCCGGAAATTAAAAAAATACTGAAACAGTACATAAGTAAAAACCAACTGCCTTATGCTGGGAATACGAAACAAATTCAACTAGATCCGACATTACGCGAGATATGTGGTGGACAAGAAAGTGCGATATTTGGTGATGTTTATCAAACAATGCTTTCACGTATGAACTACACATATGCGATGCGAGGGAAAAATGAAGTTTCCAGTAACAAACCTCCAATACAGATGACATTAGCGACCCGATCAGGGAACAAAAAAGTAACGTTAGTTAGCAATTTGGAATCGTATGGTATAATCATATCAGAATTTGCAAAAGCTTGTAAAGTAGGAGCCGCTGCTAGTACAACGGTGGTTAAATCTCCGCATCAGAAGATGGAGCAGCTTCAAGTTCAAGGCAATCAAGTGCGATTTATTCACAATTTACTGACCGAAACTTACAAAATTCCTCCCAAACAAATCCAAGGGCTGGATTTGGCTAAGAAAGAAAAGAAGAAAAAGTGAAATATTTCAACGAATCTGCATAGATGCAAAATAAATTCTTAAATGCTTCGAGTTGGTTATTTATTCAAAGCTAATTTAAACTTGTTCACAATGTTTTTATTTCTAGAGTTGACTCATTTCGTTTTCTTGCATTCTCACGTCGCAAGTTTCGTTAGCTATCTATCCTTATTTTAATCGCATAGAACTACGATTAATGTTTTCCGCTGTTGTGCGGCTTTTTCGTTTCTTCTAGAGATCTTTTACGTTTGGGCTGCATGTCATCGTCAGTGTGTTAATCAATCGTGAGATTGGTCGTCCAAGTGTTATTTGTAGATACCTCACAATTCAAAGGGTTGGCCCTTCTATGCAGATCGGAAAAATTTCGTGATTTATTGTTTAATCTGAAGATTGTGTTTGCATAATGTTTCGCCCGTTTATGATTCGTCCGTGGAATGTTTTTGACTGTATGCCTTTGGGTACGTTTAAACGTCGTTGTGTTTTTTATATCCTACCGTCTCTTTTGCCAGCACTCAAGCCCCTATTGTTGTTTTTCTAATATTCACATATATCTTCTCGGGTTATAACTTATGAAATATAACTCTTGAAATTTCGAACACTACACATTTTTTGTTTGATCACAGTTTGAACACCAATTGAAAGGCTTAAAAAAACGATCTTAACAATGAAGAATAACTAGTAAATGTTTAATTAAAGGCATTGATATATCGCCGTAGTTAACACATATGTTTATAGTGAGAGTTTATTAAGAGGCAGTTTTGTGAAATATTAGAATATCTTAAAATATATCTCGCTAAGATGGCTCATTGGCAGGAATAGTCTATTAATGCGCAAGCACCACCACGACGAGTGCTTGACGAGCTGACGAACCAAAGTCCGGGGGATACAGGATACCGCGCTAAGGGAATAGTTTTTCGTTATGTTTAAAGCAAATGACACGACTCTCCTTTGTTTTTATTTTTTATTTATTTTTTTTCTTTTTATAATCTTTACAATTAAATACAATTCTATTTATCTGATTTTTTTCTTACATTTTAAACGAATCGTGTGATATCGATATCATATTATTAATAAAAAAAAGAACACAAGAACATGGACTAAATAACAAGAAAAACCAATAACATTTTGGCTTGTATCACTTACTCCCGTAGGGACTATTTCAACGTTGTTGACGAAAAATAAAGAATTATCAGAATTGTGTGATGAAACAACACTTTCTCATATTCATATACTAAATATAATAGCAATTAATATTTCATTATCTCTAAATATGTATATACGGCTAAAAACGATAAAATTTCATCATTTCATCATCAATCTGCACTCAACTTCTCTTCCTCTCTCTAAAAACTAATCACAATCGTTATCGGATTGTGCGAATGTTTCGTTCGGCTCCAAATTATTAATGATCGTGGTGCGAACGTTACCAAATGAAAACAAAAATTCCCATGATATTTATGCATGAAACATAAAAATCTTATCGTCAATCTAAAAATAAATATATTTTGCGTCTTCCGGATTTTGTTCGATCGGGCAATAAGGGCATTTCAAACTGCAATGAAACCAGTACGAATCACAAATAAGTTTTGTTAGATAAAAAGATAACCTATACTCTACTATGGATACTCACAGTAAGCCATTACTCAGTTTGTTTAATGCATCCCTTGATATGACATGGCCACATGAAAGCTTCATTGGCGGATTATCGTCGGAAGTTTGTTGTCGTAAGATAGGACATGCGAACACTGAGTGATATCTGTTTTCTGGATCCAAATCAATCTCGATCTACAGGTGAACATGTACAAATTGATAAACGAAGACCGACAAATTTCAAAGGAATAGTTACCGGCAATTCATCTCTTCCGCTCCAAATACCCAACACCTGCCGCGATTGCATTACTTGCTTCAAGTTTAATAGAGCTGGAAGTGCAGTGCAGCCGGCGTTCACTACTACCGAAAGAGGAGAGTCCTTACTTATTTCTAGTACACTACAAGAATCTTTAAGAAATATGAAAGCCGCTTCAGTCCACAACTCAGGCGACATTAAATGCTTATATGGTGAATTGTGAATGCCAGTCGGCAAATAAATCAATGATCCCATCAAATTTTGTATGTCCTTTTCGTAACGATTCACAAACTTTCCAAAATTTGTTCGGGCATATGTGATTGCTTCGCTTTGCGCGCTAACGCCCAACGACAATATCTGAAAGAAGTCAACGGTAGCTGTTTAGTGGAAAAACAATCTTTAGTGTGATAGAATGCGGTTGTTTTTTTTTACCTGGATGAAGGCTAAGCGATGTAATTTGAATTCTAATGGACTATTCCTTGCATCCAGTTCATCTGAATATTTAGCTGACCATTCCAATGCTGGAGCCAAATTACGGTTCGCTATTGACTCCCAAATAGTATACACAGCTGCAAAATGTTCCGATTGTTCGCGAACTTTTGGCGAAAACTCATTGCTAACATCTGCTTCCTTTGAATTGATTCATTTTTGTATAATCTCGAAGCTTGGTTGTTGAAACATTATATTTTTACCTGTATCAATGCTTCAGCCACATCGTTCATGCCTTGTCGGATATAATGTTGCGCTACTAATTTATTCAATAGGCGCATATTACGCTCGTCAGTGAGCGCATCAGTTCGGGCAGTTGCTTGAAAATCTGACACAAAATTGCGATCAATCACTTTACCAACTTTGCTTACAGTTCCATGGAGATCTCTATGATCGCCCGTTAATCTTTGTAGTTTTTCTTTTGTTTTGGCGAATGCTTCCTTCAGGATTTGTATTTGTGTCTCGGAAAGTTCAGCGGTTGGTTCTTCTGAAGATAAAGCGATAAATAAGCATGCATTTCATTACAAGTTGCACAACTGCGATTTAAAAATAAATGAAAAGACATGAGCATACTAATTTTTTTATTGTTATAATGATTGACTATAACACAAGAGGTTTTTGATTAATGTTTGTTAGAAAATTCAAGTATTAGTTCAATTCAAAATGTTGCCAATGAGACGTTGTAACTTTTGCCCATCTTGTGGGAAAATCATAGATATTGTTTGAAGTGCATGGCCTCTTCTTCCATCTGAAAGAAAGTGTAATTTTTATATTACACACTGCCTAATTATGTGTCTGAACACTTAACGTTTGTTTTCACATTCCTGCTTTCCATTAAATGGTTTCGATGCGTTTCAATATTTCGTAATGCAAAAAATCCATCTGAGGGTGACCGAGTACATGGAAATTTACTTAAAAATTCATGAACATTCAGCTCCACAGAGAATTGTCCTGACTGGGCAAACTTTTCATGCCTTTTTTCAGTCCAACATTTTCATAATGAATTCTGTTTTTACCACCATTAACGATCTTACACCAAAAGCATTTTGCTTTGATTTGCTATTTAAGCATTTCAGAGACGCTCTTACCTTCCATGCAATTAGATTGTAGTTGCCAAACTTCCAGCCTATATACATGGATTTCATTGCCAATTTAAATAATCCAATATCAATTATTTTTTTAAGAATTTGTAAGCAACACTTTTGATTCAGTTTCTCAATTTTTTCGATAAAACAGTTCCAGATAATTTAAATTTGTCGAGTCGGATGCTTTCTCTGACATATGTTCAAGCATTTTCCATGGTATTGTAGCCAAGTGATGTGTCCGATAAAAATTCGAACTTCTAGGAGATGCGGAGCTCGGCACATTCACATTGAAGATATAAAGAATCGCTCAAATGAAATGACTCGTTGCAAGTGATTCCTTTTCAGACATCAGTTTATTATAATGTGGATGTACGGTAAAAATATGAAAAAATATTGAAATAATTTCTAAAAATTTCAAAATAATTAATTTTTCAATGTGTTTTATTCTTTAATTTTATTACTCGCGCGAAGTTATGTTAGAATTAGATAATGAAAAATTCAGACTTGCTTCTATCCTTCCACTTGATGAAATTAAAAATGAACAGGAAATTTTTCCATACAGCTCTGGACAGAAGAGCTGTAGTTTTCAAGCTTGTACAGGCATCGTGCAATTCATTACAAATAAAATATTATATCTCATCGGATAATTCTTCATTGTACAACGAACGTCTCCACGTTGCAGAATAATTATTTTTGTGCCACGGTCAAAGCTCTTTTAAATGATTGCATGTTTACATCAATTTAGCAAGCAAAATAAATGTAAAAAACAACGAAAACGAACACTGTCTCGTCTTCACGGCGTGCTGTATAAAAGATTGATCATCAGCCACTGCTTCGGCTAATGTGGAAAATCACGAACAAATGAACGGCACTTTCTTTGGATACCCGGTTGTTTGGAAAACAAAAACAAAGAACGATTATCATATTTTCTTTCCCCGCGCCTGTCGCCCCGAACCAACTCAGCCATCTAAGCTTTAATAGGAAACTTTCTTCCTTGTGCAATTAGTTCATCTGGGTTTTCATAATTAATTGCGAAATGCACAAAGCATAGCGGAACCAAATGGAAATACGAATATAAGCGCATACTTGAGTAGGTAAGCAATGGACGACCAGACTAGGATGGAAACAAAGAGTATCGGCAGCGTGTTTTCTTACGTCAACAATACAAATTATGCACATACCGTCATTTAGGGATTCTCTTAATGTATCAAAATGAATTGCAACATCGGACATCAGGCGATCAGAATGTTCACGGATTGCTGTGAACTTTGATATCACACGATCCAATTCCTTTTCCACCGCCGCGCACGATTCCATTCTACGCTGCAATTAGCCACTTGTCACGTTTATCTCTCAAGTGAATCTATTCGAGCTGTTAAAATTCTAGCACAGTAATCAACAATTCACGCCCGATATACGATAAGTCGCGATTTTTCCTGTTACGCTAGATAAACGAAAATATATACTCCCGCACTGTTTTCGACAATTGCGTTGAACTAGCATGAAACATTCAATCAGACGTCAGGAAATATTCGAAACGAAAAGTGACAACCGACTTTTAAACGTCACATGATCGGCAAATTTCTGAATTGCTGAATATGTATATGTTTACAGTGGCACACTTACATAACGTTTTACAAGTACAATTTTTTTGTTTATTGAATATTTATGTTCAAAATTCAATGTCCCTTTAATTTAATATGATTGATAGCTATTGATCGCTCAAAATGCGGCAAAAGGGAGAAGATCTTTTCTACCGACAAGCCATTCAATTTCAACCATCTGCAGCTCCCCTTTTGGCTTGCATTCTCAAACATCAACAAAGTATGAGGTTGACCACTTAAAATTAGTAGATTCACAAAAGCAAATTCATGATGTCATTAGCTAATGACCATTGCTTATTAAGAATTTATTTAATTATTGTATCATACTTTTTTCCTAGGAATCGTCTTGCTTATTTATAAACATAAATTTTTTATAGTATTTGAGTTCTTCTATACTTTCTTTAATATCATCTAAACTACGATGTGATAATATCTTTTTCGGTGCCTGGGAGTATATAATCGGATTCCAACGACGGCACAATTCTTTGATTGATGATACATCAATGATTCGATAATGCATATATTGATTCAATTTTGGCAGAAACTTTGAAATAAACAAACGATCCATGTACACACTGTTTCCGGCTAGTGGACATGTTTTCGGAGGAATGTGTTGCCGTAGAAAATCGATTAAAAGTTCTTCAGCTTTTTGTAGCGAAATTTCTGATTTTCGAGATGCTGCAGTTAATCCACTCTGAAAAAGAAAATTATGTCCGGTCGGCATACATACATTGTTCGTTTCAATACGTACCTTTTCATGATATTTTATACTCCAACTATTCATATTTGTTAGGACAGACTCTGGCTGATTAATAACAATAGTTGGTCCTTCAGCTACAATATTGAGTTGTTCATCAGTTAGAATGCAACTAGCTTCCAATATTGTATCCTTTTCGATTTCTAATCCCGTCATTTCAAGATCCATCCAAACTATGTATTGGCTTTTTTGTGGTTGTTTGGTCATTTCGGTGGAGATTTCTGCAAATATTATTTTGTCCAAGATTATAAATATTCGCTTAAGTTTCGTATAGAAGTAAGGCTAACGTTATATTCGATCTTCGATCTTTATATCAAAAACATAGGACACAATAAGTTCCATTTACTTGTTTTATCTTTTTGCACAAAAGAAAAAATCGAAAAAATCCGAAAAAAAATTCCGACGGTGTCAATGAAGAAAACTCTATGAAGATTAACATAAAGAAGTGATGTTAAGTGCAATGGGACTAGGAGGAAGTCATTTTTTATTGATTCTTACACCTAACGTGGACGAACAGAGTTGCGATAGCTCTAATTAAATACGAAAGGTGCGGCATTACACTACGGCAACTTTTTTGATTCTTGATACGGCAACGATTCTCCAAAAACGAGAGCTCGATTGAGAAGTTTCAAGCATCCAATGCATGGTCCACGTAGGATCTTCAAACAATCACTTTTGTCGTTCTCCGCAGGACTCTCTCAATCGAATTATGCTGCTTTTAAAAGAAGTATTTGAAAGCATTGTAGATACTAAGACCAAATTTTTTCTTTAAATAAATTAACCTGTTCAAATTTATGCAAATGACGCCATGAACTTTTTCCGGGCTAAATAATAGAATAAGCTTTATCAACTTCTTAATACGTTGTAAATTTATTTGAGTTCTGTTTGACCAGAAAATAGCGAAAAGACAAACTCGATGCTAATGTGGATAGTGATTGGGATCTTTATACACTGTTTTTCAGCTCCCTTTAGCAATACCACGGGATTTATTTTCAGTAACTGAATTAACTTTGTAAACAATTTTAATGTATTTAATTATATTAGCAAATTGACTATGAAATGGCGT
This sequence comes from Stratiomys singularior, assembly GCA_954870665.1. NCBI lineage: Eukaryota > Metazoa > Arthropoda > Insecta > Diptera > Stratiomyidae > Stratiomys > Stratiomys singularior. The sequence continues at coordinate 4,864,691 of OX940881.1, read as the reverse complement.
TCACTCCGTCGACAAAGTAGTTTTAGTACAATTACTTATTTGGTATGTAGTCCTGTCAAAAGGGCTAATCCTCGAAGATGACAAGTAGATCAATTTGATGTCAGCAAAAGAATCAAACCGTTCCTGTCCAAATTTTTAAACTTTTGACTGCAGTTTAACTCTTTAATTTGAATATTATAGTCAAATAATAAAACAGTAACAGCTTCTACATCTAATTAGTAAACAAACTTTCACCGAAAAATTGGTCATGTCACATTGTTAATTAGTCGATTACTTACTTACCTTTTGCATGAATTTGATTAGCCACCCGTTTAGTACTAGAAACTATGAAATTTCGTAGTAAAAGACTGTAAGAATAAGTTCTTGAGAACATTCGAAAAGCGAGTTGTTCACTTTCATTCACGAATGTCTTCACAAAAGAACCAAAATTTTTCACAAACAAGCAGATGGTATGCCACGTGTTGTTCCTACGCACTTTTCATATGTAGCCAAACTTGTCATTGACTATTCGAACAGTATTACACTTTTAATATTGTACAGCAAAATAATTTTGAACGTGTATAGAACGGGTTGGAGACATTTGTTGGTATATAATTCGAATACATTTTGTGCTTACGAAAAAGAAAAAGGGAAAAAATATTTGCTACAATATATGTATATATATAAAAAATTTTATTAACAAAATTGAAACTTATGCCCTAATTTATTTTTTTCTTCATGAAAATTTTGAAAGTGAAACAAACCACACAAATCATTAATCTGTATTATCTCATTAATGCTACCATGCTGAATCGATTTTCATCCGCGATCCTTCGGTCTACCTATATGATTTTCCAACGACTTACTTAGCAGCCTTTAGGCCTGCTTGACTGTCACCGGTGGGATAGCTACAACTTGGCATCCTGTGTCAATACAGAGATGTGTCCTTACAGGAACATGATGAACAGCTGCTGCAGAAATATACTTGGCATCTATCCAATCTGTTGAATATTTATTTCCAGTTCCAAAACCATTCATTCCCGGCCTCTATATTATGGATGTACTTTTGTTTCTCAAAAAAAGTTAAAATTAAAGCAAAATTCAAAATGCTGAACTGAACGGATCGCGTACGAGTCTCTTATTGATTTCTTGGAGTTTTGCTGTCCACGATAAGTGTTGCAGGGAAGTATCAGCCAAAAAGTTGTAGCACCTTATTAGAATCGAAAGGGATGTATATTATGAAACGCGTTAATTCAGCTAGATACCAATACTTTTTATTTTTAATAAAATCATGAGTTGCAGTTTTCAATAAATATTATTTATTATAACAAAATAAACTCAATTTAGTTCCTTTAAGAAACGCGTAAATTGTTTTCAGAAAAAAATCACCAGCAAGAACCACACGGGGAGAGGGGGAATGAATGTACAATGAATTGTGATGAAAAACTAATATATTTTTTTGGAAACATACACAAGTGAATATGTGAATGGAGAGGAACAGAAAATGTTGACGAATAAAACTAATTGAATTTACTATGCATTATCTAAGTCTCCTTAGCCGTCTCATATTGTAATAATTGCATTCGAAGCATTGCAATTTCGTTGTCTTTTTCCACAATGGTATTTTGCAATTCATTTATTTTCAAATTCTGTTCGCGAACCGTTTCATTTAAATCCGACATCTGGTTGTTGATCACATCTGTATTTTCGTGAAGAGTGTTGATCTGATTAAGTAGTTCAGATATTCGTTTGTCCTGACGTGAAGCTGATGTATTGTTTTCTGATGTTCGGAAAGCCCGTACGTTTTGCTCCAAGTTTATTTTGCGGAATACTTCCATGAGATCTTTCGTAGTTGGACGATTTCGTTCATGACTAAGTAAGCTGCAAAAGTTATATTCACATTTAGTGAGGCTTATAACCATAATAAAATAAAGAGGGTGGTTTGCAGACAATAAAGAAATCAGACAAACATACTTTCCGATTATACCACAACTCACCTTTGGACTAATTTCGCTGACTTTTTGTTCAAAATCGGTGGCAGTGTTCCATTTCGCGCATTTTCAATTGTACGCACACGTTCCATATTAGTTCCAAATTTGAGAAGTAATTCTATAAGGACGATACCTAGGCTGTATATATCACTCTAGAATCAAACACGACCAAATTCTGTTTTAAGAAAGTGCTACACAAATTAAATGTATGTTTACTTACTTTAGGATTACATTCTCCGTTCAACTGTTCCGGAGCGGCATATAAAGGTGTGCCTAGCACCATTCCTTCATGTCCATTTTGCAGGGGGCAGGCAAGCCCGAAATCACCTAGTTGCGCTGTTAAATGCCCGTCCGTATCCAGTTCTAGGAAAATATTGCTTGGCTTTATATCATGATGTATTATACTCTTGGAGTGTATGTAGTTCAATCCCGATAGAATTTGATAAAATATATCATATACCACGTCCAAATGTGATATATCCGCTCGTTTTTTAAAGAACTCACAATAGTATTCTTCCATTGAATTGCATGCATTTCTCTCGTCCAACCATTTGCGCAAAGTTAATTGACAAAGCGACATTTGTATATACAGAATTGCTAGTTTCTGCTTTCTACAAACGTTTTCTTCGACCGAATAGCTTTCATATTTGCACATCATCTTGTTTGTGGATGTAGTTACTCTCTTATTAGTTGTTTCACTAGACCTTTCAAATTGAATGAAACTAGATGAGTCGTCGTTTCTTGGTCGGCGCGATTCGAAATCATTGGAATTACTATCGCTGGTGCTAACAGTATCACTGTGAATTGTAGACGCTCGATGATTCGTTTCAAAATCGCTCAAGTTATGGCTTTCAGAATTGATCATGTTCATTGTATTCTCTTCAGAAACATAAGGTTCTAACCACGCGGCTTTATACTGTACTACATTCGGATGATTTAAACTGGCGATTGTTTTCACTTCAGCTAAGTGGCATAATTTGATTGTTGTCGAATGGATTTTTATTTGTTTGATAGCGTATTCAATGCAATCGAGTTTGTGTCTGGCTTTGAACACCTTTCCAAATCCTCCACCTTGGAAAATGTTATTTTATAGTTTGTGCTTTTTATTAAGGTTTAAGTAAACTGATTGCCTACAACACAACTCTCGACATACCTGCAATGAATTCCACTTGATCGAATTCTCGATGGTATCGTGACCAACATGTTTCAATTGGTTGTCGTTCACCTAACAAGACAGTTGGCAAAGATTGTGGGATCTCATGACCTCCGACAGCACGAATAATTTTATATATTTGCATTTGATATTGACTCCGCATCTCCTCGAATTCATTCATCGCATAGGATTCGTCAATAAGATTGATTTTCGCCAATTGTTCACATATCGCTCGATATGAACGTTCCGCCAGTTGTTGATCTTTTTCGAGACATACGCAAAGTAATTGTATTAGACTTTCAATCAAAAGACTTGTGGATGTGGTAGGTTTGCCGGCTGTTAATTCGCTGATATTTTGTTGCTCTGAATAGCGCGGCGACGCGCTCCCATCTCCGCTTCCATCTTGATGATGTGCGCTTAATGTCACGCCATTTGTTGCACTTAAATCTAGAATTATTGAAAACTATTAGCATGTTTCTTCGAGAACAGGTAATCATATTTATTTGAATTCAATTAGTTATATTTTGGATTCGAACCATCCTTTACATGTAAATTATAATTAATTTTTGAAATATTTATTTACTGGGCATAAATAAAGTGCAAGATATACTCCGGAGAGTGTAGTTGGAGTCCTAAAGTCGAAAAAAGTATCTGCTCGTGAAGTCAGACACAGCGCGGTCCAGCATTTTCCTGTCAGGGATCAAATAAAGGCACACTGTGTATCACCTAGATGAGAGGCTGCAGCTTCCTAATTTATTTCGAATTACAAAAAACATCAGTTCTAGTTCTTTTCTAAAATATAAATAGTTGAAATTCATAGCACACACGGCATATGAATATGTGTTAAGGTTGAGGATCGACATATGAAATAGTTGGTATCAAAGTGCAAAATAATTTTCTTCTTCGGCCCTTACCAAGACTTATAATTTTTGGTCGATTTAGCCTTCTCGAATTGGCCAACATATTTATGTTAAAAATATTTTCTAACGAATGGTGCAATTTCTCCTGTTGCGTTGGCAATAGTTCACCAAATATTTACTCATAGTAAACACACACTCGAACAAACTGCCACTGAAGATAAACGGTTTCCTTTTTTCATCTGTTATACAAATACAGACAACCAAATTACATATTGCCCCATTCAGACGAATAAATGTTCGTATTATATCCTTGCATCCTGCGGGAACAAACGTGGAATGTTCGAGAACTATGTCACATTGCACTAATTTAACCTTGCCAATTGTTGGCCTCATTTTCAGTATGTAGTAATAACAAACCACAAAACCAAGAAAAACCACCATATTATCTCCTAACTAAAGAAATCGTACATAGTAATCGGGAGACCACCAGTGCCACTCACCTACGTCAAATTCGGCTATCGTTGTTATATTATCCCAATTCATGTTGTCCTCATCGTCTGTAAGAGTCAGTCTCATACTCCTTGAATTGCTATGCTCACGTCTTTCACTATTTAAAATGATCCGTCGAATGCAAAGTTACTGCAATCGGAAAAATCGAAAAGAAAAATGAAAACAGTTCGCTTGTTAACTTTTTTTTGAACCGATTGATGAAATGTCATATTTCTTTTAATTCATAATGACAACTGTCAGCTGCTACGATTACGAGTGCTCTCATGTTCATCCAATTGTAATGTGTTCATTTGCAGTGGGTGTACGAAATGTGACATAAGACTAACCTCTGATCTGAGTGTTCGGGCCCGTATTTGTTGCGGTAGTGCAAAGTGTTGGAAAAGTTGTTCGATTGTACCATGTCTAATAGTAATCTATTTCTAAAGTCGGGATTCCCCAGAGCACCATTACAAAATGGTTTGGGACGATATATTTGTCAGCTGAAACGAATGACACTGAAATTCTGCAAGGAAAACGGAGCCAGTCGTGGAATGCGGTTTGTTGATAATTTAGTGTTTAGATTTGTGAATCTAAGAAGGGAATCCCATTACAGAGACTTCATTGAAACGGAGCTAGTTGATTTTGCAAAAGCAAATCCCAATGTTGTTGTTTATGTAAAACCGAGAAGACATCGCACACCAGTTCTGGTTGGTGAATATTGTAAGTTTCAAATTTCATTGCATTCAAATTGGATCTGATTCTCTTTTCCTCCTAGTGAATGGAGAACGGGAATGGATTAATTGTCGTAATAATTCAAGAGAGGAGATAACAAAATGGTGTGAACTCCTTCGTACTCAGAAAGGTCCAAGCGGAACGGTTAGACTACGAAAATTGTGGCATACAGACGTCCCATCGATACAAGGTCCTTGGACACCATTCACTTTGAAGAATCCTGCAACGAATCTTGTGGTGTATCCAAGCGAAGAACATTCAAAGCCGCTTTTCGTGGAGAAGAGTGCAACTGAAAAATTAATGGAACTTTTTGAGAAACAAAAACATGGCGAAGAGAAATTAGAAGAGAATCGAGGAGAATAATGTGTTTTGTAAATGCATTAATTTAGTTTTAAACGTATTTGATTTGAAATAGAAATAGTAAATGTTATTTTGTCTTATTGTTCTTTTATCTATAATTTAAGGATTCCAAGTTGCCGCGAGAAACCGTTTCCCCAAGCATGCAGAATGGGATGCAACACTCAAACTTATTGAGGTTAATTGAGTGTGACTCGCGGTGTAGTTGGAAAAACTAGAATATCACAATACTGCCCACCCTTAAAAAAACATTTGTTTAACTAACAACCAACTGGATAGCGAAAACAATCTTAGCCGATTATTGCAGAGTAATTACCAAGATGAACTTGAAAATCAGATCAAACTTAATTTTAAAAAAGTCACTACATAGGCTCAATTCTCAAAGATTAAGCATATCTGACAACTGGGCGGTTCCCTAGTAAAGGCTGAAGCAAGGCTGCAGAAAACCGTACATAACTCCCCACCAACATTACGATCTATCCCAAAATCTTGCAATTGAACTATCCTGCTAAGCAACTACAGTTAAATTATAACTAAAAAATGAACTTTGTCACCCGACACAAATTGAGCAAAAAAAAAATACCTCTGGGAAGCCATACATCAAAGCATTGAGATCGAAAAATGATGGCTAATATGTGCAGTACCATCTCCAAGACCAACTACTAAATTGCAGAAAGATGCAAATTTGTGCTTATGGCGATAATAAATATCGACGGCTGTGCCTGAGAAATTGTTTTTGCGGTGAGTGCTGATTCATTATTTCCAAATAAAACCAAAAGCTGATACAGTAGGCAATCCTAAGTAGAAAAAAATTGTAGGGGATGCAATCAATTGCAATGATGCCGCAGTGTAACCGTGTAGGTTACTCAATGCACATTCTGGGATCATCTTCGTGAAATCTATTAGAGCTTAACGATCGTAACTGTCACTCCCTCTCTAGGCACATAGTTCTACCGACTTCAATTGATCGGTACGACATGCCGTGGAAATTTATCTGAAAATGCTGAAATGGGAAGTCCTGCCCCACCTTCAGTAGACAAAGTTCCATTTAATTTCGTTTTTTTCGATGCATGGCAAAGAGTTTGTCAGTTCAGCGCTCTAACATGAACATGCTCACCGAGATTTCCGTGCTTTCCCCGCAAGACGGCAAAAATTACTGAAAAGCGATGGGCAATACTTTGAGTAATGCCATTGTAATAATACTTTCACAGTCAACTATAAAACTTTGCGAGAAAATTCTATGAAGTAACTCCAATTCCTAGACTAGAATAAAACGCTCCTCGCATTGAAAAATCAATTTGCTTTCCTTTTATTCATCATTTAGCAAAAAATATCATGGAAACATTTCCTTAGATAAATCGTACAAAAGAAAAGATAAACACGAAAAACATTGTTATAACAGAAGATCTATAAAAAATTTTTTTTGTATTGATTTGGGTTGCATTTAATTTCTATGAAATATTTTTTTTTTCGTTTGTATGCAAAGGAAGAAAATGCATTATGATTGTGAAAACGTTTGAAGTCTTAATTTTAAATAACATCACTAATATGCCGTCCCCTAAACAAATTACTGTTAATGAAACGAAAAATTGCATATGGGAAACCTTTTGACTTTTCGGTCTTTGCTTTTGCTTTTCGTTTTTTGTACCTATCACATCTAGGTAGGTATATAGTTAGATCTAAACAATATAATGATACACTTAAACTTGTACACTTAATATTAAGAAGAAAGAAAAGGAAAGGAGAAACTCGAAAGCAAGAGCAGTGATTGAATGGAAAAACGTATTTACAAAATAGTCGACTAACTAATTGGTATGACTTCTAAGAATCTATATTACTTTAGAGATGTAATGATAATTAACACATGTTTCTGATAAATTTTAAGCTGCTTCATGATGTAATTATATTTTCAGCTGTCATTCCATACCTAATCGTTACCCATTCCTTATTTTTTCTTCTCCTGTTTTGATGATATTCTAACGCTATCACTAGTTTATTGACACGTTTTGTTTCTTCTTATTATTGCATTGCGGCTTATTCGCCTTTTAAACGTTTTGTGAATTCAATTTGTTGCTTTTCTTTCCACTCTTTCTTTGGCTTCATCCGTTTCAATTGTCCGTCCCAGTCTAGATCAACTAGACCGCCCTGTTTAGCGATAACGCTCTTAACGCGATTGGCAAAATCAATGGCTGATTCATTTTCAGCACGGTACATTGGCGGCAAATACCAAACATCACAGACAATTGCCCACGAAGTCATCATCATGTAAAGATATTGCATCATTGAATATCTAGAGCTATTCCAGAATGCATCGCCGAAACGTGGGTCGTATCTGCAGAAAACGAGATGATTATGTGAAAACGTTTATTAGCGGCAACAAATCAATTCGAACTCACTTTATAGCTACAGGATAGATAACTCCGCCAACCTCAAAACTGCCTTTCTTAAATTGCATCACAGACGTATTGTTAATACAAGTCCCTTCCGGGAATATCAAAATCGGAGGGTTATTTGGATCGGAAACGTGCTGACGAAGTCTTTCGGCAACAGCGTGACGATCCTTAGCTTCGGCACGTTCAAACCAAATATGAGGCGACGCACGTCCTAATGCTCGCTGTAAAATCCCCAGGAATCCTCCATGGCGTTGTCCGATCTAGTTTTAGAATAGTTTCAAATATTTAGAATATTTTCTATATGTTGCATGTAGAATGAATGATAATTTTATGCACGCAAACAATTACAAGCAAGAATATGGTTAAACGAGCAAGCACACAATTGGAAATTAATAAATTAACAATTCATGCATTCATGCATTACGAAAGCATGCAATAGACTTAAATATGGATAAGCATACTTACGAACGGTATTGTAGAGTTTTTAGATAGTTGAGAAAGCACTTGAACTAAATTACATTTGCGTTAATTTCATTGCTTTTATCATACAGCTAATTAGATAAAGCCAAGACCAATGAGTTACTCTGTCGAATCTAGGCTTTTATTCAGCATTCCAGATCTGGTTACATGCTCAACGACGATAGATTGTAGGATCTCAGCTACTAAGCTTCACATCACAATTTTAGGGTAAAAGTTTAAGCCAACATACACTAGCGTTAAAACGGGTTGATTACAGCAGATAATTGGGACTTGTGCAAATCATTGGAGCACTAACTATGCACCTTATACTATTGCTTATGATATATGACTCAATTCTTGTTCAATTTGATGGCTAAGTTAACTTGTTTGTATTAATCGATAAGCAAACTGTTGACAAAAAAATTAACAAAGTTGTTAAATATTCTGTGCCCTACTTTTTATGAATTTGGGTCAGACCAAATTAGTTTAAATATAGTCGAGTACCACTGTGAACTTTCTTCTGTGTTCATACTTCATCCTGATATTATTTTTTGACATTTGGATTTAAAGAATCTTTTGAATGTTTTCAACAAGAAACGCTGTCTATATTTCCATCAATTAGCCTTTTTCTATTTCATTATCCCAAAAATAAATTATGTATATTTTCCCAACAAATGTCACCAGTCAAGTCACTGCGGTGGGCGAGCAACAATGCATGAAACGACCATGAAAGTGCAAGGATAGCGGTCTTTATACGCCTGATCAAAAGAACCAAAACCAATAGAAGTAGGAAATAATATTGTGCATTGAATGATCAATAATTTCCTATACGCTTGTATTAGCTTAGGATTTTAATGACGTTGCATTGACATTTGTTGGATTTGAGAAATATTTAGCAATCGGGGTTCACGATATCAAACATAATTTTTAATAGATACTTTCAGGAAATAATTAGAGAGAAAATAACTATGTACTAAGTTGTATATATACAAAATGATAAACAAACGTTTTCTTTACACCTAAAACCACGACATTTTTTACACTACTATCGAATTGCTTGCTTGGCGTTAGTTAAGCGTCCGAATTACAAAACTTTGACAAAATAAGGCAAATAAAAATCTTGATAAAACTATATTATACTAGTTTTTAATTCAGTTAGTCAATTAATTAAAAAAAACGCAACTAACAGTGCGGTAAATATTTGAGTGCCTCACTTTTATTTACAGAATTACAAGCAGTTGAAAAAAAGACTATTCAAATATTAAGTAAACTCTATATATATGCGGGAGACGGTTAATCATATTTACTACTTATTTCCACATGTTTCACTCACCAGCGAATATGTATTGTCACACATCAGGACGAGTACATCAATTGGACTAGTATGATTGGCCACGCAAATTCCACTTTTAGGCCTATTCTCCATATTGTGATAAGTGATAACAGCTGAAATCGCACTGGATAATAAGTTAAAACAGTGACCGCACACAATTTTAACCATCTGCCGTTTATTATCTCCTTCGGGCATAGTACCAACTAGGGCTGTACAAATTGTTAGCCATATTACCTATTGATTGTATACAATGTTCGGATTGCTTTGTCAGGGAGTAATCATTTATTTTTAAATATTTGCTGCTAAGGTTTTTGTTTAAATATAATAATTTTTGGCAAAATTTTGGGATGTAAACTTTATTTTTACATGTGTGTTCTAGTCGGGTGCCAAGGTTGTCCATTTTTACTTTAAATAAAAAATAAAAAGATAAAGGATAGCAAGTCTTCTTTACAAATAAGGGCCTGATGCATATATCAAATAAGTTACGATAGTAAAATAATTTTTTATTATTCGATTATGCCTTCCTTGAAAATGTTAGTTGTTAAAACATGTAATCGAAATGAAGACTTATTTGATGAATTAAGGTATCCAGGATTTAGAACTACGTGTTGTAGATAGTAGTTCAGAAGCCGACAATAATGCAGCTGAAAATTTATTGCGATTATTATTGTAGGAGTGCGGTCCAACAAGCAAGAACTCCCTCTAAATGTTGTTTGTTTACCGAAGTGGGGAATGGACAGAATATCTTCATATTATCAATAAATGTATTTCTTGTTACTGTGTCGGATATTGATAATACATAGTCATCACCAAAGAGAAGGATAAGTAAAGGCTCATTTTTAATTTTAAGCTCTCTGCAACATTTAATAGCCTTTCACACAATTTATCCAAAAATCTATCTACCGTTGAAATTGAGGGGAAAATGGACTTGAGTATGAATGGGCATATCTTCCAAAATGGTAAAATTCATTTAACTTTAACAACTTTAATATAACTTTTCAAAGGACATGAGTATTTTTATGGTAATATTTCCTTTGTAGTGCCTTGGAATTTAGTAAGTAACGCGTCGTTAAAGCCAACCTCGATTTCCTTTGTAGTTTTTTGAAAATTAGTAAGTAAGGCGTCATTTAGGCCAATCTCGTTTCATGAATAAACTATAAACTTTTGTCCAATATTAGCGGTTGTATCTTTACAAATAAAGATTTATCTCAGTTAAAGGGATGTGCACTTCAAAAAATCTTGTAGAACGTTAAATGTTAATCAATTGATATTTTATTTGAATTCTGCAAGTCAGAGTTCAATTCATGAAAACCTACAAGATTAAAACAATGATTTCGAGTTGCATTAGTAACCCAGCATCTTAAAAGTAATGTAAAACTTCAGGGGTTTTACTTGCACACTCCATAAATTTGAAAAATTAAATACCAAGTTACAGAATGAATATGCGAATATGATATGTGAATTTCGCCAATTGAAGAAGGTTAATGTAATTTTGCACAAATACGTGAAATGAAACGAACACAATACATTTATGAAAAAAATATTCTCTTTTCCAGTGCCCAATAAAGCCGCATATTTGAAATCAAACACATTTTGCACATACCAATTTTGATTCCAATTCGCGTTCCTTTGCAAACATTCAAACAAATATTTTACTATCGACGAGAACTTGAAACTTGAAATGAATCGCAGGACATCACATTTTGATTAAAACATTACTAATAGTTTTTCTTGCACCCCATAAGCAATCAACATATAGTTATTGACTGTAGCATTATTTGATTAAGGATTATTGTTTATTTGCTCACCAACGAAAATGTACAATCAGTCGATAGAATTGCAATATCAATAGGCGTTGTATGGTTAGCAACACAAAATCCACAATTTTTTGGTTTATTCTCAGGATTATGCACAGTTATAACAGCCGAGAGTGATCGCGTTAAAAATCGGAAGCACATCATATAGGCCCATTCCGCTAACGGTCTACGAAGCCGACGGAATGGTACCATAGTAACAAGGAGACTTGATACAACCGTAGTGCAAACCTAGTATAGAGAATATTGGTCGTTGTTTCGGATTTGTAATTGAAAAGGGTGTAGAATTAAAATTAAAGTGTAGAAAATTGTGTATTGTAGTTAAGAGTCATTTGCTGCACTGATTATTTCCCTACAAATATTTAAAAATTCATAATACTTACACCTATAAAACATATAAATACTCGTAGTGGCATTAAAATAAAATAACGTATCACAAAGCCACACATCCAAATGACTGTTAATCGCCATGATATAAATTCATAGTAGCGATTTGTTCGCGTTAGAAGGTTCCAATTTTTAAGTTCTTCCGCCTCGAATCGTGACGTGACTTCATCTTCGATGATAGCTTCAACACCAGTTTTAATGTAGTCTAAACATTTTTCTAGATTGAAACTGAATTCTTCTTCCTGCAAAAGAAAATTCGTCCGCATTAATAACTAAATTTGCATGTTCAGATAATTTGTCGTGTCGCAAAAATGTTTCGAACTACTGAAGTGGGCGAACTAAAAAACAAGTAGTCATAATTCCATATGTCGAACGCTACCTTTTCGTCTTACGATCCAGTGAATAGGAGTGAGCACAATGATGAAACAAGTCAATTAAAATCTTACCATATTTTCTCTTTGGCCAATAAACAATTTTTATGAGTGAATAAGAGTAAACAATAAATTTTGTATTTAAATTTGAACGCCATCCCATTTTGGTTTTTTACAACAGTCATTTCAGCATTATTTCTATTTCTGATACGGATCTAGACTGACTAACATCCATGTTGTTTCGCTCGAATAATGTAGAAAAGTATCTCATATACCTGATTTCTGGATTTAAAGGTATTTAAATTCTTGGTCCCTATTTTCCATTGCTTTAGTTTGTAAGTAAAAACTGAAATTCTTCTTTCACGTTTCGAAAATGTCGAAAATAATCAAAATAACAGCAAAAATAATTCGTCATATATACTAGGACCATACTCACTTTATCAATTTTCTTATTTTCGCTATTGTCGGTATTCTCTTCTTTACTTTCGCTAATCTCTTTGGAAGCAATCGTTTTATTTTTCGTAGTTGAATCGCCGTTTGGCAGTAGAATTAACGCATCACGTGTTATTAAACTATTTCCATTGGAATTATGATATTCTGGCAAATATCCATTGCCATTTGGTATTATCTTCTTTTCAGCATGTGAATCTTTGTCGTTTGTTTTTGACTGGCTATTTGACTGCTGTCCATTTTGTGAATTCTGGGGTACATGTGAATCTTCATCTGAGTCATGTATTTGAGGACGCGTACGATTTTTGGCTGATTCAATATTCTGTCGTCCGTACTGAAATAAGAAGAACGAATAGATTTTATAGTTTTGATTAAATGATAATATATTAAATACATATATAATATATAAATAAATATATAATATATATAATATACAGTGGTGGACACCTAAATAGAACACTATCCTCGCAGGCTGTTCAATTTAAATTTCCTGGAAACATGCAGCGAGGAATCGAAAGTTTACATTTCTTATCGCATGCTCACATATGTGAGAACTAGTTTTGAGCATCTTCTAAAAATACGCAATGCATCTTCACATTGCATTGCGTATTTCAGTGTAAAAGGAAGTGTTTTTATCTGGTCACCTGAATAGTACACGCTTGGTTTTAGTGCATCGAAGTGAATTTTCTTGACCAATAACAAATTTATTTGAAAGTATGAACAGTTAACATTAGTTTTTAAAAAAGTTAAATATAAAAAAATATTTTTGAAGATGGGAAGAGGGCCACATTGCTCCGAAGAAAAGCGTGAGATCATCTGCAGCATGAAAGACAGAGGTTCAACAATTACGGAAATATCCAAGCAGCTGGAGTGTTCGCGGATGGTAGTTTACAATGCTTTACGTCATAAGGATCTCTATGGCAGTGCCAAAAACGTTCCGAGAACTTAAAAGGCCAAGAAAAACAACAACAAAAGAGGACAATATTATATACAGAGCAAGTGTCGCCGACCCCTTTTCGAGCTCCAAAGCGATAAAAAGCAGTGTTCTGAATGATAGCAATATTTTTGTGTCAGATAGAACAATTAGAAAGCGTCTGCAAGAAAAAAATCTCAGAGGATGCATCGCTAAAAAAAAACACTTGTGACAAACAAGAACTTAAAAGTGAGGAAATCGTTTGCAAAGGAACATCTAAACAAACCGATAAGTTTCTGGAAAAATGTGCTGTGGAGTGATGAATCCAAGTTTTGCAGGTTCGGATCAGATGGCAAAAGGTATGTTTGGCGTTCACCTAACCAACAACACAATCCCAAATACACACAGAAAACTGTTAAACATGGTGGCGGAAATGTGATGGTGTGGGCTGCTTTTTCCTGGCATGGGGTGGGACCAATAACCAAGATAGACACGAAAATGGATCAATACGTCTACAAACGAATTCTTGAGAACCACATGATCCCCTTTGCAGAAGAAAATATGCCACTGATATGGCGTTTTATGCACGACAATGATCCTAAGCACACTTCTCGTTTTGTGAAGGGTTACCTTAGTGATAAAAATGTCGCCGTTTTACAATGGCCCGTCCAGTCTCCTGATCTAAATCCGATCGAGAACCTGTGGAATGATGTCGAAACTCACATAAACAGGGTGAAATGCTGCTGAATTGTGGGACCAAATTCAGATCGCCTGGAAATCTATTCCTAACGAACGCTGTCAAACTTTAGTGGAGAGTCTGTCAAGGCGATGCTCAGCTGTGCTTAAGAACAAAGGATTTCCAACGAAATATTAATTTATACGGTCGCTTCAAAATATTTTTTTTTATAACTTTACTGCAATGCAAATTTATGTACTATTTATGTGGCCACGCGTATTTTAATTAGTGTGTTTATATTTTTTTACTGACAAACAAATACAGTCATCATTTCACATTTTAAATAAGCTTTTATAGTTTCAATAAATAATACATAAGTCCAAAATCAGTTGTTTCATTAAAAACTGCAAAAATGCCCTTTTATTGATAGAAATGCAAGTGTTCTATTTAGGTGGCCACCACTGTATAAATAAATATATAATATATAAATAATATATTAAAGTAATATAAAAATATAATGAATAATATACATCATACGAAAATATATTATTTTATTTTTTATGAATAAAATATTATCTATATTTGAGAACTATTGATAAGACTTGACAAGTGTCAAGTCCTATTTTAAAAACGGTGGAAGGAGGGACTATCTAACTTAATTCAACTCAGTGAGTATTTGTCCCGAAGTACACCTTCGACAGGTGCTCATTCGTGCAACGTATACAACGCGGACATAATGAATTTTATGAATTTACTATTAAAATTGCATTATTTTATTTTTATTTTCTTTTATTTTTATAAACAATACATTATGATGTCAAAAATTTCTGAAAGGTTGCAATATAATAAATTGATCTTGTATAATATGACAAAGATTAGAGTTCGAATTTTTTCTCAGCACAACAGCTGATAACCTTCAAAAATATCCTTTTAGTGTTGATTATCATTGCTGTCATAATTTCTTTGAATTATTGATAAATTAGCGCATTTTATCGCTACATGCCAACAAGCTAGCTCCCTGTTAATACTCTATTTATGAAAAATAATCAGAAAAATCAGCATACCGATACAAAATTTGACGTAGACACTCTTAAACCCTTAGAATCCATATGAGCTCAATGATAAATTTGAAGATTATTATGTTGAAGTGCTACGTAATTTGTTTTGCTGTTTACTAAATGGATTTGATTTGTCTCTAACAAAAGAAGGGGTAATGATAGGGTATTTTGACTTGTCTGATAAAATTACTGACTGTCTGCTTATCGTCTATGTTATCTGCCAGTTAAATTCAGTGTTAGGGATAATTCGAATGTTTTTCGTTGTTTGCATTTACACAAAAATGCTACCTGTTATCTATGATGGAAAAACAATTGCAAGATAACCAGAAAATATGTTTCATGTTTAAAAAAAAATTATGGCACAAAGATTTTTATGCCAAATGAAATTCAATGTTCAAAAGCGTAAGATGATCTGAACCATCGGAACCAAATCGGAAAGTGTATAAAATGCGGCGTGCCTGTTTCTGTTTTGAACGTATTTCTCTTATATCTTGTATTTACAATAATTTTCGAGATGCGTTTGAAAATGAAAAAGCAACAACTCAACCAATTGTTCAAACAAGCACTCATATCATGCGTTTAGGATGTCATCATACATATAAACAATAGGATGACCTACGAAAAGGCAAATAAAGATCCTCTCGTTATTTTTAAGCATTACTGCACAGTTCTTCATGTGATTGATCCCTTGGAGTTTCACATGGCAGGCAGGCCCTCTAGCTGGCAGTCACGTTATGCAGCATGAATTTTCGTCCTCCCTCTTTTACATGATCGTTTCTTTTCGAAATAAAAAAAATTGTAATGAAGTAATAATTAACACGTTCACGCCGGTGCGGGCCACCGGTGGCCCGCACTAAACTGACTTATCGGGTGGCGCGGCCCACCGGTGACCCGCACTAAATAGTCTAAATACTACGCACTAAATAATACGCCTTTGATTGTGTTCTGAATTATTAGATTATTAAACCCTGAGAATTAAAATAACATAATAAGAAAATAATCACGCGCCGCCAGATGAAGCGCGATGTTAATTTGAGCGTCGTTTCATAGCAAAACAAATGAAAAACGGCCCCGGCCTGAACGTGTTAAACAGGACGAGACGTTCTCTTATGTTCTATTAGTTTTTATTTGTAACATTTCAAGTTTGAATACCTAAGTGAAGCTCTCTTTGTCCCTTTGATAATCGAAAAATATTACAAATTTGAAACATTTAAATTTACAAACAAGAAAATATGCAGAAAATTAGCACTTCAGAGAATAGTGAATAAGTTAAGCTCGTAAAATAATTCAAGAGTACTCTTTTTCATCTGAAAATAAATTTTCTTCCATCATTCATCATAGTTCACTGACACCATTCATTCGGTTTTTTTCCTTTCATTAAAGACTTTCGTTAAATTTAGTGCACTTTTGAGCAAAAACATCGAAACTGCTGGTGAAATTTTATTTACCACCATCTAAAACGAAAATTCAAAACATCTGAAATGAATCACACATTGTACGGGCAATGTTCATATGGTGCAATGCAATTCCATCAAAAGAAAACAATTTTTTTTGCAAAATTTAGCTTTCGCGCTAAACGGGTTTTTCTTTTTCATCTTTAGTTGAAAGGAAAATGTTCAAATCATCTAACACTAAATTATACATGAAGTAATGCAGCAATGTATGGACCATAAGTTGTGAAGTTGCGATGGTTTCTATTCATAGTAAAGGGGGTCTATAAAAAAATTATAAAAGCCATAACACATCAGCTTAAAAACATATATTTGGTCCACATACGAATTTGCGTATGAATTCATGTAGTGGATGATCGTAATCTTTCTCTTAATTGAGATTTGTTTATCATTGTTTTTATTTCGAATAATTTTGAAGAGTTATAATCGTTGACGATGCCTAGATTTTAGATTGTGAATGTAATTAGATACGTTCGAAAGGTTTGACACGAATTTGGGCCAAGTGGAATCGAGAGAGTGGTCGTTTTTTCATTGAAATGTTATTAAACTACGTAATCAATGTTTTATTGCATTTTTGCCGGTGAAGGACATTTTGTGCACTCATAAAGGAAGAGAAGCAGAGTGTATCTACATATTAGATAGACAAAATACCATATTGCAGAGATTATATATGAATTAATATCTCATTTAAACTCTAACTAGCTGCATTCCAAGATTCAGATTTACGATTATTCGATTTCCCTACTAGGGGTTAAAATTTGCATGGAAAATTTCAAGAAGGCGACCCAAGTGTAAATATCACTTACATGCTCATAGTCTTAATGCAAACAATTGACTTAAGTCAATTGCCTAAGTTAACAACACAAACACAGCTCCCAATGTCGGAGCTTTGTGCCAGTAGGTTTTCCGATAATCACAAAAATCTACAATAAATTTTCTGTTTTGAATTATTATAAACCGACAAGAAAGCAAATTAATTTGATGGATTGAATTACTTTGTTCTCGCAGATATCTTTTACAAGATTATAATTTAAAAGTAATCGTTTCAGTTGAGCAAGCTTAGAATCTTTTTTTCGAATTTACCAAAGACTATACTTAAATAATCACCCTGGCGATACATTCTTTACAGAGCAAATATTTATTCAAACATTACTGCTAATGCAAACCTCGTTTCATAAGTAAAATCACGCGTTTAATTTTTCCAGCGAATGAATGCCAGTTCAGATTGTTTTATAAATATTTAATACATTTGATAGTCGCATTTTGTCGTACGCATTTCTAGTTCGGGTCAGAGTCGAATTGTGATCTAATATGTGAGGCTAGCAGGCGCGGGAGCTTTGAAGGATCCAAATGAGTGAAGATTTGGTAGACCTACAACACAACTTTTTCCGGCAATGGTCATAAAGTAAGACAGAACATTTTCAAACGTGTCCCTAAATTGGATTTTTCGATGGAGAAAACTTTTGATTTGGTAATTTTAAATTCTTCATTCTCAAAAAGTATAGTCTTGTACGAGAGACAGTCGAAAAATTTGCGAAGGCAAGAAAGACTTCGAATTTACATAAGATGTAGAAAATTTCGTCAACAAATTCATCTAATGAGCAAGCAAAATGTTAAAAAAAAATGCCCGCTACAGGCAACGAATTGGTTATTCTCGCAGTAACCGCGCGTCACCTACTGTCAAAATCATCAAGGAAAGGATTTACACGAAGCTGCAATGTAAGTAAATAAATTTTATCATTTCTCTCTCACTTAAGGATATGCGTAAGACCAGACTGAACTATTTGTTAGAGTGGCATGAGGCACCGAAATATGGTCAATTTTTTTGAAATTGGTCGAGAAAGTCCGAGAAATCAAACGGATTAATACTCGGGACAGACTACTTGGGTGGAGGTTTATATTTATATATGTAAAACTCATGTGAAAAACCACCCAACGTGAACGTGACCTTAATGTGAAGATGACAGCCCTCGTCAATAAAATGCAAACTTTTGACAGGTACTCACCATGTTGAACGGGCGGTTGTTGTTTGACAATTGTTTTAGAAGTTTTCTGAAAAGGGAAAATAACGCAAAGAGATGCCCAAAATACGCAAAAATAGACGATAAAATCGTTAAGATCAGCGAACAATGCCATATACTCAATAATCGTTAAGTCAGCGAACAACGCACAATGCAACATAGTCCAAATTTTAAAACAAGCGATGACCTGATGCACCACATTAATAGTAAAAAAAATCATAGCTATGGTATCTCCTATTGGACACATTAAGTTTCCAAATATGTTTAACTTTAATAAACTTACAACAATTTGATTATTTTATTTTTTCTTAAGAAACGTTTTTCGGACAAATTCTTTTGACAAGGTGTCTAAATGTTATCACTACTAATTAAATTTTATTATCGTTTTGGTATCATCTTCTCCTTGACTCTGCTGGCTTAGATTAGACCAAGCATCGCGTGATGCTGAATCAATCTTATGACCACTTATTATGTCTCCTTACTAAACAGCGCTAAGACTAATACTGAAAAATGCTATCAGTTCAGTTAATGTATATTGCAAATTCATTTTGACCTTATTTTAATTGCATTTTTATTAATTTCCAGTCTACTGAATATTTTGGTCTGCTGGTTATCATGCGTTAACTTTGTTTGTCCGCGATTATCCAAGTGTTCCTGTAGTTTAGAACAAGAATGTTGACTTTAGGCTGAATCATGTAATTTATTTTAAAAGGTGTTACAACTTATGAAGGAATGAATAACAAAATTATGCAAATTTTACTAGTATTGAGAGTACAAACAACCTTGGGCCATGTTTTCGTGGCCCAATACCAACCAAAATGCGTTTGTTCCATTATAAATTGATTCAACACATTCATTAAATAATTATTCAATTTTTGGTTCAAATACGTTTCTTTGATTTTTTCTGAGTTAAAACATTTCGCTTTCCAAGGAGCTCGTGTAGGTGAGGTTTTTTTTGAAACAAATGAACCGAGTACCAAGAACCTGCTGGCAACGAGGACTAATGAGCGCTGGATTATAGCATCCTTGAGTCTTTAAAAAATACTTTTATAAATTTCGCGACATGAACCCAAGCGTTGGCATCCCGAGGAATAACGTTTTCATATTTTTTTCGCCCATTTTCCCACCGCTTTTTTCGTTATGCATGAGTAGCAATTGATTTGTTTTACCGAATAAAACTAAGTCAAGTTAGGTACATTTGCAGCCATGAAGACTCCTGACACCTCTCTTTTGATCGTTTGGTCACATCGACAACAAATTGTTGTCCGGTGCCAGCTCACAAGCCGGGACGCATCGATTGGCACTACCAGCTAGATGGATGCAATCTGTTTATTTTACTTGCTATTGTTGTTCTCAGCTTTTTTGTTTTTTGTTTGGGTGAAGGCTATTTACGTGTCGGACTCCTCCGCTACCGGACTACCGACTAAACACCTCCCCTGTTACACCGAGAACCTAGCCTGGAACTGTTTGTCACATTACTTCGGACTTGGCCTCATTAATCATCGCTTAGCGATGTCTTCAGGCTAAGGAAAATCTCTCTTTCTCCACGGATGGATAGGAAGGAATTGCGATTATTTACTATAATATTGCGTTACAGAGATGTCCCCTCCCTCGCCAAGCGATCCATCATGCCCTTCTTTAAAATAAGTACTGTCCGTACGTAATGCGACACACAGTTCCAATTGTCCTTTGATTGCATCATTTTTCCCGTTACATTTTCTGGGGAAATGACACCAATTTTCTCCGAGAGATGCGAACGGAGTCTTGTGAATCTATTACACGTAAAGAACGTATGGCAGGCGTCATCCACGGGAAGAACACGCATGTTGGGAATGGTGTCTTTCCCATCTTATACAGGTAAGACTGAAAATACCCGTGACCACTGAGTAGTTGCGTCAGATAATAATCAGTCTTAACATGCATTCTGTAGCGGCCCACCTGCCTCGCGTTTCGTTTTCCCATGTTTGCTGCCACAAGGTTAGGGTTCTTCTCCGTTCCTCTCGGCTGACGGTTTCTCTCGCCGACTCTCCCCTACGTAAGTATACACGTTTCCGTTCGTCTGCAAGTAACGCACTGTCTCCATTCAGAGACAGTGCGGTATGCAGCGGCTATCCGCAATGCTCCTTGCCTCTGCACCTGTGCCAGACGCCTTCGGTGCGTCTCTTTACTAAGAGCGTCAGCCTAAACCTCGGAGCCATACAGTTGTTCTCAGCTTGAACTTATCCTATTTTTCCCAAGTAGATTTTGGTGAGCTCAGGTGAGCTTTTGGTGAAGTTTAGGTTTCGTGTTCGAAACCAGCTTGAGCTCTTCCCACCTCTCTTTCAATGTAATTTGACTTTCGAGCTATTCGACAAAATTGATCTAAACTTCCGCACCTCAGAGTCTTCGCTAAAATCAGCATAGCAATGGTATATGTCACATTGAAGAGCAATGTTACTATAGACATATGTCCTAACGGGTGAGGTGGTTGATCAAATCAAATTGGTTTCTAAGCAAGTCACTAACATATTGACATCGAAAAAGGAAATCATGATATCAGCATTATCCGCTCTAATCGCATCGTTTAACACTAATTGTTTTCCTCGCAAGTTTATCACAAGTAATATGAAGAGTTCATTGTCCAAATTCAACAAAATAAATCAATTGCTGCTCCTAAATATTTTCGTCATATATTAATTTTATATCACGATAAAGTTCATACATTACTCGAGCGAATAATCCCTGTTGCCACTTACATGCGCGCTTCTAACCGATGCTATCTAATTTCTAATTGAGATTAGAATTGAATGTGGTTATCACTATGCTGATAACATGTGTATTTAAAATTATTTATTAAATGGAGAGTACCTTTGCAGTAACCTTTCTCGTTATTTTTAACGTGTTTCAATCAGACTGATTAGTGGGAATATGAACTTTGAATAAGGGAAAACGCTATGACTGAAACTTCGATTCAATTCTTGGATTGCATTCGCGAATTTTCCTGGCAAATAATTTCGTTTATTTGGTTGACGATTCGAGCCGATATGGTCCTTTTTTTAAATTATTATAAGTCCAATGCAACTAGCGTACCTTCATCGTTGTCAAACCTCTAGATTTTATCCCAGATTCGGGTTTGGGTGTCTCTCTTCCAACTTTCTCGATTTTTCGATCGCGTCCTCTAGTTCGAATTTCGAACAGTTTCGCACTGACCACGTCGATTGAATCCTCGGTGGGTATTTCATGGTTTGTGTACTGACATTCGTCCAACCCGTCAAATAGCTCTCTGCTGTCCGAGAATTGAAAATGTGTTTCAAGTCGTCAGTCTGCTTGAGTTTCTTTTTTTGGAGAGTTTTGATACGTCGAATAATTAGCCCATTTCATTATTGTATCTGATTCGCCATTGACCTTTTTTTCGTTTTCTCAAATGGTTCTTTTTTGGACCGTCTTTTTCAGGACATTTGATATTTTTTCGGATACTTGTATAAAAATTCCTTGTTAATCGCTGATTGCATAACATAAGCCAATTTACATGGAATGCACTGAATAAACTGACCTGACTTCGAATTGGATTTGTCCTTTAATCTCGACAGCAATGTCCCTGTGTCACGTCACTTGTACTCAGAGGCATATAAAGTTGTCTATGTTTTCTGCTTTGTCAATAGTTTTTCTCACAATTTCGGTTGCTGCTGACTTGAGGTCCAAGTTAATTTTCTTGATGAAAATACTCTCAATATGACGTTCATGTCGACTGCACGGGTTATTTTTTGACTAAACTTTTACAGAGGCATGTCAAGGGTGTTTTTTTTTCTGTTGCAGTGTTAAATGAAATTGGGGAAAGACGAGCCCGTCATCATGTTCAATGTTTGGCCAATTGCCGATAGACTACCCCTTAAAAATCTCTTGACCTATAGAACGTATGTAGGGGTGATGTATCTGTCTTATTCTCATATTGCGTTTTGACCTATTTCTTGTCGATCACAAGACGGATAAGAAGTTGTCCGAAGTTTGAATCGGTGTGAACGCAATAGTCTCCATTTTTTCACATTTTGAATGTTTATTTTGGGATAGTTTGACTTAAAAATTTGGGAAATTTTCTTCACTTTTCTGAAGTTTTAGTACTCTCATGTGATTTCATTTCAGTTTATTGATCAACTAAAAAAAATTGAAAGATTGAAAAAATTTGACAGTATTATGTTTGCAATTTTGCAAAATTCATATACCTCAGATTACATCGTTCTTGCTTTTGGGTGTTACCTGTGCATTGGATCACTTGTCCAACTAATTAATGTTTGACTGTGGGTATGTCATATCGAGACAAATTAATAAAAAGGATTCAACTAATGAAATCTGAGCTTTTACAATTGTGACCAAGCTCACAAAGTGACACACATAACCTTTTTCCTTACGGATACTCATTTTTGATTAGTTTTTAGACATAAATAATGTATGAATTAAGTTGTCTGCTATAAAAGACTGAAAAATTAAGTTATAAAACTATTAATCACGGCTATAAATATAAGCAATTGTTTCGACAAGATTTATGACTTTATATCGGACAGGTGGTTGTTTGTATACATTTATATTTTTGTGACATTGAAACGTTTATATTATAAATATTTTAAAATTTGTCGTTTTATTGGACTGCAGTATTCATTAATTTCTATTGATTTGAATACTAGATAGAATCGTCATTATTTAAATGTAGGTGAATACAACGTGTTTTCATCTCAATCGGGTCTATTCAATATTCTAAAAATGCTTCGAATCATCTGCAAAACCCGCTGTGGGTACAAACACTCCATTAGCTGAAGAAGACGTTTAGCTAATTAACATCAACATTATGTAGGGTATAGCCTTCCATTTGCAATCTCGAAAAGCAACAAGACTCGGAGCCGTAGGGACAGTACTTCGAAGTTTCTTTAGATGTCTCGTGTTGGTTGCGTTAAAAGTCGACTTCGTGGTACATGGAGGTGGATCCTGGTTTGGCAGTGCTTTTCTTGCTATAGACTGCAACAACAGGTTGGAATTTAAGGGGCTATGAAGCGTTTTTTTGTAGGGGTACAACCATTTACTACTGAAATTGAGAGCATGCTAGAGCTGTCTAATTTCTTGACTAAGGGTACACCAGTAGGTGAATTCGACTTGAATGTGTCCATCATAGCTAGATCCGCGGATACTCCGCCATCAGAAACACAAATTCAAATGGCATGAACCCGAGCGGGATTAGAATCTGGTATCACTGTTTTTTTAAATTGTTTTACACTCTGACAAAAAAGTATCCGGAAATTTGAAATAAAACGCAAAAATATTAAACTTCTTCAATATTTATTGAATCTCCTTCAAAATATGCTCCATTTGAAGCGATACACATGTGCCAACGTTTTTTCCAATCATGGAAACATTTTTTATAGGCGCTTGCAGGGATGGCCTTCAGCTCCTTCTGCGAATTTTCTTTTATGGCGTCTATGGAGTCAAATCTGATTCCCCGGAGCGGTAATTTCAGTCTGGAGAAAAGAAAAAAATCACACGGAGCTAGATCAGGCGAATAAGGTGGCTGGTCGATGGTATTTATCGAGTGTTTGGTTTTAAAATCGTTAATAATCGTGGCTCGATGTGATGGTGCGTTATCGTCATGCAAAATCCACGAATTGTTTTGCCACAAATCCGGCCGTTTACGGCGAATATTTTCACGCAAACGTCTCAAAACAGTTAAATAGAAGTCCTTATTGACCGTTTGACCTTGCGGAACGAATTCATGATGAACCATACCACGAATATCGCAGAAAACAATAAGCATCGTCTTGATTTTCGAACGACTTTTGCGAGGTTTTTTCGGTTTCGGCTCATTTTTTCCCACCCATTCAGATAATTGTTGGCTCGTTTGTGTGTCGTATTCATAGAATCATGTCTCACCACCAGTTATGATCCGTCCCATGAACGTGGGCTCAGAATTCGCACGATCTAGCATGTCTGCAGCTACCTGCATCCGGTACTGTTTTTGAAGAAAATTCAGCTCTAACGGAACAAGCCGAGCGGCGACGCGCTGCATGCCCAATTGGTTCACCAAAATCAAACGAGCGGTTTCACGAGAGATGTTGAGATCACGAACTATCTCTCTAACACAGGCATGACGATTTTCGAGCACAATTTCCTTGATTTTTTCGACGTTATCGTTGGTTGAAGAGGTCGACGGTCGTCCTGAACGAGGCAAATCTTCGACGATCTTCCGACCGTTTTTAAAGGCTTTGTACCATTTGTACACTTGGGTTTTCGATAAAACAGAGTCTCCATAAGCCTTATCCAGCATTCGCAACGAGTCAGCACACGAAATTTCGTTCAAAACACAAAATTGGAGATAAACTCTTTGTTCAATATTTTTTTCCATTGTAAAATTCGCAGACTACCACTGAGGTCGACTGGTTTCAACAGCTGTCGTAAACAAACTAGTTGACAGACCGTGCTCGTGTTTGGCATAGTAATTACGGACAGTCCTATCAACCTACATATACTTAAAAATACTTAAAAATACTCAACGCGGGCAATTTAAATGAGAATTTCCGGATACTTTTTTGTCACAGTGTAACATATTGAAGAAGCAAATACTATCGTATCCTGAAGAAAATATACCACCTGGTTAGTGTTTTTAGAAACAATGTGGGGGTCAGATCTAGGTGAGGTAGAGGCTGCGTAAACGGCATGAAGGTCCAACTCTTGATCAAGTCATTATATCAATTGAAAGCCAACCCTTTGAGAGAGATGAGTCTGTGCTACGATTTGGTGGTGGTAGGCTGTATTTGATAGGGTGATTTTGAGTTTAATTCTGTGGCAACCTTCCCAAACGTTTTCTCATTATACGACCGTACTGTAATAATTCGTTTTAAACCTGTTTACCTACACAGTCCTGCCTTTTTGTGAATTTTTGTTTCATCATACTGACCTATGCCGAAATTGTGCAGCCCATCGTGCATAAAAGGTCACGGCCTTTGGTGACATCCAAACATTCAACTTTCTAGCTTCAAGTAGGAGGTATGAAATTGTGAGTTAGCCTGTGAATAGTTTTGGCAAACGCTTGTGGTGGTAACATAGGTTTGTATAGAAGTAATTGATTTTGTTAGATTTCAATGATGCGAGACTATTTATGTTTCATAATCACTGAAAGTATTTTTAGTATTTTATAATCAAGGTGTTCCTTTTGTAAAAGCGACCGAAATGACATCGGCCAAGAAACAATGAAGACAAAAACAAAAATTTTAAAGTAGTGAAACATTACACGTAATGACTTAACGATTTATCGCCT
The DNA here is from genome assembly GCA_954870665.1 of Stratiomys singularior. NCBI lineage: Eukaryota > Metazoa > Arthropoda > Insecta > Diptera > Stratiomyidae > Stratiomys > Stratiomys singularior. The sequence continues at coordinate 4,838,528 of OX940881.1, read as the reverse complement.
TTCATTCACCTTATATGCGTGTCCAGGCATTAAATTGTTTCCGTTCCTTTTCCCAACGCAAGCACTATTCCATATTACTTTCGACTTTCGATTCAACTTGAAGTTAATCTGAATTATTTTATTTATTTCGAATTCGAATAAAAACAAAGAAGAAAACGTGGAATGCTGTCGTTTATTGTTAAATGTGTACAGAAGCATTTTTAACTCTCTAATCAGGCCTTATTTGCAGCTTGAATGAATGTTTGCAACAGCGGTTTGCTAAAGGCTTGCGTTTAGCAGTGTTAGAATGCCAGCATTGGCACTGACCTCAACGCGAGGTTTGACACGTTTGGAATAATCAATGCTTGTGCAATTCAATGTACAAAGAGTGTCAGAGCATCAGATTTATCATTACATCGCTGATTCATCACCCTGTTCTATGAACGTCGAATGTGTATTATCAATTAGATTGTAAGCAAATTTATTATTGCATATTTTTGAGATTTGAACTCCACTTTCAGATATACTTCAGATATAAATAAAAATAAAACTTGCGTCTAGATATTATTCTATTTGCATTTCATTTCATTTTAAAAATAACGTAAAATAGAAAATCACATTTTCATCAAAATATAATCACTTTACCGCATCGCTTTTTCTTTTGTTTTTTTCTTCAGATTAACTTGGCATATTCAGATTACTTTGCATACTTTTATGCATGCCATCAATAAAATTGCAAAATTACATCACTGTAATAGCATTGCACTCGCAATTTTCCAATGAATAATTTTTTTTCTTTTTTTTTTTAAATGCGCATTTGTTATTAGAGATTTAAATAAGTTCTAGCTATTTTGCAACAGAAAGCTATATTTAAGACACTTTGTAAAATAAAGACAATGATTAGCAATAGGCTAGGACGAGGGGAAGCGATTTTAGTTAAATCTAACCATATAGTACATTTTGCATTAATTTTAGCAGTAGATGTATAGTGCAGTCCGCCTATGTTACATTAAAATTCTGGATCATTTTAGAATATCTCCGCAAAATCAAGGAAACAAGCAGCGATATCCCTGCGCTGAAGTTGAGGGTAGATTTTAGAAAAGGACATCCGCCAATGCTGTCAACCGACCAATGCAAATCAGCCGAAATCCAAACAGTGAACGTCAACTAAGCAGGCTTATCTCTACATCCATGGCTCTGTTTCAGAAGGGTTTTGATGAAGGAAAACACTATCGTCTGCTAAATTGGTGCCAATAATATATTCTGATACAAGTTACTTATGCCACTCCATCTGCATGTTTACACACCCAGCAAACCTCATTTCAAGAACACTTCCTTTTGCAAATCGCCTGCGATTTGATCCGACATTTCTGTCTCATTGTTTTATTTATAATAAAAAGCGCTGCCGAAATACCTGGGGAAAAGGACCCCGAATTTGAAGGCGAGTTTAAATGCTTTAGCAGCGTCAGTGAGAAATGCCAACAACTTACTCCACCCGCATGTTATGAATCTGCTCTGCAATCAACTATCAGCATAGTCTATCAATTTTCTAGGGATTATTTTTCAACCGAAACTCAATCCACATTACCTTTCTGACTTGCTAAAAGTGAGTGTCGTAAAAGCGTCCTCTTCTCGGTACTTCTCGAAAAATGTCAGTACCAATCCATGTTTGAGTTGTGTATCCCAACAAAAGTAGGTATCTGAATTTTGCATTGTTGAAAACGAAACAGTTTGCGATTTTTTTCTTCACTTTTTGAATGTTTTTGGGTTATATACCCTGAATTTTGGAAAATTTTAATCAGCTAACTCATGCCTTTGTCACACAGATTGTGTTGAAGCAGTGAGACGGGTTTGCTTTACGTTCTGAGACTCCTCATTGGTGGAGGAGGAATATCACGCTCTAAACAGAACCTTATTACAGTCGACGCAGATAACATTAAAATTCTTTCATGACCTCTACACATCTGCTGAAAAATCCTGCTAACTATGCACAAAGAAGCTAACTACGTGGGATCTCAAATTAAGGAGGTCAGAAAAGGCATGATTCAATGAAATAATAAAATACTAATTGGTCAAAAAGAAGAAAACCTTGACGGTTCAATATACTTTGGTGTAAAACAAGGAAATGCTAAGAAAGCTATCCTATGCAATGAAACTGCTAAAGTGAAGGTATCTCAGATTTGCATCGTTGCAAACGCAACAGTCTTGAATCTTTGTATACGGCGCAACAAGGAACTTTTTGACAAGCCAGAGACCAGTATGATCGTAAATCTGTGAAGGTGGAAACTTAGGGCTGCCAACGTCTTGTCGATGCTACATAGGAAGGGATAGATAGGCAATCAAGGATACTTAGAAGGTATTCGTAACGAAATCTCAGGAACGAGTACTAGTACGGCAATTCAGGAGCGCGGATTGTCGGGGATAAGGAATGTTTGATTGGAGGACGCGGTCCTAGACTGTTGGGGGCGTCATATATGGAAGGCCAATACCCCGAGACCTTTTCATTTCCATGCAAATAAAACCCATTGCAGGTTTTGCATCGACCTCGAATTGCAACCTTGGACATTTGGAAAGAGAAACGTGTCTTTTTCCAGCGTCAGCTTAGTGAGGCAATATTTTGAAAATACTTGTTCATTTGTTACGGATAATTTTGCCCTCCCTCAGCAAAAGGGTTCTGCACACTTAGGTTTTGACTAGACTAGCGGCCATTAAGCTTATTTGTTTAGATCGCTGGGTTAGCCTAGCGAGTTTATTAGAAAGCATTCGGAACCGATTGCAATTATAATTGAAGTCCATGCAGACACAAAATTAGCTTCTAAAAATCTTAAATGCTACTTGCTTGGCTCTTTGGTACTGTTGACCTCTTGCATAAATCAATGTGCTAATACCCGGCCGGCTTCTGGGAAACCGCAAATGTTGCGAAGTCATTTTGCAAAGTAAGTTTGACCAAACACTCGCAATACAAACACACTGAATTGAAATATATTTAAATTTTAGCTATTTTGACACAAATAGTTTTTTTTATATGAATTTAAATAAAATTCGACACTACTTTCTTCTTCTTCTTCCCAATGAGTTGATGGAACCGTCAGCCAAAAATTTCCCCAATTATAAATTATATGCACACTTTCGCTGAGTTTTCACTCTTGTCTACGTTCACTAAATTCGTTTGAAGATAGTTGCGCCGTTTCAGAGACAGAGTTTGGTCGACTGAAGTTCAGTAAATCGGCTACTATCATTTGATATATTTCATTGTTAAGTAGTTGAGCAAAGGTTCTGATGTAGCAAGAACTTAGTGTTTAGGTGCAACTCAAGGAAATTATCTGTAAATGTCCGCTCTCCCTTCTAATCCACAATAGCCAAAGAATTTCCATCACCTCATGACAACCTTCAGCAGCACGGCAAACGTTGCCTATTCTGCTGCACTTTAGCCTCCCTCCCGCGAGGCTGTTTTTCATACCTGATTTGGATATGTACGAACTGTACAAACTATCTACCAAGCATAGATATTCTCTATGATCTGCACGACCGGTTCTAGCAGTTGCCATTGAAGCAGACCAGAAGCAAACCAACTCGACGGTGCAAAAACCGTAACCTAGGAGTGTCCAAGACAGACAAGCCGGCATCCGGAATCAATTTACTCGCGGAAACAAGAAGCACTAAATGTTAATGCACTTTTGCATCCCACGTGCTGTACGTGTGCAAGGGAATCAAAGAAATGTTGACGATTACTTGAGACGGTGGTTGATGTGGGGTTTTATTTTTAATCTGCCACGCAACGTGCATCAAGGGAAACTTAGTCAGAGCCGATTTCGCTTGCACGAAACTTGAGGACAACGACACACGAAATAGAGCACATGTTGCACTTACCTCGAAAATCTTCAACAGGAGCCTGACATAGGCGCGCCGCACTCCAATCGATTTGTTTATACCGGCCAAGGCTATCACCGAAAACAGGAACAAGGATAACGGTGTGAGGAGGTCCATGACGAGGCCTGGTTGGCAATCACGTCTGGAACAATCACACAGAAGTCTTATTTCAGCGAGTCGTAGTGGCACTTGGATCGGTCTTCAACCTTTTCAATGACGCACACACGAAGTACCAAGTCCTTGCGTTCGTCTCCCGATACCTCCGACAACTTCCGCACAGTTCAGACGTCGTGGCGGATCGATTTGGGTAGTGGATAAGGGCGCATTCAGACGAAAAAAAGTTTTAATTCTATTTGCGAATGTGGTCCACTCTCAAGAATGCACGCTGCCACTGGCCCGACATCAAGACGGGGGTCATGAATTTCCACCAAACAAACTACAGTGAATGTTCACTCATTTAACGATTTCCGATTGGTACGTTGCCGATTTGCGGACGTAACAAAATCTAAATGATTAGAAAGTGGCAATAAAGATGCTCGCGATGTGCCTCGGCAAATGGGACCGCCAAGTCGTAAGACACCTTGGGCTGTACACCCCCGTTACGCCACGGTATCACAATTAATAATTGTCAGCATATCCCGATTGTTATGACGACGTCAATTGCGTTGCAGTATCAAAGCAAAGTAAACGAACGAGTGAGGGTAAAATGGGTTTACTTGTGCACAGACGACACGCAGGTTCAAGGGTAGGTTTCAGCGCAGTTTGGATGTAGTATATTACGAGGGGTGTAGAAAACAGTTAGGTGATCTTTAACCGTTACACTTTCCTCACGTTGCTTGGAGACGGCAAAGGAAAACGCGATTTAACACTAGAAAGCTCTGTTCGCCGATGCAGCGAGCTACGAACCTTCTCACAATTTAACCAACGTAATGACAGCAAATGTGACATTTGTCTACGACAGCTGGCTGTGGCGAGAGAATTTGAGATGGAGAAATGTTAATGACGTTCGATGGACATTGTTCTGTGGGAGTAAGCGAGATAGCAACCCCTTCACGTTAAGTCTGCTTTTGAATTTGAAATGTTGTTGATGGTGGTAACCTATGGTGGTTGATTACGACTCATTTTCGGAGTATCAGAAACTCCAACCATATTTCGGATAAATCTAAAATGTTTTTAAATTTAATTGTTGAATTAAATTAAAAAAATTTTAGGAGAATTTTTATGGTAGAAACAACAACAGAAAGAAAAACATTAAAAACAACATAAAAACAAAAACAAACAACAAACATTAAAAAATAAACGAAACGAAAAACGGAAACAGCAAAACGGAAAACGTCCAAAAAGTACTTTTTATTTATTTATCTGATTTAATTTAATTGATTGACTGATTGATTTAATCGCAAATTTACAAATTATAAGATAGGATGCAGTAAATAAACGAAAATATTTGAAAAGTTCGCATCTTGAAATGCAACGTTAATGTTACTGTGAATAGTAACAAATAATTCTCTTGTCTTGATATACTCCCCCTTAAAACACACAAACCCAATACAGCAAGGGTCTGTTGAACGAATCAAGACAAAAAGGTGGAATTGGCTGCCTCTGATCTCGAATCACAAGAAGTTTGATGATGTATAGCTTCCCGGAAGCTAAATATCGCATCAAATCGTTCACAGATTCTTATCTGGAAATAATAATCAATCAAGTGGAAGTTTAGATTCAATGCTAGCTCCCTTATCAGTCTTGTATGCGTGTCCCAAAATGTCGCCCCTTGTCACAAAGTTTCGAAATATCTTCCAATGCACTTAATATCTAATACTGCATACAGCAGAATAACAACAGCGAAGCTGGAACTATGTGCAAACCGTAAATCCTTAAATACTCTCTTCTACAACTGGATAAAATAATGCACTGAGTTAAACGCTCTATTCAAAGACCAACTATCTGCATCATCCTCTCAAGCTTTTTGAAAGATGCAAACATTTACCGGACGCCTCATTGCAGAGTTCAACATGAGTAAGGACCCTTTAAAATTGAATAGTTGGACATATACCTTAATTGAGAAAAGTATGAACCGTACGCTCATCCGTCTGCAGTCACTTTTTGGGTAGGAATAACTCAGGAGACTTTGAAATAATTTCTTCCAAACTGATATAAGGATTTACCTCTACGTGCTCAAAATTTCTGAATTTATTCACATCACCAGTCGAAGTATCTTCCAATCTTCAATTTCTCTATTGTATAAAGTCTCAAAGCAACATAATCGTGAGCCGTGTTGAACATAATAAATGCTTTTTAATTCGTATCAAGATTGTCCATGTTTAACACAAAGTTTCACAGCATATCGTTGTACCACGCACAGTGCACTCCCACGCAGCTAATGAACAACTGAAGATTTCTCTCATCAGGGTCATCTTCATAACAAATCTTGAGCGAAATCTAGCGGATTTTCCTGGAATTAACTAGCGTGCTGCTTTTTTTTGAGAAGGACTCTTACGATGCTAATTTTTGACTGTGTTTCTAGGAACTAATGATGGGATTAACTAACAATGTTAAAATTTTAGCTATTAACTAGAGTTTAACTATTCTATATGCATATTTAACTATATATTGTCGGTGCCTGATTGGTATGTGAACTCTAGTAAAATCTTGCTTTCAATGTCGGCTTAAGATTTTCTCTCTAGTTGCCAATTCACAACCATTTTATCATCATATCGACTCAAATTGTAAGAGATTATTTGATTTTGCAAAAGAATCAAAAATCATTGAAAATAACCCTTTCCTTCCCAATTCTTTCCTTTATTTAATTTAGGAATATCCTTTAATTATTGATTAAATTCTATCATCCCATCGAAGATGGTGATTACTAGGTTACTAGTAGAAAACAAATGGCTGAGGAGTTCTTGGAAAGCGTGAAACCCATGGATATTACTAATTAACGAGAAATGTTATATGTGAGTTAAGGCAAAAATTTATATCTTGCCGTCATTCCCTTGCGGTTTATCCCTTTTACAATATTTTAAAATATATCCTTGTCCACAAACCGCCATTCCAGTGACAAAAATTAATTATAATATTAGGCCAGCATATTCTCCCTTCGAGGGAATGTGTACCCTATGAACACGAAAGCAATACACGTTTGTTTTGAGATTGGAGAGCGAAAATGTTACCATGCCTATGGGACTTGGTCTTAACTTCGGGACTAACCCTTAGCAACAACAGCAGTATCTGCCACGGACGGAGCTACTTGTGCTGCCGTTGATCCCAAATAAATCAATTACTCATTGAAACCGAGAAATGAAATTGCTTGAGCAATACAAGGCGCGATTTTCAATCCAATTAAGATTCCAACAATCCTTACAAATTGGATGTCAAGGAAATACTTGCCATTTCATATGGGATCAATATATAGAACGTACATAAGAATTTGGAAAAATGCCTCCACCCCATCAACTATAACGTCAACTCGTATTGATGCATCTCGAGAATATACAAAGCACAAAGGATAAGAGTGCCAGAGATAGTCCTGCAAGTCCTCAACAGTTAAGTTTGTAATGATTTGTCTGGTATACGATCCTGAAACCTTTAAATCGTGTTACAAATTTACAGCACGTTCAGAAGCTTTTTCAACTTGGTCTTACTGTTGAATTTATCCTTTTCTCCTTCTATCAGCTGCTCCCGTGCACCAGCTTCTTCGTGTCTCATTTCAGGAGGAATGTAGAAAATAAGCTGGATTACGGCAGTCAAGTTTGCAGAAGGAACAAAAAATCTATTGGAAAAGTCTTCTGCTTGTATGTGGATTTTTAGTCTCTTGGCCTTGTGAAAAACTGACTGACTCCCTTATTTTCTCGTTGCCACGATGGTAAGGCAATACGTAAGTCTAGAGGACATTGGTGTTTTGTTGAGGACGCGACAACGAAACAGTCCCGTAAGGCGAAAAGAAAAGAATGGAAAAGCTTGGAGCGAATAATATCATGACAAGTTAGCACCCCCAATCATTGACATTGATTCAAATGTGATCGGAATGTTAACGCATTTCGATTATTCCGAGAAGAAGGTCTTATAAAATGTTGGCCTGTGCTGTTGAATGTCTTCGTGGAGTAGAGTTGTCGCTCTCTGAAAATCAAGGACTATATATTGGAGGTTTAAAGAAATCTCATATTTGAATATGATTCTTACGTGGAAGTTTCGGGGACCGCAATACCAAACGGAATAAAGGGGATACAATAGAGACATACTTTAATCCCAACCAAATGGTAGAATTTCATAACATAGAGGAAACTGTTCACCAATTTTTTAAGAACTAGATTTCTTGTGACTAGGAAGATGAAGTGCAGAGTATTTAATCAGTCTCTACGCCATTTATTTTACGCCAAAGTGGTGTTAAAAATCTACAGAAACCTTAAAGGATACTCTTTAGTCTTCTACTGTCCAGAAACAAACATCTGGAGTTTCTGGGACCGTGTTAATCGTGAGTTCTATTTCATTTCTGGTTCCGCTTCGCAAGAAGCTACTGCCAAGTTCGACCTGGGATGACCTGGGATTGTAATTTTGATATTTCGGATATCTGGGTTTGAGATAGTAAAGTCATCGACTATTTTATAGCAGTACTCATCAGCAGGTTCGTAAGATGGCTTGAAGTTTATAAAAGAGGCTGCTCACTGAAGTGATGATCGAACGCAGGTTTGTTTTTGATTTTGATTTGATTTTTTCAGGCATTTGTAGACCTTCCACTTTGAAAGGTGTGTTGGTGATCTCGGATTGTTTGTTGCAAAACAGCTTAGCTCAGGTTAAAGTTAGTACTAATGACTCCGGTTAAGAGCCCCCAATCAAGAATTTATGCACTCTTTGTGCCACACCACAATCGACCTCGAAATGATTATTCGAGTCTCTAAACTTTCAAATTCAGTTCGGTACACTCCGGCAAAAGGAGGATCAAGAGTTGCGCCCTATCGGGACAGCAGGTCAGCTCGTTAATTTTGCTTTCCATGATTTTTCGTTGATATCATTTTTTCGATTATGCCTTCAGGTCTTGCTCTATCAGCAAATAACTTTGCTAAAATAACCTGAAATTCCAAGGTGACCTGTGTTTCCTCACCCAATATTTTCGTGCTGTCAGTTGTATGGTGGTTTCACAAGTCTTCTTCACCGAAATTCTTACTTTGATTGCTTTATTTTCGAGTCGGTTACGTGGCACCGTATCACAGGATTGCTCTGCTTCCGTCAGGAATAGAATAGCAAAGACCATAACCTGCTTCGGCGATAAAATCCAAACTACTTGCATAAAAATTTTTCCTTGATTTCTCATTTGAAATAACCTCTCGTTAATCTTAACCTATTCATGATTTGTCATCGCATATCAGTGCCCTGGCTAGATGTGAAGAAAAAAGGATTCCACGTAACTGTTTGTGCCAGTCATTATGGGGACGATCATACATCGACTAAATGGTGACGTTATTATACGTGCTAAAGGTGAAACCACGGGCAAGGTTTGGCTTAAGTCCTTATGACGATCATCACCTAGAACCATACTGGTACAAATTTAAAGAAAATCTCAACCAACTGGATGTTGTTTAGGGCCCCATACACGTTACAACTCCCGAATACAGAATTTAAACTATCATGTGAAGATAATTCGTTATGCTGAAGGTAATTCGTCCACTAAGCTTGCCTTAAAACGCAGACATGGTTCTATTAACTTTTGTGAACGACCACAGAAGCAGCTCCGAAAGAATCAGAAGGGAGCCAGTATCAGTGGAAAAGAGCTACTAGTACCTTGTGTCTGGAGCCAAAAACTAGAGGGAGAACGGCCCTTTGACTGCTTGGCAGGAAGTCTATAGTTTTATTTTTGTTTTTTGCTTGTTTTACCCGGGCTTTATGCAGCTTTGAAGGGTGGGAAAGTAGTATTGAGTGTAAGCCAATTTTGTTCTGTAGTGCAAGGACCTGAAATTGTATTCTTTCATGAATTGCTTGGGTACAGTAAAGAGAAGAGGGAGAGAGTTCTGAGGATGCTTACAGATGCAACAATTTACCTGAACTCGTAACAATCATAAGGTGAAGTCTTATTTAAGTCGGAACTCAGAATAGTTATGGATTGGTTTATTTTAGTTTGATATTTTACTTTCAAAACCCACTGACCTCTAAAACTACTCTCTGCAATAATATTGAAAGTGAAAGCTGTTATCATTTAGGACTGCATTGCGTGTGTCTATCGCTTAAGGAAGTGCCCAGATTATGACAATAATACCACAAACTAGTCTCAGTTCAGACAGCTGTACCGAAAGCCCTTTCACCACGACCCCTAGTGTACAAATTCTAAGTTAGTTAATTCTAGAAGTTCTACAAATTTTTTTTTGGGTTGGGGGTGAAGGCAATTTACGCCCGGAGTGTGGGACTCCTAGCAGCGCATGCTACCAGACTACCCACTAAACACCCCCCCCCCCTCCTGTCAAGAGAATCTAGCTTGGAACCGTTTGACACATTACTTCGAGCTAGGCCTCTTTTTACTTCGCCCTAGGGCGCCGTCAGCCTAGAGAAATCTCCCCACACCGGGAGGGGGCAGGATGGAGGAGGACTGCTGGAAAGGAGACCCTCCTAGATACCGCGCCCAAGGTTATCCATTGTACATTTTTTGGCAGTAAGTATTGCCCGAGAGTAATGTGCCACACAGGTCGGAGAAGCTTTTCAGCATTTCTCTGACCAGATTGTCTGGAGAAAGCTCTCGCATCACCTCCCACAAGTCCTGCCGCATCCTGTTCCACCTTCTATTGAAGAACGTGTGACATGCGTCGACCCTTTCCCCGGGGCAGAAAATGCAGTCTGGGGACCGTGATTTACCAATCTTGTGCAAGTAAGACTGAAAATACCCATGCCCGCTAAGAAGTTGGGTAAGGTAATAATCAGTCTCAGTCTCAGTGCCTTCAATTTAGCCAAGATCCCACGTCCCCTATAAGACGGGCAGTCCAGCGGCCATTAGAGTCGCCTTCCCAGGACTGTTGCCACTCGAGTATTGTGCGCTGCCTCTCCTCTCGGTTGACAGCATATCTTGAGCCCTCCACTTTTCGGTCATAAATTTTCCGTCTCTGCAAATGTTCTAAGTCTTTTCCAAAGTTCTACAAAATGGAGGAACAAGGATGCGTATGGAAAAAGTCTATCCTGCCAACCCTGTTTCAAATATTCTCCTCAAGTCTATGTTTATAAGCTGACTACTACTTACTTTGGTATTTCACGCTGAAACCACTGCGTCATAAAGCATGTCACAAACAATTGAATTTTCATTTCGTCCTTAACATTTTTATTTGAAGTTCGCATTTATTTTATTTTCGTTCTAAAAGTAAATAAGTTGATGGACCTGGCATGATTTGATGAATGTAAGAAGAGTATTTATGATTATTACCAGGATTACAATGGGACCATCGAATCAAAGAAAATACAGAAAGAGAGTGCTAACATGACCGGCTCAAGGTAAAAGATTAATTCCGAAAATATGTGTATATTGCACTGTGAGAGTAATAATCCAGTTTGTGTTGAAGGAATAATAAATGAAAACAGGATAAGCAACTTACAAAAACGAGTGTAGAAGGCAGGAGGTACAGAGACAGGATTTTTTTTGTCGACAAGCTCCTTGCCACATGCTCCCCTGGCATTTGCTATTATCATTGAAGACATGTATTGTCAATGAAGCAACACAAACGATCTCTTAAACCTTAATCAGCGCTAAGAGCCCTCTTTAGTGACGATAATAAATCCAATTTATGTCCCATTACTTTCGTGAAAAACACTTCACTGCTACGTAGTAGAAGGTACTTTACCAACACTCTATCGCAATCCTGAATAATCACCTACACTGTTGGTTAATGGAAGTACAATGTGTTTTGATTTGGTTTTACAGGTGATCCGAGGAAAATTGGAAAGAAGGAAAAAGATGAAATTTGCCATTGCGTAATTTTCTGGTGGGAATCAATGGTACATTGAGTAATAGTGAGGAATTCAGAACATTTCAATAAGAAAAAACAGAACAGCTCCTAATTCCAATGAATTGGTGTTGATTTGTAAAGACGCTCTTTGGAAGGACCGACTTATTTTATTACGATTTTTATTTTAGTGAAGCTGAACCATCCATTTTCAACAGGATGGAATGCTAAAACGATATTGTATTAGTATTCAGTATTGTTCTATACGCCCCTGGAGGAATTATCCCTGACTAAAATACACCATTGACCAGCGTAGTGAACATCTCATCCTCGCAGATAATTAATGTCGATTAATGTCACTTTGCTGTCAAATCCAATTCAAAATTGATGTCTAACACCAGCCATTTTCAATGCTAAAGCGACAGCCTTGATGAACTTTTCAGCTGATTACTCAGTATTTATGAAAAGGAAAGTGGCTACCTAGGGAGAATGATAATCATTTTTGAAAAAGTTTAAACGAACGAGTTTAATCTCGCATTATGAAAATTCCTTTTGCGTCCCATGAATGCAAGTGTCTTGCTTTTGAATTCGTTCAAGTTGTCCTTCGATTGCAAAGACACTGAATTCCAATGTGAATGAATTTCATAGCCTTAACAACTGCTTATGACTGACTGTGTTTCAGAGTTTTTTATTGCTTCATTACAAAGTATGAATTCGTCTGTTAACTTTTACAAACTATATTCATAATCTCGGAAATCCTGAAATTACTCGTAGACACTGCCCTATCATTCTATCTCTCTCTTTCGTTTAATTTCTTCTGAAAGGAATGTGCACTCGTACTAAACCTTTTATCGAAATCATTCTAGACCATAAAAAACTTCTGTACACCGCATAAGAGTGAGGTATGGAAACTTTTCCAAACTTACATTTTTCCAGTTCACACTGAGAAGTCCCGATTTTATCGTCCTTGCACTTGAACGCCAAAGCGAGAGATATAACTCTTCAAACATAAAAAAACGCTTCAAAAATGCTTTTAAGTTCTGAATTCATCTAGTAACTATTTTTTCGTATCGTTGTGAGCAACCGTTTGGTTTCCTCTCTCTGTTTACAAAAACACTTTACGTCAGGATTTGCTCACATCCTTTCCCTGTGCAAACAGTATCGAAAACCTCGAGGTAAGCACTGACTGCTTTATACAGAGAGTGACACCGAGGTAGACGATTTGGTAAACGGCGTAGGAAAAAAATGAATAGTAACCAAGGATGAAAGAGGTATCATTTAGTTTTCATATTTCGCTTCCTTTATTGAAGCTATGCCCGACGAAAACCATTCTTGCGTTCATAGTTGCAGGACAAATAAATGTTTTCTTTGCTCGTTGAGTTATGAGCTTGAATGTTTGTTGCAAAAATTGTAACTATGTATGTTAAAGGGATATGAACAGGATTTAGTAGAGTAGCTATCGCATTTCCAAGTGCTGACTTTGAGGTGGAGGTAGGTTCGTTTTGCATCCTCTGCAGCATTCGGGACATGGCAAGCAGAGAAGGAGCAGGAAGAAATAAAACCAAAAGAATAAAAACATGGAGGGAGAAATTTCAACGAAAAATGTGCTGTTTTGTATGTCGTCTGTTGCTGGTCTATACGTTCCTTAATGGAAGTAGGTGTTTTTGTCCTTCATTGCTTCAATGTCTGTTCTTATTTCTATAAATTGTAACAACTAAGTGCAGTTGGTTCGGAAGTTGTTGTTGCTGTTGTTATTAAGAACTGGGTCAGATGAAAAACAAAGAGTGTGTTCTTGTATGATGCTATTTGGTCTGGAGGACGGTAAAGTGGAAGGAATACTTCAGAAATCGTTGTCAACTAAATAAAGGTTTTGGTGTTAAGTGTGTAGGAGCACGTTGTAAGTTTTGATATTAATGAGGTGCGAAAGGTCGTCTAAGCTAAATAGCGGTATACACTTCAGAAATGCACACTGTAAGGATATCTTAGCTTATCAGCGATAAAGTTGTGGTGTGAGAAATTGAATTGAAAGTGCCGGCACAAATGAAATTTGACACTTGTGTTAGTTGGTAAGATTCGTCTTATGTGAACATAATGCTTTAAGGGCACTCAATATAGTTTTCCGATGATCAGTTGGTTGTCCTTTAAGAGGGTTTGTAGAAAACTATTTGTTTCTAGATATTTTCTTTTCGCAGTGCCACAGCTCCGAGCCGAACGAATGGATCCATGGAATAAAGAAACAATCCTTGCTTTCAGAAACAAAATCGTTGATGGATGCAGATTTAAGCAATTGAAACCCAAAATTGCAAAATGAGGTGCGTCAGCGGAGAAATCGAGATAGCTTTGAATTCTGAAGAAGCAAATATAATCTGTAGAAGGCAATGTCAAGGCTCTATTGACAGCTATTATGAATAGCTTGACAGCTATTGACAGCTCTATTGAAGATCCTTACGGTCACTTTGACACAAATATATTGACGGGAATAAAAAGGTAGTTGAGCTAGAATGGGCTATTCCAGCCGGTCAAACACAACTTAAGTCCTGAGTCTAGTAACAGTTGAATAATAGATTGACGAAAGATTGTGGAATGAGTTAGACTCTCTTTGGAATGAGGAATTTGACTGTCGAATAAGTTGATGTTCGTGGGTATACTCTTACCTAACCGCGACCAAAAAACTTTTTGGGAAGATCAAGAATGACGTAAAACTCTCAGTGGCACTATTGTCAGAAGGATGTACACGGTACATCCTTCAGTGTATATGCAAGACAAGCAAACCAAAAAATCCGTAGATATTTGTAAGCTAATTTTTCATGTTGTGCAGTTTCAATAGTAACCTAGAGTCAATTTCGAAGAATTGCGTGATAGTTTATTATTGACACAGCATTGGATTCGATGAAATCACCGAGAATTTAGCTTCGGAACTTGATTGTCTAATGACATCGACGAAAAGTGATCTTATATTTTCAATAGGATTAGTGACATTCATCAGCTTAGCATCCTTTTAGATCGATATGCTTTCATCATTTTCGCTCATGTATGATGAATTATTACATTCTAATGCGAACCAGTTTGCTCCTTTTTTTGCTTTTCCTTTACACTGTGAAGTTCCCTTGAACATATCATTGGAGGAAATACATATGTCTGCGTAGAGCTCCGCGCATCCTTCAACATCACCGTAATCAACAAAACATCTCAAATTACTAATGTGCCTTTTGTATTTTCTGCAAAAGTACTAAACCATACCTCGAGAAAATATGATTCACGTTCTTTTACCTTTTATTTACAATTTATGGCATGCAAAGGAACCCTCCTGCCCCTTCAAAACCACAATTTCTTATACAAACTCACACGCTTGCTTACATTGAAATCCAACAGCAAATTGAAAACGATGACTGACGTCTTCTGATTTATATTTAACAAGTCCCTGCAGGGGATTCGGAGCCAAAGCGAAGAGTATCTGACGTCAACAAGAATCGCACAGTCAAACAGGAGAACCTTTGAAATAATAGCTAGGATTGATGTCGGGATGCCTGTAATGGAAAAACGTGCCGTCAATTTATTTTGTAGGTTAGTTGAAACACCCTCGCGCCCAAGCAAGCAATTTTCGAAGGAGTTTAACATCTTAACCGGTCGCACTTAGAAATCTAGACAGAGATCTGAGTCCCGAGTCCTCGATTGTTTTGGAGAGTTACGTTCGTCTTCATACAACCGTCACGACAAGGATATTAGGGAATGGATGCGGTGTGATGATAAAATTATAGTAGACGCTCGTTTCTAGCCAGATACAAAGAAACGAGGTACAAGGCCGAAGAAAGGGAAAACTTCTCTCGTAGCATATACCTTACGAATTGAGTTGAACAGGATATTTGCTCACGTAAGGCGATTGGCTTCAGTGATTTGTATACTTCAGTAAATATTTGAACACATAGTTTTGTACAAATCGAGAGTGGACACTCTACTGGCATAGGCAACGCGCAAGTTGAATGCCTCCAGCGATTCAGGATAATATTCAAAGGCAAAACGTGTCGACCGAGATATGTCACTTCATATTCGAGGGGGACTATTGAATTGATTCAGAAGATGAAGTGATTTTTGGTAAACAAGAAGAAAAATGAAGTAGCTACCCTGAAATCAGATAGGATTGTTACAACATAGAGGGCCGATGGACATCAGCACAAAGAGCAAATATATTTGTTTAGGATAAAAGCTGATACGTTGAAAATCAAAGGCTATGAAAAGAAATAGGGCAGAGTTCTGTTTTCAGATCAATCATTTCTTTCCTTTACAGTGAACCCACATTAGCCGCTTAAGTTGAATATGTTTTGTATTTTCTCGGTTAAAATTTAGGTTGATCGTTTGAGTTAGAAAACGAAACAATTAATAGAGGTTAGGAGGTGAACTGCGCTGAGGATTAGGTCCGTTTGACTTTTTCAAGTAGAATTCTAGTCACTGCTCTTTTATAATCAAGTGACCTTTGAGTCGATTTCAGATATTAAATTTCCATACATTAAGTAATCACCCGATTAAATTAAATATTGAATTAAATATTAAATTAAATTTAAAATAATAATCATGAATTAAATTTAAATAATTTGTTACTGGAGTACAAAAATTACCATTGTTAGTTGGACAGGACATTAGTCTGGCACCCCGAATTGATATCGATCACTAAAATTTCGAAGTTTTACAAACTACAAACGAAAATGCTACATTATTGATATTCTGCTGGGCGAAAAGCTGAATCATGTAACTGCGAAGCACAATATGAACTATGAGAGTGTCTACAGAGAAAAGGTGGGGATGGAAGGCTGATGCGTAATCCAATTATTTCTGACGTTGCGACGACAACATCACATTCATTCAAGAGCCGTTATCTAATAAGGAGCTGCATCCAGACGAATGGAGCCTATTTGCTATCCATAGTATCTGAATATGCTTCCAGTTTTGAAGTTTGCGCGACGAAAGTATCTAACTTACTTTTAAACTAAGTATATTATATATTTTTTACTCGGTGTCTGCGGCTCAAGGGATCACCCAGTCAAACTCGACAAACTGCTCTTTAGTGGAGTCTGAATTCAACCCCCCATAATTTGCAGAGAACTCAACTCCGCTGAATCAGGTCTGTCTTTCTGGAAAATTACTACATCTGCGGTTTTGATGGAAGAATAATTTCGCTAGAAGTTACGAAAAGATTGATGGTAACTGTGTGTTTACCTGAATCTTAGGTTACCCTATGTTGTTTCCAGACCCATATATATGACCCATACCCAACGGTTGACAGATTTTCTCTTGACCAAGTATTTTTATGTTAGATCTCATGACTCAGCTAGTAGGTCAAGAGGACCTATAGAGGCTGAGGCATATATTTGAAACAATTTTCAAGTTAAATTTATTATCTATTGCTCTTTTTCATTACAAGGTTTCCCTTGCCAGCTTGAACTTTTCTATTGGCGCGTTGAGAGCTTCTTCGAATTCATCTCCTTTTGTGACGACTGGAGTTTTGACTGGAGTTTTTGAGTTTGTTCTTCGGTGGTGTAATCACCACCGTTTAATGTTAATATGCTAATTTAATGTTTAATGTTAATAATAAATATGCTGCGTTTAAGCTGGTTACTTGTGATTATCAGCTGGGCAACCTTTTTTTTGTGGTAGGGAGGTGAAGGCTGTTTACGCCCTGAGTGTGGGACTCCCAGTCGCAAAATGCTTTTGAACTACCCACTGAACACCTCCCCTGTCAACCTGAGAACCTAGCCTGGAACCGTTTGACACATTACTTCGGGCTAGGCCTCGTGTTCCTACGCCTAGAGGTGCCTTCGGATTATGGGAATCTCTTCTCTAACGGGAAGGACGGGAGAGGAAGGAAGTGCTAGAAAAGAGATCGATCCATCCCCGATACCTCCCAGCGCTCCAATAAAGCTTTTTTCAATATCAGCACTGCTCGAGCATATTGCGCCACGCGATTCCAATTGTCAACTGTTTTCAGTATTACTCCGCCGATAGTTTCCGGACAGAGCTCTCCAATTTCGCTGAAGAGGACCCCTCGCTGCTGGCTCCACCTTTTGTAGTAGAAGAATGTGTGACAGGCGTCATCCGGTTCCCCTGCACAAAACACACAGTTAGGAGACCGTGCTCTGTCAATTTTGTACAGGTAGGACCGAAAACAACCGTGCCCGCTTAAGAGCTGGGTCAAGTAGAAATTGGTCTCACCATGCACTCGACTGAACCACGGCCTCAGGTCAGGGGTCAGACGTGCAGTCCACCTTCCCCTTGTTTTTGCTTCCAGGACTATTGCCAATCGCTGAGAGAGCGACGTCTCTCTTCCCTGGTGATCTCTTCTCTTCGATCTTCGCCTTTGCGCAGGTAAATATTTCTGCGCTCTCTCGCAAGCAGGGTCATGGGTATCATCCCTGCGATTACCAGTACTGCCGCCCGGAGACCGTTCGGTATGCGCATGCGACTCGCAATGCTCCTTGTCTCTGCACCTGTGCCAACCGCTCCGGTGTAACTGCTTGCTGAGAGCGACGCCCCACAGTTCTGATCCGTAGAGTAGAAGCGACTGCATAAGGCTCATTAAGAGTCGTCTCCTTGATGTGGTGGGCCCCCTATGTTGGCCATTAATCGGATGAGTGCCGTGACACGCGCTGCAGCTTTGTCAGCTACTGCCCTGATTTGTTGGGAAAAACTCATCTTCGAGTCTATCAGGATGCCCAGGTACTTTACTGCTGATTTCGATTCGACCAGCTCGTCCCCTATACTGATAGACCGTACTCTGGGGATTCTCTTCTTCGTTAGGATGACCACTTCGGTTTTTTCCAGTGCCAGCTTGAATCCGTGAGCGGTCATCCAGTCCATTACCCTCCGCATTAACGTATTGAGTCTGAGTTGCGCATGGTCTACTGTGCGTCCAGCGACTAGCGCCGCGACATCGTCCGTCCAACAATAAAGAGATGATTCTAAGCGCACTCTTTGTTGTGAAAGAGTGCTAGTCACTTGGCGCCTTTGATGGGTTGAATGTAAATCTGGTCACTTTCCATCATGTGCAGAAATGTTCAGGTTTTCCGGGAGGAATTTACCAAAAGTGGCACTATTATGGATGGTGTCACTGCATTTGTGCTTCACTTTTACTTTTTTCGAACACACATTTTGAGGGAAAAATGGCGCCCGAAAGTGTCATTTCGTAGCTCGTTAGGTTGTTCCACTTTTTGGGGCTAAATTTTACACTATTTTCTTTTCGATTTGCCCTCGAAATTTCTATTGAATACTTGAAAAGTTCAGCGATACGACCGAAATTTCAGACCAATCCGATTGAACGTGCAACCAAGAATATTAAATATTAAAATATATTACCCCATTTTGAACCTGCACGCTTAGTGGCGCCAAAAAATTAAAAGGAAGTTGTAGCATTTTAAAAATGTTTGTTTTTCTGTCCATGCGTGTTATTTCGTTCGAGCGTCTTCGACTTAAAAATAGACTAATTATAAATAATACTTTTACCCTTTTCAATGCGTATTTTCCGTCAAGTATTTGCTCTTATCCCAAGTGTTGGTTTATCTTCGAACCGAAATGGACTGTAATGTAGGAGAAGGATTGGAAATAGTTGATATTTTACGAACAATCCTATTCCGGATAAAAGATAATGGGGTTTTCTTCTTTCTTGTTTAGTGAGGGTATTGACCACATAGAAAACAGATTCATTTTCATTGCCAAACGGATCCGCAGGTGTTATTTCAACACCTGCGGAACATTTTATTTATAACTAAATATTTTCAGCTGGAACGAGATAACAATTTACTTGATGTCAACTTGAATAATTGATTGACTGCGTAAATTGAAATAAGTAAATCCATCATTTTGTTATTTCCATTATTCAACGTGCGTCACTAATACAATAGCAATCAATCAATCTGCATATTTTTCTCTTCAATTTACACTTCCGTTTAACACACACATTCATAGTACTTACTCTCAATTTTCCAAGCTTCCCAAAGCAAATGCAAAATAAATTGAAAGGGTTCCCATTAGTCATGCAATTCACTTGAAATCATTCGCCAACCTTAAACATCTATCTATAATATAATCAACCCACAATATCCTTTAATTTTTATTTCTTATTTTTTCTCTATCCTTGCAACCAAGCAAATAATTTCACCAACCGACCTATCGACCGGCCCATAAATCAACTCCCTTCAAAACAAGTTCCGAAAATGGATAAATCTTCGACGAGATGAAATGAAACTGCCCGGGAAAGCTTTGAATAATCATCAATATTCGCAAAATAACAGCATTATCCTCATCATTTGGTTTTTAAGACATGTGTCTTAAATAACAGCAAGTCCTATAAATTTTAAGAGCTTCTAAAAAGTCATCTCATCCTCCTGTAGATGTTGTCGTTTACTTTTGTATTCGTTTTGCGTGAGGGGGTGGGGGGTAGGTGGTGTTGTTGGAAGTGTATTAAGGATATTGCTTGTTGGCTATTTTTTATTAGTATTTACTGCCGGCATGCCGACGCTTGATCTTTGCTTTCAGGAGTTGTTAATTGGAATTTACCTTTTCTGTGGAGGTTGTAGCACTCGATACAGTAATTAATGGTTTAAACATTGAACTGTAGGGCGGGAAAAATCAATTTAATTTCCTTAGTGGATGCCTAGTGTGTCATTGGTTTTTTTTTTGTTTTATGTTTTTAAGGAAAGTTTTAACTGCTTTAGAAAGCAACGGATAATAAATGAAACTTGAATAGGATTTTATTCGTTCTTTATGTTTTCTTTTCAAAAAGGATGTGAGATGTGATGCTTGAGGTGACCTTTACTTCAGCTGAGGACGATATCATGCTTACATCAAAGGCAAGTGTAGTACTTACCCGAATAGATGTTTCATTTGATCATAAGATTAAGGAATAAGCTTTTATATTCGCCACATGGCTACCTTGTAAATGATTTCGCTTGTATTAAGACCGTTTTGTAACAGCTCCTAAGTGTATATTAGTATGTTTGTTACTTTTTGTGTTGAGAAAATACTCACTTTGTCTTGACTTTCATTGTTGCCAACTACTACCAAATAAACGTTTCTTATCTTCCATTTGCTCCTTGTCCAGAAATATTTTTTATTGGTCAGGTTGCATGCAGATTTTATTTTAAGTGGTTAAAACTGTAAATACACCTACGATTTGGTTTACGAGGAAGACAAATAAGTTAAAATCGGATTTCTAAAATTTCGTTAAATCCACAAATCACTAGCTAAGTAAGTATTATATAATATTTAAAACAGTATAATGACATTCAAAAACCGCTCAAAGAATATTGGGTTATTTAGAATTTTAATAATGGGTTAACCAAAATATTGTAATTGACAGATCCTTGAAGGTATCAAAGTATTACGACCGTGATTGAGCTTTATTTGCTTTGTAAGTCAGAACCATTTTCATTTTCCGACTCCTGGACTCGAATTATTGGTGTGAGCCGGAAGATTCGTTTGATTGGGCGTGGCGAGAAAAAATCTTCGTCAAAATTTATTTTTCAACTCCTTTAAGCTTAGCTATGTTCGCTTCATTAAAATTGTTCAGTCCATCAACTCATGTTCTATGTAGCAGTTCCTTTAATTGAGAAAATTTATACTGCATTGGTACCCTAGATCTAAAACTTTAATCTACTAGAGCATATTAAATATAAACAAGGATTCCAAGTCATCAAAAAAATCCAAGCGAACTTTTAAGGAAATGGCTGGACAGTTGAGAGATACTATTATGACATGAAACATTTTGCAGGGTCGTGAAAAGGTTGAAAACGAGAGCTATGATCGCAAACTTAGAACAAGAATAACCAAGGACTTGGAGTGTGTGGCGCATGGAGTTAGTGCGATTTAGCACTTTGACTCCCTCTTGTCTGTGATCATTATATACCCACTCAACCTATCGCGGTCTGTCTTTGTCTACTTGAAATATTATTATATAATCTGGCGGATATTCGGGTATTTAGAATTTTGTTTCGTGTGCATGGTTCTTAGGAACGCCATGATACTGTTTTCGTGGTTGTCTATTGTGTGAAATAGCTTTAAAGCCTTGTCTCGTACGTATTTCTTGACTGTCTCTATTTTGATGTCTTTGTATATTTCCGTGTTTCTTACATACCACGGGGTTCCGAAGATTTTCCTAATCACTCGATTTTGGAAGGATTGGAGTGCTTTTTTGTTTGTTTTTGTCGTTTGGTAGAAAGCGGAACTACCGTACAGTAGCGTCGGTCGTATAAAACTAGCACTCAGTTTTTCAAGCTACGTTTTTTCGATGCCAGAAGAGGATGGAGTGAGGGTAGGAGGCCTATGCAATGTCCTCGTTTGTTATGTATGTGCTGTTTCCAAGTAAGTCTGTCGTCGAATGTAAGTCCGAGGTATTTCGCCGTTCTGTTCCATTTTATGGGTTCGTAATCGATTGTAATTGTTTGTGGATTTTGTCGTGGCTTCCGGGTTATGAAGATGGCTTTTGTCTTGTCTGGGTTGATCTTGATCTTCCATCTGCGAAAGTATTTTAGATGGGTGTTCGTTGAGCGTTGCAAATTTGACGTTATGAAGATACAGGTGTCATCAGCGTACAGTGATATTTTTACTGTTTGGGGCAGAGTGGGAAGATGTGCAGTGTATATATTGTAAAGGACCGGTGAGATGGGTGATCCTTGAGAGACTCCAGCTTCAATGGGTCGCAGGGTTGATAGGCAGTTGTTAATGGAATGTTCTACATTGTAGGAAAGAGCCAATGATTTGGGTGAGATGTAGTGGCAAGTTGAGTTCATGCATTTTGAAGATTAGTCCTGCATGCCAGACTTTGTCAAAGGCTTTGGCTATGTCAAACATAACCAGTCCTGTTGACTTCCTGCATTCTAGACCTGTTCTTATGTGCTGGACCACCCTTACGAGCTGGAGCTCTGTGGAATGATTTGCTTTGAAGCCGAATTGCTCTTCCGGTATGATATTTCTATCATATAATGCCTCGGTAAGACGATGCCAAATCACCCTTTCTGCAATTTTTGCCATCGATGAAAGGAGGATAATTGGGTTCCAATTTTGTGGAAATGTTGGGTCCTTTTGAGGCTTCGGAAAAACAATAATTGTTACTGATTTCCATGCTTTAGGATACTTTCGCAGCTGGAGAATTGCATTTATTATGTCCGTCAGTGCTTGTAGTATATTGTCAGGTAGCCATTTTAGCATGGTATTCGTTGTTGTGTCATTCCCCAGTGCTTCACGTTTGTTTAGTGTTTGTACTAGTCCTTTGATTTCGTATATGTCTGTTGGCAGTATTGTTTGGTCGTTGATTTCGTGTGATCTCAGGAGCCTGTCGGCCGAATCTGATATGCCATCCACGAAGTTATCATCCTTGTCTTCCGACGAATTTTCCTTGAATTGCATTTCAAGGGAGTCCGCAAATGCTTCGGCCTTATCTGCACTGTCGTATTGTAGTCCGTTTGGGCCATGTATTGGAGGTAGTTGTATCCTGTCTCGCAGTCGAAAATATTTGGATACTCTCCAGAAGTTGTCCGAACCAGGGTCAAAGCTTAGCAAAAAGTTTTCTCATTGCTCATTTCTGAATTCGCTTATTTTGTCACGTATTTTGTTTGTTAGTCGTATAGCTCTCACTCTTTGTCCAGGGTCACCTGTGTACCTGGCTCTTCTCCGAACTTTGTTCCTTTTCTTTATGAGTTTTTTAATATTTTCTGAGTAGGGATTTTCTAGGTCGTAGGGATTAATAACCAAGGACATGTTAATCCGCGTTAAAAAAGCGTCTTGAGCGCGAGCGGTGTCTACCTATCAATGAAATTCTATCTGAGTTTAATGTGAATATCCAAGTTCCTCTGGTGTAAGGATTTAAGTTTCCACAAGGCGCGCAATACGTGAGTTCCTCGACATGTGAGGAAAAACTGCATCTTGTATAGGTATGCCTCCGTTTCCTTGTTAAATGTCAAGAACAGGGAGACTCATTTTTCACTCACGTTACCACTTCAAATAAAACGTGGGTAAACCACTATACCTCTTAGGCGAAATTCGAATGAAACTGTCGGCTGGGAATGTCCTAGTTCTAGGTTTATTTGTAATCAATGCGGCTTGCTCTGTCTCAATTTTTTCGCGTGGCAGCAGGACAATCAGTAAGGCTTCTAACTGACATTTTAAGTAAGGAAATACAAGAATATCACCACAAGGAACATGACTTACCAATAAGAGAAGTAAATCTCTTTTATACCAATACTCATCGTTACAGACCAACCATGGTTGGTCGAAGTTTGATTGTTTGATTTCCTTACAACTTGGCGCCCCGCGACTTTTGCGTCTTCGGTCTTCACGAGGAAGCTTTAAGAGTGGAGGCAACGAATCAACAAGGCAAATCCAAATGTGGGCAATTGGCTAGAGGCACTCTGTGCATTTTCAATGCCATTGGCGCTTATATCAAGTGGAACATTTTCTGAGCTTAAGTATTCACGTATGCGACCTTGCTTATATTAAGCACGTATGAGACCCTGCTTTATATAATTCGTAAATGATATAGCTGCTACTTCTGTCGCTATCGAGTCCGTATTTGTCGTATGTGCGGAGCCTTCAGCGCCTTTAGAGCTAGTGATGTGAATCATCGTGAGGACATGTAGCTCTACAAAGATACTCTTGGAACTATTAAAGCGACTACACGCGCAAGTAGAAATCGTCAAGGCAATCACTTCCTTTTCTGTGTGCCAAATAGTATAGCAAGCAGTGTAAAAAAGGACGATGTAAATCAAGGAATAGTTGAACGTTTGATGTGCTGCTGCAGGAAGAATTTAGTTTATTATATATTATCATAAAGTTTCAGTTTTTAAATTTGGAGTAATAAGATAAAAAATAATACTTTTAATACCCTTCTAGTACAAGAATTTCAGAAGAATGTTTTTCACTGAACATTGAGATTCTGTAAGTAATATTTTCACATTTTTATGCTCTACAAAGTAATTTCCATGTTCAACACATGGACTTAATTATTCACACGCAAAACTTCTCGTTCTAGCGCTTCAAGTCGTAAAATGCACCAAGATAAAAAGTCATGACTATGGAAGTCATGCTTCCATATCCTCGGTCAAACGCGTGATCACTTTCGTACTTTCTCTCTCCTGCTTTTTCTGGTAGATTTATAGTGCATAGGAGGTAGAGCAGTGTTCTCCAGTTTACTTCAATTATTCGGATGTTTTATAGTAAGCTTAGTACGCTCCTTTATTACAGCAGCTATGTAAAAGGACAGCAAAGTTTTAGGTACTTGATCTTGATGTGACCCGACTGTATCTGGCATTTGATGCAGGACCGAAAAATTATAATAATTTAAAATAATTAATTCACCAATGTAACGAGTACTGGTGAAAGTAGAGATTTTAAAGGTAAAGTGAAGGCAGGAGGAGCCTAATAGAAACCCGATATATTCCTTATTAGGAATCACAACACAGTGTTCCTAGGTAAAAAAGATTACTAGGTACAGTAAAAAAATTACTTCCAGGTCTCATAAAATTTCTTATCCAATATCCTTAATCAAACACGTAACACATTTTCAGAAGAAACCGAGAGAAAAAAAATATACTCATGGAAATAAAGACCGCAAAAACCTAATTATAACGAAATAGCCTGCAAACTGAAAAAGCTCGTCATAGAAGAATGAAAAGAAAATTAATTTTCTTTTCAACAGGAGCAAATTTTCGTTTAGTTTCCATCAACATCTTACCTTGACCCTGACACCAAGTATACCTTCATTATTTACCTCATTACTGGCGTTGGTATATCAGAGAATGTGATAACTTTTGCTTTACTATGTAAATATGTTAGATCTGCATAAATAGAACAAAGGAGCGAAAAGACGAGTAAAACTGAAACGCGAGAGAAACTATGCAAGCAAGGTCTAGCAAATAGCCCAACACTTAGAACATTAGTGAAAATTACAGTCATTTCCTTTTGTTTGTAGACGGCTAATGGAAATTTTCCACGATTCATTTATAACAATATGGCGAAATCGTGTATAGTTGACTACGCAACTAAAGCACTATTCAAGGTTAAGGAGCCAGCAGCAAACTTTTGTATGGGAGAGTATGTTCACAAGGACCATTAATGGCTTCCTTTTGGCCACGACATGTGACAGTTATTTTGTTATAATGACTTACCGCAGCGTATGCGAGTACATCGACGAAAATGTGTTTTGTGATGGAAACTATTAATCAGGGTATTTGCGGTTATTAAAGTTGTTTTGAAAGCATATTATAACAAAATTCAAGAAATCTCGTTGAAGAGGTTATGGTCGATGTATGGAAGGCAGGTTTCGAATGCAACGGGCATAACTTTTTAAACGAAATTGGGTGCTGAAATTTTCAACTTTTGGAAATAAATTTAATATTTTTGTGGGTTTAGTAAACACTCAGAGAGTTCTCCTCAGCATGATGAAATATTAATATCTTCATTATGTTTTTTTAACGATTGAGTTGAAGTTAAATTTGACTAGTATGTCTCATATATGCACTAGTAATACGTCTCGCTCTTAGTGTGTCCAAATAACAACAGAAGGACTGCATAATAAAAACTCTAACTGACATACTGAATCCACCATTGATTTCTGATCAAAGTAAGAATATATAATTATTGGTCCATGGAACATTCCGTCGTTCCATGTCACTTTCTTTTTTCCATCCACAGACGCGTTTCGGCGTTGTGCCGTCTTTGGTCTGATGTTCCGTGAGAACAGCGAAGGTAGTGCACCGACGAAAGTCGCAGAAGGTTTCAGTATCTATTTGGTTAAAGGTCAACAATATCCTGTACGTGGAATACGAGGTTTGTTCAAAAAGTATCGCGAATTTCATGTTTTTCAAGAATTATTTATCTATTCATGAATATCTACTTTGTCCCCTTCAAAGTAATCCCCGTCAGACATTATACACTTGTGATAACGTTTTTTCCAATCCTCGAAGCAAATTTTGAAAACTCATTTTTTGTGATCTTGTTCAGCTCCTTCTTTGATGCTGTCTTTATCTCCTCAATCGTGGCGTCAGTTTTGTCAGCCTCAATCTTCAGTTTTGGGAACAAGAAAAAGTCACAGGGTGCCAGGTCTGGGTAATACGGAGGCTGCGCCATTATTAGAGTGTTGTTTTTGGCCAAAAATTCGCGCACAAGTAACGATGTGTGAGCAGGGGCGTTGTCATAGTGCAAAAGCCAATTTTTGTTCTTCCACAAATCCGTGCGTTTCTGACGGATTGCTTCTCGCAAATTGCGCATTACTTGAAGACCATTCCTTATTGACCATTCTACCGTGCGGTAAGAACTCATAATGTACCATGCCCCTGCAATTGAAGAAAACTGTCAGCAAACCCTTCACATTCGACTGAACTTGGCGTGCTTTTTTCGGTCCCTCTGAGAACATTTTGTACCACCGATAAACGTTGCTATTGTCCAAAGTAGCTTCGCCGTATGCAACAGTCAACATTCTGAATGCATCCGCGCACTTTAAGTTGTTCTTCACACATAATTTAATACAAATTCTTTGATTCATTTTTTGGGATAGACGAAAATCGAAGACAAGCTAAAACACGTCCACGCGCAATAACTGTCAAAAACTGACTGGACATTCAAAATGGCCGGAATTAGCAACATAAGTGAGTACCAACATAACGCCACCAAAAGATAAAAAATCGAACATACGTAGCCCGCGAAAATTCAAAATTCGCGATACTTTTTGAACAAACCTCGTACATGAATATGAAATATGAAATTATTTGACGTTAGGATATGGGGCGATTAATTTGTAGATGTTCAGAAAATCAGTTCTCTGTATTTGTAGTAGAGATTACCATAAGTACGGTGATTCATTATGAAAATTAATTTGGAAATTTTGAAATTTTTTGTAGCCATGCGTAGGCCGTGTTTTAAACATTTATTGAAACAATCGTTATGTCGTTTGTTTTTCGCAAAAAGTGTATCTAATGTTTTAGCTACTGTAAAGTGGCATATTCAGAGAGAAAGGAGTGCGCAACAACTGACAAAAGTTCAGTTTTAGTCATTTGTTTACCTTTCGTTTGTGCGCATAAGGGAAACGTCAAAGTGGCCGCAATATTCGAATATTTCGAGTCACCAATAGTGTCTTAAATTTAAAGAGTGGTCCTGAGGTAAGTGTTTTATTGTGAAAACCAGCAAAAAGTGCAGGAAAATGGTTTTGCGGTAACGAGAGTTTCGTGTTGATGGTTGCTGGGGTGCGTCCTTATTTGTCACATATGTTTAGTATTAAGTCTACTACTATCACAGATAGCTCCACATTATCAATGAAGAGGTTTAGTTGGAGGGTTATAGTTGCAGATTAGGTGTTCAAATCCCAGATAAGTGGTGGGATTAGATGTCAGAAACGGCCGTCCGTTGAGAGAAAGAATATGGTAAGGCGATAGATAATTTTTAATTTTAAAATATCAAACAGAAAGACTGATGTGGCGCGTCCTTTGGGATAATCTCAACTCGACATCACTGGCTCTGTTATCGATGAATTTTAATAGTGAAGTATTGGTATAAGGTTCGGTTTATTGGTTTTGTCCGTCATTAAGTAAGTTTGTCCAATTGATGGATTAATTTAATTGAAGGATTGAATGCCACGAGACGCTGCTGCATTTTTATTTTTTTGGGATAGGAAATCCTAAATTCCCGGAAAGAGTGCTATCATAGCAATACCTTTGAAGCGAATTATTCAGTAATTATCATCAAGTCATCAAGATTTTTAAACTGGTTCTTTTACTTCCCTCGCTCCTGAAGTTGTAATTCTATTCAAGTTTCACTTCTAAAATAAAGATTTAGCAGACAATAATTCCTAATGTACTTGGAAAATGTAAATCTGACTCAATTTATTTTAATTTGTTACGAGACTGTCTAGAAGTATCCTGAAGCGATTTTTCTTTTCCATTATTCAAGCAAATTTATGAGGGAGAAAGGAATATTGATGACGTAAATGTAACCGAGAACAGTCGAAAATACAAAATTGTAACTAAAATAGCGCCTGTTCCGTAGGCACTTATCGACTGAATTATCATAGGAATCGCGAGACTCGTGATTGGAAATCACGTTATGTTACCTAATCTTAAATTCACCTCCACCACATCGTAACGAACAAATCGGCCCCTTGGGAAATGATAAGAAATGAAATCGAAGCACATCGGCAATTTCCATGATTCTTGTAATCAATGTTGAACTTTGGCAATTCATTTTACGCCGAATTAAATCTTTTCTTGCTTTTTGAAAGCTTTGATTTACTTCTAAGCAAACTTAAGTCGTTGCGCGTACATTAGATGGAATCGCGCTTTGGACATCTGCTTCGAGGACAAGTGCACGAGCCTTGGCATAATTTAAGCGGTGTAAAAGGAGCGTTGAAGGTTTATACTATGCACATAAGAAACTTAGAAGGAATTATCCAACCCTCAAGTTCTGGCCAAGTTTATACTCAAACAAAGGCTCAGATAATTATTGGTCGACGCAGGTCGATGAATAATTGAAGGAATAACAATTCCTGGGTGTACTATTAAATGCTTTCCAAACAAACACCGAAAAACTGACTACGAATCGAATTCAACCCTAGAGCTAATGCCACAAACAAATTCGTTTTTTACGAATTATCGCTTGGTCGGTTGGAAAATTGTAGGCAATTTTCTTTTCAAGCAAACACCACCAACCACAACCATCATTTTCGCCTTTCGCCATCCCAAATAAAAAGAAATACCAGCAGCAGGTTGCGGTGCGGAGAGTTAGAGAAGAAGACAGTCCTTAAATAATTTACTGTGCACCAATTTGACTTTGAAGCTGAAGCTTTTATGGATGGTCGAGCTGGAAGAGCCCACAAAAGCTATATCAATCGATCCTTCATTTTCTGTTTGGCCTTTTATTAGCATCAGGATTTACTGAAGCCACATCGAATCAAAGTTGTGGTTGCCACATGCCAGGAGTTGTGAAACAAAGAGTCCTGTAAAGCAGCCAGCAAGCAGCAAGTAAAGATTTAACAGGACTCGATGATGGTGGCACTTGGAGAAATTGTATGTTCTATACAAACATTCTCAAGCTATCAACGACACAACATGTTGGCATAGCCGACAAGGATACTCAATGGCATTGTATGTCCGTGCGGTGGAAATGGTTCGATTGCGTTGCAAATCAATTGACAGCTTGAATTAGATGACTTTCGGAATAGTCATTGTAGTCGTCATCAAGAAAGCAAATAGAAAAACCGCCGGTCGATAAACAATGGACACAACAATTAATGTGGGAATTAATGTTAGGAGAATTTTATGGAGTGTTTACGTAATTATGTAAGTTGTTCGCATGGATGTTGGTGCTTTTGGAATGTCCATAGAAAATGAAATCCAATCAATGTGTAGTAGTAGTATGTGTGTTCAACAACAACAAAAAGGGACGACGATATTTAAGCAGCAGCTGCATTCTTTGTTATAAATTAACGTAATCTGGTAGCTTTTACACTACTGATAAAACAATGTCTCTGGCGAAAGTCAAATGTTTTTTTGTCTACTCAGGCTAAAGTAATTTGCATATTGTGTTGGAAGGCCGTGTAGAGTGTACTCTGAAGTGTCCAATCAAGACTCTACACTTGTGTTTTTTATGTTTTCAAATCTGGGGTAATTATTTTGGCCAAGACAGTTTAGTTGGACGAAGACAGTTTATCGCTGCTCGGATTGCGAGATTGGAGGACGCGGTCAATGGAACGAGACAGTTGGAGGAGCTTTTTGCAGGAAGTGAAGGTCCGAGAGGGGCTGTAATGGTAAGAAGAAGAACAAGAAGATACTTTTTGCATTGGTATCCCTGTTGCAGAAATTTGTGTCGAACCGCAACTGATTAACATAATGGGCAGTAAATCAAAGATATGGTGCTAATAGATCACATCATATACCATAACCTTTTTACCGAAATGAAATACTCGAAAAAGGAGACAGAGAGACAAGGTTGTCTGCAAGGTAATCCATATCATTTTGATTACCTTTTCAAAAAATATTACATACACATGTAACGCAGTTCGCCAAGTTCAAAAATGTAATAAAGCTCACCAATAGCTATATTTTTCTTGGTTTTATCATTTCTTAAGATCATCTTCTGCTGAAACAAGGAGTCTGGTGCAAGTATACGCAAATAAAATAATCACGAGCGAAGGTTTATTACATAATTTAAACGCGATCGATATTAAACTACACCCACAAACTGTATGACTTTTTGACGATCCAGAGGTCTTCAAGATTGTACAACCGATTTTCAAAATAAAAGCTACATGACCTGGGAATGAATGAAGTATTCACAGTTGGGACTAAAGCGCGAATTCGAAGAGGAAGCCCTGAAATTAGACACGATGGTGACACATTGGTGAAACAAGGGAATCGCTCCTTGGATTTTCCATTTAACGAACATTGTCGATATTGAAGGAGCCACCACATACAGGAGGCCATGGTTTGATGAGGATTTTAGGACTACGATAATCGATACAGGATAGCGATGAGAGTACTCAAACTCAAGCAAAGAATGAACTCTTAAATAACTGTTTAATTTTTCACGACTGTTTTATTATACGGGTTGTTATAATTATAATTGTTTTCGCTGACATAAACTGATAATTAATATTTAATACATTAATAATAGATGTATAAATATGAAAAGCCGGTTTTTTTCTGCTTGAAATATGCATTTATTTGAATAACAGAACGAATGAATTCAATAATCAAAGTATTGGCCATCGTTAGCTACGACTTTTTCCCATCTTTCTATCAATTGATGGATTCCGTCCCAGTACCACTTCTCATTTTTTGATGCTTACCACTCATCAAGCCAATTTTTAATTTCTTTGTAAGGATTGAAGTGCTGTTACGAAAGAAAATAGTAGTCAGAAGGAGCCAAGTCTGGCGAATACGGCGGGTGGGGCAGAACTTCCCAATTAATGTTTCCCAAGTAGTTCTGGACAGGTATTGCATCATGCGGTCGAGCACTGTTACGTTAAAAAATGACTTTATCATGTCTTTGGTGAAATTCTGGTCGTTTTTCCTTAAGTACGCGGTTCAATTTGATCAGTTGTTGTCGGTAACGTTCGTCAGTAATAGTCTCACCAGGTTTCAGCAGTTCGTAATACAAAGGTCCCTTACTATCCCATCAAATACATAGCAAAGTCTTTTCCCCATGAATATTTCGGACTGGTTGTGATGTTGAAGGCTGGCCTGGGTCTACCCATGATTTTTTCCGCTTGGGATTGTCGAAATAAATCCACTTTACATCGCCAGTAACAATCCGATGCAAAAACCATTTTCTTTTCTGTCTGGCAAGCAAAATTTCACAAATGGTTTTTCACCTTTCGATGTCTCTTTCTTTTAATTGATACGGCACCCATTTTCCAGCTTTTTGGATCTTTCCCATGGCTTTTAAACGTTGTGAAATGGCTGCCTGAGTAACTTCTAACGCTTCTGCCAACTGTTTTTCCGTTTGTGTGTTGTCTTCATCCGATAAAGCTTGCAAATCTGTATCTTCGAATTTTTTTTGGTGGTTTTCCATGGTCTTTGTTGCTGACATCGAAATCGCCACTTTTAAATCTTTTAAACCATCATTCACAAGTGCTTTGAATTGGGGCATGTTCACCATATGCTTCCACTAACAATCCATAAGTTTCTGCTGCCGTTTTGTTCAAATGAAAGAAGGTTATTAGACTTCCCCGCAAAACTTCTCACTTCTGGCACGTAATTCGACATTTTTGATGCGAAAAAAAAACTATGTTGTTTGTACAATCAAAACCTATGACATACTGGAATTTGTTGACAGATGTTTACCATCCAAAATGCCATATTAGTTATCCCGGACACAAACCATATGTAATGGTTATGCCATCAGTTAGTAAAATCCGCATTTCATATTTATACACCTAATAATATATTTCATTTCATTTCATTATTTTAAACAATAATTATTTCATGCTATTACAAATTTGCTATGTCCCCTGTTATGCCACATATGAAATAGGAAATTCAACTATGAATCCGAAGAGGATTATGCTTTCTTCTGCGTATTAAATAGAGATGAATTTTTAGACGGATACCAATCTAATGATGAAAACATTCAAAAGGTCAGTTTAATGATTTGATCACTGAATTAAAAAACAAGGGAGTAAAAAAATAACGTCATGTTTAACGAAAATACGAGAACATCTAACGCAACCATAAAAATTTTTATCCTTTAACATTCAATGTAAAGGGGTGTCCCGTATTCAACTTCGACTTCAAATAAAAAGGTCTGCCCCAAATTAACTTCACCATTGATTATTACCTTTCTTATTGATATCCTTTGTCCATTTGAACATCTTTCTTTAATTCATTTATTTCCATTATCGAACGTGGAAAATTCGTCGCCACTCATCGCATAAAACTCATCCACTGAAAATTGAAATAGGCTTTTATATAAAATAGAAAGTCCATAAGGACGCGCGTAAATAGTCCTCCCCCGTTTTATACTCTTCAGGTTTAATTAATCTAATCGTATTAAAAATTTGCGCTGCACAGTTTACGACCCATTTTTTCCTATTCTATTGTTTCGCATTTTTTTACGACCACCTATCTCGTAAATTTTCACCTCAAACCCGTTATAACAATTGGCAGATTGATGATGGGGATGAAAAGTAGGGGAGAGAATGGGAGAGAAAGGGATGTACGTGCTAGGTTGCGTATATCTGAAAATTGAATCACCGTTTACCAGCCACCATAATTTTTCCCAGTCATTTGTTAAGTTTTTTGCTGGAATTTATAAAGCTTTTGATTATGATGGTTATAGAGGGTGGTTCTACTGGTATCTAGGGCAGACTAGGTAGCCTTATGATGTGGTGTCAGTCACTCAGATACTTTGGAAAAGATAATATCTCGTTGCAACGACTTGAGTGCCCTGTTTTTCAGTTGCCGTTGGCGCTTTATTTCGGAATTATCAATTTTTTTTTGAACTTGTGGGTGGAAAATTGCACGTTTCGCGGTTTCATGCTCATGATGAAGATGTGAGGAGGGGGGGAATGAATTGGAACGATACAGTTAAAAGAGATATTGAGAGATAAGAATGCTTTAGAAGATGATGGTTATACTTAATCAGGAATAGTAAATTAAATTTAGCATGATCGTTAGACTGGGTGAATTAGTTTGCACTTCGAATTTCTTTTGAATTCACTTCATTGATGGTATGAAATACAAGAAAAAAATGGAAAAAGATTAAGAACAAATTTCCAAAAAGGAATACAAAAAAAAAAACATCCAACAGTGTTAAAATAATGGGGAATCTGCGTTTATTTTACTTGATTTTTAAACCATTCACAATTTGTCTATCAATCGAACCATGTTAACCTGAATTAGAGCCGAATAGTAATTTGGCGCCGTGGTCCTTTTCAGAATAAAATAATAATTAAAAAGTCAATAATTATTTGGTCAAGATGAATAAAAGTCAATAATTATTTGGTCAAGATGAAAAGCTATGTAGGTGGTGTTCGAATGCAAGCAATAGTATCCGAATTAAGGAGTAACTTTGAAATGTAGAGTGATACAGAATAAAAAGTGAAACTGAATTTATGAATACTCAGAGAAAGTTCAAAGCAGTTATTACGGTCCAAGACTACTATCGCCTTTTAAACCCAGATCTCTATGGAAAATTATTTGTTGGTCGATGAGAAAGTGCCGAAAGTTACTTTTTCTTCCATAATAGTTATATATTTTGTTGTTTACCCATGTCAGTGTTTCGCAACGCTTCGCATTGATGCAATGATACAACCATAGCATGGAGGCATACGGTATAGAAAAATATATTCCTGTGCATTGTTTTATCACCGTTTTGAACAATGTACTGATGATATTTTCTCCATTTTTTTCAAATTTTCGAAACTGAAAACTTGTGATTACAAGTAGCCGAAAAAATAAAAACTAAATCTCAATTTGAACTGCGAATCGAAACCTATATGACCTCAGAAAAATCACAAGAAATAGTCATGCAACTAACCCATAAGGGTTTGATGATTCAAAAGTTTTTCACCCGAACAACAAATCACCTAAAAAAGGTAATTTTATCGTTTGAGATTTATCGAAATGGACATTACTATACTCCTTTATATGTCACCTGAATTCAGAATCTTAAACGGAAAACAATTAATCATGTCATCAAACAGCTTTCGGCAACTGCTTAGACAACACTTCAGCTTGTTGTTTCTCATTTATTTTGGCTTCAATGTGATTAGGGTCGAATTGACATGGTAACTT
This sequence comes from Stratiomys singularior, assembly GCA_954870665.1. Classification (NCBI taxonomy): domain Eukaryota; kingdom Metazoa; phylum Arthropoda; class Insecta; order Diptera; family Stratiomyidae; genus Stratiomys; species Stratiomys singularior. The sequence continues at coordinate 4,803,502 of OX940881.1, read as the reverse complement.
CTTAGAATATAAATTTACCTTAAGACTGATAAATAATTCTCGATTTGTTTTGCTTTTCACCCCATTTGCAACGATCATTCCATTGAGTGTAAAAATAAAATTGAGATATGTATTGAGTTCAGCATTGGCTTCATTTCGATGAGGTTGTTGTCCTTAGGATGAGTTTCCCTGAATAGCAAACACGTGGTCAATAAATCTCGTGTCCCATAGTGGAGGTTACTGGAAATTTGCAACTGCTTACATTAAATTTGGGAAATTTTCAATTTGCCCGAAACATATCTAACTGCAGGCGGAAACACAACTGAGACTCGTTAAAAGAATAAAAATATGAGCTAGATGCGAGGAACAAAGGAAACTTTCAAAGTTTGCAGGAAGTATTTTGTAAACTAGGTCAAATGAGTTTATTTCTCCACTTCTATTTGTTATAGCAGGTTGCTTTCGTCCTTGCATACTAAGAGCCTATTGTCGGTTCGTAGCGTCCATGAGTCCATTTGATGAAACAGGAAACTTTGTGAAAATGTTTTGTAAAAATGAGTCTCCAAAGATCAAAGAATGAGTATGTTTTTAATTTTATTATTGTTCTTGGAGATTCACTGTTGGATACAGTATTGGTGAGCGTTGTTCTTCAACTTCCTATATAGGGCGAACATTTTAGAAATTGTCCATACGATTTCACTACGAATGCAAAAGAGCGATTTCCGCATCAGGGTCACAACATATTCTAACTACGTTGAAATTCAAACATTTCAAGAATGTTAATTGGTGCGTATGTAACGTAAAATTGGAAGTAATTGGTGCGATTATGGGCTCTAAAGACAGCCTTGCATTAATGAACTCTAAGTAGACATGCTTTACAGAGCTATCAATAGGAAGTGAAGTTTTAAATAAATTATTTGGCTTACCAGCTGTTTCTGACGGAGGATTGCAAGGCTTGGTGACATTGGAATTTATTCTTCAATTCTGCATTGGATTTTTTTAGTTTCGATCACTACCACACCATAATTAAACTAATTTTCATCTAAAAAATAGTAATGTCAGAAGTTACACCATTTTTTGGAGTATTGTTGCTCTTGGAATAAAAGCATGGAACATTTGTCACGTTTGACAGCGGACTATATAAACATCTGTCTAAAGTCTATAAGAGTCCCGTAATTCGCTGCCGCATTGTACATTTATGGGAAACGAGTTAGCGCTCTTGGCTTTCAATTTTCAAGACGCTTTAATGGATGCAACATTTTTTCAGAAGATAACAAACGAAATATTAACAAAGAAACTTCGCCATGAGACGATTTCTTAAGCTTATCCTTGATAAGGCATTGTGGTTGTGTGCTAGTATGATGATACTTAAACGTCAAAATCATGTCAAAGTTATGATCAAAAGCGAATTTACCGTTTCACAACAGCCAGGACTATCTTTTGAATTGCACTAGTTTGACTCTCAAAGTAATTGATTTTTGAAACCTGCCATTAGAAATTCAAAAAGATGAAAATTAAACTTGTTAAGAAATTTACACATCCTTAAATATTCGTCCGGATACGAATGATCGCACTGATATATCATCTAGCTCTCTGCCCGTTGGAGTAGAAACGACATGATACACGCATAGCTTTACATCTGAAATGAAAAATGAAGAAAATACTTTTCATAGTAAGTAATCTCCTTTTTCTGAAAGTGAAACGAAGCGAAGAATAAATTCATCACATTGTTGTCGTCCTCATCCTGTGTAAAGTTCATGCACGCAGTTTTCTTTCGTTCGAATTATGTGTTTACTACTTTATGCGTTTCGCCTGCTGTGGGAGTCACAGCGACTAGACTCATAAGATTTTATCCATAGAATCGTGGACATTTGGTCCTTCACTTTCTCCATCTTCTTATATATTCTTCTTCATTTTTACGGGTAAAAGTGGTGATGGTACGTTTAGCTTGAGACGATTCGTATCTGCTCCATGATGAACAAACAGCCCTCGTTTGTGGAAGTACGGAAAAAATAGAATGAGACACAATCTTTTTTTCTGACATATCTCAACATCAGGAAAGGATAAACATTTGTCCTAGTTGAAATATAAAAAAGGCGAAGAATACCAGCGATTTTTTATCTTTCAGGAAGCCAATTTCACTTTGTTATACAGGGTACGTGGCGATTTTTCTTATCATGCTTTGCCTTCCTTTGAATATTGTGCAAATGGCAGATTTGAATATGTGCGAAGAGAATGAAGAATAAAGTAAGCAATTATTTTCGGATTCACATCAGAATATTTGCATTGCATGACGCAGTTTTTTTTTGGTTGTCTAAGAAAATAATGTTGTACACATGTATGTAATGTTTTGGCCTTCAAATATTTAAATTTGAAAAATTTACCACACATTTCAATGCTGCACTTTCATCACTAGCATGTTCCTTTGAATGGACTCCAAGAGATCATTTTTAACTTAACCATATCTTGAAGTAGTCTTTATTTGGAGCTTGTACGATGGAACATAATTGCTTAGTTCTTATTTGTGAGACGTTTGATCGTCAGGAATTAAATGACGTTCTTTGACAGATACTTCACTCTTGTCAATGTGAGAAGTCTTGAAAATTGACTTTCCCTAGTTGTGGGTGACTATGATGGCAGCTGGTTTCAATTTATTGCAGTAATTAACACATCGAAAATAGTGCGACAGTGACCATAGTTGTTGGCATAAGATTATTTGAGACCCATTACAAAATTGTGTTTAAGATGGAGTTTGGGTCAGATACAAGTGGTTTGTCAATTTCATGAATAATACAAAGCATCTAAGTACCTCAACTGACGGAAGCTGGCTATTCTCACAAGTCTAATCGCATATAGCATTCTGTTTTTAAGAAAGGACCGTTATTCTTGTTTAAATGTATCACGGAAAAGTAATTTTTCAAGAATAATTACTCTGAAGTGTCCTCAAAGATCTCAATTGCCTCTATTTGGATTTACGAGCAAGGGTCATTTGATTTTTGCAATGAGAATATTTTCTGCAATGAGTCTGCAAAAATTATTCTCACCAGGTTCGCAGCTTTATTAAAAAATTTTCCATTAATTATTTTGGAAGACTGCGGTTGCATATCTTTAACGTGCTTCTAGTTACCATGTTTTTGAATTTGGCAGAGATTTTCTGTATTTGACTTTAGCATCTCTCCTGTCATCAGTTGGCTTATGTCTAGGGTTATGGCATGTTAAGCTTTGGTTGCAGATGTTTTTTGTTACTAGCATTGTGTAGCACCCTTTATTTGGCATTTCTATCCTTTCGGGTCAAAAAACTAACAAATGACGTAACACACGCTAATAGGAGATGAAAAATCACGAGACCAAATCATAAAATCCATCAAACAAAATAATCACGCACTTCTTTTCAAATGCATTGAACAACCGTAACCTACTTGTGTGAATAACGGGTGAATTATCGCTGATTTATCGTGAAAAAAGTGCATATCGTTCAGGTGGAAGACCATCGCCAAGTATATTTTGAAAAAGGTAAACGGTTCGTCATGAAAGTGATTGAATCTCATGTTTTCATGGCAAGTTTGTTGATTCGTTTTCGTTTTTTTATCATTTTATTCATTGTTTACTCTCGTGTTCACGATCGAAACGTCAAAGTGGCCACGAAAAACGTTTATTGTCTGGAACTGAATGAAAATTACTTTCGCCAAAGCCAGACCCAAGCCCGACTGAAAAGAAAGATTCTGGTACTCAGATATGTAGTTTTGGTGCTGATATCATGGGGAAATACAAAAAATTTACACTTATCGGTAATGAAATTTGCTCGATGTAGAGTTTGGAACTTCTGTATTGCCTTTCGAATGTCAAAGCAGAGGCTACCAGACCGATTATTACGTACGGCTCCACCGGTGATCATCTTAAATACAGCCAAAGTTCGGTCTACCAAATTCACTACTCGTATTTCCATTTAATTCAGTAATAAAATTACAATAATAGCAATTAGCAATAAAGTTACACCGGCAATGATAAAATATTGTCAGATTAAACATCATCCTTATCGTACATTTGAATTCGAAGCTCTTTATCATAACTTAACTACTTTTGTTTCCATTGAATCCAATTTGGATCAGAATATTTTCATACATTTCCATATTCACAAGAATAATACTCATATATTCCCAATTTACATATTACATTTACATGTCGTTGACTTTAAATCATTTAATACAAACTCAAGGATACTTTAATGCCAGTGGGAGTGTATCAATTGAATATTGGCTCTTCAAAGTTAGAAGTGTTGAGAGCTTTTGTTTTATCCTGCTAACTAATAATGCTGTCGGTGGTACGGGAGGACTTTGTTTTAAACACGCGTCAGAAATGTATATTTACATAAAATTATTAAATATATACGTGTACATATGTGAATTTGTTTAGTTCCTTGTGTAACTATTCTGAGTTATATTAATTTGGTTTGTACAATTTTCATAACTTTCAAGTGGAAATACAATTATATCATGATAACTGATATACGCTCGAATTAATAGAGTTAACATGTTTTTGAAAGGTTTTAAGGTTTTCTGTTTCGGGCGGTGAGCAATTGAAACCACCCTGAGTTTATCATTGACAGTAATGAAGACCGAAGTGAATGAGATTCAGAGTGGGGACAGGAAACGCGATACTAAACATGACTCATTAAGGCAAATGAGACGAACGCTTTTGGAACGAGGTCTAGTCACCTTACGTCAGTCAACGACGATACAACTTGAAATTTGACAGCTACCCTATTTCCTTAAAATATAAACTCTACAATCATACAATCACTCTTCCTGCGTTTTTTTCTCGATTTTCGCGTGTATGAAAATATTGTGATCACTCCTAACAAACTTCGGCAGTTACTGTTTATCGTGTCTTCCCATCGAATCCTTGATGCTTGATCCTTGAAGCACAATCGAAATGAAATTCATAATTATGCGCGTGATCGACGCACAGAATATGAACAATGGCTAGGCGGAATCGTTTTTTGGATTGGAAGGAAAAATTTAACAGACTTTTCCAAAACACAAGGCACAAAAAAATATTTTGACGAACTAAGACCAGGTGGGTAGGAAAAAATGGTCGAAAATTCTGATACTCGTATGGGCTCTGTGACAGCTAGCCATGGTGTGTTTTTACAAAAATCATTTTTAAGTATTGAACAGCAATCATTATCGTAGTTAAGTCAATTGCATAAGCTGGTTAGCTAAAGTTTACTTAAAAATGTTGCTGTTTCAGTAAAAATATGCTAGCTAACAGTATTTTAGTAAAAGTGAAGGCTATTCACGCCCTGCGTTAAGGAGTCTCAGCAGCAAAATGCTTCTTTTCAGCACAACACCAAACACAGAACTTATTTGCCAACGTGATAATCCAGTTGAGGACCATTTGACACATTGCCTTAGTCTCTGATTCTTTTGATTGATCAAAGAATCAAATCTTTACATACATTTTCCTGAATAGGAATAGAATAACTTATACGAAATCCAGAAAACATCCGATTTTATTGCCACTAAACAACACTCATATCAATTGATTCCACTAGAACTAACTTAGGACTCTAACTTCAGAAATTTTCATCTTCAGTGAGCTCTTCAGGCGAAAAAGAAGCTTTTCCTTACGTAATCATATGGTAAATGTGTTCTACTTTTGACTGGAATTCCATCATCTTTCCTAATATTGCTAAGGAGTACTTGGTATTGTCTACAGGACTTATTCCATATTTACACATTTGTCTCAACAAGTTGTACAGAGTATGTAAAAGCCTGCTCGACCTTTGTTTGCAAAAGGAAACCAAACAAATTGCATATTTACATTCATATGTAAATATGGTTCCTGTTAATGGTTATGTGCAGTTGGAAGATGCAGACCAACCCCATGTAGAGGTAACTAAGTTTGAAAGTTTGTGAAGAGTCAGGTGCATAAACTAAAATAAGTTTTATCTGAAATTATGTGCACGATACAAGTTAAATATTAACATGTTAGTCAGTTTGGCAAGTATTTAACTATCATGAAATTGATCTTAAATACTTTGAAGAGTGTGCTGCATAGCATGTTATAAGTTTTCCGCTGAGCCTTGAACTAATAAACGCACTTGTACACGCGATTATTACTAAGTTCCACGTAAATCGGGGAAGTCTGTGTAAATGGTTCAGGATGAAGGAAGGAAGGAAGGAAGTATTTAGTCAATTATCTGCACAGATGACTATGAAAAGGAACATTCTTTAGCTGGATGTAATTAAGAGTTGCACTGACCTTAATAGTCCTCTAAAAGCTCATTCCATTGTTTCTCCTCCATTCACTCTTTTTTTCTTATTTGATGCAGTGTTCTGCATATCTGAGATTAACTGCTCAGTCTTGGATTGTAGTTATCCTTAAAATTGTAGCAGTCATTCGTGGAAAAGCACGTATGAGGGTGAAGTGAATGTGAAATATGGTTTAATCCAAGCGTGAATATGCACATTGTACAGTTGAAACAATCTCAAGGTGAAAGTAAATTGAAATGCACAAAAGGAGACAACATGCAATGAAGAACATTTCTGGAGCAAAAAGGACACCCGGTTACTTTTGAAAGATGTATAATAGCTAGCATTTCAGAACAGAAAAGTTGCAATTTCTTCTCTTCTTTAGTTGATGCGTTGCATCTGTGTATCCGTTGGATGATGGGAAGAGAATGTTAATATGTGACTGAATGAAAATTCCTTGAAATTGGTGGACAATATTTTAAGTTTCGCACAAGATATCTCAAGCATGCCCAGAGAAAAATTTGCAAATTTAAAAAATAAATACTCAGGCCGTGAGTAAAAAGTTAGACCTACACTTCCTCCGGATTTGTCTGTCGCCTTGAGTTGCTGTTCCAATCAACAATTCAACAATTAGCAGTGAATATTGTTTGAAATATGGCGAAAAATTTCTATAGACTGCTTTCCATTTTTCAAAAATTGATATATGTGCTCTAATGTTTAAATTGGTACAAAATTTTCATTAGCTTTCCAGTTGCAGTATTCAGTGGACTCCCTAACGACATTGTTCACACCCGTAACTATTATCAAATATTTGTTTGTCTGGAAAAAAGATGGGATGTCAGCAACTGTCAACTGTGGTAGGCCCATTTAAGAAAAATAGTTTTTTTTTTACTTTTCTGCTATTTCGAAAGGATCTTTAATTGCAAGTTGTCTTTTTCTCATTCGACATTTTCCCGTATATATAACCAGTGTAACTGTTGCAGCGGCACCATGACTTGAAACCTATTCGATAATTTTCATAAATAATGTTCATAGGGGAGGTTAGACCTTTTAAGTAGTTTGGAAATATCATTCAAATGCAAACACTATAGAATTTGGTTGCATCTTCTGTATGACAACGTTCTTCAACACCATCTCTATAATCCGGAGCTTTTCTAGGTCTGATTTTCCATCCTTTGATTATTATTTTCACGTCCTGTTATAAATTTTACAACCTATCATCCTATCAAGTCTTCGTAAAGGAATTTAATTTGTGAATTTAATTCAACCACAGCAGGTGATACTACGCAGGTCTAAATAAGTAGAAGAAAAACTAAAAAATATGTCTCATTTCTTTGATATAAAATAAAAATCCTCGAAAACTAGGTGTGAAGTGAACAACTATAGTAAAGTAAGCTTATTACCCGCGCTTGGTAAACTGTTTGACATACTAACCTTAAAAGGGTTGAATGATTACGTTGAAAATAACAACATGCTCCCTAACTTTCAGTTTGCCTTCAGGCATGGATACTCAACAGAGCACCAGCTGCTACATGCCTCCAAAAACAGACAAACAGCGCTGGATACAAAACAGTCGATGGGCCTGCTTACCATCGATATTGAAAAAGCGTTCAATACTGATTCATAAGCTCAATAAGCTCCATAAGCTCAAAGAATGCAGTACCTCACCATTCCTGCACAAACTCAGTTCATCCTTCCTTCCTTAAAGTTCGAGGGACAAGATACGCTATGAAAATAACTCCTGCTAGTGTTCCACCAGGTTCATGTCTGAGTCCAAGACTTTTCAATACATACACATATGGCATTTCCACAAGATAAAACTGTTATTCAGAGTGACTGAACACACTAAAGTCAGAGTGATGTTTAACAGACCCATAAATTTCCTAGGCCAAATGATTACGTAGTCCGAAGATCTGACCTATAAAGGTTATATAACTCGATCGAAAGCTATCGATCGTTTAAAAACCAAATCGGGCACATAATGTCTAAGGTATTCAAGTCTGTTCTGTCTCTGTAACTATTACTCAATAGAAAGTTGCCCATATGTCTTCGTAATGAAATCTTCATCCTTAAAATACGTATCAAACTAGTAATAATCTATGGAGCTCCCACATGAATTCAATGTCCTAAATACCTTGAAGCGAAGCTTCAAGTCATTGAAAATCGCTATTTTTAAATGACCTTAAACAAACCTTGCTATATAGATTAAAAGACAACATAGCTGATAATAATAAGCTCGCGGATGCTCAAAAAAGCAAACAACTCCTTGCATCCTCTTGTCAATCACTTAGTGGATCGTAATTGTTATGCGAACTGTCAATGTCAAATTTATATATCTGTTTTATTATATATCGCTTCTGTTTAGCAAATATACGAAAAGTTATATAAACGAAAAATTTGAGCAATTGATTGGAAAGTTGACCCTTGGTCAAAAAAGATTGGGGAAAGTAAAATATTGGGAAAAACATTCTCTCTAACTTCAAAAACGGTATAAAATATCTCCTTTGGCGTACACAGAGAAGCTTCGAACTTTTGTTTTGAATCCACGTCGAAATTAATTTGACTCTATTCTGGGTTGTGCATAGTTTCTGAAATTTGAAGTCTGATACAAACTCCATTTGATCCTGCTTTCTATTGCATACTTTGTGCAAACTTCTCATTCGTCTTACAGCTCTGTTTAGGTAAATTTTCTCCCACTAATGATTAAGGGAACGTGATTCAAGCGTTCTCGTTATATAAATGCAAGGATTTTTCTTAGTTTAGAGTTTCGTTTACAACACCAGCAATGTTATCCATTGTTGTTCCTTGGCAAATGTTACACTACCAACCCTCATCAAGCCGTATTCTAATGACCAAGTCGTTTTTCATAATTAGCGATACAACTCCTTGTATTGTGTTGTTGAACGAAAACTCCGAGTTAATTAGGTGCGAATGCAACATAAACTAAAACTGAACGAATATTTCAAAAAAGTGCTGAGCGGAAATGGTGTAGATTAGACAAACAGAAGAATGAGACAACGTATTCTGTTGTTCAGATTACAATGCAATCCTCGTGGGAGTTAACTGGTATAGTATCCAAAGGATACGGTTAAATTTGTTGATTCTAATGAGTTTCTCTCTCTATTTTTGCAGGTTGATACAAATGTTGATTATCCTTGAATTGGACTAGTATAATGATTAAAAGGAACATTTTCTAGACATCAATTTGTTTGATTTACGTTTTTGTAAGGGTCGTTATTTTGTTCAATTTGAAATTAACGACTTTTCTACCTTTTAGTTAGCTTCGAATAGACGGAAACCTCTCTGTGGAAAACGCTTTTGTGGTGTAACGAAGGACTTTTAAAGGATGAAGTTTTGATTGAGATCGATTCTCGTATTAAATGGTTCAAATGGAAGGTTATTTAATGTAGTACGGAAAAACTCAAGGGGATGGAAGGTTCGTGTTGAACTGGAAAAGGAAAATTAGCTCAGATTCCGTAAGTTCTCTCTTATGAACAGAGACACATATATTGATTAACAGTAAGGTGATACTCTCACATGTCCTGGCTGAAATCATAAAATATAGGTTGTTGTATGCAGATATGTGTCACGACTGTTGCATGATTTGCAGTATCAAGTTTCGTTTTCAATTTAGAAATACTCGCATGAAATTCAACGAATATTGTAGCGATAAATCTTTCTCGTTAAATTATGTATCTATTGAAGGAGAAACCAATACAATAAATGATCCATACATTGGCGACAAGAACATTAAAAGATACATCTAAAAGGTCTCCATTAAACATAATTTAACATCTGGTAACAGCGTCAACCTTATGGATAATAATCCAATCCTCTAGCTCAATAAAATCGTTCATTTTCAGGACATTATGAAAATCACTTTATCAACACTTTCTGTAAGCTTTCCAATGTCCCCATCCTAACTGTAATCTCACGATTATATAATATTACATATAATGGATACAATATTGAAATTCTTCTCATATTTCGGGACGATAGGATAATAAAATCTGACATCACGTCTGCATGGGAAAAATTTATTTAATCCTATCCACACTTGAAACATGTATGCATGAGTATTTGTGTTTGCATGTGGGTTTTCTACTTATGTTTATGTGCACACATAGAGATTATTTGCAAAATGAAAGTGTGCGATATTTTTGTGGTCAGGCTTGACATGAATGGTTATAAAAATAAAGTGGGGTTTAAATTGCATATTTTGATTGGAAGTTTGCATTTTATTGAATGTTACTAATCAATATTACAATTGTAATTACATTTTGACTTATCCATGCGACTGCGGATCTATCTCCACGGCAGTATAGACTCTATGTATAGACTATAGAACTATATTGACTTCTATATAGACTATAGAACAGGTTGCTCCACTTTCGATGCCATTGAATGAAGGCCCAGATACAATACTGCGTAACAGCGATGCGTGAGCGCGATGCGATTTTCGCTCGTCGTCACGTGACGCATTCAATTTACAATGCACGCGATGCGAGGAACAATAATGTTCATATGACAAATGTCAAATAGGTGACGTTTCAAATGAAATTGTTTTTGATTTTTTAAAAGTTTTGTATTTGGATTTTCCTTCGTCTAGGAAATAATAGCCCCTACAAGGATTCACGAAATCTTCATTCGAAATTCATTCAGAATAACCCTAGTACTTAAAAACTAATTAACGCGTTTGAATTTCAAATTTCATTTAAGCGCCATATTGCATTTGGCAAACGTCACGCACCGCGTTGCGAGGAGTTTTTGTTTTTCCGAATATTTCCCGCCTCGCATAGACGCATCGCAATCATTGTACGATGTCGCATACAAATGCATGTTACGGAAAGTGCTTGACATTTACTGCGAAACTCTTGTCACGCTCACGTATCGCAGTCTCGCAGTATTGTATTCCGGCCTTGAGCGCAGTTCAGTGTGCAGAGGCACACAGTAGTTGCTCACGACGGGCTATCGCGCTGGTTACTCTGGACGTCAAAAATGCATTTGACTGCACAAAGTTGCCGGACATCCTAGATACGCTTGAAAATCGTTGTCATGTGTCAAAATATCTGATGCAGATTTTGAAAGGCTATCTACAGAACAGCAGTATTCTCAACGAAATTAAGGAAGGAAGCTGTGGGATCAGGTGTCGCGCTCGGCTCCATCATGGGACCTGTAGAACATTACTTATGACGGATTACGGAGATTTCAGCGATTGGATTATGCACGGTTGATTCGCTATGTGGAGGATATTGCGGCGCTGGCAGCAAGAGACACCGTCCAGCATGTCCAACTGATACTTGATATGCTAATGCGGTGACTGAGAGACTACATGACTGTTTACGGGTTCAGGCTGGCACAGGAAAACCCAAATTGGACAGCCTGACAAAGAAGCGAACGACTATTCTAGAGTGAGGCCTGTCAATCGCAAGGAAGCGCTTGTCGAATCGAAACCAGCAGTGAAAAATCTGAACGTATTGAAAGACTCGATTATGGGTTTTTTTTCGAGAAAATCTGGACAACCACTAACAAACTGCACCACGTTTAACGGTACTCATTTGATTACTGGGAAATAAAGAAGGTAACGCTCAAGGAAACCACTCCCAATGAACGAGCTGCATTCTATAAACTCTTTTGGGCGACTTTTTTAATAAGGAGATAATTCGAATACGTATGGCCTAGCTAAAGAGACAAAGGGCGTTGTGAGTTGCATGAAGCGGTATTGGTGATTGCAAGTGTGATATCTCTGATGGCCCCCTGCTAATGAGCCCAAAAAAAATTCCAAGACAAGTTTTGACAAGAGTTCGCCAGGGAAGAGAGCCAACACTTTTATAGAAATCGGCAACGGTTCAGCGAGCGTGGCACAAATGGAAGTTGTACAGCACGTCGTATCTCTAACCTGAGGCTCAATGGTGTGAGTGGAGAGAATTATTTCTATTTGACCTAGTTCCTGAGTGCTCTAGGATATCTCCGTGTTAATCTATTAGAAATTTATAAGTGACGGCGCTCCGATCTTGTGGCTTGCGTAGAGAAGGTAGTGGATGTGTGTACTTGCAAAAGATGGAATAAGTTGCCTAATTACCCCTTCATAAATTTGAGATCTCTTCCCGAAAACTGTAGTCGGAGAAATACTTACTGCGAAATGGAATTGTGTGCGACATTGTGCTTGAGCTGTCCTGACAGTCAAAAAACTCATACTGGTGCGCCGGAAGGGGTCGAACATCGAAGAATCTTTTTCTAGCACTCGCGTCCTCTCCTTTCTGTTCCACTCTCCTTATTGAGTGAAGTATTGCTGTGAAGTTTGGGTATTAAGTATACCGTTTTTGTAGAATGCTTGTTTTTTTGCATGGTTAAAAGTGTCGTTGTTGTTGATTGTATTTAAGTGCTACAATCCTGATGCAACTCTCCTGCAACCAGCAATATTTAAGACTTTTTATTATTATTACTATTGTACTGGGGTCCACTTGCTGGAAATTAGCATAGGCCAAAAATCGGTCCTTAGCTCCCCATGTGTAGTACTATTGTTTACAGATGGTCCATCCTGTCATCCTACAGAAACCAAGAAGTTGCCCGAGTTCTGTGGTCGCCAAGTGTTCCAATTGTGTTGCGCCAGTACACCTCAGCCAAGTAAGGCGTTTGTTGGCCAGACTCGGGCAGTCTAGGAGGAAGTGTTCTGTACTTTCTTCCTCCTCGCCGCAAGCTCGGCAGGTGTCAACCGTTTGGATTCCTATTCGTTTGGCGTGTTGACCTAGAAGATTATGGCCCGTTAATACTGCCATCAATGTTCTAACGCCATTTCGGTTTTTTCCTAGGAGTTGTTTTGTCCTCATTTGATTAGGGTGAGGCCAAAGAGCTCGGTTTATTCTGCAGTCGTTCCTGTCATTCCAAGCCGAATCTGTCTCTTCCAGAGGATTTTAGACTTATTTTCTATCCAACGAAAAGCAGTTTCTCAGCCTTTTCTATCCTTATTCAAGTGCCAATTCCAAAAATATAATTGACACATGAATAAATGTTTCAATTATGTTCTTGGACTTTCTATTACGTGATTTAAAGATTTACCCGTTCCTCTACTTGATTTTAATTGTCTTAAAAATTATTGTAATATTATAATTAAAAAGCGAAAATGGGATCGTAATCTTTTTTTATATTTCGCCAAATTTAATGCGAAATAAACACTGCTTAGGTATAAACACACAATTTATTAAGTTCCACATTGGTAACACTCCACAATGTACTTCCAATAAAGTTTAAAATTTTTTTGAGAGGTATACATCCTTTTTCTACCATTCTTCTTTCCGTATTGTGTGTTAAGTGATTTTCGACATTAATAAATTTGCCATCGCATATAAATGGTTCGGAGTGAGAAAATCGAATACTACCAGCAATGGAATGTCAAAAAAATATCATCAGACGAACCTTTATAACTCCGCATTGTACCTTTTTTATAGAACATTTTACAGGAATGAGGACAAAATGGATTTTTTTTTTCAATTTCGAAATACAATTTCCACACATGCAATCCACTACGTGGTATCTGTTTTGAAGTAATTGAATTTTTATCACGAATAGAAAGTAAATGTAAGATATGATTAATAACTTTGCTGTAAGGTCATATATTAAACAGAGGAAGTTAAGGTGATGACTGCGAAATCCTGGAAAAGTCTCTGACAAGGGAGTGAGGAGGATATTTATAAGATTAATTCTCATTGTGTAGCTTAAACGGTTCTCGGATGATTTCGAGCTATAAGAAGGGAACTATTAAGCAATCCTTGTGATCAATGGCGAAATATATCAAGTCAGTGTTGCACTACAGGTGGAGTAGTAGGTACTTTATCGTCCAGTTTGTACTAGATTTTAACGAACGTCTCGCGATTAGCTTATTCTGGTCCTTCACTTCATTCTGTGGGCTTCAGTGCAGGATTCATCATTTGTTTTCCCCCCAATTCGAATATTCTATGTTAAATGACAATCGATACAGAAGGTTATGTACAGAATATTCTTCAGGCTCCTTACATATGTTTTTTTTATTTTTCTTCGATTTTGACCTTGTTTTTCTAGACACCTTTTACAGAATACTTATTTCTACCATTCTTTGATTGATGTTCCGAGGTATTATTTGAGTAATGTATATGCGGTGACGTTTCTAATCATTTTAAGAGTAGCTTCACTACTCTTCGTCACATACGGAGGTCGTTTGAAAGCTTATCCTTGTATCTGCAGAGCTCACTTAGCTATAATTTTGTTTCAAAATAAAAAAAAAATAAAAAAAGAATCAATTTTAACCGTTGTGTGAACCGTTTAAGTTTCTTTCTTCATAGAGCGGTGATTTTATAGTACAACTGAATTGTGTCAGGTGCTGACCACAGTTATTACAACTTCGTCGGTACTTCGCTATCTTAACATGCAAGTATGTCTGTCGATATCATTTCATTGAATTACATGCAGGAATGGTTGTTGGTAGAATTCAAAATTTTTGAACAATTTAATGATCGAATGGAAATAAATGTGAAAAGTCAAAACTACTTGGTGGAACGTTTGGAAAAGTGATGTTGTGAAAAGGGTGAATAGGTGATAATGAGAGATGCGAGGAATAAGTGGAAATGAAATGAACTAACGAACAGTGACGTCTCAATGTATGCATTACTGCACAAACGCCATACAAAAAGCGGCGTAGATTCAATACATTTTTCCGTAAATTTTCATACAGATTTGACATACTTTGCATATATGAAAAATTTTTAAATTAATTTTGTTTATACAAAAGCAGCTTTCGAAAATTCCGACAAACATTCCACTGACATACATTAAAATAACATCGCCTAGCTTCCTCCAGCAATTTCATTTGTAACAGTGCAACAAATATCCTACATAATTCAAGCCTTATCCAACTGACCAAGGATAATATGATTCGCTCTCACCTTGTGTTGCACACAAAATTGGCCAAAGGGATATGACTTGGGGCCCGACAGGAATTTGACTGTGTTTTACATTCCATATTGAACGATCCGTCAATTTGAATTTCAAATAAACCTACAAACTGTCGAAAGAGAGGTTGGTATAAATAATGGGGTACGCAATCGATTGAAAGCAGGCAATTGAGGAATACAACGGAAGTGATGAGGGTAAGTTGAACTAGGGAGCAAGTGGCAAATGGATAGTCGGTTGGGCTTTGGTTAAAACATCAACAGCTTCGCTCAAGGGATAGTTGATTGTGTTGACATTGGGACCGCTAAGTGTCACCTTGTCCTGATCCTTGTTGTAATGCAAATGTTTCCTGTAGTGCTCGGAGCGCATTACGCAAGAGGGAATTCAACATGAATTGCAAATGTTTACGTTGTAATTGAATTTTGCGATATTTGAATTTTCTCTCCGAGATGATGGAAAATTATTCCAAGGGGATTTTAAGTGCAAGGATATCTGTTATTAATTCACGACACGTTGTACGATGCGTGTAGATTTTGCATCGCACGAGTTTTTGCCGTAACGTTTGAGTAATTCTATTGAGAGTTTGGAATGATTTTGTCGCAATTCAAGGACAGTTGAGTAAGTAAAGTGGATTGCGATAGAAGGATTTGATGCTGGAAACCTTTAAAGAGATGTTTTGAAGCATATGACCGAAATAGGGAACATTTTGCAGGACTTAAACAAATTGTTGAGTCTTGCGAATATCTAGACGACATCAAAGATTTGAAAAACAATTCTTTTTTTCCAATTTTGTTCAGAAATTGTATAGAGTCAAAATATTTCAGCGTTTATAGGAACTAGACATATGTGCACTAATTATGCGTCATTTTGTCTAAGTTTTAAAACCGTGATGAGTCCTTTCCCTACGTTTCGGCTTAGGCATTGACACAGGCTAGTTATGTTTTAACTGTAAATGTGAAGCCTATACGTTCTTTCGCAACCTTATTTAAGGACCTCCCCGCCCTTCATGATACATTCTTTCAGTCGTAATTCATACTCCTCTTATCAATGTGTGTCCTTTATATATGACTCCTAGGTAAGTTTTGTGCCATATGCAGCGAGCTTTTAAAGCATCTCTTTAATTCCTTGTCCAAATGATATCAGGGACGTTTTGTTCTAGTAGCGCAAGGAAGCTTTGCAATATTCAGTTCTTTGGCTTAGACGCACCATCAAGTAGGAATCGATTCGAAGTTCCAGGTTTCAAACTTTTATTATCGTATAATAGTTGTGAAAATCGAGAACATCTACGCAAGAAAGGATATACGCGATGAGCTTTAAATTTAAACACTTCTTTAATTAGATGTGAGTGTTGATTTTTTATGAGCCGTAAATTTTTGCGAGATGCAAGGTAACAATCGGAATTCGTTTGTGCCAGGACCGACCAGATATAATTTGAATGTTTTAGGGATATTTTAGGGTTATAGTCATTCAATAGTCATGAAATCCTTTTTTTTTCAAGATACCAATCGAAACACTGCCTCGTTTCAATAAAAGAAGATGAAATGTTATAAATTTTTCAATGTCCGGTTATCACTTGTAATGAACTATATTTGTCGAATACGCTCATCCTTTCTACGAAATTTTTCCGTTTTCCCATATTCTCCACAAACTCTTTTCAACATTTGTTGCATCTCATCGCCAGACAAAGCATGGATTATTGTAATCCAGGACATATAAAGGAGAGGGAAATTGCAAGAAGAAAACAAAACGACAACCATAAGACGTCGGGAGCGACGAGAGGAAATCTTGTGTCTGTTCGCTATTTTTCTCGTTCGCTGAGAATTTATTGTCATCGATAAAAGGAAACGGGCGAACAGAATGGCAATGCAGTATCACCATGAATCCATAAATCATCGTGGCATAGGAAAGTATTTCGCCAAGACCTCGAGGTCATGTTGTACGTACGAACACCTGTTGAGCAGTGATAAGTTTTCTTTCGGATAGTGTTTGAAGCAAAAAGTTTTCCAGGACACAAGTTTGGCAGTGGTGTGACGTGATAAATTGATTGAAAAGTTTCACGTGTAAGTTGTTCTTTTATTCAGTCTCTTTCCCTCTCCCTCTATATATCGCTCGCGGAGCTTGCAAGTTTTGTATCCTTACGGATATGAAGAAATTTTTTTTGCTGCTGTTGAAGGGAGTTCGGAGTGAAGGATAGGCATGATGGTATCAAGGTATAAAGTTGGCAAGCTAGGATAGGTTCTCGGCTTTATAATATGACATTTATAAATGGTACTTTGTATTGGACGAAAAGCAATATCAAGAAAGATGTAACGACAAAGTGTTGAAAAGCACGCAGGACGAAAGTTTGGAATTTTCCTATTGGTATTCATCAATCATATGATATTGTCTATTTGGTACGGGGACGACAGGTTTATTTGTTGATTTCTTCGAAGCTTTAGTAAAAACAGTCAATAAAGAAGGATCAGTCAATTTACGTATGATTTGTCAAATAGACACTGTTTCGGGGTGATACTTTGTTTTTCAGTACAGATGAAACAGTGGAATATCCTAAAGACAAAAGTACGAAAGGATTAGGGCTTACTTACAATATACGAACTCAATAATAAAGACAAATGATACCTGGCGATTTGCTCTACATAGATCTATCGATTCTGGATACAGCCCGCTAAAACTGAAGAATATTTCAGTGAGCTCAACATACAAGTTTTGTTCAAAAAAGGGGTCTGTTGTTACGATACTATTTGTAAAGTAATGCAATTGTTTTTTCACCTTATTCTTTAGTATCTTCTTTTGGATGATAACATTGTTCCTGAAAAACGCGTTGTCAGCGGCTTATTGGTCGACGCGACCAAGCTTGACACAGATTTCCCGCAAAATGGAACATATTCAATTTTTCAGTTAAAATCCCGTCACAGAATCTAACTGGCACTCGTCTATTTTTCAGTAAGCTGTCGATGATCAGAATGTTATTTGTTAGTGCGTGAGTTATCATTTTTTCGGCGTATCAAACGTCTTAGAAACTTATCAAGAAGTGTGGAAATCGAATCGTCTTTCAATGACAGCTGACCTGACTTAAGACGAGTTTGTCACTTGAGGGTGGGTCATGTATGTATCTTCGTTCAAAAACTGCTTCTATCGATATCGAGATATAACCACGTTTTTGGGTAGGGAGGCTGTTTACACTTTGAGTTTGACGGCTACTTGTTTGACATATTACTTCAGACATGGCCTCCGCGTTGTATTGGATGGTATTGTATTGCATTCTTATGCCCGCACATGCGTCATACTATAGAAAATTAACGGTATAACCAGAATGTTACCTTAGTTTCGTGAAAAAGTTGAACTAATAATTTCAAAGGGAAGTTTTTTTGCGAGAGATGTTATGAGCGAAACGTCAAAGTGGCCGCTGAATTCCACGTGGTGTCACGAACTAACGACACCTTATTTTGGCCGTATTGACGGGATGTATAGAGATTGGAGGGATTCTTGTTGAAAGTCATGAAAAGTGCACAAATGTGTCCTTTTTGGTAATGATATTTGCTCGATAGAGATTTCATGGATATCGCGGTATAGCTCCACAAAAATGGTAAGTAGGCCGCTACTACAATCAGAGGAAGGGATTACCGAATTCCTTATTAAATATGATCTCAGATATGTCCAAATATAAGAGTTCTTGTGCGTTAACTGTCAGTTGTGCTGTCAATATCTCTCATATAGTTCCTGATCATAGTCTTATCGGACTTATGACAATTTGTAAGGCTGTCATCTTCTATGCCATCGATGTTGCAATGCGGTTTTTCAAGAAAGCATCAGCATCTAGGTTTCAATGCCATGATGATCAACTTTGTTCGAACAAGTGCAGCAAAGCTTAATCCACCAATTTCTGTCGGCGAATCCGTCATGTAGAATACAAATATACCTTAACTAAAGATTGCTATTTATTTTGTAGACAATTAGGACTTAATCCCTTACAATCCTCAAGTAGCATGTTGCAATTTTAAAAATATCAACTCGAAACTGAAACCTTTCAATCACTTCCTACTTTCCTTGCCAAAAAAAAAACTTATTCTATCTCAAACATAAAACAAAATTGAACTCGTATTGAAAAAAGTTTGAACAAACCACCTGTACCATTCTCTCAATGTTTTTCTACCTTGACACATTGCTGTTCATTTAACACAGCGAAGTAATTTTCAAAATGATTTTGTCATCTCTGTCGTTTTTTTATATAGAACACAAAATGAATGGCTGTTACAAAATTAAACGGGAGCCATGTAAGACAAGGGAAAAATGCCAAAGTAAAAACCTCAAAGTGCGCGTGTAATGCGGGTGTCTGTCAATTAAAGCCTGTACATTTTGGTTGGTGGTTTGTGGTATGGTATGAGAGGAAAGACTGAATTTTCATCAATGATTTTCCTTTCAAGCTTGAAGTCATAGTCGGGGAACAAGGGTACTGTCAATCGTTATAAATTGGATGGAGCTTAAAAATTTATGGGAAAATGTTGGAAAGTTGGATAAGAGAATGGCGAAGGACATATGACCATTCTTCAGGGCGTTATTGATTCTGTGAGAACATTACGAAAATGTAGCTTTACCTATGAAAATCAGGAAGAAGGAGGCAAGTTTATTGATTATTAGGGTCTGAACTTTTTATGGGAAAGTTGACAGGAATGCTTAAGCAATCTCAAGTTTTTGAGCTAGCATGTCGGGAATTTGACTTCGCAACGACTTCGTTTTGGTATTGGCAAGGATCCACGGATTTATGATGATCCTAGATGATACCAAGTTCTTACTGTACTGGTTCCAACAAATCAATTTTAGAACGGTAACACTTTTGTACTCGAACAACTTTTTAACGTAGCACCAACAAAGAGGAGAAAATCTCGTAATGTCCTTGTGTGCTTCGTATCGACGTCATGAAAACAAAATATTTTCAGGCAAGCAACATTAAATAGCGTTGCTTTTGCGGTGATCGTCGACTCATAGAGAGACTTTTACCACGGAAAATGTGGCGATGGGAAAATCGTTCTGATTTATTAGCGTTACTCTCTACTTTCCTCCAAGGATCAAATTTATGCACTGTCATTGATGGAGACGATGGCGGCGCAATATGTTGGTGGCAAGATGTGTACCGTTATGATGAAACGAAAGCACGTGTTTGAAGGCGATTACTCGCCTGAAACGTGTTGAAAAAGATCAAGTAGCCATATTGTTTGTTATGACCCTGAGTGTATTAGTGTGCGTATCGTTGACGAAATGTTAATAAAATATACATTCATGCATGCACGCTCCAATAGATTAAATTGAATTGAATGAATAGATAAATGCTTGTTTGCTATAGTAAAGCAGATTGTTGGGTGTTGGACAAATTGAAAGGAACTGCCATGGTTGTATGTGTTAAGATTGTGAGACGTGAATTTCTTTTCAAATATTCATGTGAAGAATTTTACGAGAAGATTGTTTAGTGGTGTGTGAAGTGACATAACAGTTTTATCGATGCAAAATTATTCTACATATTCGCATGTTTATGTGTTGCATTTTATTGCGTAGTTTTGGAAATGTATTCGTGGATAATATGTTGATGCAATGCTTGGATGGTTTTTGATAACACTTACAATAAGATAACGATAACCACTTTTATGGACAGTAAATATGTGTGGAGAGTACGGAGTAGTTCGCTTGCCTTACCCTCCCTCTAATCCTCCGAATTTATTCGAGGTTAAAATGAGAGAACAATAAATTCTTCATAGTTATATGTTATGAATGTCTTGTTGGACTTTTAAATTGATACGTTTGGTTGGTATAGTTTAAACAGAATGCTCCCAATATCCGAAAAGTCAGGGAGCTCAAAGAGAATGAGGAATGTATTTCAAGAGACGAATGATAGGCGAGCGTAAGACCAACCTCAATAATCTTCAGTCAATGGTCACACGTACGTGGTACGTGGTATAACCCGAGCTTAACGGGAGCAGGAGGATTGGTTTTAAGATTGTCGCGGGACACTTATCAAAACTTGGACACAAAAACTAGGTTTTGGGTGGATGGCTTCAGGCAATACGCCGAAGCCTGGTTGAAGACAACCAGGACACGTAATGAAGACTATGATCTGCGTTTGTTGGAACTGGGAAGTAGTCGCGAAGAGTGTTATGAACAAGAAGCAGCTTTTTATTGCTGAAATGTCTTGAAGGAATGGGGTTATTTCACTGAAAATACCCGATAGAAGACCATGCCCCTTCATCGAAATATCAGGGGCAATGTCGCACAAAATCTGTCTGTAATGTCTGTAAACTTCACTCCAAGAACTCGGATATTCAGCATTTGTTGTACCCTTTGGACCGATTTTGTGCCTACCGAGTGCCATCTTTTTTGTTACATTTCCAATCAAATATGATGATTGGAAATGAAACAAGAAAAACGATAAGCGAAAACTCGCTCACTAACTCCTTCAACACGAGACTGGACGATCGCAATAAAAATATTGGCCGATACATTCAGGTTATTTTTGTAACCAAAGAGGCCGTAACACTGTTATGTTATTACACTGGATTAATATCAGATACTTGTGAGTCAGGTTTTGACAGTTCAGTAAGAAATCATTCCTCTTGCCGAAAATTGTTGTTTTTGTAATGAATAAATTTTGGTTTGGCACGCTGAAACTGAAGGGTGTGAGTCTATACCAATGTCACTTCGATCCTTCGAAGTTACCGTTTCTGTACTCTCGTGCGAGTTAATAGTTTTTGCATTGGGTGACACCAGGGAGTTCAACTTATCTTAAAGTCAAATCCAATCTTTCAAAGGGTTTCGTTTTCGACTTTTCGGGATTTTATTGTTCCATTATTACCAGTTGATACATTTTTCAGCTCACTCATTGTTTTGTGTCCGGTTGGCTTGTGCGTCGAGAGATCCATGTTAGTTTAACCTCGTTAAATTGCAGTGTTGAATGCCTGTTTACACAACCCTTACACTAGCTGTCAAGTTAGCTGGCTAGCGTAAAGTACCGCTGAGATGGTGTCAACATCGAGTTTAAATTCGGAACAATTCGACTGAATTTTAACGTGTGGCTGCAGTTGAGTTCTGAAGAGTAGTGATCCTTTCAAGATCGAATTCTGCCATCAGTTTTCAGTTTCTGGAGGATTGCAGTTTTATTTCTCCTAAGGCGAGACCGAGTACAATTTGCGAGAGAGAGAGAGGGACATACATGATGGTTTGGATTCTGTTTCATGATTTATTTCATTTGTTTCTTACCTGCAAATATGGAGCAGTGGACGGTGCAGCGTCGCGTTTTTGACTTGTAAGACACTAAAATAGAGTTCATATTTGTTGTATTTTTGAAAAATTTCAAAAATCATGAAAAATCGAATCACTCTACAATTTTTCAGTTACTCGGTAAATCGCGGGCAATGACGGAGGAGTGTGACGACCAAATTCAATGAACGGTTAAAACAAACGAACGGGTAACGAACGTTGTTTCCGTTCCTACGTTTTAAACAAAACTAACGTTACTGAGTTAACTGACAGCAAACGTCAACTATTGTAATTCAAATGTATCTACTGTAAATTCTTGAAATCATAACACGTCCATTGGGAAACTCTGAGTCTCTCTTTGCTAATTATTGACAGGGGATGTAGGCATCATTAAAAAGCAAATTTTCAGCCTGTATGATGTAAGCAGACCTCCTGCCTACCGGAAGGCGGATGTGCTCTTGCTTTAAGGATAGACAGTACATATTTTGCTTCTAACTAAAAACTCATCTAGCTAAGAAAGCAAGTCCAAAAATTTTGCATAGACAGCAATTTACCACACCATTCAAAATTCAATAAATTTCTTAATATTTTCATAGCTTACTCATTTCATCCCCTCCTCCCGATCCATCATCCGAAAGTATTCCAAAAATCTCTTCAAACCTGCCCATCCTCACCTGACTAGCTGAAAACCATACGAGTCACTCTGAGCAATGTTGGTTGGTTGGTATGATAACTATTAAATAGGTTCAATGGCGAAGAATGTGGTAAAGGAAAGTTTTGATTTAGTTTATGGCGTCCTGGAATTTATATAGTTTACACGAATACAACGTTATATGCATGTTTTTAAGACAAATTTGTGCCAGGATAATAGGAATGCGGAATCAAAATCAAGATTTTATCTGGCATGTGTCAAGTTTTGAAATCGGTTGAGTTTGTTGAAGGGTAGCTTGGCGATAGAAATCCAAAAGGTATTTTGTTGTGGTGTTGTTTTGGTCAGAACAGGATGCTCTCGGTATGAGTAAAAGGTTGACAAACAAGCCAAGTGTAAATATGTGCTATAGAGAAGTTTTCACTTCTTTTTTTTTGTATACGATTCGTCGACTTGATTATGGTGCAAAATGACTTTTAGCAGTTTGTTTCCATAGAATTGATGGCTAATGATAGTGTTTGGTTTGCGTCCTTGGACGATGTTTTCTAGAGGAAATGACTTTGCACATTGAAACGAAGCTGAGGAATGGCACAATGATGTTGCAATTGCTTCCAAATATAGAAAATCAATAGCAATTGTCCAAAACATGTTGGTTTGTGGTGAGAAAAAGGAGTTTATGGATGAATGCTTGGCAGCTGGATTGACGTCACGATGACTTTTTGTAATTATATTTAATACATGGCAAATTGTAAATAATTGCGTCTGGTGAATTCGAATATTCTGTTTGGCCATTTGAATCCCAGGAGGCTTGACTCTATTTTTGGTGCAGTTTCTTCCTCACGATTGGCTATATTTTGGCAAGAAAGCAACATCCTTGCTAAACTTTACCCGAGGCATATGACATTCAATACTTTTGTCTGAATATTGAACAATTACGGCTGCAATAAACTGAAATTGAGGTGAAACTTTCGGCCAGTGCTCAATATGAATACGTTCAATGAAACTGTTTCATGTCCTGTACGACCTTTGGCATACTCCCAGCGCATAGTCAATAATTCTGTGGCACATGAAAACAAATATCCGGGTTGGATTGCAATCAATTGACAACGACGCAATATCAATAGCAAAATAGTGTCATTGACGGTGATTTAACATTTATTGAATGCGACGATTACAGGCAATATGCAATTGATGGTATTACATAGACAAAAGGATAATTAGGATGAGCTCGATGACGCGATGCGAAATTTTAATGCCCCACTCTGCATTGTTATGATCGAATTGTATCCGTGGTTGGAGTGTGCAATCCTTTGATGAAACAAAGGATGATTGATTGCGCTCACAATTCGGAATGGAACTGTCGGCGATGGTTGATGAAGCATCGATCGGAGTATGAACAAATTCTGCAGTGAAGTAACTATAGCGCGTTTGAAGAAAATGAGAAAGAAACGATTATTTACAATGTTGAGCATTTCTGAGAAAATGATTCTCATTCAACGGAGAAAAGGAGAAAATAAGCATTGATTTGGTTCGTCTCGTCATTGATGATAATATTGGAAAGAATGATAAACGTCTTCACTTGTCTACACTAAATTTTCGAGTCGAAAAGACTAATCCACTTCATAACGTGTTCGAGGAAGTAGAAAGATTTCTTCGACTAACTGTAGAGGATTACACAGCATTACCGCAGTTTAAAGGGTAATTTCATTTATTCACAATGAAGATGATGGAGCTGTGCTCCAAAACGGAAACTAGTCAACTTCCCAAAAGCCCAAATAACCAAAAAAAAAAAACAAAAATTCAAACAGTTGGAAAGGATTTGTCCCAGGGTAAATGGTGAAACGTGGAGGAAGTGGAGGTCTCATTGGCTCATAAGAAATTGATGATATTCAACAAAATTATGCAAATTGAAATTTGATCCCCATTTACGTATGGATATAAAGAGGAGTATCCTCATATATTGAGTTGACATGGCGAAAAAAATTTAGGGCTTACTAGGATAGGGAATTGTGAAATATTTTAAATCTGATAAATTTGAATGCTGAATGGAAGAAATGGATCAGTCTACGGTGAACAAGATTTACTTAAGAAGTTGAAGACGTTGCCATTACTTATGCATGTGGCAATTTGTTTGAATGAAAAATAATAAATTGAGGGTTTAAAACAATAAATTGACTGCCCTCATCAATTTACAAATAACTCACTCCACATTTATCTTTATTTTAACCATAACGCTGTATTTTTATTTGTGTTGTTAAGTGTAAGTGTGTTAAGTATAAAGAAGAAGGAATCTTGAGAACTGAGGTTAGGTGGGTTTTTTTTGGGGAAGCAGCTTGGTGCGAAGTGTACATTTATAGTTTTTTGTGGGTATTTAAATCAGTAAGTTTTTTTTATACTTTTATAAGTTAAAAAGCAAGTAAATGTAGCGGTTTTGGTGTCACTTAAGCGGATGAGAATGTGTCCTCCATGTAAGGACAGGTTAGGAGCCACGTACCACGCCGAATAAATAGTAACGCCGAATATCAGGAACAGTGCATGAGGCTAATGGTGGGAGATGAGGTACGTAGCGACAGAAGTTAGGCTCCAAAATCAGCAAGATTTCTGTGGTTATGATAATTACCGTTGTCACATAACAAGTAGGTATGTGACATTTGGGCTCTGATGACAGAAGTCGAATCTTTAACGCCCCCAACTGAAAATGTGGACAAAACGGCCACCGAGCTGTATACTGCTATGATTAGGTTCATTGTGTATTGTACACCGACAGGGCGTGAATTGTGAGCCCTTTAAGAGTTGCTTGTCTTCGGCTCTAGATCAAATAGTCGGTCAGACGCCTTGGAGTAACAATATTCAAAAAACCGTCTGATTGGGAAGACGTTCATAAAACAAAAGTCAAAGTCGTTCGTTCAGCCCCGTCATTGAGCAAGTTGATGCCGAATATGTGTGATCGTCGAACAAAAAAGCTTCGATGAAACTGATATAGCCTGTGCTATTGTATGTTTCTGACAGCTGGTTTGACATAAAAGAAGGCAAGTATGTATCGGAAGGGAGGACTGATTCTTGCATGCTGCTAAATTGTTCCTGAGGATGTAGGTGGATGGAAGTCTTATAGATTTGTTGGCACATGAAGGAACTTTAAAGTTTTTATGTACATTAGTTAATCCGGATTCGTCGCCCGATGCAACGGCTAATTTTTCTAATTTCCTTCTTCCTTGCAACATATCAAACTGATTCGGTGGGAAAACAGAGCCTGGATGCAATGAATTCGTCTGAAATAACAAAGAAGTAATACCAACCGGGTGTAATGGATCGCTGGTACCAACGAAGGCTTATATATTAATTAAACTAAGGTCCAAATTTTGGTAGGCGCAAGCTTAACAAGCTCCTACTACATATATATATAGCAATAAATTCCTGAATAGTATTCTTGAATGTGAAAAGAATTTAGATGAATATTATATAAAAGTTGATTCAGACAATCAGACCTCTAGTTCAAATTTTAAAATGGAAGTAGAACATCAACACTGTAGGCCAGTAATTTAAGTAGGTAGCTAAGCACATTACCAAGGTGAAGACTAAGTAGCTTTCCGTTGAAAATCTGGTATATTTTCGAAAAATATAACTGCAAAAATAATTTTTCCCGGGAAAGTTTACTTGTATTAAGAAGAAAACTTCCCTTTTATATCTGCAAAGTGTAGGCGTAACAAAAGCTGCAATCAAAGCATGTTTAGTGCGAAAAAAAAACTTCAAATATCGCTGCTTGTTAATTTCCTTTTCAATCACCACAACCTCGGCGACAGCCAAGTTGCAGGACTAGGGGGAATTAAGTTTGCCAAAGATCTTAACTCAAAAATAATCTTTTGTTTGTTTACACTTTGAATTTCGCTAGAGAACGGAAATAATGCGTAAGAAACAGAAAGCAAGCAAAGAACTTTCTTTCTATTTTATTTTTATTTTTATTTTTATTAGTACAACATGAATTCAATGAATAAGTGAAAGTTGTGAGTTGTCTCGAATGAAATGTGGTAGCTGTGAAATTTATTTCAGATTACAGCATGTTTTTCCATGCACCATGTTTTTCGCATTTGTTTTCCTGCGGCTAGGTAAATAAATACGGGGAAGTAAGCATCCGGAAAATTCTTGGAAATAGAAATGATATACATTCGCGCGCAATGACGCTGATGGTCTTTTTGGTATGGTGACATTCGGAAATGAGACATTCCGATCTGCTTTAGGCAATTTCCTGGGAAACTTTGCTCCAGGATGATTTGAACATTATTTTTAGTTAGCTCCAGTTGGCAGTTGTGTACAGAGAGGAATGATGATTGCGAAATAAGAAGAATCAATACTCTTTGTTTTGCAAATGTCTTAATTCTACTTGTAAACAGTCCAATTTCCGTTTATGATAGTGACACTGATACTAAGGACACTCAATGCAATATGAAAACAGAAAATTACGTTGCTATTCTATTACATTCATTTCATTATATTTTAATGCTTGTATGCTCATCCAGAAGAGAAGAGCGAAGGAGAGAGAAGAAAAGTAACGAAAAAAGGAAATGAAAAGAAGGGAAAAGAAGTGGAGAGAAGAGCAAGGAAGAATAAAGAAAACTATTTAACTCAACGAAAAGAAGAAAATTAAAATAAAAGAAGAAAACTATAAATAAAAGAAAATAGAATAATAGAAAAGAGAAGGTCAAAAGAGAATAGAAGAGGAAGAAATACGGAAGAAGGGTGGAAAAAAGTTAAGAAGGAACATGCTTCTGCGTGAGTTTTTCCTTCATCCTTTTTTTTTTAAATAAACTTTAATATTTCACGCGAAGGTTGTACATTTTATAAACAATGCTAAGTTGCTTCTGATCATTTAAGCTGATATAAGGACTCTAGTTCGAACGACTCGTTTATTTGTACTTATTTTTATTTAACAAATTTTCTGATCAATTGGCCTATAACAAGTTCCTGTCAGCTTAAGCACAAGCGTTGAAGGTGTACCGGTATGAAAATAGAAGGTTTACGACATTTACGACAGGTTTAGACATTGTTTGTCCATAGTGCAGGATCCAAAGTTCAAAACTGGAGGAGTTTCAGATCGATTATAAATGACATATTAAATCGGGTACTGATTAGTGGAAAGTTTTCGGAAACTATCTTTGACTTAATACGTAAGCACAGTCAGTACAGTCAGTGCTACTGTACGGCTCTGAGGTTTGGGCCGGAGCTCTCAGTAAGGAGCTGTATCGAAACCGCTTGCCCCAAGTACAGAGACGAGGAGCTTTGCGAGTTGCGTCTGCATACCGCACTGTCTCTGAGTCGACGGTGTTGGTGATCGCAGGAGTGATACCCATCGCCCTGCTTGCTAGAGAACGACGGAGAATTAATGACCGAAAAGTGGAGGGCTCAAGATATGCTGTCAACCGAGAGGAGAGGCAGCGCACAATACTTGAATGTCAACAGTCCTGGGAAGGCGACTCTAATGGCCGCTGGACTGCCCGCTTTATAGCGGACATGGGATCGTGGCTAAATCGAAGGCACGGTGAGACTGATTATTACCTTACCCAACTTCTTAGCGGGCATGGGTATTTTCAGTCTTACTTGCACAAGATTGGTAAATCACGGTCCCCAGACTGCATTTTCTGTCCCGGGAAAAGGGACGACGCATGTCACACCTTCTTCAAGTGTAGAAGGTGGAATAGGATGCGGCAGGACTTGTGGGAGGTGATGGAAGAGCTTTCTCCAGACAATCTGGTCGGCGAAATGCTGAAAAGGTTCGACAAATGGACCTGTGTGGCACATTACTCTCGGGCAATACTTACTGCTAAAAAATGTACCATGGATAACCTTGGGCGCGGGGTCTAGGCGGTTTCCTTTCCAGCAGTCCTTCTCCATCCTGCCCCTCCCACTGGGGGGAGATTTCTCTAGGCTGACGGCGCCCTAGGGCGAAGTAAAAAGAGGCCTAGCCCGAAGTAATGTGTCAAACGGTTCCAGGCTAGGATCTCTTGACAGGGGGGGTGTTTAGTGGGTAGTCTGGAAGCATGCGCTGCTAGGAGTCCCACACTCCGGGCGTAAATTGCCTTTACCCCCCAAAAAAAAAAAAAAAAAGCACGGAGCTTATGCTTTGTACGAAGCTCAATGGAGCTGCAATATCTCAACGCAAGAGGCAAGGAAATAAGTTTTGTGAAAAACGTGTAAAACCCAGAAGTGAACCGGACCAACAAACGAATGTGGATGACATGGGACAGCAGTGCCTTCCACAGGATACAAACTGAAGGGTTATGGCTTTGACATAAGTGGTTAAAACCCAAACATCTATAGTAGATCTAGTCTGAAGCAGCGGTTCAGTTTCCGGGACTACAGAAGAATTTCTACACAACAGATTTAGAATCTGGATTGCCTTTTTCCTATTGAGGATCAGGAATAGTACCAATATCTTTTCCGAATAAAATCAGAAAAACAATTTTGTATTAATATGTTTTCCATTGTGTCAACATAATCTAATCCTTTCTGCACTCGCTACGATTTGGAATCAACGAAGTTGTAATCCGAACCCACAAAAAGGCTACTCACATCTGGTTTGACACTGATATGCAAATATAATTTGCAGCAATTTGTTTTGTGTTTGATAAAATCATTGTTTCCGTCGGCAACAAAGTTAGCATAAGTAGATTTATTATGGGACTTCAGTTTGTTTCCGTGCTGAAATGTTAACGCTCTGCAATAGACATGTTAGCAAACGTATCTGTGTTTGCACTTGTTGTGTCCGACCTAGAATGTGTATTCCTATTTGTTTAGTTTGTTGTTAATTTGTTTATTTTGTTGTAAATTTACTGCATCTACTATAGTATGCGAACAACTTCCCAATGTTTGAAAGTGAAATGGTGCGAAATGAAAAGCACTTGAAGTCCTTATGGCGTCATACACTTGCATAGTGGTTGATATTTATTTCATGAGCACCAATTATCCTCCAGGCGAATCCTCTCAATCGAGCATAAGTCATTAGGAAGTTTTGTATTGGGAATACAGGAAATTAAATTTGAATTCGATGAATTTAATGTTAATGTATGTCTATGGTAGTCCTGATTCTACTAAAATAAATTTGGATAATTTAAACCAGGACGATACAAATATTCACGTGGCGAACACAAAATAAACCAATTTGTGAAAATAAAAAGCCGAAAATGAATAAATTCCCAATAAAATTTGGCATTTATATCCAATTCCACATAATCGGATTCCCCATATTGAATAGAGTGCTCGTAGTAACATCCAGATAATTCGAATAGTACTCGCTCTAATCCCAATCACAATTGCGAAAAGTCCTATCGTATTGAGATTGCTATTGTTGTAAATCATGGCGTGTAAATCGGAGCATGTTCAATGTGCTCGTTGGCTGCACGAGGCGTTAGTTGACAAAGAGACTTTTAATTATGTTTTTTTTGCTGCCATTTTGCCCGGTTCCCAGGCTATAATCCATTGCGAGGTCTATTAATTGGAGGCAGTGTCACCTGTGGCTGCAATCTACCTCTGATATGTTTAGTGATTACACATGCTGTTTGCAAGTCCTCAATAATGCGTGTAGCGTATCGCCATCGATTACTTCCACACTATCATCATCAGGGAGAATCAACAAAGTCCACACGCGCGGTAAAAATAGAAGCGCCTGAATTTGATAACGCCTGAATCGACAACCTTTAACTGCAGTACCAGGGATTAAGTCAGAGTGTGTGTTGAGGGTGGAGCCAAACACAAAAAGAGCAATTTCAGATTGGGTTCGTTGTCTGCTTAGTCTGACTGAGATTTTTTCGGGATAGTTATCTTTACTTCAAATACCCACCAGGCATTGATGAACTTTTCCAAGCCAGCCGAATCGAGAAGGATAAAAGTACAAATAATACGCAATCTAGTCGATTGTTCTCAAATCGATATGTGTGGAGTCCTCGGTGAGCGCAAAAATACCATCCAGGTTGGCTTGGTCTATTGCCTCGCCGATGTATGGACGAAAGTCGACAAAAGGCCTTCTACTCGCCGAAGTGGTGATAAAGGAGTTGATTAATGGGAGGGTAAAGCACGTGCTAATGATGAACGAAGTGTGCTGGGTCATGTAATGGATAGGCGAGGTATAAGCATGATGTTCCGTTTACATGTTTTCACTAGCACTCATATTTCCTAAAAGCTTTCATTGTGGATGCTTTTGTGATCCACCCAACAGGTGTCGAGTGGTATCATAACACTTTATCGCCGTGAGGATGCAAATAGATGTATGAATGGCGAGGACGTGAAATTAACTAGAAAATAATCATTGTGTGACCGACGCAGAAGTTGCTCTTTCTCGGTATTTGATAAAAAGAGGAAGTGAATTTTGTTTGAACAATAAATTCGGTGACGTGGGAATTCGATCGTTGTCATTACGAGAATTGTATGATATTGCATTCCTTATTGCGGCATCGGATTATGACACTGTGCTTCCCATCACTTTTTCACTTGTAGATGCAAGGCAAAACCTTGAGCTCGAATTTTCAACATTTTCTGCAACTTTTCCGAGTTTTTTTGCAGGAATTGCCTTTTCCAGTTGTACTCGGGGCAGGAATTTTAGTGCTATATGAATATGTGGAGCCAAGAACACTGGGGAGAAACTAGGAGAGGATGCAGTAAGATCTCGAAGAACGGCTTGCAGAACTTTATTCGCGTGGTTTTACTTCTTTTCTGTCCCTGGGAAGACGAATCTAGATCAGGAAGACCATCACATGTCAATGATGAATTGCTATCCACTATGATCATAACAAACCCTACCTTTATATCTATAATCGTGCACTTAAATCTTTGAATTCATCAAATTACTGCTTTAGATTATGTTAAAGAGCTTGATTACGTGTCGGAATTCTCTGTTTGGGCGCCACATTAGTTGGAGAAAATTTGAGAATTGACAGAATTTCTATTTATTCTTCCTATAGTCTAAACATGTGTCGGTACAAAAGAAAATCATTTTTGGAGTACCTGCTGACTGGAGATGAAAAGTGAGTAGTGCATATATGCTCTGTGAGAAAAATCCTTGTTTTTTTGTACAAGTGGGTCCGCTTGTCTTCAAACTGGCGTCCATCAGAAGAAGGTTATATGGATTATTGCAGGGACGACAAGGAAATATCGGTGTCTTATCGTTATTGTCAGAAATTTTATGTTTTGAATTAAGAAATTCATTGTAAAAGTGCATTTTTGGCAAATAGCAAGGATGCAATAATTCATCATGACAACCATCGATGACAGGTGGTTTAGCAAAACCATACAACGAATTGCGAGGATGGGTGGGGAACTTTCACCTCAGTCGGCGATTTACCTGTTATTACATCATCTGATCCTCTGTTCAGTTCGATGAAAAAGTTTCTAATAATTTTTGACACAAATTATGGAGATGTCCTAGCCGCTGTGGTAGAATAATTTCTTCC
Source organism: Stratiomys singularior (assembly GCA_954870665.1). Lineage (NCBI taxonomy): Eukaryota > Metazoa > Arthropoda > Insecta > Diptera > Stratiomyidae > Stratiomys > Stratiomys singularior. The sequence goes on along the minus strand of OX940881.1, from coordinate 4,771,016 downwards.
AAAAGAGAGAACTTTTTCACCTAGGAAATTGATAAGTTGCCAAAATGTCGTAGATTTTCTTTTCTAATCACATATTGTATTTTTCCAGTTTTTTAACTACGACAATCTTACACGAGGTACAGAGGCTTCTGGGGTCCAGAAGCACAAGCAACAGACGCTCATTTTCTCCCTTTAGTGGGGTTACTAGATCCTCATAAGGAGCGCACTAAATTTTGAGGATAGTATTCCCGTCACAATACAAAATCGGTGTAGGATGCAATTAATGGAATGTTGCCTTCGTTTTTGTTGCAATTTTCGTACTATGCAACGGGAGAGCGAATACCAATTTAAGAATGGTTGTTGGTCGATGGACTTGGATATGCTCACGCTGAAGGTTATTAATTCTCTTCCTCACAAACGATTCTCTTCCTCTTCTGATATCTCGTCAGGAGAATTTACTCATCATAATTTTTTTATTAAATTATCCTTCAAGTTCGCCGAAAAATACGTAAATGTTTCTGATTAATGGGCCACGAAACCTTAAAAAATCCATCATTTTCCTCTACAGCCAGAACCAATGCACACTCATTTAAGTATACTATTTAATCAACAATATTCTCTTGCTCCAAACTTTTTGCTAAGGAAGGAGCACGAAGCTAAGGGGGGAATAATAAATGGTCTCTCGGCAAACTTTAAGAGATTTTAAATCAAATTCCATCCGATTCCGGCGATTATGGGTGCGGTATGAAAAGCAGTCAACGAGTCCAAATCGTGTTCAGAGCATTCAAACTCAATTCACTCCTTGTCATTAGTCCTTGCCGTCTGGCTCAACATCTGGAATCTTTCTTCGATGTTGTTCTCGTTTCACTCACCAAACACGGACGAAAATCTACTTGCGCTCATTTGCATATCAAAATGATGTAGTATATAACATATCTGTCTGCAGATGCATGTGTATGGCATGTAAACGCAGATGGTGATATTGAGTATGTTTCGCGGATCCGTTGACTTAGCAAACAGTTTGCAAATCGTTTTCTCTTTTGCCCTCGTATAGTAGAAAACTTCCATCCTTCTCTGCAGATCAAAAGACCCGCGTAATCCAATAAACTTATTCAAGATCCACTCGCCAAAAACAAACTTGAATTCCTTGAATTTTCCATTACCAGTGCTAAAGGGTGGCTTCTTTGAATTCAATCAGCAAACGATGCATTACACTGCAACTTCCCGCCGCGACTTCTATGTTGCTCCTCAAATGGATAAACAGTAGGTCCTATTGTATATTTATGCCAGCGAGTATATATGTCACTCATGTTCGCAGTTCATTTCCGTAGTTGAACGCCAGCCAAAAGGACTGCGAGCCCATGACCTAGCCTTTTAAATCTTTGAGAGCATACGAACGTACGTAGAATACATGCGAGTACATTTAATACATCCGTTGATGGCCTTGTGTATGGCGCATGTGTTACAACAAGGATACAGTGAGTAACAAAATATACCTCAAGCTTCGGTTTTCCCTTGTCGAATGAGATAAAGTTATTTGTTCCTGATAGTAACAAGGCTGATTTTGTTCTCATCTACAGAAATTTGGACTCCGTTTGAAATTCGAAGAATTCCGAATTAACTTTTGAATACGCAAATTTTGAATTGGAATGAAAGAATAATTACATTTTATCTTGATAGAAGATAGCTACGATAGCAAGGACTAAAAACGATTGTTTTGTACCAGCATCGGGAATTTCGATAATATTCCAAAAAGAAGATCCTCAGCTCTGTTTTGAGCATATCGAAAAATTCTAGAGTGTCTTAATGTTCTGCTATCTGCAGGACACTTTAATGAAGTTGAAGTTCGTTAGAAACAATGGAAAGGAGGCAAAAACGGATTTCACTGCTGATAATGTTTTGACCTCCTTAGTCAATCGATTTTCAACCATTCAACCATTCCATGTTCAATCAATCAACCATTCATCAAAGCTAGGATGTGTTGTGCAACTTATTGTTCCTTTACCCAGTTAGTTCGAACGTTTTAATGTAGACGTCGACAGGTTAGCGACACCCAGATTTGAAATAGGTTCATATTGGGCATGCGATTCACAATTTGACTCCTGCGTACCTCGTACCGCAGTGAGTCTGCACGATCAGAGATGGGTTTTACAGTATTGGTACCTTTTGTACTTCTTCCTGAAGAATGAAGAACTCCCTAGAGGGAGAAGATAGGAAGAACAAACAAACGCCACTGCTACACTGACACCGATTCTTAATAGATACGGGTATTTTCAAGCTTACCTGTCCAAAATGGGCTAGTCACGGTTTCTTGACAGTTTGTTTTGACAGAGAATCACAGGTGAAGCATACGGCTGGTTCTTCAAAGGCGAAACGTAGGTTAGGCATTATGTGAACTTTTGTTGGATATAATACTAGCGTTAGAGGGTAAAAATTACTGCAAATCAAACCACGCTTGATCGTTTCTTTTCATTCGGAGGGGTGTCTTCTTCGTCGATCACTTGTCTGAGCAGAGTGAGAATAGGTTACTGTTGCATGAATCCCTATCTCTTCTGCCCCATACAATTTGAAGGCGCGGTATTTGGTGATAAGTCCGGAAGCCTTGATTCACTGTGAGCCTCGTTTCTTAAGGTGTAAATAGTTTCCTTGCCCCAACCAGGAAAAAAACTAATATCATTTAGTATAACCTTCAAATATGTATCAAATGTAAAATTGCAGAGATGGTCGGCATTTTTCACTGTAGGGATATATTTCAGCTTCTTATCTCTATATTCATAACCCGTAAATGGTTAAAACAGATAATCTTAAAACTTGAAAATACTATATGATCCTTGCACCTGTGTAATGTCATATAAATTTGCCAGTTATAATTGAACATTTAACATTGACACTGTATTTTCTCCACAAATCAGCAAAAACTTCTCCATACCAAGTTGCTTTTCCACACATCCTATCCGCACATAACCTAGTCCATATTCTCCGAAGCAAAAGCTTATCGAGAACGTACGCATTTCTCTACACATTTCACATGCAGACAGTTCAACAACTGAATTTCTCCTAGCAGCGTGGCGCTAGATAGATGGAAAAGCTCCCGGATACAAACTTTTTGGCCATCCCAACGTTCAGATGATTGGGAAAAACAGTTTTCCTCGGCCGTTTGATATTCAGTTTCCATTGGAAAAGTGTCGAAGATAGTGGCCCGGAACGTAACATTTCGGCCGTTATTGTTGAACTATAAACTTCCTTCACTGTTTGTATGCTAGAAAGGCAGTTGTAGGTGTGGTGTATGTCCTGATTTGCCATTAAGTTCCGATAAAATTTTTTTATGTTTGTGGAGTGTGTGGTTGGAAATTGACTTCGTTTTACGCAAAGGAGAAAAGAAAAAATAAATAAATATAGAATCGTGCAACATTACCTCCCTTCCTAGCATAATTTCATCGTTACTTCGATTGAATGAAGACGCCTGAGTCTTCGACGGGTCGTGAGTTGCCTCACAGTTCACTAGATCATCCTTTTTGCCAAGTGCTGGTGTAACTATTCGGAGAGATGTAATTGAAAAGCGATGAGATTTCGGGCAGGATAGTGACGTTATCGTTAAAATATTGTGTATAGTACGGATGTGTCCAATTGTCTGTGTTTGGCAGCTTTAGCTTTGAAGTATGTCCTTAGAAGTATAGTGAAAAGTAATTGGGCGTTTGGACTATCCAAAAACGGATATATCTACACTAGACGTCACACTGGATGATGTGTAAGTGGGATTTTATTACTATAGTGCTTAAGCTGAAATTTATCTTGTCAACTTCCAATAAGGATATTGCTGAAGTGTTGGAACGGTGTTTTGTTATTGCCTCATCTGATTTTATTGTCCTTCAACAATTCAATTCTGAGACTTTGTCTTATTGTTCTCGATATTATTACAATTCTCGTGTTCCATTCGTTACTTTCATGTGAAATTTTCACGATAAAGAACAGAGGAAAAGCGAAAGAGCGCTCAAAATGACAAAAGAAAATGACATCGATTGAACGCCAAAGTTGTTCGATATAGACTCGAACAATGATTGTAAGATCCAACATGTTGATACCTTCTAGGACACCGCTATAGGTTTCAAGTGATGTTTGTAGGTTGGAAACATCTGTCCTGAACGATATTTCGTGTCGGAAGAGGTTTTTACAAAGTTTCAGATTGTTTTGTATTTTCTCAAAACGAACGAAGAACCTAGAAAGGATTCACTTTAGTTTGTTGATTAAGCCGTTTGGTGCACTGAATTTTGTTGGCAGACCGATGGAGTTTCTTTTTTGGAGGCTTAACAAGAAAAGTTGGTCTGAGGTTGTAGAACGATGCCAACAATGGGACAATTTATTTGATTGATTCAATTTCATTAAGTTAGTTGATGTTTCATTACTTTTTTATTGTTGTCAATACCATTGTCCACACATACTGGTTATCTTCTTGATTGGGTAGTAAAAAAACTAAGGTGTGACAACAACAAGGATTTGATGAATTAAAGGACATAAAAAGTATCGATTAAGGAATAAATAACAATGCGTGAGTATTATGAATCTGAGGTGGGTTTCCGAAAAATGGTGTGAGCTGTTAACTCGTTTTCATCAAAGAACTCACTTAAATTAATCATGAAACATTTTGCGTACGCATTTGATCCCTTTGAAATATGTATGTAAATGGATATGTTATATATATGTTATATATATAGATATATATGTTAATTAATATGAGGTTTTAACAACCCTTTCAACAGTGCCCTAATTTTTAATGCTTTTTTCGATTTCTTTGGGCATGTTTTGTTTATCTGTTATCAAATTCCTTTGAACGCATTTCAAGTTGTGATGCCTAGACTGATCAACTGGAATCATATTTGAGAATTCCTCTATTTTTGGATTTCACATAGATCAACGATTTCAATCCTTGAAAATGGAAATGTACTTAAAAGATTGTTGTTGTTTGATGAGTTGAATCATGTAAAAATTGTCATATTTTATTGAACCAACTTATGTTTTCGGCGGTTGTTCACGAAATGTTTGACAGCTGACCATCAGGTACGGCATTATAACAAATGACAGTGTTGTCAGCATGGAAAGAATTGAAACATAGAAGAATTTTTTACAGCGGATGGGATTTGAGAGATTTGAGAAACACATTTTGAAAACAATTTTGTACATTTTCTGCTTTAAGTCGCTTTTTCGATTTGTGCAGAAGCAGTTTTCCTTTAGTAAGATCTTCATCAAAGTATGCACATATTTCATATAGCTTTGACTTTCACAAGAGCATTTTTATTTCAAATTTGTTTACATTGTAAATTCACTTAGTTCTTCGTTCTATTTTAGTTTGGCAATTCCATTGTATTCTGTGGCTATGTGTTGAAGTATTCATTCCATTTTATTGCACTCATCATCATAGTATCCATTATTAGGGTGCCCACCTTTAGATAAACATCTCTCAACTTAATATCTTTAATGATTGTCCCGTAAAATGTCGTTGTGTCTCGTTTCGTCGAAATAATTTGACTAAAAATAAAATAATGATGATGACTGATGGTGACTGATGGTGACTTTAATTTGATGCTGTTTTTTGCGAATCAAATCATTAACTGAATGTTTGAATTTTTCAAGTATACGAAGGATTATAGCTGAAGACGTAAATAGGATTATTAATCGAAAGACGAAATTGAGGGCAAGTAGTTTAGTGCTTAATTTTAGATTTGATCGTATGTAGGATAGTATAGAGATGCAAAGAAATTTCGGAAAATTTATTTAATTATTTTCTGAGTAATAATGGTGTAGATGTTCAAAAACATTCCAAAATACAGCTTGTGTTTTGTTTAAAAGTAAAAGCGCGTGTTTGACTTCTAAGGAAGAGATAATTAGAATGAAGGGCGCAATGAAAACATTTAAAAATTGAACATTTTACAAAGTCTTCTGCAGCTACTTTGGCATTGCTATATATCTCAGACGCTGATTTCATGGTGACTAAGCATGAATGTCATGTTCCTGCAAACTTTTGAATGAATTTTTAGGCAGGCGCAGGATTCTTGATATATTTAAATAAATAAGTCAGACCAAAGCTACTGGAAGCAAGGCCTACCTTCTGACTATGGAACCCAATGACTGGGATCTGACCAATTATCAAATATGTTTGGATTCGTCACATGTTGGAAAAGCCAACGCTGGAAACTAATGAGAAAGTAGCTGAATCGGTTGTGCATAGGGAGCATACAAGGACTCACTAATCGTCAATGATTTGGAAAATTGGAAAACTTTTTTCCATTTTTTTCCTTTACACAAGCTCACTTAGGTTTGGTTCGTCTCTCAAACCCAAAAGTAATATTTTCAGCAATTGTTTGGTTCAGTGACCAATCTCTTGTCCAATTTAACGAAGCATTCAGTGCCATGCTGAGACGAATAAATACATTAATCATATACCAATACCAATAATCTACGTTAACTTCTACGCGGTGCTTACCAATTTGTTCAGCTTTGTGACTATCAGAAGGAATGCAATTCCTCCATTGAATAATCCTGCTGCTCAACACGATACTACTTTAATTACTTTTAGACCGCAGTGTGAATGGTAAGGAGCAAGTCGACAAAATTTGGAAGTAATTCATTTCTTTGCATTTTGCGTCTGATCACCTGAAAGTCTCGGCAGTAATTCATCCCTCATATAGAGGCAAAATTTTCACCTGTACGTTGAAGTGCAAAGGAGGGAAGCATGCTTGAAGTTAGTTCCAATCCAAAGGTTTTGCGTTTCTGATATTAGACACAGCTGCCTAGTGCCTTTGTCGAGGACTTTTATTGGTGGAAATCACAAGATAGAATATCGTCGAAATTGTTTCCCCATGACTTTAAGACTTTATGCCGTCGCTAGCTACGTTGTGAGCTAAGTTTAAATAAAATTAAACTTAGACATAAACTAAACATAAGTTAAAACTTATGACTCAGGGAGTTCTCCTTTTCCATCAACGTTTTTAGTTTTTCGAGATCTCGTTTTTTTACGTGATCTTTTATGCATTAACTTTTTGACTAATTAAAAACTACTTTCGCAGCCACAAGGATGCTACTTGCGTTCGTGTCACCAGCGACATCATACGAAATTCTGCTATACGTGTCTTCAGTGCAACTATCGAGGTTCATATAGTTGCAAAATAAATTGAAACGATTTGAATTTACATGTCCAGGTCCACAGTTACACTTGATGGGTGTCTGAAGTTTGCATCGTTGCAATTGCAGCATTTTGACGTTTCTCGATGATAAGAATGAAATAAAAAGCTATAAGATTGCAAAAAAAATATTGAAAACGCTACAAAAATTTCAGCCCAATCGAATGTAAGTCCGACGGTGGCATTATAAGCACATTCGTAGAAGTCTTTGATCAGAACTGACACCAAGTATGACATTGCAACGCTCTAGCAGCCCGAAATGTCACTTGTGTTTATACCCTCTACACCGCTATCGAAATATTTCATTACAAAGTTAAGTTAGTAAATAATGCGACTATTTAATGGTTTTCTTCGCTCTAGTGGATACGTTTTCGAGCCTTTAGAAAGTTTCGAATGAGGGTTCGATGTCATGGTATAAAATCTGAAAAAAAGGGGATATCGCGACTAAGTATTACCTGCGTATTGGTGGGTGAGCTTTTACGCTGTAAAACGATCAATTTTTTGTGAATGGTTCACCCCTCTAAGACTTAGGTTTAAGATATATTCATGTGCACAATATCTAAGAAGCAACAAATATCGTTAATAATTTTCTATTTATTACAATATATACACAAAAATTCAAAAAAGTTGTTCAATAAATATGGAGGATTTTTTTTCGGCTATTATTGAAGTCCTTTTTTTGAATTTAAAACGCAATGTACCCTTTACTTTAGCGGCTTTCACATGTTTAAATACACTTTATGTTTTATTATATAAGTTTTTATGGCATTGTTAACAAAACAAATTAATCAATCACTAAATATCAGTTTAGGCGTGCCTTTTTGTCTAGACGAACAATCAAACAAGTTTAAATGCAAATTTGTTGTTCGTGAGATGATAACAATGATTAAGTTTAAGGGATGTTATTCGTGAATTGACTTCAGGGCAGCCAAACTCATGACTTTAATTCAATTTCAGTCGTTAAATTCCATATCTTTCGTGTTGGGAGACGAATTCGGGTTTATTTACCTTGAACTTACTGCGTAAAATATGCGACTTAAAAGGAAGCTTAAGTTCAGGCTTCGTTGAATGTTATCCTTTAGCAAACTGCACCCACTCGCAGTTTGATATGTGAATTAAACGTATTTTCGAAATGATAGCAGTGTTCCTGCATGTTCGTTTTACGACAATGTTGGCAAAGGAATATAATTTGATCCGTCTAATCTAATACCTTGCTGGTAATATAGTCGTACTTTATATCTTTGCTACGGCTTTTCTTTTAAAACAAATTTATTTTTAGGCTTCCGCGAGACATGTGTACATAACATACGCAATATGCTCAATTTGTTATCTACGGCATTATAAAGTTCTTACTAAACGCAAATGCTAAATGGCGTTTTTCGTTTCTGATGAATACTGAAAACATTTGAAATTAGTTTAGAACAAAAACAAAAAAAAACACAAAATTAATGCATGTTTGCTAACATATTGTTGGGATTAGTCACGTGGCTTTTGATAGTTTTGCTCAATGTTGGCATTAAGTGTTAATAAATTTTTATTGTTCCTCTTTTTTTCGGGGAATTCGAAAAAAGCGACTCAAATATTCGAATAAGTAAAAGCGTTGAGCGACCTACGAGCTAATTAATTTCAATTATTTCGACAGTCAACACGAGTATGAGAGCGTCCTAAATTTAGCTGTCTTCTGGTGAAGACCGTCCTTTTTCGAAACGCTTCCCAGAGATTCATTTTATTTGTTGCTTTTCCTTTCGCTTAAAAAGAATGTTATCAATACTTCAATCTAAAATAAATGAATTTTCATATTCAGAGGCTAGTGACGGAGCCATTCTGCAGCCTGTGATTCTTCCTGCCTTATTCCTCTCGTTGTAATAATTAGATAGCCTTCATCGCAGAAGCATTCATCAGTGCTATTAATTATTGGTCAACAGTATTTTCATGTTTTTCATTTGAAAATCATCAAAACATGGCAAATTGTTATAAGAATTCAGTGGAGATATGAGAATGTCGAATATATTTTGGCATAGTTTTAAAAATGTGTCTGGTATGTGTCTGCAAGCATGACATTGATGAATGATCTACGAAAACTTTTAGTGCGCCTTCCTTAAAATTGACCAAAAAAAAAAAAATTCATTGCCGAAATTCGGTGACAATTTGAAAACTCGATGGAACCTACCTTGGCGCACTTAAATTTTCATAACATCTTACAGATGGTATCTATTTGGCATCGTTTGTATTTTTGGTAATGCGTATTTTATACGACCGGAATATATTTGCCATAGTTTTGCTGCGTTTGTAGTTTCAAGATAAATAAACTATTTTTGGACGGGGAGACAAGAAAAATCAGATGCTGACCATGAGCCTGTTCTTTTCTTGTTAAAGTTATATCAGGCAGACTTACAATAAAGTACTGTTCATTGAATTGTTAGCAAGAATTGAAAGATGAAGATTCGAAAATAAGGGAAACTTTTTACAACGTTAAAATTCAAAAGTTTTACGGGCTTTTGACAAAAAAACGAAATAAAAATTTAAAAATAAAAAAAATTAGGAAAAATTAGACATAAGGAAGAAAATGGAAAGGACATGGAGTGAAAAAAATAGGAAGGCAGGTCCAGCAAACTCCAAAGAACGCTAGTCAGACGGAAGTTTGAAGTGAACTATTTATTTCGGCTCTGAAGGAGTTTTACTCGTTGATTTTTTCCACTTTTCCACTTAATGCAGTCTGCCTACTTTTGTGGCCTTCTTTGCAAGGTCCAAGCTTTTGTATATCAGCCACAAAGGCACCACAAGCCCGTCCAAGACGATCCTTTGAATTATAATAGTCAAAAAATTTGGCAGGTTCTTAAATACCGTCCTACGATCTGTCGCCATGTAATAACCATATGTTCGGGACTCTCTAAGGGGGTGTTTGCAGGCGAGAATTTAGTAAACAATCAACAGGTTGAATGGCTTATGCTGGTTGGAATAAGGCATAAACGGCAGGAAGAAACTATTTGGTTGATAGGAAAAATGCATCACTGCTAACTATATACAAAAATAATTCTTAAATGTATTTTATTTTTAAAAATAAAATAAATTTACTAAAGCTAATAGCAATGTGAAACAACGATCTTTGAATTTAATAGAGGGACATTTTCTATACTTATAACCATTTGAAAAAAAAAACAAACTAAAATTCAGATCCTCTCGTAGTAAAATATCAAAGTATATAGGATCTCAGTATAACTCAGTTTGCTGTCACTTTTTTCTTATAAATAAATTTTTTGAGTTTGACAGAATTTAAGAAGTATCGACAGGATCGGCAGATTTTCACAAATTTATATTCATACCATTTTTATTTTACGTTATTGGCATTGTGACATAGTTGTTCTCTTCTTCCAAAAACTGTTCGGAATCACGTCGATATTTTTTGGCTGTAGTTTTGAGAACAAAGTTCAAAAAAGTTTTGGTGGATTCCAGCAATAAATCTTTTGTTTTTTTGCATTAAATTTTGGTTCAAAGTTCTCCAATCTCTTCACCATTTACACTTCTCTGCAGCTCCGCTCCATCTCCAATGATGCTAATGCGGAACTTCACGTTTTCACAAATTTGTTTACTATTTAATAGGTTTTATTCATCGGTATTATAATTTGACAATAGATTTTGTAGGAGTTAACAGAAGCCATTTTGAGTATGCCATCAAATATGACAGGTGGCCAACTGTTGGTTTAGCGCCTGCAGGACATAAACGCCAACATCTGGTTTAACGTGTCGATCCCTACGTTTTTGCTATAGAAGAGTATTTTTTGAGGATTTCCTCTGATTTTCTCGATCGAAGCACGGTCTTTACAAAATGAAAAATGCAGATCATCATGCAATGTTTTAATTTGTAAGAAGGTTAGTGTTCGTTGGCCATCAAAACTCGGCAATGACCATCCTACTGAAAACAAGAAAAATTTCTAAATTCAACAGGAATAACACGCTTGTCAGATCTCTTTGTTGCAACTAGTAACTTTGTTTAGGTCTTCTTGTAAACGTTTAGCCGAAAACACTCAAGGAAATCAATTGTGGCAGAGTATGACACAGTGGCTCTATCGGCTCTAGAATGGTTTTGGGGATTCTTTCTCAAAATATGGATCAGTGGAAACCAGTTGCCCTACATATTTTTGCCGATATATCCTTTTTAAATACTTCGTCCTTCGAATCATGGTTAAAATCCAATGTGTACAATCGTAATTTTCTCGTTGCAAAATAGCCTCGATTTCAAGAATCCTTCGATTTGGAATGCGGTCACTTTCATTCTGTCTCTGAAAATTTCATCCTCTGTCCAGTTCTTTCGAGGTTTCCTACTGGGTCTCTACAATCAGGTCTCCCATCAAACCACCTTTTTTTGAAAACGGTCGTCATCCGTATACTGCATACTTCGTTGCTTCCCAATGATTCTTCGCTGGACTTTCTATGAAAAGGCGTTTACCATTTTTTCGAATGCATTTGTAACGATAACCCGTAGTATCCCGAATTTATCCTGTTCATGAATTTTCATTTAAAAATGATCAGGACCCAATACAACGCCTCTTTTGCAAGCTGGGTTCCCCGTATAAGCTAACAGGTTCATTTCCTTGACTTGTTTAGCAAGGTATACGAAATTGTCTACATGTTCTAATTCGTCTATAGTTTCTTTCCTGGGTGTAAGTTTTCTGGATTGTGCCTCATTTCCGTTCCTCAGCTTAATTGCAGGTCTCTGGTATAGGTTGGGTTGACACGTTGGCAGTAGTGGCTTTAAATTTTCTGGAAAGCCTTCCCTTGTAAAAATTGTTTGCAACCCATTTAGCAGAATATTTGACATTCAACATCAATAGCCAAACTAAATCAGGTAATGACTGCTAGCAAACTTCACTTTTCGGTAGGATCTTGCGCTGAGGTTGCTGTAGGACCACTTCGGTAAAGTGCTCGCTGAATTGACGAATAGACGGCTACAAATTCAACCAGATATCACTAGTGTCTAGCCGTCTAGAGAAATCAAAGTCCTGTTGGGCATCCCCTCCAGTCAAAGAGGCCTGAAGTTAACGTGAGATTTGCCACCTTGTTGTTGTATCTCCCTATCCTTATGATATTATTGGTTGCAAAAAATATTGCCATGTGCTCATCATTAATGTAGATTCAGTTATGGCGCATGGAGTTCCTATTTTTTGATCCAATGATTGGACTAAGTCTTTCGTTTTACGAACTCTGACATTGTGTTAATACTAAACGTGTATGAACACCTGTATAAAACTCTGCTTTTGACAATTCAAAATCTTTTCACTTTTTAAATTTCCTTGAAGTACAAAGAAACATCCTTTGTACACTAATTCAACTTAAACTTGCCTATTTAGGTTAAATTTGATAAATTATAGGCAAGAATAAATACTGGAAAACTATATTGGCTTAGATCAAAGTGTTTGTCACTTCCAAATCTATTCGAAAGTTCAAAGAAAAGGAAAGCATTCATTTCTTTTCGTTCTAACGATTAGGAAATGCCAAACAAAATAAAGCGTATCCAAAAGAGAAAGTGAACAATATGAACTAAATTTTAGTTTTGAATCTTTTTGATGTCTAAGATCTAGAAAATGGAAATGATACACGAGGAAATTTGCCCCCCAAAAAAACCATTGAAGCGTTGGGGAAAATCTGGAAAGATGATGGAAAAGCTGTTTCTTACATTTAACTGAAAAATGATTAAGTGCTTTGTAAGTCTTCATACAAATTTCATAGGGAAAAATACGCTCGAACAAGCAAAGAAAATTAATTTACTCGAAATTCCGACTCAGAGTAGAAGATGCATGGCGAAAAATACGAGAATGTGGGATGAAAAATGTTTTACTTACATGACGTCTTCTATTTAATATATAGCACGTACACATGTAAACATACACATACGTCTAAACACATATTGATACATTTGCCTTTCGAATATTTCCTTTAAATTTAGGAAAGATACGGGTCTGGGGGCAAATATTATACATATGCAAGCAAAAATTTGAAATAAGAAGATCAAGCAGGAGTCAAACACGTGTACTCCCTCCTACCAACTGAGAAAAGGCGAGAAAAGGCTGAATTCCAAAGTATTTGTCCTATGTGTGGAGCTCGTATGAACGTTTTGCAAACGTTACCTAATTAACATCTTCAAGGTTTGAATGAATGTTGAATTCGTTTGTTGGCTAATTCACGCGGATCATTATCGACATTTTCGTTGAATTTGTTTTGTTTGTAAACAAACCAAATCAACAATATTGAGTGTGAAGTCAACAATGAATACTCCAATTTAAATTTCTTGAAAAACGAGAACAAATTTCTAGTATCCAACCTTGGAAGTTTGTGTCGGGAATTGGCTCGAAGATTTTTAGGAAAACAAATGTTTTGTCACATGTTTGTCACGGAAGATCTACTTCGTCTTCATCTCGATGACTTTGTTTTGTTTTATTGATTTCTATTAAAATCAATTCATCAATTCTATTAAAAATCAGTATATTAGTATCACTAGTTAATTCTATTTATTCAGCCGCATTTTTTTTAACAAAAAATTGTGATGCAGAAGATTTAAGCTAATTTTCTTTGTTTCTGAGAAAAAGACGTCATTATGTTGGGCGTTTTTTTTTATAAGACATCACTACATCTAACCTCAGTGTTAAGGCTCCGCTAAAATGATATTTTTACTGTCTGCTTGGTAGAGACAGTCAACATAATTCCGCTCAAGTGAAGATACTATATCCCTTCATAACGTTAAACATATCGAGTTCTCTTTTAAAACAAAATGCCAGGCGGTTTTTTAGGATCGTAGGCTGTGGCTAATTTTTGGTAGAGGACACGTGTTGCGTTCTTAAAACTCCTTTCTGATCATTCTGAGCGTTTGTTATAGGTACATGTTTGTTTTGGTAGGACTGAGCGGTCTTACTAGGTTGGGGGTTCTACAGGGTGGGCCATCTAGCGTTTTAAATTTGAACTATTTATGTTTCGACATTCGAAACGTCAAATACCATTCGGAAAGTGACAGATATTCAGTAAAAAGTATAAAATTTACGAATTGGGTCACTATTCGCTAGAAGAAAACTAGGAAATATTGAAAACTTTTTTCCAAAGTGGTGAGTCTTCAACCCAAACTGTGAGAAATTTGTCAAAAAAATGGACAGACAAAAAGTGCCATCAGATCAATTTTTGCAACAATTTGTCAAGCGTGAGAGTGAAACTGGCTCGTCGGTGGATAAACCAAAACGTCAACGTCCATTTCCCGCGCGTTCAACCGAAAATATTGCGACTGTGGCTGAAAGTGTTAGTGAGAATCCATCCACCTCAACTCGCCGTCGATCGTAAGAATTGAACATTCCACATGAATACAAACATACAACTTTGCGACGAATTTGGCAACAATATCTCGCTATGAAGCCATATAAAGTTCAATTGGTGCAGCAGCTGAAGTCACTTGACCGTCCGAGTCGTCTACAGTTCTAAGATTTGGCGGATGATCGTTTGATTGAGGATGGTCAATTTTACCGAAAAATCATCTTTTCGGACGAGGCTCATTTCCACCTCGGTGGTTACGTTAACAAGCAGAATTGTTGCATTTGGGGCACAGAAAACCCGCACGTAATTTCCGAGAAGCCAATGCACCCAGCACGATCGTGTCATTCATTCATCAAAAATCATCGGCCCATTTTTCTTCGAAAATGATAGAAGGCGCCGACGTAACCATCAATTGTGAGCGATATTGTGCAATGTTATCCGAATTTTTCTTCAAGCAAATTGAAGATGAAGACTTGGACAACATTTTGTTCCAGCAGAACCGCGCAACGTGCCATACAGCAAAAAATACACTCAAACTTTTGCGCCCTATCTTCGAAAATCGCATAATCAGCCAAACAGGTGATGTGATTCGGCTTCCCTCAAGCTGCAATTTAACGCCGTTGGACTATTTTCTTTGGGGAGCTGTTAAAGATAAATGTTACGCCAACCATTCAAAAACAATTCAAGATCTAAAGTACGAGATTCAATCTGCTGTTGCTACCATAAGGCCTGAAACCATAGAGAAAGTACTCCAAAATTGGGTGGATTGGATGAGCCACTGGAAACTCAGCCGTGGTGGTCATTTGTCCGAAATTGTTTTCCACTAATAAATTTCATAAAAAACCTTTCAAATAAATGTTCAACGTATTTATATAAAATATTAAGCGGTTTTTTTTATTGACTTTTTAAATTTAAAATTTTATATGGGCCACCCTGTATTTTTCGGATTTATGTTTCAATGCACAATAACGCTCGTGCTCCCATCCCCGCAGTTGTCACTTAAAACAAGGAAGATGTTAACATTGTTACGGTAAGTAACTCATAGTCTTGCTTCAAAGCCAATCAGAGACGTATGTGACAATTCAAAACTATGAATTTGAAGTAGTTTATATAGCTCTAATATAATATAACCATGAGAAAGCTAACAGAACTCGCTGTTGCAGAGTAAAAGAATATTCCCCGAAGTGAAAGACAGAGTGAAAGCGATAAGAAAAGAGTAATTAGGGCCAGGAAAGGAAATATCTACAACTCATGTAACAAATAAAAGTAGACTTGACTTTAATGATTTGAATTTGCTTTTTGTTCGCTCAAAATTCAGCATTTCACATTTACTTGCCTTCTTCTGTTATGCTTTTAATTATTGTGAATTTAATATCATAACAAAAACAATTAATCACAAAAGGATTATGTAGGAATCGACATAACACGAGGTGGCCTGTTAATTTTGCCTCAGAGTGTATGTTGTCACGATTTTTGACCATAGCGTAATTCCATTTTTTTGGTTGATTAATTTATACCATTCTTGTCTAAATGAGTGGAAGTAGGGGGATATTCATATTTTGAGGGTATTGTTGACATTCTATAATTTGAAGAAATCCTCCCGCCGAAATTGTTTTGCAGACAACAGAAAAGATGGTGGTCCATTGGCACGTCTTCTGTGATTTATGGTGGATGTGATGAAATTTCTCATCTATTCCAAGGCATATGGTCGAGGTTTATCGTGATGCAGCACTACTCCTTATGAATTATTTCTTTCGGATCCAGTTAGCTGGAAAAGTTTCTGTCTGAAAAAGGAAAGTCAGCAGTAAGGATATTTCTCGTCGATTGCAACGCGCTCTATGAAAGTTTTCTCGGGTGCCGTCCTTGCGTCGGTATTAAAAGCGCAGAGCCTTCTAACTTTAAGGTAGGGACAAGTGCACCCTCCCATTTCGCATTCTTTATTTTTCCAATTAACGTATCTATATACTGGCGCACAATGTCCTATAGTGTAATGTGTGCCTCCCTCTTTCTACTGCTGTGGCAGGATGCTTCGAACATGTTTGCGGCTTCTATAACAGCTGTCTGGAGTCCATTCTTCTTTATCTTTCCGAATCTCGTCGGATTTCGAACCATTTTCCGAGCATCTCTAGGTCTCATATTGTCTTCATTGTTGTCTATGAGGATTCGAAGGGGAATGAAACAGGTATTTTCATTAAAGGCATTTGGGCAAAAAGGCGATATACGCGCTATGCCTATATAGAGGCACATATTTTGATGAGTCCTTTACCCCGTGTCGACCTCAAATTCTAACTGGACTGAACACTTGTTTTTGTCAATCGTAGACAGCGAAACCACTCCCGACAAAGTTGGTCAGTTTGGGCATTGCAACATCTTCACCCTACACCTACTCTTATTTCAGAGATAATTTGGATCCTCGGATGTATTCCTAAA
Organism: Stratiomys singularior; assembly: GCA_954870665.1. Lineage (NCBI taxonomy): Eukaryota > Metazoa > Arthropoda > Insecta > Diptera > Stratiomyidae > Stratiomys > Stratiomys singularior. The sequence continues at coordinate 4,754,139 of OX940881.1, read as the reverse complement.
TTTCTTTTAGTTTATTTACGGTCTACGTCGTATTTTTCAAACTTTAAAAGCGAAATTATGTTCGTAAATTCGAAATTATATTCGAAATTATGTATCTTGCGTCATCCTTTTTTCTTATAACAGAAGTCCTGACGTAGAAGCAATCAAAGTTTTTAATCGGTGCGAAATATGTCGATTGGAGTTTTTGATATGAAATATTAAAATGTTTCAAAAGAATTTACAGCGTAAGCCTGAAGCTAGACGCGCAGTAATTATGGAAGACCAAAATATTAAAGTACTGAAAAATATTTGGCACTTGGCAAAGGACCTCAATTAGCCATATTATTTTCCTATTTCAATTATCGCAATGCTTCCTTCGCTATCCCGTGCAAGTATCATTTAAATGTTATTCACAAAAGACCTATTATGATTCCCATTAAATAGCGAAAGGATGAAATTCACGAACAATCCCTTTCAAATCCTTTTGAACATTATCCTTTAGGGATACAAGAGAATGTAATAAAAAGTAGATAGATCTCATTCGTTTTCCATTTAAAGTTTTTCGAAAAACTTTTGGTAATTTTTTTTTGGTACTAAAAACGACCCCATCTTGCGTTCATTACCCTTTCATTCCCAACACTCCAGTGCTGAAAGTGTTCACAACGTCATACTGAATCCTGTGGAATCCTATTCAACTCAACTCAGCCACTCCATTGCGTAGGATATCCTGTTGAATAAGATGAAAATCACCTAAGCTCGAATATTCTTTCGATTCATTTCGAAAGCGACACTTCAAATGTTCTCAGGAGGACAGGGAACGTCTCAAACAAATAAAAAAGGAACAAGAAGAAAATTGGAGAAAACGTTGAAGGAAAAAGAAAACGTCTAGTGTCGTAATAAAATTGGTCAAGGTATGAAACGTGTCATTAAACCAAGATAAAACGGTGATAAAAAGAAAACTTATTCGGGAAATCCACGCGATATGTACTTGCTTGCCAGTTGAAGCGGGTACTTAACGTTGCCAAGCACTTCCTCCAAGAAAATTGAGTTGAAGTCTGACGGAAATGGCTTGGAAACATGAAAATTGAAGGAATTCAAATAGGCCAATTTAGCGTGTCGCTTCCAACTAGATGTTATTTTTACGTCGCGCCGTAACCGCTACAATCGCGCGCCTAACTGATGTGTCGCCCACACCATGTTTCCGTTTGAAGCTTTGCGACAGCCCAGTCACATCGAGACTTTTTCCGCCATTGTCCCGTTACATGGCTGCTTGCTGGCTTTTCTTCGGCAATTTCCCACAAACCTGTAAAGACGTTTAGAGTGGTGGAAATGAAGTAATTAAAGTGCCTCCAAATGCCCGTTTTATATCAATCAAGTGAAATTGTCATGGCTGGCCGGGTTGTAACATTGTTGACGTAATAATATTTAAACAATGAATTTTCGTCGACATTGTTGTGTTGTTGAACGTTTCGTTAGATGGAGTGAGATCCAGTTGTAATTATTAATGTCATTTTATGCTGGAGCGGGCCTTAATGTTTTACCTAGAAATTTTGTGGATTTTTCGCAACATGTTCAGATATGCTCAAGTAGATTTTTGGATTGAAAAGGGATGCACGGGATTTGATTGTTTAGAAAGAATTGGTTGGCTGCCATACAGAAGCACTTTATACAGAAGAAAGTTAGTAATGTTGATTGTGCGTTAAGTAATTTGAAGTATGTTACTGTCTGCTTGCATTTTATATTACACATAAATCAAGGAGCAGTGAATTTTTTTTAACATGGTCTTGCAGTTTTTATAATTGGAGTGCAGTTTATATAATTAAATATATAAAATTTAACAGTTATTCTTCATTAATGAATAAATGTTACAAATGTCCGACAATGGCCAAAGAAATGCATATTTAAAACTTTGCTGCTGGAATTGTGCGTTTCTAGTTCGGTTCATGAAAATCAGCCTGGCTATACCAGATTCATATGATGTAATGAATGATAAAGCAGTTCCGCGATGACAGCTGTCTTGATTTGTTGACGAGCTACGCTGTCCATACTGAAGTGTGATTTTTTTTGTTTGCCGGATTTCAGAATGAACGACCTGAAGGAGTAACGAGTTGCTGGGAAATTTAATTTCAGAATTCGATAATCTGCCATCATTTTACTCAACATGGCTATCGGTGATGTTACTATTTAGCGACTACATACGCGTACAGGCTAATTGACATTCGATTGAAGCTGATGAGCGTCCTTGTTCATTGCAACTTCACCTAGACATCGTCAGAACCAAAGACGTTATGCGAACAAATTGACTTCTGAGACGTGAGGAGCATGTTGAACCGAATATCAGCTGGATCGACTGTATTTTCGAACGAGTTTTCATTATTGTTCGTCAGTATAAAGACATTGACAAATGCGTTCAGACTTATTGCCACCCTCAGTGACTTATAATTTGCTGGGTGTTTGTAGGGTACTTGGATCACAAAGTTGAAGATAATGGGGGAGGGATGGTTTCAGCGGAAGAGGGGGGTTTCTGTTGGAGGAAGGGGTTTCAGCAAGGTTTTGCGGCAAATTAGGCTAAAGTTTGACAGTAACGGCTTGGCCATTCAGAAGAAGTTGAAAACTTTCTGTTAATAATCATACATGGCAATGAATCATTGGTTTACCATTGTATGTTCTAACGAATGCCAAATCATCCCATTGAAGGATGCAACTTCTTTCAAAACCTTAAAGAGTACGCATATGTTGATCGAATGTTAAGGTGATGCTGACGGTCTTCTTCAGTCTTAGGGCCGCTTTTTATCGCTATAACCTCCTCCAACGTTCGTTTTGTGATCCAGTTTCGGTACATACAAGTGCTGTGATGACTTATGAATATCATAAGACCTGCAATATGAATTTCTGATAATGAGTTTGCCCATCAATATAACGCTGCTACATTCATCAGTCTTATATTGGATGCAGGTTCTTCTGCACTGCAGAACACAAATTTTGACCTAAACTTGGCACAAAACAAAAGTATAAAGTATAAAGAACAGCATTAATATTTGTCTACTAAAGAAAATTGTAATACTGGCTAATACTAATACTGTCTGTTTTAGAAAATTTGTACTTGGGGTAGTCATAGAACTTCCAGCACACGGATAACCGAGAAAGTCATGGGATTGGAATAACCCATGCGTACGTAGGAGGATAATTTGATGGCAATTGCTCTTGATTTTGGTTGTTGTCGCTAAAATTGGTGACAAGTACCACTTTCCCTTTTGCCATTTAAGTTCAAAACACAGAAAGTGAGTACGTTGCATATTCAATAGAAGCAATCGATACAACTCAAGTCAAGTAACACACGAAACTCAACGAAATTTTGAATGGTGTTGGCCAATGCAACTCCTCGTCGAAAGCACATATATGTAATCCACCATCTAAGAACTTACAATTGTTTATGTGGAGCAATTGCGATCATGGTAAACGCGATTTAACCCAACCCAGCGTTTTGAAAATCCTCGAAGGCAAATAAATACACTTCTGTGTAATAATTGTAACGTAGTCCGAAGCACGCTTCATTATCTTGAGTCAAATGCAAGATTGCTTGCAAACGTTTGAAATGACAACAACAAAACAGAAATAATGGTTCCACTTGTCCTTTTCTCGTTTATTTTTAGAAATTACGCAAAAAACTTGGATTTGAATTTAAAATTTTCCGCCGAATAATTGTCCAATAACTCAGATTTTCTTCCTCTAACTCAAAACAAAACTCTCAACAGACAAACGTAAATTCTTGAGCCAAATTCTAGGAAAGACCGTCAAAAAGTAACGAGAGAGAAATTGAGAGAGAGAGAGAGAGAAAGAAAAATTCAACCTATCAAATTTTTAACTCATAATTAAACTTTTCTCCTGTTTGATGATTCATTCCCTATTACTCCTATTGCGAGGCTTTTTTCTGCGTTTCGTTAAGTTTGGCGAATACAAAATTTTAATTTATTTCCGAGCTTAGTTTGTATGAAATATGTGTTAATCCTAAAATAGGACATTGCGCGCCTAAACACGGCAAATACCCCATCCAACCGTCGATACAAATTAAAATGTGTAGGGTAAAGGCTTAATAAAATCATTTTCTTCCTCTAAGGCTTCGCCCTCATCTCGACACAGACGCCATTATCCTGTTTCGCAATTGAAAAATTCCAGGCATAGATGTTTGCAAGTGTGTTCATTCGGGGGAATTCTACTATGGATAACAGTTTTTCATCACTTTTCGGGTATATCCTACGAATTCATCACGTACAATCATGGTGAGTGGTTGTTGCGACTGGACAGGGTGCGGGGGAGAGCATTAAAAAAAAATAAAGTCCGTACAAAGTTCACAGCGAACAAGCAAAACCGTCCTTAAAAATTAGAACTCAGGCGGAGGGTGGTATCGTTAGAGTATGGAGGCGTGAAGGAGGTCCGTGAAGTTGCGGAAAATTTGTTGGAGACAGGTTAAGCGTTGTGTAGAAATTAATTAACGCTGTGCAGCCGTACCGTTGTGAAATATTCAATGCGATGATGGCATGAAACATGGCACCTCGATTTTAACGAGTTTAATAAATAAGCAGAAAACGTGCCGCTGAAAACCAGAAGGATGTGGCGTTGGCCGGCAGATCCTAAGCTTAGCACCCAGAGAGATTGGCTGGAAGGAAGCGCACGATTTGGCTGAGGGATGATTTGGAAAATGTTTTAATCTAGCTGGTGGAGTCGAAGGACGTGGCAGGGAGGTAAGTTCAATAATAAATCATGGATATTTGTTGAACGCTTTCCGCGAGCCTTTAATTTTCAAGTGGATATGAATGGTGTTCGAAGGCGAAGGTAAATCGACAGTTTTTATATGCTTCAGGCGTTGGGCGTGAGTTAACCGTTTGGATTATTAAGAAAGAGTTTGCTAGTTTACTTTTAACACGAGAGGTTCAGAAATTTAAATTAATCTCAATACCCAAACAACATTGTGGACTAAATTTCAAATTTCCGAAATTTCCAGATGTTTTATTTCACTCTACTAAAAGGCCCGAAGTGAATTTTGCAACTTTTCATAGCAGATATTTTGAAGCTTGAAGCAAAATATCATGAACGCGTTAATTAATGGATAGCCTTTTGCCAGTTTTTTTTTAAAACGATCCTTGAGTCGTCGACATAACCAACATTAATCAAACGTTCGCTTGTGCATTGAACGCTTTTGTCAATTACAGACTTTTCCAAATATATGAACAGAAAAATTGTTGATTAAATTGTTGTTGGGAATTTCATATCCGACCTTTTCATTCCACCACACTCAATTCATTTTATTTTTGCAGGATTCATGAGATGTGAAAAATTATCACATTTGATGTTGAAGAGCTGGTGAAGTGGAATGAAAAAGTTAATTGAAAAAGTATGCGATGTGCCTTCGAAACAAAAAAAAAAAAAATCGTTGAATATAACTCAAAGGACATGAATAAATTTGAAACAAATGATTCAGATGATTACGATTTTGTGTATGAATGCGAATTTTGTGCGTGTTCTGATATGTGTTTGCATATTATGAAAATGATGTAACGTAATTTTGTTTTACCGAACTTAATGTTGGTACTTGGAATGGTCGGTTTTGATAGGAAGGATGTTATATGAGTTCCGTATTATCACAATGCAGATTTATTAGAAACAATCAGAATTTCTGCTCTCAAATTCTGGAGTATAATTATTTATTATTATCATTATTGTACTGAGGTCCACTTGTTGGAATTTAGCATAGGCCAGAACTCGGCCCTTAGTTCCCCATGTGTAGTACTATTGTTTACAGATGGTCCATCCTGTCGTCCTACAGAAGTTAAGGAGATCTCCCAGCTCTGTGGTCGCCAAGTGTTCTAATTCTGTTGCGCCAGTACATCTCAGCCAAGTAAGGCGTTTGTTGGCCAGACTCGGGTAATCTAGGAGGAAGTGTTCTGTACTTTCTGCCTCCTCGCCGCAAGCTCGGCAAGTGTCATCCGTTCGGATTCCTATTCGTTTGGCGTATTGACCTAGAAGATTATGGTCCGTTAATACTGCCACCAATGTTCTAACGCCATTTCGGTTTTTCCTAAGAATTGTTTTGTCCTCATTTGATTAGGGTGAGGCCAAAGAGCTCGGCTTATCCTGCGGTCGTTCGTGTCATTCCAAGCCGTATCTGTCTCTTTCCAGAGTATTTTGTCTAGTTCCCTTTTTACCGTTGCTAGTGGCATTTGAATTGTGTCTATTCTAGTGGCATTTTGGTCGGCTGATCCAGCTCTCGCAAGTTCATTGGCTCTTTCGTTTCCCTCTACACCACTGTGTCCAGGGACCCATGTCAGTTTTACATTTACTCGGTCTGTTGCGGTTTTGCGAGCCTGCCTACAATCCTGCACCAGTTAGAGGCAAGCGCCTGCAGTGCCGACTTACTGTCCGAGAGTATTTGTATACTTCCATCAAGGTTGTTTGTTGCCGTTCTATAGCCGCTTTTGTTGCAAACACTTCCGACTGGAAAACTGTGGTATGGCTCTCCAGTTTATAACAAATTCTGGAGTAACATTTGTTGGTAATTGCAATCAATGGCGTGACAGCTCTAATCGACATTTGGCTACTCGAAGAAAATGACCTGTGGTTGATGTCTTCCGAGTCATCTCATTATTTTCTTAGTTTTCTACCGGTCCTTTTAACTGAGTTTTACTCTCAGACGTCGGTAGAGATAAAAAGTAAGTTGCGATAGAAGCGAAATTGAGAGCGACAGAGAGAGAGAGAGAGAGAGATAGATAGAGAGAAAGGATGATAGGAAGCTTACTTCATACTTGTGTAGATTTCTCTTTTAAAGTTTTTTGTTTATTTGTATAGAATCGTTGTAATTTTTAGTTGCAAATATAACGGATTACTTGGTGTTGTACCTTGAACAGGGTTGAACGTTCACGATGATGGGTAGCTCCGGTTAACAGTCGTTTGTAGTTGCAGTAACCCGGATCTGTTGATCAGATTCCTTAAGGAGTAGTGCTGATCTCTGTGTGATCTTCAAGCGTGAGCATCAAGAATCAACGCGAGAAACAGGAGCACGTGCCTTAAGTAGAGACGCTGAAGATATACCAGTTCCTCTTCAAAAAACGATCGATGCTCCTGCGGAAAATTTAGACGTCAAAAACAAGAGACGACTATAAAGTATGCAAGGGATGGCGGTTCTCCTCACCCATCGGATGAACTTGCACAAGGCAGAGGTCGGAATTTTAGCAAGTGTGCTTATGTGAAAAAAAGTAGTCAGGTGAAGGGTACTTATTGCTTGAAAGCAAGGCTTACTTCTGAAAAACTGTCTGTAGTACCCAGTAAACATCTTGCTTGAGTTTGGTATTGTTAAATACATTACTTCAGAGTGGGCCGCATGTCTTCTTTGCCTTAAAGCGCATTGGAGTTTCTGAGGTTCCTTTAAAAGATGGAATTGACAAATCGCGGAAAAAGAGTACTATAGTTACTGATGCTGCCAAGTCATAAAAAATATTGAGGACACCAGGTTCCTTTTATCTAACGAGCTGGGTGCCTCTCTATTCAAATGTCTTAAGAGCTCTATTCAAATGTCATCTACCTCTACGCCAATATCCAATAAGGAAATCGGTAGTTACCAATTTAATCAAAGATAAGGTTAAGCAGAAATAAGCTTGATTGTTCTTCCAATTAAGCCATACGAGAGATCTACATAGTCTTCATTTGCTCAGGTTTCTTTAGTATGTTTTCGTAATCAGTCAGGTGGTTGCCGCAGGATTTAATTTGCTACGGTATACTGAAATACAGAGCTATGAAATGTAGTGGACAGAAATGCTTTGAGCGGAAAGATTTCATATCTATGGCAATTTTTTTTTGTTTTTTTGTTTGGGTGGTGAAGGCTAGTTACGCCCTGAGTGTCGGACTCCCCCGCTACCGGACTACCGACTAAACACCTACCCTGTCACAGCGAGAACCTAGCCTGGAACTGTTTGTCACATTACTTCGGACTAGGCCTCATTAAACATCGCTTAGCGGTGCTTTCAGGCTAAGGGAAATCTCTCTTTCTCCACGGATGGATAGGAAAGAATCTATGGCCATTGGCTGGAAATTATGTTGGAATATTTAAGGGATCGACGGTATTTTTCTACCGAAGAAGAGAATAGAAAAGGAGTAAAATAAATTTGACACAGGAGTTAGTTTTAGCACCAGGCCTTTGCAGTTCCTATTATTTGGGGTTTCCTGTACCACATAATTTCACTGGGTGCATTTTAAGGTTAATTCTTAGCTTTTAATGGCTATAATCGTTACCAGATAAATTGGCTTTACTAAACTTACTCAACTCAGTTTTGTTGAGAGAATTGTGGTGCATGATCAAAACTGGTCTCCAGGTGGCGATTATTAATACAGATTTCCTGCAATTTCCCTGAAACCTCTCTTGAGCACCAAAGCTGCAGTCCTATCAAAATCCTGGGATTGGTCCTGGACACTAAACTGTTCGTAAGGCATATGGTAAAGGCAATTGAGTCCATTCGCTGAGGAGGTTGATGGTGAATGTGAGTGGTTCTGAAGAGGAGGACGGTGGCTATCGATAGGACTACTGATCTATGTTCTTTATATTTCGCACAGATGATACGGGAAAAATGGTGTGTGCACTGTATTTAATGAAGGCCTCGTGGAGTCAACCCGATGAAACTCTTTCCTGATTTGATTCTTAGAGATTGACTCCATAATCCAAATTCAATTGGTTAAAGCCCCACGTTCCCTAAATCACGACGATATGTCTTAAGACATCGTTGACGGTGAGTGGGCCATTAAAGGAGGACTTTATTTTAATAAAATATTTACAGCGAATACAGAAACAAAACAACAAGTATAGAACAGATTTTAAAAGGACAATAAGTACTATACAAGTAAAAACATATTGAATTCGCGCTTATTAACTGAAGCCAACATTTCGAATTAAATATATTCAATCAAAATTATAGTTATCAAAGTTGAATAAATACTTGATCGATAATGTGTGAATACCAATCAAGATAGAAATATTTTATTTATCAGCCAATTTCGTAATTGATTATCCTTCCTGGCTTGAGATATTATCCTTTTACTACGTTGTTAACAATATCTATACGCCACATGAATGTCCGATAATTTTTATCATTGCCGAATTAAGTGTATTTCGAGTAGGTTTGTAAATAAATCAGAATGGCGAATTCATGTTGTGAATTGAACAAAAAAAAAATAAATAAATAATTGAGTTTATTATATCAGTTGGTTTGATTTCGCCTATCGTGTTGGTATCGTATGAATAATATAAAAAACGCATGAACACCGCCAACGCTATACAAACTCAGATAAGGATAACATTTGATTTAACCACTGCAAGGGTGTATTTGATGGGGAAGTTGTTAGTTTAAAAAAAAAATGGATGTATCGTATTGAGTTTTCCTTGATAAGACTTGAATCTAATCTTAAACAATATCCTTGAATAAGATTGTCTGCTGCTTGGTTGAAGTCAAATCAAATTATGGAAAGGTTGAAACATATTATGAAGGCAAATGGCAGTGTTGATGGTCTCAATTTGCATTTCAAGAACCGCGATTTGTTGATTGTTGTTTATTCGAAGTAACTTATCGATTGCTATATCCTTTTCCTTTTTTAAATGTGTTGATTGGAATTAATATCTTGTTTAATAGTAGTTAGACAGAACATAATAACACATTCTAGTATTTTTTGGATACATACATTTTGAATAGCTTCCTGTTAAGAAATGTCCTTTTCAATTAGTGTTTAACAAGCAATGCGTCGTACATACTTTTGCGAGGAACTCAATAAGCTCTGCAAAAATTGGAAATTATGCGTGGTCATGGTATACGTATTTGTGCGTGGTCTTAAAAATTATGAAAGATTAAAGACCAGAATAGAGAAAGTCGTCGAGCAGTGGTTGCCAAAAATTTTTTAAAGTTTCATTACTGATAATTTTTGCTCACGACCCATTCTTTTCACTTGTTATTTTCTATTCACCTTCTTATTCATAATATTCGTCAAGATGTTGTTGCTTATAACGCCCATCCACTGCTCAGTGTATTTATTTATTGTAATGTCCAAACATATTGAATTATATCAACAAAAGTGCTTCCATGTCAATACACAAAGTGGTCCCTGCGACCATATTGGCATGCTGTCATGCCTGCGTGTTGTCATACCTGCAGGTTGTCACACCTGCATGCTGTCAAATACTGGAAGATAATAATATATTCACTGAGCTCAATTGTCTTCGTTTTGTAACGATTGGTGACAGCATTAACATCTCGGAATTATAGGTATTTGTTTTTCAATTTCTCAAGTTCGCGTGAAACTCTTAGTAAGTATGATTGATTCCTATACTGTACTGTCGCAAGTAAATGAGGTAAATGCTGAGCTTCACGAGGAGAACCCGACACCTGTAATCAATAGATCGTCAGGATAGTTCAAGTTTTTCCAGTCTAACCCCTCCCCCCCCCAAGATTCTTGGAAAGTCTGAGAAAACTAAGACCTTGCAGAAATCAAAGAGAAAGTAGCCGTCGTAAAGTGCGGAGATTTTTTATTCAAAATCGGGTGAAATTTTGAAGGAAAATTAGTTCATTATCTAATGAAAAATTATATGTTTAAGATTTAGAAGAATCAACAACGCGGACGACAGTGAAACTACCTTTGGGCTCCGTAGGTATAAATCTTGTAAGCATTTAGAGCCTTCAATCGAAGATTTTAATGCGAAATTCTCCATGTTTGCATCTGAGAGAGTTCGAATCCTTGTAAACGAACGAGCGGATTCAATTGTTCAATTGTTCCCTACCCGCTGACTTACAGCTGTCAAATTTTACGCTGCAGATGTACAGGGTGCGGCCCCAAAATCCGGACGAAATTCAATTTAAATTTCCCCCCATTGTATAAGGTTTCGAGAGGTCGCGATTCGCGTACAAATAGTTGAACACATGTGTTGAACATTCATAACCTCGAAAAAGTCGCAATGATGAAGCCAAGTGCAGAGTATAATTGAAGAGCCGCGAGTATTGAAAGTGTTCGCGCTGGGCGCTCAGCCACAGAAATCATTCGATTCTTCGGCTACCCAATATCGACTGTGTATGAAGTCATTGCGAAATATAATGAATCGGAGTAGTCAGACAAAGGTTCCGCAACACCAGCAAGGAAACCCCACTCCAAAGAACGCGTTGTCAGGACCCCCGAAATCATTTAACGGGCTCAGGAATTGATTTTGGAGGATCCGAGCCAGTCAATCCGAAAATTGTCGTCAGTTGTCGGTGTAAGTGAGAAAACTATGCGTCGAATTGTGGAAGAGGACTTCCGCTACAATTCTTATACAGTTAAAATAAGACAGATGCTTTTTAAAGCTGCAAGGACAAAACGCGTTGAACGCTGTAACTTGCTTTTGTGTTCTTTACGAAACAAGGCTGCCGGACTCCTCAGGTTTTTTTCTGACGAAAAAATCTTTACTGTCGATACGAAAATCAATCGAAGAATTGATCGCTGGCTCGTTCATGATCCTGAAGATGTCCCCATTGTTTCTAGAACGAAATTTCCGGCGAATGTTAACGTGCTAAGTGTTGTTTCCAGTGAAGGTGATGTTATGCAACCGCATAACATCAACTTTATCATCAACTTTAACAAAGGGGAAAATGTGACGAAAGAAGTTTACTTGCATGTTCTGATGAATGTGGTGAAGCCCTGGATGGAAACGGTATCGAGCGGAAGCCCGTATGTTTTCCAACAAGACGGTGCACCCGCGTACACAAGTCATTTGGTGCAAAATTGTTTGTCGAACAACGTGGACATGTTTTGCTCCAAAGAATTTTGGCCTCCTAACAGCCCAGACTTGAATCCTCTGGATTACTATGTATGGAGCGTGGTTGAACGGGACACTAACAAGTACAGATATCCAAACGTCACTTCATTGAGAGCCGCTATTGAAGAGGTATTCGCCGAAATGGACCGTGCCGCATTAAAACGGGCCTGTGAACGCTTCAGACCGAGAATAGAGGCGGTTATCGAAGAACAAGGAGGTTATATAGAGTGAATGTGTTTTTTTATGTTTAACAAACAATTTAGTAAAAGAAACAGTTATAAAATTCCCCATTTTTGTGATAAAAATTATTTTTCAATACAATGTTTAACTTGCCCGGATTTTGGCGCCGCACCCTGTACATTGACGAGAGTGTCGTCGATCTGCAAGTAAAACAGTTTCACTTCAAATGTTTTGATGAAGTTATAAGTAGGGCGGGCGGTTAGTAGATTACACAAAACAAAAAATTTATCTCAACACACGAAACGTCGGGTTGACTAAACACTTCTGTCGATGGTAAGATTAAATAATGTCTGCATGTCGTTGAATCGGTGACGTTTCCATGATCGTTTGCTGGGCACTATAGAAGAAAACTGTCAAAGTTCGAGTTTGACTTACGGCCTGAGAATCGAAATCCCAGTCTCATAAATCAACTAGGCTACCGACCAAAAACCTTATTAGTTAATCTTATATATCACATAAGAGCCACCAACGCTCTTCGTCCTTTAACGTCATTCGTCGTTTCCAAATCGTGGCCCCTCTTTTTAAGTAGAAGTTTTTCCACGAAATTTGCGATTTCCATCTATACATTTTCAAAGACTTGTGATGAGAGTAGTGTAGGTCAGCTGTCAGTAATTTTTTGCAAGTATTAATGGCTCTACGCCGGAAAATGATGAAAAATGTTTCAGCGTATACTTTTGGTCCTAAACAGACTTCAACCAAGTGATTTGCAGAAGTCTGTAAACGTTCTCCTCTAATTCAAATAACTGTCGGACATCATTCATGTAAATTTTCACAAGTTAAAATTAACCGACCAACAACAAAATAAGACTTATGACCGGGACATAGTTGCAGTGGCAAACTTGATAATGAAAACCAGAAAACTTTGTATTTCCAGTCGGATCCCTTACAAGTCCACAGTAAATATTACAAATGAGATCTAACTCGGAACTAATTTACCGACTCTGGTGCGCTTTTAACAGCTCAGAAATTTATTTTTCATTAGTGAAATTGCAAGTCCTTCTGCAATTTCAACTGCATTCATGTGCTTGGCCTTCGGTTTTCCTTCTAATAGCATAAAAAATTCTTTTAATAAAAATAAAAAAAAAAACGTACGAAAAACAGTTCACCTAACTAGTGTTGGCTATTTTTCATTCTGCTTTTTCCTTGGCTTGTTCATTTTCCTGCCTTGAGAGTTCCTAGGACTCTGGACTGAATTGTGATAAAGTATTTATTCAGCTTGGGAAAACACGAGAAAATGCTTAAATGAATGAATATAAGGATTGCATTTGTCGATTGCACTGTGTGCGGCAAATAAAAGAAAAGTTTCCGCTAGTGCAATTGCAAGAAGAAGTTTCGCTTGGAACGTGATGTGTGGAAATAAAAGCCTTGATTGTAAGTTGCTGTTGTAGAAATGAATAAGCTTGAAGATTTTTCAACTGTTGTTTATTTATTAAAGGATACAGTTGTTGTGCGAGTTAACCATGATTTTCGATTCTTTTTATTGCAGATTTTGGGGATGTGTTTGCCAGTACCTAGAAAGTTATAGAAGGAGACCGCACAGCAGGTTCAGTTCGTTGAAGTTGCTGGTGAGTAGAAAGTATTTATGTATTTATGTAAACCTTGATGTAACGTCACAGTCATCAACTTTGCAAAACTAATGTATCATATTGGGTAGCAAACAGAAATGTTTACCATTAAATAATATTCCATAGTCTCACGAATGACATCCTGTCTAAAGTCACAAGGATTGAAGATCCTAGGCGACATGACAGACACATTTCCAACTATTACACCTGCTCAGCGGCTCAGTTCACACTCCATCGGTGTCGAGGCGTGTGTCTAAAATACTAAATAGACACCGATTGCTGAAAATATTGATGAGGATCCTTATGTTGAATAAATTTAAACCGCCGATACCTAAATTTAGCATCGTTATCGATTTCACCGACAAACTTACCCCACCCTTGGATACAGTGGCGCCAACGGCAATGTTTTAGTAATCTCGAAAAGGATATCATTTACCATTTGTTTTCTCATCCTCTTCGCTAACGATTTAATCGATTTGCATTTATATCAAATGATTCGCCTCCTTCTTTCCAATTAAGAAAGGCAAATATTTACATTTTCAATTTTCAATTGACCCCATTTTTAGGATGCATTTCATTTTTCCTTTCTTTTCTCGTTGTTTCGTTAGCTGCCTCCCACCGTCGTGTGTATGTCCTTGCTTGGACTTTCATCCATTGTGCTTGACGCGAAAAGGAAAGGAGGGATTATTTGGAAAACAATTTCGTATCGATATTTTCTCGGTTGTCGATTAGAATAGAGAGTTTGTTGACGTTAAGTATTTTTCGTTAAGTGAAAGATTGTAAGGGGATAGCTCTTCGATTGTGCTTGAATTTTTCTCGGTCTCGATAGGATATCCCTTACAACAAAGTGAATTTTCAAAGAACATCTTTGTTCTCGAGTATTTCTTCTCGGTACGTAAAAAGTCCTTTGTTTATGGCACGATATAAAATTTCAAAGCTGCCGCCGATTATCTTTAACAAGGATGATCAAAAGTTAATACTTTTTGCTTTACGTCCGATTTCGATCATCTCCGTTTGATTTGATTTGTGTTTAGGACTTTAGATTTCCAATCGATTGCTAGGTTATTTCGCGGCTAATGGAACTGTTTTTGAAATAGCACAAAAACAGGATCGCATTTGATTCAAACTCATAGAGGAAGGTGAATCGGTAAATTGATTCGCTACTCACAAATTAAATTAGCTCAGTAAAATCCTGCTTTGAACGGAACTCAACAAACCACAGGACACTCCCAACTTGAATCTCAAATGAAATAAATAACTTTCTATCCCGCTGCACTACTACTCATTATCCTTAAATTAACTGTTCTACTCCCAACACCAATGTAAACTAATAGTTTTTACCAGTGAACTGGAAAATGACTACGGCTCACTAACACTATTGTGCTAGTTCAAGCAAAAGCGGAATCAAACGAAAAAATTCCCTTTTGCCTTGCCATCTCCCTTTGAATAGAACGCAGCCTTGATCCTAAAAGCAACTGTGAATGTATCAATGACTTCTGGATTTGTAGACTGTGTTTGTTTTCTTGGCCATGCTCGTTTGGCGCTTTATCGATGCTTTTCGATCGGGTAAGAGTTTCCACCCCCACAAAGAAAAGCGGCAACTCATAAGTTGTCGTTTTTATCGCTACAGCACTTGTGGAACGATAATCGTTTTGTGCTCCATTTGGTAGCTCTTTGGAAGCTCGTTTGTGTGCTCCTTCTTCTTCTTCTTCTTCTTATTTGACTACATACTGGCTCATGATATTTTCTGTCTGTATGCACTTGTCGGTGGGGGGTTGGAGGTGGTAAATGCTGGGAGAGGGTGGCAGTTGATTTGTATGGCATTGGCAGTTGCGATATAGTTTTGCAAGTAGCAATAATAGTCGCAGTCTGGCATGTGCCACGAAGCAAACACATTTTTATGGGAAAAGTGAACATAAATTGTTGTAAATGCCTGCTCCTGCTTCACATTGTTATTTCGCAAAGTAGGCTATGCTGCAAATATCGATGAAATGATCCTTGGATACTTTGGGTGTTATGGGTTTCTTTATATTTGACCAAATGGAGTGATAACGAGAATTACCGAAATTGAATGTGACGCTTTGTTGCCCACACTGGACCATAATATATCGAAATTATTAGTTCTGCAATAGATCCCAAATAAACAGCAATACTCACGAGTCAGGCAGGATTTTAGGCAAGAAAAAATAGTGCACAGAGCAATTTGAAGAGATGCAAGGAACATATTGATTAGAAGTCCTATTCTCGAGGGATTGAATGGAAAAACATATGTGAATCCTTACGGAGATCGGTTTTAGAACTTTCATGTTTTACAGTATTTTAAGGAGGCTCGAAAGAAAAATTCAGTTTTATCAACTACCTCACATCAGTTGCCATTTCAGCTTCTTCCAATACACATGTCGTGTTGTGCTCAGAATTGTTGTACTTACATCCTCGGTGCAAGAAATTATTCCAACTAGAAACAATTTGCACGTCTCTTATTACGACGCACTTGCTAGAAGTTCGAAAATCCTTCGTTTCTCTAGTTTCAGTGTATTAAAAATATTCACTGTAATCTTCACTTTGTCTTAATTCAAATTAATCTTATTCGGAGATATCGTCAGAAGAATCTTCATTGATGTTGGTAATTTTGATTACGCTCTTATCGTTTTTACTTATGACTGCTAGAAAAGGATGATCGGTGGGAATAAAAATATTGTGCGCAAACTTATTACCCTGTTGTGAATACTTGCAAAAAGCAAATTCTGTCTACAATAACTGAAACATTTGCACACAATCTTCGACGAATGTTCTTACCACTGCCACTGCAGCAACTAGACTGACGTTCAAACGGGACGTTTCATAGTACCCTCGTGCCATATGAAACACAAGTCTGCTTGTGTGCGTTATTATGCGAGTACCAACCCATCAACCGAATAACTCTTGATGCGGCATTTAATCTGCGACACGCTTTTAGTCACTGTGATAATCGATTTCGTTAAAAGCGTAATAAGATAACATTAATTGTAAGATAACATATAAATTAAATAGTCCAGCTACATTATATTCTTTGCCTTCTTGACTATTCCAACATCTGCCCATTCTTTGTAGTGTTCTTGGCAAATGTGTTTCGCTAGTGATGACTTTATGTTGCTTGTGACTAAAAATTGCTTGTGAATAAGTCATATAGAGAAAACGGAAGATCAAGATGAACGCCTGAAGGATGCAGCCCTTGTTATAAGGCGTCAAAATCGATCGGCTCCACTACTCAGATTTGACAATCGATATTTAGAGCAAACAAGCGAATTGTTTAGTACTTACTTTTGGTTTTTGTAGAATGAACTTTGTAGAGCTGCAAATTTGATGAGTTTTTTCATTCTTTGCAGTTCTCTCCCCAAAGAATCTTCGGTTAGATATTTGACGATGTTTTTTTCTATTACTTTGTTTAGTATGGCGGAAATGAACTGCTCTCACCCGGAAATGTTCCAGTCGTATTCGAACCGTATAAATAGTTTCTTGGCTACTATATGCAGGGCATTGCAGTCATAAAAATTCAAGACGTTCTCTAAATTTATACACTTTTCTACAGGTCAGGTGTACAAGTTAGGCCATATCACAATCATATTAATTATTAATGAGAAGGTGGTTGGTGTCGCCATTGGCGCCACGACCAAATAACCAAACAACACGTCCGTGACGATTGATAAGGCCCATTTTGCGATTGCAATTTGGGTGATTTGGATGAGGGTCCTTTCATGTGATGGTGTTCAAGTTATTTTCACGAGTATCAGGACTGCGCCCAGCTAGAGGGCAAAGTAATAGAAAAAGCAAGCTTTTTTTTAAATGTAAAATTTGGGATCAAACCTTTCGAAATACGCTCAAAGCTTAGATATCTATAATGGCCTTCTCATCAGCTGCATCTACTCAAGACGAGCATTTTCATATACCTCAATTTGTATTGCAATGCACGCTGAAATATTGAAGTCTTCATTGATAACAATAAATTTGGCTCCTCAAGGAAGAAAACTTAATTAGTGTTACCAATCTTTAGGCATATTTCGCAATAAATCTCTCGTTTCCAAGTCATTGTGATTCTCGAAAAACATGCGAGGAAAGAGGTATTCAGGACTTTTTCTATAGACACCGAAACAATCTCAAGTAGAAAATCCATCGAATGATTTATGTTGGTAATATGAAGTTAATGGCCTTTTTCATGCACCTGTAGTACCTCTTGCTGGTTGTAGCATAATGTTTTCTCTTCATTGCAGGGAAATCGCTAGGATCAATTCTGCAGGCGTCAGATTAATTTACAATTTTATTCAATTTACTCATTATTTTAAATAATCCATTTCGCGACGTTAATCGATCCTGATAGAGACTATTATACATGCAGAAAGCTATCAAAGTAAAGCTGTCGGGTCATAGTACCGAATTAATAATCTAAAATATTTATTGCTGATAAAACTATGTGAAATGGGAGGAAAATGGAGAAAAGAAAAATTGTGCGGCTGATTATAAAATGCAGCATTTGAGAACATTATTTCGAAGTGAAGGTTTGGCCGTTTCGACAAATTAGGAATGAGATAAATCTCTCACAGAATTCATTTTTCCTATGAATTGAACACATTAATTTTCCTTTTTAGCACGATAATGATGTGCTCAGTAATAAAACGTTCCATTTGCTACAAAAAAACCAAAATGAATGTCCATTTGGCATAGGTTAAAGGTCAAAGTAGTGACGTCAATGCTAGTTGCGTTCAATTTTGCCGTCAAAATGTCAGCTGGGAAGACAGTAAAGTGATAATTAAGATTCATAACTTCAAGCAAGTTTGAATCCACGTATCTACAAGCATGCACACATAAGCATTATAAATCAGACGAAACTTGTAACAATCTAAGAGTCCTTCGACTACCGCTACTAAACCTGTGGCTCCTCTATACTTTGAACAAAGTGAATAAATAATTCATTCGACTAATGGAAACCACGGCAGGAGAGAGAAGGAACCTGGTACTAATGGCAAGACCAAGACCATTTTATCCAACGGAAAAGCTGTTGCATACCTTATACCTCTTGTAAAATGGGATTTTCTGTTAAGGACGAGTTTTCTTGAGAGATGAGGGTGAATGGAAATACTTATGCAAATTGAAGTCCATTAGGCAGACTTCAGTGTATAGAGCTTAAAGTCTTTATTTCGATGAAGCGGACGTTGGGCTTTGAAGGAGAAGTCCTTTGATTATCGTTTCTCACCGTTAGGAAATAAAGTTCAAACGTGATTTATTACCAGTCATATAGTGCTGGTGAGTGCTGGCCAAAAAGCCAACGTTCAATGGTGGATGAAAAGTGAGTAAGTTACGTAAATTCAAATGAATTGATTAATTCCCAGTTTTTCACGAAGCCTCCTAATGGAACTTTCTCGTTCAGGATTGCAAGGAAATTTTTTAATGTCTGAGTTAAAGGACTAGAAGGTTTTTGATGCTTTTACTTAGCTTAATGGAATTGAGATGGTCTTAAAGTTTGCAGTTTAGAAATTCAAAATGTGAGGACCCTTTATTGTTGAAATTGTTACATCAGGGAGGTCAGCCGGCCAGCTCCAACTCTGAGATCTCACAAATCATAAAAATCTTTGCAGATGGTTAATCTTATTCTTCTGCAGAAACTGACCAAGTTCCCAGCTCTACAATCGCCATGATATTTTTTTCCGCTCTGTTTTCTTCATTGCTCGCAATATAGTGAGGCATTTTCTAGTTCGGATCAAACAGTCTAGAGGAAAATATACTAGACTGTAATATCAAAAATACAAAAAGGAACGAACGAAATTTCATCGCATTAAAAGCATTTAAGAACAAATTAAAGGCTGTTACCTTGAATTTGTTAAATGCTCAAACGTAACTCCTTCAATCGCTGAGGAGGCGATTGAAGGAGTTACGTTTCTGAAAATCACTTTGGCTTTTAAATAGTTGCTTTTAATTTAATAAATTGCAAAAAATTGATAAATTTTCACATCCTTCGTCATACCTACGGCATTGTCCCGCACACAGGTAAATATTCGAGAAAACAGCCTTTCCTGCTGTTGTCCTTCAGGATAAATAATTCATTTGAAATACTTCAGTATTTTGTGCAATTCGATTGTAATATTATTTCGTTGTGTGTATATTCAGTATTGAAATCAGACATTGAACCTTCTCTTTCTCAATAACAATGCATCCTTAATCATCAATCTAAAGTGGCCATTTGAGGATCTTAATTAGTATCTATCACCTATTGATTTCTAGCGTGTAGTTGTGATCCAATACCGTTAAGTATGTTTTACAGTTGTATGATGGCAGCCTCTATACAAGGTGCAAACAATACATCTCCTTGTATATATCCTTCCGCTCAGGCGACTCAAGTACATTCTAACGAGCTAACAAAATATTTTGCACAAAAGCTTTGGGCACGGTACACTAAAATATATCTTTCACTCTCCATCCATTTTCTTCCTGTTTCACATTTGCCGTAAATGATTCGACTTAGGATAATGGAAATGTTTTCATGGTGGCACCAGAAGTGATATTTATCTTCCATTAAGCTTACGCACATGTGTTTCCTTTTATGGTTGGGAAATCGAAATTTATGGTACAATAAAGTTCAAAGTGCCCACCAATATGGTGTTCGTGCATATCATCGAGCGATATGTCTATATTTGCGACATATTCCACGATGATATTTTATGAAGCTGCAAACATAGTTGTTGGAAAAGGATACTGCTAGACGGGATACGAATTGAGCCACTCCTGTCATATTCATTCCGACAAGCCGGTGTCGATGAAATTGAGTCGTCTGTCTGATTTGCATGTAGGATAGAGCTTTCGAAGAAAGGATTTCAAGCAGTTCGTTTGGTTATTGGATAGAAGGTCAATGCCTAATAATGGGTTACGTATGAAATAGGACTCTTTGAGAATAGATTTAAAATGGATACTTTGCGCACTCGTTTGATTGCATTGCAAATTAGGCAATTACTTGCTAGTATTCTGCATTTACGGAGATTTTAGCCGTTTCGTATTGGTGTTATGAAATATGTAGGATATACCGAGGATCAAGTGTGTATAAATATGCCACTTTGCTCTCACAAGTAATTGAATTGCGGGAATAATTAGAACCAACTATTGTTGATGCTGTTTTTAGCTGGTAGAGATTCCTTTTCTTAATTTGTTACTTAGCCATGAGACAAACTATAGAGAGGCCTAGTTTTACGGCTCGGGTTAATAGTCATAAGAGAGATGAATTATTGATAATTTCGGAAGGGGCTCCATTCTGAAAATGAGTACATGAATGCTCAATTTTGGTGAAGTTGCTGTAACAAAAATTTGTAATCTCAAAGCAAGGATATCTACGTTGCATTTACGGTGGGCTAGCTCTCACCCCGTTGAAGGATGCCAATAAAATCTCCTTATCTTCTCCTCATCCATGGGTTGCAAAAGCTTCTGATCAATCATCTGATTCTTTGAGATTTCTGTGAAAAAACTGCTTAATTTCTCCATGCGAGACGAAATTAGAAGTCATCTTAACATGACAGGCTTGTTTGCTCGCCCTCGTCAGGAGCTAGCAACATTTTTTGTGACACGTAACAATGTTCTCTTTTTATATCGAAAAAATGTCCCAGAAGCCTACTATGTCATAACGATATATGTAAAATGTTTGCTGATATTGGTTCTTTACTATACTTTCAGTCATGATCAGAAATTAATCAACCACTTTGTTGATGTTGAGTCAAGCTGCGATGCCATCCAAGCAAAATAAAAATTTCGAAGGAAAATTTTCAACAATGCAACGTACACGCAAAGCCCGTGAGATTGTATGCAAAAGTGTTCACACTTCACTGTTAAATGTGTAGAAGAAATGGATAAACTTTTGTGGTCATGGTGGTCATGGCTTTGGAACGACCAATCATCTACATCAACTTCAACCACTGCTACGACATCACCACCTGCCCTGAAGAAAATCAAAAATTTCACATTGGCGACAGTTTCGACATTTCATCCGACGGCAACAACAAGCAACGACGAAAGCTATGATGATATCCTGAATTACCATAATCACGATGTGGAAAATATAGCGAGAGGGAATTTATCAACGGTTTCCAACGCGTCCTTTACGATAATTAACCAAACTGTTGATACTCTTAATAAATTCGCGGATTACAGTGCAACACATCATGTCTCAGTTGCACCATCAGCGAATCATCATCAAATATCCTTGTCTAGTTCCTCAATGCAGTCATCAGCGCCGTACCGTTCAACTACACCATCATCCATTTTCGCGACGCTTTCCACGTCGTCCGCATCACAAATCACCACAACTCATCAACGACATGGGCAGAGTATTCATCAAAATCTGACGACACTGTCGTCAATGTCCTCATCACTTACACCAACGCTCTCAACGACGTTAGAATATGATACAAATAACAACTCATACGGGTCTACTTCAGAATTTTTTGAAAATTTTTCAATATCCTTGGTGTCATCGCCATTGTCAACGGCACCGGAAAATTTTAGCAATGACTTTACGGACGTTGCAATTAGTAGTGGTGGAGTGTTAAGTGGCGGAATCGGTAGTTTTGTTGGTGATGAGTTCCTATGGGAGTTATGGAATTGCAGTTCATTGAGTGGTTGTTGTGCAAGGACTACGGAAAACGGTAGTGTGATTGCATTATTCCAAAATGGTACCGGCAATTGTACGAGTGCAGTGGGTCCAGCGGAAATCGAGACAACACTTCATTTGCTTCTGGTATTGACAACGGCTATTGTGCTGGGAGTTATAATATTGGCTACTATCATTGGTGAGTCTAAGGAATTCATTGTTTGTGTATGTTTGGATGAGGAAATTAGGATGTTTCTTTTCAAAAATAAATACTGAAAAAATTAAATCAAAACATCGCAGCTCATATTTTCAAAAATAAACGTGATTATTTCCATTATTGTTTATAGAGCCTCGAGCTTCATTTAACACAGGGCTGAATTACTCATAAAATCATATGGAATAATCGTTTTGGATGGTCTATCCTGTTGGTCTACAGAAGTCATGGTAAGCCTCTGATTCTGGTGTCGCTAAGTATGCCAACTCCGCCATTTGGCTCCACTCTTGTGACTCAGAGAGCTAAAGATATGAAATCGGTCTCTCTAGGGGTAGATGTTCATCACCTTTTTGCCCTTCTGCAGGTGGAGTGGAGTGCCCATTTGTACGGGGTTTTGTACCTGTTAATTTGGGCCTGTAAGCAATGCCACTTCAGCTCTTACACCATTTATGTGTAATGACTTATCCCTGTGGTTGTTTGGTCATTATTTGTCAGGATGAGGTCAAAGTTCATTGTCATGAGTTTATCTGCTGGCTGAGGATATCCTTTTTTCTGATATCAGTCCTTGACTCAGTTGCGTGATCAGACACTTACTGCGCTCTCATCGGCTTAACACAGTCTTGATAGTTCGTTCACTCGCTTGTACCTTCTTGACCATGGTAGCGAGTGATCCGCGACGGTTTCGCTTCTCAGCTGTTAGCTACAATTTTGTGGGCCTGTTTATTGCCTCTACTGGTTGTGAGGCTATGTTCTTCGAGACAAGCATCTATACTTTTAACTTAATATTCGAAAGGATTTATCGATTTTCTATTTTCATTATAGCTTCTTCCTCTTCTTAGCACTACAGCCTCTCTCGGGCCTTCACCGCTTGCAAAAAGGCCTCCAACTGTCCCGGTCCATTGGACGCGTCGTCCAATTTTGAAACCCGAGCACCGATAAACTGTCTTTGTGAACAGAGTCAGACCAGCGTTTTCTGGGTTTCTCAGCTGGTCTCCTTCCTCTACTTCAACGAACATCTTTTTGGGTATACATTGTTCGTCCATACGGTTCATATTGCAGCTTCCGCAGGCTTGCAATTGTTGAGAATTGTTGAGAATTGTTGAAGCTCGTCAAAAATTTCATACAGCTCATGGATACATCGAATTCGTTACTGGTTCGCATCCAGCATCGCTTTAATTATCCGCCCAAGGATCGGTTCTTCAAAGGCGTTCGATTTATTTGCGGATGCTTGGGTTAGGGTTCATGTTTCACACCCGAACCAAAGCATAGGTTTTTCGTTATAGTTTCTATTTCAAAAATCCCCTGTGCAAAAGCTTGTAGCGTGAAATTTGGTTGGGTTATGGGTAATGACAGCAGTTAATCTGTCTCCCGTGCCCTCATCCGTGTTAGTGTCGTCTATGAAGACAATAATCTCACTATATGAGGTTGAATTTCTGCTCAAATGATGAGGGATCCTTGCGTATCCTACTGTTTAATTTTAAGTCATTCATTCCATGGATTTGAGTATGGAGTGGATCTGTTGGTGATTGAATCAGGTTGGTGATTGAGTTGACATATGTAATTGTTTTGAACCCCTTCCAAGCCTTGGACTATCCTTCGAATGATGCGTATCCATTTTAAAAATGACATAGCACTTTGTGATGCAATCGTGATTGTCCATATTCAAGGTGAAAAGTGTTTTCATGACCATGTTTCTGGATGAGATCACAAGTGCATCCTCGGGGCTAACTTTTGTTTTCATTAAAAGTAGCTCCTTCCAGTTGATGAAATGAGGGTCCGTTCGGTGTTCTTAGAATGGTGTTACTATATATTTGTCATTTTTGTCATTTGTTAGCATATATTCTAATGGGTACGGTACTACCGCTACTTGGCATTCTTCCATATCTTATGATCGCCCTTGGTTATGTGGTCTTTTGATGACTTTATTTTGGTCATTCCACCGCTTGCTTCAGGGGTTTCAACGTAAATGATGTGAGGATGGATGGTCTGTTGTCTTTCGGTCTATCAGCCTGCTTAAGTCTGAGAACTATTTGCGTGTCAATCGGGAGTTTCAGAATGGTTGCTTCTGATATGGGACCTTGCTAGGTTTTAAATGGAGCCGGACAATTATAATGTCTCTTTTGACAAGCATTGTTTTTTTAAAGGAAGGTTTTTCTTTATTTTTAGCAAAACAATTTTATGAAGATGGAAGCAATTACAAATATTGAACCATTGTATATACTTCGTTGTAATGTCATTGTATATACTTCCTTCATTCTGGGTAGGTAATGCGTGGTGTCATCACCCTTGCTAGCCCCGGAATTTTCGGTCTCTTTCTATATATATATATATATCTCTGTCTCTCCGGTTGATCGGATACCGAGGTTACGCCTCTTTTTATTACGTATTTTGGTTTGGCACCCAAATAAGTTCACTAATCTTTCTTTGTTTCGGTGTCGTCCAGCAACCATCTCTTGCAGCATAGTCGCCAGATTTACAGGACTTAGTTCACCACCTTGCCTTGTAAATGCGGGTAAGTATGTGGGCGAAAAACCGATGCTAACCCAATAACAAGTTCAGCAAGCAGTCGAAAAAAATCAAACTCATTCTGTTTCCTATTTCTTTACTAACTTTATCAAGTTAAACATTTCATCTGGGGCCATGATGTCTATTTTATGACTTGAAAGTAATGTGATCAATGTTTACTTTGAGTTGATGGATCATAGTATGAATTATATAAAAGCAAATGATATGCTAAAACCCTTGTAGCTATACAAAATTATTCATTCGTAAATACTACGCTCAATATAGTCATTTCGTCTTGAAGGATACGAACGAAAGAAAAAATTGCATACAAGCATATAAAACTTTTCAAGGTTGCCTTAAAGCCTACAAATCTTCCTAGCACGTGTACAAAATTTAAAAATAAAAAATATATGAGAAAAAGGAATTCTCCCAGTCTTACTACACAGGAAAACTCTTTAATGTGCATGTTCTTTAAAAAATTTAAACCAGAATCCGTTTCGCCATTTTTGGTTGATTCTCTTGCTTGACTGAAAGAGCGAAGGGAATAGTGGGAGAGAGAGGAGCGAGAGAGCGAGTTAAGGAGACGCAGGACGATTCCATGTTGTACTACATGCTGTAATTTAATTTCCTGTGTAAAAGCATTCGTCTCAAGGCTCGTTCCCCTCTACGTTCATTTATCCGCTTATCAGGTAGTAAAGGCAGAACAGGATGATTTTGAAGGTACTTAAGCCTGAAGTTAAGAGTGTGCATGTTACATGAGTGTGTACTCAACAAGTAGTAAACGATTTCAACTATACTCAAAATATCGTACAACACAGCCATGATAGTCATGTCAAGTACAAAAACAGTTTTCAATAAGAAAGTTTATTTTGTTTGATGGATACCAGAGTATATTCATGATTGCGTAGAATGAAGCCTTATAAATCCTTTTAATCGACTGAACTTTGCCATTAAGGTTAATGCGATTTTTTAATGCGTGCTGGGAAATGTATGTATGACTAAGAATGCATGACTACATCGTTGATCCTTATTCATATATAAATATGTAATCGGCAAGGATGTGGAATACGAAAAGTAAGAATATTTTTCTCTAGAGTCCGGATTATTCAAAATTAAAATGGCGTCTTCGTTGATATTGAATGATGTATGTGCGAAACATTGACATGCTGCCTTCGGCGAACAGACAATTATGGATTCCTTTGTTTACCGCTATCAGCCATTTTGTTTTTGTTTGAAATTATAGAAGAAGTCTAAAGATGAATCCCTGGAATAAATCCTTAGATAGACGTCCTTTCTGCAGAGAGTATTTGATGTTTTGCCGTATGAATAATGGTCAGAGATTGAAGTTTGAATATTGTGGTTAAGGCATTCGCCTTCATTTCAACAAGCCCCGAGTTCAAGCACCTTTGGTGGCATTGATATATGGGTTTTGTGAATTTCGCATTCGACTACCAAAGCGGCTTGGTGTGAAGTTTTCAAAAGACACTTATGCCATCGATTATTGCCGAAAAGATTTTGATGGAATCAAGGATTTGGTATGCCACTTTTGTTTTGGACGAGTGACGTTGGATGGCATTTGTGTGTTAGTGTATATTCTTGCAGGTCCTTTTATTCGGCGCAATATCATTTCTTGAAAGTTCTCATTAGAAAAAGGAATAGTCATGAGATTTTTTTGTATGCAGGTGTATATTATTTAAAATTTGTTATCTTCTTTTTTTAAAAATCTTATAAATTTTAATCAGGGCATATTGACAGTAGCAGGCTGAGCAGTACAGTAGCAGTAGCAGGCTGAGCAGGATTCGATTACTGTAAAAACTTTTTGAAGATTTAAAAAGAGAGTCACTTGGCCTAGACTGCAAGATCATTAGTTTCAAAGCATTAGGATACAATTGAATACAATTGAATTAAACAAAAATATTTTACTTTCCCTTCTCTCCTTATTATGTCTATTTGGTGTTATGTTGACAGGACGCAAAATCTGAGCAAAGCATTAATGTAATTTAAGAATTTTTAAGCGATTTTGAAAATATATTAAAATAAAATTTTAAGGGAGACAAATGAAATGTGTGGAAATGGACTCTTCTGCGAAAGTCTGCAAATAGAATGTGATGTAATTGCTATGATTTTAGTTGAATTTGACCGTGAACGAGGGAAAACTTCTCTCAAAAATGCAAGTTTATTCATCCTTAAAATCAATAAAGGGTTGTTTCAATGGTAAAATCGCTGGATTTTGAAGCTGGGTCTGAGTCTTGTCTCGCAAACATTCCATGCCAGAAGGTCCCTTGCTTGCTCTAACGAACGAAATTGTTGGAGGGCTTGTTTCCATTGAATTACACCCTTTACAATGCATATAGATCCGTCATGATTTCATCGCACGGGAAGTTCATTGGATGTAGATCTTGCATGCGAGATAAGTAGACACAGCGATGCTGATTGTGAAGAAATGAAAGCACAACAACCGTATCCCAACTGACATTTCTTCAATTTGGGTACCATGTTTCTATCTGCTATGTCACTCATGACAATCAATGCCTGTCGGATCTCTAGTGTATACCGGAATGAGGCCGGAAAAAGGCCGGGAAAAGGAAAATGCCGGAAGGATGTCGGAAAAGGGCCGAAAAAAGTCTGGAAAAAGGCTCGAAAAAGGTTTGAAAAAGATGACGTTCGCACTGATCGGCAAAGCGAAGCAACCATTCCTTTTTTTCGTATACCAATCTTAAGACATCAGGACGTCATAGAGGAAGTGTTCAAAAAATTTGGCAAAGGGAGACCTTTCAGATCTTTTTCTAAGCAGTACGGCTCTAGGACTCTATGTTCTGCAAATAAGATCAAAACAGTAGACGTTGTTGGTAAGGTAGATTGATCAATGTGGTGGTGGTTGGGGGGGGGGGGTTTGAGTTGATACCCTAAGTTCTGCAAGATGGATAATTTTTTTAAGTAATATGGTTGAAGGTTTCAATGCGCCCAAGTATTGACTTATGAAGGTACCTCGTTGAACAGATCAAGGTTGAATCAGCTTCTATGCCACGCAATCATGATCAAACCAGCTTACTTAGACAAAAAATAATATCTTATATTGAAAGAAAGGTGTTTTTGAGCACGTTGCTCTAATTAGACTAGGCGAATATTGTTGAAACAATGAAATGTCAACAGACGCTCAGATTTTCGTTTGAGGTGATACAAGAGAAAAAACATTGAAAAGGAGAGACACACAGAGAAAATACAGTCAGAGTAGAACTCTGACTGTAGACGTAAACTGGATAACAAGATCGTATGAAATCAGGACAATTGAGGTGAAATTCTTCTGGAGGTCAAGGTAAAACTTGCGCTCCAGCACCATTGAAGATAAAATCCACGCAACTTTTATTTATTTGGTTTTCATTTCTTCGGACCAATTTTTAGATTCCGGGAAGGGATTCTACTTTTAAGTGAGGTTGGCTGCTTGTGTTATGATCAGTTTGCGTAAAAGTATGGTTGGAGAGAAGATACGAAGAAGTAGAAGTACACGATCTGGATACAAACTGATCTCTGTAGTTTTTTATGAGAAGTAAGTATGCGTCAATCAAGATGATTCAGCAGAAAAAAAGAAGAGAAATCAGGAGAAAGAAGAAATCAGAGAATTCTTTTTGAATATCTTTAAGGCTGGAGCAAGAGTTTGTGGGGCAACCATTATGAATTCCACCCAGTTGGGTAATTCTTCAAATGTTCGGGCTTTCGATTTTCGGCATTTTGAACGGTAGCGACTGAAGGGTTTTTTTTACACATAAGGATATGGAAACGTGATCTCCCTAAGAGTAAAATCATGGCACGAATTGCAATTACACTACAATATCGTTAATTTCATCAACTTCATTGCCCGTATTCTGTTCTCATCCTACATGAAAACTTCCTTCCGAATTAATCCTGCTTCGAGGATAAGCTACTTTACAACTTTGACATTTAGAATATTTAATACCATTGACAGTATTTTCTCTAACTATGAGTATTTTGACATAAATTTCTCAAATCCTACTAAAATAATAACACGATGTTATAGAAATATATTTGTATAGAAGAACATGAACAGAACGTATTTATTCACTTTTCCATGAATACACCCTTGATAGGATGTCGAGACTACTATCGATTTGTTACACATGTGACCTAGTTACTCAAGTCCACCTTCCACTACATTCATTCCACTCTTTCGTTCTCCCACTATCATAGCTCCCACCCTAAATTTCCCACATCTACCGATCTCATTTCATCCTTGTTGTGTACCACAGACGTAAAATTGTTCACGGAGTATATGAAGGGATTAAAACTGAACCAGCACTATCTGGTCGACATTCAACTGTATATGTACATACTCCTGTACATTCTAAAAGGATATATGCAGTGAGCGAGCTTTGTTTTGGTGCTCTTGTTGCTTTTTTCTCATTTGAAATGTTCCATATTTTTCGCTATGCAGTACCGTCATATTGTCGAGATGTAGAGGTAAGAATAAAATACCATTGTGTAGCTCCTGATTACCAACGGTACATGGAAAAAAAGGATACAAGTACGTAATTGGAATATCTTTCAGCCAGTTATAAATGCATAGCTACTCGTATATTATCCTACTTTTGATTGTTTCACCTAGCGTTTCATCATTTGCCAGCCAACGTGCATTTGTGTTGGGGGATGATTGCGTACGAAATAAATATGGATGAGTTGATAATGAAAATAAATCATAAAATTGGTGAAAGGGTAAACACAGAATTGAGTACAAACATATCAAAAGTCGTAAATTAAATGGAATTCCACTTCAAGCAGAAAATTACGCGCAGTATATCCTTTGGAATATATCAATGTCTCCCTCCCCCTTCGCTTTGTTAATATTTGGTTTTCGTCAAATTTACATTTAAATAACATACTCGAATAGTTAATTTCGTTACAAATTGACTGAACTCTCTTTAATTTCACTTCCAAGATCCTAATAAATTCAATTCCAAGCAACGGTTAGCGCACGAACAATTTCTAGGGAAAATCCTCCCATAGAAAAAAATTTCCAACGAATTTTCCTGGCTTCGTGTAAACTTCCAGGACGATTCAACACCTCAATGGAGACTTTGCAATTTGATGATTGGTTGCTAGTTGGATAGCGGCGAGAATTCTTCGAAAGAATTGAAAGACAACTTCGGGGGAGTTTTCATGGAATTCGGCGGGCTTTTTGGTGAAGTTAGTAAATGTTTGTCAAGTTGAATCTACTTACAAATCGGCAAACGATGTACAGGATTTGCAAACAAATGACTCGTATTATGTCTCAACTTAGTAGCCAGAAACTAAGTTTTAGCTTCACGGAAAGCGTCTGCATTTGAATTGAATAGTCTATGGCCCAACATTACCCTTGAGAGTTTAGACACTGAATAGGACGCATTATATTGAAAGGATCCTCAGAATCTTTGTTATTGAGGAACTTGCGTTCTGCGATAATATATACTTTTTTATTATGTTATTGTTGTACCTAAGCGAAATTGTATACGTGATGAATCAGACAATATTTTATGCTATAGAAACCGACTTTTGTTAAATACGTAGACAGTTTTTTTACTGAAATTTATACACACAATGATAGTTGTCTTTCTAATATGTGAGCTCCTGTGAGTTAAAAAGGTTAGTTTGGAGCTATGGTTATAGTCAGGCGAGATACTGATCAAATCACGTGGTTGTGTCAGTTTCCCTTCGATTCCTTCCATGCCTTCAATTCTACAAAATGGGCAAAAAATTTCGGAGTTCTTTCGGAGTTATTTCAGGGTGCCGAAGTATTTGAAGCGGATATTGAACGACAAACTCACGGACCGGAAACTCGTCTTTGACACATTAGGGAGTCGGTGTTGAATGGATGTGACATCAGAGGTGGCTTAAGGTTCCATTCTTGGACCGGGCTATGGAATGTTTCGTACGGCGAGATTTAAACGTTGCAGTTTCCAGAGGATTCACATCAGTTCGGCTACGCAGGTCGGAATTACTGTCAAACAGACGCAACTTACACTAGGTATGATACAGCGCCAAGTAATCGAGTGGATGACAGGCCATGGGCTTAGCGTAGCGCTGGAGAAGATCAAGATTGCCATACTGACTAAAAAGCAGCTCCTTCTTGTTATACTTGTTCGGGTTGAAGATGGGATAATCGAATCGAAACAATCAATCAAATACCTTGGGTTAGTGATTTACTCGAAGATGACTTTCTTTGATCAGGCCCGAGCGTCAGCGGTAAGACTGCTGCGGGATTGTCGGCTATCAGTCGTCTTATGGCCTATCGAGCAAAAAGTCTATCCATGAATACGATGGAGTCAGCGCTCTTGTACAGCCCCGAAGTTTGGGCTGACGCTCTTAGTAAGGAGTCGTACCGAAGTGATCTCGCACAGGTCTAGTAGCAAGCACTGTGGCTTGCTCACTGTTACCTCTGAGCCAGCTGGTCTGGCTATCGTGAAGGAACTGCAGACACTGCTACATGCTGAAGAGCGAAAGGAGTCTTCTTACGTCTTACGAAAAAGGAGTCGGAGAGCGAGACCGATAGCCAAGATGAAGGAATAAGCACCTTAGCTTTGTGACAAGAAATGTGGGTACATGGTCGTGGGGCAGGTGATGCGAAATTAGATGCGAAAGCCACCGTACCCTGTTTGTTCATTTTGCTTGGGGCCTACAAATGAAGACTGACATACCTTCTTCACATGCGGAAAATGAACTAGACTCCATCTGTGTCTGGCTAAGAAAATGGCCATGCCCTGTCGAGAATACATAACAAAAAATGTTTTGACGTGGAAAGACAGTTGGAACTGCGTGTTTCATCACATGCTGTCGGGTTTTCTCATAATGAAGGGCATCATGGATCGCCTGGAGGGCGGGTGGACGCATGGAGGGCGGCACAGAGGCAAGCGGGGTCTCACTGTGAGCAATCTCTCTCCTTTTATCCATCCCTGCTGAAAGAGGCGCCGCAAGGCGATACCAAAGTGGCCAAGTCCGAAGTAAGCTGACAAACATTTCCAGGTTAGCTTGTCAGTATGACAGGGGTAATGTTTAGTCGGTAGTTCAGTTGCTATGTGACGCTGACAGTCAGACAATCAGAGTTCAGACTTCCCAAGAGAAGAGCATTTTCTATAGCTTGTAGGCGTACAGGTAAGAGGGGCTACTCTTTCAGACATATTTCCCCTTCCCATCCCTGGTTTCAGAAAGAAGAATTTTTTGATACGAAGGCATCACTTGCGAGACTAAAGAGGCAAAATAATCATTATTATTTTTATAATAATGACAACAGCAAAAAATTACCCCTCAAGCCCTAACTACTACTCATAACGAATCCTGTTTAACGCTTTTCTCAATCCTGCCGTTTCGCATTCGATTAGTCTGAACTTGAACAAAACTGTACGCAAAAGTTGAAATGAAAAACTTTTTATTTATATATATTCAACATTCGTCTTCCACTCAATTCTTGGTTTAATGATGAAAATTTTTCTTCCCGTCCCTCGTTAGAATTTTTCCAGACCAAAAGCTAAAGGAAAACGGCATAGTAGAGTCATAAAAGTGTAATTTCATCTAGAATGATTATTTCAGTTTCATTCCATCTTCAATCCATTCGTCAGTATAATAACATGTTTGTTGCATGCTGTTCTTATTTAATTATAATGGATGATCCCACAATTAATTAATATGATGCTGAATAATGTGGGAAAAGCGAGATGTTTTTTTTCGGTATAAAGAAGGATATAAATGTGTGTTTTTCAACGTCAATGTGACACCTACTTCAACGTTGAACTTGCGACTGCATGGATAATTATTAGCTAGCATTTAGTGTGATGGAAGGGAAATTAATTTAGAATATTAATAGTGCTATTTTATGCTTCAAAAAATGAACAGGGTGATGTAAAAAATTCACAAAATATTTCAAGAATTAATTGAAAATCACGATGAAAGTTATTCTAAGAGAGACAATACACAGTATGTCGGAAAAGTTCCCGAACTTATTTTGTATCGCTTGTACGAGTGGCGCCACCTCTTGGCCGACACCTGTACTATATTGATACATCCCTCTGGAGTGTCTGAGAATTTTTTCACTTGTATCCGTTCATTAGTTGCCGAGATAGACGTGCTTGAGTGAACGTGTGGTTAGTACCCCGGTGCAAGGTCTACGATGGATGAGAAATTTGAACATCGTGCCGCAATTAAATTCTGCTATAAACTTAAAAAAATATTCACGGAAACGAAAAAAATGATGGATTCGGTTTACGGTGAAGGTGTAGTGTCGCGTTTAACTGTTTACACGTGGTTCAGTCGGCTTAAGAAGGGTAGAGAGTCGTTAGAAGATGACTTTGACTCCAAAGGCCCGATACACAAAGAATTTGTGCCCCCAAACAACACCGTGAATGTTGCGTATTACATAGAGGTGTTAAAACGTCTGAAGCGCCGGATCAAGCGCATCGGGCCCGAGTACAAGGAACCGGGATCGTGGACTTTGCTGGATGACAATGCGCCTGCTGATTCTTCGAATATTGTGAAGTGTTATCTCGCCAAAAATCAGATCCCACGCATCAATCACGCCCCATACTCGCCAGATCTGGCTCCAGCCGACTTTTTCCTATTTCCCAAGCTAAAAATGACCTTGAAAGGAAGATTTTTTGAAGATGTAACGAGCATTCAAGCGGCTTGCACCGAGCGTCTCACAGCGATGACTTCAGAGGAGTACCAGAGAGCCTTCGAATTACTCATGGAGCGCTCAAATGAGTGTATATCTAGGGAAGGGGACTATGTTGGAAGTTAACTGGAATAAATTTCTTTAGATGTCATTTTTGATTTTTTATTTCAAAAGTTCGGGAGCTTTTCCGTCATACTGTGTAGGTTGGAATCACTCATAAGGTTACTGTTACGATTGAATAGTATTCGCGGTTTCGCTGGTATCCCTGCGAGTCGTTGAGAAAATTTCCCATCACAGTTATGCATCAATAACTCTGAATAGAGTGCAGTTAAATCTTGATACAATGTAAAGTTTCCACCCCCTCTGGAAAGAGCGAATTGTAATGTGTGAGTGAGATTGGGTGAGATTGATGAGATATTTATAAAATAAAATCACTATTTTGTTCCTTCCGTCTTTCCTTGTTAGATTCCAAGAATCTAAATCCAACAAAGAAAATATATTATGCAGTCCAAATTTTAATCTTTAATTTTTTATAGTCAACTCGTTAAATAATGTGACCGTGACTTGGCATATCAAAACGCAGGAGCCAGTTAGAGGCTGTTACTGTCGGGGCAACCTGACGTTTGCTAACTTCTCTGTGATATTTCTGGACTGGAAATTTTGTGGAAATGCCCATGGAATAGTTCTCGTGTGTTACGTTGACAAGGTAACAAACAAATTTTTTGACGCGCTTAGTCTTCCTTGGAAATGGATTTTAATCCTCTGTGATGCAGGTCGTAGATCGACTATAGAGGGCAGTGATTTCAGTGTGTATGACTCTCATGCTCCAAAATATATACCTTCAGATCTAAGTTACAACTAAGTTGGTCGGTGATTAATTACACTTTATTAGAATGGTTTGGATCCCACATAAGCATATGAAGATTTGAATCCTATTTCCACCCATTATACTACTTTGTATAGCGTTTCATACGACACATATTACATTTTTACTGTCCTATAAAATGTTGATATCACACCCGTTGGTTACACTATTTTAAACATAAATCAGCTGACGTAGATCCTGACAGATTTCCCCAGTAGTCTCCCAGAATTTTGTCAATCAGTAAATTGCATCAAGTTTTATTATCCACTTAAAACAAATCACTTTATATTAGAAAATATCCTTGTGCAAAAAACTCACAATCTTCAAATCCATTTGGTTTGGGGTGCGTTCTAACGCTTAAAAAATGGTGAAGGAACTTTCTATATTTAAAACATGCTTTCGACCAGATTCATTACCATTTTATTATTCCATACCCATTGATTTCAGTTCGATCTAAGATTCATCGAAACTCGAACTCGAGTTTCGAACAGCGCTCGAACAGTTTCGTCTTTTGCATTATCATTTCATTTTCCCTTATTTATTTGAAATGATACTGCAATCTCTTTCAACCACCACTAGAGTTTCTTCGGAGAAATCCATTATTTTCAGATTTTTCCAACACATAAATTCCTGCCAGTCTATCACACGTTTGGTGGGAGCAGGTTGCTTTGATTTTCGATGAGAGAAAGTTTTAAATATAAGGTATATCGCTCATGCATCAGTTTTCCTTCAAGGATTCCATTGTAAGTATTTTCGACATACTAAGCCATTTTTCATTTGATTCTATGCAGTTAAAAGGAGCTCTAGACTTTTGTATGTTGCACGAACTAATCAATAAACACAAATGGTTTTATTATCTTGATGCCAGGTGAATCCTTAAAGGGATCAGGGTATTGTTGGGTGCCAAAAAAGAATCAAAGCTCGTATGTGATTAAAAGAAATTAAACAAGAAGAGGTTAGTTGAAATTTCAATATATTGAGAAAGGTGTAGACAGAATAAGGATAGCTCGAGATTAGCTGAAACGAATGAGATACATGAGGAGAACACGAATCTTTGACTGCACTTTTTCAATTTGATATTTTACACGAGAATAAGTTGTTCAAAACGAAGAACAATGCAGCCTCCGAGTTGCGGTTTATTCGGGTCCTAGCAAGCCCCTTCGGAGACGGTCTGGCCGGCATCACTCCGTCTAAATAGAAACCTCGAGGTAGGAAAGCTGCTCACTCAGGTACTTTTAACGAAAGAGGGTGTCCTAGTGCAGCTCTGACAGCTGGTGAAGCTCTGTCAAGATTCAGTAGTCTCGCTGTCACCTCAAAATACTTTGATTCACGTTTCCTTTATATTATTCAGAAAGAAAATCGCAAAAGCTAGTTTACAAACAATGATCATTTTTAAGGCTCCTTTATCCCAAATTGTATACTTATTTCCAAACTATTTAATAAAGGATTGACTTAGACCATAACGATGCGTATGCTTTATGCTAAAGTACCACTGCAGCCCGCAAGAAAAATGTAGACATCAAACAGCTCTCAAAAAAACCCGCATCATTATTCAACCTGCTAGCTTGGCTGAGCGTGCTAAGATATTTGCGCCTTTGACCTTTGGTCGTCCTGCTCCACTGTTTTTCTTATTTCGGAGTCTCGTTGCTTCGGGTATCCTTCTTTCACTTTTCCAAATAAATGTACAGCTTTCTTGATGCCTTCACTGATTGCTTATTCAAAAGGAGTTTGCTGCAAACCTTTGTCCTGTATTTGAAAACAACACCGAAAAATTAAAGCTAAATAAAGTGGGTCGCACATCTTCATGTCGTCCGATTTGTATGGTGTAGCCTCAGGTCTTTTTACTCTCTTTTGTACTCAGCTTGCACTACTGAAGCGTTCATAGGTTTTTTTCTGTTTGGGATACCTTCAGTCAGTAAATTGGTACTGGTAGGATCTTCGAATAGGGACAGTTGTTGAAGTTTTTGAAAAGGAAGACACAAGGTTCATGAGTATCGCCAAACAAGACTTTGGTTTACGGCTGACTGACTGAGTCCACTGCTCTCATTATTCGCCAAAGCAGACCCGGATAATTAAGTGTCAAACACCAAAGTCGAACCAGTCCAAAAAGGTGGTTATTGTCCATTAGGTGGCATTTTGATTACCCAAATCGCTGGTCCAAAAAGAGTCGTATGCGCCAGGACAGGTGCCTTTATAATAGCTTCTGAAGAAATGCAACCCAACGTTGAGGGTGGCATATAAAATTTACCTTATTTAACTTTATGGTAGAGGTTGAGATCGCATGGAATTCATGAGTATGTCAGCTAAACAAAATTCTTTTGGGGCAGCTTAGTAGACATTAAAGAATTAAACTTGCATGCATACAAAATTTGAAAAGTTTGAATATGCAGAACAAACTATGGATACACAAACAGGTGGTAAAAAAGACACAACTCTACGGCAGTTCAAAATCCTATTGGAATATATCGTGAAACTTTCACGTGAAGTCTTTAACAGACTCCTGTTGCTGGGGATAATCGAAATTTCAACGTGAGTGAATACATGTCCACTGTTTTGAAATTGTATGGAACCTGGAATGATGCGCTCCTAAGGAGCGCTGTCCAGTTGGTTCTGCTCTATAGTATAGATAAAAACTATGGGTCGACGCTCTCAGCAAGGAATTATACTGAAAGCGGTTGGCTTAGGTGCAGAGGCAAAGAGCGCTGCAAATTGAATCCCCATATCGAACAGTCTCCGAGACGGCAGTGCTGGTGATCGCAGGGGTGATACCAATCGCCCTTCTCGCGGGAGAGCGCAAAAGCGAAGACAAGAGACAAAATTTTTTGAAAGCAAAAACAAAGAGAAGGTGATCTGCACGCCTGGGTCCGTAGCTCAATCGATCACACGGTGAGACAGATTTTTCTCGATCCAGATCTTAACCATGAATGGATGTATTTGGTCTTATCTGTACAACATTGACACGGTCATGATCACCTAGCTGCGTCATTTGTTCAGGTGAGGTGGATGACGTCTGTCATATATTTTGCTCTTGCAATAGATGGTCTAGAACCAGCGCGGTGACGACTTTAGTGAAATTTGAGAGCTCTGTCTGGAAACTATGGTCGGAGAAATGCTTAGAACGGTTGACAAATGGAATCGCGTAGCACAATATGCTCGGGTTGTCCTGACACTAGAAAAAAGAAAAGAGTAAAAGTTACGAAGAGCTCCAGCTCTAAACGACAACCCCTCTTCAACCTTCGGCATACAACGTGAAAAAAACTACACACCCATACAAGGGCGGGTTTAGATTTACCCCATAAAATATTGTTTCTGTTCTATGCATGTGTTGAATTGAATACATAAATAGGACCTCCAGCTAATGTGAAATTCAATACTTTTGGTTGTGTTTTACATACAATTTGACACATTTTAGAAGTTTTGGGGTTATAAACGAGATGGAGAAAATATTGCCTGAAATATTGTCGTCTAGCTTGGACTCCAAAAGGTATTTCAAGCGCTCTCAAACAACTGCTAACTAATGCAAAAAAATCCTCATCTATATTCATCCAAGTTTTCAACTTTAAGCTTTTCAAATTCAGCAAAAAAAAAAACAAATATTGACATTATTCCAAATCATACTTTTCCTGACGTGTATCAACGCCATGACATTTTGTCAAATCATTTTACCACGCATTATCTCTTCAGGCGATCGCAACGTAATGCAAACAATTTCAAATATCTGATCCCATTCCGTGTAACATGGCTGAAATTATTTTGCTCTACAATACCTCCGGAATATTTTCCACATATGCCATACAAGCATATGCATGAGCACGTGAAACTTTCCTAACCAAACACGACACGGTAACAATACTCCGGTGTCCTTGATTTTACGACGAAACAAACAAGATTTGTTTATGTATGTGAACAGCAAAAAACAACATCCTCAACATGCTATCTATCCAAAAGAAGGAAAAAAGGAGAATACAAAATATCGAATAGGATCCCTTTCCTCATCACTAAACTTTAAATATCTCATGTTTGCGTTTTTCTGCTGCTGTTGCTGTTTGCTGTTCCTTCCTTACTTTGCGTGAAGTGTCACTAACAAACAGACCTGAATATTTTCCACTTTTCTATGTAATAGTTTCGAAGTTTTACCAAGGTATTAAACTTTTGCCGCTTGTAATGGTCCTTCAATATTCAAGGTATGTAAGTGTTTGCTCGGTATCATGTTCAAAAAATATATTGAAAATTCGAACCGTGCTCTTCGATTAATGGAGCAGGACTTAACACGACTTGAGTTTGTAATGGAGCTGATTCTCGTTTATAGCACCCGAGGAAGATACAAGAAAGGAATAAGCAGAAAAACGTATAGAGGTAGCTCTTTTGATTGGTAAATATCTGGATAAATGGGATGCAAACTATGAAACCTCAC
The DNA here is from genome assembly GCA_954870665.1 of Stratiomys singularior. Taxonomy (NCBI): domain Eukaryota; kingdom Metazoa; phylum Arthropoda; class Insecta; order Diptera; family Stratiomyidae; genus Stratiomys; species Stratiomys singularior. Next base: position 4,715,284 of record OX940881.1, on the reverse strand, counting down.
GATATTTTTTGAGCAAAAACTAATTAAAGGAGGGAAACAAAAACCTTTTGAGAGTTATTAACACTGCAAGGTGATGAACTTCTGTTATTGTGCTGAAGCAATCATTTTTTCACGTTTGGTGGTGGTGAAATTGAGGATTATATTTGTTTGTTTGCTGTTTCCTTCCTCGTGTACTTAAGTAAGCACGATATTGTGAACAAAGATCAATAAAATCCTTACAATGATTTCAGGCATCTTTTGATGCCTTAAGGCATTACTTAACAGTGAAGATACGCTTGCCTCTGTTGAGACAGCCCAACACATGGAAAATCAAATTAGGCTCATAATGCCATGAGCGTTTTTCCCAGCTGACTTCTGCGGATGGCTGGCGAAAAGGAATTTACAATTGAATTAATGTTTGAGTTGCGGCCCGTAGGTGTAAACATTATATAAACATATTTAAAGTCAGAGCAAGACTTTAAGTGAGAAAAAAAAACGGGAGAACGTTGCCAAAACGTCGATTGTGAATAAAATGATGTTCAAAGAGGATTAAAAATGGTGTATCCATTTAACAAGGGAAATTTGGAATCATATTTGCGATTGTTTTTATTTTCACAAGGTAAATCTGCTGAAAAATGATGAAAACAACCTTATTTTTCACTAACCGCCATCAGTAGCCAATGACAGTCAGGTATTTCGGCCTGCAGCAACATACAATTTTGGTTGAAAGTTTGGTGATATTTCCCTAGAAACATATTTAAAAAGCTATACAAGGACTTAGTGTGGACCAGAATAGATAAAATAATTAAAATACAGGGTGGACCATCTGTTAGTTTTTTTTATTGTGAAAGAAAGTATACTTTTTGTAAGAGAAGGTCGGTTATAGAAGATCTTTTTGCAACCTTTTTTTCGAACATTAAAATTTTCGATGACTTTTTCCAGAATTAGCGTTGGTATGACCGCAATTTCAGCGCGAAAGTCCCGCTTCAGGTCTTGAATTGTGGGGGGGGGGGGGCATTCGCGTATACTTTACTTTTCAAAAAACCCCAAAGATAATAATCAAGAGGTGTTAAATCACACGATCTTGCCGGCCAATTGACGTCAGAATTCCTCGAAATTATGCGGTCCGGAAATTTTTCGTGCAATAAGTTAATGGTTTGGCGAGATGTGTGAATTGTTGCTGCGTCTTGTTGAAATCAAAGATTGTTAGCACCCATATGATTAATTTCCGGCCACAAAAAGTCCTTTATCATATCACCGATAACGTTCGCCAATGATGGTAACAGCCTTTTCTTCAGGGTTTTCGAAAAAACGGCCCAATGATACCGCCAGACCAAAGACCACATCACACAAAATCACACAATCATGAGGATTTTCAGCGCCCAAGATCCTACAGTTTTGCTTATTAACATGGCCATTGAGATAAAAATGAGCTTCATCCGAAAAGATGATTTTGGCTGAAAACCCCTCACTTCTTTCAAGCATCCAATTAACGAAATTCCGACGCTGCTCATGGTCTGCCGGCTTCAGTTCTTGAGTTGATTGAATCTTGTATGAATGTAGGTCAAGATCAACATGCAAAATCCTCAATAATGTGGTCCGAGGAATGCCTAATTCCTGTGAACGATATCTTGTGGATGTGGATGGGTGTTGACGTACACTTTCACTTACTGCGGCAATATTTTCAGGAGTACGAACCGGACGAACATGTTGATTTGTTCTACGACCCTCTACTGAACCAGTTTCCTCAAAACGTTGAAGAACTTTACGTATTCCAGGCTCTGTTGGTCGTGAATTTTGACCAAAACTATCCCGAAGTTTGCGAAAGTTTTTTTTTTTACAGAACGACCGTTTTCGTAAAAAGTTTCCATAATTAAAATGCGTTGCTGTGTTGTTAAAAAGTCCATGTTCACAATTGCCAAACCTTTGACAGTTGATACATGCATACCACATGACAGCTGTCACATATGCTATGTCAAATATAGTTAGTTAAAAAAACCAACTGATGGACCACCCTGTTTCTATGTTATAAAGAAGAAAGATGCCGAAATGAGCAAATGTATAACAAAATATAAAGGACATAGCGAAATTGGTAAACATTTCTAGATCCACTGTTGGGTGGTCCTAATTCAATACTGCGTGGCGATACTACCAAAAAAAGTTTACTTCTAATCTGCCAATCATAGGCATAGCGTAACCATTAAAAAGCGCTTACAGTGCGAAGGGCATCATATGGAAAGGGATACCCCATGTAGCAAAAAAGTGAGCTTTGTAAGATAGAGAGCTTAGAAATTAGACGACAAAGGTGAGTAGCGAAATCACGATGGCTAGCTGTCTCAGCTTAAGTATATGTGAGAATAATTTTTCAGTTGTAAACGTGAGTTTTTGTGTATAAGTACACAATTTAAGAGAATGTTAATGCGACACACTCCGCACCTCTGGCTATATCACCTATCTCCATCAATATGTGCTTAAAAACAACGATTCATCTGGAAAATTGGCGTGGAATACCATTTGATTGGGACGTACGTTACATGATTGTCAGCCAAAATTGATCAGACCCAAAAACGACTGCAAACCAAATATCCTCTCTCGGGCACAACTGTTCAACGGTTTCAGAAGAGAGCTTTCTCGATGCTCGCTAGCATCCTTCCAAAGGTGTTCCTTCCCTTTCAAGGATCATGCTTCAATAAGGTATTTCCGTACTCCCAATATTTTCCGTTTTATTTATTATGCAATTGCCCATTGAAAGTTCAAATTTTCCTGCGGTAGATTCTCGTGTTGAAAATTTCACAACATTGTAGAATAAAGGAAGAAGCTACGAAACAACAACATATGCCTGATTTTATTTAACGCCTGCATGTGTTTACAGCTGAGTTTTATGATTCAAATTGAATGCAATTCGCATTTACTACCCCGAAATTCCATACACAATTTCACGTGTTTCAAACGCCAAACATCGACTTGAAATGTGCCACATTAAAAAACAATTGCTAACAAGTGATGCCACAACACTTTAATCACAGCCACATGGAATGGCATCCTGCTGTTTAACGTGAAGCTGTGATTCGGTTAACGTGTCGTTAAATTTCAATGGGCAGATTCGCACATCATATCATAAATACAAGGTGGTATGCGACAATAAACATAAAAGTATATTTCTAAGGATGCAGCATGCGGTTGTGTGAATGATAATGGTGGTATTGGGCTGATAGCACAACAATTTGTGGATACTGAATTCGCGGACAATGCCGAACCCAGATTCGAACACGTTGAAAAAGGATTTAATGAAATAACGTGGGAACTTGTGGGTATTTAAATACAGGTGTAGTATTGCAACAAAAGAGGAGTCTCGACTGCCTGCAGTAGGCTCAATTGATTTGATAAAGATGTTTTGATAAGATCATAGGTTATCGCGGTGCATAATTGGGTTCTGTAGCGGCGCTTATCCTTGCAATCACGTTAGTAGCTCCGTCAGTTCCGTGTGATGGTACCGTCAATAATAGTCATGTTCCCAAGAACAATCGAAGTCCAACGGATATATAATTTTTACCCACATCTTCTCAAATGACTCAATCGAGCGAGGTATATTGAACCAATCCATTGACTGCATCAAAGTATCTCAATTAACCAGGAATCAACATCTATAGCAAACCAATTGTTTAACCGCCGGCTTCTGGTATTCGATCCAATCGATTCCTTTTCTCCGTCAATCAAGCAATTCTCGAAGATCCCATTAGCTCCATACTTACCCAGAAGCCGAAGTGTCGCATTCCTCTCGTTGTCAGCCACACATTTACAACCACACTTTCAGTTCATTGAAGATTACTTGATTGTGCACTAGCATCCTGGAACTAATTTCACAGCCCAATAGCGCTGGAATGTACAGAAATCCCGACAGTTGCGAAATTGCTAATCAATATTTCAATTATCTGTTACCCGAAAAATTCCACTCATGGTTTCAGCGAATAAGAAACTGCCAGGACGTGGAATCGAGCTAAGAAGAGAAGCACTTCGTCGGAAGCAAAGCGTTAAAGGATACACAAGCTGTGAGCTCAAGCGTGTGTATAAGAAGATAACAGTTCTTTAAACTGTTTGTACGTGAATGGTACTAGGATGTTTAGGATGATTCAGGGCGAATAATTGCAAGGGATGTGGAATGGAGGTGATTCAGATTGATGGTGTTGTATTAATTTCAGAGCTAATTCGTTGCGGCATATGTACATCAGACCAACGTACTTTCAAAGAGAATCAAAGAAGTATTCGCGGGGTGAACCTCTCACCTTTTATCCAACATAAGTGTGTTCCCATTCGGGGCTTTGATTCTAGTTGGGGTTAAGTTTCCTTGAAAGTTTGATGAATTTCATATTTTCTGAGTGGCAGGATTCGCTGAACTTATTCATAGCTTTGCCTTGTGGTGGGTATTTGTCGTTATCCTACTTTACAGATGATTCTTTGAAAATTTTCAAAGTTTGCATTTATGTAGGATGATACCGATACAATTTGAATGGAAAGTTTGCATTCTTGGAAAAGAAAAGTTAGTTACATTGACGGTTTGAATATAGCTTTTTAATATTTGACGACGCTTGATCAATTAATGTCTCATCAACAAAACAATCGAAGTCGCAGAAGGCGTTCTCTTGTTCTTTTTGTAAGAACAATGCTTAAACCATGTTTTTTGTGTGAAATCAACGTATTTTGTTAAAAAACATCCTTCCTCCAATGGACACGCTTCAAAAGCATGTTGTGCTAACGTCACGTCGTTTGAATCGGCGACCTGTCAGTTTCGGAACGAAGAAGTCATTGGTCATAACTCCTTAGCAGTCACACATTGACTCAAATTTTAATACTAGCACCATTTTTGAAGACGTATGGACCAATGATTTCATCGGCCTATAAACCACACCGGAAAGTGATTTTTTCCGGATGTAGCGGTGTTTTGACAACCACCTGTGGCTGCTCATCACCTAAAAAAGTGGCAGTTTTGTTTATTGACGTCGACAATCAACCAGAAATCAGCCTCATCGCTAGAGAAAATTTGTTTTTATGAAATTCAGGATCTGCAGCAATTTCTTCTTAGGCCCGTACACCGATTCTGCGCGGTGCCAGGTGGTCGTTTGGCTTCAAATCCTGCCCGAGTTAGATTTTGTAAGGCCGCAAACCAAGATCCTTGCGAATAAGCTTCCAAAATGCGGTTGGGCACAGGTTTAATTTTTGAGCACGATGTCAAATGCCTTCAATTGGGTTTTAGCGTAGTATTGATAAGCTCTACAGCTGCTATGGTTTCTTCATTACGCACTGTATGACGTCTGGACGGATGCGTATTATCAGTAAGAGCAAACGTGATGCGGAAACGATCCATGTTTAATCGAATTAATTATTCTGCTGATCAATTATGTCAGCCATTAAATTGATAGAGTACGCAATGAGATGAGAAACGGAATTGTATCATTTTTGAAAAAAATCTAAGGTAATGTCTACTAAAATGACAAACCAAACGAATCATAAAATGCTGTCCTGCCATACGTTCCAAACTTCTAAAAAAACACCCTTTCAAACGGCCTGAAACTATTTTGCTTAGCTGAAATTGTACTATGTATTCATTCCGCAAATCGCTAGACCATCACTCTGGTCTACAAATTTCCTAATGTTGGAAGAAGAGAGACCCTGATGTGAGCTTGCAAAACTAGTATTCCTTGCGATGAATTCTACAGTATATTAATTATTTGACGCTGCCCTATGCATGTCATTTCGTCCGTTGAAGTGGTTTCTGTAATGCATGAAGTTGGATTGGTGTCCTTTATGGTTTTAGTTTATGTTTGTTGGATGTTTCTGAATAGTGTGCCTGATTGGGTCCAAATTAGTTATTTCCTATATACTTTTTATTCCAAATGAGTCTCTTCCTGCTCAACAATCGGGGAAATGTATTTAAGGTCTTGCTTTGTCTTTCATGTTCTGTCTTTCTCTTTGATTTCATGGATGGTTTATGTGTATGAATAGTTGATCCACATTTTCTCATGAATCAATTACGATAAAATAGCTGTCCACATATTGCCTATAATTTATACATATTGAACTTTCTCACTGTTCGCGCTATGTGAACATCTTCTCTATTTTGAAGGGACGCTCCTGACATTGCTTCTTACATACACAGAGCGTCCGTTTTCAGCAATATATTTTGCTGCACATATAATTTCCGCATCCATTTACTACTTATTCAATGAAACACTATGTTAGTATTGTCCTTAAAAAATTAAATCTAAACCATTTCTATAATACTTCCTTTATAAATTTCACTGCACAATTAACCACTTGCAAACTGTCCAATGCGTTGATAATGTGCTGCAAGTTGTACTGCTTTTATGATTGTTTATATTATTTGCTCGTCCATCTCAGTGGTTCACAACATTTTCTTTGTTTTCTTTTTCTTGTGTCTTAAACTCCACCAATTTTTCTGTGCATCGTCGGTTGCTATTTGCTGGTATTTCGTGCATAACGAGATTCAGTGCTCTATCTCGAGGTATGGATTTGGTAGTTGCCAGTGAAAATGCCGGTGGTTATCGTTCAGTATCATAGATCATATATCACAGACCTTAAAAAGATGTAGTTTATCAGCCGGAGTTTTGGAAGGACTAGGGATTGACTGTTGGCATCTGTATATCAGTTTCAGTATAATAGGCGGTGACCAGCGTTGAACGAATGGTTGTATTTTACGTATGGTTCTTGCGGCAATATTTTGACGGCCATCACTCGATATCCTTGGTTCGCTACATTTTAGGTGGGTTGTGCTTGAGTTCTTCGTCCAGCAGCAATACTTCTTCGGACTTGAAAGTTGACTCTGTGAGATGGACTGTCCTTTGATAAAACATGTTTTTCGATATCGCTGAATCAAAAATAAGAACCCCTTTCATTCCTTCCTATATCTTTGATGGTTCGGCTTCCAGTCGAAATTCTTCGCCGCATTTTTTTTATTTGTTTTTTATAAAATTTTGAAAGGACGGAAGATTGAAATTGTTTATAAGCTTCCGTTATAGCAAGTCGTGGAAATTAATTTTTCGGTTTTTCGCCTGAAATTATCCTTTTATCCTTCTCTCACCACATAAATTCAGGATTTTTCTAAATCGACCTCAAAAACTGTTTAAATACAATTACCAATGTAAAGCTAAACATATATCAGTAATGCAAAATCCACCTCAACCAATGTTAATTATATGTAAAAATATGTATTTAAGACATCCTTTTTTGCCGTTATTTAACAGAACGACGGTATTAGCATTTTAAGCTGAAAATTTTCGTGTTGAAAAAAAGCAAGAACGAAACATTAAATGTGAACTTCTGTCGCCCCAAGAAGCCTCCCCATAGGCGCTAAATAACCGTAAATGAAACATAAACGATACCTTCAAAGACAACATGGTTTTGTTTAAACTCCATTTTATTCGCGTCATAAATTTCAGGATACACCAACAGACGACAATGAGCTGATTTGCTATGTTTAGTTGTTTGCTCACTTGCTCCTCCGTTCTAACCCGAAAATTTATATATATATCCTGGCCAACGAATTACTGCCAGTAAGAGAAGCAGCGAGGGATGATAAAGTAGAGGCTTGGGGTTGGTTGCGTAAATCAGTGCCGTGTTACGAAATTTCTACAACAATATTCAGGGTAGATTAATTTTCTAGCATTTATTTGTAATTCTATATCTACGTATAAACATAGAGAACAAAATGACAAACGGAATTAAGCTAATTAGTTAATTTGGAGCTCGTAATTGCTCGGAAAATAACAACAGAGCGCCAGAAATTTGAATTATAAATTATTTGAGCACTGATAGTGGTTGCAAAAGTTTAGTTGTCTCGATCCGGCGTCTGTCTAATTTGCCATTAGGGAATACAAATGGAACGCGACAAAAGAGCGTTTCGGATGGGAATGATGTTCGCAAAAGTGTCAAAGATTTAACGAAAAGGATTTTAATGAGCCGAACCAATGTTTAAGTTGCGTTCATTTATATCAGAGAATTCAAACAGGTTTCTGTTTACCGAGGTGAGAGAGGTTAAAGAAGAACAAACATTGTAGCCTGCCAGAATAGACCTCCATTTGGAGAGAGCATGATACTTTGCCAAACCCATTCCATATATCCTTATAGCATCGAATTTATTATTCTCTGTAAGGGAATTCGTATAGATTGCGGTTGAACCCATTTTGTTACCATAAATTATTTTTTGAAGGTCTAATAGTGCTCCAGTAAATCAAACATGTCAAAGAGTCCTTTGCTTATTATTTAGAATGCTTGGCTTGTCTCTAAGAAACTTTCGAAATGTCCAAACTATGCCAAACTCTAAACTCAACGAAAGGCCATATTTTATGGCTTCCATTCGAAGTTTAAATACGTTCCAAATAGAATAAGGATTCCAAAAGTTGAAGTCACTTCAATAAAGTTTTCGTCAGTTGCCCTCATCCACTCATTTCTGTTTAGATTTCGTTTCAGCGAATGGAAGGTAGCAAAATATTAATTAAGTTTATAGTTTCTATGCTGTTCAAACTTTCATTCATCTACCAATTTTCCCCTGCACCGTTGTAATTATTGCATCCATCTGACTACAAGATATCCTTTACAAGAGCTCCACTTGTTTGTATCTTGGCACTGTCGCTACAGCGAACGAATTGTTTTCCAGACAAAACTAGCACTTTGGATCCGCAACTGCTACTCGAGTTGAGAGAAAAGGAAACTGCAAAGTTTGAACCAGACCTACGTATATATTGCAGGATATCCTTGCTCTGTATCTAGTTTGCGGTATTGAATGTATGAATGCTGATTGGAAGAAGGGTTTGCGGTGATATGCGCGATGCATCGTTCAAAACACAAATTGTTGGGTGCCGAGAAGAAAATGATATATTTTGACTTTGAATGGAGTGAATGCGAGTGACGTCAACCAAAATCAAAACTTCTAATTTGTCAGGTTTCTTGTCTATAAGGCAACAGCACGTGGTTTAGTGAGATCGAGTTCTCGCAATCACTAATTCCTATGGTATGATGTGGAGGTCTTTGAATAAAGTCGGAAATTCTTCCTGGTATCAGTAAAATATTCTGACTGAGCGTTTCCTGATATTTTCGCGACTCTTTAAGCATAAGACTGAGCGTTGTCATGTAGAATAATAACTTTGTCATGTCTTTGTTCATATTGCGACTCTTAATATTGACAAGCGCTTGTCAAAGGCTTGATTTTCACGTAAACTGATCACTTGTACTTGAATTAACAGGTTCTAATAGTTAACAGTACACACTAAGTGCGAAGCATGACGTTTTAATTGATAATATTCAGCTTTGGTGTGCAGGCAACGGTTGACAAAAAGTAATTGCAGCGTCCTGTTATTCTTCAGGTAGTTGATTATCCCCATCCCTGGTTAGAATTTGATTTGAACAAACATTGGTTTTTGTGCCTTTGCATCAGTTTCTCGCAAGTCAAAAATCGCCGAACGCCATCTTTAGAATCCAAACTATTGCCTCATGTTGAAATCATTGCCTTGAAAACTCCTAATATCTCGAATAATGCCTCTCATTTTTTCTGTTGCTTTTTGTTTTCTCCGGATCGAGACTTATCCGTAACGGAGCAGTCAAGATTCTCTAAACGTCAAAATTATTGATGATTTATCAGTTTGAGTGTTGTTACCAAGTGCTACCAAGAGCACATGATGCGCTTCAATCACAATTTTCTTCTACTCAATGAAGAAAGTTGAAGTCTCCTTGAATTATTTCTTACTGTTTGACAAACAACATAATCTTTGAAAAAGTTTGAAAGTCTGACCGTCCATTGCCGTTGTCAAAATTTGCGATTTTATCAGATGCATATAGTGATGTCTTGTCAAATTGGCCCACTCACTATCTGCACTGTAGACACAGTCTAACCACATACAGCTTTGACACGTCGAACAAACTCCCAGTCTTACAGAATTTAACAAAAATAAGCGGAATTGTGTTTTGATTTAAAATTGTCATCTTATTTCTGCTTGAAATATGATCATCCCTCTCAAAAGTTTTGAGTGAAATCGCAACACAAATCTTAACCTACTAATGCATTTTTTGTCTCTGTCTAAAAGATGTCGTCAGAGAGTGTTAGCGCTGGGTGTAGCTACGCTGTGCGGCAGGTTTTTGATCCAAGTACTCTTCGCTGCTGTGATCTACGAAGGTCTTAATGGTTTCGGGTTATCATAGCGCCTGGTTATGGTGATTATTGCGTCATGGTGCAGGGTTCTGTCACCAAAATCACCGTCTTAACCTAGTACTAGTCATTTTCAAATAACTTATAACAAATTTTCAATCTCTTAATTTACAATGCGTTGCTTCTCCATCGATTATTTTGTCTGCTAAAAATGATCGGAGTTGAAGAAATATCAAAAGATACCTATCAAATGATACCTAGTAAATACAAAACTCTTTAGAAATCAGCGTCATATTATGGACATCTTATTTCTTCGTAAGAACACAAAAACAAAGCCAGTAGTTTGGGATTAGCAATTTTGGGCATTTGGGCTGCCAAAACACCTTTCTGGACCGTCAACGCTATGCTATGACGCTAAATAATCAGAAAAATCTTGCAAAGGTTTTTTTCTTTTGATACAAAAATCAAGCCGTTCTTATTGGTGAAGGAAGTTCAATCAATAGAAAGCGGAGATGAAATAAGGAGAGGAGATTAAACCTTTGGAAGAGTTTTTGGTGCTAAAATGTTATGCGAACTTTCGACACGAGTTCCAGTTGGGGCTCTCAAGATCAGGGTTTCTCATAAAGACTAGACTAGCCCGTCGCTGAACTTTCGTTCCGCTGGAATCTTGATGAGTTGTTGTGCTGCCGCTAAAGAAAAACTTTTAAGGAAGCGAAAGTCAGCGTGTAGGGAACAACACAATCAACTTCCTTGAGAAGAGTTCACACTTACACTGGATACGAGATATTACCGATATAATACCCAGTCATATCAGTGACTCACACAGAAGTCGCAAATATTCGTTTACAAAGAATAGCATGAATTAAAATGTATCCCATTATTTTTCAATTCTCTAAAGCATATGCAGCTTAAAGTATTCTACAAATAGGAACTGTTTTCTTTGAATATATGCTGTTTGGCGTTTCAACAGAACTTGCAGCGTCATGTAGCAAATAAAGGGAGCTTTGCAAAATAGAGAGCTTAGAATTTGAACGATGCAGACGATCAAAGAGACTGTGATGGCAAGCTTTCTGAGTTTCAATAAATGTGGGAATTATTTATCCGAGATAAGTGCGTATGTAAGTGATTGTGTATGAATACAAAATCTTGGTGATTGATAATGCGCAACTCTCCTATCAACTGTCCTATCTAGTAACTGTCCTATCTATAACTAGTTTTGCTTGCAAATACTTATAGGGAGCCTGAAGTTCGTCATGTTTTGCTTATGTCCTTATAACGAGAAGAATACAACACCAGTTGCGATGGGGGAATCATATGCAATTCGCATAGGAGTTAGACTTTGAGGCGTGTTAAAACCATTTCGCAGGAGCTGGAAATGATAATTTGATCTATCGAGACATATTTTAACAAGTCAAGCCGAGCTTAAACTTGTATTTCGAAGGAATAGAAGGGATAAGGTGCTTATGTGCTCTTCTGTTGTAATTGAGATATGCTCGAACTATTTTTCCTAATTTGGTAGATATGTACCACAAAGTTTATGCATTAAGAGCGAAATTGGTAAAGCCATAATGTCCTTACTTAGCAAGACTTCTCCCCTCTGATTTTGGATCCGGTTATTCTAGGAATCAAAGCCTGACTAAATAGACTTTCCGCTGTCTTATACTGAGCGACAATAAACGAAGAAGCCCCAAAACTTACTTCTAAGGAATTTTCACGCTCATACTCATTAATAACAAATTCTTTGTCTATGCAACAAATAAACGTTCGGGTCGTAAATATTGTGTCCAGATTAAAAATTCTCTGGACCAGAACCACCTGGTGATGCCAATCAATTGACGGTCGTGAAAGGAATTTACGATGCATTCGTATTGAGAAAATTTATTAGCAATAAATTCGGGTTGGGAGCTCGTGGCTCATACCAATGCACTCTCCATAAATGTTCCATAAATTTCCAAACTGCTATTCGTTGAATGGTTTCATCATTCATATTTGTGTTGCATTGCCATGGTTTGCAGTGCACTGCAACAGATCTCTTCAGCTCTAGATCATATCTAGAATTAATTTAATTTTCAAATGGCTGACCATCCTTCAGGATGCAGGCAGGTGGAGCTGGCATCTCTGTATTCAATTAAAGCCATGACCTTTTGCAGGTTTTATTATGGAACCGGTCGTAAACTTTCATCAAATTATTCCCTGGCTGCGTACAAGACTCTGAAATATTGTGTGGATACGTTAAGCTCTATATTTCGTCCTGCTCCTCGCCTGGTCTACCATGTTGCGAAATATACATGCATTTTGCATTTTGTATTTTGCATCATCATGTCATTTGTTTAATGTCTCGGAAATTACATTTAAATGAAAGTTGGGAGTGCAATCCACCGCAGAATATTCTCAGCGATTCAATGGGAAAAATTATATAAAATAATATGCTACGGTGCCCGTGTAAATATGCATTGGCTAGGTATGCCCCCGGTGCAGCTGGGAAAAAAGGACTCAAGAGTTAAATTTAAGGGATATACACTGATAGCGAGAATTCTGATTACATTTTATGGGAAGGCTTTAACCGAGAATACCAATTTGCAAATGAATACGCCACGAGATAATGAAAGTTGAATTGAAAACTTTTTTACTGGTTGCCGACTGTAATTGGGAAAAGTGTGGTTAAACCGAGTTGTTCAACTTGGAGTGGAACCATAACTCCTGTACCATATGTTTAACGATCAGTGGCTCATTTGGTTGCATGTCAACCATGATTGGTTATGTATTAAATTTTAATATTTTCTCATGCCACAAATTTATTCGAGAACCACCTCAATTGCTATGATTGGGTTTGAAATGAGCCTGGTAAATAATTCATCCCATCATCCACCCATCGGTAGGTCCTGATTCCATCATCAACTGATATCTGGTCCCAATCCTAGGACTGGATGCAAAATTTATCACAGATAATGATTAATTTTACGAATAGCGTTTCAGTTCCTTCGGCCTGAAACTCATGCCTTCAATACATTTCTCGATACTATCAGTTGTTTTTCTAGTCATCCTATTAGTTATTGTATTATTTTTTTAATTATAATTATTCCTGCTTCGTTGATAAATCATTTGTAAAAACAGAACTCACAAAATAAATCCATCAATTTCGTAGCATCATCTGAGTTGAAACGCGATAGGAATCAATCAGGACATATATTCGTTTTTGTGCACTTGGAGTTATATGAATTGGCTTTGATTGTGCAATTGTTTCGGTGTTTAGTTAAATGAAATTGGAAAGCAATTTTCACGTAACTAAAACCAGAAGGCTTTGAGACTGCAAAAGGACGAAAAAGTTAGTAGGTGATTACAAACCATCCAGGAATAGGTTTAAAAATTATTGCTCATTTAGTGCTAAAACCCGTTTTTTCAATCGATTCATTTCAGTGTCAGTGAAACTTATGCATTTACAAAATAAAAAAAAATTTAGTTAACAAAAAATTATGCGGACAACCGATAGGTCGCACCCGTAGCGAAGAAGGAACAAGTTTAGAAAGACAGGGTTATTTGGATGTAATATAATAATAAGAAAAGAAAGAAGTTACTTTTAACCGAATAGCTCACCGCGCGAGCATGGGGGGCTTACAACATTATGAAAGTCCTGATCCTTTCCTTTCACACACACATACACACTCACAGAAAACGCTTACTGCTTCATTTTAAACAAATTTCATATAAAAATACAAATATAAACATGCACTATACCAAACACCATTCACGTTTGGAAAAGCTCGTATTCAATTTTCTGTCATCCACTGATCGGTATGATAAAAATTATTACAGTTGTACTCAAAGCAAGGGTCCGTTTTTATGCCTCCAAGTTTTTTTGTCCTTATACTTTATTCACTTTCTGTTCTTCTTAATTTACGTTATCTTATTCAGTTTTCTTTCTTTATTCACTTTCCATCTCTATTTCTTTAATTCCTTTTCTTACACTTTACCTTGCGTTTTCTTTCTTTGATATTTAGTTTCCACTTGACTCACTTTTCTTTCTTCGATATTTACGTTCTCTTATTTCTCTTATTTTTCAGTTTTCTTTCTTTTTTATTGACTTTAACATTTTCACCTTCTTATAGCTAGTGGTTAACAACAACGAAGTGAGTTATATCGATAGAAAATTTGTGGTAAGCGTTCCGAAAGTTAAGAGGTTTTTTTTATTGAGACTTTTTTCTAAAATGATTTAACTGAATATTACTAAATAATTAAATCGAATTAGAAAGGATTTCATTTCAATTCTAGTCTTAGGTTTATTTTATTTCGTATGATTTTCTTATAACTTAAAATATTAAAATTTTAAACAAAATTTAGTTATAACAAACAATCTTAAATGATCTATTTTATTTATTTATTATTATTTCCATTATCTATGTTAATTTTTTTTTTGATTTACTTTTTGTCGTTGTTTTTATTTCTTTATGCCGCCTACAAAACGGAAAACGTAACACTATTTTGGTCCTGCAATCTTTTGTTGTTGCTACAACTGATTGTTTGGAATTTTAACCAGGAAATTTAAAGTATCAGAAAAATTAGGAGCGAGTTAGTTGGTGAGATGATTCAAACTTAGTAAACAAGATATGATAGCTTGGAGTAACTTTTGTTAGGAGGACTTCTACCTAGGACTTCACGTATAGAAGAAGGCACACGCTCAGCTATGTTAGAAAACTGATGGGGAAAACTTGATGCTTCAAAATCAAAATCTCCCACTTCATACACAGGTATATACAGTGACCCGGTACCTACAGGTAGTGAGACCAATGACTACTTACTGGACATTAATATCATGTCAGGCCCTACAAAAGAGAACCACTTCAGAAGAACTAGAAGACATCCAGTATAAGGTCTGTTTGGCATTACAGGTGTCAGTAAGACAACGCCAATTGCTGCAATCGAGAAACGCTCGACTGTGAAGGTGACAAAGTCACCTTGACAGAAGTGAACATCAACTCATATTTTGTTGATTGTCACTGGATGACATCACAATATGGGGTGGTTAGATCCACAAACGGGCCACTTCTGCACTGTGAATCAAATGGACATGGAATATCCCATTAAATCCAGTGCACACAGAGCATTGTGAAAAGTTCTGAGTCATCTGTGTAGATGACCTGTAAATTTGGCCGAACATGTTTGCCAGGATATGCTCAAACTAACTTATTTTAGTACATTCCAAAGTTATGTCCCGACATTTTTTTTTCTTTGAATATATTTGTCACCATGTCAATTTATATTTGGAATAGCTTAGCGTTCTAGAATTTTTCGAACACTGAAGCATTCTAGGATTTGAAGGATTTCCTTGAGTTCTCATCCAAAAGCGAAAATTAAAATTACTCTACAATTGCATACTATGAAATTGAATCCCTTTAAAAATAAAATGCTAGTTTTGACTTTAAGTTCTTGAAAATAATGTCACCTTATTTCTGTTTCCAGGAAACGTATTCGTGATAGCAGCCATCCTTCTTGAACGTAATCTACAAAGTGTTGCCAATTATTTAATATTGTCATTAGCCGTTGCGGATTTATTAGTTGCGTGCTTAGTAATGCCACTGAGTGCTGTATATGAGGTTTCAAAAGAATGGAAACTGGGACCAGAGCTGTGTGACATGTGGACATCGTGTGATGTATTATGTTGTACTGCGTCTATTTTACATTTAGTTGCGATAGCATTAGATAGGTAAGTTAAATAATTTATAAAGTAGAATTACATTACAAACATTTTGTCTTCATCAGCTAGACGAAGCTGATGGCGCAGCGGCCAGGTTTAAATAATTAGAAATGAGATTCCACAAAGCTTCTTGCAAACTGAAGTTTTAACGCAAAAGTATACGCACAGGGTTTTGTTTCAAGAAGACAGCCATACTCGATGCCATACATCAATGAATTGACGTTTCTGAAGTTTGCATCGTTGCAAACGCAACGCTGTCGAATTATTTACTTCTTTCGTTTCCTTAGATGCTTAAACTGAGATGAAAATCTAGTAGCGTGCAAAACTTCAAATATGTGACAAGTAATATACCAAAAGACATTCAAACGGAAAGAATACTGTTGTATTGTCAACCGTTGTATTTACAACGATGCGAACTTCAGACGTTTTGATATTGACGTGATGTTGTCCATGTTTCGGTTTTGGTCATCCATTTTACGGCTCCAAGTTTAGCAAAAACTTGAACTTTGTGAACCAAGTTGAATATCTTTGCAAATTAAATTCATTTGAATTGAATTAAATCTTTGGATTAAATTCATTCGTTTGGTGTTGAGCAATAGTGCCAAAAATCACGTTTGAGTCCAAAATAAATGATAAACAGATACTTTTTGAGCATGAAAAGACAATGTGTAGGTCGCTGGAGGATTTGCTTTGATTTTTCTTTGGAAGTCCAAACGAGAGGTTCAATTTTCGAGCTACTCTAACCAATAATTGGGACCGTATCTTGTCAATGACGCGGCGAATGTTTTCTTTCAAATGGTCAAGTGGAGTAGACGAATAGGTTGACGTTTCCCCACAGGAAATAGTTCGTTGTTAAATCACAAGCGGTTTTATATCACATGATTTAAAGACCAGTTCTTAGGCCTCAAATGAGAAAATATGCGCTCATCAAATATTTCTTTCGATAAGTTGATGGTTGCATGAGCTGTTCACATGTCGCGCCATCCTGTTGAAAACGGAGGTCCCTTGCATTACAAAGAGTCAATCTCGAACGAGAAAGTCTTTAGTAAAGAACTAAAAGTCTTCTTATTCCCATTAGCATTTGTAAAGATATGTGTACATATTCCACCTGACCGTACACAACACGAAACAGTGATTTTCTCCAGACGTAACGGTGTTTGGACAACCGCTCATCGCTCCAAATGTGACAGTTTTTTTGTTATTGACAAAAGTGAGTCTCATCGCTAAACAAAATTTTCTTATGAAATTCAGGTTCCGCAACAATCGGTTATGGGGCCCATACTTCAAAGCACAGCGTAATAACATGCAGCGATAACACTTCGACCATCGACCGATCTAATGAATTTTACGGAATTGCATTGGTGTTAGTAAAAATATTTATTTTTTGCTCTTTTTTTGATCGTTTTGTTTACAAGCTAAATGAAAATAGAGAAAATAGAGAGAAATAAACATTTTTACTAACACCAATGCAATTCTGTAAAATTCGTTGAATACCGTTAGATCGGTCGTTTGTTGGGACTGTTATCGCTGTATGTTATTACGCTGTGCTTCAAACCTACGCCATGCCCGGTGCTCGTTCGGCTACAATTTTTGCACCAGTTGGATTTTCTAAGCCCGCAAACTTAGATCCTTCCGTGAACCATCCACAATGTGGATGCGCACCTTAATAGTTGAGACGAAGCCGAATGTACTGACTTGGGTCTTCATCTAAACTATGATCACAGCTACTATGTTCTCTTCATTACGCATCCCTTGGTTATTTGTATTAATTGTTCTGATGCACGATTTTGCAGGCCATAAAATGTGAAGGGCCGAACGATGAGTTCCCCGAACAGAATTTATTTATTTTTAAATAAATCTGTACAGTTTGCAGACGCTTTTCTGGCGTTAATCTATTCACGATGAAATGACAAAACAAACTAACTTTAAAACGCATAACAGTTGTCACATCATACGTTACATTAAAAAGTGTTACCAACTTAAAGTTCAGCACCTCTAATAAAAGCTCCTTCAAGTGCACGCGTATACGTCAATTTTTTTAACATACCTTTAAACTGTTCGAATTTAATAATATCCTAGTTATTAACTTGTGGAAAAGCTTCTACTCCTGCCCTAAACTATTGTCATCTTGTCACTATTTTCGTCCTCGTTTGTCGGCCAAACGTCATCAATTTAGTACTCTCGAAATAAAAATGAAGAAAATAATTTTCAGCTAAATACTTTATTGACGGACATTTCCCAATAACAATTACTAATAACTAAATGTCTGCAATTTTCTTTTATAGATATTGGGCTGTTACAAATATCGACTATATCCACCAGAGGACAGCACGCCGTATCGGTGTGATGATACTAGTAATCTGGGCCTTATCATTTCTCGTCTCGATAGCACCATTATTGGGTTGGAAAGACCCCAAATGGGACGAACGTGTATCAAAGGACTTCCAATGTATTGTATCGCAAGATATCGGATATCAGATATTTGCTACGGCATCTAGTTTCTACGTTCCATTATTAGTTATCCTTATACTATATTGGCGGATATTCCAAACGGCGCGTAAGAGAATCCGGCGAAGACAGCAGGTAACTTATTTCTATGATGTCGTAGTCGTGTTAGAGTTTTCATTTCTGAAAAGCAAGAAACAGAAAGAAAAGCGAATTTCTGTTGCTTTTGTGTGATATTGCTTGCGTGTGAGTGCGCGTGTGTGATAATGTGAAGGTGTAAAAAAATGTAGTTGACATCTAGTTGTGAGTTTGTCGTGACTGGAGTGTGTGTGTCTGTTTTTTTTTTGTTTGCTCTACGAAACTTCTCTATTAATTTAAGTTTTTATCCTCCGCTTATGGCCTACTCACTCCATTTTCTACGAAACTAATGATCGGTATGACTTTTGCTGCTGTCGCATTCAAGGATACTGTAGATATTTCAAATGAATTTATTTGCGTTTTGCGAAACAGTTGCGGAACATGCTTCATATTTTGTAGAATTTGCTGAAAAGAATGAAAATGCCTTTATTGGAAAAGTTTCAATATCGCACTTATGATTTGCCATAAATTTTCGGTTTAGAATTTCAATTTCTTTGCAATCGTTGAAAATTGTATCTTAATCTCTTTCAATGAAATTTCGCACAGTTCCCTTGTGCTCACCCAACGTATTTTATTTCAATTTAGTTGTTGTTGTTGTTGCGTTTCTTTTTGTGATTTCCCTGTCAGCTCGAGCGAATCTCTGAAAAATTTCAGGAATGTTTTATTTTTATTGCTTAATGGACCATTCCGTCTGAAAAATTCAGTGAACGTGAATCAAAAGTACATTTTTTTATGGAACTTGACTGTATTGTGTCCTTATGGTACAATGTGAAAGACGGTAAATTCTCATGTACGTAGGAGAATTCTTTGGAATTTTTTATAGCGCAATGTTGCCGTGTTTAATTTGTCGTAGCGTGAAATTGTTATTTTATGATTACCGTCGAGTAATTCTAGCGCGGATTCTTGTGAAAAGTTTTCACGATTGGCAGGAGATGGGCTTAAAGTACGCTTAAGGAGCTTCTTCGTGTCCTGGATAGATTGAAGAAAGTTGTAAAGTTAAGGCCAAGCAGACTTAACTGCATTAGGTAAGAGCTCGATGCGAGATGATTAGAACGGAGGAAGCGAGCGCTTACAAGTAAATCATTCAACTCATGTCCTTTAACATTGTACCAAAGAACTCGACTTGGACACAACCAGTCGAACGCGATTTTCTATCAAGAGTGCACTATGAAGTGTGTTTTCAGATCAAAACCGAACGTCTTGTTGAAAGTTTTCCAAGGATCTGCTGCTTACTAATAACTTTCACAGCAAGCATTTAAGGCATTCGATTTTCCACACATTCATGCACATGTAGTGAATACTAGCAACAAATTTTTAAAATTCTAAGCTCAATATGAAGCAAACGTAATTACATAAAGGCATTTCTATTACATATGCAGGCTAAATCCATTGTTCATTTAATGCCCAGAGCATTTGTAAGTATTTCTACAGAAATGTTTTAATCTTCTCTAGCGTAGATGTTTTATTTTTTGGTTGTCTATTGTTTTGTCAATTGTGTTTTGTTTTTTTTTTGTGTTAATCTGATGTTGCTTTGTAGCCGCTCTTGTATATTTGAGGGAACAACAGGAAACCGAGCCCCAATGAAACGGGAGAAAATTGTAAAATCACTAAGCCATTATTCTATGTATGTCCTTTGTCTAGACTTTTTGTTTTATGCCAAACACATGTGGGACGACAAAGTTGGTCCCAATAAATAGTCCTTGAAGCAGAAGGATACAAGCTAAAGTACCAGTCGCAGTAGACAAGGGCAAGATGTTTTGAAAATAAAGACAGAAATGGAAGTAGTATGTGGCAGAACCAGCATCTAAAAGTAAATGTCGGACAAGGGGATTTCGTCTCTATAATTTTTGTCTTTTTCTTCTTGTCTGTTGTCATCTCTACAGACACTGTTGATGAGATTTCATTTTTGTTTTGTTGCATTCTGAGGAAAATCTTGGTGCCGTTCGAAACAACAAATAACTAACTTGTGGCGTGAAAATTTATTAGCAAATTTTTCATTTCTTCTCTTTTCAAAGTGGCTCTACATCGATTTCAAAATGGAACTCAGCATGCTGTTTTGTGTTGTTGCTTGTAACTATGTTTCACTTAGTGTAAAAACTTGTTGTTTGTTTTGATATCGATTGATTTTTTAAAGTTTGCAACGTGGATTCAAGTCCAAAAACGGTCTTTGCACTGACACGAGGTTATGTGAGGGGTTTGTGATGGCTTAAGTCTCTAACAGACCCGGAGATAACAATTGAATAGAAAACAATTTACTTTAGATGCCACTTTATCTTCATAGCTGATATTGGAAAAGTCTTGTCCTCCTGAAAAGTCCTCCCCCGGATTGCTCTTACTAGGAATCTCATTATTAAAATGATCGCAATCTAGTTATCTGCCGACCGTTTTTAAGGCAAGCTGTCACTTCACGTAATATACAATGAGCGTCTGTAATTTGTACAATTACTTGAGTAAAACAATATTTGCGTTTTAAATGAAGATAAAATGTTGCTTTTTATACTATTTACTGTTCAGCTCAAAACGTCATTCATTTATCTTTCCTAGAAACTCTTTTCTTGAAGGCAAAAGAAACGTCTACGAAATTCGGATGATTAGATCGATTTTGTTTGACTTCTCTTTGAGACTTGTTTGAATCAAGTGTCAAACGTATAGTCTGTGTCGAAAACGAATGATCGCTTCAATGCATATAATTAAATGTAACAATTCTCCTGTAAATTTGTTTTAATTACTACTTTGTTGTTACTTACTACTAACTAAGTTTCGGGTTAGTACCAGAACCAAAAGTAAGAACTGTTACTTACTCCTGATTGATACAATTTCCGCACAGCGGTCGATTCGAAGTCAGGAAAATCGTTTTGACTAGTGTTTAAATAGGCTTACATAGCCTTTACAACTTCAGTAATAGTTAGTCTCTTCATATATCAGCATAAGGAAAGATATTGTTGATGTAAATAGAGGGCAAAGGTGGTACTTGTGAAATTTAAACAAATGTCTGTTGAGACTGTGACGTGAAGTCTACTCATGGTAGGAACTCATGATGATCATGCAAAGCTGCTTTGAAAGGTAGTATCTATCGCACATCTTTTTGCTAAGTTTGCCATATACTGATCAACCGTTTTTAAAGCCATGATGTTTCAAGGATTCTGATAACGTGATACTCATGCTACATATCCCAGCTGGTTTTTCATCGTTTTTCGTGCAGTAACCTGAACAAATAATGTAAAATATTGCGTCACTTATGTCCTACACATCCAATGGACGAGACTTCTAATGGGGCACAACTTTGCACGTAATCGCTTCCAAAAGATTTATCGTCCGTTTTGCAAAATAAAGCCGAGCCTGTTCCTTGAAAAAAAAATAACCTTATTGGTATATAACCTTTTTGTTTTAAGCTGAAATACTCGTAATAATAACAATCGATATCAGAATTTAGATAAAGCTATCAAATAATCATTCTGATATCAGAAGAAGTTTGATTGGATCGGAAGATTGTTGGTTAGCAGTCAGGAGTGAAGGTGACTGGTATTCACTGGATAGGCATGTTTAGAGAAAATAAAAAGGAGGTTATGAACTGACATGAGTGTATTGGGAAGTAATTTTTTGGCCTTCTTTGCTATGAAAAAACTGTTGTAAACCACTTTATCAGGAAGGATCGATTTGATGAGGAGGAATCTCTATACTTTTGACCCCAATCGGTATTTGGACGGTATTCACTTTCATTAGCTGATCCGAAAATATTTCGTTAGTATTTGGTGATTTGTAGATGTCAAACTTTTTGATGACTCATAGCTCCCATTCCTGATTTACGACTTGTCACAAAATAGGACATCGATCAATAGTCGTATTGGATTTTTTTTCGATCTATTCATCCGCTGTGTCCGCTACGTAACGGCCAACTATTAATTTTCCAACATATCTGCCTGTCGCTTTTTCTTGATCCACCTCTCTAGCCGCGGGTATCTTGTTGTTATCCATCATATCAAATGCTTTCATTGTTTAACAAGGGAAAATAAAGCCAATTTCCAGACCAAATGCTGTTGTAGCGCTTCGTCAGCGTCGAATAATTCAGAGCTAGCCGGCTTTCAAGTGCATGATTCAAACAGGACTGTCAATCTTTCAATACTCCCCAAAGCTTTAATGGGTGCATTCTAGAGGATAATCAAGGTCAAGCGTGATACAGGCCAAATCGGTTGCGCGTCTTTGATTTTAAAATGAACTCGGTACTTCCAGTCCGTGGTCAAAAATTTTTGCAGTACCAACTCCGAGTCCTTCTTCTTCTTCTCCTGCGCTCAGTTGTTGATTGACAAACGCAAACCACTCTGAACTGTGTTAATCATATTCTGGATAGTTGGGAGCCTTCGGATGAATCCTATTCCCATGGAAAAAATCGAGACTTTAGCAAATCAATTTGGATTTCCATCGCATGTCTTCTGCCTGGTAGGGTAGCGAAGCACCGTCTTATGGACTCATTCGGATATTGTGCAATCGCAAACTTAGATATTTGATTTGAATTTACTACACGTGATGATGTGAAACACGTATGATGTTTTATTGCACAAATCGATGTAAATTTCACGGTCTATTTTGCTTGCAGCTTTTGCCATTTATTTTTGTTTGCCTGTTGAGTAATTTGTAGCCACTTGAAATGAATTTATAGTTGCGTGTGAATAAGCTTAAGTAGAATCGCTTCAACATATAATAGAATCATAGTAAGCGAATAATTGGTCCTTTTTCAAAACGAGAAATTTGCACGATGACCGATTTCATGGCGAGCACTAACCAATGACTGATGGATCAATTATTCGTTTAAGATGATGCTATTATGATCCTGCCAATAGTATGTATCCCCGCTGCATTCCCACAATTGCTTCCACGCATCACGCCTAGTCCCGACCCCCGCTCACCCAATCACCCTGCAACGTTGTGCGTACATAGTATACGTACCCCTTAGGCTGCTCAGACCCATCCTGAACCCCTGGCAAAGTCTTCCTGTTTGGCACTAACGGCCATTGGTTTCCGATGGAAGGTGACTGCAACTCCACCCTCGTCTGGCGGCGGCCTGGTAGCGACAGCAGCTGGAGGATCTGGCGGCATTGCAGCGGCCGTAGTAACGGTCATCGGCAGACCCCTACCGACAATCAGCGAAACTACAACCGCCTTCACCAACATCTCATCAACGCACACGAGTCCCGAGAAGGCCAGCTACGGCAACGGGCTGGATCGTGTGGAGAACGATCCTCCGACGGCGGACATCTCCACCTACGGCACAACGGGAACAACGCCGAACTTCCGGCCCACTATTACGCGTAAGAAAACTCAAACGTCTGTAGATTCGAAACGTGAACGCAAAGCTGCCAAAACGCTCGCCATCATAACCGGGGCGTTCGTATGCTGTTGGCTGCCATTTTTTATATTAGCCATTTTACTGCCCACTTGCCAATGCGAAATATCACCACTTGCTATGAGCTTGTCCCTTTGGCTCGGGTACTTCAATTCGACGCTGAATCCTATCATTTACACTATCTTTAGTCCGGAATTTCGAAGCGCGTTCAAGCGGATCCTTTGCGGACGTCGCAACAGCATACGAAGGCGAACGCGTTGTGTGCGTCGTTAGCAGGAAAGTAAAAGTGATGAGCTTGAGATGAGTTGTCGATTTTAGTCGCGGCGCTCAAAGGATGCCATTGTTTCCATTCGATCAAACGAGGACGCTCGTCAAGAAAGCTCATCACTTGGTTATATAGTAAGTAGTTGCTCTACAGACGCTTTTCGAATTGAAAAATGTAAAAAACACTCACACACACACACACAAAACAACAAAATCAAATTGAAAACATGAGAACCTGAACTGATTAAGGAAATTGATAAGGATGTTTGTAACAATACTGAATAGAATAAGTTTTTAATTGTAGTTTGTGCATAACGATTAAGGCTTTTTTCATAGCAAATCAACCAAAACAAGGACTAGCACGTTCGATTCTGCAAACCCACAAGACTGATGGTTAAATTTCGGTTTTTTCCTTTTGTTTTCGTTTCGAAATCCATTTCAACACACTCGAACAATTCCAAATTACATTTTGCGAACTACCGCCACATCCGAAACGGTCATCCATGAAGCAATTTGGATTTTTTGTTGATCTAGAACATTTCTTGCGTATCACTCATCAAGGTATTTCGACAGCGAAATCAAACAACTGCGCGCCGCGAAAATTTATATTCCATTAAGCCCGGCCAACACTTAGCAGCAAACGCCACAAAATACCAAAAACGAGAGTCAACAACAACAAACAAAAGACTATTAATTTAACAACCTCGCTCAACATGAAAGCAATAACATATTGAATTTGATATGAAAATAGCCTTTGCAAATCTATTTTTACATTCGACTCAATTCTAAAACGAAAACTGCAGACATGTCAATACGAATCGTATGGAATTTTCACAAAATGCCGCATCATCCGCTTGACATAGTACGTAAATGGTTTATCCGTTCGCTCGCCCGTCCGACCCGCTCGCCCATCGTCCTTCCGCTTTTCCATTATAGTTTGCAAAATTGCCTTCACACATACATGCGCCCATCACATATGCATATCCCATACGAGGTGGTACGTGGCCCCTTACAACTCGCATCTTGTGCCACATATCGCGATGTACCTAATCAGGCTCTGTTTACATTTCCGCCCGGAAAATGGTGATAAATTCATTTCATGCGAAACTTAATTGGTTGTCAAAATTCAATCGACCCAATCAGGCTCATAGCAACCTTCAAAATTTTCCTTTTCCTGAGTTTGTTTTATCAAATGCGGCCGAGGACGCATCGCAACGAGCTGAAGCGCCGCACGTAGGAGCGCGGAAACCGAGCGAGGCTGTGAACATTTAGTACGAGGATCTCATTCGAATCTCACACGCTCATTTGTTGCCATTTCCCGAGCGAAAGGAAATCTAAAGATATTTGTTTGTATTATCATGTCTGCGGTTGGTGGTAAAGTTCGACACTTGTGTAATTTCTCATTTCATCTGAAATACCAAAACCAGATAAAAATGTGCATAAGCAATCATTAAAATAATAGCGAATAGAATCAACGATAGTTCAGTAATAAATTTAAGGCAACAAACAAACAAACACTAGCGAAATTATTAATAAACGAAATAACTGAGCAAGCGACGCCATCATCAAAATGAAATTGTTTGGAAAATTATCTACAATCTTCCGAATCAACTAGAAACAAACAAAAACAACTTGTTAGGAAGTAGCGAATAAATGAAGAATAAATGAAAAAACAAGTAATTGATGGAACACTTATGTTGTAACTAAGTTAATTCTCCTAATGGTGCTATTTCTTTGTAATACCAAACCACATTGTAAATAGTCAAACGATAGTACATGAAATTTTGTAGTTTAAGCAGGAACTTATATAAATTTTGTACATAAACTAATTATTAACTTACAAGGAATTCTAATTAAACATTCATCTCAGTGTAAATGTTAGCTGTTGACAAAAATTCAATTGATACAAAATTAAGTGAGGCGTGTAAGTGGAAATTAAAGGACGAAATAAAATTAAACCTAACAAACAGAAAATGCAAAGAAAAATAATCAAAATCAGTTTATTCTCTATGTTTGTCTCAGGTCAAAGCAAGAAATACTGAAAAAATTCATTGATTTATGTTTTAAGTAGGGAAAAACAATTTTGATTCACATGAACCCACAGATGAGAACAAACGGTTAGGACTCGAATTTTCCCCACTAACAAATATTTTACGATATAAAACTATTAAAAAACTAATATTTCTATTATTTTTTCTTCTAGTACTCAGTTTTTCACTCAATGATACAATTTCTACCAAAGGTAGGTACAACTTTCTAGTTTGCATTAACTAAGGATCACTATCTTCTATCCAGAATTTCCAAATAAAATAACAAAGATGTCCCTTAGAGTCCGTTACTGCATCAGTTACTGTCTCTATACACTAATTTGACTATTCGCATCAAGAGAAAGTGAATTATGGATGACCAAGTCTGTAGGCATTTGTTAGAAGCAATTGATTTTCATCTTAATTTCCGGTAAAAGTAAAATAGACATTTGTTATTTACCAGGAATTTTAGTTTCGGGTTGAAAGATTTGAATACCTCAGTATTTTTCAGAGAAAACTTGGTTTTAATGAGCATAATTACATTTTTTTGTCGTAGGGAGATGAAAGCTGTTTTCGCCCTGAGTGTGGATTTCCCAGCAAGCAATGTTTCTAGACTACCCATGAAACACCTACCCTGTCAACCTGACATCTCGGGCTGGAACCGTTTTGCAGATTACTTTGGGCGTGGCTTCGTGTTTCTACACCTTGAGACGCCTTCAAATTACGGGAATCCCTTCTGCAGTGGGAAGGAAGGGAAGGGAAGGTAAGAAAGTGCTAGAAAACAGCCCCCCCCCAAAGCTCTAGAATGCCTCTTTTAAGTGTCAGCACAGCCCGTGCATATTCTGCCAGGCGATTCCATTAATCTGCTATTCCAATTGCTTTTCTGACCATGATTCCGGGGCAGAGCTCTCCAATTGCGCTGAAAAGGTCAACGCGCTGCTTTGTACATCTTTTGCCCAAGAAAAATGTGTCACACGTGTCATCCACCTCTCCCGTACAAAACACGCTGCTAGGAGACCGTGACCTGTCAACTTTGTGCAAGTAAGATCAAAAACATACATGCCCGCTTAAAAGCTGGATCAAGTAGAAATCAGTATCACCATGAGCTGGATTGACCGCTTTACCTTCCCTCGATATCCCAGAATAATTGCCAATCGCTGAGAGTGTGTTATTTCAGTTCCCTGGTTACTTCTGGTTATTCTCGCTTCAGCGCAGGTAAATTTTTCTGCAACCTCTCGCAACGAGGGCGATGTGTGTTATCCCAGCGAGTACAAGCAATGCCGTCCCGGAGACTTTTCTTTATGTGGATGCAATTCGTAAACATGATTGCATTCACAATCAAAGTTATAAAAACGTTAGCTAATCTGTCACAAGCGTTGTTAACGGTTAACTTGAGTGTGTATTATATTGTTGAATATTTTACTGATTCTCCACTTCACTAAAAATACGTCCAAATTGTCGCGAAGTATATGAATAACTGCAAGGTAACGATACCTGTTTGTTGATACGTTGGCAACGAACGTGGCTTTTAATGTTCTTTTTGTTCTGAAACTCAAAGTTTGAACGAAAAATAATTAATTTAAGACTATTTTGATTACGAACTTATGATTTCGGGTATAATTCCACTACTTATCACAATATTATAATTGTTATTCACGGTGTGACAGAGTATGT
This sequence comes from Stratiomys singularior, assembly GCA_954870665.1. Taxonomy (NCBI): domain Eukaryota; kingdom Metazoa; phylum Arthropoda; class Insecta; order Diptera; family Stratiomyidae; genus Stratiomys; species Stratiomys singularior. Next base: position 4,687,568 of record OX940881.1, on the reverse strand, counting down.
GTTTAGTCGGAAGTCCAAATGTTATGTGCCATTGGCAGTCTCACACTCACAACATAGCAAGCCTTCATCTCCCAGCGAAAAAAAGGATAAGCTTATTCTTGAATCTAGGGCCGATAGCTTGTCAGGAGCATACATTTTTGCGTTATCCTGCACCTCGTGGTATACGATCCTGCACCGGTGCTGTAACGCGATGCAGCTCAAGGCAAGCGTTTTCGAGGGTGTTTTTCCCCTAAAGTTTGTTCACTGTCATTTCAGACGTCGATTTAGTAGCATTAATTTCCAACTAAAACGTCGTGGCGTCATAGATTTCTAAATACTAGCTTCGATTGTGTTGAGACGATTCACAGTAGTTAATTTTTACATGCAGTGTCCTCATTTGATTTAGAGAAAAGTTTTGCATTATTTTTTGCTCCTTTTCACCCGGAATACAGACATATTGAAGCATTCTTTGTCTCCTAATTATTTGGTAAAATCCATTTGCGTCCTATTTAATCGTGTCATCGTCTAGACAGTTTTGAGAAACAGGAACTTGTTCAAGGATTTTCATCATCTCCTTACTGAATTTAAAAACTCACTAAAGATCGTTTTTTTTTTGGGATGTGTCTATTCGGAGTTATTAAGTTGAGATTTTTTTTTAATGTTGCTTTTGGCGTAGTTCTCAGGCTACTAGTGAGGTCCGAGATTCATTTTGTTTGTTCTAATTGTGTATGTACATATTTCTCTGTAAAATTATTCTCCTGTAAATCAGCTCAACAAATAATCGCTCTTCATGTGGATTTTCTTCTCACCACAGTGGTATGGATCAATTGGATGAGCTCTAGTTTCCGGCTCCTCATGCTTCACTCCCTGGTCTCTTGGTGGCTATAAGTACTGCTGATACTTTGTCTCCAACTTCTTCTCTCAAATTGGAAAAAAGTTATTTTTCATTTCTTCTAGGCCATGCCTACCGCCATGGTAGAGAATTTGCAGTATTTTAGCACTTGGTTGATAACATCAGCTATGTTCAATATTCATCTCATTTCTACTCATCCTTGTATAGAAAAGTGAAAACGGAATCCGCGCTAAACCAGACATTACCTCTGGGAGCTGTCCACTTCTCTTAAGGACAATGTTGTTGGGATACTCGATCGGTCTGGGCCCGTTTCGGTTGAAGTTTTTGACTATCTAATTAGTTGTGCCAAAGGATACAATGTCACTTTATCGTGTATCGATGTTTAAACACAAAGTTGACGTCTCATGTCTTTCCACGTTGGTAAACCTCCTTTGTGTTCTCAGTTTTGTCATTCATTTAGTTAAATTTGTCTATTGAATTGTTTTAGATGGTTGTACCTCTCCTTCTAATTTTACCGTCATTGTACGAATATCCTTTGAATTATCTGCATGTCCACGCAGGCCCCTAGGTTGTATGCCCATCACAAATTATAAATCACGGGTTTCTCAATACCATAATAGCAATTGCGCATTAAAGGATGGTGATGCTGATCTATCATGGTGACCACCACTATTGATAGTGGTCAGTATATCGCCCTCTAGAATTATCATCCATCAATTTGACGTCGATTGTATCCCAGCTATAGCAATAAGGGTCTTGATGCCGACAAATTCGGGCAAATGCTCCTGAAACAGACCACATACATAACTCTTAGCGGAATCCCAGCCAGGACGTATCGCATACTATATTTCGTTGTTCAATTCCCCGCATAGATTGATGGTTAGCAGAGATTTTCAGTATCTATGCCGGTCAATGAAAATTCATTGTCTTTCTTTGGAAATCTCCTTTTAGTTTTTCGCCTTTCCGTCGTTCCGTTACTCAATAGCTGCAATGGATGATACGTGTGTGGTGAAAATGACAGCACATGAATATTTTAGGTTGTGTCATTTTTCTAAACATCATGAGAAACAATTATCAATTCAATTATCAATTATCACCAGGATGTTGAAAAATGGTTTCATCTTCGCCAAATATTTCTATTTTTATCAATAAGATAAAATCTCTGTGAATGGTATTAATTTCAACCAAGAGTTCAATTTCGAGTTTAAGATTTATGTTTCTTCGACGGATAAATAAAACTCTTGTTTTATTTTATAACACCAACTTTATTTACTATAATCCCGGTATACAATTCTTATTGTATACATGAACCGGTATTCGAAAAGGCACCCCAATACAGCCTCACATTGGGTGAAAGGAGATAGAGGCTTGTCCGTACCTTTCGAAGCGAGAACTAACTCTTCAAGACAATTCCACTTGTATTTATACTACTCGTCGCCTACTTGATTTGATTTCATTCAATTCAAAATATCAATGTCTACTTTGTTTTAATTCATTTGAATTCAAAATATCAATGCCTACTTCGTTTTAATTCAATTTGATATGGGTAAGTGTAACATTTAAGCTCGACTGACATCTGAAGTCGAGCGTGATACTAACCAACTGTCATAATCGTATGCTAAGTAAAGGGTACATAAACGAGGCAGCTAAAACAGGACCCCAGGTAGAGCGTGATTGCAATTGGACTCTTTTTTATTTTTAATATTCTAACAATCTTTCCGAGCCACCGTATGAGGTACGCGTATTTGGTGCTACTGAAGCGTTTCTGAGTTGATTTGATCAGATGGATCAGCCACCGACAATGAGTACATCATAAATACTAAACTGAGCCAGCAAAAATGCTAGGATATGGAATCTTATGATCACGTGTAATGGAAAACAAATCCATTAGGGATGCACTTTTTTATTTCGCTGTCTTGGCTTTTAACCTGTGACCAATGAACTCAGAAATGAATTATTTATTTTCTTTCAATACGAAGAGCATATTTTGGTAGAACCACAATCCTGTTTATTATCAATAATTACTTCTTATAATAAAAATTAAATTTTAAATAAGTTGCATTTGAAATCTTTGCGAAAATCGTACAACGCAAGAAAGAAATACTTCAATGTTAAAAATATGAATTTGGAACTAAATTTAAAAATGAACTTAAAAATTACTTCTTAATTTCAAATTGCTCCTTTCTTTTGACAATTTTTCTTTTTTGTTTTTCATAAATAAGCCTTAATTTTCAAGTGAAGAACTGCACAGATACTCTGTTGAAATGGAAAATGTGAGAACTAACCGTTTGAAAAAGCTGAAAAACTTGCATTTTATTTGAAATCTGAACCAACGGCATGAAAGTTTTAGATTCAGAAGAAATAATCAAAATACTTTGATATCAAAATAAGATCTAAGTTCCAATTTTTCAACTCTTATCATTTAAAGTTAAGCTCGTTTCTTTTTTGAATTTGCATCAAAATCAAAAGAACAAAGTTAGCAACATGCAAATCAAAATCATTTCTTGACAGGGAAAATATTATTGAGCCCAAAATGTTATTCCTGTCAACATCGCAGAGCATAAAACAAAACAAAAACAACTCATAATAGTTTTTAGTTTTAAAATAAAATGAAATTATAATAAATCAGTATGTGTGTGTGTTCAATTGAACAATTATCAGTCCTTGAAAACGAAAAGTAAAAACATATAAAAAAAACAACAAAAACGATTAATTAATTATTGGATATTAAAATACTGAATCGAAGACAAAACTTTATGAATGTTCAACTATTTTCTAGGAAATGAGAAATGTACATTTATGTAAAAATGAAATATACAATACGATATAATTGTATCTAATTGATCAAAGCAAAAAAATCAATAAATCACAATGAACGTAAAACCTGAAAGGATCCTGAAGCGTAATTTAATTTAAGAAGACAAACAAAACACTATTTAATATGAAGTTCAAAGTGAAAATAAGAAAAAAATCCTTAATGAAAGCGTCCACATGGATAAAAATTTGCAACAACAAAAAACCGACAAAGCAACATGTGCACGACTAAAGGAACAAAACATTTTGCAATGAATATTTGTTGTCTGGACGCGAAACGGACGAAAACAAAATTAACTGAACATTTTTATTAGCTATAAGACTATCACATAGATAAACAATTTACCTTAGATCTCCCTTAGAGAGCCTCATTCCCCTCTTCGTCATATGTAAAAACGAAAATCGCTACTACAACAACATCAAGAGCCAAAAATATAAAACAGAAAAAATCAACAAATTCTAAATGTAAACTCAAGTTATCACTGTTTATGTACATAGTTCACATACATTCATTGATAATTATTTTTCTTTAGCGGAACCATGCAACAAAAATAACTTAAATAAAAAAATAAAACAATAAATTTCCCAATGAGCGAAAAATATCAGTGTAAAATATTTTTAAACGCTGTGGAAACATAATCTTCCAAAAAAAAAATGTTATGATTGTCTCTTGATTTTTGGTTTTTATTTCTTCTTAAGAAAAAAAAAATGAAAGGAAACTATAAAAGAAATAAAACGAAATCCTATGAATGTTTTGAGAAAAAGAGATTTAAATGTTTTTAATTTTAAGTATTTAATTATCTAAAAGCAGTTGTAACTCGTTCAAATATGATAAAATTGATGGAACTCACTTCTAGGTAAGTACGAATCGACACTCATGACATTGAGGGATGTTTCCCTAATTTACTACAGTCCATTGTTCGCGAGAACTTTCAGCTGAAAGGATTTATAGACTTCACAAACATATAGAGCCTTAAACTCATCACTTTAGATACATCACTTTCCATTTTGCATGCCGATAAACTCTCTGTTATTAGGTTTGACACCAACCAACAGCTTAAAAGTTCAAGGAACCTCTACTGACACTGACAGCATCAGTCAAGCGTGATACTAACCAACTATCGTTATCGCACGTTGAATGAACATGTAATAAATCATGAACATGAAGTATAACTGATGCACGTGAGTACCTCCGTAGGGTGCCTTACCTCTCGTCTCTTCTGAAAACAGTTGTGATTCAACTAACAATCCCCATTAGAACGTAGTAAGCTGCCAGTTGCAATTGAGTATATTCAGCTTTGAATCAGAACGATATGTATTAAAGCCGACACCACCCTAGTTCACAATCAGCCATCACAACATTCGCCGATGCGCCATGTTAATAAGCTCGATTCATCAAAACGGACGTCAACCAGATACTAGAGGTAGCAAATATACTGTAGGATGTGTCTATATCTGTCAAAGTTGGGAATGCAAAATCACTTCTCCTTCTCTACCGTCAATCCACTCAAGTCATCCCAACGCTCCGTCTTATATAGCTGGAATAGTAAATCAACATTTTCACCACCTTGGAATTCTTCAGGGATCATCTGGAGCCCTACCAGTACTGAACAATTTATACACCAATATACAATAACAACCTTATGCAGATGAATCTTGCAGATACTATACTTCAAAACAAAAAAAAGTCATCACGTCAAAATTGCAACACTCAGTCGGAATCATGCAAGAATGCAATATAATGGCAAAAGGCAGAACGCAACCCCTTGTATGACGAAGGATAACAACCAACGACACTAATAGACTTCAACATCATCCTCGATGTAGAAAAACTGAGAACTTATGACTCATCGTAGAGCACAGGCTGACCTGAAAGGACCCCTTGCCTAGACATACTTTCTCCTGACATACTCTGCTAGAACCTGGTTAAAAAAATATATTCCTTTACACTTCCTTTCCAACTAATCACACCGTCATGACATTTTGACACTATCGCTTTCTCTTCGACAGTCAAAACCAATAGAAAACCTTAAAAACCGTTCAAAACCTTGCAAGCAAAATTGACGGTGAATTTTTCGAGTCCAGTTTTACATAAAGAACAAGAGACTTATGAGAACTAATCGAGAAATACATACATGATAAAGCATTCAAACTATTTCACACGAATCTGAAGATTCCCATTACCTCCTTGAAAAACCTGACTGACAACGACCGGACGATCCTGCCACACTTTTGTTCTACAGTTTCGAGCAGTCTAGATTTTTTTTTAAAGCTGTTAACCAGCACTCACAAACAGGAATCCAACAAGCGCAACTCCACGTTGTTCATAATCCAAAAAGTGGTAAACTATACTCTGATGTGTGGAGACGAATCCAGAATTTGCTTCCAACTCTTTTCAAGGAGACTGTTTGAAATAATCCCTTGATCCAGTGAGGATAGTAACAAGATAAATTCTTTAAAGTTTCCATCTGCAAAGACCCCAAATCAAAGACTACAATGGTCAAGGCATGTTGTAATCAAGGTTGACGTAAGAACTACATATTTTGCGCAAGAACTTCTGATCAGTCACAACTGTCAACTGATCAAATGGTTTTCCCAAGGTTATAAGATACTGTCAAATTATCAAAATCAATTTATCAAAGGCGTCTAAATATATAATAACAAAAAGCTTCAAATCAGGACTCAAAATACTGTCAAACAGCCGCTGTTAGCTCATTCGATAAGTCAAAGAACATTATTGCTATCTGAAACCAACTCCTTCCTGGAAAGAGTTGGATTTTTCCAGCAGGAAGGAGATGGCTCGAAGGCTTCCTTGGAGTCTGCATTATCTTTGGTTGAGAATTGGCTGCCATATGTGTAATATCTTACTCTGTCACGCTCGTATGCAGACATTCTATCAGGCACGCTCACAGGTCTGCAGAGTATAAGTGACAAATTTGGTTTGTTGGGAAGAATCGGATAAAATCCTTTTATTTCCTCTTCGAAATATGGCAAGAAACGAGGCCGATTGTCATTTGCCTTAGAAGAGTGTATTTATGAAGTTTGGGATATCTGACTAGTTCGTCCGTGAAAATGGGTCTGACAGAGAGCAAATTTGACGTTATACACAACGACCGGCCTTTTAACGAACAGTTGTCAAAAATCGGGAGCTTACAATACCCAATCCCTCACTGGATCTATACAACATTAGTGAGTTAAATAAAAACGTATGAAGTTATGGTATGTTTGTAGCGATTACAAAAGAAACCTTTCAAAACAAAAAGAACTACAAAAAGATTGAGTAAATCATGTGACAAGGCATCACAGATATCATGAAATTTACGCCACCAGTGGATAGGGGCGGGTGGGGAAAGGGGCTATTGAGCAGAAAGGGGCTGGACTAAACTGGATTTTGAGATAAACCACGACTGAACATAACGATCTCTTATAGGGCCGGCATACGGACCAGATAAAAGTGGAATACGCTGAGTAAATTTTAATCTGGAAGTAACACTTGTAATGGTGGCTCTGAAATGGATAATTGCAGGTGTGTATAATCTTTCCGCCGGCGTAACCAAATCAACATACTCTTCAGCCAACTTGAGACTACTCTCTCATATACTCTCATCTATCATTCGGGGCTTTTTGCCCAAAGTCAATCGGGAAATATCATTAAATAACATAAGCGCAAGAATACATGTAGCAACCACTAGTTCAGCACAGTCGCCGTTTGCCTCTCATCCCGTAGCTGCTGGTTGATTGTGCGTGGGCCTTCAAAGCAACAGCAACCTGAGAGAATAAAAAACAAATATAATATCCCGAGCACAAAGCAGTTCCTTCCCAAAAAGTATTTGAGCTTGTAACACCTGGAAAACCGGATCAAACTATTATTACCATACTACAGTATATACTATCAATGTGTCACGAGCAGCAGTAACGGGAAATTAGACAAGATCAAATGGAAACGGATAAACATGGCGTGGTATGGCACACGTGGCTGAAGGCTTGAGTAAGCTAAGCTTTACCTCATTTGAAGAAAACAAGCGCAATACCATTCATGTGGAAACAACAAAAAGATTTTGAACACAAGTCTGGTAAATTTTAACCAAATGGCAAACTTTACCAAGTAAAAGTCGAAATGGCGATTCTCGTTAAAAACAAATCTTACACGATTGTAAATTTTGACATATGTCATACACAATGCGTACGAGTGCGGCAATATGAATGTGCGTTTTACTGTGTAAATAGTTAAAACTGGAATACAAAGATAAATTTAGAGCAATTATTTATAGCTGCTACTATTTTCCTTCAAACTGTCATATAGATGGCATTCCATCATATCCAGGTTGAATTCAATTCCTTCATTTTTTCTTAGTCTCAAATATTCATAGCATTGAGCTTGTGAGGTATTTGTCCTGATTTCTAACTAAAGTTGATTCTGCAGTAGGTAGCCATTTATATTATCATCCTCCATTGTTCGCCAATCAAATTGAATGATATTACCTATAAACTGAGATACCCTGAAGATTGTTACAACCATACCATCATACTCCAATGGTATTTTCATTGAAATTCTCTTTGAATCGGCTTATCCAGACATGCATCAAAGCTTCATTTGCCGGCTATAAGTCTTACTGCGACTACAGCATAGCAATTCTCATGCAGAGATAAATCAGTCAAATTACACAGCCTCCAGTATCCTTTTTGAATAGAAAATGGTTATGGCATGCTTTGAGTTAGAGTTGAAGTAAATTGGTCATGTATACTCCTGACATATTCGGGTTGAGAATGTAGTTAGTTTTTCAGGTATTTAATAAATGAAATATCATAAATATTTTATGTTAAAGCTAAGTCCAGTGTTGTAACTTGGTTTAGCTGGATTGTGTCCAACTTAAACGTTCGATAAAGTTGTCTAGAATTTTTCTATATTCAATTCATAAAAAAAATTGAGAAATACTGCAGATTGAGCAAGAGACATGCCAGTGTTGTGCTATGCATTTGAAAACTTTAAATGTGAAAGGATCGCAGAAATTTTTCCATAGCCCTGTACATTGCCTTATTAATTGTTTGAATCAAAAAGGACATAGATGTTGAATACATTTGTCGGGAATGTTTTTTCCTAGCTATGTTGACAGTCCTCAGTAGTTCCTTAAATAGATAAGTGGTTCCTATGTATTGAATTTGATATGAGCAGGTAATTTTTTGAGTCAAACGTTTATAAAATACGTTACTTCATTTACTCAGCGCTTTTTGGTACCTTCAGGTCACGAGGACGCCTGCTCATCATAACGATTTTCCTATATCCACCATAGCGAAAGGGGAGGAAGCCTAGAAAAGACACCGGTCTGGGATCGATGCCACTAGGTTATCAACTACCTCTTTCTTTGGTATTACGAAACATGAAGGGTGGTATACCGTCTGGTTCCGTTTGTGGACCTATTTTATTATTCCTTCGATTCTGACCTCCACTTACATTACTTCGGCTAATCACTGTCTGGCCGTCCCATCTTTGCGTGCAATGAAAGTCCAGCAGGGATCATCCTTCATTCTTGTGTTGATATGCAGTCTGTTGATAGTGACTGACCGATCTTGTGCACGTATCATTAAAAGCGAGTATGTTAATCCTAGATCTGCTCAAGTAGTAGTCAACCACACTATTCTGTCAGTACTCAAAAAGAAACCAATAGAAGTCGTCTCTTGTCAAGACTCCTAAATCTTTGATAAGATCCCGTTTTATTTTTTTTTTTTTTCTTTACTCACAATCGACAGCTTGTTGGTTTCCTTCAAACCTAATGTGAAAGATTCGTTAACGATCTATTGAAGAGGGATGATGAACAACACCCCTGTTACTATCAACATCGTTTAACGTGCAGGAAATGACTGTCATGAAATATACGGTGCTCCTCCTAATCTTTGAATTCACACCAAGTGTTTTCGGTGCATCTCGTTATTAAATTTCATGTTCCATATCCCTGTTTCGTACAACAACAAAGACTCACAACCTTATTGTTGGGCTTGCTACGCTAGATTGTCCTGCTTTACTCCGAGAAACCCAGCTTGGACTCACCGGCGCTGCTAATGTATTCAGGCAGTGATTTTTTATTTATATTCTATGGATCCTCTTATTTGTTTGGATGACCAATTCCGCTTTCACTGGGACTAGATTTAACTTATGAGTAGCTTACACCGTAACACAATTATTGCTGGAAGACGTCCGGACGGTCTGCAGTACTTCTTCTCACAATTCCTTGTGAAGCTCGTGCAGTCTGTACTGGTCCTCAAGTCAGTTCCTGAAAGAATAGATTGGTGCTCCAGTGCACTTATTTCTATCCTCTTTTGCTTAAATATACCAAAACATTAGAGAATCATCCGTAGAATCCCAGTAAATTAGGAATACGTTCTATAATTTAGTGCTTGTCAGTTGTTACGCTAGGATAGAGCCCAAGTGATATGTGAGAGCCAAGGAAGTTAAATGTTTCAAGTGACTATTAACTATTTAGGCACAATATTTAGGCAAATTCCAGTAAGTGTGCAGCAAGTTCAGTTCAATATTTAGGCAAAGGATCACGAAATACTTCTTTCCGTTAGTAACAGTCCAATATAAGCTTCATATGAACTGACGAGGCCGAAAAAAGCGCAACGCCACTTAATAAATTATTCCATTAGAACTCACTCAAACTAACCTAATTTTAAAGCTCTCAAACGCTTTGAACAAGTGAATGAGCACACTTCTGATGAAATCACTCCAAAATTTCCCGCTAATCAAAAGGAAGTAGTGACTACACTTTAAGATAAATTTACAACAACAACAGCACATACGTTTTCGTATCTAACAAGCCAATCTAGAATGGATAACAAAGAGATTTCGAGAGGACTTCTTAAAGTCAGGCATCTGTTTGTGGCACATTTTGTTTTTCATTCGCGCTTCCTTAAAAGGACTCAACCTGAATTCCCTGAAGTATCGTACAATATTGAAAATTGCACTTGCGAAATCACGAAATATTTGCAAATTTTCGATGAATTCGTGGAAAAATTTTATGCAACTGTGCAGCAAGGAAGCTTTGCGGCGACCATGACTATGATGATTTTCGTTGTACTCTGGTCATATCAAAAGAATCCTGAAAGTGTGAGGAGAGCTGTCTATGTTAAATGGAAAAATTAGAATGGAAATCTGAATAGACTTCAATTCGATCTATAGAGTGAACATAAATTTATATGTTGGAGCTTAAAATTTAATTAAAGTTGGAAAACTTTGAGTGAGGTCGTCCTCTAAAAGAGAAGTTTCAAGTATTTCAAACTAAATAATTGGGATATCATTCCTCATTTGTAGATGTCCTTACGACAGCGTTGCATTTGGTAATAAGCTTTCCACCTATCATTATTAAATTATCGTTTTTCAACTTCGATATCGTCAGTTTCTTAACCCTTTTAGTGCCGGGCGAAATAGAGGTGCCTATGCGAAGAAAACCGGCCGAATTTCACAGTTTTACAAGGGTTCGGAAAAATGCTTGTAAAAACCAAACGAGAAACAATATTTACATGATTCAAAAAGCTGCGTATTGTGGATGAAATACAGAACTAAACAATGACACTAGTTTTTTCGAACTCATTTGAAAATTATAGAAAAAACAAAGGTATAAACGTTTGTAAATGAAATGAATTTGAGATCTCTTGTAGAAAACGTATTTACACATACAAACAGTCATCTTTTCATCATAATTTTATATGGGTCAATTATTATAAAGTATATACTTTGTATTTTCAATATATATTTTGTAACAAGATAAACAATATTACATAACAAAAACAAAACATAGCTTGAAGGTACACAGTAGGCGCCGGACGGATTTTCTCTTTCGAACTATGTAATTGTTATCGGTAATATAACATTGCTGAAACAAAATTATGTTGTCATAAATATTTATATTTATATATTGTAAATGTGTAAAATTTTGTTATTGTAACTCACACAAATAATTTATTTAAAATTCGTGACTACTGATGCACACTCCATGCAGTCCTTTATCGCACTTATTACACACTGTGCGTGATTTTCTTTTTGGTCCACCATCCTTCCTGCTGCACACCACGCAAACCCTTTCTAGTTTTCCTGGTAGTTTGCGTACACCTATGCGGGGCACATTGGTTGATGTCTCCGCTAATGGTGTGTCGTGTGGTATCCTTTTTAGTGCCAGCCATTCAGTGGTTATAGATTGGATAATATCAGTGATGAAATCTAGTCGAGTTTTGGTTTTTCCGTCTGTATTCTGCTGATATAGTATGTACGCATTGAGCACCATTCGGGAGAAAATGCAGAAAACCACCTTCTTCCAATATTTTATGGATCTTCGTTCATCTAAGTATGAATATAACATCATATCTAACGTGTCTACGCCTCCCATGTGTTTATTGTATTCTGCTATGATTGCCGGTTTTTCAACTTGTATTTGTGCATTGTTTTTTCGGATTGTCGTCGTTTTGTTTTGAGCCTTTTCGAATGTGGATAGGAGTAAAACCTTTTTCTTCTGGGACTTTTTCTCGCGGTACGCTAATAGTAGTACTTCATTGTTTCGGGCGTACTTAGATCCACCCTCTTGCAATTTAGCCTTCATAGATGATGGAATATATTTCCTGTTGCTGCGTATTGTGCCGGTCAGATATGTCCCTTTTTGAAATAATGCTCTTGCTAACAAAATACTTGTGAAAAAGTTGTCTGCTACCACGTGATAACCTTTCATAAAATAGTTTCCCATATCCAATAATTTATGGATCACAACGTGGCCAAGACCATTCTTCTTTATTTCTTCTTTATCCGTTTGATCCCTAGCTCCTCTGTAGCAGTAAAACGATAAACAGTAATGGGTTACTGCATCAGTCAACATCCAAAACTTTATGCCCCATCTGTGATGCTTTTTATTTGGCATATATTGAATCAACGACGTCCTACACTTTGTGCCGACTAACGATTCATCAATACTTAGATGCTGATTAGGCGAATAATGAAATTTGAATTTGTTATTTGCGTGGACCACGACTGGTTGAAATTTCGTTGTAGGGTCATATTCGGGACTATTACGTGCTGGTAATTTTTCGTTATCTACCACATGGAAAAACCTACAAACTAATTGAAACCGGTTGCGACTGAACATTTTGCCAAACCACGGGATATGTCTGTGATTTGTAGACCAATAACTAAAAAGTGTCGGTGTACGTGTTACACCCATTTCCAGAAGCACAGCAATAAACGCCCTCATCTCTGACACTGTGGTTGCCTTCCACTCTGTTGCTCTGAATTCTGAGGGAACATTGATCCTATTCAGGAACTGCCTCGCATATCGGTTGGTCTCACTTCTCAATAAACTCAAAAATTCTTCGGTGAAAAAAAGATCAAAATATGATCTCGGCATGGAATTTCTTGCTGGCATATGTCTAGGTCCAGCAATTTCCATAAATTGTGGCCGAGGATAATATTCGCTATCGTTGGCCACGGAAACTTCGCGGAAATCTCTCAGCTCTTCCTCAGCATCGTTTCCCTCTAATTCAGAATCGTTATCTTCGCTTGCTTCACTATCACTGTAGATCCTACGTGGATACCGACTTCTTGGTGCTACGATTTCTTCCTCGTCACTATGTGATAGATCCGCCTGGTCAACCATTCGGACTAATTCCGAGTCGTCCATGATGGTGTATTTTTTATAAAAAGGTTGGTGGCAAAATGTTCGAAATTTTGTCTTCCTAATTGTTGGTTTGTCAAAGACAACAATGTACTACACAAGCGGAAAGCAACGGCAGTAACAAAAATGACACTTTGAAACTGCAACTAGGACGAAATAAACTGTTCACAACAACGATCGAGGAGAAACTAACTGACCCTACGTCTTGCTGCGGCATCGTGACGTTATTTCGTGAGAGTCTCCAAACAGTTGTTTATATAAAACGCCTTCGACAAGTTCCGATAAGGGCCCAACGCCACAGCCACTTAGGCCGCAGGTCGGATGTCGCCTGAGCGGCGACCATCGGTGTTTATGTTAGATTTCGGTACCTCCAAGCGATAGGAAAAAGGTCGCCCACAAAGAGTTCAAACAAAAAAATATTTCTTTTAATTATCTTGTAATGAAATTAGATAATTTATAACGCATTACAAATTTATTTTAAGATAGAGTTCTCCCGCAATGCGAGTAGTAAACCGCTACAAGGCGCGAGCCGATATATCGGCTCTGGCACTTCTCGCAAGTGCATCAGGAGCCGATATATCGGCTCCCGGCACTAAAAGGGTTAATAGAATAAAATAAATCGAAGTAAATGTTCATCTACAATCCAATTTTGGAGAACTACGTGAAAATTAATACATTAACGATGATTATATCAATCACATTAATACTGTTTGTATTTTCCCGTGTTTAACACTTCTAAATTAGATTTTATTTGTTGATTTTCCATTCCAAAATGATATGTTTTAAAGTTTTGACAGATATATATTTTGGGAGTAACTTGCTCCCTTCATCAGTGTCAATTATCTGTCACTGAAGAAGGGAGCAACTTACTCCCAAATTACATATCTGTCAAAAATTAAAAACATAGCACTCCGGAATGGAAAATCAAAAAATAAAATCTAATCACATTAAATTATAGAAATTTCCAAATATGATCATTTTTTTTTTCAATAATCCCCTCTCGGATAATTCATCGCTCATTTTATTATGTCCGTATTGAACTACAGTTGATTTGTCAGCATGCTCTAGAACTTAATGGACACCAGAAAATTTGCTGGCGTCATCCACAGAGACAACGATAACTGCGACGAGTACTTAAAATTTATTGATGGTGTATTTATGATTTTATGTTAATATATTATCTGCCCATTAATTACTTTCTACGATGCAAATGCAATTAATTTCATTTTAACGATGCCATGTTTACATAACCAAATACTTGATTTAATACGTCCGGGGGCTATAAAGGAAGAGAGCATGGCAATCGAAAAGAAAAAGTATTTATGACGATGAAATAAGTTATCACCAATAGATTGATCTCGTTATGACGGTCCAGTTGTATCAAGCGAATGGAACACCATTTTTTATATTGCTCAAATGTCACTTGCCTGATATATAGATGGCAGTATCGTTGGTAAATCATATAATTTGAAGAAAGTACTAAACGTCAAACGGTAAGTGTCAAAGTATCAAGTGGTTCAATTGATTATATTTCGAGATATGGTCAAACGAGTGACACGACTTTTGTTATTTTCAAAACAATGGATAGAAAAGAATTTCATTTGTTGATTCAACATTTTCTTTCTTTTTAATGGTCAATCATACTTTAAAAGCTACCCAGTCGCTTGAAAAGCGATAAAGGAAGTCTGGACGAGGCAAACCAAGTTTTGCTGATTGATATACTGGAGTTTTAATTAGATCCTATTACTAATGTCAATTCTGCATGCTCTCTTCGGTTCGAACCAACAATTGTTCCTATTGACTAATGCCTCTTCCCATCGGAAAATCAAACATTGAAGAATACTCTAGTCTAAGTCCAGAGTTTGACAACGATGCAATGCAAGGACCTGGCTAGAAAATGGTATTTTTCGAGACTTGTTTTTTGTATCTGATTTGTTATTTTGTACCTTGACAATGTTTGACGGAGTATAAACTATCCAAAAAAGAGTTTTTGTTGTTTTTAATAGTGCAAAGTGTTATTGTAATTGGAAAATCGCATCAATATGCCCGAGAATTATGCAGTGATACAGTCTAAGTCGTTTTTCTACCTCCTTATGTAAAACCATTGAGAAGGAGTTATAGAAACAAGGCAAGAATTCACAAAAGTTTATTGGCGAAGACTTTGCCTGAACCAAATGAGGTAACTCGACACAGGAAGGATGCTTCAGCAAGTATAAAGCAAATCATGTTAGATGCTGAATCATAGAAGTTAGGTTCACCGTGAGATATGGTTAACATCTCATCTATTCAGATGAATTTTTCGAAAACAGTAACGACGGGAGAATCTGGAAGGACTGGTTGAAGTAACAAATGAACTTCCTACTGACAACCTCATCATTACTGAAGATATTCACGAATGGTGCATTGAAGATGTCTGATTGGATACTGTCGATGAAGGCATACTCAACACGGTAAATAGTAATAAGAGCAACAAAGATTACAATGATATGAAAGGGATCACTCAAAAAATGTCACTCTCATACGGGCAAAAATTCTTCGACGTCAATTTAGTGTACATAGAACAAACGTAAGAACGTTTTCCTTATGACATCTTGTCATGTCAGCATTGGTGTAACATTCCCTCGTTCATGGGAGGACTGAGGTTTGGGCAGAATAAAATGACTGTTGGTTTTACCGTTTTCACGACATGTATGTTTTTGATTGCAGACCTGTCAGTTTGATTATTGATTATCTTTTATATGACAGCCAACCAATTTTGACAACGAATTATCACGTGTTTTTTGTCATCTCGAAAGTTCTTAACCGAGATATACCTAAGTTTTGCTGTAGTGCTCTTGGTTTCCAAATACCTTGAGCAATCGGAAGTTTACTAGTACGTTGCATGTAAATGTTGATGCATCGTTGTTATTTATACACTTCAGACTTGAAGGCGAAATTCGCAATAAAAGTTCACTTCTACCTTTGATCAAACAATTTTATTTGCGTTGTTCTTCCCCCGGATAAGCAGTCACGAAAAACATGGTGGTTCCGCCATTTTAAGCAGCTTTTCATCCCGTTAGTCTCTTCGAACTTTTCTTAACGACATTGCTAAAGTTTTATATGTATTTCTCACTGATCACCGACAGCTTCACAGCCTGTTCAACGTGACATGATTTTCCTTTTTATTTTTATAACGGTATTCCTCCCTTCATACCTAAGTTACTATTAAATTAAACCAAAACAAAAGCTAAGAACTTTAACCAATAATTTAAAGTCACTCGTATAGCAAGGCTGAACCAAACAAAAAAATTGAAAATATCCTTCAAGGAACACTCGGTCCAACAAACATACATATGTATATATATATATATATGAATAATGAATAAACATTCCTTGCAAGTCAACGCGAGACGTATCATTTCTCGCAGCTTGCTTTGAACTTTTTTTCGTATTTAGTGAAATTCAACACTCATTGTGCGTCATTCAGCTCCCAGGAGGTGGAAACTTATGCTTATGTTGTTGTTGTTGTTCTTGTTGTTCTTGTTGTTCCTGTTCATGTTGTTATATGGAGAACATCAACTCAACCAAAAGTAGAATTTTCAAAGGCACGAACGACAAACTCCCAAGTTTGCAGGATCGCACTCGCTCCACAGAATTTTCATCCTTTGCCTAGCCGTACTTGGTCGATTCTAAGTTTTCGTTTTATAAGCTAGCAAGGAGAAGTAACCGTAGGAAGTTGTGGTGTGTGATTGCAAAGACGATGTCATATTCAGAAGGTGTCCTTTTCAATGCTGTACCAAGGGGTGCCAAAAGTTGAGGTGAACCACTCTACAATGTCGTGTATTGTAATTGAAAACGTGGAATGCGCGATAGTATTTGGATCATATGAAGACTCCGCTTCTATGGTTATTTGTTGAAGAACGTGTACTTTGATTTTAATTGGCTAACAACGATTTGGTATAAGATTTTCTTTGTAGAATTTTTCCGGATTCCGGATAGTTGTGGTTGAAGACTCAGTTCGATATAAAAAGTTCTTGGATTCGGGAATTGTTGAGTAATAAATGTATAACACAGTTAATATATCAAAACACTTTAGCCATATTTTCATTTAACGTGATCTTGATTGCATATGCCATGTTGTCATTGAATTTGATGAAAAGGAAGTAGTTCCACGCATTTGCACTGCAGGAAGTTTCCGAATCCATGAAGGAAAACAGCTTTTTTCTTCTTAACATGTTCTTCATATTCTTCATAACTAATACAGTGATAATAGTTTACGAACAACATTCAAGGTATCCATCTGTACAAACCAAGTCCGGATTTGTACGAAATCAGATTCAGGATTCAGAAGTTTATTGAGACTTTAACTATGACATGAGCTTATACTAAGAATACATTGACAAGGTAGGTTAATGACTGTTACATTATGTCACTTAAACTATGTGGTGAAGTTTAATTTAATTTCTACATATGTTGGAGAAATTTGGGTAACGTGTGGTAATTCATTACGCTTGCTCAGGCGTATAACCTATCGCTTAGTTCTATAGCGACTTACAATAATATATAACTTAAAAACAAAAATGTAAAACAAAATTAAAATAAATAAATAAAAAAAAACAAAGGAAAGAAAAAAAAATTAAAAAGTTAAAGTTATTAATTGATATTTACAATTAAAATAATAATAAAACTTAATGATAAAGGTAGGCTATGTTAAATCTTACATACCAAAGCAGGAGTGGTGTACCTTTAAGGGCTAGCTTAGAATTTTTTATTTTTGCAAATTTTTTGATTTTTAATTTTTTTTTATTCTATTTGTCTATTTTACTTAATATACTTAAATTGAGTTTGAATAGTTTCTTATTGCTAGGGTTCTATTCGGATGTACTTATCTATTTTTTATTTATTTCTTGTTTATTTATATTTTTTCTTAACATAATTTGCATGGTGAGTGCTTAGGTTTTTTTTATTTTATCCAATATACAGATTTTTCGGAGGTTCGTTATAGAATGAAGGTTTCTGCATATTGTTCGAGGATCCCTGAAGCCATTGCACCCTTTCCTCTCCCAGCAGTGCGATAGGGGAGGCATAGTAATAAATCAATGCTGATGCTACCTTATTATCAGTTACGATTTTTCTAACAAGTGGGTTTGGGTGCTGAGAAAGTTTTTGAATTCTTTTGCTGGCTAGGTTAGTTACATAGTTTAGAAATGGTGTTATTTGCGTGTATTCATAGAGTAAGGAGTTTTTGTAGTATTTCAAATCAGCTTTTCTATACTTTCCAGAGCAAGCCCTGAGTATTTTCCTCTCAAACACTTGAAATTTTTCGGCTATTGTTGGCGACATCTGCATCCATATCGGAAACCCATATGTGAGTATCGGCCGAATCAGCGCTTTATACATGAGGATTTTGGATTGGGAATTGAGATGCGGGGATCTAAATAGGGACTTTAAGAGTTGAGAGGCTATCAGTGCTTTATTGAGTACAATTTTGGCATGTGGGTTAACTTTAAGACGGTGATGGAAGGTTAAGCCAAGGTACTTGATAGAGTTTCTTATCGGAATTTGCGTATTGTTGATGCAAATGGTAATATTTTTGCTTTCAGGGACTGTAAATGAGTGACCTTTCCCACTTGCATTGCGAAAGCAAATAAGATCAGACTTGTTGGGGTTAACTTTTAATCCCCAGGTGTGGAAAAAATTCAGTACCAAATTAAGATGATTTTTCACAGCGAACAGTGCCTCCATCGGTCTTTCTCCTGTTGCGTATAAAATGGTATCATCAGCATACATTAGAATCTTCGGCTGATAGGCACAAGGCTGAGCTTGCGGGCTGTAGGGAATGTCGTGCACAAAAAAGTTGAATAATTTTGGCCCAAGGATCGAACCCTGCGGGACTCCACTTTTAACGTCAACAAGTTTTGAAAGGGAGTTATCAATGGCCACAAAAAGCTTTCTTTCTGTTAAATAGCTAATCATGATTCTGAGAAGAGGAATAGGACACTGATTTGTAATCAGTTTGTACAATAGGCCATTTGTCCATACCTTGTCGAACGCTTTCTCTAGATCCAGTGCGCAGGCCACCGTAGCGTGTTTTTTTCTTAGCCCAACAATTATGTCATTTTGCAGTACCAGGGCAGCATGTTCTGTAGAGTGCATGGAGGTGAAACCGAATTGTATGTTTGGCAGTCTAGGGGCGAAATAAGAATCGAAATTTTTTGCAATAATCTTTTCTAGGATTTTGCCAAACGGAGATAGTATTGATATGGGGCGGAGATTTGCAATTTCCCCGTTAGATCCTTTTTTTGGAACTGGAATTAATCTTGCAACCTTCCACGGGTTTGGAAAGTATCCATTATTGATGCAGTTATTGAAAACTATTGTGAGTTTGGGGGCTATGGTGCTTGCAGATTTTTTTGGTAAGAAATTAGAGACCCCATCTACTCCAGTAGATTTTTTACTTTTAAGTGAGTTGATGGCATCGAGTATCTCGGACTCTTTTGTGAAAAAGGCAGAGTTTGGTCCCTCAGCTGGGTTGGAAGATAGGTTGTTGTTTGTAAAAATTGTTAAGAAGGATCCCGTCATGCTAAATGCGAACTCTGCTACGCGTGTATTTACTTTGTGGTATTGGCTTGGTGGGAAATTTTCTGCCGAAGTTTGGTACAGTTCCTCATAGAAGTTGGCACAGGCTTCAAGCTTGCTGTTACGGTCTGCAAAAACTGAGTTCTGGTTGGTGAGGTTTACCTTGTCGATATTTATTGAAAAGTATTTTCTGCCAGTGATTCTGTTAATTTCAGAAAACATTTGAGGTCCCGGTTTGATGTTTTTCAACGTCCTGGAATTTGTCCTGGAATTTCTGGTTCACCTCCGCAGATATTTGTGCTTTAATAAAGTTTGAAATGATATGTACCTGATGTTTTATTCGTACATATTGGGGAGTAACTCTATTTAAATGTCTATTATATATTCTCTTAAGTTTTTGCAGGCATCGGTTTCGAAGTATGACAAGCGATAAGGTAGTCTCAGATAACGCACCGTATTTAAAATATTTGGGGGCACGTGTAGGTGCATGATTTTCAGCAATGGTAGTAAGAGACTTGGTTAGTTTGTCTATAATGTTGTCAATTTCATGATTAGATATGAGCCTATCTTCAGGGATATATATAGCACTAATCGCATCACGGACATCCCTGTTGAACCAAGCCCAATCAACCAGGTTAAAATTTTGTATTTGTTTAGGTAAAACGGGATATTCCACTGTATCTTTAATCTCAATCACCAATTGTATGGCAAAGTGATCAGAAATCGAGGGAAGCGTGCTGCAGTGGAGGTGTGTGGTTTTACTGAGTGTTGTCGAGGAGATTATAAAATTGTCAAGGAAGGATGAGGCACGGGGGTAAGTGGGAGTTCCCGCATTGATTAGTTGAAACATAGGGAGTGGGTCACGCCAAAGCCAGTTGTGTAGGATATTTCCGTTTGTATTGCAACGAGAGTCACCCCACTGTGTATGTCTAGAGTTCAAGTCACCCCCCAGAATCACGAAATCATATTCAGCAGCCACATCTTCAATTAAGTTTAGATCATTAATCATTGCCTGTCCTGCGTTTGGTGGTACATATAGAGCACCGGCGAGGAGTTTAATGTGCCGTTTTGTATTGCTACGCAATGTGATCACGATGAACGAGGATTGCACTGCTTGCAACGGAATTGTTATATTGGAAAAATGAAATGTATTTTTCACAAATATTGCTGTTCCCCTGGCGGAATCATTTCTGATTATGTTATAATTAACCGTTCGCAATTTATGATGTGCTGCTAATCGCGTTTCTGTAATAAGACCAATGTCAGATCCTGATTTATTTAAGAGATTTTCCAGAAACATTCTCTTATCGTGACTTACTAGAGAATTTATGTTAAGGGCTTGGAAGTTTAGTTTAATGCTGCTGTGCATTGCGTGATGCAAGGTTACACACAAAATTAAGGTATGCATTTGCTTTCTCAGCGTGCGTTGTCAGCGTATTGTAATGGCTCATGAATGAAGATGCACTCTCTAGTAGAGAGCTGAACTCAATCCCAAACAATTCCGTTGAGAGGTTGAGTATTTGGCCGATGGCGCTTATTGGACTAGGGTTATGGTTCTGGGGCCGAGGCATTCCGGCATTAGTGGTTCCCCGAGCAACTGCTGCATAGGAGAGGTTTGGTCGTGTTGAACGAGGAGTATCTGCTTGGTTAGTAGAAACTGGTGGCTTTGTGGTTGTTTCAGGACTGTTATTAAAATTGTTATACCTTTTTCTTAAAGGTCCTGTTTGAACCGTTTGCAATTTTTGTCTGATAGACTTCACAGCCAGAAAAATTTGCGGGATGTCCGTTTAGGCCACAGTTAACGCAAAACGGGGGAGGACTATCCTCATTTGAGGGGTCGCGTTCGCATGTTTCCTCTTTGGAATGTGCTTTATTGCACTTAACACATCGTGCATCGTAAGCACAGTTGGCCGAAACGTGGCCGAATCGTTGGCAGCGGTAGCATTGTATCATGTTACCTTTGTGCTTGGGCTTTTCCCAAGAGATTTTCTGCGAGAGTAAATATTTGATTTTAATAATTTTTTTTAAATCTTCTTCCGTTTTAAGGTTTATACGGAATAGGTCTAGGGTTATACCTTCCCGTTTGGACCAAGTCGTGGAGAGATTTGTAATATTTTGAATGTTTAACCCTGGAGTATTCGCCAAGATGTCATTTTTGATTTCTTCACAAGAGAAATCAGCACTTACTCCCCTAAGTACGACAGAGTACTTACGTAGTGAATTCGGGGTGAAGGAGAAGGCCTCTGCCTCGGATTTTTTGAGACACTCAAGAAACTCCAAGTGAGTTTCTACTGAATTGACACGAACTTTGTGCCGGCTTTTTGAGAGCGTTTCGATTCTAATTTTTGCATTAATATTAATTTTTTTAATCGCGTCTACAATACTCTTTGCACTCACCTTGCTTACAAATATTGGAGGGCACCACTCAAGCTCCTTACTAATTTTATTATTAGTACTATTCTGATTGTTTTCATTCCGATCTTCTTGTAGTTCGGCGTAGCGGTTGGGTGTTGTAGGCACTTCTATAACTGTCTGCTTCTTTGTTTTAGCCGCATTTTTCTTCGCGACTTCCTTGAAACCATCGGCAGCCATGTTGAGCACCTCGATGATATTTTCCTTGCCTGTCATTTCCATGACTTCGTATTGCCGTAGAGTTTCCACGTCGGCACAGGATAGCAATTCAGACGGCAGGACTTTATTTCTGTTTTCCGGCTTATTTGCAGAAACTGTGGAAAGTTCGATTCTCTTCCGCTTCTGTTCAGGCGATCCACCGGCCAAAATCGATGTTGCCATTTTTCATTATGAAATGAAAGAGAGAAAGAAAATAAATTAAAAAGAAATTAAAAGAAGGTGTGTACGAAGCGTCTCGTTTTTGTTTGCTTAAACTCTTGAATTATCCACAAAGAAACTGTAATGAAAAACCGTTGGATATGTCAGTTGTTTTATTTTTGTTCATTCGGCTTGAAAAATGGCGGTTATATCACGTCAACACCGAAAACTTAAACTTCAACTTGAACGTTGAACTCACACACTACAAAACACGTCTTGCTGCTTCAACTACCAGCAAGCCAATCCGTACGAAATCAGACTACAAGTGAAGAAATAAAGTTATACGTTGATAAATTTTAAAGTACATTCACAGTCAAAATTATTGTACGTACACTTTATGTGTTCCGTCCCAAATGATACTATTAGCCACGAATGTCACCTTGACAGTTGCCATTTTATTATTTAATAAGCCCAATGGCTTCGTGACGCATGCGTGTAAATGCAGATAATTGTATTTTTGGCAACAAAATTTGCACAATGGTAACCACAAGGACGCCGCTATATTGGTCACATGTATACAATAAATACGCTGCTCATAATATCAAAAAAAGTCAAAATATATATCAAAATATAACTATAAAGGATTAGGATCGAAAACACTGCATCTTCATATTCAGGTTGTATATTTTGTGAAGAAGAATGGAAACGGTTTCACGAAATGTCCTTTGAAAATGTGATGCATTTGTGTATATTGTCTATAAGCGGATTTTTAAATGACAAATGCCACAAAATTCTTAGCTGGCGAACCAGTTCCCATGATTCTTATTAGTGAGAATGATTTTTTCGGATTAGTTTATTTAAAAATTCGGTATTCACTTCGTTGTTTTCTATTGGTTTCAGCTCCTGAGTAATCTGAATGATGGGGCAGGTATGGGTGAAAGTTTTTTTTTTTCAAAATTTGCTGTGTAGTGTTTTGCGTGTAGTCCACTGTGCCAAACTAATATTTATTAGATTTGAATGACACTCTCGCATTGAACGAGCAAACTTACTTGTTTGCTTGATTCTTCCTTTTGACTAACCTTACAATAAGCAGCATTAGTATATTGCTTACAATAAGCAAGCAATAAATATTACGCTTGAAGCGGAAAAACAAATTCCTCGTCACACAAAAACACATAGATGGGCAAAAAGGGTCGAATTTTTGAACGTTTGTGGGACTCCTTTTTTCAATTACAAAAAATGTGATTTCCAACTGAACACAAGCAAATGCCGAGCTCACAAATCCTTTGCTGCGAGTGTAGCAAGGATGCAAAGCAAACAAATGCTTTGAATACTCATGCAGTTAAATTTCCGGTAAACAAAAGCCTTTGCTTACAAGAGATGTAATAGAGGATTCAAGACATATACGAGTAGCAAAATTGTGGAATCACACATTTCAAGCAGATGAAATTCCATGCTACTGTCCGAAAGTAGATCCAATACTGGCTACAAAATAAATAAATCGAAAATTGAAAATACAAACAATCCACAATTGCTTTAGAAAACTAGGTCCTTGCTGCTTCATAAAGTTCAAACTTTTGGAAATTCATTGTCATTTCATAAAACTCATTCGGTGATGTATTTTACGATGGCTACTAACTCCAATATGATATTGGTTTCGATTCGACCTCATCGAACAATGAAAACTTCAATACTTGATCCAATATGTAGTCCTTTCTCAAGGCATTCTTTGTGTTTATGAAAAATATTCATACATGCACTCACTGCTCGGAAATTTTGGGGCGATAGGATCAACTTTCTACGGATTGTGCTACGTTCGGAAATGAGCATTCTAGGAATATTAGATACATGCAGTATTGGTTCGCGTACGTTGGACGATTGAAAATGTTTTAACATGTTAACATGCTACAAAGCGAATTGAAATATTCATCTTGAAGGCACGTTTGCTCATATGTAAGGACTTTTTGGCCGGGAACGCATCAATTGATTGATTCGAGTGAGAAGTCGATGAACATGTAACGTGTGATCTACATATAACAATCGATAAACTCATATTTCAACGGGCATATACATGAACTGAGAGAAAAAGGCCTCCAGATCTCACCAAAAAGAAATAAAAAGTTCACGTTTCGATTGGATTTTGCAAAAGAAAATTATTCTATTGCGGGTCTGCATGACTTATGAGGGTGGGGGAAAAACGTCGAGAGACTTAGGCTGTTGTGGGAAGTGGAAGCACGTCTTTGTTTGCGCTAGATGGGATACTCATTGAAGGTGCAAATCCAGTAGTTTCATAAAAGTCTGCCAATTGTTCACGGCGCTGCAGTCAAAGAAACAAGCAGGAGGAAACCGAGTTCAGTCCAATCATCAAGCTCCCCACAAAGCGAGGAAAATCTCCTCCGTAGCACAAAATCAATTACAAAAGAATAAAATCAGGCCTCAATTTTTTGAGTATTTTTCTTTTATTTTTTAGAGATTTTGAAATATTTTAAAAAATTGATTAAAACTTGTTGGTTTGACAGAGACCGATTGTCCGTGAAAATTATTCCGATTTGAATACAAACTCACAAGCGTTACGCGACAGAAAATTGAATATTTTCAGCTTCACAAACGTTATAAGCTGATTCAACCAATAATTGCCTCCTTTCCTTGCAGGATAATTCCAACCATATACCATGAATTAATTGGTGATACATAACGAAAGCAAATATTCAAGTGAACGAAAAAAAAGGCACAACGAATTTGTGTAAGGACTAAAGTGACCATGAAGCAATTCCTTTGCTCTCAAGAAGAGTGCTGAGGACTCTTCATTAAACCATAGAATGTAGCACGAAATCGAGGGCGTGACGAGTCAGAAAAATCCAATGCAAGCCGAATGCTTGGCAAAACCTTTGGAAAACATTCGCTTGAAACTCTCAAGAACTCATTACCGAACCCGCGAACTTATCCTGGCCCACTTCGTACACCGATCTTAATGTGATAACAAACTATTCATTTACTTGTTGCACTTCAAGACGATTGCGACAGAGTAGTCAGAGAAAAGTGCAGAACTATTTCAGTGATACGATTAGAGCTGGAATGCAAAAGCAATTTAAAAGGACAATTGTTTAATTCTACCAGTTAATGTTTTAACAGGGTGAAAATTTTAAATAAACAGCTTGGCTGCAAGTCTCTAATTGTTGGCTATTGTAATGGTTCTTCGGGATTCGCTAGCTTAGTTGCAGATAATTATATGCTTGCTCCTTATAAAATTGTTTAAGTATTTGGACACGGCCGGAAATGAATAATGTCAATGTCCTTTACGGCGTCGAATTAGAGTTGATTTCAAGGACCATCTTCTAGACTGTTCTTATCAGAAATGTAATGTTCAACGCTAAGAACATTATTCAAATGTGGATTATTTCTAGCTCAACATTTTCTCTACACGTTGAGGAGTAACACCGCTTGCTGTATTCATAAACATCCTTGTGAAATCCTAAAAGTAGATAAACTTACGCCTCTCTCTTTTGAAGCAAACCATTAACAATAGTTCAAAGTTTCAACGGTTCAAGTCGTAACCATTCACCACTTGATGATATTCTATCCCGGCGATATATCTCATACGAAAACTATCTGTTTCCTTTGAGAACTTTGTAAATTGACGACAACGACAAGTCTTCTCAGTTTCTTATTTGGAAATTTCTGAATCCTCTTCGTTTTTATTACGCTGCCACATGCCAAACATAGCCTGAGCCTCATGAATATTTTATAACTGTTGATATATGGCGAAGGAGTGTGGTGAATAGAATGGATCGGAATGACGGAAAGAGTCAAAAGTCCTTGTATGAGAGCTTTGTATCGCGCCTTCATCCTTCCCCAACCGATGCTAAGTATAATACATATGAAATGAATATGGGAAATGTTTATCGTGTTTGTCAATCTGTTGAGTGCCAGACGAAATTACACTAATTCGCTTTTACGACGCATGAATTATTTAATATGATTGTAGATGGCTTTTGTTTTGGCTTGTGAACTACACATTTCAAATTGCGGTTCGAGGTTTATCGTGGTTCAGAGAAGTGAAAGAAAACACATCCAGAGTAATTAATTGTTTTCTTTATGCAAAAAGATAGGATCAACCTCGAAGAATCTGGTAAAAATTTATTGAATTTAACAGATGACAACTGAAGCTTCCAAGCATAGTAAAGCTGCCTTACAGGTTACTGAGCCTGCCAGCTGGAATAGAGGAAGACCAGTTTGCTATGAAGCAACCTCTATGGATAGTCCTATTCTTAGCTAAAGAGAAACAGCGATTTCTAGGCGTCCAGGATGTAAACGCTTTTTGCTCTTTCAGCCCCTCCGCGATCCAGTAGCAGACCCCTTTCAAAATTTATTCATCGATTTGTAGCATATTTGATATATGGACCACAGTCACATTGACATAATGCGTTTAAATTCAAGTCTGATTTCGGCTGAACGCTTGGAAATCGCCCTGAAATAAAATGTCATCAGTGTGTCACTCAGGTACATAATAATAGATTCAGGATCACCCTCGTTCTTCGGGTTCATAAAACAGGCTCCATGACTTAATCACACAGACATTCTGACCAGTTTTTTTCCGCGACGAAACATGTTTTGAGTCAACCTTCACGTAGCTAGCAGGTGCAGCAACGATTCAAACACTTCAAAAAACTCGGTAGCTCGGTCTTTCAAAGTTAATTCCTAGTATAGTTTTTTCTTAGAAAATGAAATGAGGAAACTGCAGAGTCTTTTTGCAGAATGATAAATCTGCAAAAAAAGCTTTAAACCCTTTCGCATTACATTAACAGAAGTAGATATATGAACAGAAGCATCCATGCTCCTCTGCAAATTGACAAGGTTTCCTACGAAAATCACATTTAACGACCGCATTCACATACGGTCTACAATAGCTCCAAACTTTGCTTTCTTCTGGGAGAAGACTGAGCAACAACGGGTTGTTTGCCTCAAACTTCTGAATTACACATAAAAATTTTCCATCCTCTCCAGTGCAAAAATGTTGGAATTACTTTTGTTCACCACCATTGACGTTTCATAAAGATTGTGTTAGCTATAACTTCCTTTATTTCTTTACTACGGCTAGTATATTTCACATGGCTTTTACTCTATTTTTTGACTTTTGAAGGATAATTTAAAATGATGAGGTACAGCATTGCCCGCTGCTTATTACGAATGATTTGATTAGGTCTTTTTGGCATAGCTGAGAAAAGGCTATTATTATGTTTCTAGTAGGACAGGCTTGTTAGAAAGACTGCATCCAGGTATCTTATTAACTTGCAATTGAGACCACCAGGGCCATAGGGATCACCGATGTTATACTCCCTATTGACGGCATTCCAGGTTCCATTGATGATAGCGTCATCCTGAAACTACGCTCAGTTACCTTGAAATCTGTTCTCTTTACAACAGAGATAAATTTGAATCAGACGAACTCAAATCAACTGTCAGTTATAGCCACTTTTACATCATCTAAGGAACCTACGAAGAACAAACATTTTGTAGTACATCCAACTGTCATCTATGACGTCCTAGATCAGCTATGTAAAGTACTGAATTCACTGCACCAAATCTGATAGGTTTCGTTCCGTTTAACTCGATTGTTACTTGTGACAGCCATTATCCTGTTGTTGGTCTTATATCATAGCTGTTAAATAATCACGAATGTATATAAAACTTCTGCTTAAGATGTCCAAGGATGTCTGCTTACCTTGCGGAATCGAATGCATTCTAATGTTTCCATTACAGTAAGGATTTTAGGTGTAATGGACTTTTGTAAGTCTTTATATCCGACTACCACAATAAATACTCCTGCTTAGACTGTAGTACCATTGGGATTACCATCATTTTGATTAAAAGTGGCCACTGCAACTGCCAAATTTTTATTAGCATTACGACTGCTAGTACTGTCACTTATATTTCTGCAACACCTGCCACTATCACTACGACTACACTATTCTACTACTACTTCTATTACTATAACTAGTACTTAAACTACTGCTACTGCTTATATTACTGCTACTATTACTACTATGACTTCTGCTACTACTACTTCTACTACAAATGCTACTACTAGTACAACTACAACTACTATTACTACTACTACCACTAAAACTACTACTACTACTACTACTACTACTACTACTACTACTACTACTACTACTACTACTACTAATACTCCTGGCGTAGTAGTACGCGTATGTATATATACGCGTACGCATATATACGTAATTAAACCAGCTGCGCAAGTTTAAAATATCGTTTTGTTGTCAAGAGTTGTCGCATAAAACGTATTGAAGTAACCTGTCGAACACAAAGCGCCATTTTGTTGGTAAGACAGCCCGCTACAAAACGTCATTTTCGTTTAGTTGTTTACAAGTTAGCAGCATACTTTTTTTTCCTGTTAAACCTGTCGAATTTTGAGCCAAGTAAAGAGCATTTGCGGCATGTAATGATTTTCTTGTTCAATCAATAGAAAAAGGCATCGGAAAGTCATCGAATTCTCGGAAACACTTACGGCAATCTTGTTCCAACCGTCAAAACTTGTGAACGCGGGTTTTAACGTTTCAAAAGTGGCAATTTCATTATTATTGACAAAGAACGTGAAAATCGACCAAGAAACTTTGAAGACGACGAATCACAAGCATTATTCGACGAAGACAATACACAAACACAACAAATGATGACGGAGCAGTTGAATGTCACTCGGCAAGCCATTTCCGATCACCTGCGAGCCATGGGAAAGTTTCAAAAGGTTAGAACATGGCTTCCACACAAACTGATCGAACGACAGATGGAAAGACGAAAAACAGTATGCGAAATGCTGCATTTACGCCACGAAAGAAAAGCTTATTTGTATCGGGTTGTAACTGGCGATGAAAAATTGATATGCTTTGAGAATGCCAAACGTAAGAAACCATGGGTAACGCCAGGCCAACCATCAACATGGAGTGCAAGACCTGATTGTTTCCGGAGGAAAACAAGGCTCGGTGTGTGGCAGGATCAGAAGGGAATACTGTACTACGAGCATCCCAAATTCGGTAAAATAAGTAACACCGTCCGTACCGTCTAAAACAAAACAATTTAAACCAATTATTCATCAAAATACGCCCAGAATAGGCTCGAAAACACATCAATGCTATTCTGCAGCATGACAACGCGCCTGCACATTCAGCCATGGTGGTCAAAGAAACGATTTGCTCGCGTGGTAGGGAAATCCTACCCCACCCGCTGTATTCACCAGACCTGGCGCCTTCTGATTGTCACCTCTTTTCATCGATGACAAGCACTGGCTGAACAGCACTTCAAGACTTTCGAGGATGTACAAAAATGGCCCGATGAATGGATATCAAAGAAATTTGAAGCTTTCTTTTGGAATGGTATCCATATATTGCCCGAGAGATGGATAAAATGTGTAAAAAGTGCCAAAACGTTGAATAAAAAATGTTTTATTCATTCTTCTTAAATAATTGCGTATTTTTCATGAAAAAAAAACGAAATTTTAAACTTGCGCTCCTGACGGTATTTGTCACCTAGTAGTGCAAACTATCTGCCCTAACTTTAATCGAATAAAGTACGCGTTCGATATGAAGTCACTTATCAAGGATTTCCTTCGCTCAGTGAAGTCGTTAGTGTACGTTTTTTTCCCCAAGTTGCTATACAAATAAATTCATTGAAATTTCACAGCCACATTTCTTCCAATAGTTGCACAATCAGATGAAGTGCAATATCATGTAGCCGACATCCTTTTGCACGTTACAACTCAACTGCAGCTGCTAGTGCACTGGAAATTGGTCATGAGTGCAAGGGTCACTTGCAAGGAAAGTCGCATTTAGGGTCACCAACAAAAAGGGTAAGTTGTTGTCAGTTAGAAAGGACTATTTCTGACAACCAGATTCATATATAGTATAACGAATCGAACTATTTGTCATTAGTAAGTATTACGTGTCATAGCAAGAACCAGCGCCTTAATCAAGATTATTTCACTTCACCATGCACTGCATGTCATTTAGATCAATTTAATCCTCCCACAAGAGTTTTTATTCATCTACTCTGAATGCTCATAGATTCCTTGATAGTATTAATTATTTCTTTCAGCACAAAAGCATCAATCCAAAAGCGCTTGGGCCCAGACAGGAGCGAGAACAACTAAAATTACACCAGAGACCTGTGCACAAATTTCTCTGAATACTTTCACCTTTTTTTCGTATTTTCCCATTTAATGCCACATTAAGCATCGCCGAGGGAAATAGAGTGCAAATCGTTAAATTAGTTCTCCAAGGGTGCTAACCAATTTCGTTTTCATGAGCTAATTGCACACAGTCCACATACTATGGCTAATCTATTGGGTCTAGTTCCAATGACCGCCAATATGCAAGGGCCTTGATTATGGCGCCGTCGAGCCACCTCATTCATTCGGCTCCATAATTAAGAATTATAGCAAAACATTAAATCCAGAACAAATGGAAGTGGTATAATGTGTAACATATGTTTTGCGCTGGCAATAATTAGGCATCATCAACAAGGAGCTTTTGTTAATTGCCAGTTGTGTATGAGTTAACGCCTGACATTAAGCCTCCTTGGCGAATGTGCCGTCATGTGAGAAACGGAATACCAACTTTAGACTTTTATTTTCTTGTTTCTTGCTGCAGAAATAAGATTTTCTCGTATCCTCTTTTCGTGGAATCTTGTCAATTACTTCCTTTCAAATCTACTTTTTTCCATACCTTTCCGATATCTCCGACTTTTGAGTTGGGTACTGCTGTTGCTAGGCTACGTTTTTCGAAATAAAAAAAATATCGGAACGTAAGAAGGATAAAAGTATGTTTAATCAGTGAGCCTTCGAGATTAGGGAAATAACAGGCACTGAAAGTATTAACACAAAGCGGATTTGGACTGGCTACCGCTTCAAGGATAGGAAGACTGAGCGCCAAGGTGATTTTGCAGTCAATTAATTGGCCTTGTGTCTTAGCATCTTAAGTGATTCCCATAATTAGCTGCTGCTGCCTTGTGCCGTCGAAAAGGGACACGACAAAGATTGATGTAATGAGAATTGGATTAGTTATGCTTGGCAATTGTATCCTTTAATTATGAATTACAGGGTGTAAGTCGATTAGCTTATCGAAGGTTAATTTCTTTATAGTGCTCGGCAGTTATCTAATGGTGCCACTTTGGAATTTTCCACTTTCCGCAGCCTAACATATTGAATACGTAGGAGGAACGTATCATCTTAGACGTCGCATAAATTCCTTTTTTCTCTCTCATTTCCAAATTTTACCTACCGATACCACCAGCTGACCCATTCATGTTAAATTGAAATGTTTCCAACTCACGAATTCTTCTACTACAGTATAACTTCCCATTTTCACCCAAGCGACTTTCGTCCTTAGCCAGTTAGCTCACAAATGAAGAGTCTCACGCTGAGTCGTAATTCTAAATATATTATTTTTTTTTTTTTTTTCGTATCTTCATCACATCAAGTGGCAACATTTTCAAATATCTCTCGAAAAAAAAGGGATATCACATAAAAATATCTGCAAAACGGAAAAAAATCTCAACAAATGTTGCCTGAAAAGCAAACACCAGCTCAACAAGGGATTTGAATAAATCGAAGGGTGTCGCACCCAACACATCCAGTCGTAGTAGATGATAAAGTCTATGAAAAAGATTTCATTCTTTTCGGTCACAGAGAGCTTCACAAGCTGTCGTTTTTAGATAATGGTTTTGTTGGGACTTTTCGCAGTTCATTAGGTAAAGAGGATTTGTTCTTTCGCATTTACCAGTTTCCCTTTTTTCCGGATTTTCAATAGAAAGAGATTTAGCATATCCAATCTGTAATCATCTATAAGTGGTGCATGCAGCGCGAGATAACGCAATATATGGTCCAAGGCAGAAGAACGAGAAGGCTCAGTAGCACTATAGGGTGCGAAATTAAGGCACGAATTTTGATTTGGATGTTCCATGGAAAAATTGCACCCAGTACTACATATTCTTTGCCAACCAAAGGCTCACTCAAGAACTATCATGTCTGTGTTTTTGATTATTTAAATCCTGAAATCTATAGTGACAAGAGAGATATTCTACAAAAAGTTCTACACTTGTCTAAGAAAATATTTAGGCAATTATTCTTCTACAACGAGCTCTCAATTTCTTCTTGACGATGTATGAGTTTGCGAAAACCCAGCTGCACTCGTATGACGCATCGAAGTTCTTTGTGTGCTGAAAAAATAATTTGAAAAATAGGCCAATAAAATTTTGACGGAGCCTATGAAACATATTACTCACCAATATTGTTTGACTTTTACTACTCTCGAACCCATTATCTACACTGATAATGCACACATCACCGATAAGATACATTATCCAATAAACAAATTTGGTAACCATTCGAAGCAATCCAATACTTTTCCATAGTTTGTATCAGATCAAGTTAACTATCCAGTGAAGATGGGCGTTGGGTTCGGAACTCAACTTGAACTTAATCACGGCCCTCATCATGGTGGACATCACGGTGGCCACCATGGGGGACATCACGGAGGACATCACGGAGGACATCATGGGCCCCATCATGGTGGACACCATGGGCCTCATCGTCCGCATCGTCCGCATCGTCCAGGCCCCTGTGTTTGTCATTGTTGTGTGGTACAATGAATCAGATCCCAAATAGATAGATAAAGTGCCAAAGGAAACAGGAGTACAACTTAAGATTGTTAGTTCTAAGTGATGTGATCTTTTATAGTGCAGTGCTTTATTCCACTTAGGATTAAGTTATTATAAATGAAAAAGCTAAGTTAATAATAAATACAGTAAATAGTGTTTAAAATCATTCTTTTATTGTTAGTGATGATAATATTTCTCATTTGCTGCCAATTTGTTTCAAAATATTCTTGAAGAGGAATCCGACACGTATAAGAATTTAAATGAGGTCAAGTGATATATTTCAATATTCTTTTCATACTGTGGATTCGTGGACTTCGAAGCCTGTTCACACAAAAGCACTGAAACTCTCGGAGAGCATCTTGAAGAAAGAGACAGAGCTAGCTATAAGATATGCCAAGTATCATGTTTTTAACTCAAGCCTTTTAGAATAAAGTAAATATACCGAAAATATTTGGAAAGGGAACTGCAAATTTGCTTTATCGTTCACTAGCTCCGTCAACCCGCATTAAATACTTTAAGGACCGCATTCGAATCCTTTAGCGCATCTTTCACTTGCCCTGAAAAAACGACTATGAGTACCAGAGAAAAAGGATTATGTAAATCAATGTTCAATGTTTGGTGAATTGACTTACGTAACAGTTGATCGAGAATATTATGTATCGAGATTTTGACTGTATGTATCCGTTTTAAAGTTAGACCAAAAGAAAACATTGAAAATAAGAAATAACTACTAGTTGAATCTTAAATTCTTTCTTAAATTCTTAAGTTAAAATCTTAATTAAACTTGCTCTTAAGAATCTTAAATTTAAGTTTCGTCTTTTTCAAGACCTCATTATGCAGTCATATCTCCACAACATTGTCAAGTATTATAGTGCGTCCCATAAGAGAAAAACTATGCTCAAAAACTGAGCATTAGCTTTCAAACTGAGAGCATCTCCTGGGTAATGAGGCTAACCTAACTTTGTAAGACTTAAATCAGTGTTTTCGACGTTTTATGAGTAGAATTTATCAGCTGCCAAGGCTCGAACAAAACCTTCAAATCTGCATGCAACCTACGTTGAAAACAACTGAAAGCGCCAGTTCCTTATGAAAATAACGGAACCACTGATTTCAACAATATAAGAGGACCGAGTTTTTCAACAGTGTTAAAAGCAAGGCCTCACAATCAACGTTGCGTTTGCATTACTACTGAAAAAATGTATTAAAAAAATTTTCATATTAGGCTCAACGACTGTAAAACTATTTTTAGCATTGTTTTCAAAACAAAAACTGTCAACTAAAGCTGTCAACTGTCCCAATGGTCCACTGTTAAGAAAATCCAATACGAACTTTAACCGTTACGCTCAGTACTGTTTGGCAACTGATCATGGAAAGGTGGACTATTCAACAAAACGTAGTAATTGTTAGAATTTACTATCGGAGTCGTCAAGCCTTATTTTGACGGACGTTTAGTGCATTCAGAGAATTATTTGGCCTATGTAATAGACTAAACGAACGCTCGTATTTATGTCTTATTTGAAAAATCTGAGGGAAATGCTCCAGTTAATTACTGTATACGGTCGAACCGTTCAAAAGGCCTATATATATGTATGGCCATAGTCGTCAGTTTGAAATTACCTCCAACCGCCTCTTTTCTGCGGCATTTGCAGGAACTTGGGCTGTCTCATATGGGGACATGTAGAATCTTACGTGAAGATTTAATGAAATGATTGAAACTGAAGAAAAAAGCAACTTACTCCCGAAATATATATCTGTCAAAATGAAAAACAAAACATTTTACAGTCTGTTTGACAAGAGCGTGTACGGCAAAGCTCGGGAATGAATTGGGATAAAAAGTAGAAAAAAAATACACTCATTATACATGATATAGACAATGATGTTTTATTATTAATAACTTGTCTAGTCGCCTCCATTATCAATAATTGACTGGAGTCTTCGAGGCATACTTTCTACTAATTTTATTGCATAATCCAGGGACAAAGACCTCCAAATAAGTTTAATTTCACGAACTAATCGTTTTAAAGTCCAGATCTGCTTTTCTCGAAGCTTCAACTTCATGAGTCCCCAAACATTTTCTATTGGATTTACATCCGGCGACTGTGATGGCCAATCTAGTACTTCAACGTCATTTTCTCGTTCCCACATTGTACAAAGATGACTCCGATGTTTCGGGTCATTGTCTTCTTGCAGTAGCCAATATATGTTTTTCCTTCTAAACCACTTTTGAGCAGATGGTAATAAAGCCCTTTGATATATTTTGACCATTTTAGCTGCATTTAAATTACCTGTAAATATGTGCAAGGTACCAAATCCCTGTTTTGAAAAACAACCCCAAACGTGCACCTTAACCGGATGTTTGACGGTCCGCTGGATAAATTTATTGGCGTGGGTACACCAGGTATGAGTGACAGAAGAACGTGCCCAAAAAAAAGCTTCGTCCGAAAAAATTACATTGTCCCAATCCCTGTCCAAATTTCCCTGCGCCCAAGTGAGTCTCTTTTCAACATGATTTTCCGACAGTAGCGGTTTCTTTATTATGCTACGAAATTTTACATCATGAGCCAGTAAACGTCTTCTTATAGTATCACATGACACATTAAGGCCCTTTTTAAGCAAAACTGCTTGGCTACCACGTAACGATAGGCGAGAATTCTTC
The DNA here is from genome assembly GCA_954870665.1 of Stratiomys singularior. NCBI lineage: Eukaryota > Metazoa > Arthropoda > Insecta > Diptera > Stratiomyidae > Stratiomys > Stratiomys singularior. The sequence goes on along the minus strand of OX940881.1, from coordinate 4,651,615 downwards.
TCGAATACCCGTAAAATCATTTTGTCCTCCTTTTTCGTTGTTTTTTGCGTAGAGCCACGATTAGGCAGATCGTCGACATTTTTTACTTCAGAATAGCGTTTCACCCACTTACTAACAAATGTCTTTGACTTTTTCATGTATTTTGCAGCGGCTGCGTATGACATTTTGGGTCCTTTTGGATGCAAACACAAGAACACTGCTTCATAACGTGATGCGTACGTAACGCTCATAACAAAATACGTCCTTCTCTGACAAAGATCGAACGACAACTGAGACTCTATACACAAAGCATCTGAGGGGAAGGGGCTAGCAATGTGCCCAATTCTCAACCAAGCTTCTAGCGGTACCTAAAAAAAGTTTTGCCGTACACGCTCTTGTCAAACAGACTGTAAAATGGAAATCAAAAAATAAAAGCTAAATTAGAAGTTCTAAACAAAGGAAAATCACAGCACAGTTGCAGAGTTAGGGTTGATATACTCGTATGATCATCATATGATAAGATGTATATCTACTGAACGTTATTACGAAATTGAAGAATTACTATCAATTGAGGTCTCGAAGACGAAACTGCACACTGAAGATGGTAAACTTTCGAAACGCGTATGTGAATGATACAAGGAAGAACATGGGAACGACTGAATTCCTTTTGAAGAACAAAAAACAATGTCTCGAAATCTCTACGTCGTAGGGCCCTGGAGCTTTCCTCCGTGTGATATCCACATTTCTCTGCTGTCACTCATAATTCTTGAATTTCCGATGCTCCTTTCAGGTGCTATACATTCCATAGATCGAAAGTGTTTGTTCCACCAACACTAACGAATGTTACTCTTCTAATTCATAAGTTCAAATAGTGCTAGATTGTCCACAACGTGGCCGATTAATGTCAATTCGCGGTGAATGCCCCAATTTCTGTTTGGAAAATCCCAATGATACACGTCCATTCTTGAATTGAAGGTTTATTTTATCAAAGACTTTTCCATTTCGAAGGTAATAAACCAGCTGATGATCCTTGAAGTTTGTCATATATTTACCAACATGCATTAAATGGTTGGTTTGAAATTTCCTCCCAGCCTTTTCATCCACGTGCATCAAAAATTTGTTTAAATCAATTATCGTAGCAGCCGAGGTTTAAAAATGTTTTAAATTGCAGTGACATGGATGAAGCCCCTGAAAACCAGTGGTGACGCAAGTCAAAAGATTAAAACACGAAAAAAAGTAGGGATCATCGCCTTAATCATGTAATCCTAACGATGAATCCTTTCTTGTTCATCGATGCACTTTGTTCTTGTTTTGTTTTGAACTTGATGCATTTCGATTGTGCTCTTGAAGTTCCCTTTTGAATCCTGCTGCTGCAGAGGACCCTATGTTGGGAGATAAATCTCTATCAGCAAAGTAATTTTTTTATTTAAACTGACTTTGTTTCGTCAAAATAGTCGTTGGTAATATTGTCTAGGATCTTGGCTGACATTTTTTGCGCTTAATGATATACAACTACTTAATCCTGAACCTAGTCTGAGATTCGTAGCCACATAATGCACTCTTTCATATTTTCAAATGTGTACACTTCTTAGATTGTCTTTAATAGATATTTAAATTTCAAAGTAACTAAATAAAGTGCGTTCAAAGTATCTTACACTTATAACACTCTTATAACAAAAGATTGCCTTGAAAAACATAGTATATCTTGTATAAAAGACATGTGCGTCATTTTTCCCGTCCAGTACTGCATATAATTTCTTAAAATAATGATAAGAAATACTACTATCATGCGTGGAAATCATTGTGAAAATGGTGTGAACTTAATACGTTTCAATTCATTCCCGATTGCAGCACGTACTAGCGAATATTTTTTCGGTAACACGTAGAGAACTCATACAAGTGTATCAACACAAAGATTTGTTTTGGCATGTGGACGGTCATAGTTCATGTATCGAATTACACTAGCAAAAACATATACTGAGAGCAGTAGTAAAATGTGTCATCATATGAGGAAATTGTTCTATTTGAAAATTTTACTAAAAATCACCTGAAGTCGATCTATTCGAAAAAAAGAATTTTTATTATATTGAATTGAATGGACGTCTTGGCAGATTCCATTCTTTTTCCATGACACCAACCCTATATGAATCCTTGAAAAATCTAGCACTTATCCTACTTCCTCAACTCAAGTGTCAAACGAGCAACAGACCGTTCTGAGGACAAAAAAATAATTTTAAACGAATACTTAAGCGCAGCATGACAGATTGCAGTTATAACTTTTCTAAGTGATCGCTCTAATTTTCGTCCTGAACAGAGAAAGGAGTGTTCACCTACTTCCCATCAATTCAAAGTAAAAAATTTTTTTTTTTCGGGCAAAGCACTGTCCCAAATGCAATTAATCTGGAGTAAAAACGATCCAGAATCATAAATGTGTGTTGAATGACGGATAGGAAACTTTCCGAGCTTACCCTTCAAAGCCACAAGGGGGTGATCCTCATGCAAAATTTTCCAAATAACTCCACAACTCTTCCAAATATATTCAAAGTGGACAGCGATGCAGCGACACAATTGGGTTTGAAATAGGAAAAAGATGGTTTTTAGGAATTTCTCCATTACGAGTGGGTAGTTAGTCCTGATAGCCCAATAAGGAAAACATTATTTCCTGTTTGTAAAGTTTCGGTTGAACTTTTCAAACATTAGGATTCAAATTTCTCAGCATTAAGGACCTTCTAACTTAGAACACAAATTATTTGTTCCAGCCAGTAAACTTTCTATCAATTGGTTTTGATTTATTAATACGCAATAAATAAGGTTCCAACTTTACATCATTCATCAGACTTTATAATATGATTACGATAGTAAAAACTCACTTCCTTCCAATAACAGCTTACAATAATCTGTAACTTCCCGAAAATTGCCTGATAACTATTCGACTTTTGAGCCCATTTCGCAAAATATCAACACATATTAAATCAAATTAATGAAATCAAATTAATGAGTAATTGTTTATTTATAGTAAAATGCTTCGTCACTGTGATTAGACAAGCATGGCTCACTCTGCTCGCTTATGAGTTCCGTATATAAGGGCGGGAAGCTTCACACCCGCCCAGTTATCTGTTAACATTCACAAGATAGCATCGCAATGGTTACGATTACATGCTTGAATGACCCTGATGACAATAGGCCGAGGGAATATCAATCAGCTGCCTGTGGTGGGCCAAAAGAAAGATGCAAAGGTAAAAGACATGGACAGTTCCCTCACAAGACTCACCGCGGATCACACCGTGAAGCACAATGCGGAAAAAGACGTGGAGGGCATCATGGACCTCACCACCATGGCCATGGGCACCACAGCTTGCATCACCATGGACTAAGACATCATGGTCACCACCATGACCACCACAAATGGGGGCATAATCACAGACAACATCACTTTGGATGTGGGCCTCATGGAGAGCGTCATTCCCATTGGCATGGATATTTTGGTAATCATTCAGGACTACGACATTGTGGTTTTCAAAGTCACGTTGGACCGCGGCATCATGGCCACTGTTCTCGTACGCAAACTGAGCACGAAGAAAGATCTCAACAAAGATCAGCATCCGTTTAAGTGATTTTCAATCGTGAATACATTCCAAAAATTAAATCGATCAAATATAATAGTGTGTAAGATATTTGCTATCTTAAATAAAGGATAAAAAGTAATAAAATAAATAAAAAGAAATAAATTGTCAATAAAACATGGTTGAAGTGAACAAAAAAGCTTTTATGATTATTTATTTTATCCATAATTATTTAACATCCATTGTATATTCAATATATATCTTGTGTGCTCCTTTGAAAGTGGACCCGTTTTTTCACCTGTTCATTTAAGTTTTTCGCAGCCTTATTACACTTCGCAAACAAAAATCCGCAAGCACTTAATCACGAATATTTGTCTAAATGAAATTTCAAAATTGGTAGCATTTTCCCCCAATGCTGATGTTAATCACTCCTTTGTAGAGTGATTAAATCCTTGCTGATATTTTTGCTACAATGACAGCCAAACCATTGGATGAGCACCGATATTGAGGACGTCTGAGAAAGTTAAACCAACACTGGCACTTAACAATCTTGATCGGAGGATGGGCAATCACCATTGGACGCTCAGAAATTATTTACCCATTCAGACAGGACATGGCCTATGTTACTTAGGTAGCGACAAAATGACGAAGAAGAGGTATGGATCGCAATGTATAAATATGAAGACCAGATATTACAATATTGTTGGAAACCAGTCGTAAATTTAGTTGCCGAAGATGCCCACATCACGCAAAAGTGCGTATTCAGGACGAATTTAATTGTTATTAGTAGTATCAAACTCCTAGCATTGGCTACCGTCTAATCAAATTTCATCCAGCTTAGTAAGGTTTTAAACGGTATTGCTATCATTGAGTCCACCTGAGGAGTAGATGTCCCGTCTGTTTGCTATACTTACATAAATATTGAATATAAAAGATAGAAAGAAAATTTGTCGTTGATATCCCTGTTTGCCTTAATAATGTCATGGCAGTTAGCATTATTGCGATCCCTTCTTCGGAGCTCCTCTTTACAGTGCATTTAGCTCCTTTGTCAGTACCGTCCTGCAATCTGGAACCGATCAAAATGTGACATTTCTTCCTAGCATAGTTAACTCCAGAAAAGCAAGCTCAAGAGCCTTAGTGGACTTACATAATATTCCAACCTTGTGAAGTGCACACCATAAAATATCGGATGTGCCCGAGATGATTACGTTTCAATCAAGACTTTGAAATTTATTTCAAGCTATTTTGCTCAAAAATACGACATTTTGAGTCCTAAAATTAACAGTAGTGATATTTTAAGGTCCTTTTTTTATTTATTTATTCTTTTTTTAGAAGAACGCAAAAAAGTGTCCCAACATTATCATAATAGCATTCTAATTTCAACACAAAAGATTTTTTTTGTTTGTGGTACGAGATGAATCCAATTTACGCTCTGAATGAATACCTCCCAGACACACAATTCATCGGGACTATCCACTAGACAACTGCCCTGGATCTGGATCAAATCCAACCTGGAAGCCTTTCATACATCAGTTTAGGCTAGGCGCCGTGTTCCTATGTCTTAAGGTGCCTTCAGATTGTGAGAACTTCTTCTCCATAAGAAAGGAAAGAAGAGAAAGGAAATGCCAGAAGACGTTCACACCCTCGGGAGTGCCTGAGCATAATGCGCCATGCGATTTCATTTGTGAATCGTTGAAAGGATTTCTTCGACTATATTTTCTGTAAAGCGTGGCCACCACGCTACTAACTTCATCTTCTGCAGGCCAAAAATGTGTACCGAGCGTCATTCACGCTCCCCATAACAAACTCAAATTAAGGACACCATGCCCGATCAAACGTTTGCGGATAAGACAGGAAAGATCAATGTTTGCTCAAAAACTGGATCAAGTAAAAATCATTCTCACTATGCACTCGATTTAGCCACGACCTCACGTCAAAGATCAGACTTACAGTCCATTTTCCCAGGAATGTCTCTGATCGCTTTTCTGGTGTCCTCTTCTCTATTAGCTTCTCTTTTACCCGGGAAGATGTTTCCCTACTCTCTAGCAACGAAACCCATATGTATCAGCCCTGCAATCAGCTCCAAACATCGGTATCTGACGCTAACAAGTTACAATGCTTTTTGTCCCTACGCCTGACACGTACGTATCCACTTTAGGTGAAACTCAGAGCGTTACACTACAGCTTTGCCCCATAGAGTAGACAATCAGAGTCATCGCCTTGACGTGATAGTTCCCATACGTTGGTGATTAACTTCTAAGAAATAACTCCTCGAAAATTCCACCAAACAGACAATGGCACCTTTCGCGGATGCAAGCCTGGTTTCGAAGTGGATTCTGGTGATTCAGCTCTTGTGAAAACAGCCAAACACCATTTCACGTTATTGTACAGGATCCTCTTTTCATCTACAGTAACCATCCGTCGGAGAAATCCTTTATTAGTTTGACGAGAAAGATGGGAAACACAGAAGGCCAGTGTCCCTTTCTTGTTTTTTTCGCGAATTTCCGTGGGCGATACCACATCCCCTAGCACATGGATTCGTCTTTTCATAGAGATTCTGTGGAACAGGTATGTCTTCGATAATTCTGCGATGGTCATCTCATGCATATACGTATATATAAACTCAACACCGAGATCGAGTGCAATAAGGTTAAGCGGCACATTTACTATGAACTAACTTCAAATAGACTTTGACAGGTAAGCAACGTCGTATTTTGTGTCAAAATTCACGACTGAACAATCAAAGAAACAGATTCGGGGAAAATTCACTCATTTGAATTACAATAAGTGAAAATATTCATAATGAAAATTTTCACTCGATGAGTATCAGATCACGATCATCGTGAACAGTTGGGAAGCTAGTAAGGATGCTAGCTGAGAAGGAGAAATTTCGTAACCGATAGCAGCCATAATCGTAATAAAACCCGATAGCTGCTATCTAATAACTAGGTAGCTGCCGACCTTATGGAAGCCTTTTGACGGAGCCGTGGGCTATTAGCTACTTTTCATTTATGAGGCTACTATATTGAAACTTCAGCATTCAAGATCCTTTCTTTCTCTTGTTGAGAAGCTACCAACCACCATGTCAACTCCGATATTTCTTCTTTCATCAAATCTTTCACTTCTCCGTTGCCTAGTTTGTTCTAATTTGCGTCCTTCCCACATCGAAGGCTTTCTTGACACTTTCGGACCTCGGCTAATTTTCACTACACCATTTTCGTTACATTCTTATATCGGAGACGTCGACGTTAAGAATATTAATGAAATTTCATGGTATTCATCATGGCTCCAATGTATGATAAACTAATCTTATGTTAAATTCTTCTACAAATATTAATATGAGGTGTATTTGTCATCATGAAAAAATCCCCTCCACACACATACTCATCTTATCACTCACTCACTGCTGATAGGGGATATCACTTTCCGTCATTTTATCGAAATTCGATTATTCAAAATGTTTTGCCTCAAAATTATAAAAATTATTTTTTGGAGCATGCTTTATATGCAGCTGAAAGTTGTTTGCGTCTCGCACAGTGCCATAGTATCTATAATCGATTTGTTAGATAGTGCAGCCAATCTTTATTATATTTAAGTACTTGATAAAAAAAACAGTCAAGATAAGAGAACAAGTGCAAAGTGCCTGCTTCACCTTTATATAATATCAACTGATAAACAAAAGCTGCCAATACGCATTCGGTATTGTTTCCTTCAAGACACAAACGTAGAGAGAGCAGAGAATGTGTTCCTTACCAGTCCATAATCCTGTAAGTGTTAATTTTGCTTAAAAAATTATTATTTTGTGACCATTACAAGCCTCAAGTTCTCCGTCATTGTTCGTGTCAAAATTATTTTTGAATCAAGGATCAAAGAAGAAATGAAGCCTTTAGAGTGTTTTTGAATCTGCTTTGAAAAAGTGTCAACAAAGTTGGTGTAAACAAGGACTCATATCTCACATTTAAAAATAGTTTAAGATCGATTGTTTTTTATAAATTTTATCTCTCAGAGATATGCACAAAAAAACAAAGGATTTAAATCACTTCAAATTGAGCCCATAACAGTTTGCACTAACTAAGGACAATGTTTTCAGTGTGTTCCGTTTACTGGGTACATTGCGGGTGGTGTCAATGTTGGAACCAGAATAGTCGTCAGAGGATTTATTCCATATGCAGCGGATCGATTCACTGTTGATTTGCAAACTGGTGGGCACTACATGCATGACGCCATCGCATTTCACATGAGTGTTCGACCAAACGAATACGCCATTGTTCGCAACAGCTACCAAGGATGTTGGGGTCCGGAAGAGCGTTACGGGTCATGCCCGATTCAACGTGGACAATCGTATGACATCGAGATCACAACCGAATGCAATCGATTCATCGTTCGAATAAACGGGGTACACTTTTGTGAGTTCAATCATCGCTTGCCAATTCAAAGGATCAGTCATGTACGTATCGGCGGTGAAACGACCCTTTACTATGTGGGCCAGGAAAGTGGATACCCACATTGCGGCGGATATGTTCCTCCACCACCGCCACCGTGCCCACCTGTGATTATAAATCCTGCTCCTGTAATTATTCAAAGGCCGCATCACCATAGGCCGTTGCTTGGAGCAGCAGCCGTTGTTGGGGGTATATTTGGAGCAGCAGCGGCTGCTGCAGCATCTAAGCCAGGTAGATACATTCCTTTTCTTGACGAAAGATTTTTTTTCTACTATCATATACGATTCTCTTTCAGGACATCACCATCGTCCTCATCACAATCACCATCACCATCATCGTCAACCCAGAAATTGTTAATCAATATCCAACATGGCAATATATCGAGAAATTCGTTGGTGTAAATCATCCTAACAGGCCGGGCTAGTTTGTAATTTCATTTTAATTCTAAGTATTACTATGTTAAGCTCTTTAAAGAATTAAATAAACATATCGTTTTACAGAAAATTATTTCCCCTTTAAATTAAAAAGATATAAAAGCTGAGAAGAGACTTTGATAATCGAGTGTATCAATTTATCAAACCATACCATGACGCTGAAAACGACCTCGTATGATTATCAGAATTTTAATCGCTTTATCGTTAATCAGAATTTTCTTATCATTTAATTTTGATAATGCTCCAATTCAATTTCAACTCAGTTTAACTCAATACAATCCATGTTTGACATCAAGTTCGTAATGCCTAAAAGCAAGACTGATCAATTGGTCGAAGCGTGGTTTAAAGTATGAGAGAACAAACTGTTCCAAGTGTAGGAAATCCTGTCCCAACGTACCAAACTTTGAACCTCTGCGTAACCACTAACAAACAAGGGTACTACGAAGGAATTCCTAGTCTAACCACATTCGGCTTCAATTGTCCATACGCATTGGTATTTAGGTACGTAGGACATGAATATGATCACTTACCTACTACATGACTTACCACATCCATATAAGCTCTAAAAGCTAGCCATTGTGATCACTTCTCTCACCTAAGTCGTTTTATTTCGAAAGCTCTCTATATCTAAAAGCTCGCTTTATTTGCTACATGGTGTTCGTATCTGTTTCTTTGTGATGGGTCCGTTATCAGAAATGCAGGCTATGCCTAAACGACGAATGTCGTGATTGATGATTAAAGACGATTAATTTACTGAAATTTTCCAAAGATAGATTTTTACAGGAAATTGTTGTATATTCGAGTCGAATCGGCACTGATCAGGGATATCCAGGACTTAGTATACCAATCATGATTGGAGGAGGAACGACCAAACCAAAAAACTAAAACTGTGTGAAGGCTTGTGAACGATACCAGTGGCAATAATTGGCAAACATGAGGGGTAACCTATGCCAGACCGTTTACTGAAACGAGTAAACTGTCCCACAAAGAGTCCTGCATGGAAATTTGATTTGATTAAACGGAACTAACTCTCTATTTTTGAGCTTGAATTCCGATTCGAATATCTACAACGTGCAATAGTATTTCCGTGGTGCTTAGATGCTATGTAAGAATTCTGAAACCAGGGTCTTATTTCCAACGTGAAGAAATATTCAGAAACCAAGAGTTGATAATAGTCCCTTCTACCGGATTGTTCTGCTTCTTAGGTTACAGCCTTCTCGGGGACTATCATAGGTTACAAGAAAAAAGGCAACATGTCAGTGGCTTATAGCGTCATGAATAGTTGGTTCCACAGCTAGCAATCCAAAAGTTCGGTTCCATCAATGTACACTGTAAAGAAAGAAAACGTAAACACCACTGCGATTATCTGAAGGCAGAGTTTTATGTGTTTGATGCTTCTTAAAAGGAGAAATTTGTTATTGTAAGAGGATCTCCTTAGTTTCTGCCCGACGAAAAGATGGATGAGCTATAAAAAATAGTCACATTCGTAGAGACTAAATTGCTAATCCTTGCCTATGCTATACCCAATAGTGGCTACCAAACCTAACAGTATTTGTAGGAAATTTCCATTTATTCCAAATTGATTCAATCTACGACAGATTCTTCGGCCTAGCTGGCTTAACTAAAGATACGCCTCTTGCTTTTCTCTCGGCTGAACGTCAATCACCATCAAAGCTACTTCTAGATTGACACTCTAATTAAAACTTAAGACCCTACGTAGCTGCTCGAATGGTAAAACCATGTACAAAAGCTGTCGATTTCGATAATAAAACAAAAACAAATTGCCTACGTCTCAGTTGTTACAGCGTAACCACGTTATGCTTGCGCCACAGCGTAGCTACATACAGCAACAACACACTCGACCAACTGCTCTGAGACAGAGATAGAAGCACAAGTGGATTTGTATTTGTATTACGTTTTTCAGAAGCTTTGCGAAAAGTTCGAAAGCGAAAGCTTTGCAATCTTAAACCCAGAAACGAGAAGGGATTTACGAATCATAATAAAATTCCAAGTGATGGAATCAAGGATTTGCGCGATTCTTGGGTGAGAAATACGCTTCAAAACATAGCATCCAACGTTTGTTTCGAACAATTCACAACAACTGCAACCTATACTTATGCAATTTTACATACAAGCTGCTTAGACACTTATCATACGGAACCATGAATGTGTAAAAACTGAGCTCATAAACCAAAGATGCGCCGTATATTTTCCTCAAGAGGGTCTGGGTCTCAAGGTGATACCTAGAACAAATAATTTAAAATTGTTGCATACTATAAAATATTTAAGCGAAAATTATATATTATATTATATATCAGCAATATCATTAGTTTCGAATCAACCCTGATGGCTCCCTAAAACTGATTAATTCCGTGATTTTTGTGATATTTACCGGCCATTTTTTGTGCCCCAACACACATGAACTAGGACAGCTGATTCATCTTCAGCGTTCAAAGATAACGATTCCAAGCTGGAGCTGGGCTTCATATTCATAGCAGTGATATTCATAGGAATTAGTCACGATGAATCATCCCACCTTCACATATGTCATTTTACACATATCTTATTAATCAGACGACGGTGGATTTGCGTAGTGTTCGTTATCAGCTCAAGGGAGTCTGCAAAAATAAAGTTAATTTAAATGATAGCTGGTATTCATCGTTGTTACTATTTTTTATCTCGTTCTGATAAGATAATTGCTGTATTATTATTCTGAATTTAGTCATAATACGTTTTTCATTTCCAATTAATGTAGTTTTTATTTCCATTCAGTGAATACAGAACGCTTTTGTTAAGTCCTACCCAAAAACCATTTGCGATGGCCTTATTACCTGTGCATAATCCTGTAAGTGCAATAGTATGATAGGATCTTATTTTGAAAAGGAAAACATATTCAACATGGAGTGATTGAAGTGCATATGAACAAAGACCTGATTTCCTTAGATCACTAAAGTTTGTCAGAATTAGATCGAAGATTTGAGCGCATGTAAATCCAGTTCTGAGTTTTCGAAACATAAACCTAATTTCTAAAGTACCAAACCCAAGCTAGGAGTTTCTAAGATATTTCCATGCTTAGGATCAAGTCTGTTGAATTGTCTGCATTCAGCCTTGGTATATTATTGAAATTTTTCGACAAAGTGCCAACGTAAGCACTCAATTAACAAGAGAATGACAAAAGTGACGACAGCTTTTCAGTGGGATTTCATTGATTGAAAAGCAGTTGATAAAACAATTTCCTTATCATTTTCAGGCAGTTCCATTCTCGTCATACATCCCCGGCGGTGTCAATGTTGGTACCAGACTATACATTCGGGGTATGATGCCCTACTCGGGCACCCGGTTCAGCATTGATCTTCAGTGCGGCAGTCAATGGATGCAAGATGATATTGCCCTACATTTAAGTGTGCGTCCGTCGGAATATCGGATCATACGGAACTCCTTTCAATACTACAACTGGGGCCCAGAAGAACATCACGGATCGAGTCCTATCTCGCGTGGAATTCCATATGACATCGAAATTATCGCTGAACAGCGTGGCTTCTCTGTTCGCATCAATGGAACACATTTTTGTGAATTTCAACATCGCATTCCCATGCAAAGGATATCACATGTAAGGATAAGCGGTGACACCATCTTGTACTATGTTGGACAAGACTATTATACACACAGTGGATATCCAGTGGGACCAGCTTGCCCGCCTATTATTGTGTCGCCAGTAGCTCCTATAGTAGTGGCTCAATCCTCTAGTGGATTGCCTGTTGTTGGGGCTGCTATTGCCGGTAGTATAATAGGTGCAACCGTTGCATCAGCAGCTAGGCCAGGTAAATTTTGAACCTAATAACCCTTGAGGGTATTGTGTTATGCATTCTTACATTTTCAGGCTTTTGTCATAGGCGACCCTTTTGGGGCTTTCGACGACCTTTCCATCATCACAGCCACAGATGGTTCTAGCCAAGCCCTGGTCTATAATATACTAGCCAGCCACCAAGTATCATCCTTGCAGCATTGTGATAATTCCAGTAGAATGATAATGTATTAACATGTATGGAGAATATTGAGAAACGTGTCAGTTAAAAAGATTTATTGTACAACCTTGGCTTGAGTATTTAAATGTAAGTGCAAATGTTAAATTTGTAAGAAACCCGAGCACAATCTTAAGTTATAGGAAAACGAATTGAGATTTCAGATAACTATATTAGATGTATCACATGTACTCAATTTTTAAACAATTTTTTTTATAAACTAATATATTAGATTCGTGTAGTAAGGATTTGAAGACCTTACAACTAATTGTGTACATAGTATAGTGCAATGTTTCTATATCTTATGAATGGAATAAACAATTTTAAGACCTTCGAAATGCCACAATTTATATTTTTCTTCAGCAACAAACGGTTAGAAGTTTTATGATTACGTATCCCGCCAATATCGTCCTGCCATACCCACTGAGAGCTGTAGGTCTTCGAAGCATATTGACGATAACACCACTACCTTCACCCTCAATATTATCCTGTTTATCTTACTCCTGGCTGGGACGGTTGCAACACGCTTCTGATTTTAGGTAGCTACAAATGAAAATGCCATAAAGGCCTAGACCGGCTTTTCATCTGATCCAGTTGTGGTCCTCCTTGGAACTTGCACAATGTTAATAAATGTTCTATTTATTGACCCATCCGCTAACATCGAAATATACCTCGTCAGAACAGCATATAACTATGTCTCGAGGTAGAGTGGTAACTTGTGGTTACTAACTTGATATACCATAGCCAACTTCTTCTTACCGGGAGAGTCATCTAATAGATTCCAAAACAGCTTCTATCGCTTATCTAGCCTGGATCACTTATGAACTCTTACGGAAATTTCGAGAAAAACATTTCATGATTTCTTTTGGTCTCGTCTAGGAGTCCTTCGTTTAACTTTCCAGAGCACCTGTTGTAGTTCCAAAACGAGTACCCATACATCATTTTTGACCATTATCTGCTTGAAGGTATGTCACTTCTTTGTTCGATTTCTCGTGATTTCGGGGCTTCAAAAGCTCAAGAGCATTCACTGGCCTTTATTCCACTTCGTGTATAAATACTTTTGCAATGCATAGTGAAGGTTTGTTTCTATTTTTCGGGATGATTTGAGCCTCCTTTTCAGCGCCGTTGCTTATTGCAGCGACTGTCATTTTCAACTATGCCAATGACTCTCGTCGTTGTTCTTCACAACCAGATGGTTCGATGTCGATCTCACCCCCTCGATCGTCAGTATAGTCTGTCTCTTGTTACAAATGTATTCGAAGAGATCATTTTTCAGGACAGCTCGCAGCTTGATCTGGAAATCTTTCTTGATTTTACCTAGATTACCTGATAGTGGTCTGTTACTGCTTCTATGTGTACTCCAGCCAGAGCATCTTGGTAAGACGTTTTACCATCTTTTGTGCTCTGGGACTAACCCTCCGTTCTATCTTTTGCATGCATTGTTTGTCGACTTCTGAACGCATTCATTTGAAACCGCTTGTCTCAAGATTACGTCTCGCGAGTTCTCTTTTCAGTATCCCGAGAAAGTTGCTCCCTTGACAAGAACTCGCTCTGTTCTCTAGTTTCAAGTGGATGCTATCAGAAAGAGATTACTTCCAGGACAAGAAAAAACATTCTACTACAAATTTCTCAGTTATTAACGAGTTTCAGGGTTTTTTGTCAGAAATTAAAACGACCTCATAGTCTATTGCTCATCATTAAAAATTCTATACACTTTAATATCGTCTTAAATGAAATTCTTGACAAAAAATTAAGGTCCCAATAAAGTTCTACAAACTGCTGAAGGTGAACTTCAATTTTTTTTTCATTTCATCATTTTAGAGTATTATTGAAAGATAATCCTGGAACTATCGATTCCTAAACAGTATCTCACGCTACCAGCTCTCTAGTACGAAAGACAATATGAAAAAAAAAAGAAAACTTTTCACAATCAAAGAAACTTTTGATTTCTCTACAAAAGTCTAATCCCTGTTGCTGGCAATTTTCCAAACTTGGTAACATGATTGCAAACACACTTTCCTACGTCGACAGCTTTAAAGGTGACTGTCAACCAGCAGTCCAACCAGTCAACCGAAAATGCTAACCATGGCTTCTAGTTTCATTGTGTCCTTTTCGCTAAGATTTGCTCTGCAACTCTTCTCTATAGTGCCCAGTGAGCCACCGCTATAGCGAGAAAATGCTTCTTGATACAATCTGTCCTTTGCATGCTCTATTGCATTTGAAAACTTGTTGTTGCAACAGCGAGAACCATAGTGACGTTAAGCTGTTGAGCAAGGCCACTAAAAATTAAAAAAAAAATGGAGAAAAATTTTCAGTTCTTTAACATTTGAGAGGAAAACATTCAAGACTTCTGATACTATTGATTTTGTATGTTTAAAGGACCACGTTTTGAGCTGTGCAACGTAGAGCGGAAAGGTAAAGGATTTATATGTTTGGTAAAACATGTCGGTGACGTAACATATCTGGAAAAGATCCAGACTAAACATATTTCTAAGGAATAAAAGCTAAGTGAGACAAAATTGAACGGTTAGAACGTGTTTGATTCAGGTTCTATCCGAAAGGAGTCGGCGCTTATAAGTAGAGTAGGAGCTCAACATTTCCATTTTCTCTCTGTTTGCTTTTCAGCTGAAGGCTGCTGATCCGAAAAGCTTTGAAACGAACTGTTTGTACCGGAAAGGTCTTGCATTCAATAGCATCGCAAATATCTCATATTGGAAAATTTGCATTCTTTTTTTTTTTTTGTAGTGCGAATCACCATAAACTCAAAGGACTTTACCAAAACACTTTTCTTGTTTCGAAACGAGCTGCAGTAAACATTGGACATGAAATTCAGCAGTTATTGAATAATCAATAATCAAATTTAATGCTCTATTCCTTGAGCATTATTATAGGATTATATTTAATCCTATTCTTTGAGCGGTTAACACGATTTTCATAAAAGAACAGGATTTACATGAAAGACCCCAGAATACTAACAGGACAATTGTATGTTGGTTAATTGAAATGTGGTGCAAGGATCCTAAATAAAAATTGCTTCCTTTCGATGGACTAAAAAAATTCGTTTTCCAGAGGATGTTACTTAATTCTTTTCCTGAGACTGAAAAGTTTCAAAAAACGTTAAAGTTTGTTTGTAGAGTTTCGTTGTAAAAAGGCTTCAGCTAAGGACCGATGCTGACAAAAGTTTGAGAGGTTAAAAAATGGAAATTTTGACTTGGCACATATTTTTTTTCCTGGGAACATTCCGTCGTTCGCCGTCACTTTCTTTGTTTCGTCCACAGAAGCGTTTTGGCGGTGCGCCACCTTCGGTATAATGTTTCGTTCTGAACGGTTTGCAATCTGATTTACTGCATAGCATGGAAAAATTTATGACAGCAGTGTATTTGTATTCCTCTGATGAAGTTTTTCTTGGTATTTTATTTGGTGAAATGCAGTGATAACCTAAGTAAAGCGCCTTGACCTGTTTCAAACGGAATATTGAAAGTACAAACATACTATTTTTTCTACCGTTGATAGATTATTGAAACTTCTACTGTCACGAACTTACAAAAATCACCGCTCCTAGAAATAAAGTTGGTAGCATGTATAACAGATCAAGCTATGCACATGATCGAACAGTGTTGAATGAAGCATAGGGTAAATCAATAAAGGGGCACGTTTCAAAGAAATCCCAGAAGGAGTAATGCCTTAATTTTGTTGTCAAATACCGTTTGAAAATATGAAAACTCAAGTATATGTATCTCTATGGTTAATTCCAATTAGCAAATGTGTATGGTATGGTATGATTGTGTTAACAAACTGTCGATTCGATTGCAATACCAAATTAAAATATCCTTAGGATTATAGCGTCAATAGGAAAATTTCATAGCAATTATCTTTCAAATAAGCTGCACGTGCCAAAATTTGAGAATATAATCTCTCATCTTTCAAATCATGAAAATTGTCAGTTTCCATAAGCCAAAGTTAAGACGCAACCATTTTCTCTTTCATTTTATTCCTTTTTTTTGTCTGTCGTCAATCAACATTTCCTATAAAATCATCTTGAAAATTCTTAGAGGCCTGAAAAAATTCCCACCATAAATTCTCAATGCTTCTAAATAGTATTAGGTGTACTTGCATTTACAAAATAATATCGTCAGAGCTTCCAATCATTTTCATCCCATTCCCGATTTCGATATTATTTGAAACGTTCTATTTTGTATAAATCCTTCAAATTGAATGAAAAAGAAGTTTTTCATGTCGGCTGGGTTAAGCGGATAATCCTGGAAAAAAGCTAATCCGATTTATGGTTTCTTATGAATATTTCATTGTGATGGCATGGAAAGAACATGAAATACTGAGTGAAGGAGGGGTTGGGAATTATATTGATTTGAATTTAAAAGAATTTATGCGTATGTACATGTCTATTTCTCGAAAAATGACTAAAGGATGTTGCCAAGTTTCAGAGGTAAATTGAATAATTTCATTTCTTATTCAAAAAAAGGGAATGGTTGGTACTAACTGATACAAATGCTTTAAGATTCTATTCATAAAGAATCCTTTTCTTATTGGATAGACTTGCACAGTAGCTTCACCTTTCATTCTCCACACATAATGTGTATAGGCTTATGTCAACGTTCCAATACTGGCTAGTAAAAGGAAAAAACAACTGTAAATTCGCTGTTTATTGAATGGATACAGTATTTTCCGTTAGTTCGCACCTCGGCACAAACATTTCCTGAAGTTTGTGTAATGAAGGTACATTTTGAATCCCTATCCGAGAGTATGCAGGCCTGCAACTAAGCGGGGCCTCATTCTAGTGTTTTCCTTCAGCAGAAGAAGATGAACAGATGAGGTCAAGTCTACAGTTTTCCAATTTTTTTGAATTGCGCTGGATAACTACTTTTTGATTTGATTTGTTGCTGGAGAAAACTGAGGTGGTAATTCTGACAAAGAAGAGCATCCTTGCAGTGAACACCCTGTATCGGGAACACTTTAGTTTGCATTCATTGTGGCTGATTTTTTCCATACTATTATATGGGGGCTGAATGATTGCATACTAATTTGTTTGTACAGCTGAAAGAAACTTTTGCAGGGTATGCATGCTTTAATTCTGAAATAAATTATTTAAGATTGGCGGATAATCGATCAAAAACGATAAGCATTCCTAAAACCCTACCGCGAAGTATTTTAGAAGTCAACAGATGATCCATCGGTCGATAAACTCAGTATCCTGATACATACAGAAATTCGACTATCAGGGAACTTCCAAAAAGTCTAGAATAGCCGCGGAATTTTGCCAAAGGAATCTGAATCAAAATAGATGATGCTGCAATGTTTTGTCCAGGAACTGACAGATCGTTCGAAATAAGCTGCAAACTCCTTTTCAATTACTTGAATAGGCTTTGGTTATAAGTAAAGGATTCTCGCTAGATAAGATATCCTCTAAACAAAAAAAAACAGCTCCAATAGTTCGATTCTTCAAGGAGATGCACAAAGTTTTCTTTAACGCTAAGCCTTTTTTATCACATAGGACTCTCCAAGGATTCACCTTACCCCAGGCTGAATAGGAAACGTTGAAGAGTTAAAATGCTTGGCAGACGTTTTGTCCGTTGTAAAAGCTTAGAAGGAAGAGCCATTGCATTATAATCATCAAAATATCTTACGAGGCCACTAAGCTCTTATAAACTTATGGGCCATAAAAAAGATGATGAAACCCTCATGTCAAGGATCTCATATCAAAGACCGTAGTCAATGACTACGTTTTCAGAGGATCTTGAGGGTTGCTTTCAACCAATATTGGCTAGAAAATAAATATTTTAAATTTTAGGTGGGCTAAGATTTAAGGAAGGGAATAAGAGGATAGAACACAATAAATTTCATTTTGCTTGTATAAGGTCTGTACTGGTCAAACGTCAAATATCCAAATCAATTTTATGACTTCAAGGATTACATGTTATATTCCTGACTAGTGCAGTCTTCTTGCTGCTATGAGAACGGTCTTAGCTTGGTTGTCGTTTTATTTAATTCTTTATAAAAGAAAATATTCAAAAAGTATCATTGTATGTGCTCATATGTATTGACCTCATCCGACACCCTGCCGCAGTTTAAGTCTTGACAAATCTTTTCTCTTCTGCCAAAATCCTCTCCTTGTCGACGAGCTGAAAACCTCTTGCCAAATGAAGACCCACTTTCAGGAAAAAAATGAGTTTTCTAAGATTAAGAGCTTTTCATATACTAAATGTTGACATAGTTTACAATCTGGATTCACAGAAATGCATTCTACTGTGTTGGAGTCCTTCGGTGATTGGGTCAGCGACGTCTTTAGATACTTTCTCGTCAAATGTGCTTGTCCTTAGACCAAATCCTGTCTCTGGCTTACCACCTGATTTGCTTATCATGCTGTTTCCTCATCTGCGACTCCTGGAAGGCTCGCAAGACACCTTAATATTCAACACCCATAATAAGTATTTGTTTAAGCATCTTTTGCTCCTGAATTACTTCATGGGTCTGGTGAGAGAATCCGTTTTTCATTTAAATGCCTTTGAGTTAAATCTGATTATCCAGTATTAGTCACTAATTCCTGAATCATTAATAAAATAATTTTCCAAGGACGAAAACTTAGGACACTCTTCAACTTTTCCAACGAAACATCCAAATATCAGACAATCTTTTTATCCATGATACCAAAATTCATTAAATCCTCGACCACTCTATGCAAACGTAATCAGGATCAAAAATGAATCTGATATATCTGGATATCTTCGACAAATCATCGCCTAGCCTTCGAGCATTCATCGCTTTTGAATTGTTATATCCCTTAAAAAATTATTATCCATTTCGTGCCACTCCAATCAGTCTGAAATTAATTATGGATATGAGTTCAACCACAATTTTTATTTACTTTCCTCCGCTCAATGTATATTCACGTAGATCAGCGCCAATCCTGATTCGGAATTCAATTCTCAATCCAATTCATTTTCAATTTAAGTACGATGTGAATATAAATTGAATTTGCCACCAGTCCCGACAGGTATCTGTGGATTTTTGTGTATTTAGAAATAGATTCCTATCTGCCTGGAAAATGAGGATGAGCCGCAACCGTTGCCAGATAAGAACATTATGGCGTTTATAAAACAGAGGTCATCAGGTGGTGGTCGCAATTTCAATGCGAATGATACCAATGGAATGATATTAATGCCTTGGTCACGTATTTATCTTCTTGTTTAATTCAGGTGTTTGCTAGAATTTAATTATTAAACAGAAGTGAACAGTGGCACAGTTTGTATGGGGGATTTAAGGGTGAATTTTGTGTTTGTGATATTGGGGAAATCGAGAGTTAGATTGGCTCTCGGTAGAAGAGAGTACAAAGGAAAATTGTTTTAATTGGTTATTCCGATTATTCCAAATGGAGTCAAAAATCTACCACATAGATCAAACTTCATGTCTACCCGAAGAATTTTGGTTTATCAAATCTTAATTGTTGAAATCCAGTGTTAATTCATATTGTATTTAGGTTTCATTATTTAAATTTATGTTTTAAGAACGGTTTGAATATATTTGTAGTACGAGTTTTGCAGGAGTTGGTGCAAAAGAAATTGGGTATAAAAATAACTAAAGGACTAAGCAACGCTCACGCCAAATCACGATGCCATTACCATCAGGAGCTTGCGGGCCCCGTTTCCGCATGCTTCATTTAATCAGCGCATAGATACTGTCCCGTCAATTTGTGTTATAAATCGTCAAGTGATTTTACTAGACAAATATTTTGAAATTCTTGAGAAATGATAATTTTTCGAGATTCAATCAATTAGTATTTTCACTGTGTTACGTGAACAGTAAGTAATCTCGCTAGCCAATTCAGCTCGTTTAAATTTGGTTTTGGATTCGTGCAATTGGAGTGCGCCAACTAGGACACTTGTTTGGTAAAGTCAATAAAATCTATTTTATCCATAACTAATATCACAATAAAATTCTCATAATTAACAACCTCACGTTGTAAGTATAAGTTTTAACAATATTTTCAACTGTTTAAAGCACTTCTAAGTCTGTACAATTCACGTGTTAAAATTTCAATTTAGACCAATCATCAAACGAGTCTCTGTTCACAATTATTTACTATTTTTCCGGAAGCATTGTCGATTGTTTTTCAGGGAGTTTCACTTCTCCGGACAACTAGTAAAAAATACGAAATACTATTTGACATTTTGACGTGTATGAATCAGCTGACAACGTATACAGTCGTAGGCGACAATGTTTTGACGCTTCAACAGGTTTGAAGTGCTGATATTCATCCGTCTAATCGCAGATCAAGTTTTGATAAGATTGTTCTACCTTGTAGCAGGCTCCCCACTAAGGTAGATAGGCATCTTCCTCCGATGAGAACAGAATCGAGTAACTGGGTAAAATATCACCCAAAAGACATAAATAAAAAGATTTTTTTGTTCTGTTATATTATAGGTATAACCCATATATTATATTTTCAGGTTTTATTCTGCTACCCCTCCATTAAACGGCGATAGCAGTTTTGAAAGTAGACATGAGGTATCACTTGGAAGGAAGTATTCAAAAAGTCTGCCAAAGAATAATTCAAAGACAATAGTGCACTTAAACTCATCATTGACAAAATACTGCTACAATTTCTCATGTACCATTCAGCATACATTGCAAAACCATTTCGTCAATTATGTTACTTTTAAGGTTTTCAATTAATTTTGATGACGAAAAACTAGAGATGTATTTAATTATGTTGTGTGGAATGTTTGCGGATTTTTTTTTCAGAGTACACTCATAATATCTTTGAGATTTCTTCCAGCAATGAGCCTGTATCAAACATTGCGCATTAATGATCATTTTCTTCAAGCAATTTTTGATAACTTCCTTAACATTATGAACATATATAAACGTGAGTCAAGAAATATATGAAACATGGCTAAGATATCTCGAACATCTGTGCTACTATCTGACAAAGAGTGGCCGAGTAAGGAATTCAAAAAACGGAACACGGAAGATTAACTACTGCTCATTTAGAGACTTTTTGTAGGAATCTTAAAGACAAAGTGCTGATCATATCTAAATAAACTGCCACCCTATGAATCTTAGAACTAAGCTAGGAACCATTTGACACATTACTTCCGGTTAGATCTTTTAATTTGCATAGAATGAAAGCAGGAAAATAGAATGCTATAAAAGAGATTTCTCCATTCTCATCACATTTCTCCACTCTGCTTCATTTAGCATTCTAGGAGTCTTTGAGAGGTCAGTTGAATAGTATTCGTGATCGCGATGGATGTCAGTCGATCAGTAAATATTGACAGATCAGTATCGGTCAGCAAAATAATGGTCGCCAATGGATGAATATCAGCGAGTGAAGTAATCAAATATGTATTGAATGATTTGCAGTTTTGTACTTCGTTTTTCGTATAACAAGGAAGAAATTAGTCACAGACTGCACACCGAGTACACACAACCATATTTTCCAAATCTTCATGGCTCCTGCGTCAAATCAATTGCTTACTCAATGGTGATCCTTGCTGGAAAATACTTTGGTCTTCTAAAATGTTTTGAACCTATTAAAATATATTAAGGAAAATCCTTTCGAAAGCAATAGTTGATCGTTTTGTTCCAAAACGATTTTAGTAAACTAGGATCTTAATCTTATCACATAAGAATGATTGGAATAACTTCTTCGAACTACATGATTCCCACAAGGCATTCTTCGACGTTCAATCGGATTCCCAATGTGCAACGCAATACAAATAGCTGTACATTCAATAGCTCGCATGCCTAGAGGATACTCCCATTCCTTCCTGCTGATAAACTCCAATTTCAAAAAAAAAAAAGGCAGAAAGCAATATGCCATAGAACGACTTCGAAATCTCAATGGAACATTCGGTATGCTAACAATCACTTCATCAGCACTTGCAAAGGATATAAACAATTCATAGTGTGCAATGATTACAACGATGAATATTTGGGAATAAGCTCGAATATATTTTCAAGCCCGGAAGACATTTCGAATTCAAAACGAATCATTTATTGTTCTCTGTACGCATTTGATTCTTGCCAGGAATTTCATTCTGAATCTACAGTGGTTTATCCATTCGTGCTAAGACGAAGATTATCTGCTTCAGTAGTCGAAAAGCATTTTCTATTGTCTCTATGTGTATTCAAATATGTATAGAATACATAAATCATGGACAACGTGAATTTTCCTTCAACCATAAAATATTACATTAATTCCGTTACATGTGATTCGTGCGAAAAAATTTATGACCATGCTGAGAACATTCTGCCATGGTAAAATTTGAATTGAAAATATGGAAATTTTCTAGTAAATGTGCATAAGCCAATATTTTCCCAGAAGTTTTCACACCAATGACTTGCAGAAAATGTAGAAACATAATGTGAAATACCGTTATGTTTCAACAGACTCACCAACTCTTGAGCCAGAAAGAATTCTCATGTGAATAGATACATCGGCTGTAATTTATAATCAGGAGAATTCCGTATAACTTCCCGCAAACCATGAATAAGGATGTACTGATTTCGATTCCTCAGTATAATAAGGCCCTTGCACTGATTGCTGAGATATTGAACAAAGATTTCTTCTTCTTCTTCTTCTTCTTCAATGACGTTCCTAATTGAACTTTATACTCTGAGCTCGGTGACTTCTTCTTTCATTTGGAAAACATTCGGAGCACTCTTGCTCTCATATCATATTTATTGATTGCTACGTTACCAATCATTTCAATCCATCCTTGAAATAACTTCGTAACGTACCTTGATTCAAACATGTGGCATCCGGAGCCAGTCTAATGTCATTTTGCAATCTCAAAGATGATACACGCGTCTGACTTGGTTCTTGACTTCGGTAAGTGCATTCCACTGCTTGCCCGCATTTGTTTTGGAATTTCCATTGACGAGATGACAAAGTATAGTAAGACATTATTTTTCATAATTTAGTTGCTATGCAATAATTTCCGAATACACGTAAATCAAAATAAATTGATTACGAACTCTCAATAGGTTCTCATAACCTTATTCTACGACGTCAGTCAGTGATATCTCTCCGCTTACTTACTTCTGCGGCATCACTAGTTTCTTTTGTCATTTTTTGTTTGTTGCCAGGAAGATCGCTCCGAGGACAATAAAATGGAAAAACTCGCCGTACGTTGATCTTTCGTTCACTTGAATTGAATTCTCACTTGTGAAGGGTGCTTGACTTTCTTCGTCCGTAAACAGCACAAACAAGACCGGGTATTCAGTTTTAAACTGTTTTAAACTGTCCGTTAGCTGTTCGTCTGTTCTATCGATAAGTTCAGATTACAAACACCATTCGCATCTAGAAAGTTTCCATCAACTAACGTTAAATTGGCAGTTTGTTCGAAGTGTTAGCGCTTGTTAGTAGTTACGCCGTGGGTAGAAATAAATCGCAAATTTTTACAGTGAGGCTATGAAAGTACCATGTGGAAATTCCTTACAAATCGTATACTTCCATCGTTACGGAGAAGTGGTATTAATAAGTAGAAACAATTGCTTTTTGTTATTCCGTTTTCGTCCTTTTTGTATACTGTATTTTTAACAAGATACTTATCGTTTCCTTTCGACTAAAAATAAATTTTTCCGTCATCACAAACAACCTTTAAGTCTTTAAAATCCAACCCGAAAGCATTTACGAAACCCAATTAAATATCAAGATATCATCAATTTAAATACTTCACAATAAACGTACTAAATCAAAATCTTATGCAATAATTATCCTTTCACAATCATACCATAATACATTTTCGGTACTTCCTCGAACCTTGAGCCTTGAGCGAGACTCTTGTATTTAGGTCGCAGACCTGAAAACCAACTTTCCCAGCTTGAATTCACCAAATGTCTTGACGATGACTGCGTCTATTGAAATCTTCCAATGAATTCAAAACGAACAAAGGACCAAGGAAACGGGTGAAAAGCAACCAAAGTATTGTCCGTCGGAATGTGGAAATCCTGAAATCCTGCAAAACGTATAATCATAATATTCGTGCGGAGACGGCGAGTATTTGATGACCTTTATAGTTGGAAATTATTATTGTAAGTTGTACAGCGTTGCTGCTGGCGGGCGCAATTACGGTCAGGGCACAATCTCATTCTCGTTCTATTCAATTTGTTCAGCTGGCAGAAATTTGAAACAAGGACACATCCACCATTCCATCCGCTGTGGATGTGGGCAAGGAGTGGATGAAACGGGCAAAGATGTTTTATAAATCGAGAATAATTCAATAAAAGGATAAATGAGCGGAGCAATGTGCTCTGCTATGTTGCTTTGCTTTGCTTTATTTTGCTTATGCTGGAAACACCATTGACACCGGATTCTAATAGAATTTATTAAGGATGCTTTTAACTCTTTTGACTGAGCAGATGCCAAGTGGAATGGATGAAGTGATAGGCGGGGCTGGTGCTTCACGCCACGGAAATAATAATTTTCTGTTCGAGAAACATTCGAAAATGGACTTAGCAGAGACTTTGAATCGAGTTTGACTGAGCTGATATAATTGAATTGAACTCATAGTTGCGAACGGTATTGAAACTTTGCAAGTTTTGATTTTCCATTCAATTTTATTTGCCTTTTCTTGACACAGGACTCTTAGGATGTACGAAGCAGCTTTTATGTTTTTTAAGCTTGTTACAGTAGGTAATGAAGCATAAAGAGTCTTTTGAGCTTAGTTCAGCCATTATCAAACTCGATTCGAAGAGGACTTTGTCAATAACACTCAATGCCTCGTTAATATAACTGAAACAAGGTTGTTTTCTTCAATGTTCCTTGAAAGTGCGGATTACTAACTTTTTGAGTTTTAGTGCTATTTCCTTTTTCTAAGATTATTTTCCAATTTTCCTCAATTGACAAAAGCCTGCCCGATAACTATGTGCATTACCGATATCGGATAAGAACAATGTCGTCACGTTGATCCGACATTCAGCTCCCATCAAGAGACAATATTGACTATTGAACATGAAAATTAATTGATTAATGATTAATATCAATGGAGATACTAAGATTCCCATTACTGGGATTTGTTTTATATGACGAAGTGTCAGTTAAATAATTTTCACAGCCGTAAAAGTATTTATTTCTGTTTTTTAAAGGACTCCAGCGCTTTCGTAAGAACATCCTCGAACACATCCCTAAAGTTTTAAGTGAGTTGCCGATGAAATTTTCACATCCGGCCTTTGATTGTCATTCCTCGCGAATAGAAACCAAATTTCAATGTTAATATTTCCACACTTTGTTAATAAAACACATTTTTCAATAGACAAAACGCAGTTGTTACTTAACTTTTCACACGCTTCTTTACCGATTAATAGTTTTTCGCGGGGAATATTTTTTTCATAATTCACTGACCCTAAAGTTTCGTCACTCAATCCTTTGAATTTCGTATTCCGTTATTTTCACAAAAACTGTTCCATTCCATTCTACCAAACTTCCATCGCAAGGGAATCTAAACAATTCTTCGTCCCTTTGATCCAGGCTTTAGAGCGGCTTTGATGAAATTAGGATGATTCTGCATGTCCGAGATCATACAAACTCTACAGGCAGTTTGACGTTTCGCTCTTAAGCACGAGCAAAATGGAAATACAAGACTAATTTTTTGCTTTCATCACTTCTACTCCCGCGCTTGTGCATTCAATTATTTACTTTTTCAATCGAATATGTAAACAATTATATGTCGGAGGTCTGGCATGTTAAGTCAAAAGACGAGCGAACGAAAAACAATTCTTTCGAGTTAGCTGACTTCACGTAGGTATGTGCGTGAAATCAAACGTTGGTGTCAAATCGATGCACTACGCGCGCTTTAAATGTCGCTGTGT
Source organism: Stratiomys singularior (assembly GCA_954870665.1). Taxonomy (NCBI): domain Eukaryota; kingdom Metazoa; phylum Arthropoda; class Insecta; order Diptera; family Stratiomyidae; genus Stratiomys; species Stratiomys singularior. The sequence continues at coordinate 4,625,345 of OX940881.1, read as the reverse complement.
ATAATTCTATAGACAGGTGAAATGTCATACGACCACAGCGATCTCACCAATAAAATGGAGAATATAAATTTTAATACAAATTCGGAACATTCTCATAAAACGATTAGGTAAATATAAATCAAAATCAAGATAGATGGGTAACATATACTTTGAAAAGGAACTAATAACTATAACTATTGTTCAACAACAACTAGATACATAATCACCTAATCAACTATAAATAACTTGGAATAGATTATATCTACTGTTCATTTAATTGAAGTGTCAGGGAAACACTATAGCAAATCCCTTGACTGTGGTATGGTTTTCAAAGTTCTAGACTGAAATCCAACGTGGAGAATAATTTTCTTCCTTAGCGTCCGGTAGGAAAAGAAAGTAATGAACGACCTTACAGAGTCTGCTGGTTCTACAGTGGAAAGACCGGTACCAGATCCCTTAATTCCACATTCCTTACTTATATGAATATTGTTACTGTTGACCAATCATAAGTTTACAACAGTTGCAACATGAAAACCTATTTTGATAATTTAATTTGAATTCCAAAATTTAAAGCTAACTCAATATTTTCCAACCACAATTGACATGGCTACCATCATTTTCTCACTAGCACTCAAATGACTTTCCTTTTAAAATGCACTCAACAGTTCACACAAACAAATTTAATTAAAAGATTAATAGAAACTTACATGTATCGTTTACCAAAGCATCAACCATGCGGCTGTCAGATTTTGTTACTTTTACCGTAACCTAAAATTCCCTGGAACTATAGTCAATACATGTCAGAAGAGCTAATGGGATGTGATGGAAAGTTTGTGACGTGATGGCTGTTTAATTAGTGTATTCATTTCTTTCATTTTGTTGGACGCTTCATGTTAATACATTTTCTGATTCAGCTCAACAGCAATTATTTGAATGTATTATTTTTCAGTAGTTGTAATATGTTCTTGCCGAAAGATAGAGCTTTTTTTTCCATTGGAAAGGAACGAAAAAAAGGGAATAAAATGCGGTCGTTACTGTTATTTGTTAACCATTTACTATAGGGTTTTGATGCAGACACAGGTTAGAGCCGCCTCATTTTCGTGATCAAAGGTACACGAGAAGGTGATGTGGTCAAAATGACGCTATTCCTGATAATTTACCACAACAAACTGATTACGACACCACAAACACAAATTCAAATATCACTGCTACTACTGGACTAATTTTTGGACTACTGGACTGGCTGCGTGAAAACCATCCTGAAAGCGATGTTAATTTTGCAGGCATATGAGCCTATGACCCAGAAACGGATGATAATGGGGGTTGCCAGGCAAGTTATAACAAATCGGCCGGAACTGTGGGAAAGTGTAAATCGAGAAATTGGAAAGAAAGGGTTCAAAACATTCTGAGAGCATCGACGAAGGCCAGACTTATTGCAGCTGCATGATAAGTTAACAACTCCCTGCGTCCCGCTGACGGCTACGAAATAGTAGACTTTGGGTTCTCAGTGATCAGTAGACCGCTCAAAAATGAGGTCAAGATATGCCTTTTATAATCTTTTTTTCTCACTTACACTGTGAGTAATGCACAGAAATCCAGCAACATGACCCTTTTCTCCCATGTTCAATTGCTTTTCTTATCCACCAAACCTTTTCAACTCGTTATCTCATAACATAAATTATGGAACAAATAAATGTCCTTCATGAGCAAGTGATGATTTTCACGAGAACTTAATCATAACTTAGGTAGCTTAAATATATTTCGGTACCACAATGTCCAATTACCATTTTCAAAACCTAAAACAACACATAACTCTTCACATGACTCACATTCATGTTTTCGCAAAAGGATATGCTAGTCCGCAACAGCATGCTCATTTTCACTTATTCACAATGTGGGGATGACGATAGAGTCGAGCGTGGATTATACCATAGGTTATATACGAGTACAGGTCCTGTGATATCAAACATAAGGAATTTGTTTAGATAAACTGCTCACGTACCATTTTCATTTATCCTTGCATTTACTTTAAGTCGGATGGGAAGGATCTTGTCACCTGCTCTTTTTTTCACCAGAGCTAGAGGTTCATATCCTGCTTCCATCAGTTCAAGTGTATTTGAGTATGCACAAGCGAAAGGCGTTACGGATGTTCATGGGTAGGACAGTGACAAAGAGAATAATGTGATATTCATTGAATAATAGGAAAGGAGAAAACAAGAAGTTTCCGTCCTAGATAAACTAGCGGATTTCGACAGAACACTATATGTGTATTAAAAGAAATTTATGATACGGAAACATGACTTTTGAGCTTGGTGCTTTTTTTTACATTACAATGGCGGCCATTTTACAATAAGTAGCTTTGAACGAAACATTTAAGACGTTCGGGGACTTATGCGACAGACATTAAAAGATAAATACATCCTTCAAATCAATACACACGTCGGCACCAGTTTTCCCGAAGTCCCGTCAAATAATCAAGCTGTATTCGGCTGACAGTTTAGTGTTGATAAGAAGATCCTTCGATGACTGAAAATGCCTGAAACATTTATTCTGTCACATTCTGATGCCTGCATCGCAATTGCTTCGCAACACGTTCCTAGCCATAGCTACAAAAAAGTGAACGTGTCAAAAAATGTTATTACATTTTGTCCATGATTCTGTTGTCCTTCGACTACACTATCACTGAAACCACAAAAGAGAGGTCGGGATAAATAATGTTTGGGTCATCATATGCTTTTAAACTACGTGATATAATAAGTAAGATGTCTCCTGTGATGATGCCGAAACGCAAAAATGCAGAACGAACAAATTGAACGAGTGCACGAAATACCTGCGGATCCTTTACAATAATCATCAGCCTTGCCTTCAATTAGGCTAATTCACTGTTTTAATGATAAAATAGGACTGCATAGGACTACATAAATAGGAACAAGCACTAAAATGAACATACGTGTGCACTTGCATAAATCCTTGTGATTTATTGCAAAAGTTCTACTTCTGTTTGATAGGGAAACGGGAATGATTGTTACAAGCAGGCCAGGATTAATGGCGTTTGTCCAATGATAGGAATGGTGATGCGTATTTGGTTATGCAATTGCAATTGTGAAGTGACGATTAAGAGTTCGTTACTAAACACACGTCATAGGAATTACCTAACCGTGTACAACAACATTCATCCTGTTAGATCCCATGAAATAATCACCTTTATGTAACGAGTGCGTTTACGTTGAACATTTGATTAAAGGGGCTTGAACTTAATAGGAATTACATGAGTTGTGGTGTTACTCTCTCTCGAAAATACATGGATTCAACTATTGAACGGCCTCTTTTGAATCAAAAAGGAATATCATCATGAACTTCATTCAAACTAAAGGTAAAAACTGCGCTTCACGAATGCCCTACAATAATATTCCTGTTTTTGCAAGCAGGATTAAATCTTTCCGAGAAATTCTAAAGATAAAATTCTTTTATGTATCCTGTTTCAGTCACCGTTTAAATTGGACGGGCCTACACTCAACAGGGACAAAGAGAATAAGAAATATAGCGCAAACAAATAAGCTGATATCTGGGTATATTATTATGAGAAGGATTTAGATTATTATTCCATTGCCATTAGGATGTTCGCAATACATACACATGTCATGACATTGGATTATTGTTGCAAACCACGATCGATCATTTCATGTGATGGCTCAAGATAGTCCCTATACAAAAATGTGACTCACAATCAGAAATTTTCTCATTTTTTTGACATTTTTTGGGCATCCTTATCTAAAGTCGCCAAAGTTTCAATCATAGATCACTTTGAAGATTGTCTATTCGATGTACAAGCACAGTTAGTGAATCGTGATCGTATTCGCTCTATGGCGTACCACCCCGAGTCCAATAGGTCTGCCAAACGCTTGCATCGGACCCTTAATTATTCCTAACATTCCGCGACAGAAGAATTAGACGGAATCCTCGATACTACATCGCTGGATGTGCGTGGCCAAGCAAAGGATGATCCTCTGATGATATTCAGCAGTAGAATTGGTTAATTGGATCCGATCGTACCTCTGTAGGGCTCATTTTTCGAAATCTCGATACGCCAAATGCACAATTCTTTGTGGATTTGCTAGGGTAAACGAATTTGGCAGGACCCTCACCAAAAACTTGTACTATCAAACCCGATTTGTTTTATGTGGGGTCGAGGGTCGAATTCTTCGTAGAAGTTAGTTGAGCAACTTTAGATCCCAATACACATGAAGACTGGCTCTATTTGGCATCAGGGAGGACGGTCTAAAAACCCATATTTCATTGGAATACCTGAACCACCCTTAAATTTGAACTTGTGCTTGAACTAATGACCGTTACATGTGAGTGAAGAAGACACGTTCGCCGGGCTGAATATGTCATTCATTGTGTATGGATACAGGTTCTGAGAAGGCGGCATTGTTCATCGCACTACGCCTTCGTCCTTATACCTTATCTCAACCTAATTTTATTGGAAAATACTAATGTATACAGAGAAGCTGCCAAGATATAATAACTCCGCCATGGCTGCTGGACACCTTTAAGGCCAGAACTGTCATCATGAACGAACTGTCAAATATCATATGGCAAGGCGACAAGGAATGATTTTGTATACTCAATTTATGAAGTTGTGCGTGGCTGTTTGAATTCCAGAATCACAGGAGGTGGTCCGTGTATGCAAAAACTTCCTCGCGAGGCGTTCTGGTAGTGCAAGGCCGTGATGGGAGATAGCCTTAACGACATTGTTTCAGCAACTGCATCCTATTAACAGTAAAATAAGTACAAATAAGTTATGTGTAACCACTTTTGTTCCAGCGTAGGAATATGTTTTCTTTGCAAACAATTTTCCATAAAGACTAGATGCAATTCAAAAACCTGCATCAAAACTTGAACAAAAGTTTTGGTGCAAGGCAATAACGCAAAAAGACAAAACTTGAACGAAATTTTATCTATTGACACGGGTACAACTCAAACAAGGAATTGTGGTAATACTTTGATTGTAGCACACCTGAATTATATTCTATCCATTCAAAATGTCTATCCATCACTTTGTGCGTCCCATTACATCCGTAATATCCTGCAGAAAACTCCGTCTCGCACAAATATTACATTCGATTCACCACAGTATTTCTCTCGCAGGATATAGCCAGTGCCTGGCATTCCGGATGTAAAACTTCCTCTGCAAAGCACATTATGATGCATATATCCATCTAATATTCTTTAGCACAGAACTGGGGGATACTTTCACGCTCATATTCTCGACGATCAGAGCAATCGTGTAAAAATTGAATTTGTTGCGGTTCCGACGAGGACAGTAACACCCACCCCAACACCGAGACTTCATTTCAATCGTTCTACAAACGGAAGACGAAGCCACATTCCAAACTCAATGTATCCTTTTTTCGTCGAAGTGTTCGCGCTACGTGTCGAAGGATGGAGGTTTCGGAATGGAAGCAAATGTGTCTACCAAGGAACTGTGTGCAATTGAATTTCATCTTATTATCGTGTTAGGAATCGAGTCATTTGTGAAATCATTGAATGTATCATTCTGGCATAAAGGCATTCATCTGAGTTACGTTCATCGGAGGCTATGCGTGTACAAGGATATTGTCCACAACGACGAAGTCTAACTTTCCCGGAAGACATTTTATTCGTGTTACGTTTTGATGAAATTCGTGAATGCAGGGCTGGAACTGCCGTGAAATTACGAAGAAATGATGGGAAAACGTAGATTTATAAAAATTTTTAAAAAGTTTATTGGGAAATCATCTTGGAAATGGTGAAATGCTTCCGGGAAATATGGTGAAATATTTTGCTAAGAAATATTATGAATTGACGAGGATATCTTCTTTGTGTGACGCAGGAAGGATTTATAATTTGATTTGGTTGGCAAGAATGGTTGGTTTGTTAGTCCTTTTCAAATTGGTCTCGCAATGTAGATGTTCAAAGATACCGTGCGGTGAAGATGGTTCCTATTCGAACAGCTTATTTCTATTTTCATGCTCTATTTCAACCAGCATGCGGCAAGGACTTATGCTTGGCTTATTGCCTGTGATCCTTTCGAATGTCAGGAACGTAGGATATGAATAGTCTTTTCGTAGTGAATGAAGAATGAAATATTCGATTCGATCCACCTTTTATTTGTCGACGATGGAATAAGTGGCGAATTAATAGAAGAAAACGATTCAACTTTGCTACTTCACTCCAAATTCTGCAGCTCATTATGCCCATTAAACCAGAAATCTAAGTCATAAAAAAATTGAAACAAAAAAGGCGTCAAGCCGAAATATTTATTATGATTACACACTTTAGTTTCCATTAGTGGTGGCTTTTCCTTTAAGTGCCTCAAGCGATGCGATCAATTCAAAATTCTTTTCAAAATCGCCCGAAGCCAAGACACTTTCCATTAGACGTCCATGTCCAGCTGAACTTGGACGGTTTCGGCAGCTTAGAAATAAAACAAACATAAACACATTGAAAATGTCTACAAGAAAAACTTTCCCGATTTAAACTCGAGATAAAAGCAACTCTTAGAACAATCGACTCAACTTTGTTCACATATTGGACGAAATCGTAATTTCCATTTATATGAAATAAATTCCATACATATCGTAACAACTTAAATAGAATTCTCATTTATTTTCGGAAACTAAAAATAAACGTTTGCCCCAACGATGGATCTCATCAATGTCAGATCTTAATCTTAAAGATCAAGATCTCTTAGAATTTTATTTATTTTCGAATTTGCATCAATCAATGTCGCTTATGAAATGGTTTCAATCATAATCATTTCGCGAACAAGATTTAAAGATTAATTTATTATTTATTGGTGCAAACATTTTTTGTTCCCACAAGAAAAGATCGCATTGCAATCGGCCAAAGGATTATAAACAGTTTTTGTGTGATTTTTGGCAAATTTCAAAAGAAAATTTTTAATGCATTTTCACCATATGTTTAGGATTAAGTGGCAATAGTACTCACAAAGTTGTGGAAATGCTAGTTTTTCTCCTTGTCTATTTTGCGGGTTTTTTTGATCATATTTCGATTTTGATTTGTTGATGGAACTACACGTTAAATATTCCCATTTTTATTGCTCACAATAAGCGGAAAGGTTAAATGCCAATGATGGTACTCGGTAGAGAATTGAATAAAATAAGAAAAATTCAGGAATATTGAATTATGGAGATACGAGTGCGGAATACATACACATTTATGCATTTGAAATTCTTCAAAAAATAGACTGGTAAATATATCATGGGGACTATCGTGGGGATCCTACAAAAAGTCCTTAGAAATAATGGGAAAAACAGTTTAATTCATGTAGTTCTTTCTTTCATTGTAGGTTTCCTACTCCTTTCGTTTTTCCCTCGAAGGACAAGGAAGTGAACAACATCCCAAGATGTCTCGTCGTCAGCATCATAAGAGTGTGCCCAAGCAGCTGCATTATACAGGAGGACGTGTGTATGTGAACCAATGAACTAGAGGATATCGGACTAATAAAATTTCAAATCATTTAACCGTGTCCACGTTACAAACCGAGACACGAACGGTAAGATTGCATAGTTTGTATACCTTCAAATCAACTCAAAGTAGAAAAACTAAGATTGCAGTCGAAAATTTCATCAGTATTGAGACACTTACTCATGCAACCAATCCGAACAGGATACTCAAACGAAGGATACAAAACGAAACCGGACCTTGACATTATGCTTCGAAAAGGTGATGGTATATCAAGAGGGAAATGTATGGCTTTCACGCACTCAATGGTTTTTGATTTAGCAGCTTACAAGATTGAACTGGAAACTGCCACAATTTCATACCGAGGGCTGCTAAAAAAAAAAAAATAAGTAAAAAATATTGTGACATATTCGAATAATGTCACGCACCACTGTAGTTGTCTAACGAGCAAATTTGTAAACAAGTATCAATAACCAATACACCGACCATTCTCGAAGAGGAAATAAGCATAACGTAAACACATTGCGTGCATTGAGTACGACAATACTTAAGCAAATGACTCAGCGCTTAAACTCGAGAATGATCCACGTGGAAGATTGCGGATTGGTTGAAACATGTATAAAAGCGACTACAGCAAGCGGCGAAAAGAAGTCTTGTTGATTAAGCAACAGTGTGCGTTCATACGAGTGTGATCGCGAAATAGTAAGTCCACTCGTACGCGGATTAAAAGGAAGTGAAAGTGATTGTTCTAAGTAATAAATTAAAGTAAAAGTGAGAACTTATAAAAGTGAATAAGAAAGATTTAAATTCGTGAAAACAATTAAGTGTGAAGTGTTAGTGAAATTTATTGGACGAATAAATTATCAGACAATTAATTTTAAATTAGTTCATGTGTGTTTGGTTCACTTTTGCGAACAATTGCGAAGCAAATAGGTCGCGCACCTGGAAAAGCGCAACAATATTTAAGAGTCATTCATACTTTTGACTTGTTTCGATGGCAACACAAATCCTGATAAAAAAAATAAAATTTGTTCTAACAAACATATATATTCCGATGAATTCGATCCAGGCAGGGATAGTGCTTATAAAAAATCAGGCTAACACCGAAAATTACATACTCCACAAATTTTACCTAACGCAACCTCCTTGGATACTCTTGGAAAGCTGAACCCATACAGCCGATATCCTTCACGGAAACCAATCTAGACAAAATTATATCAGTCCAAGCCAATCTAGACAAAACTTTATCGTTCCAAGCACTACGACCCTAACTCTTACTGTTACAATTAAATTTCCTTCTTGTTAAGTGGAAATCGTTATTGAAAAAATAATTTATGTTTATTGGTCAATGAATTTAGAAAGAACACAAAGATCATTCGGAAATTACTTCTATCTGTACATTGATTGCCTACATCCACTGCATATCATTGATGGATTGGGAACTCAAAGGTTATTTTCAACTCAACTCTTTGATTAGTTGTTTGTCCGTCCCAGCGGCCCGAAACACTTTATGGTCATGTAACACGAACGACGTCTAAAACTTTTGTCATCGTAGGAAGATATGTTCTCGCCATCTTAACTCAACCATGATCAAATATCGGGTTTGATGCAGGTACAAAATAGATGTGTTTGCTACAGGCTTCCGATATTCTCACTCTAGAGGATGAAGATCCATTGCTTCATTCGTCTTAAATGTTCGTATCACTTTTCATAAATTTTATCTGAGCCGGGTCACAAGCATCTCAAACGACAAGGATGGAGTATGCATCAGCATCGGGAACACCACTAACCTAATATCTTCGGTTGGGCGACCAGGGACACCACCTATTGAAATTGACCTGAAAACTGAAGGCGAAAGCCGACGTTGTATCCCATAGAGAATCCTTAATAAGCTTCACTTACAGAACCTATGCTTCAGATTTCCCCATAGAAAATTTGGATATACTCCGATTAAATGGATCAAACTAACACTCGAAATAGCAGATGTTCCTGTTACGGATGACTTCTCAAGTAAACGCCAGGAGAACGAAACGTTGTTTTTCATCATATAACACTTTCTTGTAACAAATGCTTCAAGGGACTTGTTAAAAACTTTTTCCTCTAGAAGAGAACAAAAAAAAATTAATTTTTACCAGTACTCAGAACAAATTAAGCCCCACAGTTCATTCTCAACTTTTCACTTATTTCATATTAAAATCTACATCCAAGAGACGACTATAGTATTTAGGATAATCTATGGAAACATCCACAAAAAGTTTTCCCTAGGCTCACAATAGATCATCATCATCATCATTAATATTAACATATTCCAAGCACTTATGTTATTTCTTAACACACAAAACGATCCCAGGAAGAACATGCGTTTCTACATAAATCTCCAACTTTCAAGGAATTTAGGTTTTTCCGATTCACTACCTTTTCGCGTCGGTCCTTTTCCTATTAAAATATCCGGGCCGAGTGTTTAAGAAAAAGTAGGAGAAAAAAAAATACTGAAAGATAATAACGGGCAGCAAATCCTAAACGATTTTCCTCCCTTTCCTTTTTTTTTTGCACACGCTCTCCATTTTCTTAACATTTTCTGGCATTCGCTGCTGAGAGGATATCGCCCGTACGCAATTCATAGTATCTATCAAGAATTCATTCCAATGTTTCATGTGGAATTTCTGCTCATGAATTATGTAGCACGCTGGAAGGATAAACGAAAGGGGAATAGGATAAGGAAAACTTCCTGATTGTTTATCATCCTTTGAAATTATAAAGTTTATTCTAACTCGTCCAGCTGGAAAAAATATGCAAAAGTCTCTACTAACATTTCGACTCGAGTTACAAGGAAAAATCGTGGTTGTCGCAGGCTTAACGAGTTCCGCACTATAACACTGGACACTAAGTAACGAATATCCTGCAAAAAAATGTCAACTTATTCAATGAGCAATGTTATAAACAACCTAAATCGAGACGTTTAGCCGTGAATATAGCTTATATTGCTTCTTTGGATAAAGCTCTTATTTTCCTCCTGGACACAGAGTTTGAAAGTGATCAACAAATCATTTCCTGACTTCCTTATATGATTAAGAGCTTCCCTCAAGCAGAACGTCTTATCAATTCGTTTTATTAGATTTCGGGCATTTTTCTTGTCAACTCTCTTGTGTAATATTTATAAAGGGGCTGAGCGGAATGCAAATACCTATGCAAGTATTTACGAAAAACTTTGTTTGTCAACGCGCATCAGTTTCATGGAAAAGGATTATTGTAGAGTTCAAATGTCTGGCGCTACTGTCTCAGGGCAATGACATTTTTCCTAAAATTTTCTGATATGGGTTCAATGGGAGACGGTCAATGTGAATGGAAATAAGAAGGAAAATTGATTATCCGAAGTGTCGCATATGTGGCTCGTTGATGCTTGTACGTACAAATATGTTGTTGATTGCAGATGGGATTTGCAAAAGTTTTTTTCTTTTCGTTCAAGAGTTTTCCCAAGCAGATGGGATCCCGGGAAATAATTTGGGGTGTGCTTGGGGTTTATCATTAGGTATAATGTGGACAGAAAAGGTTAGAACTCACCGTAGAAGACATTTAAGCAATCTGTTGCAGAACTAATCGGACAACTCGAGTCCTGGTTGCTTTTTTAAGTTGTACTGAATCATCAGCGTCGAGCTGTAATAGAACTGTAATTTCACGTATCCTCAGATGTTTGGAATGTCTTTGTATAATCTAGATTAAAATCATCCTCGAAGACATCGACATTTCGCGTCCGATGATTATATCTTTTAATATTAGGTATGACATTCCTTGGAGTTTTAAAGAGAGCAGCCCCAGATAAAAATCGCAGTAAGCGCCCAAATGTTAGTCTCCCAATGGTGTAGAGTAAGAAAGAAGTTCCGTAAAACGTAAAGAAATCTTTCAAAATTTCCCTCAGGAAATCAAGACCTACATAGTTTTTCAAAATAACTTATTAATTATTCTTTATCATCCTCTAGCGGGTGTTACTGTTACCAACTAAAAGGAAAATTTTTCTAGTCAAAATTTTGTTAGACATTCTCGATGGCCCATCAAAATCCGCCTTGGCTCCAATTCTCACAACTATCTACAACAAGGATTAAAAGTAAAATGATTAAAGGCCGAAATACAATACTGCGTGACGGCGATACGTGAGCGCGATGCCATTCTCCCTCGTCATCACACAACGCATTCAATTTACAATGCACGCGATGCGGGGAACATTAGTGTTCATAAGACAAATGTCAAATAGGTGACGTTTTAAACAAAATTGTTCTTGATTTTTGAAAATTTTTCAAATTGGAAAGTTCCTTCGTTCAGCAAATAAAAGCCTTAACTGTGATGCACGAAATTTTCATTCAAAATTCATTCATAATAACCAAAGTACTTAAAAAAGTAATTAAGGCGTTTGAATTTCAAATTTTATTTCAGCGCCATATTGCATTTGACATACGTCACGCACATCGTTGCGAGGAATTTTTGTTTTTCCGAATATTTCCCGCCTCGCATCGACGCATCGCAATCATTGTATGATGTCGCATACAAATGCATGATACGAAAACTGCTTGACATTTGATCCGAGACTCTCGTCGCGCTCTCGTATCGCAGTTTCGCACTATTGTATTTCGGCCTTATTTCTAATCAGCGATTAGAAAGCCGTTCCTTTCTCTGTGAGGTGTTGAATAAGGACGCCACGAGTGCGAGAAACACATAAGTGACGCCGCATGTCTTTCTCAGCACCCAATATGACAATGTCTTAGCAACAGGTTTCTTCGCTAATCTAAACATTTCGTTGAGAGTCGTAGGGACGTTGAAAGCAACACATTTCACAACTTCTTGAGGGTGGTAGGGATCTAGCCACCTTTGAAATTCCATCTACGTTTAGTTTACTTGCAGTTTAGCTAGTTTTTCATAAGGAAGCCGGCAGATAGGTTTTCTCCGTTTCAACATCTTCCTGACAATTATTGACCAAGAATTTCAAAGTTTACATTTGAGGGAATACTTCCTGGCAAAAATTCAGGAAAAGAAATATTCGTTTCTCACTCAAAATATCCCTGACAACATATCCTCAGAGTCCCTGAGTCAAAAGCAACAATCGAGGAGCGAAGCTAGCAAAGAGGACCTATTGTTGCGAAAACCGAGAACCGAATGTGAGCAGACAAGGTTTAAGCAACGACTTGTTTGGCAGGTTTGTCTTTGAGATACTTGACTTTTTTCATGAAAGCAGGATACTTTATGCGGTCTATGACAACAATATGTCAACCAAGGTAAAGTAAACATACCACCGCAAAGGATGTAGCTTGACTTCATGTGCATATCCTGGCTAGAAACATTTCACTGTCTTTCTTACATCCCGCTCCCCAACTTGTATGTGTTCGGTCCTCTCGAGGAAGCCGTCGGTGGGTAGTGAAGGAAGAATAATTCCGAAAATTGGAATTTTCAGCAATTTTGTAGCATCCAAAATAGCTTTCCCGGCAAATAAAACATTTTCTTAAACAGCTAATTGTCAGGATGATTGATTACTATAAGCAACCCAATTATATACGTTGAAAGACCATTAAAAATAATGCTGACTTCTGCTTGAGAAATATTCATCCTCCGCCCCATTCTGAGGGAAATTCAGCCCAATCGCTTTATAATCTCAAGGCTCTTCTCAATTTAATTCAATCAGATCTAGGATAATTTCAGAATTGAAAACAGCAGAATTGTGCAAGAAGCAGCAGTAAACATCTCAACATTACCAACATCTTCATTATTTTTTAATTGACAAACACTTGAAAATGAGTGAAAGCAAATTACGGAATAATTTCCATAATGGATAATAACTTAATTAACGAGATGAATTCATTGTTTTGTAGCATCTTCAGCTTACCTGTTCTGCAACAGCCGCAATCATCATTCACCAAATTTTTTTTTTCTTTTGTTTCATTTTGTCACATTTTTCCTACTTCTCTTCACATACGTGTGCTCCTTGAAGATTATTCAGCACGCAATAGGGAAACTTCATACCAAAAAAACATTTCGTTACGATGAAATTCACTTTTACCACCCTTGGTGGGGCGAACACTTGAAATTTCCCATAATAAACTGACATGGCAAGGAGACGGAATAGATGGGAAAGAGCGTAAAGCGTCACGGAAATTCTGCAACGAATCCTCTAGTCCATATCAACTTTATTACTTTTTTACTATCTGTTGGTGATGACATGCAAATTCGAAAATTGCCATTTGCCACGTTGGCAGACAAACTTGTATCTATACTAGTATCCTTTCTAGATTATTTTATTGCAGCATGTTTTTCATCTTTTATTCCTGTATAAGTACTACTAAGAACGTGGAGATATTTTTATCCTGTTAGGAGCATTCAAAATATGTGAGACATGAAAGGAATTTTGAAAAATTACACTTTATTTTTGCATGCCATGTTGGGTAAGATGTCAGAGTTTTCCGCTTTTATATTGCGTGAAGTGGAGTTTTTATGAAGACTTGAATGCCAATGTTTTCAAGGATAATAATGTTCGGAGTATTCGTTCACCAAGGAATACACAATGGAATAAAAGCAATGTGAACGTGTAAGGAAGAATGTGCAAGATTCCGTTTATAATTGCCGCGAACATGCTATAACTGTAAACAGGATTCAATACGCATTAAGAATGGACAAGCGAGAATTTTCTGTGTATAAAACTATCATTAGTCAAAATATCGATTCAGCCTTGTTTAGTGCTAGTAAAGTTGGCTATATACTAACTGGTCCTTTTCCAATGCTCCCGATGGGGTAATAAAACAACAATTCCTCCTTGAGACAGCTCTGTGTCATGCCCAGCAGGCAACAAAGAATATAGAACTTCCTTTCAATAAACTAAAGAATGTCTAGTTATCTATCCGAATCGCATGGTTTTTCATGTTCCTTTTCCGAAACAGCGCTGCCTGCCAGAATGATTTGGAGGTAATATCTCTAAATATACCAACAGCTACCGGCTGGGTTGTTATTCGACTGGCTTTGCGAAGGTCCCTTTAAGACCCGAAACTTTCCATCACTATACATGTTTCCTCCTAAAGAAGGATTTCTGTTGTGAAGCCAGCAAACTCATTGTCGTCGGAACCTCGATTATGTGTCTTAGCCTAATGATTACTACAGGCATGCCCCACCATATTCTCTAGGATTGAAGTCAAATACCCACAAAATCCTTCCAGTGAGAGTAGTCCGTATACGTTGCATTCAAATTAGTTGGAAGTTCTACGATGCAATCTCTGTCTATTTAAGTTTTGCCCATGACTTCCCCCATCAAAATTTTGTCCACCCTCTACAAATGTCAGTTGTATATCTTTGATTTCTCTCTTCGCTTTCCTCTCGTTGGTTGTCAAACACTTTTACAAACATTCTGGTTCCTAGAAAGTTGTAAAGAATGGAGTTCACTCAAAAATCCTTAAGATATTCTTTCAGTTCGTGGTGAGGACGTTGGCTCATGACAGCTTCAATACAGCGGACGAGGAAACGAGTGCTAATTCTAGTTATATCTACTTTTCCTGATTAAATCAATTAAAATGCAGGAGTACGAACAGGTATGTTAGATGAAAGTTAACCTCGAATCGAGCTCCGAATAGTCCTACACAGGCATGTTTTTTTTTTGCTTTTCTAGTATCTATATGGTAATCCAAGTCTTAAAAGTGAAATGCTTGGAAGTGCGTAACCTATCATAAGTTCAGGATGCTTCCTATCACGGAAATATCCACAAAAATCTGAGAGCGTCATTTCGGCATCCATCACAACTTTAATATGCCGGAAACGCTATGTAATTGTTTTGCAGAAAAAAAAACCTCCTCATTTTTCTTCTCCTAAGAAACCAGAGTCCAAGATTTGACTTTGACTCTTCTTCAAAATTAGCAGCTGTTGCTCTTGATATTTCCACGACGTTATCAAAACAAAGCAGCTTTTGCTACTATAGTATTGTCAACAGAATATTACCATTGGTATGATCAGATGAACACTCTCAGCTGCCTTGCCAGACATCGTCGTACTAGTAAATCCACAACTTGTTTCGAAAGATGTCCGATCAAAGAAGGGCCAAATGATAGAGTCATTGTAGGTTTCACCACTTTCTTCCCGATAATCCTTACACTTTTTCAAAACACAGCGCGTGGAATATTGCCAAGTATTTTTGGGCCACTCTGACGAGCGAATGAAAAAAATTACATCTCGAATTGTTACTGGCTTCGAAACTCGGTTTCACCAATATGATGTTGATGTTCTCCTAAAAAGCACGGATAATTTCAGTTGACGAGAAAGATTGCAGCGGCACTTTGTATTGTTACATTTGAGGCACAGGACTACAGAACACGACTCAAGGATATGATTGACCAAAGAAACAAACAAGCGCACAGTAGTGGAATGATGATTGAGTTTATGAACATGCCTTCAAATGAAGATAGACACTTTAGTTGATCGAGTGATCACATCGAGGAGATGACCGTCAAGTTTCAAGTTTTGGTTAAAATTAACTCCTAAATAGTTAGTTTTGTACTCCTAAATAGTAAAAATAGAGACCTTCATTCAGCATGTAATCAAAGAGGATTGATGAGATTTTTTATGAGAAAACGAGAAAGCTAAAGAGAATAGACAACAAAGGGAAGGTCATTTATAAAAAGAAGGAAGAGAAGTGGTCCAAGAATGATGAATGAATGATGAAAAGATGAATGACGAAAAGCAGTCGAAGTTACTCTATAGAGACACATACAATAGGAACACGTAAGACTGCATGCAAGACTGTAACAATCCTGAGATGCCAAGAGCCTCTTATTTCAAATAAAGCAGAATGCTTTGGACAAACCGTGAAGATCATATCGACTTTGAACAGCCCTTCAAACGCCTCAGCAGTGTAATTTGTGAATGTAGTCAAACTAATAGTTGTAGAGGAACCTTTAAGAAAGCCATATTGCTGAGGGACATGCCATTGAAATTCCATTTAGATATGGAAAAATTCTTCATTTTCAGAATCAGAATCAACTGCAGTAAGCACAATAAAACTTTTTATATCATCTCATTCTGCACAGTCAAAGCCCAACCTTTTATGTTCCATTTCATATCAAAAATGGCGATTGGTAATTTTTTTATCGCGATTTTACCGCATAAATTAACAAACATGGTTTTTCTTTCGGTTACTGTCAAGCAAAACGGGGATCCAATTTAAAATTACTCTATAGACCGTTTAAAATCGATTTCAATAATCTCCGTCCATTATCCAACCCAACGAGGAAGGGTTTGATTATTGCCAGCATGTAATCGAGGATTAATTTATTCCTTAATTATCGTCAACCTTAATAAATTACTTATTATTTTCCAACTTGCAATCAATAATCCACTTTCTATTAAACTGTCAACATTGAATCCCTTCATTAAAATTCATACATAAATTATTAAGGATAACACGTACGGCATACAAAAAATTTACAAACGCACCATATAACATTCCCGCTGTTGCTTTGAATTTCAGCCGCATGTAGACACATCACATAATATTTTATCCTTTTCGACATATCCACATCCATATAAGCTGAACTTGTATCTCTACACACATAAGCTCGTGGCAATTGACGTAACCATCTTTATCCTTAGAATTGACTGCTAGCACTTATTTGATATGATAATCATCAGATAAATCGGTTATGGAATATGAAGACAAAAGGAGACGCAAACATAGTCGACTAAAAGAGCGGTCCTTGTAGTACATCGGATGGGAAAATGCCGTGGAGGAAGAAATACCTTTATGCTAGGAAACATGAAATTAAGTAGGCAGATAAAGGATGGTTAGGAACAACCAACGAACGATATGTGTATCTGCGTCAATTGTATCTTTTCTGTGCCCCGCCAATGGCTCCTATCTATTGTGTGTTGATTAAAGCTACTTCTTATTTTCTTGTGTACGAGTTAATTGTCTTGGGTATTAAGACGGAAGGAAAATATTGAAATGGAATTAGGTTTTCCGACGGGACGGGCGCGCAAGGCAAGAACATGGAAATTAAGGATGACATTAATGAATTGTTTCAATATGCAGGCTGTGTATTTAATTTGTATTGTGCTAGAAAGTTTTGTGGGTTTTGTTAGATACGGCAGGACGAAGTTGATGTCATTTTAATTGAACAGACAGGATATTCATAAAGCATTGTTATTAGTTACCTTACAACGCTATGGTTAACGTCTATCTGCCAAAGCATCACTAATAAGGTTAATGGTAAATAAAATAATACGTAAATGATATCATTAATGACTTGAAATTAGATTAAATGTGACCCTTTCACATAAGTTAGCCCGGGCGGATTACAGAAAGCCATAATTTTGTGATTTCTAGCGCCAGATCAATTTTACGAATAAGGATATACGGGGGCGGTCCGATAAGTACTCAGCGTACAAATTAAAAAAATAAACTTGGAAAAAATGCAATTTATTTTTCAATATAATCTCCTTTTAGTTAGATACACTTGACCCAGCGATGTTTTAACTTCTTTAACACGTCTGAAAAAAGGTTTTCTCGGGGTCTGCAAAGTAGGCCTCCGTGGCGGCGATTACTTCGTCATTCGAGTGAAATTTCTGTCCGGCGAGTGACTTTTTCAAGTTGGGAAACGAAAAGAAGTCTCACGGGGCGAACGAATACAGACAATACGGTGGAAAGCGCAGCAGTTCGTAGCCCAATTTGATCAACTTAGCCGTGGTGAGTGCCCAAGTGTGAGCCGACGCGTTGTCGTGGTGGAAGAGCCAAATGGGGCCGCGGAAGAGCCGAATCGGCCCAATAATTCGACATAGAACTGCCTTGTGACCGTTTTAAAAAAGTTAGTCAATGTATATTACACCTTGCGAATGCCAGAAATTGGTGGCCATCACCTTTTCGGCCGATGAGACAGTCTTTGCCTTCTTTTTAGCAGTTTTAACGGTAAAAGTCCACAATTTAAAAGTAAAGTCCACTGTTCCGACTGTCCCTTGGTCTCTGGTGTGTACCAGTGGATCCATGTTTCGTCGGCGGTCACGTAACAATGCAAAAACTTCGTTAGGAAGCGCTTAAAAAGCGCCAAACACTGCTCCGAAGCGGTCACACGGTTGTGTTTGTTATCCGGAGTGAGCGTACGAGGCACCCATCATGCCGACAGCTTTCTCATACCCAAAATTCCATGTAGGATATTCGCCACGCAGTCTTTTGAAATGCCTACTATCTCAAGAGTCTCTCGCACCTTCAATCGGCGGTCTGCCAAAACGAGATCGTGGATTTTTGTCACGTTATCCTCTGTGGTTGCTATTTTCGTAGCACCTGGGCGTGGCTCATCAAAAACCGTAATGAGACCGCTCTAAAACTCGTTGAACTAATTTTTCACGGTCACCTTCGGAGGACAAATGGTCATACCCAGACACTGCATCCAACCGCTCTTTGATTTCACTGTGTGATTTCCCTTCCAAAAACAAGAGTCGAATCACCGACCGATATTGCATCTTTTCCATTTCTTTGAAATCAACGGACACGCTTGCTTTCACAGGCTCTCAAAACAGAACTATAAGTCCGGTCCGGCTGAAATTTCGTCTGTAGCCGTCTACAGGAACATAAAACTCTGTAATGTATTTCTCTTGCGATAGTGGCACCATCGGGCAGTGAGGCTAAGTACTTATCGGACCGCAACATAGTAACATAGAAGTTGGATTTACTTATTTCAAAGAAAATTTCAAAAAATCGATTTTTCTAAATATGAAATGGTGATCGATTGGTGCCTTTCAGTAGGACAAGTATTATTCATCGTATTTGGATTCCTTCTTTATTTTTTTTATGTAACTTCTACATGGGAAATACAACACAAGAATATGTTGGCCTTCTGCAACAATCAACTGGAAAAATGCAACAATCAACTGGATGTACTTGTCATTATATCTCAAACAAAATATGCCTATCGAAAAATTTCAGCAAGGACATGTGCATGAAGATGTCTGTATGGTATAGGAAGTGTTAGCAATACCGAATCGTTTCATCAAGGGATACACGCTTGTGCTAACAGCAGCGATTCGAATAGTCGTGTCAAATCGCTTCTTATATTCATGGGAAAAGCTGAAGCCCTTTGGTAACAAATTGAGAGTGACCAATGTTGGTACGAAATTCTTTTTGATATGGCAATTATGTCATATTCGTACCGCTTCAGAAATCATTGGATGATGTTTTTAACTCCCGAACCCGAGGCTTATTTAGCCCGAAAGATGTCGCTAACAAAATGAGAAACAGAGTTATACACCGATGGACTTTTTTCTTTTTTTAAAGGTGTATGTAAGTCACTCCTAAAGAAGAAGTATACAATAGAAGCAATATATCCTTAAGTATATATCCTTATTTATTCGAAACTACATACCGCGCAAAACTTCATACCATTGTGTGACCACTGCAGAGCGTTTAGTGCGAATCAACTTGTAATCTAACGGTATTCGACATCAATCTGCCAAATACGTCGGTATTAGTATAAGCAATACTTGTTCGAGACAGAAAATAAACACAAAGGTGTGGAAAGATTCGCATTAACATTCTCTTAAATTTCGTATTCATATGCATTGACTTACATTCACTTTAAAGCCAGGATATTATACTCACATTCATTTAAGTTTAGAAAGCTAGCCATTGCGATCTCTTTCTTAATCGTTTAATTTACAAGCTCTCTAAAGCTCTTAAAGCTCTCTCGTTTAATTAAAAAGCACGCTGTTCTGCTATATACCGTGTTCGTATCTTTATTTTTAATGCCCCTCTTGGCAGTTAGCGCTTTTGAGTAGTTACTCTATGCTTCGAAAAGCACCAAATCTAACGGTATTCGGCCAACATAAGTGGAATTATATTTGGATTGATAAATTTCTTTCCTATGGATTCTTTGTTTGGGACGAAACAAGGGTACCCGTCCTACAGCTTCTACGTGAAAACACAATAAAAATATAAATCTGTTTTTGCTTTTAAGATCGCTTTCTCTTTCTTCCCAAGCAGATGCGCGAAGATTTAGCGCTGTATGTATCTACGCTGTGGGACATACAAGATACTTGTAAATAAAGTTACAATATAAAGTTTAGAGCGCTATCTGTATACTATCTGTACCCTGTCTTGAAAGAATGCCTTGTGGGATGAGATCATTGATATGTCCTTTTTACATTGTAAAAATGTCCTTACTTCCGTTCGAACGGCTCCAAACACTACATCGAAAGAGGAAGGGGATGGTTATTTTATGTAATATATTAATAAAAGGAAAGTTGTACAAGTAATTCCATTTTTATTTTCGGATTTCATTTTCATAGTCACAATGATTTGAACATGTTGTTTTTAACCTAGATCGATCAGCAGGTCTCAATAGCTCAAATTTTCACCAGAACTTTTCGAAAATGTTTGGAAAGAGTGTTCGTGAAAACCGTTTTCTCCTACAGAACTTGCGATTGCCTTGGAACACGATACAATTGTCTAAATTTCATTTGGAATCGGAAATAATAATGAACTCACTGATTGCAAGATAATTGTAAACGTATCCTCAATTCTACAAGTAATCAGTTCATTAATAGATATTTTATTAAATACGTTCCGTTTATTAGCTATTATTAATTTCTTCATTAAGGATATTTATCCTGAAATTAAACTAGAAATGTATTTCATCAAAATATCAATAACACAGTGTTAATCAACAAACTACTATCGATAGTAAGTAAATCTGTGAAAGCAATAAATAAGGATCCAATAACCATAACATATCTATAAAATCATACGAATTCTGAATAAATTTCTATATATGCTACACAACTGTTAACATGTTCACATGTTAGACCAACTCAATTCTAAGAAAATCGATTTTCTTGGCTATCCAGCTGCCAGCTTAAATAACATTGAATCATGTTCTGATATTAGTCAGGATGTAATGAGATACACGGAAAAGATGTGGATGAGCGATAGGTCAAGAAGGCTATCAACAGAGACTAAATCATCGGAAACGGAAAACAACATTTCGAACAGGAGTCAATTTAAGTTTTTAATAGGATGCTCGTATACTATCATGGCTTAGATTGTAGGAAGGGAGTTGAAGGGAGATCCTTCTTCTATTTGATTCAGTAGAAAAATAAGCGCTCGCATCTGATCTCAAACACTAAATATCAACCTATCAGATGCCTTTTCTTCCTTGAATTATTGAAGTAACTCATGTATTGCTAGGACACCGAGGCCATGATCTGACTTTATCTGTTTCGTGATCAATGATTATAATTGGTAGAGTGTAGTTTTTTTGTTTTACTACATCATTACTTCACTTTGCCAACATACATTTAAAAAAGAAATCAAAATCAATGTTCAAAGCTTAAATATTTAAGTGCATCCTGATGGAGACCGGTATATATCAAATGTTTCGCTTTCCAAAAAGCCCTGTCGCGCCAATGATTAAATGTCTTTGAACTGAAATTAGAACTCAAGTCAATTTCTGTCGACTGTGAAATGGGTAACAACCAACTTGCAGATAACAATCAAAAATCGGTAATAATCGATTTTCTTAGGCTCAGAAATAAATCCTTTGAAACATGCATTATAATGTCCAAATGTCAAGGAAGAAATTTATTTTTTCATTTATAAATAACAAAACCAGCAAGCTGTGTAGAGTCTAATAAACAAAATACATTTTCGAATCAAACCTATTTTGACGTCAAGCTCTACTCATCTTTTTAATTCCTTTCAACCTTCAATACGTTTAAGTTCATATTACTGATAACGGTACCAAATAGACACATTGTTTACTTCTACATGCCAAGATACACATATTAAAACAAGTAACTTGCCTTATACAAAAAGTGACGTCTATTATTGACGCCTTCGCCCTTCTGTAAACTGTCATTAGACAATGCTGTACTTACAGCTGCATCTTATTTCAAAACTATTTTCAACTTCTACCTGACAAAGGAACAAGTACTATTCGTATCCTTGCTGTCAGTCTCTTGTTTCCAAATAGTGCAAAGTGATGAAGCGAAAATAAGGATCAGAAAGAAGTGCTTGGTAAGAGCAGTTTACTTCCCATATCATGTATGTGATGCAACTGTACTTTGTCCTGGTGTTTTTATTTTTGTTTTTATTTGTTTTTGCCATTTGTTCTTCATGCCTCAGTTTGATTTCTTTTAGGAAGGCTTAAAATTCTTGTGTACTAGGATTTTTCATGGATTTCTTTCTTCCTTTTTCTTTTGTTTTGCTGTTTTATTTTGTTGGAATCCATTTCAACCAACCTTCATTGTTACTCGAGCGTCGATGTATGAAAGTTTTGCCAAAGTACTATGGCGCGATTGTTCGTAACTAACAAAGGACAATCAGGTCGAAGTTGAATGTAACATGCATTATGTGGATGAACAGAAAATATATGGTTGTAGGAGAGTGTTGTGCTATCAGGGAAAAAGCTGTTTTTAAGCCATTTATGTTTGACGCCTAGACGCTTAGTAAAAACACTAGAACTAGGATTTTAGTTCCGAAAAAAGTGACCGAACATACTGGATACTATCGTTCTTTGAGCATATCCCAAGCCTATATCCAGATAGCATGTGTAGTAGCATCTTAGAAGAATATCATGGAGGTTATTGGTTCATAAGGGTGACATTACCCCTTGCTGGGTCAGCAATATCATGGTTCTGTTTCCACCATTATAAACGATGAGGACCGTCTTTGTAAACTAGTAGCTCGTGAAAAATTAAAGGGGACAACTGATAAGGAACTTCAACTCTTGTTAAAATTAACGAAGGTCTAAGTAAAGAAGGAACTAACAATAAAACTAGTAACTTCATGCGCATATGCCGGCAGTGATGATCATTTGTAATCCAAATTAACTGCAATAACATCCAACAATATTGTCTGTCATACCTTAGCACTTGCGCCTCTTCACATGTCCTTTGAATTCTTCAAATTGCAATTCTCCAGGCAGACTCCCTGATCAATATCAGAGCCCGCATTATTCGCATACCTAAATTTTTTTTTATAAATGTAAAAAAATCCTAGGATATCTCCGAGATCTCGGATATCTGGAACAAATTTTCGATCTACAATCCTTCCTCATTCTTCTTCATTCATCACACCATCATCCAGAGAAAAGTATATAATACGGTCCGGGTTCTCCCTGCCCAATAAGTTCATCTGACGGTACATCTGACGTTCATCTGACATGTAATACATATATAATCTGTCAAATATCACAGTGCCAATACCTAATGTAAACAAGTTGTATTCAAAAAAGAGACATCGGCTGCCACTGAGTGACACTTACCCAGCATCACCCACTGCAGTCAAGGTATATTGTTGTATCTGCTTTAAGTTGGTTTACCGAAAAAAATTCTTGATATTACAGCTAACATTTTAATTTATAACATGCAGCAAGAAAAAAATAACTTATACAGTTAGAGCATTTTTGTTTTATTTTATAAATAAATGCCAAAGAATCAGACAGCTCTATAAACGCGCAAATGTCACTAATTACAACTGAATGAATCTGACAAATGACGTGTGTTGTAAAGTAAAAAAATTGTGATAGACGAGGTTTGCTTTAATAGTGTTTTGATTAACGAACAACATTCACTTGTTGCAGGAAAAATTGTAATACTTCTAAGTGACAGAAGTATTATATTTTTTCCTGTCACAATCCAGAAGAAAATTAGAGGTCTCAAGTCCCAGTGACACGGAGAATATTCGAGTTAAATTTATAAAGCTATTTTGACAGGTTTCAAAAGTTTGAGAATGTTTGGTCTAGAATGAAAAACCGAAAGTCCTTGATGACATGGAATCTTAAGCATTATTCGTGGAAGATCTATGCCAAACGAAGAAAGAACTTGCATTGAAAGTTAATGCAATATTATATACATCATCTGAAATGATTAAGAATGATTTAAATTTGCAACATCTAGAACCGATTAGTCATATGTGAACTTTTTGGAGCCAGGTGTCAAAAGAAAGATTTCTTGTCTCGTATGTCAAACACCATCATGAAATCGGAAAACTTTGATTCCCAAAGGGGAACATAACCTCGTGGTCATGCTCCAATGTTCCAAAAAATGTCATGCTCCAAAAAAAAACTAATTTCAAGTAAGACACAGCATGGTTTCGTCTGTTATAAATACTGGAAACGCTACAAAGCCATAAATGGCGCTCTCTGTCGAACAAAATTGATGAAAATAAGTCCTCAAAGAACAATGCACTCAAAAGTACTGCAAATACGATGAAAGTATTTACCTGCATGTTACTGATTGTCCTTATGTTGCGGCACCGGCCAAAACCTACTTGGAAATACTTGAGCCTTGATTCATAAGCCGTTTTCATTAATCATTACACTTTGCGATTATCGCTTGTGTTGATGTATCCTTATCACATGTAACCTTTGTGGTCTGGATATATGGCATCTAGCGAAGATGTTACGATACTAGAAATTGGGTCGATTCCTGTGAAGCCTGCTAAGATGGACGTTTTGCAAGAAATGGCAAAAGATGCTAGGATCGGAAAGAAATTTTATAGTACATAATTATTCCTTGACGATATACGATTAGTTTTTGATTTGAAAAACGTTAAGAACTTACATGTTGAAGTTCGAGACCCACAAAGCAAGGCCCGGCGGACCCAAGCCACCCAGAGTGAACTTACATGTTGCTACATATTCCGATGTGTAGACGACATAAAAAAAAAAAAGAAAATAAAAATCTCAGTAAAAAAAGTGTCAGATAAAAAATTTCATTAGAAAAAAAAACAAAAAAATTCTTGAAACGCTATTGAGAAAAATTTTCATTCAATATGATTCACTGGTTTGTCGTGAACATAAAGCTATAAGAAGGATAAAAAAATGTTGAGTAGGATAAAAATTATGAATTGAGTATTGAGGATAATAAAGAGAAATTGTGAATTAAGTATTGAGGATAATAAACGTGTATGGGGATAAAGACCCAGAATTCTAAAGTATTGAGGATAATAAAGGGAATCAAGAAGTATTAGCAGCTGTGTGCAGTGTTTAGCCTCAGAAGTCCTCGAGTCGCAAAATCTTTAAATTACAAAGCCCAAGAGAACATTTTGATGAAGATCGATGCCAAGAAAATAGTAAGCAGACAGCAGAGGCTGTCAGGACGCAGGACGGCGGAATTCATTGAAGTCCCGAAATCAAGCAAAGGTGGCCAGAGGTAGCGCAACAGAATTCATTGAAGTCCCGAAACCAAGCAGAGGTGGAGATTCGTGTTGGACGCAGCGCAACACAATTCATGTAAATTAAATATTTTATATTTACTTACTTTAATGAGTAAAGAGTAAGCTCTTTTCGTGTGTGTGTGTATGTGACATGGAAGGATCAAGACTTAAATAATGTTCTTTAGCCTCCTTGCCCGCACGGTGAGCTAGTCGGTTAAAAGTAACTTCCTTCGTCTATACCTAACTAAGTAACCCTGTCTATTTAACGTTGTTCCTTTTTTGCTGCAGGTGCGACCTATCGGTTGCCCCGACAATTATATATATATATATATATATATATATATTATTTATTTATTATTATTATTTTAATAAATCACAATGTTCTGTTAATAATATTCGATTATAAGAGCCGAAGTTGCTTTAAATCCTTTATGTGAACATTGCACGTATTTACCTCATTCCTCAATCGTTTTATTAACTTTGAACTTGAATATGTGACCAATGCAAGTGGTGTCAATAAATAAGAATCAAAAAGTTATCATAGTCTACCAAACCTTGTTATAAAAGCCAACTTTTAGCACTTGTCTCCTTTAATTCGATCCATGAAACTTTTTCATGCTGCATGTTTGTTTTGTTCTTTAGTTCTTTGCAACTTGCAAAACTTTTAATTGATACAAATGCTCAGGGATAATGAGACGTGAACAGAATATATATTTACTACCCCTGTATTTACTTTGTTGTTATGTTGTACATGCAGTTGTCGGTATAAAAGGATTTCAAGAGTTAAACTCGACTTATCTGGACCGTGTAAGCTTTAACAATTCAACCCAACTTCGCATGTGAAAATGATGAAAATAGAAAAAATATATTCAAGAGAGAATATGCTTTTTGGACTTCCCAGTTCGTGTCCACATAATATCCTCAATTTATTCACTGCTAGAATGCGAGCATTATGAAAGACAAAGTAGCTACAATAAGTTGCTCCTGTTAAATGATAGTTTCGTTTTTGTGTTCTATGTTATTGCAGGGAATACCGAGATGAATGCGTATTAAAATGAATTATTCATTAAGTGATACGGAGTAACACTTTCGTCTCAGGAGTACAGTCAAAGATTGATGATGATAATGCGACCACAAGGATGTGTTTAGATGTGTGTTGCTTGAGAAATATTTTGTTATTTTCATTAGTTATTGCATATATGAAAATAATTTTTTTTTCAGTTTTTGTAATCATCCCAGTGTTGATACGAATTTCATTTTCACTCAGGAGTAGCCTCCAGGACAACGTACTTAAGATATTTTTGAATTTGATTCCACATCGATGAGAATCCTTTCGAGAACGAAGTAATAAGAGAAAGTTATTCCTGATTGGTTTAAGAGAGAAACACTTGGAACATTTCAAAGTACACTTACGAAATATCTTAAGAAAATATGGCAAATCTCGTAATGAAAACAATGTGAGATAATTTTAAATTATTTAAAGTAAAATTAATATAATTAAATCGGCATATAATTGATTAAAAACATTATTCGACTATAGAGTCATGTCGAAATATTAATTTAGTATCCACAACAGCATAATATACCATAATACAACCGATTACTTTTCGAAGGAATATATATCGATCAATATGCTGACCAGAATTACCTTTATGATGGATTAACTAGCTTTACAAATTCCTTATTTTTCCTCAATTCCATTCTATAACCATTTTCAATTACATCGTTAACGGCCTTCGTCAATCATTAAGCACAGACGTGCCCAATGAGTTTCGTTATTCAATAAATGTTTATTCTATCAATCATCCTTTTAAGATAATATGTCATGATAATGATTTCCTTCAGCTCTGAAGATTAATTTCTACTCCTTGTTACCTATATTCAGATTCGGAGAGCTTTGCATAAATTAAAATCAAGATAATGTTATTGTTGATCATACCCTCGACTTCTCAGCTCTCTCTTGTCTCTCTCTCTCTCTCTCTCTCTCTGTGCACTTCTTGACATATTCTCGTATTTTAATTAATGGCCGGCTTAAGCTGGCTACAGGAAGATAATGGAGAAACTAAGCGTGGAAGAAAAGTGAAAGATGTTTCCGAAGTGACAAAGTGATAAGTTCAAATCGTTTCGAGCAACAAAACTTGTTTGGAATATTCAAATACGTTATAGGTGATAAGAAAACTGCCAGGAATTTAATTCGAACTAGTTCTTGGAATCGAAAATGAGGCGGAGAGAGAGCTTACGATATATTTTCTAGATTAAAAAGTATTTCCGGTATAATTTCTTATACATTTTGACACATTGTCATTGCAGAGTTCATGGATGTCCCATTCCAGTAACTTTTTTTCAAAAAATTCCAAAAAATTGAAATTTTTTTATTAGTATCCTCACTTGGCAGGGAGACTACCAGTTCCATTTGATGAGTGTTTCGTATAGTATGAATCACAAGATTCGTATGAACCATCAAATTCGCTTACGATAAATATGCATTCTGATTTATCTAAGGACGGTTGACTCACCAATTCACGAAGAAAATTACTCGTTTCACAGAAAAGAATGGCTACAAGGGAATAAAATAACGATATCACATTCCATGTTATGAATAACAACAAACCAATTTAGTTCTCTCCGAGCTTATCCAGTCTGACGTCAAATAAGACCTATTCACCGCATTGATCCTGATAACTAAACTGCAATAGACCCCCTCTACGCAAAAAGAGAGCAATCGATAACCGTTAACCGGTATTTCTTACTTTTTTAAACAGTGAAGTTTAACTCAAAAGGACTCATTACTCATAACATATATATACAATAACAAATTATATGTTCGTGAACAGGAGCCTGGCTCAATTAACTACATACCACAATAAACACTGTTCCTTTCAGCTCATAGTTTTCAATTACATGGTAAACACAAAAAAAAACAAATCCACAATGCGTTTGGTTGATTTTAACCATCTAACCATCATAGCGAAAAAAGAGTGCGATTTCATGTTAATGTCAGATCACCCGAATGAATGATGTGACAAAAGGGAGCTAAAGCAATAGAATATCCCTAACTGAATCAAGAAAATTGCTTGGAGATGTTTATTTCAAGATGCTCAATATAGTGTTCCGGTTTGCGACTACATTGATTGCACACAATAATCACCGTTAAAATGGATAAGAATACTTCGGCAGTTGTATATCCTTACATCGTCGTTTTATGAGACGGGTTATGTACAATATATACTTCTCGTGAGTGTCCTTGTGTCGTGTTCCTCACGTAGAATTTAGCAATCTGCACCGTTGGAGTAGATGATAATTATTTTGTCCACTACTGAGCTTTGGTGTTGTTACGCTTTCAAAAAGCTTTGAAACTTTAATTGTTATTTCACCCTCTGGATTGAGCCAATTGGAACACTCGCTTGATAAGACTATGGTGATTTTCTTAATTTCCGAATCCCATTACACAGTACACAGTACGAAACTAAAAACATCGACTAATTGATAAAAGATTAATTGGAGAATCTTTTTCAATTATTTAAATAACTTGATCCGAGTCCACGTGATGAGATAAAACTGCAAATAAGTCATCATAAGAGTAACTACTCATACAATTTACGGTTCCCCATTTAACGGTAGTCTTTAGGAAATTCGACTTCGACTTCAGCTTTGACTTGTTTACATTGGCTGGCAACACATGCAGTCTAAGTCGAAAATAGTTTGGCGCTTCAGTCGTTATCATACACGCAGCCTATTTAACGACATTATAACATATCTATTATAAGTCCGAGCGTTTCGATAAAGTCTCGATAACGTTGGGATTTCATAATATATACTAGCAAACAAAAAAAATTTCTAATGAACCAATCAGTGGAGTGAGCATTTGCTGTGACTGTAGAGATTGTTTCACTGAAGCATTAATTTCTTCCAACAAATTTTTCCAATTTTTCCCAAGCATCTACTCTATCCTTTAAAATCTTTTTATATATCACATATTACGTTCTGCGGCAGGGCCAATTTCTGTACTATACAACCATGTTATTCTTCCGGTTATGAACTTTTGATCAAAAATAACCTTTCCACACAATATCCTGACACCTTATCCCAAAGAAGGATCAAAAATCAACTTGAAATAGGTGCATTGGATTACTGGCGAATCCAGAAATGTTCCATTCCTCCTTTCTTCGATAGGCACGCACGGTATGTGGGTTCCCTTTAGATGCGCAGTCGTCTAGCCGAGCTAAACGTTGACTCAGAAAACTATAACCCTGTATGGAATCCCACAAGGGCTCTTACATCATTTCTGTTCGTTCGCAGTCATTCCTTTCATATCAACTGAGTTCACTTTCTTCCACAGGGTTTACTCCAGCGCGTTTTTCATTTCTCGTAATGTTACTTTAGTTTAGCGAACTCAATCCACGTCTGGGCTCGCTGCGCCTATCCTTGCCAACTCGTTCCCTCTTAGGTTTCCCTCTCCATTTCTGCGGTCAAGGACTGACGTGTCTTCCATCCGATTAACTGCTGGTTTCAATGTCACGAATTGGTACTAGTGGTAACTCTGCAAATGAAGTATTCAGCATTTTCATTGGATGCAGTGATAAAAAAGTCAAACTGGAAAACCGAAGCTCTCTAGTTTTTATGTTCGGCTGAGCTTTGGATAACTAAAATAGTGAATCGCGACTTAAGCTTATTTAGCTGTTTGGAACCCACTGATTTCATTATCTCAGTTTGCATTATTTCCAAGTCCTCTCTGGTCCAAATATTGACCCTATCATCAACCTTTGTGCAAACTACTTTTGATTATACGCTGTAACAAAAACCTTGGGTTGTATCCATTTCCGCCCAACTTGAAGGCAAAGAATCTGGAGGTGGGGCGTTCATTTAATTTAAGGTTTTTTTTTCAGGATTTTAACTCTCAAATTACTAGCAGCGCAGGCTAAAGGTCATCTGTTGTAAATGTCAGCCATCGTCGATTTTAAGCCGCATAGATAGTGACTTACTTAGATTACTGCATAATAGGCACCCTATCACAATACTTATCAACTACTTAGCATTCAGGTTGAATGAATTACTTCAGAAAATCTGTTTTTAGACTTCACTTCAAAATATGAATCGTGAACACTTGAATCCACCCAGGGTATAAAAATAACATAATGAAATTCGACCCTTATCCCTACGACCAACGTCACTTCACTTTTAAATGCCATTTTTAATGGAGTGTCGTCTCAAAAAGTCTCAATAATTCAATTTTCAGCTATAAATCCTTCGGGCGCTCTCTCTTTTTCTCGCCTCCTCATCTTATTTCAAAGTGTTTTAACCTTTTACTAGTTCAATAATATTCTTGTCTTGCTATTCCCTTGTCGTATCATTCATCAGCACTGGAATGTCAATGACGACAGAACAACAAAGATATCCTCCACAAATAAATGAGGTTTTATTTTTTCGCACGGATCCAGATCCCTTCAGATTTCGAACCGATTTATTGAATTAGTCACCCAAGAAATTCTCTTTCTTACGTACATCTGGAACATGATTAAATACTTCCCACAATGGTTTGCTCCTTCGAGCTTTTATTTTCACACCTGTCAGGTGTACGTCAACGTGTTTTAATGTCTTATGTATTTCTAATGGTATTTTTGTTGGCTCTTGTAGGGTTTAGTGTTACTGTTAGCCGAAATGATGAGGATGTGATGCTCAGGCTGTCCAGGAATTTCCTTCTGGTGCAGAAAATAATTGCAAGAGATCTCGTCTCACCTCAAGAAATAGATCCAATCCAGTTACATAATTTCTGTTTCAAAAAGGACATCATGTTCAACAATACTCACACAAACCAGTCATATAAAGGTTCGTCGTACGATGGCAGCTCTATACAATCACCACGGAGATTTGAGACCATTCACGTTTCTTCCCGCCAAATACGTTTTAATACAAGCGTCTAATTCCCGATAAAGCATAATGTAACAATGGATTTCGCTCTGACGTCCTTTATAGAAATATTTTCCATTTTGCACCTTCGTCTTTTCACCTCTTCATTTTTTGCGTTCTCCTATTACTATTATCCTCAACGAAATAAATGATGCGAAATACTGGATTGCAAAATTTTTCAATTTGTGCGGTACACTGAGTTTCCTTACCCTGTTTTATGAAAAATACGCAACCGGTGGTAGACGTCTTTTTCTCCTTTCCTCACCATTCTGTAGACACATATTAATGTTGATCAGCCTACCACGTTACGATTGTGCTTGCTTTTCTCAAAGGAATGCAATTTACCAGTGGTTTTATTTGCTCTTTTTTTCATTGCCCTGACATTGTAAAATGATTTGATATGATTTCGTGGGAGTCAAAAACGAAAATAAAATAAGGGAAAAGTCAATTCAAAGGGAGAGAGAAAGAAAGCAGTCCGGATTAAATGTGGAAATGTATTTGGGATATCAGTCACATTGTGTAGAATTTTGATTTCCGAGTAGTCGTTTCCGTTGAAATCATTAAGGGTAGTAGCGTAGTGGCTGACGTTTGGAAGGTTAGGCTTATTGTATATTCGCGGAATCATGCAAGTAATCGGATCTCGGGACGAACGCGGTGATTAAATTTAATGTGCTTAAAGTTATTTGCAAATAGCTGGTTACGTGTAGCAATGGTTGAAATTTTGCTTGAAAAATCAACATTCACATGTTATTGTTCCATAAAATATCAAAGGAACATTATTCACTGTATTAGTCGTAATCTATGACTGCCATTGTTATGACAAGACTATGATTGCTGTCATTGAAGACGAATGATTATCTTCATTGAGACTTTACTTCATATAGTGACTTTGTTTGACAGCATAATTTTTAGCAACACTATTGGTGTAATGCAATTTATGAGTTATCGCCCGATTTTATCCGATATGATTAAGTTGACTGTTGATATGATTTTTTCTTTTCAGGCTTTTGAATTAAAATCTAACCTAAATTAATCCCCCAAAATAGACCTAGACCAGCTTACACCAATTCACATTGGCATTAAATTTTGGTAGGATGTTATCTCTTGTTAGATGGCGCCTTTATACCTGATAAAAATCGAGTAAATATTAAAAATATATGTGTATAATATTCGTATATATTGTGTATAAAAATAAGGACCTTGACACTAGATAAACATTCTAATGCATAGAGTATATTGACAAACACGTTACATGCCTGCGTAAATGATAAACAATTTAATTAGATATATTTACATAAACTCAAGTTGTTAAAGTGCTCATCGAAATTCATCAAAAGAATCAACAGATCCTCCGCATCCCTGAATTTATTTGTTTGTCTTAGCCCCGTAACAAAACGATATGCCAAACACTTACGACAAACTGAAAATCGATTAAGCCAATGCTATTATCAGATTATTTACAAAACTTGGATGTCTTCTTCGAAGTTTGCACTATACTCATCCTGCGTCGTTGTCATTTCTCCAGAAAACTAATTTTCTCCGAAGATCATCCTGATGAATTTTTCTTATTACCGTAAGAAGCATTTTTCGAACGTTATCAGTTGAATGGGTTCCGCGCACGTTTAACACATAAAGGGTTATCAACAAGTTTTCCTTTTTTATGGTAAGGACGAATGGGATGAAGGATGAGCGTTACCTCTGAGATGTCTTCATGATAGATGATACCAAATTTAACATTCATTGCACTATCTGAAAGTTTTTACTACCAAAGTTTCAGTTGATTGCTTTGAATGAAAGGAATCTATATTGTTGTTGCCATATTGGAATCATGATAAATTGATAGGATGTCAGTCTACAGAGGCGTTTTGTTTAATCCAATTAATTATAGTAAGTCAATTGAAACTAATGAAGTAGATGGATAACAACAATTTTCCACTTATTTAGTTTTATTGAGATATTCCTTGTCGAAAATGAATTCGACATAGCACCAGCATGCTAAACATTGTAATGTAATAAGTTTTGCTTGACTATAAAATACATCCTTCGTGAAAAAAATAGATTATCTTTAAGGGGCATAAAAATTCTTCTTCTCTGTGGTGCGTTTGTTACTGAATCAATAATCAAATTTGCCGATAAGCCACAAAGACAAGTTAGAAGTTAAGAGTTCATAAATTAATTAAACATCAATATTGGCTGATCATCTCGAGAATTTAACGACAAACGGTGATGCCCTTTTCATCATCGCAAAATTTTCACAGCCATTTTGACGTTTCGCTTATAAACACGAACAAAGTGTAGAGAAAAGGCTATTTAATCACTGTCAACACTCTCATTACACTCATTTTTTGTCCCAAATAACTCAATTATTCTGACAGACATTTTGCACAAGCAACATTTACGTACGATAGGCATCTTGAAACACAGAAACAAACATACGCCTGACGGATTTGGTAATTTTTCCACAACAAACTCCGCACGCAGCGATATCTATCGCGAAACTGTTATACCATGCATACTCGCTTACAGCAAGGTTGAATTTAAGCAAGCCCCTGAATCAGTCCACATAGCTTAATTATGGCTTGATTATGTACGGTGGACTGCAACACATTTTAAAATTAGAAAAAAGGATCTTTACTTTACTGAAATTTTTTAGGGTAATTTCTTCCACAGATACATATGTACCAAAATTCCTGTTAAAAGTTATAAAGAGCCCTGAGTTATTTAAGGATAATAGGTAGTTTAAGTGGTAGTATAAGTGGTAAGCAAATAAGTGGTTTAAGTCTGTTCTTCGGTGATTGCGAGTCAGTTCACTCAGGCTAGGACTAGGTGCGCACGAATCAGGCAAAATTCTATGCACAGTTTTTCCAATGTGCAAGTTAATAGGCTCAAAATTACCATTTTCAGGCACATTTCAGAAATCATTGGTGATCGCGTCTACATAATAACTTTTGTTGGTATTTCCTCCCATCAGGAACTGAAAACTGTACAATTTTATCTCCGAAAATTGTAAATAAATGAAAAAACTTTTTTCGAATATTTTCAAAGTAGTATATTCATAGTATCTTAGCAAAGACATGTTCTATTTGAAAGTTGTGATTAATTTTCTCACAAAAACTTTCCGGTATCATTGCAAGGACTCCCCTGTCGCAAAGTGAAACAAACATTTTATTAGCTTAAAAGTTAACAACTTCAGAACATTACCATGCTATTGAAGTTCGCCAGTGGCGAACATTTTTAAAACTTTCCGTCGAACATGAAGAAAGTCTCGACATGAAAGTTTCACAAGTATTTTGTCTTTGTCTCTCCTAATTTTCCTTGCTCCCCACGATAAGCTTAAAGTAACCGAAGTCAAACTTTATCCTAGAAACTAATTTACCTTGGATGCACGCTTGCTCTCTTGTAGAATCACTTTTTTTTGACTTTATGGAATTTTTAGCGCTTGTTACATGCTAGTGATGCAGTTGAATTCTTTTAATTATAATAAACTGCTACATTAGTTCCACCAGTACCCTGAATGGGCGCTCTTTAAAAAATTAATTACATTTTGAAACTAATTTCGAACTTTTCAACGTGCATTCGGAAGTGAAGGTTTGCTGGCTATATCAACATGTGCATGTTATTATAAATTTTTAATGTTCCGAATAAACATTCAAAAAACCTTTATCCGCTTTGGAGCAAGTCATCATTACTTCATTTTAATTTCCATTCCATTTAATATCAACAAAATACCATAATCCTTTTGAAAAGTTTCATTCAATTCAATTTAACTTTCAATCCATATCATTCATGAATATTAATGTATCGTTTTAATGCATTGACATTAAAAAGCATTACAAGGACTCGATTTCATAAATCTCTCAACAAATTATTTCCGCCTCTCCATCATTTTATTTTCAATTCGCAATTATATACACGATCTCATTACATGCTCCTTTCAACTTGCTATTTTGTCAACAGGAGACGTATCATTACAACTACAACGTGGTTACTAATAGTCTTTCATTAACAATCAATTTATTTAATAGGACACAAATTTATTGTGTTATATGATTATGACCCTAATCACCAGCCTGAAACAGAGAACAATATGGCAAATAAAATCAATTATGATTAAATGTCACGAAATAAAAATGGATAATAGCAAAAATATTAGCAAACAATGAATGGCGAGCGAATGTTAGTCATGGCGAAATCGATGAAATCTGAGGCCTTGATTAAATGTCTTGAAAGAATGTTTTTAGAGATGATGACAGGAATAAATGTGTTTAAGAAAATTTACTATGATTTGAGAGGTTTAGCTATAAAATAATAACACATCTGCGCATGTTCTCCCTGCCAGAAAGCGATAAGCAAAGGATCCGACCGGGAATTCCGCAGCTTTCTAATTGAATAACGTCAGAATGGAGTAATTTATCGCTAAGCGTATACGTCTTTACTAAGATATCTTATTGTTACTATATTCTCAATTTTTGCCCCATTATATAACTACCCCATTTTCTAAATCTTATTTCCTTCTCTCAATGATCTACCTCTTGGTAACACGTTTAAAGTCTGAAAGAAAGGATCAATTTATTCGATTCGGCAGAGTTAGTCGTCACTCCGTCGAATAGCGCCATCATTACCTTTTCGAGTTTGTGCTTTTCAAGGGATTTACATTTTATGTCCAAATCAGAAGCCGCTAGATCATACCTGCTCCATCGACTGTAACGATTACTTAGACAGCCCCCGACCTAAAAAAAAATACAATCAATCAATTCATCAAAATTCAATCATATTGGCCAAAGGAGAAATTCAGTTATAAGGCGTAACCTTTGACATAAACATCTTCAGCAACTTGAACTGTCAAAATAAAGCTATTATAAAACAAATCACTCATTGTACGTTACACGTCTCAATAAAGATGACGGACCCAATATGTTCAACATGTTGCACAAAGTAAAAATATAAACAAAATAATAAATTAAATGAAAAAGGACATTTATGGAAGGGTTTTGTCGTGCAAGTGAATATAACAAAGTATCACTGAAGCTGTTTCGTAAGGCAGCTCCTTGTGTAGCTTAACAACCAGGAACAGAGGTTTCATGAGGACCAGCCTTCCATTACAAAAAATATGCAAATATATGCGATTGTACACACCATAAGCTCCTGGAAACCGAACCAATATTATGTTTCTCTTGCTATTATGTAAAACCTGCTGTCATATTAACTGCCTAATGCACTCTACTTCACCATCGAAAATAAAGTGCCAGTTTTATGCAAATATTTAAATTGGGAAACGAAATAATGGTCAAATCTCCACGCCACTACTTTTTTCAAGCGGCGTACAAGTCCTTTGGGATCTTATATTTCTAACAAAACATTTACCGTACAAAGAAAACATTGGAGTTGATTATCTTATAAAAAAAATAAGCAAATGCAGGCATTCCCACGACTATCAACTCAACGATCCATTACGAATAACATTCCAAGAAAAATATCCTGCAATGAAAATCATGTACAGTGGAAACGAAAAACATATTTCATAAATTTTCCACATCACGTTCAATCGGTCTTACATACTTGTTCAATATCAATAACAATAGTCATTTCTTATTTATTGAAATGTGTCCAACATTTTCTAAGTAATAATAAATAATGATGTTATACTAACAAACATTCAGTATTTATAACTCCTTTTTGTATACGTTTGCTCCCATTTTTTTTTTTCTCCTTTGTTTTGCCGTGCAAATTGATTTGCTCCTCAGCACAAACGAAATGGTAATGGCACCAGTGAAAATAGATGAGGGAAGTTTTCGGGCAAACTTAAAAAGGTAACAAGTCATTAGTTAACTGATTTATGGTTGTTATCCTTATGCGCACCGTTCATATTCAACTACTATGAAAATGCTCACTTCCAACGTGTATAAATCATAATTTATATGGGGCTTTTTCTCGTTTCAACTGATTTTCATTGGTGGAAATATTCAACTGATTTTCGTTGGGGATTTTCTTGGATTTCCAATTTACAGTGAATGTGCTGAAGTCCTTGAACAGAAAAGAAAAATATGTAGTAGTCATCATCTACATGCATACCAGACGGGTTAGAGGCACTCACTATGTTTTTTTTTTTTTTTAAATAGCAACAAAACGTCTTTTTGTTTTCTATCAATTTGAGTCAAAATAGTCTGCGCCATACTCATACATGCATGATATCAAAGATTGCCAGCTAAATGTTTGGACCGATGACTGAAATATCCTTGAGGATTGTGATGAAAACTATTCAGACAACGTCCTAAAGGCGTTGTTCTGCCAACGGTCTCTATCATAACAAAATGCAAGCCGCACGATCTGATGAATATGAGGAAACAAACCCTTTAAAGTGTTTTTTTTTTCTTCTAACAATCAATGTTACGAATAACACTGTGCTTAGAAGAATCACTACGAAAAGAACCAACTTATTCCCATTATAATTATTTGCACCAAAATTGACTCCTCCTAAAATTAGACAAACTACTGATTGACTAATATAAAAGTGCCTGGTAGTCTTTATTTTGCGATCAATTCAAATTGGCAATATTTTCCTTAATGGTGTCAGAAGTGGGAATCGGATATACAGAGAGAAATAGCAATCAGCATCCAATGATCATCTATGGATGGCAAAAGTTCGTAATTCTTTGAAAGAAAACTTCTTACATTCAGTGTACAATGCCACTCTCCCCTACTCTCTTTTATATGCTTGTTTTCGGCGATATTTCAACACGCAGTGACCTTATTTGTCAACAGTCAAAAACATTAACTAATTTTATTTTACCATTTATCTTTCCAGGTGACATTTTTCGTGTAACCTAAATAGCCCTCTCTGGGTCCATTTAGCAGAGAGAGAGCGAAATAGAAGAAAGGGTTACACAGATTGTGATTTAACTTTACAAGCTTATTTTATGATGAAAAGTATTTCGTAGTTGATTTATTTCAAATTTTTAAACCCTTCTTTACAGAGATTAAGCTTCAAGTTTTGGGTTCATGGGAGCCAGATCATATTAATTGAATCAATATGAAATTTACTACAAATATTCCAACGTTACTGAACAATAATTACAAGAATGAATGCACAAGGACATCAAAATATATTTAAGATTAATTTATTCAATAATTTGAACAACAATTTTTATCAGCTTTTAGTTAAAGTTTAAGAAAAAAGTTAAGAAATTAGTCATCCAGTCGATAATCATTGCAGAAGACTCAAATTGAAATCAAAACTATTATTAGAACACAATCGTTTCCTATTACCTTCAGTTTTATAATCAAACTTTCCTCGTCTTCACGATTTTATCGTGTGCCTTAGAACTCGCTTTAACATTCTCCAGGACAAAAGGATAACTGTCACATTTACACTGCTAATTTTTTTTTTTTTTAACAATATGGATTTTAAAAGAGATTTCTTAATTTTAATCTCCCATTGATTCATTATTATTTCGAGAAATTGGAGACAGGTCAAAACAACAGAGATAGTCTGATCCTTCGGATCCAACTGAAATAAGCCCTTGTTTTAAGTAAACTGCTTAGATTCCTTATACTAAACCTTATATAAACGAATGGCCGATACATTTCATTATTTTGTACACTACCCCATATGTCGGACCCGATGTTAAACTTTTCCTCAATGTTTCATCCTGCCATTACATGTGACCAAGCATAAAGTTTCGATACCCAGGGAGGCATTGAAGATTTATGGAAGAAAGAGTTTAACTTCTAGAAAAAATATAACTTTAACGTGTACATGTGGAATCAAATACCATAAACGTGGGCATATGAAAGAATAAAGCATTAACTACCAACTGAACCTGAGTGCCATCGAGCAAACATATTGTTGTTTATCAGTGTATTGATGTGTGAGGTTATGTACATTTATTTGTTCAAGTAGAAATATTGGATAAACATTGGAAGCTGTACTAGTTTTTCTTTAATAATTCAACTCGTGAATATGTTGTTTGATTTATTGATGAATGATTTCAATACTGTTCAACGGATATAGAATTTGAAATTTAATAGTAGTATTTTGTTTACAATTTTTCCAACTCTCTATGCGATAGAATGTTTATTACAAAAGCATACACTCAATCTTTCGCGTATTAAAATAGTTGCTATGATACCTGTAACTAAATGTCACAGACCCTGGACTCAATTGTCTCTCGTGTCATTTATTCTTGCGCTTACGTTTCTGAAGTCGGACTACTATCACCTCTCACAGTGGTTGATAACTCTGGATTAAAACTGAACGTCGTTTCTATGAAAAACAATCTAATTTGCCTCTAAGTTCAAATTGAGAAGATTCAAACACATATGACCGGTAAAATACAACAAGTGAGCTGTGGTGCCATTGATTATTATGATTATTTAACATATTTGACAAGAGGAGCTGAATCACAATAAAACGCAATGACAAAAGACAACATAAACATGACAAAAGACACTCATGTCTGTCATCGGAATCATGCGCTTGATCAGTGGCTAGGAATAGTCCAATATTGCCAACTACATTGCAGTTGGATTGCAACTAAAAACAGATGATGATAAAATTGTTAACGGGAATTTTACAGTACAGTAATTGAGCCTATAATTACCAGCGAAACAATAGTATTTTGGCCAGCACCGTGAATGCACAGCACAGACTGAATGACCTTTAAAATCATAAGTGCCGTTCGGACTACACCTAAAGCTGCATTGGAGATAATTCTCATCCTCAGGGATGTTACTTGCGAGGATCAGATTAAAACCTACCAAAATGCCATCAAATCACTCCCAAATATATCATCTCCGCATTTCGGAGCTTATGAAGAGAGAAGAAAGCTTAAGGAAGATTATCGGATTCGACCGGAATTCTATGTAAAGATCCATCTTGATCCAGAAAAGAGTGACATACGATGCAAACTTAGAGCTCTAAAAGTGATATTGTGGTCAACATCCACAATCCTATAATGGATAGTAACGAGGGCAGAACAACTTCTTGGGAACAAAAGTTAAAATTCAAACAGTGGTCAATATTCATTATTCATTATTATTCAAAGAATTCATTATTTCATTCGTAGAGCAAAAGGGCCTTGCACGGGAAGGTTAACGCGGAGAACGTAATAAAAATTGGACAAAGAACGACAAAGATGCAAGGGAATATGCGCTGACCATATTTGGCCAAATGTTAACGTAACGTTACATAAATAGTGAAGAGCAATGATGACGATAGATTTCGTCTCTTTGATTGCCACTTTTTCGAAATAAATAGCTTCTACTTTAATCGATTGAAAAGTTCAGATGCGTTTTAATTTCTTTTGATTGACTGCTGAAACCTATAATACCAGCACTAGTAGCAGTGGTAGCAGTAGTTGAAGTAGTAGTAGTATTTCATATTTAATAGTTTACTAATGTGAAGGGGCTCCTTTTATGGTCCCTTATAACTATATCGAACAGTATTTTTCTTAGAAAAATTATAATTACGGTTAAGAAATTTTTGAATTTTTGGCAGAATCGTAAACAAAGGGATAACATGCTTGCTTACTTCCAATACTAACACAAATAAATTAACTTTATTAATCATTGCAGAATGAAAGGATAATGCAATAAAAATAATTATCAATTTTATTTTAGGTTGCTTTCAAATCAAATAACATCGAGGACATTTTTCTACGTCTTCAAATAAAACTTGCACAACAATCATAGATCAACTCTTCATAATTGACCAATAAAAATACTCTTTTAAAAATCCTTAGAAATTAAATTAGTAGTACTTCGGCCCATTTTTCTTGTTGTATGGTCCATTTTCAGGGTATCTCGTTGGATATTGTGGAAAATTATCAGGATCATATTGAAGTGTATGAGAATACGGTGGCGGTGGCTCGTGTGGATCTTAATGAAACGTATAGTTGTATTCAACGATTAAAAGGTTAAGCCCAAACAACCAAATAACTATTCTTACCTGCAGGAAAATTTGAGAATTTCTTTTCATTTCGACTATGATGTGCGGTGGCGACAGGAGCAAGAAGGCTTGTTGGTCGCTCCATCATTGTTTCTTTGCTGACAATTAAAAGTTTAGTAGCACCTTTTATCACCACACATGAAAAGCATTCCAACGGAAGACGATGATAAAATTCAGTGAAATGATTGCCATTTATATGTATTGAATAGCATCCTTTTGTTACAATTATATCTATCTGGTATGTGTCACCCGGCCGAATTGGACATCCACCAATACGTTCCTCAGCTCCCCATTTACCATCATGAAAATGATTTCTTACAATAACACGCTCGGATGGACGAACACTTAGGTGTAGTACGATGTTGCAATTTTTAGTTTCAGGAGTATTTTGAAAATCTATTGTGAAACGCGGTGATGAAAATGTCATCATTCCTTTTATGGTTAAACGAAGACCAATGAATAATCCACCTGGTATGTGTCCAACGAAAGGCACGATCTAGAAATGAAAATATTAAGAAATACTTAAATATTGCATTGGGAAGTTCACAAGGACAACGGAATTCTAAGGTTACAAAGTTCTAAAGTTTTAAATTTAAAATTCTCACAAATGCCATTGTCATTGACAATAAGATCTGTCATAATATATAGATGACAATAGGATCTGTCATAAGATATAATCTTCTCGCCACACATGCAACCATAGCTAGGCTGATTCGCGATGAACGTTTGTATTAAGATTTCGGTTTTCATATTCCTTCACAAATGTAATGACATCATCAGGAATTCATCAAGCTTTCACTATGAACGTACCTAATCTCTACCTGAAACATTTGCAGGAAACGATTCTCGGAAAAAGTTGACTATTAAGTGTGAAGCGAGTGAGTGGGAAGTTATCAAAGTGATAATTTTAGCAATTTGTTTACGTACACGTGAAAAATGTCAAGCTCCCGTAAAACGGACGATGGACAATCATTGGACTTAGGCTAAACATAATGATACATGAACGGTTACCTAGGCAGTTGGGTTGTGAACAATACGCCGGTGTATGTGGGCTAAGTTCCTGTAATGCTTAATTCTGCACTCAGGCGCATGTGAGCAGACACTTATATGCCCTTTGTAGGTTACGAGGGATACATCGAGGGAATTCGAACGACACTGTATCTTATTTTTCAACGGATTATTTCATTTGAAGAAGCTCTCAGGCTTCCCAATGTTTTAAAAAGATATTTTTTATAGATAAATGGTTTGAATTGCACACTTTGACAACGTACGAAAATGCAGCTGTTTCCTTGATCATCCCCGTTACTACCATATGTAAAAAATTGGAAAAAAATTACCAAACAATTTCATTTTCGGTTTTTAATTTGATAAAGACAATAAAATCTCAACGCAATTTAGAGTAGAAATTCGATTATGTTATTTGCTCTGTGAAATTGAGTAGAGTTGGTCAAGAGATAACAATTGAAATTGCAAGACATTTTATAACAAAACCAAAATAAATATGACGAGTTGTCTTAAAAATGAATTCAAACAAGAGGAGGCCTACATGCACCATTCACTAGACTTACTGGATTATGCACAGGCAATAGAGCCATTATGTTGATATTGTTTATATGAACACTATAGCTGAGAGCCTCTTTTTATTTTGATTCAACTATAACAACACAGTTTTGTACCAACCCCGACAAGAGCCAAACTAAAAATATTTACCCTTTCTATTCTTCAAAATCGACATGACTGTCCGACTATCTTATCGTAATATTAATGCCAACTTGCTTATGTGGTGGTAAGTGCTTCACAATGAGAAAGATTGTTTCTACAAATGATAAAGTGCATACGATAAAATGCTAGAGAGGATTGTAATTAAAAACGTGAGACTACGAATGTATGTATTTGCCACTTAGCGAGATATTTATAAGAGATTATTTACGTTGTTTACTCAAGGATTCTTATTGTTAGTGCTGTTCAGTTTAGTCAAAAATTCACGATTAGCTCAAATGGCCTGAAATATTTATCAAACTGAAATGCAGACTAATGAAAAATTATTCTGTGTGTTGCCTATGCACGTAACATACATATATGTCACTGATATTTTCATCTTAAAATATCCAATTTTCACAGCAGATCTAATTTGTAGTTCCTGCTATATCTGTTAGTTATTTGAAAGCAACTTTACTTGGCATTTTGGTTGTAAAAGGTTCCGCAGGATATCTGAAAGCTGGTCACAAGTAGCAAACAGAACGAATTATACCAAAAATCAGCCAAATAAAAATTCACAGCTGAGGTGTCTGATATTTTATCGAATCCTAATGGAAGTATGGCGAAGTCAGTGTACATCAATTCTGGCCGCTGTATGTACTGTTCATTGCAATCTAATAAGAAGGCCACAATACACCTTAGCATATCAGTTATTTACATTGCACCAAGTCATAATACACAAATCCTTAATCCATCACTTTACTTAATATCAATGCTGCATAACAAATTTTTCGAGAAATTTGTTTCGCTTCTACCACACAAGCAGAAGTACAAGTTCTACATCTATCCTTTTAACGTGAGAAAAACCTACCTAAGGTCCTTATTTTAAGTCTCAATTGTTGGACCTAAAGCGAACAAACTATGCACAGGCCTTTGTTTCTGACTAAGTTTTCCCTTTCCAAGCATAAGCAGTACAATCTGTCGTTTCCACCTTTCTTTTTCCTGAACAGTGTTCAAAAGTGTATAATTTTCCA
This sequence comes from Stratiomys singularior, assembly GCA_954870665.1. Lineage (NCBI taxonomy): Eukaryota > Metazoa > Arthropoda > Insecta > Diptera > Stratiomyidae > Stratiomys > Stratiomys singularior. The sequence goes on along the minus strand of OX940881.1, from coordinate 4,581,148 downwards.
TTCTGACTTTCACTATAATTCATACCATTTTAGCTGGAATAACTGGTCAACTTGTTTTCTTGACAATTTTTTTTCAATTAATTTTTTTTTGTCTTGCCCCTATTAAGGTTTTTGGGAAATTTGCCTTGGCTAAAACTCCTACCATGCGTACCAAGCTAAGACTTATCAATCTCGATTTTCCAATGTTGACGTAACATTCATCCATTAATTCTTAAATGAATTACTTTGGCTTGTGATAACTAATAATAATTAGAAAAATTCTCGGATTTCGTTTTAAAGACAGTAAAGCAAATTTATGTTGCAGCATAATCGCCCTTGAGCGGTTTTGTTACTTTTCTTTACACATAATTGATACACCAATTGTCGGGCAGTTCATAACATTACTTTTCTCACAAATAAATAAACCATGTGTTCATTTCCAAGATTTGTGTGCACAAATGTCCTTCACAAACTACGTTTACCAAATCACTTATTGTTTTAAATAATCTGAGATCATTGCATACACTGAGATTTTGAGTTTGCTGCAATACAGGTCAGCAGTTTATGTTAGAAGACTTCCATGGCGCTCATTGTCTTTAATCGACTGTCGATACCCCTTAGAACTTTCAATTAATTTCAAAATTGGCTTACTGTTCATAGCGTCATCACCGTATGCCATGTGGAGCATTGAAAAAAATTTCACTTGCATATTTACCCAATTTTCTCACATACTTCTTTTATAATCACTTAAAACACGTACGTATAAAGTAAATGAAGATATCCAAGAGATCTGTCATTGAAAAACTGCATTATCATGCGCTGTTCCAAAACAAAAACTGGGTTCGTCTCCAACTATTTCGACCGGCACAAATTAATCATACTGCGACTTTTATAAACAGTCCTTGTGCTAAATAACTTCATATTTATGTAATACGCTTTTATGTTAACGCTGCCTAAAACATTTGAATCCTGTCAAAAGTTTCTGACATGATTTGAGTACAAATATACTCAATATCTAGACCTAGTGTCTTCCGCAATCACAACTGTCGAACTAATCCAGAAATCCTTGTGTAAGAAATTCAAAGTTCGAGTGTGACGAAAAATACTTTTTCCTGGTAATTTAATGAAGTAATAAAATTTAAAAATTTCAAAAATGATTCAAAATAATTCAGTAATAGATTATTAAAAATTATTGTACCAGGTAATTTAAATTTGATTAACTATGGTTAAATAAAATTGTATTGAATAGAGCGTAGATTTTGCGAGGATTCTCAATACGCATTTGAAAAATAAGACATATTTTGATATTTAGGATAACTTTTGTTTTTATGAACATAAATTATTTATTATTTTAATTCCTCTTTTCCGCTGAAAGAGACGCCTATTCAAACGCACATTTTGATTGCATAGACATTTTCTTGACATCAATATATTTTTGTTAACACTTCAACCGGTAATCTTTTTTTTTAATTCTGAAACGAATTTTTGGAAATTTTGAATACAAACAGAAAACGACCATCGTATTTCACACAAACTTAGACTCCTTAGCCTTCATAGAGGGTGGCTGTAATCGGCCAAAGCCCAAGTTATGCATAGTTCGCGTTCGCCAGTAACCACTATGTTTCCCTCACTATTAGATTAGGCAGATTATCCACAACAAATGGATTTGCAATACATATGTGTAAAGTGGAATCTAGCATATAGACGTATGAGTAGACTGTATTATGACAGAACACTGGTGAAGGGACTACATCTGAAAGAACTATATCTGTCTTCAAACATTTGTTCCCTTTTCCAACCACTACTATCTTACAAAGGACGAAATTTAGTTTTATAAAGTAATTCAGCAACATCAGCACTTACATCTAAGTTTCAATTATGGAATTCAACATATTCAATATTCAACATATTAAACTAGAACGTCTAACACCTCATCCTCGTTCGTATCTTATTCATTCAGGTGATTTCATTCGCATCACATTTCTTAGAACAGGTGTCAATGGATGCGAAATGATAAAAGAACGCGTATCGGCAACATTCAACATGATTTGAAAATCGTTGAAAAGTCAATGCTTTCAATTCGATGACGTTATCAGTATTTCTAAGAATATTGGCTCCAATGTTCCCATAGAAGCTTTGTCAAATCTTAAATGTCACCCAGATATTATTTACGCTGAATAGAAGAAAATACAATTGACAAAAAGAGTTTCCTCATAAAAGAAATGTTCGCGACAAAGACGATGACGTTAAGAAATCTTAAATGACTATTTGCAAAAAAAGAGAAAAGCCCAGAGAAATCATTCTTAATCAGTGTTAACGGTACATGCACTTATGTTTCGCGTGGGTTTTATTCACCCAAATCCTAATCCTTTTACTATTGCAGCACTCGACTTAAGGTCCTAGTTAATTCGAAAAATGCTTACGTAAAATCTCCAGGACTTCTAACTTTTATTCTAAGAAGGTGTGAACATCGAATCAGGATGGAAGGCTGGGACAACTGCTTTGAACCTTAGTTGATAGATACTACTGAGTTAGAGGTACAGTAAAACTTTTTCTAATTGTCTTAATCCAATTGAGTACAGAATAAATAAACATAATATCTTTAATTTCAAGAAGTGCAAATAGTAACATTTGAATTTAAAGCAGAAAAGACTGTAAATTCCTTGCACGAGAAATTTCCAAACTAGTGAACCACTAAATTGAATTCATAACTTTATCAATTTGCACATCATCCTCGACAGATGTCTGAACCTAATAAAAGATATTTTGTATTCCGTTCACGTCACCATATTGATATGATTGAAATCAAAGGAAAGTGCTGAGATCAAATATTCAACATTTCTTGTGGCAAAATGTGCAATTTTCGCTGCTAGATATTTCAGGTTCAGGATTAGAGAGCGCTCGTTATATTATTTACATGATTTCAACGGTAGTGGAAGGGATGTAAAAGTGAATTGCTCGAAGCAGGAATAAAAACCCCTTGTTCAGCAAATTTTCACACTGCGAGCAATGCGAGACGAATCAACTGGAGCACGATAAAATGTAGACAATTCCACATAAGGATCTACACATCCTAGCTACCGCAAATATGCTCGGTATGTGCAAACTACAAAATACAGAGCGTCAATTTATTGCAGCATGCTGTTAGGAATGTAGAAAAATCAAATCGTCACTAACACCAAGAGACGTCGTATCCTAATGAAAATCCTTTGAATGTAGTACTCTCTCGTTTGCCGTAATTACTAGGCTGTTTGTTTACTCGAACATTCCATATCCGCAGGTAGCTTTGTTCCCTATGCATCGGATTTGGTATTGTGTATTGATTGCTTCGTACTTTTCGCCTGACGAGGATATTACACGACAGGGACATGTTCAGTCTGCCAGGAAATTAACTAATTCATTGCTTGGATATCATATAAATCATCGATCATACAAAAAAAAGTACGCACCCGTGCCCGATTCGAAAAGTTCATATACTGGTTGTAGTGTCGATTGGTGTGAGATTAAGTTTGAAAGCTAGTTCGCAAAATAACAAGCTTGAAATTTTGCCAATGTCAATTAAGAATTTATGTTCAAAATAATTCTGACATAGATTCTATGCTATGAGTGAAACATTACTAAAATAATATTTACTGAATTGTCCACAATACCAGCGTCAGACCAGCGTTTCCTCGGTTTTCCACTGGTCTCCGTCCTTCAGTTTCTCTAACGAATACCTTTTTGAGTATCCGTTGTTCATCCATACGATTCATATGGCCAGCCCATTGCTGCTTCCTCAGTCTTACAATCGTTGAGACCTCCGGCTGGTCCAAAATTTCATACAGCTTATGGTTGTATCGAATTTGCCATTGGATTCCGTCAAATTTCGCTCTAATTATCCGCCTAAGGACACGTCGCTCAAAGACGTTCAATATATTTGCGGTCCATTTGTTATACCCATGGCATAAAACCGGTCTGATCTCAGATTTATCAAGTACTTTTCATCTTGCTTATTTTTTCTGATTTTCGCCCATTTTTTCTTTTATTTTTCTTGTAAGGTCCGGCCAGAAGTGTGTACTGCATTGTTGAAGATGATGCTGCAGAAAATCTTCAGGAACTAAATACCTGCAATTATTTGTTAAATATAGACATATATTTTATAAATATCCTTAATTTATTTCCAGTCGAAAATCTGATGACATTGAAATCGTAAATTTTATAAATTATTGAACTTTCACAACTTTGATTAACAATCTGTTATAATTATTAAAATTAATAAAAATTTTAAAAGTAACACAGCCGATATAACGGAATTTGTTCTTCTTACTTCCCATGCTTATCGTCCTGCTTGGAAAACGTTTAAATAGCATTAGAAACCCCAAAAAAGTAACTGAAAAGCTTCTTACCAGACTTTTCTTGGAAATTTTTGAATGGGCTTCCCTTCGCCGCATTAGAAACTGGCAAACTCATTGGTCTTATTGGATTCATCTCTTTGCCTACGTAGCGAAGCATTGTAGCACCTGCAATCCTTATGTACGAAAGATTTTCCATCGGAATTCGATGATAAAACTCAGCAAAATGATCTCCATTTATAAATATGGAATAACTTTCATTTCCCATCAAAATTTCTAATGTATAAGCTTGTCCAGGTTGTATAGGACAACCACCGATCCGTTCTTCGGCACCCCATTTATTATTTTGTAAATGCTTTCGCGCTATCAAAAACTCAAATGGACGAATACTCAAATGCAACGCTGTACCAGATTGGACACTATCACGCTTATCCTGTAAATCAATTGTTAATTTTCGCGGTGTTTGAGTCATCACTCCTTTGATTATAAGTTTCATGCCAACTCGAAGGCCGCCCGGTATACTCCCAAGAAATGGAATTGGCTGCAATTAATAAAAAAAATTTTAAAATTTGTTTTAATTTTCATAATATTTTCATTTAATAAACTACGTCCTTTAATCAACAACTTCTCTGTTATTGAAGTTCGTTTTGGTGTTGCCGCAAGCCAAAATTAACTCTGGGTAGCTTGGGTCCGCCGGGCCTTGCTTTGTGGGTCTCGAGGACGCGTTTCGGCTGCATACAGCCATCTTCAGCTCGTTCTCCGAGAGTTCTCTGAGAACGAGCTGAAGATGGCTGTATGCAGCCGAAACGCGTCCTCGAGACCCACAAAGCAAGGCCCGGCGGACCCAAGCTACCCAGAGTTTCTCTGTTATTTTATTTGTTTCGATCACCACCAAAGAATCAATTATCATTATTTTGTTTTTGCATGATTTCGTAATTATTCTGTTTTTTGCGAAAAAGAATATAATTCCATGTACTTACCGGATTGTATATTGGTAAAAAATAAACAGGAGTATCTGCCATTACTTCAAAAATTATCCACCTTTTATGCTAGGAAAATAAAAGCAAAATAAATAATATCCGAATAAATTGCTCAATGCGTCTTTATGTGTTATCACGATAATTTCTGAAAATTGTCAAAGTCACTGCCAGTTATTACACTCTAAGAGAGCTTTTAAGACTGATAACGATTTATCGATAAAAATTAAACTTTGGAAATATCTGTTCAACGGAAAATGTATTTATGGATAATTGAAATGGTTGTTGAATCAGATAATTTTTTCCCGGATGAGCGCAGAGTCTTGAATTTCACCTAGCTGACGCTAGGATCTAGGATTGAGCTTGAACTTCTTGTTAGCTGGGAGCTTTGTTTTGATGATTGATTTAGCATTGAATTGGTTACGGATAAGAATCTGCAGCTGATAGAAATATATCGACAAAAGATAATTGGAAAAACACGATGAAAATTTGGTGACGTACAGAATATGTAGAGATTTGTAAAGAGACTCAATGGGAAAGAAAGAATGAGGAACAAAATTTTTAACAGATAACTTAGAAAAATTAAAACCCCTGTTTTCCGCTAATTGAGGTAAGGAAACGCATAAAGTTTTTCCACTAAATGATCAGTAGTTAGTTAGGACGATACTCTCGGACAGTAAGTCGGCACTGCAGGCGCTTGCCTCTAACCGCGCTCTAACCGAGTAAATGTAAAACTAACATGGGTCCCTGAAAACAGCGGTGTAGAGGGAAACGAAAGAGCCAATGAACTTGCAAGAGCTGGATCAGCCGACCAAAATGCCACTAGAATAGACACAATTAAAGTGCCACTAGCAACGGTAAAAAGGAAACTAGACGAAATCCTCTGGAAAGACACAGATACGGCTTGGAATGACAGGAACGACTGCAGGATAAGCCGAGCTCTTTGGCCTCACCCTAATCAATTGAGGACAAAACAACTCCTAGGAAAACACCAAAATGGCATTAGAACATTGATGACAGTATTAACGGGCCATAATCTTCTAAGTCAACACGCCAAACGAATAGGAATCCGAACGGATGACACTTGCCAAGCTTGCGGCGAGGAGGAAGAAAGTACAGAACACTTCGTCGTAGACTGCCCGAGTCTGGCCAACAAACGCCTTACTTGGCTGAGATTTACTGGCGTAACAGAATTGGAACACTTGACGACCACAGAACTGGAGGAACTCCTTGGTTTCTGTAGGACGACAGGATGGACCATCTGTAAACAATAGTACTACACATGGGGAGCTAAGGACCGATTTCTGGCCTATGCTAATTTACAGCAAGTGGACCCCAGTACAATAATAATAATAATAATAGTTAGGACGATTATCTCGTTGTGATTTCTGCGACTCCGGACTCCTTATCAAATTGTAGTAGCCGTCCATTACCATCACAACATTACCGATCAAACACCTGAGAACCTCCATTTAGAAAGCAGGATTCACTGTTCGCCGCTCAGAAGCATTCTCATAGGAGATCACAATAAATACCATCACAATAAATACCAAAATAAAACGAGCAGTACGACTTAGGATTTTGATCGCCTTTTTGACATCTTTTATTGATTTTTCATCTTTTGCTATACATTCCGTGCTCTATGTATTCTGCTTGGTTTATTACTTAAAGAACTATAATTCGTCTCCAGTGGTAACCCTTCCGAGAAAATCTAAAGCAAAAATTTGTGCAGCATTTAATTCTTCCCAGCTTTGATGATCTGATGTCTGCAACAGTCATGAATCTTGGAACTTTTTCATTCCCAAAATAATCAAATATTCGAATCATATATATAGACAAAATGCCTAAACTAAATTCAACAGCTGCCATCCAAATGAGAGATGACGGTACAAGTTAAATTAAAGTTGAATAACGATTCACACATAATCAGGGGAAAAAATTCACACACAATCAGGGAATTTGCAAGGATCTAACCCCTTCTATACAGAGCTCAAGCTTTCTGGACATTCCATCGCACTTTAAGACCTCCTTTGCGATTCTATACGAAGCATAAAAGGTATCAGGCTACCCTGTCACTCTACTACATATTTCTAAAGTCTATTTCTATTTTAATAAAAATATTCCTATTTTGATTTCCAAAACTTGTTAACTGGATCAAAACTTTGAGGGAAAGTATCATATAAAAACAGTTTAAAGGCTCTGAAAAAATCATAGCTCAATATAATGTGTACCTAATCACCGACTGAAGATTTAAGAAAAAGTTTCAACAATATGGGCCCGAGAAAGGAGTCCTGTGGAAAGACTGATAAAATACAAGAAAATTATCATAAAGAAGTTATTTCCGAATAAGAATGATTCGAAATACGATCCAGAATTGCAGTGACCTATTATTCAGTAATGAATATTATTAACCTAATATTCAAATGAGCAAAGTGTGTAACCACCTAGACTTGATCTATTTTATACTTGTCTTGGTCTATGTCCAGTTACTACCGCAACTTCCACAACTTCCTTTCATATCTACAAATGAATTATAAAATCTTCCTCATGAAAAAAATTTATTCGCTTTTAACAGCATTCTTCGAAATCCAAACTATACACAATAATTAGTCATTGCTCAGTTTATCAGCTGAATATATTTCCGTGAACTTGTGGGTAATTTCTACTCGGAATCATGTTCCAACTATTCCGGAGATTTCACTTATCACGATTTTGATCTATCTCCAAAGGAGTTTTTTATGAAAAACATAAACAAAGGCATCACGCCTATGAACACGATAAGTATGAAAATAAATTTGTTTTGCTAATCCAAGATATACTTTACCACCGGATGTATAAATTCATATATGTGTAATGCATTCCCATAAAACTCAAGATTAGGCACTTCAACATTGTTATCGTAAATATTGCTATATGCGAGAGCCGATTAGATGTAGTATATCGATAAGATATCAATAGACTATAAGAGCAGCGCAAATGGCTGACTTCTTCATTATTTCAACCAATTAAGTGACCAGTGCAGAATTTCTTGAACTTCTACTTAAGATAATCATGTGTCGACACGGACCCTGTACTTGTTATAAGCCGCCAGCCTGCAGACCTCCACCGTGTGGCAAACCACCTCATCACAAGCCACCGCCTTGTGGGCCACCACCGCACCACCGACTGCCACCATGTGAACCGCGACCTCCGTGTGGTCCTCCACCACATCATCGGCCACCACCGTGTGGGCCTCCATCTCATCATAAGCCACCGCCTTGTGGACCTCCAAGTCATGGACACCACCATCATCGTCCACACTGTTGAATAAAATGACTTAATTCTAAAAACGAACAAAAAGACAAAACATCAGTGCATCAATAAAGATAAATTGTGAATTTCTATATTATTTACCGGATGCTAGTGTAAAACGTTTTTACAAAAATAAATAATAATTAGTACAATTCATCTGTGCTTTAAAAATTTGGTTGAAATTTTTTCGCAGTTAAGAAAATGTCCTTAAGGAGATTTTTCGTGGCCATTCATTCCGAAGTAAAATTTAAAGCAATTATGAAACGTAACATCATTTGCCATACCGTAATACAAAACGAATTTTTACCAAAACAAAAAATTCCAGTACTTAAAATTTAATGTAATTAATCAGTGAAACTTACTTTTATGTGAAGAAAAAAAGGTTCTGAACTAATGTTTCACTTAAACTTTTCAATCTAATCGAAAAATATCTTCTCTATTATAATCCTTGACCTACCCCTTCCTTCACTGGAGTAATTGACAAGCTCACGAGTGAACAATACAATTGTTCAGCGGGTGGTTTCAAATGTCAAACTACCACTTTGCAAGGGTCAATGTCGCCGCCACATAAATAACAAACCGCAACGAACATCCTAGTGGGATTAGTTTGCAGTTTATCATCTACTCCTATTTTGTCTCTCTTATCTACTACTCTCTCGGACATCATTGTCCTGACCAAATTGAAAAATATATCATGGAGAGAAGGTCAAGGCCATGCGCGTATTTACTCCATCCTTTCCATCATTTAAAAGCTTTTATCATATCCGATAGAAGGATATCATCTCTTCGTTTTTTTTTCTGTACGTTTATTCAGCTAGTGAAACATTCACAAACTCCCTACACATATAGTTGCAATACAAGCAAGGCTATACACTATCGATGACAACATTGGAATGACGCGATAGTTACCATGCTCAATGTCGAGGACACTTTGTAATATAATAAATTTTATAAGTTTGACAGAATTCTGAAAAATTGTTTCCAATATTTAAAAAAATTTCAGTATTTCAAAGAAAAATTTAATTTGAGCACAATATACGTGGAAGCATTTGTATCCTTAAAGTACAATAACTTTTATTGCATCTTGGATGGTAGGCAGTGCCACAAAGTCCCATTTAGTAAACCAGATCAGTCGGAAAATATGAAGCATTCAGGCACAGCGTATCTACATACAGCGATAACACTCTCGGTTGGCTTCAATCAGACAAAAATATAAAAATCACAAGTTGATTTGTATTTTTATTGCGTTCTGACGCAAAATCGTAAATAGCGGTACTTTTGTTTCACTCGAAAATGCGAGAAACCAATCCAAAAAGTTCATTTATTTTGGTCGAATACCGTTAGAACGGAAGCTTGTTCAAACTGTTAGCGCTGTGTGTACTTGCACTATGGTTCAACTAATCGCGAGTTTGGAGCCGTGTTCATAACTTACATGGAACCACAGCAAAATAAAATCCACGTTTCATTAATAGTGCACGATTTTAATCGATTCGTAACCGAAAAAATATCGTTCAAAAACTGATTGATAAATTGCGACACTCATTATCCTTGGCAAGCTATTCATATCGAGAGAGTGCTCATGCGAATACGATAGGCAACACGTGACTACACTACTTCAAATATAACACCAGTCAGTTTCCGGGCGCCATATGCTGAAGACGGCTAAGTCAGAGCTAGACAACAACGCTTTTAGCGCAGAACACCGTAAACTGACCTGTAGACGGGATCCAAAATTATCGTTTAACAAACGCAATTAAGTTGGTATCTGTAATACAACGGACAAACAACGGCTAATTCGACATGTGATGCAAAGGAGCCATACAGACAAGATGCAGAGTAAAAAAAGAAGGACAAAATTTGATCACTTCGCCAAAAAACACAAACAACGAACAGAATTATATGACTTAAGAAAAGGAAATGTTGTAACGAAATTAAAACCAAAGCTCTACAGTACTGAAATCCTCAAGTTAACATTTTGAACCAAAAACAACTCTCTGCAAAACGTACTGTCACTACCATAGTGATATTGCACCACTAGTGCAATATCACAACCATGTAAGTTTTTGAAAATCTTGACTAAAATATTATAACACAAGGTTGAAGTCAATGCCGACATAGCAATGAAATAAAAAGGATATTTCAGATCATAGGTAAAATAAAAAGAATATTTGAGATCGAATAGCTGCTATTCATGATAGCACAGATACAGTTATATGTTAAGATGTTCAACAATTATCAACGATGATGAAATATTTATTGACCTCAAGCAGGATAAACGAGTATAAATCAACAGTTCTCGCATAGGTGGATTCTGAGTCTAGGAGTTTCTTCAAAACTTCGATTGACGAGAGCACTTTGAGAGCTTTAACACTTTGTATCTTAATATTGCATGCCGAAACGCTATACGCGTCTAAAGGGAGGATCATTAGGAGATCCACCGAAATAAAGACCAAATGTCCAATTGAAAAACTTCAATGGACGCAAACTTCAGGAAGGAAAGGACCAAGACCAGGAGGCAAGCCCCCAAAATGATGAACGACTCCAATTGACCAATACAGTGTGATGCTTCTCCAGCTCCAAAAACGGAAGACACGATCAACAAATCAAGAAAACTGCATCTAAAACCCAATGTAGGCTATAGAGGCAAGACGCTACCATCAATAAAATAAGAATATAAAAGGATGAACGTGAAAGAATTTGTTACAAAGTGGATCTCTCGAAGCCCGATGCCACCAAGTGATCGAATATATCCTTCACGCTCATTTTTCATGGAACAATTACTTATTCCCGCCTTGATGTGATCCTGATACCAATGAGAGTTAAGTTTGTTTCAGGATTTGATCCAGAGGAATGATGGGATGATTATTTGGTAGATTTTTGCCTCCGAGTAATACGATTAATATTATCTACGATTTTAAAAGTAAAGAAAAGCAAAGCAAATGGTGTTAGTCCTCTTCTTCCATCCAGAGCTCATCGTCCAAATTTTCCCACTCCTTACACCCTTCGTCAAGAACTCATTTAAACAACTTGCCTAGCTTGCAACAGTTCCCATCTAGGATATACTCATTCCAACAGTAAGTCGATGAAATCAGATAGACAATGGAAATGATAGACGAAAAGCAAATTTCCTGGTCATAGCTCATCAGTACAAATCATTCTCGTGGAAATCCTTCTTAATCTTTACTTCAATTGAATCTGAATATTTACATAGCGAACTGTATTCAATATTTTCAAATTTTACATCCCCTTGAAAGAATAAAAAGATTCAAACAAAAAATAAAACTGCACACAATTGAAATGAATACAATCTCTGGCTTCACTTTGACTGGATTCCAACACGACTATGTAGAAATCCGATAAATTGGAAATGCCGACGGCATCTTTTGAAATCAATGCAGTCAGATGCATTCAAAGGATATCCGGTTTCATCATTGCTGTCCCGATTGCTGAACAAATTGATTTTCTGGGTAAATCAATAGCATTTCATCAGAATAAATGATTGAGTCGTATCATATATATGCGTAGATATGTCCGTGTTATTGATTCCGATACTTAACTTGGGAGGAATTCCCAAATATTCTTCGACGTAAATTGAGCATCAAGTTTAGATAAACGATTTTTGTCTAAATTTTGATATAGATTAATATGAGAACCTTCTGTTCCATGAAAATTAAATATTATTTTGTGCCCTTTTCCCCGTATTCGTAAAACAGACCCTGTTTTATTCTAAGGTTGTTCAATAAGTCTTTAGAAAATACGAAAAATCTGAGATAATATGAAGTATTTGCTGGGGCAACTTAACAACTAATGCTGGGGCAACTTTTGTTAATTTAAATATCACTCGAAAGTCGGCAGTATAAATCATAAATTGCAAACGACGCAGCCTAACCAAGCGCCACAGCAATACGAGGTCTGGCTATTAAATAACGAGACTGCGCGCCTAGAGGGAGCCGTAGAGGGGTGGGGAAAAAACGAGTAGTGCGTTGGGTATCTAGATATCTTGTTTAAGTACGTACCAAAACACGTTCCTGTCACTATTATTATATTTGTGCAGTAGCGGTTTGAAACGAACGTGTTTTTTCCTTGTGCCGAAAACCATGTGTGACGAAAAACAGGAGCAACGTATCAATCTCAAATTTCTCGTTAAATTGAAAAAAAACTCCGACTGAGTGTTATAAATTGTTGCAACAGACCTATGGGGACAATTTTCTATCTCGTGCGCGTGTTTTTGAGTTGTGTAAGCGCTTCAGTGAGGGCCGAGAGAGCACTGAAGATGACCAACGCCCAGGTCTCCCTGTCACTGTTTCAACTCCGGAAACAGTGACCAAAATCAACCAAATTGTGCTTGCAGATCGTCGAATGAGCATCCGGATGATTGCCGAGGCTTTAAACGCCGATAAAGAAACGGTTAGACAAATTTTACACGAGGAATTACACATGACAAAAGTCTGTGCGAAGTTGGTGCCAAAAAACCTGACTCCTGACCAAAAGCTCTTGTGTCAACAGGTCTGCTCAGATTTCTTTGAAAGGTTAAAAAAAGATTCCGGACTGATGAAAAACATTATTACTTGCGACGAAACGTGGATTTTTCAATACGATGTTGAAATCAAGTGGCAATCGATGCATTGGAAGACGCCTGAATCGCCCAGAATCAAAAAAGCAAGGATGTCCAAATCAAAATTCAAGGCAATATTGATGTTTTTTTCGACATTAACGGTATCGTGATGACTGAATGGGTTCCAGAGGGTCAGGCTGTCAACCAGATTTACTATTTGTCAGTTTTGGCAACACTGCGATAACGAGTTCGTAAAAAAAGGCCCGAGTTGTGGAAGAACAACTCGTGGATTTTGCACCAGGACAACGCACCTGCCCATAACGCGCTATCTGTGAAGCAGTATTTGGCCGATAAGCGCACTTTAGTGCTCGAACACGCGCCGTACTCGCCAGATTAGGCACCGTGCGACTTTTTTTTGTTTCCGAAGATAAAATCTGCTTTGAAAAGTATCCGATTTGAGTCGATGGAAGCGGTAAAGCAAAAAACGGCAGAGCTCCTAAAGGCCCTCACCAAAGAAGACTTCTAGCACTGCTTCGATCAATGGAAAAAACGTATGGAAAGGTGTGTGGCGAGGAAAGGAGAGTATATTGAAGTGGAGCATTCGAATGTAGAAAAATTTTTATAATAAAACCCTTCTTCGTAACCAGTATCGTTATTTAATAGCCAGACCTCGTACAACCAAAAATGATCTCACGTCAGTCCGGCGAGTAAACGGGTTTAAGGACATGATGCATAAATGATCAGATCAGACTCGCTACAACGAGTTCGAACATCCTTGATTATCATCTTGGCATCTGAAACGTGTGCGAAAAGTGGCTGCCGAGAAGGCTCATGTGACGAAGCAGCGACATGCTGTGAATTATAGAAAGGTTTTGACTCTCTGTTGTGAAAATAAAGAAAGCAATTATAGATTGGATTTTGACTGGACATGAAATTTGGATTATTATTGTGAACCTGAAACGACAATATTGCAAACCAGAGTTGAATTCCCAAAAATATTCCCATTCTCTGCAAAACACATGGACAATGTTTTTGGCGATAAACTCTTAGTCACTGTTTTCTGCGAAAGAAATGAAATTCTTCTTATTAACTACAGCAGAAAGGATGTCACTGAAACTGGAGAGTGCTTCGCTGTATCTCTGCAAGGTTTTGAAAAGGAAATAACACGGAATTAACTGAAAGCTGATTTTTGAGAGAGGAAAATTATCAAACAAACACCTGATGTAGCCCCTTATTAGCCTACCCAAGCAAACTTTCAGTATTCTCTGTTTTGAAAGCAGACATATTTATATCAATATAAAAAAAAGGTAGTTGGAATAGGACAAGGTCTGGGCTTTACAGCGATCAGGACAAAGTTCCAATTTTTTCCAAACTCTTTTGACTAATATAGAATATTGTGACCGAGCGTTGCCACAATGGAAAATTATGAATTTGAGTAGGCTCAAATACTTTGAGCATTAGCATATTCTGGTACTTTTCTTTTGATTAGAGAACAGAAGCAATACTTCCTGCAAGAACTATTTTGATGGAACAATATTCGACATTTTGAAAGTTAAAAAATATACTTCATACACTCTGAACAACCACTGATGCCGGTTCTAACAATTTGACAGCACATCAGTGCTTTAATCAACTCAATATGACTACGAGTATGTATGGCTTCTGTCATCTTATAATGCCTATTTTTGAGACCATGATGTCAATATAAAAATCGACTTTTTAACGTTTTACTAAGTTTCATTCAGAACAAATGGCTTCAACGTTACTGATTGTTGTTTTTGGAAAGTGTACATTTGATCACTTTTGACGAGCTGCAAAGAGGATGCTATGCTATTTTTTAAACTTCAATTTTATGATGCAAAACAATCTAAATAAAATAGTGATACTTTTGCTGGTTTTTCCCATTTAAAAGCCATGAAAATGGTTGTTCAAATTTAAATACTATGAAAAAGTAGTCTGAGTTCTATGCATATCATGTATATTTACTTCATTTGTCAAAAACGATCCTGACTTGTCAGCCATTTTGATTTAACTGTTTTAAATAGATTCAAATTAAATTTCCTTAGTCTAAGATGTAATTATTATTAATAATGACTAAATTTCAATAAACGTATCACATATTCCCGGTCAACGTGTTCAGGACAAATTCCGAAAAACTTCAAAATATCTAATTCCGCCCAAGTAATACAACATTCGCAAAATTCTGGTTATGTTTCATTTGAGATTAGAAAAGTATCTTAAAGACTACCAAATATAAATAAAATCCAACCTTTCGATCCAATTACGGATGTAATGAAATGCATTATCTAGAGAATATAATTTTATTGCTTGGCTCTGTATTCATTATTATCACACATATGTTGGTTCCCAGCTAATGTAAACCAAAGGAAATATTTAATAGCGCAATAAGTACCATCATCACAGCGTTATATGCCGTAACTTGGTCCAAAACGACACTTCATTTTACTCCAGGGATAGAGATGAACATTATATGTGTATATGTGTATTATGGTATACATCGCATCGATTGTGGTGATATGTCCTGAATAGAGTTGGAAAGGATTTTGAAGTTAAATTTGGTATGAACTTGTTTTATAGGGTAAAAATTAATTTAAGGTAAGAGCAACTGAATTTTTAACTTTCTTTTTTCGTAATTTTCAATTTTTATGTTATCTCGCCCACAGGGAATTATTAACATTTTTCGAAGATTGTTCGAATAATTGGATTCTCTTTCCTAAATGCTTTACAATATCGCTCTCTTATTGGCAAACTTCTCATAACTATTGACCACGCAAGACTTCAAGACTTTCAATGGTTTGAGAGAAGAACTTCGTACTATTTCTTTTGGAACTGCGTTCTGTTAGGATATCTAAAGATTCCGAGGACTTGCTGCTCAGCACACCCGTCAACCACTAGCATGGCTCGCTTTACATCTTTTGTGATTTTTTCTGTACATTCTTATTTAGAATGGGAAATATTAAATATATTTAGAGTTCTATTGCTAGAATAGTCCTGTCGTCAGTCTTATAAATCAAAAGACAGATCTGAGATAGAGAAATCGTAATCTAAACTGACGGCTCTATAATGAAGATGATTCTACAATGCATACCATGATTTTCGTGTTGAAAGTTTATTCATCCTTGCGAAAATCAGTCACCACTGTAGGCGCTCGCATCTTGGCGGACAATGCCGATTGGCAGACTAGTACTCAAAACTACCGTTAACTTAAAGGAAATGATCTTTTGGATACCGAGGTATAGAAGGTAATAACCGAGCGGACGAGCTGTCAGAGAGTGGTTCATCCAGTCAAAACGAAGTCATAGTGGACTCAATGCAAGTGTCACAAACAATACTAAAAAGGAGGATCTAAACAACGAGAAACACGAGAACGCCTTGAATAATCCAGTTCATCATCCACCTTTTACCAGCTATCTTACGCTGATCATCGGCTAAAAACTTTAATATCTTGATGCTAAACCCAAAGAAATCTTTCTTCCCTATAATTTATGTGAATTTTTCCTATTGAGATACAGTGACTTGCTGCTCTGCCAAGACCAAAAACCACATATTTTCATTACTTTATTTTACCTCGTACTGTCATTGGTAAATTAATTTCCTTCTGTTGCGGTTCGACATGTTTCGCCACTTTTTTTGAATATTAGTTACACGTTGAGTTTCAATACAAAGTCAGTGTTAAGTATTTTGGAAGTTACTGCGTTTGAGTTTTGAACAATTTAAACATTTGAAAAAATACTCTCAACCGCATATTCAACGATTTGAAAGCACCTTAAGTTAACAGAATGGATCTGATTTTCAAAAATAAAGTATTCCAAAAGGATTTACAAAGGAAAAAATATACCAATTGAATAATTTCCAGGGTTTCAAACATAGAACACCAGCTTCCCCTTTCCCATGACTTATTTCAAGGAACAATGCGGTCGTATCAAGTCTATCATTTATTATAATTTATTTACAATTTTTTAACAGCATCTTTCCAACAGACGAGCTCCGTAAAATAGCTATTAACGTTTACCTTAGTGAAATCCTGGCTCCGTAAATATAACAACTTACCATCAAAATCGCATTTTTCAAATGAAATTTCAATATGAAAATTTAATATTCTAACCATTGTTGTTCTTGTTGGTGGCTGTCACGGATGTCGTCATTTTCATGTTCTTCGTTGTCTGCCTCAGTATGATACCACAATGTTCCCCCTCAACGAAAATTCCACTTTGCCAGCGTAAACGAATAAATCCAACCGAAAAAACTTCATCCCATGTCAGGATGATGGATTGCCTGTAAGTATTGGAGGTGTGTGCGAGATACGCATCGAGTCCGCATTGGGTTTTAGCTTTTATGGAAATTAGAATTTTAAAGATTTTTTTTATTTTTTGAACTTCAGTTGTCCTTCGACTCTTATCCCTTCATTTGTTTGTCATCCTTTCCCTATTTCTGTAAAACAAGTGCATCAGAGAATTGAGCAACTAACAACAATGAGTAAGTGTTACCCAAAGAATGGAAAACAGGATATGCACAGTGCATTTCAGCTTGTGCAGTTTGTATCTCAGAAAAAAAGATACTAAATGGCGAAAACGATTGTGCCTAGCAGTTGGTACTAATTTTTAAATGTTGTCATTTGTTTTTAATCTTCATGATCAACGACAAAATTCCGCGTGCTCTGGCCGAATTTCAAAAAATTTTTAACAATTTTAAACTGTTCAAAACTAAGATATACAATATTATATTCAAATTTATTTTTTAACTGTTGTTAAGTATTAAATTTAATTAATTTTTGTAAATTATTAGCTTTTCACACCATGACCATCTTCTTCCCTTTGGTCTAAATAACGGGTTGGAATAGTATAACACGTATGAACAGAGAAAATCACAGGAGAAACTCGAAGGAAGTGATGAAATATTCGAAAAAATAATCGAATAATGACGATAATTTCATATACGTTGGGTTAAGTTCTTTATTCAACCCCGCCGTCGTTAGCAATCACACTTAATCTACTAGTTAGTTGAAAAAAGTCTACGTTAAAGTTGCAGCAGAGGTTTCCCATTTCAAATGTTCCATTGGTAAAAATTATTGAATGTTTGCAACACAACTAAAAACTAGATAAATAATTCATCCTGATTCCAGCCTCGCTTCATTACTATGAAAAAGTAAATTGAATTGACTTAAGAAATTGGACAAATATCAAAAAAATGAAGAAATAGGGCATCGTTTCTGGAATTTATATTTGAATAGAATCAATCGTTTACGTTAAGGTTATTATAAAAATACACAAAGACTCATTTTCGTCCAGATTTATTCGTATCTGAATTGAAAGCAAGCTCCTTAGGTTTTCTCTCTTATGCTCTGTTGATTATGTCAACAGAGCTTAATCTTATCAATTTTCTTAATCAATTAATAATCAATTATCTTAATCAATAATCTTAATCAATTAATAAAGATAATACGAGCGCACCCGCAAAGCAAAACAATTTTGAGAGCCAATAAATAAAATAATTATATTCGTTTCGACTGCAAACTTTTTTCTTGTTTATATTTGATTATCTTAGGTTGTTCTTTCATTTATATAGTGTCCTTAAAAATTCGTTTTATGAAACCGAAGAGAATATCAATCAGTCAAGTCAAGCCATTATTGTAAAATTTTCTTTATTCAAAACATTATTTAATCAAAACTACAAAATTAAATATTAGAACTTATAGCTTACTGTTAACACCAAAATTACATGAAATATGCTTAGCAGAACCCTTAAAAATAAAATAGATTAAGGAAAATATTTCTTATGAAACACTCAGCATGTATTCAATGCAAATCAATGGATCTAATTGTTGTATCTCCATCAATATTTATATAAGAAATACATTCAAAACGAAGTCGATATTGAAAATCGCAATAATGATTCCCATTCACCCATACTGAGAACTTATCACACCCAATAGTTATTACAATTTCATAGTGACATCCTGGTGAAATCGGACAGTGACCACTTCGTTCTTCAACGCCCCATTTTCCTTCGAAATGATTCCGGACGATCGTTTGTTCCTTTGGACGGATGCTCAGATGCAATGGTGTATTGTCACGTGGATTGATAGCAGGTCCATTTTGAAGGTTAATGTAGAATCTGAAAGTTTACAATTAATTGGTTTGGTACAAATGTGATCCTTCCAGGAGTTTAATCCATGTAATACTGCTATCGGTCAGAAGCAACTTTATTCTGTTAAACTCTTGTTGGTCTATTAACACAAATAAAATTTCAACATTGTCTTCTCACCTTTCTTCACCACACCCACAGGCCATTTTACCGGCAATCTTTATTTTGTTACCAACTCGCAGCTGCCTTGGGAACCTTCCCAAAAATGGGACGCACTAAAAGCAAATAACATTAAAATTTAAAACGTTTGTCACAACACACATTAATTATAAGACGTCTATGAACATGACTTTTCACCCCGAAAACAGTGATGAACATTTAATACAGGATCAGTAAAATTACCGGATTTCTAACAGGTACGGTTGCCATTCTATCCTCAGGTAAATTAGAAAAGTTCTTTCGAAAAGTCCAAGTTCTTCAACTTGAAGTGTCCAAGAAACTACTGAGACCTATAGAATATGTTTTACTCACTTATTATATACCTGCTTGGCTTTTTCGTCCAAATCACCCATAAAATCTTTTATCTCAGCAATAACCCCAACAATAAAGATAAGACCGTACACATATGATTGGAATGGTGTACTCTGTATTAACTCATCAATTAATTGATAATACGTTCGACATAATCATGAATATTTATGATTAATTTCCTAAGAAACGTTTTAAAGATATACAGAAATAAAATGGAATTTGGGTTTCCTTCCGGAATGATTTCCGGCAAGTCCGTATCAATAAATTTCAAGAAAAGTTCAGCTTTTGAGATAAATATTTTAACACTTTTTACTTCGAGGTCTGTTTTGTTCATGGAACAAGATTCGAATGACTCAAAAAATTCGAGACCTAAGAAGTAATTTCTTTATGCGGATGCACCAATCTTAAGTTCAGAGATTATTTCAAAACATTTTCATTTTATCCTACGCGATTGATAAACGATCCATCCTAATATAAAAGACTCGTCACTTTAATGCTCCAATTGAAGGACGCAGTGGATGGACAGAAACTGTCAGAGGCGTGTCTGTCGTCTCGAGAGGGGCTATATAGCACCGCAAAGACGTCTGTCTCGTGACTGTTAATACAGACAAGCAGAGGGAGGTAAGGGAAGCTAAAACCCTTGACACATTTCCTTGCTTCTATGTATAGAAAAATTCAGCGTGACAACTCAATCCGGTCTACTCGTTGTTCTATAATCGTTTCATAATCCTTTACTTGACATCAAGCGCCAAGGTACTCTTTTCTTTGAAAAGAGGTAGTTCTTCTCCTTCTTTTCTGTTCTTTTCAGTTGGAAGAGGTAGAGGCACTCTCTTCTTTAAATTTTATAGGTTCAGAACTCCTGTATTATAGATATGCCTAAGGCTTGATCTTGAGGTTGCCAAAAACATAGTCAGTCTACTGTAGGAAAAAAAAACAACTTTCAGGAAGACTATGCAGATTTTCATCAATCCTCAATGTTTCGTCTCGGTTAAATTTAGTTTTTTATTCGTTGATCGGTTGTCCGACCTGTCAAACTAATTGTACTGCATCCTGATGTAAATGGAACTAAAGATTGGAACTGCCATCAAATTCGACAACATGCCGTCCTAATGGTACAAGGTTTACAATCAGCGTAGCATTTGCTTCAATGGACGAAAATTACCGAAAAAAATTTTTCAGAGAAGAACAAGAGAAAGAAGTTGTTTTTAACTTAATTTTAGCTGTTGGAATTTTTATTCGTTGCTTCGTCCTTATATACTACTATTTCTAAAATCATTCGAATACTACCTCGAAAAATCTCAGGCTGCTGAAACCAGCGTCTCACGAGAGTTGAAATAAAACTAATTTTACATTTAAATTTAATCAAATTTCCTCTCATCCATTTAATATATAACTTTCCTTGCCCATTTAAACTTCACGTGGACGAATAAAACGGCTGGTTTTCATGTAAATCTATTTAAAAAAAGAATAACATTTACCACTTGTATACAATGATGCCCTTTGACGTAAATAAAATTTCGTCACTGTTTATTTCAGGAAGTCTAGTGTAACATGAGCAAAATGTCAACTCTGCAGGACCTTCAACAATCTTTTTCACAAATTACAAATAGTTACGACTTGTGGTCATACTTTATGTAGGTGAAAATAAAGTTGGATAATAACCACAATCATAAATTGTCCTCCCTTTAGTCTGTAACGCAATGATGGAATAAAGAAACATTTCAGTGTAATCGCTCTCGAGATTTAAGTACAGGGTGGACTGTAATGTTGCTGACAATGGTTCCAGATCGTTATTGTAGTGCCATAAGTATGACTACGAGCATAATACAACTTTATAGCAAGTGAACCTGCTTTTTATGACCACGAACTTTGCCCCATGAAATACAATGTCAGAAGCAGTAACTTTTTCTGCTGGGTTGGCCGTTCTCCCACCAGTATCATAATTTAATCATAAGGAATCAATCATAATCGTCCTTACCCCTTTGTTTTAGATGAATTTCATAGTGTGCTTCCTATTTAAATTAAAATCAAATTAAGGAGTATCTGGTGTGAAGTAGCTGTTTTGCACGATGTGAATTTGACTTTATGAGCTTCAACGAAAGGATATTCCATGCAGTTGAATTCGCTGTAGCACAGTTCAGTTGAAACGCTTCTCCTTTCATCGTCATCAACACAAAGTGAAAATGTCATAAAAGATAATTGCTTCCAAACGGCTTTAACAATAATTTGCTTAACCTTAAAAGCTGGGCAAGCTCCTTTATTATGCCCTGAAACAGACGAATGAACGGAATCCAGTTGGTTTTTTTATTTTTCCTCTTTTTTTCAAAGCAAAAGATTTATGATAGCAAAATGTTCAAAAGCGTAGAAAAATGTTTCCAAACAGGGAAAAAGTCATGATTTCCGTTCAACGTAGTAACAAGGAATTATATGTACACGTCTCTCTTGTAAGGGAGCAAATCTCGCAGTTGACTGAAAGTGAAGGAAATTTTATTTAAATTATGAATATTCATGAGCTTTGGACAGACCAAAGAGAATATCCTGGCAGAGGGAAGTTTCAACTACTGCATTTCAAATTTTTCAAAAAGGAATTATGTGAAACGTTCGCTGTAGCACATGTTAGAAATATCTTAATATTTGGTATATTAGCATAGCTTAGTGTTGGGTATATGAATATTCACACTTATTCAGGCTTACGGCTGTGGTTTGTGCAGGTTTATTTGGTGTGTAAGTTTGTGTTTAATATTTTAGTTCTGTGATTTTTGTATTAAATTTCCTTTTGATCTATGAGAGTTAGCATTTCTCTTCACAAATCATTCCCAAATTTATCCATCCTTTAGTATTTAAACTAAATTTTAAATTACCAAACGATGTTGTTTAACCACCACAATAAAAACAGTTTTCAAGACGCAATTTCATCGGCTCGGTCGTTCCTCAAGACGGCTGTATGTCCTGCGATACAATGGATCTCTCCCGGTTAATCATACTGCAGTTCTCTACGATAGTTCTCTCTGCTCAACGAAACTTATGCTTTTTTGCTCAAAGGACAGCAGAAGAACAGGTTGGAATGGCGTTAAATACTATTATAGCATATATTAATCCTTATGGTCCGTTTGTCCGTTGAACGTGATAGTTTCAATGACATTTGCATTTCAAATGCTTCACTTAGAAGATAATGAAATGGTCATATAGTCATTACCTGGTGATAATCAGCAGCCCTGGTATTTGAACTGCTTCACTCACTTTGGTTTCCGTTTTCAAGTCATTTGTAAAGATAGCTTACACATCCTGCGAATTATCAATTCTGCTGCTTGAAATTGTAACCAACTTCCTCCATTGAAACACTTGTGTTGAGCTCATATAGTCGCTGTGGCTTAACTTTAGAAGTTTGTAGTGCACCTGTTGCGATGATCTATTTAAAGTTACACTTGGCTGAAATCTATACACTAAAGCAACATTTAGGACACCTAGTTACTTAGCATCATTTATTCGTGTCAACTATTCTCCTGCTGTCTTTAGTTGTTCAAACATGGCTCGTTGATTCTGCCTGTATATGCGGACCACTTCAGTTTTCTGCGAATTGTTACTTGAATACATTTTACTTGTCCACCCTCCCAAATGGTTTAGAGTATTTGATTGATTTTATCATATAAATACCTGAAAGTAACACCATCCCGTCCATATACGAGGTTTGTTCAAAAAGTATTGCGAATTTCATGTTTTTTTTTTCAAGAATTATTTATTTATTCATAAATACCTATTTTGTCCCCTTCAAAGTAATCCCCGTCAGACATTATACACTTGTGATAACGTTTTTTCCAATCCTCGAAGTATTTTGGAAATTTTTTCTTTTGTGATCTTGTTCAGCTCCTCCTTCGATGCCGTCTTTACCTTCTCAATCGTGGCGTAGCGTAGTCCTTTCATGGGCCTCTTCAGTTTCGGGAACAAGCCAGGTCTGGGGAATACGGTTGCTGCGGCATTATTAGAGTGTTGTTTTTGGCCTAAAATTTGCGCACAAGTAACGATGTGTGAACAGGGGCGTTATCATAGTGCAAAAGCCAATTTGTGTTCTTCCACAAATCCGTGCGTTTCTGACGGATTGCTTCTCGCAAATTGCGCATTACTTGAAGGTAATATTCCTTATTGACCGTTCTACCCTGGAGGAAGAACTCATAATGCACCAATCCCCTGCAATCGAAGAAAACTGTCAGCGAAACCTTCACATTCGACCGAATTTGGCGTGCTTTTTTCGGTCCCTCTGAGAACATTTTGTACCACCGATATAAGATGATTTTTCCAAAGTAGCTTCGCCGTATACAACAGTCAACATTCTGAATGCATCCGCGCACTTTAAGTTGTTCTTCACACAAAATTTAATACAAATTCTTTGATACATTTTTTGGGATAGACGAAAATCTAAGACAAGCTAAAACACGTCCACGTACAATAACTGTCAAAAACTGACTGGACATTCAAAACGGCCGGAATCGGCAACATAAGTGAGGGTTATGAGTAGCCCGCGAAAATTCAAAATTCGCGATAATTTTTGAACAAGCCTCGTAGGTAACAACCTCTACTGTTGCACATTAATTATTTCGAGGATACCATTACAGTAACCATTTTTTCAGTGGAAGCGTATTCCAGGAAAAGTGTCAAATGTGTCTGCGAAAAGACAGAGAAAATCAGTATATCAACTAGTACAAAGAATCGAGCTAACAAAAATTTGGGATCAAAAGAAGAAATACCTTTGCGGAGCCGTTGTAAACCAGAGTTGAACTAACTTGGCCAAAACATAATTTACAAAGCTATTGTAGCAACGAGATCGTCATCAATGAGTATCAGTTTAGTTTAAGCTATTACTGGAAGAGAGCTTGGACGAAAAAGTTGAAAGGACTCGGAGAGTATGACATCCAGCAAAGGTGTCTGTTAACGGATGCTTCTAGGAAATAGATTTTGCAAACCTGAATGCCCTGAATGCTGTATTAATAATCAAAAAATATCAAAATGATTTCCTTAAGTCTACTATCCTTTTTACGGAGCCCTCAATTCCGATTGGGTTCTGCAAATGGAAAATCATTTCAGCCATCAAGTTGGCTCTGTTCCACCTGAAAAAGGATACTATGCACAACTTTGAATTGATAATCAAAAATTCCAGACGGAAGCCTCTGGATGCCAGCACAGCCACAAACTGGACCGAACTTCAGATAGACATGATTATGAGAAATTCTTCTATAATTAAGAATATCATTGAGACGATTCCTTCGGAGTTTTTTGAAAATATTGAGCGTAAACCTCATTTAGTCTTTCTACAGTTTGAAGATTTTGGTTCAAGTCAAATGCAAAATATCTAAGTCTTTTAACCATTTATTACCCCCCGAAATAATCGCAAACGTGCCAAATAAAAATCTAAAAACTAGTCTGTGCTATCAAAATAAATAAAAGGTGGACATTGTAGACTTTATATTTATTTCGACGACTACTAACCCCGCTTATTTTTGGAACAAAAATAATTCAATATTTTTAAGTTATCTTACCTCCAAAACACTGCCAGCATCTACCATAAACAGTTTATATTTAAAACCAACCACCATAAAACATCCCAATTTTCCAGCTTCACCAAATTCATGTGTGCGTAGACGCCACACATGGATGTCGATAATTAATACGTTATAAACCACATTCCTTCCACAAAATGTGGCTTCCATTTCAAAAAATCATTTTTTTATATCACGCAATAATTAAATCCGTTGCACACTTACGTTATAAGATGATGTGATTACTATGTGCCAGCTTCCTGAGATCTCGAGTTAAGGACATTTTTAATGTGGCTGTGAAACTAAAAAAAGAATTATTACCAACGTAATTGCACGCCGGATAATATTTACTTCTATATTTTCTTATTTTTTCCAACAGCAATTAGTTAGGGGTGATGTTACAGTATGGGAAATTTTGTCGTTAAATTTGGTGCAATTAATTTACCCCAATGTGTATTAGGAATGGTGATTTGAGTTTTTATTCGTGTGTAATTTATATAGTTGATCTTTTGATGTGAAAAATCATTTTATGGATTGTATTTTATTTGATGGGTGATTATTATAGAACTGATGTGATTTACGCAAAATTTTTATGTGAATTTTCCGGCTGTGGGAGATGATCGCTGAATGGATTTTAAATAAATTCGAAAGAAAATAAAAATTAATGCAAATTTACGATCCCTTAAAATCCCCACGCGCAAATTCGATATTTTGTCATCACCATTTTACGAATTTGCGTTCGCATTACTAAATTTATGACAACAACATGACTTGCACTTGCCTACAATTTCAGTCAATTATTTATTACTCAATCATTGAAATAATATTCAAAATATAAGCATCCCGATAATATATAGTTTGGAGAACTTGAAGAGTTGCTGTTTCTTTCTTCCTAAAAATGTAAGCCGAAGTTTAAACATAGCCAAATACAACTCATCAGATATTCTTCAGCCCTTTTTCGGCTTTCATTTCAGTCTGTAAATAACATTTTATAAAGTTTATTTTATAAAGTATCTTCGATGAGACTCATTTTTTGACGTCCTCATGTGAACAAAAATACTTTTAGACCAGACTAAAAGTCATTAATCGGAACAAGTGGTAATCAAAAGGAGCAAAGTCTGCTTGCATGATTTCAACTCAATCTCCACAAAAGCTTTTTACATGTGAAATATACGGCCGAAATACATCATACGGCATGATTATCTTCTCATGTCCAACCACACAATCCAACCCATTT
This sequence comes from Stratiomys singularior, assembly GCA_954870665.1. Taxonomy (NCBI): domain Eukaryota; kingdom Metazoa; phylum Arthropoda; class Insecta; order Diptera; family Stratiomyidae; genus Stratiomys; species Stratiomys singularior. The sequence continues at coordinate 4,554,611 of OX940881.1, read as the reverse complement.
TTAATAATAGTAGTCTCAAACGCATCAGTTTATGATAATTGACAGTCGGTTGAAAGACACTTATTAGCGCTAACTACATGGCAATAATGTTTGAGAGCCTGGCGGGAAAATTTAGCCCTCAATTCAAATTACTTTCGTCACGCTAAAATCATCCGTTCTTTTTGAATTATTGCGAACATGTTTTCAACATTTTTTTTTTTTTCTAAGCGAAAATTCACAAACAAATCTACTTCCGTCTTTGTAAGCATTTTAATAACAAGTATAATATTTCTTTCTGTAGTATTTCATCCTTTCTATAGGGGAACAAGGAGATTACTCAGGAACTTTCTGCATTTATTTGCACGTACGAAACATCAGTCTAAATGTAATATTGCAACTTAAAATTGAGTTTAGCAAAGCAAAGAAGATTGTTGCTGTTCCAATGGTTCGCTTTGCAATCTAAATGAACGACATTATTTCCAGTCGTCGGGCTCATGGAAATAGCTACAGTTTTCTGAAGGATGCATGCAATTCAACAATAGTGAAAATGTTATACTTTATGTTGGAGGAATTTTTTTTATTTATTGTTCTCTCTCTCTCTCTCTCTCTCTCTCTTGCTCACATAGAAATTCTCAAGGTTCTGGATAATTTTTTTCGTGATATGATTTATAACTAACATTCTTGCATCGCAAGAGTTTGAGTTATGATGTAACTAAGGTCGCTTCACTCAATTCAGAAATGATATCCCGATGTATGATCTCGTATTTACTCGTAGAATTCATATTTGCTTATTAGTTTTTATAGATTGGAAATGTCCTCAAAGTGTCCGTCGACGTTTGTCCTTACTCCTGCGCTTTTCTCCTTACCAATTTGATAACATATTCATTTGTTTCTTCGCTAGATTTTTTTTTTTAATTTCAAAATATGTGTTTGAGTCTCGCCTGAATCAAACTCGGCTTTTGAACAGAGATGAACGTTTTTGGTTATACGGAGGAGGGACTCCTTTCGTTTTGTTGGTACCTTTAGGCATAGAAAAAACCAATCCTTGCCTGAAGTAATGTACTAAACAATTTCAGGTTGATGGTAATTGTTTCGGAATGTAGATAGTCCAGAATCTTTCTCCAGCTGAACAGCCTTCACCTCCCAAGCACAAAAAAAAACATATCCCAGATCCCCAACGATCCACAATAAACTGACTATGTACCAGAAAAAGTAATAATTTGATCAAGTTCAACAAGTCTGGGTCCTTGACGTATCTGATTGAAATCTAAATATCCAAATTTTTCAAAAAATCTACTAGCAAATCTACTGGGCTCAAGCGTGATCAGCGGCCTACCACGTAATTGCCAGCAGCATTGAAGGATTTCCGAAAGCTTAAGCGTTTGCTTAAGCGAGGTTTGACACGAACCGACCCTGACTTGTTCCAACATAATCCCAAATCAATTGGTTCCCTTAAGCCGATGGACGAGTAATAGTTTCAGACTTAATTCGTAGCTTTGATAATGTTTGGACACAACTCGTATACCAGAAAATGCTAAAAATTCTGAACCTTATAAGTTTCGTCACAAGTTGGGCTGATTGTTGTTTGACCCTTTCACACTTGGCTGTAATCCTTTGATTTTAGGGTATTCTACAAACAAACTAACCGTGCAAACAATTTATTCAATCTCGATTTTGGCCAAAGTTAAATAACAGGATTATACTCGTAGCTGGATCCTTACTCATTACATATACAAACTTTACGTATTTAAAACCTTTTCGCGTATTTTACGCTTCTGGAGCAAATTCCCCATATCTATAAAATCACCCTTATAAAGTATTCCCTTACATGAACGTACTCGCATTCGTACTTTGCGGCAATAATTAATTCCACATATCTTTCAAAGCCATACGGGACCATGTTTCTGATACTACCATAAAACTCCTTTTAATTTATACAAAGCAGTTAATGTCATCCGAATTCATCGTGTTAAACTCAAAAATTGGGTCATATCGTTTAAGCAATGATAAAAAGACTTTTCAAAGTCCCGAAAATTAATCGTTTTGTAAGACTTACATGCCATATCTTCAAGCTTTGTTCAACTTCAAGCAATTTCAAATGTTTTCTGCGAAAGGATAAAAAAAAATAACACAATTTGTGTCCTTAAAAGGAAAGTTACAGCTGCGTTAAAATTGGATTTATCGCTTTTAGGAGTTTTTGGAAATTTAAATGTTGTGCTGGCACTTAACTACGCTTGAATTGAGTCTTATTGTGAAAATTCATTAATGATGTTTTCAAGGATTTCCTATTGAGCCATGCTTAAAAGCTAATTACTGTTTACCTTGCGAAGAGAAGAAGTTACGTGGCCGTTTGTCTTTTCGATCCTTTTATTCAAGAATTTAGCACCTGGTTGATTTTAGAAGAATTATCCTTTCAAAATTTACCTCTTTCGCTGAAGGGATGTCTGTATGGTATAGGCCTGACAAGAAAATAATTGCCTGCAGGAAGTTTGTTGTGTGTGTTATGAGTGGGTGAGTTTAGTTAGAGTTTCACTAGTTACCATTTCCTTAAAATGCTTTCGTACCCTAAATAGGACAATATTTGATATTTGATAGGTTATTTCTTTATATTGAAGCATTTGGTATGGAACGGAGCTGCGATTGGTGCGAATGCTACAGACATACCAATATTCCGCTTCAAATGTAGCAAAATCGACGTAGGTGCAGCTGGAAAAGATGCTGCACAAGGAGTCTGATCAATACTCAAAGAGCGTGATAGGATTGAGTAGCACTAAATTCAAAACAATCAAGTCAAGCGAGGACTTTTTCGGAAAACAACAATAAATTAATTGATCTCGTCGATATTTGCGTCCCGTAGAAATCACTAAAAATCAACGACATACATACAGCCATCATGCTAACGAAACCCTCTGTAAGGAGAACAATTCCGCTTGGAAAGACAAAAGCAATTGCAGATTGAACCTTACTCTTCAAAAACGAGGCTAAAACGGATGAACCAAGGGCCTACACTAATATAAACCTTCTCATGTCAACCTACGAATACAATAAGTCAACCATAATTGGCAAAAGGACGAAGGTGTTTTCTATTTCAAAAAAATATGGATATTCCATACACGCACGTTAATAACATATACGCAAATATTAAAAATCATGATTCTTTTTGAAAATTTTACTTGTCATTTCAACAAGTCTCGCTTTCGGCTTTATTGTCCTTAAATAAATTCACTCCGAACACATCGATAATCTACTCACCGACACACGAGCAAATCTTTCGTTTCCTTTTGTCAATGAGAAATTAACAGAGTCAACCCAGTATTCTAGAATTTTGTCTCGCCCAATTTCAGCTACGAACGACACGAAGGACCACAGAAAGTAGTTTAACTGAACTGGAATGGTGCGACGGAGATATACTTCTCTGATAATCCATTTTGGGAGATTAAAAGTAAATACTTCATGGATTTACTTGTGGTTCTTTCAGTTTCAGGCTAAGAGATAAAAGAACAGCAGTATCCCTACCATATTGAGCAAGCTTCGAAGGCGCCGCTTTCCGCAACGAGGCTATCAACTGGTAAAGCGGTCCTTACTGTTCAACACTTGAAACAGCTGGCGGTTCACCAAGTGGCAATCGCAATGTCAACATCGAAATCTGATAGGGAAGAAGGGTGGTGGGAGGCAAGTGTCGAATCCCACTCTAAAGGGGGAGTAGTCCTTGCTGATGATACTCAGAAAACTTGAACAGAGTTTACTTTTCATTTAGCTTTCACCCCGCCTCAACTCTGACCTTTTTTGGTTTGTTGACTTGGTTGGTCTTGCGGATAGACATAATAAATTCAGAAACAAAACTTGCAATGTTGATGACAGTGGTAGAGGTGCCGTTAATTAATGGCCGATGTAGGGGGTTGCAAATACGTAAATGGAGTTACTTTTATAAATAGTCATCGTTCGTTGTGGCTTTAATTAAGTGTTGTATTTATTTAAGTTCTTTTGCAATAACCAAGTTACCGTTGATTATTGATAGATTCAGTTGAGGCTACTGTGTAAACAATGAAAGGTGTGAAAATGTTTGTTCCTACCTTCTTTTTAGGGAATGACGTTATTCAATTGAAAAGATGACTAAGCATTCTTTCTGTCGATATGCTTTTGTAGGACATTATATGGGAATTTTCGGTTGATTTTAGCCACGTCATCTGCTTCAATTATTATTTTCAGAAGATTTCGTAATTGAATTTTAATTATGAAACTACAAAATTACATTCCAATGAAGACTTTTAATACGTTATTTCACTTAATTATCCCAAACTGGGCGACGACCGTGACTTTTAAGTTTAAATTTCAAACATTAAATGGTTGCATAAAAATACTCAAAAATTAGCAAGAGACTTTCAGGAGATTAGAGTAGATCGACGTATAAAAATACACGGCAAAAATACTGCATCTTCATTGTATACTTTCAAGCTTTCAAGCAAATAAAATTTACAAATTTTCTTATTTATTTCCCTTGCACTTTTCATCCTAGTTTATTTGCCTATGTTGGATATTGCCAAATATCATTTGCCTGTGTTATCCCTTTTTCGTTCGCAAAATCCTGAAATATCAAAGCAGAATCATTCATAATAGTGGGCTTGGTAGTTCCTAGCTTTGAATATAGTAGTCGCCGGTTTATGGTATACGGGAGTGCAAATGTCATTATCGAAAAGGATGATTTTCTACTCTGTTCCGTAATCACATGAACGAAAACACTTATCTATCTCTCTTTTGGCACGTCATATCGTATTGGTACTAGCCCCGGAAAATTAAAGCGCTCTTAGCTCCGGCAACACACGTGTTTTTCGAACCCACTTTGACATTTAACTAATGAGTTGATGAGAAATCTAAACAAATAATTTTAGCAATTGAAATTTTAAGAAAACATTAAATTTTCACTTTGACCACTTGCCACTCACTCACTTTCGCGATACTTTTTCTTTGCGATACTTTCTGTCTGCTATTCAAGTGGTCTATATTCGTTCTGGTCAATTTTAGTTATTTCTTTCTTTCCATCCAGTTTTGTTTACGAATATCAATGCGTCTCGGGGATTATTAGTATGGTTTCAAGACATTGGAAATTTGTTCTTAGTGTAAGCGCTTATTAGAAATTAAGGTATATCTGATAATTTTATATTTATATAATAATTTTTGAGAAAAGGCAAGAATTTGGATATTGCTTTATTTTGTGACACCTCTGTAATTTCACACGTTTTCTTTTTGTATTTGAACTGTTGCAACGAAATTCATTGTATTTTCTTGTTAAGTTATATTTAAGTAGATTAATGATACAAATCTGGAATTACTTTTATTCAAGCAACAGTTTATTAAAAGAATGTATTATTGTTAGTTTCATACTGGATTACTACCAATTACACGTGTTGACTTTATTTCTAAAACACTGCGTTTGATAAGAAGTAATTTATTCAATGTATTCTAATTTATGCAGCTTAACACGATAAGCACAAATTTTTGCTGAAAATTAATGAGCTTTTACTTGTCAGAATATCAGATTCAAACTCGATATCCGGCCTTTAAGTAGAAACTCCAATGTGTCCGTATTGTGGTGACATGAAACGAGATATCTATCTCAATTCTCAGACCCTTATAGCGTATTATTTTTCATTCTAAGCATAATTCTTTATCAATGTTAATCTCGATTCAATAGGGGTTTGCCCTCAGTTAAAAAGAAAACACAAAATCTTGCTGAGAAAAGGACTTAATGCAAGGCTTTCTATTGGGTTTACCATTTTGTTACATTATTTTTTATTTTTCTCACCATTTTGCTGGGAAAACTTGTTATGAATATTCAACAAGTTATATAATGGTCACAAGAGAACAGTGGATAAGAAACGAAAAAAAAAATTCAATGCATTTCTATAGCAAATAGGAAGGAAGTTATAGGAAGTTCATTAAAAACTTTTTAATTAATGTAATAAATTTGAAATTGAATCACATCGTACTGTGAATAGGCTCCATAAAGTTGAGCTATGTTGCTAGTGGAATTTTTCATTAAGTTACGTCAATACGCATTCTCTTCCTCAGTTTTTCTACTTTTCACAAACCTGCGGAAATGTGTTTTCAAACCGATTTAAAGGACTTACCGAACTCTTACGATTGTTATATTCACTTCATGGGCTTAGAAGTAGATTCGTATCTGCAAATGATTTCAAAATGCATCGTTAAAAGCAATATCCTTCCATACAAGTCAAATAAATATCTCAAAGTAAACATGAACTTTTTTGAATGATGCGAGTTTTATTATTAGTCACGCGAGCAAATAACTAATTCAACTTCTCACTCAATCTCGCCGGAATTTCATTCTAAATACATCACGTAATATCGAGCCTGATATGATGGCAGTTATCCTGTTCCCACCACGTTGAAAAAAAAAATGAATCCGTCACACCATCTTTGGTACTTTCGAAGTACATTAAACTCTCGCTTCTTCGACTTCCTTAAACGTAAATCCCACATGCAAGGTGTTTTCAAGACATTGAAGGACATGAAAGGAATCATAATTTTAGCATGCCATTAAACTTCGGTAAAAGTTTGTATTCGCACTCATAAATTCATCCTGGTAGGAAATCTTTCCCACCTTCAGTTAAAGGAGTGTTTAATATTTGGTATGTAAAATATCTACTTGTGAAATGACTATGAAATGTATCAAATACTTTTATTTATATACAGAGTTCTTTTAGCAAAGAAGCTGTCATGACAGGCGGGGACTTAAGGTATTTGCTTATTAAAAGTTATTAAAGAATATGATGACTCTTAAACGTTAGATTCACGTTCAATTATATGGCATAATGAAGATTCATGTCTTCCTGATCGTTTTCTGAGTAAAATTCTGTTGTAAAGTTGTACGTTTTACTTTGAATCGTTTCGAAAAACCCTTTTAGTATTCATGATATGACCCCAAAATTCTGATGTAGGCGGATGGTTCATAGACATATTTAATAATTTTAAATACACGTATTTAATAATAACATTTGTACTTTCAACTCTATATTCAGGCTGTCATCTTCTCTAAAGATGATTTAAAAATAGCAATATTCCTTGTTAAAAATAACTGGCAAATGTTTTGAGTGTCAGTGTCAATGTTACCTTGATGTCGAAAGTATGTCCACGTTTTAGAGATAAAGAACGCTCTTAGGCAGATCCTTTCTTCGCGGTTAAGTTCGAATTTATCTGCCATCCAAATCGTCGTCATCACCGTTTCGCTTCATCCCCTCTCAAGTCTTGTAACTATATAGCGTTATAGCAACACAGCGTCGACATTCCTGACTGAAGGTGACCAGAAATAACTTTATTTATATGAGTAAATATTTTCTCATTCCATTCTCATTATTTCATTTTATCAACAGAAGCACTCTCAAACTCTTGCGTCGCGACACTATACGACGCATAATTTAAAACTAATCATATTCTCCGGGATGCTATCGAGAGTATCATCGCTACTATGTTACTACGCTATAGTCTCGGTCTATATATCCTAGTCAATCGAGAACATCAGGCGTTTTCAGTTGTTCCCGCTCATCCATCAGCCTTATCTGCAAATACTTTCATATATATCCGCTTGTTATTCATGCCCTGCATGAAGCCAACACATCACAGTTTCTGCAGTTTTACCTCTATCCCTTTGAAAAGTTCATTCATCTGATGGTTTTACCTTATTTGTCATTATTATCATTGTCGTTCTTTACAGAACTTTCTTTGTTTACGTCCCACATCCGAAAGCATTTCAAAGTTCAAATCGCTGTTTGTTTGAGGTTTAATGTCTGCTTTTGCCTTGGTTTCTTCGTCCTTATCTTCAGTCCAATAGAAGCATTATGCTATAAATATTCTTAAAAATTTCATTTATTTTAATTCAAAAGTACTTGTCCATCATGAGAAATAGGACAAGATCGTTGCAACATATTCTTTAAATATACAAATATTTAGACACTCATTCAATCAACTTCTTGCAAAGGCTCCTTGTTTCAAAGCTCCACCGCTCAACAACATAAATATTTCGAAAAGCCAATTTTTCAAATCCCCAATACATTTTTCACTTGCTAAACGTCAAAGGGTCAAATGAAGCCTGTCTCTCAAAAAGAATTCGTTATTAAACGTCATCCCTAACGGAGCACAGGCAATTCGGTGGCTAATTCTCATTACAACAAAGGACATAACAAAATGTCCAATTGGCCAATTTAATACACAAAGAACCGCTAAAGCTCTCAGAACTCCTACACCTATTTCAACACCCCCAAAAAAAAAATTAAACCCACAACCCCCCCAAACCTCACATCACAAGTGTTAATTCCACGATATTAGAAAATGAGGAGTATCCACACAATGCCTTTGAGATTCATTTTCAATTTTCTGTGGAGTAAAGTCAGAGATTGGGTTGAAATTAAGTGTTGAGGCAAAGTAAAAACTTATCTAAGGTGGTTCTAAGTAGCAGTTCATGTTAATTGGGTCCGTTCTCCGTTAAAAACTTGCTCATACTTATAACTAAAGGACCAGGTAAGCTAGAAATTAAAGATGACCAACGGTGAACCAGAGATATAAATTATCCTAGATAATTTCGAAGAGAAAAAAGGAATAATGTCATTAATTAATGAGGTTGTACATTATTTTCTGCGAAAATCCTTTTCATAAAAATGAGTGGAAATTCAATCTGTTTCTTTTTTCCTTCATTACGGACTACAACGGATAATCAGCAGAAGGTTAACATGAAAACCTTTTTAAAATCTCTATGCAGGTGCTGGCTATACAATCAGGGATACTTTCTATTTTGCCTCGTAAAAACTTTGCTGTATGCTTGACGAGTGTCACGTGAATGTAATGAGGCTGAGAAGCGTTATCCTTCTTTTTGCTTTCCTTTTCTGCAAGTTCCCTTTCCAGTGAAACAGAAATAAAAAGCGTTAAATTCAAAAATATTCAATTTCGAAATTCTGTTAATCGAAAAAAAGTCCTGGTTTTTAATCCGATACTCAGTGAAGTTACGATGCCATTACAATTTGAAAAGGCAATAGAAAATACTTAATTTGCGACGAATTGAATAAAAATTACTTTATCAGTTCTTAGACACTTTGAAGTTGTCTTAATGTTTTTACTAGTACAAGAAGATTAAGAACGAATGATATCGTAAGCTTATCGAAACCAAAAGACCCATTTTATATGCTCGTTTATTTTTTATCTTTACGATTGAGAATGCCCAGTGAACTTTTTATTTCGGCTGTTGGGTTCCATTGAACAGGTTTTCTTCTTTGCCTCCAGATCCGAATAATTATTTTGATTGCCAATAGTAAACTTCTTTCGTAGTAGCCTAACGAGAAATACATTCGCATATTTCGAAGTGCTGCAAAAAATAGCAGGATCACAGAACAAATCATTCTACATTTGATATTCCAACCGGTAATGGCCTCAATACTTACCTTAAAATTCATTTACTAATAGTGGGTGGCGCAATGTTCTCTTCGGAGTCTACACTCTAGGGTATATAATAGACGCTTCACTCAAGATAAAGGGACCTAAAAATTATGTTAGGTCTAACTTTCAAGTTCGAACATACAAATCACAGCTAGATACATTTTTAGCCCCGAAGGCATATAGTCAAATAACCAGTGGTCATTAAACCTGCATGGCAATTCATTATTGAGATACATTTGGTGCTCATCTATAAATGGAAAACAAGACGACAACACAGTGCGATTTAAATTAAAGTTTAAGATTGATTTGAAATACTTCACAATAAATAATGTTTCAAATGCATGCAATTTATATTTTTTTATTATTTTGTATTCACAATTTATTGATGTTGATTTACAATTCTTCTTACAATTCATTGATTCAGTCAATAAGAAATGAAAAACGAGAAACAAGACGAATACGATTCAGTGTAATACTTTACAAAAATAAAAAAATCAATCGCTTATCACTTTTAACCCTTAAATACCTTTTCTAATTGTTCTTTTTTTTTTCTCTCTCTCTCTCTCTCTTTATAGTTGCAACAAAATGCCTAATGTATAATTTTATTTTGGTCAAAACTGCTGGTATTGCAGCTGTTCTTGATGTTGTGCAGGATTTTTATTTTCAGGTTGATGGAGTTGCGGCTGCAATGGTAAAATTTGTGGCTGAAGTTGTAATGCAACTTGCTCGGATTGTAAAGTTATGGATGGTTGCATTTGTGGTTCCGGGTCTTGTTGGTTCAGTGGATGTTGCTGTTGTTGTTGATGCTGCTGCTTTTGTTGTGCTTTATCATGTCGCCGTACATGATAAAGGAATGATGTCTTTTGTATAAATTTCTTTCCGCATACAGGACATTGATGCGGTTTTTCACCCGTGTGTCGCATTACATGATGTTTAAGCGTTTCAGCCTTACCGAAAGCTTGATCACAGTACGTACATTCAAAAAGTTTAATACGGTCATGTACAACTCTTATGTGTCGAACTAAATTAGCTGTGAACAAAAAGAAACATTATTACAATTCCGCTGAGGATAGTACGTCCTAGCTAATATTCACTAAAAACTTGTAAATAAAGATTTCTTTACACATATAATAGCATTTACTTATTCAACTCCTCAATCGACTAGACAAAACCAACCGAATTTCTGTAATTTATATGTAAAATAAAAAGCCCGACTCATTTATCTTTCCAGCTCAACCCACTGCTAAAAAATAAATCTTACTTGCAACAAAGTAATTACTATTTAACTTACCATTTGTTAAAAAGCATGCTTTACACAATTTACAAGGATACTGTTTCTCTCTAGTATGAACATTCATATGCATATTGAGTTCGTGCTGTGTCGTTTTTTTCATGCCGCACACCGAACATTCGTAATTTTTAATACCTTCGTGGCGTAATTTGTGTTGACGCAATTTATTGGCAACACGAAAGCGTTTTGGACATTTATCACAAACAAATGGAAATTCACCGCGATGCATCATTTCATGTTCCTGTGAAAATAAGAAAAGTCCATTAATCATTAAATTTATTTTAGAATCAATCATTGCAGAAATGCTCTGATCGCTTGTTATTCTTTGAGATATCCTGAAAATATTTCGCTATAACTCCAAGGTTTCTATAGTTTCTATAACTCCAAGGCAAATGTTCATCTTCTCTTTCTAGGAAAACGAGTACATTCTGAGATGAATGTAATTCAGAATGTAACGATATAAATGCCTATTCGATACTTAATTCTTCAATTGCGATAGACGAAAGAGGAACAATTACTTGGAAGGGGCCGTCCCACAGCCGCCATAAGACCACATAAGTCTTGTTTTAATTGAGAGGACGATCCGGACGAAATGTCCATAAGTTTAAATTGGGCAAACGTACCAAGAATCTTGCCAATTGCATTTTTCAGAGAAACCACATAATTTTGACCAAGGAGGTGGCCGTACTGCCTGCCTCATGCTGCCATGTTCCATGAAAAAATGTATAACAGGTACCTCTATCTATTCAGAGAGATTCAGATTCTATTCTATTCGCTATCCATTCAGCGAACAGCACACATATTCACAGAGCATGTAATTAGAAGGCCCTGACTTCCTAGTCTTATGCAAATAAGACGGAACAATTGAGCTCGTCACTAATGCTTTAGTGATTGTGACAATGCTGAGTGCCAATCATAATGCTCAATGATTGGCACTCAGCATTGGTGCCAATCATTGAGCGTGGCATGTATCCCAGTCGCCATAATTTTTGTGCGACACCGGCTCAGATAGATAAACCCCAAATTTCTGATCCGTACAGTAAAAGAGTAACTATGGAGTAACTATGAGCTGGGCTCAACGAATGTCGTTTCCTTGTTGAACTAGGCCCTCTTAGATAATCATTAATCGACTGAGAATCTAGACTTTTATGCTCAGAAAAACCCAGTCTTCCAGAAAACCTAAATACTTTGCTACTGCTCCCAACGCTATTGGCACTTATCTGATCCTTTTCATTTTTATTTTGTTTTCATTTTCAAAATCACTACTTTCAAATGCACAAGTGCCAGGCTAAAGCCACGAACACTCTTCAAGCACAAGCCTAATCCAAGTTGCGGTTACTCAACGATTAGATATTAGTACGACTACGTAAGTATCTTCGGTTAGTATGTGGTCACTGGCTGTTTCCGTTCGGCAATTCGCCGCTTTCAGTTGATGCCTTGTTCATGTGTGTTCTTAAAAAAAAAAAAATAACAGCTATCATCGCACCCTTATAGCCACTAATTCCGTTTATATGTTTATAAGCTTTATTAGCCATCGTCTTAAGTCATTCTACATCACCAACTGAATGGTGTCGATTTTGAGTGTTATTGGGGCTACCGATATGTTCGTTGTGAGTATACAGTAGCGAAGGGAGGTCGCTCGGACGTTCGAACATGTTGTTATGGCGACAGACCGAATATTTTTGCACTACATCGCTCAGAGTCTATGAATAGATCTGAACATTTCGCGATCGATGCAAAAGGATTGTAGCACACTAAGCAAATTGCCCAGGCTTAATAACTCATTTGCCCTCCTGTAGGACATATACGTTTTTTACTTATATTCACCGATTTCATTATGATTGGAAATCTATAGCATTATACATAATGCAAATACACGGCAGCAAAACTTAGGATCTATTATACCTAGGTAAATAGCCTGAAACGAAATGCACTTCATGGAAACGTCGATTCGGGTAAATGCATAGATGTACAGTTTCATTGTAGAAGCTTATCGCCTCGAACATGTTTTCCCCCCAACTTAAAAACAAAAAACAGTTTTAAATAAACGACACACTTTCTATAAAAGAAATATTCATTATTGTATTTTTCTTATTCATCCACAAACCTTAAACCAATAAACTAAACATACATACACAAAAATTTAAATCTATTACAATGTTATAAAGTTGTCCTGATGCTCATGATTTTCAGGCGCAAGAACTGATGTTGGGGCTGGATCTGGCAGTTGTGACGATGGCAAAGGCGGTACAAGAGGAGGTTGCGTAAGCATCGGTGGTTGATGTGATTGTGGTGTTACCGGTCGTAGCGCTCTCACTTTTTCCCCATTCTTCGCTTTTTCATGCCGTTTAACATGCAATTGAAATGATGTTTTCTGAATAAATCGTTTACCACATATGGGACATTCGTGCGGCTTTTCGCCAGTATGTCGCATCACATGATGCTTTAGCGTTTCAGCTTTACCAAAACTCTGATCACAATATGTGCAATTGTACGTCTTAATACCCTCATGCACCACCCGGACGTGTCGAACTAGATTACCTGTAAAGAAGAATAATGTAATTAATCTCGTGAGAACGTAGGAAAGGTATTGTGGCGTCTTATGGAAAACATTCCCTGCTACATACACGATCGACACCCATACTCAATTTTCCATGAATTTTTTCCAAAGTACCCGTTTTCATCAATAAATAGATTTTAAGGATTCATTCTCACATAAATGTATCAACAACAATACAGACCGAAAATCTCTTACCGTTGTTCAGGAAACATGCATTGCATAAATTGCATGGGAATTTTTTCGCTCTGGTATGAACATTCATATGTACGTTGAGTTCATGTCCGGTTGTTTTCTTTAAGCCGCAAATCGGACACTCATGATTTTTAATGCCTTTGTGCCGCATCTTGTGCAGATTCAATCTATCCTGTGTTCGGTATTTTCGTGGGCATATATCACATACAAATGGATATTCGTTCGTGTGGATCATTGTGTGTTTCTGAAAATAGAAGAGATGAAAATTTTGTTATAAAACATTGAATATGAAATCGTTGCGTACCTTAAACAATTGCTGAACTGCAGATTCCCGATTTAACTATGAACTAAACACGATACAAACTTTTCGAAAAGCACATGAACTATTCAACTAATCATACAAAAATATTCCTTTTGCGAACGTAAATTAAACTATTTGATTTAATACCTTTGTTATATGTGAGCAGTTGATAGCTCAACACAAGCAAAACCTCATGGTACTTTGCCCACTATTACCGTTTGCACAAACAAATTGGAGGTCTATTTGCATGAATTAAGTACTAGCTTGGTAATAAAGTACTTAGATTCAGAACATGTCGAGAAACAATTTTAGCAGGACAAGACTGTCATATTTTAAAAGGGCACCATTTAGGTGATGCAAGAATAAGGTCATCAAAGAATTGAACTAATTGAACCAAAACAAAAGGAGCGATCTCCGGGTCAATCTCCTTCCACGCGATGTTGTCCAACTCTCTTTTCACCATTGCTAGTCGATTTGAGTCCACAATCAAAGTCTCCATACTTCATACTTGCTCAGGAAATATTGCGTATTATTTTCTCCGTTAACGCAAAGAATATCGGCTAATATTACTTATATTTACATATTAAACTCCTTTGTTGTTTTTGGCCGCGATTATCATCATCTCACATAATCAACGTTTTGTGGTAGCCGTCGCCAATTTAAAGCCCAAAAATTATAGGCTATTTTGTTTACTACACTCAGAATACTGCTTTGAAAATTCGCAGCCGATGTAAAATAATGTTCAGGTTACTTAAATGCTTTGTTTCCGAAGACGAGCAAGTTACTTTAAATAATAAAACTGATTTTCGTTGATTCTAATTTCATTGGAATCCCGAACCCGATAAAATTCACATGGGTTTCTGACTACCAATTTGATTTTTTTTTTATATACAAAGATTGAAGCATGTTTAAACTTACCCTTAGAACTCCTCTCGATGACAACGCTTTCCCGCACAATTCGCAAATGAACACAGGCCGGTCAGCTTTGTCCACAGGCTTCGGAGGATTGAAATGCGTATTGATGTGCCAGTTGAGACTTTCTCTATTCCTATAAACTTTATCACATCCTTCAAACGTGCAATTAAACCGCATTGGATTTTCTGAATGTTCGTTTGTTATGTGATTTTTTAATCTAAGTGCTTTCGAATATTGCTTATGGCAATGTGGACATGCGTAGGGCTGGAAGACATAAAGCTAGAGTGCAATCGTTTAACCTTACAAAATTTCTCACCTTCAGCCCTTCGTGCTGCCGTATATGTCCCTCGTAGCGTTCTTTCTTGTAAAATTTCCTTGGACATTTACTACATGCATACGGTTCAGACTTAGTTTTCTCTACACGCTCGATATCATCACGGCGTCTTCGTCCCCTTCTTTTTCCACCTTTCTCGCCACTCTCTATTTCCTCCAAGTTATCATCTTCGTCTCCATCTCCATCACCATCATCATCATCATCATCTTCATCATCATCGTCGTCATCCCTGTGCTCAGACTTCCGTTTTCGTCTTCTTCCACGTCTCGATCGTTTGACTTTGTCGGCCAGCACTTCATCATCTGAATCATCCATGTCAGGCTTTAGCTCAATCAGTTCCGGCTTTTCCACGATTCCATCCACATTGTATTCTCCATCGTCTTTTAATGGATCATAGTCCGAATCCTTTTTATCGTCATCAACATCATCTTCGCCATCATCTCCCACATAGTCATCGTGGTCAACAGCAGCTAGTGTGATTTCATTGTCATTTTCGTGTTCACTATTGAAATCGATCTCCTCCACAGGCAACTCCAGCAATTGTTCATTCACCAAAAATTCAGGCTTTTCGTCCTTGATCACTGTTCCCTCAATAGTTTCTTCCTTAAGTTCTTTGCATTTTGAATACTTTGCTAGCAGGATACTGTGGGAGTTGGCACACATAATTTGAAATTGATTGAAATCGTCCAGACGATTGTAGCACGGTGCACATATTTGTTTTGGTAGGCAGTCCTTGGGATCAATCTGGAAATATAAGAATTCTACATTAGTTTCTACACCTTGTCGAAACCAAGACTAAATTCAATGAAAAAAATTTCAAAACAGTGAAACATTATCGGCTGGAAAAATGCTTTTAATTTAATATTTTGAAAATTCCACGGCCGGTAAAGTTTTCATTCCGCAACAAATCAACCGGGCCGGCAAACGACGCATCAACATGTCGAATCTAAAAAGACTCCTCTCCAAGGCAATGCTTCTGATTTTTCACGGCAAACAAAACTATTTTACCAGTCCTTTTAAACGATTTCCCTTATATTCATAACCAAAGCTATTGAAACACTTGCATATAAACATGATCGATCGAACAAATCTTACATGGGACATTGACAGCCGTATATAAAGCTCCGTCAAACTGGGCGTCCCTAGCAAATCCTTTTTGTCACCGTAATGAGGTGCAGTGCACGCACGGCAAAGCAATTCTATCTCGCTTGCAGCCTCGGCCATGTTTCCACACAATATCTATTCACCAGAGCTTTTTTAACATTAGAATTCACAGCATTTCGTTAACAAAACACTCGATGCACAGCAGACATTTGTTGTTGATTCTTTTGACATTTGACGTGTCGTTGTCAAACGCTAGTGGTTACGTTTATAGGCAATTTGCTTGTTCTGGCAAATGCTTGAGGTGTCAATTTGATATTTCCCTGACTGTTCGATTCGTCGTCCAGAATATTCAAATTGGTTCAGCTACAGTTGCAGTTAGAAAAATGTGTACACTTATTTCAGCAAATATATTATTGACAATTATTTCAAATATCACGTCGTATTTCAAATACTAAACGCTTATTTAATACTTTTAATTACGACTTTACACTCTTTCTGCCTTCCTTCGTTACTGGCTTAGAGGCTACTCGAAAATCATCATTTGGCTCCCATTGAAGCTATAGCGACATTTACGTTGCACGGTTGCTCGAGTAAGAAATTTGAATTTACATGGATCTTGCATAAATCATTTCTTCGCGCTGACAATTAAAGTGCATAAGTGGGATTCAGTAAAGTACTGCCTTCCAAATAGAACTTTATCGCCACTTTACTTTCTTCCTTTTGACCTGGATGTAGCCCTTGATAATAATAACTATCATTTGGTAGTTATTATTATTAATATTAGTAAATAGTATTAAATATAAATTGTAGCATATTATCCAGTACTGAATGCTAGGCTTAAAACTTACGTACGTTGTAGAGAATACAAGTTCGGTAGGCCAGTTATTTGGACGGCAAGGCGTGCTCAACGAACAATGTAATGCAGCTGAATAATTTAATTTTTTCACTTTGCAAAACTGACGATAAAAGCGGAGAATACAGCTGGTGTCCTTGAAATGCTAACAGGAGCAGCTGTCAACCAGGCAAGATCTTTCCAACAACATGATCAACATTTGATGAAAGCATGCTGTCGTATTACGTTGTAAAATCTTCCAAACAGAAATAATCTGCTAAAAAATTATCCGGAAAATGACAGGCTCCTTATAAAATGAGAAGATTTTTCGTCTGCACGTACGCTATCTTTTGAAGTTCGTTTTCAAACTATATTAATCTATCTATATCTAACATCATGTGATTACTCTTTCTGCTTATTTAAGGCTTCATTGATAAAAAATAAAAACTCGATTTTCTTTTCCGTGTCTTTCTATCTTTTTCTTTCATTCATTAATAAAATGTTCATTAATTCCTTGGTGTATACTCAAATTACGGAAGTATACAGAAAAATAAGTATCATATCTTAGTATAGTTTTTATGTGTAAGAGTGTTTAAAATATCTAAGAAAAATCCCCGAAAAGACTATTAATTGCAATTTGAGCAAAAGTCAAGACATTCATAAGTTTCAAAAGGAATGGATAAGTTTCATGCCTTCTGCTCAACAATTTCACTGCATTAGCTTCGTGTTTTTTTTTTTTTTTTTTTGCGTGTTTTCATTATTAACAAACGTCCACCAATGTTGCGAATCCCTGAAGAAATACATTGCTGCCATCTGACTTTTTGCGCACAATAATCACTAGCTAGAGCCTAACTTGTTATTGGTATTTTTTTTTAACCGACATAAATAAAAAAAACATTACTTTTGAATCTTATTTATAAATCCCAAATACCCGAAGCATAACTGGTGTCAGCGAATATTGGATGGTCCTGCATTATTGATGCAATTAATTACTGTTTCAAAATATATAAAAAAATATATTACCAATGCATCAGCTCCCGTTAGCTCTTGATCGTCTGATATCTGACTGCGAGAATGTGTGTTAATGTGTTTTTTCAAAGTTTCTCGATTTTTGTACTTTTTATTACAACCAGCAACCGTACAATAGAATCGTCTAGGTCTATCCGAATGATCACTTAAAATGTGATTTCTCAGGCGCTCCAGTCTTGAATATTTTTTCTGGCACTCCTTGCATGCGAACGGCTAAAAAATTAATGTTATAATACAATTGCTAGATTTGATAATACAAATGCTATTAGGAAATTAAAAGTGTCAGGGTTTCATTCGCTCTGGAAAAAGTACAAATATATAATTGTGACTCACTTTCAGACCTTGGTGCCACCTTAAATGCCCCTCGTAACGTTCCTTTACATTGAACTTTTTAGGACATTTATTGCATCTATAGAGGAATGTTTTTCCTTCTTGAAGTAAGTAGCCGATATTCTTTAGAGCACTGCTATTTTGTTTTAATCCGTTGGAATTCATCTTATCATCATTCTCTTCATTGTCCAACAATGCGGAATAATTGAAGCAATCAATGTCGGGTTTTATGTCTATTTCACTTGTTTGATCGCCATCACTCTGAAGCAACTTATAACTTCCTCCTAACTGACTATCATAATCGCTAGCATGCGAATATTCCCCGCTTCCATTATTGATGGCAGTATTTTTGTTGTATTGAGATATTATATTCACAATTTTTTCGGATTCCTGAACCGAACTGAAGCTGAAATCATGTTGTTGTATGTCCGAAGTTTCATCTTTGAACGAGATCTCAAAACATTCGCCGCCTTTCGATATAATACACTTGGAAAAACGTGCCAACAATAAATTGTGAGATTCAGCACACATCGACTGAAATCGATGAAATTCATCCAAACGATCGTAGCACGGCATACAAATTTGCTTGGGTAGTAAGTCGGACTCGTTGATCTGCAAACAGTACAGAAAAAATGATAAGTAAGATAAATCCATTTGACGATAGTAGACGCGTGCTATATGTATGTCCATTTTGTCGATCTGAAATATCAAGTATTGCATAAATTGATACATTAAATATTTACCCAGAGAAGCCCGGACTAACCATGGGGACAAATAATTTATACGATATCCTATTCTAATGAAAGTCATTACCATCGAGTGGGAAAGCCAAATATAGAATTCCATTAAAGCAGGTATCGCCTGTAGGTCAACCTTTTCGCCATAGTGAGGTGCTGCACAAGCTCGGCAAAGTAAATCGGCTTCAAGCACCTCTCCAGCCATCATGGATCTCATTTAATTCCCCAAACAAATCTTTATCCGCGAAGAAAACATTGCAAGAAAATTTATGATAGCAACTTATCAGACAGCTGGGATTTGTTGATAGTTCTGTCAATGCAAGCATCAAACTTTAGTACTCCTCTTTCCCTTTGAAAGTCAACGAAAGCAACACTTGTTATACCTCATAAGCCTCTGAGCTCCTGTAGCACTTTTTAAGAAAGATTATATTATTTAAATTTATTTCTTCAATACACTGAAGATTCTCTGAAGGGCAAGATAAATTCTATTAAATCATTGGATCTGAGTCCTTTGTAACATCTGAAAACTAATTAGTATGTGATTGTTTTGTTTGTTTCGAGAAAGCAGAATAGTATGATTGTATAGTACCAAGCTGATTCTTCATATTCTAAAGCTGGGATCGTTGTTAAATACAAAACCATTTTCAAGAATTCAAGATCTTGTGTTGTTTCTCTAAGCATTATAGAAAATTAAGTTTAAACAAATTCCAATAAATAAGCAAGATATAGAGGTCTTGAACTTCACATGCCTCAAATTGAATCTCAAAACAAATCTACGTACACCGGAAACTAAGGTTGACCGCTATAAATTTAATAGGAACTATTCTTTTCTAATCCTTATCGTTCGTAGATCTTGCTGAGTAGATAATTTATAAGTTTCCAACTAATTTTGATGAAGTTGATAATAAAAGGGAAACTTGTATTAATTAGTTAGTTTAGTGAACGGAAGAAAATACCTTTTTACCATGGGGAAACATGCATTCAATATTCGCCTTCTTTACTCAAAATTATTAGTATTGAATGAAAGCTAATAATGGAAAATTAACTCGTTGGAACCAGAAACCTTAGGTTTTCACTTTTGTTACTGAAGAAGGAAGTTGAGATACTAATGAAGAGACCATATCGCTAAAGAAATATTTATCGAGGTGAAATAAAAATTTATGCTATAGATCCTACATTATTAATTTTTAAAAAGTAGCCAAACTTTTTAACTTATTTATCCAATACATTTGCTTTTTAATTTCTATTAGAAATTCTATCGTTATGTATACTATGTTAATTAGGAGAAAAATTGAACGAAATGGCTGCGTTTGATTTTTCTTTGGTTCTATGAAATTTTATGTGATGATGACATTTACTTATGTCAGAAGAACTATAAACAATTGTGGACTGAAAATTTTTGCTACTTTGAGGATACTCGTATTTATACATAAACAGATTATATTTGATTACTTTGAAAATTTTCCGAAATTTTCAAATTTATTAGGGAATATGGAGGAAGATACATTTGATCCCAACGTGGTGTGTCGGGCATGTGCTAAACCACACAATGGATTAAAAATTGATTTCAATGCGAATATCGCAAAGTTGTACACATGGTGTTCGACAAAACCGGTAAGTAGATCTTCGCAGCTGAATAAAATCAGAATAAAGCAAAATAAGAATAGAATTTGGAAGTTCTGGTTGGTCATTTCAATTTACTTTATGTGGTGGAAGTTTTGCATTTGTTGAAACAACCGAAGTGTTAACGTTTCAGTTTGCGTGATTTTGAAAAGCGATTCTAGCAGAATAAAAGAATTTTTGGTGAGTTCTGAGGCTTGTCCAAACTGAGTCCTGCAATTACAATCTATTAGGATTACATTATTAGTGTAATCAACACTGATATCGTCATACATAGCTAAAGTCGCAAATCATACGCGTAAAATTCCTTTGCGGGCGCAGGTTTTCGAATCGATTCACTTTCACGTGTTTCGAATCAACTAATTAAATAATATACATACTTTTATTGCTAACATAAAAAACAAAGATTGAATCAATTTTGCTATTGCAAAGGTCTATTCATTTTTATTCCATACAGTTCGAAACAACCGATCCGTTGCCAAAACAATTATGTTTTTCGTGCTATCTCCGATTGACTCTTTTCGAGCAATTTCAAAAAAGATGTATTGAGTCGTACCAGGCATTTATGAATCGCCGACCGAAATATGTAATTTCAACACAAGACGATACATTCGAAATTACAATAAAAACTGAGAAAGACGAAGAACCAATTCTGATAAAGGATGAATTGCCTGATGATGATGATGATAATTTAGAATCGTACCAAATAGGAGATGAGTATAGAACGGTGGCGCCGACAGAACTAGCGAATCTAATGGAAGACGATGATATAAGCGATGATGACCCACAACCAAATAATCAAAGTGAGCTTTTACCAGAGACATCGACACCGGATATAGTCCTATCCAGACAACTGGAACCACCGCCGTACACATGCAACCTATGTCAAACGATTAGTTGGGAGAAGGAAGACCATGAATTGCATTTAGCAAGTCATGAGCCCATTGCACCTAAAGACCAAATAGTTTTAGCTAAACCTTACGCCTGCGATAAATGTCCTTTGCAATTTTATGAACAGAATAGCTTCGAAGAGCATTTAAATAAACACCTGAAAACACAGGTAAGCGTTTCCCCTCTATTAATATTACACTCTTTTCATGATAACCGAGTCGCGTTGTGTTGTTAATTCACTGAATTTGCTCTTTTCATTCATCATCATCAAAAAATTCATCAACATAAACATCCATTTTCAGTTGAGACATTTTTGCTTTCAGTTTTTAAATAGATCATTTTATTTTGCAGAGCGCCAAAGAAAATTCTTCGAACATTAGTGTCAAGCAGCACACCTGCAGTATTCGACTGATGAAACCTGTTTGGTTTGTATGTAATGTGAAGGGTTGTACTCAAAAATACAAATCTCCAAAAGCATTGAAAGAACACATTGCATCACATTACATGAAAAAGCTTCCACAAAAGCGCTATAACTCACCGATTACATGCAAAATTTGTGGCCTAAAATTTGTCTGCAGGATAAAGTTCAAGGTACTGCATAAAAAGCATCCAAAAAAACTTGAATAACATACTTTTAATTTATTCTTCAATCCAAATTTGCATCCGTTTTCCGTATTGTTTCAGACACACTGCGACATGCATCAAAGTCAATTTCAAACATTCCTGTGATACATATTGCGAAACACTTCAATTGATCAGATTTTGTATGATGTGCTGTACGTACATTGAACTAGTTAAGTTTGCGATAACAATGCCGTCAGCCTAAGAAAAGAGCAACTGAGATGAAAAATGATGCGTATAAAATCAGCCGTATTAATGAAAGTGTTTTCCTATCAATGAAATATCTATCATATTTTTCGTGGATACGATAACGACATATGCGTGTCCAACGACTGAATCCACTCAAAATCTACACCAATCAAGTACAGAACTGAAGGATACTTGTCACGTAAAAAACACATCCTCAAGGAAATATCAGTTATTAATTGACATTGCCGCGCCGAACAGACATCTATAGAGGGATTTTGATTTTATCCCTTGTATTTATATAGAATAGAAAATTAATATTAAGATTGAGAGTTGATTTTCGCAAAATCAAATGTAAAAATTATGATGAATGCGATAATTTGTTACTGTGATTAAGTTATGCTATTTTACTCAAAACATTAAATATATTTGAAAACAAATTTTAGTCTTAATTTCTCGAGCTCGAGATGTCTCAGAAACCCTTCTGAGACATCTCGAGCTTGATCTCGTTTATTTAAACCAAATAGTTTGCTACAATCATTGTTTAGTTGGAAATCATTTACAATTCAAAGCCCGATGGAAAAAGATAACAAAGTATCACAAAATGAAAGTCAAGAATTGCGTTTCATTTTGCGGCATATATCCTTCGCTGATGATTAGATTACAAATAAGATTTTTTATGCGCTTTTTACAACGAGGGTTGATTAGCTCCTAAAAGATTTTTAACATGACGTCGTTTGCAGACATAGAAGGGAATCAAGGTTGAGCAATATTTCAATCAAAACTGTTGGCGTTATTCACAAGGCAGTGCAGTAAGCAGAGAAACCATTCACTGAAGCCTTGTATTTTCTATTATTAAAGCTTCCTTCTGCAGTTTCGGCCATCACATTACCACTACATTTGCTGTGCAGTTACCTCATATACTAATTCTAGTGGTGGAAAACAAGGGCAAAGAAATAAGTTCAGGGTAACCAAGCCATAAGATAGCTACAATCAAATACGCAACGAATAAACGGTAACTACAGGATTTATTAAGAGATTAGACTTACCTTAATTTCTCTCTCGTATATCAAGTATAGCGTGACTTTCGAAATGATTTGATAATTCCTGGATTTCAGTGCAAAATTATATTTCTTCTTCTTAATTCATTATTAAAGAGATTTCTCAAAACTTAGAGCAACTAGTCTGTAGAAACTTCCACCAATTTTTCCTCTATGGCATCAACATGGCGTCTCGCGTGAATTTTCATTGCCGCTTTCTGTATAAATCGCCTATCGCAGTGTGGGCATTTATGGGGACGTTCGCCTGTATGTCGCATCATATGGTGCTTGAGCGTTTCCGACTTACCGAACAATTGATCACAAAAAGTGCAATGGAACGTCTTGATTCTATCATGTACAACTCGTATGTGCCGCACCAGATTGGCTGTTAATATTTAACATTTTAAAAATAGTAGTAATCGAACCCTACATTCAATCGTCAATACCTTTAGTAAGAAAGCAAGCTTTGCACGATTGACATGGATATTGTTTCTCCCGAGTATGTACGTTCATGTGAGCTTTGACTTCCTTCTTTGTTGTTTTTCTCATTCCGCATACCGGACATGAATACTTTTTGATCCCTAGATGAGCGAGCTTATGTTGTTCTAACTTGTTCAGAAACCGAAATTTCTTTGGACATTGATCGCAGGCATGCGGAAATATACCTTTGTGCATCATTTCATGTTCCTTCAAAATTCAATTTCAGAAACTTTACGACTTTTCCATTCAGCCATGGACAAAAATGGACAAAAAATTAACACTAAGTACTTAACTATTATATTGTTTAATGTTTCTCATTTTTTGAAAATTATACTATCCATGTAATTGTTCTTGTACACCAGATTAGCATGCCATAGGTTTTCAATAAAAATTATAAACTATTATCAATAATGATTGATTGACTACTCACCCTTAAAACATTTTTCGATAAACTTTTACCACATAGCTCGCAGATGACCGTAATCCTTTCAGGTTTCTTCCGTAAATTTGGATTTAAGTGGCTGTTCAAATGCTTGTCTAAACTTTGTCTGTTTCTGTACTTCCGCTCACATCCTTCTATCGTGCAATAGAAACGGATTTGTTCGCCGCTGTGATCATTAGAAATATGATCTCTTAAACGGGAAAGTCTTGAATACTCTCTGGGGCATTTATCACAAATATAAGGCTGAAAAATAGCAAATCCTTTCTATTAATCGTCGCGCATTAAGTGGTTTACTGCTTCTTTGATGCACATGAATTAGAATCACATAAACTTTTGTCCATATCTAAATACATTGGGTTGGAGAAAAAATTTTCAAGACTTCTTACAACGATTCGTATGCTATTAGGAAATGTAATTCTGTTTGAATAGCTAAAAACGGAATACGTTAAAATGCAGACACCCTCATTACTCATTCCAAAAACAGCCGCAGCTGCTCAAGACCCAATGGAAAATGTTCTGAATCAAATAAGCTGTAAGCCACTGTATGATGTGTAAATGCTGGACTGCTGGCTGCTGTGTAAAAGAGCTCACCTTCTTCCCTTCGTGTCTTCTCATATGACCGTCATAGTGTACTTTGGTATAAAACTTCTTTGAACATTGTCCACATGCAAACGGATCTGTTCTTCTCTGATTGTTTTCTCCGTGTTGAGAATTTGGCTCGCCAGGCTGGATGTTCTCCACACTATCCAACTGAAAATTCTTGCTGTTTCGCAATTCTTTTTTCTTTCGATACCGGCGCCGAGTTTCGCCTGGCTTTGATACGTTTTCACTGACGTTTTGAACTTCAGCTTTTCTAATACTAGGAGAATGGTTATTTGTTTGATTTGTACCTATTTTTAAATTTTTATCACATTCCATATTCGTGTCGGATGCATTTGTTGGCTTTGCTTTCTTAATTTTGAATGCTAACAGTTCATCATCTGAGTCATCAAATGTTGGTCCTTTATTATCAGTTATGTGTCTTCCGTCTTCATTTAATGGATCAGTATCTAAATCGTGCTTGCACGAATCTCGATCGTCTTCAAGTTCAACGTTTACATAGTTTTGTAAACTACTTTTAACATTTAAAATACTTATTTTTTTCTCTGTTTGTTCATTTTGAACGTCTTCTATTTTGATTTCTTCTGATTTCAATGATATTTTTGGTAGGCACGAATATAAGCGATTGTACGAAAGGATGCACATTTTTTGAAAGGCATCAAATTCATTCAAACTGTTGAAACACTTTTGACATAGCGACTTTGATAATAAATCATCGGGCTCCGCCTGAAATAACCAAACCAAAAAGGAGCGAAATATTAGAGTCTAATAGAACAGGTTTGCGGATGGTATAGAAGCCAACTTGCATTGTATATACATCGTTGGTGTAAACTTGCCACCATTGCAAATTGCGGGTTTTAAGAAAATTATTTTACCTTAGTTGTAGACAATCGAATAAAAAGTTCAAATAAATCCGACGACTGTAACATGTCATGTTTCACCCGATCAAGGAGACCCAAACATGCTCTGCATATTTTTTCAGGATCCAACAGTTCATACTTCATCTTCGTTTATGCATATATTTCCGAGATTTAAAATTTTCATATCACAAATAACACTGGAGATGTTTGTTGACTTTTTTGACATTTACTAATTTAACAAGCATACACAACACTACATGGTAACAATGCTGCGATTTGAAATGCTATTTCCCCTCTATCGTTTTGAGATAGCCAAAATTTCGCCAGACAATGAAATTTTATCCAATTATTAGGCTGATATGATTATGCTGATAGTTAATAAATAAATAACATCGTCTAAAACAATTCGACATTACTTTTCCCCAGCCCTACATTGCTCTAAATTTTCTCAGTAAAAGAAAGTGTCCAAAAGAAATGTCAAAGAGAGAAACGAGACAAACTCGAACAGCTGAGCTTTCTACACGTGCTTGTTCGTAGGCTAACTTAATGCTCAGCTGAACCGCGGGCTGTCTACGTTGTGCTTGACTCACCGCGGAAAATATTGGCAGCCTCTCGCGTGTTACTAAGTGCATGTACATATTTGCTTAATGCAATCAAGAGTATCAATTGAAAGATATCTTCGATTGCATTGAGATTGAGCAGCAGAACTTTGTATTTGTGTATTTTGTGCGGTTTAAAGTTATTTCCGATTGCAGCAGCTTTAGTTAAAGCAAAAGTAAAACTTGTCCACATTTGAACGGTCCACGGCTGAGCTAAAGCTTTTAATAGCTCATTTAGTTGCGAGCGGTGGCGATGAACAAAGTTTTTTGGTTCAATTAGAAGATTTCTTTGTTTATGTGCGTTGTCTAGTAGGAACCGCGGATAACGTGTCCGGAGGCCATTTCAGGAGTCGCGATAGTTTACGCCTTCGAAAGCCTGCCTAAGGAGCATTATCTTGCTTAGAGCTATCTCGAAACTCGTGTGTTCTTGTTGTGGTTGATAATTTATCGTAGGAGTTGTTTCGATAAGACCCAGGCGTCCATATTTCAAGAAAAGTTGTCCGAATATCTTTCAAATCATGTCAGTCGTTCGCCTTTCAAATCGTCTAATAGTACCTTTCAATGCAACGGTAAGGTCGCAGGCGTGTTCAAAGTACGAGAAGTTCTTAACAAGTGGCCATAGGAATAGTTTTGTGTTAGCCGGCGCAGCTGCATTGAGCACTTCTTCGCGTCAAATTCCAACTGCTTCGCTTCTGTTGGAGCCGCAGATCCAATTGCGGAAGTATTCTAATTTGTATACGAATCAGGTGAGTTGTGTTCTTTTATTTGTTGCTCAATAGAAAAATCAATGGCTGTGCAGCTGTATACAATGAAGTGACTGAATGAATTAATCCTAATGAAATTATGTTATATTGAATGTATGTTAAGATAAGTTTTCATTAAATTAATGCAAACTGGTCGCATCAGACAGTTGCTGTAAGTGAAATCGACCTTTGGACTTGATAAACTCTTGTGGCTGTTGATTATGTCCACGGTATGTCAAATAAATGTTGGGACAGCGCTCACAATAAAACCAGGAAAAATGGTTGCCATAATCTGGGAAGCTAAGCAATTGTCGTGATGTTGTTCGTCATGTTAGTTCTTCTTCATTAGAGCATCCTCGCATACTTCACATCGTTTCTGCTGTATATCTCCGCATTTCAATAATCAGGATGTGGATAATACTTTGATACTGCGAATTACACATATATAGTACGATTTTCCTACAAACTCTCCTTTTAGATTGATACACCGAACCCACGAAATTTTGACATTTCAATGAATTATTTCAAGTATGAATTTGTCCTCCCAAATTTGTGACAGTTCCCAGTTTAACTCCCAGGTTCCCTGGGCCTCGCAGATGCATCGCACCGAGTGCTCTCGTTCTAGTGATTGCGTCTTCCAGTTTGGTATATTAAGAAGCTGTCAGCATGGATAGAGCACGCCCTTCGTTTTTATTTGTTTCCCTCGCTGCCAATGCCTTGAACCCGCTGTTCATGTGTCCTTCCGAGTAGTCTTTATTCAGGTATTCGTTCCAATCCATTGTTATTATTTAAGCTTGATGGTAACGGTGACTTTCTTTTATAAACTTCGTCTTTCAATAGGTTTTCAAATTTCTGGACTTATGTCAATTTGTTTTACACGCAATTTTACTCTTATTGTCGAACTCCACGAAGTAAACTTTATCAAGATGGAAGAGCGAATTAAAACACTGAAAATCTGTTCCACTGAATGAAATACTCGAGCTTAGCATAGCTTCTATCATACATGTTTCGTATCATATATGAGATCTTGAGTTTTCGGCGATACTTGAAATAATATCGCCCGTTCTGTATGACTAATAATTATTCTACTTTAAGGAGTCTGAAGTTTGCATCGTTGGAAATGCAACGGCCTCCAATTTTTTCACGTTTTGACAGTTTTTTTTGGATAATTTGACGTGAAATTTTTGTCACTTTTATTCGCATTTTAGAATATCTTGCACTCCTATAGGTTTCTATTTCAGTTTGACCATCTACTCAAAAGAAATAGTGGACAAATTTGAAAGCGTTGCATCTGCAACGATGCAAACTTCCGACACCTCTACTTTAGTTGTTAAAATAGCCACCAAATATTTATTGGTCCATTGCTTAACTTATGATCGTGCCCACCTTATTGGTTTGTTGTTCTGAACCGGGTATGATGCAAAGGACTCATGTTTTATTTTTTATTTCCACCCGATGAACCTAATCTTTGGAATAAAGTGCTCAAATATGGTACATCTCGAATAATCAGGTTAATTGTTGTTTATAAGTGCATATGGATGCATATGACATCGAAATCGGTCAGCATTCTCACATAATTCTATCAGCCACAAGGATATCAGTGTTCCTTCCAACCCTGCATTAGTCACCTGTTGTCGACGATTTAATTGGTCTTCGTCAAAGTCACTCGTTGGACTACGTTTAAATTCTTCAATACTTTATTGCTGACATCGTTGGAGCAAGTTGTTTCATACCTTCTACCATCATTGCTCATTCCTTTTAAGTGGAGGTATCTAATCAATTATTGGTTTTTAAATTTTGAAACTTCGCAAAACTGAAACATTGTTCTTCACACGTTTGCTAGTAGCAGACCGTGCAATATAATCGGCCTCAACTTTGGCAATTCATGCTGAAACCTGACAGATGTAAAGTTTAGTTCGTGTTTCGAATAACACTCGAACTGAGCCATCATACCTTTGGTAATAAAACACAAACAATAAACTTACTTAAAGAGTAAAAATCATTTCCATATCTTTTCTGATATTAAAAACGGCAGAAATTGAGATGTGCATACAGCATCAAAATACTTGCTAAAGTTACTGTCCACAAGCCATCTAATAAAATTAAATTCAAATTGTTTTATATAGTAATGGATAAATTAATCTCAGCGGCTATAAAAAAATACTGCCAGATTGAAGATAAACCTTTATATTGCTTGTTTATAGTCGATATTGTGTGCCCTCAAGCTCCGTTGTCTAGTCGTCGTCGCTAAATTCTTTCTTCACACTTTGGATCCAAAGATATATATATATATTTAAAAGTAGGTATTAATAATTGCTATGGTGAATTCAAATTGATGGCACATGTTCGCTGATTGTCGTCATTATTGCGTGGACTTCAAACTATCAGACGAGGGGCTTGATCATATATATCAGTGCATTGATATACATGAGTGTTAATATCAATAGGTCGTTTAACTGTAAATCAAAATATAGTTATCTACAAAAATATGTAGATAAAATGTGTTATAAGAAATATGTGACGTCGATATGCAATTTTAAAATAGAAAATAAGCAAAAACATTAGCGTATGATTGTCATTTTGCCAACTAAAAAGAAAGTAGATTTCAGTAATTAGTGATTTAAATTCATCCTCAGATATATTTGCAGGTTTATGAATCGGAATCATAAGATCTCATTGCTAACGAAATCATGCAGGCGTTCTTTGGTGTAATTATAATTCTAATATATTTGCATCAAAACATTCTAACTGATTTTATTGTAAATCCGTAATTTGTAGAAGAAAAAAAACCTGAAATTACGCTCTGAAAATGACGATTTACAAGCGTCGTATATTCATTGCAACTTGTTTGCTTGTTCTAATATTAGATATACGTTCTCAGATACAGCTCACATAAACAATTAAATCCGATTTGATTTCCATATGTTCGTACATGGCATTGTGTTTGTGTAATCTATTTTGCTCTAAAGCTTGATCCCTGGAAATACCAAAAGTATTATCCTTATCGAAATAATCAAAGTGATGTAATCAGTGTATTAATTTTGACGCAAACCACCTGCCAAATTTGTGTAATAAATATAACAATCAGTTGTAGACATAATTGATAATAATATAAATATGAATTATCATATTAAAAATATGAATATTGTTTCCAAAATGACGACGACGGCGAATGGAAGCGAAAACTATCGCGATGTATCATTTTTCAGCAGTTTATTAACACGATAACAAATGAAACATAAAGATTTTATTCTGTTACAAAATAGTGAGTTCTGCTCCTCAATTGCATTGTTCTGCTACTACTCAGTTACTGCTTTCACCAGTTTAGATAAAATTTTGGCTCTCATTCCTAGCAATAGTTGGATTTATTCACTTGATTGATTAGTCAAAAAGTTCTTTAGGATTTTGAGAGAATACTTCAAATATTAATACTTCATCTTCAAGCTATTCGTTCTATCTCAATATTTGGTTCTCGGTAAAGTTAAGCTGTAGCAGACCGAAATGCAACTATCAAAGATACAAAGTGGTATCAGCAACAGTGAAAAATTATTGGTATAACGCACTCAAAAAAAAAAAAGAACACATATTATAATAAGAGCAACGAAGGCAGAGCTCTTTGTCTACAGAAGATGCCTTAATCTACAGGGTAAAAAAGTGAAATGAAAATGAAACCGAGCGCAAAAGCGCCGAGAACCGCTCGGGGTAGGACCTCGCTCGGGATTTCCGTGGGACAACAGGAGGAACCACATGTAAACATTAAAATCAATCAATAATTAATATTTACCATATTAATTTTCAGGAACATTGCATTGTTAATAAACTTTTAAGACCTCTACCTTTCTTCATGTCCAAACTACGCGTACTTAGTATTTCACGTAGACCAATACTTAAACAATGGTCAAATCAAGTCAATTTACTGTGTTTTCCCAATGTCACCGAATTTTTCCATCAGAGCCAGTTATAAACAAATTTAGACGAGTTAAAAAGAGTAAGCAAAATAATAAAATGGTGATCCTGTCTCAATTTTTCAAACAATACAAATATGAGCTGTTTTGTTGTAAGAAGTAGCGACTGTTTCAACTGGACTCTGATCATCTTTTCGATAATATGTTCATATACTGATATGAAATGAATTCATGAATATTTAATTTTAATTTCACAATTGCATTTCCTATGAGAGCTTATTTTTACAATTGATTCAATTCACTTCAAGCAAGAAGGGCATAGCAACATAACTACCCAGGTTAATTATCAGTCAAAGAAACAATGGAAGAGATTCTCTTTATTTGCTTCATTATTTTATTTGAGAAAAGTGTTTTATAAGTACTTAATTTATATTTAAAAACAATGCGTACATGCGTTATATAATAAATTTGTGTACATCCCGCTCACGTTTATTGCCATGAATGCTAGAATGTGTTCATCGAGTTCAAAGTCGATTTCTATACATTCCAGTGTATACAAACTTATTAGAGGGCGGCGAATAATTATTAACGCGTTTTTTCAGAGAGGCTGTAGCACCCTCGACGACGACTTGACGCTTTTTAAATAATTTGGGAGCATTTTTGGGAAACAAGTGACTCTGCGTGCCCCGAAGAAGCGACACATTTTGGGTTTGAAAACATCGATATCAGGACTTGACTAGATTTTATCAATAACATTCGTTTAAATCATCTCAATGAGTTATCTTTAGATCGTATACCGTCAGTCTTCTTAAATGAGGAAATTGAACTTCTCAAATGAATTTCTACATACAAAAAGAGCAGAAATTGGTAAAATTGTACAGTCACCAAGATGCAATGAATGTGTTAAGGGTACATCTTATAGGAGTCTGAAGTTTGCATCGTTCGAAATGCAACGGCCTCCAATTGTTTCACGTTTTGACAGTTTTTTTTGGATAATTTGACGTGAATTTTTTGTCACTTTTATTCGCATTTTAGAATATCTTGCACTCCTATAGGTTTCTATTTCAGTTTGACCATATACTCAAAAGAAATAGTGGAAAAATTTGGAAGCGTTGCATCTGCAACGATGCAAACTTCAGACACCTCATCTTATACGGTTAGTGCTACAATTTTTAACCTTATCAACTATAATAATGAGAATAAAGTAGGTCAAATAGAACATGGTCAAAATCCTTTCAGGAAAAACTAATTCCTTTGATCTCTCACCTAGTTTGTATCATTGGAACGTAACGAAATTATTTGTTCGATTTGCTCTTACAAGTTATATCATATTTAATATTTTTAAAACATATTGCCTAACTGTTCGTTTGATGTAATGACGAGATAGTTTTTATTTCTCTCTCCTTTATATCAACGTGTTTTTTGAATTATTCAGAGTAAAGGATGTATCATTAGTGCATTCCAACAATGAAAAACTTGTTATTATTAACCTCCAGGAAGGAGGTTAATGATGCAGGAGGTACCCTGATTTGTAGTCTCTGTCCTTGGCAGTGTTGATAATCATCGGAAAAATACGGAAATAAATTCCGAAAATTAGACCAAAATTGATTGAAATATTAAAGGTGTCGCTAGTAAAGGGACTCAACTCACGTTCACTTGCCATAGCATTATTCGCTTGACGAGCAGTCTCAGTCTTGACTTTCAGTAGTTACACTGTCTATTATGTGATTGAATATGGTTTAAATCCTAAAGTCATTGCAGAAACCAGTATTTCTAATGTAGCATATATCTGAAAAGATTATTCTACTTGAAATTCGAAATAGTAGAAAAACAGATTATTCTATCAGATTATTCTTCTTCTATTGTTTATATAAAATGGATCGGGATCGTCATCATCAGTGACATTAATACTGCAAAAACGCAAATTGGGTTTTGGGGTCCCCTTGGGGTCAAATTGTGTAATATTTTACGAATCTCAAAGTTAGAAAAATAAACCTAAAATAGTCGTTTGGGGATTTAACAAAACAAAGAGAGAAGGCTTGATTGATAGTTTGGTTTAAAATATTTTTTACATGGAACATAGTTTGATGGTCAAACGTAATACTGCCAAAACTACCTTCTCCCGCACTTTTCACACTTCTTTTATCTGGAAATGTGGGAGATCTTGCGCCCGTTAAGGTCGAGGTTTTGAGAGCAGATAGCTAACAATAATGACTCTAATCTTCAGTGGAAATACTATCCGAAATAATAAAAAAAAATGGTGCTTGCGTACCCATGTCAGCATTCGTTACCTTAAGTGATTAACTATCTTAAATGTTATAGCTGGCACCTTCTGAATTTAACGATTCTACCATAATTTCGGCAACTGGCCAATGACCATGTTCACTTATTATTTAAACAGTGTGTTTTAGTGCTCTGTTCTGTTCCGCTAAGCAATAAAATGATCTAAAAATAAACACGACCATATAGTAAATTAGCACTACTATCAAATGTCTCAAAAATTAATCAGTAATGCCGACACTTTTTGTTACATTAATTTGGTTTTGGTGTGGTTTTATTGATAAAAACGGGGAGAGCTTTATCAACTACATAAAAAAGATGAAGCGACTCCAAGTGCATGCCTGATCTTGCTGAAAGGTACCAAAAAAGGGTGGACCGGCTTACGCGGTGTGTTTTGGTTGAATTGCAAGCAAACAAGGTGGAAAAACTGAAATTTTTATGGAACAATGAATAAGAACATAGTAGTATCGAAACTGAGACGATCAAAACATTCTATTAGCACTGTTTGGTTGGAATCAAGTAAGATTTCAGGCAATCAAATGTTAAGCAAACATTTTATAGAATTTAAATAGAACACAGATTACTCCCTTACTGGATTCATGTAGATGATTATGTGATATATTTTTTTCGAACTTGTTTGAAGTAATTTTGATGCCATACAATTTGTTCGTGAGTAACGACTGACGACCTGGCAGTCTTCATTTTTTTTATGAGTCAAATTCCGAGGGATCATGTACTTGTTGATTCATTATTCCATAAACTGATTCCCTTTTATCTTCAGCTTCTTTTTTAATGGTGCTGTACCTTTGAATAATAGAATAACTTCTGCGAAGAACTATAGCAGAAAATCAAGAAAAGTGGCTAATTTACAGTCATGAACCTTTGTTTGTTCGAAAATAAGCCGAAATTAAACATGGAAGATTTATATAA
The DNA here is from genome assembly GCA_954870665.1 of Stratiomys singularior. NCBI lineage: Eukaryota > Metazoa > Arthropoda > Insecta > Diptera > Stratiomyidae > Stratiomys > Stratiomys singularior. The sequence continues at coordinate 4,520,366 of OX940881.1, read as the reverse complement.
ATGCTGACTGTGTTTGTACTGAATTGATAACTATTTATAACTCTGCAAAATTCTGATCGAACTAGCATAGATTCCACTTCCCCTTAATAGTGTTCATCATCCGAAATGATGTGTAAACGCAATCAAGCGGTTTTCGCTATGTGTTATAGTTTACTACAACAGTGAACGATCATATTTTCCGACCTTACAATAATAACAATTTGCCGCAGCAGCTGCTTTGTATATTTATAAGTACAACGTTGTGACAGCAATTGAACTTGAAATTTATTTAGTATCGTTGATATTCATGGCGTAAATAATAGTATGTACTTTTGGCTTTGTTTCAGAATCAAATGACTGCGCTCTCTGGACGAAGACGGTTTTCATCACATGAAATTACGAAAAATTTGACTCTCTACTCAAGTAAACCGAGAAATGTTGAGAAAGATGCGAAAACATTAAAGTAAGTACACATTTCCAAACAACCGATAAATGTGATATGTAATAGAAAACTTAATGAAACATTGTTTGAATATTTTACTTAGATTAAAGCATGAAGTTGATAAGCCGTTGGTTGTAATGTTCGCATGGTTGCTTGCAAGACAGAAACATCTTGTAAAATATGCCAAATTATACACTGATCAAGGATACGATGTTCTCACTATTGAAATTACACCATGGCAATTATTATGGCCAACAAAAGGATCTCAGGTGAGTGAGTACGTAAATTGTAGTGTATGAAATATAGTTTTGTTTGTGAATCTAACATGTTAGAATGTTAGAACTTTTATAGTATGCTTTTGTATTTGATTGCGATGACTACTGATTAATTTTTAAAGTATTTATCTCTGAAGATATAAACAGTGATGAAATGAACCTTCATGTTAAATTTTGCTTTCCCAGCCTGTGTGTATCGACCGCAGAATTTTTGCCATATTATTTCTGCGACCTTACAAATTTTTGGATATTTCTGAAACAGATTTTAATTCAACGAAAAACGAAACTTGTCCTACGATTTGAATACGTTAGGCAAGCGAGTTTAGACATAATAAGCGTTTTGTATCTTATCTATGTAGAATGTACCATAATCTAACTCAAACTAATATCAGCAAATTCCTATATGAGTTTTAACTTTGAATGAAATTCATTAAATTGGAATTCACTTGCAAATCAAAGAAATTATTTGGATCTGTAATTCTTATTAATTATCTGACAATTTAAAAAAAAAAAAAAACAAATTAAAAATAAAACTGGAATTAACGCGTAAGCTTAATTATCTTTATATTGGATGGAACCATAATTGCTTGAGTATTTGACAACATTTTAAATACCTTTTCTAAATAACTTTCAGCTAGTAGCAGCCGACGCTGTCAAATTTATGGAGAACAATGCTTCCTATTCGCCAATCATCTTACATGGATTCTCCGTTGGTGGATACGTTTGGGGTGAGTGTATGGTACATATGGCAAGGGATATGGACAGATACATGCCTGTTATTAACCGGATTGTCGCACAAGTCTGGGATAGTGCTGCAGATATAACAGAAATTCCAGTCGGCGTACCCAAATCAATTTTCCCACGTAACCCAAGGTTGCAAGGCGCTCTGCGAAATTATTGCATGTTAGTAGTCGGCAGTTTCATAGGACCAAACTCCTAAATAATTGTTATTTTAATTTTTTAGTTATCACTTGAAAGCATTCCATGAACAAGCAACAACACACTACATCCGATCCAGCCAACTTTTTCACAGTCCCATTGTCAGATCACCTGTACTGTTTTTCGTATCGAAAAACGATCTTATTGGTGCGGTAAACTCTAACAATTCGGTTCGTGAATCTATGGAGTCACTTGGAATGAAGTGTACCTGGAAATGCTGGGATAAATCAAGTCATGTAGGCCACTTCTACCATCATACCAACGAATATTTGGAATATTTGTTCAAACATTTGAAAGAACATCATGTTGGTTGGCAAGCAGAAAGAAGTCGCGCAAAGTTGTAAGAGACGATTTTGGGTGGCTATGATTTATGATATGAAGGTCGCTGTGATTACTAATGGATCATGGGTTTTAGAACATATTGTTGTCGTGGATTTTTTGAATGACGGAGAGAGTTCTTATATAAGGGAGGGCACGACATTATACTTATGTATTGATAGCAACTTTCTTCGAAATTCCTCGTATTAATTTGTATTTTGTGATTTTATTTGGTATGAATTCAGTATAAACAATATTTACTATGATAGATTCATTCGTTATTATTAGATATTCTACACTTTTTGACTCCAATGTAAATTTCTTTAGCTTTAATAAAGTACTTTTGGATAATGTGTATTTTGAAATTCTTAAAAAATCAAATTTTTTTTTATGAATCGTAACCGTGGATGATGTTTTCCAAAATGGGCAGTCAAACATAGTATGACATTAAATAGACTTTAATTTGTTGTTATTTTTTTCAGAAAATATTCCCTTTTCTAAAATTGGCGTATAATAGCTTAAAGGACAAATCTCACCGACACACAAACTTGGTCAACGTATTAGGCTTTCTACAACACACTTGAATTATCCAGGGAACACCTTAACGTCGGAATTCAGGCTGCATCGGCTAATAACCGATCTTCCACAAGCCTTTGGCTTGCGCAAAAGCGGTTATTGTGGCGAGGAAAAATGTGCAATGAATGTTTCAAAATTGAAACCGGAAAGAAAGTTGACCGGCAAAATTGAAAGTAAGATTTCTGCTTAGTTGTGGTCCGTTCAGCGTAATCTGGACGCCAAACGGTTGCTGTTAGCGCGCTAACAGCCAACAATAACGTTTGATTTTCAGTTCGTCTAATTACTGACCCGGATGGTATGATTTACTGATATTCTCCTCCTAATTGAAGTTTTCATGACGGTCCGGCTTTCTAAATAAAAACAGAAATACTGTCTATAAGATTTCTCACCAAATTCAGTAGATTGTAATAAGGAATAATGAGATCAACTGAAACCTTTTCATTTCTCACATTTGTTCACTGCTCACCGATCTTCTCAGGGTGTCTTACGGAAGAATTCGAATTTTCAAATTAAGTGAAAATAAAACATCAAATAGTCAGAAAAATTTATTAAAATTAATAGTAATACGAATTTTACTTTTTAAGGATTGAATCATTCATTTCGTACCTCGTACTCATGGAATCTGTTCATCACATTTTGCAGAACACAACTAAGCATAGCAGCCATAATTACGTTTACTTTACAATATTTACTATCAGCTCAAGGATAATCCTTGTTGCTTGATTTTTGAATTTTGCTTGATAGGAAACTGAGTACTGCATGTTTTGCTACCCCAAAGGAAAAAGACCATGACAAGTGATTTCAATAAAACGTGACGAATTTAAATTCCGAAATCTCTTTCACGTATGATCTTCCTTACTTTAAAAATTCTTCGTTTGTGAGATCCTATGCAATATCGTGGCAAATCTGCATGAACGATGAATCTACAGCCCTTGTCTTCCCGTGCTCGGTTCAAACATCTTTTAAATATTCAAATTTTAAATGATGAGCAAAGTGAGCCGTGGAATATGTTTGCAGTTTGGCAGCTACTGATACAATTTCGCCAATTCTTTGGTTCATATCTTCGCTATTTACACCCGACTGAAACGAATGATAATTGAATCTCATCTCACTTGTCACTGGTTTTAAATTGTTCCACAAACAACGACACCACTAACGTCAGATTGTCTAATGATTGCCATGACGGCGATACGCGACTGTGATAAAGTCTACCTATCATTTTGAGTTTAACTGTGGGTTAAAAGTCCCATTGATGAAAAAAAGGAACCGGGATACATTTGTGATTTGAAGGACATTCAGTATTTGGAAAAGTTATGTGTTTGTGAACGAATGTCGCTTAGTGAAGTTAAAAATTAACGAAGCCGAGGAGCATTTACAACTTATCTGATTTGATCAGTTGTTTAGGCGAAAAAGATAAAGATACAGTGTAGGTATGGCGCATTATTTCATTATGAGTTTCTGTTTTGTAAATAGCCCATGGTTAACATCTCGAAACATATTGAACATTGTAAACAACAGCCCGCTATGCGTTACTGAAAACCCATTAGCTTAGTGAGTGATAATGGCTACGGTCACTAATTGCTGCCCAATCACATAGGAACAGAACACAACGAGCCACCAATTAATATTGAAGAACAATACAGTGCAAGTGGGGCATTCTTAGGATTTGAATATATTCAATAGGGCAACATTCGATTGATAACCAATGATATGTGAGTCATCCATCATCAACTTCATTCCTTTTTCATCAAGCCGAAATAGTGCGTATGCAAACGATTTACTCATTAAAAAGTTGACTAAACTCTAGTCTGCGTGCATTAGCAGGAAATGTGTACACTTCCCGATTCCCACCATCAATGGGTTTAGAGTCATCAAGCACTTCCGAAATAGTAGTGATTTGTTTAGGTCACCCTTACCACAATTTGTACAATGTTCGTATTTCCGAACTTTGCGGTGTGAACCTGGAAAGATAGCAACGTGAGATCACTGAAAACAGTTGATTTGTATAAAAATTTGCAATTCATATGAGCCGCGAAGAATGCTTAGCATTTATTTCTTTCTGGCGACAAACAAATTTGACCGTGGACACACTACCAAACTGGTTCCGCTGGGTGTCGATTTAATATCAAATGAATCTACATTGATGTAATTTCTAAATAGTTGCATGATTAGAGAAATTCCATTGCCATGGCATTCTTTGTAACGATGAAATCGTCATTCCTCTTGTCATCTCATGATTTACTAATTGCAGATGAAACAATAGAATTTCCAAGAAATCAGTGGAATTTACATTAGATTTTGGTTTGAGATTCTCAGAGGAATTTTCGTTCGAGCAAGGGAGTTCATAGAAAGATATAATTACATCCAGTTTTCACATTTTATAAGTCTTGCATTTTTCACTTTTAAAAAGAAAATGAGTTTTTATTTATGTAACAGTGATTTTGTTATTGATATCACAGTACTTCCTCTTATTTGTTTGTGTGGTAAACTTGATTTTAAAGTATTGTTTGTTAAATTTAGCAAACAAGCGTAATAATAACGATTTAAGGGTTGAATGAAAATAAATCGAAGAATCAGCCGTTTTTTGAACATATTGCATTAGTTCCTGTTCGTTCATATGCAAGCACTTATTTTGTTCACTACCTTAGAACTATAACAATAACTCCTCTCATCCGTCGCTCCTGGGCTTAGCGTATGTGTGGATCCCAAATAAGATCGAATTATCAGAAAAAAGGAAAATGAATAATCTGTCAACTCAAGAATCATCGTATTTCTCTCTCCAGTAAAAATATTGCGAATAATCACACACAATCTGTAATGCATTATTCTGTATTGTTATTTTACTGTATATACGCTAAAAATTGAGGGAAGATTTATGTAAAATAACTTTGAAAATTAGTCGATAGGTAAATTGAAGATAGTCTAAAATTAGTTGGAAGTGTTTGACCATTTCTTGTTCTCCAAAATGTCCGTGGATGTATTGATTGAGTTCTGTTCGAAGGACCGAAGGAAAGTACGGAAAGTGTTCTTGGCGCCGATGTGCGAAATCTGAGTAAGAAGTTCGTTAACATCACTGTTCGAGTCCTTCGAGTCCACAGTGTCATAACTGATATGTTCCGAAATAGCCTTGTCGTCATTGAGCCTTTGATTATTCTCGTGTTCTTTGTCACATTGGACTTTAAACATTTCAATTTCATTGTTAAGGATTCGTTAAGAATACGATTCGTATAACTGTAACGACTTCCTGTGTGTCGTTGCATTAGTCGTCTTCAATCTTGTTACTTTTGCTCATAAATTCGTCAGGTGTTAGTTCCTACATTGACTGAGAAGTCATTTCATATTACAACCTTTTGCCGATCTTTCCCAAAGTGAAATTATGTACTTCCTACGATAGTGCCTTTGTTTACCACTTTATAACATCCTCATCCATTGGTTTGATATATGATGTGACAATGGTGGAAGGAAAAAACATCTTTCCCTTTTATCAAATCCTCTTCGGTTGGATTTGATTGTGGACGAAATTATTTCAAGCTTTGTTTTGATATGCCAGTATGTAAGACTTTAATAAAAATGTAGTCCGTATTGCACACAATCGACGCCGTTATTTATATTTTTTTAAATTAAGTAAAATTAAATAAACATAATAAATTAATAACTTGAACTATCTTATAAAGAACAGATACTTGAACCCATAAATTTTCATTAATTAGGATGCATTAATCACAAATCAATAACATATGTAAGAAAAATCAGATAACTGCTTGCGTAGCAATTACAACAAAATATTAGAATGCATGATTAGTTAAAATGTATTCCATAAGCGATTTACCTCCTTAATTCTATGCAACTCTTTTAGAAATCTGTTAAACGAATTCTGAAAACAATTTTAGCGTTAATTCCTTTATAAACTGATCCTAAACATTTTTAAAAATGTCTCAAATTTCCAATCTTATTGCACTTAATTGTTAAGTCTTTCCCTAAATATCTGTACATTGACATAAATTTAGAGTATTACGCTTGTTCAGATGCATTTAGCGTATAGATTTTTGCGATGTGATATCTAATTCAAAGCACACTGAAACGTTTCGCTGCATCCAACAAGGTGTGAATAATAACATTTCATACCGCTTTGAACGTGCATAAATCGAGAGCTCTCTTAGAACACTTTCACTTTCACGTTGTGTGGATTGGATGGAAAAGTCGTATTATCGATTTATGCACACATTCACTTTATGTTCCAACGTTAAATAGTGCTCGTAAATTTCAGTGTCACAGGGACGTGAGTCAGCGAACAATGCCACGAAATTATGGGGCATTTCATGAGGGTGGAGAGGATGTGTCCAGCAGCGACCACTTTACTAATCACAGGTCGCAAAAGAATGCAATGGGTGGTGATGGGAGTAGCAGTTGTACAACTCCAGACGATTTTCTACCCAAGAAATCGTCGTTCAAAGTAAGGGTAAGTGTATGCTATGTTATACTAAACAATGCGAATTGTAATGCGATTGTTTCATGATTAAATTTATGATGAATGTCATTTTTGCGTTCTGTTTGTTATTTATGTAATTGGGTTCTCTTACAGTATATCGGTTGTATTGAAATAAAGACATCAGTGAAAACATTAGACTTCAAAACTAGAGCACAATTGGCAAGGTAAGAAGATTAAACTGTGCAATGAAACGTTGCAATTTTCTGCTTTAATGTAACAAGAAAATTGGATTACGTAATTTTATTTATTTTATTGTGTAATCTTGTTTTTTTTTTACTACCATTATTAAAACCAAAACTGTAAATGCTTAAAAAACGAAAAAGGATCATTCCGTTAATATACTAGACAATACGCTATTACGTATATAAAGTAACTTCGTCTTGTTGCTCCTTAGACAAAACAAACGCATCAAATTGAGTCAACTTCCAGCCGATTTTTAATACTCATTAAAAGTCTTGCATCATTAAGAAATTATATATTCGTAAAAGGACTGCACTTATTTGGTGATAAAACTAGTGTAAACTTTCTTAAGCAATGACGCTTACAAAGTCATTCACATACTGCTAAAATAATTCTATACTATCGCAATGTGTCATCTGTCCATTGTCATCATACTCTTTGGGAAGAATGTGAATGAAATATCTGTTTGCTAAAGAGACGATAGAAAGCATTAGTTGAGAAAGATGATGTGATGTGATGACATTGTATTTTTCAAAAACATTAAGATGATTCGTTAAATTGTCATTCAACGCGGTATAACTTTGTGATGATGTTCCAGCCATGCTATAGTAGGAAGTTTAAAAGATTTCGATTAAAATATTTAAATTAGGCAAAGCTTTCGAAAAGGAGTACATGTTGTTTGTCTCATTTTATTTTTATTAATTCCTGTTTTCACCTGAACCTTGCTTTAACCGCTTCAGGAAGAAGCGATTTTTCCTTGTCTTGAAAGTTTCAGTTAATATTATGTTGAAGATGAAATTTTTTATTCTTCCAGAGAATGTATAAATTTAGTTTGCGAAGCAGCCGGTTTAAAATCACAAAGAAAACGACGTCCTGACAAAAAACTGACACAGTATATTGCTGATCGTCCGTGCATGCAGAGTTCGGGAACGAATGTACGAATAAATGTAACGAAAAATTCTATTAGCTTGCGAAGTATTGAAACTGGCGAAATGATTGTTAATCACGACTTACCTAGAATAAGTTTTGCTTCTGGAGGTGATCAGGTAGATAATAAGGACCGAATAAGATTAAATTTCCCTGAACTTAAGTTATACTTCCATATGTATAGGACACTCTCGACTTTTTGGCGTATATAGCAAAGAATTTAGATGGATGGAGAGCGTGTTATGTGATTGAATGCGGTAGCGACCAGTCTCAAGAGTTGTTGTCAACCATCGGAACCGCATTCACTACTCGCTTTAAAGCACTACAGTATGTTAATTTCCATCTTTTGAATAGTACATAACTAATCTAATCATAATTTCAGTTGTAATGGCCTGAATAACTATAACATCGAAGAAGAATATGATAAAGATTACTACAACGACTTACCAGACAAACTTCCTCCGGATCTTCTATTTGATAATGATCTTCCGCAACAAGTTACACAGTTACAGTTAAAGGTATTGTGCTAATCGAACACTAGTTTACATGGCTTATACTTGGCCATTGAGGTTCTCTGATATGAAAAAAAAATATTTAAAAATCCAATTCGTCACGTTTCCATCATCTTCAATGCGTGATTAGTTAGTTTGCGTTCTAGAGTTTTTCTTTTGTTCGAAGTCGGAATGCATCGAAGAAACACCCGCTCTAACGGCACTAAAGCAAATTGTATTTAATTATGTATTTTATATTTAACCGAACTTGGGAAGGATTTTATAATATCTTTGTGGGTAGTAGTATTAGTAGTAGTAGTAGTAGTAGTAGTAGTAGTAATTGAAGTGTTTCATGACTTCTGCCTTTCATGTGATAAATTTACCAATAATATAATCTTATACTTAAAAAAAAAGACGTGCTGCTTTATTTTTTGCTTAGCACACTAGTTTAATTTAATTTAAATATTTAAATGAAAATTATTCCATTCACAGAAACCTCGACATCGATTGAGCAGCAACTTGATTGATTTGAATAGCCCACCTCCAGATCATGTTCCGAAAGTGGATTTATCTTTGGATGCAAACAGTAATAATAGTTCCTCTGTAGTTCGAGATGTCTTTGATATACGTAAGTGGAAAAGTTTATAGTTATATTGCCTGATATATACGGTTGCATTGCACCTGGTTTTACTTTCACTCTGATGTATTCATGTGACGGAAAACTATCGATTGTGTATTTACTCGTAATTTATCTTGTCTGAACATTCTCAATATGGCTTTCAAGTCATATTTTAAGACATAATAGAGCGTTATCAACTAAATTGGTACTTATATATACAATTATAATTAGCGAAATAATTGATTTCGTTTTCTGATAAATTGATCAAAGTTAGTCAAAGTACGATATTCTGACAGGAGAAGATATTCTGATAGAACCCTATGGCAGAGGGGTCAAAACATTAGTGCAACATTAATGATATCACAACATGCCTGTGTTTAAATGAAATCACTGATTTCGTGGACTACTACATCCGCCGATCGTGGACTACTACATCCTCAATTTTATATATCATTTATGCGAAGTCATTTCTTTTCGCCGGACATGATGCTGAGCTTTGAAATTGAGTGAAGCACTAATGAATCATGCAATGCCATGTAACAGAGTATGTACTTACAATATGTTCAGAAACTTTCTCTAGTTTCTTTGAGTGTTTTTCGCTGTAGGATTTAATGCTTTCTTGTAACATCTTCGATAATGGTCGATAATCAATAACCATATTGTACGGCGTCCGTTAGTTGGTAGTTGCAAAACAAATTTTGGATTGCCAGTATATTATTCTGGCAAACAAAAATCATTGCAATGGATGGAAATGAAACCATGTTCATTCTGATAGCAACGGTCCAGAATAGGTTTGGTAGGGATACCGGATAATATGACACCAGACTTACTAAGTTACGTAAGCAAGAAAGAAATAATGCAGACATGAAAGCTAGAAATCGAAAACAACAATTTCGTAGTTTTAAATAACTTTTTAAAAATTAAATATATAAGAAATTGCCCACGTATAATACGATAAATACGACACTGAAAATGGATTAAATCGGTCCTGGAATAGCGGTCGGTGTTTTTTTTTATATTTAAATCAGCTTTGAAATAAAACTGCAATTCACAAGCAATTTTTTTCAAGTGGAAAGCCATTGTAAATGCATGCAGCGGAATTAATATGTCTCAGTGGTAATGTTCTAATGACCTGCGTTCGAACCTAATAGAGGTTGCTGGAATTTGTGACGCATAGTTACGAACGCAGATCAGTACAAAATCAATACTGCAATGAAATTTTTTTGAAAAATTACTTGAATAGTTTCTTCTGGTTGTAAATGATTTCTTTCCATTTTTCCCATATTTAGAACCATTTTCACTATCAGCTGAAGTGCAACGATCGCAGCTAATGACAGAATCATGGTTTCATCCATCAATTAGCCGACCTGTAGCTGAAGGTCTTCTAAAACAGGATGGCGATTTTTTAGTTAGAGAATCACAAGGAAAGCCCGGGCAATATGTACTGACTGGACTCGAAAATACTACACCAAAACATTTACTCCTTATTGACCCGGAAGGCATTGTTCGAACAAAGGATCGTATTTTTGATAGCATAAGCCATTTGATCAATTATCACTGGACTAATTCCTTACCGATAATATCAGAAGAGACTGAACTTGTTTTAAGAAATCCGGTCTCAAGAAATACTGCGAAGTAAACTGAGATTGTATTCCAAAAATCTAAGATATATTAAGCAACTGGTATCCCCCAATAAATAGAAATTTACCAGAATATTTAAGGATCGGAAAGTTTAAGATGTGGCTTTACGAAAATAAGTAAGGCATAGCGTATCTACAATCCAGCGATAACACAGAACAAACTCTCAATGTAAAGATATTCAAACGATCACAGCAAGAATGAATTTGTATTTGCAATCAAAACTGGCAGATATAGGATTTTATGGCGAAGGTGCAACAAGATGCTTAATACTTTCGTAAATTTTTTATCCATGCACAATCCCGTGGATGTAACTGATGTTTGCTTCTACTTTGTAACTTTGCGATCGATAACTGATAACTTGTAGACTATGCTATGCGCCACCTTTTTAAGGCCCAGTGAGCTGTTTTATTTCTATTATTACACTAGTGAAATTATATAAAATTGTAAACATACTGGAACGGTAGATTACGAAATAATCATAGATGTTTCCTATCTAAATGAAATAACAAACTGTGTGTATATAAGAAACCATGACAAATGAATAATCGAACTGTTACTTAAATCATTGCTAGAAAGGTTGGAAGGGCAAACGATTGTTAGCGGAATTCCTAACAACACTTGAAAGACTAATGGTCTGAGTTACTAGACATATATATTTGTATTGTAATAAAATATATTCTTAAACCAGATTGACTGGGGCAAACAGATCAAAAACTATCACAAAATATTTAAATCATACAAAACTAACAAATACATAACGCTTTCCTATATATATTTGTCAAAATGTAGGGATTTCTCAAACTACACTAGTAGAGTTTGAGCAAAAATACAAGATAGTGTAGCTGTAGAATTGTCAATTGACTACAAATTTTTTAATGAATCCAGTAAAATTTTAGGTTTCAGAAATGAATGCATTTGTATTATTTTATTTTTATTTTTGAGTCGAGAAGTTCGCATGTTAAAGTTACATGATGTGCTGATGAAACTACGCGTGTCCAACTACAATGCATTCAGTTTATAGACGAATTCCTCTACGCTTTTACGAGGATTGTCGAGATGTCTGATATGAATGGCATTTTAACAGACCAGAAATCTTGCACTTTCAATTACCTTTTCTTCGTCACTGCTTTGTTTTGCATTTATTTTTATTTGAGATTACTCCAAAATTTGAGTTTTTCACTGCCTCAAAGCTCATCGTTCACTTGCATCTTTCATTTACATAGGATTTAATTTCCATATAATTTAATCATCGTTAACTTTGCACTTTGACGGAACCAAAATAACAACCATTGTGTTGATTTTTTTTTAGTTTTTTTTTTTTTGAATCATGGTTACATCTAGCACATCTACCCCGTGCGTTGAATGCTCAACACACAATTTGCAAACCTTATTTTGAATACATCAATTCTTGGTAAGGTCCTTAATATGTATCTCAATGTATGCAAAATATCCATTTTTCACAACCTTAGATATTGTTACCCTACACCTTATTACTACATATTTATCGCAAATATGACAAAATATGTTTGGATTTGTAGATAGAATGCTGTAGCCCACCGATAAAACAATTGTTCTGCAGAAAAGTTGAAAATATCATCGGTTTTTGGCATTTAAAACTCCGCACCCTTGATGTAGAATGGATTATATCACTTTTATTCTTTATTATTTATCCAATAATGTTCAAGTAACAAAATTCATCAATAAAAACATCCATTTTAGCTTGCTTACCCCTCTACCCTTTCTATTAATCTGCGTGATAGACACATATCTGATTACTTTCAAAACTGTGCCATAGGAACAAATGAGCTTATTTTTCAAATAAATATAAAATTCTAATCATCCCAGCTTCCATTTGTTCTTTTGATTGCAGCAATAGCAATAAGTACTATCTTAAAAACTGATAAACAGACTGTATATAGAACAAAAGATGTAACATGCAATGAAATTATTTTCGACTTATACAATAAGGACTCTGATCAACAAGTCTCACACATTGACTTCAATTCTTATCAATTATACATATAAGTTTAAGAGTAGTGTAAATTAAGTTCGTATATGTTAACAATTTTTTTGTTAATATATGAATTTCAACGAAATTGTAAATTATAGTTATACATGCGTATTTGTATTGATTGTGTATATATATTTTTTTTATTAGTAAATATACGTATATATATTCGTATTTAAAAAACTGGATTTTGATTTGCAATGTGAAAAGAAAGCTGGGTATCAAGATTTGATTTGGTCTTCCGTGGATGATGACTAAAGGACGGAACCAATTAGACACGCACACGAGATGACGACAATTTCATTAGTTCAAGTGGTATAATTTATGCAATAACTTGAGCTTGAACCAATTTGTAGGTTCCGGAAACGTTTTCTTCCTACTGACTAATAGGTGGTAATGGCTATGGTGTCCGGAAACTCTTTGTTAACATATGTTGCAATAAAAAATAATGCAATAATAAACAGGTGCAATAACAAACAATGCAATAATAAACGCCTGCTGTTAATCGATAATTCTAATATTAAACATGGATAAAATTGAAACTGAAATGAAGTGTGTTCGTGTTGATATGAAAAGACGTAAAAAGTCAATTTAGGCATGTATCTAGGTACGGTGAGAGCGAAGGAAAGTTCAATGGGGAATATTGTACAATATTTTGATCAATTGTCGACTGGTACGTAATTATGTGAGAACTAGTGAATCAACGGGCGCATTCTGTATTAAATATTCCAGCTATGACAGAGCCTTATGAATATGTAATGAATTTTATTTTATTTTTGCTGCAATGGGAGAGTCTATCATGCGATAACTTAATACAATTTTTAACGTCTACTTGTGACATTACTGTCAAGACAAAACCGTTCTGATTCATTGTGCCATCATCATTAATTGAACGGCAGACAACAGCTTTAGCCCAAACATTTCATTTAATGGCGAAAATAAGTATGCACCAACGGGGCAGAAAAAAAAACAATTGAACTTGGCTTTCTATTTTATCCTGCAGCAAAACTGAAGTGTGAAATCTTGCACCAAGTTGATGATTGTTCATCTAGAAATTCTTCCGCAAGCTTATCTATCGCAATCCTAGCATGGACTACTTATTTTATTCTACAGATCTTTGATGCGATTATTTGACCAAGTAATAGTTCATTTAGCTAAACTCATAAATATTTTTCACATGTGTTATAAGTCTATTCGTTAAAAGTCTTAGAATATCAATGCCTTCAAATTTCCATGTTGATGCATTTTTGAATTGGATCGTCAAATGCGATGAAACATTTAAAAGCGGGCAACGAAATGAAAGACTAAATCATAAATGGCAGATTTAATAAATGCATTGTGATTTAAAGATTGATTCCCACTCGTAACAATCAAACAATAATAACATGCAGAACAATGACTACATGATCTCCACTTCTAGCACCGTCACTGATTTATTTCAGCTTCTACGGCAATACGAAAATACGAGATACTACAGGCTCTCTTCCTTACAAAACCGTGTTAGCAGAAAATATCGAAGGAAAAATACCAGTAGAATGTGTACTCTACGATGAAAGAATTGGAATAAGCAATTCTTGTTCATCGAAACTATTTATTAAAGAAATTTTCAGTCCTACCTTGTAGCTTTAAAAATTGCGTAAGGCAGTTCAAAAGTTAAAAAAAAATCAGCGAAAACGGTACTAGATCAGTAAAAAAAACTGATAAATGTTTTTATTGTATTCTACTGATATATGTTTTTATTTTAATGTTTTTTTTTCGGTTCTCATTTTTTGTAACAACATGTTTCTGAAAGATGTAAGATCCAGTTTGTATTTTTAAAATTTTCAGTTTCTCCCATACCTTTTCCCCTCAAGACAACTTTTCTACTGTTCAAACCCTAGTAAACATTTTTTTTTAAATGACTCTCGTGTCAGGTGCAACCACGTAAATTTATTTCTTGAGTATTTAATTACTTACTACGCGACGAATGAATAAAATTTTAGAATATTCGTTATCATAAACTTATAATTCGGCCTGAACAAATTAAACTCCGAAATACATGGATAAATTACGACGATTTCCAGATAGAAAATGCTATTTGCCACGCTATGATCTGAGAACAGGAATTAAAACGAAACGTTTGCATTATCTCTCTTTCAGAGTGAATCATCCATTGATTTTGCATGGATTTGGAATTTATGGTCCAATGACCGAAAAAGATCTTAATATTGAATATGGAATTCTTCTGGATGACTTTTGTAATCCTACCAATCATAAATCGATTTTATCGACTAACAAGAAAATGATTCAGTTCGATGGCCATCGGAAAGTGGTTCCCCTCATATTTGGTGAGCCTATAATTGCTCGACGATACGAAAAATATATCCTTTTCTTAAATACTGATGAATATAAGACATATCGTGGTATGAATGGCACAGATGTTATCAGAGCGGGGACGTTGAAGTTTATGTTTAATAAAGAGTTCGACAAAATATCAGAGAGTACAGTGAGAGCCGGAAATTTTCCAGAAATTTATTTTACAAGGCATGAAGAATATGAAAAGCGGCTTAAAGTTCAAAATTGATAAAGCAATTTTGTTTTTCTTATTGCCTTGCTTGGCTCGTCAATAACCCAAAAAAAAAAAAAATCACTGTATACCGAATGGCAGGTGGAAACGTATTACAATCAGAATATTCAATAATAAAATAAAAATTGTATTGAATATGCGATCCAAAAATCATTCACCGAAATAATAGAAATAGAGAGAAAATAACCAAAAAATTATGACCAGCGATGGTTCCACATTGTGACGCAACTCTTAGTCTGTTTTTTTTATGTAAATGTTGAATGGGAAAATTACATACATACAACAACTTAAATTAGTTTATTATTTTTTCTGTTTTTTGGTGCCTGATATGAATGAGGACTGCCTATTTTTGTTGCTCCTATGGAGATCTAAGAGTTTGTCTGGTGGACAGACACTCATTTATTTATTTTTTCCGCCCATCGATCTGCCTGCGTTTTGTAGGACTTGCGTTGATTGGCTTAAGGACATCGGAATGCGCACCTCAGTCCACTTCACCACATTTCGAGTTAGGATGGAAAGTAGAAAGGGATAATTTTTACTTTTTATTTTCTATCTACTTGCAAATAACCCACATTAAAACTGGCATAAGAGTGAAGCATATTTCCAAGGCAATTACACGGATCGCTCGAGTTTACATGCACGATACATGAATTTAACACATACATTAGAATTTTTCAATAGTTTTGTCACGTCTTGCCATTTGGTTAATTTGAAACCGCAACTGTGCCAGTAACTGCAAGGCAATGTCTTCTCTATATCAATGTATGCATTATGCAACCATTAAGACACCTTTGCATTCATTCCCAATCACATTAAGTGTTTGCAGTATTCATAATATTGCAGAAACTGGTTAATTGAAGATTATGTAAAAGAACAAAAACAATAGTTGGAATTTATACAAACCGAAAAAGTCATGGGTGAAGATATCTGAAGATTATTTGCTATTTGCATGTCTATGAGCCCGATTTCGCAGAGCTTGTCGCTAAAGATCGAGAGTAAGTTCAAATTATGATGCATTCGAACTTCGCCGTCTTTTATAATACAATCACTTTGATGAGGGCGGCGCCTCGTGAATTATGGATTTTATGTATCTTCGTAATATTGCAGAATATCCATTGAATGAAACACACATTTATTGCGTTTTCAATTAAAATCTTGAACTTGCCTGCAATGTTTATGTCGTCGTGATTGTGGGTCTCCAGTGTTACTACGAACAATTTCTACCTCGAAGTTACTATCATAGTATTTGCGTGCCTACCCAAACTCGCATAGCTGGCAGTCACAGCTCGTAGAAAATTTGCTTACTGCTGCTGATGATTTAATTGCAATTTAAGCGAATTATACACACTCGTTGAGACCCCATACTTTCTGTATATCAACAAAAACATCACTGTAAAGTCTACCAACAAATCTCATGAACGTCTTATCAGTGCTTTAACTAGGCTCTTCCATTCAGTTAAATACATTCGTTTCTTCCACACAGATCTTCACTCGGAATCTGCGGGATTATTGTACAACAAAGTTTTCAGAATAAATGCGTTGTACATCTCAAGTTGTGTGTGGAGAATTTAGTGTCCAATGTATCAGTGGCCCAGATAGTGAATTAATTTCAAGAATAATTTCATGGAAAGTGTGGATGCCAAATTGTTTTCGGATCATTAGTCCATCCGTTTTAGTTAAAACAAAATGAAACGTTCCATTTCCATGCCCGTTAAGCCTCGATATATCGAAGAGCTACCGAAATTGGAACGATCCGAAGAAAGGGAGGAGCTTTTCGATTCAGAAAACCTTCAGGGGAAAAATATTCGGATATTATCTTCAGACGGAAGCGAATTGTGAGTGTAAATTAAAAAATGGGCTGTAGTGTATTAAAGTAAAGTGTATTTGCAAGTAGGGATGATAATTTTGAAGAATCCGTGAGCCTGTTAGCTACAGAATAAAATTTCGAGGCGAAAAATAATGTCAACACACCCAAAGTAGTAACAGAAAATTATTTTTTAGCAATTAAGATATGAAGTCAACACCGTTTCCTACTCTTCTTTGGCAGATATGTGAATCATGTAAGCGATCGTTGGATTCTATATCGGTTGGTTTTTATCCAGCCCTCATTGCTCAACGAAAAAAATTTTTTGATTGCTTCTTAAATGAAGTTCTGAAAGGATTTCCTGTTTGAGAGTGATCGGACAGTTTTAATGAATTTTAATATGATGCTCTGCAATAATTCGTCTCTAAAGATGCAATGATCGAGTGTAATAAGATTGAACATTATCCCTATTGCAGCAGTTGGCGTAGTCGTAAGGTTATTTTTGATACCTAAGCCGGTCTTTCCTTATTTGCTTTTTGCTAGTTATATTGTTTAGGTTCTTTTTTAAGTTGTGGGTCTCAATATGAATGCTCCGTAGAGGATTAGCAGTTCCAAAACTATTTTAATAGTTCAAGTGGACGGTTCTGGGCTTTTTATCTTTATCCTGTTTTTCTAAATGGATTCCTTATCCTGTTAAAGAAATCCGCTTGTCCGCTACGTTAAGATAGGTTCGTTTCTCTGCAATAATGAAACAACAACTAAAATGTAACTAGAAAGGCTAAAAAAGTAGAAGAGCTAACTCACTGCTCATTTCTCAACCATACTAAAGGCTTCTAAGAAAAAGCTTTGCCATGCACGCTGTGTTCAAATAGACTCTATAGTTGAACAGCAAATACATTTCTTTTTGGTTGAATGTCCTGCTTACGAAATATTCTTACTTTCAATATCAATATTAAATCATCTTCTGATATTTCTTCGTCATGCTTTTGATTCATAAAGATAAGTCTTTTTTTGCACAGTATGAATATTTTTATCGTTTTGTGCATTGTATTGGGTTGGTGTTATTTTGTTTTAAATATTTTACTATCTAAGCAAATTCCTCCTGTTATTCGTCACAAAACTAAAGCGTGATGCGTTTACAATTGTTTGGCCGACGAATTGATCAAAGTCCACAGGAGACTGCAACTTACTTTACGCCAATGCAGAACTATTTCTCCTCGATGATTGACTCACTTTAAAACAAATTCACTTCGTGCTGGTCAATTAATATCCTTTATTCCCCTTTCATTTATGATACTATCTACATATTTTGAATTCCGACATAATAACACTCCATATTCTACTCTCTGATTTTTCAAATCTCTTTTAAAATGCAACACGATTCCGTTCTGACTATGTGATGCTTCTCAGACATCAATAAAAAGCCGTTCGAGTCCTGATCTGTGATTCCATATATATTATGAAGGAATCTTGCTGTGTGATTTCTCTGATATATGCGGAACAGGTTAAGTAACTTGCTCACAGAGAGAGTAGGGTTAAAATTTGGTTCTGTAGTCTTTGTTCGATATTAAAGTTTTCCTCCAGCTATAGAAAATATTCTGATTATTATCTGACTTTTCTTTTTAGGAATCATTATGACCTTATTCAAACGGATCCATATTTGAAGAAGTTCTTTGTCGGTAATTAAATTGAAATTGTAATTAATAATGCGTTCACAGCAATTAATTTGTAGACTCTACCCAAAGCACGGAAAAAAGAAAAGGAATTGAAACAAATACAGATTTTGGACGTGTTATTGAAAAGACTGGTCACCATAATATATCACTTTTTAAAATTCCTGGACGACCATGGCGATATTTTAAGGATCTGATGACAACGCTGGTAGATAATGATGGATAATTTGAGCCATTTGTTACGAAATTGACTTGTCTTACTTCCAGATTGAACAAAAATGGCCATATACGTTCATGATCTTTCTTTCGACATTTTTTATCACATGGATGGCTTTTACGAGTCTGTGGTATTTAATAGCATATGCCCATGGCGATTTAAATATTGATGAAGGAAGTGGTGAACCTCTGATTGAAGGCAAGCAGCCGTGTGTTATAGGTGCTCAAAGTCTTACCGGACTCTTCATTTATACGGTAGAAACACAAGTATCTATTGGGTTTGGTGAAAAATATCCCAGTGATGAATGTCCAGAAGGCGTATTTTTGTTCGTCGTTCAACTTATTGTTTATATTGGAATTGAAGGGGCAATGGTAGGCATAGTCTTTGCAAAAGTAGCGAGACCTTCTAAGCAAATATCGGGACCGAAATTCAGTAAAAAAGCCGTGGTATGAATGAAAAAAAACTACTCTTCAATCTGAATCCATTTTAACAAATACCTTCACCGAAGATTTGCAGAAGAGATGATAAACTATGCCTAGTTATCAGAGTTTGCGATCAAAAGGGACAACAAGCCATCGGAACTAATATTAAACTATATTTGCTAGAAGACAAAAAGTAAATGACCATAACCCGTGTAGATTCACAAATTGATAGAAAATTTTCTCGATTTGCAGGACAAGAGAACTCGAACACTTAGGTAAATGTTTCACTGAGCTTAAAATTGATGATAGTACCCCGTTTATGTTATGGCCCACAACCGTATGTCATTACATTGACGAGAAGAGTCCCTTCTACAAATACATTCGAAAAGATTATGCCGACTATGATTTCGAAATTGTAGTTTCGTTGGCTGGCAGTTCACCATCGACAGGACAAATAACGGAGTCTCGAACATCCTATCGACCCAATGAAATTGTTTGGGGTGAATGTTTCGTTAATATTATTCATTACGATAAATTAAGGAATGTCTATACAATCGACCATAAGAACTTCAACACAACAATGCCGGTAAATACGATTTTTTTCCATACCTTTTATAAAATTTAGATTATTTTCAAGCCTGTCATGTTGAAGCAGTAGATAAGTGCAATTGTAGTTAATTCATTGTATTTAGTGTATAAGGATTATACGAAATGGTGTAAGGAATTTACAAAACGATGTGAAGAGTGTACAGAATGATATAAGAGTGACACATATCGTAATATTAGTATGTACTTCGGAACGGGTTAAATTTTGGTTGGCGCAAATAGGTCGATTTAAGACATCGGAAGTGCTCGAAATGCCGTCTTTGCAGAAAAGTTTTTTCAGGAATTACGCATCTGGTTCATGTTAGAGACATAAGATTCAAACGCTGATGCTCGATGAATCAAATAAAAGTTAACTAATAATAATCATTACATTCTTCAATAATCTTCACTGTTTCTCAATGATTACGTTGATCATTCTAAGTAGTAGGGCCGATCTTTCTCATTTTGAAATAAAGATACCATTACACAAACCAAGGATTAAAAAATAAATGATCTAAATGTATATAAAATCTTTATTATTTTATTCCAGATTTCAATGCTTTCTGTAAGTTCATCGGAATCACAGGTATCACTCAAATCGGAGATATGAATCACAAACTTAACGTCTACTGTCACTCACTATTGGAGGAATATGTTGCCAATAATTTATTGTATCGACAATTTCAGTTGAATTCAGCAATAATTTACAATCAATACACGATAAAATATAATAAAATTTTGTTGGACTATCTAACTTTACGAAGACTATTTATTGTTTCTCTTAACTGTTCATTTTCTTCTTGTAGCCGAAGAAATTCCATAACAAACGGATCTGCATGCAATAAACCCAACAACATTGTGCGTGTATCTTCAGCAATATTCATTTGATTCTTCCACAAATTGAAGTTTTGCATATAGAAATCGCTTTTATTGGTATCTGCGTGAAATTTTAACTCACTCTCTAAAGATTTTATCTTGGCATTCATTTCTTCTCTTAAATTTCTAATTTCGTCTAAAACACTTTTTATTTCAGCATTGCTAACTGTTTCTGTTTCGGAACTCGGGAAAGGACGTTTAGGTTGATTTGGTGTACTGTTTTGGTCATCCGGTAATTTCATGAAAAATTGTATATCTTTGCGAGATTCGTTTAGTACATTCTCCTTGCTTTGTTCCATGTGCTCTTCGTCGCTCAAATGCAATTTTTGTTCGTCACTTGCAATATTTTCCGAAGTTCTATTCAAGGATGGCGCCGCTTCAAATACTTCCTCCTCTATGAAATCGTCGATTAGCTTTCCTTTAGACTTTTTCTCTGATATCATGCAATCTACTGAACTTCTGCGCATTTTGAATCGATTTCCTCCATCTGGTGCATCTAGCAGACTGTCGTTTATAGACTTTAAATCCATACTAAATTTCGCATCGAAGCTTGATCTTCTATCCACGCTCGCTCTGGGATCAAAGTCGTAAGTTCTCCTTTCCAGTCCTTGTAAATTGAAGCTATCTCGTCTTGCGAGGGTATCCCTGCCCCTAAACGATTGACAATTGATAAAGTCCAAAAATGAATCCCGTCGTGCTTTTCCATGATTTTCATCCATCGACGAAGTCCTTTGAGTTTCAGCTACCACGTTTTGTGGAGACTCTAAACTACTCACATTCATTGAGCTCTCTTCGCCTGTTACGAAACCTACTCGAATGACTGCACTTTCGTGCACCTGATTGCATAGCATATAATCTTTCAAATTCCGCAAATCATATGAGATCAATTCTCCTTTTAAGTTACCACTCACACAATATCTTCCACAATCTGATATGCATACTGATGATAGCGGATGATTGCTACGTATCTGTTGTGGTGATAATTTTCGGCGTGTGTCGAACACATTCAATACACAATCGTAGCCGACGCTTAGCAAAACATCAGGCGTCGATGGTGACGTGCATATATCACGGCAGGGTGATGCATGGAAATCTGTACTTTTAAATATTCTTTTTTTGGAATGCATGTCGTAAATATAAACGGCTCCAGTGTATGATGCAACGGACAGATGAAAACGTTTCAATGGATGAAATCTTGCAAGCGTCGAACTAGAAAGGAAACTCAGATAAGTTTGAATGGCTTCGTGAGATTGTGAAATTTTTACTTTTTATCGAGATTTATAGTTTCCAGCTTGGTTTTCGTCTTCAAACCATACAGGTTTATTGCACCACTCTCATAAACAGCAGACAAATATTCATCAGAAGCATTCAAATCAAGAAATATTACTCCATTGTTAGCGCTTTCTAAAAAATAGTGTGTCCTTGGTAAGGCGTTTAAAGAAGAGTGAAATGTAGCAAATAATAACCTTTAGTCTAAAATTTTTCCAGTTAGTTGGGTTAAATAAATATTTTGTCTTTACGGAATGATCAGCGTTTCGATTGGATTACAATTTAGAAATTACGTCTGCGATTAATTGAAATAGACAAATAGCGTGCATGATTACTATTTCACCAACGATTATAAAAAAAACATGGCTCGCATGAAACAAGAATTCAAAGTGAAGACACGCTCGCCTATCAACATGCTGTATAAGATAAGAACAAGATATTTGTGTAAAAAATCTGACCTTCAAGTTAGTTTATATAAGGCAATGCATGCACCAGAACCAGACTATCAGACAAACAAAGAAATTGGCAAGCATCGGTGTTTGTAAGAAATCAGGATACGATCAGCTTACCAACAAGGAGTCGTGAGTAAGCTAGACGTGTCCTAAATTAAACTGCGGCCATGTTCACAGACTAACGCGACCAACACAGGATCCATCCCAGTATTTTCGCGAAGTTAATGTGAAATTGGGGTTCGGTTTCACTAGGAGGGAACCAGAACAAGCCACCACTAGTCGTCTCGTTAATGCGACTTTGCTGGCCAGTATCTGACGACTACCAAGAAAATGCCGTCCGGTTCCAATAGGAGTTTCGACTGTATCCTCGATTTTCGGTACTAAATGTTTTGCAGTTCTTTCCTTCGCAGATTTCTTGGGTGTTCTATTGTTTGATTCAGAAACTTAAACGATCTGAACAGCTGCTTATCATTGATATGTGCATTGAGTCGAAAATGCACGAAATTAATATTAACTGCATGAAGTAGTTGATAGGTTCCAACGAATTTTTAAATGATAACATACATGCGCAGAATAAAATGAAAACTATCAAGCGCCTAGTCAGAATGTATACACAGTTCAACTTTGATCATTACGACAGGGTTGGGTAGATTGTGCATGCAATTACAGACTAGACAATTTAATCACTAGATGAAAAACACTTTTAAATAGTTACCTGCCGGAAATTTGGTAATATACTCATTGCTTCTGTAGTTAAGCAGTCCTATTTGGCCACTAGACAAACCTAGTGCAACAAAATCAACTGCTTGTTTCGGACACCCCAGGCAATATAAATTATCCACTTTCATTTTACGTACTAGCAAAATTTTATTTACTAGAATGAATATGAACGTTAACGTTATCGTATATTCGATCGAAATCAATTGATTTACCATTTTTCTCTGAAGGCTTCAGTCTTAACATTTCAAAACCCAATGATCGGTTTACTTCAAGGAAAAGCTTTTGTTTACCCAAGAAACTAAAATCGCGCGACTCATTTTCAATGTGATGGTAAATGAATTTTGATTTGAGTGTATCAAGTGATACAAGATTTGTCGATTTCGCAGACGAAATCAACTCCATTTTTACTAGTTTCTACCAACCACTTTACTGTAGATCGAATTCAATTTACCGAATGACAGTTAGTCAAAGCACTATCAAAATAGTCCACAAATTGTCACGAGTGTCATCTTGTGTACAGCATCTGAAACTCCAAAACAATCGCGGCTTTCAACTGCCTAGCTTCTGCGATTTTTTTAAAAAATTGTTGAATTTAAAAAAAATTCAAATAAATGTTTTGAAAGTTAGAAGATTTTTTATGGTAGAAACAACACCTTTTGTAAGCAATCCAATCCAAAAATATAGACAGGCAGTTTTTTCTTAAAAAAGTCCATCGCACACCACAAACGTTATTTATTTTATTATGATGAATAGAAAAGTAACGAAATGAGTTGATGCATTTTTTATGTCTTTTTTCCCTAGGAATCCGTAAATTTTGCAATCGAGCCATTTTTCTAATACGAATTTACTGTATTTTTCGATGCATTTACAATTGATTAGAATCGTTATATGAATTTATACAAGTCACACCAAAGTTGGACTCCCCTTGAACACCATCAGAATGTTTAATGTTGCCATAGATCATGATGATAAAGGATAAATCGTGTGTATAATAATCGATGATACAGCTGACAACCTCCTTGATCTCGCCCCACCAGTAGTTCACGCTAACCATAACAACATTTCCAAACAGGTAACCCTACAAACCAACCAAACAATGTATATACTAACAAACTAACTAGGTCACCAAGACCAAATCAAATCACATCACAATGACCCCAAAGGGACACGAACAGGAAAGCAGCCTAAGTGCACTGAGATCGAGAACGCTGGATAATGTGCACAGCACCATAGCCAATACCACCTGCTAGTCTGTAGGAAGAAGGAAAAAAAATATTTCGTAAAGAACACTAGAAGGTGAATCTGGCTATGTGTCTCGTCATTAACAAATACGTTAAATTAGTTGAAACTATAACGAAATCCTTCGGATTACAATTCCAAGTAATAAACAAGTGAACATGCACATTACGCAAATGGAGATATAGATGCTAAGCTAACATATTCAATTAGACTTTGTCTGTGAAGAAAAGAATAATCTACCATGTTCAGCGCCTCTTGTCTGCTCTTTATCTTTTCGTTAGTTTTGTGTTTCCAAAGTAAACGATTTTATTGCGTATTTTTGAAATTTTTTGTACAGATATATTTCGGGAAAAATTTCTTCCTTCCTCGGTGTCAATTGTTCTCTACTATTCATTAATATTTAGCTTCCATACAAAGGAAAAGGAAGTTTTTGAGCTCAAAGTTGAAGACGGTTCAAACGTATTTCGCGGGAGGGTAGGAGGGAATGCTGGTAGATGAGTCTCGAAAGCGATAGGCGAATTTCATCAACGACAACACTGCAAAGCTGCGATCAAAAGGTTGAGGAAGTCGTGAAGCCATTTTGAAGGCTAAGGTATGCATGATAATACTTTGCAGTTTGCTGAAAATCATATTTATAGTTTGTTAACTAATATGCATTGCTAAAGTCTTCTAACGCTCTTTGAGAAGAAATGACTCCTAGCAAATAAGCAAGTTAAAAAAAATCTCTTTTCGTACCTAGATTGGAAAACAAAAATTTGATTTTGATCTCTTTCAAAAATTTATTTTTCGTCTATGTTCTACTACTTATTCATAAATCACCAACCAGTCTGTATAGCGGCAATTAACATTCAACAACTGATTTCATGGAATAGGTACATTTATTTAAATAAAATTGTTAAATATAAAACCACTTTATAATTGTTGAAACAAAAATATATAATATAATCAGGAACCGGCACAATTTTAACGGCATTTGGTCGCTCCAAAAGTGTAGTATAATTTTATGATGCATTCTACTATTAATATCTTATGAAAAAAACAATTTGTTTCGAAATCAAATCGTGCAAATATATCCATTTCTTCTTATTGAAATCGATACATACAATTACATGTTTACAATGTTGGAATACATAGTCGAATATGGACTATATGATATTATTTAGAACATATTCATCTTCTCATTTCATTGCGTTCTTTTCAGTTTACCTAAAAGTTACGCTGGCATAGAATCACAAAAATTATTTTAGCATACTTTTCTTCACAATGTGTTGTTGATTGGTTTATTTTCTACAATTATTATATTTATTAACATTTACAACTATAATCAATAAAAACAATATTATACGTGTTTGCAGTTGATTTCTGACCAAAACGTTCAGCTTATTATCCTGTGATTTACAATTCTTTATCATATCGAACTTGTAAGAATTTCTACGTTCTATCCTTCCTTTCCCCGCTAAACGATACGATTTTTTTTTTACATAGATGTAGTTGTTAAATAGAATCTCTTTTTTTTTTTTCTTCTTCTATTTTTCATTCTTTTGTAATATAAAAAACTACTCTTAATTATTCGCTGTAAAAATAAGTAAAGTATAGCGCTTCCATTTTAGTCTATTTCATTTAGTAAACGCCATGAACACTGCCCACAGAACTTCATTTGCATTGGGCTTCGCTGCTTCCGTTTCAAAGTCCAAATCCAACAATTCTCGCACTCGTTTCATTGCTACTTCGTAGTCGTCGTCGTTCAATGGGGCAAATGCATTTTCTAGGACATCACTTGCGTGTGCTAAAAAAATTAATGCCAACATACGCTTATCCATTCTTTGTGGATCGTTGACCCATTTCGATAAAACGGCATCTTGAATCTATCGTATAGAAAGGTTGCTTGTCAAATATAATATTGAGCAAATTCTTCTACACCTATCTCTGTGCATACCTTTTTAACTAGACGAGTCTTTGTTACATTATCACTAAGCGGATGCGTTGTCATGTCGAACAATAAGAAATTCTGTTTTTCTGTCTTCAGCACCCCCTTTTCGACTAAATTTTTCGCAAGACGTTCTCTGACATTTTTTAGTTGATATCGTAGTTTAAGTGGATTCCAAGTCTCGCCTGTAATAAAAGAATTGAATTCGTTTTTCCCCCACATTCACTTAATACTTGTTAACTTACCACTCAAATATTCAATCCAACTTTGAACTGTTTCCGGCGGATCCGTTTCTTTGATGTGTTTTAGTGCTTCGTCAAGAAGGACATCCCCAGTAGGAGTGTCTGATTTCAAAAGTAGTTTCCTACGAAAAATTCACATGTTACAAAGCAAAGACATATTAATTCGTGCAAAAACATTCAGCTTAAAATTTACCTTGAGCACAAACCACGTCTCCGCATTCCAGCTTTTTCTAATTCCACACGTCCTCTAATACCTAATTCTATGATAATACAACCTCGAAGACCACTCGATATGCAATCATTCCAAAACGATGTGTATCCCTATTGATAATGTCGAATTAGATGAATTCTTGCATTTAAATGTAAAAGAATAGCCTTTAGTTTTTCCAAATTTCTAAATCTACAAAGATACGATTAAATCTCCTGAAGTATTTGCTTCAGAGACTAAACCCTTTCCATTGACCTGAATCAATCACAACTAAATAATCGTCAGATTGATACGCATGGACTTCAATGTTCCATTACTTCTCTATGTTGGGATCTATCGGACTAAAAGTACCATAAAGACCCTCGAGCTTAAGATTTCTTCTGCATGCTGAAACTTTTAACAGTTTTAAGTTGAGTTGATTTTAGTGCTCATGTCAAATAAAACTGTTATCCAAATATATAAAAACTAATTAGCCGATAGAATCTCACGCGAGGACTTTGCGAATCGTGGTTGTAATTTCAATTGCCCGAGTGTGATCGTATAAATTGATAATAATTAACAAATGGAGACGGAAATGATATCGAAAGCTTTTCTTATCTTCATTGTTATCTGCATTATAGTAAATTTTTTCGTAAATCAATTAAATTTTCTTGGAATTTGGGAAATATTTTTGCATTTTATTGATATCATATATGAATCACCCGTTTTATTTTTGATAAGCATCATTTTTTGATTTTCTTTACTAAACACTGCCAATTTTACTGCATGACCCCTCGAGAGAAGAATATATAATACAAAAAAATTAAGAGTGTCGGCAAAGACTTTCGATGGCTTAATTACATCTATCAAATATGCAACTAAATATTGATATAGGCGCTGAAAAAGTACTGAATTCCCAGCAGGCGATGAAAAAATCCTTGCAAGATTTTATCAACGTTGTTAGTTGCATATTTTGATTAATTGTTATAAATTAAGCAAACCAAAAAAGTGTCAACCGGACGTTACACAATGAGGCTTTTAGACAGAGACTATCTGATATAAACAAGACATGATCGGGCGGAAAACTTTCGCCTCAACTTCTCAAGTCATTGTAGCTCTAATCGATGAAATGCCGAAAGTGACAAGAAAATCACTTGAAGTGAGCTTTTTGACATAATCATTTATTGGAGAAACTTGATCAAATGGTCTGCGGTCCGGTGAATTTTTGTGGCAAGCATTTTTCTGTTTTTTTTTTTAAATAAAAAAAAAAACCAGCACTCTCTCAGATATGGCTTCTGAGATAATAAGTATATTTAAGATCTCTTTCTGTTTTATACGATGTCTTTGAATTTGGAAGACTCGTCGCGACCTTTATGAAGCGATGTATTGTACCTTGATGTAAACAACGTTTTAATCTGTGTGTTTGAACAGAATGAAGAATGGGAAGTTAATAAAGAACATTGCAAGGTAGAAGCCCTGCCTTTCAGAAACGCATACGTCTCTTCTTTATGTCCCCATGCTTTTGCCAGAGTAATTTGCACAAGGAATATGATTGTGCATTGATGTAAACAAAGAAGCTTTGAATATAATTTGCTTTGCAGTAGACTTTAAATTTATAAAAATTCTGAATTTCAATGTGAAACTAAAAAATTCTTTTATGATTACTAACATGAATTTACTCCTGAATATTTTCAACATTAATTCGGACAATGTGACTTGGCGAACTACTATCACTTTATTTACTTTAAACTTTAAACACAGATCATTTGTGATAATATTGACTATCTAAATGTTACGCGACTCAACCTTCTATAGTTCCCAATACCTGCGTAGCAAATATTTGACACTTCACGCAGCACTTGTTTCTATCATCGTCAGCAACGAGTTTCTATTCTAACAAGTTTCTCGCATACAATCAAACTTACTCTGCTCAGATTATACAAATTACGCGATCGCCGTCACTCAATTAACCTCCACTTTTACCAGTGCGCCAATTTCCCCGAAGTCTCTAATTGCACATTATTTCCTCCAAATACCAATTTCGACTTGTAGCAGATCAAAATATCTCAGATATGAACGACACGGTCGTTATCATGTCGTTACTTCCTGCATGCATTCCCATCCCACCCGTCGCACTTGGTATCGAACTAAAATTCTATTTCATTTCATGTTTTACTGTTTCGGGGAAAAATTTATCTCGACCTTATACAGAGCTTTGTGCAAAGAAAACGGCCCATAGTGGTTCCCTGCTTAGCCCCCAAAACGATGAATATGGAAATGCTGACATTTTAGAGGAAAAAATTGGTAGCGTACAACTCATAAAGCTGTAATGATGGCTCTCACCTCCTTATCTTTGAGACCAAGCAATAGGACTTCCTCCATCAGTGTTAAGCGTGTTTCTTTCGAGTCATAATCTTCAACATCATCCTCTGTAGCTCCATTGTTATCCTCGTGATCTGGATTGTGATTATCATTATTGGAATTTATACCGTCGCTTACATCCCGATTTTTCACTCTCCGTACTAGTCCATCCGTTCGATTCATTTTATGTTCGCCCTATTCTCTTCCGCGGACACTGTCGACAGATTTGTCGTGAATTATTCACACAACAGGTTGTAAATTGACGCGGACAAGGAAATACAAAAGACTAGACAGGTATTTTTGTAGCAACCACCGAAAACGAGAAAGTCGAACCCGTAAAAAGTCCTGTGTTCAATGTTGACGTTCACCAAAGATTTTGACACGACTCCAGCACCAAAACATGGCGGATAAATTGCGCAATGTGCAATTAGTGCTGCCAACAATAGATTTGAGTGATTTTAAGTTGTATAGTCAATAATAAAGAACACAGATATTGAGCAACTTGTACGTTTATCAAGAAATATTTGATTCAAAAATTAGATCATAACTTTTGTTCATTCGATTCGATTTTTCGAAGGAAGCAATTTAATATTTTTATTACACTTGCAAAAATAAGGCGTGAGAACATTTTTCATTATATTGTTTTCATAAATAGGAATCCATTCATAGATATGAATGGTTTCACAATATTCAGATGTTAAGATATTATAGTGTTTAGAAGAATATTAAAGCACGCAGGTGGAATGTGTGTATTAAAAACAATTCAAAAAGCTCAATTCTTTTTCACCTAGCATCCAGGATGTGGTACCGGTTTCGTTTCTTTCACTCGGTTATCACTGCCTATATTATATCCTTTCTCTGTTACGTGGAGGCTTTCTTCACTATCGGAAGTGGAACCTCTCTGCGGCTTCTAAATGATGAATTATCTGCATAGTCTGAACGCAGGCTGTGCACATATAGCGAGCACAGGTCTGTGCAATATCCACCAGTACCCCGGGGACAATAACAAAATTCTCCACGTATTGCTTCGTTCGTATGTAGTATGTATTTTGGGCGGCTACCATGCATATTATCACGTACAGGAATGAAGTTTTGTTCACAATCTGTGCAACCGATTTTGTTGACATCACCCTAAACATTTTAATGGTCCTTATCACTCTCTTATCGACTTTCATCGACATAATTTTTTCGCTATCAAATCGAATAGTACATCTACAAAATATAATAATGATACCGTGTGGTATGCTGGGGAGTAAGTTGATTCTAAACTGCATGTTAAAGTAGGACGTTCGGCTTGCTGCTGTTAAGCAACAGACTTTAATAAGATTTCGGAATGTTAACTGGGAGTCAATACATCATCAACAATAATTGAATGCGTTTACCATATTGCAGTGAATTAACGATTTTCACCAATCGTTTCATTTGAATTATATAAATTCAAAACGTTCACGTCGATGTGATTAAATCGAAAATTTTCAAATAGAATTTTCGAAACACCTGATTGTGGTTCAGAAACAATTTAACACGTTCTTTTAATATAAATTTTATTTACTGCTTAATTTTACAATTGTTTATATGGAATAGTTTTGAAATTATCAACCAGTTTAATAACTATACAATTCTATTGCATTATAATCCATTCTCCTTTTTATTAGCGCTGTGCAAGCCGATTTCCAAAATGTACAGCTAAAATGATTAAACGATTTTGAATTCTCGTTCGATATATGAAGTAACAAGGACGTTTTTTTTTGAAAACTGACAAACTGATCAAGGTGATTGCGAGGATATGTTGCTGTTTAATATCATATCTCGCATCATATCCACTTTCTCACTTTGAGTGAAAATAATTACTTTATACGAATAATTCATGTTTATTTTTATTTTTCTGATTGATGTTTACCATATTATATGAAATATCAATATTAAATAAACTCTACCGTCTGCCTAAAAATTCCCTTTTATATCGTAGTGCGCGCGCTCGATTTTGCGATATACTTCGTGTGTAATATTGGGTTTGCAGTTTGTCACCTCCACATATGATCGGCTAGCTTAAAAGTTCTTTGATCTCTTTGTGCATGTGACACAAGAAATCGACGTAACTGGGTGAGCCATCGGTTCCCCGATCTTCAACCAAAAAGTGACGGAATACGCTTTCCAATTTATCTCTTTGTCGTACTAGCGTTATCTAAATGAATACAAATGCCATTAGTCTACCAATAATGGGAAATGAATAGACATGTAACTCACCCTCATGTACCTCGTTCTTTCACTTTGTAGTTTATCAATGATTTGTCTAATCCTATTTGATAAGGGGTTGTCCAACACTGGTAATCCTAGCTTGTCAGTATCAATTTGCTGGGCGCATTGAACACCGAATACTGGCTGAACGAATTCCGGAGGTAAATTCAGTCCTAACCAAATGAACATATGCAATCCGTTTTCCAAAATATACGCTCCACTCTCGCTCATCTTTTCATGAGTACATCGTGTTGGCACCGGGATCTCAGTGTCGTTGATGTCGACATCATGAATCGGAATTAGTTTGGGATAAAAGTATGTTACTGAAACTGTTAGGTCCATTGAAAGAACAAATTGCATTGCATAGAAACGATCATCGCATGTCATATCTGATCCTCCTGACAAAGCGTCATTTTTCATCAGACACGAAATGTACAGCGGTAAAAGTTTCATATATTCGGGTAAAATCAATTGACCAGCTGACGTCGGCGACGTACAATTTTTCCTATAACATGCCAATAATTGCGCAGAACGATGAATCAAATTATCCTTAACTGCTTTTGGTGAAAGCTCCATCAGCTTAAACATCGATTGTTTCGCAAAGAATAACATAACGGCATCCAGATCACAACTCTTAAATACATCCGCCATTTGAGTAGTTGTTTTGAGGGCTTGATTCATAATTCGCAATCGTCTTTGACCACTACATGATGTGTAAAGCAGAGCCACTTGTATGTAGACGTTTTCATCTGGCGGTAGTTTGTCGTCATGTTTAATTTCGATTGCAATTGCTTTATCGCTATCTGTAATAAAGGTCAAATCATAAGCAAGTTGAACATTGTTTAGCTTTTCTCAATATTTTGGCTTCATACACTCTATCCTAGTATTTCAATTTCATCAAAAGTTAATAGAAATAATCATGTATCATCAGTAAACTATGTTCGAAAATATAGCTGAAAGAACCAAAACATGTTTTGCTGAGGAATTGACTAAAGTTTAAATCTCGATTATGAAGACATATTTATATTCTAAAGTTTACTTGATCTTTTATGCATTTATATAGCTACGAACAAATATAATAAATAAATAAATAATCTTCTGGCTTACCCACACTAGCAAGTTCAATATCTGTTGTATTTGTCATATAGAAATGGCCATAAAAATCTGTTGGTCTAACACCGGTAGAAGTTCTTACTCGCATTACAGCATCGAAAGCAATCGGTCTTGATATATTCTTTATAAGATCGTTGATAAGTCGTTCTCCATCAATATCGGCCTATAAATTGACAATTTTATAGGTACTTCTCCAGACTATTGAGAATTATTTTATTATACCTGGAAGTACGTATATTTGAACACCTCGCCACCGGTGAGCCGACTGACTTGTGCAATTGTAGCTATGTCAACGTATGAGTTATTAAATACAAAAAGATCCACAGAGCATCCTGCCTGTACACACTCTTGCCCCAAAGTATTGTAAGCTTGATTTTGTGGCGTTAAAACGACCTTTTCTTTTTCAGTACCTAGTAGTTTCCGATCGTCTCGATTTTTCAATTTTCCA
The DNA here is from genome assembly GCA_954870665.1 of Stratiomys singularior. Classification (NCBI taxonomy): domain Eukaryota; kingdom Metazoa; phylum Arthropoda; class Insecta; order Diptera; family Stratiomyidae; genus Stratiomys; species Stratiomys singularior. The sequence continues at coordinate 4,487,143 of OX940881.1, read as the reverse complement.
GGAGCTTCTGCTATCGGCAACGAAGAATTAAATACAAAAAGTTTGCCTGTACACGATGATGCTTTTAATGCTTCAAGACCAGCTTGTATTGCCGGTAGAAGAATCGTTTCGGTTTCACGTGTTTCTCCAAACATTAAAGGAATTTGCTCCATTAGAGCATCAATTACTTGAGCAGATTCCTCTGGGTCGCACAAAAATCCATCGAGCAGTGGCATAAACATTTCCTGTACAAGGGAAAAAGGATTGGTTACTTGGTGTACATTTGAAACTACCAGGTAAGCAAATTATGCGAAAAACTTACTTGTGTATCTCCTACCACCATCATCTGAGGTTGTGTCAAGCTACTTTTGATGTTATAGAAATGCACAGTATTATTAAACGTTATGAAACCTACTTTCATTTTGCTCTTCTCATGACCGTTATCGATCGGCAAATGTTTAAGAATGTTTCGGACTTCACGGCATAACAAGTGAACCAGGCCGCTTTTTACATTGTTATACGAAACATCTATTACAAATATGAAAGCTGGCGGGTTCGGTGGAGTATTATCCTGCAAAACTATTTTGATGAAACTGCTTAAGTATATTGCCAACTTGCACTTACCCTACAATAATCCTTTGTTGCCATAAACTCATATGTCCCTAAAACCAATTCTGGTCGCTCATATTTGTCTATGCGTTGACCGCTGTGATCCAAATGTTGAAAATATTCACTAGGAACTGGCAAATACATAACGATTAAATTAATCTCACTTATAGCTGCATAAAATCTTGTACCTTCTGTTGCTGCTTTGCAAAGCAGACATTGGAAACGGCGTCCACCATCGATGAATTGCATATTGGGTGAAATATAAGCTTTACAACGTATGCATCGCACAGGTCCTATTTCTCCAAAGTCAACAATCGGCGGCACTAATTCTCCTTCTACTATCCTAGCAATTGGCGAAAGAATTAAAGTGAATGGCACCGCAGTTTGTTTAAGCATATCGGCCGTTGCAGGAATGCTGTACAATGATGACCTGCGTATAAATCAAACATTTTCAAATACTCGTCAAAAAAGTTAATAATTTATTTAATTATTTACCTCATGTAACGAGGATTCGAGTTACCTTCTTCTTGAGTTACGAACTTGGTCGTTACTAAAGGAGGAACAAGACCTGCCTGATTTGTTATAAACGTACCGCCACAATTTTTTTGATTTTCAGTTATAACTTGAATTGGATTTGGCATAAGGTTTGGATCCAAACGACGTTGGGGAGCTGATGGTTGTGGATACTGCCCGCCCATTGGATTATAAGCACCACTTTGAGGCTGCTTGAAATCAAAGTTTAATACGAAGGTACGAAATAGATCGTGATACTTACCATTTCTCTGCCTGGCATTTGCGGAGGCATGCCTGGTTGTGGTGGAAGTCCGCTCTGCTGCGGATAGTTAGCTTGAGGATATCCAGGATGAACCGGAGGCATTCCTGGCTGCGGCATCATACCAGGCTGCGCTTGCATTCCCATTTGAGGTGGCATTCCCGGTTGCGAAGTTATTGTCGATTGTGCATTCATGCCTGGGTGAGGTGGTAGGCCTGGTTGAGGAGGGAATCCAGGTTGTGATGGTATTCTTGATTGGGGCATTCCGCCCGGGCGTGGAGGCATACCAGGCTGTGAAGGAATACCTTGTTGTGTTTGCATTCCAGGCATTGGAGGCAATCCCGTGTATGGAGGCATTCCCTGCTGAGGCGCCATATGTTGCATGCCTGATTGAGGCGGCATACCTGGCTGGGGAGGCATGCCCTGTTGGGGAGGCATACCCGGTTGAGGAGGCATACCCGGTTGAGGAGGCATTCCCGGTTGAGCCGGCATTCCTGATTTCGAAGGCATACCAGGTTGCATAGGCATTCCCGACTGTGGTTGCATACCCGGCTGTGGTGGCATACCTGGCTGCTGTGGCATTCCTGGTTGTTGCGAATATCGTTGTTGTGATGGTATATTTGGTTGTCCCGGTGGCCCACTTAACGAAGGACGTGACGTGGGAGGAAACGCATTTTGATTAGGTTGTTGGCCACCCGCAGATGATTGATTTTGATAGCTGGTTGGCGGCATTGCATTTGTTTGCTGTTAAAATTACACATTCGTGACATTTTCGAATACAATTTTAGAGTATACCATTTGTCCTGGTGGTTTCATTCCCGGCATCGATTGCGATCCATACATTGCTTGTTGCTGTGATGACGGGGGTAACTGATTTTGTTGCTGTGGCATGCCTGATGACATCATATTTGGCGCAGCGTTTGATGGAGGAGGCATATTGGGTGGAGATGGGAGAGATTGTGATTCGTTTGTCATTTGATTCATTCCTCCACCTTGTAATGGTGTCATTTGTCGCGGTGGCATCATATTTGAAACATTCGATTGCTGTTGCATTCCTGGTTGTGGTGGCAATGACTGATTTTGAGGCGGAGGCCCGTTAGCCATTCTTCCGCTTATTAAGTTATTATTTAAAATTCCATTGTTATTTCCCACGTGCTGACCGTTCACAGGCGGAAATTGAGTTGATGGAGGCATGGAGTGGCTCACCATGCCTTTTTGTGGATTATTTAACGACATGCCACTCATGCTTGCGGAAAGCTATAAGAATTTATTTCATATGCTTTAATTTATTTTATTCATATTCATTTAATCTATACATCATTTTGAATAAAATATAAGATGCGAAACTAGGCGTTTTATTTAGGTAAAAAGGGCTTAGTTTTTTTTTCGAAAATGTTGGTATTTTTTTTAGACGGTCAATCAATTTGGAAACGAAAGAATCAATTAAATTGAAAATGTATCATCTGCGGAAAGTTCTATAATCGTAGCATCCAATATTCGGAGACCTGAACGAGCGCGACTTGTTTCATTTCAAATTAAATGAGGTCTCTAAACGTAGTTGGAGTAATTTTTGAAGTTCACGATAATCACTGTCATATTCGTGCCAAGCCTGGAACTTCAAGGTAATAGAAAGTAGGCAATTGTCTCTATATGTATCAAATCGTTCAAGGTCCCAATCAAAATGAATGTTCTTTATGAGAATCCTTTGCAAGAACAAAACTGTGCCAAAACCTCGTACGATGGGAAACATACCCAATGCCGAAATTCAATTTTACATTGCTGGCTATTTGTTTGAACAGAATATAAGCTTTTGGTACCAGATTTTTTAACTAGCAAGTGGTTGTCAGAACTTCGTATTGCTGAATGAATGTTAAGCTCTTATCATCTTGTTCCCGGAATACACCAGAACACTATTTAAGTAGATTTTTTCCCAAATATAAGAGTCAAACTAGGAGAGAGAGCGCGATTGCAAAATAAAACATGTAACTGTGATCATATTATGCAATTATAAAGTATAAAATGCATTTTGTGTTTTCATCTATATACTATATAGTAGTTTACATAATTAAAGTGCTTTGGTCTAATTCATAAGGATATGGCGTTAGACAGGAGTAGTAACTTTCTGCATTATTTTCTTTCAGCAATATAGCTAGTCTATGCAATTCGCCGATATATCTTCCCTATAGAATTTGTACACTATGCAATGTCATCATGATATAAAAATTATACCAAATCAATCTGAGAATGTAGTGCAACGCATCCTCAAAAAGTTGTCTAGGCATCAGTCCAATATATTTTGGAAAATACAAAGTGGAAATCGCAATAATTGCTACTTGATGGCGGATTGTAAGGATTTGATCTTCCTTGAGAGCAAAGCTGAAAGTATGAACTTGTAAGTTTGATTTTGAAAAAGACTCCATAGAGCGTTTCTTCAAGATTATTTTATACAATTTATGAAGATAGAAATTAACTTTCTTAGTTAATTAACTCGATTTATGGAAATTTGGCGATTCCTTTGTTAGATTTACAAAGGCAAGTTTACTATGGTCTGGTTTACCATTAAATTGTTGACCTAAAAATTTTCGAGTGAGCGAAACTTTCGTAATTAAAAGATGCGGAAGTCATTTGCGTACCCTAATAGAATATCAGTTTATGATCAGGAGCAATAACCTGATATTATTTTTCTATGTCACTGCTAACAACTTAGAACGATTTGTGAAGAAAAATGTATGTCGAATATTGATTACGTTATCATTCATGACAATTCATTCAACTTACGTTTTGCTGGTAATTGCCATTGAGCGGTGGCGGAGGCATCTGTTGACCGAAAGATTGTTCCATTTTTCAGCCTGCAAACCACAAAACAAACAAAAACAATCAGTTCCACACTATTGTTAACTATATTTTACAGAAAACTTAAACGAATCGAGAACGAAAAATTTAATCAAACGCAAACGATGAAAGTATAATTTGTACACATCAGCAACATTCACGTCACAACAAATTACGAGTACAATTGCTTAATCGCAAATCCCATTCGTGCCGGTTCGAATTATGAATATGCACTACTTTTCCCCACATATCTGAATAATTTTGAATATGCATTGTAAACTAATTGCAGATCATATAACATCTAAATAAATCTATCAATCGCATTTTCAGCATTCCAATTCACACATCACTTTCACATCTTTACCCCTTCACAATAGCATTTATTAACGATTGACGGACTGTTTGACTTCACTTGAAGCCGAGTAGAATGAATTTTCACCACTTTATTTTATTAATTATTTATTTAGTTTACTAATTATAAGGGATTTATCACAATTACCACGTCAGTCCGCTAGCAAGACCTTCCTTCTTGTACTAGATCGTTAAGAAAAAACACTTCAACAACATTTCGCCAATTGTCAAAAGCTGCCACGTAAGATAGCGAGATGCTAATAGATCTTATAGTTTTCACCAGTGAGTCGACATCGAGTAAAACAGTTTTATACAGAGCTTCCTTTTGAATTGAATATTGAATTCATTGCAGACACGGTTTACTGAAATTGTTAAAATTGTTTTGTCTTTATCGAATAAAGAGCAAACATGAACCTCCTACTAACGTGCATGAACAATATTCACATTTCTCAGTTTTGAGGAAATCCTAGTCAAAGCAAGTTAAGATTAAACATACCAAATCAAATGAAGTCACATTTAAAATGAGTACACTATAAAATTTCATGTGGTTTTACATCACAAATAAAAAAGGGGAATGTTGAACATTCAGGATCCAGAAATGTTAAAATGAATATGAACCGGTCATTCAAAGGGTGCACCAGATGGTAATGCCACCTACACCTTTCTTAACACTAAAGCAATCTTTATTGCGTTCATCATATTTGTCACTCAACTTGTCACACAAAAGGTGGATTCTTTTAGGTTAAAAGTCAAAATCTCATTCCACGGATCAGAATCTTTGGTCCGTTTGTGAACTGCAGGAGGTACTCCCATTCTAGTTTATTTAATAATGTCAGAAGAAAAGAAAGGACTGTCTGGAAATGATGAGAAAGAATTGAACGATTTACTTGATGGCAAGTTGCACAGGTTCTGTTTAAATCTATTATGTAATTTCTAAAACAATCATATGCAGACGCCCTGAAAGACTTCAGTTATCAGCAAGCGGGGAGTGCAAGGAATCCGCCGTCCAGCGAGGTAGAGAATGCAGGTGCAGCTGAACTATGGAACGACGATTTTTTTGCGTTAGTATTTGGATATTGTGTTGCATATTTGTGTTGATATTCTGCATTTCGTATGAAGACTGAAATCCATCTAGTCACTGTGCTAATTGTTAGAATATTTTTTTGGGTCAGACTATACATTGCGCGTCGAATGCATAATAAATGTACACATCGTGTGGAAGAATCGTTGATGTACTTTGAGTACATAAGTGCGATAGTTCTACTTTCTCCGTTCGTATTGACATTGTGTCATATATAAACAACATAATAAGGACCATAAAGGAAGAAATATTTAAAAAAATATTGTGCAATTTTTCTACGAAAGAGTAACATATAGGTGATGGAGAGGGTGGCAACAAATGTTAGAAGTTAAATGCTAATGGAATCGTTCTTGTTTGAACAATTGACAGATTATCACAAAGATGATAATTAATGACAATTTTAAGGGGGTGTTCACCGTATCTTGGCGCAGATTGCATAATTTAGTAGTGTATGTTACTAAGGCGATACAAACAGTGTTTCTTACTATTTTCAATAATTAAAGAACAGAATATACATGCGATTATTTTGAAAACTGTTACAACGCATGCGACCCCTTTGTGTTAATTCAATGGGATCCATTCTAGCAGGGTATAGGAAATCAGTACGGGCAGTATTGTCCTAAACCTTCAATAAAATAAACTTTCCTTCACACTTGCTCGTCAAAAAAAGTACATAAAATGCTTTACGAAAAAAGACAACTGTAATCCCGAACAGTCAACATCTATGTTTTTGTCTGGAAAATCTGATTTAAAATTAAGGATTGGACCTGAAACAATAAGTAGTAACATTTATTACTATTTGCTCAAATGCTATTGCTATTGCGCTAATATTAGAAGCTCAATCGAATGAATATATAATTTTTGCGTTATTAGTTTTTATAAACCTATACATAATCGTTTCATCAAGACATTATTCTTTTTTGGTACACGAACTCTGTTGTCCTGTAATGCCATCTTATTTTCTGTTTTTCTAAATTGCAGCGAACAAGCGAAACTTTTAGGTGACCGTGTAAGTGCCTTATTCGGTGATGGCTCGGAAGCTCCTTCTGAAGAACAATTAAATATGGGTTTTCAAAAAATGGCAGAGGCAGCAGCAATGGCCTTGCAAGGTGATGGTCATGATAATGATGCCGGCCAAAAATATGCAGAAAGTATCAAGGAGGCTTTAAAGGTAAAATACAATTCTTTTTGACTTTCTAATCGATTATAATGAAACATAATTAAAGGGATTAAAGGACGGAGTGGAGGAACTTCAAGCACCTGTTTCAGAAAACGATCTCGCAAGCATGTTTTCCAGCATTAATTTGGAGGTAATATTATTTAAAGCCTCGTTTGTAGCCATAATCATAAACTTATTTAATTAGGGTGGCGGTGAAGGAGACTCTAATCCATTCTTACCTTTCATGCAAGGTATGATGCAAACATTGTTATCACCTGAAATTCTTTTGCCTAGCATGAAGGAGCTGTCTGAGAAGTTCCCAAAATACCTGGAAGAGAATGGTGATAAAATTGATGCGGCGGATAAAGAAAGGTAAACGTTGACGATTTGGATATAAGTTGGTTAGTCAGTTTAGGTGATTTACGCATTTATTCAGATATGAAAAGCAACAGCAACTGTTCACGGTCATTACTAAGGACTTGGAGGAAGAGAAACCAGATGATTCACCTGAGGTGAAACAAGAACGATTTAAACGTGTTTTGGACAATATGCAAAAACTTCATGAATATGGACAGCCACCAGCGGATCTCATTGGTGATATTGATGGTGGAATGCCTGCTTTAGGGGCGGCACCTCAAGGACAATGTCCAGTAATGTAAGAATATAATGGAAGTGGCATATGTTTATCTTTATAGGAAACTATTCACTAGTACTGGTGTTTTTGTATAGGACTGAGATGCATTAATTGATGTATACTGTTTGTAATGAAAAAATAAGTGTTGATTTGTTAATATTTTTTTATTGCAATATAAAATGCGGATTTTACAAACAAACATTGTATTTGGTATCTCTGTAATCAGAGTGCGGAAAACATAAAATTTATAGAAAAAAGATATGAGAAATTTTTTATGTATGAGACTGTTCATTTATCAATTTAAGTGATAAACGGCCCATTGTCGATAAAAACTCCCATTGCATAGTACTCCCCAACAGTGGTAACATTTTTCAAAAAAAAAAAAGTATCGAATTTCAATATCCTCAGCTAGTGCAACGTTAATTCAAAAAAACTTCACAAAATTCGAGCTATGTACGAAATGGCTATTGTGTGTACGTTTATTAGCAGCACATGAAAGTCGCTATAGCATCAAATTGCTTTCGAAATGCATCACAAATAAATTATGGCGATCATTTAGAACAGCCAAACTGATGGAAAGATAAAGATCATAATGTTATTTCGTCTGTGAACAAATCACTGGTATTATTGCCTCCGGACTCCACCGATGGATTTGTTTTAGGATTTGGAATAGGCTCTTAGCTTTTCTCAGGAAGTTTTTCTTGGTGTATGCAAAGAACTGCCGTTACAAGTACACAACCTGGTGCCTCGGTGTCATCTTCTTGAACGTCGGAATGTTCTGTGGTTAATTGCGAAGGTGTTAGAAAGGTAATTTTCAGGGTCGCCTGAATTTTGCAAGAAACATAGCGCCGGACGCAAATTCTCAGGAGAGTCTCCTATACGGTTTCCCTGAACTAAAACAGCAAGCAATGCACTGACTACCTCATCCATTATTACGCCGTTGAAATGAATGAATGCAAGATTAAATCGTTTCCTACATGTTTAATTATAAGTACATATAATGAATCAATGAAGAGTAATTCGTTTTATTTTGGTGATAAAAATCTTAAACAACTTATTCAACAAACAACCTCCTGATTGAATCACATTATTTTTCTAGAGTTATCTTTTTGCGAAATTACTGTCCATTGCTCTGCCCGAGCGTTGAATGTTGTTAATATTTGACTTCAACCGTGATTCCACTGATGTTTGATTGGTCATCGCTTTATGCATTTCTTTATTGATAAAATTCTTGTCGAAATTTCTCACTTCGTTAGTTTCGCGTTCATATTCTTTTCGATATTTTTCCACTTTTGTTTTGCGTTCTTTTTCTCGCCATTCTGCATTTTTCATCATTTCTTGATAGCGCCGCTCTTTTTCTTCGGCTGTTAATTTCGGTTTGTGCAAAACTTTGGGTGCTTGTTGAATAAGTTTAAGTTGCTCGGCGGATTCACGACTTGACTTCGATATTTCTGATGTTTTTGAACTCGTTCCTTTTAATTGGATTTTTTCGCCAGCAGCTGTTATCAAACCGTAGTTACGTTTTTGGGGTTTTTCATTTTCACTTTCAGCTTCGGAAGAACTGTCACTCGATGATTGTCTGCGCTTTTCCCTTGAAGAATTATGTTTAGGGCCAACTTTGCTCCCGCCAGAAAAATTTGTCTTTTTTTCTCGGTCGACAATCTCTGATTTTTTATCAAAGTCACGATGAAAATTGTTTTGCTTCCTTGAGCTATCACGACCACGTCGAGAATCAACACTGCTTTCGGATGAACATCTGCGAGCATTCACGTGTTGTGGATAATTTGATCGTTTTTCTTTTCTGTCTTGATTTGATCGTCCTCTTTCAGTAATTTTGTGTGAAGGCTTTGATCTCTTTTCAGGCGAAGAGCTGCTATTGCTGTCACTGCTTGGGGAGGCGTTTCGCTTCCGATTATGCTTTTTGTCATCATCTGATAACTTGCCAACCTCTTTTCGGAGAATATCTTTTAAATTTATTGCTCCACCATTAGCCCCAAATTGTTCCTTAATTTGTCTGTACTTTTTCGCCAGCAATTTATCAAGATCTTCATCGTCACTTGACGAAGATGACGACGACGCACGTTTGTCCTTACTTTTTTTCTTTTTCTTCCGATGTTTCTTATCTTTATTCTTCTTTTTCTTCTTTAGGTTTTTAGATTTATTCACTTCCGCCTCCTTTTTCAATAATCGATGTAACTCTTTCAACTTAACCGGATTTTCCAATATCCGACGTCTAGATTCCATTTCTTTCTGCCGGATAGACATTAAAGGATCTTCCAAGATTTTCCTTTGTATGTCAACTTGCTCGTCGCTCTGGAAGGCGCGATAGTTGCGAATAGAGAATGGAACACATTCATGTTCAACATGATTTTTCGGGACGGTCACGCCAGGCAGGACTTTCTGCTTTTTTTCCTCTTCATCGAGCTGCTCAAACTGCTTGTCTATCGCTTTGCCAAGGAGATACTCTTCTCTGTTTAGAAGTTCCGAGCCACCTAGAAAGGATACAAATAATTCATATGGATGAATATTACAGAAGAAATTCTTACTTTTGTACATCCATTCCAGCTTTGAGTTGTCTTCAGTGAATACGTTTGTTTTTTTGTTTCTTGACGAATCTTCGTGACTTTTAGACATTTTGCTTGCAGTGATAATACGTTTAATGCGTTGCGTTCACTAAACACGGTTTGTTTATCTGACAGTGAAATAACCTAAATGAATTCGGGACATATTGACAATAACAGCTCAATATTTAAGGTTCGTGTATTGGATTAGGTTGACTAAGTGTAACCCCAGCAGAAATCCATGAGCGCATCTAAAGTGCAGGTATCGAGCGTTGTTTAATTCGAAAATGGACAGATATGGAACCATGGTAAATTTTGACTACTTCTGTTGACGGAGTACCTACCTGCCTTGTTTGTAACAATCAAGATTATGCGTTATTTGCCGGTCGTGCCTTCTTGTGTATCTAACAAGCCTTGCAAACTTGGTTTGGAAAGTGAACCGTTGCGTCAATTATTATCATTATCAGGGCTTCTATTTAATGCTTATTATTTATCAGTTTGATTGGCTGTGGAATCTCTTAGGGAAATCACATAATTCACATAATGGAAACTAAGCATCCAATGAATAATGATTTGAAAGTGAAATTATGTTTTCAATAGAAGAAAAGTTTACATCGACCGAGACTTAAAGGAAATGAGATGGATCATTAGAATTTTAAAGTGCGGCAATTTACATAAGTTGTAATTGAGATGGCGAAGTTATTGTAATGTGCGAGTAATATTCTTCTTCTGCAGAGGAAATAATTGGTTTGGAGAAAATCTCTTAAACATATTGAAGCCAAAATTCTATTGAAGTGAATATTTTTAAATTTTTGTGAAAATATGTTTTGCATTTCGAATCATTGTTTTTTCCTATCCTTCGAACAAAAACATATCGGAATCGTAGTAAAATTTCTGAGATATTTTGAAGGAAGAACCGGGTCAGTTGGTTTTCGAAAGCCTCTGTTTAAGGCGATTTTACCAGACTAAGTGAGTTCTGCAACGATGAAAACAAATGGTAATCCAGGTAAAACACGTGGGTGATCCATCTACCAGCCCAGGTGTCTCAATGTTTCCCGAGTGGTCTATCCTGTTTTTGTAAATTAATTTTGGCCACTCTTACGGAATTACTTATTTTAATCGAAGCAGATCGGTTCATAAAGTTAATTTTTTCATGGTTCACTCGTGTGGCACTCAAACTTCGAGTTTATTTTCACTTGCTGGCCAATGCAAATGGCTTCAAACTGATTTGCAACCAAGGTGAACTTATGAGGCGATGTTATAAGCGTTTAAGCGGTAGTCATCCTCATTTTGCATGATTGCATGCCCCTATTGATGAGAGGCCGAAAATTCATGGTTGGCGCAAGCATACTCTCGCTCCATAAAAAAGGATAAAATGGGTCAGTTCTAAAATATGCTCAAGAGACGATTAAATTTTTCAACCATGAAGAATACTTTGCTTAAAAAACGCTGTTGCAATATTTCTAAATGACAAAGTCCCAAACGAAATCCTTTAAACTGACTTGTCTCCCGAAATAGTTTCAATTAATTTGTGTTAGCAATAATTGTTTAATGTGTTTCTCTTAACTCTTAACTATTACAGCATTGAACGATCTCCATTCTTCAGACTTCTCCAGTATTCTTTGCGGCTTCACCTGACAGACTTTTTAGTAACTTTTATCATCTGAAACTCTAGATCGATTTTGCTATACTTATAGCCTAAATTGATGTTTATTTAGAACCCCATTCTAAATACAGCATAATGAACGATCAAAGCAACGATCAAGGTATTCAATTATGTCGCTATTTTCTTCTACCACTATTTTGAAAAACTGTTTCAAACATATTCAAGTCAATATTTGTGATGTTTTATGCTTTACTCTAAACAACGTGAATCTTGCAGTGTGGATATGCCTAGTTAAAACGGCGCATACCCGTCTGATTCTTCTCTGAAATCACTGGATCATAACTTTTCGAAACTCGGTAGTTAATTTGCTCATTCAAAACAAATATGCAAAAAATCCAAGAAACCATTGCAATAAATCAGAAAATATAAATCATAAATGCACCAAATCGTTTATGAAGTACGCAAGTCTCCAAGACTTCGGACTCCACGAAGGCTAACTCTGTGTGATACTAAATCCAAGACAAGCAATATCTTTGCCATGTCCGTTAATCTACAGCGAGAGACCTGCCATAATGTGAGACATTTTGCAGACAGTTGGCTGGGAAGTGGCCAATATGTACACGTATTAAACCCTATAGCATTGTTTATGTAAGTCTTCTTAATGTTCATTAGTTGTGCTTGAAATCAATGTACCTGTAGCGAAGAGATGATGCTTAATGGATGGCAGAAAATGAACATCCGCAGTTTTCTGTCTTCGCACTAACTTTAATTGTTTCAGATAGTTCAAGGATAGCGATATTAAAATGGTACTTTGTAACAAGTAGCTTGGATGATGATAACTGTTGAAGTCTTTCAACATATGTGATTTAAGTACGTTAGTAGTTTTTGCTAGTGATTTTTCATATTTAAAAAGAATTACGGATCAATTTCACGTTGCAAATGATTTGAAGCTGTTGAATTGATGATTTGCTTTTGGTTGACTAGTTTTCATCAAGGACGTTTAATTTTCGTTTCATCATTAACTTTTCAAACCGGTATATGAGACATTATTTATTCATATCTTCAAATGGATTGAGGACCAATAGTTTGTGAAAACTTTTTATTGTTGTATTCTGGCTTCTTTTGACCAACTAGTATTCTTTAAATGTATCGCCGCTGATCCTGAGAAAGCAATTTTAAAATTAAACAATTCGTCAGACAATCAGACGTCATAAATATTCAGTCATGAAGGCTTCGTGAGCCACAGGAAGGCTTCCAGCCTTTGAAACGAGCTAGACATTTGGCTTTGTTCTAATTTATCGACAAAAACAGCTTAGAACGGTGCCACCACCTGGCTTAAAGTTCTGATGTGAGTCCACCTTCTCCAAGCTGATCAAATAACTTCAAGATAAGCGTTTTCCGACATCTAGGGGCCCGATGTATTTAGAGGATACGCGAGAAGGAATCTCAGCACTTCGAAATCACAGAAAAACATGCATTGATTAAATGAGACTTTTGAGGTGGGGCGGGGGTGATATAGATACTGAGAGTAATTTAATATGTTCAATTGAATACTATTTGGACAAAGATATAAAGCCACCAGAACTTGCTTACTTGCCATCATCGAACAATGATTGCTTGTCTCTAATCTGCATTGTCGGATTTCACTTCTAGCTTTGCTTCATTTTCTCATTCTGTACCCAGTGGTCCAGCTTACAGTCATATTGGAAATAAATTCCTGCTTTGGCCAATTTAATTGAGCCATTCAACGTTATCGACTTCAAAGTTTGTTAAAATGAAACTAAGGAAAAATGAACTAAGAATATTTCTAGATGTGGACAATTTGAACAACTCCACGCATTACATGTGGCGACAGTTTCCAGGTTCTATGAACCACACAAGCTCTTCCTCCGAAATAATTAGCGCGGCAAAAGCCATAACGGTGATTCTTAATATGGTAGGCAATAAATAAAAAGATGTAATGCTAATGGCTTCCTGAAGACGCGTACCTACTACGTAGTAGTGCACTTGGCTTATACTTTGGCTTGGCTGACTACATATGTTACGAATGAAGTGGTTAAATCAGTTCTTATAGATAATTGTAGAAATATCAAGCCGAGAAAGCATCTCACCATTTCAGCATTTTGAGCTCGTAGTCGGATATGCATGAATAACATAAAATCCTACATGTCCATTAAATTAATTCCGTGGTATGCGGGAACGTCTGTTGGATGTGGAATGTATCCTGTTGTTTTTCATCTTGTATTACGATTGCCATTTTATTATGGTGCATTGGAAAAATTACACATGTTTTTAGAAAGATGTAGTTTGACTTGAGTTTGTTCCTGAGTCTTTATACTTGGAGCAAGGGTGTTGAAATCATTCTAGGAAACCTTTGTAAATATGTTTGCAGTGTACAAAAAACTTATAATGTTTGATCTTATGATCAGACAATGTTTGACTGTTTGACGAATGTCAGGACACAAAAACACTTTGTAAAGGTTTGCCTTGCATAAATTAAAAAAGAATGACAATCTATTATGAACATTATTTCTTTTGAGAATATCTGTTATGCCAAGGATATGTCCAGAATATGCCAGTCGGTCGAGAATGTGAAGACTTTAATTTTATGTAGATCGCAAACATCGTATTGTCCAAGTGCTACAGGAAGATGCGGCGTAAGTCGAACTTATCTTAAATTTCTCACATCCTAATATTCTTGATGTATTTCTAATTGTTAATTTAAGGATTAAAACGCAGTTTCAGATACAACAAAGCCATAGTCTACACTTATGAAAGTATTAAATTTTTTCAAGCATTCTTACACTTGAAGCAAAAAGTAAAAATTCTTTTAGCGAAAAAGTCTTCTATATCTTCTAAAGTATAATAAAATAGTTCTATCTCAGGATCGATGAGCGCAATTTGGTATTATCGTCAATGCCTGTCTAACCGCATCATGAACGTATAATATCGGATTTAGCCACTTGAATGAACCATGGAATCATCATTCTACTTACTTTCGCATAAAAAATATTGTTACACGTTCTTTTCTCAAATATCTCTTCAACCAAGTACATACTCATACGTATCTACGTACCTGGATAATAAAAATTCAGTCAAGTGTGGACACTTATTCTTTTTCAGTTTATATTCTTACAAACAGGTAGTACGCTAGACTTCAAGTCAAGCATCTCGATCTTAAATCTATTCCATTTTTGCATGAAAATAAAATCAAGTTAACGTGCAAATCACTCTTTATGTTTTCAATTAATTTTTAAACATTGTCCGAGTATAGATTGTTGTTGTTGGGCTGCAACGTTATTTTCTTTTTTGCTATTGTGACGAAGCCTCAAAGAAACGTGGCTACCACATTGATGGTCAGTATAGTACCTTCCGCAGCTAAGTTGGTTGTGAGCAACCTCACGACCAATGTGATCTTCTTACCACTGTTCTTAGATCATAATGGCTATATAGATAAGTATATAGAGTGAAGTTCCTTTTTTTATCGCATTGAAGGTGATGCGATCACCATATCATGAAGATGGTCTTAATACGGTCGTGTGCTGGAATGTAGCGATTACGAGATTGAAGAAACGAAAGAAGGATCTCAAGTCTCGTACTGTTGATGAGTAGATATTTTCCGATGTCTACCAAGGAAGTGGGTCGAAAACTGCGCGGTGTTGAATTGATTTCACCAGTCGCCGTTGCGAGTGCAAAATATTTGCACTGAAATATTTGAAATGAATATTGAATATTGCACTGGTGGTTTCAATTAAATCGTAGTGGGTTTTGCTATGCTTAATGTCTTTTTATGAGAGTATCCTTACAGTGATGTTTATCAAAGCATTGTTAACATTTTCCGCTACTGCCATACTTCAGAGCAAGTAGAGCATAATCCTCATTTTACCACTGTTTCAAAAGCATTAACGGCAAAAAATTTATAATTTTAAAAAGTAAAATTATGAAATTTCGATACAATATTTCACCAAAGAACTTGAGTGTATGGACTGTATGGACATGATAGAACAAAAAGAACGAAAGGAACAAAACTGTATGGAAATGATAAGGGAATTTGGCTAGAATAACCCTTCACCTTAATATGTCCCCGTAGGTACCTATCGCAGCTAGGGTGACTGATACTGAACACCAAATCAAATATCACTGTCACAGTGGGATTGAAACTCGGCATCGGTTTCACGATGGACGAGAACGCAGCCGACATGTAGAGAATATTGTTAATCAGATGTCCTAATTAGTTTTTCCTAACATGGTCTTACGTAAAAGACGACACGTTTAAATTGGCAGACAGCTTAGTTTCTTGAAGTGTCCCTAGATCTACTAGATTAATTATAGAATAGCCTTAACTCAATGCAAGAGATGTATTTTGCCTAATACATTTTAATTGGGAGACAATTTCCGATATTGATTTTTTATTGATGCAGATTGTTTGCTCATTTTGTTCAGGAAATCCAGCCACAAGAGCATCTTAGCAGCATGTTGAAGAACTATTTTTACTATCGTTCGTTGAGCAACTAGGATAGGCAACAGCAACATTATCTCTTGAGTTACTAGACCAGCAACGTCACTATCGATCAGTACTTTCGGTCAAGTATATTTTATTTTTGACCAACGCCAACATTGAAGGAAGTGTTTTTCTGAGGTCAAATGAGGAAAAATTCTTCAGTATAATATATAAAGTGCGATTTGCAATTCGGCCAATACTTTCTCTTGAAGGCGAATTGCAACCACATCTTTTAATTTTACTTACATCAACTCAAGAGGAATAAATTTTCCATATTGCGACCACTTTATCTAACTACTGCACTAACAATTATTCGGTAGTTCTATTTCACCCAAAACAAGTACAAGTGCAAAATCAATTGCGATAGCATCCAACTCCAGTCCAATGCTTTACATACACTCAATTTGTCTTTTTTGCGAAAAAAATCCAATAATCTTATGTGATACTTTCCACGCATCGCAGAATGTGTGTGAATAGATTGTTTTCTTTCATGCGGAATGGCTCCAATTCGACAAATTGTTTCTTTTTTAGTCGGCCTGGCCCCAAGAGTTGCTTGCATACGGCGCTGAAGACATCTTCAACGTCTTGAGATGGTGTTTATCAGTCGACTATTTAGTCGATCGGTGTTTGTTGGCTAGTGATGTTGACTTCATCCACCTGTGCTATATCACTTTAGGACATCGCTGTACATTCATTGGCAATTGCTTAAGAAGTAGCCTCTAGCCGTGTGCACTATTGTAGCTTCTTGTATTACATAAATTAATTTGAGCAATAGCATCGCTGGAGCGTGCACTTTACCAAGATCGTGTGTAATACATGATTTGATGTAAGGAGATCGAAAAGTGTTTCTTTGTGCGTACATCACTCGAAATAATTACAAGATCCCTTTTAAATGCGCGTGGTTATTTGTGATCGTTATTTTTAAGATCATTGAAAGCATTGAATATCCGAAACGTTTTCTTCTTACAAAGATGCGGGTCAAAATCTTGAATTTCTTATGCTGCATCCTACTGCATGCTTGTATTAAAACGGCAATGAGTGGTCCTGTGACGGAGAACAGTATTGTTAACAGTAATTCGATTTTTAGTAGTCGTTTTCCGATCAATCTACCGAATCACCCGCGTCATCATCAATTCGGTGTCGATAAACCTTCGAAATTGCGATTGTATCTTTTAGCTGATTTGGCCAAAGCGGCTGGCGAAACGGTAAGTTTTTGCTTGCTTTCGATACTTTTTTAATACTTTTTGGATATACTTTTTTCGCAAATATTTTTAAGCGAGTTGCTTGAACCTTTCTGCTTGTGGTTAGTCCGTCTTTCTTAGATAATAGAACAATTTTCGGCCATTCTTTCTACGAGAACAATGCGGAGACGTAAATTACTTTTTCTTGTTGCGAAAAAAGATCTAATTTTTCTTTTAAGTGGTTGTGCTTTCATGCCAAAGGTTCAAACGAAGAGTTGTGGTTGTTTAAAGTTTAATCGTTTTTGGCACGGTTTGTATGAGCCTTTTTTCATGGTAATTTATGTGCCGGCGAAATCGTTTCATTTGGCTGATTGAGTGTATAATCGTTAATCTCTGCAAATAGTACCGGAACGGAATTGAAGATATTTTTCTTTTTGGTTGCATATATCATTTACGGTTAAAGTGTTTGGCTAACGTGGAAATCGATTCTAAGTCTTCTTTTGTGATTCAAAGCACACTATGACACTATCATATTTTCAATGTCGAACATTCTCATCTTGATTTATCGAAAATTGCAATCACGATGAACGCATAGTTGTAATTCTTGTTTATGCATCCCAAGTTGCATTTTTAATTTAACATAAACAGTAAAGCTGACCTTCGGATTATCAAGTTTCTATATATCAGCGATTAGCTAATGCTTTCATGGATGGGAG
This sequence comes from Stratiomys singularior, assembly GCA_954870665.1. Lineage (NCBI taxonomy): Eukaryota > Metazoa > Arthropoda > Insecta > Diptera > Stratiomyidae > Stratiomys > Stratiomys singularior. Next base: position 4,469,161 of record OX940881.1, on the reverse strand, counting down.
GAAGTCATACAATTTGAATTGTGCACAAGCGAAACGAAAGACTCAAGCGAGTAACTTGTTATTCAAGTTTTGCCAATTGTGTTTTAATATGAAGAGATAATTGCCAAAAACTACTTTCGCATTCTTCTTCAAATATTCTTTGTGAACTCTCAGATTGGGATATAAATTAAGAAATGATAGAGCTTATGGTTGGTGTGGCAAAAGCTAAGGCATTAAATTAAATATTGTTCGACGTGTTTGACGGTAGCGTTTTGTATTTATGAATCAATAATATAATGTATAATTAATATTAAAAATTATATTTTTTATAATTTATTATTTATTATTAATTTATTTTATAATTTATTATTAATTAATAAAATTATTATTCTGTCTTTGTGTTTTAACTGAATGCTTTTAGTGCATGCATTCTGGTAATATATTTTTGGTAAAATACATCACCAGAGTTTCAACATTCAAGTCGTTTCCAAAGAGATTTTTTATCTGTTGGTAATGCTTTGACGAAAGGATATGGTTATCATCAAACGCTTGAAAAAAGTGAAGACATGCAAACAATTTTATTTTTGTTTAAATTTGCATATGGTTTCAAGATTAAGCAAAAAGCAGTTCGTGCGACAAATAACAAATCTTCTTAATTTTTGTTTTGTCTGTATCATTGCTAGAGTGAATGATACTGGATTAGATTATGCAATCGATCAACTTATTTCCATTTCTTTCATTATTATATGATTGTTCTAACTTCCACTTCTCGAATGATAAACTTACTTTTGAAACAAATTAATATTCTAAAATTTGGAACGGGCCATATAATAAAAATAGGAATTCCATTATTGACTAGCGTTGAATCTACTTAAGCTTCTTATACCTAAATAAACTACAGGGCAAAGTAATGGAACCTGACAAATTTTTTTCGAAATAAAAAAGTCCAAATAGTAAGAATGTCAATGGTAGCGATAATATCGGCGCTGAACTGGGTTTACTGGTTCCCCATGGGATGCACTAAAACCGAAACTGAAATAGGCAACTCCAACAGCCCTGCTACCGAATCCTACTTGCAACCTCCACGTTGGTGACCGCTGGACTTCTTATGAAGAATGATGCAACAGGGTGAGCGCGACTTCCTGCGCGTGATAACAGGAATGTAATAACCACGCCTTCGGAATGAAGGTTGGGCGATGGGCTAACAACCGGTCCCTGTAAAATCGAATATTGTTTTGGAACCTGTAAGGGAGCCTCGGATTGGATTGGAATGTGGACGAATTTACATATCTTGGCTCCAAGCTAGTGAAGGATGGTAATGAAACGGCGGAAATAAAGCGTAGAATTCAGCTCGCTTATAAAGCGTTCTACTCAGTTTTGGGTATTCTGAAGGCCAGCTTCATACATAGGAAAACAATGCTGCAAGTATACAAATCTGTGGTAAGACCTGTGTTGTGCTACGGATGTGAGACATGGACCCTCACTCAAGCTTCCGCAAACATACTAAACGCTTTCGAAAGGAGGATCCTAAGACGAATCGTGGGAGCAACGCAGGAAGGAGGATAATGGCGAATTAGGTACAACCATGAGTTGTACGAACTCTTCGACGAGCCAGAAGTCTCCACTGTGATAAAACTGCGGAAGCTACAATGGGCTGGCCATGTGCAGCGAATGAATGAGGGTCGGATACCTAGAGAGGTATTTGTCGGAAAAACTGAGGGACACAGGCCAGTGGGAAAGCCAAGAAAGCGCTGGTCCGACTCTGTAGACGAAGATAGCAGCACGCTACTCGGATCCCAAAATTCGAGGACGCGGTCGATGGACCGAGACAACTGGAGGCGACACCTACGGGAAGCCAAGGCCCGAAATGGGCTGTAGCGCTACAACGACGACGACGAAATAGTAAGAAGCAGAAGGTTGAGATACATATCAGTAATTTCAAGCTATTGTAAATGATCTGCATCAGGTAATACGACAGCAACTGTTGATCTTTTGTCAACTGTTGATCTCTGTTTGTCAAGTCCGTTTCAGGAATGATGCTCACAGCTGGAGACTAATAGTTTTCTTTCCTTGATCCTGGCCTCTTAATTGAATTGAAAATATTATAGAAAATAAAAAGTTGAATGAAAATTAAGTAGTTAAACTTAATATGCAACCCACAACTTAAAATAAATAAAAGTTATTGTCACTGACAACAAACAATGATTTCAATATTAAAGCATAAATTAAGATGGCCCCTTCACCTTCATAGCAACTTATACATGTATATTTAAATCCGAATGCTTTTTCTATTGCACTGGTTTCATCTTTTCTGTATAAAAGCAAAAAGCACAATTTTCTACATCATTTTGTAGCGTATAATGTGGATTTGGACAAAGAACTATTGTTACTTGTATCAATGTCACAAATGCACTCAGTAAATATTTGTCCTTGAAAATATTGTCTGTGGGAATAAATCAGCTTTTGGTATTTGTAATTTAGCACGGACGGATACAATTTAGATACAAATATTTCAGAAAATGACAGCATATTTGGCACGGCAAAAGGCTCTCATTTGAATAATCCAGTGTTTGACCGATTGAGTTTGAAGGGGATGAAATATTTAAAAATTTACATAATTCATGTAACTTTTGTGACATTCTTGACTTTGCTTACAAAAAATTTATGGATGTGACGGTGTTCGGCAATAAATACGGATAAAGTTGTTGTTTTTTGACAAAACTGGATCTTGGCTTTGTTTCTTTTCAAAAATCATCTTATTCTATGCAATTTATTTGGAAACTTCGTGAAACGAACAATCTCGTTGTCTGTCTCAAAATTTTAAGTTGACTTTTAAATATAAATTTAATCAAAAAAATGAACTTCTCTGCCGAAAATGAAGTGCATTCGGAAACCCATAAATTAAAGCTGAGCAAAGTACTTGGAATATTCCGGATCCGGCTTGCGTCTACTTTTGGCATCTAATTAAAAGCCTCAAATATTTTCAAAAATATACAAATACCACAATCAAGTATTTGCTTAGCAATGGAAAGTGGTTGATTACGTAAAAAGACGGAAATTTGGAATGAAACCGGGGCCATTTTGAAAACTTGATCTGTATGCAAAGTAAATAAAAACAAAAAAAAAATATATCACAAACGAATTCCATCAAAAAAATGTTTTATGAATCCATACGTATGCGTGGACTTAAGTTACCTTGGGGGCTTACTTTTTACACTATCATCTAAAGTTAGTCACACGTATTAAAGAAATTTTTTTAACCTGATGGGAATCCGAAGAATGCGTTCTAAACTCCTTCGGGTCCTTGACCTTTATTATAGTATCATTTTGAAGCAAATTGTTAAATGCATTCAACAAATGTTATCGTAGCGGTTTTATAATGTTTCGATTAATTAGCATACATGCAAAAATTAGAATAATTTAAAAAAGTCATCAAAGCGTTTCACCAATTTATCAAAACACTAAATAAATTAATGGTTTGAATAATTTTACAACGAAAATTTGGCGGTGGTCTTAGGAAAAAGAAGTCTAAGAAAGATGAATGAAATAAATTGCTTTGATGTATAAAATTTAAAATATTTTAAAATATTCTTAATCTTCTCAACAGAGAAGGAGATTTTGTTACCTGAATTGAATTCGAAATTAATTATATGCCATTATTTTGAGTCTGATTGAAAGCTACACGTACGTACGATGAAAAACTGTAGCAGCTGTTAATGATCGTGCGAAATACCTGACGATTTTTATTGTTCTTAGAGTTTTATTGATGGCACGAAATTTGGGTAATTTAGTTGTGGTGTTTATTTTAAGTTTGCAAGGAGCTTAAGGAATTTCGCCAAATTGTACAATTTATTACAAATTGTTGACCTTTAATTTAAAACGCAGAAATAAATTCACAAAATCAAAAGGTCGGGTTCGCTAAAAATTTTCGGCTGCACCCAAAAAGTTCATAAACATGTAATTACTCTATCAGAGAAAATAAAATTTCAAAACCCGTGAACAGCTTGAATAAATTTAGATTACAGAATATCAAAGATATTCCATATTTATCTAAAGAGGAGCGCCCAAAGCGAAATAATTTCACTTTCAATCAAATCAATTCAAGCGACAAAGAAAACAGGAAGTACAAAGACTTCACATTGGATGACTTTTTCCCGATGATTCAGGGAGTGAGTCTAAAGGTGCGTTAGTATGTAAATAACAAAAGAAAGCTCCCATACGCAATTTATCTGAATCGCATTAACGGTCCCATACAACTTAATTCGACCTCAATTATCCCACCCACAGTCAATACAAAACCACAGTAACCAGGGTAGAAATCGTTCTACATTCGCTCATTTTAAACTCAAGTACGAATGTACATACTTGTAAGTATCTTAAGTGGTAGATGTGGGACATAATTTCATGATCGTTTCTTCTAAGAAGCTGTAACTTGATGAGGTTCATGAACTTGGATGTTAATTTTTGCACGTCATCCCAAACAAGTAAGAAAGGCGAATAATTGTCGGTTAAGATATGCATAAGTTTACTTAGGTATTGCCTGAGTTAGAGCTGGTTCATGTGAATGGTAAAATAGATGGAAGAAATGCCGCTGAATAGATTAAGCGCAGCAGTCAATCGTTTGATATGATTTTATTAGTATAGAAAAGCAAAAGTTGTACATTTTGTAAATTTTAGAAATGAATTCAATAATTGTTCTCGAAATGGGTTTATTGAGATGAGCAAATGATGCCTAGGCGCAATGCATCTGGTAGTCATTGTTAGAGCCTCTGGACTAACGATTCATGAAGAATAATAACCCTCCAATCTTTTTTAAAAGATGCCTTCAGGTGGTTTCATCAAATACAGAGGAAATAAAAACCTATCTTTTCTTCGTTCACTTCCTTCCATCTCTGGTTTGCCAATAACTTAGGGCAAATAAGCTTTTATTACACGCTTGCGATCAGAACGGGAAATTCGAACTTGCTTATGAATAAAAAAAATCTTAAATTTAATTTAACAACAACGAATTCCTAACTCGGCATTATATTTTCGAATCAAAGAACTTGTGCTTCCTAGCTGTTTAATACCCCACAAGTTCATTTAAAGGCTGACTTTAGGGATCTTGCTTTTGATTGTTACACCGTTTTGTTGTAAAAGTCTTCCATTTTTGCAGCTACGAAACAGCCAATATTGTCGGTAAAGGACAATTATTCTTCTTTGAGACAAAACACGACGGATGTGACAGACTACAGTGGATAGCACACACTATACTGTTGTTTTTAGTTTAAGTAAACTTTTTAGATTTCGGCCTCTTGAATCGTTGGGGTGCCAAATACACACAATCTATGAATTCTCCTAGTCGTTGATATGACGCTTCCTGACAGTACAATATGTCCCCAAGCGTGCTGAATGTTTGAAAATTGGTTCTTGCAATCGCCTTTTATACAAAATAATTTCAATGAGACCTTTCAAGAACTGCAACTTGTAAGAATGGAATTTCATTATATCTTTTAAAATGACGCCACCTGTTTACTTTGATATTCCTGAAGGGACAGCAGTCATGCATACGATTTGCGTGGAATATATACGCAACACTCGCGTCACGTATTCCAGCTTCGTAGTTGGTGTTGATGGTCCTCGGCACGTATCATTGGCCATCGTACCATCTCATAATCCTTCACTTGACGAAAAGAATAACTTCCGTTTCCTTGCGATTCAGTTAAAACCACAAGTCGTAAAAAAGATCAATGAAATAGTAGTGGCGATATTCCAAAACACTTCCTCCAAGTACTCCTACACTGATTTCATCATATGTGAAAAGTGTGGAAATAAAAGCGAAAGTTACCAGCATTACATTTCCTACCCATAAAATCCAGAGCCCCGAACTATGTTAATGTCTAAAAAATTGAACTGACATATAACGGTGTGATTTAGACCGTTCTAAGCCTTATTAGCATTTGATTGATGAATAAATGTCTTAAATGTTTATAGGTGTCATAAATGTGTTTATAGACGCTGATTTGAATTCATTGCCCCGATATTAAATCAAATTTGATTTAATAGAATTAGTATATAAAAGAACTGAGAATTGAAAAATATTTACATATCTTGTATAGAATTAAAGTAGATTAAAACGGAAACATTGGTGTAGGTCATTATTTAGTGAGAATTTATGTTCATGACTAAAGAAAATATGGAATATAAATTATGAAACCATATCATATGGAAGCGTAAGAAATGTGTTTTAGATGATATGAAAACAAAAACAGTAGAACATGTCATTGAGATTTTGTTAATCATTCTTCATAATATCTTTCATTGTTTCCGTATTTAAAAAGATCCACCCATTTCCCTGTACGTGGTTATGAATGTAAGCTGAGTTCATTCGGTTTCAAAAGAAATTGATTTGAACATGTTGTTATTGGACGAAAGGATTTTTGGCGATTTAGTTGTGGAGGATAGGGTTTCCAATTTCAGTACAGCCAAACTTAAACTCTAATTAAGTTAACAATCTGTGTTTTCCGGCCGGGACTTTTCATTTAATAATCGCTCAATGGTAGCAGCTGCAGCCAATATAGCTTTTTTCCGTGATAGTTTCATCTTATTCCAGGAGCTTATGAAAATATATATTTAGCTGACTCCATATTATATGAATATGAATGTCGATACCGCGAATAGTTACAGATTGTTACATGATTGCCACACCAGGCTTTAAATCAGGACATAGTCCGTGTTTCACCTATTCGTCACTGTTGTAAGTTGAACTCATAGATCCAAAAACAGTCCTATGTAGTATAACTACTGGATTCAATGCAATGCAATTAACCCCCACTAATTCAATGATTGCGCGATTTTAACTCGCTACCCACATAAAATTACCAGCGCAATGCGCATGCAGTAATATCAATTTATTGAAAGTGTTAATTGCGATGGCAATGCAATGAATCCTTATGTAAAATAAACTTTTCCCTATTTATTTTCCAGAAGCCATTTATTAATTGCGAATCGAGCGTCGACTTAAAAGTTGCAACAAGAAATTGCACATGTAGTAATTTTACTTGCCATCGCTATTACAAAACGGTTAAGAAGCCAAGGTAATTTTATTCATTAATTGTACCATGAACTTACATTGACATTACAAGTTAACTAATAACATGTAATTAATTTGCATTAAACTATAGAATATTCGAAAGAAATTGCGAAGATGTCTGCTGTGGGAAGCTCCGGCTGAAAGGCAAATCTTTAACAGATAGTGAAAATGAAAAAAAAGTCGTTGTTCGTTCAGCTACCAGCACGGACGTTAATAGTCGAGATCCAGCTCATGTTATTGCGATCAATTGTGGCGAAATAATCCCTGACAAGGACGATAAACTGACAATCCCCTGGATAGTTCAAATCTCGTCTGAAGGACAAGATCGTTGCATTGGAAGTCTGTTGAGTAGTCGTGCTGTAATCACATCTCTGAATTGCATTGATAAGTAAGTGGTCAATTAAATGCATTAAGCAGCATGTTGCTAATAGTGCTCTTTATTATAAATTTACGTTTGTATTTATAGGACCAATAAAATTCTAGTGACAAGATTTAATAATATTACTGCTCAACCTGAACATCTACCGGTCAAAGAGATATTACACGACGATCACGTACGAAATAGTGTAAGTTTTAATTGTTTACACTTAGTTATAAATTACGATAAATTTATAGAAGATAAAATTTATAGAACAGGTACTTTGCATTCATTTAAAAAAAGAGGTTATTATATTTAAATCAACAATAAGAATGCCCGAGTCATTTTATCCTTAAACACACACATAATGTACTGATTGAATACGAGCAAAGACAAATTTTATTTCGCTCTTAGTTTACTTAACACAGATGAATCCATTTAACAACAAATGAATCTTAAACTCGACTCTTTTTGTGCAGGTGATTCTAGTCTTAGATGACCAAATTTCTATTCCCGAGACGAAAGTTAATCCCTGTCTACCTCAACACGGCTATGAATTAAATAACCTGCCCAATTGCTATCTAGGCCTTCCGAGTCGAATAGCAGCACCTGTAAATCTACTGCCTCGGGGTGAATGTGATAAAATAACCGCCAGAACACAAACCATTACCAATATGAATAACATTTGTGTTCAGTACCATTATCTTTCCGAGGAACATGTAAGTCCAAGTCGTTAATACTATTTTGAGTTAACTTAAGATCAAATTTTTATTCCAAGTTATTTTGTTGTAGCTAACTATGTTGCAAAGTGGTTAAGTTATTTGTTGAATATTTTTCAAATTTTGAGTTTTTTTCTATCGCAGACCGGACCTGGAGCTCCATTATTTTGCAACTGGGATAGAAAATATCCTCACAATTTCCAAATCGTTGGAGTACTTAGTGAACGATTCAATGATATATTAGTATTTGATAATATAAATCAAATTGAAAATATGATTAAGTTAAATTTAAATGTTTTTATGTGATCTAGTATTTAATTTATATGTATTACTTACTAATAAAACTAGATATTTTAAGGGAACAAATTTCTTTTAGTAAATGTGTACAAGCATGTTGTTTACCACATGTTTTGAATGCATAACACGATAAAATTGGATAAATGCTTTCTCTGGCTGATGTTTGAAAAAGTTTGATAAATTATGGCCGCACTAGTTATTCATGATTGAAGGTCGTTGGTGTAAAACGTTATATTGTGAGGATAGATACCATGTTTCATATTGAGATTTTTCTTTAAGATCACAAGAGATTTAGTAGCTATTCACAGACTTTGTTATATTACGTTTCCTTAACTGCTATATTCAAGATTGAGTTTTTTCTTTAATATTTTTCTTCGCGCCATTTTACAACACTGTCACCTTTGACATTTCTGGTTGCTTCTACTGTGGCAATTCCGGCAGGGTGGTTGTGATTCTCATCGGACAGCAGTTAGATCAAAATCAATACTTCTCGATTTGTTTAAAAAATTTGTCATTTCGCAATATCTGCTTAGTGAAAGCATTGAAAACTTGAATAAAACTAGGTAAAATATCAGAGAAATCTAGAACCAAGTGTTGGCAGTCGGCCCGTATAAAGGAAATGTGGAAAAATTAATAACAAACACTTCCATTGATATGTAGAGTAAATTGAAGTAAACTAGAGCGACAATTCCTGGATAGCAGCCGTCAAATTAGTGAGAAAGTGTTTCGTGTTAAAAAGGCATACGTAAGATAATCTTGCTGGCGCCCCCACAGAAAAAATCAGCAGAAATGCCTATCGGCAGCATTTTAAAGCGAGCTTCAAGCTATATCCTAGGCAGTGAAGACATCGAGAGGGACGACGTCATTTATGAAGACAACGAAATATTATTTTGTAAAAATAACGTGTGCGTTCATCCACCTGCGTTTGTACGCCAGGAATCAGATATTCTACACTATCCTGGCTACTTGACGGTGACGACTAAAACGTTTATTGATCAGTATAATAATGCCAAGAGGCCAACTTTGCTGTTGACTTGGATCCCGAACTCAACATTACGTAAATGTCCATCAACGGTTGAAAATCATACGACAACGAATGGAATATTCTCCCGTCAACATTCGGAAGAAAGTCGATATGCTAAAAGTTTGAGTAGCTCAACCTACGAGAAAAATTCTCACAAGAACGGATCAATCATCTCATTAACCAGCAACAACACGAATCCTTTTCTCGAGCCCTACTGTAACTCAAACGACAATAATCTGAAAGTATCGACGGGTGATATATCAACGAATCACATAGATAACTGCGAAACACAAAGTATAAGTTCTAATTCAGACAAGGCGAGTATTTGCAATAGTCTAAGTACCCACAGTTGCGGCAAAGATGATCCACATTCTAGCATGATGGACGATGAGGAGGTGTTTGCGCTTTCCATGGATCCATCACCACTTGAAGAAACTGACGAAATTCGCGAACTGAAAAGTGAACTGACACCGCTATTGTGCGAAGACCCACTGGAAGCAGCCAGTGTAGTTAAGCCATTGATTTGTCAGAAGTCGGTGACGACTGTTAACATCACAATCGCTAATCCTTGCATTCAAAATCATCAAATTCCTCCACCCGATACCGTGTCTGTAGCTCGTAATGAGAAATTGCGTTCTTTGTCGGTCAGTTCGGTCGATGAAAACAGTGCGAACTGGATGACACCTGAACTTCTTGCCTACAAACATAATTTATCCTTCCCTGAAAGCGCCTCGGCCTCACCAATAGTTACTCGCAAAACATCTGTGAAATGTAGAAGGTAAAATGATTATCTAGACCTATATATGTGACCTTTGATTTAATTATATTCCAAGGTTTTCGGTTGATCTAAGTCAAATGAGATCGTTGAGACTTTTTTTCAACGACGAAAATTGTACCTCCGGTCAGTTGGTTATTGCTTCACGTGAATCTCAATACAAAATTCTCCATTTTCACCATGGTGGATTAGATCATTTGGCTCAAGTACTACATCAGTGGCATTGTCTTTTGCATAATATCAAACTAGCCCCCGGTAAGTGTTAGAGTCTTAAAATAAAGTTAGTTGCTTTGTTGCTATAGTCCATCCAATATTGCATGGCAAATCTGCATGGTTACGCCTTGATTCCTTTGAGGGTCCATTTTAATTCTTTTGACTCCATTTAATACCTCTCGTTCAGCTAACTTGTTCGTTTGGGAGAACGAAATCAAAGCTGTTCCGTAGAGTATCCTCATAGCAATCATGGTTGGGCCAGAAAATATTTGCAAGAAGATATCTCTAATGAAGTTGAATCATATTGATGGAATAGACTAAAAATATTTGTAATTTGGCATTCTACATGCTTTTCATTTGAACATTTCTATTCTGTAAGCTTTAAGTTGATCAAAAAAACATCTCTTACTAAGCTAATTTAACGAAAATTCATAAGTATGGGCGTTGCGACCAAGTTTTGAAGAAATTTTCCCCACCAGGATTAGGCTGGAAAATAGAAACAGTTTGAGCGGAGATCAATTAGTGTATCCACAAATGACCCACTGGTCAGTCTCCGCAAAATTGGTTTTGCAACGGTTCGCAAACAACTTGAAATCATTCCACCTTTGTTTCTATAATACTTTAACACTTTATGAGGATAAACACAACGAAAACTCGTTCCGCTAAGTACTAAAGAAATACGTTCTTGTATTGTTAATATAAATCTGGTTGCAGAAGGTAGGAAAAGAGGGCAACTCGTTACTCATGTTTGAGGGAAAGAGTTATTCGGGGTAAAGCTAATTGAAATACAAAAGATTTAAATGTGTAAAAGAGAAAGAATGGGGTAGATATTTGAATAATACACTGTACGTGTATATGGAAGTCATATGATTTCTCTCGTACCCAATTAAAAGTATAATCCTTGATTCCATAGGCCAGGAGGAACCCAATTTGCCATATCGACAATTCATGGTATGCAGACCTGAGGTGAAGAAAAGTGAATTGCATCCGGATGAAGGAAAAGTGACTAAAATTACCACTGATTACTTCTATGGAACGATATTAAATGAGAAAGGACAAATAGAAGATGATTTATTGTTAAGAAAGTGCGTTTTCTTTGGTGGCCTGGAGAAAAGTCTTCGAAAAACAGTTTGGCCATTTCTTCTGCATTGTTACTCTTTCAATTCGACATTTGAAGATCGCGCAGCTCTAATGGAAATACGGAGACAGGTACATTCGATTATACATGATTACTTAAACAGTACAGAGTTGATAGCTAGTGAGTCGTTTATTTATTCGGCAGGAATACGAAGAAATCAACCGGAGGAGACTCTACTCGATGTCGCCTGAGGAACAAGCGCATTTTTGGCGAACTGTTCACTGTGTCGTAGAAAAAGATGTAGTCCGAACTGACAGGGGTAATCCATACTTTGCTGGCGAAGATAATCCAAATATAGACATTATGAAAAATATTCTGTTGAATTACGCCTTCTACAACTCAGGACTTTCGTAAGTACTTGCGTTGAAACTCGAAGCAACTATTGAAATTCATTTTGGAACAGGTATACTCAAGGTATGAGCGATCTTCTTGCACCTGTTTTATGTGAAGTTAAAAACGAATCTGAAGCATTTTGGTGCTTTGTCGGTCTGATGCAACGAGCAATGTTTGTTTGTACACCAACGGATAATGACATCGATAAAAATCTGGTAAGATTCAGATCGAGTTTCACTTGTAAGTTGATTAACAGTGCATTAAATGTACAGAGCTATTTACGTGAACTAATTCGTTTAATGGTTCCTAAATTCTATAAACATTTGAAAAATCATGCTGATGCGATGGAACTTTTATTCTGCCATCGATGGATTCTGTTGTAAGGATTGTAGAAAAGAAGTCATTGGCAATTAAATGAATTATACGCATTTCAGATGTTTCAAACGAGAATTTACCGAAGCTGTTGCAATTCGAATGTGGGAAGCATGTTGGTCAAATTATTTAACAGATTACTTCCATTTGTTTTTGTGTTTGGCGATAATTGCAGTTTATGCGGACGATGTTATAGCACAGGATCTACGAACCGATGAAATGTTATTACATTTCAGTTCATTAGGTGAGTTATTGTTTATAGAAATACACATTTCGAAAGAGGCCATATGATTATGCAATTACTTACGTTTAGTCAGTCATTCAAATAAGATAAGCATTTGGCGTTGAAACGATCCGATAATATTATAATTTAATATTAACGTTAATTTACTAATTATATTATATTAATTAATAGTTAATTTGCGAAAAAAGTAGATGTTTTTATCGTCCATTGTGGGTGTTGTATGAAACTCACAAATGTCGCCAAAGTAAACCGGTGCTAATTATATTCGTGTTCGTAGGGGTACAGTCCCTCTCAGTTCCTAGCCTCCAGAGTCCGACTGGAAAATCGAATCCCTATAGAATAATCGAGTTTGATCAGCGCTTCTTCGGTTTTCCTCACATGTTTTCTCTCACGGCCTTACCTGTGAATACCCTGCCAGATATTCACTCCTCATTCACATTGGTTAGGTTCATTATCAACCCAATAAATAAAAATGAAAGCTGAAGTTCGTTTTGGTGTTGCCGCAGGCCAAAATTAACTCTGGGTAGCTTGGGTCCGCCGGGCCTTGCTTTGTGGGTCTCGAGGGTCTCGAAAAATGAAAGCATGCCATATTTTGAAAATGTCGTGAAAATTGAAATTATAAATATTCTAATTTTAAACGTCTATACTTAAAAATTTGATTTCTTTAGCAATGTATATGGATGGGCAACTTATACTTCGCAAAGCTCGAGGCCTATTACATCAATATCGACAATTACCAAAAATTCCGTGTACTTTGTCTGGGCTGTGCAAACGCTGTGGTCCTGGAATGTGGGATTCAGGTCATCACCCTGCAATCGAATGTGTTGGACACACAGATGAAGAAACATGCTCCCTAGCAGTTGATTAGAACGCTGCTTTGAAAGGCAGAGGAAAAAATCATGAATCAAACTATATACCTACTATATACCAAAGTTTAAGTCAACTAGTTCTACTACTACACTTAGCAATTAATAATTTGCAATTCAGCCTTAAGAATTGTTGCTCCTATTAGAAAATTTTTATTTTGCGCACAATATCAAACGTAATATTTATACGATTTTGACCTCTTCTACTTCTAAGTTGAAAAAGTATACACAGCTTTGTTTTACGTTAAACCCAAAGAAAGATGCCTCTGTGTAATATAAGAATATATCTGTAGAAATAAAATATATAGATATATATATATATATATACATATATATATTTAGTTCAGTAAACGCTATACGACCCGCCCTAAAAAATGTAATATCAGTCTATTCAAAATGTTTCAATTAAATATGAATAATATATTAAAAAGATGCTGTGCAAAAAAGGAAAAAATTGTTATCTAAAAAGACGAGCAAGCGAAGAATATTAACTATTTTAAAATAGTGTCATGGAGAACTAAGTTTTCACTTACGAAAACTAAATTGAATTCGTGTTGATTTTAATTTTTGGTATTCTTAGAGTAAATGTGTTTCTCTTGCAAGACTAAAACCCAATTAAAAATTACATGCAAACACTGCAGAATGAGTGAAAATTTAGTTTTCAGAGTATTTTAATTTCGATTTATGCAAAATTTTATTTGCTTAATAAAAAAGACAAAAATTTGTTGTGAATATGCCATAAAAACTTGCCAGAAAATGTTCAAATGTTCATCCGATTCTCGTTTTGTATCAAATCGTGTTAACTTGGTTTCCAAACATAAAATAAACAATTGAGAAAATATATATTCTACCAACATAATTTATAGTGAAATCGTGATCTGTTAAGCGCTTCTCAAATTTGAATGTATCGCTACTTGCAAACCACAAAGATGTAAATTATATATATTTATGGAAAATATACATATATATTTATTGCCATTATGGATCGAGTGCTTTTTGTCTAATATTGTAACAGATTTATAAGTGTTTAAGTTGTGTCAATTTATTGCTGATATTTTGACACAACCAAGGTGTTCTGAAGGCATAGAGGATTGATTGTATAGATTGGGGTACCGCGGGTCAAACTTCACAAGTTTATTGCGCCTCCGATTCCGTTGCACGTAGAACACTACAAGTTCACTACAAGTTTCGACTGTCCTTCCTAAGAAAATCAATGATATGCTTGGTTTCAGGCGCCGCAAGTCCTTTTCAACATAGAAGTAGCTTCCTATATTGTCTTTTTCCTTGTCGGCCAAAGCTTCAAATTACGCAAGCGGATATGAAAGTCCCGATAAGAATCCTCGCTTTTTCTTTTCCAATCCGATACAAGTTCGCGTAGAGAATCTTTTGCATTCTCTACCCTCATTTTCAATAGGTAACAGGGGTCCTTCAACACGATGTAAACAGCGTACTACATCATCTCTACAAGCGCTGCAAAAGCTCGAATCATTTTTTTAGGACAAAGGAATGTTTACTCAATTTTAACGGTAAGATGACGAGGTGAATTTTTTTTTCAAATTGAGCCTCCCTATATTGCGAATATGATTTTAAATTATAATTTTTATGCAGCAGTGACACATAAATTTTCGGATAAGATTAAGACAGCTTTAAATCAAATATCATATAAATTTTTGATTACACTAACTTAATAATTTCATGTAACACCCATGCTTTAGAAAAAGAAAAAAATCAAAGTAAAACCACTCAACAATTTGTTAACATTGTTTTATTTATTGATTTATATTTTTTTTTCATCCGATGAAACATTTGCGTATTCAGAACATTTTTATAACGTTCAAAACATTCTTATTTTAGGAGAAAATGTAACAGAAAGCACAAAAGCCTATTAAAACTCATAACTTTCTACTTGTGAGCTTTATATTTGAAATATTCAAGAATTTTGTTTAGATTTTAATTATATTTTCTCGTGATATGGGATTGCTCTATAATTTACATTAACGGATAGCTTGCGTATGAAGCTATACAATTTGCATTGAAATTATTTCGGATCATCCTAATATAACCTTGCTCGCCCCACTGCTTACCCCAGGAATTTTTCACCAGCCAATAATCCAGTCCTGTTTTCTTATCTGTTCCGTAGCCAACAACGAGGACAGCATGGTTAACAACTGTGTTAGTGCAAGCGATTCCAGTAAAGATTCCTTCTGCATAAAATTCAAAAAGCGGGGTCGCAATGATAGCAACAGATACCGGACCGGCTGTGGCTATTGCTTCCATAAGTTTTTTTTCGTCACCCTCTGGAATTTCTACGTACCCTTTATCACTGGCTCCTTTAGTCTGAGGATTATATCTGCAAAAATACTCTTGCTCATCATACGGGTAGCTCTGCTCCGTATCAATTCCTTTATTATCATTAACATATTCATAGGAGTAACTCATCCATCCACCTTCACATCCATTGTTCCCATAAGCCCAAGAACAGTCGATGAGATTTTGCTCGGATAGTGATGTTAAGATTTTAGTGAGACGGTATTTCTGACCTTCAAGCGCTCCAGTTGAGGCAAATGCCCAGCATGATCCACAGAAACCTGAAAACCAGAATCGCCTGATGAAAATGTCAATGGTTGATTAGGGAGTAACATTATCAGGTTGATTAGAACTAGAACATATTGGCCGCGTACTGTAGCTTCGGTACGCCTGGTCAAGGACGAGCTTTAGATGATTAAGGTAAGTCAAGGTACGTCCAGAACAAATGGGACCAACAAGACGACACTTTGGATTATCCTAATTCCAAATGTTAAATTTACGCATATATTAGTTAATTGATGCTTGTCCCAATAAGTTAACATTTATTGCAAAAATACAAATATATTATCAATACGTTAACGATCGAGCGCGGTGCCAGTGTATGTTGATGCACTAGACCCAGTCAATGTATTTTGTGGAATTCCCTCATAGAGGTGTGCTGGAAAAAACTGAAATGCTCCGATATTTCAACTGTGCTCAGCGTCCATCAAATGGAAAGAAGCTTCATAAGTAAAAGGAAAACAACTGACATTCTGATAAGCAAATAGCAGGCAATTCATGCTGATTCATCGTTCATCGCCACTCGTAATCGAAAAACATGATACGCCAATATTAGAAAAAGGTCTCAAGCACAACTTCCAAAACTAGCCAATGAGAATTAAATCCCAAAAGGCCATTGAGGATATCAGTGCTCCCAGACGAAACAAGACCGGGTTGGAATGTTATCGGATTGTTCAAAAAGAGATCAATTCCAAGAAACAACAAAACATAGAAGTCCGAAGCAAAACTATATTATTAGCGGAATATTACCTGATAAATTATTGGTAACTGTTGTTTCCATTATCTCCCAAAAATTGTGCAACTACATTTGATTACAAAAACAACAACAAAGAACTCACAGTAACGAAATGTAAAATATAGTTTAATATAGTACTATCTTTTAAAATAAAGTTTTTGCCAACTGCACCGAAAAAATGTTTTTTGTTTTAAATTTTAACTTAAAGTACACAGAATAAAGAATAAATAAGATATATGATAAAAAGCCGAAATCTTACCCTGATCCTTAACTTCGGTGACTGCACCCTCTGCCGTCCAATTTACAGAGTTTGGTAAGAACACATTCTCAGGCGTTAAAAATTCAACAGTGGTACCGCCGAAGTTGAAATTTCTATTCGGTAATATCACAGACAATAAATATATCAGTTGTAAAATGGGCATCTTATCAAAATAAAGCTTACTTTGGCGAAGTACTGTTTATTCCGTGGAAGAACTTTTCTCGTTCTTCACGACCGTAAACGGCGAAATGGTTTAAAGATGTTTTGAATGGCGAAATTCCACGCTCGTAGTCATAGTTCGCTTTTTTAACTAAAAACCAATTTTCAACGAAGTTTTGAAACATTTGAATACTATTGTAGCCGAGTTCAGGCCGTCTTGCATAATTTGGTTGAAAAGAACTTTTCTAGAATGATATTTAACTTAATTTGCCATTTTTAATAGTTAGAATAAATACGAAATGATTGAATGGAATTGACGAATTTCAAAATCATTAAATGGAATCAACGACAGCGTCTTCTTTCACTTTATCTGAATTCAAATCACTTTCGTACTAGTTAATATCGAGAACTATTACACACGGAAACAATTGAATACGAAATAGCTTCCTTTAAGTAAGGAAACACTTTTAATGCACATCGAGAATAAAATAAACGATTCCATGCTTACTTCAAATTTATACCAATCTCTGAGGATACCGGCATAGAATCCGGCAGTTTTGGAAAATAGAGCAAAGTAGGAAATAACAAACAGAAAAAGCATCATAACAGAAAGCACCGAACCCGATCTCTATCACGTTAAAACTGCGAATATCTCAATGAGAACTGGAATCGTGGTTTAAATGCCTTATATAGGTTTGACTGACTAAAACCATTACAAATCTGAAGAATATTTTCAGATAGCAAGTTGCTGACTTTGAGATTTTACAACATAAACTACAGAGCCATGTGCAAAATCTTAATATTAATCATCAGCGATATTGGTAACTTTCTAAGATCTTCTATTCCAAGCAAGAAATTGTTTACTCATATGTAGGCTGAATTTAGTGGGACGGCAAATGAGCTTATTTTATACAAAAAAAGTAGTATGGAGCAGCATTTTTGATTTGCCCTGCATATGCATAAATGTTGTTGCGCAGTCATAGATTCCTTTGTAAAACCTGTAACAAAATGGGTCTTATAATTCATGTTGCTATTCCTGCACTACGCGTGTTTCTAGCACTTTATATTTCCATTTCACAAACCTTCTCATTGGGAATTTAGAGTTTATAAACTGATCTCTTTCAACTTTATATGCAGCACAATGCATGTACGCCAATTAACTCTAATGAACCTCGCAAGCTGATCCATTTTCATATAATTTAAATGGTCTTTGGGGCTTGTCCCAAGAAGTTAACATTGATTGCAACATTACAAATATTTAACAATACGTTAACGATGGAGCGTGTTGGCAGTGCATGTTCGTTTGGGGCGTTCAATTTCATCGTCCACTCCATTAAGTTACACTGTTAAAACATTAGGCGATCCTCATATATCTCGACGAGCCACAACTAATTTTCATAAATCCAAAAAATGTAAATCTATGTTTCGGGGAATCATATTTCATACGTTTTTTTTTATTATTGTTTCTGGAGTCCATAGATGATACTGCCATATACTCGCATACCATTCAGTCTTTGCAGATGGTTTATCTCGCCGTCCTACAAGCGCCAAGGAAAGTTTTCAGATGAGGGGGATCCGGCCTATGAAATTCGGTGATTTCTGGACAAAAAAAAAACATCTTATTCAATTTGGTTTGAAAATTTTCATTCAGAGCTAAGGTGGCAAGGTGAAAATTACTTAGGGTTTAAAACTTTCGCCGCTAAGCTCAACACAACTGCAGTTAGCGTACAATCAGAGAAAGAAAGTATCACTTGTTGAATCAGAGGAAGAGACTGTTGGAACTATCACGGGAAACCAATTTTCTGAAAAACGTAGCAACATTTTAAATTGCTTCCCAAATTATTTTGCATGGACTTATGCATTTACAAACGTGCTGATTTTTATTTATTTCGTCGATTAACTTGTTTTTTTTCCTTTTCGCTCGTTATCATTTCAGTTATTAAATTTTGTCCTTTTCAGGTTAAATGGGGCGGTCTTGGCGTTGTACCCAACAGGGAATAATTTCATCGTGTCATACTGAGACATGCATCGATGTTATACAAACATTGCACAAGATCCTCGGATATATCTGAAATATCTTGAAAGAATAAAAAATAGCTTATGCCAATCTGGAGGTCAAAATCGTTAATATACTTTTAATACGTTTCAAGTTCAAATGAAAGATCATATAAAATTAATTTTACAGTACATTGAAAAAGAAACAATGGTACCAACATCATTTCTCCTAATCCTACAAAAACACATTATGCTGTTTACATTTAAAAAAAAAGAAGTTCATTAATTTAGTGTGATACGCTATAATTGATTAGACATTATTTAAGTATTTATTTCTTGTGAGCACTACTAATCACTCATACTCAGCTCCATCCAAGGAAGCTCGAAAGCCCTTTTGGCAAAATATTTGCGACCCAATGTCCAACGAATGACACGTTTGTGTGTAACTCCATGCGAAACAAAACGGAATCGTCACCATTTATGTTTCGAATTTTGTGTTAACTAATGCATCTTGGGTTAATGTTCTTTCTTTTTTGGTTTCTTAGGATTACGTGATCGACTTTTTGCCTTGCACAACGGACAAATAGGAGCGTTCCGATGAATTTGTTGATGGCATGATAAACATGATTTCATCGGAGGCGGTTGTTGTCTGTGAATGTGTAATGTAAATTCAATTGATAAGTGTTCACTTTGTAAGATTTCATTTTCATCTTTCAAATTAATATAATTTGCAAGTTTAGTTAAACTTATAAAGTATTTTAAACTTTAAGACTTTAAATAAAATAGAAACGTATTCAAATTATTTTGAAATTGTGAAAACTCATGAGGAATCGTGGTAAGAGGTTCTTATACGAAACGATATAACTTAACATACAAACATAAAAGAAAACAAACCTCAAATTGACATTAAAATCAGACCTGAACGTTGGATGACCCATTCCTATTGAAGGACTCTGCTGCATGCGATTCGGCGGAAGTTCCGGCTTGTTAAGACGCATAGGGCCCACTGGGGGCGGCGGAGGCATGAAAGCGTGCGGCCCTGACGGTTGCAGGGAAGTCACCGTAGACTCTGGCAACAAAGGATGACGGGCATGAGGACGTGCAAATGACGATGTCGTAGCTGTTTGGGATTTTGTGTTGAAATAATTATTCTGAAAACGACTGGAAAATATGGAAATTTCACAAGATATTCAAAAAATTTCATTCACTCCACTCACTCTTTAGTGATTATAGTGCCTTCTTCTTCATGCAAATCACGTAATGGACTTAATCCTAAGTATTCGCGACGCATTTGATCTATTTCTGTTTTCAGCGGGATATACTCCTCATGTATGCGATTGGCCATTCCGATCGATCGCATTCTGTTGTCTTCCGTTCGCTTTATAACAGCTTCCATCTAGATGCGGATAAAAATTCAAATATATTTATCAGCAAAAACATTCTTTGCAAATCAAGAAGCACTAAACAATCGTCACCGACACACCCTAACAAACATAAATAAATATTAAAATTCCAGTCGATTTCAACTATTACATCAAATATTTCGTTTTTCGATGATGCGTACTTTAGTTTATTCTTGAACATTTTTTACGACATAAAATTCTCAAACCTCATTGATATCGGCGTGAATTTGCCGCAACTCTTCGACATGGCTCATTTTCTCTTGCAGCAACATCTCCATTTCCTTTCTGTACTCCGACAAGCATTTTTCTTCCTCATCTCCAATTTTCACTTCGCGAATTATTCTTAACTTGAGTTTTTCCAATTGGATCGTTTTATTTCTGCAAAAAATCATTCAGATCAGGATGTCATCCATAAGAAATCCAGAATAGGAAAAAATCGATTGCTAATCATATGCACCGCTGGTTTGTGTTTGTTGGGAAAAAAAACCAAACAAACGAGCAACTATTATGTCCTACTTACCGAATCTCCTTTATCGCTTCAAGCTTTGCATAGATATTCCTTTCGTTCGATGATGATATTTCCGCCATTTCCAAATGCAAACCTCCAAGTGCTTTTCAGAACTACAAAGACGACGTTTTGTGGGGAGAGTTGTTTATTTTTGTTAGGTAGACGCTCATTAAACACACAAGCATCAACACTCTCCAGGAGCTGTTCAGGGTTCTAACAGGGGGTTTTCTATGCGAGTTAGAGTCCGCTGATTGAAATTTGTAATATTCCGAAATTCCACAGAATTTAAAAGTTTGATCCGGCAAATTTTTTACACCAACTTGCTTCGATATATAACAAATTAAAGATATAGTGTTAGGAAGACGAACCGAGCCGCAACATCAAATATATGACTTTTGAATGGATATCGCCCAGACACATACACTTAGTGTCAGCAACATTTCGTGCAGTTAGTCGCCATCAGTGTCAAATCACAATGAACATTGTATCAAAACGGCCGCAGATTTAAAAAGAAACATAGATCAAGGCAAGTGCAATTACTTTAATTATTCGACTAATTTTTTGCACTCAGCTGTGAATATAGACCGAGTGGGTGCCATATTCGTAAAAATATAAATCATATTATTAGCATAATATATATGATTATAGCATAATATTTGATTATAAAGCATTCATTAAGGGGCTCTCATCCATTGAGGAACATGGTCTAATTTAAGAAACGAGTGCCATTTGCAGATACAATGAAACATAAACATAATATTTTATTACGCTTGCAATATTCAATACATATAATAAAAATAATAAATAAATACATAAATACGTTCAGTCCGTGTTGCAACGTTTTCACTTCAATTCTTCAATCAATTCTTTCAATTCTCCCTGTCCTTAAGATGAGTATTAGTCCCAAGTCACCTTTATGTTCAATAGCAAGCATATGAATTTTTGCGTCTGGTAAATTCCAATAATCTTCGGCAAAATTTTAAATCAGGAGATTGTGCTGCAGCTTGGATAGCGTTAGGATAGTTAAATAAAATCCTGCCCATCTTAATGGACTGACATTATTTCGGATCACATTATTACTAGATTTCTAATATCAAATCTTGTAATGTCTCTAATTTTTCAGCACTGGCTTTCAAATTTTTCTTCTGTGTATGCAGGAATACCCATTTATCCATTTTGGTATGCATAATTTCAAATGCTACAACACTTGACGTGGATACATAACCTGAGTCATTTCAGATCCATCGCCAGGTTTGATGGTCCTAAGTTCTGAGATTCATATACCGTATTCGGCATATTACAATTTTCCTTCTGATGGTAAAATTTCGAATTCTTTAGGGGGTTTTCGTTTCTTTCCAGGGTTTAGGGATATTTTCAATCCTCAAACTAATGGAAGTCAAATGTATGCTGGCGTGCAAGGTGACAAGAGGGTGACTTGCTCCAAAGATTCCGTTGGCGGCGATTTAGGGATGTTTCCTCGAACTGCGACTAATCACTAAGACGTGTAATTTATGGGTAAGAACACGAAGGAGAATACCCGAAAGAGAACATCCGAAGACGTAGAAAGGATGTCTAACTGAACATCTCACAGCATCAGTTTTCCCATACGTTGTTCGAAAACAGGACATCCACCAGTCAACTCCAGTTCTTCCACAACCCAAAATTATTTCGTCATTGCGTCGGATACAGGTGCTGAATCAGCCTTACAGCAGACAAAATGGCATAAGTCGCCCATTCTCCATCAGTAAGCACAAGTTCAAATAGGAATAAAACTGTGCCTAGTGACTGTGAATTTGAATACAGAATTCGTTCAACATATTATCCTGGTTAACTGGCAGCAAAACCTAAAGTGTCATCTTCATTACAGTGAATTTGTATTGCAGGTGTTCTTTCAATTCTTTTTTATTTATTGAGCAACTCTCCAAAGTCCAATCAACTTTTCCTAATTCATAACTGCCTTTCATTGAACAGTCCTTTCATTCTTCGCAACTCTCCCTAGGGCCGCCCAATACAACGTGCCTGCGTTCATTTCTACTAATGTTCCTAACAAGTTGGTCCTGATGAGAATCGTCACTATTAGTGTTAGTTATACGTGTTAGTTTCTACAACCATTGAAGAGGTTTATTTACGAGTTTAAATACAACTTTTCAATGTATTATTTAAAAAAATTGTGATTCCTGGTTTTGCTACGTTATATCAATGTAACTGTAGCATTTTCGTTAATAAGCTGCTGAAAAGTATAAAACTAATAATAATAAAAATGCTTTGTCACGGCTAAGTAGTTAAATTCGTTAAATACTCTCGGAAAATGGCTGAACTGGGAACGGATATTGCAAGGATTTATATAGATGAAAGTACCATGTGAAAGAATCCAATATGGCACCAAACCATGTCATCCGTAAATAAGGTTTCAAAATAGAAAAATGATAATAGTGTAATCAACGACAATTCTTCATTTGAAAATAGCACTACCCGAAAATGTGACCGCTCAGCAGCTAGCTTTGGCATGTTTCCGATAGAGTGAACAAGAGTCGCAGCAGACGGTAAATGAAGCCATTCTTTCTGCGAATCTCCAGTTGGCTGTGCAGGTATTTTGTTCTGGAATCGTGAAGTGGACTTCAGCTGTTTCCATTGGTTTGTGATTTGCTCAAGGCTTTTTGCTACGCTGTAATATCGTCGTACAAACGTATTTTCGAATTAACTTGCCTTATCTGGTCAGGTTGGTGATTCATTGAAGTAAAATAAGCAAAACAAGTCAGCAGAATGGCTGCAAAGCGATGTGTGATAATATTAGTTTTGTTTTGTGGCGCTCTAATTGCCTCGGCAACGGATGGCGATGGCAAAGGTAAGTGACATGAATTTGAATGCGTTACATTTAGAAGTACATAAAAATGATCTCTATAGGCAATTCGACTGCAGTAGTTGGAAACGCGACAAGTTCAGAAACAAAGTTAAATTACGGAAACGCTAGTGCAACTCTCGTGGCTGTTGAAACAACAACGGCAAGTACGCAAACCGAAAGTAGTATAAATTCGACACTAACAGAAGCTCAAACATCCACATTGAGTGATACTTCTACGAGCCCGATTACATCGTCAAGTACTTCAACAACAAGCACAACAACAACAACTACTACTTCTACAATTGCGCCAACAATAACTCCTGGCCCTACGCCGGATCCTACCTCTTCAAGTACTGAAACTACTACATCTCCAAACTCAACGACCTCTACAGCGCCCAGCACAACAACGGTCACTGAAAGCACCAGTTCATCAACGACCACGGGCAGCACGAGTTCAACAAGTTCACAAAGCACATCGACTACTAGTACGACCCAATCTCCAGTACCATCTACAAGTACAACAGCTCAACCAGATCCTCCGAAACCCCCCAAGCCTAACTGTCGTCACTTCGATGGCCCATCATTCATAGGAGGAATTGTTCTCACGGTAGGATTATTGGCGATCTCGTTTGTTGCGTATAAATTCTACAAAGCAAGGAATGAGCGGAACTACCATACGCTATAAGAGTTAGAAGGATGCATACCAAAGGTGAGTCTTATATATTAACATTTTGTTTTTCTTCATTCAGTTAAATACTGAATACTTATAACAATACCATGTCAACGTCCGTAAGCTATAAGAAGTGCCTGCATTGTTCGATGGCACATAACACTACATCAGATTGTCTGTTAATGTATGAAAAGTAAATTGTTTCATAAAATCATAATTTTGGTGCCATGCCACGGGAAATTTGATAATAGGACTCTTATTTTTCGTTTTTTTTTTCTCGAAAAAACCATTTATTTTCGTTGAATTCCCACTCTTAAAGGGAGAAAATCCCATTGGAAAATTATCACTTTTCGAAATTCGACCATCTCGGGTTTCAACCTACCATCATAATTTTGGTGTCATCTTATAGCCTTGTATTTGACCCTACGTTAGTTGCCAGTGCAATAAATTGTATAGGCTATATGCTCTAAAGCTATCGTACATGTCAGAGAGAAAGAATTTCTGTAGTCCTAATTAACCACGAGTCGTACGAGTCCCCGCAAAATCATGTCTATTTAGAGCGCGAGAAACAATTATAAATAAAAATTTTAAAAACACAATTTAATCCTTAAGCCATTTTATTAATCTTGCTTCGGAGGCACAAAAAAACGAATTACTTAAAAGAAATTAAAATTATGGTCAAGTTGTCGCACTCAGGATCACTTATTAAGAGTCACAGCCTCACGATGAAGGGAGCAAGAATCTTGTTTTGATTACACCGCCTAGATTTTGATGCCATCACCACTTGTTCAAGGCGTTTTGTATTGGTTTGGCGACCATTGTGAAATGTAATTACCTGGCGGGCACTTTGAATGCTATCTTGGGAAGTTTGTACCAGCTAATCGATTAGGTTATTTTCGACTCTCATTTCAAGTATTGTTCTCCTTGATATTGTTCTCGAAGTTAACTAGAATGATGTTCACAGTGTTGGAGCTGATTCGTATAGCAGATCAACAGTATTTTTCACACAATCCCAGGCCTAATTCTTGTCCATTTTGCGTAGATAAAATTTATTACATCATTATTATGGTATGAATAAGAAAACATCAGAATATTACTCATAAAATTGTATATTGCGAATTATTTTTGGAATTTCCGAATATCAGTAAAATTCATTTCGACGCTAAACATTTATCCCAAAGTCAAGCAAATGATTTTTATAAAAACTTTTAATTTGTAAATCGTTGACCTACTAGAAAATATTTAAAGTATTTGTTTAAATACTTTCGATTCGTTTAATCGTTTCGTATATCGCTTGTTTGAGTGGGATCTGATTCGCAACTTCTTATGCATCATGAATGTGGCACAGTTGTTCGTAGACTTGGTTTCACTGTTTGGAGTTTTAGTTTCTGCATCTCCTTTGAAACTATCAATAAATGTTACTTTACACATATTATTCGTTAAGGATCCAGTCGATTTTCTGCAACCTCCCCGAGTTTGTACCAATTTTCTTGTAATGAATCGATACGGGTTAACATTTCGGCATATTTCCGATATTGTTCGATAACTCTTATAATGTGTGAGGATGTTGTCAATGTCTGCTTCAGAAAGTGATTTTTTGCAAACCATAATGTGCGCACGCTTTACTTGTTTGTGGATGTTGGGTATATTACTTTTAAAATACTATCTATAATATGTAAGAAATTGCACGGACTATTTAGAGAAGATTATTCAGAACTGGACGCGCTCTTTTAGCCAAGAGGACTGAATACACTATTATCTCGATTCTAGACGATTCTAAATGACAATTTTGTGACAAGGCGCTTGCCTAGAAATATTCATGATATTGAAAGTCTAATCGCGTATTCACACGTCAATCATTATAAAGTAGAATTTGATGAATGTTAGTACCAGATTAACCGTGAGTGTAAATCAGTATAATGGCATATCAACAGAGGCAACTACAAAGGACATAAAATTAATTTAATTTAAACTTATATTTTGATAATATGAAAATTTGGAGATATTTTACCACGCGTTTGCGATTAATCCCAATAAAGTTAGTATCCCTATACAAATTTAATCAATTTTGTATTCATATCTTTTTCAGCATTTATCACCAACAACCAATTCAATAACGACACAAACTTAAGTACTCGAACAACGTATCTCATACTGGATTGATTCTATTCGTATTCCTAAATTTTGACCTAAAATGTTTTTTTTTTTACAGTTTCCTTTCACAGTTTCTTCGTTATTGCTTTTTAAATTTAATTTTGAATTGGAAACTACAATAAATTAGTTTGTTTATAAAAAGGATTCATTTGGTGGAAAAGTAAAGTGAAACAAGCACGAATGATTTTTCTGTTTTCATGAGTTCTCTAAATGAGTTATACTTAACGCTCATAAATCTTGATTTGCAATGCGTTTCAATGAAGAATTTCATAACGTTTTTTTTTTTTTTGATTATAGTTTTCTAAAGATAATAAAGTTCATGCTATACATTCACCTCCGCGCCAATAACAAATGTCATAAAGTGGTCCATTCGAATAAAGTTCTTAGCGATGTATTTTCTTTGAGGATAAACGAACAGTGAACTCAAGAAATTTAGCTTTATAAAGTTGTCAGAAAAAGACACTGGCAAATTAGAATGGAACACTTCTTCTTCTTCATGTATTGGGGGGAAAAGTTTCATTTCTCATTTAATTTAAACAACAATCAATTGTTTTGGGTGTATCTTAGTCATATCTAAATCTCAACATATTAAATTAGTTGTACAAAAAGTGCACACATCTCATTAACGATATCTTTACAAGCCTAGAGAGAGCTTATTTTTTGACTTGGAAGCGAAGCAAAAGAAATTATCACAAATTGCAAGTAAAAGCGATGAAAATAACTAGAATTATTTGGTTTATTTTTTTGTCACTCATCGCTTAGCTACAAAATTAAAAAAAAAAAAAATTGAATAAACTGCTATAACGCTTAGCCTTAGCAAAAATATTGTCAACTTGCTGGTTGAAATTGCAATTGGACCAAAGCATTATTCTCATGTATTTCCATTTCATTAAACCGTCGACATCAATCACAGGCTATACTAAAAATATTCTCTGTATGCTCCGAATCCTTACTTCAATACTTTGTATTTTCGCTACTCTAAGCAAGGAAGTTAGTGGGGCATTGCAATACGTAAGCACATTTGAAACTTTACACGTCTTTAGTACTAGAAAGGAAAATTACTTGCAGCCCCTTAGTTTTCTCATCGTAAGCCAAATAAAATAAATTTACTTAGATTATTAAAATCGATGGAACGTTACAAAGAAAATTACCGAGTAAATGAAAAATGTTAATTTGGAAAAATTTCTCGTAGCCAAATGAATATGAGGAAAAAGAATATGTAAAATATGGCTTTGGAACATATGTATGTAATTTATAGTCAAGAAATCTTAAGTAAAAAAAGGACTGCAGATGGAAAGTGCTCTTACAAAAATTAGAAATGTCATTTTTTTATCGTTCACAATTACTAAATTAATTGTAAGCCATTTCCTTGAAAAATAACAACAATATATATATATGTATGTAACCAGTTCTATAAAAAATTGAGCAACTCTGGAAAATACCAAAAGAAAAAACAAACTCAACATGCGAAAATGTATTATAAATTAGCAAAAACTAATACGTTTCAGATACGAACGAAGAAAATACCAGTCCATTTATTCAACGTTCGTATAATTTTCGTTGGCTCGCTTAGTTGTATTTTTTCTTTCATAATCATATTAATATTATTTTGTTTTGTTGTTTTGTTACCGTTACTCGTAATACAAAAAAAAATATTTTCATATTTTTATTCGTTATAAATTACATACTTGGAAAGTTGCTTTTCGTGCCGTGTAATTTATAAAAGTAATTAATCTTACCCAGCTATATTACCAATTCATACAACTATACGATACGATGTGAATATATAAAAAATTTAATTTGTGATTCTCGTAGAAGAAAATAATTATTTTATGGATCTTAATATTTTATTTTTGTTTCATGTTTTTGTGTAGATATAATCAGAAATAAAGACTATTTAAATATAATCTGAGTGTAGAATTATTTCGTTGCTGCAGTGGCTGAACAGTGCAGTGTAGTGTGGTCTGAAGATGACAGTGCACTAACTGAACAACTCAACGAGACCTGTGAATCGTCTTGTTTGATTTAATCTGTGAGAAATTTCTTCTTTCAATTTCATTTTCAAAATTAAGCATTGAAGTATTCTTGGGCTACTACCCTCCATCGTGTCGCAAAATCCGCATAAGATATGATATTCAGGTAGTGATTAACTATATTCCTAGCACGTCCAGGATATCCACTCAGGATGCTCGATTTTCAGCTGATTCTCGTGGTTGACCTCACGATATCGTTGCGTTTTGCTTGCTTTGTTAAAATAAACAAAGAAATTTATGAAGTAGCATTAAATCTAACTAACGGCTATCACAACCCTCTTTGAGATTGAAATGCATATGTCCCGATTTCGAATTCGGGTTTTTCACGTCATTGGTGAAGTGTATAAAAAATACAGGTGAGAAGGAAATGTTTCTTTAGTGTACAGGTATATGGCAAGTTCCGACTGTTTTTTTTTTAACCATAAACACTTCCATGTACATCAATTAAATTATAGACATCCTTGTACTTAAATTATCTAAGGAGTGACGTGTTAATCCCGTTTTCTTAAGAATCTTTTCGTCTCTGCATGTGCACCAATTTTCGAAATAATTTAATATCCAAAAACTTCAAAATTCAATGAAAATAATAGAATAAATAGCATGCATACGCACATCTGTCAAAGGGAATTGCTGAATTCAATAAATAGTACCTACAAATTGCAGTTAACGCTTATTATTTTCCGATATTCAGCCGAAATCTGTCGTGAAAGACCTAAATTTTATTATAAAACAAGCCACATGAACAAATGAAAATTGACTTGAGAAATTTGGAAATCTCTTTTTCTTTGGAGCCAATGATATTTTCATGTCCTTCTAGGTAAGTTTTTTCTTACATATGTTTCGTTGATAAGCTGATTTTTAAGGTTCTGTCACGTACCTAACAGGTATGGACAAGTTGACTGCTAAACTAAACGGAGAAAATATGATTGAACGTTGTAGAAAAGGGTGTTTGAGGGGATCTCAAAATGTTCAAGTATGTCACATTTCTTATGTTGACATTCATGCATGAATATTTTGGACTTACAGCTTAAACAGGTTAGCTATGGTTGCGATGAAGGCAACAAAGTTGGCAGGGTGAAATGTTGCCCCAATCAAATTAAAAGATCATTATCTATGCGTGGAAAGCGTATACGACAAGGAATTGGAATGATAGGCCTGTTTATTGCATTATGTTCAGTATTATCGGAGATATATTTATTTATACATCATAATGAACGAATAAGTAATTTGTTTCTAGGCACAATATTTGAGGAATCAAGCATCGAAAGAAAAGAAAAAACAGTCAGTTAGAGAAACCATATGGAACTTTCGAGCATATGGACGATAAATAAAAATTAAATTGTAAGTTCATCCCCATAAATCCCTCCGACAATAAATAAATGGTTTTCAACTCGTAAAACTTAGCTAATTTAGTACGGCACTCGAAGTGGTTATCCATTCGTTTGGCTTGGGGGTTTTCAGCTGATTTCCTTTTATAATCAATGTTAACTTTGTCAGCAAGAACTTTATTTGGTTCAGGTGGACATATCCAGATAGTTCTGTGTCCTATTTGATCCAATATAATGAATATCATCAATTATAATGATCCAGAAAGCAGAAACGAATTTGCTTTGATCAATTAGCCACGTTTCCCGAAGAGAACAGATTTGCCATCAGCGTAGCAGGTGAGGAGCATTCATGCTGCGGTTCGGCAATCATTTTTTTTACATTTAACTGAAGATATTTTGATGCATGCATTTCGGATAGCAATAAGCAATACACCAGCTATGACTATTTTCGAGTCAATCTACGATACCTACGAAACAAATTGATTGGTTGGATGCAAACTTTGATTATGAAAGTGTAAAAGTTGTTTCCACTATGGAAGTAATCACCTTGCTTGGGTGCTGGAAACGTGCTTTAATGATTTATGGAGTATATGCATATTTCTTTTGGATTGTTATGTAAAGGATAAATTGTCCTTTATCTTTTTTCACATGGCTTGTAAGATCTTCAGGTCGCAAGGTCGAAAATGGATATTTGGTGAACAATCCTATGCGATAATCATACGATGTCTGTTAACAAACCAAGGATTGTCATAAGAATCCTTGGATATATTCCTAGACAAGAAATGTCCATCTTCTTCTGAATGATCAAACAATTGATGAGGAAACTGGATGCAAATACCTTGTTTGTTGTTTCTCATCATGTGTGTTTTGGCAGTTGGCCCATCTTGCAAACGCTATATCAAAAGATCCAAACGATATCCCCGACATTTTGGCTCCGTGATAGTCTGACTTTGATTTGTTTGATGGAAGTGCTTATTTTATTGGCTACGGGTCTGCAGCCGAAGTGGAAAATATCTTCGTACTATCTAATCTTGAATCAGTTGTCGATCGCATCATAAGTTGTGTTGCACGAAACAAATATTTCTGTTTCAGATTTTGCAATATCAAAGACTAGACGGAATGAAAAACACGAAGCCGAAAACCCGAATGAAAATGTCCCACTTCAATAAGAACTTTGCAATTAATCAAAAAATAAGTGAAGTTGATCTTTCCTATCATCGGGATACGGCGATGTCATCAGTTGATTTATACAAATTTGGTGACCAAACAGATTCAACTGGGACAAGTCGCCAATAGTCGGACGTTTTTTTTTTTTGACAGACCATGAGGGTACGTTTGCTATCCATCCTTCGGGCATTTCTGTAATCAAAACTGCATTAACTTCAATCAAATCAAATACATCAATATTATAAACATTGACCATTTATATAGACAAATATTGATAGCATGGGCGCTTTCTATTACTACAAATATATGGAATATTGTATTATAACTCTACGGTTGTCCCTCGGTTTTATTTTCGGCATCAGCACTAGCTTCTGACACGAGGCCAATACTACTTAACGCTCTTGCGCCATTTTTACACTTCAAACAGCAAAATTTCAATGCGCAACGGTAGAAGTCCATCAAATAACGAACTGTATGAGTTACAAAGGCATAAAGTAGTGGATTGAATACAGCGCTCGACATTGATATTATTCCGAATATAAACGATAGCAGCACTGAACTGCCTGATGTGTTGAAGCTGTAGAACGTAAACATCAGAAAAATCCATTCCGGAAGCTTTAAAATGAGAAACGTAATCATAAGGAGTAGGACTATTAACAACATCCGACTCTGGCGCCTTTCTCGATTCGTCTGATAGACATTTTCTTGATTCTTTTCTTTGCAAACGGATGCCGAGTCGGTAGGAAAAATTAACCCACTAGCCTTGATGTTATTCTCTTTTAATTTTTTTTTATTAGCTGCATGTGATACGTCGGGCCGTTGTTTTACAGGCAGGCTCGGCAAACCTGGTTTATGTTTAAGTCTTTTGAAGATATCCAAAGCGATGAATGAGTTGAACCATACAAATGCAATTACCATTGGAAAAAACAGGATACCGAATAGGAAGATATAGTAGCGTGCATTTACCGACTGGAAGAGAAAAAGAAAATTAATTTTTGGATAGTCCTTGGACAGAATTTTGTTTTCCGTTAGTTTTCTTAATAGTTAAGAGTAACATAAAATTATACTGTTTGTGTTTGAAACCTGTTGATAGACTACAAAGAATAATAATGACTTTTTGTAGAAAAAATCCCCACTTCACATGTGTATTTAAATGGATGTAGATATATCAGCCCAGTGTAACAAATTCAGGGAGAGTGGGCCACGCTGTAGAAATTATTTATTTGGGCACAGGTTATCCTGAACGTTAGCTACAGATATACAAACACTACGCTCCAAAGAGCGTAAATATAAAAAAATAAACGCTTTAATGGAGAGGTGGATTCGCCAGATTTTTATTGATTCCGACCTGCGCTATTGAATTCAATAAAGTCACTCCTGTGTCCTGTGTGCCCTGAGGTCCTGAAATCCTGAAGCAAAGCATATTTTTTACTGAACATTTCGGTCTATGCTGTCTTATGCTTGCTTTCTCTTGTGAACAAATACTTGCTAATCGTCTACTTTGAACGCCCATCATTTTTGCACCACGTACTTGACCGTACATAGTTCGTAAGAGTTTGGAGCTCATTGGCCTTCGTTTTTATAAAATGTAGCTAAGGTATCGTTGTCGATTGGGACTTTGCTAATTTTCTCATATTGAACTGCCCATTCAACATCTTCCACTAGAAGTATGTCGAAGACTATTGCATCAATCAAGAGCCCCAGTGCTCTTGTGTTGCTATAGAGGATCGATTTTAATACGAAAATCTCTTTCTTAAGTTTCTATTCCTTGTATATGTGAGGTGTTTAAATTTACTTTCCTTCGTCATTGCATTTCGCTCCGCGTTTTCTCTTTATGCTACATTTTATTTTGTCGAGCACTTTATGGCCAGCCACAAACGAGCCATTTCTTTTCCGTCGGGTCCTTCCTTTTTTCAGCTACCGATCTAATTCGGTTTCTCAGTCTATTCCACGTCTTATGTGTAGATCTGCATGAGATATTCTGCAGTACTGGCATCGATTGGTCTTCCAGGCTGCTTCTGTACAATGTTTACTGTATATGTCGCTGAAACTTGACATCTGTTGACAGCCTTGATAAGAATCACAGACTGCTTCTAGGTTGGATCTTGTAACAAGTGTATTGGAGAATCATCAATATTTCCTCTGACACACATCAGATCACTAAGGAGGGGGAGTGAGATGTGGGTGGGATGATATGTGGTGGACACTTCATGAAAATGTCGTCAGGTGAGTTGTTAAAGGATAATAAAGAAGGAAAACTGGTGAAGTCAAATTTATTGATTTTATAATATAAAAAACCAAACTCGAAGACTTGAAATTTTATGTGAAAATCAACTCACTACCACTGAGTCCATCCGGATAAGCTTCACATGCATACTTAATAAAGAAATGAACGTAAATTTAGAACAGAAAGGAGCCTGCAGGAAAATGATAAACAAAGTCTTATAAATGCTCCGTTGCAATCAATTATGTTGTGCAATCATTAACGCGCTTTTGGGATTTACATTTGCCACACACATTAAATATCAGCAAAGAGCCTTATACACTTTGTGATATCCACCACGCCATTTCCGAGTTAACAACGCCACACTTCAGTGTTCGTCATAAAGTTAGGTCACAAGTGTACTCTCTTTTCCAAGAAGACATTCCTGAGATCATCGCCAATTATGAATTTTCAGTTCAAGGATTAGCAATAATTCAAAAGTGTTGTAAAATAAGCTACATACATATATTGATAAGAGGTGGAAGTTATTTCAATATATGGCCATCTTGATCCACCATTGGCTACAATAAAGCACTTCAGCTACACGTGAACAATAAAGCACGACCGGGTCATTTATATAAATAAAATAACAACTGAAGAAGTGATTGAATGAATCCACGATATCGTTTTCGATGATTCAAACACCAAATAACATCAAATGGTTGCGACACAGCAGAATTTCTATGAGAATTTAGGGATGGAAAGCGTCCATTCTCATAGGTGAAATAGGTGTCGCGTTTTCAGACAAACAATGCGTGATTTAAACCTAAAAGGTCTAGTGCCTCGATTTCTAATAACGGATAAAATATATATATTCTTTTTATGAAGACGAGTCAGGGAACCTGCAATGCGTCTCCGAAGCAACGCCTGGCGGTTTAAGAAGGTGCAAAGTGAATTTTTTTGTTTTGTTTTTGTCTGTCTTAATGGAATTTTGCCTTTGTCCAGTATAATTTTATAAATTTTTCTAAATGAAGCCTTGGAACTAAGCCATTTAGTTGCGTTTTACTGAATGTATCCCAATATTTCATGAATGTTTGTAAATAATAAGCAGAAAAATCGTCAGTTTCCTTCCAAAGTCCATAATCCACAGGATTAGAAAAGATACCAAGGTAATATGTTCCAATATCACTGATAACACTATCAGCTACTTACCTTTGGAGCTTCGCACATGTAACCTGCAACCATTGTGATGGCATCTGATGAACTGGTGTCATTGGTATCTATAAGATACACAGGATAGTGTTGATATGCGGTGTAGGTTGGAATTGCTATACCGGCCGATGTCGTCCAAACAAGCGCTGCCATTAGATAGCAATACGCACTGCTGGGCTCCCAAAGATGCTTTATGATATGTCTGATCGATAGATATCGATCCAAGGATATTCCAACGAGAGTGACGCTGTTGACCAAGTTGGCAATTACTTTTAAGAAAGGCATTAGCTGGCACATTGTTGGGCCCAGGGTCTGAAATCATGATTTTATTGTAAGGAAACTGTGCAAGCAAAATTTGACGACCCACCCAAAGCTGAGGAAATGTCGAGAAGAAGGCTGTAAGGTAATCAAGCGCCGTGACTAAGGCCACTATCAAATCACTTGTGGCAAGTGAAATCAAACATGTTCTGAACAACGGTCGGATTTTCTTACTGCGAAAGAAATGCCCAGATCATTTGAATTCAAATCTTTTAAAATTTCGAATTGTCCACCTTTTAATAGACACGACCAAAGTAGCCACGTTGCCGGCAATGGCAAAAACTAAAAGGACCAACACTGCAATCGATAGTATGGTTCGATCCGCAGTGGACAAATGAACTTCATAGTAATATGTTGGTCTGTATGGTGTCGATTCATTCACGTTCGAGGTATTATTTTGCGAGTCAAAAAGATACATTCTATTACGCACTATCACATTATCCTTTCAGATTTGGCACTATTCAATTTCAGAATAACACATACGACTTGTATTTGCCCGAATTTCGAATGGACT
This sequence comes from Stratiomys singularior, assembly GCA_954870665.1. Lineage (NCBI taxonomy): Eukaryota > Metazoa > Arthropoda > Insecta > Diptera > Stratiomyidae > Stratiomys > Stratiomys singularior. The sequence goes on along the minus strand of OX940881.1, from coordinate 4,433,684 downwards.
GATTCCAAGTTAGACCACCACCAAATCAATTTCATGATGGATGTTCTGATGTCATCGAGTTTGCAATGATAACAGTGATAAGGACTCATAAAATAAGTAATGAGGGAGTGATGATTGATTTAACTTCAATTTGTCTGTGTGCCCACATTACCTGGTGCCATACAAAATCAATATAGGAGTAATTTAATTAGTAAACGCTTTGAATTAAGTGGATGCGATAATGTGTGGCTGCCTAACGTTAAAAGGAAAGTTATGAAAGTAAGTGTTGGTTTGACACGTTAACTCACATGTGATTCGTAGAAAGCATATTTTTCATTTTTGAGGTTTGTTAAATTAATTTTAACATATAACTTGAATTTTTAAGTATTTCGAATAATTTAATTTAAACTAAATTTCCTTATTCCTTCATGCAAATCTTCAAATTTTTGTACTACTTCAAAAGCCACATTTTCCTGCCAATAGGCCATGCTTTAGAGTAGCTTACTTTAGGATGGCGAAACAGGGCATATGTTTCCTTGCAAATTGCTTTGTTGTAATATTTCTCATTAGGTCGTCGATACTTTGATGTGCATTTCCGAAGTATTCTTCTCTCAAATATATGTATCTCCTCTATCACTGTCGAACAAATAGACGGACGCAGCTCATGCATAAGACATTCTTCTCAGTTTAACCAACTCTTAGGGCCAGCTGTATACATAGGGCAATTATGTTCCAAATACAATGCAATGATAAGTTATGATCCGTATGTTAGTTGCGATCTGTGACATCCGCAACAAATTACGTCGTACTTCAACATTCAAAGATCTATTGAGCACCTTGAGCCCTCAAGCACATTCCTCTCTGACAAGGAAGTCACTTCCTAGATTGTCGGCACTGTGCATCGCAGGGTTCTGGCAGATTCACTTGTGTCTCCTCCGCATTACGGTACACTAACCGTGTTACTTTCAAGCCCATCTTTCAGAGATGTCCTCCGAGTGTGCAATGGCCGATAGGATCTCAATAAGAACTTTAACGTTTTCTTTTTCTTTATTTCCTTTGGAGCTACTATATCTCTGACAATGCCCACGCGAATCGCCTTACTTTGTGGGATAGCTAATTCCTGTCCTCTTACACTAGCATTAAGTAAGGATATGACCGCTGAGTTTGGATAGTCTTTTAAGGATGTCATGTGCTCTATTCTTGATATTATGTGTTACTTCGTCAATTATTCTTTCCAATTTAGTCTCATCAATAGTGGCACAGGTAAGAATAATTAATATTAAGACCTCATAGCCTGCATACTGATTTCCAGGTTGTGAGATAGACCTTGGTTTCTGCTTGTGGCGATGATAGATAGAAAACATCATACCGAAACGAATCAGGGTTCCTAAGAAACCCCTTTTGCTAAACACCAGCTAGGATATAAATTGATGCTGAAATTTAATGCAAAATTTCAGTGACTGTTCTAGTTAGGTTCTGTTTGATGAAAAAGTAATCAAAGGTACGAATGAAGTTTGGGACGAAGCGGACAGTTTGAAGGAATAAATTTGAATTTAAGTCCACTAGTCAGAACCGAATCAAATACGTTTACCGGCAAGAACGTAATGACAAGAACGTAATGTACTTATAAATCCATCTTCCTTCCATCCATCCCTGCTGAGAGGTTCTTGCTGTGACAGAGCTGGTGTTGAGTCGGCGATTCAGTCGTTTGTGCAACTGGAGCTTGATCATGGAGATGCAAAAAGATTTCATCTCTCTACCAACAGATAAATACAATTATAATTATGGGGATGTTATATTGCAGAAATACAATAAAAAAGATGCGAATGTTGACTCTCTCATCAGAAATTAGTTGGAAACCCAATTTCAAATGTCTTCACTGATGGTGAGTTTGTTCCGTTGAATGTAGTAATGGCAAGAACCATAAGTTCTTCTTACATTGTTACTGCTACCGTTTCAGGGGCGCGAAGTTTATCACATTCTATATATTTGGCTGTTATCACCACGTTCTAATCTCTCTTAGATAAAAAAGATGCAACAACGGATTCCAATGTTTCCCAGATTGCTAAAAATTCATAAGGGACTAGTTGTGTTGCATGTACGACAGGCGTAGCATTAAATCCTCCACAATGTTATAGTGCGCTGGTTTTCGGTGATACGACAATATCCTTGATAAACTTACAACATGCCTTCACTGGTCATGTCTTCAAATTTCACATTTCGAGATGCTCAAGATATCAGTGCAATTTTCATGGACTTAGCAACCCTTTCAATTGATCAAAGGATAATCTTTTCGGTGTTCGTTCTAATATTGCTGATTTGCTCAGTGATTTCGAATACTGCAACTTTAGTGGTTGGGGTTAAAAGGTCGGTAATAAGTGTCTAAGTGATATTGGTAGTACACAATTAAACGAGTGCGCTGATGTATGTTTGTTTTGTGACTTTAGCAGGAAGATTCGTCCATTCTTTCGCACGTGCTTGATTTGTTTGGCAACGAGCGATTTACTTAGCTCCGTTTTCTCTGGAACTACTTATTTGTCGCAGTATTCAGTGAAATACGTTCAAGTTTGGGTAAGACTTTGTATAAATATCTATTGCAAACATCTGCTTCCTTTTTCTATTTTCCGTTTTCATGGGTTATTCTATTTTCTTAATTTTGTTTCAATAATTTTTTTTTTGAATGTTGTATTAATAAAAAGTCGAAAGGCTTACAGAACTTCTCCAATTAGAACCAAGAAGACTTTGAATTTGATATTTTTAAATTGATTGACAATAGTAAAATACAGCAATGTATATAGTTAGTAAGTTTGTAAGAAAATTCAGATGAAATATTCATGAAAATGTTCAAAACGCACTCAAACAAAGTCTTTTTGATAAAATGATATGAAAATTAGGGCGTAAATCACAATCACTTGATACCTATCGACACAGCGATAGTCAATAATAGATTTTATCGGTGAATGAAATAAAGTTACTTGACTCCTTCATATTATTATGACGCAACTGTTTTTTTTTTTGCATATCCAAGCCGTCCACTATACGATATTGCATAGTGGATATGTCGCAGTATTTATGGTCTTTTTTGTAAGATAAATAAAATTGTTCATTAATGTGGCTACGATTTAGAGAAAATTGCACGGTCTGGGCATAAATGAAGGTATTCGTCCTTAAAAGTTCGAACATTTGAAAATGCTAAGGAAATATATATTATTGTAAAAGATTCTTCGTCGCAACGTAATGCTGCGTGGTACAAAGTCCGGAGCTGACTCGTTTTACAGAACAGGCTCCTTAATCTTTTGTATGCCCCAGCGACTCTTGCCCGTTTCTCATACTTGAGACCATTAAAAACTGAAAACGGAGACAAAAGGACATTATGGCTGCAACGACTTCAGCTCTGCTGAATTTCATTCTGAAAGAGGCTTACTGACAATACTTCCAGTGATGGAAGCGATGATTGGATAAATTCTTTTGCTGGTAGAGTACTTTTGACTTTATTATATTTTTAACGCTCCATGCATGACAGTTTTTTACCCAGGACAAATATCGAATTCTTTGTAAGGAGTTTTTATGCTAGAAAAAGTTGACACCATTTCTCGATGATATCCTTGGCAATATTCGACGTTAACATTTCAAATTCAAATTTTATTTTTTGTTATTTTTCTCTTCAGTTTGGTTTTCAAAATAACTTTAAAGGATACGTTATGCTCACGCACCCGACTTGTTAGTGAAAATTAAATTGATATAAATTGGACCTTTGCGTTTCTACAGAGCCTGGGCAGCTTGATGTGCACTCTGGGACCATTTATGTCGACTGTAGCAATCCTTGCCAATAGTATCACGCTGGTTGGTATTGCAGTCGATCGATACTTATCGGGCATACGCCTGATTAAAAACATATGGGATAGTAAAGGGACCTATTGTGTAATTTTCGCAATCATTATATGGGGACTGTCCGTAGGAATTGCCACACCAACGCTCACAGCTTACAAGCATCTTTCCATCCTAATTGTCGAACTTGACCCAGAAAATAATACACAAATAACAGCGATGATTCCGGCTTATCTGTGCGCTGCAAGTAAGGTAAGTTTTATTGGAAGAATATTTTTATAAGGCTATTTAGTTTCCCAGACAGCACGAAGCATCGCAATCAATATTATGTTCAGTGTTTTTCACCTTGGAAATTCGTGAGCACGATAAAACCAGCCTAGGATTATCCCTGAAATTTATACGCTAGAGTATAATCGCCGGTAACAAGGTCGGAAGTTTTAACCTTCAATCATATGCGAGTTGTCTACTGCCACTGCTATTTCTATTATGAGCTTACAATTTAAGCTGAATTATTATGGTAATATTATGGGTAAATGATTTTTAATAAAAGACCGTAAATTGATCGGACGGAACAGATAAGATAATGCGCTCCAAATCACATTCCATTATCCAGTTGAACATTAAATACGTAAGCAGGCGTCTATGATTGATTGTCCTTATCACCTTGAAGCTTCGTGTGTTCAAATGCTGCTACCAATTTTTCCCATCGCTGCACCATCAGTTCCTTTACTGTCCTTCCTCTTTTTCAATATTTATATTTCAGCTTATTGCCACTTCATAACTACTTTCCATTACAGAAAGATAACGCACGCTACTATATGATACTGCTCTGCATCCTCTTCATCCCAATTGTTATGGCTTTTATCTGGTTCAACTCAATTCTTGCCTACGAGATATGGAATAGGAGGAAAACGTTCAGGCAATCGTCTTGGCTCTCGTCACGTATCAGGAGCAAGAAAAACTCGCACACTTCAAGTGAAGGGAATGCTGCACTAAGATCGTCTTCTGCTGCTCCTGTTATCGCAACTATGGAGAAAGGCACGGAGTATCCATCAAAAAAGACTAGAAGTCTCTCAAGTAAATTGAAAACCACTAATTTGATTCGAGTCAGATCTAATCGTGACAGTCGACAACTTAGGATGTTCTCCATAATAATATTGCTAATGGTAATGTTCATTGTCTTCCGAATGCCAGTTTGGATCTATTTGATATTGAAGTTCCACAATACCTACTTATCCACCTTCCATTGGATACTTCAATATACGTTTGGAATTCTATCGCTGTTCGGATGTGCGCTGAATCCTTTCCTTTATGCGTTTCTGACACAGACTATTCAGTATGCGGTTACAATTTACCGGAAGAGTCGTGGGTGCTTTGGCCTGAAAAAGTTTTTCGTTGCCGAAAGGATCCTAAATCAAGATATTGGATCAACTACGGCGGAGGTGGACTTGACACGTAAAATGGAAATCTACGTCATTGCGAAATCATAAATATAAAATAAAATATAAATGCTTACCAATCCCATTGAAATTTGGCCAGTATAACAGATCTGAAGATAAATATGATGCTGGAATATAAAATTATGTTTTAAATGCAAATAATAAAAACAGGAATGTAGTATATATTAAATATGAAGGCGCAGAGCTTTGAAAATCGTGATAAAGTGTTTTTTTTTTCTTCGCTAGAAAAGCGAGTTAAGATGTATGTTTGTGTTAATTTAAATGAAAATTACCCTTAAGAAGAATCGCTAATTTACGACAATCACTTGTTATTTCCTTTTTTACACATTAATACATAGAACCGAACTCAAACCGCGTCTGGTCAAATATCAATTATTCATCCAAACTTTTATATGTTTCCTTTTGAAGTTTCCCTTTTTGAAGAATCCCTCTAATCAATATGGAGTTATTCATTGCTTTTAACAAATAATCAATAACATTCGTAGAATTTTTAAAGTTTGATTGAGCTTAAGGTCCTTCAGCGAGTTTAACCCAGTAAGGTTCGCCGAAAATATTTGAATCAAGTTATATTAACTAACACTTTAAGCGTACGTGATATGTTTAACTACTCAATGAATACGATCGTAACCGAACCTCGGATTAATCCGTGGTTCCTTTGCATTATTATTACCTTTGTTTTCTTATTCATTACTGGCACTACTAGCGATCGAATGAAATATATCTAGTACAACTTAAGGAATGTGTCTCAGAACAACAGGAAGAGATTCATTCAGTGCAAATAGAAACTTTAATAAGGTTTCTTCTGTTACCATTTCTTAATTCTTCTTCATGATCTTCTTAAATTTTATTCTTCATGAATTGTCATCACAAATTCTATCAAGACACTTGAAATTCTATCCACGTATGTGATGCTTCAAATTTTTACATAAAATGACCCAACTTTCTTTTGAATGATTTACAACTTATGTCATCAAATGGCGTTAAGTTTTGAATTTAAAGTTTACGACAGCAAATTTTAAAACAAGCTTATGACAATTTTTGGGTTGTTCTTGATTGAGGTCGTACACATCTTAAAAAATCTTTGTATTAACATAGTATGACCTTTGTAGTTAGTCCTTCTACAACTTTTTTTCGCATCTTATGACTTATGTTCGATAAATTTTAATGAAATTAAAGAATTATTGGACTTTACTTTACGATTGAGTAGCCACTAAAGGTAATTAAATTTTAGACATATAAATTTGGTAGTTTCACGTTGTGATTGCTGTTTTTTTTTGTTTGATGTATTCATTTTAAGGATGTTAAAGTTAATGGAGAACTATTAACTCCACAGACTGATTTCATTTCCACCGTGTCCACTCAGCAACCACATAGCAAAACTCTCAAAGTAGTTTATCCAATTCAAATTCTATTCACGTGTTAACGTACGCATTTCCGAATTCATAGCCCACCACAGTATTCAATTGATGATTTCTTAATCCCTCTTTTCACGAGACTGCTTTCATACTCACGTTGGAATCTTTTCTCTTTCTCAAACCTACATCAGCACATGTTCGAATATTTGGTTTTATATGCATCGTACTTACATACATCCCCAAACCTATTTTGCACGCCATTTCAACCTTCAGTGATTCGATGATATGAGAACACAACGGAAAGGGGGTGATATGTATTATATATATAATATTCAGTACATATTCTTGGTTGATACATATATCATAAGAAAGTTACTGCACTTATGTTCATGGCCAATTCTTTGTCTTCTGAGAATCTGTGACTGAAGTAACAATTCTGATATAATCGCAGTTGCTTTTCTGCATATGTTCCAAGAGCAAAAGCTTGAATCATTCACCTGCTAAATGGTAAATGAAACGAAGGGTATTGTCACCAGACTTTGAGGTTGGTTCAGCGATTTTAAACCTTTACATATTACTTATAAAATTCTATTTTTCGCTCTATAATGTTTTCCAGCTCCAGCTTTGTTTAGTTCTGAGAAAATGTGTTTTTGGGAAGATTATTTAAGCACTATATGTGTTACCGCTTTTTAATCAGACGACACCTTGTAAAACCGAAATCGATGATAAATTATTTGGTATCCTATTGAACACCTTCACCCATTCCAGACCAAATCATATCCTTGAATTTCGATGTCAACTTTCAAATGAAAACGTCTGCATCATATCTACCATCTGCCGTCATATTGAAGGAATCTGACTGGTAAGACATTGCCATTGGACAACAATGCACCATTCCTTTTCTTCTGATGATGAAATCAGCGGGGAAAAAGAATAATATTGGCTCGAACTTCAAATTCCTCCCTTACAACAAGACAATTCGTTGCTACAGTTGGAGTTTCTGCAAGCGTTCAAACATTACAGTGACAAATTAAATCATTATAAACTATCCCATTTACCCATTAATTTTTTAAAATTATCTTTCAAATTCTACCCGGGGAAATGATCTTGGACAACACAATAGCATAAAGTCATCTTAACTGATGGTTAAAGGTTAAATCCTGATAGTCTGAATGGATACGTACACTATTGTAATGATTTGCCAACTCCGAAAGGTTTTTAAGCCCATAGACACAGCTGAGTTGGAGGGGTCATAATATTGCGAGCTACATATTTCTCTAAACAGAACTTTAAGTTTATAGAATGCACTGACTGGGCATTCAAGATCCTTGTGAAAATTAAAAGAAGTAAAATTTGAATAGTAGTAACTGAGTCCGTCAGCAAGATAATGCACCAGTTCATACTGCAAAATTGGTAAAAAATATGTTGCAAGAAGAAGAAAATCAGGTGTTATCCAAAAAAGCTTGCTCGACGAACTTTTAATATTATTGAAAGTGCTTGGCACAGGCAATTCCAAAAATTCTATATAGGTGGACGACAGGGAGACAACCGTCATACCTTGATTGAGGTAGATTCCATGAGAAAATTGTATAAATCCTGACCTCAAATAATGATTGAAGTTGTACATCATAGAGATAGTAATATTGATGAAAAGAATAAGGAATATAAAAAAAAATTAACGGGGTTTTTCATTACATTCAAAATTTGCATTCATGATAATTGCATCCATGTTTGGATGGATCACATATATGTAATCAACCACACATTTGAGTAAAAAATTGAAAACAGATATCCGCAGATATATACCATTGGAAAGTTACCATCTGCCAAAATCTGAATCTGAAAAATAAATGACCACATATCCTGTTGCAATGGCGTGTATGTTACAATATATTTTACAAAGAAATTTAACCAAACGCCCGCTAAACGACGGTTAGTAACCATTGGTACTTATGCTAACGTTACGTACGTTAACGAGTAAACTTGGCATTTGTATCTCCTCTCCAGATCCATTCAGGTCTAGAAAGATACACGCGTTTGCACAGACTGTGCCGTAGTCGATCCATAGCCGCGAATCGACCATGTTGGTTTCGTTTACCGTTGCCGAGTGAATAAGTTGAGCAAGCAAGAAGCGAATTCAAGAGTTCCACGATAAAATATTAAAATATTTAACAGAAAGTTAAACACATGACGATAATTTGTATTTAGCGTATCTTCAGTGTATTCCTAGAGCCACTCTGCAATCCAGCACGAATTCTTATTTCCTAACAGTTTTCCCGTGAAATTATTGATACGGCACTTAATAGTATTTTTGCCTCATCAAGTGTACAAGAAAATCGCAGTTTGTGATTACCAGCATACATACCTGAGCGCATTATAGCTAAAGTGCATTTTATGTGTTCTGTGTCTGAGTGAAATTAACCAGCTGAAAAGAAATTCATCCAAACAACCGAAGAAAGGTGCATTATGTCCGCTGAGCTGCAGTTTCACTGAACGGTGTAGCCCGCGACAAATTGGATAAAACGCAATCGACAAGAGTACAAACCAGCAGCAGCAACAGCAACTGACACGTTCCCGCACTCATTGCTTTGGTTTGTAGTCATTACCGTAATGTTACTTTCAATTTGCGAACTTTAACATAAATTTTCTAATGTTGGTTTATGACTTTGATGTCGACCGCGCATCGTCTTAAGCACATTCCACTCCATGCGCTGTACTTTGCGCGAAATGAGGTTTGTGGCCCACTAAATTTCGGACGAAATACCTTCGCACTCGTCCGAATTCTTCCCATGGTGACACGGTGACTATTCTTCGGGGTTAACGGCTAATAAACGTAATCCAATGGATGCGGCCGAGCTTGCGGGAATCTCACGTCGCTGGCGGATTCCCATAAATTTGCCTGATTTATGAATTTACATGATTCCATGACCCATTTTCACCTCCGCTTACCATCCAGCTTTGTGCTTTGAATGAAACGGTCATTGGAGAATGCCCGAAAAAAAAAATAGACCGATAAGCTGTGAACTTTCGATAAGTTATCGGCAATTTCGCGATGAACTTCGCGTAATAAGATTGCTATCTTGCAGCTAACAGCGACTTCAACCATTTCGCCGTTGTCTTCCGCAGCTAGCAGCAACGCAAAGGTGGTTGTCCGTTATCATGTGGAAAGAACAGAGATCTGTCTTGACGCATTTACTTTCTTTTCATTTATTGGAGAATAATCGATCAAATAAGCCTAGCACAGTCCTATTGCATTGCTTACCACGATGCTGTTCTGCGAAGAAAAAAATTCAAGAAGTCTAAAACGCCTCCAGTCTAACAATTGAAAACAAATACCCAGCGTTGATCTTGACGCTGGGCATTTCGTCTGAAGGTTGTACAAGACGAACAGACAACTAGTGGCCAAAGTGAAAGTGCTAAAGCGATTTGCCGCGCATTAAAAGAATGATCACCACAGAGATGGTCCAAGATGTACAGCAACTTAACTTAAAGATGGGACAGAAGAAAGGTGAAACTCTTTAACTGATCGGTGTGATAGAAATCCCATCGATTTTCACTTGAAAGTTTCCATTTTCCATAATGTCATGTGTTTGTTTAAGATCAACTCCGATGTTGGCAAGATAAAATTTATTAATTTAAATGGCACAATAAAGGAAAAATCAATGAATCGCTAATGAAATACATCTAATAACTAATTCAAAATTTTTTGATATAACAAGAACGGAAGTCTCTCCATTATATTAATTTTAAAGAATTTTAGCAATAAAGACGTTAGCAATGAAACAGTAATTTGCATAAATGTTTCGAATAAATTCGTTCCTTTAGCAAATGTTTTTGTTCTAATTTTGCTCTGCTGTAGTTTGCTACCAATATTAGTATTAATTCACGTGGTATCCCGTGTATTCCCGTGGGTATAACGATTTATAAAAGTAAAGTCCAACCACTATTACAAACAAGAAAACAGATTTTCGGTTGTAACTGAGTGTCCATAGTGCCACCATTATACGAAAAAGGATTGACTGCTATGACCAGGAAAAGTCTGAATAGGAAATGTTGGGAACTTTGAAAAGGACAAAATACCATGTGTGGCTATGATTCTATGAATACAAATAGAAACTACCCTTGTTTTTATTTACTTAGTTATCTCGGAGTCGGAAAATTGAAGTTTGAAACCTATTCCTTACGCTGAAAGGTAAAGGATTGTGTGATTTTATGGCGAAGGCATGGATTAACTTTCAAATACCAAAAAATTATTTTAAAAAAATGACACGTAACGCTTTCACAAGCTTCAATCTGGCCGAAAAACACTCTTTCCATTCTATCTGTCTGCGGCCAGGGGTTGCAGAAACCACAAATCAACAAAAGGATTCAATTACACAAAACAACGGCTTTAATTGGACAACTATTTTAAGAAGGAAGCGGAAGAGCTATTGATTTTTGAAAGGTTTTTCCTACAAGAGCTACTTAATTCTCTCAGTTTTTGCATTTCGAAGAATTCAAAAAGTTTTCTACGGTTGTCACGACTGATTATATTCTGCATTATTTTTAGGTCCTGCTGAGCGTCTGATAAACTCAGATATAATGTTTGACTTGTAATTTACGAGTAATCGTATTTGGAATAAAATAGAAGAGTTTGAGACTTTTTGGGAAAAAATCACGACGAAGTTTTTGTGGGAAACATAAAATAAAATTCTTTTTTGCCAATTTCTCGTCCTATTCTACGCAAAATCTGTCAAGACTGTCTTGAGGTTGACCTGAGTATACGTAACGCTGCGATTACCTGCGATGTGATGCTTCCATTGCAACTGGCCGAGGGACATCCCGAATAATTATATACAGCTTACCCAGCTAACCCTACCATTCTTTCATATTTTCCTTTTCCTTTCATATAATATTCGGATCAAATTGCATCCATCTTGAGTTGTTATTTGATATCTTGTTGGAGAAAGTTGGAACAATGCAATTTTTTTGGAAATTTTCTGGTAAGACCAATCCTATGCGAGAATCTTCGAAGCTATTTTCCTGTTACTATTTTCATTCCTGAGGGTTACGATACTTGCTGATTGTTTCAATGTGCTCGCAGGGACTTAATTTTCAATCTACGGGAATGATTACAAGTGATCTATGATTACTTCATTCTGCTTCCCAATGAGATATGTGATACATGTATGATTGTAACAAAAAAAGTACAGCATACGCTTTAATTTAACATCTTATTCACGAAAATCGGAACCTTGCTGACAACCGCGAGGATACGCGTGTCCCCAATTCAACGGTAGCACTGAATTGAACTAAAACCTTAACCAATCACGTTCAAGTTTTCAACGTTTTTGTAAATTTAATTGGCAAGATGTAACTCCGAACGATTATGCTTGGGGAGAATTCGAAAACTATCTTTTTGCCCATTTTGCGTTTGATTATAATCATTTCCAGCTAAGCGCATTAGATTCATAGATAAGGTCGTAAAAGTAAAAGACATCGATATACTATAGTCGAATTCTTTTTATTAATTCAAAAGCCCTTACACAACTATTCCCGTTATTTATATCGTTTGTCCACCCACCTATGCAAGTTCAAAGAACCGTGAAATGCACCTATATTCTTGCGACCTATCAGGATTCTACTCTAGTTTTTATACGAATATATTACATGCTTACTCTTTATGTTACTTAGCTTAGTTGCCGAACTGCATTTCAATGTGAAATATACACATTGCAGATTATTCTACTTCTGATGCTATTTACAGTTTATTAACTTCATTAGCAACTAACTACTATCAAATAAGAAGATATAGACGTCCCATCGTCCATTAGAAACGTGATGAACCACTTCACAAACCAGAGGATGATAGAATAATGTATGTGGTCAACACGGTACCACTTAGAAAGATTGGCGAAGAAGGTTTTACAACGCCATTATCGCTACACAACAACTTTGGCCAGCGACTAACATTCAGATACGAATACGTTATTTGCACCTTACGAGTGTCTTCTGTGGATGAAGACATAAACCTATTATATGTTTCTTACCTACATCACACATTGTTCGTATGCGTACTACTTTTGTTGTATCTACCAATATACCTAGTACTTCCACCAAATAAATCTGATTTGATTTCCAGCAATTGCTGAACTTAATGAACTTAATGACACCGTTCGTTTCCTAGGTGTACATCTCTCAAGGTAGGCTGATTGGTAATTGTTATTGGGGGGTATTCACTATGATAATGGCCATGCAACTGCTAAATGGATCATGCATTCAAATTGGCTTCAAGATTGAATTTAATGGTGGATTTGATTATGTAAAAGCATTTATTGTTATGCTATAACTGCTGACATAAGAGTCCACTGCACTGAAAGTTATTTAAGGCCTGAGAGAAAACTATTGCATAGGTTTCCGTAAAAAAAATTTCAGTGTGACAGGTATTGGTAAATTTTCAAAAAAATTTTGATGAGTGAGTGAAAATTTTTAAACTAAATCGATGTGTTGACTATATATATATAATAAAAAATCTTGCGATAGTGCATTGGTGCACTTTCAAATTTGATCATGAAGTTGCTCACCTTCGATCGGGAAATATTGAGAAGGATTTTGGGATCCAGTAAAGCTTAGAACATGATCGAGAATTGTTAAAAAGTGCTTGCGATTTATGACGATCCGCCTTTGTTCAAACAACTTCTCTGTGAATTGTTTAAGAACAAATAACAACAAAACTGTCCTTTTCAACTTAACGTAATGATTGCTATAGTCGCGATCGTAGATAAGGACTCTCTATATGTACGTACTCCAAATCGCTGCATAGCCCGTAACGCTAAACCTGATGAAAGCTGTATGGATGCATTTATTTATGAAAAGGCAAATACCAACTCATGGTATTTTGTTGTTGTTGTGTTGCTCGCATTTAAACAGCTCTACACCTTTCTACCTCGCCTTTAGTACGTCCTCTGTTATTGCGCTATGATGCAGGTAGTTCTTAAGCATCCAGCCCATAACTTTCCTTTATTATTGCCTGTTTTAACAAGGAACACTTTCCGCTACTTGTGAAGTAACTGACTTTTTAACCTTATTCACTTGGATTTCCGCAAGATACAGTATTCCGTATTCGTCCACCCCTTCGCATTGGCCAATGGGGCCCACACAGGCTGCTACGATGCATCTTTGTTTGTCTTTGCCGTTCATCTTTGCCCAATAAGTCCAAAATGAAGGCAATTCAATCATCGTTTGAGGATTGTGTTTCCATGAGTTCTACTAGGAATTACGCATTAACATTTTCGAGGAGGTGCACGTAAACCACCTATGAACCTCTAGAATTGACAGCCTTCAACCTCATGTTGATCCTGTTTGTCTTAGGAAAGTTTGGATTTCTATCCTTTCAACTTTTATGACTTTTTCGGTTCTTTCGATTTCAGCTCTTTTCTCTGCCTTTTTTCATTGATACGTACCAATTAAAAGTTGGGATTCGTTAACTGGTGCCTAAACTACTTCGTAATATTTTATATTGTCACTGTCTAAGTTGAAGATCTTCAACTTCCATAATGGTACACGCTGAACCAAGCTATACCCTACGTTTAAATTGTAAGCACCACAAACCACTACTTAGTCGTAGTAGTCGCATGGATACTGCAGGCTCGCCAACTATGTTTTGTAATAAGATCCTAGTTTTAGTATTATACTAAGCGTTCGTGCGCCTTAGAACGCCGACTACCGTCAGTTTACCCGTAAGCAGATTAAGATAGACCTTACACCCAGCATTTAATACTACATTAATAATGATTGTTCAGCCGCAACACTTGTGATTATTATTATTATTGTAGTTATTTGATGTTCAAGTGCCGTGCAGCTTGAGGCCTATTGATAATAAAAATATTAATCAAAAGAATTACGGATTAAAATTATGCAGAATGCACATTCCACTGAAATATCCAATCAATATTTCCCCATGAATTCTAGTCCGAACTATTTATTTTATTCTGTTTATACATTCGAGTACGTGCGTAATTAGTTATAAGAAATCGCTTTTAATCAATTAACTTTTCACCTTTTCTTTGGTGATCTATAGATCAAGAAACCGCAAAGAAACGCTGCTTGAATCGAATTATTCATTTCAATTCGAGCTAAGCTTTAGATGGTCCAAGTGTTTGCAATGACGTAGCAAATTCTCACTTCTATCGTATCCAGCATTTACGGTGCATTGCGTACATATCTGAGATATGAATGACGACGGGTCATAATTACTTTACAGATTGTAGATAAATTTTTTTGCCGGCACACCTGGCTTTTGTGTAAATAAGAGAAAATGAATGTAACGCTCGGAATCAAGGTGGCAGCTATGATACATTGTTCGATAGAAAGATACCAAGATGATCTGGATAAAAAGTGAAATTGCAGATAGGTTTCGAAAGGTCATTGCATCTACAAGTAGATAAATGCCAGTTTTTTTTTTATTGAATTCTGAGTTTATTATTGAGAAAGAATCTCAATTGTCGGAATTGATTGACTATTGATGTGAATTGAAGAAAGTTCATTCGCTTCTTTGAAGCGACTTTCAACTTTTAATGGTTGCAAGGTTAAAATTTCATTACCAATATGTTTTGCTTGTGCGAAATGAATTGATTACAAGCTCATGAAGGAAACAGTACTTTACAAAACGTAAATAACTCTTTAAATAACGTACAAGTGCAGGTGCCAATTGTTCTCTTTACAAATTAACCAAGAGCTTTTCAATTGATTAAAGGCAAACGTATCACCTTGAATATTACAAGACGGAAGTGAAGTATCCACTGGAATAAATAAGAAGGACTAATGTTGACTGTAGTAAATATGGATAACATTTGCCGAACTACGCTGCTGAAGATTTGTTTGAGAGCAACAACTACCATATCCGAGGTCTGACATGATTGTAAATTGATGTCAGTAGGCAGGTAAAGTCAGTTGAGAAAGTTTTGCAAAGTATTTTTTTGCAATCACAGTCACTTCTTGGAATGTCGTGTTATTTGAAGACATATTGGTCTTTTCGGATAATACCTTTCTCCTGTATGATTGCTGTTGGTCTACTGAGTAGTAGCCTTTAGTTTTTTGTGACAATGAAGAGATAAGACAAATGGGCTTCGCATTTTTAAGATGGATTCCATTTTTCTGTGGGTCTTTGACTTGCTATATTAATCTTAATAACAAGTACTGAAATTTCATTATAAATACGCTCTCTGGCCAATCGTCTTCTCAAATAAAAGAGATTCATCGATCATTCATGTTTTAATTTACTTGGACAAATATGTCACAAAATTGAAGAAAACTCATGAACTCGAATCCATCACAGGTTGTACATCTTCAAATTCTGGCTCTACGTTTGTGAGGAAGGACTAGCACTTGAGGAGTACGAGGAAGTCTTCAAAGTAAATTGCGATGGAAGTATCGCTGGAAGAAGTGTGTAAAGTTTAAAGGAGACTATGAAGAAAACTTAATGATATGTTGAAATTATATTGTTTGCATTATTGTTTGGTGATAAATTTTGCAGACCACTCTTATAAATTTATTAAATATTTTACAGTAGTTACAATGCTTAGAGGGCTTAATCACAAACATTTCTTGTAAACATGATGAACGTACTTTCGACGTATAACGTATAAAACGCATAAAACGTATAAAACAAAAGTTTGCATTCCTTTTAACAGTCTAAAAGAGACATTTCTGAACACCCCTTATTTAATTATTTCAATTAAATGCTACAATCACGTCTAAATAGCGAAAAGTATGTCAAGTGTCCCTAATTTCATTAAACATATTGTAACAGAAATTCAGATCAAACCTATGACTAACATTTCGCTGTATCCATTTATTGTTTTTCTCTTGCAGAGTTGAATAGGCTGTTTGCCAATATCTTGATAACATCTTCACTAAATCGATCAATCAAATTACCAATCCCTAACATGAATACCAATTGTACACTAGCGCAACAATCAGGTTACTTGGACAAAGATGCATGCTAACACTTTGCTAATATTCCCAGTGAACTATGAGTCAATTGTTTATAGCACGTGATTACGCAAACTCAATTGGTCATTTTAATTGGGCATTAGATTCCTTCTCTATAAAGATTACTTCTTCTCACGTGCATGATGCCTACTTTAGCTGCTTCAAAGTGTGCAAGTGGGCACACACCTACGAGAGCTCTTCAACTTTCTCCGCCATCATCGTCATATTAACTACCCAATTGCGCATGGCGTGATGAACTCAGTGCGCCTAATATGTAAACCCAAGGAGGAATGTTGTTTCAATTTGAATATGTGCTGATTGCCTCCTGAAGTCCACCACGTACGTGTTCTCCGTTTGTTTACATTGGGTCGAGGCGTTCAATAGATGTGTAGTATTGGTGTTAAAATTATTGGTAGAAACATCCATAAATGTTGGGTCAATATTTGCCAGATCATCTATTTAAACTGGTTAAGCCTGTAGAAATTACAATACAGTGGACAGTTTTATTTGAGGTTTCTAAATCAAGGATCGGATAATTTTGAAACTCCCTCCCATGCCTTGGATAACTCTTGTACCCAATTACAATTTTGTCACTCTCGCTGCAATAGCTTTCAACCCACAATCTACTACTGATACTGGTCAATAACATTCAATAACTTGTGAAGATATTACGAAAATGTTTCACTTTGAAGTGGAATTTCCGAAACATGAAATTTCACTCTCTTTTCGGTTGCATTTTCGGCGGTAAGTGTGAAAAAAAATTAAATGGCTCATGTACAATGTACCTTGTCGTTTTGATGGTTAGTGACTTTATATTGTCGTAATTAATATTCTTTTTATTTCATTTTATTGATGTCATGGTTTCACTTAGAATCCAGTTATATTGAAAATGAACGTGAATTGAAAGTGACTTCTCGATGATCACGATAAAACAGGTAATATTGACTGAAAGGTTATTCGTTTTGAACGCATGAAAAGAAATATGAAAAACACAAAAAGTTCTGTCGAACAACTTTCTTTTGATTAACTATCTGAAGGATAACATCATTACCAAAAAAAAAAAACCATTACCAAATTTCACTTGGAAAAAAGTTGGAAGAAATTTCAACTGAGTGAAGCAGAGTGAAATTTTAGAGGGAATTTTCATTCAAATTAAACTAAGTTAACACGATTTTTGTCAGATTTGTGGGACCAGGAATTAGGATTCAAAGTTCCTGATTCGTTACCCAGTTCCATTTATTATTGCTAATGAAATGAAAATTCATTTGTGTCCTGTGTACAAGAACATGGACATCGAACGCAGTATGTACAAAATACAACAATGTCTGCATACACAGGAGAACAAGACAAGAAGCAGCGCAATCCTGAATGAAGTTAAGCCAAAAGTTATTTGAAGTACTGTGTGTGTTACTCTGTGTGTTGTAAATGGAAAAGCAAAAATAAAATCTTATTTGAAGTTTCTGAATAGCCACAAGTCTCCAAAATAATACAAGTCTGAGAGCCACAGTGGGTTGGCCACTTGATAATGCCGCACTTAGATCAAGAATCTGCTACGCTTAGTTTGATCATGATAGTTGTGTCGTGGTCGTAGTCGTAGTAGTAGTAGTAGTAGTAGTAGTAGTAGAATATAGGGGGAAGGTGTTTTTTTCTGGGAATTCGAACTTGATAAAGTGGTTCTGTGGAAGGTTTTTTCGGTTGGGTGATTTAGGATATTTATGTTGTGAGTTTCGTACTCTAAGCGCCAACTACGCAACTGAACTGTCAACCGATTTCGGAAACAGGGATCTCGTTAGAGAAAGGACTAATCCGCTCGTGTTGCGTCTAGCCAATAAATTATACTTTCCTTTGTTGTCACAATAGCCAGAGCAAAAGAAGTGTTGTATAAAGTAATGAAATCATAAACGACAGAAGAAAATCGCGCTTGATTTCGTGGAGCTGGCGAGTGGTTGTTAATACAGAAATCTGAACTCGCCCAAATGTTGGAAGGATAAAGAAGATTTTACGAATATTGCCCAAGCACGTCCGCGATGCAATTTCCGGAACCGAAAGCCCGTGTCAGAACTCTGTCGAACGGAAAGAGAAAGAATTCTAATTTCTAAATAGATTTTTATCCTTGGCTTGGGCGGTAATAGATCTAGCGTAGGAAAATCAAGAAAGTCCTCACCTAGTTCTAAAATAATAGGGATCATAGTGATCCATGATCATTCATTGTCATTTTTCACGAAGCATTAGGAACGTATTTGAATTTAGGTAATGGGATATCATAATCAATAATATGGTGTTCGGAATACGATTAATACTACTCCAACATCTGTATAACTAAGTTTCAACCTAGAGCCATTGTGATGAGACACACATATTGAAATGTAGATGGTGATGGGTGCTGGATGCTGGTTGATGCAGTGTTTCCAGTGATTTCTTGGAGACTGTAAGATTAGCAAATCGTGTTCGGTATTCATGTTAGACGATTCGACTCTATAGCAATGTGATAGAGTCACAGATGGACAACGGATCCTCTAAAATATTAAATTATGGTAAAGTATGAGAGAGAGTCTAGTGGGAAAGTCAAGTAAACCTATAACCAGTGATACACCGAAAAAACGTGGATTAATTATCTCAAATTTTTATGTTAAGTATTAAAAATGCGCCATTTTGTCGGTTTTGTTGTCAGTTTGTTACCATCTCATCAATTTTGTTGTTGATGAATGAATCCTTCTAAAAAATCTACAAACCAATTGAATGCTCAACGCAGCTTCCGGTTTCAATGTGTAATTGGATCCGGTTTAGTACATTTCAATTTACTTCACGTAGATGAACAATTGCTTTTTGAATGACGTATACGATTGAAAATATAACAATAGCGATTTGCAGACATTCATTGTATTTGAAGCAAAACTCCACATTGTGCCAACCTGCATATAGTGAAGTCATGTAAGAGTAAGTCATTCACTGTATACAGACTAGGTAGTTAAGACAATTATTTTATATGAAAGAACTCATTAAATTTCCGATCGCAATGGATTTAAATTTAATATTGTGACACGCAATCTCATAACTATCGTGGAGATTTCATCTTATAATAAATGTTCATAAACATATCATAGTCTATTTATTCCTTCAATGCATGAATAACAAAAGCATTCAACGGTTCATTCCGGTAAATAATTTTTTAAGACAAAATCAGGAACAAGGAACTTAGAATCAAATTTCAAGATAAACGAGTTTTTTTTTGAAAAGCTTCAATTAATGTCATGCAAATTTAAATAATCCGCGTGTAGTGATGATCTCAACTAAATCGATTCTTTTTAACGGATTGTGGACGAAATTTTTTTTTTTTTTTTGATTTACATCTACAAATATTGAATTAATTATAGCAGCAAAAGCATGAACATAAATCATGTTTACACTTATTAGTGCAAATAATTGTAAACAGTATCGCATTTACGAGTGCATGTAATCATTTCAGTGGCTCTGCGTCGGATTAATTGTAAACTTCCTCGTCGTGGAAGAGTGAACACATTAACGGTCGGAAAAATTCCCAACAACACATAATTTCATGTGTTTTAATTAGAAATATGCTTATGATGATTGAAGTAGAATTTCATTATATAGTATCTATATTTCTAGGAAAGAGTTCCAATTAAACACATTTACAATGTGATGTACTTATTCTTTGCATTGAACTCAGCAGCAGCAGAATTTGGTTTTGTTGTTTTAAAACATTTACATTGTTTAGTGATTTCATGCCAAAGTTAGCTTGATCAATATGATAAACGGATGAGAAAAACCGTGGTGGAAAAGGCAATAAGCCTAGGATTATATGGATTACACGGACTTTGAGGCAAATGAGTTAAATGTTCAACTGTTGTCTTCTTGGTGGTCCATTTCCGTGCTTTCTTTCCATTCTCATGTAATGCCTCCAATAGACACTGTCCCCCGACTGTGAGAATCTGGAGTATCTTTTACCTTCTTCAGACTCCTCTTCATATTTTCCTTGAGAACTTTCTTTCATTCTTCATTTTACTTCAAATTTCTATGTTCCAACAAAATCAACTGAAATCAAATAAGCTAAAAACCAAAAGCCTCTTTTCAATATTTTTACAAATTTCAAAGGTTTTTCTTCCCATGAGCGGACTACTTAAATAATTTGCAACTAGACCATATACTAAACTTTTCTTACGTAGATTCCGATACCTATAACAGCTGAAATTTATTCTTCTGCAGTTAGTAAAATGATGAAACCCAAACTTTTCAAGTTTCAACAGGCGGAGAAGAAAACTAAAATCCATGGCGCATATTTGCCATTACATATTTTCAAATTCAGTCTACAAACAGAAACGTTTCGGTTTTTCTTCTTTCCCCTTTCTTACTATAATAGAAGAAAGTGAAAACAAACCGGTAGATATTGAAACAAAAACGAAACACTACTAATTACTTTTGTAAACAGGGAAACGGATCCAAGAGTTAATAGAATTAAATGAAGCCACCACAAAGTCGTTTCTTTCAACAATGCTGTAATTGTGGTTTGCATGTATCCTTATGTGTGCGAAAATCAATAAAGATAATCATTATGAATTCCGAACGACTAGATACGAACATTTCTTGTTATAAGCTTATAAAATTTACTTGGTAACCTGATTAGTTTAATTATCATAATATCTTACTTTGAAATATTCCTTGTCTGAATTTTATCAATTGAAATATATTAATTTATACATAGTTCATAAATATTTCTGTATTTGATATTGATATTTCTGTATTTGATACGCTAGTTGTTGGTGAACATAATTTAACATTTTCTTTTCTTTTCCAGGTCGTATTGGCACGATTCGCAGTAAAGGTGGACCGCTAAAGTCGATTTCCGACTTAGAATAAGCTTTAGGATCTAAGCTATGAGTCATTTTATTGCAATACTATTAGTCAGTAGCTTAGTCAACACTTTAACAAATGGTAAGAAGTTTTTAAAATGTGGGTTTGGTTTGTTTTAACTTTCGAACTAGTTGTATATACAACCTACACTCAATGTGAACAGTGGTGTGATATGTCGAATGAATTAAGTAAATGATACTTCTCATCGAAAAAAAAAAGACTTCTCTTTAGTGTCTCTTATTTATTTGCAAATTAAATTTTGTCAGAAGCTTATAATCAATGGAGAAAATTTATGACTGTCGATAAAAATGCAGACGCCAGCATTTTAGTTGTATTCATTTTCGTTCTTAACGCTGACAAGAAGAAAGATTTTTTAAGTATTATTGGGTTTTGAAATGTTCGTAGGAATGGGGGGTTTTTTTTGAAGTAAAACTCTATTGGATTTGTTTTAGAAAATGATTGAATTCAAATATGCAAAAAATTTTCACCATTTCGGGAGCAGAGATATAATGTCGTCTGTGAAGAACTTCCGTTGGTCTCTACTTCAAGTACTGAAGCAAGTGACTTTGACCGACTTCTTTCCATAGCAACTTTCTTACCTAGAGAGAGTTCTGGCGAATGTATGAAAACTTCTGAAACAAATTCTCGTAATTTTTAATAGATCATGAAAACATTGTGTGTCGACGTACGTTTTTCCTATTTTTAAAATCGGGGTATTTTCTAAAAGCTACCAGGCTAATTGAAATCAAATAAACATTGATGACTCCCTTTCATTGCCATAGCATCACTTTTCTGTCATGAATGCTAGCTTTGCAAAAGCTTGTGACGGTTCATCATTCTTTGATTACAATCTTTGGTGTTTTTGATTATAATACGTAAATAATTCTTCATCACCGACCTAAATATATACCAGAAATGGACTTCATTGCGTTTTAGCAGTTTATTACATATGTTTTGCGCTTCTTGCTTAAGAGCGTTGGAAAAACTACCTACGGAGGAGGCGCAGAAGAGAGAGATTGTCACCCGAGAGTAGATAAAATGGACCCCAACGTGGTAAGCATATTGGGTAAAGGAAGCACAAGGCGGATGGAAAGCATGTTCAAGTCGTGACCTGGAGTCGTGACCTCGAGTCGATGATGAGGCTTGAGCGCACTTTTCCAGTTTCAGGGCCCCTGATTGCATGTTTTGTCCGGGAAAGTCAAGCAACGCCTTTTCATGTATCTATTTTTCTCTTGGTCCTTTGCAAGAGAATAACCAAGCTCTTTTCAGACGGTGAATAAGACGTTGGTTAAAAATACTAATGCAGTTCCATATCACATAACCTTCAAGTCGCCTTTCACATAAAGGAGAACATTTTTCGTACTTGCGGGACAACAGAAGGGATAAATTTCTGAGCAATCCATCTATCTTCTATGTATCCTTGCTGATAGAGAGATCCACTTAACCAGAAGGCTCCATACGACGATACTAAGAAGGACCAGGAAGATGAAACAGAAGTGTTGCAAAGAGGTGTTTAATCGCTGGGTCCTTTTGCTTCGTGCCATTAAAGTTTCAATTATAAAGACACTTTCACCTAGCCAACATTGAAAAGAATGAATTCAAACATCAAAAAACTACCGACAATTAAATCAAACCAAATTTAAAAATTAAATTTATTTCAGGCCTTCCTTTCGTATTTGTAAATAATAGACGTCAGGTAGTGAAGTGGGAAACGCCAGCAGATATATGGAGTATAGAAGGCGCTCCAAGAAGTATAACGCCACATTTTGAGCCCAAAAATACAACACGCCATTGTGATTCAATGTTGTTGGGTAACGATGAGAAGCTACTGAAACGTTTGCGAATGATTCGTAACAATGCAACCTCGAGAATGTTATGGTATGATCCAATCGACAATGGTCGATATCCTCCCTTAGTTGAGAAAGCTTTGCATATATTCAACTTAAAACAAGTTGCATACGAAATCGAGAACAGTGTTATGTCCAAGGTATCTTGCACTGCTTGTAAAGCAGGTATAATGCCGCAAAAAGAATCAACTTGAAGATCGGTTGTAATCACTTTGAATTTCAGGTGCTGGTCTTTTACAGCATTACATCCAAACGGGCAAAAGCAATGAGGAGATCACTAAAACGATCTACATGTATTGTGTAAATCTGAAAATTCAAAGTCCCAAAGTATGCGAAGGAATAACGAAGCTGTTTGGGGTAATATTATTGAAAATTTAACGGAAATATAAGGTTGGTAATTGTGTAAGATTATTTATTTTTAGCTTGAAGTGATCTACGTACTGCAACGAGTCAACATTGGCCCAGAAGAGATTTGCAGCTTTGTGATCGGTGATGCATGTGAGGATATTTATAATCCGTACCATGAGTGGGAAGTTACTTTCCCACCAGTACCCAAACCTGATCCCCTTGAAATACCATTGCCTAAAGAAAAAGCTCCCTACTTCAAAGTTCTTCATCTATCGGATACTCACTACGACCCGCATTATGTCGAAGGTGCAAACGCCAACTGTAACGAGCCCTTATGTTGTCGGGCATCCAATGGCCGGCCAAGTAGTCCCAACGATGCGGCCGGTAAATGGGGCGACTATAGAAAATGCGATACACCCAAACGAACTGTCGACAATCTTCTGCAACATATATATGAAACACATCCTGATATCGATTACATTCTATGGACGGGTGATCTTCCTCCTCATGATGTATGGAATCAAACAAAAGACGAGAACCTTATGATTATTAAAGATACCGTCAAACAAATGTCTGAGAAGTTTCCAGGAATACCAATTTTCCCGGCTTTAGGAAATCACGAAAGTGCTCCGGTCAATAGTTTCCCACCTCCATATGTAAGTCAGGTAGATGCCTCGATATCCTGGCTTTATGATGAACTCGACGTGCTGTGGAGACAATGGCTTCCAGCGAGTGTATCGCATACTGTACGACGGGGCGCCTTCTATTCAGTTCTATTACGACCTGGCTTCCGAATAATTTCTTTAAATATGAACTATTGTAATAACAAGAACTGGTGGCTACTGTTGAACTCAACAGATCCAGCTACTGAACTTCAATGGCTCATTTACGAATTACAAAGTGCTGAATTTTCAAATGAGAAAGTTCATATTATTGGACATATCCCTCCCGGATATCCAGATTGCTTGAAAGTATGGTCGAGAAATTTCTACAAGATCATTGCACGCTACGAGAATACAATCACTGCACAATTCTACGGCCACACGCACTATGACGAATTGGAGATATTCTATGATCCCAAAGATTTGGGTAAGTGTATTTCAAACGCTAGAAAAAAAAAATGGGAAGTCAATTTTGTCTTTCATTTATAACTTAGGACGTCCAACGAGCATAGCGTATATTGGACCAGCAGTGACGCCATATTATGATATGAATCCGGGCTACCGGATTTATTACATCGATGGTGATCACGAAACTACTACCCGAATGGTTATTGATCATGAATCGTGGATTATGAATCTGAAAGAAGCCAATCTTTATGATTATCCAATTTGGTATAAACTGTATTCAACACGTGCCGCATACGCAATGAAAGGATTACGGCCAACGGACTGGGATAGCCTAATCAATGAAATGGCCAATAATCAAGAACTATTCGAGCTATACTACAAGTGAGTATAAGAAGAAAATATCACCTTTATTTATCTGATATGAAAATGAATTATAATCATAAAACCCAAAAAATTTCAATCTGTACATATGTAAAATAAATCTATTTCCTTTTAGGCATTATTGGAAAAACTCACACCTTCGACCAATTTGTCAAGCTGATTGCAAAAAACGTATTCTATGTGATGCGAAAAGTGGACGAAGCCACGATCGCAAAAACTTCTGTGCAGATGTTGAAGCCAAAGTGGATGAAGGATCAGGGAAAAGTTGGAAAGCGTGGTTCTATCGTGGTCTAAGTGCATCGTACGTAATCATGAGATTTATTCTCCATTTCATGCAAATCATCACTTGACTCGCATAAATCAATCATCTAACATTCATTTTCCAGCAATAATACGAAATCAAAGCTTATTCATGTATGATATTCATTCAGACACACTCCCATACATACATATCGCACATCTATTAATTGTCATACACATAATACAGGAAGCAAAGGTGGTGGACAACTAACACTAATTTTGTATGAAATATGTGATTTTCAGTAATGACACTTCAATCATTCACACTGAACAGGACGCTCGTGTGGCAACTAACGAAATCAATCCTGTGAATATTGATCCTAGAAAGATCTTTTTGGATGAAATCTCGCCACCTGAATTGACGAAGAGAATGGCAGAGAGTAGAACTGAAAAAATAGATACAGCAGAAGCATTTATACAAGCGTTAACTCTTTGGATTGGTTAAGGCATTGCCTGTTATATGTTTGTAATTATCCAATGCCTCCTCAGTCTGCAAAAAGTTGCCATGTTTGGTGTTAATAAACTAACTATGCAGTATTTTTTATAAGTTCAAAGCCTTTCAAATAACAGGGAATAAACTGTATATATTATTTTGATATTAATATTCTTGTAAATACTTTTTAAATTCATTTACTTTTAAAGGGGATCAATATAACAAAAATATATATGTACTGATGTAAATACACTTTTGTACAGATACAATAAGAGAAGAATATTCCCATAAAAGTGTCTAATTTATTATGGTTGTGGTTGTTAACATTCTAAATTCGATTTGAACAAAACACAGTTATGGTAATAAATTTAAGAAATCAGATTATTTTTGCTTGTATCGCTGTTATGAACACATATTTCCAAATTCAACCTTACGGACATAAGTTTCTCGAACTTTCCTATTTACTTAGAAATCAACCCTTAATTTCAAAAGAGTTTGTTTATCAAAATCTTTGCGAATTTGAATTGCTAAGTTGCTGAGATATTCTTCGATCTAGAAATCATTCAAATTAGGCATTCAGAATTTGCATGCAACAAGTATGTTATGCCAGAATTATCTCCGTTTCCACGAAGTGAATGAATGTTATTTCAAAACTCGGCTACCGCACTCCTAGATATATATTGGAATGATCTCTTCTTCCCAGGTGACTTACATAGGTCATCTGCCCTCTGTACGCCGGATCTTTGTTAGAAGATCACTGACTATACTGGGTCATTGAGAACATCGCACAAGATACTTGTTGGAGCAGTGCTTTCAGCTGAACCCATCTTAAAACATCACCATCCCATAACATATTAAATGCATTTTTATTTTACAAAAAAAAAAAGGAAAGATTGGAATGTATGGATGTGTACTTCACATATCGCCACATACACACGTTTCGACTCAAAAAACTTCTAACCGCAAAGATTAAATATTCGAATACAATTTCTGTGCACTGACATGATCCAAACGATGCAAAGCATAATATTTTTAGCCACTGTCGATTTTCCAGCCGTTCGAGAGAAAGTCGACGGTCGGAATTACGTGCTTCTATACAGCGTTCATGATTCCGTTGCTGACTATTGTGTCCTCGGACGCCGTGTTTCTCCCTCCCCTTTCCACCCGATTCAGAAAATATTTGACGCAGAACTCTTTCTTTCCTTCGTTTAAACAAATGGTATCATGGAATTTAGATACGCATTTAATGAAGGATGTTACTACCGAGAAACAAGTCGCCGGTGTCATCTGTTCATCAGTCTCGGGACAGATCTTACATGTTTCAGCATGGTTTTACTCACTAAAACCATGCTTCGTTGAGAAAAATGGGTTTGCTTACTAATTTTCAATTTGCATAATATGTGCGGCTCCAGTTTGAATTTAGTAGATTTTGGTAAACTCTTAACCGCAAACATGTTCAATTACAGGCGAAAGTAAGCTGATCTGGAAACATTCATAACTATATACCATTTCTACTTTCCATTTTTTATTTTGAATTTACTTTGACTTTACTCTAGAATGAACGTGATACTATCCATCACAAGCCTACCCAAATATGTCATGGGATTTGGATAGAGTTTCATATCAACGTGTGGCCATAGATGAAATAAGATTTTAAAATTTAAGCACCTACAAATAACAGAGAGTTGAATCGAACGAGTGCATTAGAGGATAAATTAAACTTAATTTTCAAATAGCACAGGATAGAGTTTAAGACTTTTAAAATAAGTTGTAATAAGTATTCGACAAAACACAAACTATTTATTTAACACAAACGTGCAACACAAATACATAACTGAATGAATTTCAATGTTTGTTGTCCTAAGAGAAGATTTTTTTTACTGCTTGTATTTTTTTTTCTACTAGAGAAAATAATTATTTTATGTCCTTTTGACAACAATTTGTTTTTTTATACAAATAAAAAGCAATTAAGATGTGATATAAACACCGCATTAGCAAATGAAATTGTTACTATTATTTTAATTCAGAAATAAAGAAAATTGTAAATAAAATAAATTTTTAGTTTGTTCTACAATAAACCAAGAAGATAGTTGAGAAGATAGTCATTCCGGCAGCGGAATGTAGCAGCAGTTTTTGATTACTTGATTACATACTCCATTTTCTGTTAATCGAGAATTTCGGGGGACATTAAGATATGATTTCGACTTTAGTCAGGCTATGGACTTTATATTGACTCTTATTCTGTTTTTAAATCTACGATAAAAATTGCTCACGTCAATATGGGAGAAAGAGCAAATTTACTCAAAAAGAAATATTTTAGTTATAAATAAAGCAAATAGCGAAACAGGCTGTAAGTTCGTTTCGAGCACCGATAACATCACGTAACTTGCTGACACTATTGGCTCTCTAAATTTAAAAACTATTATAAAAAAAAATTCGAAAAACACAACTCCTTATACCATCTAAATACCTCTAGACTTGAAGGATATTCTATCCGCTTTCTAGGGTCCTGATTAAATACATGATTTATAATCGGAACACCGTCAGAATCGTTATATCCGTTATCGCTCAGGATTGCATGGAAAGCTACCTACCCAATTATTTTAAACTCTTTATGAAAACAATAATGTCCTCTTTACATAAAGTTATTTTTAGAAAATGCAGACGTGTCTCCAGAACATAGTTTTTCAAAAGAAAAATTCGTTATTCATTAGTTTTGCCGCTAAAACTAAAGTTCATTCATAACAGAATTCATTCAGTGTTAATATGGCAATGATGTTCATTTCCGTGTCAATGGGATTGGCGAATGACAGATGTTTATTTACTAAACAAAACTCTTCGAAATTGACCCTAATTGTTGATTCGTTATTTATTCATTCAAAAGAATCTTAGTAAGTGTTTTGATGGAATTGCTTATAAATTTTTTATCATACTTGAATTAAATTA
The DNA here is from genome assembly GCA_954870665.1 of Stratiomys singularior. Taxonomy (NCBI): domain Eukaryota; kingdom Metazoa; phylum Arthropoda; class Insecta; order Diptera; family Stratiomyidae; genus Stratiomys; species Stratiomys singularior. The sequence continues at coordinate 4,404,896 of OX940881.1, read as the reverse complement.
TGAATAGGATTGTTACCTCTACCACTGCGCCTAATTATTTGCAGTTAGGTCCTGTATGCAGCCAAGCGTTTCATTGAAATATCAATGGTTATATAATTTTGTTATATATACTGAATGCATGTATATGCAATTCTTTTTTGAATATCATATATTGGTATAGTGAATACCGTGAAGTTATTCAGGACTCAACGTAGTTCAGTCGTCGATCGCCAAAACAATAAGCATCCTTATTTAAGCAGATGGCATAATTAGTCCAGATACTACCAAATACTTCCTAGGCACAAGTTGCACTAAAACAGTCTTTTTGAAAACGCAGACTTCTTCACATGTGAAGAGTAACTGAACATATAATGATGATTTGGAACAAGAGATATTGTCATTTAAATACAAGGCCACTAACAGAGTAAGCGAAAATAGTCAGCCATAAATAAGATTGAACCCAGAAAATCGGCTACGAACTGTCAAAATAATCATATTTTTCTCAACACTAATCAGAACAATTAACAACTTGAAAAGTTGTAGTATCTTGCCCCGACAACTTTTGTGGACGCATTTTAGCTACCCTTAGCCATCTTCAGGGCATGCTCATAGCAATAACTCATCCACTTACTTTATTAGGTTTATGAGACTATGGAGAGTTGAAGACGATTCAGGAAAGTCGAAGAATAATTGTTGCTACTTTGGTTAGAGAGTTATCATTTAAATACTTTATTTCAACGGATTTCTATGTTAATTTCTTGCATTTATTTTTATTTGATCAGCTGTTCTAACTGTATACTAGTCCCTCCTCATAACGTCTCATTATCAAATATTTTGATAACTAAATCTGAAATATACTTACGAATTAGATTATGAATATCGTGATAAGTTCGATTGTAAACTGTTTACAACAATGAACTTTATAAACAAAGCTTGCCTCAATTATCGAACCTTGAATGGGTTCGCAACGCTAAGTATTAAATTACTTATCGACCCAACGCTTAGTAGTCGTTCGCATGTTGCAGTACAAAGCGTGCCAAAAGCAATACCGAGAATAATTCATTTCTAAGTGCATAATTTCTTAGGTGGTAATATTTCATATTAAACGTATAAGCAATTTAATGTGAATAATTGTGTAACACTTCTTGGTTATTCAGCAGTTCCCATTTTGTCAATAGCTATTTATAATTTCAGTTGAATAACTCTGTGAATCGAGTAGTAAGTGAAAGATGAAATGTCTTGTGATTGCGCTCTTTTTGATCAGCATCGTCATTAAGCTAACAAATGGTAAGTGTGAGTTGAACAGAGTTAAACAGAAACACTTAGGCTTATTGTATTAAGAGCACAAAGAATTTCAATTCAGATAAAATATTAGGGCTGTGGGACTGGTGGTGGGATAATATATTAGGGCTGTGGCAAGTTGAACTTTAATAATAATTTTCGTATGCAGAACTATCTTTAGTTGCTCCGAATCAGAATACAATACGCAAGCACAACCACAATAACAACAATGGAAGACGGCTCAGTGAATATCCTATTGATCCAAAACATCCGAGAATCCTTAAAAGTCAAATGCGGATTATTGCGCACTATCTGGCTAAAAATCAAAAATTGAATCAAAGTGGGAGAAAACAAGTGAATTTAGGTGACCTTGACTGTGTTGGATGTACAGTAGGTGAGTAAAGCAATTATTTATAATATCAATAATTACAAGAAAAGCTTCATGTACTTTTTATTACCGGCAAATGTAAGATTTTGCAGCGACTTGGCGCCTACTCATTTGCGTTAATTAATGAATTTTATCTAAATTTCACTTATTCATACTATCTGGAGATTTAATCACTATTCAATAGAACCGTTTCCTCCTCTTTTTAACTTGCTTAACTTAGTAATAACTTTCACTGGACAAGGTTATAGGTATTTAAATAACCAAAAATCCTCCCGTTTCCATTTATTTAGATGCCCTCCGCCGTATCTAGATCTTCTAAATCTTTGTTCGCTACTCTTTGCTTCACTTCTTTCGATCTGATTTCCGCTAAATCGACTGATTTGATTGGAAAGAAAGAGTTTAAAGAAAAACTAGAGAGGGATAAAATAATACGTAAAAAATAACGTATTTTTTTATATCAAAGCTCTATAAGTCAAACTCACTATATTGAGAATTTGTTTCCTGAGCATTTGCTTCCTGTTTGTTGCCCGAGCAGTTACGTAGTATACATGCAACTAGCATAATTATGCATGAAAGAAACCAACCTCAGTATCAAAGGAGTATTTTAGAAACAGAAATAGTAGAGGAGGACATCTTTTTATCGATCATTGTCCATTATCTTTTTGCCCACCATTTAATTTATTCATAATATTCTTCCAGCCATCGGCACGCTTCAATTTTTCATGGAACTTGGTTTCTCGGATGCGGCAATAACGACTCAAATGTCAACAACTTGTTCATTGCTGAAAGTGGCCGACAGCGAAGTTTGTGCGGGTATTATAAAACTATTTGGAGTAAGCTCTTTCGCTATGATTACTTTTAAAAACATATTAATTACCTATATCCTTGGATCCTAACAGATTTGCGATTGGTCGCATAAGTCAAGGATCTTAAAACTTTTTTATGTATCGCTAGAATGACTTTCTTCCCCTTTTAGCCGGAAGTAATGTTCCTTTTGCGAAACGTTGACATTTCGCCCAACGAAGCATGCGGTTTTATAATGGAGGGAACTTGTCCCGATAAATACACACCACGTCACGAATGGAATGTTGTAATTCCACCTGAATCACAAGTACGATCACCCCAAAAACCAATCGTAAGCAATGCTCATCGTTTGAAAGTACTTCAAATATCGGACCACCATTATGATCCCTACTATGCTGAAGGTATGAACGCTAAATGTGAACATCCTCTGTGTTGCCGTGCAGTGAACGGCCATCCATCTAATCCAATGGATAAAGCAGGAAAATGGGGACATTACGGCAAATGCGATACACCTAAGCGAACTATTGATAACTTGCTGGATCATATAGCAACAGAACATCCAGATATTGATTATATATTATGGACCGGAGATTTACCGCCACATGACGTCTGGAATCAGACGAGAAGCACAAATCTAGAAATTATAAAAGAGACCGCAAAACAATTATCTGACAAATTTCCAAACATTCCAATTTTTCCAGCGTTGGGAAACCATGAAAGCGCTCCAGTTGATACGTTTCCTCCGCATTATTTAGATCCGAAAAATATTACAAGCTCATGGCTCTATGATGAACTGGATATCATTTGGAAAAAATGGTTACCAGCAAATGTCTCGCAAACAGTACGACGTGGTGCTTTTTATTCGATTCTTTTGAAACCCGATTTTCGAATAATTTCTCTGAATATGAACTATTGCAACAACAAAAACTTGTGGCTTCTTGTCAATTCAACAGATCCTGATGCCGAATTGAAATGGTTAATTGAGGAGTTGGAAAGTGCCGAGAAGAAAAATGAAAAAGTTCACATTGTTGGCCATATTCCACCGGGTAGCGATGATTGTTTGAAGGTATGGTCACGAAATTTCTATAAGATCATAGCGCGCTTTGAAAATACCATAACGGCTCAATTTTATGGACATACGCATTACGATGAACTGGAAATATTCTATGACCCCAATGAATTAGGTAAGTTCGGATATTTCCTTTTTGTTTCTATCGAGCATCCTTCTCAATTTTGGTCTAATAATTCATTTTCTCCAACTTTTGTCTCTTTAAATACGTTCATAGACCGACCAACCAGCGTGGCATACATCGGACCATCAGTAACACCATATATCAATTTAAATCCTGGCTACCGAATATATTATGTGGATGGAGATCATAACGAATCGACCAGAATGGTCGTTGATCATGAAACATGGGTGATGAACTTAGAAAAGGCCAATCTTGATGATAATCCAGTTTGGTATAAGTTATACTCAGCCAAGACCGCCTATAACATGACAAGCCTTAGCCCGAAAGATTGGAATGATCTAATTATAGCGATGGATGATAACAATGATTTATTTAACTTATACTACAAGTAAGTTTATTTTTGTTCAAAATTATTTGATGTTTGTTCACACATTATTCTTTGAAAGATTTTATTGGAAAGACTCTCCGAAACGGCCGATATGTAATTTAGCTTGCAAAAAGGATTTACTGTGCGATGCAAAATGTGGCCGAAGTCATGATCGCAAACTTTTTTGTAAGAACTCGAAGAAGCGTAAGAATATTTCACACAAAAATACTTGGACAAGTGGTATTACCGTTCATCTGAACTCTGCGTAAGTGAATTTTTAAGATTTAGTGAAAGGATGGAATGAGAACATAATTGTTTTACAGATTCGATTTGCTTAATTATTTCAAGAAAAGAGTGCAAATTGCAACAAACGAAGTTGATCCGCTGAGTATTTACGATGAATTATAATTCCGTATGCGCATACACAAGATGAGATATAACTCGGTTTGCCAAAGATATGCCATCATATTGGATGTGAAAGTGATTTAGATCAATAGATATTGGGCAACAAATTAATGAACAATTTATTACATACTCATAGATTGCTAACTCTAAATTAAGGAAAATGTTTATACTGTAAGCTAATCCGCTTTATTTGCAAATAAATAAGTATCATGGTAAGTGTGTCTAATTTAATTGAACAAGTATTAATGTCAGGTTTGGAATATGCAAACAATCAAACCCTAATTCATTAATGGATAAAACGGCGTCTGATACGTGTAGGGAATCTTGCCTATCAATTTTCATCGCAAGGAGAAAACGATTTACAGTAATTAGTACTTTGTATTATTGGATTCATCGATTGAGGTGAGTTAGCGCAAACAGATACATACTGCGAAGAAAGATACGGCTGTTCGACCTAGACAATAAATTGCTTCGACATCCCCCATATTCACCAGACGGGACCTTTATGATCTATTCCAGTGGACCTGGGCTACGATGATGAGTTTATGTTCATTATTTATTTATTATTTAAGAAAAGCATCAACCTGCTTGCAAAAAAACCTCAAAATTTCCTTCTAAAATACCTGTTTCCTAGAACCCTGAAAACGTCCCATAAACGCTGTGTACTGAATGCACACTTGGTCGTTTAGTACTAATTAAGCTTGTAACCCGCGCATCTGCGACTATGTTTCGGCATCAACTAACAAATTTAACGTTTAAACTTTATTTTCCTCGTACAGTACAGACAATAATCTCACCAATTTTATAACTGACTTAAATGAGATTTTCTCTACATTTTACAAATGAATAGCTTTACCTTTTGACATTAAATACGTTACCAATATAAAAAACAATGCAATGTTACAATATCTTTAGTAAATTTAGAATGAAACTTACACCTAGGGCTTAATCTACAGCTCGTATTTTTCTTCACAATATTTGAACATTCGCTTGAGCACAGTATTTTTGTAAAGCCATTTTATGATCGTCGCCAATCTGTGCTATTAATGTGGGAATTTCGCCTGGACGACTTTGTGATAGTTTTGCCAAACTTTCAGCTAAAAATTTCCGAGTGTCCGTCACTTCAGCCAGGAAGTCTTCTTTTTTAGGTTGAGCGAAATTCAATTGTGAGAAAGCAACTTGATAGCCCGGCGTATCATCAACTTCGATAAAGTGATCGCCGTCCAATGCGGTTTCATCTGGTGGCAATTCAAATAGTTCTACCAACGCTTGTAGTAGCCGTGGCCACAAATTAACATATGGCATATTAAGCATCACCGGACATTCGGTAAGGATTTTCGAAACTCCAACAGCTACAATTTTACGATCCATTTCGGTGGACACTTTCGACATGTCTGGTATGAAAACACGTTCAATAACCATTCCAAACATCGCAGCTTGAATTGTGTCAATCAGTTCGATAAGTCCTGGCGCTCCAACTTTGATAGCATAGTACGAAAAGAAAATTATTATTCCGCGCACATATTTTGTCGTTTTTGATAGTGACAGGCGTTGGAAGAGCAGAGCGAATACTTGTTGCATATTTTTTTGCAGTTCGGATCTTAATTATTGGAATTTAAATTTCATCATAATTATCGATATATTTAATTAAAAACAAAAGATAAACTTACAGCGGATAATAAGTAATTAAGTTCTGCATCAAATAAAATCCTTCGTGATCATTTGATTTCGAAGCAATCATTTTTTGGAAAACTCCCAGTATCGGATTCTGCACAAGTAGTGAAAAAATGAAGCATGAAGTAAATAGACTCGTTTGAACCGTTATATTCTTACCAATTTCGATTGACTCGCTATTTGTGCTGCTCCCTGTCGAATAAATGCTGTAATGAGCCTTATAAGTGGTGTAACATTGCCTGGTCTATCCCAAAGAGCAGGTGCCAACAGGCAAGGGAATAAATTCCAATAAGGTTCGGGAATCGCACTGGTACCTTCGCGAATTTCCAACAGTAATGATAACATTTGAAAAACATAAGGCATGAATTCAAGAATATCCTGTTGTAAGATCCCCTGAAACACTGGAAATAATGCCTCCTCAAACGAACTAACAGCTGCTGGTTCGGCTTTGCACACAATTCTATATTGGAATAAGCAGGGGTTACTCTTGTTCTAAAAGATTAGACCAATAAATTTAAATTACTTTACGGCTAACGATAGAGTTTCGAATAAATAATGATTGAAATGCGGTCTTGATGGATTTTTCGCCACCATTGTTAGAATTCCAGTTAGTCGCGGTAATGCAACACCCATGTATGGCATAGTGGCTTCTTGCAGAGATGAAAAACTTCTCATGATGGCTGTAAGTTGTTAAATATTTAAATCGATTATGAGCGAGCTCGGTGCCATTTCCATACCTTTCATGACATATTCATTTTCACGGGATCCTTCGAAAGCTAGAGTAGCAAAAAGTCCAGTCAGCAAATCATTTGACAACGGTGTTAAAAATGTACTGCTAATCCTATAAAAAAAATTGGCTTTTAAAGTTTGCGTTGAAAGTGTGGATGAATCGATGATTTACATCACAGCATTGTTCGAATCTCTCATGATAAGGATCTTTTCTATTGCACATGCTGCATAACTGTGAACAACTACACTGTTAGCTGGCAAATGTCGAATCAATTGTGGCATCGCGGCAAGGATTACTTGTTCTCCCAAAATTGTTCTGAATACCATTAAGAATTTTATTGCATCTGCTTTCAGTACTGGCAATTCATTTACTGAAAACAATTCAAATATAAAAACGCCGAATTATTTCGGAGGTACGAAAAAAAATTGTTCTGCAAACAAACAATTTTCTAATTACCGTCTTTTCGTTCAAGCTCTGGCAAAATTTGTTGTTGGAAGAATTGAGGAAGCGGGACGAGTTCCGAAGTTTGAGTAACGCCATGTTTTTGTGTAGCTCCTCGCGAGGCGAATGATGTAACCAAATAAATTGCTGTGTTCTTTGATCTCCAATTTTTCGCCGGATTCTCAGCATATTGTGTGAGCAGTATCTGCAATTCAACCATAAATGATTTCAATCAAATTGCTGTAAGAAACATTAGAAAGCACTTAACATCTAATTAATGTAAAATCAATATTAACCTTTTCGACGTCACAAAATAATTATCGAAATTAATCAAACTATACAACTCAATTCAAATTTATATTCCGGCTATTAGTCGCATCTTCGCTCGTTGTCTCATGTTGCAAATTCAAACATTTTAATTTCGGATTCGACGATGATTCCAAATGTGATTTCTTTTGCAATATTTTATTTGAATGCTTTAGGATTTATTGCCTTTAAATTTTCATATCAGAACCAGTCGGTGCACTTGTCTTCGAATCTCTTTACATATTGTGTGATCATACAACTAATTCTAGCCGGTTTGTTTCCGTACCTTGCTTCGGTAACAATTAATCACGTTGGATTTTTTTTAGAACCTGTTGTGAAATACATAACATTTCTATCTTTCTGCTTTCGACTAGCTGCTATATACGTTTCCACCCTTCTAAATATTGTACGGCAAAAACAATTGTGTGCAGTTGTCAATGAAATACTTGCTGTAGCAGCAGAGTGTCAATTGTATCAAAAAAACTATAACATCCCTCGAGCCTTATGGATAAAAACTGTTATTTATGTTCTAAAGTTATCCATACATTTCTACATGAACGTTCAAACAACACAAAGTGGACACCACCTAGTACTATTGCAACGATGTTTAGAAAGGTTTATTGAGTGTACAATTTTGGATACATGTTTGACATGGTACCTGTTTGGCAATACTTTTGTTCAACAACTAATAATTGATGCTAATGATAAACTGTTTATGGTCTACAAATCAATTAAATACTACATCTTACATTCAACTCCGCGTAAAATATATTACGTTCAAGTTCGTCGTGCTCTCATCGAAAATATTGAAGCGTATCAGAAAATATTTGCAGTATCCAGTAAATTCAATAAATTCTTTCAATTTCCAATGCTTCTCTCGACTGTTTGTGTAGTTTTTAATGGTTTTTCATTTTGCTACTATTTTTACTATGCAGCCGCTGCCGAGAATCGTTCATTTTATGAAGCAAATTGGAGGCGACCAATGCAAATCGTTATTGCTGGACTACTTGAATTTTCGAATTTATTCATTTTGGTTAAAGTTGCCGAAGAAACGGAAGCTTTATATGACAAACGAGGTGAATTATTTTCCAGATGTTTACGAGTATTGGGTGAAGATGGAAAATTTGACGAATGCGTATGTTATTTATTTTAATATTGCACTACTACTGATATTTAATAATTTTTTCTGTTCTTAAGGTTGAAAGATTTTCCATCCAGTTAGTTATACAGCCGATGAAATTTCCCATTTGCGGATTATTTTCAATCGACAAAGCGAGAATGTTTTGGGTGATATGTGTAATTATTTCAAATGTTGCAGTTTTGGTCCAATTCGACAAAGTTTCATAAGGTTTTCAGTTATTATTAGTAAAAAAAACATAAAATAAATATGTTGCAACCGATTCTAACTATTTGTGATAGCTTCATGCACTAGCGATACAATGAAAGGGCAGACAACAATGAGTTTAAACCTTTTTATTAACTCTTGTTTTTTATAAGCTTTCGTTTACGAGTCTTGTGTGTTGATGAATCTTGAATCTAAACAGAAAAATCATAGCATAGTTCAGTTGCACGTACAAGTTGTCTTTTATTGATGGTGAGATATTATAGCCCACAACTAAATTTATTCATTCAAGCAATGCTTTCAATTATTTAAATTTCAAAAAAGCATCTATGTCCATTTTAGTGTGCATTTCCTTCCAAATCTGTTACGTATGTTATAAACTTTCCAAATCTGTTACTGTATGTTATCAACATAAGTCAATATCTATAGTCAATATCGTTAGAAAGAATTATCTACTTCAGCCAATCTATCTTTCTGATTTATTTTCACCTTTTTGTAATCCATCAGAATCATCATCATCAGAAAGCATCAGAAATATGTTCCCTCACACCACTTGAAAGCTAGAACACTATTATGTTCTGTAGGACCAGGTTATACAGATGAAAATTTCTTGTGGTCCTAAATGCTAAAAGGCATCAGGCTGCAGTACTAAAAATCCCTTTGTGAATTACAATCGGATGGTTGTCGCGAGGTATAGTAGTAAAAATAATATGTCAAATAGTAAAAGAGAACTACTCAATAATGTTTCAAGTAGACAAATTTTACCGAGTCTCTCTTGTCAAATGTTTCTCAATCGCCACTTACTTGCAAATATTGTCCAAATATTTCGAAAATTTTCGCCTCGAAATTCTGTGAGAGCGTTTTCACCAGGTCGCAAGCAGCTCGTCGACGTGTCTCAATATCCGATCCTTCAATGTCCCATCGTATATACTCCTCTGGATTATCCTCGAAAAGTTCTTCGTCGGACGGACGAAAATCCATGTTAGGAATGGCTACTTTCTCACATATGTTTGACAGAACTCCTGGTTCCTCAAATAAGTTCCTGTAGTGATTTCTATCGGCAACAATCGACAAGAATTGAAGTGCGTTCGATACTAACTGAAAAATACAATAGATTCGAATTTAGAAAAGGCAAAAGCGATCCAATTTGTCATTTACCGAATCATATTTTGGCTGCTTTCCAGTCACCACCAACAGTTCCCATACATCTTTAACAAATTGCGGCATATAAGTACTGAATTCTTCGTCGTATTTCTGCGCATAGAGACCAATATTTTCACACACTTGCGACTTCAAATGTTCAAGCGTTCCCGCGTCCTCATCTTCCGCCGTCCGAAGACAGGGTACGTCTTTTGTGAGTAGTTCGTGGAAGGCATTCATCCAAGTTGCCATATTGTCTTCAAAAAACTCCGGCAGATCTTGCGAATTGAGCGAATAGAACACCTTGCACACCAGCACTAGACTACCATAAATAACCTTCAAGGCCTGCTCGTTGTTTGCATGGGCTGATGTTAGATTCATTGTTGCTTGCAATAGATCAGTAAGAGGTTTTGCCATTCTATCAAGGACAAACTTGATTTCTTCCCATAGCTCTTGAGATTTGAATTCGAAACGATAACGCTTGAATAGTGAGTGTGCAGTTTGTAGGACACCATTTATTACGTTGAAATCGCCGGTAGTGAACTTTTCCACCATTTCATCTATCAGTTGGGGCCATTTTTTCGGAAAGTCAAATTTGCCAATAATGCTCACTGCATCGCTGAGTTGTTTTTGTAAGGATGATGGCGATTTTAACATCAAAGTTACAATTAGTGTTTTTACAGCCGTTCGGTCCGACTCATGGATCCTGTCGGGACTACCATCATCCTAGAAGAATTGTTTAAAATATTACTTGCCAACTTAATATTGCCAATATTACTAGATGAGCTCCCCAATTGCGTTTGATATAATTTTTGAAGATGATCGCTCCCGCGATACGAATTGTCATGTCAACTGCATCCTTATCAATTAGTGTCAGCAACAGGACTGGGTAGTTTTGATTGGATTCAACGCTTTCTAAAAACTTTTCAGCTGCAGACCGAGTAAAAAAGTTAGCAAGTATAATGCAATTACTTTTCCAATGACATTGAACACATAACCTAGTATAAACAAATTTGAATTATCTTTGCTCACCGGGTTTTCTCACACTCGGATCAGGACTCAACGTCTGCTGAATATAGTTTGTGAGGTGTTTAAGATTTTCTTCATTGATTTCCATTTCTCACAGAAAAATATACAGCACTTATTAACAATATCACAAAGCCGGCTGGAAAATCCTCCGTGATCAAGTCGTTAATTTCACACAAGACCAAACGATGAAACTACGCGAATTTTGTTCAACATGTCATTGGCGGTACATATCGGCGGACCTGTGGATTGGATTGCATTAATGCTGCTTTCATTTTGTGGATTCATATAAAGTGCAGTTATAATTTATTTGAATTTAGTTGTTAATGTGATAATCGAGAGTTTTAGGTTTCCCATTAACAATTTAACTGGACGCTGATTGCGATCAAAATTTCTATTTGACTTTTGGTACGCGTTGACTCGAATATTGAAATCTTTCACGTACGTCGAATTTTTTTTATTTTAATTTTAGAATTACTGTTTCGAAAAAAACGTACCCTATGGATATGTACGAATGTGAAAATGAAAGCATAAAATCCGACTCGGGAAGAATTATCTGGAATTTGCACAGCATATCAGGAAAACGTAATACTTTCACAGTCGCCACATGCAAATTAACTAAGAAAGATTTCAACGCAAATGAAAGAAAGAACTATCATATTGGTTGCGAAGGCTTACACGTTATTTTCACACAGGTCCGAATTTATTTTTTCTCTTGTTTTTTTTTAAGTTCTTGCACATTGTATAAATTTTGTGTAAATTCAGATGTTAATTATGTGATATAAGTATTCTTGCCTTGATTGTTTATAGTTCGATCAGATGAAAAAGTGCTGATTAGTATTAAAACTTTCCTCTATCATGATTACTTGACTTGTTGCTTGCCCATCCCAGGGGCTTGCAGCATATATCAGATAAATTTGAATTTGTTCACATTGCAATGTTGACTTTGCCAACATGGAGGTCTTCAATTGATGTGAAAAACCATCCACGATTCTCATCGTCCTAAATTATTGTTAACCACACTTAAAACGCTCGTACTAAAACATGAACAGTTTATAACAATTGTAACATAATCGTAAACCATGTTCAGCGTTAAATAGAGATAATTTCATTATTCACTTTGAAACCTGGCAGAGAAACATTTTATCTGGCTGAAGTATTATCCATGTTAGGCTCAGTCAATTTAAAAAGGAATGCGTTTTAGTAAAATGTAGATTAATTTTTAATCAATTTATTTTCTATGAACAAAAAGTTTGAGAGGCTCTCTACTTCATCATCTAACAAGAAACGTGACTCACATATCAAATCGAAAATATTTCTGTATCTACCTAATGGAATAAATGATTCACGGTCGTTCGAATCGAACTGATAATAATGGCACTAAAGCATCTAATTGTTATTATCGTATGACCAACAACATTTGGCATCAAGTCTGCTAACAAAGTTTGAAGCAGTTTCTCCTTCTCCCATATATCCATATCTCCCCTATATCAAATGACAGTTTGTACTCAGGCAGCTTCGCGTGACATGAACTGAACTTGTTGATATTTTGGATTTCGGAACGTTCGGTTGTAGTGTTCCTCCGTTCGGTAAGAAACATAGTTTTATTTTCGCCTAAATTCTCCACCACCATAAAAATTAATATTCAAAAAGTGAAATATGTCTGGGGAAAAATTGGTATCATTATCGGAAGTTAAACAACACAACACACCGGATGATTTATGGATTATTATCAGTGGGAAAGTCTATGACCTCTCCAAATTCCGTCATGAGGTGAGTGGTTGATTTTTATTTGGCTCTACTCTTTTTGGCAATAAGTGATAATCGATATTTGTTAATTTAAAGCATCCTGGTGGGTCGGATGTGCTTGAAGATGTGGCTGGAAAGGATGCAACAACCGAATTTATCGAAGTCGGGCATAGCAAAGAGGCGGAGTGAGTAACAATTTTTCTTTTCTTATCTTTAGAGCTCGCGTAAGATTATTCGTTGCGAAACTGACCGCTTTATTCTGTTTGGAACAATCGCGAAAGTGTGGGTTACTATCTGAAAGGCAGAAGTTTGTTTTTTCTTCCTTTACTTCAGCCAAGCTCGCTTTGAGTGTTGGTGTCGTAAATCGATAAGACTTCATTGAATGAGATGAATGAATAGCAAATAGAAAAATGAAAAGTATTATGCAATATATTTCCAGCACGTTGTAGTTGTTGATGTCTTATACGCATCTGACTTCATGTAATTGTAAATAAATGCATGTTATCTATATTTGATGACGCAGGGTTTTTTGTTTTTTTCTTGTCAGGGGAAGTTTCTCGCTGCAAACATATGGCTTCTGCGTTTGAATTAATTATCTTTATAAACAAGTTTGTGTGTAAAGTTAGTTTTGAAGTCGGAACAATATCTAGTTATATTCATTTTGGCTTTTTGTGCTGAGAATGTCGAATTTCATAAACGCTTCGTAGAAGTCTTTTCGTTTTTGTATTGAGCATTTACACACGTTGCAGTTCTCCCTTAGCCGAATCAGTAACTGAAAATGCTTTCAGTAATAGATCTTATCACTTTAAATACGTTTATTGTCGAAAAATCATTTACAAATAGTAAAATTTCGCCAGTTTAAGTCTACATTGAATTTTACAAATATTGTTAAATTTTCCCCAGCATTATATACTGCACAATATAAACTGAAACTCTCCCCAAAATGTCGCAATTTGCCAGAACTTTTATAGTAATTTTATTATAATAATAACAAATATGTCCACTATCCTCCACTACCAATCTACCACGACCAATCATTACAGCCCCTTTCATTTTATAAGTGTCATCACGGATCGTGTATTTAAATTGCCCCCGAGAAGTAGACATTTTCCTTAGGCCATTTTTGATTGATGAACCGCAATTCATGCGGAAAAAAGACTCAAAAATTCTGATCAAAAACTATTTTGTCGAATAATCCATAAGATACTAAAATCCAACCAATATAGAGATTAGTGTATGAATCCTGAAATAACTGGCAAATAAACACACCTGGACTATTTTCGCCGTATTGGTGATGAAATCAAATCAGCACTTGAATTTCAGATTCGACTAGTCCGCGTATACCAACAGGTATATCATAAAAATAACATTGTCAGAAACACATCCACCTTGATTCTAATACCCACGCACTACGCCACGCCTTGTCTATTTGTAAGCTTAAAAATTTAATCGACAAGTAAAAAATGTTTTGTTTTTGTTCATTGCAGAAAAATGATGAAAAACTATTTAGTTGGAACATTAAAACCTGGAGAGAAAGCAGGGTCGTCTGATTCAAAGTAAGTACTGCTTACAAGTAATACAATTTGTTACGGCTACATTTAATAAACCAATACTGCAACATAAAACGGTTTGCTCGCATTGCGTAATTTTTGAATAAATTATTATGTTTGTAGATTTTTGGTATAAGCTTTCCAAACTAAGTTTATAAGACAATGCTCATAAAGTAGCTTCTCTTTTAGAAAAGAAAAAAATTGAAAATATGAAGTAACGACAACGAGAATTCATGCGCTCGTTTTTGCCTTTATAACAATGAGCATCCTTTTTTCAAGAAATTGAAGATAGAAATTCGATTGCATGCATAAAGGAATTATAAGTAACATTATGGCCCTATAAATTTTGTTATGATCGAAGAGTTTCTAACATTTATTTTGATGAAGACTACCTACAAACGATGCTGTGAAAAATTTGCTTCCATTTAAAAGCATGGTAAAGGGCAATTTTAACATTTCTGGGTGCATATATGAGTTTTATTTTAACTTCCCAAATTTGAGAATAAAGGAATGTTTTGAATATGATTTTTTTGTTGGCTAACTTTTTCATGTTGTTTGGAATTTATTTATACCACAGTTGTAAGAATGAAAACTTGAAAATATAAGAACTAAATTGGTAGAGACTATGCATGCCGAAACTGGTACAATGCTCGTAGGAACTAATCATTTATCATGTTCAGGGTCATCACCGTCAGTATTTCATAAGTTTACGAGTGGGAATATTCGACGAATTAAAGCTCCAATGAAAGGTCCTTGCTCTTCTCATGCAAAACATCATGCTGCCTATCATGATTTCGGCCTTGAATATAGAAATTGTTTGCCGTTTATTCGCATGGATCCGTTTATCCGTTTTCGGATCCGTGAAACTCTGACAAGAGCAATCGTATGAAATAAATCGAACAAGCTCGAATTTAAATGGTCAGTTGATATTGAAACTTTCAACAAATCGATTGTTTCACAGCCGGTACTGTCCTAGTCGGAGGGTACTATTAACTAATTGCCTCTTCCAAAAGAGCTGCTGAGAAATCCCATATGCTGTCTATAAGGATATATAATCATATATGCTGTCAGTTGCTTGCACAAAGATTCTCTTATAAATTACACTTGTAATTTATCAACAGAAAACAAATGCGCTATTACTTGTTGCACTACAATGTTGGTCCTTTTTCCGACGTTCCCCGTTTCTTTTGTTTTAGAAGTATGCTCCCTTCAGCGGGTTCTTATTGCTTTTCATTTTCTTCGAAGTTTGCTTTGAAGTCAACACAAACCAAACATACGGTTCAACATTTTAAAAAAGTATGTTAACAATTGGTGGTGGTTGTGTTGAATTACTAATGTTGTAGAAAATTAATGACTTATGGATACTGACCTTCATGTCTCTTGCAATGTTGAACTAACATAATTATTTCTTATTTTGTTTTTAAGATGCGATTGACTTTATTTGATTGATTTTCCTAATTTATTAGTAAAGTCTATTTTTCCTGTATAGACCTTTACTTTAACAATTTCAATGAAAGCTTATACCAGTGTCTATATGAAATGATAGCAAGATATTAAATATTTACTTTTGCATGCTCCTCTTCAAATAGCATTTTTAAATTCTCATAAAAATTAAATTCACAGGTCCCGATCATGCTTGTTAATGTAAAGATCGATTATGTAATGCCTGTCTTAATGTTATGTCTCTTATTGTAACCGTGCTTGTTGATTTTTTTTTTTGAATCCTCTTTATAATATTTGTAAATTTACAAGCGCATAATATGCGACTTAAAGTCGACAAAAAAGGTGCATTTTATATTAAATGTAATAAATTTTTTTTAATAGAATTCATTTATACCAAATCTGTTTATTATTAAGTTGCGTAATGCTAGTTGGGTTTAAGGTTATTTTTTCCACTTTCTTTTTATACATACGGTCATGTTTATAAGCCAAAAAAACACAAAATAAAGTTTGTATTTAATCAAATTTCATGTTTTCACTGATTGCAAAATTTTATGTCACTTATTGTCTGTCTAGGTACTTAATTTACATTGGTGGAGCTGTACTTGCAGGATTTCTAACAGCATTTGTTGTGAAAAGAATTATAGCAAGCTCCAAGTAGGAGCAATTGAAGTGGTAATTATGACAATACTCTTTAGCAGCAAGCCGTATGTGTACGGTTAAGAACAAAAGTTAGACAATGGGAGGATGGTGCTTATATATGTTGTTGATTTATTTTCCAATATAAAGTGATTTTATAATTTAATCGATTAATAAATTTTTTATGGAAGTTGAATAAAGAATTAAGGATATGAAAAATTTATTTATTGCAATTTATTTGGAGGTTCACCGCATACTGACAATATCGCATGGTCAATGGACGTAGTAATTTAGGTTTAATTGTATTGGATGTCCAGGTAAATCTCAAAGAGTGTCAAAGTGCATTGGCAGTGTAATATGTGATTGGGAGGATATATAACTATATTTATATAATAGCGCCCTTAGGATCGTGAAGCTTTGTAATTCTTGTTGTGCACTTCAAAGCATTCCTTTTACAAAAATTTTCCAGTTTCATCCAAAATAACAAATGGGGTACAGCCCTGTTTCTAACATTAAACGAAATGGTTGAGCAATAGCAATAAAAAAAAAATAATTGCATTGAATGTCATGCTTGCGGCAGTATTTTTTGTCGTTGAAAATCGAATCTTGTCAACTGTATTCAATTTGTCCTCCGTATGAAAAGCAATATCAGTAAATTTGTTATTTAGGTATCGACGTTATACGTATAACAATGCAAATGGATATTTCTACTAATAAATTTCCAATTCCAAAATTTAGAGTGCTCCATGTGAAATAAACACAAATTTAGTGCTGTCTTCGTTAAGTGTAAACTAAATGTGAAAGAAAATTATACTTTACATCTTCACTAGGCCAATGAAAATATTGAATAAATAGGTCATCTATTGTGGGCGGTGAATGAATTACAATAACAGTCGTCGAAGTGATAAAGCGTTTATAAATTACTAGAAAAATGTCTAGGCACATATCCGCTGACTTAGTACAAACCCTAAATAACTCTTTACACTTATCTTCAACACTTGACTGCTGTGCCAAGGAGTTTGAACCCGCTTTTTGACGTCCCTCGCAGAGGATAACGTTAAAAAATTTAAGATCTTGTGCTCGCAGATAGAAGACTGATCATCAGGCATTTAACTGAGGTTACGGAGACCCAATTCAGTAGCATTCAACGAACCTTTACGAAGGAACAAAACAAGTGACATGCTGACATTTAAAAAGTCTTGATTCAATTTCTGATTGGTGGCGAAACATGGTCCCATCGTTTGCCGTTTTGACTACGAATAAGGTTGCTCTTGCTAAAATCACAGCTTCAAATTTTCAAAAAAATTTTGCAATTTTTTCGTCATTTATAGCCACAGCCTGAAAACTTACACACTGTGGGACATTCTCTCTTTTGCACAATATATTTATTGAAAGACCGATGTAGTATTTGTCAATTTTTGATACATTCTAGATAATTTGAAAATTGTTAAAAAGTAATCGATGATTGCTTTGCAATTGATAGTATTTTTCAACTACACATTGTTGACATGTTGAAATATTGATTCTTCCGTAACAATATCGTTAACAATAAAATAAAAATATCATTAGTCCTAAGGTGTTTGTGAATTTTTAATGATTTTGATATAACTAGAAATAACTTTTGATATAATCAGAAGTGACCTAGATTGATTATGGAGGATTTTTAAATGTTCAATTGAAGGAATGGATTATGCGGTAATTATGTTTTTTTAAATTTGCTCGAAAACAATTGAGAATAAACTTTTGTTGGTATTATAAACAGATTTTACACACTTCCCATGTAGTTACGAGTTTCCGTGGTGTAGTGGTTATCACATCCGCCTAACACGCGGAAGGTCCCCGGTTCGATCCCGGGCGGAAACATTATTTTTAATGCTGATCAAAGTCTTCAACTGAAGAAAACATTTCGGTCCAGTTTAGCACGTCCATATGGTTGTAATTAGTACATTCTCTGATACCTTCGAGAGGTTTGTGAACCGAAAATGAGTGTTAACAGCTTTCGCCATCTGTCAGAACAGATGACATTTGTTACAGAATGAATGCGGAGAAGTGGCGAAGAGAAGTCAAAGAATAAACAGAAGAAACCGTGTGAAAATAAAACGTCAAACCAGAGTTGGAAAGCAAACGGAGCACATCATCCATCTAAGTGCAGTGCAGTGCTGCCCTTCGTCTTTTTCCTGTACTTTTGATGAGTGCAATTAGCTGCCCGCGGATCGTTTAATAAAGTGTCGAACATGCAAAAATCTTCTCGCAGGCATTTTTCATAAATTTTGTGGAAATTCAATAATAGTTGTTCGAAGTCGCAACCATCGACACGTCGACCATATGTGAGACAGCGATAAACAGTGACCCTTTGAGTTATCGGAAAATTGGATCACAGGCACAATGTTTTCCGCTCTGAAGAAATTGACCTCGAGACAAGATGTCCCGAATGCCGTTCTGCCGGAAACAGTGGGGCAACCAATGTGCGGGTCGCTGCAGAAAAAATTCTCGCGAGGCGTTCAATACAATAGTAAGTATGAAACACACAATACAAGTGTAGCGTTGTTTACATTAGCAAAATATTGATAAAACAATATGTTCTTATTTGTGTTTCAGTGAAAATAATTATAAAAGGCGACAGAAATGTTGGCAAGTCGTGCCTGTTGCAACGTCTGCAGGGCAAAGGTTTTCTGGAAACATATGCTCCAACGGAGGAAATTCAAGTGGCGTCCATTCAATGGGCATTTAAGGCTACTGAAGATGTTGTAAAGGTGGAAGTATGGGATGTGGTGGACCGCGGAAAAGCACGTCCAAGACATAGTGGTTTAAAATTGACCACCGCAGCCTTGCCCGAAACGCCAGCACTTGATGCAGAATTTCTGGACGTTTATAAAGGCACGCATGGGGTGGTTTTAATGATGGACATCACTAAAGCCTGGTAAGTTTATTTCACACATCCATTTGAAAACAAGTTTGTTGCTAGTATGCTAGGCGAGAAAATCAATTCTTTTAAAGCTCTACGTTGTTAAAATAAACACAATGACTTCAGTAGGGTGATTATAAATTAAGACTTAACTTGTTGTGTAGACTGTAATACCTTGTCGTGTCTCCTTGAAATGGCATCGATGGTGAAACATATCGCACATGCATCCAGTTTACACCTTCATCGCGCTCCGCCCAGCTGGTTTGAAAGAGTAATTTGAACTATCAACTGGTCTACATCTGTTGTTGATCCTTTTATATTACTCCTTTATGTGGTCGCGTAATTTGTTCGTAGTTTACGGTCTGAGTGTCCGAGGTAAATATGTTATCATGGAGTAGTTAGTTTACATGCGCTACCAAACGTAAACTGTGGCAATGACAACGTTTGTTGTATATATGGATTTTCCAGGTGATTCTATAGTCAAAATTTAGGCCTACGTACTCGATATACTCCTTTGTTCATCTTCGGCTGTTAAATGTGTCAATGATTATCGTCAATTCCTTTTATATTACTGTCTGCTAATCTTATTCGATTACCTACGAAAATATTCCAATACGATATTAAGCGTACTTGACCCGATATTGAGGCAGAAATGGAATTTACAGTCCACACTGTGAAAACTGTCCAGTGTCGTCAGCGCAAAACAACCCTGTAGTATTGTTCCAGTTTGGGAATATTTGCCAAAGATCACATCTAATCCACGATGTAATATCTATAATGAGATCCTTCCATATTGTTTTCCAGAATTGTCTCATATTATTCTTCGTATGATTATATTCGCTTTCCCTTGAACTTATTTTACGTATGGTATAACTGTCATAAGTTCTTCAAAACTATATGTGTAGTTAGTGGATAGTTCGTGTAGTGTAAGGTTATCTACTTCAGGCCTTCATTTAAAGAAAAGAAAACAGCAATGAATTAGATGCTCACTGCTTTATTTTCTGTAGTTCCTTCAATATTTTCTTTTCATAAAATTTCTATTTGAACAGCAATTTAAAGTAATCCAAATGCCATTCCTTTGCAGGACATTTGAGTATGTTACAAAAGAGTTACCGAAAATCCCTGAAGAAATTCCTGTTCTCATCCTCGGTAATCATTGTGACATGGGACACCATAGAGTCATCACGCCGGGACAAGCAACCGCATTAATCGAAAGCTTGGGGGAGTAAGTACAATTAGATCCCGTGATTTGAATATGTTTCAGATGTATACTAAGTAATCTATTGTCCAGTCGCCCTGCTGAAGTTTTGTATGCAGAGAGCTCATTGCGTAATGGCTTTGGCCTTCGATTGCTTCACAAATTTTTGGGACTGCCGTTCCTGCGTCTTCAAAAAGAGAGCTTTCTGGCGTTACTAGAACGGAACAAACGCGACACGGATATTTGCAGTTTTGAAATATCCGAATTTTTGGTAAGAGTAAGGTCAAATCGCATTCGTAAAATTAAAAATAACTTTTCGTAGAAATCTGACGATGCTGATTACAACAAATTTTTGGATAGTTTATCGAACAGAAGACGGCAAATTGCAGATTCAAATTCGAGTGTTACATCTATTAAACATTCCACGAGTGCTGATCCAACTTCTCCTACATCGCCAACATCTTCATCCGATTTCAAGCCATTGAAAAGCATAATTGTCGGTGGCGGCCAACCTATTGTAATTCCAGGCCAAATTAACATAACGCAACAGGTGAAGTCGCCAAACAATGGTCTTAAAATTGCTACGAATACACTGCCGGCTACAACAGCTGAGTCAACAATGTCAACGACAACTTCTAGTCTCGTCTCGAGTTTGTTCAAAAAACCAGACATTAAAGACGCCAGCATTGTTCCAAATCTGCGGCGCATAAGCATTCAAGAACAACAGATAGCGAGCGTGGAAGAGTTCTGTCCCGATGAGGGCATTCTGGATAGAAGCTTTTTAGATGATATGAATGCTTCTGCTGGAGATAATACTGCAACCTCAGGAATTGTTGAAAATTTGGAGTCAGATAGTGAAGAGGAAACAGGAAATCCAATGGTGGCCAAATTCAGTGAAGATTTAGATGTAAACGAAACAGACGAAATGAACATAAAGCAAATGAATATAGATAGCACAGTCGGCACTAATCGAATTTTAAAAGAAAATCCTCTCGCTAAAGGCAGAAAAAATTCTGATGTAAATCGAACGGAACTATCTACACCGCCACGTAAATGTTCGATCTCAAGTGAAGAAATTCCGGTGACATCAACCACTATCGATTCAGCATATGGCGATGAATTCGATGGCTGGCTTGTGGATTCCTCAATTCGACGTTCCCCAGAAGGTGGCGAGGATACAAGCTCGATTCCAAGCGTTGTTCAAGATCTAACGCCCAAATTGAAATCAGATAGTGGCTCGGAAAAGAAGCACAAGCATAAAAAGAAGAAAGACAAGGATAAAAAAGATCGTGAAGAACGGAAAGAGAAGAAAAAGAAGAAACGTTCAAAAGAGAATGAACTAGAAGATTTTCTTAATGGAACATCTGATCCATCAGTAAATCGAATTGACGAAGCTTACGAAGCGCTTTAATAATTTTTCGAATTTTAAATAGCGTAGGATATTGTTAGTGTTATTATCTTGTTTTGAGATATGATCAAAATATGCGTATGTGTGCGAAAAACGACTCTATATTGAACTAAAGATGTTATAATTAAGCACGATTAAATGGAAGATGTGCAATTGATGAATCTTTAAATAGGAGGAATCAATTTTGTAATAGACATCGTTATAGCATATCAATGCTATACGAGTTTTAAAATTATTATATCCTACTAACCGAATAGTGTTAACAAATATTTAAGTATTATACGCGATTATGCTCTTTTCGGAAAAATCCATAATCAATAGAACAAAGGTTGTTCCTGTGCTTATCATGTGAAAAGAGAATACTGAACTCAATACATGCCAAATTTAGAAATGTTTTATTGTAAAACGACTCCTCAAAATATAACTTAAAATTTTCATGGTATCCTCATGATCCTCTTTTAGAATGTTTTAGAAAAATATTTTTAAACAAAATCCAAAGTCAGCTCACATGAATTCTAGATACTTTTTATCTACTTAACAACTTATCCATCATATTTAATATTTTCTCAAATTTCTATGTATAACCGCTAATGCTTGAGATGTGGAAATATTTAAATTGTGAAAAGCAAAAGGAAAAGTGAATGTGTAACATGTCTGTGTAAACTCCCCAAAAAATATTGAAATTTACGAATTTTCAAAACTATTCCAATTTAGTTGCTCTAGTGTAAGCGATGCAACTTTAGACTAAGGAAACAAATTCGACTGTTAGGAATCATTTATTTCAGTTTTTGTTACGTTTTCAAATGATTTTTATTGATTTTTATCCTGTGTAAAATATTTAATAAATAAACAATAGATTTTTTATTGTTGTTCTTCAGATAAAATTAAATAAATTAAATGGCATATATTTTAGTTAATGTGTTTTTGTTGTCGAATACCAACCGTTCACTACAGAACTTTGGCCGAGGCGGATTGGAGCAGAGGTTCATGAAAAAGTGATTTGGTCAGAATCACGCTGGACCTTAATAATTTTCCCGAACAAATAGGTGGGCTGATGCGCCGACACCAGAAACACGAGTTTAAATATGACTATCACCGCTGGAATTTGAACCAGGCATCTGTTGTGTAGAGATTAAATTACGGGAATGTACTGAGAGTTTAATACATTCTATACCTTATCAGAGTCTTAAGAAAAAAGTAAAATAAATGTTTTAGCCTTCACCATATCAACAAGAAAATACAACTATACACTTCAGCATCCTGGACAACAAATGAAGATCATAATCTTATCTCAGTTTAAGATGTGATTGAACTGACCGGAAGGCGAAAAAATCTTTGAGCGGGGGACAGGGTTGCGACGACGACGTAGCTAGCAATCATAATTAAGCTGGAAGGCTTACAGTACTTTCTCGTGGCGTTAATCCATACAGAGCAGAAAGAAGCGTTAATGGTCTGTATTGCTGGCTATTTGCCACATAGCCCAAACCAAGATAAAGAAACACTAGCGACGGATCATGACACAATACTTAAGACACTCTCGGCATCCCTCTGTGCTTTACTAGCGCTGGTAGCAACACTCATGAAAAACTCATTTAGAAAATAGTTTATTTTATCTTTGCTCGAGTTTTGTTACCTATTTTTCAGATCTACTACACTTGATTGTATCTTATTAGCCACTACGGTTCTCCTCTGGTTTCGCTTGGCACTGTTTAATGCGCTTGTTAGATTACAAAGGCTTACTATGAATGTTTTCATTCCCCAAAGGCTTACTAAATAATTCAATAAATATTTCCCCAAAGGTTTATTGAATAATTCAATAATAAGTGTTGGTAAATTTAAAGTCCAAGGGAAAAGAAAGACTAGAGTCATTAATAACGTAAAATTAAATAGACGATTTAGTTTTTAAATATATTTACGCATTTAGGTAGCTTAATATGTCACATTGAAAACGTTCTTTCTTAAATACATCGATATGTAACACACTTTCAATTTAAATTTAATAAATAGTTTTAACGCCTAAACGAAAATCAATAACACTTAACACATAAAGAAGTCCCGAAAGTAGTTTAGTTTCTTATCAGTAGCAGCTTATTGTTCACATTGATTTACCTACAAATCAACTGGAAAAAAAATTATTGTCGTTATTCAAATATTGTACATATTACCGTAAATTGAATAATCAACTTCTAATTTAAGAATGCATCCATTGCAAATATTTCTTGTATTTTTTTCTTTCTTTTTACGGTTTAAATTGTATAAGCTGTTGTGGAAGTCATATCAATAAATATTCGTCAATTAAATAGTAACAATATATGTTTCAACTTATTTATTATGTTGCTATAATCTAGTATATTTAATATACGAACGTGTATATATTTTCTGTTGTTTTTGGAAGACGTAATTCACATGTTCTTTTGGAAGACTTGGAGTAACTATAATCACATGATAGTCACATTCTCATGCAGAGTTGTTGTTTTGTTGATATTTTAAATTTTGTGCATTTTCAAATAAAGTTACTAACTACAGAGTTGGATGTGTTTTTTGCCTATGCCACATCATTTGAAATTATGAATTTGATTCTTCTTTTTGCTTCTTGTTCCTTAAATCTCTCATCTAGGACATCCAATAAGATATTCTTCGCAGAGTATATGATTTATTGATATTATTGTCAATATTTCTGGTAGTTTATTCGTCATTATTCTATTGTTTTCTTTATGCTTTTAATTGAACTGGAAGACAATGATTACAAATTCTTGTTATTTGCCTAACTTATTCTAAATTTATCAATAATGGTAATACTTGCTGCTATAATACTGATTTGTATATATATGTTATATTAATTTCTCGAATGAACTATATTGTATATTAAAATTGAACAGTTTTCTTTGTTATTCTTTGTGGAAGACTTTTGTGGAAGACTTTTTGACGTTATATAGTTATTGTCACAATTTTAGCATTGTTTCATATTTTCTTAAATTTCCTTAAAAATAAAAATTATATTGGAGTAATTTGTTTAATGCGTTATATTAGAATTTTCATGCTTATTTTTACTCATATTCTAAGCCAGATATATTAATATGACTAGGTTTTCGTATCCAATCAATAAAAAATTTAATTAAAAGAATTGGAAAAAAAGCTTAGCAAATTGTCAGTGAAAAATTCATTTTAAATATAATAATAAATTGAATGTAAGACTTCTAATAATTCTAATAAAAAACGAATAATAAAACTTCTGTTATGAAATGATGTTGGTATATATTATTTTGACCTTAATAAAAAAATTTTAAGATAAATATCTGACCAAAATAAAATGTTAAATGAATAAATATATGAAACACACTTATATATTTATTATTTCTATAATAAATACCATGACAAAATACTTCTACTTGTCGCCCATTAAAATAGGCATAGTGACGACTTCGCTGCTGTCCCGTCTCGTCAAATTCACTCCTAACCAACCATCAAAATTAATCAACAATAAAAGTATAAACAAAAAACAACCAATTATTACCTCGAGCTTACAAAAACAGTCTTGAATGAACAACTCTAAACGTGGAAAATTTGGAAGAGCTCTCGACTTAAGGAGAAATAGTTTTTAAGTAGCTATAGCAGGCGTAAGTGTCGGTGAAAACAGGATCGAGGAACAGTATAGTGATATTATAGAAGATAAAAAAGAAAGAGGCATTTAATAGAAGAAGGACGTGTGCAACAACTGTTACACGAATTAATAATGAAAGAAGTGTTCTGCGCGAAAAAGACATCATCAATGATTTCGAATTCAATAAATAAACCGTTGACATTCAAGATTCAACAAAAATCCAGAAAAATCGTTACACTTAACCAGAAGCGCGATCGTAGAAAAATAAGCAAATATGCGTATTGCAATTTGCTAAAAACAATCTCCCGCCGTAGTTGACTAAAATTAAAAAATTATACAAAAACATCCGAAAGGACCTCCGGCAAATAGTCAGTAGCAAATAAAATGTGCAAATATGTTCAGGAAAATGGGATCAAGGAGAGATGGACTAGTTATTTCTAATATAAGTAAATACCGCTTTTAAAAGCTAAACAAAGGAACAAAATAACATGGCTCAGAGTATCAATGAAATTAGAACAGAACTTAAAAAATATGGTGACAACAGGGTTCAAAATCCTGTCTGGGATAAAATGCAGAAGCCGTGGTAGTGGTACCAATCCGTTTCAGTCCCTATTCACAGAAGGAACAAGCTGCAGTGGTCAAATTATGGAGGCATACCACTACCCTGTACAACATACAAACTATTTTCTAAGATATTAGAACACTTTTGTCGCCATTCACGACGAACATATTATTGGACAATATCAACTCAGTTTTAGAGCTCGGGAAACAACCATCGAATAATTTTTCACGGTCAAACAGGTCCGGAGAAATGTTAGGAGCTCAAAATTGGTATTCCAAAATTTAGCGCACTTTAAACAAATATACGACAGTATCGATCGCGGTACAAGCAGCGATTGGATTGATCGACAAAAGTCAATGAAGTTATCGAAAAAAGAAGGCCTCAAAAAGGGATACAAATTTGAAGTCTGAATTTGGGTTTCTGAATTCTGATACAGGACTTACATATCTGGTTTTATTTGAATCTCTCTAATCCATTGTAATCCTGATACGATTTTGTCATGTTATTTATTGTTTCTCATTGGATTGAAATAAAAATCCTCGCACTCATTTTGTTCAACTATTTTAGTTCAACTAAGCATCAAATCTAAAATCGCTTGAAATGAGAAATATTTCAAAGGACTGAAATCGTAATGAAACATGCTTTCAAAGGATTGTTTCGTAATCGTTTAAATTGGTTACAATTTTTATGAATATTTAGAAGGCCTTACAACTTATAACGAATATTCAACAACAATTTTCAAAACAATTAAAGTGGTGCGATTGAGCGAATTTGTATTTTCTTATTTTGTTTTTTTTTTTATTTTTTTGCATATTCATGCAGAGTTAACGACTCAAAAATGTGTATGAACCGGAAATGGTTCTAACACATGCGTTCGAAAACCAACCAATCCAATACGACGATGACAAAAAGTTGAAAATTTTAAACACAGTTGAAAATAATTGTGAGATCATAAGTTAATGCACAGCAACATCTTCTGTTGAATTTTTTGACAAAACCAAACAAAATTAAGAATTTCACTTATACAAATTCTCAACACATCCACAAAAATGCATGAAAAACGTCTATTTTTAGAACGGAAGCCCAATTTCAAAAGCTTCTATAAGTGCTCGACCCGAATCATAAATGCCGATTACAGCAAACAGAATCCCTAAGAAAATGATAAAATAATCATACGCGATTTGCTTCTGGTCCAATAGGTGTCCTTTAATTTTCAAATGGAAATAGCATGGCCAAATGAAACTCAACATAGTTCCGGTAAAGCTCCCAATGAAGCCCATCAAGATTGAAAAGTGTGGTATAAAAACAGCCATTAGTATTGTACCAAGAATCACTGTTACACGAAATCCTAGACCCCATACCTTCAACTCACCGTCCAAATGCCAAATTGTTGGAAATTTCGTTTTCGGTGGACCACGAAAGAAGGCTCGTTCGAGAAGTTCGCAAGCAGCATAGTACGGAAGTGGATAGCTAAGAATTGCTTTCAAGACAAGAAAGAAATTCACCATACCTTTGAATCCTTGTGAGTGTAAATTATTGGTGATAACTTGTTGAGTGTCATTTTGGAACGTGAGAAAACAAATATAACCAAAAAGCGACTTGAAAGCCGCTGCAGCAATATGGGACCAATCCAACATCCAATTAAATTTGGAACGATCTTCCATGTTGCCTTCCAGTGTAGGCAAGAATATTTGCGATGTATAAGAGAACACGATAACTCCAAGTGATATTGGAAAGTTCGCCATATCTATACTCCATTTGACCTTAGACCAGCCCCATTCGCCTATTTCGAGTAAGCAATACCCCAAGATGACGGCATTGATTACTAAGTGCGACATGGTACACCAAAACGAAAGTAACGAAACCATGCGCAAGGATTTCAGAAAGCCTAAGGGTAGTAGGAATATTCCAATGAACATCATCCAGGATCTAGTGTCAAGTGAGCCTTCGGGCCAAGTGCCAGCCATCAGATCCCCACACACGACCACATAAAGGATGCATGTCATAAGTAATTCGATGATTTGGGCGATACTTACAGCTCTTGCGCCATATTTGGGCCCAAAGCAAACTTTAGCAATTGCAACATAGCTATCCCTTACTCGAACTGGTTCTCCTGTATTTGGATCAGGTTCATAGAGACATTGAACCAGTACCTTACCGGTATAACAGCAAATGTGTGCAATGCCAACCATCGCAATAATCGCCCAGTAGCCACCTCGTAGCACTGCAAATGGAAGCGAAACAATAAACATTCCCTGAATAGCATTCGTTACATTCCAGGCTGCTTGGAATTCGTTGATTTTGACGTCAGCACGACCTTCTCCTTCACATGCAAAGGAGCTCTCAGATGATGCAAGGCTACCTTGTCTGGAATGATATAAAAATGAGATGAAGATTAAAATTAAATGAGCACAACTTTAACTAATGGATTTGGACACATTGCGGCCAATGCAACTATACTTCTTCCACCGCTGTTTAGATAGGTGATCAGGACTAACTCGGCCAGTAAATGAACTATAACCGAGCAAGACTAAATGTTGTTGTCCGATCTCCCAAGTTATTTAAAACACATTTCTTGACGGGCTTGTGAAAAGAGAGCGGCATTTAATTTGACTCACCTATACCCTCCGGATCTCTGATAGCCCTGATCAAAATCGTTTCCAATGAATGAAGTGTGCGCCATTCCTCCTTCTCTTTGGCTGTCGCCATCTTGTTGCATATAACCATTAGGATTCCTGAATGGATTCAATTCATGCGTTTCACATGGTGCCTCTGAAAAAGAATTAATTACAATTCATACAATACCAAATGCAATATAAAAATAAAACAGTTTACCTTGTGTATCAGCAAATCGAACATTTTGAGGTCGTGGTGGAATGGGTGGGGGTCCACCACCTAAATCGCCAGCCGGTTGTTCATATTCTCCCTTCTTCTGTTTGTCGGGCATTTGCTGACGCACTGTTTGCAATGCCACATTCAGGACATTGGAAACAGGTGGCAAATGCATTGATCGGACTTGATTTAAAAAGGACATGTTGCCTTCTATGTCGCTCTCCTTAATCACTTGTTTCTAAATATTTTACGAATATATATCGATTTTTTTTATTTCGGTACACTTTCTTTGTTTCCTTATTTTTCGGTGGCTACGATTGCAGTTAGAGAAGCACAATTCACTTAACAATTCAATGCAATAAATACATCCTTTACAAAATGGAAGAGCGAATTTGATATGTTTCAAACTTTTTGATTTTTTCTAGCATATTAGTATTTACATTACTATGCACTATATATTAAACTACGTGACCTATGTGTATTAGAATGTCGATAATGTTCGCATGATTTCAACTAATACATTCCACATTAAATTATTTCTTAAAAAGGATCATGGACTTTTCAAGTTTCGCAATTTTGTCGAAATTTTCTCAATTTAAACAAATACGAATTTAAAGTTCAACCAAACAAAGTCAATGCAAAGTCCCGCATATGAAAAGAAGTCCTTGCGGGGAATGATACAGAGAAAGTTTTTCTTGCTCACTTGCGGAAAACTCCTTACGCAACCATTTTTTCTTCTGTTTTTCACAAACTATCACAACTATGAGCTTGAAAAGATAAAATACGAGAGTTTCGCGTGTATTTTATAGAATAAACTAAATTTGAAGATCACTTTTCTTCCTTACAAGATTTTATGTGAAAATAAGACGGCGACAAGGGAAAATCAAGAACCGATCAATCTGGCATTTCTCACCCTATTCCTTTTCATTCGTATAAGAAGAAGGACGAAGATGAATGAGGATGCTGCGTGTACAAGATGATTTTTTCGGAAATGCTATTGAGTATGTTTCCCAATTCTGCGCATGGAATTCGCAGATTCTTGTCCGAGACACATGTTTGATAAAAAGGTGTGCAACTTTGAGAAGGATAAATATTTGAAATTTTGTTTTTACCATTTAGGGAATTTTTGAACCCTGAAAGATTTATGTCCGAGATCATGATGTAATTTATATAATTAAAATACATCTCATCTACTTGATTTCTCTTAGAAACTCCGTATTTCGTAAAGGAGTTTTTGAACCTCCGATTGGAAGCACCCTTTTGAAATAAACATAGTGATTGCAATCATGTTTCGGCCGCCTGCATTTCAGTACTCTTCCGCTTCCAATTATATTATTTATTTTCTTTAAGAGTCTTATTCGACGTATTATCATCTGTTTTTGCTTGGAAGGCGAGAGCTACTTACGTGCCAAAAGCGCAAGACTATGGACGGTGCCTCCCGTCGACATTAAACGCCTCTACTAGTAGTTTACTAGTCGCTCGCTTCTGGCGGATTCCCGGTGGTCGGTGCGACTGAAGATCTGACAAACCTCGGCTACATGCAGATTCCGGTGCCCAGTGGATACTCTTCTTACCTTAAAACTGAAAACATGAATGAGCAAGTAGGGCTCACTTTACTAACCAAACCATCATCTCATTTTCCTACATAATCCGTTTACCTGGACGCTTTCATCTAGGTGAAAAGAACAAAATACATCAAGACATCAACCTGGTTAAATTATTTGCGAGTTACCAAGAGTTGTTTATGACAAATCAAAGGAAGAATTTATGCAGATACATAAGAAGCCATTCGTTGGTAAAACTGTGATCCTAAGGCCAGGCGGAAAGTGAAGGAAACCGTTTGACTGATTTTGTGTACGAGGAAACTACATCATCGTGATATACAGAATTGGAGGACCCGTTTGATGGGCTTTGGTGCTACTAGGCAGCGGATGACGGCATACAAGTGATTTCTGCACACAAAAATAAAGTTTAAACGAATGGTATACAATTCATTTATATTTTCTATAATAAAAAGTTATTTGATAACATTTCATTTTACATTAAAAATATGGAGAGACGTGTTTTGTTTTTAAAAAATATATTTCTATCTGGGATTGGGAAAATAGCATAAAAACTGCAAAATTAACTAAACTTAATTATTACTACATACATTTGATAAAAAATAAAATAAATCACTAATTGCAACAATCGACAATCAGAAAATAATTACAGCACAAAATAGACGTATCGTACCCAATACGTTTTGTTAGTAATAGTAGCAATCAAATGCGATTTTAAACATTAAATCCAGAATGTTTAAGGGCTTCTCACATAGTATTCCCATTTATTTCATTTTCATCAATTAAAGTAGGTTTTCGGAAAATCTTAAGGATTAATATCGTAGCTATATTCTCATAATATATTAAAGAAGTAGTGTATAAAAATGTCTGCTTTCTTTCAAATATTGTTCCATTTAAGTTTCCATCATGTATCACCTAAAATTATTTCGTTTAAAAGACATAAGAACAACGAGCGTCTAAGCGTTTCCATCTAGTCATTCATATCGAAATCTTTTTCCCAACTTTCATCTGAAGTTGATGACGATATTTCATCTTTGTTGAAATGATCCTTTTCAACTTCTAATGAGCTATTGTTTTTTGATTGGTTTTGCTTTGCTGCTTTAGCGGCGGACTGTTTGCTGTCGGATTGTTTGGCGGAATTCTTATGTTGTTGTTTCTTTTTGGCATCTGCCGATGTTGTCTGTCGTGCGACATTTTTTTCTGCTTTCTTTTTTTGTTGGCTTTTTTTCTCAGGCGATGAACTTGGTGTGGATTTTGGCGTTGAAATCTGTAAGACACGTAAATGTATAGGACAAAGATGCGTCTAGTTTTCTACCTTTGTGTCATTAATGGCAGCTTTGTCGTTCAATACAATACTCTTTCGCTTCTCTCGTTCCTGTATTTCCTGTTCGTACTGCTCTAGCAGTCGAGTTTGTTCCTCTTCAGATAGTTCAACATTTGACGGGATTTCTTCTGCTTCCCAATTGATATCATCTTCGGATAGCTCTTTCTCAACAGGTTTTGATTCTTCCTTTTCAGGTAAATCGCCTTTTTCCTCCTTATCGTCTTCGCTACATGCCAATTTCGGTTGCTCGGTTTGAATGATATTCTTACGAGGCGATACTGGTTGCGTGGAGTTTACTTCCGATTTCGCTCTTCGCTCGGCAATTTCCGCATTAGCGAGAGCATCTTCAAGCAATGCACGTTTAAACAGGTACCTGTTGGAAAAATAGATCCATATATATAACTAATAAAACTTACTAAACCCCGAGCTCACACATACCTCTGCCAAAACTCCATGTGCGGAATTTTATCCGGGACCAGCGCTACATATTTTTCATTCAAAATTTCACTACCAGCCAAATGACGTGCAAGACGATTTTGCGTAAACTGATCCTGATCCACTACCTCCATCCACATTTTATATTTGTCAACCAGCTCATCTCTGGGCTCCTCCAAGTAAGTCTTGTCGTTTCTTTGTAAGTCAGCTAAATGTTTTTGGAAACCGGTTAGCGTTACTATTCCATCATTTGTTATAAGAACAGCTTCGGCTTCGTCATCTTCCAGTGATGGTATAAGCGCTTCAGTTACTTGACCGAAAAATGTACTAATGCTTTTCTTTACTGTTCCAACGGTTGATTCTTCTTCATCAAACTAGAAATTCAAAAAATAACTATTCTTCTTAGTTGTACGTTGTTTATCTGTGCAATCTTAATTGAATCTTAATTGAAGAAGATAAATTATTTCAAATAAATACAATGTCCACATCAACTGATGATCGAAATGATTATGACGTTTCGACTTCAGGACATTCAGTGAATATTTAGTAATACTTTCTGCCTCTACGGCGAAAATTCTACCAAATATTGCAGTTCTTGGGTCGCATGTTCACGAGAATGTCTACAACAACAACTGGCAGTCTATAAATAGTTTAATCAACAAGGCTCAAAAAAGATCTCAAACATTTATTATGGATGAACATAATCCACAAGCAGTATGA
This sequence comes from Stratiomys singularior, assembly GCA_954870665.1. Classification (NCBI taxonomy): domain Eukaryota; kingdom Metazoa; phylum Arthropoda; class Insecta; order Diptera; family Stratiomyidae; genus Stratiomys; species Stratiomys singularior. Next base: position 4,371,895 of record OX940881.1, on the reverse strand, counting down.
ATGCAAGGATTGAAGGTATTCCATTATATTCAAAAATAAATGAAATCTGCAAACAATGCTTGAAAGCTATGTTAAAAAATCTCTAATAGATATCTCGACCATAGTTTGATTTTCAATTCTTCAAGGTCCTTGTTGTCTGTTATTGCAAATTGAATATGTATTAAAGAAAAAAAGTACTGATAGCATGAAATTTACTTCAACTTTTTGCGTAATGTTATTATCAGTCGTTTCAAATATGAAAAACATGCTCGTCCACCAAAACGCAAAACAAACACTCGTATCACGGTGCAGACATTCTACAAAAAAATTCGCAGCTCAACGAAGATTAATGTTGCTTGCAAGATGCAGGCGACAAACGATTGCATTTTCCCAAGTTGGCGTCCGAATTGTTTAAACAATAATCAACTCTTATCATTAACTTATGAGATATCATTCTAAACGATAAAAATGTGGCTGGTGCCAATTTCATGGCTCGACCAGCATCCAACAATCATAGATATTTCAGATAGCACACAAAGACTTGCTCCGTTGCGACTTTCCAAAACAATGAAAAGTAAACACATCTCGCAGTAGCTCCCACTTACCTTTAAGGTGTTTTCTATGGCGGCTCCAACGTACGATGCTTCTGTTTTTACGGCCGTTGTCAATTCATCCAGGTCTTTCTTCACCGCCTCGAAAACTGTGGACGTCTGTAAATGTGAAATGAGCTCATTATAAATGCTGCGATTGACCTATTTTTCAGAGAAAGAGCAAAAATTAAATCGCTTTTTTCGCTGACCTTTGCTTTGGCCGAATTATACCACGAGCCCCACCAACTGCCATTAGGAAGTTCTTCCTTGCTGCAAAATCGAAAAGAAAACTCACGGTAAGGTCATGCTTTGATTTTAGTCGAATTTTCACCAACATTCCCACGTTAAACGCTAAAGTAAATCTCATGTTTTTTTATTGACACGAAAACCTACCCTTCTGCCATCTTTCCTGGCTTTATATAAATTAAATAACACACTAGGGAACTTAACGAACGGGTAGATGATCGATCAAATACACAATGTGATCAGCATTTTTCACGCGGACACAGAAATTAACACAACTAGAAGCTTAGAATCGCAATCCTTTCACTTGAGCACGAATGTTTTCCTTTTACGCATTTGTCAACCACACGGCCATATTGAATATAATGTCAACGATTCTACATATGATTCGTGTTGTTTCGTACAACATTCGACATGCGTTTATTTACTATTAGGAGATATGCTCGAGAATTGTATATAATTCAACCGGTGTCAAAGCACCTGAGTACCAGGTGATTTATTGTTTACGATCAACCAACCAGAAGATTTGTCTCAAATCGGTTCAAGGGTTGTATGTAGTTCTGTATGCGTAACTGAGTGGATTAGATTCACTGAATTAATAATCCATTTATAAGAATGTTATAACAGCAGACGGCAGGCATGAAAAATGACTTCCTTGATTTACGTGAAGCTTTAACAGGGTGATGGAAAGAATTGTGCATTTTTGATGTATTTCCAAAATCAAAAGATAGGTAAGTGAATGGAAAATAATTGATGAATTTATAGATATTTATAAAATAAAAATGGTATGCTTGTGGTCTGAAGGGCATGGCCGTATTGGGCTGTGGTGTCGCAGAGATTATTAATCCATTTCGAAGTATTGTTGCCGTTTCATTCGTCACGTCAACTGCTGTTTGTTAAAGGGTCCCTTTTCCTTTTTGTACCTATCATTTGTAGCTATATCACAGTATTTATAATAACTTCTACCTTCAAATAGTATTTCTACCAAAATATAAGAAACTGTGAATTATAATCAGCAATACATAACATTTCCTTTTCTATGCTTCGAAAATCATCTTACTATTAAGTTTAAATGATTTATATACAGATTTGAATGATTTAGAGAACTTAGTGAAGCGTATTACAGATTAACTAAGGACAAAAATATGTTTACTACGCAGTTCCTATTATATAACAAGCACATAAATAATTTATTAGCATGCTTAAATGTTCTCAAGAGGTCATCCGGCACTTGAATAAAAGTTTCCTTAATTATAATGCTATTTAACTTACAAGTTTTTTGTGCTTTTAGTAGCGTTGCACTGTTCGACTTTGTCGCGAATTTGATCTTCGATTCCAAAAAGGCCATCATATTTCTTCGTAGAATTGTTGACTATAAGGTGAAATTAGAAAAATGATGCATAATACCTCAGCAATATTACTCTCATTCATTTGATAGCCACAACTGGGAGGACCGTGTCCAGCAAAAGATAAGCAAAAGAAAGGTCCTCTGGCTGACGCTTCGAGTCGCATGATGACGTTTCGAGTCGATAAGAAAATAAAGAGGATAAGTTGGAGTTATGTGATAAGAGGTACTTCACGGAGTTAAGTAGTCTTCATCTGAAATCCATTAAAATTGTTAAAGTCTATAAGTTTACAGGTATAGAGAATGGTTTACCAAAATTTATGAAAAAAGATTGAACAGGAAAATGAAGTGTATAATATATGCGTATGCGTATAATATATTAAAAAGTGTTCCCGCTTCCATCTTGAAGCGGCGTTGGATCAAGCTTTGATTGCTCGAAGTATATGTTTCTACTGAAATGAACGAATTTCGTCTCTCGTTCGGAAAGGCTAGTAGTATGAAGTATTATTTTATATGCGAAAGGTGAGTTTAAAAGGCATTAAGCGACATTTTCCGCTAAGAGGAATGCAATTTCAACTATGTCAGTTTGGTTTAATTTCAAATCTTGACATTTTCCAGATCCACATACGCTGATACATTCGTTGGTCGGTAGATGTACTTGCATATTGCGCACATTATAACAGTTGCGATATCAGCTGATTTCGTGCGGGGCAATCAGACAGACGATGTAAACAAATCGGTGTAGTACTGTAGGTTAATTTTGATACAAATAAGTCTTGAAAATATGTCTCGATTAATTTTATGTCATTTCCGTACTTTCTCATCTAAATCTGCAAAATCAGTCCTAAACTCAGGCGAACATATTAAAGCATATAACTTGGAGAACAAAGCCTTATTCGGACCTGTAAAAAAGTCGAAGAAAACAATTGTTGTGCAAGCCCCTACAGTCATAAGACACGATAATGTATCTGAAAAATCATCTGAAATGTACTGGCTGCTGGAACACAAGCCAGAATTCTCTACACAGCGTCAGAAACGGAAAACAACTAAGAAGAAAAGTTTGATGTCATCCGAATCAGCAGTGGATGTCACGCTAGAAGGTTCTTCAAATCATTCAGCCGACACTTCAGTTGCTACCAAAGATGCACAGCGAGTAGTGGAAATACCTTTTAGTAACAAAGGCTTGAAATCGATGTTAAATTTTCCACTGTTGGCCAGTGAAGTAAAAAATTATCCAGAGGCAACTGGAAATTATGCTTCTACTATGCCATCCGTTGGGAAAGTTTTACAGACCACAATGCCCGAGACTTCGAGGAAAGCCCTGATCGCGTGGAAGTTGCAAAAATTAACAGAACTGGGTGAAGCTGGGTTCCAACAAATGCAAGAAGGTAGGTTAGAACTTTTAAGCTCTTGCGTTTTTGCTGTATTGAAAGTGCTTTCGCAGCCCAACTAAGGGAAGGAAAAAAGTTTCACAAGTCTTTGGAGGACTTTCTGAGTACAGGAGCCGTACCCGAATGGGATTCGGATGTTTATACACTTTGGCAAAGCGTTTCTCCGGTTTTAGAGCAACTACAACCTAAACTTCAGTTTGCTGAAAAAATGATTGATCATCCGTTTTTGAAATATCGGGGAGTGGTGGATTGCGTGTGCTCAATAGGGTATTTAAAATTCTCTTGATTTTAGCATTTAAAAGTGAATACTCGAAATTCGTGTATGCTAACCGCAATGGGTGGTGTCTGTGTTGGTTACAGATGCGATACAACAGTAATCGAATGGAAGAAGTCAGAAAAAGTGAAGGCTACAATTGCATCAACATTTGATGCACCATTGCAACTATGTGCGTATTTGGGAGCTTTATCTGCGGATCCAAAATATAAAATTGAAGCAACCAAGGGATATGTGATAGTAGCTAATACTGAAGGTAAACCAGCGCAAGTTCATCGAATGGATAATGTCTTGCTGCTCCGATACTGGAGGCAGTGGTTGTTACGTTTACAGGAATTTTGGATTCGGACACGTGATGGAACGCTTCCGGAACCCATTTGATCTCACACATGGGAATATCGTTTCCTATTGATGAAAGAAATACAGGCTTGTTTTTATATGAGTATATATACATTTCTAAAGGAATGACGCTTTCAATATTTATTTCTAATGTTTTATTTAAATGACAAAAAAATCTCTGTATGTTATTTCTCTAAATGGATCTTATTTTTCCAATTTTAAACCACGAATCCATGAGAAAAGGCACATATTCAATGCTGTTTAATTGATTAGAAAGTATGCACCACCAGTGATTGTGATTTATGACAAGATTGTGTTGTTAAAAATGGGTACTTGATAGTAACGAACCAAGTCCGTTTTAAAATACCGTTCTCCTCACGTATTTGATCGTATTATGCAGCAATTACTGAAGTATAACTGGAATTAACTACCATAGCAAATGACGCACAATCGTGGAAACAGATAGTATGCACTTTACTATAGGTCATCTTCAAGTCCCCCTACAATATCTGGAACGAAAATATACAAGTCTCGACCCATACAACCGCATGATATTCTGATATTCATGATTGTTCTTCACGATTTTTCGATTACTGGTCTATCAGACTTGATAAAAAAGAATGTTTCCGCACTGAATGATCGCATAGAATTTTTATATAGGTCTTATAATGAAATGTGCTTCCTTCACGGAGGCGTTTTGCCGAGGAGTTTCCCGATCATTCCTGATCATTTGTTTTCGTTAGACGTCTCTCTGATTTATGCCTGTTTTTGTTCAGACATATAACACATAACTTAAAATTAGCTTTTAAATTCAACAGGAAAGCATTTGTATGTTATATCTCACAGTGAAACTTTTGCAAAAGCAGATATTGATTTCCCAAAGAAAATATGCTAATGTAGTTAAACAATTAAACGCAAGATTCTACCACGATGTATTGAAAAATCACAAAGAGAGGAAAACGGTTGGTTTTTGTGTGAGCGACGAATAATTTATTAACTGTGACCAAACGGTTCAATCAATGATTTCGATCGATCAACGATTGAAAATGAACGGAGTATTCCGATGAGCACGAACGGTCACGGTTGAAAACTATTCCCTTAGGTAAATTACGTAAAATAATACACAGTTACAAAAAGGATTCCTTCTTTATTTCTCTTACGTCATACGCTTGCGACTTTAGAATGTTTCTAAGATTGAAACTGACCTCAAAGCGGAATTGAAGCCAGAAAAATGGGGAAGCATCTTTCAATTGGGCATTGAACTGGGTGTTGCAAACACGAGTCAAACACATGTGAAACGAGGACAAAATGCTATTGAGAAGATTGATTTTCAAATAAGCTTCAGAACGTGTGTTCTGAAGGAGTTTGTATGTTTTGAACCTTGACGAAGAATAACACGAGCGCGATGCACATCTCTTTTGTCATTATTTAAATATTTAAAGCTACCTGGCTTCAATCAGTTGTACTTGAAACTAATGTGATTATCTGCATGCAATTGAAATATTTGGTACCATTGATTAGAAAAATTAGAAGACACGTTCATCAGTCAACCCATCTTAAAAAGCTTCATAGACTGTAATGTATTGTTGTGTCCTTCTGTTCACATATGTTCGTTCTGTAAGTAAAACAAATAATCTTACATACGCAGAACTTTCAAGGTGACACAATAAGAGAATGTGCGGGCTTTCAATCAGGCAATGTGTAATTGCCATCATTATCAATTATTAGAATCTAAGAAGAAAAATGTCGGATAATTTCTTATTTATACATGTGTTTCGATTGGATCGGGATGTTCAAGTTACTTTGTGACATTTAAACAGGTATAGAATATAGGTTCTGGATATTTTTTTATTAAAAGTTATTCATTTGAAACACTTCCACTAAAAATTCATTTAAACCGAACTATATGCAGCCTTGACTTTTTTTAAAGTTGGCCGTGTTATTAGGAGTGTGGAAAATTTGTTTTTACGTACCCAAGTTTAGTTACAGATTTCGATTATTTGTAAGGGGCAAAAGTGTGACGCGCATCATCGCCTATTAAAACATTTACGAATTAAATACAACAAATCACAACAGATGTACAATATCTTTCCGTTGCTATTTAAATTCAAACATAAACTTATCGAATGGGATGTGATGAACTGTTATACACATACGCCTGCTCACTCCGTCCAAAGCATTCAGATGACAGTTCGTTAGTCGCGCGTTCGTCAAAGAGAAACGGTTTTCAAAATTTTTGTTCTCCAACTGGCGTCGTTTTCGCGATTATTTTCGTCATCGTCACAGAAAGACTTTTGTGGGGAATATTTTTATAAATGTTTTAAATGACAATGACTCCGCCGCATATGGATTCACCTTTAAGGCGATCTGAGGTTGGAGCATTTCGAACTCCAGTTCAAACGCCAGTGATTGTAAGTCTTTTCCGCGTATTTTCTATACGGACGGTGGAAAATCCATTCATGGGTTCCACTTGACATATAAACATCGTATGACGTTTTGATGTCAAAAGTGGATTTTTAATTTGTCTAATTTGATATGAAAATTTGTGTTTCGGATATAATTGAAGGCACAAAACAATTGAGTACAGTGTAAATATTGAACAGTGCTAAATAATGTTTGGTTCGATGTTAGTTTTAATGCGATTGGAGTGATGAGAATGTGCCGTACGAATTGGTGTTTTGAAAGGATTCTAACGGTCTTGGTTTCCTTATTTCTTACAGAACGACGATGAGGCGGAACGTCGGGAAGCACGAAGAAGAACGGCCACCGATTTGCCAAGTCCTTCGACGACAGTGGAAGACAGTGAAACGTTGAAGAATTGCTTGCAGCAGTGTAATGATGTAAGTATCCTCGACGATTGGATGGTGCTGGATCTCGCGTGAAGCAGAGAATATTTAAAATACAAGAAATTAAAACAGCTAAATGCAACTGTTGATTCTCGTTATACGTTCATTCATATTTATTTGAAAATAATTCTGGAAGCAGGTGACTTGTGTAACTTAAGTCATGTTTTAATTGATCAATTAAACTGTGACGTCTGTGCCCCGATTATGTGAATTTTCCCCTGAGTTATCTAAACTGCCTGCGTCTGCGTCAAGCGAATAACGTTTCGTAGTACTATACTGTATGTAAGATGAATGGTAAGGAGTGAATTGCAGGATCTCTGGGATCCTCGGAGAGGATGCGTAGGTCTTCAGCTTATCAAAAAGTTACTTTAGCTTTAGCATTATGGTTGTCTCGAAGGCAAGGTTGGTTCCCTTGGGGATGTGATGAATATTTCCAGCTTTGTTGCTAGTTGCCAAATTAAATTATCATTTCTCAACGCCTGAAGTTGCTACTAATTTTTCATTGGACTCACCACTAGCAGCGCTGGCTTTCCACTGCTTCATTCACCTCCGACTCTTGCTATATTTGTGCAACAAATTCGATTTCTGTCGTTTTCGGCGGCTTTCTTTTCGTATTTAGGCAGAAAGCCGGAGCGTTCACAAAAATCAGGCTCCATTATTAGGAGACAAACAACGTCTTAGCTAGAAAAACAGTCTATAGAATCAACAAAAAGGCTACAATATGAATTGGAAACTGGTGCTCCAAATTGAACACTTTCAATGGATTCAAACTGCAGCAGTGAGACGAAAGTGAAGCATCTAGCCTAGGATATCGAGAGTCTCACGATGCGCTGTTAGCTGGCCCCGCATATAACCCAGTACCGCCGAATTTTGTTAAATCGGAGGTCTTCATTCATGTCTGCCGAGACGGGAAACAACAAGCTGGCTGTTTAGTTGAAAACCGTTGACGGAAAACACATCGGGCTGCACCCTTAATTATTAACCGACCATAATGAAGCTCGGAACATTCTCGGCATTGCATCAAAAGAATGCAGATGTGACCGCTTAACCACTCTTGCACTCCTATTTAAGGGGCGCTTAAATAGGAGTCGAGCGGCAGACTTGATATTTTCTCTACGAGCAGCTACGGAAGAAACTGCACTCGTCCACGGAAAGAGTGTCCTCCAAGAATCAAGTCCGCATGGCCCATGGTCTCTCGAGCGGTCATGCCGGCAGTATAGGAATTGACACAAGTGGCATGTGTAGAAGCTGCGGGTAAATATGGGAAAGTGAGATTTTGGGTCTTCGGTTATGTAACTATCCACAGAGCAGAAGAAAGATACTCGATGGGCGAACCTTATGCTTGTAAATATAGTGCAAACCAAATCCTAATGATGTGAAAATGTTGGTAAAATAAATATTTGTCATTTTTACTTTGGCATGAATCCAGTGTTGTAATGATCTAACGGAAATGAACGAAAGGGCAAACCGATGGCAAAAACCATCGAAACCATACACGGAAAATTGCAAAAATGTGAGGTAGTCTGATTCTCTGCTCGTTCAGCCAAATAATCCGTGCAGCAATCAAAACTTATGATTTGGAACGTTTTTCAACGACTTTCATTGATAGGACATAAATACAATATTTTTTCCTCCCTTCCAGAAATTAAGCCGTGATAATGCATGGGCTGTATCCGTTATCGACACACTTTCGGCGCTAATGTCCAAACATCACAAAGCATTAAACAATTTCAAAGTAGCTGGATCATCTTTGGAAGCATCAAGTCGAGTTTACGCACTACGAGTAGATTCCGTTCATTCAGAAGTGCTGCGTATGACATCAGGATTAAATAAGCAAAAAGGTAAGTCGTTGTCGTTGTTGATAATATTGCAACGGAAGAGTACAATATCGATCTAAACAACATTTTCGGACGCAGTAATTGATGAAAATAACGATGATGAACCTCAACAACAAGAAGGCAATGAAAAGAGCGGCGAAACTGGACCAACTGGTGAATATGAACCACCGACAAAAAGAAAGAAAAGAACAAGGAAGCCCGTTTCGACTATCACTAAAAATAAGGAAACGATAAATGCACCCTTGGACACAAATCCGTTCACTGATCCGATTTTCGCGAAGTTAAACTCGGGCGTCGGTAATGTTAGTGGATCGAATCGATTACTGCAAAACGTTCTCCATTCGGTGGACTCTGAATTAAGATTACGGTAGGACTAAAATTTTGTAAACGAAGCTTGTTATGATAATTTTGAATTGTTTTTTTTTGCCGTAGTATGAATTTTCCATTTTGGGATCCTGAAACTCCAGACCCACTAGAATATCGAGAATATCACGATTACTCAAATTTACCACATGTGGATGGAGACATGTTTGCTAACCTGAATCTTACTGGCACTTTGTTGCGTCCACAGTTGTCGGGCTATAACATAACGGATACGCCCGCGGAACAAGATGAGTAAGTGCAGCGTAAGTTATTTTGTAGAGAACGTAATTTTCATTGAATGTTTGTAAAGGGGGGATGATAATCAAGAAAGTTTCGCCGCTCCAAATATGGACGATGGTAACGATCAGAATTCACAAATGGCAGTAGCTTTTGATATAGATGCTGCGGTCGAAGCAAATCAGGCAGACACCCAACAATTCATTGACGTCGACATGGGTAAATCTTAGTTTGATGAAAAAATAAGACAATTCTCTAATGTTTTATGTTTAGGCGATTTTGAAGAACTCACAGTTGAAGAACAAATTGCAATAAACAACTGTAAGGGTCTTCGACGTGCACCAGTGCTAATAGAAGATATGCGACCCGTCGACTCGTCGTCATCGACATTAGAGTATTCATATCGGCCGTTAGATAAGATTAGTCAGTTTTGGGCTGGCCCATCACATTGGAAATTTAAGAAAAGTCGCAATAAATCGTTGAGCTTAGCACAACGTTTTTCCTCAAATCAAAGTGATAATGTGAGGAAGCAAAATATGCGCGAAAAGCGCAGACCACTGAAATTTCGTATGCAACCGTTAGCGTTTCTGGATCAGGATAATCTGTTTCAAAAATTGGATGAAAAGAGCAAATTGCGGAAAGCAAATATTCAGAAGAAATGGGACGCGAAAAAATTGAAATTGCCGACAGATTTACAAATTGACAAGAATATATTCGATGTGTATAGTCATGCGCCGGGCATTCAAGTGATGGAAGAAATAGAACCAGCTCTTTCGCTTGGCATTCCCGACGGATCAACTTCTGATTATGACAATCCGATTGACGCGTGCGATAACATTCCAACGGTAAGTTTTGAATGTTTTTTCGTTTAACTTTTATGCAAAACTTTTCGTTTTTGATCTGATTAACAGGACGGCGATATGGATATGGACGGAGATGCTGGAATGCCGGATGATGAAATCCTGGGCAATGAACGTGTAAATCAGACAGTGATGGAGATTGCAACTGACTTTGTTGGTGCACCGGATAGAGTAAGTATTGGGATTGAGAAAAATAAATTAACTTTTGATGTGATCGCGCTTGGGATCGTGCACTTAGCCACTTGGCTGTTGGGTGAAATGTAACTCTATAACTCCGAAGCGAAAATATGGGACATTATGTCATTGATAGAATTGCTTTATTTCTAATTAGTTGCCCATTAAACTTTTCCACTTGATTTACACCTTGATAAAATGGCTGCAAACTTTGATTTGCAATACATAAATTAACTTCACCATTTATCTCATTCTTTATATGGCTAATGGTGGTCGGTCGAATACTTGGTTTATTTTTCTTTTGCTAGCGATCAGTGATCTAGAGCGAAAGTGTTTGTGATACTCAAAAATTGAAGGAAGGACGAATCTATATTCATCAATTTTTTCTGATAATTTTCAGGTAACGAAAATCATAGTGCCATTTGCAAAAAGAGCGAAAGTTGTCGATATGAAACAATTGAAGAAATGTTGTACAGTTTTAATGACCAATCAAATGAACGAAACGGAAAAAGAGAATCTTCCAAATCCGCCCGGTTTTGAGGCGGAAAAGTACAGAAATGGAGTTGCTAGCTTTAGTAAAATCTACACACAATTGCCCCGCCTTTTAACACCCAATATGAACGAGGCCTTATCAACAGCGGTCGCATTCTATTCAATTTTACATTTAGCCAACGAAGCAAATCTTAGATTAGTAATGGACGATACATTGAAGGATTTTCAAATAAGAAAAATAGAGGAATGACGTAGATTCAATATGAACCACCGGCACACATATATTTTATATGTATTGAACAGTTATGGATAGTAAAAGTGTAGTTATATGTTTAAGGATGTAGTGATAGTATTGTATATGACGGGAGAGTGGGCTGATTGGTCCGAAATGGTTTTGCATGGCTTGTGACGATGCTATGTTTTTCGTAGCATTTGCACGTTTTTCAGAACGAAATCAACAAACAACGTATGTATTAAGATTAGACTTTAGAAAACAAAACTGATCTAGAATAGTGCGTAAGCATCTGGCACTTCGGTCAATTAATCAATCAATCAATCGATGCATCGTACAACACTAAACTTAAAATCCTCGAGGACAAAACTACTCATGCAGTAAAGACAGCAGTATCGACAGAAATGTCTTCAGTTCAGCGATGATTGGACTATTATTTGCTTGTGAACTCTTAAGCCAGTGCATGCTCGGAATTTTGCACCAGTTCGTCCATTCTTCCTGATGGTTGAAACGATGAAATGGGGCATTTATCGGGACTTTTATGAAACATTGATCGCAAATGTAATTATTTATTTTTAGATTAACAACTTTTTGATCGTCAGAGATTTTCCTTTATTTTTTTTTTTAGATAAATAGATCTTGTAGTAATAGCCCACTAATTCTAGACAAATAACACGATCATTTATATAACATAGAGAAAACCCTTTAAGAGTATAATGTTAAATATATTTTTTAATGTTGTAAGACCAATCACCGTTTGTTTGAATATAATGTAAATAGATCGTTTACGTATATACTGTTTTGGCAAATTCTTATCGTGCTCTCCGATGTATCATCGAAAAGTTTGAGAATCTTCACTTATTCGCAAAGTCTACTTACCATTATTTCTATAACAAAAAATGTGTTGTGTGTTCGTTACGTGATGTGTTTTCTTATTTATCTGCTGATATCATGTTAACCAAAGGAAGATTTGCAGGGTTTGGACTTTATCGGAAACCATAACTAAACCATGAGAGGACCATGACTGGTTTTGATATTGCTAGAGAGCACTTTTCCACCCCTTATGGATAGAAAATGTCATTACTAACGGCCGTTATATAGTGAATCAATTCAGGAAAGTTGAATAAATCAAAGATTGTGATAGTGATAGGGAAAAGTGAGAATATTTCAATAAAATTTTCGATGACGTATCAAAGCAATAGAATGGTGGAACATAAAGTTCACGGAATAGAGAAAATTGTTTGCCCCGAATCTGCGATGAAAGAAATGAAAGAAAAATGCGAAAAATGACAACAATGGCACATATGCACTGCTTTGAAGTTCGTTTAAAACACCTCTGAATATTTATATTTTTATAGCTTGATTTAAACCATTTAATATGTACTTATGTATTTATATACAGATTCTGCGAATCCATTACGAAGTCGAAAAATTGTTCACAAAAGGGAAACAACATCACAAGAATACTGGTTGATAGTCGCAGTCACATGTGCCCAACCACTACCATCAAACAAAGAAATTTATATGCTGTCACTTGGGAAGGCCGAGCCTTGCTTTATTATCTTCAAGGTCGCGTTTTGTCTTTGTGTTACTTTTCTGTGTATCTTGAAATACACCCGGGAGGGTGAAGATCTCTTGCAGAAGGTAACAGACGCGCGGTTAAGGTTTTGGTACTATAACCTTCTCCTGTGTAGCCAATTGATTATAATTCAGCGGGACCGATTGAGCTGGATGTTGATTGTAGTTTTGTTAGAGGCGCTTCATTACGAAGAGTAATAAAAGCGACTTTTAATTATCCGTTAGTACAAAATGAACCGCTGGGAAAATTCCCAAAGTTTACATTCCGTGAATTTAAGTGGTCCATACTTCATCTTGTGGTATTTAAAATTCGTCACACAACATACGATAGATTCCCAAATTAAAGAGTGCTGAACATAATATTACACACCAAAGAACGACTTAATCCGGTTTCTCAAAGTACATGCAAATGAACTTACTGATCCACCTACTGATTCAGTTTTGTTGACTACTTACCAGAAAAAAAAATCTCCCAAAGAAACAGAATCACCCTATCCCATTATGATGATTGTAAAGGCTAGCCGAAAGCCTATCGATTTGCAATCATTGTGAGAGATAATCCATTCGTTCTTGCCAACATCGTAGACATTTTAGTCAGAAACAGGACATTAGTTGTCCTAATCGATCCTGAAAATTTGCTGTGTCCATGAAAATGATATAGTTATTTGCAAATTTCTTTTCACGCCGTTGTAGATATTTTTGGGACGATACCCTGCTAAGTGGGTGATAAAATTACATTACCATTGCAGTGCCTTGAATTTATGCTCGTTGAGGCATAACTAGGAAGAATTTATATACACGAATATACTTTCAACTTTGCCAGTTATTTAGTGGAAGAAACAACGCATTTGGTTCTTCCTTTTGTGCTAGTTGAATGTGTTAGTCATGAATAAATATTTTTACCTATGAAAAATGCCATTAGTGGTGAAGTAAGGATTTATTTACACAAGGACAAGTGAAATGGATGAGTATTGGGGGCTTATAAAGAAGTTTTTTTTGTTGCGTTCAAATGGTCGAAGTAAGGATGATGACTGTTCTTGTCTAGTCTTTTCCAAGCGATGTGCCAAGGTGTTGTGCAAACAAATGTTGTACATTTGGTTTTGTAAATGGTTTGTTCCCTAAGAGTAATTTTTTCACTCGAACAGAGTCGATTACTCCTTGGAAAGGTATTTTTATTGCTTTACTGAAACAGCCCCAATAAAAATAAACAGCAACGCTATAAAGATGTAACAAGTCAAGGACTCGACAGTAATTCAGATAATTAAGCGTAAACAAAACTTGTAAATCCAGAAAACCCTTTGAATAATTACTTAGCGAACAGTTTCCATCCACAACTACGAAAATTTCTTCCTACTCGACGAGTACTTTCACCTCGAAAATTTGCTGTTCGTCATCGTGCAACTTGGCACAATTTATTGTATTTCCGCGCTTATGGCGGAAGAACAAATTACCATCATTAGGTAGAATAACCATCCACGAAGTCGTCAACAGTTTCAGTTGTTCGTTGTGATGGTCTTGTTTATGGTGGATAATGCAGACAGCAGTTAAATTCGACATAAAACTGAATGTGGAACGGAAAACTCATACTAGCGAGAAAGGATAAGTGGATTAATTGCACTTGAATTTTATGAGCTTAATGAATATTAAGCTTCGGATGACGAGAGTCATGGCAGGACAAGCAATCAGTAACAATCAGAATTTGCCTTGTAAGGATTCCGTTGGAAGGACGTCTTAGATGGTTGATAATTTATTTATTTATGTATTGAATAGAATCATTTTATGGCATACGTTTCAAGTATTTTTCAATTGAAGTTCAACAAACATAAGAGTTGTTAACAAAGGTTTGAAACGATCAGATTAATCAAACGAACCTATCTTTCAAAAAGATAAGAAAGAAAAAAAAGGTACTTTTGAATCACAGAACAGAAGAGCAGCAAGTTCATTTTACGAAACGTAGTCCTTTTTCGTCAAATAACTGAATTTTTTTAAAGTCATCTCCTTAGTATCCATATTCCTGGTACATGAAGACGTTTGGTCCAATAAAAAATAACAAACAATAGTTTTGAATCTAAGAGAAAACGAAATAAAATGTAGCTATCAAAGGGGCAATACCGCGAGTTAAAACTTACGTGAAGGAGAAAGTCGTTATGAGCACTCTCAATATCATTTGAGAATAACAATAAGGTCAATATTTACAAAGAAAGGTGGAAAGAGCTCAAGCTGGTTTCGCACACGCGTCCTTTCCGCTTCTCATCAGGTGCCAACTTACTGGCTAGGACGCATCGATTGGCACTACCTACCAAAAATCTACCAAAAACTTCTAGAACTAATAAGGTCAACGTCTGTATATCATGTCATGCAAGCATACCTTTCATTTCATGGTAAAGTTTTATATGAATTAACAGAGTAGGTCAAAGTTCATCCAGTTTCCCAAAGTAAATTCGAAAATATTCTGATTTGAATTTCGTGATTCGGGAGATTCTGACAGTTTCATTGGATGCTAAAGGTTCTTCTTTACCACAAGAACTAATGTCTGGGACAGACTACAATGTTTGAACTAGTTCCTGACATCATAATGACGGCAACGACAGAAGAAGAACTTAAATTTTCTGAACGTTAACGTCATTATGACATTAAGAACTAGTTCAAATTGTTCGTCTGTCGTAGACTTAAGACTCGACTGCAAATCAGTTTAACCACATTGAAGATCTAAGATGTTGCTATCTATTGCAAAAAGCCATAAATGTGGTGGAGTGCTAAGGCCTTTCTCGTCAAAACAATGCACCAACTTATTCAATCCTGAGAACTTATGTTAGACTGTGACCACCGTTTGGCATCCTTCTCACTTGTTCTTAATAAGCCACAAAAAGCGGGTAAATCAGTAGGAGAAGCTAAATTACATGACAAAAGAAGCGTACCAGGACTTTCTCATCAAGTACAATCCCCGTTGCGGTTAGTCAGTGCGTTGGAGAGATGAGTACTCTGCAAATATAGTAGACATGATCTAAAATACTGATAACTCATACAACGGCTAAATTTGTGGGAACCAGGTTGAATTATTGTACTCGAGAAGGATACTGTTTTATGATGACGTCATAGACAAAGATGGTGATTAAATACATAAATGTTTAAGGAATTCTTTTGTCCAAAAACCAAATAGGACTTTTATATAGGTACATAGATTCTTTTGTATATGAAACTTTCGATTTGCTAAACTCCTATATTTACAGGATTTTTCGGGACAATTGGTGAACCCCGCCTTCCACTATTAAAAACCAAAGCAAAGTACTCAGTGTAATAATAGATTTACCAGTTTGGTTTCAGTTTTCAGTCTCAATTCTGACAACAACAACAACAACAACAACAAATTAGTGTAATTTATCCGTGTATACAATTATATACTTGATATGTTAGATTAATCAGGGATGTAGAAAAGTGCTGTGTTAGTATTAATAAACAATAATAAAACCCATATTAATTAATAATCATTTTATTACTTTACTTTCGTGAACCCTCTTATTTTCAATGGAATTTATAGATGTTGAAGTTGTAAAAAAGCTTGCTAGACTATTTACACTAATTACCGACAGGATACCGTCTGAGTACTAATCTAATATCTCGACAAATTTAGTTAAGTATTTCACATTGACCTCAATTCTCCAACACATCGTAATGGTTATTGGTATTTGCTACTGAAAAGGAAATGAAACGTTAGACAGTGTCTTATGTAGCAATTTTCCCTGGCTGTACTTATAGATTGAAGCTGAAGTCAGTGCAATAATGGATTGTATAGAAAACGCTGCACGCCTAAAAGGATAAATATATAAAATTATTATGTGAAAACGCTTGTTACCGTTAGGTGAAGGAAACATTATCTTGCTTTCCAATTTGTATGGTTTTTAATCTAATAATACGTCTAGAATAATTTGAAATGCAATTAACATCCTTTTTTGAGATGAAACCGTTTAAATTAGACGATGGCAAGAGTTAACTTTTCAAAAATTATTAAAGCTAACCATTTTCCTCCTTAAGGATCCGGACAACATTTGAGAAAGCTTATTAAAAATCTGATTAAAGGATATTTTCAGTGCCTTTTGATCCAACTTATAAACAGAGTTGAAACGTTTATGAAATTGGAATATCTTTTCCTGTTACGGACGGTATCAGTATGCTGGCACACTGTGCCAGATTATACTTAAAGATGTATGCATTTGAGTTTGTGTGTGTATTTCACCACAAAATGACGTCGTGAATGTTTGCTACCAAGTAATCCCGTAGGATGTTTCATACGATTCTATTTTTGTTGTTGCTGACAATTCTGGCGGACATGTGTGGGGTTTTTTTTCGGAGAGTTGGATTGGCACCTTATGTTTGATGATGCAAATTACAAGCTAAAGTTGGAGAGTGATAAATCAGTAAAGGCTTAATTTTATCAATGTTTTTGGGGTCCTTAAATGCAACACATCCTTGCAGCCGACATTATTTAACAAGAACTCCTATTTTTTGAATTCTTATTACCTTATAGCCATGAATGAATTTCGATTCGATTTAATTTTGAATTTATCTACTACCAGTGAAAGTTCCAGAGAACATTTTTTTTTACCTCAAGTGTCTTGGAGAAAATGGGAAAATTGTTGGCTTATTGACATGACGAAAAGATGCTTATGGGGATTTTGTGATGATGGGAGAATAGGCAATAAGAGAAAGTTGTTTGAGGCAAACAGGACAAAGGGTGGGAAGAGCAGAATAAAATGAAGATTGGGTTCATTTCTATTTCTGTTGTGTTCCTTGGTGATGTGTTCAATTTTTATAACGAAACTTTAGGAAAGTACGGCATATGTCCTCACGTGTAAATGTAATTTGGTATATGTTTGCCTCGGGGCGAAACAACGAATGATAATGTTGAAAGTTTTTTTAGGCTAGAAAATAAGCTTTGAGTATTTTTAGTAAGATTCAACTTTGCCGTCAGATGTTTAAGCTGGAAGTAATCAACTTACTGATTAGCACTCTATGATAAAGTTGGCTTTACTTTGTTAGGAAGTAAAAGGTTGAGTGGGGAAATGCAATTATAATGAATAATTCTTGTATGGTTCAATCCGTAAACCTAAAATCAATGGCAATGTATTCTGGAATAGGTTTCATCGATGGTAGTAGTGAGTTTACGTATGTGAACCTTTCATAGCACAGCCCAAACAGGACATACAACATAGTTTAAATAATATAGGTTCCAAACCTGAAGTCATGCCTGAAACGACGCCCTGTCGGTATCAATACGACCGAGTGCCAATATTGCAGTTTTTTTTGTGTATAATTTTATTCATAACAAGATTGGACAACTCTTTGATTAGAATACTGACAACAATACTGAATACTGACTGATTTTCTGGATTGTATTTTCAAATTTGAGCCTTACGTCTGACGTTAAAATATTGCACAAATCCGAGAATGTTTTGCCTGCTGACTTTGGTCCCACTTCTGACATCGAAGAATTAGCCTTGCATATAAATAGGAAAATGGTATATTATACAGTGCAGATAAAAAGTTTATCAATATAAATAAATATTAATTTGAAGAGTTTCATGTGTTAGACTTGATAGAGTTGGTTGGAAGAAAAAATCAGTTCAACTGCAGGAAGAGAAGATAGTGAAATGATATCGTAAATTATCCACACCAAGGATACCTTTCAATTTCGACAATGCATGAACGTTTTGCGAAAATAGGTATTTTTATCTGTCAAGATCTCCGTGTGAATATGCTGTTAGTTGCCGAGATTGTAGGAAAATATTCAGTTCGTCAAATAATACATGAGCATTTCAATGTGAGGAAAGAGAATTCCAAAAGGGTTTCCGTAGTTCTTAATGCCCGAACAAAAGAACGCCTAAACTGTCGGAAAGAGTTCATGGCTTTTGACGTGTTACTTAGATACAAAACTGAAATTGGCAGCATTGAAAGAACCTTGTCCTGAATTACTGCTAATGCTAAAGTCCCGTTATTTTCTAGCCAAACACGATATGTTGAATTGGTGACGACGCTGTCACTTTTTTGTTTCGCACTCAGACTCGCTTTTGTGGTATGCCATCTTCAGTGTGTTTTTTCTTCTGCTTATAAAAGCATCTCCTTGACGTTAAACTTGTCAAAATCGCGTAGTAAAAATATAAAAGTATATAATTTGCGTATGAGAAGTTTTTCTTAGTATTGCCTATCCGTGAAGCCGGTATATAAAGAATAACAAGGTTTCAAATCTAAAGAGTGGTAAAGAGTATTCGCAGGAAAGATTGAGAGATGAAGACTAGTTGGAAAACATAAGAAGAGATCGTCGTCATGACAAAGGTATTGAAATGCTGCTCAGATATTCCTGTTTGAGGACGCGATCAGAGGACCGAGTCTGTTGCATGCTTCATATGTGGGAAGTCTGGATCCGAGACTGGCATACCATAAAGCTTAAGACGAGTTTACATAAGATAGATTAGATTAAAGATCTCCTTGAGGAATAATTTCCTCTGAAGGATGTATTGTGGTTACGGTAGCATGTTTATTTTGTGGTTTAATTTTTCAGGTTTATTTAAATTTTTGAATATTCTTTGCTAAGGTCTGTATGGTTTAATTTCATGGCGAATTTTATGAACGAATGTCAGTAGGTACTTACTCAACTGTCTTTGGATTGCCTCCAGCTTTGGTTTTGATAAATCTCGGAATTTGGCTGTTAGAAAAAATGTTT
Organism: Stratiomys singularior; assembly: GCA_954870665.1. NCBI lineage: Eukaryota > Metazoa > Arthropoda > Insecta > Diptera > Stratiomyidae > Stratiomys > Stratiomys singularior. The sequence continues at coordinate 4,352,396 of OX940881.1, read as the reverse complement.
TTATTGAGTAAAAAAAAAAACTAATAGTTTAGTGTTTACGTTTGCTTTATTACTATAACCGCATACACTTAATTCACTATTTCGCTTAGTATAGTGTTTGACGGTGTCGTACATGGAACAAAAATCACTGCTGAACAACATTGTGACATTGTGATGAATGGTGGTAAGAGTAAAATGATAGTTCGACTGTTACTGGTTATATTATTTCGATATCCTTGTGTTCAGATAACATTCATATATATGTATGTATTGTAATATTCAGTTGAAAGGGTTTTTTGTTCTATTTATTTTAACTATACGGAAATATCATATGCTTTGCATTTTTACTATTCGCTCCTCCATGTTATTCTTTTTAACGTTCAATATTTTACATTTGGTTAGAATATAATACGTCTTTTTCGAAATACTTTTACATTCACATTTTATAATTTTTTTGTTTCTCGTTAATCCACTTCTACAATTATTTTCATCTTGTATATATATATAATGCATTCACGGCAATAGGTGGAAATTCGTTTTTTTTTGCATTCTCCTTGGGTATGAATGTTTCTTGTTTTTTATTTATAAAAATATACACCTATACATCCTCTGTTGTATACACCCTTTGTTTTTATCATAAAATGGTAATAGCGCTTATGCGAAATTTTGTGCACAGGTTTCCTTGTTTTTCTCAGTAGGGATGCGACGTTTGGGGGGTTTTTATTAATTATGAATTGACTTGTGACGGTGGATTCTTCTCAGTCGTGTTATTAGCTGCTTGCGATGGTGTAGAATTATTGGCACTCTTACTTTCAAACCCTGTTACAAGTGTTTCAATTATAAATTTTATTGTAATTTTATAGATGCCTTGAACATTTTCGGTGTAACGATCACCCAATGTATTTTCGACAGCGGTTAAAAATGGCTTTTCGATTTTCTGAAAAGATAAATGAGAGTTTATATCAAATTACTAACAGAATTAAGAATATACGAAATAATACGAAAAATATATGAAAAGGCGTCAATCACATGTAAAACTAACCAGTTTTTACATTTTTTTTAGAATGAAATATGAGAAAATTCAGCCTAAAACATTAATCTCTTTCTTTTAAGAAACCTTGGTTAAATCAGCGCTTGGTAAAATTAAAGGAGAAAAACCTGTGGCGCGTTGAAGAAATTGGGACTTTAAGTACAACCTGAGGTGGAGGAACCTGTAGATAATTTCAGCTTGCCTGGCAACAAGAATTTATTTGATTTATTGTTGACAGCGCCACGACTGGCAACGCTGTAGAATTAACACTCTGAAAACAATTCTCCGGGAGGGATTACAAGGAATTCCCAGAATTAGCGGAATAGTTCCTACTTCATAAGAGAGAACACCGTGGTTCAAAAGTGGACAATGGTAAAGAAAGTGGCTTATTGGGTGAGGCATAGATTTTATTACATCGCGAGAGAAAAGAGGACCTCTCTCGTAATAGTTCGGTGGGCTAGATGCTTGCAACAAAAGGCAAGTGGGATTGCCTGAGATCGAGGTTTTCCCACCATAAAGAAGCGTTCCTTTGATCATATGCCAGAGCAGCGGCATCTCTTGCAGCGGAGATCTCTTCCTTCCACCTTTTCAAGCTGCCTTCTTCATCCAAAAGAATTCTCGTGCATCCTCAGCCGGCATGGAGCGCAAAAATCGGCTTCACTCAAAGTAATGCGACAAAATGTTCAAAAAGAGGCAGGAGAGGTGTTTAATCGGTAGTCTATAGTCCGGTAGTATCGGCAGTCCGTAGGACCTGCACTGCTGACAATTGGCTACACTGTGTGTGAAGTCTCCACCTCCCACTCATAAAGCATTATTTTTGTAACTCTTGCTGGTTGGAAAACCACCAGCCAGAGCAAATATCTTCAAAAATGCAATGCTTCACACTCATATTCATGTCGAACATGTTGATTTTGGTCCTACATATATTTGTTATGTTTTATGGTTTATTTTGATTTAATTAAAAACCATACAAAGCCAATATATAATGGGAGCAATGATTTCGAACTGTCCACAATTGATTTTTCGAATTGCTCTTGCAAATCAACGCCACGAAATAAATATAGGATAAATGTTGCACGAAGTATTTAAATAAATTGATGCAATGTAATAGTCTGCATTAAGCTCTGAAAACTCAATTAAGCTCCGGAGAGTCATGTTGCCATTATTACCCTTTTAACTGAGCCTTACACATTCTATGCTATCGATAACTTTGAGTATATTAGTGAAATTATGACTGTAGGCTTTTGAATTTTCCAAAATTGGTAGTAATCTGTTTAATTGTGTGCTACTCAATGGGTTTAATTTAATTTATCAGACGGATATTGTTACTGTTGATGGTTCCTGTCCACAAGAATTATGGTTTGTATAGATTTAAAATCTTTTTGCATTTGATTGAAATTGCAAATTTGATTTCTGTAACTTTTTTTTTAGGAAACAAGAACCTACATCTTGAGAACGATGTTCTTTCTATCGAAAATTGAACTCAACGAAATTCTTTAAGCAATATTCGATGTTCGTTGCGGGTTAAAATAACGAAAAATTATTTTTTTTGAAATGTTTATCATGACTTTGTAAGGAGGTTGAAACCTATCATTGTATGTTCTGCCCTTTTCACACGTCTTCATAAAGTTTCAACCTTTCTATTTATCTTTTCCGCACCCTTATCGAAAACGATGTTCCCTTGGTCCGTTGTTCGTGTCACTTCACCTTTTTCGAAAGGAGCAACACTAACAAGAAAAGATAAATTGGCAATGAAAAGAAAAGGAAAACGAAAAAACCTTCTATCAGGCCAATAACTTGTTCTACTTCAGATAATGCAATAAATTCCACTCGAAGGATTCGGACACTTTTGTGCAATTAGCTTTTGAGTTGAGGATTTCATTCTATAGACTAGTGCTTATTCTGTTTCTGTTATCTTACACGTTTCAACCTTCTTTCCTTTTTTTAACTCAGAAAAAACGAGAAACTGGTCGCTTTGTTTTAAGGACCCTCGAGATTCGTTTCATTTTCATTCACTTGCTTTGTGTAGTGTCGGGAAGAAGACAACAACGGCTCTTGAAGGACGACTTTGTTTTGTTTGAACTTTGCTAAGATTTCTCGAAATTATTTCACTCGCCGTAGTTTCTCATTCAGCCGAAACGTGAAAGATTTGATCCATGTTGTCGTCACCATCATGACAGTCGACTTGCGAGAGTGGGAGGATTGAATGTCTACATTTGCTGTTGTTGATGTACTCATGCCTTTTAAGAAAGTCTGAAGTTCACTCAAGACGACAAAACCTATGAGAAAGTTTTCTCCGTGCTTTTTGATTTACGTGCGTTTTTGACGTTTGCGGATTTTCAGGATGTTTCAATAAAGGCACTTAAGGAATGCAGGTGGCTGCTATAAATATTTTAGATCTTGAGTTTTAAGAGTTATATGGGCTTTCTGTGCTAATCTAAGGGAAAATCAGCAGACGCAAAATGTTCAATAAATAGTTTGTGTCTATCCTTGTTTATTCAGACACTTTATTTCGTTTTGTTCGGATGCTTTGCTTAAAGAATTTGTCCTCAGAAATGTGTGCTCAGTTAAAATGTGCGATTCTTTATTTTTCTATTAGCCTTGTTTCCTAGCTTAAAAGGACGTAAGTGTAGATTTCCAGGAGGATGCAGGTTGGGTTAAAGGTTTTATAAATGTTACACTTCAACTTGTACCGTTAACAGTGCTTGCAATATTGAAGTAAATTTATTCCTTAGACGCAGGGACTACACGCGTCTAGCTCGCGTAGGGATCGCCCAAGGGAGGACAACACGAGATACTACTGGCAACACAGCTAGGCGAGAGAACTACGCTGCCCTAGTTGTCATACTACTGGGATGCAACGAAATAGGCCAAAAAAGTTTCAAACGAGTGTCGCCGTTAAGGGATCAGAAACGGTACGGCGGCTTACTAGACAAGACAAGGATTGGTTATTCGGATCTCCTTTAAGTATTGTAACCATATAGATGGTTTGATAGCTGGATCTTCAACTTTAAGGGATATGTGGGTTTGCAATAGGACGGACCTAACTTTAAAGAGAATTGAACTCTAGAATCTAACGATGAAATGGGAAGATTAGGCGAGGAGCAACTTCATTGTACAAATAATCCTAAGCAAGTACTGAGGAGTCTAGGAGAGTCCACTGTTACTGCGGCTAATGGAAAGCAGACTGTTATATAACACATCGTTCAATAATGTGTGTGACTAACTAATTAAAACACATTTTTTGCCAAAATTCGTTTTTATTCATCAACATAGTCCCCTTTTAGGGAGATACAATCATTCCAACGATTTTCCAACTTTTCTATACCATGTTTATAGAACGATTTTTCCTTGGCCTCAAAATAGGCTTCAGTTTCGGCGATTACTTCATCATTTGAGCCAAATATTTTACCACGGAGCATATTTTTGAGGTCTGCGAAGAGCCAGTAGTCGCTGGGGGCCAGATCTGGACTATACGGTGGGTGCGGAAGCAATTCGAAGTGCAATTCATTGAATTTGACCATCGTTTTTATGGACTTGTGACACGGTGCATTGTCTTGATGAAAGAGGATTTTTTTCTTCTTCATATGGGGCCGTTTCAGTGCGATTTCATCCTTCAATCGGTCCAATAATGCACAGTAATAGTCGCTGTTGATTGTTTTTCTCTTTTCCAAATAGTCAATGAACAATATACCATGTGTATCCCAGAATACAGAGGCCATAACCTTTCCAGTCGATTGTTGCGTTTTTGGTCGCTTGGGACGGCTTTCGCCGGGTGCAGTCCACTCAGATGACTGCCGTTTTAACTCTGGAGTGTAGTCATGGATCCAGGTTTCATCTATGGTCACATATCGGCGCAAAAAATCCTTTTTATTACGGTTAAACAGCTCCAAACAGCGCTCTGAATCATCAATTCGTTGTTGTTTTTGTTCAACAGTGAGCAAATGCGGCACCTATTTGGAAAACAACTTTTTCATACCCAAATGTTCGTGTGTTATGGTGTGTACACTGCCTGCTGATATCTTAATGTCAGCAATCTCCTTCACTTTCACTTTACGGTCGGACATCATGATTTTCAGTGTTTTTTCAACATTTTCCGGAAAAACAGCGTCATTTGGCCGTCCAGTAGATGGAATGTCATCGGTGTCTGTACGACCACGTTTGAATTCGGCATACCAATAACAAATGCTTCTTTTTGATGGAGCAGAGTCCGAATGTTGTTTTTCAAGCCATTCCTGGCATTGAACAGTATTTTTTTTCATTAAAAAACAATGATAAATCAGCACACGGAATTGCTTTGAATTCATTTTTTTTTGAAAACTCAAAAGTAGCGTCACTTAAAGCACTGTAACTTGTAAACTAATGGTCGGATTGACATATAATTTTGACAGTAAGCCTAAAAAGGTTCACACTGTCGAAAAAAAATATTGATTTGGTATTAGTGCCGCCATCTATGTGTCACTCACAATCATTATTGAACGATGTGTTATGCATATAAAAAGCATATGCTAGTGTTTGGCGTGGAAGACTAACTATAGAAAATGCGTGAATGCCGTCCTACACAAATCTATCTTCGATATTGATGGAGTGAGGTGGTTCGAAAGTGTCAACATGCTTAACGGTGATGGCCAAGTTACCTAGGTCTAGGAATACCGTCGTGATCCTGGGAAAATTATGCGATTAAATATCGCAACCATCCAAATGGCTCTGGCAACTTGATTTCATTAGGTGTAGATGGAAACAGTCGCGATTTTACTTCATTGGCAGGAGAAAGGACACTACTTTGAACTTATCGTTCAGATAAATATGATGGCGAATGACGCATCTCCTCATCAGTTCATCAAACTGCCAGATGTCATCATTTCGTTTTCCTGTCTCAAAAGGCAGGACGGATAGGTGGAAAGAAGATTACGAACAAGAATAAATGTGTCGTAGTGATTTTGGACGAGACCGCTGCTAGCGTCGATCACTTATTAACAGAAATTACAAGGCTCAACGTAATACCGATAAGCCTTGTTTAGTTCCAAAATTATTGACTTCCTAATGACACAGAAAACTGCATATGTTTGCGCTAGAATTTATCCCCATGGAGAGTTATTACGACGTTTTGGTGATTCAAAAACTTAGCCATAAACAGGATCTAGTGCTACGAATTTAAATGAAGTCACGTAAGTCACGAGTAGGAACAGATCTTCACATCTTAAAAGCTTTAGTTCCGCTCTAATTTGAGGATTGAAGATCTTACTCGAAGGTGAACTGAGAATTGGAAGGATCACGTCTAGATGGATGACGCATGCCTTATCATGCGACATAAAAGCTGGTAACAATCTTCGAAGTAGCTTTAAAGGCGTTATCTGTTAGTATGCTGTGAAGCTTATTATTGTAAGTCATTGTTGACTTATACGCTCGTATGAATTTGTAAAAAGTGAACAGAGAGGACATGCACATTATCTTTATTGCAGTCTTGTCCCAATAGTCAAAATGTTGTAGACGCAAAGATAATTAGAAGCTCACGTAGCGTATGTAAATTTCTACTATATTTAGGAACTAAACAAGGGTTAACTACATTCTGTATCCTGACACCAATAGTAAGGAATGAGGCTAGCTATATTGCAGAATCCAAAAAGCCGGTGAAGTTCCTAACGAACACATGGGACATTGATACCTCTACATGTAGTAGTTGAAACCTCAAGCAAGAGGGTGATCAATTCAATTACAAGGAGAGAGTGATCTTTAATAATCTCAATACTAACAAAAAGTCAAAAAGAAAAAAGAAAGGTTAAAGTAAGAAGAAACTATTGAGCACTATTGGTAGGAATCTATCCCTGCAGACTGCGGATGGGAACAGTTGATTTGTGCAGAAACTCTGAGCAACCACGGAAGGAGGACGGTCGAGCTCCTATTTCGTAACTGCCCAGTTGTCATCCAAATGAGATGGACAGCGCCAAGCCCTTTCATTTTGTTTACGATATAAATTGTAATCGCCATGGATTTTGAGAGTGTAAGACGGGCCCAAATCGCCCCGAAACAACACCTAATAGTGTCCAAAAATATTCGCCTGCTCAGATATACTGAAGGGTCGTTAAGGAAAACTGAGAACATGATTTTGCATGTGGCATATGGAGCGCCTCACTTTATTCGTTAGTAAGGATTCACTGAAATAACTGTAGCCTTTCATATGAACTATTTATCTAAATAGGCTCAATAAATTTGAATGAATAATTTTATATATTGTCTAGAGTACGATTTAGATATCGAACTTTCCGGTAGGATGTATGTACTTTACAATAAGTGATTTATTTTTAATATCAACCTGTTTGAAACTGAAAAACTAATTGCGTACCCTGAAAAAAGGATTTGTAACTAAAGAAAATGTCTAACATTTACCGAAACAAAGAACGTTGGTAAATAAATTTATTGAAGATAGGATATAGTCACCCTTAAAAAGTATACCAAGGCTTCCTTTTGCCTGGTACATTGTTGACAACATATATATTTCAATGTTTCGGTTGGTTGAATTTACAATTAAAGCGGACAAATACTGGAAATAAGTTTTACTTCCGTGTTGACTTTAGGCTTGTGCCGTAGGGACATAATACGAATTCTATAGGCAATTACCAAGTTTGAGTGCTTCTATAGTGGCTACGTTTATAATGGACGGCACAATGTAAACTTTACAAATAAGAGTGACAATAAAATACTTAAGATATTGCCTTATTGTTGTTGTGGTTGATAGAAAACATGACGATAAGGGAAGGTAAATTTCAAATGAGGGTTCACGACAGAAAAACCGAAATGATAATTCGTTCGTAGTTGTTCGTAGAGGACAAGAAATGGGATCTTTATGATGACAGCAATAAAATAAGGACCCGAAAATTTTTGTATTCAGTATAGGCGAGTAGGTAAACGAGTGTTTTCTGAAAGTGAAACTTTTAAAGCTAAAACTGGAAACAATTGTCAGGTCTGTGTCCGCAGCTAAAGCTTAAAGGCAGATACAACACTTTATATTATTCGCGCGAACAGTTAATTGGGAAGGACACTTGCTTTCTAGGTTGCAGGCGTAGGATTTAAGTATTAGCTAATGGCATTCAGGCTTGAACTGGTAATTTTGATGCATTTTTTCGGGGAAAAATCAATGTCTTATGTGATTTTGACCAAAGTAAACATCTCTTATAGTTTTCAATAGTTGCATAGGTTCAGATAAATGATGAAAATTGAATTTCAGAAGTTTTTGGTTGATCAATTTTTCCATTTTCACTTACAACATTGTAAGTGATTTATACCCTTGCTAAGCTAACTCAGCGAAGACTCATGGGTGCGGAAGTTCTGATCAAATTTTGTCGAATATCTCGAAAATGAATTAATATTTTTAGAAAAGATGAAAATTTAGTTAGAAAAATTGTCATTCCCGAAAGATGCAACGTAGGTCATTTGATAGCGGGGCAATAGTAGTACGTAATCAACGTCTTAGTTGTCCCAGTTCTATAACTTAAAAATGAATATAAATAAATATAAATAAAAAAAAATTGGATTCTCCTTAGAAAGGAGGAAACACGTTTCGCCAGAGGATAACGCTCGAACAATGTCTTTTCTTATTTTCAATTATTGCAGTTAATTTTTAACTATTCAACTGTCTCTCGAACAAAGACCAAGTGATTATTATTAAGAACGTTTCAAAATTATTTTCAATTTCAGCTGGAATTGTGTTCTTTATTATCTTATGGGTTGAAACCTGAACTCTGAAGTTTCGTGTCATTTAGAAGCATCAGCAAATACCATAGAATATCACCAAACAATTGAAAATGTCACTAATAAAACTGAGAACTTTACTTGATTTTTAGTTGAACATAAAACAAACAAAGCCAAATGTTGTTTAGTGATGAGAATGTCAACTGAGATTTGTGAAGACAATAAATTTCTTAATTTTGTTGAAAGCTTTGCTGATGCAAGTCTCTGGATACTCAACAGGACATTGGTTGCAAGGAAAAGCAATTTTATGGAGAGCATACATAGTAATAGCTTTTGTCACCGACAATGTGTCGTCAACGTTATTTATTAGTAGGACGACATGCAACTTTGCAACGCAACATGGTAATGAAATGTAATTTGACTTGCTAAAAGGGTCCTTGCATGCATGCACCACCTATGTAATGCATCATGCAAAAATATTCAAACTATCGCTAGCATGGTGCCGTTATGGATTACAGATTTTCTGAGGTCCTTGTCTGTATGCAGAATATACAGAGTATATTGCATCACTATCTTTTACTGGGAATAATGTGCGCCCTGTTGTAGAAGTTAATCATGGCTGCGGAAGGATTTAGTCATAAATTCAGAAACTGCCATGTTTTACGAGTGAAATAGACTTTTAATATTAAAATTACTAGACGTGACCATGTAATAATTTAATGCGAATGGAATTGATACAATTTTAAACTAAACATAGGGAAAGTTTGACAGCGGAAATTTGCTTTTTCCAAGCATATTGAAATAGCTTGAAGAAAGATTTGGTAAATTCGTATTAGTAAGGATAATAAAAACACCCCTAAAAATTTGTTCATGCAATATGGTTCGTGGTCAGAATGTAGTCTTTGGTATTAAGGCCTTTAAAATATTTCAGGTCAATTGCATTTAGAGTTTAATTAGGCGACATTCAGTACAAATCAGCGATTTTTTTTTGTGGACTATAATATAGTTTGTGAGTTCATTGAAGGGAAATTCTAAGTATAGACATGCATTTCGTACCAACAGGTGATTTAGCTGACGATAAGGAACTGCTTGCCTGAGTTCCCGTGTCTTGGGGATTATTGAAATATTAATTTCTTTTTTTTTTAATTAATTAATTTTCACATACGGAGCTCAACAATTCGAGAACATATCAAGTAAGCTAAGTCAGGTTTCTTGATGCTCCAGGACCATAACCTGTCATTCGATTCCATTTCCTAACATTTTTCAGTATATCTACGACTATAGTTTCTGAAGAAAGCTTTCCGATTTGATGATGATGCCACCATGCTGCATAGTTCATCCCTTGCAGGCGAAAAGGGGACACTCCTCCGCAAAGCACGTAATTAAGACACCATGAGCAATCTGGGAAGACAGCAGATATGCATGCTTGCTCAAGATAGAACGATAGAAATTAGTCTCCCCATGCACTCCAGTGATCCATTGCCGAAGATCAGTCATCATACTTGCAGTCCGAGTGTTCATCATGTGTAACATATATAATAAAAAAAGGTCAATTGACGCAGGGAATAAATGAATACTGATGTCACAGCTAAAGAAGGAGCCTATCTTTCGAGGATATACAATGAAATGGAAAGAATACATTGAAATGGAAGAAGCAAAGATAGCCAAAGATTGAATAAAATCCAAAGAGTGCAGACCCTTAAACCTTGCGTCATTTGAGTTGTTTCCAGGGCGCTCAGTCAAGATGGCGCTGAATCAAGATATTGAGCGAAATAGAGGCAGCGGAGCTTGTAGAATAGGTCGTGATATTCTACGGTCTTACCTGGACAAAACGAGACGAGGTGGAAGAAAGCATTATCTTATAGTAGCCCGACTAGCCCGACAGTGGATCGGACTTTGGAATTACTGGGGTAGAGTCATGTAACAGGGCTCGGAACTAGAATGGGAATGACTACAAAATTTGGGGTTCTCGTTAGTTTTGGTAGAGCCATTGGATCGCTCATCTATAGGAAAATAGACACTTGACTGTATTCTGGGAGATCAAGGACACCGCTGAGCGATGCTGTATCTAACAGTTGGCCGCGGAAAAATAGGGTTGTATTGAATAGAAGTGGTATCACTCGACTAGGTATTAGTCAGATGGTTGTTAATTCCGTAGGGCTAAATTTCCTGGTATTTCGAAATGAAGCTTTTTTCGAAACAAGTTCATTTTTTTATAATCAAGATTGGATGGTTCTTGACAGTTTGTTATTAACTTGCAAGTTTTAAGCTTTCAAAATATGGAAACGGTGACCAGTTTCTTAGAACAAAGAATCATACAAACAGCTTCCTTTAACCCAGAAAGATTTTAAAAGTAAATTTGAAAATTCTCGAGTAAAGATATTTCAGTAGTATTCAGACTGAATTCAATATTCAGACAGACTGTAGTATTTTGTAGTAAATGTCGAAATTCAAAAGAAAAGTATGAAAATTTGCATCCTGCATAGCAGTCCATTAGATTTCTGTGATATGCTGCCAAGTTCATAAGGTATTCAGTGAAATATTTTGAAAATAAGGCAAAGTAGAAATCATATTCCCAGGTTTTCTACTTTGCGCTACATGAAATGCAATTAACTGCGGAAGAATATATTTGCATGAAATGTGATTTTGATTTTCAAACACGACACGTCGACTAGTCGAACGTGGAAGCAGTGATGGGCAGGAAAATCAATACTCTTCTGGAATTGCACGTTCTGGTTCTCTTGGCAGCGGCATACTTACCAAGTGTAGAAAGGATATAAACGAAAGGGATGAAGAAAATTTATGCTTGTATAAAGTCTGATTTGCAATATTATGCAGCATGCGATTTTTCGATTCGATAAATTCTATTCATCCGTTTATCTTCGTTAGTATTCAATTTTTATTCTCAATTTTATTATCAGTTACTTGTGAAAACTCATTTAAATTCAAAATTCATTGATTTTCCATTCATATGAAGTGATTTATTAAGCATTTCATTTCCGTCAACATTATCAGCCGCAAATTTTCGTTCAATTTTCATCATCAACAATAAGAATTGATTTCGTTTGTATCCTTTATCTGTAGGATATATGCGAGAGATGTTCTCGGAAATTATTTCCGCCCATTTAACACCGTTCATGGTTCGTGTGGGCGGATTTGATTTGGGTTCAACAATTAAATACTTATCCAAAGGATGAAATGGGCATACGTTCTTCGAAGCAAATTTCCAGAAAAGAATCTCTATCGGGGGCGGCTTGACCCCATTTAAATGAAATTAGTATTCATCATGCATCGTCAAGTGTTCGTGTGAGAATCATTGAGTTTTTTGGTTTTGGTTGGAGAGGAAAGAAAAGAAAAAGTAGTTCACACACACACATATATACACACACAGAGATTGATTTGCAAGTTTTAACTTTTTTGTAACCCAACAGAAGCTGGGGCTTACCTTCACCTACGATTTTGAAAAACATCCTTTCGATTTTCAGTTGAAAGTTGAGTTAGGCAATCTGATGAGGAAATACGAGTAGTTGCACTAGTAGTTTGTTAAGGTTATAGCCGACGTTCACGGACTTAGGATTTTAAAATAGTTGGGATTTGATCTTATCCTTTGTAGGATTAGTTTGAAGTACTGCGAGATGGGTTCGATCTTGATCCAATATGAAATTTAAAAGAAAAATCATCGTACAGGATTTAAATGTTTTTTGGCGTGCATGGCAGACACCAAAGTGCGCTCAGAGGCCATCAGTTAAAGCATGTTAATATTGTTCAACTGTTTTTGGGCAAAGGTTTCTTCCTGAGGGAGTACATGTGCGGCTGAGGGGGTGGAGTTTGGAGGGCCGAGTTAAACTGGGCTCCTGAAGCTTATGGAGTAGCGTTTGCTTTCCAGCTATCAGTCCCGATGGAATGTATGCATCAAGGGTTTGGTCGTTTAGAAGTTCCTTGATGGTATCATCAATATCTGGAGGTGCCCACGCTTTGATTTTTGACTAGGCTTGGGCATAGTAGTTTGTGTGCAAGGTTGTTTCGTAAGGTTTGTCAAATACCCATAGGTGTCTTTGAAGTGATGCTGTTAGAGAGGATTTGCATCGAGTGTGGTTGAGTGTGATGTGTATGTAGACTTAGGGCATATGGAATTGATCTTTTCAGCAGATCCAAAGATCTGTGCACTATCAATTTTTTAATATGATTGGGTATGTAGATTGAGATATATGGCGGATTGTTGCTACTCACGCCGTTGTTAGAAGCTTAATTGAATGAAATGACGTGGTTATGATCTCTGAGGTCAGACAAAATTGATAAGCATAAACAATATCGGCTACCCTTGGTTTTTTCTCTGGTTTGAAACTTCTTACTCGTAAATTGCTGAAGGAGTAGCTTTACTAGTTGACGCCGAATATCAACTTCGCCTGTGAAGTCCATCGGGTTTAGTACGGAAACAGCTGGCATTGACCGGCTGTTTTTGCTTATTCAGATAAGTAAATGAAGTTGTAACTTCTCATGAAAATCAAATTTTTAGTGAAAGGGGATTAGTAGCAGAGGTGAGAGACTAATTATTTATGAATAATTAAAAATAACCAGTGAGAAGCTGAAATCAGTAAATCTGAACAGCGAAATCTGTAAATTGATTTTATAACTATTAATATACTTACCCAAAAATATTCCTTCTTAAATCCAGTAATTTTTCGATGGGAAGCACCAATTTGATGTAAATATTCGAAAAAAGTGTCTAAATCGTCTAGACCTCTAATACCTTCGTCTAATGTTTCCATAACTTTATTCGCATGCTCGGCTAGTTCCTCCGACGTGGCTTGCTGTTCCCTTGTTTTCAGATCGTAAAATTTCGTGAATAAATTCAATAGGTCTGCATGTTCTTCGAATAATCTGCAAGTAGAACAAGGCAGAATAAACGTAGTACGTAAACGTGAAATCCAAACTGATCGTATCTTAATGTTTGCAAGTATTTATTTAATTCTTAACGCAATTGGCAACTGTTCGATAACAAAATAAACGTACATGCAATGATAGAACGAAGTCTTATTTATTTTGGTCACCGCGTTCTGGATAACTTTTAGCCAGCTGTGAAATGTTGTCTACGTTCATTTGACAAGGACTTGAATTTCAGATAAATAAACTTCCAAGATATTCTACTACGCAGCAAACAATGTTGACCTAGTTTTCGGGAAATTTCAACCTAAGCGTTAAATGTACAAATTGCTGAGAAAGTTGGGTATACTTTGGTTCTCGGGAAAAGTTACAACTTTGTCTGAGAAGAAAACAAATTTTTTTTGTGGAATGAAGAAAAAAATTCAATTTAGAAACACTTTCTTTTCATTGTGTTCTTTAAGCACATCATGAAAGGATTCAAGAGGATTACAGGCTTGCTGTATAGAAACAAACATTCGCCGCATATTTAACTCTCGTTTGCACTCTGTGTAGCGTAATGCGTCCTTTACATCTACTTGTATCGTTTGTAAATCCTTTCCCTGTTTGAAAAAAAAAGAGTTTGAATTGTTCTCAATTGGAAAGTTCCAAAGAAACAATTGCATGAACCATTATAAAGAATCAGTTTGGTGGTTTGTAATTAGGGTAATACCTAATAGGACGTTTTATAGGTTTTGCTTGAAATTTAAGGTATTATTACATAAGGTGGAGTTCTGAAGGACTTTTACTTTCCAATTGAAGAGATTTTTTCTTTGAAAGGCACTCAAGAGAAATGAAAGTGTTGTTAAGCGAAAATTATTGAATCACTGGAAAATGATGCCGGTGAAAATTTGTGTTTGGCAAAAGTTTGTTTCCGTGAGTTGTTTGAATGAGTTGAAAAGGTTTACTCCGTGGAAAGAATGGAAGATTAAAATGTTACAAAGGGACCAAATCTCAGCTGTTGATCACATGGAAAGCATCGGAGTGTAAAACCGATGCAATAATGAAGACATACTTGAAGTGAAAGTTCGAATTTTCCCGAACGAGTTCCACTGTATGTTATTTATATCAAAATGAAGCGATAAGGATTGCTGAATGACTCCAAGGAGGAGTCCTCGGACCCATCTTTCCAAGGATCTTCTTGATCCAAAATTTTATTGAGAAAATCTATCGCGATATATTCTCACAGGTCCGAAAATTATGTAGTCTATACAGCGACAACTTGAAAAAAACCGATGGCATGCCAAGCGGCATGGATGGGGAGTAGAGTTTGAGGTGAAAGTGGAACAGTTTGCCTAAATACTTCAATCTTCAGTATCAGTATCTAAACTGACAGTATCTAAATACTTCAAAATGAAGGATAAATGGCCATAAATAGTCATCTTCTAGTCTAAATCTTGAAATCTGATTTGCAATCAAAATCATTTAAATATAAAGAAAAACTTGAGATATTTTTGCCAGTATTCTGTAGAATATTTCATGAGTGTAATTACTTTGTGCTTCCAGTTGATACAATCTCTATGAGCTATAGAGAATCGTAGAATCCCAATAAACTTACAGTTTATAAATTTGAAGTTTTAACTCCCAGTTTCAAGGGATTCACCCCAATATGTTGGCATAGATTTTTGGCGTGGATAATAATAATATTCCTCGAAACGTTCTCTGATGTTTTTTCCAGTGATATATTTGGTTCATTCAAGGAATTTAACGTAGATGTATGTATAAATAAAACTAAGTACTCTAAAGCATTATCAGCTCTCAATATCGGACAAATGCAATTAAGCAAGTAACTATTCCTTGAGCTTTTCAATAAAAAAACAACAGAAATGATTCATTGCGAGTCAGAATTGTTCATTGCGAATTGAAAAAAGTTCTGAGCTGCACAATGTTAACCTCATAAGGAAAAGCTGTTTAAACAAACGCTCTGATTAAGAGTCTATGAATTCTTGAAGAAAAGTTACATACAAAAAAAAAAATGATTTACTCATAAATGCTCATCGTCAGTGTGCATACAAGATTGGAACATATGGAATATCTTTTAGGCAAATCACATTCTTAAGCTTGCATGATGTATGTACGCATGTGCGCTTGCTTACAAATCATTTATCCGATACATGAATGATCGACTAAAGAACGTCTAGAAGGAACAGCCGAAACGTATTTGCCCGAAATATTTAACAATCTAACATAAAATTTTGCAAAAAATAAACAAACTTTGTTTATTTCTGCAGAATTAGTAGGCATGCAAAATCAGTCATGCTTTTCCTTTTTTCGGGCGAAATCACGTATGTATGCATGTATCGATCAATTGAAGTATAGAAGTGCGGCTTCTGTTGCTGCTTGACTCATTGTGTTGATATTAACTTCCAGGTGAGACATTATCATAGTGGAAGTCGGTGTAAATTGGATATGACATGATTTTTAGTTGGATCCTCGAATCAACACGTTCCTTTTTCAACGGCGGCTAAAAATCTGTTAAAGAAAGGATATATTTGCACTTTTAGGCAATTCAATTTAGGAATAGTTTCAGAGGGGCGGGTGCAGGCGTCTGACATGCGTTATTGCAGTCTAACAGCTCCAAAGCCTGATTCGCGAAAAACATAGTCAGAAGGTGTGACTTGTTTAGTTGGTTGAAGCCTCATAGGATACGAAAATATATGTACGTTCAATCTTTTCTAAGTTTTCTTTTCCTAGAGGCTGAGGACGGGTAGCAGAAAAATTCGGATAGTCTCTCATATCCTAACTTACAGTTCCGATACTGTCTGATACTCCACCGGACGAGCTCTTCGATGATACACAAAGTGTCACACGATTTGCTACACCTGTTGAACCGATCAAGGGTTAAAAATACTCAATACAGTCTGTGTATAAAACATGGCCATTGATCACCTTAAAAAAATTCTTCATTTTTGTAGTTGTTGTCACACAGAACGTTAAAATATGTTCTCAGAAAAGGATAAAAGGTTAACGAAAAATTCAGTAGCTAGCAGTGCCGTTTGGCTCATAATAATTTATTATAGTGCTGCAAAATTTATGATAGCGCTTCAAAATTAAAGATTCCGAAAATGCAATGAAGTTTAGGGAAGTGCCTCTTAAAAATTTTTAAGTCACGATAGTTAATAGGACAAAGAAATCCAAAATGACTTTTATTTTGCAGTTTTATCAATTTGGTTGAATTTCATCTTTTCGCTAATCTCATTAAAACTTGTGCTACGTTGACTAACCTTCTCAGATAAACCTATTCTACTACATTTTTTAATTTTCTATTTAATACTTTGTTTTGGTGTTATTTTATGTTCTTTCTCATGCTCCATCGTCGCTTCTCCTGAGCTCCAGCACAATTATATCTTTCACGTTTGCTCTTGAATCCTTATTTCATTCTTTAAAGGTCAAACATACAGTGAACGAATTTGTCGACTTGTATATTTTTCATGCCCTCAGGTCTTGAGTAGGCAAATCTGCTGTTCTGAAATTTTGAAGAGTCTAATCGCTACTTCTTGCAATAATTTTTTTATTTCTTTTTCCTAGTTTTCTATTAAAATACTTAACGGACGTCACTTTCAATGTTGTCTTGATTTTTCATCACTTAACTATAAAATAGCTTCCTTTTACGTTCCTCCTTTCAGGGATCCATGGTGCATATCAGATCAGTTCAGTATCAACCCTAAGCAACCCTCATTTGTACTATTTTGGGCAGCACTTCATTCTATTTGCCTACAGAAACCAAGAAAATGCAACACCTCTGTGTTCACCGTTTTTGTATTCACATGACATTTTGTTTGAAAAGTGCTGGACAGGATTTTCTTTTTATGACAGGTGCAGCAATGGTTTCTATAGAAGGTTCTATAGAAGCAATGTTTGAGTGTTTGATGTTTTTCGATGATGGGATTCAATTCTTAGGGAGCGCGTGAGTGGCTCCAGGATGAGCCTTAAGTTCTGATAGAGCTATAAAAGAAGTTCTTATTGGGTGTCTTACACACCCAGGGGTTTAGGTAAATGACTAAAGAGTTTTTAGCGACGTCACCACATGAAAACTATTACTGGTAGTACTATTGCTACTACGCAATAGTAATCAATACAAGAGTGCCTGATTTATTGATGGTGGAAGTAGTTATCGATATTGACAAGGAAATAGTCCTAGAGGCGAGTCGTATACCACTTGTCAGTAGTATGTACTTCAAGCGTATTTACAAGCAAACGTCTCATTGCTGACCTCTAATTCTGCATAGGTGGTAGCCAAAAAGGAATTTGAGAAATATATCAATATCTAATTTAATGTGCATGAAGTAGATAAGCTTCTCCATTTTCGTTACTCTACTGAAACATGCTAAGTTTCTTCCCTGTTTAATGAAAATACTCATAGTAGCTCGCCACTCCTCTACTTATGGACAAAAGAAAAAAATAGTCTTTTTTCCACTCCAGCTCAGTGTTGAGTGAGGACTATATAATTCAATATCACACAATCGCAAACGGTTAATGATATGCATGTATAACAATTTTTTGATGCGGATAAGTAAATGATCTAATCTATATTTACTTTTCTTTTTGTGCAGTACGTCAACAAATT
This sequence comes from Stratiomys singularior, assembly GCA_954870665.1. Classification (NCBI taxonomy): domain Eukaryota; kingdom Metazoa; phylum Arthropoda; class Insecta; order Diptera; family Stratiomyidae; genus Stratiomys; species Stratiomys singularior. The sequence continues at coordinate 4,334,211 of OX940881.1, read as the reverse complement.
TTATAAAATTGAAGACGCAACGTGTGCCTCCTTATTGCCAGTTGAATTTTTAAAGTGTGCCAATCTACCGGAATCAGCAACATATCCTGCCGTGCCAAAATGGTAAATTATGATTAAAAAAATGCAAAAGATACTCAGATTCGGAAGTATAAACTAGTTAATTTTGTTAATTACTTTAGATTGCAAGATTGCGAATAGTTTTTGTGGTTTTGGCTCTGTTATGTTCCACACATGTGTCCGCTGTTCCTTCAACAACAATTGCAGCTGAAACAGATGAACCGATCCCATGTGAGTATTTTATCTAATATAATTTATAGCCCAGGAGGAGCAATAATTAAGTGCGAAAAACGTTACGATTTTCTTTTAACCCAATTTCATTGAGTCAAGAACATTGCCTTGATCTCTTGGATCTTGTATAAATTGTGAGAGAATTATAAAATTTCCTTAATCCGTGACAGTATTCACGGAACAGAATTTAATAGACATACTATTTTTCAAACAATTTATTCTCTGCTTATTTTCAGCTCCAAACATATCGCCATGCTTGAGTTTGTTGAAAACTATCCTTGGTGATTACCATACTGCAACACCAGGTCCAGATGAAGTATTAAATAGTTCTACTGAGTCAGCAGACACCAAAGCGGTACGGAGTTTTTTGGAAAGTATGCAGCCTGTACTCAAAGCAAAAAATCCTGTTTTGAGTCCTCAACCGATTCCAATTTACATAAACACATATTCAGATAATTCACCCGTGAACGTAGTTAAAGATACAAATGGAGCCTTTTCAATACATATTTCAACAAAAATCGATTTCGGTGGAAGTGCGTCATTGTTACATGTGCCGCAAGGATCAGTTTTGGGACCTTTAGTATTGAATAACAATATACAATTTCACGTAGCAGAACCACCAAAAGCGCCACCACCAAAGGACCAACACCATTATTATGAATATTCTGATGACGAAGATTATTATATGGACGAGGGATCAGGAAATCATCGTCCGAAAACGAGTGAGGCTCCCACTACAGAAGAGACAACTGAAAGTGGAAGCACTACAGTCGGCGTTTAGCTTACCAAACAATCAGTATTATAGGATATTTAATTTAGTTAAGACGCGAAAAATCAGTATATAATCTATAAAGTTTGAAAATATGTAATATTACCCGAATAAAAGTGACATATTATTTGTGAGATTTTTAAACAGAATAGTTAAAGCGAAAAACTAAACAACATTGTTAGTGGTGTTATAGTATAGTTTCAGATTTTGCGCTGTAATGAAGACTTTTCAAAATTTTTATTCAAAAGTTAAAAAAGGAAATAACTCCTGTAGACTACTTAACACTGGAGACTTACTGCGAGTGTTTAAATACAATTTTGGGGGAAAAAATATTTTGTATATAGTGAAGTATAGTGCAGTCTAGATTGACCTGAATTCCGATCAGCGTTATTCTTGTATTGAATTCTACCAGGTAAACCTAAAATGTCCAACCCTTGAAATAGGGTTAGAGCAGTTTTACAGGAACTGAATCGTTACGAGGAAGAAAGATTCACACGGAATGCGTACCGAAAAGTATCAACGCATAGATTAAACTTACCACGAAGCAAAACTAAAGTTGGTATAGGTCCTTCCTACTTACACTTATTATTATAAATTGTTACTATATAACGTCAGTATCAATTGAAATTATTTTCAAACAAGAATTCGCAATAAAACGTGATTAAAATTATAAAGCGAGATCCTTATCATCAGAGAAATCGATTTTTTTTTTTATTAACTTGAAAATTGATTTATGTGAAACTCGCAGTATATTCGAGCTTGTATTGGAGATGTACACAGATAGGTTAGTTATGATCTAACAAAATAACGTGAAGGGTACGTTCTGCATATGTTAGATTGACGGGCAAAAAAAGCGTAGGGTGCATCGCTTTAATTAATGCATGAAAAATGGTCTCAATTGAATTCAAACTCAGATCAGATTAACTCATAATTTGTTGGCTAAATTCAAACACAATTTTAATTCTTGGAAGATCGTGTTTGCATTTTAATAAACAAATCAAAATAAAAAAAAATAAGCCCGTGTAATACCATGAATTAATAATCTAGTTAAATTAATATTAAATAATATTTTGAAAATGTGATTGCCGAGAAGAGATAAGCAGTGAGTTAGTGGAGTTTCCAACGACGGAGATCAGTTCGCCTTGATCAATCGTTCTATTCGTTTGTTATTGGAAAATTGTAGTAAATTTATCAGCTATAGTTAAATACATTTCGAGATGAAAGTTTGGTGTATCTTAATAATGTTGTGTAATCATCTAATAATAGAAAGTTTCAGTCAAGACATCGACCCAGATACTTTTGATTTCGACAACTTCGATGCGTATATGACAACTGAAAAATTCGAATATTCTACATTAGATCCACTATCATTTTTCCCATCGGTTGAACCAGAAACTGAGTTACCAGTAGAAGAAGCAGAAACCGAAACCGAAAAGCCTAGTGATAATGTCGAAGATGAAAGAGTTACAGACACAGTTTCACCAGACTCTTCTCACAAAGATGCAACTACTTTAGAGCCTACTGCTGAGGAGGGAACAACCGATTCATCGAAAGTTGACGCAGTCATCTCTACAAATGAACCAACAATAAATGTCAAAACGAGCACTGAGAAGAATTTCAGAGCGACAAGCGAATTAACTCCCACTATGCAGACCTCAACGTTATCAATTTCAACAAGTCAGATTTTAAGGACCACACCCCAAAACCTAGAAATTTTGACGTCTACTGATCTTACACCAACCAGTACTGTGGGTAAATTGGATATACCTGCGACACAAGCAGTACTGTTGACAACAACAAACTTGCCAAAGAGAGTAGATGAGACGACAACTCTAGTGATAGATTCCACTACACAACTGATTACAACGACCACTGCTTCTGCAAACAATGCTTCTGCAATTGATCAGTCTTCTACTAAATCTACTTTGTCTGAAGAGCCATCAACGACCGCTGTTCCACTACTAACTTTAGAACCAACTAACTCTCAAGAGCAAACAACGACAACTGTATCTTCAACTACGCCGCTTCATGAAGAACCAATAAAGACTAGCGCACCATCAACGACAGCTGCTGCTGCAAGTCCGCCATCTGGTATAGGACCTACAGAGAGTCTCGAGTCACTGACGACCAGTGTTTCTATAATTTCAATGTCAACTGAAGGACCATCCGAGACACAAGCGCCTCCACCGACAACAGTTACTGCAACCCCGTGGTTCAGTGAAGGATCAACTGAGCCAGAAGAGCCATCAACGACAACTGCATCACAAATTCCACAATCAACTGAAGGGCGAAGGGAGCCTGAGAAGATATCAATAACTTCAACAATCCCAACAACTAATTTAAGACCTGCTAAGCCTCAAGAGCTATCAACTACAACTGTTTCTACATATCCAGAATCTAGTGAAGGGCCAATTGAGCTCGAGGTACCGTCAACGGTAACAGCTGTTGCAATGCCACCATCTAGCATATGGTCAACTGAGCTATCAACGACTATTCTTTCTACAGACCCCGAGGGGTCACCAACAACCGAGGCTACAATTCCAACAACTAGTGTAGGACCAAATAAGCCTCAAATGCTGCCTACAACTACTATTTCCACAAATCCAGAGTCTAGTGAAGAGCCAACTCAGCCTGAGGAGCCATCAACAACTACTGCTACTATTCCAACAACTAGTGTAGAACCAACGAAGCCTCGAGAGCCATCAACAACCACTTTTTCCACACTCCCACAATCCAGTGAAGGGCCAACTCACTCCGAGGAGCTATCAACAAGAAGTGCTATTACAACTCCACCATCTAGCGTAAGACCAACGCCTCAAGATTTATTGACGTCAATTTCTACTACTACCACTACTCCTACTCCTACTCCTACTACTACTTCTACTACTACTACTACTACCAGTAAATCTCAGCTTGCTGTTGAATCCAGAAAGTTTGATGAGCAATCAACGACGGCAGCTTCTAACATTCTACAGTCCACGGACGAAACAACACTTTTGTTTCAAACTGAACTTTCAAACGATTTAGAAATAACATCAACTGAAAACCCCAACGAATCGAGAACTCCCATTGAAGTTGACACATCTTTAGATAAGCCAGCAGCAACAACTGGTACTACTTTCAAAAAAACTACTTTGCTACCTGAGAAGAACGAGGATACGAGCACTATGCAAACTATGATGAAAAAATTAGAAAGCACTTCACCAAACACCGCGACTCCAAGTATTGATAACTTAAGTCCTGCAGTAACAGAAGCGACAACCGAGTCAATAAAAACTACAAGAAAACCGTTCAAAATAACAACACGAATGCCTATAACTACAACGGCAGTGATTTCTACTTCAAAGTCAACGTTGAATGATTCATTTGAGACTGTTAGTAGCACTACTCAAGAAACTCCAACTACATTCACATCGACAGAACACTTCGATGCATCATCAACGTCATCATTTACCACGATGCAACCCAATAGTACGACCGCACTGTATATTGTAGTAACAGCACCTCCTATACCCACCAGCTCAATTACACCAGCGTTTTCGACTACAACTCTAAAAAATCCAAGCAGACCTAGCACACCGACTGCTGTTCCAAATATTTTGACAACCACTACAGCCAAGAGCAGCACCTTGCCTGTTGTTGGAAAAGATTTTCCAAAACTAGAGCCACGGTTCCTTTTTCCGATTGACGAAATACCAGAACCAATTCAACTTACTTCACCAAAATCAATCCTTGGGAATATAGATGAGTCTCTCCGGACCACAACGAAACGCCCAAAACAAATCTTTCATCCCAACCTTGAAAAAACTAATCCAGTGGAACTTACTACTAAGGCAACAATTTTTGATATAGACGAAGAATCCTATCCTACTTTTAATCCCAATTTTATGATCCGCATAAACGAATCAGAAGAATCGGTGGAGATTACAACGAAGAAAATTGATTCGAGTTTTACGATGAAACCATTCAGATTTTTCAATGAATTCTTCAAAGTCCCTGCGGAAAATCCAAAAAGACCAATAGTAGAGCCAACACGGCCGTATCACAAGCAGGATGATGGTTTGCGAGAATATAAATTCAATCCATTCCTTAGAAAACATATTGAAGAGCCCGAAGAAGCAGTGACCAAAGAAACTTCGATATTTAGACTTGATCCGAAATTGATGAAACCTATCCCAGACGAAGAAAAGCCAACATTGACGCCTAGGTATTATATTAAAGTTTTGGATCCCCGATGCCAGTGTATGAGGCGCGTCATCAATCCTAATCCAGTAATTCAAAGGGATCATAATCTAAGCAAAGAGCGTGAGTGGTTGAGACCAGAGAGCAGACCAACAATTTGGCCCTCAAGCAACAAACCTCATGGAAATGTGTTTCGTATAAACATACCTTCGCAGGATTCAACTCAAAAAGTTTCTCTGGACAATATTGAGAAAATATTTAAGCCGATTCCAATCCCAGAAGAAATTCTCAGTGCTTTTCCTAATTTCAAGTCTGAAGATACGCCGAAGGCAGTAAATCCTAACTATTATCATTCGGTCCCAAATCAGCCAGGAGGTTTCCGCATTGTCCCTCAAGGAGAGATGAAAATTGTAGCACCAACCATTCAGAGCCCAACACAATTTGTATACAAGTATAACAGTGGCCCACAAACGCCAACAATGGTTAAGATACAGGAGCCGGAAAGACCATTGCATTTCTACTATAAACATTCGCCTGACATCGATAAATCACAATTTTTTGTCCCCAATGCGGGAGCGCGTCAACATTATCCACAAGGAACAATTAAATTAATCCAACCGCGACCTGTTCCAGCACAAGAAACACAAACAGGACACAATTTTGGGTACCCAATACAGTCGCCAGGTCATGGATGTCATTACAAAGCTGAAGGTAAATCATTGATAAAGACTCAATTTGTTTTTAAACTAAGGGATGACAACTGTTCTGTTTATGAATGTTTGGCGTACCTAGGAAACAGCTTACGTAAGAAGTTTATATGTAGGGCGAGAATGTAGGAGTATAATGGTTTTAGTTAACCCTGTTGACCACGAAGGCACTTTTAACTTCATTTGATGTTATTAGTTAGTTGAACTTAGTTGAACTTTGAAGTTAGTTGAACTTATTCGGGATGTAGTTTGATCTAAATAAGTTCTAAGCAAAGATAAAGGTATAGTCTTTGGGAGAAGTTTTTAGGTGGGTTCGATACAATGCATTAATTGCTCTTCACCATCAATGGTTGATTATACCAGACCACGATGGGAGAATTAATGGCAGATGGTTATTTATGGTAGTATGTCGGAAATTAATTATACAACCCTAAAATTTCATTGTTTGATTGTCATTGAAAACTCCTTACTGCTATTGTTAATAGCACAGTCATATAGCTAATAGGGTCCTAACTCTTGGTTGGGAATGACACTAAGTTATTATGGCACCCTACTATATAGACGGATTAAACCTCTGTCATAGTTTTCAGGACCATCTGCGTAAAGATCATTGCCTTTTTCAAAGGCGATCTCCTGAAAAAAAGCGCCTCTGCCTGTCAATTTCGATACCTAGCTTCCACATTTTGACGTTTCCAGCAATGTCGTCCCGTCGAGCGTATCCTCCAGTAAAAACCAAGTCACGAGCTTCACTGTAAGGTCGAAAGGTTCGTATAAATCATACTTTTACTTGCTTACTTACTGGCTTATAATTCAGCACTATAGAATTTATTAGAAATCGAGTTAGCGGTTGCTTTAATCTCCTATTTGAAGAGAAGTCTAATGTGTGTTGATTGTTTTTCAAACGTTTTGGTTTCTTTAAAAATCTGCTTAAGTTTAGTTTTCGTCTGTAGTTGGCTATTCATTGAAGCCATGCAGGCATGTGTTTGGAGTTTTCCAAATATTCAAGAATAAGTGCGAATATTTATGAAGAATACGTAATGGCTCATGAAAAACTAAAATTAATTCAAAAAAGGTGCCAACAGTCCGTTCTGAAACGAATTCTTGTATGCATTCTTTCACTATCACCCAATAGTTGCAAAGAACTTGTAACCATTTTAGCCGCTGATCGTAAACTGAATATTCAGAATGGCTTCAGATGTCAAAATACGTCAGGAACATCAGAACTCAGATGACATTTTTTTGGAAATTTGAGTTCATTATATTAGTAAAACTATTCACGTGTCTGATCTTATGTGAAAGCGAAAATTCGAAATGGTGTTCTAAATGGCACTTTAGAAGCCTTTTGAGTGATTAAGGAAGAACATTTTAGCAATTTTACGGATAGGGTAGCGAGGTAGGATTTTTATTGAGCAATTTCTCCTTTTGAGGCATTCAGTTCTTGATTGTTTATATTTTTAATATTATGAATGTAGAGTTTTATTTTTTTTATGCTTTGCTGTCAGATAAGCTTGCTCATAAGAATTGATTGCTTATTTTTTCAGAGGGTCCATTAACTATGGACGGAGACCCATTGTTTGGTCGATTGCTGATAGCACCAAATAGATGTAAAAGATGTTTTTATTGTTGTCCTGCTCCAAATGGTCATTTGAATTGTGATCGAGTGAAACTGTTCGAGTGTCACAAGAGACAGTTGTTAGCGTTGCCAGGACGACCGACTCAACAATATCAAGAACCTTCTCAACCTTCAACTGGTTCGTGCAAACTTACTAAAACATGGACTGATGGTATGATGGCCCCACCAAAATACAAAGTTATTTGTTCTTGAGCGTAATTTATTTAAAATAGTAGTAAGTAGTAGTAAATAGTAAGATGTGATTTAGGATTTGATTGCTATGCTACTAGTAATATATTAAAATTTATTAGAACTTTTGTTCTTGGTATATAACGGTTTAATAACGGTCACCAATATGATATTCTATTTTTTTAAGCTGGTCATCAAATCAACAATATTAATTAATAAATAATCAAAATGCACTAATCTTGTATCTATATTTATATGTATATATATTTATACATTTAATTATGAGATTGATCAATGCCACCCAATGGCATTTTAGTTTACAACCATCATGTGTATCCCTTGAGTGTGAGTTAGTTATGTCATAAAAGACACCCAGATGTATTGGTTATACCAAATCCAAAGAGGAGGAGGATCTAAAGGTCTGCCATTTGATCTTATATTTATGAAATATTAAAATAATAAACATGACATGGGTGTAATGTTGCTGCAGCTGCACTCCATTATCCTGGCTCGTCCTGGGTTCTTACTTTCAAATTCATGGAAAGACTTGGAAAAAATCCCTTTGGGGTATGAGTTTACATGACAGCAACTGCTGAAATAATCGTATTTGTCGTTGTATTAGTTTTGTCGTAGATTTCACATACCTTCAATAGTTTATAATAAATTCTTTTCATACTCATCGTCACAATTTTCCCATTTGTTTCAATAGAAGAAAATAATGTCCCATAAAACTGCACACAAGCATCTCCTTGAATTATTTTCTCCTTCTCCCGAGCAAAGCCATCAAGAAAAACACAAGAAACGAAAAAAAAACATGTACTGTGTGTACAGCAGGATTACTTTGAAGCTCGGGGTAACATTAACGAAGCCTTTATGTATGTTTTATCCTTTTTATGGCAAAATCAACTGACTCATGTGGTAGAATAGATGACGTCAGCAACCACTCTAACTGCTATCCAAGACACTTATGATGTTTATGAGGATTACAGCGATACATAAGAGAATGTGTAGAATGGATTTCGGAAAGCAAACCTGGAATTGGAATTGTATCTCAGTGGAAATGTTATTTGAAAAAAGAGGATTTATTTATCACGGTTGATGTATGGTGGGTATCCTAGACCTTAGAAAACGCAGTTACGCTGTAATTACGATAACATTTGCGCGGAACATATGTCGAAAAAGGGAAGAATAATTTAAATTGATTGCAATTTTAAGCTGATATGTTTGAGATGCGTGGAATGTATTGTGCAGGATACAAAAGAATCTCACTTCCTGTCTTGGTAGGGTGTCAAATCAAATATTGTAACTGACTGGTTACTATGATCTTTTTTTTAATTTGATGTTCAACACCAATCCTAGTTGTAGTGAAAAAAGTGAAATCCATATCCATTTATCCACATATAGCATATCAACATCCTGAAAACTGAGCGTTTAACTTGAAATATTGTGGATGCAGTAGAGACAAGAACAAAAAAAAACAACTGTGATTTAATCTGAACTTCATTCACGGACCAGAGAACTGTCGAATCAGACTATGAGGCATAAATTTGGCCGGACAATTTGGAAAAAAAGAAAAATATGAGGCTTTATTTACATGAAGTCTGTCCTAGTAATACCTAAGTAGTCCTACCCTACATTAGGCACTGGTCCTGAGTGTCTGATGTAGCAACCGTAAGGAAAACCATTTTGAGAGTTTCTAAAATGAAAGAGAAAAAATTTTTTCGACTGAGTAACTAGTGAAATACAACCAATTTTCACAGACAAGACTAAAGTGCCTCCGGTCCACAAATTATTTTCTCCAGAGAGCATAAAAATTGCGAGAATAGGATTCGATATTTTTACAAAATAAATTTTCGCATGCGAAATTTGATTTCGAAATTTTTGGCATTTTTGGATTCTTGAATTTTTTCAACTAAGACACGTGAATTTAAATAGGAGTAATAATATCGGGGTTATCAACAGCTTGGTTATGATTGTCATTGATTTTTTAATTGGAATTATTAACCGGTTCGATGCGATTCTCTCAAGGTCAAGCGCGCTCGTCGCTATGTCGACGATTGCGTCAGTCTGCGTTAAGCGCCCGGCGGGGGAGGTATGTTCGTGCCTTCAGTCTTGTTTTTTATCGTTAGTCAAAAATTAACATTGTAATATGTAATAAATTAATCGGATTTTATAATTTTATAAAATTATATTATAAACTATAATTATATAATTATAATTATAAACTATAATTTTAATTAATATAACCAAAATCCTTAGCACTGAAATGGTTAAAAATCACATGAATATCATTGGTAGTTATCACTTTATTTGAATCCAAGTTTAAAGGCACTTATTTGAAAACTTTTTAACTTTTACTACTATAGTATTATTTGAAGTTTGTGTAGATTGGTTAGTTCTCATATTCATAAAATGTTAACTTTATGTTTTAACTTTAATGGAAAAATCTCATTCCATTTATGAACGCTTAATTAGATCGAATCAACAATTTTTTGAATTAATTTTTCGGGATCACAACACTGCAAGCTATATTGCAAAAAAAAACCAGAGAGTTAATTCTAATCATGTCTTTCATGCACTTCATAACATTAAATTGCTCTAATAAAGATAAAAAAGTCACCTTCCGTTCTAATGAAAACATTTCCCGTACAAGGAATCTGTAATTCTATTTTTTATCCAGATCGCATTACCCTTGAAATTAAAATCAACTTCCGCCATGACACGCTTTATGTCCATCCCTTTGATATCTCATAATTAATCATAAACCTATAAAAAAATAACATTTCCCGATGACATCAAAATAAAAAAAAAACAGCAAAGAACAACAAAAGTATAACTTTTTAATTTATTCTACCCACAACAAGGAAAATATGAAGGAAAATAAAAAAACACGAAAGGACAAGAATGCTTCATCAAAAAGATAATGAAAGTTAAGGGAAAGCTTGAAAGCAAACAGGAGGAAACACAGGAGGAAACACAGGAGGACATAATTCATATTTTATGTTTCCTTTTAGATGTATTTGAGATTAATCTCGGAAGCTAAAGTGTCATAGAAGACAAAAGTTATTTTATGTTCAATCTACGAAATCAAATCTTACTAAGGCAGTTCAATGTATGAAAAAATATTACAAATTTACAGTTATATGTATTTAAAGTATCCTGCACGGCAAGTTTTCCATTAATGACTGTGTCAGCTACGTTTGGATTGTTTCTGGATGTTGAAAAAATATTTTCAATGTGCTTCTCACTTTGCCGGCTAGAATTATTATTGAATTATGCCGATCCACCTTAGTTAAAGGTAGAAAGAGAAGTCAAAGGCCAAATAAAGTCCTTGGTCTGCATAATACATGTTGATATCACTAATTTCTGAGAGTGGCAAAGAATAAATTTTAAAATTTTCCCGAAATCCCCTTGAGTGGGGTTAAAGAGTTTTCTTACAAATTCTTCAAAAACCCTCGTATCTCCTGTAGTGCTCAAGAAGGTCCTGCAATTAGATGCTGATCTCGGGTTTCTACGTGCAGGCCAAGACATTTCTTTCTGAAATCTTCGAAATCTAAGAAGATTGTAAGAAAGATGAACAAGACCCAATTGAATAAGCCAAACATAAAAACGTGAACTATCCGCATTTGCTTCAACAAAGGTCCTTTCAACGCACAAAATATTTTGTACTGGTTCTACAGCAAAATGTTGACACCTAATGAAGACTTGGAAATTAAATCTTGATCATAACCGCAGGGATGTAAATTTGAACACGTTTATCGCATGATTTATATCTAAAACTTGCGTTTGATGTTCAAATAATGAAGGATAAACCACAACGTAGCTTAGGCAGTATAACAATTTAGTTGGTGCGCACTACATTTACGAGTACGAGTACATAGTACGCGTCAATCAATACATTTTAATATACCCTGAATCATAATGTTCCAGAAAACCCATTAACATTACATCCTCTGACTTGTGCTTGTCGGCATGACTGCGCCAAATTTTAACTATAACGTCCATTTCATGTATCATGGTTGCACAATAACCATTTCAAGTAATTTATACTTTCAGCATTTCAAGGATACAACAATGACCAAGCGTTATATGAAATGTATTTTCATACTTAGGCAGGATATCTTAGCGTTGAAAGCTTTGAGAAATAAAAGAACATTTATCAGAATTTTTTTCGGTACACAATTAACTTCTTAGTGACCATGATGTATCCTGGAATATCCTCAGCATAATACAAGTGATTCATGGGCTAGAAGACTTAAGGGATTTTATACGTGGGTTTTGATTAAATTATTCCAAGTGATAATGCAGTGATGAGACTGGATTTTGCTGTGAATAGAAATGAAGTTAATCGAAAAGGATACGAAAATGAGTGTGGGAATAAAAGCTGAGTTGTGAGACAATGATGATATTTTCAGAAATGTATCCCTGAATTCCATTCTCTGCTGATTTTCCCCTGTGATGTGTCTAATATTCATTCAAAATACACATCTAAATACAACCATATGTAATCACATTTGGTTGAACGAAGGCTAGAAACGTGTTGCAAAAGGATAAAAGAAGCGAAAGAACTGTGCATGCATTCTAACTAAAACTTATTCCATGTATCCCATACTAGAGTATCTGTAGAAAACTTATTAATTGGATCCAATCAACAGTTAAGTGACAGTTGCCGCCATTCAAATTAAATCCTGGAACGTTTTCAACCCAACTAAATGTTAGTGTCAGATAAAGTTTGAATACATGAACGTGTAGATACTTCGCTTCACTGAGTTTGGTTGTTAATCAATTTAACAAAGTTTTCAGTATTCGTCGTTGTGTCGAAAGTAAGTTGGAAAACATTTCGTGCAAAATTCAGAAATGTTATTTGTACGTGCCTTTCACCAACTTGCCAAACTCAACATGAATGGTAACTGCTGCATGAATGTTCGCAGGAGTCATACAATCCAATTGCAAATGTTAACTGGTTGTAGACCAATGTGAGCAATATTTCGGTTGTCAGTTGTAAATTATTGTGTAATAAAATTAGTGAAACCATGCATTATAGGAATTTGGTATTGGAGTTTGAAAGTTTCAACAGTTGCGAATGATTTTGCAACGACTTTTAAAAACGTTTATTCGACTGAAGTAGGACTCGATGGTAGCTTTCATTGGTTTCGATAAGATTTTGTGATTGTTTTGAAACAGGATAATGGCTTTGTATGATCCACAAAAAAAATTATTATATCGAATTAAAAGATGAATGTATTTTTGATTAAGCCTGTTTTTCCGACATAGAATTTCGCTAATTAAGGGATCTCTGCTGTTTATTTCTAGTATTTTTTCTAGGTTAAGTAGGTGAGGTCGAAACTTTTCTTTCCGACTTACTTCCTACCTAAGGTTTTTAGACTAGATTGAACATACCATTACCACTACCATAGATTGTCACCTATGGTAATTTTTTGCCTAGCTTATATACCAATTTTCGATTTAAGGATCTGTCAATATAAGCGTATTTGATTGTTTTCCCTCACTATACGGTTTTTCATTGAAATTTTATGATTGAACATTTTATTTATTAAGAATGACGTTTTATTCTTTAGGACACTTGATTTTCTGACTCACAAATTTCAGAAACTGGACCTTATTCTTTCAAAACACCATTTACTTCGGTCGTTATAGAAAAGGCTTAATAGCATAAGGTATTTCATGAGAGGATTGTTACTTATCACAGAAAGATCCTTCAACCTATGAGTAGTGGTAGGTGCCAGGAGTTCAAAGAGGCACTAAGCAAGAAAAGAGCAAAGACATGATCCAAGTCCTACAAATCAACCTACACCGTAGCTCAACCGCACAAGATTTACTAGACCAGGTTGCAAGAGAGAAAAAAGTTGACTTGTTGCTAATATCTGAGCAACACCACAACAAAGAGGAAGCTGGATGGTATTGTGATCGATCCGGCACCGCCGCCATCTGGGTACGTGATAGGGATCTACCCACATCTTGGACTTGCTCCAGCGGAAATGGCTTCGTGCATATTGGGTGCGCCGATTTGACAATCATAAGCGTCTATTTCACGCCGAATGAGTCAATTTCATGTTTTCAGAGCAGGCTCGATGAACTGGAGGAGGCTGTCTCGAGCACGGAAGGCCGAATCCTTGTTGGCGGTGATTTTAACGCCAAGGCGATAGAATGGGGAATGCCTCTTCCAGACCCGAGAGGAAAAAGAATCCTAGAAATGGCGGCTAGGAGGCAACTTGTCATCATGAAAGTTGGGAACACTCCAGCTTTTCGACGGGGAGGCTGCTTGGGAACTATTCCGGATGTGACATTTGCTTCGGAGTCGTTAGTACCTACGATACACAGATGAAGGGTACTGGAGGACTACTCGGCGAGCGATCATCAGTACATTGCTTGCGCAATTGGTGAGTGTGCTATTCGACGCGTAGCAACCCAACCCTCAACTGTAGGTCGGAATACATCTAAAATAGATGTCGACGCGTTCGCCGCAGCTCTTATGAGAGGTGAAACTATGACAGTAACGAGGGCAGCCTCAGCTGAAAGCATGGTGAACTCCACCATGAGGCTCATCAAGAATGCGTGCGACTGCTCTGTGCCCAGGCGACGGCCTCGACACAATAACCCTGAAAGGCAGAAATCGCTGAAAAGCGGAGAGAACGTCACAAACTCCACCGCGAATCTCAACATTTAAGAAATCGAGATGAGTCACACTCCCGAACGCTGGCATACAGGTCGGCTAGAAAAGTTCTCCGTAGGTTAATTAATGAAAGCAAGGCTCGCTGCTGGCGCAACCTAGTGAGGACATTGACAGAGACCCGTGGGGGCTGGGTTACAAGCTTGCCATGCGGAAATTAGGAGCTGCAAGGAGGCCCTGTGTCCTTGAAACGGAAAAAATCGACGAGATTGTGCGAGCGCTCTTCCCTATGCATCCTATTCGTCCCGATGATGCAGATGTTGAATGTCCTGGAGAATGCCCACTTTTTACCACCATCGAGCTGGATGATGCGGTGAAAGCTTTAAAATCGAAAAAGGCCCCAGGGCCAGACGGTATACCAGCGGAAGTGATACAGCTTACACATCAACTTTGTCCTGACAAGCTGCTCACCACTTTCAATGCCTGTTTGCAGCAGGGCGCGTTTCCAAATTGCTGGAAAAATGCGAGGCTCGTGCTGATCCACAAGAAAAAGGGGAACGCGGAGCAACCATCTTCATATCGGCCCTTATGTATGCTGAACGCCACTGGGAAGGTGCTCGAGGGGCTCATTAGAGAAAGACTTGGAGAAGCCATTCGAACTGGCGGGGATCTGTCTCCTCAGCAGTACGGCTTCAGGGCTGGTCGATCCACGATCGGTGCAATAGCAGAGGTAGTGAGCGCGGTCCAGCAGGCCGAAGCCCACAATCATTACTCGAGACGAAAAGTACTGCTCATAACACTAGATTTGAGAAATGCCTTCAACTCTGCTAGATGAACAGATACTCTTGGTGCTCTGGAATATTTCAGGGTGCCGAGGTATCTGATGTGGATATTGGAGGACTACCTCAAAAACCGGAAAATCATCTATGACATCAGGGGTGGCGCAAGGTTCCATTCTGGGCCCGGACCTCTGGAATGTCTCGTACGATGAGCTTTTGAGGCTGCAGTTACCGGGGAAGTCGGGCCAAGTTGGCTACGCAGATGACGTAGCAGTACTAGTCACCGGACGTACTGTCGGACAGACGCAGCTCAAACTGGGTGCGGTAATACGCCGAGTAAGCGAGTGGATGACAGACCGTGGGCTTAGCCTAGCGCTGGAAAAGACCGAGGTTGTCGCCCTCATCAAGAAGCGGATCCCTCGTGTTATCCCCGTTCGGGTGGGGGAAATGATCATCGAGCCAAAAGAATCAATTAGATACCTTGGCTTGATGATAGACTAGATAGATGAGCTTTTTCGAGCAGGTTTCGATAAGGCTTCCGTGCGAGTATCGGCACTCAATCGCATTATGGCCAACACGCAGGGGCCAACCTCGAGCAAAAGACCTTTACTGATGAGTGCAATGGAGTCAGTGCTCTTGTATTGCTCCGAGGTTTGGGCTGACGCTCTTCGTAAAGAGACGCACCGAAGGCGTCTGGCACAGGTGCAGAAGCAAGGAGCTTTGCGAATAGCGGCTGCATACCGCACTGTCTCTGAACCTGCAGTGCTGGTAATCTCGAGGGTGGTTCCTATTAAGTTACTTGCAGACGAACGGAAACGTGTATACATACGTAGGGGGGAGTCGGCGAGAGAAACCGTCAGCCGAGAGGAACGGAGAAGAACCCTATCCTTGTGGCAGCATACATGGGAAAACGAAACGTGAGGCAGGTGGACCGCATGGCTGATAAGTGACTTGGGGCCGTGGTTCTACCGAATGCATGGTGAGACTGATTATTATCTGACGCAACTACTCAGTGGTCACGGGTATTTTCGGTCTTACCTGTATAAGATGGGAAAGACACCATCCCCAACTTGCGTGTTCTGCCCGGGGATGATGGGTGACGCCTGCCATACGTTCTTTACGTGTAATAGATTTACAAGACTCCGTTCGCATCTCTCGCAGAAAATTGGCGTAATTTCCCCAGAAAATGTAACGGGAAAAATGATGCAAGACAACTGGAACTGTGTGTCGCATTACGTACGGACAGTACTTATTATAAAGAAGGGCATGATGGATCGCTTGGCGAGGGAGGGGGGATCTCTGTAACGCAATTCTCTAATAATCGCAATTCCTTCCTATCCATCCGTGCAGAAAGAGGGATTTCCCTTAGCCTGAAGACATCGCTAAGCGATGATTAATGAGGCCTAGTCCGAAGTAATGTGACAAACAGTTCCAGGCAAGGTTCTCGGTGTGACAGGAGGGTGTTTAGTCGGTAGTCCGGTAGCAGGGGGAGTCCGACACTCCTGTGAAAAAAATCTGTGAGCAAGAATTTCATCGTGCCCAAATAGGTGATCAATGATACGGAGGGATAGATTCATTTCCCACTCACTTTATGATCAGAGATTAATCACTGCAAGATAACAATGAGTAGCGATCGCAAAGAGAGCTCCCGTTGAAAATTTAAGTAATGTTGAACATGTTAGATCGAATAGTGTTTGGTCTAGTTATCATTACTTATGGGGATGAAGTCATTCATTTGCGTCTGGGTTTTAGATTCGATCCTTGTCTTAATAACTTCATAGTGCTGAATATGATTGGTCCTTTCATTTTCTAGCTATATGGGTATTTGATCTTTGCTATTTACGCTTCATTTGTCAAGAGATGCAATGGTCAATTTTATTCCAGGAGGTATCCGTCAGCTCTCCGGATAATTAATACTGAGAGGACATGACAAACTCTTCGGCTTAGCTGTTTTTGGTCCATGAGCGATACTGGGTTTCCATGTATCCTAATTTTCCCGAAAAGGGTACTCTTATCTTTGACATCTGACGACTAGGAAAGCTTAACCTCTAGTATACAATGGAGTTTGTCCTTAGCTGTTGGGTTTTTAATATGGTTCGACAAGGATAATTCAGATAATGATGACCATCCAGGCTTATGATGCCGGGTTTTGTAATAGACTTCAATAAGGATAATTTAGATAGTCAAAAAAATATTCTGTAGGAAATTTTGTGTTTACACTCTATATCATCAAGGAATACTGCAGGATAATTCACTAGTCTCCTCCCAATTTATTCCTGTTGAGAGGTATATTTCATTAATTTCTTTGGTTTCTGTGATTACAAAGAATAAATAAGCTCTAAATAAAAATTTGATTTGATGTAGATATCTTTTGAAAGATATCTTTTGAAAGCCTCTTAATTGTAGTTATTTTCCGGGATGAAGCTGGGTCGTTAGGATTATTCTCTATGGTATTATCTAATATAAATTCACCCCTTAGGGACAGTCATATCGACTAAATATTTCAAAATAGATCCACAAAAATTATGAATTCTCGAACAGGAAGGTTCATTGAAAGCAGAATTATTTTAATTTATTCTTCAATCAACTTCCCATCAATCCCATCAGTTTGGTAGAATTCAACAAAACAAACTCTTGTTCAGCGCAATCAAATTTCCTATGCTGTAAATCGGTGGATATCCTTGAAACAAACAATTTGATTTGTAGATTTCTATCAAGACTATATGAACTTGTTGATTTAGCAGATATTCCAATCTCAATCAGACTATTTTGTTTTTCCTGTTGTCAGATTGAATCATCAATAATGACAACAACAAAATGCATGAATCCAAAAATATCTGCATATGAATAACACAGAAGTAATAATAAATTTGTATTGTTTGACAAATATGAAAGGTGCTGTCACTTCATTGCTATGATAAAATATTTCCCATCAGATTTATCCGTGTCTCGTTGTGAATGTAATTTGTCCTGGCTTGTACGTGGATGAGTTTCCATTCCCAACGGAAAACTTTCATATCATATGTGAAGAATTCATGTAGAAAGTTCTATTGTGTAATTTAAAAAGGGAGAATGAGTGAGAGAGAGAGAGAGAGAGAGAGAGAGAGAGAGTGAGTGAGGAAAAATTTATAGTAATATGTCAGGATGAAATGAGATGGATGTGGACCAAGGTTGCGAATGTGTGATTGAAAGTATCGAGTGTTTTGTGTATCCTTTGATGACTACCATTAACATTGATGAGAATACAAACTATGAAATAGTGCGATGCTCAAGGGATTGATATGAAAAGGATGGGAAATCTCTATTCAGGCTTTTATAGTGTCAAAGTTGGTTTGCAAAAATATATTAACGATGAAGAAGGTTTTAGAAATTATGAAAGAATGAGTTTAATATGTGGAATAGAAAATTTGAAAATTTTAGAAATCCCGAGAAGGTTGGAGATGGCTTTTCATCAATTTTCGTTTGGTTTTCCAGATATTTCCAGTTATTTATTTATTTATTTTTGAATTACTCGCAAAAATATGGGAATGTTTGACTTACTTTTGAATATTACATGCATCCAGTACCTGTTGTCATCTGACAAATGAGTAAACACTGGTCAAATCGACATAAGCCACGCAATACCTGGGCGTAATTATGGACTTAAAAATTAGGTTATATGATTGAAGTCAATCCAAAAGCGGTTGGTAGAAGTGCTGTGAATTTATTGCAGTCATTCATACTTTCAATATTAGCTGCATAAGCTTGATACGTCAGTAGCTCCCAGTTGATTTTTCAGAAATATCAGAGAGCTCCTTCCTGAAACTATTATCGGATATAGGGTCAGAACGGTCAACGAGCGAAATCATGTCCAATATCCTGAGAATTAAAAAGAGAAGCTAGAGGGCCAGGATACATCTAGGTTGGATGAACTATTTGTCTAGCGTTTCTTTCCTTTTTCTTTCTTTCTTATTACCATTGACGGGATGGCTGTAACCATTTTGCTCAGAAAAGCGTGTTCCAGCTGAAAGTAATGAGAAAAACGGAGAAAAAAGGCTAAGATGTTAAATTGACAGCGAAAGAACTCAATGGAATTTCAAATGGTGTTATATGTCCTAGGGGGTACAAAGCTTTCACAACCTCCCTACAAAAAAAAACAACGCATCGGGACTGCATCTCTTGACAAATGAAAATTCTTTCATAGAACATTGATAGGAAAGAGTCTCACAACTATCGGATCCCCAAATCACGAAAGTATGGTTTGAAATTGGAACAAAAGACATTTATTTCAAAAAATGTTAACCCATTTGAGTCGGTACTTTCCTTTTTTTTACGAAGCTATTTCACGGCCAATGTGTTTCACCTGAAACGGTGATCAATGAAAATTGGGAGCATTTCGATCGCTGAAAAAGTCGGTCAATTTTCTCGATTTTCTCTATGTGCTGCCTATGATTTAAACCCAAGATATATCAAGTATTCGTCTTGGCAAGTCGCAATTTTCGGGCATGACATGAAATAGATGCATTTTTATTATTCATAAAACTCTCTCCGATGGCGGATGTATTCTTCTTGGAATATGCGCTGCGATAACGTTTGGTATCATTTTCACATGAACAATGAATTCTCCATCCATTGTTTCAATTCAATCGGCATGTGAGCAAGTATGACGCTAGAACATTCCGTGTTATGCACGAAATTGTCATTGAGTAGCAACAAAACTTCTTCATTCTTAAAAAATAACCGTATGTTTTTCGAATATAGTTCAAGCGTGAAACTATTCACCATAAACTTCAAATTTGACTGACGAGAACTGACAGTAGATGTCGAATATTACAATTCAAGAGTTGTCAATAAAAGCTGTCAAGTTTTAGTATTAGTATTTGTATTGCTTTTATTGTATTAGTATTTGTGTTAATTTTAAAAAATTTAGTAATCCGCTTTAGTGGTTAGTCTGTTCTGTTATTTCCTTGATAGGTTCGATATTATTTACTTCATAATTATTCTTATTATTCATACCTATCTAATTTTTGTGGTTTTAATTTTTCAAAGCTTCGTAACAGGTGCGGGTTTTTGTGTTTTCATTTAAATAAAAAGTGTTTGGATGAAACCTCTTATCTAATCGCTTCCGGTCATCAGTTAATGTCTCGATAAAAATCCATTTTCCTGACAGAACATAAACCAGCGATTTCCTCTAGTCAGAAACCAAACAGTAAAATCCACCCCTAATGCAGTCCTTGAAACAACATAAGCGTATTTCAGTTTTGAGTGTTGATACAAATAGGAAATTAGATTTTTATCGATTCCAATAAGAAGCCGTCAGTGATGTCATACAGTGAAAATCGAGAGCGTTAAAATAAAAAAATAAAAAAAATAAAAAGAAAATGAAAAAAAAAATAAAAAGAAAACACAGAAAGGAATGGAACGGTAAGAGATGTTTGAATGATGTTGAGAGTTCATTTATAGCTTTCACTTTAAGATGAGGAAATTTGTTGGTGGAAATTGTAAAGTCTGAGTGTGGATTTGATGGAATTTCATTTTCTCTTTTTTTCTTTTTATTTTGTTGTACGTTTGAAAGTGGCCAATGGATTTTTCGATTAGATTTCTTTTGATACAAAGCGTTTTTAAGATATTGTGAGTTTACCTGTTTGAAGTTTATAGTGGGCAATAATCAAACTAAATTGAACATCATAATCTTGTGAATTGGTTCCACCACGTCCGCAGACCAATTTTCATTATTTGAGCAGATTGAATGAGTCTTTTGGTTAAGGAGTACTTCTTTCGGAAAACGGTATTTTATGGATATGTTCAGGATTTAAGGACGTTTTCTGGCAAAAATTAGCGACAGGGCACCAACAAAATATACCTTGCGTAAATTGCTGACTTAATTGGTTTCGATGAGAGAAAGAGGAGTCTTTCGTGGAGTATAAGCTAAGCTAAGTTTTGATTTAAATTGACATCAGAGTTGGGAAGTTTATATGAGACAAGAATTTTGAGGTGATAAGGAATTGAGCTCTACTTGCAAAGAGACAAGTGATTGATAATTTATGCCTTTATACCCTTATTTGAAATAATCTTAATCTTTTCTCTTTTCAAGAACACGAAACCAACTTAGGACTCAACCCAGAAGGGCTCCAGGTCCAAGCTTTTTCCTAGTTTGTTGTAAGAAAGAAATAACTACGTGCCTCAACATAAGGCACCATGATTATTTATCAGTTACTAATGATTTTCAACGGTTAATTTGTACAAATTTATTGTTTATTAATTTCAATATTTCATAGTTTGACCGTGGATTATTTTCGATTGTCCATCATAAGTCCATCTAATGTTGAGTAGCAGAATTGTCACTTATTCTGATCCAATCATAATATCCAGATTTAATTTTGCTTAAATCATTACCAGGCTTGAGAACTGGATTTAATCCTTTTCTCAGTGCATACGACTGACGATATTAAGTTTAACATCTTTCTAGAATAACAAATGAAATTTCAAACTAAATGACCCGGAAAGTATTATCGAAAGGATATAAAAGTCATTGCTAAACTCAACCTACAGCTATCATCCAATGTGCAGTGCCGTCTTTCTGACATGGATAAAGTCATACCAAGGACTAACCATAGCTTCGACATTGCAACGGTAGTGTTTTACGCTGATCGGATTTGATTATTTCACCACTGAAAACCACAGAATAAGGATTGCATATCGTAGATAAAATGCTTTGTTATCTTTAGTAGATTGTTGATTTTGCACTTTTGCCTGCATTTCAATTGTAAAAGTTTATCATCCTGAACTGAAACTTAATTTCAACTGCACAAACGTTCTGCGCTGGAAAGTAACTACAAAAAGTAATTTTTTTTTCCTGTTTACAAATGCACTCGCTAATGTGATTAAAGGATACAGAGAGTTTTTGAACAGAAAGTTTGATTCCTTCCGAGTTGTTTGGATTGAGTCCTGAGTTGAGTTGCTTCGAGTGCTTTCTGTTACGCTAATTCATAAAAAGAGGGATAAAGTGGTTTTCTTTTGTACCTTTCTTTTTCTTATTTGAATTAGTTGAGTTATGCGGCGGGAAGTGCTTACCTAGGAGAAACTGTACTTGCCAAGGAGCAACTATTTGTGCAACTATATTAACGCTTTGACTATAGAATAAAGTTAAAAAGCTTTCCAAAACTATTTAATTTAATATTGAAAGAAATGATTGGAAATTCAGTTATATCTGCAGAAATACGTAGTTCGAATCTCATTGAACTTGGAGCATTCGCCTTTGATGATTCATGTCTCGAGTTCAAGTTCGCGTGGCGGCAGTGGTACGCAACGTTTCTATCAGTTGGCTAGGGGAATTAAACGTCTTTTGTGGATCTGTTTCTTCTAAAGTACTATATCGTTAGTTTTTTTTATTGATGAAGATTTAGAAGTAAGATAGTTGCGTGTATTCCTTGAATAAGGGAAAAACATCAAAAAGAATGTATTGTATCAATACAAACAGGCTGAATTGAATCCTTGTTAAACAAGTAAATTTCAAGAAAAATTATGTTTAACGTTAAGTTTGCTAATTTCTCTTATTGAATTTCGAGGGTAATTTAACACATTCCACGTCTTAAAAAAGAACGCCAACATGAGCAATTTCCTGACCACAAAAGTGACGCGAAAAAAAACAACCTTGGGACAGAACCCATTTTCTGAAAACAAATAATTATCCTTTCTGTCTTGAACTTCCACTTTCTAACAAACAGATCATAAAATTTTCTTATCAGGTGGCAGCTTTGCCGCATGGTTGAATTGAAATAAAGGATACTTTCACGCAGCCACTAGAATGTCATCAAAGCATAGCCTACGACTCCGACTACAATAATTCGTATTGTCAAGGACTCCGACTAAGATAATAAGCCATCTCTGCATACTTCACCTCTTACTCCTTGCAGAATGGAACAAATTTAGGTTATATGATTAGCGTCAATGAGTAAGAAACATTGTTAGAGATTAATACAGGACACTTGCTAAAGGGAGGGATCTATGTAAATTAAATATTGAAATAAAGCTGTAAAGTAACGTATTTTGTACACGTCATATAAATTTTTTTTAATGAGGTCAATAACAAAATTTCCGATGAAGGCATTACTGTCTAATTGCATTTTTGCGTGTTTGCAGATTTGAAGATGATAAGTATGAAAGATAAAGTATTTAATCACAGAAAAGGAATAATCTTTGTAATTATTTCTTAGAACAAACAATGTCTCGAGGATAATTATTTTACGGCTGCAGGCGAAAAATTAATCAACAGAAATATTAGACAAATGCTATTAATTAGGACGGTAGAAAAAGTTTAGATGCGATAGATAAGAATCTTAGACTTGAATAGAAGAGACAAACAGTAGTAAGATGAAATCATTGGACACATTAATTTGAAGAGAAAAAAGTAAATAGAAATTTTATGAAATTCCTAAACTTCAATTGGCGTTATATATAGGATTTTATTAAAAAGAGCATTTATTGTTAATTGCATCCATATTGCTGAAACCAGATATTCTGTAGCTGACTTCATACATTTAATCGAGACTGTATGATTTCAGCTTTTATCATCCTTATAACTCCTCATTATTGATTTTCTTGTCTAACTTTATATTATTTTCTGTAGTGTTTCGCATTTCGTCAACTAAGAAAGAGTCCTTAAATTTGGCATCATGAGCAACCACGATAATTAATATCAGAAAGTTGCATATCCTTAAAGTAATCGGATTAATTCATCTAGTATTAAGGAAAAGTCAATGAGTTTTCTTTGTCTATTTATTAAATATAAATTGAACAAATGAGTACTTTGTATACTACCTCTACTACCGGAAGGTATGATTAGCATTCGTGTATTCATTACAGCTACATTTACTTTGTGAATGGTAAATCAGTTAAGGATCCTTTTGTATCTGAATGCTTTGTATTAATTAGAAGAAATGAAGTTTTCTGGGTGTATTGGAATCAATTCAATGAGATATATATAAGCATTCAGTAGAGCAGAATATACATTGAATCTTTCCGATAAATACCGACATATCAAATAACGAATGTCCTTTCGTAGAAAAGCTTATTCGTATAACTGAAGATTCTGTGCTTATTGTAATATTTATTGAATACTTGAAATTCTTTAAATAAAACCGGAGTGCCCAGTATACAAACTGCAATGAAAGAAATATGTGCATCAATTATGGAATTTTAGATGTCTCAACATAACCGTTATTTGCCAAGGAGCGTCTTGAAAAAGGAGTGGATGAAAGTTCAACTTTGCGTAAGACGAAATCTCGGGTTGGACTATTCGAAACAAATGGAACTGAGTGTAGACAATGCAATAGTATAAGAAGTAATTATTCGTTCCTTTGTGAAGAATAAAGAGGGCAGTGAAGCATGTTTTAGCTGTTGAATTAATTGGTGTAAGAAGGACTCAATGTATCGCATGCAATATTTCAATTGATGTCGGTGAAAACAATGTAAAGTGACAGAAAGCGCTCATATTCACTCATGCATATTACAATTTGTGCGTTAAAGATATTTTCTCTGAACTATATCGTCCTTACGATTTCCGAACAATTTTCGAAGCAATCAGTGAATTAATTTTCCTCTTCATTAACCGCTAATCACCTCCATGTGGATTTGCGGCTTTCTATAGTTAACATGAGGATTAGCTTTTGCAAACATCAACCGAATAACAAATCCACAATGCAAAAACAAGTCCCCAAGTGACTGTTCGAATCGACGGTAGTATATCATACGATAGACTAACAGGATAATGATTTGCCAGATTTGGGGATGAGTGATACTAGTGTTAGTGGGAGATACTGTACAGGAACGCTGATACGACGGCACACTATGGTGATAATGATGGGAACTGGCAGATGATGTTATAACCATGGAATAATTTTGACTACAATCATGAACAATTCCTTCAAGCTGTTTTGATTATGGTGCGATATTGTCGGCTTGAATAAATTTATCCTTTGAGGGTATTTTTTTTGAATTGTTTGAATATTGAATTTTCATAGATGTTCTCTTCACACATGTAAATTTTTCCATCATGCATGATTGCAATATAAATATCATGGATCAGGAGAACTGTTTCGCCCTAGTCTCGATAAAATAGACTGTACGTAAGTTTTAACCGAACAAGGACAGTGTTGACTTTACAGTATTATAGACATAGAGAAGTTAGTTAAAGAGAATTGATGATCCGTTTTTAATCCTTTGTCATAATATCTATTTAAACGTGACATCTTCGCAATAGCAAGTGATTCACGTATAGCATGCGTACAAACAGCAATGACATTCCTAGGTGGCTTATCTAAGACAGAGATAGAAAAACAAAGAAAGTGACAAAGCCCAAGAAATAAGTGAGAATTACGTTTTTACACCGAAGGTTTGGAAAGTTCATGCTGTTTTGCGCATAATGAAAGGAAAATTATCAATCCTAGTAAAGGTCTACTGATTGGGAGTGTTTTAAAAGTATGAGCTCTGGATGTACTTATGCTATGCCTGTCCTACAGACAACTACCGAAAATAGAAAGGGAATCGCACAGGATAATGGGGAAACGATCGACTTCGACGACTTTTCGAATAGTCATTTTGTGTTGCTTCTTGTCTACATCATTTCAATACATCTTACCGCTAAACTAGGTATGAAGTTTCGCATACGGGAGAGATAGATGTATGTTGTCCATCAAGTAGTGTATATTCGAACTCGTGCTCTTTGGTTCCGAAGAGAAGAACTCGATTTGGCGAGTAAAAACTGCCAAATTTTTGAATAGGATAATGGTCAGCAGATATAAATACTAGCCAGGGTAATGTTTGGAACCCTGTTTCAATTGGTAAACACCACCTGCTCTTCACGCCTTGGACTTAATTGAAAGATACTGTCAGATGGCATACTGTCAAGAAACATCCTTTCCACTATTTATTGATTAATTGGTTGCACAAATATTTTCTATATATGCTTGTATACACTGCATTGCTATTAGAATCCTGACGCCCTTGCCAATGTGGGTAGCAATATTAATTAGAAATCAGTGAAAACTTAATACAAGAGCCAATATACAATACAAACAGATTTTTGCCTTCGTCCTAGGATCGGCTGAAATGAGATTTCCTTTCGTTTCCTATCATCATTACACAAAGGTTACCCAATCTTAATCTTCCCATTTTTTCAATCATTCACTCGACTAAAAGCAATCCATCGAATTTCTATAAACGGATATCTTGCTGGGAGGTCCTGACAGTGACAGATGGAGACGAATAAATTTATCATGCAGTTTCTATTTGACGTTATTGCTGATCTACTGCCTGTGCTCGAGTTGTACGTTTTCCTGTAGGGCATAAAACGGACATTAAAATTGTCAATGAAAGGAGACTCAGTCGTAGCTAGGAATATCTTAAAATTTTTTTCATGCTGTTAAAAGCTCCTCAGCTTGTTGGTATGAAAATGAAGGCATGCCTACTACTCCTTAGTGTTTTAAATGTAACGGATGATTGCCCTTTGTAATTTGTTTGAAATTTCCCGAAATTATACCGCTGGTACATTTTCAATGGCGCGTGCTAGAATCGTTTGAAGTTTGGAAAGGAAGCTTATGACTGTAGGTTTCGATGATGGGAAATTAAAAGGCCCAAGATTTGACGACACTAGCAACGTCAATGGCTTTTATTCGATCCCCAAGGATCTTATATTTAAAATAAAACGTTTCACTTAGTATGCTTTTGTTATTGAGAAATAAATGAGCAAGCATCAAGTTCCAATGAAGGTAAGTTTTCCATGATAAAGAAACAGGGGAGGTCCTTGCAATATAGTTCCTATATTCGTACTTTATCAAAATAATATTCTATCTCCTCGATAATAGCATCGTCTTTCATGAAT
Organism: Stratiomys singularior; assembly: GCA_954870665.1. NCBI lineage: Eukaryota > Metazoa > Arthropoda > Insecta > Diptera > Stratiomyidae > Stratiomys > Stratiomys singularior. The sequence goes on along the minus strand of OX940881.1, from coordinate 4,307,194 downwards.
GGGTGAGTGTGTATGGGAGAAATCGGATCTCGTTCTAGAGAAAAAAATGCTCGCATGATAGATAAGTAATAACTTACGTAAGTGGAGAACAAAAGGAAGTTATTTGATGAATGATTGGTTTGTTTAGATGAATATAGCGTAAGTGTATTTTCAACGGAAACACATGTTGTGGGCGTCACTTTACGATGTTTGGTTATCGATTAAGCATAGACATGAGAAATGCGATAAGTAAAGACAAAGCTTTCCACTCACGTTAGCGATACTGCATTGCGGATAGATTTACAAACCTTTCCATCATATAACGAAATATATCAAGGATTCAATGAAGTGTACACGTTGGAATGTTGACATAATTTTTCCCCCGAAATTGTTTATTGGGTTAGGGTTCAATAGATTATTACCACATGCTTGGGATTTTTCGCAAAAGAAATCGAGGGAATGTGTTCAGAAAACTTCATAAATCCTTGAATTAAAGGTTAATGGAAGGATTTGTGGATCAGGTGAATACTTGCAAGAAGTTTGTTTAATGAACTTTCAGAATCGCTTCTAACTCATCGTCAGCAAAAATGCAGATGGTGGCAGTAAAATTTGGAGTTATGATGCCTTTGATTCAACTGTGATAAGTATGTTCGGGGAAGTTATTAAAGCCAAGCGTCATCCCATCTAAATTTTCTACTCGTCTTTTTTATGTCGAATAAGTTGATTCAAATATATTTCAGGGTTGGTTCATATCACAAAAACTGTTGCAAGCCACTGAGGTGGGCAAGAAACTAAACAGACTAACTTCAAAGCAAGTACAAGTATTTTTAGTGCAAACAAGGTTCTGTAATTAGACAAATGATGGCTCCAGCAGTAGGATATGATAATTCACAAGCGGCGTTTTAATAACTGAATTTATTGTTCGCCAAATTACTCAGTTTCCTCCGATCTTTTTCATCAACGTGAACGTCAGCGAAAATAAATGATATAAATTGCACCGAGAAACGTTGAACGAAGATTTTTACAGATAGAATCCCGCCTGTCAAGTACAAAGAAAAGGGTCTCCTGCATCGCATTACAGCATTATTTGGAAGAAAGACTTAGTCTATCCTTCCACATGACATTGTCCTTTTTTGTTATCATTTGTTATTTTCGCTGCCACATGGCTGGCCTGAATAAGAATGAGCATCATATGGGGATACCGAAAATTGGGTCACTTTGTAACACAGGATCCTTCACTTTCTTTCGATGTGGTATCCAAGGAGTGCCGAAAAATTGGAATGTGTAATGCCTAAAAATGAATACTTTTTTAAATAGGAATCTGTTTATATGTATCTCTATCTCTTTCCTGAAAGTACATCTGATTGACGTTTTGATGATTTTCAACATCAATTCAAATCAAAAATTCAAAATATTTAATTAGTATCTTTGCTTTAATTTACTTTTACTTTTAACTCTTCAACTCTTAATTAATTGCTCTAGACTTCTATCTGGAACAAATTGTAGTATTTTTCAATAATAGTAATTTTCATAAATATTTTTCAATAGTATTTTTTGTTGTATAATTTGTATCGATTTTTTCTGGGTGGTTGCTCCGATTTCATTCTTGAAGTCTATAAATAAATCTTTGATTTGGTCCATCACATATTCATGCTTTCAGTCAATTCTAATTACACAAATTTCTCTTATTACAAGAATTTCATTTTGCACGGATTAAACTGATATCGATGTGTTGGAGCTACTTGCCAGGAACACAAAAAAATCAATATGTTGACGTTATCAATTTCACGTCCCTGGAAAACTTTCAACATACGAGTATATGTTATACCTTTCCCTGGATATTAATATGGCTTGTTTCCAACTATTTCGCGTTTAGATATTTGTCAAGGCTGGAAGCAAAGTTCACGTTTTCCTTTTGTGATTTTTGATGTGATCAGGCAAAGCTTCAAATCTCCACCAGATTTCCGCACATGAATAAAGGAGTGCGTGCGTGTGCAGTATGTACCCATATGATATTTTGTTTCCAACAAATCTGCGTCATGAATATTACCAAAGCTTGATATTCAAAGGACGATACCGAACATTTGCCATGACGATTTCTGATAGATAAGGGCAAAGGGTATGCTATGCAAAAATTGATAACGACCCTTTTAGCACTGAGGTGATGGCATGTGGAACATGTGGATATACAAATATTATACACATACAGTAGACAACTTAGTTTAATTCATATGTGTTTAACAATGCTCCTTGAATTCAATCCTTTTTGTATACCTTGCCTCAATGTTGAATGGAAATATGAATGAATTTTCTTTAAACGTTCGAATTGGAATACGCAAGTCTTTCGTAAAGTTTGTTGAGTGCGGGGCAATATTGCTAGCAAAGCGCAAGGAGAGTCAGATTCACCGCAGGACATGAGAGAACAGAAGTTCTGTTGAAAACCTCAAGTCTGCAGCACAATGAATGTAGATAGCAAGTTAATTGAAATTTCCAGTGGTACACCTGATGGTTGGCGAAGTACAATTTCGTCCGCAACGCCATGTAAATTATCCTTTTGCCAGCTTGCACTTCGTGTATTTATGTAAGTGTTTTCCGCAATAAATCTAATTTGGACATCAAAGCTCTTAAACTCGGTAACTATGAAATACAACTCTAATTAAATTTATCCTTCCCAACATTATCAATCTCCTGTGGCGACCTCACGGACAGACAGTTGCTGAATTTCTTGGCATGCAAAGGCAAAGTAGCAGGCGGACGAGAGATCCTTCTCGACGTTCAATGATGTACACTTTGCCATTGAGCGATCCATGATGAATGGTTCAATTTGCTGATTCGATTATTACACAAAATTTAGCTGAATATATTTTATTTTGCGCTAGAAATAACTTTTTTCTCTGTAGCTTCGCTCATTTAAGGGTTGTGACGTATTCGATTCTCTTTCCATAATTTTCCGCGACGGGATGATTTATGATATCTTGCGTTTCTTGTTGCCTTCGACGTGTTTTTCGATCCGGAAACTGTGTCTGCATTTATTCTTTTGCCTCTAACAAAAAGCACTTTGCATGAGTATCTGAAATTGTGTGAAAACATCTTGAAAATTCATCTCAGTCGATTGCGGTGAATTATGGAGTGTCCTTAACATGTTCACCGAGGCTGAGTTGTGTGCTTTGTGCAAATTGAATTTATTGAAAAATATTCCCATGCGGCTAAAACACAATATTGCTGGTATGTATTTCATTTTCAAGGATACGCAAGATTGAATCGCGTATTCTGCGTGTAACTGAGCCTATCCGTACACAATAAGGGCACACCCACCCTTCAAGTTGAACATTATGATTTTGTAAGGACCGCATTAAAAATGGCTGATAAAAGTTGATTGTAATGTCGGCAAGTGATAGCGTCAAGCGTTGTTGCAATCAAGTTGAGCAAATTTTCAACATCGCGAGCAACCCAACCCACTCTTGTAATCCATCACATTTTCATATGCTCTAAAAATGTGCGTGTCCAAAGGAGGCGAAGGAAAGTTTGAAAATAGAAAATAAGATTTCTCGATGCCGTTCTCAGACCTCCAACAGCATTAATCGATTGGGTTGATGGTCGTGGATGAGTGAAATGATATATTATAAGCCCGACAGTGTTGAAATATTAAGGAATACTTAAAAGGATCAGAATCGGATAAAAGATATGTTTTTCAAGCGCTTATTTCGGTCTGTTGATTCTCTTACGAGCATTTGCAATTTACGATTCGTTTTAACATTAGTTGGAAATTTGAAATGTCAGACCTTACAATTTCGGTGCTTGGACCTTAGTAGCAATGTCAAATATGATGAATTACTTTTGCTTTTCTGTGTAAAAAACGACGATTCAACTGGAAGAGAATTGGGGGGTAGTAGGTTATATGCCTCTATGATGGTATCCGAAAGTACAAAGTTGGAAAGCTACTAATTGGACTTTTCGTGACTGGCTAAAATGCAAAGATTTACAACATAGATGGCACCGTATGGAGAGAATCCTTGCATAAATTTGCCGGTCGATTTGATTATAAAGGATCCGAATGTATGTCAAACGATATATTTTGAATTGTTGATCAATATTGTCCTGAGGTGCCACTTAGCAGGTTTAATGCTTGCTTGCGAGATGAGATTTTATGTTAACGTTGGAAGATGAAAAGAGAACTCCTGATGGTCTAGGGAAAGGGGTATTGTCTGTGTAGCCCTTCCCGTTATGCAGTCTGAGTATGGTCGCGAAACTGGTCAAAGAACTCATGAACATAAGACCCACTGTTGAGTAAGCGGCTTGTAATTTTATGGGCCACGCAAGATAGCAACGAAGTTATTCGAAGAACGGAGATTCTAAAAGCCTTGAAAATTCATTCTAAGTACCTGAAAATCAGTTTCTATTGGATACTTAGGAATTGCCTTAAACGCTGCAGTCTGGTCTGCGATAGGAAGCAAAGCCAACGGAAGATACAAGTCAAAGCAGCTGTTACTCAGATCTTTATCTTCGCTCAAGACATGTGTAAAGTCAGTTATGATGAGCTGCTGAATGTAGATCGCGTTCAGGTATGCTAATGGTCTTTGAGCGTGTTATCAATCTGGTTTCATGGAAACTAAGCACACGGTTGTGCCGGATAACATACTGGATGACTTGACAAGGATTCAATCTAGCCCTAGGAAAAGACCAAAGCGGTCACTTGAAAAAAATTAGGATCCGTAGAGTAATAAGGATAAACATCGAGGAGTAAATTCGAAATAGTCAGGTCTGAAGATTATGCAGGTCTGAGACTTCTGAAAAATTGATTCGGATCGTTTGTCGTCATAAACTTTCTCAGGCTGTAAGTAATTTTCGTTATTGTTATGTCCTGCAAAAAAATTTTCTGTAAATTTGAAATTCAAAACACATTTAATTTTTGGTTAATTTTTCACTTACTTGATGAACATACAAATGCCAGTCGCTTGAGTTGCTCGACTGATACCTTTCCACGAAGCCATCATCGTATACTTTTGACGGGCTGTTAACGGTAATCGAGGATCAGGAGCAGCTGGAGGTGGGGGTTCACTTGGCCCTAAGGCATTGCCACTATCGGCCTTCGAACTAGATGCTAATTTACTTAATTCGCAACCCATTTTGCTTAACTAAAACTATTTCGTCGACTAAACACTAAATATTGGAACACAGCAATTTGGAAAGCCTTAGAACGTCGCAACAAGAATCTCTGTCAAGCGAAACAATGAAACCGAACCTTTTTCGAGGTTGTTTACATTAACATATACTAGCACTAGCACTAATGTTTACATAAAATTAAAGCACCATTTACTTTGCAAATTATTCTGCGAATAATCAGATTCTGTTTACATTCGTCACGCGTCACGAAATTTAGCCGTGAAAGCTTGCACTAATTTGAATTGAGTATCGAACAAACTTAATGACGTCAAGCGAGCCCATGAATGCGTTTCCGGATTGTGATGTCCTTGTGTCTTAGCTTCAAGCCCATCCCAAGTGTTCATTCAAGGTGTCCTGAAGCAAGCATATGACGCGAGTTCCTTCGAGATGTTGTTCGTGTCTGTACATAATGTTTCTGCGTTGACTAGTAGCAAAATTTCCGTTTGGGTTGTATGGACGGGTCGTGCTTAGGCTTTCAAGTATCCTTTTGCTTGGTAGAGTCCTTTTCTATGCGCTCTGAAAAAAATAAAATAAAACGAGAAAATAAGAAGATTGATTGTAATTGACTCACGTACAAGTCTCGCAGGAGTTGTTGGAATGATGAAAGCAGATTTCAGGTTGAATTAAAAGTCTTAGAAAATTTTTGTGCAAATTAAAATCATGATGCGGTGCGTAGAACGTGCAAACTTCAAAGGAATAATAAAAACTAGTGAAGAAATTCATACGTTTGTAAGGAGATCAAAAGCGTTGTGTCGCCACTGAGAATGCTAATTCACTTTTTTTCTCCTGTGTTAAAGTTTGTTTGCTATGCGATTTTGGATTTGGTAGTATTTGGTTTAGGGGTTATGAATTTGTGAGGACTCGTCCAAAACTTTTCCGGTGCGAAAATTGTAAAATTTGTGTTTGAAGCTACCTTCCTTTCGTTTTTTTGATTTTACTCGACGATATCTTATTTATGTGAATAGTATAAAAATATTAACCTTGACTCCTCGCATAGAAGAATTCGGAAAATGAGCGACGACAGCACCGTCAACCCCAAAGAGACTCGTGGGTAAGACCTCAGCTCAAATTCCAACATAAGCCCAAAGTCCAAACGCGCCCATCGGAGCTATACTACCGTAGTCAGAGAAACAACCATTTCTTGAACAATGGTATTGTAACCAGTACTACAGTAGAATAAATAAATAATAGCGTAGAAAATGAATAAAAAATAAATAAATAAAAAAATACCAAAACTACATTGAAATAATCCTTGATGTAAGCCAGTTAATCGTAGTTAAGTCTACAATACTAATCTCGTTCTCTATTCATAGCACTAAACATAAAGTAGAAATTAGTTTCCTGTCCAAAGCGTAATAATTTCATTTCTAAGGTCTACAAACCCAAAGTTTGTGTCCTTGCTCATCATATCCATAGCTGAAATGATAAATCATTAAACACACTTGAGAACACTTTGGATGGGAAGAAAATCCATTGAGGTTGACCCTCAAGAATACTCGTTTCAAGTTTTGAATATTTTCTTTTACATATCCACGCATTTGTTGTTATAGAGATTTCCACTGTAAGAAGTTCTCAAGGATAATTTCTACTACGATCCCAGACAAATATGTTCATATGACGAAATCGAGCCAATTCAAGTGGATTCACTTTTCAAGCAACTTTATTGTTGTGTTGCTGTGAATGGGACGGTTCAAGATGTGTCCTTTTGTAGCAAAAGTATCTTCGCCCGTAACCATTTTTTAGTGTCATCGGAGAATCTTATTCCTGAATGCGTAGCATGTGTACCACAGCTAGATGGAGGATCTAGAATAAATTCATAGAACCCTTTCTTTTGACGTAATACTACGAATTCTGTGGAATAGCATGAACTTGTCTGAGGCCTAGATTACACAAATTGAATGCGTACATGAAAAGATTGTCGGACAGGAAATTGCCTAAGTGATATTTCATTACGAAACGCTCCTTTGTTGTACGTGATGTTAATCATTAGTACTTCGAAAGGATGTGCTTATGGCTGATGATGATTTATGTATGCGTAGCCTTGAGGAAAATAACATGAATTAGACAGCAACTTGATAGGAGATAATTCAGCTTTGTCATCGATATTATTAATTAAATCATTAAAGATATATCTGTGTCAGGAAGCGTACAAAAGGAATTATCATTGTAATTTTGCCAGTAATTCTACTAATTACATTCGAAAAATTACTACAATTCATTCCCAGGCTCTAGCTTGAGGACAGTTCTGCTAGGAATGCAATCAACTCAATTAATTAATATTAATGCTTTGTTAGAAGTTAGTGACAATATTTTTAGGATGTAAAGGGATCATTTGCGAATTCAAAATTGTTTGGAACGGAAGTTTTGGAAATTGTTTGAATAGATGATTGGGTGGGTTGGGAACGGAACTTTTTAAATATTTCTCAAGTAGTGATAGAAGATCTTTTCAAAAAATCCGTTTCTAGTGATTTTCCCTAGGTGTTAACGTGGAGATTTCTTGTGTGACGGTTTTGAACGACCTTGAATTTTCCCAGCAGCACTCATAATAGAAATAACCGATTATTAATTTTTCGTTTTCCAAACAATCCGATTCCTTCTCCGATGTTGTAAATATTTTATGGATATTAAAACTAGTATGGACAATATTTGTTTAATTGGTAGTCTTTCAAATTTCAATTCAAATCAGTGTCAAAACAATTTGAGAGAACATCCTCGCAAATCACAAATATTGCAGCGAAACCAGTGGTTTATGCTACCAATTGATAATTAACTCTCAAGATTTCTACAACATTCAATAAATCAAAAAATGTTCATGTAAATCAAAACTAAATCAATCCCTTTATAATAAATAATCGAACAAGGATCATCTTATATCCAGTCAGGTCTGAACCAAACCAAATACAACCCAACTAACATTCACATTCATTCGGAAAGTAAAACTTAATCAACGTTATTCTGCTAAGGACACTCATTTATTAATCATAGAGAACTTAGTCAAGCCGGACCGTTGATTCGCTAAATTCCACACTTCCACAGGACTCAAGCTAAAATAATTGCAAGTACTCATGCAATATATTTGGATTTGTAGTTGTTGGATGAAAATTCACCCTCGTTCACTCTCTCCTGCTCTCGCCATTCAGTCCGTAAGGATGAAAAAGAGGAGTGTTGGGCCGGAAATTAACAATGCAAGGTATCCTGTTGGTACTAAAATGTTGTTTGCGTGATAGTCTATCATTATTAGATTTGAGCAGACACGATGAAATGTTCATTGATTTTGTATTATATTTGCTAGTTTCGGTTGGTTTTGTTTCACCTTTTTGTTTTGCATGGACAGAACATATGCAGACACGTGTGATGTAAGATTCTGAGCAAATATGTCTTAAAGGAGAGAGAAAAAGAGTAAAAGAATAGCAACTCAAAGCAACTCAAAAGAATCGTAGAGGATTTATGAAGGATCGGCAAGTTTTTTATGTGCCAATTCATGATAACTGACAGCTGGACCGTTCGTGTCATACAACCCAGAGGATTTACGTGAAAATAAGCAGACAAGAGTTATGATCCTTATGATAGAAACTAGCTGTGGATACAGCCATTTCTGGGAATAAAATTGTTTCGGTAAACGAATCCATGCCCTCGATATTTAGGGTATTATGAAGGTAAGAGCGCTGGTATCACGCGAAGAAAATATTATTCAAATTACAGTGTTCCAGAATTATCCGATCCGACAAATCCGATTTTCTGTTGTTGGTTCGCATATTTGTGTTATCCTTGAGAGGTTGTGTTGAACTTTAATGGAAAGGTGGCTTGTGATGGAAGTTGATTGGTTAAACTTTTGAGAATTTCTCTTTGTGCTCTTTGCAGTCTAACATGAGCTCTTACATGTAGTCTGGTTACTAGAATGGAACTCGAAGTACCAAAAGAAGCTAGATGCAAGGAAATGACCCGTATTGATACCATACCATTGCCAGCCAGAGATCTGTCCCATCATCTGCACGGGTTGATATCTATTGGTGCCAAAAAAGGGTATTTTCATTCTGGGAACCGTGCCATCATTTGCAGCGGTGAGGGGTATTCGCTGGAATGGTTGACAGTCATGTGTAAGGTACTGTGTGTAAACTGATGACTTCCCGCGAAATAATAGTAGAGGAACGTCCGGACCCAGTCCCAGACTCAAAAGGAAGCAAATCATATGAGGATAGAAGTTACTGATTTTGGACTGCATAGGGGCATGCATAACTTATTTTAACGAAACAGGCTAAACTTAGCCAAAACAATGCCAAGGATTATAGACCTATAAATCTGCCCTTTAAATTGAACGGCTAAACAGAAGAAGCCCTAAGCATGGTTTCGAAACGATTTCGTGTGCCAAAAAAAAATATTGCAGCCGATTTGTGGAAAATTCCCGGAGACAGTGCCTGGCCAAATACTGGCAGCTCTTACAAATTTTGCACGAACGGGAAAGGATAAACAAACTTATCATCGACTTTTGGATCTCTATGGAATACTAATATTGAAAAATGGAGTTTATGCTAGGCACATAACCTTAAATTTAATAAGCTCAATCAACATCAAAATAATCTAAGTTTCCTAGGAGAAATTGAAACTGGAATGATAATGGCTCTTTTCGTAATAAGGACATGGTCGCCTTCTAAAATTTTACTTTAGAAGTGAAGCTAATAGCATCTCATGGGGGTGTAGTCGGGCGGTGACAAACTAAATAAAAGAAGTAGAAAAGAAGATCAAAGTCATGTCTCCTACTCAGAAGACTACAAAATATTTGCAATAAGGATAATGCTCAACCTGATACGGTCCAATAGGCACAACCATAAACATTTAATTAACGCCCTAGAAGACGAAAAAGGTACCACAATAGTTTTCACACGTTTCATGATGTGTCAGAAGAATGGATAAGCCGTCTTAACTGCATCGAAGATATGAAGACCCTACGTTGTCCTTTACAGAGAAGAATACAAGAAAGACGATTCCTGAATAAAAAGAGAAATCAATAAGAAGATTTTACTAACAACGCTAGTCCAAGCCTACTCGGCTTACGAATTTGAGGACGTGAACGACAGATCGAGACTAATGGAACCTAACAAGAGAGAAAGTCAAGGAACGCTGTTCGACTATAGCGCCATAGCAAAAGAAGGAAAAAGGGCCAGCCTGAATAGCTGAATAATACATTTTGTGTAACGAAAGGCCTAAACTTTTTTGAAAATTCTTCGTCTTTCTGTCTGTGCCCTTTCATCCGCAATATGATTAGAGTTTGGGCTTCAGCATCGTCATAGTCATCCCATTTTCGATCTTTTGATTTTGTCGTTAAATTGCGTTAATCGGTCATGCAAATATATTTTATAGGTTAAACATGACGTCAAACATTTTTTTTATGACGAAGTGAAACGTCTTTGTCTCATCGAAAGGAAGTTACTACTGTCTTTACCCAAAATAAGGTACGTCCTGGTATCAGCCCATAAAAATTATTTAGCTCCTCTCAATTAACCCATCAACGCTATTAAATTCAACGGAAGCCTTTATTAATTAAAGGTAAACATTATACATTATGGCCACATCGTTAAACATATTGTCCTGATCAAAACAAGAAAAAAAGCTTTCCCATTAAATTCAAAATAAAGGCACATGTGAAGTCGTTTCGATATGAGTTTCCACATCAACATTTCAAATGCAACCAGACATGTGGTACCTGATATATCCGGGGGAGTAGAGGTCATAAAACTCATCTCGCATGTGTGCGCAACATGCAATTACTTGATAAATATTTATGAAGGGTAGCACTGGACAAGGGTGGTATCAAACGGCCGTACAGAAGCCATTACCACAGGTTATAAAACGAAAAATAAATAGGAGCACTTCGAAAAAAGGGCAAAAATAATGTGGAAATCAATAGGAAATCTAACATTGCAATTGATTAGGATTTTTTCCCGCATAAGTCAGTCGAAATTAGCGTGTGTATGGCAGCGCGATTTATTATCATCACGTGTGTGTTATTGGCAACGAACGGTATTCATAAATGCATGTGGCGTGCGACAGTTCTTGAATTATTCAAAATTCAACGGTAAGCTCTCCTTGTTGCTGGCAACATATTAATTTATCATACACGAGAGTACGTTGGGATGGAAAAAAAATTGTAACAAATGCAAACAGTAGAATATGAGAACATGCTCGTGAATATTTTATGCAACATAACGGGCATTTAGCACGACATGAATAGCTTAGTCATATGTTTACTCATTGACCGACACAATGAGCTTCATAGAGGGGCGGACAGGGTAGCTAAGACTTATAATTGTATGCGCACGGTTCATTTACTCTCAAAAAGGATTCAATGATTTGAAGTGTTTTAAGGTTTTAAGATCTGAACGGAAGAAACTAGAAACTGAATGGAAGAACTAGACCGGGGTTGGCGAAAGTTGAGGGGCGTAGCATTTTAACAAACATTAAATTGAAGGACCTGGCACGCAAATAGGCAAGAAGACTTGGATGTTTCGGAAAAAAATAAATACGAAAGCGATGCGAATTCGTTAAAAGACTTCGCAGGCTGTGACAAATGCTCCTACAACGAAGATCAGAGCGATTTCTGATTAAATAAATAAATAATCCTCAATTTTTTGACTCTATACCACCAATATACAGTGGTAGACACCTAAATAGAACACTATCCCCGCAGGCTGTTCGATTTAAATTTCCTGGAAACATGCAGCGAGGAATCGAATGTTTACATTTCTTATCGCATGCTCACATATGTGAAAACTAGTTTTGAGCATCTGCTAAAAATACGCAATGCATCTTCACATTGCATTGCGTATTTCAGTGTAAAAGGAAGTGTTTTTATCTGGTCACCTAAATAGTACACGCTTGGTTTTAGTGCATCGAAGTGAATTTTCTTGACCAATAACAAATTTATTTGAAAGTAAGAGCAGTTAACATTAGTTTTTAAAAAAGTTAAATATAAAAAAATATTTTTGAAGATGGGAAGAGGGCCACATTGCTTCGAAGAAAAGCGTGAGATCATCTGCAGCATGAAAGACAGAGGTTCAACAATTACGGAAATATCCAAGCAGCTGGAGTGTTCGCGGATAGTAGTTTACAATGCTTTACGTCATAAGGATCTCTATGGCAGTGCCAAAAACGTTCCGAGTGCTGAAAGGCCAAGAAAAACAACAACAAAAGAGGACAATATTATATACAGAGCACGTGTCACCGACCCCTTTTCGAGCTCCAAAGCGATAAAAAGCAGTGTTCTGAATGATAGCAATATTTTTGTGTCAGATAGAACAATTAGAAAGCGTCTGCAAGAAAAAAATCTCAGAGGATGAATCGCTAAAAAAAACCACTTGTGACAAACAAGAACTTAAAAGTGAGGAAATCGTTTGCAAAGGAACATCTAAACAAACCGATAAGTTTCTGGAAAAATGTGCTGTGGAGTGATGAATCCAAGTTTTGCAGGTTCGGATCAGATGGCAAAAGGTATGTGTGGCGTCCACCTAACCAACAACACAATCCCAAATACACACAGAAAACTGTTAAACATGGTGGCGGAAATGTGATGGTGTGGGCTGCTTTTTCCTGGCATGGGGTGGGACCAATAACCAAGATAGACACGAAAATGGATCAACACGTCTACAAACGAATTCTTGAGAACCACATGATACCCTTTGCAGAAGAAAATATGCCACTGATATGGCGTTTTATGCACGACAATGATCCTAAGCACACTTCTCGTCTTGTGAAGGGTTACCTTAGTGATAAAAATGTCCCCGTTTTACAATGGCCCGTCCAGTCTCCTGATCTAAATCCGATCGAGAACCTGTGGAATGATGTCAAAACTCACATAAACAGGGTGAAACCTAGAAATGATGCTGAATTGTGGGACCAAATTCAGATCGCCTGGAGATCTATTCCTAACGAACGCTGTCAAACTTTAGTGGAGAGTCTGCCAAGGCGATGCTCAGCTGTGCTTAAGAACAAAGGATTTCCAACGAAATATTAATTTATACGGTCGCTTCAAAATATTTTTTTTATAACTTTACTGCAATGCAAATTTATGTACTATTTATGTGGCCACGCGTATTTTAATTAATGTGTTTATATTTTTTTACTGACAAACAAATACAGTCATCATTTCACATTTTAAATAAGCTTTTATAATTTCAATAAATAATACATAAGTCCAAAATCAGTTGTTTCATTAAAAACTGAAAAAATGCCCTCTTTTTGATAGAAATGCAAGTGTTCTATTTAGGTGGCCAGCACTGTATTTTCAATCCAGTTTCGATCATGTATCAATTTTAGTAGTCATTCATTTTTCTTCATAAACTATAACGGGCGAAAAAAATCACAAAAAAGCATATGTGGTCTTCTGACATATGCAAGCAAAAAGTTCTTGGAATTTTTTCCACTTTCTTGGTATGTCTATAATAAACGACGAAAAACAAAAAAAAAACCATAATAACTTGTTCCTGGATGCAATAAAATCAACACCGTAAGAGGATACTTCCCAATGTCTGAAAAACTTTATAAACTTCTAACGTATGGTGGGAGGGACAGAAGAGAATAGTACTCTACTAGTGCCGTATACCAGTTACTGCTCTAAATTGGTGTCGTGGATAAAGCTTAGAGGAGTTTCCATGACGGAAATTGTCGGCATCCTGAATCAAGTTTTTATAAAAATTTATAAATACTGCAAGGTTTCATGAAAAAAATAATAATAAAGAACGATAGAGCACAACTATAACCAGCACTATATGAGTTTACTTGACGTAAAAATCCATAGAATTTAAAAAAAAGTTTTTGATATATTAGGAGCTTAAATTTTTGTCAATTCGAAGTTCTCATTTTCAAATTGGAAGCTTTAACGGCATAGTGAAAATTTTACGTGCAGTTATTCAGCGTTTCCACCCTTTTATTGGTTAAGTTTTCGAACGAGCAGGAGTTTGGGAGAAAATTGTTCGGAAATTCAACCCCTTCATACTGAAAAATTGTTTGAAAACTGAAGGATTCATGAAATTGTACGTAACTGAGAATGAGTGGTACTGAGAACTGAATGAGAGAATGAGAATGAGAAAGTTTGTACTTTTTATAGGTGCGCAACAACTTTATGGACAGGAGACAACGTTAATATCTGAATTTCTGAAGGATACGTAAAAATTTATAGTGAATATTGATGTTATCTCATCTGAAGTGAAGATTTAATTCTAATTTTTTGAGTACCCGTTTGAATTGTTGTGCGAAATAATCTTTTGGGTAAGAATGATCTCAAATTTCGTGAATTTTTAAAATTTCGATAGACGTTACCAAATTAATAGAAGGCAATGGAATTTTTGTTACTTAGTGTCTAGGGTTGGTAGCATGTGGTTCAAGTACTCTCTCAAGGCTTGAGAGATTCGATTCTCTACTCTACGGTCTCGACTTTGTCACTAACGCTTACAATTACGGACTATAGGTGCATCCTATATCTGCGGAGTATGTCCTCTTTAAATTTCTCGTTCGTGAAGAAGTTTAAGCCATTTTCGTCGATCAAACAATCACTACGATGACCAAACGCTGTTATTCCTGCATGTGTTTCCCTGGCAAAAGGACTTCGAAGATGTCTGAAAACGTTCGGAAAATTAACATCACGATTACACTCCATTTACAAGCGCCACAAATGAAAACATTCGAGGAGTCCGTAGCGTTTTTGAGGACGATAGGAACTCCACTTGGAAAAGGGTGTGTATGCCAGAGTATTTCGGTATCTAAAGTAATGAGTTGCAGAAGTGAACTGAAGGACAGCCTCACGATAAGCCAGGCGTCAAGGATCAACTTGCAGGGGCTTTTTTAACATTTTTTGATCTTAGAAGCATGAATTTCTTTCCCGAGTGACGTATATGCAATACTTCAAACTACTGAAACCTATTGAAGGAACTATGTCATGTATATGCCTTCAAGTTGCTCCTGGAACTGGGCTTCGCCGATCAATCATCACCGAGGTTATTTATAAAAAGTAAAATTTATCTATTCGCTCATACATTTTAACGTTCATACATTGCAGTCTTCTTCCATAATGTATGATGGTGTTAACCTTATCTTACACTTACAAACAGGATCATAATAAACTTCTAGTTAACAGTAAACCCTAAATGTTATGGTTTTGCAAGTACATAAAACTCCTCAGAGCAAGAATAACCTCATTAAAGTTTTACATGAAAAGCATTTTCTATTGCAATCAACTCCGCCACGGTGCACCATTCATCCTTGTAAAAGTCAAAAACTTTCTCTAGTCGAATAAGAACGCGCAAGTAGCTAATTTTCCATTTTCACTAGCACGCTAATTAATTTAACTTACTTCGCTTCATTAAAACTATATTGATAAAAATACCAGCTGGATGCTTGGGGCAGACGCTACCAGAATATGTTTGTGTAGTACTGACGCTATTCCATCCTTCCTTGCACGCGTCATTTACTGCGTGGTGGAAACCTTTTCAGAATGATTGTAAGGTTTAGTGTCATCAGCAAAATACAACGTAGTCACTCATAAATTTGGAGCATTTTCATCCAACGACCACAGCTTATGTTGATGGAAATAATGAATTTTCGTGTTCTATGCAAGGATGATGGTGTCCCGTTCAGCAAGCAATCGGGAGATAGGAATATCAATTATGTTGGTGGTCATGAGAGCGTGAAATGAGGATGTAACGTCTTGATGAATTTTTAAGGATGGGAAAATTTGAGGAAAATAAGGAAGAGAAAGTTGAAAATAATGAATTAATTGCATTAAAAGTTATCGTTCCTTGCAGTTTATCGTAAGACAAAAAATTTAAAAAAATGTTAGTGAATTTTCTGAAGCTTCGTTGTATTACAAGGAATCACTTGCGCGGTGGGTTTCAGGATTTGTATAACTGGTGGGTAAGTAATACGACTCGGAGATAAATAACCAGCCGAACCGCAGCTTTTACAGTAGGGTAACAGTAAGAAGTGCCCAGGAAGATTTAACCAATACCAGTACAATTGCAGACGTATATGTACAGGGTGCGTACGGTATTTGAGGACAACTTGAGAGTAAAATTAATTAGTTTGTATTTTTAACAAAACTTAATGAAATTTCAGGAATTTTTTTATACAACGTTAAATTAATATATGGCTATAAAGTTATTCAATAAAATCGCCATTAGCAGCAATAACCTCTTCGATCCGGGTCCGGAAACGATTACAAGCCCAAACCAAATGCTCCTTGTTCATATTGACCATAACGGCATTAATAGCAGTCTTCAGGGAAGAAGTGGTATTATGAGGACGCTTATTGGTCTCACGCTCAACTACGCCCCGTACGTAATAATCCAAAGGATTCATGTCTGGGGAGCTAGGTGGCCATAGGTTTGGTGTTATGTGGTCATGAAAATTTTCGGCCATCCAATCTTGTCTCGCCATCGCTTTATGTGAAGGAGCAGAGTCTTGTTGAAAAATGTATGGTCTACCTCCGCTTACATTGTCTATCCAGAGTTTCACTACCGTCTCCAAAACCTCGATGTATTTAGCAGAGTTCACTCGAAGTCCTTGAGTAAAAAAGTGTGGTGGCATAACATGTACTTCGTTGCTGACAACACCTAAAACCATAACAGTGGCTGGAAATTTGGTGTGCATAGCAACAGGAACCTCCGTAGGATTTGAACATAGCCATCTTTCATTTCTGCGGTTGGCATTTTGATCTTGGTCAAAATTTTTTTCGTTGGAAAAAAACCATAACATTTTGGGCGTCTCAGGGTGTTTGATTTTTTTTAAAAGACGTTTTGATCGGAGAACTCTCTGTTCCCGTGTTCGTTCCGACATGAACTGTCTTCTGCGCATCGCGTAAGACTTATACCGAAGGTCTTCGTGGACAACTCTACGAATAAGGCGCTCAGAAACATGAAGCTCACTCGCAAGGACCCTCATTGATTTTGAAGGGTCCTCGTCTATGATTGCTTGCACTAGCTCTAAAAATTCTGCAGATCGGACAGTGTCAGAACGTTGTTTGTGCTTTTTGCGTTTTGCAACCGATTCTGTATCGCCTCCTGATGCTTCCAATTCACGGCGAACCTTATGCACGAATGAACGGGCGCAATTAAGTAAATTAGAGATCTCTAAATCTGTATGGTTCGCACATATAGCGACGATGACAGCATGTCTCTTCATTTCTTGAGTGATGTTGTAGTCCGTCATTTCTTATCTGAAAAGGAAAAAAAGAAAATTCGCGAAGTTATAGTCACATTTGTGCATGTCCTCAAATACCGTACGCACCCTGTATATTGACTAGGACAATACCTTAATCTTGCGGTCGAGCTGCCTCGAGCGTGAGCAGAAGAGCCGATTCCTGACTGAGAATTCTAGTTGGTTTGCGGACACCGCTTCATTTATGATCGTTTGAGCTTGCATTTTGAGGAAAGCGTTTAACAAGTCATAATACATAATTCATAAACATTTTTTTTGTCCTACTATTTAAGATTTCATGCATCCTTGCAGAGCTAAGAAAAACGAAAGTCCATTTATTTTGTCTTTATTATTTTCCCTGGTAACAACACTTTGCACGCGTATAATTTAATCCCTAATACAAAAATTCCACACATATGGCTGTTGGCACCGGGAACTTACTGCTGAAGGGCAAAAAGTGTTTGACCACTATATTTGCTGCCTTGTAATATAAGACCAAGAACTGCTCCCTAACTGTGCAATGTCTTTTCATTATTCGACTCACATCTGACGCTGAAGAGCTTCCAATTCTCGAACAAACCCAAAATTCCTGTGTCAACTAACCAATTGAAATGCAGACATTACCTTTCGTGTAGATTTTCATTTAACACTTAATACAAAAAGGACTTGTGTCGTGTGTTGCAGATATAAAATGTTTAGACGATTCCAGTTCTAACCAAAGCGAAGAGCCTGCCTCCGAGGCTTTTCTGACTGCTACAAGCTCATTTTGTAAAATTTTCATCAAACAACTAGGACGCAGTAAGTATGGCAGCTCAAATATTTTACCTTTTATTAGGGCAAGGATCTAATTAGAGTGTACGTTCTTATCCTTATAAAAGTGATTCTATTTCACCCACACATTCCGACCGACAAATGCAAATTTATAGACATCTATTGTACCTTTATCCGCATAAAATTTGTATTAATTTGTTAAGATGCGAAAAGTTACAGAAAGGATATTTGCAAAGATATGCTAAGGATATGCGAATGCTAAATTTGCGAGGACATTCAATTCGATTTGCAAATGTTGTTCCGACCCGACCGTGTGTGGATGTGTGGTCCTTATTAGCAGTCTACTCGGTAAAGCAAAAGGGATTCTCGGCCGAAGAATAAACTAAGTTCAAAGGTAATCAAAGTTTATGACTTAAAGGTTTGCCGAGGGTCGGAGAAAAATCCACGAAAAGACGTTAAGTGGGAGTTCATGCGTTCTTCAACATTCTGTGGTCAACTATGAACTTTTAATAAATGTTCACAAGGAAAAAATCTTGCCCCATTCAAATGCCTGCCCTGAGCTTATCATTTTATCCTTGAAAAGAATTTCATGAGCAGTCCAAATTGAAAACCGTATTAAAGAATTCACAAAGCAAATCGTCGAATTATCCTGTTGTAGGAAATACGAAGTTTATGCACAGAACAGCTTTAGGGACACACCAGACGAGGAAGGAGGACATTCAAATTTCTTTTAAAAAGTTGAATTCAACGAATTTTCCCATTGATATGCTTATGTCTGGCAATATCTGTTCGAACGCAGATGGAAAGGTAAAGGAGCCGCAAACTTGTATGTTGGATATCTATTTTTTGTCGTTTTCTGAAGTTGTCATAGACACTGTGAAAATTCGTTGGCACTGAACTCACAAAATGTCGCTGTACGCGATGGTAGATTGAAAAATTTATTCTGGATTCAATGAAATCTCATTCTATTTAGAATGGTAATTGTTTTTACAATTCCTTTTTGCGTTGTAGGTAATTTGAATACTCAAATATTTTTATTGTGAGATAAGTTATTTGAATTAGTCGTAGGATGTTTGCTTGCGATTTAAATTTTTGTTTAATTTCCTGACAGCTCTTGAGTTTTATGCTCCAGTATTTTGTATTTGTGTTTTCCGCTGTCAGGAAGTTGAGAATTTTACTGGAAAATCGATCTGATGAACTTATTCGTTGAGATATTGAGTTTTTAAGGATTAATTTGCACGTTTAAGACATGGTACCGGGTGATTCTTATGGCTATTAGGAGAGTATTTTTAGTGTGTTATTCTTAAACGGTTATGTTCAGTTTGACACTATATACTTTTTAGATCCTTGGTCCTCGTAAGTGGAACTTGCCAAATCTAGGTACAACGATAGGCTCCTCTTTAAAGGTTACCTTAAATGTCATGGAAGTGTCTCGACGTTAGAGTAATGTCGGCTTGAACAATGGGAGAAGTTCTTCGAAGATGCAAGCCTTAAACATCCACGTTTGAAGCGTTTTGTGTGGCTTTCCTTTCTACTACCATAAAAAAGCTTGTAACCCTTCCCGCGTCTTGACTTCCCATATGCGATTTTTCCAAAAGTCTCCGCTCAACAACCGCGTGCTCCAGTTCTAAGATCCAGGAAGCGAGCAAGTTTCTTCGTCGATTAAATGGGCTTTGTTGAAGATCCCTTTTTGAACTGAATAGTATTAGAAGTAGTGATACCAGTATTTGGAAAGTGGTATTGGTTCGGGCTGACAATCTTCATTTTAAAGTTTTTTTAGAAATTGCATGCGTGGGACACATTAAGCTAATCAAAGGTGGTTTTCCCTATTTAAAATCAAGATACGTTTTTAACGAAGCAAGTAGGGAAAAAAGTAAAACATAAGTAACCTCCTAAATCTATACGAGGAAGCATTCGATATAGCTTTAAAAATATTAGTCCACTTTATATACAGTTTCTAGTATTTATTGCGCAAACTTAAAATGGAAATAAAAGTGCTGAAAATGCCCGAAAAACCTTCTGATATAATGACATTAAAGTCGTTGTATATGGAACTACGCTACATTTCCCGATACCACATTTGTACATTGCAACACATTCCATCTCATTTTTTTGGCAAGCAAATAAAATGAAATTAAGTAAAAACTATCATTAAAGATGGCAACAAGCTTCGGGCGGAATCCACTTAGAAATGGGCGAGTCATCTTCAATTATCCTTCACGTCTGACTCCCTCCGGCTTTATCAAGTCCAGTCAAGCGAAATATTTTCAACATGAACACATTTTCACATTCCGTACAAATAAGTTCATAGTCGGCGGAGCTGCTTCTCCTTGAAAGGCGGAAACTTTAGTGATTATGTCGGAACCAAGGGTGGAAAACTTCAGGCACTGATTATATTTGAAAGTGAATGGCGGGGTGTCGAGGAGATAATGTCAAGGATGTGTAATTTTCCAGAATAGTAAGCTGACGCAATGAATTAAATTTGATATGAATTACAACAAAAATATTTCTCTGGACGTGTTTTTGTGTAGCGAAATAGTTTTCGTATTTGTTATAGCTGAGAGGATCACAAGATGTGTATTTGTTGGATCAAAAGAATAGAAAATTTGATTTAAATTTCCGAATTTTCATGGTTACACTGAAATTAGTGTGAGTGGATTTCAATTTTCCGGGCAAAGTAAACTGAATTGCGATAAATTTCATTTCCATCATCAACAGCCTTCATCATTATATTCAGGACAGTATCGTTTGGCAACGCGTGTGGTATAATTTTGTCGAACTGAATGATGCCAAGTTTTTCTGACTTTCTCTTTCTCACTCTGTGCGCTGAAATCTTTGTGGCCAAATATTATGGCAAATTATCACGTTTATGACATTTCCTTCGAGTTTGTTAGTTGGGAGTCGATCAGATTAAGGACTTTCAGTCTATTAATCGATTCGCTTAACTATATGAGTGGAGGCGGAGCAGAAGGAATTTGAAGAAAGACAGCTGAGGTCATGGGGAAACAAGGCAGCGGATACGACATTTGTACAAGGATACATGACATGCATTGTTGTTTTTTTGAATTGGATTTTCAGTGGAGTTCTTTGGGCTATTTAGGACATGATTGACTTGAACCGTTGGGTAATAAACATTTGACAATCGTTACCAAGCAATGATAGATATTATAGATGTTCAAGGAGACAATCATCATTACGGACCTACTCCTTGGGAGTCGCATTTCGAGAAATCTTTCATTGGTAGTAAATTGTATCATTGAATTCGTAGTTTCGTAGTTTGCCAGTCTATTCTTAAAAGTCATTTTGAATGACTATTTGATGTGACTTTGTGGCCTGCAATGATGAGGATGGATTGCAAGTATAAGTTGCTTGGGCTTGTTGTTTTTATTCGATTTCGTGACAAAACGTTAATGGCGACTTAATTCTGTGGTTTTGGGATCATAATGTTGAAAAGTTTTTGCAATACTTGTGTTCATAGCTTATATACTTAATTGCGAATCACGACTGTGATTGGCAACTAAGAGCATAGAAAAAGAGAATAGAAAAACTTTTTTATGCAGTAAAAGGTCTCATTCGAACAGTAACACCTTTCTCCAATAGTAACAGGCAACAAACCATAAAATATGTTGGATCAGACCAAAGGTGGGGGGTAAGGACTACGCCTGACGTTGATTTAAACTTTCAAATGCATTTTTTGGAGATATTTGGACTAGGAGCCATGCGTGGAAGGTTAGAACTATCAGTGATTTCCCAGCCAGGGATCGATCGCACCAATGGTGAGTACCCCGACGTCACCAGAAATTTTTTCATTAAGTAAGGTAGCAAATCATTTTATACTTTTATTATGCCTCCCGATTTCACAGTTTGAGCGATCGCGTCCTCCAGAAAACGATTCGAAATCATCAATAGTTCGGGACGAATTCAATCGACGCAGGGGTACCAGACGCAGTCTGGTACCCCTGTCTGCCCTGCGTCCGGACGGTTTCGAGATTGAGAAAGTATAACGGGACCGGAAAGTATAACGGGAAAGTATAGACAGGCCGTAGAGCCTTGATCACGATGAGGATAAACTTTCTACAAGGATAATCGGGTCGGTTGCTCAAACAAGTTACGTTCGTCCAGAAACGTATTCCTAACATTGATATGAGTGACCGGAGGGTAAGTTACTAGCATTGGTTTTAAATTGAATAAATAACGTACAATTGAGTAATATTAGCATCATAATATAAGATGAAAGCTGAACGCTGATTAATATCGTTATTCTTAATATTCTTTGTCTGCTTTACAATTTAGACGCTGAGCAACATTAAATGATTTCCCTTATCTCTTCCATTTATGTACGAGTTACCTTAACAAACTCTAACGGCCTCGTCGTAATTTATTGGTGTAGTCAAGTCAAGCACAATGGATCCTTTGAATTTCGTAATTCGCTATTCACGTACAAGTAACGATTTGTACAGTTTTCATTGCTTTCTGTGTTCAGTGTGTCAATATAAAATGTTCCGACACGTTCCATTTGCATGTACAAAGATGAAAAGTCCTTGTAAAAAATGAGCACGAAATTTCTATTACGCTTAATTTTATTACAAACTTCTATTTTTAATGGATACTGAAATTGCCTAATAAACCCACTTGTGATCATCAAATACTCGAAATGGATGACGAACTCAGCTCAAAATTCATAGAAGTCAGACAACAAATAGAGTAATTCAAAAACGCTTGCCTAACAAAACCAACCCCCAATGCTACAAAAACGCAAATTTTCGTAGCAAGGCATTACACCTGGGATGACATTCCCTCCTTGCGAGCTTTTCAGCATTCACGTGAAATATTCAGATTCGTAAGATATAAAAACAATTTTGAACTGTTGTATCGAATAAATGCCCGTAATAAAATTCGCAATAAGGGAACAGGCCGTGACAGGATCCTACCCAGGTCAAATATACTTTCTAGACTGTCGCCTGCGAATTTACCTGACGTACACGGAACATTCGCATTTCTTTGTACGACACGGGAAAATTGTGTACAAAGGAGCATACACTTCCTCATCCTGTATCGCTTCCTGGCAGCGAAATAAAAAGACAAGGATAATTCAAGCGTAACGAAAATTCTAAAAGACACATAGGGAAGCTTCGATGTCAAAATCAATGGATGGAAATGGGTGAGGTTTTCTACAGCAACTGAGCATGTTATACACAGTGGCCGGGGGGAGCACAATTTATCTGTCTACCAGGAAAATGTTTCACTTATGCCTTTCATCAGGACTTGTGTCTGCTTCTGATAGATACCATCTGCGGTGAATTTAACAGGGTTTTTTTTTGTTCTCTTCCCG
Source organism: Stratiomys singularior (assembly GCA_954870665.1). Lineage (NCBI taxonomy): Eukaryota > Metazoa > Arthropoda > Insecta > Diptera > Stratiomyidae > Stratiomys > Stratiomys singularior. Next base: position 4,283,766 of record OX940881.1, on the reverse strand, counting down.
AGATGAGCAGTAGTGTTTGAGCTCCTGTGAAGGTGGGAAACTGTGGAGCATTGTGTTACTGTGATACGTGCCAACACTATGTGCGACATATGAATTCCTTCTATGTATACGCGGTATCAATATCATCCATTCAATATCCAAAAGAGTACTTCCTGCTGACAGCGGCTATCCAACATGGATTGTTTCGCGTCAGGACGTATTAACATTTTACATTTTCGATACGCAATCCATGCAAAGTTTGTTAAAAGGTTTTACATATTGAATAAGGCTCGTGACATATTGGGTGACATATTTTTATAAATTTTACACCGTGGTATCATCTTTTTTTCAGTTGAGAATAAATAACAACGTCGAAATTCTGATCGAACTGCTCTCGAGTCCAAAAATCGTTGAGTTATTCAGGCAGATTCCATATTTTACTTTAATATTTCTTATTTCGGTGGATAAAATATTAAATCAATGTTAAAAATGTCCTCAAGTTACTGCAGCAACCGTTATAAAATGAAGTAGAGAATATGCAAAACAAAAAGATTATGTAGCAACCAACGTGGGCGATGAGAAATTTGATGAGGAAAATAAGTAATCATTTTTCGTTTATCCTGTATCGTCCCTAATGAAAAATTTAAAGACAAATTCAGTTGGAAGGAATTCAAGATGAGAACAGCATTGATGCTTGTTTTTCAAACTGAAAAAGCGAAAATTGTTTACATTTCAAATGAGGAAATCACAATAATATTAAAATATTAAATTATTGCATATACATTTTGTCAGTAGAAAAGACATTGCTCAACAAAGAGAGTTTTATTAGAGTTTAATTATTAATGAATATATTTTAACGAACGAAGACCAAGTCATGTTCAAAATAGAGCTTGATTCAAACGTCCTGATTCAAAGAATACAAATTCCTACACTGTTTTGTAAACACAATGACCATATTACCATACCATTACCACTATATTAGTACTTTTATCCCGCTTTGATAATTATGAACCCGCTTAAACCATCTTCATCAGTCGGTTGAATGTCGTGGCAGCGATCCAAGAAAAGGAACCCACTGGTTTCTGTGAACACACTTAACGGTGAACTCCCAAAGGAAGTCCTGGTCGAACCCTTACACTTTGTTAATCCATCGGTGACAGACGCAAGTGGGACAGCCTAAAATATGGCGCCAAGCAAGAAATTTTCCTGTCTGTAAAATTTTCCTGAAAATGTATAAAGAAACAGCGACATAGACTAACTTCCTTTTCTAGTCGTCTAGCATTCACGAATCTTTCCCTGCCAGCCACCACTCTCTCTAATAGTTCAAAATTAGGCACAACTTCACCCGCCTGTTGTTATATATTCTTTCAACTTTCCTTTTTACTTGCTAAAGAAATCCGCGTATCTCCGAGTAAACCGATTAACATACTTTGCTGGTTTACTTCTGATGCCTAACCTATCCTGGTATGAACGATAATTTACTTCTTGGCTCCGTGGTCTATCTGATTCTTTCGCAGAGTATTCACGTGCCTCATTGAAATTACGATGAGTTCCTGACATTTTCATTGGAAACTCGAATAGAAAATGGATTTCCACCTCAAAGTTCGGCTTTATCATTTGCAAAACTCAAAACTCTCAAAAATTTAGATAGTCAACAAAATAGTCCTTGAAACCTGCGGGTTTCCTCTTTTTCATCTAATTCTTCATGTGCTTTGGGAGATCTCATGGGAAACTATAGTTGGGGAGACTATCCAGTTTTGATAGTTTGAAAATCCATACTTATCCATCAGCAGGCGTCATGGATGGAGAGAGCTCTTGCTTAGTACTCCCTTACTTCCCGTCAGACAAAAGATTTCAGTAACTTTGTGGTGCTTCTAACTGATTCCAGGCTAAGTTCTCAGTTTCAGAAGTTTTTGGTAGATCAATTTTTGCCAATTTCACTTACAACATTGTAAGTGATTTATACCCTTGCTAAGCGAACTCAGCGAAGACTCATGGGTGTTCGACGCGTGTTCGAAACCAGCTTGAGCTCTTTCCACCTTTCTCAATAATAAGTTCTCAGGTTTACAGAGGGGATGTTTAGTAAGTAGTAAAGGAGCATTATATGTGAGGAAGTCCCACACTCAGGGCGTAAACAGTCTGTACCTTTCTACAACATACCAAAGATCCAATGGTTTAAAACTCTATAGGAAATCAATGAACGCTCCTCCGAGTCGCGACAACTCAACGATTGCGACACCAATAAGAAGAAGGACGGGCGGGGGTTTTCTCTCCCTTGGGATGTTTTTTTTTATTGTTTTACAAGATGTGAGATCATCTAAATGTTACATCGGGTTCAATCAGGTGCCGGTTGTAACCTACCCGCGGCACGTCTTCCAGGAGATCACTCAGTTCGCAGTTTTCAGTGTCCAGCACGAACAAGGACGCAATGGTGATGAAGATCTTCAATTCTTCTTTGACATTGTTAATCAGAAGCAGTCGAGCCTCGTTCTCGAAGGCTTTTACTGTGGTAAATGTCCTCATAGAGTTCTCTATTTGTTTCAGAATATTTTATAATGGATCGTTTGAACTCATACGTTCCCGATATGTCGAAAATTCTTAATTTAATTTACATATTTACATAACTGCCACCGTCAGTATCAAATATCAAACGTTTATTCAGGATAATACATCCACGAAGCACCCACACAAAATTCATTCATAAGCTTAAAAATCGAGCAGGAAATGCATCGGGGTGAAAAGTTTAGAGCTGTTATATGTATGCCTTAATTAGCAACGTATTCAAAATATACATATTAATGAGTCCTTGATGTTAAGCACACAAAATATATAAAACCTAATAAAAACGGTAAACATTGCAGACAACGAAAAGCAAATATTTAAGGACCTCGGGAAACTTTAACAAAAGAGAACAAGGAGAATTCTCGCAAAATCGGATTATCAATTCATGTATAGTACGTGCACCGTGGGATTTCGTCCTCACAATCTAACAATTTTATGCCGGTGGTGAATGGAGTAGCAGCAGGAAGTAGTCATACGAGTAAACTCCCTATTGTTATGTTTGGTGGTTTGCTGGAATATATTCGCGTTTTATGTGGGTGGCGTGGTAACGATTTTGTCGATTTATTATGAGCTGCCATCAGCCAGATGACTGGTAAATTCAATGATTTAAGGATACACTGTGTCAGCATGCAAGGTGAGCAAGGGATGAAAATGAGATATTTGAAATGTGTGACGCGAATTAATGTATTCGTTACAGGAGAAACAGAGTATGCGGAAACGGATGTTTCAGCGTTGGTTGGCAGAAGAAAGTAAGTGATAAATAGGTCTGCGATTTTGGCATGTACATGCACAGTTCTCAAATCCATTAATGGGTTGAGTGCGTAGAAGAAATACGGCAACAAGAGCCACATCCTCTACTTTTCTTCCCTTTGCAGAAGTTACAAATGTAGAAATTAAATTTAACATCCGAAAATGTCTTCCGACATGCTCCTTCCAAGAAACCCGGTAAACGGATCAATAAAGCAACATGAAACGTACATATAGAGTATAAAAATCAGCTTGTGTTGGTCCTTGCTGTGAAAGAAGACAGATTTTGCAAATAAATATTAAAGAGCGAGCATCATGCAATTCATAGTACTATAAAAAATCTTTCCGGATGATTTGAGATAAAATATTGATGCTAAAAGAAGGCACGCGACGGTAGAAGCAAATTTATTCTCTTTGTTTAGCCTAAGATTGTCTTGGAATAGATATCCTTTATATAAGAAAAACGTAACATATGGCTGAAAGTCAAAACGACAAGGACGTTGTTGTGTGATACACGGCGCGTCACCAAAGAAAATGTCCAAGAAATTAGAAATTGAATTGTCTTCGAAAATCAAACATTTGATCGAGGCTTGATTTGTATCGTTCCTCAAAAAACTAACACCTCACTAGAGCAATTGTCAAATAGCTACAATCCTTCCAAAATGGCTAAAATATGCAAGCGTCAATGGCTGCAAACGTCAATGGCTGCAAGTGTCATGTGAAAGTTTAAAACTTCCTCGATCAATCGTGTCAGATTAACATTATTGTATTTATTATTTATATTGCTTTCTAGGTTGCATAGGCTAGCATTGACCCTTCTCGCATATAGTATGATCTTTACAGATGACCCATGCAGTCGTTCTACAGAAGGAGAACATTTATTTCCGTGTTTATCTGCTTCTCAACTGCGGCTTTATTCCACCTCAGCTTTTTATAGCCCTTTTGAGTTAGGCTTAGGATGTCTAAAAGAAAATGCTACACGTTCTTCTCCTTCTTAGCTCTTCGACCATCGTTTGAGGGCCTTTTCGTTAGGCGTTCTCGCCCAAAAAGCTGTAAATATTCCCACCGGAGTTTCAACAGAATTTGTGATCTTCTATAAAAGATGCCTGTCTTCAAATGTCTTGGCGTATTCTGCATTGATTTTTAATGTCATAGGCCTTGTCCTGTTAGAAAGTTTCGTCTAATTAATCTCTCAATGTTGCTTGTCAGACGTTGGTTGGGATCACCCTAAACACATTTCGACCAGTTGAACCAGGTCTTGCTGGTTCGCCCGCTCTCTGGCTTTCATCTCTTGATGCTATGAGAACACCCGAAGGGCCGAAGCTTACGAAGCCGAAGCTTACGGCCGAAGCACTACGACACGCAAAAGGTCTGGATAGGATGGACAAATCAGTTGTTATCTCAGGCTTACTCCTTGGATCAAATCTTTTAAATACGTCATGAAGTGTCATTTTGCTTTCAGCTACTTCAGATCATTCGGCTAACGGTACTTACAAGGCTAACGGTACTTTTTCATGTTTTAAACAATAAATAATAGAAATAAACACTGCTGATGTGCGTTAAAAGAAACCGGCCAGAATTTTTCGGTGATTTGTTTTCGGAAAATAAGCATTAGTCCTTAGTAAATTAGAAGTAAATGGCAAAAAAATATTACTTGGGACGACTATAGGCAACTATATGAAAGCAACTATAGGGTGGAGCAAAAGCCAATCACTCAGTGTAAATCAAACGCCGGGAAAAACGCGGCTAATTCCTTCGGGTTTACTGTCTTTGTCTTACGAATCATGGCTCCTACGCTCCTACTCCTACGCTGCATGAATCGCTATATGTTGGATTATAGAAGTCAATCCAATATGGTCATATTGGTTAGATGGTCGTCTGTCTGGAGTCCTTTAGCTCAGATAAATAGTTTTGCTAGTTACTATATAATTCTAACACGATACGGAACTCTTGAGAATATCGAAACTAAGGAGATTTATTTCCAGGACGAAGCTGCTTTATTCTTCATGTCCTATTGCCAGACGGCTTGTTGCTTCCGAAACAAATCCTTTAGGACATTCAATCATGACCAACTTCGTAGCTCCTATGTACATCGATAGAAAACGTTCAATGTAATTTTTCTGAATTATTGACAATTTTTAGTCGGTAGTCTTCACATCTCCCAGCTTTTTTGCAATAATATCCCTTAAATAATTCATTTGACTTTGGCCCACAAATTTTCCAATAAATCGAAAATTTTCCTTTATCAGCGACATCGTGGGTAGGCCGCTTAATTTCATGCCCTACCACCTCTCTTCATGATAACTTAAACACGAGCTCAAATTTTCGACATCGTATCCTTTAATATACAACAGCTTCCAAGAATCGACAACGATTGAGAGTTGATCCGATTCATGGCACTAAAAGGATTTGCTCGTTAAAACTGAGAACTTGTGACTCTCGACGAATCACATTACGTTGTCTTTTTTTCTTAAACACAATTCCAAAATCAGCTAACGAAAAAGCAATTTCATTTTCTCGTCCTTATCGCTCACATTTCACTCGATTCTATTTCAATCCGTAATCAAGTTAAAATCGATGCTAGGATGTATGGAATAGTAAGTTGATTGATGTGGGTAAGAAAAATGATAGTATGTTGGCACTTAATACAAATCAGAGATTTCCCTGTCGTTTCCTAGTTTATCTCTGCAGAAGGACAAGATAACCCTGTATTTGTTTGACAGTTGTATTGACTAGCTCAAGGATATACTTTTTCATTTAGTCCAAATTTAAATCTCGTCATGAGTTCACCGTCGTCGTGGGTTCATTAGGAGCAACCGAGTGGGTGGTATGATTACGAATTTATGCAAAACAAAAGGAATAGAGGCGTGCCGGTTTGGAGTTTTATTATCAAAATTAAAACGAACTCACCATAGTGAAATCGGGATGTAGTAACAGGCAGTGGTTGAATTGGATGTCTATGATAGGCAGTCTGGAATTGAAAAGGATTATTTAGATAGCTGACTGTTTGTTTGAGATATTTGAGTGCTGCTCGGTGAAAGTCAATTTGATTTTTCTTTATTTTCAACTAGGAATTTTGGATGGAAGTAGATACTTAAGAATTTAGAACATGAATGTCCTTATTGTCTATTGTAAGCATGACGTTCGACACAGGACTGAGTTACAAGATGACAAAGTCTTCAGTTATAATTTAAAGTAAGCAGTGGTCTAAAATTTGAACTGGATCAAAACATTTTCTCGCCTAAATGTCCTGGCAATTTAATGTTAAGACAAACATTGGTAATCAATTCGCACATTATTTTGAAGTCCATACAAGTTTGAAAAATGACCGAAGAATATCCTTTATGAGAGAAGAGTACATTTACTTGACAGTCAAATAAAAACGGGCAAGCCATATAAAATTCTTCATGAATGACGTTATACCCATATGTGCTCGAGAATGTGGAGCTTAATAATAAGGAGAAGGAAAAACCTAAATGACCGAAATATTTCCTTGAATAGTGCAATTTTTATGATACCTATTTCGAATGAAGATTATGACCATAATAGAATGTGTATAAGTATTTTTATGACTGACGCAGCAACAAATTTACATCTCCATAAAATTAAGAAAAACTCAACGGGGAATTGAATGCGGGATTTCCTAGGTTGGCTAGAGAAGTTTCGTAGACGTTCTTAATTAAATTCTACGAATCACGAGGGAGTCTCTTCATAATTTTCCCTTTTACATTTCATTCTACCTGGGAAAAATTCTAATTCAAGCGAATAGTTGGTAATCAACTTGAATACAAATTAAATTTCATTGCAATTTCTTGAATCCTTGATGATTTCTTGTTGGGTTATACATGGCCAAGAGATTGATTGAAAGTTCTAGGATTGGAATGAGCGCAAACATGGTAAACTTTATTAAAACTGACACTTTTTTCCTGGAACACAAGCCGCTATGCTTTCTAGAGTTCTTATGTCAATGTATTCCCGAGTGGTACCATTTAATTTCAAAGTCTTTTCGGGGCTACAGTGAGTACTAATCTGCATCAGTAAGCCATAAAACGACTGAGCTCAACTGATTGACAAGGTCTAGTTATGTGTGGTGACAAAGATTGAGTTTTTCTATCCGGGGCATAGGTCAAAGAGCAAAATGAATTTTCTTCACGACTTTGAGCTGAAATTCAATCATTACATTTCTACGTCTACCCACTAATCTAATAAAATCTCCGAAAATTCCTGATTTTCTATATCAATTTCCATCCTGAGCGACCTGACTGGTGTCAGAAGTCGTCCGAGATAGTGATCGCTGTTTTGAAATATTTTTAGCGCAAGCGGAGCTTAAATATGGCGATTGATTCAGAAAACCAATTCATTGCATCTGTTGTCCATGACTTTAGTCCAAAATCTTGAAGATTGGAGCCTGAATGAACTGGAGTCAAGTGGGAGCAAACCAAATCACTTATCCTCCGCATTATCATTGGTAACGACTAATGGATTTCCACGAAATCCGTAGGGATCTCTTTGTTGACCAGAGTTAATGCAGTATGTGAGGGGATACCAAGATGCAGGCAGCTGTTTGCTGACTAACAACAACAGGAAATCTCCTTGTAGCGGGACGATGATTGTTTGCCTTCTTTCCAGCTTAAACTAGTTTCCAACATTATTTGCGTCATTATTTGTGATGCTTTAGCGACTTTAAAAGGGTCCGGGTAAATGGTAAGAGTTGACTGGTCCTCTTGGGGGCAGTGTTTGTGTTGCACATACCTGAAATTAACGCTGGTCATGCTGCTCAGAACTGTCAGTTCTGCTGCATCTAGGTGTATGATGTAATGAAAATAAACTGTTTTAAGGTGGTTGGTTAAAGATTGAAAGTGCTTTCGCGTTCAGTATTGGGTAAAAGGATGTAATTGGTTGGGAATCTCTGCTGAGTTATTCTGAATAAACTCGGTGTCAAATTGACTTGCGTCCTTCTATCTTTCTGATGCTGTGGAGTTAGTCAGGGTTCAGCGCAACTAAACAGTCGTATGACGTCGTTTAACTTAACAGTCGTTTTGCTCCTGCATCATCATCACTAACTGACTACTAACTTATCAGCGTTGGCAGTAATTTAAGGGATTTATTTCCACACAGGATCCATCAAGAACAAGCTTGGTATGCTGTTGGTGGACGAGATTTTCCTGAAGCAAGCACAGAGCGGCTTATCACATTTTCTCTTGACAGCATATTCAGGGTTCGAACTATTTAAATCTAGATCCTTCTTAGGCGCCCCCACGAGGTCTAAGGTCTACAACAGTGTTACCACGTTGAAAAATGTTAAGAGCTCTTGGGTTACTAGTGTGGGTCTCCAAACATTTTAAATTTTTAAACGGAGGTTTCTGGATCCTCTCAAAATGAAGGTGCCTTCTTAAACCTGAGTTTCCGCAGCCCAATTACTATCTCCAGATTTTCTACACTCTCTCCCATGAGCTCAAAGTCCTTGAATGCGTTTCCCAAAAGTGAAAAAGTGTTTTGTTAATTCTGGACAGTAGACATTCTTTACTTCTTCTTCATACTTCATACTTCATTCTTCTTCTTTCAATTTGAACTCATTCTGATGTTTGGTTCCAGATGCAGTGTATTATAGCAGAATTAAAAAGGAGTTGAAATCTCCTTTATACGAACTCACAGTCCCCAAGTAACTTTCCAATACATCCTTGATGATTTTGCACTAAATGTGTTTTATTTTCACATTAATATCCAATTCAGCTCGACGGGCGGTGCTCCATCATCCTTTTTATTGCACACCAACATTTGATAAAACATGACCATAACACAAAGGATACGTTTTCTGTTTCTGTCGATACAAGATGTATACACGAATATATGCACGGTTCGTATAGTGGAAATGTGGGCGACATGATTAATGATTTGAAAAAGAAGAAGAAAAAAAGGGTTTCTTTACCCGAAAACTTTTCATGTTTTCTTTCATAGAAAGTTTAAGCTAAGAATTTCAAATGTTCTAAATAGGGATCTCAATTTGGTTGAATGATAAAAACTTTCAATAGAAATGGCAATGACAAGGGATTTTAATAGCTTCAAAGAAAGAAAAAAGACAGGATAAAATTGTCCACAAAAGCTTATTTTTTGTGTTCGACTGCAAGGAAGAGTTGTGTTAGCTGCTTTTAAAATGGGCAAGTTGACAAGGTGGCTGCAGAATTAATGGATTATAAAGTGATTGGAGCAGATGTGGTGAACAAACCCAGCGGATTTCCTAGAAATTCCTCGAAATTCGGCAAGAAGTTGATTTGTTCACTTTTCGAAATTAAGTGGAACAGGCAGTTTAGAAATTTCACGCAATGCTTAAGGATGCCCTTTTGCTCCAGGCTAATTCGCGATGAAACTATTGAGATTATCATTGTTTTACATGATACTCTTCGTTATAGTAGATCAAACTCTTCAACCACTCAAATTCCGAAGTAATCTAATGCGAAAAAATTGATGTGTATATTTTGTTCATACTAGAGACTGTCAGGATAAACTTTCGTACTGTATTGTTCGCAAGGCTACCAGCAAGCTCTACAATACGCCCATATGATTACTGGGTTCTGTGCTATGATCTTATAGAGGATCCTTTGAGTGTAGGAATATACAATTATCGGGTTTTAACTTACCTCTGAGTTTTTTTCGGTTTGTCAAGTTTAAAGTTGTTATTCTTTTACTAATTTATTATGTTTTATTCTTATTTGTTGAATTTCATTGTAAGCATATTATTTACTGACTAATATATTATAATATTTACTGATATTGAATGAATTTCTAACAATGGGGACGACTAGATGACTTTCCAATTTGGGCTCTTATTATTTGTACAAATTAGAATCTCCTGCGAAATAGGTAATATACCTTACACAGATAGTGGCAATTGGCACGCTTGTTTGCGTCAATTCTATTACAATGTAAATGCTCTCCATTCATTCCCCAAATTGCATCATAAAATGCAACAAGTAAACATAATTCAGAATACGATTCGAATGAATATCGTAACACATCTCGTGTCCTGAAAATAGTTGAATTTGTCCTGCTATACGCTAGCAAGGTTGGAATAAAGAATAAGATGTAATTTTCGTTGAGCTCTTTATGAGTTCGTATTTTTCGGGACATATTGCAAGTAACGAGTCATAAAAATGGTTCAAATTAGGATTATTATCCTCCGCAACGCTATAAAAAATAGCAAAATGAACGGGCGTTGTCCTGTAAATAAAAAAAAACTTGACAGAATACCGTCAGACCCACATAAAAAAGTAAGATCTAGTGCAAACTTTATCATATTGGTGTAGAAAATAGTAGTCATGGTGTTCAGCGATATTTTTTGTAAGGGTTTGCAACATTCACTTCTGCAAGGATATGCTGAGAAAATCCAATAACTTTAAAAAGCATCTTAAAAATATAATGAACATTTTTCGTAGTTGTAATCCACGAGAATAGACAAGTCAGTCAACAACCTCGGGAATATGACAAATTTTTACACTACCCAACACGATTTATCCATAAAGTTTCTCGATTGAATTTCACCAAGTTTGCATTCATTTTGAAAATTTACACCATCCGAGCTGGATGCGAAGCTCATTGTATATTTCCGCATCAACTGCTTGAATTGCAAAGTTATAGTTGGCTTTTTGCAACACTTCCTATAATGTAACAGACCTACCAAACACTTAAGTGCATCACAGTCGGGCAAGTAGACGAAACCATCAACATTTTATGTTTGTTTCATACTTGCTAGGTTGGCATAAAGTAAGAAGGATATCCGTCAGGACGATGGTGGAACGTCAAGTGGTTGTTTGTGCATGAAAATGTGCCAGGCAAAATAAATGGGCGGAAGTCGGGATAAACTTGAAGGGCGAAATGAAAAATGGAAAATGAAATGACAGAAATGAGTTCGTTTTAAGTGAGAATAAATGGTTCCCTCCTGCGGTTTGTTTTTTAGTTGGGATAGTTTGATACAACACAGACAAACTATGGTAGAATCCACTTAGTCTAACTATGGAAAATTGTATTTTCAAGTTATTTTTCATTGTTATAAGTTGAATGAAATGAAATTGAAACATTCAAATAACAGTCATAAATTTATTCGTTGATCCTTAACACTTTCTGTGTGTACGTTCACAACGAGTTGTGTTAAGTTCAATCAATCCAATCTCGGAGCCCCCTTTTTTCCAATCCACTTGTTCTTGATTCGTCAAATATTTTCATCTCATGTCGAATATTTTCTTGAAGTGCTGCAAGTTTGTCAGCTGTCAGCGAAAACCAACTTTTTGACGTATTCGTATATATTGACTTCGTATATAACAAAAAAAAACCAAGGTTCTAAATCGCGTAATCGTGAAGGCGATTTATCTGGACCATTTCGTGAAATGATGATGTCTCCAAATTTCGTTTTCAAAAAGTTGATTGTTTCGTTGCCTGTGTGGTACATAGCTCGATCATGATAGTACCACATTATAGTCGATGTGCATCTGAATGACGTTTGAAAAGAAATTCATTTAGCATGAGATAACGGACGTGACCTGTTCACCGCAAACAGTAGTTCCGTACACATTTCGATAGACATCGGGGCCTATCATGCGAATAGCGTGTAAACCACACTACAAAGTCAATTTTAATTGATATAATATAGCTTAAAGATTTTTCTTTGAAATTCACTTGCCCTCTCTGCTCAATTTAGTTTTTTTAATTTATTCATTTAACTAAAAATGAGCTTTATTTCCGAACAAAATTTTATGGGAAAAATCCGAGTCGATTCCTAGTTAATTCTGAGTGCAATCAGGTACTTTTCTGAACAAATGCCAAATTGGTAAACATTATCAAACACAAGTGTTACGCAATTGTCATTTTCGACATATGTGTGCTAAGCAATAGAGATAAATCTATTCATAGATCACATCTCCTCAAATAAACACATTATATAAGGTGGTTCCAAGAACAGGAACGGATTGGACTACAAGACACTTATGATGATAAAATCATGTAAGACTTTGCTTGACCATTAATGAAATGCAAAACAATTTGATGGCAGAGATTTGAGGTTTCTGGACGTAGACTCTGCATGCATGGACCATATATTGGTGGATATAACAATGCTACATACAATTTTTCAATTTATGTGTAACAATACACATCCTAATTAGCATTTTTTTCAATGTGGCATCATGTGGCCATATGCTTAGAGAAAATATATATACTTCATACTAGTATATAAATGTAAACTAGATAGAAGGTTATACTACTAGAAGCAAAAAGTAGGTTGAAGTTAGTTCGGATACTTAATGAGAAGAGTGCTATAGTACCTTTTGGGCACCAGAGCCTTGTGTTAAATACTACTGGTGGTAGTTATTTCTAGATTTGTATGTTTTGGGCCGGAATCACAGCTTTCCCAGATTTGGCAGGTACGTTCGGGGTAGGAATTATGGTTGAGCCTGATTCTGACCAAGACCAATTGTCTCTAAAGGAAGAGATTCTTACTCAGCTTAAGACCCGTCTCCTAAGGTCAATTTTCATGGGGTTTATTGTTATGAATATTTATCTTACTGTTTGCATAATTTAACTTTTTTATAAAGCGCGTGAACATGAATTTCAAGTCATATTCTAAACGCAAAAGTCATGAGTATTTGTTTTGAGTATGTTTTATCACACTCTGTGTGATAAAAAATCACACTGTGTGTGTGTTATTCGTGATTGGAGTTTTGGAAACGTGAGGCAAGAAATCAAGTTATTCGCGTAGAATATATAAATTTTTATATCTCGATGTGATCTACCATCTTATATTTAATCAATTGATAGCATGCACACTTGCCATAAATTTACTGAAGCTAATTTTAACACTGCAATCTCATCGCTCATCCTGCATCAAACGGCAGAAAAATTCACAAACATCATCATTTCACACAACATCATTTACCCGCTGGAGCATCTATCTTGAGAAGAAAATCTTTTGATAAAAAAGATGCTTTCCAAAATTTCTTCTAAAAATATCGGTCCTTGAGTCGTTTGGGCATGGAATTTGAAATGTTCAAGAGCATCGATTTCTCGATAATTCCACCAGCAAGAAGAAGAAAAAGAAAGGGAAAACAAAAAAATACAAATGGTAGCCTTAAGAGAAAGCCTGCCATTTAGTTTAATAACAGGATTAATAAATTTACGCTGGTGGCAAGAAAAATGAAACGTTTGCACGCCAAAAAAATTTTCTTTCTTCATCCAAATAATAATTTTCATCGCTTTCCAGTGTTTAATTAATAAAAGTGCTTGAAAGGAGAGTCTACCGCAATACTACAGACACACACACACACACACTGACGCACACGTACAAAGAAAAGACGATTTCGTGAGGAAACGCTAAAAATAAATATTAGAAAATCGATTTATTCAGATCTGATGGAATGGGAAAATAAGAAAATAAATTTTTCGCTATCATTTTATTTATTTGAATTCACTTCAAATAAATTTTTCAAGTACTAACGAATGGTAAGATGTGGAGAAATGAAAATTCATTTGTTCGAAAGCAAGACCATCAGGCTTGGGAAATGCTGAGGTGATCAATTTTAATGCAAATTCGTTGTGTGTTTTGACTACCTTTTCGTGAAACAAATTTACCTCGGAGTGAAACGACAAGATTTATTAACACTGAAACAGCTGCGTACCGGATTAGGAAGTCATTTTGATGATATAATGAGCTAATTATGATTATATTAGGTTTACATGGATTGACTGCATGATGTTTTATGTTTCCATTGATCAAAACAGATTGCAATCGCCAGTGTGTTTAATTTTTAACATCGCCTACGAGAAATTTGTTTGCATAGTATTTAATTTATGACTGAACTGGCTAGAATTCACTAAAGCTTGCACTATTTCTTAGTTTTATTTATCTTGTAATCGGCATCGACGATGAGTATCAAGTACTAACACAATAAACGTTATTTTGTGTATAGTTAACTTGGAGTATGAAAGGAATCGTTAAAATACTAAACATAAACAATATTTAGTATGACGTTGACATCAAAGAGCTTCATCGCCTTTCGGGTCTTCATCTCCTGTATGTTTTTATATTTATAATTATTAAGAGACATCGGCCGTGTCCCCCCATTGGAAAATCTAAGGGAGTATTCACAATCTTTGACAATCGAGTTCAACCAGCGCTTTCTTTGCCTTTCGTACTTTTTCGTTTTTGTGACAAACTCCAATTTGGTGCGCATCCTGTTGCTCATGCTTTTATGCTTGGCTTACTTCTTTTCATACGAACTAACAAATTTTGATGCGTTGACACTTTATTTGTGACAACTAAGTCATCAGTGTTCTTCGTCATCAACATCATCATTTTTGATGTGTCGTATGTTGGTTCCTATGATACATAGTCGTGATGCTGTTTCACAATCTTCAGATATTTACTTAAAATAGATTACCTAATTGGTATAAAACTAAATACATATGATCCATAGGCAAAAATTTGATGTTCACAGTACGGTGGAATAATATACACTGAAATGTCATACCTTATAATGGAGATTCACAGTGGAGTTGAATCGGTTGTTAACTGGTGAAAAAGCATTAAGGTGAAAAAAGCAGGAAGTGTTTTCATTTCAGGTATCAATAATACTCCTTTATTTCTACTAAATGTATAAATAACCCTTAAATTTTCAAATTTACAAACCAGCCATTAAAAATAAAAAAATAGGAAAACATGTCTGACTCATTCAAGTGTTTCAAACTTTAGTTGTAGGATCATCCACTAGGCTGGGAATAAACGCTTTCAAAAATAAACTTTGCTTTTACTTTAACATCGAGTCAGATCTCCTCCATGTGATGCCATTGAAATTGTTTTATGATCCAAGCGGTGTCAATCCTATTTTTAAGATGAAGTCTAAACTTAAAAACATCAAATTTCGACTGGTTGCATTACAAAACATAAAAAAAAAATCGAAAAACTTCCTGCATCACCACCATCAATTCGTCGAAAAGTCACATAAAATTATGATTCCATAGATTTTTACGACAGATCTTTGGCATAATGTCTAAGTTGTTAATGCCACATAAAATGTTGAATAAATAGAAAATCCCATTAACATGAACCAAATATGTTTCCCCCCACCAGATAAAATCGCAACGGAATGTTAAAAAAAAATCACACTGTAGTAAATATAGTCATGGTGAATGGATCATTAACTCAACATTTTATTATCGAATAACACAGAAAACAGCATAAATGTAAAGATAATATTCATTACTTCTTGTTAACATTATGTATTTGCCACCATTCTGTTGTCCTTTAAATGAATTATAATTGAAAATGAAATTCCGTCTTCCGTTTTTACGACAAATGGCGGCAGGTGTGGGGGACAACAAGGAGCGCGGGGTATTGACAAAATTTATAAGTTCAAAAATGTGTATTTCATGTTTTCAGATATTTTTCATTCATTTTTCTGAGAGCATTCACAACGTACGTACGAGAGTGTTCATAATTTATTATTCTCAAAGGGTCCTTTTTATTGAATTTCTAAAGAATACGAACCGAAATCGAATTGGAAATGGAGACATTTTAGATGTATTGCATATTGTAAGATATATTGCGGTAGTTAGCGCATTTAATACTTTTTTGCATTAATTTAGCTTGAAAGGAGTTAAATTTGATTTTATGGAGAATATTTTGTGAGTCCAACATGACTATCTGATTTGAAAAGTTGCAAAATATTATCAGACAGTCTAAAATTCAATGTTTTTCCCTTTTTATGCAGTCAAAATATTCGTCAAAAAATTCGTCAAAAAATTCAAAAAGCTTTTTCACGCGAATCATTCAACGTTTCAACGAAATTTTGTGATATGTTTTTGGGCAAATACCAATTCCAATAGTGTTTGATTTCTTGTTACATTTATAATTATTCCCTATGGATATTTTGAAACAATTGATTTATTTTTAAGAAGTGACTTGCACCACCTTCACATCCCTGGAAGAAAAGGCAAATTGAGCTGGGCTAACTGCGGAAAGGACGGATAGTTTCACACATGATCTGTCAAGAGTATCTTCACGCCCACTCACTCCGTAACCACAAATATAGGTGAAGTTTTTTGGCCACGATCATCTTAATCATCACATACCTTAAAATAAAAATTACTTGTAACCTTCATTTTGGACTAAGGCCCTGGGACGACCCACAAAACATTTACCCTACCACCTTGGAGCCCTTCCCTTGCACAGCTTATCACGTTACTTCGGACGTTTTGGACGGAGTAACATATCAACTATTATGGGTCATCAAAGAAAACCTTTTTGAATGTGGCTTGAAATCCTTTCCGAGTTTCTAATCGATTAAGTATTAGTTTTTGGCAGCTTTTTAGTTTCTCTCCAAATTGAAAGCTTCCAAAGTGAAACCACCAGTCGACAGAACGTCTTCTGAGAAGTTTAAATCTCATTGCATACCACAGATCATTATATACGAATCAAAAACATCCCTTTTCAACATTAAACATACCCGAAGACTTAAATTAGTGCACACAATAACAGCTGAGATAGAGAACCTTAAAACTTATTAAGAAATCTACAAAGTCGTTAAATCGATTTGCAATAAACAAATCCCATTCAACATGTAGACTTTATTTTTCGATGGTACTTACCCTCAAAGATACACCAGAACAAATGTTATTCGCTTACCAAACAAACGCAAAACAAACTTTTGTCCTAAAATCCGTAAACTTATTAGATAATCCGGAAAGCAGTAGCTTTTCTTTCATGTTACAGGAGACGGTTCGAATCTATTTCTTTTAATGGTCTAGCCATGCACAAGATGCGATTATATCATTTCTATTCAAACGAGCAGCGCCAAGGATCGGCCAGGATGTCGGGCGTTAAGATGAGATTGCAAAATGCTCACAATATTTGTGTAAATTAAACAAGCCCTCTTGTGTAAACTTCCCAGGAAGTTTTGCAGATGATAGTCGTTAAGGGAATGTATGATAGTAACCATGAAAGTACGTAAAGGTGGGTCCCTAGACATTAAACAATGTATCTTTTATCGTTAAGTGAACCGTACGAAATTTAAGAAGATGTTTACACAATGTGCTGTCGAATTTTATCGTTATTGTTAAGTATGATGATATTAAGGGTAGGTAATCAACTCACTGGGACGCAACAATAGCAAGGATTGATGCGGGTAATCATTGAGCTTTGGCTTTTAGAGCTACACTCGTGCAATTGTGTTCGTTAAATAAGTTGAAGTCCTTATTGGAAACCATCTCGTGATAGCTCTTACATAACTCTAAAATCAAGTAATTTATTTAGAATCGTCTCAAACTCCTTCCAAACTGCCGGGTTACGTTGCGTGTCCCAAATTACATAAATTTTATCCTTACAAAAACATGTTACTCAAGATAAAATTGTCGAAATCACTTACCATGAAAAGTGGCCAGCAAGGAGGAGAAAAAAATCAATCGATTTTTTCACTCCTATATTGAGGGTGCTGGAAAGAATTTTGCCGAACAATATTTTATTATTATCCATGGTACGGAAAGGCGCAAAAGGAATTATGTTTATGACGTATTCGTGCTGAAATTTGTATCAACTAGCATTTAAGCTGGTATTTGCATGCTTGTGCTACTCCTTAGCCGGAATTTTTAAAATGTTAAAAGGAGCAATGTAGTGAAGCGCTGGTAAGGGACACCGAAAGATTTTCAGGAGGTAGAGAAAATCATAAGAAAATTGTGTTGCTATAACGAAACAGAGAATATTAATCAACTAGAAATTTCACGGATGGATTCTATGCCGTAAACGCTAGTAGAAATAATGCATCAAATATTGTTCGAGTTTGAAGCCATACCAGGAAAGAGATTTGGAAAAGATGAAGTCCCTTGATGGAATGAAGAAGAAATAAGAATCCCTTTCTGTTCAGACCTTTAGGGAAACTTTTCACTGGATGAAGTCCTGGCATGTTAAATGAGGAGTGAAATATTTTGCCATTGTTTTTTTGTTGTAGCTAAGATGATGAATAAGTTCCCTTCAGAATATTTTATGTTTGTGTAATATGGTTACTACTACTTGCAGAAACTCGAGAAAACCCTGTTTGGCGGAATGAGTGTACTGTGAAGACAATTCTTCGGGGGAATAAGTGCTTTCCGAAACTTTGAATATTGTTCAAAATTAATCCCAGTTCTATTGACAAGATCACAGTGATATATTGGATAGTCTAAAAAGTATTGAGCCTTTTTTGTCGCTAGGTAGTTTTCGCTGTCATATATCGGGCAATACTAATCAGGTTAAGTCAAACTGACATAGGTTTGAAACGTGACATTCCAGTCTACAATTTTCATATGGACAGTTTTGTATTTCGTAATTCGTGTCAAAAGTTGTATTCATTTAAAAATGAGTGACATTTCTGAAAAAAATTGTTATATTTTACAATATCATTACAATCAAGGTGAGAATGCATCACAGGCTCGTGAAAAAATTGGTGGTGTCTACGGTCAAGAAACTTTATCAAAAGTCACAGTCAAGAGATGGTTCGCTCACTTTCGTTCGGGAAGTTTTAATGTCAAAGATGCACCTCGCTCAGATCGATCATTCACTGAAAAAGTCGATGAAACCTTACAAAAAATTGAAGCAGGCCATGACATTGCTAAGGAACTGAATATCCATCACCAGACAGTCTTGAGCCATTTGCGTAAGGCTGGATACACAAAGAAGACGTTTGGGTGCCGCATGAATTAGCACAAAAAATTTGATTGACCGAATTTCCATTTGCGAAATGCTAATAAAACGCAACGAAATCGAGCCATTTTTGAAGCAAATCATTACGGGCGATGAACAATGGGTAAGTTACGAGAATATCGTTCGAAAAAGATAATGGTCAAAAAAGGTGAATCATCACAAACGACTTCAAAGCCAGGATTGACACCAAATAAGGTCATGTTTGGATGTGAATTGTTTATCATAGGTGCTAGAACCTGGCTAAACACTTGATTCGCCTCTATACTGTCAGCAATTAATTACATTGCAACAAGCAATTCAAAAAAACCGGCTTATTGATCAATAGAAAGGGCGTTATCTTTCATCATGACAATGCCAGATGATCACACACATCTTTGATGACCCGGCAAAAATTGACAGAGCTTGGCTGGGAAGTTTTGATGCATCCACCGTATAGTCCAGATCTTGCACTATCAAATTATCATTTGTTTCGGTCTCTGCAAAATTTCCTTAATGAAAAGAAATTCACTTCAAAAAGGGACTGTGAAAATCTTTTGGCCAAGTTTTTCACCGATAAACCACAGAAGTTCTACGCAGATGGAATAATTGTTCTACCCAAAAAATGGCAAAAGGTCATAAATTAATAATGAACAATAAAATCCATTTTAAATAAAAGATATATTCGATCGAAAAATTACAAAAAAAAAGGCTCAATATTTTTTAGACTTAGCAATATTATTGTGGTACACGGTAAGGAAAGTGAGCAATCACATATTGTATAAGAATTGAACAAGGATGAAAGAAAACTTTGCATTCATTATGAGATCCTGAATCGATATAATGAATTTTTATGAAATCTTGGTAGCCCGTAGCATTCCATCGATTTGCAATGAGAACTGAGGGAGACATATTTTATAGTCGTGAGAACGCGCATTAAAGCCATGGAACTTTCTTTAGAAATGACAAAAGTTTGGAGTTGTTAACAAGATGAAGACGAAGAAAAAATCTCTGAAAAGGTATGTATTCAGACCTGAAGGAAATGAGTAAAGGGTGGCCACCTGTCCATGCTTTATGCGCCTCAGCTTCCTCTCGGTGTAATCCGGGCATTCACCAATGCTAGAAGACTTCAGCACAGATAACAGGGTGGTTACTCCTTTTCATCTGACAGATAGAGAACTTAACAATACAGTGTTCAGAATGAAGGATTGAAATGCTAAGGTCCCTGATCAACCGTGTTTTCCATTGGCTTTATCAAATTCGTCGGGGTCTTCACATATACCTGATAAATAAAGGTAAAAGCAGAAACACTTCGTTAGCATATCAGTTACTGTGTTTGCTGGCCACTACCGGAAAAACCCGGAAGAGCTACATAACCTGCTGCTCTTGTCAACAGTAAGGTCAGCGTGATCTTTCTGAGAGATAGCATGACTTCTGTGAAAATGTTGCTCATGTCGTTCTACAAAACCAGTTGTCCTACGACCAATACTATAAGTGCGAAATCGCTGCGATTTGGCAGGTTTTATGGACATAATTCGAGTCCTTGATGGCGGGCGGGACTATTTCACGAACGGACAGGTGTGTTATAGCTCCAAAAAAGTACAAAAGGAGGAATGTATGCCATGTCAAGAAAAGACTGTCTTCCTGTCTGTGGCCTGAATGCCTTTTCCACGAACACAATTGAAACTTCAAGGTTGACAAGCCAAAATTGAAATGAAATTAATGTCAAAGACATTTGAGC
This sequence comes from Stratiomys singularior, assembly GCA_954870665.1. Taxonomy (NCBI): domain Eukaryota; kingdom Metazoa; phylum Arthropoda; class Insecta; order Diptera; family Stratiomyidae; genus Stratiomys; species Stratiomys singularior. Next base: position 4,263,043 of record OX940881.1, on the reverse strand, counting down.
CTGACACATATGAAAGTAAATTCAAATACCTATCCTGCCTATTTGCAACAAAAAAGAAAAAACCGTTATGTGTATGTAGAAAACCTTTTCATTGAAAGCTATAAAGCTTGTTAACCGCAACAATAAAAGCCAATATATTTCCCTTTATCACGAACCTAATCTAATTCGCCCCTATACAATTTTAAACCTCTAATTGCTTTTACACTGCCAATCAGCAATTCCGTCAAACATATAAAAATATTTTTATTTATTTTCTTGTTGCTTCATGGTCCAAGGATTAAAGATGTTGACGAAAATAGCATATTTCAATGTATTTGATTTCTTAAACGAATGTTTCTTTCCAGTGAATTAACTCATAGAATTTGAACTCCACTCAATATTTCTATGAATGTAAGTTAATATTTTCGGGGGAACACGCTCCCACCCACTCTCAAACAAATTGGGCGGAAAATCCCTGCGAGAAAACTGGCCAGGAATCTGCCATTAACGAGATCTATCAATGATGCGAACAATAACAGGGACATTTCATAATTTCTTGAATTGTGTTATACACACGAGCATTTTGGCAGGAAGCATCATGCGACTCCTGAACGACGACAAATAAGTTGATTTTAGTAATGAGGATCTCAACATGATTTTTTGGCTGTTCAGTTTAGGCAGGGTGTAGTTAGAATTGAATAAAAACAAAATATTTGAAAAATTGAAATCAATTTGACTAGCTCGAAAGAAAATCTGAATAGCTTAAACTGCTTTTCATGCGTAAGAAATCATTTCTTCTGAAAACAAACAGGATGGACTACAGGTTATGCGAAATGTCTGAAACATAAATTAATGCAAATTTATGCTATTCAAGGGAAAAGAACGATTTTTCCTTTACATTAAAAGGGTCCTGCTCGTTGTGAAAAATAGCATTCAGTTTGTATTGAAATATTTCATGAATTATGTCATGGTATTTCATTTCCTTTTCGATAATTCAATACTACACAAAAAGCGTTTGGAGTGAACGCAGTTTTTCCTATTCTCATTGCAGTGAGTGCAAAAATTTAGAAATCAAAATGTGGTGGTCAAGCAAAAGTACTCAAGCGTCAAAAAAGGTGACGAAACAGATAGTGCCGGTGGAAACGATTTTCACCCAATCAGTATACGAGGTTTGTTCAAAAAGTATCGCGAATTTCTTGTTTTTTTCAAGAATTATTTATTTATTCATGAGTATCTACTTTGTCCCGTTCTAAGTAATCCCTGTCAGAAAATATACATGTTTATATAATAACGTTTTTTCCAATTCTCGAAGCATTTTGAAAAATCATTTATTGTGAATTTGTTCAGTTCCTCCTTCGATACCATCTTTACGTCTTCAATCGTGGCGTAGCGTCGTCCTTTCATGGACCTCTTCAGTTTCGGGAACAAGAAAAAGTCACAGGGGGCCAGGTCTGGGGAATACGGTGGCTGCAGCATTATTAGAGTGTTGTTTTTGGCGAAAAATTCGCGCACAAGTAACAATGTGTGAGCAGGGGGGTTATCATGGTGCAAAAGCCAATTTTTGGTCTTCCACAAATCCGTATGTTTCTGGCCGATTGTTTCTCGCAAATTGCGCATTACTTGAAGGTAATATTCCTTATTGACCGTTCTACCCTGCGGCAAGATCTCATAATGCATCATGCCCCTGCGAAACGAAGAAAATTGTCAGCAAAATCTTCACATTCGACCGAACTTGGCGTGCTTTTTTCGGCCACTCTGAGAACATTTTGTACCACCGATAAACGTTGTTTTTGTCCAAAGTAGCTTCGCCGTATACAACAGTCAACATTCTGAATGCATCCGCGCACTTTAAGTTGTTCTTCACACAAAATTTAATACAAATTCTTTGATCCATTTTTTGGGATAGACGAAAATCGAAGACAAGCTAAAATACGTCCACGCGCAATAACTGTCAAAAACTGACTGGACATTCAAAATGGCCGGAATTGTCAACATAAGTGAGGGTTATGAGTACCAACATAACGCCACAAAAAGATCAAAAATCAACAATACGTAGCCCGCGTAAATTCAAAATTCGCGATACTTCTTGAACAAACCTCGTAAACAAATAAGACATGAAAAATAACATAATCAACAGGAGACATGATTTAAAGAAATTGCTTTCCATCCTTACAATTTGCGGTCTTTGAAGAATGAAAACGGCCATTCTTTGTGGAAAACCTTTGCAGGAATGATCCTGGAATGTTCACGAGCACTTCGTAAGAAGAGAAACGTATTATTCAGCAGCAAAGAATATCTTTTTAATGATTAAGCCATTATTATATTGATACCGCAACTTAAGTATATCAAAAAACATAGAGAATCGTACGAAAAATGTCTACAGTGGCCAAAAACGATTTTGGGGCACAATCTGCACTTGCTGGGTTATTCGGGCCTTATTTCTATAATTCTGAGGTGTAGTTTGATTGCCCCATTTTTTTTTTGTATTAATTGCTTATGTCTCCGAGACAGAACAAGGCACTTTCGGCAGGACGATGCACGCCACACACAACTGGAGTTTATATGACAAACTAAGGGTCTTAACTAAGCAAGGAGACATACTTTGATAATTCTGTTCGCTAGACATCTCACGATGTGATTGTTTTGTGGGAATAAATAAAGGCAAAACCCTAAAATCACAATTCGCGATTAATACAGGACTTGTAAGAGAATTTCCATTGTAAAGCTGCCACTAATGAACTAATACTTTGCTCTAGCATACTTTATGAACCTTCATACTTTGTGAACCTTGCAGTTCGCCCTGAAAAAGCGAAAGAGAGGGAAATTGACGTCATTTGGACAATACAGCGTATTCCACAGAAGCTAGGAGCAAATATTCACTGGTATCGACCGGTGTCAACTTAAAAAAAGAGTTTGTAAGATAAAAACTGCGATCTAATTTACATTATTAAATCTAATTTTTTTTTCGGTGGATCTTAAAATTGAAGATGTCCCAGACGACGCCGTCACATTCAGCGAAATTCGACGTTTAACTTTATTCCGGGAAACTTTTTTTCGTCACTGAGCATGTCGACATACAACGAATTTAAAGAAAATACAAAAAGAAGAGCTAGAATTCATTGTTTTGTAAGATATTTCATTAGAAGAAGTGCTTCAACAAATTTTTGACACTATATGGTAGCTCTGAATTCTCTGTCAAATTTAATTCTCTTTTTATTGGAACTAGATTCGAACCAGTTTTTTTTATCTATTTCTTGGCTAATGATGACTGCATATTATCTTGAAGCCTTTGTTGTTTTTTTTTTTAAGCGTCTTGTTCAAAAATCAGCGTTTTATTTAAGTTTAAATAGTCGAAAAACCACCAATTTCACTCTTCTTAGCAAGCTTGGACCTTGGACTCAGCCTGTGGGTCTGAAATAACAAGAAAGGGGCTTAGAACAACCCAAGGGCGCTGAAATCTATGTTGTCTCGTCAGGCAAGGCTAGTTCCATTCAGAACTTTTGTGAATATTTACAAAATCTTCCTCTTTTAGTGATTCCCAGGCTGTGTTAGCGAATTCATCATTGTTTGTCTTTGAAAAAGCCGAAAATCGATTTAATTTTTTTGTTTACAGGCAAATAGTTGTCAAGGAATTCTTCTTTCCTTACTTTTCTCAAAACTGCAGAAAGTTTACCTTAAAAACAGACTGCATCGGGTTTCGGGGATGCAGTGCTTTAGTGTGGCACTTTTTTTTGGAAATAAGGGTTGAACTCTTACCGAGCAGTGCTTACTCTCTTTTTCTGCACGATGCAGAAGGAACTCTTGTGATCCGAATGTGCCACAAGGCGCACAGTCGGTAGACCTAGCCTTGAAAATGTGTTTAAAGGTTCAGGGGAGGTGTTTACGCAATAATCCAATTGGTTAGTACAACCAAAAGCCCATCTCTCCGGACAAACATAGCCTTCACTTCGCTGGCCATACAGAACAAATTTTCTTTGATATCCAAAAAAAAAAATGGATTCTTTTACGCCTTAACGCATTTAAATTTTGACTTTAAGACTTAAAAAAATTTGAAGAACTGTCTATCTTATTGACACTGCAGCAGACGCAAATACGATGGAAACCCATTTAACCGCTCCTAAACTTTTTATCAACAACCCTTCACTCAACTTTTCAAACTTACCCCTCGTGCTTATATCCATGCATTTATTATAAAATATTTGTGTAGAGTTTTTTCAACTAAAACTCCTGACACTTATCGCTACCACACGTCCTTTAATATCCAGCTCTCTGAACTTTTATCACTCCAAATATCAAATAAAAACTTTTTCCTCCATTTGCCACAAAACGAAAATGAGAGAGAAAGAGAGACAGTAGAGAACTGCCGAGAGGCATTGAAAATTAGAGTTTTGTGAGCATAAACGTAAAGTTCAAGAGCTCTTTGAAATGAGCAAACCGATAGTCCGAAAATGGGAACATGCAAGAGAATCGTCCTTAAATTTGATGCTACATTCAAAAATCATGTTCACGAATTCCGGAAATATTATTTATAGACGTATGTCCATCATAATATTGTTGGAGTTGTGTGATCCATATCCAAACTTGACTACAAAATCACTCAATCCAGTTTAATTATGTGGTTTGACTGACTTCTACCAAGACCCGCCTGCAACTTAAGTCCACTGGAAAATTTAATTTCAACGATGAATATGAGTATATCCATGCAACCATTACCAATCCCCTCGGTACCAATATTCACTATCCCGAGGGTATAATCAAAGGTTGGCCAGTTTAATACGCATTTTCCACTATTTTCACATTTAGTATAATCCACTCTTCTGTGTCCCAACGGTCGAATAAATATTACGTTGTCCTGGCCATCGAGGAGAATTTATGTGCATAAATTTTGGCAATCTAATCAAATTTATTTGACATTCGCAGCAAGCAAGAACGCAACCGATGGAAGAAAAACGGTGGACCTTGAATGTATTCAAATCCTGTTTGGTTTGCTTTACTCATTATGAAAATTCAGGACGAGAAACTAAGTCATTCGAGATGATTTGAGCAAAATGTGAGAGACCTTAAAGTAAGTTGAAAAAAAAACAACGAGACGAGATTGTTGGTTGATTTAGAGTTAAATACGCTTTGGAGAAACAATTCAAGGATAAAGAAAGGTTAATCACTTCATTTCCGGTTAGAAGAAAGTGGGTATTAATAAAGGTTTGTCAGATAAAGCAAATGACGTGCAAGACGTTGTGACGGGTTTTCGCGAATCGTTTTTGGTAATGTTGCAATAATTGGTCGAACTAAAATGGGCTGTAATTTAGGGGTAGTGAGCAAGGCATGTGTTGGATTCCAATGTCATGCATGATAATCGGCTTGTTGAAATAAGGAGCACATATTAAATCGCTACTGGATTTTTGTAGTTGAGGGACAAGGTTGAATGACTAAAGCAATTGAAATAAGATACCGATCCTGGGAGTTTGAATTTCCTCAAATACCATCAAATTAATTGAAAAATCATGAAATATTCGTTTATAACTCATTCAAGACTAGAATAATTCCCAGCTGACTGTTTTGAAAACCAAACGCTTTATTAGAAAACTGCAAAAAATATGTTTCTAAGTGCTTTCTTTTGCTAATCACCTATAGGTTACTCTTTTGGCTGCAGAGAATATCATGTCGTAGGAACTTCTTTCTTTTCGAGATACTTTAGGTACGTAGACTATCTCAACAAGTAAGTAATTCCTTTTCATCATCTTCATAAAGGTGGAAACCCTCTACTCAGCAAAGATTATCAATTTGATCAAAGTTCTATTAGAAAAAATTTTGTCGAACAAAAACAGCGGACAGGTGGGACCCCATTTGCGTCACTCTATAGATTTTCCATAGGCAGGATTGTTCGTTTCAAAAAAGGTCAATATAGAACCACTTTGAGGACAAGAACATACCTTCAGTGGTCAGTATTAGCAGTCAGTATTTTGAAATCCCTTAGATAAGTCGATAACGTGCTCCAGCGTCATGGTTTTTAGAGGGAACGCATTTCTCAGCTAATCCTTTCAACCAAAAGTACAAGAAGGGAGCCATGTGTATACTACTTTACCGTCAATGATGATTTAGAGGAAGATGTTTGAAGAGGTATAGAATTTTAAGTTGGCAACACTTTGATGCTACGTATGTTATGACAGCTGTCATGGGTTTTATAGTTAATTTGGTTCAGGTCAGGTTAATTGATGAGCAACGACTGCAAAATATGCAGAATTTATTTCGAAAAACAAAAACCGGTTCTGTTAGAGGAACTCACTTCGCATTTTATGGCCGTCATAATCGTAAATTACAACAATTAATTCGATTAATCATTGATTGTTTCTGCACCATGTTTATGCTCACTAATAATATGCATCCATCCAGACGTCGTACAGTGCGTTATGAAGAAATCATAGCAGCTTTGGAATCAATAAAAACCCAAATGAGTCCATTCGAAATGGTGTAAGGTTTTAAGGAAGGATCTTGGTTTCCGGGCTTACAAAATCTAACTAGTGTAAGAATTAAAGCTGAGCGGCCAACGGGCACGTTGTAGATTCGGTGTATGGCCTCAAACACATTATGGTCCCGAATTTCATAAGAAAATTTTTTCAGCGATGAGGCTGAATGAGGTTGAATGTCTACGTCAAAAAGCAAAAGTGCCGCATTTGGAGGGATGAGCAACAGGTCTTTGTGGCTTTCACTGACCGACAATTTAGCTGTCCTTGTGTTTGACTCACTTCTCGTGCCAATGTCGCCATCCATGTCGAAACAAAGGTTTTTCCGATTTCCAAACACTATCGGTTAAGGCAGTGAAATACTTTCGTGGACTTGAACGAACTGCCAAGTCGAAAACTTACTTAGTAATCCAATATTGCTAGCCAACAACATCCTTTTGGCCTCCAAATATTTTAAGCACCAATCTATTAGGAAAACTTCGAACTATCATGAAAGCCAATCGAACATTAATCAGGTTCTTCACCATGATGGAACTGCTAATTTGAGGCTTGTCAGTGCTCATTCCTAATTTGAGTTTATCGAAAACAGTTTCGATAAATTTTCATTTAATCTCAATTTAAACAAATTTTTGGTCACCATTAAACCGTTCACAGTTGAAGCAAGTTTAATTACTCTTACACCACAACACTTTATGACCAGCGAATGAACATGGAATAGAGATTTAACCTCAGGGAACATTCAGCGTCGAATTACATCGACATAAAGTGATCCTTCGGGCTATCCATTCTAATGAGTATCCTGAACGGGCAGTTTCTAACAAATCCTAGACAAGCAGCAAGTGCTTGTCATCATAACAAAATGATTCTCCTGTCAAGTGCAAGGTTCAACGTAGCACTGGTAAACAACGTCAACATTAAGTTCAACACTTTGTTACATATAAATGGATCCTGGGAGAAAAATGTCCTCACCAAATGGACGAGTAATTAAAAATGATGCTTCTGGCGCTACTTCTGTGCTCTTTTGTACCAATCCAAAGAGGATGAGAGAAGATGCCTTGGGACTGGAGCTGAAACATTGAAAGCATTTTCCCAGTATAACCCAAAAGGATGATGTTCTCCTACCATCTTGTAGTAATCAATCGGCAACTGATATCACAGAGAACTTGCCTTTCTTGCGTCTCTCTGTCTTCGCGCGATACTTCGGCAGATAAAAAAAAATGTACATCTTGCGTTCGCATGTCCATCAAGCAAACGACGTGGTATTAAATAAAATTATTGCCACTAAACACAAATTTCATGGCACTAATAAATTGACAAAGGACTCAATTTTTCATGAAATACTTTTCACCGACAGCTCTCTATATCTTGCATAAATCAACCTTTCCACAATGCTGATTCGGTTGAAGGGAAATTTATACGGGTAAGAAAAAGAAGCAACAAAATCATTTTCGTCCTGACCATCAAATTCATCCTCGGCAGCCTGAATTGTGACTCTACGGCCGACCGAAATCCCGGTCTCATGTCCAATTTCATGCGAGGCGCTACGAGCATCTACAAAATACGACTTGCTCAAATTACTGCACAGGACTGATATAAAGCTAATATTAATACCCCCGTGAATTGACTTAGATCCTTTCGAGGAATTGACATCAGACGAAAGTACGAATTGAGGTTACACATTTGAGATTGGGTGAAAAACAACGTAGAAGATGTTTGATGAGGACTAGTATCTGCCATAAATATTGCATGAAGTCAACTAGGATATTCATGGACTCTGGTAGTGAGGACATGTTCACAAAGGAGCTACCAAAGCAAATTTTGATATTAAAGATGCAGTGCCATGGACAACATGTTGGGCGCATATCAAAGACCATTGGATAATAATTGCATTCATAGACAAAACGAGAAAAGTCCTTTTTCTAACTTTTAATCGTGCGGTGAATAGGTTAGTAACATTCAGGTTTGGTTCATGGGAATCGTATCTATTATGCTTTGAAAAGTTTTTGAAATATTTCAGGCTTATTAATCTGTCAATCAATTTCGCATCTGTCGAAATATTTCATCGGCTTAAGATCCTTAACGGAGATATTAAACGTTTACCTTGATGTAGATGCTGAACGTTGATTGATTTATTCAATGTCCACCTACGTTATGCTTACAAAGCGTATCAATTTTATGGGGTTCCTGGAGAGACAGCTTCCTAAATTATTACTTCTCGTCATGTGAAGACTTTCTGGTAATTTATTGTATTTATTAGCAATATTGACTAGTACGAAATGTTATCGAGCAGTTCATGAAGTTTCACTCACACGTGAATATCATTTCGAAGGTTAGGTCAGAGCAGGTTGTCCTAATTTATCATGTGGATACTTTAACATAAAATCCGTTTGAAGTCCTGAGGTGCAACATTGTGCGGATCTGATGATTTAGGGTCAAGATGGTACAATCGTTAAATTATTTATCTACTAGGGAACAACGGACCGGGTTAAATTGTTTTAGTGGTGATAAAATTAATTCTGATTAGTTTTTGGGTTTGGGTCACGCTGATTATTTTATTTTTTGCTCCGAGATGGTTGTAGATCTAACGAGATCTTGGCTCGACAGGTTTTCATTTACCAGCGACCTCTATTTCCACGACTGCCACGATCTGTCAGGTTTATTGAAGGAGCATTCCTAGTCTTTTGTGATACTCCAGCGTAACGACTTAAATATCATGGTGTAGCCAGACAACAAAGTAATACCACGTAGAACACGTTATTTGAACATATTAGTAGCCGCAATTCTCTACTCACGTTCATTTGACGATAGTGTAGCAACTTTTATTCAGTAGTGGCAATGAATGATTTCCAAACATTCATCATATTCCAAACCATTACCAGTTGTGTTATTTCTTTTAATTTTGCTACCCAAAGTTTCCTGACGGTACATAATTATGCAGCGTTCTATGCAGCACTGTTTCGCATAGAAGTATAGCCTTTCCAAAACAAATATTTAATGACAGATCAATACTCGGTTTTTGTAATTCATTTTCATGAAAATATATGTCGCTTGTATGCATATATATACATACAATATATAATGCATAAACGTTTGCCAAGAAACAACTACCTATCAACAATGACTGAAATGTTGGCGAGTACCTGTCAAAAGACGCACAAGGTCTTTCAAAAGCTTTTATTGGCGATAAATGGTAACTGCACATGAAGCTCGGAGGGTTGTCAGCCAACCTTAGTTAATTCAAACTTTGGTAGAATCTAAGAAATACTATATAATACTTTTCATAGAATATAGAAATATAGAAATTTAACGCATTATTTTTGCATAGAATTCCTTCAAGTTTTTTTGCTCTTTAGACTGCATAATTTCTGGTGACTCCATTTGACCCCGTGTGCGGGATCTGAAAAAAAATTTCAAAATTCTCCCGGAAAAAAAACAATGTAGCAGAGTTTAGAAGAATCTTCGGAGTTATATTCATAAGATCATGCGGTATGGGAATTTTAGTAACCCCGCTCGTCCTGCAAATGAAAAGTTGACAACCGATAGCACCGAGAAAATCATAAAGACACTGCAAAAATTTTCGCAAGAATTTATTCTATTCACATTTTCAAGGGTAACGAGTTCCTTTAAGACAAATACAAAAAGAGCATCCCCGTTTGTAGAGCGTAGTAGAGCGAAAATTCTGCGGTTTACAATCACATCACACGATTTTATCCCTAAAATTAACATACAAATGGGACAATATTTTGTCTGAATCAATAGAGTTTTTCCTCAGTGCTTAGTGGCTTCAGGATGCCTTGTTTCAGGCGTGTTTCTTTTTGCTTCATTGAATTTCTCGTCTGCATGGTACTCGAGGTAAATCGTCTTGATTTGAACTATTCTCATAAAATTTTACTGTCCGTTGTTATTGGGAAAAGAAAATAAAAACATGTTTCATAAAGATAAGAGGACGATTTTCAAGGATGAACAAGTCAACAAATTGTGGTCGATGTAAGGTATATGTGTTTTGATCGGAAATTTAGACCTTATTTTTAATGTTCAGTAGACTTCGTCGAATTAATGGAGAATGAAAATATTATCCCTGATGACTGCCAAACAAAGTAGTGTGGATGATGCATTGGCTTGTATACTCACCTCCACACTAGTTTCACAGTTCACATATGCTAGGTTCGACATTGCGAATGGCCGGCCTACAGCCCATCTATGTAAGAAAGATTGTTCAGGGGTTGTTTTGAGGTCAAGGGTTATTCTGACCAAATCAATTGTGTCATTAAGCCTCGAAATGAGTTGATACTCACTAATTGCAATGTCTATCTATCAAAGTGGACTTTTGAGCCATTGATCGTTATGAACTTTTTACCAAAAGCAAAAATATTGAGTCATTGTTCTACATTCTCCTTTTCACTGTCAATATACGACCAGAACCTGAAAACCAACATTCATCCTATAAATGTTTGCACTCGTGCAAGCAATTTTCCTGTCCATATTTTGTCTCGTCTTTTATACATCTTAATAAACTGGAAGCATATCCTTGTACCGACGATAAATTATATTAATTGCAAGCGAGAATTGTTTTATAGCATGAACATGATCCCATCACGCAATCAAGTACGTGGGGAACGCACGCTACACATAATTTAAATGATTCCTCAACGTGCTCCTGCAACAACAACAACAAGCGATGAAAGAAGGGTGAATGATTGATATTCAGTCGAAACAAGAAGAAAGTTTTGAAGCACAACTCATCTTTCACCGCATGGAGTCGGTGAGATTTGAGGCTCGGTCCTGAATCATTGGGATTGCTTAATTAAATTGGAATGTCAGTTCTTGCGGAAGAGACTTCCAGCGAAGAACGTTCGGGCATAATTTCGTTAACACTAACTGGAACTAACGAGAAAACTGGATCCTAACACGTCCTAGATTCTAAGGAAGAGACCGGAAATAGTTTCAAATTATTAAGGGATCCCCATATGTTGCATAGCATGTGTTCGACAGGTTGTGAAGAATTTGATTATATCCTTGAAGAGATTTGCTTGAATTTAAATTGCAAATGAATGGAAATTTTCTATTGAGACGTTCGGAGAATGATATTGGTTTTGTCCTTTTCGTATGTTCCCTCACATGGGTGAGCATTTCAATGCAATTTTTCACAAGAAACGAACCAGAATAAATTCAATTGACGCTACAGAATTTGAAGAATGTTTTACTCATCGAAATTTATTGAAAAGAAATCGCTTCACATCGCTTTGATTTCGAAATTAAGCAATGCTGAATTTAACAATTCAAATTAAACTTTATGTTATACATGTTGAACTTTCGGCTTAAGAAGATACCGAATTGTCTTCATGTATTTCAAATCATATTAATGTTACAGAAAGCCATGGAGTATTACTAGTCAAATCATGGCTCCAGCACAAGCAGGCTCAGCTTGACTTTTTAGGGTCAGGAAGGGCGGATAGGAAAATGCTAGGAATCAAAACAAACGACAGTACCGCTCTAGTGGTGGCTAAATGAGTTAAATAACAGGTTCTCAACGCTTTGACGACTCAGAGAAGACATTGACAAGTCTGTTTCCAGTAAACTGATAGAGACGCCAACATAAAGTTGAGTTATAAGAAAGGAGTACTGAAGTTTATGGAATTCTAGTTTTCTTCACCAGCACAGTAGCAAACAAAAAGTTTTTGCTTATGTAAACTCTTGTTGAAAGAATCTCACTGGCAACACTCACTCACGATGAAAATAAAGTAGTGCGAAACCCTCTGAAAGTAGACATACTTTGGAATGGTTTGGAATGCCAACATTGACTGCAGGATAAGTCAAGCCCTTTGGTCTCTCCCACACGAAACAAGGACCAAACAAGTTCTGATGCTGAACAGGAATGGCCTAATATCAAAGCTGCATTGCATTAAGGCCACAATTTTTGGATAAACTCACCAAGTTACTAATATTGTTAACGGAGGACTTACAAGAAGAAGAACATCTGATCCCTTGTTTTTCTAGATTATCCGAGCAAAATGCTTAAGCGTTTGAAAGAGAGGCCAATTTTTTGAAGCTTTTTCACATGCTATATCTCTGGCAGCTATGCTAGGTCTGGTGGTGAAAATTAATTCTGAACCAGTCGAAACCAATAAGTACCGGCAGGATTGACATTTTTTGACAAAATTTTTGACATTAATTGACAAAAAACGCAAAAATATTGGAAGCCGTTGAAGCAAGAGGAGACATAAGGCTGTGCGAGAAAAACGGGTTTTCTCCTTATTTCCTTCCTTAGAGTCCGAAAAAGCGTTTGCTGATTTAGGAAGAGTTGTTCTAGACAGAAAAGGGCCGGAAAGGTTCAGGAAACAGGATGGTAACGCCTCCGGTAAATAACATGAAAAAATGTTATTCGTACGAGATTCGCTAGCGGCTAAAACTAGTGAAAATTCAAGTTGGACGTGCTCAGCGTTTGTAAGTATACGATAACTCCGCCCCTTAAGTCCATAATATCAACTTGGAATTGTAATATTCAATTCATTCTGGATTTGAAGAATGAACAGGATATTTTCTTTGGTCTGATATGAGTAAGCGGCGAACTATGGAACTATGAGTCATATATCCACAAACTTAGCGATCTCCCCCAGCAAAACTTCTTCAAATGCTTAATAATGGTTCCTTATTTCAGATCAAATCATGTATAATACCGTTATAAATCACAAGGTTTAGATGTGTCCAAAATCTTGAGGATTCTGATAAGTTTTATGCGGGTGATTGTATTCTAACAAATCGGTGCAGGTATAGTTATCATTAAAAAGGATATTTCATTTGAATACTTAAGATATCGATTCAACTTTAATCTAGATGAATTCAAGACTTGCCAGTTGTATATCCATTGGTTAAAAAAATGGAGATCTAGCAAACGGTCTTGGGAAAACGAAATTAAATTTTTTGAATATTAGTGGGTATGTGTATTTTTGAAATAGTTGAAAAGATCTAACAAACGTGATTAATTAGGCAAGAGATGAATTCTCCTAGATGACTGTTTGGTAGGTGATGCAGGACGCAATAAAACCTGTCGAGAAATTCCGGCTGGCGTTACATAATCGTTGAATCGAGATGGCAGCTGGCGATATTTTTTGACAACGAATGTCTAACATGGGCTGTGGCGCCATCAATTCTGACAATAATTATTTGATCATGGTTTATGCGAAACACTGCTAAGGATATATTGAAGGTTCTATCTTGATGCTTCTTAATTTATATCATTTGCGTGCTACAAACTTTATTGTGATTTTCTTTCGTCGTATCCCTTTAGAGGATCTCTCCCGTTATTTGTATTTGATTAAATTGTGGTTAATATCGACTTGATTCAGGAGCTTTAATATATTCTATCATCTATCTATCAATTCTATCATCCAAGGGACAAGGAAATGTTGATCATACAATTTCATTCGATTTTCGCTAGTTTCGCTATTTACCATGCCTAGCTTGACCAACGAACGAGTAACTTTCATCGAATATAATATCTAATTTATCTCTAGGAACAAAATAACTTATTTTTCATTCGTTTGACAGACTCACTCAATACAAAACATAATTACCACTTTGAGGACTGACCAGAGAACCAGAAAACAACCAGAGACACATCCTTTCCCATTTCCCATCTCATACATCTTTCATTTCTCGATAGTCACATTCCATTCCATCCCACGATAAGTTGTCTGTATTTCAAACAAATGCCATTTGAACATCCTACAGGACTATCAGTTACCTGAAGTTTCCATCACACAAAAGTGGCCTTCAACACAGTGATGACGTTAATAAATCATAGTCACGTAAAAAGTAAACCAGGTCATGAAGATAGAGAAAGAAAGAAGGAAAGCAGGAAAAAAAAACACTAAAAAAGAAGAAAGCAATAAACCATACACTCCTGCAAGCACAAGAGCTCGAGTAACATACCCACCTATCCACTGAATGTCATCTATTTGAGTCGCTAGATGTCCTTTATTATGTTTCCACAATTTTCTTTTTTTTTCGTACTTGAACCCGGGTGGTACTTTAAAATGTAGCAGTGCAAATACGTATAGTTACATATGCACTTCTCAAGGATCAACAGCTACACTAGGCCTAGTAAATGGCCAGAGCAACAAGCTAAATTGCATCTGGGCCCGGACAAGATGTAAACGCCAACAATTTAGCTAGTCGCGAATAGGGGAATCATGGGCGCATTACACTGGATTTCAGTGATTCAAGGAAAAATATATTCACCTTGATGTACACAAAACACATTCTACGACTTCATTTCACAAGATTTAACACTTCAATAAACAAAGATATTGTCAAGACTACAATAAACCCTCTCCAGAACGCGCACTAATGAGGCACTATCCACTGTTTTGCTCCCCACTTCAACAACAACCCCAGTATGACCGACGAAATTCGTAAAAACAACTATCTGCCTCACTAAACTTGGCGAGCTCGGAAGACACTAGCTGAAACGAATTGCTAGGACTCTCGTAAACTGCGACGTCAATTTATCGTTTGGTCAAAAAGGATGCAGACAAAAACTTGCTCAATTACGTACACGCACTATTTTTACCAGCACACGATAGTACAAGGACACTAAGGCTTGTCTGACACTACCTTTTCCTGCTTGAGGACAGTGGGTCTACCTTTATTTGGGCATTCCAGCACAAGCAGGTAAAAGGTTGCTTGAGGGCACTAGAAAAACGGAGCTGATGATTGTTTGCAATAGAGAACCACAAAAAACAAACAGCTATATCACGTATTTGACGATGACGAGTCAGCCTTCAATCGATTTTAATGTCCCGCATTAGACACCAATGAGAAGGACTCATGTGCTTCAGGGCAACATCTTTATGCAAGATAGCGTTGCCGCGGGAAAAAGGACATGTCTTTTGAATGATCGAAGCTGTTATATAGACCTCATACTATCGAATAGTCAGAGAACAAACACATTTAGGTGGAAGTTTCTGCAGGTATTTCCCAAAAAGGAGTCATCCCTTTATCCCAGGATTTTATCAAACCCAGAAACAACTGAGGCACGACCGACGTTCAAAAGAACGACCGAACTCGAACTGAGCTTTTCCACGAAAACCACGAAAATAGTTGCAACATCCGCGAGAACTGTTTAGCAACGCCAAGGCAAACACGCTTTGTGTATTGTGTGGAAACATTTAGCTGGTGGTTGATGCGTGGAGACTTTTCTCCCATTTCAAGAATTTCCACGCTCCGCTAGAACTAGTGATAAGAAAAGCGCATGTCACTAACAGGTGTTGGGACGAAAATGTGTACCGGGACACAAACGTTATACCCGTCGCGAGCTTTCACTCGTACTTGTGTTTATGCAAGCTTTCAAGTAATCCGGAAAATTTGCCTATTCCGGTTTCGCTGAACGTCGTGATTTTATTGATGAAGAAATGTACAAAGAAATACTTCTAGGACATTGTATAAGTCAAGCTTGTGTTGGATGTGTTCGGATGATATAGAGATAGAAAAGTTTGAATCAATCCTTTCGCATTCAATTAAATCTAGAGGAAGTTTGATTAAAAGTATTCATTAGCGTTGCTACTCATATTGCTCATAAGGATTTAATTGGATTTTCATATATGTATGTGTGGGATGAGCAGCTTAGGTTTGCTATTTTTACTGGCCACTATGCTAGTGCTTTTATGAGAGCTCATCTCAAGTACTGAATAAGAATTTCACTATCATGCAAGGACGTTTTAAGCAGAGTTTGCTGTTTTACATGCCTGAGTCCTTGATTCCTTGATTCCTGCAATTTCGCACCTTGTTTGTGTTTTAATTGTGCATGCCATTTGCTTCAAAACTTTCGTGAATTCTGAAGAAACTTTGAACAATATTCGAAGGGAAGTATTCAAGTAGTCTTGCAAGGACATGGAATAGGATCACATAAAAGGCGGGACTAGTATCATAGAACAAAATCGAAGAGGAAGCCAACGGTTATATCTTCAAAAAATATTCAAACATGGGTCCACCAAAGGATGTTGTTGTATCGCCATTCGCATGGGGAATCGCTATCACTCAATATTCAAAGACTTAAGTCTAAGGGATACCCGAAGGAAAAGATACGAGGTCTTGCTTAAAGTAGACCAATGGTCAATGGCCAAAATGTGTATCCTTCACTTCCTCGAGCGAAAAGAAACTTATTATAACCACCAGAAATAGAAATAGCGCAACGATGTAAGCTTGCCAACAGGCGGTAGACGAAGGAATTGCTTCATTGGTTCTGTGAAAAGGACGCGCTGCCATAGTTCCTCTACAGCACTTGCGAAGGAAATAATGCTCAACCAAATAATCCTCGACGCTTTTATCCTTATTTCGGCATTACTTGAAAGCTCTAAATAAAAATTCACGTAAGATTCTCCATTTTAAAGTGGCACATCCTTGTCAACAATGACCATGTCAGCTGGAAAACCAATTAGTAGTGGGTACAACGATACCTCCTGTTTGTCAGAGACCGAAACTCTATTTAACATAACTTCTCAATATCCAAACTAAATACTTTAACACTATGTCAGTTTCACCAAATCTTGCATATTACTGAGAAAGTACACAGAATTGAAAACCATTGTTTTCGTCACATCACACGTGACAAATAAGACACCTCACCTTGAATAAGTGTGTGCTTATTCTCATTGATTTGCATCCACCACTTATACATATGACTGCATTAATGCTGGATCATCAACCCGTAATGCTGTACATCATTGGAAATAGATCTCTGGAGGTGGGAGTTTTTCTCAAGAAATTTTTCTCTAATGAGAAACAGAGAAGTTGTCAGCTCCAGGCTTCCTTTTTGTGATACACTGATCAGAACCTGCTTTTGGGGACTGTGGAACCTCCCTTAGACAAGTGTTGGAGACATTAAGCAGCACGTCAGGACACGGACTGTGATAATAGTGCTAAGACGCTGGACCTTTCTGTCCGCCATGGTTTTCAATAATGCGTGCATTTCTCTAGAGCTTAATAGTAAGCAGATTGTGAGATCTGATAGATCGTGAGACCCATATCAGAACGAACTTCAAACTTTTTGACAAGATTCTTCAATGGGCCATTACATAGGTAGAGGTTCCTTGTAATATCAAACCATATGTACAAATAGTTTTGACGCCAAGTTGAGAATTGAATGCCAAGTTCAGTATTGTTCATTCAAAGGGACGTTGATGAAAAGTTGGATCTATAAAATAAGTTGTACTAGTAGACGAACCCTGTCTCATAACTCTAGGAATTTCGTGTCCTGATTCGGACATCTAAGCGGGCTATTCTCCTTCATTTACCATTGCGTCGAGGTCAATAAGATTTCCTCCATCAATTTTTGAGACAGCGTCCTCCTGAATTAAACTGGGCTAGAAAAGTGGCATTTACTTGTTTGATATGTAAGTGACACTAATGAGTATTATGATAGCAGCAAAAAAACCATGCAGGATCTCCGCTCTGAACCAAAGCCAAGCCAAGCAGTATTCTTTTCCCAGATGGTGGCCCTGCCAGACTTTCGGGAATCGTACAGGTGGTTTATTTAATCGTCTTCTTGGCCAGGTTTTTTTGCTGGAAAACTTAGAGTTTTAACTTTCTGCAGCAGCTTCTCTGATGAACTCTGAAAATCTTATATGCACACTAAAAATTTTATACTTTCTCTTCACCAGACATTGCATCTATTTCTAATTGAACAAAAACAAAATTTAACTCTTTTCAAATATTATTTGTGGCGTGGAAAGTTATTCTGCGGATTTGTACAGAATGATGTATCTCCATGCAACCACGAAAAAAATTTATAAATAAAACAAAATAAAAGAAAAGTTGTACAACTTTTTCCAAATTTTCAAATAATTTTAAAACGCTTCCACACGAGTACTATCCCAGAAGTAATTAAATTAGTTGGAAACTTCTCCAAACTTTAAGCTTCTGTCAGTTCAAAAATATTGTGGCAGTTTTTGTTGATGTAATTAAGCAAATGTATTTCAACTTCAAACTTATCTGACTTTGAGTAAATTTCAGACTCGAAACATTCACAGACTACTTTAGATATATTATGGATGCAATGTTGACTTGCACTATGTAATATTGAACCAGCTACTTTTGTTGCTTCTTGTACATCCCTGAAGGATATTGCAGTAGGATTTTCTTCCAAAGAAAAAGACGTTTTGCATACCGATACGCACATGAAATTAGAGGAAAGTCTCCAGTGTGTTCAAATTTTGAGAAATTAGTTTCCGTTCATATTTTCAATAGAATTTTAGACGTGAGACGAATTCTATATAAAGGACGAAAACTTCAGACAATGTAATCGTGCTAAACGAGATTGACGGCCGACAAATTTAATCGGTTCGCTCGTCAAAAATTAATTTAATAGTCAAAGTGTTGTTAAAAATAGGGGTCTTTTTCAAAATAGCTTTTTAGAGCAGCACCTACAAGAGCAGAAGGTGAAAACATGCATCTTTCCCTAATGCTCTGTCAAATTTTGACATTGACAATTCAATGACGACGACCGTCAACTTATTGATGTCACATTAACAGTGTGTTATCACAGCATATTGAGGCTAAAGTTTAAAAATATTCTTAGTATTTGTCATAACATCGAAAAATATAAATTTACGTTATTTAATAAATTTATAAATTAAAATTTTTCCGTCAATTTACATACGGAAAAATACAAATTTAGAACGCAAAATTAAAAGGAAGGTTTTTCCTGTTATTTTCAGATCATGGTCGTCCAAGAGCGTTTCATGTAAAGATGAGTGGATTGTCCACTCCAGATGGGTGATTAGATAAGAGATAAGATAAGGAGAGTGGTATCTCTGCTAAAATCGGAGAGCACAAGCTTTAGTTGCAGATATGCTTAGAAGGATTGGGCACTTGTATCGAGTGGGACATTGTTCTCGAATAGTCCTGATAATTGGAGAAAATATACTCAGAATCAATTATTTTTCAGCTAATTATTTTTCCGATATGACTGTAAGAGGTTGTTTCACTAGTATAGTAGAATAGTTCAGGCAGAGGCTAGTCCTGAAAGCTAAAGCTAGACCTTTTAAAGCTAAAGCTGGAAGGTAGACCTGATTCAGGAAGAACTAAATTATATGTGACGGTAAAGTTCTGTTATTAGCCCCTTTTAAGTTAAAATAAAAAAAATCCTTAAAATATCCTTGCAGATATAATTTTCACTAGCTCTAGCCAAACATCCCCTATATGCAAGCATTTCCCACAAGACATGGACGATAGACTGCACTGCTTACATACATACTGAAATTTCATCACATTCAAGCTTTTTTGAATCCATAAGATTTTTGTCTTGAACTACATTTTGAATTTACAAAGAAGTCAGAAGTTATGCCTTTGGCAAATAGCAAGAGTAAAATTGTTACGACAATTCGTACAATACATATTTGGAATTTCAACGAATTCGTTATTGTTGGGATGACTATTATGTGCATTTCAGTCGAGTATTAAGGATAATAAAAAGAATACTGTTCTGAAAGAAATCATTTTCTATATTATGATATGAGAATTCCTGCAGAATATTTCAATATAATACTTACAGTTTAGTCGGTGGTGCTACTGAATGACAAATGATAACAATAGATGTTTCTTGTTTATTTCTGTTGTTTGTTTTTTTTTGTTAAGGTTCATGTTTCACTATTTTTTAAGGCTGATGATTAGGGAACGAGATGATACTTAAAGATTATATTACAATTATTTTCTACTAGTGCATACATTAAATCTTGTCTGTGTTGTGGATAGCGATACAAAAAAACTATGTATGACGCAAATATGAAATTCAAACTGCGAATGTAGCTCAAAAATAAGCTTATAGGGTAACTTGTAGAGAATTGGAGTCACTTTATATGAAGGATACAAAAAAGAACATGATTTGTAAGCGATCACACTTGGTCATGATTCTTTCCTCAGAAGAGCGTATCATTTGCCGTTTTTGCCCAATATGAGGAAAAGAAACTGGACTATTACTTCAGGTAGCTCCTTCGGATAAACGTCAGATTTTGGGAAACTCTGGAGGATATCCACTATACCTAATGAATTTGAAAGGGTTACTAGCTCTAAGTGTCAAGCTTTTCAGACTCAATTCCAGCTGGATGTCTTCGACCCTTGGATCACACGCATTAATTTTGCGATTGTTTCAATGGTGGAGCAGCCTACCTCTGAAGTCGTAAAGTTCCGTTCAGAGAAAATTATTCTAGAGGTAATTTCCTACGTTTATGGACGGATAGTGTCAACGAGCACCATGTTTGAAGACACATGGACCAATAATTCCAGAGACCCATAAAGTACACAAAACAGTGACTTTTTCTTGATGTAACGGTATTTGGACAATTGCTTGTCGGTGCTCATCAAATAAAATGCAGCAGTTTCGTTTATAGACGTGGCCATCAACTAGTAATGAGCTTCGTGGCGAAAAAAAATTTTCTTATGAAATTCTTGGCTCCATACACCAGATCTTTGCCGTGTCCGGCGTCGTTCGGCTTCAATAACTACACGAGTAGGATTCTGTAGGGCCGTAAATTAAAACCGTTCCATAAAATCGTCTGTAATGTGAGTGTGCAAAGGTTTAATTTCTAAGCACGATTTCGAATGGACTCATTTCAGTCTTGGACAGCTGTATGCGTTGGTTTCTTCATTGCGCTCTGTACGACATTTGGATGGATGTGTATTATCTGTGAGATTAAATGTGGTGCGGAAACGATTCAACGTTAGCCAAATTAATTATCCTAATGTATGATTATGTCGACCATTATGTTGACGGTGTGCGCGATGAGTTTTTCGAACAGAACCGTTTTATTCCGAGATAAATCTGCTCAATTCACAGATTTTGCCCGGACGTCAACCTTTAAATGATGAAATGACAAAGGAAAGTAACCATAAAACGCGTGACAGGTGTCACACCATACGTAGCAGTAAAATGTGTTGCCAAGTTAAAGTTTCATACCCTTAAACACCAAAGCACTTTAGTAATTTAGTTTCAGTAATGATTCTTTTGATTGTTATGTTATAATACTTCGAATAAGTTTATCAGCAGATATTGTCAATAAAATTAACGACGATGAGAAAGAAGATGAAGAACGAGAAAGGCCTAACGATTATGCTGAAAATCAGTTTGCTTTTTTTTAATTGAGTATTGACTATGTTTAAAATATGTTTTGTGCTAAGGAACAGATGCCATGTGTTATTGTATCACAGCTGAGATCTCTGTATTTTGATATTGACTTACCACCCAAACCATGCATTGGGGAAAAATTTCAATTAAAGCCACGAGCCCAGCATCATATTTATTGACGCGATTCCAAAAATCCAAATCAATATATCTGTTTTCAATAAATCGATAGCAAAAGTTCTATACTAAAGTTTTTATAAGAAATATATTCCCTAAAAATGCATCCGAAGGTGTATGAACTCTAGCCTTTCTGCACTAAATGTTCAAGCCAAATTCGCAGGACTTTCAATGTAAGCGTTCGGCCTATTATTACTCAAGGTCCATGTATCTCCTCTATAACATCCACGCTGGCTTATACGGTATTTACTAACATGCCACTCCACATAAATCTCTTTCACAGAATCCTCTTTTGAAACCCTCTGTGAATCTATTACATCTAATTATAAGCTTTCCAGTTTGTTCTCATTGCAATCGCTTATTCCTGGAATCGCTTCCCTGTAATTTGAGCAAATGCTCCTTTTTCGCTTCTCCCATTCACACATGCGGACATACGGGAGCGCAGCCTGAACGTTGCTCCACACCGTGGCAGCCTTCCGATTCGTTATCGCCACCAATCAATAGTAAATCCTGTCTGGACGGAGTTTCTGTTACAGTAGCCTGACCGACTATCACTCAATTGCACCACCAATGATTTGTTTGTGAAAAGTTAATGACCAGGAGCCAGGTTGGTCAGTCAAAAAGTCAGAATTGCTCACATGCTACCTTGGCGAATTTCAATGGTCGAACATGCAATGGAAATTAGTTCATTACTTGCCAACAAATTTCAGTAGATTATTGCGTGAGAGTGCCAGATCGAAATCAAAAGGAGTAAGTTGCGAGTACACTCGGATACACTTGACTGATTCGATAAGAACGAACTTCCCAAGCTCAAACATCTTTGGGGGTCGGTTTTCTGAGAATATAGAGCAGATTGCTCAATAATTTCATCATTTCCCAGCATGAAGACTGGATGTGTAGGCTCAAGGAGTCCATCTGTAATGTGAAACTCAGGCGGTTGGTTGTCATAATGTTCGTGTTAACATAACGTGCACTGCATGTGCTTTGCCTCATCCTCGCTTTGAGCCGCATTCATGGACCAAGGAAAATACTGCGAAGAAATCATGCTCCCTATTCCAGGTTAAACCAAGTGACCCAATAAGCCGTCCGACCATTCAATTAAGTATGCCCTCTGCAGACATTACCAGTAAAGAATGAAGGATCTCTGCTTGTGTTACAGGCATATGTATTTTTTAATGAGTGCTTTGCACTGTCGAAATGAGTTCCTCCTCCGTGCCATGCCATACCACCTCTTAAGACGCTTCTTGCTTCACTTTTAAGTTTTTATGATAATTTCACGAGGTCTTATCCACGGCGTTGTTGTTGTTGTTGCTGTGCTCCTCTTCGTTCTTTAATTTTCCACCGGTGCTCACTCGAGGATAACATGTGCACCGACTGCGAAGACGGTGTGGCGGATGGCGCTGCCTCAGTTCGGTAAATACCCTTAAGAAGTTGTGTTAATAAGTAAGAAGTTAATCATCGCGATTTGAGGTTGCTAATCGGTTGGCGAGGAGTTTTGGCAGTAAATGCTGTTATCGCGGAAGTCTTAAGGATCGAATTTCAACAAACAGGACGAGCGGATGTGAAGTGCTTGTAATGATTTTGTTTAAGTGAATTTTGTTGGCGGCTGTAATGTGAATGTTTTGTGACTAAATTCGGTTCTGCGTAAAAGTTAAGTTTAGGTGAGTGAGTTTGTGTGCATCGGAAATTTTCACGGACTGTGATTTTATGAATGTGTGAATACGCTTGGCTGATTCTGCTCATTTATACGTTTTGCAAGAAACTCAACTCTCTGTTTGGAACGTCTTCGCTCTAGAATTGAATTAAATGAAAAGAAGCGAATACTTATTGAGTGAGTCAATTTTTTTTTGAAAATTATTCGAAAGTTATCGAGCTTGAAATTTTCTAATGATACTGAAATCAAATTTCGACTGCTTTCTTGTTTCGAAATGCAGAGAAAATATTTCATTTGTTTGCTTGTTTCAAATCACCAAAATCGAAAGTTTATCATGAATGAATAGTTGCGCAAATCTCCTTGACCGTGTTTAGTGTGGAAATATCCTAATTTGAAGCGAAAGTCATGGCGAGTTTCCAAGCGAAAATTATTGAAAATCGGCATTGGAATTAAGAAGTTACTGGAGGTTACTTAGCCCATTAATAAGATGTAACACAAGAGATTTCCAAATTAAAATTTGCTGGCAACATACAGAACAGTCTTTTCGGAATATATAGAGCAATATCCTTTCTGCAGCTTCCAAGAGGAATTATAATATTTACTTATTCAGATGCGCTTATGTCTAACGAAAGCTGGAACTGGTTTCAGACACAATTCAATCTCCACCACACTTATGGCATTATTTGCCACAGTATAGTCCCTTCGATAGCCTTTTCATAGCCATCCGTCTACGCATTTCACAATTTAAATATCCTCTGTCAACTGAAAAAACAAAACTCCATTTCACGTGCTCCAAAGCCCGAAATTTTACATTATTTAATTTTCTGGAGACAAATATTTACAAATTACACACACTATCCCTAGAATAGCGATAAGGATAAATGATATAAACAATTTTATAGCTGCCAATTAACGATAATCCTGCTAGTGCAAGGAAACGTCCGCCATTGAAAGGACAGTAGCTGTTATCAATTTATAGCTTTTAGTAATGCTTTTGTCCGTTTTATGACATCAAATTCTCCTTTGTTATATGTGTGTCTGTGCTACCTCAACGCTTGTCATTTTATTACTGAATCGCCAGGAAATAATTTCCAAGGAAATTCTGGATTCGATAGTAACAGAAATTTATCTTTTGATTATTTTCAAGTGGATCACGTCGCGGTTAAACATGTGTCGAACAATGTCTACGTTTGGCTATTGTTGGATCTGCGATCGATTGAAGTGGGTAGTGATGCTTGTAACGAAAACTGGATCCATTAAGGGAAAATCTACTTACACGTGAGTCCATTCATCCTTGAACACTTTTCAAGTCTAAGTACAATTGGATACCGTACACGCTGTCGTTTGTAAATAGGATTAAAAGGATAGCATATAAAGACTTTTCTGGTTTGTATGATGAACCATCTTAGTTTTCAAAACAAACATAATCAAATTGTCGTTGTCGATAAAACTATTAAGTAACAATAGAAGTAGTATTGTCCTTATGTGGTTCCGAGGTGATGTCTCGAATTGTAATACTTCTAGCAGAGCACAGCTTTGAATTGTGCCTTAAAGTCTTTAATACATTACTCTGAGATGAACGTCTTTTTCCCCAACTGAAAGACGCAATCAAATTTAAGGAAAGGACTTTGAAATTCGGAGGAAACTGAAATATTCGCGTTCACTGACTTACTGCATCGGACAATTATCAGTCTACGCTTCGTCTCAGCCAATTGACGTGCTTTCTGTTTGGGTTCTGTCGCTTTGTTTGCCATGGAGTCGCAGTTTTTTTGTTTTCTATCAATAAGAACAGCCTCCTCATCTACTTTACCAATTTGCAGGTATATCTCAATTAGTTCTTCAGCAGGTATTATGGTAGGTATCACTCTTGCAACAGCCAGCTAGAAAATAGTACAGATTCCGTCCTTAGAGCACCTCGTCTCACTTTTGGATTCGTTTTGTTTTATATAATTCTATTTTTTTTTTTTATGATCAAAACTATATTCCACTGTTAGATACAGCACAAGTCAATCGAACCTCAATTCTCAGTAAGCAATTGATTCTGTCTTGCATCTAATCTGCTTTGCATATGGCCCTCTTGTTCGTCAAGTGCTCTTGTTCTGTTTCATTATTTCACCTTACCCGATTGTGGGATCTTTTAGTTATTATCAGACAATCTAGAAGAATGTGATCTGTACTTTCATCTTCCTTCCTTTGCAAGCTCAGCCGGTAAAATCGGTTGGAATTACTATTTATTTGGTGTTTTCGTTAAAATGCCTGTAGTCCGTTTGCAGTGACACCACGTTCTTATGTCATTTACTTGTAGGGGATATTGTGTCCCCGTTTCGCTAGTTTAAGGCGACATTGCTCTTATAATTCGGCAGTTTTATCCTGTTACGTCGGATTATTCTCTTTCCAGAAGGACTTTGATTGTGCTTATGCTAATTTCATATTTGTTAGCTAATATAGTTGTTGCCTGTTTATCTGCTTTTTCATTTTTATTTTAACGTTTGTATCCGGTGATCCATGCTAATTTTACATTTGCTCGAGTTCTTCTTGCTTTGAGACCCTGAACATATATATAAATAATCCTGAACATGAATCTGATAATCCTGAACCAGTACACTAACTAATCTGTCAAATTAATCTATGAACTTTCCGTTTCCTTTTCTCAGAAAATGCAAGTCAAAAATACCAACGTAGCAACCTTGGGTAGAAATACCGGTTTACCAAAGGCACATATGCTGAATGTAAGATATTTTGTATATTCGCTAATAAGTGAAGATTCAATCCATCTTATATTATAGACTCGGTCGTTATCTCGATACGAGGGTGTACGAATGGCGGAGGACTTGAATGCTATTACACAGGGTGAGTTGGAAGCAAATTAAAAAAAAAAATTTATTGAGTAAAGTTTATAATAGTAATCAATAACTTTCAATAACACTAACTTAATTCATTTATAAAAACAAATAAATATATCTTTGTTGGATATTGTAATTTTAAGTTTGAAGTTTAAGTTATCCCAGCTTTGTACAAGATTTATTCACTATAATCAGTTTTGCTGCAAGAAAACAATGATTTAGATACTTTCTTTTAATTCCTCAGTATTCACGTAAGTATATGATGCAGTATAAAACCATTTGCAAGGTTTTCATGTGCATCAAAATTTAATAGAAATGTTTTGTAGTCTAATTATAGATAAGATAATAAAGCTCATGGTAGGTCTTTGAATTCAGGATGTTGTCTTCAACTTCCTCGGTTTTATCATTGAGTTCTCCAGTTCTGTAACTCATGTAGCTGTTCTTCGCCTTCGTTAATTTAAAGGTTTTCCGAGCACTCTTCGATTGTCCTTACAATTTTCTTGCTCAAATTTTTCCTTCACAATTGCGATTGCCAGGATCATTTCTTTCGTCATTTTATGTTTAAGATCCCTAAAAAGTCATTGCAGACTATGATACTTGAGTCTAGAGCCGTGGTACAAGAGAAAAACAAAGACCTCTCTTCTATGTGTAAATTGAAGATGGTGCAGTAAACGACAAGCTTTTGGACTAATCAAAACACTCAGCTGAAAGTATGATTTTGGGACACATTGAACTTGAGAGAAAAAACTCCTACGCCAACCTGAACTCGAGTTTTGAACCATTGGTAAGGCTTCGGATATCACAGGCAATGTCTTTCAACTCCAGGACATCAGGTTGGTACAGGGGTTCTTATGGCACAGTATAGAGATTATGAAACCAATCACCATTAAGACCACACTGTTGGATCTTCGTATCTTTTTTAAGGGGGTCTAAAATTGCGCAGTTATCATCCACAATCTCTCTTTCAAAGTGCTATTAACGTCTTGATAAGTGCACTATGATAAAGGAGAGATTAGAAAGGACAGGAGAGATTAAGAAAGACAAGGAGATGAAGAAATATGTTTATAACACACTTAGGTGTTGCACAAAGGGCACCTGCAAGGCACAAGCATCACTGATGCTTTTTGTACTCTAGTAGGATCTTTTTTTTGTACATCTTGGCTTCGATAGATCACCGCATTTCAAGGTGAAAAAGGTTTGCTACAAGCGTTACAAAAAAGCAAAACTTACCATATTGACGAGCATGTGTATATTTAACTTCATTTGAGCTGGGGATCTAAAATGATTTGCAGACACTTGGCACTGAAGGATAGCAAAAAGTGACGGCAATAAAGCTAAGGATAAATAAAGTTAAGCATTTCGGCTCTCCTTGCGAAAAGCATTATTTTCATATTCCTTGCTTATTCAAAGGCCACAACAAGTTTATTGTGTATATCACCACCTCCAATCCCTTCTTATCTCATACTAACAGAGCTTTTCTCATCACGTGTCGGGTGATCCCCTACTAATCTCGTTGTTTTATTTACCATAGAACCATAAGAAATTCAACTGGACAACTCTAGTTCGCAACACCGTGGTTGACCAGTTACTCAGAGATATCTCTCCATACGCGGAGAAACGTGGGCAGATTCTGTGGAAACTTTGTTGAAATCTACCTCAATATGAAGAGAAGAACCTTGAGTGCTCAACACTAGGCATAACACACTGGAAGGACTTTTAGATACAAATTTATGATTCAAATAACGGTATTCTTTCTGACAGATTCCTGAGATATATTTCTGAAACGCAAACAAATGTTTCACGGATAAATGAAGTTGAAGTAGTATGAAGTCCTTAAGTAATTCATGACCGTATCCAAGGATGAGACAAGTTCAGAGATTTAGGAGATATTTTTCCTCGAAAACATCTTAATTTATCTCGCTTATGCAGGATGCACTATTATATACAATACACATCAATTATGATTTTTGTTGGAGTTATCACACTTTAGCATTGTCGCGGAGAAATAGCACTTTTTTCTGATGCATTTCAAGACGTTTTTTCTTAATCTCGTAACTCAATCAGTCCAATTCCGTGAAATTTTGATGCGTAACCATCATTAGAATGTTCGTGCCAATCTGTCAGTGCAGGTGCCAGTTATGTGACAGGCTGGAAACTTATAAAGACGCAAGGCAGAGTGGAGACTTATTGAGTGAATGTTTAGTGTTACCAGGATGCTAAATCCATTTTAATATCCTGATTTTTGTAATATCCTGAAAAAAAATCTAAGCCATCCACATTTTGACAATAGGCCCTAGTGCATATTTGCAATCCTTTGACTTCATAATTTTTAACAATATTAAACATAACTGGCTTAATGTTGTCCGATAAATCTTCAAATAATAAACAGACAAACAGACCCACAACAGACATAGCATTCTCGACTTTGCATGAGCCATTCTTCAAAGTCCACTTATTATTTCTCTCCAAAAATAAGCTTAATGCAGACCAAATTTAGTTCAGTAAACGATTGCAAATCACCAAGTTAATCCGCAATCAATTGAAAATTAATGACATTGAGCAAATTGTTTGCTGCCCACAATATTTAAGGCTTAAACTTAAGACTGGATGATCCACATCATATTTAACTTTCAAATTGAAAATTTTGAAACTTGTTCTAATTGGAATAGCAGAGATAATCGTTAGCTGAATGAATGAAAAACGAAGAATGCAATAATTGTAAATTGATCCAAATAGGTGCTTAGTAATGCGATAATCCTAAATGAGAGCGTAGGACTTAGAACAAGGAAGAATAATTTATGATTGACTCATGATTAATGAAAAAAAAAAATTGCAATCGGAATTGTTGAGTGCCAGGTGATTTTGATAATGTTGGTTAGAAGTCTGACTCTTGTCGTAATGAACGTAATATTACGATTAGAAAATCTGGAAATATAATAATTGCAGTGGATGATTTACCAATAAATATGAAAATTCTATAACTAATGCTTTATTAAAAAAATTGATGAAAAACTGATTTAGCTTTTTAAAAGATTCAATAACATCACGGTTTTGGTATGCTACTGACTTCTTTTTCAGGAACTTCAACAATCAATGCTGGTAAGCGATAAACATAATCGGTAATTCCCTTGATGGGTTGGTATGGACGTTCTTTCTATGCCTAGACAACGCCGTTTGAACTAGTTCTTGACTTACAGCAAGGTGACTAAGCAAGCTGTTGAACCCCCGACGATAGAAGATCGAATTGAAACTCCAAAGTTGCAACCTAACGCCTGAGATTGAGGATGTTGTTTGAACTAGTTCATGACGTCATAAATACCTTAACGTCAGATAAATTTCTTATATTACATGACTGTTCCCGATATTTTGATGTCTTGGATTAGATTGTATGGCGTCGTCTGTCTCAGACATTAAGTTGCATTTTCGAAGATTCGCTCTTCTGACGTTATGGATGATACAGCCCACTATATCACATTTTTCTATGTCGGATGATATAATCTTTTAAACCCTTGATGGTCTTAGTAAGGTCAATCGTAAGCTCGATTCGGCTCGGAACTATTAGGAATATTTTACTCAACAGTGGTCGTATTTCGTCTGCGTAATCTAAGACCGTTTAAGTCTTTAAAACGAGTGTTATCTGAAATTATTCTTTCAAAGATGATCCACGCGCCAACATGAAAATAGTAGCTTTCATTTCCATCTTTGATTTCAACACCGTTCTGAAATTATACCTATTCCACTATCTTAAACTAAGAGGACTCATACGGTTGTTAATCCTTTCGCAATAGGACATACAACCTATGCAAACAAACGCCATTGGTTTGTGCTTTCTATGCAAGCGAGAGTTGATTATCTACAACACTATTCCTCCAATCCTTCTTCAAAGATGGTATCGACCACATTTTTGCTCCCAACTTTCCTAGTATGCTCTTCAGAACAACGTGATCAACAGATGGCTGTACTCGTATATGCATTGCTGTGAGTGTGTCCTTATTCTATTCCTAAGAAACAATGAATGATTCTCAATACACTCTTTTCTGTTTCCGCTTGAATATTCTCTTTTATTCATATTTCAAATTTTGAAGCCAAATATATTTCTTTATTTTTCAATGTACTAGGGCCACGGTTGGTCGGGAAACAACAAATTTTACATCACGTGTAGAGAATTTGGTTATGGTAAATATATTTTTAAAACACAGGCGTCCCCAAATTTTTCCGTCATAACACACAAAGTACTATTTTCAAAACAATGCCGTCCCCAATATTTTATGGCATAGCACACAGAGTGTCTTCCTACCGTCAAATAATTGCTCAATGTTGTACAAGATTAAGGTCAGGAATTTCCTTTTGTGGCCAACTTTTGAGAATTCCAGTCATTTTTGTTGCACCCCACTCGGATCATATTCTTCCACTTACCCAAAGTGTTTGCAGTTAAATGTACAGAGGTGATGAAACAAGGCGTTGGTATCTCTATGTTTTCCACATTTCCACTTTAGTCTTCGGCCAGGGACCGAACCTTGATGGGCAGGCATCTAGACGCTCTCTTTGGCATTGTAGAATGACAAGATGGACTATCTGTAAAGAGTAAATCATACGCTGGGATTGCTTATGACGGCTATACAAACGGAATTGTTGAAGCATTCATATTATAAAAATTGTCCTTGGATCAATTGGAATTGGTCCTAGGAGGATTTTGAAGTTAATCAACCAACCAACCAAGCATTTTCTTTCCCTCTTTGACATGGGCAAATTGTTTTACGGAAGCTGTGATGTATTTTCAAAGAAATAATGATATATAATTAAGAATAATGATGAAATAATAATAAATTAGGGCAACCGATAGGTCGCACCTGCAGCGAAAGAAAGGAACAAGGTTAAAGAAACAGGGTTATTTGAAAATACAAAGGTCGCGTAATGGCGGCCGAAGGAAGTTACTTATAACCGACTAGCTCACCGCGCGGGCGTGGGGGTTAGGAGATTATTTAAGCCCTGATCCTTCCATGTCACATACACACACACACAGACAGAGCTTACTCCCTCATATTAGATGAAATTAATACATAAATAGAAAGGATCAAATATCAAAGGATCAAACCACCTGCACTTCTTCTAGCACGAATCTCCACCTCAGCTTTGTTTTGGGACTTGAATGAATTCCACTTCGCTACCTCTGATCACTTCTGCTTCCTCTAGCACGAATCTCCACCTCAGCTAGATTCGGGACTTCACTTGTTCTGCTGCGCTACCTCGGATCATGCTTTCTCTAGCACGAATCTTCACCTCAGCTTGGTTTCGGGACTTCACTTCCTGCTGCTGCGCTGCGTGCTGAGCACTTCTGCTGTCTGCTTACTATCTTCTTGGCATCGATCTTATTGTTCTCTTGGGTTTTGTGATTTGGCGATTCGAGGACTTCTGGGGCTAAACACTTCAAACAGCTTCCTGGTTCTCCTTATGTTTATTCACCAACTTCTATGACTTGATACACCGATACATTGATACTCCTATCCATTGATACTTCGATTGATTGATACTTCTATTGATTGATACTTCTATTGATACTCCCATACCTCACAATTTCTATTCTTTTTATAGCGATATGTACACAACAGCCAAGTGTATCATATCAATAGAAAATTTCATCCCAAATAACTTCCAAGAACTTTGTTTTTGTTTTTTTTTTTGCTACTGGGAATATTTTTTTCAGACATTTTATTTATACTGAGACTATTTTTTTTTTTGTTTGTTACGTATATTATTTAACTAAATATTACTTAAAAAATAAATCTAACTATAAATGTTTTTTTTTTAATTCTATTTCCAGTTCTACTTCATCTCGTATGTCTTTTGTTTTCTCGTATGTCTCTGTCTGGCATTCGAAAGAAAATGAAAGGACGTCCCTTTTCAGACATTTGACGTGATATTTTGATGATTTTATTATTTGGTGCCATTTCAATGACTATACTAGCTTGTATCGTTAGGGCATAGGTTCAAAAAACATGGTAACTTCCATTTTTCCTTTAGTCTGAATCAGTGTTTCATTGCATCTTGTTTGTGAGACTTGTTTTCATCATTTCTACTGAAACGATGAGCTCCATGTGTTTCACATCACTTGTGCTTGCAAGAGCTTCTAAGAGCTCAGGTTCAGCTTTGAAAGTAAGAATCCAGAGGACTCATCTACCAAAATCCGTCTATGTACGTTGAACGTTCTCCCCATAATAATGATGTTATCCAGGATAACCATGTGCGTCCCCAGCTTAATCCACGCAGCCCTTCTTTGTTGTGTTTAAAAATAAATTTTCAATTTGAAATGCTTAGCAAGCTCCTTTCATTCACATTCCTGCTTAATTTCCATTCCCTTATCCTAAAAACTTTGACCAGGTCGAAACGAAACCAATCGGGCCCATCCCCTCAGTATATTACCAGGGGACAGTTTAGGAGCACAACCATGCGAAAGCCACTGCGACTGTGGTAGTTATGAGGTTGCCAAATACATCTAGAAACATGAGCCTTGATTCCATAATGGAATAAATTTTCTACAAACTTATAATGCGGCTCCTTTTTGGGATGGAACGTGGGAAGTTTGTTCAGAATCTATGTGGAAAATTTTACGATGACTCTCATCTAAATGCTCACATGGCATTCTAACGATCTCAATACAAAGTCAAAGTTAGCTTAATCCGCTGATTCGGAAAATAATCTTACGTATAAGTTGTAACTCAAGGTCGAAACGATTAATGTTCGTGGTGAACTACAAGAATCCTCCGATCTGGTTCTGCTGGCTCCAAACTATGTTCTTTGCTTATCATGTTGGAGAGATCATGTTTTAGCACATTGAACAATCAACTGTTATGTTTGAGCGTAATTTTACTTTTTTGACACATTCCTAATGAGATAAACAGGATCTAGATATTAGTAGAATATCTTATTTCTGTCTTAAGACTTTTCAATGCGCGACTAGAGCTCTAAAACCAGTTGCAAGAATGTTTGGTCAAGAAAATCTGACATTGGTTCGTACATGCCTTACACTTCAAAGGAGTATGATAGTGATCACTGAACTAACAAGAAAACCACTATTAGTGCTAAAACCAAGTCATTCGCGTGTGTATCATGCGATCGAAGGGTACACATTCGCAATCTTAGATAAGTGGATATGTGAGTGTGTAACTGTCGATCAGCGATCATAGCTTAGTATCTTAGCGTACGGCTAAAGGTAGCTTTTCACCATAATCGAACAGGTTTAACTTGAAATGAGCAGTCACGGCAAATGTTCGCCGATTTTCCAGCCACCGATTCTCTTAAACCTTCCAATCCAAGAATCCCTTACCGTAACTTTCCGTATCTTCTCTTATACATCCAACGTCTGCGGTTGTCTGCGTGTGTTAGGCGGACTTAAGTATCTTCTCGCGTTATTGCAATTTTCTTTTACATGCAAACACCTCAGATCCGTTGGACATTCCGCAGGTTTGAACTGTGCCGTTTTATTTTACCTTCACAGAAAAAAAGCTGAAGATCGTAGGACGGGTAGATACATTCGTATCTACAATTGGCAGACGTACAGCATCCATTCAACGAATGATCAGTTTCACAATAAGATCTTAAGATCAGGATAAGTGTTTTGCCCGTTTGGTTGAGTTGCGGTTGCAGATCTTATGTTGGGACTTCAGAGCAAAGCAAATCACTCCATTGACCGTTGCGGGCTATCTGTGGCGCTATAGCTGAAATTACAATTATGTTGCTCGTAGGTTGCTTGTGAAGCTTTCCAAAGTTTCCGGTATTTGGTACTTTTCAAAATCTTACTTTGATTCATTAGTGAAATTGATTGGTATGGGTCACAGCATAGAACTCAGACGGGGAGCCCTCGTGTGTTCCGTTCATTTTTCACAAGTAAGAGTAAGAATTGTTGATTAAATTGCATTGGAACATTAGTTGAAACAGTTATTCGCGTGATCACAGTAATCAGAGGCATCACAAATTGAACATCTCCATCATATTCAAGCATGACAGATTTGGGCCAGCTTATCAACCATAGCCAAGATGAA
Source organism: Stratiomys singularior (assembly GCA_954870665.1). Classification (NCBI taxonomy): domain Eukaryota; kingdom Metazoa; phylum Arthropoda; class Insecta; order Diptera; family Stratiomyidae; genus Stratiomys; species Stratiomys singularior. The sequence continues at coordinate 4,228,772 of OX940881.1, read as the reverse complement.
TTGCTAAACTACAAAAGCTGTGAAAGTTTCTATTTTGCATCGGTGAACGCAAAGATGGAGAAGGAATTTGTATATTAGCAACAGTCGGAGGAAAGCGAAATCGTAAAAGAATGGAATAGCCTCCAACGGTTTGAAAAGATAAAAAATTTGTTTAATACACTATTGAGGTAAATAGCCGCATAAATAATACAAAAAAAGTGAAGTCCAAGCGAACATAATTGTTGAGTAAAATATGCCAACTTAGAGTAGAAGCAAATCGCCAACTGACTTCCCCTGAAGACAAATCAATTTATATTCAATAAAACTAAAAGCGTATTCAAATGAAATAGACTAAGGAATTCATTGAAAATGAGGCATAAATTAAATTATTCAATTATAAAATTATCATCACCTATCATTATAAATTATTCGTGAAATAGAGTAGTCTTGAACTTTCAGTTAATAAATAAGACAGACACCCGTTCTTATTGCTGCGTGGTAAAACTCCTTTTTACAAAATAAGGAGGCTCTACCGACCCGTCTACTTAGCTAACATGGCTTATATCTTTTATATTGCAACCTACTTAAATTCGCCAGAGCTTTGAAATAATGGTTCACAGGATACAAATATAACTGACACTAAAAAATGCTTAGGAACCACCCTAGGCATGTCTGGCCTTGCAAGTGAAGGAAACTATTAATTTTTGATAATATTTTGCTGTGTCAATAAAAGTGCTACTTTTTTTTGGAGTAATCCGGGAGTAAGTTGCTCTCTTCCTTAGCGTCAATAATTTTGAGAAAGGAATCGGAGAATGGAGCAATTTACTCCCGAAATACAGAAGTGTGAAAACAATATAAAATAGCATTAAAAGCCTTAAAAATGGTGGCACATTCGAGACATCAATTAACGTGGATACCAACACTAATGGAGTATGTGAATACGCATATGAAAAAAACACACTGATAATAATCATTGGAGAAAAGGTACGCTGCAAGAAAGAGTGCTCTTCCTAAATCTGTCAACCACAAAACGTCCTCAGAGAAGCCAGAAGACACTTAGACATTCTCAAAATCTTCTTTAATCCCTTCAATAATTTCAGATTGGTGTTGCTGTTTTCATATTCCCTGTTATTGTACCGAGTCCCCCTTGTTTGTTTGTCAGTTTGATGTATGTATATCCTTAAATTTTTGATATTTTGAAAGTTGTTCTATTTGTTACCATTTGGAGAGGTTCGCCAATAGGTGTGTTGAATTTTCCCTATATATTGACGTTGTTCGTGTGCTCTTGCCGCATTCTGCTTCGTTTTTCTCTTACCTCACTTTTTGGAGCTTTTCATATCTTGTTTTAACTTGCGTACCAGTTTTTTTTTCGGGGGAAAATGTTGCGATCCGCTGATGTGAACGAGCAAGTAATATGTGTGATCACAATTTAAGGTAATGCTACTTTGTCTTTTGATAACTGATATGGCCGGGAAAGTGCTCGAGAAACTGATAAAGAGAAGACTCACTGTCGTTCACGCCGCTGAGGACCTTTCTCCAAGACGGTAAGGTTTCAGAACGGGACGTTCGACTATAGATGTAGTCGTGGAGGTGGTGAGTGCGTTCCAACAGGCGGAAGCACGCAGTCGGTCCAACTAGTGTTATCCTTCTAGTAACGCTGGACATAAAGAACGCATTCAAGATTAACAGATACTATGGAAGCCCTGGAAAACTCATTTCAAGTATCAGAATATCTGATGCGTGTAGTTCGAAATTACCTGAAGGATCGCAGCCAGATCTATGACACGGTACAAGGTCGACGAAGGATGCTAGTCACACAAGGTGTGACCCAAGGCTCCATCCTAAGTCCGGACTTGTGGAACGTCTCCTACGACGGACTGCTCAGACTTCAATTGCCGGAGGACTGCCACGAACTATCGGCTATGCAGATCATGTTGCGGCGCTAGTGGCTGAACGTACAGTCGATCAAGCGCAAATAAGGCTTAATGTGCTAATGTGCCGGGTGGGGAGCTGGATGCCACTCATGGGTTTAACGTAGCGTTAGAGAAAACCGAAGTGGTCTTCCTGACCAAGAAAAGGATCCCCAGAGTAAGAATGGTCCGAGTTGGGGACACATAAGCGGAGTCAAAACTATCAGTTAAGTATCTGGGCTTGCTAATGGACTCTAAGCTGAGTTTCTCGGAGCAAATTAAGTCATCGGCTAACAATAGCCGATGCAGAGACCCGTAGCAGCGGTCTCGGCAATTAGTCGACTAATGGTCATTCATTGAGGACCAAGTTCAACAAAAAGGCAACGGCTGATGAGTGCCGTGCAATCTACGCTTCAATATGGAGCAGAGATATGGAGTAAGGCTCTCAAGGAAGAGGAACTAAGAAGAAGGAGAACACAAGAAGGTTCTCAAGAAGGAGAACACAAGGAACTGCATGGAAAACGGCTGGGACAGGTGCAGAGACGAGGAGCACTGCGGATTGCATCAGCATACCGGACAGTCTCTGAGTCAGCGGTCTTGGTAATTGCATGGGTGAAACCCATCGCTCTCCTTGCTAGAGAGCGTAAAAGAATCTACCTCCGGAGGCACGAGGATAATAAATAAAATGTTGCTCGCGATGAAAGACGATGCACTCTCGACGAATGGCAACAATCATGGGAACGTGAGTTAAAAGGAAGATGCACGATTTGAGATTTTGGCGCAGTCGAACGCATGATGAGACTGACTTCTACCTGGCCCAGCTACTGAGCGGATACGGTTGTTTTCAGTCTTATCTGCGCAAGATAGGTAAGTCACGGTCTCCAGATTGCATATTCTGCATTGGTATCAAGGATGACGCCTGTTCCTTTCAAGCAGAAGATGGGACAAACAGCGCGATGATCTTATCGAAAAAGTGGGCGAGCTCCGTCCAGATAGCCTAAACCAAGAGATGCTGAAATCAGTTGGCAAATGGAATGAAGTGGCACATTACACTCCGGCAGTTCTAGCCACGAAAAAAGGTATAGTTGATCGGCTGGAGGCGTCGAGGGTGGAGGGTTTCCTTGTCTAGCAATCCTCCTCCTTTTTCCTTTCCCGCTGGAAAAGGAATCATTGTAACCCAAACGCACAAAAAGACGTGAAATCAGGAGGCCTAGTCCGAAGCAATGAGTCAAACGGTTCCAGGCTAGGCGCTCCAGTTGACAGGGGAGGTGTTTAGTCGGTAGTCCAATATGTCTGTTGTGGTACTGGGAGTCCGATACTAAGGGCGTAAATAGACTTCACCTCCCTACCCAAAAAAAAATAACTGATGGAAAAATTAAAACCGAATGAATACTGACCTTACTTTTCCATAGAACTTATATACTAGAGGTTGAAGTAAACATAATATTTTAAATATGAAGCATCAAACTGGAATATGTACTGAGAAAGTTTTTCGATTGCCAGGACATAGACAAAACAAGTTGCAAAAGGAGTTTGAGTTAATCCCGTATCAAAAGTTGGAAACTATAATCATTTTTAAAATAATGTCATTAAAAAAGTATTTTTCTTTAAAAAAGAAATAAAACGCGGCTACTTATCACCTTAAGGCCTTAAATGTTTAAAAAAAGCATTTTACAAGATACGAACAGAGATTCATGTAGACAATATATTCAAGCCCTTCCAAATGATCATGAAACCAAAATAGGGAATAGTCAACACCTTTGTGACTGAGGAACAAGGGAAAGAATCAAAGGATCCTTTGAAAATAAAATAGGTAAGGAGGGGACAACGCTTATAGCTTCTTTTTCCCGTTAACAGAAAATCTGAGAACTTGTATAACGACGGAAAACACGTCCTAAATAATGGGCTTTTTGGCTCTTGATTTTTCCGGCTATGAATTCTAAATAGGTCTCTGTACTTCAAGACGAGATAAGAGAATTTATTTTTATGTAACAATCCAAAAAAAGGGACCGATGTTCGTCTGATAGACTTCAATGGGCTAAGAAATATGTCGTTGCAATAGATATTAGTGCAATTAATTGAGATTCAATGAAGTACTTTCAAAGTTAAAATTGAAAATTTGTAATAAGACAATTGGGATTGCTAGGCAGTGACTGTGAATAACAACTGAACAATAAGAATTTCCACAACCCGACTACCATGTGAATACTTCATTTGTTCACGCTGCGATAGTCTTACTATCGGACCATAAAAATTTGATTGAAGCTTTTTGATTTATTTACATAAGTCCAAAATCAGACTCAAGTCAATCAAGTCACATTTTCCATGGTTCATTCAGTTGATTATCAAAGGACGAACACACTAACTTGCTAATTTCAACACTTTCCAGCATTCACTTCTAACAATAAGTCCAACGTCCATCTACGTGATTTTTAATCGCCGATAAAACCTGACAAATCTCTAATTCTCCGACTGTTAATGCTGAAAAATGATCTTTCATCAAATTACAATCATTAGCACCGGTGAAAAGTGGGTCGAGCAATTCAAAATTCATTTAACACCATTAATTGAATTATTTTCTAATACGAACGAGTAGTATCAATAACCATTTATAAATGCAATTACCAAGTACTTCTTGGCGTCGTCTCAACCGCAAAAGTAACAAAGATTCATCTTCATGTTGCAGAAATAGAGCGTTAAAAATTGGACAGGCCTCCTCTTTCGTTAAAATCATAAGAAATTACTTGATACCGTAACGGATATCATAAGAAGTAACTTGTGTTTGTTTCTTCGTTGTAAATAACGTTGAAATCACATTACTTGAATCTTAAGTGCTGTTAAACGTATCTGCAAGACATCAAACTAATCTTGTGTACATATTTCTACAGGATCTTTCGTTCCAGAACTATTTGGCTTTCGAAAAGTCTTGATCTAACATCTTTAATGAAAATTGCACATCGATGCTAACATATTCTCCATTCCACCGCGTTAATCTTGATTGTTAGGTTCGCTGTGCAGCGGCAGCTCTTGGGTTGGTCCATGCATGCGCAGCATCCACATTTGACAATCTCTTCACGGAAACCCGCTCTTAAATCGTAATCCGCCAGGTATGTCGTATGTGCGTTGTTTCAGAGAAAAGATCTGGTTTTGAAAGATACATCCAGATCATAGTCGCTGTGTTCGTTAAGCACTTCAGTAAACTTTACCTCGGCGACCATTATCGCTAGTTCATTGTTCAATTTAATGATTGTGGTTTCGAAATAATACGTGTTTATTACGAACAACTGAAATAAGTGCGAAATTCGTTTGTATTGTACATTCGACGGGCGATTAACCGAAAAGCAGGGGGCATTGATAATAGGGAGTACGCGTTCCGGCTAATCGCGAAGGCAGTTGCTGCCGACTTTTCGTTTCTTACCACTCTGCTGTGTTCCTTCGCGGCACTCGTGGTATCTTAACGCGCGTTGGTTCCGTTGTTAGTGTGTTAGTTGGTATTTCAGTAGCATCAACTCAAAAAGTATTTTTGCTTGTAGCTGAAGTACGTGAAGTTTTTTTTTCTGCACAAGGTACTAGTTGGATTTGCATTTCTTTAGTTTTACGAAGGAAACGAAAAGTTATTGTGCAAATTCGTCAAAAACCACTCAGCAAATCATCCGCGGCGCTAGTGACCTTATTGTATGGCTAAAAATTGAAAGTGTCGCCTACTAAAGTGGCCCGAAAAAAAGGCAAATCAGCTTATGCATATAATTGAGTCATAAAAAAGTGTTTGTGTGGGCTTAGAAGTTTATTGTGTAATCTTGGCCATTTAATGGAATTTATTTGATGCGTTTTTGTGCTACAATACACTGGATAGCTGGATTACCGTTCGTCACACATCTGAAGCAAAATTGATCAGAGATTTCGAGGTATGTAAAACAGAAAAAAAAGCAATCAATCATCTTTCCATGTTCATATGAAAGAATCGCTATTATTGTTATTTGTCTGTTGCCCATCTTTCTCATTTGATGCCACAACATGAATCATAGTACGTAAAGTGTATTAGAAGACGATAAAAAGTGCAAAATGTAATAATTATTCCTCGCATGCTCTCTTGTGTAATTGAAAACGGAAAGAAAGCAGCGGTACTGTCAGTCTTCTGTTATTTACTCACTTGATTGGAAAATCGTTTTCAATTTTCATCTACATCACACACAAGTTTCTGCTGTATCCACTAAGAAATTTATGTGCGCATAAGTTTCGAGCGAAAATAGACCCTGACAGTTTTACCATCTCGACATGAGCTTTTTGATTGCGAACAAAAGATAATTCTCCATTTCTTAAGAATATGTCTAGCACTCATCAACTGAATATCATACCTGCATCCCACAATGCGGCGTCTCCCATACAGTACAAAAGAAAGGCTAAAATTAGCATTTCATATTAACATCGCCGTTCGGTCTTTTGTTTCAATCCTCTTTTAGATTCAACCTACATTCAAGCAATCATGCTTTTCCCCTTATCTCCATTAATATATGATTATTGCATTTGAAACAGCAATTACCTTGTATTTATACCAAAAGTACATATTAAGAAGACAATTCCTATATGCTGATGTTGTGGCAGGTGCTTCGTATCCATCTGCACGCGTAAAAATAAAATACATGTTGTTCGCTTCAAAGCCAAGTTACTCGCTTAAGTCTTTCGTATTGTCTTGACGCCAGTTTGTCCTATCGTACATGTGTAGGAATGTCTTGTAATAACAGCTGCCCTGGCCGTGGCAGTTACAAGTGCCTTCTACTTGTGTCCTCTCGATTTCTCTTGAGCTAACAATTGCATTGCCCTATTGCATTCTAAAAATTTTTCTTCACATTGAGCGGTGAATGGCGTACAAGGAGTTTAACACGTTAAGTGCGGCAGGTTGTTAATGATTGCGTAAGTGGTTGTTTTTGTTTTTTTTTTGGATAAAACGAAAATGATAATAATAGTAAAATTCAACTTTAAAAACGTATAGGTGCTTGCTAAAAGTTTTAAATACTCTGCATTTGAAAAAAGATATGAAACCAATTAAATTTTTGAGTTCGTTGAATATTATAACAACTTTGTACAATGAAATGCATTTGATAATTGTTGTACTAAAACTTTTCGAGTGACTTTTGTCATTGACACGAAATTCCAACACGTAGGTGGTGGACAGTAAAGTAAACTATTAGGCTTGCACCAGTAACCTCTAGGATATTAGTGTCAATAATACAGGCAAATGGTTTTATGACAACAGTAACTGAACTTATGTTAGGAGATACTTTTAACACCAATTCTATCAAAATAAAAATGTCGACCCTAAGGAAGTGGTCACACGAACAAATTTTTGCATCAATATTCTACTCTTGACTACTTTTTACAACGATACTTAACTGTTCTGTGTTGTGATTTTGACGTTGTTGACACTGTGTTTGCCGGTCATGCTTCGACAATTGTCTTAAGAAAATGAAAAAAAGATCCTGAAGATTTTGAATTGCTGAATATTGGCATCAAATCCTTCCAAAACATATTACAATCAAGTCTAGTTAGAAAGAAGGATTACAATATCTAAGTTCAAAACAGATTGCTATTGAACCCTGTCTGAAAGTGTAAGACCACCTTATCTGACGGGAAAGCATTGTATTAATTCGTTAAATAATTAAAAAAGCCGAATGCAGACCCACAACGGCGAATGTCTCTCAGATTAGTTTGTTCACCATCAAGTTTTACACAGTCTGTTAGGTGTCACCACATGTTTCAAGCTGCCATTTCTTGCGGCTGCAACAGGTTCTTTGCCAAAGAATTGGTTACCGGCATGGGTCTTTATCAGGCTGATTACAGACCTAAAATTCCAAAATTATTGACCAAGCACTTGACTTTAAGCGTATGCAGAGTTGCAGAGCACGTCAATAACTATGAATCGGCTTCCTACTACAACTTTATACGTTTTTCTCTGTCAAATACCCTGAATCTGGCTTCATATAAAAACAACAAGGACATACAGCAGCTGTAATCTTCCTTAAAGGCGTCTTTTCCTATGAAATGTAACAAAATTAAATTGGACCAAATATCCATTTTTTCATCATTTGGTGGGTGCATTATGTACAGAAACTCAAAACTCATTAATTTTAGATTCGAATGCAACTCGAATTGAATGTTTTAAAATTTATTAAAATTATTTGATTGTTCAAATAGCCCAAGTTTATTTCTTTTGTCGAAATATATGGGATAATTGTCATTGTTCTCATCAAAAAAATGGTTCTGCTTCTGAATATGAAGCATCAACTTTACCAAAATCGCTTACTGAGGCTGGATAATCATGGTGCAACGTCTTTCATAAACTTAATTTAATTTTTTAAAACGCTTGATGTTGATGGACTGGAATTGGCGAGTACTGGAGCACCAGTCATCGAACGACATGAAGCTCATAAAAACCGAAATCAGTGACTTCATATCCCGATGTGAAGTGAACGAATCCATTGGATAGACCGTTCAGAAAATAAATGTCAAGAAACTGACTAAATTGGTTTCGTCCGGGTCGATCCTGGCAAGGTTCTCAAATGGACACATGAGAAGAGTTAGGTACTGACATGGTGAACTTCGCTATGACACTCAACACGTCTGACTCGGGTTCATGTATGTCCCAAGAAAAATCAGCAGAACATGCTGTTAAAAATAGAGGTCGACACGAGCTCCAACGCAAAGTCCAACGGTCTAGAATCAGGGATGAGTCATATATTCCTAACGGTGGAGTATAGGTCGGCAAGGAAACTTCTTTACGGGCTACTCAACAAAAGGAAGTCTTTATGCGGGCATCAACAATTTGAATAGGAATCCAAAACGTCTGGGCCCAAGCAAGCGAGGCTGTGTTGATGTATTGATTCGGAGGCGCTTGCTTCCACTGCACTCTGACTTTAGAACTGAAATGATCTCCGATCGACACCATCATCAAAGTAGGTGACAAAATTGAAGATCCAAAGCGTTCAACCATCAATGTAGCCATATTAACCCACCCATGACGCTTGATGCTAGAAATTTCTTTAATTCTGAATGATGGACCAACATGTTAGGCTTTCTTAAAGGAACTTTTAATGTGTCTGAAATATGAATTCGAACATTGTGGGTAATCAAGACTGTCTAAGGGATGAAAGAGTTGATCTTCAACTTCATGGAAGCCAGAGCAAGACGCGCTAATTTCCTGTGACTAACGAGCTCGGTATTGATCCGAGCTTCTAGAGAGTTTTGTGTTATGAACGTTTGAGTTGCTGTTGTTGGAGAAAACGTGCTTGATTGGCTATACAGACGATGTTGTTGGTGTACTTTTCGGAGCTAGGCAACATCAACATGATGCAATTGAAACGAGACGCGACATTGAATCGAGGAACGAAATAGATAATCCATCGTTAATTCCCTAGTGGTCGGAAAAACTGAGGATGTCATATTGACAAAAAATTAGTTCCTTAAATTTATTTCTTTCTAGAGTGACACTGTGATTGTCGAGTGCAAGTGGATGTTACGATTCAGGGCTCCATAATTCACTCGACTTTGTCATAGCTTTACAGGACATGGTCGAAGCGGAATATCGGCGCTCAGTCATCTGATGGCTAACGTCAGTTATTTTACCTTGAGCAAAAAACGCCTACTGAGAAACATAGCAGGAGTTGGTGTTCCTATAAGACTTAGAAGTTTAGGCTGATCTTTTCAACAGGGAGTCGGAATGGAAGTAGTAGACACAGGCAGAGCAGTAATGATCTTTGTAGGTTTCGACACCATGCTATCTATGAGCCTGTAATAATGATTATAGTGGAATCAGCACTTGTGGGAATTTGTGCTGAAGAGCGAAGATGAATCTTCTTGTAAAGGGAACAGGACACAGTGGTTTCGAAATTTTAGTACCAGCAAAATGTGGTATGGAGATATATAATCAGATATGTCATATCAATGCATTGTGAATTATTCATCGACAGCATACTAGGATATTCGATTGGTGAATTATGTGGCTTGAAACTTTTTCCCAGTAGATATGTACGAAATATCATAGTATGCTCTAGAAAATCAGCCATCGGTAAAATCTTTTCCATCCTTTCCTAAACTGAAAATAGGAAACATCAAATCCACACAAAAACATGTCTTGTAAGTTTTGTACACCACTTTATTGCAGCTGACACGGTCCAACTGATGCTGTTTTAGCTTATCCCAATCAGTGCTTCACAGCCACTACTAACAATTAGCTGCAGTTACAGCAAAAAAACTGAAGTGGTACTTTTTAATTTATTGGGGCTCTAAAAATACGTTTTTGCAACATGCTGACGAATAAATTTTAATATGAATGGTGATTTTGTCTTTGATTTTGTGTCTCATAAATTAATATCCTTGGCAATTAAGAAAGATAATTCCTTGGCGGGTAAGAATTCAGCTCTTGTTTACGATATGGGTGAGGCACAAGAAAGTACTCATATTAGGTTAAAGTCGAGTGGAATCGTGCTTCAGTATGAAACACAAACTACCTCTCTTGATCACAGTGTTTCATACAAGTATGAAATAAGATATTAAATGGAATGCCTCTCCCTTTCATTGAACGCTTTTCTTTGACCTCCTTTTTGGGGCTCTCTCAAATAGTTGACAGAAGTATCTCCTGTTATTAGTTTTGTTTCACTATGCAAATTTAAAATTTTATGCACTCCTACAATTTGATCGTTGACATCATGCCACGAAAATAAAAGGAATATCAGTTCAAAAGCAATGAAAAATTTCTAATTTTATGGAAACTACCTGCTCGACATGTGTTGCAGCCACAAGACAAATCAAATTCATCAGTCCAAAAATGTCATCATAACTTCCTTCTTCTTATTAAAAGACTTTCATCTGTTTTTGCTCATTAGTTAGTAAAATTTTTTCCCAAAGCATAAACTTAACAGTGGAATGGTGAAAATTAAGAAGAATCAGCATTCATCAGTCATAGAAAGTGAAGACTGTATTTAACATAGAACAATGAAAAAAAAAGCACGTCGTGGTTTTCTACATCATCTTAACAACGTCACGCATAGTGAAGAAAAACAAAAACAAAAAAATTAAATTACCACTAACCGCAAGAAAAACGTATAATGAAATTAATATCATTACCAAGATATTTTTCACCACAATTACATCTTCACTATCGCAGATAATCAGTGGCTACAGATTCAAAGTTTGGATTTGAAATTTTCCAACGTAACGAAATTTCCCACATTGCAATTGAAATTTTCATCGATGCCAGCCATCTCATTAGTTAAATCGTTGCTGTACTGTTTCGCAGCGGAACAGTTAAATCTTAAAAGTATGTTTGCATTGCCATTACCGATTCTGTTGATGGAAAATGCTTGGGCCTGGAAAATCTAATGGCGAGTTGAATTCAAACCATGCGTACGTTAAGTTATTTCCAATTACGAAGAACCAGTTTCCGAATGAATTGAGAGCTTTGTGCGAGCAATAAATTCATGTTGAGCTATGGCGCTACGTCCAATATAATGTCTAGTCTATGCCTTACACATGCTCGTATGCATAATCTATTCTGAAAATAGTTTATGCAGTGGCCTCGCGCCGTGAATTTGTTCAGGTAATCTTAATTTATTGTTAATAATCAAACGTGAAATATGCATTATTTTGATTTTTTGAAGTGTGTAAAAAGAATTGATTCGATGTAGAATTAATGCTAATTGTTTTATGATATCACGGTTTTATTCAGTGAACTCATTTCCGAACCAGTTTCACGAAGGTTGTAATGTGGGTAATCTATTGTAGACTTTTATTCTGTTAAAAGCATTAAAAACACTCTAAAAGTGTTTGCTTGGACACCATTAAAAAATATATTTGCATATTATTATCCTAAATGATAAATGCTGAATAACTTTCAACTCTTGTTCGAGACGTTAACAACAGGATTGTCGTCAATTTTCAATTCCAGAAAATTCCATTAGCACATATTGAATAAAGAAGAGTTTGGGGTGCGTTTCTTTATCATATCGAGTCTATTAAATGAAGCTCATCAATCTCTGTTAGCAAATTCAGGCCATAAATCGTGAATGAAACAAAGTCAAATCGAAAGACTTAAGCGAGTAACCTGTCAAATGGTAAAATGAATAAAAAACAAGGAAATGAGAAAAGGCATAACAAAAAGTATTTTGAAAATCGTTTTATCAATTTAATCAACTCATTCTGCTTTAAGGAGACAAAAAAAAACTTTCTAATCAGCAACATTAGCATGGCCATTTCCAGTGTGTCTATATGAGTTGATGAGTTGTTCATATGAATTTCTTGCAGATTTTACGAGTTTTGTTAAAAAGTATCTTGTGGATCAAATTGTAAAAGAGTTCACCTACAATATAGTATATAGTAGTTAGGCAGCTGCACTTTTCCATTGAGACATTGCAATTTTTTTAAAGTGTTTGTTAAGTAAACACCTTTTGTTACGTAATATAGTTATCCTGCCACATCTTTTTCACAAACAAGCTTTTACTTCATATAATTAACAAGAAATCTTTGATTTTCTGTCCATAGACATCACTGAGCTTTGCTCTTGAAATCCATCTTCACCAGGTAACTTTTAGCCTTCGAAAATTTCGATTTAATAATGTTTGGAACCGAAACAGTCTTATTTGAGAACGTGTTAACACTGGTATATTTTCTTCTATGCTATTGTACTGTTTAGCATAATTTTGAGCAATGTTCCCCGCGTAATATAATCAAATTCACGTTAGAAATGGTCGTAATATTTTTCATCCACATATTTCGGCACATGACACTCCTCTCCATCTTCGCCGCTGTCACTGACTAGAGATTAACAACCATATTGACTCAAATTCGCTGCCAGAATTGCCAGAATGAAGAATCTATGCATGAAGCTTTCTCCATGGGCTGAGAAACTCGATCCATACCATTGCTAGCGTTTTTGGGATTCTGAACGAAAAATTCAGAATTTGAAGTTCCTTGCCATGGATACGAGTGTACTTGGAATATTTCTCGGTACTAAAACCTCAAAAAAGTCTCCCATTACGAATTAAGATGGTTATCAAGGTGTCCTTTATGAGGTCTGTGAGTCGTCTATCGGTCGGTGAATCTTTCCGGCCTGGCTTTTCCTTGAGATTTACTCATAAAATTCGGAAATCTACATTTGAGTACTCAAGGAACCAAGAAAAGCAGCTCTGCAATTACTGCACTAAATTTTAAAGGCTCAAACATTTTGTTGCAGACGAGAGAAACGACTAGCGCGCAGATTTGATGAATCATTTCTACAGAAAATGAACTGTCATATTTACTTGATACTACACAAAGAGTGCCAATACATGACAATATGTAAAGTCAGTAGACCCATCAACACAGTCCAATTTGAGTAATTCAGATGCCAAAAACGAAACTCGTATAAATTTTTTTCTGTTTTCCCACGAAAAAAATGGGCATTGACCCATGCAAACAAAATTTTGCATTTAATTAAATCAAAAATTAAACAAGCAACTGAGCTACTGAAGATTTAAGTTATGTTAAAAATTTTAAGTGCTCGAGTTCAAGTTATATTCTCACTGTGACTGAAATTCTGCTCAAGGCCTCAAAACGGCAGCGCTTTATTATATCTTAAGTATTTGAATATGATAATTATGATATGTGAATTTGTATTCGTAATGCCAGACAATCAAGTCGACTACTTGAGCTAAGGACCCCAATGGGGTGGGTTTGCAAGGTTAAACGTGATTCCGCCGAGATAGCTTTCTAGTCTACCTTTGGTCTTTATATGAGCTGGATTTAACTCAAGTCCATATCTTCTCAAGTCCATAATATCTTAGTGAACTGCAGCACCTTAGCAACAAATAGAATAACGATAATATATTTATCACACCATAGTATCCACTTTCACCAAACGCCATTCTCATCATTCAGCAATGTGTTATATGACAGAAATTCTTTTCTTTAATTGACGTTACCAATATGGGTTATTAGCATCGTCAGTTGAATAATACTGTCCTTCACATTTGTTTGCATGCATCGCACTGCGCTCAGTCTTCCAGAACTGCCAAATCTATTTATTCCAGGAATAGCGATTGAACAATGGGTGGCTTTACAAGATTATTTTTGATACCGTGGTCATTGTTTGAGGAAGTCCTGGAAGTTTGAAAGTTTGAGGAAGTCCTTGATAAAGTATGATTATTTGTTTTGTTGCTTGGCCACCTCAGTGGCTCGTAACATTTTTTCAGACACGTAACGATATGTATTTGAGTCATTCTTTACTACAGCTCACGTTATATTTCATGCTTTTCTGAGTGTTCTGTATGGGAGTAAATAGTTTAAATTGTACATAACACGAATCTATACGAATGACACATATCCCGTCTTGTCCAAGCATGACATTGAGGCATTTACACTACACTCAATTTCAATTAGGACAAAATAGCGTTGCCATGATTATGACCATGGCTATAAGAGTGTTGGACGTTACCAAGGTAATATTCGTGTGAAAATTCAATTTTAGGATACTTATTGTGGTTAATTTAACTCCACTTTTATTATGTTCTGTTATAGCGCGAAAAATCCACAAATTTTCTATGGGAAAAATAGCAGAACCATGACTCAGTCCATCATTTTGACTATAGAATTTTGTCAATATGCATGGCTTGGGTAAAAATTTAAATTTTTAAATGAATAAAATTAAAACCCGAGTCGCAACAAGAACCGTTAGTTTCAGCAAACAAATTTTAAGAGTTAATTAATTATCTGTTCTTTTGTATGGCGCGCAATAGATGAATAAATTAATGACCTATTCTACTAATCATATTATAACTCCAATGTCAGCGACCTCGCCTTGCGAAAATTTCTCGTTTTCACCGAAATATGTAGAATATGTCTCTGTAATGAATTCAAATGTCTTGTTTTAAATATATTTTAACAACTTCACAATCGCTCGCATTTAAATCTTCTCAAAAACATGTTTCTGACTAAATTTGCATACTTTAGTTTTGTCAAAAATAAAAAAACAAATAGGCCCGACACTAAACCCGGACATTATAAATTCTTCAAATATGAAATTAAAGCAACTTTTGACGCTTGAGCTTCGCTCCTGTATCTTGAAGATCTTAATGCTCAATTAACTAATTCCAAACAAAAATTACCATAAAATCATAAAGGAAAATCGTGTTTTGAATTCGGTTGCAAAACTTGATGCCCGTCTTTTACTTCTTCTTTTTCAAGTTTTTCATCTTCTTCTTTTTGAACCAGTTGAGGTCGAATTGTGTAAGTTTTTCTTTTAGTCTAGAAATTTACTATAAGAGCAAAGCTTACAGGTTGGTAAAACTTGAGAAAAAGGTCGTTCTGGCGCTTCATTTTTCTCTATATAGACTAAGGTGACTACGAAAAATAATTATCAGACACGTTGAGAAACCCAGTTGAAGCAGTTTCCGCCGTTAAAGGTGTTGCGAGCAATGCAAACAATAAAATTCACAGAAAAAAAATGATGTTAGTGAGAAGGAGGTGAAAAATGTAGAAATTTTCAAGCACTTGTGATCTAACTTCATTGTATTGCGAGCAGTTTTTCGTCGTTGTTCTTGGAAGAAATCTGAAAGTTGGGTCACTTGGAGTTGGTGAAGTATTCGGATGGGCTTGAATTGTGCATAAAACATAAAATACAAACATGCTGTAATGTACAAAAAACCTTCCCAGGCCTTTGTCACAATGTGCCACAATGTACCAAAATGTGAAAGTTTGTAGCTTCCAACAATTAAGTTTTATCTTACAATTTGCACATGAAACATTTCAAACGAATTTCCACATGCATGCAATCTAGTCGTACATTTCGTCATTAAATCCAAAGCTAGAAAAAATAAATTTGAGTAATCACGAAAGAAATAATTAAACTAACTCCGAAATTATAACAATTTACAGGAAATCTAGATCTTAGTGAATCTCTCTTTGACGGAAGATTGCGTATGATAAAATCAACTGACCGCTATGAGATCAACCAAGGAGAACCTTTCCATCCTCTTTGAAAGTAGAAACAAATTTAGATGCTTCGAGACGATCGATAAATTTTCCAAGTTGATGAATTATCTGTAATACAGCTCAACAGGGGATCACAGTTGAATGCCAGATGGATAAACGATTGAAAATAATAGCGGAGGTCAATTAAATGGCAACAAACCAAAATCCACGAAAAAACTTACTAATTGCTTGCAATCGACATAAATGACTGCGGAAATTGTTCCAAAGCTAGGTCAAGAGAGAATTCAGGGCAAGACAGATTTCATTTAATAGTTCCTTTTCGATTGTTTGACTTCTTCCTTCGTTACGCAGAACACCAAAATAAAGACTTCACACAAAACCTGGGCATCCAAGATAATAATGAAAACAAAAAACCAAATATGATCTTGGTTAGAAAAAAATCTACTCCGAAGAATCCTTAAATTCATTAAGTATCTGTTCCCAGACATATAATTTAACCCTAGTTCGTCTCGAACTGAAGGCGTGTGAACAGATACTTAAGCAAGACTACATGTAGAATTGCAACCGCTTCCCGCATGCAAAACATAAAATTAATAAAATTATATCTTTTGTTTTATGATGTCTTACCAAACTTCACTAACGAATGCTTCGGTCCATAGATTGATTGTCTTCGTTGCAGACGCTCAGCTCAAAGCATTATTCTGAATTGTTTAATTTCAGTTAAATTTTATTAACTTTTTTCATCATAATCGATTTCCTTTTAACGGATTTTCATGCATTATGCGATATTTTAATGGTTTAGTTATGCAAATCTATTAGTTTGAATTGATGTGGCCAATCTTTAATGAACCCTTTGGAATCGGATTAATTTTTTATTGGTTTGTGATGTATCTGATGTGAAATTTTATACATACATAAAGCAAACATAACTTTGAGAACGCCGAGTACGTTTTTTCTTACCCTAGGGATGGAAGGCTTTGTTTCTTCCATTATGATAGACGTAAAAAACGCAGATTCGTTATTGTCCTCTCTTTTAAAATATTTCCAGCAGTAATGGAAATGTTGTTTGTTTGCCTTCAGCTCGAATGATCGTCCTTCCCCTTCACTCTCACTTTTCATTTCCGACTTAAGAAGTGTGTTTTGTCAAGCCAAAGCACTTATACAGCTAACAAAAGGAATAAATACATTATTCAATTCATTTGTCATCGGGATTCATGATGATAATTCATCTTACAAATCATTTCCCAAAAAACTGTTTATCTTTTGAAGCCAAATTAACAGATGCTCATTTTTGACACTCTGTTTTGAAACAAAGAGAATTCAAGCTCGAGCGTCTTCCTTCAAAAGGAACAAACGGTCAAACTCGCAAGGTCCAACTAATACGGCGCGTGGAAAAATTCTAATGACCCACTTTTTCCATTTGGGAAAAATTTCCAAATGCGTCCATCTAAATCCATTAATTTTTGACCGGTATGGCAACCAGTAGTCAATCTTTGGGCGGAGAGAAAATTATAATTTGTGACTGATCACATATTCTAGATCTATTTGGTTCACGTTACCTTCATTTGAATCATTTACTGTTTGAATAGGTTTCCTGTGAGCATCTGATCTAATTTTACTAGCTCATCATGGGTTACATCCTTCTGATTGCACCAAGTACAGAGCGTTACCTTGGCAGTAAGCATATTTTGATTCGTCACTGATTTTGCAGATTTCCTCCGCTTCACCCATAGTTTCTCGTACTTCGGGTTGACATACAAAATCCACCATCATCAGTGAGCAATGCGCTATAAAGTGTGCGAAAAATGTCTTTATTTTAGAGCGCTCCACCAGCATTCCAGGCATATGTACCACCTTTCAACATCTCGTGGCCTGTAACGTCTGATTTCCTTGCCTTTAAATGAATCTGAATGGTTTTTATCACCTTCAAATTGTTTCTTATGTCGTGTTCGATGACGGTGCAAGTTTTTCTCGCGTTTGACACGAGTTTTCATCGAGTTATAGCTTTTATTCCTTATCTTCAGACATTTGCCGCTGTCCCGGACTTCTGTATCATATGGACGAAAATTGCCTCTTTCAAATCGCACCCACATACTTTCTTCTATTGAATCATATTCAGGACAAGTTTTCTGCAACAAACGATCATTTTCAGTGGTAATTTTCTTTTGGTTCAGGACGAAAGCAAATGTTTCACACAACTGCTCAGTTATTTGCAACATAATTTGACATTTTCAGGGTGAATACAACCTCTTACATACGACAAAATAAATTAGAAAAATTTACAACTTTGACACTTTCGATTGTAACGGTACTTTTAAATTTCAATAAAATGGTATGGCCCGATAAAATAAGTACTACCAATGCCATCTAGCAATAAACGCACATTTTTAAGTCATGGTAGCAATATTTGTAGTAGAAATTGCAAATTGTAGGTTGAGCAATGAATATTTTAATATTTAATATAATGGTGATACAATGGTTGAGGCGTTTTTGACGGATTGCCGTGTTTGATGTTTCCTGTCGTTCTGATTGAAGCACAATATGCAAGATATCATAAAATAATGGATACAAAGAAGATCAGGTGAACAAATAACAACGAACTGCAAAACACACAAGAGTCCAGAAAAGAAGAATAAAGCGAAGAGTAGCCTCCGACAGTAGCATTGACATCCTCGGAAGGGGGGGGGGGTATATACAAATACATACATGTGTTAAATTTCTTGAACGATTTGACATACAAATTGTTCAAGAAATTTAACACAATCAGAAATATTTACTGAAGTATCTTTTAATTCGTTAACTATCTCTTGTCTTATCTCTGTCAACGCAGTCTTCTGAGCAAGGATCTATTTGGAAGGAGTATTATGCAAAAACTTAAATGAAGATGACGAGCCTGTGCATGCGACTATAATTATATCGGATAAAATGAGAACGAGATTTAGAAGGGACACTGTAATTCTTTGAAAGCTAACGTGTAGTATTCCCGATAAAATACCAAGTCGAAATCATTTGTAGTTATGGAAATTTGTCATTTCTTTAATAGTGATCAATTCAAGCCTTGTAGAACTGTTGGTCTTGATCAGAATTTGGTCAAGATCATGTTCGTGATTACCTCGAGCAGGTTTCAAATGAAGAGATGTTAGCAGCAGATATGGAAAATTTCAAAAATCTTGATTTGAGCGGTGTATCAGTCTCTAGATTTGATTTTGGTTTTTTTGCTGGAGAACAAACCAACCCGTTTCCTGCAAATGCACCAGATCTTTGCGTAAGTTTTGAGGTAAACTTCCTTTCGCAGTACCTTAAAAATCATCATACAACAGAAAACTAGTTCATTCGTCCAGAACTCCAAGTTTGTTTATTCGAAAATGGCTTGATAGCTCGGACTCATTTTGGACTTATATCTATATCCATATTCAAATATGCTTACCGAAAAAGAAATGTTAAAGGAGGGGCGAGGAAGTATGGTAGAACGATCGGTTTCAGCAACGTGAATTCAATTGTTACGAGTCGTGGTTGTCCAGCGTGCATCTCAGGTACTCCTAGGAGCTGAAAATCCACTACATCCAGATTGTCTGGCACGACCATTGTTGAAGACGTACCAAAGGCTTTGCCACAGCTTTCTGTATTCATACACTTTGGGCTCTGAATTCAATTGATAACATTAAGAAATAAAGGACATTTTTTTCTCGCTCTTTCATAATCCAATGTACTAGCAGGATCTTAGAACTGTAGTTCTGCGGAAGCTTTCAAACTTCAATGACTCGGAAAAGACTCCGGAAGCGTGCATGGGTGCATCTGATTGACCAGTTGACAAGAAGGGATAGCCACGAAGACAGTTGGGAAGAGCCGGTTAGTGCTGGTCAGTTTTGTCTATCATACGTCTATAAGCTAGTTCGTAATCGGAAAACGTTATAGATGGGCACCAAATACTAGAGCGACTGTAAAGCTTAAGCCATGATGATGGGCTAGGTCATTCTAGCTTGTGGACCTCCTGTTTTCTTATAACAAAAGGGTTATATATAATATTGAGTCATAACGAACTGACGGGAATATTTTCTTAGTTGGACAAAAAACGTTCTCATTTTCTGCGTTTAAATTCTTTGTCAGAAAACTCGTCGAAATATCACAAAATGACTGTGTCTGCATTAAATTTTGTCGGCGCCATGTGGAGCTTTCCACACATCAATTAAGAACCTGCGATCCATATGTTACTCGTGCAAAGATATGCATTGCATCGTTGCATCTAAGAACAGAGCCGAGTTTGTTTAGTCATATTTCACGAATTATTTGCATAATTTAACATATTATTACGGTTATCTATATGCAGTTCGCTGCACTTTCCCACCGACTCCTTACGCCTCCTATTTCCCGAGGAGCAGCATCCATGCGCTCACTACATCGACGCGTCTACAATCTTCCGCGTCAGCATAAAACCGCCAGCATAACATGATGCATTAACGTTTTAATGTATGTGGTTCACTAGAGTGTGACACCTTACAACAACAAAACAATCAAACGTTGTTTTTTTTTCTTCTCATAAGTATCTTTTATTCATGGTTCACTGTGTTCTCATTCTACCCTTATTGTTGTTAGTGTTACTGTACTCGGATAGCAATTTTGTTGCTATTGTTATTGTTGGTGTGCTGCTCAATGCTTTTTACAGGTGTTGTTTTTCTATGTTAACGTCTTTAAGCGTTTGAACTCGTTTCTTTTCTAGTGAGTAGCATACGCGACCAGTGGTGCTACAGTCTTTCGTAAACTTGATAGTGATGATGCAAAGTACAGAGCTAATGAATTTCAAAAATTTAATTATATTTCAAACGGTTGTCTCATGCATGCAATTATGAACAGATTCCAAAACTTGACCGCGAGCTGGACGCAAGCACTTGCGTATCTATCAAAGAGAATGCTGGTAAGTTTGACTAAAAAAATTAGCATTTGGCCTTCGATTATTCATTTCTCAATGATACCGTGCTAACGAAAGCATAATATGCGGTCGATATTCGGCCGCCATTAGACATGCATCTATAGAATGTATTTACATAAGGAGTTAGTAAATTTTGGCGTTGTCGTTCATTCACTCAAGAAAATCCCTCGAAGATCTGAAATGGTGTTCAAATAATTTTGCGTTTCACTGTGGATATAATAGATCTTAGTATATTTGCGATCGTGCTGAGCGTAGGTGTAATAGGGAGGGAGATTCCGCGGCTTCAACATTCAGCATTCACTGTATTACTTCCTATATGACTGGATAGGTATTATATGCGACTTACCCTATTCGGGAAATCTATGTTGCAATTGTTGTTTAAAAGACGATCGTTGGCTTTTTCTCAGCTGTTCTTGCTTCTGCCTCATTCGCCTATCAATTGTTGAACTATATCCCACACCGCGATAGAACCGTTGATCCACTGAACGACCCAGTGCGTGTTCCGTTCTTTGACCAGGGGTTAAGTCGTCGCGAACAGCTCGGATCCCGTCCGATTTGTGTTTGTACTCGTTAAGAAATCTGCTATTGCCAACACTCGCGAATCATTTAGTCCTCGAATGCCTAAAATTTCATCACGAATTCTGCGAGCACGTTACGGGTCTACCACGACGGAAGGAGCTGCGATTTCCAAGGAATCTCGCGATTGGAATACGCGATAGCGGACGAAGAAGCGTTACACCTCGTAAAATCAATCAATTAGAAGTGATGAATATCTAATTGGTTTTTCGGATTAATCAAAAAATCGACAAGGCCACGACGGGAAAGGGCGAAAAGTTCCATTGATTATTGATAAAGCCTGGCTGCCTTACAAAATCAGTGCGCGGTCGTTAGTGTGACTGATTGCGAGTGTCACCTCCTACACCTTCAATAAATTCGTCGAGATTCCATACAACCGGACGTGATCGCCAGGCATCAGATATTGGTTTCCTTACAAGGAAGTGTATGCTTGGCCAAAAAGAAGTTAATGAAAATTTCAAGTCTGTGTGTATGAAGTGAAGTGTTAGCAGCTATAAATTATACGCAAGTGATTTAGTGACCATTGAATGGTACAATCCATTGATATTCAGATCGGATTCGTCTAACCGAAATATGTATGACGCGATCCATAGTGCAGTGAGCTCCACGTTATGAAAATGCATGATCCAAGTGCGTATAAAATGTGTCATATTTGTCTGCATTTAGTTGAGAGGTGATAGCATAAGAAAATACCAAACACTTAATGAGATAGTCAGGATTGCGCGGTTTACTCCTCCATTACCCAAGGTCTAGGCAGTTAACAGACAGAACTTTTCATGCCTCAGCAATTCTTCTGCAGAGTTCATCATTAAACATTACTTGAATATGTTTTCCGCTTCACGCTGACTAATTTCCTCGGTGAAGTTTAAGGCTTCATACGAATTATATGAGCAATGAATTTATGATTGCCAATTTTTCTTTTACTTCTTTCTTAAAAACAGACAAACAATTTAGATGCCGACGTAGATCGGGCGTCAGTTAGCAGGAGAACTTCATATACATTGAAGGTTTTCCAATAAACAAATCTGTTGCGGAAAGGATTAAGATAAAGGAATAAAGAATTCGAAAGTTTTTTTTGATCATTTATTTATTTTTTTAATTTTAATTTTTCTCTCTTCGTTTCTTAATCATTCAATTTCATTATTTGATTACAAAATTTGAGTACATTGGAAATACTCAAATATCGGACTAACTTCGCTTCAGATAGGTCTCCGTAATCCTTTTTGGAAGTAGAACTCAAAATTTTATATAATCAAAAACCAGACTCTTTTGTTGAAGTTAGTCTTAGGACCTAATCCTAATCAACAATTAAAATTTAAGGTCATTAACTTGAAGGAATACCTGATTAAATTAGGTATTCGTTCAAGATATTAGGAAGGAACCTGATTAAACCTTTTTTCAAATATTGAACATTTCAAAATCAATATCAATTTCAAGTAGAAAATAATGTCCTTAAGCCATATTGCTCATCAGAACAGGTGAAAGCCAAAAAAGAAAAAAACTGTACGTTATCCTGTAGAATAAAACTCGTAAAAAATTATTTTCCCTTCGTAAGCATGCTTCGTGCCCCCATAATTCACAGTCTAGGTTTTTAATCTATGGTTAATCTCTGATGTCTAGAAAATATAAGTTATACCAAGAAAATCACTTGGAATCAGAAACATTCCATCCATTAGGACCATTTTTAGAAATGCCACCGAAAAACTTCTTATTTTCTCCTTTGCAGTTTGTAAGTCTGAACTGTGTCGTTTCTTGGTCTTCACTTTGCCGTTTTATCCTTTAAATTTTTGCCTTTTCCTACAGATACCGACTTTTATTTCCTTATATTACCATTTTTAAAGAGTATTCATCATCATTGTCAAGGCTCTGCAGTCTATCACGAATCTTAGTCCTTAAATTACCCCGACTCCAACTTTTTCGATCCTTCAACTGTATCTAGTAATTTTAGAACTTGAGCAGCTTCATATTGTCTTCATCGTTTAAGCGTTCTCATCCTTTTCGAGTTTTACCTACTAGACTTTGTCCTTCGTTCTACTCGTTAGTTACCTGTTTTCCTGATTTACGCCCTCATTTACGTTGCAGATGTATTTTTGTTGGTATCACTGAACACAACCTCTATCTGATCAGAAGACTAGACGGATTTTTTTCCGACTTTCGGTGTGGAAGCGTCGTTTCTTTATCTTTCAGAACAGAGCTTGACAGAGCTCTGATCTAGAGCTCAATAACTCCTGACAGTCGGAGCAGTGGTCAAGTGGAGACTGATGGCAGGATTCGACAGCACAGTTGTAATTGTTATTTAGAAAGAAGCATTTTTCGGGCCTTAGTGCTCCATTTATTTCAACTTCTCACCGTCGCTTACACTATCATTGGCCACTGATTACACTGACTAAACAAACAAAGGAAGAGATTCCTTCCAATGAACAAGCCTTGAGATTTGTTTGGTATGAACATGAAGTGATTAATGTCGGTTCCAAAGCCATCTGCCTCGGTTTTTTCCTTAGGACAATTTCTGAGGTCAGGAAAAATTAGAATTAATGTAAAATAAAAAGTCCTGGTCTGTTGCTGGTCAAATTGCGGAACAGACCTCAAAATTCGAACGATAACTCTTCGGAACATACGGATAGATATAGGTTCTAGTTTCATTAGGTATCACTTTCCGCATTACAGATTTGTTCTTGCAGGATGTTATTTTTTGATAGGGTATACTGTATTGTTGGTCATTTTCCATATGTATAAAATCGTGATCTTTCAAATCATCCCTGTGAATTGGGTATAACAATTTTGTTACACCTAAATTAATAATCGGCCATGCTACTCCCTTTTTTAATGTATCGTCATAATCTTAATTTATTGCTGAATTGTGTTTTTTTTCTGTATGTTTTTTTAAATACGGACAAATGAAAGCAAGCCTTGGAATCCAGAAATAGTCACGTCCTATATTCTTTCCGATCTAGTTTTGTGGAAATCATTCTGATGAAGATTCAATTCACCTGAATATTTTTTTTATTGAACAGTGAATCACATCATATTAAGTAGAATCATGATTATAACGTGCAACAAACGGCCTTTGAGTAGAAATAAAACTTCTCAGCATTCAATAAATCAATTGAAAAATTTCGAAACGATGTGCTAGCACAAGACTTCTCATGACTTCTCGACAAGACTGGTTGATAAGCTGACAGCTGGTGTCAAATTTTTCAAAGTCAAAGCTGGTGTCAAAATATTCAAAGATGGCCGCTTCAAGTTATTCAAATTATATTATTGTTTCTCGAGGACCTTTTTATTTCGGAATGATCTCCTGTATTTTCCTTGCTGTATTCTCGGTTTTATTCATAACGAAGATGTTTTAATGAGTCAACATCGACCGCATCGATGAGGAAGTCCAATTTTTAATTTTTTTTCAACTTTCCAAACTTTCAACTTTTTTCCAAATCATTTGTGGGAGGTGCCATTCTCATTTTCTATACGCAAAAAGCTGTAATGTATTCTCCACAACCACTGAATGAACACTGGAGCCATACTATGATACATTTCCAAGGGAAACTAACTTAGATTCCGATGTAGACAGTCTTAAAAGGATGTTTTACAGGGTACAAGCTAATAAATGTTTACCATCTTCAAGTGTAACAACGTATATATACACTAATTTATAGAAAATTTGTGATTTCACCTAAATATCATCACCCTGCTCAGAAGTTTCGATTATCTATTACCAATTCAAAAGGATTCCTATTAATCGCACCTAACCTTTACTCTCTTTGAAATTTGCGCAATTGAGTCAGGACTATGAAACAAATTTGGCAATCACCCATCAAATTTGATTGAAGCCTTAAAAGTCATTGAAACAACATGGATCCCACGCTATATTTGCATTATGTGCTAATGATAGGAAAAATTCCCTAAATTATTTCCTTTATTCGTATTTCATTTAATTAGAATTCAATTTCAACTTTACGCATTTCATGTGAAACTAAGCCGATTGTCCATTTATTCCGTCTGGCAAGCAATAGCAATTGGTAATTAGAAAATGGCTTACATTGCAAAATCGGTGAAGGAACGAATCAAGATATTCTCATTGTCGTTAAAATTTTATAAGTTAATTAGTGATTCAAGATGTAGTAACACAAATAGTGTGTGTCAATTTACACAATAACAATTGGCTAGCAACCAAATTAGTATGCGCGTGAGAACCGTTAGGCAAGTGAAACAACACCAGCAACGTCCACGTATGAAAAGATTACAAGGTATCTATAGTGAATTTAAACTAAGTTTTATCCCATAAAAAAAATCACGAACGGAACTATCACGTATTGAAGTTTTTCACATTGTAGTATAATAAATGCAGAAATATTGCTTTGTGGTATTCCTAGTCAGCCAATAAAATTTTGAATTTGAATTTTCGCTGATACTGATTAAAATATGGTTTTTTGATTCCTTTACAGTAGTTCCTAATGATGCCAATGAGATTGCCTTCAGAAATTTCCATCAAGGTTCCAGCGAACACATTGTTAAACAAGTAACACCACCCTACAGAATGCCACCTCAACCGCCGGGGGCAAGTGCTACCTTATACGGTGATGCTCAAATTCCTGGTGCCGCTCCGCTAGAACTATCTAATTCTTATTTCTCTGGAAATGTCACACTGAGGACTCATTCCTCGAAGTTTCCGGTAAGTTTTTGAAATTATTTTAGAAATTTTCGTTTGTTTACATATTTGTTTACATTTGTTGACATGTTGACAAACACGTTAATATTGTTCTAAGAGAGCAACGACTAGTATCAAAGTTTTGATCGGTATTAAGAGTAAAGGCGAAGTATATACTCGAAGTATAGGCGATGTATACTCCTATTAGCGCGAGGCTTCTCTAGATTATCCACTTAACACCTCTCCTGCCTGAAGACACTATAAACGCCTTGCGAAACCCCCTTCAAATTGCGTGCGAAATTTCTTCAATGTAGTCCTCTTTTGATAATACTTTCAGCTTCTTCAGTTTAAGAGGGGCCCTACAGCTTGAGATGAATGGTAGATATAGCGATTACAGTGAAAGTTATAATTACCTGTTCCGCCTCCAAGAACCATTAAACATCCTCTGATGAAGAGAATTGTCTTAAAATAATGTCAGATACGACTCCGTTTATTTTGTCTGACATTATTTGAAGTTGCCATGTTGTTGCCTCATGTTGTCTACATGTTGCCTTCTAACGTATCTGGTTATAACTCGACTATTCTTATGTCAAAATGCAGAAATGTCCTTGAGCCCACTCTATTCTTCATAAAAATATGCGGCAGACTTCTCCTGCGATCTTCGGCCATGACAAGTAGTTAGTCCGCGAAACGTAAGACAAATAATACTACAGTACGGTGCTGGCGACATCGATTGAGCCACGGGCGGGAAGTTCCATGACTTATTTGAGTTATGTTGACAGTGTGTCCTGCTCTACTTAGTGCATGTAATTGCTTAAGGGAGACTCATCTCGAGACTGCTGCCTCAAAGATTGCGTTATTTAAATTCTTAGGTTAAGAAAAACCCTTCAGTAACTTAAGCACAATTTTCGCCTATAGGGACAAGAGACTTTACTGGCTTGAAACGATTCCTGAAGAAAGTTAGTTCTCCAGCAAATGAAACAGACAATGGTGAGTGTTATATAAAACGCTGAATCAACGCATTCTTTGAAGAATTATGAAGAAAAGCCAGTTTTAGAATTTATCTTTTTCCAGAAATTTCAAGACGTCTTATTCTGACATGTTTACGATATTTACACCTTTCCTCCCTTTTTGACCAGCAGAGTTCAAAATTGAAACAGAGTTCTTTGAAACTGTTTGTCTTGAGAATAGTTTGCCTATTGTCCTCTTCTGCTTTGATTGCTCCTGTGACATGCAATACTCCTTAGCTGTGAAAATGCCATTGCAGAGAGTTGAAATATTTGCCTTCGGTCTTAGTAGATCCATACAGCATCACTTGTTCATGGATTCAGTCTTGCATCTCTCCTAAAGTTTTCTGAGGCAAGTATTGTTTGTTCACTTTTTTTACTGAGTTGGTTAGTGTTAGCTTCTTGTTCTGTTGGCTTTCGAAAGCCAACAGAAGCATGTATGTACAACTTTTGAAGCATGTACGCACAACCATAAGACGATTTTCTGTGCAGAAAGTAACTCCGCTGCCCACATTTCGTACTTTTTGTTTTTGTGCCTTTCGTCTATTGCTTGGAGCTCTTCATATACTCGGTCGCCTAGTTGGATCTGAGACTCGAAGGTTTTTTTTTGGCTTGTGTTTCTGGGTGCCTCCTTCAATCATTTTATTGAGCTCTTATGCTTGAAGTATCTTCTGTGGTGGCTACAGTGGGCTACGATTTTTTACCATTGTGGCTAATAGGGACATTTTCTTATTCTTGTTCCTTTTCCACCCCTTTTCACTATGTTAAGCTCTTTGAATTTGTCCTTTGTTTGCAATAATTCACTAGGTTAGCTCTCAATTCCTTCGGTTAGCCCGAAGTCATCAATTTTCTATTTTTCTGCATTGCTCGTACTCCTCACAACTATTGAAAACGCCCTTGGTCAGCCTTTATTCTTCACAGAAGATGCCAAGGAATTTCCGCTGGATTCAGTGTTTGGTGTAGCGTGGACACACGACAATACAATGGACTTTTATACTACTATGCATCTTCATTCCGACTTTGTCCTCTGCAATACTACCTACAACCTATAGAACGGGGAGTTGAGTTGAACGGCTCCAGGTCTTTGAACTGTTTGAGGTCCAGTTCTTCATACTATGACTGTAGTTTATGAAGCTCACCCGCTAATTTACCGCTGAAATAGCCGAAAGAGGTGAAATGTTTTGGACCAGCATCCTCAACCTAAACGCGAAGCACTTGACAGACAACTGGTTACCTGCAGTTGAAAAAAGAATTTCCTGACAAAATTTACGTCGAAAACTTTTGCTAAAACAAGGTGTTGAATAGCGGTTGACTATATGATCCTCGACCCCAACACAGTAAGGTATGTATCCTGTCTGAAGCGTAGTTTTTGTGCTCTCGCGATCAGCACAGATCAGCTGCTCTTGGACGTCGATGTGGCTTACAGAACTGGTTTCGGTCATACCAATATCTGAAACGGTGTTACTACATCTGGGATGGTGATCGAAACACGGTTTAATTTTATTAAAGAGGCCGTGAGATTAAGCCTTATGGTGAAGCTCCCCTAAAACTTTATGGCTTTCATGTTCATGTTCGGCCACTCAAAGAGCGAACACATGTATTGCGAAGGTTTCCCTCCCCTACACTGAGTTTAAGTTCGGATCCTAGTGGACCGTAGAACTTATTAGAGGCTTCCCTCCAGGGAATATTGAAGTAACCGGTTCCGCATTACAGCCTAAGGTATTAGTGTGTTCTGCGCCTACCAAAATACAAGTTGAGAAACCTCAATGCATATTTGAACCTTATTACGAAGTAATAGTGGACGAAAGTTGACGAAACTCAACTCTTTTATAATGGGATCATGAAGTTGGTCCTAATCGAGGTGCATACTTACGAAAAGACACAGCCATTGATGTCTACTCTTGCTCAACTTAAACTCAGGGTTGTCCTCAGCCCAGGCGGATATCAATAGAGTCATTATCGTCCTGTAGAAGTTCTGATGTAGATATTCACCAATGCTAGTGATCTATATCATACTTGATCGGAAAAGAATCATTGTTTGAACACATTTAGTAGGCCTTTGTTCCGTTGAATTTCAATTTAATGACAAATCCCAAGTCTAATATCTCTGTGAAATTCGAAATTATTTAAATTTAAATTATTTCGAAACAAATTTTTTTTGCTACACCAAGCCATAAGTCGTAGACAAAGCAAAAATTCAAAATACCATCACGAAAATACAACACTCAAACTAAAATGTCTTATATCAGGCCAAGGAAAACAGCCATTGCAACTCTCTCACAATAATATCGCAAACAAAAGAAATGTTTAAAGATTGATTATATTTCTTCTTACTTAAATAATGCTGAGAAAGTTCCCATGCTCATTAGACATACCGTCACAATCTTCTTTAAAATTTTCTCTGAAACAATATTTTCCGGCTTTCATATCGCTGGACAAGATCTCTTGGCATTGCAACAAATAACAGAAATAGTTCAAAAAAAAAATATTTCATTCATCATTTTATTTGATTTTTCACAGATTGAACGCGAATTAGTGCTAAGTAGCGGCGACAAAGGCTCCACCAAGATTCCGCTTATGAATGATCGTAGCAGCGGCCTTCAGCATCTTTTACCACGATCCACCTCTGGCGCGGTTGCACCTGATCATCCACCAAAACAATTACAAGCTTGGGTAAGTGCTAAATGGTTTCTAAGGCTGAGATGTTCAAGTATTCAGAGGGGCATCGAATATCTTAGATTGTCGAGAATATAATATAGTTCCGGTATTTTGTGATTTCCTCTCGACGGGAAAATCTTCTCTCCTCTAAATAATTTGAAACATAGAAATGCAGGACTTTCTTGATAGGCATACAAACAGGAAGTCAATTTGCTGAATTGATACCACTGTGAAAATGTTTATAAGATTGTTGATGTATCTCAACATATGCGAGTAAATAGCAAGCCATGCAACTTGGGGATCCAAGGAAAGAAGAATATCGAAATTAGTATTGAAATGGCGCTACACAAATCGTTCCCATCCCATTCGATCCATTATGGCTGATAATTACATCGCAATGATTTGAAAATTCGTAAAAATCGTGAATTGTAGATAATTTCAGCAACTCCCCGATTCAGAGGTTCATTGTTCATAGCAATTTGCTGAAACTTTCAATTTCGAAAGTTACGATATTTGTTATCGTAATATTGTTGTCAATGTTTGATAAAAGCAATCAAAGTAATTTAATCGCTACTGTGTTTAAAAAATAGCCAATTGCCAAATCCATAAGGCAGCATTTATTAAACAATTTCCGCTGGAATTGAATTCTGCCCAAAACATGTACGTAAACATTTCGAATATTGGAGCTTAATCAAACATTCGTTGGACGCGAGTACGATCGCGAAAATCATGAAAACTCAATACATAGCGCGTTGGATTGAAATAGACACGTCAATATCGATCTTTTGTTTAGTAAATCTGATTAAAATCAACTCAATCGAAATTGCAAATGAATTTAGGTCTTCGCTATCTCACCTGAAAAAGCTGCCGATTCATCGACACATGCATTAAGAGCGCCGTTAATCAGCGCCCAATGTTAATATATCCATTCGGTAACTTCTGTCGAAAACAGTAGCCTAAAATAGTAACCGGAACTTTTCGCTTAATCCACCGAAAAGCGCCAATATTGCACAATTTTCCATTTAACCATTTGTACTGTACACGTTTCGATATTGTATCTTAGTATCTCACAGATATTGCTGTAATATCTCAAGCGGTATTTTCTATTCACCTGTGCCGATCAATTTGATATAATCTTACATAATTGATCAATCTCAGCAAAAGGGTTTTATTGGCCGCCAAGTGATGAGTGTTTTGGAAAATGTATTAGATAAAACTTAAAGATGATGATCATCATCAATAATTACTCGTAAGACGTTCGATGAGCTTGTACTAAGTGTTTAATTGAAAAATGAGAAGAACGATTGCGAAAATAAATTTATATTAATGATGCAACAAAGGATTGTTGAAATTTAAACCGTTATACTGAAATTTTATAAACGAAAAACAAAGCTTTGGGTTTTCATTGCAAATGAACAATTTTCTCATACCGCACATGTTCTTCTCGAGTAGTTTTCCATTTATAAGGATACAATGATTTTGTGTGTACATCCGGTTTTCGATTATTTACTATCCTGCCATAGTGGCATGCCTGGAAATAATCACTACACTCACATATATGCAATAACCGTAGTAACTTGAGCCAAATACTTATGAGTCTGTAAGGAATTCACTTGTTCGCCCCAAACAACCGAATTCATGCTTGATTTCCGCAAGGAATACTAGATTTAATCAGGAAAATTCTTTATTCATTAGCTTAGTCTCGAAGACTTATAAAAGTTGACCAAACTTTTTAGAGAAACTTGTTCCTGTCCTGACCATAGCTGGAACACGGTTATAACAAAACATTATACTGACGCCGCACCTTTGTCACGCCTTACCCTCACCTTTATTCCTCCCTGACATAATCCTTAAAGCCATCCTTAGAACCATCCCCCATCGCATATATTTTGCTCCTTCCTCCAAAAAATTACTCCCTGGAACTTCCTCTTCAAATTGAACAGAAACGTCATTAGAGTTCAAACATGTCCTTAAGCAAATAGAGCAATTTATTTTTTATCTAAGACGACAGAACAAGTTGACCTACGATAAATAAAAAATGTCTACTGGACTTCATTTGGCTGAGTATTCACCTACTGCTCGAGGTAATGTTTAAAAAAACTTGGACTAACGTCAAGAAACAAATGTACTTACTTAGAAATTGTAGGAATGCGTAACTCAATAGACCACGCCCCGTACGCTTTTTTAACTCCTTCGGCCCCTTCGTGGGATTCATCTTTATGTTGGTAATCGTGTCAAATTTTCTTTTTGTGAGGCATTCTTTAAGAAGGGGGAATCAACTTAAATAACGTTCCTTGGATCATAGTCAGTTGAGTAAGAGAGCAGCGGAGTGACCAAGTGTGTCTGAGAACATTAGTCAGAAGTTTGGCTGATAATTCAAAAGTGAGAAGGCTCAATTAATTAAAGCTCAAATATGAGAGAAAAATCAATGGAAATACTTCCAAATTGTCAACCTTTTGATACAGATGGCGTCGCTCAGCCTTTCCAAATCATCAACGTAATGAACATGGTATCTTTAGAGTCTTAAGTCACACAGAGTAACTATGAAAATAGTTCACTTTGCCATTGGAGGGGAAAAACGTTGGTTTGCATCATAACGGTATGAGATCAATAGACATTTCATTAACCCCTGGAAAGGATCCGAAACTCGCAATGATGAGTTTGTCATGTGTAATTATGTTTGGAAAAAAGTTTAAATCGTAACCTCGATGATTAAGCTGTCCCTTCTTGCTAGCGTTCAATAGGTCTGGTTTTTGAGTCCTTAATTTTCTGGACACAACCCCATAACAAAATCCCACAGATACTTCAAACTCTTCAGCTCTCTAAACAGGAAGTCGATCTATCCGAACCAGAGTGTTATTTTTGTTGATGCTCACATTTTAAGGTGACGCGGACGGATATCATCCATTAAAACCAGATGTTGAGCTTCCAAATCAATGCTTTCAAATTATCATGAACTGTCTCATTGAATAAATTTTATCCCTCAGGAATCTCCTGAGTTCTGACTCCTGGCTACAACAATTAATGCTTTCAACATGCCTTCATCTTCTTCAACTTTCAAAATGCGGAGAATCTTTAACATCCGATTCGCCAGATTGAAATTAAGCAAACCAACTGCAGCACCATCGATCTATTAACATAGCTTATCCATGAAAATTGAATAATTTTTTTGATTTAGAGAGAAAAAATGCTGAAAATGCTATTATTTTATTTTATTTGCTATTAGAAATGGTAACAACCAAAAAACCGCACACGCAATCAAGTCAACAGTCTTTCGCAAGTCGGACTGCAATCTCTTCTGTCAACATATATGTAGGATGATTTTGAATATAGTGCGCCATCTAACGCTGCGAATTGATTCTTAAGGTTGTTTTGAGGTTGGAAAGTTTGATGTGACAGATATGACGGATGTGTAATGTGTAATGTGACATTTCTTCTGTGACAAAGGGTGCTTATTACGTGAGACAGTTATGAAGTGTGTCGCTTTTCACTTGAGCAAAGTCAGGAAGTTATAGAAACTTATTTTTAAAGTGGTGAGTCTTCTACCCAAACTGTAAGAAATAAACGAAAAAAATGACAAAAAGGAGATACAAAAAACACAATCTGTGGATCAAATTGGATCTTCTACGCATACTGGCAGAAATTTTTAAAAAAGTTGACAAGAAGGCTGTGCCAAAAACGCAGTTTGTCAAGTAATTTGTGTAGCGAGTTCTTGGACCTATTCCGTTCGGATAAAACAACTTGCGTACATACTCGTCCAGTACACTCATCCTGAAACATCGCTGCTTTTTTTACCGGAAAATCATCTTTTCAGATAGAGGATACATCACTAAGCACAATTGTTGTGTCTGGAGCTCAGAAAATCTTGAGTGACCCGGGCCACGAAGAATTTGGTCGGTGACATTTTTGGGCCCTTACAGTGAATGGTGATCGCTACTGCACCATACCATGATACGACATTTGGTTCCAACAGGACAACGCAACGAATAGAATTCTGTTGGCTTTTGTTGCTTGGCAGGAAGCTTTTCATATCCAACCCGCAGCAAATGAAACTTTCATATGTACAACGTTCTTTGTTCTGCCAAGAAAACCCTTGTTAGAAGCACTACAGTATTGAGAGCATACAAGATAGCCTTAAGCATCAAATAGCACCAAACATTTTGACCTGCCTACCTCCTTTCCCATTGTTTTAAATGAAGATTCTTGATTCAGGGATTGGTCTGGCGTCTGTCGTACACAATACTGATTTCCTACCTTAATTAAAATATGAGACAAATTCAGGCATTCGCTTGCATGCTAAGCCTAACCTTCCTCAATTATTGATCATATAATCAAACCATCAACTCGTACGATTGAATTGTCATAAATATTTATTATCAAACAAACAAAAAATTCTTAGCAAAGGTACCCATAGTCAAATAAATTGATTTCTTATTCAACTCACTCGAGTCAGGACACCTCACTACGAAGAAATTTAACATGCAATAAATAATCTGTTTTCTTAGTAAAATCGGATAAATTATTTCGTACAAAAATAGCATTAATGTGTAATCCCAGCAAGAAGTTCTAGTGAAAACAAATCAAGATGCGGCAAAATGTTTCAACAAGCAAAAAAAAAAGAAACATCTCACCACCATATTGACAGCATATCGTCTTGAAACGTGCAATCAATACCGTCGAATCCACGTGAATGCACTCTTTGAGTGCATAAGATAAAGACCATCTACGCCTACAACACAATGGTATCGTACGCTCCTGCAAAGGAAACTCTACACGCGATGACGTCGACTATTTCAAAAGATATATCGTTAGTGTTACCCGACACTATTGGCATACTAATGACTTGGTTGACTAAAACGATAATCACAGCCTGAAATTATTTGAAAAAAATAATATCTGAAGTTTCCTATACATGTTTGGAATCCCAAAGTATCTATATCTGAACTTTGCGGAAAAAGAGATTTGGTTTTATCTTTCTCAAAAGGACCTTACTGCACCGAAGCGCAAGTTTGTTTAAGGTGTTAGTTTTGGGTTATCTCATGTATTTTACTAAGAGACGATGGTGATTATTTCGAGATCATATTACCTCGGGTGTAATGTACTGAATCTTCTAGTCTACATCATCCTCCACCTTAACGTGTACACTAAACATAATTTTCTTGTGAGCTCCTCTTTTCCGCTTCAATACGTCGTAGTAGAAGAATACACGTGGAAAATATGCTGAAGGCGTACTTACCCATATATCACTCACATAAAGAATTTCAGGTAATTTCAACCGTT
Source organism: Stratiomys singularior (assembly GCA_954870665.1). Taxonomy (NCBI): domain Eukaryota; kingdom Metazoa; phylum Arthropoda; class Insecta; order Diptera; family Stratiomyidae; genus Stratiomys; species Stratiomys singularior. The sequence goes on along the minus strand of OX940881.1, from coordinate 4,193,831 downwards.
GAAGCAGATTTAACTATAATATGAAGCAACTGAAGAGACGTTGTTGCTACAAATCCAAAGACTGATAAAGACTGACCTCCCTTTTAGGACGAATTCGATATGTAAGGAAATATTCACCTGATATTTGATACCACACTTTGCCTTGGCAATTTCTTCTTGATCATGGGAAACCCAGTGACTGGGAACGATCATTTTAGCTTTCCATTTGTTAATCTGACAATTTATTTTGGAGCCTGCTTCGAATTTGGGTTCCTAGGCAAGTCTAAGAGCTCTAAATGCCCAGCCTTCGTCTTCTTTATTTTCTTTTTAGTTTTTTATATTTTAGTGTTTTGTCTATGTTGAAGTTGTTAAGTTTAGAATTCATCTAAAATGAAAATAGCCTGCGAGACTCTCCAGCTAAGGATCTTAGGACTGCCATAATTTTGAGACGCTATTACACTGTGTTCTTTGTGACGAATGTAGGTGATCTAAGTAGACAAACATTTGACTTTATAAAAGGTTAAAAAAATTCTTGTTAGATTCCATTTTTAGGTTGATATTTTTATTTTGCAACAGACAGCTGTTTCGAGGCCGATATGGTCCCTTCTTCAGTGTTATGTCTATAACACTGAAGAAGGGACCATCAAACAAGAATTTTTTTAATTTTTTAGAAGGTTGCAAACATCCGAACCAACAATTGGAAATTTATAAAAGGGTTTCATCAGTCAAAAATAGCTTGCTCTGCATGACGCAGCCCAGTGTATCCACTAGGCTGTGTCACTCTGTTACTGGGATCATTCTCACACTACAACCGCAGTTTCATCCTTCGGTTTCAGTTCCAGCGTACTTTTCCAGGAAACATCTTTCAAGGCAAGACTTTCGATACAGACAGGTTTCAGCGGTCTATTAAGTTTTTCATGATTTGAAAGGAAAGGATATGCGTCTTTTACTATACAAATTTTATCACACTATTCACCTAGGCATATGTAGGCGAGCCTTGTGAAGTTTGACTAGTAAATGACATAGCTGCTATCTCAGGACGCAACTTCAATATATTTCGCCTTGTTCCCAACAAGCAAGACAATAATTTGGTTCATTTGTTTGGCTAATTTGTTATAACAAACATGCAGCGTTTGTCCAACCAGGGTAGCTCGTGCAAAACCCATTTTGTTCAGACACAGCAGCATGTCAGAAACCTTCTTGAGTTTCCAATGAAAAAGTGATTTGCGCGCTATCCAGACGACATGTCTTATGAATACCAAATTAGTATCCTTGAAATACTAATGTTCGCTTGTACGGCATCGAGAATCAACCAATGGACTCAGAATAAGTTTGCACTCAGACGGAAACGTTTTTCAGAGACTCAACTTATTTCCGGATTTAGAGTAAGCGTTGGGGATCACGAGGAACTCCACAGACTTGATGGTACCTCTGAATCTCCTATCCGTGAAAAATTCCTATATAGTATTATATTTAGTCTCTTCCACAGAGCTAAGAAAAACACATAAATGTCTGGTTTTCTCAAGATGATTTTAAGGGACATTTGTTGCAAGTGGGAGATACATCTTACCCTGGTGCTCGTCTCAACTAGACCTTAACAACGGCTAGAACATAATGATGAATGAGGTTGTTAATAAGATTTGTAATGTGTGTTCAATCTCTTCATCCTGGAGATCGCAGCTACCACCTCGACCATTTTACTTTATAGAGATAGAGATAAATATGGTATTCTCAGTTGAAAAGTACATCAGGCATAAAGCCAAGTATCCATGAGCCGCAGTAGAATAAGGCTGGGACCCTAGTGTCCCTAGAGCTCCTGGTTGATCCCGGTTCTTTGCTTCACTGATCAAGCTGAAGAAGCTGAAGCTTTTGGTTGCAATGACTTCTGTTCTCAGTCTCTAATATCCTTGAGCCCCTACATGATTCGACTTGGGGTGTGTTTGGAGTGAAGCAGCGCACTGGGAAGATTTGCTTTTTGTCTCAAAAATTGTTTAGAATGTTTACTATTTGCATGGTAGATTCTCTAAGAAAATTGCTAGCTGCCAGACAAAACAGAGGTAAAGTTTATCGTGAGCCAGCCCTAACACAAGGCCTATACCCATGCTTTTGCTTTAATAAGACGGCTTTTATTCGTCCGTCATTGCATTTGTACGTTATCTAACATGATTCTAGGAATGCTCCTTAATGAATTATGAGTGAAAAGTTGTATATCCCTGTATGGATCTCGCTTTTTGACTCATTATAAATCTTTGAAACCACAATCAACAAGTTTCAACTAAGGTAGGCTGCTTACCACGTAATAAGATAACATCAACTTTTCAGATGTCACTTTGCTGTTTAGAGTACCTTCTTTGATCAAGTTGCATTTTCCATCGATATGTGGTATGACTCTGGGTGAAGAGTTTGATCCCCTAAATGTAAATTCCTTACTTTGTTTTTGATGATACCATGCCAATGGGGGATCAAATACAGCCGGAAGATTTTTCAAGAATCTCATGAAGGACAGACTAGTTCCACTGAGAACATGTGCCCATTGCAGTGCAGTTTCAGAGCAGGATATTCCACTGTAGACGCGATTGCGGAGATATTGACTGTGGTCCTACAGGCTGAGACACGCATTCGGTCCACTCGGCAGGAAGTCAATCTACGCACGTTAGAGATTAGGAATGCATTCAACTACGCTAGATGGATGAATACACTGGCGACACTGAAAAACGCATTGTAAGGACCTGAATATCTCATGCGAAAACTCAGAAATGACCGAACGGATAAATCAAGTTCGACGGAAGATTTTAGTCTCACTCCTTAATCCATCCACCAATCAAATGCTACTCCCTCCTACCTAATTTGCAGGATGGGAACTCTACAGGAATGATATCGAAAAGTTCAAAAGATGCAAACGAGGTTCTAAACATGAGATCACGGTGGAAGCTCAATGGAATCCAAACATATGCTCAGGGGAAGGAAATAAGTACAATTGTCAACGCCCAAAAGTTGCTGAAATTCTTCCGAGTCATAATGAACATAGAACACTATGCCTGTGAAATTTTCATTTTCCTGGGCATATATTAATTAAAAACCTCAGAATAGTTCAACTTAAAATCAAGGATTTCTCTAAGCAAATGGTCCCTTACATAGCAACCAACACGCTCAACTCTACAAAAAAACGATAATTACATCCTCACGTGCTAGAATTTCAACTCTTCTTCCAAGGAAAACTATTACATCCAGTCCTCGTCAACCAACAACAATACAATGTGCAAATTTGTAACGTATTTCTTGGCTACAACAAAACAATAATGAATGCGATTACGATGACTCAAAAACAAAAGAAAATGTAAAAGAAAACACAAAAAATTGCCATGCGGGGTAATTTTTAAAATCGTATAAAATTCAAGTATGAGTGTTTGTATCTGTGTAGAATACAATGAGGAGCAAAGTAAGCAAAATAAAAACACATTACATTGGTGCCAGCCACCTATAATTCGGCTACTACCTAATATGTTTACTGTCTTCCTCAACTCTTGTGTTTCTTACTCACATCAATTTAAACGTATTAATTACATATTCAAAGGAGTGAATTCGATCGTTCTGTTGAATTGTTTGTGAAGAATACTTGATAAATTTGATCGGGACAGTGGCGTCGAAGCAATTCTTTGAAGGATACTTTGCCAAAAAAATTTATTTTTAATTTTAACTCCCTACTAAATTTATGGTTCGAACGTTTTAATTGAATATAGCTTTATGTGTTATATAATATCCTGACAGGCGGGATCTTTTTGAGAGTACTTATTTCAGGGGCTCAAAATATGAAAAGTCCAAAACATTAGATCTCCACAACACAAGGAGTAAGAAACTCGTCCTGTTCACAATCCGTTTGACCCGTAGTTCGTAACGCCTCTTATACAGGGAACTCACAATTCAATTTTAACGAAAACGTATCATGTTCATGATTATCTTCCTTCATAATTATGACTAGAATAGAATATCCTCCACTGCGCTTTTCAAACTTCTTTCAAACAGGGTTCAAAAACATGGCAAGTTTTTTAATCGCTGTCAATGACTTTTAAGTTTAACCTTTCAGTCATATACTTATGCTTCGTTATTATTTGACGTACACCATGGACTTAAGATGTTTCTGTGTTGCTTGTGTCCGCCGGGCCTTGCTTGATTGGTTTCGAGGACGCGTTTCGGCTGTATATAGCCATCTTTAGCTCGTTCAGCCATCTTCAAAACGAGCTGAAGATGGCTGCATACAGCCGAAACGCGTCCTTGAAACCAATTAAACAAGGCCAGGCGGACCCATGCAACACAGAATTAATTTTGGCCTGCGGCAACATCCAAACGGACTTAAGATGACCTCATAGAAAATAGTTACAAAGCGTTAAGTCACGTGATATCAGTAGGCATTGAGTACTCTTCAGGAATTGTTCACGGATTAACTGATTTTTTCCATGGCAAATATTTGAGAATGGCATTATTCTACTGAAGCCATAACTCATGCATGTCCTTCTCGTCCAGATTCTCGGGGCAGCAAAAACTTTGGATCTCTTGACTGTCAAAGCTTGTATTTGCCTTACCAAACTGCCACACTTTGTGGATGCATGTCTCTTTCTTTTATCTCGGAAGGGTCTTTGAATCCCTCGTATGGATTTAATTTAGCTATCCGCCACACTGTCACGAAACAATGCAATATTACGCTTATTTTGGCAAATGCGAGGACGCCCAAAAAAATTTTAAGCCCACTTATAAGCCACTTTTTCATCAGTGTGCAAACGCTGAATATATTCAGGGCATCATCAATCCTTTTAAGGTTTAAATTCAACTGAATAAAGATGTTAAAAGATCAGTCATGAAATGTCGCAAGCATTTCTTTTGGTAGGTTTGCTAGAAAAGTTGAACATATTCCCGGCATTGGGAATCTTAACCACGGTAATTGAGCTTTGGGCACTATCGTTCGTCTAGATTCCACGATCCTTGTATCGGCTTACAAAGTCTAGCAATAATCAGCTGTCAGCTTCCTCTTAATTTTCCTTGCGACCAAGTGGTTTCACTCTTCCACTTTGCTTCACCTTTTTTTTGCTAATTTTTACATAATCTCCATAGGTTTCTTCGTAAATATGATAGAGCTCATCAGTGAAAAGTAGTCCTCGCACTGTTACTTCTGGATAACAACTTTCACACTCACAATCCTGAATTGTCCATAATCTTTACCATAGATCCATGCCGTTGTCTTGCTGTTATTGTTATGAAAATTTTCATGAAAATGTTTCGTCCATACGAGGATTGCTCTTAAATATAGTCTACATGATCATCATCCTTCAGTTTGCACCTTTTTAGAACACCAACTTTTATCGGCAATTGAGTCAATGATACCCGGATTATTGCTGATACTGATCATGATCCTTTACTTTCACATTAATTTTGTTACATGATAGAGAAGAACGCAGTTTGACATATTGAGTAACGAACTTGTCAACTTGTCAATTGACTTTCTGTAATGTATTCTTGCTATGTTTTTGCAATAGACATTATTCATTTCAATGGAAAAATGGGTTCATGATTAGTCACTGATTTCATTGCATAACTGATACGAAAGATTCAAAAAAAAAATCTCGCAGATACAAGGTCTCCAAAAGTTTCTACAGGAAGAAGTCTAAGGAAGTGAGATTGCAGGATCTTGACGGCCGATTTACATAACTATTCGAATATGACATTACCATAGCACCAACAATATTTCGTTTACTATGTAATTTTCAAGCAAAATATGTGACAAGTCGCAACGTCTTATTGAAAGTGAACGTTGCTTATGTCAAAATATTCCATTTTGGGTCGTAACTATTCCTTCGACAAATACATTTCGATGCGTTTGCCATTTACAGTTACTCGATTCTTGTCCTTAAATTACTTGCTTCTCACACATTTGACGCCAATCAAATACATTAAGGTTCCTGTTAATACCTTTGTAACCCTGCGGATATCATCCTGGGTTTTTCGGGAATAATACAGTAAAATGACCAATCGTTACAAGGACTTTGTTTGAATATCGATTTCTGTAACTTCGTTATTGTAAACTTCGACACTTGGATTTTTTGTTGATTCACATTTCTTCTCACGAGAATAGCCGTTCAACCGCCCTTAGCTGACAACTTATCAAATAAATGCTAACTAAAAATCCATCGTTTCATAACTCTTCCAGAAGTTATTCAAGGTACTACTTATAGACGTCTAAATAAATTTTATTTCGCACTGGATGGATACCAGTGAATAATTGGCCGAGGCTGCGATGGCACTGGTCATCGTAAATAAAAATTCATGCAGTTGACAGTTCAAAGTGCTGTCATGTCCAAACAAAAGTTGTCTAAGGATTTCGTTCTATGAGATTGTTTATTATGAATGTAAATATCGACATGTTAGGTATTTCATTTCTCTTAATATTTCTACATACAAATTCATACCTACTAATATGCCAACACATTCTATTTAAATTCACCAAAAAAAAGTTCTCTTTGCAGTTGACTACGCCACAAAAATTTCTCATCTGTTACACTTTCCCACAAACTTCTAAATAATTCTGACATATTTCAAATGTAAATATATATTAAAATTGCAAAACATAATGCAAATTGAATTATGCACATATTAATATTGATTCGAATACAAATACACGTGACTTAAAAACAGTGAAAAGTATCTCACATATTTTTCGCATATGAATAATTCAAAAAGATCAAAACTGAAACGTGCTAACCGGAGAGATATCTAGCCAATTGCATATATCAACTTCCCGTATCCAAATAAAGTAACTTGTAAATTATATAATTCAAAATTTATGGTTGCACTTGAATGAATATTTATAGTTTGCGTGTTCCAAAAAAGGGACTCATTTAAAATTGTTGCAAATGACCGAGTTGATAGTATAATTTCCAATAGAAGTTAAATTAAAACTTATGCACGAATTACTTTTTTGGTTTAATCTTATTACAAAGTCCACGATAAATGTGTTTAAATTTTTTTTTTTGCTTATTGATCCAATTGTAATCATTTTCATATAATTTTGGAAATTGGAAAGTTGAAATCAATTTCCTTAATTATTTATCGTTATTCATGCGCCACCACAAGTAAATAAAACCTAAATATACATTTACGTTGCTCATCTATTGGCATCATATTGATCACTAATATTATCCAATCAAGTTACCCTGAAACTATGCCCAGAAAATTGTATCCTTTTGTTTTCTTATAATTTCATCAAAAATTACTCATGAAATCATTAGATTGTTTTGGGTAGCGAGATGAAGTCTATTTGTCCCCTGATCTTCAGATTCCCAGTAGATCAAATCAACTGGACTACTATCAAAAAGACTCTCCTGTCAACCACAGTACCCAGCCTGATAACGTTTCAAAGATTACTTTAAGGTAGGCATCTAATTCTACGATTTATTGGGCTTTATCTTCTAGATTCTTTCTCAAGCGTTGAGGAAAGGAAGTGGAAGGTACCCAAAATCATCCTTTCATTCTCATCGCCTTAGGCTTTCCCTTGTAGCTAGGATTCAGTGCTAGTTTATCAAATTGTTTCATTCGTAAGCCGAAGTCCGAAACTCTACTTGTAGGCGTTCCGTATTGTGTTGTCTCCATTTGTTTCGATTTTCGGTTCAGTAGGGAAAATCCTTTCTATTGTTGGCTTAATTCAGCTCCAACGAATAGAAATAGTTAAAAGAGCTGTGCTTACAACTGAATACGTTTGCATTTAAAGTTTTTCAACCCCCGAATCCAACCCTCCTCCTTAAATGCATCTACAATGATTATCAGTTCCCTATTCTCTCTGAATTTCTAGCCCCTACGATTTTCCTTGAGTCGAGAAAGACGTACAATGCTGGACTAGAGAATGCACAATTTCAGAAAGTGGATATCACTGGGATAGTTGCAATGCTGTTCCTCGGATAGCCAACATCCTACTCAGCTTTGTGTTTGAATGTGATATTTTGACGAAACAGTCCACCTACTTACCCCATAGAGCTTGAATCTTTGAACTTCTTCGCTGCCAGCGAGGATGTTCTTTCCGGGCCTTTGATTGTTATTTTGCCATATGATCAAAATAATTAGCACCAAATTTCGATGCATAGCACAAAAGTGCGATTGTGGTGGTGTTGTTCTGTTAACGTAAAAATCGAGGTTTCTTTCGAAACTGGGAAAAGTTCAGTCAACGATGAAGCATATCAACTGATGAGCTCCGAAGTGATGAGACTACTAAAGTTCTTCGGCGTGGTTTCAGCAGCACGTAGGCACTTCCTTTATTACGAAAGCAAATTATGTACCAGTTTTAAGACTTCCTCAAAATATATTCTAATATTATATCGCATGGCCACTATCGCGTGAGCCACTACATCTTACACCTTTCGACTTTTCCGGAGAAGGTATTAGAAAAGGAAACCCTGGCCCAAGGAATATATGTCCAGAAACTATGTCTAACGTTTGATGGAGGCTTCAGTGATGACGCTTGTAACGTAAATGGCGATAAGCAGATTCTGTCCGGAGTGCGTGCTCCAAAATCAAAGACATATGGAGAACGTAATCTGAACAAAGATATCAATTATAAAACTATACAGAGTTAAATGTGCAGATTTCAAGTTTGAACAAATGTGTGAGTGTTTTCTTGAATTTATTTGCCAAGTCTACCTCTATCGTGACAGTTATTCGCTGAAAATAATTTAATAGAGTCATATTGCAAATTTATATTATTTCCTTCCATTTAAATCTATTGTCTCACGCCTACACAACTAGGCTGGTAAATTGAAGTCATATAACTTTTATGTCTCATGCTGCTCATTCCAAATTGGCTTCAGTTGTCGGGAGCCAATTTGAATCATATTACAACAACCACCAAACTAATGATCCAACTTTCCGTTTCAATGCCATCATCCACCTCCTATTCATAGTATGTCTTGGCAACTGATTAAGAACTCTAATGAATTTTCGGCTACGTTGTACCTCGTCTCGGTCTCCAGCTCCATATATCAATTTCAGCGCCCATAAATTTTCCGTCTTACGCGTCTACGTCACTGGTCAATTTCGAATCACACATGTTCTATCGCTCAACCAACTCTAACTGAGTAACTACAAACCGGGGGCCGTTTATCTTTGTTTTCTTTTCTTATTTCATATTGTGTGTGTGTATTATTTTTCCGTTCATTCTCATTTACCTGTGCTTTCGTTACCTGAGCTACTGAGTGGAGTGCAAGTTGAGCGGCGCAGCAACAACAACTAAAACAACAATGCTGGGAACGATTCACATGGCTTGCAAAGAAGGTGAGAGCCATTCCTCCAGTTCCCAGTTCAGCTTGTTGTCGCATTAGAGCCGTCGAGGAAGCGAAAAAAATATTCAAGAAAGGGCCAATATCCAAGAAGTTCTAAGTCACCGGGTTGTAATAATGAAATCACGCAGGAGTCTCGTCTGGGGCCTAGTGTGTTTATTCTTGTCGCGACACTGAACGTTCTGCAGACCTTTTGAACCTTACACCGCCGAGACTCGATGTTTGATGGATTAAGTGATTCAATGCCCCTCATCGCGCACAGGAAGACGCACAAGGAGGAAACGTATTGACGGTTTCTTCGGTGTAGTAGAGTAAATAACCGCTCGATATCGCCAAGTTCCTGGGCTCACCTGAAGTCCACCTGTTGCTCGGTACCGTCTGAACATCGTAGCCGAAACTAATGAAGTCATATGACACCGTGTGACTCACATTGTGATCAACCGCGCCGCTGGTGAGATCATTTTTTATCCGTCTTCAACGGTTTTACCTCCGAAAGACATTCAACAGTGGTTATCAGCAGATGATGGGTCAATTATTTTTGCAATTTAAATCAGAGTTCAAAGCACCTTCGCGTAGTGTTAAGTGTATCTAATGAAATTAGTGCTAGAGGGGTTTGGTTGGCTGAATCTCAGGCCGATCGTAGGAATGTGTTTACGCGGAGTGTTTGGCCATAGCATCGGAGTTCCACATCAGTGGGAACGGGAACGACGTGACAGGAAGTGTTAGCTACTTAATATGCAACCGGAAATGCTACAGTGAAGTTCTTTCCATTTAAAACTGCTCTAGCCGCGACGGCCTCAGATGCCTTCGATGTTTAATTTTGTTTAGTGGTTCCCGCGTTGGTACCGCTCGTAGTGCATGACAAGTGTTCGAATTACCTTGCATAGAACTCGCGACAAACTAGTGAAGTTGCTCGCAGGAAACCATGTGACGTATGTGCAGATCCTTCGGACAAAAATCGTTCAAAGTTTCTGATTGAACAACAACACTGAAGCCATCACCACGTCCGCGAAGGTGCTGAGAAAATTTTCAATAGCAACATGGTGGAGTTCGCACTGGAAAATGTAAGTTGACTGCAACCATTCACCATAGATACATTCCTCGCTCAACGCGATTACCTGTAAACATGCAAGAGTCAACTTGCCTGACTGTTGCTTCCTCGAATCCAAGCACTTTGCACAGTGTTTCGAACAGTTCGAACAAAATTTCACAAGTTCGGAGAATTTTCCTGGACTCATTTCCATTCATGAATGCCCAACGATTTGACGAAAAGCGGCTTCGGCTTGCATTCAAATGCAAGAACAAAGAACCATTGATACCAGATACATATACTACCTAATTGTACACGCTCTTTTGTGTACATTTGCCTGCGCATTTCACCATTTCGCCGCGTTCTTGTACTTAGGACTAACTCTCCGAGTACGGCAAGTACCCACTACACTGGATTCTAGGTAAAATGATATGCTACATATGTGATCTGCAAGTTTAATTTGAAAAGCGTGTGCCGATTTGTGGCCATGCTCATGTCCATGCCTATGTCCATCATCGTATTACCAGCCAACTCAATCTTCAATCTTAAGTAGAGTTTATAGACCTTGTCACACCTTTTTGTAGCCTTCGATGTGTACAAGTGCAAAGCAAAAGAGGAGACTTTACGACCTTCAAGGCTGAAGTGTCGGGTGAGTGTATCTGTGGAAAAGCCACCTATGAAAACTATCATAACTGTTCGATGAAACGCAAAATGTGGTCAGTAAACTTTGGAGCTTATATTTATGCAAAGTGTTGGATTTGGGGCTTTGTTTGATTACCAAGATGAAGACCCGAGATTGAGGTGTGTGCACTTTTTCTTCAGCATCTAGGCTAGACAATAGTACCCTATAAAATCATGCCCGCTCGCTAGTGTCTAATGAAGTCTTATGCAGTTTCGATTGAAATCCCGCTAGTCTCTTGATTGCTTACCAAGCATTTATTTAAAGTGCATTTAATATTACTTTGTTCATTAGATACTTCACTGAACAGATACTTGGCACTGAACATTCTTTCCAACCGAAAATTCTAATATAACTTACGTTTGTCGGACCTGGTACTATTTCTCATGCTTGATATTTCACAGGATTCTTCTAAGTTTAGTTTTCGCTGAGGCACCGTTTTAAACTTTCTCCCGAGAAATCTCAAGCCAAGAGTGCACTAAAGTAAGTTTATTTTATTCGCAGAAGTTTTACGATGATAGTATCAAACGTCACGTGCCCTCTTCTCACTTAGCCTTAACTCAGCATTAAAGCCGCTAACAAACAATTAATATAAACAAATAAAAACTATGTAAAGCGAGGCAAGCTTAACTTTTATTTCCACTACAAATACTTAGTTACCCACTTTACGGCAGCATTCCTATTACGTGTGTAGTGCATTACTTCTTCGTATTTAATTGTTATTACAAGACACAACTCTAATTAACTTCCACGGAATTTTCTACTTTTACAATTCTGTTCCAGTGGCATGACTTCATCTTAGCCTAGAATAGAATTTAGCTAGTTAAGCATACTTTAGAATCTTATTAGGTAGTCAACAACGAACCCGGTGGAGCCAAGGAGAGTACTACCGGCAAATTTGAGAGAACCAGAAACTCATAAATTTAGATGAACTAATCATTCGTTGACCCCCGATTCATGCACCATATGCTTTCTTTTAAAAGCTGAAAGGATTTGACCAACTCATTTGAGACCTCAATAAACCCAATGATTACTAGTTCTACATTTCTAGAGGTGAAGTTTTTACATCATTGGATAAAATGCTTTCTTTCTGGTACTCAGCGACAGAATGGATGATCTGTTTACAAAATTACGAGGACAATTGTAAAAAACCACAATGAAATTTATTTTGAAGTTAGATGTCCTGGTTCCTTTGAAGCTAGTCTCCTTCGTTACTCATATAATTATCCCCACTTTGGTTACTTGTTAGATGAGTGGTGGATACGATATACTTCGAAAGGACCTTGTTTTGACAACAAATTTCCGGTTTGATTTACTATTTCTCGACCTCGTTCCCGTTCTCATCTACAGATGGACGACAGACACTGAAAATGACGCACTGGGACTTCTGTCACAAATAGCAAATCCTGGCAAGAAACCACGGGGAAGACTTGTGTATTCAGATCTTGACGCGATGATCTTCATATATCATGCCTGCAAAGCAGACAAAAATTCGTATGGAAATCCTCCTTCTTTACAGTGTGTTGCAAGACTTCTTGATCTCTTGTCCTTGAAAGGTGTCACGAACATCTTTTATGAACAACATCATAACTAATAGTTATTCAAGAAGACCATAGAAAATGTGATTGGGTTATAAGCAGTTTTCTTCCTTATTCCTGGTTGAAAACTTTTATTCGAATAAATCTAACTTATCTCGCAAAAGCTGAAACCCATGGCAAGGATCAGGTTAGTCATAATTGATGTTGCGGTATCTTCTAGTACAAAATGATATAAAGGAGCATGTAGTAGGCACAATGACTCCTTACAAGGTTAATTTTTTATATAAGCCAGACTGAAACTGTTTCTTACCGTTAATCGAGCCTAACTCATAAGCACTGCATGTGGTGGGGCTAGACCAATTCCTGGTGATTATGGAACGATATGTTCTCCTTCACACCTGTAGGGCGATAAGATGAAGTACTGCAAGGACTGAATTATCTTTTTGATACGGGACGACAAGGATTATGGGAGATCTGTGTACCCACCAATTATTCTTCTTATAGATAACTAAACTTAAGGAAGAAATTCGTAGTATTTTCCTGGACCACAAAGGAAAGATGATCTTTTTGCGAAACGGTCAGTAGTTCTTTGTTATTCCTGGTAGCGTAAGGTTACAATTTTTCATCATGTGTCAATTAGACCTGGTTGTCGGTGTTAGTATCAAAGACGCCAATTTTTGTTTCACTACTTTTCCACTCTGCTTTAAACTGACTGCTAGTGCTACTGCTGCTAATACCACTGTTACTACTATCATTATTACTACTACTACTACTACTACTACTACTATTACTACTACTACGGCTATCACTGCTGCTACTGTGATAGCATACTATAGTATTTTGAAATTCTATATGGTATTCTTGTCAATATTCTCAAAAAATTAAGTTGACACGATGAGAATCCTTTTCAGACAGGTTCACATTTAGCAACAAAGCCTGTAGTGGGAACTGCAAATAATATTTTCTCGCTTAATATTTTCCATTAATCTAGTATGAATTTCACAAATATTTCACAGAATACTCAACACCAAACAACTCAATCCCAACAACACAATCAAGATAGTTTTCAACCAAATTTAACCGGTGCTATACCTCGCACACCAGCTCGCCTACCTGAAGACGTAACCGCCCTCGCTGAGCGCGAGAACAACAAAGATCGCGACTTCAAGGATAATAAAAACGCCGTAACAAAAACATATCACACAATCAAAGATCTTATATCATCCAAATTCAAAAAAGATGCATACGAAACAGCTGATGAACTGAATAACGTGATAGCACAACAAGCAAATCAATCAGGGATGCCTTGCGATCCTGACGAGCTCCGATCACCATATTCGGCATTGCCAGTACATATGCGTCAAATGCAAAGTCTCAACCAATCGCAACCCAACATTTGGAATGGAGGTAAGGTTGGTTTGCCGCCGCATTCCAATCAAATGGGATCACAAATGCAATGCTACACACCTGATCCTGTTCCCAGAGGAGGAGTTGCGGCTGGAAGTAGCACTGCAGGTGTTCAACAAAGAGCAGTTTCACAACCGCAGCTCAATATGCCCTTCGAAAGGCGAGGATCACAAACGTTGCTGGACAATATCGAGCGAAGAGGATCGCTTGCAAATATTGACGTGACTGATAGCGATGATGGTGGGTTTGCGAGCCGAACAAGAAGACCGCCAACGGTGTACCAAATAAACATGCAACAACAATATCAGCAGCAGCAAACACCACAACAACAGCAACCACAGCAACAGCAAATACAGCATCATCAATCGCACCAGCAGCAAACTCAGCAACAACATCCCCAACAATTTCATCAACAACAGTATCAACAGCAGAACCAATCGTACGTGTCCCAAATACATAGGAAGTCTCCACATATTTCACAACCGAATGTCTCCTCGCATACAAATATTACGGCGCTAGGGTCGCAAACCTTACATTCCAACACAAACTACCAACAATCTCAGCAACCTCTTCAATCCTATCAGCAATATCCTTCACCCTATATGCACACACCTTCACCACAAGTCATTCAGGCTCACCAGCAAAATCAGCAGCAGGCTCACCAGCAGAATCAGCAGCAGGCTCAAATGACAAACCTGACCGTTCAATCCAGACAAGATATACTTCGTGCTTCGTTCCAAAGGCATCAGGAGATGCAAAAGTTACAAGTCCAGCAAAGCACGTCGGCATCGGCAATTGACAGTCCTGCTGGCCAACATGAAATCGCGGATGATCCTCCACCAAAGCTTCAGCCGAGAGCTGATCACAAGTCGAAGCAAATGCCTGGTTCTGGTGCTAGTTCGGATTATGATAAAAGTGGAAACCATAGTTCGAACGTGGATTCAGGTCGAGGCAGCGCTGCTTATTCCAGTGGCCGAAAAGGAAATGCAGCCGACACCAGTCCTGAGAACTCAGATTCTCCTCCAGTTCGGCCGAAAGAAAATGATTCGGAATGGGTTGATATAGTTGATGCAGAGCTCAGAAATATTTTGGAGCCAGGAATGCAATCCTTGAATCTTCGACCAGCCAGCACCGTATCAGGAAGTGTTTCGTCAATAACTCCGCCACTACCACCGCTGTCACCTGCTGGAAGTTCCAAGGTGAAATCTAGTCGGGTAAGTCCTTATTATGTTAACAGATAATTAAATTTTCAAAAGACCACATTCAAACGGAATAACCCTTTCTACTTTTGATCGCTCATTAGACAATTTTACGCCTCTTTCTAGTCAAAGGACCCTTCAAAGCAAGAGTACGGAATGGATAGCTATAATCGTCCTGGGAGATCATCCGGTCCCATAGGCCCATCACGTGCAGGTTGGCCTGGTTCCACTGTACATAAGCAAGCAACTGCACGGACATCGGCGAAAAAACAGGATCAAACACTTCTGAAGAGACATCGTGAGTGTATTTCATCAACCATTTTTGACCATTGAAAATAATGAAAGTCCCTCCACAGTATTCGGTCTAGACAACGATCAAACATCGACAACGACACGGTCGCTCGATTTGGAATCGCTACTGGGTGGTCCTTGGGGTGCTGGACAATCTGTCAGTGATTCAGAGACTGATACGCAAGGCCTCCGACATATACGAAGTCAGCTGGAAGGTCTTGAAAATATGTACTCAGAAGTTTTAAGGATGTTAGGTTCACGTATGCCAAATAGTAGAAGTACAGATGCAACTTTACGTTCAACCAGACGTCGGCATGGTAGTCTATCCTCGCTACCTTCTAGTTCGGTAAGCAGTCGACCTGTACGCGATAGACGAAGGAGTGAAGACCGACGAAAAGTGCGCGACATGAAAGGAATAAATAAACGGTTTCAACGCCTTGAATCGCATGTGGTAACTTTGGCTAGAAGTGTGGCACATTTATCGTCGGAGTTAAGATCGCAGCATTTAGTAACGCAGGAGCTCGAAAGATTACGAGACGACCTGACGACACTTAGGTGAGTAGATACCCTGTTTGTCTTATTTGTCTATGGTAAACGTTTGAGAATGTATAGGTTCTGGTAATCATATGTGTTTAGCCATCATATGTCTTAGTCTAGTTTGTGTTTTCGTCAGTTACCCATACCTTCGGAGCTGTAGGACTCGAATATAAGTTACAATGATAACAATGAAGTTGTTAGTATTTGAGATTCTGAGGCCTGCCTATTAGACTTAGCCTAGACTTAGGTATATCAGATACTTTTTGGGTATTGGTGAAGATACAACTTGAAAGAAAGAGAATACATCAATTTCACCTTAAGCAATTGTTGCAATGATCCCTTGCTCTAACTGAAGGCTACTTGTTTTAAGTGTTGACACGAGAGAGGACAACATACAACATAAATTCTGTCAAATATGGGGTAAACAAGAACGACGCATCGTCCAGTTTTCACGTCTGAAAAAGATGTAACGGGCATCAATCACAATTATCCGAAAAGGACAGTGAAGAGACCATGACTTGGCAAATTTGCGTATATAACAAGTTTGTCAGATATTATTCAGTAGTGGAGCAATGTCGATTGAACTACGGTCAAGGATCACTGATTAAACGTACGATTTATCTACTCCGCCATTCGTTCAGCCGCCTTTCCTACCAGAAAGCGAGTGTTCTAGGAATAAATCAATGAAAGTAGTGTGCTAGGCAATGACAAGAGCTGAATTTTTTCTAGGAACTCATGTGGGTTGGCGGCTTCCCTCTAAGGTAAAGTGGAGAATGACGATGAAGACATAATCAATCTAGATATAAAAAAAGCTTAGTCGAAGCTTTGAGGAGATGAAAATAATTGATTATCAGACTCAATAGAAGCTGTGATATACCTATACTCTTAGCGGCTTATCGTCATCCCCAGTCTCCGCTGGATACATGAACATAAGAATGAAAGGACGAGCAATGCTTAGAGCAAAATGGGACCGATAGAAAATGGAATTGGGCGACTTTTTGGATGTTAGAATGCGAAATTTCAGAGCTCGATTTCGCAGCCCAGATTACTGCGCGGATATCAAAATCGGAGGACGTAGTCAATGTACCGAGACAGTTGGAGGCCCTTGTTGTAGGAAGCGAACGCCCGAGACAGGCTGTAGTGCTAAGAAAGAAGTATTGTGTTTAGGGCAGATAACTTCCAGCGATATGTCTTAAAGTTCTCTGCATGGTGACAGCTGTAATTTTTAGTTGATGCTGTTCCAGACATATCTTGACAAACACTGGTATGCTAAATCGATGAAATTTTTCATCGTATCAATAGATAACAAGCTAATCTACTATGAACGCCGGATTAAGAGTGAAGCAGTACACATTGTTGCCTCGTTGAACATATAAATTGTGAATATTGGATTTTTCAAGAAAAAGTTCCCTATTGCATCACCTCACTCGGGTTTGCTGTGTGCAAACTGAGGTTTTGAAATGATATCCGGGAAATGAAAAACTATCGATCCAGGATGCCAAATTTTTCAAGATAAGAATCTCGTGGTTATTGAATGGGTTCGGAAGGAACCTTTGCGACTGCAACAACAGCGAAAATGAGCAATGCTGGTCGATAAACACATTTGGTTGATTGCAGATTTTGCTATAAGGACCAACATGGACAACAAATTCTTCAAAAATTCGGATTAAATGGAAGTGCACTATTTAACATTCTCAAAAGCGGCCCATATATGTCGACTGCATAATTCACACTGTATATGTTTGCCACAGGGACAGCGAATCCTGTGATGGGTGAGCTACCTCCCTGACACGATCATAGACAAAATTATAATGAGTAAAGCCACTCTGGAACTAGATGCGGAGTTCCAGTAAGTCATACTCCATCTGTAGAGAGCGGAGAATTTTTTGATATGTTGTCAAAAAAAGGTAGCATTCGAACTCAGAACCAATTTTGGCCGTAAGGCATGTAAGGGTTCTCCATCCTGCAAAAATACGTAAATAGTCATAAGCGGATGTGCGCTGGGGGAAAGGAGATATTACAAGAATACTTGTGCCGACGATTCTCTTTCCTCGAAAAAAAAATCGCCATTCAACTACTCTGGATGCGATTAAAGTGCTGAGGACTGTTTAAGACTCCTCCATGTGTTATCATAGACATCATTTGATCAATATAACAACAAACTACCCAAAAACCTCCATACAAATGTCCTTTTCTATAATGAAATATTCAAGTGTATGGGAAAAACTTTTACATATTCATATTAAGACTTGAAATTCACAAATGATAATAGCAAACCACACTGTCGTTGAATACCGAAATTCCTTCAATTGAGAAGGAAATAATGTGAAAAAGGTTATTAGCAGCGAAGACAAGATATGTGTTGCACAGATCAACATACGTTTGACCTTTGTATGAGATAACAGTATAATTTTAAGCTGATACAATGAATGAACTTTGATTATATTTGATCATGCACTCTTTTGGCGACTCGAATTCAATGGCACATGTTTGAACTTTCCATATGCTGATAAAAATAAATGTTTAACCCGAACGAATGGTGCAAAACACATATGTGGCGACTTTTATTGACGAACGCATTTGGCACATAAATCGATTTATTTACAATTTAATGCAAAACATACATGGAAATCAAACAGAGGAAATACTTATCATTGTTTACCCGCCAGATTTTACCAGTAAATACTAGTGAGATTATTATTTACTACTAAATTTGATTGAATAATGTCGGGCTAGCGAAACCTGGGCACTAATCAAACAAAAACTAAGAATAAGATCAATAAAAAAATAATAAAACATAAATAAATCAGTTGAATTAATTATTGAAATTGAATAAAAGCAAAAAATTTATTTTTATAAAATATTCGGACGGAATACAATGGATAATATTCGTATCAAGTTTTGACTGATAATTTAATTTCCAAAATAAAATAATCATTTTAAAGAATGATTGAATTGTTGATGATTGTTGGGTTTTATTTACAGACAAAATAATAACTCAATATTTACTTGATTTTTTTCAGATCGCAAGCGATGCGCATGCAAAATATATTTGCCTCACACGGGAAAGATCCTGAACCACCGAACTTAACTAATCCAAAAAGAGTGAAAAAGCTGACAAAATTTTTTGGCGAAGATCCTCCCCTCATGCGATTGTTCCTGAAGAAACTCGGCTATGAAGTAAGTACCCAGGATATACTGTAAATCAAATATTTTATTCTATCCGTTTTTAATTTTGTTTCCACCCACAGAAATATGCATCCTTGTTCGAAGCGGAACGTGTTGGCATGGTGGAATTGCCATATTTGGGGGAGGAGCGTTTACAAAAATTAGGTGTACCACTAGGACCTCGATTGCGTATACTGCAAGAAGCCCAAATATCTCTTTGTAAAGACACAACATTGTGCATAGTCTAAAAGAATATTTTCATCATTTAGTCCATTTGTTCATTTGACAATAGTAAGTCGATTTATGTTTAGTCGAAATGAAATTGTGCGAGTTGGAATATTTAGAAAATTTCAAATGAGTGTTTCCAGAATGCACACCTTTTCACTTCTGGGGCCGGATGTGCAATCGTCAGTCGAAACCTAATTATAATCAAAATTATTTGAGATCAGAGTACTGAAAAAATTGAAGTTTGATACCGCAATCAAAATTTTTGAACGACAGTCCAAAGCAAAATTTATTATCAAAAATTTAGAATGGAATCTTATGAAATTGATAACATTATACCACGCCGTATGTGAGTTGAGCAAACAACGATGATACAACGAAGCAGTAGGACGCTTTCGATTAGAGGAAGAACCGAATGCAACAAACAGAAACGACCACTAGACCAAGGAAATTTTTCTTACTTACTCTCCTCCCCTCCTATTGAGCTGAGAAACCCTTGATTGAAAAATCACTCTTACATATGAAATAATCGCACAGATCGTCTGTCACTTTGCCTCGAAACAAAGCACTCCACGATCTCTACAGATCTTGTCAATAGACAAAAAGCAATTGTTAATTTTAACCCTTAAAAATTTTCAATTGTATATTAAACACTTAGCAAACTAACTACGTCACGTCTGATTAAAAGGAAAATAAAGTGTTGGTAGATCCAAATCAAGATAGAACCCACTTTTGCGAGACCTTTCTAGCTAATTTTCTACCAAGGATAGCAATTTCGTTCAGCATTATTCATAAAAACATTTAACCCAGTCCAAAGAGAAAAAGGACTCTTCGTATTGAGCCAATTGCACTATCCTTCAATTGCCTTTGATATTCGTTTTGAAAAGAGTACCAATCAGTTCAAAGACTTAACCTTGACAGCTCCCGATTTTGCTTCCGTTTTTATGGTAGGCATTTGAAGATTATTTTCGCCATGATTGTGAGACTTCCTAATACGAGATTTCTTGGAATCTGCATATAAGCCCACAAAAATACTCCCTGTCAATCTGAAAGCTTAACTGGAAACCATTTGTCATATCAGTTTATGCTAGTTCTAAGTTCCTACTCCTTAAGACAAACTGAATTTACAGGAATTTGTTCTTTAGCTAACTTGAAGGCAATGCTTGATAAAACGTCTCTTAAACTTCTGCGGTTCTCGGCGCTTCGGTATGAGTTATTCACCCGTC
Organism: Stratiomys singularior; assembly: GCA_954870665.1. Lineage (NCBI taxonomy): Eukaryota > Metazoa > Arthropoda > Insecta > Diptera > Stratiomyidae > Stratiomys > Stratiomys singularior. Next base: position 4,173,238 of record OX940881.1, on the reverse strand, counting down.
AGGACTAAGCAAGCATAATATGACTCCCGATTTAATTCATCAGCCGCTCTAAGCATCCATCAGAGAACAGTTTCCGGGGAGATTCCTCACACTTTTCTTGTAATCACGTTACATTTTCAATCAGTTCAACCACGTCGAAAATAAGTGGAAGAGTTTGTCGTCCTTTCTATGCAAAAGACACCTGTCCGTTTTGTCGAAGATAGACGAAACTCATCTGTAAGAGTTCAAAATCTGAGTCTCTCAAATCAGTGTGCCTGCGATCAAACCATTAGCCACAAATCAGCGATCAGGGAGCAGGATAAATCGGTCGTACTTTGCATTGCGTTTATAAGCAACCAATTCCGTCCACTCCAGCGATGTTTTCCGTGTCATCCTCGCTTCTATCCAGGTTGATGGAGCGACAGATATCATTACAACAGTTGTAGAGGATTACTTATCACACACAACAGTATGGCAAGCAGCATGGCAGGGTTTGTTCGGGGGCTTACGATGGTATTTCGGGTAAATTGAACAGGAAACTTTTTAATATGCTCCTGCAACTGACTGCGTTCGCTCGCTCCACAGTTTGACCAGTCGTTTTCGTGGTAACACTTTTTTGAAAGATCCCGACCTATAGTTCTGGTGGGTTATTTGGAACTTGAATAATATTCAACAATGCTGACTTTAACCTTATTTAGACACAAATATTATTCATATTGAACTACTGAGTTATGAAATTTAAAAATTTATATTAAGGTAGCGCACGCCTGATCGAAAATTTAATTTGACAGCTGTCAGTCTTTTTACTTTCCGTGGCTATATTCACTTTCCCGAAATTATCGTATTGTAAAAAAATGTATAAACTTCCAACCCAATCTCGTCCAACCCATCCATATTTCAAACAAATGACCGTTTATCTCTCCTTGATATGTACTTATACAAGCGGCTGATCTCAACCCATAACCCCTCAAAATCGCTCTATTTTACGTCCAACTAATTCAAGGTATGGTTATGTGGAGCTATATGATGCTAACTAAATTATTCTTTTCACGCTGCTAACTCAAATGTTGGTCTCAAAATCATTGCCTAAAGGACAACCCATATGTTGCATTAATATCGCTCTATGGTTGTTCACCAATACTGGGGACTCATTGGACGCGAAATGGAGGTCTATTGTTTTTTTATCTTTCTTCCAAATCCACTGTTGAATAAAACTAAGACTAGCGTCGACTCTTAACTTCTTGCATGACTTCTTACCTGATTATGAAACATAGGTCGCAAATCACCATACAGAAACGAAGTGGACTATCTCCTTTCCTCCTTTCATATTTGATAGATGTTCTACATCTCTTCTCATATGTGTTCTGTTCTCACTACAATGGCAATGATCATGATCTGGATCGCCAAAGTGAGGTAAACAAGAGAATAGTAAACATTAGGAATTCCAAAGTCTAGAGAAGTGCAATATCTTCTCTTTTATCCATGTGAAGATCTCCTATCTTTGTTGAGATGGAAACCATTACGAATATCTGTTCGGTAATTCCTCACCAAATCTTATAGTCCGCTTAATAGTTGTCAGTTCTTTCTCTTCTTATACGCTAATTATTTTATACACTAAATCGGTTCACCCTACAAAAACCAAGCAGATCTCCGAGCTTTGTGTTAGGGTATTCCAAATATGCTATACAATTCCATCATCCCCCCCCCCATCAAACTAGAGACGCTTAGGAATAAAGTTCGAAATGTCTTGATGAAATTAAATCGCGATGTCCTTTTGCTCGATACAAACTCAATTTAACTTACTCCATTGCTTGAAACCAACTTCGATAGCCCAGTCAAATTAATGAGACGGATCAGATCAATGTTGTGGATTATCTGATAACTTTATTCCTTTCCTTAGACTTTATGTTTAAGTCAGGCATACCTTAGCTGTGAATTCCAATTAGAGCTTCATACGCAATCTGACCAAAACTACCATCAATTTCTTCTATTTATTTATTTTTTGAGTCCTCTCATTATTAGGTTCCCTAATCCCTTGAAACTCTAGAAACTATATTTACGTTTCCTTTCTGGTTTCCTCGGTCCTTTCTTCTTCGATAATCTGACTCTGACGTTCGTAATAGAACTGGAGAGCCTGACGAGTACAGAGCTTGGGGATAACCTTGCTGTAAACAAAGCGACTGAATGTATTATCTGGCAGTATATAAGTCATCCGTGAGGTCGAACTGACCTATGGCCTCGCAAAAACTCGAGCTGGTCTATGATATATGCAACAGTCATCCTCAGTTCATCAATGTCAGTTAAACGTTTCACCTCACCATAAAATAGGGACAATATCATTTATCATAGTCACTTTTTAGCCTTGCAAATATAAGATTTTTGCATCATTTTGGCAAAGTATCTGAGTATAACTTAGCATCCTTCTTATTAAGTATAGTATCGCACTAAGAATACAAAAGAACGTTTCCCGTCTCTTTCGAAACAAAACTGACAACAAACAACAAAAAGGACATCGAAAAACGTAATAAAAACATGAGATAGAAACATGAGAGGGTTTTGCAGTTATGCAAATTTCCTAAATCCATGGTTGTTATTTTTTTTTCGGGTACTACGCGGAGCTAAATAGATTGGTTAAACATCTCCTACTTGATCCTTATTGCATACAGTCGTCGCTGTATGTTCAAATACAGGACGCCCAGTCACTCACAACGGCCTCCAAGAAAGCTTTTGTTTGTATGCTGAACCTCTTTGGATTTCAAGCTCATAATCATCCATGGCGCCACAGACCTAATCTTGTCATGGATTTCAAAGCGTAATCACACATAAGAATATTAATTCTTGATCACTTCTTAAAACTAATTTTGCCCATCCCACAAATAGCTCTGCGCCCATCATTTCAATCTAACCTCTGTTTTTTCTACTCTTTTTCTACTCGTTTTTTCTACTCTGCATAAACATATCCTGACGTTCTCATACTCCATTATATAAGAGCTTCATCAAGATTCCAAATCTTCGTATACAAATTGAAGGACTCAAATCAAAGGATCTGTCATTTTTGTCTTGCTCGACTCACAATTAAGCCACCAAGGTTGCACAACTGAGGTCATTTAGCTGTAATAGTACGATGTAATATAAATACATGTCCTACGTTCAATTTCCTTTCACTTTCTCACATCAACTGTATAAAGGATAACAAAAAATAAAACTTTTCAAATTACGATAAAAACACCAAAGACCAAACCAGAATGCATTACTCTCTTGTAATTATAAAATTATCTTTTGTTATTCTCCTATAAAACAAAGATTAAACAATTTCCTTGAAAAATTGAGTTCACCTAGACCAAGTTATGTGAACCCAGTACAAGTTTTTTTGTTTCTTTTGTTTATTTTTAACACTACGTCTATTCATAAATATCTCCATTATTCATTTGTATGTATGTGCTTAGTGAATTTAGCGAATTTACCCTGCAGACATGCATATGTGTTAGTTCGTAATGGTAGTAGTTAATTAGTGGGAGTACAGATGTACTACGCTGTATATTTTGGAATGTGAAAATGTGAAAAACTTACCCCGCTATAAATAAAGATTGTGCTCTTATCATAATTATGATAGTACCAGGTCAATGGAAACTGAGTACAAACTAAGTGCGTAAGCACTTTATTCATTCGCGTTATAAGTCCCAGTGAGAACGGTAGTTTTAAGGATAATAAACCTTTTTATTTTGTTTTTAAAATAATTGATCAATTCATGGTTCATGTTTTAAAATTGGAAGAAGTGCTTGTAAGCTTGTAATTTAAGTTTCGGCAGTTTTATACTTAGTTAATTAAGTTAGTGTTCATATATTGTAAAGAAAAAGTTAAAACAAATTTAAAAAAAAAACAAATGTTTCTTGAGTATGATGTGTTTCAATGTTCAGTCAGGAACGTAATTTCTTCCTTCTTTTTATGTAAGTCATCATTGCAGTGTCATTTCAGTGATTACGATCTTTATGTCTTGCATAATTGAAACTAATGCATTGGAGAAAGGTCAGGAAGTTCGTCCAATCGTTTTCAACAACATATTCAGCATAAAAAATATGCGATTTCAGTGATAAATCAGATCTAAAACATATAAGTCAATATAGAATCTAGGTCTACTTTATCCAAAGTCCCTGGAGTAACACACAGATGGCATCAGCAATGACATGTCTTCCGTTAACACCTGTTTGTCAAAGTTCCATGACAAGTTGTTCGTTCATTGTCGGAATATTGAACATTGAATACGCTAGATTAAATTTGCTAAAAAACTAGTTTCGTGTGTTGATTAATCGCTGACTTTTCATGAAAACTGCACCGAGTGAGCGCAAAAACGCATTGAGAAGGGTTTCTTGGAGGAGTGTTCGTCAAAAAAACGTTCACCAATGGATTCATAATTTCAATCTTTAGCAAGAAACACCGGATCCGTGGCACAAACAGGTTTTCCAATTATGCTGGCCTCCCTCAAAAACTGCAAAGAATCTCCAAGAGGTACTTAATTCAATAGTCAAGTTGCAAGAAAACGCTGACATCCTAAATATATCAAAAGGTATTACTTGCGAAATTCACGAAAACTGTCAGAGCAAATGGTACGCAGCCTCTATATTCTACAACATGTACAAATTTTTGGTCGTTAGCTTTCATTCGAAGACCAGACAATCAACTGTAGCTATTACGATGCGTTATTAGGTCATTTTGATGATGTAATCAGCAGAAAAATACTAACATGCTGAAATGAAGTTGCTGTTTCACTATGACAATGCATTCCACAAATCGATGAAAACGAAGGACAAATGAAATGATTTACGATTCGAAACGCTTCAACGTAGAACCTGTAGAACCTATTAAAACCTGCCACTCATAGGGATGTTACAGTTAACTTGTAACTACAGATTAACTTGTCTCGAGTCACACAATTGAAGCCTTTTTTGAGGCATAATACAAGACGCTCTTATAGAAAGGCATAGGAAGTTCAGAAGACCGCGAAATTTATTGTATGGCTATGGAAGGTGACTGTTGAAATTCACCTAATTGATACCGCAAGCCGACATTATTCATCTTTAGGGTTCACTGGGTGACGTTTCATTGTTGACAACGCGAACTGATCAGCTGTGCTGCCACTAAAGACTTTTTATTAAATAAACACGTTTTTTTCTGGTTTTTTAAATGGACGCACAATTAGAGCTGTAGCTCTTAAAATTACCTTTGAATTCGCTCATATTTCATACATGGCCTTGGTATGGTTGGTACAAAAATTGCGACATGCACAATATGTTATACATTGGACAGGAAACCTGATCAGAACCTGAAGAAAAACGACAGCCCTTCACGCATTATAGAAAGCAATCATGGAGCTTTAAGGTATTGCATTTGATTTTTCTCACTACTAAAAAGGAACATACACATGTTGACATATCCAATTAACCAGGAATCAGCTTTCCGACTGAGAAAAATTCAAATTTTTTTAATAAAAATAACGGTAAAAACCTACATTGATTTTCAATTAATTTTAAGACCAATCTGGGAAATCTTAACCAAAAAGGCAAACTTTAGAAAATTAAAGTCAAAATGTTTATCCTTATTAAGCACAAATGTGATGGAAGTGTAAATTTAGAGATATATCATAGACAATTTGGCCTAATTGAAAGATCTCATGCACCTTTTAAAAACATCCCTTAGGAGCGAAATGGAGAAAAGATCCATGGTTAATAAGGTAGAAGCAATAAATTAAATAAATGAAAAAAATCTCAGTTCAATTCCTTTTCGTAGTTATTCATTGATCTCAATGTTTCATGATCTCAATGTTTCATGATCTCAATGTAAAAAATTTAATTTACTGACAATAATGAAAATAAGAAGGGTTTAAACTATCCCTTAAAATTTTTGCATTCTGAAAATCAGAATAAAATGTAAAAATTTCTTTCGCTGAAGATGTTAATTGTTAACGTTTTAAAGAAATGTAAAGTTTTTAGATTGCAAACATCTTCCAACAATGCTCGGTAGCGAATTCAATCACAATATCATCCTTATCAATGCAATTCCAAGAAATTTTGAGTAATTTTCAATACGCAAACAAATTAATGTTTCGGTTTGCGTATGTATACGTTTAAAATAAATCTCATTTTTGAAAACATCTGAACGCTAACGCAGTAGCAATACAAATTTCTGAAAGATTCTGCGAATATATGATAATGATAACCGACTAAGTGACCTCTTCTCAATTTTATCAGCACATCAACATTTAAATTCACAAATATCTGAACAATGTCCAGGAAACAGATAACAATGACGATGAAGCTGACGACATTTGTGAACATATTAAATTTAAAGAGCATAAAAGTGAATTATGCTGAGCTCTACCGGACACATTCAATAACATTCAAATTACCTTTAAGTCACTCGGTCATAGTTGGTGTTGTTATTATTTGTATGGATGAGATTTGAGATATCTGATACAGTGATGATTAAAAGTATTCGCATAGGGATTTTTTGTATGACAGAATAAGCATAAATTTTTTTTATTAAGAACCAAGAAGTGGACGATTAGGTTCCTCCCGGAAGAAAATAGGATAAGCATCCCTCAAGGTTGCCGCGAAGTCTCCTTTACAGCATTTCTATTCATCCAAACCTGTCCGAACTTACCGACTAGAGATACTCAATCCTAACAACGCTCGAAACTTCCAAATTAAAAAGTGGAATTTAACAAAAACCGACGAAATATATTCAGTATTATATACGTTTCCTCATGAAACTATAGAGCTTATGCATGATAAGAACATATTTGTTTAAATTTGAGGAAGTAAGAACTTACTTTCATATTAAAGCCGGCAAAACCCAACCACAGCTAAACAAAAGAAAACCGACCGATCACGTCTACGTCTTTTACGCTGGGAACCATGGAATTTCTACTGGGTGACTGACTGAATGGTATAACATAGGTTCACAGGAGTTCCACAAAGACAGCACTAAATGAAGAAGTAAGCAACCTATCGAGGAAAGTAGCAGTCAGATATAACGCAATAGAGGCTTCATAGATATAGAAGGGGCGTTCAATAACGTAAAAATGCAGAGCGTAGCAGAAGCCATCCGAAGATATCAAATTTTCTAAAAAGAAGAAAGTTTACAGTCGAAGAAATCAGCGTATCCTTAAAGTAATGGAAATACATGGATACACGTCCGAATCGAATTCTTTCTTTACTTACTTAGGTCCTCAGTTTTATTCAAAAATTTGAAGATCTAATCCCAAAATATTTCAATATAATAGTGTCTGAACTATGTTGTCCTTTATGAAGACGGTACACTGACTTCTTTGCTGGTGGATGAAATGAAACACACAGGGCAGCAATGCTGACAAAATGCATCTTACACTTTACTAAACGCGTGGAAACCAGAAGCATTTTCATCACTGGATATAGACGGAAAACTTATTTGCCTTGAACAACAAAAGAAAGTCATTACCAGCAACCATGGAGAGTTAACTAGCTTGGGTTCCACAGGGATCCTATCTAGCCGCGTTTGCTTTCTGAAACGAATTAAGGGAATGGCACCACAAGCTTATGGGGAGCTGGATAAAGTTGAACAGGCAGAGGCCACAACAATTCTGTCCTGAATTAATATACCAATACCGAAACGCGGATGAGCTAGTAATGCAGCTAACATAGACATTAAAAAGGGAACTAGCCGAAAACAACAGAAAAAATGATAGAGCTGGACATAATAGAAACTATTGCTTTATAAGCCGAGCTTCTGGCCTGAAAAACTTCTGTAAAGACCAAAACACATAAGAAAACATTTACTAATCACAATATCTCAAGGCGTCCCAAACCACCAGCAAGGAAAAAGTAAAGTCCTTATAGGATTTTCAAGTCAATTTCCAAATTTCTATTTTAACAACAGTGGAATACTTGGCGACCAGGAAAAAGCTTTGAATATCCCAAATTTCTCCACGACAAAAGGATGGAGCTTCTGCAAACAAAAGCAACACAGACGGCACAACACAAGGTCCGGTACAGGCTATGCTATATCCACCAGTAGTGTCTGCTGTGAATAATCATAATTAAAGTAACTAAAAAAATTTAATGTGAAGCCCATGCGAGGGTTCAAATCAAAATTAAAAGTGTATACTCGTCCCGCATTCAAATATCAATCATCTATCCAATAACTTCGCTCACCTACTGTAGATTAAATAAGAATTCAGACAAGTAAGGCAAGTAATTATGTTTCACTAACACACAATGGCTATGCTCATACCAAGGCTTCGTAAAATATAGCCATGTCGCCACTTTTCCTATTTGTCTCGCTGATAACATAACGACTGATCCTCTCATTTCTTCGCAACCGACAAAGGGGGTGGGTGGAAATCTTAATCTGAAGAAAACCTCTCGTACGAAATTCTAGTGAGCCCATAATCCAATCGAACTTAGTTGCAGGTTCTATCTTAAAGTGATCGGTTGGTTCTCTCTCGTTACTAGTCCTTAGAGAAGGGTAAAACCGCAAAATGCAAGGAATCTATTCGGTTGTCCTTTTCGCTCTTGTTGGCGTTGCACTTGGAGAAATCGTTAATTTCCAACAGTGTCCTAATACTGGTGACTATTTTTTTTTATTATTTTTTATTTAATATTAACTCAGTTTCAAATTTTACACATCAAATTCAATAATTATCATGTGTAGGATAATTTGAGTTAATTTAAAAAGTTCGTTGTCATATGTGAAATTTATAGAAATGAAAATTTTTTGCTCTGAGAAGAATTTTCGTGATTCATTATATGTGTGTAATGTAGTATGCGCGGTCATTGGTTTCAATTGAATAATCGTTTTATTTTGACGAAGGAAGTATCACAATTTAGAGCAATTAATGTAAATTTAAAGTGCCTGTTTTACAATAGTCTCAGCTTGAAAGTGGGAACGATTTCGAATCAGTTGACTTGGAATAAAAATTAAGGAAGCTTTCAGGATTATTCCATGTTTTTGTTACATTCCAGTCCAATTGCATTCGACAATTATCAGATCTTACAAAGTATATTCGCCGAATAGTATTCTGTTCAACGACACCTAAGACACTTTGATGGATTATCCTTAAGGGTTTATTAAAAATATAAATTATAGTTCATGCAAAACCCTGCTTATAAAAATTTTAGATAAGAGTATAGACTGACTGTGCAATTAAGGTGTCGAACAGGATTTGGCCAGTAGATTACGAAATTGAATTCTAATCCTTTAGAAAATAAAAGAGGAAACCTTAGCACTTAATAATGCTCGTGTTTGTGAAATCTAGAACCGGGATACATGCAATTACAGAAAATTTGCCTACGGTATTACAATGATATACAAAATGTGCATCCTTTGTTCGACGCTCAAGCTACATGAGCCTTAAATGTCCCTCGTGAAATGTGTAAATTTATTTAAAAAAAAAAATAATTGACAACGAATCAGAGCTTACCGAAAACTACAACGAGAACCTATTTGTGATACTGTAGGGTTTGCCCTGTTTGTCAAACACTTAGCTAAGTTCAAAAGTTTTATTAGTGAAATTTATTCTAAAAAGTTCAGGCATTGAAAAACAAATGACTAATTATCGGATTATCGCGTCTTTTGTGATAATTCGAACCCCTTAACTTGTTCAATAAATTGTCGTAGTAGGCTGTATTGATTTTGAGTCACTCGAGCGAAGAATCCTCGACACTTGAGTCTTGGATTTTACTAGAGCTGCACTCCTTTTTCCTCCGCCACACTTAACTAGGATGCTTGGATTCAAGGTCTTTAATGCAGTCCCAGTCGTACTGCCTGAAGATGTTCGAAAGCCAGAATATCAAGATGTCTCTTTTCACTCTCGAATCTCAAGTCCCTGATTCTTCCTTGAATATTTGCTTCGATTCATCCCCAGTGTACAATGTGTAAAAAAATGTTCAATCCCCGAAGTGCAACCAGCGTGAAGAACACTCCTTCACGAATACTTTTTGGTTTTTCAATGACAACCCCCCCCCCCTTTTTTTTTTTAAGTGGGTGATACCTTTTGCGTACTTGCCATCGGGATTTGAAGTTAACAAAGAAGTGGTCCAAATCACAGTTCCAAGAAGTAAAGCGGTGTTGAGAATACAAGGGAACGCTCTGGTTTGAAAATGTATAATTGCCAAGAGCCACTCTCAACATTCTCTCGTGAAAGAATCGGGTATTGTCCTTGAATTCTTTGTTTGTAGGGAAAAAAATCGAGTACTATGCTTTTTAGCTTGTCAATGCATCGATTCTCTATGCTTTTTGTTCCTTAGACCGATTTCCAATCTGAACAGCTGATTTGAACGCCATGTTAGAGCGATACAATCTCAATGAATATTATTTTGTTCCTCAACCTACCTAACTTCTGTGTACGACTAAAAGGATTTATTCAAAATTATTGACTACGGAAAAAGCCACTTACAGCTTGAAGTTTCATAGAGGCCTTCTTCTTGTTGAAGCCGAGTGAGAAAATAAAGAATAAACACTTACGTTGGTTTCTACGATGAGTAGTTAAGCTATTATAAAGTTAACAGCCTACTATGTAGCTGATTTATCACTTTTTTCTAGCCTTAATCAACCATAACTACCAATCTTCAGCAGCTTAGACTCTTCATCTTGCAAGATATAGCAATAACTAGTCATGGGCTATCCTAATTTCTTGAGCAAATCAAAGCCCTGCTAGATTACTTGTGACTCTAAATACAAAGCAGCTTCCATGTTCCACTGTGACAGCAAGAATCGATAGCTAGGAAGGACTTAATCGTACCAATTATCTCCACCACCTTGCTCCTATCTCATACGATTGGAAATCGAGAACATCCAACAGGACGTAACTCAGCACATAAGAGCCATCGTACGAAAACTGTCCAACATCGTCTTGTAAATGGGGCAAAGGTACTCAATTCCAAAATATATTCACACCCACTAAACCACATGTGGAACTCCTACACACGCACTGTTTATGTTACATTTTGTTCAGACCATTTTTTAGTCCTAAAGAAGACACGGTGCCAGTCCTTTTCAGCCGTTGCCCCGTGTGAAGATTTAGTAGTGTTCACAAAGCAATGGATAGGTGACAGTTTTCCTAATGCATACGTTTTTCCTGATCTGTCAGGTATTTGGTACACCTCCTTCAAAGGACTATGAAGACTCTGACTTATGGGATTGGAACCGGTCAACTAATTATGCATCGCCAAAGGAAGACCTGTTTGCCATTCCAGAGGACGCCAGTCACGCGGATAATTCTCTTAAAGACCGGTCCGCTCCAATTACTCACTAGAACGGACTTTCATGACTTTGATAGGTTGAGAAAGAACAACACGTTAACAGGAGGATACAAGCCAATGGCAAGAACAGTACGCCACACAGTACTACCGATTCTTGTACCAAGGAAGTTCTCTTTTTGTTCGTTGTGTGAGGGCTTCCCATGTTCCCTAAAAGTAACCTATTATTCATTGTGAGGAGCGGTGCTCTTCCTATCAAATTGAAGCTCTATACTAACTTTGGAAGCACTCTTTTTATGGGGAGTATACTAGTATATTTTTAAGCCCTCAACTGGGAGTACAGAGGGATAAATCCACTTTCGCATACAGTTCAATTTACTACTATATACTATAATCGACAGTGTTGAGGGATCTTGTAACGTTTTACTGGAATAGAACTTGAGAGTTTTAGTCGAACTTTTGAAAAACGAAAACCGATCATCATCTGACCATCGTCACTTATCTCTTGTGAGTGAACAACAAGTTGGAAGGTTTTCATTTTGAGGAAGTAGAAAAGCAAGAAGGACATGTGCACAGTAATAGTCTGTTCAAGGTAAAGGTTCGTGGAAGAATTTTGTGCTTCAATCAAAGTCTGTTGTCATAGAAGACTCAAATGAAATGGGGAGAACTAGTTCCTGACACTTGAAAATTGATTTCAATCCAAAACCCATTTCAATAACTTTCAAATTAATTATTGTTTCTTTGACTATATAATAACAAAACAACATTTTTTTATAGTTGGTAAGTGTACAATAAACGAGGTTCGAATCAATCCTTGCCCAGAAGCTGCATCGAATGAAGCGTGTAAGATAAAACGTGGCTCATCAGCTCAGATCGAGTTTGACTTCACACCAGGTAAAATGTCTGCAATATTCTACCAAAAAACAATTTCAAAATTAATCTCAAATGTGCAATTATTTTTTTTTTTTTTTGGTTTTTTGCTTTCACTCGAATATAGAATTCAATTCGGACACAATAGAAGGGCGTGCATTTTGGGCCAGTGAAGTTGATCTACCCCTAATTGGTATGGAAACTGATGGCTGTAAATTTACAGCATGTCCAGTTTATGGGGGTCAAAAACAAACTTATTCTTTCTCTCTGCCGATTTCAAGGAAATTCCCATTGGTAAGATGCGAATTATGGTTAATTACAAAGTACAAGGAGTAATATTGCTTTATTTGTTTTTTAAGGGCTCATACGATATCAAATGGAGACTTTTTGGATCGAACAATGAAGAACAGGAGTGCTGCTTCATATCATATATTAAGCTGACAAGATAGATCGCTGCTGCCTAGAATTAGTTAAATCCATCGAAGATATTATTAACTTTTATACAAGCTTGTACGTTTTGCAAAATTATACTAAATGTGACGATGCTGAAGAGTGATTTTATTTCAATTTATCTATAGAAACAACCTTTGCGAAGGAGCTGAACACACTCTCCGGAGGAAATCTGTTTTATATTGGAGGTATGTTATTCGGGGTTATATATTCTGAAGGTATAACCTCTGAACAGAAAATGGAAACAAACGAAATATTTGCTTCTCGATTTCATAAAAATGCCGAAAATTAATGGCTTTTTGTATCCTGAGAGAGATAAAGTTCAAAGATAAGTATCAATCCAATGGCGTAAGGATCTTGATGCCATCGTAAAGCTTCAATCATATACTTTAACATAAGGAAGGAATAGGCATTCAAACAAGCGACACCTGCAAAATTTGTGCCGTCACGAAAAAATGGTTAAGGCACATTCTGCTAGATGCTTTACCCCTTGAACCTAACTCACAAGGACCTTACAAATTTGGATTGGAAGCGTGAAATAAAATTGGAACTGCACAGTTCGTTGTTTTCTAGGGTTTCTGTACAGCGAACAATTTGTCCCTCGGTAAAAATTTAACCTCATATGGAAAGCTTAGGATCACTTTTGTCTATTACTGATTTATTAGTGGGTACTGATCAGTGAACACTTTATGGCATAACGCATATTACCTCATGAGTAATGTAGCAGCATACGAGGAATGAATCATCAAATTTCAAATTTTTGACGAACTTTTCATTTTCAAATAACTGCAGAAATCATTTTGAATTCTAGCCAAAATTTTACTTTTTTATTTTACATTTAAAAGTTAAATTTATTGAAATTTGGAAGACAGTTTTCATAAATAGCTTTTTATTGTCAGTGTGTTCCGTAAGCAATGTTGAGAACCGCTGAAAATAACAAGCACCCGTAATAAGTAATCATAATGGAAGCATAAAGGCACAGATACTTTGACAGATCACCCACTACTAGATAATGTAGGTAAGGGAAGTTGACGTGCATCGAAAACAAGCCAATTAGAATGTTCTGGCAACTTCCCGTTATGAAAATAACAATAATCAAAAGAAGTCAAAAAATAACTTGCTCATTGGTGGGAATAATCTCTAATCATTGGATTATAAACGCGATGGACAACAGAAAATCTAAAGTGAATTCGGAATGTGTAACTGTGTCGAAATCCAGACTTTTTATGAACTACTTTAACTTTTAAACCCAGTGTTTCACTTAACAACAAGAGTGCGAGGCCGCCAACTTCTCTTCAGCCATAAGATTTATAGCCAAAAATATTTAACTTACCCACCCGAATCTTACAAAACACTGAAAGTGCTAGGACAACAGGTAATACCATTATCGAGACAATGAAAATGTACCGTTAAGCGAGACTATTATAATAGCGGAAAATTGATCAGCTGAAAATTGGGTGCGTTAGAGAGAAATTCTTTTTCTTTACTATTCTATAGTTAACATACAACATTTGACAGTTGTCGAAGGTTGTTACCTCAATTTAGATCATAAATTTTGGATTTTATCGCAAGAATACTTTCAAATAAATTTTTTTCAAATCATTCATCGAAGGAGTAACAACCATTCAACCAGAAGTCGAAAGATAATCAAATGTATTTAGAATATTCTTAGAATTAAATCAAGTATTCTTCTTAGCAAACATAACACCGTTAACTGGCCAAATCGAATGAGCTAATGAGAGTGTCCTTAGAAAAAAACTAAATCTTACATAAATATGATGCAAATAATAATTCAAAATGACTAAACAGCCAATGTGATATTCAAATCCTCCCTCTGAGACGCCCATTCGCAAGATAATTTCATTTTCCATTCTGTTTTTCCTCCAAATAAGTCACTGAAATTAATTTACGCTTCGCAGCATGATAATCTAAGAAAAAATTAAATAATTATTGATGGCAAGTATGATCGCTTTGTTCCTTACTCACAGCAATTTCATTACAACGCTGGCAACGCCATTATCCAAGACACAAGCCAATCGCCATTTTGGCGGCATTCCACATACACAGAATTCGGCGAATTCCGGCCACTATCCCTAACTTACCTGTGCTCAGGTGTGTGATAGAGGGACCCATGAGCGAATTGGTCTTATGCCAGCCGGTGTAGTCTATCTCAGGTGTGCTCTTACATTATCTAACGGGCAATCGGTAACACTGGCCCCTTTCTTTGCAGTATCTTTTTTCACATTTGTAGATTTTCCGACCAGCAGCCGCGAGTTGCTTCGCTTGGCGCTTCAGTTTTCGTTTAGCCGCTCGACTGATAGTAGTTACGGTTGTTTCGCTGTCGGACTTATCAGTGCCACGGAACAGTGTTACCTGCGGTGTGCAACACAGTTCTGGTTATCAGTTGATGTCTTGGCGAGTTTGCCGAACAAACTACCTCATCTCGATCTTTGTGTTATCTTCGTGATAATTCCCAATTGGATTGTTGTCGCGAATTCCGCGACGTTGTATTGGCGTCTTATTTGAGAATCGTTCGTTCGTACCTGAGGAGTTAGAACGGAGTGGTCGCGAAAGAACAGTTGGACCACAGATTCGCTTATAATTCAGGCGTTCGGTTGTTGTATGGTTTTTTCGTGATGATAGCGTCCTCCGCCGTCTCCATATCCAAGTCGTAGTTGTCCAAGTGCATGATCTATATGTTACGTATTTATTCGCGGGCTATCCCAGGTGTATGATGCTACCAATTGCATAAGAAGTGTTGCCCAGTGCGAAGCAAGTGGAGTGAATAGAAGAGTTTAAAGTGAAGTGAGTTATATAAAATAAATTGCATGTTCCGTCCTCAGCCCAGGGAAGACTATAAAACGCATTGCACGGGAACGGACAGTGCCCACCCCAGGTGAGAATGTGTGCATAGCACTTTTGTGCATTTATTTAGTTGCCCTACAATTCTCAGAAATGTTTACCGATGGCTGTTGGTATTTACCTGGTCTGGTTTCAAGTTGCTTTCCGCTTTGACCGGTAACCAGGCGACGAAGAAGACGCGCGGTACCATGTCAAACACCTGTTGGCCATTCTTCCGTTGGTTTGATGTCCATTTGCCTGTCTGTGGGCTGTTCATCAATACTTTCTGGACTATGTGTTACTTTATTGTACCAACATATAATTATATAGTCCACATGCAGTGAATATTGTTCTTATTTAACTTCTCTTTTCTCGCTTATGTGTTGGTTGATGGTTTCAGGATGTCGTGAATAATTTGGAAGACTTTTGTTCAGAACAGACTAATAGGTGTGGCTGCATTTCAACTTGACTACCTACTTCAATAAAGAAAATAATTTTTCCATACTTCCGTCATACCAAAAGCAAGGGAAAAGCCTTGTGAAAATATCACGAAAATGCTACTGGAAGGATACTTCAGTTAGACGGTTATTGTGCAAGTGGATTTCGAATTTTGTTTTTTGTTGTTGTTTTTTTTAATGATTTCTCAACAATAGGACACGAAATAAAATTTACGGATAATCTTTAGAAAGTTACTCACCGGTTCCATAAACTGCAAAGGATACAACTGTACTACTCATCATCTAATCATCTACTTATCATCACTCATGATAAATTGAATGATAACATCTGGGAAAGGAGCCAAAAGAAAAAAAAGTCACTGATCAAAATCTTAAACCGTTGATAAGGAAATTTCACGGGAAATGGGTTTAAATAGGAAAGATAAAATTCACCTACTGGGTATGGGAATAAGTTTCCGCCGATTTTTCGAAAAATTTTCAGTTTATTTCAACATTCAAAAATACCGTCTTTTCATTAAAAGTATGCAGAATTTGAAGCTATGACCTTCTCCTATCTTTCTGGTAGTAAATGGATTCCTCGGCGGAAAAAAATCCCCGTCCTTCGATTCGATGCAGCCACAGTTTTTGATGACTTCACAAGAAGTAAATCGTTCTCCGGTGTGGGCCGATGGAGCGGAGCAAATGGAAATCTGAAGGAGCAATATGTGGGGAATACGACAGCCTTGCATTGTCATGCAGCATAATCAACTTGTTATGTCTGTCATCCCATTCTGGCCGTTTTTCTTTCAGAGCTCGATTCAGACGGATGAATTGCCGCCGGTTCACATCCCCAGTGATTGTTTCAGATGGTTTCAGGAGCTGTGATCCCACCAAATGCCACAACATGACCTTGGAAGCGTGAATATTCCATTTTGGCGTCGATTGACCTGGTTCACCTGACATTGCCGAATGTTTTGGTCGGCTAAAGCTGTCATAGAATATTCATTTTACATCCCCTGTCACAATTCGATGCATGAAACCCTTTCTTTTTTGTCGTTGAAGAAGCATCTCGCACGTCACCAAACGCCGTTCGATATCCCTCTCTCTCTCAGTTGATGCAGCATCTAAGTCCTAGCTTTTCGGATGATTCCCATGACGTGCAAGCGCTTACCGACGGTAGATCTGTCAACATTTAACACCTGCGACATTTTGTCTAGGCTTCGATTTGAATTTTCATCCAAAAATTCCTTCACAATCTTTATCAGTCTCGTTAAAATCGCCATTTGTAAAACGTCGAATCCACCCTCTGCAAGTCGTCTCAGATGGAGCATGATCACCGTAAACATCGAGCATAAGATAAGTTTCCGCAGTACTTTTCTTGAGAATAGAATAATAAACTTAGATTTCCCGCAAGTGTGGCTTTTTCGGTATGAAAGTCGTCGACGAGAAAAAAATCGGCGTTCACGCTTTGAAGGAATATCGACAACTGCGTTCGTGAACCTACTTATACAACTTCCAATTCCAACAACACTACAACAGCCGGCACTAGAATTGTATCTGTAAGGGCATCTGTCTATCAAGGGCGGAAACTTATTCCCATACCCAATACAATTATTTCATTAATAAATCATTACATCTATGGAACAGATTGAACCTCTTTATTGAGCACAGAACCAAATGAAATTACTCAACAAACTTTTGATAAACAGTGGTGATAGTAACATCTTTCGAGCTGATTTTATTGTCCTTGATATTGAAGGTAGATTAGAAGTTGGAACCATACCCTCCTAATTTTAATAAAATACCGGCCAAAATCATAGACCCCGTCACAGGGGCCTCCACATGAGCCTTAGGTAACCACAAATGAACTATATATATAGAAAGGTTTGTAAGTAAGCAAAATGTAGGGTTTTTTGAACTAGGAATCAGTGTAGAAAATGAAAGGTTATGAGATCGTGCGATTATGGGAATCTTTTCCTTAGCGGGATGGTAGAAAGTGCTAGAAAGATGTCCCTCCAACGTCGATGCCTCTTGACGCTTCAGTTTAGCCTTTTCTATTTGGCTGCCCGAACATAATGTGCCACGCTGGTCAAATTGCCAATCATTGTAAGCGCCCAACTACAGCTTCTGGGCAACAGTTTTTGATTTACAGGTAATTGAAAAATTCGCTGAAGAGACCGCAATGCTGCTCACTCCACCCCTTGTAAGCAAAAAATAGTGGCGAGCGTTATTCACCTCCCCTATGTAGAATGAGTTGTGCGAGGACCGCAACCTATCAATCTGGTGAACGTTCGATCAGAAACATCCATGCCCACACAAGAGCTTGATCAAGTAGAAATCAATGTTAACATGCATCTAAATGAGCTACGACTTCAGGTCAGGGATAAGGGTCAGGTCAGGGTCAAGACGTGCTGTCTATCTTTCCTTATTGCCGTGTCCTTAAGATTGATCGCAGAGGGAGTTTTTTCTCTTCCGTAGAGACCTTTTCTTCGTCCCTTTTGCACCAGTAAATGTTTCTGCGCTGTTCCTTGTTTGAAACGTTTCTTTTCAAGGATTTTGAAAGCAATTATCAGACCCGCAAAAAAGAACAGACAATTCCCAAAAGGACACTTACTTTTTTACCTTTAAAGCCGAGAATCGTTCCCTCGATTGCTTGAACTACGCCTTCCCTAAAAATTTATCGATGTATCGCAGCCTTCATGGTTCTTCCAAAGAGAATAAGAGGTGCTACGAGATTATACAGGATACATCCCGAAACTATTGAAATTGGGAAATGCTTAACCGTCTCTTGGATACATTCATCTGAGTATCGTTTACCGGCTCTACTTACCGCTCAAATTTTTTAATCTGTTGCTATAAGATTGAGTTTTTGCAACAGTTTACGCGGGAAATTTAAAAACCTCGACGAAAGATTCGAAAGTCATCCAACAGAATGTATGTACATAAATGTCTCTTAAATAATCACTAATTTTGAATATTTATTTAAATGTTCGACACTAACTGATATGAAACAGTATTTAGTTAATTGAAAATAATCGAACCGCTTCCCAAAACTCAAACGTTTTCACCTACACCATAAATATCGCATAAAATTTTCTTTTCAAAATAATCGCAGCAACTTGAATAAACTTTCATTTTGCGACAACTTATCATGTCTTTAAATGTCTTAAGTGTTTGAAACCAGAAAGTTAACATTCTTCGCATAAATTCTCATAAATATTGTCTCATATAATTACCTCAAGTATACGGAAAAATTTTCCACACTTTATTACCGGCTAATGTATGAGATTAAGATTCCGGAAATATTTGTTGAGCGCCAAGTCTTAATCAGTACAAGAAAAAAAACGTAACTTTCATCACGAATTCTGTTCTCTCCTATAAATGGTGTTTGGAAACTGCAGTCTAGCATACTCTTGATGTCTTATTTGAAGAGAGAAAGAGGCAATTAAGGCTGTTGTGATAGTACCAAACACTTATACTCGTTTACTTGAGTGCGAGTCATAAGCCCTTGTTGCAATTGAAGGAATAGTTAGGACACTTGTAAAAACGGTGTTCATTCATGACGAGAAATTTGTGTCCTTCACCTTGTGCTTGGACTGCTTCATTGCAATCTGAACTGTCTGAGACAAACTCTTAGGGGCGACAAGTCCTGATAAATTACATCCGTTTTCCTGCACCCTAAGATTTCTGCGTTGTTTGTTGAATTGCAGATGAAAAAAGTGCATGGTACTCGTTTTCCACAAATTGAAATGATTTGAAAAACAATTCCGGAAGTCGCTCGAATGATGTTCCCAGCACAGAATTGTGTGGACTTTGTAATAGGGAAATTCGGAACCCTAAATAAAAGTGTGGCGCATTCAACTCATTCTCAGCAACGAGACATGGTATTAACAATTCAATGTGGGATAACAACAAAGACCAAGAGAAACCGATGTTAAGTCGATCCAAGATTAACTAGGAGCTTGTCTCCTAAGACCGATATCACTCTTAGCGCGGCATGTTCCTTTGTGAAAAACATGCACTTACATACAGCCCTCCTGTTCGTGTAGCGATTGTTTCGCTTCTTCCTTTCCACTTTGATTTTCCCTCAAGATGCATTCGCTCAGCATATTTGCAGTGAAAACAGCAACGAATCTGGTCTGGTATTCCGCTAAATTCAAATGTTTACCAATTCAACGAGAAATTCAGGACAGGAAACCTGCCTAGAAGCAAACCTTTAAGATAAGACTAATCTTGGGGTCAGATTTAACCGCATGACGACGTGGAACAATGATTCTGGACCATTCACCAAAAACATATTCGCCATTCGCCTGTTTTGCACGAGTTCGATCTTGAAAGCAAAGATTATCAGTTACTGCAAGATACTTTTCATGTATCTGTGAGGAGTCAGATACTGAATGTATCTTTCAATTGAGTGCGAAAATAATGTAGCCAGGCGTAATCAAACAGCGAGATTAAATGCAATTTCGTTTATTGGTTATAAATTGATGTCTGAACGGTTTTTCATGTGTAATGATGTATATTTGTGGCATTGGTTCCGGGATGGGCTCGAAAGAAAAATATTTTTATTAGCTGATTTAAAAGCTTCGAAACGAGTTCAGCTCAATTTCTATTTCGGTTTCGCAGCATTGATTTTAATTGAGACATTGAAAGAAGTTATTGACCGTCTTGAACTTCACTGTGGCTGCAAAATAAAGACGAAGAATCAAGCTGCCAATGAATGTTTTGAATGCAAGCAAAATGCATCGAAACTAAATTACTGAAAGTTTGATACTTGCAATACAATCAAAAAAGTTTTTTTCGTCTTTATAAATTTTTAGAAGATATAATCAAGATTTGATAAATATAACGCTTCAACGACGACTTAAAACATAACAAAACACCCACAATCAGCCCTTTGACTAATTCGACCACTGTTGTGAAGTCTAGGATCAAGTTACTATTGTGCTCTGATAAAGCAACCTTCAAGCAAATCTTCTCTTGAAATTTCCATGCGTGATGACCTCTTTGATGACCACAAATATAGTGGCAATAGCATTCAAAAATGTGAGACGCAGTATAGTGTTCGTTATAAGATAAAATGGTCCCTACCCATCCCCAGCATCTGCCATAGAATAAACGTTCTCAAATGCTAATGACGAGTAAGGAGTGAATTCAAGACAGGATTCCCAATATTTGTATTCGATGCCAGTTTTCAAAGAAGTGCAATCATGCAATCTTGAATAACAATCGTGAGCGAGTGGTGTAAATTTAATTTTTTTTCAATAAAGATTTCTAAAGAAAAATGATTGACCTCTAACATAACAAATTGTAACTCTCTTTTAAGGCTGGAAGTTTAAGGCTATTAGACTTAGTGTGTTGGACTCTCAGCAGCTCAAAGCCTTCGAACTACCTATTGAACACCTCCTCTGTTGCCTGACATGGAACTTTCTACAAATAACTTCTTGCTAGGTGTTAATTCTTCTTCAAATCCTACTAGGATTTAGAAAAAACCGAAAACGTGACCCTTCTCGTCTTCCTCACTTCTCAAAAGTCATCGAAGATACCCTTGAAGATGAAGATGTACCGATAAACGTAGTATAATACACTACTCCATTGGTCTCTCGATGCCATCACCTTACAAAGTAAAACCTCTACAATGATCTCACCTATCCTGTCGGCAGAGTTTAGTGAGTTCCTGGCTGATAGGGGGTATAAGCAAGAAAGAGGTATAAGTGGAAAGAGTCAATCGAGATATCGTAGGAATAATAATGACAATGATGCAAGTACTAAGTTTAACCATGATACTGACATGGAATCCAAGATATTGCTCTTTCTGAGGGTAGTGGTCCGAGCATAGTATGTCACACGGTTCCATATGTCCTTTTGAGCATTCTACCTACAAACTACAGAAACATCGCCTGCAATCTTTAGACAAAACAAGTAGTCAGTAGAACGTAATTCTCCAATTATTTAATGAAGATATGATTGAAAATAATCATAGCTGATAAGTAGAAGTATCAAATAACATTCAATTTTTTTCGAGCTTCCTGTTCACCCATAGTTTTTGACCCGTCCAAGTTAGAATTAAGATGGTTTCAATGATCTAACCTAGCAAGGCTTTCATATTGTCAGACACGGCTAATTTTGATGTTCACTATTGTGAAAAGTACTTCAATGCCAGAGGCAGACAACGCTCTTTGAACAAGTGCTTGACGTCAAAATGATGTCAATGTTAGAAGAACTTCTTAGATTATCAGAACTTCAACGTTATTATGACATCATGAACTTGTTCAAAGGACGTTCTCTGTCCTTGGGACAATAGAAGTGCTAGCAGGTCCTCTGAAAACATTGTGCGCATTCAGTATATATTTTCGGAGCTGAGACAAAAATATTAACAGGTGACAATTACTTGGACATCAAACATCGACCCAGGAATAGATCCATTGAGCGAGGAGTAGTCTTTCTGCATTTTTCGGCAGGGTGGTACCGTAATCTTATCACCTTTATGTTGAGGGTATCCCTTTTACAGTTGAAAATAACAATGTGAATTGTAATAAAATGTGGAAATACCCACTCTCCTCTTCCCCAGCGCCCAAACAATATCTAAACAATAACTGATCAAAGATGCCCTTCAGTATGAAGAAGCACCGTTGCAAAAAGTATGATACCCTTTTCCACTTGCTTATAGAAACCATCACCTCACCTAGTAACTTGTCTGGAGAGAGCTGACGAATTTTCTCAGCAAAATGCGACCATAGTTGACTTTCGGAATACGATGAAAGATCTCCAAGTATGGCGCAACTACATCCAGCACTAACACTTCGAACAAATTCAAGATCTAACGGTATCCGACCAAAACTAGGTGGATTTTTATTAGGATTGCTAAATTTTCTCTCATGTTATCGTAAAACGAGAATACCCTCTCAAAGATTTTGTGTTAGATCGCAATTCTACTTCTGCTTTCTCTAAGAGTGTAAACGCTGTACGTACTTACGCTATACTTATGTCATAGCGAAACGCTAGGTAACTGTAAAATCCCCGCGGAGACAGAGATGCGAATACCGCTTGTAGCAGATAATGTGAACACATGAAAGATAGAGAGAGAGTGAACGATAAGCGACGCAGGTGAGTAGAGATGTCGCGATGTCTAGACCGCTAAACTTGAATAGATTGCGGGCAGAATTATCGCATTGTACATTTGTTTTTATGTCCTACTGCCTAACATTTTTTCCACAAACACCAACGCAAAAATGGGTACATTGGCCGCATCCCATTAAATGGAGAATCTGTACGAAGTGTTAGCGCTAGCAAGTAGTTACGCTGTTTTTGGTGAATAACATTTATATATTTGAAGCAACTCTGAAAAGGAAGAAAACAATAGAAAAAAATAGAAAACTTGTTAGAAATATAAAGATTGGATAAGACAAAAGAGTATTTAACTTACTTCCGAGAAAGGAAAATCTGCACATGCAATAATATCCGCTCTCCAAACGCGAATAACCCACTCGCATTTCCTTGTTGGAACACAGGAACCATCCTGCCCCCAATGTGGTCTTTAAAATCCACCACTTTCGTCTCATTATAAATAATAATTGTTTTATTTAAACAGTAACCATTCCTTCAAATTATCTCCTCCTTCAAGGCAGTTTAATCATTGCAGTATCGCTTTCTGCATATTCGCTACTAACCATCAGCAAACAAATCAATCTAATTGAAAGTTTGACCTTAACACATTTGAATAAGCATAAAATTTCTTAATAACTCGATAGCGAAATATCTACAGAAAAATGTTCAAAGAAATACTAGATATCGCATCGATAAATCAATAAACATTATGAGATGTATATTTACATTATTTTCTTCATTTGTTTTTTTTTCGTATTCCTTTTATTTTTCACACATTATTAGACATTCAACAATTCACTAACGTATATCCAGCATTGAAGCTAACCAACGTAATAATGGTGGCTTCGTAGGTTAAGCTGAAAATGTGAAGGCCATCATTTAAGACTATTTTTATGTGGATTAAATGTTTGATAAGACAATTTGTGGTTTTTTTTATATGCAGTTTCCCTGCCGGAAAAAGTAAAACATGTTCTCGAAAATTTTTAGAAACTAAGAATATTGTTATAGTTATATAGTTATATACATCGTTGTAAATTTTCTTGAATTCTATGGTTTTCATTGCCCGTTTTTTCGACACTAGTTGGGACTAGGTTTTCAATCAATAAATCTATCTAGAATCTAAGTCATTGCTGTTTTTCAAAAATCTCACTATTACAACTACTACCACTACTACTACTGCTACTGCGACTGCTTCTATAACTATTACAGCTCCCTTTATTGAAAAAGGACAGCAAGTGGATCGTCTAACGACCAGTCTGACTTGCGGTGAGCCTAGCAAAGATTTTTGCGTAGTCCTAGTAGGGAGCAACACCTACTGTAACCTACCTGCCCCGATAAACTGTCGTCCTTTCTTCTATTCAACCACCAATTTGTTTAGTGGAGTCATCAAGGCTATCGTAAGATATGCGTCGTCAGAGACAGTATTCGGACCTGCTGGCAACTCACAGTATTTCCTGGTAATATCTTGCAACTCCTATTACGAGCTTCTTGACTTTTATATCATCACTCCATATTCCTGGACAATAGATCCTTAACAAGATTTTTATCGCCATTTAGATTCCAGAAAGCCATTCACATTCCGCATCAGCCTATTCAGTAGTTTTATCAGGCGAGTAACTTTGTTATAAGTCCTTTTACGTACAGTATGACAGGTTGGGATCTAAAATCACTCATAGATATCTGACCAACTTGCTGATCTGTCTTCAGATTTTAACAAAGCCACCTTCCATTTAGATTCAAAATATCCTCCACTGCGTTAGCACTACAAGCCACAAGTTGGAGGCCATGTTTTGCAATCCACCGCTTCAACCTCTCCAAGTGTGAAGCGGAAACACTCACAAGTATTTCCCGATGCAGAAAATCATTGTCCATGATTTTACAGAAAAGTGTTTCTAAAATTGATTAATAGGGTTCGTCAAATGTGACCGGTCTCTTGCAAACTCCTCCTCATCGAAATACTACCTCATTAAGTGTAGCCAAAATTTCTAATCACATATCTGAAATTTTTGTGCCCACTGTTACGTATTTCGATGTGTAGGTGACATTACGCAAACAAACAAAAATATATATATGTAAATAAATAAATTAAGAAATTAAAATAAAAATATTTAAAGTTAGATTTAGTAAAATAATATAAGTATAATATTTAGTAAATAATATTAGTAAATAATATTAGTAAAATAATAATTCGTTATTAAAAACAAAAAAAAAAATTTCTTGGAAGTTATTTTTAAGATCGATACGATTCACTGGGTTGTTTTTTTTTCTTGTTTTTAATAACGAATTATTATTTTACTAATATTATTTACTAATATTATTTACTAAATATTATACTTATATTATTTTACTAAATCTAACTTTAAATATTTTTATTTTAATTTCTTAATTTATTTATTTACATATATATATTTTTGTTTGTTTGCGTAATGTCGCCTACACATCGAAATACGTAACACCACTTTACAGAACCGAATGAATGTTCCTTCTGGAACCGTACCGCACATTAATTAGGTCCCTATAGCCACCATGTGTGCAGCTCCTAAAGGAGATTAACACCAGTTTGAACATACCCTGATCTTAGACTACACGCAATGTTCGGGTAGGCCTTCCTGGTAAGAAAAAAATTATGAGATGGGAGAGTTGTCTGTAATCTCAGCATATTTGCATTGCCTCGACGAAAACAATATTCTTGTAATCAAGTATACGAGGATATCCGATAAGTACTTAGGCTCACCAACAGGTGGGTCTACTATCGCTAGAGAACTACAGTTCAAATAAGGCTACTGTCCAAATTTTAGCCAAATCGTACTCGTAGTTTTGTTTCGACCGCCAGTGGAAGCGGGTGTGTCCACGGATTTTAGAAAAATCAAGAAAGAATAATATCAGTCACCAATAAGATTCTTGTTTTTGCAAGGGAAATCGCGCAGCAAAATTAAATAGCGCTTGGATGCAGAGTACAAATTAGTTCACCGAGTTTCAACGTGGTCGCAAGTTGTTTTTTGGTGAGCTACGACCAAGTCTCCCAAAAAGGCTACGACGGAAGAAAACGTTACAAAAATCCACGATCTTGTATTGGCAGGCCACTGATTGGAGTTCTGGGAGGTAGTTGGGATAGAAGGCATCTCAAAAGACCGCGTGGGTAATTCCCTGCATAAAATTTTGGGCATGTGAAAGCTATTGGGACAATCGATGCCACGTTTCCTCACTTCGGACAGCAAGCGTCACCACTTCAGGGCAGTGTTTGACGCTTTTCAAGCGCAATCCAAGTTGTTGTCGCATCGTTTCGTGATCCACAACGAAACATGGGCTTATTGGTACACACCAGAGACCAAGGAAGTTTTTCAGATCAAAACAGTTGACTTCAATCGGTAAACGTGCTCCGAAGAAGTTGAAGAACGTTTCTCGGCCGGAAGGATGATGGCCACCGTTTCCTGGGACTCAAGCGTAGTGATCTGCATCGACTTTCTGGAGAATGACAAAACAATCAAAGAGCTCTTGACGCCGAATTGCAAAATAAAGTCCCTATGTTACGGAAAAAAGTGCTCTTCAACCATGACAATGTATCGACTCATATCTCCGTAGCTGCCACGGCAAAATTGGTAGGATTGAGGTATGAACTGATACCCTATCCACCGTATTGTCCAGATTTGGCCCCGTGTGACTTCTTTTGGTTTATGCTCTTGAAAAAGTAACTCGCCGGGCAGAAATTTGTATAGAATGAAGAGGTCCTACTTTGCCTAAAATAAAAACATACTTGGCCTACAAAGCCCACTTTGCAGATTTCGAGAAAACATATTTTTCCGAAAGGTTAAACTAGCGTTAAACGAGCTAAAAGGGGACTATATTGAGAAAAAAATCACCACTTTTCTAAAACTTCCGTTTTTTACAGACTCACGGATCAAATAAATCTAGATCTCCAGTTAATTCGTACGCTCGGCTTACTTGTAAGCGATTGTGTATGTATGTGTATGTGTAAATAACATTAATTTAAATGTATTACTTGATTCAGTTACTATGAAAACAAGGACTATCCTACTGCTGGATTAAGGATACGAGCGAAACGATAGGATACGCTGGATATGAGCGATGCTTTAGCTCCTGAGACTCTAATCCTCGTTTTACGATTTTCATTTCATCGAGCGACACCTGGTTTGTCCTTTTTTTCTCTTTCCCTTTTTTATCTTTTTTTTTTAATTTAGATCTGTTATGATTACTTGTAAGCTGTTCTTCAGAAGTGTTTGATGTGTTTGATTTATTTTTGGTGATTCCCCCGGAAGACATGTGTCTGTTGGGAAAATTTTTTTTTCAGCTCGGTGGGTGCTGAAAATGTTTTTACAGATGAAAAAAATCCTGTTGAAAACAACGACTTTGTTCTATAAAACTAGCAGCTATATTTTCCGTAGCAAGAAAACATCTGTAAACAAATAAATCCATTATAAAAACTGGAGTAAACTTCCTTGCCTCAAGTGAATGGACAAATTGGGCTCAAATAATGTAGCCCTCGCTTCAGCAACAAGGATAAAACGGCTTCCTTTTCCTGATGGAGGAAGTTAAATCAGGAACCTATGTGACTGTTTGCATGCACGTTTTATTTTTATCTAGACTTTGTTAATCTGTGTGGGTGCTGCCTTGATAAGACCATATGATATAAATTGAGCTCGCAGTAAGATAAAATGTCCTATTAATCTTATTAGCATCAGGGACTGATTTCTTAGACATGATTCGCCTAACATAGTTTTCAGAGAGCAGTCAAGTACTTAAAAATGTAAGTCCAACATAGCCTTCTGGATGTTATATTTTGTTTCTGAAATTTAAAATGACTCTCAGAAGCCTGCGTTTCTCCTTAATAAATTGGATAACATTTTTACAACCATGAAGCGAAGAAAATCCTTTTTTATGATGGTTTTTTAGTATTACCTAACCCAAAATCAATATTTAACTGTTGCACGTTTGGCTGATGTAAATCCACATATCTCATGCAGTAACTTCCTCAAATATTATCACAAATTAATCAAAATAAATCCGTCAGTGAGCGTTTATCGGTGCGCAATCCTTCACATATATTAACACGTTCATATCTAGCCTATACGCAACCGTGTGTTGAATTGTATTTTTGCATTTGATAAAGGTGCAAAGTCTTTCACGACTAAACAGTCGACGAGAAATTCGTTTTTTTTTTAATAAAAATTTTATTACTCATCGCTAATTTTACGTCAGAAGGTTGGTAAACAATGGTTTAAACATTACCTTTAATAACAAACAAATGCGAAGTTAGTGCCTGGCGTATGTATATTTTGAATTCACCTGATATGTGCATAGATGTACTCATATCAGGCAGTTTGGTTTTTATATTGGGGTATAAATACTCGCGTAGTGTTTTGCACAAAACCAATATCTATTAATAAATTGGTGATTGGATGCTTATCAGTTACTTCACGGCGTTTAGATATTTTTCGGAATGATTTTGCATATTTGTTACGTACCGACTAAATAAAAGATAAATAGTATGCGAATATGAAAAAATCTTTTAAATCATTCGCAACTTCCTATGAAATCATATACAAAAGAAATTTGTTCGCAGATTAGTATGTGTAGCTTGAAGAGCTTGAAAAAAATAAATATAAAATCGTATATAGATGCTTATTCGAGAAAGACAGACAGCAAAAGATAGAACATGAGTGAGAGGATTTTCAGATCGCTTATAACTAGACTCAAACCATCTTCGGCACCTTAAACTTACTGCCAAATAGATATGCAATCCGTGCCTTTTGGATGACCATCAGAAATTTTAACATTCTGTCTGTATCTGTGAAATAGATACACATCTACCATATTGCGACTCCGTTCGCAGCAAGAACACGTCGCTAGGCCTACTCAATTTTCAATGGCTGAAACATGAGTATAGTATAACATCTTGATGATTTTGCGACACCAGGATCCACGTAGGCCGTAATTTATCTTTTGTATAACTGAACATAAACACTTCCTTTTATTTTTGCGCTAATTTATACTCATTCACCACATAGAATCGATTTTCGATTGCGATTCTTCCTCTGTATTTTATTATACCCCTTATAATATTAAATTATACCCCTGTTTACCAAAGCCAACAATATCTGAGAAATAACTTCCTATAATACTGCCTTTGCAAGTCCCTTTCAAAATAGGAATAATTCAATAACATTTAAAAACAAATTTTAGTAGCCATTTGATAAGAATCTTCCATCAAATTATCGGTCATGGTTCCGATTATTTAAATCGCTGATGACATCTTTGCTGGAATTGTTTCTAAACTGCCATCAAAAGCATGTTTATAAAGAAATTGAAGTTCACGTGCTAATTGACTGATAAGCTTACACATGAGATAAGGCGATCAGATACATCTGGCACTTTGCTTATAATTTTTTTATTAACTTCTCTCAAAATCAGCACGTCATTCTTAAATATATTGGTTTTTTTTAGGAGATATGTAATCAGACCCATTTTGAACTAAGAATTAGTGAGATAAAAGTATACTTTTATATTTAAAATGCATTTTTCTGATAAAAATTGTTCCAATCTTCAATCAAGTTCGAAATTTTTGACCCTTATAAACCTTGTCTTTGTTGCATTAAGAGCACATTCAACCGTCAATTCATTCTCCTGATAATGACTCTCTTTTCTCGAACTGTATGAGATGAGAACTGTTCTTCTGTCCACTCGAAACTGCAGACGCTGTGTCAACCTCAGTCAGAATAAAACAGAGTTCTCTGGACGAATTAGTCTATCACAATACATTTAAGCTCAGAAAGCCAGCCATCACGGTCACACCTCTCTCCTAAGTTGATCGCACTCTCTCTTGCATGTGTTTAATTTACTTCCAACATGGAGTGTTCGTATCTCTTTCTTTTTGATAGTCATTAGAGTTTAAGGGCTTTCTAAAGAATTATGTTTTTGTCGGGAATTCGGTTCAGTAGATTAGCATTGATCAAAGATAAGATTTGCATCGCTTGATGTCAGAAGATTTGTATCGATCCGTTGATGTGATTGCCGATGACGAATATCCTCATTTGCCATCAAACTGCATAGTTTGAAGTGACAAAGGATACTTTTGTTTAGTTGATTTCGTTCATTCAATTTAGTTATCCGTTTGTTCAACTTCAAATATCGGCAACTGAAAGACCTTCTATGCGCAAACAGGCTTACTATAATGTTGCTATGAAGCTTGGTTCGGTTCAAAAGGAGTGAGTATTCAAAGGATTATAGACAACCAGTCCAAAGAATAAGAAATAAGTAAAATCCATGAACATCTTAGACGTTTTCCTACATGAACTGATGACGCACACATCTCAACTAATTAGTATAGTAATAATAATAATAATAATAATAATAATAATAATAATATTTTATTTTGTTTGGGAGGTGAAGGCTATTTACGCCCTGAGTGGCGGACTCCCGCTACCGGACTACCGACTAAACACCTCCCCTGTCACACCGAGAACCTAGTCTGGAACTGTTTGTCACATTACTTCGGACTAGGCCTCATTAATCATCGCTTAGCGGTGCCTTCAGGTTAAGGGAAATCCCTCTTTCTGCACGGATGGATAGAAAGTAATTGCGATTAGAGAAAATTGCGATTATTAGATAATTGCATTACAGAGATCCCCCTCCCTCGTCAAGCGATCCATCATGACCTGCTACTGTACTGTCCGTACGTAATGCGACACAGAGTTCTAGTTGTCTTTTGACTTGAAAACTTCTTCTCAAAGATCATCATATCGGTCTTCGTCTATTGAATGAACGCGCTACGTCCAATGGTTGGATCAATTGTTTTTTGCAGTCCCTTTATGTGCTAAATAGTCAATCTAAACCTTTTGGTTGTCTTTGAGAGGATTGAAAAGTTAACGGTCCAACCACCGGACAGGAGCTTTCTTTCGTAGCATTGACTCCAAGCATTGAAGCTCGTCACCCTTCATGCGTACTTTAGCATATCCTTCATTGCATCATATGCAATCTGTGGGAGTACCAAGTCTTGTAGAATGACCAATTAAACGACTATTTGTAGAGTTATGCGTATGCCTTTATCTTTTTAATCTGTCAACAGGATCTATTCTGAGTCCCAAAAGACTGTCGCCATGATTTTAACAGCCAACTGTGACATCTTAAACTTCTTTGGTGGCGATGTATCCTTTTTATGCCAGTGTACACAGTCCTGTTTGACCTCAGGTTGATGATGATGAACTTGTTCCTCTCCAGTAATAATTCGATTCAAAAGTCCATCTTTGTCTTCACTACAGAGATCCAAAAACATCCGGGAACACCACACGGTATTGATTCCTGGACGACATGGGAATCCTCGACACCTTAACACCGACCTTTGTTATGCCAAGATGATCATGAAGAATTTTTGAAATTTTATCAAAAACTCCAATAATTTCTGTAAGATGCTTTTCTTTAGTCTAATATCTTTCAATATTTCATTTTTCGACATCTTGAATCATTTCCGGAATTGTTTCTTCGATCGTCCGTCCATTCCGTGGATCGTCTTCATGTGAGTCCCTACTTTGTTGAAGAAACTGTTCCACTTGTAAAACATGTTTTTAATCGGACCCGAGTCGTAGTAAACGGACGCTTCTAATTCAGTATAGTCCCAACTATATTTCCTTGCTTGGGAATGAACTTAATGACGGGGCTATACTCGATTTTTTCCATAATTCACACGTAGTTTCAGAGTGAGATGTCTAGTCGACAATAGTTCAAAGATCAGTGATCCGGTTAACATAAAGCTTGCTATTCATACTGATGATAAGTCACTGAACGCGTGTTCACTCCGTTTATTGCATTTATTAACGACCTATCTTTCCATTTCGTCAATACAAAAACCCACTCTCATACAAATTAGTTTTGACTCATGTCACCGAATTGCCTTTCCACATATTTAATGACAGTTCGATACTCGGTATTCGTTCCTTTTTCCTAGAAAAGTCATATCGACTCACTCAAACGATTGTAAAATAAGAACTGCAACCCAACTATAGCGGAAGTTTTGATACATACCTGTCAAAAGATGCACAAACATATTCCTCGACTTAACGGATTCTAATGAAATGCTCACTTTTCGCCTTTTTTGTGCCTTTCTCTTCAACGCTACTCTCCAACCAAGAGACCAAGAGAAATTCTGACCATTATAAGAAAACTCCTTTTTTTACCAAAACTTTGTAGATTGGAAGGTGTAAACGTGAACGTCCAAGGGATGCAAATTCTGTTGAAACTATGTTTGAATAAAAGTAACAACATTATTTACATGGAAATACAAACCCCTCAATATGAAAACAAAAATTGTTTTCTACCTAAGAAAGAGTCATTGCTTTCTTAATAGACTAAATCTTTTCTCAAGCCTATAAAGGCAAGGCACGAAATCCTGTAATAAAATAATATCAAGCCATCATTGAGTCCACAATTTTCGAGAAATTTAAACAACAAATTGGGATAACTGTATAGTTCTTTTTTTTGCAAAATCCTCATCGTTGATTCTGCTGTTATAACGCTCATAGGCATACATTATGAATTTCCTAGGCGTGTTTCGTTGCCAAATAGTTTCCTAAGACCATTTAAAAGCTCAAGAACTTCATCCCATTCCGAATGATAAACGTTTTTTTACACGCTGGATTTGATGAATGTTACTCAACTTTTAAGCTGATTTCACGGAATTTTTCAAACATTCTCTTTTACTTTTCTTCTACACGCGAAACTAACTCGTGTTGACAAAGCGTGTCAAGATCCTCTTACCAATAGTTGCGTTGTGGCGTCAGTTGGTTTGATATTGCGCAATCTGCGTAACAAACAACACAAATCCCACTGAACTCTATGAGTATGGAACTTAAAACTTTTCTAAGCTATTTAGTACTTTGATTTGATTTAGCAGAAGAAGAAAAAAGTGTTGGTTTATGTTAACCCGTAAAGTGATTCAAAGAAATTCTCTTCTGGCATAAATTTATTCGTTTCGCGGAAATGTCGATCTTTTAGAGAGGGAATTCATATATACTGGATATTCCAAATCGATTTCTTACCAGTTAATCAACAACCGTATCCTTGGAACTATTTGTCAGAACAAAAGCGATGGTTGCAATCTCGGCTATCTGTAGATATTTTGCGTCAGGAATTAAACAATACTTGATAGGCTGCAAGCATCGCAACCGCTGCTTGCTTCCGAGGGTTAAGAACTTCTCGTATCGGCAAACATCACAATAAGGTGCTGGCTTAAGAAACAGCCTGGCTACAACGGCACGTTCGTGAGTCCATTGTAATTGCAATAATACGCAAACACATAAAAAAGGTAAAGACGTCCATTGAATGATGATGAAGACTATTGTCCAAAGAAGCACTAACGGGTCATAATCATGATAACATCAAAACATGACTCCGCCGTGAATCTTCTCCTTCTCCACGCAACTCCGTGGATAGTCATGTGCGTTCTACATGTCCAAGGTAAGAGGTAATTGAAGAATGGTTAGATGTTAGCAGTTACAATGATGTATCCCAAGAATTTTTCCCAGGAAATGCGAATGATACAAAATCAAATGTAAGTGTGACATTCTCCTCTTAAAAGCCGAGTTCCTTTCCAAAAGAGGTGTCTTCTGGTCGAGAAGACATGACGGTAGGTGGTAGGTACCAATCATGACTTGAGTTTTCTTCCTTTTTTTTGCTGTTGATTTCTGCACAATTTCCACGCAACGAGCGAAAATGAATAGCATTTCATGCGCTTGAAGTTAAGCATGTTTGTAGGCAACGAGAACATAAGACTGGTCATGCTGGAGTCTTCACAGATTTGTCCAGTACATAAATTCGCATGTTCCAGCGTTTCACTGTGAAGCTACCAACGTGCCCAGCAGGCATTTCATAGGCTTGTACGTTCGTTGATTCCTTTCAGAATCCATTGTTGCATATATTCCCATGCCTGCTACAATTAAGGAGTAGACTTCACGCATTTCTTAGACCATTTAAGTTCGCGAAGAGTGTAGACCATTTAGAACGAAACACATTACCATATATTTTGGGAGTAGTCTGGGGTCAAAATGCGCCTTTTTTCGAACAAAAAAATGCCCCTATTCCATTGCGCCGAACAAAAAAGGTGAGATCAATCAAAAAAAATTTCATCGCTGAGTGCATGTTGCTGCCTATCGAGGGATTTTGCAGCTGTATCTTGAAGATATGACGCGTTTTATTGACATATGAAGGCCTATTTGGCCTTCTGCAGAAGACCAAATGTGACTTTCCCATTTCTGCAAAAATGTGAACCAATACCCTGCTGAATGGCGTTACATTCGTCGGAACAAAATGTAATGAGAAGTTAGAGTGTGCAAGGAGCACAGTAAATGTTGTAAAATACCCAACCTAAGCGTTTCCATAATTGAGGTTTTTACTTTTCCTCGGCAAAATGACTTCATAAATGACTGAATGTCAATATTTCTTTTGGTTTTTATAGATACGATAGCCCGTTGTGAAAATGAGACTTAGGCCATCATGTCCTTAACTACCAAAGAACTTAACCAAAGGAGTAGCTTGTAACCTAGCAACCAAACTACGAAAACCTGAAAATCTGCTCCTGAAATTTACACAGTGTCCTCGGACATGATCACTAAAGAAGGTCGTAACTTTCTTGGATCTTAGCCATCAGGATATCTCGTTCTCTATCTTTTGCTCATACCTCTCAACTTGGCAATTCGATAAGTTCGCACTACCCTTGTCAATAAAATGTCTGAAACACTTTCGAGGCTGGTTTGCTAGCCTTCGTCCTTCAGTTGTATTGAAAGCCTGTTCATATCCCATTGTTTCCATGGACTATTAACGATTTTCCGATAGATCTTGATGAAGTTTCGGCAACTTCATCAGGAGTTATTTTGAAAACCATATCTGCTCACAAAAGAGTAAGATCTGATGTCGTTTTTTTGCTTATTCCTGACTTCAAAATCCTACTTCAAAGGTTACTTTTTCTGTTGATGCTTCCAGAGTTTAAAACATTTGACGTTTTTCTTTGAAACAAAAAATCTAGCAGACACTGCGTCAACTTCTTGGAAAATACTCAGTTTTATAATCTTTTCTTCAGCACGGCTGTCAGGTTTCTAACTCCTGTTCAAGTTTATCTGTGAAAAGAGACGTTCGCATATTCCAAGATGTTCAATTTGCGTCTTAGTCTTCCTCTACTTCTTCTCTTCCTCTTCGTACGTGGACAGAAACAAAATCAACGAATCTCATAGCAAAGCACGATCCAAGATCCGGAACTGAACTCAAGTAGTGCTAATTGCTTAATCGGTCGGAATAAAAGTGTTCTTAAAGCGTTTACCCCAACATATGAACATCGACAGGTTACTTACCCTCCGCCACCGCCTCCAGACCAAGTCTCGCGCGAATCCCACCATTTCCTTCTAGGCGTGTACACTTCCAACATAGTTTCCTGTTTTCTGCGGTGGTCACTCCTTTACCATTTATTTTTAAATCAGAGTTTCTTCATTTGCTACGGATGCCGTGTGATTTAGCGGTAAAGAATTTCCAGTCGGCCAGGTAATGGAGTTCATTGCAGATGGACATGAAACGAAACTGGTTCCGTGAGAGAGTTATCAGTGTGGATAAAGATGAAGGAATGGCAGGCATGAAGCTCGCGAGTGCTCATGGAAGCAGTACAAGCTTGAAGGCAGCAACCAGCACCGAATGTATAGCAAGGAATAATAAAAGCAAAACACCAATGGTGGCAGTCGGAGCAGTAATCTGGCAAAAAACCCAACGTGAGGTCGAGATCAACTGAGGAATCCAAACTTATCTGCACAAACAAGGTATAGCCAGTCATCCAGCCAGCGAGCCATAGTCGATCTGCTTGATACAGTGCAGCAGTAAGCATATTGGAATAAACCTTCAGATTGAAGATTGGCGATACTATGTTGGTCCACCGCCCGCCACCTACCATTGCCGGGTGGTTCAACTTTACCTAGTGCGCCGTGGTTGCGACTCTTTCGCCTGACTTACCTCCGCAATCGGCGCCTTCAAGTTCAAACCATTATTTGTTCTTTTCATACCTTTCTGCAGAGGTTATGGAATAATGGAATGTTTCTGGTTTCGCTTGACGGTCAAAGGCTGTTATTGTTTAGCACTTCGAAAGAAAGTGCAATTACCGGACTGAAACATTTGCATAAATTTTATTGCATGAATCACGCATGGAAAAATATGCAAACAGTATAGTACTAAAATTTTGTTAGGAATGTTTGAACGGTTTTTATTTCGAAATTTCTGTTTACAAAGAAATCCGAAATTCTGCGGTATCTGGTCTGTATTTAAAAGCTTGATTTAAATTTTAATTTATGTTGGTCAGTATAATGTTGCAGAGACCACCAAAGCTCATTGCACAGACCACCCATACACATTTGTGCATGTAAAGGATGGAAATCCCAGAGAGTATATGCATGCACTAGAGAACATGCGTTGCTGACCTCCAAAACAAAGTTGTTTCTTTTAACAATTGGTAAAAGCCCGTAGAGGTTATGATATATATATGTAACGAACTGCAACCTAGGGTTAACCCACTGAGAGCCTCATCGAACAGTTCTACTATGACTACGCGTTTAAAAAAAGGAAACACGTTCGTAAGCATAATTATCGCAGTATTATAAAACCAAGTTGTCTGACGACAAAGCATGCATTACCAGTAAAGGATCAACATCCATGTTTGGCTGAACTTCACCGCTCTCTTGTCAAGCTTTTGAAAATGTCTGAAACTGAAGAGCACAAACCACGGACTGATTCTACTCCTCCAACCCATCAAGAATATTACCGACCCACTTCATACGGCATCACATATCCTGACAAGAAAACTTTACCCGCCATATGTGCGAAATAGAGAAAAAACTAAATTTCCAAATTAAACATTAGAAAACTTTAATTTCTCTCGGAAACTAGTTTAAAAAGAATGCACTGATAACATTATTTATTATTTTTATGCAATAATAATATTTATTGTTATTATTTTTACATTATTCCATTATTTTTCTTCAAAAAAAAGAGGTGTGGAGTTTTGAGTTAAGCAATCTTCTAAGCCATTTCGGGTCCTTTTACTAACAATCCGCTATCGCTAATTTTCGCGCAATAATAAAATATTCAGAAGAAATGAAATTTAAATAATTTTGACAAAAAATTAACAGTTAACTGTCGGTTTCTGGGAATATACTAAATTGAAAAACTTAATATGTAAATTTCGAAAAATTTATCATACATATTTTATTAAATTTATTCGTGTCAACTGTTAAATGATGCAAAAACTCAAATTCAAATCAAGTCTGTTTTCTCATTTCGATGGTTTTGAAAATAACGCTACAAATCATATTTTTTCAAAATGTCTGCAAAGAAATTCAAAGTTAATCCATCGTTTTTTGCTAATAAATTATGTATTTTGACTGTTTTTTTTTTTTATTTTCATTTAGAAATCAATCCGAATAAGTAATAATTCCACTTTTCTAAATCAATACAGGGGGCATCTACCTGAATAAATTTACTTCCCCTATTTATACTACTAATAATAAATAATACGACCCATTCATTTAAGACGACTATTCATTTCTTTTGTGTATTATATTTATCCCATGTGAATGTGCAATCATTCACATGCATGAATGTATAGAATGTAAGCTGCTGCGATATGAATGCTATATTGATGGTTTTAAAATAAATTCCAGCCAAATTGAGGAGATTTTTCCATTGCATATATGTAAGTATCATAACTGAAAGTGAATAATACAATCAGTGCATAACATAATTAAGTAATCCGGTTAGGAAAGAAGAGAAAAAAGCAGCTAAAAAGATTGCATACATTCCTTGTGCATATGAAAGTATGTTTGTCTACAAGAGACATTCACAACATGTTCAGTAATTTTAACAATTAAATTTATTGTAGGTCTGTTAATTTTGCTTTTCTGCAGCGTTTTACGGATTATTTATACACTTAGTACGTCTACTATTCATATAATTGACTTAGTACCCTCATTCAGGGATTGTGTTGCCAATATTATCAGAATACAAATGGATATATAGGATGAGAGTTGCACATCAATGGACTAAAATTAATAGAAAGCTCATTTCTGAGAACTGTTTCTTGTTAACGCGGAACGAAAATCTTCATTATGTGTCAGTTAATAGGTCGGTTCCGTCTTATACATGAAACCAATGTTTGGCAGTCATTTTCTTCCTTTTCTATACAAAATTTGCAATCAGGATACAGTGACATCCGAATTTCATACGTAGTTTATGAGAAGTGTCAAAGTTTTCAATCTTTGACACTTCCCTGTGCCTCAGATGTATTCGTAATTGTCCAGTCTCGGACTTGCATCCCTGCCTTGTGCCTCCTGTGCACATTTTTCGCTCTTATACCCCGTTGTACCACATTCATTATGCAAGGGTTTCTTATTTCGAATTTCCACCCCTCTGCGGTTTGACAATAAACAAAACATTTAAGCAGCAGAAAAGAACTGTCATTCTTTGGACCCTTAAAATCATCCAGCTTTTTTTTAATTTACTTTTTACTCAGAAGTTATTCGGACTTTTCAATAGTAAGTTTAGTGGGAAACATGTGATGTCCTTTTCGTTTACTTTATGCCAGCATAGTTTTTTGCCATTGTTCGTCAACTAATTCGTTTTTGACAAGTTTCAGTCTTCTCTTATTCATTCCTTTATTATCATAGGTAGGAACATTCTTCCCATAGACTTCACAATCTGTATGTGTATATCTAACCGTAAGATGATAGCTAGGTATCGTTTTCTTCAGTTTAAACCTGATATTATATGGATCATTGAAAATTTATATTGCTTCCATTGAATCGGTCGGCAGATTCCAGCCATTAAGAGTCTAGTGATGCTCAGACATGTCATTTAATTGGTTTTCTTAACTTTTTCATCGACTTAGTTATTCTCCTAAAGCATCGAAAAAGTGCTATTGCCTCAGACGTGGTTATTGATCTCACTACTCCAGATCCTGACAGACGGGATTAAGTAGTCTGATGTGCGCTTCGGTCCACTTAACTCTCTTTTTCTTATTGCTTTCTTTAATAATTATTCTGTCTTATTCTATTGAGAAGTCTAGATTGATTGAATAATCAGGACAAGAGGTTCTAGGAGGAGGTCCTGTGCTGAGAACGTTTTAAAACCCTAAATAGTCCATCTTGCGCCCAAAAAAATAATTCCCTACCTTCTTTAGTTCAGGTTGCAAGACTCGTAGGTTTTTGCATCATGCAAAATAAAAACTCCATTTTTTAGACTTTGATGTTTAACCACTTTAGTCCGAACTGTTTCTAACATTGTTATCACGCAGGAACAAACTCGTTGAAAATGGTGGCTGAGACAAGATGGAGGTCCAAAAAAATTTACCTGTAAGCCGGGTTGTGAGACTAGACGTTTTTTTCAACAATGCTTTGCGTTTTTTATTTCGCATTGCTTCACGAAAACGGCGCAGAACTTCAATTCAATACTTCTTACTAAATGAAAGCTCTTGTGGTAAGAACTCGCTATGCAGAAGCCTCTAGGCAAATTTGATCGAGCTTGAAGTCCTCTTTTAGGTCTTAACTATTCTAAGGATTCCCATTGGGACAGATGCGATTTGTTTTTGACACCGTAGCCTTATAGTTGACACTTGTCGCCGATTCTTTCATTCTTTGGTGCAAACTTAGATCCTCATTGACGTCATAGGACATTTCCAGAGCGGTATTCATGCGATCTTTTGCTGTGATCCGCCTTAATTGTAAGTCCTCTTGCCATCCTCGATCGTTTGTGTAGTTTTTTGATCGAGAGGTCGGAGACCCAATGTAAGAAAGTTGGAATTGAAGACCTGGTTGACCAAATCAAGCATATTTCGCAAACCCAAAGCTGATATTCACAACATCCATTAAAACTGCCTCCCATGAGCCATGCTGGATGCAAACAGCTTCAGCAACTTCTCTAAAAGTGATTAGACGATTTGTTGATATCATTTTCTTCACTTTTTTAACGTTTTCACCAGTTATGACCCAGTCAAAGACGTACAGGGGTGTCTAGGACGTGATTAATGATTAAAACCTTCATGACCGTCTTTGATGAGCTTGCACCACTTTTAAACACTTTTTTGGGTGTTCTCACCAAACGTCACTGTCACCATTTCAAGTTTGTTGGAGGCGTTAGTCCTTTTTCCAAATGGTCGACGCGAATGCAGGACGCTGTTAATGGACAGAGACATATGGAGGCGCTTGCTCAAGGAAGCCAAGTCCCGAGAGGGGCTGTAAGAAGAAGATGAAGCCGTATTTTTACACTAAATGTGAAGGGAATTGAGGAACCATCTTTTCCGACGTCCTAATAGCGCTGAACACGAAATAACTGATAGCCTTTTTGCCTCACACACAAACGAAAAAGGTTAAATGATTCAATCTGCGAGTATATGCTCGAAACGAGTGTGCCAACATAAGCAAAGAGAAAAATTAAAATCATCTGTAGGTATCCCACGAAATTCAAAAAGTCACATTACCTTTAGGTCAGGTCCCCTTGCCTATTCGTAACAGAGCGGTCCACATTACTTAACTCAAGTTTTTCAGTACGTATCCTAGCCACTGGTCACCAGGATATAGAAATTTCGAAAAACTGAAACAAAGAACACGCACATGAGTCGTGCAGCGAAAATAAGTGTCACGGTAACTCTTGATGCTTCACTAACATCATTTAAATGCACGTATTCTGATTATAGAAATTGTTTTTCCTTAACAATTTCCCTAGGTCTCATTTAAACGTTTTCAACCATTTCCCCCTGCACCGCGTCGTGGCAAGTGTTGACTAAATTCCACGTTAAGTGAAATTGTGCAAAATAAAAATGCAACAAATCGGTTACGTAAGAAAAAAATCAACATTCTACGCGTAGTATGCTTGAGTCTGTTCATATGTGGGCCAAAAATTGTGAATTATACGGTTAATGCGCGTTTTCTTTGCTGAGTTGTATTATTTCATTGAACCCATTAAACTGCATATCTGGGGCTAATTGTGTTGTGTGTTGAATGAGTGAGTTTTGTTTACACACCACGACTACTCAATATATGAGGCGGGAGCTTTTTCTTTCAGGCGAAATCCCCCCGAAAAAACTCCAAAAACAAAAAAAAAAAAACGGCGCACACAAAGTATCTATTTGTGTAGTACTCGTATCATTGCCGTTCGCGGTTAATAATGCCTAATGGTTATTATTTTTATGGTGAAAGATACGCGAAATATTTATTATTATTGTATTTGAGTTTGGTCCGTTCGCGTTCGGATAGAATCTGAAATTGAGAGTGTTGTGAATGACGTAACGCTTTGAATATGCTAATGGCACTTGAATGAAGGATACCGCGATTTGTAAATGTTTTCATAAGATTGTGCCGATCGCATTGCAATAAATTAGTTTTTAGGTCGAATATTCAATTAGGCGTGTGTGATCAGTGGCTCGATCCATGCATGCAACCCAATTATTGCATAAAGGAATTGATATGACAAAATTCGGCAAAATTGATGGCGTAGATTCATTTAATTCCACCTTTCATTTCAACTTTACGAAAGTATCTTCCCTTTAGATGTTTTTATTTGTCTATCTCTCTCTTTTGACTGTAACATTTGAATGCAAATTTATTGCAAAAAATATCGTCAAGAAATAAATAAGATTTATTCCAATCAAATATTCAATCAAATCAATATCAATTTATTCAAATTTACAGTTTGAATCTTGTTTTGATGTAACAAAATACACAGAAAATCCAGTTGATAAGGCAACAACGCCATTGTAAACGTTTGCTAACACCATCAATGTCAGCCGCGAGTTTTAACTTTTTCAAGTGAATTATTGTTTAGGAAAGGAGGCACAAGGTTGAGATGGAAGGTTCATCGATTTTGATAACATTTAAAAAGTTTAGAGCTTCAAAAAAATTGAAATTGTCTCAATGCGGTCTTGCCAGAAGCTTAAGGGTTTGCAAGCCAGTAATTCATAAATTAGTTAGAAATTTTCGAACATACAATGGTTGAGAGCGAATCGAGCTGGCCTGATGTTACTCAAAAAAGACCAAAATTGATGTTACTCAGAAAAGACCAAAATTTCTCCCTTCGTACAGTAATTATTTAGGAGTTCCAAAAATTACGGTTTGGTTGACCAATTGCCTTAATACATCCTTGTTCCTTCTGCGGTTAATGTGTTTGTCGCAATATTGTGTCAATAGTTTATAAGTCCCAATAAGTGCCTCAACAAAGTAGAGTAATTTTCGTTGCGAGACAAAGGTTAACGTAAAGGCTATTCAGGCATCAATTTTCTGGGACTTGAGGTTAAGATCTGGATTTTGGACTTAGGATTGATGTGTTATCTCGAGGATAATATACATCAACCTTTAACAGTTTGTTTTGCCTCCGTTGTCCTCACGTAGATCGATTTCATTAAAGCACTCTAGGAAAGTTAATGATCTACTTTGACTTCCATTGTCTCGAGTATTTTTAGACAAAGAGGCAGTTAGTCCTTGATTGCCTATTCTCTTGCAGGAATGCCGCAGTGTGCTAGCAAAGGCAGTGGTACCTTCTC
Source organism: Stratiomys singularior (assembly GCA_954870665.1). Taxonomy (NCBI): domain Eukaryota; kingdom Metazoa; phylum Arthropoda; class Insecta; order Diptera; family Stratiomyidae; genus Stratiomys; species Stratiomys singularior. The sequence goes on along the minus strand of OX940881.1, from coordinate 4,130,756 downwards.
CAAAAGATTGCATAATCTTGACACGACATTTCCTTTAAAACCCATTTTTTCAAAATCTCCTTCAAGTGTGCAATTCCCTGTAAGGACTCAAGTGTCGAATTTGCTTTGACTTGTTCATTCCGATGCACGATCGAAACTTTTTTTAAACTAGTGGATTCAAAGCCATGGAAGTCCTGTTCAGAGTCTATAGCCTTCTCAATGCTCATTTACCTTTACAATCCTGTTAATGCAATTCATTTCAGTTGCAAGAAAGGCACCCTTCAGATGCACTCAACATTCCTTTTTGCGCTAATTGATCAGCATGCAAACTACCCTCGTTAACTATGTTCCTCCGCACCCTATATGGGATAACCATATAGTCTGCACCCCACTTATTGAGTGCATTATAACAAGCTAGGACGTCGTCCCATGGAATCACAGGATATTCTAGCATCCCACCGATTTGGAGCATTTGGTGCGCCAAATTCTGTACCATCAGGTGTCTTGGGACCAGGCATATACCATCTGATCGCATCTTGTCCGATAAGGTACATGTTGGATTCAACGCTTCATTCGCTCTTGCCACTCAGGACTATAAAAAACTATTACTGCGTAATCTATCACAAAACTTCACCAATTTAACATGGTCTCGGTGCTCCATTTAGATGTCAGTACTATTTATATTGCTGAATGAAGTGACGGTAAGTATAAGGCTGTCTTTACGGCTACTGTGTTGAAAATTACCTTATATGATATGATACCGCGTTGATCCCGACCACACACCAAACGCTAAATCGATTGCGGGCAAGTCTCGTCTTGTGTTCGTCTTGTCTTGTGATTTTTCACCCTCGGCCACCGATCCATAGGTGATGACTGGTTTCATATTGACAAATAAGCCAAATTGATATGTTGGAAGAATCTTACGATTTTCATCGATCTTGTTGAGTCGGAGAAAAATTAGTTTTCCCAGGGCCCATTGCTTCCATTGCTGATAGAAGGCCCAGTGATCTATAAATATTGGGGCCTTGAAGATAAGTTATGGCTAGTGAGTGCTTTAATAAAGAAGGAAATTAAGACTCATTGAGACAGATATATTGAGGAAAACCACACCTTCATTAAGTAAGTTTTTCAAATCTAGATTTGGAAGATAGTCTACGTCAAGTGCTTTATTGTTTCTGAGGCGTTCAGTGAATCTGGCTGCTCTTCAACTTTGGGAAGAAGATTGGGAAGAGAGAGAGAGGGTTTGGATAGATCACTATGAGGATCACTATATGAGGATCACTATCACTATATGTCGTGCACATTTTAAACAGAGCGTAAAGAGCTCTGCGATTTGGCGTTACGTTAATCTGATGACGCTGCGATGTTCAAGGTAAGTGACAGCAAGGAGCTCAAGATTTCTTGCTTTGAACATTCTTTCATATTGAAATTCCTCACAAATAGACGCAGAACAGCAAATAAGTGTTCAAAAGTTCTACTCACATTTCCAAACATTCGAGAAATGTTTTCGAATTCACTGAACAGTGAGCTCCAATTCTGATGAAGAAGACTAGCGACTTGTATTCGATTGACAACTGTTTTGTTTAATTTTCAGACACGTTTCGGTGGAATGCCATCTTCAGTGTGTTGTCATATTATTTCGTTTGTGCCTAAAATGTCAAAACAAATCTTACTGCAGAAAACCATCGAGTCCTTTGTCAAGTATGAAGTCTAACCCAAAAGTTGTTTTGTTACTTAAGCTATTGTTCCTTGGAAAATAAAAACTAAAGCGGCATGAAACATTGATGCGTACTGTTTGAAGTCGACGTTCTATCCAGAAATCATTTGGGCACGTCAGTAGTGATGCCATCTTTATGTCAAAATGGAGGCTTATGGAATGGTTTGTAAGATTTCAAAGATGATCATATCATCTGATATGGTCTGAAAGATCAGACACTTTCTTTTAATCCATGCTTATGTCTTTTAAAATTTGAGAAAAAGTGGTGCTTGGGGCAAATATCTTTGATCACAAAACCCAAAGTCCCGAAGAAGATCCCAATAAGTCGTTTTCGCTGGCATGTTCATTCTCTTCTTCCTTCCGAATTTTCTTTTTTCCGGACGTATGTTTTGCTTGTTTCGCTTCTCTTTTTGCTAAAACACCTGCATCCTTTCACAATACTGACTCGAGCATATTATAACTTTCACAGCATTCACATGTTGTCCACGCGTTGTTTGATGATTTATTTGATCATTAGTTGATTCTCTAGTTCAATTGCTTTGCTCTCTATCAACGCGTTGCAACAAAACTAAATATATCAATTACACAATCTCAATTATATCAATAACAATCTTGTCTAGTAATCATCACAATGTGCCTGGTAAATTTTCAATTACACATCCTATCTAATGAAAATCTTTTGCCAATCATTCGGAAAACATAGAGCAACAAGCGCGCAAAAAACGGCGAAATCAAAAAATTAAATTATCATCGCCCTATTTTATTAATGTTGATTGATTCAATGTGTGTACACGTTAGATTATGAAACTAGCAGTTAATTTCTTCTTACTGCCATTTTCTCCTTTCCAACAATATATGTACGTCCGTGCATGCAAGTACGTTTGCTGGGAAATGAAAATTTTTCTGCAGATCTTTCATTTTTGCAGCGATTAAATGGATGATTTGAGGTTGACGTTAGACTTTCATAAGCCAGCCGAAGGCACTCGTTGCAGATTGGTACTTTTTCCATCAACAGGATGTAGCGTAAAGAAGGGCCCGGACCGTCTTAAGACCGTCAATTTAGTGTGACAAGGTTTGCAAGCCGACTTTAATAGTCCTTCGTTTGCAATAATAAGAACTGAGAGTGCTTGAAAGATGAGGAACTCGTACAATGAGACATCACTTCCTTTCTCAGTTTAAATGAAATAAAAACTGCGAACAAACTGATCCGTGCCACAACTCCACTATCTCCATCTCAAAACGCTGAAGTGCTCCAAGCTAGCGAACCTCAATCAGAAGACAGATCGTAATTGGTCCTAACTAAGATGCTGACATCCACCTTCGATTAAACTCTCCCACATACGTACGACATGGCGGCAGTGTCACAAATTTTTCTTATGGAACGTTTTTCACTTTGCAATTCCATGAAAGGAAAAGTTAGCATTGCTGCGAAGGCCATTAATGGAAATGATTAAGATGAGAAGCAATTTCTCGATGTTGAGACGACCAAGGCACGGCTGGAGATGATGGAGTTGATGATGATGGCTCCATTCTTGTAGATCGTGAGAAATTGCAAAAGAGATTATTGCTATGAAACAATTAGACGCCGCGATATCTTGAAGAAATATTGGCCCTATTGGGGAACTTGTTAAGCGGTGAAAATGCCGGATGTGAATGGATTCATTTAAGTTTGAAGATGTTATAACTTAACGGTATTGATAACAAAATGTACCATATCTTTTTTGTTCGTTTTCGGTTGTTTTGTTGGATAAGATTGTGTTGTTTCGAAGGGAAGTAACACGAACTAAATGTTTTTCACAATTATGAGGAAAATTTAACTTTGTAGATCTCTGTTTCTGGAAGATTTATATTCAGATTATCTAATGGATGGTTTATAATTAAATGCAATACAGACGGCAGAAGTAGATCAAAAATTATTTACAATCGACGGTCGGAATCCTTTTACAAAAGAACGCTATGTAAAACATGTCATGGGTGGGCATTTGAAAATGCAATTTCGTATATTTGTTTCCATCGATTCATGTATCTTAATACTCAATCACTTACCTCCTAAATTATCGTTCTCAATATATCCCAAAAAGTCATTTATACAGTGCATGATAATAAAAAAGTCAAAGGAATTCCTTCTCCAGCGGGAGAGGAATGAAAAGGAGGATTGCATGAAAAGGGAGCCCTTCACCCTCTACGCTTCCAAGCGAGAAGGATTTTCTTATTGCTAGGAGCGTAAGATACCAGGTGGAATTTTTATTGGTTAGCCGATATCAGGACCTCTTTGATAAGGTTCTAAAGCCCACTTCATAAAGCTCTCCCATTCTCTAGGACTTCGCATAACGCTTATATAACTATTTTAATTACTTATCGTACAATTCAAAGTGGAATGGAAAGAGCTCGTTAGATCGTGCCTCCATAGATTTTAAAACCTGATTGATAAGTCTTGAAGTCTCTTCTCTGTTTGGAAATTGTAGTCTGCGTAAGAACCAAATATACACTTTATAATCGGTAAAGTGCAGTCAATGTGTCCTTGCCTTTGAGGAAATCAGTACGATTGACGCGCTATCGCATTTTCACAAAAACAGTGCGCGACCGTTTTTTTTTCAATATTTATAGAGATTTACAATAATCAGTCGTGACAGTTCGGGCTCGTGCAATAGAATTTCGGTACAGAAAATCCTCAGTATCCAAAAAACTCGTGATTCGGTTTGAACCTTCCTATTACCTGTGCAAAAAGTATTAAAGTATTTTTTTCAAATTTTACGCTTTATTGTGTTAAAATTTGTTACCAATTAATTTTTCAATGTATTGCCCCTCACTAGCCACTACTTTTTCCCATCTTTCTGGTAACAATCGGATTCCTCGTCGAAAGAACGACTCAACTTTTGAGACTAACTACGAATCCATCCGATTTTGGAGTTCTTCAAAAGAGCAGAGACGGTGTTCCTCAAAATCATGCGTCATCAACGAATACAGATAGTAGTCGGAAGGAACATAGTCCCAACTATACGGTGGGTGGGGTAAGACTTCCCATTTAAGCGTTTCAAAGTATGTTTTGACATGACAACATGTGGACAACATATGGTCGAGCATTGTCATGCTCAACTCATGCATTGTCGTGTATTCTCTCGTATTACGACAGATTTTGCTTCAGTTTTTGGCTCAAACGCATCAATTGTAGTCGGTAGAGTTGTCCTGTGATGGTTTCATCTAGTTTTAATTAGTATCGCATCTAGTTTAGTTCATAGTATACCACACCCAATTGATCCCACCAAATACAGAGCATGACCTTGCCATCGTGAATATTCGGCTTTGGCGTCAAGTTTGGCGTATGGCCGGAGGCCCTTGTGATTCTTATCGCTTGGGGTTATTGTAATAAGCTCATTTTTCACTAAAAGTTGCAATACGATGCAAAAATTCCTTTCTTTTTAACGTTGGAGCAGCTGTTCACAAATAAAAACCATCGTTCGACGTCTCTCGGCTTCAATTCACACGACATCCAATATCCTAGTTTCTGGATCATTCCAATGGCTTTCAAGCGAACAGAAATGGCTTGCTGAGCCACTACTAATGCTTCTGTGAGGTTATCTTGGCACGAGTCTTCTTCCAACATTGCCTCCAATACGGTATTCTCAAACTTTTCTGGTCGCCTTTCGCGCTCTTTATCATCGGTATTAAAATCAACACATCTTAAACATCGAAACCAGTACTCACAAGTAGCATTCGATGTAGCATGATCTCCATAGGCGTTCTGCAGCACACGATGACTTTAAGCTGCAGGTTTCTTCAAATTAAAGCAAAGTAGTAATCTTTCCCGCAAATTGTGTTTTGTTGGCACAAAAGTTGACATATTTGGAGCACAGAACAAGTACGTTGTTTACACTTTAGAGAAATGACACATGCTGACGAAGAATGCCTAATGATGAGGTTTCAAAATGAAGTTGGTTGCAGTATTGTCCGATTCGATTTAATGTCAATGACGCCATCTCGTGTAAATCCTTTAAAACTTTTTTGTACAGGTAATATAATACTTTTATCACTTTTAAACAGTATCTGATTCAAAACATCTTCACGTTCTTTCCGTTCTTACTGAATTCCACTCCTACTTCAGCATTCTTTTATGTTTTTTAACCTTCCTGAATATAACAATGCCAATTAAAGTCAATTGTCAATTAAAGTCAATTAAAGCGTAATGCTCGTCCACTCATAGAGCCGAACGATTTAAAACTGTCCGTAATAAATACTTTAAGAATAGGCTTCACAAGGATATGCAGCGTTACCATCTTTCGCAACTAATTTCCCATGAGTGTCAACATTGTTTGTTTTTTTTTTTCATTTCCCATTAGCTCTTTTTATTTGTAAGCAGCTTGAAAATGCTTGAAGGACAGCAGAAGCTGGGAACATAGTTCAAGGAAACAACGAAAATGAGAAAAAAAAACATTTCGAAGATAAAAATTACTTAAATTCTTCCGATAAGAAACATTTTCGGGGGTGTGGGTGGTAGCCAAAGTTTTGTGTATTTTGATGTGATCAATCCAAACCTATAGCCAGAAAAAACAGCTCCGGGAAGGAGCTTCGCAAGTATCTTGAACTAATTTAGATAGAAATTTAGATAGTTGTAATAATTCACTTCCTTGTGTTGGATGCATGGTATCAGAGAATAATGATCCTGGGAATGTTCGGCTCAAATGAATCGCATCATAAAAGCTCAAAATCAAAGTCATCCTGAACCATATCATTATTTTCAACATGAACTGCATTCAAAATATTTAATTTGCATATGATTGGGAAAAAATCAACAACCGTATGAAGTGAACAACCCTAAAATTATATACGCTAAATAAACTTTATCCAACTTAATATTATTGGTTGGATAAAGTTGGAACAGCGTCCATGATTATCAAAAAACTATAATCCAACGAAGTCACGGTCTTGATATTGAAAACAAACATCATTTGGCCTTCAATGGTCGAAATGATATGAAGATTTTCAATTTTTCAATGATAGTCAGCAATGAAAGGCCCTTATCAGAAAAATAGCCAATTAAATCCTCACTTCACACTTCCTATCTCTATTTCTACACATGAGTATGGTATTCATATTTATATTTACTCATGTGCTGCTCATTCCTAAACGCTCGTTGTTCTAGTACTTATCAATATTACTGGTTCTTATGTAACCACACTAGAACCACTACTCACTATCGCTTTAAAATTTCTACACATGTGTCACATGTGTTGGTATGGAAAGTATTCGTCAAATCTCACCATTTCTATCAGAGTTTCGTCTTGAGCGTTCCCAAATTTTTCGCTAGCCTTCATACATTGGCTAATTATATTTTCGTATAAATGACGACCACAGTACGACCTTGCCACCAGATAAGTGTATTCTTGCTACCTTCATCAAAGCCAAAACATCAAACATACACATGTGAGTGTTAATGTTTTGATAAAATTACATTGAAAGCTTATCACACGTTCGATTCTTATCAGCAATGAATTTGTGTTGCTGCTGAGAGACGAGAGAGAGCGTTTCTTGATAGGGTGTGCTATGAAACAGGGTGTATTGAAATGAATATCTGTATTCAAACTCGTAGTTTCTAGTTTAAGGAGAAATTTTCTAGCGCGATGTTGTAGATTTAATATGCTGTTCAGAGCAAAAGAACATTGTGCCCAAAATAAAATTTTCATAAGCTCGACTTGTTTTTATTGTTCATAAGCATTTACAGCACAGTATCTTAAAATCTTTTGCAAACTCCACGAGAGAAAAGGACATTACTTGGTCCATTCGTTGACTGTTGTAACGACCCGTGACCATGATCCGCCATACGAAGTTTTCAACATTTTTCTTCTGAATAATCAAGCCGTTCCTTATAACGCGGACGCAAGAGGCTTTTTGATCCTCTGTCAGTGGTAGCACAAAATTCGAGGCAGCACTTTGTATCTTTGCACTTTGTATCTTTGTATATCGCAACCAGACGCTTGTCAAAATGTTCCCTGGAGCTGATAAGCCGATCACATTAAGGTGCAGATTGTGGATTGTGGTGGAGACAGCAGTGAGGGGACCTCCTCAGCGAAATTGGAGAGCTCTGTCCGGAAACTATCGTCGGAGTAATGCTGAAAACAATTGACAATTTAAATCGCGTGGCGCAGTATGCTCGGGCAGTGCTGATACTGAAAAAAACTTTGATGGAGCGCTGGGAGGCATCGGGGATGGATCGATCTCTTTTCTAGCATTTCCTTCCTCTCCCTTCCGAAAAATAATCCGAAGGCGCCTCTAGGCGTTTGAACACGAAGCCTAGCCCGAAGTAATGTGTCAAACGGTTCCAGGCTAGGTTCTCAGGTTGACAGGAGTCCCACACTCAGGGCGTAAACAGCCTTCACCTCCCTACCACAAACAAAAAACAAAAAAAAGGTGCAGATTGTCGATTCAGTTAATGTGGAAGACGCTCATTGTCTTCAATCCACTGTCGAGCATCTTTCAGGATTTCATGCCACTTCAGTACTACCATTCGGTTCATACCAACCCTTCTTACGACTCCATGGTCTTATGGAAAGTTCCCGAATGGCATAGTTCCCTCAACGTCCATGAACTCGCCATTTTCCATCTCGAGCACTCTCTCGAACCTATCTAACATGCATAAAAGACAGCTCGCAGATGACCGAAGATTTCCCTTCTCCTTCCTGACGAGCATAAATTTTGCCATTTTGCACAGCTGAAATGAGGACCATTTTAGACAACCACGCATTGAATGTACTGAGCAGCAAATAAAAAATAAAAATAACAGACCAATTTCAATAATTCGTCTGAGATATTGTTTGTTCCTGGAGCTTTCTGCAATGTTATGTAAGGATCTGATAATTCCAGTTCTATCCTCGAGAAAAGTAGACAACTTCAACAGTATCGGAAGTGTAGGAAAGGGAGCTCTTAATATTTTGCCGCACGTGTGAGCAGGTCACCTGTAGAATACTCAACACATAACTAGCTTCTAGCTTAAACCCCATGCATTCTTGTTCAAGTCATTGCCAAGCTGTTCCAAATTTTCGACCCACTTCCGTTTGACAGTTTATGATTTTTCGTCTGCACACACCAAACTGCCATTTAAATACGTAACTCGGCTTGTAATCTGTACCGTTTATTTTTTTTTTTCAACCCAAAAACTTCTTGGTAATCGAGCCGTCTGAGTCCCGAGGGGACCCACCCTAAGTCTCCTGGAGGCATATATGACAGACAGGCAGACGTGATAATTACTGATTTCCACAACTTTCGAGCAAGCAGCCGTTGGGATCACCAGCAAAGAACAAAGCTGTTGTGTGCATCTCAGAGTGTCAGAATTTTTTTTTTAATCTTGCTCCACTGTTTTCTACTTGAAAGCAGAAGGCTGCGATTGTGAGCCTGATGCCAGAGGCACTTTTGCGAATAGAAAGCTCTTCCGAGAAGTCCTGTAGACTACTCTGGAGAACATTTGAATCCCAATAGTCTCAAAGCTTTCCCGATTTCCACCAAAACATTTGCCTACACCAACTGTTGGTTTGACCATGCTTCAAAAATAATTTCAGTTCTCGCTACTTTTTTGATGTTTCTTTGCTGTGATCTCCAAAAGGAAGCTAATAATTTGCTGATGTTATAATTGGTTTTTCGCATTCAGGAAGCCATTGTCTGATGTAGCCTGTTCACATGTTTTTTTTTTCGATTTTTGATTTCTTTTGATTGGGCTGATTAAGCTAGTCAATCCGATGAGTCTGGTTCGATCTAAGAGCTGTCTAATTTGTCAAACACTGTTTCAAATATATTTCTATCAGGACGGGTGGTGGGCTTAAGTCAAGATTGACGGGGCGACGGGGCGTAACCCAAAGAGCCTTGGTGATCGCTCTGTCCTTAGGTAAGTCAAAAAACTAGAACTTATGTCTTAGTTCAAAGCATAGCGGCCGAGCTTGCTCGGGTGTCACCACGGTGTATTAATATGTCTTGGTTGTCACAACCTCAACCCTGGAGGGATCTTTCTTCGAATGGGTCAGTTTGTTAGTCACCCCCATATTGGAAGTAGCGTAGTGACTATGCTGCGTGAGCGTGGCGATGTCTCTAGCAACGACAATAAACGCTAGGTTTCTTCAGCACTATGAATAGTTGGAGAGATATGAGATAGTTGGAAAGTACACTGATACTTTTGATAACTGGCAATAATACAGAAAAATCTAATCAATACAGGGACATTCGACCGATATGGTTTCAACCAACAGGGCCGCATAAGGACTCTCAAAGATTGACCGTTACATCATTTGGAGAGCTTTGCAGTACTTGCTTACTCCCAACATATACCCTTCATATTACCGATACGTCAACCCACTCCAGCGTTTGAGCAAGCATTTCTGGATTCTCTGACTTTGGTATGATGGAACACAACATGTTAGTTAGTCATTTCCGTTGTTACTAACTTCCTCTTCTTCAGTTCTCTTACTAAAATCCTTTTTAGTTTTGTCAGAACTTTCAACGAGATCATTTCCAGCAGCCCACCAAAGACACATCGTTTTTGTTTGCCGGGCTTTCATTGCTTTTACCACAGCTTAGGAAAGAAAGACCTCATTAGATGAATTACGTGCATGTTCCATCCCAATAATTGGACGGCGCTTTCGAACTCGAATACCATTAAGAACACCTAACCATCTAACATGGTTGCTAGCATTCTGCGCTTGAATATCCGGTCTTAACTTCAACGTACCACCAAATAGACCTGTGGCTATAATCTGGCTGTTCAATTCAACTCGCATGAAACACCTGACTAGCTCCCATATTGAGATTCCTGTTGACGGTATGGGCACAAAGAGCCGCGCATAGAAAACGCATTTCTAATTAAACTTCGCCGATTTTGATGTGGACGAAATGAATGCGAATGTCACCTTCGGCGTTCCAAAGAAGGCAAGTTAAGTCGAGTGCCATAATCGCGCACTTTTACGCAATTTACCACTGAACCAGCACATTCTTCGCGATGTGAGTAATGGCCGTTGTTGATGCTTTGTCAATTGACTTGCACTCAAAAATGCGGTCCGTGCATTGGTTAGAGGATCAAGTCGTAATCTGTAAATGGTGTATGACCAGATTTTCAAAACCAGATAGTCTTGCCGATGGCGTTCGGTTGACAGATTTGGATTTAATTGAAATTTCTGACAAGGTTGGTACGGATTTGATATGAACAAACGAATGGTTAGACGCGTTTCGGTTTAATGTTGGGAATATTCAAGTTTTGGAACCAAGTGTGGTCTATCTTGTTCACTTTCATTTTTTACATATTAGATGATAACATTGAGTAATCTGCTTTTATCTTATTTTCTTTTTATTTTAATTCCAGGTAATCCTCTTATGCGATAAAACTAGTAACAAGTGTCTAGGAAGTAACCTATGGGTAAGCTTGTAAACACGTTTGCGGACCATGTTCTTCGTTAAAGGCTTCGGCCATCCGAAACAGGACGCTCAACGAAAGCATATAATGAATTTACGTAGAAAATATGACAAACATTTGATTTTAATTAATGAAAATTGTAAAACATTAGCCAGGAGTACTACAAAAGACGTTATCGGGGAATACAACTCCTTGATGGACTATTAAATCCATCTCTAATACGACATCAGTTACAACTCTGACCTCTAAACATGATTACCTCAGCCTTCCAAAGTGTTTTCTTGTGGTTGAAATTAAAGATGGAAAAAATAATATTTCAAGAGCGTCATTACGTAATATCGTCTTCAAACTAATACCATCAACGCCATTTCATCTCACCTCAGCATTCACCACTTGGTGATTTATTTTCGTTTAGTGTAGCTCGGAACGGCTGTTGTAATGTTTTCAATTTATACAATTTGTAATCATTATTCATCGGGCGAATGTTAATGCATGCATTAAAACGAGCGAGAAATAAAATTGAAATTGAAATTGCACATCAAGGAAATAATGGAATTTAATTTTCAGCAAAAATTAACAGTCGTTCCACAATTTGAAACTGTTGATGCCCCCAAAATTAATCTTTCAATTTGTGAAAATGGTGTCAATATTTAAATTTAAATTTTTTTTTTTTTGTAACAACATGATATCGATGCATTTCTACTGATATACAGTATAGGTTAAAAAAAAATCGACATTCCATTGAACAGTTCATTTCATTTATCAATAAAAATTCTCTGAGACATTGAGGTATCCTTCTTGCCAGACCGCACAGATTCGAAAAAAATTATTTCAAACATAAAAAACGGACAAAAAACATTTCCAGTCATTTTTGGAAAAAGTGTAAACCCTTGTAGAAGTTATCTGCCAAAAAAGCTGAAAAGACAAGTGTTCAGGATATTGAATGAACACTCACTTTAGACAGCTAAAGCTAAGTGCACCTTATTGTTCGTTATGCAAATTATATTTTATATATTATATACGACAAAAGTATATTATATATAATTATAGACAGCAAGGATCACAAGTTTCTACATCAAGTGTTTACGTTTTTAACGGACTTTGAGCCTATTCACACTGATGTTGACAAACCGTCAATCAAATATGCCTGGTTGTGTGTACAAGGACCTATGATATGTATTGATTAATTTCTAAATGAGACAGAAATGAGTATATCGACAATTCCAAGCCAACCACGCAATGCTGTTTGCAGTGTCCTGTGTCACATCAAATACCAACTGTCACTATATATCATATGCTACACCATACCTTACTTGAAGCGCCTGTTACATGCGGTGAGCCAATATGATCCACAAGATTATGAAAAAATAGTGAGACTTGTTTTATTTTCTTAATTTATACCGCTTTCTTTGTGCAATATTGTTTAGGACGCATATCAGACCACATTCTATGTAAAAGCTGATTATGACCACAAGTAGCCGAAAGGAATCCTCCCTAAACAAGAGCCCGGCAGAAATATTAAGCATTAAAAAGTCGTGAGTTTTACCCTCACAGCTTGTCTCTGCACCTAATAGAGGAGACAGTGAAATATGAGTGTGAAGAAATATCGTCCCGATTTTCAAGACCGTTTAAGTTGCACAAATAGTCCTGTCATTTTAGTTTGACTGCGCGTCATTAGAAGAGTCCAGCATTGAATTTTATCCTTAGATTGATTTTTTCACAACGAAATGCGAAAAAGATGCCAATCCAAAAAAAAACGCCCTAAGTTAATGGGGCGTGTTTTTATAAATTTAGGGAGTTCCCCGTATTTTGTTGATTTTCCACAAGGAAATATATAATGCGGAGTATATTCAAATATTAAAATACAACCCATACGTATTTTTCTGCATAGATGCTGCCCCCATAGATCCTCTATAGTAATGGATTTTCCCATCCAGCAGATTGTTTTTTCTTGCCATTTTCAAGGATATCCAACGGAATCCGCATAGACTGTTCAGTCTGTTGATAGTTTGCGAAATGCTTCCTTGCATATGCAAGTCCGAACGTACGGAAATCACATAGTAACCAATTGAACATGTAGCTAGTGGGTTCACAGGCAGTCCTATGTATCACATCCAAATTTTCGGATATTTTTTGGATCTGTTGGATGATAAATTGTGTGATAATGCATTGGAATAACATGAACGAGCAGGATATCTCGAATAGGCTGACAGCACACTTTGAAATGATTTGTGACTTTAACCTCAAGATTGTCACAAAAGAAGGCACTTTTTTTGTGAAAAAATTCCCCGAGTTAAAACTCCTTGAAGGTACCCTAACACGAAGTTAGATATAAAATCTATAAAATCGGAGTTGATAAAAAAATTCTTACTGACAAACATGCTTTGGAGCAGGACATCTCGCATAGATTGACGGCGCCTTTTCGCTCGGTTTTTTGGCTCTAATCTCATGAAAACCGCAACAGCAGACAGCGTTTTTGTAAGAAGAAACGAGTCACAACTCCGTGAAAACAACAATTCCCACTCATGCTTTGGAAAAGGACGCGTCGGCTTACGGCACCTTTGGGCTCGGTGGCTCTAATCTAAAGAATGCCACAAAAAGCACAAAACCAGGAAACGTTTTTTGAGCGATGGTAGTCAAAAAAATCAATGCGTTAAAACCACTTGCAAGCCCCTAAAATCCGTCGACAAACCCATTTCAACTGACAAACGCGCTTTGGTTTTGATGCCATAAATTGAAGCTGGATTTACCATAGTTTCACGTTCTTCACTAAGCCTAGTGCAGCCGGCTTTTGCACGTAGCTATGAAAATGCAGTTCTCCCAGTTCTTCTCAGTTCTTCTCAGTTCTCTCTCTCTCATTTTGGTCGCTCACAAGGTATAGGTGAATTAAAGCTGTCATTCTGAGTTGGTAAACACACAGTTCTGGAAGCTTTATTCAGTTTTTTCAAACTAACTCGAACGAGGAAGTACACAACAAAAGGAGAAACTTTGGTGGGGTAGTTCCAAGTAGTTTTGAATATACATATCAGCAGAGACTGATTCCCTCAATATAAACCTGAAATATTTATTTCAAGAGACGTTAAAAAAGCATGTTTCATGATAGTTAAGACAAAGTTTTGTAGATGGGTACCATCTTCTGTTGCAGAGGATATCAAACCAGTTTGATCTCAGTGACGAACAGGTTAACTTTAGAGCGAATAGAGGCACCTTATTACTACCTTCGCTATCAAAGATCTTACAGGACCAGCATTCTTAAAAATTTAATTAAATAAACAACAACAAGTAAAAACAACTTTCGGTGAAAACCCACATTCCATTCCCATAGCTTCCTTCTTGTGAAACAATATTTCGCCGTTTCAATTGTCCAGAAGCACTTGAAATTACATTTGACAAGTAGGCAGTAAGTCCAGAAGAAAACAATCTCCTTTCTCTGCACGTCCTGCTCCAGATATTTCAAAGAACCCTCGTAAATGATAACGACGCTTGAATATCAGCCTGTGTAACGGCAAAAGCACATACATAAATGCAAATACCCATTACGACTATTACAAAATTCCCGTCGACCATAGTCATGCTGAAATCACTCGAACATGATGACATAACTTTGGTGAATTATGAGCTCTTTGAGCTTACCAACTCCTCGTAGGTAAAGATACATCTAACTATTCAAACATGCCTGCGAGGGTACGTGGTCTACTTCAATTTTCAATGTTGGTGCTGAATGATATGGCGTTGCCGTGATGAAGTACAAGCTCTGGTTTCGCGGTTTTTTGTCACTTCGCATATGTCCGTACGTACGTGGAAGCAAGGTAGGTTGTTGTTACTGGTCGGCTATGATAGTAATAGCTCAACCTTGCTCCGTAAAACCATTCGACGCCGCTTCTTTGGCTATTTCTGTCGTTAAGAAACTTACACATATGTGTATGATGCTATTAACTAACGTTATACTTTTGTGTTCTCTACTTGACTAACTCTGAATGATCGTTGTGTACTTATCAATCCAGAAAACAATTCTTGGTTTCCACAAGTCTGCGTGTGTTTTATGGGTACTAGTATGAGTTCTCTGAACCCACAAACTAAGAATGAATTTAGAAATGCTTCCATTTAGAAGCGAAGCATTAAAGCGGTCTCAGCAGTACTTAAAGTACTATCAACCATTTCATCTGCATTACGGAGCAACCACCACGTATTTACCTTGCATTCTTACAGACTTTCCACTACCGCGTCCATTCCACACGACAACAATTTAAGATAGTGCTGTGAAAATCTTGAGGAAAGATCATGTTGGCGACTTGTATTCTAATCGTGCATATATTCCGCGCACGCAATCCACTTGGAAAAGCGAAAGTGACAGGGACAAAAAGTAACAACCACACGGACTTAATCAGATCAAACACCAACGAAGCCAGCAACCACTTCATCGGGCTGATGTTGTCTTTCATTCATTATTGTGAGTCTTTTGCACCGTCGCGCATTGAGCCTGCTAATTTTTGCAGACTGCTTGATATAATTAAAAAACTGAAGGAAATATGGTCAGACAACCTATTCTAGAGCGTATACATGCATATTATGGTGTTCTGTGTTGCTCAGAATGGTCAAGCTAGGCGAGACAACAACGCAAAAATAGTTGAGACCACGTCGAGGATTTGTTGCTGAACCTAGCATTGGTCGCACTACTGGACAATCCTCGATGGGACCTTCTATTTGGAAAATCACACACAGCTGACACGTGATCTCGATTTATTCGTACAAAAGTCAGTAGGTATATTGCCTACACCCTGATCAGCATGCACATCTCGACATAGTTGTTGCTGACATGGGAGGATTTGTAGGCTGGATCGCACAGATCAAAAAGGAATAATCATGAATCATGTGAAACATACTCAGTCGAATTGACTAGACATTGGAAGCTGAACTGCACTTGGTAATCCTTGAAGGAGACTACGGTTCCAAGTTGGCACGCAGAAAAGGGAGGGTTACATCCTGAAAAAAATAATACAACTTCAATGGCTCATCGGCTATTGATAAAAACATAACGACTGGTGATATGGTTGTAAGCATAGATGTCACATATTAAAGGCTGATATAGGTAATACATTATACCCTCCGAGGACCAACTGGTGTTCTGCTTACTGCCCGACCTCGATGCAGAAAGTTAGTCAGTACACAGCCGCACTATATTAAGCCCAATATGTATATGAAAAAGGACTACTTCTCGGATGCCACCGTCTTGCGAGGCTTCATTTTGCCTGAAAGGATGTAGAATAGAGTTTGCAAGATTCGATTTAAGTGTGATTCCGTTTATTCTCCGTGATCTTCGTTTATTCCCGCAGTTTTGAAGTTGTCCTATGATGGTTCGGAAGCCATTTTTTACGAGAGGTGTTCGAAATTGGTCGTCTTCTGTATCTGACCTTCGGCTCCTCGTAGATTTGTGCGCGAGGTCCTAGAAAGTAATGCGATTTTCAGAATATATAGGAGAAAAATCCTAACTCCATAACGAAAACGAAAAGTTTATATCTAGCAATCAATTGCTAGTGTAAGCTAGACTAGCAATTGACTTCCTTAATGACATTCACCTTTCACCCTAAGACAAAAGCATAAATAACTGAATGGTGCGTCAATTTAGACGAGCAGTGTATTAATTTATCTACTTTTCGTAAGTTTTTTAAAAAATTTCGAATAATTTGAACATACACTGCTGCGCAAAAGTACTAGCCCATCCCAATATAAGAACCGCAATCAACAAAAGTTGAAGCAAAAAAATCACCTATTTATTAGTTAAATTTTTTTATATCATATGTACATCATATAAAATATATATAATGAAAAAATTGCTTAACACTGCCGCCACCATAGGCAACAGCAAGGTTTAATATTCCTTATATATTATGTCCTTCTGAAGGACATATAATACCATATGTCCTTCTCGATGTTATGTCAATTCCTTAGGATAAATTTTGCGCAAATTGATATTGGTAAGGATTGCTTCAAAGTATATTCTGGCACTATTTTAACTTATTTCGTGCTTGTTTGTTGGAATAATTCAATATATTTGAACTGTACAATGAAGAAATAATGAAAAAACTACATCAAAGCAAGAATATTTGGAGTTGTGTTGTGCAAAACCTAAGCAAGTGCAAGTTAGTGTAATTTAGAGTAATAAATCCTGTGAAGTAGATGCCAGGTAAGAATCCCTCTCGTCAAAGTAATATTTGAATTTATATTCCTTGTAACAAAAAATCGACCCATCGAGCTGTCATAGGTTATTTTGGGGAAATGACCAAGGCACGACTTCATACTGATCAGCTGCTCACCCTCTCGTTCACGATCGGTCTTGAAATAGATCAGCACCAGCCGGCACAAGCTCCATAGTGTAATTTTGGTCCTGATGAACTGACGTTCCTAAATTAGGAAATATTAAGCACTAAGTGTATGTGGGCCTTCCTATCTAGGTGTAGATGGACCTACCGGAGTAGGTGGGATAAAAGCTAAAATTTAATTCAAATTTTTGGTCGAATAAGAATCGTAAAATTGTAAGATTTGATAAAAAGGATTGCATTCATCAACGAGTCGATTTCTTTAGATAACTGGCCAACAGTCTTCTTCGACCACCATAAAAGTCCACAAACCATCGATTCAGTTTAGCTGTATAGAAAAAATTTAGCCCTTGACTCCCTCCCTCTGCAGGAATTTCTTTGCACAAGCAGGGTTGTGAAAGCTTTGCTGGCTATTGTTGACAAGGGAGAGAAATGGGATAAGTTTGTTCTTGAATGATCCCTTATTCATGCACAGAAATTTTAAGTTCTTCCTGAGGTGAGGAACATGCAAGTCAATACGTATTCACCACCATGATCCTTTGAAAAGAAGAACATTATTATCAATTCAACACCACAAACTTTAGGGAAAAACTTTTCTGACTATACTGGTCACCCTGTATTCATCTGTTGAGTATGTTCTTTGGTCTTGTACAATATAATCCATCCGTTTGCAATTTTTATAACAATCACCATTTAACGATAACCAACAAAAGCTGGCAATTTATGTGTGAATTTTATGGTGTCATTGATCCAAACCAAACCAGACCTCTGGATATGTGCATGCCAAGAGTGAGAACAAAAGATGATAACCCGCTGCTTCATGGTGAATCCACTCGTCTCCGAACAGCGCATTCTTTTTCAAACTTGAGCCGAAGATGTTATTCCAACCTAATCGTATCAATTTCCATAATTGGTTAATGTTATTCCCATAAACATGAACTTGGTATCATCCAATCATTTCCGCAACAAATGTTCAATCTATCAACTACGCCCATAAATTGTTTTAATAGAAAGGAAAACATTAAGCATCGATTTCTAGATATGTATTTGTCTGAATGTAGTTAACGAAGATTTCAATGATAAATGGTGGCTTTTTGCCATTCAACATTTATTAATTACAAGAACAATCTTCATTTGTTGTAAATGAAGCAGGGAAACAATAGGAAAAATCTGATAGTGGATATGCGTCTGCCTCCTATCTCAAAATTTTCAATGTAAAACCATAAAACTGTTAGAGGATATCAAGCATATAAGGAAATATATAAACGGTATTAATATATACTTACATTACTGTGCTCACGTACAAAGTATTTGCGAAAAATCCACATAACTTCATTGTAGTAATACAACCCCCGACGGATCCAAGACTATGACTTCCAATCCTGAAAACCAACCTGCAACAAAGTTTCTTCATTGACCGAGTCGTACCGCCATTTATTGGCTTTCCCAAGATTTCACTTTTCAACGATTACTTTCTTAGACATTTTCTTCGTCCCGTGCGTATGTCTTATTATTTTGGAGGTGTCTTGAGAGACTTGTTTCAGACATTTAACATTGCTGGCCATCCTCTTTTAGTCTTATTTTTTGACTTAGACCGTTGAGACCATCCGCAAACAAATAGCAGTGAGGCGTGATTGGATCATTTCAAGAAGACGGTCTCGTCTTCTGCAACAACAATGGCTTCCAGACCACACGGAACCACATGTAAGTTGCTATAGATGGTCTATTACAACGATAGACCTGTATGAGGGTTGCTCCCAAAATTATTTAAAATAAGCCACGGTTGTACTGGTTAGAAAAGGGAAGAGGAATACCAAGTCGAGTTCTATGTTCAAAAAAATATGTGGAAGACCAATTGACACGTCTTATAGCACTGAGAAAAAGTGTAGGTTACTCCCCAATCGATGCCATCGGAGATTTGGTGAGCGTAGTCCAGCGTTCCGAAAGCGAAAGGCACTTCAAGTCGAAGGACCATCTTGCAGGTTACTCCAGAAGCCAAAAGTGTTTTAAAGACGCTACATAGATGGTAATCCTGGATGCGCAGCAAATTCATTACCAAGTAATTAAATGTCTAATACGGTAAAATTGTGAGCACGAAAAAAGATAAGTAAGTGATTGATGTTACATCAGATATCCCTTGAATCTCCATCCTCAACTCTAACCTATTAAATATCTCTTCTGATAAACTGTTCAGGCTTGCGTTACCGATTGAATCTTACTTAATAGGGTATCTGAACAATGTTGCGGGTATCTGAATTAGTCGCTGGATATCCTGTGAAGCAAATGAACCTCGTATTAGTTAAGGTAATCTACCGATTGACAGACTTAATGATTCTCCACGGATTTAATCTGGCGCTGAAAAAACAAAAACTGGCTATCGCTAAAAAATCAACACTTTTCGCCATAACGACTTCTTTGTTTAATGATCTGAGTTTCATGGATATCATGTTACCTTACCTGATTGTAGGATCATTTCTGTTGATCTTATTCATTCTAGGACCTAGTAAAAAACCCTGGAATAGGCTTTCGGAAACTGTGAGTTCCTTTTGAGTTTCGGCTTTTTTTCCAGAGGGAAAACTCTCGTCGAAAAAGCTCTAGAGACATAATTGCTAAAGTTTTTCACTTAAACTAAAGCATTACTACTAAAGAGCGTTTAAACTTTGAAAAAACTCCCAATCTAACGGCATTTGTTTCCCAATTTCCAGTACCGCCACTTCTTTGAGATAGGGGGTAGAGACGAAAATCTAGAGATACACGCATAAACATGCTCTAAAAATTTTTATTCATACATAATAATTCAGGTATATGATTACACCCGAAAAATTATTTTCACATAGATTTAAGCCGAAAAAGCTAGCTATCCCTCCCACTCATCTCTATCGTTTGATTTCTAAGCTCTCTATCTTGTAAAGCTCACTTTAATTGTTGCATGAAGTTTTTCTATCCCTTCTTTTGTGATGCCCGTTCGGACTGTTCGCGCTTTTAAGTGTTTACGCTATGTTGTGAGAAAAAATCAAGCATATACAGGAGATCTTTCGACGTAAATAGCCATTGTTGGGATGTAATGCATCACTCGTAAGCCTCCCAATATAATCCGGTACCGACAATTCTTACGGTCATGTGCCCCTTCAAGCACTCAATTATTACCTCCAGTCATAAATTGCTGCATTCATTCTGACCCAAGATCCATTTTAGAAGTGCAACGAAATTTTCTCTTCAGACTTCAGCGTTAGTTATATCTATCTAAAAGTCATATATCACCATAATACGTTGAATGCATTAAATTAGTGTTAACACATTATACCCTCATCCAATTGTGGGTAGAAAATTCAATTATCATTTGTTTTTTGTATCCCATCGCATCGCTAGTAGTAGCTCAACTTTCCGTGGAAAATAAACTATGAAGAAAAAAACATAAAATTCAATCTGAGACCGGAAGTTTTTCTTTACTATGACGCGTGTCGTTTGTTGGAGCAATTGATTTGGATAAAAAAAAAATTGTTATTTCATTAGCATTCACACCACAATGCGTTTCCCTTTTCATAGCTATTGCTTTGAATAATTACTGAATTTACATGCACACTCTGTATTTGGGTGTACGTAATTGTAATTTGGGGTTTATTGGACCTTTGCTTCAGCACCATTGCTCGCATAATGCATAAGTTATTGTCCTGCAGGTGAAATGGTCAAATAAATTTGAATTGAGCCAGGTACAGGATAAATTTTCGAAATTTAAACCAGGTCTCGTTAACTG
Source organism: Stratiomys singularior (assembly GCA_954870665.1). Taxonomy (NCBI): domain Eukaryota; kingdom Metazoa; phylum Arthropoda; class Insecta; order Diptera; family Stratiomyidae; genus Stratiomys; species Stratiomys singularior. Next base: position 4,109,601 of record OX940881.1, on the reverse strand, counting down.
TGCTACACAAGTCAAGTGATATAATTCAAATAAAAACTTAATACACTAAATGTTACGAAAATATAAAAACAAAATAGAAATAATGGTAAAATATTTTAAAGCTCCCGTTCGTCACCGAAAAAAAATTGTTGATGATAGAGAAGTGAGGACTGTTTACGTTTGGCATGTTAAATTCTAAACAGAACAAAACTATTGCAGTAACCAATATACCTCTTCCATTGCCACATACGGCATTAAGGCCGAAATACAATAGTGCGAGACTGCGATACGAGAGCGCGACGAGAGTTTCGCAGCAAATGTCAAGCAGTTTTCGTAACATGCATTTGTATGCGACATCGTACAATGATTGCGAGGCGGACAATATTCGGAAAAACGAAAATTCCTCGCAACGATGTGCGTGACGTTTGTCAAATGCAATATGGCGCTTAAATGAAATTTGAAATTCAAACGCCTTAATTACTTTTTAAGTACATTGGTTATTATGAATGAATTTTGAATGAAAATTTCGTGCATCCTAGTTAAGGCTTTTATTTGCTAAACGAAGGAACATTCCAAATTCAAAACTTTGAAAAAAATCAAAAACAATTTCCAGGAAATTTCATTTAAAATGTCACCAATTTGAGATTTGTCATATGAACGTTAATGTTCCCCGCATTGTGTGCATTGTAAATTGAATGCGTTTCGTGACGACGAAGGAGAATCGCATCGCGCTCAAGTATCGCCGTCACGCAGTATTGTATTTCGGCCTTAACTCCGAGCTGAATTACTTTTTTCTATGTTCCCAGACACCATCACGCTACAAGGATCCCTCTAGCAGAAAGGAGAATAGAAGGGAGAAGAATTGAATTTCACTGCCGTCATTTGCGTCATGGCAAGTTCAGCTCGTTCAAAAGTGTCTAACTTGGTGTTGGAGGCCGCATCCAAAGCAACCAACTAATCGGCTGATCCCGATCTTTCCAACTCATCTGGTCTTTTGTCTCCCTTGACACCTCTGTGTCCGAAACTCACATTATCTTTATTTACTTGGGTTAGAGATTGTTTTGCGTACCTTTCCTTTATCTCGCACTAGCTATGAACAAGGGACAAGCCATCTTACTATTCAAGAAAATGAGTAATTTTTTAGGTGAGGACCTGGTTGCAGATTTCTCATACTGGAAAAGCATGGTATGACTATTAAACTTAAATCTACGTATTGGCTCAAGCGAGTCACGGATGTAAACCCTGTCTCCGTCGCCCTTTTATACCCGCAAATGGTATACTCTTATACTGGTGTACTGTACTATAAATTTGATATGCTGGGTCATGGTTGACGCTTTTGACCCACTCTATTGTGTCAGTTACTAGAGGGTGCTCAAATCCAGGAATATCTTGCCCAGGAATAGCAAAGATATCTTTGCTGATCAAAGAGTCTTCTTGTCCTTCACTATCGGCACATATATTTTCGATTTAATTGTTGACAAGCTTAGGCTGTAGCACCAATCTTTCATAAATTTTTTAGACGACTTCGCAGGATACTAGCGGATTTTCTAGAGAACAAGCAGTTGGATTCTAGTAGGGGTCAACAACAGATGATAACGTTCAAGCCGGCATTATCTTGTGTTCATAATCAAGGATAAATATTTTAAATTTATTTTATAAAACACAAATGCAATGTTATATTAACTGCATTCACTGATCAAATGCATCTTAATTTATTCTAGATCACACGTGATTGGAAAATGAACGGATTATGCTGTACAATTTCATAGTGAAAATTGCATCTCTAATAATTTTGAAGTGCATTTTAGTGATTACACTAAATCGTTCAAAATGAATGGACTCAGAATGAATGGTGGAGACGAGTCTCATTTCGAAAATATTGAAGAGGAATCAATAACGACCACAACTTCAATCAAGATCAATGGAAATAAATACTCGGAAAATGATGAATATACAACAGGCACTGGTGAGTTGAATTCAGAATTTTCCCTTCTTCAGTTTCTACTTGAATTGTAACCAAAAAATTGTGTTTTTAACCTGCAAGTGTTTGTCATTAAAATTTAGCTTTCACAGAATTGTAAATTTTATGTGAATGACGAAATTGAAACCTTGAATTTTTATTACTTAAACTTTTTATCATTTATTTTGCAACTTTCCTAAGTAGTGGCTGAGATTGCAAATGAAAGCACGTTAGTCCAAGTTGATTTTTTTTTTCTGTTTCTTGGTCGTTTTGTTAATGGAGTCTCTTTAGAGTAAATATATGAAGTGGCTAAAAGTTAGTTGGGCAATAGGCCAACAATTCATGCAATAGTTCCATTTATTCAAATTCACCATTTTTATCTCAATATTCATTTTTTCGCACTTTACCACGCACTTGTCTTGCAAATGCTTCATACGAAGATCTCTCTGGCATTCATAAAAGTCAACATTCGGTTTTTTTTTTTTTTTGTTTTAGATTTTGCTTGTTAGCCTGATTCGTAGTGTAAATATTTTTATTTGGAAGCAATTAGTTGTACTTGTTAAAGTTAAATCAACACAGAAGCCATCATTGATTTTTCTGACTCGCAAAGTCAGAGGTGTCGTGGTGTTGGCTTTCCTCTTAACTCTAAATTCCGAGACAACCAAAGGGAAATTATAGAGTTGAAGTCATCAAATAGTTACTTCTAAGCTCCAATAATTTATTATTTATAATTTACCATATCGTGCTTGTAGACAATCTCTTATAGAAACGCCCACTGTAGTGTTCATTAGCAATATTAGATGCACTCAACAACAATTTCCTGATAGTTTTTTGTCGCAGGAGAATTTTAAAATTATAGAATTACTACATGCAATGCTACAACACCCTTGAAAAGTGGACAAAAATAAAAGAAAGAAATATATAAAAGCTGCAGGCATACACCACTGGACTCCACTATTACGGGCTCGTCATCATGTCGTATATGTATTTGTTACTAGCACACAAAATACCCCTAAGTAAATGCAAACCGCGAGTTACCGTGCTAATTATTATTTCAAGCTATAAATCGTTTCGCCGCTAGTACTGATGTCACCCATTTGCATATCACGAAGCTTAGCATGCATGTTTGGATTTTGAGCTTTGCCTTTTTTTACTCCACACATGACTGGAGGATCTTTTCGAACGACAGCAATAGTTGTTAACGCATGGAATTCCCCAAAAATTGCAAAGAATGAAGCGAAGAATGCTGCGAGTCTGTAACCTGACCTTATTGTTATTTATTTATCTTTATCCTCAAGAAAGCAAGGTAAACAATTAAATTTTTTTAAATGACGATATTGTTTATATAGTATTTGCGTGCTCTCTGCATGAAACAAGTCTTACTGAAAATTCTTTTGCTAAATTGCGATATGGAATGTTTATCTCCGAAATCTTTGAAACGTTTGCAGTCAACAACCCCTGACTGTTCAGGGCGGAAGTATAAATGAAAATCCTCCAATTATCCATGTCGCATAGCAAATGAACATACCTACAACTATATGCATCGTTATGGGATGAAACGAAGCTGAAAATCTCGTCTAGACCCGAACTCCATTGAAAGGACTCATTGCAATGTTAAAATTCCATCAGTTCACTATTCAGCCCAAAAAGGAAATCTGCAATGCGTTGAATGGTACTGAAAGAGGACTATAAATTTGTAGTTATGTTTTCCATAGATGGAAGTTGTCTGAACTGTTTCTGGTTTGCTCTTGTGAACGATAGAGTCGAAAGCAGTCCTTCAAGCAAAAAATTGAACGGATACGAAGTTGTGTTATCATGAAGAAAGGACTTGAGCTTGAATTATTTGCTCCGGTTGGCTTATAAGCTTATTATTATTATCCTTTAAAGCTGATTTTTGTCTGTCTGTATCCATTATTATTGTTTTTCGAGTTCACTTTTGTAATATAAATAGGCTTGCACCGACTCTGCATATGATTCCATCTTGACTGCAATTTAGAGATTTACAATTTAGAGATAAGTATTCCATACTTTATTTCTCCTTGTCACCGATGTAAAATGCGTCGCCCATTTAGACGTCAGGAATTCAACGTGTACGTTCAGAATTCCGTAGCCTGTTAGCTATAAACCACTAGAATACTTACACCATATCTAATCCTTACTAGGAATCAATTAGTTCTCGCTTTATTCAGGTGAGGTTAATAAATTCGGTTTATCCTGTAGACATTTCTGTTAATTCCGAGTATTCTGTGCAAGTCTAACTTCTTTACATTATTTCCAGTGGCTAGTTGAGTCCACTTTTAATACCTTTCATCCAGCTGAATCAGCTCTTGTCAGTTCGTCCACTCTTTCATTTCCGTTTGCATCTCTTTATCCAGGGACTAACGTTAGTTTCAGTTCCTTACGATAAGATTGTAAATTTTTGTTACCATTTTCCATTTCTTTTTTTTTAAGTGAAAAAGCAATCCAAGCAAACCAAGCAGCTCCTGACGTTCCTGTCTATTGCTTACCAATCGACCGCCTTTTTCACACATAGTCTTCCTATTCTGTTTCCCTTTAAGAGCCCTGCCTAGCACTAATTTCTCATGAACTGTTGACTTTGCTGCAGGAGACACCTAATGACCTCTATTTTTAAACATCCTAAGACTCTTGTTTCATTATGCTCGAGTTCAATGTTCTACCAACATACTCTCATGTGCTTAATACTACCAGTTTGTCACACTCCTTGAAATTTATGAAATGTAACTTCTGCATAATATTTCACTTCCTTGATGATGTCTGTGCCAGACAATACGCGAAAATTCTTCACCGAACACATTCCATCCCAGGATCGTTTGCAGCTTGTTAAAAACATTCTCTGGGATTTTGTTGTAATAGATCTGGATCTTGTTGGTTTTATGGTCGGAGTCCATCAGTGGTCTAACTCTACGTTTACTGTTCTCCCTTGTCTTCGATGCTCTGATGACGTCTGTTGAGGCCCAGTTGCACCACCTGCTTCAATCAGTAATAGGACAGCAGCTTCCAGATCTCTTGATATTGCTGGGTTAGTTTCCTGTCACTTTTAGTCTGAAATTTTTTTGCTTCAAGCTCACTTGACGAAAAAAAAGTCAGAGAAGGCATGGTGGGGCAATTAAGCGGGATGAAGCATAGGGATCAAGTCAATCATATTTAAAAATAGGCGCAAAGGCTCTAGGCTATGTGAACAGAGGCGATATTGGTGACGGGAAAATCCAGTCGCCCTCTAAGTCGGCCCCAAATCAAACACCTTTCGCTGCAAAATGTTGCGTAACCTTTTTAAACCTTCTAACTTGAAAGCCGACTAAGTGTATGACACTTTGGAAGAAACCTCAAATGGACAACTCTCCTCCTACCAAAACAAACAACCCGGCATAGTTTTGATGCTTCATTTCATCAGCTTTTGGTTTCACTTCACCTTTTTTGAGGCGACGCGAACTTGAAGTCTTCCACTAGCTTGATTAGTGCTTCATTTCAAAGTTGGAACCGTAATACCATGATACATCACCAGTGATGAACCTTGGAACTAAATTCCGATCATTTCGGAGCTCTTCTTTGACGGCAAATCTTGCTTCGCACAACCTTGGTTTTGTTCAGCAATCAGCAGTCAAGTCACGAATTTAGCAGACATCTTTTCATCCTCGAATCTTGAGTAAAAGTTCATTGAAAGTTAAAGTTACTCCAGACAGCTCCAGAATTTCTTCAATAATCCTTCATGGATCTTCCCGGATAATTTTGTCAAGTTTATCAACATTTCCCTCGGTTAGAGCTGTGTACGGACGATCAGAGTGAAGCTCCTCAATTTATATTTCACCGTTTTGAAACGGTAAAACGATAATTTTCCTGGAGTTTTCCCAATAACATCATCCGTGAGGGTCATTTTCCACATTTTAAAAGTTTCTGTGCCAGTTTTCCAGATCAAAAATCAAAGTTTTAGGGACGCGCGCTATTCAAAAGAACAAGACATTGCGAAAAGGAAGAGCACACAAAACAACTGTCACTGAAAAATTCACACAAAATCAGTAGGAATCTTCTTTGGCTCGTCGCTAGCTTACTTGCTCGGAAACGATGACTCTATGGGCCCGTAGTGGCAGAACTGACAGAACTCGGCCCATCGCAACACCGGTTCTGTTTCTTTCAGGCACTCCCCGTAGATTTATGAAGCAGTCATTCATCAAACAAAAATTGAAAGAAAACAAAGTCCTGTTTATCTGTATGAATCAACTACCTGTAGAATTAAAAAATTAGAAGATTGATGCGAGATTTGAAAACAACATGCATAAATTTCATGCAAGTTAGAGGAACTGTAGCTGCTCAACTAATTTATGAAATATGAGAAAGTTAATAGAAAAATTTAGAAATCCATGGGAAATTTACTCTATGTGAAATCCCTTGTTTGAACGTATCGGAACGTAAGCACTGTACATTCCATGGTAAACAAGAGTTTTCGATTTGAAATTGCATCACTGGCATTCCACCATTTGCGGTTGATAGCTACGTTGGTTCCCCACTCTCATAGAAAATATCATCTGTAAATGAAGTTTCCATCCGAATTTGTAGTGACAGTACGTTTTTGTCGTTTGTAAAGAAATTAGCGTTGAACATATCGCCAATATTCGGTTTTGTTTTGACGTTCGTAAAACTTTTAACGAAATATTTCGATGGATGAGCATAGCGTTTTTCGATAACATTTCATTCCGTGGCAGAGTTCATTAGTACCATACGTTCATGGAAAGCGCACCTAAATGATGATCAATATGTTGGACAATCGAAATCTGTGATCATTGAAAATTCCATTGGAATTGGGCATTGTCTCGTCAAACATTCGTTGAAAAGATTTATTCGAATCAGCGAAAGCAGGATCTGGTACCGTGCGACTTCTATGTTTTAGGAAAATTTGATTTGCCAATGAAATGAAAGCCCTTCAAAGATATAAAACCCATCTGAGATGCTTGTACCGTCACTTTGCAGGATATCTTGATCGACGAATTGAAACATGCAGACGATATGCCTTTAGTAATCATGCAAATAGTTGTATTGAGTGTGGAAAGGGCTATTTAGAATCAAATAAATTTCAAAAATAATTACTGTTTGGAGTGCAAAATGTATTTCTGCCCTTCTGTCTCTCTTCTTGGCAAATTAACTTGAAACATTTCAATGAAAATATAGCCCTTTATTACAACCTAAACTATAATTTAGATATTTTCTTGATTATTTAGAAACACTTAAACAACATTCTTTGTTGTCATTCACTTAAACAATTCTTTATTGACCAATGATAAGTTTTTGTTTGCCGGAGAACCCTTAAACTGGAATTCTGCGTTGACAACAAAAGAGCGCAAGTCTTACCCCAAACAGGGTGTTTCCTCTATTCCCTGGCAATCCAGCTGTGTCTAATAGTCTAAAGTTTAGTTTGCTTTCGGTACCGGGCCTACTAAAATGGATACGAGCGTATTAGCGTGTTAGTGTTAGTTAATAAATAACGTTGCAAGAATGGAAATCTTGTAGCGGAAATTGTCTCCAAAGTCGCGTATTCCGAGCAAATGAAATAGCATTCAAACACTGCAGTATACGCCGCATTATTTTTTATCCGCCATAAACAAATTATCTTTATTCCGTCCGGTTATGTGGTTGTGTAAATATTTAAACAATTTCCTAAATATTTGGCTAGGTGTTAGTTTACGTGAAGTGAGTCAAAGAACACAAAAGCCTTAACTAGTATATTGTGTAGTGCATCGGCCAAGCCGAAAGTGGTCAGCAATTAGTTGAAAAAATAAATTCGGTAACAATGTGTTCCTCTATCGCCAATACTAAGAAAGGTTACTCAAGGTTGCATGAATAATAACAGTAATGTGCACAGTCGCCTGTTAAACAATTGGCGAAACCATTTGCAAACTGCTATCACTTCCTTTCGCATTGTGATTTAGCAATTTTTCCTTTACACCACGCATTGCCGGTACTTGCTTGAGTCCTTTTCGGCTCGCATAACACAGCACAAGTGGTGACGTCTCGAAAGTTAGTTAGCGTGGGTCGGGGTGGGTTTGAGTTACAATCGAGGGTGGAATTGACCGTAAGCTTTCGCGGGTGCTTTAAAGCATCTGTTGATGGATGGCAAAAGGGATATCCTGGCAAAATGCTTGTTCCTCGAGGAGAATCTGTAAAGTGGAATATGCTCTTATTCTTATTGCTCGTGCAGTTAATGAAAAAGGATCAAGTACTTGCTACTATGCTTTAAACAGCCGCTCATCGCTTTTATGTACGAAGGTTTTAGTGAACGTTTGTTGTTTGATATAAAAGTTTAGATAATTCCGCCTAAGGGACCGACTCAGTACCATATTCAAAGGCTGTTTGTTCAACCCTCATGCATATTTTCATGTTTTATGAGTGAATAGCTGTTTATTGGCTTCACCTTGGTTACAATCCCATGTGATAGCATTAAATCTTGTATCCATTTCCCTTAGAAATGAAGCATTAACCCCTGGGTGCGTTGCAGTGATATGGTCTAGTATCAATTTCAAAAGCATTTTCCTGGAATCCGATTGTATTCGATCAACAAATCTTGGAATCATGCCAGTATAATATAGTCAAACTAAAACGTTGGAGCCAGGATTCCTTCAAAAAAAATTGAAAATACTTTTACGAGGTAATTAAGGATTCTTTTCCGTATCACTATGCTATCTGGGCCATTACTCTACTGCCCTTACCTAAATCAATCAAGTGAAAAAAATGGGAAGGATTAGGACATGGAACTGACAGAACTGACGGCTGTTCGGCATGTCAACACACAACAATTTTATAAGTCTGTGAATTGAAAAGCTATTGTACTACGAGATTGGCCATCTACTCATGCATAATGATATTTTTTACGTTCGTTTCCAATCGATATCTGTCAGTATTGGGGATGTGGATCCAACGTGCCTCCATCTGACTATGTCTAGGAAGCATGTCTCGTCGGGTGCCAAGACGTCAGTTTTATTATTTGTTCAAAACTGCTCAAGTGTTATTGGTCTGTTTGCGAAGACACAAACGTGCAAGTGTTAAGAAATATTACCTCCAAGAAGTCATCTGATAATCTTGGTATATCGATTTTATCAATATTCTGTGTTATGAAATGTTCACATAAGGCCGGATAACAACCAACATACTTCCAACTTTAGAATTTAATTCCTGTTTCGACAAAATTAAGTTTAGGGATACGAAAGGAATATTAGAATATATTTTCTGATTGAAATATTATTAGCACTATTATGGTTCTTCGGTGATAACTATTGGAGACGTCAAAAGCCAGCGTTGTACCCTAACTGACCGCGTTTGTTAAGTTTCAACAGATGTTCCATTCAGTCATCCTTCAGAAATCAATAACAGACCCCCAGTCCCGATGTCAACAAATGTTCTAACTCCGATGCTTTATTTCATCCTAGAAATTTGAAGTGTCTGTTAGTCGGGCTTAGACAATCGTTAGTCAAGGGTTGGTTTTCCTCGTTGCAAGCTCGGCTTTTTCGTCCGACTGAGTCGCCAGTTGTTTGAAATGTGACCTAGAAGTTTATGGTCTGCTAGCAGCATCATTAGAATATTTGCACCATTCCTGTTCATTCCATGCCTGTTATAATTTGCAAGGAGTGCGCCGTCTTCCATTGCTAGCGACTGCTTCCTTGTAAACCCTTGCATTTGCATTGGTAGAATCGTTTAAACTTTCTAAGCTTGCTAACTGCCACTTCTGTATACACTCAGCGGAGAATATTGACAATATTCCTCTACAATCAAATGCAAAACTGTCAAAAAAGTATGCAATTTTCGCGAGAAAAACCCGCAAGTAGGAAGCACCCGGCTTTTCTCAAATAAAATCCGTAAAAATTGTGATGTCATCCAATTTTGTCCGCCCAGGTGTCAAATTAAAATGTTGTACAGTGTCAAGCCATGATTGGTGAAAAACGAAGCAAACCCTGACGGACGAAAAGTGGTTATACGTCGACTAGTAAGTAGCGAACTGAATATGATTTGAGAGGTTACCAAACGGTTGAAAGCACTCATTGTTGCTTATGATTCTAGTGCCATCAGAACTACGGGGGGAAATCAGTAAAAGGAATGCACTGGACTGAGCTTAAACACACTTTAACACCACTTTGTGACACAAAAAATGCGAAACATAATTTTCGAAAATTCACTCGAAAATAAGCACAAGACTGCGAGAAACCTGGAAATCATTCAATTTCGAGATGGTATACTAAAGCTGAAGTTGCGTGTAGTTAAAATCAATCACTGTTTTGAGATTTTGCAAGCACTTGCAACTGCAGAAAAAGGAATCGTCCTTTGCCGACCTCCCAATCATCTGTAAGCTATGAATCAAACGTAAGTTTCATAAAAATTTTGAAGCTGATTTCTCTCAACGAGGCCTCATAACACGTTTCCGTTACTATCAAGTTCGAAATTCTGAAGGCAACATTTTTTCGAACTTTCATCCCAATACTCCGAAGAATTAGCCCTGCCTTTATTCTCCGCAAAAGAAAACAAAAGACTTTCGGGAGACTTTAAGAAAAGACTTTCCTCAACGGGTTGTGAAAATATTGCTCACGGTCTGTTTATTTTTTCCTCAGTGCAATAATTGGTATATGATCCCGTGGTGTCCCAATAATAAGTACATTATCTCGCGGTCCCTAACGGTCACAGGCGCAGAAGGAAGGAGTGACGTAGAACTGCTTGTGAATGGTGGATTAAAAATTATTCACAAGTTGATCGCATTTCTAAATATGCTCCATGGCCAAATCAATTGCCGAATTTATACAAATAATGAAGGCGAAATTTTTCGAACAATTTTTCGAAATTTTTCGGATATTGTTTTCTGAAGTTTTCCGAACAAATTGTTCACTCAAAAAAGAACTTTAAGGGGTTAAGTTTTTTTCTGTTTGCCTAATTACCATCTTTCACCTGAATTAATTACCGAAAAACGAAAGAGAAAATTTTCGAACAATTTTTCGAAATTAGCTTTTCAACGTTTTTTTAATAATTATTCACCCGGATAATAATAGTATAGAGTTAAGTTTGCCTCGAAAATAACTGGAAATCTAAGACACTTCCGGCCTGTCGTGACGAAGGAGGGTGAAATTAAAGCTTAAAGTCCTTGTAGTTCCATGCAATGATTAGCATATGATTTTGCGCTCTCTGTAGAAGTGAAAAAGGGTGGTCTTCTGGCACAATCAAGTAATCGTGTAAAAGAAAATTTTCCGAACTTTCATACGCTAAGTGCCACGGAGTCTTACCTAAAAAATCTACAGAACACCAAAAAGTTCCGGGTATCCTCGAATTAGATATCTAGATAAAGCTCGCGCTGTGTTTAACTCAACGCAATCATTCTTATGTGATTTTATTTCTGCTGACCATCGAAATGGAAATTACAAGGATTAATTCCCAAGCTCTCCACTGAAGGTAGACCATGTTCAGGAGCACAGGAAACAACAGGGGCTGTCAGGTAGAGCCTTATGTAGATCTAATAGTCAGCAGAATCAACATGAATTTAAAATCTGTAATAATTTACTGCCTGAAGGAAGAAGCGAAGCATGCTCAGAATTATTGAATACCTCATTAGTATCTAAAAATTCAAACTAGTTTCGATAGTACACCAAAATGCTAATCTGATGGTCTTCAACACTGAAGCAAATATAGAGAATTGACTTGGCTGATGTATCAGCCTCCTTTGAAGGAGTTGAGACAACTTAAACAGTGAATGTTGCTGGAGATGAATGTGAGAAAAACGCGAAACGGTGTGGCAAAAACTAAGTTTATTAAGTTTAGTTTTAGTTGCGGCATAAAATTCTCATTTTACACCCTTCCAAAATCCTATCATTGTTTTATTGTTAAAGTAAACGAAAGAAATGCCAAAGAATGCTGTAACCATGTCCCAAATGCAAAAACCCTATGGTAATGTGACCCATATTGTCAGTTTCAATTGCTTGCATGAACCAGTCAAGAGCAGAAACAACGAATTCTCTGAAGACATTCTAACAGTCTTGTCATGTTGCTTAATTTGCTGTACAACAGTGGAAAGTTCGCTACCTTCCACGACCTATTCCTTCTTTTTTCAATTACTCACTAGCGTCACACACTGATTGTTTGACTCGCGGACTACATGACACGGGGTCAATAGCACTTTTTTTGGGAAATTCTCGACGCGGTTGTCGATTTCAAATTGTCTTCACTTTAAAAACAAAAAAAAAGTGGTAATGTAATCAGTTTATGCGAACATTTCATTCATCAAGTTTGTATCTATTGTTGAAGTGTAAGTTACGGTTGACCCTCGTCTTGTAATAAAAGTTAAGAAAAAAATTTCCAAAACAGTGGACGCCACAAAAAAATGTACAAAAAGTGACGGTGCAGTAGTTAGTAGATGTGAAAATAATTTTATATTTACGAACAATTAGGTGGTGATTAATAATTGGAAAATGTAGACATTGATTGATAGAAATGAGCTGAAGTGGCTTTAATTGGGTAGCAAGGTATGGGTAAGGAGGACATGGTTGGAAAAGTATGAGGTTCCTCTCCGCCCTTGTATGAAGCATGAGTCTGATATCATTTTAGAATCGAGAAAGAAGAATATTGGAGTTACTACTTCAATAACAACAAGCATTTTTTTTTTATTTTCGCGCTAATTAGACCCCGAGATTACTAGAGTCACATTTAACCAAGTTATACAATCAAATGCGTGCGCAGAACGCTTTTTCCACAAAATCATTGCCTATCAATTAAAGGCCGCTCATTTCCTATAATTTTTAATAAAAATTAATGTATCGAAACATTTTACATGCTTGCATCCCTAATTGCATGTTGCCTTACCTTTACTCAACCAACCTATGATTTACCATTCGATTCACGCAAATTTTCTTGTTGTCGATCGTGACTTAAGGAAGCTTTCTTTTTGCTGAAGTCGCTCATTCATACATTCTCGTGCGCAAACATTCACTGTTCGATATTTTCTTTGGGAGGCCATAATTGAATTAATTTTCAGTTGAGCTTAAACCAGCATTATCGAATTGAAAGAAGTATCAAATCAAGATGTTAGAGTGCCGGCAGACGGACCGACAGCCAGACATTGATCTGTGAAAGTAATTTGGAAAGTAAACTTACGTAAAAAAAAACACCAAATTAGATTGATTGAATATTGATTACTTGGCGGTAAGATAAACAGAGTTATCTTCCATTCGCGTCCGATAATGTGATATGTTAATTGATAAAATACGAAATTCCAAATGCTTTTTCACAAACAACGTAACCTGCACGCTTCAACGGTTGATTAGACGAAATGCCGGAAAATCTCGTTAATTCAAATCTTTCCAGAAAATCGATTGATAATTTGGAGATGCATCGAATTGAGAAAAGTGAAATCAAGTTTAAGTCGGTGCTTGTTCAAGTCTGGAATGTTAACAACTGAGGAGAAAAGCAACCATACTAAGTGACTTTTCTTATTCTGAAACCAAAAAAATTCAAGCGCTATTTATCAAGCAACGCCATTCTGCGAACCACAAATAATTCTTCATATTATTTATCGAAATAATTTTTATTCTATCAAAAATATGAGAACTTAATTTTCTCACTTCACTTCCCTTTCACTTCGGATTATAAGCGAAAAACCCAATGGGCACGTTGGATGACTGTGGCGACTTAGGTGTATTTAGAATTTATATCGTGTTATCTAACGAATTAATAAACTTGTGATCAGGATATATATTATTATTGTACTGGGGTCCACTTGTTGGAATTTAGCATAGGCCAGAAATCGGCCCTTAGCTCCCCATGTGTAGTACTATTGTTTACAGATGGTCCATCCTGTCGTCCTACAGAAGCCAAGGAGTTCTCCCAGCTCTGTGGTCGCCAAGTGTTCCAATTCTGTTGCGCCAGTACATCTCAGCCAAGTAAGGCGTTTGTTGGCCAGGCTCGGGCATCCTAGGAGGAAGTGTTCGGTACTTTCTTCCTCCTCGCCGCAAGCTCGGCAAGTGTCATCCGTTCGGTTTTCTATTCGTTTAGCGTGTTCACCTAGAAGATTATGGCCCGTTAATATTGCCACCAATGTTCTAAAGCCATTTCGGCTTTTCCCTAGGAGTTGTTTTGTCCTCATTTGATTAGGGTGAGGCCAAAGAGCTCGGCTTATCCTGCAGTCGTTCCTGTCATTCCAAGCCGTATCTGTCTCTTTCCAGAGGATTTCGTCTAGTTCCCTTGTTACCGTTGCTAGTGGCACTTTAATTGTGTCTATTCTAGTGGCATTTTGGTCGGCTGATCCAGCTCTCGCTGGTTCATCGGCTCTTTCGTTTCCCTCTACACCACTGTATCCAGGGACCCATGTCAGTTTTACATTTACTCGGTTTGTTGCGATTTTTAGAGCCTGCCTACAATCCTGCACCAGGTGTGAAACTACGCGGTTAGGGGCAAGCGCCTGCAGTGCCGGCTTACTGTCCGAGAGTATTTGTAAACTTCCATTAAGGTTTTTTGTTGGCGCTTCTATAGCCGCTTTTATTGCAAACACTTCCGATTGGAAAACTGTGGTATGGCTCTCCATTTTATAACTTCGATTGAATTGATGGTGTTCTGGGAAAAAGATTCCAGCGCCGCTTCCCTCGTCCATTTTGGAACCATCATGTGTAGATCATGATCTCACTTCCAGATGTGAAATCCACCATTTACCACGCTTTTCTGGTCGGAATGTTGATTTTGTATGGAATTGTTGTGTCCAATATTGGTTGAATTCTATCCAGCTCCCTTTGACTTGACGGGGCCATTCTCTCCATTTTTTTCAAAATGCATACGTGCCCCTTTTGAGTGTGGTTAGATAACCCATATGTGGATTTTAATCTGATGCTCGCAAGTGATGCCTCTCTGAAGATGAATTTGTCGAGTGGCATGAGATTAAGCATTATCTCCATTGCAGCAGTTGGCGTAGTCCTAATGGCACCTGTGATGCCAAGGCAGGCCATTCGCTGGATCTTTTCTAGCTCTTTTGCAATGGTTTTCTTTTGTAGTGCCTGTAACCAAACCAATGTCCCGTAGGTGGTTATAGGCCTCACTACTGTTGTGTAGATCCAGTGGGCAATTTTGGGTTTTATTCCTCAGGTTTTCCCCACTAGTCTTTTCATTGTGAAGAGCGCCGCTGTAGCTCTCCGTCTGACTGCTCCTATGTGTAGAGTTCAAGTTAGTTTACTGTACAAGGTTACTCCTAAGTATTTCACCTTGTTTACTAAACTGATATGTTTTCCGTCAATGGTCGGGGGTGTAAATGTCTCCAGTTTACGGCGCTTTGTGTAAAGCTCCGTTTTGTCGGCATTGATCGCAGTCCGTTTAGTTTCGTCCACTCAAAAAGATGTGAGAGTGCGGTCTGCATCAATTCCGACATGGTTTCCGGGAACTTTCCACTTATCAGTATAACGATATCGTCAGCGTACGCTATCGTTTTGAAACCCTTCCCGTTGAGGTCTTCCACTATTTGGTTAACTGTGAGTACCCAGGCAAGTGGTGATACTATGCCGCCTTATGGTGTACCCCTGTTAGTTCTGTTATTTTTTAGTTAGTTCTCCCTGTTATTTATTCAAGGTTGCGCCGTTTTCCTCGGCTGTAATCTTCCTTTTAGCTAGTTGTTCCGTCATCCATTTAGTAAGATATGGGTCTATTGCATATCTTTGGATGGCTGCTACTATGCTCTCAGTTTTAACATTGTTGAAGGCTCCATCCATATCAATGAAAGCCGCCAAGGTGTAATCTTTGATGGCAAGGTTCCTCTCTATTCTGCTTACTACTTCGTGTAGTGCCGTCTCTGTTGAGCGCCCTGGGAGGTATGCGTGTTGGTTGGGGCAAAGTTCCGTTATGTTCACAGTGCTTTTTATGTACCCATCCATCAGGCGTTCCAAGGTTTTCAAAATGAAAGACGTTAAGCTGATAGGTCGGTAATCCGTTGCTTTGTAGTGGCTAGGTTTTGCCGGCTTGGGTATGAAAAATACTTTTGCTTCTCTCCAGTCCAGAGGAATATAGCCTTTGGATATGGAGGATCTATATATTTTCATTAAAATCCGTATTATTGTGACATCCGCTTTCATGAACATGATCGGATACACTTTGTCGGTTCCTGGTGATTTGTAAGGTTCGAAGTTATTAATGGCCCAAAGGACCTTTTCTTCGCTTACGATTTCTTTTAGGGCGGGGGGGGGGTTACGGTAAGGAGTCACGTTGTTTGCTTGTTCTGTCTCCTCATCGGTTGAGTCCGGAAAGTGTTGGTTTAGTAGGAGCTTGAGACGTTCTAGGCTTCTATGCGTTGTTGTCCACCATCCGTCCTCCTTTTGGAGCATCATGTCCACATGCGATTCTCTTTTCAGAGCCCTGTTTAGCCTAGATGTCTCGTTTCCTTCCTCAATATTGCTGCAAAAAAGATTCCAGGATTTCCTTTTCTCTCTTCCTCTCTTGTGATCAGGATAACTATCCATTAACAATATCAACGATCTTTTTTCAAAATTCTGATATTTTCTGTTGAACTGCTTCATACAAATGATAGAAAAGACCCTTGTAGTGTTTCCTTCTACGAGATCTGTCTGAAAAAATCGCAAACTGGCTGCTTTGAACAGAATTGAGCTTACAAAGGTGTTACCTTCAAAATTTAGGAGTTCTTGGAATTTTCGCACATTTTTCGTAACACAAAGTGGAAAAGTAAAGTAATAGCAATAAAATCAAGTTCATCATACCATCTCAACTGTTCAGATTGCAGAATGTCTTAGCCATTAACACACACAAAATGCGTAATACACTCAAAACATTTATACATCCAAACGAGCGAAGTTCACATTGTCCTGGGGCTTTTTAAACACGAAACATTTTCGATTTTAAACTTTCTTCATTCGCAAGTTGGCTTGCTGGTGACGTTTCCACCTAAAATGTGCCCAAAGAATATAAGGATGAATTTTATGTAAAAAAATATGTTTTACTGAATTAAACATGAATAAAACAAAGAAAAATTTACCAAAACATTAATGTTCTTACAACTGATAAATGAACAAACAAGTCAACATTATAATTGAAATAAATTGAACCGAACGGAGACGAAAATTAAACAAAATCAAGGAACAAGGATTGTGACACATCGAAGAGATAACATTTTTCTAACTGGCAATTTTTCTAAGTTCTGTGTCTACTTAATCTGGAACAAAGTATTTGTCTTCGTCACGGACATCACAGATTTCCTTACTTTTCAAATTTTTAGCTACAACGGACTTTTGATAGCAACATCAACGTATGCCGTTTTGAGTAATAGACACATTTTAGAGCAAAATTTAACGAATTAATCTAAATTTCCATTGAAAGTGATTACTCCTTGAGATGCAACAGTACCTCGTTTTGAACAAAACCACGTAGCTCATCGTATAAAGACAAGCTGA
This sequence comes from Stratiomys singularior, assembly GCA_954870665.1. Classification (NCBI taxonomy): domain Eukaryota; kingdom Metazoa; phylum Arthropoda; class Insecta; order Diptera; family Stratiomyidae; genus Stratiomys; species Stratiomys singularior. The sequence goes on along the minus strand of OX940881.1, from coordinate 4,092,249 downwards.
TGAAACATACTTAGCAACACCAAATGGGTCGTCCTGGAATCAATTGGAACCAAGAAATTCAAACAGTCAGCATATTTTGTGATCAGACTTCGTAGTTATATTATGAGAATGTTGTTATGTTTCTGAGCTAAAACTTTTAATTTTGCTTCGGACTCCCACCTCTGGATTGCGTCAATTAGAAAAATCTTACAACAGAGTTTATTAAATATATTCAATCTACGATTCTATGTTGCAACAAAACTCGCGCTTCACGTCATTAACAAAAAGTATATTCAACTGTTTTCCACTTTTTCAAATACGCGTACTTCGGCTGAGCAACTTCAGGCAAAACAGTTTAGCGAAACGGGTGACTATCTATGCCATTTCCAGTTCTCCCTAAAACGTAATTTACTGTTGCTCTCCTAATTCCATTTTCCAAGGTAAATTGTAGTGGCGATTCGAAATATTGCCTTTGAATCAGCGGTTTGTAAATACAGTCTTAGTCGAGAATGTTTTACAACTTCTATATAGTGACATGTTACAAAAATCTACGTTAAATGATAAATACATCTATAGAATGTCGGATTTCTTCGAGGGTTTAATGGTACAAGCAAATCGAACTATACACAGGTAATAAGATAAGTCTGGTGGATCGCCGGAAATGGGATGAGCGAACAAGAAATATTCAAACATCATAATTCGCATTTTGCTTCCTAGAAAAAAAAAACATGATCTTTGGACTCACAATTCTAACTTGATTGTTATCCTCAACTTTTCTCAGATAATTTACAACATTTTGGAAAATCGATGCAAACCAATGCTCTCTGAGGTCCTTTTTTGAGGACAAGAAGCGTCACTTTATACTACATCATCGTATTCGAAATATGTGAGATTTTGATTGACCTCTCATGTGAGAGGTTTCTCCGGTTTGAATTTGCTTCTTGGTCCTAACTGCCAAGACAAGAGTAACACAGAGTGGTTCCTTCATTGTTTCGTCGCTTGACTCCTTAGTTGGGCAATCTGAATTCCTCCAATCAAACTCACAACACATATTTTCATTTTTTCTACGTCAATCTTATTAGTCATATTGACACACTTTTTTCTTTGTAGTTTACAAAAAAGGGCAATAAAGAGCATAGTGAAATCGATTAATTGTAAAGCTTAGGGAGGTAATTGTTAACCTCCTCTTCCTCTTTAGCGGTGAGGCACAGGTTAGCTGACTGGGAGAGGCAAATGGTGGCAGCTATGACTGTCAGCTCTCCGGAAACTCAGCTTTCAATTGGTCACAAGCCGGAAAGTGTCCGAAATGAGCAAAGGGAGTTTTGAGAACCAACGTGAATTAGGGTTACTTGCTAGCTAACTTTGTGTGCCTCAACTCTTCTAGACCAAGGGTCAAATGCCTACATATCTTTGCTCCTATCCGCAGGCTTTATAATGGCTTCTGTTGTTAAATCAAACTTGAATAAATTGGAATTTCCTTATCTATTGCTACGATAAAGAATCTTTGGTGTTTAGAATCTATACAAGAAAGTAGGGAGTTCCTAGTGATTGGCCTCCATAGAAAAACTATACATATCAGTTCGATTACACGTGAATTAAAGACCCAACATATTCAACGTATTCTAGGATTCTAATCCGATAAAATAATGAATAGTTTCCGCTTGTAACATGATTTATTCATGAGTTTGACCCTTCCACAAACATAATCCTTGCTCTATGGCACCTTTAAGCTACAGAATAAACAAACAAAATTCTATTTTCACGATATCAACAAACATTTGAAACAAAAGGAAAGTAAAAAAGCCTCATATCTGATTTTAGGTGTTCGGAAAATGAAATAAACCAACATACCATATGTCATAATAATGACATAATACCACAGTCAAATTCAATTCCCACTGAAAAGAATATTAAACCCATGCAGTGGCGCCAAAACCGCCCCTCGAAAACAACCCAAACTCCTTAAATGGAAATCAAACACGCGATCATTGCACGGGGTCACGCGAATGCTTGGTTACAACTAAACATGTCTAGTAACACCCGCCTTCAACTCTTCTGCAACATACATGCAGTTCAACTATTCTGTTTTTATTTTCTTCTCAACAAAAAATTTAAAAACGTATTAAGGTGAATCACAAGATGTACCGCCCACCATGCACTTAAGAAATTGAATTTTGAAACGTTAAGTGGCTGAAGGAAATTCTCAATCATGTAATTGAAAGTGAACAATTTGTTAGAGCTGCGTATTAGTTGGCATGCTAAACGGTTGTAAATATGCAATTGTTTATTGTATATGCGGATATGTAATATGGGTGGTATGGTAACAGCTTTCAATCAACGTTGTAATTTTGTAATCGAGTTGGGGTCAATTTTTGAAGGGTTTGTTAAGAGATCAATATCAGATAAGCTGGAAGTTGAACATGGACACGAGCATCCTCATGATATCCTGTTTGTTTCTGTTTCGAAGAGAAGCTACTCCGGTTGCCTCGGTTTGACGAATAAAAATATTTTCGAATTCTGTGCTTGGTACCGGTCTCAAACTTTTACACTTTTTGAATGTTTTTCAGATAGTTTGACTTATAATTTTCATGAATGAAAAATGAACTGTTTACACCCCACCCTTCCATTTTATTTCATTTACTACTAAAGAGAAATAGTGCAAAATATTTGACAGCGTTGCGTTTGCAACAACGCAAACGTCAAACTTCACCCGTCAACTTCACCCCTAATATGAATTTCATGTTTCCTGATCGAAAAACAAGGTTTAATTTCGATTACGGTCTGTCACATTGATGGTCCTAATGATTTCCGAAAAGTACTTACATGCAAACGATACGTTGGTAAATTTCATGTAATCCTTACGTTACAAGTTTCAAGGGTGTCAGTGACACTTGTTTCGTTATATTCAAAATAAAATAATTAGAATATGGCTCTGTAAACATAAATTTTCCAAATCTTGTAGCATTTGTGAATGTGTTATAAAATGCAGATTCTACAGCCAAACTTTTTATTATCAATAAATGCAAATTTAGGGCGTGCATTTTTCAAGCCTTCGTCTTTACATAACCACAAAATCATTGACATTATGATGCGAACTTAATTAAAATGGCGATCTTACGATGTAATCAGTCAATACAGACGGTATCACTTATGTTGATAAAAATTAAAAACTGTTCATTAGATATTAAAATGTTTTTGCATTTTATATATTTATACATAACTATAATATTATCATATTATTAATATTAATTTATTTCTTTCGGTCTGATGGTAGTGCCAATCGATGCGTCCCGGCCTGTGAGTTGGCACCTGACGAGAAGCGGCAGGGACGCGTGTTCGAAACCAGCTTGAGCTCTTTCCACCTTTCTCAATGTTAATTTATTATTATTTTAATATCTTATTCAAATATTATTGCAACCAGATATCAAAAAGGGTAGGAGAGGGGAAAAATGTTATACATTGTTTCTCTTTCCAAGAAACTTCATTAATTTGGATGCATAGTTACCCCACCCGTTTGTACTTTTTCAAGTCCTAATATGAACAGGCTCCTCGAAGTATCATGGCTGTCGGGCCCGTGGACGTATTTTAATAGCCCTCACTGCTTAACCAATCTTAATAGGTATACCGTCACCGTTTTTTAATAATATAAAACCGTTTCCCATTTTTAACCATATAAAAAACTAACACCGATTAAATTATATCAAGGCCTTTTCTTTCCTTCCCTCTTAACACTCCCTGCAGATGTTTTCTAAATCCTGTAGGATTTGTTAGTACGCTTTAAATTGATTCGAAATGTTTGCAAATCTAAATCGAAAATGGAAAGATAGGACTTAAAAATCGTTGATGCAGTTGAATGCCTCCTCTAAAAATTTACATCAATATATTATGACATGTAGATATGACTCACCCCAGTCGTGCAAAATCAGCTCACGCCACTACATGCCTTTTTTTATTATTAAAATATACCCGACATCGCTCGATGATCGTAGTCTCTCCTGGGCATTGATGCATATCAATCAAATGTCGAAAAGAGACTGCAAACTTCGAACCATTACTTTGAATAGATTTCTCTCTTTCTAAGCATTAATACTTGCAAGTTCTAGTGCTAATTACTATTATGGCAATCTAATCGTTATGGCGTTATTGTAGAATATAATTTGAGAATAATATGCTACACTTGTTCCAAGAAATCTACCGGATTAGTTGCATCAGTTGCATAGTTCGGTTAAACATGGAAATTAAACATATTAATGGAAATAATTCGATGGAAATTAAGATACTGCAGATTGTAAGAATCCGTTCAAGATGCTTTTTGTTTAACAAACTGTGAGGTTAAGTGTATTTCATGCCGTTGGTGGCTAAAATTCCTTTAAATAATGCCTATTTTTTGGTTGATAACCGAAATTCTTCAAAGTAAAAGTTATTTCTAGTTTTTTTCTATGAAATTTGTCAAGACCATTGACCATATCTCAACAATGTTTCCATTACGTATCTTCTGCATATGACAAAAATCTCACATACAAAAAAAAAGATTGTATTCTCTCGTTCAACTTGCCTTCAGTTGTTTACTTTCTGCCAATCTTCGTTAGTATCCATGTTTCTGTCAGGAATATCGCGTTCGAAGCACTTCTTTTTTCTCCTCCAACAAATATCATTTGATCTGCAATGTTCTATAAAAATTATAGGCCGTACGGAAGAACCTTACCACTAACCACGCGGCATCAAAGCTTGTGGATTGCTATACGCCAATACTTTATGCTAAAGCTTATAGCAAGGAGCCAAGGCTAGGGACACTGAAAATTGAGTTCTAATGAAGAATAACAGAGTGCATAAACTAATAAAAGCTAATCATGCCAACCAAATAGCAAGGGTAGGGGATTCAATCCAAATACAATTAGAAACAGTGAAGCAGGAATAAAATTCAGCCATCTGGAAAGAGATAGGTATTGCTTGAAATTGCGAAAATGTTCCTTGATAGTCTTAACCGATACAGAACGAGGACCAAATAATTGGTGGGGGCACCGACAAGAGCTTATTATAAATACAAAAAGCTACAGCCTTTTGAGTCAACACACCAAGCTAATAGGTCCTAGGACAGAAAACACTCGCCAGGCATGCAACGAGGTAAAGATAGTCCAAGGAACGATTTTTGAAAATTGTCTCCAAGCTTGATTCAGAAGCACCGTTTACGTCAAGAATGAACTCTCTCAATGGATAAGGATTCCTGGAGACCACAAGAATCGGCTTAACTGGGATGTATCGGCGAAAACGGAGGGACTGCATGCAAAAATGCGGAGAGCTAAGAGCCATCGGTTGGCAAGGCTGTTTACAATAGTGTACCGCGCACAGCAATAAAAAAATAACTATGACTGTAAGACTGAAAGTTTAAAATAAATAAACAAATAAAATCTACGGGCATCTATAGGATATCTATTTATTCATATACAAATATGGATGATTAATTCGAAACATAATAAGCTATTAATTGAATTTTATGGAACTCAAACCCTCCAAATTTACATGCTATGGCGCAGGGTCAGAATCCAAGTAGAACCTTAACAGGTGAAATTGTTGCAGTTCTTATTTTATAGTTTACCTACTAATCTATCTTTCTAAAATCGTTGAAGGGTCAATCTCTTTATCGGTCAATTTTTTTCACAATTATGCTCAAGTATATGTGTTGATCTAGCTTTCAAGTTTTCTTATTTCAAATGATATTTTTGCAATAATTCTCAATGGGATATAAAGAAAAAATGTTGACCGTTTCAAGTACCATTGAACTAAAATCTCGATATGAAGGCTACTTATTTCTTCTTCGTAAGCATGTTATCCTCAGCAAAAATCATTTTGCCATTGAAAATAATTGTTTGTTATTGAAGACGTTAACCAAGAAATATTTAAAAGGAAAAAAAGGAAGTTGTCGATGTTATGTGTGGGAATTGTTTTGGGCTGGATGTGGTGATGGAATTACGGATAATAGAGAATCTAAAATAGATTAAATCAATTCAAATGAATGCCGATGGGTAGAAACAATAAAACAGGAGTATTGAATTGATAAATTTAATATTTCTCTCCTATTTGAGGAATGGAACCTACTGTTCGCATTTTGGCAGGACAAAATGTGATGAATGGTCAAAGTTTCAGTTAAGTTATAAGCACATAAAATTCAATATGAAATCACAGATGAATCTACAATCTAGTCCTTAATTCTAGCAATCAAAAAGTTGTCTTATTGTTCTTCATATAATTATAGCCAAGTTCACACTGAACATAATTTCAAATAACGGTAGCATCATTCCTTTAATTTTTTAAATTAATTTCACAATTACAACGTTTTCTTAAAATTTCGTTTCTTCTAGCAACTTACCGACAAGCTATCACAAATGCATAATTGTAGTCGTACAGCAAGCCCCAGTAGGACTGGAAACAATTTACAGAGTGAAGATAATATGAAAATGAAGAAATCGTTGATATCCTTTCTCTTTCACCCAAATCTGCACTCTTCTTAGATACTCCAATAAAATATCCTTTCTTTATCCTTCACTTGTTTCTTCAACGTTCAGCCCCCTAAACTACATTAACAATTACCCAAACTACCAAGGTCGCTTTAAGTACCATTGGTAGATTGTCCTCAAGTTGACTACTCTCGTTTCAGCTCAACCTCCTTCAGTTTCTTGTATTTGATGTGTAAAAAATTTTTTTCTGCATTAACAAAGCATTTTTTTTTTGCTAAATTGTTTAATCATGACTTGCAACAATTGATTTCACAAAAAAAAACTTAAGATCAACTAAAAATGTTATACTTTTCACATTGATTACTTAAACTAGATGTTGATTTTTGCTGTTCCAATGATGTCTTTCATTGCAGCCATGCTGCGCCAGCATTGGGGTAAACATATGAAGACTTTTATAGGCGAAGAGCAATGCCTTTGAAAGCAGATAAATTGGTCAAACCAAACCCTGTTTTTCAGCGAATATTGCAACTAGCACCAAGTCTTAATACGAAGGTTAAAAGCCTTCAGTTGTGATCAAATTCGAATTATTCGTGAATTCGTTCCCATTTTACGGATCCAATTTCTTACTATTCCGGGTCATCTAGAATGAAAAAGGTTGATTGCTATACAACATCATCTTGCATCTATAAACTCGATTCAGCATCGCATAGTTCAATAATGCACACACATATCTTAATGTTAACATCTTTCCTATTGTTTTTAAGAAAATATTCCGCTAGTCTCATCGATTTTTATCACCTTGGCAGGGCATCCGCTTTCCATTAACTTGTTTTGAAAACTTGCGTTGTTATGTAAATTTTCCTCTATTCAAATGTAAAAGTTTGTATACAATTCGAGGCACGATATACAATACTTTATCATGAAGGAAGATGATGATATGAGAATGATAAATATAGAATGCAAATATCAAACTGTGCTGACGCAGGCCTGTTAATACTGTCGAAAGCTGCGAAATTCAGAATGTCTCTAACCATTGTAGAAAAATACAGAATATCTGAATATATATTGCAGAAATAAAAATTTTTGATTTTTTCTCATGTAGCAACACGGCTTGCAGTTTAAATTCATCAAATCTTTTGAAAACTTGATTTTTCAGTTCACGTTCTTATTTAAAGCATTCATGGCCTCTTGTTTGTTATATTCGACAACCAATAAAAAATATAAAATTGTTTTATCATTAGCAGCTTGACCTAAATTTCAGAGCTAAAAACTGTATAATCTTTGAGATTAACTAAATATCGAGTTTGGGAATTTGGGAAACGCATGAGATCACTGTCCTATTCATACCCAATCAATAGAATTTTACAATGCCGAGGAATTTAGCTTGTTCTTATCAATAACTCGATTATAAATGCAATCATTGAAATTTCTTTTTCAGCCAGTCCATTCCAATGATAGCAATTGCTTTTCATATATTGCATATCCTCCCTGATCTTCCAAAAGATTGTTCCTCAGTCTGAAACTCCTTCTAACTATAAACTCACAAAACTTCGTACAAGCCAGCCGATGACAATACCAGACACTTCCCATTCACCACTTACCCGAGGACCGAAATCCTAATGTTCCTCGTGGGGTCTACTTGGGTTAACAACAGGAAAAATTCGAGGCAGTTTGTAGTTTTTTGTAGCTTCCATCCCTTAGAGGTATCTAAGATCTGTCTTTAAAATCGTCCATCAAAGCTTAAAATCGCCGATTATTTCCGGGATGAATTCTGTTACGGGATTCATTTAATTCATCTTTTAGTAACAATCCCAAGTGCAGTATCATGTCCTATTTAAATCACAAAAACGAACACCACAACTTATGGGGCAGGGATGACTGGTTACTCTTTGTACTGAAAACTTATTTCTAAAGGAAACAAATGCCTTACATCAGAACCAAAATCTAGACAGGAAGAAGATATGTTAGATATGCAATAAATTACGATATAGCTAATTTCGTTTTTTGTTGTTTTTTTTTTGTGAAAATGAAAGGCAATTTTCGTATAACGAATAAAAATTTTATTAAATTATATATTGAACATTCTGGTCCATTACCTTTTGCCATCTTTCAGATCTTTCAACATGATGATTCCACGCTCATTTTGTTATTTTTTTTGGGGTAGGGAGGTGAAGGCTATTTACGCCCTGAGTGTCGGACTCCCAGTGGCACAACAAACCAACTGGACTACCGACTAAACACCTCCCCTGTCAATCGGAACGCCTAGCCTGGAACCGTCTGAAACATTACTTCGAGCTAGGCCTCCCAATTTTACGTCTTTTGGCGCCTTCGGGTTACAGGGATTCCTTTCTCCAGCGGGGAGCGAAAGAGGAGGACGATTGCTAGAGAAGAAAACCTCCAGTCGATCAAGTCTGCCTTTTTTCGTGGCTAGAATTGCCCGAGCGTAATGGGCCACTTGATTCCATTTGTCAGCTGATTTAAGCATCTCTTTGATTAAGCGATATTTATAGAGCTCTCCCACTTTTTCGGCAAGATCACCAGGCTTTTTGTCCCACGCTCATAAAATTTTTGGTATTTGCTTGCAAAAACGTGCCACATCTGGAGAATGTGATGGGCGTGGCATATTATCCTATTCAAGCTACAAAAGCTTTTTACGAGTGGCCAAACTTGTCACGCATTATCTTGGCGGCATACTTAACCTTTTCTGTCGAAGTTCATCATTCAGTTTGTCCAACTAATGACAGTAGACTTCCGAATTGATTGTTGTGTTATCCAGTAAAAGCTCAAAAAACATAATTCCATTCAAATCCCACCAAACAAACAGCATAACCTTTTCTGATGCAAATCGGCTTTGGAAATGCTTTACGCCGGTTCCTCTCTTTTTGCTCCATGATCTTTTGCCTTTGACATTGTTATATACAACCCATTTTTCATCCCCAGTAGTGATGCACTTCAAAAATGGATCGTTTTCATGACATTTGAGGAGCGAATCACTCGCGTCAACGCAACGACACAAATTTCTCTCCGTGAGAACATGAAGAATCAATATGTCGAGCTTCGGGGTTAAACCCAGGCTTTTCAAGTGGTCATAAAGAGTTGAATTTGATAAACTTAACCTCTCACCGATCTCATGTGTTGTTATTCGCCGATTTGCATCAACGAATGCCTTTATCGTGTCTTTATCAGCTTCAACCGGTCTTCCAGAGCGTGGTGCAACTTCGACATCAAAATTGCCAGATCGAAATTTGGTAAAACAGTTCTGGTGCTGGCGTACTGTTAACACATCTTCTTTATACACGCCGGTTAATTTTTTTATGGCTTGAACAGCTTTTTACCTTTTTTATAGTAAAAAAGTAAAATATGACGAAAATACTGCTCATTGCTCTCCATTTTTAGAAGGGCACCAACCAAAAACTACTGCGTACAAACAATTGGACTTTTTGACGCACAAACCTTGCTGTATCAGCTCTCAAAACATATAATGAATATGCGGCTTAAGTGTGAAGTTGGGTGCGAAAATACTATTAAATCCTCTGTCGGCAAAACACGTAATTACTCCCGAACAACAAATACTATCCTCTGATAAATAATAATCTGTAAATGTATAAATTTTCAAAGTTAACGAATGATATTGCAAAAGCAGTGACCAATGTAGTATGCAAGAACACAATCATCCCACCTTCAGTCGGAATGAACGAAATGAATGGATAATCATGTTCATGGTTGTGAGAAAGGTTCACGCTAACGGCGCCATATCAGGAATTTCATGACAAAATTCGTACCGAGTAAATTCTCTTTGAATAAGAAGTTGAACAGCCCCAAATAGATAACGTGCTATAGATAAAAACGCGAAGTTTCAGCTGGTTTCATACTGCAACAAATCCTTGATAGTGATTAGGCAGTTATCGACAACGAAGAGGAAGTACAAAATATTAAAATACTAATATTCATCAATATTCAATATAAAATATTAAACTCCATTGCATAGAAAAATGATAGACGTTACAAGCGCTGCCATCTGATATATCATATTGGAACTATCGATCGGACAACGAATACAGAAGTCCTCGCGAACCCCCCACAGGCTGACGCCATAAGAAATAAACGAGCTTGATAGTACCTACAACTCATGGTACTACTTATCTAAGCAAAAAGCAACTACAACGAAGCAAAAAATAATTGTCTATATGTTGCAAATAAAGTGAGCTTTGCAAGATAGAGAGCTTCGAAATTTTGTGACAAATGACAGAGATGAATGGAAGAATCGCGATAACTAGTTGTCTGAGAAAAAATGTATGTGAGAATAATTTTTTCGATGTTTAAGCATACGCGAGCTCTTCTTCTTCTGCTTCTTCTTCTTCTTAGCACTACAGCGCCTGTCGGGCATTCGCTTTCTGGTATAATTGATTTATTGTTTATGAAAACAAAATGTTAGAGATTGTTAATGCGCATCTCTCCGCACCTTCATCTCTATTTCTTATCTCCAACAAATTTTGCTTACAAATACCAATACATCTTGAAAACTTGAGTCAAATATTGTTGTATTTGGAGTTGATCCTAAGTACTAGCGTTTTTAGCGCTTTCACAAAGTGAGAACAGTGAAGCTGCAAGCTGCGAAAGATTTTCAATGAAACACAACACCGAAGATCGAATAATACTAAGACCGGAAGCAAAACAAATAACCAAAAAAAGAGACGGAAAATTATGGAAAATCTTTCTGAAGACAAATAATTTTGAATGAATTCAAAGAATGTAGCGAAGACATTCATACAGACTGATGAATTTGATGAAATCAATCCAGCCCGAACTCTCTTCAACAATCTAAATTAATCGCATTTTTATTTTCACGTGTAACACAAATGCTCTCCTCCCCGATGGATTACACTATGTATATGTAACTATGCGTTATGGATTGAGTAGATTTCAATAGCGCTTCAATTCACTATCAGATCGTTCCAACAGTTTACTTTATTGTAATAAGGAGACAAAAGTTATTTACGCCCCGAATATGAGACTCCCAGACGCACAATACTTCTGGGGATATTCCATTAAACACCACCGCTGTCAACCTGAGAACGAAGCTTGTAACCGTTTAACACATCCTACCAGCAACTTGACAAAGTTCTTCTTGCATTTGACTTGGATTCTATTGAGTAATGCTCCTATTCCACTTTTAAGGAATTAAGATTCAAATATTAAAAAATATTTTGAAAAATGCTTTTCTGGATATCAAATCGATAAACTGAATAACAATAACAGAAGTCTGACTTCTGTGAAACCATCTAAATCGTCTTAGTCTGTCACATACTGTCACATCTTCCTCTGTCACATACAAAACATATGTCTGTGACAGCCAGAGACATCTTTTGAAAACCGAACTAATAATATGTTTTCCACAAATATTGAAAATATTAAATAGAGTTCAAACGCTTTCCCTTCGTCTTTTTTGTTCGATAGTAAACTCTAAATTACATCTGATACTGTCGAAAAATTCAAAAAATTTCGAAAATGGCTCAGACCCAAATAAAGTTCAATCAATTATACAAAGAAAACTTGTTCTAATAAGCTCATTAATAAATGAAAAATTTGAAAAAATTACTCAAGTTGGCTTCTCACGCAGTTTAATTAATTTTTCAAACTCTCCATTTAACGTTGAATTTATTAATCAAATCTTTAGCACCTTGAAAATGAAAGTGTATCAAAATTGCTTTTATTGCTGGTTACTGCCTAAAAAGATGCAATGAATTTCCAAGAAAAAGTGTATCTAATCTAATCATCCTATAAATTTATCTGTCGGCGCATGTCAAAAGCTGACCTTAAATTAAAAAAAAAAAGTTGTCGACTAGATAAATTCCATGTTCAAATCATGCTTATATCCAGCTCATTACTATGTTACCTTCGAAATGCATTTGTTACGTTTACCGGAATAATGTTAATAGAAAAAAATGTTAACTACATCCATCCAAGTGAAAAACATGTTTAAAATAAAACGTTAAATTGGTTGAACGTTGGAAAGATTCAACAGCAAATAAGAATTAGTGATGCATGAAGATCAAATTTTTTGATCATGGCGGTAAACCATGAAAACGATGATGACACTATGGCCGGTGTTTATATGGCGTGGCGTAAGTTCTAGTTATTTGAGTAGCTTTTATGCTATCGTTCAATGTATTTTGCTGCTAGCATTTTCGTTTTAATTTTGTTTTCATGTATTGGTGTTGTCTGCACATTAGAAGCACTTAAACGTTCTTTTACATACGATAGAAACTGTATTAACACATCTGTCACTGATTTGTACTACTAAAATTTAATTTTATATCTACCACTGTAATTTTCCAACTAGTTTTTACAGCAGGACTTCATGGATAGTCCTAAGAACATTTTCTAATGAATACTAAAGGATCATATTTCTGATTACAAGGGAAAGTGAAAACAATGTCTGCTCATAAGAAGATCTACGATAGTAAAGTTTGCGTGTTGGTTAAGGGAACATCTTTGTATAGAAGGTAAAGTATTGGCCCCAATACGTTACCTTGAGCAACTGCAGAGTCGATTTTATCAGTTTCCATTAAGGAATCACCATAACTTTAAAAGAGTGATTATAAGGGCAGCTGCGTGGTAGTAGATTGTGGAATCTGTTCAGGGATAATCGATTTTCTTATGATTACATTACATTACATCATACTACACTTTGTCAAATTCCTAAGAAACGAGCATGCTTTTCATGGGGGGGATTTTTCACTAGCCTTTGTGCTGGATCCATGGTGTTCAACCAAATTGGTTTCATTGAGTAACTTCGTCGACACGTTAAACTTGAAATATCTAATCCTGCATGCATTTTTAAAAACTTTGAAGGATGAAAGGAGGTTGATTGGTTTATCAGACTCTGCCTTGAATTCTTTACCCAGAATCAACAGGACTGAAATACATCCATGTTCCCAGTAATCTGAATATAGGCTGAGAAGAGGTATTTCCATTAAAGTATGTAGAATCGCTTTTTTAGCTACGTGAGACGATTCCTTGATCATTTTACTTATTATCGTGCCGTATCATAAAACTTTAATGGGATTTATATTATTGACTTTTGAGGAATTCTATGTTTGAAAATGCGGGATAAATTTATTTCGACTCTAAATTAAGTAATTGGCCAACATCCTTGGCCACATTAAATGCAAATATTTCAGCGCACGCAAGAAGGTCCCTTAATTTATTCTTCTGTAAGGTTCTTGAGTTGGAACTTTGAACTGCTTGTTCTGAACTGCCGTTTCTGGTGGCGAAGTATCAGCTCACCTCGCTCTAATAGGTATCTTGGGAAAATAATGCACTGAATTGAAATGAGGTTGCTCTAACACGCATCACCGCTCAAGTTTTATAGCAATCTGATGCGCCACACCAAAAACTGGACCATGTGAATTACTCGTTGTGTACTATTGAAGCTTAACTCAAATGTTTACGGCAAATCGTTATACCTTTAGTTTATTTATTTTGAAATCCGGCAAACCAACCAACATGGCTGATCAATAAATAAGGATATCTGTCATTAGGAGACATCATCAACATCAGCTGATCAATACACAACTAGCGACATCAAGCATTAAATGTATACAACCTACCAGAGCCGGGCAATTCAAACCGTTCCCGCATTTTCGTAATATTCCTCGCAATTCTAATGCTATTGGCTTTTTTTGAAACCAAACTACGATTTTCATTTTGATTTTCAATAAATGCTTTCACTTCACACTTTAATCACACTATTTAAATAATAAATTTTGACTTTACAGTCCTTCTTATATTGTGAAGTCGTATTTTCCTACCGTCAAAAAGCGGTGTCAATATTTTGGCTAAATTTAATCACTGCATTTCTTGAGCATGTTGCCTGTATATCTGCTGTAAACACCTTCCATTTCCATCCAATAGTAGGAAAATAATACTAGGATTCATTCCATTGCAATATCAACAAATTTTCTTTTCTCACAAAATGCTCACTACATCTAATCTCTAATCATTATTCCTAAAGTAGTTTTCCCCAAAATAGGAAACATAAATTAACGCAAGAGCACAGTCGAATGAGTTTGAACCGATTTCGGATTAAAATTAGCAGTTTTAACTTCCCTTCACCTTCATTTGCATAGTTAAGACACATATTAGCACTAAATGTGTGTATTAAATGTTAATAAATCTGACTATGAAAAAAGTGTGTTACTTCCTCTTACTCGATTTCTTGAATAGAAATATGTATCTATCTATCTTACTATGAGATAATATTAAATCTACACTTTTATGGCACTGCTTCCTTATATTTATGGTATGTTCTTTCAAATATATTTGGCTAATATGTTCTTCTTTTTTGAATTGTAGACGAAATGCTGGAGTCGGAAAAGTCCAGTTTAGCTGGCAGAGTGCACGACTTAGAAAGGCGTGTTCTAACACAACAAGATGAAATTGTATGCCTGCGATCGACTTTGGCGGATGTTTTAAGACGACTTAATTTGATCGAAGGAAATATCGAACGAAATGGACCTGCAACAACGCCCTCTGCACTAACACATGGCGGCCGTAGCGCTCCATCTACACCAGCCAGAAGTGCTCCCGTGCCAACATTCAATAGACGTAAGTAAATACATTTTCGACATCCTTTCTTGATGTAATTTTCTTTTTTATTTTATTTATTCAAGATACAATTCTCATCGATTTCTTTTCCTTTTGTGATTTACTACTTTTTTCCTTTAACGAACTTCTTCCTTGTTCATTTTAGTGACTTCACCAAGCCCCACAAATAACAGCTCATCTTCTACAACTAGCAGTAACGATTGGAAATTGCGAAGGACCCTCTCGCGAGCAACACCACAAAATCAAACAGAATCTGTAGTTTTACGTCGAACTGCAGGATCTTCACTTGCACATCGAAATAAGTCAATTCATCAATCAAACGGTTCGTTACACTCAGATTCACACAGCAGCAGTTCTGTTTCACCAGCCCCATCGCCATCGCCAAGGCCCAATAGTTTACACAGTGGGTTGGGTAAAAGATGGAGTTCAACTGGTGATTTTGGTGCTACTGGGGCACAATTGCAAGGAAGGTGAGTTAGAACATTACTAGATTATATTCAGTCCCATTTAACAATGTATTTTATACATAGAAGCTCAAAATGAAAGGATGTATTTGGTCTATACATGATGTAACTTTAACTCAAACTTAAATCGAGAATCGGAAACAAGAGAAGAATATTCGAGGTATAACTGTTAAGGTAGATGTCCCTCTTTGAGCTAAAATAGAACTGCTTCAAAGGAGTCCGAACCATACTGAAAACAACGATAACCTTGTGCTACTGTAGCTCATTCCAGAATTTTCCCAACAACCTCAACCCATTTTTTTTAACTAAGTGGAAGACCAATCTAAACATTGAGCCTTGTTAGCCAGGAAACACAAGAAATAACCATATGGGTACGGACGCTGCGATACGCTTTCCAGGGTGGACTTAGAGTTCACATGAAATTGTGTACGTCGCTTTCGTCACTGTGCCAATTAAAATAAGAGGACACGAACGTTTCCCTGCATAAACTGGTTCTAGTTCATTTTTTTCCGGATCTGAATCGTTTCAAATGATATCTTGTTTCACTTTTCCATGCACGTCTTCCTGGTATTCTTTCATATGATATGCGATTTTCGACCTACATGCGTTGGGTTTTCAATGTCTATATATTTTATAGGCTTCGCAGGATTGCTCCTGGAAGGCTCTCAAAAGACCATTTTAATTATTCACCAACCGATTTTGTAAAAAGCCTTCTCAAAACACCCAGGGAATTTAAGTTACTTTACTTTGAATATTATTCTTCAATTCATCCTAGGCCCTTGCTGCAGAGCCGTTCTAAGAATGCTGGATAAATTTGGTGACCCCGACGGGTAAAGCTAAGCGGTTTTACCCGAGATGAGTTTACTCGTGCCGTATGTCAATGCGATTATTCTCATGCCTCATGAAATGTTGCACTATAATGCTAAAATCGCCTGTGACAGGGACGATATCTGCGTTTTGGTTCTGTGCTTTCACGGTGCCATCGAAGGGAAGCATCCGACCATCCCCTCCACTTCCCAACCGTTCGACAAATTGTTCCACGTACTCAATAATGGTGCTTCTCCAGAATATGCGATAAATATACCTCAGTATAACAACAGAATTCAGTTTTTTCGTTTATTTTCTAAACGATTACTATAATTTTATATATTACTGTTTATTATTTAACCTTCATTAAGATACGCACTCAAACCTCCACTTCTTCATTCTTTACCAAGCAATCGAGAGGAAATGTTCCGCTGTCTAAAATTGGGATCACCTCTGTTTACAACATTTTGAAAATATTCAAAAAACATTTAGTCCGCAGGTTCTAGCTGCTACGTCATGCTTTCTTTTACGTCAGGATAAAGCCCGGAGACTCAAATTCATTCTTAACTGAGTTATCCCAACGCAGTCGAAATTCACAAGCCATGTTTTCACAATGATTGACCCGGGTACCAGATCTTTTCATTTTACTGCAAATGTTGCAGAAATGCAAAATTATGAAAATACATTCTTATAAACAAAAACGAGGTGTCGCACGTTCCATGACTCAATGTTGGATAAGTACTAGAGGAAAAGCTTCGCTGATATATCTTCCGTAGTGTAGTGCGTTTCGCTCTTCCTTGCACCAGTTCCCATAAAAACAATGTAGCGTCATTTAACCTGCAGTACCTCGACAACGACTGAGCCAAATGTCATAAAATAAATTTGACATGTAATTTTTTATGGTTGGTACTAACGAGAAGTATTGTCGACATTGGCAATGCTATTCATATATTGATCCATGGATTTAATGGCTCATGTGTTATACTTCGATCAATTACAACAAAAAGCTGAAATCAACAAATTACAACAAACTATAATCCGAAATCATAGTCTTGCCTACCTCATAATAAAAGATCCTTTCATTTTGAGTAATAACCTGTAAAATATTAAATTGCATGAAAATAAATAAATCAATTATAGAATTTAATTATATTGAAGCACATTTAATGCCAGTTTTATGGAATAATATATATTGGGCACGAATTCAAGCAGGCCCTGCCTTTTTTTTAAGTTATTATTTTTAAGATATTTTTAAATGGTTTAAACAAAAAATAGCCAAACAAATTTGCATACATTTCATTTGACTAAATTCAATACTTGGATCACATTTTGAAATAATGCAGCATGTTTCTTGTTTATTTTATGTTGTTTTCGTTCATTTTAGATTTTCTGCAAGATCATTATTAAATTTGGCTACGAAACCAGTGACAAGTCATTTAATAAAGCATGGGTATGTGTTGCTTGTATTTTGTTCATTGTATTATATATTTAGGTAGTTACTATTGCTAGTGTCGTATTTATTTACAACGTAAAGGTATGTATAGTTGGATAATATGAAATTTAGATAGTTTTCATGGATTTTACTATTATATCAATGCATGTCATCGTCCAAAGAGCCTTATGGGCAACAATATTAATTGATCATTCAAGGTTAAGTTTTGTAAAATCAACATTAATAATTATCTGTTTGATAACTTTTTGTTGTGTTCAAAGTTGTCGCTCGTTAAAATTCGTTATTATCTAACCTTGTGTAGCATATATAGAATACCTAGATGTATAGATAGTATATTCTGATAGAAGTTTACTTCGACCCTCTAATATGTGTCCTGTGCGTTATTGTCCCGAACTGATCCGTTGTTTCAATCAGTCTCGTTCAAAACTAACTAACGATACATGTTTTTGTACCACGTCAATTTGATTATCTACCAAATCGAAACAAATCGCCAAAATTAACAAACTACATAGTGAATGTCCAATATTTTAATCGCTTTACTACTAAAAACATCACCTACAAGTGTACGGACCAAATTAGAACACAAACTCATAGGGATTGCCTTGTTTATAGCTACAGGCAATTGAATATTTGAAATGATACTCTGAAATTCCAGGCTCCTTCCTTTCGACTTCCAACTAGTTGGGGCTGATGTTTTCGGCTACGTCCTAGATATTGTTAAGGAAGTTCCTCGTTCATCACTTAGTACAGATACATTGGTGGTATATCTACCACCAATGGTTTCTTTGGTTTCCCCCATCTTGAAAGATTCGCTCATTCACCGGGAATACTACATGTCCTTGGACCCAGTGTATTTTCATTCTTTCCCCTCAGAAGCTCTGCGGGGCCATTCGATAAGTTCGGTCAGTTGTAAATTTAATACCACAAGATGGAAGTGCCTTAAATGCTGACTGACTATCTGTCAATATCGCAAAACTTTTGCTCCTTGTAGCTTGTTTTGCTGAGTTTCAAAGGTTTATCAATGTTCGTATCGCAAATGTCTCCTGATGAAAGGATGGTTATCGTCATCGCGGATGTGTATTGGATGTATTACAACATGTCCTTGCATTACAGTCTGTGTATACAGTTATTGTCTGCAGTGAATTAGTTTTGCTCTCGTTGCTATGGTTTAGAGTTTCAACTGATCATCTGTTATAAAATCCTTTTGTTGATCTCATTCAGTGTGCATCAGCTAACTTTTGAAATTATAAAAAATAAAAGCCATAAATTATGATGCTTTCCAACACAAGTATAAGTCTATGTCAGGAAACGTCAGTTTTATGTGCGAATATCAGCCCTGAATTTTCGAAATCCACCCATGGCTACCAAGCATAAACGCCCTCACACGTTCGCCAATTCACTTTTTACACTTTATTGTTGAGAGATAGCCATAGAGCCGTAATAATTAAGAAAAGAACTTCCCTTACGTCAGACTTTTGAATACAGAAACAATAGTCTAAGGTCCCAAATCCCGTCCACATCAACAAACAATATCTTGCAAGAGATGCAAGGAATCAGTTCTTTTATCGTATTTTTTTTGGTAATGTCTCTTAGCCATGAGTTTTCCCTGCAATGATCAAATGCAATTCAAAGGTGGAAATTACTTTTTAATACTTATACTATTAATTTTGATTACTGAGTCATTTTTTAAGGCGTCGCCACTCTGGAAATTTTTGAAACATTCATTTATTTGTCCCCTCAGGAATCCTTAATGCGTGTTTGAAGATACTGTTGTTATCCTAGTAAAATCCCAGCTTAGCAAATAACCTTTACTCCTGTTCACGTCCTGGACCTTTGAATGCGAAAAAAAGTAAGCACCCAGAGTCGCGGGGAAAGCACTTGCGGCGTGTCTCTCCTGGCACATCATACTCTAAATACTGTTTTCAAAATATTTATCCTGTAAGAAAGGATGCTTATGGGCCGGAGACAAGCCTGTGATATAAAGTTGAGCGTGAGACAAACAAATCACCATGAACTAGCGAATAACTCATTCTTTTGCTTTTCCAACATTGCTGAAATCATCTGAAATGATTCCATCTGACTCCAGTGACTTTGGTTCGAAGAAGTTAATAGCCCACCTCATTCTGCCTTTTGCAATCCTTCCCATGGAGGAATACATATTACCAGAGTAAAGAAAACGACCTGATGCCATAGCTTCACTACCAGGTAAGTGCCTCGAATGTATAAACCAGTGGCAAGTGCTAACACCATTCAGGGAGAGTGCTTCTTGTTTTCTTTCGTGAAAAACAGCAAAGAATTCGCATTTATCAGACATAGTTAAGCTAAGTTTCACGTTCAACGCATAGGATTACGTGCAATAATTTTCATTAAAGTGTTTTTAGAAAAGTTTATCATAGTTTTATCATTACAATCGCAGTATTCTATTTCGCTCTTGTTCTCATCCTTCTTCATAAAATTAAACAACAATTCACAACATTGAAAATCAAAAATCAGCAATGGACACTTATCAGACTAAACGCAGTTAAACTCAGTAGAGATGATTTAATTATAAACAAATAACCACCATGATGGATTGACAACATAGAATCTTCGCTACATACTTCGCTGTTGACCGCTAGGGAAGCTGCTCCGCACAGGATCTCCTCTAGGAAACTCACAAAAGTTCAAACCATCTCTGCCAAACAATTTCCCGTATAGAAAAATATAAAAGAAATGTCTTCACTCAAGGCCTTTAAAGTCGTCCCCGAAATAATACTGTTCAATACAACAGGAGAGTTCGTTCCAGGAATATCCACCGAAAATGTTCTTCGCTAGAGACTCTTAATCTCTACAAGGACTTTGAATCTCTTGACCACGTTTCAGTTTGACTTTCGGGACTAAGAAAGCCAATAACATTAGCGCTTTCCTTTCCAAAATAGCAGGATGGCCAACTACTATAAGTACCATCATCATAGTTCGCCATCACTTTATATAGTGTTCATCAGTTGTTCCTGTCGAGCTCGACAGTTCTCGATAAATCACTGAGCAATCACGAGAATCATTGAAAAGAAATACATCGTATTTCCAAACAGAAATGGGTTTGTAAAAAAAGGTCCCAAGAAATATTAATACTTACTTATAATATTTATTAGAAATGAAGGAAAGGTATTCATTTAATTTTAAGAATTGTCCATTGATGGCCATTGATTTCTAGCATCGTTAGAATATCGCATCCATAAAATGCTTTATCTTTCGAAGCTGCTCACGAATCCAACCATTTTCCGTATCTTCATTTGATATCATGTCCTACGATACCCGGTGCCGCACCGATTGAAAGAAGTAATAATCAAAACGGACAATGCCTGATGATTTCACTAGTAACTCCTCAACTTCTCATTTCTCGGGTAGGGAATCATTAACTGAGCTTTTCTAAGCAATCTGTGGTCAAGTTTGTCAACTTTATTTGGATGAGAGTCCCAATAATTGTTGCGTTCGGTGAGAGCAACATCTAATAGACAATGTAAAGCTGATCCGACCAAATAAATTGACAATAATGAATTTCCCGCTTGGCTATCGGCGTTGAAGCAAAGTGTGCCTTTCATGATTTCCTCTTTACGTTATCGTAGACCTATATCGGACCTATTTTTACCATCAGTGACTCGACCATGCAAAGAACCCTTTTGTTTACGGTTAGCAAGCAGAATTTCTGTCGAAAAGAGTGACCTTCGACGTTTCTCGGTTTTTCTATTTGGAACAAAAGTTCTTAGCAATCATTGGCATTGATTTTGAAGGATGTGAAAGTGCTTGTTGAATTCCTCCTTATATAAATGCAAGCTCTTCTTACATTTGGTTACTTTATGCTTCCACAAGCAATCAATGCACCTTACTTGTCATTTCTTCTAATGACATAAGTGAATGGCGTTATTTTCCTCGCAAATGTACATACGAAAATATGTGATGCTGATACGAAAAAAGCCTAAGCTTGAAATTTCAACATGACCGGATGGTGTAGTAGTTAGAACACTCACCCCCATTGGTAACTGACGACTCTGATATTTGAATTTGTGTTTTCGTATCGAAGTATCAGCTTACCTAGCTGAGATCTTCAAATAATTTAAGATCAAACAAGATTTCCACCAGATCCTTCTCATGAACATATGGTATTGAGATGAGACGACTCCAACCGGCATCACAACTCAAGTTCAACTGTATTGAACTGTCGCGCTATAGCAACAACAACTTTGCCAGATGTCCAGCCCTACGAGATGACGTTTAACATTTGAAAAATCAGCGAAAAATGTAGCGGCAGAACAGTCCACGTGGGAGAACGCAGTTGCATTAAAAATATGACACGAGCGACGTTCTAATAACTCACTTCATCGCACAATATCAGCATTCCTGGTTCCTTATTCAAGGGATTAAGACCACCTGCAAACAATTTTTAAGGCTACACAAGTACGTTCAACCAGAGTATAAGGATTATGAAGTAACTTCATTCATCAGCACGGAACGACCGGCGATTTTCACAATCTCCAGTGAATCAACTGGGGCGAAAAGCTCACAATGAGGGGACTTGGAGCCACTTGGACTGCATGCAGTAGGCTGGAGCTTTTCGCCGAAACGATTCCCAGCTCGAGTGGAATTGACGCAATCGTTTATGGTCCACGCAGACCCAATTGCGTCCGCTGTCTCGCCATTTCGAGTCGCTCCACTCCACGTAGCTTTTCCAAAACTCGTTTTCGCGAAAAACCTCCACACACGGTCTGACTCTCACCTGTGAAGGCTTCTAATGTCCAGTTTCAGCATTTGTACACACGTCGTGTAACTATTATATCACACTTGCAGTGCATTCAGCATTGTATCTCGTGGAAAGCAGTAGCGGTTGTGAAAAGTATCTTTTCCCTAAAAGCGCAAACTACAACCGAAGTGGATTAATCTTGAACAGCTGGCAGTGCGTGTGTGCCGTAACACTACATTTGTACGGTGTATGAACGCATGAGTTAAATCTGGAATAATTGCGGCGGATTGATGTTAATTGGGAATGTGAAAAGCTTGAAAACTCACTCCTAGTCAGTGGAAGATTCTTTTGCGTCCGAATTCAAAGTGTTGTGCTAATAACATAATTCGCAAAAAGGTTTTCCTGCCGTTTTTTTACTGCCAATTGTGAGTTTGCAAATCATCTACGGCCGGGTTGAGTAGTAAAACGAATTAAACATAAAAAAAAATTAAATAAAACGCTTCGCAGTTTTGGCAAACCAACGTTGTGGAACAGTGACTACCTTATTATTACTTGATCTTGATTAGCAGAATATAAAAAAACGGTTTGAAAGGAATCGAATATTGCGGAAATGTCGAGGTTTGTAGATAGTATTCTTTGCGCACTTGTGCGGTTATTTAATTGGTATCAGATTTTCCGCTCTCTGTTATTTGATTCGAAATTGTTTGATCTTTATCGCAATTAATTTATAGTTGAACGCATGCGAATGCAATATTTGAATTGTTAATAGTAATAAACAATAAAAATGCATGCTGCAAATTCACTTGAACACATATTGTGGGACGTATACATTGGATATAGTCGATATGCTGTTACTACAAGGACATAGGACATTCGAATGTCAACACTGCATATTTTTTCGAAAAGTATTGCATAAAAAATCGTTTTCCCACTGCCATACAATTAGAGTTCATATATTTAGAAGTTTAACACATTCGTTGCAAATCCATCACCAATGACCATTGCAAAAAGGATCTTCTGAGTGCCAATGCATCACTGGTGACATTGCGAAAATTGCCTTGTAGCGCCAACCTATCATCAATGATTCGTTTAAGCATTTGGAAAAAAGGCCTTAAACATTTCAAAGATTACACAAAAAATTGCATTTAACGAAATATTAGAGGGAATGAATCCAAAATTTATTATTCACAAAATTGCAAATAAACTGACGTTTTCCAAAAAATATAAAGTAAAATTTAAAACTGAATATAAAACCACGAAATTTAAAAAATAGAATTGACCTTGTTCAATTTTTTTCAATCCTAGGAAGGATGACGAAACTTAAAATGCTCAGGATACAAAAAGAACTGTCCGCCGATTGTGGTCTTTTCCTTGCATTATAGGGACAACTTTTTAGCTATCGCCGCATAGCATTCCGTATATTGCCCCCTATTTCGCCCATTGTCTTTTATTCTCTCTGCATTTTATGTTGAAACATGTAAGGATATAATAAGAGTTGAGAAGGATTGGGGTTGATCTGAACACCAGAAACTGATGAAAGAATTTTGAAGTTTCCTTGCGTCCGACATTGATAATTATTTTCCTCCTCGACACTACTAAACCATTAATTACAGCTGTTTAAAAAAGTCCTTTGAAAATTTACCTTAAAATACCATCAACGAGTTTTTCGGAGTGAACTGAAACGCTCGAGCTGGCCGATATCATGCTTACAGGTTTATTGTAATTCTTATAATTACCCACTCCAATGTAGCTCCTTCTTCAGTGCTCTACAATCGGCAGCACTCTTAAATAGAGACCGAACCGGCCTCACAACAACTGTCTGTTCTCTAAGATAAGAAATCAACCTTTAAATCGAAAGTAGGAAGAACAACTATAATAAATAATATGTTTAAAATTGTTCAATTTAATTAATTATGTTATGAAGTTAACCAAAGCATCAAGAACCTCAACTCAAAGCAGTCCTGATTCAAGACTTCTAGACTAGAATATGACTTAACTAGAATATGAAATTTGCGAATGCTCTATTCAAAATGTGAAAGATCACCTTCACCAGAATATCCTCTGTATTCTATCAGACATTGGTGTGTTGAACTGAAGTTCGTCTTGAAACCTGGTCTTCTGCTGCTTTCTTAAGAAAATTGCCTGGTAAATTTTCAATGATGCGATAGATGCTTCGACTAAAATTACGTCTAATTCTTTGAAAATTCCAGGAAAAACATCTCAAGTAAAAATTTAAGATCATAAGTTCGCACGATCCACTTGACAATATCGTTTCTTCAAACATCTCATCCCGAAAAATCCTCTTGCAACAAGACGATTGTTTAGCGAGACGGGAGACAAGTCGCAAAGTCCTGTTGAAAGGAAATATTCCTATCGTCAAAATAATTAAGATTTGATAAGAAATATTCCCTAATATTATTATAAGGTATAGTAATGTTTTATTCCTGTAGCGTTTGACTTTTCAGTTAGGTAATTTTCATCATCAGCTTGAAAAAATTAAGGTCCGTTCACGCTTTATGCCCGAAGTCAATATCAAACAGTGATTTTCTGTGTATAATAAAGCAATTCGTGATTTGCTTGAAAATTTCTCACTGTCCGAATCAAGAAGATCGACTCATTCACCAATGAATTTCTTTGCACACAATTCTGCACGCTGTCATCTGGCAGCCCAAGTTCAGACGAGGGAAACAAATCAGAGCGAAACAAACTTCTTCTCACAGTCTAGACTACAGCTGCAATATGCTTGGCTGTATGAGCAGTTTGACGGGTTCTGATTTCGAATCTTCTTTAACGCGGCAATAAATAGAGCAATTTATGACCAGGCCAAATTTTTGAACCAGAAATTTTTTCCAACGCACAATGCGAATGAAACACCCATTTCGATGGCAAATTCTAATAATTTCTACGAATTTTCGAATTGTCAACCTTTCGTAATAATTTGACAAATTGTACTTGACACTTCCTTGCAGATTTGACAGATTTAGTTCGAAGATGTTTTCTCCACGAAGCTAAGGTGTCGCTTTGATTCAATCATACCCGCGAAATTCGGCATTGATGCAGTTCCTAGACGCCCTAGCTCCTTCCCTGTGCACTAAATATGCTAAAAATAGGTGTTTTGAAAGCAGACGAATTTCCTGGAACTGCCTTTAGAGTGTTAATGCAAGTCATTCCACAAATGTCAACCCTAGAGATATATCGAATTTTCTGTGGCTAGCTGGCAAACCCCTTTCTGTTGGATGACTCCACTTATTTGCTACTATATTTCGGGAAATACTGCTGGGACTTTCAATGCATAAGGGGGGCATTGGACTCACAGTCTCAGTAATAGTTGGGTTCTACATCAACCCCGTTGTGTAATTAAAGATCCTTGATGTGAGTTAGTACCTTATTAGCAAGTAATGGAGGCACCTTTCATTGGATTCCAACTTTTGTCTTGAGATTAGGCTGGTTCATGATACTTGGAGAGACTTATAGATATTTTCGCTGATCAATGATAGACACCGATAGACGTTCTGTGCTGAGCACAAAAATTAAATTTAGAGATAGAGTTGTCCGGCGTTGTCGTTACTGCAGATTCAGGTTTTGATGATTTTATTTATTTTACTATGCATTCCGAAACGTAGTTGTGAACTTCATGTTTGTAAGCACCAAAAGCTACTTGTACCACATTTTTCTGTCTGATCCTAATTCGATGACACGAGTCTGCCGGTAAAGAGAATTCTGAGTCATCCTTACCATTAAAGATAAGTCTTTATGAAGCTTGAATTTACCTTTGATTATTTACTTCCGAGTCCATTGAATCAGGTGTTGCCTGTTCTACTTGATGGAAATTTAAATTAATCACAAGATGAAAGTTTGTTGTGTTATTAATAAATTCTTCGGAATATTGACCAATGTCAAAATACTTCTTTAAGATACATTATTTGTATATTCTAAATTACGTAATATCGCGCTCCCGACATACTCAAATATGACAAAGAATGCTATGAACAATTGAGCTGATAGAGCAAGAAGACAATGAGGGTCAATTTTGTGTTCAAATTACATTAAAGTTACAAGAGAACAACAAAGCAATTTTTAACAATTAGATGGCAGAAGAAGAAGAGAAATCAACAACAACAAAAAGCTCATGATAAATCTCACATCCACACAATTGCAAATAAAACAATAATTGAAAACTCGCCTTAAATAATTGCATTATTCCGGTCATGCTGGCAAATAGTCAGTCTAATAATGAAAAATTTGTTTAAACAGAAAATATTTACTATCTGTGGGCTGTTTGGTATAAGAAGCAAATTAGTAAGCATCAAAAAAAATTTATTAACGTGCAGATAAGAATTTCTGAACACTGAAAAATCCCGGAGCAATTCGCACTGTTAATATTGTTAACACAACTCTAAGACCACATTCTACACCTTCTCACCTATTTCTAATATCTACTAATAATCGCGTATGCTAATTTTATTAATTTTCTCTTATTTTCGTTTTGTTGGAATAGCACTCACACAGCTACTTACAATGAGGAGGAAGGGGCGCTTAAGATATTTTTACGTGGGCGGCCCATCGTCTTGTACGCGCCATCCGATGTCCGCGACAATTTCGACATCTCCAAGGTTTTACCGGCTCCAAACCGAAAGTTAAAATTGGATTGGGTAAATTACATAATTGCACTTCTTACATATAAATTTCGTCTAACAATCGCCGGCTCAATTCCATATTTGGATTTGCGACTTCTTTCCTAGGAAACGATATCGCGAATTTTCGAGTATTAACGGATTACAATGTAATTTAATTGTTTCAGGTTTATGGATATCGCGGCAAAGATTGTCGCTCCAACTTGTATCAATTGCCAACTGGGGAGATGGCTTATTTTGTTGCCGCTGCCGTTGTCTTATATAATCCGGACGAACAATGTCAGCGGCATTACTTGGGTCATACGGATGATGTGAAAAGGTAGGCGAGCTAATGTAATTGCATTTAATTGATATCTTCACGCGGATTATTTGATTGGATAATTGACGCTTCGTTATTGTTGATTTTTTTTGCTTTTTGCTCTTTTCAGTTTGGCTATTCATCCGAATAAGCTTCTAGTCGCAACGGGTCAAACAGCCGGACATGATCGTCGTGAAGCACTGGTAAGTCCGATCATATTCGCTGTATCTATTTTATCTTTTTACAATTCTATCCAAAAACCGATTATTATTATTCAAACCTAATTAAAAAGCATAAGGATGATGTTGGAAAAGCATCTTCTGTTACAACGTGGGGAATACCCCTCCCCTCTCCCCTATTTTTTAGAGTCAAGTTTGAGGCTGGCTTTGTTGAAATCAAGGTTCTGGTAATGGCAGAAGCCGCATGAATTCTGCGGCCACTTTTGACGTTTCGCGTATGAGCACGAACAAAATGTTAAATAAATAACTTAACTGTCACTTTGATCACTTGCCAGTTACTGGTACACAAATTTTATCCTCCACTTTTTCGATGATACATTTTGCTTTGGCCAACTTATGGTCATGGGTGCGACGCTCATTAAATGAGAGTGGACTCGATATCGACTCACTGACTCGCTGCACTAATTGCAAACGTGTACGTGTGCACTACAAATAAATTTGACAGCTGTGTCGTTAAGCAAACCAGTTTAAAATATTATAACGTATAAAAGATAAAAGCCTCAAATTTAAGATTCGCCATATTTTAAATTTATTCCACCATTAATATGTTTCCATTCATGTTTGGGCTTCTAAAGGACACACTAGCCAGACTAGGATTGCGAAACAATGGGACAAAGAAGAGTACGTGCATAAGTAGGGCCTCGAAATTTTTTGGGCGATAGAGTTTAGAAGATCCTTGCCGTTGCGTATAATTTGTACAGATTACGCACAAGTATGAATATCAGTTCTAAGTTAGTTTGTAGTTTTATTTTTCTAGCATGCATAATTTAAATAAAAAAAAAATTCAGCTTTATATTGGTCTGATCCTTGTTGAATTATTGGTTACAGTTCATGTGGTAACCAAAAGACCAAGTAACCGGCTTTCATAAAGAAAACATGAGTTTTGAATATATAATATAGCCGTCCCGACACCATAAAATGTTATTCATTATTTTACCGAGTGAACGTACGAACAGTCAAGGCTAACAATTATATTTAGTAACAAGGGACTCAATAAATTCTCTTTGAACTACAAAAAAAAAACAATAATTAATGACCTTCCACTCAAAAGCGATTACAATCTGAAAATAGTTAACAACATCAACAAAATTAGCTGATGCACGCGAAACTATCAATTGTACTGCGATAGTTAATTCAGGACTTATTTAACTTTATTTCAGCCGCACATACGAGTTTGGAATTCAGTGTCCTTGGCTACAGTGGCTGTAATTGGAGCGGGCGAATTCGCTGGTTCAGTGAATTGCATTTCATTTAGTCGAGCCGATGGTGGATCTCTTCTCACCGCAATCGATGATTCCCCTGAAAAAGTCATTTCGGTATGGGATTGGCAAAAAGGAGAGAAAGGAATTCGAATTACTGAAACACGGGTGAGTTATTATCTACACCCTCTCCAGGCTTTTTTTGTAATAACCTTAAAAGCCAACGCCTCTAGTGGATAAATTATGAGTAACTCGTATGTTATTAACAATGCATTAAGGACATATGACTTCGTAGAGTTACCATTAAAATCTGTTTAGGGGTACAAGTGGTACGAGGATTTTTTTTCTACCACTTCAAGGTTGACCAGCAAACACAAAAATGAATGATTATCTTTTATCGATTGAACGTATGCTTCGATAGCATTCAAAATTAATGAGGTGTTCTGTGTTCTAGTGTTCTGTCGATACGGTGGTAGCTGCGGAATTTCATCCTTTGGATCGAACTCAAATAATAACAGTTGGAAAGGGCCACGTAGCATTTTGGACACTTGACCAGAATGGCACCTTGTACAAGCGATTGGGCGTTTTTGAAAGCCGTGAGAAACCAAAATATGTTACATGTATCGCATTCACTCAATCAGGCGATGTAATTACGGGCGATTCGAATGGCAACATTATAGTTTGGGGCCGAGGAACAAATACAATATCCAGATTTTTCAAGTAAGTCCTTAAAGCGTACTGAGCTATGGCAGCTTTTTTCCAGCTTGAACAATTATTTCATGCCTACTTGCTGCGTCTCTTTCAGAAAAGTTCACGATGGATCAATCTTCAGTTTGTGCACCGTAAAGGATGGAGGACTGATTTCAGGAGGTGGGAAGGACGGCCGTCTTGTTCTGTTCGATCCAGAGATGAACAAAACCGGCGTAGAAGGCTTTATTGAACCACATTTCGGAGCTATTCGTGTGGTATCAGAAGGCAAAGGATCACAACTGCTAATTGGCACCACACGAAATTGTATCCTGATTGGATCTTTTGATTTGGGCTTCAATCCAGTGGTAATGGGTCATGTGGATGAGCTATGGGGCTTGGCTGCTCATCCGAATATGGCGCAATTTGTGACGGGCGGTTTCGATCAACTGCTACAACTTTGGGACTCGTTATCGCATTCCGTCGTGTGGAGCAAGGATATCGGCGAACAAATTCAATCGTGCGCATTCTCACCGGATGGTGAGTTTATTGCTGTTGGCGGGATTACAGGTCGTTGGATGGTCTTTGATACGACATCGAGAGAATTGTTGGCTCAACTAACTGATGGCCAAGAGCCAATTCAAACAATTAAATTTTCGCCGGATGGACAGTTCTTAGCAATTGGATCGCGTGATAATTCTGTTTACGTTTACCAGATAAATGGCAGCTCAAGACGATTTGCTCGTGTTGGAAGATGCTCGGTATGTCAGAGGTCATTTTTTGTACAGAAATATGATTAATGTTTTATTTTTCAAGGGTCACTCGAGTTATATAAAACATGTAGATTGGTCAGAAGATAGTCAAGTGATACGTAGCAACTCAGGAGACTACGAAGTTCTATTTTGTAAGTATTCCATAATATCTTAGTTCCAAGTTATGTAGCAAATTAAACCGAAATTTTTGAATTGGAATGAGGCATTTCCCATGCAAACAACATGGCACTGCAGTCTCTCCCACTACTCTGGGTATTCGAGATAGCATCCTGCAGTATGTTGAACGAGCACTGGAAGGATTTAATTGACTCGTTCTACGTTAGGTAGACACTGAAAAAAATCATATCCTAACTCACCTAATCACCACAGAGCCATCCCCCTAACTTGACCTCGGACCTTCAACTCGGAGCAGAATGCTATTTCGTACTTATTTTTATGCTATGTCATAGTGACAGCGGTACCAGATGGGTCACAGGATGTTTGAGGATTTTTCATGTAATGCTGAACTCATCCTAGATTTTTATGCAAACATTTTGTATATATTAATTTGTGTTACTAAGCTATTTAATTATGCTCTGAACTTATTATCGTCCTATTAATTTTAAATATCTGTCCCTAAACATTAACAGGGAACGCAAGTACATGCCGTCAAATAACAGCGCCTACATCGCTTCGCGACGTTAAATGGGCTACGCATAATTGTACATTGTCCTTTAGCTCGGTTGGAATATGGCCGGAGAATGTTGACGGTACTGATGTCAACTCAGCGGCGCGTAGTAACGATGGCACTCTTTTAGTCTCTGGCGATGACTTTGGAAAAGTCAAATTGTATACTTATCCTTCAGCACAACCAAAGGTAACTATGACTAATTATCCCCCATTAATTTGTATCTGACCTTCAGCAATTTTCGTATCCTTGACAGAGTTTATGCCACTCATATGATGGCCATAGCAGTCACGTCACCTCGGTCGAGTTCTTGTGCGATGATACTCGAATTATTTCCACAGGTGGTAACGACACTAGCGTAATGCAATGGACAGTAATCTAAGGGAAACAAAACACTATACACGCCTTCTTTTTAACTTAAACTTAGACATTTTTAGTGTTCATGACGTAATTGTTCCACTATTCTGGCATTTTTATTCTATGCAATGAAATTTTTCGATGAAACCTAATAACGAGTGAAAAACTCAAATTAAATTTGAACATTTAATAGTCCTAACGTCGAACAGCGAGTGCTTCATGAACATATAAATGCGTGCGATAAATAGAAATTCTGTATTTGAACACTAGCCGAGAAAAAAAAAGGAGAAGATGCAGAAATGAAAGGAATTTGCTATGATTTCTGTCGTGCCTTAAACAAGAATTACACTAGGCGAGAGCTTTTAATTCACAGGAAATAAAACACAATCAATTTGCTACAAATATTTTCGGGAATTTCGAATAGCATCGATTTGATAAAATATTTTTCGTAAGGCGCAAAAATACACAATGAACAGTAGAGAAAGGGAAGATATTATCCTTACGGATAACGATAAATTTCCATAGCATTTAGCATTTGAATAAGATTATGTTTGTATTGTTTATGAATAATTCGCAGCTATAATTATTATTATTTTTTTTCCCGTTCTTGTAAAGCAACAACCAATAGACGGTATCTAGCAGCTCTAGTTCAGATTCAGAAACGTTAAATTACTCTTTATATATTTATGAGATTCTAATAGTCCTTGTTTTTAATATAGTTTCGCGAAGGTTGGGTGCCTTCAGCACAGTTATATTGTGTCTTTTGCTTTTAAATGATTACAAATGCAGTCTGAGACGAATGTTATATTGCACTTTGTCGAATGCAGACACAAAATTATAGTCCTATGATCAATATTAACTGTATTAATACTATAGCATATTATTGTAACAAATATTAAATCTCTTCATTAGTCCCGTGTACATTCCATGTGTAATGTGATTTATATGCTCTGTCCACTATACACACACAAACGTTGTAACTAAAATAAATTCTTTTATGTTATACTTGCAAGCGAGATATTTTCTCGTAGTGTTGTAGTCCTTTTACAATAATTCCTGCGTTGTTGCGTATGAACACGTGGTGTGTATTATGTTCGGAAATATTATATATTTATGAAATAAATTTCTTTACAATAAATGTATTAATAATAGTTCACAAGCAAGTCCTTTATTTGTTCATCCGTTTTTTTTTTATTCTTTTTATGTTGTCCTGGCGAATTCTATTAAGCAATCGTATACAAAACGAAACGAAAACGTCAATTAGAATTCCAAAGTAAATTCGATTTCAGGATGTGCATGATACTGAATCATGTCAGAAAGAAAATTTCAATTGAATCACAGAGCGATGCTTATCTACCGAAATATTTCGATAAATTTGTGGGTAAGTATTCGTGGGCTCACAAGTAAGCTGCGAAAGCCATCAAATGATTATAACAGACGGGAAAAGTCCAGATAGCTCGTCAGGGGCGGGTGGCTTTCAAGCAAGCAAACTGAGGACTCAAGGGGAATCCTCAAGTTAATAATTACTTTTATAACTTTGGAATCGGGCTGGAAATTGAATCGAAAAAATGTTCCAAGGTCCTCTGCTGATACCGCGGGTAACACTGACTCGCTTCCTGCGTCAACTTAACCCCGAGGAAAAAATTCTTCTTTTTGAATTGGTGTAGTGTAGCCTAGTACCTGAATATTCTTAGAAGTATTTCGAAATAGTCTCGTTATAATTACGATTTTTCACTATTCACTGTTTCCTCGTAACTTCAACAATCGAAGAAATCGTTTGGTAAAGCCAATTCAACTTCCTTAATCACGGACCTTAAGCCGATAATCATTTGCTTCATTTAAGTAATATTAAATCACTTCAAATGGCTTCTACTTTCTACTTCCAAAGTAACGAATGGCCTACGCACATTTCAAGACAAGAAATGTAATTATTGATAACTTCTATTTACACTTGCCAGAAAAAGTATCCGTACAACATCAAAAGAAAGCAATATATTAGGAAATTCATGCCCAAAAAAGCTGCGACATATAAATATCTAAGCAAAAAAATTTATTCATTAATGGAACTATCTTTTCTCTGAATTTTTCCTGTGGTATTCCCTTAAAAACTAGATTTTACAAAATAAAAACAAAACAGCTTCACTCAAATGAACCAGAAAATAATTCAAATATTTTATTACATATCGGGCCTTAATAGCTTGTCGGATAACCTTTTCTCTTAAGGACATCCTAAAATCGATTTGGCATGGAGTGTACCAATTTGACTGTGTCCTGCCTGGTAATTTTGCCTCATTCGTCGATGATGACGTTTTTCAGCATTTCCTTCGAGGTTATGCTGTGCTGACGGATCTTGCGCTCAAACAAGTCCCACAAATGCTCAATGGAATTAAGGTCTGGGGATTTGGGCAGCGTAAACAGTTGATGTTTTGTGTTGTAGAGCAACCAAAGCTTCATATTGTGTGCTGTGTCCTTGGGATTATTATCTTGCTGAAACCGGAAATCGTCACAAAGCCTCAACTGCTGAACTTTTTAGTTTAAATTCGCCTTCAAAATATCAACGTAACCGTATTGATCCATAGTTGATTCTATAAACACAAGTTGGCCAACTGCTTCTGGTGCAATACACCCCAGACCATCACACCACCGCCACCATGTTTCGCAGTTGGTACAAGATTTTCTTTTGCGACGGCAAAAGTGCTCTTCCGCCACACTAACTTTCGTCCTTTAATGCCAAATGTGCTTTCGCCCGAGAATAGGACCTGTTCCTAAAGTTCTGGTAGCTTGTTTATATATTTTTTGTGAAATCCACACGTTTCTTCCGGTTCACTTCCGAAACGTAAGGCTTCTTACGTGCTATGCGTGAGCGATATCTATTTCTTTTTAGTATTTTTCGTAAGGTATCTTCGTGGAGAACCTTGCCAATAGATTCTTTTGATATTTGTAATAATTTGGGAAGCAGTTACTCGAGAATTCGCGTTCTTTCAGTATGAAGGGTCCACCACAACGAGGCTTTGACATAATCGAACCAGTTGTATTAAATTTTTTCACCACATACTGCACTGAAGAGCGAGTTCTGCCTACTATTTGACCAATTTCGCCGTAAGTTTCCCCTCTCTCCTCAGCACTGATTTCGCTAATTTTAGGCGTCATTATGTATTCTAGTGCGCAAAAAATTAAAACAAAATACAACTTAAAGTAGAACTATTTTCGAACCTTAAAAACATTAATATGCGTCTGCATGTCATCGCGTAACATGGAGAATTTCCCGCTTTGTTCTGTACGGAAACTTTTTGTGGTCTATTGTGTTGCCATAAATTGACATTGTTTGAGTTTCAAGTCTTTTTGAATAGTATTATGAAACATACTGGGAATCATGCAAAAGTGTAGATTTTATGATATTATAAAAGAAAGCATTCAAATTAAGTGGACATATCCTTTTTAATACAGCGATAACTTTGTTATCTTGCATATACGGATACTTTTTCTGGCAAGTGTATATGCTCCGGTATTCTTCAATCGTGTTGTCAAATCAATTTCCCTCAAACTAGCTTCCTTCATCAATTTCACTACAAATCACTGCCTGGATGTTGTAATTGAAGAAGGCAGTCGATATAGCCCGGAATACCATCCACAAGGGTGTAAAGAAACAGAGTAGGATCGCACTGCCACCAACGAGACGATCATGAACAAACTGTACGTGCAGGAAATCACTGTGCGTATTTCTGGGAAAACAAGCTCGTCGATTGAAACGGTCCTTGTTTAAGGAAACGAGATCAGAGAGTGGCGTTATAAAATATGATTGTCTCCATTAGTTTCTAATGCAAGGAGCAGGAGAAAATGTGTTTTTTTAATCCAGACGTCGCTAGGTTCGCTTCTCATGTTGTCCATTTTGAAAATGAGTAAAAATCTCATCAAATCAGTTATCTGCGATCAGGTGCTGGCGTCAAGTTGGCTTCCAACATTGCTGTGATTTTCACACGAATCACTTCCCTCTATTGTGACAGTGGGCAGAATTTATTCTGGTGTATCACCGTCTTGAGATCTTCGCATAAAGTATAGAAGATCGACAGGATTAGGACACGAAGTAATCAATTGACGTCGCAAATTCAGGATACAAAGAATACCTGGGAAAGGGATAGACGCTGCTTATTCTCCCTGAATGGACCGCCTAAGGACCCTGTTAAAACTGAAAGTCGAAGAAACACCTTTTTGACGTAGCTGCAAATTGAAACTGTTTTCAGTTATTTTCTGGGAAAATATAGACCAATGACAGATGGTAGCAACCACACATGGTGTTGCAACTTTGGACCTCGCAATTTTCCTGGATCCCCAATAATGAGGGTGCTGCCGATTGGTCATATCGTTCACGCGAAACCAGCATGGATGAACACTTGCACGTTGCTCCCCAGATTTCGATGTTAAAACCCAAAAATGTATCGCATTAATGCGTGTTAAACAAGGTTCCATCCAACATTCTAAACTGAGTAGATCTAGAATCAGTCAATCGGTCAGAAATACAGACAATTTCATATCCTACATTTCCTGAAAAGCAATTTAATGAAAACACCAAATTGTTTCGCGTATACCATAATAAATGGTATTCGCCAGTGTTTTTTTTATTTTAAAAATCTTAACATCTTTACACGGAATAAATTAAGATCTTGGACGTTCCTTCTTTTCCTTGTAGAGGGCGAGAAGTGACACGTTGGCGACCTTAACAACCTGCAATTGATAAAATACCAAAAGTTATTTCCATCGAATAAATGAGCAATATCTCGCAACATGTCTATTTTCCAAAAGTTAATATACTATTTATCAGATTCAGATTGTTTGGAATTGTTAAAATCACTTTAAATCATAGGATTGGCTTCTAAAACAATTTTCATCATAGTGTATCGTTAGTTTGGGAAAATCTCTTCATAAGTCAACATGTCTCGCACTCACCTTAAATCTGACTCCGGGAATATCACCGACGGCATGACCCTTACGACCGAAACCGGCAACTAGGACTTCATCGTTTTCTTCAATGTAGTTCAAGCTACCGTCCCGTGGTACGAATGCTGTTATCTTTTTGCCATTCTTAATCAATTGTACACGAACGCACTTCCTGATAGCAGAGTTGGGCTGTTTAGCTTCAACGCCTCTAAAGGAAAAGGAACAAATCTTATGAATAAATTCTGGGCGTATATGTGAGAGAATTCAAATAGGGATTTTGTATTGCATTGCAAGTTTATAGACGTCATTTAAATATGAGAAACAAATAATTCACTTAAGTTGTGATCTAAACTTTTGTTTGAAGTTAGAGTTCAGCCTTCTTGATGTTTGAATCTGATTGAGTTTTTGATATTTTGGTATACTGGACAATATGAACGCTTTTAATATTATTAGTAATATCAACGTTAGATCCATTGAGAATAATTTTCGAGAACGATGTTAAAAAAAAAAATACCCCAAAATCAGAGAAAACCCGAAATCCGCTGCTCATTTATTCAAGGAAAGCTTAAGGGTCCTGTGAAAATTTTAAAGGGGGAATAGAGGAAGAATTCATGCTAAATTAACCTTAGAGTTCAGAATCACAACCACAAGTTTATTTATAGGACATTTCAGTGTACTAAACGAATGGTTTACTCATTACAGGAAGAGACCCTCGGGGTTAAGGTGATAGCGAATTAAGAGGACAAAACTGAAGTCTGGGTGGTTGTGAAAAGACAAATGTGTTCACAAGCAATTTCCGAAGCACTCGAACCAGTTTCAGGGAAGGAAACTCCACTCCTGTCCGTAGACTAGTTGCCGTGGTGAAGAAAAATTAGCTAAACATTACAATTAACAAAAACAATATTCGTTGCTACTTTCAATTTCTGGTTAAAATTGGGGAAAAAAAATTGTGGCGTTCAGCGTTTTTCATGGTCGAAATTCTATTT
This sequence comes from Stratiomys singularior, assembly GCA_954870665.1. Taxonomy (NCBI): domain Eukaryota; kingdom Metazoa; phylum Arthropoda; class Insecta; order Diptera; family Stratiomyidae; genus Stratiomys; species Stratiomys singularior. The sequence goes on along the minus strand of OX940881.1, from coordinate 4,054,989 downwards.
AGTAGACAAACGAAAATGTCGAAATTTACTTTGGATACGTTAGTTTTGGAGTATCAAAAGGCCAATCCAGAAACATTAGTCCTATTAGTTATGGTTTTAACAGTATGCAATCAATATCGGCATTTCCAAACAACATTAATCAAGTGTCAAATTGAGAAAATTGCACAATGCCAACAATTACGCGACAAAAATTAAATACTGATGGAGACTGTACTACTCCTCCGCCAAAGTATAATTGTGATGCATACGCTTAGATCCTGCTGAGATTCCCCATGGTATGTATACAAAGTTTGCAGCTGAAGTCATGATTTTTGGAGTTGAAAGAAAGGACACATGCTGGGTCATTTCTTCTCTCAGAATGATGGTTGATGATGCCACCTACATTGCCCAACAATCAATATATATTCTAGATGCTTTTCTTCTCAGCTTTTCCACAAAGCAACGGCTTTCCTCCGTTTAAGGCGTGAACTTGGATAAGACTAGAGCAAATGGAGCTATTTTTTATGTGAACATGAGTTGATCGAGATAGGACAAACATTTTTGATGTATGTGCTGCTTCAGCCATTTAAAAGAAAAACATGCATGATGTTTGTATTACCAAATATAATTTATAAATTTTAGACGCCGCCAAAACGGAAGATTACGACCTTGGGCTAGCAAATGCTTGCACGTATTAAGTGTGAACATTGTACCGCCCGACAGCAGCAGTAAAATATCGCTCAACGGCAGAGTACATCGCCGAATGTCGTACGTTACGCCACTAACAGTGTAGCAATTCTAATTTCTGCCGGCGCCAAGTGAACAAATATTTTCAATTTGCGGACGGCGTTAACGGAAGAAAGGTGCCGTTCGTTTCAGAGCAATTTCGTTATCAGTAAATTTCGCCTTTTCCCCAATATTTTTCATACAACAGTAATTATTACAGTATTTTTTACTGTACCCAGAACTGGAGAATTTTATTCATGATGGCCCGACTCGTGTTGTAGAATTTAATGTATCGAAACGCCCTCCCACAATCCTTTGCATTCCTAGATGAACAGAAAAATTACTCAATTCAATGGACGTAACTCCCCAGACACCGCTAATGCTCTTCCTTAGTGCCAATGTGCTTGCCTGCTTCTCAATGGCGTCCATGTGCTTCGTTTGTTTTAACACCAGCCCAACAAACTTGCTCCAAATAACATGTAAACAAAAGGATTATCACATCTCTATAGTACAAAAAAAGGCTCCGTCGTTGCATTCGTTTTGTGATTACAAGGATAAACGGAGATTTCGACAACTGATTATCGATTCCATGGAATACACTGAATCTCTCATTTCCACTCATCAGAGAACACGTGACTTGTAAACTTCCAATGCGTTTTACAGTATCCCGACGTCTATAAACTTGTTCCAATATTTTTGTGAATGCTGCTTGATTGTCGCACGCCTCACAGTATACTCCTGTGATTGGAATTTCAGATAACACCAAAAACACAGGAATACACTGCAAAACGTACCACAAAGATTTGTGAATTGCACTAGCGGGACACGCCTCTTCCTAACAAAAAAAAAACTACTTACACTTTTTCCAAGACAATTCCTTTAGCGTGAGAAGCGCCTCCGAAAGGATTAGCCTTCCATCTTGTACCCAAATGGGCCTTTTTGTAGTCTTTATCAGCCCATCGTTGATCACGACGGTGATTCACATGTTTACGAGCAGTTCGAAGACCTCGTGGTTTACCTAAAATTTCAAATAACAGTTATTACTCAACTATCGACTTTTATCAACAGTTCCACGACTGCGTTGAACGTTACAAGAACTTCAGTTACTGAATCGACATAATAAACAAAGCACTTCAGAGACAAGTTATACAAAAAAAAAATAGACTTCTGATAACTCGTTTCTGTCGCAATACAAAAGTTAAACAAACGCAGAAATTTAGGGTTATGTCCGCGGCGACTTGCATTTCCACCCGTTTTGATCAGAAAATAGTCAAGGATCCTCTAAATAATGAATGCAAACCGTACAACTCACTAGTGTTGAACAAAATTGGGATACAAAATAAATTAAAACAAACCGATTAACTCACTTTTCAGCGATTTTCCATGACCATGAGATCACGACCGGTAGCAAGCGCAACCGAACTCAAGGAAATGTTCACGGCGTATGACCAAATGACAGGTCAACTAAGTATCGCGACAATATCAGGCATGGAAATTACCCACACGATTGTTAGATTTCCGTGCGAAATGAATTAAGACGTACGGGCTTAAGTTCGTGCAACGTTCACTTTGCGTTTTTGATAAATTTCACGCAATATTTACACAGTTTTTAACAATTTAGCACTCACCCATAATCTATATGTGTACGACTCGGACCGTGGCGGAAGTGAAAGAACGAACAATATCAAACTTCACACATTCGTGAGCTTGGTGACGTTTGGTTAAGAGGAAATTTTCTAGTGCGTTGCAGGTAAGTTCACGTGGAAATGTTGGTTTGGTAATGCTTCGCAGCTAGGTGACGCTAGTCATCTTTGTGGAAATTGAGTTGATTTTAGCTTTACGTGTATTATGACTTCTTTCTTTCTATTCTGGCCGAGAAGTTTTTATTGTTAAGAATTGTATTTTGCTATTTAATCCTCCAATGATTCATATGAATGTCTTGAATAGTAAACGTGTTAAATATTAAACAATGAACGTGTTAAATTTTAAAACTAAAAGTAACGAAGCCACAAGTGCAACAGAATTAATAAAGTTTTCACTGAAGATGCTTTTAGTTGCACAACAGATTTAATGCATATTTCTGCAAGTCTCTGTGCTTTGTGGGCTACAAAACATGCAATCATAATAGAAAAGGAAATTCAGCCCTCACTCATTTGATCAACAAATGAGGAAAATAATTAACGAATAATGGGTTGGAGCATACTCTTTAGATTGTTTAGCGTTTTTTTCTTAACAGGTTGCCTGTACCTTCCGACCTTGCAATGTTACGCGTCCTGGTTATTGTTTATTCATTTGATTTTCATTACTATTTTTACAAGATATGAATATATTTTCGAGGTAGTAATGCTCATTAAGACTGCGATTAAAATTTTAAATAGATTAGCAGATACGAAACACGACGTACAAATTGATACAAATTTTTTAATGTATCTTACGCGGTGCATTGTCAAGGCTGCCAGTTAATTAATCGACCGGGGAATATAATCAATTTTCAAGTTTAAATAAGTGAAATTAAACAACCACTTATTCATTCGAGATAACAAGGAAACTTCCATTCGGAAAATTTTTGGTTATTGATTACAGGAATTCATATGTTTGAAGCATACGTCTTTTGACAAATAATTGATGAATAAACTGTTAATAAATGCACTACTTGGAACCCGGATTCCTATCCGAATACTGAAACGATAATATAAAATATTTAGTAAACAAAACCTTTCATCTAGTATATTTGAAAGAATGGAATGTTTTCTATACAATAGCAACAATTATCGGATAAGATATTTGAAAATCGAAGTTTAAGTTCAAAAGCTTTTTATGAATAAGCATTATCACTTTTACGTTCTGCAGATCTGAAACAATAAAACGTTTCAGTTTTCTGCAGACTGTGATAATTTTCCAGTCTTTGCGCATATGTAACAATTCTGAACATGTTTCTTTCTTGGTAATCTGCGGCCGCCTTGATGTTGATGCTGTGTTGCAACCTTCTGAGCAACAAACATTCCAGCAACCTTTAGTGCTCTGACAAATGAAAGATGGAGGCTAGTTGAAATGGCTTCCCTGGACAGAATATTTATTTTTGTATTTTGTCCTCATAATTTCAAAAGGAAACGATTTCTTTGATATTTCCAGCAACTCTCCCAGTCTTTTTTTCGATACCCTATTGATAAGGACATTCGGGACTCCAATATCAAGCATCTTCATGAAAAGTTGCAGAAACTATTTTTGGATACGCCTAGCACAAGCACTTTCTTTTCATATTCTTCCTAACGCCTTTGCATTGTCTACCCGTTGTATTGTAGTATCGTATTGAGATTCTTGTTTTTTGGTAGGTTATTAAATAAAGAAATAAAGAGGAAAGAATATGGACTGCTTTACATGGGACCTAGCTGACATCTGCTTTTCCGTCTGAGGAATGAAAGTTTATTTGAATATTTGAAACTGAATTTAGAAATTGTCTGAAAAATCCTATAATTACAGCAATTCCAGACTATTTACTATTACCCTTTTTCTGCAGAAAAAATACTGTAGACAGCGCGAACTTGGAAGTTACCTGTACAAATAATGGATCCAAACCGTAATTCTATTGAGTCCGATAGTCCGTAGTGTAAGGCGCATTTATTAGAAACTTTCCAAAGTTGGCTTGAAGCCTTCATGTGCGAATTGTTATATCATTTCAACACATCTAGCGCGTTTGTGATTTTGTTGGCGTCCTACTGATTAAATACGTGTGACCAATATGGTGACGCCTTTGTGACCATCATGGAGCCAAGAGTTATTACCAACATATTAGATTTCTGGTCTTTAATAAATACTAAGCTGAGCAATGCTTCCTTCTTTTGAACCAGCTTGGGATCAGCTTTGTTCAATCTATGCTGCTTAGGGTAACAGGAACTCCACAGAAACTCCAATTTCACTGTCACCTTGACGTTTATCTCCTGAACATAAGCGAACTACCATAGTTACCATGTCATAAATGAAACTCTTCAACACAAATTCCAGGCTCCGATTGACGCCGCATGTGATTAATAGCCGTTGAAATGTTAATTTACCTCCATATGTACATGACTGGCCGCTAAATATTGTATGGAAGTTATAGATTTGATAAGACAGTGCATAAACCTGGCTATCATTTGGTTTTTAGAGAAACGGGAAATATTTGTATTTGAAAAAGTCATTGAATATCACTGACACTGACTTTCACAAAGTTCTTGACCGAGGCACAATACAAAGACGTAAAATCACTCAAAATCTTTCATACAATTCAAAACTATGCTATGTAATTTGTTTTTAACTTTCTGACGGGTAGATAGATATAACTATTGTTTAAGGTAAATAGTAAATTATGAAAAAGTTGTGTCGACCTATCTGTAAATGGTTGGATTATTGATAAGGGATATTGATAATGGAATTAAAACAGATTGCATCTATTTTCATACCAGTATTGATCCTTTACTTAATAGATTCATATTTGTATGGGAAATCAGAAGTGCTTTTGCCTATGAAAAGCTGCCAGAATTAAAGTTTCACCTCTCTTTATGCAAACACAATTGTCCTTTGCTATCCTTGAAACTGTTTCGCAAAAAAACGATAGTCATCCTAGACTGATGCTGTTGTTTTTATGAGTTTTAATCCTGCTTCTGTTCACTTGTCATGAGCATGAAATAGGAGACAACATTCATAGAGGCACCAAAAAAGGACCAAGCAGAAATCGTTCATTGCCAAGTTTCATATCAACGAATGTCTACGCCAAACGATATTTATCTATTGTCCTCGGCTTTTGTTTATCGGGTCACATGCACAAAGGAAATAGAGAACTGAAAGAAAAACAGAAAATTGCCAGAAATACAAGAATCGTTCGAGGACAACTTCCTTTTCGGATGTCTTCAGCCACCTATATACGATGACTATCTATGTGTGCGAGAATGCATTCGCTTGGAAAGAAAAATATGTTGTTGTGTATTGAGTATTTTGTCGCTACAAAAATTTTCCGAAATTTTCCACACACTCCGTTTTGACCCGGATCCTTTTCGGGCAAAGTTTATAGAATATTTAAAGAGCATAAAATTTACAGTGACAACGGCCATGAGAATGAATTTTAACAGATGACTCATTTGTGTTTTAATAGGAACAAGAAGTAATGGCACCACCACGAAGAACTTTAGATGCGAAAAAGGATCTGATTTGGCACACTCCAACACGGATCGTTCTCATATAGCAATAAGCAATATACGATTGAGTTAATATTTAGGTCAAAATGTATGATTGGTAAGAACTGAGATAAAATGAAGCCAAAAATATTTCTTCGGATTTGTCGTAGAACATAATTTGCAAACGAAGTTGCTAAAAGTTAGCTTTAATGTGCTTAATTTAATTGTGAATTTGTTTTTGATGTTTGTCGGTACATAGGAAATATAATGTTGTTGTAAATTGAGGATGAAAAAATACGCACGACGCTTTTTAAAACAATGCATCACAAGGAAGTTTCGGTTCCTTTGCTTGTGCTAACAACTTTTCTCACATACTCCAGCAATTTCCAAATAAAATACAAATATTAGATAAAGGAAGTTATTTGATTCCTTAAATGCCTCTATTCGTTACGTTTTGCTTCTGTAAATTTTAAGTATTTCTTTTCGGTAATCTCCATTTCTTAAGTCAATAGTGCCTCGTTTTGTAATCCTTTTCCTCTATAATGTCTGTTTTTTTCAGAAGAGGGAAATTGACAAACCAAATGCTCCTCTTCACGAAAAGGATCCTATCCACACCATACATTTTTTGATGGGCGACGAACTCCGCTACTCACCCTTCAATTCTGTCCTCGATCCCAGCAAAGGTTTTTTTGTTTCCGAAAACCATCGTGAGCCGGGTTGTGATTATGAAATTTAGTGATGATTAAGTCATGAAGTCTAGTCAGCAAATTCGGCCTTTTTCGACACCAAAATAACTCCTTATTTTGAGGAGATTTGCAAATTAATAGATATGAAAAATATTTTAAAGCTAAAGGAGAGAACGCCTCTCGTACTACTCATGAATAACTTACAAAATCTGACACTGTAAGGACTTTTTTCAAAATTTTTGTAGATTTAGCCCTTATTTTTAGATTTTCTTAATATTTTTATTCTTTTTTTCAAACTAAATATTTGCTGTCTTCCATTTTCAATTGCGTCGCTCCGGAGTTATTATCCTGTGTTTAGTTAGATTCATACAAATTAAAGTAAGATAAAATTTCTATGAAAAAGAAACTCCTTTGCAGCTATGATGAATTCATTTCAATTCAAGAATTTCAATGATTATCATAATTGGGGGTTATTTGTCTCCTGATATTCATTCTCATCGTATTAATTTTCATATTCTATGGAATTATGCGTTAAATGAATTGCTATTGTTCGGTAGAATTACGAATTCATGGCATGTATTCATAATGTTAACTATACGTAAAAATTCACTAAAGTACAAGAGAAAAAGTCCTCGTTGAAAGCACCATTTGCTATCAATACTACGAACAGCAGAATGAATTAATTGAAATAAAAGCGTACCATGAATGAATGCCACAAAAGCTTGCAGCTGTCCTTCACCTGTAAGGTAAGCAATTTAACATTATACGCGCAGACTAAGCATATTCTAAGCATTACGCAGACAGCCGGATTCTGAAGGATACGCCGAGCATGAGAAATAAAAACAATCAATTCCTTTCCTTCTAAAGCTTTCCCGTGGCGATGGTTGGTTGCTTTCTGAAAAGATTGACTACCATCCCTTGAGGTCTGCACGTTACCGAATGCTACCTCGAATTTCTCAACAAAAGCGTAAAGAATTATTTGCATGGATAAAAGTTGGAATTGAGTGTGAATATTCAACTCGAGAATGTGCCACACATGAACGATCCTTTCAACTTCACCCAATTGAAGGTCGATGTCGACGTTCCATAAACACATACAAATTGATATGGAGTGAGTCGTCTCAAAGTCTGAATGGAATCTAACAAGCAGGTCCATGGAGCCACCACAGGCACGAGCAGACTTACTTTGATTATTGTGTTGTACTCGCACAGTGTAATTATGTTGGATACGATGGCAATATGCCGGAGAAGGATAAAAGGGTAGCGGGGATTCCTCTGAGCTTGATAAAGCTACAGACAGCATGTCGACGTTTCGAAGGATTACAGTGTACATTGTAGCAAGTGGAAAAGGAAATGGCAGGAATGTAATGCACATAAGTGAAATATATGTTTTTCGTAACAAGTTGCAAATTCACTAGTAATGGAAGTTATGGTTTATTATTGTCAAAAATGTTCTTAGTTCTTTTGGCATGTGAACATATCCCAGAAAATTTGATAGAAGATCAGAATTCGGATTTTCCAGATCGAATTCATACACAACGTAAAGTTTTAATTTGAAGTCGACATGAATGAAATATCCTTTTAAATAAAGTGTGATTATATTCGGTCGTTAAGAACTTCAACGCTTGTTACTCTCGCTGATGATTTTTACTTCAAAAATATATCCCTGTCTAGATTCCTTGACTCTAAATGCGCGAAAGCCGAGAGAGAAAAAGGATCTAAGCCGAATGAAGACATTCCCGCGAATACTATTTTCAATGCAGTTGAACTAGGGAACATCTAGCACACTGTAGATCCGTCGTGACAAGCTCGGGCAATTTTTCCACATAGCTTTATTGAAGTTTGACCCCACTTTGGGGTGGTTTACTTTAGGACAGAGTCCGTTCTCCTTCGTTTCGGGCCAACTTAATGAACACACGAAGGGTCCTAAAATAAATTGAGGATGGAGACTACCAAATGAGAATGCAGAAGACTACCCAAAATAATATCCAGTAGAAGCTTCAAATTTCGAAGCTCTTCCTCGACGTCTACGACGAGAAGAAAATCAAACCATGCGTCGGGATGGACTAGAGAGAATTAAAGGTCTTTACTGCGGTACGCATGGACCATTTCACACTCAGAGATGCAATGCCTCGTTGGGATCATATTTTTTGTCAACAAACATGAAGAGCGAACTGTATTTAGAGGGTCTGCGGACCCTCTAAACACCGCGCAAAGCGCAGGGACACTGTGCACAAGGGTCACCAGTGGCTACTGCGGAGCATTGTCAGCACAAAAGATGAGACAACCTGGGTAGGACAACTTCTTTTCGTCAAAGAAGGATAGGCAGTGCAGATCTTGAAGTTTTTAGGAATATTGAGCTACTTCAAGTGCTGAAGGAAAACCCAAAAGAGGGTCGGATTACAATCTATAGATTGTTCAAACAACGAAACCTCCTAAGCATAAATTTCTTTTGACAAGGGAATACTCAACACAACCGGAAAATACAAATGAAGGAACGCGACTAAAATTCCAAAAATTCACACCTTGAGTCCTAATAAATTTCACGTTTTTGAAATTCGCATCGATGTTTATGAAAGCGATTATCATTAAGAAACTAGAAAAAACAAAAACAATTTCATACACTACTAAATTTTCTTTTTAAATTGCTTTCGTTAATCTATAAGTGAAATATGATTTGTTTACATTCAATTCGAAATGAGAATTGAACATGTAGTAACGAATATATCAACTTTTTCACCGTGACTGTGTGCTGCCCGGCGTACGAATCTAAGCTTTCTACATAAGCAATTGCAGGAATTCCACTCCGTGAGCCCGAAAGCTCATCTATGTAGTATGTGCATGAGTATTTTTAGGAAGACCACTCTTCTTCCTCGACACACTATTTTCTGCAGGAGCATGTGCAATTTTCAATCAAAATTCGCCACACAGCAGAGTGTAGTGTTGCCATAGTGTGTGGGCGTAACGCCGAGCTGTATGTAAGATTGGTATTTTCGGCATTTTATCGCACTATAATTTGTGTTATGATAGAAAGTATTCGTTGATTTGAAAGAAACGTCCTCGAAAAATAGCTCTGGAATACAGCTGTGTCAGATTAAGCCTAAACGAATGCAAGAGACCAAAGAATCGAGGTAACGTTCTCTGTATTGCGAACTAGTTGAAAGGATCCGGGTTTGAATTCCATGTGACAAACACAAAAGCTCATTTCCGCGTGTGCCTGTAGTGCTGTAGGTCAGGCAAATTTGCGAGTGCTGGTGTCCTTCGAGACGTTCGGTGTCCAAAGCGTAGCGAACGTTCATATAACCCAGTGTCGAGAGAATGAATAACCTCAGTCCAAGTTCAGACACGAGATTCGCAACACATCTCCGAAACTTTAAGGATAGTATCAAGTGGCAAGAGAATCAGCAGCAGTAAATCCGAGAAAGCGATTCTATCAAAACAAATCCTTCTTCTTTTCCCTCTATCCCTTCGCCTCTGCTCTTGCCCCTATTCCAATCTTATCTCAAAAACTGTAGCTTCGAAAGTCCTCGAATCCTTAATCTTTTGTGTTAACATCTAAATAGTGTACAATATACTTGAGTGCTGTAATAGTGAGATCAAATCATTGCCTTCTGATTGGATAGTGAAAATTTTCATCAGTTCAATCCACCGCCTCAAGTTCAGCGAAGCGCAATTGTTCTTCCTTTAAGGAAAAAGTGATAGAAATTCGGGCATCGTTGCTATAAAATTACTTCGACTCCGAATAATTAATTGACTTGCCTGAAAAGTTGATACTCGCATCTTGTTGAAGTTTTCAGTTTTTCGACAAAGAAAGAGCTTAATTGAATTACGTACTAATAGTTAGTGTATTGTGAAAGATAATTCGGTCTTGTTTCCAAGTCAGAGTGCTCGAGATTTGAGAAAGTTTAAATTTATTGAAATTGCAATCGCATAATCAACAAAACCTACGTGACATTAATAGAAGATGGCAATTAGCTCAAACTTTGGTGCCGCCGATAGTATTGAATTAACACCAATGAGTAAACAAACGAAAGGAAGTTTAAGTCTCACCCCGAAAATGAAGCGTGCGGCTGCATCGAAGAAGCTGCAGTTCTCCACACCCGAGTATAGTATTACGCCGATATCGACAATTCCAGGTCCTAGTAGTCGTTTCACTTTGCCAAGCCGCAAAAGGTAAGTACAACCACTTAAAAAATGAAAAGGTCCTACTAGCTATGAATAAATTACAAATGTTCTGGAACAGGGACCGCCAAAAGTTTGTTTATAGTTACACAACTAATTGAAAAAATTCTGTAAATTCAGGCAAGACTATAATCAATGGAACGTATGCTAGAAGCTATCGTGCAAAATACCTCATTCCATTCATTCTGTCTCATAAACTCTTCAAATTAATCCCGAATTTGCTGTTCTGAGGACTCCTTCATGGATTCCACTATGCAGTTCAACATAAATTAATGTTTCCTGGGAAAGGATAGGGAAACGATATTATATTTATTTTCCTTTTTCTAATTTTAACAATGCAATATATAGATAAATGCAATGCAACGATAAATACCATATTTGAAAATCCATAAAATGCATTTTCGCATGGTTTTCATGTATAAAACCAATCAGAAATAATTTATTTCTCTCCTATCCATTTTCTTTTTTCTTAATCGTAAGTATTATTTGAGTTATCATTAATCATGACTTGAGCTCATCTTTATTATTTTAGATATCATTAATCATAATCCCAAAAGCACTGCGACCCTGCCAAGAGCCATAATTTAACTTTTCTTGAAAGTAAGACAATTTAATATTAACTTGGTGAATTTTACTGTAACAAGACCGAAGAAACTGAGCCGGCTGGGAGTGTTCAGATAGGACTACATAAGATATTTGTCACAGTCGGAGTAGTATATAGGATAAAGGCGAATGATAGCTGGGCAGACACAACTTATAATTTTCTAATCTGCAGGAAAGCCTCAAACTTTCGTTAGCTTCTTTACATGCCAACATTCAGTTCATTTTGTCTCGCAAAAGTATCTTTGCAGAGTTTTAATCTCGCTATATATTTTTTATTTTCCAAATATATTGCACGATTGCAGAGTTTCCGACAAGGGATTGTAAGTTTTTTCTTTTGTCAATACCCATGAGAGTTAAAACGTGAATGCTTATGTGTTTTACTCCGTATGCGCAATAGGTTGAATTGAATGAACATTGAAATTCTATAGAGAAACATGCAAATAAACCAAGGCATAAGGTAGTGCGGGTGAATTCAGAAGAATATTCAGTTCAATAACAATAAGGCCATAAGATAGAGTCTGCTAAGGTAGTTTGAGGCGACTTTTTCTAGAGGAACTACCGCATTGTCTAGTCACCTATCAAACGTTGCTAAAACCATCAAAAAACTAATGCATAACTCAAACGTGACACTTTGACGTCCGGTTTGTCAGCAAAGGCCTTGTTTTTTGAAATTGGGCAGGTTCAACAAATCATTCAGCTCTCATTCAGAGAAATAGGCAAGCACTTTGAGTGCCAAGCTTCAGTGATCTGAACCATGCCTCCAAATTTTGTATCTTTCAAGTTCTGAAGTTCTGAACTAGCCACATCTACAAACCCATTTCATATCAGGAATGAAGATTAAGTGTGGTAGCTACGAACTGTGTAGGTTTTGATGTGGCTCCAGTTGATACTTAAGCTTACCTGCATATCCACTTCATAGAATCAGTATAACTCGGAGAACCAGTGAAAAACCAACACACATTATTCTCTTTAAAAATATATGTAAACCTATATTTTTTGAAGACTATGACCTCTACTTTGAAGTTATATTTGTTTAGAGTGTGCTTCTTTATTTGTTTCATGCGTTGGTTAGATAGACATCAGCCACGCTTTCAAAACCATTTGGCAAATATTTGGCAACCTGAAGCCAAGAAAATTTGATCATTGACAGACAGTTTAGACAAAGAGTTTAGAACACGAATAATGAAGTAATGCGATTCCTTTGGTTTGTTGACCGACAACTAAATCAACAGAAATGCAAGCGCGACATTCATACAAATGAAAATTAACCAGCTACCAGAGACAACTCATAGATATCTGATGATTGACGGGCATCAGTGTCCACCAAATTAATAGATTTATTTGATATTAGTTTTCCTCTTTTTACATCTGACTCGAAAGCCTGTTGACTCCTTTGAAGTCTTCCTGATCCATATCTTGTTGCAACAAGTGGACGAATCTTCTAATCTCCTCAAGTATTTTTTCCGCAATCAGCTTTGTCGTTTCTGTTTGATGACAGTGATTAGACACAACTGTTAAATATCTGTCAACTAAAGCTTTTACAATGTACTTCACGTTTGTTCGATGTTGTTCTGACCTCATAGTAAGTATCCAGCAAGTGACGCAGCCGTCCGTATGACGGCATAGGTAAACTGATCCCAATCTAATTTTCTGCATTAAAAGATTAAATTAAATGATTTTAATTTATTTGTTTCATGCAATCAATTCTTTTTTTTTTGGCTCTTACACGTATTTATTTTGAATTTCCGGTTTCTATTTTGATTTTAACCTCTTCTTTCCTCATTTACTCCTTTTGCATTTATTGTGCTGTCCTTCGTTTGATTCACGTAAGGCAATTGCAAAAGTTCGCTATACAATGAAAATTGATTCCAACTACATGGCTATAATTCTCCATTTGTTGATTTATTTGACACTCATATTTCAGAAGGATGCTAAAGTGCAGCTGGAAGAAAGAGATTTAAATGCATTGGTTCGACTACAAAGTGTCTTTCCATTAATAACTCTATGGCCAAAGTGATCATTTTCGAAAAGTCGGCATGGTGCCAATAAGTTCCAAAGTATTGATGGGGAAATTCAATTAAACGAACGAATGAATGTTATTTGGCTCATCGTCATTTCTTTATTATTATTTTTTTGTTTTTTTTTTTTTTTGTTTTTGAAACAATGGAATTTAAACAATATTCCAAGAAATTGATTTTTCTGTTATGCAAAGACGAAAAGATGAGTAAAGCTGTAAATTAAAACAAATGTACGAAACTTTTCAAGATTCAAAGGATCTGCATAGTGTTTATATGTGAATTCAATAATAATTCTGAAGTTTCAACTGATTCAACAATATTTTTTTAATTTATGGTATATAAAGAAGACAATTATTGATGTGAAGCCATATCGATGTGGTGAATCATAAGCCATACATGACGCTTATTTGTAAAATAAATCTTCCTTCAAAGTGCATGCGAATCACCACATTATAAGGGTGCAAATACACTGAATAAATTCTATTCACTTAATAATTCCTTGAAGAATGTGAACCAGCGCCAAAGCCAATGAACTCATAAAGCTCTTAATTCCATAAGTAAATTGTGAGAAATACATAAACGTTTATGGTGAATTCTTTAAGCCTACAACAAGATCCTTACACACACTCTTATACAGATTCCACTTAATATAAAGTGAAATAAACTTCCTTGATGAGTTCGTTTTACTATTCCTGGATATTGACTGCTTTTCTCATCCTTACATAAAGCCAATTTTCGATTCATTTTGATGCCTGGAGCCTTCGGAAGCTCTTACGGCTTTCCTGTCTAATAGGAGAGATGAAACGCGCCATGGAAATACGAACTAATTTGTCTAGGCTCGATATTGTATTCAATGTATCCTATTGTTGTGTCATAAGAGGAAGCGTGAAGATGTTCTCAGAGAATACTCGTAAGTATTACATCAGGACTACTTCGACGCCACCATTGAGATCGAAGGAAATATTTGTGTAGCACCAAATAAAATTCTAGCCAAGAGTTTGATGAATGAATGAAAGGAACATAATCTAGAATTCATAGTAGAAGCATGAAATAATGGAGTCATGTGATAGGATCAATATATACGTTCTCCATTAATACAATGAAATATATGAAATCAGGAGTAGAAATTTATAGCATCTGTAATTTAGATTCAGAATGCAGTAATGAGAATGTATTATACATAGATGCCAAAAATAGGACAAATAATTAAAGATGAGATAATTTAAAGGACTTTGTTGTTCATCCCTCCGAATGCGACCGAGTAAGATAGTAGTTTTTATCAGGTGTTAGGTTTGAAGGCGTCTCCGTTAGACAAAAAGCTCATGATATCTGGTTTTTGGTTTATAGAAACAATTTGTTTTATAAAACGCAAATTAAAGGATGTCTCGAGACCCTGAGAGTACAATGCCATACTGATGTAACGTCTATGCGATTCTGTGAGGATCTAAAGAAGAATGTTGTCCAAAGAAATGTCTTTCTCGAAAAAGACCGGGCTTCGAAGTCTTGCAGCACCACAACGTTACTTTATAATGAAGATACAGCACCGAGTGATTATTTTCTAACTTAAACTTAAAGAAATAGATAAAATAGCAACGGTAGTATTCATTTCAAAAGCAGAGAGAAAAGAGTTTTCTCACGAGCTGCTGCTAAGTGAAACTGGTGTTTGTCCCGATTCTAAGCTTCCGATTCTTAGCTTACCGCTCAACGTACCGACGGATGGTTCTCGCATTATACTTGGAACCATCCTTAATCGAGCCTTGCGATGAGAGAGAAGGCAATAGGGTATCTAAATAAGAATTCTTTTGATGGACTACTTAGAATGAAGGTGTCTTGTCGTATTTTAGGCGATAGAGAAGTTACGACCATATTTTACAATTAACCGTTATGAGTGTCGTCTTAGAGTTGCAACCCCGCTTTCACCTTAACTATGTAATGTCTTAAGCAATCCCGGCCCATCAACAACTTCCTCCAATGGGAATATTCGAGTACCAATTTACTGTCTTCGTCAATCGATTCTAACCAGCGCTTCCTGCACCTTTTTTCGCTTTGTACTCATCCCGAATCACCATTTCGGTTTGAATCCACAACCCAAATAACTCAAACTGACTGGTAGTACGGTCGACAGCGAGACGTTAATAATATGACTAGGTTGACGGTCACCGTAAAAGGAATTAGCTGCTGAACCGCGGAGCTTTCTAGATTCGTTGGGGGCAAGAGCGTATCACTTTGGATTCTAATGTGGCCATTAGATGCCTTCCTCTCCCTATCGTCAATCAAATCAATCAAAATCTTGTGGACTCATTCAAAAGTACGAACTGGACATTAATTTTCAATCCATATTCAGAGACATTACTGGTATGAATTAATTTGCGAATGACTCATTAAATTTGACAGGAGTTATTGTCACACAACTCTAGCTGCACCAGTAGTTGATGTATCACTTGATCTTATCACTTTATCACATGCATTTGCATTGATTCTTGTTGCTTTAATCGTAAAAGGATGGTTCGTGTTCTTTTAATTTGACAGACTGACCTTATTTCCAAACCAAATCGGGATAATTCACGCTTTAATCCTGTGAAACCTCAGCTGTTCATCCTCAATAAAAGTTCCGTCGATCAAATGCAGTTACAAATCTTATCATTTCAAGCTTTAATAAATCCTTATCAATCTACATACGCTCACAACGATACAAGCTCTTCATGACACTTCCCTTAAGGAGCAAATAATTATGTACATCGGAGTATCGTTTTGCTCATTGAAAAACAGCGTCAGTTGTATAATCGACTGCATGCGATGGTTGCATATACAGGAAGTTCAGGAAGTAATTAGAGATTTTCAATTAGAGTAGTCATTTGATCGATCGATATACGAAAGGACATGAAATTATGTATTTGCATATGTGAATGGTTGCATGCCGCACTATTTACAAAAGCAGTCGTTACGTTCTTTTTATTGTGGTGCTGTTTTGCATGATTGTTGCAAAACTATAGACGGCCAACTAATTAGCTCTCATTTGTACAATTATTGCGTATTTAGTGAGTAATTGAAGGTTAAATATTATAAAATTCTTCCCAATAGAAATAAATGAAGCGTTGTTTCACTTCAAATGAGATGAGCATTAAATGTATTCTATTAGTCTGAATATTAATCTAATTCGTATGAAAATGGGGATCTAATTTGATTTAATCATATGCATCAGTTTGCGTATAATCGTTTGCATCATCGAAAATATTTATATCGATTAAAGTGAATGCTCAGTTCACTTATAATGTTCAGTTCACTTTCAATGTTTATTATGTGAAATAAATCAGCGCAATGAATTAATAACATCTTCTTCGTGGTAGGCGAATAAATAATATTTATATTCTATTCACACCCTCTCCTCCGACAAAACAACAAACTCCAGTTGGGAACAGTTTCTTAGATTACTTCGGGCTAACCCACTTAAGTGCCACTGAATGGAGGATCCTTACTCCTTACAGATCATCTTTTGCAAAGTACGTGTGATGAGTTTTATCTGTACTTTTTGGCCAGACAAACAATCAGTGGGAAATCTCCTATCTTATACAAGTACGACTGCAACAAGATTTGGGTCCTCCTTTGCTCCTTCTGATTGACAGTTTTTCTATGCAGCTACCTTCCAGCTAGGGTATTCTACATTCCTCCTGATCAAGAAATGTGACGGAGACCAGTCTCGAGGTAACTAATACCACCAGCTCAGACATAGGAGTGATAAGAGCGTAGTATAAAGCCACGATTCGTAGGCCCTTCGCTTTTGCACCAGCGTCAATCGTGGTGGGAAGGACTCCCTAAGAGCACCGTTTTCAACTTGGCAGTCATAAAAGAGGACCGATTACTTTGCAATCACTTTTTGGCTATACTTCCTTAACAGCTTACATGAAGTGCCATTATGTGGATAGCAGCTCCGGGTTCTTCTTTTACATACTGATCTGCATAAATCTCACCACTTTTCAGCATTTCGGGATACATCCACTTGCAGACAACCGTCGCATTTCCTAAGCAGCTTCCATAAGAGAAGAAGAAGCTAAGGCGCGGTTAGTTAATATGCATGTTCATAAGACGCGAACTAAGATACCCAATGCTTTTTTGCTTGTCCATCATCTACTTTGATCTTTCTTTTTCAGAGAGTGTTTTTTGACTTTCTAATTTTGCATCGGTTCGTGGCTTTCTACACCGTCATAAATTATTTAATAGTTCATCGTTCATCGCAGTATCCCCTTTACTGCGTTATGTTATCCTTATACTTTCGGAAGACTCACTAAAAACTGTCACCAAAGCAGACACAAATTTCCATTTGATCATGCGACGCAAATAAGAAATAAATTAAAACTTAAAGGAAATATGAAATCAAAGTAGTGCTATGCATATCAGGTGGGGAATGCATTGTCCTAGTAAATATTGTGAACTACTTCAGAATCAGGATAAGCTAATGCCAGCTATTGCTGCAAATATCCGAAACATATTGATGTAATTCCGATTCAGCTTAATGCAAACTTCCAATATGAGTATTTGCATAATTTTCCTATATTCTCTGCATTCTGTCCCGTAAACATCCAATTTTCCGTCAGGTTACATTTACCAACGCTCGTCCAACAGTGTCGTGCCATGGATTTTATGAGACTGCTGAAAATTTGCACTGCGGACTCGTTAGAAAAGCTTGTGACTCCTTTGACTGGGCCCTGATTTACCAATCGAAGGAATTCTACCGGGGCACAAACAACCGGGAATATGAAAATCCCACCGACATTAGAACGTCTCCTATTGCTGTCGTCATCAAACTAGCAATACGTACGAAAAATGTTTCGTGCTCATGAAATTATTTAAGGATTTTCCTCGTTGCCCTCTTCTGTTTGGCACCTTGCTGTAGTGCCATTTCGCCGTGTAATGACCGCATTTCATTTCAACATTTTTAGTAGCTTGGATTGCGTACAACTCTGCCATTCGTGTACGCACACATAAAGATCCTTTTATTTATAAGTAGGATTCCCAATAAATCTTTCGGGCGTATTTTTTCATTGCAGTACAATTGAGTTGATTCTAAATTGAGCATAAAGTAAACCCACTCAGACGTAAATTGAACAGCAAAATATGTCAGAATACGAAACTGCACAAACGCTGCGTCACGTTTTGTGTTGGGATTCTGGGATGGCACTTACATAATAATACTTGTACCTGACACAATCCTCTGAATTACAGGCATTGGATAATTGACACAGTTGACCGAATTAATCCTACTTCAACAATTTGAACATTTGCCAAAATACGAAACCTTGAAATGAAAGGGCGTTCTAGTTTTCGCGAGTGATTTAGGGAACATTGAAAATCTAATGGACTGTTAATTCTATGAATATCAAGCAGGATCACGCGCTGAATTTAAAAATGTGATTATAGTATTTTGCAACGCTGTATTCCTGCTCTCACAAGATTACCATATGCAACCCATTTTGCGGCCATTTATATTAAATGTTGAAGCGTTTCCATTTACTGATGAAAAAATTATAATAACAATTGTTTGTTTATGTTGTGTGTGTATCTGAATACAAATGAAGCAATTTTATTTCGGTTTTCGCTACAATCCATGAAGGAAGCGGATTAGAATGGAAGTTACACGTGGTGGTGATGAAATTAATTACTCGCCCAGTAAGCATTTACAGCGCCAGCACCTACTTATGCATGGCCACAACTTTGCTAATTTTTTTTTTACATCCTGGATTCCCTTATTAGCTAAGGTCTTAGAAAATTATATTTTCTATATGCATTCTCGAAAACCAATCCCAAAAGTGATTTGTTTCCAATGAATTAAAAACAATTGCTCACTATCTTTCCTCGAGGAATAACTTAGTTTTAACTGAAGTATAATATCGAAATTTAATTTAAAGTTTCAGTTCTGCGTCTTGTAGAAAATTAATAGAAAAAAAACCTTAAATCTAGGTCTAAACTTTTGCAAATATTTGGTCTTTTGTTCTCCGTGCCTCATCGAGATTTCATTTTAGGTAATTCTAAGGTTTCAATAGAGACTTAGGAACTAGCATAACCTGCATAACTTGCCAAAATTATTTTAATTTCTCCTAAGAAAATTAGTAAAGTTACCCACAACCGTACTATCTCTGTCACTATGTTTTTGTAAAAATAAATAATTTCAATTATTGGTATTGTCACAGAGTTACACTTTTGTGAAAGAAACCATAGGCTAGTAAAACCGCTTCCCTCGCAACGTATGGTACTAATGCTAATAGATTATTTATCCTGCAGTCCCACAGAAGTGTTTAGTCTAAAAATTGTGAGATTTTCAGTGTGCTATCCATTACTTTTTTCGTTAAGAGTTTATGTGCGCTCGTTTTTTAGGGGCAGGTCAAAAACCTCGGCTTACCTTGCAGTCGTTCATGTAATTTCAAGGCATATTTATCTCTTTTCAGACTGTTGCATGTAGTTCTCTTTTTGCTGATTCCAGTGGCTTTTGATGGTTCACTCCAGCTTGGAATAGCGATATCTTTTGCTGCATCAGAGACACAAGGTTGTAACAAATCATTGGACATAATACCCTTTATTTAGTATCGGGACACAGCCTTCGTAGATTTTGAGATTGATGGACTATGACACGGTGTGCTATGCAGCATATTTTCTTTTTGGAGTGTTCGATGAGCACTTATTCCTGAAATCGACTCTTAAGCCGACGTGACCTTACTATGTCCTTTTTTCTGAACTCATACATTGATATAGAACGTCCTTAAACTTCAGGCAACCTTATTTGTTCGTGCAAAATATTGTACCAATCCGCGAAGATCCTTTTTTTTTTTTTTTTTGCATAAATAAAATGTGCTAGAAATAAAGAAACCTTCCTTTTAATTTTATGTTTTTTTATTTACCTTGCGGAATCGATTTTCGACCGTGATCGTTCGGTCTTCATCGCTGATGAAGACCGAACGATCACGGTCTTCATCGCTGATGAAGACCGAACGATCACGGTCGAAAATCGATTCCGCAAGGTAAATAAAAAAACATAAAATTAAAAGGAAGGTTTCTTTATTTCTAGCACAAAAATATTTTATGAAGATGGAAGCAATAACAAATATAAATAAAATGTTTTTGGAAAAAATTAAATCATTTGTGCTGTTATTAAAATGTCATCTCCACTTTCCTTTTCTTGAAACTATTTAATTGTACTTGAAAGATAAACAAACTGAAAAGGCGCCTCTACAACCACACCCAACACTAACTCAATTTTTACGAATAAAATCCTGTCCTGATTGAATAAAAATCAAATTATTCCTACACAGTGACCAATCAATCTTCTCCCCACTTATTTTTATCCGAATATCATGTTGAAATTGAATTCATTACTTAATTTTTTCCCGCTTATCCGAAATCAAAAAATCAAACACCAATAAGTGAATCGCTACTCCATCATTGTGGACACCTAAAGGCCACACGACATAGGTCAACTTCAAACAAAATGTCGAAGAAACAAACCTGGTAGCTCTTTCTTCACATTTCGTCTTACAAATATGCCAACAAAAGCCTAACGAATTCGTTAAAAAGATTAAAACCACATCAAAAGATCCTTATCATTCGCGGTATACCAATCAATCATGTTATATACAACTATTAGATTGTCATAAAACGTGTGGGGGGTGGTCGTAACACAGACGATAATTAAATGACCTAAACATTTTCGACGCGACGCATAATTTTCGCGAGTAGTTTCACAATTGAGTGATAATCGAAATTTAATATGTGTGAGTTTGTGAGCTGTGCCGCACCTTTTCGGTATTTTGACGCTTTATAACAGAAGACACCATTCATACATCCTCCCGGGAATCGTTTTTCTTCTTCTATCTCTCTCTCTCCATTCAAGCCTAAAAGTGTCAATCCCGCGAGGATTCTTGGGTTGCTATTGGTTCAATGTCGCTTGTCGATAGCAATCGAATAAACGAAAATAAATTCGCTTATCCTTTTGAATTTTCGAGACGTGTAAATGATATTACGATGTCCTTGACAAGAAAAATGATTTGGATACAAGGCAATGTTTAGGCTCAAGGGTCACATAAATATTCCAAGAAAATATTCTTGATGCCTTCTTTTAGGTTGAATGAAACGAAAGGACACCTGTAATATTGACGCTTGATGAGATTACTAGAGTAGCATGTATGAGCCATACGAACAAAATGTTGAAAAGGTTTTTGTTGGTAGGGACTCTGAGACGTGAATCTGGATACGGTACTAGTGGCAGTGTTGTTCGTAGTATTTTCTTTCGTTTTATATAAAATCCTTTCTAATATTTTGTGCTTGAGCAGTTGGCTTAGCTCTGAAAGGTTAATTGTTTTCATCAAATCTAGAAAAGGACAACGTTGGCCTTTTTTATTCATGATGTTGTAGTCAGGGCGACTCCACTCAGACGTTTTATGGTATACTAATTAAAATGAATTGTTAAATTAATAACTCCGAAATTTTCACGTTCGCAAAACGAATTAAATGTGTCCGATGAGAAATGTAATGAATTATTTTTTCCATAGAATTTCGCTAAGTGAATATTTTAACTTTTATATTATAATATAAACGTAGACCATCATAGATGATAATCTCAACGCCCAACCTAATGGAGCCTTGCTCTCGAGTGATTGGCTATATCCGCACTGCAAATTTAGGTGTAGCGTCCGATAAACAAATCCTTTACCCAAACAGAATAAGATATTTCTTTTGCTTTCGTTTACGATAGTAAATAGGTTAGTTATATATTTATATACGATAGTTGGAGGCTGATTTGAATTATAATCGGAGAATTGACCATTGTCGATTCTCCAATTTTACTGAAGTTTCATTGAACTGGGAAAACAACTCCACTCCAAGAAAATGATTACGTGCTTTCTACATATTTCCCTACAAATTTTAACCGGTCCTTTTTGCCTGGCAGATACAGATTTTTTGACAAAGTTCTATTCGTGAAGGGCTTTTATGTAAGCATCATACAGCCTCGATCTTAATGAAACCTTGCCAGGCCTCGTATTACGTTCGAAAATTGTGCCATTGAGTTTAGGACAATGATCAACGAGAAACCATCGTGAAGGCTCCGTTTTCAGATATAGTACTTTCTAATGTGCTCCTCACACCATTCATATAAATATTTATTTGGAAAATTTAGCTCTTCACAAGCAGATGATGAAACTTTGGTTCAGGAGGGCTTCAATACTATTGAAAATGGCATGCCTCAACAGGATTGAACTGAATTGGGAGCATAGAACCCAGAGAAATCAATTTGGATTATACATGCTAAAGTCTGGTGGTACAACGATTTTCACCCAATGTTTTTCATTGTTTATTATGTCTCTAGTCTCATTGAATGCAAATGGAGTATTCTAGAGGACTACACGCCATAAATACATAGCCCTCGAGGTCCGCTAAGGTGATCTTGGAGGGCCACACTTTCGCGAAGCGAACTTGGAAGATATACGTAGAGATATTTACACTGATGAAACGCTCTTCGCAACTTAAGTCGTCGGCGGAGACCAGAGGAAATACTGCTGAAGACATGGTAAGCTCATAACGACTAACAGCACATCGGTTTATATGAAATCTATGCCGCTGATCAATATAAAGAGAGCGCTCTGTGAGCAGCACGTCTTCGATGGTATGAAGAGAGAACCGTGGCACCTAGGGTTTGAGCTAGTTATACGGGGGCTTGGAGTTCTGCTGGAACCCTGCTTGGACGAAGCAGCAATAAAGGTCGAGATACAAAGGACTCTCTTCTTTACACATCCTGCTGGAAGGAAGGATGTGAACTTGAATATTTTGAAACAGGAAACTTGAAACAGGAAGGAACTTGAATATTTGCTTTTTGCATGGACTAGAAAAGGTTCTAGCAACAACCTGCAGAAAAAGTGTCATTGGTCATTAAGTTTTGTTTTGACTTGCTCAAAACGCAATGCTTCAATCATCCTGATGAGGCCGTACATATGATAAATGGACAGATATTCTGGAAGCCCTAGATAACTCATTCCAAGCACCAGTATTTCTGTTGCGGATGCTTAAGACACACCTTAATGATTGTAGTCAAATCGACGACAAAGAAATATCAACGGAAGACGCGAATCACATTAAAGGTAGCTTAATCCTTGGTGCAAAACTTATGGAACGAGTCCAACGATATGGTGACATTTTTAGTTGAGCATAGATCGAACAAGCGTCATAAGTGGCGCTGCCTAAGGAGGTATGTCTTATATGATTTGTCAGAACGATGTCCTAAAGTCGTAGCAACAGATCGAAAATATTTTTAAAAATTAATAAACTTAGTAAACTAGAAAAACTATAAAACAATGAAAACAAATTTATAAAAATTCTCTAAATCTCACTAAAAATCCCCAATGTTTTGCATAGTCGATTGGAAAGGGGTGTGCAAGCCAAAAAAAGGTTAAATCAATTTTAACAGATGTTGGGTGCTATGAACAATAAAGTCTTATTGACGCATAGAAAAATTAAAAATCATTAGTAGGGATAGAGTAGATTCAAGGAATGACGCTCAATGAAACTCTCAGGGAATCCTCCATTGTACTATCTCAAACTGCTGTATAAGAAGAAAAATCGCA
The DNA here is from genome assembly GCA_954870665.1 of Stratiomys singularior. Taxonomy (NCBI): domain Eukaryota; kingdom Metazoa; phylum Arthropoda; class Insecta; order Diptera; family Stratiomyidae; genus Stratiomys; species Stratiomys singularior. The sequence goes on along the minus strand of OX940881.1, from coordinate 4,031,041 downwards.
ACTGCCTGTTTGGTAAAATATTCACTCCTTTGCAGCAATCCTTCTGACAAAAGGAGACGTATGCTTGAGAAATCTGAGAAGATATTTTCTCAGTATTTGCTAGGCTGCTATTTTTCCTTTGCTAAACAATGACAATTTATTACCAATTAAGAGTAAGCCATACTACGAAAAAGGATTGCAAGTACAATTCAGATCAACGTTTTCACAACTTGAATTCTGAAGCTGCTTCTACTATAACTACGTTTTGGAGGATACCGGGTAAAATTTAATCCTGACAAATTGCGCTTTGCAAAGCTATTCCTAAGTAACTGTCTCGTTTTTTTTTCTTTTTTAATGGCATTTTCCACTCTACTATTACTTTTCTCGAGGCCACCATGTACAAGTAGGAGCATGGCTTTTTGTGTTGAATTTTATACCAAACATGTCGCTTTTGCTCGCATCCTTCTGAATGGCACAATTAGTTGGGTTATGCGCTTTGCTGCTCATGCAGTGTAGTTTCAAGTGCACATTTTCGCTGCAACATGCCTATGGGAAAGGTTTTCGGTACTATTTTTGTGCTAACCATGTTCCTTTTTGGCTGGTAGAGGCTATTCAAGCTGGGAAAATGTAGTAAGAAGTTGAAATGCTGGTTTCTACCTTTAGAAAAAAAAGGCTAGGAAATTTAACTTCTAAACATCGTTACTGTAATTATCTAACAATTCACGGAGCACATAATTTTCGTTATACAACTTGTGCAGTCCTTTGAGTAAAAAATGTTAGATCCGTCTCGTGAATATCGACAGTGCTATGTGGATTTCGTGAAATCAAAAGAGTTTCCCTTACTTTCAGAGAATTTTAGTTGCAGGACAGTTTTGAGGTAACTTAGACTTGTGTCTGTATTCTTATTCCATTATGTTCATCAGTTGTAAAATTTTTCAATATTCATAACGAGTCCTTCTCGAGTAAAAATCAAATAACATAATGCATACATCAACAATGCCATTCATGAGAAACGATCAATCTAATCAGTATGAAAGGATCCAGCAAATCATGCCAATCTTTCTAGAAGTTCACAAGACATCCATACTAACACTTGCTTCAATCCAGTTGGTAACGATTTTACAGATATTTTACATATTTCCCATTCGATGTAAATCGCAACACAGGATACTCGTAAAGTGACGATATGACAATATTTATTTATGTCAGATGTTAGTAGATTGAATGGCCAAGCATATGAACATGATGGATATGTGTGCAATTAGAGCAACAACATACATCACAAATATTTCGTTGAGAAGTCGTAAAAAGTTGACGTAATTTTCACTTAATCGTCCGGAACGAATCTTTATTAGACAGTAAACTAAGCTGATTAGTGCCTTTGTATGTTTTGCTGTAGAAACGATAACAAATTACTTTTCATTTTTACGAGGTGCCATTATATGTATTCTGTTCGAGGATAGTGAAAGGAATTCTCTGTATGACTAACCTATTAGCTATGGTTTTAATACGTCAATCAACAGGCTACAGTGCTTAATTGTGTTAGTAATAAAATTCTAAAGATAGTTCGGGCAGTTGTTGGATGAGGAGTATTTACATCATTTTACCTGGAAGTAATTTTTCTTCGATCTAAACATTGGTACCAAAAACATTCCAAACGAATGTTTGCTTTTGAGGAATGGCATGGTGACAAAGCAGAACAAAATAAAGTACTGGAGCAATTCCATATTAACAGCCATCTAGGAATGAACCTGTATAATTACATTAAGCTTTTGCATTAAATGAACTATAAATTCGTCTGGTAGTGAGTACCTTCGTTTTTATAGTTTTGCCAATATTGTCTGACATCGTTTTGCGAAACTGGCTTTGTTACGACTTTTGTCAGATCGTCTATCCTCTAATCAGTTTACCAATGTTCTATATCCTTTCCCAGTAACATTGTGCCACACCTTTGAATTATGAAAATTGGAAAAAATGAGTGTGCCTCGCCTTATCAAGTTCAACAACGGATTGAGGAAGGAGGGTGCGCTTGAGTACACTGCTAATATGAGTAAGTCTTCTGCCCATCCTCTTTGAAATGAAAATATGTTTTCATCATTCGAAAATGCCGAAGCTACTTACCCATATGATTTTTTTTGTCATTTATTCTTTTCCGAACAAAAACGAAACAATTATTTGTTGCCTTCAATTTGATTCAAAGCATCAATATGATTGATTTAATTTACTTTTCGAGGACTGAATAGTTTGATTTGTAATGATTTCTAATGGTAATGTGGTCAAATTGGTATCCCCTCGCTCGGTTAGCAACTCGCCAGGTAGTCTGATTGGTTGCCGATTACATTTTGCCGGTATTGTCTTTAGGTCGTACCTTTGCTGTGCAAATAATATCCAGCTTCGCCAACGAAAGGAAATATGTCCAAGGACATATTTTATTAAAAAATTGTCCAAATTTAATTATTTATTTCATTCTTACAGGCTTATGCCCAATTACAAAAACTAAAAATATCTAGTGCAACTCACTTTGAGTTACTCAAGATCAGGATCGTCGGTCCTTGAAAATTTTAGTAGTGCTTTAAATGGGGAAACTGCTTATGGATCGCATCTGGATGGATCTTAATAATTATCACGGAATATTCACGATAATTTGTAATGCTTACGTGTGTGTAGTAACTCTAGCACATACGATATAGCCATGAGTACTCGATGTCTTCTAAGCCCAAATACACAGCATAGATTATGTCCTTCAAAATTTTGAAATGAACAATATTTTTGCTAAGCACTCTACTCTCTCCATACCAAATATTCGATAGTATACCCCTTCTCCCTCCAAAATTTGAGTTCCAATCCATTTTTGATCCTATTTTGGAGCTTATTTTCATAATCTAAAAACCAAGGCATAAATTTCAGATATGCGTGTGATGCCAAATCAGAAAATTACAATGCAGCCTGAAATCTTCTTATCAAACAATCTAAAGTATTTGGTGAACCACATACTTTATATTTTCATCTTTGATTATTTCCCTAGGCCCTCAGATTCGATCTAAATATAAAACTAGGGCAACAGCTCATTCTTCACACTTTTCCCACTGCGCTTTTTGCTTGCGAAGACTTCCGTCAGTGTGTCCATCATAAAATTGTACATTTTAAGATGCTTTGAAAATAAACAGAATACGAAGGCCTAATTCATTAATCTTATTAATATTTTGTATGATAGTCTCAAGATTTTCTTGAAATCTCTTTAAGATCTTTGTTCTGGAGATTTTCTGACGATGAATGTTTAGGTTCGTACAACGTGCCTGGAAAATGCCTTTTAATAGCATAGCCGGGAATCCATCATACTAAGAATGTCAGAAAGTGCCAGCAATAAATTTTGTTATTTGATTGATTACAGGAGAATATTTCAAAAATAACTGGATTTAGTTTATAGGTGAGAATTCTTTCTGAAAAATGTACCAATTTGTTTAAACACTTTTGCATTTTCGTCTAAAACAGATTGCACTGATGATCTGATGATTATTTTTATATTGACCAATGACGCCATCAAGCAAGTGGGAATGTTTGTGTCATACTCGATTCGAACACCCACGGACGATTTTCATGCAATACTTTGGATGATAAAAGGATTTATTTCAAGATTGTTTTGCTCAAATTTTCTCATTATTAGATTGTTCGAAAAGTAATTTCGTTTGGTTTTTTTTTTGTGCATTTTGTTTTATTAAAGTAAAACATGATTTCGGTTGTGTATCATGCCAGTGTTTATTTCGGCAAAGGCGGGCTCAATTCAGCATGCTAATGACCGACAGACTCTCCGACCCGAGCCGCTTGCCATCGATACTCCTTTATCTTTGAGATTTCAACATCTTTTTTAAACAGAGTAGTCAGAATGTTTCGAAAAATTCCCACCAGTCTGTCACTCACTTCGTTGATTTAATTTGATGCAGTAGTCCTATCTGAGTGGTTCCGTTATTTATTCTGCAATTAAATCCGACTAGTGAACTTCACACTACCACACTCATAAGCTGAATGTCGTTAGCGTCTTCTTCTGCCCAGTTGATTCTATGTTTCGTTAACCCGTTTGGTCTGTAGGGGATGTTCAGCAGTAGCATAATCGTCCTTTCCATCCTGTTTGACATACATCGGCTCCTGAGTCATTTTGAAGTTCTAGATTTATGTCATTTCAATCATTTGGAATTTTTTTCATCCAGGTTTGGTGCAGTAAATTTTAGTTTATGTGTGTCCCCCAGTATACGTGCAAGCGAGTCATGCGTGAGTAAAAACCTTGCATCGATTCTTTGTGTATTGTGTAAATTCAGGTATATTAAAAATTTTAGTTTCTTTTGGTTAAAATCGTTGCCGGTTCAAAACTTTTTACTTGTAGAACTGAAAATATTCAAACTTCGAGCTTTATCTTGGATCCTGCATTATGCAAATGCTCAACAATGTTCACTTCTACACTGATATCACCAACCCAGGATATCACCTAATATGATATCACCCACTGATATCACCAAATATGCTGATCTTCCACAATTTGTTCCATAATTACATTAACTTTGTCGGCAATAGGAGGTCTCGGGCAAAGTACTTCATTGACATGAAAATTTGTGTACCGAAAACTAGCAAATCACCGATGGACGATTCGTCCTAGCACAACCTCCGTTAAATACACATTCTGATACGACAAACATAATAAATACTCTTCCTTGAAATAGAATGTCGAGATGAATCTAATTTCTTTTTAATTTTCATTCATTTTGAAGTGTTCTAAAATGCAACTGGAATACTTACAACGTTATCTTCAAAGGAGCATCATTACAATTTCAGCTGTCAAAATATCAAAGGTGTTCCAATATGATTCGTGTTAGCAGAGAAATATAACGTGCAACCCATCTCTAGATTAGAAAAGTCGGTGGAGTCCTATCCACGAGCTTCTTAGGCAAATGAACCTAAATCTACATATCTGTATATCTGCTAGGATCCCTCTATGTTCGTTACTAAATCAATGTATACCCTGGTAAACATTCAATTCACATCCTTCTGAACAACCTGATTGACACGATTGGAATCGGTCATGCAAATAAACCTAATCGAAATTATGTTTAATGATGTACATCATCTATTTACGAATTTATCGTCCATCCCAAGCAAAATTCTGTTCGAAATTCCTAAAGTATAACGAGAATTATTCTAGGATTCCAGTTCGCAAAATTGGAAACGGTGAAGAAATCCTCATTCGGTTAATAGACATCAATAATAAATACACAAACTGGTGTGTTTGCCAATAGAACATACGCCTAGTTGCTTGATATGTTTATTGTTTATTTATTAATAACATTAGTTCAGCAATCCGATACTTAATATGACTGTCGACGATACACCATAGTACAGTCAAACCAATAATGACAGTAAAGTGCACCATTGCAAACATTTACTTCACTTGTTGCTTTCTTGATTCAATGCTTTTGAACTTTGAATGAGTGCAAAAATGGTGACGACAGTAGTCTACCGATTGTTTAGCTTTTCCTATTTGTGTTTGCCGAACAAGTCCCGAGTGTTGAGTAATTGTTTGTTTACACACCCACCATGAACCGTCCGATATTATTTTCCCGATGAATTTTCCTTTGTGAATTTGTTTTGTGTTATCGGCAGTTCGACTTTATGATACATTGAATCGCTTTAGATCGACTATTAATATCAGCAATTTGTTGATAAATGACTGATTTCGCACTGGGGTGTTATCCGTTATCTAGGAGGCGTTTCATTCGATTGAGTTGTTATAGATACAGGACTATCTATGCTGTTTACCCTGAGCAAGATTTATAGATAATACGTTGAAATTAAGTTGAGTTATGGAGAATTGTATAAAGGATAAATTTTGGTACATCCTGTTGAGTAATTTCTTCACAAGCGGAGATGATTTGATGAGACTCCTCGGAGGCTCAAGCAGTGCAATTCATATTCATATGTGAACTATACCGTGCGCCAGTTTTGGCATGTTTCCAATACAATGGAAGTTTCGTGGATATGGAGATCTCTTCATAAATTTTCCGTTGAGGGCATATGTCATGAAATAATAAATGGAAAAACTTACATATCAAACTTTTCTACAGGTTGAAAATTCAACAACTCGTAAAAATTATTAGAATTTATCATCGCAATGAGAGGTCAGTTCCCCACGTGTCTTGTCATGTTCACGCAATCTATAAATCGGCAGTTCGATGATGTTAATTTAAAGATGAGTTAATTTTTTTACGTCGACCAATGACTCGTACAACGTAGAGTATTTCAACTGAAACATGGAGTGCGAAGGAAATTTTGAACCTCTTTCAGAGAAACGTTCACAAAACTTTCCTTGTTTTTCACAGAAATTCGCAGAGTATTTTGCCGAAAGATCATCGTTTGACAGTTTGCAGAGTACAACTGACTGAAGATCTATAACCTGCTGACCTGGGTTGGCGTTGCAGTTTTGTCAGCACCTTTGCTACCGGCACTTTTCCAATTTGTTGTTGTCTTCCCACCATACAAAGATGACGAATGACGGACAATTTTGGTGACTTACGTCAATCAAAAAAAAAAATCGTTGCCATAAGTGCATTGTATCGAGATGGGCTGAAGGAGATGAAATTGATTTTGTAGAGTAAACATATTCCATTCCGTCTGTCTTTAGCCTGTTTTGTATACAAATTCCAATACATAAAGATGAAAATCAGTCGAATCTTGTAAGAATAAGAGGTTGTTTGAAGGTTTGTCAATGGTTGCTAGCTGCTTTTCATCCACCAAACAGATGAAAATGCTTCCGTACATTCGAAGAAGAGAGTGGTTACAGGCAAATAGAAACCATTAATTATATCATTTTCAGTTGATACGAAATTGCGCCGCTTTAGATTTTGCATTTACATACCAATATTCAAATGTCTAACATAATTTATATTGAATATAATCTATATTCAATATAAATTATAATTTAATATAATATAATAATCACCTGTATAGCTGGGCGAATTTTTTGTTACAAGCAGAGCTCTGAATACGTGTTCTCGAAGGTGTTGCAAGGAAAATTAGAAAAATACGCCACAATAATACACCGTTTCAGTAAATAAAGAAAATACTTGAGACGCTTCGTCTTAAAGGGGAAAAAAGATCCTGTGAAAAGCTGCATGACACTAAATAGCGAATGGTAATCGCAAGGATGAACTAAATGACTGTACTAATCGTTTGCCATTAGAGTTTTGTAGCAGAGCGCGTGATTGCATATTGATGCAATATTATTAAGTTCTTTTAACGTCTGTTGAGACGTTCGGTTATTTTAAGATCACAATCCAGGTTTTTTACTTTCTAGGAAGTATAGGCGTCAGAAATATCACCACAAATGTAATGCTATGTTAACGTTATTTCTTGTTCTTTCATGTTGCATGTCGATGTTCATCATCCTGCATTGAAGAGCAATAAAATTTAACGTTGATGACCATCGAATCGTTTGAGCCATCTTCAGATTTTCGGGAGAGAGGTGTAGGGTAATCAAAAGAGCTGAATTTTTTTTCGGGAAAAATTCAATAAAAATCGATTATTCTAAACAAGCTAAATTTTCTTTCATCGAAACAAGATTAGAAGACCTTAAATTTTTGATGCTGAAGAGTTGAGAAGGAAAAGGTGTTTTAACAGCACCAGCATTCACAAAAATAATTGAAATTTTCTAAATATTGATATATGAACTGCTACTTGTTTCGGGATTTTTTAAACCATTTTTCACCAACCATCTTATTCGAAAAAGTCCTCTTCGATTTCGGTCCACTGCCATTCCATTTCACAAAATTGAAGATACAACTCTGAACCTAAGGTATAATCTACAAGATGTTGGCCATGAAAAAGTTTCCAATTTGATATTATTACAAGACCCTAATAATAAATTTCGCAACATCATATTCAACATGGCACATATCAACTTCTCCTTTCAGTTAATATATAACATTATGCCTGTCTTTCGACCCCCAAATAACTTTCACTGCGTGTCGAGTATAATTCTAACTTTTCCCATTTTCATCTTACTATATGGAATTTACTTAAGGAATTTCTATCTAATGATGCAATTACATAGCTTGGATGCTGATGTTGTTTCATTCTTATCCTTGATATGTTAAAAAGTTTGCGCAATATTGTCTTCAAATGTTGAAATATTTCGATCTGCAGCCATTGGAAAGTGGAGGCGTGCAGAAACAGAAACGACCTTATCACAAAGGTGTGTCGGGAATGTGAGATGAAAACTCTTCGATGGAAGTTCGCAGCTAACAGAATTTATGTCTTCTCTTAAGTGCCATTAATTTTATTTATCTATCCTCCTAGCAGAGGGCGATGAGTATAGGTGCAGCAATGTGTTGGAAGCAATTCAACTGGTAAGTCTGTACAACTGAGTTCCAGTGACATTAATTTGATCAATTGAGCAACAGAAATTCAAAGAAACCTTCAGCAAAAGCCTAAAGCGTAATATCCGAAAATTGATTAAATTTTCGACCCTTTCGCAGCCGGTGCTCCTTCTTTCCGAAGTCACACTAGAAAATCCATTTACCGGCACCCTGGCCTCCAACTCATAAATTATACAGGTGAACTTTTCCATTTCAAGTGCATTCCTCACACGTCAAGCATACAAAGTTGATGTCTCATTCCTTTGGCAATTTTTTCGCAACACTCCTAGTGATTACATTTGAGTAGATTTTCGAAATAGTTTTTCTTGTGCTCCAATTGTTTCTGATGTAAAGGGAATGATTTCCACAAGAACTCTTAGACATGCAATGGCGCTGCTTGGGTTAGCCGCCATGTATATGCACCCTCAACACAGGGGTAAGGAAATGGATGAGTTCAAAAGTTATACTAGACGTTTTCACCTGCAAGAGTCATTAGAGCAATTTACAACTTCATCCACGGTGCAGTCTTATTGCATGCACTCCAATTAATTTGTTAATTTAACTTTGTAAACGTTTCTTGTTTATAATGCTGCACTCGTTCGACAAGACGCCGATGCAATAATTGTGGGGAAATGCAAAACGTAGAAGTCGTTTGAGTATTTATTGTTGGTTAATGTGTCTTTATTGTCTCGGGCTAAGGACAATGGAAAAGTTTTTCAGAATCTCGATTATGATCATTTGCCGTAAAATTATTATCAGAGTGATATATTTCCTTCGGTGATTTATCAGAACTTAAACGCTTCATAGAAGGAGAAGACTCCAAAGATTCTTTGTTTCGACATATTTGCGACAACGATTACGTCCTTACACTATCACCTGATCCTTGTATCTTTTAATGAAAAGTGAAAATATTGGCAAAATCTGATATTAATCAACTCTTTTATAAGATGCACTTTAGATTTTTTATATTGTCTTATATACCATAAAATAAAAATAAAAATTAGAAAACTAGATATTAGTTTCATACTAATCCCCAATTAATACTTGTTTATATAATTTATACTATGAATTACGGACAGAGGTCCTTCTAGGTAAAAAGATATTTGTATTTTCTGGTATTTTTTATTGCATTTACCTAAAGCAAATACGGAGAGACTGATTTTCTGAAATATCTCAAAATATTTGCTTAAAACGTCTCTCTACTTATTTAAGTTTGACTCTAATTTTAATTGACTATTTTTTTGATTATTTTGACTATAAATTGATTATATTGGTTTTTCTTTCATTTTTAAGTACGAATAACTTAAAAATCTACTGGAACCGAAAAAGTACTTGCAATTCATAAATTTCTTTTTGGTGTTTAATAATAAATGTTAATTCATCTAAAATAAATCCATATGCTAGGGTCGCAGCAATTCAAAAATAATAATAATAACAATAATCGCTTTCTACTATTTTCAACAATTCAATCAGATATTCCATTTATCTTATGCTGATCTCAACTAAGATATAAATGCTAAATGTATTTCAAGTATTTCTTATAATCGAACAAACGATTCAAGTACGTTTGGCTTAATTCCAAGAACATCTAGCGAAAATGCAGACTTTTCGAAATTTAACAATGTTTTCGATTGTTTTTTTTTTCTTTCAATTTTACAGAGAAGAAGCGATGGTTATGGCGAACCTACGTAAACGTGTTGCAGCAGTCGATTTAAGTCGTAAGAAGCTTGGCGACGACCCTAATGCCAACGATACAGGACAATCGGAACCACTAGATAATCGTCCACTATTGCCAAAAGTAAGTTTACGTTTTTTTTTTATTGTAATCGAGCAAAATAATGATAATGAAACGTTTTTGTTGGAACACGAATCAAATAAACCGAAAAACATACCCATTTCTTAGTCCCTAGAGCATATCACGTATTTGAAAAGGCATTATACGGTTGTGTTCCTTGATTTCATTCATTCAGTGCATTCATTATTCTCGATATTTCTCGATATCATTCGATACATTTTTTTTTTTTCATATTCCTTGATGTCCAATTTTTTCGATTGTGAATACCAAATTTGAACTGCATGCAAAAAGGATCTTACGATTGCTCAGAATTTCAGTGTGAATTCAATCTCAATTTTCTACCAGCTCAAATCCACTATATCCTCGTAGCTTCCTATTCAAATTCAAAATGAACAGTGAGGAACCATCATATGCTCAACGCCCGTGTGTTTTGGACTTGCTTCAGTAATTTCTTTGGACTTGCTTCAGTCATTTCTATCCATTTTTGTTTCGATTATTTTTTTTTGACTCCAATCTGTCTTAGATTCTCACTATTTCAAGATATCGATTTGTATAATATGAGTAGGTAAGATATGAGCACCGATCTTTCTAGCGAGTAGAACCTATATTGACAGCGAAGACTATGAAAAATATAGGCACAACATATCTCACCTTAACCCCCTTGGCCTTCTTTTTACTCCATATAACTCCATCGCATTCCGTCCAAAGAAGGCGCTCATTGAAAGACTTTACCAAATAATGAGTATCGCCACTAGTTTTCTTTATATGCCTTCCTTTCTCCTACTGAGTTTAGACTACCCAAGTATTATTATAGGAAGGTTCGCAAGCCCAATTACGCTTATCACATGAAATCTCGTTTGAATCTCTTCTACACACCACCAGGGAGGCGGATGTTTAAAACGACTATTACTAGAATTTATCCAGCTAAGAAATTTCTCTTAAGGTGCTGATACTACTAAGTATAAAGTATTACCTTCAACCAATGGCTATTCGACTTGAGGAATCAATTTAACCGGCTATCGAGTGTTCATTTGGCACCTTTTCTGTTTCGGGTTGTCAAAACTATGCATGGACGGCGCAGCCTAAAAATGGTTTGGCATCGTTTCGAAGAAGAAGCATTTCAGTCTCTGTGACACAGCTTCCGAATTAGTTATATTACACTGATTGGAAACCCAGTTTCTAAAATCTAGAGGATTTTTTATCCATGATTTTTATAATGTATTTTATTTTCAAATCAACCAAATGAGTTTCACAAGTTCCTATTCTGTGGCTTTTGGCACTTTTTAATGCAAATTGGAACAGAACAGCAATCGATTTTTTACATTTTTATAGTTGGGTTTTTCGATTTTTGACAGTACGGAACACGATATTTTCAATACATTGACATCTTCTTTTGTTATACTCTAACAAATTAACGTATCCTGAGACAAAAGCCTAATCATCGTATTTTAATTCAGTTACATATTCCAGACGGATTCCAGACGGAATACGATACTGCTGGTACCCTTTTTATTCAGTCCTTTGCAACTACCTCTGATACATTGTATAGAAGCTGGAAAAAATTTTAACTTCAAAAAAATATATTACTTTTATTTTTTATTCAATAAAAATCAAATCGAATGAAACACTTGCGTTGATTTTCAATGCAGCCCCATGCAGTTTTTCAGAGGGCTGCGGAGTCGAAAAAAAAAATCATTTTCATTTAGTTTCAGAGCTTAAAATGGAAAATTTATTTTTAACCGAACTACCTTCTTGCCAGCATACATAGCTCAAAAATAAAAAAATTATCAATAAGAATCGATGCCAGGAAAGTGTATGCTACCTATTTGTTCATCTCTTCCCTGAATGAGCTCTGAGAAACGCAAATTTGGCCAAGGAAAATTTACAAGACTCGTAAACAAAATTACAAAATCGAAATATAGACAAATGAACCGTGTATTTTCTATCCACGGGAGAGAAGTGTATTCCAACAGCAGTTCAAAGAAATGGTCGACATAAAAACAAACTGATGAACTGATTTCTTGCAAACGACACAATCCTTTGAAGTCATCTTATTGAAAGTGTTGTGATTACCAGCAATTTCGGTTCAAAATTCTGTTCTGACAAACCGCCGGAGGGAATCGTGTTGACAAAGCAAATGAACGTGAAATGATGTCACTTGGAGCCACCTTCAATTTTCAAATGTATTTATTACGTGTCAACAAATTGTCCTTTCTGCAATATTGAGTCATTTCGAATATTTTGTTTAGTGGCATTAGGCATTTAAATATTTAGCTCTGTTTAAAGTCAAGTCGCTTGATTATACACTTACATTTAATGAATTTTATCGTGTTAATGTGCCGAAAATGTGGCCCTCCTTTTCTTTTTCGCAATCCGGTAAGTTTTTTCAGTTTGTTCAGTTCATTTTTTATCCAATTTCATGTCATAGAAAATCTGGCCAATTTCTTCACCATCTTGAAAATCGATGAGTTAAATGATTTTAGATATTCTTAGACATTGATTGTCATGTATCTCTCACGTTTTGTGTTAACAAACAACCATTTACTCCGAAGAAAAATCAGTGTCGATGCTTTTTTCAATTGTCATTTATTTTTAAATGGCATATGAGTTTTTTTATTTTTAAAGATATTTTAATGAATGAATTTCAGTGGTTTAATTTTGAGAATTTTTTAGTGTTGATTTAATATAAATTGATCAAAAAGCTCATTGCCCTAGAGATATACATTCGAAAGTTAGAGCAAAGTAATTTAAATTTTCCTTAATCATATCGTTCTTGGGTTAACCCAAAAGTAATGCATAATTGGTTCAAATGTGAAAATCAATAATAAAATCGAAAATTATACAATTCTATTGAGACGTTTTCTCTTGGCGCTCTCCCAATGTTAGAATCAAAAATCTAAAATCCTTGAGCTGGTGGAAGTGATTGAAGTTTGATGGTCTCAAATAAGAATAAGCCGTGAAGCGGAGCCGATTCCAATCGTATTTTTTGTATAGTTCAACGACTTATGAACTAACATTGGTACCAATAAAGTTCTTCTATTAACGTAAATATCTGACGCTTTCCCCCAGAAACAATCAAAATGTTTTAACAGCAACTACCTTGCACCTAAGCGGGCCGCTAAAGGATGACTTATTTATTAACTGCTTATACTTGCAATATTAGTGAGAGGCTCCTGCGTGTTGTAGTGTAACATCTCCGTGCGTTCCTGTTGTGCATTGATACGCATTTTTACTATACTCGACGGAACTCCAAATGACTCCACCGTTCAATTCATCTTCACTACATCACAAGAAAAGCCAAAAAAAGACCTTAGTATTGGTCTCTCGTCCTTTTATTGCCTCTCACTAAATTATCGGTATTTTTCTGGAAATCATTAACCGATTGTTTAATGACCTACACGCAATGCAAATGTCAGATTACCGCTACAAGGACGTTCTACAAACGCAGATGTCATTTGAGAGAATTTCTAGAAGGGAGGACTCCATTACCTTTACCACCATCTAATCAAGGGAATCATTTTGAGTAATTGTATACATCGTACTTTAGGTGTCCATGGTTCCATTCATCAATTGAGGCTAGCATCACTTCGACCACAATACTCAGAGAGACTAGACCTGTTCTTTTCAACAGGTCACCACTTTGTCTATCCCGGCATTACATTCTCAATGCGCAAAAATAATATAATAATCAAACCGTGACTTAAGATTCTGTTGCGGGTAAAATTGCCAGACTTAAAAAACATATAAAATAAACATTGATGCAGATATAAATCGGTCTCGCCATGCTTTCAATTGATCCTGGGCTCAGATTTTTGTTAAACCATGCAGTTTTTTATCAATACTACTCATTCAGATAAGACTCTTGCTGTTTCTCATCCTTCGAAATAGCCTGCCGGGTATAATGATTTCAAAGATACAGACTTTTTTTGGGACTAATTTTTGTTACGGCTCAAATAATGGGCTGTTACACTCTTTTAAAAATACTTATTACCATGATTGAGGTGTCGAGGGTGTCCCTAAGGATAAACCAAAATCGATACTGTAATAGTTGCTAGACTAAGAGTATGAGCCTTAATTGAGAGAAAGGCTTACATATATATTTCCTATACCTCCTAACCGAGCTTCTAAGGAGTTGTTTGTTCAACATAAGTGGCCACACAATTGTCCGGAGAAACATTGATAATAATGACATGCTTAGTATAAATGCAAGAGGATTTCTTATAATCAGTTCTTCAATCAATCAAATTGATTTACTGGGTTTGTCGTTTGCTTTTACATTTCATTCAGAGCCACATTTCTATGAAGGAGTAGGCAAAGTATGGCCGCAACGCACATGGTAATCAATAACGTAATATGTCACTTCAACTATAATTAACGCTGCAGGTAGATTTGAGGTTTTCCAATATTGCAAAAAGCTTTCCGCTTCGCTTCGTACAAATATTTCCCTAGATAATATTTGACTCCTTCAACTCATTTAGCACAACTAACTAACTTGGTTTGTATTTCAATTCAATTGTATTTTTTATCTTGTGTATAGTTTGTATTTGTAACTTGGTTTGTTTGTACTTCAATTTCAAACAGGATACAGGACTCATTTTAAGAACTGTATTCGTGTGAAGTATGCGATCAGGAGAAAAAATAATTAATGTTGTTGTACGTACGAACTAGAATTATTATGGTTGATTGGTCTACTTATATTAATGGATAAATGGAAACATACTTTTTTCTTTTTGAGTATAGAAATTATCTAGTGTTGACCCGTCACAAAGTAGAACACGGAATTTCGACTAATTTTCCCTACATTTATCATCGTGTTCCATCAATTAGAAAGAACCCTGATGGTTTCATCGAACAAACATTCATTTTGCAACAATTCCATCCCAACAAATATATATCTGGGCAACCCGTTAGACTTGTAAGGATTTGGCAAATGACACATATTTGATGGCGCCAAGTTTACTTTCTAACACGTTGAAGTCGACATTTTAGTCGATATATACGTAAACATTTGATATTGGAAGAGTATAACTTGTGTTCATTTTTGCATGTCATGATGTCGAAAGTGTGTCCTGGTAATGCAAAGGAAACGAAATAATTTCCGACAATGACAAAAGACATTTTTCGCACTTCTTGCTCACCTTACTAATTTTAGAAAATAGAAAATTTGTTCTCAATTAAGTGCAATCAGAATAGGATTCATTTTTTCTGCTATTGAATTGTCTCGATTTCATTTCAGAAATTTATGCTTAATAAATAAAATCTAAAATTATTATAAAATAATAAAAAAATCAAGACAAAATCTGAAAGATTTGTAGCAGAAACACAAAAAATTGCGATCAATTAATAATCAATCGTTTCACAATTAATTATCAGTCGTGTTTGTGGGTTATTTGGCCTTTCTTTTCATTTTTGTTCACATTTGGGGCATATATCTTCAATTTCTGAAAAGTTTTCATGTACAAACCAATCACAGATAAGTCACTGGACATGATCTTCGATAGGAAGACTCATGAAATAATTGTCACTATATGGGGCGCAATTTTTTTCCTTGTTTCGCGAATATCTCCTCGGGAAAGGAAGGAAAGGAAGAACTCCTTTCGTATTTTAAACAGGTTTGACAATGTTCAATAGAAGTTATGCTTCCATAGAGTAACATCAATCGTATTATTTGCTTTTAAATGATCAGTTTGAATCAGTTTGAATATCCTCTGTGCTTTCGCAATGCAATTTCTAGGTTTCCGTATAAGGTAAACATTGCTTTTCAAATAACAATACCCAAAACACACACCAAAACGAGATTAGAATAAACGATGACATTTTCAGAATATGATACTTGTCATAAACACTAACCATGTATACAAAAAAACTTAGTATTTCAGGACAACATATGACTCTGTTGAAATTTTTTACCAACATTCTTAAGCAGTTAAACGAAACCACATACGTTGTGATGCGTTTCCGCATGCTGTTTTTGTTGTTTTGTTTGTCTCGAATACCGTTCACAGCGAACTTGCCGTCAGGAAATGCATCTCCATGTTTAGCCCGGAGCCAACAATTCCACGAGATTTGAGGTCAATTCGTAGAAGAATTCCATCTTACCTTCACAGCTAGAACCCTTCACCGGTGCTTACCGTGATTGCTTTCAGGACGAATTTTAAGCACACCCATGCCAAGTGAGGCAAGTAAGGCCCTTTCATTCAGTTCACCCATCTATTTATCTCATCCTTAGCATATACAACATTTAAGAAGACATTACTTCCAGCAAAGTTTGTTAAACTTGAAAAGGATAAACATTTTACATGGACAAATCAATGACCCGTGAATAGAACACGTTTTGAAAGAGGACAATCGAATTATTTACTCAGCATGTATAGAAAACTTTTGAACCTTAAACGTCCCATTTTCCCTTATATGACTTTCATTCATGTCGTATTCTTGTATGAGCTTTTGTATCCCTGGACAAAAAAAACTCAGTCTCCCAAGGTACTTTGAAAGAAATCGTTTTCATGAATCCTATCTGACCCAAATAGAGCGAAAATCCTGTCCACTAACAATTGTAGTGTATATGACAGCATTCCTTAATACCAGTCGCAAGGAGATTGAATAGGTTGGAGTTTAATTTATTTTTAGCTTGAAGCTGAAGAGCAGTTCACACAGTTGTATGTCAGCATCCTGAATTTGTTATCAGCTTATCACATTTGATCTGAAGGTTTTCCACATGTGATCATGTCCAGCGTGTATCTAGCCTTCCCTGAAATTAATATTCGAAACGTTTCATTAAAGTTTACTCGATTTTACTCCAGGAAACAAATAACTCTGCTCGAAATAACCTTTGAAACATATTAACTTGAGCAGTATTTTAACACCTTGCTGACAACTTGCTCATTGCTCATTTTTATCTCCTTAATTGTTTTTATTGTATCATAATTTCTTCTCGTTCCTCTGAATCTGATAATAATATGATTCCTTTACTCACTAAAACGGGTTAGCAATAACCTTGCTGTTTGTCACCACCCAGAAGGGACAAATTCCCATTATCCTTTCGCACAACAAATCCACAGACGAACGTTTACTTAAGCAGGATAAATGCCACAATGAGATTTTCGCTGAACGAGATAATATTCATAGCGAAAATGCTGAGATGTATATTGGACCGAGAGTAGTTGAACCGTTGGAAAGGGACGAGAGGTGAATAATTGGCTTTTCAGGAGCTGGTTCAAGCAATGTATGTAGATGATGGAACGTTCTGACTGGAACAGGAAATAAATGAAGCAGAGTGAGTAATTGGCATCGTCGAGAGAGGCAATAATGAGTGTTCTTATCTTGTAGAGCACCTATTGTGTTCTATTATTGTCTTGTCATTGCATTTTCGCTGAAATTATGAAGTATGTTGGAAGCGTCCTGTAAAATTGAACCTTGTAAACATTATGATGATAATAAGTAAGCTAAATTCGTATTATAAATGAAAGAGAATAGATAATTGGATAAGCGTGCACATCTGCCGGATGAATTTAAAGTATCCAAGCAACGTTCAATGTTTGCTAATGTCATTCATAAAAAACGGATTATAATATTTTATATTTAAGCGAAAAAAGAGGTTTTTGATAAGAACGAAGCTACTTAGAATGGGTAGATAGGCTATGGAAAAAATAGTATTACTTTAAATTATGATAAAGGTTTTTTATTGCATTATGGATCTCCTAAGCTGAATTACCAAAATTTTCACAAAATGTCATCCAAAGTATTTATAAATAATTTAAAAGGATCATACAGCAGCCGGAAGCACAACCAAAAATACAGCACAAACTTTTGATTTCCTTGAAATAAAGAAAATTGTAAACAACATTGACAATCAGCAGCATTTAAGGAAGCAGATATATATTATATATAATGAACATTTAATGCCATAGTAGTTAAGTAGTGACTATGAAGTCCCAATAAGCGACATTTATAAGGCAAAGCCCTCTTAAACTTTGCATTGTCGCCAGTCTTTGAATGAAAGGTTTACGACAAAAGGCTTTCTAAGACATACTTTAGAGACCTTGTAACCAGTTGCCCTCGCGAAAACTTCTTTCTTCATTCTTCTCTTTAAGAGTTAAGCGTAAAGCACGCTTACCGATGAAAGACACATCTCTCTATACCCTGATAAGCTTTTGTATTCTGTAGCTCTTCCTGACACCGGACCATGAGAAAAGTGACCCATAAAGGTAGACTATAAGTTCTACTGGACGTATAGAAGGCAACAATCCCCTTGGGCTTTGGAATAATTCCCAGATTCTTGGCGCTGGACTATAAAAACTGATGAAGCCCAAGTCAGAGATTTCGGTTTTCCTGGTGAGGAGGATAATTTCCGTTTTCTCTACGCTTATGCTTGGCCCACAACTTGTAACCCAGGCACTGACTTTTTTAGTACGTATTATGTGAGTACGCGGATCATGGACGAAAAGACATGAGTCATATGACATATTTCACTTGTCAAAAATGATTTTTTGCGTATGAAACGCGTCCCGATACTGCTGAATTTTAATTAGGAAATGATAAAATAGCTGAAAATGAAAATGAATAACGATTCACCTAGCCTGGTGATTCAAGGTTTATAACTAATATCATTTATGTCTGCATTCGAGCTCTCAATTAAACAAAGTGGTTCTAAACTAATCAAAGGTTTCAAGTGGTCGAAATTCGTAAAGGAAAGAGTTGCCTGTACCGAAGTATAACAAAATATTTTTTTGTTTCTGGATAATTACTTTCTGGATAATTACGTAATGGAATTGAGATAAATTAATACGATAATCTCTCTAACTCTCTCTCACTCTACCCAGATTTTGGACTGTTTTTCATTGTGTTAAAAATAACATCCCATTTAATTCGCATCGAATCCTTTTCTGTCCTTTTTCAGTGACAATAAAGTTACTGTTTGAACCATTTTAATGCGACTTTAAATGGAGTATTATCTGTTTATATTCCTATTTGCATGCCTCTTAAAATCCGATTTTATTCTTTCAGGATGGCTAATAAAATAACAATATCGACTAAATAACACGCTCTCAACCTTCTATGGAAATGGAGCAGAAAACAAATTTATTATACCAGTCATAGTCGTAACAAGCGAAATAGCAAACTTAGAGCCCATCCATTCTGCACTTAAATATTACAGAGAAAATTTATTTGTCACAAGTCTCCTAGTGCCTGCTACAAAATGCTACTTTCGGTACAAAATGAATGGCAATAAGTCTGACAAGTTGAAAATTAGCATGGAATCAATATTAAGAGTGTACTATGCTAGCGTAGTAAAATCTAAACCATGCCATACTACGGAATAGAAATCGAATAGTTTGTGGTTGCGCTTCCGTTGTAAAATACGCGCTACGGCAGTAAAGTCATACGTTTCGTATACGTGCAACATTGAGACCTATGTTATCCTCGGAAATGCCCTCGTATGATAGGAATCGAAAAATTTTGCACCTGAATGGATTTATTGCTACGTTTCCGTGCTATCCTACAAAGTAACCTCGTAGTGTTCGAAATGCGTATCAACGAAATAGCTTGAAAGCAATTACTGATTTATTTCATATGCTTGATAAGTTTTGCTGCACACTAAAAATATATTGTTTTCGACGCAAAAGAGAACCATAGCTGCCGCCTGGTGAAATCAATTGAGTCAAATCCTGAAACTCAGTTGGATTCGTGCCAGGGAAGCTAAACCTGTACCTTGGCATATTTGACACCTTGACAGAATTTAGGTATCTTCTAACAAAGGAGAAGCACGAAGGGAAGACATGAAGGATGAAATATCAAAAATATCAGACAGCCAGAGTGTAGTTCACGTTATTGGCTTTAGCCATTCTGCATGGTAAATTTTTATTGTCTTTTCGTGCTGAGGAAGGGGAAACGATAATGTCAGATTATTGACAAGAATCGAAATCCATTTCCACTTTACATCCTTCACTTACCCATTCTCATTTACATTCGCGATTCGATTTCGGTCGTGAGGACTCCTTATTTTCATGCACGCTTAGTAAACGTTGAAAGGAAAAGAAGTTCGCAATTCATATAACTCGTACCTTATTTACATTATTTTAATTTTGGCTTCGCAAACTGTTTAGCGAATATGTTTGGCGTTGTTCGTCGTTATTAAACTGATCCTCCAGAGCATTGCAAACGATGCAAACGTTTAAAGCCTTCAAATTCGTAAATCCGAAAGCCTTTAAAAATGAAACATAATTTAATATTGAGCTTCACCTATTTCACTTTTCACTTCGAAAACAAAGCTATGCTCTATGAACCTCAGTAATTCGTCCTCCCGAATTGGTTTTGGTACTCTTCTGGAGTAATTGCTTCCCATTCACAAAAAAATGTGAGGTTTGCCCAATCATTCATCAACAGTATCGTCAAATCTAGCAGATATTACTATATAGGACTTTTGGTCCATTATGCATGGCTGTTCAAAGCAGTACTTTGACAATTTCGAAAACATGATTCGATTGATTTCAATTTTTAATGTAAGTTAAAAAATAGTCTACTGCATCATAAAACCATTTTCCTAAGGCATATGCATAAATTCGAAGTTAAACTGACAGGAAAATGTGCACCAAGGCTTGAAACCAGAATAGTATAATCTGAGATATTTTCCTCTACGAATTATTAAAACTTTTCAGCATAAAATTTTCATATTTGTTGTGAATGTCTTTTCATATACTGTTCACTTCCTCAATATGTATGCTTTTGTATGCTGAAAACTTTTCATCACTTTTTTCCTCAGTTTTGTTGTGAAAAGACGATTTGCTTGTTGTTCCATAGAAAATCTTAATAAAATTCATGAGTGTGAATTCGAAATACTAGAAAAACGTATGTGCGAGGATAGTTGCGACTACATATGTCTTATAAAATTAGTATTCCAAATATTAAAGCTAAGCTCAAGAATATATCATTGAGTTGAGCTAGAATCACTTCAGATAATCTTAATCCTAACCAGTCAGTTTAATCTTCTCCATTGGCTTTTCAATAACATTTTTAACATAATTTAAGGCAGTCCTCAATGAGTACAAAGATAACGTCAACCAACAACAATAGTAAAAGACCAAAACAATGAAAAACCAACCTTACCAGCAACGACACTAAAATGCACATTTGCAAGGACTCTGCTTCTGCACCTTGTCACCGATTGAACGGTGTTTGCAGATTATGCACCCATCGTAATTATGAATTCATTCAAAAGCTTTATTTGTCACGGTCGGGCATACAAAACTGCAAGGTAAAGGACATGCATAGCAAATGAAGTTTCAACTATGATTAGAATTGATCATAAAGGGCTAAGATGAATGCGAAAACAACACGCAACAGCATAAATTGCAGCTTCCCTTCCCTTTGTGCTCAGAAGCTTGAATATTTACTAACATATGCAAATGAAAAGCTGGCAAGTACAACTTGGTTGCCAGCACCAGCACCAAGTTCATGGTGACAAAGAAGGATTCCGCCTGAAGGCAACATGTTTACAACAGCAGCTATATCTTATGCAACTCTTTGCTTTGCATTCACACGGCTTAACGTTTTCATTTGCAATGGAAAAATCCTCACATTTGAATATTAAAACTTGCACCATAGATGACACTGTTTTTCCATATGAAAATAGAAACTACGATTCACTTTGAGAAAAGTTCTCAATTTTCATATATTTCCTTCCTACTATCTAACTTAAGGTTGGCCTTGATGCAGGGAAATAAGGAAACATGAATTAGTATATACACATTGGTATCATGGTCTGAGGTCGTAGTTCAATAGAAATCTTGATGAAGGAGATTCCGGCCTCACTCGACTTTGTTTGACGAAGTTTTCGGTCTTATCTATACTAGATTTCTCGGTCTCGGTCTCCTGATTGCGCGTTTCGTGTAGCAGACAAAGGTTGCATCATGTATTCCTTTTATGCAAGAAATGTAAGAGACAGCGTGGTGACCTATTTAATGAAATTGGAAAAATTCTTTTGGTCCAGAGATATTTACCCCATTTCAAAATACCCGCCTAAACAGAGAGACGTTTACTTTGTTAGACAAATCGGTTACTCCTAACAAGAAAAAGAATACTTTCAACCACCAAAGGGGGTTGTGAATCCATCTTTTCAAAAGCACTCTCTCCACATTCATTGTGCTAGGAGAAAGATTCCTGTAAGTTGTTGGTATCCTAGAGCATAGAAAAAGAGCTTCTACAGCAAAGCAATTTGTC
Organism: Stratiomys singularior; assembly: GCA_954870665.1. Taxonomy (NCBI): domain Eukaryota; kingdom Metazoa; phylum Arthropoda; class Insecta; order Diptera; family Stratiomyidae; genus Stratiomys; species Stratiomys singularior. Next base: position 4,008,649 of record OX940881.1, on the reverse strand, counting down.
AAGCTTGAAAAAGTTTGACAGGACAGGAGAAAACATTCTCCACACCTCTTTGAAAAGAATCCCAAGGACGATCTACACATTAGAATTCCTAGGATGATCTTCACATGTTTTGACAAACACAGATAATCCACATAACTTGGCTGATGCAAATATCGTCATTAAAATAATTGATTCTTAATCGTATCTGCGGGAATGAGTTTTTGAGAACTATGAACCAAAGACTACTCGATGGTTAGCAGACGCCTAGTTGAAACAAATTCTCAACTTTGATCGCTGCTTCGTGAAGATTTTCTGGTTTTTGCGTCTTGCTTTTGAAGCAACTGCTCGTCTTTTCATTATAAATATAGACTGGATACTTTCTGGTATCGGAACGAACTGTCTGTTCAGCTAATCCCTTCAGTATTTCATGTTGATTCCTTCTTTTATTAATTGTCATTATCCGCGAGCTGGACTGTAGCTCTTTGTGGTCAAAGCGGTACAATATTTGATTTAAAACTGCATTTTTCGCTTCCTCAGTTTTCAGTACCGATGCAGTGGCTGGTGTTTGTTCGTATTCCATCATAAGGTCATCTCCCTGACATGAAACCTTTTCAATGTTTGCAGGGACCTTTTCTGGTTATTGTCCCACCAGAAGTTACAGTCTCTCTACCAGTATTCCGTAGATGTTGTAAGAAGTTTGATTGACTCCTTCCGTCCTGATTTTGCTGATTGAAAATAGACATTTCAGCTTCGATTTACTAGCCTCCGCAAACGCCACTTTACTCAAACGCAAACGCCGTACGACTTCTCATTCGCTATTCGCTGGCATTATACTTATTTTCCAATGTCGCAATCCGAATGAAGTTTGGCAATATCTACGGCTCAGTATTTAACATTACGTACTTGAATTATTTCTTGTGTTTTGATACGTTATGCGTGTTGACTAAAATCAAAATTCCGGATTCAGTTTGTATAATCCTGAAAGTGTTGTGATCCAGGACACTCAGATTCGCGAAAGAAGTAGGCCCTGACGAATATCCTTAAATATTTCGGTGAGTCCATTATCAAATCTGATCCGTTAGTTTTTATCCGAAAAGTTCTTTGGCGTCCTTTTGCATTGCTTCTAGTTTGTATATGGAGATCACGCCGGGGTTGCCACTATCCGCGTAAATCAAAAACAAGTTAGCAAGGGTTACAATTTTAATTTCCATTGAATGCCGCTATGTTTTCTATCGATGGTGCTCAACAAGGAACATAAAGAGATTGGAAGTTTAAAATCCATCCCCCTTACCTTTTAGCGTATAGTTTGCATGATGAAAATGTCACCCGAAAATCATACAACCCATGCCATCTTTCAAATACGCGTCGCACTAATTTTTAATTCTAATAAATATACTAATTTATACTTTTCTTTTGGTTTCTGTGTTGTAGAGAATATGTCAATAGTAAAAAATTAAAGTAGGCCGACGAATGTGTCCATACCTAAATGAATATTGTAGAGCTCTAAAAGCTTGCCAATTTCATACACAAATTCAATGAATAATAAACGCCTTTATCTCTGAGAATCTTTATGTATAATATTTAATCCAATAAATTGCTAAGTTCAAAATGAATATTCTTCAAAGCATTAATAAAACTGTCCACAAATTCACTCATAATCCTTCGAATCACAAGAAGAACAAACAGAAACCTCATAATATGAGGCTTACCTCATTATCTGCGCAACCGAAAAAAAGACATAAACAAAAAAAGACCAAACACAAAAGAATATAATGAAGGTTGGCCTCCTCACTTTAATAAATGAGTCATGAGATGAGAAAATGCCTGTCAAGTGCAATCCTCGTGTGAACCACAATCTCTTCTGTTTCCTATTCGTAATTTTTTATTCTGTTTGTTATTTCTTCCAGGTATCCTCAAAGCGAGACATGAACAATGGCGAAGAATCTCCAAAACCGATTTTGCAAGACAAAGACTTCATACTCGATTGTTTGTGTTGGCATAATGAGTACCGAGCACGTCATGGAGCGCCAGCCTTGACGGTATCCCCAGAGGTAAGATGAGAAACACTTGAACCGCATGCATTAACAGCACGTGTGAGAAGATATATGTAGATATGTGGATGCGATGCACATTTGAATGTTCAACAGCAAACGCTGACTGGACCTATCCTTGTCAAGTACATCACCAGCTAGCAACAGGATCCATAAGAATGGCACGCAACTGCATCGTACGTTAGGATGAGGTGTTGAAGTGCTATTCTGAAACCATTTCATAATCATTTCACACTATCGAGTAGTTTGTGAACGCGAAAGCTGCTGCGTGTAGTGCACGCCATTGTGAAAATCCTTGTGCAGAAAATCCAAACGCAGCCCGTGAGCCAACCAATATTTTACCATACGCAATCGACATAAATGTGTCACAATAATAGCAATAAACATGCCATTTGGAATCACTATCGCACAATCGTGATTTACAGTTTCCCGAATAAAATTAAAGGACTAATTTATGCAAACACTTATATTGAATGTTGTAATTGCGACTATTTAGCATGCATGCAATTTGCATCGTCAATTTACAGCCCATACATTTGCATGTGAACATTTATATACATATGTAGATACTTTAATTCGGGTTTTTGTTAATACTACCAGTCGATTCCTTTTTTAACAATCCTCTTCTTTTTTTCACAATTATTTGCAGTTGTGCGAGTATGCTCAGCAATGGGCCAATCATTTGGCAAGCACCAACGAATTTTATTATCGTTCGGAAAAAACTTTAGGGCAAAATTTATTTTGTTGTCCCATAAGTGCACTTGTAACTGACTTAACAGGTAAGTTATTGTTATTGTTTTTTATTCCACGCCAGCCATTTATAATCTATCTTGATAAAGGACTCTTTGCCCCGCGACCGAAATTTATTGCGTAATATTACGATTATTGTCTAGGACTGGATGTTAACGAACGCTTTTATTCTACTGGTCTATGAGTGGCATATTCAGAAAACCGCGACACTGATGGAAGAATGAGTTTGACATTCATATCATATCAATATGGGATGGGAAAGTAACCAATTACATACGTTTACAAGAAGAATGTTTAAGTTGGACGATAGACTTTGTGTCCTTATTTATCATCTAAACATTTATCTATTTAGCATGCTAAAACTCTCAGCCATGCAACGGTAGAGTATTGAGTGAGTAGTCCTGCAACAACACATAAAATATTCTATTCAAACTACTTCAAGTTTTGCCTTGATTTCTTGCGATTCAGGCTGCGGGGAAGACCATAGACTTCAACACATACGATTATGTTCTTGAAACTGTACCTCTACACTACTGTTTAGGTACTGCAGGACTTCGCAGACTTCGAGAATAACTACTATATACTCTAACTGCTTTTTTCCAGGAGTAAACCTACTATTCAAAAATATTTCGGTCTTTTTCATTACATGTTTTACCAGAGGTCTTTTTGAAAATAACTGGGTCAAATTTCACAACGCCATCTACATTCATTTTGAGTTTGCAGCGTTTAGATTCGAGCGAACTCGCCTTGTCCATATTCGATTTTTTGAGCTGCGTGAAATAAGATTTTGTCGGTGCGTCAGTCAATTTTTTATTTTTATATAAAATAGATTAAAATAGATTTATATAAATAGAGCACAAAGAAATTCGATCCTGCAGTTTAAATTTCAGTTCAATTTTCAGTATGGAAAAATGAGACAAACAAAACAATAAAATATATGGTTGCATGTATCTAGTAGCAAAAGAAGAGACTTACTTTGATTCCATCAATCTTTCGATTACTTTATTTCAAAAATGCCATTCATGAATAGCAAATTATCTGTTTTTATTCGTATTAAATAACATTTGCTTGACGTTGAAATTAATCTTTGTCAGTACATCCTTTTCCAGCGTGACTTGGCGCCGGAAAACTCTACGGGGAGGAAATCAATATTTGCTCTGCATAGTTGTTGAACATACTTTATCCAGAGTAATTGATGAGTACGTACCGCCATTCAGTAAAAGCATAACGAATAATGTTAACGAGTCAGTATGTGAAACTCCCTACACAGTTGTAGTAAGACTAGTAGTAGGAATTGTGAATATGTATTATGTAAAATTTGCATCTAGATGCATTGTTACTTTGTGCCGAACTTATCAAAATATGGAGTTTCCTCAAAACCATTATTTATAATCAACCATTCATACAAGCAAAACGTTACCGTGAAGGAAGGAAAGTTTTACTCAGAATTTCACAAGTGAATAGTTTTTTGACTGCTGCAAGGACATCGTAACATTTCCGGAACTGAAAAGTTTCACATTGAAAAGTTTTATTCTCGTTTCATCTTTCTTTCTAACTCAATGCCATTGTAGGATCATTTTGTTATCAACTTCAGGAAATAAGTTTATAGAGGGATTTGTTATTTATGGGAAAATCCTTTTGGTTTTTTTTCTGTACTTACGGAAAGCGGAAAGCACGATGACTTTAATAGATTTGCTTTGAACTGTCTCATTATAGAATGTAATGAACCATTTCCAGGCATTTTGAAAGGTCAGGAGCAAATAATGATAAGCGCTTGCATTAGTGTATGGATTTTGAAAGTTACTTAGCACATTAATTTTCTTTCCTTATTAAGTTGTTAATTCTTTTTGAATATTCTTGTTTTTTGTTTTAGATAAAAATTTCCCTGAATTTAATTTTTTTTGATAGTTATTAAAAAAACAAATAATTTGACTACAGCAGAGTGGAAAAAAAATTGTTAATCATTCGTCAAAATTAATCAAACCGATGCTTTTACATGGTGTCTCCCAGCAGGGTGAGAATTTACTATTTGAATATTTAAAAAAAAGCTTCAATTTGGCGCGGTAAATTTATCGTTTGGGAATAAAAATCGTTCGTTATGGCTCGGGGGCAGTTTTTTCCTACTGAAAAAATATGAGATCGTGGATCCTTCACAGCCCATGCCTTAAGTCCTGAAACTCACCAAACCAACTGTACGGGACGTTGAGGCGTGACCAGAATGAGTTGCTTCCTCCTATTTTCGTTGGGTTTTTGCTTCGTACATTTCTCGCTGAAACAGACAGTTCTTCGATGATAAATCAAAACGATCGGGCATCGGGGATAAAAAGGATTTCTCAGCAGATCTCGTGTTGAAGCGTTATTGGTTATCATAGGATTTCTTGTTCTGTTGCATACATGAATACCAAAGACATTTTCTTGATAAAGATCGACAATTGTGTAACTTTGGTATCGAGATGAGCTCGCGCCAACTAACTTTGAAAACTAGTTGCCAAAAAGGCTCATGCCATTGAGTCTTCTAAAGTTAAAATGCAGTTCAATATCAAACAATCAAGCAAATCACGAATAGTTGGTGAAGGAAGGGAACGGTGCTTTTAAGTTTCTCCTGTATTCGCGGGTGAGTCCTGAAATAATTTTAATGAGAAACGTTTGTACATAAAACAATAATTTGTGTTTCTCAACTTCCTTCACTTTTCTGATGTTTTGTTCCCCTTAGTAGATATGAAAACGATACGTCCGTTCAAATACCAAATGCTCATACTAAATCGTAATGCATCGATCAGACGCAAGCTAATAAAGTTTCGAATTTATAATCCTATGAATCATAAACCTTTATATATAAACCTTTTGAATCATTGTTTCCACCGTTGATCTCTTAATACTTGTAATTTTCAGTACTGTTGTTAACGAGGATACAGTTGAATTTACTGTTTCAATCGTAAAACAGAATAAAATGCCAAAACGTGCCTGAAATTTACGGAACGAATAACTCTTCTAATAAACGTATCCACTAGTATATATTGCAAACACGATATAACAATACATTATTTTACGCACGAATTCATCCCTTATATTTATATTCCTACAACATATACATATTTTATATTGAACGCTAATTTCGACTAGAAAATCTTTTGTGCGTGATTTCGATAAATTATTCAGCAAATATTCACAGCATGCTGTTGATATCCTCGCGTGTCACTTAATTATTCTTCCCTATGACGGCCAATTGAGGGTGTGAGATTTTCTGATTTCAATACTTAACTGATTCATCCTGCTAACAAATACCCCCAAACTTGATGAAATTGTTTAAATCGTTTTTCGTTTGCGTGTGATTTTTTTGATTACTATATCGTAATGTGATGACGATGGAAATGTCCTGTGATGGAATGTCAAATGTTATTGTTGCTAGATCGGGGTGAAATTGGTCGTAAGGAATTTAGTAGTGAACGATTGTGACCATGATATTGTGGATGTTAATTTTTCAGCGGTCGGAGAAAATAAAAGAATGATTAGCGCTTCCCCGGCAAAGAAAATTGTTTTTTCCATTCCATACATGGCCGGCAACCTGTACCAATCCTTAGGGTTTGCCTTCTTTTAACCCCCTTAAAAATATCTGCAGTATACCGAAAAATGCATGCTATTAGCAAAGTTCTCGGGTTGCAATTCCAGAATTTCTAATAACTAAATTTTTAAATGTACTTTTTTGTGCGTTCTAATCATTCATGCGTGTTCGCTTCCTAGATATCGATTTTCGGGATTCAGAGATATCGTCAAGATTTCGGCGAGGTCTTCTGTATCGTAGAAACTGTATTGTTCTCCCTTGAAGTCCTGCTTGATCCGAGGAAAAGGGACAAACTCCTGCGGTGGCAAATGTACGTAGGTGGACTGTAGGGTAGTTGACGCAGTGTGGTACCTCTGTCCGTAGTTCGAAACTCCCTCACCAGCAATGTGTTATGGCCCGTTAACTTTGTTCACATGTTCATTAATCCTTGAATTTGCGCGCTGGTCATCTTCAACGAGCTTATTACCCTCAAACCATGTTGAGCGGCTCATGGAAGCACCTCCGTAGACGTCCTTAATCATTACGACGACCGCCATCGAGACCTTTTCCTGACTTTCTTCTCCATCTTGAATCGTGATAACACTTTTAAACAAACTTTCACGAATATCGGAATCAACACGTCCAGGTGGATAAGACTGCAGCTTTGATTCCAATACAGCATGGTAACAATTGCTCGCCGATGATCAGCGTAAAAGCATAAAGTATTACTTGCAATTTCCAGAAGATGTTCTTATATACAATTTCCAATTCTGCTTGCATTAACATATTCCTATTTATTGCTTCCAGGGCAAGAGGTGGCCTCTTATTGGTATAGTACAGTAAGACGATATAATTATTTTAAGGAGCCGAGCCTACTTCATACGAACGTAAATGCAGGTGAGCTTTGTTCTTTCAAACCCATGATAAAGTTGTAATTAATTCCCATGTTCAACTCCGAAATCATTACAGGTCACTTCACACAAATGGTCTGGGTGGCAACACGATATTTTGGCATAGGCAAAGCGTCTTCAAAAACTGGAAAAATATTCGTGGTAGCGTATTATTATCCACCAGGTAAATATTATTGACTGTCCGTATGCTACTCAATTTGAAATTTTAAATCTTTTCATGTGAAACATCGTCAATTATGATTTATCAGTATTTGTCATTAGTGATGTAAGCTGATTAGACATATTGTTAATCAGTTCTTCTTCTTTCTAGGTAACGTCGTTGGAGAATTCCAAGACAATGTCCTACCGCCAATCATGGATCAAGATAACGCAGGCCAATCGTCAGCTATTGATCTGGACAACAATCCTATCGTGTCGCTTCTAAAATCAAATAGTAGTGGTAGTAGTAATACTAACTAAGCCAAAGACGCAGGAGCGCAGGAGCAAAATTTTTTTTTGGAATCAAAACCCAAATAGCCAACTGAAGTTGCTTAGAAAAACAAAACGAAACATCAACCACACGATTGTTGAGTAACGAAACGCAGTCTGCTTCCAATGTTCTAACAAATAATAGTGAGTTAATTGAGGAAACCACAAATAGATCTAAAAAAATAGGCCAGCTTGTGTTAACCTCCCGCGATAATCAGACAAACAAGAAATAAAAAACTGTTAACTTGTTACTAGAGCTTCCAAAAACATTGAAACAATATATGATAGCCCTAGGCTTGGCTTAAATCCTCATTATCGAAAATGAAAGTTATTCAAAAAAATAAAACCTAAATAAACAACAAAAACAACTTATAAATTTAGGAAACCCGAAAAGTACTAAACGCAAATGAAATCAAATAAAATCAAATGATGTGACGTAATGTAAGAATAGTATTGCGAATCGTTACAACGTTTAGATAAAATCGTTGATAGTATTAAATTAGTTTTGTTTACATACACTTTATTAGGATGTTCATATTTGTTTGTTTTATAATGATTATAATATGTTTGAAAGAAATAAAATGCCTTTTATGCCTTATTACGTTACGACGATAGATATGAGCATTTGTATGAGAATTTAACAACGATGCTTTGCACGCATCATTTTCAACTGTTTTCTCAACAATAAAATATGAAATGTAGATAAGAGAATCGTACAAACTATTTTCAATCAGGTTAATATTCGAAAAGGGAAAACTACATCCTCAAGGAGGACTGAAAACAATGTCAGTTGTAAAACATAAGAATTGACAAAGATATTCAATTTATTGCCTTTAGTCATTTTCATTTTTCAGCGAAACTCACAATCCACATCATTTGTTAATTATCCTTCAAAATATTTTGCTATAAATAATACCTCTTTCGCCAGTTGGTAAAGACGACGAGTTTTAAATTAAGATGAAGACGACTGGTGTTTTCAACCAGATGAAAATACTATTTTTTTACGTATGGCAAACTTATGCAAAAATGACGACATATGTAGTATCATTCATATCATATATTAAAACTATACACACTAAACATTACTAACAATTTTGAAATTATTTCAATAGGTAAACTTAGCGTACATTTTTTATTAGTAAGTCGTGCATGTACAAGAATGCCAACATCATTATATTGTTAGCTTCTAGTTATGATTTACGTATGCGACAAATCTTAGATCAAAATGATAATCCTCCTCTCCAACAACGTAAATATTCAGAAAATTAAGAAATAAACAATCGTTTGAACGTGACACCAAACAAATTATGCCAAACTAACATTCAAACAATGTTTCTTCAAAAGATATGAATACACGTAAATAATTTCTTTTGCGATATCAGATGGAACAACTATACATATTTATCATTATCCATATTCATTTCAAGCTTTTTTTCTTGGTATTGTCTTTAATAAATAGTCCTGGTTTATCCCTACAAACTCCTACGAGTCTTCCTTGTTTTGAGCAGTGTATGTCTTCGTATGTCAACTCCTTCAGGAAGCCTGCTCAACATGGCTTATTTCAGTGTTTCACCATGCATTATGTTCCTCCTGATTTTACCTCAGCAAACAAATAAATGTCACATGCTGCAAAATCTAAAAAATAAAGTGAACAGTATAACGCTAGGATGCTGTACTGGGCTAGAAATCTCTTTTCATACGTACAGAGCATTTTCTTTCAGCGAGAACCAATGTCTTTCTTTTTCAGCAAAACCGCGTAAACAGTAGTTCTGACTTATTATTTGATATTCAGGAACCGAGTGAAGATATAGACAACTACAAGAACATTGAAAAATAATTCATCAAAACAATGTTATTTCTTTGAATGTCGGAATTGAGACCATACGCTACCACGTGTTGAAGACGAAAGCTCTCTCTTGTTTCCAAGTAATCTCTCTCCTCCGCAATAATCTGACCAATTCCGCAGAAGGTTTTTCTACTTACACGCTTCTTATCGAAACATCCTTTAGATTGGTTGACGAAATTTGGTTTCCTCAGCCAAATGGGAAATCAACACCATTGGAAGTAACTATTTGCAAGCCATTGAAATTAAATGTCAAAGGATACAGTGTTGGTGGAGAATTTTTTGACTTTTTAATAGAAATCATTCAAAACACGAGCCCACTTCCAATTGTTTTTCAATCTTTTTGAACCTAGAGTCAAGATTCAACTCTTATGATTCGGTATATCCTGTAACATTCAATGATTCTATCCAACGTTTTGGAAGAGGGTCAACTGATCATCCCTTTTTTGTGAACCCTTAGAAGTCTTCTTTTACTTTGTTTTATAATTGCTTTAACACTACTTCATTTCGCTGCAATGCTTTATATGCCGTAAAATAAAATTACATTTAAATTCAATAAAAAGAATCAAAAACCAAAAATTTAATTTTTAAATAATTTAACATTAATTTTCTATTTTATTTTGGTAATTTATCAAATAAAGCTTTGCACTAAATCACTCCTTTGATATGGAGAACGAAATAAATTATATTTTCAGCTCTAAGTATATTGAAAAAGAAATATAATTTTAACCAAGCTAAATTGCTGCTTAAGTTAACCAAGCATTTAGCTTGGTTAACTAAATTGGCTTTCGATATTTCCACGTCCTAAATAGCAGGAGCCGAATTCAAAAAGATTAGATGACAGCATTACTTGATATTGAAAACGCTGCTCATAGGTTCATGCAAGCCCAAATGGGTACCCAAAGTAATTATAACTAATAGTTTTACAGTCTAGAAATATATCAATTCCAATTCCAAAGAATTTGTTCGAATTGTAGTGAAGCTGCTTTCTAACATCTTAGTTATAAAATCAAGAGTTTTTGAAAGTTTTTTTAAATTAAAATAATTAATAAAAGTACTGTCAATGCTACTATGGCTGTGGTGATTGCTATTTCTAGTACTCCTACTTAAAGTGTCGCTGCTACCACCACTATTACTACCGTTCCTCCTAATACGACTAATTTTACCACTAAATCGACTGCTACTACTACTACATCTACTGCTACTACTACTACTACCACTACTACTACTACTATTACTACCACTACTACTTCTACTACTACTACTACTACTACTACTACTACTACTACTACTACTACTCCCACTACTACTACTATTATTATTATTATCATCATCAACAACGTTATCTGCTCTTTATCGAAATGTTCCTTGTGTAAAGAGAATTTCTCAACACCAATGCAATCATCCTATTAGAGACAATCTTGCATATGTTTATTTGTTTCTAAGTTACTTGCCTTATAGAAATAAGAATATTTGGAGAGGAGGAATAGATAATTTCTAAAAAATTAAATAGTAAATATAAAAATCTTAAACATGTTGTAGTTATACAATGGAGTGAAAAGTTTCGTTAAAGACAAAGAACAAGACTTGAACATTTATAATTTACAAATTGCTATTATTCGACAAAATAAAGAGAAACATATTTATGTATAAATCGCATTGTTTGGCTGTTCGATTATTACTTTTCAGGTATAAAGCAGTATGTAATTGAAATACAACAGTCTGCCATTCGATCTAATCTCAGTACAAACCAATAACCGTCGAGGTGAAATTGATAGTAAGTTTTTAAAGATTGAGGGCTACTGGGTTTTCGCATCATTAGATATGGTAACGAAATAGAGACAATACCAGCAAGTGTATAAATCACCCGATTTTACTCAGGCAAATTCATTTGTATATTTTGTAATCATGTCGCTGTCTTTCCTTGTCATGTGGGGAAAGAAAGATTAACTTAACTCACCCTCACCACCAAAAAGACATTTGAAATTCTTTGGGTCTCGACCCTGGCATCTATTGAATGGAAGGTGAGTACTCTATTTAAATTCAAAATAAACAATAAAAAGTCTCATGGTTAGAACATCGAGAACCTGGTCACAGAAAATACTCGATGAAAATTTACTTCAGCTCATACAATTAACATTTAATTCTCGGTCAGATCACCTGCTACCAAAGATGATTCAAAAGAAAATTCACTCGAAACAAATTTATCGAGATATATAATAAATTTATACTTTGGCCACTATCGGCTCTTACGCCGTTTCTGATTTTCCTTACGAGTCATATCGCCGTCTTCCCCGAGATCTCACTCGCTATATCTTTTGCAGTTCATATACAGTGATTTCCTTTTCTAGTACAGGCAACTGTAGCAATGCTCCGTAAGTAGTTTTTGATCTAACTACTGTTTGCCATATCCAGTAAGAGTTTTGGGCTTGAAGCCAAACAATTTGCCCATAAGGTTTTTCAGTGTGAAGGACACCGCAGAGTCCGCAGTTAGAGTGGAGACCAAGTTAGTCTACAATCCAAAGCTACTCCTGCAGCCCCAGCCAATTCACCTAGTTCGCTAAGCTTATGTTTTCCATCAACAGCTCTTAAGTGACCATAGACACCACCGCTGTGATCAAGTCTGAGAAGTAATCTTCTCAAATTTTTTTACCGAATGCAACTCGTTTATGATAAGCCATTCCAATCCTTAAGAACATCTGTTCTCATAAACATCGTGTTATAAAATGTGATTTTATGACTTTCTTTACTTCGGGAATAATGAAAACCAAGTCGCACACAACAACAGTGGATGAGAATCGCTAAGCAAATTTATCAATTTGATTTCCATTTTCATTCAACGAATGATCTATAATCATTTGTAATAAGCCAAATTGCATATGGTTGCGTTATTTAGTTTTGATGAGCTTGAAATGCTAATGAACTACCTAGACAGTAAACAAACAAACTATTTGTTAAGTAATTCGAACAGTAGCTTCATTTATTAAGACTCTAGAAATAATAAACACAAAAAGGAAAAATCACGACTGCATAGGCAATTTTAATTGTTTTACTTCAATACCAATGAATTAATATTAGCGTTGTATTTTTTTTTCTCTCTCAGCTATGATTTTCGATTAGTTTTAATAAAACTAGATTCTTGAGAACAATAAAATAAAATTTCATTGATTTATGATAGCTTAATTTAACTTCCAGAAATTTGGATTTTGTTCTAGTCGGCGTTGGAAATTCGTGAACCATGTTTGCAATGTTGAAAGCGGCACAAACGTTTCAGATGGATTCGGCACCATTTGCGCTTGTGTCACGGCAAAACTGGATGCAAAGTTAAAGAAATTCTCTAGCATTTTTTGACCAAACTGAAAATATGTCGCAGCATTTGACTGAAACAAAAAGGAAACGAAAATGTATGAATCAGATTTTGATATTTAATTGATATTTCTAGGTTCTACTGATTTGCTTAGTATTATCTCATTGTTGAAAGTATACATTTCCATCTACTTACTGTGGCTGGCGTTAGCTGTATCACAGAAGCTTCACTTTCAATTGAAACGCCTATCTGGGCAATGTGTGAGATCGGTTGCTGTCCGAAAATGTTCAACTGACTATCCATTGCTTCCATTTCATGAAGTTTTTTTAGCTGTGAAATCTTGAAAATTGCCGAAGCTTTATTATTAGATATATATCCGAGATATTGCCAACTTGGTGGAGCATTTGTATCTGGCCAGCTGAAATAAACTGCAAATAACTTCTATTAGATAAAATGAAGATGAAAACAAAACACCCGGTTCGCATACCGGCGCCTACCATTCCCGGCGGCAGAGGAATAGCTCCCGTCAAAAAAACTACAATATGATTGATATTATCAGCGTCTGGAATATTAATGAGAAATTTGTTCTCCTCGATACGTTGGAAATCCGTTTGGGCCTGGAATAATCGAATTTCTTTGATACTTTTGCTCTAAAATATTTAACCTAACTCCGCTGTCACTTACCAGCCTTCCGGACACGATAACACCCAACATCTTGCAATTTGTCGAATCGGCGGTTTACGATTGGGGTAGAGTTTCTTTGGGATTGTCGACAATATGACAGGTTTCTCAACGAATTTTATCCCATGCAGAACAAAGACAAACGTGCACGCTGCACTATGTTGTAAACAAACAATTTGCAAGCCCACAGTAAAAAGCGTTCAGAAACTAATTCCAGGTGCATCGCTACAGAAATGTCTAGATTGACAATTTAACAATTTTTTCTAGATCACAGTAGTTATTCTATTGTGAATTAAGGTGCAAGTTTCACTTTAAATTGCTTACAGACCCATGTTAGGCTACCCTATAGTATTAAGGGTAAAGCCCACCAAGTGAATCGGTCAAGACCCATGTTAGGCTTAAAGGTTTTGAAGGCATCACCGATACATATTAAGTGCTCTTAGAGTATCATTTGCATTTTTAACTTTATCTTTTACTGGCATGATCACTGACATTTTACATTATCATCCAAAAGTGTGATTTATCGAATAAATTTAACGGCAAATTTTCCTGGGAGTCTTAGAGAAGTGTGATGAATTTCTTTGGGAATTTTTATCATTTATACAAACTGTATACATAGTTATTACATTAGTAAACTGATGAATGCATACATAGTATTAAGTTAACAGTACGGTGAGCTTGTCGGTTTTGAAGGTAGTTTGCAATTCCTGAGAAGAAGAAGAATCAATGTACACAAACCCCATCGAAACCCATTGTCAAAAATTTTGTGTACACCGTTGTTGATTTGAATAATTCCGCGATTATTTTCTTGTAAATGTCAGTCGATAAATCAAAGTCATGGTCCAAATATGCGCGTGAATATGATCCTATAAAGTGCGGGTCAATAGATGGTAAATATATGGCTTGACTTTCTTTTATTTATTTCAGTTAAAATAAATGAAATTGCATTGTAAATTCCAATTTGAATCGATCAAGTAACATTTATGCAAATAAATGTGATTGTACAACTTTGTACAATTTCATAATTAAATAATGCTTTGGAACTAAAACATAAAATTTTTTGTTTTGCTTAGTCTTCTCATGGAATTTTTTGAGCAATTTCCGGATAATCAAATTAATTTTTCCACCCCCCAAGGGACTGACACCGAACCCCATGATCGCGGAATCATTCGAGCATTAACAGCAGTATATCGTCCCAACGATAAAGTAATCGGCGATCCAAAATGCACAATTTTCATCGGCCGCCTGCACGTCAAAACAAACGAGGACACTTTGTGTAGAAAATTTGAAAAATTTGGAACGATTAGAAATTGTCGAGTAGTGCGCGATATAGTGACCGGGACCTCGAAATGCTACGCATTTATTGAATTTAAACGATCTTCAGCTGCTTATTATGCGGTTTCCGAAATGCAAAAAGCGTACATAGACGATTGTGAAGTCGTCGTCGAATATGAATGTGAAAGGTAGATTCAACTCAGTAAATCGATTCTGAATTAACTTTGACCGTTTGCCAGGACAATGAAAGGCTGGAAACCACGACGATTGGGAGGTGGATTCGGTGGCAAAAAGGAGTCTGGACAACTGAGGTTCGGAGGCAGAGCGCGCCCATTTCAAAAGCCTGTGGAACTTTATAACAGACAACGTTCGCAAGATCATCGGTGACGACGGCAGGACAATGAATCGTTCGACGAAATTTTAAATTCATTAGATTTAAAACAAAGTCTTTAGTTTCCGTATAATAATTTACAATTATTCTTTAAACAATGATGAAGGGAAAATACAAAAATTCAATCGTTTAACAGCATTTTGAAGTGTTTTTCATTTTCTTATTCCTCCTGTATACAATCTGGTAATTTTGCCATTCTGACTAAAATTTATGTGGCCAAGTTACTGTAAGACAGCCGCATTCGCAACTACACTTGGATTATTAACAACTTCGCCCAGACTGTCCAATACTTCCTTGCGGTAATCGTCAAAGTCGCCATCAATCTGCGAATAATAAAGATAAGTATGTGCTTAGTGAACATGTTTTATAGGGCAACGTTTGATCTTACTTCATTAATGGATTGATCTTCGATAACATAGAGGGAACAACTTGTTTCCCGAATAAGACGTTCGTCGTGGGTAACGATAACAACTCCACCTTCATATTCGTTTATGGCTTCAGCTAAAGCATCGATTGATTCGATATCTAAATTGTTCGTAGGTTCATCCTGAGAAAGAAAAATTGAAAGACATTCGTGCATCAAGAATTTTGAAGAAGACTTAATCTTATTAAAATGTTTCATTTAAAGTTGTTTCAGTTTAAAGTACATAATTTTGATGTTAAAACAACTCCAGAATAAAACTTAGAATACGTCCGTTCTGTTCTTATTGGAAGGAAAGGTTGACGCTTGAGTAATTTATACGTAGCCTTGTCCTTTGATTTCAACAAAGATAATTGTGTATACAGAAGGTCTGTAGGTTTACTGTATCTGTGTTGGAAATGTTTATCACTTTAATGACAGCTATTTGATTATCGTGATCATTTTCGTATATTCATGTTTATTGCCTCTTTTTTCGACGTATGTTTATCGTCTCCGGTGTGTAAAATCTAGCTTAACTGAATGTATTAACTTTGTATTTGTTATTTCCTCCTTGCATGCCAATATAAAATCGCTTAACTCAGACAAAGCTGCCTAAAGTTAGTTTTGGTTCCTCTGAACCACTTCCACCTAGACAAAGTAGGAAAGGAGTAATTGTGTCTTGGTTTAAAGATAGAAAATCCATACGATTTTGATGCCAAATTCAGAGCAGGCATTCAGAACGGACAATTTATCAAGAAGTAAAGACAAAATTTTGTTTCCAATTAAGCGCAATCAGATATGTTTTATATAACTAAAGGTAGTTAAAGTAAACATATATTTTAAAATCCTTACCAAAATCAGTACATCCGGCCCGCTTAGACATAATTCAGCTAACGCAACTCTCGCCTTTTGACCACCAGATAGATCTTTCATTTTAATAATATGTGCGTGACTAACTAAACCGAAAGATCCTAATGCTTTGCGTGCCTTCTCGTGTGGCAAATCGAAAAGCCGTTGCAGATATTCCGCTGCTGTTTCCTCGGCAGTCAAATGTTCTCCGGAGTGTTGATCAAAGCGACCGATTCGTAATCGATGATTCTTCCGCACTTCCCCTTTCATCGGTTCCAAATCGCCGACAAGTAGTTTCAAGAATGTTGATTTGCCTACACCGTTGGGACCAACGATAGCAATACGACTCGACAAATCAATACCAAAATCGCAGTCAATAAATAGTGGTTTTTGTCCCGGGAAGTTGAATGTAACGTCTAAAAATATTTTAGTTTAAAATTGATATGATTTACTCTGTTGGGTTTCGTACTATGCAAGCCCAAGATTGGCGGTTGCAGCTGGGACGGCTCTGGAAATCTGAATTTGACAATGTATTCCTTAGGTCGTGCTAATAACTCTTGCGGTCCATCTTCTTCTTCGTTCTTCTGAGATTTCCCTTTGTTTTTCTCTTGCTTTCGTGTGAGGACTTCCTTGGTTTTCTTTTCCTATGTGTAAAATGTAAAGATTAAGTACGTTAGATCCTTTTTAAGGGGATTCCAGATTCGGAATATGGAATAATGTAAAAGAAGATTCCAATTGCGAATGAGGAAAATTTTACCAATGAAAACTTGAATATAAAAACAATGAATGGACATACCGCCGCCTTTTTCGATTGTCCATGCGCCTTCAATTCTTTAATTCTCTTCTCCTGCTTTTCATATTCTTTTATCATTTCTTTGCGTTTTTGCACGTACATTTTCTTAAACATTGAATAATTTCCCTTATAATAGTGCAATTTTTTATTATCTAAATGAATAATTTCATTGCAGACGTTATCTAAGAAACTCTGGTCGTGAGAAACAATTAAAAGTGTCTTTTTCCATCCTTGCAGGTAGCTAATAGAAAGTGAAAGCCATGAAAATCTTTAATCGCAATTACTCAAAGCAGAAGCCTTACTTATCAAGCCAAATAACAGCGTTTAGATCCAAATGGTTTGTGGGTTCATCGAGACAAAGTAATGTTGGTTCCATATACAGAGCTCTAGCTAATGACACACGCATTCTCCAACCACCGGAGAAATTTTTCGTCGCACGATTTTGCATTTCTGTGGAAAACCCTAGACCAGCTAATATGCGCCTAGCACGTGGCTCGGCCGAATCAGCACCTATTGCTTTCAGTTCAGCATAAACTTCATTTAATCGTTCTTGGACCTCTAAATCGCCCTCTGTCGAGTAAAAATTGCGTCAAATTATTTGCAACCAATACACAAAAGGTTATTTTCTTGTTTTATCCAAATAGCTTACTTTCAGCCTTTGTTTCCAACTCTTCGCATTCCTTAAGCAATTCCTTCCGTTTAATATCGGCATTTAAAATTGTTTCTACCGCTGTTTGATCGTCAGCAACAACCTCCTGTTCACAAAGTAATACGTCAATGTTTGGCGGAATAGCGAATGCGCGTGAGGCGATATGTCGCAGCAATGTGGTTTTACCGTGTCCGTTAGGACCAACCAAGCCATATCGTCGCCCATTAGCAATAAGTAAATTAGCATTCACAAATAAGTCATTTCCCTTGGCAGATATAGTGAAATTCTCGATTTTAATATCAACAGCATGTTCCATGGCGGCTTTCTGACCGGCAGTTTTTTGCACTTGAGACATTGTAAAGTTGCTATCTAAGTCGGATTGACCTTGGCCGCCCTTCTTGGTCAATGCTTCCATTTGTTTTTCATATTCTTGTTGCTTTTTCAATTTTTTCTTCTCCTTGTTTGTCATTTTCTTTTCTGTTTTTGATTCGTTCAGCGCGGCAGCATCTTCATTTTCTTCTTCATTGGCAGCTGCTTCTGCACTTTCGGTTGCTTCGAGGTTAAGTTCATTCATTTTATCGTCGATATCCTTTTGTTCGTTTGATAATTGAGCTTCAATTTCTTTTTCAGGTTCGTCTTTTGTGACGGTATTTGTTGTTTCGATTGGAGTTTCATGCTTTTCAGCAACTGCAAGCAAATTTTATAAATTAAATACATTTCGTTAAAATGATAAGAGAGAATTTGTATTGGCAGTGTGGTAATTTGTTTTTCGACGGAAACTACTTTAATGTTCACTCGAAAACTCGTGGTCAGTATCCGAATATACAACCTACGTCTTTACCAATACGGTATGACAATTTGTAACAAAAAGCCAAATGAATATACCCAGAACGTTAATAGCAACTTTTTTTTCTTTTAGCACTTGAAATAAGTATGAAGCAGTCATGTTCCTCACACCGGTGGCTAAGAAACGATCAAAACAAGTCAGTAATAAGATGCCTAGGAGAGATGAAAAATGGTTGGAATAATCCAAGTTGGTTTAGACCAATTGCAAATTCCTTAGACTCTCAGTTTAGTTTAGTGGTTATGGTAGGATATACTTCGTCTGCGAGTGGAGCTGGCTCTGTGCGTGACAGCTATTGGAAAACTTGTCGCTAGCACAGCGACTGTAATAGAGCACACTGCGTTCAAGACTTAGCAAGAGTGCTTATCTACAGCGGTTGTGACGGAGTTTACTTACTGCTACTGGAGCAACTTCCAATTCCCATAAGATCCCAATACAATCAAACATGCTTCTCTGGTTCAACAAGGATATCATCAATGAATAATACAACCATTAAAAAAAACTCTTCAACTGTAAAAAAATTGCTATAACCGTACAAGTTTTAGTAATTAATGTGTAGAGCCACTTCGTGGCAATCAGATCATGGAAAACCTTATTTGGCAAACAAATATTACTTTCCGAAAGTTCATGTGAAATGAAGATTGTGACTGGAATTTACTACGAATCAAATATTTGCCGAGCAATGTAAACTTTGCCGATTTTAGCCGGCAACAGTTTTCGTTCTGTTGATTCGTTTTTAACATCACTTTCAGCAACAATAGGCAGACGCCTGGAATAAATTGTTTGACGAGCTGAACTAAAGTCGAAAGTAGAATTCACAAACCATAAATGCTTGTACAATTAGTAACAAGAACACTATATATAAAACTTACCAGTCTCTATCTCTTCTATGATATCGTCCTCTTCAATTATCTCATCCTTGATATCTTCTTCATCTTCTGACCAGGCCTTCTTTTTATCCTTTTTCTTGTTTTTCTGTTTCTTAGCTGGCGCGGCTGCTACCTTCATTTCTTCTTCATCTCCAGAGCTTTCCAATTTAAGTTTTCCTATATCATCATCATCATCGTCCGAAAATTCATCTTTCGCAGGTTTGCCTTTCTTTTTGCTTTTCTGCTTGGCAGGAGCTTTCTTAGCAATTTGCGGAACAATATCATCTTCTTCATCATCACTCACAACCACCTTAATATCATTTTGTTTATCGTCATCGCTCCAATCATCCGTTTTCTTCCCCTTTTTGCCTTTCTTCTTCCCTGCCGGCTGCGACTTTTTCGACTGCGATGTAACCGATTCAGTGACACTGTGGGTGTCATCTGCACTTAGATCTTCATCTGCTTTGCGTCCACCCTTGCCTTTCTTCTGACCCTTTTTACTTGCAGGCATCAATACCTCCTCATCTGAATCCGCAGCTGGAGGAACTATTTTCTTTTCATCTTCATCACTCCAATCATCGCCTTTACCTCGCTTTCCCTTCTTACCAGCCTTTCCCTTTGGTGCGGATGCTGCTACCTTCGGTTTCTCGTCAAAGTCGTCATCCAAATCCTGATTCTTTTTATTTCCCTTTTTCTTGGACATCGCTGAATAGTATATATGATAGGGAAAACTTCAACTAGAGAAATTTAAAGGCAACAAGGTTTCAAAGATATATCACGGCCGCGAACATGCAACGCAGGCACGAAATACAAGTTCTCGACAGCAGTCACTCCAGCATGTGCCGAGAATAATAAGAAATGTCATTATTTTGACGAAACTTTCACCGTAGAGGGTTACCAGTAAGTTCATCCAAATATTGCACAATAAAATGCAATATTGTGCATTGACACAATAAATACTAATACGGGTCATACACACGAAATATTGTGTAATATTGACCAAAGTTATTTTTGGTTGAATACAATAGCTCCATTCTTTACTGTATATATGTTGAGCAAGTATTTCCACAAAGTAGTTTTTGGACTTCTGTAAAGAATACGGCTCCGAATGTGGCTTTCTGACAAGTTTTCCCTCAATAAGAATGAGATCATTTCGCGCCTGTAATTATTTAATTGTTATCTTGATTTTTTATCTCATGCAGTCAATTAGTTTATTTATATGTTTAGATTTAAATACTTATGGTTCATCAGGAGATGTTTTGAACTCTTATATTTCCGTTTATGTTTTTATTTTAACTGAATATCTACATTGTGCATCGGAGAACGTTGCCTAGAACCGGTCGTCACTCCGTGTTAGATCTCTATTCTACGATTTATGACATCTTCGGATCATACGAATTTTCATGTAATTGCATGATGATGCCTTCAAAGAAAATCAAAATTAATATTTCATTTTTGAATATCCCAAGAACGATACTTAACGAACATATTGTTCAACAATGACCAGCTTCACATCATAATATAGACACAATGAAGTGCCTGTCATGTTAATAGTGTGCCGCACACAATAAGAATTTTAGTGCCGCTAGTTAGATTTTTGTGCAGTCATTTTCATACTATAGACCAAGTATTGGTTAATAAAAGTTTCACTAATTCGACAGAATGGAAATTCTACAAAAGCATTTGGGACAAATCCGTTTGCCCAGTACTATACAAAGTGTATACAAGGATGAATGCGTGTATTCGTATGATACGCCGGTGAGTTAGACTGAGCATTGAAATTGGAACTTTTGCAATAACACTGAATGACCAACACAATTGTGAAATTGTCAATAATTTGTGACTGTTCTATACGCTGGAAATAGTACCTCCATGGGGAAGAGTCAATAATATTTATCACTTGACGTAGATGCTTGTCTTTTCACATAAACTGCCCTTCTTATTTACAATTTTCCAATAAAGGAAACTTCGTCAGACGTGTATTTAGGATGTATGAATTTAAGGCATTTGTTGTACAGTAAACATCAATGACTGAAATAGAATTTTTTTTGTATTATATAAAAAACGGACGTCTGCTAATGTTTCCAAAAGTCCAGTTCCACTAATCAGATACGAGTACACATAGAAATCATCAAATACTATCTAATTAAAACTTTAAAATAAATTATTACACAATTAAAAACATATTGATCAGGGATTTATCATGATATAAAAGAAGAACTAAAATTAAATTAGTCTTAAAAGAATTTTGAATTAATTTTTTATATGATATTATGTCTTTTGTGGTAAGAAATTTCGGGCTAATTCCGCCCTGAATAGTTGAGATGTTTTCTGAGCAGGGTTATGTCATATAAGAAGGCCACAAATACATTTCATTCATTTGTTTTATTGTAGGCAGTTCCCATTTTGCAAGTACCTGTCTGTAAGGCCAAACTTAAACCGCACTTGCTCATACTGTCTAATGACATGTATAAGACTTCTATTAAATAACTCTCAGCTGTGTAGCGTTTTATGATTTCAATGCTTTGAGACTGAAAACGCAAAGTTTAAATAGCTGTAAAGAAATGTGAAACGAACAAGTTGTTGAGTAGCTAGATATTTGTAATTGGTAACCTTTTTTTTAATTAAAAGTAAAGGTAAAATTTATTCATATATTCTATGGATCTAATCACTGACTGGTCTTATAATTTCTAAATTCGAATGAAATTTTCATATTAAACACAAAATAATTTCTAATTGAATTTAATATTACAGGAGAGCCCAACAGGATTGTATGTAAGTCTGACAACGTTTCTAGGTTTCGCCGAAAATTACGTAGAGAGTTACTATAAGAAAACAGGCAATGCAGTCTTTTTGCACATTCGCCGAGAAAAACATGAGGTAAATCGTAGACAAATCCATTACATAAAACGGTCAATCAATGAAGCATAATTCACATTGAAGATACCATCAGAGCAAATTGGCGAAGGTCCGGAAAAGAAAATTACACGGCTGGCAATTGGTGTGGTAGGTGGTTTCGATCCAGAAGCGGGGCAGAAAAAATATGAATACAAAGATATCTATAACATTGTAGTCTTCCCTGAAAAACAACGTTTCTCGTATCCCGATGAACAATTGCCCTTACTGGTGACTAAAGTGGATGCATTTTGCAATTTAAAATATTTCAATACATATATTTAAATAGGTTTCAAACGCCGTGAAAGCAGTGATTGATGCTGAAGGAGCGATTACCAAGTCCGAGAAAGAGGCATTAGCTGGTACATGGGATGGAGAAGTTAGACAGGTTTCAAAATATGCAAAGGATCTTAAGCAATTAGAAAATGGTAAAAAGATACCACCATCTGGATGGAAATGTGAAAAGTGCGACCTTACAACTAATTTATGGTTGAATTTAACCGATGGAAGTATTCTATGTGGACGGCGATTTTTCGACGGGTCTGGTGGCAACGATCACGCTGTAAATATTAACAATTATTGGAGTGGTCAATATGTCCGTTTGGTTTTTCAAACATAATTCAACCTTGAATTATCAACGTTCAAACTATTTAATACAGTACATTGCCGTCGTTTTGGAAGATCTAGAATTCATTCTCCGAAGAACTTCTTCTTTATTTTATTTAAGGAAGTATTCCTATATGAAGTGCGTTTTTACTTCAGCTATCGAATCGGAGCATAGTCCATTAAGCAAATTTCCCATAGATTAAAAGAGTCACATGAGGATAAGCAATCTGATGACATTTCCCATTTGATTCCAACCCATCCCAGAGACACATCGCCGGAAGCAAACTCGTAGATTGCGATTGGCTCTATTAAATTTATGAGCAACTTTCAGATCGAAGTTGTTTACGCAATCAAGTTGTTGCAAACGATTTCCTGCACATGAATTTGATATACAAAACTTATATGACATAACTTGAGATGTATCACAAGGATGCCGTCAACTAGACAATGGAGATCTTTTATTTGCCTCCGCTGAATTCTATTGTTCGAACTAAAAGAACAAATCTTGGAAAATCAAATCTTGCGTGTACGTCATTTCACGGCATTTTTTTCTAGTCAGCAAGTTAAAGTTTGTAAGGATTGTTATTAAGATTGTTTCCTTGAGTACCAAGAAAAATCATGGACATTTGGCCGTTACAAAAGATTACATATAATTAACAAATTTATGGTTTCATCTATAAACGTTTGAAAATTAAAGGTGATACATTACAAGGAAACAGGTTTTCCTTTAGCTGTTAAACTTGGGACAATAACATCTGATGGCAAAGGAGACGTCTTCAGTTATGCCGAGGATGATATGGTAGAAGATCCGAACCTAGTTAACCATTTAGCTCATTTTGGTATTAAGGCGGCATCATTAGAAAAGGTTCGAAATAATTAAGAATTTCTCCTCTGAAAAGGAAGATTATAAAAAGCCAATCTCATTATATATAGACTGATAAATCAATGGTGGAATTAGAACTCGATCTCAATCAACGCGTAGGCGAATGGAATTTATTGACCGAAAGCAATAGTATCTTAGTACCCGTTTCGGGGCCAGGCTACACTGGCATGCGTAATTTAGGTAATTCATGTTACCTGAACAGTGTGATGCAAGTAAGTCGTTTATAACTATCTGATTGAATTCTATTGCTAAATGGTAGAAAATAGGTGATGTTCGTCATACCCGATTTCATCCAGCGATTTGTAGAGAAGGCCGACGAGTATTTTACACGATTTCCTGACGATCCTGCCAACGATTTCAATGTACAAATGTAGGGTTTTTTTTTTAAGTTGACGAGTATGATAACTAATTCAATTCAAATTAAGGGCTAAGCTAGGCACTGGATTGTGGAGCGGACGTTACAGTGTGATCACAGATAATTCACTGGATTCCGAATCGACGGGGATTTCGCCTGCAATGTTTAAAAACCTAATATCAAAAAATCATCCTGATTTCTCGACAAAGCAACAGCAGGACGCGCAAGAATTTTTCTTGCATTTAATGAACGTGTTAGAGGTAATTTTTGAATGATTTGGATTTCAAACTTTGAAGTATTTTCGCTCTTCAGCGCAACAGCCGAGGACAAATGAATCCAGCCGATGTATTGAAATTTTCTATTGAAGACCGTGTTCAATGTAATACCAGCAAGAAAGTCAAGTATACTAGACGAGATGAATGGTATTTGCCTCTTCCAATACCTCTACATTTGGCTACTAATGCCGATGAAGTTCGAGAGTATGAAACCCGTCGTGCTGAGGCTGAAGCGGTGGGAAAACAATTGTATATAAAAGTATACTCTAGTTGGTACAGCACTCATAGAATATATTTGTAGGCCTCCAGATTCGCTAGTTCGACCTCGCATTACACTACGTCAATGTCTGGACACATTTGCTCAGAATGAAATTATCGATCAATATTACAGTACGGCTATTAATGACAAAACAACGGCCACAAAGTAAGGTTTGCTTGCAAATGAAATTGCGATGATTAACAACTACTTATACAGATCTTCTCGCTTGGCAACGATGCCTGATTTTTTGATGCTGCACCTGAAAAAGTTTACTCTCCGCGAAGACTGGGTACCAATAAAACTGGATGTGTCAGTAGACATCCCGGAAATATTAGATTTGTCTAACCTTCGAGCAAATGGGTTGCAACCAGGTGAAGAAGTTTTACCTGACCTGGAAGGGCGTGTGCCGACACCACCACCAATGGATCCCAGTGTGTTGAATTCTTTGGTAGGTTGCAAGTTGTAAGAAATCCAAGTCATAATCGTTAGGTTCACAGATTGAAATGGGATTTCCTCCCGAAGCATGCAAACGAGCGATATTCTTCACTAAGAACAGTGGGCTTGAAACTGCAACTCAGTGGATAATGGAACATATAACCGATACCGATTTTGGTGATCCGTTTATACCACCAGGAACTGATTCGACAACAAAGAAAACCTTCTCTGCGAATCCGATCTGCCTTGAACAACTGATGAATATGGGATTTAGTGAGAACCAAGCTTTGAAAGCTTTAAAAGCAACTGATAATAACATTGAACGTGCAACCGATTGGATATTTTCACATCAGGGCGAGTTGGACGCAATGGATACGGATGCCGATGAAGCTCCTCCATCGCCGAAATGTAGGGATGGAGAAGGAAGTATGTGCAATAGCTTTATGGTAATCTGCGAATGCACTGTATATCTTTTTGTTTCTTTATATTTCGTTAGAGTATAAGCTTGTGGCCTTCATTTCACACATGGGAACCTCCTCGCAAGTTGGCCACTACGTTTGTCATATTCTAAAGGATAACCGATGGGTAATTTTCAATGATAGCAAAGTGGCGATTTCCCAGAATCCACCCAAAGACCTGGGATATTTATATCTTTACCAAAGGCTTTGAAATATGTTGTGTTAAGCTGCATTGATGCATTGTGTGAAAGGAACACGAATAAAGAGGATTAATGAAAACACGAGTATACGTGCGTAAAATTTCTTTCGGAGCATTTGTTTATAATCATAAATCAAATGTTAAATGAAATACTGTTCAAAATATAAAGTGATTCTTTTGGGATTGTGTCTAGCGATCGATTCAATTGTTCTTGATCAATTCTGTGTTTTGTATAAACATAGTAAACCCGGAAATGATTAGTCCCAGTGTAAGTAAATGTTAATTACATAAGTCTGATAAATGCTCATGCATTGATCTGTTTTTCAAGATCCATATGCATTGAATCATTTTGCTACTGTAGCGGGCGTCCCTTCCATTTCTATTTCTTTTCTCAAATTAGACCCTTCGGTTCACCTGAGCTACCTACAGCTTTTGTGTCTCCTTTGTTCCACAAAAAGAAAGAAAAGAACCGAAGTACTACTTCAAAGCAATCGACAAGGAACTAGAAGACAAGTTCGTAGGAATTGTTTCATTCTTCTACTCATAAACCAGCTGCATGAGTAAGGTGTAGAAAAGTGAATGATCGACAAACATTGGTTTTGGAATCGATGGAATTATACTTTTCGCTTCATAAATTCACTTGTAATTGCGAATATAATTTGAGATTTGAATCTTGCCGAATGTAAAGAGTCAGTCAAACGTAAATTTTGTTAATGGAAAATACATTCGCTATTTTTCTGCAGCAGATTGTCTTCTCCTGAATTCTAAAAATAATTATGCATTGGTTTCATGCACTGAACTATCTCTTTCTCTCCCTCTCAGAAGAAGTTTTCATGGTCAAGAGCAAAAAAAAAATGTTTCTTTTGGATTCGTTTTTATTAACATTTTTCAATCTTATTCAGTTTAATTAAGATGCGCGTGATAGAAGCCGCGAAATCATTTCGATTTTTGTTATTGCCCCAATCATGTTTAATTGATTCTATTGGTTTACAAGTGTAATCATCGATAAAATCATACGGTCGGTAAAAATCTGCGTACTTTTTCGTTTATTGTTGAATACTTTTAAAATTTGGTTTTTCAGGGGAAAAATTGTGATAGACGAAGGCATGAATTAAGTTTGTGAGTGAGTCTTACAGCAAGCGATGGGTGTTTTATTGATTAAGGACATAGAGAAAGAAAGCATGTTGCCGGAAATGTGGCGTCTATCAGACGTTTTTCGTTAATTACTTAATTTTTCACCCCGTTATTTAGTATTTTAGTTTAAAAAATGACGGAAAAACTGCGCAAACAGCAAAAGTGGAGCAAAAAAGAGAAGAGCTTTGAATAAAATATTTAGATTATTATGTTCTCAATTGTTTCCATTTCCGTTTTGATGAAATGGTTAAACGTTTTAAAAATCTTGTGAGTTCAGCTTCTCTTTGCTTTTGTTAGGTGAGCAGCAGAAGTTATGCCTTACATAGTTGTTTTTTATCTCTCCTATCTACTGATCGAAAACTACTTGGAAAAAAGAAGAAAAACTAGCATTCAGTGAGTCCTCTTTTGTGTAGTGTGACAGGTTGTAAGTGAAAATTGAATTTATATATATCCAGTGACTGTTCCAACGAGAGTAAATATCAATATATAAAATAATTATGCTTATAACAAGAGATAAAAGAAGAGAACAATTATTAACATGGTGCTTGATCAAACTTAAGTTAAAAAGTTAGTTTAATGAAGCATTCAAGTGCATTTCATAGACCAGTTAGCATATGACAACTTGATTTGAACGTCAATGGCCTTTGATTTGAGATAGGAAGTTGGATTTATATAGTTGAGCGATCTGCATTTCCAAGTTCAAATCGAAAATTGAAATGGAAGTGGAAAAAGTGCTAGGATGACACTTAATATAATCACTTCTCATATACAGTTAAAATGTTTTCAAGCACGTATTTGCGCATATTCTATGAATTATATTCAATATAAGAGCAATGTTGAGATAGCTGTTACCAGTTAACTTCGAATCAATCATTTAATACGAAAAATACCACAGTAACCCATGAAAATTTGAAGAAACACTATAGCGGCTCCGAAGCCGGATTCATATCGGTCTTGATGATTTTCAAAATATAATTATCTGATTTGAAGGAGTTCTTTTATCATAACATGCATCTACTTAAAGTTTTTAAGCGAAAAATTATAAAAGCTTCTAATTCTAAAAGTTCTAATAGCTTGTCTAATCAATTGATATATGGCTTCGTTGATGTTTCGTTTCATTCACAACATCTTGTTGGCTTATTAATTTTCAATATTTTTGCGAAATTATTAGAAGATAAAAAATTACGCAATCGAAAGTAAGCCGCATAGAAAACTTCGTTTTGAAAGGAAATCTTAGTAATTCTTCATTAGAACTACCACACATCCAATTATGGTATGGAGCTTTCCTTTCAAATTTTACTATTGTTTCATGTCACTCTAATATCCAAGAATTTTGAACCCGATAATAATCGAAGGAATACCCGTGTACATATTTTTGCAAAACACTTGTCCAAGCTTTAATTATCTTTTGCTTGGGTGGGTACTAAAGAATTTCTTTAGTAAAGCCGGATTTTATGAGAAAATGTTCACGTATGATGGTATGCAGGCGCTTATCATAAGCTTTCATTTATCAATATATCAATACGTTTTTATGATGCATTAATTTTATCTTAGATATTTCAATCGATTTATAGGCCATGATCACCTTATAGTAACTTTAGTCAAAATCGTGTTTTCAAACGCGTCGCACCGAAAAAGGTGTCAACATTGAGTGTTCAGGATTGAGTGTTTTGTGATTGCATACAGTGGCAAAATAGATGTGGACTCGATTCAATTTCTGCGAGGTGTGACAAAGGGATAAAGCAATAATGAAGAAATTGAAAATAAATGATCGGAATGGAACTGTGAAAAAGGACCCGCTGGATATCGGTGCGGACGCATATTTTGATAAGAAGAAAGTTGAGTAAGTTGTTCTATAGTAAATAATTTGTGTAAAAAACTTAAGTAAATATTTAATAATAACATAAATATCATATGATACATGCTTCAATTTTAATTTGAATAAATATATTTAATTTTTTCCTGGATCGAAACATAAATGTTTATAAGTATAAATAAGTATAAAGCCTAGCCTTTTACAACTGAGTTATGTAAAATATTCATTTTCCTGTAGGGAAAACAACGAATTATAATTTAATTAATGAGTGCTTAATTCCATTTTATCAGCACATAGTGATTAGCGCACGTCGAAGTTATTTAAACACTAGCCCCTGAATTGATAGCAAACATTATCAAAAGATATTATACACGAAATAGATAAATTCAATCGAAATTAATCAATTTTTGTCATCAAAAATGCCAAATAAGGCTATTTGCGATTTTGGTTGTAAATATGACGAAATTCTAATTTTCGTGGACAGAATTTCCCAAAATTCGTTGATGATATTAAATTTTAGAAGTTCTTTTAAGTCAGATATTATATTTTAAAATATCGTTATTTTAATTGGATTATAACGGAAATACATCGTAGGTGTCGGTCAGATTACTCCAAAAACTATGCGAAACTTAGAACTCTAATTACTTTTCTGTTTATTTTTTTGTGTGGCAGAGAAGCAAAGGCTCTTTACACTATGAGTGTCACATTCGTAATAACAAAAATCAAGTCGAATGCATTCCTCTCCCGTCAAAACGAGAACCTAGGCTGAAAGAGATGACATATCGAACTTTTCCTTTACAATCTCTCATCGCTGCAAGGACGATAGGGTGCTAATTATATTATTCCTGCTTCCACTTAGTTGGGCTTTTTACAACTCTAATACCAAATGTTCAACCTAATTAGAAGTAAAATTATTAAAGTATTTGGAGACGATACATCGTTAGTATTGGTAGTTACACTTAATAGTCTTAGATAATTCAAATTTATTTGTTAAGGGCAACCAAACCCATTTGTTGGCATTCAGTGGATGACTACTTAACTTTAAGAGGTTTAAATTGATTTGAATAAGGCAAAAAATACAGATACATATGATCCCTATTTCAGTGTCTTTTGGAAAGTGTAAACCTCAGTATTTGCTTCAGTTTCTTATAGTTAAAGTCGGTAATAAACAAAACTCTGAAAATTTCTGCTATGATCCCTTACATAATGTTATGATATTGAATATTTTAATCAGAGTCGTGTCTGTTCACAGAAAAGATTGAAGAAGGGACTTTGCCGAGCTTCAAACAGCAGCGTGTTCATGATTTAGATACATCATCGCAGAAATGTGTTATTTCTCAATTTTAAAAATTGGAAAAATACGATTAATAATCGAATACGGAGCTATTGTTGAATGGAAATTCTTGATTTTAGTTTGATTGTGTATATGTTTTATCTAATCAACATCTAGACATTATCTATCAACATCTAGACATTATCTTTATCTAGACATCACGGAGACATATTTTAGTGAAATTCAAAAGAAGAAATTCAAAAAAATTTAATTCTACATGTTGATTTTAATTTAATTTAATCAACAGTTTCAGCTTTATTATTGTAATATATTTCGTAATTTAATCTTAGCAGCCCTTTGTGTAGAATTTTATCAAGCGTAGCAATGACTTTGCTTCTTTCCGATCCGATTCTATTCAGAATTGATTCATAAACTAAATAACGTGTAATAAAACAAAGTTCACAAATTTTCTTCGTATCACTTTATACGCCACGCTTACTTATTCTACAAAGACATCTCTTATCGTCAAACGCATAAAAGATTTCTAGACTTAATTTATAATTATTACCTGTTGATAAAGCGATTATTATAGCCAGCAATCAATAAACAAAATAATTTTGCAAATAATTTTTATCATTGCAAAGAAGTATCGAACACGAATCAGCTGAAATAAAGGCTACATAATGAATCCGGTATTCAGTGAAAACTGATGAAATGTTCCGAGGATTCAACAAATTAAAGATTGTGTAACATTTACCGCCCATGAAAATTTTAAGATAAAAATTATAATTTGATATAGTGTTTATTTCATGTTTTTTTATTGTTAGCTAGCTGTGAGCATATCTTAGAATTAACTAGGCATTTTTAAACTAAACAATAAATTAATAAAAAAACAATAAAGTATGTTTTAAAATACAATATTTTCATTAAATTACAATACAATTGGTTAATAATATCCTGTATCAAATTGTTCTAAATTTTTAAACTAACCGAGAGCTTACATAACGCGAATTGCATACGCGCGAGCACTCTATCTTGAAAACCTTTCCAATTCGAACTTAACCTATTATTTGTCATACAACCTTACTTTCCTGTTTTCATAGTGTGGAATTTGCTAGAACGATTTATAAAAACTATTGGAAGGTACAGGATCTCTTATGGCAGAGTTATCGAGATTGGAATCTTTTTCAAGGAACTACATACGAAGTTAATGTACTCTGATTCTGTCAATTTTGGAAGTTCTGCTGGTATAACCAAGGCCGTGACGTAGCAACTTAAATGTTATCATTACTTTGGTTATATAAAGCCCATAACTCAAACTGATATTACCACGAAAGGAACTACTCAATAAATAGAATCCTTTATGACTGTTAGGCATAGTCAAATGAATGTAATGTTCTTAATTAAAAAGGGATAGATTGTAATGAAATTTCGGAGAGAAGTTTCAATCATTTCACAGAGCGCGTGCGGTGTTATTGATGTCTAACTTTACTAGTGACCATTATATGATTGAGAGCGTTGAATTTGTAAACTATTGACGTCATTCATTCTATATGTTAACAAAAGCTATGCTATACAAAGTATGAAAAAATAAGCACATAAAAATAGATTCAACGGAGACAGGTGAAACCCATTTGCAATTAGGAACTTCTAATTGCTTACTTTAGCACTTGCGTTATCATAGTCAACGCGTGAAAATCACTATTTCGGCTAAGTGAAAACAGGAAATCAATAAATAATATTTAGGTTTCATACCATTAAATGTCGATTAATTACATATGTACACTGAAATATTCTATACCAGCCAAAACGACGTTATTATTGTAATAGATTACAAAATGGTAACATAGTTTACGGATGTAACAAACTTAAAAGGAAATATAAAATAAACTAGGTTGAATGAATGAAATTAAGTACCTTGAACACTCACTTTGTATTCAATAGGTTTCGGGATCGAGCACTATTTTAGGCAGTGATACTTGTAATAGTATTTCTGGTTCCGAATTACTTACGCATGGCGCTTCCATATTTTATTCCAAGGCAATTATAACGCTGAAGCGTGATCCTCTTATTGTATAACTTCGAGCTTGAAATCCGAATAATGAAGGACCCAGGTATCAAAACGGGGCTGTTTTGCTTTCGATAGTTTTATGCGAAAATTTATGTAAGGTTAATTCAGGTATTCCACATCTCCAAACCCATCGTTGCAGGAATCGGATGCGTGCCTAAACACTAAAGCATCTCTCTTTTTCCCTTAAATTACTTATATCCCGGAACGCTTGCACATTGCATCACTACACCAGGAAATTACTACACCTTATATGCGATTTAGGCAGCCATCTTTACACCTGGTTCTAAGTTTTATTTTTAGCTTTAAATAGTGAATGAAAGATTCATTCGTTAACCTTTTCTGCGAGTTAAGCAGCATCAACAAGCATGAGCATATCGGAAACAAGAGATTGATGCGTCCTAAAAATTGTTGCTGACAATGTTATGCTAGGCTTTTCATTTACTGTCTGAAGGAAGCTGAGGAACCACTCTTTCTGAGGAACCACTCTTTCAAGGAAAAACTATGTGTAAAAATTGTCTGTGGTGTCTTTGTTCTGCACAATCACTACGTTACAATTCGATGAGAAGTTACAACAAGTCCACAAACTTTACAAGTGGTACACTGAGATTGGTAACCGGAACTACTCCTTCCAACCTTGCTCACGGTAAGTTGGATGTCACGTAGTTAGCATCGTGATGTATCATGGAGACGCACGTCTTATTTGGCTGCTGGTTCGAGGAATTTGAAAGTTCTAATGGAATGTATTTACTTAATCTTGACTGAACTTGAAGCATAATTTTCTATTGTTCAGTAATCACGGATAGTTTTGTTGCAACTATTGCTAGAATATTGCCGCGAAGATTTGCAATAAATCCTCAACGTATATTAAAACCCAAATCTGCTTTATTAGTTGTTCAAAAAAAATGCTCTTCGTGTAAAAGTTCGAGAGTATATTGGTCAAAGTATGGATAATTTTCATTATAATATGATTCAACGGTAAAATCAATTAAAATATACTGGCGTCAAATTTAATCATACCAATTTGATCATCGCAAAAGTACGAAGGCAGTTTTTTCTCTTTATCAAATCTTCCGGAATTGTGAAATTATTGCCAGTCAAATATTGACGTCATATTGACTTTAAAGATAGAGTAACTGTTAAAATCTAGGATAAAGCTACGCTCTAAAATATTCAACTCAGTTAATGATATTACTAGAATTATTATCAATGAAACATCTGCTCCGTTGAGTAAGTACTAAAAAAATTTACTTTTCTTTGCCATTTTTTTATTTAGCAGTACGGTGGTATCACGCGTTGTTTATCGTCCTCCGGTAAATCTGCTAAAATTTTCATCTAAAAATTTGATAAGAGTTGTCTGAACGATAAACAACTCAATGGATTCAATAAAGTATATTGAAGATTTACAACATTCGACAATCGCGTTAATCATTTTATATGCGCACATGTAAATACTCTTTATCAATGGAATACCCTTGTCATCATAGACGAACGTGTGCCAATCTTGGCGCTAGATAAAGCCTATTCAATACTTTAAACAAATACTTAGATACTCAATTTGAAATTGTAAAGAAGTTTGTTGTTCAAGCTGCAAATTGGAGGAAACTCATGCAAGTTGTAGAGGATATTTTTGCCGAAGATACATCTGTCGATACATTTGAATGTTATGATATCCCACGAAATGAGTTTCCTTATCAAATTTTGCTATTGGTAGCTTCAGTATGGTTTGATATGTGTGAATAGCTTCGGCTGACCTTGCTACATAATTTCAAGTTAAGTCAAGATAAACAACTGCGATACAGCAAATAATTATTTTGCAAGTTTAATCTGATTGAATGACTAGGCAAAGAAATGTAATTCGAAGTTGGTAATTTTATTTGGAACTTTACTTCAAAGATGTTGGACTTTATAAAACTTTATGGGCCGGCCATAGTTCTGACAAATTTTCAGGGATTGATAGGCGATGATAAAAGAAAGGATGATGTTGGCTAATGTCTCCTGAGGCAGTATAACAAGAAATCAATAAGAATTTTGTTTCGTATTCCTACTATATTTAGTGATAGTTAGTTAATTTTTTTATTTGTTAACATTTGGAAAGAGTCATTAACAGTGTTTTTCTCTCTTTCTAGCACACCAGCGGATGATGACAAGTAAGTAAAGCTACTTCAGGAAAATGCTTTGAAGACTGCAAATTTGTTTAAATTCTCTTAATAAAAATTTTACTAATTTAATATATGAATTTCAAGGTTTTTGTTCATCGTTTTAAGTTTGAACCAAAGCTTTTTCAGTGGTCCATTATCCATCCTATCCTGGCTTACTACTACTAAACTTTCCCCATATGCGATGCATTCAACAGTCTCGGTCAACCGACTGTGCCTTTGAAAGTCGGCCATCCGTTAAAATATCTTTGTTAATTAAGTTTGATCAGTGCTCCTTAGTTTTTCTACAGGCGTTTACTCGCTTATTCCTACCTTTCTAGGTAGTGATTGGAGGAATTCGCTTCTCCTTCAGCCACTGTACATTCCCTGCCTATTGCATCCTCCGCAGCTTTACAACGTTGATGACATTGGCTCGTCAGAGTTCGTACAGGTCGTGATTGAACTTTATTCGCCATTGATCTGCTTCGCCACATTTCGCCTGGCGTACACATGCGCAGTCGATCCTCTCAAGATCTATTTTGATTCTATAACTTCCACCGCAAGAAGCTTAATAATAATATGCTGCGCAATTTTCGAAGAAAGTTCGTGCTTAGACAACAATTTATTATAACTCCCATCTCTATATAAGGACCTTTAATGAGACACCTACTACCTAGTTGCATGGAGCAACTTCCAAAAGTATTAAAACTTTTCGGAAAGTTTATTTAAAAGATTATTTGAAGAAATCCTATAATCACAGGTCAGTACAATAATCCTACCAAGGACCCGCGTCACCTTATTGCCAGATGAATAGTATCTGAGAAACCGGTAGTTGAATCCCAATAACTGTATGTACTCCAATGTGAATAAGTTGGTCAGTGCATTTAGAAACTCAAGCATTACTTGTTGTGGAATGCTCCCTGGACATTGATCCTGTTCCACGCGTTCCTCCATCCAAAGTGAAATGCTGTAATGAATGAACATGTTAGGATGAAGGCTTATAATCTAAAGGTCTAAATCTAAGAATATTTTGAGACTCAAAAGATTTGCGGGCAACTTGTGTCCCATGCTACCAGGCTAATTTTTGTTGATTATTTTCCAGAAATAATATTTCAGTGTCGTGTTTGAGCCGACTGCTTTATAGGACAGCATAAAATACAGAAGAAACGTAAAAAGCAGTTGCGAATATTTCACACTACCATACATCGTTGCGTCTAGGCGAATTTCAAATAGCTTTTCAGCTCCGCAAAACTGATTACTATATTCCCTTAAAAAATACCAACACAGCACATCTAAAATATTTATATATTTACCCTTTTTATTTACAAACGACAAAGTTTGCTTAATTCTCAATTGGACTTGCGACAGAGTATTATTAAATGTAGCCTTAATGACCCACCAAAACTGGCCTTGATGACTAAATCATCAATCACACTTTCGTCCTGACTCGTTGTCGTGTGCAGGACGCGAAGAATGAAATCGGATTATATTATGAATAAAGAACGAACGAAAGAAGACTATAACTAAAAATTTTTCCAATGCAAAAATATATCTTAGATTTGGTTATCAATCGATATCCTACCACCCACAGGTAAATAAAATATTGCTCTCTTAATAAGGAATATCATATGCCCCGCCGTCATATATCGACATGTTTGTATGTCCTTTTGAAAGTGTCCACTCAATTTGAACTATTCAATAGTTGGCTCCAGTTTGTAACTTGTTGCGAGAGTTCACTTTGTGTGAGCGCCGCCTCGTCTGCCCCAAGCTACATATCCTTGTTGTACTCAGTGGAGTACATTGATCAGAAATTTCGTTGGTGGCGCCAGCAACGAGTGGATTACAATGCACGATAAAATTTAACAGGATTCATGAGAGATTATCTATTTGCGAGGATCATGTGTTTAACATTCTAATGCACGAAAGTTGCAGGATAATACAAATAAATCAAACAGAATTCATCGATGAATCTGCAGATACTATGATTGTATACACAAGGATGCACCACGATAGACAAGCATGAACTTTCGGGATTAAAGTTCGTGCAAGTTGTAGCTTTTTTACTTTCGAAACTGTAGATTCTTTACTTGCTCGCGATGGAACTATTTCGACTAGGATCAGGCCATACACTCATAGTGCAGTGCCATTCAGACTAGCATCACGAGTCCTTTCATTGCTTCCGCAACAATACGCAAGTTTGATAGCGTCGTGTATGCGGTGTTTTTAAGTTCATATCGGATTCGATTCTCCCATAAAGACCTAGAGGGAATTCATCAAGTTGACGGTGTGTTTCGGCAAGTGTTTACCGGGGAGCTCGTGTTAAGCCACTGCCCATTCATGGTTAGCCTGAAGTAATTAACGAAAATTTGTACACCTGTACATGATATTAATAATTTTTACATAATTTTTCTCTGACGTGTCGCCAAAAAAGTTGGCTTTGATTTTGAAAGAGCGCCAGATTCGAATTTCTTCTGATTTGTTTGTATGCCCTTTAATCAATAAAATGACGATATGAAAGTTTTCTTTTGTTATTTCATAAGGTGAATTGTGTTGTGTGGAGTGTACTCGTATGTTGTTTAACAAAAGGAAGCGTTATAAATACGTTAAAAACCAACTGTGACATCCATGGTGAAAATATTGGAATCCGTCAGGTGTGAAAGTTCTTTGTAAACTAATTCTACAAATCGATGCCGTTTATTTTCAGTTTATAGTCTCAGTTTTTTAAATCATATATCATTGTTTATTCGACATGCATTATTCTAATACGATTCCGTTTGGAATGTGAGCTTAAATTATTAAATGTTGGTTGTGTGCTTTTTAATTTTTTATCAATTGAGGTCGAGTGCACACCATTCTCACAGGGACAAATGTTAAGTGGGGGTTGTGACACACATATTTCTAGAATAAACTTCTGCTAATTTGCAATTTCTCAGCGTAAACATATTTGGAATAAAACAGAGCATACACAGTTTGCAATCTATTTCTTATGTCGGCAAATCTAAATGACATGTGGACCTTATTCTAATGCGACAAAAAGATAAAATGACAAAATACTTGAAAAATTAGTCGACGTAATTGGCGTACTTGCTTTATGTTCTATAAAAAAAAACCACAGAAATAATTCATGGCGCCAGTCGTCATGCTTTGTATTAATTATTTGTTGCTACTTTCGACAATGACGGTCAAAAGTTCAATATGACCTTTTATATTCATGCCTATAAAAGCTACGATAGGAAAATTAGGATATTCTTCTGAAAGTCTTATTATTGAAAGCCTATTCTTTTGAGACTAAGCGACTGGACACGTATTGAGTTTGTTTCATTTTTACATTATTTCAAAGTATCTCAGCGTCACAATTATATAGCAATAAAATAAGTAATAAACATTTTTCGCTTTTAAAAATGCATTTACTTCCTGGACAAAATCAGAGACAAAACAAATCAAAGTGTTGTCCGTCATTTTTTCCATCTTGTGAGAGTTTTACAAGATGATTTCACAAGAAATTCTCGAGTTCATTTTCGAAAAAGGACTCGTTTTCTAGATGATCCAGCTAAGGAGCCATTTTTCAATTTCTCTGAGAGAATCGAGCTGGTAATCGACAAAATCGCGCTAGATCCCATGAAAAAATCAGTAATTAGAACGAAAAAAAAACACAAGTCAGAAAGATAATGCCGCAGGTCCATTTTTCCGAAACCGTTTTTCCCGAACTCGAGAAGAATCAATTGTATCCGGATAAATTGTACGTATGGCGTTCACCCGAAATCGAGTGTATAGTGTGTACCTTATCGTACAAAGTATGCTTTCCTTTTGGCTGTACTAGCTTCACACCATGAGCTTTGACAAAGGATATTCTATTTAGGCGTTGATTTTACTGCCAATAAAATTTTTTCTTGTGTGGCTGTCGCAAACGATTAAAACAACATAAAAACCAATAAAACAATATTTCTCACCCTCAGCTTGAAAGTGAAAAATCGCCTTTTGATCAAAACTCAAAAACTTAACTAAAAACTATTTGAACAAAACTATCATGTGCGTTGCTTTTTAATTATTCGATTTGGATCGTGTGGCAAATGTTCATTTCCTCTCAGCACCTTAGGAAAGTACATCTTGTGTTCGCCTCTGATTTTCCTCATCTAATGCTTCTAATTCATTGCTGCTAAAATCTCTCACACAAGCTGCGTGCATTGAAGATTATTGAAAGATATCTAATGTCCGTGAAAATGCTGAAATCCGCGTCGACTATGAATATAGACTATATAATAACCAGCGACACCTACTGAAATCAGGCTAAACTTATTTGAGCCTAAATTCTTGCCGATTCTAAGCGCTTTTCTGTTGACGGTTAGAGCAGAGTAACCATGAAATCAAAGATCTATAAAATTATACGATTTGAATTTCTTATATAGAGTTCATCAAACCATATTCCAACCTAGCACTACCACCACCTAAATTGATCGGCAAAAGGTGAGGTAAGATATGGATTAGCGAATTTGGCTCAAAACAACGGAGAGCGTGTTTTACAGTCGCATCCAACGCATTTATGAAATTGTTGGCCTTCATTCTTCAAGATTTCGCCTTTAAAACAATTCTGAACCCTCCTTCTGCTACCTTATTTTCCTTTTAGTGACTAAAAAGGATCTGCTATCAACCGAGTCTTGACTTCTTTCTTCGGTTTTTGGACTGCCTGCACGTTGAACGGCAACGACTGTTTTTCTATTAACGTATCCTGCCCATTGCAATTGGCAATTTTTCCTATTTATTCCCACAGATTAACTGCCATTCGTATGATACAAACCGCCATGATATTATTAAATCCGATATAGTCGTCTAGTGTATGCAACAAATTGCTTCTTGTAAATGAATATGTTAGTGAAAATATCTACTGTTGATAGAGCAAGATAATATCTTCAAAAAAATTTAAAAAAAAAAATATTTTGTTCGGAACATAAAAGCGTAAAGCAATATCCTCTTTGGCACCCAAAAACAAACAATTATAGCACAATTTTTAATATCTACGCTTTGATACTTGACATATGCACCAGGTTCAGTTGGTATATTTGTAGTTTATCAATAATTTTCTTCTAAACATTTATTTGCTCACGTTGTTGTTTTAATTTCCAGAGAAGTTCTTAAGACGGAAGAGAAAAAAGACGAAGCACCACCTATATCCTTCTTTAAACTAGTAAGTAGTAAATATTTCAGTAATTTAAAGATTGAATAAACCTAAAAAAAACAAGTTATTCGCATTATCTACCACTTTATTGTTTCTGAATATCATGTTTCGGTTTTAATATGAAAGCTAAAATTCTTACCATTCCCTTTTTCGAGGGCAAAACAAAAAAGAAGAAGTTTTCCTTCTAATGATGCTGAATTATTTGCCGAAGAATGCTTACAACTAACAGATCACTATAGAATGGTTTTTTCAATATTTTCAATGAAAATTCCGTTTTTCAGTACAGATACGCATCATGGACGGATCAGGTAATGATATTGATCGGCATATTAGGTGGAATTGCCACTGGCCTAACAGCGCCAGCAAACACTTTCATTTTTGGAAATTTGGCAGATGTAAGTATATTTGCGAATGTTCTTAAGGAATATACATGAATAGCCGTAACACATTGTTTTTTTTTTTTGTTTGAAGGCCATGATTCTGCAAGGAATGAGTATGATTCAAAATGGAACGAATGCGAGTATGACGGACATATTTTTGGATTCAGTTAGCGAATTCGCAATTTATAATTCGGTGTTGGGTGTTGTGATGTTGCTTTGCAGTTATTTAGCAGTTACTCTATTTAATTATTCAGCACATAATCAAGTAAATTTATATATAATTTCGATAATTTTCAAACTTCACACTAAAATTGCCTTCTATAGATATTGAAAATACGAGGATTGTACCTGAAATCAGCGCTCAATCAAGATATTGCGTGGTATGACTTTAATCAGAGTGGAGAGTTCGCAAGTCGCATGAACGAGTAAGTAAATTCAAGAGAGCTATTTCCTTTGCTGAATTCATGGAACATATAAAATCCTTAGTCGTTTGAATGAACTGTTTCAGTTTTCTCGGTGGATTTTCTTTGTCTATAAAATAAAATAAAGATTGAGCAAAATCCTGTATTCACAGGAAATTTCTAGTAAATTTTTTTATAACCTATCCAGGAGCTGGTTTTTGTAAATCCTAAATTTTCCTAACCAAATTATGGAAGCCGTGGAAGATCAGCTTTTGAGGTCAACAATTTCGATGACAATCCTTCCGAAGAGAGAAATCTTTCTGAATTCTTCAATTGCAGATCAGGCGGGATCCTTAGTCGACAGTCCAGAAAACGTTAGGACAATAAGGGCATTCATCTTAATTAGTTAAAATTTTATGCAGAGACTAGAGAATACTTATATGCAAGTCGACGTAAGTATCAAAGCTTTGCTTGTCCAACAAGTCGGGTGATTCTCTATCTTTTCATTCCCGGGATAACCATCTCGGCTTTCTGCAGAGTGAATTCTGAAGCGATATAGGTAAAACGTTGGTTCTTCATTTCAAAAGAATGAAAAAACCTTCATTTCAAAAGAATGTCCTTTTCAGGTAGCTCATTAAGTATTATAAAATAATTTATTTTGCTCAAATACATTGGTTTGACTTCCGCGCCATCGCAAACGACATTCGTCAAAGGACACTCTACTCTTAGCGATTATTCACTGTGCTTATTGTCCACATCATTTGATATATATATATATATATATATAGCGCAAATCTAGAATATTTTTCATACTGTCTTCCTTGCATTCCAAAAAACCTCGGTCCACCATTCTAGGCTTAGTGTCAACATATTTACAGGACATTATTCGTTTAAGTGATAATTGAAAATTTCCAGAGATCTCACAAAACTCGGAGATGGATTAGGCGAGAAAGTTTCAATGTTCATTCATTTCATGGTGGCCTTTGCTGGATCAATTATTTTAGCTTTTGTCAAAGGTTGGCAATTAGCACTAGTTTGCCTTAGCAGTTTACCAGTGACATTCATCTCGTTAGGAGTTGTATCAATTGTAAGTAATTCGAATTGAAATTGAAGTTAAATTAAAATTTATTCACGTATCTTTTGCTACTAGTTCACAGGAAAGTTATCTAAGA
Organism: Stratiomys singularior; assembly: GCA_954870665.1. Lineage (NCBI taxonomy): Eukaryota > Metazoa > Arthropoda > Insecta > Diptera > Stratiomyidae > Stratiomys > Stratiomys singularior. Next base: position 3,967,128 of record OX940881.1, on the reverse strand, counting down.
AAGAAATGGATGCGTACGGTAGAGCAGGAGCGGTCGCTGAAGAAGTATTCAGTGCTATTCGAACTGTAATAGCTTTTGGTGGTCAAGAAAAAGAAGCTGAACGCTACAGAAAAAATTTAGTTGATGCGAGAAAGCTTAACATTCAAAAAGGATTCTTCTCTGGAATTGGTTTTGGTCTGCTGTGGTTTTTCATTTACGCATCATATGCCTTAGCTTTCTGGTATGGTGTTGGTTTGGTTCTAGATCAAGCTGGATGGGCCCCACAAGATATAGTCTACACACCAGGTGTTATGTTTACGGTAAACATTAGGACTTAATTGGATGTTGTTTTTGTATTTTATAACTAAATATACCTCAAAGGTGTTCTTTTCTGTGATGATGGGCTCGATGAATTTGGGAATGGCTTCTCCATACATTGAAGCGTTCGGTATCGCAAAGGGAGCAGGTGCTAAAGTTTTTCATCTAATTGAGCAAGTGCCTACAATTGATCCTCTTAGCGCTAAGGGTCTTAGACCGATCAGAGCTTTAGGAAATATTGATTTTAGAAATGTATTTTTCCAATATCCAAGCCGTCCAGATGTTAAGGTAACAAATTGACTAACAACAAGTTGATTCGATATATTCAAAGGTTACTACAAAAAAACTTTCAGGTCCTCGAGGGATTGAATCTGTCCATAAAACGCGGTGAAACCGTTGCTTTAGTAGGCCCATCAGGTTGCGGGAAATCAACTTGTATACAGCTCATACAAAGATTTTATGATCCTATTAGTGGTGAAATTATGTTGGATGAGACAAATATCAAGGACTTAGACGTCAATTGGCTGCGAGAAAGAATTGGCGTAGTTGGTCAAGAACCAGTCTTGTTTGGTACTACTGTCTATGAAAATATACGATACGGCAGGGAAGATGCAACTAAAGAAGAGATCGAAATAGCTGCCAAAGCTGCAAACGCTCACATTTTCATTAAGAAATTGCCGAATGTAAAGCAACGTTGAGAATTTCTTGTGTCAAATACTCATTTTAGTTTCATTATTAGGGCTATGAAACTCTTGTTGGAGAACGCGGAGCTCAATTGTCCGGAGGACAAAAGCAACGTATTGCTATTGCTCGGGCTTTAGTACGCAACCCAGATATTCTCTTACTTGATGAAGCCACATCTGCATTGGATACTGCTAGCGAAGCTAAGGTGCAAGCAGCTCTTGAAAAGGTAGGATACAATCTGAAATAGTGGAACTGGTGGCAATGAAAACGTTTATTTTTAAGGCAAGCCAAGGCCGTACTACAATCATTGTTGCCCACCGTTTGTCAACGATTCGAAACGCTGATAAAATTTTTGTTATTCAAAACGGCAGAGTAGTGGAAGCTGGTAATCACTATGAACTGATGGAGAAGAAAGATCATTACTTTAAATTGGTTACAACTCAAATTGGTGAAGAAGAAGGAACTAAGGGTGGTAAGTTATGAAATCTTACACGTGTCATTGGCGCTTGGCAATATTTATTATTGCAATATCTTCTTTGAAATTCTACCAGCTAACCTACAAAATTTGCGATTTGTAAGTCAGAACGGTGTCCTGCATTACTTCGCGTTATATCTTTTTATTTCTCTCGATGACATTTTCACTTTTGGTCGTTTTTTCTACTGGAAAATGTAGCGGGATACAAATTGCTATATAATTGACCAGTTTTATCACTCTTTGCCGACAAGTAATCGTTAAAGCAGAACCACCTAATATAGTCTGGCACACAGTTCTATTATTCGCTTATACAAGCATCTCATAGACTAAATTATGTATGAAGTCTTCCATCATTATTACTTACTATGGTTGCTCGCTCAACTCAGAGGCTCGAAACATATGTTCTGAGAGCTAAAATAATATTTATTCTTATTTAATCAAGTTTAATATGCTATAAAGAATGTATACTTATGCAGCTACAACACCAATTATGCGATCAAACTCTCTTGTGCCTGCAGAAGTAGTAGACGAAGACGATGTAGAAGTTCCGATAGAAGTAGCTGAAAAATCTGTAAGTATGTGACCCTATTGTTACTCCACAACGTACGTGCCATGTTTTCGATCTATTTTATTATCATATTCTCATTATTTCTGTCATAGGAAATAGAATTGGCTAACGAACGAGTCGATAACATATCAATATGGACTATAATGAAGTGGAATGAACCTGAAATGCCGAAAATATTAGTGGGAGTTGTTGCGTCAGTGATTATGGGCTTTGCTATGCCTGTATTTGCTGTGTTGTTTGGAGATATTATAGGTGTAAGTAGTAGTGTCATTTTATAATTTGCACAGGAAGATTCATGGAGCTCTTAGAAGAATATTTTTGTACGTTAAGCAAAATTGAGTTAATCGATTCGCCTAGGAGACACAGTAATGAAGAATATGGTTAGATGAAGCGTTGATCAAACGCACAAAATTAAAAGAACGAATTGATAAAGATAAAGCAAGCCCCGTGTACCTAGAAAATCTAACACACAATGAACATTGTAGACCATTGTAGTTCTGATCATAAATTCTTTCGAGTATTTAAGTTTTATGTGAAAGGTCCTCCATTCATGTGTGATGGTTGCTTTCATGTTTTTAGTACGTGTATGAGGTACGTTCAGGGTGTTCATACAAATAAAGCAGAATCTGGGCAAATCTTCTTTATATATCCATTGTCTCAAAAGAATTGGATCTCGCACACTTCCCAAAACTGTGTTTGGGAAGGACTGTGTTATGTAGTAGCAAAAGGCCAGAAAAATATGAAATCTAAACCTGGCAGGTGTAACTCGTTGCCAATTAATTATCCTCCCAAACCTGGCTACCTGAACATAGGAGCCTTGTATCTGAGCATTAATTTGTTTGTGAAATCTGAAATCAAATAAGAAAATCATATGATTCGATTCCAACACAACGCATTTTTATTTCAGGTCCTTTCGAACCCCGATCCCGAATACGTCCGGTCTGAGACAAACATTTATTCCTTGTACTTTGTGATAGCTGGCATAGCTGTAGGATTGGCGACCTTCCTGCAAATTTTCTCGTTTGGAATTGCCGGTGAAAAACTTACAGAACGAGTTCGTGATATGGCGTTCTGTACTATGTTGAAACAGGAGATTGGATGGTTCGATGACAAATCTAATGGAACCGGAACTTTGTGTGCTCGTCTTTCGAGTGAGTCAGCTGCTGTACAAGGAGTAAGTAGAACATATTATTCATATCCAGCTATTCGACTAATACGAATGATATTAAAGGCTACAGGTCAAAGGATTGGAACAATATTCCAATCGGTAGCGACATTGCTTCTAGGTGTAGGCTTGTCGATGTATTATGAATGGAGGTTGGGTCTGTTAGCTCTGGTTTTCACACCTTTCATTCTCGTAGCAACGTATTTACAGAGGAAAGTTATGGTGGCGGAAAATATGGGTATGACAAAATCTATGGAAGCATCTACAAAGGTAACATAAATTTAAAAGTAATTCGAAATTTATTTCAATTCTCTGATTTTATATTCTCTTGACTGTCAACTTCATTTATAGTTGTTTTACGTTGCATTTATAGTTTGATACGTTTTCTAGTTTATTTTAATCCAATTTGAATATTATGTAAATAATCACAAAATCCCATTTCCAGTTGGCAGTTGAAGTAGTGTCGAGCATTCGGACTGTAGTATCATTAGGACGAGAAAAAATGTTTCATGATAACTACATCACTCTGCTTATACCAGCAGTTAAAGTAGGATCCTCACGTAAAATATGGTACAATATAACTTAGTCATTTGATTTTGTAGAGAGCAAAAATTAACACGCATTACCGAGGATTCGTATTTGGACTGGCTAGATCACTCATGTTCTTTGCTTTCGCAGCATGCATGTTCTATGGTGGTTACTTAGTGGCCAATGAAGGAATTGATTACGCGCTTGTATTTAAGTAAATATAAAGCATTCTCGTCTTAACACGTACATTTACTAAAGCCTCATTTCTTACAGAGTTTCACAAGCTCTTATTATGGGTACAGTATCCATCGGCAATGCATTGGCTTTTGCTCCCAACTTCCAAAAAGGCGTTCAAGCAGCTGCTAAATTTTATGCCCTGTTTAATCGTGTTCCACAAGTCAAAGATGATCCTTCATTGGATCCCGATAAACACGTTCAACTAGAAGGCAATGTTACTTACAGCGACATTACTTTCAACTATCCTACTCGGCCCAACACACGTGTCTTACAAGGTCTTTCCGCAGCCATTTCCAGAGGACAATCAGTTGCTTTGGTAGGACCATCAGGATGTGGCAAATCAACGTGTATTCAATTATTACAACGCTTCTATGATGTATCACAAGGATCAGTGGAGACAGACGATCGTGATATTCGATCTATTACATTGGCAAATCTGCGCTCTTACTTAGGAACAGTTTCGCAGGAACCATCATTGTTCGATCGTACAATCGCTGAGAACATTGCATATGGTGATAATACAAGAAAAGTTTCTGAGGATGAAATCATTCAGGCAGCTAAGAAGGCTAATATTCACAACTTCATATCTTCGTTGCCATTGGTAAGATTTTGTGATGTTTATTGAAATTTATTTCGAATAAATGTGAATTTCAGGGTTACGAAACCCGATTAGGTGAAAAGGGTACACAACTTTCAGGTGGCCAAAAACAACGTGTAGCTATTGCTCGTGCACTTATTCGCAACCCGAAAATACTGCTCCTGGACGAAGCCACGTCAGCATTGGACGCAGAAAGTGAAAAAGTAAATATCCTTAACCAGATCCTTAGAGAAACCTTTAAAAACAGCGCAATTTATATTCCAGGTTGTTCAAGATGCACTTGATGCTGCTCGCGAAGGCCGAACGTGCATCTCAATTGCACATCGCTTATCAACTATTGTCGATTCCGATATTATATTTGTTATCGATGGAGGTGTCGTTGTGGAAAGTGGCACCCACAAAGAATTACTTGCTCTCAAGGGTGTATACTACGGTCTTTACAAATTACAATCAGGTGCAAGGTAACATGTTCCGTGATGCTCTAGGCTAACAACTAATAAGAACAATGTACAACAATAATAAACGAATTGTTATTACTTTTTCATAATTTTATTGATAAATTAAGTCCTGAAAGTATTTTATGTAATTTTTTGTGATCCTCTATTGTTAAGTCGAATGCTTTATGTACCCGATGAAACTTAAAGCGATATGTCTACACTGAATTATTTTCAAATAAAAACCACGAACTGTTCTCAATTTGTAGCAATAAAATAAAAGTCAAAATAATTTGAAATTGTTTAACATATGATGGTGAATTACTTTGGTGAATTTTTTTGATTGGAACGGAGGGGAAAACTGTTAGTGAGCTGAGTTTTGGACTCTCAATGGTATTTAAAGTGGATTTTTATGCAAAAATTTCCCATGTTAACCAGAAATCTTCTTCATTTTGAGAAAATGCAGCGGGTCAAACCTCTCCCACTTTTCTGACAAGATGACTACGCTGTGTCATCGTCCAACAGTGAAGTATATTTGCTATAATTATTTTGTCAAAACAACTACAAGTTTTGAGTTTTTAAGATATGCATTTTTTGTGGAATTAAACCTACGAGAACAAAACTTACTGGAAGGCGTAATGTGCTCTTTGGATTTCATTTTTTTCCCCCTTTCATTTAAGCATACGAATTTTTTGTTGCTGTGTAAACGAATAATTGTTAAGAAACATTGATTAAAGAAATGGATATTGAATTAATTAAATTCCTGAAGTTTTCCGTATAAAATTGCACTTCCTTTGACCGCACGTAATATGTAGTGTCGATCGTAAGAAAACACCTTCAATTATGTAGGTCGCATATCCTACATTTGAAATCGTTCGTCAAGTCACTCAACACCTAATACGGTCGACAATCTGTATTCGTTACGTTCGTGTTTGTGTAGTCCTGAATGTAAGAAGTTACTATGGTAATGCAATGTTTATTGTTCGCGAAAACATTTCCCTGTGTCAGGCATACCTTCAATACTTATCTCTCATTCCCTAAATTGCGATAAGTTCAGTGACACGGAGTCCATTCTTTCATACACACATATTCAATAATGCAATTAGAATTATCGGCTGTTTCGGTTCGAGGTCAACCTTTTCGCCCGCGAACAAGTGTTTCTTGTCGAAGTGCTCAACGTAATGTCCCACCCTTCTCCATTCAATCACTTCAGAAGAATACAAAAGTAGCAGAGGGACCACACAAATCGAAAAAACGTAAGTTCAAAGCAGCGATTTAGGGCTTAATGACAACTTTTCCCTTTTTCATTTTACTATATATAGATAAACATTTGATTCAGCCGCGAGTAACGTCCTTTCGAATGTACTACGATAGAGGAGATTTGCCCATTAAAATGGAATACTTGACTGGAGGAGACAAAATTGCTTGGACAGTGAGTAGAATTGGATAGAAATTTTAAAGCCTATCAAGTTTCAACCTATTGCTCTAAACCACTAACTAAAGCGTGAGATGATTCCTAACAGATAAAGGTCACTAACATAAAGATTAACTCGCACTTTTATTAAATTGGGGATCTTCGTGGATTTATTTGATTCCTGACCACGGGTAATCCTATATTCCAATAATTTTCAATTTGCTCCAACTCGCATGTTCTGATATTCCAAGCAATAAAATTTGATGAGTATAAATATTTAAAATTAAAAAAATTATTTACCCCCGTATTGAATATCAACGGTACTTGCATGCATTGGGCTAGGCGCCTAATAAAATCACGACAAATCTTCAACTCTGATAATTTCCTCAAGCCACCAGTCGAAATGAAACCCTTTACCAAAGCAACAAACAATTACTATAAGTCCATTTGCAAGACTTTGACGGCCACAAACGAGGACAATTAGGATCTGATTCAGCCTCCCTCAAATTATAAATACGTTCATTTACGAGCTCATCCCAATACCTAATCGGTTAAATATTGCCCTACGACACTCCACAACCACAATTGAGTGCCCAATCTTCACAAAAATGTTTTTCTAATTTCACCCCAAAAAAAATCATAAGGGGTTAGCCTTACCTGAAAAATCAGCAAAAAACCTTAACTCTCCCGATTTCTTCGATCCAGGGGTCAAAATAAAGCTCTCAGTCTCGACAATACAGAATCACTAAAGCCGTGACGCTTGCTTGGGCCTGGCAGCCATGTACGAAGGTCGAAACACTGCTCCTTCGGTTATCCTCAAAACTTAAATACAGTCACTTGCGAGCAGATTCGGGTGCGAAATCGGGGCTCTTAACTATAAAATATGTTCGTCTGTTGTAAAAATTGGCTCTGATGTTAGCTTTAACTGCACTTCAATGATTCGATTCGTCTTTTGTTCTAGGTTGACATTGAAAAATTGGACTACAGCCTCTATTTACCACTATTCTTTGATGGACTTTCCGAAACAAAGCATCCTCATAAAACATATGCAAGGCAAGGCGTTCTAGACTTGTTGGCACACGGTGGAGATAAAATATATCCTGTAATACCACAATTAATCATTCCGATAAAAAGTGAGTTATGAGATTATATTAGATATCAAAATGTTATCACTCATGCCCCTGTCAATGAACAAGATGCCCTCAGTACGGGAAATAGAGAGGTCATGTGTGTTACACTGAAAATACTGCAACAACTTGTCATGTCGTCCGATCTGATTGGTCCAGCATTGGTTCCTTTTTATCGACAACTATTACCAACATTCAATTTTAATAAAGTGAAAAATAGTAAGTACGATCTCTTGTTCGGACTTGTAAATTGGAAAGAAAATCCTTTATTTACAGTTAATTGTGGGGATGAAATTGACTATGGTCAAAAGAATAGTATGAATGTTGGTGATCTGATCGATGAAACACTTCAGGTACTGGAAATGCACGGTGGTGAAGATGCTTTCATTAACATAAAGTACATGGTACCGACTTATGAATCATGTTATTTGAACTAGTTATTGTTTTAGCAAATATATGTGCCAAATATGTTTAATGTTAGAGGTTAGAATAGCTCAAATTACTGTACTTCAGCAATGAAATATAATGTTTCTTATCGTTTGGGATGTTTTATTTGAAAGTATGGATTGTTTGAATATTTTTAGGTCTTTATGTTGTTCTGCGCCAACATTTGAATGTGAATGACCTAATATTTCTCTCCCTAACCTGTTTTCGCTTCGGAACATATAACGAAAAACATCTTTCCCTTAGAAATTCTGAAGAACGATTAATTATTAAAAATGCTTCTAGAACTATAACGTTCACTAAGGACACCTTGGTAAAAAGAACTAGTTCAAGCTGAGATTAATAATAGCAACCAATAATAAGTTGGTAATGCTAAGAAAATTTTGCGTGGAAAACGCGGCCATACGTAAACACAGTTAGACTTTAGCGGAACGAACTATGATCAATTTTATAGTGTGAATCGACTTTCAATTCTCCCATGCGTCCACGAAATCGATAGCCAATGAAAATGATGTTCTTACCTCATTCTCTCCTCTTTCACAGTTTTTTTTTTGTTATGTTTTGCAAAATTTTCATTTCGCTGTATGGATTTCTTCCGGTTGCTCTCAGTGCCCAGATATAACGATAGCACATTGCATTGTGCAATCCAAACACAATTCTTGATTTTGCATCCTTATACATATAAATCCAAAACGATGAAGTCATCCTAGCTTTGTAATTGCATGGATTATATATATGAATCAAAAATAGTGTGTATCCTAACCAGCATAGCCTCGCGGCACATATTGCACCCATGAATATTAATTCTTGTTGCTCATTCAATACGCCCTACACAACATGGCGATTGTGTTTAAATTCATTTTGCTCGGTTGCCTCTTCTCTGTAAATGAGAGTTTCAAAATCATTTCAAAGCTGACAACTAGGCGCTCTGACTTTGACAACAATCTACCACGAGAATCTCTCTCCACCTTGGTACTAGATGTCTAAAAAACATACTAGTCAGAAGAGAGTTGTGTACAAATCGCGTTCTTGAGTGCAACCGTGAGTGAAGTGCAGTTTGATGTCCCCAAATTGAAAAGAAATTTCGCCGGCAAAAATTTACAATTAACGCCCGCAAATGGTTTTAAACATGAAAGAACAGTGCTGCCTTCGATTTGTGATATAAATTAGTGAAGCAGCGAAGAAGACTGAAAAGAAAAACTCAATTGGAAATCTGGTCTGGCTCGGAGTGCGTGAGTGACTGCTCAGCCATTTTGTTTCGACAATTTCGCTTTATTTGTACCGTGTGCGGAAATGTTGAATTTCGTTTAGGACATTATTCTAATTACAAGTGGTAATATCTGATTTAGGAGTGGACATTACAATAGATAGTAATTAAAAGATCGGTTGCTTGAATGGTGCCTGGGAAAATCGATGACATCGTGCTCCATGCGATGCTCGCGGAGGAAAAGTGTTTTTATGTGCTGCTATTGTGAACGGCTTGTAATTTGTCACGTAGCCCGGGATAAAATTAATAAGTGACGATCAGTTTGTTTACTCTACACAAATCCAAGCTGCTTGGATTTCAAAATTGTAGTTAAATGCAAGTTGATTACGGAATTCTGTAATGCCAATCTTTAAAATGAAAATACAGTTCGTGTTGGCGTGCGAAGAGCAGAAAATGGAGTAAGCTATGAAGAAGTGTTTGCGGACCGACATTTGCCCTATTCACAATGACGCGAGTTTCGTTTCGCCTCATAAAGTTGTATTTTCAATAACCTGAACTTATATTTTCTACAAAAGTGTTGAATAATAGTGAAAAAAAGGAATAATGAAGAGTCAAAGAGAAGGTTGCAGTATTTCGGCGATTATTCGAAGCAAAGTTTAATAAGGTAAGTTATTTGCAAAATGGTGGACGCTGTGGTGATTGCACCATCGAAGTGTAGTTAGGCCGCGTCCCTTGCAAACTGCAAGTTAGTTGCATTAAATTACTTATCAAATTATCACAATGGGTTTAATATACAAACGACGGAAAAGCATGCATGTTGCTTAAATGCGACTTATTTGATTTGTCTGAAGTTCCGACAAATCACGATCGTCATTTTCTCAAATGAATGCTTGGCGATGATTTGTGTTTTCGAACTTTAAATTCATATGAAACTTCATGTTGTCCCATAACTTACATTACAAGGGCAGTATCTCATCGATGAAAAAAATTGATGCGTGATTGTGAAATATGTTTGTAGGAGGGTGTCGTTTAAGCAATTTTTACGCCGCAGGGAATGATGTTACCTACGCAACTATAATGGGGCTTCCCTTAAATCGAAACCGGATTAAAATGCAAGTATTAAAATGAGGTGTTCGTGCTTCGTGGTGACTGCCCTATATTTTTCGTGCATGGTGTGTTTAGCCGGTTGCGCTTACATTAAGAATTATGAAAAAGAAAATGAAAAATTTCTGGATTGTTCAAATTAAATTTGGTATGGAAATTTGCAGTTTTGGTTTTATGGTAAATTTGAACGTCGCAACCCTTGAACATCGAAGAGAACAAGAAATAAAAAAGTAGATTACCTAGGATTAATAAATTGGATGTAGCGGTTGGTGGACTGAGGCCGTTGTAAATTCCACACACGCGAAGCCAAAAGCCCAGTGAAGAACCTGTGCTTGGACAACAGCATTCAGCCATCCTCACAGGGACTAGGCTCGCCCGAAAATTGTTTTGGACCGAATGAAACCATGATATAAACATTCAAGGTATCTGAAGTTTTCAGTTTAGCAGATGGAACGATCTCAAATTTTTGACACCGTTGCGTCAGATGAGGGTGAATTGAAACACTAAAAAATCGCACAATTTCGATTAAAATTGAACAAATTTTGAGTTCAACTATCAATAAAAAGAAAAAAGTGAATAAATTCGAGACCGTTGCGTTCGTAATGAGGCAAAGTTCAGGAACACAATATTTAAAACGCGCTAAAATAAAAATCAATTGCTCAAAAAAGTTTGACTTCATTTGAGTCAAAAGTTCGATCCACAGCAAACCCCACGATAAAGGAATCTGACACCATCGTTGAAAAGAAATTTTTGAATTTTGTTTATAATTCGAATCAACTAAGAACGATTCGCGGCCTTGTTGAAACTCCAGCGCAACATTGAACATTCACCGAGTTTTATGCGGGACAAAGTAGTAGCAAATTGAGTATCAAAACTGCATTCAGTCCAACCACATCAGTTAAATATAATACTTATTTTGAGAAATTATGTCATTAATTTTTTTTTTTTTTTTTTCAAATTATTAAAAGTAAATTAAACACACTGAAATCAATCAAATTGTTTCAATTTGATGTTGTTATTTCCAATTTGGTATACCCTCCATTTTTCGGTTTCTTTTTGTTCATTGAATATAATGAAAAATGAATGAGCGACATTTCCCCGTTTTACTTTCATTTTTCGTATTTTTGACGGTTTTAGTTTGAAGTGATTACTTTATTTGCAATTTATTTTATGTTAATTGTCTTTTCTTTATGCATGTCCCTTTCCTTGCTTTGTATATTTGATTTTGATTATTGCATTTCTTTGCGTCACTTTTTTCTATTTCTTTTGATGATTTTCCTTTTTTCTACTTGTTTTTGCATTGAAAAGCTAAAGACGAATCCCTTTTTTTTTATAAATATTAATCCTGTATCAAATAGCTGATAAAATATTTGATTTTATTATTTGTATTTCTCGTAGAAGATCACTACAGAATTGGAATAGTTTTAAAGATATCCGGGAACAACCAGAAATATGATAACATAATATAGAATAAATACATTGCAGTATTGTTGTTCCTTCATTTGCCCCATGAATAGTTGTTTGATGAAACCAAGTAGAGCGTTTTAATTAGTCATTTGACGTTTTAAACGTCAAGAATAAACATTACACATAAAACACTCATTAGATGGTTAATCGCTGACATATATCCGTCAAAAACCGCAAATGAAAGGAAGAAATCCCAAAAAAGCGTCCCAAATTAAATCACAATCCATATTTGTCAAAAAAAAAAAAAAATAAATAAACGAATATCTAGACAGGAGAAAACTTCAATAATGAAGCAGAAAAACGAATCAATGCAATTTATTTCAAGCTCATCCTTTAAGAAAAAATTTTCTTTATTCTCGTCTTTATTTTCTTAAATTACTAAAAATCACAAGAATAAACATTTAAAAGTTCATTTGACCATAAATGAAATACAATTTCCATAGCATTCCAATGAAGTTAACTGGGTACGATAACTTGCTGTTTGGGTGCATCCAAATTAAAACGAACTGATCAACGCTTAGCAAACAATAGAAGCTTTGGCAATCAATTATCAGTTCATTAGCTTGTTCCTGAATTCCATAGGTTATGCTGTAAAATTACTGCATTTCTATATAAAATAAACAAACGCTTGAAGAACAGAAATGCTCCAATTCAATATTGAATAATAATCTACGTAAGAATTAGTTTGTATATATAAATTAAATATTCGGATATGCATGTTAAAAAGGATCAAACATTCGATGTCAGAAATCAAAAATATGAAAAGACATAATTTGTGTATTTGTTCAGCAAGCTGTTGAGCCTACATATATTTTGTGACGAAAAAATTGACATACATAATATTCAGACCTACCTCACACTGTTGAATGTTACGTCACCTACAAGATCATCCCGTTCTCCATATGATTCATGTGAAACCATGTGCGAATTGTATTGAGTAGGAAAGCTTCGCATGTACAAGTGAATGTCTTATCGTATAGCAGGTTCGGTGTATAGCCGACGGGAAATTGCACACTGCATCGTGTATAGAATACATACCGGCTGTTTGTAATCAAACCATCTGTATACTAACAAAGCTATTATGTATAGCACCTAAAACAACATTCCGTAAATATACAAGAAGTCAGACAGAGGTAATTGACGTGGTGCCACCTCGGATACTTGACCTACAAACCGGTATATCAGCTGTTTCCATTCATCTAAGTGCAACTAGAAAAAGCTTGTTGTCAAGGACGCGTTTGAGGTTACATGGATGTTAACACACTACTTTTATATTTATTATGCAACGGTCATCCGGTCAAAAAAAAAAGGGAGCGGTTAAGGGCAGGATGCACTCCATTACCGGGAAAAATGGCGGTTGCTGCAAAAATCAGCAAATCCAAGTCCTTGTCCAAGCTGGACATCAATAGTTCCGCCCAAGTTTCATGTAACATATTTCAATTTCCGAGATTTTTAAGTCAGCCGTCATCCCTTAGCGGAGCATTTCAATAAGGCAACCTAAGGAGCGTCGTTTGCCTATCTTTTGATGATCTTATACGTTGATGTCCTTCCTTGTCAGTTTACCTACCCTTAAAATAATTCAGTTATGAGTTCATTGAAGAAAGGACTCATCCTCTTACAGCCGTTCCCAGCTCCGCTTGCACATTTAGATAAAAATTCCGTGTGGAATTTAGTACATTTTAAATTAAATTAAAAGGAAATTAAAGTTTGTTTAAATTCTAATTTATTCATATTTTCAATCATTTAGAAAAATTGAGGTTACAAATACTCAGGAGTTACTTCTCCCCTTTACTAACACACAAATGGAAAACTGAGAAGATTTATTTGAGTGTGTTATGCACTCAGTTGTTTGTGTGAACTAAACTTTGTCCAGTCATGTGAAGATGGCATCGCAGCAGAGACGCAAACCAAATTGTAAATGCTTCGTGAGAATGTTCTTAATCATGGTATTCGATATCAGGAGACAGGAGATAAATGTTTCAAATTACTAAAAACAACATGGTTTCTTCACTCTGAATTTGACAAAAAAAAGCCACAACGTAACGATATGTTAAAATTGTATGTTCAGCACATGACCACATTCAAATGGTATGTTTTAAAATTTTTCGGAGGACTTCAAAGGAATAAAATTTGCTAGAGAATCTTAACAGTTTCAATCTTAATTTCATTTGTTAAGAGTGCCTCTTAAAATTCTTTAAAACATCCCTGAATTTGTCAAAACGATTCGTTGTCATTAAGCTAAGTTTCTTTGCAAGTTTTATTTTATTTATTTATTTTTTTATTTTAAATTAAATCAAAACGCCAATTGCCTTTGAAGTTAAAGAATGGATACTCATACTCACTTTCCATCTTATTCGGCAGAAAGCTTGCAAAGCTTTTGTGAGTTTCGCCATGAATCTAAATATAACCAACCTGTGCAACGCAAAATCATACATGAAAATCCAGTTACGATTAATTCAAGTTGAGCTTTTTGTGTTTTTCTGCTATTTTCAAAGCTACAGAAGTCATGAGTTCCACTACGTTGTATTGAACCCGACATGCATATTTGTACGTATCCCAAATACACAAGCAATGCAGACGAACAAAGTGATTAACTTATGAATACGAACAACGAACTTCAAATCATAGTGAAACCGAAGTAGAAAATGAATTCCATATTTGACACACTTGGGAGAAGGCTATAAAAATTAGGCTTTCTCCTCGATAATAATCACACTAGTTGATTTCTTGTTTTGTATTTAAGATTATTCGGCCGCTGGTTATATTTCTTATGTGAATGAGGTAATAGAATAATAGGACCATAGAGGACCGAATTCAATAAAAATTTGCTGATACTTTATTTACTAATCTTATCAATTCCTAGGGAGTAAATTCCACAATTAGCAGGAGAGTGAAACAATTTAGTGGCATAATTTCGATAAATAAAGAGTATAGTCCTATTGAATAGTCAGCGTAAGATTATTGATTGTTTAAACAACTCCTTTTGAGAATCAAGCAACATCTTATACGCTATTTTTGAAGTCGATACTTGCCAAAGCGACATTTTGATAGACGACGAAAAATTAATGCGTTTTAAGATAACATTAGGGTATTATCTAATGTATCATATATTCACCACAATTTTGAAATGTTGGCTTTGCCTTGTCGGTGACATGCGTGGTGTTCTTTGAAGAATCATGACATATATGCCGAAATCCCTAGTGAAATTCGTATTCTTTTAAAGTTAAAAAACTTACGTAGGTAATTTGCAGTAACTAAATCCAAGAAAAATTATTGTTCATTCAGACGAAAATAGGAGCCTGCGGAAACCATTTGATGCAGGTGGAAAATTTAGTGTGAGACCGTTAATTATTCTAAGGACTGAAAGAATGAACAGTAATCGATTGAGTTGATAGCGTTAGAGCGTATGTCTACGCGCTTAATTAGAAATAAAAGAAAAATAAACTAGAAATAAGATGTTAATTCACTTTCGAGATATTCGACAAATTTGATCAGAACTTCCGCACCCATGAGTCATCGCTGAGTTAGCTTAACAAGGGTATAAATCACTTACAATGTTATAAGTGAAAATGGAAAAATTGTTCTGCCAAAAACTTCTGAAATTTAGAAATAAGATGCTAAAATGAAGTTAATGGGGACTGTGATGCAGCGTAAATTTATTTTTTGGTTTACTCCACGAACGTGGAGAACATATGGAGAAACTCGCACTAGAGTTTCTTTTCGAATTTTCGAATTCAAAAAAACTTCTGAAATTTAGAAATAAGATGCTAAAATGAAGTTAAGGGGGGACTGTGATGCAGCGTAAATTTATTTTTTGGTTTACGTACGAACGTGGAAAACATATCGAGAAACTAGAGTTTCTTTTCGAATTTTCGAATTCGATGTTCGAATTTTAGATTTCAGTATTAGTTTTAGCTGCGCATCTGGTATGTATGATTTTCTGTATTAGATTTGAGGTGAAAATTTCTCACCGATTTTTTTTCTCCGCTAGCACAAGTTGTATTGAAAATATTTTGATTTGGCAGGTGACAGTTCAGAAAAAAATGTCAAAAAATTTGAAGATTTTGACACATAAGATTTGTCAAGATATCACTGAATACATAAATATTGATCACAAAATAAAAACATTGTTTTGTAGCTAAACTGTAAACTCGACGTGCAAGCGCTACTCGCGCCAATCATGATGAAATTTATGTGAACTTAAAGTGTAACTAATCGAATGGTAGCGATGTTAATATTACTGAGGCTGAAAGAAAGCTTAACAACTTTTTTATAATAACGCGTGGGATAAATATGACAATTTTGATCAACAGAAGTGTCGTTGTTGACCACACACATTTTTGACGACTTACAATTGAGATACTTCAGCCGGATATTGAACCTTCTGAATACCTTATAACTTGACCGTCACAGAACTTGCTTAGTCATGTAAAATACATTCAAAAAGCCCTGTGAAGATCATGACTTTCGATTCTATGTTGTTAAACTGAGAATATGTTCGGACCTGTTTGTATTTATAATTTTATCGAAAAATGTTAAGTCATTTTGACATTTTGTCCACATTTTCCTCCTTTATTTGAGCACTTTTTTCTGAGATGAAGAAGGAATAATTATTCCTACATTTAAATATTTTATTGGTTAGCTTTATGCTGCCTTTTCTTTTTTGATATATCTATTGCTATTACTACTACTACTACTACTAATCCTAATACTACTGCTGCTAACAATATTACTGCCATTTGTTTTTTTCTGCATACGAGGTGAAGTAAATCTATAGCGTTTCAGGAATAGGTTGCAGCAGACCTTTGTGTGCAAGGCTTTCGCTCACCAACAATATCTAGATATAGTTTACGGTGGAAGTGTGCCAGGAGCACACTAGAATAGTTTCTCGAGTTTTTCTTCTCATCATCTCCTTTTTTATTACTGCTTTTATTACTACCACTACTGCTAATTTGCTTTCTTCTCCTCGCTATCATTGCTGCTTTTACTATTACTACTATTACACCTACATTTATTACTTTTTCTACTACTACTACTACTACTACTACTACTACTACTACTACTGGCACTGCGGTTGTTACTCTGTGCATATCTTTTATCACATCCGCCGCTGAAGAGGTCATGTGTTTAAAACTTGCTAACTTCACCTCAGCATGATGTCATGATAAATAACCATCTACTGACGTTGTGGTCAGTATCACGTTCGACCCGCTTACAACAGCGACGATTTGCAAAAAAAAAAACTTTTGTTTACCACAGCCTAGTACAAATAACAGAATAACAAAATGTATAATTATTATTACGGATAGTCTTCGATTTATGAACAAAGCTTTTTTCACATAACTCACAAACCGATTATCAAAAAATCATTCAAAGCATTAAAAAATTAAAATGAGTCACGATGTAGTTGAACTCTGGAATAATTAAAATTCAGTGCAAAATCGCCAGAAATGTTTGATAAAAATTCCGAAATTTGCTACACAATATGTAGTTCGACTTGCACTTGATTCCTTTCAAACGAAAGTAGTGAAAAAGATTCATAAATAATTGAGCTAAAACAATCTGTACGTTATATATCAACTAAAAACAGATACAAGATTTTATTAATTAGTTACAAAAACAGTTTTTTGAACTCCTATCCTCTTTCTGGACATGTAACAACGCATAAGCTTTCAATTCAAATACATGTTTGCCAAAAGCTTTTTGCTTTAAGCACGACCTTCAACTACTTCTGATTGATCCGATGAAATACTGTATATTTCCGTATGTACATAAGATTATGAAAACGCTTTTATTCACGTCAAGAAGCAAAAGTGGTAATGAACTTACTATCTTTGAAAGAATGGCCTGGAGAATCTGGTGCTAATTTCGAATTCGTTGGGGTATGTGAATAAATATGTTCTTGTTTGTGGTGGCATAGGTCTCCGTATGGGCGATGAAAGAGTTTCATAAAATGGACGTTTGATCCTTACTATCATTCGCAAGCCTATTAAATCCAATATCCAGGCGAATCCAAGATACATTTAATCATATCGCGAAACATCTTTATAATATGTGTGTCAGCGGGTGATATTTGTTTTCTAGGCAAGGTCTTTCACAAACCGTTATGAATCGTTGAATAAGACACACCGGGAGATGATCTAAAATCATTCTTTCCTCTGCATCTAAAAATTTACCCGTAACACGAAACCGTTCATAGACGTTGCTTACCTTTTGGTTCATTAACACAAAAAAAAATCCAATCCTTGCCCAATAACTTTTTTTCCAACTTTTTTACAATTGTATACAATGTAAACGATCTTATACTTCCATTTACAGATTCATAACATCAACGCGAGAGGACATTGTCCACAGGAGAGCAGCCGTCGGAAAGTCGGCGTTCGAGATAATTTGTTGATAAATTACAAGTTACCGCCATTTTATCATACCCGTCACACACAAAATGGCGTCGAGCGACATAAGGAATGTACCCCGCATCATGGTGTTCCGACCGACGTGGGAGGAATTCAAAGATTTTGCGAAATACATAGAACATATGGAATCGTTGGGCGCCCACAAAGCAGGTCTTGCAAAGGTAATTAATTAAGCTATCAAAATTTTTAATGCTCAATTTATCGGAAACAGTTTGTAAAATGGCCGTCTGACCAATTGGCAGCAACATCAGGCGGAAAAATGGCGGCTGTGACGATATTGCTGCGGAGAGAAACCGTTGAAATTTGAATTTGAGAAATTAATTTTTAAACTTATTTAATGCCAATTATGCGAGCAATTAGCCTAATGATACATTAAAAGTGTCTCGCAGGCCGCTCGCATAGTTGGCATTTATTTTTTTTTAACATCCTCCACGAATCAGCGCCATCTTTTGATGGATTGCGTGAACTAGGCGAGGAATTCTCGTCGCACGCTGCACTGTGAGAGTGTATGTGAGTAAATTAAAATTCATTTTCTCTCACTCTCATTTGAGATAAGCTCAGAAAATTGGTAACGGTAGCGTAATTAGGATAATATGATATTGGTACAAAATTTCGATTCGCCGACCAAGTTTAATCATCAACTGATATTCAATGTCGTGATTGCATCGATTTGCATGTGTGAGTTGGAAACCGTCAACAGGTCGCGGGCGGCCAGACGGACCCATGTTTTTGACAGGGACTTCCGGGAGGTCATTATACCCTCGTAGTGAAATTGAAACAATTGCAACTAAACATGTTGCGACTGCAACCGTCAATTCGCGTCTTCTAGATTTTCCCGCTTCTATTTCTTGGCTACATTCACGTCGCCATCGCAATTTATTTTTATACAATTGGGCGAGAAACCATTCAACATAAGCAAACGACGACGCTACACATGCACAGGGATCGCTGTGTGCGCACACAGACGGCAAGTTTATTCGATGCCATCGAGATTATTGTGGATGGGAAATGCCTTGCCTTGTTCAATTTAACTCGAGCTTGTCTACTATTCACGTGAGGGAAGAATTGTTCATAATGGGTGTGGCGGATGGTTAGCTTGCAGTTTACATGTGTAGGTGTGTGTTTACGTTTGGAGTCACACATATACACGCGAGTGTGTATTGCATTGAAGTTTTTTTGTTTATAAATGGTACACGCTTAGCACGTTATTGTTTTATTTTACTTTAAACAAATTAAATTTTACATTAATTATGACAATTTAAAAAAAAAACCCTAGATACATTGCAATGCTCAGTTAATTTTTTTAGAATTTTTACTCTCGAGTTTTCTGGGTATTAAGTTTCACGATTTCATAGTTTTGATTTCAACGGAAACAAAAACCCGGATTCAGGTTACTTGATGCAACCAAATTATTGTATGAAAATGAAGACGGATCGTTTTACCCTGGGGTGTCAACAGTTCCTTGTAATGTTCATCTGATGGCGTCTTGTGCTTAGCATTCACTCTGCTCCACGCGTATAACAACTTCACATAAGGTAGCGTCTTCTTCTTGCTTTACAGGTCTTAAGGATTAGAAGAAGAAACTGTTTGCCTACACCCATATAATATTCGTTAAAGAAGAAACCCTTTGCAGGCTCGTTAAGCCAAAATGCTTTTCTCCTTCCGCGCTAGCTTCTCAGAAAAACCCACCCGCGAGAACGTACTCGGACTGTACTTTCATCGAAAGCATAAAAATGCAAATTTTGCGGAGCATATGCCGCGTAAATGAGCACGTGCTTTAAACGTAAATATTTCCATGCACGATAGTGTCTCAAGCATTAAAATCGGTGTCGGTTAGAAAGGTTTCATCCAGATCGGTGGTTGTTCACCGAGACCTAGAGTAAATTCGACGTAGGAAGATAGCTGAACGGTAGTGTTTGTTGTGGATACTCTATATCCTTGATTTAGTCCACTAACGATGCATATTGTACTACGTAATATTTTTCGTAGCAAAAAATTAAAAATGCATACCCACGAACAAAAATGGTCACACCTCCCTGCGCTGAGTTGGGGGAATATATTTCAAGTGTTTCATTCGAAAGATATACGCGTAGCAATTGAGAAAGATAAGATGTTTTAGCTTGCATATTTATTACTTTTTATAGGAGCCAACACAGTTGAGTGATGTGGTTGATGACTAGCCGCTTTTCCGCCTATTCACCGTATTTATTATTTTAAGTTTATCATTCCAAAAAAAGGTATCCGCGCTAGTTTCATCTTATTTTGTTTCTAGAATTCTACTTTGCTTTATAAAAAATCGAGTTTCTGGATTTTGTAGAAACCATGAGATTTTTTTGGTCAACCAATATGAAGTGAAAATTGCTGATTTGGGCTGCAGCAGACAATTGAAACCTGTTCCGCCATGGTAACGTGGTTTTTTCCTTAGCGTCTGGCTTGGTTAAATGTAATGGCGTCCTAAGTGAGTTGATAATCATCGACATAAAATAAATGGTGCCCACATAAAGCTCTCATTACACCAATGAGACATCTGCTGGTTGATAGATTATTTAAGCGTAGATTTTTTTTTTCTGTTAAACTTGTGACATGCGCTGCTTGTTAAAATTGATTGTATAAATAATTCCTTAACTTTGGAACAAGCTTGATGTATTTCTACAATGATTCCACTATCAGTAGAAAAAAACATCAATAAATTGCGTCTGTTGCCTGATTTGCTTTTACTTGAATTTTCGTGAAAATATTTCTGAACGCCTAATATAAAGGCTAGTTTAGTTTTTAAAGTCCTAATTTTGAAAGGGTCTAGGACTGGAGGAATTCACATGCGCACATAAAAACTTGAAGATAAAAACATGAAGATAATTTAAATTGTTGTAGCCATGTAAATACATAACATGCATACATTGAATGGAAGAAAAACGATGGGAAAAGCAAAATTAGTAAAAAAAAACGCGGTAAATAGTGGCAAAATTAGTAAAAACCATGAGATAAAAGAATAAAGTATGATGTAAGGTATGAAACATAAAAATAAATATGTTTTGAGGTAAGTCTAAGATAAGGAGTGCACAAGGGAAACCAATAAATCTAAAAAATTCAAAAAAGCTAACATTAAGGAGATACGAAAAGTATCTAGTCATTATAATGACGAGGATATAATCATCAATCCATTAAAGGAGAGATTAAAAAAGCAATGAATGCTTTCCATGCCTGCAAGTGCTGCCTTTTCTTTCCTATGAAATGAATGTCTATGACCCCAAACAAACAGCCGTAGAGTAAAACTTAAAAATTTTCAAAAGCTGTACTTCCTGTGAGTCTGTGTAAGGAACTACGGGGGATCTACGTCAGTAGATGAGCCAGTGTTTTTCTCCACATTTTTAAGTCAATTGCACTCGAAGTACGGTATGCTTACATGCGCTGTAAACACTGTTTTAAATTCGTATTCTGAGTTGGCTTATGCATAGTCTTTAGTAGTAACATTTTCCTGCTGGAAGATGGGAAAACTAACTCAATTTACAACGTCCGAATACCTAATACGAGGTCTGTTCAAAAAGTACTCGGGATTTTCGTTTTTCCAAAAAAATATTTATTTATGCGTCTACATCCATCTGGTCCCCTTCAAAGTAGTCCCCCCCCCCCCCCCAGATATAATACACTTATGCCAGCATTTTTTCCAATCTTCGAAGCACTTTTGATATTCACTTTTTGGTATGTCCTTGAGCACTCTCAGCGATTCGGCCTTTATTTCTTCGATCGAGGAAAAACGCCGTCCTTTCATGAGCCTCTTCAACTTTGGGAACAGGAAAAAGTCACACGGAGCCATATCTGGTGAATATGGCGGTTGGGGCATGACTATGGTATTGTTTTTGGCCAAAAAATTACGAACAAGCAACGACGATTGAGCAGGTGCGTTATCGTGGTGCAAAAGCCATGAATTCTTTTTCCATAAATCGGGGCGTTTTTTCGGATTGCTTCACGCAAACGTCGCATAACTTCAAGGTAATAATCCTTATTAACCGTAAGACCTTGTGGTAAGAACTCTTGATGCACTATGCCATTATAATCGAAGAAAACAGTAAGTAAAACCTTGACATTTGATCGAACTTGACGTGCTTTTTTCGCTCTTGGTGACGTTGAATGCTTTCAGGTGGACGATTGTGCTTTGTTTCGACATCATAACCGTACACCCATGTTTCATCACCAGTTATGACCCTTTCAAGCAAACTTGGATCGTCGTTGACGTCATTTAACAGCTCCTGAGCGATGTTCATGCGACTGTTTTTTTTTTTTGGTCAAAATTCAGCAGTTTTGGAATGAATTTTGCTGCCACTCGTTTCATGCCCAAAACTTTTGAAAGAATGTTATGACATGAGCCAATTGATATGCCAACTTCATCAGCAACTTCTCTAATTGTTATTCGGCGATCATTTATAACCATTTTTTCCACATTTTCATCGATTATTGACGTGCTGGGTCGACCGGAGCGTTCGTCATCTTCAGCGTCTTCGCGGGCATCTTGGAAACGCTTATACCACTCGTAAACACTTGTTTTTTTTTTCATAGTAGACTCACCATAGGCTTTTTGTAACATTTCACACACTTTGTTACACTTTCATTTTTTACGCAAAAATTTAATACAAATTCTTTGACTCTTCAATTCTTCCATTGTTTAAACAAGCAAAAATCGCCGAGCTCATAAAAACACGTCGAACCTTAGCGACTACAACAGACAAAGTAAACAGTGAATATGGCTGAAAATTTTATCATACTTTAGGGGCATGTATACCAACACAATTTAAAAATTCTTGGTACTTTTTGAACAGACCTCGTAAATCGCCTGTTGGTCATTTTGAAAATGTATTCAGTTTCATAGTCGAGCAGGGACTTGGGAACCTAAGAGAATAACTTCCGTTCAATAATAACAATTAGGACGTGAATGAATTGTGAAGCTTTGACTCGTCGGAACTACTGAAACGCTTAACATAGAATGAACTTTATAAGGGGCGAGGTAAAATAAAAAAAAGTGTCGAAGTGAAACGTTAAGTAGGCAACATCCGAAAAATCGAAGTGAGAACCCGTAAATTTTATCAGTATGACTGTTTTCATAAAAACATAAACTATATGCTAGTCCCGAATTTTCAATTTGATTTCGTTATTCATTTTCAGGTTGTCCCACCACCAGAATGGGTTCCTCGAAAATCCGGCTACAATGTAGACGATATGGACATTGTGATACCAGCACCAATTTGCCAAGTTGTTACTGGCAAACAAGGACTTTATCAACAAATTAATATACAAAAAAAAGCTTTAACTATTAAACAATTTAGAGACCTCGCCAATACAGAAAGGTTAGACTGGACAAATATTTCAACGGATTCTATTTTAAACAATCGCTTTTTTTCTAGGTTTGCAACACCAAAGCACTTTGACTTTGAAGATCTCGAAAGAAAATATTGGAAAAATATTACATATGTCGCACCAATTTATGGTGCCGATGTGAGTGGCAGTATTACAGATCCGGACGTGAATGTAAGTTAGAAAATGTACACAGCATCTGAACGCAATGAAAATTAACGAATATTTTATTATTTTCAGGAGTGGAATATCAATCGTTTGGGTACAATTTTAGATTATGTTAATTCGGACTATGGCATCCAAATCGATGGAGTCAATACAGCTTACTTATATTTTGGAATGTGGAAAACCACATTTGCATGGCATACAGAGGATATGGATTTGTATTCAATAAATTATCTACATTTTGGTGCACCAAAAACATGGTATGCCGTTCCGCCCGAATTCGGGCGAAAATTAGAAAAGATAGCAAATAGTTATTTTCCGGCAAGTTACAAAAATTGTAGGGCTTATTTGAGACATAAAATGACCTTGATGAGTCCGCAAATTTTAAGGCAACATGAAGTACCTTTTAACAAGGTGACGAATTAGATGTTTCTAACGAAGTTTCTGTTTCTAACGAAGATTTTATTTTAGATTACACAAGAAGCTGGAGAAATCATGATAACATTTCCGTTCGGTTATCATGCAGGTTTTAATCATGGTTTTAACTGTGCGGAATCGACAAACTTTGCTATGCCACGATGGATTGAGTATGGTAAAAGAGCGACAGAGTGTGGTTGCAGGTACACTATTTCATACATCTCTTGTTTTTGTAAACGTTATAGGCATTTTTTTTTAAAAACAACATTAATTGATTAAAAGAACGGAAAAAAACATAATGATTCCTTCCTTATTTTCAAGTAATGATATGGTGAAAATATCGATGGACACATTTGTTAAAAGATTTCAACCAGATCGGTATGAAGCTTGGTTAGATGGTAAAGACATCGGACCACATCCCGAAGATCCACCATCTGCGATAGCCCCGGCACCACCACCAACCCCAAATGATATACTATGCAACAAAAAGTTAGTACGTTTCTGAATTCAATTTAAACAATATCAACTAATGTTTTATGCACCCTTGTTTCTGTTTAGTAATAGCGAGTTGCCAAAGCAAGTAGTCTCGCGAATGATGAAACAATGCAATTTCTCGTCAAAAAAGAAAACATTCAAGGAGAGAAATCCAGATTTAGACTTAGAAGAAATTCAGCAAAATCCAAATATACCTGAAGACATAAAAGCTATATTGAGTGGTGCGTTAACTTTGGACGAGGATGAGGAAACGGCTGTTACAACAGATCCTCTCACCTTGGAAGCCAATGATAGTGGAGTTGTTGCCAAGCTTGAGGATGATTTAGGTAAGAACTCTAGAATTCTACTTTGTTCGGAAATGTGTACAAACACTACTCAATAATTTCTTTGCTGTATTAAATTATTAAATTAATTCAGATATTGACGAAGATGAAGATTTCACGAAACGTAAAAAGAAACGTAAATATGACGCGAAATATGATGAAGATTGGGAAACAGCTGAACGCAAGAAAGCTAGAGGTGTCCGGAAAGGGCAAAGAGGAGGAAGGAGAAAAAGCAAGACTGAAGACGAAGGAAAAGCTAAGAAAACTACTGACGCAAGTAATACGGCGCCGGAAAATGGAACGGAAAGGAAAAAGCGAAAATACGATATGACAAACCGACGTAAAAAAATGGCAATGGCGGAAGGTAAGGATTTTCGATACTAAATACTCTCAATCACTAATTTGTCATAGGCCATGCATTTGCACAGATGTCATCAAAAAGTTCGTTATAAATTTTCATTTATTTATTAATTATTGCCCCTTCCTCTGAGCCACTTCTCCTGTTTTCCACATTAATTAATTCATTGTTGATATGATCTTATGTGCCACATTTGAAGCGAGAAAATCAATTCAATAAATGGATGAGTTGTGGTAGGGGCTGAAAGTTAGTTTTTATTTATTTTTCTAGTCAGAGATCGACAAAATCGAACCGATTTTTTTTTAGTTTTTCCATCCAAAATGAGTATGTATTGCCCTTAAAGATATTCACGATCAACTCGTGCGGCTACCAAGCGTCGAGCTTCTTTTTGAATCCTGCTTTATACAAATGGTTCAACTCTTTTTGTGTTCTAGGCACATTTCCACAGGCGTGTGAGCAAATATGTCTGCTTTCCATGACATTTGTGATTTTCGAACATAGGCTGGCCAGCACAAAATGCGCCTTTGCATCAATTTTCCTTCTCGAAACGAGCAACAATTACGGGCATTTTTTCTATCACAGCATCACCACCCTAAACTGGATAAATTTGTTGAGTACTTGACACGGTTTTCTCTTTCTTGACTCGAAACTGCCAATTAATCAAAATTTATTCGCTTTCACTCATTTTATATTCGTTCTAGCTTGCAATTTCTTCAAGAAATTAAGCTTAAAATGAAAGCTGTTAAATTTTTCTTAAAATGAAAGCTGCAACAAAGTCACTAACGATTACTGTTACAAGATATGGCGACCATCAAGTGATATTGAGAAATTCGACAGAAACCTTGCCCACCCCCCCCCCCACAATAATTTTATTTTAGCTTTTGAATCGAACATTTGATCCACTATTCTGAGGGAAAAATTGTTCAAATTATCTGAAAAAATGATATAAGATTGTATTTTTATTAAGAGTTTCTACGAATTAAAGTAAAATTCAGCTGTTATTTTTAAGTTTCACTTTATCTACGAAGTAAGCCCTTTCACTTTATTCCTAGGGAAAAGGCGCAAATGGCTTAAGATCGTGTTTTCAAAGTTACTGTTTCCTAATTTGATTATTTACGTTGTTTGAATAATACTTAGGGCTTTATTAAAAAATTTAATTATGTTTTATTTAGTTTAAATGCCTTTGAAAGTTCATGATATTTTGATCGAAAAGAAATTATCCACCTAATGCCTTGTAATGAGCATTACATTTACAATTCAAATTCTTTTCATACGTTAGCCTGACTGGATGGAAAAACCGACTTCAAATTAGGCACAGGTAATTCTTGGACAGCAAACCTTTTTGCATCAGAAAGGAATTTACTGTTGAGAAGTGGTTCACGATTTACAATACGCATGTAATACGAGTAGCATAAATTGAATCGTTTCCTTTAGTCCATGCAGTTTTTTTTGAAAAACAAAAAATCGTTAACTTGCACCGTTTTTGTTTCGACTTGAATACACGACAAGAAAAGAATTATATAGATCCGTTGAGACTTTACTAAGCATGAATTATTTGTTGAGCACTTCAGACATAACTTTAATTTTGCTCCTTACTTTAAGGATTAATTTGTTTGCTGAGTATATTAGTTGAAAAGAGGGTCTGATTTAATCGAATCATCAATTTATGTTTTTTGATTGCTTTAGGCATGTACAAAATCCGAGTTTTTGCTGTATTTAAAATGAATGCAAATGTTTCAGGAAAATCTCAAACACAATATCAACCACAATTTCAAGGAACGTCCACACCAACGTCTCCAACAACATTACAGAAGTTAAACGAACATCTATTACGACAGCTTCAACATCCCGCCCTACAAGTATACAACTCCGCCAAGAAATTCGAAGGGAAAATACCAATCAAGAAAATATCAGATTCCCCAGCCGACAGTGGTCTATCCTCACTTCAATCGCCACTAATTGGTACAAGCGCAGCATCAACATCAGCAAGTTTAGCTCAATTCGCTGGAAGTATCAGCCAGTCTTCAATGTTTTCAACGCCTTCATTCTCCTGGAAAACGTCCACACCAAATCTGATGTCATCAACACCGTCCCTAACAAGCAGCATTCAATTTACACCACTCAAAAGCACTCAGGTATCATCTACGTCACTACGGGACTCTTTCAGTATGCAAACACCGAAGCTAGGTAAGCATTCTGATGAGAATGATAGTTATTTTGATACTAAAGTAAATAAAATAATAAGATAGACAGTGACGAGACAGGGAGAGAGAATAAAAGACATGAAAACGAGAATAAGAGAGAAAGTTTGCCAAAGGTTTTGCACGAAGCACTGACTAGTTTCGATTTCTTCACTGGAAACTCGATCAAGTACAAATAATATAAATGTATTACTAGTAAAATTTTACATAGAGTTAAACAATTATTGAAGAAGATAAGCAATTGCACATACGCAAAATATATCACGGAGAGAGTTATATGAAAACAGAGAGAAAGAAAGAAAGGAAAAAATGAAGCGCATTAAAACAAAACTTCTAAATTAAAGTGGAGTATTTATTTTTTATCAACATCATGTCACGTGCAACCACATTTATTTGTGTCATGTTTTGTTTCATCTTAAATTTGTTCTTTATCTGAATTTTCCTTTAAAAATTAATTTCATAATTTTTCACTATTATTTTATCATCTACTTACCTTTGTGATTTATTTACGATAGCATATAAAGCACATAAAGCGCCACTAATTTTAGTATTCAATTCACTTCTAATTGTTCACTGATGAAATAGAAATAATATGAAAAGGGTAAAAGTATGTTTTACTATTAAATAAGCTCATCCATTATTTGGAACGGATTAACTTATTGCTTTATGTGTTGATGTTAGGTGTGTGTGGGATACGGTTCTAATCGAAATAATTCAATTGTACAATCCGATTCGTTAAGGTCGTTAGGGTCGTTAGGATAGAAGCGTAAAAGGAAATGTTAAAATATCGCCTTGTAATATCTGGGATAAGTGAAATACTTCGTGATTTTTAAAGTAAATTAAGATAAGTTGGTTGGCGACTGGGAAATCGGCCACAATCAGCCAAGTTTTGTGAATTTTTTGCCAGAAATAAAGAATATCCATTGAATCCAGGAAGGCTCGATTGGTTTTGGTAGTTTACCTAAAAATATCTCCCTAGATGCTCACGTCGATCGTCAATGTAATGGTTAATATTAAAATTATATTGTAAATATTTTGGTAATAAACTTTCGTTAGTTTATAGTCATAGTTGTTGACGGTAAATAATATAAATTTTTATCGATTGATTTTCGGAATGATTTTCTTTTGCTAAGTATCGCGTTCGTTGACATATAGGAATAACAATACAATACCGGAAAACTCAATTCTTGTTTTTTCGTTACCAGAGCCAATTTATCCAAGCTTTTTTCCCTAGCTTCGTTTGGCTTAGTGGTAATTTCGCTTCCTTTTGATCTTCAAGGGCACCTTCGGCGGTTCTTTTGCGATGCCTTCAGCACGGTTAAAACAGAAAACAAATTCAACAAACGGCTCAACGCAAGGTCAAGCAAAGCTAGTTGACAATGACTCGTCATTTGTTTGGATACGATTGCAAAAACGTTACAGAAGACTGCGATCAAATTGTAGTACAGAAAATAAAAAGTTTCACGACCAAGCTAGTACTAATTAGTTCTGTCTGAAGTCTTACCATTAAATTTTTCCATCAATAATCACATGGTGGAAGAAATTTGAATACAGAGAATTGTAAAAATTTGGTGTGTGAGAAAATTTAATATGAAGCATGTATAAATCTAATCTGTTTTCGAATCAATTCTCTGTTGTTTCCTGTCTCATTCGTTGAGTCGAAAGACTTATTTCGGCGGTATATCATCTTAATCGTCTTGTTGCTTACTCATGTCTCTCAATTATATACACTACATAGCGAAAAACTTGATAAGTAAATGATATAAACTTTTACGAATACTATGCTTGGAGTTATGTTTAGAAATTCGCGCTTTCCTTAGCGATGTATAAAATTAATAAAAAGCTGGGTTCAAAGAGGTCTATATTTACAGGCCTAAATAATTTTTCCGACACATAAAATGTTTATCCAAACTAGTTTTCTGTTGCTTCACTTTTACTCTCCGTCTACCTACCAACATTTAAATCTTCCATTGCACTTTATTGCGTTCCCGTGGTTCTTACCTCTTAAAAATTATACGTTATACGCCTAAGGAATGTACAACACTTCTACTTTTTTGAATTGATAACCAATCAATGGAAGCAATCTCGTTACTTTCACAAATAATCTTCAATCTGAACCCGAGGTTGAAGGTCGCTATTTTCACAACTCATTTTGAGCTTTGGTCTTGACAGTAATTTTTTTTCTTTTTTTTTTCTATAAAGATGTGGAATTGTCCATTTCTTGCACTTGCATCTTCAATTCAATGATTTCTCATCTTTTGCAATTTTTTCTAATTTGAATAATCTTCTAGACTTTTTTAAAAGTTTCAATCAAAACAATATATATTGAGGCAATAATTAGGCAACATCTTTGTTTATCCTTATTTTTGCTGCTAGCAAATGAGATAACTTGCCAAAAATGCGTGAAATAAACGAAAAAATATAACTGCAAGGCATTCGCTTTTCCTACCAATGGTTCTGTTCTTTCGATTAAAGCTTAAAATAGATTTGGTCTAATGAAATATACTCTACATGTAATTTACACTCGTACATATTTCGAGGAAAACAATGAATAATGACGCCACACCACTATAAGCAGCAGTTCAGCAGTTAATTTATCAATTATTTGAGCAACAACTGTCTATTCTACATGTCCTTAACTAATATATAAATAAGGAAATATATTCCATTCAATATATCTTAAATTAATATCTTGACAAAAATTCAAATATCCAACTCAGATTCATTGTAAATTAAAAGCTCTGTTTTTCCAATTACGAAAACATGCATTTGTCCAGGATATTAAAAGGAGTTGTAGTAGGTGATGAGTAATAATTCTAATATTCCAAATGAAACTAAAATAAACAGAACCTCATTTGCATTTTATTTCGTTTTACTCTATATGAGATTTTACCTGCATACACAAATGAACATCAATTAATCAAGTCTGTAAGAGGGATCGTGCAGTATGATTTATTGATGTCCATATAGAAATATTCTTAATGATCATCCCATGTAACTAGCCGGTTAAGTTTGACAAAGTATTATATCCGTTTTCATGTCTCATTTTCGGCTCTGTGTTGTAAATGGTGCTGTGTTATCACTGAAAAATTATGAAAATAATTTGCTAGTAATTGTATATCCGTTTTGAAAGTAATGGGTGGAATCCTTCCAAGTATAAAATTTAAGAGAAATTTAGAAATTCAGGTTATTGCCGTACTTAGTATTATGATTATTGGACAAAATAGTATTTCATTGGGCTAGATAACATCCATTTTTCGGCCTAAATCCCCATACCAAGGGGTATATATTCTGCTTTCTCCTGATTGATTGATAATTCCATTGTATGTACATACTTTGAATTTATCTAAGCTCCCGATTTAAATTAGTATACCAGTTAGTTCCTCCCATTATTTTGAACTTTCGTGTTGGTTTTTATTCTTGCAATCCTTTGTCTGTTGTGATCATAATCTGATTTGTTTATAACTTAAAAGTTCTTGGCTGCTATACAATTTGCTCTGTGCGGTTATAAGGATATGTAGGGTCAGTCTGTCGATTTTTATTATAATCTATAATCTTTTCATCACAATTATTAGTCTTAAAAATATTCTAATTCGGTCCAAAAGCAATTTTACAATTTAAAGGTAGACAATCACCCACAATAACACGCTGACATTATCAATGACACAATACAAAATTCGTACTTTGACTGTATTAGTTGCAATCGACATTATTTGTGTCAACACCACAACGAAATAGAATGTTCCTTTCAAAGGCTTTGGTAAATGAAAGAAACATCATATTTGAACTACCCAAATCGAAGTGAAACATATTTTTTACCCATATCATTATTCTGGTTTAAAGATTTTGTATGAGCGATGATAAACTATCTTCTTAGACGAAGAATTCTAAATCTTAGCAATTCTTATCATTTTTTTTTTTTCATTATGCAATTAGATACATTTTATATTCTAATTTATATCAACAAATTAACAAAAATGAAATCTGAAATGAATCATGAAATGTGCATGCATGCAAAATCTTTGGAATCTCGTCACCATAAACTGTAATGACATAAAGTTTATTGATTTCTGTAACAAATAGGTACTACAACGTCAGACCCACTTGGATCAAAGAATGGTTCAAGTAGCATAAAAGCGGCACAACAAACAATGAATAATCTGGCGATACAAGGAGCAGAACTTTTGCAAACATTTCAGCAACTCATACAAAGGAATATACTTTATCATCAAATTTTGCAAGCTAAGAATCAGAATTCGACGACTAATGTAAATAATTCGTCCGTAAGTAAGCAAGCTTGTACGACAAATCAATCTGGTTCGTTTGCTTTACAATCGAATTCCAGTGATACTGGATTGGAAAATAGTCTCGCTTTGAACAAAATGTCATCTGATGGTGCAAAAAGCGAGGCAAAAGCATCTTCTGATCCGAACGCCATGATTATACCGAACGAAGTTTTAAAAAATCTAAATGCACAAGGTGTCTCGGTCGAAAAAAATTCCGTATCACCAAAACAATCTGCGGACAAGCAAAAAGACTATGCAGCCGCGATGGCTGCAGCAACAACAAACTTCATGCAACAACGCTATTCAGCATTTCAGCAAAGATCAGTAAACGCTGCTCTACAATCGCCTAACCATTCTCCAGTGAATCAGGCTTGTGTTAAATCAAGCAGAAACAGTTTGGCTATGGAAGAAAGCCCTATTCCACCAAATCGATCTCCTGCTTATGATACTTCGAGATCATTGAAAAATGATAAAGATGCGGCAACTAATGTTGCCATAAAACAGTATAGAAACAGAACAAACAATATATTAGGACTTAAAGTAAACACCACGACACCGGCGATGTCAAGCCTAGAAATAGATACCTCTTCCAGCATTAATTTAACGACAAACAACCTTTCAAAATCAAGCCTCTTATTGAGAACCTTACAAACTCCTAAGGAATTTTCAGAAATGGGGACTCCGAAAATTACCAGCAAAGAGTCTTTACCTACCGTTCATGTTAGTGATGAAAACTGTCAGGGTTTAGTAAACGATCATACATATATTTTAAATTCTTCGCTGGTGTCAAAACAATTGGCAAGCAATAGTTGTCTTGGAACTAATACTCAAAAATCTGCTATAAGTCCTTCGATTAACGTCTCCTCCAGGCAAGCACAAAGAGATTCAATTTCGCTTTCGACTCCCCTAGGTCCAACAGTGCAACTCACGAATACAACGACAATAACTCCAGTCAATATTTTAACTAATGTGTCTAACAATAATTCGGCGAAAACTTCAGCAAATAATTCATGTCTGGGTCAGACTAGTTTGATAAATGACAATAACGTATTAAAATCAAAGACTTACTTCTCGAATCCATCTCAATTAAGCACGCAATATATCGCCCAATTTAGGGATTATATTGCTCAAAATTTTCCGGCAGAAAATGAGAAAAGGTCATCCAATCAAGGAGAAAGCTCCAGCTTGTCATCAGAACCCAACAAAACAGGGCAAGCAAAAAGAACGAAATCAAATACTATTGTACCTGCTTCTACATCTAATACTCAATTTCTATCGAATGTTACAATTATTCCTGTTAAAAAGCCGATGGCCACAGAACCATCAGCTTTGGTAAGCAAACAGCCGAAAATATTGAATGCAGAGTTGGGGAAATATTGGAGTAGAAATTCGATTACGTCGAGTAATATAACAGATTTAGCAACGATAAGTAAAGTAGCAAGAAGACCATCTAAAAGCAGTGACATGCGTAACTTCACAAATGTACCTGCAAGCAAGCAGGACACGTATTCCATTGTATCAAATCAGTCAACAGTTACATCATATATGACGTCGGAACAGCACGGAAGTAATGCATTAAATAAAAACTTGCAGTTTTTTCGGAAGAGCGGCGCTTATGCGGCGCCGGGAACCATTGACGTAAACATTTCAAAACTTAGAGATACATCTTTATCCGATTTAACCGTTAATAGAGTTGCTGTTGTAGAAAAAACACACGGTGAACAATTCGAACAATCAAAAAATTTCGCTGCAGATGTTGAAGGAGAAAATTCGTTGAAAGTTTATTCACGGAAACCAAAACCTGTAAGCAAATCCGAAACAAATATGAAATTAAAAGAGTTATTGGCTCAACTGAGCCCGGAGGAATTGAAAAGTATGACCACAGCAAAGCTCTATCAATTGATGAAAAAAGCCAACTCGCAATCAAATTCAAAAGTAAATACGGACAGAAAGCCGTCTCCACTAAGCCACAAGCAACCTGTTGCAAATACATCAATATCCTCTTCAAATTTCTCCGTCCAAACTTCGAATAACAAGGATCAATCACGTGCCAATTTCTCATTCCCTTACATTCCGAGCACCACCACAATTAAGCCAATTAACAGAAGACCAACTGTGAAAAGCATGTTGGAAGCCAAGGCTCTACTTCAACAGCAGAATCATTTGGTTGGCAACATCCAGCCTTCTAGCAAGTCAATTACGACACCCACTTCAACATCAAACATTCTGAATCCTTTCTCAACCGCACCTTTAACATTCCCCAGAAACTATGGCAACCAAACGAGCGTGTATGGATGGCCTAATCATACTACGTTAACGCAAATTGCCAATGCTCAAACCGAAACTGCATTAAAACTGAATTCTTTAATGCAAAAGGAGAAAGTGCCGCCGGTAACGTTAAATGCTTTCCAGTCTTTAGCCATAGCCCAACTAACAAAACTTATGAAAGTAAGTTCTAGAAAAACTGGAGACAAGAAGAAAAGTTCCAGCTCTATCAGAAAAGTCGAATCTGTCGAATCAAAGTCAGACGCCTCAAATGTAGCAGCGCCAATGCCACAAAAAGATAAAACTCTTGTAGCTGAAACCCCAACTAAAACAGAGTTGGAAAGTGAAAAAATTGAACGAAAATTCGAACCATTGGCTAAACCCGAGTTTCCACTTGAAGTGTTAATGGCGAAAGCCCTGGCTGAAGCTCACGATTTGTTTAAAGATGAACAAGATATTTCTCATTTAATTGTGATAAAGGATCGCACTCTGAGCGACACCAAAAAAAGAGTTTTGCCCCTTTCAGCACTGCGAACAACATCGACGGGGCGATCAGTAATTGATGGCTTCGATACCTTTTGTAAAAATCACAATGAAAAACTTTTACCTGAGCCGAAACTTTCCGTCAATATTGCATCCTCTTCGAACGACCAATTGAACAATGCTGTAGATTTCCTGGACGTATTAAATAAAATGCTTTCGAATGATCCTACTATCGACGTTATGGATGACACGTTTGCAGAAGATCAAAGTGCAAGTGCCATCCTAGACAATTGTAAAATATTGAGGGGTGAGGAAGCTGTAAAAGCGAGTCTGTTAGATTACGATGGAAATGATATTGTAATTGCACGAATGGAACCAGATTCTCCAAGTAAACCAATTAGTTTAAAGAGTTTAGAAGCTTTGGATGTTATAAGTGACGACTTGTTGAAAGTTGCCAGTGATAAAAATGAAAAAACCGTAGATAACAACGCTGAGGAAAAGGAGCATTCAGAAAAATCTGAAAGGCCAAAAGATCATGCACCTAACAAAGCAGACAAAGAAAAGGCAGAATCTGCTGATACACTAGAAAATGCTGAAAAGCCAGAAACACGAGTATCGAATGAAGAATCGCTAGAAATGATTGAAAGATCTGAAAAACCTGATACAAGAGTACACAGTGAAGCAAATCAAGCATACGAAGTAACGAATAGATCAGAAGTCAATGCGAATATCGATTCAATTAATAAAGAAGAACAGAAAGCAGAAATTGAAAAACAAGACATTGTTAGTGGAACAGCAGAGAAACAAAATGAAAATCAAACCAAACCTGAACTAAATGGACCATTCCATTCGGAAAACTCTACTGAAATCAAACAAAAAGAATCACAAATGGATATCGAACTTAATGAAAATGATCTTATGAAAATTGAAACAACGGCAAAGGTCTCCCAGTCTATTCAAAGCATCGACAAATATAACATCAGGTCTGTGTCAGTCTCCCGGAATACTTGCGCAGACAAGACGTTATTGACAACAGAATTGGACGATACTGAAAGTGTTTTGGTAGACGAAAATATGTTAGACGTTACTATTGATAATAAATCGATGA
Organism: Stratiomys singularior; assembly: GCA_954870665.1. NCBI lineage: Eukaryota > Metazoa > Arthropoda > Insecta > Diptera > Stratiomyidae > Stratiomys > Stratiomys singularior. The sequence continues at coordinate 3,931,519 of OX940881.1, read as the reverse complement.
GTGAATCTGGATGCATAGATGAAACTTCCGGGATTACTCAATCAGCTCGTCCACTTGCAAATGACGAAATAAATTTAGACAATATGGAAATTCCTCACGATAACGAAACAATAGAGGTAAGTTCGTTAATGGATCAAGAGGAAGTAAATGCTGTTCAAACTGCAAACCGAATCGACTTTCCCGTGCTGATAGAAGCTGTGATCCGTCACAATGCAACTGCAGAGGAAAGTCTTGCCATCAATATTACAACAGAACAACATAATGATCAAAAGATGACAAGAACGGAAATTGGAGAAGACGTTGCTTCTGATTCACTTTTAGCCAGCGACACTAGCAAATCATTAACGATAGATTCTCATCAAATCGAAAATACTCGTCCTATAGTAGCGGACATTGTTTCCGAATCTCTAACGGGAGCAAAAAGTAAAAGAAGAAAATTTAAAAGAGAAGTTGGAGCGGAATGTCACACTGTGAATAGCACTATAAGATCTAATCGAAGAAAACAGTGTTTAAAACATCGGAATGTGGAAGTTTCTCCAATCGCTTTAAGCAGTGAAGAAGTAATGGATGTTTCCTCAAAATCATCGCGAAGTAGTCCGATTCTGAACCATGCAAATCCTGAAAAAAATGCACAGGAAACTCCAAGGCAAGAAGATATTGCTAGCTCACGAACAGATAGCGCAGATATTGCAAAGAAAAGGAAAAACTTTGAGAGTAAAAGTGAACTCGATTTTCTTCGCTACCGAAATTCAAATGCAGAAAATATTGTGTTAGATGCGCCTGAATCCATTCCAGAGCAACTTCCTGCTTATTTACAGGATGACAATCCAGAGCATCTTTCGCAGGAAATAGTGAATGACAATATACAACCCTTGAATCGTGATATGCAATTCGACAGGGATAAACAATGCATACAAACAAAGTCAAACAGCTTAACAGAAGAAGGAATTCGAGACAATTATTTTGGTAAGGTGAAGAATGAAGATGCACAATCTATGTCACAAGTAAATCTGAAGTTGTCGGAAGTTGTAGAAGGAACTGCGAATAATTCCTTAAATACGGTAAAAAGTACAACGGCAAGTATTGTTGGTCCTCATGCAAATGTTGAAAAATTAACTGAAACAATACATACGTTCTTCAATGAAAATATTCTGAAGTTATCAGATAGTGTTCAAAACTGTTCTCGGGGAGAGTCGAATTTGCCTGATGCAGTAGATTTTCAGAAAAGTATTACATATTTACTGGGCCAACTTACAGAAAATTCTGATGCCAGGGAAATGGCATTAGAAAATTCTGCGCAATCAACAGAAGTGAGTAGTGAACTAGTTGATGGTAAATGTGATTTAGGGTCACAGAACGTTGAAGCTTTGTCGGAAAAATGGCCGGAGGGACCCAAGGAAAATGAAAATCAAGACAATCCTTTAGAGAATCTTCATTTTGTGCCTCAAGCAACTTTCGAACAATCGAGTAAAGAAAATAATTTAGGCTCAACTGAAAATGGACTAATGACATCAAAGGATCTTAATCGAGATGTACACCAAAGTTTTATCGGAGAGATGAGAGAAGACGTTCCTGATGTAATACAAACCAATTGTGACGAACATTCGATAGGAATTAGCCAAAAAAGCCAAACGGTCATAAATAAGGGAAACAATCTACAGTTTCCTCTGGAAAAGTTAGCTGAATTTACAGGAAAAGAAACAAATAATAAATCCATCGATGCAATCGAAACTACTCCAAAGGTAGTGAATGGTAGTATATTACAAGCACACTTAGAGGCTTCGGTAGAAAAAACAAGATTAGCAGGATTCAATGAAAATGGTATGAAGCTTTTGGTAGATGTCCCACTTGTTTCACAGGACGAGCCTGATGTTTCTACTGAAGAAGAGACCCAGGATGAAATCGAAGAAATTGGTGTGAGCCAGCTTGACGACGAAGATATTGACAACAGCTCGCAAAGAGACGTGGATGATTCTCCTGAATGCGACGATGAAAGCCAAGCCGACTCCGTAACCGAAACTGCCCATCAATATCAGGCGCCGAAGAGTGACATACAACCACATATCAGCATCACAGTTATTCGCTCAGACGGATCGTACAGAATGAGACCAGTAAAATATATTCCTCCCCTCGAAGAAAGTACGATACAAGATGAAAATTCAGATAATACCGACGGCCAAGCAATAAGGAATGTAGAAAAAAAGAAACCCATGCGCAAGAGGAAATGGAAACGTTATTATCATCCTCGGAAACGAAGAGGCAGTTGTGCACGTAATGACATTATAGATACGAACAAAGAGCATAAAGAAGATGGAAAACTATCGAAAAATACAAATAAAACAGACTTTTCTTCAAACAGGAAAAATTCTGATGTAGAAAAGATTAATCGCGATGATCGACCTATTTCAAGTTGCTATAGTCACGAGGATTCCTCCTTGGCCACCTTTGGGACAGAAGATGATGAGTCCGATTCAAAAAATTACGATAAAATGAATATCGAAGCTCACAAACCAGTTCTACGCAAGAAGACAAAGAAACTAAGTAGAGCGCCTAAACGCCGGTGTATTCGTAAGAAATTTGGGCACATTCCAAACGTTTCTATGATCAATCAAATCTCAACTCATGCGAATACATCAGAAAACTTCAAACAGGATTTAAAAGTGAGATTGAATAACTTAAAAAAAGCTGCAAGTTATTCGAAAAATCGAAAATGTACAATAAAAAATGTAAAGCACAAACAGAAATCTGTAGTTGACAAAAAATTGCCTGTTATAAAGATCAATCGTAAAACGAAAGTACTAGAACGGGTGAAATCGCCTCTACCAAACGAGCTGGCTCCATCCAATAAGCGAAGTCGTCGATCAACTCGAAGGGATGGCTTTTATGACTCGGATGGAAAGCTACACAATTTAAGTGACAAAGATAAGAGTGATGAACTAAGCGATTACAAGGAAGAAGCAGAGTTAATAGATCAATGCCAAACAATTGGGGGGGACGTAGATAGTGCAGAAACTCCATTTGATGCACCCGCGACTCAAATAGCTGATGTAGCAATGATCGGCAATTATTCGCTGCGAAAGAAGCCTTGGCTAAAAAATAGGCCGGTCAACTTCGTCGAAAACAATTTAAGTAATCATTACAATATACGAGTCCGGAAAAATCCAATATCCTTTGCGATGAAGGACGAAGAAACTGAAGATGAAACTGAGAGTGAAGTGGAACGGAGCAAGATTCCTCCTCGACAGATACAAGATAGCTCTAAATCGAAAAATGCCAAACAAGAGGAACAAAATAATACTGAACAAGCAACTAAAAATACCGAAGAGACAAACCCTACTTCGTATAAATTGCGGGAACGACGAAGTTGTTTTCATGGCTACGATACCACTATTTATTATGATATGTTGGAGTTCGACCAACTGTATTTTGATGAACCAGTTAAACCGGAACCGATAAAGAAGCGAATAAAAAAACCGATTGGAAAATTACGATCAAAAACAGTTCAGAAGTCAAATAAAAAAACTGGAAAAGTTGTTCGGAAAGCTATACTTAAAAAAAAGAAAACGTTCATCAGCAGACTGCGACGCAAAAGTAAACTTCGTCCCAGAAATCGAATACTCGAATTGTCTCCATACTTTGATGAGAATACCAACGCATCCACTGTGTCAAGCTTCTCAACGGCTGATGATAACATTCCATTAGGAAAACTCATGAAACCTGATCAAGGCAATTCAAAGAAAACGAGCACTGCTGCTGTAGGAAAGGGAATGGGTCGTATTGATGCACCAGAAGATAATAAAACATTTAGTATTGGTGAAACAAAAGAATTACGAGTTACCTTAGAACGCTACACGACCGAACAGTTATTTGAAAAACTTAAAGAATACAACAATAGCGTACGAGTCGCGTCTTTACGGGTACAGGCGCAAAGTGAAACAACTTTAAGGACTCGTAGTCGAGCAGCATTCAACTGATAATATTTTATATGTTTAAAAGGGAATCATTCATTTTTTTTGGGCGTTATTTTTTTTTTTTAATGTTGTTCAATTTATAAGAAAAACGTTAAATCTTTTGATTTTAAAATCTGTTTAATAGAACAGTAATTTAAAAAATTACTGTTACTTCTACGTCATCATCGATGGTGGAACAACTCCAGTTAATGTATTGTCTCCACAAAAAAGGTCCTCAATCCGCGACCTAGTTCTGTAGCTTCTAACGGTTGTCAAGTCTGTGTTTGCCGGTCCCTTCTACACTGAAATTTCCTTTAGAATGCGCACAGGCTTATATCAAAACATATCAATCAAACGAAATTTATACTCAGTTCCATGTTCCATTGGTCCGAAAGATTCAATACGTTGCCGATCACGTCCAAAACTATTTTTGAGTCGCTTATTAGGATCTAGGTTTCAATTTTGCATATGTACGCCATGTGCGTATGGAAATAAAATTAACCTTTTGAATTCTTCTAATTCAGTATCCTCATTTTTTGCATCCTGTGGAATTTAATTAAAAGAGAGTTTGTGGAATAAGTTGGGTATTCCCTAGATGAACTTACAGAGCAAATATCACTTGGGTTTATATGGGGGGCAAGCGAGCTCGTTATATTTCTGGATGGTGGAAGCTTGCTGAAAACACATTGATACATGATGAAATAATATATATATTCTAACTCAAAGTTTCGTCCTTTGTGAACATTCTTTTTTCTACAAATAAATTTGTAATTACAATCATTAGAGTGGATTAAGATGAAACAGCACTGCGGAAAGCTTTTCTGGTATATGCTCCTACGTACTCTCCTAGGAACCATAAGCCATATGCAAAATAGAAGCACATTTTCATTAATTATTTGCCAATCTCTTTTTGTTGAATAAAACAAATGACTTGTAAGAATCTTCAAAATTTTTTGAAGTTTCTAATTCCAAGCTTTCAATTGTTTAAAATATTTGAATGGCCAAAAAATATTGAAAATATCAAATTGTTCAGGATGTGGTGATATACGTGGGGCTAAACTCAATCAGAAAAGTTATAATTGTAGCTTTTCGGAATTGGCCGGGTTTGATTATTCTAACCAAGATGCCCATCCACAAACTGATTGGGTGACTATTCAATTCTGAAGGAAGGGTGATTATTGAAGGAGAAGCCTCGATGATTTAGTTTTGTCTGTCTTCATCTAGTTCGCAATGATTCGATCCAAATTCTTAGATATTTCACTGACTTATCGCTAAGACAACGTTATGTTACGCCAGTCGTTATTCAAATAAAACCTCTCCAAAGAGGTTCTCGACTCTATTGTATGAGTGTATAAATTTTAATTCAATCTGGATAATTGTACGTTACTCAGACATCAACACAATAAAAACAAAAATAGTTCTGTTAGTCTCCAATGTATGATTCAATAGGAACAGACGTTCTTCAAAATCAACTCTGCAAACCTAAAGAATTTCATTTGCATCAGACATTCATGTAAATACAAATATGAGATTCCGTCGATCATAGAACATGCTATGACATTTAAGGCCAGCGAAATTTGTAAATTATCACTAGTAAATCTTTAAATATCCAAACGACAGGAAAAATCCGAATAAGTTGAAAGGCATTTCGTTTCTTTAACTTATATATATAGTTTGAAGATTTAAGCCACATGCATATGTAACACTTTGTCTTTGCAAGTTTGTTAATGCCATCTCCATATTGTATTCAGATCTAGACTGAAATGTAATGTATTGCGTTTAGTTTTAATCCTATGTAGTCACTATAAAATTGTTTAAGTCAATCGCGAATATACCACCAATTACGTTCGATTAGCCTGAAATGAAAACTTGTTTATTCTATCCCTATCACAACTATGTAAGTATTTAAACTAGATATCTACTCATATACATTTAAACATAATTCACAGGAATTATTTAAATGGTATATAAGTTTCTGCTGCAATTAACCGTATTCACAACATGCCCATTTTAAAGCAAGAATCATTGCACGAATATGAAACAATACAACAATGCACATGAATGGAGCTATCAGTGAATTGTAAATACTAAATACGATATTTAATTTTGTCAACTGACTTATGTACATTGTTTCGAAGAAAGAAAAAAGAAAATAGTAGCTGATAATTAAACTAAATGGTAAAATCATATGAATCTAAATTGATGAAAAACAAACGATAAATTCAACACGTAAACTAAAACTTCAATGTTCGATCTAACGAAGACATTATTCTTCTTTTATAAAGTAGAATAATGATGCCAGATTGGACTGCGTATAATGTACAAGTAAGAATTTCAGTCAAACCGTATATTACGCATAAATATTTGATAAGTTTAGACTAATGTTTTAGAATAATGAAAATAAAATGTGCATATAGAACAAAATAAAAAATATATTGTCTGATATACAGAAATACAATATGGCTTGTGTTAGTGTGTAATGATTCACGATAGAAAAAAAAAGTAATTTTTGTCAACATAGTGTAAAATAATTGTTTTCCCCCGATTTTCAAACATGAAAGTAATAAATGCTATTATAAAATATTGATCTTTTCGTATAATTTGTCTATGTAAAGGATGTATATCGTTTCATCGACAAGGATATTCAATGCCAAATGCCCATCCGTAGAGGTAAGTAATAACCTTAATTTATTATTTCAAAAGTTGTAATGAGCAGCAGGAATATAAGCTTAGGTAGGTATAAAGTAAATAATCGTAGGAATTCTGTTCATGTATTCGCATCTTACAAAAAGGCAAATGAGTCTTCACCTGCAGTTTATGATAAATTCAAAAAAATGTTTTATTCAAAAGGATGCACGTTTGAATATGATAAATATTTTCGAAAATGATTATGATAAAAAGATTCTGGATTAGTAAAATTCATTAGCCAAACAACGCAGGATAATGATATAATCGTGATACATTATACTTAGTCCACACGACTTCATCAGCAGCGACAGAAATCACACCTGCGGTGACTTTAGAACGGAGACGTCACTCACAAGGTATAAATGTCGCTTCCTCTTCAACAGTCACAACCATACGAAAGAAATAAAGAACGTCGCAATTAGAAATAAAGCAAGAGAATTAATTTAAAATTACACTAAATGAGAATAAATAATACACAATCAACACCAAAAGCAATCAGAATACGTCAAGAAGAAAGCACTAAACCATAAGGAAAAGTGTCCAAAAAAATTTATGCTGTTAAAATGTTTTAATATTGTTGGAGTGCAGCAATAGTTTTAAATGTTTCAATTAAATGGAAAAAGATTTTTGTGTAGAGTTTAGGTGAATATTCATTACGCAATTTCGTTAGGAGCTTCTTTATTCTGATAGACTGGCTGTTTGAATAGGAAATGAAGTAAACTTTTTAAATTTAGAATATATCCACGTAAGTTTTGCTGGATATTGGACTATTAATACTTAAAATTCAATCGGATTTATTCCTGTAAACGAATCACTTTTTTGAAAGCATCACCGAATGTTGATGAATAAAGTGAAGGCGTTGCAGACACTAGCTCGTATGAATACATGCGCGACTACTTAATTTTTCGCTGTTAATTCTATTTGTATTATATACTACCTCAGGCATGGATTATTACATCCTGATAACAAAAACTGAACCAAATTGAAAAGCATTTACTGTTTTCATGTGGGGTCAATATTGCTTCAATGTCTGAATAAAATTTTCTAATCTTATCCATGTAAAAATGAACTTCTGTTTGCTGTTGTAGTTGATATGGTGTAGCGTTACATCGATATCAGGACAAAGTTAGAGGTTTTTCGATCATCCATCAGTTGTTTTAGAGACGTTGTCAAGCATAATTAAACAGCGAAGTTTGATGGTTTTCAATGCATCGTTTTAGTTTTACAAAAGAATTTGTAATTATTTATCCTTTAGCACTGCTATATCCTCGTTTGTTTTGCGAAGCTCACCATAATAAAAGCAGGTATAATCAAATATAATCAAAATATCAAATAATAAAGAAGTCGCTCTAGTGAAGTGCTGCATCCTTTATCATTCGTACGCTAGGGGTTTGCTGCATCCTTTATCATTCGTGTTGAGAATGGCAAGAACATAAAGTGTTAGAAATTTTCAATTAAAAGTTTTAAATTTAAATTGTATCAATAATTTTGTGAGTGTGGTCCGTTAAGAATATGTAGCCTAGGGAAAATCCTTGCTTCCATCCGAGTATGTTTCTTTTCTGTCAACGATTTCAAGTATCCGCCGTACTTATTTGTTTTGATTCTGGGCCTTGTGAAGTCTTACAATGATTACTTTCATTTTTGTAGGAAGGTAATAATAATATGAGAAAACGGGAGCCCAATTTTTCTTTTATCTTTAAAATTATAAAAGATGAAATAAATTGAATATTAACAGCTAGAAAAAACAGGCACTTGTAATATTGTGAATTACAGTTTCCACTGATAAACCAATCTAAGATCTATGGTTTGAGACCATTGAAATGCTATTTTAAATCCACTAAAATGATTAAAAATCAAGTGGTTTGTGTTTTTCAGCGGAACGACAAGTAATGAAACGTTTTCTGAAGATGAAGTCGATGCCCACAACAACGTTCATCCGATTCCAACTAATACTAAAAACAGTTCTGGACTGGTAAGTGACTGAACTCCTTAATCAACTGCTTCTATAGTGGATTCCTAGGAGTTGTTGAAATTATATTCCAAGATTCTTCCGAAATTTCCTTTAAACAAATAGTTACATCTTTGGAGATATCTAGGTGGGGACGCGAGGACTTCGAATGTAATATTATGTGTAATTTTATAATTTAATTTTTTTCGTTGTTGTCATCAAGGCTATACAGCTCATCCAGTGCGCTGGGCTTTACGATGCCCCTCTTTTTCAGTCTTTTTACTTTTCGATCCCGTCCTCCTATTTCGCAGTCAGCGCAACTTCGTACTGTCGTTGTTAATATGACATGTACTGGCCTCCATCCTTTGATCAAACCATAGAGGTATAAGATCTTTTATACCTAATAAGGTCTCTTATTCCTCCTTCAAATGGTAATTCTTCTTATGCTGTATTAGAGACATTTAAGCGCGGAGCTTTTATTCAAAAATAACCAAAACTTGTAATGATCTTGAAAGTTGTCTGGATTTTCTTCGTCCGCTAAATCATTCGCATTACCTCGCACTGATGTCAATTAATTTATTATGTCATCATTATTGTTATTTAACCTAGAATTTATCAACTAAATATAAGATATGCATAAAATATAACAGCAGGGTTTACAAAGTATCCTCCAAACATTGAAATTTAAATAATTTCATTGATTAAACGACGCAGTTTAGAACTCGTGCAAGTAATATGACAAATAATAGTAATGATGAAAAATGGTTGAAATAACGAAATTAATATTAGTATATAGTTCAATTTCATTCTTATTCCTGAACGGGTAACATATGAAGAACCCACATGACTCTATACATCCAAACACTGACTCGTATTAGTTTCAGTGAAAGCCGCACAACGAAAACAAGAAGATAATTTCGAACAGCATTAGACCAATTTATTAGAACGTCATGCTATTAATAATTGTTTTATCTTGTTAACTTGTTGGATATACATATATCAGACACTATTAGCGAGTATAGAAAATCCATCAAGCATAGCAGTGTTCTCGTATATGTTACTTTCACGTGATAATTGCAGCTTACTGCTTCTCTACTGTTCCAGGATTACTCAATCAACAACGCCATTGTGTGGATAACATTTTAACAATGCAAACAGAACAATCAATTTATTCTCGAGGATGGAAGGTCTACAAACTCTCCATTAAGATAACATCGCAGGACTATTGGCGTGTGAGGCGCAGAAGGGCTTTTAATACACTTATGTGATTAAGATAACAGCTGAAATTTGGCTTATTCGCGGAAATACTAACCATAATTATAACAACGAGATGGACGATACTTATCGCAACAGTTAGAAGTAGTTGCTGTCTATCCTTGCGCTAGTTCACATCGTCTAACTTAATAATTTATTGCTGGGAGAAACATCCATTTAGGCTAATGCTCTCTCTTTTTGCAAGTTCATCTTAAGCAGTTCCGAGTTTTAATGATTTAGTAAGGATCGCGAATGTTACATTGAATAAGAGGATCATATACGTAATTTGATTTTGTTTTTATGTGAATTAACGGATAATGCTTATCAGTGCAATCAGATAAAGTGAAAATTTTTACAGTGCGAAATGTGAGCTCTAACATATTCTTCAGTGTTTAGGCTGTAGAAATGGATGCAGCTCATGTAGGTACTAATAAGGTGAAAGCTTGTGTAGAAACGTTAACTTTAGAAAAATATACATACAAAATATATTCTATTTACTGACACTCAAAATATTTATCCCCAAATTTTGAAGGAAATAGGAACAAAATAGTTTCAAAAAAGAAGTTTAGCAACAGTACAGTTTTTAATTTTGGGAAAAATTGACTCTGGAACAGAAAGCGGTGATTCAATGTCCTTCATAATGTGAAGTAGTTCAAATAAACTTCCAAGTACGTGGCCTTTAATTGCATTCCTGTCAAGTGAAACTCCAAGTTCGATAATTAAGATCAAATCACCATGTACTAACTACTGAGTTACGTGGTTTAATTTATCCCCAATAAATATTGATGAAAACAATCCTGTTTTTTTTGGAAAACACAAACACTTCCTTTCTATTTTTCTTCACTTAAAAGACTGCCTAAAACTATAAGTCGGGGCTTAATATATACTTACAAAAAATCTTATCTTACCAACTAAAGAGTCGTTAGGACTTCATCGTAAATGAGTCATAAAGATTCTTACATCTCGTCTATGTTTTATTACATGCTAATGAGTCTTAGGGACTCTTACACTTTGCATTGCATACTAATGAGTCTTAGGGACTCTTACATTTTGCCTATATTTTATTGCATGCTTAAGGACTCTTGCATTTTGCCTATGTTTTATTGCATGCTATTGTATCTAGTTACTTAACCAGATGTGAGGCAGATGGTCTTATGTAACTACTGATGTATTTACTCATCGCTGACCTAATTCACTTTTCATTTTCATTGGCTTCCGGCTTTCAACTGACTTCTGCTGCTCGACAGACGCTCCGCTAACGTTGTTTACACTCACTCGCATGTCTCACGCTGACTAATCTGCAGACACCCTCATATCGCTGCTTTTACAGTTAATTCGGCACTCAAGAACGCAGAAGGGCTTTTAATACACTTATGTGATTAAGATAACAGCTGAAATTTGGCTTATTCGCGGAAATACTAACCATAATTATAACAACGAGATGGACGATACTTATCGCAACAGTTAGAAGTAGTTGCTGTCTATCCTTGCGCTAGTTCACATCGTCTAACTTAATAATTTATTGCTGGGAGAAACATCCATTTAGGCTAATGCTCTCTCTTTTTGCAAGTTCATCTTAAGCAGTTCCGAGTTTTAATGATTTAGTAAGGATCGCGAATGTTACATTGAATAAGAGGATCATATACGTAATTTGATTTTGTTTTTATGTGAATTAACGGATAATGCTTATCAGTGCAATCAGATAAAGTGAAAATTTTTACAGTGCGAAATGTGAGCTCTAACATATTCTTCAGTGTTTAGGCTGTAGAAATGGATGCAGCTCATGTAGGTACTAATAAGGTGAAAGCTTGTGTAGAAACGTTAACTTTAGAAAAATATACATACAAAATATATTCTATTTACTGACACTCAAAATATTTATCCCCAAATTTTGAAGGAAATAGGAACAAAATAGTTTCAAAAAAGAAGTTTAGCAACAGTACAGTTTTTAATTTTGGGAAAAATTGACTCTGGAACAGAAAGCGGTGATTCAATGTCCTTCATAATGTGAAGTAGTTCAAATAAACTTCCAAGTACGTGGCCTTTAATTGCATTCCTGTCAAGTGAAACTCCAAGTTCGATAATTAAGATCAAATCACCATGTACTAACTACTGAGTTACGTGGTTTAATTTATCCCCAATAAATATTGATGAAAACAATCCTGTTTTTTTTGGAAAACACAAACACTTCCTTTCTATTTTTCTTCACTTAAAAGACTGCCTAAAACTATAAGTCGGGGCTTAATATATACTTACAAAAAATCTTATCTTACCAACTAAAGAGTCGTTAGGACTTCATCGTAAATGAGTCATAAAGATTCTTACATCTCGTCTATGTTTTATTACATGCTAATGAGTCTTAGGGACTCTTACACTTTGCATTGCATACTAATGAGTCTTAGGGACTCTTACATTTTGCCTATATTTTATTGCATGCTTAAGGACTCTTGCATTTTGCCTATGTTTTATTGCATGCTATTGTATCTAGTTACTTAACCAGATGTGAGGCAGATGGTCTTATGTAACTACTGATGTATTTACTCATCGCTGACCTAATTCACTTTTCATTTTCATTGGCTTCCGGCTTTCAACTGACTTCTGCTGCTCGACAGACGCTCCGCTAACGTTGTTTACACTCACTCGCATGTCTCACGCTGACTAATCTGCAGACACCCTCATATCGCTGCTTTTACAGTTAATTCGGCACTCAAGAACCATTAAAAATGTGGACAATGACTTAATACTTTGGCTGACCACAGATACATACAAGCCACACAATATCGGTAGGAAGGCTCATCGACGTTTCGAGTACGAACAGAATAACAAGACATAGAATATTTAGTATAGACAAATCAGAGAGTGACCATTCGACGCTCAGGAGATTTTACAGGAGTTTATATGGCATCATGCAATAAATCCTTACCATTCAATCGCCTCTAGCAACGGTGTACGTTCAGTAGATGTCGAGAATGTTGATCGAGCAGACAAAGGAGAAAACGCTACACATTTAAACCTTCAATCTTGAAATGTATCAACGAGAAATATAGTAAATCTGATTAGGGAATGTGAACCAAACATGAAGCCATGATGTTGGTCCCGAAAACAAAGAGCAGTCAATGTTTTGGAAAAGGCGGTTCTCACAAAAAAGGTACCGAATGAATCCTGTTTCAAATTGTGGGGAGAGCATGGCTTCTGTTTTGGTTTGTTAAGTGTTTAGTGTATTGAAAAGGAAGTTCATGAGAACATTGAAGAAATAAAGTTGGAGCCACAATGACTGCCAACCATGGACCAGGCTTCAAGCTATTCGAAAAACCCGACATTTTCCTCAAATGTAACCCCTGTGACATTCACAATCTTCTTAGGTGGAAGAAAAGGAGTTGGATTTGAAGATAAAAGTGAGTTACTGGACACTGGTGAGACATCTCAGATGAATAGATTAGGATTTAGAAACTAGTTGGAGTGAGAGCGTATTCACTTGTTGAGAGACTGTTTCAAAAAGTAAACAAATCGCTAAAAGGCTCGATTTTTTTAAATTTTCAATCATCCCTCGTGCATCTAAGATTAAGTTATTGTCACACTGACACGGTGTGACAATAAATTTATCTTAGATGAACGAGTAAAATGTTGATTTACTCCACTATAATTATTATGGTCTAGGTTCTCCCTCCCGCACTGTCTCCCCCCCCCCCCCCCCCAACCCTTCTCTCTGCCACTACTCTCGCTCCCTTCACCCTACTCTCTAATCTATTCTTATAATTTTAATCCACATATAACATTTTATCCTTTCAGGGAGATGTTAGCAAATATAATTTTCCCAAGGAAATTTGGGAGATCATTCCAGATGATCAACTCATCCTCAAAATCGTTACTTTTGTTCCCGTCATATTATTCGGCATTCTCGGGAATCTTATTCTTCTCAATATAATTTTGAGAAATCGTGCGTTGAGAACTCCTACGAATCTACTCATAGCAAATATGTCTGTTGCTGATATGGCAACACTTGCTATTTGCCCTACTATGTTCATGTACCATGACTTCTTTCAAAACTACAAGCTTGGTGCGTTTGGATGTAAAGTTGAGGGATTTCTCGAAGGATCCTTACTCATAACAGCCGTATTAAACTTATGTGCTGTGAGTTATGATCGATTAACTGCTATCGTTTTACCATTGGAGACGCGCTTGACTATTAAGGGTGCAAAATTTGTTATGACTGGAACATGGCTGGCGGGATTCCTTCTTGCGGCACCGCTAATTATTTATAGAACATATAAGGTAAGCTACAATTGTTTTTACTCTTATCCTGATATATTGCATTGATCCCGATTTGCAGGAAAGACAATGGAAAAATTTCTTGGAAACATACTGCTTTGAGGATACTAAAATCCTTCCCGTTTATTGGCATGTACTAATAGCGGCTCTTGTGTGGATGCCCCTGGGTGTAATGCTTATTTGTTATTCTGCTATTTTTTACAAAGTAAGTTTTTCACCATTTTCTCGTTAAAATTGTCTCTCACGATTATTCATTGCATTTTTTCAGTTGGATCAATATGAGAAACAGGTGCTCAAGCGAGAACATCCCATGTCTGTTTCATACAAAACGAAAGTAGCTAAAATGCTTTTTGTCGTCGTCATAACGTTTGTCGTCCTAAGGGTACCTTTCACAGCCTTAGTATTCATACGAAATCAAATGTTGCAAAATAATTATGTTAACCAAATTCTTGGAAGCTTCCAAATACTTTGGTATGCATCACATTATTTAATCTTTTTCAATGCTGCTATCAATCCTTTGATTTATGGACTATCAAACGATAACTTTCGGAGAGCGTACAATCAAACACCTTTATTGTCCTGCTTTCAAAACAAGAATGGAGCCAACAGAAGGGTAAGAATGGTGTTTACTTGAATTCATCCAAATGTTTTGATTAATGCAAATACTCCATTGAATTATGCAACCGTCGAAATTTATGAATGAAGAATAATTTTGTTAAATAAAATCCTCCTCCTTGACCTACCTGCCGGATCCACTTCCCTCAAATTTCGCACATTGGAACAAAAGGAGAACACATTTTGATTACAGGTGTAACGAACCAAAAACAATAATCTCTGGGTTTTCTTTCAACACAACACATGCATGTAGTTTAATCCGCTCAAGCAGGACTCGGAGTTGATTCGACTTATATCGCTTAGTCCATCTTTTCAATGAAGCCTTTTCAAGTTCGTTTTAAGCTAAGGTCTCTAATAAGTCTTATATTTGACACGTGAGTTAGCTCTGCCTTCCGCAATTTTGAGAAATTGAAGGATGTTGTCAAGGTGTTCAGCAACTTTGAAGAGGAAATTATGGCTATGTCAAGTCTTATTGCACCAGTTGGTTATCTCGGGAGCTGTATGGAGGTTGTTAAAAAAGTTGATTTTAAAATTTTTGCCGGCTACGGACACGCAATTTTCGAACCTTTCTTTGTAGCTGTGCTGGTACACATGTCACCAGCATATGTTGACATTATCAGGCAGTTAACATTTTTAATTTATTTTTGACACATATATACGTAAGTTAGACATGTTTATAGATGCTTCGTGACTTTCGAAAAAGTTGATCGAAAAACCTATATTTAATTTTGCATGTAAAGTGAATTCAAGTGCTATTAAAACCAAATCCAATAACTAAAACCATTAAAATTGACTAGAAATAGATAAAAATTATTATTTCCTTTCCAAGCCCTTTAATCTAAGCTAAGATAAAATCATTTTCTCACTTCAGGCACATAGGCCAATCTCACTTGGTCGATTCTTTCATGGTGTTCTTCAGCCACGTGGAGCATGTGGTGATGATCGTTTTGCAAGCATAAAATCCTTCTTTGCGTCAAAGGAAAAGAATCGCGCTAACCTTTATCAAAATGCTCATTGTAGCAGTAAAACAAACAGATCTACGAAAATAACACACCTTAAAATCCTGTCATCCAAAGAGGCTCTCTCTGATTCATTACAACAAAAGAATGGTTGTAAAATTTTGGAAATTAAAAGACTTGACAGAGAATCAGCATTGGTTGGAAATGGATTTATATAACCAGTAAAAAAATTCTTATATTAAATACATAAACGTAAAATAAATGGTTATAATTTAGTTGAGTTTTACTTCAACAATCTTTCTTTGCAGCTTAAACGACTACTGGATTTGTATTGGTATCCGAATTTATTTATAATTTTTCTCAATTTGCTATTAATCTAATGACAAAGATCGAAACGTCCCCATCGTTCCAAACAAGCCGTCAATATTTTTACAATCGGCACTTCGTTTATCTTCATCCACGCCGTATTTTTCCTCTTCCTTAACAATTTCTTCGCTATCTTTAATAAGTTGAATCATATTAGTTGTGATTTCTTCTATAGTTCCTGCTTCACCACCATATTCGCTAGGGAGAAGTTTCTTTGGAACATATTTGTAGAGCTCGGAGATATCATTGCCTATTATGACAACCTGAAAGGAAAAAAACTATATTTTTAACCTACACAACAACGATACTGTACTATAATTACGATAAAAATATTATTAAAACAATTTTTTTGAGATGTATTTCAGAAAATTTTCAATTGGGTAATGCCATAGCAAATTTCACTAGATCTCAAAGGTTTGGAAGGAAAGGAAGTGTCAATGAAATTTATTTATAGCATTAAATATGTCAAAATTGTTAGGCAAAAGCAGAGATTTTTACTTTTTTTAAAGAATAATGCATTACTTAAAAAGATCAAACAATATTTGCGTGGAACTTGCCTCAGATGTTTTAAAAATTAGGATTTTAAAAATTAGGATCGTGAAAAAACACATACAATGCTGAGAAGCAAGTAAAAGCAATCAGGACGGAAGTACTTAAGGAACTTTAACATCTATTCTCATACATGGAAACAAGATAAGGAATTTTTACTGATGATAGCTACAAACAGCGTCCGCACCATAAGTGTAACATCACCCGGGGGACATAAAACACAAATAATAAGCATGCCACGTAAAAAATCAGGCTAAGGCTCCTTTGTGGAACAAAATGCTACGGAAAACATAAACAATATACTCAACAATTACCTTTTTCTTATTACTTTCGTTCAAGAAATTCTTTCCCCAGCTGATAACGGTGTCCAGACCAGAAGGTAAGTTAAAGAAATATGCACCTTGCAATCGCGCTGCACATCCATCCTGGTAAATGTTCACCATTTGCTTCATAAACGACGGGTTATACTGAAGTAAGTGACTTGCTCTAACTCCTGTCACATCAAGAAGGACCTTATAACCGCAAATCATAATGACATCGTCTAATAAGTTATCACGATCGGAGGCAAGCGTTATCGCCGACATAATCTCGTTTATACTGTACTTATCAGGATCGTAGCAACCTGGACGTACCAACAAAATTCTTAGCCCATCTTCCCCATCAGTATGTGGAAGGCGAACTATAAACCTGTACCAATAATACACATTTTAGTATTCAATGAGGTGGAAAGTATGTCCAAGCGATTAGAAAGCTATGCAGTTTATTCTCTAAAGGTGCAACAATTGGTCCTTCAATCACATGACACATATCCTTACCCCAAACGCAAAAGTTCCTGAGTGCGTGGTGAGTGAATGTTACGGTTATGGAAAAAATCAACCAATTGTGTTCGGACTGTATAATAGATCTCCAGTTTCTGCTTTGCCTTTTCCACGCCATATTTGCAACCTCTGAGGAAATTTAAAAGAAATTGCTCTTCATTTCGAGCCTTGATATGCTGTTGCTTTGCAAGCCATTCGCGAAGTGCGTTGATGCCGTTTGTAATGCGGTCCTCATTTTCTTGAAGGTCTTCTATTGCGCGTTTCTGTAAAGCCGGTGATAGCTCTCTACGTGCTAGCATTGTCCTGTAAGCAGTGTAAACAATTTCAATCAATCATGCAATATTAAAGACGTATTAAGTTCGGATATAATTGTATTGGAAAAAAGGCAGGGAAAATTGATCAAGTTTTTTTAATGGTATTCAAAACAAAAGCTGTTGTGTCGTATATAAGTTGAGCCATTATTTTCGTCAGGTTGTTTTCGGGAGCTGAAACTCTTGTGTTTAGTAAATCCGTTGGGTTTTCCTCAACTCTGATAATAGATATAATTAGCAAAAAGCCGTTCTCATGGAAAAATGAGCATTAACCGGCGACATTAACTCAAGAGATAAAGAATACCTCGCAGAAGCTGCATGCCAGTGACTTCTACTAGCGAAGGCTGGTAAAGCTCGTGTCTACCAAACGTTGTAAGTGTACCAGTACAGTCAGCTCATGAAAGGATATTATAAGTGGTCTCATAGTCAGCAGAGGAAATCATGCAGGGACTGTCCGAAAATAAAGTTTCATCGCCTGTCCTTGCTAGTCTAGGCGCTACCGAAGCGCACTGAGCTGCGGGAATAGTCAACAGAGTACACATGGCTGTTTTTTTGAACCTTTTTTGAAGTCGTGGGTTGGACTTTGAAGTTGCCTTGTTCCTAAGAGGAACGTATCGCAATAAAATTTTGGGTTATATAAAACAGAACGAATGCTGTGACTGTTGTTATGCTAAGCGAAGCTTTCCATGTCTATAAATATGGTTTATGGGTGGCACAAAATGTTCAGTTAGGGCAGAGAGGATGCTCTTGACGAGGGCCAACAAGTATACCCACCAACCATCTACCGAGAACGATGAACAGGTGAAGCGGGACACCCCTGGTGATAACTTTGATATCATTCCAATGTGGTAACTGTTAACGAAACGAGGATTTACGAGACCCGGAGTCCAAGTGGTAAAGTGACGAGTAGCCTCGTGGCCCAAGATTTGCTTTTTGCGGACCATCTATCCCATCCAGAGTTCTTCTTATTCCCAAGGATCAAGAGGCACTCTAAGGGCTACGATTTTGGATTTTTAGAAGTGGTTCAAAAAAACTACGAAGATGTGTTCGAAGGATGTCCCCGTAGACGCCTGCCAGGATGCGTATTGCAAATAGGAGAAATATACGAGAAAATAATTCAACTTTCTTTTGAGAAAGAGCATTCCTTTCTTTAATAGTGGCCTCTATTAAAAACGGTAGAAAACGCGGAAACAAATGATATTGTTTCAGTGGTAATGAAAAAAAAGCTACGAATTGTTGTCCAAGTGAAAAATAGAGTTATAGTTTGCAATCGGAATCAGAGAATGTCTGATGCTGTGTACTATTGCCCCATCAATAATTCCGCTACCATCAAGAGTCAATTCACTAACGAATGAATTATTCAATTATGTTAAAGTCAGGGAAAGGTTAATTAAATTATATGATTTAATGCCAAGATTTACTTTAGTTTTTTTTTCAATAATAGTTACTTCATTTTTATTTAAGTGTTTGCAAGTGAGTACGTTACTTGGGAACGAAACATTTTATTATTTATAATAAACATATAATTAATTAGAAATTTATTATAAAATAGCATTCACCACATCCGTAAAAATATTATTTTTACGTATTTAATTTGATATTTAATTTTGAATTTTTTTTTTTTTCAAAAAATTTGATCACAAACAAAATTCACGCAATCAATTAATTTGAATTACTTTGTCTGAAAATTTGGAAACTGCAAGGTCGGAAATGATTCGTATTAGCCAGAGACTATTTTATTTGTGATAATAAACGATCGCAAACGAATAAATCGAACTCAAGGGATAGTTTGGATTTCTTTTAACTATCTCCAATTTGCGATGGATTTAAATTTAGCGACGAACGAAAGATTGGAATCATTCGAGAACGTTTTTTCGAGAGAAAGATTTTTTAGATATTTGTTATATTTGATACAAACTACTCACAAATTTTTTATAACAAACGATGGATCTGAACTCACGACTAAATCACTATGCAAAAGTAACAATCCACTTGGTTTTCACTCTTTAAATGACTTGCAATTAAAATTGGAACCGAGTACACTTAAATCGAAAGGTGATCATGGATTCCTCGTGTTCTACCTGCGCCCCGCGAAGACACTTATTAAATCTTGAAAACCTGTCTTCAAAATCTGAACGTACCACCACACTCAACACACCTAACGACTGATTACTATGAAGATCATAAACTGAACTATCGATACTAGGTGGTAATTAAATACACAAAGGAATTAAAAGTCTCTTAATTTTTATCCACTGCAGTGGGAATGGATACCAATCAACTGATCACCAATTTTATTCGAAAAGCATTACCGGATTGAAACCAACTAACAAAAACCACTCGAAAAAAATCTGCAAAACCATTGCGACACCCCGAACGCTTGGAAATCTAAACTCAATATAAAATAAAACCTACCGAATAAGAGCAGATACAACAATTGAAGATTGCGCGAAACCTACAAATACAAGTTGAAACCACACTCGAAACTCCCTTCTATTAATTTTATCAATGCTAGGAAAAGTATGAAAAATTTATGCGATTACTACAGCATGACCGGTTACTTGTATTAACATATAATTATCCAGATAATATACGGTTACCCGTTAGTATAGATACTTAATTATCAAATAGGGAAGATTCCAGCGATTGTTCCAAATCTAATTAAAATAAATTATCCACCAAAAGCAACTAACATCAAACTGGCGGTATACTATACTACTATATAAATTATACTATATAAATATACTATATATACTATATAAATTAATTTTTTAACTGCCAACGCACAAATGCAGCTACGAGTCGGTTGTGCTTCCATGCGATTTTATCTGTGGATTCATTATCACAACATGTAACGTTCCGATAGATAGAAAAGCAGACTATTATCATTCAATCAATTGGATGTCTATGGTAAACTGTTGGGGGCTGTAGAGAATTTCTTGTAACATTTGCAATCATTTAATCCTTCTCCACCAATATTATTTGCAAGTAAGCACAGTTCTACTCATTTTTATCTAAATTATTTTACCTTTGATATTAGTTTTGAATCGACTTCTAGTTGTAGAAATTGTTAGGATAAACCCTTAAAAAAGTAATTTAAACATGAAATCTCCAAAGCAGAAAATTTTTTGTACTATCCTTTAAGATTTAAAGACAAGCGCGTAGTGCCTGGGACAGACGAGACAATTTGCAATATTTCTCGACACCATTATGACGTTCGGCCCAGTCATTAGAATTTTAAATGGAAATAAAATGATAACTACGAATGATAATCATGTAATTTGTTTATGCCATTAAGCGCTGAAAATACTTTTGTTAAAATTTCCTTCGTTGACTTCGTTGGGCCATATACAGTCTAGATTCCACCTTATCCACTCTTATCGTGCTAAGCCATTTTGAATTGTGCGCTAAATGTTACTTCTAAATTTGAATTTCCTATATTGTGTATGCTTGTGAACAAAAGTGAGCGGTGGGAGTTGGCACGATCTTATCGGCCCGATTCATGAAATACCTCCTCTCGGCAATTTTCTTGCCAAAAATCTCTTGACAAGATATCTGACAAATTGGACCGTCTTATTCAAACGAAGCATTACTCACGTCAAAATTGTCAAGTTTGGTGCGGAAATATTTTCTTGGCATATGACAACAGCGTTCGCCATTTACAGTTATGCAATTACCATGTTTTACGTCGAAATAACATGTTACGCTCATACTTTGAGACCTCAGATCAAGCGAAACAGTGATTAACTGAGGATGAAAGCTTTAGCTAACCGACTATAAGTTGGATCTGGCTCTCTGGGCCCTCGCTCTCTGGACACTGACCAGACATTTTGTATTTGACATTCCTGTATTTGTTAAAGATATTGTTCACTCTATGGTTACCCCGTCTGAGTACTGAAGTCAGTTCACAGGCCTTGAGATGAGGATTCTAACACGAAATTCTCCTCGGTGATAATTGAGATAGCTCGCGTATGGCATGAGTACAAAACTGGGAAAATCCTCATGGGCGACCTCTACCGGAAAGAAATAAACAGAACAATAGTATCCTTATGTTTATATTACGTTTGGACTCAAAAGCTTTCAGGATGTTTTATGCTTGTTAAACGAAATAATGAGAAAAAATTTATCAATACAAAAAAACTTTATTTTGGTTGAATCCCAGTTAGATCGGAAATTTGTTGGGAGTTTTTTCACTGTTTCGTACCTGCGCTATGACTTGAGTTCCTCAGAACCATACGGAACAGAGAAACTCTGATTTTCATTCACATTCATTCATTCAACGACGCACAAAATTTAATTCATTCGTAACTAAACTTTACTCTCTCAATTTTTCCAATGAGTCGATATATAGATTGTTTGTTTTATGGATTACGTAGAACATAGATTTCTCTCAATCCACTTAACATCCGGCGAACTGGCTATAATATATGTTAACAAATTCCGAAAAAAATTCATCCTTTCCATGACCACAAACCTAACTGTTATCCTGTTTATGGCAGTGAAATTTTGCGTTTAACTTTTCGGTCAATATTATCATTGTAGCAGTGAAAGATTCCTATTGGTAAACCCTATACTAATAGGATTTTATTTATTAAAAAACATTCATAAATTGAAAGGGAAAATATGATTGTAAATTAATAAAATATCCACATTGCTTTCCCCTTTTAATAAACATTTTTCCAGCAAGTAAGGCATCACAACTTGGCATTTTTTATCACAGCGTCGTGAAATTATGCTGGATATGTAACAAACTACAAATGAGTTTCTTCGCACTCACGCCATTTCCAAGGATTATCCTCCTTCTTTAACTTTTCAAACAAAGAGAAGCCTCGGTGGGTAGGAATTGTCTGCTTATTTTTTGGAATTACAAACTGTTGGACCTGGATTTTGTAGCCTAGCATTTTAAGAGAGGACCATAGCATCACGACTCACGAGTAAGTTGCCATTTCACGTTTTGTAACGCAATTCATTCAAAGTCCCATTCAAAAGCTTAAAGGGGTGAGTAGATGAAAAAAAAATCAATGAGCAAAATGGCTTACTGTTCGAGAAAAATAGTCAAATGAAACTTCCCAAATGAAAGTCGAGTGTTGGCATTCACTGGACGTTTTTCGTTTTTCTTTGCCACTCATTACTGCCTTGTTTGGATTCGGAAGTAGAGAGGCGGAAATCGTGCGATTCGAGTTTGTTGCCTTATGACTTACTAGAAAAGGCGGAATTATGAAGGACTCGGAGGTGATCAGACCCAGCTGATACGTTGCAGGCGGGCCGCAATACAAATTTTTTGCTACCCGAATCCCATACTAAAACACTAAATGAGAACATCACTCATTGGAATAATTTCTTTGAAAAGAAAAAGAGTACTTACTATCCAGAGCTAACTTTGTACTGCAGAAACCCCACTTTTCCTGCTAGGACTATAGCAATAAAATACTTATAGGATGAACGTGGGGTTTGAGCTTACTGACCGAATGGAATTCGTTTTTCAGCGTGCTTTTGCTTCTGCAAGATGTCGGTGTGGACAATTTTATGGATTCTTTTTATGGTTTTCACTCTGATCTAAGGAATACTAGCGAATACTAAAGAGAATAATTGGTCTGTGGATAAGACTAACTGTATGATTGCAGTTAGAAGACTCGAATTAAGATACCAGAAGAATCTCACCAAGAGTGATTCGGTAATTTAATTGGTGGGCCCTTCTTGCTTTAACTTGATGACTATACCTAATCAGTATATAGGCTCCGCCTGCTATTATGTAGAAAGCGTCATGGAATATCTAAACGGCAACAGCACCGTGAACTTGAACCACAGTTTCACTCTGACTTGCGCAGAAATTACAGGGAACAGAACATGAACTTCTTAAAAGTCATCTTGAAGGTACGAATAAATAAATAAACAATCGATTTTTTATCAAGCTTTTATTCAACAATTCAGAACTGAAAATTTAAAACCTATCCACTAATTGAATAATATGAGCATGCTCCTGATCCCTCCATTCTTTATCCCCGGCATCACCCAAATTTCCAGCATATTCTAAAATAGAAATTTGCTTATAATTGGCCTAAATAGCAGACGTCCATGTACCTACCTCTCATTACATGTCTGATTGTTTTCATTGATGCTCCACGCAGATTCAATATTTGTAAGACTCGTTGCTTTACCGTTTCCTGTGCGACGCTCACCTCCAGAATTATGTAATCGATAAGCTGGAGAGTGAAAAGTCCACCAGCCAATCGTTTCAGGTAATTGTTTTCCGCTTCTTCCTCAGGATCTGCATTGGGATCCTACGTTAAAATGGATGATTAGATTTAAACTCATCATTCATGTCGAACACTACTCACTGGAGGCTGTTCGTCTATTTCTTTGTCCACGGCATTTACTTTTTCCAGATATTTCAGATGTAATTCAAGCAACCTATCGACTTTCTCGTGATCATTTTCTGTGAATTTAGACAACAAACGTTGCCGTTGTGAGCCTTTGCAGTTCCTAAGCATACTTGCAACCACTGACACGACATGTTCCTCGTGCTCGTCTGCACTCAGTAATCGAATCTTATTTCGCTTCGGCGTTCGCATGAATAGCGGGAATATCGTCCTCAAGCCAAGAATATCCACAAATTTATTGCAGTTTTCTCTTCCATCCGGGCCCGACATTGCGTGATCCAAAACTTTTAGCGATCCGTTCCGAGACATTTTCTTTTCACGCAACATAAGATTCATCAGCTGAAGACCCTCACCTGAGGTCAAAGCAACAATTTCATTTACAATCTAATTTCTATTGTAAATGAGCTGTGAGCACATACCTCGTAAAAATCGGTCCCGATTTTCCTTGGCCATCAAAGCGGAGCACATACAATTGAAAAGATTTTCCATGAACTCTTGTTCCTCGGAAGAAGCCGGGTCGTGCCGTTTGTAGGCTGCTAATTGTTGCAACAGGACATCTATGCCGTCTAGCGTGCCCAGCATTAATCGATTCACGTTGCTGGTTTGCAGTAGAATCGACAGGATTTCGCTGCAATACAACTTATTCGCGTCGAAAGGCATTTTCTGCTTCAAGCGCTTCAGTATCCAAGCCAATAGCCCCTGCTCAGCGGCCTCCTCGCATGCATCCTCCCGCATCTCAGTCAGGTTCTCAATAATTGACAATGTATTATGCACTCCATCCGCCTCCTCTTTGACTGCTTCATTCAGCCTCTCCATGTTCTGCACCAGAAGCGAGCACACCTGCTGCTTCCTCAGAGCTTCGATCAACGTATCAGCTCCTTCAGCGCTTTCGTGTAATATGTCCACGTCAGTTAGTTCTTGCAGTAGATCCACTACCGCCACACTGATATCCGAGTTGGCATGTGAAAGCAACTCCAAAATGCTGGGGATGGCATTCAAATCTACCAGCACAGGATACAAGTCGGGAACCGTGGCCACTACTTTCATATCCTGAATCACAGAGTGCAAATCTATCTCGCTCTCCATGAACTTCTCCGGATTGTCAGGGAACTTCATTCGCATTTCTTGGTTTTTCAAGTAACGTTTCTCGAACAGTAGAATGAGCTTCTTCAATCCTGTTTCGTCAATGACGTCCCCTTCTGTCTCCTCTGTTTCTACGAATTTTAAAATGTTCATTTTCTCTTCCTCGGTAAGCTGAAGTTCTTTTATGGGCAGAGCCGGCTTCCCGAAAGCATTTTCTTTGGCTTGGGCAATGCGACGCAACTTCTTCGCATTTTCGTGGTCTCGAATGCTCGGCGTGTCCATACTCGACGGCGCATCGTCATCATCTTCATTAGGACGCTTCGGGGTTTGCTCTGGCTACAGGACAAGATCGATTAAATTTATGCAATTCATATATTAAAGCCCATCGTACCTTATACGTGAGTAGTTCGCCAACATCCATCGCTTAGCCTGCAAGTAATAGTCGTAATCTTTTCAGCTTGATATACTAATAAGCAATAGACTAAATTCACAGTACAATATTTATTCAATATGAAACGAATAATACGTACTAAGTTTGTGATATATCCACCAATAACCTAGGACGAACCCTGAAAAACAAGCGACCAGCCTTTGTACACAAATTAAATCAATGTCAAATTGACGTTTTGGCTTCTTTTGCGAGACGACTTAGGGAATCGCTCGTTATTTCGGAAGACTTTATTGCCTCATAACAGTGGCGGCCATACAAAAAGACAGCATACATGAATGAGACATGTAGAAATACTTTTGTATGAGACAGAAACAATTCTTCTGATTTTTGTAATTTGATTATTATTTAACTTGCTTCATCGATCATTAACCTTAATCCATAGATATTCATAAGAAACGTTGATACACGTTATAAGAAGGTTTATTTTCCAGCAGAAATATTTACGTAGGTAGAACCACCAATTCATGTATACTTTCATTGATTTTCTTCTATAACTTAATAATGCCTCCATATTGAAACTAGAAGATTATATTACTTCGAATATTGATAAAGTGTTATTTAAATGTGCTCCTCTAGGGCCATGTACGACATTTCTTCTTAAGATTCATTTGAAATTTCTTCTTATTCTATCAATAGATTTATCGAAATTATTAGCTTATTAATATCACAAATATTAATAAGAATGCGAATAAATTTTAAACAACATGCTTATGCTATAAACTTGAAGATTAAAAATTCGCTACATCGTTACATTCGTTAGTAAAACATTCATCGGCCTAAAGAATTTGATCGGAAGCGATAACATCACTACGTTCCAATGAAGAACTTCACTTTTTTATTTTAAATCCCATTTCTGTTGAGAATGACTTTGTTTCGTACTTTTTTTAAGCCAAAAAATCAAGACCCCTGAGACGATGTACCATTATTTTTATGCCCGTTATTGTCGTCTTAAACTTCGACGAGAATGCTTCCATCAATTATATATAATCGTACGTAAGGTGATAACCCATTTACGCATTTCCTCGAAGGTCCAAAAGTGTTTGCGGCCTAGTGTTGGAAGCACACTTCCCCCATCAGCCCAACCAAAGATCTGGTCCACCCGCACTCAAGCCATTTCCCCGACAATCATTTCTTTCAAGTGAATAAGTGCACAACGGCATCCAGCCATTCGCGCTACCAATCACAATTTGCCGGCTGAATATGCACGCCTGGGGAATAGAGAATGGGTTATGGAGCTTTCGCAAAACTGCATGTTTTGCAAACTTGACCATGCCAAGGGGTTACCCTTCTCCGCTAATTCCGACATGTGTCTACTGGCGGAACTTGGCCATCTGACAATTACGCGAAAGCTTTCAATTTCGGTGGATGGCTGCTCCTTGCATGGCGGCGGCCATCTTTCAAGCTTTTTTCTTATATGATCAAGAGGAAGCGGCGCAGTGCGGCGCGGCTGCAACAAAAAAAACTCAACAACATTTCGTCGTTGCGAAACATAACCAGCAACCCGAGCTGAGCGACTTGAGCCGGAGCCGCCGCCGAAGTGCGAAAATCTTTTCTGGCGTTGATCTTTTGGCGAATTTTTCGTGTTTCCGCGTCGCGTTTCCGTTCGCCTTGAGTTTTCCGGAAATGTAGAGTGTCCCGGTGCGCAGGAAAGTTGAGCAGCAGTCGGTGAAAAGTCAGAAATTCCGCGAAAAAGCGCCGCACGGAAATAGAGGCAAAAAAACGACAAAAACGACAGCAAGCTTGTCGCTAGCAACAAACGACGGCGAGAAGCACAAGCAAAAAACTGCAACGCGAAGTGAGTGGCTGTGAATGTGCAACTTAGTTGCAGCAACAGAAAAGTGCATATTGGCGACGTGTTTCGTCGCGACGCGCAGCAGACACATGTTTCTTGGATTGCCACTGTGATTGTGTTCCGGTGAGTAAATGAATAATTCTAATCATAGCAAAGCATTACGAATCTGAAAAAACGTAAATAAACGCAATCGGGGATTTACATGTGCGTATACTCATGGTTGTTCTGCGTTGAACGGAGGATGTGCAACGTGTATGGAAGGTGGTCGGCCACCACCGCGGGTCGCATCAATGCACCCGCGAAGTAGCTGATAGCCATCAGCCTGTGCCGGAGAAGATACCGCCCGCGAAAACCTGTAACTTGACAATCATACCTGAGCACTACCCATTAACCCAACGGAAAATAAAAGAAATGCGTGCGAGCTTTATCAGGAAACGCTCAACCTGCATTCGGAGCTGAGCAAACGCCGCGCACCCATGTTGGGGCTGCGGAACGAATCAAAGAAATTCAAAGCACTCAAAGGCAAATTGTGACCAAGCGAAGCATTCTTGGTCTTTAGAACGATCGCCGCCAAAACATCGCCGCTCCACTGGTCGTCGTGAATGCATAAAACCATTTCGCGAGAACCCGCGTCCCGTTTGGCTCCGCGGTCTTGGTTGTCCATCGACTCGGTGTCGCTATTGGTGTCGGTCGGTGCACAGTTGTTTGAAGTGCTCCATCTTGGAGCGCGGTGCAATAGGAGCGCCGTATGCGGAGCAGAGGAAAGCGGGACCAGCTTGTTGCGGGCGGCGTGGGGCACAGACGAGCGAAGGCTGATGACTTTTTCGGTATTTCGCACTTTCAAGCCGTCGTGATACCACGCCACCGGTAATTGACACTTACCTGCCACAAATTAAACGACGGAGCGGGAAAACTGCACCTCGAACGTGCGACCCCGACCCACCAGCGCCCGTCAACCGCCCATACACCCATACCGGTCCTGCATGCACAGTATCCATGCAATCAACATCCTTGTTGCGAAGGCAGCCGTCCGTGAATTGAACGCCTCTTTTGGGAGACCCTTAGGCGAGCGAGTCCTTGATGGGGTGGCAATTTCCCGAAATCTTATTTGGTTGGGCTGTCAATGACTGATGCTGCTCGTCTCATGCAAATTGATAGCGGGGTGAATTCGGGAGAGCAGGAAAATCGTATGTGGTCCATGGCTGGCTTCCAGTGCTACGTAACTGTGGCCATTGCCGGATGTGTCTGAGAAGGCTGGTTCCCCCATTACTTCGGGAGGGGCACATGCACTAAAACCGTGGTTGAGAAGAATTCGACACTTTGATTTGCATGATGCAAATGATGTCGATAGCGTTCTGATATGTGTGGAAGAAAAGCAATGCGAGACATTAAAATCCAGGAGCCAAATTGAGCAAAAGATAGCTATCAAAAACTTTAAGCATTTGCACTCAAGTCCTGCAAAAAACTTATTTTTTTTAATGAAAGATTTGAACTATGTTTTTTTATGGATTTGAACTATAATTTTGATTATAAGACCACTACAAATTCAATTCCCAGAACCCAACACAGATTATTGGAAAATCGTTGGTGAAAGCTTCAGCTTCAAATGATAAATCGGATATTTTTTTTAACTTTGTAAATCTTTCGCTAACCAACTGCTGCAAAAACACAAAAATATCTCCAACAGGACGTTATAATACGAAAACACTTGAGGTTTCAATATTTTTTACCCGAAGAAAAGTGGAACAATCTCTGGAAATATGTAAAACTTTGAAGGATTAAAAAATGAACTTCTAATTATTGTTAATTTTTTTTGTGTACTTAAATTATTTCGATCATCCACTGATGACTGCTTACGAATTACCTCTGGTGAAGACCGGCGGAAAAGGTTTAAAAATCGATTCAATTGTTCAAAGTGAGCACTGAGCGGAGTCTGATGATTTGTAACATTAAGGTCAAAAGAAAAACACGGATGAGAAATGAAAAATACGTTGTTTTTTTTTAGTTTTCGAAAGAAATATTTTGAAAAAATTGAAACAATCACTATTAAAAAAATTGTTTTATGCAAAGGATCATTATTATAAGTATTAGAAACCTCACGTCTGGGAACATTCCTATACTTTTAAAATTAAGAATTATCAATTGTTGAAATAGTTCGTTTTTAAATGGTCTCGTAAGTTAAGAAATCTTTATGCGACATTTGGCCTTTATGGATAGTGATAGTCAGTTGTTTTATATCCATTTTATATACAAAAACAAAATATTTTAATGGAACCATTCCGTTTTAACGGACACTCCTTGTTCAAAAAGCAAAGTTTTCTTCTTCCGCGATTGTAGACTTCTCCAGCTATCATGAGCTTTCAGGCCAAAAATTTCATGGTCTATATTATGGGAAGATTACTAGGGCCGCCGGTTCTCTCTGTCATTTCATATGGATGATGACCGAGCCTTCCGAAAATTGACCGGGGAAATAATAAAATTGGCGCTAAACAATTCACCATATTCACGTTTTTCTTTATTGATTAAAAATGGCGATTCTTCAGAGAGAAGGAACATTGAGTTTTATTCTTTTTATCTCTTCCTGTATAAAATACCGATTTAGAAAATAGTGCACTCACCTACAATTCGTTCAGTTGAGTGAATAAATCCGTTTAATAAACTTAATTAAGAAACGTCACTTAGTGCAATAGCTCCGATTTTGTGATACATATTTTAACCCTGGTGGTAACTGCTCAATATAAAGAAGAACTTTGCTTTAAGTTTAGCGTATTTTATTAATTCAGCATATGCAATCCATTTTCAACCGTGACGTTCTTTCTTTTCGACCAAAAATGCTTTGTGGGAACAATTGATCGGAGAAGACCAAAATACGTAATAAGTTTGGCTCATTCAAATTCATTTTTCTTCAGAAAAATCTAAATTTGAAACCGGTTGTGCAACTTGTGTTGATCCCATCCAGGATTGCATTCCAGAATTGCTTCAGTATCTAAAAATACTCATTGAAGCGTGTTAGTCAATCCGATGTGGATAACTAGGAAGGATGTTTAGAATCGGAAGACGAAGAACAATGCTAGCTCGAATTACTCGATCAGACCGGAAATACTCAGGCCTGATATTTGATTCTCATACTTGAAATACATCTCGCGTACTATCATCAATGAAATTGTATATGTATAAGCAACGATTAACCTATGCTAAAACCTCAGCTCCATCCCTAATTCCTCTTGAAATAACCAATTTAAATATCCAATCCGCTACTTCGGATGCGGAACTCCTGCTTTTCTCCAAATAATACGGACAAGTGCCCATTTTTTATGTAGCATCCCGTATTCCTCTCAATGTGTTCAACCAAGTGATGACGGAAGTAGTGAATGGGAATATTCATCGATTCTACAACGCTGATTGCTTTATCGATTTTTCTTGTCCTGTAGCTGGGCTCTCTCTTGTGTCTCCAATTCTGGAAGACAAGAATATACGGACGCATGCTATCGTATAAATTTTGTTTACCGCTATCGCTTCAACGTTTTGAAGTTTGAATTTCTGCGAAGTCTACACCAAAATTATTTTGGCTGGAATATGCTATATAACTTTCCCCAAGTATATAACATCCTGAAAAGCGAGAACTGAAGGGATTTTTGTGACGTAAGGTCACTATGGTAATTTACTTCGTTTGAAACATCTCCAGGGGAATGATTCGGTATGTTGCTGAAAATTGAGTTAAACAGTTTTCTTTCACTGTTGTTTTTTTGTTATAATTTAAAATTCATAAGCCAGTAAACATTGCCGGTTTGTTTTTCCAATTGATATTGTCCTTTTTTTCAAATATAACTGGAAGCTCAGCATTTTCACCAATCAATATGATATTAACTATACAAAATTCCGCTGTAAAATTATTAAAAGTGTTTAAAATTATATAATTAAAATTAAAATTATTAAAAGTGTTTACTGTAAAATTATTAAAAGAAAAGATAAGTAGATTCTGCTTCTACGCGGAGGAGAGGGAGGTCCCGAATGAAGTCATGATCAATAGTCCAGCAAAAAATATTTCTTATAAAAATAAGGTGGCATCTCAACAAAATACGACAAGAGGTCCTGATTGACGGATTCTTCGAATAACAACCCGAAGTTTCATGAAATTTGTGAAACTTTTATGTTTTCCATGGTAACAAAAACAAAGTTTCCATTGGTGAATACTTTTTCGAATTGAAATGTGTGATATTCGTGTGATAATTTACCGGCCTGAAACCCAATAATATTTCAGTGCGTACATGCGTGAGGCACATTCAATGTTCAACTAAATTTTTGTTGATGAACTGTGTTGTTGAACTGTCTTTTTGTCATGTCTTATGTTATGCATTATTTTTATGCATTTCAGCTTCCAAGAGCTGAGAACTGCGTCGAGAAAATCGGAAAAGTTTAAGTGTTTTAGGAATATTTGACAGCATTCTTAAAATTATTTTTGAGAAACCTGATGGGAATAATGTCTTTGGCCTCTTGACCATTATTGTTCGGTAGTAATTAGCATATGAGGCATCTTAAGAGTTTAGCATGAGGCATGATCTGGAAATTAGGATATAGCAGAGCGAAAGGGTCGTACTGTTCGCTCTTACTCGCGGTCATTCGAAGTTCACGAAATGTACAATTTTATTTTTTGTTGCTGTTTTTTGTAAGAATAAATACCAGTTTGAACGGTTCTTGGTTGGTTTCTTGAGCACTGCTGCCACCATATTTTATAGATTCTGCTGAAATCTAATCAATCGCCAGCGTTTTGTTATTTTTCTGACCTCTCAACTTGCACCGGGAAATCCATAGTATTGTATCTTTTGCCACCAGTTTCAATGCACGTTGTCTGTTTTTATCTGGTCCTATTCAGGTCCAAGGCCAAGGCCTCCAAGGATCCTAGTCGGCTCCAAGGCAATTGGCAGGTCGGTCTCAAAACAACTTTCGTTTTCGTATGGATAATTAGTTGACCCATAGTCCAACATTTACTAGTCAACAAGGGTACTATCATCCCATTATCAGTTGCGTGAAGAATAAGAAAGGTATCAGCGATCATCACGAGGAGGCGTAAGAGAAAGATTTTTCTTTCAACAGATGACATTTCTCAGTGTCTCGTGTCTTGTTAGGGAAAACAGTAAACCTAGTCCGACGCATAATGTTAATATATGCAAATAAGATCCTTCTAAGTTTCGATACAGATTGAATAAGGTAGTGTGCATATAGCATTTATCCTATTGTATTACTAATGATTCTCGTCACAGATGGTGGAAGCAATTCCAAGCAGCTACTTCGGTCCGCATGCACAATCAAGAGCTTTTGTCTATGTATATTTAAACCGGAAATTCAACCGGATACGATGAACTTATTTAAAACGTCTATATTCAACCTAAGAAGTTCAAATGCCAAGTATGTATTATATAGAATGACCTACATACATACACAAGTATTTGACACGTTCTAGTGTCTCGTCTGAGTTTGAGTCAAAGTGCTCCTGAATCGCCCTGAAACCCGCCATTCATCTCAATACCTGTATATTGCATCCTATATTTAGACTTCGTACTCAGCTGTATCGTTTTGTTTGAAAAGCACTCCTGACCTAGTACAATGCTTCCAACTTCCAAGCATTGTATATAAAATATAGTCATGTACCTACATGTAATATCTATTGTATCTACTCTGCTCCACCTTATCTGTACACGTCGTGTATACATACATCGTATAAACAGCCGCTATTCATTCTCGAGAGCATCGCTTCCTTTCCCGAAAAAAGTTCTTCCCACACAAAAAATTCCGAACTGGTTATGAATATGTATGTCCGTATGTATGTAGAGTATGTCTATACGCTAGTACAAGTTGCACGTAGCTGGAAAGACGTAACAACATAGCGGACATCATAGCTCGGTTGCTGCTCTATAAACGCATAAATATAAACAAGAGCCAACATAAAAGCGCTGAAAAAAGTAACTTTCACTTTCATAATGTAATATCTGCGTTCGTGCTAAGTTCTTGAACTTGAACATTCCAATCATCCAACAATGAGCTTCCATAGCGTCCCTAGGTTTTGGAGGCTTTCATCTCGCCCAAGTGCCGCCCCTGCGTCCCGCGCTCTGTCCGTAGCTCGTTCAATATCTCGTTTAGAAGTTCCCCATTTTCTCGTGCCGCTCTCCTTATAAACCAATAATCATGAATGAGTGAATCTTTTCAAAAACGACCGACCGGCAAACGACGATGAGGTACATACCGAAGCATATGCCAGCCTGCCTGCTTGCTTTGTTCAAATGGAAAAAGTTTACACATTTCCGAGTACATCATGTATAGAATATAGAAATAGCAGCAGATTGCTAACTCCATAAGCTCATGTATAATATTGTAAGCTCACGTGTAATAATAATAGCATAGGGTGCACGGTAATTACCCGATTTACGCGTGCATTTGGGACGAGCGACAAATACCGACCAAAGTGATGCTATAGGGCGAATGAGGTTGTTTGCAAAGAATTCGAAACTTTGTTTGATATCACAAACACTTCCGCGTAACCCCTAATCCGCGGCACTTGCCTCCTGCCTGGCGCCAGCCCAACACATCAACATTTATTCTCCCGATGAGCAGCCAACACGTACTTCCAAGTCACCCTGTCGCGTATCTATCAAACAACTAAAACCAGATGTTATTAAAGCTAAAAGTATGTACACGTATTCTATTCTAAATATGATGTTAACTGACTCCTGCAAGCCTACATGTGCTCGTAATAAGGTCCATAATAGAACATATCGCCAACAGGCACGTTTAGTCAAGCATTGTTCAAGCGTGTCTACTCCTTATTACTGGATGATGTGAGAGGCACTCTGTCGACACCATATACCAACCTACATGCACTCCACATGCTAACGAGTACAACACGGCATTCATGTGATACATATTTTGCATGATAGCGAAAAATCTTTGAATATTTCTAACGTACAACAAGAGGAAAGCGCAACAATTTACAAACAACACATCATCAGCTGGCCAACTACATAATATCTACTAAACTGTGGCTATCTCTTCCAATAAATCGATATGACGGGATGGCAGACAGCACGCTGAAGCTGGGAAGCTATTTTGACCAAAGTTTGTCTGTTCTGAACGAGTTTTTCTGTCAATAATGTCTGACTCTTACCCGGGAATCGAAAGGATTGTTCAAGGTTGACTTTTTCTGTTTGTAAACAATGTACGAGCTGATGGTAACAGGACTCGTACTGCTTTGTTGTAATGCTGACGTTTGCAGGGACAGGGAAGCTTATACGTTGTACAGGAAACGAAAGAAATGCCTCACTTTCCGAATATTTTCATTGGTAAAACTTCGTTCGCTCGTTATCCTTATCTTAAATGTGAAGTGGAGAATTTGCAACACGTCATCTTGAGATTACCCACCATGGCGTCCTACATATTTGTCTGCTTGGGAATATCAATATCACCCAAGTTAAAAATTGACCCGATATTCCGTGGGCGTAGATTGGTCAGCTTTCACAGATGAATGAGTAGATCGATTTGAGGGAATTCACCATAATCTCAGAATTATCAATAATCTTCTTTCCATCTTGCATCTGTCTCAAACAAAGCACTACGGCTCGCAACGTGCAGAAAAGTATTCCCACATATTACGAGCCGCACTCGCACCAAAGCTAAGGGACAACAACGCTTAAGTGGTCTTTCAGCTCCTTAGTAAAAATATTTATTCAAACCACCTTTAGAAAACTAACATTTTTTAAATATTTTACAACTTCAAACATGTGTTTCTTGATCAGAGAAAAGTACAATAAAATCTTCTTTTAAATATTTTTCATATATTTTTCTGCTAATTGCAAAGGGTAACAAGAACGAATTTTGAGGTTAGAAAATCGTTTGAAAATTGAAAAATGTGGGTCAATTTTTTTGTTCTACTTCATGTGTTCAATGACATATTATAAACTGAAGGCAACCGGGCAAGTATTTTTTGTTTAGTCAGTTTTTTGTACTAGTAAGTGACGATGAATCAAAAGGCATGATTTCGACACAAACTCTGAAGTGTTGAATCGATTTTCTTTTCAAGTCTACATACCCTTAATCAGCCATCCGTGAACTCAAGATAAGAACTTCCTCTTCCTCAGAGTGTTCCTGCTGCTTCCATCTTCCCCACAGCGAACTATTTGTTGCGTTGATTATCTGTCTATACGCAAGCGATCGCACTTGTCCGCTTGTGTGTCCGCCGGAATACCAACTGTAACGCGAATTTTTTACATAATCTTTTAGATATTGTTAAATATTTCGTTGAATTTACAGGCTGCCTTGAAAACAATAATTCGAACGTTTTTTGCCTGCACCTTTTCAACCATTTTTCTGAAGTCAATTCTGAGTAAATGGATCTCGCGTCACTGTTCGGAGGACCACCGCGATCGAAAGAAGTTTACGGATCAAAACACCAAGCCACCGTCGAAAAAAGAATAAATGTATTCCTACCCGAATATCAGAAATTCTTCCTTGCAGTATTTTCACCACTAAACCACGCCCATATCCTTCCAGCGAACAATACAAAAACTGCTTCGCGAGGAGTCAGTTCTATCAGACTATCCGGCTATATAACTAAAAAGTCTAACAGACCAAATGGAACCTCGAACCAAGTATTAAGCAAATGTTCGTTTGCTATTTCAAGATCACTCACTATACATAATAATCCATGGCAAGTGAAAGTGGATGCAGCATTCTTGGAAGGCAGTGATTTTTACCCTTTTGCCAAAAGAACTAACAATGGAAACATGATCGGATTCAGAGCAATCTTCTACTCGCAGAGTTTGTTAAAGTATTAAGAAAATCATTTTGATCTCATTTGAATAAAACGCAAAACCTAATCCCAACAAAGAAATTTTGATTTAAAAAGAAAGTATTTAATGATTGAGTTCTGCGTTTGCACGATTGTACTTCGCTTGGAGAAAGAGAAACAAAACCCCCCAGGCGTGCTTCATTACTATCCAAAAAGCATTCAACTCATCGTGAGCTATGCTAATACATCAACCTTTAAGGAAGGATCGCCCCATTGCATAAATCCAGATTGTAGCTAATTTCTGGTACCAAAAATCCCTCTCAATGAAAATCGGATGAACGTTCCTCAAGAGCCTATTCTTGGACCGCGTATCTTTAATTCCTTTCTAAATTCTTTTTTCTTTCCTAAAGTCTTTTAATCAAGATTTTTAAATCACTTCGGCGTGGTTAAGAAGAAGTGTGGATTCTGGCCTAAATGAAAAGGTGCTGATTGTATACAGCAATTTTAATATAATTTCCAAACAAAGGTCTTCCAACGTTTGCCAAACAATCTAAGATCCCTTTTTTAAACTTTCCCATACTTTTTTTTAAGATACTAGAAATTGCATCCCGCTTAACTCGTTCATTAGCCCACTTGCCCAGTTTTGATCTGGGATAAATTTTTAAATTGACAATTTACGATTCTAATTGTAAATAAATTTCAGTTTAATCCGTTGAAGATGCCTATCTCTTCAAGGTTTTGATAAAAGTATGGTAAAGTTATAATCCACGGATAGATTCGGTGCAGCTCTGCTTACTTTGTTAAGGATTACACAAATGTACTAAGAGTATTCGAGCTAAGTTCTGTTTTAGTAGCATCGCATGATTTTTTCTTAATTTCTATACAGCAATAATTAAAACTATATAGATCTCAACATTTTGATGCAGTAAGTTTGTATGTTTGTGTTGGTTTGGGAAGTTTTTTAACCATGAAGCACACTTATGAATGGAAAATATAATCAGACAGTGTATATTTAAATGTAAGGAACGTTTAATTGAATGTTGTAGTACAAAAGATTAGGAATGAAATTAGAAGTCATATATAAATTTTTAAAAAATGTTCTACTATGTATAGAATTTAGTAATAGAATTATAAATGGGATATAAATCAGCAAAAATGTTTGCGTGAAAATGCGTGAATAACCTGGACTTTTGATAAAACACGAAGAAATTTGAATAAATTCTAAAAATTTATTGCTTTTCAAAATTGCGTTTTCGTAAAGGACGAGGAAAATGCAACATATGATTTTTTTTGTATCGTTTCGTAAAAAGTAACGTTGAAATTTTGGTGGATAAACCCACAGCAAATTTGACAGAAATTCGTGTATGAAGAATTCAATACAAAAACTGTAAACAATGCATTATTATCCCGGGAATAAGAAAAAACAACCCCAAATCCGAAATTCTCGTGAAGCAATCATAGGCCCAGACAATTTTTCTCACCACTAGAATGCGACGCGGATGAGCCCCCCTTTGCGTCGTCTTCGTGGATTCTACGAAAGCACACTCGCTCCCAGCCAAAAGAAAATCCTGCCGGTTCGTTTACGAGAAGCCTTTACCCTCATTCCAACATTTTCTTTAAAAGCCCAACCAGCAGCAGCAAATGCTCGTCTGGCTCTGCAATCAAACGTAATCTACTTCGTATTCTCCGTCGCTACCGCCTCGCGATGCCCTATAGGACATACTGGTATCCTGCATTTTGCTCCTACTGAAGGATTTTCCTGATTTTCGCTAGGAAATTGCACCATCATTTCAACTTGCGTCGAAGTTTTCTTGTTACCACCGTCGCTCGTCCGTAATCTCCTTGGCAAGCACCCCACAATCTCTCCCACTTCGTTTGCCACATCTTTTATTTTTTCTAAGCTTACTAAGAGAGTGCTGCCTTTTCTATTAGAAATTTTGAAAACTGTATTCGTTTGTGTTACTAATTTTGACATTGAAAAGGAATGTTTTGAACTTTTGAAAAAGCATTTGTGCCTTAATATTCTTGAATAGGGCCAGGAAAATATCTAAACTGAAAGCAACGTAAAGGGAACTTCAATAAAATAATTTCAAATAGAGATGTGTTTCGTAGATATTTTTTGAAAATGATTGGAAGCGTGCATTACATAATACCGTTACGAACGACAACCCCAATTTGCTGGATATTCCTGGCACTTCGCCCACCTAGTTGCCTGACCCCATGGAGTAGCCTTCTACACCATTGAACGTTTTCGCAAGCTACTGTTCTTGTTTCCTGCAGCCTAGCTGGAATGTATGCGTCCGGAGCCCAGCTTGGTATTCAGAGGGCGGACGACCCTTTTGGCCAACAATAAAATTTTCCTCCCTGTGGAGTTCATTTGGTTGGTTTCGTAACCAGAGAGAAGAACTCATTGCGCCCGCCACCCAATAACGGCCGCGTCCTTTTCTGTCTGCGCTGTGTTTCTCGCTTGCTCTCTTGCCACCGCCTCTAACGAAGTGCTCTACTTTTACTACGGTTTATGGGTACGGTCCTGTGCAGTCGACTCGAATCCTGTGTCCTGACGACTGTGTATTGTACAGTAGTACAGATAGCAATTTCATTTGTGTATAGAATAAAAAAGAAAAGAGTTTCCTTTTTAAAAAAGCGGAAGATAAATACTCGCGCGCGTACAGACGTACAAACATACCTACATTACATTCCTCCGTAAGTACATATCCTTTTGGTTGGATCGCCGTCGTCGTTGCCATCTCATTGCTATACATGCAAATCCATATCGCTGCTCACGTGTACGCGTCGCCTTATCATTAGACGACTATCGGACGTTTTTTTCCTATCTCACCCCGCTACTTCGTATCGGGTCGGGCGGAAACGAGTCCAAGTGCGGCAAGGGACTATTGCAGTTTGGAGTCCTTGTTGGGATAGTCTTCATACTTCGACACGGAGAAAGTGGTATGTTTATTAGATACAACTTTCAAAGCTGTACGTACATACATACGGTTGTATGCATATCTATACAATAACGGTAAATACGTGTATCCAAATATCTATAGATTGTAAAAAAAAGTCTATGAATCGAATTCATAAAGGACGTTGCCTTGTATATTCAGAATGTATATTAACATATAGAAAAAGTTTCAAGTTCACGAGCTTTTTTCATTCAAACAAACAGTGCAGTGTCCTGATTTTATGGATTTCCTGAGTAGCGGAGATCGGAACAATTGAAAATTTACTTCGGGTTGTCGTCATCTACATTATTTCGATGTGTGATTGTTGTTAGGAAAATGTTCAAAGTTGGCGATAGCGATAGTTATGCATTGGCCAAATAAATTTTTAGGTCATCTATGTGGTCGCGTTGGATATGGAAGAATGCGAGAAAAATTATTTTGAAAGTACGAATAAAATAATAGTAAAAAAAATAGTGAACAACCTTTACCAACTTTATATACTCATAAGCGCCATTAACACGACGACCATATGTGATATAGATCATTTTCTTATGCAGTGTCCAAAAATTTGGATGGTGTGAAATAATGTTTAATATGCTCCTTAAATATAAACAAATAGAATAAACAGTATTGGGGCTTTTATATCCAAAATGACAAAACAGTCAATTTTCCGTAAAGTGCCAGCCGAATTATTATGTAACGCATCCTTGAATTGGTCATAATGATAATATGCTTTAAAACATTGTTCCGAAAATTGAAAGCTTGTTGTTGTGAATTGTAGTTGTTTGCTAGTTGATACATTGGAAATTGCTACGAACCTTTCTTTCCAAGATATACCAAGTGAACTACTATCCTGCGGTTGATCCTTATCAAATCTGTTATCATAAAATTGTTAAAGTCTTTCAACTCGCTGTAAATATTCCCGGTATGAACTTTTCAATCAATTCCTCCTTTTCTGATTTCATTTTTCCCCCTTTTCTCTCGGGGACACGCATTGCAGAATTAAAATAATCATAATTGGTCGGAAAAGAATTTGAAAAATATTTTTCTATTCTAGTTCAAGAAAATTGAAATTAAAATTTAAGAATAATTCTTCTCCTGCTCTGATTTCATTTTGAAGACTATGTGTCCAAAAATTTTCAGAATATCGTTTGTTTCATTGAAGTTTTCGAAAAATTGCTGTACCTCGCTATCATATTCAGCGAACCATTCAAGTTTTTATGCCGTGTAAGCTGCAGAGAATAATTTTCTTGCAACTTATAGTAATAGTCATTCAATGTATCTGGAATAATTTGAGTAAGGTTTCGTCATTGACATCCACTGTCATCGACATAATTAAGATCAATAATTCATTAAATAAAATTTACAAGCTGGACACAACCAAATAATACTATAAGAATTGTTATACGAAGAAGTTTTTCGATGCCAATCTTATGGGCCAATGTGAGCAGGAGTCATAATAAAGTCATCATTTATTTCAACACAAAATTGAATTCATCTTTAATTAGCTGCAGATAGCTGTATGAGCGCTAATACTGTTGGAAGCAAGCAGTACTTTCTGGAGCAGCGTCACCGTAAGCTGTCCTGAGTATATCAAATATTTCAATCCCAGGCAAAAAAAAAATCTATCATTTTTCATACAAGCAGAAAACCTTACTTTAATGATAAATGCGTAGCTGATTTGCGATCTTAAATATCTGGCATCGCGAGACAGCGCTATCATTATCGGTACAATGCTATTGACACCAAGTGGGTTCTTCTGAAAGTCACTGAAACCGCGCAATCTGAACACTACGAATTTATTTTAAGATTCCCAACTAAGTAATTTTTATTAAAGGCTATAGTAAGCAATGGCATATGCTGGAGCTACAACAAAATGATTAAAATAAATATTAAGAGCTATTGAACGTTTAATACTATTCATGTGAACTCCTTTTTAAGAGGATTCTTTAAAGAAACCATTTGGTAATGCTACCGTCTTTCTTGTTTGTCATTCGTTTTTTTTTGAATACATTCAACTTGTTCAGTCGCGATATTTTTGCTTTCATATCCCGAGTATAACTATTTTTTGTAGTTTCTTACGCATTCTGATTTATATCTACCGAGTCAAATAATTCGCGGCTTAGCTTAGAATTCGCTCAAAGGGCACACTCTTTTTTCGAAATTAAACAATAATGAATACATCGGTAACAATAATTAATTGCCTTATGCTACTTACTTCCTACATGAACAATTTAAAGAAGTGACAAAATAATCGATTTCAACCCTCGCCAACCAATTAATGTTACATCCAGAGAGTGCCCCACAAATCAAATTCCAAAAATGAAAGGGATGTGCAAGAGCAGTGACGAAGACGACGAAGACGACGACGGCGACTACAAAGTGAAGGAAGAAGGACGCAAGTGTAATTTTAGCGTGTTCAACGTTGCAGAGAAGCTACAGGGAAATCGGAAGTTCGCCAAAAAGATGGGAGAATGGGAAAACACGAACGAACAGAACAATTTGTATTGCCATTCTTGTGTTGGGTCTTTTGCCACCTGCCCCAGAGCAACTTTCCACTATAGATTCACTTCACACTCAGCACGCTCAGCATAATAAATCATTCCTTCGAATCTAAAGCGAGATGGCGATAAGGAAAAGTGGCGAATGGAACGGGGGCAAGTCCATCGCAATCGGCCGATGTTTTTCGTCCACCCATCTGCGTTTGAAGGTGCTGCCGCGGTAAGGAAGTGGGTTATGGGCTATAGTATCGGGCAGGGTGGTTGCTTGATGAAATTCAAAAGGGTTGAAAAGATTTAGTGTTGCCATGATTAATAAAGGACTATCTGAGCAGCAAAGTTCAATTTTGGTAAAATGAACACACTGTATGAAGTTAAACGGACAAGATGACAAGAAGAAGCTTAACATTTTTGAAACAGTGAAAATAAAAACAATAAGTGATTAAAACTAACTTAAATTTGCAAAATTTCATTAACAAGTCCACAAGCCTAATTCATGTAGTGGATCCCAGAAGAAATAATTGCACCGTAGACTCGATATTGTGATTCCCAGATGTTTTCTCGTGTTAATCAAATGTGCAATGTACGTTCGTTTGAAACAAAAAAAATTATATCAATTAACCTGGGGTTGTTAATTATTTATATCCTATACTTCCTCATATTCATCAACTGATTGATCAGTCTACAACTAATTGCTATTTTGACCAATCTTTTATCGTATTTTGAATACAAGGTAGTTAGTTTTAGTAAAAGAAATCAATATACAATTGGGTCTTCCTTAGTTTCGT
Organism: Stratiomys singularior; assembly: GCA_954870665.1. Lineage (NCBI taxonomy): Eukaryota > Metazoa > Arthropoda > Insecta > Diptera > Stratiomyidae > Stratiomys > Stratiomys singularior. The sequence continues at coordinate 3,889,076 of OX940881.1, read as the reverse complement.
TAAGACGACAGTATGGACCATCTGTTTGTCATAGTACCATACGTGGGAACTTAAGGGTCGATTTTGATCTATGATTTTTCCAGTAGACCGCAAGGCAATAATAATTATGGAAGGGGATACAAAATAATAAAGTTTTTACAGGCATTGTTTCTTACATATTTTGTCGACTTGAAACATAAGATTCTCAACCCTTAGAACACAAATCACTCTTCCACAAAGTGGTTGCTTCTTTTACGGAAGGAAAGTGTCGCATTCAATGGTGAGGGTGCTCTCATAGTATTTTGGCGAAACCGACGTGTGGAAAATGATTTTTAAATAAATAAAATTTGAAAAGTTTTTTAAATTAGTTTTCTTGTTCGAAAAATGATGAGCTACTTTATTAAGTTTTCGGATGGCTAGGTCTCCCTATAATTTTTTATTATTTATTTACCAAAAATATAAAAAAGAAATACCAAACATATTTGAAGTGTATATTTTCCAATACGTATTAACCAGAACTCTGCTTTGTAATAGGGGTAACCATAATCTGAAGTGCTATTGCTAAAAAATATGTATTTTCGCAAAGAACGAAACACAACGTTCATCCCTTCAAAAGTGAAATGTTTAGAGAACTTATCGTTCTGAAATTCAGTAAACGGCATCAAAAACAAATATCCAATATAAAAACAGATTACGACTGTTACCTTATGATAGTTCAGCATTTTATTAGTCGCTATATTGTAAGTCAGCTTTCTGTAGAAAAGAAAAAGAACAAAGAAGTGAAAATAATTTGAGACATTCCTGTGTATGTTAGGCATATAAACATTTACAAGGGCTTAAATATTTAAACTGATTTCAAAACCATTCATGATAACGAATTGAACAGTTTTGATTGATAGATGTCTGTCGTAGCCCGACGGGGCATCACTGAACTTGTCCGTTGAGGCGATTTAGAGCCGCCCATTAATCAGATTCACACTTGACCTTAATAGTTTCGACGAACGTACCTATCACAAAAAGGTGCGGCTGATACCCCATTACCCGAAACATAATCAAATATACCTTCACCAATGGGACTCGAACCCGTCATCTGATGCACAGATGGCGAGTGCCCTAACGACTACACCAGCCGGAATATATCTCATCAACATTTGCTGTCTTAGATCACGTTGTGAAGGGTTCTTTAGCCATTTAATTATTTTTCTATGGATGGAATCTTCATAGCACTCCATAGCACGTTCTTTTTTTTCATAGTACTGTGACTAAATTTGGAAGAACAAGTTCAAATCAAAGTAGCTCGGTCCAAATTTTTAAAGTCAATAATTAACTTGAAAACGAGATATAAATTCAATTAGATTCAGTTTTTTAGATTCAATAAGAATCAATGCACATACAAATCACAACAACTTAAATACGCGTAATATCATCCAAAGTGTTTGCGCTAAGCCAACCTGCTCATTATAAGACACCAAATGCAATAATCATAATAGGTGCAGCTGCTTCATAGCGTCCAACATAAAAATATCATGGCTTTTTTCACAACAACTCCTCAGCAAACTCCTCCGGCAAATTTTAAGTAGTACAATAAAATGTCAAAGATACCCGGCATCATAACAAATACCCCATCGAAAAATAAGAAAGTAAAACTCTCCATTCATTCATGCCAGGGAGTACATGACCAAACTCAAGAATATTAAGGTTGTCCTTGCCACTGCCTTAATACACATCATGAGTTCAGTACCAGTTTGAGCTCCAGGTTAGATTCGCTTTTTTTATACATTTCATCTATAGTATATATGCGGCGAATGGTTTTTCATACGAAACATAAACACGAAACAGGAGCAGCAGTATTTCGTCCCATTCAATTCCTACCCCCAATCCCAATCACCTAGAGAACTTTTGAGGGTGGAGGCGGTACCATGCTTTACGAATTATACTACACCGCCTTATACGTACGAGTACATATATCAACTTATACAAAACGCTTGGTATTTAGCTAGCTAGGAAGCTGCAAAGCTATTGAAGCATACTACGTTCTTGTACAGATACACAAACATTTGCCATATCACTTTAAATGTTATGTATGTACTTAACAAGAACAAGCCCACTTTGTTCAAAGCTTACTGTAGCTACTAGCTATCAAATCTAGCTAACCCCGTATCATAACGATGGCAGACCCCGCACGCTATAATATTCGTTCTATACACAAAAATAATACCTACAGCCAGCCAATATGCTCAGCGACAAGCATATATGTAAACTCGATAAATTGGCGTGGGCAAATGTAAACATAGAATACTTTCACTTTTGATTATGCAGATACAGCATTGTATAGAAAAGCAACCATCAAACTTGTAACTTGAGTTTGATTTCAACGCACGCAGGATATATGAGGACATTTTTAAGTAGAGTGCGTGTAAATGCAATATTGATGCAAGTTCTCGTTGTTTGGTTTGAAATCTTTTCGTCTTCAACAGGGAAGAAAATGTTGAATTTATATAAAACAGGGGATAATACCCTGAATCCTAATAACCATTGAAAATCTATACGAAAACAATGATTTCGTTTATTATAGAATGAAATCTTATTTCAGATTATGGGGTCTATTTACATTTAATTAATACTTAAAGAGTATAATTCGTGGTATTTTCCGACAGACAGATTAATCTAGTGTGGCTCCCCGCTAGGATGGCATTTGATAGCAGTTGTATTGTACACCACAGCCTTTCTGATATCTTGGAGTACAAGTTACAGATGCATGTAGCCACCCTCAGGGGAGTGGGTCTTATATAAAGATGTCTTATCGTTATTTAATTTAATCTTTTATCTGCTAAGATAACTACAGTTTTTATAGCATGACTTCTGCTTTCCGTGGGAATCGAAAGTTACACGTATCAACGACAATCTAACCCATTTTTTGTGAATATTCCAGAGTATATCCACGCCATATTCAAACTCTTTTTTTTATTATATTTTCTTAAAGGAACAATATTTGTAAGGCTTGATCAATTAACAATTTTTCAAAATATATGAAACTTACTCAACCAAATAGGGAAAATAACAAAAACTTCTTAGGCACGCTTTATAATTAACATTAAAAACATTACCTATACTTTGTAGTTGTAGTTGTCACAGTTCTACATAATAAATGTGGATCAAACATTTGTAAATGCCCTCCGTGTACGAATGAAAAGACACGAATGCATTCGGAAACAGCAACATTTCAGACGTCCTTGAGAATATAATACAATATATATAGAGAAGTTCTATTGGATATCCGCCTCTTTCGAATCCAGCTGGGATTGTTGCATATATACATATTGCCAACATCATAAAAAGACTTTTGAAATCAGTCTACATCAAAGCTTAGCTCATATACGAGCATGTCATACATGAGTGTAGGAACAACATAATAGTGTTGGTATATATGTGAATACCAATAGTACATTGAAAATCTGTTAGTATAACACAATATCTACAATGTACAGATTGGAGCACCTCCTACGAAGTAATATATTAGCAAAGCGTAGACAGGATATTTAGGTAGATGATATGCCGCTATTTCAGAAGGCAGAACAATGTCGATATGCAACGACAACTGTATTCCTGTAGGCTTTAGCATCTTTGGATATCGTAGAAGCACCTGTAGAAAGGATTTTAGGTTGATAATAACTACATGGCCACGACCCGAAACAAGAGCAACTATATGAAATAAGAATGAAAAAGTAGAAAGTATTTGGCCATGTAGCGATTCATCCCTCTCACTATTTTGCGAAAATTTGATATATTTGTTGGCACAAAGTAGCTTAAACGTGATTAGCTTGTAATTTGATTTTTAAACAGTTCTTTTTCAATCTAAACGACACTAAAATTATAATTGCTTAATTATGTCTATGTGATTTAATATCCTTTACTTCTGCATATGGTTAAATTTTCCTGTTAAATACATTAAGCTGCTTTAGAAAATATCAAGGAAAGCCTCTCGTTACGTGTGGGGTAAAAAATTGGCGAGATAAAGATTAAAGTGTAACGAATAAATTTTAAAATAAAATTTTCTTCTATATTCTTCTCTAACCCTTATCCATTAATATATTATACCATCGAAAAATAGAATAATGTTTACGAAATCGTATCCGACACCTCATCATCGCTGGAAACAAATGTGCCTTGAAGCTTTTTTTTAATTACCGGAACAAATCAAGAATAAATCTGGAATATAAAGAGCCCTTCATGGCCATTTATAAATCTTTAAACAGCAATATCGTGCAGTCACACTATGAATACGAGTTCATTGAAGTGTAAAAGGAGTATCGCTTCAGTTGGCTTTCATTTCCCCTTTTCGTAATCATTGTATTAATGCCACGTAGTATTCTCCACTTGTAAGCCGTTTGAAATACTTTCAAACATTGTTAAAATTTATGATAAGTCCTTTTCTTCAAATGGCATTCTTCAGTATGATTTCAGTCAAGTCAAAAAAAGAAATTACACATAAATAGAATGCATTCTTTTCAGGGAAGAGATCGTCTCTGTAAACTGATAGACTTCTCGAAAGAATAGTCAAAATGTCTAGTGACACTTTGTTTGGAGTTATGCTGACATCGTCTGATAAATGGAATCAAGAAATAGATAAGTAAAAGGGTTCGTAAAAGGGTTTGTTCGCATCTGGAGCAGAGTTCCTTTTCTATGTATTCCTCTCCTCTTTACCATTTTCGCTGTCAGACGTATCTCTTCGAGCTGCTGCGTGTTTCATTCTCATGGTGAATTCTCTCTCATTTGCTTCACCTCTACCAATGATAACGATTCACTTAGCACTATTAAGCTAATGTTTAGGAGGAAACAACAAAGCGGATAAATTCATATCAACACTAAACGAATTATTTGATATTTGTCATATTTTATTTACTAAATCACCATCATTTATGTTGCAGGTAGAATATCATTAAGTATGAATCAAACATCAAACCCGTCAAAAAATTTTGAATGGCGACAGGAGAAAAAACGGCGTCACCATTAGTTTCCCAACTCATTGGGGGGTCGGGCGTATGCCCGTACCCCCGACAAGCGATCTGCTTGCTACGATCAGTATGTTCGAGCAACAAATCAAATCAGAGCCGATGTCTTTCTATTCGCCATGCCCGCCACCCCCACAAATGGCCCAGCAAATGCAAACTAGGCCCGACAATACTTCCCAACAGCCGCAACAACAAACACAACATCCACAGCATCCCCAAGCGCAACAACCACAACAACAACCACAACACCAACAGCAATCGGTGATTACTATGATCGACAATAAAAGTAACGTGATACATCCACAGATATTAATAGTAAGCATGTTTGATAGAATAATTATGAAATCAAATTTTTTATATTATTATTTTTTCTAGAATAATTCCACTGGCATACAAGATTGGCGAACGAGACTCCCCGAGAATGATCAAACTAACGATGAGGTACTTTTAACCATGTCGAGAATTATGTTCCTCTGAATATATTCCTTTATAAAAGTTCAATGGAAACTTAATTTTTAACCGAAAAGTGTATGCAATGAATCCAATGAAAAATTTTTCAGATTCAAATATACTCTTTGTTTCTATTATTGGAATTGAATTAAACTTTCCTATTCCTGAAGATCTTTATTCCCCGTGTTTCCACCGATATTTGCAACTACTTTACTACTACTTTGTTTTTAAGTCTTACCGATGAACGTGTGCTCAGCCGAAGAGGTTTCTTCAGACGGCTTAATCCTAGTTAACTAATTTATTTAGGAAACGTTTTTACTGAACTTTTATTTTAAAGGCACTCACGTTTCTGTCAAATTTTTTAATAATAATTTATTCGTGAATTTTGAATGATACGTAAAATAAAATCAAATTATTCCCAGACTCAACAATCCAGTACACCACTCTCCACCGTATCAGATGGTACAAAACAAGATATTCAACAAAATTCCCATGGAATTCCAATAAGCATCACAACACAGCCGACAACAAATAGTACCACAAGTAGTTCAAGGAGCAAACCGCAGGCTTGTAAAGTATGTGGAAAGATGCTGTCGTCGGCAAGCAGCTACTATGTTCATATGAAGTTGCATTCAGGAACAAAACCATTTCAGTGCACGGTAATTCAATTTATCAAATAATTTTCAATACAAAATTTTCGAATTCAAATTTGAATGACTTTTAATATACAAACATTGCAATGTATTTCCAAAGGTTTGTGAAGCTGCATTTTGCCGGAAACCCTACCTAGAAGTTCATATGCGAACCCATACTGGCGAACGTCCTTTCCAATGTGACCTTTGTCTTAAACGATTTAGTCAGAAATCATCTTTGAATACACATAAACGCATACACACTGGTGAGTTTGAAAATTTCATTATTGATTTCTACTTGAAAATCTGCTCTTTTAACTCTATTTCGGATGAGTTTTGTGGTTTTCAAAAGTGTGCCAAAAATGTTTATCATCTTCTAAGTTGTCGATTATTTGTTCAGAATAAAATCTTGTTTGAATAATAAAAACGATTAATTTTTCAAATGGATTTAAAAATACAATTATAAATTGCTATTATAATTAGTTTGATGAAATCTTTAACAAAAGAAGTTCAATCGATGATCAATCAATAAAATGAATCAAAAATTTGTTAGGCGAACGACCGTTCCAGTGTGACATCTGTTTGAAGACTTTTACACAGAAGTGCGCTTTAACGTTGCATTCACGAATTCATACGGGTTCGTTTAGTTGAAATCACATAAAATAATATTTTTGAATTTGTTAAGTTGAAACTTAAACTATTTATATATATATTTTATTCTCCTGCTCAAGTTACCTTTCATTTAGTTGTTAATATTATGTACATTTTGACAACGTTTTAAATGTTACGCTTGTTGATATTCATAACTATAACAATAAAAAGTAATAATATTAATATGTAGATTTCACAGTAACATGCTAAACAATACACTCGACTAAGCACAATCAAAATTTAATTTTAAACTTTGCCAATCAGTTCGAAATGTTACTAAAATTGTGCTGAAAATGCGTTGGAAAACCTTTTCAATATTTCGTTAGTTGGTCACCCTATTTAAGCTTCGATAACAATACTGCCTCCGATTTAAGTGAGCCTAGGCCTTAGTCCTTAAATATGTCAAGGGCAAAAGTGTGTCAATTTCAGAACGAATAAAGAAAACTGATGACAAAACAAACAATGCAAGGTCAATTTTCCAAAGTTGTACCGAATTCAGTAGCGGCCACATTTAGCTTTCTTCAGGTTTCATTTAGGCACTGCAATGTAATTGGTACAGACTATTGGAGCGAGAAAACAGGAAAAATGGTTTTTCTCTTGTTTTTCATTCAAATAAATTTGGAAAAATCATTTAAAAGAGATTCGAATCGAAATCAAATCCATCGGATTGTCATCTAACGAATTTGCTAGCCACTCATATGATGACTTTTTGACGTTTGATGACGCAAATCTTTCCGCAAATTACTATTATTTATTTTCCTAGATATCATTAATAACTAGGCTAGAAAGGTTCTAGCTTTGCTTACAAAGTTAAACACCATACAAAACGCGACATCCAATCAGGAGATACCATAATTTTGTTATTTAATTGAAAATGTTGAACACTCTCTTATTATGTTTTTTCTTTCTAATGTTGTGTTCTTTAATGGCAATCGTTTCAAGAATACTCTTCTTCGCAAATGGAGTCTCAAATCCATTCGGGATCAGAACTCGTCGATTCCAAGGTCTTGATTTTTTTTCTGGTAATGGATGGTTTACTCAACTTCTAGCATAAAAGAAGCCGACGAAAAGGCGCAAGATGGTTTGTTCAAATCCAGTGATTTGCATGTCTCGGAATCCCTGCAATCAACAGAAAATGCCCAATTCAGAGAGCGTGCATATATTTTGGAAAGACTTGGTATTACTGGATTAGATTATGTTAATCCCAGTTATTTCGCAGCATCAACAAGCTAGCTGGAGTCATTGTCTTTTTCTGAGCAAGTAACCTTGAACGCCCAAGAACTTCTTTAATGAGATAAGCTATAAGGTTGATCTACTCAACTTTCATACTCATTTAAGTCGATAACAGAGGCAAACCATGCCATAATGCATACGTTTATCATCTTAAAAGCCTAGAGCTAAAGTTAACGAAATGTGGCGCGATTTTTTTTTTGCAGAAAAATTACTAGAAAAATTACTGTTAGCAAAATAGATAGATAATAAGCCAATGTGTATCAAAAATGAATTTGTAAACTCTATATATAGATATAACTGTTTATCGAGTGTGTTGTTTGAATTAAATTCAGCGTAATTAACTAATTTTATGCGTTTTATTAAAATAATTACAAAGAGGTCCAAAGCACATGCAAAACTTGAATAAACACCAGGCAAAAGAATAAAAAATTTCTCCTGGAATGATTTGTGTTTGCACCAAAGCTTTCATTTCTATTTAAAGTTTTAAACAGCGGTCATATAAATTATTTAAAGTTGTTGAGATTTATTTGATACCATTTCACACAAGCCTTACCATGTTCAATCGAATTCGTCTATCATTAATGCATGCTTTCGGTAAATGTGCATATCCATTTGTCAGTACTTATTTGCGATTGTACGATAAAATCCGAACGTGTATTTATTTGATTTGCAAATTTCATAAATTTTTCCATATTAATTGTTGTTGTATTCACCTAAAAGTAAAATTGTTGACTATAAATTTTTTTGGAACTTGGGGGGGAAAAATTTAATTGTTTTGTTGTTCAATGTGTCTTTCAATGTTGTTGATGAAATTTCTTTCTTTCTTTGTTAATCTACTGCTTAAATCTCAAACGAAATAAACTTGTTTTTAATTGTATTGTTAAGACCAAAATATGTCGTTGGATTTATTATTTGTTTATTCTAACCGACCGCTGTTTATTACTTGTTCCAGGTTATTGGAGCATGCACAAACCGTTCCAGTGCACGCAATGCAGTGCTGCATTCTGCCGGAAACCATATCTAGATATCCATATGAGAATTCACACAGGCGAGAGGCCATTCGAATGTGATATTTGCCTGAAGAGATTTACGCAAAAATCAACATTGAATATACATAAGAGAATTCATACGGGTTAGTTTTTATGTTTATTGATAAGCAACCCTTTAACGCTGTCAAAAAAGTCTACTCACGAGAGGCGAAATTTGAGCACCAAATAAAGTTACAATTTTAAAATTCTCATTTATCGATAGAAAAGTTCAAAATTTGTAGTTTCTAACGTAAGCTGAAGAGCGGTGTTAGCGACCAGCACTATCGACGACCATTATTCTGGCTTTTACAACCATTCTTGAATATTACTAGTATGCCATATGCTCTTTGTTAATTGGGAAATTGTTTGCTAAATTTCAGTCCAGGAACGACCATTCCAATGTGAACAATGCCCAGCTGCATTTTCCCGAAAACCTTACCTAGATATACATATGCGAACACATACGGGCGAGCGACCATTTGAATGTGATGTTTGTCTAAAAAGATTTACGCAAAAGTCATCACTCAACATACACAAAACTATTCACACAGGTTAGTAATAACTTCATCATATTATTCAAATATTTCTGGAATATTTTTTTCGTTAATTTAAAAATTATCGCTTCTCTTCTCAATCAATATTTTTTCAACAGTCAATAATTTTCTTTTTATTTTATAAATAAACGATTTTTCATTATAAACTGAAAAACAGAAGCATAAATGATGTAAAACGTGAAAAAAATTGAAAAAATTTTATATTTATATGAGTACAGTAGGCATTCGACCATTTCAATGCGCTTTATGCCCGGCCGCGTTCTGCAGGAAGCCATATCTCGATATACATCAGCGTACGCATACCGGAGAGCGTCCTTTTGAATGCGAAATTTGTTCGAAAAGGTTCTCACAGAGGTCCACATTAAACATACACAAAAGAATTCATACAGGTCAGTTTCGAAATGTGTAAATGATGCCTAAACGTACATTTATGACATATTCAGTATCATAGTATCAAATATTTTTATGAGTTAAAAGATATAATCTTTAACTGTTGTTTGCTTACCTTAAGAAAGATATGTTGTGGAAATTAAGCAATACGCGTTCGTGCTGATTAGAAATATTTATTTGGGAACCTGCTTTTGAATTTTATGAATGGTTCGAAACTATTGAAAGATGCTTTGGATTTTAAGATGAATTGGATTTTACAGAAAAAGAAAACCTATAACAAAAAAGCGGGTAAAACGAAATTGATTCGTGAATGCAATAAAGATTTGTAGATAAAAATTTAGTTTATTCCTTCATTGATTGGATGAAAATTCATATGTTGGCTGATTGACTTCTAAATCAGTTAGACCTCTTACTTTTTGTGGATGTTGCCAATGCTTTACAAAGCAGGCAAATAAAATCAGAAGCAACTTAAAACATGTTTAGTGTCGGTTAATAATTAGCTGAGGGTATCTTTATAAACCCAACATGATGAAAAGGGATGTAGTATAATGAAATACATTTTGTATTTAGAAAGGACAACTTGTAACCTTAGCGAAAAAAACTGAGCACTCACCATTTTTTTTCAGCTTTATTGGAGTATGAAATTAAAGGAATATAAAATATTTGATACAAGAGTTTAGAAGAAGGAACTCTTCTTTGTTGTTGACTGTGTTCTCTTGTATACGGTTCGGGAGCGTAGATAAACCAGTCGAAAATAGCAATTTTGTTTTCGGGAAATCTCATTGTACAAAAAGCTTTGTGACATGAAGCGTCCATTAGACTAATTCACCTAAAAAATACAACATTCGGGCAATTTTTTCACTTGTCGGTCATGTCTTACCTCGCTTTTTTCTCTGGTCAAAGCGTCATGGCTTCTTTTTTGCTAAAATGTTGACAACCTTATTTAAACAGAACATAATTAATCGATGATAACTAAAATTTGTATCCTATCTCTTCGCTTTTTATCAAGCATATTCATAATAAGTTAATAAAAAAAAGGTCAAAGCTAAACTACATCAATATAATCAGCACGAACAGTTTTCTATTGTAATCTTTCAATTTCAACTTCTTTTGTGTATAGAAGTGTATAACTGAATCAGAAAATGTATGAAACTTTTAATTTAATCACTTGAAAACTTTAGATCGAGTCTTAATGAATTGAATGAAATGAAGTTCAATAGGTGAAACTTCAATTATTTCTCAATGGTGGGCATGGAAAAATCTTCACATCGTGCTCAAAGAGGGACGCAAAACCAACCATTGGAAAATAATATGATTTTTATAACGGTCGCACAAAGTCTATTGAATTCGAAAAATAAAGAAAAATACTCATATAATTTCTATTATACTTCTTTCTCGTATTGGCAAAATTAAATATTTTTTACTTTGGGAATTTGATTTGTTTCCTTTGGAAGTAAAATACATGAATTTTATTTAAACTCTTCCTCTGCTAAAACAAAAATAATTATATACAAGCTACTATTTAAACCATTAGCTAATTATTATTTATTTTTTGTGTGATTTTTATAGGTCATAGACCTTTCCAGTGTACAACATGTCTAAAGAGTTTCTCGCAGAAGTGCGCTTTGAATTTGCATATGCTCAGTCATACATCCGGTATTTATATTATGAATTTTCTATTCTGATCTAGTAAACACTGTCATTCATGCTAATAGATTTTTTAATCAAAAAAGGCCAAAATATAACGGCTATAAATAAAGTACCTAACGAATAAAAGAAAGCAGATAGGATAATTTTAAATGTAGCCGTTAAACAGTATTTTCAAAAGCAAATTCAAGATATGCATTGAATTAAAGGCGGCTTATTGATCTAGAATTTTAAAAACCGTTTAAACAACAAAGATTTTCAAAATTTATAGCAGAGGAAGAGAATATTCAATATATATCTTGTATTTAAGTGATAAATTCTAATGAAAAACTGAAAAATTGATAAAAAATTTCATTCAATTTGAAAATTGTTGCAATCTAATAAATAAACAAATAAATGTGGCTATGTTAATGTATTGGGTATTTATCTAAAACCTATCTCGATACATGTATATCTAAATTAGTGCAAGGACGTCCGTTCCAGTGCGATCAATGTCCTGCAGCTTTCTACCGGAAGACGTACCTCGATATTCATATGCGGATGCATACAGGCGAGAAGCCTTTTCAATGTGATATGTGCTTGAAGCGATTCACTCAAAAATCAACATTAAATATACACAAAAGAATTCATACAGGCAGGTCCTTGAACATTTTTTCACAAATTATAGACTATAAAAAATTTAACAAGTCAAGTTTAAAAAAAATGCTCTTATGTTTCAACTTTTCTAAGCATATTAGAATCGATGAAAAATAGTTGATCTGTTTTTTTTTTTTATTATTCAAGAAAATTATTTGGGTCTTCTAAAACGTAATAAAACATGCATTTTCTGATTCTTTTATGGTTAGATCGTATTTAAGAAATTCGTTTGGCTTGCATCATATACTAAAACATAAATTTGCTACAATTTTCTTCTTTCCAGGTGAAAGGCCATATGCTTGTGATATATGCAACAAAACATTTGCCGTTAAAAGCTATGTAACTGCACATAGGTAATTTTGTTTTTCAGTCGTTTTTGTTAAGTTCTGTATGGGTGGAATATTTTAAAAAAATTATATCTATGGAGTTTAGAGTTTCAGAAAAATTAATAAAATCTGTTCTATTTTTGAATAATGCCCAAATTGCAGAAGCGTTGTATAATTACTTCAAAAAGTGTTTTTTTTTTCTGCGAATGCTTCGATCCTAGTGCGAGAATGGTTGTTTCCTTAATAAATCACCAAATTAATGATTGTTTGGAGATTACTTAAATTTTTAAAATTGTAGATTGCGCTTCTGTTTTATTGTATGTTACATTTATTACGTGTATGTATATTGCAAACGATTATTTAAATTCGATGCTGTTGAGAGCATTTTTTAATGTCTACCAAAAGACAGCAAGAAATCACGTGGTATATTTCAAAATGAAGTATATAATCAATCAAAGAACATTGATTACCCTTCACCTCTCAATAGTTAGCATGAGTGGTCTTCTTTTGCATAAAATTCCTGATTGCAACCATAACATATCTCAGCTCTACTTCTTGCGCTAGGATTAAGCAAAAAATCACACACTTTGTGTTACTTAAATGCAGAACTTATACTATAAAACTATAACGATAACGATTGTAATGACTCCCTGAGAACTCGCGCATAATTTCCATGCAGTTGCAAAATATTTCATGTATGCAAGCAGATATATTTTCTATATGTCACATATTTTTCCGTAGATGGTCACACGTTTCCGAAAAACCACTTAGCTGTGATCGGTGTTCAATGACGTTTACTAGTAAATCGCAATTTGCTATTCATATAAGAACCCATTCAGCAGGACAGAACTTCGAATGTAATGTGTGCGGACGTACATTCATTCGTGATAGCTATCTAATTCGGTAATTTTCTCGTCTATGAAGCAATGAACGACCATATTATAAACGATCAATATCTTTATAGGCACCACAATCGGGTGCACCGCGATAATAGAATAACGGCAAATAGTATAGCAACAATCAATAGTGTGGCGACTGGGGAAGTCGGTGGTTCGAACAACACTCCTGAACCGAACGATGTTTATGAATCAAGCAATTCACAAGTGTGTGACTTGAGGTAATCGAAGGAAGCCATTAGCAAACTGTAACTAGTTACGAACGAATACGTTTCTTCTTATGCAGGTATGTCTCGGACCTACAAATGAATGCATCGCCAGCTGTTTCACAAATGTCTTCACCGGGTGTTGGGAATGACAATCGGCTTATTAATGATAGACCAGAATCTTTGGCAATGACCAGTCAAGATGGGACTAGAAATGCAATAAGTAAGAATAAACGTATATTTACTGGAATGTCCGCTGAAAGTAGTTGTGCTAATTTTTTGGATTAAGTTGACTCCTCTTTAAATATGTTCGCAGGTATGAATGATGCCAACGGCTTGAGTATGAATGAACGGTTAATACATGAGCGATCAGCGCTGCAAAATCGTGCAATACACGAACAACGTGCCATTCAGGATCGTGTAAATCAAGAGCGAGCCCTACAGGAACGTGCCATTCAGGAGCAACGTGCACTGCAAGAGCGAGCAATTCAGGAGCGGGCTCTTCAAGAACGCGCTCTGCAGGAACGTGCCTTGCAAGAACGTGTATTGCAAGAACGAGTGATGCAAGAACGCGGCCTTCATGCACCATTAGTTATCCAACAGGGACATGTGATGCAACAACATGACGGTCGGTTGGATCAAAAAGTGATGGCCGGAACGATTGCAAGTCCTGGCCCCGTCTGATCGGTAAACGTTATTCAGGCGTAAGTAACGATTGGAGAGAAGAAAAGCAGAAACATTAATGATGAAAAACACTATTTTTAATTGCCATGTTTATATTATATGAAATGAGAAAAGCAATTCACTATATTAATAATTATAATGATAACATAGGTTTAAAGACGAATCAAAATTTAGCTTTTAATGCATTTTTCATAGAAATCATGCGTAGAATAGACTATCAAAAATGAAATGATTTCATTTTGAACATCATTGATTTGACAGTCGCGATCATTTTAACATAATTTTAAATTTGCACGTATTGAGAAAACGATATGATAAATACTCGAAAGACTTAGTTTTTCTCAGTAACATTAAAGTCTAGATTTGTTAGCATTCTTCATAGAAATGTCATTTTGTCAATAAGTTATAATTATTCGAATAATTTCATATTTATGAATAACTTCATTTTGATTATCACTTATGAATTATCTTAGGTTTTAAAAGTACTATTAGCAATAATAAATATTAATCTAACGTAACGGTTAATTGCGGTAATAAATAACATCAATCTGATATCTTCCAAGAAAATCATTTTAAGAAAACTAAAATAATATCCGCACAAATTATAGAATTTTCTTTTTAGAATCATTTTGAAACTATGCATTCTACTATTCGCACATTATTGAAATTTTGATAGACCTTCGTTGTTGAATATCATGTAAGATACTATTTGACGTTTGCAAGTTGATTTAGTTTTTTTTTTTTTAATAAAAACAACATAACAAGTGACCGATCGAAGTGCGATTAAGAGAAAGTCTAGTTCCAAAACAAACAAACAAAATAAAAGAATGTTGAGATTGAAAACTGAAAGCGATGTGATTGTGAAAAGCCATATTATTTTATACTAATTTGCATGTTTAAATATTTGCACTTAGTTGTTTAATGGATTCTGTTAGGAGAATAGTGGAGTGTCCATGAATTATTATATTTTTTATTTTGGAGCTTTTGAAAGACTTGAACAATTTTTGTTTTAGATGTTTAAATTACATTTCAAAATGTGATTCGAGAAAATTTTTTTTTAAAATTTGAAAGAAATTATAATTAAGGCGGCATATTGACAAAGATTGAGTTGATTTGATAGGATTCGGGTGACATGGCGGGAACTATTAATTGGATTGCTTGATAGAGGAGATATAGCAACAATGCTCGATTTGCAGCGAGATTAAGTATTCGGCTTGAATGATTTCATATTTGTAGATTTCAGTTCCCTGTGCCATGAGTTGCGGGCCAGTCTAGCATCGCTAGTTAAATTATACAAAAAAAAAAAACAAAAATTCTGGTTAATTTTTTGGTATTCTTGTACGTTATCGAGCCTTAGCATCGCTTTATCTACACCTTATTATGAATGCAATTGCATTTCTCTTCCTCCTGCGTTTGCCTTGAGTCTTACTGAGTGTTGCGTATTCCATACTTACTCTGCAGTTGACTGAAAATTATTCATGAAGAAATTTTTGATTAAAATATTGCAACAGAATTTCGGGTGATTTAGTTGCATTCAAAGTTTTAGGAGCTGTAACTCAATGCTCTGAAGTCTAAACCGTTCCTTACACATCAATTTTTTAACTAGGAACTACTAATTGTTCCGTTTTATTATCATTATATAAGTTGTTGCTAAGTACTGGCTCGCTGTAACTCCAACCCGGCGTTTTCTTTCCATGTGTTTGTGACAAGTACAGGAATCGATGAAATCCCTGAAAAACCTGAACTTTATTAGCTTGATACATTATAAACTGTCATCAATACTATAGAATTGTATTCCAACAAGCTGTTAAATCTCGCAAATACATTGAATTAATATACACAAAATCTATAATTAAACAAGAATTCATCTCATACACAACTCAAGTCCTTAAATATGATTGATTTCCACCATATGTTCCAAATATACATCCATTCTTTGATATGCAAAGAAATATTATCTTTCTATTTGTTGAACTCTAACAAACATTTCGATACCAAAAAAAGAAAAGAAATTTTACGTTTATTATATTTTGGACATAATTGAAAATGTTCCGTTTTTTTGTGATAATTGGTGATAATATTGATAATTTCAAAATTTTTACATTTAATTTAATGAAACCAAAATTTTACAAATGAAAATACTTGTTAGAAACAAGTACGTATTCAAAATTGCTAAAAAAAAATAATTTTTTTCAAAGCGTCTATTACGCTTGTCTTCTCGCATATTGAGAGATAATATTTTAATGAATTATTGTACGATTTCCGCGTGGTATGAAAAAATGAACGGTTCCATCGTACAATTTGCCATATCGGTTGAAAGTGAAATTGAAAAAGAAAAAACATGATATGAACAACATACATAAAATAGAAGTAATAGGAAACTAGAGCAATAGTTTTAACAAATATTATTTGAAGGAAAGCAGCTTAGCATAGTTACTTTTTGTTTTTTACAGTAAAAAAGCCCAATCAAAATATAGTTATTGTAAACATACAACAACAACAAACGGAAACAGTAGTTTGACGTACTGTAATGATAATGCAAAATTGAATGAATTAAATGAAGTAAAATAACTCTAGGAATGTTAAGTTAGAAAGAAGCAAATAACAATAATAAAAACACAACACGACTAATATTTATATATTATATATTGATAAAAATAGTACTGAGTAAATTAGTATACCGAAAAACTTATGTTTTACTTTAACACGTTTACTGGACCCGGAAGTTGGAACTTTAGAAGATCAACACAAATAAAATATTTATTTTTGTTTTGTCACGGCTTACAACCGGCTAACCTAACTCGGTTATACCTTAAAATCGAATTAGTTTACGTGTCTAAAATCTACTAAATAATTTAAATCAAAATTTATTCGTTTCGTTGTGAAAATTTTTTTATTCAAAATTGTTTCAAAGGAACACATTTTGAATTGTTCCACTTATTATTTTAAGGAAAAATCTACACGAATTACGCCTACCTTTTGTTTAGGTATCCTTTTCCATTCACAAGATCTCAGCTAGATTTCCCCGGTTTTGTAACGAAGTTTTTTGTTAGACACAATTTGATGGAGAAAGACGACTAATTAACCCTGTTACCACAAGGTATTTAATGAACCTGACTATACCATTTTATTTACTGATTAGCTCCCAATGTGAATATAAAAATGCGACATTTTTTCACTGCAACGATGATTTGAGATCCGGGATACAAAGTAGGGAAAAGTTTTGGTGCAAGGATCTGCCTGTGTCTCTGAAGGTGCAGGGTCAGTGATAAAAGGAATGATTGGAATGGACTTACTGGTTGGAAAGTTTGAGAGATGTCCAGCAACAATTTAGGTTCGGCAAATATATTGTAAGCTCAACAGGAAACACGAAACAATCTACTTCCACCTTTCTTGATTCCTAACGGAGTATAACTATTATAACTATAACGGGGTATAACTATATCCTCATAGGCTGGGGAAAGTTAGAACATATTTTAATTAATTTCGCCCGATAGAAACAGACGATATATCTTTAACCACATGAAAATGAGTACCAAAGCTTTCATTATCGTTCACAAGAACCTTAATTTAACTGGAAGCAAAGATGTTAACATGAGATTCGTTTCAATTTCTAACGAATATGAGTGTTTCCGCATGTCTCTCCGAAGAATCTTCAGGATTTGAACAACTTTTTGTCGAATTGAATAAGTGTCAATTCGCCCAATCGAGTGGAGTGACTTATTTTCCACGGTGGGTCAGGTTAGCTTCGACTCGATCGTGCAATAACTGCTACAAACGGAAAATTCAATGTGTAACCGAGATGTTTATTGCAAATACGATGTCACGCATACATTCGCAGGCCGGCTGTATTGAGTTATTAGACGATCTCTGCGCAAGGCATGATCACGCTATTCAAACAAGATAATGTGAAGGCTTTTGAAGCAATAATTCTCCCGGAAGCTCCGTTTCCGCACTTTCTTGATTGATATGAAAATCCTTGAAAAAAATTCAATTTCAGTTGAAGGAACCGTACGCCACACAGTGCTTAAGGCGAATCTTAGTCGAATAAAGTATTATTAGCTCCGATCAAACGTTTCACTGAAACTATTATACATATATACTAGTTGTCAATATATTATAAGTCTCATTTATTTCCGAGTATACATACAATGCTTACAACTATCATTAATCGATGGTTATTCTTAAGTTGTTAAAAAGTCTTGATTAACCTAAGTGTGAATAAAATACTAAAAAAAAAACATCAATTGATTTTCAACAAAAACTGATTATAGCCATGGATGCCACGCCGGATCCATTCGGCATAAATTATCCGGATTTGATGCTAATTGTACAAGAGTTGCCATTTTATTTGATGAAACGCTATCAAAGTATGAGATATTGTTCAGACGATCCATAATATCGTCGACAGCTTTATTCACTAACTTAATTATATTCTCCATTTCAATTTCAGACGATTCAATTGATACAATTTCACCGTTTGTATCCACCACTTGCTTTTCATCCTTCACTTGCTTCTTGTAAACGGCAATAATTTCGTCGCGTAGAATTGCCTTTAAAATTGTTGGTAATTTGAAATTTGGCTGAACGAAACAACGAGCTGTAGCAATCACAGACGCAGTCAATGGCCCAGCTATGCCTATTGGTGATAAGTATTCAGCAATATTCGGAGTCAGTCTAAATGGTACGGGTCTATTGGCTTCTAGCGAGCCGAGAGCGTCGTTTACTTCAAACTTGAAGTATGAGATGTTAATAAGACCCGAGTCCTGATGAACGTACATCATATCAGCGTTTAATCGCGTGAAGTGCAGCGCGTGTTCACACAGGCATGCCAACGATAATTGGAGGGTAAACTGCAAGTATATAGGTTTATCAGGATTCATATTTAGAAGGAAGGAAGGAAATATTATTCACATTTCACTACTATGCGCATGCTCAAAATAATAAGTGTTTTGGCTTACCATCTTCCTGAATTGCCAATAATCAGTCGGTGATCGGAAATTACGGACGGTCCAATCACGCAGAAGCGTCTTAGGCACCATTGTTGTTTGCACTTCTTGTAAAATGTCCCTAAGGACACTGTGTGTGGTTTGTGATCCCCTAGCCTGCACCTCCGCTAGTCGTTCATAATAGCGCGTAATCGGTGTATCATGCTCGATGCCAAGTTTGTTGCAACCGTTCTTATAAATGTCCAGTAAGGATATGCTTGCCGGATTGTCTTCAACCAGTCGCATTTGCGGTGACACTGGTACGACTTTCGGAACGGTTATATGCAGGAACCGTCTTGACGTTTCTTTCTGCTTCGCCAAATAATGATTCAACATTCGCAACAATTGAAGTACTCGTTCTTCTCGCCTAGCGTCAGCTAATCCTGAGTCATTCACAACCAAGTATGGATACACCTTGCCATTAGTACCACGAATGTACAAACGACGGGCAGCTGTATTGTGCTTTTGCACGATCTCTACCCGAGGCATAAATCGCGCGATTCTAATATGATAGTGTGACGGACCCGGTAGCAATAACTCCCCTGGTAGCTCCACTTCAGCTGTTTTTTGGCTGAAATTCGATAGGAATCTACACTTTTCTTCTATCAAAAATGATTTTGGCAATTGCTTGGTTTTCGCTTCCAGTACTTTTATCCATTTCTTCAATTTGTTGATTAAATTGTGTAATTTCATTGCGCCCGGTTGTGAGAAATCAAAATCGTTAGTGAATTGTTCTTTCATTTTTTGGAATGCTGGGTCTTGTACTGTTGCTTGAGCCCGTTTTGCCAAGGAATCTGAAGCCGCTGACATTGAAACTGATGCGGCTGAACTCGAAAGATTTTCTGTGTGGAGGTATAATAAAATTTACACTTTTTCAAAGTATTTTATTAACGAAGGCAACTTACCGATCGCCATTCCGAATATAGACACAAGCTTTTTGACGAAATGTAATGTATGAGGCGTTATTGTTGCATCACTTACAACTTTCCGGTTGTCGAACGCTATTGCATAGCATTTGATCAGCCCTTGACGCAACTGACGCAAGATCTCCTCGTACCAATTCTCACTAAACCAGAGCATTTGGTTCACGATTCCTTCAAGCGAGTTGAGCACAGTGGGGTGTATTTCACGTTGCACATGCATCACCTTGGAGCAGCGCCACATTTGCAACGACGCTTTCATCGTATTTTGCCCATCAGTGGTCTGAGGCTGCTGCCCACTCCCGCTACTAGTCGAACTTTGTTGACTTTGATCTGTTGTTTGCTGTGGAATGAGGAATTGATATCACATGACATCTATATCATTCTAGTTTCCAAGTAATCGTTAAGTATCTTACCGTCCCAGAGCTCTGTAATTTACTGGCGAGTTCAGCGCTTTTATGCTTCTCTCGCTGCTCTATTTTCAAAGTTAAGTACAATGTCCTTATTGGAAAATACACAGCTTGGGGATACATTCTACCAACCTGTAATTAATCCGTCAAATCGCATTCAATAATCAAACAAAGTATATTATACGCACTTGACTCAACAAATTCAGTATTACACTGCCTTCATACTGAACAAGGCAACACAACAACTGAGGGATCCAAGGCAACCAATGCAAAGGCGGTACACCCACAGCATATTTTTCCAAAGAATCCATAAGTGAGCCTTTTGCATCGTCATATGATAGCAGCCACAATACTTTGGCCAAATACTTTCTAGTCTTGCTTTCATTTTGATGTCGACAAGCGTGCAGAAAGCATGTCATTGCACTCACACCTGTGGTCATATTTTTGCTGGATGCTGAGTCACGGGTGAATATTTGTTCTAGATAATCGCCCCAAAGGGCCCAAGCTTTTGTCAGACCATCATTTAATTGAACAGCAGCACTAAAGGCTTTATTTGCATCTTCTGATCGTCCAAGCAGAGAGAGTAATAACCCTTTGAATGCGTAAAATTCAGCCGTCATTTCTCTTGGGAAATAATTCAAGTTGGTTGATTCAATCACTTTAAGAGTTTCATTCAATTCAACGCGTCCTCCGACTGCAGCCATTTGCAGATAGCACTTTATTTGTTGCCTTATTTTCTGAAATTAATTCACAATGTTAACAGTTTTGTAATAATCGACATAAAGTAATCTCTTCAACCTGGA
This sequence comes from Stratiomys singularior, assembly GCA_954870665.1. NCBI lineage: Eukaryota > Metazoa > Arthropoda > Insecta > Diptera > Stratiomyidae > Stratiomys > Stratiomys singularior. Next base: position 3,867,631 of record OX940881.1, on the reverse strand, counting down.
AGCAATCAACGATCGGCACTGATGGGATTGTATAGATCCTAGACAAGGACTCTTGGCAAACTCCAGTTAGATTGTGCTTCCTTGCAATTTTACCGAAATGTATGATTGCCTGGACTGATGCATGGACTCCCAACATTGTATGGTTATTCTGTTCCGTCTGCTGTTCTAAATGTTGCATTATAATCTGATAGTGGTGTTGTCGCCAAGTGAAAATATCACTCCAGTGTGATAAATCGTCGGCTATAACAGGCAATCTGTTGCGCCAAGTCTTTACAATAGCTTTCATATCATGTAGAGCATGTGTACGCATCTCCTGAAGACCTTGATGAATGTTCATCGCCTCTGAGAGTTCCATTATTTGTTGTGCAGCTTGAAGGATCGGCAGATGAATATGCGATACAATATGAGGCAATCGTCTCCATTCGCGCATGCAATGATGTGAAGCCATTTCTACAAATCGTTCAACATTTGACAGTTGTTGTTCTTCTTGGTTGAGCATCGCTAAGAATCCGCGGTACAGATTCAATTTGTAGCCATCCTGTTTGGGATTTGTTTGCTCAACTTTCACCAGAGCTTGTTTCATTAGATTCCAATCCGGAACGCGCCAGGCACATTCTATGATCAGGAACGATTTCTTATCCTTATGAGATTGGGCGTAATCTAACAGAATATCCCATTGATTGAGTTCCTTCGCACAACGTATCCAATGTGTTTCCCACAGCATCAGTTCACTGTTAATATCAATTTGCGCTGGGCAGTTGACCACTTCCTGTTTTAAATTATAGAAGAAATCTTTCATTATACTATTTATAATAGACTCTTTTTTTCTTTCTTTTTTAAACTGTAAAATCCATTATTATTTTGTGCAATTCAACATTCAACATGAACCTCATGAACGAATTTGATCAGATCATCTGTGGGAACGGGAACCGAGTTATATTGGCCCGGCACCAATTATTCCCGTCCGATGGGAAAAATCTTTCAGGCTGAGGTGTATATCATTGCTTTGAGTCCATAATTCAGTAAAGGAAGGGGATACAAAAAAAAAACTCTATCTCAGACGAATTATTCAGCCAGAAAGGAAGCTTCGACATAATTCATCGGTCCCGGACTTTTTAGTGCAACTGGGACCAATTTCTTTCGAGAGGCCTAATAATAAATGTGAAAGATGTCTAAGGTCTTAAACATCAGGGATCCTTGGAGAAATTTCGAGCTTGTATCATATTGCAATAATATTTTGGTTTTCTTTTCTATTCTTTCTCACGCTTCTATATATGATGATGGAAATTTCGGTAACTTTAAGTGATCAGTGTATACGAGTGTACCCACCTGTTTGAATTTCGACATTGCCAAATCATATGCGCCTTGAGCTTCCTCGAAAAATCCCATCTGTTCATACGCAATTGCAGTATTCGTTTCAGGGTATTTTGCATACCTTAACCACAATCCTGCCCAAAGATCCTCTTCTTGAAGTGCTGAATACATTTGTGACAACGGATCATAAATTATTGAGTTACTATTCTCTAACAAATCATAATCAGTTATATCAATGTCCGAGTATTCTTGATATTTTTCTTTTTTTGCAGGCCAGTCGAGCACCATTTCCTCAAGCAGTAAAGTCATTCTATGCCATAAATTGTGAGCTTTGCCCAAATATGTGATGAGGTTTGGTGGTATATAAATTGGTGGCTCACAGTGTGTCAAGGCTTCGACAAAAGTATTTATTGCACTCGGATGGCAATCCTTCTGTATAACATGTGTGCCAGATGATAGGAACGGCACAAGTTCTCTAACTATAGCTTGTTGTTGACCCTCATCTAAAATCGACCACATTTTTGGGAAGATATCGAGCCATATCCTTTCTGCAAGTTGAGTGTCCATGTGACATAGCTGTGCAGTAGCTACCAATAGTTGCTCAGTTCGAATTTTTCGGTTCGCTTCCAAAAACTCCGCTTGGCGGCTTATCAATCTAGTGAGGAGCGCCTGGCGATTCGGAACAGGTCGTTCGCTGTCTTCTCGCCGCGATATATTCGAGTCTACGCTCATGTCCATGTCAAATACGTCCTCTTTATCCTCGATCGATTCGAACTGATCATTCTGTTCATTTTGCTGTGACGTGTAAATAACAAAGTTTTTCTTTTCTTCCGAGTCCGCACAATTGATAACAGATGCAATACTTGGTAGAAGATGCATTTCGTTGGCGTTTTGGATGTGAGTGGTTGTATTTGTTGTAAGAATCAACAATTCAATGCATTGTTTAATCCAATAATGTGGGCCAATTGCATCCCAAGCTTGCGAGCAAATTATGTACAGTAGACGATCGTGCAGTCGACGACGCATCGAGCCGTCAAATACCTCGAAGAATTTAGCTCGGATATGAGGTTGATTGCATCGCAGACCCGCCAAAAAAGCGCCTTCTAACTTTGCCGTAAGTTCTGTTTGCTTCAGTTGATCATCGCGGTAGATATAGTTAACTAGCTCCAAATACTGTGCATTCAACTCCTGATCATCAGCAAAACGTTTCTCTACATAGTGCATCAATTTAACGAGAAGTATCGATTTTTCCCGTAGAGTCGGTGCTTGAGTAACTGTTACGGGCGGGTTTTTGTTTTTCATCCAGTCTTCAATCATTTTCACTATTGATTTTAGAATCTAGAACACACACAAATTTTTGTTAGTTAGTTAACTCGGCTTTCTACATAAATAAATCTTACCTTTGAATCTGTGCATTTTTCAATCAGGCTCACTAATATCTGTCCTATAAACACTTTTCGGATCTCCACGCCCATCACTACAACACGATTTTTTACCAGATCTAAGGATAGAATTAGCAGCTCCAATGATAGGGAGCTACCCTCAGGTTGACCGGCATTTTTGGCAGCGTTCGTATTCGTATGATCCTTCGCCAACCGACTCAATAATTTGATAAACGGTATCACCAGACGATCAATGTAGCTTTGATTGTTAATGCAGCACGCTTTCAAGATCATCAATGTACCGAACAACGTTGATGGGTTAGTTTGAGGCGTTTTGTCGTATGAATTCAAGCCATCCAAAATCATCTTGCCAACATTCGTGTACAATTCATTATCCTCGTGTTTATTGTGCAAATCTGGTGGCATGATACTCATAAGGCGAGATAATAACGCATGCATAAGTCGAATAACTCGTGTATTCTGACATGTAACGCATGATCCAAGGCCTTTGTAAAGTGGTCGTACAATTGCAATAACTGCTTCCTTTTTCAATATTGTCAAGAGGAATGTAAGAAGTTCCAATGCTGTACAAATATTACCAAAGTTTGCTTGTGTGGTTTCAACACTAGCAAACACTTTATCCATCCAGGCAAGTTTCAAATCAAACGGTTGAGACCACACATCAGGTTTCATAGCCATTTTCAACAGCATAACGCATCTTAAAAGTTTGTATTGGGTTAAAAATTTGTTGGTATACATAAACTGGATGTTTTTATGTAGATAAAATATATATCAATCAAAGGCTTCCAAATGTAACTCACCTACGAGATAAACTTTCGCCAGGTGACGCCACTCCCGGAGTAGGCTGTGCTTCATTTATTTGACAAGCCAAACGGATCAAAAAATTCAATACGGTATCACAGTGCGGTTTGTCTATCGGACGACTAGTTGCATCCGATTTCTCTTGAGATCTCGAGTTTCCTGTAATTTTATTTAAAAAAAAAAACGTATATCAAATGTGTAAATCTGAATAAAAACACAAAAATCAAAAGCCATCAACCGATTATTTGTGCTTAATTCTTTGAACGAACAATTTTTAAACGTAATTGATTCACCTACCAGCTACAGCCTGTTGTTGTGGAACATTTTCTCCTGTAGCCATTTTCTTTCTAACTTCGTTCGGATCATCTGAAACTGTCCTTTTTACCGCTCCAGATGCACCAACTTTTACTTCTCCTGAGTTTTCATCATTGCCATCGTTCGCTTCTTCTTTAATCCTTTGCAATTCCCATTTGATGATCACTTCTGCCAGTTCTACTGCAAGTTTTCTATAATCGATCGACGAAGTTGTAGGGAATCCTAGTCGTTGCATATAATTTATCATGTGCTGTACTAGATGATGACGTACTGGATAATAGACCTAATCATATGATACCATTTGAACAACACATCAACAACATTTGAACCGATCAAAGGTTACCTTGTAATGACGAACAATCAATTGCAGAATGTGGAAAAGTTGTTGCATTGAATGTCCTTCTTCAACAATGATCTTTTTGGTCCAATGCGTTAGCATTGTGTTCTCATCTTCCATTCGTAAAGGCATTGCGGGTGTTAATACATCCAAAGCTTGTCGAACTACAGGCCTGGCTTCAAGCGCATGTCCTTTCAATAATGAATGGAAAACTTGTAAGATAATTTTCTTATGAATTGCAAGACGAGCAATTATGTGCGCCAAGAGAAGATGGCCGTGGTATCTGGCTGTTGGATCGACACAGTTTTTACTCAGTAGACAAGGCCATGCAAACGTCATGAGACGTCGCAATTTATTGCCTTGCCGTTTGTTATTCGCATCTCCATCATGGATGTGCGGTGACGCTCTTTCTACCAGAAGGCATGCGAACTGCAGCAGCGCTATTCGTACACAATCCTCGTTTGCAAATGGTTTTTCAGGGTCAAAGACCTGAAAACGATTACAATAAGCACTGTTTCATCTCAATCGTTAGCGAATGCTTACCTTGCTAATAAAAACTGAAACTACATTATTATCATCTTCGTGATATGGTGCCGGAGCAGCACCAATCAACTGGTCGCCTTCACGTTTGTCAAAACTCACGGCAAATGATGGTATCAAGACTATTGTCAAAATCTGTAAGATAACAAATACAGGATGCAAATGCGTTTATTGCTAAGCATGATGCTGAACTTTATCTTGTTTGCGACCAAAAATTCACAAAGATTAGGAAAATCACCTCACCTTAGCTTTTAGTTCCTCTGATAATGCTGGATTGTTAAAGTTATCAACAAAATGGAAGAAAGCTTTACGTTTCCATTCAACAGGATAAGTTTGTGCTACTGTATTTTGTATAAAATCACGCAAAAATTGAAAATCTGGTACGAAGTGCAGACATAGCGCTCGTAGCAATTGGAACAGAAGATCAATTTCGTGAGAATTATTTGAGAAGTGAAACAGTAGAACTTTTCCGACTAAATGCCATAGATCACAAGCCACCGAAAGCTCGATTGTCTGTAAAAATATAATTAAATTCAAAATACTTTAGACGTTAGTCAGGAAACAGCATACGCTATAGAGATCATTTTGCCATAAAAGTTTGAGAGCTGAAACTATTTCATCCTGAGTGGCGAGCCACTGATCATTGAACTCGACCAATGTGTTAATAATTAACGCAGCTTGATGTTGCGCCTCATATCGCTGTTGTCTACTGTACGATTGGAGTGATTGTTGACTACTACAATTCGAATATATTCGTCAAGCTTCTGGTTTAGTTTAGGTTGTTTAGAATGCTTACTTGCTGTGTATCAACTGTATAAGTCGAACTTTGTTTGTTTGCATGACTTCGCGGAAGGATGAGCCGTCTTTGTGTTTGAGCAGGTACAACATGAACCTGAAAAATGTAAATATTACGTAAGTTTTACACGGAAACTTGTTGTGTAGGATTCTCTTTTTCTAGAATTTTGTCGGCCTAGTTAGTCATGGTTCACTTATTTGATATCTTGTATACTTCATATGCAGTTAAAACGTTACAGCGCTGACCAAGTTAATATTCGGTCAAGTAAAATTCGTTGCCTCAAAGGGTCCATTGACAACCAAAGGTAGTAACATTCGAAATATGCCTCAAAATTAACCGTACTTGTTCCACAACCCCGCAACATAATATTCGATCAAAACTGTAATCATCACTTACTTCGACATGTTCGAAACAAATAGTACGAAATTAAATAATCAAAAACATTTAAAAATCCAACAAATTAACTTACCTATTCCATTGTGCATTGGTTACATTGTTGTCTAACATAAACAAATTCACTGTTTCCTTTGGATATCTCAATAAAAACTTAAATAGAGGTTCTCGGTAGGGACAAGAAGGTTCGATCTGTAAAGAATCAAACATTAAATGCAGACCGTTATGGTTTTCATAAAATTGCACGTACTAGAAGACTTTTTTCAGTTGTCAAAACCAACTGACAAAGACTGTCTATGAATTTTGGAGAAGCGGCTGGTATTTGATGGAAGATCCCAATTATTGTTGTAATCTTTTGCTCGTAATCACCTGTTTTTGCAACAGCTAAGAAATTCTTGCCTTTATGCGTTTGTATCGATGTTTCCGACATCTTTTGAACTAGCTGCAATAACTGCTCACAGAATTTCTCGTTGAACATCGATGGGAAGAGTTGTGTCAAATACGATAACCGTTTTGTGCCGTTCAGAGTTGGATTACGATAGTCACCAAGGGTTATCAGTAGAGGACGCATATGTGTGTTAACCTAGGAATATAAAATTCAATAAACATCCTTCCCTTAGTCGAGTCTGTTGCTATACACTGAAGTGTAAGAATGTAACTAAGGATTCTCAATATACTCACGACTTCTTTATCAATTTTAAAGCCCGATATGAATTTTTGCATGCATTGGAATGCGGCTTCTTGCAATTCAGGGTTATTTTTTTCTAAAACTTTGAACAGTATTGAGCGAATCCTGTCGTGGTATTCTCCATCGGTTATATAGTGGCATGCGGCCAAGGCTCGAAGAGCGCTCTTTCGGAGAGGTACTAAATTTGTTACATGCTTATAGCAGTCTAATTTTATTAAAGTTGAATCTTCTGCTTCGCTCAGAGTAATAAGCTCGTGGAAGAATAGTCTATGGAAGTTGTCGTTAAGATCTGAGTTCAGAAATAAAAATGGTTTAATGCCGTTGTATCTTATTATTTTTAGAGCTAAATAAATACCGATCGTAAAAAGTCGAGGTTCCAACGTTGTACAGAATGTGTTTCCGTCCATCAGACCGATTTGCGCACTTGCAGGCTGATGGCGGAATAAATGCTTCTTGGGTGGGATAATATCCACTAAAACTTCGCGATGGGGATCCATTACCTCTGTAACTGTTTTATTTTGCAATTCGGCTATCAGACGCAACGACGCCATTGCTTGTTCACGGACCAATGTATTAGGACTGGTCACTTGGCGCACTAATTCATGTATTACTTCGTACATAGCTTTATTTTGCGTCGCGACCAATTCCTCATTTTTACAATCTTTCAGTGGTTCCATGCATATTCGTAGCATATTCTCTAAATAATTTTTTGCAACATCAATAGCGCCACTAGAAACTTCACCATCCAAATCCATGATCACAAACATAAATGCTTTGAGGAATACGAATAAGTGCTGATACAGCCACCGCATCGCCATGTGTTTGTACAAGCACTTTAACGCTTTACAACCTCCCATTTTTGCATACCACGGTCGCTCGTAACACAGAGCTGACATTCTTTCTGCCAAATATTGCATCAACGGGAGCCGACACGCTCGCTCCTTGTTCCCCATGATTTGGGTTGCCGTCTCTAAAATGAGTACGATACAAAGTTTACCAGGCTTACATAGCTCTTTTTCTTCGTGACCCATGCAAACAGCTAAAGCATCAATCAAAACAAGAGGGTCAATAGAGCTATTTGCTCCGTAGTGCTTGTAAGGAAATGGCCCAGCTTGCTGAGCAATTGCCACCATGGTATAGTGTCTTACAACAGCCACCATTATGGGAAAAACGGATTCACGAAGTTCTTTTGTTGCCGACGCTACAATCATGCCCGTTAAAGCTGTTTGATGAGTTTTTCGCGCTTGAACTTCTTGAGATTTATACTGCGCTGCACGGAAAGTCCCAATATTGCCTTCTACAAAGCTTGGATGCATGAACAGCTTTTGCATCAAGTGCTTATCGCCCTCCAAACAGATAGAAGCCGCCAAGAAACATCTTATTACTTCCCAACTCTGCTTTCTGTAGAACGGATCAGTTGAGTTGGAATTCAAAGCGTTGAACGCTGTCTCAATCACTTTATCCACCGGGAATTCAATTGGCTTTCTATGCTCTTGGAAATACGCGATCACGGCTGGACTCAAAGTATCTTTGTCATAATATTCTAATCTCTGTGGTTCAATCATCATTTTTCTATTGCCTCCACCAAATTTACCAAGAACTCTGAAGGCAACAACAGCAGGGCTGTCTTGATTGCGGAGTGTCCGCCAAAGTGCTTGCATCAGGTCGGCCCGAACAGGTTGAATGTGATCATAAAGGAAGTCTGGTTGTAAATTATCAACACACAATTCCAAAGTTCTAAGGCCCTACGAATTAAATTAAAATTAACTAAGAATTAAAACCAAAACCAATTTGACCGTACGCGGTAGAAGAAACTCACCTGACTTATTAAAGTTATGGATCCATTCAACGCAGATACTAGTGGATCCATCAACATAGGTAAGTAGGGTAACAGTGAAGATAATCGTACTGGGACTGTTAGACACAGTTCCACGAATATATCTTTCATATGTTGCTGGTGGAACCCACTTTGGAGTCGATTCAAACCTTCTAGTAAATTCGGAAGCAATGGTAAGAATTCCTGTGAATTTAAAATTGATAGTACTTTCTGTTTGCCTTTCCATGTCTCTTACCTGATAGAGAAGATCATGACTTCCGCCGCCAATCGATCTAAACAATGCTCTTAACAACAGAAAATAATTGTAAGGTTCCTTTGCAGTCATTGCGAATTCCATTGATCGATTTACAATATTGTGCAGATGCGGCCGCAACATATGCTCATTTTGAGCTGCAAATAAGCTCACACTACCAAATACCAACTTAAAAAGACGAAGATATAAATTAGATCTTTCTAAATTCGAGCCCATTTCTTGCATTCGCTCTAATAAATATTCAACTAATACTGTTGCGAAAAGGGGCGATGTTGCCGGGTTAGCTAAGAATGAGTTCGCAATAACTTGAAGGGCAGAATTCTTATAAATGCGTTCCACCATAAAATCAATTGTCGAAGCAAAAATTTCTTGGAAGTTTTGGCTGTTCATCATGAGAAACTAGAAAAAACAACATAGGCCGTGAATTGAATAAAAACAAATTGTACATTGCAGTTAAAAACATACCACCCCACTGAAGTGTTCTAACACTTCTTTTTCTTCTTTTGATCGTGGCAAAGGACCGGCCATTTTCATTTGGCTTGCATTTTGGCCCACAGTTGGTACATTAATTGTATATATATCAAGAGCTTCTAAAGCCCATTGAACTAAATCAATGAATATAAGAACTTCTTCCGGTTGAAATAGCTTTGTCTGTTGTCCTTGGGGTATGATGTCTGTCAATGGCGACTGGAAGGACCCAATTTTAAAAAAAACCAAATTCACAAGATATAAGTTTATGCTCACCTTGCAGCTTGCACATCCCCATGTAATTGTTTTTATTCCACCAACTAACGTCTTAACTAGACTTCTATATTCTGATACACTCAAATTATTTGGTGGCGGTATTCCAATACTGCTCAGCTTGAATGTTTGATCTGTTGTAGGAGCATCCTAGTGAAATAAATTATAGATTCGATGAATTTGATGTCTATATAGTAGCGTTGTAAAATATTTTACTCGAAAATCATGATATATAATCATGCAAGGAATGGTTTCGATAGATCAAGAATAACGAAATCTTTGACAAAAGTCCCGTATCCCGTAATGCCGAAAAATCCGTGACAAACTACTCAACGTTTATCGATTCTTCATGTATTTTACCTTTAAACCTGATTTGAAGTGCGAGGAAAATTATCACTTTATTCGAGTGGCATTATTTTATCACGTCTAATTGTACGTGTGATATTGACTCGACAAAGGGAGAGTGATCAAAATTTTCTTTGACGAGAGAGCAACTTTCTACGAATTTTTGGTAATCATAACTTATGCCACCATATCAACAACATTATGATTTGAAACCGGTTCCAGGAGTCATTTTCATGTGTCGAAGTACTTTCCTTAGTTTTTAACTAACCATGTCTTCAAGGTTTCTTAACTTATCTAAACAGTAAGCGAAAAACCTGTAATACTTACCAATAGTGGATCTTTCGAGCCCTCTGTTGTGCTACCTTGATTTCCAGTTGTATTAGCCTGCTCCGATTTAATCGATTTCCTGTGAAAAAACGTACCTTAGTGATCTTGCTTTGCATTCTGATTTCCATATCTTACCATTTAGCCATAATCTGTGGCAATTGTACTTTTGCGATTGTTTTAAACTTCAATGAAAATACTTTAAGAAGCGTAATCAACAGATCTCGAGCTTTAGGCGATTCCGAGTCACTTCGTATGCGTATGCAATCCACTAAGTTTAAGAGCAATTTACATGACATTGTTTGAATGCTAGTCGTCAACGATTCATCATGAACATTTTTCGAAAATAAATTTGCTGCTTTCTCCAAAACTTGAAGATTTAAATGTTGGCGCACATGATGAGCTAAGTCAGCTAGCGTTGAATAAGCCAATGGCCGGATAGTGTCGACTGTTACACCTTTTCCAATAAGCATTTCTTCATCAAATAAACGTTCAATTGATGGTACGAATTCTGATGGTACGAAAAAAGATTTAATCACAATGGTCGTTATAAATATATTCACGCTTAATTACTTAATCGCAAGTCAGTGGCGAAGATGTGTCGTGCAGCTACAAGTAATTCCTTTCGCAAATTAGCCGCCTCTTTGGGACATAACTGCATGAGATTCAGCATTCCTTTCACCACAGATGGTGCATGATTTGAAATTTGTTCCTACAAGAGTAATTTATTTAATGAATATTTTCCCAAGTGATTTTTCTTACCTGAAATAAACGAATTATGTAAGCCAAAAATGACAGCGTTTTGATTTGCGCTCCCATAAAGTCTACGAATATTTCCTTATTGAACGAGGGTGAAATCCTGCGAGGAAAAATTAATCCTAAACTATAAATCACTGAAAATTGTGTCATTTACCTCTGTTCTATTGATGGAGTTAATGTAATAGTTTCCATAATGTGAGGAATAAACTCCTCTACATCGTTGTGCACCGTTTGCTTATAAATCTGATACATAAGGACGACGATTATCGGTAATTCTTGGAGTACTTTTAGCGAAAGCATTCCCTTCGGTAATAAGTTATACTAAAACAAGGATCTTTTAAGGCTTCTTATGCACAAACAAAATTCAGAAATAAATACCGCAGGTGATACAGTTCCAGTTTCAGTCTTTTCAATTTGAATTGTTTTAACTGTGTATGCTTCGGAAAGAATTTGTTCCAGATTTAATTCTTTCAGGTCTTTTACGACTATCGGTGCAGACGGCTCAAATATTTTTGACATATGCTTAGGCAACTCCTTATAGATGTCTTTGACGAACGTCAGAAAGTGTTTAATCTGAAAGTTAGGCTACATCACCTGTCCAGAAAAGTTTGGTATGATTGTTTTTAATATACCTCTGTACTAAACGTTGGTCGAAAATGTTTGTGCAATTCGATAATGATGCGAAGACATACTAGCACATTCTCTTCATTATCCGTTGATAACAACTTCAGCATTAGGGAAATGATTGCCTTTACATATTGCCGCAAAGTTTCTGATATGGGAAGACGATGGATCATTTCTAATATCAGCTTCCGCACCTAAGATAAATTGTAATGCGCAGGCAATATAAAAATTTTGAAATTTAATTTTCGTTGAATGTATTGCAGGTAATAATTAGGGTAGATTATATTTGTTATTGTCTAATAAATTGATTTTTCACCATTATTTGGCTGTCATCGCTAGTCAACCGATATTGTCAATGGCAAATTAACGTAAAATGTGTGTTGCAAAAAAAATAGCGAAGAGAAAAAAATTGTTCTGAAACACAAGAGAATCTTGCTTATTTTGCTATTTTTAGTACACAGCTGTGCCATATTTGGAAGTGTCTGAAATTTATTTTATTTTTAAATTTATCAATAAGTTACGAGAGTTTATTAAGCGTAGTATACATTCATCAAACAAAAGAAATATAATCTTTATTTAAAACAAAACTGGTGTCTTCTTTATGGAAGACAATTTTGAAGAATCTCCTTGTTTAACCGTTGTGAGTATTGTTTAAACTTTTTCCTTCACCATCAATACTTATTCTTGACCCAATTGCACTTTTTTAAATGTTCAAAGTTTCGTGGAATTTCATTTTGGTGTAAACAAAAACAAACCAAAGCCACCTGCATAACTTTTTTCTAACTTTTAGGCACTACTTGACGTGTGAAAACAGATTTACTAAGTGAAAAATGTTCTCATAGCCGTGCGATGTATACAAACTACAAATGCATTAAGGTAAGCAATATCTAAGATTCGCCCCACCTATGTTCAAAAAGTATTTTTTGTTTCACCGTTGGATCCGCATTACACATCGATGAATTTTCTCATATTTGTTTATATCGAATGAAGAAGTTATTTGAGAATGCAATACCAACTGAAATTTGTGTAAACAAAGTATACATACATGTTGTGTTGTATTTTCCGAGATGAATTGTGGTTCACCCTCCTGCAGAATTTTAATAAATATTTTCATTGAATGGTCCAGGAATGGTGGATAAGCTGCACTCTGAACAATTAATTCGAAATTCTCGCTCAGTTCTTGTGCTGCTTTTAGCTTAATTTCATCTTTCGCACTAGGATCTGCTAACATTGTCACATAACTACGAAATGTGTTCATTTGCGCCGCATCTGCCTGCGGCACACCCGGGTTGGGCATTTGCACATACCCAACCGACATTTTTCCAGTTTGCCACACTACAACGGCTCTTATTATCAAAAAAATAACCAAATTAATGCAATGAGTAAATATTTGAAGTAGTTTTGTGAAAATTTAGGTTAGTTTTGCAAAAAAAGAATTTCTAGCCTGAATGCCTATTCTTACCGAAAATTACATGCGGCCTGTTTAGGCTAGACGCCCATTTGTTAAATTTTTAATATTTTTACACTTTAAAATCGTGAAACTATTTCTCACTACCAGAAAATTTTTGCTGTTTCGAAAATCTCTCGCACTCTTTATGGAATGGCGTCAGTATTGCTGCCAAGCAAATGACAAACAATTCCCTCCTCTACTGACTTTGACAAGTTTGAAGTTTATCAAAGGCTCCGGCTGATTTGTGGACTATGTGGAATATTATAAAAGCAGGAAAGCAAATAATTGAAAAGAGAAAAAGCACCAACAAACGCACATGGTGGATGGTATTTGGGTTTGTTGATAGTTTTTATAAACGTGAGTTGTTGTTGTCCGAACAGATGTTTCGTCTACAAGAATAATTTAAATAAGTGCAAGAACATGTGGATTTTATATTTTGAATATAAGCGGGAAACATCTTATGCAAAAAATTTCTAGCAGTTGATATGATACGACTGGAATAGAACTTTAACGTTCACGTAAGACATTTAGAAGGGAAATACAACGTTGCGTTGAGCTCTTGTGAGACTTATTTTCACTCAATTCATGGGCGTTTGTGAAAACATGGTACCACAAAATAAAATCGTGGTTTTAAAGGTGCATCTACCTGGCTTACATCCATGTGACGACGTGGGTCGTCTTCATATACCTCTAGTTAGTAACTTCTTCGACACAGACTTAGTTTCTTAGAACATTTCTTCATCTGTGGTACACTTATGCACAGTGAGGAAGTACTCCTGCCTCCTTGGCAACGTTACAGAATCTTCACTCAATATTAGCTCTCAAATCGACTCTCATGCAAATTCCTTTGAGAGTACAACGCCCCTTGCAGACCCAGTAAGGACCCTTAGCTTTCTGGTTTGCAGTCTATTCTGATGCAACCTCCATATTTTTTACTATCACAGCCAGAAAGGGCTTCGATGTATGAAGCTTTGCAAGCTTGATGCTTGCTTTTTTTCCATTAAGTCCCTCCGTGAAATGAAAAAATAAAGGAAATTATTTTCAGTTGTTCTAAGCGATTTTCGGACCAGTGAATGCTGCCGAAGCTCTCTTTATGAATATCAATCTTCATTTGATAAATGCTCCATTATAAACATTAATTACAACTGAAAACAATGAGGCTCAGTTACGGACAATGTTATTAATTACTGATTTCATTTATTCAAGACATAGAAAATACGAATTTATTGTAATGCGAAACAAATCTTAATTATAGGTCATATATCTTGGAGTAGCACTGAACTTGGCATAACTTTTGATAACCTTGTTCACAGCTTCCAAGAAATCCTTTTCGGTTGCAACCTTGCGTCGCGCTCGTATAGCAAACATCCCCGCCTCAGTGCAAACAGACCTAAGACGGACAAACATGAAAATATCAACTTAGACGTTTGATGGAAAATCGAATACCTTATTTCAGCGCCAGTTGAGTTGGGACACAATCGGGCGAGCAACTCGAAACGGATATCTCGCTCGACAGACATTGAACGTGCATGGATCTTGAAAATATGCGTGCGACCCTCTAGATCGGGTAAACCGAATTCAACTTTACGATCCAACCGACCAGGCCGCATAAGAGCCGGATCCAATGTATCAGGCCTATTAGTAGCCATCAAAACCTAAACATCAAATCGTGAAATATTCAATAGGTTCCAGTCAGTGAAATCAATGTTCACCTTTATATTTCCTCTTGGGTCAAAGCCGTCCAACTGATTAATAAGTTCTAACATAGTTCGCTGCACTTCATTGTCGCCCCCGGCACCGTCATCAAAACGAGCACCACCGATTGCGTCGATCTCGTCGAAGAAGATTAAGCATGCTTTCTTAGACCGTGCCATTTCAAAAAGCTCTCGTACCATTCTAGCACCTTCGCCAACATATTTCTGTAAAAAATTTTTCAATCATTTTGTGTTTTTATAACTAACAAAGAAAATAACTGAAATATGCAGGGACTTCGAACTCATACCAACACCTTCTAATTTTTGCAGATTACAGGTATAAACCTACCTGCACTAATTCAGATCCAATAACTCGAATAAAGCAGGCATCGGTGCGATTAGCGACCGCACGGGCGCACAACGTTTTGCCTGTTCCTGGAGGACCGAACAGAAGAACACCTTTCGGTGGTTCAATACCCAAGTTAACAAATTTTTCGGGCTATTATAAAAAGTTAAAATTTAAAACTACATAAATTATCTCAATTTGTAATATTACATGGAGAAGAGGAGTCTCGACAACTTCTCGTAGTTTTTCAATTTGTTCTTTACACCCTCCCACGTCGCTGTACGTAACATCAGGTTTATCTTCCACTTGCATCATTGTTACGGTGGGATCTATTTTCGGGGGCAATGGGATGTGAATTTGGTATTTGTTGCGGTCAACGCTGTAAGAAAATTTCACAAATGAATGAACGCCGGTTGATTAATCATGGAGGTGAAGTTTTTCGATGGGTTTCATTGGTGTAACTACTCATATCGGCCAAATTTTTACATTCCATTTATCCGTGCGCATCACAGGTTTGAATGTACATAACGTAATACGAAACAAATTCCAAACTCACCCAACACGCATTCCCTCTTCAATATCCGTTGGAGCTACCGAGTCAGCTAAATCAACTACGAATTTCGCAAACTGTTTAACATTTATAATATATTTTGGATCATCCGAATCAGCATTTATTATTTTCGTGCATCGAGCAACCTGAAGAGGTTGCTCATTTTGTAGCGTTTGTTTATCCGCCGCCAAGTCCCATAACGCAGGCGGAGCAAGACCAGTATCACTTTCTTTAATACCGGTCAATTCATTTACTTGCTTAATTGCCTTTTGTATGTCTTCTTCGATCGCCTTAATGGCTTTATGGTACTGGCTTTGTCCCTACGAAATTTTAAGGTTAGATAACACAACTCCAACTTGCTCTAATGATTTAAGTAACTTCAAATCATTCTTACATATGTTTTCAGGAGCTCGATATCGCCTTCGTCCAATGCTAGTTGCCCATAAAAATGAATATTTTCGATTATTCATGTTGTCAAAATTAATGATGTACCTTTGATTTCTTTCTCCTCCTTTTCTTCCGGCTTTACCCGACGCATATCATCTCCCAAATGATCTGGCATCTTCAATTATTCAACTTCAACGAAATACCAAGGAAAATTCACGAAAAACGAGACAGTTTCGATAAATTTACTTGAACCCCGCAAACAGCACGGCAATTACAAGCAAAATTTCGGTTTCTTCTTCTTGCTTGTCTAAATGACAACCACGCTTTAAGTTCCATACAAATCGAACAGCATTAACGAACGGCTAGTGACACAAAGGAAGCGAACAACTATTTAAAATGTTGTTCACAAAAAGTTTGTCTGGAAGAGATGGTTTTTAAACATTTTATGTAAGATAAAATGTTTAAAACCCGAGGTTTTGGGCTGTGCTTTGCAAAAAATTCCAAGATTGTTGTAGAACGCAGTTGATTACATAAGAATTGTTATAAGCAGTGAACCATTCACACAAGTTTTAGAGACATATTTTATATATTCATTGTAATTTTAACAACAAAAGTATACAATGCATATATTATACATATCTAATATTAATTATGTAGGAAAACACCGGCCTTTTTCATATAACATTTAATAATAGCTACCAAAATGTTCAATATTTCCTAACGTTACTCAGTGATTTTACAAAAATTACTTTTAAAGTGCTAGAAAGGCTTAAAATGAATCATTAGAATATCTTTAACCATTGATATGCTTCTGAATAAATAAAATTGCACTATTTTTTCTTCCATCACTTGTTCATCCCATCTTATTTATTAAGAATATACCAGGAGTACTGCCAATTTCCCGCTCACCCTTCATTTTCCATGTGTGATAATTAATGTAACATTAATTATTTCAGTGAATTGTTAATTGTTTCAATTATATTAATAATTCAACATTTTCTGCTACAGTCGGAAATGCGACACGTAGGTGATCATTTGAACCTACTGAGTTCAGTGATCATTTACCGTGCAATAATTAATCACAGTCCAAACAAGCCCTAAGTCGTCTTCATATGTTTCTTATAAGCTTATAAGATGAGTGTATTCATCAGGGGAGAATAATACACGATGCCGTGTGCGCGCGCCTTTTTATACTTCATTTTGCTTTCGCTTTGATGTTAACACTTAAGCAGCGGCACCTGATATTAGTTTTGTGGCGTGATTAGCTTGCACCGCTGCGTGAGTCTAAAGAAATTTAACATCTGCAGTGTCGGACGGTACTTTAGCGAATTTCACGAATCTAAAAGAAGCGAAAAAACCAGGGAAGTTTGCAAATTATCAAATTTCTCAGCCGTACATGGGTTAATATTTCAGTTTCTTAGCTTCGACGGCGTGTGAACCAGACGAGAACGACATATTTCCGATTTGCTCTGTCTGTCACGTTCTTATCCCCTTCGTATTCAGATTAAATTGTAAACGTCTCAAAAGATATCTTGAAGATTTCGTATATTTCGTTCGTGTCGCGCTATGATAATTTGTAATTGTCGGCCATTTTGCTTGTGCGGGCAGAATTTGGTCGCTTCTTAAATCGTGTTTTGATCAGTGCAAAGTGTTTAATCTTCCCTTTATTGGGTACAAAATGAATTATTGATACCTCTAGTGGTTAATGCGTATTTGTAGAAGTTTAAAGCAAGTCAAGTTACAGTAATCGGCGACCCAAAGTGAATTAAAGTCAATTTCTTTTGTTTCGTGGCAATGCAGTGACGTTTTCCTTGCATTCGCGCCTATAGACATGAAAAAATACAATTTTTCCTTTACTAAGAAAATGCGCACTTCTAAAAATAGCGTGGAGTAAGTCATGGCAACATATGCAAATTAGCGGAAACGGAAAACAAATTCTCAGGTGACCGCACTGTTTCAGAGGCCCACCGAATTGAACCCGTTCCAATTGTGCATTTTGCAAAAAGAAAGGGTGTCTTGGCCGTTCCCGCCATTGTCGCCGTAGTCACCTCGTCATTCCCTCATTCGGATATCAGGCGGTTTCTGGTGGATAGTAAATAAAAAAAGTAATAGCACTCAAGCGTTTATCGGGCGTCTTACAGCACTTTGAAGCTCTTATGAATATTTAGGGAAAAAATAAACGAAGGTATCAAGAAGCAAGTCGTCGCGGTCTTGTCGGTGGTGATTGTTACGATGAGTTTTGAATGCAGAGTGCAGTGTTGCCGTCGGTAGTTGAGCATAACGTTGAGTGCGCGTTTCCCGCCTGTGGTGTGTTCCGTGTGATAGTTTGGAGAAATAAATAGAACCGTCAAGCATTCTTGAGAAGTTTCTAAAATTAAAATGATTAAACCGGTGGTCGTGATGTGATGAGGGATTTGGATGTGATAAATCAATAGTATAGAAAGGAGAACATATAAAATAAATTAAGACAATTTATTCTACCGTCGTTTGTTGTAGGATTATCTGTACTTGCAAATTACATGACAGGTAAGAAGTGAAATAAAAAGAATTGTGTATATAAAATTTAAATAATCTTGATGCAATAACTTTTAAAGGAGATATTTAACAAAGACTGATTCCTTTCTTCCTCACGCAAAGCACGCACAATATGAATTTATTCTGAAAACTATTCAAACTTTGTGGATTGTAGAGTCAAGTTTCCATAGCTTATCGTTTACAAACAAAGCTATTTAACGTAAAATTAGATTTAGAACAGCCAGAATGACTATTAATGAAAATCGTTGCACAAATAAAAGATAAGAAACATGCCATCAGGTGCAGGCCCCTTGCAGTGTTTCATAAATTTAAATAATTCGAGAACTTTTTGACTGCAACGATGCAAACATTAAATAGCTTTACTCCGACTTCTTATTTAGAATCAATTTCATAATAAATAAAATAAATCTATTTTTTTTTTCTAAATAAATATCATTATTTTCTTATTGTGGATATTTTGCACTCTACTAGTCGTGTCACGTCTGCTGGTTCCTGGTGTAAAAAATTTCGAAAGGGGATAAGGGAACACTCAAGGGCTAAATACGCGAGAATATTCACGTTATGCTGCGTGACTTTCCGGAGACACTTGTTGCGCTGGTGGGTGAGGCTTGGACAATTCATAAAAAAATCATCTCGACGCAATTCGCTTAAATCGTCCATTTGAATGTATCAAAATAGCTCCTGTTTATGAAATCATGCTCCCTAAAATATTCCAGTACTACTCTAAGAGTTTCTTCGTTCTAAACCCTTCTGAAGATCATTGTTTGACGTGCAATGTTGGGATATAGATGGCATGACGATTTGAATGAACTTGGCGTAATTGGGAAAACAATCAATATAATTTGTGAATAAATTTATAGTCTAAATAATATCGTACATATTTATAACAAATAAATAATATCACAATTTTATAATATTTTAATCCACGCCAAACGGTTTCAATTTCCATCGAAATCATCTGTGTATTATTTTGGCGATGATGCGAGTCTAGGGTAGTTGCAGTTCTGCTCATGTGCGTTAAATATTTCTAGTAAATTTTCGTTCCTAACCTCTAGAAACCATTAAAAGCGAAGGGATATCGTTAAAAGGAAATCGTGAACGACAATGATCGACCATGATCACGTATGATAAGTTTTTTCTAGCTCGGGAACCTGTTGCATTGTCTAATACTAAAAAGAACTTAATTTCGTTTGCTCATAAACTCTTATATTTCTGATTGGCTTTTCTAATTGAGCCAACTCTGTAGTACACTGATCCTTAAAGTGAATCAAAGTGATTATTTTGTTGTTGCATATTTGAAATTGTTTAATGTTCATGTTTGATTTATATTAATTTGTTAACTACATGTACAAAAAAATAATTTTAAAGCACACAATTATTTCTTGTAGATAGCTATTACTGTCCTTAAAATTCAAAAATTTCAAGTGAGTGCATTCAGTTGCTGTAGAAAAAAACAAAAAAAAAACTGTTTGTCAACGATCTCCAATTTGTGACTTTTTGAATGTTTTATAGAAAATTTGACTTAAAATTTTTGGTAAATTTTATTCGCTTTTTATAATTGTTTGCACTCTACTAGGTTTCCATTTCGTTTTAGTGGTCTAAATAGTGAAAAAACTTGATAATGTTGAGTTTGCAATGATGCAAACTTCAAACATCGCAATTTTGTTGAAAAAAACCTATGAACATTCAAAATTGCTGAAGGGGCATAAAACACTGCCTTTTGTTATTAAGTTTTTGCTTTATTTGTGGTATTTTGCCACATACATATTTTGCTACAATTTTCCGTTCCACGCAAAATACTAGACAGAAAAGAAATGACTTTGTACCCGCATTGGAAGTTACCCAAAACTGTGGCTAGAGAATTGACCATCTTCAGCTCAGTGTCATTAACTCCAATGGAAACTAAATCTAACTTTATGGACACTAAATCGATATCTACCAGCTTCCTATCACTGTTCTAAGGGACCACCAGAACAAAAAAATACTATCCATAAACGATTTGTTTACAAAAAAAACCTTCAACAACTTGCAATGTTCATAATTTATCCGAATTTAAAACTCTGCACGTGCTTGTTGGTTCCATTCATAGGCTTATGCCTACTCCTTAAAACTTTTCTTTACATTTTTTACTATTTGAATGAAATGTATCTGATGTATGCTTGAGGAGGGAAGGTTGTGTATTTATTGTGATAAGTTAGGCAATTGAAAAGTTGAAGATTGGTAAAGGAATATTTGCTGAGAAATTTGGATTGCAATTTGGATGTTTATTCATTTTTATCCGAGAAGAGGATCATAAGGGGATGATAAAATAAATAAAAAGTAGTAGGTACTTTTCTACTTTAAAAATTTATAGATTTAGAAGAGAAAAAAATTTTAAATGTCAGTCCAATAAATCGCAAAAATCGAAATTTGAAAAGTCGACATTGCGACTGCATTGATTTTATACACCTAAGAAAGTGAACAAAGAAAAAATCGATATGTTTTTCATGTTGCCTTCTGGTACTTCAAATACTTATTTCAAGAGACGAGAGTCGTCCACATGCTAGTAGCTCATGTAGAAGTTTCTGAAGCTTTATTATTTAGAAAATACCCGTCTTGTGAATTATAGAATAAAAATCTTTGTTGGATGCGATTCGGCATTAGCTTCGATCACAAGTTCTCCGACGTTTCTCTGTTGCATTAAAATTTTGATGATGTTTAACTTTTTTGGTTGGTTTGGTGTGTGGGGGGGGGGGGGGATTCATGCTTCACCCTGTTTTTTACAATTTTTCCGACCGTAGGTCAACTTCGTTTGTTGCTTGAAATTAAAAGGAGCAAAAAATGCTAATTAAATCATCTGCTTAGGCTACTTTTTGATTTGATTTATGCCTCCGGAGATTCTCAAATACTTTGCCATCCACCAATCGTTTCACCAATTGGTATAAACAATTTTTTAAGATTAATCCTTGAGACCAAGGACCGCTTTAGGCTGTTGCGCTGTAGATGATGATGATATCTATAAGAACCTAAAAGATATACCTTCTAACCCATTAGTTGCATTGAAATATGAGCTCTGCAAGGGTTTCATTGTTTTTGTTTTTTTTCGTGGCTTGATAACCCACATCTTTGACCACCCCGCAAAAATTAGGATATCTTAGCTGTCCCTTCTGATTTATCCACCTCCAATTGTGCCTTGTGACCATTTGTTTCGATTGTTGCAGATCTCACTTAATTGTCTATTGTATTTTCGCTCAACGATCTTAGCAACTCCTTCGGGATGGCATTATGCTATGGCTGGAAACTGGAAAAAATATATTTATCAAAATGCCATATATTAGCTTCAATAATATTCATTTACAATAGAAACTATTGCTTCTGAATTTGACTGAAAATCGGCGGAAACATTTTTCTCACACAATAAATATAGTATCAATGTCTTCTTTTGACATCCGTGGGGTTTTTGAATGGCTTTGAATAAAGAATGAATTTTTTGGTGTGCCTCGATGATGTTTGCTTCAGATTCATAATATTTACTTGGTTATTCCTGAAGTTGCAGCCCAAGTGCTGGTATTTTTAATGCGATGCCTTCGCGTCGTCGAATTGAATATGGAATTCAGATAATACCAATTATGTGATAATTGAAAACGCGTGGTGTTATGAGAAAAACTATATAAATTGTTCAATCAATGTGACTTTTCGAATGGCGAAGCTGATTTGATGCTTATATGTCAAACGATGATGAATCTCCCCAACAAAAGGGAAAGGACTGCAAGAAGAGGCTAATGAGCACTAACTAGCCCCGAGCCGAATGAAGAATCGAAGGGCAGTACCTTATTTAGCCTCATTCAATTTTCAATTACATTGCGATAGAAGTCGAAGGGACATGGATTATATAGTGCCTATACCAGCAGAAACGGCCGGTATGAATCACAACTACGAACCAACCAGAAATCGCAAATTTAGAAAAGCAAGTGTCGTTACTGCAACGATGTTCATATGAGACAAACTTAAAGGAATGTCGAAATTTGCCCCAAGGAACATTGAAGAGAACCACAGATAGTTAAAAAAGTAAAAAAAAGAGCTCTGATAGAAAATTGCAGAAACCCTTCTTTTCAAAAGTAACCCCACCTTCTAGAATTATATAAAAACGATCAATTCACATCACGCGTAAAAGATGAAAACTGTATATAATACAGAGTATAGGAATATAAAAAACACCGGAAGAACAGAGATATTACAGGCAAACAGATAATGGTCTCTGATCAACACATATCGTTCACCACTACATTTTCTCATCAACCACACACCTGCTAATTTGCCTAATGAAGATCGCATAGAAATAGTATGACAAAAGCGTTTTAATTTATAAAACTTAAAAATTATATACTGCAGAAGTAGTGAATATTTTTGTGCCGTGGGCCAATTTGTTATCCTCCCCCGATTCCTTCGGGAGTTTCTATTTTCTGGGTTAATCTTTTTTTTTCAGGTTAATCTAATCGACTTCTTTGGGCATTTAGCTGATGATGTTTTAATGTACGAACTTTTATTTATGAAAACGAAGACCGTAAATTTCGTATTTCAGTTAATATACAGAGCCGGAGAATTAAATTAGCACATAAAATTTCTAATAATCCTGATTGAAATAACTTATATATAATAAGCAACATATCAATTTCTGAGATTATATTTGGCAAGGAATAATGTTGGCAGGAAAACTAATTATGCGTGTGCAAAATCGTATCAGCGATTGGACAATAATGTGAATATGAAGAGCATCAATAAATTACAATTTGTCATCTGGCATATTTACCGCCGGCATGCAAAACGCGCTAATATGGCGCTAGTATCTCTACACATGAACGATGCGAGTGGTTGTATACACAACATACGGAATTCCCATCTCTTGACACAAACAGTTGCCGATAAATACCCAACTATTATGACAGCTGGCAACGCCTTAGCTATAGTCGATTTGTTGAGTGAGTCACTTGGTCACAAAATGGCTGCAACTTCGTTGTTCTGCGATGACTTGTTCGGTGGCACAAGAAAAATTTTTGCCGTCGGCTCTGAACTTGCTGGTTTCGTGCGAATAGAAAAATTCAATTTTAATCGCGAAATCAAAGAATTTCCTGTGCTGAATACGATTTTTCGCTGAGACTTAGCAGTCGAGTGTGTTTTATAGTGAAATAAATGACGTACAATTGAAATAAAATGTGGAATTACTGATTTTGAATGGTGACTTTTAAATACGCAACGTCGAAGAAAATCGCCATCGAACCGTTTTCATTTTGTGTGGTGTGGATTTTTATTGATTTTAAGCAATTAGATTATGGTGTCGTACTAATTTGGTCACACGGTGAAATACGGTATCTGCGAAGGCGAGAAATTTTCTGTGTGTTTAGTGTAGGAATTGATGCAGAAGTAAGTAAAATGTGACTTATGAGCGATGTGGTGTCATGATGTCGGGCCGTCGCATCCACAACCATCGACCCAGATTCACCGTAATAAATGTTTTCTCGATAATTTCTCCTTAACGTTGATTAACTTCTTATCTTTGCATTGCGATTCTAATCGTGCATTTCGATGTCTGATGCACGGTGCAAATGATTCTTACCCGATTTATTGGAAGCTACGTTTTCGGGGACGGTAAATCCGTGGCAAGGTGTCAACGGAAAGTTGATATATGATAAGAAACCCAATTCAACTTCTGCGAAGTTGTGATCGAAGGAACGATTCCTAGAAATGTCCTGCCAAAGTAATTGTTATTTGTGCTCGCCTTGCTGATCAATAGCAAATCATCTATGCGAAATCAGTTTGATCGGCGTTTGAATAATTTGTTAGATGGAAGTTTAACGAATGAGAATGATTTATCGTCGGTAAACGGAAACTTCGCATTCGGCCATCCACTTTGGCTAAAACCCTGCCGTCCCCTCGAATTCCATCTCGCACTACCACAGCTCCCAATCAATTTTAAACACTTTCCTAAATACTCTAAAAGCAGAAAACACTCGCTCACACGCCGTACGGCAATGCCCCGTTCGACCGCTCACGATTCAATACAACTCGAGCTCACATTGCTTGAGCATTTCGAGACATATCATACAATATACAATACAATTTACAAGTGCTTATAAAGCAGTGTTTACGATAAATAATATGCCATCAACGGCATCGGTTCGGTAAAATAAGTGAGTGAGCTCGGAGAAAATTATGCAAAGCTTGATATTTGTGTTGATGGGTGGACGCATCGTGGACGTCGTCGTCATCGGCTGTGCTTGCTTTATTTCCCTGTCAGAGTTTCCCTCGTCTTTAGACCGATCTGGTTTACAGTAGCTCTTGGGAAAAATGGTCTCCAAAACATTCCAAGCCTAAAATTGCAATGCTTTCGGATAAAATTTAAAATGTTTGCATTCCTGCCAAAAGGTGATACATTTTTGAGCAACAATTTGGTACTTCAAGCTGACAAAATGTAACAAAAAGATAATTCGCTTAAACAAGTTATATAATCAGAAATTTTTTCGTACCTTGCAAATTCCGATTCAAGAAGTTCCAGCTATTTATTTAAAAGTCAGCTAAATGTATCATTTGAATGCGAGCACGTAAAACAACTGTGTTAATTATTAATGGATTTTATTTAGTTAATATAACCAATGTCCGACCATAAATCGGTCTATTGTATAAAAAAGGTCACAGGGAACGACAAAGAATCGTCTCGCACATATAACAAAAATTCAAATGCGTCTTAATAGCATTAAAAAATGAAATTCATGCGAAAGAAATATATTTCATAAATTATTATTAAATATTTCACAACTTGCATAGTCCTGGCAGTGTAAACTCTCATGTCTTGACCTCCCGTATATGACGTCTCACAGCCTCGGATTGCATCCTCTTCACGGAATACGAGTAGCGAGTTTTAGGAATTTCACTGCTCATAGACATTTTCTTACTAGGGTTCTCATTCGGTCCAGACCACATTACAGACCACTGACATATTTCATAGATAGAAAAAATTAAACTAAGGTTAAACAAGATTACAAAAATCCTTAGATCATGTGATGAGCAATTTTAGTTTTTGATCGAAATTTGTTTTTTTTTTTTTTTTTTTTTGTTTTCTGGAAAAGGAGTTTGAGTTGGAGAAAATTACTAGAAACTCGTAATATGAGATAGGAAAAAGAAAATATAAATATATCCTGTGTGTGTTTTCCCGTGTTTAGCACTTCCAAACTATCCGTTATGCTTTAGTAAGTTGCTCTCTTCTTCAGTGTCAATAATTTTGGGGTCTCGCGAAATATGTATTTGTCAAAATAAAACAATATATAGCATTTTAAATGAAAAATCAACAAATAAAGGATAAAAACATTATTTTAAAAATTAATTTTATTTTCCTGTAACCCAAAATATCGATTCTATCATTCTAACTACATTTTTATTTTCATTCTGATAAAATAATTTCCAAAGTCCTCCTCCGTCAATCTCCAATTGATTTTTCTCTTTCAATGAGAATCTCTTTTCCCGAAATTATTCTAGGAATCACCAAGATTAGGGGCTCTCTTTGGATTCTGTAGCGTGACTTTTTGTAAAAACTGAACTATGACTGGGAAGCTAAGGCTCAAAACTCGTTTAAACTGTGTATAATACTGAACCGGAAGAACAACAATTAAAAAAATATCTAGCAATCAGACACAAGTTCCCTGAATATTTTAAATATTAATTATATATTCCGTCCCCACTTTGTTGTGTTTTATAAATATCAAAACCAAGAAAATTCTAAACATCTAATTGTGAATAAAATGCAACAAAAGATGATTGTTTTTCTATTGCATATTGCAAATTAAAGAGCGTCTTTTATAGGAGGTAAACAGTAGTAGTTATGTCAAAAGATAATATAAATTCGGTTATCGTGAACGATATTTTCGTAGTGGAAGAATGTTTGCTGAGTAATTTTTCTTTACATAGTGAATAGATAAATGTTCAAATCTTCAAAATATTAAATTCAGCTTAGAAATTTTGTTAAATATGCATTTATTTCCATATGTTTATCCCCAAAACTTGAAAGATTTACATATTTGCGCAAAATGTTTTACAGTACCCCAATACCCCAATAGTGAGGGTTTCATTTTCCTTACCTTCGCAGTAGATGATTCATATTTACTATTTATTTTTAAAATAGGTCGTTGTAATGACATGATTGGGTGGGTAATAATTTCCTTACATGAGACCAAACTGTCAAAAAGCAACATGATTTTAATATGTTATGATTGTGTGAAGCTATTCACAGAGAGCGGCCGGATTAGGGGAATGACAACTACTGGTTGTTGTTTTACGATAATATGCACACGGCTTTGATGATTGGTGAGTTTTTTATCATTCATTTCGTTCTGTTTCATTCGTTTCGTTCTTCATAAATTTCACTTGACTCCGTGTGACTTTTGGTTCGGTCTTAATTGTGGTCCAAATCGTTTCTTATTATTGTATTCTACGTTTTTAAAAAATATCGTAAGCTACGTGACCAAACATTCCAAATTCTTCGTGCTTGCAGGAACAAACAAACGCGAGGTTTTGGATGTCGTAATCGGATCTGCATCCCTTACTATATCTGATGTATAGCAAATAGCATAATTTTTATCTATTTCATTATTTTCGTAAAGTATTTTAAAATTATCTTTGAAAAATTAGGCTTAACTAATTGCTCTCATACATAAACACCATTAGTAATCTTTCTTAAGCAAATTATTGTGGTAATAACGCATTGATCAAAAAATTAGCAACACATATTTTTTCCTTAATAAAACGAAGCTCGATTCCATGGACTCGAACTGTGCTTGCCTCTTAATAGTTATGTCGTTGCTGGTTAATCAGTAGTTCGTGCTACTCTTCGTTAACTGGCTACCTGGTGGCGCTCCTCGTCGTCAAATCGAACTCGATATCATTCAACCGAAATACAAAATTATTCTTCACCGGCACTCAAAACGTGTACAACACATGGACAATTTTATAATTCCGCAGCCTCTTGCCAGGTGAAACTTGTTTTACATTTCTACATTTTTACCTTTTCATTTGCTATGTAAAACCTTACTGTACCCACGTTCTCTTGGTATTGAGCCGTCTGCACTGTTGAATATTTTGGTTACTGATCGCTGGCTCTTGAACCAAAGCCAGGAGCGAAGCACAGGGAAATTATCGTGGCGCGCTACAATTCGAATTCCACTCGCGTTGGTAGTGGTGGTTGGTGGCCAATATTGTTGCTATTTTACTAAACAATCGTTAGTCGTGTTAAGTTTTAAAAATTTCCCTATTTCCAATGTGATACTTTTAGTTGGCCATGTCGCGCTAATGCAAGAAAAGATAATGCAAATGTGTAATAGAAAACCTTCACTTTCAGTATGTATTATACACACAGTTGGTAAAAGTTTGTAATCGTACGAGTAATGTATAAATCGGAAATTAGTCGTGTAAGATCCAATTTTCCAGAAAGTTTTTTATATGTAATTAACAAGACGATTAACAGCTTATTCGGCTTATTAGTAAACTTACTATTAACTACCTGTTAACAAGGGTAGGGATCGGAAAAATTAATCTGGTATCAGCTTTTAATGGAAAACTTTAAATTTCGTAGTATACATGAAATAAACGCGGCTTGATCCCTTCGAATGGAAATGATGCCGATCGCACCGCGATAATGTATAGTTTGTATGTTGGCTTTATATTCCATGTTAACATAATTCTCCTTTTGAATTTTTGCTTTTGCAACAGCAAAAGAGAGCAGGGAAGCAATTAAATGTTAGACAAATTTAACCTGTTTAGTAGCGAAAAGCTAAATTTTCGCTCTCAGGTATGTTTGAGGCAGAACTGATAATTTTGTTGCCCTCGATGGGATGGTTGGGTTCGTTGTTAAATCGTTTGTGGGATAAGGTTAAGCCGTATATCATATTATGTTACTAAGTGTACGAAAAAAATTCATATTTACGATTTAGGAGCGTATCCCCGTCCAAAGGAATGAGACAACGCATACAAAACTTCAAAATCGCAAAAAAAAAACTAGAAACAGATATTGTATAAAAACAAGTAAGTGATGTTGTCCAGCGCCAATTAGAACATGGATAATTCATTTCAAGGGAATGAATACAAACATCTGGTGACTAAAACACTATTTGTGAAAAACTTTAGATGTGTTGAATATGACCTAGTGATCTCCTTTGATTTAGAGAACATTCTTTGATTCCAAAATACGTTTAAAAGGAGTTCTCGTTTGTAACAAGACTGCAAATGAGGTGAAAATCTAGCACGTTTATGAGATTCTTCTGAAGTAACCCAATCTGATATGAGAAAAAGGCTCATGATGACTGTCTCGCCTAAGGAAGACACACGAGACAGGAAATGCGTAAAAATGAGACCCTGGAGCTGGAAATTTATACGATACATTGTCAGTAATTGCAATAAAGACTTGCTGAAGCTCTGTTGAAGACATTGGATGTAAGCATCTCAATTCAAGTGGACCCTATCGTATTGCATAGTGTCTACTGTTACATTTGTGGGTGTGAAGACTATGATCTCGAACTAAATGGCTGCTGATTGGGTTGGTGGTAGGCCCGATCTAACAGGAATCAACCAAAAAATTATTCTAAAACATTATTGTATCATTCAAACTGATAAAGCACTAGGCCCGAAAACATCAAAAAAATTAACCATAAGAAAATGAAGGAAAGAAAAATAATTGTTTTGAACGATGAAGAAAAACAATCCAATTAATTTTCTGTAATTGTCCCACGTTTCTCACGGGTGATTGAGGAAGCTGTAACGTAATTAATGTATCACAAAATATAATGAAAATTTTGTTTTATATTTTCAGTGAATTTGCTTTTTAACCGTTTTTTATTTTTATAAAAATTATTGAATATGTTGCACTTGAATTATTATTCTTTTCAGGAGTATAATTTCGAGCGATGCGTGATTCGTCACAAGAAATCAGTGCTCAAGTTTGGCGAGAATGGATCCTAGAAGCAATAAGAAAAATCCGATTCCAAAAACAGCGGCCAAGTATTCAACGCATTTGCCAGGCGATAGGAAGCCACCATAAATTTCATGAGGATATTGTCGCAGAGAAATTAGAGGAAGCAGTTGAGGCTGGCGCTGTTGTGAAAGTTTACAATAAGGGATTGCATTCATACAAAGCTCCGATGGCTCGTCGTCGTATTGCTGTGACGAAGAATTCTGATTTACGTAAACTTGTGGCGGTTGCTGTACGCGAGCTTGGTGAATGTGAAGGATCCTCGTTGAAAACAATTGAAACGTACATTCAGAAGTCAACCAATGTTGAGCTGGTAGCAAATGTTGACTTTAAGCAAGTCATTCAGAATTCAGTGCAGAGTGCTGTGGAAAGCGGGTATTTAATACAAGAGGGGAAGTTGTATAAATTTGGTAAAGCTTTAACGACTCCGAAACGAACAAAAGTACGTAAACCCCGAGCAGCTACAAGCATGACACCAAAAACAGATGAATCAGTCGCAAATGTAAGTAGTGAATCCCTTTTTTCTCGATAGATAGAAGATAGAAGTAAATATATTTAGATTGTTCTGTAAACAGACGCACGTTTTTTGCAAAAGCTAAAAGGCAATAAAGTCATTGTAGTGCGGTCGGTCACACCAATAGGAATAGCTTTCTCAAAACGTGTGGTACGTACACAGAGAAAATATTCTACGAAATTCGGTTTACATGTTTGATTTTCACCCATATTTCTATCCAAGTTAAAAATAATCGATTGTTCAGATAGTTAGATCGTTCAAATCGAACGAATAACTATTCGTTCTCTATACCAAGAGAAAATTAGAAATCTTATTGGGTTTGCCCATAAAATCTGATTTAATGTGGGAGAACTAATCCTGAGTAAAATAAAATTTAAATGCTTTCCCAGCCGTTTTGACATTAAAAATATACTATTATTACTATCGGTATTGGTTGAACATACACATATTAAGCGTTAGCGGACTTCCTTTTAGATTACACAAATTCACATTCAGAAGTCTTTACACCGAAAAAGCTTTATTGTTTTTATACGTAAACGGATAATTCGAACGATGTTACCCTATGGTGAAGCAACAAATCGGGGAAGGTAGGACAGTAAAAGTTGAAGACACAACGTTTGAAGCGTTATTTAGTGAAGATTGAAGCCAAGCTATGAGGAGTTCGTCGAAACTTTGTGAGTGACTCAATAAACGACAAGAAAATTGAGTTTCGTGTGAACTCAACCCAAGAGAACTAGTGCATCGTTTTCTTCGTGCAAATCGTTTGAAAAGCATAAAAATGTTGAGGTTATTTTTAATTTTTTTTTAAAAATAATATCGAAGAAAAGATCGGCAACCGAAAGCACAGAAGACAATTGCGTCAGCCCGGCCATATTTTGAATCTCCATGGCAAGAAACTAGTAATGCGAATTACATGGAATCTGCTTTGAGCGATCTACAAATGAGCTCTTCCACTGTACCGAAATCTTAACTGTCCCAAAATGCCACAAGACGTCATACTTCGCCGCTTCAACGATCAGTCACATGTTTTAAAAATTGTTAAGGAGACATTTGAGGTGCTTTAATGGGGTGCCTTATCCTCTCGAATTTACCCAGGTGTTATTTCTTAAGAAGAAGCCAAAATTAGGTCCTCTTCTGCGGGAAAATATTCTGCAATATGTTAGCAAATACGCTTATGACTCTTCTTCTAAATTACAGAACACGCCTCAACTATTCTCTTTCAACCAAATCTTCTAAGATGTCTTTCGTTTGTGAAATGCCCCGTAAAATAGAAGAATGGGTTGAATGGGAACAGCTCGGCTAGTTTATCTTGGTGTTCATGCCCAATTCCATGGACATCTTGTGTTCCTTCGTAGAAGATTCATGAGATTGTAGATGTCGCTGCTGTGTCTAATACAAAGTAATTTCATGGCTAATCCGATTGTTCGGAAGAGGATTATCTTACAAATTTATTTGGCAACAGCATGTTAACAAATGTTGAAATGCAGTTTTTTTAAAGTCAGGAAATGTTTATACAAAATCAGCGACAATTTCTTTACAATGTAGAATTTAAATGGTGTAAAATTTTTGAATTATTATGTTAAATATTAAAAATCATTATGTTAATATTTGTTTGTTAATTTCAATGATTACCAATTACCAATTATTACCAATAGGAAAGCGCAGAATCTATTTGTGCTGATTGTGAAGGAAATTCATCAGCAAATCGCAGTGGCGTTCCAGAACAGTTGAGTTCGTGTCATCTTTGCGGCATGGCACTCCATACTACCTGCGCGAACATTGCAAGCAACTGTAAGAATCATGTAATGCTATCAGCATTGGTAGCCAAAGGTAATAAATGGTCATGTAAAGAGTGTAAAAAGTGTGATGCCTGTGATGACTCTGGCAAAGGCCCTTGCTTGCTTGGTTGTTGTGGTTGCGAAAAAAATTTTCATTTGACCTGTTTGAGTCCTGTGCCTGAGAAAAAGCCAAAGTGCCCGTGGAGGTAAGAATCCTGGATAAAATGGGAAATTCGATAATGCGGTTTATTAACAAAAAAACACTTTATTTCAGATGTAATTATTGCTTAGAGCATCATGATAATGTAATGAAGCGATCGGCTAGTCGAAGTATAGGAATGGAATCGGCTATACGGCGAAAAATATCAAAAGTCCGTGAACAGAATAATAGAAGGTAAGTGTAATTTGCTTGGTGAAAAAAATAATGCGGCGGGTATATGGTTATCTTGAATAAATTTTACTTAGTAGCTTTTATGGTACATGACTCAAAACTGTTTTGAACCAAATACGAAGGAGGTTCAAAAGCTCGATATGTGTTTGTTCTCATGATTTGAGGACGACGATGGTAGGCCAAATGAGCGGTCTCCCGAAACGCAATCAAATTGGGCTATTTCTGAAGCAGTCTACAAACGCTGGTAAAATGGGTCATTTACGGCAATTTGACAACCGTAAAAGAGTTTGGACAAGTTTTTGTTAAGCCAGGTTTCGATTCTCAAATCTTTTCTAGGTGACTAGGGAGGTCAGACAATTGGTCAAAACGACCCGAATTAAATGAAAGAAAAGGAGTTGAAAACGCCGGCCACACACATCTCTGATGAAAGTATTGATGTATGCAACTTACACTCCGAAAATAGGGATTCAGATCTTTGTTCTTTCCCAATGAAATTTAGTGTTTTCGAAAGAAGTTTCTAAGACTCAATTGATTTGCCTTTCAATCAAAATCACAGGAGTTCTGAAAGATAATATCATGGTTTTATCCCAAAATGGCGGGATATTATCGCTAATAAAGAGAATATTTTGTTTGATTCATTTTCAAAGTATAAGGAAATCAGTCGAACTTGCCAAACAACGCTTCAAACTTATCTAATTTAATCATATTTTACACTTTGTATCAGACTTTATAAAACTGATACAAAGGTATGCTTCAAATGTGGTCCTCGAATAAATCATTTTGGGTTTTATTGTCAGTAGTAATTGTAGTAAAACAGAATATGACAACTTTTGATATTAATTACATTTTAATGAAACAGCTATATGATAATGTGATTCACTCTTTTTCCAGGGCTGTTGAAACATCTTGTGATGATCAAACAACACCAGTTTCTTCACTATCTCAAAAGAGTATGTCAAGACGAGCCAGAGTACCCCCTATGAATCTATCAGAGGATTCCGACGATACTGAAGATAGGCAACCGAATAATGTGGAAGACGGCAAGCAAATTTTAGTAGCAAGAAGCCAAAACAGCACTGCAACGAAACCACCAACACCGTCATCATCCTCATTGCAACATCAAATACCAAATACAAGTAAGAAAAAATCTTCAAATCTTAATAGTGATCGAAACAAGCTAGATCATAATTCCATTCTTGCCTCTGTTTCGCTTCAAACTTTGCCTAATGAAAATGTTAACATTGAGATGCATTCAAACAAACTAGGATCGACGACAGAGAATTTGAATCATCCTGATCGCATTTCAAAGGAAAAGCAGAAATTTTTCAGACATTCAGCGTTTAATAGTGGACGTGTAGCGAAAAATGCTACAACTGGTACGCCAAAAACAAGCAATAATTCACGTTGTAGTACACCTGCCACAATAACAGGGGCAAAAAATAAAGGAACTAAAGACAAGCAACTAAATGATAACATTAATACGAAAAGTAGGCATAACGAGCAAAAATCTTTGTCAGAATCTTCTTCGTCGTGCTCTAGTAGCGATAACGATGACGAAGAAAACGAAGAGGATGACGACGAAAGCTCATCATCCGATTCATGTACTTCGAGCAGTTCATGTTCTGACTCGAGTGAAAGTTCCAGTGCATGTTCCTCGTCGGATGATGATGAAGATGACGAAGAAACTGACAAAAACGAGTCAAAGTCCGAGGTTTCCGCGATGCAAGGAAATCAGTTGATTCCGCCCAAGCAACCTCAGTTTAAAACGCAAGTTGTCAAAGACAACCCGTTTCAAGCTTTTGGAGTAAATATCAAGGATGAAAATTGGGGTTTTGCAGCTGAAGCAAGAAAGAATGTTGATATATTTTCCACAGGAAAAGGAAAGGAAGCCAAATCGACCAATGCATCTACACCACAAACGCAGAATCTTTCGACAAAATTAAATATTAACACTTCGAAAGTGAGCAATAAAAAACAAAAGAACTCACAGTTGAAAGGTCTGTTCGATGGACTTTCCCACATTTTTACAACGTCTGATTACTCACGAGCGAGTATTAAAAATAAAGACAAATTACTCACAGTATCGACTCCAGAGTCGAGTAATTGTAAGAAAGAGGTTCTCAAAGAAACAAGAAGCACGTTTAGAGATTACGAGAAGCAACGCATTTCGGAGGAAGGGCAGAAGCGGCCGGAACAGGAACAACCGAAAAAGACTGATAATACTGCAGGTAGTATTAA
The DNA here is from genome assembly GCA_954870665.1 of Stratiomys singularior. Classification (NCBI taxonomy): domain Eukaryota; kingdom Metazoa; phylum Arthropoda; class Insecta; order Diptera; family Stratiomyidae; genus Stratiomys; species Stratiomys singularior. The sequence goes on along the minus strand of OX940881.1, from coordinate 3,833,288 downwards.
GAATCGAAGTTTGCCGCAAAAGGTAAATAGCCTGAATGTTTCCTCGAAATCAACTGGCAGTCGAAACGCTGCTGGAACAGCGCTTCAAAACACAAACATTCAACAATCAACTAAAAAGCGAATCGCACCCATTATTTCAATGCCACTCGAGCAAAAACCAATCAAAGAAAATGCCTACTCTAGCGATGACGATTATGTTCCTTATTTAACTCAAAAAACAGTGATTCGATCGCAGAAACTCGAGTCGACTATATCAAGCGATGAAAATGATGATGAAGATCAAGACGAAGATGATGAGGATCAAAGCGATTGCAATGAGGAAAATGATGAGGAAGATGTTGACCAGAAGGACAAAGATCAATTGAAGCAACGTCAATTACCCTTCGGTGGTGGTTTTTCAAATGTCACTAATCAACTTGATTTTGCATCGTTGAGTCAGAAAAGCAACATGTTCAATATTTTTGGAATGAATAATATCAATTCACCAGCGCCATACAACAACAATAATCAATTTACTATGGGTAAGGAATTGCGATACATTAATTACCGTAATTATTTACTCATTCCACAATGACGGAAAAGAAATCATTAAAAAATTCGGAAATATTTATTGAAAGAAACTAACGATGTACACGCTCGAATATTTTGGCCCAAAGATATTAATTTATTTACATAATATTTTTCGAATGGTGTTTTTAGTACTTATGTCTCATTTATATGTTTTTTCATTATCCTGGACTATGATTTTTGTACTTCATTTTTTCTAACAATTATCAAGTATGCACTTGTTTCCAATTTATGTCTCATAAATGCTAATGAGGGATATGGTGAGCTAGAATTTGGTTGCTTTAAACATATTTATCGCCGTTACTACATTGTCTGCTTACTATAATTAAACAGTGAAGAGTATTATTTGATCAAACGAAACTGTGCGTGCGTTGGAAGAAGCTTACGAATACGCTTTTGAAGCTTTCTTTTACTTATCCGGCGTCATTCATACTTGTAGATTGCAAACGAAGTGATTTGTAAAGTATAATATGTTCAAAATGTTGCTGGTAAAATAAAAAAAAGTTTTTATTAATGTAAATAAACCCGATCCATTTATCTTGGGGATATGAAAGCAAAAACTATACATAAAACTAACGACAAAAACTACCCTGTAACATAGTTTCCAAGGGATTCAATGTCAATCGAAAGCAATAACACAATTAACACAATCCACATTATTTGTATATTTGTTACTTTCTTTCAGTAAAACGGTACTTTATCTGATTAATGTGTAGTATGGCGGCTGGAGATTTTTCATATTTTCATTGCCAATAATATTGTTTTTATTTTGTATGAAAATGTATTGAGCTTGTTTATTGGTTGCAAAAACTTCTTTTAGAAATTGTTATCAATAATACCACCATAAATAGTCCCTAAATTATTTTGCATCTTATAAGAATCTCAATTACTAATGCAATGTATTTTTAATTTCAGTACAATAAAAAAAAATATTATGTAAATCCTTAAAATAAAACTTAACGTACCAATAACATCCAATATCCTTTGAAGGTTTTGCATGCTTTCGTTGAAAATACGCAAAATTTCTTTGAAATACAACTTAATTATTCAACCGAACTGATAACTACACGCTACAAAGCAAATTCTTTGTATATTCTAGACAAGCAACCTCTTCCGCCGGGCGTAAATGCAGCTGATGTGGAAATGTATAAAGATATCAGGGAGAAGGCGGCGCAAGCAGTTGCTGAAGTAATGAACCCTGGTGGAAAATTAAACCTGGCAGCTCCAGTGTTGAATCCAACGCTTCTTAGTCCTCCGTCATTCGCGTTGGCGGCACAGGAAAGATGTCCAGCGGCAATTGAATTTGGGAAATGGGAAATTGAAACGTGGTATTCAAGCCCTTTTCCACAAGAATATGCCAGGTATTTATAACAAATATAGTTTTTCCACCTCATTTATTCTAAGGCAGCAATCATTTCCCCAATGGTTTAAGTAAACTCATGGTGGCAATGCAACATCTAAGTGATCAGAGTCATGTTGATCTTCTCACAGTTTGTTATTGTAGAAAGAGATCTCTTATTTCTCTCAATGTAAATTTTTGAGGGAGTATCGAGAATATACCCGTAATGTTCTCATGTCGATTTAATTGTAATCATTGACGATTACGCGCATTCGTGAATTTTTAACAAAATTTAATAATTTTCTTCAGCGCAACCCACTTCATCTTCTAAACTTGATAGTGAACTTTTAGTGTTCGTGACCAATCGCTCACGGGAAAATATTTTCATGGGCATCTTAAGCTACAGACAATCATTTAATTACAAAATAAAACCCATATATACTCATACCATATAATACTCATGCTATAATAAGTTGTCATCATTATCTTTAGGCTTCCGAAGCTATTCCTGTGCGAGTTTTGTTTAAAGTACACAAAAAGCAAAGCCGTTCTGGATCGGCATCAAGACAAATGCAGTTGGCGACATCCTCCCGGAACAGAAATTTATCGCTGTGGTGAACTATCAGTGTTTGAAGTTGATGGGAATGTGAACAAACTATATTGTCAAAATTTATGCTTATTGGCTAAACTATTTCTTGATCACAAAACACTATACTACGACGTGGAACCGTTCCTATTTTATGTATTGACGCAAAGTGACAAGAAAGGTTGCCATCTAGTTGGTTATTTTTCAAAAGAAAAACATTGTCAGCAAAAATATAATGTATCATGTATTATGACCATGCCACAATACCAACGTCAAGGTTTTGGACGATTTTTAATAGATTTTAGCTATTTGTTGAGCCGTGAAGAAGGCCAACCAGGCACGCCCGAAAAACCTTTGTCGGATTTAGGTCGTGTATCGTACCATGCTTATTGGAAGTCGGTTGTGTTGGAGTATCTATATAGACGCCGAAATGATTCAATTTCTCTGAGAAGAATTGCAAAGGAAACGGGGTTATTTATAGCAGATATTGCACTGGCATTTCACCTGTTAAATTTCGTGAAGTTGATAAAAAAAGAAGGTGATATTCGTTACCAAGTGGTTTTTATTATTGACTGGCGAAAAGTCGAGCTGCACAATGAGAAAGTACAAAAATCCAATAACCGCATTCCCATTGATCCTGAGTGTCTCCGCTGGACGCCGCTTTTGTCGACATCTATTTTGCATTCAATAAAAAGTGATTCAGACGAAGATATGTCCGATGTGTCGAACAAGTCCATGAAGAAAGAGGCTGCTAATAGGAATTCTAGCAAAATTGCAAATGACAACGTTGAAAAAGATGAACTGAAATCGTTTAAAACGAATGATGAACAAATAAAATTTAATAAGCCTGTAAGAGAGAAACTTCAACCTCAAATATCGGTGGTTGCATCTTTGCAAGGGAACGTAACGGAAGTTAGCCCCGTGAAACATAAACGGCGCCGAACTGTTTCTAGGGGTGCTAATTTGTCGGCGGAAATTGTCAAGCCGATTGAAAAGAAAAAGGATATACACCCACAACAGCAAACAAATGTTGTGTCCGATAGAGTAATCGAAATCACATCATCAGGAAGACGGCGAACGCGGCCCAGTAAATTTGATGAAACTACTTTCGGTGACACAAAATTGTCAAAACCGCCACTTACACAAATTGAATCCAAAGACAAACAGGCAAATGCGACTCCTCTGAATTCACGCAAACGACACAGTGGTGCGGATGTAGTTGATACCTTGGCAAATGCTGGCCCTGTACCTGAAGTAAAAAGGCCGCGGGTGCAAAAGAATGAAGTGGAGAAGTTGCAACTTTCGCCGTCACCAAACGCGTCACCAACGCCACTTAGAAGCAAAAGAGTGCGTTCGATCGGCGGCCTGAGCGAGGAGAAAAGACCAAATTTACGCAGTTCAGTGATTGAACTAGAGGAAACAACAGCGGAATCAGCGGGCGACTCCAATCGTCTTTCTGCTCGATCACAGCGTCTAGCAAATAGGCAAAGTACTACACCGCAACCAACGGAGAAAGCGAGCCGTATTGAGAAAATAAGTCAAGCTCTCACAAAACGCCAACGTACTGCAAAAACGATTGAGGAGGAACTGACTGTAGATAACTCATCTTCAATGTCTGTGGCTAAATCTCAAGATATTCAGAAAACAACAGTAAAAGAGCAAAGGCCTGAACAAATCGAGACCGTAGAGAAAGTTCGTCAAGCAACAACGGTAGCTCTGAACAAACGCAAAAGATTTGTTGAAAGGCGTAATCGAATATCAGGCCGATCTGCAGAGTCTCCTGTAATGGTAGAGCAATATACATTCAGCAGTGATGAGCAACAACCCGTTCCCAAGAAGCAATTAACAATAACCGAAATGTTAAATTTGCGGGCGAATAAATTACAAGAGGATACACCTGTAGCACGAACCGAAAATGATGAATCTAAAACGAAAAGTGTAGCAATTCAATTGGCCGCTCCTGCACGGAAATCGGTTCAAGAAAAGCCTATCAATACGGCCCCTAAGCTACGTGGAAAGAAGACTAGTCAACAACAAGAACCCAAAATTGAAGGTGTTAGTGATTCCACTTCCTCATCCACTAATCCTCCAGCTGATGACACCAACCTGAAAAACGCACAGGTGGTAGAAAGAGTTATAACTGAAAAAGGAAATGACCATGTAGAAGAATTGAAATGTGCTGCAGACTGCAAAACATCTGTACAACCCTCATCGGAGTGCAGCACCGAGAACATACCTATGGTACAAGTTGCGACCGACACTCCATTGAAAGTTTTAGAGGCGGTCGCTAAGAAGACTAAAAAGCAAATGATTTCCAGTGCTCTGCGCAGCAGTACAAGCAATTTAAATACTGCGCCTTCTGTGATCAGTGATTTGGCAAAGCCTCAAACAGACAATGAACATGAAAATAAAACTGATTTAATTCCTATACATGAGAGCTTAAATGAATCTGAATCAAAGAGCGACGAAGTAGTAGTAGCTATTAGTAAAGCGGATCAAACGGAAAATGTATCTACAGTTCCACAGCAAAGTACCGAATCGTCCAATAAAGACTTGTCGACTGATGCTGCATCAAATCACTGCAACTTAGGAAGCATCGCTGGAAATAAAAACGTGGAACTTGATAAGTTTGTTGAGTCTGCAAAACCCATTAATGAAACACTTATGGATGTGATATGTGTCAGCGACAGTAGCAATGCAAGTCAAGATCCTCCAAAAGAAAAATTGAATGTAAGTCAAATTTCGAACGCAAGCTCCGACTTGTCCACTTCAAAAACGACTCCGAAGTTATTGGAAAGCAATGTTGAAAAAGCAAAAGATGACACGATCACCACTCAAACATTAGAAAAAGGAGATTCAAATACACCAAAAAATTTAGTTATCCAGTCGTCGAAAGCGCCTAGCCCAGATAAAGCAGTGGACCCAGTTCCGGAATCAACAATACTATCAATTGGTATCGAGTCTAAATCAGTCCAACCGTCAGAAAGTCCATCGAAAGATGTTGCTAAGCAAGACACAAAAAACCCTTCAGGAAGTTTGACTGCAAACAATGATTCTGTTACGTCGTCAGAAGATTGTAGGAATAAAATGCAAGAATCAGTATCTCCCGCCAAAGATTGTAGTGGCGACAGGCAATCTCCGAAAGCGAATTCATCATCGGGCCAACTGGCGACTGTTACATCTCAAGAAATTATAAAAATTGATTTAAGCGCCGATTGTGAAAAATCTGAGGCAGAAGATAAAAAGACATCAGAGGCTGCCCAAGAACCTAACATGATCCCTATTGCTGTATCAGCACCATCATCTGTAATTAAACTTAATAAGGATAATGTTGGTACAATTTCTTACTTAAGCGAAAGTGCGAAAATGAATACGGTACAAGAGTTGATGCAAGAATGTAGGGAAGCTGCTAAATCGAATGAAAATGTGTCGAAGAAAACGAGCGTTCCGACATGTGGAACAGGTTTGCAACAGATTCCACAAAATTTACAGTCAGTACCAAATTCTCAAAATATTCGAAACGAAATTTTAAAAATTGATTTAACTGATGGAAGTGATAATGACGGTGGCGGTCAGACTAACGCAGCTCAGAACAATACTAATCAGGAAACAAATAAGCCTGCTAGCGAGAAGAGTGTAGCGCAGTCCGTGCAGAGTATATTTTCTTCTTACGCAGAAAATCAAAACAAATCTAAAATAAATTCCATGGATACTCGCAAATTGCCGGGTTCAAATTCCATTCCATCAGTGCTTGGTTATGGCGAACCAAAAAATGATAAAAAGGTAACAGAAACACCGAAGAATGACAAACAGATGAACGTGCAAACTAGCTCGACTACATTCGAGCAAAAGAAGACTTTAACGATGAATGACCAAAATCGAAAAGATCAACGACAAAGTTCAACGTCGTCAAGTGCAAGTCATATTCCTGCGTCATCAGCTTCGCAACTATCGTCATCGTCGTCTTCATCTTCTTCATCATCATCATTGTCGTCGTCAAAGCAACAAGAGTTGATGAAATCAACTTCCACTCCAAATGTAAGCCGCCATGATAAGTATCAGGTGAGCAAAACAGCAGAAGTGGCGGCGAAACAGGCAGCTGCAGCAGCTGCTGTTGATCTGAACAAGTTGGCACCTCAATTCGCGATGAATCAACTTCCTAATTATCATGCTACTACGCAACCATATTGGCAATGGGATTACTATGGTTACAATTTGCAACATCTGGAGGCAACGAGTCAACAAACTCAGAATAAATACAGGAAGGATCTCGCTCAAACAATGTATACCCACAACATTGCTCAAAATTTATTCCAAACCGCAAATACTTTGGCCATGCAACAACAACAATTGCAACAACAACAGCAGCAACAACAACAACAGGTGCAGCAACATTTGTCAGCGCCTTCGACATCAATGAAAGATAAAAGCCAACGTGGTGAGCGGAAGGCTAGCACCGCTAGTGAACATAAATCGAGCAAGAAGGAAGAAAAAATGAAAGATTCTTCGGCATCTTCAAAGTTTAATCAAACGTGCTCGACGAATCAGCAGCAGTATGCATCAATTCAAACACAATCTCACCTTAATCAGAAGCCGAACTCAACACAATCCAACAATAATAAATTGGGCAAGGGTATTGATCAACAAAAGCACCAGCAGACAACAGTGACATCGCAAGCAAACCTTGCCAACACTGCGTCTCAATCAATGCAACAATCATCCACCTCGGTTTTGAATCAGTCTTCAATGAATCTGATGAACACTCAAGCTCAAAACATGAATCAGAATATGTTAAATAAAACTGGAAATGAACGAGATATGTCTGGGAATACAACGCCCAACACACCAAACATGGATTTGAAGCATCAAACACCGCCATCTTCAGAACTCCCATCGATGGGTGTATACACGCCCGACTCAACCACTAATTCGGTTCATAGTTTACATCAATATGGTCAGTGTGATATAGATGTGGCACAACTTGGACTTGAATCGCCTCCTGCTAGCATATCAAGTGATATTGCATCGCAAAACTCAGTAGAAAGTGTGCGACCGCCGAGCGTTCAAATACAACATCAATTCACTGATTGCTCGATGCAACAAAATCAGTCCAATGCTTCAATGCATATGGGTATGCAAAACCAACAGCAGCAGCAGCAGCAACAACAACAACAGCATAATACAATGAGCGTGCCTGCTTCTAGCCCACAGAACATGAATATGATGTCTGTTGGTAGTACAATGAGCAATCAACAACAGCAGCAACAACAACAACAACAACAGCAGCAACAGCAACAAAATCAAAATAGAAAGTTGTCGCAGGTTTGTTGAAAATTTTGAAAAATCAAATAATCCATGATTTTGGTAATTTTAAAACGAATTATTTTCTTATTTTCAAATGCAGCAGAATCGCAATAGTAATGCGAGCAGTAATCGAGCTTCTACACCGAAGGTTAGTCGTAACAGTTCGAACAGTGCACATACCTCGTCGCAACATCAAAGACAATCTAGAAATACCCCGCCATCGAACAATCCCGGCAGTCTAAGCCAACAACAACAAATGGCTAGCTCTGCCCAGGCAATGCAGCAGCTTGCTGCCCAGCAACAGCAGCAGCAACAACAACAGGCGCAACATCAAAATCTACAGGTACAACACATGCAACAATATGGGCATCTGACAAGTTCAATGGCGGCAGCACATGGTCATCAATCGATGCATCAATCAGACTATGTACCCATCCCACAGATGAGCCAATCATACACGGGAAATTCGCCTAATTCGTACAGCTCTGTGCCGATGACAACAGTGATACAGCATCGAATGCCTACCGCTCAACATCCTCTGTCGAGTCCTCACCAGCGCTTGGGTCCATCGCCATCATCAGTGTCTTCGGCAAATAATTTTTACATTCAAGGAGGCAACACATCGCATCCGTCATCGCATACACCAATTCCGATGCCGACGCCATCTGCAACCCCAACACTCCAAATGAACACATCATCATCAACCTCGGTAGGACCATCCGGTGCAAATTCTAGTGCTTTAGTTGGTAATATGTGTAGTCTTTCAAAATTACAACAGCTAACAAATGGTTTGGAAGCTCAACCATGCAATACACCACCAGCTGGAACAGTGAATTTGACACCGCCCCCCAATCATCCGCATCCTCACAGTACGATGACACCGCCGCCATCACACCTGGGTAATAATAGAAATCTGCCAACACCGCCAACATCCTTGCAATCACAGATGAGTCTTCAATATCACAAATATTACTCAGGTAATATGAACGTGACACCACCGATCACATCGCTGTCCCAGAACACAGGTCGCAGTTCCAGGAACACCGCCTCAGCGCCCGTTCAGCACATGTCAGCTACATCGAGCCGCAGTCCGAATGTGACCGCCCTCAGCTCCAACCTAATGTCGGCGTATCAGCTCACAAATGGCTACCGGGTAGCCGCACAACAGCCCGCCAGCTACATCACGAATCCAGCTGCAGCCGGCTTCATCAACAATCCTGCAACGCAAATTACGCAAATGGGTGTGATGAACATGCAATCTCAGTATCAGGATCCTACAGCCATTCAGAGAGCTGCGCAGCAGAATTCCATGTATTCTTACTCACCATATATTTCTTTAAACGGTTCGATGAGAAGGTAGGATAGATGAGTTGTTAAGGGGGAGGAAGAATAAGGTGGCGATTAGCGTAACGCTGAAGACAGGCATCGATGACGATGACGATGACATGCAACGAATACTTTGCTTCTGCTTGCGTTGACTCGTCAATGTTGGTCCATTGGCTCCATTGCTGCAAGCGTAAGTATTTCACCGATGTCGATGTTCCTGCTCTTCAGCCCAGGACCGGTTGATTGCTTTCTCCGTCTTAACAACAACAACATTCAATCCGATGTTAATATGATATTGTTAAAAGTAATGAATACTATATAATATATGCAGAAAACTGTTATTTTTAAAACGGTGTGCTACTATTTTCTCAAGTCATGTATTACGTATAAATACTGAGCACAGAAAAGGGATCTTTCTTACATAGGTTATTGAATAATTTTATCGTTTGTATTATTCACTTAATAATTATATACGATTCATAGTGTATCTTATTACCCTGTGTACGATATTTGTTTTTTATGATAAGAATTGACTATTTACGGTTTAGCCTGTTTATATAGTTGTCCCCATTAGTTTTTCTCTTGATTCGATACAAATATTTCTTGTTTTCGTCGTTCGTCATCTTTTTTAAAAAGAAAAATAAGCTTATGGAGATGTTTCGTCTCGATGTATGTTATTGAAGTAAAATAAAAAATTTATGTAGTCATTATTTAAGAAGAAAAATATAAACAGTTGAAATAATTTATAATTCGAATATAATGCATGTCTCTGTAAATTTTTGTTTCGAAACGGACCTCTGAGTTTCTCTTTTCACCTGGTGTTGTGGATAGCAGAATTTTGGGAGACCTTTATAACCGTGTTACCATAAGAAATTTCGAAATTATCTGAATCGTTGATATTTTAAGATAGATCCCGAGTCTATAAACTTCTGACACTTTTCAAATTGTTCGAAGTGTCCGAAGAGCTACAGACACTTGCATGATGTTTTTAAGTTTAACGCAATTTATACAGTACGACACTTCTTTTGCTTATATGTTAGATTCTGATATGTAGTACTAAGTCGATAGTAACCTTGTTCTGTGATCCAAGGCTAAATTTGCTTAACGGTGCACGTGGCTAATTGGATTTTTTGACATATACTTTATTTGCGCTTATACCAAAGTGTTGATAATTGTGAACACGAAATTTTATTGAATAAAAGGGAGCGACAAGCAGTATAAAACGGTAAGAAACTGGCAATACGTATATGGTTGGGCACTTAAAAAAACCTGATAGACTTATAGGGAAAAACTAAACTTACATTGCAAATGAGCGGATCCTTAAGAATGCAAGATGGGTTGTAGCTATGTTGCCAGAGTGGTGGATTCTTCTTCTTTTCGTAGGAAAAAGTGGAGCGCTAAAAACTCATTAGAAATGCGATGAAAGTAATGCTGCTTAAGTTACCTCGATACCGAAATTATCAGTCGCAGAAGTACACCTTATGTGTCGATGATTTCAATCAGCACTTGATTGCAGAAAACAGTTGCTGTCTGTCGGTGTAACTTCGAGATCATCACTTCGTCATTGATCTTAACGACTTGAAACTAAGCGAACCGAATTTCAAAGAAAGATCGCCAGCTTCCTCCTAAACAGATCCAGCCCACACAGGAGCCCAATTCAGTAGATCATCGATAGCTCCTACGAAAAAAAAAAGGATAAAATGTGTAAAACGAAGTGACGAGTGTATAAATTGTCATAGTCAATTTATACGTTGTGACTAAAAGTTAGAAATACTTCGAAATACAATTTAAAATTTGATATCTATTTGTGAACTATTAATAATATAACTTCTGTGACTTCTAAAATCGATATTAGTAGCGAAATGATTGACGAAAACGTCGAGTCTCAAACAATGGTATTTTTGAAATTTTATAACAATCTATGTCTCTATAAAGTTCAGCCAATAATCAGGAAACGGAATGTTATGAGGATCTTCAATTAAATGAACATTCGCAAGCGGAAGGAAAGTACAGTGGCTTACAAGTTCAATTCAATGAAATTTCAGAGGAGCAAAATTATTCGCGACTTTTGTTCAGCGATACTCGAGACTATGGAGAAATAAGACTCCGAAATAAAAAATTAGAAAATGTAAGTGCCTAAATTACTAACAAAATACAACTTTATGCTTAGCAAAATACAACTCATTTGAATTGGAAAGTGTTACGACCTCGTGCGGTTAAACGAAAAGAAGAGCGATAAATGGTTTGTTAACTAATTTTCAATCTCGACATCAACTGGGGACCCGTAATCCTATCCGCGTCCTAGAAATGTGTTTGCGGTGTGCATTTATAAAATATAAGGAAATATCCTCTGGAAACTCGATAAAGCAATTTTCACTTAAATGCGATCTAGGTGGGCTGCCATATGGCTATTGCAACCAATATCTCTAATCCGCAAGCTATTCACTCAATAAAATTGTTGCAAAGTTTCTGAGGCGGTGACGTTGTTTACTTTTTGAAGACCGACGTCTGATGATTTTTACCTAGAAAGTGGCTCATAGAAAACTAGCCTTTACATGATATTAACAGTGGATCCTATCATCGATAATATGAACTTAATTTCTTATTTAATTGAATAGATCTGAAAGTAATTGGGAATTTCTGAACTTTGCGAGACTTTGCTTAAATGAATACAAAATATCAATTGAATTTTATTTGGCATTATTTGCGTACGTTAAGCCAGTCCCAAAAAAAATAATCTAAAACCAAATCATATGGAAGGATAATATACTAAGTAGAATTTGTAATTAAAAATTCAAATTATGAGAAATAAAAATACTTTAAAAACTTTTTAAAAGCCCGCAGTTAAGTTTGCAGGATCATTTAGTTTATCTTAAGTTTGTTTCGACCTCATTCGTGCTAAACGCATTATGAACTAGAAGGAAATACTTCATGTATTATTTGTCATCTCATTGTAGGATCTGATTCATAACGCCGAAAAACATTTAACTGAGCTATCCAGAGTTCGTGAGAATTGTGAAAAGCAAATGAAAAATAGAATAGAAGTCTTGCAAGACGAAAGTAATAAGACCTACCATATCAATCTCATTATCTACAACCTAAAGTTAATAGTAAAATATAAAAAATTTTAGCCAATGAGTTGCGTCAATTTCAAGATCACATTGATACCGAGTACAATCAACAAATTGATGAATTAAAGGAGGTTATCGAAAAAGGAAGAAATCTCCAAAAGAATTGTTTCATGAATATTATAGGGCACTTAGAAAATGTCTTGGAACGAACCCTAGTGTTTAGTGATCAACTTGAAAACGATTTTAAATCTCTTAAAAGTAGAACGTCTTGTTTGAAAAATCAAACACTTGTTCTGGAATTTAATCTAAAGCGAGAGTTCGTCGACAATTTAATTATTCTCAAAGAAACTTTACCATTCTCGTCCGGAAATAATTGCGACACCTCTGCAAATGATGTCAAATCACAAGAAATCAACATTAAGTCCTAAAACAAATGCTCATTTCGAATGACATTAGCAAATTCAATTTTTCTTTCTCTTTCGAACAATCATTAGTTAATTATTATCAGAATAAACTTCAATGAAAAAGGTTGTTTGCGTATTTGGATATAATTGTAGGCATACTTTGAACGTATTTACTAGCATATCAGCAATGGTACGAAATTCTAGTTGAGCCTTGGCCTCTTCGGAGTCTGCTGAACTCGAATTTTCTAGTTCTATAAAAATCTTTAATGATTGTGCAGTAAAACATTTTACTATTTACCAGGATGAGTTAAATAAGTTTGCAGTGTGGAGGGTAATGAGTAAGAAATAAAAGTCAACCTTATCTTTTTTAATATAATTCGAATTTCCGTTTTTCAAAAACCCTAAATAAATAGGAGACATCAACATACAGAAATCCAAAATGTATTGTATAAATAAGACTGCCGTTTGTTACGAACTAGTTTCAATATTCATTCGTCCACTGCTATGCTATTCTAAATTCTATAACAAATATCTAGTGCAATGGATAGACATCTGCGTTTGAACTAGTTCCTGGTCGTCCTGGTCCTAGTAATGTCGAGAAATAAATTATGAAATAGATCCAGGAATACCTGTTCAAACTGTGTGTCCTAACTCGAGCAGGATACGTATCGGCTATTTGTAGCCATTTTCAGCTCTTTCAGACAATAGAGAACGGAGTTGAAGATGACTAGAAATAGGCCAGACGCGTTCTCACCAAAAGCGCAGTTTGGCCCAGTGGACCTTAAAAATACACTATAAGTTGGTAGCTTCTTATTAAACTAGCGCGAAACTGCTGCCAAATACTGCATACGTTGAAGTATGAGACTTAGTTTATTGCAGCCATTATAAAAATTCAAGAAAGCATTCTGGGAAACCACACATGTTCAAAGCCAGCTTCCCACTTTTTCTTCGTAACTGGTAGGCAAAGTAAGTGACTATAACTAACGGTTGGAAAGTATCCCAAGCTGCTTGGCGATGGACGGGGCCGTCCGTAATTATATTAAAAAAACTGTGGTTACTCGTTGCTCTCTGGATTACTCTGCTGGAAACGTTTTCAACGGAACCGTCGCACCAACTCACTGTTGCTACTCAACTAAAATAAATAAGTCAGATAAATTATAAAACAAAACGTACAGAGCAGGATGATGAGGGGGGGGGGGGGTTGATTAACCTTAACTACCTACCGGCGGAGTAAAATCGAACAGCGGGGTGTGGCGCAAGGTACAAAACATGTGATGGATGGATTTTTAAAAAAACTGTTTGTTTTTGTTTCTACCATAAAAATTCTAACATTCAAACTTTTAATTCAACAATTTTAAAAAACTTATTTTCCAAGCTCGACCACAACGATTACTCTAACGATTGTAGCGACATGTTGCTTCTGCGGCTATTCTGCGAACTGTCTCGTGTTGTCGCCACTCGTTTCGCGTTTTTCGTTGCTCACCCTGGTAAATTGACGTTTGTACCACAATCACGGTTAACGGTCTGCAAATGTAACTTGAATATATAAATACTTTGTGGAAATAAGTTGTTTTTAAAATGTCATATCGGCCCCGGAAGACTCATGGCTCGATTGAGTCGTCGACTGGTAAATCTTCAAGGTATACTAGTTCTATTTCATATGTACAATGGAAGTAAGTTTAATGTCCTTTCAGATTGAGTAGAATCGCTCAACCGATTCGCGGCGCTTCTTTGCGTCAACGTTCGTTGGAACGGACGTCTTCAGCAGATCAATTGAATAATGCAGCATATTTAATGGCTTCTGCGACGAAAAGAAATCGTAGTTCAAGTGCAACTCCATTGCGAACGCCTAACCGGCCAATTCCGCATCCTGGCATTGGAGTTTTGATGACAAGTGAGAAAGAACGAATACCGATAGATGATAAAAAATTTCTTCAAGCACAAGCTACTCGCGTGACAGAATACTTACATGGTGTAGAGGATGTGTTAGGTAAAGATTTCTTTCAGCGCGGAGGACTTAAATCGATGTCTACAAAACAATTCATTGCAATATTCTCGCACTTGTTGAAGTTCATCGTGGGTACTCGGCTGTCGATCGGGAGCAATTACATTGATGACATTGTGGCAGTTCTTGCACAAATAGAATATCCGTACACCGTAAACAAGTCTTGGTTGAAAACTCCGAGTGCTCCACATGCTTTCAATAATATGATAATTCTTTTCGGTTGGATGCTTGACTTCGTCCCTAAACAAGACTCGGTGGAAGAATTCGAGCGTGAATATTTACGAGTTGATACCGATTTGGTCGATGAAGCTTTTGCATTGAAATTTAACTCATCTGCGAAATTGGGCTTTTCGCTATGGAATAACTCTAAAAACGAAGAATTCAATAGCCTGAAGAATGATATCATGAATAGTTTCATAGAGAAACGTGTTCGATTAAAACAGGTGGAGAGCACTTTGGAAGGCTTGGAGGCGCACATTAGTCGACTAAGCATGGAATTGGATGATCTGGCAAAGACCAAAGGCGAGAATAAAAGGAAATTGTTCTTGGCGGAAAAAAATTACAAGCAACTTGAAGACCAGCTTATCCGCAAGAAAAACAGTTTGGCCAAATTGGAAAAAAGTTGCAATGAGAACCAGCAAACTATAAATCGGCTTGAAGATCTCGCGAAGCAGAAGCAACGGCAAATTACAGAGACTGAATGTCGCATTGAATGCATGGAGACCTCGATCAAGGCGCAAGGAATGACGACAAATCAACGCGCAGAGCTAATCGAACATTTGCAATATTTGAAGCAACTTCTGGGTTCGACCAAGAAAGCAACTAATCAGCTGCAGGACAAGTACGAGTCGTATCAAGTTTCATATTCGCGATTGATGAAACGCACCCTCGACACGGTAACGGCCTTCAATACACAACTGCAGCAAATATTTTCCGATCAAAGTGAACTGACCAGCATGAAAGTGGAAGATATTTTGCTTGATCGAAACTCTGAAATATCATTGGAGGAACAACTGGAACGAGTGGTGCCTTTGTTTGAAAAAGTGAAGCAGTCTGCATTTCAGCAAATAAAGGTTTATACATTGAAGATATCTGAAGATGAGCAAAAGCTGAAACGGGCCGTTTATGAATACAACACTTTGTTAGAAGAACAATTGCAAAGGGTTCTGCTCAAATGCGACGAATATTCCCAAAGTATTGAAAAACTTGATGAAAACATACTGAACGTAACTGGAGAATTAAATAAAAAATATAGCGAAGCATCGCAAATTCTAAAGGATCATGTCGCACGCAATGCTGAATTGAAAGAAAAAATATCGGTTAGAAGGAAAGAAACTGTTAAATTAAAAGAAGAAAATAAGGAAATAATAGCATTAGTGAGTGAAAAGATGGATAATCATTTGCAAGCACGGAGACGAAATGTTGAGGCGTTGTCGGAAGATGTGAAAGAATTGTGGCAAGTGTTAGAAGAACTTATGTTTAAACTGAAAGACCTTGGATAAAGTGTTGGATAAGAGAAATTGTCCTGATTTAATTTACGTGCTTATGTTTTAAATATAAAGAATTAGTTGACTTTTATATGAAGTTTGGAAAATTGAAAAATTGGAATATTTCTCATAGCTAATAATAAAATGCAATGTTTAGGATCAAGCTGTGACTGTTCTACCTGCATTAAATTTACTTGTGTAAAGACTTGACTAACTGCCTGCATGGGCCCTGTTCATTTGTGGAGAGTTTCTTCCCATCAAAACCTGGTTGAGTTGGATAATGACAACGATCATCCAGAGATGCTGCATCGAGGGCTCGAACCCTCAATAATAATTTTTTATTCGGAACATTCCGTCGTTCAACATTCTCTCCGAGAACGAAACAGCATCGATGAAGGCGCACCGCCGAAACGCGTCTGTGGACGAACCGAGGGAATTGACGAGGAACAGCGGAGTGTTCCGAATATAAAAAAAAAGTCATTCCATCCCCGTCGTCCATAATTTCAACGAAACCTCCAGAATAACTTTAAGCGGCAAAGAAAATTGATAGTAAAGATTAACAAACTGTAACTTTAAAAAAATTTTAAGCCCTTGGATTTTCACTTCTGGTTGATGTTCATGATGATCATGATTATATAAATCTGGTCAGCACTGATCAATACCATCCAGCGATAGATGATTTAATTTTGTATTTAAAAAGATCTGACGCCAAAATAAAATATTCCTTTTTTATAAATTCTGGAACGGGTCAATCTTTCGTTGCAAACGATTGGCCTTAGATTTGCAGTTTTCATCATGATTTATTTATTGATCCAATCGATTAGACGCTAATATATCATCATCATCATACATATTCAAACTGTTCCAGATTAATATCGTCCAATAATAATTTAAACTGAACCCCTGATTCTAACGTATATATGTATCCTACAAGTTCACAAACGAGCATAGCTCAAAAGCCAAAAAGTCGCAAGCACTTCTTGCGAATTAAAGAAGAACTGTCATTTGTTAATTAATTTTGACGTTTGGTTTAGATTTCGGCTGGAACAAACACAGCACATCATTCAATTTACAAATATAATTATAAATCAAATAGGATTAAGCAAGCAATGGAGCTGCTCATAGCAAATGTCGATAATATAGAATTCAAAATTGAACGTGATTTAAATGAGCAATTCGGTGCGTTGCCGTTGCCGTTTCCCGGCATGGATAGTGAGTATGGGAAACCACGTTAAAAGCACTTAATTTAAGGGTTCGTTAAATCATTCTAGAATCAACGGCGGCTGTTTGTCAGTTTTTCAATGCACGAGATGGATCTGAGTGCGACAAAGGTGCCGCCTGTCCTTTTCGACATATTCGCGGGGACCGAACAATTGTATGCAAGCATTGGCTGAGAGGTTTATGTAAAAAGGGAGATCAATGTGAATTTTTGCACGAATACGACATGACTAAAATGCCCGAATGCTACTTCTATTCTAGATTCAATGCTTGTCATAACAAAGAATGTCCCTTCCTACACATCGACCCGGAAAGCAAAATAAAAGACTGCCCGTGGTACGATCGAGGGTTTTGTCGGCATGGCCCGCATTGCCGACATCGGCACGTCCGTAGAGTCCTCTGCAACAATTACTTAGCCGGGTTTTGTCCGGACGGATCCAATTGCAAGCATATGCATCCACGATTTGAACTACCACCACCACCTGAAATACCGAAAGATCAAATAATGAAACGACCTCCGACATGTCATTATTGTGGAGAGCTTGGTCACAAGGCTTCATCTTGCAATAAAATGCCTCAAGAACAAAAGGAAGCAACCATGCGGCAGGAAGAAGCTCGGTACCGAGCATTGAGTTATTTCAAACAGAATGGTGACAATAGTGGTAATAGTGGACCTGGCGAACCCAGAGGACCTCCACGACCTTTGGAAGAAATTACCTGCTATAAATGCGGCACGAAAGGTCATTACGCAAACAAATGTCCAAAAGGTCATTTAGCATTTCTTTCGCATCATCATCACAGTCGCGGTCAACAACAACAGGCACAAGATCAGTCTCAACAGAACCAATCACAACACAAAGATAAAGAATAATTAAGCTACTGTAAAAATTGTATGTATTTTTAAAAATAGTGTTATTGGTTAAGTTTTTAATACGTATATAATATGAAAAATTGGTTTCGTTTCAATAGCGCTTGGGTGAGATCGAGTTCAATTTGAAAAAGAGTGAAACAATGTCCCTCGAGAAATCATTAAGTTTCGAGATTGTGTTATAAAATCTTGAATTCGCGTTTGTCCACCATTTATGTTCCATAGTTTGTTTTCAGTGCAATGTAACAGTTAACCTGTCTAACCTTACTCATGAAAAGTATATGGACATGGTAAGTATAATGAAAGTGCAAGACCCAAAACGTATTCTCATAGGAAGCGAAAGTTGGTATTTGGCAACAAAAATTTTCATTTTGACCCGTCCTTACATTCTACCATCAACAAACCGGACAGTAAACAAACGAAGCCATCACATTAGTTCCCCCACTTCTACAATATTGTAGTGCTATATAAATGAAAACGGTTTCTTTTCGGACAATAATCCTCTTTATTTACTATATATATGTATTTCGGGAGCGACTCACTTCGTCCTTCATTAGTGGCTTGATACTAAATTATTGGAAAATAAGAGCTAAAATACTATGGGATATTAAAAAATGATGGACTTAAGACAAAGATTAAGGGTAAAAGATGATATTGATAAATAATTATAGGTTAGAGAGCAATTAACTAATTCTTATACGAATACGAGAGTATCTGGTATGCATGTCTGATCAGCTTGTAGTGATCGCTTTCTGTATTATATCTTTTCTATTTTATGTGCGAATCGAACACCGATGAAACTATATTAGAACATCTGTAAGACAATAAAGAAATTGGGTATTGGAGTTAGCTATAATTAAACCACTTGAACCTTTTGGTGTAGGCTAATTATCACGGTTTATTCCAAGGCACTAAAGTTTTCGTCCTTCAGATAATTTACAAAATTACCTACAATTTGGTACAAATCGATATCTATGCCTTCTTCATATTCCAACGCGCTTTTACAACGGGGTCAGCTAGTATTTCCGCTATTATTTATTTTTCTTGATACAATCGAAAAGCTATTCAGCGACAAACAAATAATTTCGCAGTTGATTCGACGTTTGATAAGTTCATATAATAATCAAAAATGTGAACAGAAGCGTAAGCGCAAAACATCGAGATTACTTCGATCGAACCCCCAATCTATTGGAACTCGTCCTAAATTGGTAGAATTTTGTTTCTATTGGTAATTTGTTCGCATTATTTCGTTTAAGAAGAGGATTTGGCTCAAAACATTTGAGTCAAAACGCAATACTTATTGTTCTTTCGATCTAATCCTACAAAAAGACGCGCGGTGGTGTTTTGTGCTTACGCTACGCCTGAATTGAGTTTTAATTTCCAATTATACGTCTTTTATTCGCCTGGCATACTGTTTCCAAAATGTTTTGTAATTGTAAATTAACGTTGATGAACAAAATAAAGCCTGACAACTCTGACGGCTCGAGAAATTTGGTGTTGTTGCAAACAAAGCTCCGCACCCAGAGCATCTTCCAAAAACCCCAATTTAAAAAAAATCCCATTAGCTTTATTGAATGAAAAATAACCCAAAAGCCTTATAGAGCCCTTTAAGATTCTAATAACAATACTTTCAAAATAAATTACGAGTTCAACGACGTCCCGCCCTCTCTAAGTTGTCGCCTTCTAACTCCCACGCCTTTCTATACGATGTAGTTCCGTTGGTCAATATTGCGAGACTTTCATTGGGTTTAGTATTATTTTTACCACCTATTGATGTGTATCCTTCATCGTACAGCTTACAATAACTTATATTGTAAGTTTTGATGTATTTCCACACATCTGTATAGCTCCAATCCAGCAATGGGTTTATTCTCAACAGTCTTGGCCATCCCGGATCAGTAAACTGTCGATTAAATTTGCCGTGTAAGACATTATGCTAATTGAGTTCAGTCTTACCTGCAACACTTCGAGATTTTCACAATATGGATCTGTTCTTCGACACCCCATTAAAACAGCTTTAAGTTTTGGGTGGTCGTTGCATAGTTTCTCGAGAGTAGCCTTCAGTTTTCCATTCATAAATTTAATTTCTACTCCATAAGTACTCTCACAAGACCTAATGAAATCTTCAACCTCTTCAAATGGGTCATCTGGTTGAATATAGACTACCTTGGGCTTTTGGTTATGTTTTGAAAATTTCAAATACAAGTGCAGCAAAACTGTGCAATCTTTTCCTCCGTTGAAGGAAATGAAAATTTCGTCGGGGCCAAACTCCGCTGTGCAATTACGGATTACCTGCAATGCGCCAAATAAACATGCTAAGTGAAGATGTGTCAAATGTGAATAATGTTTACGTTGATTCGACACTAACTTCGGCAGCGTCGTCGACTTTTCGCTCGATTTCGCATTGACATAGCTGGACTAAGTTTCCATTTATCACTTGAATTTGTGTTGAGGACATCGTACCTGCTATTTCACATACAACTGAATTCAAATATCACCGAGGCTTTCGGAATTCAAACGACATCACTAAAATTTTATTGCCCCCGCTATCCAACTTTCTAATCTTATAAGAGCAATATGACTTATGTCATCTGTTTACGATTGGACAGCGTGTAGCAACGATAAGACTTTTGCGAAAGTTCTAGCTAGCACTTTTTCACACCGACCGAACGATATATTCCGCTGACTTTGACTAATATTGTCCGACTTTCTCGGGCGCTATTTATTTCTACTTGGACTTTAATTGCTTCGATTGATACATGGTTAACTAGTTTCATCGCGGGTATGTGCAAAAGAAATGTGCATGGCAGCAGTCGTTGAGCAGAATTTATGTTTAATTTCAAGAATTCAGACTGATATTGTTTAAAAACGGTCTGGTTAGCAATATCGATTAATGCTCTCATGCGCATATGTATGAATATGTTAACAGAGTAAAAGGGACAAATTGAAATTGATTGTCACGAAACATGAGCAAGTTAATAAACAAATTATATTTCAAGCAACACCGAACAGGTTCCGGCATGGTTTCACATCGGAGAGTAAGGTGAATGTAATGTAACATTTCATAGAAAGTGTATTTGCTGCTGTCGATTGGATCAGCATTAAATAAATGATCCGCCACCAATCCGCCAAAGCTTATAACGAGAGAATATTCTGTCTGCAACCGTTCATGTGCTTGAGACGAGGGCGTACATATTGGCTTGATAATCTTCCGAGCTCAAACATTAAGACCATAAGCAGGTTGAATCGTCTATGACACCAGAAAGGAAATCATTCTGGGTCTCAATGAAACCCCAGCCCTTCTCTCTTTTCTATGTACATTATCATGTCCGAACTCTATGACCAGAAAAATGGCTGTGGCTTTGCAAAAAGCAGTCTAAGTTAAATTAGATGCCTCGTTGGGATATTCTCGACGCCGGCCCGTCTCCGACAAACATCTGTGAAAATTGCTAATCAGTTTCTCAGCCTATCGCGAAGATCAGTACGATATTGATCATTTTTACTTTCATAGACAAATTTTTGCATGCGAAAAGGGTCTAGACACACAAAAAATACAAAAGTTGGAGAAGACTCATAAAACCTGGGAGATAGTTCAGTGAAAGGGAAGATTGTGTTTCATGCATTTGCAGAAAGCTTCGTTCTGTTTGAAAGCTTGACCTTATCTGTCCGTCTAGGCATGCTCACTAATTTATTCTTCATTTAGAACCAGATGCTTGTCATCATCGTGCAATTCACAATTTCCGTTTATATCAGCAGCAATTTGTGTGATTACGACAAATTGTTATAGTGCAAAAAAAAAAAAATGTGGCATCTGGCTAATTTCATCTAAAGTCATCTCCACAAGGGGGTTTTTTATTATCTGAATTGGAAAGATTTATTTTCACAATGTTCTAACATATTAATTAAATCACTGAAAACTAATATGCATCAACTCGAGGTGGCGGAGCGTAATGGTCTTCCTTCGAACGTTCACCTTTCAAGTATTGTTTATGACGTTCCATTCGCATGGCCTGCAAGTGAAGGTTGAAGAAATCATTTTTAATATGAATGTTCAATTAGGAACTTACAAAGAATCGATTCATTCGTTTTGTCATCATAACACACTCCTCAAAGTCTAAAATGATATCTTTACACATTCGTCGTCCCCGTTCTACACCATACGCTTCCATGCATTCCATCATTTGCATTTCCATTTGACCGCATTTGTCATACTTTTGATGGTTGATCATACATCCTGTTAGATCAGTGAAAGGCGATCGGAACCCTGGTGTAAAATTCATCTGGAAATTTAACGAGATTAAATGTGCGGATTAGTACTACTTTGCTGTGGATGATATGACGTAACACCGTGGATTTTCAATTGTAAACAAAAATTCCCAAAATCATTTCCAATTATATGTTGCTAAACGACTTGTCGGCTTAGATGTTAGATTCTCTTTAAAGTTTTCGTAGACATTACCTTTCTTTTCCTATTTTCTCTAGTTTGATATCGGGCTTCACTTGTTGACAGATGAAATGTCAACTAAAGTGAATATTTTATGTTGACATACACCGACGGGATAATTTGAGGAGTGCCACACAAAAGCTGCCATCTGACATTGGCGCGATTAGTATTAAAGAAAGATTAAGTATTGAAGATAAAATAGAAAAAGGACCGTGTTTTATAATTTTAGCGTTTTAAACACTTATTAGCGATTCCTGGAAATTTGTGTGCAAAGGGGAGACTAAATTTCCACAATTACCCACGAGAAAGCCTGAAATTTCTGTATCTCGTATAATTTTTCAAAGGGGTAAATTGATTACAAATCGTAAATTAGTTTTAAAACTGACTGGTACCAATTTAGATAAATAATCGTTCGAATCGTGCGTTTGGTCCTATAGGTCCTATATTTATTGAATTTCGCGTGTTTAGTACCACTGGTGCCTAAACTTTGCAGCAAATTTTTCGTTCAAGCTAAATGTCATGTTTGTTTACAACAAATTGCCGGGTTGAAGTATGTTGGTATTGTGAAAAAATAAGTTTTAGGTGTTAAACTTCTAAATTACTGGAAATGGCAAAACAGGATGTGTTCGATTATTTGAAACAGATTGGATGTTGTACCATATGTTGCCTGCGATTTTTCAAAGCTCGAGGCAATGAATACGAAGATGTAAATAAAACATTGAAAAAGGTTAAATATTAGAATTGATTCTACTTGAAAATTTTAAGGCGTTTTTCATCCACAGTTGGACATAAATTATGTAGAAAACATAAAAGAAGGTAATCCTGAATATGAAACAACACCGAAAAAATCGAAACTAAATGCTTGTGTTGCTTGTTTGGGGTTTTTCGAAGATGAATTCCTAAACGACCTCATGGCAAACTTAAGTACTCATCCAGATCTGGTGAAATATGAAAGCCAGGAATATGTCTTGGCGTTATCATTTCCCATTTTATTGAATGTAAGACAATTGTCAATATGGTTAGCGTTGTTGGAGAAATTTGGGTCGGGACCAACATGTAACAATGAAAAACCGCCAGATGTGCCACTGAAGGAAACTTCGAAACTGGTTGTTGTACCTCGTTTGTCTACAGCACTTAACAAAAGCTACGGCCAAAATGGTATAATGATTAGTATTCAATTAAGCCATCCTGATGAAAAGGAGGAACTAGACAAGTTGAGCCAAGTTGACAAGATTCTATTTAGACCCAATGGAATTGCTAGAAACTTTAGAAGGCAGAAACATATGAAATGTACTGTCGAAGGAATAACCAGAGCTTATCTTGAAAAGAATTTTCAACCTTCTACGATTGATACGAAAGTTTATAAGGAGTACATTGCAGTGCCTCCCGATGTTACTTCCTCGCCTTTAACAGTAGAAAAAGTGACTGTGACTGGCCCAACAATATTTGTAGCTGGTCGCTATCAAAAGTTTTCGCGGGAATTACCTCATACGCCATGGATACTAAATGGGAAACGCGTTATGGAAGACAGCATACAGGAATTTATAACAAGAGCAGTAGCGCCATATTTTGAGTGAGTAGGGATGATTTTTCAGGTATTTTCTATGTGTTCATCATCATTTATTACACGTGAAACCACCTCAGGCTCACATCGACATTTCTATCTACAATGCCCTAAGCCAATTTTTAATGATACACTTGCAGTACGAATTTCTATATTAGCTTCACTCCTATTTCAGAGTACCAGTAGAGAAAATTATATTTTCATCCAGTGGCCGAGAAGATGTCGATGTTCGATGTCTTGGCAGAGGTCGTCCATTCGTTCTGGAAATACCTGATGCGAAACGAGTAACACTTCCCCAGGTGGATGCTAAACGTTTGGAACTAGAAATTGAGAAATCCGAGAAAATAAATGTTATCAATTTACAAATTGTTCCACGGGAAGAGCTAGTGCATATAAAGACTGGTGAAGAGAAAAAGAAAAAAACGTACCGGGCGCTTTGCGTCCTCGACGAGCCTGCCACAGTCGAGATCATGAAAAAGCTGAATTTGCCCAATGGATTCGAAATCAAACAATGGACTCCCATACGAGTTTTGCATCGCCGAGCTAATTTAGAGCGAACACGACAGATTTATAGCGTAAGCGCCTACGTAGATCCTAAGGACTATTCAGTTCTGATCGTAGACATAGTCAGCCAGGCAGGAACTTATATTAAAGAACTATTCCACGGTGACCTCAATCGGACGGATCCGTCTTTTAGTAAAATAATAGGAAAGGAAGTGGAAATAGCGGCGCTAGATGTTATGGAAATAGATTTAGAGTGGCCTAAAAATATAGATAATAGGAGTAACACTGAAATTGATAACAAAATTGAACACTAAATTGCATAAAAACAATTTCCAGTAATCCATTTGATTTTTATTTAATATTTTGTAGACAAAATTCATTAAAACTAAGCAGCAACGTATCCAACCAAACTTCTGGAGGTAATATCATCTAGATACTTAATACCTGATTTGTCGACCACAGCGACTTTGAAATTGGGTAAGTTAACGATCAATCTCTTTTGAATTTCGAGTACGCATTTCTTGAACACGTCGTACGCTTCCTCTTGGGTTATTTCGCCGTGATGATAGCGATCAAAAATACTTGCACAGAACAGCGCACCGTATCCTTGTCCCGCATAATTTAATGATTTTGCGTTCGCTAAATAGTCAATGTAATGGAGTTCTGGGCCTTCCTTTTCATCGAATCTAAAATTTAAAAAATTATGTTGCTTTGAATACAGGAAGGATGCGACATGTTACTGTGCCCTTACCCAGCAACGAACAGATTCACATGGTACGGTGTGCGAGATCGTAAATAATCAGCCAAATTTTTCCGGGTGTAATGGGCCGCTGCCTTTGGACTCAGATCATAGCCATTGCGCATTTTGTACAGCGCGATGTTTTTCGCGATGTATTCTGTAAATTGAATGGTATCTCCTGGATCTCCAATTGTTGCCATCAATAGGTTGTTGGAAATTTTGTGAATTTTATTTTCATCTAAAAGAATCAAAATTGTTAGTGTCCTTTTTCGCTAGTTTCTCATTGATTGGATGGATATTTTGACCAAGTAGAGCCCTAAACTTCTTTCAAATTATTCTGGAATGCCGGGAAAGTGTTACTCAACAACATGTCCACAAAATACGAATTTGTGGCTAGACTGAGTGTTTTTTTTTATCCTCGTGGTTTTTCGGAAAGACCGAAGAGAAAATTGGGCCTGGCACACTAGGCACTGGCCAGCGTTGTCGCTTATTTGCCTGAAAGAGTGTCGAATAATGCAGATTACTTATGAAAGTTCGTTTGGAAAGGTTGCACAAAGGCGACAGGGAAAAACTGAGGGGTGACATCGCTATGTAAGATTAGAGTTAAACTAACACTCCCTACGAGCATACAGCCGATTAGCCATTGCTATATGAATTTAAACGTTCGAATGATTTAAATCAGTTCAACTTATTGATAACAGAATTTATTTCAACGAGTGTCTACACCACTTTAGTGTCACCAGGTTAGAATATACATTCCAAGATGAGCAACTTTACCTTCTTTCATCATTATAATTGAATGAGCCTGTGTGCAATCGGCCGCAACCATTACAAAATCAGGCCCTTTGATTCCCAGAATTGTTTCCATTTTTATTGAAATGCAATGAAATACGTTGAAACTACTAACTTAAAGACACTCCACTTCGGCAAAGAGAATGACAATTTGTTTTGCGGCTTAACGGGACTTAAGTTGTGTGCAGTTGGTTGGGATGAACTTGTGGATGGTACAAGCTACTACATAAATATTAATTTCGACATTCAGCAATACGCCCGCACAATAATTATATTAGTATTAATTAAAATGTTAATGTGTTTAATGATTGTTAATGTTCGGTAATCTGATTTATTCGTTTAATTATTCGTCCCTCTATGGCACTACTAACTGTAATACTATTGAAATTGAAATGTCAGTGTGGGTCGCACATTGACGTTACGAAAACGAAGCAAACATCCCGGCGAGTGTAGACGTATATTTTGTTGTTCAAGAGAAACTCAACAATGGCTTCATCTGTACATTGTCAGTTATGGATGGGAAGCGTGAGTACACAACAAACTTAACTCTTTGTAAACAAAATAAATGTATTATTTGTCGTTTCAGTTGGAACCATACATGACCGAGAACTTCATCATCGCGGCATTTCGGAAAATGGGTGAAGAACCGCAGACAGTTCGCTTGATGAGAAATAAATATACAGGCGAGCCAGCTGGCTACTGTTTCGTAAATTTTGCTTCAGATGATCAAGCTATCGATGCCATGCATAAATTGAATGGGAAACCAATTCCCGGCACTAATCCCATCGTTAGATTCCGTTTGAATAGTGCGAGTAATTCATATAAGCTTCCCGGCAATGAACGTGAATTTAGCGTTTGGGTGGGCGATCTTAGTTCGGACGTTGATGACTATTCACTGTACAAAGTGTTTTCATCTAAATACACGTCAATCAAGACGGCGAAAGTGATTCTAGATAGCTCGGGCTTTTCCAAAGGTTATGGCTTTGTACGATTTGGAATTGAGGACGAACAAAAAGCGGCATTATATGAAATGAACGGATACATTGGCCTTGGTAGCAAAGCATTAAAAATTTGCAATGCTGTTCCGAAGCCAAAAACGGCGTCCACGACTGATACTACAACGACTGTAACGACAAGCTATGCGAGCGGATATGGGACAGCTGTGACTGGTGCAGATTACACGCAGTATTATGACCCGACAACATATTGGCAAGGTTACAGTGCCTGGCAGGGCTATTATGACCAGCAGGGCGGCGCGGGGGACGCTACCGCGGCATATTATCAGGCAACTCCACAACAAACTAATCTGCAGACTGTTGTACAGCAAGCCGAGGCATGGACAGCTCAGCGAACATACGAACAACAACAAGAAGACGAGGATTTGGTACTTGTGGAGCATAAATTTACTCTCGATACGGAAAAATTGAATCGTGAATTGGTTGAACGTGATAGAAACTTGTGGGATGCTTTGGAAAGTTCCAAATGGCTACCACTTGAGCTACTGGAAGTATTCTAATCAATTTTAGTTTGTAACTTAGCTTATATTAATACTTTTAATAAATGTAATTCCTTACTGCAAATAGCTGTTCTTGTTCTAATTTTCTCATCATTTCGAAAATCGATTGAAATTATCAAGTTTGGGCCCAATGTAGGCCGCCTAAGTCATTGAACGAGCTGAGGTCGAAAATTTCCCGGGAAGGAGATGTTAGGGAACCTTGGGTGAGGAAGAATTATTTGGCTTGTGGGGCGAAAGTTGAGCAACAAATCAGTTTGAATACGAAGGTTGAAGTGAACTACTAATTTCTGAGATTGCATAATAAATGATTAAATGAGCCAACCAGAAAGAAATCGGTCAGCGTGGAGAAAAAGCCTTGTGATTGAATCTTTACCACAAGAAACACTCGATTATTTCAAAAGGCGCTTGGCATTTATGAAGATTCTGCGGGTAAAACCAAAGCGCGCCGTTGACATGGCGTCAATTTAAGGAGAAAATATTCGGACGGAGATGAATTTACTTGCACGTTATATTTTATTTATTTTTCATTAGTTAGTTTCACGTTGCCTTGCCACGAGACACAATTAGTCCTTCCTTAGCCATGTTCAGCACGTTCTCAATGTATTTTTTCCTCAACCGAGGAGGGTTTATAGTCACAGGAACGCATGAAATGAGTGTCCTTACTTCCACTTTTGCCTACTGGAATTTCTTCTACGAATAAATGGTAAGACATTAATATTGCTCCTGATACATTTTTAAAACTTGTTTGCCAAATAGGTATTGAATCTACAAAATTTTTTCATGGTGTCACTTACGAGCAAGTCATAAAAAATATATACTTGATAAATGAATATTTTGTCCTCAGTTAGGGGCTTGCAGTTTTGTTATTACATATTTTTTTATGAAGAAGTTTGTTTACTTCTTCGTTTTGTTCTAGCAACGCAATAAGTGAACGTATCCGGAGCTTTCCCAGAGGATGAGGTGGCACTTTTCTACATTTATTGTAGGCATCAACAACATCCTTCAGCAATTTCGGATCAGCTTCTTCGACCTGTTTAACAGAGACAATTTCTCAATTCAAAAATTATAACAAAAGGAAAAAATTACATCTGATTTGACGGTGGCACAGTCATAACAGTTTGAGCTACTTTCGTCTTGTTTAAGGATCTCAGCCGTATATTTATCTACTAGTTGATTCCATTCAGTTTCAGTGCATTTATGATAAATCCAATTTGGATCAGAATAACTAGCTGGTGGAACTAAGTACTTAGGCGTTCGAACCATTTGTTTCAAGAATTCTTGTTCAGTTATACTCTTCTTAAGGTTGGTCTCATTGATGTCTTCTTCCACCTCCTCGGACCTACAGCAACTAGAACGGCGTTGTTCAGAAAGTAGAAGCACATCTTTGTGAGCATTTTGATCACGGTTTTCGGAAACTTCAACTTTTATAATTTCCAAGGGATCGAGGCCCTTTTCATTTTCAATCAAAGTTGTGGCACTGCTTGGGCTTTTTACTGAAATGATGCTGCTTGGACACGATTCAGTGCTCAGAGAATTGAAAGAATATGTCCTTATTTCATGGTGTGCAGAAATGCTAAATGTGAGGATAGAATAGACTTGTGGCAAATGAAAAGGAGAAGTTCGATAATTATAAACGGCAATGAACGGGTCTTTTTTGTTGGGGTTCCTTTGTTTATCGTGTGCCAAAGAGTGCTTCCCACAAAATTAATCATGTTTTGTTGCCGTTTTGTCTATATAAAACTTACCGACTGTTGGTATTTCTCTTTGCTTTGACAAGTTCGAGTGAGTCGCGGGCTCCCATGATTAAACTTTGTGTACGCTGAGAATGAATCGTACTAATAACACTCAAGATAGCATCAGGATTGAACTTATCCTTGAATTCTTGCGAAACATAGTCAGCAAGCCTATAGTTTAATGTATCACTTGAATTAAGACCGTGATCAGCGAGTTCAGAGAAAGCAGTGGCTAGAATATCTTCAATGTTGACGAGTCCTGCAATTTTCTTTGCAAGGAGAAGATCACTGTCGACGGGCAGTTCAGTTGTAGAAGTGCTTTTCGTTGGACTCGAAGTACTGCTCGCTACATTGCTTTCAGAAAGAGAAGACCATAGAGCCTCTGCGGCGCAATTCTTCTTCTTAGAGTCGATTGTAGCGAACAACCTTTGTTTAAGATCTGCATCTTCATCTTCGCTCGTCGAATAACAGGTGCAAAAAATTTTCTCGCCTAATGAATGAGGAAAAATAATTAAGCCGGTAGGCCCCTGAACCGGAGACGTTTCATTATTGTTTTGTCGTATTAATTTCTTGACTCCTTCACAACAGTGGCATAAATTCTCTTGGAACTCTATTCCAATTATATCTTGTTGTATTTCATTCTCAAGATCAGTGAGAAATTTTTGATGTTCGGGCGTGCCACCTTGTACTAATCGAGCAAGCATGCTCATCTTGTTCAGCACAGAAATGTATTTATCCTTAATAAGCCTCCAGGCCGTTGGGTCAGCAACTCGACTGATTTCTTCATTGAAAATCTCCATGATTTTTTGTATTCGCTTCTGTGCATCCAACTTCTGTGCACAGATCACATGCATAAGTTCAGTTATACGAGTGCATGCTAAAAAATGACGTTGAATTTTTAAATGCTCCTTGAAATCGTCATACAAGCATTTCAGAATTTTATTCATTTGCTTGTGTTTGTTTTCCATTTCAGCGACTTTATAGCTATTGTGTTGTTCTAGGACGATTGGCTCGGTTTGCACGGCGATTTCCTGTGTTTTGTTAGATATATTATTGCAGCAACTACGAAATTTCAGCAAGCAATCATTTTGTCCTCGATCGTATTCTTTGCGAAGGTCCTCACGTAGAACACTTACAGCTTTCTGATGTTGTTCGACAATGTATCTGATCTCCTGTTGGTGTTCCTGACGCAGGCATTCCAATGCAAATTTCAACCGCCGTTCAGATTCAAATCTGCAATTATTACATATTGTTTTACTTATAGACGTGTCCTACACCCATAAAATAAATAAAAATATTTCATTTAATTTTATGGTATCAATACATTAATTATCCATTTTAGATAAACTAATTTGTACTAATTAAATCGTAAGTACTAAATGAAATCCATGGAGCAAAAGCCTGTTTAATTGCTGTGCGTTAAGGAAGGGTTTGGTACGCGAACCTTCGTTTAAGGTCGATTTTATCGGACTGTTACAAGATATGATCCCTCCCTGATGTGGGAGAGCATAAGTAACTACTGGAAAACCACATGAATCAATTTGGGGACCGTTTGTATTCTATCAATGTACCAAATGAGGTTCATCGTTAAGAAATGTGAATATCTGGATCGTTATGTATTTATGGTGATCTCCATACATCAAATAAAATCCCAAGAAGGCTTACTAAGCTTATCCTTAGGCTTAGGAAGGCGTACTAAGCAAAACCTGAATGAAATCTTAACAAGGTTAATTTTTTTTCCTAATTGCCTCCTAATTGCCTTCCTAATTTTCCTCTTGCCTTCTCACCTGTACACAGCATATCATTGGTATAAAGGAAGACGTTTGATAGTGTCCAAGCTTTCTTGCAATCATTGTTAGATCGCAGTGAAATAAGACTTAAGATGAAATAATATTGGAAGTTTTGAAGCAAAGCGTATAATACAAAAACGATGCTCCCCATCCTTGTCCTCATGTTTTACCGTTTTCTATGAAGTGAAAGTTCACACGATGGAAAGATAATAATTGGAAAAATATAAAAACATTTTCAGAAGTGAATCAAGGAAACACTAACTGATCCTAGTATATAAGGCATTAATAAAAAGCCGATTTTGGAATTCACAGTTTAATTAGGATCCCTATCCGCTTATTTCGATCGTTTGTTTCGATGTTGAACAATTTACCTTTCGAATTCACTGACTTGCATCGCTGTTTTTCTAATCCGTTTCAGACAACTTTCTTCGACTTTAGCTTCCATTTTCGAGCCAACTTCTGCATATAATTGAGTATATTTAAATCCGATTTTCAGTGATAAAGGCCATTACCTAAAATTTCTTGGTGCAAAAATGCCTTTGTAATGTCGGCAGGGGTTGGTGGTATAAGCATCATCTCATTTTTAATACGACTTGATGGTGGAAGCCAC
Organism: Stratiomys singularior; assembly: GCA_954870665.1. Classification (NCBI taxonomy): domain Eukaryota; kingdom Metazoa; phylum Arthropoda; class Insecta; order Diptera; family Stratiomyidae; genus Stratiomys; species Stratiomys singularior. The sequence continues at coordinate 3,801,421 of OX940881.1, read as the reverse complement.
AAGTTGTTTGGTGGTCCTTTAAGCAGTCTGGTAACCCCCATCAGTTCTTTCGAATATGGGTTCATATTTTCGATGACAATTTGTCCTAGCGAATTACCAAGATTTTTATAAAGTTCTGATTGCTTTGGTACATCTTCATTGTTTAACAGCTCCTCTCTTCTTTCGAGGGCTACACGTATGTTATTGATGTCCTGTAAACAAGATAATTCCATGGAAAATGGAGGGAAGAACAATCAGAAAACAGGTAGTAAAATTTCAAAGACTGTGAATATTTCAAAAATGTATTGATTTATCAATCAAAGCTCACTGTATGGACGATTGAGCTCAAAATTACAGGCTGACCGTAGGTCGGTCTTTCCTACAATCATGACAAGACGATCTTAGTATCATAAAAGTTTTTTATCCTCAGCATCTTTACTTGAATGTTATTTGAGCCCCATTTGTATCCACTATACTTGTTTTCATTTTTATCGATAATTCAAAAATGGAAATAAGTGTTTAGTGTTAATGCACCCACGATTATATTCAAAGAAAAGAAACTTATGTACATGACGAAGTCAGGACGAGAATGCTGACTATAACGAAAAGAACATTTTATTCATTGGCGGTATTACATAATTCGTCTTAATCCTAACAAGAATAGTTCTTAAAATAACTTAACTCTAACAGTCTTTACTTATTCTAGAGTTTTATTTGTTGGTTGTGTATCTATTAAAATTTGCAATTTATAAATAAATAATTATTATCTGAAATTGGAAGGAAAGCCAAACAAAACCTTCCCAAACTGGTGTCTGTGGTGAAGAAGTTAATAAATAAATAAATTCTATCTACAAAACAATTTTCCTTCAATGAGGACTTAGTGGATAGGTGTTTGGGGTGCACGAGTATTGAGATGTGGAGTATGATTTGTTGTACCAGGATATTCGTTTCGCTTGATCAAAGATTCTTCCTTGATCAGCGAGTAGGCGAAGGGATTGAGGTATTTGGTGGCGAACAGTCAGCTGGAGTGTGAGGTCAGGGTCTGTGTTCATGATTTGTGTGATGAGAGGGTTTGGATGATAGGTCGCTTTTTCAAGAAACCGTAGGAGTTTGTCCATGAGGATTGCGTCTATTCTACGAATTTGCGCGGTTCCATAAAGGGTTTGGTTTGATATGTGCTTCTGGGGGTCGTCTTCCTGTTTGAAGATTCCGCAGCAGTGGCGGAGAATTTGTCTCTCTTTGCGGCGAATCTTCTCCATCTAAGATGGGGGTAGATCACACCAGAAGGCAAAACCGAAGGCGATTAGTGGTCGGATGAGGGATTTACAGCATAGGAGCTTCACCTTTTTGGGGAGCGCGGTGCGAACGTGCATGAGAGTGGACAGGGCTTTAAATGCGTACGTGGCTATCTGTAGGACCGTTGTAATGTGGGTGTTTGGGCAGAGTTTTTGATTGATAAGGATGCCCAAGTAGGTTACTTGTGGTTTGGTTGAGTCCGATCGGGCTTTCTTGGTTAGTCGAGCTTTGCCATATATGACTATAGTCTCGCACTTGAAGGGATTAGGGATCAGCTTCCATTTAATGAAATAATTGTAGACGGTGTTGAGGTAGTGATTGAGGTAGGCGTTGTTGGCATTGAGGAATGCTCAATGCTGAGTGATATATGATTATATCATCGGCATATTGCAGAATGTGGATAGGTGATAGCGACTGCGGGGGAGGTGGAATATCGGCAGTATAAATGGAAAAGAGGGTGGCTGAGATGACTGAACCTTGTGGGATTCCTGCTGGAATTGATAACCAGGGAGAGCGAGCGTTCGGGAGTTTTACTTGGAATTTCCTGTCAGTGAGGGAGGATGAAATTAGTTTGCTGAGGTGCGGGTGGAAGTTGAAGCTGCTGACAAGTTTGGTAACGAGACCGTTTTGCCAGACGGAGTCGAAGGCTCTCTGAATGTCTAGGAGGCAGGCAACTGTAGGGAGGTTTTTATTTGCACTAATCTGGATGTGCGTTTTCAGGGTAAGTAGGGCATGGTCTACTGAATGTGAAGGTCGGTTGGCGAACTGAAAGTTTGGGATTACGTTGAAGTAAGAGCAGTGTTGATCGATGAACGTTTTGATAACGGTTTCAAAGATCTTGCTTGTTGTGGAGAGCAGCGAAATGGGTCGGTAGCTGGATGTCTCTAGTGGATTTTAGCCTTTTTTAAGGATCGGTGTAATTCTGGCGTTTCGCCAGGCAAGCGGGAAGTATGCATTGAGGATGCAGTGATTGAATAGTCTGGAGAGAAAAGGGCTTATTGTTTTAGCGGACTTTTTGAGGAAAATGATTGAGATTTGGTCGGGACCTGTTGATTTTTTGTTTTTGCGAGAGCGGATAATGTTATGGATTTGTGTGGGTGTGGTGAGAGTGTATGGGTTCACAGTCAGGTATGAAGTTGATTGGTTTTGAAAGGGGAAGAATGCTGACCATGCTGTCTTTCCATTCATTTTATAGTTGGAAGAAAGGAAGTGGTAAGAAGAGTAGTGATGTGCGGAAAGAAAATAGTAAACTACCAAGCAGAAAATGTATACTATCGCCAGGAAATTCCCATCAATAAAACCATTTAACAGTTGAGATAGTGAAAGAGTAGCAAAGGGATATGGCGACGTCGATCTTTGGGATCGGCGCTTCGCAATGCTTTCTATTGCGGTAGGCGTAGGGAAATTGGGAAATTTCGGAAATATATAATTATGTCACGTACACGTGGTATTATTCAGGTGAAAAAATTTTAAGTGTTTGCAAATGTTCCTATGCCGATGTTCATCAAATAACTCGTGACTTTAAACATAAATAAACTCGTGACCTAAAAGAGAATCAATTTGTGACTTTTAGCACAACTTCACATAAACTATTATCTGTACCTAAGATAGACCTATATGCGAGTCTGGAAGAAAACCGAGAAACGGTATTAAAGCGGAATTAAACCTGCCAAGTTACACTCGAATAAATATTCGGGAAGGAACGATCGCTTGTATGTAGAATTTCAGCAAGCTGTCAGTAACAAAACTGAGGTAGATATCGGCAGACGAAACACAGGAACAAAATTGTCGAGATTAAATCGAGAATCCAGCTCATGAATAAAGTATTTTATTCTGTGCCGTCGAATTTTAAGGACAGCTGTGTATACAAAAAAACGAAGAGTAACGTATACAAGTCTGTTATATGGCTTGTGCTATGCTATGGAACCATTAGAGCAAAGCAAGGTGAAAGGAATTTTCTACAATGAGGCAAAGCTGTTTAAACGTCGCGGAACATTTACAAAAGTACAGAAATTATTGATAAAATCCACAGTGTGGTTGTGAGTGATCCTTTTGTGAAAGAGCGTGAAATAAATGAGAAGCTTTTCATAATTTGTCAAGAATGTGTGAAAATCTCAGCGAGATTAGTTCTGTGAAAAAAATAAGGTAAGAAAAATAGGGCAGAGTAAAAGAATGTTTTTCTTTTTCGTTCTAAGGACTCGTATTATATGATTCTCGCATATTAGATTTAAAGTGTAAGATTTTTTTTTGTTTAATTTTGCCCTGAATGTCCTGACGGTTTTTAAAAACCGAAAAGAGGCCTCAATACATTTTCAGGATCTCAATTGCATTTTTGAGGACTGCAGTTGCTCTTGCGAAGGGTAACAAACTGTTTCAGAATAAAGACTGCACACATGGATTCCATATGAACAGATATGACTTTTGGGTTGAAATGTACTTATAACAATATAAGAGCTAAAACTTCTAGCAAAGGAAGTCGAACAATATTACCTCAAATCGCGCACAACTTGCATTCCTATAAAACATATTCTGCGCGAAACATTATGAAATGCTTCTGAGTTTTTGGGCACGTGGTGCGCCATAGTCGACAATCACAGAGTTACTGTCATAGAGTAGATCCTTACATTGGCGCCCTTTTGCCTTCATTTTGAAGTTGACCAAGTACATTTTCCCATTTTTTTCAAACAACCCACATGGAGCGACATGAGGGGTAGCACATACTGTTTTTTGTGCACACAGAACCCCGCTTTTGTTGAGGTCTTGTGAGAGAGGGAGAACGAAATATGGCGGCATCAGAGTCGAAACCCCCGAGCAAGTAGCTGCGGCAGAAAAGTGTGAAATTCGGTTGAAAGTCAAAGGATTGTAGTGGGTGTTTTTTTCGGGGGCTTTAGGACGAGTCTCGCTGCATTTCTTTTCGGGAAAATCGATGCCCGTTTATTGGATAGTTTAGTGCAATAACTTCGTGGAATTCTAACCAAGAATTCACGAGGCTCATAATGTCTACAGTGTTTTGGCCTAACCCTTAATGGTTGTTAACGGGAAGTCGTTAGTTGTTCTTAATGAAATAAGTTGTCGCTATCGGTGATACTATTAGTAGTGGTAATTCTTATCAGTGAATGAGTTGAGATCCTTTTATGAAGGCGAATCAAAGTATACCTAGAATAATGTCGCGGTATATTGAAATGCATTTCTGGACTCCGTAGTCATTTTTCGTATTCATCCTGAATCTACTATAATTGAATAGAATCATTCGTGAATAAATCCTTTCAGCAATTCCCAATGTGAATGAAAAGGGAAGTTAATGCTTTTAACGTGATCCTATCAAATCACGGCGCTTTGATTATGTGAAAACTATAGAGGACTATGAATTTGCCAATGAGTGAGCAAAGGGGTGTGCGGCAATGTGAAATAGTGTGGGAGTCGCGCTAAGATTGGGGACAAACTTGTAAATTTGAAGGTATGCGGAGAGGGGATGTCGGAATTCAGCACATGCGTGAAGGTGATTATATGATATTGTTTATCAAAGTACAGTTGAAGTCGAGATTCTGATTACTGCTAAATTTCCTTTAAAAATATAGTGCAAACACGGATTACCACAAATATTTTGGAAATACTGTTATTAATTAAGGTTATTATTATTTTGCCAATTAACTAGTCATTACAAATACTGCGCAACTAGCAATGCAGAATAATCATAGTCAAAGGCAGGGTTAGAGACAGTCGTAATCAGATCAGGATTATATAGTAAGGGGACTTTGAAAGAGAATATTTAAATATTGTTAAATTGCTTACTGTTACCAAGATAATAATTTTTCATAAAATATTGGCTAATGAAAATTCCTCTTCCAATTCATGTGATTTCAAAAATGGACTTATTTGGCGACTTATTAAATTTTATATAAATTTTCTTAGGGTGTTTGTTGCCGCCAAAAACATAGACAAAAAGTAATATTTTTCTTCCCTAGTAATATTTTAATATTATTAATAATTATTAATAAATTATATTTTATCTAAAAATCCAGATATTAGGTTTTTTTTTGTAAAACTAACGTTTGATTCCTGAGATGAAGTATTTCCAATGCATTTGTTGCATACATTTACAGATTTATAATACATACTCAAATATATTATAAATCAAAGGTTATTTTGCAATCTATTAGATTTTGGCTGGTTTCGATTTTCTCTTGTTATAATACCTATCTCTGAAAATCAAGCTAATTTTTTGTAGGAAAAGAAAATGAATTTGTTTAGCTTTAGGTCATTTAAATGATTTCTTAATTATTATTAGTGATAAAGCATATTTTCATTGCGTCTTCCCAGTTTTCATCTGAGTATTATGCACCATTCCACCAAACCACACTCCAAAGAAATGCTTATATACACTTGCAGTTACTTCTTCAATTCGTCTCCTGTTTATTGAATATACTCCCTTGCCTTCATCACCGGATAGATTACAGGATTGCTCAGGGAGAACAGGGACTAGTCTATTCTGCACTGCCAGTGTAGGTCAATCGTTGTTACTGTCGCAAACATGTTAAACTAATGTTTTAGTTTTATTGAAAGTTTCCATTTCTTTGAAATAAAACATGCTTAAGCCACATGATTGCCAGGATAATTCATTGAATTGAGCAGGAGATGATTTCACCCTTGCTGTCATCGTACCCCGTGTACATCTTTCATGTGTGTTTGCGCTCCCCAGTCCCATGGTTGTACAGTTCGTAGTTTCAATACCTGATGGAGCGGTGAGCGTTTTCAGAGGTGTCTCTATATAAGGACACCACAGCAGTTTGAAGCGAGTCTTACGCATATTCAGATCGAGGCACTCCATGCGAACGGCTCAAGTGTGATGTTAAAGTTAATGTTTTCACAATGGAGCTTTGATAAGAATTACGCGGATAGTCGCGGTTTTAATAATATGATACGCGAATCGTTCCGTCCTTTGATTATCCACGTATTGAATAAAGTGCGTATGATTTGTGTACGATGCCTAGTTGAGCGAGTGAGTGTGAAGGACTCGTGGTTGAATGTGAAACGCCTGCATACAAGTTGCTACCAGTTCCTGTCAGCCTGCTTGGTATAGTGTGCGCGACCATGTTGTAAATTATTGATTTTTTTCCTGGGGACGATAAAATAATGTATATTTGGTTCATTCAATTCATAAGGTGCAATAAATTTCGAACTGCTAGTCACGCGTCCACGAAGCAGTTGGAAAAAAGAGGCAAAACAATACAATGTGTCTGTGATAGTAATAGTAATTTAAGTTAATATTAATTCAAATCAAAACAAATAGTTCACACAATTGTGTTCAAGTGACGCACAAGGTATTTTTGAGAGAATCGCCAAATGTCTTCCCACTTTTGAAACGTAACCAGTGTTTTGTTTTGTGGTGTCCGAGGCCAGTGTAGATAAGGATGCAATAAATTGCTTCGATTCATTCGGTTGGAGTAGAATCTTTACTTCAAAAGTACAATAATTAGCAACGTTCATCATATATTGGACAAAAAATACATGATAATTGAGCTTTAATTTTAACTAAACACCATTTTGATTATAGTCGATTTCGTCGATGCATAAAATATTAGATGACTAGTGATAGGCTTGGAAAATAAATTAGTTCTTGGTGCATCAAACGATAAAAAAAAACAAAAACAAAAAGAAAATCAAATTTTATGTGTGACGAACACTTTTTGAAAGATCTCAAACCGTATAAAGCTTAAAACGAACGTAAAGTACATATGAGTGAAATAAAATTTTAATTTGTACTAAACATAACCTAGCAGATGTGTACTAAAAAACCTAAAAGAACTCCCCGTCGACTCCCCGTCGTTCGCCCACGACGATTCAAGGGATCCGATCCACGCGCATTTAAAGGAGAAATTTGGTGCAAGGACGTTTGCTGCTATATACATACTTATATACACAATATATGTTCGTTTCATTGAATTGGTCGCTATTGTCATCGTTGTAGTGGGTGGAAGTTTGTTTAGGGATATACAAAGTAAAGGACAAGAGTGTGCACAGTAAACTCTAATGCAATCATTGAAACTATAAACGCTAGCGTGCCTGCACTCCCAGCAAAGATCCTCAGCTTAAAGGAGGCATGAGAAGTGTTGTTTTATTCGAAACATAGAGTTCTAATAGCATAAACTAATTCATTTCCGGTGCATGGTTTCCAACGTAAAGGACTATCACGGTGCATCTTGCATCTCGCTACAGTCTGAAGTATGGAGCATAACTTTCAAAATGGGTAAGACTCACCTAGTTTCGTCGTTGTTTCTTTTGTTATTGCCATTAAATTGCGGTGAAGGACGTTTCTTGACATAGTTGTTCCTATGCAATGTACAGCGTCCTTGTTTTTTAAAGATGAAAACGATGGCTATGGAAGCGTGGCATATTAGCTTCATTACTGGTGGGCTTGTAAAGTGATTTCCGTTTCAATTATCGATAGTTTGAACGATATACAGTACAAGTGCTCCGTCAGGTGCAGCACACTGACTTCATACGATCCAAGAGGAATGTAGGCCATCAATAAGAAATTCATCGCAACATACCAATGAATTTAAAATGAAGAAGTTTGAGTGGAAACGATGACTGTCGAAAAGAGGTGTGTTAATATGAACTACAAAAGAGAGTGAGTGGATCGCGAACTCATATCCTTATTGAATGATGTTGCTGTGAGATGAGATACGTTGCTTATCCCATAACTAAGAGCCGATCAACTTGTTGGTTGCCCCTTGCCGTAGTATTATTGACCTCGTTGAAATTAGGTCATTAGTTTGGACACTGCACCGATGCGACATAGTTTACGAGTATTTATTTGAAATAAGGTGATTACTACTATGTTTGTGGTGTTATTGAGTGAAGGCTAGTGCATTTTTGTTAGATAAGGTTTAGGTTGAAAATCTAGAATGTCATTGGATGTAAAGTAAGTGATGATAAAGAAGGATGTAAAGTAAGTGCGACGTTCTAATACCACCTCATCATTGGTGAACTTAATAGTTTTCTATTCTAATATTGGTTTTTATTGTTGTATATAAATCAATCTGATCTGCATAACTCAGGGGGTTATGAACATGAAGACTAAGCCTAGAAAAGTGCTAGATAGCAGTAATTTTATCTGTCAAAAAAAGTTTGCTATCAGAATACCTGGCGACTTGGTTAAATCTATTCGCGGACTGTGTCTCTCTATAATATACAGCTGTGTATCCAATGGTGCAAACGGCTTTAGCTGCCGGCAATCCATGTCTAAGAAAGATTTGAAATTGATGTGCTAGTAGTAGCTGATCAATGATATTTAGTTGGTGTCACACCAAAGGGAAAAATGTAGCATCACCACATTCGGTATCCACGCTAATGCTCAAAAAAGTTGACTTACAAATCCAGATTTGAAAAATATCAAGCTAATCCGGTCAGATTTTGAAGCGATGTGTAACCATGGACGAGGCTTGGATCTATCACTCTCTCCTCCTATACTGAATGGATTCTTAGTGGCGAGTTCAATAACAGGATTGTACTACGCAGGCTGAATTGGAGAATTACGGGGAGCTATCACAAAAAACGCGGGAAAACTTCGGCCTGGAGTGCTCTTTTACCAACACGATACATCACCAAGGAAGGCCGATTCCGCGAAAGCTACCACGTGAGAAGCAAACTGCCTATCATGTTCTCCAGATGTGACTTTACTGACCTCCATCGTCTGTACCGGCTGGAGAAGTAGCGTAGGGATAAGGAAATTGAAGACAAGATTGAGATGAACACCGTGGCAGCATGATTTTTGGTGTGTCAAAACAAAGATAAAAATTTTTCTCGTAAGGATTTAGCGCTCTAAAGAAGAGTAGGACTATAGACCAGCGACCGAGCAAACTTATTGATTTGAAAAACATACTTAATTTGAACTAATAAACATTGCCTTTTAAATAGGTTATTCTTTCTTTTAAATCAGTTCTCCATTCATCCTACGATTACTTTCATAAGTGGAATAGTATAGTAATAATTCTGGCGTAAAACGGACCACAAAAAAAAACTCAATTAATAACCGATGTTGGAACAATTTAGAGGAAACGTAAAGAAAAGAATGAAAATTTTAATAGAAAGATATCAAAAGATGGCTGTAGTTATTCGTAACAGCTAGACATATCGATATCTAGGATTAAATAAAGTGATTGTTTAGAAATGAGGCTTATAATTCGCTTATAGCAACAATATTCAAAAGCCATTCCTCAGTTCCATAATGCGGGGAAACATTACGTAGAAGATAATAAGATTCTAATATCTAAAGTGGCAAATTTGTTTTTGACCGGCTTAAATTCTCAGAAATTTAGACTCTCATAACGTCTCTTTGAAATGCTTAGTAAAGTAGTATCGTATCCTACGTGGAGTCATTATTTATTTACCATATCATTATCTTTGGTATTTAGCATAAGAAAATAATCTTATTTTTTTCTGAGAACAGAAATATATGTGCAGGATGGTATTACAATGAGTGGATTATTTAATACTAAAAATAAGGTATAATGGCTCTTCTAGACTATAGCGTTGAATACTAGGTTCGAAACTTGATTTAGTTATGAGTAAATTGGTAAAGCAGATTACTCACGGTCAGTAATGTAACCGCTCTAATGAGGCTTGTTAATGGTTAGAACTGTTTAGGTACGGATGGAACTATGATGATATGGGCATGTCAAATGGTTAAATTCCTTTTTTTCTATTTGAATAATGGTGTGACTCATCTATGAAGATCAGGCATGGCAAAATTTGCCCCAAAATATTTTAAGTCATAATCAAAATCCAGGGAAATAGTTGTAAATTTTTCTACTTTCGTTTTTATCTAAAATATATTTGAACTGAAAATTAGCCGATCAGTACTAAGTGAATTTTATTATCCTTGATATTTTTCGAAAACTGCCTGTCTAAAAGCGTTCAAGTTACGCGGATAAGAACATTGACTAATCAAATGTTAGAATGGATTTTTCAATGCTTATGTTCTCATCTGACTTGCGTCCTTATTGAACTCATTCAATGCAATGTATATTGTGTGCAGAAATGAAGGTTTTTCAGAAAACTCCATTTGAATAGCATTTTCATGATAATCGTTTTGAAATGATAGCAGAAACACCCGAAGGACAATAGGACGATGAATGAGTGAGTATATATGACAGGGAGACTATTTCAAAGCTCGGAAAACCTGTCAGGAAAATACAAGTATGCATGCATAGCAGAATGTTAGCCTCTCATGTCGAGTATAGAAGGACATTCTGTCATTCAAATGATGCTTGTTTCAATTTTGCTTTTAGCACTATCCTCTATAGGCTTTGTATTGCTGTATCTTAGCTAAAAGATCAACAGTATTCTCGAGTACTCAACTTCTTTGTTATTCAACTTTCTTCCTTCATTTGAACAGGAATATTTGAGAACTATAGGAAAATGGTATTAAGTGATTCTAATTTCATGATAATGAAAAGAATTAATTTGTGTGTGTGTGTTTGTGTAGTGTTAAAAAGATGATATTAAGTAGTTGGGAGATGCTTGATGAGGACAATGCGCATTGAGCTGCAAGATATTTCATGAAATATTCTCAGTACTGATTTCAAAAGGTGTAAACGGTTGAATAAAAAGGTTGACCTGATACAGTCATAAATTGTTGTGAAAGAACAATTATTTCTAGAAGCAGAAGAACTTCAGTGAATTTTTTCAATTGTTTGTACTTTGTACTTTCGCGAGTGGTTTTTATAAAAAAGAATATTTCTATAAAATTATAAATTAAAAAAAAAAATAATGAGTGAACGAAATACGAAATGATTGGTGCTATTCTTTGGAAATAATCATTGATAAGAGTGATCCAGGTTTTCAAAGAAAGAATATGTTTCTGCACCGCCTACTAATAAAGATAAAAAACAAATTAATTGATTGAAAATATCGTTAAGTGCTTGTCAACGATTTCAGTTTCACAAAAAGGGCTTTGTCAGACCGATTCGACGCAATTTTATTCTTCTGCTCTACGTTTACGAAACAAGGAGACACATTCTACGTTTCCCTTCACTCACTATATTTCGTAAATGTACTTAAAACATAAGTCCATAGGAGGAAGCCGATAACAAGGTTGAAACATTCATTCTGAAAAGGATAAATAAAGCCAAAAGAATACAAGAATCGTTTTGGTGTTGCCGCAGGCCAAAATTAACTTTGGGTAGCTTGGGTCCGCCGGGCCTTGCTTTGTGGGTCTCGAGGACGCGTTTCGGCTGCATACAGCCATCTTCAGCTCGTTCTGGACCAGGCTGCATACAGCTGAAGATGGCTTTATGCAGCCGAAACGCGTCCTCGAGACCCACAAAGCAAGGCCCGGCGGACCCAAGCTACCCAAAATACAAGAATCAAAAGAATACGTAAAAAATACTACTCGTATATCGCCACTATACTGCCGTGAGCTCGCTCCGTGAGGATTCGATAACCATCAGCATGCATTATATGGGTGGCAAAGCTTTGATCGAAGTTTTTTGCGATACGTAACTGAGTTCGAATGCATGATGAACACACTGCTAATGGTTTCCATTGGATACTATAGGGAGATCAGAGGTCTATCAGTAAAAAGCATAACTATATGAGGGAAATCAAGGGCCCTGTCCTATGCTGAATCTGGTTGAGTAGTGCACTAAAAAAAATATAAAAATAGCAGTAGAGATAATAGTCATAGTGAACAACATTTTTAAGGATGTTATAAAACCAGTTTAAATGCACATTTTTATGTGATCTGCCAGACGTCTTCTGTGGAAGAAATTCCATTCTATTTTGTTTTAATTGCCATCACTTGGTCAAGGATGGGGATGCATGTTGCATACAAGGCCTGTCGAAACTGGGTTTTATAATTTATCAGAAGGTGCTGAGAGGGTTAACATGATTCGTTTTCGCTTTCAAACATGAACTATCCCGAGAAGTAATTTTAACAGGAGCACTCAAGCCTTAAGATCTATTGAAGTCGTGAATTTGATCAGAAAAATGAATTTTATAGAATCAAGATTCAATCAAGGAACCACGAATATTATTTTGAAAATTTGAGTACATCATAAAATTTTTGTAAAAATAAGCTCAAAAATGTCCCTAATCTTTCTGTCCCTTATCTTCCCTAAAGTATTACTAATCCTATTTATTATAGTAAAGAGCTCTGACATGCAATCAACCCTAGCCCACTGAAACTTAATCTTCTTTTTCATCACTTGTTTCACTAAAATTTACTTTCGAGTTGCAACGATCCTTACACAGGTAATTATGAATATGTATCATCACTTGTCTATTTCATACCCGCATAGCAATTACTAACTCTATCACATGTATCGATGTAAATATTCATTCTGCAACCACGAGGACGACTATGCATACGTATGTGTACATATTGAAGCATAATGTGAATGCAATAGTACGAAAATCAAACAAACTTTCTGTTTCGATAAGTCAAAATATCAGGTTTGCAAGATTGAGGCTTCCCTGGCTTTCGGATAAGCATGTCGGCCGTACAAGGAAGGTACAAGACAGCTGTTTGCCTAATGTGGTAGTTAGCTACAGTTATCGTACATTCTAGCTTATATTTCAGTCCATTTGGGGAGTCCAATGGAGCAGCAGTAGCTACAGTAACCTTCATATGATATAATCACTTAGAGGCGGTGCTTTTTGATGTCGACGTAATGCAATTTCATTTGCGAAACCACATCATTAGTCCCGGCAATATTGCAGGTATACTTGAATAGTTTTCATAAGCGATATACAGATTCAGTGGTGCGAGATACTGACCTAAATAGTGTCCTGTATCCAAAGAGTCTTATTCACATATAAAAATGATTGTAGTGCATTGCAGTAGCGTTTATACATTCCAGTACGTATAAGTAGGAATAAATACTTCTATGATTCTAATTTATATAAATAACGAGAAATAGGAAGCGAGTGGGTCCACACTCCCTGTGGTGCAGATTAAAAGAAATGATTGATCGAAATCAGAGTTTTAATTTCAATGCAGTCAGGTTTTATCCTGTTCCATATTTCGTGGACATATTTTAGAGAAAGTATTCTGATTTTTGCCATTTATTTTTGCATATGATTATCAAAGGATGTTTATTGTAGTAGAGAGGCAACCGTAGCACAATTGCTAAGGTCTCAGTCATATCCACCACATGATTTCATGACGATTGGAGAATATTATTAAGTAGGAAAATTCCTATGGAGAAAATAGAGCCGATTAATTATTTACTCTAGCAATGAGTGCTTTCAGATATTAACAAAACATTATAACATTTTCAGAAGTTTTTGGTAGATCAATTTTCCCTTTTCACTTACAACTTATAAGTGAATTATACCCTTGCTAAGCTAACTCAGCGAAGACTCATGGGTGCGGAAGTTCTGATCAAATGTTTCGAATACCTCGATAGTGAATTTAATATGTATAAAGAATTGTGGAAAGAGCTCAAGCTGGTTTCGAACACGCGTCCCTGCCGCTTCTCATCAGGTGCCAACTCACAGGCTGGGACGCGTCGATTGGCACTACCAGCTTAGGTGGATGTCGACTGGTTATTTACTAGTTACAGTAGAACGCCGATTATCCGAACGCCGATTAACCGAATCGCCAATTATCCGAATCGGTCCTAAGCGTAATATGAAAAATTAAAATCAAGTACTGTAGTAGGTAAATAATGTAATTTTTGTTTTGTTTTGTTCTAACAAGTAGAAACTCGCAGGAGTCCAGATATATTTCAATTGTTATGGTTGAAAACTGAAATTTTCTTTATTAACAGTCTATGTCCGATTATCCGAATTTTCGATTATCCGAATCGACCCCGGTCCCAATTAATTCGGATAATCGGCGTTCTACTGTATTAATATTGCTCTACAGCTTTGAACTTTTTCCTATATTCCAAATTGCCTTTGGTCTGGCTTTATCAAACCAGTCGACATCCACCTAAGCTGGTAGTGCCAATCGACGCGTCCCAGCCTGTGAGTTGGCACCTGATGAGAAGCGGCAGGGACGCGTGTTCGAAACCAGCTTGAGCTCTTTCCACAATTCTTTATAAATATTAAATTCACTATCGAGGTATTCGAAACATTTGATCAGAACTTCCGCACCCATGAGTCTTCGCTGAGTTAGCTTAGCAAGGGTATAATTCACTTATAAGTTGTAAGTGAAAAGGGAAAATTGATCTACCAAAAACTTCTGAAATTGATAAAGCCAGACCAAAGGCAATTTGGAATATAGGAAAAAGTTCAAAGCTGTAGAGCAATATTAATAACTAGTAAATAACCAGTCGACATCCACCTAAGCTGGTAGTGCCAATCGACGCGTCCCAGCCTGTGAGTTGGCACCTGATGAGAAGCGGCAGGGACGCGTGTTCGAAACCAGCTTGAGCTCTTTCCACAATTCTTTATAAACATTATAACATTCCAACCCTTGAAAATGTTAGAGCTTATTCGCCCTGAAAATCTCTGGATTTAGTATAACTATCATACTTTCTGTTGACTTGCGTTTCTTCAAAGGATTCAAAAAATGTTCCTGTGAAAGCAGATTCTTCAGAAAATGATTTGCCGAGCATAAAAATTGATGATAAAAGGTGGATGGTCTAATACTGAGATGCTGCACTCGGCTAGAACAACAATTCCTTGTTCAATGGTCACGCACAATATTTTTCCGACACAAAAGCAGCAATTCTACCATACAGATTTGCTTGTAGAAATTAAAGGTGCTACTTTGCAAAGAGAAAGATTCATGCATCTGTCACATTGCATTATCTATCTTTTACTAGCTGCCGAATTGGTCTCAATACGACCCATGACTATAATGAGTCTTTCAGCATTAGGAGAAGTGGCGGGATCATTCCCACGTCTATGTTTAATGTATCACTCATGTTCCCTCTAACAGATACCGGGATCAAGTCCCGGAGGTGACAGTGATAGTAAGATTTGTGTTTCCCAGGTCAGAATATCAGCCCATATACTTATGATAGGTACCTTCGGAGAAATTAGCAAGATGAAGCATGTTATTGGTCACATCAGCTTCTCGTGTACCTTTGGTCTTGAAATTAATTGCATTCAAGACGCCTTTTGACAACGTTTGACGTTTGACGTGCACTATTGCGGTACAGCAACAATGCTAGATGTCACTGCTTATATCCAGAGAATGACAGATAACTAACATAATTTATAGTTCTGAAATATGCACAAGCGTTAATTATTATTTTAAATTTTAATATATAAATAAAAACGCAGCTCCAGCAAGCGTAATTTTCATAAATTAAATTTTTGAATTGATTTTCTCTTTCAGGAGCTTATTACCTGATTTTTTGAGGTGATAAATTATTTGCCACTAATAAAAATCCGGTGATGTGGAACAGGTCCTGTATTGGGAGATGCAACAGCCCCAACGTTATATACCATCTGTGTCTGATTTATATGGTACGGATGAGATAGAATTCCTACTGGACGAAATACGTGATCTAGAGCCGGCCTGCTGCCAGCTTGATGACGTTCAAGATTTCGAGATAGCTGGCAGCAGAGCCGGTGAATTATCGATATCACTTGAATCGCCGGTTGGTACATGTACATCGTGGGATTCACATGCGCACTATCGACAAAGAACTGGTCAGACACCGTTACCATGGGGCGTTGCATTGCACTGTGATTCGACACACTTAAAAACGCCTACAGGGATTGTACGAATTCTTTTGGTGGTATGTATAGTGTTTATTATATGTTTATTTAATAATTTATAAATCATTTTGAATTCAAAGTGTTAGTGGGTATCAGTATAGTAGTTTGAATATTTGTTTGTGCAATAGTGCAGTAGTCAGAACAGGACCCGGATTAATGGACTGATAGTCGCAGTGATTCTCAGATTGTGGTTTATGTTTCATGTAGCGGCCCATCGTTATCCTAAGTAGATAACTTTGGAATGCTAAGGAAGGGCAAACATATTACAATTATTTTTTTTTTAAATATTAAATTAATAAACTTTTTTACAGATTTTGAGTTGTTGAAAGGGATTTTAAGAAGACTATTATATTTATATTTTTAAAAAAATTGGAAAGTTTTTTATGGGTACTGGAAAAAATATTCCAAATTGTAAACGTGTAGTTTTTATACAGAATAAACTGCTTAAATTAAATACAGTTGGATCATTTAATCTACAAGTATTTTATTCTTATTTCAGTTGTCTTCAGCCGCTTGCCTTGCCTGCGAATGCTCAGCTGGTACTGTACAAGTTGGCCTTTTTTTACTGCCACTAATAGGACGTTTAAGATTAATGGTCTTTTGTGCACTATTTTCCCTTCTCATAACTTGTTTAATGCTATTTTTGGATATATCACATATTGCGCTCATGTTTCCATTCAATTGGACTAAAGTGGTGAGTTCTTTCTATAGAATCATATAAAATGACTTAAGACAATAATTCGATTAAAGATTTTTTCCAAATTTCTTTTTTCCTTTACTTTACTTTCGAACGTTTTTCGTTGATTTTTTTGTTGGTTTTATAGAATACTTGGATGTACCTGAGTATCGGTTTAATATTTATACTAGGGTCATCTCTGATGTTACATATGGTTTTATTCGCCGAAGCATTTGTTTGGGTACCAAAGCACACAAAAGATACTTTATTTACCTCGGCGGTAAGTTATTATGAGAGAGATATTGTGAAATTGGTAGAGTTCTGACAAATACATCAAAGTAAATACACAGTAAACCGTTGGTAGGTGATCCGACTGTTGTCTAATCTCCCTCCAATCTAATGTTACACTTTCTATTATTCAAAATGCCAATTATATGCAAAATTTACATTTAAATAATAACAAAACAATCAAAAACAGAAAACCCCATTTGTTTAGTAAGGAACTATCTGCATTTATCCTGCAATCCTGCAATGAATTCTTATCGTAAAAAGTGAGTTTGCTTTCCAATATTTCAGTTATGTGATCAATGTTTTGCATTAAAATGCCTTGAGTAGCAAAAGACTTCTCGATTTTTGTTAAGATCATTGCAAAATATTCGAACGTTTTCGTAACACAAAGCTGCTTAAAATGAAATGACAGACTTTAATCTTGACAACTGAGAGTAGATGAGAATATTTTAATTCAGAAATGGTCGTTATAAGACTGTCATTCTTATTGGCAACCTCAGTGGCTGATTTTTGTAATATGAAATGTTAATCAATGGCGTTTTAAGAGAAGACATAGTGCTAAATATAGTAGCAGAATAGTATTATGCTACATATTGTCAATCGGTTTAAGTTACGAAATTGAATACGTTTGAGTACGAACTGTATACATGGAACTACACCCCCGATTGATACTCCGCCAAGATACTCCTTATTCAAATACTTGAACAGAGCTGATAATGTAACTCCCCTTAGCATATGTTATGTGGGGTTACCTCAGGTCTACTGTATTGACTAAACTTCTTAAAGTTACGATGTAAGAACAAAGTCTACCTGTTTCACTGTTGATTTGAATACAATTTACATTTATGGTTCTGTATTATACAAATTAAATTGGAGTATATTGTTGTTTTTATAGATTTTAGGTTACATTTGTGCTGCCGAAGCTCTAGTTCTCTCAGGTTTGGCAATGTGCCCTTCAAAATATCGTCAGGTTCCTGACGACGTAAGCGATATTTATATAGAAGATCGTGAAATGACTCCTTTAAGTCCGATCGGTAGTATTGGAGTACCGAATCATAGTAATAATACAACAACACAAACACAACAACACGGCGAACTAAATAATCATAATCAATATAATCGTATATCATCGTCATGTAATCAAAAGCCTTATATACCTGGTAAGTGGATTAATG
The DNA here is from genome assembly GCA_954870665.1 of Stratiomys singularior. NCBI lineage: Eukaryota > Metazoa > Arthropoda > Insecta > Diptera > Stratiomyidae > Stratiomys > Stratiomys singularior. The sequence goes on along the minus strand of OX940881.1, from coordinate 3,783,325 downwards.
ATTTTCCATCAATGAGTTTTGATAATATCGCAGGAAATTTTGATAAAGTTATAATCGAATATTAATTAGCATTTAATGCTATATTGTTCGGCATATTTTGACTAAAATGGCAGAAAGTATTATAATATTACACGCAGTGTAAAGGATTTTGGATAGGTAATATTATACTCTGTCTGATTTGTAGGATCGTAACAACTTCAAACTCTCTACTCATTGTATTCAGTTGAATTAGTTATGTATATAATCCGTACCGGTAAAATCTTAGCCAGGCGTCTGTTAATTCTTTAATCTATCCAATAACATTCTTCCTATTTAAGAAGTGGCCAAGTGTATAAAATTTAATTCTTGAAGAAATACTCTTGCTAAATTGTGGTTCATGCAATGTTGGCTTAGCAGTGAATCATCTCAGCATTCCACGACAGAATTTTGCCGATCTTCATATTGAAATTTTGGAAGGATGTAGAGAGTTATTGGCTGAGCAACGTTCAGTAAAAAATTCAGTAGCAGGATTACAAAAGTTAACTTGCCTTTGCTTCCAGCAAACAGTGAAATAACATTTTGTGATCCTGTTTTTTGTCATCAGTCGATCAAAGTGCGTAATTGAGCAACTATTTGCAAGTGTATTCTAGGACCTGCGAACTTCGATAAATTTGTTTCTCTTTGTTTGACGTTGTCTTTAAAAACAAGTGAATATATTCGAAAAAGAGGATAATTATCTTTCATTAAACTTCGAACAATGGCATTCAATGGTGTAAAATAATTGTTTTCAATGCACTGTTTCATATCGAAGAGTTTCAGCATACGTTAATAATTATTTTTTATCTTAGATCAAGACGCTCGACTGAGTCAATTAATATAAATTCTATCAGGATCTTAATATGAAAGGCAACTTATGCGACGAATTCAGTATCCAGGTATCATATAATATTTGATTTTGGAAGTTTATGATTGGATTCCAATAGACTAGGACCATTCGCATTTGTTTAGACCCTTGTAATGGTAGAAGTAATTGTTCATGTTTCTTGCTGAATGTATGCCTCTACATTCGATAAATTTTAGGCGTTTTTGTTTTTACCCATTGCAACTAATAATCACATATCCCCTAAATTTGTCTGGATATGGTAGTGATAGTACAATACGTGGTCTTTTTGACATGACGGCTCACTTTGGACACGAACGCCAGGCATCTTTGTCGCATAAAGAAGTTATTCCAAAATTTGAAGCAATCACAAAAGAAAACAGTACTAAGCCTATGGACCTCACCTATCAAAAAAGGACAGTGATATTAATGTAATCCAGTAGCGCAAATCGCATTTAAAACATCAACAGGTTTTCTTTAAATTTTCCCTCTGATGCGGTCCAGTAAACTTCATCGGAAATACAAATGAAAATTTTACCAAACCTTAATACGATCCATACACGTCGATTGTTGTGAAACTTTGGACAATCACTGGAGGAAAAGAGTGATGTTTTTCACGGAGAATTCTCGGAGATGCCCTAAAAAAAGTATTTAGTACCGTTCTGAAAGAATAAGCTGAAGAAAATCGGTAACGCGGTTAGTGACTGAGTCCGGTTGACACAGAGCGCAGAATAATTTTAGAAATACTAAATGGAAGGATGCTGGAATTGTAAACAGAGCCCGGATTCAAAAATTTTAAATAGAAGACATTTCAAAACATATCAAAGAGAAAAACGCTCTCCACCCCCTTTAGAATACTAACGACATTTCTAAGGATCGGGTCGTAGGAATAGTCTAGGGCAGCAAATTATGCTCAATTGTTCTGAAAATTAAATCATCAGATTCGAAACAGTTTTTGTAACATCATCTTTCACATACTTGTTTGCTATCAGCAAAAAATTAAACAATTATTTCAATACCGAAGATACTAAGTAAGGGTACTGCTAGGCGTTTTGCAATTTTTATATATTTTGTAGCTGTTGGTATTAGATAGTGAAAGTTTCATCCTGGTGAAAGTTCAACAATTCCTCTGGTAACAAAAGTATTACTGTGTAGCGCTTATCTTCGTTTAGAGTTTTTTTATCTATGCATGATACATTTGCTCAGTTCGCGTTGTTACAGTGATAAAATCTGTGCCACAACTCATAACCATTAGTAAATAGGTAGAAATTTAATAACACATATATCTAATTTAATATCCTGTAGGACCAATTGCGAATAGTAGTTTCGGCCATTAAAAATAAAATTCCCAAACATTTTTGCTGTACTTTAAATTCTTGTCAAACATTTTATCGAGATTTTTGATTTTAGCCAAACGACCCGATCAAGCTTATAATAAACGACCAACGCTGGGTCACACACAAACTAAAAAACCGAATCATCGATATCGTGAAGGCTACCATTATCAGCCAATAGCATCAACGTCCCGCCAGAGTCCCACATTTGTTATAGAGGATGATGGGGCTGGTCCATCAACATCCCGATCCATTGATAATTCTAGTGCGTGATAGTATTTACTAATTTTCTAATCAATAATAAATTAGTCAGAAATTAAATTAAAATCAAAAAAAGACAACAACAACAAAATCTATTAACTCGGTCAAGAATTAAAAGCAAAACAAAAAAAAATATTCCAATTATGAAAATTGTTTATCAAATCTTTGTTTACTTCGTCACTCTACTAAGCACTTTTGAATTTGTTAAAAAATTTTCCAAAAAAAAAATCCCTCCCATTTGGAGTCATTCCAGCTGATATGAATTAGATTGTTTCCTTGACAACGCAAAAAGGAAAAAAAATGAACGAAATGTCCTTTGATTGTTATTTTTCTAGAAATGAGTCGACTATAATAATTAGGCCCCATTCCAATGACAATGGAGAAGAAACGTAATAATTTTTTCTAAGAGTAAATCAAATTTGTATATAGTGAAAATTTTGAATTCAATCCAAAAACTACATCAAAACCATAATAAGGTAACGAATCGAAAAACATAATAATAGCTACCAATTTACTGGGGAGACGGGAACACTTAACTTTTCGCCAAAGAAAAGACTTTTCCTCTTCCCTTCCGGTAACACCCAAAATATAAAATGTCGAACGCAACAAAATATATTGAAATCAATTTGAAATTAACAACAATTTAAGCAGTTGAACGATCAAACCAACAAGCAAACAATAAGTTTGATGTGTAATAGAAATTTACATTAACGACAAGAACAAATCGTCTTTGAGTAGTTTGTAAAATGATTGAATAAATAACGACTAAGAAAAACCAAAACAATATGTAACGAATTAGACGACATGAAATCTTATAAAGTAAATTTTGTCGAGGATACTAAATCTGTAACAATTTGATAATAATTGCCATAATGATGAGCTATTTGTATGCCATAATTCAAGTTATAAAATATAAAACAAACTTGCAATGAGAAAAAATCAATAATCATAATAATTAAGTGAAATTGTAAGTCAAGTTCCAATTTTTCTCGGAACAATTTTTCAAAGGTTGCAATTAGCGAGTATTCGTGTAATTCTTATTAATATTATTACTATTATTATTTACAAGCAAACAGCACATGTGGAAAATTGCAACCGAATTCTGTGGTCTTGTGACGACACATAAGAGCAAAAATGAAATGAAATCAATAATAGAAATGCATTCTTACTTTTGAAAAAGAAGCAGAAAAATGGAGTAAACAGTAGTTTAGATAACAGAATGCAGAACAAAAAATAAAAATAAAAAACAATGTTAAAAATGAGCTAGCGGAGTGAATTAACAAATTAATGAAAACCACAAATAAAAAAAAGATTTGAAAAGTTGAAAATATTAATTGTAGATAATAAAACGCGGTGAAAATTATTGATATTATAATGTGAAAATGAAACAGAAACAACAACAACAACAACAAAAGGAATATTGTGAAAATAAAAAGATGTCTTGTTATAATTGAATGTGTTTTGCTGAGTTTTGTCTTCTAATGCTAGTTCAATTGTGATTTGAGTCAGCGTCGCATTACACAAGATTGCACCTTGTGCACTTATGTCACCACAATTATCTACACGCACTTTTTATGAGGAGCGATCGAGCAGTAATGATATTCGTAAAAAAAATGTTTTTGCTCGTTCAAATACAAATACAAATACATATTTAGCATAAAAAATCATATAAGCAGACCGCGAATACCAAAAGCATATGTATGTGATTCCACACGGCTCGAGAACATAAAAAAATTTTAAACTGGATGAAATTTCCACTTTATATGAATATCACGAAGGACACCCATTAAAGGTCCTCCCTTTAGCTTCAGAGAGGTTCAGTTTGAGGAGTGAGGTAGGCGGTTTTTTGCGTGAAAAAATAGAAGATATTGTGTTGTCAGATTAAAAAGTGACCATCAGACTTTTAGCTGAGGCCACAGGAATCTCACACTGTAGCTTTAAAAAAATTCACGTGCGATGGAACCCGAAGAAAGTTAAGCAACGAACAAGTGAAAAAACAAATCGACATTTCGATGTGGAAGTTTCCTCAGCCAAACGAGAAAATGTTTTGTGACTTTCGATTATCAAGGACAAGACCTGAATCCACCATATTTATCCTGACCAAAGCTGCTGAAACTTTTAGTTTTCGTTTTTAAGGGCACTGATGGAATAATTATGATGGAATGTTTATAAAACAGCTTTCTCGTGGTTTTACTCAATTCGACGCTACGCAATTTAATAAATCAAGTAAAACTACTCAAGATGTGTGTTATCTTAAATTAAAAACACGTTTCAACAGCAAACACAATACAGTTGACATTGTACCGTCAATGCAAAGGGTGACAATTCTCATGTCTAAATTGGTATTGAACAGACAATTTGAACGCGCCCCGTTTTCTCATTTCAAAATTGCATGTATCCTTAGTGTTAAGGATCCGTAGGTTGTGAGGTGAATTGCTAGTCAAACGCGAGGAGTTACATAATTACAGATCAAAGGACGGGTGCGAAATAGTAACAGAATTACATTTCAAACAACAGGTGCGAAATATGCCATATACAAAACATCTAAGAATATCAATATGCGCATATTCCGATCACCCTGATTAGGAATGGAAATCCTTTTTTATTGTTTTATACGGTCTTGAAATTTCAAGACACGAACCAGACTAATCACATAATATAAAAATAATAGTTTTACTACATTTAGAATAATCATTAAAATGTAAGAAATTATGTAAATTTTTAGGATGTAAGAAAAAAAGGATAATTGTAATGGAAAAACCCTGAAATAGGATACGATGTACTTTAAGTATAAATAGGCAATGCATTTTGTGTAACTAGTCAGTAAGTACTCAATCGCCTACGAGCGATATTCAAATATTATATATATTTAAACGTTAAAAAAAACTTATAATTTTTGTTTGTTTCTTCCTTACTAAGATAAAGGAACAAGTATAAGCAACTTGGAGCTATACTTGTAATTGAGGTGGTATTTTTAACACAGTTTTATTAAATGTAATTCACTTAATTAACAATCCCTGACGAAGTATAGTGTAATAATGAGCGCTGTCTAGAGTATGATCATGCAGTGCTGGAGATCCTCTCGCCACTTGAGGAAGCTGGGCCTGAAGATTCACATAATACGAAATTCTGCACTTCCTCTCAGTAACTCCAATCTGGAGTCTGGTGAAACGAACAATGACATAGACGGTGTGTCCCTAGGCCTGCTATGAAGGACCACGGAATTGCACTCAATCAGCTCTTAAGACGAATGATGATACACACGGTGTCCCAAGGCTTTGTAAGAAGGAATACCGAAATTTTATTCAATTGTATTTGAAATTTTATTCAATTAACGAGAAAGAATACCGAAAGATTCTCTACGGTTAGTGATTGAAAGAAAGGTTTCAAGGAAACTTAGTCAAAAATTCAGACAACGAGTGAAAGTCGCGAAGCGCGGAGAACAGAAGGAGCTATACGAACCGATCGTGTTGGAAGACTTAAAAGAACTGTGGGGAACCGCGGTAAACAGAAGATGCTCACCGCACCGATTGTGTCACAAGCCTTTTAAGGACTATGTCGAAGCGCGGTAAATAGAAGATGCTCACCGAACTGACACCGTGTCGAAAGACTTAAAAGGACTGGTTTTTTCGTTGGGAAAGAAAGAGTTTTTTAATATCTATCAGAAGAAATTTCAGATTAAGAAGATGGTGCAAGATCCATGTTTGCAGGATGTGAAAGGCTTGAGTGTAAACATGGATCAACCATCGTAGTAAAAAGATTTAGGCTCTTAGGTAAGCGGGTATATGGGGAAGAATGAGGACATTCATGTTTCTTTATTTTTTTGAAGAGAGGAGAAATATGTTTCACCAGAAATGCAAATGAGATTGTTCTTACCAATCCAGGCAGACAAGAACTTCAGACACTAAGTATTGCTTTTATAAGTATATTTCCTTTATAAGTATCCCTCTAGACACAGTTGATGAGTTAAAACTCACAGGTGGCGCTGAGAGGCTTTGAATTTGTAAACTAAATGCTTGATCGATCTCCGTTTTTCGTACAGAATTCGGCTACTAGTCACGACTACTATACTGAGCTAATTTTGTTGTAATTGGAGTGCGATGAATCCAAAATATAAACAAGGAAGACTACACCATTTTGTTAAATCCATAGTTTTTGACGAAGTCGTCCCGGAGATTTTCGCTTATCAAAGAGATGTTAATTTAGCATGTATGTAGAGATGATGATCATTGAACTTCACAGTTGCTTTGCAAGGTTTTATTTTTATTAAAAACAAGTCGATACAAGTTGTTTGTGGGCTTTTGTTTTGAAAATTAGCATTCAGACGAAGACACATTTGCTGTCTTATTAATCATGTGGAGAAACCTACATCCCTGGAATTATCCAAATAAATAACCGAGAACGAATAGTGGCGATCTCGAAGAATACATTCTGAGCTATTTTCTGCAATTATTTGTTCCATTCAGAATTGTGCTAGCAAATCGAAACAGTACTTTAACTATCGTTTTTGATTAATTTTATAAATAATTTAAATATTATAATTCTTTTCATAATATGAGTAAAATTTCGATCCGTTGCCCTGGTTTTCAGTGAAGCGTCTGTTGATATAGTTTATCAGAAACGTTTCTTAATGAATCAATGTGAAGTATGTGAGGGGTGCAAGTGTTGAAACAGATTTTATCAATTTCCAAGTTGCATCGTAGCGGAGAATCAATCAAAACATTGGAAACTTAATTTATTTAAAGGTTTTTTGGGATAGAAGATAACAAATTGTCTTTCTGCCAACCTACACAGTAGCAGTGTTAACAGTTGGCTCGTTGAAAAAACAAATAACAAAAGAGCAACCAAAAGTGTTATCTTTGGAACATGCTCATGTCTCTAATGAGCGCATTCAATCAGAACAATTGTTATTGCTACTGAATATCAAGAGACTAAGACCTTTTTGTGTATTATTCTCTTACACGCATTTGGTCCTTTATCCATAAAGTAAGCAAAGCAGTGTAATTCACCATGTGCATACTGAAAACCGATTTCAGTACAGATTTCAATAAGAAGTTTATAGTGTCCATTCCGGGGCTTTTGAAAATATTCGCAATAGTAAGTGTATATGACAGTGTATTGCAAATATGAAAAGTTTATAACAATGCGTTTTTCATCAATGGTCAGTTATGCTATCTTGTGAGTTGCATCATGTTTCTCTGTACACCAGCATGTCTTGGCACTCCTGCCTGGTACGCCATGTTGTATCCTGTGTCGGCAGCAACGAGTGGTGTTTCAGTTGGAATTTCACATGCTATTCTAGCTCTTGGCATCGTCAAAACATCCGGTTGTGTTAATTGGGAAATTGTCGATTTTATTTTCAATGTATCGGATTTTGTTTACATGCTGCCTTTTTCAATACTAACAACGATTGCTTGCGATAATAAAGCAAATTCAGCCCATAGACTATCAACGGTAAGTTTTTGTGATTTGTTCTAGACCGAATTCATTGAAAAAATTTCAAAAATAGCCTTTTAAGACGTTGTGGAATTACGGGTAAAAGAAGATGTGCTCCAACACAGCTAGTTAAATAGCTGGTTGATAATAGTTAAAAGTTAATAATATTATGAACTGTATATCCGGAAAAATGGTTCACATGCATTCAAATAACCAAAAACACGATTTTTCTACCGGAATTTGTGACTGTTTTGACGATAAGCTTTTGGGAAAACATTCAATCACGTGTGGAAAACCTGCATTTTAGCTGACTTTGCTACTTGTGCTTTTACTTGCCCCCAAACTCAAAAGACATTAGATAGAAAGTTGTGAGACGATTCCCCCCACCAAAAATAAGTCAAAAACAAGGACAAAGATGATTTAATGATTTGTTTTGCAGTAGACTAGGATTTACAGAACATGATAGAATTTAAAGCAACCAGAAATATGGGCTTGTAAGGTCATTGTTTATCTTAAAGGTTTCAACTCGAAATAAAGCAAATAACTCTCTTCCCAAAGCGACATTTCTCGTCAAGCATAACATCAAAAAGTTTTACAATCTAGCGTTGTCAATTAATTAAATTTTAAAGCTTAAATAATAAATAAATAATTTGTTTTTCAATTGATTTAACACTTTTCATATCGTTTTTTTAGCCGATCGGTATTGTGGGGGCATTTTTGCTGGTCACAAGTTCCACAATTTGGGCGGTACGAACGAGATCATCAAGAGATGTAAATTTACCTGTAGAGGGACAGCAAGAAACAACAACAACGCAGTATCGTAAATCATTCATTGCTTAGTAATGGATTTTATATGCTTAATTCGGAGTGTCTATTCATTTCTTGACAATTCTAAAAAATTAAATAAATTGACAAGTTCTATTCTTTACATTCAATACGTACAAATTCTCTCGGAAACACAGACGCTTGCAAGGATCCTTCAAAGGAAAGTGCTTGCAAATTTGCTATTTCATATTGAACGTATAATGAGCGTACATGCGTTAACTGCAATTTTTGTTCAACAAAAACATGAAAACGATCGTGTTAATCGTGCCACAAAAATAAAGCTTAGAGACAGGCGAATTCAGAATCCATCGGTGTAAAAGTTGCCGCCATGAGGTTGACTTTCCATTGATAAAACCTGTTGTTTGAGTCCGCGGCCGTCGCCTTTCATTTTGTCATTTATTCCCTAGTTGTTTTAACTGTACCGTGTAGAACAATGCTCACTGTGAGCACACTTCTACGAGAGTATCCTGTCTAGAAATAAGACGCTATTTCGCAATAATAATTGCGTCGACCTCACTAAAATTTAGGTAAATTTTAACAGAAATCGGATTCCTCGATTTCCAACCACATTTGGATGATCATAATAGAAAGCCATTTATAATTTTTCATTCAAATATTATTGAGCATTTCATTTTAACAATAGAAAATGTAAAAGCATTTAGATTGCCCAACAAAATGTATCATATCTTTAACCCAGGTGCAGTTTGATTTAAAATCAGTTGATCAGTCCCAAATCTTTCTCGACCATATACGAGCAAACTCGCATCATTTGATTTTTGACCTTGTTGAAATTTTCAATAGCGTATACTTTCCCCTCTGGCCAACCGGCTAGATCCCGATAAATTGGTCGGACAAATTTCATGCGGAAATTACTATTGGCGAAAGCAAGAATTTCCGTCATACGATCCATAAGGCGTGCACGAATAGCCAAGCGTAAGAAGCAAAATCGAATTTCTGCATTTCTTGTTTCATTCAATTTATAGGCTTTTTCGAGCAAGTTCACTTTTTGGTCTCCAAAATCAGAAATGTCTTCCTTTTCAATCAGTTTGGCCAGAAAGTCTAAAATTTGTAGTGATGTAAGTTTTTCGTTGATTTCAGGCAATTCCTTTAATTCCGCTGTCGTTTTTGTGGCCCACAAATTAGCGTGTTTTTCGCAAACACATGAAAGGGTATTGTCGAATCTGAAATAAAATTCGAAAATACAAATTATCATTCTAGATTTTGAATTTTCAATTAGTGAGCGCACAGTCCATTCTACGAAGGACCGCGATATGTGGAATTAGTGCATATTTGTATGTTTCTATGAATTAATTATATAAAGTTACGTTCCCTCACAACAGTTGTAGACAAAGAAGCCTTCTTAAAATTTCTTAATCTCTGAAATTTACGATAATCTTATTTTATCTTACAGGCTCAACTCTACCCCTGCTGCTATAAGCTTTCATAACGTTCGCGTCAGGTTAATAGTTCGCTGTTTTATTACTCGAAAAGAATTCAGTTTTGCCTTGTTATTACGCCTGGTCACGTGTTGGGTCTTTACAGGGTGCAATAGATGCTGTTATTGCGCTAAAAATGCCCTTCGACAAGTCAAGACCAAGTGCAGTCGCAGTAATAAGTAAAATTTTTGCTTACTTCGGTATTTTGTAAGGCATTCCAGTCGAGTACAACCATTCGTCCCATTCGATTTCCTTCAATTGATCAGCATGTGTATTTTTGAAGTAATCGATAAATGTCTTCTTGAAGTCATTCGTTTCGATTGACTGGAACTTGAATTTGTTCAAGTAAAACTTCAGGAACGGCTCAAATACTTCCGGCCCGCCAAGCAGATCTTCAATGTATCTTAAAAATGTTGACCCTTTGATGTAAGGAACACTTGAAAATGCGTCATCTGGACCACAATCGCTCAAATCTACTACCAATTTTGTAAGATCGGGGGTATTGGCTAGTTGCGTCCTCAGCTAGAGATACAGAAGAAAAATAATTATAAATTCAATAGTTTGGCTGCTGTCTGTAAAAGTCGCACTTACGTTTTCCTGCAAATTGGTTAAATTACGAATAGCATGGAAATCCCTTTCCAAATTACCTTTCATTCGACCGATAATTTTGCCCTCAACAAACACGGTAAATCCTTCATTCAGCCAAAAATGCTCGAAGTTTTTGTTTGTTACTAAATTTCCAGTCCAGCTGTGAGCGATTTCATGAGCCACGACATCGGCAAGTGATTTATCTCCCGCCTGAAAATTGTACATCGGAACATTTGAGAAGATTGATATAAGGCACTTTCTGAATTCAATATAATGCGAGGATAGTAGGCTAAGCATTGTCGCAAGAAAGAACAACTGTAATTGTGAACAAACTGGCCATGTTTGGAGAAAACTTAGACTTTTTTTCTCAAGCATAAATGTGAGGAGCGAACCAAAAAACTTATGTTGTTTTGAGGCATTTCATTTATTTGTGAATAAAAGCTACTTACCAGCAAGGTTGGCGTAACGAATGTCAAACAAGGATTTTCCATGCCACCAAACGGAAAACTTGGCGGCATAACAAGTAGATCATACTGTTTCCAAACATACGTTCCACATATATCGGAAGCTGTTTTCAGCATATCGCATGTTTCTGAAAATTCTTCAGCACAAGCGGAAACCACATTTTTTTCTGCCCAAACGCTGGAACTGTAACATAAATGTAGACAATGAAATTCGAATAATCTTTCATTCCATTCGGGGAAAACAATAAATCTTACTTCGGACCCAATGGACGTGAAACCAAATCACCTATGGCAATTGCAAGTAAATAACTTGGTATTGGGACATTTTGTTCAAACGTTGTTACACCTTCATTGGCATTGATACGAATTGCGCTCATCAAGGCCACCAAATTATCAGGATGATTAACTACAGCGGTATAAGTGAATTTAACTGATGGAGTATCCTGACATGGAAGAATTGACCGGGCGTGGATTGCTTGACACTGGCTAAACAAGTACGGATTCTTTTTGCCAAGGGTTTGATCCGCCGTAAGCCATTGTAAAGCACTGGCCTCACACGATGTTTCATACTTTATCAATAGATCTAAACTGTAAACAAAAAATAAACGAAAATAAAGATTTTACGAAGTTTAAAATTTTGTGTTTAGAAATTAAAAATATTGAAAAATATTCAAAATAAATCGGAATTTTATTGATGGGTTTCCAAAGACTTGATGGTTATTTTTCCATATATGTCTGTAATATTTTTTTATCAAAGCAATTCATTGCTTGAAACTTTAGTTATCATCTAAATTCCAAAGCACAGATAGTATGTACGTACGGTTTTCAGTAGCAGTTGTAGGACCACAAAAGCAGTCTGCAAAGAAAACTTTTTCTATCTACAACCACATTCTTATCTGCTCCCACCAATCGACATCATATCTCCGCACGAAACTTGAACAATGTTTATCAAATTTACCCACAACATTTTCTATATACGCTAAGAAATGCCGATATTGCAAATTGATTTATGACTGCAACATTCAATATAATGAGTCCAGAGGTAGATTAAATAGCTTAATCGCAGCAAATTGCCATGGATTGCAGGAATTGAAGCTGTTACTGATTACGTCATATGAATTACAAAACGCATCTCTCAAGGCACCAAAGAATGAATACTTGGGGTCGAAAAATCTAACGAACAGAGAAGAATACTTACGTCCCACTAACTTCCGTTGGTAATTTCAATGTTAATTTCGATCCGACTTCCTTGACTTCGTCCGAAATGGAGAACTTGACACGAGTTTTTTTGCCACCGTTTAGCGCAAGGACTTCACTTATATTTATGTCACGTACATCCAACAGCTGTGGATAATAGAAATTTCGCTAGTTTATCAGTCAGACTTACTCAAATTGATATCTTACAATAATTTTCTGATTTTTCTGCAATAACTTGAAATGATACTTGGCCGTGCCTCGTATTTTGTGCTGATTAAAGTCAACTGTCCACTCGAGGGCGATATTTGTGGTTGTTATCTTGTCTGCAAAATTTTAAATTGACTCGTCATTAGCTGCTTAGTGCTATCAAAGTAATCTATTATCCACAATTTACCTGGTTCCGAGAACGAGCTTGGATCAATTTTGCCTAGTCGCATTTTACCGGGTGTAGTGCGTTGGTGGTTAAATTGTGCTTGGTCGTTGGAAAGGCTGCTGGAGTATGTGTTGCAACGGTGAAGCTCTTAAATAAACTGATTCTGTATTTAATCAGAATTGAAGCTGATTTATCAGATATATGATTAAATGTTAATGCTTTTATTTGCGTGGTCTGATTGGAAGTTTGTTTTGATAGCACAATGACGTGTAAACATTGAGATCGATGGTAGTCGTTAGTCCAGCCCTGAAACGTTGACATTCATCGGACTAGAGTACGCAGTGGCCAGTTTGACATGTAAAGTGCGCGGAGGAGGAGTGGTCAAAGTCTTCAGTATCCCATTGTTGTTTTTCACTCAATAGCGGACGGCATCCTCGAAAATAGTTTAAAAGTAGAAATGTAAGCTTGAGATCAATCGGAGAAGTTCTAGCTTGAGAAGTTGCTGTGAAGAGACGCGGAGAACAGTGTTTTGTAGACACGCACAGATATAAATTTTCGCTTAAGATGGCGTCAGCGTCGAGCAGTAGTGCTCGTCATCTCTTCAGTGATAGCAAGCGACGTCTGGCGGAACGAGTGAGCGTAAATGTGAACAACTTGGGCTCGGTGGCGCGCCAAATAGTTAGAAGTTCTAAGTCGTCGGAAGTGAGTATAACAGATGGCAGTTGGTCGTCTTCCTGTAAAAAAATTAACAAACAAAGCAACAAAGACTACACGATTGTTGTCCTATTTTATTTGCCGTGTGCCGTCATATTGAAGAATTAAAATAAATAACCAAATTTGTTGTTCTGGTTTTTGTTTGGCATACGATAAAACGCTCGAATTTGTATGCGCCTTTACATAAAAGTATATTAAAATAATTTATGTGTTGGTGTTTTGTTTTCATTTCAGATTTTAATGCAAGCCGCTAGAAATTTCGCACATTTAGAAGGCTGCATAGAGAATAGTTCGAGTAACCTTCAAAAGATTGAATTAGTGCGGACACATATGGGTTATCAAGCTGAAGCTATACGAGAAAATAGTGAAAAATTGGATTATATTCGCGAGCAAGTGTGTGCAATGGAGCGTTAAAATATTTTTGGTTTTTATCTGATCCACTAAACTTGATGTATGGAATAGATTGTTGGTCAGGTCGCGAAATATAAGCACTGGCAAAAAGATGTAATTATTATTGTATAAAATAGCCAATTTAAAGGCAGTAGATCGAAAATTTATTCTTTCGGAATATAAATTTCTGAAGTTTAGGTTGCTGACGAACTCATCTTTCACAGAAAAAGGTCCTAGCTGCCATTTATCGTTCGATTTAAATATGGCTAATATAAGTTGGAAAACGTTCTCAAATCAATCAAGGCGGGGGCGACAGAGCTCAAATGGGGGGATGAATAATGTGTGCTCTATCAAAAAGGGAATTCCGTTTCATTATAATCGAATGCATGAAATCCGGATAAAAGAAATGAAAAAAAAACTGTTTAAGCTCACCTTAATATCCTTCTAGCAGCATATATTCAATAGCACGTGTGGAACAATTTTCTTGAGCTAAATACCTCAAGATTGATTGCCAATCTTTCTGGTATTCACGGCTTGTCGCAGTCATGCCTATGTCAGCTGTGTTAGTCATAGCTTGAGTCATGATGGTGTATTATATTTGATCATATGATTGTATATATTTGAATATTGTAATTTTGAATAATAAATGTTATATGAATGTTATAATATGGTCAAACTTGCATTTTCAATCCTTTCGTTTGTGTGTGAACTCTAGGAAATGTTATTTTGATATCTACGACATAAGTTTATCGCGCAATTATGCAATACAAGAAACAGGATTTGCTCATTTTTAAGAATTTGATGGTAGGAATTTGTCATTGGCACGAAAGGTATGGAGCGAACCTCTTCCAAAGCAACGCTTACTGACGATAGAACATAAAGACAAGGATGCTGAGAGTTGCACATTGATATTCCCTCAATTTTTTAAAATGTGCACAAAACTCAGAAGTTAGCTATTGCATCCGTTCCACTCACCTATGTCATTTAATTTACAAGCTCTCTGTCTAGCAAAGCTCGCTTCATTTTCTATATCGAGAATTCGTATTTATTTATTTTTGAAGCATCTCCGAAGTGTTTATGCTTGTTAGTAGTTACGCTACTAACTCGCAAGTCCTATGGAAGCTATTTTCCTGAGAAGCCTGCAGGGGTTTATCATACACACATTTTTTAACCTTTTTTTGACGGGTTTTAGAATCCGAAAAAGCTTTAAAGGATGCATACTTCGTGCTTGATCATAGGTATGTTTTGTTTTGCAGGATTTGTTTAATATAACAACTTTATGAGTTTGTTACTCTTCAATTAATTAAATTGAAATGCTTCCTTGATTGTATGTGCGGCTTGTGAAATCTATCGTCATGCTATTCTACATTAGCAGGATGATAACTTTATTTTTTTTCTCAAGCGGTAGCTTCTGGCTGTCAGCAACAAAAAGAGAAAAAAGTGGATTTGAATTTGTTTAGAGAATTTGAGCGAACAATCAAATTAGTAAGCTTATTTTGAATAGGAAGCACCACATAAACTGCTGTTGTGAGAAATTGAAGCTATTAAGGCTTTAAACTCAATTCCAAAACTACCTGAGGTAAATTCAACAGAACACAATTTCTCCTTTTGTTTTCCCAACTTGAATCACATCTGTTTTGTTTGTTATGATTACAAAGCGCTTTACGTAATGTATGATATCAGTGTAGAATAAACTTAAGATCCTTAACATACTTCACCTTCATGCTACTCGAGATGTCTAATAAACATTAGCATAATGTTTATTTATACTTTGATCTCTATCACATTAACCAACACTACGTAAGCGAAGTGTCTGGCGAGAGTGATGCCATTCCGTGCACGAATTGAATAATTCTCATAAAGTTACGGAATTAATTAGAGACTGCAAAGGATGCTTAATATTCGTTCCATAAGCCACCGATAAAATTCATCCTGCTCAGTCATTTGAAGTTCAAGTGCAAAATAGGGTGTGGGATTCCGGGTGTGGAAATTGGGGGAAAAATGAATTTCCGATATTTGCTTTGTGAAAAATTTCCACTTGAATCCTATCTTCTCGAATATGCGGGGGAGGTGGACCAATAAATCCATGTCAAGGCCAACTGTCGCTTTAAAAGCCATTTGTCAAAGTTCCTTGAGTGTAGATTTGCGTGTGTAATGAAGGAAACTGAAGCCGATGATGGTGGAAAGGATGGAGCGTTTTTTATTTTAAATCTGGCTAAGGATAAGGACCTTGCGCATCATTTTCAAACTTTTTATTTTACAGTAAATGTGTTGCATTTGTCTGATTGGAAGTTGAGGGAACAAAAAAAGAGGGTAAACCTAAATGATGTATAATTGGGTATTCTAAATTGTCAAGCAAATTATGAATCCTGGAAACGAGAACAAATTTTCTCTTTATAACGGTGAATTATTGTTAAATATTTGCTAAGTTTGAATTAGATTAAGAAGACATGATAATGAACATCTCGTTTATATCTAAAATCGAAGCATTCATGCAAGGTTTGATGTAGGAATCATTTTGGAGAAATACGAGGAGAAGCAAATAAACATCTGAGATTTTTAGACAGCAGCGGAAAGAGTTCCTGATTTTTGGCTCCTGAGTCATTGCACATTCGACTACAAAACGTATAGCAATTGGTGGTGACAACTCTTTGAATTTGATTTAATTTTTACAAATACTTTACTGGACAGCCTTTAGCTACGTGGTGGTCAAGTATCCAAATGATGTTAGGTGCTTCCGCCTTAGTTATTTGAGAAACGTGAGATGGAGCTCAGGGAATTTAAATTAAGGTGTTTCATTCTCCAAAAGAAATATCGCCTCCTGTTCATAGAAAGCTCGGGAAGTATTGTTCATTGTAATTCCTATGTATTTGCCATGTCAAACCGGAAAGCTGTGGGCTGTTATATGTTGTCTTGTCTATTTTGGAAGTTGTTTCTGATAATTTAAACCGAGTCGGACAATCTTCGGAGAGCTTCCTTCATTTTCCTTTTGGTTATGGTTGTACTTTGAACGTGTTCAATCTTCCTGAATTTGGTTGACAGGCCTAGCTCTTGCTAGTTCGTTTGTTCTTTTATTTCCCGCTGCACTTTTACGACCAATGATCCACGTCCGAAATACTTCACTCTAGGTTAGTTGTTGTTTCGAGGGCTTGGCTACAGTCCTGCTCTAGCTGTGACGCTATGCAATTAGAGGCAAACTCCTGCTGTAGTGATCTGCAGAACGTGAGAAGGTATGGTTTACCATTGTTGATAATGTGGTTTCCCTGGATGCAGAAATGGCCAACTAAAAGGCCATGGTATATTTAGGTAGTGTGTAGCTTTGTTTGAGTTTTGGTGGTAGTGGTCTACAGTTCTATCATCTACTTTGTAGGAATTTGTGTCCCCTGAGTTGTTATCAATACCGTTTCTTTCTATTCTCCAGTTGCTAGGTTGACCCTATAGAGACCCTATGACCAATACTGGTTTGATTCCTTGCCTTTATCTCTTATCTGATGAGACTATTCGCTCCATTGAATTGCGAATCTGGAGGTAACTCGATCGAGGAAGTTTGGTCCGAGCTTTTACGTCAAAGAGAATTGAATGCTCGGAAATGATATGTTGGGATATGAGGATATGTTTTTCGAGGAGAATCAGATTAAACATTATTTTTATTGCAACTATAAGTGTGCACGTAAGAGCACCAGTGATGTCAGGTCTGGCCATAAACTAGATCTTTTCTTGCTTCCTGGTGAAGTATTCCTTCTGTATTGCTGATAGCCATACTACGAATTCATGGGTTACAATCTGTATAGACTCAGCAAGCGAGTTATGATTTTAGTCGCCATGGTCCATTAGTAACGAGTGCCGCCTCCCTTTTTTTGACTTTTCCTATGTTAGGAGTCCACATTTGCTTGCTATCCTGGCGTCCTTATAAGTATTTCATTGCGATCAACTATATTTCTTTGTCTATGTTCTAAAATTGTATAGATGATCCCAGTTTTTTTGATTAGAGGGCCCTTTTGGGTATATTTTTTATCAGAACCTTATCTCACATGTATTGAAAATTTTCTAATGGTCTTTCTCTAATTTTTCTTCGTGCCATGTGGACGCGCCAAAAATTGCTCCCGCGCGAAATGCACTTATGAAGCATGCATTTTTTTTAGGAATAGGTAACATACGATAATACTAATTAACCATGGTTTTGCGGGGACTCGTACGAGTAACCACGAGTGAATAAATAAGAAATTCATTGTTTGTCTCAAATGTAGGGAAACGTTAGGGCATATTTTCAAAGCAATTCATGGCACTGACAACTTAAGAAGGAACAATACAAGGCTACTTGATGGCACCAAAATTATGATGGTATCGTGAAAATCGTGTGATTATTCCTTGTATTTGTTCCTAGATTTACTTTAGCAGCCTCATCATTGTCTTTGTCTGAAAACATCTTGCTTTTAAGTTCCTTTTCCTTTTGGGGGCTTAAATTGAGTCTGTGGAATAAGAAAAGTAACAAGAAATAAGGTTTGGAATAAAAGTCCGATAAGGATCAATGAATGAAATTTTTTGAGTTTCAGGGAAGTTGTAAGTTTTGAGTTTGAAGTAAGACTTAACTCTTTAAGTCAGCCGTAGCGGAACATGACGAAAGGACACGAAATAATAATGGGGGGATGCAACGATCATCAAGGAAACTAGAGTTTTCGTTAATTATTTTTTTCGAGTTTTTCGTCTCGGGTAAGCCGGGAGAAGAGAAAGCTGTTGAACCAGGATGAAGAAAACTGTAGGTCATGGTTATTCCAACTAATTAAGTAGTATCCTTTAGAATATTTTTAAAGGACGATTATTTCTTATAGCTTCAATAATAAAATTTTGAAAATTACATTTTATTACATATTATAGATTAAATATCTTTAGACCTGTTTGTTCTTAAGCAGAAGATCTGCTTTATCTGCAAGAAATGAATTCAATCAATGAAGAAGACCGAACGATTACTCTTTCTGGAATGGAATAACTTTTAAAAGACCAATATTATTAATTCATGTGATTTCCATTAGGGGATTTTTTTGTTATATTATGGTAACTACCATTAAGTTGCAGACAATGTGTAATGCGTCTGCAGAGCGATATAACTTGAATCTATGACGAATAATATATATTGGCACCAATACACTCTTTACCCTCAAATACAATAAGCGTTAATGGGTAATTTTCTTTTAAACAGCAAACATCCGTTTCCCCATCAAAGGATCAGTATGCTTAAGCCTTTTATTTTTTGTGTCTTCTACGAGAAAACGATAACGTTCACGTCCGAAATCAACCTTAATATCCCTCTCATTTAACGCATATCAATTTTCCGTTAATTTAATTTCGATTGAACGCAACCGTACAACGTGACCGCAGATTAAATTGCTTTTGTCTTATACTAGAAATCTAATGACATGTTCATTCCTATCCTAATAAACTCCTTATAAATAGATTCAATTGTGCTCGAAATTCGCCATGAATCGATAAAAGAAGCACTAGACCAAATCGTACTTAATTTCCAGTTTTTATGGCGACGTCAACGCTTTTCCTTTTCCACTTTTCCATCCGATTCGGTACGATTTTGTATCTTGCCAGGATGTGTACGCAATTTCTTGAATGAGCTCTGACCGTGGCAATAAATGCCACCTTAATTGTTCATTAGGAATTACGAAGAAAATATTTGTCTTAGCTATTTCACTGTTTACTACGTTCAATTGTTGCTAATAGTTCGCGCTTGACTGGTGTTTTGTGAAAATTATGAGATGAACACTGCATTAAAGGAAAATGGGAATGGGAAGGATAATTTCAGAGAAAGAGTGGAAATAATTCGAATATACGAGTACAATTTTATTCCAAATTGTAAGGTTAG
Organism: Stratiomys singularior; assembly: GCA_954870665.1. Lineage (NCBI taxonomy): Eukaryota > Metazoa > Arthropoda > Insecta > Diptera > Stratiomyidae > Stratiomys > Stratiomys singularior. The sequence goes on along the minus strand of OX940881.1, from coordinate 3,763,579 downwards.
GATATATATTGAGATGAGATCGAGTGAAATTCGGTATGCAATCTATAACTCGGCCATTAATTTACAAAAAAACGTTGCCGCGGCCAAATTAATACGGAGATTAAAGAGTTTGAAGACTTTGGAGACTTTGAAGACTTTGAAGTTTGAAGACTTCAAATTATGCAACCATAATGAAATTTAATTAAAAAGTGAATAGATACACAAATCTTATAACAAATTTTTTGATTTAAATTATTTACTTGAGCGAAAGAAAAATGCGGGCAATGTCCTACCAGTTTTTGACGCATGGTCTGACGCATGGTTGACATTTATGAGCGTTTCAACAAACAGAAAAACGCATGCAAGACTAGAGGTTCGTTCAAAAAAATTAAACACAGTCTATTTGAATTGCGTGGCTCTAGATAGTTCCAGGAAAATCTATCAGTGTTCGCTACGTAAAAAAACGGCTGATGACATGGAGGAGGAACAATAGATTGCAGTGAAATTTCGGGTTAAACTTGGAAAATCTGGAACTGAAACATTTACTTTATGCACGAGTCAACGGCGAAGTCAATGCTTCCCATTCAAATTAATTTTTTTCCAGACAATTTCTATGAAATTTTCACACTAGTAAATTTTTGACAATGACACTAATGATTTTCATCGCTGTAGATCTGCAAGATTCACTTCACCAAATCAAAAAAAAAAAAAAGCAGCACGTGCAACACGATAATACTATCATTATTTATTTATTAATCACTAGCCTCGAAATAAGTCCTGATATGTTCTTCTCCAAATACTATCAGAGTAGTACTACACCGAATTGTTCAAATTGCTCAATAAGTTTACTAGTATTTTTTAGTAGACCTACTTCTAGATACAACATACTTGAGTCGTAAACATTTTCTTTATAATGTGCAAATAAATGCTTTCCGTGAAAGAGATATTAGAATAAAGTGTGCTGTTGAAATCTATGGACAATTTCTCATAAAATTATCAAGTACAAAATTTTACGTCTGAAATTTCTTCTCCAAGGACACTAGCACAATAGCTAAACCTAATTTGAAAAGTCGAGTACTTCGTATTTTTTCTTTTCCTCAATGCGGTGGAAAGTTACTTGACTTCTAATATAAATATATAATCTATATCTATATCATTTAAGCTTGCAAAAGTAGCCCCTAAGAATTTTATGGTCTATAAAAATACAAAGGAAATATCATTGTCCGCATCGTTTCCGTCGTCCTTGTCTTCGGTCATTTCTGCTACAAATGTATTCAATAAGCTTCTCTGTAAAATTAGTCAGATTGATTTCGGTAGTTAAGATAAGAACTTCTCTGCGAGCAACTCTTAAAATTTCACCCACCTACAGGTACACAGCTGGGTTGGCATTTGATTTCAGGGTCGATGTTGAGTGTGCAAAAAAAATGAGTTTGTGGTGGGGATATTTCTTTCCATTTTATTATTTTTTTTTGAGTTTGTGGGTGATTCTGTAGAGAATGACGATTGTTTTGTTTTTCTCACTAAATTTGTGATAACATAAAGTGACGAAATCCAATTGAAATGGAAAATTGGCAGCATTTTGACGTCTCCAGTGTGGAATATGAATTTAGCATGCGTATTAATATGCACACTCCTTGCTTCAGCAACGCGGTTCGAGTTTCGCACATTGACATTTGAATCTCTTGTGTCATAGGATCTATCCGTCCCTCTAGCTCCGCTCGTACTCATAAGCGAAACGTCAAAGTAATCAGCTCTTGAAAAAGATTGCAGGAAATTACGCATGGGAATCCAGCTGTAGCTAGCGTTCTTTACGATAAAAACACACATGCATACGCTTTGAAGGGGATTGGAGATTTTTAAGCTTTATATGATATTCCATCATTATGAATTTCAGCTGGTGCACAAAATACTGGAAAATGACTACAATTTGCGTAAAAGTTTTGGTGTTTGATGTTATCATGAAAAAATGAAGTCCATTTGCATTGAAATGGTTTTGATCATTTGTCAATGATCATATATTTACGTAATATGTTTGCAATGCAGGATATCTAGTAATGGTCATAATTTTACTTTGATCACGAGTATTCCATTAACTCAATTGTCCTTTGCTCAACCATAGTCGTTACGAAATTCTTGAAAACGAATCTATTTCAAAGAAATGTAAATTTCTTTCGTATTTTCATGAATTTGCGCTACTTTCTCTATCTTTACTTCAATCCTTTTTATGCACAAATTAATTATCTACATGCCAAAAATATGCATCGGAACGTTTAACCAAACATAACCAAGCATATCTAATAGATGCTCAGCATTGAGCTAATTGTTTGTAATATTACAAAAAAGGACTTTTTCATACGTCAATCTACAATCAAGTTTTTATGGCTTATAAATTAAATCTAATTATCTATAAACTGCTTTGCAGACATTTTCTCGTGGTGCAAACATTACAATTTAATAAAATTTTCAGTGCTTCTATAATTTGTTTCATCATCAACTCGATGCTTACTTGCTACAACTTTCAACATAATGAAAATAGATTGCTCGGTGCATGCAATCACATGGAGGCATTAGTCAACACAGCATTTCAAACAGGATACAGAGATAGACGGAGAAAGAGATAGACAGAGAGCGAAAGACCAGAGAGAGTGTCAGAGAATGAGTGCGAGATAGGGGTGGGTGTGGCAGAGTAAAATAAGCGATTTGTGAGGCATGATAGTACAGTTAATGCTAAATTTTTTGGGGAATGAGTTGACAGAGAATAAAAGGATAATGCATTATTCTGTTCGCTTTGCACGAAATTATCTTGTTCACCTTTTTCTTGAATGCATCCGCGCATATGTTGAGTTTAAATTGTATTTGTATTGTGAATGGTGGGACCTGCAGGTCTTATGTAAGCGATGACATTTCAGCAGAGAGTTCCTAAACAATGTTATCCATTGAAAATTATGAGTTCCAAGGTAATTTGGGGTAACTTGAAGGTAACTTACTAACTTGACGTTTAAAGAGGGAGTGAGGATATGTTTTGAATGTAAAGAAAAGGGGCAAAAAACGTTTAACTTGAAATATTTAATGGAAAAGTTAGTTTTTAAGGATTCCTATGATTTTTTTTCAATTATAATAAGTCAAAACAAAATGTCGTTTATTAGTGGCTTTAACTTTTGCCATCACTTTGGAAGAGATCGTGATTCCTGGCAGTCCAAATATTCATCGAGTCAATTCTCCATCCGTCAATCCGATAAGAATTATATTGCTGACAAGGTATTTTGGATTTAAAGGGTCGCAAAGTTGTCCGAAGCGGAAAGGTCTGAGGAATGTGGCAGGTGACGTAGTATCTTCCACCCATGACTTAGAAACTTTAAAAATATCTTTCGCATTTACTCTTGGAATGTTGGGATGAGCGTTGACATGATGAATATTGATTACCAACGATCTACAGCATTTTTGTGCACGGTTTATACATAATTTATTTTTATTGCTTATATATCTAGAATAAGAATAAGAACAAAAAAAAGTTCGGAATTTCCTTTCGTAAGTAAAAAATGAGAAAATAGAAGTTTTAAAATATAGTTTAAACTTTTCATAATGAATAGTTTGACTTTTCCTGTCATGTTCAGTAGGAGTTTCTCTTATTAACCCCGAAATAGAGTTTTCTATCATGCTCTCAGTATACTGAGAAGATTTCGGCAGAGTTTGTTGATCGTAGCACAGTCTATAGATGTTTTCTTCTGCTGTTGAAAACCATTCCCAAACTATGTCCTTTGAGCCTACCATTTAATGGGACGGAATTCTTGTTAGTAATGATGATGCTCTTGTATTGGATTTCTTGATCAATTAGATGTTGAGGGATCTTTCAAGGTGTGAATTCTGGGAATTATTTGCTTATTTTCGAATAATTCCAAGTAGCAACAAAGAAAGGTGAGCACAAGCTTCGGGAAAATTTTGTGTGAGAAAATTTCTCAACCCTTAGGATCTTAGTTGAATAACCCTTTCTCCAAATAAGGAAATGTCTGTTATTTTTACAAAACTTTTACAAAACAAAAAGGACACACAACTTAAGCAATGGAAATGACTAACAACTTGCTATTAAAGTTTAGCATTTAATGGGTTGCGCACAGTTATTTTGACCAAAGGATCCTTGCTGCTGCTACGATAAAAATAAATAATGAAAATAATTTGGCTAACATTAGCAGCATACTATGCATAATTCCCTTTCAATGAACTGTTTATCCATTACTTTGCACATATTAAATATTCATATGGCTTTCCACAGCAACGAAAAACATTTCCTTTCGTGCAATTAGTACATGTTCGGTAATTTGATAGTTGGACGTTTATATGTATGCATCTGTGCATACGTGTCACTACTATTATGTGGTTTTAGGGATGTTTCGTGGAACAAAATGCTTCCACTTTAAGCCTAGTGCTAACATTGCATTTAAAATACATTTATTGCCAGAAAATAGTGTTGATTGCACAACGAAATTTATTCAATTTAAAATGATTTTCGGTTATTGGTTTATTATTTTAGGATTCATCCATTTGGAAGGAACTATTGGAAATGAGAGTTGCTATTTCTAAATCTGTAACATGTAAAGTAGTTTGTGTGTAATGGAGCAATAGCTATACTACAGATTAGCGTGGCGTGCGTTTTTTATCAGTGCTAATTAGAATCGACTTATACTTCCGTAGATTATTATTACGCAGATACTTAAGTAGATTATATCGTTGGAAGTTTTAAAATCTACTTGATATGTTTTACATGCGTATGAGGTGTGTCCCAAAAGTAACAGACTAGGCATTCGCAACTTCTCGCTGACATTGTTCTTCGTCATGCATCTCAAGGCTTTCTTGAAATTAAACTTACTTCGGCTGAAAAATCTGTTGTCCTGAAGTAGAAAATGTTCAGAAAGGTCTTAATTTTCCCCCGTGAGTCATTTTCAACTTTGACGACTGCGAAACGTCAACTGGACAGTAGGCAAGTTGGTTATTATGTAAAATTTTTGCCATAAGCCCTTGAACGTTGTGTCTCTCCTTTATTCATTGATTACCGATAACGTAAGCCAACGAAGGCACACATGGTTAGGGAAGAAGTGTACAAGCTTATATGCATTTTGATCACCAACCAGAGTATCGTATGTAATTCCTTTGGGCTGATACCTTATCTTGAATGAAAGGCTTGAAAAGGCACGTGAAGTCTGAAAGGTCTTTGCCAGTACATAATTTAAGTATATCCACACAGAGTGAGAGTAAGCCCTTTTGTGGATGTCATTCACGTTAAAAATGTTCACAAAGGATGCGCATTATTACCAGAAAAAACTTTATCTACCAGCAAGTTGACGGTAAAGCGCTGACATTCGTGTTTTTGATGCAGATTCCGAGGGTCTCAATTCAAACCAAATATCAGCTATGTTAATGGTGTGATTTCTGTTAATCAGATAAGAGAGACATTTTCTAGGCTACCAGTATACTGGTATTTTGATCCATGCGTTATTCTGGAATCTAAAACCGTGATCTTTTCACCATTACACGCCGCTTGTCAATTGAACCTACTGAGTATAGAGCAATAATCTAGATCACCCGTGGCGCTAACCAAATCACCATTAGTATACCTATGAAACTTCCAAGGAAAGACTCTTTTGCCATATATAATGGATAATTGCAACAATTTACAATATTTGCTAAATATCGATATGAAATTTTGAGTTTAAAAACGCACGCAACTATTACATAAACTAAAGAAAACGCCGCAACTCCGTAATAGCAATTTGCAAGACGTCTATGCAAGGAAAAAAAGTGTAACCAAAAGGAAATTGATCAATTTTTCTAGCCATTATCCTTGTGTAACAGTAGCATGATATGACGATAGACTCGTTCATCACGCTCAAGTTGCATAATTTATTTCGCTCCTTGGCACATAGTTCTATTGTATTGAATGTGTGGTGGTGAATGGTGCAATGATTTCGTTTAACTTGGTATATTACTTTACCCTAACTCTCCCACGGGTAATAATATAGCGCCATGAATTTGAAACGACGCGCTTTAGTTATAGAAGCATTTTTGCATTTTAATCGATTTGAAAATTGCTGTGTTTCAGCCCCCCTGAAAAGATGATATAAAAAGATGATTCCTCTAAGGCGAGTGAGCCTTTGAAAATTAGATTTTCAGATGACATACATCTTCATTGTTACGGTCCTAGTGGGTATGTCTTAGGACATTGTGAAAAGTGTGATATGCAATTTTGAAGTCATACTGTGAGCAGTCGTTGTTTTCAACTGAACTAAATTAATAATGAACGTGTATTGTAAATAGAAGAATACAAAATTATTTATTACGCCTAAGACCAGTGTTGATTTGAAAGCTTTTACTAAGAATTGGTGAAATTGGACAAAATTATAGATTGCCAAAATCTCATTAGGATGACCTAATGAGCTCACAAAATACTTTTAATGTTCAAATATGAAAATATCATTCAGTGACTGTATTTTGTTTGTCGTAGTAGTCATCGTCGACGTTTCGAAAGAAATAAATAAGTTTGATATTTCCTTTTTCATTACTCAAAATTTTGACAAATTTTTTGACAACGTCAGCTGTAATTACAAATTTTGTGGAAGGGCCGGTAACGAAATTCATAATTTTTTAAGCGCGCATACTTTATTATTAAAGAATGATCATACTAACAATATAATTTCTTTTATTAATATACTCAATCCTACTTGCTCAGTCTCCCGAGGTCGTACTGTCCTGTTTCCTCTCTTTTAAGGAGTTTTATCTTCAACTTGTCTTCGTTCGATTGCATTCTAAAATTTCAAGGTCCAACCACTTTTGCACCGTCCTCCACCCACAACATCGAGCCTTAGTCTTTTTCCTTAATCTATTCTTTGTTCTGACAGTTGACATTTTCGTCGTAATCATTTTACTGGCAGTTTCGTCCGATCATATTTAGGGTGAAGTTATGCAGTTTTTCACGTCTGTATAACACGGTTCGGTCTGAGGATAAGATTTTTGGGGGCGATCCTCCGGTACGCTCCGATATTTTCTAGTTTCTATGGGCATCCAAGGCAACGTGATGGGCATGATATAAATCAAATATGTATAACCAACGAATTCCGAAAAGACTGAAACATTATATCCTTTTCGAACATTCACATAACCTCACCTGTTCTCCTCGGCCGGTATAGTATCATTTTCAATCTGCCTGAAGGTGGAGGTGGCTGGATTTGAATCTGTAAGGAGGTTGTTCCTACTATTGCACTTCAAAACTTTGCTTTGGAACCACCAGAACGCGTTCCCAAACCAATCAACGCAATCAATTTCGGGAGTCAAAAAGCGACAAAACAGAAGGAAGTTATTTGTTGTTGATTTTTAATAAATGACTTCAGATGGCAAAGTCATAACTACTTTACGCATATTTAATATATTGTTAAAAATAAACTATCTGTCTTCTAAATATTGATAATGTATTTTTTAAAAATTTCTCCCTTACCTATTCGCAGAAGTTAAATTCTTAAAAATTTCAACATGAATTCCATTTTTCTGGATCAGATTCCTCCTGCCGATGCGTACTTATCTAAATTGATCAATCATATTGGTAAATGAAATTTTAAACACACGTAGTGTAGTGATTGCTATCCTTACCACAATCTAGTGTACTTTGTCACGATCGATAGTGAATTCTGCCTTATAGGAACTTATATGCATGCATTATTTCAGTACAACGCTACATGTTCGGTCTCTACTCAATTTGCATATTATGGAATCCTCTCTGGGACTATGAATTTGCACCTTCATTGTTTAGTAGACAAGTCACACCACAAATAGTTAGCCTTAAAGTTAACCATATTGAGGAATTTGAAGTTGACCTACAATCCGGCATGGAGTTAAATTATTGTCAGGTATGTGAATTTAATAGGACTTTGCTGTTTGACTTTTACTGGGAATCTGGGATTAACTCAGCTGGGATAATGTTTCGTTCAAGGGTTTTATTGTTTTCCAAGAGGATATTGAAACATTTTTGGAGACTTACGAACATTTAAGTGCCGAAATACAAAGAAGATTTCCAAGATATCATTTCGTTTTTGTTGTCGAAAAGGATAGATGGAAATTCGAGAATAATTATCACAATCCTTTATTTATCGGTGAGCACACAGTCCTAGTAGTTGTATTCAATTTTGTCTGTAGTATAATTAAGAGCTATTGTTTGGTTCCCATATTGAATTTTATTAGAAATACAAATCCTGCATAACGGAATACAATTAAAAGTTTTGGTTTCATATTTGTAGATTCACCGGATGTTCTTTTTATTGAGAGGCTTAACAAAACTTTATTTAATTTATGGACAACCAAATTTAATGGTCAAGAAAATAACAAGGATCTTACTTTAGTGGATCAATATGATGCAGAACGAGGATTGTTTTCTAATTATTCGGACATATTCCCTGATAAATTGAGCAATTTGAAAGGAAGACTATTAAAAGTCGGAACGTTCACTTATAAGCCGTATACCATTGTTAAGGAGCCGGTACGTATGCTCATCTTTAATTTTTAACTTTCTAGCAGTTTTTCAAAAACCTCAAAGATTGTTTTCTAGAGGGGAGTTTAAATCCTGAAGAGTAAGCCCATCTTTGTTAGATTGATTTTTGTCACTTATTTATTTTTGGATGTCAATTTTTGACCTTTCTGACGTCAACAAAAAACGGCTAGTATGGTTAGAAAAGGCCGAATTTTCTGGTAAGTTGGTTTAAGATAATCTTGATGATCCTTGAACGGCGCAAAGTCAGAATCACTAGAGAGAAACCTCTTTCTCGTGTCCACCAAACTATTCACTAATAATTTTTCCAAATTTCGATTACCATAACAGACGTCATGACTTTATCCTATTCAGGGAAGGAATGAACAAGGAAACGTACTTATTGCTGATGGAAGTACAACAAATGGAACACTTTTTGACGGAACAGAAGGACGTTTGCTTTTATTTTTCTGTAAATTATACAATTGTACTTTGGAACTCCTAGTAGGTACAGAAAAAGAATTTCTGCTAAAAGGACTTGAAAGCAAATGTTGCTTGTATTTAGATGATGATGCTGAATGGGGTGAAGTGAATGAAAATTATACTGGTACCGGCCTACTAGGTAGTCTAGCAACAAGAAAAGTTGAAGTTATTATTTCGGCACTTTATCTCTGGTATTATGGAATCCAAAGCAATACAGATACACCAGTGGACTAACTTTTGATTCGTTGCATTTCAAGGTATCCCGAGCATCTCTATTTTCGCTATTCTGCGGTTCTTTCTAGAACTGGCGTCACGTGTGTGGTTCCTGTTCCTAGGCAAGTATACCTTGTATACAAAATCACAAAATTGAAAGGTTTTTATCTGTTTAAATACCTTCGTAGGCGTTTGGTCAGCTGGTTTTTGCCGTTTCAACCATTCTCTCTAGAACTTTGGCTAGTGATCATAACGTCGTTACTAACAATAGCAGTTGCTCTAGGTATATCTAATCCAGCTGATTCTAACGACATGTACTCTTTGCTTGAAGGAATATCAATTGCGTATCGAATAAGCGTATCACAATCAATAGGTGTCCTTCCAAAAAGTGCATCGGGAAAGATATTTGTTCTGGTTTGTCTACTCATTGGATTTATCATAACAAATATTTATGGAAGTGGCTTATCAAGTTTTCTTACTTTTCCCAAGTATGTAATGTATTTATGGAACATGTTTTCTTATTATGTTTTAGCCCTTATGATGTTATAAGCTAATTGCTAAAGGTTGGTTTAATCAGCGCCATAATTTATATTTTAGTTACGAGGAAGCTTTAGACACAGTGGAACAGTTGGCTGACAGGCATCAGGCATGGGGAGCTACTTCCATAGCTTGGGTGCTAATAATACAAAATTCCGAAGAAGTAAGATCTAATATGTCCTAAAAAAATATTTAAAAATTTCAAAATTCTTTATAAATAGCATTGATACATAAACTTTTTTCTTACAATTTTTTTTAACTTTTGTTTTAAGGAAATAATCAAAACAGTTGTTCAAAATTTTGAAATCTTGTCAGAAAGTGAATTATTTGAGAGAGGAAAGAGTGGAAAATTTGCGTTTTCTATCGAGCGTTTACCTTATGGTAAGTTAAAATTAAAAATAGTTTTAATGATACCATCTTCGACAATGCTAGTCCAAAACATTCCTTTCTCCGGTTTTTCGCAAAAACATAAAGCGAATTCCATTTAAACGCATTTGACTTATGAAGGACAGGTATCGCTACCCTAATGAACGACACGGCTCAGTATTCAAATGAAATCCTAACGATACTGGGCCGTAAGTTTATCGAGGACACACAAAATTAGCGTGATCTTGAAAATTGTTAGTAGGGACGTCATATCGGGATCCAAATCGGGATTGATTAAATTCAGCATGACAGTAGCAGATGGCCGAAGGAGCGGAACAAACATAAAGGCTTGAAAAGAGTCGGAACAAAATATCCTTTCCAGCGAAAGCAGCAAAGGGCTGCATTGTAGTCGACCCTGTTACCCGAGAGTGAAGGAAATGGACGTCAAGAAGTTCGGAGTAGACCACTGCTGGAAATCTCAACGAGAATTAAGGGATGAGGGTGGAGGGTGTATACTATGAACTTGAATTTCTGATGAACTCCGTTAAGCGTTTCATGACGCTTCCCTAATCTCCTCCAGCCCTCAGAATCTACAACGACGTAGGGAGCGTGCCATGTTCTGGTGATCAGCAAATTCACTGAAAAACTATGAGAATATCACAACTTTGGACATGTATCCTGTTTGAGCTTGTTCAGCTGTATATCAGTTGAAGCTCATAGAGGTTGGGTTGGCAGCTTCTTCGTAATTCACAAGAGTGAATACCGCAGGTTGGCTGGCAGAACCTCGTTGAAGATATGAACAGAGCTGCATTGGGTCTGACCAATAAGTCAGCTGTGGGGAAACTCCACATGATAAGGGCGTCTTGCATCTTTGATGTAGAAATTATAGACCCGATTATGTGGGACTTTTTCGCGCGTAATCATCCCTTTCAAGGCGACACAAGAAAAAAATCGGCGTGACTACCAATTACCAACGAAAAGCCGCAATACGTTTTGAACACATCTATAGCGAATTCTTTCATTACCAGGACATTATGCTGCCGGCGATTATATAACACCAGAAACAATGGAGCTGTTACAACCGATGCTATATGATATTTACTTTCAATATTGCGTTCTCATGTCCTTCAAAACTTGGCCCTTGATGGAACATTTCAACTATTTTATACTTAGAGTGCAGCAAAGTGGTATACAAAGTGTTCTAGAGCAAGATGTATGTTTGTTGAGGATTCGTCAACAGATAATTATCATAAATATTTATCTCACATCCTTCCAGGTGGTTACAAAGTATTCAAATTTGCAAGTTCAACTTCAGCTGACAATTAAACGACAAAATACTAGAACGCATGAAATACGCTCGTTGGAGTTGGAGGATGTAATGGGAATTTTTGTTATTTGGTTATTTGGCGTGGGAATGAGCCTACTTGTATTTTTGTATGAAATTACAAATCAGCACCTAAGACGGATTATATCGCTTATTTCTTAGATCCTTGTCTTCATAGCCGTGCCTTAAAAAATAATACAGGTTTGGTAATATGTAAGCAAACTTATGTAAAACTAATTTTAAACATAGTCATCTGTGTTAGAAGAACTACAAAATCAATTTAGTGTTTGTCCTATACTAAACAATCCTTCGGAAAAACATCTATTCGGTTGAGTTCTCCTACTATATTGCTTTTTCGTTCCCTTCATCGGAATTCATAATTTATCATGAAATTCATCTCGCAATATCCTGTGCTTCTTGTTGATCCACTGATGATATATGAACTTAAATCTATTGAGAGTATTGATGCGATATGGCAATTTCCCTGAAATAATTATTTATCAAATACAGGAAATTATTTTACAAAATGAAAACTCACTGTCCAATACAGTTTACATGCTGATAACTATCCACCAAAACAATTACAGTTTGTCAGCTTATTTAGTAAACAAAGAATATCAATAAATAAATTGTAAATTTATTATAAATTATAATTTTTTTATAAAAAAAAATAATGTATTTAAAAAATTAAAAATTGATATAATTGCTGAAAATAAGGAACAAAAACAATCTAATGGAGTTTTCGCTTAGTATATAATGCAAATTAGTTAATAAAGAACGTTAACCATGAATTTTTCATTTACCAACAAGAAAGTAAGGTATGCATAGATAGAGACAAAAAGAAAGGGATGAATAGAGCGAAGATAGAGATAGATGAACCATTCTAAAGCCGAGAACTACAGATATTTCATCCTAATATTGTTTATATTGACAGAGATGGACCACCAAATAGATCGAATTTGGTGAATATCTCTCACAGCTGGAGGAATTTTGAATGTAGAGCCCTTGACGCTGAATCTGACCATCTTTTGGTCGAACTCGCTTTAAGAGTTAAAAAGGGTGTAAAGCTGGAAGCAGCAGCCCCACAGCTCTTTATCCCATACAAGCGCATAGACTGGGAAGCAGTTAATGCTGACCTGAGTAGAAGGATTGAAGGAATCTCGATCAACAGATCGAAAAACCTATCAACCACATAGATTGAAGAAGGCATTGCTTGTTTGAACTCGACCCTTGCTACGGTCATTTCAAAGATATCCATAAAAAATTCCTCCAGAAATAATCTTTATAGAGACTTACCGGAAGACATCCTGAAGCTACATCGTAGACGTAGCACCCTCAGGAAACTGCTTTCAAGGATATACCATCGCAACCTGAATATAGTTAACTGGGAGTATCAGCGGGTACACCTTTTAATAATGTCCCTTAATAGAATGATTTCGAGAAGAACATCTGAATTTGCCAATGAGAGATTCGAACAGACCCTAGCAAACATTCAACCAGGTGCCTGTATGTTCCCCCAAATTAATAAAATAACTGGTCGGAAGCGCCTGCCAGGAGTCCTCACTTATAACGGATCCATGCTCATGGATGAAAAGGCCGTTGCTGACTCCATCGCAAACCACTTTGCGACTGTTCTTCAAGAGGAGAAAGCAAGTGAGGACTCTGCTTTCAATTCATTAGTAAAGAGAACAATATCAACGTTCGACAAAGACCACAAGAACCTGTGCTTGACTAGATTTTCAGATTCGAATCCCTCCTACGCACCTATTGGCAGCACCCTATTTGTGAGCCCTGAAAGTCTCAGCATGCTTGCACTTGAGCAAAATTCCAAAAAATCGGCTGGGCCTGATGGAATTTCAAATTTTTTCTTAAAAAAACTTCCGCACACGTATTTTGTTCTCCTCGCAATCCTTCTAAATAACTGCATTAACATTTGCTACTTCCCACAGCAATGGAAATGCGCAAAAATATTTGCCATCCCGAAACAATCCAATAGCGTAGACGTAGTCGACACTCGTCCAATATCTCTCTTGTCTAATGTGGGAAAGTTGCTTGAGAGAATCATCCTCCAAAACATCACACAGTTCTCTGAAGCGGAAGGAACTGTGCCGGAAAGACAATTTGGCTTCAAAAGAGGTCACTCAACGATAGACGCATTGGCGGTTTTCCAAGCCAGTATACAACGGAACTGGCAGGAAAAAAAGGTTGTTGCAGCGTGTCTGATCGATGTAGAAAAAGCCTTTGATTCTGTTTGGATCGACGGACTTATCTACAAACTTATCCAACTGGACTTTCCAGTGAATATTATTAAAATTGTTTGCAGCTTCATGAGGGGACGAACTGCCTTTGCGGTGTCTGGTGGAGCTAGCTCTGAACCCTTTTTCATAGATTCGGGGGTCCCACAGGGGTCCATTCTTGGACCCACTCTCTTCAATATATTTATGTCTGACATCCCAGGGATCAGGGATGAATTTAAACCTGGAATCGAGGTGAATCTCTTTGCTGACAACTTACTGGTGTGGTCTTCTGAGTACAATCTCCGCTTTGCAAGGTTGAGACTCCAAAGGTACCTGGACTCGTTAACATCATACTATGGAAAGTGGGGGATGAGGGTTAACGCCAAGAAAAGCGAGCTGATTGTTTTCAAGGACCCACATCAAAAATTTGGACGTCGCACAAGGAGTATCTGTGACACAAGAATAAAGCTAAACGGAGTATTGAAGAAAACAAGATACGCATACCATCTCCTTTTACCTCTATTCAGGAAACAGTCATCAGCTAACAAGCGGGTGAAGCTACTCGCGTAAAAGTCACTAATCAGGCCTATACTATTATATGCGGTGCTGATCTGGCAGGCTACAGCGACATACAAATGGAGCAAGATAGGATTACTGGAACGCAGAATCCTTCGAGCTTGCACTGGGATGTATGAACGGGAGGACGGACGGCCCTACCCAAACCGACAACTGTACTGGGATGCAGCATTGGAACCAATCAACATCTATGGCAAGAGGTTGATCGAGCGAGCGGCGAAACGTATGGTGGAGCATGAGACCACCACGATCAGCAATGCGGCAGACAATCGAGCGATGGAAGCAGCCAACAGTTAGCAATATATAGTATATAAGTATATATATATATAGTATATAATATAGTATATAAGGAATTTAAAAATAAAAAAAAATAAAAACAAAATCATTATAGAGTATAAGGAATTAGAATATATATATATTTTGTTACGTTAAGCCAAAATAAGGAATATTCAAGGCCACACTTAGGGTGTAAGTGTAGAAATTAAGAAGAAATTTAATATATAACAACTTAAGTCGAAGAACAAATAAATTCTAGTTAGTGCTGAATTCTGGGTACAGCCATTAGGCAAAACCCGTAGGTTAAGTGATAGGTTAAGACTAATTGTAAGTAATTGTACATAACACATAAAATCACCCAATAAATTATTGAAACTTGAAACTTGAAACCAAATAGATCGACTTGAAAATCATAATGCCCTTTAGTCTACTATCCAGGGAAAATATTTGCAGGATGCTTAAAAGAGGCGTCAGTACACGAAGCAACCGTAAGGAAAGTAAGAAAACTGGCAAAGAGAAAAACAATCTGAGGGCAAAATAATGTGGTCCATGAGCACAAACACGAAATGAATTGAATTTTTCCAAGGACTTTTCATTCAATATTTTGGCAACAATGATTTAAAGAATTTTCTCTTTATCTTTTTACAGATATTTTCCTTCATAAAGCGATTCGTATTTACATTTCGATCCATTTAAATGACAGTCAATGAAAATTTGTGAACTTTCCACATCAATCACATCGATAGTAATAATTTCTCCATGTGATTGATACCATTGCATTTGTTTGTTCGAAATAGGTTGGCGAATACCACGGACACATGAATCTACATATAGGATTTCTCTACCCTGTCGAAATTATGCCGGGTTTATTGATCATTAAAGTATGATTTACCAATTCTCTTATGGGTAAATAAAACGTTCGCAGTTAGAATAGAATGAGTGGTGCAACAGGATAAACATTCAAACGTAAATTTTCGCAATAGGGTTGAGGTCGCCATGATGTCTCTGCAGGCATCACAATGGTTATAAATTATTGATTATGAATCCTTTGCAGCTATAGCTCAAGGCAATAGAATGCCGTGTATTAAAACAGGTTTGACTAATTCATATCGAAACTACAATTGATTGGGTTTTCGTCATGGAAATGGGAAATATTTTGATATTATATTCAGTGAATTATCCGGAGTGGAGGAAATATTTATATAGCGTTTTGTTTTTCGTTTTCGTTATTGATCTCGACCATTCAGTGTCAAATTCAGCTTACATAGGCTGGGAATCAATGGTTCTAACTGATTTACTTACTTTTGTTTAGATTTAAGGGTTGTTACTGATTTAACTGTGTGTGTTCATGTGTGTCACATAGAGTCACAAATATGGGTATCGACATTGGTGGCATAGATGGTTTTTCATCTACCCTGAAATTAGAAGTAGAAAGATTTTCTAAGTTTTTTGAAGGTTATTGTGGGTTTTTAACTGGGCATCGTTTAGCAGAAAAGCAAGAGAGAAAGAGGACTACCAAAAAGATGAGGAAAGTGTAATCATGAGAAAAAGGAGCACATGCAAGACGATTAAGTTTATCTAGAAACTCCCTTTGCCTGTTTTTGAACCAAGTTTCACAGATCTCGACTTTCTTGCGAACATTGACATAAATCTCAATTCTATTCGAGAGCTTTGGCAAATGATATACTCTGCAATTATTTTTGCATTCATCAGGGAAAATTTTTTCTATAATACTCATTGACTTTCCGACATGAAAATACGATAGTAAAATACTGAAAATAAAATTTTTATTTGTCCAGGACATGAACTCTGTTGATAATTTACTCGGCAATCAATATTTTGTGCTCGACGCCTTTATTTCGCTTCCTTTATTTTATTTGCCTCGTTTCAGGTGGGGATTTCGAATATATTACACAAGAATAAATTCTGTGAAATGCGTTCGTTTTTTTTTAGCACCACATAAAAAGTGTTTAGTTTTCATTGTTTATCGGGAATTTTCAGGACTTCAGGATTGCAGGCGGTTGATAGTAAATTTCCAAATGTATTTATTAAAATTCTGCTGCTGAAGCAACGTTGGAAAGTCAGGAGTGTTGTGTGTATTTAATTCAGCAAATATTCTAAAATGGAAGATAGGAGTTGGGCAGGACGCGGTTGAATGTGGACTGGCGAACATATTTGTGCTGCGAGATATGAAAATATTTTTCAATAAATTATGAGAATGAATTGAAATGTATCTGGGTAACATGTTTATATTGTCATCTGATGATGAATTGGAAGGTTTATTGAGTTTTCTCTTTCGTGCCTCAATTTTTGTGGGTGCTGCTGTTGGTTTTTACTTATTCGTTATTAACTGAATCGGGAAATGTGACTTTATAGGTTTTTTTTGTAAGGTTTACTTAACAAACGTGATCAAACATTCAACAGATTCAATGCAAACTTCGGGGATCACAAAATTATTGAGTCCTTAAAATGCGAAACTGGTTGTGCAGGTCTAGATGTTTGATATAACAGGTGCTAGCTTGAACGACGTTCGCCCTGAACCAATAATTTTCAAAAGAAAAATAAGCGAAATCAACCAAACACATTTTCAACCTTGAACCTTGTGGAAGACAACTTCGACTTCAAAACCGAATAAATTGAAACTTAAATTTTGAATATGCGATTATCCTACCATATTCCCGTTATAGATACGATATCCTTTTTGGCTTTGTTTCTGCAGTAAAGGAACAAAGCCAAAAAACATGGAAAATCCACTTCTTATCGCCTTCTTTCTATACTATATAATACATATCCTATATAACACAATCGATTTAGGGACCGGCAAAACTACCTGATCCTTTCTAAGTAACATTAGCATTGAGCAATAATTTTATTTCCGTGCTCGAAAATTCATACTCAATATAACTCAAAGTGTAACAACTTAACTTTCTTTTGGGGAATTCAGGCCACCACCGCTAGCTATCAATACTTCACTTTTGTGTGAAACGTTTCTTGTTGCGGAATTCGCAACTTCGTTTTTCTTGTGTACGAGGATGTGGGGCCTAGCTCAAGGAACCCAGTGAAAAATACCTCTCCTACATGACTCCGAAAAAGGTTCATATAGTGAGTTCGAGATATTACATTTTACCACTTAAAGGTTAAATAAAACGATGAAAAAGCGGAAGAGTATTCAACAATAGACCGAATCGCTTGGCAAGAAATGTTCATCAGTACCGTGAAATATTCACAACAGATATTATCCCTTTCGTTCGCAATAGCAGGAAGAATATAACTTATAATAATACATGAGCACAAAGGTAACAGGGAGGATGATGTGGAGGAGTGAGAGTGTTTTGTAAGTCTTGCCAGTTTCAGCGTTTTATTTTGATTTAATATCATTGGATGTTTTAGACATAAAGGAATTTTGGACTATTTTATTATAAGGCTGCGCGGTTTTGATGAAAGTGTAAACGTTCCTTACTGGAAGTTGTGATTGTCTTTATTTTTTGTCCATTTTCTAGTCTAATTTTAGATACAAAATTAATCACTAACTTAAAATCTATTCATCAAGCTGATGTTGCAAATCGGTGCGTCCTAAAAATTGAGTTGGTACCGGATGAGAATCGATGAGGACGAATGTTCCACACCAGCTGGAACCAACCAATATCAAATACGATCTTCATTTCCTATAGTTGGGATCTAGACGGCAACATTTGTAGCCAATGGGATCGGCAAATCCAAGAAGAGTGACCTTTCATAAAGTGCTTGGCATCGATGCAGTTTTATGATACTATTTTTTAAAGAGCTGCTTGAAAATTAGTTGACCTTTCTCTTGTTTTAATAATCGCAGTAATTATTCTTGGCTTTGAGGAAATAAGGTGTTGGATCTTTTCGGAAATTATTGATTTCTATTCTTCTTGGAATGCATTCTTCCCATCAGAATACTGTCCTCAGTCTCCAGATCTTAATCCGATCGTACAGACTAAGAAAATGTTGGTAAAAACTTTTGCAAACAAGTGCATGGCTTGTAACAGCGATGACATTGCTTTTATCATTTATTATTATTATACACTATTTGTATGCTCAGACGCGGTCAAGATTTGTCAAGAAATAAAAGAACTTAACAGAGCATTGTACAACATATTTGATCATCTGACAACCATCCAACATGACATAATGATTTCTGACAGGAATTAAAGTTTGTTTTGCAAATGTCAATTTGCTGAAATATTGTTTAAAGTTACTAAATGTCACGAACAGGGCCACAGTTGATAATTGATAAACTCAACTTGATAACTCAAATTGATAAACGGTAGCACCTTACATGATCCACAAGCGAGGCTTGAAATTCAATTTGTTCAATTTGAAACCGAGGTTTCATCAAAATGATAAGAAATTCTTTTCACCGTGAATTACAACTAACGAACAGACATGAAAATGTGATATGACTGATATACGGACGCTTCACTTTCAGAAAGCTTCCCGTGAAATAGAACAATCCTTATTGAACATACACACCTACGTATTCGTGTGAGGACAAGAACAAGTCATGCAATAAATATTAATTTGCAGCATTGCTAAATGTAATTTATTACGACGACATAGTTCTTTCGCCTGTATGGAATTCCGAAAAATCGCAGTAGGCAATGCTGAGCGCTATAATTGCAACACCAATTTTCACAGCGTCCTACTGAGTAGGTTGATAGGGTAGGTCCTGTGTATATATCCCAGGAAAGCATTATTTTTTCCTGAAACTAGCACTAACGAAAGCCATGGAGTAAATACGTTGAGACTGTTATTTTACCTACCGCGGAGTAATTTGGAGTGATTAATTGCCCTAATCATAAAAGGACTCACTGAATATAGAGAAAGAAGTATGCATGCGTGTGTGCGGTTGGTAATATATACTCGTACTTGTATGAATGGCCGAATATTTTTAGCCAAGCGATAGGAGCATATAAGCTCGGGAGGCTGGAAATAAGACAACATGAAATTCATCGCAGATAATGTTTCGGGATCTTGGATAGCAGGAAGGATGATATAATAGGCTTCCGCGATGCTCGTGCATATAAACGTACACGTATTATTAGGCATGGAAAGATATTGAGGTGGGATCTCCATATGTTGGAAAATTTTGAAAGAAACCAATTGTTCAGAGTAATACGTGCTCGTTGATAGGATTATGTGTGATGTGAAATTTGAAAATCCCTTAATACTAAATATTATTTATTCAAGCTATTGAATTTATTTATGAATATCTAATTGCTATGCAACAAAGACCCTGTTGATTAATTTCCTTTCTACTTATCTCATGATTCACGGCTCTCAAACCATTTGTTTTCGTGAAAGTGTGTGTAAGGATGATTAGGACATTGATAAACGTAAATATTAATGAAGTTTCTGGAGATGAATGTGTGGATTTTGGCGTAAAAGGATTATCATAAATTAAAAACAAGAAAATGAAATATGTGACAATGGGGTGTTGATTTTTTTCACAGGGTTGATGAATGTTCCTGCTTAAATCTGTTGGAACATATGACACTTACGTTAGCGCTGCAGCAGCTAGCACCAAGTGAAGTCCCAAAAGTATGTAAGCAAAGCATCCTGCAGGAAGAGAGATTTGCAACAGAGAGATTGTCTCAAGCCTACCCTCTTCGTCCATTGATTTGGACAGCACACTGATAGAGAAAGAAATTAACGTTACTAGCAGCATATGCAGCTGGCGGCAATCGATTGGCCAGGACATGTATTAGATTCAAGGACACGTTCTCGAAATCGATGAAATCGGTGACTCATGTTGAGCTGGGGTCTAAACTAAGCTCATAACCTTTACGCAATCAAATGCAACTGTAGGACAAAATGTTTTGGCTCATGTTTTCAATTTAAAGCAAGTGAAACACTTTGTGTACCAAGAGTCACATTTTTCAAAAGACAGGACACTCCTAACTACATTAAACTGTAAACCGTAATTGTATCTGCGAGCCTAAATTTTGATTTTGGCTGTGGCAGGATCGAACGAAATATTAATTTTTCAATTATTTGCAGCGAGATGTCAATGTTTTTGTTAAAATTATTGGAGATTCTACATGAAGTTCGCAGGATCAAAATCTATATTCGATCAATTTTTCTATTTTGAGTCCTTCTAAACCGTTTGACCAGCCGTTTGTCTAAGAATACTTAAATACTCTATTCCCCTCTTAGGTCTAAGTCTCTTAGGCCTCAAAGAGGCAGAGCCTAAGAGATTTGCCTGAGAGACAAAACAACGTAGGTGCAATGGCATGCTATGCATCTGTTGTCCTTGTCCAGGTGCCCAACAAAACATAACTGCTACACACTGAATACGAAAAGCGGTGTTTATATGCAACATTAGGTAGAAATCCCTCTCTTACCATTGTTACAAGTTTACAATTTAAGAAAATCTTTGGAGTTACAAAAAAGGAGTACGAAATTCCAATAAACTCCATGAGAACGAGTTTGCGATCATCTAATCAGTATGACAATATTTTAATTTTCAATATTGCAGCGTCAAAATTTTCCCAAATTTCCTCGAACTTATTTTTTCCTTTACAAATTGCAAATTGAAATATTCAAACAGCAACTGGCTGGACTTATTTAACTTTTCCAGCTGTCTTCCATCCGTATTTCTGTGATTTTCAAATAAGAACTTCAACATGAAACGGATAAATTGACAAATCTCTTGCTCGACGCAATAAGTTTCGTTCGGATAAAGTTTAATTTGTATATCTGGTGAGACAGCTTGTGGGAAAAGGAATAATTTGATTAAAAGTTTTTTATTTTCATTTTGCGTGCATCACGCTCAATGACGGATAATTTTTTGTGGAAATATGATATCATCCTTGGCTGGATGTTCATTTACATGCTTGTTGTTGGATTTGAAATGAGTGGAATCGGAGAAAAGGATTATTTCGTGTCAAGTACAGATTTTTGCAAGGAGAACGATTCACGTTTAGTAATATTAAGCGCATTATGATTCGAATATGTTGAAAATTGAATTAAAAAAGTTTTTCTTGAAATCTTTGAAGATGATAATGTAAGCATGATTGGAATGGAATGCTAACATGCAAGCAAAAATATAATGCAGATAGCAAACCAACTGTCAACTCATATGATTCGTTTTTTGTAATCATCAGTGGTTCAAAAGCCCATTTTTGTATTTCGGTCTTCCTGGAAGTCGTGGAGAGTTTCCATGGGGTAATGGCCTACTTCTGCAGTTTTTCCACTGAGCCTGTGTCTGAGTATTTCACTTACCCGTAGCTGTTTTTTAAACTCTGAGTTGAAAAGCACGCTAAGGTATTCAAGCCCAATTTTTTTTAAATAGACAAATAAAGAATTCGCATGCTGATCCCTTGGGGCAGTCAAGTATTTGAAGTGAAACCCTCTCCATTTCCTCCAAAAGAAATTTTTAAAAAGATGTAAACTTCAACTGTAATACTCTTATAAGGTTGATCCTTTTTTTGAATGTGACAAAACGGCTCTTTTGTGCTATTTTCTGCACGTTCTGAACATTGAGTGGAAGGAACAGATCCTTAGTGAGAAGAGACTGTGAAGAGACAAGTGAAATACTATATTGAGAAGGCATGGAGCGATGAGTTGTGTTCCAATGATGTATTCCTCATTTCCAAGGACTTTCCTGCTATCACAATCCTTTAAGAATGGCTTGGGCATTGAAAGAAGCATTGTCACCGGTTTGTAGAGTGTTTGCACATATGCTTGGAAGTAAGCACCAAATTTTTATTATTATTCTGTTTGATCGGATATTATAAATGTATAATAGTAAGTTTAGTAGTAAGAGTAAATGCTACTTGGAATATTATCAGGCATAATTGATCAAAAAATAATAGTAAGCAACTTTAGCGGATAATATGAGTTGTAAGCAGCGAGAACCAAGTACAGGTACCCTCCAACATTTTTGATATCGAATGGGAGTTATAGAGAAACAAACATGGTTATCCTTTGCCTTCAGGATAAGCTGCGCTGGATGAGACGTTGCATGAAATAACATACGCAAAAAAAAACAACTAAAAAATATTCACACAATTATTATTGGAGTGTGTGGTGCATGGAGTTAGTGCGATTTAGCACTTTACTCTATAATCTGGCGGATATTCGGGTATTTAGAATTTTGTTTCCTGTGCATGGTTCTTTGGAACGCCATGGTACTGTTTTCGTGGTTGTGTATTGTGTCGAAGAGCTTTAAAGCCTTGTCTCATACGTATTTTTTGACTGTCTCTATTTCGATGTCTTTGTATTTGTCCGTGTTTCTTACATACCACGGGGTTCCCAAGATTTTCCTCGTCACTCGATTTTGGAAGGATCGGAGTGCTTTTTTGTTTGTCTTTGTCGTTTGGTAGAAAGCGGAACTACCGTACAGTAGCGTCGGTTTTTTCGAAGCCAGAAGAGGGCGGAGTGAGGATAGGAGGCCTATGCAATGTCCTCGTTTGTTATGTATGTGCTATTTCCAAGTAAGTCTATCGTCGAATGTAAGTCCGTGGTATTTTGCCGTTCTGTTCCATTCTATTGGTTCATTGATTGTGTAATTGTCTGTGGATTTTGTTGTGGTTTCCGGGTTATAAAGATGGCTTTTGTCTTATCTGGTTTGGTCGTTGAGCGTCGCAAATTTGACGTTATGACTTTTGCTTGTCGTCCTGTGGTGAAGAAACAGGTGTCATCAGCGTACAGTGATATTTTTACTGTTCGGGGCAGAGTGGAAAGACCTGCAGTGTATATATTGTAAAAGACCGGTGAGATGGGTGATCCTTGAGGGACTCCAGCTTCAATGTGTCGCAGAGTTGATAGGCAGCTGTCAATTTTGACGCGGAATGTTCTACCTTCTAGGAAGGAGCCAATGATTTGGGTGAGTTGTAGTGGCAAGTTGACTTCATGCATTTTGAATATTAGTCCTGTATGCCAGACTTTATGACATGCCAGACATAACCAGTCCTGTTGAATTCCTGCGTTCTAGACCTGTTCTTATGTGCTGGGCCAACCTTACGAGCTGGAGCTCTGTGGAATGATTAGCTTTGAAGCCGAATTGCTCTACCGGTATGATATTTCTTTCATATAATGCCTCGGTAAGACGATGTAAAATCACCCTTTCTGCAATTTTTGCCATCGATGAAAGGAGGCTGCTCACACAATTACAATCTGTAATTGTGATATACGGAACGGAACATCACTTAGATGCAACACCAAACTGAAATTTGTTTAGTGATTGCAAACACTATGAATAAGTGTCACTGTCATCCCTCACTTGTTCTATTTCACCCAATTTGCTGGTATGGGACATTTTGACATCTCAACTGCTTGCTCATGCAGAGTATCTCAGAAGTTTTCCTTGTCGGCGGTAAAATACCTTATGATAGAGTTAGTGTTTTGCGTAAAACATTGTCCTAGAGGATACCGGTGCAGTTAATGGGACAGTAGCATATTTAATGAAGCGAGTGTCTTGAAATAACAGAAGTTGACTCGCAGCGTAAGCTCAAAGATTGACTTTTGAATAATATAGAAGTTAATGTTTAACATTATATTCATCTGATTTTTTGTTGATGTTAAACAAAGAGTAGTTCCTTCCGAGTAAACTTCTCGCTCTAGTATCGTTTCCGAAACACACAGAAAAAAATAGCCAAATGTACGAATTTTTGTTTCCCTAATACCAACTACAGCACAAAATTCGGAACGACGAAAAAAAAAAGGACTTGATTGTAGAGAAAAAATGTTCTAATGACAATTTAATCGTAGTTTTATTCAAATGAGCATCGTTTCTTTTGAACATTAAATGAACCTTAGCTAAGGATACTGTTGCAATTATTTTCCAAATATTTTCCAACGTTACAATGAATTTGTACACCATTATGGAAGACTCCTAATGGTCATCTAACGAAAGGAAGTGGATTCTTATGTTCATGAGCGCTTTTAATTGTCTATCTACCATTTAATGAGGAGCCAGTGTATAAATATAAAATCAGTTTGATTTCCCAAAGGAAACTTCATTCAAAGCTAATTAGTGGAACGAAATTTCGATTAAATTGTTACTTGAGTGTAAGTTAATGAAAGCCATTGAATATTCGAGAATTTAGGAGTACACTTGGCTTGGGGATTTGCACGGAAGATTATAATTAATATTAAATTTTGTTGAAAATAAATATTATGTCTGGTGAGGGTAATTTTTTTGGTTTGGGCTATTCATTCCATTAATACTTTTGAGTCGTAAAGGAGCTCATTTTGACTGGCAGAAGTGAGACAAAAACTTTAAATGCTTTGTCAGCAGATATTTTCTCTTTAGGCATAATAATGAGCAATTGATGTTTTGTCGCATGACTGTAGAATATCTCACCCTATAAAAAAAAACTGAATCAAAACCATAGCCACCTATCACAACTCACTACATCTATCAGTTACACCATCACACTTTGATGTTTCATCATTTTCCGAATCCTCCATAAAAAACTACTCCGGAGTTAACATATATGTTTCTTTAGTTTTCGGTATTATCCTTTCTGTCAGTTTTACGTTTGTGGTCTCTAAATTAATCTTTTATTATCCATTAACTTCTAAAGTACTTGTCACGTAACTATTTGAGCTGACAGCAACCATAACGGTGTCCGAATTCTGAAACCTTGCTCGAAAGTAGCCTAGACAGTTGTGGGTGAACTAGGTTGAAAAAGACTGGAGCCAGAAAAGAACACTGCGGTAACCCAAGAATAGTTTTCATTATATTCTTCCTTGTAACCTTACCTTGCAAACAAGCAGAACTTCTGGAGATCATCTATGTTTTCTTGTCTCACCTTACAACTCCTAGAATACCAGCACTGCCCGTTAATTTGAGGCCATCAGCCACGCAACCAACATTATCAGGATAAAAAACGATGATTCCTCATAATATAATAAATAAACATAGCTCTGGTTAAGCTGTTTTATTCTCCATAGCCCTTTGCAGTGTCCCTTGTCTTCTGAAATCACTCTCTTTAATTTAAAAATTTAGCAAGACTCCACGTCAAGTATCCTTGCATAAAGTCAATACAATTTTATGCTTTATTAATCAAAAAAAGTAAAAACCAATTTCAAAATTGAAACCACTACATTTTTATTCATTTTTATACAGCTCACTGAATGGGAAAATACGTCAGAGTTTTAGCCTTGAACATTCAACAAAATCCTTTGCTTCGTCCCTGATTCTATTTGAACCAACTGTAGCAATTTTCTACAATCAAAATTCATTGGATCATACGTTCAAGCACATCCTGAAAAGCTTATCAATAATTCACTTGAAGATATTTGAAAACCCCTATGAAGACTTTCAACTAATTCACAATATCCAAGAAACACCTTAACATTGCTCCAGGGACTAAATATTGCCTCACTAAGTGAGATCGTAGTCGTTAGCTTGTGAATTTGTTCAAGAGATTGTAACTAGAACAGACGTTTTCGGTCTAGATATTATCTAACAATTACTTGCCGTGATTAAATAAATACTCTCTTGTTAATGCTTGGCAACAAAACTTTCTGGTCCAGCAGCAAGATACGTTAACTGCTATCAAAATCGCAAGTGAAAGGCAAATGAGTCAAGGATACGAAGCAACGTGTATTATTGCCATCGAAGTAGATATGTTCTACGTTTCGAAGTAGATATGTTCTACTTTTTGGTATCCTATGCGTTCATTTCTATTTTGGGACTGAATGGTAATTTTCAACTTGAAATTGAGCAATTGTGTGGTTTGCTGTCTTTTACAATTTTGCTTGTCGAGAAAATTATCTAAGCGTAATCAAATGAGTCCGATTTGTCTGCTACAATGAGGTGGGGAGGTTTCTTTATTTTAAATTTTAAAGGTGCCAATGATTAAATACAAACAGAATTTCGAAACACTAAGTTTTAATAATCCAAAATATTGAAAGTCTTCATCCTTATATGTAACTTTATAGACAAGAGACTATTCAGATTACAATAATCTTACGCTCAAGATCCTTGATGAAAGAAATACCAATTCAAACTGAACGTCCAAATACAATCTTATATCCTTCCATCTTCTCTCCTTGATGGAATACGAAAACAATAGGTTACTGCGGTAGTTGCACAACATGTCAAGAAAGTAATCAAAAATATGGAACTGATCCTCAAGACCCCGAAGCATACCATTTTACGCGTTTGTTTTTCATAATAGTTCTCCTCTACTTTTTTTCGAAAGAGAGAAATGGAGAACTCAGTTGCTATTGGCCTTTTCCTTATAGAAAAGAGAATATACCGCAACCACAACGTACCTTCTAAGCAGGGCGCAAGGATCTGTTCACTGCCGTTCTTTCTGGCTCGAACTTCGAAACCGGTGATGTGTCAGTTGGTGCTTTAATCCGTCGTTTCTAATTTGTACCATATATGGGATTAGGCAAATATCTGGACGCCATAATGATTTGATTCACGGGTTTTATCTAAATTCCGTAATAAACGGCTTGGTAGCCCTTTCCTTTGTTATTATTAGTGGCCGACAGTGTACGGTAGACAATGTGTCCACAAAGTTTTGATCGTGCAAATGCCATCACGGAAAAGGCACTTACCTGCTATTTTCGATAATTCTATGAACAGAAACCAATAACCTGAGCACCTCCATTTAGGTGGTTTGAGATGGGCTACGACGAATTTAAGATGCTATTCATGCTAGGAGTCACACCGATCTCCTAGCCACTTTGACGTTTCGTGCGTGAGTACAAGTGGAACGTAAACAGAAACTAAACTTGCGCTTCGATCACCTGCCATACACTCACTTCCACGATACACTTTGCG
Organism: Stratiomys singularior; assembly: GCA_954870665.1. Taxonomy (NCBI): domain Eukaryota; kingdom Metazoa; phylum Arthropoda; class Insecta; order Diptera; family Stratiomyidae; genus Stratiomys; species Stratiomys singularior. The sequence goes on along the minus strand of OX940881.1, from coordinate 3,736,310 downwards.
CGAGTGTCCTAAGCACATATAATTGTCAGAATTTTTATACAAATCCTCACTACGAGTCAGCCTACTTATGGTCACATGTGTCTTGGGGGCGAGGAAAAATTTCCAGGCCAACTACTACGTCTGGCCCCGGCATTATATCTCGATCAAATCCTGTTTATGTATTGATTGTATTTTCGCATACTCGTGTAAACAGTATTCTCAATGACAGACAGTTTAACACGAATTAATTAATGAGAATGGAACACATTGCAAACAAGAATGGTGACCGTTGGTATTTGCGATGTTAAGGCCTTAAAAAATGTTTGCTCATAAATTTAATTATTCTTCTGAATTTGACAGCATGAATACTAAATAGAAACTCATTCAATCATACATTCCCGCCCAATGTTTCACTTTTGAATGTTTAAATCCGGTGTCTATTCATTTCAATATTTCAAATCTAATTTGAATATCCTGACCGAACGCATGGAATGCGTCGAGTCACATAGTTGAAATTTCACAAACGCCAATACAAAAGTTACAACTTAATTAAAACTCTCTCGTCGAGTGCTCTCTCCCCTTCTCTCTCTCTGTATCTCTCCATATATCTCCGCGCAGTCATGAAATTTTGCTTCCGGCACTATTCAGATACAAGATAAAGTAGCCAGGTGGTATATTATGGCTCAGGGTGTTTGTACACAATGATCCAAACAGGCGAAATGGTATAAGATAGCAAGGTGCAAGGTGCAAGGTGCTATTCGAGGAAGCGGAACAATTACGGTTAGTGGAAGGGGTTTTCGTTGCATAGTACTAGTGCAAAGGTCGATAGGAACAGGAATAAAAACTAACTATGCGAGTTTTAATTAAAAGTGCGCTAGCAAAAATAAGACAAAGGAAACGTGGTTGATGGTTCTATGTGTAATTACCGAAATTTTTTGTAAAGTTCTGTTTGTACGGAAACATGGTCGAATGAAATCCTAGCGGCATGCTGAATGGATGAATATTCTTCATCAGCAAATGGACTCGGAATAATAGGAAAATAAAGGAAACACGAAAAAAGACCGAGAAATTTGTTTCATTGCAATTTTATATTGACTGAGTTGTTTGCTGCCGGGCCATTAAAATACAAAAAGAGTTATGGGAAGGTAAGAAAAACTGGGGTCCAAGTTCTCCAAATCTCACTGAATATAATAAGCTTTATTAATTGCTCTGTGCGCTTTGAATTTGGACCTGGCCAATTGAAGTAAAATAAAAATTTTATCTACTAACGAAAGAATCATGTGAAAGTTCAAATCTAACTTCAATCCCTGCTGAATCCTAGACCTGTATCGGAATCTTTAAGTCCAGTATGTCAGATATTGCAACTCCAATATAAATTACCTAGAACTAACAGAACGCTTTTATTGTAACGATCGCAATGCCATTATTGCTATATGAGAACAAACAACCCCGAACTCCCAATTCTTGCTCAAACATATGACTCAAGCCGTGTAAAGCTTGAATCAGTGCCCACAATGAACCAAATTTAATAAATTCTACAAATGTCCTTAAAACTGGGCGCAGTTTCTCAATGTACTCTAGGGTTAATACATAGCGTTAGCACGAAACAGTAAGCATACTTTCGGGCGACTTCTGGCAGAAAGAGATAGAAAATCAATATTCGATTATATTGCCTTCTTATTCAAAAGCACTCTTGGTTCAAAAACTTAACAAAAAGCGAATAAGCTTGATCTGCATTGGATTGGAAGTTTGCTTTAAACGAAACGAGGTGCGTGACGTTTGTCAGATGCTCTATGGCGGGTAAATGAAATTTGAAATTCAAACGCCTTAATTACTTTTAAAGTAGGAGGGTTATTCGGAATGGATTTTGAATGAAAATTTCGTGCATCCTTGTTGAGGCTATTATTTGCCAAACGAAGGGAAATTCCAAATTCAAATTTTTAAAAAATCAAAACAATTTTAATCAAATTTCATTTGAAACGTCATCAATTTGACATTTGTCATATGAACATTATTCTTCCTCGCGTCACGTGCATTGTAAATTGAATGCGTTGCGCGATAACGAGCGAGAATCGCATCGCACTCTCGCATCGCCGTCACGCAGTATTGTATGTGGGCCTTTAGTCTTGTCTCCACGCTGCCATTGGAGATATGGTGCAACGTGTTGAAAATCATATTGCTGATCTTTGTTCGGCGGATCGGGAAAATTCGTAAAAATCCGTTAAAGAATGAAATTCCAAAGATGCTTAGAAGAGACACGAAAAGGAAAACTGACTCCATCCTACACTTTTCAAACTTAGTTCCTTTGCTAGGAAATTCATTTTTTCGCTGAACCGATCTTGTAGGGCAAGGATAAGGAGTTGCATTATCTAAATATAAGATTTGTTGTGCTTGTGCGCAATAAGGTACTACTGCATTTATTTGAATGTCATGGAATTATAATCATACCGTAAGCTCAAATAGTGAGAATACTCCCGGGCGGTTCCTGACAGACAGAGATGAAGAAAGTATGAGTGGATTTATATGTGTTTTGTGTTTTTACGCAAGAGCTTTGAGAGATACACGAAGTTGAGAGAAAAGTTACCAATACAAATACACTTACATCTATGTTGGTTGAGTACCAGCTAATCGGGAGTTTTTTCAAAGTGTTAACGCTGATTAGTAGCTTTGCTGTGGTCATTCATATCTACAAACCCGCCAGTTTTGGGCAATCGTATTAATATTAAGCGAAATAATGTGACTGTCGATCGGAACAGCCAACATCTATTCATTCTTCATGCCAAGCAGAGATTCATTCAGGGATAAATTTATGATATCCGTCAATGTTTTGATTTAAATTGAAAAACATAACTTAAAACTAATACCACACTCATTCTGGACTCATATGCAGTGCTGGATTATTTTTAAGATCTTTCGATAAAATGCTCTTATTTAATGCCACGGAAGGATAAACTGCCTGAAATAATTTTTGCCGCTCGGACGAATAACTCATCCAATTAACTTAACGAACAATTTCGAAACTCATAATCATTAATCATTCTGACAAAATACATATGTCAGGTAAGCAGCCGTGCCTGTATATAAGGACACCGAAGCGTTTTTCATTTATCTTAAATTAAAGGTTAATGCAGTGAAAAGTGTATCCGAAAGGAATACACCTCAGTTTGAAAATTTATGCCTTTCGGGGTCGGAAATTTGTAAAAGAAACTTTATTCATTTCGAAGTCCTGCGGAAAACCTTAAGCCACGATGAGTTATATGGAATTGTAACAAATTGGTTCTTATTACAACGTCGTTAAAAAGTCAATTTTCCATTCATAAATTTGACCCTTCGGGCTATTCATAATAGACAGCATCCAAATATATACCTATATCCTTTGGTTGGACTGTGTGTTGGGCAGAGGGCAGAGGTAAACGAGAAAGATAGATGTCCAGTCTACATCATTGAATGGCCAACATATGTGTGATAAAGGGGATTTCTTGCAGAAATTTCCCACTCAAATCGTCCACTACAATTTGTACCTTCCTGGAATCCTTTTCGACTGTAATTCTAAATTAGACCATTCGTATGCACCCTTCGGTCTCCATCAAGCATGTTTGAACAAAGTCTTGGGAAACTTTTCACAGTGGCATCTTCTTCTTATTCCGGCCGACGTGGTCGTCGTCGGGATGAAAGGCTTCTTTCAGGGTAATACAAGAAAAGATTTATGGATATGTACGGGTTTGCGGAAGATTCCGGTCCCAGCCCATTTGTCTTGTTTTATGCTCGGCTCTTTCAGGGAGGACGCTTACACTGCATAAACTTCCAATCTTCGGCGAGGATAAGTGGGTGTCGAGAGAGAAGGAGGACGAGAGGGACAAAGAGAGCGAGAGAGAGAGAGACAAAGAGAAAGGGAGAGGAGTAAGGCCTAATTAATGTTCACCAACTGTTGAATTTTTGGCAACTCTCACGACCGTTCGTTGGGGGAGAGTAGCAGAGAAGTTGCGTTTCAAATTGCCATTCTCAATGCTAAATGGTATTTTAATAGTTTTAGTTTTGTGCGAAATTTGCGAGAAATGCAATTCCAAGTTCACCAGCTTGATGTAAGTAAGCATTTCAGCGGTTTTATCCGTCTGTTTCCGAAGGGAATGCAATTGGATTGGGGTGCTGTAAGTTGGTTTAACTTCACTGGAGTATTGTTTGGATATTCGGTGATTGTAAAGAAGTATTAATGGGACAATAGTGTGGCTTTTGGCAATCTTGTAAAGATCTGCTAAATACATTAGATGAGTTTCAATTTTATTTTAAACAGCTGATAAATAGTCATAGTTGGCTTGTTTTCAATTATTTATTTGAAATGTGGTTGGAATATGTGTTGTATGGTGGCTGGATACTTTGTGTAGCAATAAAAAGTTACTTGGTGCAAACTTTGTTGGTATTCAATTCCGAGAAAACTCATAGATATGTGTCCTAAATAGATATAGTGCAGAACGTAAGAATTATAGCAGTAAGAATAACGATAATAATTCGTAGTTTTAGTAGTAGTAGTAGTAGTAGTAGTAGTAGTAGTAGTAGTAGTAGTAGTAGTAGTACTAGTAGTAGTAGTAGAAGTAGTAGTAGTTACCACTGCTATGATGGCTACATAAGAACGTGTATGATAAATAAATGAAGGTTTGAGCATATAACAACAATACCCACATTGTAAGAGGGCAGGGAAGATCTATTTAGGGAACGGGTCTGTAGGACAAAAATATACAGAACAGTAGTCCTAGACATCGTTGACTGACCAAAAATCTGCCAACTGTCCAAACCCATTCCGGGATATTTATGTAGTTCCTATTATTTTATCAGCATTTCATTGGTGTCCTAATAAACGACGCAAAACATTTACATTTTCCAGGAATATTTCGAAGGAGCCATTCGATCATTAAAATATATCAAATTTGATTCCAGAAAAGAATTTACCCATTCCATGTACAACTGGTTCCAGGACGTAATCCCTACGTCTTCGACTAATGGTTAGAAAGGTAGAAAACTTCTATTCGACTAAGCATTTGCAACTTCTCACTTATCCCTTGAGTCTGACTCAAACAAGCGACCGAAAAATTGAAATAAATTTCTTTGAGGACTTCCTTATCGGATTGGATTTTCATATAAAGCGCGCCACATTTTCACGGTTCAATGGACCAAACTGATTATTGGGTGTTGATTGACAAACGAAATACTTTCGTCTCTATTTCAAATTCAACTTGATATCCGCCGCAAATCCATGGGCCGTGGCGTTAGCGTTAGCGAATGAGTGTAAGTGCGTGTCCTTGCGGCAAGCGTCGATATCATATCACATTTCACAGGCGTTTGCGAAATTTGAAAAGGCTAAGTGTAGAAAATTTAAAGGCTACGTGGCTGTCGTCCTTGCCATCGTCGTCAGATCGACTAAATCGACTCTGGAATCAAGCGAACCATTAAAATGCTAACTCGATGAATTTCTCGCATCATTTTTTTTATCCGCAAATTACATGAATCTTCCATTATCGGCGTGTTGTTCAGGGTAGTTCGGGAGGACGGGGGCTGGAGATTGGAAAGAATGAAAAAAAAATCGGCTCCATTCAGTTGTTGTTGGAGCTCAGAGTTGAAGTGATTGGAAATAGCCTTTGATGTTTATGTCAGAGAAATTGAATTGGAGGTTGGTTTCGTTGATTTTGAAGTGAAAGTTTTGTGGGTCTGAACAATTTTTTTCATTCGTGTTGATATATATAGAGCTGCCAGTTCTGGGTAAGAGTGACGAGGTTTGATTAGACTTTGTTAAATTGCTTTGGTTTTGAAGGGAATTGAACAGGACTCAAGAAATGTTGATGAGGATATTTGTTGAATTTTTTACTATCACTTTCTTGATTTTTCCGATTTAAAGTCGTGAACCACTGGTACGGGAAGAAGAGTGAGACGAATTTCAGCATATCAACTTATAGCACTTAGGTATTGCAAAATTACAAACATCATTATTCAATCAGTTTTTGAATAGAAAAACTCTAGACTGTATTTTTGAATTATTTTTAAAACATAATTTTCAAAAAGCTTCTCAGAAGAATGCCCTAGGATAACCGCTTTCTGTAGCTTATCCTTTTTTCAATTACCAAAGGTTAAGAAATATTCATGTTAAGGAATAAATTTGTAAGAAAATGATTCAAAAGTTACAAATGTCATAGAAGGAAGGGATAAGGGGAGCAGAGAAGACTGGAGAACTTGGAAGGGACTCAGACATGTGATATATATGAATAGAATTTTTATTTGTGAATTTTTGATGACTAATTTTGATCACTGAATATTGAAAACTTACGATCAATTTAGTGAAAATTTACGATTGACGCATTTTTTCTAGCATAGGATATTGTTACTTGCCTCCGTAAAAAAGTGTTACGAACCGCTGATCACACGATGGCTATAAAGTACCGTTAAATTTGGTGTTTCATTAGCAATACTAAATATGAGCTTAGATCGATGCCGACAGCCATCAAAAACAGGCTATATAAAATAATCCAATAGTTTTTTTTCGTCAAATGCATGATTTTCATAAGTAAATATGTGGAGGTGAAGAAATTATCATTCATTAGAGATGACAGTTATCAATTTGAGCAGAGAGTGGGAAGTATCCCCGCTGCCGGAACAAGTGTTTAAATAGAAACCACGAGAAAGTGAGTGACGAGAACGCCAGAATAGTGCAATATCGATGGCAGTTAGTGATTTGGAAAATGGAAGCGTTAAAAGCAAAGTTCAAATTAAGAATATTCATTTATTAAATGTAGTGTTTCATTTCGCTAAGAAAAATTAATGGATACCCTGAAAATTATCAAAGGTTCCATGTCACAACATTTCTATCCAGCATCAAAACAGAAAATTCCAATTCTCAGCAACCTCAATTTCAATTTCGCACATTTTCATCCCTCTCATAAATTTCCTACCAATTCACTACTTTTAAATTCTCATTAATGGGATATTTTCGACACTTAAGATCCTGTGCAAAGTAACATTGCACGTGCTCCATTCTTCATTCTTCACCAGTGCCCATCAGACGAGAGAATGTATTTTTTCCTTGAAATAAAACGCTTATTGCTTTTCACAGAAATACACGTAGAAACAACAGAAAACTAGACTAAACAGTAGAACCATTTGCGAAAAAAAGCAGCACTCATCCATCATTTTAATTAGCACTGACTTTTCCAGCGGAATTCCTTTGATGACGGCAATTAACAACTTCACCCTCAAATTAGTAATGTTTCCATGAAATATTATTATGTTGGCGCAATGACTTTAAGCGAATACAATAGCAGGACGAGTTCCACTTAAATGGAAATCTCCGTTTCCCGTTGAAAATCGTGAGGCAGATTAATCTGCATGGGAAATCACATTAAACATTAACATTTTGTCAACGAATTCGGGCTGCAAGGCAACCCGAAACGAAATGAAATTCTTCGATGTCCTTTGAGGCAAAAAGATGGAAGTTTCCACTTTCACTTGAAGTCGTTGAGGACATCTATTGCGAAATTCGAACGTGTAATATCTTTAGAATGACTCAATTACTCGTCGAAAGAACATTGTAAAATTTCATTTTACTGCCTGATATCCTTTGCTTTGACGCTATTTCGCGGTACCCACTAGATTGGCGTTTGGCTGTTCAATATTTGAGGAAGTACAATGAAGCTGTTTTCGAACAGGATCTGCACTGAATAGGGAAAAATACGTTCAGCCATCGTTGCCGAGAGGGCTTCAGGCGTTCGGAATTGACAATATTGCGATTATATCGCAAGACAGTTCTATTCTATTTACTTGGACAGTCAGTAGCATCGTCTACGCCACAGGAGCAAATTATATTGGAATTCGTTATTCTCTAGTTTGTAAAGTTTTCAGGAAGGACGTTTGTGTATTCTGGTCATGTTGTTGGCGTGACCTGGAATCCACAATTGCTTGCAGACCTCGTTGGAAATTCTTTATAATTGACTTCATGGATCAATGGTATATTGCCTGCCGAAGTCATATTTTATCGGGTGTATAAGGCTCGCGGGCATTTCAAAGGAACCAGTGTTGCCGCATATTTAAAGTTATGTTTTTTTTTTCTAGTCTAGGATGTCTAGGATGGACTGGAAAGGCATTTTGGATAAAAGTCTAAAGGTTCCTGATATAGCGATGTATATTTTATCCGTACGTTGCGTTACTTCTTCCAGAAATAGAGATTGGAACTAAACAACCCGACGCCGAAGAACAAAAGAGGTTACGCTATTCTCAATACCATAAATAAAATACCAGCACAGGTTTGGCTGCAGAGAAGTTGCAGCATCTGGGGATTCGAATTCGGAGATTTCTGGGTGGTGATCTTTAGTGTTAGGAAAAACTTATGGACATGTCTATGGTGGATTAGGCTAACGTAGGTTCTAGGGTAGTTTCTACGGAACCCAGACTTATCTCAGTCACGAAACGAGTAGAGTGCTGATTTACCAAGTTCGTTAATGTAAGAAGATCATCATCATGACGAAACGAAAATACCTTCGAAAATTCTCCTGAGAGTTGGCTTTCGTTGAGGCGGGCTCGGATCGGTGAGACATGTAAGAATTTAGTGAGATAACAGCAACATAGTCTAGTCACTGGGTAGGCTAATCACGAATGAAGTTCATTCTAGAACAGCCATGTATCAGTGAGAACCACTGGGGTAGTGAGGTATATTTGTCAACTTCTGTCACGACATGGGTATTTCCGTGCAAGGCAGAGGGTTGCATATATTTTTGTCATTTTTTACTCTCAAAACCGATGATGTATTCTATAACCCTTTAGTTAGCAAGCCCCATTGTTCCAAAGATAGTTCCACTTAACGCTGAGGTGATCGACAAACGATGTAACATGGCAAAAGTGACTGAACCGGGGCTAGTTTTGGTGAAGTAGTTCTTAGATCGAACCAAAGTGAGTTCTATTTCTGAAAGGGTCTCAATCACAAAGTGTGGTGTGTGTGTCGTGCGAGGATAAGTTTTTGTTTCAACAAGACTTCGGGGTGTGTTGGGGGTGAGTGGGAGCCTCACGTGCCCAGCACCATGACGCCGAAGCTGAAGCACGGTAGGCATTTTTCGCCTCCATTATTAACCATCACATAAGCACTAGATTTGGCATTTCGTAGTTTGAGAAATGTTAAACAGGTTGAAGCTGGTAACACATTCCTCTCATAACAGTATCTTATACATATTACATGCTACGTACACATTGGGCCAATTATCTTTCCCATCTATCACCCGGTTTTGGCTTGAACAAAATATCTTACCAAATATGAAATCGGCAAGTTCAACAAGGACATCCCGTTGATATTGTGCTATGTGACGACCGACAGACAATCCAGAGAAATTACAACATTCTATTCTTGTTAGCAGCCAAACACATAGAAGTGTATGCCACATCTTGCACTCGAGGAGATTGCGTTTCTAGGTATGATCCCAGTGATATTCTGTAATAACATTGTGAAGATTGTAGTTGATGAGCAATAATCTTGGATCAAAGAAATCATAAGATGGGCTATGCTATAACACCATGTCCCTGAGTTGAGTTGAACAAAGAATTTGCCAATTCTGCTTTGCGGAGGATTTCAAAGATACTTTTCCAGTCACAGAAGATGAACGAAACTAACGAAAGGACGAAACGATGAGGAGATTAGGAAGTATTATAGCAATTGCTGGACAAAGTGAATGCTGAGCGCTGAACATTCGTAAGGTCAAGGGGATTATGTAATTCATGAAGGACTTACGACAAACTGAATGCAATCATATCGATATGCATCGTAGAAGACTGCTTGGCTACACCAGCAAGTTAGACTTAACAAAATTTGCTTAAATGCTGCAGGAGAACTTGCAATTTACTTTAGTTACTGCAAGAGTATTGCAACATCAGAATTGATATGATTTACTTTAGGGGAAGAAACCAAATAAAATTGTTAGGACTCTTTAATAAAATGTAGTTAGTATTGGGTTATCCAATTATGGTTTCCATGCGGATAGGGTTGTATCTAGATCTTGGCATTGATGATAGAACAAAATTGAGGACTACAATGATAAAATTTTGGGAATGTGTCGCAAAATGAGGATAATAAGTGGCAAGGAGAATGGTTCTGTTGGAAGCATATTATTAAATCTTTACAATTAAGCTCCTGTATGATAGATTAACCTGGTTTGGTCTGAAAATAACTGAATCTCCTTCACAAGGAGAGCGATATATTTACTTTACGACGAGTAAAGAGAAATAATTCAAAACCAAACCAATATTTGAATATTGAAAACTGGTGAAAAAATGTGAATATGATATATGATTCGCTCAGAAGTACTTGGATTGTGTTTATAACTTCAACCTGCTGCTAGGCTACGTCATTTGGGTGAAGTCTTCTTTATAAGTCATCTGGAATTAATTAACTGCAGAGCACCCTTGAATCGATGATGATTCCTGTACAGAGACATACTGGAAGACAGTTTTGGGAAAGGTCTGCAGAGGACTTCGGTTCAGGCGTTTTTATGTCATCGAGCCAGTATTCAATGAGGGAGAAATGACAAGTTCATGGAGAGAGCAGCCCACAAGGCTACGAGTAAGGGCCTCTGCCTCTAGTGTTAGTTCGAACTTTTGATGTGGAATCATGTACGCAGATCAGATAATTTTTCAACGTATCTCCTCCTTACTTGCAAAAGAATTTTGTTTGTAGTTTATGGAGCTTTAAATATACACCCAACTATATAAAAGTTATGTTGGCAGTCCTATTGGCACTCTGAACACTTACTGGCTTTGCACCTGAACACCAATCAGCAGCTGATGCTGTTTTGTCAGTGCTGAAGATCTAAAGTACAGACAATATTAACCGATGTGTTCATTAAGGACGATGAATCTTGAAGTTTTTGTCTATTGGAATACGATCGTAATCTGAGGCAAGTAACGCAAGGGTATGTTGCCTAATTATTTTTCTAGGAGGATTTTGCTAGGAAAAATATTTCCTAGCCTGCAATTGTTCCTTCTTCGTTCGCTTCCTAGCAACTACCACAGAAGAATGTTCATATTACACAGTATGGCTGCGCACGATATACATATATAAGTTAATGGCCTGCATTAACAGCCATGATTTTGAATATTATTAATTAAACTTAGGAGCTCACAAGTCGTGGTGCTGATGTGTATTGGGTGTATCTTTCATGGCACATTGCAAGATTTAAGTAGAGTTTTCTATCTGAAATCGCTTATCTACGCTTATCTTACTTATCCCTCTACGCTCAACACGTCGTTTGGCAAAGTTGTTTATCATAATTTGAGACATAATCCTTCAACTAACAACTTTTGAAAACCGGACGCAGCAGTTTACACTACTTCTGCGGTAATACAGGATGTATTGAATGTGGGCCAGGTATTTTGGACGGGGGAAAGCTAATGATTGCTCATGAGGCTAGTTCCTTCGAACCGATTTGCTACGTTGAAATTTATTTATGGACAGAGTTCGGATTTCCTACGTATAGTCTGTCAAAGTTCTGTGTGACTTTTTGACAACAGTGGCATTGGAATGTCAAGTTGAAATCACGTTGATTTGGTACGCAAATAACAAGAAGTTGCCAAATCAACTTGAATACTTGGGAGTTTCTACTGAGAAACAGTAACTTACGCAGGCCTTTTTCTCATCTAATTCGATGATTAGTTTTACTTCGATTTGGAAGTGATTGAAACTCACGGTGAAACCATTTTTTGAACAAAATATCAGAATAAAGTAGTAAGACTAACTGAAGGACTCGTTGAAAATACAACCCGACATGAAATCAACACTAACTATGGTGGGAACGAAACAAACGTAAATTTTTATATATTCAAAATAATTTCCAAATTTTAGCACGCCCGCGTCTTCCCTGTGAATCAAATCCAATCTGATCCAAACACAAATCCTTACCAACTATGAAATTAATTTCTGCTATCAGAAAAGTTATAAGTTTCACTATCAACAACTTCTCAACAACAGTCCTAACCTTTCTCAAGATTCAACTTAACACTTACTCCAACTCTTTGAGTTCAATCAGCTTATCGGAGATTGTGAACCGACCATCCTCTTATGTAAATGATGCTCTTTTACAGCTCCTGTTGATGTACCCAGGAGAAATTAAATGTAAACTGTTGGAATGTGAAGTGACAAGAGAATTCGGTATTCAATTTGACTCAAATAAAAAGCTAAACTGAATCACATAAGTTATTTACTTTAAGGATAAGCAAGCAATACCCTAAAGGGTTTGTTCAGTGGTGTTGGAGTTACAGCAAATACAGACGCAGCGTTTACTTATACTATTCGTCACAGTATTTTGGAGAGAGAGGCAACAAATGATTCAGAATATGCAGTGAACAGGTGTCACCGACATGGAAGCATGTCTCAAGAGTGTTGTTTTTGAGTTGGACAAGGGATATCTTTAGTTTTATATCCTGTTACGTCGTTCAGGATATGTTTGGATAGTGGCGGTATATTTTTATATTGGTAGAGCATGTTGAAACATGAAAGGATTTTACCAGTGTAAGCAATGAGGCTTCTAAGAATTAAAAATTACATTTCGATGTTCCAGTGAAATACGTTTCCTCCATATTAGCATAAGTTTGAATATCTTTACCAGCACGTGAAGTGTCGGAGAAAAAGGATAATAATTCAAACAGTGCTTCCTCTGATGTTTATAATTAACATAGAAATAAGAAAATAGGAAGGAATTCTGTTTACCAATGCTAGGATAATAGTTTTGCGATACATTCTTCAAAGTATCTTCTATCATTTTTTAGAGATTTATGCTTTAGTTTCATTGCAGGAAAAAAAGTTCCGATTGGCTACTGGTACCTCAGTGCAGATCCTCTTCAGAGTTGTTTTAACCTCGCGATTCGTAGGTTACTGGATGGTTGCGTTGAACTTGTTGATAAGCCTTGGTCTCTTGTCTCACCAATGTCATTTTAAATTGCTGCTTGCGCTCTCTTCTGCGTTACTCCCAGATAATATCACGGATGCTTTGGTAACAAGATGACATGTCTGGCTTTCAACCCTTCGTTTCCACACAACCATTTAGTTATTGCGATTGAGGTTAGCTTGAATCGAATGTTGATTGAAGCCAATTATAGTGGAGGTAGCTGAGATACTTTCCGGTTTCTGGTAAAGCGCAAGAGCCTCCTCAGAGCCGTAAAAGCCATTAGTACGCGTAGTCGCATTTATGGTCTCATTGACTTCAGAGACCATTTAACACTGGACCAGTGTTAATCAGGAATAATTCTCAGCTGATCAATGAAGTACCAATTGTAACCGTGATTATAAACACACTTGTAAAATTTTATAAATATTTAACCATTTCAGTGCTAAGGATTTTGGTTATATTTAATTAAAATTGCGGTAATAAAATCAAACAAATATATTATCTATTTATAGGTTTGGTGTTATTAAAAACAATACTGAACGCACGAACATCCCTCCCCCACCGGGCGCTTAACGCAGACTGACGCAATCGTCGACATAGCGACGAACCGCGCTCTCAAGATCAAGCGCGCTCGTCGCTATGTCGACGAATCGCACCGAAACGGTTAATTACAACTACATACTATAACATTTACTCTTGGCCTTGTTGTATTATGCATAGAAATATGTACTTAGCAGGCAACCAGGGGAGCAAATGTGTCGCAATCACTTTCTATGAAATTCGAATAAAGGCAGATTAAATGACAGGTGCTTACTAATTGCTAAAATTCTTGTAATACGCAACATATTCTTACCTAAGTAGGAAATTATAGCAAGGCTAAAGTACTTAGGCATCATATTACGAAATTTATTCCGTGAAAGTCGTTTAGAGTAACAGCGACATATTATCAAAAATTCTTCACATCAAATTGCCTGTGGTATTGATTTAAAGGGAAACCGTGTAGGTTCGTTGACTTTGAGCTGTACACTACACATAAAGCATGCAGAACATCCTTTCTATGAAATTGAGTTGACAAGGCAGTGTAGTTACAAGAGAAAGTTTCTTCTCACACAAGGAAAATAACGTTTGAAAAATAAAGGAGAACAAAACAAGCTCAAAAACAGCATCCTTACAAGTTAATTGGCTGACACGAAGAAAATGAGAATAATTAAGTGAAATTCAGCAGTGTCATAATTCCAGATGTTTCGGGTTTCATTGGAACAACGAATGGAAAGTTGCACAGCAACTTCTTTTGTAGTTTTCACCATGAAAAAAACGAGCAATTGTCACTTTTTTAATAGTGATGTCTAATTATTTTTCTGTAGATATTTCGGTGACAGCTTAAAAAATTTACAGCCATAACATACAGCCATAAGCTTAACAAACCTTTTTTTGATAATTCATAGGCCATTGGAATGTCATAGAGTATTCATATTTTTCACTCAGATACGTATCGGTGTGACATCTTGACAGGGATACAAGGATTGTTGTCGAGATCTTTGATGAGAGTTTGCTCAATGGCGAATTAACATAGTTCATTGAGTTTCGAAAATCGTTTTAAAATTCCAGGAAGAAATTGATTATGAAAATGGCGGATAGGTTGTTGAATGTCGGCAACGCACTGACATTTCCCCGAAATAGCCATTATGGATGTTACGTTCGGTTTCGAGTAATTTGTTTACCTATAATTCAGGAAATGAGGATGCTGAAAGACATTCGGCCAATTTGAATAGTGACATAGAGGTAGGCGTGGAAACTTTTTGGTACGTTGAATGAAAGAAAGGTCGACTGAAAGTGGGCTTGGGTTATACGCTGGTTAAGCTGAAGCTCAGAACCACTCGGAAATTAGGAGTCATGACTTACAAGAGGGCAGGATGAGACTGGTTATTGCTTGTAAAAATATCCTGGACGAAGCATTGTGGTCGTGGTTTCGAACGATGGGAAGCATACATCTTCCTTTGTTGCGCTCCGAAACATCTAAATTTAGTTGGTATTCACTACTGAAAGTAGATTTCCAGTGCACTGGACGAGTAGTTATCATCGGGTTGCGCGTGTACGGCGGTAACTTTGGACATCTTTTTCTGCATGTTGCTCTATTATTATCCTTAATTCGTCATATAGGCTGAATTGAAGACATAGAGAAGACAGCGAATCATACTCTCCTTTTTCAAGCGTCTTATTCAACTACTACACTTACTTTGGAATTCAATAAAATTGACCGGGATCGGTGATATGCAATTGTAATTAAACATGAAATTATTTACTCACTTCGAGTGGATATCAAGTCGTAGCCATAATTGGGGATAGCATAAAAGCTTTCAAGGATATTACACATGATGTCAGTTTTGGTCAATGGTAAATGCATTAAAATTTCCGTAACATCACCAAATCGTATTACGTTGCTAATTGACTCTTCATCAGCATCGTGCCCCTTGGAATTAAATTGCAATAAGTTAAAAAAACACAGAAAAATCGGTCACCGAGATGACTGCACTCATTAACATTCGCACACATAGTAAAATTGGAAACGAATGGTACTTTATTACACAAACAGCTGGTGTGAGTTTCGCCTTTTGGTATAATTTAACAACAATTATGTGAAATGCTTTTGTAATGACACCGCCGGTATTTATAATTAAAAGCATGAAAATTACCCTTAAATCTGTCTGAGCTTGTACGCATGAATTAATCAATGGCGTTTAATCGCACTCAAGAGCTCTACTTATTTCTACAATATTTGTTTGATTATTTATGCAATTCATATTATGAGTGCCTGAATACTGAGGTCTCTTTGAAGAACGTTTTGAGGTGTATCAGTATTAGCCGGAGTGAATCAATGTTTCTTAAAGACCTGAAGGGTTCCATAATAATGAAGTCAGTAGAAGAACTTTCCTATGATACTAAGTACTAAGGTGATGGCATAAGACAATATAATGTCCACGATGATTCAAAACAAAACGTTTTATCTAGACTATATCGTATCTGATGAATGGTTTCCATATCCTCACAAGGGAATTTTTCGCTCTGATTTTATTTCCCGTCTGGTTTTCTGGGATTTAGTGAGAGCCTGATGCCGGTGTAATTATTTGTGCTTCCTTCAACTTTTGAGCGCCCACAACCCCATGACTTTGTTGAGGCGTTGAGGAGACGATTTTCGTGGTTGAGATGCGAATCTTTCAGCATTAATGTGGACGATAAAAGTCTTGGCGTCGTCATGGATCATCAGTCAGTCAGAATAGTCATGGATCTCCAATCATATGTCAAAGCTATCATTCGTAGAGAAATCATTTACAACTCTCCAATTTCCAAACCTGCGTTCAAGGGACTCAGAAGTAAATGTCGGTATTACTAGTTCGGTCTGATTTCAACGCAGCCTCATCAGCAGCCTTGAAGTCAAGTAGGATCGCTCAATACGACGAATACTGTTTTTGCCACCAATTCCGGGGTTTCTGTACCAAGTCAAGTCTTCCCCACTCAGAAATATGGAGTAGTGACTTGTTCAGCACAATCATTGCCGTGAGCTTAATTATTAAAGAAAGATTTAAGACGTTATTCCTTTAAAGAATATCTAATTCACTCCTTATCTCGAGTTTGCTTCCATGTTCACATGGTTTGTGAGGCTGCTTGGAGCATGGACGAAAAATTGTATTAACTTCTGACCAATTGACTTGTTCAGTTCAACTTTGATCTTCAACCACTTCATGGTGTTTGTTCTGGTCTCCAGCTATACCAGGCATCTAGCGTTGTGAAGCCTAAATCGAGAACCTGAAAATTATTATTGTACATTCGAACATCCCCACTTCGTCCTGGACAGCTCTCGAATTATCCTCGCGATTCACTTAACATTTGCTCAGAATTTCTTAAAAAGGAGATAAATGAAATCGATTAATTTCCACGGTTCCAATTGTGACATCAACTGCCTTTTTGTTTCTATTAACAAACAACTCGAATTACACTGACTACAAAGAATATCACACCGCCAGTTGTTATATTACATATTCCAACTTTTCCAAAGTAGAATCGAACAATTAACGCAGTGAATCATCCAATCATCCAAACAGAATCCTACAATGGTGGAAAGCCAATTTAGCTCACTTCCACATAGTTGGACGGAGAGCTCCACCTCAACACCTTACTTTACATAAACCAGCCAACCATCAGCACTTTAGCAAGTCCTGAAATGCTCACTAACTAGCTAATTGAAAGCTTTTAAAATAACTACCTTTCCTCAGTCGGAGCCATTTATTGGATGAATTAAAAGTTTCGGTTGCTAGACCTGATAATTGAAAAACTTTCACAACTCCATACTGCAAAACCCACAATTATATAAGATGCGGTCGTTAAGCGTAATAAAGTTCTCCTTGATTTTTCCATGTTTCGTGAGAACAGGAGTAGAAACAGAGTGTAAGAGAGAGAGAGAGAGAGTGAGAGAGAGAAAGAGGGGGGAGGGTTAGTTACACTTCTCAAGTAGCGTGAACAATTAATTTTTGGAAAAAGTTTGGGATTAGGGTAATACGATTCCGAAAATTATTAGAAAAAAGTTATTTCAAAGGCTCAAGTCTATCGCAGGACTTCATTTCTGGCTTTTGTGCTCTCCGAGTGGATTTTGAGAGCTTTTCGAAGTTTTATCAGTATCTCTCTTATTATCTGTTACGTTTGAAACCTAATTTTTCTGGAACAGATATTGAGAGCAGAGTGTGAGTCTAATTAAAATGTAAACTGATTCGAAATATTGATGATATTTTTGGACTTTTAAGCCTGACATTAGATAGGAGATGGCCGGAAAAGTTACACTGCAGACAGGATTATTTTATTGAAGTTCATTTTCTACTTTTAATGAGGAGTCTTGTGTGCTTTGGTAGATTATGACTTCCGAAGTAATCGTTGAGGGTGATTTAAACTGTTAGAACCCACAAAATATTCCCTGCCTTCTAGTTCCATCGGGCTTTTCCTTGGCCTAGGAGACGATTTAGCCAAGTTTTAGTTTTTGTAGACAGCTATGTGACAAGTAATTTTATATACAGGTGAAGATGAGCAAAGAGCAGGCAGAAAAAGGGTTGTATTAAAAGAGTATGGAAAGATGTATTGGGTTGAGGTTCAAGTCAAAAGTTCATTGGTATTATATTAAAGGTTTATGTGTTTCCAGACCTCGATCTTACCCACTTTTGCCTGGCCACGGTTTGGTTTTTAATAGCTTTTTTCCAATTTGAATCTTATACTAATTAGTAAATCCAAAATGTGACAGTTAGGCGTTGTCGCAAAGTTTATTTGATAAAAATGAGCCTCGAATTTGATCTTTGAACTTCGCATATCCTTATCGCTATCACAGTTGAAATCAGCGAGACAAATGCTCTTGATTTCGATCATCACTTTTTCGTTCAGGCCGTATACCTATAATGGTGATTGCACAACCTGTTTCATATTGTAAAAAAACGTAATAAATGAGGATGAACGACAATAATTAAACAATGAGTTGTTCGAACTGACTCTATGAATATATTTGATTTCGTTAAACTTCATTAATCAAATCAATGCTGACTAGCTGACTCGCAGCATTGATCAAATGTCAACGCTCAAATTATGAATTTGAGGCGCTGTTCACTTCCATATTGACGTTTGCCTCGTAAGTACAAGTAAAATTTAAACACAACACTGATTTTACACCTTTTCCACACTGTAACCTTCAGACTAAATAATCCATTTCATTGGCATTATCTCAATAATCCAATCGTGTATCTTCCACGCGCGCTTGTGACTTTCAGATGGCAGAACAAGCGAAAAACTGACGCGTGAGACGACGGAAGATGACAAACATACACGCAACCAGTACATAACGCAACCCAGCGAACTGGTTGTAATGACGCGGTCTAATGTTGGGATGTATTTTGTTTATATTGTCATTTCGTAGATTCGCTGTAATATATTCGTATTCGTATTTCTATTGTTTAGACTCAGCTTTATATCCTTTAAAAAAATTATAACGATGAGTATTAAATATAACGCTTTTGACTCTGACTTTAGAGATACAGGATCCTCAAGTTCATATCAATAAACATAAAAAAAAATATCAATTATTTTGACACCA
Source organism: Stratiomys singularior (assembly GCA_954870665.1). Classification (NCBI taxonomy): domain Eukaryota; kingdom Metazoa; phylum Arthropoda; class Insecta; order Diptera; family Stratiomyidae; genus Stratiomys; species Stratiomys singularior. Next base: position 3,717,305 of record OX940881.1, on the reverse strand, counting down.
TTAAAACGTCAGGATATCTGCCCGCTGCAATATTAAACGCCATTCATAGCATGGTCGATCTGATGCAATTAAGCACCCTAAAATACTTACCCTCTACATTCATATGTGCCCAAGCACAATTGGACACATTTCTGCTTCACGGTAGAAACTGTCAAGTTAACTTTAGGTAAAGATCTGCAAGCATGATAAATGCGGTGGGACGGAAAGAACCTTTAAAAGGTGATTTCGTGCTGTAGATCCTTTGTAACTACATCTCTAATTCCTACACTTAGTTACGTAGCACGGGCAAAGTCATTTATTTTTGAGCTAGTCTATGTATAGTGCTCCGAGTACTCGACTCTACATTCCGCTCAAGCAATTAAATCCAAATTGTTGGCATGTGAAGTCAAGGGTAGAAATATCGAAATTGCAATCTTATTCACTATGGTGTCACATACATTTATAGCTTGCGCCTTTAACGAGGAAGACAAACGTTGCCATACGATATATCTTGTGCGTTCATTTCCTTTGGTCCCGAAATTATCGTAGTTTTGTAGTTTCATTTCAAAGCATGCATGTCAGAACGTTTAGATGATTGGAAAGGATGTCGTTCCAGATGGAAAAGGAAGGACATGAAACTGTCTCGTTTCTGGGATGTTGTGCTGATCTGCAGCTATTTTGAAATCTCTGGGCTTAGGAAGTCCACATTCTACAGTTTTTTTTTAAATTCAAAGCGTCTACAAGACTTCCACCACATTCAGCCCATTTATGGCTAGGTCAGTGACACTTTATGACAAGGGAGTTTGAAATATTATCCTGGAAAACTTACCAGCTGGGCGGGTTTCGTGTTATGGTGTAGGAGAATGGCAGGTACAAGTTTTATTTGAGTGGCCACCCTTGTTGTAAATTTCACTTGGAGGAATGTTAACGATGGCAAAATATCAAAAGCCCACGAACGGACTTCATTTCGACACAAGGATATTGACTTAATGACCGTGATACCAAATGTTTAGCATAAACTCCAAAGGTATCAGGCAGTGTAATGAAAAGGATCTGATATCCTGGAAATATCCCTAAGGTAGTCAATTTAACACTACCATCCTGGTTCCTGAAATTAATTACATCAATATTATAGCAACAGATGACTTCCAAGAAAGCTTGACAAGAAGTTTCAATACATTTCGGTTGATTCAATATGAATTATATTAGCTTCATAAATTCACGTTCAGCTCTTCCTTTAATTGAACTGATTTGACGTATTGCTGAAATTGCGTTGGTAGGATATAGTCATGCATATTGATTACGAAGAATATGCTTCAAAAGCGATACCTAATCAGGTGCTACTAGGCATCAACTTAGATTGCCTCAATTCCACCTGATGATCTGGAGACTGAAATAGTTACTCATAGGTTGGGGCACAAATGACATGAGCGCAACCATAATAATAACAGGAAATTCGAGGAATATTTTGTCATTTCCACGAATCTACTATTTAGTCCACTCATGATCATGAGAATTTGCCAAACACGCGTGCATGAGTCTACCGTATCATGTAATATTTGATGTCTCGCCGATGACGTTTCCTCGTAACACTATTTCTTTACATGCTTAGATTAAAAGTTTTGATAAAATTTTGTTCTTGTCAAAGCTTCATGAACAGTCCGTTTTTTGTTGGGATGAGGTAATGAATTCTGTGATTACGCAATTTTTCCGCCAGCCTTTCTTGTCCAGCTATCTTGCCTATACATTCATTACGATTTTTGAGATAATATGAAATGAATTTTATTATTTATTTCCTTCTACTTTTTATTTAACCCGTTTTCAAAATTGCCTCTACCTGTCACGCACGTGACGGGTAGACTTCGAAATTGGTTACTTGATACTCTGTGCAAACACCTAATCAATAGGAACTCACAGGCATGACAAAGGTGAGAGTGTTCTCGGGCTAGTAAGCATCTTGAAAATCAACTGGACTGTTCGATTTTACGCAGTTTTTGTGGCTTTCCCCACCTTGACAAGAAGCGTGTTGACAGGTGAAACGCCCAGCGCCAATAATAACTCTGTCACTACACTTTGTGGGAGGACCTCATTTTGGACCCACTCATGCATATCTTTTAACATGCTTGGCCACTCACATAAACGAGTAATCAGTTTTTGCGGGGTACTACCAAAAGGATTAGCTGATTTAACTGGTTAACTGATTTCAAGATCCAAATCCTTATAATTTTTAGTCATTCAATAGCTGTTTCTGGAGCTTAAAGTCCGAGTGGATCCAAGGTAATTGCGCAAGCTCTTTATCCTTTTTTTGAGTCTTTGTTGTATCTTCTGACTTCATCAAAGCCAACGTTGAAACGTCAGATGTGGTGATTTAAACTATTCTATGTTGAAAGAAAAGATCTGGATACTTGATCTGGAAGTTGATAGGAAACTCCTATTCTTGCAGTCTGGTCGAAACTACTTACAGTTGTGTGCAGTGCTTCCTCAGGTACCTTCTTAGCGACAAGAATGTTGTAGCGAAAAGTATGGTATTAATGCTTTAACATACACAATAACTGTTGTCAAATAAGTTTGATAGGCAGGTTGTTTTTTAAACCGGCTCCTGCCAAAAGTTTTAACCGTAGTTAGGGCAAATTGAAAAAGAGTGGTACTAACCTCAATAGTTGTGCTATTCGGAGATAGCTTGATATTTTAAGAAAGTTATAAAACTGATCTCTAAGTCTTGCACTATGCCTCAGTCAATGCCAATAGATCTTATCTTGAAGGAATTATAAATGAGTTCAGATAAGTGAAAATCGTAGTAATATAATCAAATATCTTGTTGCGACAGTGAAATGAGAAACGATAGTTTGTTACTCCTACGAAAGAATATAAATCGAAAGTGACAAACTAATATAAATCGGTAGAAAATGAATCCCAGCAAGAGCGTGTCTTCTTTTTCTTGACATCACTATAAGAGCAGGTTGAGGTAGCAATCTTTATGACTTGACACATAAAATGCATGTGATTATTCGTGTAAAAATGTCTAAAAATCAAGAAACAGAATTGTAATTTGTTTACAATTTTTTGTCTAAAAATGATGAAACTGGATCATATTACTTCGTATTTTAGGTGTATTTTTTCGTCGGGTGTTTCAATATGACAGCTCGTTTGTCAGTGGGAATAAACGTCAAAATTTGTAAATCTACCACAAGCATTCAAAATGCTTGAATAGTGAATGAGTGCGGTAACAGTTGAATTGAATATAGGTTCGTTTTTGAGTTTCATGAGAAACCTGTTGTTTGCTTTGTTGAATGTGGTCGATGTGTTTGTAAGCAAAGGGTTTTTTGTGTAGGGTTCAGTTTTCCGTTTAATTGAAAAGAGAGTGCAGCTAAGCCGTACCGAATATCGAAATAAACTTGTTTCAACAACGACTATTCGGCAGAAATAGTTTGTTCTCTTATGTTGAAGTTTTAATGAGGGCTTAATGAAAGTATGCGGACTATGCAGAGCTTATGCGTGTTTCAACGATTCTTTTGAAAAAAGTTACTTCACGTTTTGATTTGATGATTAAAAATATTGGTATTACCCCTTGAACGAGAAATGTTTAATCCTTTGTCCCTTTGTTTCGGAAAGCAAAAAAAAGTCTAGTTTATTTGACAATTCAATACACTCGTAATGGATATTTTGTGAAACTGCTTTTCCATTGAATCCAATCTATATATAACGTCAATGTGACAAATGTTTTCATTGGTTCTCCCATTCACAATTCAACAACTCTATCAATTCATTCTCATTAGAATAAAAACAAATTTACGTTAAAGCCGTGACTCGATGAATGTACTATATAGCACAGTGGGTTGTTATATCCTGGAAATGTTTTATTACAGAATGTGCTGTTCAACACTATTGAATTATTCGTGACATTGTTTTACAAATTAGTCGGAAATCGATTCGTCACACTTTACTATACCACACTTTTATTTGAATCGTGGTGCAATTAGTTTTTACCATTGGAATTGTTCAATTAATTCATGGTTGTCATCGTCTGACATTAAAATCCTGCCGGGACCACCAATATTCGATAAAATGATTGTCTATCTATGGAAATGCAAGGACAATAGTGTTGTTGTCCTTTGATCGGGATTGGACGATGGTAGGATTTCGAGAAATGATATATAACTATTTTTGAATAATTTATTTTTAGTATTTATTGATGTTGGGTTGTACTTTAGTGCTTCGTTTTTTCAAAATATCTTAGTAGTTTTCTAGTGGACGGATTACTCTGGCTGTCTCGTAGTAGGTCGGTATGAGAAAAATTGGCCCTAAGCGTGTCGAAATATTTTGAGATTCAAGCTAACATTTTCGACCTTATAGCTTACGATATGAATGTCGGTGTGGTCAAAAGCTAGTATTTTGAAAATATATCTCGCGAATCTCTTCTTTGGATCATCATTTTGAAGTGTGGATCATAATTCTGAAAGATTGATTCCAGCATTGAAAGTGCGACACCTCCTCCTCGAAAGTTTTCAGTAACTGGTTGCAATATCTGCAATATTCGCTTTATGATTGACCTTGAAACGTTGGACGTTGACGCCCATTCGTGCATTGATCAGGATCATTTGTGAAGTTCTTCCTGGACTCTGGTTTGTAGGGGCTATGCCGCTGGTAACATCGGTTGTTTGCCAGTTTAAAATTTTTCTGTGCATTTCTTGCAAACGTCCAATATTGTGTGATGTATTTTCCAAGAAAAAGATTATAAATAATGAATAGTAAAGTAAATATTGGGGTATCGACCGATAGGTCGCACCTGCAGCGAAAAAAGGAATAAGGTTAAATAGACAGGTTTTCTTGAAAATACAAAGGCCGCATTATGGCAGCCGAAGGAAGTTACTTTTAACCGACTAGCTCACCGCGCGGGCGTGGGGGTTTTAGGACATTATTTATGTTCTGATCCTTCCATGTCACATACACATACACACACACACACACAGAAATAGCTTACTCTTTCATATTAGATAAAATAAATAAATAGAAATGATCAAATAAATAAGTAAATATAAAATATTTAATTAAAGTGATCTGTGCTACGCTGATCCTGACCACCTCTGCTTGATTTCGGGACTTTACTTGCTTCTGCTGCGCCGATTCTGACCACCTTTGCTTCCTCCAACACGGGTCTCCACTTCAGCTTGGTTTCGGGAATTGAATGAATTCCACTGCGCTACCTCTGATCACCTCTGCTTCCTCCAACACGAATCTCCACCTCAGCTTGGTTGTGGGACTTCAATGAATTCCGCTGCGCTGCGTCCTGACTACCTATGCTACCTGCTTACTATCTTCTTATCAAAATGTTCTCTTGGGCTTTGTGATTCAAAGATTTTGCGACTCGAGGACTTCTGGGGTAAATACTTCAAACAGCTGCAAATACTTCCTGATTCTCTTTTTCATCCTCAATAATTAAATTCACAATTTATATCCTCTATTTTCCATTACTTGATACTGGATTTCTATACTTTACTCCATCACTTGATACTGAATTTCTATACTTTATTTTCCATCCTTAAGTCACAATTTCTATCCTTCTTATAGCGATATCTTCGCAACAAACAAGTGAATCATATTGATGGAAAATTTCTTCCCAAAAACATCCAAGAATTTTTTTTGTTTTTCTTACTGGGAATTTTTTTACGACATTTTGTTTTTACTGAGACGTTTCCTTAATTATTTTTTTGCTTCTTACTATTATTATTTAACTAAATATTATTTTATACCTAAATTTAACTTAGATGTTTTTTTATTTTAATTTTATTTTTAGTTCTATTTTATCTCGTATGATATTCTTTTAACTTAAAAATATGGGTAAAAATTGAAAACTTAACCAAAACAATTTGTTGGTATATTCAAAATTAATTATTATTTTATTTGTTTATTCATTTATTCACAGACATATTTTTTTTGTTTGTTTTTATGTCGCCTACACATGGGAATAGGTAACAAATGCTGCGGGAACTATCTCCGGGAAATAAGATTTTGCTTCCTTTAAAATCGCTTGCATAGCGTAGTCATTGGTACACACCCAAGCACTGCAACATTAAGACTGTCAAATTTACGTGAACGATACTTCTATTCCGCCCTTCGTTTACCGTCAGTTTGAACGGTTATTTGATTCAACTCGGTCGGTTGACAGTTCGGTCTATGTTGTGAATCCCGTTGATCATTTTTTAACATTGATCTTTTTAGTAAAAATGATTGACATTATACAAAAATCAGACGTGTAGGAATAGTTTTCATCATTTTCACAATTTCCTCGTCCTTGTTCTGATCAAATTTCCATTACTAATTGATATCGTAGTAAATCATAATATTTAGGTTGGATATAATTTAACAAAGCTATAATTTTACCAACAGCTACATTGTCCTTGGCCAAGCCATGCATAAATATTTCATATTTAACACACAGAAGACGTCTGACTATTACAATCACGGAAATATCATTCCAACACTAACTCATCTCCTGATGAACTGACTGAAGACGACACAAACTCTCTCCATCATTCAAAAGCAAACGGAAAATGAATGATAAGTAAACTTGAAACAGAGAATACTACGCTACGATCGTAACGAACTGAATGCATTTCTCTGTATTTACATCCTGGCAAACAAACTTCTACGTTCAGGTTTCAAATCCAATGTGTTTTATCGAAAATGTAATTATTTCTCTCATTTGCATAAAAAACAGTGGAAGTTGTCTGAAAAAGGTGGTATCCGAAACATGCTTTATTGACATTGGCACAAAAGCACAAAGATGGCTCGGGGCTAAGAAAAGCGAGTTCTTTTGCCAGGAAATTAATGTTTACACCAGGGAAGAAAGCTGACTTGGTGGCGTACGCACTGGTAAATATTGTGGTGAAACGAATAGGGCATGAAGTTGAAAGTGAAGGAGCAAATATTCCATTGCGTTTAAAATGAGAAATTTAGTGTTGTTTGGTTGCGAAAGAATGATTAAATGGCATTCTGTTATTTTGTATAACAATAAATAAATTTAATGATTTGTTTAGGGAATAGGGATTTGTCCATTCGTTTCAGCTATGACAACGGAGATTGAGTATTGTACACTAAATCGGAGATAGAGAATCCTCTGAAGAGCGAAACCTTTATGATGGGGAGCAACGACGCCGAATAAGGATGTTTTAAATTTGACAAAACCTTTGAAGACCTACGTAGGAGTCTGACGCAACTAAGCCATACTTAAAGTATTTTCAACATTTTATGGGTTTTGGGAGTTGTGGATACATTTTCAAAGTATATTTTCCTGCAAGATAACTTCCTGTTTATGGTCACGATCCCCTAAATTTCTGACGCGGTTGCTCGTTTCAAAGGGTATAAAAGCATTAAATTTCTTCTGTATATATATTCATTCTCGTTCACTGTATTAAGTTTAGAAAAGGCAGAATTACGTAAGTTACTTTAAGAAATAATTTATCCTTATCCAATAAGGCAGCTTGTCAAATGAGTTACAACTTCCTGGTCTCTCCGTATCAGTCACCTAATCTACTATATCTGTCAACTATGGAAGTTCAAAATTTTTGTTTACTTTAGGGCTTTAGAAATAGGGCCGTTTTTCTGACTTGGCTTTTTATTTTCTGTGCCTTTATTTCTATACATGTTTTCAGTGTCCCCTGTTCAATCTGGCCTCGAATATAAGCCAAAAGTAGCCCTTATGGCCCCACATGCGGCGTTGCTGTTTTTGCAGGTATTTCAGATTTTGATTCATCTTGTTATCATCAAGGAGCTGGATTTTTTAAAGGTTCTAAGGCCTTGTGTTTCTGTAGAGTTATTCATGACATTACCCGCCCGTTGGTAATCAATGGTTGAGAGGGGAAATTTCGCTCGTTTCCGATTTTGTTCGGATTGATTCTCCGCCCGTTTTATCTCACTTAGTGGTTTACATCAAAACAGCCGTGAGAAAGTTGCTACAGTGATCAGATCTGTCAGAAAGCCAAGGAGACCCTGGTCAACACAGGTTTCCGGCAACAACGACTACTTGTTGCTGCTCGGTTTCTGGGATTGAGCAACGCTGTCGGTCAGTGAGACACCTGGAAGCGTTGTTTGCGATAAGGTAAGGCCGGTAAAGAGCTATAGCGCTGCAACAGCAAAGATAAGCTGACACACAGTGCAATGCCAAACATCCTTCTTTACATTGTTCTGTCAAAAGGTTTCCCAGCTTTGATCCTAAAATATTTCGTGGAATTTCCCTCTTTCTACATCTTGCACGGATTTTCACTTTCGGAACTGAATAATTTGTTTCACTGATCCAAACAACTACGACAAACAAAACTATGGCATCTATAAAGCAACACCCAAACAAGCTGATAATATGTTATACTACTACAGAAAGAAAAAAAAAACCAATATCCGGAGAAAAATATCAAATACCACAATACCGTATTGAATCACATTGAATTTTCCTCCACTAGAATGTAGACAGCAAATGATTTTCCTCGTACTATATTGCACAGAACACCATTATGAAGGCATTTTCAATGCATCGATATCTTTATATCTATGTATTGCATATAAACGTGTGCAAATCGACACAATACAGGAAGATTGATATGACTGAATATAAATTGAAATATTACGATATAATAATACAATTTTTCACTTTTGTATTGCAATATTTTCACTATAACATATGATTTTCATCTATTTGCAATTTTATCGAAAGCATTATTTGTATCTAATGTTTCATTTTTCACTAGCAGAATTATCATTCAATTTTATTGGTATCGAAAATTCTTTTTTTGATTTCGAGGAATATTATCGTTGTCTATGCAAGGTAGATTTCTTCGAATTTTTATTTGAAAATGAGGTCGCTTTGGAATATCCGAAAAAGTGAATACATAATGGTTACATCCAAGATCATTAATCGATTTTGTTATTTGAGTTACAAAATGACGCACAGGATGCACAGAGATACTACTTTTACTGCTACTCTGTGATGCAATTTCAAAAGGTTTTAGTTTCTCGGGTTAGCCCGAACGTATTGGAAGCAGGCTGTAGGATTTGTCTTATGGTTCTATTTAAGGAGCCCGTTGCGATCGCTGAATTTCGGCATTATCGATCACCTTCCGTCCTCGCTGCAAGAATGTAGGACAATCACGTTGGATGTACTCTACCGTCTCTTGTTCTTTTGGTTGCCTATAATTGTCAAGTCAATCTACAACACACAGTCCGTTGGTATACGTGTCTAGAAGACTGTGCTTGATACATATCCCTACCAGCAGGGTACAGAGTGACATTTGGTATATCTACAGAGCTTTTTTTTATAACGGTACTAATTAATACTTCTTCAATATTCGATCACCATGTTTCTATTTTCTGGCCAGACCAGTGGATTCAGTGGATCCTCATTGACACTCTGGAGTAACCCTTGACAATTTTATATTGTTTTTCATTTGACATGGAAGATAGCAGCGTCTTCATTGCTGACTAAGTTTAGCATATTAACTTGGCTGTGCGTGAGAGTCCTGCTGTTAGATTTACGCAGAACGTCACAACTTGACAGATGTCGTAATGGTCTGAAATTCATGTTAATCATCAGTTCAAGTGAGTGGGATGATTCGCAAAACCATAGTAACAGGTTACGATTTTAATTCTGAGCTGAATTCTCCGCGTACATCGAGTGGTTCTTAATCAGCAGTTCTGATTAATCTAACACAAATCTAAATCAAAGAGAGAGTTTCATTAGATGCTCTTTGTGACTTTCATCTATCGCCTTCATTCGTACCATACAAAAGACTCTGACCCCCTAAATGCTTTCACAGAATTGATTTCAGGTATTTTGGAAGTTACCCAGGAAGGTTACCCAACTTTCTAGAGAAGGTTAAGACGTTTCTGACATTTGTCCGCAGCAAGGCTACATGTCCGTTGGCCAGTCTTTGAGCCGCAATCGGTTGGGCTTCACTCACAGTCAGGAGCGCCTAATTGTGAAACCGTGCTGTCATATGGGATAAGTCCTGATTTTACCACTTTCCTAGTCACTTCTGGTCCATATAAGGTAGTACAAAGATGGTAAGTTCGAATTTTGTGAGTTCGGAGGTCCTGATTAAGTAAGAATTTAACGCGAGAGTATGATAGGGCCATAATTCTTTCCGATATGGGAGTTGATTAATGGCACTTATGATAAGATTTGAGTAAATTAGAAAATACGTTTAGCACAAGGTCCTAATAAGGTTTGCCATCGTGGCACAAAGAAGTGAAATGTGCTGGTTCCTAAGATATCAAGACTTGAATCCGCCTAACTTCTACCAATCAGAATATTTGAAAAGAACGGCATACACGATATTTAAAGTTATTGAATGGGCTTCAAAACGAAATTCTGTTTTCAAAAACCGCAATAATACCCTCAGCTCGCTCTCCAAGAGAGCGCAGCCGGCTCAAGACAGCTGAAGTTGTCAGTTTTCTTGAGAAAACCGAGACTAAGTCTGATAAAGCCACAAGAGAAAATGGACAAGAGGACTAGAAACAACTTTGAATAACAAGTAAACCTCAGGAACAGAAGGGCAATAATCACGTATGTAGTTGTTTTATTTAAAAGCTTGAGAATGTGCTGAACTGCGAGTAAATGCGACAGACATACATCCTTTTCATTGATAAGTTGTCCTGCTTCTGACCAGAAAAGTAATTTTCTTTCTATTGTCCAATCATTCTAATTGAAATTTAACTATTGTTATAAGTTTTCCAGTTTTCCTGTATTCAAATTGCAGATCAGATCATTCCAAACAGTAGAAAAATCCTTACCGGATAAAATATGCCTTACATGATAGAAGGACAAAAATAGCCAAAAAAATTTATTAAAATAAATTCCCACGTTAATGTTGTTTTGCATAGATTCAACATTAAAACATGGTGAGATGTATTTGATAGTAGGTCACCAGAAAAAGGACAAACTCTCCTGTCATCTTATTTAAATTCAATGCAAAAGTCAATTATAAGTTTACCGTCAAAATGCACTGCAGTTGGTGATAGTCATCAAGTCATACATCGTCACAGTCGCTAGGAATCCTGTCGGTGGCTCATAATTATCTTGATTACGTTCGTCATCATCATCAAAAGTTAGCGAAGCTCGAATAAAACTTTTAATTACTTTCGAGCAACTTCGGTTTTATAGTACGTGAAGCAACGAATTAATTAGTGATATGCACTTGATTCAGCGTTTATTTCACGGGAAATTCCAATTGATAAGAAAAGTTATGGATTTGGTTTTTTTGAAAATCGAACACGAATGGAATCCTGAAGGATTTTTGTTTAGCTGGATTAACTTTTGTCGCGGAGTTAGAGTCTTTTTGCTATAAGAATGAGTTCAAATCGGACAAAGAGAGAGAGAGAGAGAGAAAGAGAGAGATAGAGAGAGAATCGAGCTTTGGGAACGCTGAAGTCATATGGATCAAAAGCGTCTCTCCTGACTTAGTGTTATTCTGATTGATCGTGGACTTTGAGTTCAAGAAAGATGTCAAGTACCTTGGCTTGCTTTCATTTTGCCTTAGGTCGGCGAGGAAGGGGGTTTTCTCAGTACCAGTTACCTCTTGGTCATCACTGGAAGGTCCGCAATAGCATTGTTGGGTCTGCATATAGTATTGTCTCTGAGTCAACGCAACGCAACGGTTATCGCAAAAGTAACGCTGCATAGTAGTCCATTCTGAAAAAGAAAAGAAAAGTTGCCAGCGTAAACAGGGCAACGAAAGGGAGGAAAGAATGATAACCCTTGATCTGAAGCAAGCTTCAAGCAGCGTAGCAAAAAGTTGGGTAAATGGGATACTAGACAAGTGGACTGTTAAACTCATCAAAGACCTGAGGCTGTCGCTAAATTATGGTTTTTCGGTCTATCTTGTAGAAAATTGGTGAGACATGGTCTTCAGACTTCATTTTTTGCTCTTTAAATCAATGAAGACACTTGCTAAAGATCTACGCATGTCAAAACGGCTTGCATCACACCGAAATCGCCTAATAATTTAGTTCGAGAATTTATGGCATCTTAGTACGACTGGACTTTAGACGGGCAGATGTTACACTATATTCTTAACCCCGCCCTTAAAGCATGGTGTCTTTGCCCGCTTGTTGGCAGGCAAAGAGTTCACCTTCACATTGACTCCTGCCATGTTCATCCTTTCTAGCTGAAAATTTTAAAACCTAATCCGAACGCATCAGATGGTGGGGAAAAGTGTCCCAACAATTCCAGGCTAGTTGGGCTAACCAACAATGGAGGCATTTAAAGGTTGTCAGTCTCAGGTAGAGCTCCTTTGTTGAAAAGAATTATGATTATCATCACCATAAATAACAAAATCCAAACATCAATTGTCAGCTAGCATGCTGGTGATTGTTATTTTTCATGCATGTTTAATTTCTCCAGAGAAGTTTGTGTTTCACATGTCCCTCATCAATAAACATGCCAATGGTATTTATATAAATCTCTCACACGTATCTGAAATCCCAGGACATATGAAACCAAACGATTTCAATAGTTTTGTGTATGAAATGAGGCCAAAATAAATCCCAATAAACCAACAAACCATTTTTACTGGTACGATGGTGGACCGAGTCACGTTTCCCCTTACTTCTAATCCTTCTGTACGTCACCGACGCTTCCATGAGAAGTTGCTCATCTTGGCCAGTGAGACCAGCAGAATTGGAAAATGTCTCTTTTTGCTTCTCGATCCATTTTGCTTTGCCAGTCCATTTACGTTTTTGTAAATGCTCATCCTTAGATTCTTCATTGTCTCATATCCGGACAGCATGGTCGAATAGGGACCGGCAAACAATCCATACAGTTCGAGTACAATCCTTTTACATTTATCTACCAAATGTTGAGGGAATTGCTTTGAGCTCCAGAAAATTTACCATCGAGTCGTTTGTTCTTGAGAACATTTAGAAGTGTGCCAGGAAGAAAAAAACCTTGTTGTGTCCTTTTCGTCTCGATTATTGTCTACGTGTGAGCATGCATAGATTGTTCTAGAAGTTTGGTGAAAAATAGAAAATCACAAATGGGTGGCTGAGAATGTTTAGTACTTATTAAGGTTTCGATATGTTTTCAGGCTTATGAAATGGGTTTGAATTTATTTCGGTCTTATGATTCAGTTAATATTCGGACCACTTATATGAATCCAATCGTTAAGATTGTTTCGAATTCACATATCCTTTATTTGAAACAAGTCGCGTTGAATAAAAGATTTTACAATAATTTTAAAATTTCTAAAATTGAGCGAATGTCTGCTGAAAGATTTTTGCAATATTTTCAAAAAGATAATCGCGGCCATAGTACTGACCAAAAATTCTCGGTCTTATCTTATCTGTCTAAAACATACTGGGCCATGAGGAAGGGATTACTGTTGATAAAATTCATTTGAAATATTTCATAAATTTTTAAATAACTACCGACCGAAACAATAGTTATATGATTGAGTCAGATGACAGTCCCAGCTAAACTTCAGAAGAAAATCTTGATCCGTGTTGATTTTATTAATTTTTGTCCTAAGGAGACAGAATTAATTTTTAATTTCTTCTTTTGTCAAAAAGCATCAACGTTTGGACTTAAATTAGAAATAAGTATAAAAAGCTACGCCAGGCTAGCACAAAATAAGCAAATAACCCACAGCTTAACACGAATTAGACATGCGATAGTTACCATCTGTCATCTGACTGACGTTTTGACGTTTGACGTTTCGTGTAGATGATAGCCACAGCCATGCCTATGCTGAAGATAGGCAATTGATGTGAGGTTAAAACATCAGGGTTATAGGATTTATGGTTGAACCTCGAAGTGAAGGTTCTGAGTTTGGTGAACGAGAACTGGTCTACGTAGGTTGAAACGATTCGCGTCTTCGATAGACATACCAGGACCGAGGGCCCAGCGAGTTGGTTATCAAAAGCAGATATCGCCTTGTTGATTGAAATGCTGAAATGGCGATATTGTAGCTGAAAGAAGCTTGAAGTACGGCGAGAGTACGCTCTGTCTTTATTTTTGGAGAACAGAAGAGTCTGTTCCTGAAGATTATTGCTATTTTGAGCGCACGATGTCATCGTTCGACCAATCTTTTTTACGAGAGTTTCTTTGAAATATTCATGACTCAAACTGCTTGCTTTGATCAGCTTTAATGGCGCGTGGCCCTCCAAACTATGACAATCAATAGTTGATAACGTCTTGTGAAACTGAAGCGGCTGAAGCGGTTGGTCAACGAGATGGCTTCTGACATTTGGAAAAATGATAGATTGCCGTAAGGCCATGTTTGAGCCATTAAAACCAAGTGGACTTGTTGAAACCGAACGTTAGACAACGAAAAATTTTGTAAAAGCTTTTTATGATGAAGGTCGATATTCGAACGCTGATGACCGAAGAAACTTTGGACCAAGCTTTGGAAGTAACATTGCAGAATCTCCCAAACCATTGTTTGCTCCTAGTTTCCACCCACGAATGTACTTTCGAGCGTGAGCGATGTGTTATTATGGTATAGGGGGAAGGTATGAATACAGCAAAAATATTTTCGATCCTTTGCATGAAATTTATTAGTGGCTTCAATTGATTCTAATGAGAGCTCTAAGTTTTTCATTTGGTTAACATTCCCAAAATAAAGGTCCGGTCGGAAGCCATTCTCGACTACTTTCTGTGCTATATAAAACTCAAATGAGATAACTGTCAAAATCAACTGAATAGAAAGGATTAAGCCGACTTCCTGGAATCCGCTACTAAGCCTTTGATTAGCGTTTATCGTCCCTCATCCGAATAAGATACTTTCTCTTGTATCCGGAAGCAAACTGTTCTACAACTATAATAACAAATTTTTATAGTTAATTTACTAGCCCATGTCACCCTGTAACACATAAAACACTTGTGTGTGTGTTTCGACGCGAAACCCTAAATAAAGCCAACTATAGGAAAAATAGAGGGTCGCACCGAAATGAACAAAAACTTTTTCTCGCCTGTGACCAAAGGCAATTAATCCTTGAAGTCTGTATCGCATATTTGTTACACACAATTCTTTCGTCCCCGAGAATATGTTCGGACTTGGATTAGCTTTATGCTTCCTGCATCTGTTGTTGTTGTTGTCCTCGCACATAGATAGTTGCTTTCGCCACTCATCTACCAAAAGTTCAACTAGGTACCATGGAGATCCAACAAATTTCCGACTAATTCCAATTTCGTATCCAAGAAACAAATTAGATGGCAAAAAGCAGATTTGTACAACTCTGACCTTTGACTCAGTTTGGGATCAAAGAGGTGAGAAATGAGGGACAATTTTTGGGAAATTAGGCAAAGTGGGCATTTGTCCTTGTGCACATACAAATGGTTGGGTGATTGCTTTTGTACAGGCTAGCATATATATTACGAATTCTTATTTATGTGCATGTGCAGGTATCCCGAAGCCAAATGTTTTTCGAGATCGTTTATAGCATTTAATGAGAAATAAGTGCTTCTAAGCACCATAATTTTATATTGTAAGTAGTCTTATGTTTCCTTATTGGGCTCTGCGTAACCATGTGAATACGAAAGTGGATGAGGAAACACAAGTCGCAATCGTCTTATTCGTGCGAGATTCCAAGAAATCAATGTATATGTTTGTTCAGGACATAAATTCTATTCTGCCGGCTTAAAAATCAATAATTGCTGATATTGCGAACGATTTTTGACGAAACGAATGATAAAATTACTCAAGTGACTACGAGGAATTTCATGGAAGAAGAACTCTGTTACTATTGGATAGGAAAAGTTATTGGAGGCCGTTGGAATAAGATATTTTCAGGATGTGAACAATAAATGTTTAATTGGAAGGTGTTGCAAGGTGAGAATATTATCGAATTCTCACCTCACCATCGAATGATGTTCTTGCACAAACTCCTTCAATTTCCTTCAGACAAGACTCTTTACGACGATTTTGATGTTCTCCATACAGGAGAAGGTTCGTGAAGAAGGTTTCAAGCAATTGCACTGTTTCGTCAGTTGTACTGTTTTGCGTTAGTCCAAAAGTGCAGCTGAACGGTGTGGTCCAGGCATTTGGTAGTATTAAGTGGCTCAATTATGTCAACCAATTATGCAGATTGGAAATAAGTTCAGCGGCGTTGTGTGGCCACATGACCCCTGTGACTTTTGCGTCTCTTATGCTTTGTTTGTCCGCGTCTTTCAATTGGATACTCCAAACACCGGTTCAACATAAACTGAAACCGAACAGTGCTTCTAGGGCGTTCCCACTCAGTCTTATCTGCGAAAATCGTCATAGGTAATTGTTGCTCATTCATCTGCTGCACATGGCCAACCCGTTTTGCTCATCAAATTTAATCTTTCAAATGTATTTATTCCATTTGCGGGACTTTGCGTCATGATTCACGTCTCACAATCGCTGCACAACATAGGACTTCTTGAAATACGCTTTAAATTCGCGAGAGAACACTTTCCACACATCACTACGAAATGAAAGTAAAGTATTAACGTTTTATGTGACAGAACGTCATCTAAATTTTGACATGTGTCAATAATTGCTATGCTGCTGTGTGAAAGAAAAAGTGTGATAGTAAAGTATGGAAAAGGTGGAAATAACTAGGAATAGTTGAGTAAGGAAAAATACGATGACTATTTATTTAGCTATGGACGTAGAGATGATGTAGCTCCCTGACACCTCCATGACATGTTCTAGCTTGCCATTAAATTGTTGGAACCATGTGAAATATGGGCGTAGTTGTGCGTGTTGAATCGAACACATCTAACTATAAAGAGTTTTCGGTTTGACGTATAGTTTGGCATAATACCAACCCTACATAATGAAATTGAAGTCAAATGACTGAAATGCTATTATAGTTCACATGCATGTTGCTCGTGCAAGATGGAAAAACTGAAAATAGCAAGTATTGTAAAAACTGATGAGAGATCTAGACTGATTGTATAATTTCTAATTATATCCTTTTAAAAAGCTCCTTAATATCGTATCATAGCTTGGAGCTGCTAAAATGGATTGCAAAGCTAAATAGGTCAGTAGCTAAATTAATGTTTTATTCATGTAAAATTTCAGTGAAAATAATTCAAAGTGCTTTTGAGGACAACAAAAAGAACTTCTAGTCCAAAGTTGGCCTCAATTCTTTCTTGAATAGTATGTTATTTTCTTTTGAGACTTGGGAGTAATGCACATACGACAGCATTTGTTTCACTAGATGTATGTGCACTCAGAAGCATTTCAATGAATCAAAATTTCAAAGTACCATCAATCAATGTCCGAAAGTAGCATTGTGTTGAAGATGAATTGCTTGTTTCCGAAAACGTACGAATATGTATGGCTTTGGGTGGATTCCGGTCTCACACGTATTATAGTGGAGTTATAGTATTACAAATTGAAACAGGAAATCAATAAAGTATGCCTAAGTGCAATAACAATTTGATTGAAGTGAAATTAATACTGGCTAAGGATGTATCAATCTATATACTATTAACATGATGAACATTTGTGTTTTGCTATGTTAACAGGACAGTCCAATTATTGGCAATTTATGCAGATCCCTGTGACCATCAAATTAGAACATGAGTGGGTTGATGTTTTGGGTGGTGTCAAGACTGAGGTCCTTCTCTGAAGGCAAAATAAAAATTTTGTATGAATTAGTGGGGAAATCTATACAACTTGTATCTTTTCGTACTTTCAACTTGAAACAAAATTTTTAAGTGCACTTAGATCTTCCCATAGAACCAGGTTTGGTACCGGCTTTAGCAGAATCAAGTCGCTGTTGGAACGGGAATTACACGAACTTTTACTAGCTATTTTGACGTTTCGATTATGAGCACGACTGGAATTAAAGATAAAATACCTTTTTTGTATATTGATCCCTTCCTGTCCACTCATTTTTGCACTTTGTACTACTACTTTGTTGTCAGAAGACTTAGACGAAGAAGTATTCTACTAGTGCCAACTATAATTCTAGGCGAAAAAACTAAGAGATAATTTGCTGATATCGAATGAATTTGTTGGACATGGTTAAATATCCATGTGGATTCCCAATACCAGGAATTTCAGTGAAAGGGTGATGAAGAAAGTTTTAAACCATATAAGAGTTTAGGGGACGCAAAGACCTCTTACATGGTCAACTATAGAGGGAAAACTGTTTGGAATTTCTCCCCTTGGAGAATTTATAACGACCCTGGAGGCGAGCTTTAGGCTTGCGACTACGCACAGTACAAAAAGCTTTAAGCTAGAGATCTAGACTATGAATTTATGTTCGGAAAAGTATGTAATTGAAGCTGCCGTGGAAATAGCAATGTGGAACTCTAACTATAGACTACACATCCTTTCGGATAGCAAGTTAACACTGCTGGTGCTTAAGTAAAGCCTGACAGCTAGGACTGCAGCAGGCACACTAATCTGCAGCTAATTGGAGGCAAGCGAAACTAATTAGATTAACTCGACCAGTAGAAGACCTTACGCTCCTCTATAAGCAAAGTCCAACGACAATGCCGGAGAATAAAACATGGTACAGAATTTAAGTCTGCAAGTCCTTGGGTTTTATCATGTAGCATTGCCAATAGCATAAGACTTTAGGCTATCGTTCGCAAGTGAAGCTGTCCGGAAGGAAGGAATAAAAATATGAATTCCTGGGCACTGAAGTGAAGAGGGAAAGAAAAGTGTCGACAAACTGGCAAGAACTGGTTCAGACGTTTAAAATGCAGAGAAAGTATATTCAGTTGAAGTGAAGTTTCAACACTGGAAACCGAACAGGATGAAACCTATTGGAGAAAGATAGACTCGGCTTGGACAAAATAAAATGGCTGCTAGAGTAACCGAGCCGAGAGTACCCCCACTCTGACATAACAAGGATCGAAAAATTTCTAGGTGTGTGAATAAATGATGGAAAAATGAAAGCGTCAAAACCAACTGGGGTAACTTACCAAACAATTCGGGGTTCCTTTGGGAAAATGAGAAAAAAAATGTTGCGAATACGGTGAAAAGGAGAAAACTTAAAAAATTTTCTTTTAATTTTTTCCACTGAGTTCCTAAGCATTTCACGGAGTATAAGAGGGGTATATTAAACCAAAACATTTGAAGCATTTAGTAATCACCAAACAGGAGGTTGTCCTTAGCTTTTGTAGGGTGACAGGTTTGACCATGTGCAGACCATGTGAAGACCCAATCGTATGGGTTTTTATGGGCAATCCAGACTTGGTCGGACAGTAGACCTTGGAAGTAATAATAACAAAAACATGGCTATACGTTTTTGATTTTTTAGCTTCAGGAGTTTTAGGGAATATTTGTTAGGAGACTTTCACAACTTCGGAGCTACTTTAACTTTAAAAATTGAAACAAGGGCAAGCTACTGCTCAACCGAGTTTGGACAGGGGAAATTCTCTCATCTATTTCATAAGTATAAAATCAGTTAGTAATAAAATAAAGTCTCCTACAACAATTAGTTAGTTACAAACTATTTTACCCAAAGATGTCAAATGAAACAATTCAACACCGAATATAAGAAAAGGTCTCAGAAATATATTCTTCAACTTTTCCATCGTCACTTTCAACGCTTTAAGGACTATCATCTGATTGTGATATGATGAGAACTTTTTCCCAACTTGGAAACTGAATGCAATCCAACTTTACCACCCAGAAAATATTATTATCTCCACCTTCTTAATAATATTTTCAACTTGCTGGAACAAACTACAACTCCAGGCTGACAAATCATCTGCCTCCTCGATTTTGACTTGATAACTTGGATCAAGTTCTTGTATACCAATGACCGTACCATAAAGACGTCTGCTACCAATTACATTATGCATTACTTTCCAGAAACGAAAACTTCTCGAAGCATCTTGTCATCCCATTTGTGTCGCATCAACGACATACATCGTGATAAGTTCGGCAAAGAAAGGAGCAGAAATAGATGGGGGGATTGCCAGCTTTGACCACAAACGTAATGAAATTAAGAGACAAGTCTAGGATGTGTGAAGATTATTTGGTCTTATAAAAAACGAAACAAAATAGAAAGGAAACAGACTGTAATTATTTTGATGGGGTCGTAGGACTAACGAATATTTTTGAAATGGGTATGTATTAGTAAAAGTAACTTTATTGTGTCACAACAGAATATATGTTTGGACGAATTAATACTATTGCAAACATAATCAGCACGTCGAACTTTAATATCCATGGAAATGTCCTTGCGGAATGAAAGTTGCAAGATTTAAGCTGAAAACGCTTGCAAAGTCTGTCCAAGTTTGTTTGTTTCTAAAGCGTTTTAACTTAGTTAAATACTTGAATAAATAGCCCAAGGCGTTAAGTTAGTTCCTTTTGAATGGTTCATACCTAAAAAAAAGTTATTTGGGATGTATGTTGACTTTATACATTACAAGCAAATTAGAGAGGAAGGTTCATGGTTTAATGCTTTTTTCCAAAATTCATTACACACGCCTTGATTGGAGTGATTGGAATTCAGTAAAAGCCTTTCCCGCCATTTCGCGTGTTTTCTTACACCAAATTTTGCCTTGAGTAGAAGTCTAAAAAATTAAGGATTTCCATTTTTGCACGCTTTTCAATATTCAAATGTACGAAGCAAAATTTATGAAGCTATCACTATGAGCTCTTGAGTGAAATCAAAAGATATCACGGCAAAAGAGGGTTTCTCCTCTTCCGCCACAATGCTTTCTAAATACAAGAAATACACCAGGCTGAACATAATCTACTTCCTTAGAGTCTAGACGTATCATCAAGCGTATCTAGATACAGCGCTAATACTCTCTGGCGACGTCTCTCAGACAGAGATAGAAAATGTGGAAGCCAACTCATATTTGTATTGGTGTATGCGGTTTTACGGAAATATGGGAGGAAATTCACAATGATATTCAATTGTTTGCGCTGTCTACAGAAACTCAAGGAGAAAAGAATCTTCCGGAAATAAAATATGCGTCGAAAAGTAAACTATGATCGGCTTGTATTTTCAACAAATATAAAAAAGGATTTTATTTTTATTTGATTCTTCCCTTCATCATGAGAACCATGCCCTGTGTTGTTGAACAATTTCGACATACGACCGCATTGGTGGAAGAGAATTGTTGCAATCAACTTTGAACACAATATTGACACATCGCGAATAATCTTGATGAGGAGCACACGCTTATTAACTTTTAATAAGCGAAAATTTGTTATTAGGATACCAAAAAGCGATAATTTGTTATTAGTTCACGAATAAGCGAGACTTCTAACTTCATCTTTGATGAAGTGTTCGCCCTTTACAGTTATATGATTCCTAATTTCACTTCGAAAAAATCAAATCAATCGCGCTTTGATTAAGAAGAGTTAATTGAACTCGTGAACTGCTCAATTATTTAATTTAAAGCGCATCACGTAATTTTGTTCATTGACGAATCCAATGAGCCAGAAATGTGTTTCTTCCAAAAAGATGACTTTTTGTCCTAAAACTGAATCGGTCTCCAACTGCTCTAATGACATATCCAGTGACATCGCAAACAATGATCAGCTGGTTTGACTTCAAGAGTCTGGAGAATGTTTTGGGCATTTACAAGACGATATTAACGCGAAATTCTCCAAATCTCCAAAATCAGTGTTACTGTTGTTTTGATCATTGAGGCAATTGAAACTTATAAACCAATTCTTGAAGCCAACAATTTAAACTATCTGAAGCTAAAGGACCAAATCTTGGGAAAGCTTTTGAAGGTTAAATTAAGTTCTTAGTGCTTTTAAACGTTTTGCTGAACTTGAGTGCACTTTACATAAAAATTGATTCAGTGAGTTGCGGTTTCAAAAGGACAATTTGATGAAATAATCAAACTAAGGAAGACAAAAAAGAAAGTATTCAAAAGTCACAAATATACATGGTAAAGCATAAATCCAAAATTATCTATCTTGATGCTTATTATTCTATTCTAGATTTCTTTGAAGTCGTGTTTCAAGTAAATTATCCAAATTAAATTTTTTTGGGAACACTGCAGCGAGTTTTGCTGGTCATTTTCTTAATCTGTTTGATAAATATACTTTGAAATAGTTTTTCTCGCATTTTTCCATGCCAACGTTCTCAATCACAATATTTAGCCTTCTTTGTAGATAAGTGATTTGTTGTTCACTATGTTGACATTTCTCTTTAACACTTGAGTACTCTATAATTAGATACAGATTATGCGCTTTGCAGAACTCTTCTCCAGAACTGGAATGAAATCCAACATCTGTAGCTCCTTCAATTTGCATGTTAGTCAGTTAATGTGTTATATTCAATTTGTAATGAATCTCATTAAGTTTATTGCACTCGATATCATTGTTAGCCTTTTCCTTGTTGTTACGGCAGATAATTCAATTTCATTTCCCCCAATGGTATTGAAGCGTGGGAAGAGATATTTGGATCTACCACCATCAAGCGGCATATACGTGAGTAAAAGGTAGATAATTGCTTGAATCAAGTCCTACTTGCCTTTTTGGCTTTCCATTCGCTATAGCTTCGTGTTGTTACGAAGAGTAATGTGATTCAAATTAATAATTTATGGGCGCATGCGACAGGAATCAAAGCAACTTTTCCTATTTTGAATGAAAAGAAATATCGTCCTTTCCGGAGAGATGTTGTTGAGACAGTTGAAGATCTGCTGAATTGGTAAAATATTGCATTAAGTTTTCACTTTGTTTAGTTGTTTCGTTTGATTTGAAGGAATAATTTCGATGGTCAAGCGTGCAGCCTTAAAGCATTTTGTTCAGCGCTTTATATCGTTGAATCCAAGGCTGGTTTGTTATTCAAGATATTTAAATTTGTGTACACGTAAGTATTGATTTTTTTGTTTTATGTAGGCTTAAAGGGCAAAAAAACCGTACCACAGAGTCCTTGCGAGTTCCATCTCAAATAACGTAGTTCTATCTCAAACATTATTCTTTAATTTTGCTCTAAATTAATCATCAAGGATAATCTGTGGGAGTTCTCAAATCATGTTGCCACCGTAGTCTATGATCATTACAAAGAGAAAAATGAATAAAACTGGACCGAGCACGGAGCCTTGTTGCATACGTTTATCAAGTATGATCTACGGAGGACCTAGAATCAGGGTACGTGGGCAATTCTTCATATTCAGTTGTGTTTACCACTCTATAGCCATATTTGAAATTTTAAGGAGTAGGAAAGAGAGGCATATTCAAGTCTTGCGTGTTGAACTCCCGGTGATACAATAAACTTAACTACGCACTACTTTGTCAACAAGAGAATCTTGTCTAGAAACGTTTAGCTCATTGCTTAAGCTTTGACCAAGAGCTCTTAGCTGACTAAGGGCTTTGGACCATGAGAATACCTTTTTTGTTAGGAGGACAGAAGAAAGAAGTTTGGTAGGGAACAGACCTCTTCGGCCTTGAATCGTCCAGCTGATTAAGTGTACCTTCAATGTTGCAAGGATAGTTAAGATAGCTGTTTCAGAAAAAGGACCTATGCTGTATGGAACGTGTTGGTAAGTTTTCGCTTTGTGATCTTCCGGAGCATGTTCCCACCTGTACCTAACTCGTTCCCGCAAGAAGGAATCAAAGGCTCTGAGCAGCTATTTGGGTAAAAATGATCGACCAATTGTCATTTCGTCAGGATATTGCCCAGACTTGCTGCTTTTTTTGACATCTTAGAGAGCACTTCTCGTTCCAGTTCTTTCCTTGCAAAGAGTGGACAGATAGTGGACTGTCGGTTTGCAACAGCTTCAACACAAAAGAGACGTGCAGAGAAGAAGACCCGAAATAAATCGTCCATATTGTTCGCAATGTGCAAGAGCTGTGTTTAAAGAGTAACTAGCTGACAGTCCAGGCTCCACAGATGCTTCTTCACGTTATCCAGGAAGTCCTTCCAGCAGCTAATCTTCTGTTGGCCAGCCCATAAAGATATTCGCTGACCGAGTATATGCGAATCCAGAAGCATTAAAATGTATATAATAATTTCATATAACATAATTTCTCTGTGATTTCAAATATTTTTATTCAATTGCGTGAGTTTAAAATTCACTTTCCACCAACATGAAAATAAGTACTTGAGAAAATGCTTCCAAAAACGTCATGCCTAGCACAAAAACACTTCAATGGCTCCTTCAGTGTAAGCTACATACTAAAGAACATGGACATATGATACACATGGACAGCCAATCCACACGAAGCCATGGCGCAACTCCTATCAAGTGTTAAGACGTCCAACAAACTGCCTATCTAACGGTATTCTATTCAAATTGTCAGATGTATTTGCATTTGTAAGCAAAATTAGGACTTTTTCATGAACATTAAGGTGTGAACACATGCGCATTAACATTCTCTTAGATTATGTTTTCCTACAAAATTACTTTTGCACTGGTAATATTATTATCATATTTATTTAAGCTGAGAAAGCTAGTCATCACGATCTCTTCACTGACTTGAAGCTCTTGAAAGAAAGATTTCAAAGCTCTCTACCTTGTAAAGCTCGCTTTATATGCTACATGGGCCATTCATATCTCTTATTTTGAAATGTCGTTTTTAAGCTTCTAGCGCTGCTTTAAGTTGCGCTATACACGAAATCATATGTCCCAAACCACTTTCTGCTCTGAAATTAGAACTATTCTCAACGAAGCTAGCGCAAGGACCACAGTAGGGTTGTTTGGAGCAACATTGATCTTTGTTTTCACCATGTTGCTCGTTCAAATGTTATTGCAAGCTGCTTGCATTCACCGATATCATATTCTTTTCTCATTCGGACGAACTTCTGGTATAAAATTGTTCTTCTCTTTACAAACAGATAATCATTTGGGGAACCCGTGATGCACATATATCTATGATTTATCAGCGAAACGCTAGGCAATGATAAATTAAACTCGGCGCTCACTCAGGATGTTTAGGTTTTCCTGAAAGGTGTTAATGTAGACTACTTGTTCCAACGTAAAGTATAATAAAATGGGACTGGTTTTCTGAAAACATTTGTTCTAAGTTTTAAATTTCCTGTTAGATACTTCGATTTCTACTATCAGATACTTTCTTCATGGGTCCGCCGCTGGGGAAGCTCCGCATTGACAAATCAGGTTTTTGTCTAGATATTTTGCCTCAATGGAGGTTATTTTTGTAAGTTTTCTTTATTCAACTGTAGCAAAATCCATCCAGGGATCAAATATAAAGGTAGAGATTCGAATTGCACAAACGATAAAGAGAAATTTGGGAGCAACGTCCTGTGAGTTCAACAAACTTCCATTTTGTCAATGTGGTTCAGATTCTTAACAATAGCAAATGGTTTGTACTAATAATCATTTAGGATATTTAGCAGAATAGGTTAACACAGTTTATATTTGATACGAGGACAGTAAACTAAGTCATAGTTCTTCACTTATCGGGAGTCCTTTAATGTGGCAAATCAAAGATACTGTGATTGTTATCAACAAATTCATTGTCTCAATGGCTGCAACATGGTACCGGTAGCGTATTTATGATGTCTACGTGGATTTCGGGTTTGCTCAAAAATAATGTTAATTGACATATGTGGAAAACAAACTGACCGAGTTTGTTCTTATAACAGTGACACGGACCAACCATTAATTAATTTGTCAGCATCGTGATGAATAAATCTGTCAGTAGATATAGAAATTGATTTATTTTCTTGATTTAAACAATTAGCGTTTGTGCGCTATCAACTCATACCGGAATGATTTGTATGTTTGGTGTTAAGAGCACCAGAAAAAATGAAAGAAATTGGTCTTTCGCCATTCCATCACTCAATCGAAATTGAATCACACGCATGAGTGTCTCCAGGTCGTGATGAAATTCATTAAGTTTACTTTAATTATTGGATTGTTTTGTTTGTTATCTTCGGAGAATTCAGGAGTCAATGGCTCAGAGCCTGACAGACAGTTGAGGCGTGGGAAAAGATATTTAGGTTTTTTATCTAAAAGTCGAATGTTTGTAAGTATTGCAATGAGTTCTTCTGCAATTCGTAGCGTATAATAACTTCGATTTTCTCGTTTTCTGGTTAAAGTTTCGTGCAAATGTTAAGGATAATGTTATTAAAGTGAATACATTGTGGGCTCATGCATTTGGGTTCAGAGCAAATTATCCTATTGAAAATGATAAGAAATACCGACCATTTCGTCGTGACGTCGTTGAAACGGTTGAGGAACTCCTTAATAGGTAAAATCATGCGTCAAATATCTTTTCGTCAAGTTCCAGAGTTTCTTTGCTTAGACACGGTTTAGATGGCCAAGCATGTTCTCTCAAAGCGTTTTGTGAAGCTCTTCATATGGTGCCTTCAGAGAGTAAAATGGTGTTTAAATTGTTCAAGTTGATTTTCACGTAAGTACCGTTAGTATTCGTAATGAAAATTGTTTGATCGCTCGGTCGTAGAATCCATTTTTGCATTTGCAGGGATCTCAACTTTGGTTTCTTTGAATTAATTATTTAGTCCTTGAAGCAATGGTTGTTATTGTGTTCTGTATCTGAGTACCTAGAAAACATGATAAGTTTTACCATTTTCGCAGAACAGATGACAAAAAGAAAATGATCCTTGAAACTGGTTGGCGGAACGGATCCCCATGGAACGAGATCAAGTGATGGGAATAGGGAAAAACAGAGGTATAACGTAAATCACGTCGTAAATCGTAACGTAAACGTCCCAGAAAAAATGTTCAGATTGTTAGCAGATCTCCAAATCAGAAAACCATGTTATAGGATCAGAATATTAAGGACATAAGTCACAATGTTATTTATTCGAATGGTAATAGAAACTAGTATGATCTTTTTTTTATGGGTTTTGAGTGGAACAGCTGAGAATTCGTTAAACAAAAACGCGCCAACAAATATTATGATTCTCGTGCATACTCCTGAGCACACATTCCTTGATACTATGGTACTATGACGTATCGATACACCTACTTCTGAACGATTAAGCAACTCTTAATGACTCCGGGCGTCTTCGCAGCTATTGTTTCGTTGAAATGTGATAGTCCTTTAATTTTTCTGAATACACTTACAACTAAGCTAAACATACGAAATTATCGCTATTCAGTTGAAACCAATCAACAAACTTATCAACAATTAAGGATATCTGTCATCGAGGAACGCCATTGCATTCTGCACCATTGGGTACATTTTCCCGAAATCAATTGAAGCCACGCATTTTAAATTATTCGGATATTTTTCAAACGATTTCGTATCAGCGGTTATGCCCTATAGTTTCTCTCTCTTTTAATAATTTCCCCTGAAGGATTTGCTATTCTATAAGTAATTTTTTTTAGGTTAGAAGAGCACGATCTGGCCCGCTTTCCTCATTTGGATCGAAAACTATGTGGATTAGCTGATCAAAGTTGTCCTTTGACTTTTAACAATATATCACCATTCACCGATGAATTTTAATGGACAGAGAAGGCTCACACGGTATTCCAAACAACTAGGCCGAGATTTTATGCTTAAAATGGAATGTTATGCTTAATCAAAATAAAGAATTTATTTCATCAAGTTGAAGTTTGTAATTTTTCTTATTATTTTATGTATTCTTGTGTATATTTTAGCTGACACAGTGCAGGCAGTGTCGCAGACTGTAATATTTTTAGAGTAGGTTTACTATTACATTGTAAGCAAGAACATAAAGTTCCTTTTCTTGAAGAAACAAATCCTTGCACGATTCCTTGCTTCCGACAATTCTCGTACTCCACCTTCGGGAATATACTTGCCCTTATTGCCAGTCTCAACTTGAGAGCAATCTCAGAGTTTTCATAAAAAATAAGACCCTTCAACTGTTTCTGTTGTTCCTATTTTTTGTTCTGTTGTCGGATAAATAGGAGGACACCGTCGTCCTTGAGTGGTTTTACCAACAAATTACCAAGTGATGTTAATTAGTTGTAGAAATAGACAGAGCCACTGGAATACATTTTTTTTGCAAGCGCAGAAATTAGGAAAACTAATAAATAATATATACAAGTTTGATTCCCTGATAGATCCTTTTCTTTGGAAAGTTAATAAATAATCTCGAAATCATTACAATCATCCAGGTATACTTTTGGCTGTAAATTATCGTTTGATAATTGGTAACAAGGCTTAGGTTGTTGGTAACAAGTGTATCTCATCAAAACCCTAAACGGGGGCTTGGTAAATAGGTTATTACTACTGTCACGATCAATGTTTCATATGCTTACGTGTTATATAATACTCGAAATATAATGAAATTTTTATTAAGTCAATAAGTTACGTACATTGCAAGAGTCAAATTTTCAAAACATTGTTTAGGCCATTGCGTAACCACAAACAAGCACTAAAATATCGAACAAACTCCCATTCCGACGGTTTCATTGATATATGTAAACAAAATTTATTACACATAGGACAGAAGGCGAAAGTGGTAGGAGATGTATCCAAGCATTCTCTGAAATTACACAATTATTAAGTTATACTTTGATACCGGTCAAATTTTCACATGCATCAAAACTTAAAAAGCTACTCAACGACTTGCCTGCGTCGTGTGATTTCTAAGCTCTCCATCTTGGAAAGCTCGCTTTATTTGCTGAATAACATATTTAGTGCGTGCGCTATTGTTTAGGCAGCATTTTAACTAGTATCGCTTTAGAATAAATTCTCGCAATAATTACTTATTAGCGTATTCAAAGAATACGATATTCAAAAATATGATTATCATCATTTATCAAAATCCGAGATATATGATGAGTAGGCATAGCGGTATACAAGTGGAATCTCTGCTTTCCAGATAACTTATTTCAGATGTTCAACTAGAAGATACTCTAAGAATTAAAAGAATGTACTTGAATCAATCGAACGAATAACGTCGTTTCGATTTTTCCATCATCTTAATGCGGCATTTCCTAAATATATTGGTTTCGCCGGTGCACTTCAAAAATTTTCCACGATATTTCGTCAAATTCAATTCGCTTCACATTTTATGCATTTGAATGCGTCGCCACCCAGATCCTTTAACTTCTTATATCACATACAGCTTACACTGCATTCATTTAGCTGATTTCCACGAATAATACTGCCAACTCGTTCATATCTAATCAAATTCCACGGTGACTGCATCGCGCGTTCAGGAGTAAGCAATAAATACAAGAAAATAAGAGAAAGAGGCAGAGAGAGAGAGAGAGGGAAACAGGAAAAAGTGTCACAACTGGTTTAACCAGATCCGGAACTCCCACGTTGCAGGATCAACGTATCTCTGATTTTCGTTTGCACATTTGCAGCATTTTCACCGATTTTACTTCGATTTCCTTCTATTTATAGCTTTTGCGAACCATCCAGCTGCAGAGTTTTGCCATACACAAAGTATCACTCTGCTGTTTGAATTTGCGTGGAATAAATTGAAAACGAATGTATTCAATTTCAAAAGCACCTCGGCTTATTTGTTATCCACGGTTTTATTTTATCTTCTTTCTTCGCGCTTTTTGCAAAAGATAGTCCTCTACACTATATGACAGGACGAGTTTTTATTACGAAGTAGGGATGCGAATTGTTTTGCGTGAGTTACGGCACGATGCTTTGGATTTTGATGTTTGCATTTCAGAAATATATTTCATACCATAGTTTTTGGTAAGATGGCTGATTACGCCCCAAAAGACGGATTCTTTATAGCGAAAAGTTTCAAGACTTTCCTACAAACACCTCCCCTGTCATCCTGAGAACCCATCTTGGAACATATTGTCACTTTACATCGGGTAAGACTCCTACTTCATCGTCAGTTGGTGCTATCGGTTAGCGGGATCATGTTTCGGCTGGTGAGATCGGTACATGTAATAAAGAGACGATTTAGTAGAAATTAATTTCAATTTCAAAGAGTGATTTAAAACCAATATTTGTATATTTGAATTATTGATTTTTGATTAAGCTATAAGTAATCGTTAATTATTAGTAAGCCTGGAAATTTCCACTGGCGTTAGTGGATCTATGATCGTCGATAAGCTGTCACGCCTGTTGACGCTACGAAAGTTTGTATGGAAATGTCATTGTCAGTGTTTGTTGTTGTTTTCTTATGGTGGCGCGTCGATGGCACATTGAAACTTGTGACAGTTGGTTTCAGAAAAACGAGCTGAAGATGGCTGTATGCAGCCGAAACGCGTCCTCGAGACCCACAAAGCAAGGCCCGGCGGACCCAAGCTACCCAGAGTTCAGAAAAATTGTTTATGTTTTGTGGCTAAAGAAATGAGAAGCCAGTGTTAAATGTGATTGCAAAATTCTGATTTTTCTGCTCGTGCTTGTCAGCGAAATGTCAAAGTGGGTGTTAAATTCGTTCGGTCCAATCAATAAACAATAGCTGAACACTGTCAAACAGTTTGAAAACAGTGAGTCAATCTTAATTATTTCATTCGTTGTGAATGATATTTCCGTGAAAGGGGTAGGTCTTGCATGCATTAGAATATATAGATAGATAGTTTTATGTGAATGAATTCTTTTATGATTATCTGTCTTTCCCAGGCTATCGAGCCTGAACTATTGCTTCAGGCTGATCAGAATCTCCCGGTACTTTTTCTTTGCGTGCAATTACTTTAAAATAAAAAGCCAAATGTTCTTTTCAGCTATCGAGAATAGTATGACTTAGATGCGGAAGGCTAAGAAGGATTCTTGGCTAAGCTCAAGACAAAATGTAAGACATACAGTAAGGTGGTTGCTGCTAGAATGGAAATCGTAGACTCACTATGTAAAATGGAATGTAACACAAATGCGAAAACACTGACATTGTCTTGGCCTAATCGCAAAAAGACACTTTAAAAAGAAACGCAAAAAGACACTTGAAAAAGAATTGCTGGTGAAACAATATGCAAGTGAGGATATCAGTGAAAAAAGTGTCAAATGACAGTTCCAACCAAAGGACCTTGAAATTCCACAAAGAAATAGTATCAAATGTCAATATCATCCTACTTTCGAAATTCGATTTATTTGTACAACCCTGGAAAATTCCTTGAGCTTTCGATACTCATCCGCAAAGCTATTTTGCGTGGAACGAACTTCAGATAAAAGAAAATTTAATTCAAATTGAAATGGATTCAGTTGACTTTAGTAAGGTGAGATATCGAAAAGTAGCATTTCTTCAATCTTTCGAATGGGGTCAAACGAAGTGCAGATAAAACAGAAAGTCAACAAGAATGTTGAGTAAAATCAATTGAAAAAGAATAGAAAGAAAGCAACAACAGAAACGCCACTGTATCAATTGAAAAGGACGAATAAGCTGAATGATTGCACTGATTGAAATTCTTACGAATTTTTGAGTTTGAATTATGAGTCAGGCAATCGCCAAAGCAAATCATTTTGTCCAAAAACCAGCAGCCGGAAACTTGCATGGAGCTGTGTATGGAGAATTATTTTCAATTGTAAGGGCATATTAGCTAGCTATTGGCTCCTTTTTCGTAATTTATGAACTTTTGAAGTGCAATAATCGGTTTCAACAGATATTTATAGAGTGGAAAAATTTTCAACATCAAATCAAATAAAATAACCTTGCGTTCTCAGATGTTATTTATAAGGGAAAGACTTCTTATTTCACACCCTTGGTGTTGGTTAAATTCTTCCCTTCAAAGGATAAAGAACAAAAGAGGGTTTCTTTCGCATCTCTATGTTTTTTTTTTGAATCCTTCTAATTACTTGGTATTAATCAGACTAAATTTCATCTTTTTCCCAGTCAATTTTCTGCAGTGCTTTAAGCTTTTTCCGTGTAAAGAGTAGTAGTCTACAGAAACACATTTTAATTCCAGTGAATCTCTGAGTTGGTAGCTGTCAAATGCTTTCTAAAACTGTTGTTAAAAGATATTAGATAAAGTATTTCGTTCTTGGAATGAGTGTGTATGATATGGTTTGTTGCTTGCCCTTAGTTGAGATAATCTTTTGCCCGTTTTAAACCAAGATGGAGTTGACTGATCAGTTGACTTTTGGTCAAACACAGTTTGTATGCAAGGTGACCCAACAGTTTATGAGTGGTTTCAACCACTATTCAACTTATCAGCAAAACAGCAGTACTTCGCGTTATGTATACTAGGTATATATGGCGATGCCCTGAAGAGCCCCATAAAGGGAAGACTCAGTAATGAAATTCATGCTGCTGACCCCCTTGTTTTACAAAAGAACTGTTTACGATACACCTTGAACTGTAGTGTACACCTTAATCCAGGCCCGGAAGTATTAACTGTATGCAACATGTGTAGACTCACAGTTGGACAACTCGACGGTAAGCCTTATTGATATTTGATGTCAAAAACGGCAGATAGGTGAAGTTTCCGAAAAAACCGGTAAATTTCAGAATGGCAGTCACAAATCGTGAGAGACTACCAGAACGATCGTAGCCCTCAACGGGAGCGTAGTCCTGTGGCTAAAGTTAGATACATCGGGTATCTCGTTAGATTCTATTTTTAGATCTTGAGTACTGTCTTATAGTGTTTCGAGGCTTAAGCTGTCAAATGAAAACTTCACAAGTGATATAAACTCTTTGAGCATGGCTAGGTTTCACTAGAAGACGATCCGAGGACAGGATGAATTGTCAAGGTGATAGCCAGAAAGGGAAGCCAGCGTGAAGAAATAATTTGATTTTCATTTTCAACAATTTTGAATAATCGAATTGGAATGTCAAATGTTTGCATGAAGAGGGTGTCAACATGATACGAGAGGGCGCGGAGAGTCGAGTATCATTGAGAATTGTTGGTTGGGGTAGAAAATAACTGGTACACAGTCCTAGGCTAGTTAACGAGTCGAAATAAATTTTGTTTGGTGTTTTGAGTGCTAGCAGGCTTCCAAAGGTCTTATTGCACGACATCCTCAAAGTTGAAAGGAAAGTCATATTCACTGTTTTCTTGGGTGCATATGGAAGCTGGCTAGTTGTTATATTTGACAGATTTGCAGTAGTCTTGGGTCTTATACCTTACTCTTTACCCGCTTTTCTTTGGTCTTTTTGGTTACGAAGGTGGGTAGTTTAGAAGAGATTTTACTTAATCAGGAGATGAGAAACGAATTTCATCGGTCAATCAGCACTAGTATATAATTACGTCAGCGCTCGAATATACTATACACAATAAGAGTTTGTTTCGGAAAATTGTGTGTGGGGGATTGGGGATTATAGTTTGCCCGCCATATGTATCACATTTTGCCATATCTGGCTACCACATACATACTTAGAATACACTTGACTTTAAATCGACAGGGCAGGAATCGCTTTGACGTGTTCTTCAGATCAAAAGTGAGGATTTTCTTGTGTGAGGAATCCTCGATTCGTCTAATCGATGGACTTTTTTTTCGTAGAAAGTAACTATTTAAGTTTTCGAAGATGAAATTTCCAAAAAAATGTTTGCAAACATACTTCGACACCTAGTTGAATACAATTTACGTCGCTGAACAAATGCCAGATGCCATGAAATTCAGGATACAGTCAAGTAGCTGCCAAACAACAAGGTATTAAATTGCCACCTGGCATACTACTTCCAGGAAATGTTCGTGGAAACTTCACTTAACTTTATTTATCATCTCTTTGTACTCTCACTTTCACTCTAATTAGCATAATCATTACCATCAGCCGCCTCATCAATTACAGCCGTTAATCCAATTTTACATGTCACTTATCATAATTTATAATGCTTTTGCTGGAGCAAAGAAGAGTGATCTCGACATCCTTTCTTTGTGGGCATTCATCCGCCTCCCTTCCCTCTGAAACTCCCTCCAGCTCACTATCAAATTATTTCTCGTTGCTTTCACTTTTCTATTACCATCTCCTGACCTCCTTTATCCATCCATAGCTCACGTGTCAGTTTCACTATGCCATCAAGTAGACCCTAATTAAGAGGCTTTACTATGGCTGTGTATTTGGAACGATACAACAACGGTAACGATGGCAAGGAGCACCGAGTTGATGATGATATTGGATCGAAATTGAAGGTTTCCTCGAGTAATCTGTATTTACCTAATAATAAAGTACAAACTTCTTCATCGACATCATTGCAAATGAATGCGACAAAATTCAGAAGTTCTGCTCCTTTGGGAGAACATCCATCCTGCAAGGCTCGCTCGGGAGATGTCACAATGAGCTATTTCGGGAGAGTTCGAATATAATTGATTCCACTCATGGTGACGAATGAGGGGCGTGGGAATGATTTGAGTTTTGAACAGCTCTAAAAATTCCCGGAATCCCAATTGCAGGATTTGACCGATGAAAATGAACTTCCATTGACAAACACTCCAGGTATTTGCAGAAACAGATTTTTTCTCAGTCTTACAATCAAATTCCTATAGAATGCATTAGTGTGAAATGCTTTATCTTCAACCTCAGATATATCTTGGGAGTAGTCACGCTTCAACGATCCTTATCACGAGCATTCGAGCAGGACTGGCATTTGGAAAAAAATCAAATGAAATGAAATGAAAATCAATATTTAGTGCTTCGTTAAAGGTCAAAGGTGAACTATATTAGTCCTGAAATGGGCGAATGTTCATAGCAGAAAGGATATTCTATTGCGGACATTTTTCGTTATTTTTGACGTACTTCAATTGGAGC
The DNA here is from genome assembly GCA_954870665.1 of Stratiomys singularior. Lineage (NCBI taxonomy): Eukaryota > Metazoa > Arthropoda > Insecta > Diptera > Stratiomyidae > Stratiomys > Stratiomys singularior. The sequence goes on along the minus strand of OX940881.1, from coordinate 3,682,883 downwards.
ACGTTTGAATGGTTTGACATTGTGTTTTAGCGAATAACAGCACGAATTACACATCTTGTTTCAAATTTCCATGTATATGAGTTTCCCGAGAAAAACTCGAGGAAAATTTCACTTCAACATAACTTCCAGCATATTTATTTTGAAAAATTCGTTGAAATTTGTATTCAATGGTTCATGTTATTTTCAATAAGTCTTATTCCGTTTGATACTAACAAAAATGGCGTTATCTTCGAAGGATTAAAAGGGGGGTCAAAATAAATGCAGAGAATTTGCAGTTATTCAGACATTGGGATTGCCGCTCCCATGAACCCGAGTTGGGATCCATCGCCCTGAATGCAGGGTCCGCAATGGTTACAATTCTCGGATTAGAGGAGGGCGCAACCAGATCAGAGAATTTATCTAAGCCACAGGTCAGAGGGAGCCCATAACAGGTTACTGTCATCCCCCTACACGGTGAAGAGCATATCCTGGCTGACGCATTATTTGAGCCCCGTCTATGGAGTGATTAAGTTGAAGGAGTACCGAATATTTCGGTATAGATCAAGTTGAAGGAGTGAAAGGAACCGTCTCTGATCCCACGAACGTTTTTTGAAAGGGTTGAGTTGATGGTTTATTATTGCTTTTGGGAATTCTTCCATTTTTTGTTATTGATCCAACCCTGATATTAAAATTATGAGTATATTTTCCCATTTTAGTTAATTATCCAAAATAAATATACTGAAAATTGTGTTTTTCATCAAGAATAAGATTAAAGAAAATTTGACAATGTTTGGTAGATGCTAGATGACTGTAAGGAAATGGGGGCCCAGTGACCCAGACCCTCCCAACAAAATTAACGAGGATGCTCGTATATATACTCGATACATTGAAATGTTACGCCAAAGAATGTTGAGGACAATAATAGTTTTTCATGGAGGACAATAAAACAATATTTATTTAACAAGAGATAACGGTTAAAACGGTTCTAAACAAAAGTACTTGAGTCTCCTCCGTAGAACGCTTTAAGAAAACGAGGCCATAACATGATCTCACACTTACCAGATGTCAGGTCAGCAGCAAAATTGGCAGATGACAGATTGTGGATGTGCTCAGGACAAAAATAAGCTAATGCATGCAGTGGCATTAGATAACATGTAAAGCGACTTCTCGTAGATGAAAATAGTTGAAACATATCGTCAAAAATAAAGGCAATAATGAAATGATCAATTTTTTAGATTTGCCTATGTGTGGAGTCGTGAGACCTTCAAATCCTCAATTTGTGAACCATCGTTGCAACTAGTGCAGGATTAACTCGCCTAATAATTAATGATTAATTTTTTCTGATCTTAATGAGAAAGGCGCAACAAAGAATTTCAAACAATTCATAGCTAGGCAGTTATAAGAAGAACTATTTGACAACTTGCAACCTTAATTCAAAAATTGCTATTCACTGAACCAAAATGTGATGATAGACGAGTAATAAATTTGGTTTCGTGGCCGTTTGTAGAGCGAATATTCGTTGTGTTAAAAATCCTGGCCTTAGTTTGTATATTGATAGTTTTATTGGTGGCTTTGTGACCAGTGTGTGGGTTCTTACTAAGTTTCAAACAGGACGTCAAGTTTATGGCCGAAATAGTCGCCCAACGAAACTATTAGTTCGATTAACTGTAAATCGTTTTCGCACCACGTTTACTCTCATTGATAATACGCATCCATCCAGACGTCGTCTTGTGTAGAATCAGGAAACAATAGCAGCTGTAAGCGCAGTATCAACGAAGACATGAGTCCATTCGACATTGTGTTCAAAAATTAAACCTGTGCCTCTCCTCATTTTGGAAGATTTTACGGTAGGATCTATGCTTTGGGGCTTACAAAATGTAACTCGTACAAGAATTGAAGGCGAGCGACCAGCGGGCACAGCATAGATTCGGCATATGGGCAAAATAACTGATTTCTGGCGATCCCGAGTTTCATAAGAAAATTTTGTTAAGCGATGACGCTGATTTTTTGGTTGAATCGCTTCGCCGGTAAACACAACTGATACATTTGAAAGGATGAGCAACTACAGGTGGTTGTCCAAACACCGTTACATCCAGAGAAAGTGACTGTTTCGTGTGTTTTATCGGCCGGTGGAATCATTGGTCCATATTTCTTCAAGAATACTGCTCCGAATAACATTACAGTCAACGGTGACCGCTATAGACCGCTATAGGAATTGGCTAGCTGTTTCAACAGGATGACGTCGCATGCCAAACATAAAGCTTGTGCACCATGGACTTATTGAAAAGAGCATTTGGTGAACTCATAATTTCTCGTTTTGGATCTGTGAATGGTCTGCAGGATCTTGTGATTTAACATCAGTGGACTATTTCTTATGGGGATACATTAAATCACTCGTCTGTACCGACAAATTGTAAGACAAAATTGACAGCGTAGTTGGCGACATGTGGCCCCAATTATTAGTTAGAGTAGTCGAAAAATGGTCAAATGAACAGTATAGAACGTATCACTTTAACCGTTCAAAGGCTGCCAAAGAAAGACAAAATTTATAGTAAACATTGTCTTCCATAAATCAAACCAAGAGCAGTTTTTTGACATCTGATTCGAGTAAATCGGACGAGTTGAAGGTTTTTCCGGCAAAGTTAATACGTATTCAAAGAAAAGAAAAGGCTTGCAAAAGTATGACTATAAGTACGATTTGATGTCCTGTCTTCTCCCTTTTTTAAGAAATAATTGTGTGGTTGTTATATCTGAAGTGTCAGCACAAAATTCATGTTCATTTGTGACAGGGAAATTTATGAGAATAAAGGACAATATACGTGATTGTGGACCGATGACTTTATATTACCTGTTGAAATATGATTTATGCATATGAATTGTTCTTCAAATTCTTTTAAGTGTTTTTATACTTTAATAAACCGAAGGATGGTTCATAATTTTGAGTAATAACGTTTCACCTTAAAAGCGTATCCGAATAAAAGGAATGGATTCGACTTTATGTATAGCCGAACTCGGGATTGGTACTTAGTGCTTTTGAGCTTTTTTCAGTTATCCTGGACTGCCTGATTACGATTCATCGTCTTAATACCAATCGTTGGAATAAATGTGCCTAACAACAAAATCACCAGCTTTAACAGTTTCCTTAGTCATTTTGTTGGTAGGATTACAGAACGTTGAGGATGAAAACAACGTTTTTTTCAAACATGTTATCCAGTCCACGGTGCGGAGTGAATTCATGTCAGTCTTCATTAGTCACGTGCATTTCAAAATGCTGTCCCTAATAGCGTTCCTTCGTAAGCCTATTAACCTGCCAACTGGCTGATAAATCCATACCTTCATCAATGTAAAGGAAAATTCATAAAAAAAAGAAAGTAGAATGTTACCTATGAACAATGTCGCACATTGAAAGGAATTTTTTGGTTTTCTGTGGCGTACAAGGATTCCAAGTGAAGATTTCGTAAATTCATTACCGTTCTTATTAGAATTGAATTACGCATTTTTTTTTCTTTAGATGTTTGAGTGTGTAGCTTGACTTATTTTATTTATCTAATGGTCGGGTATTGATGTTTTGTCGTAGGATTTTTCAAGGTAGCTGTTTCGTGCATGCAGATGTCCTTAAATAAACGGATAGAATGAAGGTAATTGATTTGAAAAAGGTGTGCAGGGATTGAGTTATGATTTGATCATGGTAGGGTAGTAGTAGTAGTAGTAGTAGTAGTAGTAGTAGTGGTAGTAGTAGTAGTAGTAGTAGTAGTGGTAGTAGTAGTAGTGATAGTAGTAGCAGTAATAGTAGTAGCAGTAATAGTAGTATAGTAGTAGTAGTAGTAGTAGTAGTAGAAGTAGTAGTAGTAGCAGTAGTAGTGGTAGATCCGATCTATGACATTGCTTGCTTGAAAAGCTGGCACCAAATTGATGCCCTACCTGAAAGGGCCTGACAGAGTCAGCAGTTCTGTCAACCGGTATAACGGTATTTTTGGCTTGGGTGATTGCGTTGAATCTTTGCCAGTAATGTCCTGGACCAATGATTGTTCATTTGCTTAAAGTTTCACCTAATTTTTTGCCGGGTTTTGTTCGTTTCAAACTTCTTCATCCATCTGCGCCTGAAGCTGTCAAGCGTTGGAGAGTTATTCAATGCTATATGGAGAAGTGGAGGCTGAATAAACCTCAGGTTCATTTGTAAATAGTCATAATGCTACAAAAAAATAAGGTGCGATTCGACAGGGCTATGTGAAAATTGGAGATGTCAAAATCAGATGCCTTAAATTGCGGTTTAGGGGTAGAACCTCATTAAGTGGAGTGTTTATTCGTTTTACCGATGTAAATGTAAAATCTAGACAAATAAACCTAACACGAACCACAGAGGACATTGTATTCTTCCCATTTCTTACGGGCCAGAGTGGTAGTTGAATTTGGTTTTTCAAAAGACAGCGTCTAAAATCAGTTCTTTTGTTGCCTCAGGCTAATGCTCCCTTGTAATCGAGCTTGATTAAAACATATTTGTATTTAAAAAAGTCTTTTTTAATTTCTTTGGTACGTAAGCATATGTGGAAATTTAATTAAGTTATTTCCGCCTAGGATATCAAAAATATCTTACGAATATTGGAAATGTCGAAAACATTTCACTTTCTCATTTGGAATGAGTATTAACATCAAAATTTTGGATTTCCAAGTTTTTGACTTAGTTGTCTTTATGTTTCCAGTAAAGAATAACTTACTCATCTTATTAACCTCAGAAATGTTAAGTTCAAATACTTTGCCCTTCATATTTTGGCCAATTCCATCCCTGAAGTTATTTCACGTCTACACTACTCTACCATGAAACCATTATTTGAGCACTCAACGTGGCAAATTAAGTTAAAGGATGAAAGTTTTCAGACAATCAAACATCAAAGGCTAGCGCTTCCGGGAAAATGAGTTTCGATTCCTTCCGCATCGTAGCGTATTCAGGTTATGAAACATGAGCGGCAACATTAGTTAATAAAACATCGTCATCCAATCGGTAACCACACTTCAGGATTTCGGTTTCTGCTTTCACTTTTACATGCTGTGTCGCTCGTTTCGGGAGTATCTTTGCCACAACGAGCTCACCACGATACAGTAAGAGCTAATTAAAACAAAGCTGGTCAAGGACATGGCATTTTGTGTCACAAATAAAATTCATGAAAAAGAAAAATCTCTTTGTTCTCGTCTGTTTTGATGCTTTGATGTTGGTAGCCCGTGCAAATCACTTTTAATTGAAAATAATTTTATGACGAATCGTTTGCCCTGGGCGTTGACTCTCCTGGGCAAAATATCTTTGATGTCCTCTTTATTTTCACCCTTGAATTTGACTCGCCTCTGAAGTGGATTGCATGACCGAGAATGAGACGTGTGTATTTCATCTTTCCCCTAAATGGGTGAATTACTCGGAAACATTAAGCCCGAAAGGAATTTCATTATTATTTCTTGCATATTCGTTTACTTGTTAGTAGCATTCAAGACATTAATTTGGCTGTACCAAAAATTCAGAACTGGGCGCAGTAAAGGATGTTTGCTGAGCTTCATGGTGAATTTAACGTTTCTTTGCGTCGACAGCGTAAAGTCAGTGTTAAAACTTAGAGATGACAGACAAAGTTAGTGTTCAAATACAAAGGCAACGCGTTGTAACAATGTTGCTTTTTTGTAGAGAAGTGTTTAGTCGCAGACGAAAGTTTGTTAAAATTTAATTAATTTTGTTAACTACAAAAAGGAAGAGAAGTTACTTCGTTCGTTTTCAGAGACCACAGCTCCAAAAAGTGCAGACGAGGAAGTTCTAGTTCTTCAGAACTAACTTCAAAGTTCGGGAAAACAATTCGGTGCAATCCTTCTGCAATCACTTGTTACTCTGCTGCTGGTGTTACAAATTCGATATGGTCTCATCATGGCTGTTAATAGTATTAGCATGTCTACTTATCAGAAAGCCGATTTACTGCTCAATAAAGCCAGTTGTCAGTGTATTCAACCAGTTCATTACATGTTACATATCCCTGTCTTGCCAGATATCATGAATGAGATAAACTGACATCCTTAATTAATAGAAGTCATTTACCAGCAAGTTCTGACTTATTTTTGGCTCTCTGTTGTTTTGTTCCCGACACACTTGCTAACATGCAATCCTGTAGACTTCATTTCCGTCTTTCACTTACTTTTCCAGAGATAATATAACCTTTTCACCTCCTTCTCCATCAGACTTGTCTCCGCGTTCAATTTCCCAAGCACATGCTGTAAGGACCAGCAAAGTTAGTTGCGTCAAGTAGAAAAAATGACATGCCATAAATAAAGTCGAGCAGTAACATCTTCTTCTAATACGTCGCTATTTATTACCATAATGTGCTAACCACTTTAGTAAAAGCACAACATTGCTGCTATGTATTCGGCGCCGACGCTTTTAAAGTCCTATAAAGAAAAGTATCCTTTATCCAAGTGCCGACAAAGTGTAGTCGGGGGAAAAAAATTTTATGAAAAATACGATGGCATTTGTTTCAATCTGACCAATTTCACCTATCCTTACTGTTCGTTCGTATGTCTAACCCGACAAGCGAGAACGAACGTTTGATGATGTGTCCTTGACTGTCCGGTTAACGTGTGTATACAGGAACACAAAGCCACACATGCCTGCACGTATCTACGAAGGAATGTGGCGATACATGTAAATAGTTCTACAATTCTCTGGGGGAAAAGTTGTCTAAAGTTTGCTGCTTCCCTAGTACCATGAAGTTAAAGGATCTCAAACGGAGAAAAGATAACACCAACAAAATTGTGTCCTGACTTTTTAATGGTTTCATGAAACTTTTTCAATGATGCAATTGAATACCCATGAATCTAGAAATGAAAAAAGTACAAGAAATCATAGCTACAATAAATAAATAAATAAAATCGTTTAAAATTATTCAGCGGACGGAGATTCGACGGACCATGGTTTAGTCTCAAATCAACACAGTAAACACCATACTGACAACTGTCAAGTTTTGGCGATATTTTGAGTGTTCAGTTTAGTTTCAACAGATAAATACTTATATTGCAGGTATTCGAGGTTGGTCGTTCGTTAAATATGTTTGAATTCGTCAGTAGGCGTGGCAAAGGTGTTAAAAGATTATAAAAACGCAGTAGCTGCTATTGCTTGGCCGATCGGATGAAAATAGAAACGCTTCCATTTAGGGCTGCTTTTTTGAAAAAAACGTCAAAGAAGTCGGTGGGTATTCGGGCGCTTGTATAAGTTTAAATCATTGTAAATGAAGAAAATCACAGGTGAAGAGACGGAATACTCCCTCACTATTAATAGAATATCTAAGTAATTTTTTGCGAATTGGCGACGGAACGCAAATATACCCTCGTTTTCTGTGGATCCTCTAGCATGTTCTCGTTCGAGTATTAATCGTCCGGAATCATCAGACATCGATAATGTCCTTTGTTCTACGATCAGTACCGTTCTTTCTGGTAGTAGATCCCTCAGTGGAATCAGTACGCTAAGGATGTTAACTGGCTGTCGTTGAACATTATCTTCAATGAGATATTCTTTAGTGGGTCTTTGTTGAGCAGGAATGAAAAGAGTCGCCTAGGACAAATTATGTTGCAACTCAGATATTCAGCTTCCATTGTTTATGAAAGGAAGCACGGCCATAATATTTGCCATAGTCCCCAAAATATAGGTACCCTCTAATTATATCTGAAAATATTGTGCCTCTGTGAAGTACTTTAGTACTGATCAAAAGGATTAACTTCTTTGACACAAAGGAAATGCTTTCCTGTCCTGACTATCTTTATTTATCAGCACTAGAAATAAGCACAGTTTAATGTCGAATGTTTCAATTGTGGTTGGACTCTCATTATTTAGCGTAAACGTCAAACCGACATTTTATTCTCTTTGCAAACGTCAACCAAAAACCACTGATACCTCACCCTATTGCTTTTCTCTATTTGACACACATACAATGTATTTTCAATGACCTGCAGAAAGCAACCTGGTCAGCTGGTCAAATAGACCTGGCACTCGGTCATTTGAAAAAGTTTTATTATACAAACAATGAAGCCTTAATTCGCCTCTTGCTATCCTAAATATTCAACAAAGAGCTAAGTTAATTAATTTTCAACAAAGTTTGGCAAAGACTAATTGCTATCTGAAATCGTTGGGTGGTCAATGTTACTAGGTGACTCGATGATGACCAGCCTCTCTTTTGCCACCTCCTAGTTGCTAGCTACGAGGAAGTCATTTCATTCCATTTCTGAGTCCTGTGAGTGTAAAACCCAACGAATTGTTGTTGTATGGTGGGATGGAAGCGAAAAGGAGATAAGATAGGAGTAGGGACTCATAGAATGTTAATTTGTGGCGTTGCTTTTGATGGATCGTGATTCAGTTGTGTCCACTAGACTTTACGGAGCCTAAAAACACGAACGAGATAAAATGGTACAGGATATTTCGTACGTTGTTTACATTAGAAGCAATCAAATAGTTTTGTTCGGAAGGCGTGAACTTAATTACTTTGGTGAAAGTTCAAAATGAAACGAGAGGAAGGACTTTTCGATTTCTTGGCTTTTACGCAGGTAATGTTAAGATTTTTGTTTGTTGTCCAAGAAGTTGAAGATTTTATTAGACCTTTTAGGACTCTATTATGCAGAAAGTTACGAGTTTGTTTAAACAGTTTTGAACCTTGATGTTGTAACTTTCATTGGGCTTAAAATGAACAGTAAACACGAGTTAGGTGATGGAAGATGGTTTTATTGCGTAAAATTTAATAATTTTCTTTAAATGTAAATTGGAGACCGAATAACTTTTTGTTATGATTTCCGATAAAATGGGATTCGAGGGTGTTGTTGATTAGCTTAAATCGGCTACAAAAGTTATTCTCTATGTATTATCTGTCAGGATGACAAAACATAATGGGCATGCTTACCAAGACAAAATTCCTTCTTGCAGATTTTCACTAATCCTACCTCAGATTTCGGAGAAATTATCAATAAAAACTATCAACTACTTCTGACAGATCACACCCATCAAAAGCCTCATATTGTTGTTACTGGGACTGGGCTTTTATTATGATCTTTAAGATATGCTTCCTGGCGTGAAGATTTCATTTCATCGGGACAATCTAACAATTTTTGACAACCTAAAGGTTCTAATTTTCAGTGGTCCCTAGGATCATGTTAAAGAAGTTTCAAGGCAGCGTCTACTTTCATATCTCAGATAATTAATGTTTTTTCCCTTCACGAGCTATCTGATGATCGAGGATTTACTTTCTTGCATTTTGATATTACTTTTGCTTAACGACGTTTGGCTTAGTTGAATCAGACGAACGGTAGGAGAAAAGAAGAATGTTCCGCGACTTCAATAGACGGTCGATCACTCTCAAATATTCTATCCTCTTGAAATGGGCCTTACACTTCAAAGTGATATTAACGAATTTCGTGTGTAGCATAGCTAGACATTTTTATATGTTTCAGCCAAAAATTTTCCAAATTTGACAAGAGCTATCATATTAAAACGACAAAAGCTTACAAAGGTCAAAGACGTACTTTACGAAAAACTGATGACAGTTTTATATCAGCTGATCTCTCAAATGTCATTAGACAAATTTGCTATCCTGGATGTAACTGGTGCCCATCTAATCAAAGCCTCCAAATTTTGCCAAAGTAATTAATTTCCTGAAGGAATGGTGGGATGGGTGTGTGGTTAAAACTGAACGCTTAGAGTTCAGAATTTCCATTTGCCAGTCCAGCGAGCTATGGAAAAATGAAAGACGATGTTGAATAAGTTTGAAAATGTCAATTATATTGTTACCTGATATTGTTGTAAAATAGGCTTAGGCACTAGTAGTTGTCCTAAAATCCAGTTTTTGAATAGAATTTTGGCTACAAAATGTTCAGTAAGTTGAAGCTGTGAAATGATTTGGGATAATTTTTTTTCTATTACCCGTGTCAGTAGTAATCAAGAATGACTTGAAACATGGTTACTAAGCCCTAAAAGGTTTTGTTGTTTCCAATAGTGGGATCTAATGTGGCTTTTGTAAACTGATAGACCAAGTTGACTGTGGGTAAGTGCTCCTATCTACTTCTTACGTTCTATTTCCTCAGCGTATTCTAGGTTTGTGTCAAAATGCATCTTTTTTGACGTGTATCTCCACGTCATTTATACGGTCGGCACGAAATGTTTCTTAAAAGCAACAGCGGCTGACCAATGTTTATCTGGGAATGTATCTCTGGGATAGCTTTCATTTGCTATCTGGATGTAAGCGAGAGCCTTTTCTGTTTGAGCTTTTCTGGCAGTTGAAGTTTTTGACAGACTTCTTTTTAACCTTACTCCCTACCGACCAATGTGTGAGGTAGCCGCAATGTTGCTTAGTATCCAGGCAAAAGACCTTGTGATCTAAATATTGACTTGAGTCTCGCCATCTTAATCATACTTCTCTTAAATTTTCCTCGGTTTCTTAAAGTTCCTTGAAATTTGCTATGCATATTGTTGTTACTACTGAGAATGCTGTTAAGGTCGCAAGTCCTTCGATTCCTCGATATACATAACATCCCATAATCTTGGGAAATTTATATTTGAAATCATGAAATCATGGAGATTTTGTTTCATTATTTATAATTAATCAGCTCATTCATACACAGACGAATCCTGCAAATTATTTTTAATTGCCTTCATTGACAAGAAGATAAATTTACCCAAAGCGCAATATATTCCTCTTTTCCATTAATTAAATATCAGATCAACTATCCTTGCCTGAGCCTTTTCAAATCTATCATTACTGTCTTAACAATAATTAGCTGCTCTATGCTATTTTCATGCTTTTATTCTAACTAGTTCAGAACATACAATCATATATTTTTAATCCCTATATTCCTTACTTTTTCCAATGCCTGCCGGTTCAATTATTTTTCCATCCTTGAATGCAATTCTTTTCTTCATGTCTTGTCTTTTCATTGCTCTCTCATGGTGGTTTTCTGGACTGCGAAACGTTCACTTTTCTTTCCATTGGACTCACTATTTCTTTTGAATGAAATCCTTATAAATACTGTACATAAAATCTATGCTGTGATCTATATTAAATACTTTATATACGAGTGTGTATCCTGTTTCGAAGTGGGAATATTTTTTTGCTAAAGTTAAAATCACAAGTTACACCTTTATACCCAAGCAAGCATTCAATGCTTGATCTAGAAACAGACCAGTGACTTGGTTTTCTGCACAAAGGATGTGGTTGGTTTGAATTTATTGATTTTCATCAGTGATTGCAAACATTTTAATTTGGTTTTGTGTAAAATGTGTTGGCCTATGGAAAGGGAACATCTGCAGCGTTACAATTTGAAGGACTTCTGATTCGCCAAATATTTCGTACAATTCAGTGTTCTTTTTTCTAATGTGCTTCAATGTTTCTCCTCAGGACTCCCGTTTCGATAGTGTGCACCATTTTTCAGATGTTTGTGAATCAATGAAATTGCGTACAACGAGCTACGTTATCCAATTTCTTAGGTTTCCCCTGATTGGCTGTCGTTTCGCACCTGAATGGCAGGTTTTGTTGGGAGTCTCTTTTCCCCAATAAGAGTTTGGTAGTAAAAAGTGAATATATCATCCTTCATATCTTTCTAAATAATGTTTTTGTTTTCCCAGAGGATATGGGAGCCGCAATTGCACTGAACAGTAACCCAGATTATTCAGCGTATATTTCCGCTCTCACAGGACCGAGATACTGTTGTTTGGTGCGGTCATACCAGTTCCACCTATTGGCATCCATTGGCTGCTACACCTCGTCCGCCTAATACTTATTGTTCGTATCCTTCTTTTAAAAAGATTATTATTGGTCCATCCCGTTTCACCAATTATCAATCTGCTGGGATGAACCCTTGCAGTGGTAGATAGATCTCCTCCTTCGGGTTCCTCACAATGTTAAAACAGACATACATAAGGAAATAAATGAAACAATGTGCGGATCTAAGGAAGTTTTCAAACACTATAGAAATGTGTCATTAATTCATACATATAGGGAAGGCTAGAACCATTTTGAACTTGAACAAGTTGCTATGGATTTGACCCCATTGTCTTTCATTTTCTTTTCTTCTCTCTCTCTGTATCTCTATCTTCCTCTCTGCTTTTTACTCTCTCCCTCTTTTCCTCTATCGGGTGATGTAGGCTTTCTGATGTATCTCATTTTTGCAGTTCGAAGTACAAATAGTAAGCTTTTGGATTCCTGATTAGTGAATATAATTACACGTATTCCACGGCACCGTAAGTTTTTGTCCATTGTTAGTGTAAAGAAGTAATGGAAGCACTGTTAGAAAAAGGAAAAGAAATAATATTCAAAATGACAGATGATAATTCATAATTTGACGTTTGTCCCCTAATATTTTAAATTTGAGTGTTCAGTAATCTTGTAACGCTCGTTTAAGTACTTCTCAATGTTTCTATGAGCAAATTAATATCCAGAGTTCCTTTAGGTTGTAACGATTTTTCTACTACTGCTTCTTCTACTGCTACTATTACTGCTTCTAAAACTACGACCGCCATGCAAGGGTTCAACAGGGTGTTCAAAAATCGTTCATTGGACAATGGTATTGTGATAAAAGTAAATACAGCGCTGAAATAACATAAAGCTATTACTGACGACGTACGTGTTGTGTCTCTTTTGCAATGAGTTAATTGTGTGATTGAGGCAACTGATTTCAAAGAAATCACTCAATTTCACTGATTATTTGCGCCAAATATCCGTTGGAAAACATGTTGGGACGCACTGTTTATTCAGAATATGATGCCTGTAACTTCAGCAAAGCACGAACTGATGCATTCGGCAGAAGGACTAGCACAAGGATGGAGATTCGAAACATCCGGCAAGTAGAATGGTAAGCTGATGAAGGAGCCAAGGAAATGGACTAACGTGCTACTAGAACATAGTGACGACGTGATAATAATAGACCAATAAATCTTAGTCCTGCAAAAACTACTTTGAAACTTAAATAAGTTCTTGTCAGATAAGAAAATGAACATAACGGTATAGGCGGCTTAACATCTTTGTCAGCTGACAAACTAGACTCTGAACGTAATTTCTGCATTGGATATTTCCATCCACACTCTTATGTAGAAGAAATCATTAAACTACGGAAAGTATAATCGAAAATCCTTATCCAAGTTCATAAACTTCTATTCAATGATATGGTAACTGCTCGCCTGACTTCACCAACTGGTAGAGTTTTTGACAGGAGTAGAAATGTGAAGCTGAGAAATAATTCAAATTTAGTTGCTGTTGATTCAAAGCCAACTCCAACCATTGTGTTTATGTATGTGAGCTCCTATAAAGAATATTTGATTGGAAATCTTTTTAACACTAAACTAGGCCTCAAGAGGTCCTGTCTGTATTCGTAAAGAACAACAAATTTTCTTATCACTGAACGCTCATCATATTTACTGAAGATTGAATTGGATGTGGTTGTTTCTCACACCACTAAATCCCTATTATGTCTCTGGAAAATTGAAATGGAACTTGGTAAGTTCAACAAAATATTCTCCGTGAACGAAATTTATGGTCCTCTTAAATTTAATCAAAGACAAACCCAACAATTATGGTCAATATTTATTACTAAGCCTATTTTTATCTTTGCTTTTGCGAAAAGAACAAGAACAAAAACGGCAAACTCTCCCCTAAATTGTTGGCTTTCGTTACCCTGAAAAATATTGCTAGACCCAATAATTGACTCCGAATCGACGGTAGGAAGTGGAAATGGCATTAAAGAAGCGAAAAAGTCTCATCCACCTTCGTTGTCAGTCCGATAATGTTAACTTAAGGCTTTTCATAGTCTGGCATAAATCTTAAAAGACGCCATAAAGGTTAATCTTCTATGAAATTGAATAGCGTAGATTCCATTAATTTAACAAGGCCACAATGCTAGACGGAAAATAAAGGCAGGCAAGGAAACAATTCAAGACAATATTTTGCGATCGAAACGCTTTCGGTTCATTACTAAATGTGTTGCACGCCTCAAGAGAGATAACGTTTACGCAACGATGTGTCTTGATTAATAACGTGCATATGTTTTCATCAGGAGGAGCAAAAGGATAACAGAATGTCTAGCCCCAAATAAGCAACGAGTGGAATATGGTGGAGTGGAAATGTTGAAAAATAAATTGTCATGACTTTTAAATATAATTCTGGTTAGGGAGTGATTTTGTTTGGTTCAGTCAATTTATTTCAACGGTGGTTCAAATCTAGATGAAAAAAATAAATGTCGACAAAAAGGTGTTTCATTTGATTTTCTTTGACATTCCCGCCCTACACACAGTACGTGTGAAAGGAGAAACACGACTTTGAAGTTGGATGCATTGAAAAACATACTTGAATGCATTCGATTCATCCAACATGAATTGAACAGTACTTTGTCACTGATGACGACATAGTATGAGTTTCAGTCATTGGTAAGACGCCATGCTGTATGCATTCATTTTGCAAATATAAATGACGCTGAGTAGCATTTACATCATTGCATTCTATTCTGTTTTCAAATTCTCAAATGCAAATTAAGCTACTAGACTTGCTAACTGTACAATGGTTAGATATCTTAAGAGTGATCTAATATTGAAAATATGTGAATTCTAAGATTTGATGGACATTTTAAGTTTTGATTCCTGTATAACTCAAGTGAAATCTGAAGAAAGTGTCAAGTTTTGATCGATGATAATAAAACTGACAAATGACAGTGATATTGTCTTTTAGCTGATGTTATAAAACAAGACTTAAAGCCAACGCCAACAATACTGGTAAAATGTGTTAAGTCCCGTAGACAATGCTTGAAGGGGTCCTGCTAGCGTCAGTGAAATACAGATGGTTGAAAAATTGAGTAGCGATTGGTAATTAATTTGAACTAATTAATTGTTTTAGTCGGGATCTGATTCCATGAGCTGATATCCACCGGGTACCGAATAAAGCAGCTGGGCTTCATATTAATCTCGATTATATTATATTACTCGTACAGTGTTAACTAAACCAGTAGTGTAGATAGCATAAAACATCTTTTAATCTTTTTCTTTGAATATATTTCGATTTCTTGTCCGAAAAGCACTTTAACGCTTTCCAGAACATTTTAAAATCCAATCGAATTCGTTTTGTGTGGCATCAAGTTGTTTTCATAGCCCTCCAACTCCATTTTGTCCCTTTGGCAAGCCGTATGACATGATACCAATATAATCATCGAACCAATTAGATCTCCTCGAGCTTCCCCTAATTGCGCTTGCAGGTACTTCCTAAAATACATTGATTTCATGCTGTCGAAATTCCGGCCAATTCATTGTATCCTTATGCGGTTGTCTCTTTTGCAAAAAAACCTCCTCTCGCTGTGCGCTTTCGAGAGTACCTTATTGAAATGTCTTACGAGTGAGCAATTCCCGGAGATGATATCAAAAACGACCCTTATCTTTCTTTTGTACATTCAAAAGTAAGCTTCAAGCTTTTTTGAGTAAAACTATGGTGTTTGAGGATCTAGAAGTCTTCATTTACTCTCGTGTACTTTAGGTCTCTGTAAACGGATCTCGTTTCAGTTGCATTTAAAGGTACAGGACCTATGAAAGCTGTTAAATCTTCCTTTATCTATTGTTGGTCCTCAACAATGCATTTGTATGCTCCGGATATCCCAAAGTAAAATTGATTGTATACCTTACGTCTATTTGACAAGAACTGTTCATATATATTATCAGCTGTTGAAGTCAAGTGTGCCACAATGTGACAGACTGACAAATGGACAAGAATTATTTTCTTGTCCACTATCCCATTAGTTAATTCGAGGATTACCATAGGCTCATTTCGTACTAGATAGACATTAACTGGCTTAAGCTTCTAACATATTGGAAAGAACCGCGAACAACCGGAATAAAAAAAGGAAACTTGGATGGGTTTGAATCACGTCGGCCTTCATATTTCCGAATTGAAAAGAATTTCTGGAGCAGTTTAAATTAACTGACGTAACATTTAGCTCAACCCGTGGAATTCAAATAAAAAAGTCCTCGTTTGTTTCCAATTAACCATTGTTTAAAATTAAGGTAATTGTTTCTGTTTTGCACACGTGTTTCTGGTGAAACAACCCAGGACTGAAATATCGTCGATTCGAGCCCAACCATAATTACGTCGCCTAGCAATTACAATAAAAATGATTATCTGATTACCATTTTTTAGGCTCCTTAACGCTTCCAAGGATCCATTGCAATAACAGCTTATAGCTTATGATATTTTTTATCAATTGTTAACAGATTGTTTGGCGAAGAAAAGGTCCTCACCCGAAGGTTATCCCAAATCCTTTTTTATGATGCCTTTACTATGGTATTATTTTGTAGTTCACCAGATTATAAGCGTCTCAAATACAATGCCCGTTTCCTTGTTTATCTGACTGGCAGTTAAATCTTTCATTTCGCTTTTATTCTTGGTATCAGGTGTTGTGGAAATCTCGTTGGTGTAATTCGTGTTGATAGTCCATGGCCGTAGTCCATCCGATGTACCCTGAAATTTTCGGAATTGGTAGAGTGTTTTGTCATAATCGTTTGACGATAGGATAGCAGTGGAATATTGAAGGAGATACAGTGCTATGTCGAAAGGAATCTAATTTATTTGAACTTTATTGGGGTTGTCCTCACTCCTTCGATTCCTTATCATTGCCCATCAGAGGACAGTTGCAATTGTGTTTTGTGTCTCCACTTAAACTACGTGCTATCATCCGAGAACCTTAGTCGACATTAAAATAATGAAGACGTTGGCTTTGCAGCTCAAAACAATTTTTTACTTCTGGCATTCTGTCTCAACTTCAAAAGACCAGCGGATATAGCCTCTCAGCGTTTATGGAATGTAACGAAAAAGTACATTTGCCGCCATGCAGCTTTCACATCTTAGAACATTGTCTTCACAACGCTTTGTCTTTTTAAGATACTCTTTTTCTTTAACAAGCATAACGATGAAATAATATTGAAAAGCTTTTATCCTCTATTTAGGTCCTAAATTCAATTTAGCCTTTTTTAGGTCATCATTTTTTCCAGCTAGCAAAGCAAGGACGCTTTTAAAGCATTTTAGTAGAATGGGTTATCATCAAGGAAAGCGGAAGTAATTTCAAATCGAATTTAAAATGTGCTGGAATGTATTGTCAGGACAAAAGGGACACTCTAATATACGATGTAAGTGGCAAAAGGAGCTGAGTTGTTCGCAACATAGTGTCAGAGCGGGTTAAGTGAAATATATTCTGCGAGTAATTGGAAATTTCTTTAGATATTGAGTTCAGTACCAACGTGAAATTATCGTCGGAATGTTTTGTTTTGTGGGTCCTTTTTAGCATATTAGTGTTTAAGTGGACGCATTTTATCAGGCATCTAATACAAATGTTGTAACTAGAGTTCTTTTGATCTTCATCTGCATTATCTCTCTACAATTCGTGCTTACGCCACACCGATTCAAGGAAAACAATCCATGAAGGATATCCAAAACGAATTCAAGATTCAACGAAGGAGCTAGTTGACCATTTATTTCATCTCGACCTTAGTGTGATGCGCTAACGGTCATGATCAGGTTAAATTTGTATGCAAGGATAACATTGCATACGCTATTCGGCCCTATTTTTCCGTGAATCCATTTGCTGGAAATGTCGGGCGATTTTCAGATTTAATTTAGATAAGCGTCCCAAGAAATGTTGTCGGGGCTGTTTGCGGCCCGAGAAGCAACTTCGCATACATAATAGACAATTATGTGGAATGTCTTTCGAATAGCATCGAGGCGTTTGCTTTGCTATTCTCAGCTCGAATGTCGAATAAAAGGCGCGACAGGGAGGAATGAAGAAAGTTTCATGCCTCGTCTGCTAGGGGTTAAAGTGCTTTTGCCTCAAACATCCTAAGGCTTGCTGAGTGTTGTCAATATCTATAATAATATAATAAGTCTTACATTTGTATGTTCTTGCTGAAGATAGTTTTTCCTGTTTATGGTGGAATTAAAAAGGAGTACTTGGAGGAGGACTTGGAGAAGCTTAATCTTCATCACGTCAACAAAAAAAAAAATAAGCTCATTTTAGAAACCTGGCCTTCAGGGAGTGTTCAAACCATCTCATTTTATAGCAAAGTACAGTCGTCATATTTGTGTGATTTGGTCAGTATCACGCTTCGCTTTGATTACTACAATGAAGCCATCTATGATGGCAAAGTCTTTGTGTGGGGTTTCCCTACCTATGACCACTAAACGCACAACATTCCTCACCAGACTTTAGTTGTTTGAATTATTTATCAAATTTTCTATGAGCGCTAGAGAGAACCTCCACCCCTGGAGTTTAGGACAACCAAGGTGGAATTTGGATGCGTGTCAATCGTATTAAACAGTTTAGGTATTGTTTCCTATGCATTATTTTCAACAGTGTCTATGTTTAGGTGGTTGTAGATCCTTGCCCTCCCAACAGACTGTGGTCAAAGCGTAAGCACATACTGATATAGTACTCGTGGGCGGCTTCTCTCTGACAGAGATAGAAAAGTCCGTCCATTTCTTCTTCAATTTACAGGAATATTAATAATAAGAATAAGTCATTTTAGTGAACCTTGAGGAGAATATTATTTTCTAGTTCTTGTGCATTCGCAGGAATATTCGCAGTGGATAAGCTTTGTAAAATGGGCCCGATGGGTGAACCTTTAAGGACTGCAGCTTGAATTGGTCACAACCCTCTGAGAATGTTGTTCATTTCGACAAAGATACTTCGCGCTCTAGAATTCGTGGCACATGAAATTGATGCGTTAAAATTAAAGCCTCCTGCCCCTTTTTTTGGGCAATGCTAGCCTTGTGTTGAAAAACGAGTCTGGTAAGGATGAACCTAACCTGGTTAGGTTAAACCTGTTTAACCTAAAACTGTTCCTATATTTTCGATAATCCTCCCTGACAAGAATTTCGTTGCATACATTTGTTTGAACCAGAGTGGTTTTTCTGATAGTGCTTTCATTCTGCTTAAAATTTAGCAGAATAAAAAGTACTATTGTCTAGGGATAGAGCTTTCATTCAGGCTAAGTTCATCAAGTCGTCAATAGTCATAGAAAGGGTGGCGAAGCACTGGTTACCAATTGAGGACCAGGTCCCGAGAATCCTTTCAAGAAATGCTAGTAACAACTTTCCTATTTATCTTATTTTCAAGCTCACGTGGAGCTAGCGCGGCTCCTAAAAGTTACTGTTGATTGTTGTTGGGATGGAGAAGGCTATTCTAATCCGTTTCAACCAAAAAATGATCGGACTCGTCCTTCAAATCAAGATGTTGAAGCGATAGGCTTACAACATGTCCTTCGTGCAGATAATTATTGTAGTAGATAGGCTTGACTGATGCAATAGACATTGAGTGCCGGCTACCAATATGACGAGATGAGTCAATATGGCGAGATGAGTCCTTTTCGGAGATGGAATTAGAAGATTGTCCGAGAGGTGGGAAAAATTGTAGCCTATCTTTCCTTTTGATGGGAAATAATTTGATGTTGCGCCAGAGAAACCCGATCGATTATATTTATCCCTCCAATAAGTGAATAAATGAAAAGACATGATGGTAAGCCTCAAATAACCTTATCGAATAGCATCCACTGTTCAACTTATCGTGAAAATCCTTAGAAATGCAAATGGCAGCACTCCATGGTTCGATATTTTTTCGAAACCCAAACAACTAGTCGTTAGCATACTTGCTGGCTATGTTTCAGATTCGTAACCGAAGATGTCTGATTTGCAGTAGCATTTGCATATCTAGATATTATTCAATATACCGCGTATAGAGAAAGCTTCATAATGCCATGACATTTTCCTGGCAGTCAACATATCCGTGCTTCGATAGTGTCATATACATATCGCCCGAACCGCTACGATAAGACCAAGACAAAAACCTAGGAGAGAAAGGCGACAAAATTGGAGGCGACATCCCGAGAAACTGAAGAAAATGTGAAAACCGTCAAGGGAAATGATAATGTCGCATAGCAGTGTCTTCAAGAAAAATGCAGTTTCGCGATTCATTCAATCTTTTCGTTTTCAGGACGTAGATGATGATACTGAAAAAAAAAAACTTAAAAAAAAAATAAGAAAACTGGTCTCGTATGTTATTGTCTCCAGCGTGGAGCTGACGACGCTTTACATGAACATATTTTTTCCAGACTGTTAAAAGGTCTTAGTAGCTAGAAGCTGGAAGGATGAGCGGCAAGGATGCTGATAACGTTCAAAATCCTTGTGGCTTCGTCAGTTCAGCTTGAAGTAGTTTTACGTTACTTTATGCGAATGTGTCTAGCTATTTCCAGTGGACTTGTTTTTCTTTTCCATCGACATGTGCTGTAATGCCTTTTTTCCTGGCGAGTGACTGTCACGCGTATGAAAAAATTTTGATTGGAACAAGGAAGAAATTGGGAGAAAATGTACAAGCTTTAAGGAAATCTGGCGCTGCAAATTGATACATATGCGCGATGCTTGGGGCGGTGTTTTCATCCAATTAAATTAAGTATTTATGCTTAAAGCAAGATATATTCCACTCACGAACACATCAAAACAATATGTGCTTAACATAATTCAGTTCGGGATCCTGTCATCGATAATTGTTCGCATTAACTCAATTCCATTTTCTTGTAATGCATATTAATGACGTGTAATTACTTCAATGTGATTCAGGTTTGAATCTTATCTAATAGATTTCTTCACTTTAAGCTGTATCCTTTTTGGAAATTGAAATGTTGAGAAATTGAAAAGCTTTAGGGCACCAGTTTCCACGACGGCTGAAGTAACTGAAACACATACCGAATCAGTATTCAATTAAACTATGTTTAAAAGTTTGGCTGAAAAGAATTTTACGAGAGTTGTTCAAAAACTCCTTAGAATATGAGGGAAGAACAAAATTTTTCAATAGAGTTCCTGCTTTTCTTTGAAATTACTTTTTTTCATTTTAAAATTTGATTTAAGTATAATCTCTGCTTATGAAACAGGTTTGTCTATTCGCTGATATTTTGAATTTGCGAAGGAAGGGAAAATATTACCACAATATAATAAAAACATGAGAGTATCCTACTATTAAAAGTATTGCAATTTTTCTCTCCTGACAATCACATGACAATCACATAACAGGAAGTCTACATAGGTAGACGTAGTGCAATATCCGCCAAATCGGTCCAAGCACGCTACCTTGTGGTGCTACTTACTTCATCAATACACCTTAGTCCAAAGCTGCGCGTTTTTGGATGGGTGAAATAACTTGATGATAGGTTCAGGGAAAATCCACGAAGATGTTGTGCTTCCATTCCTAGGGTCACATTTCATAAAAAATTTTTGACACATCTAGGACTAGTAGAAGTCGTAGTATGTAATCCAGAAAAAGGGAATTAATTTACACAAAAAATGGCGATGAAATTGTATAGGCTTGTCAAGAGCCTTGAACGAAGTAACTATCTGGTGATTTGGCCCTGGTATAAGGTCCTGACTGCAGGCACTCATTCTTTATCGAGCAATGTTTGCAATGACTGTAAACTCTGCGATTCACCATGGAATCTTCGTCATTTCGAGGGGCACTAAGTGGGAGTAGCATTCAATATACAGCGCCAGATAAAAGTGTATGTTGATGGAAGTTGCTGTTTGCTATTTGGTGTGGTTAAAGGAGAAGGAACTATGGTATGTTTTACCTTATTAATAGTTCCTCTGGTTCAAAGTTTTCACGGTACGTAATTTTGGTGTGGCCTTTTTGTGTTATTTCTGTTCCAGAGTTTCATTCCTCATGGTGCAATGATTTGGTTTTCATTCTGGTATTGCCTTGTCCGATTAGCGTAGATGCACCCTGAACATTTTATACTTTCAAGGAGGAATTTGTGTTTGTTACGTTTTCCTAGCAGCATCTGATAATAGGTGATTGACTGCAAATTCGGTCAAATTCAAGTGATGTCCGGAGACATAATCCTTGGGAACCATATTACCATATTACTTGGGAGCCATATTACTAAATACATAGCTCGCAATAAATGTTCTTAGCCTTGGATGAAATTGAAACGCCACAAGGACGCTTTAATCATTCTATCATCGTGAAGCTCCTTGCAAATAATTACAGCTCCTTTGTCAACTTAATTATTAAAGTCCAATAATTAACCCGTCCGTATAAATAAATCCTTTTTCGTGTGAAACAAAGCGTTGAGCTTATCAGCGGAAAGAGTCGTCTTAAGACCGAGCTCGTCCAGCATCATTATCCTGTAAATGGCTTGCAGCGCTCTCAGGAAACGTATTTCATTTCATTGTTACAAAATAAATATACATCACTTTGAAATAAAGTGAAAATAGAAGGGGAAAGGCTACTTAAAACGGAATGGATAATCGAAATCCTAAAAGACCTTTCCGCACTCCCTCCCTTCTCCACCTAATACGGTTTCACCCTTTTTTTATGTTTCTTCTCTCGGTGACATTCATCGTCTTCATGTCATCATCAAAGTAAAGAAATAGAAAAAAAACAGCAAAAGTACTAAGCACACAAAATTTTCTTTGACAGAAGGAAAATTGCGTCCTTTAATTAATTTTCTTTTTAACGAAAAATTATCACTAAGAACAATAGAGCGAGGATTATTGGCACATTATTCCATTTCAGTGACCCTACTTTATGCTCCTTAACTTAATTAAAAGTCGTCTCTTTCTTGACACTCTCCAGAAGAAAATTGACTTGCGCTAGTTCAGGAAAAGCCTTTTAGCAATAAGAGCACTTTTCCGAACATAATTGATTGACTGAGTGCATCCTCCATTCATTTGCAGGCATAATGTCCTCGTTATCAGAAGTCATTGGCAAAGTTTGAGGTGTCATTGTGGAAGGCTACGATTTCTGATTATTGAAAAGTTTTCGTCATGATTAAAAATGTTGTGGCACGTGATAAGTTTCGATTTCGAGTAATTCTGGAATGATGGTATAAAAGCACGATTGCGAAAGGGTTCATTCAGCTGAAAGGATCTGATTACAAATCGATTTGGTATTCTGTTCCTAATTACCAAAGTTGATTAGCGAGTGGAAAGGTAATCGCTTATGATATCCACGAACATAATGGATGAAACTTATGCTCGAGTCCTTGGACAGTTTTGATTTTATGAATTTTGAGAGAGTGATTAATCCTTGGCCGAAAATGCTTAGTAAGCATTGGCTTATGAATATGACTTTACGTGGGATCGCGATTCTATCATTGGGTCTTTTTTGGCAAAATCTGGTTAAGGGTATGTCAACGGGATGCGAGGATGTCCAGCGCCATTGGTTCTCTAAAGGAAATGGCAACTTTTTTCCATTCTGAAGTAGATGAGATCTATTTCGTGTGGACGAGGTCGAGAGAGTCAGATGTAGATACAGTAGTTCTACCAACGAGGGTAGTTCCTCCGATTATCGCAACAAATAAAAAATCAAGCCTGTATTATTACCAGGAGCACGTTTTCTCCGAATTCATGTTAAGAAAGAAAGTGTCTGACTGAATTATCGGATAATCTCGAGGGAAAACACTTATTTTGTTCGAAGCTATAACCACTGGTAACAAAACATACCACATTATCTACTCCAAAAGAGAGCGCGTGTCACCGCGTTCAGAGGGAAAATATTAAGCGATCGAAGTTCATTCGTCCTGACATGGTGGGCAATAATTAATAAAATCGCATTGAAGTTCTACCCACAGGAATGGCAATACACATAGCCTCTTTTTATTCCTTTATTTAGTGATCAGTGTTATCGTTTGATATACAATCATCAGCAACGTATATGTAGCAAAAAGAATTAATGCACAAAGTGATATTGACTTTAATAGCTACTCTACGTTGAAAGTGACAGCACCCATAAATGAATTACGTCAAATTAAGTCAAACGTAATGGCACCATAACTCCAGGTGAAATGTCATGCCAGCGAAAGAGCACGAGTCCAGTTTAACTTTTAATTTTATTGTCGTCCCACATTTTAATACATGTTTTGGCACCAATCCTTTGTGCTCCTTTGTCGACCACTCAAAATATCTATAAGCTGAAATTCCATACCAACATATCATTCTCTTGTTGGGAACATACTTGAGGCTAATCCCCAGGAAAAAGGATTGACTTTTGCATTATCGTGCTGTGTGAAATATCCCTGGATGAAAACGTTCATCCATACATGTGTGCATATCCCCACATTCAGTTGAGAGAATAGTGTTTGTTCATGATGGACTCACCATTATAGGATACGGTAATAAACAAAGCTGACCCATGTCATATATCCTAACGATGAGGTTTCGAGGTTTTCGCTGATGGTATTCAGCAGAGCTTAAGCATTCTTTCTCTCTTCCCGGAATACGAGGGAAGCTGGTTGCATTGAAAAAAGGCAACAATCTTCCACTAAATAAATTCCGAAGAACCTTCTTGTGAAGAAAGTTTTTCTTCTTTTTGTGTGAGGCAAAATTGTTTTTTATTTGTGTCTGCTGGTCGTGTTTTATAGAGGATTGTTAAGGACTTATATATTTTATGGAGGTTGGTAATAGGGAAAATTCTATTGAAAAATTTCAATAAGGATTTTTTAATGACAGGTTCAAGTTATTTTAGCATTTCCTCATCTCAATGGTTGTTGGAGATTGATGGAATACTTTTTTCTATTTATCTGAGCTGTTTCTGCGATGTTGAAAAATAATGAAGTGGGCAAAATGGTATTGTTTGAAAGAAAATACAAAAGTAAAGTGAAAATTTATTGGAACAATAGGAAATTACTTACTTTAGAGGGTCAAAAAACACCTTATTTTCACGAATTGATTTTATGTACTATAAAAAGTACTTATAATTAGTAAGAACATCAGATGCCAAGTTTTTGATGGACTTTAATTTATGTCGCCTTGTCTTGTGACGGGGGAGGGGGTTGATGTTTGTTCAATTACGCATTGTCTTGTTAAAATTGTTTTTCCTAGTTTACAAATCAACGAGTTTCGATCAAAGTTTATTTAAACACGTGATTAATGAAGGCTAATGACAATATACTTTTGGACTCAGTGTCCTGTTTCCCCTACAACCGTTGGAGGCGCTAGTTAGTGAGACTCAACTAATCAAGAAGAAGTTGTTCTCAGCTGTCCTCTTTCTTTCCTCATCGCCGTAAGCTCGATTTTTGTTTCAATTCCTAATCATCTGGCACCATGATTCAGACAACTGTAGCATAGCAACGATGCCACTTAAATCGGTATCCTTAGTCGGTAGTTTCTAACCGAACCAAAACTGAAAACCTTTCCTTTGTTGATTGATTAATTTAGAAAATTCAACAGACAGCTGTTTCGAGACTTAATTTATCCCTTCTTCAGGATGGGGAATCGCACTGACGTCCTCATGGCATTCCCGTTATCACAAAGAGTGTTTTGCTGCATGTTTGATTGGCTTAAGACACAAGAACGCGACTTGCATCGTTGTCTTTACAGATCGAGCTGATCACTTTCCAGAGGGAACTTCGCTGCTCTATAGCCCGCTGACCGAGTTATTGTTGCCTTTTCACTATCTTTGGGGCTGCCTAGAGCATCGGTTTTTTCTTGGTCTAGGATCAACGTATGCTTGGCTAGTTACATCATTTTTAGCCCATTTTTAACCGTGCATTGTCCACCTCGTCATCCCTCATCCACTGTTATCTTGTAACTAAGTAACTCAACTTAATAACTCCAACATGGCTCCGTCCCTCAATTGAATAAGAACAGTTACAGCAGTTTTTATGGCTGATGCCGTCTACCTCTACAAATGGCGAACTATCCACATAAATGCACATATACCTGTTGCACAGAATTTTAGTCTTAGTCACATGACATTTATTTTAACGTACGTTTTCTTTTCTCCTTAAAAACATGTAAATTGCATCACAGGTGATTCCAGTTTTTTTTAGAACATCACTTGTAACATATGTGCTTTTAACCCATTACCTTTCAAATTACGTTAAATGAAATTTCTCACCACCCTTAATCTTTTAGGGGTTGAACGCATAAGAGTTACTCAAAAAAACACGCAAAACTCTCAGCCATTTACAGTAAAAAGCATTTTGTTAAACATGGCGTTCATCGCTGCCATTACAATTCCCATAATTCCACTCAATCCATCTGCATCCATCAGGAGCAACTTTATTTATCACCTTCAACGCGCTCGACTTAATTTTTTATGTTTCCCCAACGTCAAGTAAGTAAAAACGGATAAAATTTATGGCCACATGAAGCCTGCATTGCAGTTTCCGTATCATGAAAAGATTCCGGGAAGCACTCTGTATTCTGACCTCTGAGTCGGGATGATTCTGTGAGTGTGATCCTGAAATTGAAGTATCGGCTATTCAAATGGAATGAGGATTATATATTCTCATATAGTCATAAATATGTAATTTTTCATATGAAAATTTTAATTTTGGTGAAAAATGCTCAACGTTGATTTCGCTTGAATATTTCTGAATGGTAAGGATTGAATCCTGTAACGGAACTATAAAATATTTTATATGCAGGAAATGAAGTGTTAAGTTAACAATTATGCTTTAATATAAACGCTGGAATTGAAGTTGAATATCGAATGATTTTCAACAGTAGATTACTAGGAACTGTGATCAATTCTTTTTAAAAAGTGACCAAGGTCCTTATCATTGGATTTATTGGAGATGAAGCTAGGATGCTTGAAACCAACGTCTAGTTTTGCTGAACCGCGACTCAGAAAAAAACGATACAAGTCCCGTCTTCTCGAGGGTGACAGGTCTGGAAAGGGGAATTTGAGATAAGTTCGATTGGAACTAACTGGTCTGAGACCAGATGAAACCAGGTCTGCAGGATCGTCTTCAGTTCCAGCTGAGCTATGGGTGAACAATTAAGGTTTTTTTTCTCACTCCGTTGTAGTTTTTCATCAAAATTATGAGGACTGGTATCAGAAGTTGTAGAGGTGGTGGGAGCAGTAGCCGTTGAGTACTCAGTGTACTCAGGAAGTCACATAGTCCCTTTGGAAACGATTTTTCCACTATAGCAACACGGTTAAACTTTTTCTTTTTCATAACAAGAAAAAATTATATCGAAGTTTTGAGTACGTTTCAAAATATTTTTTCGTGTGACATTGAGAACCTTGTAATGTGAATCAAACAGTACTGATGGGGGAGCTCTTTTAAAAACTGTGAGCTAGAATGAAGTGACAGACCCGCTTGGGCCATGACAGGGGCTTAGTGCTCAACTTCAAGGGAATATTTTCAACCAATAATACCTTCCAGAATGTGAAAAGATTGCAACTACTGCCAGGTACCCATACTTGAATTCTTCTTCCAAAGGTTATGGAGAAAAGACAGGAGTCTCTATTGAATTATATAAGGCATGGATTTTTTTTTAAATCCTTGAGTTTTGCTTGAAGATCATAGTACAAGAGTATTGGATCTGGACACAGGAGTCTTTCGAAATGTAGGAGCAGAGGCGAAAATGTTTGTAGATTGCACCAACATACTCTTCTAACCCCCTCCCCCATCTTGGTACCTTCTTGGAAGGTACCAATAAATAGAGAGTTTGCCTCTTGAGAGTAGAAAACGCGGAGCTTAAATTTGTGATGGGAAGCAATGTCAACCGTAAACAAAGCGTGAGCTTGGTGGAGCGCATCTCTCGTCAGTGGCTTGGTGTCATTGTGGTATCACATGTGCGATGAGCCAGTTATTTATTTCATTGCAGACGCAGCTGTCAAACGGTTATGGGTGCTTTCAGTCTTAGGAATTTCACGCGTGTTCCAGCCAGGTAGTATAGTG
This sequence comes from Stratiomys singularior, assembly GCA_954870665.1. NCBI lineage: Eukaryota > Metazoa > Arthropoda > Insecta > Diptera > Stratiomyidae > Stratiomys > Stratiomys singularior. The sequence continues at coordinate 3,655,207 of OX940881.1, read as the reverse complement.
TGTGGGATGTTGACAATCAAAAGAGAATCAAAATTCAAAGAAACCAAAATATCAAATAACATGGTTGGGCTCCTTTATCAAGAAGTGTATCTTTGTTTATTTTTCTGAATAGAGGGAAGATACTTCCTCAGTAAAATCTTCATCTCTCCCTTGTAAAATTATTACTCTTATTATATTTATTTTGATTTGAATTTATTCATTTACGACCAAATGTAAACATCAGTCGTCTATATTTCACAGTTTACAGTCTTCCATTCACCAGGGCTTTTGCTGCTTGCCGTTCAGACTTACTACAATAAAATCCTGTATAAAATAATTTCTCGATCGAAACAGCAAAAAGCTGAAGAACAATTTATTACAAGTTTTTTTTTTCAACAGTAGGAAAGTATCGATTTATTCCGAATAAATAATGCCAGCACTTAACAAAATGTTCGTCCACTTATTTAAGGGATTCTCCGTATTCATGCACAACCATGATACATATCGTCCTGCCTTTCACACTTACCACGCTAAATAAGTGTCCGCTGTAAAGTTATTTGAATTTTATGTAAAAATCTTCACACTGGTTTTCAACTTTCCGGTCCGTTTGTCTACTGTTGGTGGATGCCCAACCAAAAAACAAAACCAAGCAACAAAAAGCAGAAAATACCATTAACACGATACAATATTGGCACTGAGCCTAAATATTTTTCTCGCCATTATTGCAAATAAAATGCCATAACATTCAGATACAAGGACATTGTTTAGTAGTGGAAAAGAATTCATTTGATGACAGTCAGTTGAAATCGCTCGATATAACCCGCGATGCCAAGTTTAATTGTTGATATCCGACTTTTAATTACTTTAAAGTGTTTTATTGTTATGCGATGGTTTTTGGCGAGTGGTAAGTTATGAACTGTAAGGACTGACGTTTAGAGAAAATTTTTGAAAGTATTGCTTCCAATTAGCTAGTTGTGATGACCATGAGGAAGACCGTAGAGTCACAAATTCAAATAAATTTAGAATGTTGAAAAGAAATGAACCAAAGACATAAATCGTAACTTTACAATAATTATTTCAACTCCACCCTTTTTTGGAACTCATATCCTTTGATTTGAATTATGCACATACCCTTAAATTTTCTTGAAATCTGACAGATTTTCGGGAAGTCGATGAAATATTTTTGAATCAGTTGAAACGGAAAAGAGTGTTAAAATTGTTTTATATCTACTTCTATCCTCAAAGGATCCAATTACGTCTCGTAATTCCAAGATTAGATATAACCGACACAGTCAAAAGTAGATCAGGGAGAAGCCCAGAAAAGCACAGAAAACGTAATCAGTGAATTTAATCAATTTGACCCTTTCTTTGTGTCCCGTTGAAAACTACCTTTATAATAAGAAGGAAGAGAGAGGGGGATCTGTTCAGAGTATATTCCAAAGGCTCTTACTAACCGCGGCGAGCATCTAAAACCGTCAGCTATTAAAACTGTTGACCATAGCATAAAATTCGATGCTGAACGTTTTTCATGACATCTTTTTATATAAAAATTCAGTATATATAAACATAAAGTACAAACAGAATTAGAACGCGAGTCTATGAAAATCTGTAGCTGTCCTGAAAGCATACAATTGTCACCTCAATTCGCGAGCAGGCGAATTCAATCACTGGTGTGGAGTACATGACAAGTTTTAGAAGCCTGTAGGCAGACTTCTTTGATTGTCAGTCCACTGCTAAAAATCCTATTATGAATAAATGTCATAATCAGAGTGACTTGGTTACACAAGTTTACAAACTTGGGTCAACTTTTAAGACCCGAACAGAGTGGAACGATTTTGAACGCTATTTGACGCCTTCAACTCAGATCTTCAATCGGTATGTCAAGATTGGTACTTGTATTCAAGTTCGCGCATGTTGGCAGTACTGCGCTCCTGCAATGAGTAACCGCATTCATTGAACGTCATTTCGAATTTGTTTTCTCCTGCAATTGTACTTTGAGACGTATAAAAATAGAGAAAAAACGTTGCAAAGTCGATTCAAAGTGTTTTTGTTACGTTTGTGTATGTTAAATTTGTGTTGTGTTTGCAGAGCGTACAAAAATCATGACAAATGCACTCAAGATGCGCTTTTCAGTACTTTTTACAGTACAAGTTTTGCTGTAGTAAACAATGGCAAGCCTTGTATACCGAAGTTTTTTGCCTGCAGAACAAAGCTTCACAAGTGAATCAATACCAGTAACATTACGTGTCAGAACCAAAAAATGCATTTTTCTGTAAAACGTTATAAAAAAACTCCACTACCCGACCTCCTTTTTAACAAAAATTTCAAGACCGTTCTTAACAGAATCAAGGTATTTTCGGATCAATTTCAGAATCAACTTCATTCAACCTGACAGATGTAATTCATTTGCTGGTTATGTCATCATGACACATCGACATGACATTTTTTGCCTGGAACACTCGTAGAAGGACAAGGGTTGATAAGACGATGCTGAAATTCGAGTAAAATTTTATTAATCGATGATAACGAGAGTAACCATCGATTAGAAAAAGTGAGAGCTTTCCTGCTTTCGCAATACATACAATCATTTTTTTTTCAGCAAAAATAATATTTAATTATGGAAATCAAAAGAGGAAGCTATTCCCATAATCTCACAGCAGACTCAATCCCAAACAATATTCAAAATTTCATCCGGATTTCAAATTTACAATGGCGAAAAACAATTCATTACAACTGATTTCAGAGTGTTCTTTGTCCTGCTCATGCCATACAAAATATGAACTCATACCAATAAATCATAATTCCAATAAAAGAACATATTTCCCAACTGTACCAACACTTGACTGGAAATTTCCACCCGCGAGACTCATTTAAGAGTCTATTCAACGTTTTTTTATGGTTTAAAGAAAATTTCTGACTGTTCAAATCCCGGTCATTCCTTACTGTCACCGAATGTCTTCAACTTTCCACGTATTTTGTCAACATTCGTCCTTCTACATGTCCTTGCCATACAAAAAACGAATAATAAACAGTTGAAGATTTGTCACCATGACAGTGTTGTATTATGTGTCAAGTGGCTCCTTAAAGAGCTCTTTAAGCCTGTGGAAAAACTTGCTTCATCTTTTTTTTTTCTGAGCGCCAGAAGTAGATAGAAGGAGAGACCATGAATGAGGGAGTCAGGGGATTGGTTCTTTCCATTTTAGATAGCTTAGCGCACTGATTACAGCTTCGCTGTCATATATGAGTAGTTTTTATGCTTGCAGTTATCCTCGTTAGGTGGTATCACCTTAAGGTGAATGCGACCAGATAAAAGTAATGTTGAAGAGCTGTAAACGGCAAGTGTTTTGCCACTTAGCTATTTCTTTTATGTGGCCAGCTCAGCACTAAAGTGTCTTTTGGGCATTGATTAAGTTTTATAGTCGGTGCATACTCAGAGTGAGATAATCCCTTTGTTTGCAACATGGTATAGTTTTTTCCAATTTAATTGAAAAAGGAAGTGCATTTGTATTTCATGGTGATTTACCTGCTTTAACTCGTTGAAAAAGCAACAATGATGAACTCAGGAATGTATCTCATAAAACCAAAGCTTATCACTTAAGGACTCCGGATTATTTTTCAGTTGTTAAGCTGAATACCCGTTTTGCTGTTTCCCATGTCAAAAAAAGAATTCAAAGGACAAAAATTGTCAATATTGATGGTCTAGTGTTGTGACTTTGAGGTCAGGTCTCAGGTTGTAGTTACAACTTCTGTGATAGTAATAGTCTGAGGTGATACTAGAAGTAGTAGTAGTAGTAGTAGTAGTAGTAGTAGTAGTAGTAGTAGTAGTAGTAGTAGTAGTAGTAATAGAAGTTGTTGTTGTTGTTGTTGTAGCACTAGCGAATCCTCGAATATGGAACACGGGGCTGTTTTCTTTACTTGGCACGTATGATTTTCCTTAATCAGGCATCCTATCCAGACCAAAGCTGGTTGTGTATCCTCTGTTCTCGAAGGATAAGCTGTCTGATGATGTAAAAACCTGGGGTTGTTCCTTTTGTAGAATAAGGCTTGGTCATTTTGGTTGGTTTCAAATTGTTTAAGGATTATTCATGCTTTGTAATAGAGCTCGCAATGGGAGAAAAACTTGTGATTTTCAATGGTTAGAAGTTAACAGCTGAGATCAAGAAAGAAAAAAAAAAATCCATTATGCAGTTTTATTTCAGGGTAGAACTCCGTGGGAGTCCATTCAAATATCAATGGCTCCCTACATATTGCTTCGGCATATCCTTTTTCTTATCGAAATTCTGTTGCTCTGACTGTTAAATTACAACGTATTTCCTTCAAATCCACATTGATTTAATTTCATTGATTTATATTTAAAACTCCGCTTTTTTCTTAGAAATTTGTGACAAAGTCCTTTTCTTAGATTCCTATCATATCGGGACGAATTATGAACAAGATTGTAATGACCGTTTTTAATTATACTTAACAGTGCATGTCATTGAAAAATAAATACTTAATGAGATGAAAGAAAAGGACAAAGTACCTTTCAAATGTCCTTTTTTTGAAATTATTTAAATTTTAGAACAGTTATTTTGAGTAGCATGAATAAAAGATTGTTTCAAAAGGTTTACTTCCCTCCCCCAAATACAGACATTAATTAAAATTGCAGGGAATACATTTCAAACAGTTCTTTCTTTAACAATCAACAATTAGACCTTATAAACGTATTCCATATCCCATTTAGCTTCGGAAAGAGTTTTAATGAAACGAACATGTTGCGGCATTATCTTGTGTTAACTCACTTAAAATCCTGAAACGATTCAGCTCTGCTCTAAGCCACAGCTCACATGACTTTTTAATGAAGCCAACAAGGAAAATCGTCCTAAAGCACGAAATGTCAATCCTTTCACTGTTCGTAGTGGTGGAGAGTTCGAGGAAGACGAGAGTGGACCAACAATCTCAGTATGTTCTGTTCTAAATTCAATAATGGATGGAAATGAGATCATCTTGTTGCTTTTTTGGAAATGCTGGTTTTTTGGCTCTCTGGCTCTTCGAAAATTGATTCAATAAAATGCCGGTGGTCATCATCCTGGCTGCAGTCTATTTAGGATTGGTGTTGATGAGACTTTTGATTTTTTAAAGGAAGTCTAATACAACGTAAGTGATGGCATTTGTTATTTCGCTGCTGAGTGATATCAGAGGTTATAGAGAGAAATTCGTCTAACTTAGATGTAATATAACAAATAACGATCATGAATGTCAGGATGAACTTTGATACCTGATAAAACAGCTTTGGAACCGTATTTTTAGGTATCATTTTTTGTTGTTGATAAGCAGCCTAGCCCGAATGATATTGATGATATTCCTCTCAAAAAAGAATTGATGCAAAGCGTGATTCTGTCATCGTTCCTTTTTTTTATAAAACTTTGATCTGGAAATGCATCTTTTGTTCCCTGATCCCATCCGATCAAATACTTGATGCTCTGAGCCATAGGGTCAGGAGTCTATATTGAGGAAAGAGATCCTGCACTGGACAAGTGGTTACAATGAATCAAGCACAGTGGTAGTAATCAGATTGTCCTTTGGAAAGCCGCGAACATCACTAAAAAGGACCTGAACGCTAAAAAGAAAAACACTGACAGAATGCAAACATTAAAACTGAATATGGCAAAAGAGCCTGCCAACGCATACTATCAACCAATAGTTACCGAGAAAATTGGCAGTTTGAGTTCAAGGGAGCTGTAATGCTACCTGCAGTAGGCGAAGAGAAGGACCAAATTCAAGAGGATAAAGTGGGATGACACTGCCTAAGTCCCTTGCATGACATAAAGCTCCAAACTTGAACGAGGGGCTTCACTTTGATGTAATAGAGGACAATGCCGTTATCCATAAATATAAAGAAGAACTTCTGCATTAGAACTAGAAACGATACAACAAAATGACTGCCTTGGCATCAGAAATGCTATTAGACCTACACAAACCACTACAAAAAAGAGAATACTCAAACTTTTATGACTCAATACTTGTTTAATAAGCAAAGAAGCTTATTAAACAGCTCTTCAATCGCAATCACTAGCAGCTCAAAGATAATATGCTATGTGCCTGCCATTAGTATGGCACCACGCCTATTTGGTACGAGTTCTTACGCCCTGAGTGTCGGACTCCCTAAGGGAATGACATTACTGACTAAACACCTCCGCTGTCACACTGAGAACGTAGCCGGGAACTGATTGTTACATTATTTCGGACCAGAAAAATCCCGCTTCCAGCAGGGATGGATGGGAAGGAAGAGGATTGCTGTCAGAGAGCCTTACCCTTTACTCTGCCCAGCCAAGCGACCCATGGTGCACTTCTTTACATGATGAACCGCCTGCGCGGAATGGGAAACACAGTTCGAGATGTCTTTAGATGTCAAAATCTTTAATGTTATATTTTTTCGAGAGAGCACGCCCGTTTTCTCGGGGAGATGCAAACAAAGCCCGGTTAATCTTTCGCATGCAAAAAAGGTGTGACAAGAAAAAGGCTCTCATGCACAGAGTTCGCTTCCTGTTTGGATGGATCAGTGTTCATAAATTATATCAACTTCCCGAGCCCAAATAAAATTAATTTTTTTTATGAAATTCCAAAATAAAAACTTCTTATAAACCACTACAATTTCTTGCAGTTGATCAGCTTAATAAAACTTTGTGGAAATCAGATTTGCCGTAAGAACATTTAGTAAAAAAACAAAATTCAAATTAATGTGAAGCACGAGCTCCGATTTGCATAGCATTAATGTAGTTATTCCTTCCCTTTGCGTTCCACGTCTTGTCCAATCTGAAAATCCAAAGGAAAAGAAAGCAAATGCGTTGAACAAGTCTGTGAAAATTTCGATTACTTAGAAAAAGTATTTACATTATAATAAAAAGTTGTCTATGAAAAATTCATTACTGCACAACGAAAACAGATGAGCCGACGACGGGATTTCTTTCCGGAAAATCCCAAGACTTCCTTCTGTTTGCACGTCTGCCAAACATTGCTTATGCGTCGGTAGCAATTAGCCTAATCCGATTTATCTCAGGTTGCGTTGGGATAGTGCGACTGAGCTAGATTCCTGGAATTGTTAAAATATTCATTTTAAGACAGCGAGGACTTTCGTCAGGTAAAGTCGTTGATATGGATGTCCTTCACGATGCAGAAATCCGTGCCGGTAAAAGACTGCGCAAGGCCCAAATTTAATTATCATCCGAGTTTGACATTTGCGCCTAAGTCTTATTCAATTTGTGTTAGAATTTTCCTTCCAGACAGAGCACACGGAAAATCCCCGTGATGAAAATTGTCACTTTATCTTTTTTTCTTTTGGTTTAGCAAATTGCTGACTCGACAGTGCTAGCGTTTTACTGACACCTTAATACACCAAGTAAGCAACAGTATTAGCCCGAGAAACTTTTCGTATTGCATTACGTTTCGTACGTTTTATCTGAAGGATATAGGCTGGAATTGTTCCTTTATCCTCAAATTTTTATATTTCAAATCGACAATTCCTTCAGCATAGATCACAGTGGGACCACAAAATATTTTTTTCCTGTAATAACCCAACAGGCAAGCTGCAAAGTAGGGATGAAAGCTTAGTAAAAATCTTTCACGGATTTCATGGACTTAATAATCGACTTAAGTTTTGAGTTGAAAAGGAAGAAGAAGAAAAAAAAGGAGGAAAAAAGGACGAGCGTTGGAGATGGTAACAGTTCAACGTTGTTTATGGATTTTGTCACTTTCTATTACGGCGGACCAGGTGGACAGAAGTTAGAGCCAGCAGTTTCACGAAGGAAATATGCTTTTATCCGTTGAAAGGATTTAATCAGATTTGTCGTAGGACAGCGGATGAAAAATAATCTACTTTGATAATGGATTTCGTCGGAAAAGATAATGCTGGAAGATTTGTTATTTGGAAAAGTTTTGAAATGTTAATTTAAGACACATTATACAGGCTAGTCAAATTGTAGATTCCTATTTTTTAAAGGCGGCTTGAGGAGAAACTGGTATCTTTGCGAAGTATTTTAAATATCTGAAGAACTACGACTTGGATGTAAATATACACACCGTTTGAGGAAGACAATTTACCTGATAAGGGAATAAAGCCAACAACAACAACAAAAAAACACGTTCGGTATCGTCTTAGGCTTATTTATCATCGTTCATATTAACTCCTTTTTCGAACTTTGAAATGGAATTAAAAATTTGAATAATATTTAAAGTGGAATATAATTCGGCCCGGAAGTTTTATTAGTTAAACGATCATAATTCGAAGTATTGTACATAACTCGATCTTATTTTTCCGTTTTTTTGTGGAAATTGTAAACTCCATCTCGAAAAAATGTCTCATCTTTTGCAACAAACCCAGTTTGGAGGCCATAAGTGAGTTTTGCGAACATAGATGCCCAGTCAAATCGTTCTTTATCTGTTGATCAAATTAGTTATCGGAAGGGTCTGTATTCGGAGAATTTGGCGGACTATCGGCATTTCAGTGTCTTTTCATTTCTTTTTATTTGCTTCATTGCTTCGCTTTTGAATCATTCCCATGGATTTCAATTTTTACAAAAATATTTGCCCTGATTATCATTCGTCTTGCAGGCACTCTTTGATTCAAATCTTTATCGAAAAATCATGGCCCTAGACATGTCATTTAGACGTAAAATTTTGACGTTTGATCCATTTGATGATCAAGCAAAAAGCACTCAACAAAAACACTCTCTACTCAAAACACTCACAAGCGAAATTATTTGAACATATTTGTGACTTCTTTTGCTATTACTTTTTTTTTATAAATTCAGCGTTCTATCCTCGTTGAGTAGCTTATGATATAAATCGTGGTGAACGATTGGTTCAATACAGATTCAGAACAGGAGCGCATAGAAAAGCCACCTTTTATTATCGATTTTATTGCTGATCGAACAAGTGTTACTCCGAAGAGAAAATGTTGTCCTTTCTCTGGCCGCCTATCTTAGATAGAACCAATTGAATCTGATTTGTTTTCATATCATTTGACAGATAACATTTTCAATCACTTTCATATTTTAGGGGTTGCGATGGGTGACAACAGTTGAAACGTAGAAGCTAGATATTATTTATTATAAATAATCGCTCACAAATAAGTGAAAAGAAAAGTAGGTGCATGTAAAAAATTTTATTTTTAGCATGGAAAAATATTTTTGAACCGCTAAAAAATATTCAGTTTCTGGTGGTAACGCTTAAGGTCGACAAGTGAAAAAGAAAAAAATCCAAAGGTGGAGCGACCACCAACTGTGGAGCGACCATTTTTTGCGGAATTTTTTTATGATGTCTTCAAAGAAACTCAATAAAGATTGTAATTAAAGTCTAGACCAAGCTCTGGTGGTAAATGGACCTTGTTGGAATAGTCAAGGTCATAGAATAGGTTCGAGAAACGTAGACATTTACGAAAGGATTGTAAAACTGACTTTTTTTTTAAACAACTGATCTTTTCAAACTGGAGACTATTTCGAAACATTAATTTCGCAAAGGCCTGGTGAATCTGATTCAGCAATGAGTTGAAGTTTCTTTATAAAAGGCCGGAATGGTCCATCTACACTAGGCTCAAAAAGTCCTATCAAACGAGCACCAGGATCAAAATTCTTTAATGATTTTTGACGGGATTGACTGAGAGTAATGGAAAGAAAATACTTGCAGGATGCAAAAAGAAGAAGGTTCTTAAGCATACCTAACTGAAAATGTTATCACTAGACGAAGCAAATGGGTGCGATTTATGCAAAAACCTGGGTTCTGATTTGGACTATGATCCTATAATAGACAGTGCAAATGCATATTGCTCTTCTTGCTAGAGATTTCTTACTCTAATACGACAAAGGTTCACCGATTGAATGGTTGGTCACCTCATATTGCTATAAGAATCAGACAGTCTCGGAAATAGGAAATAATTTCGTGAATCCTGTAAACTATAAAGACTAATACTGAAAAATAATGTGTGATAGTTTGAAAAAATCTTCGCAAGAAAGAAATAACTTAATTTGAATTTGCAGAAGAGATTATGTAAGATAGAAACTCGTCGCGAGGACGAGAAAGATATGATGATGATATGAACAAAGCAAAAGCTGTTCTGGTTAGTACAAAGAATCCTTCAGCGGAATCCTGCCAAATGAAATCCTTCGAATCAACAAATCGCGAGGTGGTATCATCCTTGCAAAAATAAAGTTGGTAGAGGTGAGTGTTCTTCTTACAAAAATAAAACCTTGATCTGATATACTCGAGGACTAGGACAGGTGAACAATTATCTGATCAGCCACAGATTATGAAGGAATCCAAATTGAACCAATGTGACCAAAAGAAATGAAGGGGCAGGTTGTTTTATTTCACTAGCGAAAGATATTCTCGGTATCACCAACAGAAGGCACTCTCAGTCTCACCAACAAGCCGTTCTGCACAGCTGTCAGTCTGTCTGTCAGCAAATTGTTGGACCATAAATGAAAATATGGTTAAAATATGCGTTCATTAACAAAATAAAATTTGTCACCTTTCAAATATCAAATTTCATTCTAACTTGTAACTTCGCCAGACTGAAAAACTCCACAAAAACAGGAAAATAGGCACTACTTATAATCAAGTATTCTTCTGCATTTTCCTGCTAAAAGATTACGTTTTTCTCTCCATTTGCATAACTTTGGACTGCTCAGGATTCGCCTTTTCATATCATCCCAATGAGAATAAATCTAAATATGCAAATCCTTGACATATGTAAATCACTTAAAATAAATGGGGCAACTGTACAGTATGAAGCAGAATGAGGATAGCATAAAAGTATGAAATCACTTCTGACCGAGCGCTAGGATAAGTTTCGTGAAAGGAAGGTTTCATGAAGTAGAGACATAATTTATGGAAATATTATTCTTACAGCTTTTCTTTCTGCGAAAATGTTGTCATAAACAAACGTATATTTTCAGCATGTTTTCAGGCAAATGAATTTGATTTCGCTTTGTATATTACATTGCGAAAGTAATTACTTTCTGTTTGGCTCGGAATTTGATACATCTTCCCACGAAGGATAACAGCATCGAAAACAAGCATTCTGGAAAACTGTCGCGCAACGTACTAGCGTATTCCACATAAAATGTTTCAGTGGTTCGAATTGGATGAAAACGTGCGGGAAAATCAAATGAGCCGTTAATAAAGCCATGATGGCTGGCTGCCTGGCTGCTTGGCTACAGGACTCTAGAAAAGCAAACAGAAAAAAGGACAAACGTCATGTGCTCGCCTTGAAATTGTGTTGGCACCACCTATGAGATTAATCACTAACAATCAATTACGGGCTGGGTAGTAGGCAATCGATAAATGTCGTTGGCATTCCTTCCGGCAAATATCTACGTATAAAACATTTAAGCCAGCAAGGAGGTGGTGTTAATTTATGGCAGTCGGTTTCCGCCCATTCATCATTTTAGATAATAATAAAATTTTGCCTAAAGTGGTGTTATCCGATATTAATGCGTTTCGGATCTGTGGTTCAAACTTGTTGTTTTGATAAGGACGAGCATCACTTCGATGGGATCAATAGTGAAAAATGATTCGAATGGAAATGAATGTTGACCTCTTTTCCATAATCTGATGGAAATATATATGGCATAAATGAAATAAACAACACTATGTGATTTGTAGATACATGAATGATAAATTTATGTATCAAACACCAGTTACAAGGGTGTCGCTCGAATTTTTTGCTTGGAGCGTCTGTTTCGTCTTGTTCAAATTGCTGAAATATTTTCGAAAATATTCAAATTTGCCAGTGAAAGCCTGTAAAATATTCATTTTTGTCAATACGGAAATGAATAATAATATTTTAATTTGGCGCCTCTCTGGTGCCCGTGTTTTTTATGTCAAATCATTTTGACTGGTGAAGTGTATGAAGTTTGCCACTCTGAATAAGTTCATATCTGATATTCACTCTATCATTCAGCATTTGAAATCTCTTGACAGATGGCTGACATATTGTCACGCTTCTAATGCGGGGTGACAACATACGTAACAATCATATCTTGAAGTCTGTAATCAAATCTATTCATACATAATATTATATAAGCGGACTCGTCGTGACCTTTTGTGTAGTTTTTTCGGACTTGATTCTTAAAAAGCAAAATAATGAAGTATTCTGAGTGCAAGTTTAGTGATTTGTTTACACACCACACGTGCTTAGGAGCGAAACGTCAACTTGGGTTATCAAATCATGTGGTGGTAGCAAACTATACATCTAAATTGGGCTAATCCACTTCCTGTTCTATAGAAAGCTGTGGGGTAACACGGTTGCTGTTGATTGCTGTTGAAGCGTAGGAAATCGTTTTCTTGTAATGGCGTATACCTTATAGCGTTTGTAATAACGCCCCTATATTGGTTACACTTTTTCACCAAGATGCAAATCGTTAACACTATCATAGATATGCATATTTTTATCACTGAAGTGATAAGAGCTGGTTTTGAAAATAAACCAGAGAAGATCTTAATTTTAAAATTACATTAAGGCTTTTCAGAAGAATTTCTTTTAAAGGCAACAACTTTGATTTATAAAATATTAAAAGAGTAATCAGCATTTTCATATATTTAGAGGAAAAAATCTTGAAGATTGTTTTAACAATGTAGCATTACATGATAGTGAGAGCCATGTGCTGTGATACAAACGTGTGGCTATTTTGACAATAAAGAAAAAAAAATCATTTGATCATTTTCATGTTGATATTAATAAATTATTATTCACATTCGGGAATTCAATTGCAAACCAAATGCAAAAACTAATGATAATTATTTTTGAATCCGCCATTTCCAACATATACTAATAGATGCAATTGTATCGCGATCCTAAAGGAATCGATTGCATTGGTGTTGTTGTGGTACGGAGAGGTAATCTCAATAATCTCAAATATTTCAAAAGATAGAATGGGTAGATGATTTGGAATACTGGTAGTAACATCGTGCATCTGACGGAAAGATCCGCAGGCGACGGTATGTACAGAAAGATCCAATATTGGTTTGAGGCTCTGTAAGCCAAGGATCTTGCTGTATGGATGATTCCCTTTGGACATTAGTAGGGAGTTGGTTTAGGGGCGTCACCATCTCAGAAAAATATTGTGAACTAAAAGATTCCTTTTAGGGTTTTCAGGCCTCAAGCAAGACAAGGATGACTGATTGTGGGATTCCGCGAGTATAGATTGAGCTCGGCAGAACAAGGTTTTGCGATTCCTCCAAGCGACTATTAAAGAGAAGAAAGAGAGCAGGGCGTGATGAAGAGTTTGAGGGCCTTATTGACATAGACAGATTGTCATAGAATACTGCATTCTTTTATAGGCAGGAAGTTTTGTTTACATTTTGACAAAGATGAGGTTTCCACTACTATATCTAAGATAAGGAAACCTGTTCTGTTGCTTATCCAAGTTCATTAAACTTATTTTAATTGACTTATTACTTTACTTACTTACTTACTTTAATTTAATTGATAAATTATAGAATTTTGGACATATAAGGCGCATTTTCGGAAGTGAAAAATGTGTAAAGTATAACACCGGTCTTAGAGTAACGATGAAAAATGACAGCAGGCGGTAAAACCATGTATCGCAGAAGGGAGCTGTCAAATTCTTGGCTTGCAAACAAGATGAAAATGAAAAGAAAATTGATTCAATTATTTTAAAGAGGAAACCTTATACAAAGAATGAAATGATTTCCTATTATTCTTGTGTTAATATGCTGGCAGACTAATTATCAAGACGAAATCTCCTGACAAAATTTTCATAACGCTTTCAGGAGATACCTTGATAGAAGTTCTTAACTGTGAAAATGAGAGGAAAACCTAAGCTTAGTAAGTCTAAGAGTTCATTTGTCACCCACCGAGTAGAGAAAACAAATGATAAACAGGAATGATAAAAAGTCCTTAGTAGTATTCCTAGCGAGCTCGATTGCTTTGGCTAAACAATGAACACGAAAACGTGATTTGCGATGTTGAAAAAATCTTTAGGAATGCCTTAGTCCACATAATCAAAACCTCAAACGATTATAAAGGATTCATGTAACACAGGGGAAATACCTAGTGACCATAGAATTGTAACCTCCCCTTTGTTTCTGCAGGGCAATCAAATGTAAAATTAAAGCATGTGCGGGCGCGAACGGCCGTTGCGTACGAAAAGATTAATTTTTCCTTCCGAGATGTCATTTTGACAGAGATTCTGGTTCAGCATTTCACATGGTATCATACATGGAGTAAAGACTAGAAACCTCCACAACTGAGGCAGTATTAACTTGAACATTCTCCCCAATCAATTATTAATTTAATTTGTAGTTTAAATATGCATGAGATGCTAATTTCCGATAACTGACTGTTAATATCAATTATTCAATACATCCTTTTCCCTTTGTTAAATTAAATAAAACATAATCGTGAAACAAATTACAATTTCAAACATTATTCACTTTAAAAATGCAATCATCATTCCATCGCTGTTATTACTCAATTTACAGACTATCGTTGAAACTATCTCAAATTCAGATCGCCTAAGTATCCTTCTCGCATTCACCCAATGTAACACAGGGAGGAATATTCCAATATAAAAGGATGAAGAGATAATTTAAATTATGTGGATTGAACAAGAGCAAATTAGACTCGGATAAATTGCTTCTAGTCTATATTGGTTTTACGCTTCGTTGAATTTTTTGATTAAACTTTACCGAACCAGCTCTAGAATGTTATTTTTGTAGTGGCCAACTTTGCAATTTCCATTATATGACATAACGGCCGATGTAAGTTTTAATGATAACTGGAGAAAGCATAAGAAGGAAGCTGGGATCAAATGTCTTGAAAAATTGTAGAAATAGGGAGGAGAGACTTTTTTCGGGAGGAGGTTTAAGGTTAGAATCAAAAAGAACAATGAAAAAAGCCCAGAAAGGAATTTCCCTTCTACTTGTTCAAAAATATAGAATTTATTATACGGTACTTATCCAGGAACGATTTTTCAAAAAAAAAAGTATGAAGTAATCAATTTTTGAGCTACGCAGGACGAGGCTTAAATGGTACTGTTTTTTTTTGATTTTTAGACCGCAGTGGAAGCCAATTTTGAGGCTTAAATGGTACTTCCCTAACGAACAGCGAAGAGGCAGAAATATTTGAGGCAATAGAGACCATGATGGGGTGTCAGTTGCGACAAGTCTAGGACTTAAATTTTCAAACGGAATCCTTTCCAAGCTAATTAGATGGGAAATGATGATCTGATGTTTTGCTGGAGATTGGACCCAACTGACCGGGGGTATAAAAGAAGTATCCCATATTGTTACTATGCACATTTCCGTGGAAAGGGAGCTGATAACAGCCAATACGAGAAAAATGCTGAGATGAAAAGTAGTCTGCAAGGATGCTGACTAATATAATCGACTAAAGAATCAGCTGCTCTAGAATTAAGCTCTACAATCTGCGTCGTAGGGGTTCGAACGCTGTAGATTCATTATACACCAATATCAAAAGCTTTTTAAAACCAATAATCATCTTTTAAGGAACAAGGAACCTGTACTGAGGTCTGTATGAATACATGAATAAAGAAATGGAATACTTGGTTGAGTCATCAATCATGGTTGAAATGCTGAACATTTACTGCAGCAACGTCGTAAACTGTAGAGCTTTAGCTGTGGAATATCATATATTACAACTGGAATCATATATTGCATCTGAAATTGATGAAGGATCGAAGTGACATTGATTGCTTGCAGTTGTATCTTTCCTAGATTAGTAGACTTCGTTCAATCCACCTTTCAATGGAAAGACCACGAAGTATGTTTTTGAGAGTGAAAGTTTCGTCCATGATTGCGAGTCGTTAGGAGAGTCAAGCGGTGAATGTCAAGGTAGAGCCTCCAATAGGTGATCAAAAACGCCGAGATCGTAGATGACAAAGTTAGCAGGATACTTAGAGGTGATGATGGATACGTGGTTGCCCTACCGAAAATACATTGGTAGAACATTTGACAGGGGTACAAGTTTCGGTCTTTAAAAAACACAAGTTAAATCGTTAAAATTTAAGTTAAGACAATGCCACTGTGGTTCTTACGCATTTTTTGTTCCTCCCTAACAATTGTTTGACACTCGTTTGGATCGAGCCCAAACCAGCCCAACTTATCTGACAGTGATTCCAGTGATTTAAAGGCATATCTATTTCCTTTCTGAAGGCCTGTACAACTCCTACTCATTGTGCTAATGACACTTGAAGTGGGTCCACTGTTGGTTTGTTTTGACTGCCTTTGACTGCTCTGGATAGCTCTTCCATTCTTCATTTCCTTCTACACCTCTATGTCCGGGAAACTGCACTTGTTTCACTTTCCTCTGGTTAATTATAGTTTGGAGTACCTCCCTCAGGTCATGTTTTAGGTTTGTGTTTTATTTGTCGCTGCAGTGGTATACTAGAGTGCAACCATTGAAATGAAAGAACCAAATTTGGCTAGGTAGATTGAAGACGAAGTTCTTTATACAGAGTCTTCATCAGGATAACGCATAGCGTGCTGTTTGGTGGGGGGGGGGTGGTTCTAACTTGTGTAATATAGTCTGATGATGTTTTGATGAACTCGGCGACTCAGAAAAAGGAAAGCCTACTAAAACTGACGACGAAACAGAGTGGACGCAAGCGGCCGAACGAACCAGGAAGGTAAACATGCAAAAATAAACAATGGCAACCGTCACTTGTTTGTTGTTAGGCAGAGTCATCAGCCAATGTTTGGATACTTGAGCTGAAAACGAAAAAAACCCTGGCAATATAATGGCCCTTTGGTTACAATCCAGGTAGATCAAATTGCTGGTGATTGACTACAATTTTTTCACCCTTAAATAGGGTGAAACCATCAAAAGCCAAATGACTTTTTTCTACTTCGAGTCTTATAAGTTTGGCATCACGAAGAAGGACTATTTTTTGTACGTCTTTTCTTTGCCATTTCGATTTACCGAGGCAATAATAACTGCATTGGTGAAATCGTATCCAATATCATCTCCGGGATAATTGAGGTTAAGACTGGATTTTTTGGTTTTTAACGGCTGTGGAAGCCAACTTTGATTTGGAGTAATGTCACAGTATGTTGACGGCAAAGAAATGGTTAGTATAGTAGGCGATGAATTTACTGATTCTTTACAGAGCAAAAGATTTGACGAACCATTGTTTTCCTTGGGTATTATTGCCTTGCAACCATAAGTTATCGGTGACAAAACAACATCAGTATGAATGATTCGGGTGGAAAATATCCGTATCGGAATATCGTGGGATAAATTGGACTATCTAATACGGGTATTGCCTCTTCGAGAGGTTGCTTGTGAACAGCAGGGTGTTCACAAACGCAAGTTGTAATTGACCAAAACTAAATTGAAGAGAGAGTCCTGAATGTGCAACCGCTAACAGTATGGTTACCAATCCCCATCGAGGTATAATAGAAGCTTTTAATAGAGAAAATCACTCGACACCATGCCTTTGACACTAGGTTTTAATCGTAGAAGGAACTCCAAGAACGTATAGAAAAGTAACAGGCGAAACCAATAAAACACTGTCTCCTTTTTTTTGTATTTTTGTTATTTTATTTAAATTTTCTTTTCTTGAAACTTGGAAATTTTTACATTTACTATTTACAGCCATTTAATTTAATTTAATTTAATTTAATCTCAATAAATGTTACAATAAATGTACGTATATATTTATATAAATTTTTCATTAAACAACTTTACAATGGTTTGTTTTTCTTTTGTTTTGTTTATTTTTAATGCATTCAATTTCAAGTTTTGTCCGCCTTACTATCCTTTTTGCATGGACATTTCGCATATATGAAGAGTGGGTAAGATACATTTTTGTTTCCTATTTTTCCTATTTCTCTTTCAAAGTTATTATCGTCGTTACATTCGATATAAAAGAAGTAAAGATAGGGTGTTACATAAATTCACGTTTCGTTCTGAATTTCATTGTAGTTTATTTTTAATTTATTTTAGTATCGATTTTTTGATAAGCTCTATCATAAAAACTGTATTTTACCATGTGAATCTTAGAACTATTTTTAAATGTTTTTTTTTTTCTTAATTTTTCGTTTCTGCTGGGTAGATTGAATTTTATTGAATTATTTTTGAGTTTAAGCGGTAGATTTTTCGGCGTTTGTTTAGATGGAAGGATTCGTTAATTATTTCAAATACACTTTACAAAACTTAAATATTCTTCTGTCCATTAACAATCCCACCTTATATCCTTAACAAAGAATTTTCGCATTAAATTTCGCGTGTAATGCATAACATTTTTTAATCGGTTTAAATTTTTACAAATTTGATTTGTGTGGTTTAATTCATTGCTAAAACATTTTTGATTTGCGTTAAAAATTCAACAAAATTATTTCCCTAGACTTGGAAAAATTAAAGCTAGAAACATTACGTTCAAACAACGTTTGCCACATTGCCCATAAAAATTAACCAAAAGGATCCTATAAATTCATTTAAAAGTTTAATTGTCGCAGGACATTAAAATCCTTTCGAGCTTGGCAGTTAGTTGTCGCTATATACAAATTTCTAATGGACATTTTCAACGAGTAAGGTAATCCTTCAGCGACTTAAGGGACTGTTTGAAAATAACCAGGACAATATCGACAATAAGAGCGACAAAAAAGGAGAGGAAAACGAAAGCGAGAAACTGAATTGACTATTGCTCGAAGGGACTGTAACCCTTTTTCCTATTTGAATAAATAAATACCACTTGACATTTTTTTCTATCAAAAGTTCCAAAAAGATTTGCTAAGTAGCATGGCAAAGTTCGCAAGGCTTTCTTCACTATTTGAATAGCATTGATATGAAAACGAGTAATAGATCCTTACTCAAAGTGTAGAGAAGTGGGTGGAGTTTAACTAGGTTTACTGGCATTTACTGGTATTTGAATTTGAAATGCAGAATCCTCTCTTGATTTCTTTTTTTCTTGGCTCGTGTTATTTGTTTTCAAAAATGAATTCTATCCAAGGCGGATTTGGTATGACAGTTGCTAAACAGGAGCGAATGCTAAGAGGTACTGATATGCGTTTGAATGGACAACAGCTGAATGAATATTTGTCAATATGTTAGCGGATTTGAAAGTGAAAGTTGCGGAATACGAAACATCCTACGAAGAAGTGAGATTGATCATCGAAATGCTTGTTAACTTGGAAACAATGTATTGCGGTTTTCATCGATTAGCGCAGTTTTAGGCCCGTGTCATGGCGCAAGTGCATACAGTGTTAACACTCATGGGTGGCTTCTGTTAAACAGAGATAGAAATAGCACATATTCACTTATTCCATTTTAGGCAAAAAGCTTTAAGAGGGGTTTTGTTGTCTTACTCAAAAATGAGAATCAGTTGACCACTTCAAAAGAAATTCTATTCATTTTAGGTGGATCCTGTTAGATAAGGAGTTTATTTGAAGTGTTGACGCTGATTGTAGCTATGTTGTGTTTATGCTGTCGATTGTTTTGTATTATCGTCTCTCATCGGATATTTTTATATGTGAAGGAAAGAGTCCAGAATCATGCTGAGCTGATATGCTTTCCTCGCTCTTTCTCTGCAACAATTATGGTGGAACCAGTATTATCAGTTCGGAGAAGATTGCTTAATGTATAAGAAACTCAACGTCAGGAGCAACTCGAACTCTGTGCCAAATTGACATGACTCCACATCTTCAACTCTTCAAAGAACCTCTGACTATAAAACCAGGATCTTTGCACTTCCAAATGGCCTGACGGCGAAGCTAATTATCACCAAAATCACAGCAGCAAAGAAAAGTGAACAAAATGAGACAGTCTGGAGTAGCATTTTTTATCGATGAAATGTGCAAAAAACTGGGAACTCATCTGCGATTAAGGAGAGATTGAATTTCTAGAAAGGATTCAAACGGGTTAGTTTTTGAAATTCCTCTAAAATCGTGTGGTAACGAACGCTCCAAAGAGATTAAAAATTTATGATGCAGAAGCGAATGGCCAAACTGAAACGACTGGATCGCGCAGTCTCCATTATACCTCTGAAGTAAATGGTCATCGGCTTACGACTTTAGTTTTAGTAAAAAAAAAAATATCAGAAAATTAAATGCCAATGCACATAATATTCGAGCCAGAAGGAAACTTAATCTGTACTTGGTAGACAAAACTGCGAAAACATCAGCATTTCTTTGGAAGAAGACGCGGATTATATATTGTAAATGTTAAAACCGATCGTCCGAGGCGCCATTAGTGACGCAAAACCCTTTTTGTAGAGGACGGTTGAACGTATTCACGCAAATGCTCGTCTGGTCGGTACTCTGGTACTCTAAAGTACGTTATATGCTGAATAAACTCGAAAAATGGTCTATGAGGGTGCCTTTAAGTCATTGTGTGGCCATCCACAATGACTGTTCAATGAGTGGAGAAACCACTGAAGCATCAGTAACAGTCAGACTATTGAGACGAGCGCACTGCGTTTGAAGTTTTGTTCGCTTTCGTTGACAAATAGAAGGAACTCTGGCTCATCATCAAAACTTTGTTACACTTGGGGAAAACTGTTAGGAAATTCATGAAAGTTCGATCCGCTTGGAGACATAACACATTTAAAGACAGCTCTTTTTTGAATACATCCAGAATGATGCAAGGATCGGACGATTGTTAACTTGCATCGAGTGCCCAAAAATTCATAGAAGGAAACTTAGAACAACATGTCGTAGCTGTTAACGAGTTTTCGATGCGTATGAGAAAAGAATCACATACCCAAATTAATGGTTCGTGCATAGAAGAGAGGGAAAAATGAGGGGAAGATCTATTGATCCATAAATCAAGAAACTGTCACATGCCCGAAACTGGATGACGTAATCACTAGATTGAGATCAGAGGACAGGATTAACTTACGCAGAGACGATGGCGAGGCAGTGGGCAGTTTGAGGGATAATGAGACTGATTTCCCTCTAGCGGCAAAATGTTCCGATTTCATACAAAGGACTTAGCAAACATTTATGGATTGATAACGTGGATGCCAGATGCTGATAATGTGCAAGAGAGTATGATAATACTCCAGATCCTTCGGCATGTGCAATGCTCATCTGCAATGCTGAATGCCCTAACAAACTATTTAATTTAATTTCCTCCGTGCAAAGTTTATTAAATGTTCAAGTCATATTTCCAAACTCTCATTATATTGCACTGCCATTAATATTTGAATCACTTATGCGCGCTTTTACCACGACTTGGAAGGCAACGAACAAATGCAATTTCAAGTCGTTTTCACTTTCTTCGTAGTTATGTTCAATTAGTGCCGGTGTGTCCTGAAATGGCCTTGCATTTACGTACACAGTAGCACGTACCACGGGTATATTGTCCTGATAACTATTTTCATTCAGCCTAAAGTCACGTTCGCAACGATATAAAAACATTTTACAGCAGCCGTTCACATCGAACAATGCTTCCCAGTAATGTAAGTCAAAGACGGAAAGGAAGACGATACAACTTTTCAGGATGCGCATCGATAAAACGTTTAGAAAATGGTTGATATTGTTTTGTTTGCTACTAGGAAAATCTTTTTGGCGTTTTTCATTTGATTTCTCTTTGTCATAGCAATGAAACACGTTTTTCGTTACGTTTTCCGTCAAATTTACCTTAATTTCGTTTGAATAATGAGTTTCGGGTGAAAAATTGATCCAAAACTTTCTGAAATATTTTTATGAGTATGAATTTTTCGCTTTTGGTTGTTTTCAGTATGTTTATCAATAATTCCTGTTTAATCACTTGATTTATTCTCAGAATACTGTTTATTGAACTGCTATCCTTAATCACGTTTACGTTTTCTGATTTTTGTTTTTACCTTTTTAAATTGAATAATTGAATGTATCCTAAATAACACTTGGTTTGAATCGTAGATTTATGATTCAATTTACCGCTAATGTCAGAATCTTGTAGCGTGATTTATGTTTCTATCTTTCGGAGGTGATACCTCATCGTTGATTGAATTGGTGTGGACTTCTTCGGGAACTGTTTTAAGAACGCTTCCAACTGGGGTTGAGCCCTGGAAAGAGTAAGATTAAATTAAGTATCAGCGATTTGATATGGGCAGGATATGCTGGTAAATTTTGTCTTCGAAATGTTTGTATGTGGTTTAATAAGTATGACCGAAGAAAATATCATACCCGTATTTCACTCTGAAAGATCGATTTTTATTTTCGCAAAAAAAAGTAAACAAACAAAAATTGTGCTGAAATTCAACGAGGACTCGCGGAGAATTTATTCCATGAACCTATGTATCAGGTAGTAAGGCGGTCATCAGATTGTTGGATTAACACATCATCTCCGTCTATTGTCCGCGAAAGTGAAACTCTTCAACTCGCAAATGCGTTTTTTTTTATTCTCCCGGCAGCCTGTGGTTGAGGCCAATTTAGTGCAATTTCTGTACTCTCCAAGTCCAGTCCATGGCGTTTATATGAACCAAAAATACTTTTTGTGTCAAATCCAAAAATCCCGAAAGGTATCCCGAAAGGTATGTGTCTGAATATAATCATCGTGCAACAATGCCTACATTCATTTTTGTGCCAATTTTTTCGGGGATTTTCCACATTTGACATTATTTTTATACCAAAATTACCCTCGTTGAATCGCTTGTGCAAAATTGCATGAGGCATGTCAAAATATTTTTATATGCGTTAGTAACTCTGCCTTTTTATTATTTCGGATTATCAAAAGCATCCTTGAAAGCTCTCCTATGTGACCACTTCCCTTTCAACTGCGCAAGATAGGCAAATTTCCAGAAAGCACGGAGAAATCTTTTCGAAGAACCAGAATATCTGGTGAAGGTTTAAAGGATTTGAAGGACCTACATTTGGATCGGAGGATTTGAATGACGTCTACTAGATAATGAAAGGAAGAAGACAGCTGAAGCGTTCGTCATTATTTCTCGTGTTGGTCAGAAGTCTAACATCGGTCTTGAAATGCTATACAACTCATATGACGGACTATTGAGCACAGATGAGTCAGGCTCGATCAGCTATGTGAATGATATTGTGGCGCTGGTCATTGAACGTACAGTCAAATATAAGCAACTAAGGCTGGGAATGCCAATATGCCTAAAGAATGATTGGCTGACTGTTTGTGCCCTCAGCTTGGCATTGAAAAACCCAAAAGTGTCATCCTGAAAAAAGCAAACTCTTAGAGCAAGGACATTCAGTGATTGGATAGCGCTGCTCGAATTGAAAACAACAGTGAATCACCTGGGTGTATTTTCAGACTTGCATATGAGTGCTGCCATGTAGCACGTATAACGGTACTTATATGACAGATTGCAAATATCAACCTGACTAAGAAGACAACTCCTGATGAGAGCGGTGCGGTAATAATGCTCAAAGAAGGCTCAAAAAGACTCGTTTGGCGAGATGTTCAGGGATAAAAGATGCTGTCAAATTCATGTACGTATTGTACACTCTCTTGGTCATGTGGTCTGAATCACGGTTGGTAGTCATAACAACAATAGTCATCGTTCTCTTCGGTTGAGAGAAGTATGTAAAAAGAAGTGTGGAACCAAAGCGTCTAGTAAGCAATCAAAAGAGAGAAGAGGCAAAGTCCTTTTAGCGATTTTCAACAGTCCTAGCAGGGTGACGAGAAGGGAAGATATTCTTCGCGTTCGATTCTTAATCTGAGCCTGTGTATCGTTCCAAAACATAATGAGATTGATTTTTACATGATTCAGCGTTTGTGAATGCATCGATGTTTTTTTTTTTTGAACAAAACGAGTTGTTCACACTGTCGCTGTTCACATAAGACCAGTTTTGTACAGGGGAGATGGGTGAGTTCAACGAAGCTGAGTGTCCTTCGGCTAGAAACTATGATCGTGGAGAGTCTTCGATTGTTTCGTTGTTTCATTAAAAATATAACGTAAATATTGATAATCAATGTCATAGCAGTCTTTTTTTAAATTTAGGTCTAAAACCTGCTCAGTAGTGATGTGATAAGATGGTTTGGAAATAAGGAGCGTTAATATAAATATCAAAGAAATATATTTAACTTTTATTCCAAAGATAAGTCCTAGATAAGGATTCACAAAGATTCCTAGATAAGTCGGAACGAGTAATCCGAATAGAAAAATGGCCAGAAAGTGTACTTGTTTGACTTCCATTGGATTACAAAACAGAATACACAAAAAGTAGCGATTCATACTCCAGGTTTTTTTTTTAGTCCTATCCGAAATCCGGAGCCCAGTCAGTGCCATCAAAGAAAGAGTTTATTTCGTGTTCTATCAAATAATGTTTCACAATCATCAGGAATAATTAAATTTTAAAATCCCTGCAGATTATTTTAATTCTGGAAAATTTTGAACGAAAGTAAAAACAAAATCGCATTCGCAAAAAAACAAAAGCAATCGAAAAACTTGCCAACGTATACAAGCCATGATTTCAATTATAGAAATTGAATTTTTCAACAGAAAGGATAACATATGCACAGAAAAGTATACAGCACACATTTTTTTCACATGCATGTTATTACCGCTTCAGAATAACAAACTGGAACTGAAGAAGTTGCATGTCCTCCTATGATAAGGCCGCCACCTCCACCTACTGTACCCGACAACGACACCGGAATACCACTAATTCCCAGCACCGATGTCGCCTGCAGCGTAGGAGGTGGCGCCATACTGCTTGTCGTTGTAATTTTTCCTACAGGATTATGTGTAAAAATGGGCGGCGGGGCGGGAAACGTCGCTAACTGAGATAGATGAGACATTGTTACACCAGTATTAGCATTTGCACCATACATTGAACTAGTTGAATACATAGGATGATGTGCCAGATCAATCTGCATTTCCATTAGGATGGTCCAGTCGGGCAAGCATGAAAGAAATGTTATAAAATGGTAAAAAAAAAATTTTTTTTTATTAATATTAATGTTTAATTTAAATGTGCATCAATTTACGTGAGTGATATTCAGTTCATGGGTAGTAATTTATTGGTTGAGTTAATTTCAGAATATTTTGGAATAAATCCTTCATTGTATTGCTTCGTTTCACTTGTAGTTATTTCACTACTTGGTTTGTAATTTATTATAATTTAAAATTGATCTACTTAAGCTTCCCAATCAAATTAATTCTACGTGTCCTGTATGAAATTGATGGAAAATTAATAAGCATGCAATTTTTCACTATAATTTAATTGATTTCATGAGCGAAAATGATACTAAGTAGGTCCCTTTTTACTCTCAATAAATATTTAGGTGCAGATAAGCTTCATATGCGGGGTTTATATCATCTAAAAGGATAATTTGAATTGCAGCAAAATAGTGTGAATGTTCCAAAGACCCACATTAATCTTTCAGCTCAGTAACGCATGCTAGTTCCTTTTCATTCAAATTCGGGCCAGAAAAGTGTGTTGTCAGGAAATTAAATCAGAGCCACTGTCCTTAGCATCTGCTACTGTATTATTGTATGGGATAATCAAATCGAATCCAAGGAGCATGAATGAAACACTACAAAAGTTTCTCCGCTCATTCTGTAGAGGATTCACGGCTGAAGATCTCCAGCATTATCTTACTTTTACACTGTTAATCGCATAAGAATACTTAACTTAATTCTCGTGAATGAAAACTACCAAAACAAGTCTGATACAAACTGATAAAGATGCATTAACATTACGCCAATAAACAAAAACAAAAAAATATGTTGCTATTGTCTCTCACTAAAACTATCAAAACTATTCGCAAAAGCTGCTTTATTCCACGAAATTGCACGAGTCCATTTCCTAGTAAATAAAACTGCACAAAAGTATTTGAATTCATTACCTGTGCATAAATAGTTGGCTCCAAGCGCTTCGTTTCCGTTTGTCTTGGTCGTCCCAAGGTTGCACTGGAGTAAGGAATACGCTGTCCTGGCGCCGGCTGGGTTGCTACAGCCAATTCAGCGTAGGTGAGATCAGTCTGCAAGGAAAGTAGAAGGGAAAGATAAATGACTTTAATTCGCTTAACTGTACATAAGTATGAACTCAATGGACCGAGCTGTGTGGAGCTGTCTGTATTTCTTGCATGGAAGATAAATTAAGTGTTGAGCAGGATAACGATTTAATAAGCTAAGAATGATTTGTTGGTTGTCTCGACGAGTGGATATCAGGTGGATAATTGTATTCATTTGGCGAATAAATGCAATTAGTCAGTATCTATTCCAGAATTTTCAAGTTATCTGAATGCAATTGGTCGGAAAGATTCCAGGAATATGTTCTAAAGGATATTATGCTTTGAGTCCATGGTAGCCTTTTATACAATTCTTTGTTGGCTTTGCGATTTGTTCAGTTTCTTATAGTTGAGTGCTTGCATCTAGAGATCTGAGTTAATTTTTCACTACGTTTCATAGAGCTGTACTTAATTTGTGTTTGATTTTCTTGGACAGGGTACTAATAACTAGATTGAAAGGAGAATTTTCACTAATTTGAAACTACTTTACTTAG
The DNA here is from genome assembly GCA_954870665.1 of Stratiomys singularior. Taxonomy (NCBI): domain Eukaryota; kingdom Metazoa; phylum Arthropoda; class Insecta; order Diptera; family Stratiomyidae; genus Stratiomys; species Stratiomys singularior. Next base: position 3,628,810 of record OX940881.1, on the reverse strand, counting down.
ATTAACTATGAAGTAATTATAAATTATCACCTGTACAAAAAAGTTTTAGAGGATTTTCACGAAATGGCGTCACTGACATTAAAATAAATCGGAACAAATTGCAACCAACTTCAGTTTGAAGCCTCATCATTACACATTCTTTTTCAGTATGTGTCATTTCTCTGAATTGTAAACAACAAAGTTTTTCTGTGGTCCGAATACGTCAACTTTTGTTCCAGCAAAACACAATTTTCGGGAAGGATTACTTCTTTGCTTTCATTTGAAGAAATTTGCAGCTTCAGCTTGTCGTCTGCTGCAGGAAGCTTATGGAGATCATTCTCCATCGAATTCCACTTGTGAGTACTGGTTCGACGTTTTAGAAGTGTTGATTTTAATACCAATGACAAAGAGCGCGAAGGACGACCAGAGAAGTTTGAGGATGGCGAATTGAACAGTAAGAACGTAGAAATAACTCGCATAAGCATTGAAAGTGACTCAAAAAGCCATGTCTGTTCGCTTAAAAGCCATGGGAATGATCCAAAAGGTAGGACATTGGGTGCCGTATGAATCGAAGCCGAGAGACGTCAAACGACGTTATTGCCATTGTGAACAGCTGATCCAACGGAAAATAAAGAAACTGATTTTTGCATCGTTTTGTAATTAGTGATGAAAAATGGGTTCATTACGATAGCCCCAAGGCCAAAAAACAAACGGGTCGCCCGGTCATACGCCAAAATCGACGCCAAAGCCGAATATTCACGGTGGGTTGGTCATTCTTTATATTTGGGGGGACCAATTGAGCGTGGTGTACTATAAGCTATTAAAACTAGGTGAAAAGATCAGAGGGCAACTCTACGGTCAAATTGATGCGTGTGAACCGAGCATTGAAACAAAAACGGCCGCAATACGAGCAAAGACACGATAAAGTTATTCTTCAGCATGACAATGCTCGACTACATGTTGCAAGGACAGTCAAAACATTCCTTGAAACGCTTCATTGGGAAGTCCAACCCCACTCACCGTATAGCCCGGACAATGCCCCTTCCAACTATTATTTGTTTGCGTCGATGATGCGTGCTCACGCATGAGGAACAGCAATTCCGCTCTTTTGAACAACTCCAAAATTGGATCGATTCGTGAATAGTCTCAAAAGTTGAGTCATTCTTTCGACAAGGAATCTGTTTGTTACCAGAAAGATGGGAAAAAGTAGTGGCTAGCGATGTACAATAGTTTGGAAAATGAATTTCTAACAAATTTTAACAAAAAAATCCTTTAACACTTTTTTGTACAGATAATAATCAATGTAGGCAGATCCATGAGTGGCGACACATGATCATGATTTTTGATAGACTTTACATACCACGAAGTGAGTTTATGAGATCATTCAAGGAGTTTTTAGCTTTTTTGAGGAAATTCGTTCTGTGCGAATCTGTAAGCTTGTTAAAAGGACCAATTTTAGCTATTTTGTGTAGCAATCTGGCGGGAAAGAAGTAGGGTTTGTTTAGGTCCATTTTTGAATATCAGTTTGGGGTGACTTGAAACTTCGCTTTAAGGTATTTAGCGCATTGGCTTCATGTTGGGGCTGTTTTATATTCTCTTTTGTATCTAGATTATTACTGGTTGATTACTCATTGTAAGGGTGAGGATTTTATTACGAAGACTTATGGCTGAGTTTCGATTGAGTAATGGGCACATAAACACCACCGACTTGAAGTTATGTGCTCAATATGCTTTTTAAATGTAAGCTTTCGATCTCTTTTTAGACCCAAATAGGTCAGATCTTCGGACCAGGTAATTATTTGGCCTAGGAAAGTTATGGGTCCGCTAGACAGCATAGTGCACTAACATTTTCTTCTAAACAATATTGCTGTGGTTTTCTTAACTTGATTTAAACCTTCCACCTGTAGAAGTATTGATAGATTTTTCCAGAATTTCCTCTAGGTGGGAGATGATTTGGTTAAGATTGTTGCTAGAGGTGAAGAAAAAAATTTCGCCAGCAAAAGTAGCTAGTTAGCAGTTTTTTAGTGGGTATAACGGACGTGTATATATTAAAAAGTATTGGACTCAGGCATGAACCTTGTGGAACACCAGAAGCAGTGGTTTTCGTAGTGGATGTTGACCTTCGAACTTTAACTTGGTATGTTCTGTGTTTCGCGAAGGATGAAATCAGATTGTGCAGGTACGGTGGGGTACTGCATTCTTCGAGGTTATGGAGAAGGCATGTCATACGGTATCGAGTGCTTCGACAATTTTGTATTCAGCGCAGTTTCTATGTCTTTGGAGACACGTTCTTAGCTCGGATAATAGCTCAATATGGACCGTTGATGCATAATATTTCTTTTATTTTAGCGAGCATACATAAGTAAAAGGACTAAAAAGTCAAAATGTGGGCTGGAGGGTCCCACAGTGTTTAATTGTAGAGACATAACGATCAGGTTTGTTTTGCTTCTTTTCCTCTTGTGTTTGCGAACCGCTTCATATAGGTAAAATCCTTCCTCAAAGTTTAATGTATTTTTGTGCAGTTGTAGCTTTGGAGTTCCGAACAGGAAATTTTGCAGTTATTAATTCGTCATTGTAATTCATTACAAAGGATGGAAAGTGACACGACTAACTGTTAACTCTATTTATCTGTCCGCAATCTATTCTTGCAATCAGTCACCAAGTTGGAAAAAGAGATTGGTTCTTTAAGTCTATAAAAATCTCAATAGTCTCAAAATGTGCCAAGCCAAGTGTCAATCTAAAGCTCCTAATCAGCGCATTCCATGACAGTTACTGTCGTACGGATGTCAAAAATTTTGTGTTAGTGAAGTTCTACGGTCAGGTGACTTATCGAGTATTCATGAAGGCAAAACATACGATGTACAAAACGGATGCAGACGCGCTATTTGGAAGTTGTAAATTATATCGATCTGTCAAAATATTTGCGACTAATACTGGAATCGTTGCCATTTAATTTAAATTTCGATTTTGCAAAGACTACTAGGCACCGGGGGAAATGGTATTTCGAGAACAACAATATATGGAGCTTCGGGAAGAGCAGGAAGGGAAAAACTAGAGAATTATTTGATAAATACTTAAACAGTTTGGTTGTGACTCGCAATGAGTACATTATATTTTTCTTTAATGCAAATTAAAGCTCTTGGTCTGCATAATCCAGTATAATCGTATTTATGCGATTCTAAGCACTAGAGCAGTCGTAAAGGAGGATGTGAGGAATCCTACTCTATTTCGTACTTTACCTTGTTACCGTCAAGTGCTAGCGAAAACCCTTTCAAACCGATCAACCGCCTAAGTTAAAAGCAACTCTACTTTATCGCATCCTTTTCTAAAATTCATGCAGAAAGCATGAAAGTTAATTATCCCTCATTTATTCCCGCCGACATAATATCCTTGTGTTAACTAACTATGCGGTTCTGATTGCATTGTATAGACCATAAAATTGCAATATGTAAATGGAGTCGAATTTCTAGCGTTAATATGAACAAGCACGACGCCACTACTTCCTTTTGCATCCTTACAATCTAAATGCCCAGATTTCACAAATTTTCATATCGGTGAGTTGCGCGAAATCCTTCGCCTTTGTGCTCTAGGATTGTTTTATTTGCCAGGAAATTATAAGACCGAAACACTTTTCAAAATAACAAACAGCACAAACTCGTATTAACATCCAGCAGCAATACCACGAAAAGCTTTGAAAATGGGATTTGATTCTGCGTAGATTTGCATAATTCTAGATACATTGCATTAAAGGAAGCGTTTCCCGCTTTAAATCCGTATTTACAACACGAAGCATAGATTCAGTGCATGTTGCAGGCTTTGTGTGTGGAGGGTGCACAGCAGTCACATTGAATCCTAGTTCACTGAATCCTTGCTGTGGACTTACCTTGTTTGGTTGCGTCGCATAACCCATTTTGCTAACTGGTATCAATGTATTATAGGTGGTGATGTATTGGGGAGTGGGCAGGTGCTGGTGTTGTTGTTGGTGCTGTTGCTGATGCAGAAGGCTCTGTTGGCTCGGGCCGATGGGCTTTTTGTCGATTACTGCGTACGGTATCCGATCGTATGTCCCTGATGTAATTATGGCATTCTGTTCAGCAAGCGCAGCTGTCGCGTAAGTCCGATTATGATTGCTGCCGTTCTTTGTTGTTGTCGTCGTCCATTCGTCGTCGTCTTCGTGCTCGTCTATACTCGGCATATCTGCAGGGTTGAAAAGATTTCATCACATCAATTACCACGGAGGGTGACTCATTACCTTGCGGAATAATGTCTGGGTTCTTGTCCATGCTATCGGCGCTGCTCGTTTGGCACGTTTCCCGCCCGATTCGCATGTCCTGTATTGATTGCCCGTTGTGCAACGTGTCGCGACTCACTTGATGCGAATAGTTGTTTCGATCTCGGCCGGATGAGCCTCGCATACGAACGATGATGACAATTATTAAGGCTACCAGAAATATGCTCCCGACTATGCCCAGCAAAATGCCCAAAAACGGACGTATATCCTCGATGACGGGCGCGTAGGCCAATGATAGGTCTGTATGGAAAGAGAAATTGTCAATTTATGTATTTCAGATGGTATAAATGCAATGGAAACATGAAATTGTGCAATGCATGCGGCCAACTAATCGATATTCAACTCAATCGATTGGTTGGAAATGGTGATGGTAGCGAGGCATATATTGGGATTCAATAAATTAAGTGGCAATGAAGAGCGCTCTGCGATTGATGCTTGGTTTGATTGCACTCAGCGATTCAAATTCCAATAGAAATACCTTAAACTCTTTCCCAAGTGCTATCGATTTCCACTTATTTAGACATTCTGAGTGGAATTCAAAATTCTGTGTGGAAACAAGTCGTTCTGCTTGTTAAAACCGGGCTTGATCACGCATTCTATTTTTTAAGCATAAATAATAACCAATTTTATAAATGATTTACAACAGGCACCTCCTATTTACCAGTGGACTTAATTAATTTTCTGGTTTCCAAAGGAATGGTTTGGAAGTGCTACGCTTTCTGCATCATTCAAGAATTTACATTGAATAATTACTCAACATTTGAAGTTGAAACTCCGAAAGAATATCGAAAATATATTAAACATTCGAGTGGTACCTGATTGCGTTTGGCATTTTAAACAACGTCATACCCGGCGTGCCATAAATTCTGTCCTTGTATCTATATTTCAAATATTTCGAATATGGAATGACATATGAGGGTCATCTGTAAAAAAAGGGTTCTAAGAAGTTTGATGGAAAATGAAAAGTGTTCGAGAAAGTCTAGGAACACTGGTGAACTCAGCAAGTCACCTTGTATCTAGCGAACTCCTCCTGACTGAGCAGCGTAGTGGCTTAGTGTCAGCCTAGCTGTCAAACAAGTGGAGCTTAATTGTAGCCTACGCTCTTTTGGGGCTTCACCTTCATGCATTCATCGTAATAAAACCTAATTATATAAAAATAAGGGGAAAGTTGCTCAAAATCCCCGTCACTGTTGTAAAAATTCAGTAAAAAACGAATGGACATTAACGATGAACAGAGGAGCAAAAGTCCATCACTTTCGGACCCAAATATTACAAAATTCATAGCATATTACTAGTTTGCAAGATTTTTGTTTACGAACTTGTAGTTCAACTTCTTGGTGTTCCCAACACCATAATTCACGAGGATTTTACTGAAAAATTAACATTTTGCAAGCGGTACGTGCGGTAGATTCCAAAAAAACACAGGAAACCATAAGAAGAAACGCATTGAATGTAACGTCAGTCTTTTCATTATTATACAGGGAACACGAAGGACAATTGTTGGAACTCGTAGATACGATGTCGGAACGTGTTCTGTCCATGTTTCGTTGTTCCAACCTATATGAAGTATCTATTCCAGTTGTAAAGCCAAAAAACCATCATTCTAATGGCGTGTCAACTTCGCTCAGGCCAACAGAGTCGCAACAAACTAACGCTCTTGATAAGCATATGACAACTGACATATGTTTTGACGAGTGAAAATTTCGAATCAGTTCATGTTAAATTAAAATAGAGGAAAATATTTCTTTTTCTGTCATTTTGAACTAACTTATTTCGGTGAAAATCTACAATACATCTATTACAAAGCAATTGAGGTTGATTTGAAAATAAGTTATTAATTAAAGAGTCCGCCAATGAATTTCACAAAATCACAACAAATCAACAATTTCAAAAAAAGAAAAATATTCGAAAAAATCTAATTACCTTCGCTTTTCGATAAAAATTTTAATAATAGCCAATACCTGTTTGCTTTTCAGGATCTTTTAGTGTATACACTTGCATAACCGTTGAATTGCTGCGCCCTTTTCGGTTTTGGGCTACTAGGAAGACATTGTATCCAATACCAGGATTTAGGCCACGAACTTCAAAATACGCTGATCTGTGAAAGAATGCAAATTTATTTTAATAGGCAGCATGGTGAATTGGAAGGTTAAAAGGTTCTGTTTTAAGAAAATAAAAAAAAAATTCATTGAGAATTTGTCTGGAAATATTAACGTTACTCAGTTGAAAATATTGAGATGAAAAAGACACAGAAAACGGAAAAATTGAGTTTCCATTGATTTTTGATATTTGCCAGGTTTTATTTATTTATTTATTTATAATTATATTTCTTTTATTTATATATTTTTTTTATTTATATTTCTTTTTGTTTTTATTTTTTAAATTCATTTTATTCGGTATTTGAATGAGCTTCTAGGTGATTTTCATGACATTCGTGGGCTGCAGTCCTTCAAACCTTCGATGATTTGGTTTGATTAAGTTGCACACACTGAATATGCTACAGTAGCCTTGATCAGACACTCTTTGGATAAGTTAATTGATACGTAAAAGAGGCTCTTCGATTCAAAATGAAATAATGCATCCGCCTTATCAAATGTTGTACGAATTTCGGTAAGACAAAAAAATGTCAAAATAAGTCAAAAATTTTGACCGTGCTGTCACTCTGAACACAATCAAATATTCAAGGGAAATATTGATTTCAATTTTTTGGCCTTTCTGCATTTTTGATAACATTGGGCGTGCATATAGAAGAAAGCTGAAAAACTTCGATAATGAAGAGTATCTTTTTGAAACACTTTTTGAAACAGGCGATAAGCCATTTTTCTTGGTAAAACGAGCTTTTTCTTTATAGATGAAATTAAGTACTATGCACATCGTTGGGAAACAAATAAAGAAATAATTTGAGCAAGGTGCAAGGATGTAACTGATTAATGAAACCATATTCTTCGAATCCGGCACGAAAAAACTGGCGCATGTAATCAATACCATGATAGAGATTTCAAACAGAAAAAAAAACCACGGCCGCAATTAAAATTTAGCACAATAAAGAATGTCTAAACCCCGAAAATGCTTAAATTGATTAATTACCAGCAACACGTTGAGTTAGGTTGCTTATTCGGAAAACAGGGAAAGCCTTCAATTGAAATCCCACACTCACTTCATTCGCATCAAATACTTAGTTATCGACAAAACAGGCAGTTTAATTAATATTCCTCTCGACGAGTTCCCTCGAACATTTCGGCAAAGTCCTTCAATCTTCCTAGCACGACCCAAAATTAAATCAATGTTCACTGGAAAAAATACTCAATTTTTCCTTTCAATCTTTATCGAAGTTAAAAAAAAGTAGGAAAACTCATTCCTTAGAAAAACACGTGCTCAAGCTTTATTATCCTTCTATATATATGAAAAAAATAGGACACTGCTTCCAAGCATCTAAAATACACGAACATAAATACTTGTACAAATGCCTTTATCCTGTTGAAATGAACGGGATTCAAGCAATGTGACAGCTTTAAATCTAGCAATGCAAACAGTATGTAAGGTTATGTATACTCACTTAGATTTATATATCTTTGGATTTCGGGTTGTACCATTTACATAAACTTCCATCACAAAATCCTGGTCCAAACCTCCATCAAATCCTTCAACGCATTCCACCTGAAAGCTATTTGATGTTTGATTCAGGACCGTGCAGTTGGTTAGCGGATCTGGTTCACCTACGTGTAGTATTGATTTGGTTTAAATTTGCGGGAAAGCAACAAAAAAAAATCGAAGATGGAATTACGATAGATTTAAATTTTGCTTTAGAAAAGGATAGGATTGAATTCCTACTGTTGTGTACGTGTCGTGTGATTTAGGAGTGATGTTTTTAACAAAATTAAATTATCTGTGGCGACGTTTTCGGTATTCATTTATAATGTGCCAGGATATAATGAAAGCTGGATGCTGAATGACAAATTTATTATATTGAAAACCTGAAGTTTATGAGAAAGAAAACTTAAAAATTACTGCAAATTAATGCTTTTGATAAAATTGTGAATTGTGTCAATAAAATTTACTATTGGAACAAATTCATCAACATACTAAGCCCAAAATGGTGGTCGTAACAATAATTGACGACTGTGGCAACACTAATATTGGGTGTTTTTTTAAGAGGTCTAGAGCTTTAAGTCGGCAACACATATTAATGCTACGCATGGTGTGACACCTGTCATGCGTTTTATGGTCAGTTTCGTTTGCCATTTTATCATAAATAGGTTGACGACTTTGCAACATTAGTAAATTATGCAGATTTATTTCGAAAAAACGAGCAATACATCGCAGACTCTGTCACTTATATGACAGACATAATCGTCCATTACAACAACCAGTTTTAGCTATGCATCGTTTACGTTTACTCTCACTGATAAAACGTATCCATCCAGACGTCGCACAGTGTGTAATGAAGAAACCATAGCAGTTGTGGAGCGAAATATCGATGAAGATCCAAGTGAATCCATCCGTCATCGTGCTCAACAATTAAACTTGAACACATCGAAATTAAGAAGGATTTTACGGAAAAATCTGAGTTTGCCATACAGCTCGTATGGCATGAGATCTCTTGAAATGGAATCTCACTTCATTTCTGTGAGTTTGTCGATATTTTCTCGAGTTTGGCATGAACTTTGGCTCGAAACCACTTTTTACTTAGGTCATGTCATCAAACTTTACCGACCATCATTCACGTTCTCTATGGTCGCCGACGTCATTGACACTTAATTTGATAAATGGCTGCTCGAGGATCCCAACGAACAGATACAAACACCTTCCGTAGATGCTAGCCGGGTTTGGAAGTGGATGCTGGTGATTCGTCTTTTTTGCTGTCCTGGTTTACTGTTCAGCGCTGTTTCACGTTTTTGTACAGGACAAGCAGTTCATCTGCAGTAACAATCCGTTGGAAAAGTTCTTATACATTGAAAAACACAGTAAGCCATTCTGTCGTAATTGTTCCTTTGCGAAAGTTCGTGGGGCACCAAAGCATTCAACTTTTTCAAACATCGTAGCCTAAGGATTCTGTTTTATAGTAGTTCTGTGGACCATATACTTGTCTGATAATTCAGGGATGGGCATTATGATGGTCGTTCTTTGGGTTCCCAGCCCTCACAACCTCAACAGAGAGAATAATTGATGGCTAAGGATGAGAAACAAATCCAAATGTTACTTTTGATAATCTACAAGTTTTCACCACGCAATATACATGCAGAGAGATTTGCTGGTTATGTTATTCAGAGCACTCACTACAAAGGAAAAAGGGTTTCTCTAAAAAGGTTGTTCCTGGAGATGAAAACTGGGCTTAGAACATTTTAAAAATGGCCAGGAGCTGATGTCGGAGATTTTTAGGTGAACATGGAGCATAAAAGTGATAGTTGGTGCATGAGTATGGTATCGACAACTACCGCAAGGAAAATACTGACAATGAAGTGACTCCCATTCCCATTAACTTGGAACTAACTGGAGCTAAAAAGACTGGTTTACCATTGTCAATTTATCTTGCGGAGTTGATGAAGAATTTCTCTGAAAGGGAGGGGCTGAACTGGGTCGCAGGGATGAAAGAGAGATCAATATGGTTTTCCATCAAACAGAATCAAATCAGAATCAACATTGAGTTTTTGTGTGAAGCGTTGAGGTCTGGCTTTATTGTCAAAGAGACATTTATATTGGAGCATCTGAGACTGAAATAAATTTTAGGAAACGACTTGTATTAGTAGCAACTGAAGTGTATCCAATAAGGAATATGTAATAAACGTCCTGTATAACTCAATTGTCATGAAGGTATGAAGGTATGGCATGAAGTAACTCTGTGACTTTTATGAACTGTGTTGAGCTTCTAGGCGCTATTAAAATATTTGAACGATACAAATCGTTTAATCTATTGACATCGCAAGTAGCTAAATTAAGGATAAAACTGTAGTTGATATGAAGGAAGCTCCATCGTTTCATGCGACTATAAAAATCATTCCACAATTCCTGAGAACTTTGTAGTAACATGACTCTCCACTTAACCTTCCATGTACTACACAGTCGGTTGAGCTTCGAAAAGGTTAAAATAAATACATCATACATACCTGCAGGAATAATAGTATACACACAAGGATCGCCCTGGGATCCGATTTCGTTTGTCGCCCAGCACAGTAGTGTTCCATAATCCTGCAATTACAATACCAACAAATAATTGACAAGCATTTGAAATACAAGGGCATTTAACTAAGCCAACGAATCTTGTTGACGAATCCTTAAACTATACTCACATGTTCTGTCATAGGTGTATAGTGTGCGATGCTACGTGCACGGTCCGTTGCAATGAGTGACGCTGGAATATCTACAAATTCAACCGCTGATACGTTGAATTTCCAAAGAAACGTAACATCCGTGGGATTTGCTTCTACTTCGCAAACAACTTTCACCAATTCCTGTCGTCCGGAACTGTAGACTGTCTTCTGACCAGGACGACAGATGGGTGCAACTGCAACGAATGCAAGATCAAAAATATTAGACAGAGTTGTGCAAACACATATGAATACGATTTACTGCCGCTAGTGCTGCATATGCAACAAAATTGCCAAGCATGCAAATTCAACATAAATCCTCCAGGAGCTTTCTGGCTGATTTGCTTGGGTCTATTCAGGATGGGAAAAACATTTATGGTGATGAATATGGGAGAACGGGCTGAACTTCGACGATTGGCTGCAGCGTGAATTTGCGTTTCGGAATGAAAGTGAATGCTGGCGAATTTCATGACCTGCACATGTGGGTCATTCAATTAATTTTGAGGAATTGTTCCGGCAATTTGTATTGCAAAGCTGGAATATGTACGTGACAAATAATTCTGGGCATTACATATGTTTATTGATGATAGAACGTACATAACACGTTACATATTCTGGTAGTCATTTATTAGCATTTACAAATTATTTTGCAACAGTGTTACAGAAATATTAAATTTTCTGGACATAATACGCTTCAGGATGAGTTTTTTTGTGAAATATTTGCTTCATGTTTTCATTCCACACCATGTTTTTTGAAAACCTTGAATTCGCTACAAATTACAGCGTGGTCCGATGATTTATTTAATTTGTCTGAATATTTACTAAATATTTACAAATCCTCTCCGATGTTTTGTTGCTCACAATCTAGACCTTATTGATCTTTTGACTCTGCCTTACATTGCCTATTTTGCTTTCAGGATGTACTATACATCTCCTGAGCCAGTAGCAGCTTGTTCTGAACGTCAGGAGGCAATTTTTCAAGGAAAAAACCATGAAACCGAAAATGAGGTTAGATCAATGGAAGAGAACAAATCATCGATATATCAGAACCTGATTCGGGTTAAGTCGAAACAGGTTCCTTTCGAATTTCAAATTTTGTGTACCTGGTGGGATGCAGAGAATACAAACTCAGGGAAAAGTTGAACAGAGCCAAGAATATGCAACCAAGTAGACGCAAAGCCTTGAAAAAAACAAGCTAAATTGTTTCAAATAGTCTAAAGTAACTGAAAACGTTTGTTATGGATCTTATTGTCCTTTTTCGTAGCTGCCAGTTCCTCCACAAAAGAATCATTTAGAAAAAGCACGAAATAAGATGAATTATCGGAAAGTTAGCCATAAGCAAGACAATTCATATTAAATGCAAAGTCCTTACAGGAGGCTGTTTGGGTGTACAATTTTTTGTTGATTGACAAAATGGCTCATCGAAAATTGTTCGCTCATTAAAATTAATAAACAAATTTAAATGATTCGTTTTCCGAAGCATTCATTTGAAAAATGTGTATAATTAACATTTTAAGTAAAATCATAATCCGTAAAACGATATTAATTCCAATTTATTCCGCAAACGTAAGTGTCCTTTTCATATCAGCCATGAGTGTATTTTCAATGCATATTAAAAGGCACACAAAATCACTTCACAAATTGAATGACGAAAACCTTATGAAGGTTTAATTAACTTCTGCTCGGGTTGCTTGCAACAAAATTAGAAATATGCTCAAGGATACCGCACACCAACTCGTGGAAATTTTCTTGAGAAAAAATAAAGGTATATTCACTGGAATTCTATTGCTGAACACCAGCAAATTTCTGTCCGTCAAGCATACCTCCGATAACATACATTCATACATACATTCTACGATATTAGTATGCAGCAATAAATATACAATGTAGGAATAATAGTACTAGAGTAAGAAAAGTAATTACATCGTATGTCCAATTGTACAGGATTGCTTTCACCATCGCCTTCCCGATTACTTCCTACGCATGTATAGAGTCCGCTTCGCGCACGACTGACATTTTGCAGGACAAGACTTTGGTTTGCCACAACAATACCTTCCGGTAGATTGTTATCCAATATATTTCCCTGTAGAAGATGAGAACATTAAATAAAGCTTACGTTTCGATTATTGTTGGTATTTTTCTTGAGAAACATTGCAGTGGGAATATAAACACGTATGAATTTCAGCTTGTCAAATGTTATTTTATTGTGATGAAAATTTATGAGAAAATTCAACAGATTTTAATATGTTGTAATTAAATCAATTTTGCTCAGTGTTGACCAAGTGAATGATACTTAAAAATCAAGAATAACACGAAAGGACGACTGGGCTAAGTAGAATTATCATTTTAAAAACGTTCATGTTGCTATGTAACAATGTAGTTGCTCTTCAGTTGCGTAGAGCTACGAGTGTGTATCCAAAAGATACTAAAACATTTCTTTTAAATTTTATATTTAATTAAAAAAAAACCCTACAATTCTCTTCAAACTTCTTTTCAACGGCACTAATGCACTTATCCAGTCGTTTGTTACTTTGCTCAAAACATTTTTTAAATTCGTCTTGCGTTCACTGAATTGAACGCCAAGTCACTCCAGACAGCGCCACAATTTCTTCAATAGTCCGTTGTTGATCTTTCAGGAAGACTTCACGAATTTTTCAACATTTTCGTCGGCTCAGGCCATGAGAGGATGGCAAAGCAATGTTTGTTGTCGCTATATATTTCCCCATATTTGAAACAGGAAAAAAATAGTTTTTTAATATTTCAAGCGTTTCTGTGCCAGTTTTTCCGAGTGAAAAGCAAAACTTTACGGACTTGCGTGCGTGGACACAAAACAACTGTCACTATAAATTCGCACAAACCGAATGAAACCGTCTTTAACGATGACGCTTGGCTTACTGACTCGCGAATGGTGGCTCTATACGCTCCTAGCGGCGTATCACGGCGAACAGTCAGAACTCAGCGATTTTCAGCATCAGATTGGGTAATGTTGGATACCTTATGCACAATCAAAGATCTAATGAGTAGTTTTCAGTCAAAGAAAATAAATTTTTATTTCAACCATCCAAATGTTTGTTTCATTATTCTAAAATAGTTCCAGCTTGTGTAAAACGGCCTCCTTGAATGAGTAAAGCATTGGATTTGGAAAATAAAGTATGCATAATTTTAGTAGTTTCTAAATAAACTATCAAGGACTAACAAAATTCCAGCTTTAGTACTTCTGATGGCAGATTTTTATCCCTTGAATGTGAAGTGCTTTACTCCTAGATGCTTGCAACGATCCCGGTTGTTTTTTCGGGAAGAATGCTAGACAATAGTCTGATTTCTTTCAATGTATCCAGTGTTGGTTAAAAAATCCTCGCTCATGGTAATACATCCAGGCTAACAAACTGGTGTACCACATTCAGTTTATGATTGACTATTGATGTCTGAATTTCAGTGCATCTATCACTGTGGAACTCTTTCGAGCTCTGGCTTTATCATATGCAGAACTTTCGGCTACTTGCAAATTTAAGCTTAGGCATACCGTAAGCACTAACATAGCATATCAATATTAATAACATTCTGGAGCGCCTTCTCTAAGACACAAATAGAAGAAAGCGTATTTGTTTTGTGCTTTTGCGGAAAAGCTTTGAGAGGGATGATATGGTTACGCGCGAAAATGGAAGAAATTTCTCCAATTTTGAAAACAAATTCCTGGTATTTTGGTTGGATTCCGTTATATCGGGGGTTTGTTCAAAGTTTCAGCACTGGTTAGTAGCTATGCTGCGCTTCAGGTCAGAGCATCCTTAAATCGGATTAGTCCTGATATACGAGTATGGTTAATTGTATCCCGTACTAGCGTGGTTTGCAACGAAAAATCAGAGGTAGTTACTTACAGGATTCCGTCGTTACCGTTACAGACGTTACTTTTGCTGGATTCTGACTGTGACATAAATCAAAGACGATTATGACCCTTCTATGTGCTTCAGATGGTCAACTCCATATGGTATATCAAGTGCTTTTATGAAGGCTGTTGCGTTGGATGCTCCTTCAATGAGTAGAGTTTGAAGAACATTGGCAACTGCGGCCCTCAGAGACTCGAGTCTGTTTTTTCCGATCATTTGGACCTCAATTCTGTTCTTCTACTGATTTTTTTCAGCGATAGTTGCATGCTAAATTTTGTGAATCTTCGTAGCAATTTGTCCATAGACTTTCAAAAATTGGTCGGAGATCATTGTCGGAGCTATTTTTCAAGTCCTTTCTTTATATTTTCGACTAACTCCTGTGGCGTTCCTTCAGTAAATCCTATCTTGCATGAGGTTTACGGTGACCGGAAAATTGGAAATTTCCAAAAGTCCAGGTTCTAACTTAGAGTTCCTAAATTGGTATCAAAGTCCGTAGACTATTGTTTTCGTTACGCTTTTAACCTTCGTTGTTAAGTCCTTCGAATTTATCTTTCTTAAAACTACAAATCCTTGTCTATGTCTATTTGTAGCTGCTCTAGTCAAATCTATTTTCCAGTTCTACTAACAGCCAGTTAAAAGTTGGTCGAAATTCTTTTCTCAGATCAACATAAGCCTTCATATCAGAGCTCAGTGGTTGTACAGACATATTTTACGCTTCCTTTTCTTCTTCATCCAGAAGATTGTTTGTATTGGCAAAATGCAGCAACGAACTTCGATCCTGTCTTTCGGTTTCTAGTAGTTTGGTTAATTCTGGTAGGAAACTTTGATCGATATTTTTGTATACTAAGTGGATGATGTATGCAAGGAGTTTCGGGACGTTGTTTGTTTTGATCCATGTGTTTTTCTACATTTGAGAGTACAGTCTCACTTTAGTCTTTAGTCTCACAGTCATGTTAGAACAATACGAAATTCTTGTCTTTATAAAACATCGATTCAGCGAGGACGCCAATGGTTAGCCGATTAATGTGAGGAAAGGACGGCTCGATCTCAGAAATGACCCAAGTTAGTAAGGATAATAAGATAGCAAGCTTTTGTACGTTTTTAGATTTTTCGCCAAAAGGATGCACAATTTTCTTTTCCTAATCGTACGTGTTTATTTATTTGTTATTTGATTTCATCATACAGGATGCTAACCAAATATTTTCAAGAAGTGTCTGCACGTTGAATGTATTATCGTTTGGATACAGTGGAGACATTTTTTTTCTTTATTTTCACATCATTGAATCCTTATCACCAAGTCGTACATTCAAGGAGATTGAGGGTAATGAGAAGAAACTCTCTTTGCAATTATTGGAATCGCAGTGTGGCTATCAACAGACATACCCAGATGATCTTCGAAGAATCCTTCACATGCATTTCGTGCCATTTTCTAGAGATTTTGATTTGATTTTACCATGGAATTAGAAATATTCGTAGGATGAGTCAAAAGGACACCCAACATAAAATATAATTCTGTATTCGATCATGTATCTCAAATAATCCTTGCACACATGCTGTACAACACAATAAAATACTTTTGGTACGTACACATTATTCTTTTGAAAGTTGAAATTGGGCCAACCAACATTCAAAGGATCCCTTCAGACGGACATTACAATGGTAAGCCTAGGCATAGTTTTAAAATTCTGAACACATTGCAGTTAGTTTGGTACAGATACCGTGAATTTTTCAACATCAACAAAGATATTTTCACAATTTCGAATTCACTTGCTTTTATCTGCTTCTGTTACGCTTTCGTTTACGTTTTTTTTTCACTAATACTATAGTTCAAACAATACACATGCATGAATGTGTGAAACATATGTATGCTTACGTACGTTGTGCCTCCAACTAACTCGATATACCCATGGATTGGATTTGATGTTGCATTCGAAAAAAACGTCGGCTCCTTCGCGTATTGTGGTTGTATTTAGATTGGTGCCAAATTCGAGCGATACGACGGGTATATCTGAAATGAGAGAAATAAAAGGATTGGTGGAAATGTAAAAAATGCTATTGTGAATTTGAAAGCAATGTATTGGGCCAGCGAGGGGTGAAAATCGAACATAGCGGAGCGAAAACAAAAAGTTGTAGCATTTGTATTGAAAATTATTGATGGATTCAATTCGTATAATTCAATGGAAACAACAAAATAAGTACAAAAGGATTTATCGTTGGTTTGAAAATATTCCGAAAATTTTTGATCGAATATTTACAACAAACTTTAGAATAAAAAAAACTACTTGAATGTTCTACGAAGTATATGTGAATTGATTGATATTGTATGTTGCCTGGCCACGTGGATTAGGTAAGGACAAAAGTTCATGAAAAACTCATCTGAATAACCTAATAGTCCATTTCCTGTAGAAAAGTATTTTACGTTTTTCAAATTGGAATTATGAATGCTATGGAAGTATGTATAGTTGGTAAAATCAGAATTACATGGTATTCATCCTACAGCATTTTCTCTACCTTATTTCGAAAACTGAGAAGTAACTCTGCCTTGGAGTTGTGTTTAAATTTACTCGATCCTGAATTCCGAAGTCTAACATGCTCCAGGAGCTAACAAAGCAGATCTATTTTAGGTGAATATCAATGAAAGGGAACTGCTTCCTGTGGAAGCACTCACAAACCAAAGAATAAATAAAAGAAAATGAAATCAAAAACAAATATTTGGTACTTTCCTGGCCAAAAAAGAAACAAATTTTTTGGCACTTTCTTGGTGAATATTTAAATTTAGAAGCCATATCCTAAAGGCTTACTATAAACAAACAGAAAGTTCTTTTTCTAATACAGGAACCAGTAGAATAAAAGTGAGTTTGAGTTCAGTCTCAACAATGGCAACTCAGTTACCATTCTTTTATTTCCATCAACTAATTTCTGTTTCAAAAATTTAGAACCAAATTCAAACGTTCCCAAACAAGCTACATATAAGGACTATTTTTGAATGCTATGATCTCCAATCGACAGTACAGCTGCGTTCGCCTTCCTTTGAAAAAATTTCGGATCCAATTAAAAACCACTTGAACCTATTTAAAAATAAAAAGGTTTTTAAGGTATCTTTGTTGAACCATTGATCATTAGATTAATCAATTGGTGGAGGCGAAGGTTTGCTGCATGCGTCAAAATTGCTTACAAAGAATAAAAGCATAAGGTCTGTCGCAGCCAGCTCATTAGGCATTGTTTGGTTTATTAAATTGTTCTGAACTAGGTTTCACACTGAATTTTCCTAGGGCTTGTATTCTTGGAAAGTTTCACATACATATATTTGCTTCAGAATTGTTGGAGCTCACAATGAAACTGGATCCAGTTTAATTTTTAAAAATTTTAATTTTATAATGCGCGATGAAATACCTCGA
The DNA here is from genome assembly GCA_954870665.1 of Stratiomys singularior. Classification (NCBI taxonomy): domain Eukaryota; kingdom Metazoa; phylum Arthropoda; class Insecta; order Diptera; family Stratiomyidae; genus Stratiomys; species Stratiomys singularior. Next base: position 3,610,953 of record OX940881.1, on the reverse strand, counting down.
ATGCAGAGAGGTATAACTTCCTTTATTGCCTTTTTGTCATAGTTGAATACAATGCGTGTATAAACTTTTGCCTTTATTAACGTTTTAATGTTCTTTTTTGAGATATATCCAATTAATAACTGCCAAGAGGTCTCGTTGCCTTTCAATATTTAACATCCTCAAAAGATTAAGTCATACTTCTAGCACATTCTCAACATAAAGCCAGTTAAAAATCAAAGCAAACTTCCATAAACTTTCGTCAGCTGTAACTAATTTAATTTTAAATTTAAATTCGGTAATTGCAATGACTATTATCCATCAAGAAGTTAAAAACTTTGTCATTTCCCAACAAAGAAAAAGCAAAAACAAACACGTGAGAAAAGAACGTTCATAAACAAAACGAAACATGCCCTCATCACTTTTCATCAATTTCACCACTCACATTTGAGCGCAAGGACACTCCAAGGGAATTAAATTTACATGTTTACCGAACTTTCCAATTTCATTCGTTAAGTACACACTCGCCAAATGTTTTCCAAGTTGTTGAAATTAACTCAACTTGTTGTAGGTCGGATTGGAATGTATCGAGGACATAAACATAGTCCACATGCAGGTGATGCAGGTTTGGTATTATAATGTATGTTACATGCTAAAGGAGCATGCCCACATGAGGGCTAATGTATGAATGCAATATTAATAAGGAGGCAGCAAAACGGCTGCTATATGTACATTCATATAACGGATCGTAATATGATTTCACATCATACCAACGCTTATATGTTAAGAAAGTTAAATTATTTTCCCCAACATCACGTTGAAAGTCTGATTCATAATCGACCATAAAAGGGTGAACCTTTTATTTGACTTTGAATAATACATAAAGTGACTTTAATATGAGCGGTAAATTTACTGGAATTTATCCTTGCAATTAAAAAGCAATTGGTATCATTTGCATCGTCAGGGAATATTTAAATATTGAATTTTTAATTGGAACAACATTTGGAAATTCGTCCGCTAAAATAATGGAGAATGTCGTTTGATAAAAAAACGAAGAAAGTTATATTCGTTCGTTAAATTGCTGCTAAAATCGTCACATCCATCTTAGCTTCATCGAATCCTCAACTGAAAACGATAAGGTGCACCTGTCACATTTTTGAGGAGTCTCCACTTTCGTGAAACAACGATTTGATTTGACAATACCCTCTTAGCGATGTTTCTACTTCTTGAAACAGTCCTGGAAGTCAGTTTTGTGGATCGTATATCAGTGCGGTTGTCACATTTGTTTCAACCCAATTGTCATCCTACCAATGTCCTTTGAACGACATTTTTTATTACATGAATGATCCGAATGTCGAAAAGAGCTACGTAAGAACAATGCGGAAACTGGCGACGCTGTAGGACTTGATGGTTAGCCAAATATTACTGCACAAGGATCGATGAAGCCTTGACGCATTGTCTTGGCTAACCAACTAATCCCCACTTCTCCAAATGTATGGCCGTATTCTTCTTACTGAATCACGTAGTATTTACAATTCTTTAACGAAGTACTCACTAGCGACTCCTGATCTCTCGGAACATATTCCGCGTGGACAACTCCTTGATCGTTGAAAAGAACAGTCAAAATTGCACACTTCGCTCAAACTTTGATCTTTTTTTCGCCCTTGGTGATTCAGAATGCTTCAACTGTGAAGACAATTGCTTTATTTTCACATCATTGTCGTAAACCTATATTTCAACACGAGTATACCACGAGTCTTTTCTAGGACATTCTCATCATTAGAATCCATGTTAAAGTTGTCTTGAGCGATTTCAAAGCGAACAATATTCTGTTCTGCCGCTAGCAATTTTGGGTTGAACACATCGAATTTTCGGTGAAAATTTTCCAAATAGTACTTTTTAAGGTTTTAAGATCACTGTCTAGTTCGCGTATCGCGTGTGCGGTCAACTGACGGCGAACTCGATCGTAAATCGCCCACGTTGGGCGTATTCTGATGCTGTTGCGCTCAAAGGGGTGCCAGACCGAAAATCATAGTTGACTGACGTACGACCATTTTTAAACCGCGTGTACCATAACTTCATTCATATTTATCTCATGCAATCCTCCCCAAATTCCTTATTTAACATATCAATTGTTTCCTAGCTAGTCATTCAAAGATTAAAACAAATCTTGATACAAACGACTGTACTACTTATTTTTTTTATATAAAACCAACTCGAAAAAGTCTATGTAAATAAATAAATGCAGTGCGCAAACTAATGCGTATCGGGAATAGTTGCAGCATTGACAAATTTTCTGTGGAATTGTAGTTTAAATTTGTAACCAGCGCACGTTGTTGTGCAGAGATGTAAAGAAAGGCTCGATGCTTATGTGAAAAACCTCGTTTATAAGCTACTATATCAAATAGGGGTCTGAGCGCAAATTCGGCTAGTGAAAAAGTCACAATGAGCGGGGATTGTAGCAACAAATGTTCGCGCAAAAATGCTACCAAAGATTGCTAAACACTACCAAGATTTCTAGATTGCAGGACGCTATCATCCCCATCGTTGATACCCTAAATAAGTCTTTGTCATTATTCTCTCAGTACTTTGGGCGTGAATTCTGACTTTGGCATCTGAACAGCCTCATATAGCCTTCGTGTTTTGAGTTCACGCAAAACATTCGGGATTTGCTTGCTGATTTTCATTCATCAGCCGTCAAATGCCTTTTTTGTTATACCGTTTTGACGTACACAATGCACTAGGATCTCTTGAGTTCTGGAGACCTGCGGTACGTCAAATACTTCAAGCAGCTCATTGTGTATCTGACACATTGACCTATATACCTCTATGATCTGACCCATCATTGGTCTCAATTTTCTTTTGCTCTGATGGAACATGAGCCGTATTTCGATAGTGATCTGGTTTTTTGTAAAGGTTGTCGAAGGATACATACTTTCCACTCGCATTGAAGCACTGCCAATGCAGGCTTTCAGTCAAGGTTTTCATAAGGGCAACTAAATTTTCTGTGTATGCATCTCGACTTTAAGATTACCCGGACCAAAAAAAAAACGCTATCTGGGAACTGGATTCGTCGATGAATCTTTTGAGGATCATATCTGTGTCCTCTTGCAATAGTTAGCCAAACGTTCCATTTCACCCGAAGTAAGTTGCTGGCGTCGGTTACCGTACCATGGGGGTTTAAAACGGTATGCGGGAAAGTAGGTTCCAAGAAGCGCTCTACGTCTGCCAATATTACGACCATGGTTTCACCAATGTTTTGAGCCCCCCTTTTTAGCTCTACTTTAATGAAACACTTATTCATATACTTTATAAGGATATTCATACTCTCCTAAACTATTGAACTTAAAACCATAAGTTTTTCAAAGATGCTTCATTCTAGCATCGCCTTCAAAAGGAGACCCAAAATGAAATTGTTGTATTGGAAAGTTTCTACCCTATTAAATTTTCAAGTCCTTGTGACACAAGCAAAATGAAGTTTCACTCAAAGTGAGTAGTGCTGCTGACACAATATATTAGTTGCGATATCAATCCCCATGTCTGACCGATGCAGTTTACCCAATTCACCCCGGGAGTGAAGGATTACAGTATAAGAAAAACTGCAACGAATTATTTCTTATAGTACAGCAAAAAGAAAAAGAAAAAAAAAATGAATGTCACTGCTGAAAATGTTCGAACTTGCCATTTGTTCGTAAGCATAAGAATTTCCATACGATGGCGTCATGTCAATGCAGAAAAATTGCAATCCTGACAAGGAAAAACTTCAATATATGCTAGCAGGTACATACATTACATATACTCTAATACTTACGATATATATCAAGCTTCCAGCCATCTTCCATTCCTGATTCTGGTATAAGTGTTTGCTCGGCACGACATGATAGGAACTTTCCCCGATCATCAATTGTTGGAGTAAAAGTTAATGTTGACGTTGTAATATTGCCGTCAGCTGTCGTCTGTAAGGATGAAATGAGAGAAATTATAGCGTCAAATATATCACGTTCAGTTCAGACATTTGTGCATATGTGGGTAGTTAATGAAAAATATATTTTAGCAGAGCTGTATTATTGCGCAATTTGTTTCTATTATTATGCACTTTCATTTTTTACGTTAAATATGAACTTGGTGCCAGGATGGAAAGGATGAAACCCGAATATTGGGGGACATTTTGAATGAATGAAAATCTCATTTCAAAATGAAGTTATCTTCATTACTAGGTGCGTCAAAAATCAAAAACAGTGAGAGTCAGACGGTACTGTGATACCGGTCAGAAGGATGACTGATTCGTCTAACAGAGCCGCTATATTATTGCTTCGTATGGTTTGCTTGGGCTGCTCTGTGGACTCTGTTGAGGTAAGTGAACAGAATACCTCAAGCAGTCAAGGCAAATGGAACTGTAGAGAGTAGAGAAGACAATGACAAACACTGGCTTACGGAGACATAAAAAAGTCTCCACTTAAAATTTAAATAAGTTGTTTTTTCAAACGATGATGGGCTATTGCACTGAATATTCGAGCAAGGGTGAATTTACGCGGCAATATCAATCCCCTTTCGTTCAAACCTCCATCTCCATCTACATCTCCATCTCCATCTACATTTCCATCTCCTCCATCTCCAGACTACATCCAGAAATTACGAACACACTTTGTCGGTGCTCGATTCCAGTTTATAACCTTTTACCACATTTTTCCTGAACCCGGTGTTAAAATACCTCGCTAAGATTATAACCATGTCGTTTCATTTCAATTTCATAAGTGGCTTCATCACTCTAGACAGCCGAACCTGTCGAGTGATTCTTAATATTTTTTTTATTCCCTTTTTACAAAATAATGTCTTTAGATGTCATCTTTTACACTAAATTGATTTAAGATTTTTTTCTGAAAAATGCAAATACTGTAATTTAATCCCTTTTGAAAGCCTTACCATAGTCCTTCGCGTTTCAAGACACTCAGTATAGGAACCATAACCATCAGCTGTGGAGTGGCCGTAGTATTATTCAAAATGCACATATGTAGTTGTGTGAAGTGTAGGCTGATAAGCCTATATCTATTTTTATTGCATGTGTAGCTGGTTAGCAGACTATTTAAAAAGTCTTCTACGTCTTGTATCCAAAAAGATTAGCTGTTAAAATTTCATTGTGAATGTGTCATTGAACACCTGTCAAAGTTCTTTGAGGTTATTTCTCTCTATGCAACGCATGTCACGTAACGTTGCCAGACAACCAAATACGTTGTACAAAGTTTGTGAAAAATTATTGAAGCTTTCATTATGGATCATAAAGATTTGTATGACGCACAAGTTTCCACCATAAACCTCACGCAATAAGATGAATGTGAATATATTACCAGGCGTAAAAGCACGCATAGCAAAATTAGCGACAAAATAGACATTAGACAGTGTGAAATATTGCAAAATCGGAAAAATGAATCTTTTGTCTATTCAAATCAAGCTGGAAATTTAAATCGCTAGCAATTTGTCAATAAGTTCTGATTTGTAAGTAGGGAAAACAAATCAATTCGCAGCCCATTGAAGTGAACGGAATCTGGGTAACCAAGTTGGAACATCACCAAGAATGATTTTTTTCTTTTTTCCCCAACCAGAAGCTCGGTATAATGAGCTTAACCGCATTCCTGCGAAGGAATTAACGTAAGCCTATCATGGATGCGCATTCTAATAGACTTTCTCATTTCCCAGTGAATAATAATTTGATTTATTCGCATTTGATGTTCACATACAATCACACCTCAGGGAAAGCAGTTTTTTGTTGCTGTGAAAAATGGAAATAAGTATTGGGCTGAAAGCAAATTCTAGCGAGCCATCATTTCCATATTTATGAAGCTTGAATACTTTAAGCTGAAAAATACGAAAAGGACGAGCTGAAATTTAAATATATATACTCACCTCATCACGTGTATTTCGCATTGGAGTGCTTCCCTTCCACCATGTAATGGTTGGCGCCGGTCTTGATCCGATGACGACACAATTCAATTTATAGGAACTATCAGCTGATAATGGACGCTTCTCTCCTTGGAGTTTAACTATCAGCGGTCGTACTGAAAGAAATGTTAATGAACCAGTGACAAATCAATAATCAATGCGTCGGGCTTCAATGTTACTTTAGGGATTGTTGATAAATAGCATTAGTTTTAAAATTAATAGAATTTCAAGCAAGGACATTGGGTGGAGTAGTTTCATCAACTTCCACCATGTAGGCGTAGTAAGTCTGGGAACGAATGTTCACAGTGTCTTTGATCGGAATCGTTCCATTTTCCTATTGGTCATATCTTATACTTCGTTGTTCTGGAAGGACGAACCTGGAAATGGGATCTTATCACCAAATACTTGAGGGGACAATTCGTGCTCGCATTGAGACAATTCGATTTTTGCTTTCATCAGAAAGTACAAATATAAATAATGAAATCAGGACGAACCATTAAATAGCATTAGTTGGCATAATACTATCGCTCTCAACATTAATCAATTGCCAATTCATAAAAGCATCCATCATCGCCTAGATAATATTTTTTCTCCCTGTTTAATATTGTAACTCGGCTCGTCAAACTCCAGCAATTTTCATCTTCAGATTGCTTAGCCATTTATGAAAACGAATGACATACCATAAATCATGTCAGCATTTCAAGGGGCTAGTCTATGATATAACAATGGTTACCAAGCCAAATACAACATTAGCACATACATGTCCTTCAAGTAGCCGAGAAAACTCGAATTACAGGATGTGAGGTGAGTAGTATGGAATACAGTGGAATTATGTAACGCATGACACGAAACTACATTCTGAAACAAGGAAAATGATGTATTGTTCATGACAACTGTACATCAACATATTGGGGACATATGGGATCCAATTTGATCAGTGATAAAAATGGGAAAATAAGGTAGCATTCAATATGACTTGGGGTTTGTTTTTTTTAATTGCAATTTGTTGAAGTATAGGTTACTCTCTATGAATTTACTCGTCCTTAATGCTTAGAAAGTGTTTAGGTACTCGTTACACGTCTATCGAATTATTGTGCCTTGAAATATATGCGTACTGATGGCTAGCGAATTTCGGGAACCTTATGAGGATTAAATTAACTTGTTTGTTGAACCCATATTAGATCCGATACTCAACTAAATACAATATTAGTAAAGTATAGGACATAATCGCGACACCAGTCACAGGGAAGCTTCAAGCCTGACCAATAAACAACTTTTATAGTCGATTCATTTGCATGACTTTAACAGTCACGAGCGAGAATAAGCCCGGGATCCCTTTAGCTATCCTCAAATTGTAAATATCGTTATTCCCAAGTTCATCCTGAATATTGCTTAATCGACTCTGCACAGTCATAATCTAGTGTCAAATCGTCACAGAATTTTTTTTTCGAAGTGTTTCCAAAAAAAGTCGTAAGTGGGCTTGATTTTTGAGCATTGTCTAAAAATTTTCCGAAAAAATCAACCATTGCAATTCCCTTTATCCAGGTGTCAAAATAAAGCTCTGAGTTACACAAATCTTGAATCGCTTTACCTATGCCAATTGCTAGGCCCTGAAGACGGTGAGTAAGGGTAGGACCAGTGCTGTTTCAGCTTTCCTCTAACTGTAAAAATGATGCTTTGTGAGCTCATTGGGCTACTTAATTGGTTGAACATTGTGTTCCGAATCTGCACAGCCACAACCACGTGTCAAATCGGCACAGGATTTTTTTAAAAATCTTCCTCCGATTTAATCGTAGGGTTTAGATAGCCTTTGTCTAAAATATGACCACAATCATCAACTCTTCCCATTTTATCGATCCAGGTGTCAAAATAAAGTTCTCAGCCTCAAAAACACAGAATCACTTTAAAGCCGGCTGCCGCTGAACCCTGAAGACGGTAAGTGAGGTTAGGAACAGCGCAACTTCAGCTATTCTCAAACTGTAAAAATGGTCCTTTACTAGCAAATACACTAACATCATTACAGAATTGTTTTTTCCAATTTTTCGCAAGAATCACCAAAAAACGTCAAGTGTTCCGATTTCCTCGATCCTGGTGTCAAAATAAAGCTCTTGGTCTCAACGATACAAAATCGATTTATAACCTTGTTCGAAGCTAGACCCTCAAGACCATTAGCGAGGGTGAAAACACTGCCCCTTCGAATACCCTCAAATAGTAAATACGGGCATTTGCGAGCACATCCGGGTACCTAATCGGTTGAATGTAGCTATACGACTTTGCACGTCAAATTGCACGTTTCAAGTTTTTTCCAATTAAAAAAAAATCTAAGTGATTAGCTTTGTCTGAAAACTCGTCAAAAATGCCAACTCTTCTGATTTCTCGTGCGTGGAGGAGCTTCTTATTAGCTGCTGCAGCAGCTAAGTAGAAAAATCGGCTTGATCTGTGGAAACCCTTTAAGGATTTACTTCTTGGGCTTGTGATATTGGAAGAATCACACTTGAGTCATAACGCGGATGGTGGTGCGAATGCTAGTCATTGTAGTTTTAGTTGAGCATGCCCATGACTACTTACGGAGTAGGTCTAACACAGAAAGAAAAAACCATGCTTGTCCTCGCAAATTCTACGAGGAAACAATACCTCTAGCAAGATCTGACAGTATCGGGATTCAAACTAGATACAAAAAACTTATGACTTATTGTTTTACTAAAAGTCAGGTTTTCGTTCCAATTTTTTGAACAAGCCAAAGGAGGATAAACTTATGTGTTCTTTGTGTATAGCCTTATTCTTAGTAAATAACTTCAGAAAAATGCTTCCTTCTGGAGTTCTACTTGCCAGTTTCATGTCAGAACGACTTTGGTGTCGTATTAAATTCCGTTTGTAGGTTGGAGTGTGAGAAGAAGAGTCCAAACACACATCCTTTTGCAGGCTCATTTATTGATGTATGAAAACCAAGAGAACTATCACTAAGTTTCGCAATGTCTGCTGGTAATCTCGACTTGAACTAGGCAATCTCTAGAACGTGGATGTGCAGGATCTTCTATACTATTTAGGAGAGAAATTGGCATTGTTCTGCACTTTGATCTCTGTACTGAGGTTTCGCGATTCTGGAACTTCCGCGGAAGCATTCGGAGTGGTGGTAGAATGAATGCTTCAAATCAACGCTGGCTAAGTTGTGGGCTTGAACATTTATAATTCCTTAAAATATATTTCGGACCCAGTGGGAATCAAAATGAACGCATGTGCAAAAATACCATTGTATTGTTCATTCCATGTGGGTACGAAATCGTGAGACAATTTTAAATCGACCAGCAAAGGAGCTGGAAACCAAAATCGATCAACCTATATTTATTACGTATTCAGCTATCGTAAATCAAAACATTTTTCACTCAAACATGGAGAAATTACTTACAATTTAAATCCAATGTCACGGCGCTTGTAATAGGAGCTGTTAAATTATTGTTTAATGCCTGGCACGTGAGGACCCGATTCAAATGTCGCCTTTCGAGCTTTTTCAAATGTAAAACGTTGCTGACACGTCGTTCCGACAAAACAGTGAAGCTATCGTCTAGCAATGTATTCTCAAACCACCATGTCACATTCGGTAATGGTCGACCTGAAACGAATACAAAAGGAAAAATGTTGAAAATGTCGAGCAAATGGGAAAACGTTAGAATATATTGGAGCGATTTTCATAGGTCGCACAGGTGACGCACCATTATTTCTCTCTTTTGACAATTTAACGTAAACATTAGGGATAATAGTTCTTCTGCGTACCGTCGAGAATAGGAAAATATTCTTTGAATTTTCACAAGCTGACGCACATTCGCTTCATTGATAGCAATAAGACGGACATGTGCCGGAGACTTCCTTTATTCTTCCGCATTTGTCATCCGACAAGGGACAACGTTCGATGTGTTCAGTATCAGACTGTGTGAATGATGTATTTAGCGCCTAGACGAATCATTTTATTTCCAACATATATCATTGCTAAAGAAAACGAAGCTTAGACAGGACCTTAAATTGCGGTTATTCCATGTTGCTCATGCAGACATTGGTCCCCGTTCAAAGTCTATTAAAGTGGATATGAAACGAAACAAATGAGTTTTCCTATTGCAACAATATGCTTCGCCTTTCAGGATAATCTTAGCGCTGGGATCAGCACCCTTGGAAGCATTTTTACTTTGTAAGAACGGATCCTTATTGAAGCTTCCATTTTCCATGTACTGTAACATCCAAATGAAGGGAATTTTCGCCCTCGTTAAAAACTGTTTTCCATTTTCGTATCACAACGAGGTTGAAACGACTTTTTCTATGAGCAGGAAAAAATTCAAGAGCGAAAATCCTGAGGAAGACTTGGCCTAGAATTTCCATTTCTATTGTACTCGTATCCGACGCTCGACGTTGCAAAATCGTTCAGTCCCGAATGGAAATGATTATATACAAAAAGGAAAATAACTTTTTACAAATATTTAACCCCACATTGCACTCACTTTTTTTTATGACGGCTCAACCTGAATACGAACTTGACGTTGCAAGGAAATGTTCAGGTTATCTATTCAGGCGTAGCACCTTCGTAACAATTCAAGATAAATAAATAGAGTCGTTCCTCGTAATGAATTGAAAAAAAATGTGATTTTCACAGTCCTCGAAAGTCGGGTTAAAGGAGAAGAAGACACGAAGCACAATGCGAAGCGTACAACAGTGAAGAAGGATACTCTGCTAAGGACTTGACAAATCGTTTTAATGATAGCGAAAAAATGAAAACAAATGACAATGAAGCCTCTTTTCATCGTTTCACGTACTAATTTCGCACTTTTCTTTTGGCGGAAAGCATAAAGATGACGGTAACGCACGTTCACTTTCCAGATTCGCGGGGCTTCGGGAGCTCCGCGAAATCTGAATCAAGGATGCGAATATGCGATAACAATGATGATGGGATGCCGAAAGATGGTACTTTGTTTATTCCTATCCCCATTGTCAACAGTGCGTCGAGTGTGAAATAAGCTCATATCATATTTCGAGTGTGTGTAATTTAATGCGGCAAGAAGGCATTTGGTTGGAAGTGGAAATTGCTCTCGAGGGCGCCATTCGCCTGTAAAGGGGGTTGCATATTACCGAAAGGAAATTGAGGAAGCCGTGATTTTATAGGTAAATCTTATTTCCAAGGACACATGTGTTACTACAGCATGGCCCATTGCGTTCACGTCTGTCTTCGCACAATTACGCATGTGTGTGCTGCTGTGGATGGTGTGGCATGCATGATTGAATGAAACGAAATGGAAAAACATTGCGCCCGTCAAAAGGATTATGTTTGCTCTTCTGTACAAAAGCCTTCCTCAGGTATTTCGTAAGTTTTCAATTTGTTGAGCGAACCAAATTGAATTCTAAATACTCATAAGGTTTTCACAAATTTTCAATCTCATTAGCTCAGATCAAAAATGAAATTCATCCGGCTTTCGTTAGACGCTACGTTGCTTAAAATTTACGATTTTCATCGGTGTGATAACTGCTCAAAACGGAGTGAGGTGTGCCTAAAACCTTGTTGAAATAAATTTCATCTATGCTATCAAACAGCAATGTAGATGAGTCACGCCCATATCTTTCCTCCTGGAAAAGTTTGGAATACAGTAAATTTTTTCAAAGTGTAGAAAGGTAGGCACATGCGGATAATGGCTGTTTATGACCAGAGAGTGGGAGTACCCAATCAAAGAATATCCTCGCAATCTCGGAACTTAGCTGGAATGGTCGTTCTCGAAATGCGTTTCTCGCATATTCGATGTGTTCTCTCTTACATAGAAGACACTTACAACATACAGTGGTCCCTTCTCTAATGGAAAAAGGAAGAAAAAAGGGATCCTATAGACCAAATCTCCACAGTGATCATGCCTCTCAGTTCTCCATCATGCTTCCATTAGCAACTGGCAGGGTTGGTGGATCATACTCTGCTTCACGGTTCAACTGGTCAACGGTTCTGAGTTAGATTTAGAGTTTCTGTGAAGTACCCTTCAATTTAGCTGCAGAGACCATTCAAATGCTTTTTTTCATATTTTGTAGACAGTTTTAGGTCAGTGTGGCATTCCATTTTGAATTCACAAGGTCTTCCAATGGTATATATCTCGACGATGAGAGACCGATATAACGGTAAACATTTATGTCATATCAAAGATAAAGTGGGAAGTCTACCTGCCTGTTCCTCTCCCCTGACTTTAACAAATCACTAACAAAGTGTCTTTCTTTCTATCTGTCGTCTTCGCTTCATCGGTATCTATCACAGAGGTAAATGGGCATCACAAAACCAATTTTAGTACCATCCTTTGTTTTTCATCCCTATCTTATAGTACAACCTGCCCTCCTTCCAACAGTCCTTCAGAGCCCTTATCAGGTATTCTCGTACTTGTAGGCGATTAAAAAGTGTTTCCATGCTATTCATCTATCTGGTGCAGTTACAGGCATTTCTATTGTCAGATGATAGTAAGGAAAACGTATCGTTTCTAACTGCTCCGTGGTTTCGGATTCTTGATCACCCTCTGAAGTAGAACGACTCAAAGATAGCAAGGGAGATCCCAACCAGCACGAATCCTGTCATCAACTTTCTCCAGCAGTTATTCCGGAAAGTTAGTCGACGCAGTCAGGATAGTTCTGGTCGTACGATAGCTAAAATTTTCTACCCTTTGCGGTCGATGTTCCCGTAGCGGGGACATTTGTTAATCGTCGTAGAAGTTAATGACCTCGCAGCGGGAACCTTTGAAACTCGCAAAAATGACAAAACACTATCATCCCCTATTCCTCAGGATTCAAATGTTTCTGTCAATTTACGGGATAACAATGCATACTTGTTTAGAAACATTAATAGGCAGTCAATTCGAAACTAAAGATTTGATCCGACCTACTGGTATTTCCAAAAGCCCAAATCTGTCGATCGCGAAGGTTTGGTAGTAGAGCTATCAGATGTTATTGCAGCACCACCTCCCCATTTTAGGCTGGCTTGTGATTCCATCTGTTTATCAATTTCCTTTAATTACAAGGTGCACATTTGCCTTGAAGGTGTGAAGATTACTGACATTCTCGTAAGGTGATTCCAGTGAAATCAATAAATTAAAATATTGGTTGCATTGAGGCAAACTTCACTCTGAACAACCAAAAAACTTGTTAGACAGTAAATTGAAGCTCGGTTCCTAGGTTTATGCTGCGTATATGCGGCAGAAAAAACTTGAAGTTGAAATAACACCTATAAGGTGAAATTTTAAGGCTAGAAACACACCCTTCAACTGGAAATAATATGCAATTGGGTTTTTGTCAACCTCATTGATAAAAAGTGGATTTTAAATGAATTTTTTGAATTTGATCAAATTCGCCTTCGATAAATTGCGTATTGTGAGTAGATGATGTGACAGTCTGATGTTTTTGGAACGTCAAAATTTCAGCTTCAAGATTTTTGGAGATACAGGCAAAAACTCATTGCTTGAAACTTTAATGAACCTCACCTGACATATTCTCGCAGCAAATAAGAGACTATATTCTGCCATCGGGATGAGAAATCTGAGAATATTCGTCAGAGTTTAAAAAATTTAGGACTGTGTCCAATAAACCACATGTTGAGAGGGAGCCTTTAAGGATCACATGCGGCTACTGCGGCTTGACGACGAAGAATAGCATGATCATCTAACTCGTTGAGTTATCTAGAGAAAAGACTTTTTTTTCAAAAATTTTACAGATATCTGACAAAGTCTTCTTAGAATAAGGACAGAGTTTAGGGCATAAACTTACGGCGCAAACATTTCGAAGAAATTTTTAAATATATTCACATGACTATGGTCGATGACATCGAAGCTAGTAACCAACAACAGTTAAAAAAGTAAAAGAAAGAGAAGATACAAAAAAAAAAAAAACCTCAAAGTTGCAATGTACCATTTAAATTTTACCAAACAGTTCTCAAAACATTTGCAAAATATTATTCCAAACTGAATACATTCCAAATAGAAGCTTTTTTCCCCAAAAGTATTTTCTGGTGTGCCTTGTCCTTATATTTCTGTCCTTAATTTCTCGAGCATGAATTCTTTGAGTTTAAACGAATTCTAAATTATGAACTGAAATGGATGACTCCGAGCCGACTGTAAAGTACTATTTTTGGGCAAAGTTGCAAAACATTCTCTTGGTTAATTTTTTCCCCATGAAATGTTTAAGTTCTTCTCGTCCTCGCACCATATAAAAACCCCAAATAATTCGTATTTGGCTATGCAGTTACATTCCTGCCGACAAATTCTGAACAAAACCGGATTAAAAATGATTATCCTGCCACTACAGCATGCCTCGCTAATCACGGGGAACTTTGAACGAATGTCTCATACAAGACAGGACGAAAAAAAAAAAAATACAGGACATAACACTTGAACTTTTCCAGTAAACTTAAGTTAAACTGATGTTCCAGTGAAATTCAAATGTGACAAAGGACAATTTGCGTTTCGTTGAAACAAATTGTTGAAATTAGGATCCCGAAAAATTGAATTTACAAGAAGGTTTCAACATGCCTACATTCATGATGCTATTGTTCGGATAACATATTGTATTTGAATGTAAATCAATACGATTGGAACAGTGCAGACAAGGGATAACCATATTTACTAGATAACATGACAAGAAGGATTATTTAGATAGCTCCACCCTAGCTGTGTAAAATCCTACGCTGATAACATTTTAAGAATTGAATTACTTAAAGTTGTTCGAAAAAAAAAATGTTCAAAGAACTTTGAAAATCATCAGCAAATTGAACCGAATTGTTAAATCGAAGTCTGCTTAGTCTTTCAGAGTCCTTGAATCATTGAAACTTTTGAACTGTCTTGGTCTATTTTAGTAGAAGTATTTCTCTCTTTACATTGGTGGCTTTAAGATAAGGCTGAAGTTAACTGACTTGCAGAAGGGCATACGATTTTGCGGTATTCGGTCTTTCAACGTCTAGGGAGGAGCACTCTCAGATCTCATCAAATGCGGAGGCATAATTTTCCTCAGGTGAAGAACGGAGGCAAAAAAACTGAAAGGTCTGTTTTCTTGGGTTCGCATGTATTCTCAAAATACTTTTGTATATAATCTTTACATTTCCTTTCAATTATAAAGTTTTTAAAAATTTGAAATTTGTATTTAACTGGAGAAGTTCATCGTGAATTGAGGCGTGGCCTTAAAGGCAGGCTTCCTAACCTCAACTCGTCAGCAGAAGTGTATCATATAGACTAAATGATTTACATAACGCAAAAGGTCGCGAACGACAACAAGTTGCATCGACCTAGAGGGGCTGTCATAAGGTACCTCTCTGCAGAGAAAACTGCGAAAGACAAATTAAAGGACTTTCGGGCCAAAATTCAATATTGCCAAAAAGGCCAAAACAAGTGAGTCAGTCTTGCTGTTGCACCAGCATACGTTATCGTTGACGCATCGGGGTTGAGTCATGCAAAATTCATGACGGGGGCAAAGAAGAAGTAACAGGGATAGGAGTATCCCAAAAGTGCCGGCAGAGGAACAGGTTTTGACGATGAATAATGACAAAGCAAGCGTTAAAAATTTTTAAAGTCACTAAGAACCAAATAAAGTAAGTTCATGGGTGACAGCGGCAGGCATGATAACTGACAAAGAAGTGAGATCATATGACTTCAATTGAAAACAGAAGGTAAAAAGTACCCATGCCAAGTATGCTGGATGCTGCGACAACTATTTTCCACAGTACTGTCAATGCAAACACAGAGCAACGAGTTTATCCTTATAAGAGCCACTGGATCTAATACTCAGCAGAAAATAATCGTCGGAAATAGAGTTAAACTTAAGAGCCAGTAAGTTTTGCAAGCAAGGATTCCAACGTTCAAAATTAAATTGAGTCACTATGATCAAAATTGATGCTACTATGATTTAAACTCGTGAAAAGAAATAATGGGTTTAGTATTGCGGACGTTCAAAATCGCTGTAGACGTGGCAAAAAAGTACCTGTGTCATTCTAGCGAAATAGAATCTCAACAACTTTTGTAAGTCACATCACAGCTTAGAATATTGACTGTGAGACAGATTCAGGGTGGAAAAAGTTACTTTTGTAGAAGATTATTTGTAGAAGAAAGTTTATAAATGTTACAAGAAAGAGAGAAATTGGCCACGAAAATTAGATAAAAGACTTTTCCAAAAGCGTCTCTGTAAGTTGAAAATTTCTCGAATATATTCGAGGGAGTCGAAAACGCCCCAATCCAAAAGCTGCCAAATCATGGACAGTGATCAAAAGCTTTGTACGGTGTTAACGACTTGCTTTCTTGTGTTTCAAATATCTTATTTGTTGTCTTTCTTCCAGAGTTGCAGAGATTCTTTCACGGATTTCAGAGCATTTAACTGTTCATGAACAATACAATATTTGAGCAATATTGATAAACAGTCGGTTTTAAATGAAAGGGATTTGCAATGGTACCGTCAGACTCAGCTGCTTAGCTAAGTACGCGAGCTGTTTTGTACATCGGCAATGGAACGGAATGGAACGAAAAAAGTACTTTGACAACTCATTACCGGTTACTCTCTATGAGCTGTTTGAAATGTGGAAATGTCAGTGCGGTACAATTCTTGACAGCAAATAGTACACATCATTGAGCTTGGCAAGTAAACATCCTTGAAAGGGATTTCCAGTGAAAATTTTCATATGTTTCTATATAAAGTACAATTAACTCATAGATAATTGAAAATCGACCAGCGTTTAGGCTTGATTTGATGAAACCTCGAAGCCGACGAGGTATACTTTACTTTCTCAGGCGCAATCAGTAAGCAAAAGATTCGGTTTGAGTTCATGGAAAAATTGTCTTTCAAATGAGCAAACACTATTTCAAGGTGTGACTATTTGGGCTAAGTTTTGACCTAAAACTATCATTGGCCAATCTTTCGTTAGAACTAGAGGGGAAAATCAACGATTCAACATCAATGCGTGTCAACCGTATATCTGAAAATAAGTAAAAAGGTTTACTTGATTTGTTGTTCAAGCAGAATGGCCGTAGCCAAAATACTGCGTGCTAGACAACGGACCATCAACTCACCAGCTTTCATACCATTGGACACTTATTTTTTATGAAGAATTTTCATAAGATATGAAGCAATGTCATTTTTGAAATTCCGCCAACTGAAATGGAAAATGGCAAAAAAGAGCTTGTAGGGGTCTAACTGATAAGGGCAGTTCCTTATTTGATATTGCCTTTCGTTTAAGCGCATTGTTATTGAGTTAGCCGGATGAGAAACATATGATTTTCAATTTTATTCAGGAATATCTGAGAGTTTCCTCTACTTCCATCTCTAATTAGATAAATCTTGCAGCAAAGACAGGTAAGATAAAGCATTTACCATCTGGTCACTATAATGTATTATATTTTGTATGTCAGAAGCTTTGCAAACTATTGGAAGTTCTCATCGGATATACCATGAATTAGATACGCTTTTTAAAAGTAGAACTCACCTATACTAAAGGCTTAATGGTAGAAACAACAATCGACAAGTTTTTGGGAACCATCTCTTCAACATCTCTTCAACGTGAACAATTTACCCTGGCAATGTTTCCACACGTGGAAGGATTGAACAATGTCTTGGAAAGACACCAATTAAAGGCTCGTTTAAAGGGGTTTGAAAAGACTCGAACCAATACTTTATGTAGCGAATACATAAGTGTATCCATTTTCAGTCAATCATCCTGTAAGATGAGACTTCATTAAATGAATTCAGGATTGGGTGCTGATGACATATTCTCAAACCTCAAGCTCCTGTTTCTGATTACTTCAACGCTACTATTTGTGCACCACACAAATGTTATTATTTATCACGTAAAATTTCAATATCCTTAATATTCAAGTTCATGAAGCGTTATTGGCCATTAGTCGAACATCCTATTTTGCCAGTAGCAATTTCAGACTATTACACACTCATACCGGTCTCCTATAAGCTTAAAAGGTTTTCAAAGCCGTGAAAGAGTTATAATGTTGTACGTCCTACACATACGAGTAATGCATGACATCAAAATATTTTATACCTTCTAAATTAGTTTAATCAGGAAATACTATCCAGCCCGTAACTTGTGCTGACTCTAAACACCATCTATCATAACTAACGCCGTGCTGGGAAATTTATCTTTGCTCACATGTTCCACATATATGGTGTGTAGCTACAAAGGGTAGTTCTAAGACCGTTCATCATGTGGATGTGAAAGAAGAAAAAAAGTGAATAAACATGATAAATTTTCATGGGAGAAATTTCATTTTTAAATTTACTAAATCCACATCAGCAGAGTGCATGAAATGTGTATAAAACATTGCAGAAAAATACAGGACGATTCGCTTTTTCAGCAAAGGAGCAAATGTAATGTTCAGGAATAAACGAGCTACTTCGCATTTTAGTCGTGACTTGATCATTCTTAAAAGGACGTCTAGCAAACTTGCATGCCTTTTAAATTTAAAGATTTATTTTTATACAAGTGCTCCTTGCTTACGTTAGGGGTGGACTCATTGCATGAATGAATCATATACATTTGCTTGGAAAGTTATTATCTTCATATACGAGCGTGAATCTTTTTGTACGTATTTTGATTCGTCTTTGGTAACCTATTTCATAACCTAAGCTTCTTCGTTGTGAGTTAAATTTAAAGCTTAAATTTATGCATTGTTAATGAACCTTGCAACTTCATTCGAAGTGAAATTGTATATGCGGGGATGATTTCAGTGAAATGACCCCGAGCGTAGTGTGGTCCTTGACTTTATTCGTGATTTCAATCATGTTTCTTCGATAAAGCTGTTCGATTCTTCAGCGCCTTGCTTAACCCATCTTTTGCTCAAAAAGAAATTGCGATTGGCCTTACTCTTCCCTCCAGTTCAGAATATGCTATCTGAAGAGCGTGACTTATCAAGCCATACAAGAGATGAGACTGGAAGCTTCCAAATATATTATTAAGCTGGGTGAGGTAGAAATCAGGATTTCCAAGCTTTTGAGCGCCTCTGAGTCTCAAGACTTCAGAAGTGCAGGTTCATTTCAGGTTAAGCTGACCCTCCACCCACTGTTACCACTAAGCAAAAGTGCGTCTTTCATCGTTAGGTACTGTTTCTCTCGTGTCTTTCGAAGCACAAGGAGGGCAACTCTATGGTTACAGGGACCTAAATGGGTACTGACGCCACTGGCTCGGAGTCCATTTATTATGCTGACGAAATTTACAGTGTTTATCGGCTCTGTAGCTGCACCAGCAATTGGATCAGTGTATTGACGAGAGCTTCACTTTATATCTCTGTATGATGACACGGCATGACGGTCGCCAAGTGTTAACTCTTTTGGTGAACTTGGTCTCGTTATACTGAACATTAGTCTAGGATAAGGTGAAACTTTTTCTAGGCCCTAATCATCGACTGTCTTGATTTGTTCTGAGAAGCTTGCTATTGAGTTTATCAACAAGCTCAAGTTAATTCCTGACTGTCCGTTCTTACTGAAGAGATCCTCAAATTTCTTAGAATGACCACATTCATTTGTCTTAATTGGGCTTGATAGACTATATGTCCACTGACTTTTCCCACAGCATAATCTACATCGGCTGGTAGCGACTCTTTCGTCCATTTCATTATCCCCATTCCAAGTCTGAATTGAAGGAGCCAGGAGCCACATCTGACTTACGATGACTTCCCTTCGTGTTATGGATCATGGATCATATTCCTTCATCATCATCCTTGAATCATCTGAATCAGCATTAGGTTGAGTTTTTCGATTCATTCAAAGTTCTAGGAAGAGTTCTCCGTGCTTTGAGACTAACTATTCTTCACCCGAAACTGAGTGCGTTTTAGATACCCGGTGTCACACTGCTAACACCGATGACCGTCTCCCACTGTTGGACAAAAACCACCACCTCTGCAACTGCGTCGATAGTGGACATTTCAAAATCAGTCTCATTTCTGGCTATATACACACATAGCTAAATGGTTTCGAGGGGAGTTTTGTTTGAATATACGTCATTGATTCATTATTTGTCAGGCGTACAATAAAAAATGTTATACCTCCAATCCCAGTTGAGTACTGTCCAGATGCCACACGTGCCAGATGCATTTAACTAGGCGCAGTTTGGTTAGGCCTGTTTGGAAGACACGATCATTTCATGTTCCTGGGAGGTCGTCGAGTTCAGTTCGTTCAAGTGGAGTTGGTATGTTGTCAAAAGATACCATTGATTCAGCAGCTAAAGCTTCTGAATATCCATTTCGATTTTCTGAATATCCACCCACCGTTTCTGAAAGGATCAAGTTAATATTGCGTAGTGTTCAATTCTTCCAACATTTAACCTGGGTTACAATAGGGTCACTAGACGTAATAAATTTAACCGACCCATCAAGTTAAATCAACGGATATCGACTAAGAGTTCAATTAAAATACTAGATAAATATTTTTTCTCACCACAGCATCCCACACTGTTCCACACCACAGAGAAATGACTCATTATTCCTTTATTCTCAACACATTCAAGACTCATCATTCACTATATCAATGACATCTATGTACACTTACCACCAGTTGAGACGCACGTGATATTTATCGATGTTCCTTCATTATACGGTCCTAGAATGTAGTGAGGTATGTGATTTCCAGTATCGTCTAATATAACCAATTTTTCCGGTGGAACTGTAATAGAAAAAAGAAGAAGAAAAATACGAGAAAATTACAATAGAACATGTACATTCACTAAAAGGACGAATGGAATCAATGACAAAACTCCTTGGACGCATGTAACAGGAAAAGGTTTTGTTACCCACGTCCTAAAAAAGCACGAAACAAATGTGAAAATCATCCGTCAGGCTCATAGGATGTATGTTAATAATAGAAATTGAAAATTAAACATGCATGGTCGGAATTCCTGTTTTGGTTTATTAAAGCAGGGCCAAAGAATTTTTTTTCGCATTTAGACTTGTTGTTGAATTTCATTTCGATTTAAATTGGATGGAAAGTTATTTTTGATGGAATTCAATTTTGAAGAAATTTAATTTATAATTTGCTTTTGAACCAGCTAGACAAAACAACACAAAAATAGCTCAAAGAGACGGTTGTACAGCGACGTGAGTTCTAGTATATAGTAGCGTGGTATTTCCGCAGCGTATTGCGTTCCACAGTAAGGAATTTTAATATGACAACACTTTTTTTCGGAGACAGTCAATTTGACAGCTGGTTGTTTATTCCCAGTCAGTGTGGTTTGTAATTTTGTAACAAATAGACTCACATCAAGAGAACGTGGGCGAAACGTGCATGGAAAGCACCCAAGTCAACATTACTATCGGTGTCAACTTTCTGTAAAATGTTTTTCTGTTTCTTTCTTTATTTGAATGATAAATTAATGCATACTTAGTGTTTCAGTGGGATCCAAAATTGAAGACTGCCAAAAGAAAGGGAAAATTTAAAATTATGAAAGTAAATTGCGGAAATCCACAAAACGTTACTGTTGGGGTGCGCTTTAAGCGTCGAAGCAATCGTCAGGCAATATGTGTTCTGAAATTATACTGGTGAAAATGTTGCAAGCAATGGAGGTCAGTAAAGAGACATGATTACTATTTATTTCAATCTCGATTGGCTGTTAACACGATTGAAACTTGTGGCTTTAGCAAGATCGCACTACGTTTTAAAGCATTATTGGTCGATTAATACCAAAACCAAACTCGCAACAGGCAAAATGTGATTTAACATCGTTGGAGTTATTTTCATAAGTATTTGAATAAGTGCTATCTGTATATGACTAAACGTTTTGAACCGCACATGGTTCAAAATGTAACTCAGTGCCTAGTTTGCTGAACTCCAGACAGAAATCAGGCTTATTGAATAAGCTAACCTGAGAATCATCATAAAAAGTCACTTTTCAAGAAAATGTGGTAGTTTGAAAAAAAACTCAAGGCGTATCATTTAATTTATATCGTTGTATGGCCTTTTATGATAATGGCAGAGATAAGTGGACTTCCCGTAGTCAAAATATTACTGAATTCCTCTGTAACGACGGATGCTGCTACTTATTGCCAAGAAAACACAACTTCCAAATTAATAAAAAATAAGAGACGTAATAATGACACAAAAGTCCTCGTCAATTCAACCTTGAATGACGCAGCTAATATTCTCGTTTTTGTACATTCTCTACATTTTGTACATTCTGCAGGAGTGTGAAAAGAACTCTTACCTTCTTCATTGATATAGAATTGCAAAAATGAAATGATAAATATTTGTAAATGAACAAATTGAGATTGTTTTGCATTTGACAAACTGAAAGAAATGGCTGAAAACCAGATGTCTATGGGATGCAATTCAGGCATAAACACAAGACGAGAAATATTATCAGGCTGAAAAAGAAAATCTTTTTGATTTCATTACAATTGTTTTTTCGTTTGTTGACAATCAATGTAGCGTTGGAAGGAGTCCTTGAACTCAATTTACTACGTTCTTGCTTTAAAATGCCATCCAGATTCGAAAACGAAAATTTCACACAGTCTTACGTAGGCGCCGAACAGATGCTCCCCTGCCAGTAGTTTTTAGTGAATATTTTCAGTACGTAGTGTATGATACGCAACGTTTTAATTATCCTTCAAGAAAGAGGCTCTGTTTTGACGTTCACTGAATATGATGTTTTATTCGTTTTTGTTTTTGATCCTTTTCTGAGATTTCTTACTCAATCGCACGTGTAGGATGAGCACAGTTGTTTTGAGAAGACTCGATCAGATAATTTTACGTAATTTGTTACGTGCCGCATCATTGTAAGTAGCTTGAAAAAATGATTGCAAGAAAGCAAGGATAATATGCGATACGAGTCCCACTGTGTTTTCTTGACTCGAGAAAAGTCATCACCAAAAACAACAACTACAACCGAGACATAAAATTCTGCAGAGGCGGTTATAAATTTCCATTTCTGTTGCATGCATCAATCACATTAAAATTTTCCACTAATAGGCCCTAGGCCTGTCATCGGTGCTCGCAAGGATTAGTGGTTTCGCCAAGTCACGAATCAGTAACGATACAAACGCCAAGAGCAAAATAATGTAAGTGGGGTCGAAATATGTTAAGAGCGCAATCACTATGTAAGGGAGAAACACAATTAATCATCATCCTTGAGGCATCTCAAATTCGGTCGTACATTGAAGAGCTCTCTCAATCCTATTCTGTGAATCCTATTAAGGTTACACGAGCATAACCCAAACTTTCCTGCAATACTTGATCCGAGATTCGAATGACAGGCTGATAGACTTGTAGCCACATCATTTATTTTCCGAGCAAATCAAATACCCTACAGTATGGTATCCATCCCGAATGAGCTTATAATAAATATTCTGTTTGGTGCAATGCTAAAGTTTTCTCTCTTGGGGTGGTAGCTCGTCATTTTAGGTTACTTTACGGTAGCTTTAAACAGGCTTTTGGATTTGCTATTGCAGACTCTTGTGCTCTTCTAATCCAACCGCATGTCCTTAATGCTATCGACATGAGAAAGTACTTACAGGTCGGAAATATTCGCCATTAACATTATTTAAGTGTAACAGACAAACTTCAACCCGCACCCTTACACCCAAATGCCTAATAAAAATGAAGACGATCTGACTTTACTCAAAATCTTTCTTTTCATTGCTTTTTGCTGCCAAATTCTATGATTTGGAAATTAAAGGCGAACAGTCGAACAAACGCAGATCCTTTGCACATTTCGTGACTGCAGGGCGCAAGAGTGTGCTAAAATTTAAGGATTTACGGAAGAGGAACATTAAAAATTCACTGATTTTCGAATTCCAATAATAATGCCTTCATGCTCATAAAAGAGGAGGACGAAGCACAATGTTTGTCAGGCGCGCAGGAGAGAATGTAATAAAATCATACAGCGATTGAGAAGACATTATTATACAACCCCCTCTGTACGGATGCTCGTGATTGCTATAGATATTGCAAATTTCTGCCTCTCACACTCTTTCATTTTGACCCTGTTTGGAAATCCCTTGTGCAGCACAATTTCAGCATATCACCAACAATCACACAAACGGATGGTGGGAAGCATCAAAATCAAAATTTCGCATATTACATGAAATTTCATTGCGAATTCGATAAATGTAACACACACTAGGAGTTCATATGTAACTTTCACATCAAACTTACTTATGACTTTCAGTTGAACCTTTGAATTTCGGGTCGGACTTTTTTGAAAGTCCACCCGACATCTATATATTCCGCTGTCGGTATTCTTCGTAGCCTTGATGGTCAGGACGGCTGGATGTTCAGGCGATTGTCCTGTTTGAAAGCTGGCGCGGCCACCAAAGTTTTCCTCCACCCAATGCGTTCCTTTGGCGAAATTAGAGTTTCTAGTGTCCAAGCTGGAAAGAAGAAAGGAAAAAATGAGAGTGAGAGAGGTAGAGACACATAAAAACGGACGAAATTATTTATATTTTTATTTATTGCCAGCAGTTTAAAATAGAGTTTATAGGTCAGATAAGAATTCCGTTCTGCTCTTTTATGGGTTTCAGGAAATTTTATCAGCACTTAAATTTTTCTATTACGCATAAAGTAAATTATTTTGTATTGCTTGAGGGCGAGAATTGACTAGGAAATGGTCGTTTTGTATGACAAAGTCGAGGAGCATTTAGAAAATGTGTTGTTTTTAAAATATGTCTCATTTTTCGGTAAAAATATTCAAGGAGTTTCTGGAGTAGTTTTCATTAATTTTACACAGTTTATACTGGAAGAATAAATCGCTCGATTTGTTTTGCGCGGTGGGAAGTGCAAAATGAAGTGGTTGAATACATTAATCAAAACAATGTTTAGTTCTGGTAACATTTTTCCACCTGCTAGATAATTTTCAAACTAGATCATGAAAGGAATGAAACGCTTTATGGTATCCAAGCTAGCAGCTATTTGCCAGTTACTGTCAAAGAATTGATCCGATACCTTATCTATTCAGTTCCTTAGGCGCAATGAAGTATCTCGAGCAAGAGTCGAAATGGGGTTGGATCGAATCTATGGACAAATCCAAAGGGACGATTGAAGAAATTGAAGATTTGAAGAAAAAATTGATAGTGTGCTTGCTTACAGTCAACAGCCTTCTGGATTAAGACCTCCCTATGGATATAAGACTCCTCCACTGCTGAGTGGAGTAAGAAAGTGTTGCACATTTTTTTTCAGACAGTCCGAGTCTAGATCATGAGCGTTGCATGTAGCTGGAGTGGTCACAGGAACTGCAGAACTTGAAAATCTAGTGACCAAGGAACTGAAGCCTTTCCTTGGCTTCTGGAAGCAGACAGGCTGGGCCATCTGGAAATGCTAAACCAAAGTCGGATCCAACCATGTATCCTATAATAGAAGATCCAACAATGTATCTCCGAAAAAAGAATAATAAAAGGACCTAGTTTCCTAAGACCGTCAGAGGAGTTATTGTACAAAAGGGAGCTGCAACTGTCAAAACAACTATCAGAAAGTTAAATCTCCGGTGGGTAAAACACTCCACTCACTCGATTCTTAATATTTTTGTTTATCAGGGTTTTACATATATTCCAAACATGTTACTAGTAAAGGACAGGTGGAACGATGCCAAGTAATAAAATACCGTCTGTTTGTAGTAGACAGCCTCTGTTTGGTCAAACAGGATATACGAAATGCCTATTCAACCATGAATATTTGCATTTTATGTTGAGTTTGAAGAGGTTGGGTTCGATTTCCTGAACATAGCCTAGTGATTTTGTTTTTTTAGTTGTTTTAAAATCTGCCCTGTCGATTCCACAATCAAATGAAAAGATCAATCCACCAATGTAGTCGCCAACCCAAACAAGATTTTTGCAGGCTTTACAAAACGAAGCTATATAAGTTGAATGTTATTGACAGATGCTCAGCCTCCCTGAAACCACAGGAGTTAGCTGTTACTACGATGACCAAGTCAGCTGGTTGTTTCATTTCGTCTGTTTTTGATACTATTAAGCGTATTGTTCACATGCAAAGAGATATGAAAAGCAAAGAATATGAAATAAAGCAAATATTCCGGCATCATTTATAAGCCAATAAAGAGCCGAAAGGTTTTCGAAACTTTTTCTGAGTTTCGATCTTCAACAATTTCAAAAGTGAAGAAAGTTTGACTTTTTTCAATTTTTCGGTGAACTATGATCACAGTCTATGGTCACCATAACTTATGGTCACACTCGAAAACTTTCATTTTCATAGTTACGAAAGCCACGATTAAAAGATAAAAGTATATGTATATGTAACTAGGAAATCACTACTTGATCACTAGGAAAAATTGGTGACGATCTCAGTACATATGTGTCAAATCGTGTTGTGAGAACTCAAAATCTCAATGTAGATCCCTTGCGGGCTGACAAGAGGTTAAAACAAAGTATCATGAAAGCTAGTGCATGCGCTGAAAGTTATTACAAAAAACCAAACATTGAACCGAATAGAGATTTGAGCTGTCACGCCAACGATACTGGCATTGGCTTGGATGCGTTATTTATTCATTAAGGCCAACAATTTTTAAGATATATTTGAATTGATCAATATACGATTCAACCAATAATCAATTATTAATATAAAATTAATCAAAATCTTCTTGTTTTGAAACAATTGTGTTTTTACCTAGTAAACAGTTAAGAAGGAAACTTAACCGAAATGAAGGAATTTTTAGATCTGACACGCGTTCGAGATTTGACAACAATTTTCATTGTGATTAATTTAAACTTTGAAATAAATCTATTTATATTTTACATTTTTTTCACATGCAAGCCGACATATGTGTGTCGTAGATGAAATACATCCACGGCCTAACGGAATTGGATGAGTTTAGTTTTAGAATTTCCAGGAAACAGCATCTCCAAGGAAACGGCGTTAGCACAAGATATTTGCATTTACCTCCTTAGCAAATATTTCGGAAGATAACTTTAAATTTGTGAGCCTTGAAAGAAAAAAAAACGTAAGCATCCTTCACAAACATTTGAAATAAGTGAAATCACTATCTCAGAAAGTTATGCTTAAAATCGAATCAGTGGAAAATTTTCCAGTATCACAAACTCAATCAACTTTAGTTTATTAACAAATTTAACGAATTTTGCCCACGGTAATTTGTTACTTTCACAAATCACAAGCTCCACTACTGGCAAACAAAACTCACCCACACAATGATCAAAGCAATATCAAAAACATTCACAAGAAAAATATATATTTACCTGTAAATAGGTTTCGAGTGTCCTTCTTTGTACCAAATGACTAAAGCTACTTTATCCTCGGGCATTGGTGGTGTAACGTTGCACGGCAACCTGCCAACTGTTCCTTGAACTGCCTCTGATATAACGAGTGGACCTGAAATTGTAACATTATACAAACCCTTGAATAACGAGTTGGTAAGGACGAAATAAAATGGAAGACATGAAAATGAACTTTACGGAAATAGAATGTTTTTTTTCTTTTTGCCAGATTGTAAACTTTTTTAACACCCTTAAATGTGACATGGCGAAGGATTATGGGAATTCCTACTTTAGACAGAGTGTCACATTTAAAGGTGAATACCAACAGATTTTTATTTTGTCGGACAAAGCCAACGTGTCGATTGTTCGTTTCGCTGTTAAAGGATCGGATATATAACAATGGGATTGACTGGGAGAAAAACTGCGAATTGCATCCTTTTGAAAATTGCTACGAAAAAAAAAACAAAGTTAAATGAAATGTTCAGAACATTTTATTGCCGTCTCGTGACTGTGGTACAATAATATGCCCTAATTCTCCATCTATCTAACATGCCATTAGAGTCCCGCTTAAAATGTCAACTTGACATGTAACTTGAAAATCTGTTTGCAATCCTGCATCTCGTAGATTCGTTTCTAGGACCTCGATCAACAGGTATGTTGTTGTATAGTGTTTGAGCGACTGATGTCATAAGAGTGAGTTATCTAACCACTTGCCCATACGGAGAACTTGATTCCTTTTGCTATTCCCATTTCTCTGGAGGGCTTGTTTAGCCAGTTCTTTGTGAGTGAGGACAAAGAACTCGGTTGATAGTTGCCTATAAATTTGATATAACTCCTTTAATTCTTCATATTGGCTTCATATTCTGGGAAATTATTCTGAAATTGGGAGGCTGTTTGCGTTTTCTCAACTACAATCTGTATGGAAAATCCTTTATTTCTGTACAGATGTCTGTACTTGCTAGGAAAGATGGCACGAATATTCTTGTGAGGAGATTTATGGATATATGTAAAATGTGATCAGAAAGTAACTGTTGTGCTGGAGCCTCAGGGTATTCTTAAGATATGCATAAAAGCAGGCACGAAATGCACGTCCGATTTTTCGCTTCTAAGTTTACTGCAGTTTACTGGCATCAGCGATTGATTCAGCATCGCAGGAACGTGCGGAAGTTTCCCACTAGATTTAGTTCGCGGAGTTGTGAAAATGTGACGCTCAATGGAAAAGCGCTACGTAATCAACTTTCAAAGGAACGAAATCTTTTACCGACACCGAAGAGTTTCTCAAGGGACCGTATAGGGATAATGTTCTAATGTTGGTTATCAACCAGCTTTCAATGCACACAGCCTTCCATGGCAAACGGGAGACCGTCGAAAACGAAATCTGTGCAGGGTTGCCATCGACGCTATAAACAGGAGACATGATCAAAATATCTTTTTAAAATATTCAAAAATACTTTTCAGTATTGAAATTGGTCCACTACAAGTAACAGGTCGTTCCCATCCATTATGCTACCTTATAAAGATTCCATGTGGAAAACAAGCAGGGGCAGAGATGAATAGATGCATCATTTTCACCTATTATTGCAGTAAGCTTGTATGCACCCAATAAACCAGCTCATCCTAGTTAAAATTTATGAACGAATGTCCTTGACAAACATTCATCTAATGACAAAACTGGTTCACTTCTTACTAGAAAATTTCTTTGTGGGTGTTAAGCTGCAGGGTCTACGTTTAGGGCAAAAGATCGGGCAAAATTGGAGCTGTTTCGTTTAATTTCAAAAATAAATTCGAAATTCCCAGGAACAACAAAAGTATCGAAAGTAGAACGTATTTTTTTAAAAAAAAAAAGTCCACAAAATGCGTTTCCAGCAACAAACATGACGGTCCACATCTTTTTCGAACAGATTTCGTGCTATCACTTCGAAATTTAACAAACTATGCAAAATGGGAGCCTCGATATATTTTAATTTAAGCGTTCTACACATTGTTTTTGATAGCATACTTACTTCCAATGAACAATTATATTTTTGTTCTCCTATTTCACTAGTAGGTAAACATCAACAGGACAACTTTTACACATCGATTGCTTAAAATATCCTGATTTGGTTCCAAGCTAACGAAAAACGAAAAACCACTCAAATTGTTACTCAATGTAATTAGAACGACTCGTTTTATCACTTTTTAAATATTTAAAATTCGTATCCACAAATAAACAACCGTATAAAAGCCACCCTTTCAAATGTTTAACACAATCTGATTAAAAAAAAAACCCTTAACATCCTTCAAACGGAACAAACGGTTACGTGCCTCCTGGAATTCAACGCAAATTGAAATTAACTTGAAATTTGCGGAAAATGAATAAAAGAAGAAGCGGATTTTGCGGAAATGTTTTTCACCACATTTCACATATGCATGTACTCGTGGGTTGTAAACTTACCCTCGCTAATCATCTTGCCAAGATGTTTCTAAGATCCTCATTTCCACATTAACATTTCTTTTACATCGCGCAACTTTGTACGTTTTCCACATGAACGCGTTATCGTTACAGAGGTGACGAAAGGACGATATCGTCAATGTGATTCATGGTAAATGGCTTAATCTAATTTGCGGATCTGCACCCAAGGGTTTTTAAGTGAATCTAATACATTGCATGAACGTATGTATGTGTTTATGTATGGATCCTTCTGTAACCGGAGCTGTTGGCGGTGGCAACGACTTGGGAGAGTTCATTCTTTCGCTACTCCACAAAGCTTCCTTGATGTCGAGTGGATTGGATTTTTTTTTTCTTCACGATAATTTTAAAAGTTCTTTATCACTTTTAACGGCTTTCCTGCTAAAACGAGATGATGAAAGTTTTAATGTGGAAAAATGGGTCTGCGTTTTCCCTTTGTTACTCTCCCCTTGTTTCATCTTCTACTTACATCCGTAATTCTCGTTGAATTATTTATCTTGTGGGAAGAATTTTTAACCCAGGAAAGAGGTTCTTGGTTCACATCAAAAAAAGGAAATTGAAAAGACAAATACTCCGTAGTGGTAAAGTTATTTTTGTCCTGCATAAAAGTTTGGACCTGCACTATGGATGTTTGAGGATGGCTGCGGAAACAGTTCATAGTTATTTCAGTTTAAAATAAAAATGAGCTTACACATTACGAAATGTTTGCAAAGTATGTGAAAGTTTGAGAGCTAATAAATGTTGATGCTAATTGTATGTCCATAAAATTTATTCTTCCAACACAGCTAGGACATATCTGCTCCAGTGAAATCGCTCAACGGAAGTGAACATGATCTTGATCTACGTCAATTTCAGAACTAAACAGTTTTCATGAAAATTCATGGAAATTCTAAAAGGAACGAAAGGCAACCTAGATAAAGAAAATTGGAATAAATAAAATAATATTTAAACGGAAATTTTTCAAAAAGATACTCTTTGTTTTCATTGTTGGAAACACTTTATGTTTCGCTTTCATTGTTGGATTTTCGCTTTCATTTTCCGGCAATTTGCTTTTTTGATAAGGAAAGTGGGGGGATGACATAGGATCAAGGACATAATACATTAAACTGAGACGCATACAAAAGAAAACTCATGATACCTCACCAACTTTAGTCTCTGAGTTTTGCAACATATACACATTTACTGTCACTACTTTGAAAGAATAAATTTGATCATAAATCAACTAAAACAAACACAAAACAATCAACGTTTAAAGGAAAACTGATATTTGCATTGTTAATAATAATGATCAATGGTTCAACAGACTAGTTGTGGAACATGAACCTGAAGTGGTTTTATAGTCATCTCATAGCAATTGTAATGATGAAGAAAGGGAATTGGCCAGAATCACATTTGATCCTTGTCATGACGCAGAATATATTTAAGTTCGCTAGGCGTGCTTTGATTATGATGCTTTAAACGAACATAAATTACGACCTTCCATTCCGAAAAGAAAGATTTATTGGATTCCTCGGAACTACCTATCATACCTAGGTGGCCTTACATTCCAAACCAAGAAACATAAATGCTAACACAATCATGAATATGATGTCCGTATCGAACCTCTTTTGCAGAGAGGGAGAGCACTCTAAAATCTACAGTATCTGAAGTACAGTGATCGATAATCCTTCGTCTGAAGTTGTTCAAGCGGGCCCCTACGTCTTACGCTGGGGTAGTCGTTTCTGGAGCCATTGCTTTATTCATTCTTTCTCCCTTATTATTTTTATAGATTACTATGTATTCTAGATGTTTCCACGTCACTATTGAGAATATGTTGCAAGTGTGCCTATACTGTCAAAATCCTCTGGGTCCATGTCCTACATATAACATAAACCCTTCCATCGTCTACGTGTAATATTTCAGTGATAAGCTGCATGAGTTTTTTACTGCGTTATCCAAGTGTCCCAAATAAGCTGATTGGGCAAAATCAAACAAATAATGGATGACATTTTGTGGTCTTATCATGGTGTATTTGTGTTTGCTTGACCGACACCAGCTTAGTGCTTCGTCAACATGGTGTCCTTGGAAGGTGATCGACAAACAGGCAAGCATTTTCAGTGTATTTTTCTTATTATTATGTTACGCTAGTTCACATCAAAATATTTAAAAAAAATTGCCCCATAAGCTTGAGGCAAACCAAAGTTTCTGCTGAAGCATTATAGAGGGTTCAAAATTCAGAAATTAGTTATGGAATCGCCGTTGCTAGCAAGACGATAACACAACTATATGTTATAATACAACCTACGCTTAGCATATAATTGCTCGGTTCAGTGTATGTATCACATTTTCACCCACCTTCAAGCATCTTTACAATCTTTATCTACTTATCACCATCATATAGTCGTGGTGTGTTTTTTGAAGCATTTGCCAACTGCGGACACATTTTAGCTTCAACTTTTTTATCCATGAGCTTTCGATTAACCACGGTTCCAAAGTATGAGTGTCAAAAATAAACTTCCTCAGAAAATCTTCAAACAGAAAAACATGTTCTGGAAAAATTAATACAGATAGATACATTCACAATTAAAGGATATCTTGCAAATTTTGGAAGGTTTCTAGAATCTCTAGATGCCAGTTTATCTCTTGACCCACTTGAATTGCCTGTGAAAATTTGATGACACAATGTTACCCTTCTGTGTTTCCACGCCTAGGAACGTCTGACTTCTTCAGATGCCACAATAAACCACCTAGTAAGGAATTGAAGCTGACCAGACTTGGTAACCTGTAAACCAAATGGGCACAGCACATCTAAACTTGTTTGTCGAACCTCCAACACTCCTGCACAATTCCTTAAGAGGTTCCATGCTGATTGATTAGCTATCCGGGATGGTGCACGTCAACCCTTACAGGTTTGTTGTGCCCCCGCTTCTGGTGCGCCTAGAACGCCTCAATCAGATCGATCTTTTTGTGAAAGTCGATAATCTGCTTCGGCATCAGGTGTTCTAATTCCTCCTGGACAGGGAAGCAGCTTCCTAAACTGTCTTTTCTTCTGCGGGACAGTGCGTCGCAGTGTGCCGGCAGATGCACGGGTGTTACCTCCGCAAGATTACTAAATTTGCCCTCGTCATTCGCTGCCAAGCCCATCCTTTTGAGATGCCCGTCGAGTGTGTCTCTAGGTCTGTGTCTGTCTCTGAGTCTGTGACAATGCTGAGTTGTTCGCTTACAGCGATGGCATAGACCTCAGCTAGAAAGATACTTGGCATATTTCCCATCGATTGGTAGTACTTGGTGCCAGGCCCAAATACTCCAATCCCTGTTTCTCTTTAGATGTCTTGGAGCCATTCGTATACCATCTGATTGCATTCCGTCTTATGAGGTGCATATTGGATCCAACGCTCCGTTCCCTCTTATCACTCAGCACTACACAAAAGTTGTTGTGAATGCTGAATGCCGACGTCATGCGACCCGATGGTGCATTTATGAATGGGGTCACCTCGACTTATTTAGCTTGGTCCTTGTGCCCCATTCTGAGGCCATTTTTTCTTCCTTCATGGAAGATTCTTGACATTGTAGATGTTGCTGCTGTTTTTATCACCAAATGAAGTGGCGATAGGTTTAAAATTTTCTGGAGAGCTGCCATGGGACATGACTTAATGGCTCCGGTGATACAGACACATGCCAAACGCTGAACTCGATCGAGTGCAAGCCTCGTCCCCCTTTCCTTGATTTTGTCTGCCCAGACCACCACTCTATAGGTGATGATTGGTCTCACCATCATGGTGCACATCCACCGCAGGGTTCCCCGGGTTACCCCAGGACTTGCCTGTCATATTCTTGCACACCGCCAGAGCTCTGACAGCCTTTGCAGACACTGCCTTAATGTGTCCGTTCCATCTGAGCTTGCCGTCCAACAGCAATCCAAGATACTTGATTTCATTTTTATACCTAATCTCAGTCCCATTTAGGTATGTGGTGCGAAGTTGGTTCATATTTCTTTTTCTTGTGAACAGCACCAGTGTGGTTTTATCAGGGTTAACCCTAAAACCTATCTACTGGCCTCAGCTGTTCACAATTCAAAGTGCCCCTGCATTATATCACACAGTGTCCCTTCGTATTTTCCTCTGGTCAGAATTGTGATATCAACCGCATACGCGTGACATATCACCCCAGCTTCTGACAGTCTGCCTAAAACTTCATCTGTCACAAGAGTGCATAGTAATGGTGAAATAACAGCTCCTTGTGGGCATCCCCGGTCTGTACGTACGTTGATGGTGCTTGATCCCACTTTATATACGACAGTTTGCCCCGCCAGTGACTGAGCTAGTCAGCGAATAAGGGTAGGATTTACCTCATTTTTCATTAGCTCTCTCTTTACCGCATCGTGGCTGGTATTGTCAAAGTCCCATCCCGTCCCGTTTTGTATGCGTGTTGATTTGAATGTAGTGGATATTTTATACGCTGAGTTGTCTTAATATAATTATCTACCACTTTCTCCATCGTTTTGAAAATAAACGACGTTAAACTAATCGGCCGGCATGCCTTTGGATTAGTTATTGCTTTCGCCTACCTCCATGGCTTTGGCATACATCCCAATGCCAGGCTATATCCTAGACTCCTATATTTTCTCATTCCACCCTGAATGCATTATGTCATCGCACTTTATTTTGGGCAAATGGATGACTGTGGCGAGATAAATGGATGCGTGAAGTAGCCTGTGGGGAGTTGCGAGTATTGGATTCAAATAGCAACTCATAACATTTATTTGAATTTGTTGCTAGTTCTAAATGTCTTTATTTTGAATTTAAATTTCGTGATTAAAAATCATTCCAATATTTTATTTGTATTATTTATTTTTGTTATGTTCTCTTGAACAATACATGAATAATATTTTGTTATTGCGATAAATTTAAGTGTGTTTAAATTATCACATGTAAAGAAATGGGCCTTATCCGACTCTATAATCGAAACAACTACGCATTCTGGAAAGTTTATTAATATTTTCTTAATTAATTCGCCCATTGAAGGAATTCTCGCTTCGCATTTGAGGATTACAATCGCATTGTGCTACATTGTAGAATATTCTATGCAGCATTCACTCGTTGCTGCTTACCTTCTTCGCTCGGAGCAAACCTTTTGTTTTTGACGAGTACAGAAAACCATTTCAACTACTATATACATTTCATTTTACCTTAATTAACTTCCATAAAGAAGATTAATTTCCATTGGAAGCGATACCATCCTGTTGCTACTGTTTCGCGCATTGTTCCAAGCCATTGGCTTTTAAACACAAGCAATACAAGCAAAGAATATTCTGCCGTCAGAATAATTTAACCCCTAAAGCAATAACATGGAGAATAATGGCCCATTTAGATCACGTCAAGCTGAAGTATTTGGTAGGGATGAATGGCGACTAGTTCGTTCCTTGTGACGGAGTCCTTGCTCATATCAGCAGCTTTTACAAGTTGTAGGTGCCTATAATAAATACAATAAGCCGCAGCTGTTGCATGAAATATTACCCATTCCATTTGATTCTGTCATATTTGGGATTCAAGAAGTTCACATATGAGGACTTTTGGAGAGCGCAATATCCGTATGAATAGAATGCGCATATATCTGTGCATACATCAAGTTAATAACAGGCGAATATAGAGCCATTGGCTTAATCTTAACCCGAACAAAATCTCATTTTAAGTAGAAAGTTAGTTAAGACCGTTGTTCGGCTAATTTGATGCGATACAAATCCAGCAAATAATCCTTAAGATGCCTGTTTAATGCTAGCGAAAAGAAATCCAACCGAGTTGATGCCGTACTAGTAAGCTCTAACAGCAAATTGTTTCCTTAAATCCTGATAACGATCTTAGAGAAAATATTTTTTTGTGGAAAATTGTTACAGCAAACTCATTTGATGAGAAACCTCACCAGGCCGGAAAATAATTTGGCTTACCCAACCTTGAATAAATAAATTGCTTTCATCCTTCCTAATCTTGTAATTGAACTATTGCTGTCCTAAATTCTCTCGCAGGAAGATACGGTAAAAATTATATCTATATACTATATGCATGCTTGCATGTCTGCTTAACTTGTCCAGTTCAAATCAACACAGGACATGTAGTAATTTGTGAAGCGTTCAAAGCAAGAGCGAGAGAGAAAGAGATACAGAGCGATAGACATAAATTTAGAGAAGGAGAAGGAGTCATGTAATTTCATTCTATTGAGCATAACTGCTGGTCATTATCCTTAATTCGTGACACGGTTCATTAAATGCAAACTAACATTTGAGTGTGTCATGATCATATGTATCCTTACATATCCGCATAAGTACAGGTCCTCAACATAACCAACACATATCTATGGTGATGCTAATTAAGAAGCTTCCATGATTTGATGAGATGCTCCTTAATGGTAGAGTTGGTGGTCACATGAGCGGAAAGTTGTATCGTAGATCACACAAACATGATAAATGTGATTGCACTTGGAAAACATGCCATGAAAATGACAAACGTGAAAATTGTAAGGAAATACAAAGTGTTTTGGATTAATTGTAAGGAAAGTCATAGTGCCTTGGTTGTCATTCAATATATGTTTTCCAATAGGGGTTAAATTAATTGGATGAGGATTTCCTGTGATTTCGGAGTGTATTTTTGCTACAAACGAAACACATACAGAAAAGAGTTACATTAGTAAATCAACCCTAGGCTTAGAGAATGCGCGAATTAAAAATCCTTGTTATTGTCATCAATTGTTAAAATTGTATATTTAAAATGCTAAAACAAACAAAAACGCTGCCTGCCATACTAGGATGCGTATTGCTTTCTCTTTATTGAAATTTCCTTTATTGAAAAGCACGAGGACTAACACTCGGATGCTGCACACGGCTAGAAATATCTTCATTGAGAATGTGGAAAGAGCTGGACGATTGTCTTCATGAGGGTTGCCCACAGAAACGTTTTCTTATTGCCCTTATTCCCTCATAGAGTTCTGAAAATACGAAACAGTGGTGGTTTCGACTAATATTTTGAGCTGTAGGAGCCCATAGAAAGTGCAAAATCCAGAAAATATCGAAGAAAGCTCTCGAACTTGCTTGCCATCTTCCACAATTCAGGTAGTCCACGAATTTTCCCGCGCCAGGTAGTTCTCGTTCTTATTCTTTTATAAACTACAACTAGTACGAAAGTGTTAATTTTGATTAGATTTTGTTCTTCAGGTAAACATTGAAATTCCGCAAACCCTTGAATGTCGAATGAAACAACCTCCATTGCTTCAAATTTTTTTCAGCTTATTCAAGATTTTGTGGCTCCTAGTGACGATAACATGTCTTCCTTCTTGTCTTTGGACTATAGTACAGATAAGCTACTAAGAGTATCCACATGTTATCATCTGGGTCCATTGATGCCATCACCGTGATCCATTGAACTTGGTCATCAGTTATGCCTCGTACCTAATGAGTATAAACTTATAGACGATACCGCGAAGCAACAAATTCAGACATTGTTTTGCCAGATCCTTTTCTTCGTTATACATGTGTTATTTAAAGTTTTAATATGCATTTCTGTTGAAACTTCAGGAATAGTTTCAAAAATGACACAAAGACAGATCCACCCACTTTACCAGTTTTTATTTTATCATATGTATTAGGAGTGGATCGGAGGGTTCATCTTTAGCTGCCGAATGGTTTTTACGGCTCGAAAATTGACAGTGATTTGATGGAAAATTTTGACCATCATGAATGGTCATCAGGACCCCTCGCATGTATCACAAGCCTCTCTTCGAAGCCCAAAGTCTGCCGATGTTGTCTGCCGGGTAATAATAATTAATTTTCTATCTATCCCTATAACCTTTTTTGGTGTAAAGAGCTGAAGGGGATTGAAGTCCTGAGTATCAGACTCCTAGTAGTACAAATCTAATGGACTTTAAACTAAAAACCTTCACTTACAACCAGACAACAATCAGAGTATCTAGCTGCAAACGTTTGAAACATTACTTTGGTCTAGGTATCCTTATTACGTCTTATACGCTTTATAGCACTATTGGCGGACGGGGATCTCTTCTCCAGCGAAGGAAGAAAGAAGAGGAGTCATTATCTCGTAAGGATCAAAGTCATTATCATTTCGATTACGTTATTCGGATAGAGCTCCTTGCTTTTTCGACAAACTCACTGCACAATCTGTCCCATCTTTTGCATGAAACCTAAGCATGACAGACGTCATATTTCTCTCTAATGTAGAATATGTCATCTGTAGACCACTCATATCATTCTTAGGCAGATAAGATTTAAAACAACCATGTTTGCTCAAAAGCTAGATCAGGTAGAAGTCAGTCTCACCAAGCTTTAGACTGAGCTACAATAGAAAACCGTCGATGAGCCGCACGGTCCATCTTCCTTTCGTGCGCCATAGCCGCAAATTGTTCAGTGCTCCTGGAGGGCTGCCTTTTTGTGGTTCCCAATCGTAGTCTCATCTGCATTTCCACTGATTTGTTCCAAGAACTCAGCCTAGAGTCATGTCAGCAAGCGCCGGTTACCAACTGATAGTTTCGATTTTTCTATTGTGTCTTCGATACTGATCGTTCTTACTCAAGGGGCCTTTTCTTCACTTCAGTTCTTTAGCTTCAAATTATCGTTAATTGACAAAATTCCTGTTAAAGCTAACGCAGTGCATGGATCCCGAATTGGATCCTCAAGTAGAGATGATTCCAAACATATAGTTAAAAAATGAAATTATATTCGCTGGAATAAAACGCGTGTATTGTTTTTCTGTCCCCTGTCAACTTTTTAATCAATATTAATAATTCCTTTATTTTTATTTTTTATTGACTTTTGGCAGGAATAAGTAGGCGAGAAATTCGAATTGTAGATTCGCCAAAATAGATTCGCCACACTGTCATATTCATTGCACTATAACTATCTACAGTATTGTGTACTTTTTCTTATTTTAAATCCTGCCTGCTGTAATGTTATGTCACGAAGATGCGTTGTAACTCAATATCAAGACTGGGTCTTCCAGAAGGATCTATCCTGGATACGTTACTGTAGTGTACTGAAAATCTGAAACTTTATTTCCTTCGTCAGCATGAAGAAGGGCTTGGAAGCTGCGGAGAGTGAATCCTTTACCATCAAACGTATACTGTGAAAGCACAATCTACTGCATTGAGGCTTAGCGCGAATCGGCACTTGAAGTTTGTATCCTATTTTCAAAATCACCAACTCGACTGGTACACTACTTCTATAACACCATGTCTTCTACTCTTACCTCAGCCTCACACCCAAATTTTTTTACAAAATTCTTAACACACCTTTACAATCGATATTTCCTCTTCCGCCCCTCAAAGGGCAACATCATTGGTGAGGCCAGAAGTGATGAACGGCTGGTTTACTTGATTAATCGATATTCAAAGCCAATCGAATTTAAGTTCATCACGTTTTCTTGAATCCTTGTTTGACCCTTCTAAATCATACATTTAATTCACACACAGGCCACTCTCTTGATTCATTTAACTACATTTACTAATCTAATTTCTAGTTTTCATGTATTTTCGTCCTTTTGCCAAATGACGTTTATGCATTTTACTTTATTTAGTGAATAAACATTTTCGGTCTCGTTAAAAACGATCCTTAATCAGCCGTAACTCATCAACCGACTTTTGAATGATGACTCCTTTCTAAATATCCTTGGGATAAAATAACATTTCCAACATCCAAGGCATTCCAAGGCATCTAAAGTTAATTTGAGTTTAAGCGCTTCACATATCCTTCGGATTATCGTAATCTGCAATGCACCCGATTTCCACTTTCAACTTGTTTACATTCGCTCCGATTTGATGTTGTTAATCAACTTTTCAATTCTATAGTTTGAGCAAAACACATCGGAAGGATCTTTGAATTACATGAAGTACGTACAATGGAAAAAAGATACGTACACTGCGCTCGAATGTAGAACTTGCGAGAATTCAGCAAGAAAAGAGATAACGAGAGACGCAAGCAAGCATATTAAAAAGGCTAACATAGATGACAATACATACATGAGAAAGGACTCGAAAACATCCATGTCCTAGATAGCAAAATAAGAGATAGAAAAATAGATGAAAAAACATGATAGGCGTCAAACATGTCAACGAACTCCGCATAACATCAACTGACAGAGATTAAAGAGAATCAACTTTTGAGTAAAGCAGGAGCTCGTTTTTCATGTATAAAACTTCCCACTCGTGGGCATATGTTAAATAACAGCATGTTATTTTTCCAAGGAGATGATAAGTGGCTTTGGTTTCATGTAATGACGAGGATGCGAGAATAAATTAAACTAGCAATGGTATAAATCAAACAAGGATAACTTGATACAACAATGCGTGTAATAAATTAAATCATCGTCGGTTATTTAATCAA
Source organism: Stratiomys singularior (assembly GCA_954870665.1). Classification (NCBI taxonomy): domain Eukaryota; kingdom Metazoa; phylum Arthropoda; class Insecta; order Diptera; family Stratiomyidae; genus Stratiomys; species Stratiomys singularior. The sequence continues at coordinate 3,571,043 of OX940881.1, read as the reverse complement.
CTACTTTAAATTCTGTATTTTGGCTCAATGAGCATAAATTAAGGCTCACGAGCGTCTCAATCCGAAGTTGCCTTTTCGAAATTCAGCATCGCAAACGAAAAAATTCTAAATTAAACATTTATAACCTGAGCCAGGTGTTCAGCGTTATCGATTTTCGCTTACTTCCATAAATCAAGATAATTTAAGATGCTGAAAATTTCAGGATTTATCAAACATAATATATCACAACCTCCCCTTTCAAAAAGCCAACAGCGCCGTAGCAGTAGGTAGAAACCAACATCCCTTCGAGGAAAGAAACGCAATGTCGGTTGAAAGACCACGCGATGCTTTTTAATAGTTATGATAGGAAATAAATGCGGCATCTAGGATTTTGTCAGCAATCCTGAGTCAGCTTAGTTTCCAGGGCGAACAATTATCGTCTCGTTGGTTCATGCCAGTCGTTGTTGTCCTCATCGCCATCTTCCTCGTCATCCTTTCTCAATTGTGATACGTAATTGTTCCTGTAGTCGTAATCCTTTGTCCTGCTAGAGTGTTTCGTGTCGGCAATAACAAAAAAAGGAAAAGGTCAGCACCAATGGCCGGGGAATTGGTGTAAACGACATTTTGTTTGAGTGTCCTGACGAGCTTGAGTAGTATACATCACTTAAGGGAATAGTCTAATTCAATCTGAAGCAAAATAAATGGTGTGGAGTAAATTGAGGATATCAGAGTGGTGATGAATAGGGCAAGGTGAGCATTATATTGCTTTATTTTCATAAATTCAATTTGCTGTCGGCATATGGATACCAGCCAGGATGTATGAAGGATGCTGTTCAGTTAAGTCGAGACTCTGAGCGGATTCTAGAAAAGAATTGGATCGTAATTATAGTGAACTGCCATCGAGAAAAGCAAACCATGTAATGATTTGGTCATTTGCGCACCAGTAAAGTTCCGACTAGGATACGTCTAGGAAACGTCTAGGAAATACGGAATCAAAACTATTCGAATGTTAATGAGAATAAATATTGTTCGAAGAGATTGACACTGGACGTTACTGTGAAATCGTTACGTAAGTGTCTGACTGCACTTTGTAGGAGTGGTTCAAGTCTGAGTAGCATTAGAGAATAGCAATAACATCCTTGTCTTAATTTCAGTGTCAATCGTGTGAAGATTGGCATAGAATCCAGTATTGCTTTTTGTGTATTCCTTATTGCCTTCGACATGACGTCGGTGTTTCATTTTTCAAAACGCTACTAATTCAGCGTTTATATCAAACTTTTTCGAGCAGCTTTGTATCAAAATATGCTAAGCAGTTCACAAAACCTTCCGGAAAGGTCGGGTTTGCATTATAAATCGGTCTTTGATATGCATTCAGAACTAAAAAATGGACTTATGTTTACAAAATATCTGGAATAACGTCATGATCCTCAGTTATTATCGCAAGAATGCAATCCTGCACAAGCAGTTTTCAGATTCCCGAATTCAATTGTCCAGTCAAAATCTCGAAGTAAGACTCGACTTTTAATTGACCATCACTACCAAACCAATCACCCCGATGCACAGGAATCGATTTGTTTGTAAAAAAGTATTGATGTTGATGTGTTGATCCTCAACTTGTCCGTATAATCGTGACAAAATACTGGCATCCAAAATATACAGCAAGCTCATTGATCATTCATCGATTGGTCCGGAATGAAGTGATCCTTTAATCATTTAGACCGTCAGTTAGCATGGCAGGATGTTCAGGAAACATCATCTTCCATTGACAGTTAATCAGCTTGTAAACTTTCACGTTACACAAATCAAAGCAACATCATCGTAAGCCTTACTGAGCCGAACCGATGTTTAAGTCAGAAATCTTTCAAGTTTTAAAACAACATATTGTAGGAAGCATTTGGTCCCTTAGGTTGTTTTTAAAATCGAGCAAGCGCAAAAAACCACGCAACATCAAACCCGTATGGATTGTTTACAAAACGCACATTAATTTCTTTGCAAAAAAATTATATCATCACCTGATCTGCCACACGTAGCGACATCTAGTGAATTCCACTAGAAACTTACCTTCAGACGCGTTGCTCAAGTAGAGTTTTGTGAGGGAATGTACAAAGGGGCTCTTTTTTTAACCAAGAAAGTGGCTCCTAAAAAATTGTTAAGATTGTTCGGCAGCTCATGACGAAAAAGAGAGATGGAGGGTGTTTCAGATTACTGAAAGTGTGCGTCGATAATTGAATCATGATGACCAGAGCCACATATAGATCCTGAAGTTTCACAGCACCACAGGATATTCGGCATGACTGTACTTGATTTGTGTACTGATACTGTACTGATTTTTCTCTCAAAAAAATCATTAAAGGCTAGATCTTGAGTACTGAAGATCTGATTATAATAGACCGTATCTTTCTTTCTCATTCAGAAATCATTCATAACTTACCAACAGGTATGTTTGAAAAAAATCAGTTTCAATAAGATGTTCGAGCTTTAACAAGTGGCAATATTTCCCTTTAGTTTTCATCAAGCATTAATTCCTACCGCTTCCTGAGTGTGTGTTTCTCTCCGTGAGACGCTTGCGATCAGCAGCACTACTGATCCTGACCCTGTTGAAAATGTAGTTGCAATCTGACAGTTGACTGTTAAGGTGGTATTTCACGGGAAGGCTGGGTGTTGATTGATTGTCGAATATTACGTTTTTCAGAACCCTTTATCCCCAGACGACATAATGTCATCCATCTACAGCAGAGGCACCAAACTGGAGGAAGTGTATTTCAGGCTAGTGGTCAGCATAGATCGTTAAAAAGTTCCAGGAGAATATGTAAAGCTCTCCGCTGAGCAAAACTTTCCAGAGATTCGAATGAGGAAGTTTCCCAAACAGTGGGCTGTAATTCAGTATGCAAACTCCTTTGTATGTTGACTAGGCCACAGAGAACCGTGGGACTCGGGATCTTTAAGCTAAAGCCATATTCACTTCCATGGATCTATATCAACTTCCTGCGTGCTGAAATGATTGCCAAGCTGAAAGAATCAATTGGAAAACTTCCCTTGATGATTGACTCGAAGAAGGACGAAATCACGACGGCGGAGCTTCTTCATTTCAATAGGGATATTCTTGATCACTTGTCGTTGTAAAGGGTTAAGAGAGCAGAAGTCTCAATAGAGAGCATACTCACAATAGAGTCTAAGTTTTCTGCATGACATGGGGGTGTATCTAATGGAGAGGGTTGTATTGAAAGCCTTCCGCTTTTTACAGGTAAAAAAAAAGGCTTTTGAAGATCATATGTTGAGTCCCGCATAGGTCATTGTTTGAATTTAGCTCCAAAAATATGGTATGACTTTCGTAATTCATTAATCCAGTAATCATTCTGAGCTGTATACCACTGCCTTCTTCTACCCTCCCCGAAAACTTGGAGCGCTGGTGGATTAGGGTCAGGGTCTGAAGACAATACGCCGAGTGTCATGGAGTGTCCATTTAGATTCGTTATTGTTTGGCATATGGACTGTGAGGTTGAGCCTGTTAGCAATAACACTGACATAACATTTCGTTCCTCCCTAGGACCGGATTGGTCCTTGCTTTGTAAGGTTGATAAACATATAAAATATTTGTAAAATATCGAAAGATATTTTTCATCAATATTTTGTACCAATCTGAATGGCTTACTTTGAAAATATATCAGCTCATTCTAACCCACTCAAAATCGTAACTTCAAAATCGAAGTCCTTAAAACGGTTAGGGCTTCATGAACGATTTCCAGCTTGCGAGGATTACTCTACCAATTTTTCATGTGTTTCGAATAACAATGGCACCTTAAATTTACTGCAGTTTTTTATTCTCCCTCCGCTCAATCTAGTTTTTATTTTTTCTTGTTCTTTTTTTGTTTGTGGGCAAACAATACTCCAGACGAAAGACATCGTCCCTGGCACTTGACAACGAAGTAGAAAGGAATTTCAGGCGAAAGCGCTCATAAAATAAGAACGTTCTTGAACCCCGGCTGTATCAGCTTTTTATGTTTGAAGCTATGACGGGCAGGAATAGCCGTAGCAAAAATTACCCCCGTCGGATTAGCAATAACTTTGAACTTGACAACAACGGCTGGCGTGGATGATGGTATGATACAGTGATGGGGTTGTCTGCAACATAAGATCTATTCATTTTACAGCTGTGTTAAAACAGTGAATACAAATCATTGTATTGGGAGTACGTGCTAAGAAAGTATGAATAGCTCTTTCGTTCCTCAAGTACCAAGTGAAAGTGGTAGTTGACCTGTTTAGGATGGCAAAAATATTTATGTTTCATATTTTAACACGTCTGAAACGGAGACTGTTTTCTTTTCAAGTTCCTGATACAATTTCAGTATATTTCATTGAACAGAGTGCTATAAAACACTTTCTGCGAATGATATTGTTTCATAATAGTAGTGCGAGCTATTGGGACAATGTGCTCTGTTGTACTCACTTCAAAGGTTTGACATATTTTGTTTAGTACCAAGAGAAAACGTAAGAAATAATTATTTAACTATTAATAATTATTAAAGTTATTTAATAATAATTAAATTATTATTCAAATACATATACCAGGTGCGTCGTTTTGTAGTCAAGAGATGGCGCATGAAACATATTGAAGTGAACTATCGGACCCAAAGCGCCATTTTGTTTGCAAGACTGCCCGCTACAAAACGTCATATTCATTTAGTTGTTAACGAGTTAGGAGTATACTTTCGTGTTAAACATGTTGAATTTTGAGCCAAGTAAAGAGCATTTGGCGCATGTAATGATTTTCTTGTTCAATCAAAAGAAAAAGACATCGGAAAGTCTTGAAAGTCGAATTCTTGTAGAGACTTACGGTGATCTTGGTCCAACCAAGACTTGTGAACGCTGGTTTCAACGTTTCAAAAGTGGCGATTTCAATGTTATTGACAAAGAACGTGAAAAATGACCAAAAAAGTTTGAAGATGCCATATTACAATTAATATTGGACGAAGACGAAATAAAAATAAAACAAATGATGGCGGAGCAGTTGAATGTCACTCAGCAAGCCGCTCCGATCGCCTGAGAGCCATGGGAAAGATTCAAAAGGTTGGAAAATGGATTCCACATAAACTGAACGAACGACAGATGGAAAGACAAAAAGCTGTGTCCAAAATGCTGCATTGACGCCACGAAAGAAAGGGTTTTTTGTATCAGGTTGTAGCTGACGATGCAAAGTGGATGTATTTTGAGAATCGCAAACGTAAGATATCATGGGAACCATCAACATCGAGTGCAAGACCGGATCGTTTTGGGAGGAAGACAGTGTTGTGTGTGTGATGGGATCAGATAGGAGTCCTGTACTACGAGCATCTCAAACTCGGCGAAACAGTTAATACCGTCCGCTACTGACAACAAATAATCAATTTAAACCAAGCATTGATCGAAAAACGCCCAGAATGGGCTCGAAGACACGCCAAAGTCATTCTGCAGCATGACAACGGTCCTGCACATTCAGCCAAAGTGGTCAAAGTAACGATTTCCTCGCTTGGTTGGGCCTTCTGATTATCACCTCTTCTTATCAATGGGACGCGCACTGGCTGAAGAACACTTCAAGACTTTCGAGGATGAACAAAAATGGCTCGATGAATGGATATCAATGAAAGTTGAAGCTTCCTTTTGGAATGGTATCCATAAATTTCCCGGGAGATGGCACATGGTTTATTATGTAAAAGGTAGTCAACATTTTATTATCATCAAAAAAATCAACAAATTGTGTGTTGTTTTAAACAATCCACTTCTATAGTTAGGTTCGTCCTAGTATTCCTAAATTATTTTGCAACTCTAATAAATCAGGAAACTAAGGTTAGACCCGGTGAATATTAAGAAAGTGTTGGAAAGAATAGAATTATGCATCGCAAGGCAAACGAAAAACTAAAATCAGCCTGTTTTTGCCTAGTTATCTCTCTTCGTAAGTCTCTGATTTCGTGTGTTCACATCAGAGCATCAGCAACTAAATGAGGTGACTTGGAGGTATAAGACAGTGTTTATTGATAGGTAAGGTAAATAAAAAGCTCCACCCCTTCCCACCGTAGTTTCTATGTTCTACGAACCATTTGAATTTCATTCTGTTTGCCCCATTCTATCCCTTTAGAGTATACCGCGATATACCCTCAGATAAAGCCACTAACATGCTTCTGTGTGAACTGTGATATTGTGAACTTATTCCAGATTGAAGTTTACTATTTATTTTTGGAAACTACCATATTTAATTCATTTCCGAAACGAACTTTCTCTTTTCCCATGGAATCCAGAAGAACTTCGCTGCGAATGAGTCACTCGAAATGTTCCTCATCACGCAAAGATTCAACGTGCAAGTTGATTTCACACCTCTGAAATGGTACTTTGTAATATTGAAGAGCCTTTCGTAATTTTACTGTACCACCATCAAACTTTCACTTCGCCATGACGGCAGTCAAGAGGTCTTCATCAGCAATGAAACTTCCTTGCAGCTACTTGAAACGCCATCATTACCTTTGAAAGTGATATAAAAGTTCCATTCTCCGCACCCTTCATCTATCAATTCGAGGAAATAGGTAATAGGAGCTGAAGAAAAGTATTTCCCTGTCCATCAACCATGGTTGCTCGAAAACGTTCAAGGTGATTCGAAACTGTAAAATACGAAGCACCTCCGTGAATAGATTGAATCGCTGAGAAAGTAATTGGAGCGTATCTAAAGCAGCAGAAAAAAAGATCTACAAGTTACAAACGATTGAACCCTTTGAAAAGTTTTCCGAGGAATGATTTGGATTGATAGATAAAATGCGGAACGGAGAAGATAAGGAATGAAAATCAATTGAAAATAGAATATCCTAGTATGGCAGTCATGAAGCTTTATTGGAATCGGACTTTGTAGAGTAAACGATGCTGGGACGAAAAAGGATATGACGTTGGATGAGAAGGCTTTATGGCGGAATAAAGCATGTCATGGTAAATCAGATAGCTAACCTATAGTGGTTCTGATATTCTGATTCCTTTTTATAACGCACAATAGATCAATCTTTCTTCCCATTCGAGGACATAAAGCTCCGTGGTTTTGTGTGCCACAATGATTTTTCTCAGAACATGCTCGATGGAGATTATGAGTTGTCTGTGCAGCAACGAAATTTTCCATTTCTCCCGAAGCACTCTGTAGCGGAACTGTGCATTTCTGGATGATGTTTTATCATTGGCGGATGAAATATCACGTTTCAAACCAATTCCTGATGCTTTTTATTGGCAAAGCTGGCTGGACCAATAAATTTCGACCCAATCGAAAGTCCAAGCTAATTGGTATTATTTTTGAAATATATTTTTACAAGGAGTAGTGAAAAAATAGGCCTTTAACATAGAGTCAATTACAATGAAATGTAAACTCCTTGGTCGTGTAAATTATCCTTGTGGTTTCTATGGCTTTCTGGATCTCCGAAACTCCAAACCGATAATCCGTGATGAAAAATTTGTACTTTGTAGTTCCAGTTGAGTATTGGAATTGAGTTGAGTATTTGGTTCGAAGTTATCTAACCTAAGACGATTCCTCGCAGCTGTTTCACTCTTAGTCTTTTGGTTCCTTCCAGAATGAAATCTGTGGTAGATGGGTTGAAGTGATCGCGTAGATTGAGAAGTACGCTTCTGAATTTACCTCGGAGATTACGGTGATCGCCTCGTTTTGATCCTTTGATACTTATCACCCTGAGTATATTTTATCTCCTCTGTATGAGAACTGGGGAGCTGCATGGAACAACCACAACGGTCTCATTCCTGCTGGTTGCTTAAAGATTCGGTGCAATACACTTGTGAATCTCAGCCTAGATACAATATTCTGACAAAATCGGGACTTGTTCAAATGCTTACTTGCAGTGCCCAAATTGCGCTTGCCAGACTCACAAGTATTTGTGGTTTTCAATTTTGTTTAAGACCCTTCTCTCTTCTCGGCTGTGTACCAGTATCTCGTTATGGAGCGACCATTGATACGCGCAGAGGTTTTCAGACGTTTCCAACTACTTGCCCGACGTTCCTTCACTTTTTCAGAAACATTTTCATTTTGTTCTGCGAGGAATACAAAGGTTCGCAAGCAATGTTCACCCAGTTGATTCGTTTGTCCCTGTCTGCTAAAGGCTCGCTTCATGTCTTTCCCAAATGTTTGTCAAGACAGACATGCGTTTGACATGTCACCATCAGAAGGTAGATCCTAACAGTTTAGCAGAAGTAAATCCATTTGCACTTTGACATCCTTTATTCCACGACAAAGTGGTGATATCCTCGCTTGTTTAATAGATGCGTATCTTGAGACCACTTGTCGTGGTGCAGAGTTTACAGATGATGGTATCGGATAAGGTAGTATCTCTGTTGAACGCGTGACTCTCATTCTAGCAACTTTGTTGCTAAGAGCTGTCAAAATTTTTGACTACTAGCGAAACCAATCACATGAGTCATACATAATATTTTCCAATGATTACAAACATGATTTCCATGTATTCATTCTTAAACATTGAAACAGGACTTGCAAAATGTGGGTTCACTCTAAGATTATTAAGTAGCACAAAAAGAAAGCAATGAACATTAATTGAATTGAAAGCATCAATCCGTGTGCCTATGCCTGACGAGCGGAAGCATCCACATGTGTTTGAACCCACTTGGATTGCCATTAATTTTAAATGAAAATCAGGACGATGTTATGTGCACATACGTCAACATCGTGTACGAGTTATTAAAAGAAGCCGATGAACATGATTGATATTAATGTACATTTTCCTTTCTACCTCCCACTTAGCAGATCCGGCTCTTGTCTCTCCTGTTTCGTTGTCAAACTCAATTAATCATCAATGAAAACAAGCAGCTGCAAATTGCACAAGGATTCCAGCGCTAGACATAATAGAGTCTAAATGATGTGATGCTGTTGGCTTTACCTTGGAGGTTAAATAATTGCCGAGCAGACTTAAAACATCATTTGATAAACCTTAAATTTATCATCTTTGAATAATTTTCCGCCCACATCTTGGCACTTCCCGGCTTTGACAACAAAAAAAAAAACAAGGAAGGAGCAAGCCAATACTGTGTCGCTTCTTGTGTTGCTTTTTTCCCTTCATGAAATCCTTCAGAAGCATTCTCTTTAGGAACGTTTAGGTGTATACGTTTCACTGCTATTGGCATCTACAATCTAATCTTTTGAGAAGCTTTTTGTTTAACAGCAGGGCAGCCGCGACTCAAGTTGAATGATATCATTATGATCCTGAAAAGCTTCCATGGACAAAACATAATGGTATCGTAGGTAGTGAGCTACGATGATACAAGCACGTCAGGAAGAAATGACGTTGCTTTCCAACCCCTATGAATTCCATTTTCTCCTGAATTTTGATATTATATTGAAGTGTAGTGAGGCATAGAGCAAAGGACAAGAGCAATGTCCTAGAATTGTTGTGGCCAAGCAAAGTTGAAATCATTTATGATGAAAGTAGAGCAGAAAGATTTGTGGAGTATATTTGCCCGGTTCTTGTCCGCTGAAGGCATGATGAACGAGCAGAATATACTTTCCGGAAGATTCAACATAAGTTAGGACTAGGGTGTTCTTTGTTTAGGGATGCGGATGTAGTATCGTTTAAGGCTTTTCGCTGTGGAGATTCCAGTCAACTTCTTAGCAACAAAGGTATGTTTTAAAGAAAATATATTGACCACATTAACACATGTTGTCTGTCAAATTAAATAAGGACATATTCTGTCTGATCTACTAATTGGACATTGTCAACGCTCGATTTGACCATACCGTATTTGCCACCCCTGCTTCACATGTTCTGGGCTTTCTCTTTTCTAAGACGAACCACAAGTGCTTGGCTCTGAGTGGCAGGAAAAGAAGAAAGGTCGTGGTGTTAGTGGGAAAGAAAACATTTCTCCACGGATAACGTTCACCAGGAGATCTAAGCGAAATCCTCAAGGCACCTCATTGTGCGTGAGAGATAAGTACATGGGTGGGTTTTTTTTTATTGAAGTCAACTTTAGCCTCCTATCTGCTATTCGTTCTTGCAAAAGTTATCGTTATGCTCCAATGTCCTTGTCTAGAGTTTCAGCAAGATATGAGCGCTCTGATTTTTTCTTTCCTTTTTAATTTTGTTTCACCCAAAAGCCTTTTCCTCGAAAAGTTGAATTAAAGTTGTAATTTGATAGGCGTGGAGGAAATGTGGCCTGGTTAAATAAGCGGAAAGGCAATATTGCAATATTCAGAAAGTTTGCTTAGACTATGGTTTCAATAAAGTTTTCAGTTTGTTTTCCCAAGTTTTATTAAAACTGATTTTCCGTTCTGTTCCACTGTTCTGTTCTGTTCTGTTCTGTTGTGTGTTGTACGCTGGCGAGAAATTTTTTTGTTTTTAAAGTAAATATATCTCTAACGCTCCATTTAAAAAAGACTGCTTTCAATTTTCTCCCTTTTTGGAAAGTAAACTGAAATTTATTTAATAGGATCCAGCCATACAACTGGCTTTCGCGCAATCAAAACAGAATTAGGTATTCATGAATTGATTCAATAAATACAAAAATCCTCCGTACACAAATAATGTTAATATTAAGCGATAATAAATGTACACATTGAGGCGGAACTGAAGCGAGTTGGGCTAATGCTGCTGGAATGGGCTTGCGATCTGTTCCAAATAGCATCAGGATAAAATAAACACTATGGAATTTAATTAATCTATGTTTTTTTTCTTATACAGATATTTGCTTTTTGCTTGATAGTCAATCGGCACCATACGGTTTGATTTACCGAACGTTTTTTGACGTTGACGTCGAAATTCAATAATAATAATAATAATGATAGTAATAATAATAATAATTAAACCTAAAAAATATATAATAAATCTAAAAAAATTTCCGTGAAGTCTTACGGACAATATTTTTGTAAAAATTGCAACGTGTTTGGGAAGGTGAATCGAGAAATGTCTCCGATTTCGACAAATTTCTGCAGCAAAAGTTTAAGAAAATATTTAACATTAAGAAAAGGAAAAAAGAAGCCGCCCTGGTATATATGCCATTCTTTTACAAAAAACGTAAACATTTGTAGCTTGCTTACCTCGCTTAATTTGTGCTCACATACTGTTGCTTAAAATCAGTTCGTAAAACAAACTTTTGATTCAAAATCAAGACACTTTCAAGCAAAAAACCGTTCAATCAGTCCAATTTCACAGTAAAGGTTCTATTGTTTGGGCCTCTTTTTCGCCAATGGCAACATCAATTACATGTTTCAAATCGACATTCAACTCAGGACGGCACATAAACAAAAGTCCAATGGAGCCAATTCGTGGCTTGGAGATGAGAAACAGTGCGGAAAAGTACGAGTGTTACGTTGGCTACGTTGCATTTTGTACCGCCCTGTTGAAACCAAATGTCGTCTATGTCATCCTATCAAAGTTCCGGAAACAAAAAATCGCTTAGCATGGCGCGGTATCGATCGCCATTTTCTATAACGGCATTTTTTTACTAATTTTCGAAGAAAATGGCACTATTATGCTGCTACACCAAAATCTGTACCAGACAGTCATTTGGATTCACTGGCATCTCCACGATGACGCATGAATTTTCGAAGCTTCTGATTCGAAAAGTTTGCTTTTGGACGTTTCCTGCATGGTGAAAATGAGTTTCATCTGAAAATTTGTTTTTTTCGGTGAAAATGCTCATCTTGCATCTTGAATTTCTTGCAGTTTGAGTAGAACACTCACACTTAGGTAATAATCTATAGTATTTCCCGATTTTGTTTAAAGTCAATAAGCGAAAATCAACCCATTTCATAAATGTAAAACATAAATCTAACTTTCTGTCACATCGGAAATGTCATCAAGCCTTCCAACCTCAAAATAATCTATAGTTCCAACTCCAAACGTAAGATGGTCCACACTGCATTAAGGAGTTGTTTGTTTACTCTTTCAATGGTTTTCTGCTCATCTGTACACAGTTTTTGAATGACTTAGAGCCCTCCGTTTGTTAAATATTGTACCTAATGTCCATCACAGAACAGTTTGTCATTCGTACTCATCTTACATTATCTTTTGCTGTTTTTCAGAAATGAAATATCACTCTCACCCTCCAACTTAATCAAATGCCCTGAATTCCATACAAATCAACTTAATGATAACGACGCTGGAAAGTCATTGATGGTCGTTATTTCCATCCTCTTAGCAAAATTAATTTGATTTTCCCACCAAAAACAAAATGGAGAAAAAGTTGCGAATCATGGTGGAGAATGCACCAACGATAAATACACAATCAACTTTTTACTTTTGCTTTCGATACGAAAGAAATTCAATCAAAATAATTTAACATATCAACCACAGGCAGTTATAATTTGTCATAATTATAAGGAATTAAATGTCAGGATATAGTAAATACCACAGCTCCGGCAATTCGCCACAAAAGCCAAAATTCGAAAAAGGTCGACATCAAGAACAATACTGACTGAGACTTTTTTCTGGAAGGACGAATTATCCTCAAAACACAAATAACTAAATGACCAAATCTAGAGGTAGAAGACTAACTTGGAAATTTATCAAATCACCAACGCCTGACGTTGAATAATTCCTATTTTGATTTCTTATTCATCAGGCTAGCATGCCTTTTGTTGCCATTTCCTCACCGGGAGCTATTCTATGATACCGTCTTATCCCAACTTTGGTCTGGTTTGCCTAAATCCAACCTCAAGGCTATTTAGGCAGAAAAAAGTATTTTTTCTATAGCACTGATGACGTCTTTTCTTCAGCTCAGGCGAAGTTGGATTCATAAATCCTGGAGGCGTATTCATCGTTTCTGCCATTCAATTGATTTATATTAACTACAGTGGTTATACGAAGTTATTATGCAGATTCTCTTCTTCTTTTTGGATAATTAGATACTAAGCATGTCAGTTCGTGTATTCAATCTTTGATTTTAGGGATGTTACTTACTATTTGGTTCTAGCTGCTCATTTGATGCTATTTTGAAGCTACATTTTGCTAGTCAAATAGTCACGACTGAAATTCCTGATACCTCCAAATGCGTTCAGCAAGGATATTAATTCGGCAACTTGCTCACACCTTTATTTTGAACCTAATACCCAAATAGATCAAAGAAGCACTACCTAGAGCTCGTTGTCCGGCTTTAGTCAATGACGGACTATGCCGAAGAAGAGTGGAGTTATTTCATCTTCGTTAACGTCCTGACAACTACGACCAAATTTGTTGTGTCTGGAAAATTCATTCTCGCTGCAGGATTTCTAACCGGCTAATGGTGTGTATAATGATAAACACCTGCAGAGGTCACTATCTTTTTGTCGGATAGGTAGTGGGAGAAAATTGCTTCCTTTGCTTCTAATCGCGGTGCACTTCCGCAAAAAAGGTATCATGGGTTGAGTTATCTATCCATTGAGTTAGTCCGTTCATTTTCCTTCTTATTCTACACCTCGGAATCTACGACATTGTTGTACACAGTTTGGGTGAGGTCAATATTACTTAGAGTCGATGAGGCAGTTTGGCTATCCAAACAAGTGGTGAGAACTTTCCTGTATCTGCATAACACGTTGTCAACCATATAACCAACTTCTTGAATAGGCTGTATCTCTGCTGGAATTTATCCCTCTATTAGGTAACGTATAGTCTGTAGCTGCTGAGGCGATTCCTAAGGCAAGGATTCTAAAATGGTGCTCTTTCCGTATGCCTTAGGTCCTTGGGTATGCCTTGGGTATCCGGACTTCTTCAGCCAGAGCGCATTGTATGACGCAAGGGATTTAATCTAAAGGTCAATGAAAAGAAGAGAAACTGGATAAGAGCATTCATAAGATGTATCGCCAGACTCGTCTAGACTCTTATCCCTCATCGCAGGCTTGGGATCATACGCCTGTTTGAATTTCCTTCCGTGCTGTGTGTTAACCTTGACGATTGTAGCCTGTCTGTAAAACTTGTTTTGTTGCTACACCATTTTTGTTTGGGTTTTATAAGGGTGAAAGCAAAATTCTCGGAAACTCGGATCTCGCAATCAGAAACTCGACCACAGGACTATAGCTGTTATTGTCAACCATATAGAAAATTTCTGCGGAGTCGATGTCAAATGTCTAATTATAAATATGAGTTCCGCTATTATTATACATATTTTTTTGTTGAAAAATTGTATTAAATAACATTTCGAAACGTTGTTAACATATTCAAAAAAATATTAACTGTCATTTTTCCTCTAAGCTTGATTTCAAAAAAATGTTTCTCATGCCACCAGGAAATAAATTTAAGTGTCCTCGGTACATCGAAAATTAACGTAAATGACACAATTACTTTAGACAGGACAGCAAATGTACCAAATTCTATTTACTATTACACGAAACATGCTGGAAAAAATACTATTCACCGGATGTTCCCGATTAAAGTTACTATAAAAGCCCTGAAGCCAACTTGTACAGTTCAACTCCTTTCTCTCTCAACTGTTTACCAATTCAAAGTTTCACATTATTGTCGCTGCGTGAAAGCCAGAAGCAGATCCTCATTGATTTTATGTCATAGTAAAGCTAGTCTTGTGAAAATGACTTTTTCAGGATTTGAAGTTTCTCTTCAGGAAAAAGTAATTACCAGAAGGAAGATGTGTAAGTTGTTTCGTCTTTGCCTTGGAGGCTTTTGTGTAAGCATGAAGTTCGGTCTATAGAATCTACAATCGAACAATATCCTAGATGATGAGAATTTTTCATTAAATTTGATTTGTATAAGGAAACCACAAAATAATGAAGACAATATCCTTGATAAATGCTGATTTGGGTTAGTCATGATGACGCTGTGATTGACTGTAAGATATACACGGGTATCAGAAAACGAGTATTATCATGTAAGGAAATTTGAAAAGACAGCTAAAATTCAAGTCATTGAATTCCTGACGATTCTGAACTTTTTCGAGGGTAACGATATGATAAGTGTCAATCAAAAATGAGCTAGACAAGAGTGTCAGCAATTGCATTGATTGAATTCTTGTGAAAAATGAAAAAAATCTATTTGAAGCGAGCATTTATCATGTCTGTTGGGAAAAGGATTTAAAATGTCATTGAGGTTTCAATAAGAAAGTACTGTGAATTTGTATTTGATTACTGAATAAGCTAGGACCTTGTCGTCGAGAGATTGTACCTTTCTCTGTTGTTATTTGCAACAGGAACGTAAAAATGAGTTTTCATGTTCTTTACTACTGACCAAATGAAATGAACATTTGAAAGGGAATGCATTTGCCTTAAGGAGTATCCTTCCTGCTCATGAGTTTGAATAGTTTAAATTAACGAAGCCTTATTAAGCACCCATTACTAGCAAATCCGTGTAAATGTTGTCCTTTCAGCATATCAACGTCTCGCTTTTCGATTTTAGTAGCATTCACATCCTTTCTCAGAAATCAAAAACAAGAATATCATCTACTATGAATGGTTTTCCAACAGAACGTAGCTTCAGGTTCATTGATAGCTATGAATAAACTGATAATCGCTGTTTTGACTGAACCTATTCGTTCATAACTGAAGAAATATCAAACTTTAACCAGTTCTATATAAAATTGCTACAATACTGTTGTCCTGTTCAGGACGAATTCCTTTGAAAGGAAACACTTTTTATGACAAATTAAATAAGCGATTCTTCAAGAAAAGCAAGACTACAGTAGTGTGTGAGCTTGCTTTTTAATTAGGCTAGGAAAGGATGCATCTGTATTGACTTTATACGCACACTATACAACTAGAAGCTTTTGTTGTTTACGGAAAAAACGGGTAAAAGGAAAAAAACGGTTGCCAGTCGAAGGTTGTTTATGCCTTGAGTGTATGACAGCTTGCGTGCCGGCTGAACACCTCCCCTGTCATAATGAGGAACTTGACTGGAACTATTTGCTTCACTGTTATGGCCAACAGCTCTCTACAGGATGTGTGCCTTGAGGCGTAGTAGAGCCACCTAAACTCGAGGAAAAACGATTATGACGAGGTGATTATGACGAGGTGAGAACCACGCTTGGGTTTATTTATTTTCCTGAAGATACGTTTCACAGCTAGGCTAATACTGTGACACATCGAATCGAGTATCACAATTAGCAGTGGGATTCAACTTGACATCTGTTACACAGAAAGTGACTAATGTAAATGACACACCATCCGGAGAATATAAGGATATGTGGCAGACTCTGGACTATCATTCTTTAGTCCTGTCCTATGATGGCATTCGTTTACGTATTTCTGAGTGACGTGACGTCTCCTCTTCCTGTGTTTACAGCCAACCAAAAATAGTCTTCTTGATGAGGCAAGTCGTCGTATCGTTATATCACAGCTGCTTCCATTCTTTACCCAACATCCTACAACCAATAGCTTCTAGAATAATTCGCCTACCTTGGATGACCCGATTTCTCTTCTCCGCTTCTTTGTTTTCCAGCACGGGGTTCTTCTAATACGGTCAGTCCGATCGTCGTAGACGTACAAATATATATTTAATACATACGTCAAGTGTGGTCTCAACCGGTTGATCTTCTCGGTTAGTCTTGGTGCAATGGGTGGGACAATGCGCATTTATGAAAATGTTTTTTCGTCTCAACGTTTCAAGGGGGAAATTCTGATATTTAACTCTCTAAAAACTTGGTAGATGCTCTAATTTGCCACTATTGCCATGTGACCGTCAAAGAACTCCTTAATCTTCGTAACGAATGTAACTACGATGAACGAGATGTGACAGTAAACTGTCATGTTTCTTGTGCAATACGAGGCTCAATCTCGAGGGTAGATCAAACCTCTCTAGGCCCCTTCTGGTCTGCTGACATAACATTAGCAAATTTTGACCCCTCGATCCGACGCTTTTGTCCTCAGAACAGGTTTATAAAACCAAGTCTCCATCCATATTTGAAAGAAGGTGCCACCATCATGCTCAAATCCTATGTATTGATAAGTGCAAGAGCTCCCTTATTTTGAAGGTAACGTCAGAGGAGAGAAAGCTCGAAGCAAAAAACCATCACAACTAGGCGAACTGTTGGCCTGGAATTGAACTGAAATCCAGATATCACTGTCACTGCTCGTAAATTATTCTGAGGGCCAGGAAAAACTAAATAGTGATTATATTCTAGATTAGATTTAAAAACATAATTCGAGTTGGCCTTTGAAAATCGCAAATATATTAATATCTACCCAGAACATATCAGACGTGACTTTATCTGCTCATAAAATAAAAGATACCAATGCTGCTCAAACTGTCAACAAACTGTAGCGTATCGGAAAACATTTGGCTGCCATAATGGTGGAGGACATGCTCATATCCTTTTGGTCTTTAATTTTTTTTGACGAACCTCTCCGTATAGCAATTTATTTTCTTGCATCGCATTATTTCCAATAACAAGCATAAAAATTCATAACACGCGTCTGCAAATAATAACAACCATACATGGCGCACAACACCAGCTACCATTCAAACGCCAATAAACATTTTAAAGTAATGATGATCATATAACAGGAAACGCAAATATGTAATATCCCACATCGCTGACATTATTTCGTTTCGGGCTAAACATTTTGCAGGCTGCTACAGAAGGCAAGACGCCATAAGTCTCAGCCAGTCGAAGTTGAGAAGTCATCAAAATAACTGAAATCAATTTAGCGCCGATGTTTGTTTATCTTTCATATCCGAGCAAGCAGAAACGCGAGCTTGAGAACTTGATCAGGACGATATGTAAGGGAAGTAAAGTTCGAGTATCTCCAGTTTTGAATATTACGATTAAACTTTTCCAAAAATGACTCTTGCTACAACGAGGAGACTCTACTGCACAAATATTGAGGAAAATGTAGCAAACACTTGTACATTGCGAGGAATAACGATGGAAAATGTAATTTTTCAGATTGGGTGAAAAATGAGGACGAACAAGCGGGAGCGAAAATCCAACTATATAGAGAGTAGGGTGAGGGATGTTCATGTATCTTTGCAACGGATGTGATGCTGGAGTGGAAGCTACAAAATATAGCAGCTGCGAAAATAAAGTTTTAAGCTTCAAGGATTCACAATCTAGGCACTGTTACATACTAAAAACTTTGCTGAATTCATTCGAAACGGAAACTATGTCAAGGGTTTTTTTCTGGAACTTTTATTTAACTGCTTTGCAAAGAAATGATATAATGTGGATGATGGTAAACGCATTTCAAAATTATCGGCATAGAATAGCTTTCTTCAAGGAATCCTTTTCTTATTTCTTTTCACTTTTTCTCCTCGTATACAATCGAAAATGTTGAATCTGGATTAGGTGACATTCGTTTTGGTTAAAAAGCTACACGTTGAATGAATGTATGATGTCCTTGATTGAGATGTATACTTTTTATGCTTGAGCCAAAATTAAACAAACGCCTGGACTCGATTTTTCAATTTGAAACGCGCAGATTTTAACGAAAGGAGGTCAAAACTCGATTCAATAAGTATCTCGTATCGTTGCTAATACACCTGATTGGAATTAGGAAAAATCGATTATTTGTAAGGTTGTTGTCATATCTCTGGTACTATGTCAGAGAAACAACAATTCTGGCAGGATTTGGATACAAACATTGACACAGTCTTGAGAATTTTTCTGCTTTGAAGAAATCGGAGAAAAGGTTGAACCCAAACTATATATTTATTTTTGCTTTGTTGAAAACCATTCTAATACCAGTGCCTTTAACATTGTAGAGAAGTGAGTCAAAGGACAATAACTTCCCAAGACGAATTTTCTGAATTTCAATCTCCTAATGGTTCCAGAAAAAAATAACCAAGCGAATGTTCTATCCCAAAAGAAGCGAATCGATTTTTTCGGGGAAATATTTTAAGCTTTAAACTGATTTAATTTTGCTGTGTTGTTGCAGACATTTTCCTTGAACGTATTTACGTCAATTGTCAAACATATATTCGGTGCTCTATGTCCTATGCGACGCTCTGCAGGCAATTGTAAAAAATAGAACAGATTTTTGGTCTGCAATGTTTTTCTTACATCTGACCATGATTTTTCGTTCAGTTTGAACCTAGAGATATAATCCATAATCCATACAATTCTAATTTTTTTTTATTCTAATTCGGCAATGAAGCAGGATCTGCGTCTATTGAAATTTTGGAATATTAAGTCAACCAGGACTTGAGCGGATGTTCTGGTGTATTTGAGGATTATAATAGACCGAGCTCAGTGGGCTCATATGCATATGCATGCCCGTGGCTGTTTCAACTACCAAAAACATTTGCTTCCCCCTTCCCCATGTTTTTAGGCACCAGAAAGACCACTTTATTTTAGCCGGACGTAAAAGGGGTACCTGAGTTGCAAATAGACTTTTGCAGGCCGATATAATCTTCTTAGGGGACATCATGAATTTTGGGATAATTTAGAATCATTATTTGACTGTTTACAACTGAGGTTTCTGAGGGCGAAGTTTTGATGAATTTTTGAACTCCTTCTAAGCAAGCAGTGGCAATCACAGTCGAGCGAAGACTCTCTTCGGTCTAACCTTTTGGTAGCTCGTATAATTTTGATAAATACCGATACTCTTTGTATCGGATACTATCTGGGGATTAAGTGTGATATTAACCTTAAAATCACCATTAAAAAATTTTACCCGTACTACTGAGCCAGAAAAAGTAAAGCTTTGTATTTTTCAGTTCCAAACGATCGTACAACTCACTTGTTAAGCTAAAACAAAACAACATGGGATGGTGGATAGATTTGAAGACCGTGGGTTGCTTGATAAGGACATAAACTGTCATTTATTGCAGATTTCAGCAGGGTATCAGTTCACAGGAGGTCTGAAGGGAGCCACAGTCACAAAGAATTCCGGCTGTCTTTTGTTTCTCAGCCACTCTTATCTTGTAGAAATCGTTGATAAACTGTACGATTTCCTCACCAGGAAATCTTGACGCTTGTTTGAGAGTCGATTTGGATTGCAATAGCTCGAGTTCCAGCCTCCAGGTCATGCCAACAGTGCAAAAGAGTTATGTCAATGAAATGTCAATGTCATCTTGCGGCAAGCCCACTTAAAAAAGATGCATGTATTGATACCGTACCGTTGTTTATGCAAGCATATACTGGTAGGTATGCAAGCATATGGTCCGCGATTTTGTGACTTGAAACTGCGCTTCTTTGTTTGCAGCTGTTTGCAGTTTTCGGGGCTTATCAATGGGGAACTAGTCTGCCCGTTTGTTTTTGTCTGTCAAATGGTTTTTTGGTTGTGTATTTTGATGTACATCATGTTTTTTAGGACATTAACTTCGGTTATTGCATCCGTTTTTCGTATTTCTTTGCTGTAGTCCCTGTTATGCACGATGTGATGTCCCTGTCATCTCCTAGTTGAGCTCGATCATGTTCTCCCAATGTGGGATGAGCGAAAAGTACCTAAATATTGGATGATTCTAATAGGAACCATAAAATGTTGGTTGCTTAAGTCCAATGTGTTCCACTGTAGCAATGGTGTCTGGTATTTTCCGTGTCGGAGTTCGTTTTGCTGAAGCTTTCCTCCTAGACTGGCTCAATAGTGCTTGATTACTACTTTTACATCGTGCGATCCTGGGTAAAATAGGAATTTTAGGTAAATATATTCTTTTTAGCCGAAGATGATGGAGAGTGTTCATACCACATTTTGATATTAACTTGTTTGGTAGATAGATGGAGACAGATAGTTATGAGTGTACATTATCGTTGAAATGGTCAATAACAGCCAAACTAATGCAAGTACAAATCAGTGCGACGGAAGACACTAAGGTTCGATCGTTTTTGGGATGCCAGCTGCTGTAGAGCTCATATATAGTGACTCAAATCTCGATTGCAATGCAAGAGCAATGGATCAAAAATAGAAACGAAAGGCATCAGAGACCTCATTTATCGTGTCTTAACTGTTTGAGTGAATACTTCATTATAGTCAATTTCGTATATGCAAACTCTTCCGTCTGTATTCCCGGACTCTATTATTTAGGCTTATTTAGGATTTCTGTGAAATTTCCGGAAAGGAATCCAGTATATTTCTGGACTATTAGCGAATTACAATGTAACTTTTGACCAGGGAAGTTACCAGCGGACCAAGTTTTTTCGATTAAAAAGACTCTGGAAAATTTCTAAGAGTATGGAATACTTACTTTCTTTGAACTACCTGAAGAATTAGTTCAAATTTTAGAAATTATAAAGAAGAACTCACGAGCTAATGTTTAAAACGTGATATATTCCTACACATTCTGATCTGAAAATGAGTGATAGGTTAACTCCAACATATTTATGTTGTAGAAAGTTCTATTTGACCCATAACATCTGCCAAATTATGCCATTTTATGTCAAATTGACATTTGATTTTATGACAATTACACGCTTACGGAAAGCTTAATGATCTGCAATGGGCAAACCATGCTTATTGCATGGAGAGTAACAGGTTCTCACCTGTATTCTACGAAGATGAATTCATGGAAAGTGACCCACGGTCAAACCTAGATTGAAAGATTCTTTTGAAAATGATGGTCAACAGCTTGTTTTAAAATTTGGAGGACGCGGTCGTACGATCGAGACAGCCGGAGCCGATTTCTGAAGGAGATGAGAAAGCTATTTTGGACTGTAACGCGAACGAAGAAGAAGACATACCTTAAATAATGTTGGAAGAAACTATACTAATGGACTAAGATTGCATATAGCGTTTCATTTTTCCATCCCAATGCTTCCCCTTTTTCTAGATAGCAAGAGGATCTTTGCTTTGTCCAAATAGTGTCCAAATAGAGAGCTGGTGTCCAGATGTCAATACATATTGGACACTTCAGCAGCGGTATCTAAACAGGAACTATTAATCGCATCAGATAAGTTAGGAACATGAGCAAAACAAATCCATCATTGGAGATGAGCCGTTTTGAACAATGTGCGGTCTCAAACTCTTATTATTCTTTTAATTTGGGATTTTAAAATTCCGAGTTCGTAGAATAAGCCAAGAAATATTTTTGAAGACTGAATATTTACCGCGCAGAATACGTTCTAAAACAATGGAGTAGTGTGTATTGATTGTATCCAATCTAAAGAACACAATGAGAAAATTTGTTATATATTTTTTTTTAATTAAATTTTATTGTGTTTTGTGTACAGAAACAAAAAAAATAAATTCACATTAACGGTGTTTACCATTTTGTTAAAATTTTTAAAAAGTATTAACGTTCTTTTTGTTAAACCTAATCTGTCATATTTGTATTCACCGAACATACTACACTACCAAGCGAAGTTATATTCAAAAAAAGTCTTAAAAATGACTTATCACTTGTCAAACCAGATATTAAAAGAGTGTCAAAAATATCCAGACAGTATTCTGATCATATCCCGGCAATTTCCTGATAATCAGCAGTTTCCTAATGCAAACCAAGATTGGGTATGGAAGATATCATGAAAGGTTTCATGTGCTGATATGACTAGAACTCTTAATTCTTCGTCAAACTTTCAATATGTCTAATCACTACAGCAATAACCAATCAGTCAATTATCCCTGTATTGGTTTCATTGCGGTACTGAAAATGTTATTGAGGACCTTGGCAGCCAATGACGTTAATGAAAACACATATTCTGAAAATTAGTTGAAAATATATTCAGAAAATTTCATGACTGATAGGTAAACAATGAGATCTGATTTCCATTAGAAGTTTGGACTATGAGTGATTCACAGACAGACCAAGATACCGTCAAAAAAGCTGCTACTAATTTTCGAATTAACTACCGGGAAATATAGAAAACTCTGTTCGCAGCGTCATATGTAGCTACGAGTCATAGAATAATAAACCCTTATATTATATAATGCTATATATTGTGATCCTTATTGTAGTAAACAAAACAAATATATATTATAATCAAAGTCATTATTCAGACAGAAACTAAATTTCGTCCATTTTCGATCTCAAAAGTAAGAGTTCTGGTTGCTTGTATATTCTGTTGCTGTTCATATAAAAAATTGAACGTATCACGACTAAGGAGCGGAGAAAAAATATTTATAATTAAATGCAAATGATATTTATTGCTTCTTTATAGAGTTGCTGCTGCTATCGGTAAACATTTTCGAGGTAATTAAACCAAGAATCGTAATTTGCATTGCAGAAATTGCTAACACATTTTTTTAATAAAGTTGATCCGTTTTCAGGGTTTTGAGTAAGGTTTTAGGTAAAATTTTCTCCTTAAACTATTTTCTGGAATGATATGGGAGATTTCCCATATATTTTGCTTCCTACCCGGTCTGTACGTACGCCACCTCTCTAACTGAGAATTAAAGTGAATTATCCATTAACTCTCGAACAAATTACCTGAAACAACCATTTGCAGGAAGTGATCCATTTCTTGCAGGATCGTTGAAAGAAATTACGTTATTTCTAGTTCACTTCAGTTTCCGAGAATAACAATCGTACAAAACATGACGCTTTCATTACAAACTGCATAGCAACTTCAGTTTTTTGAACTAATTTCATGTAATTCAAGCTCTGAGTATATTTTATCTACTCTAATAATTGTAAGAAATATTGAAAATTGTAAAAAACAAAACCAATAAAAAAATCATTACAAAAGATTGTGGTGCTTCCGTTTTATTTGACCAATTTATCCTTGCATGAACGTGCAATGCTTTAAAACCCCATTCCTAGCACCGCAGTGAAATTGAGCTATTTCTTTTTTATGTCTGTCTAGCAATGAATCATTAGGCATTAAATAATCCAGGCCAGAAGTTTTTCCGATACTACGATAAAACCCCGAACATAAAATTTCTGACACATATTGTCCGCATACGAGCATATAAGTTAGAAATGACATGAATTACTTACTGTTTTCATCCTCCACATTTCTTGAGGATGTGTAATGAAATCCAACAGAGAACAGCAACAAGCTCACACACCAGCAAGACATATTCGTCTTCATTTTACGTCTTTTGAATATTTCATTTGTTTTAAAACACTAGAAACTCATTTGCCCACTTGCTTCCGTTCTTTGTTCCATATCAGGAATTTGGATAATTGTGCGGGACAACTTGACCTTCGGCGTGTGCTTTCAATATCCTTATGAAGGATACTTTATGTAATTCGTTGTACGAAAATATTCAACCAAGTGAATGGATACGAGTTGGGCAATGGGGGAATTTTACTTATATTTCGCTATTAAACTCAATACTAGACTAGGCACCTCATTAACACTTACACGGGTCCTAAAAAAATCACGAAAGAAAACACCAATTCGCACACGTACTTTTGATTGAGTTATAAACAACGATCATTAGCATTGAGACGCATTTATCACGCACTTATTTCAATTGGGGGCACACTTCCACCTAGAAAATCCGAGAAAATAGTTCGCGACGCCCGTTCCCCGGATGGAGACAAGATCCATTTGGTTCAGCAATAAAAGCCGGGGCCACAACAAATCAACACTTATCTCATGTGTGTACATACGCGCGAACCCGGCACAATTGCCCACTTTAGACACCACCAGCGACAACAATCGAATAATATTGAGCTTTTGTGTTGCGGGACCAAAGCGGCATATTTTCCATTGTACGAAATAATTTTGTTTAATTTTTCGTCATTGTTGCAAACTAAACGACTTTTCCATTCAAAGAACAAGGACCAACAACAATTCGACTGAGGTATCTTTCCCAAGCAAGAATCTTTGACTTTTATTGATTATTTCAAATTACAGCATACCGGACAAGGGAGGTTTCACAAGTGCCCACTCGTTGACTATTACGACACTACCCTTAAATTGTGCTAATTAGTTACCACGTCTGACACTCTTGACTGCGGCTAGGAACCTTTGACAACGCGAACAGCTCTTGATCTTAGTCAAGAACTCACAAAAACTCCGAACGCACGGCGTCACAGGAACAAGGACACATCGAGAAAAGGATACGAGCAAGCATTACTGAAGTGAACGCGATGTTACTTTTTCAGGATAAAGTGGACAATTCATAGCCCCTTCGTCTGGAAGCTGACGAGAGATGCTATCCGGAAGATTCGAACTCATGTGACCGTACCCGCGGGATCACAAATTCTCACTAAAAATTTTATGGTACATGACCGGAGTATGGAAAACACTGTGGGGTTGTAGCAAAGCTAAAGTTATAAGGGTCACGATTCTGCTTCTGCTTCTGCTCCCGCATTAGAATGAGCAAAAGCATCACCACCCAAAGGAGAGATTTCCCAATGATTCTCATATTTTCCTAACACGAGATAATCGCGAATGGGCTTCCAGCTTTGCCAAAGGTTCTCATACGTCGGAGATAGGATGATGCACATTTCCAACGGAAGAAAGAATTAGAAACTGAGAGTGCTCCGGCCGCTGGCAGCCCGAAAATTTCGGGAGTGGATTGACCCTTTGCTGAAGCCTTCATTGAACCGCACACCAGAATGCTACTCACGGGAAAGCGCATCCGGATTCCCTAAAGTTGATATTCTTCAACGTGCGTAACAGAATAATAAATAATTCCCCTCGTATTCCAACCGCCTATAACTCAAAGGACATAAGCAGAATAAGCAAATTGTTGTGCGGGAACACAAAAGATCTTTTGTACTCATATCATAACCAGCAGTTGTAAATCATCATGCAAGTGAAATACAACAGGAAAACGCTAAAGGATATACGTGAGAATTTCCCCTGAAATCTTTTGCTATAATTCCATAAAATAAGGGACGCAGGACACCAAACTTAAAAGCTTTAGTTCCGCTTCAAGTGAAAATATGCTCCCGGTTGGGGAAATTAAAACGGAACGCGTTCCACCTGTGCTTCAGCTGTAACATCAGAAGAAGTGTTTTTTACTGGGAGAGGAGTCCTGCGCAGACTGATTTTACAAGGATAGGAAAGTTCCACAAGGACTTGTGAACAAATAAAGAGATTTTAACGAGATGGAATTCATTAGTGGTTGAACTTCATAGGATAAGGTTTGATTACATAGAATAAGATGAATCGTAAATCTCACTTCCTACGGCTTAGGGACTGGATTGAATGTAAGGCTATAAGGAAGAATCAACAACCATATTTTCAAACCACGAATGTTAGGCATGTCTACTCCGTACAGAAAACTTTGCACCAATATTTTTGCTGTTAATTGGAAAATTACTTGTAAAATTTTAATTAATAAAGAATTATGGTTATGATTTAAATAATTGATTTGGTAGATTTGGTAACCAATAACACATTTACCAATTTCTTAGTTTTGGCTCATAAACAAACGCGCAAAAACAAATTCCAAATGCTTTTGGCTTATAAACATTCTAGCAAATCAAAACACACAACCTTTCTGACTGCAAAATTCAAAATCGTTTCAAAAAATCTTTGACTTAGACGTAGAAGTGATCCCGATTATAAAGTAGAATTGATTTATGTAAGAACCTGTTTCAAAGGCTGGACCGTTGACCGTTGTCTCTTAAGACCCGAGCTGTGATAAAGCATACATCATAGTGTGGTTCCTGTTTAAATTGAGGACCTTCATCTATTTCAGTCGCTGTGGGAGATCAGTCATTGTTAAGGCATCATTGGCCTACACGATACTACCTGAGTGGCCTTACCAAAACACTGGTTTGCCTTATCAGCTACTGGTAGTGCCTGAAAATAACACTCCGGGTTGAGGGTCGCAGGACGACCTACAAGAATGGTTAATATGGTAGTATCTATCAAACTCAGTCAATTGCTTTCCAACTAAAATCATAGTTTTTGTATTTTGATCAAGTATTTTGGGCGGATGTCAGTCACAATTTCAGGCTGGCTTAGTGGAATAAGGAAAGCACTCCTCTGATACGAAGATTTATCCTGACAACACAACATTTTCGCTCACAGATCACTTCGCGTTTTTCCTCGTATGGTTTGACGTATAAGTCACAACTCAATCAACTTCCGTACAAAGTCTCCACAGAAGTTGAACCGGTACTTTATGTTACAACTGGTGTACAATGAAAGGATAAATCCTCTAGCAGGAATGGACTGCTAACCGTAATCAAAAACGTGAAAGAATCTGATATCGAAAAGATTTAAGAACACAGAAAAGCCTGAAAATTAGGGAAACCTTGAGAATTAACTAATAAAATATGGAAAAGGATTAGTGTACTCCGAAATACAGTGGAGAATGTTTTTGCTGAAGTTCAATATCTGCAGTCGCACCTCTAAAGATCGTCTTCTGATAAACAAGACTGAAATACTCTCGAATCAAATTTCTTATACCATAGGGTTTGACAATGTTAAAGAAGATGAAACCCTTGCAGATATTCTTGAACATTAATTCAAACCTAACTTTTAGAGAGATCCTTCAAGAGAAGAGAAGATATTGCCAATGGATCGAAGATCGTTTTGGAACTGTTTGACAACTGTTTGACGGACGATCAACGTAGAGTGTCCTTAGTTCGCTGTGGTGAAAGTTTTGCGTAAATTTTAATAGAATTAAAACATAAAAAAGTGAGTGTGATTGATAATAGATACGTTTTGCTCTATTGACTTACTTAACTTGACTTAAATTGACTTACACTTTTTATAGTTCAATAGAAAGCCACTTATTGTCACATACCCGCTCAGGGACGCACTGAAGATGACTGAAAACAGTCGAAATAAAAAAAAAAACGATTAATCCATGCATTCTTCAAACTATTTTTTTAATTTTTTTTTAATATGTTATATTTGTTTTCACATAACATAACGGTTTAATTTATCTAAGATTACAACATTTAACTGCCTCAACTAAAATCTAAGCTTAGGGTTCATGACATGCCAGTTGGTCCTGAACTCTTGAACTTGAATGTAACCAAACAATTCATTTCAGGATGCATCCTTAATGATAAATACTACATGCAGCTGTCAAAATATCTGAAAAGATCTGACCAGATCTGAGTTGGATTTACTTATTTAGTTGATATTGATTTTCAAAATTTTAACATTTTTTCTGAAATGTTTGAAAATTTCAGAAGAAATAAGGAACGCTTTGACGTCAATCAACTAATTCATTTGACAACCTCAAATTCAAACACATGCAAAGCAATGGAAAGCATGACAATTCGAAAACGATATCCGCACATTGGAGGCTTGTATGGAATTCAAACAAAAAAATTTAATTTCTTCAGCTGAATTTCGATTGCTTCTCATTTTTGTTATCCTTCGCCTCTCGGCGTAACCACATTCTCGATTTGTTTTAAGGACCGTCAGACGGACGACAAGAGATTGAATTTGCATAATTATGACAAGAACATACCAGCCACCATTTTCTTCATAAATACGTTGGGTCCTTTTTTTAGCCTGACAAATGCTTACATTCTAGGCATCCCGGAAAGTAGTTCCGTTTCAATCATACTTTCTTTCCCAGTTCCAAGTTTTCTTTGATTTCGAATCGTGTAGATTGGCGGCCATTTGCATAGATAGCTGGCAAGAGAAAAAAATTCCCAAGATTTACTATTGGCATTTTTTGGTCCTAGCAAGTGCAAAAGCAATGAGGAAATCTAGAAAACTTAAATACTCGAGATTGAGTGTAGGAGGTAGAGATTTTCCAATAAATTCGGACTGAAGGCGAGAGTGCATTTGTGAAAATGATGTGGCGGTGGGATGTTTGCTTGAATTCATATTCTTCGGGAGAACTGCTACCAAGCAACATAGGGTGGAAATTTTGATTTCATGCTCGGTTCTTGCGATATTTAATGTTAATTGGTCCACTATCCCATTCAATGGGTCCTTGAATAGACTGAGAATCTTGTTCTCGAAAAAATTCAAGACGATAAATGAGCATACAGCTTTAGAGAATCAAACGAGATGCGGTAATAGATTTTCAGTTATCTGTAGTCGGAAGGACATTTTTTCAGTCGCCCTTCATTTGAATAATTGGTTTGTTTACAAACTTTAGTCGTACATACTTCAGGGAATTAGAGAACATCAAACAAATTGCCTCCTACATACACTATCCTGAATGTGAACATTCGAGGCTTTTTTCGTGAGGACACACTCTGATTTTGCGATTTTCCTCATTAAGATTCACATTATGGTGGAAAGAGGCGTTTTCTGCATGATATAGACTTTGGAATATGGTTTGAAAAATGAATTCAAAAATGGTCTGAGCTTCGACAAACTGAAAGTACCTTTGCTTCGTTCACTTTGGTCTTAATATAGCTTTCTAACTTTTAATTTTCTGTCATCAAGGTTGCTCTCTTATAACATTGGTTATACTCTGGTGATGTGTTGGGTGTATTTACTATTGAATGGAATCATAAATATTCACAACGAATACTCGGAAATTGCGAAATTTACATAATTTCCGAGCTAAGTGCATCACTTGATGCACTGGAAAAATCCGGAAAAATTTCCGATTTAATGACACATTAAAGCTCATGTTAAACTAAAGCTCTTGCTCTTTACAATTCAGTGTTGCCATTGACTGTGTCTATCTGTTATGACCGTCAGAGGTCGTGCAAGGGTTGGTCTTCGACCACTCAAAAATTGAATAATTTGCTTTATCTCCGAGCTTACTGCTCCACTAACTGACCCAATGCAGTCTTATACTACAATGGCAATCAGGACCAAAATCGGCAACAACATTTTTTCGAAAATTCCAACCCAAAAAACTGCAAGGGGTTAACCTTGCCTGAAAAATCCCCAAAAATCTCGAATTCTTCGGATTTCCACGCACGTGGTGTCAAATTAAAGCTCTTACTTTGCACAATTCAGTGCTCTCATTGGCAGAGCATTCTACGAAAGATAATCCGCTGGCGCAGGATTTAAAAATTACCCAAATTAGTGTCAGATTTTTAACAATAACTAATTCAATTGTTATTTGTTCCAAATGACTTGGATTTCGAAATAATTTTGAAATATCATTTCGCGTTGTAATCCCAAGCGCATTTCAATGAAATCATTTTTAATTTTTAAATCATGCAAAAATTTCCACTGCATTTAAAGTATATTAAAAGCTTGTAGGCAAAACAAAACATGTAAAATATTTATGGACTATATACGAAAGTATAGTATAACCTTCATACAGAAACAACAGAATATTTTACCTTACTACACGTAATACATACATATGTTCAAAAGATTGTTAACGTACAACTTCAATGTCTCGTGTAATGCAGAATAAATTGCAAAGCAAATGAATCGTACCATAAACCAATGCGACACACTCGTTTTTCAACGCATTATAGCAACATGCACGCGTTACACATTGTTGAAATGTAGGCCATGCTCAATGTACATGTATAGTATGTTGTGCACCCTTTTAAATATTTCCTCACACTCGGAAATTACTTCCTTCCGCAAATTATTCTGTCAACAATTAATGCATTAAAATATGAACCGAGTGAAATGAAGTGTATTTTCTGGAGCTGCCATTATTCGCTGGTAAAAATTTTAATGAAAAATGCAAATAAAGGATAATTAAAAAGTATTTTTAATAAAAGATTAAAATATAAATTAATGAAATATAAATAAATTTAAGTTAAGCCTTGGCTAGAAGCTTGACTACAGCTGATTTTCGCCGTTTCTTTTCACATGATTTTTTGAAGTACTGAAATAAGTTCTACTGACACTTCTCGACGTTTCTAAAAATCAGTGTTTTACACGTCAAATTACCCCTTTTTGCAACCTTCTACGATTGTCGGTGTAGATTTTTTACAAGAGTTTGTTTTTAGGTGATTTTAACAGGCTTATGACATTGTGTCGATACTTCATGTTATAGAAGAATTCCTACCACGCTTCAGTGTTGATTGGAAGAACAAAATCTGAAGGGAAAAGTATAAGACAAAAACGGTCCTTCGAAATGTACAGGGCCACGCGAGATCACCAAAATCAGATGATTCAGATGTGTAAGTAACAATGAATATTTCCCCGCAACGTGCAGACCCAAAAAATTATTGCGTATCCAAAAAAAAAAAAAAATGGCTGCATGTTTCCGGAGCTTTCGGGATCCAAAGTTGACAGCACCGAAAATTAAGCAGCCGCAAACGTCACTTAGTGTTCATGCAAGGCAAACAATTTAACTATCGGTGTCGGAAAAAATTATCGAAAAATCGTTATGGGAAAGCCATGTGTCATCTACTGCGAATTCTACATCTATTACGAATCGAACTGAAAACGATTAGAGATCATATTGAAAATTCCAAACAATTTATCTTATGCTCTTCCAAACCTTGAGACACATTTGCTTTTGTGCTTCCGTGAGCATTTTGCTAATGATGATATAAATCATGATCATGATCAACTAATGATCATGTAAAATATCATGTGAACTTCCTATCGAAAACTAAAACTCTCAGCAGTAAGACGTACCGTCAAACGAATATTTTTCAATACAATTTTTAATGTTTTTAAACCATTTCTTGGGTAACAGACGTCAAAGAGTGACCAGAGCGAGTGTAATCTGTAATCGATGTTCTTCCACGTCTGAATCCAGCACACTACCTTGCCACTGTAGAATATGGCGGAGCATCCTTCCCAAATGTTGGCCGTATCTCTTGGGAAAATTGTTGAATAGGAAAAATTTTAAGTTTAATTCACTGCAAGAATTTAAGATTTATCCATCTTTATCAACACTCAATGACAAGTCACAAACAAATGCGTGTCATTTTACTCTGCACTACGCCAACGAACTACTCAGCTTCCAGGTTGCTGGATTTCTGCTCTCCGCTCACAATGTTATCGTTTTTGATATCCTGTGGTGTTTTACTGCTACTCCCACTACTGCCATTGTTAAACGGTTGAACTGATTTCTGTTTGGTAGTCCTGCCTTTTTCCGCTATTAGAAGAGTTGAAACGCGCTGAAACAGCATACAGATAAACGTACCTGTTTCATTTTTTGTGTTTTTCGTGTTCCACGCCATTCTGTTGAGAAGTAAGGACTCCTGCTAGGAAAAAAATGAAATGAGGAGTTCAGAATTTGATAATCAAACAAAATTTAATTCATCCAGTCCTGGATTTGTACCTCCCCTCAGCGGCTTCAACGAGTTCTTGCAGTCTTGTTATTGCGAAATTCAGATGTCGGTTATCCAGAAAACGTGTCCTCCTTCTCAGTAGCGCTATTTCTTTTCTGAAAAAGTTGCCAGCATAACTGACGAGAGAGACCCATTCAGAGAAGGGTTGTGTAGAATAGTCCAAGGTTTTTCGTGCGCGTGTCTCTCCTGTTTAGAGTTGGTGATATTTGTACTATGCCGGAGAAAAGATGACCGGGTCACCTTGCCGGGGGTCAGAATCCAGGGTCGTTATGTGGCTTTTTATGGCTGGGTAGAAAATCTGCCACTGTTGTCAAATGTTGAACTATTAATAATAGTTGCGTTTGCGAAGTTTATTTTCATACCTGGCTTGCTCATTTCTCCTGTATCAAGCATAGCTCATTACTCTTTCCCTTATCAGGAACTATGGGATTGGTGAATTTCAAGGAAGTCAAATGCGAATCAAACAGTAACACTAGTGTGTGTCTGGTCAGTTGTTTTTGTCCACTACATATCCAGCATTCGGTGGCTAGCGAAATACGAGACACAACTACTTTAATGACTTCTCATTAAGGTTTTTTGTATGCAAACAGCGTGAAGGTGGATATGATAACCATGTGTACAAGCAACATAATATCTGCAATGTTTACCCAATTGAGGTCGGAGCTTATGGTGTACAAAACGTAGTCATATGTGACCTATTATGTGAAAATTGTACGTAAATAGTTAGCATTGGGTCGTTGGTATCCAATTGGTTGAGAGTTTCTAATTGGAGTTATCTAAATTCCATTTTTCCGAGTCATCGTGAGCGTTCCAGCTTTTTGGGGGTGGTTTCGAGCCCTCTTACAATCAGTGACGGCTGCTGGTGTCTAACAAACGTCCGATGACTAATTTATCGTGTCGGGGGCAATTATTCAGCAATTTAGTGGTTGGGCCTAGCATGTCGCGGTTAGACTTAATGTTGGGGGCGAAATATATTGAACCCTTTCGAAGCGAAAACAGAACATGCACTATTGTAAACACTCGCACATCTTGTTTCATATATAGTAGCGATTGTTAGTGCAAGGACTTTTTTGTGGGCACATATGCGAGACTATAATTACATCTAACAATCGATTCATGTAACGCACAAAACATGAACGCTTGACTGATTTGCATGAAGTGTAATTATGCGTGGATTATTCTTGCAGCTTATTAATGCTATGAAAAAGTACCATTCACATGTTGGCTTAGATGAACTCATTGGATGTTTCCTATTTCAATTACCGAATAGGACAATTTCTTTGAATGCCGGTAGTAATAGTGTAGTACTTGGTACTACGATTCAACTAAGCATTTGAGGAATCGGCTTTAATTAGTAAAAAGTTTATTCATGTGACCCAGTTTGAATTGTTTACTTTAAATAGTAGTTTAAAAAATAATTAATTGGTTAGACACGTTAGAGCATTAGATCATAATTAAAATATTTGGATTGACTTTTATACTTAGATTCATTAAAATCCTAAAGTCTTGGAAACGCACAGAGACCATCCCGATATCTTCCTTATATTGCGAATTCCTGCAATGTTGTTTCCATCCTGCAATGTAGCTTCCTTCCTGCAACGTAGTTTCCATGCTGCAACAATGTAGTTCCCATCCTCACCACACGGGCAGCAGTATCGTTTGTTCCTATTTTCTCTAAGCCTGTCTGGTTTTATAATAATTGTTTCTCCAACATGACTGGCTATCTACGGTTTTTCGGTTAAAATTTCTTTCGCCAATGTATCATGGAAAATGCGGCTATTTCTTTATAATCATTTTTAGGAGCTTATCTATGTCCATGTCCTGTATTGAATAGAGATATACGGTTTAGTTACTAAATTATAGTCAGTATTTTTCATCGGAAATTTAATAGTTGCAATTTTCCTTTCACATTGCTCGTGACGAAGGAAAGTTCCTACACATTTATCCATTGAAAAATGTTTTTGAACTTCGTCATAATTTATCCCGATCTATGATTTCAACGACATACGCATTTTGATATTTTCAAATCTTAAAATATTCTATTTGATCCTGATGCATGAACATTTTCCATTTTTCATTCGTACAAGTTTTAAATCCTTAATGAATACGTGACAATACTCATTGATTACTTTTTCATACAAACACTTTACAAACGAGTCATTTCAAATCGATAAGTGGCCTCATGACGTTTCATATGTGACGTTTGTGTGAGCGTTTTTGTTGTGTCCTTTTGCATATTCTCAATTTATCAACTGTTGGCATGATGATACTGCATTTGATAGAAAATGAATTGTTTTATTATGTTAAAATATTAGGAGCTTAAATCAACATCCGAATGAAAAATCACATTGTTTTTTATCCTTTGGCGTATGCGTGTGTATGCGAGTATTAAAATGTATGAAATTGTATACAAGTTGAAGCTAAACTTAGCTGCACAGATACTCTTTGTAGGGTTGAAGTTCAAGCCTTGTAAGGTGGTTGAGTTTACAGTGTAAATGATAAGTTTGATTTCATATGAAGATTCTCGAGAATATTTGTAAGGACTAAGCAAATCGGATTGAAATTGCATCAAAAAGTCGCGTTTGAAGGAATCAGTAGCAACTGTGTTGTGGCGGATAAATATAAACTACAATTAAAGATAAGAAAATTGCTCATGTTTAACGGGCTCCCCCTTGCCAGAATCTGAAGATCCGGAACACATCCTTGACAAACTCATGACAAACTATACTGGACCTACGAGGACAGGTTAATGGAATAGTATGTAAGTACGAAACTTACTTGCTTTACTGCTATCCTAAACTAGTTTTAGTTTATATAGGTTTTATTTGACTCATCGCGTAATAATGATTTCTTTCTTTGTTTTCGAAAAAAAAAATACAAAATGAGAAGTACGAGTTTTCCTCAAACAACTTTTCTCAGAACGAAAATAATAGAAAATTTCTTTCACTCTACAAAAAAAAAAAAATTTTGGTCTCAGATAATATCTAAGAGGTTTATCTATTGGTCAAAACCCTGCTATAAGCATACGTCATAAGCCCTCACATAAAAATTTTCAGGCACAACATATGTGTCCATGGACTGACACAAAGATGGCACGCATGTCGTAAGTTACACAATTTCCGGATAGTTTTAACCTTAAAATGATATGTGTCAAAATGTCATGTCATTCTTAAAGGTTGCATCAGGCTACAGTGGTTTTAGTAAAACAGCTTTTGTTTTAATTTTATTTCATGCAAAAAGACAGCTGAAAGCAAACTGTGGCAAAGGGAGCATTGTGTAAACTGAAAATCAGTCTAATAATAGTCTAATAATCAATCATTGAATACTAAACTGAAATTAAGTGCTGTCAAATAAACATCGATGATGTACACTTAGGCCATCTGCTAAAAACATAGCAGAACCGAAGCAAAGGATGACCGGCTACCAACTACTTGACTTAAAATCTTGGCACTAGTAACTTGCTTATGAGAGCAAACGAAATAGAGACCAATGGCGAAGCAGATACAATAAAGGGTTGTACGATACGTTTAGAGTCAAAATTGCCCAGCAGCGTTCTAGTGGTCCCTTCTGACGAAGGGAACGCTAGCAAAAATGCCAATATATTAAGACAGTTTGCAGCAACTTGAGTTTCAAAACCTGATTAGGCAATGACAGAAGGAACAGAATGAAGGATAATGGAGGCGAGGCATTTTAGAGGCTAAGTGCCGTGTGAGGTTGTAGCGCCTTAACATCAACAAAGACCAAGAATAACATCGTCCTGACAATTGACAGGTGTTCGCTTTCCAAGCGAAAGAAAAAAGTATTCTTCAATTTCGTTAAACTGAACCAACGATACTATCGCTTGAGTGAAAGTTTCTATTGCGAGCCATACAAAGCGACTAAAATTGCAAAAGTCAAGATTACACCATTCGTTTTTTTTGGAACGCGTACAGTCTTTTATTCAACAACTATCTCAAGATATCAAAAGATATGCTAGTGATTATATTCATGTGTGAATGCAAATTGTAGGTAATGGATTGCACAAGCTACCATGAATCTGAGGTTGTGGTACAATGGAGAGCACGTTTTTGTGGGAAAAGTTGGTGTCAAGTGTCAGTCTCTTGACATCAAATGTTCTGCAGAATTTGCGTGATAATTTCTGCAATGCACGGAATGAGAAAGTCAATAAGATGATCTATTCAGGTCAAAGTCTCTCAGAACCATTTCTATGGAGAACATTGACTGGAGACATTCTGCCTGAATGCTGAATGTATTGTTCCAAGCAGGTATGGGGGACAGAAATATTCTTCATCACCTGTAGGCTACCTCTCTAACATTTCCTGTTTTCTACACTTTGATCTCTACACTTTGACGTTCTTCACAGCTTACCGCAGGATCAGACCTACTCCAAATCGGTATGTCAAGAAGTTCACACACCATATAAAAAAGGAGTTTCATATAAAATAAAAAAATTTAAAACGAAAATTCATATAAAATAAAAAACTTCATATAAAAAAGGGGTTTAATGGGACCGTATTTCCTGGAAAGTTCAGCGGGATTTTAATGCTCAGAGTCTTTATTCTGGATGTGAAATGCTTTTACCAAAAGGAATCATTCATGGAGATCTTCATTAATGACGGGAAAGACAAACGTGGCACTTTGCTCTCAATCGAGTTGCAGAAAATATTATAAAATCTGGTAACTCAACAAAGAAAAGTATCAAGGATATTCGATGCACTAAATTTTGTTTTTGTGATTCAACGCTTACGTTTCATTCTTGAAATGTTTAATTCGTTAAGCCAGCGTTCCTTTTCTCAGGCCCAAATTGAGTACATTATTGATTATTTTTTTGATGTTTTTACTCTTCTCTTGCCACCCTCCCGGACCAATCTAGGCCCCTTTCTTTCTCTATTTTTCATTCCATTAGCCCCCAAAGATGTGCAACGTTTTAATGATCTACCCTTCATATCACTTTTCAAACGAATGACTGAATTGAAATCAATAAACGAATTTTTTCTAAAAAATTAATTCCATCTTCAATTTGTTTTCCATTTGAATCTTATACTTTGTGTCCTTCTTCTTGCACGTTTTCATTCTCTACAGCACAAAATTATGTGGACTTAATGAAGGTTCGAATTGGAAATTAACGAAATTGATTTGAATCTGACAGTAAAACTTTTTCTTGCAAGTGGTTTACCAACATCATGAATGAGTGTGAGTTGTATGTCACGTAGCTTCGAATCAGTTTTCGTGTAGGCTTATAATAAGGAGTAGGCTTCATTGATTACGTCACGTAAAACTTCTCCAATCAAGCGAAAGGAAAATTCATTCATCTCAATAAGTCGTAACAAGCTGCTCATTTTAAATTCTCCAAGTAAAAAAAAATAAATTTGTTATTCTTTGTGCTATTTTTAACCGAGAAATGAACAAGAAACAAATGCAAAAACTTTTAAATTTTTGGTTCGTAAGATAATTTGTTAAGCCTTGGAGTATTTGAATTAGCTATAGAATATAGTTATAGTTACAGTTTTTCCAGAATATCTTACGTAGAATTTTAGCCCCTTCGTGCACAAGCGCAAGGATACGCACCTGGGCTAGGTGAAAATAAGAGAAAACAGCTTAAAGCCCAGAAAATGCAGATCATATGACTTATTCGCTTGAATATAAATATAATATAAGGAATTCTTTACTTGAAAATTCTCTTTGCTGCATGATTTAAACTTTCGTAAAAATTACTGCATCAACTACAAAACAAATTCGCAGCACGTCGTGTGGAAATGCACGTTCAGAATATCTTAGCCGTTGGACATCTTTGCAACAGGAATCTAAACAAAAATAAACCCAAACTTAAGGTTCATATTATCCTTGCTTGCCATTTTTCATGGAATGAAATTTTTTTGCAATGCAATGCACGCAAGCATATAATGCTACCAGAGGTTCAGGATCAGTGAGAATTGCTGACGATATGATGTAAACCTTGAATGATTGCATCGGGAGCCAGTGCTACATGCACTACTGCTCTTGCAACATTATTCAAGCTTACAATCGGGAAATTCAGCACTAAGGAAAATTTATTTCTACCATTCAAATGTCCACTTGTGACTAAACGCTTCCAAATTTGCAGAAAATGGATTGTTATTAGACTTGTTTAAGCAATTCTCGATAAAAGGACTCGAGTGGATATTTTAAGAGCACTTTGTGTTCAGAACGTTAAATCCACTTTTCGACATGAATAAGTCCATCAAAACGAGCAAAGATTGCTCCAATACGCAATATTATCAATAACTAAATCCGCTCACCACAGAACTTTGTAGAAAGCATGGTATTGCAACATCCTTTTCTTAAAAAAGACTCTTTCGTCGAAATCTGAAAGGACTAAATAACTATCCTTCAATGATTGACCTAAGGTTTTCATAATTTGGTGGGATCA
Source organism: Stratiomys singularior (assembly GCA_954870665.1). NCBI lineage: Eukaryota > Metazoa > Arthropoda > Insecta > Diptera > Stratiomyidae > Stratiomys > Stratiomys singularior. Next base: position 3,532,787 of record OX940881.1, on the reverse strand, counting down.
TATGATGGCGGGATCAGATGGTGATTCCAAAATATGAAAACAGTGAGAGTCCATGAACCATCGAGACGAATAAGTGACAGTTGGAAGGACCATTGTCTGGGGAATAGCGGTGGTGGGGTAGAACCTGGGGTAGGAGTCGCGCCATTACTTGCAGACCAGAAATAAAGTCCAAAAGAATGATTTTAACGTTTCAAGTAATATTTAACGCGCGTTTTTTTTTTTGAGTTTTCCGCGTTTGTTATGTAGACGAAACTTTTTTGACAACTTTTTCACTTAAGACAGCCTTACCATGTACGTTTATAATGAATTATTGATTGAAATTTTCCTGATATCTGGCTTATTTGATTCAAAACTTTACATCTACATTCTAGAAAAATTTCTTGACTCTGAAATAATCGCTAATATTTCAGAGTTTCGGTGCTGTCAAATGTCAAACTTGACTTCACAACAACGTCACCTGAATAGGGTACATCCACTGCAATGAGTCTGCCCGGAATGCTGCAGGGGATCACCTGAACCAAAAGATGACCAGCAAAGTGAGCTGATGAATAAACTATAAAGTTGAAGAAGAAGAAGTTTACCCTCTCTTCTAAACGGAAGAAGTCTACAGAGGAGGGATAGCTAGTGCGACGTCATCAAGCAGTACCTAACTGGAGTGATTGCGCTGAATACACGCACGAAAACAAACAAAAAAGCAGCTGAAACGCCCATAGGCCGGACGGGAGCATTTGCCTAAATTTGAAATGGAAAACGTTTTTAATGTTTCTGTACCAAAGATTTATTCAAAATAAATGTCGCACGACGAGCCATTGTCCAAAGAATAAAATGACAATCAACTCACTGGACGCCAAGAGTTCGTATAGTTGATGCTGGAGCTGAATGAACTGCAACCAGAGGTTGTGAGGGTACATTCCAGCTTAAGTTTCATCCAGGTGACTCTCCATATTACCAATATTAAGACTGTCTAAAAATCCCAACGGTACATCGAATCCCTACCCCAAAGAAGTATATCCGGGAAGCCAGTGATCATTTTGACACCAAGGAGGGTCATGAAACTTCAGGCAGTTACTCCAATACAGAGGGCAACCTTTATTAATTCACTGCAAATACAACCAAAGAACTGAGTGACTAAGAAGATTGAAAAATCTAAGACACACCCGACCTGTCAGATGGCAGATCACTAGTGGAATAATGGAAAAAAAATGGTGAAGACACTATCGGTCCGTCGCTATTCGAAGAAAATGTTTTTGTTTTTCGGAACTGGTGCTGATTATTGGATGGCATTTAGCGAAAAGCAGGTTTTCACACTGCGAATAAACTTTTATACAATGCCACAAATTCATTGGAAAGGAATTGAAAATTGTCATAAAGACTCTAGTTCAAGGAATAGCTTAAAGGAAGCGTACTCAACCACTGCAATAAGACACATGGGGGTAAGCTGGTATAGGAATAAACTCATTAGATTATTTCTGCTAAAAAGTAGAACCTGAAGCGAAATTGAGGAAATAGGTCGGACATCCTATGTATGTTTAATCCTGAAAAGAGAGGCCAATAATGTGTGAAATGAATATCAAGTAGAACTAGTCTTTTTTCCACCCTTATTATCATAATGTTATGTGCCGAAGCGCACAAAACGGAAAAATGAGTTGTCTTGCTAGTGACGCTTGACGTCAGAAGTGCCTTCAACTCCGCCAGATGGTCGGATATTCTTGGCACATTGGAAAATTTTTTCCGATTGCCAGGGTATCTGATGCTGATTTTGAGGGATTACTTAAAGGACCGCACTCTGCTTTATAACACACAAGATGGTCGGCGCAGTATGGAGATAGCGTCTTGTGTAACGCAAGGCTCCATACTGGGACCAGACTTGTGGAACGCCTCATATGACGGGCTATTGAGACTTGAGCTGCCAGCTCTGGTCGCCAGACGCACAGTCGAACATGCGCAGCGCAGAGTGGAAATGCTAATGCGTCAAGTGAGGGAATGGATGACGACCCGCGGGTTCAGTTTGGCACTAGAGAAAACCGAGGTGGCCATTCTCACGAAGGAAAGAATTCCCACGGTAATTCCTTTGCAGATCGGAGATGCGACTGTTAAAGTTTAAACTAGCAATAAAATATTTGGGACTATTGATCGATTCCAAAATGAGCTTTTCGGAACAGATCAGGGCAATGGCGAAAAAGGCCGCAATAGACGTCTCAGTTTTAAGTCGACTGATGTGTAACATCGGTAGGCCCACACCGATCAAACGCCGACTTCTCATGAGTGCTGTACAGTCAGTGCTACCGTACGGCTCTGAGTTTAAGGCCGGAGCTCTCAGTAAGGAGCTGTACCGTAAGCGCTTGGCCCAGGTACAGAGACGAGGAGCTTTGCGGGTTGCGTCTGCATACCACACTGTCTCTGAGTCGGCGGTGTTGGTGATCGCAGGAGTGATACTTATCGCCCCTTGCTAGAGAGCGACGGAGAATTTATGACCGAAAAGTGGAGGGTTCAAGATATGCTGTCAACCGAGAGGAGAGGCAGCGCACAATACTCGAGTGGCAACAGTCCCGAGAAGGCGACTCTAATGGCCGCTGGACTGCCCGCCTTATAGGAGACGTGGGATCGTGGCTAAATCGAAGGCACGGTGAGACTGATTATTACCTTACCCAGCTTCTTAGCGGGCATGGGTATTTTCAGTCTTACCTGTAAAAGATTGGTAAATCACGGTCCCCAGACTGCATTTTCTGCCCAGGGGAAAGGGACGACGCATGTCACACCTTCTTCAACTGTAGAAGGTGGAACAGGATGTGGCAGGATTAGTGGGAGGTGTTGGGAGAGCTTTCTCCAGACAATCTGGTCGTAGAAATGCTGAAAAGTTTCGACAAATTGACCTGTGTGGCACATTACTCTCGGACAATACTTACTGCCAAAAAATGTACCATGAATAACCTTGGGCGCGGGGTCTAGGGGGGTCTTCTTTCCAGCAGTCCTCCTCCATCCTGCCACCTCCTACTGGGGGGAGATTTCTCTAGGCTGACGGCGCCCAAGGGCGAAGTAAAAAGAGGCCTAGCCCGAAGTAATGTGTCAAACGGTTCCAGGCTAGGGTCTCTTTACAGGGGGGGTGTTTAGTGGGTAGGCTGATAGCATGCGCTCTTAGAAGTCCCACACTCCGGGCGTAAATTGCCTTCACCCCCCAACAAAAAAAAAATTATCATAATGTTTTAAGGATCATCTGCTTCCATGAATCTTACGACACAAAATTTGTTGAGTGATCAAAATCTCAATTCCGTTTCTCTTGGTAAGTCCGAAATCTCGAAGTTTAAGGATAGGGGATGAGCCCGGCTAAAGATAGGTGATTTTTTCCATGTTTGGTATTTCCTGTTGGCATAAACTTTCTCAAGGCACCAAAGAATCAAACCAAAGAACATCGAAATTCTTTCATCAAGGGCAGAGCTTATTCATCAGATTAACATATAAAGCTATCCAGATTCGTCCAGGCATCACACTCCAGTTGTCACAATCCTAGTACTGTTACAGAAAGTTAAATCCGTCAGCACCAGTTAAGCCGAAGTTTTTTCAAAGGTGCCAAAAGATTCAAGTTGTGTTGGATGCATCAACAAATAACTTCATCTTCTTCGGGTATCTTAGTTAGGTTTTCGGGGGAAAAAATCAGAGGGAAATAAGGAAACAGGACTATAAAGAAATTGTATTGATGACTAAGAACAGAACTTTGAAGGGACTCCGATTTTGAAACGTTTAGGATAGTTTAGAAATATTTCAAATTTTTAAATAAAAATCGATTATCTGACTTTTGAATATGGTATTGTAAGACAGAAAATTTATCAGTTGTTTATTTGATATGAATTAGTAGTCAGCCTGCCAATATTGATAAATTTAGTATCCATGTATTAAATGCACAAATATGTTTATGAGTGCAGCAATAATTTATCGGAATGTTTGCCAGCATGAAATTTCCCTCCGAAAATTCTAAACTTGGAAACTCTCCAAAAATTATTGAAACTAACAAATAACTAGTTATAATATGCCTTCAATAATAGAAAGTTTGTAAGTCTGACCAGTATCAAACATTAAAGGATGTAATTTATCAAAACGTGATTGTGCACTGATACGAACGATTTCCTGTTCGAGTTCAACCGAAATACGAGCTCAGTTCGGACGGAGATAGAACGAATGCTTTATGACTAAAGTGATTTCAGTTTCCTGATCAAAGTACCACAAAACCACAGGGTGGGCAGTGGAATGTAGGGAATAATGATTTTTATGTCCGTTTTATAGCCGTTCAAAAGCGTGAAATCGTTTTACAGGATACAATCAAAGCTATCTCACTCACAACGGAATTAGTATCACCCTGTTGTCAAGCGAAGCCTAAACATTCACCAACCACATTTTCACATAGTAGCACATTCACTATATATGTCGACTTACATCCATCGTTTGTTCTTCTGTTTCCGTCTCGAGCTGATTATCCTCGGGAATGCTTAAGCATTCCAGTGGTCTGGAAAGTAATTTCCGCTTCATCCATGTACGGACAAATGACAAAAAATATGGTCATAGATTAAGCGAATAATAAATCTTTGCCGAAAAGAAAACTCCAAGAAAACGGAATTTTTTCCAATTTCCTACATTCTCAACGATTTCAATAATTGCCTTTTTGTGTTGTGGCATAAAAGGATTAGGCGAAGGATAATATTAGTGCCATAAGTACCACTAAATGCTGCTCTAGGATATTTCTGTCAGAGTGCGCTCAGTAAGTTATTAGCTTTCTGCCGTGATTTAATGGTGTATTATTCAAACGATTTATATTATGTATTGGTATTGGGGTCAATGTGGCGGCAGTGATTAGTCCTTAAAACGAAGCCGTTTTGTGGGCATGGTATGGTATATCAAGCGTAGAGCAAATGATGTATCAAATTGAGGGTAAATGTTATGAAAAATTAAGTAATATTTATTAAATTCTTTCGAGAGTTATGTGAGATAGTATTTATATACGACGAATTCTAATAAAATATGCAATTAAATAAAGTTAAGGAAAGGACCGAGTTTGTAAGTATGAATCCTATTGGAATGAATCGTGTTCTAATCCATAGGAATTGTAGGAGAATTTTTTAGACCAATAAGCAAGGCTTTAGCAAATTTTTTCCTTCTTTCTAAGTGCTGCAGGTGTACGAAATTCGCGCCATTACAGCAAGGACTCAGTATGTTGTGGTGAAATAATCATGAAGCTTATCCTTTCTTCAATATATTCGCACAGTGTGTACAGGACAGTAATCCACTGTTTGTGCTATGTTAAGCGTTTAGCCTTTGTGCAATGCAATCGTTCTTCTTAATTTCTTCCTTTTTCTTAATACAGGCACTGCAGCTGTCTCACATCTGGATATGCAGTTTCGAATTGCAGCATTTTTGTGCCTAAATTTACTAGGAAATGTAAGCAAACCTACTTGAGTCGATTGGGCGTTGATAGTGGCCAAAAAAGGGAAAGTGAGGCGGTAAACTTATCTCTGATGTATGTAAAATTATTTCCGGGATCTAGTTCTAGTCTAACAAAGTCGTCTTTACACGCCGCCCGGTCTTTGGCGATGATTCTTCCTAGGACCCTATAGACGCCAAGAGGAACTTTTATATCCGTGGTGGTAAGGTGTTTCTACTCGGTTGGCTGATAAAATGCCGTCCACTTGAAGCGTTTACAAAAAAGGCTTTGCTAAACTTTTTTTTCTCGCCGTTGGCTCCGCCCCGCTCATCTTGTACTGTCCATGTGGGTGAGCAGGCAATGGTCATGTGAACCCAGACAGTTTTGGCAGTCAGCGATGCAACTAAGTTTCTTATTGTAATCCCATTACTCCCATGTAGTTTCTTGAGTTACTTGATCCTCGTTTTGCAAGGCTGTGGCCAAAAATCTGGAGTCATCTGGAAATCATCCTTATTGCTCCATGCCAAGTCTCCGTTAGGGAACGCACGTTCATTTGCATTTCGTCCAGTAAAAGAAAACACAGTCAAACGTCAAAAAGTACAATCAAACGCTTGGGCAGCTTTTTTTTTATACAGGGATATTCTCGTCTTATGCAAAAATGACATGAAATTAATCGATCCAAATTTAATTCCACTTATTACAATTGAATACTGATATACCGGGGGTTGTTTTAAAGTGTTCTTGCTGTTCTGTGCTTACAGAACCCTGTCAGTGAGACGGAAGTGTGTCAGTTGAACCACAATTTGGAGTAACTATGAGGCTACACCGTTAAAATCATGTTCTTGCAGCGCTGACTTGTTATACAGAAGGATGTGTATGTTGTCATTAAGGTCACTAATTGCAATTTCGGATTTCAAAATAAGAGTTATAATTGCAATGTTTTAAAAACTAGAAAAACTGAAGTATAACGCTTAAACCAAAGAACCAGATTGTAGCTTGGATTATGTGTAGGTTACCGAAGCTAATTCCATCTTCTCAAGGTTCAAGATCCACTTTGAAGCTACTGGAATTGATTCTTTTATCACTATTTGAAGGACCTTTGCAATGTTTCCCACTCTTCTCTGCATGGAAGACTGATACTTTTAGGAATCTTTGTGTCCACTTTAGTTTTTCTTCGCTTCGTTTTTCTTTATCAGTTCTAAGTTGATTTCATTTTATTTTTTGCTTTTTCATTCGGAAATGCTATTTTTTTACATTTTGACAGATATATATTTCGGGAGTTAGTTGCTCCCTTCTCAGTTTCAATTATTTTCAAATTATTATGTCAATTATTAAGAAGAGGAGAGAAGAGAAGAGAAGAGAACAGAAAAGAAGAGAAGAGAAGAGAAGCGAAGAGAAGAGAAGAGAAGAGAAGAAAAGAGAAGAGAAGAGAAGAGAAGAGAAGAGAAGAGAAGAGAAGAGAAGAGAAGAGAAGAGAAGAGAAGAGAAGAGAAGAGAAGAGAAGAGAAGAGAAGAGAAGAGAAGAGAAGAGAATAAAAATGATTGACTCTGAAGAAGGAATCAACTTCCTCCCGAAATATATATCTGTCAAAAATTAAAAACATAGCATTTTGGAGTGGAAAATCAAAAAACAAAATCTTATTTAGAAGTACTAAACATGGAGAAATACACACAATCAAATTTGATGCTCGCTGGGATGTGTCTTTTAATGGGAAGTGTCCATCGATTAGCAGATAAGTAATGCCTTAGTCCAAAGCACTAGTCCTTTGTTTGATTCTTCCTCGCTGTTTTTGGAATATATACTTCTGTAGTACCAGCCTGTGCAGTATTTTTCCGAAGAGGATTGTAAGTCGCAAGACGGTAGGATAGATACAGTTGAGCTTTAGAGCCTACTTTTCACCTTGAGTTGAGTCGTCAGCCTTTTTCAACATCTGATATAAAAGGTGCCAAGGAAAGTTTTCCGGGTTCCTGGTTAAAACTGCAACTTACCAGCCAAACTTATTTGCTTGCCTGCTTTGGCCAAGGTTGGAAAAGCTCAACCCATTTGCCTGTACCGATATATGCAATAGTGAGAGCGTGGTGTGCATCAACCTGAGGTTGTCTCCAGGATCTTGTTACTGGTCAGAATCACGCGTTGATTGTTGGCATACACAATCGTTCCCTGTCCTCTTTTGTTCGTGTCTTTCACTACCGGATTGACTCTGAACAATTATATGCTCAGTTTTAGAAAAAAAACTGCATATTCAATAAAAGTGTCAATTTACTTGCATCAAAGCTGTCCTTAAGCATATCTTCCTTCACCTTTGGCTTTTATTCACTAACGAGTAACTTTATCGCCGTTTTATGTACTCATAATTTCGAGTCACTGAGAAATATGTCGGTATTTTCGGATTGAAAATTTAGGAAGTTTTATTTTGTTTTTCATCGATCCCGGATGGCACTTAGTCCTGATTCAGTTTTTTTTTCGAAAAAGAGAAAAACTTAATATGAAAACTAATAAATTTCAATTTGTCGTTATATTAGAGTCCCATAATTCTTGCGAAAAGATAAAAGATTTATCACCGCAACTTTGTGAAATTTTCGTCCTGCAATGTGATCCAATCCGCAAAATCTTCAAAGGGCCGCATGGTTGAATGTTGTCAGATGGAAATCTCTTACGTAATGCGGCATCGACCACTTTATGTAATGTTTGTCGCAAACCACACATCACCCCGACTTAAATATGTACAAACATAGGTCTAATACCCAACATCACGTATCGGAAATCTCTCCTGATCCTGACACGACACGCATGGACTTAATGCTGAAACTGCTATTTAAACTATTTGGCATATTTATCGTGACATTTGATTTATTTTGATTCGCTATCACGACAGGATTTATATGTCCCCATGTAAACTTTCTATCTTCGATAGGAATTCGCCATTGATGGCGTCGATTGAACTTTATGCGACGAAAAAGAAATGGAAATTGGATCGGGATGGCGTTCAAATAAAAAAAAATGTTTTCAACTGCTTGCAACCATACATTCGTACGGATGTATGTGAACAAGGAAATGTGAGAGCTGAAGAAAGATATATGAAAATCTATACATGATGACATGGTTGCGGAAAAATAACAAACAATGACTTACATCGGCCCAGCGGGAAATCGTATTCGAAGAAATAGTCCTGTTACGGAAAAGTATGTGAATTTCTTGGGGCACACCAGGAAGAATATAATTCATAAACTAAGTCCTTGGACGACTGCAAAATTTGCTAGGATCTTGCATATTCCTCGCAAGTGCACAGTTGCTACAGACAAGATGGCGAATTCCTTCATGAGCTCCCACGAGCTATTTCGATGGATCAGCGCTCAGCGAACAGTTGTGTGTGTGTGTTTGCCCGATTAATTATGAAAATGGCATCGGTGGGGTTATCTTCCGTTTTCCAACGAGAGCTAAATCTGCATGTATCCAAGCCGCCACTGTAGATGAAAGATTTACGGCTTTTTGACTTTAGCTTCGACTTGGAATATATATGCGGTTTTGCGGCTCCACAATATGGCCACAGGACACGTCTAGTTGGTGGTATCATTCGGAGCCAATTCCAGGTCCACTTTCCCACGCTGTGCTCCTGCACGTATTGCGTATTCCGATATCACATAATCATAATTATGAATTGTAGTTATCATTTGATAGAACCATATATGATTGTCGCTGAAGCGTAATGTGAATTGGCAATTAATGTGGGAACTGCTAATCATGATTGCTTAACTATGCTCTATTGGCTAATGTTAGTGCTAACGGACGTTTGCTTATGTGATAGGATACGATGAAAAGGAGATTATATGCACTTTGTTTTGACAACACCAATTTGAGTTTTCACAGTATCTGACCGTAGAGGCGGCTAATCATAAGTTAATAAAAAGGACAAAGCACAGAGCTGGGTAAAACATTTTTCAATACCCTGATTTTTTTTTGAGGTATTGAGTTCATGCGATTATTGCATTCATATAAATATGGTGGCTTATTGGACTTCAATTCAAAATTCTTTCCTATTGCTGAAGTAAAGCATTATAAGACTGGAATCCTGAGTCGCTCATCTCGGGTTGAAGAGGGATCGCAGATACGTTATGATCCGTGATACTTCAGGTGTATTATTCAATGTTGCCTTGACCATTACTCCTCTTCTAACTACTGCTAGCATTGTGCAAAGAGATTAACTTGCTCAAGTGAGCATTTTCAGTTGGCTTGCACTAATGAAGTTGATAAGGATTTGTTTAGCCACAACCTGCTCTCATTATGCGTTATGCATCCTTTTTAAATTTTTCGAGTTTTCCCCTGCTTTCTGTGTTTCCTCATTGAATTTATCTAAGCCAGGCGTTAAATTTCCATGTTAACAGCGAAGTATCAGGATTTGTGTCAACCGGCTCCAAACTACATCCTTTTTGACATGGTAGGTGGTTCCTGAGTGGACTAGAAGCTTTGTTTTACGGAGAGTCCCACCAAGGTGTCGTTAATAGCTTCCACCTGCCTATCACGCAAAAGAGGAATAGAGGCCGAGTAAATTAATAATAAAAATTTGATTAAGCATCGCTCAATAAAATAACAACGGTCGCAAAAGGTCCTTAGTATGAAAACCACTGCACTCGTCACCATTCTTGCACAACGTGCAAAGACCCTAAAGCAAAAACAGTTCAAATATTATGTTTGCTTAATTTTGAAAACAATTAAATTCAGTTGCGGCAATTTTACACTCACACGAACAATGAAAACAATTCTCCTCACATCCTTCAATCTCACGGTGCTCTGTGACGGATAAAAACTCAAATGTCAACTAAGCCGAATTTTATTATTTATGATTTGTTAGAAATTTACGATGCATTCAACCCACATTGCATTCCCTTTTTGCTGGTGAATTTTTTTTTGGTATTCCTCTTTGAAAACGTCACCCGGTTTATTGTTTTGTGCGATATGTCGTATTTTTTCCAGGAGATACGATATCCTGGCATTCAAATTTGAATTTCATGATGGTTGCAGGCACATCATTCATTTGTTGACAGAAACAAACCAAGGCAGAGCATTTTTGTCTTTAACCCGTTTGGGGAGGGAAATATGCATGTCCTGTACAGTGATATATGAACGTTGCCAAACCGTGTTGTTGTTGCCTTTCCTTTTTTTCTCTATTATTTCAGTGCAGCTGTTGAGACATTCTCTATATGTCATTGCCATTCATTCCCACTTCCAACCATGCTCGTTTTAGCTTTTGAGAGAGAATTACTTTGCGTATGTAGATTCGAAAAGAAGAGAATAAACGCCGAAATGATGAGGATAAATAGCATTGAGAGAACGTTGAAATATGGTGATATCTTCATATTGTGAAGCGTTTGTTTTCTAATTTATTTAAATAATGTTTTACCATGCCCGTGCCCACGACAGTGAAAGGACTTTTTCAACTTTCGAAGACTGATGCTTTGAGAAGATTGAGTCTTGGCAAAAGCATCAGTGAGTCGACCACAATAAACTTTAGTACTGGCTAGCTCAGCAGCCACACAATATCCTTTTTAAGATTTAATTAAGAGTAGTTCGCCAAGAACTAAAGATGAACAAACCAAAAAGCTTCCAGTTGGCCAAGAACTATAAGTACCAAAATTGTGGAAAGCAAAACGTCAGAGATTTTTGAGGATTTAAGAGGTAAGGTAGGCAAGAGTGACCACTTAAAACTTGGGAGAAAACGCGAAATCAGTCAAAAAACTGTCCGAATCGGGAGTTTTGAATTTTAAGATTTGGGTATTTAGAAGCTGTACTCGTAGCATACATAATTAACTCGAAAATACTCTCCAATATAAACTTCCAAGGTAGTGGGAATCAAAGTCTTACCACCCTTGCCTACCATACTACTATGGACTTGGAACCGTGCAAAAAAAAAAGACCAAGTAGTCCCGGTCACTGATTATGGTCCGGAGACAACATGGCAGTGCTGATAAAACCTCCGTCGCGTTAATTTCACTGTCTGAAAGAGACATTATCTGCTCTTGCCAGTAACTTCAAACGTGAAAATACTTTGCTGGCTTACCCCTCTCTCCTATTACTCTATTGCTTAGAACCATAGGGTGACGCAAAAGTGGTTGGTACAGTATCAAAGACAGAGAGCGGTCCAAATACTCTTCCCGACGACAGTCTTGGTGGCCACAAGGGTAGGAGCCATCGATTAACTTGCTTTAGAGCGCTGAAACATTAGTGGTGACATTGACATCTGCTTGAGCCTGCTCAGGCATATGCATGGATATTTGTGATGTCACCTTGACAATATTAATAGGTCACAGTCGTAGATAGGTATGTTTTTCATAGGCGGGGTAGGCAACATGTTCCATAAATTTTTTGTTAGCGAAATACGGAACAAGCGCGTGGTGACGTCTACAGTGAAATTAGGGAGCTCTTCCCGACTGAAAAATCGTTAAAATGCTAAGAACGGTTGCCAACTAGAATTCTCTGGTCTCATTACGCTTGAACAGTCCTTACTGTTAAAAGAGGCATACTAGAGTATCAAAGTGCAACGCGGTGGGAGGTTGGCACATGCTAGTCCTTGATCCTTTCCCGGCTGAGAAGAGTTTCCTTAAGCTGCAGGGCCTAGAAATACATCTAGTGTTTGGTGTACTGTTTAAATACTTCAGGGTTAGGTTCTCAGGTTGATAGACGAGGTGTTCTTTGGGTAGTCAAGAAGTATTGTGCTTCGGAAAGTCAAACATTCAGCACAGTAGAGAGTAGCCTTCACCACCAACCACAGGAAAGGAATAGTTAGAAGTTTTCAATCCTGATGGCTGGCACAGAGTTTCGCAACGTTAAGTCCAAGCTTCTTCTTGAAATATGGTTATGGGCAATGAGAGCAGTGTAGAGGTTCTGGGAATATTTCCAGTTCTGGGAGTTCTAGGAACAAAATTTTTCTGTTTCTTCTGTGTTTTCAAGTTAAAAAACTCAATAACGTTGCAAGTTCTGCATCAGTTATAACGCAAAATGTATTGAATATAGGTTGTTGAAGACCCAGTTTTCACGCTACGTCAGTTCCAAAGTAATTTTTGAATGTTCAGTGATGAACAAAATCTTTCCTACTGCACTTGGAAAGTATCCTGCCCTGATATAATTTGGTGTTAATTGACAGAACTTGATGCACTCCGATTTCAGATCAGCTCAAACTTTGATTTACATTACAGTGCATTTCTATAAAATCCAACTGACTTTTATCTTAACCAGCAGATATGGCATGAAAGATGAATTCAACAAGAACTTTCTCCAAATATTTTCATAGGAGGCAAGACTATATCATTCCAAAAACTTCACCATCCAAGATATGAGTTTGAATGGATTTAAAAGCTTCGTGTTTCGAGTGTATTCATATCATATCCTTCTGTTGATTACATGAACTGAATGCAGACAAAGTGAATTGAACTTTTCAACAAACAGTAGGTTATAAAATTTAATGCTAACAGAATCATCTTGACTTCAATGGCCTAAAAGAGTGAATCAACATAAATATTTATAGAGCTAATGCATTTCACTCAAGTTGAATGAAATATTTTGCAACTATTGTCTGTTCCTTAATTGAAATATTGTTAAATTAAAACGTTGTGAGTTTTTCGTTTAATGTGTGCTCGTCTAGGATTGTTACCATACTCCGGCAATGTTTGATCTGAATCTTTGTGTTCGTTTTCATTCTTTATTCTATGCGATACGAGTTTGTTTTTTGTTAATAACATTATATTTGTGCTAAATATAAACAAATACATTCGCATAAGGTTTTTGTGGTATTTTGCCTAGTGCTGTTCCCGTATACGTTCCTTTTTACCATAATTTTTTGGCCCAGATCATATCCCCCACCAAACTTTTCAGAACGTATTTCCTGGGATTGATCTCACATAGCCATTCATGTCTGGCACTGGAAAACTGTTTCCCAACTTATAATTCTTAGAACCCTAGAGATTTAAGGACCCTGAAAAGACCCCGCGGTAAAGAAGCATAAGGGAGGACCCTTGGACATCTGCATGGCGTCAATAAAAGTTGTAGTAAAAATACGAAAGCAGGCAATGAACATACCACACTGACTTTACCCAGTAAGTCCTCTAACATAAGGATTAAAATCCTTGTCAAGGAATGAAGAAAACTACATGCCACAAAAGTTTCCTCTACCACATAAATAATTGTTTATTCTAGAGGTCTTTTCACGGCACGTTAAAACGTACATAGTAGCTGCCAGATGCAAGTTAATTGACATTTGACCATCAGAGACCTTGCTGAAGACTGTGACATATGAGTTTGAATTTTTTTTAGAAGTTTTGACCGTGAAACTATATAATTAGGATGTTAGTTTGGAATGATGATGGACAACTTTCGATGGACTACCAAAAAGATTATCGAAAATCGAATAGCGTGCATGTATGTCATGTACAATTTGATTTTTTGAAGGAGATGGAGGAGGATGTGGAAGGAGATCTTCCACCTTACGGCAACCATATGTCGCTACTATTTTGATATCATAACAATAATTTGAAGAGAAATAATTCCAACTAAGACACCAAACCGAAAATTTCGCAACGCCGAACGCGTCTGTAGACGAAACAAAGACAGTGACGGGGAACGACGGAATGTTCCGAAGACAAAAATCAATTCAACTGAGACAATAGACTGGATACATCACGTCCACTGTTATTGTCCAGTCCTCACTTAAAGGAGATACCAGATTCAGTTATATGAACGAGGTTTCTAGATCTGGTATGACATTAAATCTGAAGTTCGTGATGGTCGTCAAAATCATCGAGTTGAAACAAGAAACATCTGGTGTAGCGAATACGCAGACTTCCATGCGTTGTATGAACTTAATACAATCACACTAAATGTCAGGTTTTCAAGGATAAGTTTCAATAAGCCTATCGTGCCAAATGACACACTGTGTCTAGTTTATATCGGAACTATTTTATCGTTTGTGATTTGGTGCTTTCTTTATCTAATCTCAGGTTGCCATCAAAATCATCCAAAACAAAGTGACGTTCTCTATTATGAGACAATTGACTGTCATTTTCATTGACTTTTTTGACCAGTGCATCGAAGTTAAGTTAAGTATAGTTAAGTATACGTGAGAATGTTTCTTGCCTAATAGTAAGCATATTTCAAAGACGCAGCTCAAAATTTCACTCTATGGTTTCGACCTTTCAAAAAAAATCAAACCAGCAATTTTTCTTTTTCGAAAAACCGATTTCAGCATAATCACTTCTTGTACAACCACAACGAATCATTCAGCCAACTAGTCAATCAGCAGTTACTTCTCTGATGGTCTATGGTTCTCTCAACATTATTTTTCCCGATATAAAGATTTCAAGGAAGTTATGAAATTTCTTTTCAACCAATATTTGAAAATAATCTCACGAAGATATCTCAATAAGGATACTTTCATCTTTAAGTCATTAAAATCATATGATTTTTTATGACACTTACCATTTGACAGTTTACCAAATTCAGAACTCTTACTTTAAGTATTAGCTTAGTCCTGTAAATTTTTAGAAACAATAAAGACCTTATTAAATAAAAAAAAATACCATTTGACAGTTAGACCTAACCGAAGAGTTTTAACCTTTTTTCGGGACCTTTCTAACTCTAACTCCAGATGTCTCTCAACAGTGTAATCTGTGTATGTAAGCAAGCCTCGTCTATCTACCAAAGGTATAACAAAAGGACGAATAAAAAGGCATGTAGAATCTCACTCATTGAAAAAGGACGTTGGACCATTGACGTTAAACAGGCAATGTTCAGTTTTGTTGAGACAAATTTTGCGTGATTGATACATTTAATGAATTCTGGTTTAGAAGAGCAGTCAAAATAAGGTTTGAATATGTCCCCCAAATACAAGGTTCACTAGCAGACTTAGAAAAATATTTCTTATATCCTTTCACCAGTGAAATCAGATCACCGATTTCGAAAGACGAGTCCTTGTGAATTTATCAATTGTCATAGCCAATTTCGCATGAACTTATTATTTAAAATGTTCTTACAGAATAACCTTTCCGACTTTTCTTGCACAAAAACTTTATGTCAAACATTGGACATTTTGAATTTGAAAAAAAGGAGCCCATCAAAAGTTTCAACCAACATCCAACCATAGCATGCACTTCACAACTTTCAAATATTTATTAGCTTGTCTTTGGCATTTTGTCGTGGTATTTCAACTGAAATGTTGAGAGACGAAGGGAAAACCTCTTTGGAAACTATGAAAATTGCCAACAGGAGAATGTTGGAAAATGTTTTGTAAAACTTTTTTTTTTGTTTCTTTTATAATAAAACTTTCACTTAAACCACCTCATCATAGTTGCAGAGTTGAATTTTTAAGTTTTTACTTGAGTTGTTTTAATTTGTTGAGAAAATAAAGACGTTATATTTAATTTTGAATACTAAAAAATATTTTGCTTATATTATAAGTGGCTGCAAGAGCAAGTAATATATATCCTTCAGATATATGAGGGCGGCTTGTGATCTTTCAATTAGTACTTATTTGTATTTGAGAGAGTAATTACTGGAGATACAACTTAACATTTAATGAAATCATTACCCATATTCACCGATGGCTAGGATCAATTTTCTTGATAATTCAATACATGACAACAAGTTAAATATTCCTTGTGCCCATACCTTTATGTACTTACAAATTATCATTCTGGACTAGCTCATTTATTAGTTCATTGAGGCAATAGCGAAGATTAAACATCTCCATGCTAGCAAGGATCACATTAATTCTCATAAGCAAATCAACTATCGCTTGATTGAGGATAATTATTGACTAAAGAGTTTTGTTGCTGTTGATGTTTGCGATAGTCCTGATTTAGTTAGATATTAATGCGATCAATGATGCATAGGACTGACTTTCTGATAACTAACCTTGTGGTTATTAAAATTGCTTCATGCAGTTAGATTGACGTTTTAAAAATGTATCCTGCGAAGGAAGTTCATGCTTGTTATGATTATTTTGATTTATTGCTGCTTGTGTTAACCAGGTTTGCTTAGTTGTTTTCAGAGACGCATTTTCGCAGTATGCGGCCATTATATTTTTACCATTTCTGATACCAGTTTTATTTTTTAATTGCTTTACCCGAGGGCTAAATCATAGGCTTGTGAGGGAAAGCTCTTCAAGATTGAGTGTTATCTACGCGGTAAGCTGAATCAATGAAGTGTCAACGCCAATAAACATCTGACAGATAGAACTGACAGACACAAGCTAAAGAGAGCCGCAAACTCCAGTGACATTCTCTCCAGCCATGAGACGCGAGTCAAGTCGCCAGGTTATTGGGAAAGCTGCCAGCCGTGTTGGGAAAATCGAGAATTATAGAAACTGCATCAACATTTGTCAGGAACTGTCAGCAGATATGCACAAAAAGGCATTGATAGTGAAAAAGGATACACATTCACATAAACTGTCAGCTGATAGCCAGTCGAAATTTACATCGGTTGTCAAAATGGTATTGCCAAAATTATTTTTTCAGTTCTTAAAAAAGTTTTCCAAGATATTGGCGCAGTTTTTCCAAATCGTTGTAAAGTACGTCTTACATATGATAAGCTTGGAATAATCAAATTATAATGTTGATCATAAACTAATTCCTAATCATACACATATATTGCAAACAGATAAATAACCGTCAGATAAAGCCGCCTACTATTTTGACAGACGAGATCCTTCAAGAAGACCGTACATCTTCCTTTCAAAATAGTTATTTTACTTACTTCTCTGTTTCTTTGGCAAATCTCTAGAAAGAGCCTCTGCCAAATATTGCACAAATGACTCCTTTATTGTCCTAAAACAGCTCCGATTTGAATCCCGAACCACTTCTTAGCACTTAATCATGTTAAACATGCGAGATATGTTCGGTTTAAAAACTACTTTGCCTCATGCCTAGCTCATCATTATCTGTTCATTTCCATTTATTATCGGAGCGTGAAATATATTTTCAGAAAATAAGACTATAAAAAAAGGCTGCATAAAATTGTGTCCGTTACAAAAATTTAAGGACTATCTCAAACGAGTATTAGTCTCGCTTTTCTCGTGCAGACATTTACGATGCGAATCTAATTAAATCCTAATTCTGGACATTAGCTGCTCTTTTCAGAACATCCTGCCATCTTCATGATCCTTTCTCGGCAAAGGACAAACCAAAAATAGTCTAATTCGTATTTTAAATACAACACCATCCTGGAAACAAACGAGCTTCACTCCTGTTTCCTCCGTTTTTTTTGTTCTGTTCAGCGCCAGGGTCAAACAGACCGAACGGATTTCTTTAATATTTCTTTTTCGTAAAACAAAGTATTAGGGACCGGACCGGGCCATCATGTTGGGCTGGTGAAAATATTTAGTATTTCCGAAAAACCGAGAAAACTGGCGTTGCAAAGAGAAAATTGTTAATGTAAATTTTATGTTGCTCATTTGGTAAATTATATTACGCAGAGCCAATGTGACAAGCGAAGAAGGCCCCGCCAAAGCTGAAACAAAAGCTAAGCTGGAAGCTAACTGAAAGCAGCAAACATAGAACGATGCCAATGTACAACAGGAATTTACGAGCTGAGAAGCCTCGGCTTTTATCTTAATTAAATTAAGTAATTGCTCGAGGAAATATCTCCTTTTATATCCTTGTCGCAATTAATAATAGGGGAAGTCTTGCATTGCACGCCAGTGAAAAGTCAAGAAAGTGAGGGGGGTGTATATATTTGAGGTGCGGAATCGGAAAGACGTTATGTGAGGACTGGTTAAAGGATGTGTCTTTGCTATATGATGATTTCCATATCGCCGAAGAGCATGATGCAAGAAAATTATGTTTTCCTCTATTATTTTTCCACTCGAGACAGGTTTATTAAATGTTTCGTTGGGAAAACCAAAAAGAGGAAAAGACAAGAGCTAGTATAACCAAATCAAATACATATTAGAGCTTGACCTGAGTTACAAATTGAGCTTTAGCTTCTTTTCTGGATCCTTAAAGACCAACATATTCTTGAAAAAAAATTCGTAGTATTCTTACGTGTTTAGTGTTTGAACCCTTAACGGTCCTTGTTCGTCCCCTCAAATGAAATCCTGCATATTCCTCCAGCAAAAACTACTTCATCATCAAGGGTTTTTGCGAACCCAAGGTGAAGTGCTCGTTCAATAAAATCCTCCAACAAAGCAACAACAGCACTTTCGTCTCTCCTGATTTAAACACAACGACCGGAAAGCGTAATACACGTGTTGATATCTTAAAGTCTATTAAGGCGACGTCCATGTAAATTGATCCCCACGGGCCGGTATCTTGTTTCATATTTCCTAATAAAACTCCTATTCAGTGGAAAATTACGAAGGACAGAATAAAATGGAATAACTTGGAAAACAAGCTCCCTGGCCGGAACACTTTGAGCACATGTGTGAAAGTTAATAAGTTCGAAAATGTTCTTTGTACGTACTCCTGAAAAACATAAAATGAACACAAAAGAAAGTCTCTCGGAAATGAAACAAGGAGAGAAAGATTGAAAAAATCAGGAGATGAAAAGAAAGACCGAACACCCGTATAAGAAACTGAAGAAATGTTTTCAATCTTATGCCAAAAGCATCATCATACCAAAAGAAAACTCCTTGAATCGAATTCGTCCTGGTACGATGTACAGTATCTCTTCCAGAGGAAAATGCGGTGTGCAGGACGTGGCGTCAGCAGGGAGTGTACATGCTAGATTCCTTTTATTCTCTAAAGTTATTGAAGTTAGGGTATTAGAGCCAAAAGGAAATACTTCATACGTGTAATAGATATTTGTGACAGAGAATTTTTTCAAATTTTCCTGGGTAGATTTTCTTGAGATATAAGTTCACTGTTATCACATTTCACTGCTATTTCATTTACAACTAACAACTGTAGATGGTTGGTTCCCTTAGGACAAAAATTGTTGAGTAATTTGACAATGTCCTTTTCCAATTCGGTTTCACCTACGAGAGCACGTTTGGGACATAGTTTTGGTTGTGACACATAGTACAAAAGTTATCTGGCCGGTGACTTTGTTGGCCAACTCCTTGGAATCAGGGCCACGGACGGAAAATGTCATCTAGAAGGTGGATTGAGGTTTTTATTGGCTTTTACGCCAATCTGATTTTCCACTGAAAACTGGTCGATTCCTCGAATTATCTACCTACATCGTTCGTGCAAGGATGATATCGCCCGTAGATTGTGTCTAGAAGATAGAAGAAGTTTATTTTCTTTGGCTTTCAATTTCCGGTTCCTTATTAGGAAACAGTGTGCACGTTGTCGTAATGTTAGGGAATAGTTGGCACACGGTGTAGAATATGAATTTTTCACAAATGTTAGAAATCATAATTGATGCTGGAAAATTTGAGAAAATGCGTGATGGCAACTGAAATATTTTCCGGAAAATATTCCATCCGATTCAAGTCCCTATCCCGTGCATGAAAACATTTAATTAACTTTCAGACAGGAATATTTTAGGGACGTAGGTCCTCGTAATAGAAACAGCTGTGAGAAAAATTCAGTGTCCTTTGCCGAGCTATTACAAGGATGTCAAAGAAGTCGCCTAAATATGTAAACACAGAAGGAAGGCCAAATGAAACCTGTTTTTTCGGGAACTGGCAGCATATTCACTTTTGAGGACGACTGTGTACCAGAATGGCAGCATGCTGGTCAGCCCGAAAATTTGTTCACAGACTGATTGATGGACGCAAGGCTAACGGCTAGCAGTATCTTGTGGCTGATATAATCATCGACCCATGGAGGCTGAGATACAAGCGAGTTATTCAGAAACCCTCCGCCCTACAGGCTTCTTGCTTGTATGAATCACACATAATGACCGAAAAAAGTAGACTCCCTTCCCACTACATTTCCTTTTTAACAAAGCTGTCCACAGATAAATCCGGAAAAAACAGGAGCTTCCATTTACTAATATGAAGTCGCCCAAACTTCCAAAAATGGATCATATCTTTGCAATTGGTCTTCCATTTCCACCCTGAGTCAATGCTCAGTGGCTTTGATCTCAGCTTCAGACAGGAATTGTGGAGAGGAGCGGGATCAAATTCAATGGAAGATACTAGTCACATGAATGGCGCATAGGGCTTTTTCCTTGGTCCTAAACCATATAACGTCTTCTTCGACCGGAAGTTGAGACTTGAACAGCTGGATAATTCACGCCTGATTGGTTATATAAATGGTTTTCTGGCTTAGGCCCATTTTGTTAAGTGCAGTCAAAATTAAATACGCTTATTCGTCCAGTGAAGAGCTGGAAGACCGCTAATGTTTTCTAGAGAACTGAAAATATTGTCAAGGCAAATAAGAGAATTTTTAGGGTGAAAAATGAGTGCCAAAACTAAGTTTAATAATTTGAGTACTTGACAGATTTTAAACTGGGCTCGTCAGAATTATTCATGCTGATGGCAGATGAAGGCAACCAAAAAGGAAGATGATCAAGGCAATCAATTTTGGGTAAAGGAAGTCCAAGTCCATGGAAAAGAACAGCTAGTGTGCTGACAACTTAGGGTCAGATCATCAAGAAGCTTCGGAGTATGCAATGTTGATAATCATACTCGTGGACTGGATGGCTCTTTCCGCTCCAGAAAGGAAAAAAATCTAACTTCATGGGTATATGACGGTGACCAGAACGCAGTCGTAAGGATGCGAAACGGTTAAGAATCCTGGGGAAAATAAAAAGCCCGGCATATCAACAATCTGAGAACGATGGCTAATTAGAAACAAAATGAGACTATGTACAGTATATCAAAAGGGTGCAGGGTCATCATTCTAAAGCATACGACATATCTCAGGCGTGATTGACAGTCCACTGATATCGATGGATATCCCAGCTGTCTATAAACGTCAACTGACCCACACCATGAGAAAATCAATACTCTTGGGTGAGCAAATTTACGTTTGGTGATCAAGGTAGGATATCAAATGGATATTTTTACTACTTGACTTTACCCAGGAAATTGATGTTATGCATGCCATGCATAACTGCAACATCTGATTACCAACGACCAGAATCTAATGCGTCAACATTTTACTGGAACTGCCGGCTTGTTCAGAAGAACATAAGAACTTCACTGTCGACGACTAGGACGTCAGGCTGCAAACGTTTTGAACAGAACTCGTACTGTCCATTGATCCTGTTTTTATTGAAGACCAATTAATTCAGTTTTTATCAGATGAACAACTTTGTCATCAATAGCATCACAAGTCTGAATGAATAATGACGAAGTACGCGTTTTGACACAATGAGTGGAACAAAGCATAGCAAGAAAGCAGTAGCATCTTTCTTACATCAAGTGTCAATCCCACGGAAAATACTAGATGTTAGAATGTGCTCGTTGCCCTTAAATTGTGGTCTTTTTCGTAGTTAAGACCAAAAAACTTCCCCTTTACTCCGAAAACAATACTTCACTGCTTTCATTTAATGACAATATAAACAGATTTGATCTTGGTGTTAGTTCGAGCCGCCGCAAAACTTAAAAGGATATTTCTTTAAAATTCTTTTCACCATTTTCAAGCCTATCTTTACGATTATAACAAAATTTCTCGTGATATACTTTTGTTGCTTTCTATTCAATCCCACCTGATCCCTTTAATGATTAATTTTCAATACCTGAAAAGGATGAGAGTTGAATTTAAAGCAAACCAGAAACATTTGTATGCAAAATATGATTATTCATTCCTCCATCAAAACATCCCTTATCATCACAAAAGCATTATTGTTTGCTATAACAAGGGTATTTTTCCATACAGAATAATCTTTTACTGAGATGCTGACATTAATCCTTTGTAGAAAATTTAATGGCTTCCAATTAGAAGGCTATCTTTCGATGTCATAAATTATGCAGGGATTTAATACCAAACAGATTATTTTGATGAAAGTTGTTGAGGCCATTCGCCATTGTATTCGTTCGCTTTCATTTGTTTCCTATCTCACATGTAACATGAGAAAAATAAATGAAAAAAGACTAAAAGGATAAATAAAACGTACACACAAATTCCAAAAGCTAAAATCCGAAAACTGATAAAACTGAAAATGGTCCAAGGATTTTCGCGTCCACTGAAATATCCATACATGTTGTATATGGGCGAATTTTTGACAAACCGTGAATGAATTTTGTGGACCTTCATGTGTGAGGTATAACAAAAAAAATTATTTTAGAAACCAAAAAGGGGATATTGTAATTGCTTTGAGTAATGGTGACATGGCGGTTTTGACGGTTTACGCGTTTAAGCGCACCTTGGTCGTTCTAAAAGCTAAACAGGTTGACTGCGAATTTCCAGGATTCATGGATTGCTTAGAAAGGACATTGGCATGTTTTTGGAAGAGTAAGATTTGAACTTGTCTCGAATGTCGGATTTTAGTGAATATAAAAGCTAAGCATCAATTCAGAAACTATGTAATCTTGCTTTAAAGGTTGAAACTTTTACCCTAAATGCCCTTTAATCCTGCTTTTACCCTTAGCATTCCTCTTAGGTCGCACATTGAAGTTAAAGATTTCGATCTCAACGTTTTGCACGCTTATTGTATCGACAAACGAAAGTATGAATCCTAATAGTTATAATTTCGGCGTTATCAGGAACCTTGGAATGTTTTTATCTCGACGATGTTCTATTGTCAGCGAAACTTATTTCCTTGTTTCGTTTCGTTTCGGTCGAGTCATCCAAACTTTCTTAATTTTATTTTTCTCCTCTTCTTATCTAGTCCTATTGTTAGCATCCTAATTTCGCAAATGAGGACCATAAAATTTACATGAAGTGAAGCTACTGCTGAAAACATTTAGCATTCGTTTCCATATACCAGTATCCACGTTACTGTTTGCAATTCCTCCGCACAGCACGCCTCCTTATATGAAACATACACAGTCAGCAAACTGCTAACTGAACACACACACACACGTGCATGTTTTCATTGTTGAGAATTGCAAGGGAACAAAAGTAACCCATTTAAAGACGGTTCAATTGTTTAAGGTGAAATCATTTTACTTGCGGCGCATACCAGAAAGGATCTACACATTCGAATTGGAGCGTTTTCATCAGCATGTGTAATTTGGAAGCATTTGTGCCGGGCAGATAAGGTGAAACGTCTTCGGAAGCAGTAAAAGTAAAATTTAATTAGTGAAATGGCACATGTAGACCAGCCATAAGTAAGCGCAGGCATGTTGTCCTGTTTTCAGGAGCTAGCATTTAATTTCAATGGTTTAATGTTGTGCAGCATTGTTAAGTGTGAAATACTAAATGATCAAACGAAGCGTTTAATAAGATTATTTAACGGTCAATAACCATTTAATTGTCCTGGTTTTATAGCTTGAACCCTTTTTCATGAATTTTTATGAATCGAATGGAATAAATGGAATCGTATTTCTAAATACTTTAAAACATATCGTGGAATATTCATATGTTATGACGTGTTTCACACAGGGATATGAATCCAGTATCGTCTTAAATGCCTTCGAAAACAGTCGAAGACAGACCACGACGGCTAACTGAAGCGCTAGCACCTATAATAAAAGCTTTAAATTTAATTATTTTACCGGACTGGCAAAATATTACATTTCCCAATTTGTATTAGATAATACACATCAATGATTGCGAGGTACCTCACGAAAGGAGAACTTTCAGGGCCTTCTAGTGGTGTTTATTATTTCAGAAATCTTTTTTCAATATATTTTTTTGAGCCTTTTTACATTCCCTTTTTCTT
This sequence comes from Stratiomys singularior, assembly GCA_954870665.1. Lineage (NCBI taxonomy): Eukaryota > Metazoa > Arthropoda > Insecta > Diptera > Stratiomyidae > Stratiomys > Stratiomys singularior. The sequence continues at coordinate 3,508,674 of OX940881.1, read as the reverse complement.
TCAAGCTGGGCTTGGAACCAGCTTAGGGAAGTTACAGTACTATTGACGACACGAGCCGCATGTCTTGCGTGGCGATTTTGACATTTCGCTCAGAGGTACAAGGGAAATGTAAACAAAATAAACGACTTCAGCTTCAATGACTTATCTCGCACTTGCTTTCGCGACAATCACTTTACATTTGGACTATGCACTCAGCGCAAGTGTCCTTCACACTAAGTTGGCACTTTTTACCGAAAAACTTTTTCTGTTTTGAATTGAGTTTTCTTGTTTGTTTTCTCTTTGCTTATATGTAGACCAGTTTCGTTGACAGCTGATTCGAGACTTCAGTTACTTGCATTTGGAAAGGAGTGTCAAGTGATGTTGATTTCATTGGCATAAGCTACTATTTAACAGAACTTCCAGAACTCCTGAACTAGACTCTTGTGTTAATTGGAAGGTTTTTTGGTCTCGCGATTGAGTACCAAATTAACTAGAAAGTCTCTCTCTCTCCTGTGCTTTAGATTAAATTTTATTTGTAGTATATCTGCTAGGTCAAGCCTAGTATAATTTTGTACAAAACATTATCCGTATTAGAGTCGCCAGAATTTAGGACGAGCTTTTTGCATGGATACAATTATTAACCAATGATACTAAGATCTAATTGTACGAGATGTATTTTGCTTTAGAAAAACAATCTGGACTTTGAACCTCGCTACTAATAACTCCTGCTTTGACAGATATCCTAAATTCAAGCCATTTCTTAAACCTGAGTATTTCCTTTAATTCTTATCCCATTATTTCTTCTACAAGTCTATCAAGTATTGGCTCCTTTTCTAATTGTAAAGTGGTTCAAAACTATTCTAAAGTATCCAATGGAGAGTTGTTCAAGTTGAATTTGTTTCGTTTCGTCTTTTGCAACTAATGATCAGCGCAAAAAGCTTTCGAGATGTTGAAACCAACAACAAAACATTCGATTGGATCCTGAACGCTGAACATTTCACTTGTAAAGCGAACAAAAAGGTGACGACGAGAAGAAAAAGAAAATTTGTTTGAAAAGTTTTCGTTTAGTACTCATTTGGGTGTTGTTTGGATGGTGGTGAATCTGAAAGGAAATCTTTTTAAGTCTCGATTGTATTTGTAAATGTATCCTCGGAAATGATTGAGTATTTGCTGTTTTGTATCAATTTGATTCCAGATTGGAGTGTTTTGTGAGTATGATATTGACTTGTGTTTCTAGATGTTAAGATTGTACATGGAGCATGAGTGTAAGAATCGAAATCCTTTTGGTTAGACTTTAGTTGATAATTTTGTTAGTTGAAAAGATAATACTTGCCGAATCTCTCTCTCTAATGTGGCAGTCAAGCATAACCAATTCTCCTGAAGTAGTATCGAAAAAACTAACAAAATAACCTGAAATGGAGATACAAATTGAAAAACTTCTCATCGAACGCAACTTGAACTCAACTTGAACTCAATACCTATATGTCTAAACAAAACTTCGGTATTCTTCCGACAAATTGCCCTTGATCCTTGCGTACATCATTCCTCCTAGCGTTTAAAGTCTTGCAAATCATGTATTATTTTCCTATTAAACCACTATTCTGGCGGTTGCTGAACCAACTTTCTTAGATGCAGGTTATGAGCACTCACTACCCAAAAGGACTTCCCAAAATGACTGGGTAATAAATGGCAGGCAACTTGTTCACCATGGAAGCACTTGAAACTTCCCCTCAACCTACCGATAGATCCACTTCTGATGTTAAGCGAATGCTAACGTTATGCTTGCATTGAAATAATTTTCTGGCTTGCCATATTTTCATCGTCTTAATTAATTTTTCCCGCGAAAGTAAGACTGTTGATGGGCCATTAAAACCGCTGACTTCTCCTTAAATTATTGACCCATATAAAATCAATTAGTGCCAGTGAATTCCTTGCGTTCAAAGTTAAGCAGAGAATGGTGTGAGCATTTCTTAATGGTGGTGGAGAGTAGGTCGATAGATGGCCATGTAATGTTGGAGGTTAATGGATACGGAAAACTAATGGAATGGTTCTCGCTTAAAATCCAGAAAATGTTCACAGATCAACGACAAGATTACAGTAGGGATAATGGGCATTTAATGTGCAGATGACTCAAAAACACATAGTGATGAATCCATTTTCCAATTGATAGTTATCTGAAATTCATACTTTTGTTAGTTGCAGAAGTTTGCATAAGCCCACGCATGCACGTATAATTTATGCACCTGTAATGCCTCGAGATTATTTGCTTGCTAGGATGAATCTCGAAACTTTCTAATCATGTAACCGGAACTTTGTAATTGGCTTTTTCAAGACACGTCTTCGATATATCTCTAAACAATAGAAGTAAGTATTGTCATGTATTATTTGTTAGTTAATGAGACGACAAACCAAAGCTAGCCTCACTTTCATTTAATAAATTCATGCTGTTTGCTTGTTCACCTCAGCGGCTCGCAACATTTCTCTTGCAATTTTAAATGCTATTCTATCTTCAAAATTTTGAAAGTGTGTCCAAACATAAATATGCTTTGGATAATTTGAGTAGAGATTGAATACGTTGTTAACTTACTGCACTTTATTCTAGATGATTCAAAAGTTTAAAATTAACATATTAAGAGGTTTGATTCATGAGTAAGGCACTGGCCCGTGATGGCCTGTAGAGCCTTGACAGAGACGTAATGAAAGTATATTCGCATTATCTTTGTACGTTTTGTTAACATTAAACATTCGAAACTCCAAGCAGGTCCAAACAAGTCCTGAATTACGGACCAATACACGCTCGAAAAAGGACACAACCTTAGCTTTAACCCCCTGTAGCTCCATTTTCGTTAGCCTTTCTTCACCATCATCCAAATCCAACAGGTACAACTTGCAACGATACAAATTCTTTGGAGACCATTTCAAGTCAACAATTTCTTATTTGTTTATATTTTATGTCCCACGGAATATTGCTGTAAATGCCCATTCAACCTAAAGCGGAAGTATGTTGGATAAAAGTTAGAAAATGAACAAGGATAAGTCAAGAGCCTTGGGGAAAAAGGATTCGACACGACTGTAATATTTTGGGTAGAAGCCTTTCTATTTATTCTCTTTTTTCGTTCAAGCATTCACAAATTGCAAGGATTTGGCTGCTGTCTAGTTCATGGGCATAAAGATAGAGTTGAAGTAACGATAAAGGCGTTTGAGTGAATATTACACATACTCATATATGTTTAGCACACGACGTGTAAATGAACCTTTCATACGATAGAAACGTGACATTTTTCCACATGATTTATTATACTTGTGTGTATGAACTCAAGTTCTACTAAATTTCGACACAACTAAAGGATAATCGATTAATGTCATATCCAACTCGTTGTGAAAGATTTTGTCCTTGTTACTGCTTTGATATAAGTTTTCGTCAGTGGTATGCAAGTACAAAGTGGTAATTGTGCAAGCATGTGTTAAAGGATAATTTATGATTTGCTTTCAAATCAATTTGCACAGCCCTTAGGAAATTTTGCTGTTATCGTTGGCACGTTGTTCAATGAAGGCTATTATGGTCAATTTTGAGAATCCTGTTTGAGAACGAAGAGAGATCGTGGCTAAAATATCCTCATAAATCAAATGATATACGTCGTGCCATGAAAATTTTGACATATCCAGAACCAGTAGACAAGGATTTACTCAATAATTCATTCGAACTGCAACATGAGTTCAAGACTCGATTAAAATTTTTTCAAGCTTAATGACAGTGCGGGACACATTCATACATAAACGAGCATTTTTTTCTTAAAAAGGTGAGAAAGAGTGACAGAGGAATCCGAAGTGATGGGAAAGGATTGTTTCTATTTGACAGGACAGGCTGTTAGCTCTATCAGTTTCTTTTGTTGTCTTCAAAATGAGAAACACAGATGTTCATCCCTTTTTTACTTATCGAAGTAGCATAAAGGTTTCAATAAAATCAGGCGTTATGGCAGTTAAAATCCGAGTTATATTGCGTTTTTTTGGGACAATGCACGATTGGATAATCTGAGTCACTAGAGATGCCCCAGTTCCAGCAAAGTTTCCTGACACTGTTGCAGCTGTCAGTGAACGTGTTATAAGAAATAAGTACAAATCAGAAAGGACACAGGAATCAAGATTACAAGTGTATACTTAACACTCAGGTCTTCCAGGTATGCTTACCATAAAACTCTACAATGCCAAAGTTGAAATTTGTCAAACGTTTCTTGTTTGTTTCATGGAGGAGGGGCAGACTTCCTTGAAAGACATGGTGACCTACGGAAAACATGAACTCTACACTACTCATTTCTGATGCGAAAACTGCTGGCATGTCGTGGAGTAGAGAGGAGGAATTCAATCCACAAATCCAAGTACGCTTGTCAGCCGGACAGGGTATGTTAGCGGTGTTTAAGGAGTCTCAAGAAATTTTTTTCCTTAATTTTCTTCTCTGTACAAACATCGAGTTCTAAAGTAGGTACAAAATTATGAGGCAAAAAGGAGGCGCTTTCAGTGCTGATCCTTGTGTAGATTGAGTAGATTTTCAATTTTTTGCATCCGATTCTAGCTGGGCTTACCTCAGTTCTTTTTTGTTTGATGGCGAAACATTTTATCCAAAAATGTTAGAATCAAGAGTCGACTCATCCAAAGATGGCCTGCCAGCCTTGTTGGCGTTTTATTCCAATGGGCTGGATTGATTCTGTGATAAGCGTATGTCTGACGGGGAAAACATTATTTTTATTGCGATCAAGCTCAGCCTTTCAATCTTTTGTAGCCCTTTTTTGAGGTTTCGACCCTTTGTAACTAGACGTCAGGATTTTTTCCGTCTATGCATACGCAATCGTTCTGAAATCAAATCTGTTAAAGGCTTGAACAATCTTATTACTGTGTGCTAAGAAGGACAATTCACTGGCCCTGTGGTGTACTCATGTCTGGCCTTTTTTTGTTGGGACGGGTTCCTAGCGTTCTAGAATAGAATACCAGCAAAGCATAAAATCTTGAGTATTTGTTCCCAGCGAGCACTAGAAATTCACAAAATAATTACTACACAAATACTTCATTGTTTCTTTTGAAATGTTGAAAAGTCCCCAACTATCATTCGTTCCCTACTAAAATATTCTCAATGCAAACTATCCAATTTAGTACAATTGACAATTTTGTAAAAACAGTGTAAAGGACAGTCAAATTGATGTCGATTCAATAGGGAAAATAGAAGGAACAAAATGGAAAACAAAGCAAATGAGTATTTTCTTCGACTTTACAAGCTAGAACTCGTAAATTTTCTATTTCCATCTGGCTTTGAGTTGGCCTCAAAGGAAATTTATCCTAGTTGCCTATTATCGTGGATTGGCAAATTAAATTCCGGACTTGCTGCTGTTGCGGGATTCATTTAGAATTTTTATTCTTCTATTATCGTTTCCTCCAAGTAATTCGAACGTGAAGAGGATAATGAATCGACGCATACTGTTTTGTGACATCGAAAAGTTTTCTGTTTGTTAGTTTATGTGTGACAGTTTTTATTTTACTTCCAGAGATTCGGAAGTGAGTTTTCAGCAATTGTTATAGGGTATCCGAGTTTAGTCCCTTAACCATTGCGAATTTATTTGAATTAGGAATAATTGAACTAAACCATTCTTTAACAGGCGCAGCGAATTATCAGAATAAAAATTCAAAATGGATACAAGGTACGTTACACTTTAACGTCGTTATATAACAGAAAACAAAAAAAATTTTATGTAACACAACCACATCCCCCCCTCCCTCTTCCCAGTGTTATTACTGGAGTGTAATGCAAGCATTGTTTAAATTATTCAAAACATGTTCGTTAATGAAACGCCGGAAGAATTCCAATTTCTGTATTTCCTTCCATTAAAAAATCAAATTTCAGATTCTTACAGAATAATTCGCTGAAACTCGACAGCTTGTGAATTGCGAAGTACAAAAGCATTTTTATTATCCTGAGCCTAATTCAATTTTAGAATGGCATGAATAGATTTTAAAGCTAACTCCGGAAAAGCACTCAATTAGCATGATGTATATTTTAAAAAAAAGCAGTCATCGATACTGATGGAACTTTGTAAGTCAATTAATTGATGCAATCGAAAAGCAAATTTTCCGCCTGGCATTTGGATTATTACTATGAAATTAGAAGAAAGAAGGATCTTCCAAGGAATCATACACTTTCTTCCTCTGTTTTTGACCCTTAAATTGGAATCTAGACTAGCTATATGTCTACACACCAACATACGTACCTGATTTATAAGTGTTGGCACCCACTAAGGATGCTTTTAAAATGATTAGCTTTAATATTTTCAAAAAATTTGAGAATACATTGTCTAAAGACATTTATTTTGATGTCTCACTCATTGACGTTTTCAGTCCAAAACCGGCTCATGTGTCCATCGACTGTCACATAAAGGCTTTCTCTATCTCTGTCTGTTGGCAGCCGTCTGAGAGTGTTCTCGCTGCTTGTTTTTACGCTATACCAGGCCTCCATGAAGGATTTTCATGCACTATTTTGATTTTCTTGCGTGATTGTTTTTGGGCGACCAATGTGTATTGTATGAAATTGTATGTAATTTTTTATGAAATTTTAAATATTCATTTGGCAACACCAATATGTAAAACTACCTACTGAACACCGAAACGAAAGAAGTAGAAAATAAGTCCTTAAGCGCATCGGCATTATCGCTTTCTCATAAGCCTTTCAGTCCAATTATATCGCTTAACAATTTCAACAAAAATATACCAAGACGCCACTACAAAGCGGCTTGAATTTTTGGCTAAGAAAACGTACATATCCTTTCAACTGAAAAAGATCAACTTCCTTGGTCAGCGGTACATGCAAAAGAACTTCTTCACCAGTATTGTGTGTGTCATTTCAGCTTTTCGTTTGGCTGTTATGGATTTTGATTTCATCCAAACATACTTGCATACAATAGCAAGCATCACATCATCCTTATCGTCCCATTTCATATAATTTCAAATGCATAGGACCCGACTAAACTAGCTCAGGCTGTGAGCTTGAAAATTGGAATAAGAGTTGAACGAATGCAAAGGCACACAATAACGAACAATAGGAGACAATTTATGGTTGAACGAGTTAACAAGAAGAGGAATTCTCATAAGGAATGGAACAAGTCTGACCAAATGCAAACTTCAAACCATTGGGAAACATGCAAATAAATATTTAAAGGATTAAGACAGTGGTATATTGCGAATCGTATAAAATGGTGTCGACAAACATTTTCTAGTTCTATGTGAGATTGTGCGATTCAGAGAAGGACATTATTTTTGCATGGTGAAAGGACCTAGTTTTAGTGTTGCACGATTGACTGCAAATGATGTGAGAAAGCAGATGAGATTATCTTAAGGGACACGGATTTCTAGTAGCTATTTTGCCGCAAATATATGACTTTGAGCAGGAGATGGCCCGGTCTGCTGTTATCTGATGTTCTAAAAACGTTTGAAATCGTGCAGTGAATGTGTATTTGGAGTTTTTCATAAAATATCTTGTATTAAAACTGCTATACCTCTAGCTTCTAATTCTTCCAATATATCGATTTTTCAACCTTCCATGAATTTTTTAAAATATGAACTTTGGGTACCTGCGTAAGATTATTTGCTCCAATTTATGTAATATTCTTCATTAGTTAATGTTTTATTCAAAGTCCAGATAGCTCACAAAGGTTTCAAAAGCGCTTACGAGCAACTGCATTCCACTAGAGATACTCCAGCTGCGGCCTGCAATCTGGGCAAAGATACTGTAGATTTCACATCTGCCACTCGCTTCTAGTTTTAGCCATAAATGATTCTGCATAATGCAAAAGTGCCTGATGAGTGATACTACCTGGTATAAAAAGGACTGTAAAAGCATTATGGTGGCTGTTTAGTTGTCTCCAATATACTTTCTTTAACGAAAAAAACCCAGTGATGTTCCATGTAATTAACACGTTGCAACAAAGGCAGGGAACTTCAACAATCTGCACTTGTCACACTTGAAGTGCACTTATCAAGTTTTATTAGTTTAAGCCAAGAAATACTTCTATCTACTTTTAAAATTCATATTCGTATACAATATTCAAAGATTAAGTTCCTGTCAGAGAAGAGCACTTTGTGATTCTTTTTTATATTTTCTTCTGTATTTAATACTTTCTCATTCTTGGATGTTCGTCGTCATGGAGTCGGGTCCTTGAAAAGAGATCCAACTCTCTCCCCGTTGCGCTTCTTCATTCCACTGCCGTATATTTTCGTGCTACCTTTTTGCTACAATTTACTGCCAATACAAATCGATGAAGATCGATTAGCATTTCGGTGTATCGACGAGATAAAACAGCAGTCTATCACCCCATCATGAAAGGTAGTCCCAATGATGCAGTTCAATATTTCTCGTTTTGGCTGTTTTTTTTTCGAAAGTTAAACTTCTTACAAATTCAGCATATAGTGATGCATCCAAGTTTCTGCAATTGTCATGTAAGGGTCCAAAGACAATCAATCTTAAAAACACCTTTCCATACCCACATATTTCTTACATTTCAAACCATAAATGAAATTACAATATGAGTTGTCCCTTCAGACACAAGTTTATATATTAAATAAAGAAAATTTTACTCAGCTTTGGAATCAAAAGAAACGTAATATCAGTGACAACGACTGAGCTAGAATGACATGAAATTTGACAGTTTATGCCAGCCAAAAAGTGACATATCATTGTGAGCACCATCTGTATGTAAAAACCCTCCCCAAAAACACCATCCAGATTACCTGACCTACCTGACCTACCAACCCTTTCACCTAAGCAAATTTAAAGTAGGAAAAAGCTGAAAAATTTTGATTCAGATATATGTCGGAAAACCCGCAGACATATGCCTGAATAGTCAGGACCAATTACATTCCAGTATCTAACAGAGGCGAATAAAAATCCAAGAAAACTGAGAAAGCCGACGAAAACTTTTGAATTAGCCATTGAATGTCAACATGTTTATCAGTAGAAAAAACAAACAAGTCTGTAAACTTTGTTGTGACTTCAGAAGTAAGAGATTCAGAAAGGAGTGAAAATTGAATTTAATTAATTAATTTGAAAGGATTAAATTCGCAAAGTGTTATACTGTGAGATTGAAAGCAGATGAAAAAGTGGATAAAGCTGCGTGTTACGAAGGTGAGTTCAAAGTACACCAAAAGTTCAACAAAATTTTCAAATCGTGCTACAACAATGTCATCTCAGAATTTTCGGAAACTCATCCCGGTTGTAAATTTAAGCGTAATCCGATAATTGGATATGGCTGTTAAATTCAAACTTATGAATTTCGAATTAAAACGCCTTTACCATGTGAGTCCTGTTTATCGGGATGTATTATTCTTAAGAGCATCCCTGCAGGGAAATCAAACCGTTATCAAATAATATTACCCTATTTTCAGGATAGTTGTTACTACGGCGGTAGATTTTTACCGTTAAAGTTTAAATTTATTTCCTTGAAAGGACCCGATTGGAATACTGAATTCAATTGGGTCCATGCTGTAGTATGTGTGTGCCACCAAGAATATTTTTATTGTGCATTGTTATCCAATGCCATGAACTTACATTTTTCTATCGTTTTAAAATAGTTTTGAAAATTTGCATAGTAGTTGCATTATAAATATTCTCACAGGAAACGAACTCCCTTAAATGATGGGAGTGTTTAGTGTGTTGGAGAGATATAAAACTGAATCGTTCGATGCTAGTCTTTTCCATAAATTTACTGTGCTGTTCATGCAAACTTATTTAAAGCAAAAATAAGTATCCTATTCAAATTCAATATGCAGAATATTCAATCTAAATCAGCTGTTTTATAGGAGTTTCTTATTGTTATCTATAGGCGCCAGACTTCTGCTGGACATTTTTTTTCAGATCCTGATGGTCCGGTATCGAAAGGTACGAGTTTTTGACGAGCAACCGGCATTACAGGGTTTCGGGTAGCGAAAATAAAAGCCAACGCAACTGCCTTGATGTTCCCCTATTTGATCAATCACATCAAACCCAAACTGAATGGATTATTCTCAATATTTCATCATAGCGACTTTTATTGAAGATAACTTGCAGCCGGGAAGAGAAATAATGTCCTCTTTGGCGAAATACTCCGAAAACCTAAGAAGAAGCTGTCGAAGCATGACATGCTGTTTCGAAACATGGAATCTAACTCGATAGTCTCACTTTAACTTTAACGTGAGCCATAACTTCATGTTAGGGAACAAGAAAAAGTCACAGGGAGCTATATCGGGTGCATACAGGGGTGCGTCATGCAGTTTGGCAGTGAAAAGTCCGGATAAATGTTCTGGTGCGTTATCATGATGAAACAACACCTTCTTTTTCGTCAAATGTGGCCGTGTCCCCTTGAATTTATGCTCGTAGCGGTTCAATAACTCACTGTAGCATTGTCTACTAACCGTTCTTCCTTTTTCTTAAAAAATCATGAGGATGACGCCGTTTACATACTAAAAATTGTAGCCATGCCTTTTCCGACTGATGGGACAGTCTTCGCGGTTTTTGTTGTAGATTCACGGGAAGAAATACATTATTTTGATTGTTGCTTAGTTTCTGGTGTGTAATGATGAATCCAGGTTTCATCAACGGTGACAACTCGACGTAAAAATTCCTTCGGATCTTCGGAAACACTGCTTCGAAGTCAACAGCCGTATTCGCTTGTTGTCCATCGTGAACAATCGCGGCATCCATCGGACCGACAATTTTTTCATCGCCAACTTATCATGTAAAATATTAATTGCCATCCCCGTCGAAAAACCTACGGCCTCTGCGGCTTCGCGCACTTTCGTTTGTCGACCAGCGCGAATCATGTCGTAGACTTTTTGAATGATTTCCTCGGTAACCACGTCTGCAGGGCGTCCTGGTCGCTCCTCATCGAAAACGGATGTTCGCCCACGTTTAAATTCGTTCAACCAATATCTGAAAGTGTTCATAGATAGCGAACTGTCATAAGCAGCATTCAACATTGCTTTTATATCCTCGTAATTATTCCATCCAAAAACAATAAGCGAATTACCAACGGTACTGCTCGTTTTCCATTTTTGGGAAAATAACGAAACATGTCTTACTCGAATGGCTGCCAAATGCCAAGTAACCTATAAATCAGTCTGAAATTTACTGTATCGTCATTTAATAGATGGCAGCAAACAATGATAATGTCAAACAGGATACTAATTAAAGCACCCTCGTATTTGTCTCTGATACACGCGAAGTGTCACTAGAATCTTTTTGTTTCTGGTTAGAAACCAGCAGAAAAAAAAAGTACGAAACCGCACAACGAAGTAAGCACACTGCTGAAACGCATATGTGAACGTTATAAGAAAACAGATGGAGCACGCGAGATTTGTGAAGAACGAAAAAGAAGATAGAAAGAACTGAATAGGACTTCTAGTTTTATTCATTAAATGTCAGATTCCATGTAGCCCGATCTTTATTTTTGTTTTCTCTCCGAAGGGTTACATTGCAGCCTTTGTTCTTTTTGCAAAATGATCTAAGGAGTGTCAAGTGCCTAATTTGGACCTATTTTCATGTTAAAATCGGCGTAACTGCCGTCAACTGTCAGGTCGCCCGATAATAGGTTGAAATTATGCTCCACCCACCAAAATTCTGCAAGTCATTTGCTGAAATGTAAAGTAGAGTGATTGCATTAAATAAATTAGAGTAGTAGCGTTTAGAGTAAGCGTTTTCTAATAACAACTGTTGCCCAGGCACACCAAGGACCCAATAGGAAGATTATGTTGACAATCTTAGCCAAAGAATGTACGGTTTTCTACCAGAAAAAATCTACAAGGATCATCCAACGCTTCAACATTCCACTGCCTGTAAACAACAGGCTGAATTCGACTTTCAAAGAGACCGTTTTTGATCATAATATCTTAATTAGAACAAAGGTCCCGCATGTCGAAGGATTTAGATGAAAGGACAGATGGTTTTAGGCTCGAAGTCTTAGCTAAGGGTTTTACTAATATCTGTAAAAGCAGTGTAAAACTAATACTGTCCAGTCAAAGCTTAATGATGCGATATTTTTAATTTCATCAACTGAAGGGAAAGAACTCCTCATTAACAATGTACGAGCTCCTTGTTTCAATTTATTACTTTTCAATTTTTTATGAAGAATAAATTGGCACGCTCAGCTCCTGCACGACCACAAATTCATAATTAGATAAAATTCAACTTTTAAGTTTACTCTACTGTCGCTTTTCCCATGAAATCTAATCGAGTGGAATCGACTGAGATTTTTTAAGCCCTTTGAGAAAGAAATAGTTTTCGAGCAAGGACTTGTCGGAAATGAACGAGTGGCGTCAAAACCTCATAAAATCAAAGGAATGCGTTTCTTTAACCATCCCCATTGTCTGTTACTATTCTACTCTGATATTCTGTTCGTAAACTGAGCCATAAAATAAAACTGTAAAGATTCGAATCTGTTTTGCAAGTTTTCGTCGGAATCCTTAACAGGCTTACCACTGCATGTGGACTTGTCAATCACTTAACACACTTGATTGAATCCTGAAGAGTTTCTAGCTCATGTGATGATATCGTGATCTAATACTGGGAGCATTTCATCAGCTTATCTTCAAATTAAGTTTGTTTCAACTCATCTTGCGATAAAAATCAGCCTTCCAAAAAAATGTGGCAACCCCAAAATATTCCTCCCTTGTTACAAATCGACCACATTAAACGTTTAGCCCCGCATGTGACACGTTGTATCTATTCAAACCTCTTGTACAAATTTTCCATAGTCAACGTATTCACTCGCATGAGTCAAATGAAATGTAAATACTTCCTTTTTTATGATCCGAATTTTATCAGCATTCTCGTTCGAGTTCAACCGTAAGGAATCAAAACTCACAAGTCTGGTCAGAGATGTGTTTAACTTCGTGTCCTGTTTTTTTCTTTACAGAAAAGGTTTTATCATTTTATGGCAAAAGTTTGAATGTTTTCTATGCTGCGACGTTGCGTGAAGTTTTTCACACGGGTAGTTCACAAACACAAAACAATCATTCGAGGACATTTAAAATAAATATTGTGGGTATTTTTACAATCAAAACTTCAAATCGAATTATGCTTTTAAGGACATTGGATTTCTTGGATAAGTTCGATGCGCTGAGAGGCCTATATGAATAAAAAACGATGAAAACGAAGTAAACTTTGAGTTGAGGTTATTCTGTACAGTTCAAGGACTCACGTTCAATATAACCTCAGAAAAAATATCAGGGTTCGTACCCTACAACAATGATAGAACTAAAATTAAATTACTTGTTAAGAGAAAATAAAGATGGGAAGGTGGTTATAGATATGGGAGGTGTCATAAATTACTTGTTTCATTATTATTACTCTTCAGTGCCCACTGTTGGATGCAGCAAATGTCAACGTTATTCCTTACTTGGTTGTATATGGTTTGTTTTCTACAGGTGATTCATTCGCTTGGCCTAAAGAAATCCAGAAAAGCCCCTAGGTCCATAGTCATCAGGTCTTGAAACTCTGTTCCGCACGCGCCTTTTGAGACGCTTGTGATTTTGACCATGACAACATCTTGGTTCCATTGATCTGCATGCCTTTTCGTTTGACAAGTTAATGTAGAAGGCCACTGAGATAATCTGGCAAGAATGGCACAAGGTAGCATGTCTTATTTCATTTCTTTTGTAGGAATTGCTTGCTTCCCAGTAAGTTATGGCAAAATAAAAAAAACAATCGTTTGATCATGGAGCATTTCACAGCGCGACTATCTCCTTCGAGATGGTTTGAGGGGGACACCGTTGCTATTGTTCCTTGTGGCAGTTCGATGTTGTCAAATTTTGTTGCTTTTTAACGTTGATTGTTAATACGAAAGCTCTTTCCTTCTACACTTCTGTATCTAGGGAACCAGATAAGTTTCAGCCTCCCATTAACTCGCCGGAGTGCCTGTCTGTGAAGCTACGAAGAAAAGCCAAACCAGCAATGCTGACACACTACAAAACCTGAACTTATTAATCAACTATTATCCTATAAAATAATGGTTGCAAGGTTCACGACCCTACGGCTTGCGGTGTAGTATAATTAGGATTTCACTAACAGATGGCATAACCTTTACATATGGTTTGTGTCGGGGATAACTAATATGGCATTTTAGAGGATAACCATCTGTCAACAAATTCCAGTATGTCATAGGCTTTGATTGTACAAACAACATAATTGTTTTTGGCTTCAAAAACGTCGAATTACGTGCCAGAAAAAGAGGTTTTTCGGGGAAGTCTAATAACTTTCTTTCATTTGAAGAAAACAGCAGCAAAAACTTATCGATTGTTAGTGGAAGCATATGGTGAACATGCCCCAAGCCAAGACACTTGTGAACGATGGTTTAAAAGATTTAAAAGTGGCAATTTCGATGTCAGCAACAAACACCGTGGAAAACCATCAAAAAAATTCAAAGATACAGATTTGCAAGCATTATTGGATGAAGACAACACACAAACTGAAAAACAGTTGGCAGAAGCATTGGAAGTTACTCAGGCAGCCATTTTACAACGTTTAAAAGCCATGGAAAGGATCCAAAAAGCTGGAAAATGAGTGCCGTATCAATTGAAAGAAAGAGGTATAGAAAGGCGAAAAACCATTTCTGAAATTTTGGTTGCCAGACAGAAAAGAAAAGGTTTTTTGCATCGGATTGCTACTGGAGATGAAAAGTGGATTTATTTCGACAATCCCAAGCGGAAAATATCATGGGTAGACCCAGGCCAGGTACCAGCATCACAACCAGTCCGAAATATTCATGGAAAGAAGACTTTGCTGTGTATTTAGTGGGATACTAAGGGACCTTTGTATTACGAACTGCTGAAACCTGGTGAGACTGTGCGGCATAAACATATCGTTTTATGCCGCACACACTTTGTTGTATCAAATTGAGCTTTACCGAAATTGTTTATAAATATGACACGACATAAGCTGGATCTTTTGTCGTTCGTCATGATCGCTACGTAATACATTGTATCTTCACAAATTCTGAATAAGTCCTGATGGCACATGGTTCTTACCTCATGGATTTGTTAAGCTTACCCTATCAGAATGCGTTTCAGCTGTAGCCAACCAATATCAGCTTGTTCCCTCAAAGTTTGTGTCCAGGAGCTACCTAGTATTGAATCTTAGCTGCCATTCCTCGTACGTTCGACTAAGCTACTTGGAAATTTAGAAAATGATAAAATATTCGTGAGCCATTTGTACCAATTTACCCAACCATATTCCTCGCTCCTTTATTCAAATCTCTTTACACAATGTAAACGGAATAATGTTTGTGTGAGCATCTTCAAGATAGAATGTCAAAGCGCATAACTCAAGAGCAAGAGCCCACACATATTAGGGTAGACTATAAGGAAACGAAATGAAAAAGTTTAGGATTTCATGACGCTCATAAGGGAGGCTTGCAGTGCCATTTCATACTTAGGATTTCTTACGAAATGAAAAAAGTTCCAAATGCAATACCCGATTACGTACTTGTAAAAACCAAAAGAATATTAAGCGAAACTTGACGTCCTTACAAAGGGTGAGAGAGATAAAGGACAATCAAGCTTGAGAGTACTTGCCCGAGTGGAAGGATGTAGGTGCGAATGTACATGTTGACTGAACACTACAGACAGAATCAACAATACCAGCTAACGTTTGCTTGGTATTACTATTGTAAACTCAGCTCACAGGATGCCTCTACAAGGAGTGGCTCATGAAAAACACACAAATTCAGGTATCATATCCTTTTCGAGTTATTTTTGGCAGCCGAAACAAATACTGAAGAGTGGTGTGGATGTGAAGTAGAGCGGTACAAGAACAGCGAATGGGAAGATGCAGGATCTGTAGGAGCTCAAAATTTCATACGTGTGCCAGCTAAATATCGTTTTGAGTGTATGTGTATGGGTGGTGAATGGGCAGAATACTAAACGTTTTCACTCTTCCTCGCGCCAAAAATGTCACCGTTGACAAGCAATAGACGACTTGTATTCCACTTTCATATGTAAATTAGCTGTAAGGTCTTTGCAAAGGGAAATGTACGGGAATAAAAGGAAATTAAGGCGGATAACAGATAAATTGCGTAATTAGCTGTACATGATGAATGCCACCGAATGTTCATTTGCAGACATTGTATGTATGCATGTGTAACTAGTTTGCTGTACGTGACTTTGAAATTTCAAACAGTCGTACGTTAAATAGCTTAGTTTGAAAACTTCACAGAAGGATTAACTTGCGAAAAGAAAGTTATGTTGACTTAATGCCTAGCATCGCTAATGACGACCTCTATCGTTGAAGTCTTAATGGCAAGGGGTGGAACCGAGTCTTACCTGGATTTCTTTTTCTTTTGCAAAGCGAAAATGTGCCATTTCATATTGCAAAAATGGGTCTACACTGATGCGTTTCGATTCAAGGACGTCCTAGTGTATTAATTTTAATATACTAACCCCTCTTACAAAGAAAAGGTGTCTATTATTGTTGAAAGAATTAAAATTCTTAGGCGCCACCATTTTAACAAAGTCAAGCGTCCTTAGAAGATACCGTCTAGGTGGTTACATATCATCACAAAACGCAAAAACTTCCCTAAAATGTAAACGTCATATTGTAAAGCCGTCAAACTATAACATATTGGGCAACAGGAAGAAAGGTGTTGCGGACATTTTTACAACCAATGAATAAATGAGCACATTCTCTGTACCAGAATAGCTCACGACATGGCAAGTTTAGCTTCATTAGAGCTCGATTGTGCAGAGTCCCCCGACTGTCTCTTAAGCCCTTTCACAGAGGCTCGAGAATCCCCGTAACAAATTTAGTTCCCATATCTTTGCTACAGATTAATTTTGGGCTCAGCAAAATGATCTACAACTGAATTTAAAACAAATACAGTAGCCAGAAAACGGCAAAGTCTTAAGGAAACGTTTAAGATGGCAAATTGTCATTATGACAGTTGTCCATTATTACATAAAGCAAATGGACAATTGTCACTGTTTTGAAAGGAAATTCCAATTCATTTTAGAAAAGAGAAGTGATAAATTTATTAATGGAATAATATCCTCCGGGACATGACCGACTTTTTTGGAATACGAAAAACATTTTCTCCACTTTTGTCTAAAATTAAAATAGACATGCCTTGAATTAGGCGAAACTGATCTGGAGTGGGTTCAGTAGTTCTCCCTTTAGTCTTGATCTGGCTCCCAGTCAAAAAAGAATCAGATTATTTCAGATGCTTCCTTCTAGATCTTATGATAAAGTTCGAACAACTAGTATCGAGTTTTGAGTAGCCCAATGCATCCTCAGATTTTGAATGTCCACTGATTTCAACTGAGGAGTAAGCTCCAAAGAACTATCTACCTTTGAAACTCAAGGATTGGATATACCATACGAAAAATGTGGTGAAAACAAGACAAGATGAGTTGGAAGCGCAGGTAATCAGTTTGCAGGTAACAAGTTTGCATATGGTTTTTCCAGTATTTAGAATCATTATATCATCGAGTTTCTTTTGTTAGAATGGTGAAATGGGAATCATTATTATTTTACCACAAAACAAATCTCTCTATATGCCAAACATTCAATTATTTCAACGTCCAGGATATGGTTTTGCTCGTTTTTTTGGCTTTGCAACTAGCAATCTGTTATTCAAATTACATGCTACCTGTTAAAATAAATCTCTCACCTTTAGATAACATGATGTTCCATTTTCTTGTTTGCGAGCTCATTTGAATAACGATAACAGCAATTCAGGACGCTATTGCCCACTGCCGTAACTTAGTACATAAAATATTAAAGCATTCGCACAAGTAAAGAAATCCTTGGGAGTCTCTTACATATTTTATATCAAGCTTGTGCGATTTCCTCATAATGCACATTCGCGGGTTCTGACGATAGTCGTTTGGTCGTTTTGCGAGAAAGAGATGAATATTTATAGCATATATTTTCTTGTTGTAGGTAGTCCTTGCTGATTTGCATAAATTTTCTTTCGGCTCCGATCCAAAATTTATGTTGACGCTGCATAAAATTTGTCGTAGTTTACGTTAGGGAAAATTGAAAACTGTTTGCAATTTTAAGGATATGTTTAAAGACATACTTTGGAAAATTATGCGTTTGATTAGCTGCAAATTAGTTCATATTTTAATATTCATTTATCTGTGGCAAGTAGCTTGGTTCAGTAAATGCTGCGAAAATATTAAGCGGAAGCTTACGTTGCAGATGATCAACATGTGAGGGTATATCGTATTGTTTGATATGTCCATTTTGAGATTACCAGAGCGAAATAACTGGCAGGTTACATAAACGAATCGTCAAATATGAATTCATAGGATCTAATTACATTTGTACAAAAATCCTTCCACTTATAAAGAGCCACCCGATATGGATGATATAATTTGAATGCACTGATATTATTAGCTTCATTATTTCTTAAAAAATATGATTTCAATAAAACATCAATCAAAATTCCACTACTACAAATTTAGGAGTCTCTATACAAATTTTGATTCGTTCATACCAATTTTTGATAACTCTAGGTATCATGCCCAAAACCGATGCATTTCTTTATTAGAGCATTTGCTTCAACGGTGGCCATATTCATTCTCTTTTTGCACAAATTTGTCAGAACAGTAAGAATACATCTTAGTTTCCAACAAAATTTTCACGCAACTCTCAAGCGTTATGTTGAATCGATACTGATCATGAAAGAAGGGTCGTCCTTTATTTATCACAGAAATTTCACAAATTTGACAACATGAAGACTAAAATCCCAACTTGCCCACCGTTTTGACACTATTGTGGTGAGGCCAATACACTCCTGCGGAGTTGAAGCACGCCCATGAGAACTCCAGAAGTAAAAGTTGATAAAAGAACCAGAAAGGCTCAGCAAATGATCGGTCCGGAAATCACGGCACCCTGGGGACAACACCAACAACTGCAGTAGATGCAACTCGATGGGTATATCCTGAAAGAGATATCTTTCGCGTGCATCAAACGAATGCTCAAATATGAAGAAACTTGCAATCCTCTTCCGGACCAGTTCAAGACTCTCTTACAAACGGGCAATTAGGAGAAGAATCCATTCAACCATAATAAGATATTTGCACTAAAATTAAAGTTCTAAGTTGCAATGATTAGGACATTGCACAGAACTTCATCTCATAGAGTGAAATAGCAGTCTATTCCAAATGCTCGGCAATGGATCAGGGCAAAGAAGCTGAAGCTTACTTATGTGACTAAACTCTGCTTTTGTAGGCAAATTCATTATGCTGTTGGTCCTATTCACAACTGGAAACGAGGGAGTGGTAGGATCATTCTCCTTTCCACTGCTGATTATTCAATATGAAGAATAAATTAAAGTACCATGTCTGCTCGATTGCTGAATCTCCATACGTTTCTGAATGGCTCGTGATCCTAGACTATTTTTGAACCACAAAAATAATCTAGGATTGTGTGTCCCCACAAACAATCTGTATTCAGTTCAACTGATGGTACTTAAGTTCATTGAATGACCTTTCATCGTATTCATAGTTGGCAACAGTCTCTCTGTTCTCTTTGTGTTTTCTGAGGTAGATTTCTTACAATCGGCGCCAACGAGAGTGTCTATCAGCACTCCTTTTGATATGTGCTCCTTTGCACTGCTGAACAGGTGTGTCTCTGCCAGAAGTTCAAGTCTCACTGCATTTCTCCAGTAATTTCAGAGTTTCTTGCATCATCTAACATTTTGCACGGAATAATTTTTCCGGGCATCGATAATAAACGTTTGTCAAATGAAGCTAAGTCCGTTTCTCATCTTCAGCGTCAGTAGGACTTCACGCGACCTTAAATAACAGTGTGCTGCCAACTGGTGGACTACTGTCAGCAACTCCGTAGCTCAATAGAAATTGACACGCTGTGCTCTGAAACTGCCCAGAAGAAGTGCCTCAGTAGCATAGCGAAAGTTTATGAGGCTTCCTTTTACCTGTTTCACATGCACCTTCCTATCAGCATCTAGCATCAGCGCAGTACCCATGATGGCAACTATAAATGCTCGTTACTGATCAGAAAAAATGTTGCTATCTTCGATTGCTCGGGAAAATTGTTTTTCACCAGAAGGTATATAGTGTTAATGAGACACATGCCATGGTGAAAGGAATTAACGTATTGCTTTACCTAGGCAGGTTTACCGTCTAATTCTTTCGCCTTTTTTGACTTCAAAAAACTTTTGACTGACTGACTTTTAGCAGTCTGCTGGTGTTTTTCCGAGGATGGCTAAAGACTCGAACAATCGTTTTGTGGTCTTAATGGAGGCATAGCTTGCACACTTTGCAAATCATTGAGGACACTCCTAGGTGACGTCTGGCAGAAAGAGATAGAGCAAGCAGTAGTTGATGTATAGTTGTATTGTACTTATACTCCAGTTTTTTGGGAGTGTTGTTCTTGTTAAATTGAATAGAGTAGAGAAAAATAAAATTAGAGTTAAATAAGTAACTACATACTAAGGCAAATAAAATACCATTAGATCGGGAGTTTATTTGGAGTTTTTTAGCTGTTTTATGATTACGCTATAGCGCAGGTAGCCATATAATGAACGTAGATCATAAAGAATATAAACACTAAAATATGCCATCTATATTTTAACTTCTTCATCAACCAAAAATACAGTATGGAAAATATTCTCATTGCAAAATATTCGGGTAGAAAGTAATCAAAGAGAAGCATGAAACCACAAAAATAGGTTCGATGCAATACTGTGCTCATATACCTCACTAGTATATATGGTCGCGATACTCAAACTTCAATATTTACCAAAATGGTTTATTTCATTATTTAATAATACCCTGAAATCAGGACATCATGTCATCATCAATCAAATAACCATTTATTGAATTTTTAATTAAATGAGATAATTATTATAACGGTGAATCCTGGTCTCCTTCCAGATTTTCAGAATAATTTAGTATTACCAAAAGTCTTGCATCCCTTCTGGCTCTGTCCTTTAAGTGGAAAAATTAAATGCTATAGTTAAGAAGCGTCAAAGTGCTTCCGTCACTACCAATGTAATTTTGCTCATAAATTTTTGATTCAATTTGTTGGTGAAGGATTATTTTGGAAAATTCTTTGCATATCGTCCCCGAAAGTGCGAACATTCTTCGCTGGTTTGATTTTTGTGTTGCATGTGGTTTTAATGTAGATCTCATTATATCAATATTGTTAAAAATGTATCGTGTCATTTGTATTAAAATATTTCGTTACCAATTGTGTTAAAAATATATCGTGTCCAGAGACCATAAGATGATTTGCGGGTAAGGCAACCACCTAAAATCTCAGCGCAAATATCCACTTAGTTTCAGACAAATTAATCAAATGACATCCAACCACAAATTGATAGGTTCCATTCCCAAAACACATACCAAAAAAAATATATATTAATGCATCCCTTTCAACATTCTCCGATACCAACAATTGCCAGCTAACCACTTATCATAACTTTGTTCAAAAATAGTCCTCACACTTTTTGCAAGCTCTAATATTCACAGCTTCGAATGCGGACATCCTGAGACAAAAGAAATGGGAAAATTGAAATCTTTGGCATTGTATCCTATATCCATAATCAATTTCAGTGATTAGATTACGCTTTCAAACTTCCGACGTATGGTTTGGCACTCTTTGCGGAACTTTACCCTTTGTCTATTCCTTAAAATTTTTCATTCTCACTCTGGATTGAGCTCAAATTTTCTAGGATTCAAGGAGTTCTAATGTCAAGCGGTTTCTCATAGAGGAACATGAAACAATTGATCATATTTTAACATGGAAAAAATGATTTTAATTTGAAAATATCCTTTCCCTGCGTAAATAGTTGCGAATATTTTTACCAAATAATAAACCACAATTCATTTCGATTAATTTTATTGTAACATATCCGTATATCGTCAGTTAGACACTCACGTCTAACTAGTCAATTTTAACAATCACCCTATTGCTTTCAAATGAACGATTCACCTAACACACCATAAGTTGCCAGGACGATATAATTCAGTTTGAGAGCTAAGAGTAAGATCAACCTTCTATGCTGGCATAAAACAAAGGAAAGGCGAAAGCAGAAGTTTCATGGAATTCTACAACTTTGACTAACAATTTCATTTTTTAGTTGGCATTGATTCAAATTCTGTAGACATTGTTTCCAGAATGGTTGACTTTTGCGGTTTACAACTGATTTTTTCTTTTCTTATTTTTTGGCATTTCATGTGTCACATATGTTAGTTATCCCAACAGCTAGGAATGTTAGTTGTCTGAGGCTGCTTAGTCTTTTAACCCAATCATAACAATAAAAAATGAAAAATTATCGTTTCCTTTAAAGTTTTATGAGGTAGGATGGGCGTCAAAAATATCCAAACAGCGTTTATACCGCCTTACTGGTGTTAGACTTGACTCTAGTGTTAGTCTTGACTCTAACACTCAAGCGCTCCTTGCTAATAATAGAGCCACATATATGACCGCAGGTTTTGGCTGTAACTTCTAAGCATCCGGACTCTGTATGGATACCACGAAGAAAGAGATACTATCACTCCAAGTACAAATAAAGAAAGCTTTTGCGAGATAGAGAGCGATAAAATGGCGTTGGTGCGTTGAAACTTGGAGTATGAGTTACAGGGAGCAAGTGCGACTTAGCACTCTTGCTCCATTCCTGTCTGTGAGTGTTAAACACTCACCATAACCTAACACAATACTCTATAATTTCTGGATTACTAATTGGTTATTGATCTGAGGCTTGAGTATTTGCTGTTGTTTATTTCATCTCGGATTTTGAGGATTTTCATGGTTCTGTTTGGAATCTGGTCTATTCTGTCAAATAGTTTCAGTTCTTTGTTTCGTATGTATTTTTCGAGTGTGTCAATGCATAAGTCTTTACGTATGTCCATATTCCGAACATACCATGGAAATCGAAAAATCCATCGTATGGCTCTATTTTGTAGGGACTGGAGCGCTTTTTTGTGTGTTTTCGCTGTCTAGCAGAAAGCGGTACTGCGGTATAGTAGAGTTGGTCCTGATAATTTGCTTGTATATGCGTATTTCGTTTAAATTTAACCGATCGGATGCTAGGAGAGGGTGTTAGGAGGAGAGTCTACCTATGCAAAGTGATCTTTTTTTGTGTATGTGGGCTTTCCAAGCCATCCTGTCGTCGAGAATAAGTCCTAAGTATTTAGCTGTTCTGTTCTATGGTATTGTGTCGGAGTGTAGAGACATTGGACTTGTGCTTTGTGTCTTGTGAAGAAAATCGTTTGGGTCTTTCTTTGTTTGTCTCGATTTTCCATTTGCGCAAGTATTCTTGCATAATTTCGATTGAGTGCTGCAGTTTTGAAGAGATGACTTCTGCTTTTCTTGAGGTATAGTATATGCAGGTGTCGTCCGCATAAAATGATACTTGAACATTATTTGGGAGGGTTGGGATGTCTGCGGTGTACAAATTGTACAATACTGATGAAATGGGTGATCCTTGTGGAACTCCGGCTTGAATGCTTTGCAGGCTCGAGAGATTATCTTCCACCCTTACTCTGAAAGATCTACCTTTAAGGAAGGTGTGTATAAGTTGAATATACGGTAGAGGGATAGAGAATTCATCCATTTTGAGGATAAGTCCTGCATGCCAGACTTTGTCAAATGCCTTCGCTATGTCAAACATAACTAGACCGGTTGACATCCTGCGGGTAAATCCATTTCTAATGTCGGCTTCTAAGTTTAAATGTGTGTGAGAAAAATTTCTGCGGTCTCATTGTATGTGTAAGTCATTGTGTATGGACTGTGTATGAATTATAATGAATATGACGCAATTCACCGCAGCTTCTTTCTGACATCCTATCTACAAACGAAAATGCTTCTATCAAACACCAATATAACTAGATAATATAATTTCAATCCCGTTTGACAGGATACCTTTTCGAACCTTTAGCACTGTTTTATAGTTATGCCGTCCTATTCACAAAAATCGTTTAAAGCATTTTTCAACCACAAAGACATTTCAAATATTTAAAAAAGTTGTTTTTTGACAGTCTTTATTTTTCTGTTCAATGGACTTCACTTTATCTATCAGTTTGGTCTTTTATTTCATTACAATTTCAAATCAATCATAAATATTCAATTTTAATTAGGTCATTGAACTTTATTTCGATACTGAATCATTCAAAGTCGTACAATGACTTGCAAGGGACATTCGGCACATAGGCAACACACCATACTTCCTGTGAAGTCGTAAATAAACATAATTATTAAATCACTTGTTTTTCCCCGGGATAACCTCACTAATTACTCCATCTCCAATGAAATTTGGTCCAAGACAAAAGACAAACTCTCATATTTAGTTGATCAATACAATTCATTAAGCTTAATATTTGGTAAAATGAAATTGGGGTTGATCCCATACTACCATGAAATCGTTTCCTAGATGGAATATCAATATTTGGCTTACGCTTTATTAGTTATATAAAATATATATGAACGCTAATTCGAGGGAAATGATCAGGACAATACATTTCCGAAATGCTGTATTAATTTGTTTGAGGTCCTTTTTAATGAAATTATTTATGAGCGACATCATACGGAAAATTTATTTGCCAAGCTGCTATAATGGATAAATTCATTAAAATAATCAGGACAATTAGTTGGAATTTAATGAGATTATGTTGGCCCACTCCAACATTGGATTTAGTTTTAGGAAATTAGAAACAATTCAAATACATGGCAAAGTTTTCATTCATTTGAATAAACTATTCCTGACTTTTCCACAATGCTTCGTTGGGTTGCAGGATGAAAAACGAAGGGAGCAAAGACATTGTCAAAACTGCTGACTGTGATTTTTTGATGAGTCGAATCCAATCAGCAACCGTCTTCGTTGCAATGATTAATATTAAATGATTAATAGTGATCAAATCCGATTCTCGATACCTTAGATACTAGTATCCATCTCTACCAATTTAGAATATCAAGAAAATCATTATAACGGCTGAAGAGTCTTGCAAAAGTGGCTCAAACGAATATTGAACAATTTAAGGATGTTTATTATAAAGAGGTTAAAATTTCAATAGTGAACAATACAAAAAAATCCATGTATCTGTCAAAATTTGTGAAATTTGAAAGAAATTTTCAAAATAGGCAAACTTGAGTTTGCAACATTATACCGTTACTTCTTGATGATTCTTTGATTTGATTAGAAATTCCTAAGCCACATTTCATCCTAATTGAATTTTATTGAAATTTTTTTAACTCTAAACTAAGTTTTATTCTATTCGAGTTTTATTGGAACTCAGATATCTTACTTGCCAAAACAATCCCCGCGGGATAACCTTTAAAATAAAAGCGGTGATTGTATAGAGGGTATTTTGTGTGTTGAGACGATGACGTTGAAATATTTATACGTGTCAAAAAAGAGTTTGATATTCGGCCAACATAAAAAAATGCTTACATTATTCAAAAGGCTGACAGTCGAAATCTATGGTACTATTCAATCTTTCTGGTAATTCGTGACTCTTGTCCAAAAAAAAACAACTTTCGTCTTGAGAGGATAAGAATACGTCATGCCAATTTTTGGCAATTCTTTAATAAAGTGAAAAGCATTCCATCACGAACTTTCTGTATCGATCTGATTAATAATCAATAGCAATCAAGGAAAGGAAAGGTCTGGGTATTTGCTATTTTGACAACAGTTTTTGACTGGTAGAGCAACATATGATCGAGCGTTGTCATAATAGGAAATGATTGCTTATATTTTTGGGCATTATTTGGAGAATGCTCCATCCTGACATATGAATTGTTGCCTGTGTAGTTGTAGGCTCTCACAATGGATTTCTAGTACCTCATAATGGATAACATTCTTCTCATCCCCTTACTACCCCGACCTACCACGCTGCAGCACATATTACGACAAGCCGTTGATTGACCGCTTCTAAGCGATTCCTTTTGTCAACATTTTGTTTAGAATTAATATACATAATAGCACTCAACCAATATTTCAGACACTATCGCCACTTTTTGACATCCTGTGGGTTCAATTGGTAGCAAATCTTTCGTCGAACCATATACTCTTCGCTTTCCTCATAACCATTGAGAGTAGTGATGTAAACAAATAATCAAAAAGTAACATTTTCAAAATGCAATGTTTATAATATAAAATCTTTTGCAGGTACGCTTTATTGGACAGTCTCATGGTCAAACGTCAAAAATACTATTTGGCAACCATTTGTGTTAGGCTTGCCAACATTAAAAATGTACAATCAATGAAGTCATACCACGTTTAGAAAAATTTATATAAGTCAATATGATTGACTGATAAAAGTCAATCGCTCAAACTGGGCTGAGCGAAATTAAAGGCCTGAAAGTCTCCATCTGCTCCAATACAAACAACTCTTTGAGTAGGCCAACTTGTCGCAGAAAGTTGTACGAGAGTTTCGTGATTCGTGCGGTCGGACGTGGAGAGTTAGGATAATACTAGGAAAGAAAAAGGAGAACTATGCAGTGGTTCCTTCTTTCAAATGTTAACCAAGCTCAGAGGATTCTTCCGAGAAAAGTGTTGCATATATTAATGCATGTGCTAACACTTTGCAACTATGTTACAATCAAATATTGTGGCGTACAACTGTTGTTAAACCTGCAGTAAGATCTCCAGAATATTAAGATTATATCCTAAAAGTAAAAAGTGTTTCAAAATCGCAGATGAAATGGTGAATCAACTTGTGATTCAAAAGGATCAATTTAAACAAATAAAATTGTTAACAAATGAATATGTTACAACAATTTGAAGCTGCCGTTGCTGACCCCTTACATAGAAGTTATTTGAAAAGTTTGCCAACATATTTGAAAATATCGTGGCCACTGATATTTGGAAACTTCTTATTGTTTCTGTGTCCTTCTGTCTTGAATCCTTTATCCTAAATTGTCTTTCGCTACTTACTACTGTAAGTATGATTTTCATCCACGGAAAACTTTCTGATTTCCATTAAAATGTAAATAAATTTTGCTTGAGGACTTTTGAGTTTATACTTCAAAGCACTTACAAACGCGCCATCAAACATTCATACCAACATATGAAAATGTAACAGTCATAAGCCATAATTCAAGGATTTACATTCGTTGCAAGCATGACACATTTCATGAATGAAAGTTTGAAAAATTAGCAAGTTGTAAGACTGTAAAATAATTAACTAACAGCGATGGTTGATTTTTAAGCTATAGTCACCACAAGCTCTCCCATGATAAGCAGTTATTTACATATAAGGATGCTTGCATATGTCATTTGTGCTATAAAAATGTAAAATACAAATTTTTTGGTTCCCTTCAAAAAGTTTTTATTTCGATTGAAATCGGAATAGTCACGAAATCCGATTTTATCCGGTTATTTTTGACGGAATTAAAATCAACAGATTTTTAGAAACGCAAACGAGTCCTTCTTGGGTGTCATGATGACTTCAATCAAAAAGCCAATAATCCTGTCCCATAAGCTCATTTAATTTCATCGGAGTTAATACAACTAAAAAAAATCAACGCTAGTCCCATTTATAAGGACCTACTTGAACTGCTCATATTGTTTGCAAAAGGACGAATGTTCAGGGTAACTGCTTGAAGTTAGTATTTCTATGAAACAACGCTAAACGATGAAGTCTCACAATTACGTAAGTTTCCATTCTTTTATTATTCCTGCGCAATTTTTTCTCCTGTTTTTGCGCCAGTATTCGTGCTTAAGATGTTGATGTCTCTGTGTTTAGTAGAATGAAGAAAAAAAATCGAAAAACAAAGTTTTCCAATTAAGAACTTTCGCTGGGCGTTTATTTACTTTAAAAGTGCAAGAAATAACTGGAAGGTCTTTTAAAATTAAAAGAGAACAGTAAATTTGCAAACGACGAAGACTTATCGTGTTGGCTGTTAGATTACTTTGGACGCCTCTTAATGACGGGCGGAAATGAAAGAAGGACATCTAAATAAATAGAAAGAGAGATGTCAGAAAATTAAACGATGCCTTACTACCAAACATCTCATTATAGATCGTGTAAAGGAAGGAAATCAAGTTGAAAATGCAGAGGATGCAGTTAATTGAATTTTTTAATTGACTGAACCGATTGAATCCTTCTGCCGTAGTATATGGGCTTGTTTGTTTAAAGCTTTATAAATTATGCTTCTAGTTAAACATCGTCACGTCAAAAGAAGAATAATCTTTGAAAAATACTTTGTTGACACTTGGCAGCAGACATACTGTTCTATTCTTGTCTATGTTCTTCTTACTCCAAACCCTTCATTTCTCGGCTTTATTCTGATTTCAGGAGCTACAAGTAAGCTGTAAAATGTTGATTTGGCATTTTCTCGTCCTGATTCTACTTTGTTTTGTGAACAAGTGGAGTAAGGATGTCTTTTCAAATGTAGAACAAATTTCATGGCTTTGTTCCTGGAAGAAAGCACGTTATACTATCAAGATAGGGGCGGATTAGATTCAACAAATGATGCAGGGTGCAACGGCTAACAAAATTTTGGACTATTTAAATGAAGCTTTAAATTAATGGAATGTTGAGAATAAGTCTCGGATTGTGAAACAGATTCAAAGGACAATGTTTCTTCAGCAGTAAATTGTCGATTTATTCAAAAGAAAACTTATTGAAACAGACAACCAGTCAAAAACTAGGTCGGGTTTGAATTCTAATCATTAGTTCAGATTCGAAGGAGCTTGAAACAGTTATGCAAGTTAGAGCTTTAAAAGATTGGCGCCTTTTAAAAAAAAAATTACTGGTGCACAAGGGAACACAGGAGAGAAAAGATTGCCATAAGAGATAAAGTCGTCAGAAAAGAGAGACAGGACTCATTTGACGATTGACAAGAGTCGTATGAGCGTAACGCAAAGCAAAGGCAGATGGGACAACTGATCATTGATCTGAGGTCGTGGCATAACCTAGTGCATTGCAAGACTCTTCTTGACTCAGCTCTTGCGATGGCTCGGATGATTCTGGTCTTACCAGCATACGATTAATAAGTCGCTGTCATGGATCGACCGCATGCAATAGCACAGGTGGATAACGCGCCATACATGCATTGCTTGCCTGCTTCAGGTGGAGTAGAAAGCTTAGTGACATGGTCAGCGCAATCTGAGAACTCTTTCCGAAAACTGTAACCACGAAAATACTCAGAATGAGTGCAACAGAACATCGCGTGACATACTATGTTTAAGCATTCCTGACACTTAAAAAAGACACACTGAGGCGTCAGGACCATAGGAGACGGAGGATTTCATTGCAATGCTCATTGTCTTTTTGTTTCTTCACAAAAGACTCTTAGGTTCCAAAGACACCTGTCAGCAGAGGAACGCGAATTCTAGCCCGAATTAATGTGCCAAATCGTTGCTGACTAGATTTTCAGGTCGAAAATTGCGATGGTTAAAGCGCAGTCCAGAATTTTTACGTTTTTGGGAACCTCACAATCAAACATTTATTGCTTTCGCCTCCTTACTACAAAAATACATTAAATCCAATAAAATTCAAACAAAGTTCCTTTAATGTCTCTGAATATCCTTGAATTTTCCCAATTCTTGCATCCAACTGCATAGGGCCCGTAAAAAGTTATTTTTGAGTCACATATGAGACACATATGAGTCCAAATAGCACTAGACTTAGGGCCTGGTGACCTGAAACATGTTCAATGTTTCCTGCAACCCTGAGGATCTACCCTGCAACTGCTTTCCAGAATCGGGTCTACTTGAATTCGCACCCCCATTATTGATGAATACAAAAGTGGTAAATAGAAATGCAAACAGTGCAGACTGGTGACCGTATAGAGACTAT
The DNA here is from genome assembly GCA_954870665.1 of Stratiomys singularior. Lineage (NCBI taxonomy): Eukaryota > Metazoa > Arthropoda > Insecta > Diptera > Stratiomyidae > Stratiomys > Stratiomys singularior. The sequence continues at coordinate 3,478,920 of OX940881.1, read as the reverse complement.
GAAGGATGACCACCAATCATACAAATTATTTATGATGGAAAATTGTAGGCTCTGGCCACAACACAGACTTATCCCAATTATTGAAGTAACAAAATCGCATCAAAAAAGGAGATTTCTAAAATTTTCCTTTATTTCAAAAAAGAAGATTTCTATTTATGTTTTTCGAACCAACTAGTCTTGTTGTGTCACATGATAAGGAAGGGTCAAATTCACGCCAAGCCTCTGAAACAAATACTTTTTTGGTACCATGGATAGCATTGAAATTCGGCGTACAATGTAAATCCCTCATATTTCTTCTTTGGTACTTGAAACCCTCCACTTGCTCTATCAGTTTTTCCTCTGCATTCAATGTAAGTTAAAATCATTATCACAAATTACGTACACCCGTTTCCAGTTCTCCAAATCGAAAGGATTTGACTATGAATTATGTTATATTCTTTATAGCATCATCACTTTTCCCAATAGATCTGCAAAATTCTTCTATTTATTTCATAACGAAGAACATGAAGAAGATTTTTGCAGATCCTAAGAAAATTGCGGCCTCGAAAGGATTCATTTGAACAGAACATGCTTAAATATTTATTAAGCTGCAGTATCCGGCAGAGTAGAAATGAAATAGAAAAGGCTTAAAGCATAACAAGTATCCATTTTAGTTGCTATAAATTCGAAAATTGCGGTCATTTCCCATGAGTTTAAAGGAAAATTCGTGAAGTTGAAATAATTTTTTATATGACGAGTCATACATAGCAAATGTTTGCTTGGATTGGGATCGCTCAAATGGAATGAGATTACTACTAGGGGAGTAGGATAGGGAGTTTTTTTTTCTAGAGCTAGCGAAGACCTCTATCTAAGTGATATTTTGCTTTTTTTTAATTCTGATATATATTTGATTATTTATTTATTTATATTCTAACTTAATGTTAAAATTAAAAAATTGAAAAATGTAAATTAAATATAAATTACATAAAATTAAAAAATTAAAAGCCGGCTACGACAAGGAAAAAGGACTATGCTCGAACTCATAAGGGTCCTAGTGATTCAAAAATTATCGATGTTGAGTCAAAGCCAGTTTTGGTACGAACAAAAGCAATCACAAACAAATTTTTTACTCTACCAGAGAACAGAAACGTATTTTTTTAAACTTGAAAAGACCTTAAAAGAAGTCATAAATAGAGTGAAATTATAATCACATCTGTAAGTTTCGAGCCAACAAAATAAAATAAAACTTCATCATTATCACACCAGGAAATATCACCAGGATATGTCAAATTTTGCCTAAAACCGTTTCCCTTTCAGATTATATGTCTGATAAGCTTTTAGTTTCACATGTGTCCCCTTCAAAAGATTTTCAATCGAAACATTACAAGTAAATACGATTATTCTATACCCGTAAGGTAATAATCCTTCGATGGAGTTCTTGCTTCCATCTTAGCGACGCTAGTGCTGTTGGGATATTTCGTGAAAGTAACACAAGAAAATGTCACAGCTACGTTGCGAATATATGATGCCTCATAAAAGAAAAGATGTCATTAAGGAAAACAGCCGTTGATGTAAAAATAAACGATACAGGAATCTTTTCCAACAGTTTTCTTTAAATGTAGCAGGGTGATGCAAAATTTGGATTGGTTTTTTGCTTTTGTTGGTAAAAGTTGTTTCCAGGTCCTTGAAAAAGTCAAACCATTGACCTTTTGAACTAAATTGATGAAAAATCAGGATAACAAGTTTTGAAATGATGCTTTTACTAAGGATTCTCAAATATTTTAGAATAAATACATCTGATAATTTCAGATTTTCCACAATTTTTTATTTGTAAACATTTCTTCGATACTTTAAAGCAGTTGCCGACCCTGAATGAGCCTATTATTGTATCTAATGCCGCATTACAACAGATTGTTTTTTTTTTTTTGACTCGCTCTGTCTCACTCTTTTGTATTTAGCTGATCAAGTTTCTTACGCTTTCCTGTCGATATCCTTCGCAACCCACCTCTATTAACGTTTTGCTTATCTTTGAACCTGAGACCGTGAACTGGCTTTTATTTTTCATTGATAAGAAAGTCGCAGAATCCTGTTTGTTAGTCGTGTCCTATGTTGAGATTTTATGACTAGCAACAACGCAATCATTGCTATTCCACGTTCTCTATGAAACTTTAATGGTAATCGTCAAGGTAATGATGGGGTAGAAACTTTAAGGATGGGTTGTCAACATACGATTGGCTATCATGATAATCATCTGCAGGATAAATATCCAATCAATAACAGAAAATTACTCCCGAAAGTTATTGTTACTTGTTAGAGAAAATATCCTGGAAATTGATTTCCAGCTCTCGACGAATCACAACTGGTACTCTCGGATTGTAGATTAAGTATATTCATACAAGGACGTTCAAGCTTCAGCCACAGCATGGTTCTTCGAAAAATCTGAATTAACGAAACTCCCCATTTAGCTGTAGAGGAGAGACATAATGTTTTCTTGTCCAGCATTTATTGAATATTGAAGAGAAATCTCTCGAATCGTCTTAAGTAATTTTGAAAAAGGAGTTTGTTGATCAACCGATTCAGATGATTTACTGAAACCTTTCTGGACAAAATTCTATTTTGTAGAGGAACGTATGAAAGAGCAATCATCACAAAGTTCGTCCCTTTGTGTCCACGAAATCGATGGTCGAGTTGAGCACATTCGTAAGATTGTTACGACTTTCAGGATCTTTGTAAAGTTAAGCGAAATTTTGTTAACTTGAAGGTCCTTAACGAACACTTATTTTCTTTCAGTCTTTCGCTCTCCATCAATTTTTTCCCGAGCTGAATTTTTATTTCACGATTTGAGCCCTCTTTGCTGTCAACTTGAACTGTTCTACTCGTCGCTGTATCGCCTGTTTTGTAATGCATTTTTTTTTTAAACAGAGGACGCTCCCAAATTCTTTTGTCAATTGCCAACATGATTCTAGGCCAATCTTGTCACTCTAAATGCAATTATTGGAAAAGTACCGGGATATTCTTATGTGCTTATTTTCCATTATGACTTTTCTCTTGTGCATCTTGTTTAGAACAGTGACTAGCAAAAGTGTTTAGACATCTGAAAAAAAAATTTAATATTAACGGTAGTATATTTATTTTCATCGCCTTGTATATAACTCTACATGCTTTTAACTTCATTAGATTAATAACGTATTTCATCGTTGTTGACCAAATTTTTGATAGAACAAATGGGTACAGAAGCGCATAATATAATTATTTTTAAAAATAAGATTCTCCCACTCCGCTCACTTCCGCTTTTCACTTTTAGAAAAGCCAGGATAAAAATAACAAAAATTTCATCATTTTTCTAAATTTTTCAAATGTTGGTGTTAATCAGAGCGTAGTTAATTTCGAGTAAATCTCTTTTTCCATTTAAAATAAAACATATTGTGGTTACGGCGGAGGTTTCACACATGACTCACATGACGGAAACTTCTGTTACGAATCCTAGTTGTATAAGCTTATCAACTTTCAATTTTGTTTCAACTAATTTCCATATAAATTGTTTTGATACATGCAACAGCAATTATCCACTACTGTCTTTAGTTATGTGAATGAATTAAACAATATTTGATGCGTGGTTTTGGTTTTGAATAGTGGCCAGACGAATTGGTTAGCTGGTGTGGCAGTTTCATGAATAAAGGACGAGTTGGTTACACGAAAGTAATAACAAAATAAATTTTACCAGGAAAGTTGACAGGATACTGTTTTAATGCATAATGGAAATACATAGTTCAGCTGATGTAGTCTTGTATATGCAGTTGGTTGCCTGGTTCCATTATGTGTTATACCGCAGATTCGCAGCATTAGAGAGTAACGAAAGTGATGTTATTTGGAAGAAGCTAGTTAAACATCAAGAGAGAGAGGAAGAGGAATATTGAGAAATATAAAGAAATCGTCCAATCGGGAACATGTTTCGTGTGATTCGAGTCCCTTATTAAGGATTCAAGAATAAAGACAGAAGCGAGTTCATTCAGAAATCAATTTGACTTTTTGGCTGTGTTTTGAGGATCAATTTTTACAGAGACAACAACCACGCTTCAATCCTAACACTAACCATGAGAATATGTCAATAATCTCTTCCATAAAGCTTTTAAAAGTATGGAAATGCGCACCGGCGGCTGAAGCTTCCCAAATAACTTGAGTTCCTGATTGGTACAGTAATTGTCTTCAAGGTAATGTGAAAGAAATTGTCAATCCAGAATAGTCCAGAAGTCTTCAATCCAACAGCGGTAACCCCGACATGACCTGAATGTATCTGTGAATATCCAGAGGACTCGCTCCCTGTCCAACTGAAGCTAAAATGTTGACAGCTTGGAATTTCCAGACATAGTTACCTCAGAAATCACAACCCTTCATCCTGTAGACGAGCTGGCCTACAATTTATTCCGAAAGTCAGGAGGCGACGCAATGAGGTGTCAAATTACTTCAGACTTATTTGTCAAGTATCTCTTCATAATTAAAGTACTTCGTTGAGTTTCACGCATTCATTTTTGGAAGATATAAGATAGAATACCGTTATTTGAGTGTCAGATGCGTTATTTCAGCACATGTACACTATATATAGCGCTAACACTCTCAGGCGACTGCTCTCAGACAGAGATAGAAATTGCACAAATAGGTTTATGTTGGTATTGGGATTCGACGCAAAGGCTTTGAGAGGGGTCCAAATATAATTCCACCTATTTTTGTAAAAACCATTAGATTGAAAGTTTATAAGATATGTTACAGTGCAAGATGTACTTACAGAACAGAATGTACTCACACTATGCTCTTAGTTTGCCTGCCACCTCCTCCAGACTCGTAGGGCCCTACTCAAGAAATTGGCCTCCGAAGGCAATCAATTGTAGTCTTGACTCTGACCTGTTAGGTTGCGGATATAAGAATATATAGAAGATTGACTGGACTCACCTGATGTCTCGAAAACATTCAGACTTTAATGCTTTTTTTGCGGAGACCGTAAGGGTATCATAAAGAGTCATAAAATGAGTAATTTTCTCAAATTGGTTTCCTAAACTAAGCTCAAGCCGGGGAAAAACAAACTGCCTGCTCTGTAGCAAAAAGGGAAAAGTTGCTAATCAGATTCACGCAAGAAGGAGGTTTATAAAGCATACTTCGCCGTGTTCTTAAGGATGTAGACGAACAAAAGGTAGTTGCTCTCATGCAAAGTAAATATTCGGCAATAATATCAGTAAGAATAAGAACTAAGTCGTACTTTCTTTTCAGTTACCTTCTGAGTCTTCATAAAGTACTTTAGAGAGTTGCTATCCTTCCTGAAAACTTCAGATTGGACTCAAAACTGCAGAGACTCCAGGTATGACTCCTGCATTGAGCGGAATTTCGCATTTTAATAGCATCAACAGCTGTTTGAAGCTCCGTCCAGGAACGGAGGCAGCTACTGATACGAATTACCTTAATATCAAAGACAATATGTCCTCTCATATTTAGAGACGTCCCAGGTTACTAAAAGATGAGGCTCCGAAAAACTTCCTTCTTTTATGGGAAAGAGCTGATCTACTTCGTAGGACGTGTGGTACCGTCTATCTCTTGTGTTCATCCACAGTTTCCGCAAAAGCTCAACCCCAGCTGGACGAGTAGACAACGTGGGCGGAAGTCACACAGAATTCGTACCTAAGATGGTAGATTCCTTATCGTTCAGAACCAATTGAAGGTGTTTCATGAAATCTCGTCCTCAAAGTAACCAGTAGATCGAGATTGAAATACATAAGAAAAAATACTGTGGCGCACTCATAAAGGTCGAAGGCATTTTCATCCGTTTTCAGATTATAGAAGTGTTGATACTTAACTTGGCTGATTTGAGCGTCCTCAAAAAAGTCAAGACAATTGAAATGTCCTTAAATAATTTATCCAGTAAACTACACCTTGTATAAAACACCAATCAAATTAACTTTTCTCATTACTATACTGAGTTACATCTGTAATATACACTAGTTTTGTAAATATTTCGAATCCAGAATAATAATTTCACATTTTGATTAATCAATTATCAATGCTCATTAATTCAGTCATAAAATTGATGACAATTATGATGATGATGATGCGAATGAAAAATCTTTTGTCGGTAGATTCTAAAGTATTGTAATTTTGGTACATGATAATAATGTACTTTATTACTGCATTAATTGCATTTATATGTTAATGAATAGCTTCAAAGTTGAAAATATTACAATGAAATGTCCATTAATTATGACCACTGAACAAGCTTAAGGCGTGTATTCGAAATAACGATAATAGTATGATGAGGATGATGAGTTCTCAGTTATGTAGAAAAATCTGTATCCATCCGGGAAGGAAGTGTAAGGATAATTATGGGAGATATAATTTAAAATACATAAATCAGTACATTTTTGTGGAGATATAAAATGATTTCTCCCATACAAAGGAATTGGTTGAAGTGTTCATCTGACCTGGTTTAATTGTTACACATGAGTTGACGGAGCAGGAACCTATCAAATATTGCTTCCACCAGTAAGTAGGTAACGCATCAAATTAAGACACTCATTTTTTCGAATATTAATTTATCAACATCTAATATTTAGCTCAAACCACACTATGACCAAATCGATACTTTTAGAAGCCACGCCCCTTTTTGATTGCCTGCTCAAGGATGATCTAGCTCTAGCTCGCAATATCCAGTCATAAGTGCGACAGTCTTCTCGGACAAATAAAAGATATAACTCCTTACTGAGAACGTCAGTTTTGAATTTTGAAGCCTTTTTCTCATTCCATCGTTCTCATTATTAACTGTCATGCTTCTGCTTTGGACTTTCTGTTTTAAAAAAAGATCACTAGACACATTGATAACCGAGACATCCATGGCGATACCTCCTGAAACTCTTACAGTTGGTCTTCTACGTTCCACGAAAATATTGCGGTGTTTGTCGAAGCCTGAATAGCATGACCATTGCTGAAAGAGACTTTCTATGAAAGCAAAAGAGGTGTTACTAAAGGTTTTCTCCATGCTCCTTTGTCGACCCGAACAAGACCAGCTCTCAGTATATTCATCGACTAAACACAGTTATAATTACAGCTAAATGAAAGAAATGTCAGAAATGGACTTTACAAGATCAAAGGAAGCAACCTCAGTGGTAACATCAGCCGCGGGCAGGGTCTACTAGACAACGTAGACAAAATTCTGCGGGGTTGAAAAAAAAAATTTTGATAAAATATCATTGCTCCTAAGACGGACTCCCTTACATGCGACGAAAAATTCGGACGAGATTGAGAAGGCTTTTTTCTCTTACTTCTCATTTCCATTGAAAAAATTGAGCATAAAAAACAGAAGACAAGAGCGGCCCCAGCTCCAAATAAAGTTCCAGATATGCAGGTCGCCGTTTTCAATTGGCTCTGAGCTGTTGCTTATTGTTGCATATTCAAGGCATTTTCGAGCGAACGGGCATACCAAGATCCTGGAAGGTATCCCCAGTCATTCTCTCCTATATCGTCCACTATGTGTGTAGAATGTATACGGGAAAGTGCCCACAAGGGTCATCTCGTGAAGACTCACTGACGCAATTCATGGTATTAGGAGTCTATTTTTTCAGCTGGATGGTTCCATTGGAGATTCCACCGTGTTCTCAGAAGTCGTGATGGGACTTCCACATGCGAAGCCATGCAACAGTTCTCCCCTGACAATTTCTTCTATCAATTACTCTTCAGTAATGCCTTCAGAAACATGTTTTGTTGAGCTAGATGGGTGGATATCCTGGAAGGCTTGGAAAGAAATCATTTAAAAGTACCAGAACATCTTGTGTGGACTATGCGAAGTTTTTCTAAGGACCATAATCTGCTCTACGATACAAAAGAAGTACTAAAATGATGGTAGGATAGATAGTATCATCAACGGCGCTGGCCAATAAAAATCACTTTTGAGAAACTATTAAACCTTGAGCTGCCAGATGAGTTATATCAATGAAAACGCTATGTATATTAGGCATAACAGGTATGCTTATACGTGAACCTTGGGACCTTGGAGACTCGTGAGAAGGGAGCCTCAACTCATTTAGAAAATGACTTCAGAGACATGCCGTTCAGTCCGCACTACTTCATGGGTGAGGATTGCGGGTGACTTTCTGCAAAAGGTATATCCACGCACGTGGATATCAAACAATTTCCGTTTTTATAATCAAGGTAATTTAAGCAGTGATACCCATCAGTATAGCTTTTACAGAGTACAAAATAATATCCTTTCAAGAATTGAAGACAATAAGAATACGGTCACTAGAAAAGATGAAATATACTCTCTCGATGACCGGCAGCTTTCCATGAAGATTGACACAAAGAAAGATAAATTGGAAGTCAGACCTTCTTTTGAGGGGGTAGCTTCATTGAAAGCATAGGGAGACCCATTTCCAAGTGACCTAGCTCTTTGGTGGATCTGGGTTCTTGCGTTAGAGCTATATCGAGCCTACTATGCATGTTTTGCCGCCAAAAACTATCAACAAAAGCTCGTTAATATTGGCAACAAAAGTCCAGAGCTCTCCTTAAATTTGTCAAATTTAACACAACTTTAAAGAGGACCTGAGTAATAGCCCTCAATAATTCAGTTTATCAAAAACAGAGAAGCGGAACAATGCAACTTTTTACTTTATACTTATGGCATAAAATCTGTTCTACACATATTATAGCTTTCACCAGCAATTCTTCGCCTTTCCTGTTCCAATTATACTAATGCAACTGTCAATAAGAGTCTGAAAATATTTGTCTTTTCTTTTGCATTCAAAGATAAACTAACTGGTTTGTTGATAAATATCATATCGTTGTTGACGATACATGAAAGACTAACATCTGGCTGTCTGCGTAGAAAACATCTTCTATCACGCTGCTAACATTTCCTACCCAATAAAACTCAGGTGTATCAAATCCTTTGGCTTTGGGCTCCCAAGTGACAGAATATACGTGTAAATGTTAGCTTCCGCAGCAAAGCTACCAGTAATTTGTGAGATGTCTTGAAGTAGATAAATTCATGATGCTCTGGCATTGTTTCGTCATATACATATTGACATCATTCAATGAAAACGAAAAGAACATATCCTGCGGGATTCCTTCGATTGATGTGACAATACTATTACTTCGAGATAAGAACGACGTAGATGTGTTTCGTTGGAAAATTTTCTCCTTGGAATTACAGGTACGTTGGAAGACAAATTATGCAAATTTAGCTGAGTGTTACAATACATTAATGTTTCAATTGTCATGGGCTTGGCATATTTCAGAGCCAGATTCCTTTTATTAATTCAATAATGATACAAGGGATTTTAATTTAGAGTTTTGTTGGATTCAATGCTTTAAGGTGACTTTAAATGTGTCAGCTTGCTGTAATTTGTGAACATTAATGTCTTTAAAGCCGCTTGAGCTTCGAGTCGTTGAAGTTTTGAAAACCAGATAGGTACAGTGCGTATCCGCTGAGCTAGGAAACTAGGACGAAAAGTTTATTTGAAGGCGATCCGAATACGGACACCTAGAACAACTTCAGGAAAGAAACAGAACAACTTTAGAAGCATTCATAAGAGGATATTCCTCATCTGCTAAGCACAGAATATCTTCACAAGTAATTTATACAATAAATACAACAATAATACAATTTCATAAAAGTCATTATCCAAGTCAAGTGCAAGGATAAGCACGAAAATGCTCGTGAATAATCAGAAACACATTTGCCCAGGATAAAGTTCAAATATTTTAGTCTGAACCGTAAAGAGGAAGGAGTGTGTTACCACTAGCAATGAACACCTGATCAGTGCATCGATTGATCGGTTAAATGCCGAATGAAAGGATATTGAAAATTACGTGATTTCACAATATTGATTATACACACTACTCACATCGAACATTTGGAAATGTAATGGATTTGAAACACATGGAAGATACTTCACAAAGCATCCTTGATCCTAGATCCTAACGCAGTTAAAAGCTAGTAAGCATGCACCACACGGAACGATTTGCAAATGTAAGCCTGAGAGTAGTGGCTAAAAATTAAGCTCCTTTGCCGTGCTCCTTCCTCCTTCTTCTAACTGTCCATCAATATTTTCGTCTCCTCATCAGAAACCATCAACTTTCCATACCGTATTGATCCCTTAAACCTCCGTAAACTTTTTCTCAAAATGGTCTTAATAGATCAGTACAGTTCGCCCTTTGAAAATACTTTTGTGAACATGTACATTCCACTCACACATGGTCAGCTTCTGTACAAACACAGACACACGCAAAAATATAAGACTCAGAAATCGAAATGTTATCCTCAAGGTTTTTGTTTTCATCCAACATGTAGAGTAAAATTTTGCATGCATGAGTTCATATCACAGATGACTAGTTTTTGTCTGCAGCCAGTGGATGTGATGTTGCAACCTAACATGCATTCATATATGTATGTACATTTTCTCAACGTTATCGAACATCATATCATCCATCCTTGTGCATTTGTGATGTTCACTCAGATGCTGAGCTTGTAAGACAAGAACGCCACCAATATTTCTGTTCATTTTTCAAACATGGCTTCCTGTCAGATTATCCTTTACTCACATGCGGAAAACATGCATGATCTTACATGAATACGAGAAAATCTGATGTAATGTGAAAGTAGTGAATGTGTTGGGGGGCTATTCAAGCATAAAATGTGGTATGTTTTGATTAAAGGAATTCCAACAGGACCTTACAGTATAAATATGGAGTAGACGTTTAGAGTTTGTAATATTTCCGAATTATTATGCACATGTTTAAAATTACGCCGGGTAACATATTAATATGCGATTTAGTTGCTCTGCTTCCTTTTCTTTTCCTATGAAAACTATAGGAAAAAACTTATCAACTAAGTTGCAGGACATACCGTTGAGAGAGATGGCTTTTTAATTTCAAAATACCACGATGAAACTTGCGTTGAAGGCGTTCATGTAGGTTTGAAGTACTTGCTGGGTCTACTTTGGGAAACTTTGGGATCAAACTCTGGAACGTTTATTAAAACTTCAAAGCGCAAGTAAAGGAACATGTTAGTCCTGTAGTCTTTGAGTCAGGGAACAAGGGAATCTGTCTTGCATGAAGAAGTAGTATCTAGTCATAAATTATACTTGGTCGTAAATGTGATCATCGTGCCCTTCGCTGACTTATAACATAAAAAAAAAGACTAACATCCTGTTGAGGCAAGACGAATACTTAATAGTTGAGACAATTTCAAGGTCGCTGTTGGTCATATGCTAACAAAAGGTATGCTTAATTTTTGCATTCCGTAAATTTCTGCGTATAATCTTATGAATTTATTCGAGGCTTCAGATAGAGCTTATTTAACTTCAGCCCTGTTAAATAAGTTCTATCTAACGTAAATGCTCTATGTAGATATTGCAGGAGGCAATTAATAATTAATCTTTCAAAGGAGTCTTAATGCATGCCGATATCCAAAAGTTTTCCAGCGGTTCCAAGAAGCATTTGGGTATCACACAAATCATATAATTTGAGCTGTTTAGGATTTGAGCGTAACAGGATGATTAGAACGAGGGACAGTTGACTTCACTTCGATTCCAAACACTTATCAAGTAACGCTTACGATGTCGGAGCAAGAGGCATACACTTGCACTGAGCAAAGGATACCAATGGAATTTATTCATAGTGAAACACGAAACGTTTTATCTCGAAAACACAGTCACCTGGTCAAAGATGCGTCTGGCATTTGGTATGGAAACTTAAGAAGAAGCTCTACGGCATTCCCAAAAACAGAAGCTATAACTTGCGCCAAACTTGAGAGTTTGAATTTATTCCCCATTTATTCCCCATACCTTTGTCTATGAAACTTGACAAAAAAATTTCCCGATCTGCTTGATGATTTGGAGACTAAGGTCAATTCGCTTTCTTTTCTCCTAGTTGATAACATTCTCGATACTAATCGTGCCCTGTCCTTCCTTATAGGAAATTTCAATAAAATAAAGCTTTCGACATGGTCCAAACGGATGACACCTACCGAACATGTAACGAGGAAGAGCAAAATACAGAACGCGTCCATTAACATTGATCATATTGCTGTACACCCCAGTACAGCCTGAAACCACAGACCACAATGACCACAGACCTAGCGGCCTAATCAGTTTCTTGTCTTGGCAGATGAGAAGACATTGTAGACAAGGAAACATAGAATAAGGGTTGGTGCTGGCCTACTCTTTTCTCGAACAGTGGGCCTTCCATGAATACTAATAATTAAAAAATAAAAATGAAAAACGCTCTGTGGTTAGGAGAACACTAAAATTGCAATGCAATCATCTCTGCCGTATTCAAGTTCTACTAGTAACAATTCAAAACAGAACTGATCAAAACACTTCGCAAACAGATAGAAATGGCTTGAAATGACTGGAACCACTATAACATAAGCCTGGAAAAAGACAAAATAGCAAATGAGAATTCTTGACGAAAATTTCTAAAACCTTCTTTAGTGAGCAAATCAAATGCAAAGGAAGTCAAATGGACAATATTGTTCGCTTAGCTCTTTCAATGCGGACACCTTGTTCCGTCGAAGGCAGTTTCCGCGGCGAAGGCTGCATTTTCAACCTCTCCTTGTTAACAACAGGTTTCATAGGGTTGGTGCTGTTTGCTCGTAGAAAATTGAAAAAGCATTTTGAAATACGTTGAAGCCATCTATTAAGTATTTCTCCAAAATTTGCCTGACTGAGAAATCTGGTCTACTATTGACCGTTCAGCCCTGAAACTGTCTGTAATTTTCGATGATTACTATAACCATTACTCGATTGATTTCTTTCAAAATTGTGTATGACTTACACTACTATTTTGACAACAGCATATGGCACCTTTATACACAGCAGAAGATGACACTTTCTCTCCTCCAGTCGTTCAAAAGACTCGTGTTGCTCAATCCAGCTTTTACAGTGAAAACTCTCACAAAGTGCCATTATTTAAGTTGTTAGTCCTTTGCTTCAAAGTTTCTGCTCTGCTTGACTGCATATATTCGTGCATTTCTGTTTCAAGATTCGCCGGGATCCTGAAGCAACCGGTATCCTGTATCTTATAAATTTTAATGCTCCATCAGGATTTCGGCAGAACGAAAACTACTCCTTTCATTACTTCATCTCATGCTCATTGACTGTAGTGTTGATCTTTATCAAAGTTGCTGGTATTTCTATCCTTGCCTGAATCCTGAACCTGTGCTGAACGCACGTTGATATCATTTCTCCCGCTCAAACAAGCTCATCACACAAGCTCATCTAGGATAGGAATTAAATTGCTTATTTATTTCCGACACGCTGAGACCCAGGCTCTCAGCTAGCTTAAGTTTAGAAGATTATTTGAGGTGAGTCTGACCTGAGTTTTCGACCCACTTATGATTTTTTTGATTAAATTAACTTTTTCAGAAATGAGACGGTTTTGAAAGTCATCTTTTCAACTTATTGATGACAAAGGCAAACTTCTATACTACAAATAGACATTGGAGTCACGATTCGTCTTATTCAAAGGATCGAAGAAAACAGTGAAACCTGAGAGAGCAGTGCTGAAAGTTAACACGTATCAACTTTTGATTGAACAACTCGTTGTTTAAGCCTTTTCTAACAATCGCAATACGTCTACAATTCAAAAATGTCCAAATGTTTCGACGTCTTATAAATTTTAATGACAGAGCGTACAAGTTTTTATTTTAATATTTACAGTCAATTGGAACAGAAGAACTGGAAAAGATTAAATTCTCTGGAATTGCCAAATAACTGCAAAATTTATCGAGAAATGACACGCTAAGCTTTCATCGCAAATGACAGTTTATTCCATAGCACGCGTCCGTGTAATGTCCTTTAAAAGATAAATGTTCTGTCTAAGGCTCTACCCATGCACAAATATTAACAATTCAATGTATGAATTATTATTCAAGCTCTCGGAAAATTTCGAAGTAGTATTTTCTGCTTGAATGGCTTGAATCAGCTGCACTGGAATCAGGAATTGTAATGATAAATGATTTCAATTATTGGAGGACATTTTATGCCATTCAAATGGTATCATCTTAATTTGAAAGTGTTTCGTTCGTTACTTCTCGGTTGTTTTTGATGAATACTAAGAAATCAGGTGGTGATTAGTTAGAAGGTTGAAACCTGGTGACAGTTTTGAAATTTAAAGCACATCAGAGCCTGTCACCTTGTTTATTGTTGTAGTTGTAAGTGTTTCATTTGTTTCCGTGTCGGCAGCATGGTAATTGAATTTCAATAGATTTATTAAATATGCACGCAGGATTACCTAAGTCGCATAGCAAAGTTTTTCTCTATATGCATGGTATGCTGGCATATAACTTAAAACAATGTTGCGATAATGTTTTTACAACGGACAAGGACCTGCTGAGAGAGTTTCACAGCGTCATGTTAAACATGCACGCAGTTGAAAGTTTACCCTAAAATCCTTTTACACTCAAGCATGCCAACGTGTAACTTGGCTACGGATTTCATATCTTTAAAATAACTGATAGCTCCCACCAGGGTGCTGTACTCCTGCGGTTAACTAGTTTTCCTACTGTTATTAAGAAATTTCACCAGCCAGTTCAAGTTCTAACCGAACGCACAGTATGTGCTCTGTGGTTGCGAAATATCTGGGAAAAGTTTTCAAAACCTTTTAAACTTTAAAATTTTACACACTCGTCCATTTGTATTCTATATATTTATCGTAGAAGTGTGCAAGGACATAGAGGAAATTGAAACTGTTGGGGTTATTTGATTTCAACTCGAAAACGAGTTGGCATAGTGAAATAATCACGAATTTCAACGATTGAACTTCTTCCTAAATCGATGTTTTTTTAATGTATAGTCCTTCATGCGTTCTCCATCAAAACTTGAGGTTGACCCGAGGTAAATGGACGAAGTTATGGGCTCTCATGAATGCACACGTGAAGAGGATAACATTCGTGTTAACAGAGCCGCTCCAAAGGCTCCAAAGGCTCCAAAAGAGGTCAAAGAATATCGAGGCCTTCGAAGACAAGTACAGGAAGATGCTCTAGACATCCTTGCGACCTTAAAATTTATGATTCTGTGTTAGAAGAGAAAAAATAAAAGTTTATTACAAAAAAAAAATCAAACACGTTTTCTGAGGCTTTTAGGGCTTCAGGGCTGAGATTTTTGTATTCTGCGGATTTTTAAGACCAGTGAAACACGTAACTCAAAAGAAAAAGGCCCGATCCTTTTCAAATTTAGAAAAATAATTGCGTAATCATTTTAAAAAGTAATGTTGTCGGCATATTTTATTTAAAGAGAGATTTAAACCTCAAGATAGTTATTTAATAACCGAATCTTTTTGGTTTTAGTGGGATCTAGCTATTAGTTATGTTACTTTCGGTTATTTGACTAT
The DNA here is from genome assembly GCA_954870665.1 of Stratiomys singularior. Lineage (NCBI taxonomy): Eukaryota > Metazoa > Arthropoda > Insecta > Diptera > Stratiomyidae > Stratiomys > Stratiomys singularior. Next base: position 3,463,572 of record OX940881.1, on the reverse strand, counting down.
TTTTCGGGGACTATTTGGAGGTAGAGTCACCTGCTCGTTTCCAAAAATTTTCAAATCAAAAATTACTGGATAATGATTAGTATAAATCTTTATAAAATTTTTCAGTGAGTTTTCTAACCCATACCACATTGCTAGCAAAGTTCTCAAAATTATGCTTGGAAAATTAAGGACTAAACATAAACAGGAATCGCAGCAAGTGTTCAAAATCTTAGCAGTATGTAAGGCGGACATCTATGAGACTAGGACTTGAATTGAAGTGTAGAGCCATGACAATAATGACAGGAGTTTTATATTGTATAATGTTCTGAAAACGTTCGAATCCATCCGACCAAACAAATCATAATCAAACAAAATATATTCTCCTTATTATCCTGGCTTTAAATTCCAATTCGAGTCCTAGCCTTTACATCCAATCTTTTACTAGAATTTTTTCTCGTTTCTATTCTATAATATTGCAGCAAACACCTGCCTCAACTGCTCTTTCCTTCCTGTCTAACAAGTCCTGCACGCCATTCTTCGCACGACGCCAGCATCCCCTACGAAATCACTCTGTGATACGTCAAAAATCTGTTCGAGTGCCATTAGCTTTATATCTTTACCTATAATGCAACTTTTAGAACTTTCCCAGATAAAAGGCATGCCCTGCAACTCTAAATATATTTCAATCTGCTCTCCCACCAAGTACCTATGTTTTCCTTTCGGTATCCCAAATAGAGACAAGTTGCAGTTTTTGCATGAAAGTGCGCGCATACCTAAGTATTTTTCTCTCGAGAAGGAACTTTTTCATCTAATGTTGTTACCGGCAGTTTTCCCTTTACTGTCATCAAAACTTGAACCATTCTAAGGAAGAAAAAAGTCTGCAAGACTAACGGATACATTCAACTTTTCTTTCAACGACTACACATATCGTCATATGTGCAATGTCGACTTTTTTGAGCATTACATCGCGAATCCGCTCGTCCTTATCGTAACGCTCGTGATTTTGAATAAAACATAACTTCGTAACTACATCTGTATCCGATAAACGTAATAAGAACTTAAGATGCATAATATCACGTACTCCAATTGGCTCGAGATCCAAGCCCAAGTCGTTTGTATCCTGGCGTCGTTCAATGTTGAGTGCATTGCATATTATATGCTTATACGCTACAAAAGGAAACTTTGTTGCCATGAGGATACTCAAGCTGTTATGATTATGTTAACATTAGCAAACTTGTCCATCTCGTTGGGAATAGTTTCGATTAAGTTACTCCTGAGGAGCTCTTTAGGCTTGAACTCACCACGGTAGTTACTTTCCTGCTTAAAAGTCAATAAACGTAAACTAAATTACATGTGCCGACAGACGTACGAGGAGTTCTCCGAATGGCCCACGCAAGTATGTTGTTAAATATTATCAAAGTGTAGTTGAATGTGTGTATTTAAAATTATTACTTTCAAAGAACTTACATCGAGAGTCGATGCTCGGGCGAAAGGAGTGCTTTTATCCAAATTAAGTCAAATTTAAATGAATTTAAAGTGTGCGAGCTGACTAGTTTGAAATTATTTTTATTTCAAAATTAAGATAAAAATTATTCAAATTGACTTGCGATTCGTACTAGAACAAATTCCTTATGTTAAATTTGTGAGAGATAGAAAAATAATACAGAAATAACTAAAACAAAAAATTTATGAACTAAAGACGATGAATCGAAAATAATGGTACAGAGAAAAATCCTTCCAGCTTCGTTTCGTTGTCATTTTCACTGAAGTGAAGAATTTTGTTATGTATATTAATCTTGAAAATGCACACCAGGTTAGGTTAAGGATGTTTTAACTTTCTTGGCTTCTAAATGGTTCATCATCTTCTGCTAGCTTTTCTAATTAAAAGTGTCCGCAACTCAGGCTAGGTACTCATTGGTTTCAGGCTTCCACCGGGAAAAACCGAAGTATTCTGTCCTCCATTAGTGCTCGGCTGTGTGATACCTAGTTATATTGATGAACGTCACAATAAGGACAAATTAAGACAACAACTGATAAGAATTCAGCACGTCTGATGACACTCACTCAAATAATGGTGAACACAGGGGGTCAACACATCAAAGCAAACCGCAGCAAAGAGTTATCCCAAAGGCGGTTACATATCGCATACTGAAAGGCCACTCGGTCAGTTGATCCGGCGATTCTAGGGATTATCACCATGACAGTGGTTGGCAACAGTCCTGGTTGTGGGACACAAAAAGAAACACGGGGCACTGATCCCCGATCCGAGTGTGTTACACAATCGATCGCATGATAAATAATATTTCTATCCATTAATGCCTTCGGTCTTGATAGCTCACGATCTCCCAACCGTGAGCTTCGTACTGAAAAGGCGGATGTCACCTGTCATCCACTTTATGACAGTAGAAAAATGAAACAAGCATCTTACCCGTGGAACCTTCATTCAAAAAAATCTTGAGAACATTTCAAAAATGATATGTATTCGAGTAGTCCTGACAGTTGAAAAAGGCATGCAATAGCGTTGGAGATGGAAAAATTTATTATCTAGCAATCGCTTCTCCTTCTTTCTTTCCGAATAAATGAGAAATTCTCGTAATCTAACGGTCCTTTTCGCCCTGAAAACGCGATCTAGACCGGAGTAATGTGTCAAAGGTTTTCAGACATAGGCAAAGCTCCCAAACGTTCCGGAGCAATACAGAGATCTCGAAATCGATGTGCGCAAACATTTTGTGAACTTAAAACGTTTCAATCGGAACATTCGTCAATATACCTCAACAGTTTTGAAGATGCTGATTTTTCTTTCTGGTAGAGCCTGTTTTATGCAATGGGTGTCCGAATTGTAAAATAAGTCAATTTAAAACATTGTAGCGGCTTATAAGCAGAATTCGAAGGGAGTCATTGAAATCGAATAAGGCTTCGTACAATTCGTGTCCCTTGTACTAAGTTTTTGAAGAACAGGTGGTGTCCAAGGACTTGCGCTGAGTATTTAGAGCAAAAAAAGACCGGCGATAAACCCCAGTAAGTTTTGGATGAACTGGATTAAAGATGATAGTGAATCGTTTCTCGAATCTCGTTATAAACGAGTGCAGACAATGGACAGCAACTATTATAAGGCTCACTTATGAAAGTTAAAGCCGCTAGGGGAGATATGATACCTTATTGAGGATGAGCGAAGATCTTTTACCGCATGAAGTAAGAGTCAAAGGGTTGTCTTTAGTTGTTATCTGTATTAGACAAGTGCAAGTGGTTTTCCAGCTACTTTGATCGATTTCACAATTCTTCGTCCTTTAAGCAAATCAAAACACCGCAATATTAAACATGCTTATATATTTTCTATTGGACTCCTTTCAAATAAGGACTGATTTTTTTCGCTGTTTAAAGTTTGTTTCATGATTATATAAAAGGATCGTTTTTTAAAATGGCTTTTTGACTCTGACTATGTCTTCTTCCAAACCAGGAAGGTTAAGAAATAGGCACTCCAGTCCATATAAAATCAAACCATTGAATAAATACACTGAGTTCCACAGTACAATATAAATTTAGGTGACGTTAACACTGTGATTAGTGGTAGTGACATATGTGATAAATCGTCAAACCTTTCTTCGAGCTTTTAGCAAATTCTTATTCGAATTGAAACAAAGCAAGCGTTCCTGTTCTCTGCGCTCGTTCCAAATAAAACTCACTTATTATTCACTGGTTTACAAAGCTGAATTACCTCAGGTGAAATTTTTTGGCGCGAATTTCATGAATTACTTTCTTATCGACTCGTACATTGTCTCTTCCAGGAAACTTGATCGGAAAGACTAAAAGATTCGTCACAGAACATTAAACAAGGACAGATTGACGGTCGTGCACCAGGAAACAAAAAAAATACTATTATCTAGTCGAAAATAGTAGCATTACAGAAAGTAGAACAAAGTTATGATAGCTTGTCTTTGCAAGGTGAAATTCTCAAACAGGACTTACGTATTCATACTTGTACATGTGCTGGTATACACTGAAATTCTTTTACATTCAGTCTGTTCACGTGTCCCTTATATGAGCTTTAAATTGTTTTTCTTTTTACGTCTTTTCCCTTTTATGTTTATTCGTACTCTACTCAAAACTTTTCTAATTTTGAATTTTGTGGAAAATTTCCGTTTTACAGAGGATGCGAAAAAGTATTTTTTGAAGAAATGAATATACAAACAACATTTCAAACGTGAAAATAAAAATTGTCAAGGGCTAAAATGGCAGTTGGCATGTTTTCTTCATCTCTCTCGTTCACTGGGGTATGTTCTCATTTTTCCAGGAAATAGGGAAAGGCTTACGAACGTAAAAGGGACATTTAAGTCGAGTAATGTTTTGTAACATCATTAAATTTTATATTTCCACATAGATGTATAAAAGTTTAAGAATCTTGTTGAGCATATGAAATTAAATGTTTGTTTATGACAACATGGGAAACGGACTTGAATTGTGGCTTGATACTTGCAACAGTTTCTGTAATCTTCATAGAAAATAGTATTGACAAAGTAAAGCTAATTAAATATGGCTGATTGATCAAGCTCCACGTAAATTTCCTTTATTTCCATTCAAAAAATGTAGCCATCCGAAAGATTATATAGTGGTTGTACCTTCTTTTTTTTGAATCAATGCAAGGATATGTTTAAGAGCATTAGAAAATCATAAATTCCCCAAATTAAGCGTCTCATAATCTCAGGTATTACAAAACTTAAGTCTCTTTTTTTAAAGAGTTGATTGACTCATGGATCCTGACACATTTCTTCTTTTTTCGATTTGGCAAAACGAATTGAGGTGATTCGGAAAGTCATTTCAGGAGAATATATTTCCATCAAAATGAAAGCGATGTCAAACGTGACCAAAGTCATTATAATTCTCTCAAGTAGGAGTGAGGACAGGAAAGAATAATAAATCTTTGTGACATTAAGCAGGTATTTCATCAGCAAGCAGCGGAAATTTCCTTACAGGCAAGTTTTTCTAATTTGAGTAGCTTTTCACTCCAAATTTTCCAACTAAGTGATATTTCTAAGGTCCTTTAGATGAAAATTAAGTGCTTAATCAGTCATTACTTTAAGTTGAAATTCCAATCGCCAAATATTCTATTGCCGAACAAACCGGAATAAAACGTATCTGAGAAAGGAATCCTAAGTAAAGAAATGTTTGATCTATTTGTAATTCTTCGGTTTTCCTTTACAATTTCCATTGCTTATTTTTCATTATTCACAATTTATTTCGAAGCACTTTCAAGCTCTTTAACAAGGAATCAACATAATTTAAATGTTTGCTGAACCGGCAATAACAATTCAATTTTATTGCTGCAATCAACCCTAACCACAAAATGCCATGACAATAGACCATGGAACTAACCATAAATAATGAATGACCTACAATTCTATAGGTTTTATTGCTTGAAAAAAAAAGGACATTAAATTTAAAGAGCATTTTGTTTTATTGGTTGAGCTTTTCGATCCTGAGCTTAATTCAGAGATAGTAATAAAATTTATAATTATATTGCTTTAATTTGGATCCATGAATTTGATTTGATTATGATGCAAACCTTAAATTTAAAACTAAATTCATGGAAATATTTGACGATTTAACAATTTTGACTGGTATCATCTTCATCCTAGAGAATTAGCCTGTTAGTAGAGACCCCGTCTGCACATCGGATCCTTAGACATTTTTAGTTGTTGACCAACAACAATGACCATTCAAACTTAAAAAGGTTAGAAAGCTATTCCTGTCTTCGGGAATCCTTCACGGAGAGTGTTCAGATGTTCCTCTCTTCTCTCACACAAAGCTTTTGCAGCTCATGCGCATAATCAGCCAACAGATTCCTCTTTGGTATCCTTGCAGATTCTGTAAATAGAGCGCACTTTACTCATACTTGAATCGAATTTATGTGAATGTCACACCCAGAATACCAGCACTTTTTTGCTTTTCATCTGTTTTCGATTTCTTCCCTTTCATTCCAATTAAACTTTATTAGGGAGTAGGATACGTTGATGGTTCAATAATTGCACTTGAGTAGAAAATTGACTTAAAATTCCGATTCGTTCGCATATTTCTGAAAACAATTCAGCAGATGAACATGGCAATGTATGGCAATTTTAATTTTATAAAATTTTGAAAAGGATATCAATGGAAATGTGCAAATTCTCCTTTAAAATTGTAACTCATCATCTCGACTTGCCGTTTTTGGTATTATAAAGCATTACATCAGCTCTATTTGAGTTGGTTGAGCTTAGAGAGTCTTAGAGAGTCGAGGAATAGTAAATTTGATTGATGATTGATCGATATTTGAGGCAGGAGATTTTCTAGTTTTCCCACCAAATAGATTTGTATCAAAGAATATGGGTAAGACAAAGAAATATTCAAAATACGAATTGTATTTATAAAGATACCACAATTTATGCAATAATTTTTTTAAGAGGGGAGTATGCTTCAGAAGGAAAAAGCATTTAACAAATCTATATTTGCTCGGTGCCGTTGACCTTTGGAAACGCCCTGCTTTTACGGATAATAATCCATCTGTCATTTGTTGCTGACATCTCATCTACAAAACTAACTGTGGAAGGTGTCCCGTTTCTCTCAGCAAAATGTAAACGGTGCGCTATCTTTGATCCAAACTAAAGAAAGATGTGGCAGATATCATTGATAATGAACAGGCTAAAGGAGCTATCATCAGACTGCCTCTGCCATTAGAGGAAATAATAAACCACGTTATGTCATTAGTTGAGACAAAGCGAAACGTCCCAAATTGAATATATCGCCCACTAGCATCCCGGTTTCCCATTTCCACCCTTCTTCGGGAAAAGCAACATCTCCTCACCCTTTCAGCACAGAGTATGATGGGTAACACTTTTGCGAAAACCTGTACCACTGGTTAAAAAAGAGTATAATTAGGCCTGACTGTCCGACCAACAGCAGCAAAAATGGGACGTGGAAGTAGGCTGTTGGAACTTGCCTTAAGGTAAATAGGATAAAACTTTGAATAAACGCACCGGTCATTAGGAGAGAAGACAACAAACCTCAAGTTCTAAGAATTTTGTTATGTTTGATATAGCGAAAGCCTTAGATCAAGTATGAAATCTAAGAGACCAATCGAGCATGGCTGACCCTCAAAGAGTTGAATTATCTAGATCCAAGTTGATGATACAATTCTGTCAACCACCGAATTTAGATTCCTGTACAACTTTATTCCTTATCCTTAACCAATGGCTTCCAATTCCTTAACTACTGGAAGCCATCGAAAGGGACCGCTTTCAAGCACCTCAATGTAGATTTTGGACCGCTTCGGTAGTCTTAAAATGGCGGCTTTTGAGGACACGGCATCGTTCGCGCTGTAGCACAACTGAAAAATTGCCCTCCCTTAACATTTAGTACCTACAATATATGATACTTCGAGACAATGTCTCATTTCTAATGGTCTTCCCTAGCATAGCAAAAGTCTTTGCACCCGTTTTTTTGAGCCAAATACAGAAGTTCCCTGCATAACGGTGCAGAACGAGACGTCTGCGAAATCCAACCCGTCACTTCCACAGTGGTCCGAAAAATGACTAGCGTGCACGTCACTCGCTTCATGAGACGTCCTTCAATAACTCCCGAAGCTTGAAGCACTTCAATAGCGCCAGGGCTTGTAGCGGAGGAAACATTGAACTTTGTTTTCAAACATGATATGTTATTTACCTGTTCCTGATCCGTTAAATAACTCCTTGAAACTGACATAACTCAAGGCTGAAATATAATAGCGCGAGACCGCGATACGAGAGCGGGACGACAGTATCGCAGCAAATGTCAAGCAGTTTTCGTAACATGCATTTGTATGCGACATCGTACAATGACTGCGATGCGTCGATGCAAGGCGGGAAATATTCGGGAAAACGAAAATTCATCGCAACGACGTGCGTGACGTTTGTCAAATGCAATATGGTGCTTAAAAGAAATTTTAAATTCAAACGCCTTAATTACTTTTTAAGTACTATGGTTATTTCAAATGAATTTTGAATGAAAATTTCATGCATCCTAATTAAGAAGGAAGACGAAGGAAAAATCCAAATTCAAAACTTTCAAAAATTCAAAAACAATCTCATTTGAAACGTCACCTATTTGACATTTGTCATATGAACATTATTGTTCCTCGCATCGCGTGCATTGTAAATTGAATGCGTTGCGTGACAACGAGCGAAAATCTCGTCGCGCCCACGTGTCGTCGTCTTGCGGTATTGTATTTCGGCCTTCATGTTCGAGGTTCTCACCAGTGTCCTTAAAATTCTTTCAACGAAAACATATTTTATTTTTTTCATGAAACTCACCACTTTGAAACATTTCCTTACAATATCATTGATTTAATATCATTTCGCTCTACCTAACTCAACATTTCCCCAATCATAAACACTTTATCTACTAAACAAAAATAAATTACCCTCAAGTGTGTCCTCCCCTCCATTCAGTTGGAAATTTCCTGGCGTAAACAAAGACACAAGTGATAAGCATTCATGTTAATCACTTGCTTACACTTGTGCAACATTCAACATTTCGCTCCTCAAAGCAGAATCCATGAAAATGTCCTTGTGCACATTAGCCATTTTCAAAAAGAAGAACATCTTAAGCACACATAAGGAAAAGCAAACATAATGGGGGGAAGCAAAAAGAGAAAGAATTTTATTTATGTTTTGCAATTTATTACTGCTGTAAGAAAATTTTAAACGCTCATTTACCCCAACAAATGGGTACATTTTGCTAGGTCAAAGCCAGCGCCCTATTTATGATTCGCTACTGTACAGCCATTTTTCTTCAACATCCCGATGAATAAGCTTGGTCACTAAAGTGTCATTAAAGCGATTATGTTGGAACACTTTAAAGAATGTTCGTGAAAGGAGTTTTGTTGTAGGGTTCAGCAAAGGTTGTTAACAGCACTTGTGGCCGTTGATGAAAGGTAAGTTAAGGAAACTGGTTGAATACTTCGAATTATAATGACGGCAGGACGCTGTCTCATTCTGAAAAAGAACTTTGATTACAATTACTCTAAGCTCAGGTCATGGGTATTTTCCACTAAGATTAGTGTCAGCTGCTCTTTCCAACTACCTTGCATTCCATAATTTTACACCCGCAGCTAAAGGCTTTAATTTAAAAGTTGTCAGACAACTTATACAATTATCAGCCACCGCATGAATAAGGTTGCACCGAGATGACTGGAAAATTGTAAAGCAAACATGATAGGCAAACAGAGAAGATGAAACCAATCATTCACTTACATGGGAAATCGCAATGGCAAATTAGGCAGATTAACAAGAATATTTTGCACGAAATACCTTTTGAGTAGGAACAAAGCTTTTCCATTCTTGTAAAAATACTCAAGTGTGTAAATACTCAAAAATACTCAAATGTCTCAAATGTGAGGTTGTTGCTACTAGTACTATTACTACCACTCCTATTACTACTTCTACTACTAAAAACCACTACTACTGACTGTTGTAACCAGCCTTGAATAAATTTCGAAGTTGATTGATGGCACCTGACAGCAATTCTCAAAGATTTTAACTCAAACATGGCGGTTGGAAGTTGTCAAAATCATATTTTTTCCACTCAAAAACCTTTTTGGTCCAACCCGGTACTTATTTCGTTTTTTATTTCAATAAAAACATATATATATATAAACTTATATATATTGTATGTACAAATATATCTTTCGGGAGAAACAGGACTCCCTTCAGTATTTTTAGATAAATCTAGAAACGTTGTTTTGGAAAATCATTAAATTGAAAACTGAGTTGTAAAGGCAAAAATACACCGAGGAAACGGAGATCCTGTATTTATATTAATTAGTTACCATTCATGAGAACTTCGTATATTTTTCCATACCCAGACATTGATATAACTCCTTTGTAGCAAACTGGACAAACATGGACTGAAAACTGGAAGGTTTGTTAGGGGTCGGAAAACAATCTAAAGTTAATATTACTTTCGTCATTCGGGCAAAGGCAATTGAATAGCCAAATCAAGGTCACGATAGGCGTATTCAATAAATCCTTACGCCACAAAAACCGCCAAAATCGCTCAACTCGATGTTTCGAAAAATCCCAGGGATAATGAAAACGCGAAACCCAATCTATTTACATTTCAACGCTCCTGTTTTATTCAAGCTCCTCTTTCTGTTCTGATTGCGATATACGTTGTGGCCGATATTATAGAGTCCTGATGACTTGATAAGAATATCCTTGAACGCAATTATTTGGTTTTTATTAAGTGATGATATTCTGTTGTTGATCCAGTCTAGCCATTTACAATCCCCAACTACTCCTTCCTCCAGTTGGATGTTTGAACTGTTGTTGCTCCCTTCAACCATCGCCAAATTCATTTCTCTATTTGATCCGCAGTCTTGTGCAATGACACTCTTGTACTTTTGTTTGGGGCTGAAAGGACTTGACGTAGCTGCTGAAGATTTATGTTACTTTGGTAAGATTTAAGCTGTCTGGTTGATGGTTTCAATGTCTATCTAATGTACACGAAAATGACAAGAGCAATGTGGTCTCATCAATTTTATTTAGGGGTTGGAGGTTGAGCGTCGAGGGATGCGCGACCGCTGACGCGAATCGTTTTCATTAAAAAGTAAATAGATACTGTTGTTGATTGAATGTGCGAGTGAAATAAATGCGGGATTTTTATCGGTTTGACGCTCTGAAATGTTCACAATTACGATCAAAACTCTGTATACCATCCAATCTGTGAAATTATAGGAAAACGAATGGGCGGGATTCAGACAAAAACTGAAAAATAATATCAAAACCATATTCAAAAATGGAAACTGGTGCTCAGTTTCGTATTCACATTGAATTCAACAGCTGAAACTTATTCGTTCAGCAAGTTTTGTGTCAGAGCATAAGCCAGCAATAAGGATTCTTCGTAGAAATCCATTTTCGAGTTTCCAGGAATATTTCTTCGGGTTATTTTATGTGAGACTTCCAGAAGTCAATCAAAGTTACACCTTTTGGATTCACGTTGCTCTTTTCTCCGAATCAGTATCAAAGTTAACAGGTGAAACATTTCGCTATTGAAATAGCACCCGTCCAAAAATGTTTTGCAACCCTATCACGCCACCAGGCAAGCAACTTGGCGTAGGTATTTATTAAATGGAAACTTTTTCAATCTCTTCGTGAATCAGAAAGAAAAAAACTCTTACATTAGTTGGGACACCACTTCCATCAGCATTTCAATTTTTTTACGACTTTCAGGCGAAAGTTGCTAGTACTTGTTTGTTTAGAGAAAGAAAAAAATCTGCTATACCCTTCTGAAATAAATGCATCTTATCAGAACTGGTTAACTGCAAAAAGCTTGTGGAGAAAGTGAAAGAAAGTGGAAGTGCGTAACACCTCTCCCGTCCGTTTTCAATTAAGATTCGATTTTGTAAGCTTTTGTATGGATCTTCGGCTATCGGAACATTTTCCTTCACCTTGAGCTATGTCCATCTTGATGGACTCTGTAAATGAATTCCGCTAACATCAATCAAGCGCTGTCCTTATTTGACCCAATAATTTCCACCGTAAAGGGACACAATACCTACCAGATTGATTCAACGCACAAAACTCCTTTTCAGCCATTTTGTTGGTAAGAACAATTTAATCCTCACTTTCCTACCTAATCCGTAAACTCAGTATCCATTTAAGAGCCTGCTAACAGCTTCACAAACATGTCATAAATTGCACTTGTCTCGTCTACTTTTATCTCATTTGTATCCTTCAACATTTCACATCCCATGGAACGTCGACGTGGCAACCGCTTGATAAAGAAAGACGGGTCGAGCGAACCTTTTTCCCATGAGAAAACATTTAATAACTTATTGCCCCGAAGGATCCTTGAATAAAAAAGCAGTCCAGTTCCTGACATACAAAATCCGCAAAAAGACTCCCAGTCAGTCAGTTCACCTTATTCACATTGAGCAAAAGAAGTAAAGGAACCATCCTCGTAATTAGCTTCAGAATTGTTAATAAGAAATTATATTTCATGTTTTCAGTTATCCTTCCTTAAAGTTCAGTAAATGTGATGTCTTCTCGTCCGTCTGGGATTTCAATTACGGGTTGCCATTAGAAGGGAGGAAGTCAAATCTTTATAATCGAACAAGGACTCAGGGGTCAGTATGAACGTTGCCAGAATTAAAGTGTCAAGGACACCGAGAAGTTTAATAAGGGAAATTTATTTCATATTTAGTCCATTTCATTTGCATTTTTTGAGCTTAATATTATTGTTACTATGAACACTACTGAAGAATGTTCGGTATTGTCGAGAGTGCTTAAAGGACTAAGCGAATTGAGCCGCTGTGTTTATTATAATTGCTACTAGCCCTTCTTAAATGACACGACGAGACCTGATTATTCTCTGTGAATTCTTTCAATAATGCGAGGTGTCCTTAGTGAATTACAACCTAAAATTAATCAAACAAATAAACTATACAAGGACTAATTTGCAAAATCGATTAAGGTCGAAATTCAGCCCTTACACAAACGATAAGTTAACTGCTGATACGGCGGCCTTTTATAACAAGTGACGTTCGCAAAGCGGTTGATGTTGAATAAGGACTAAGGCTATCAACAAGTCTAAAGACTAAGTCAACCAAAAAGCTGAAATGTTTACTTCTGTGAGAACAAACGTAAACAGTTCCCTATTTATGTCAAAGCATAATCATAACATAAAATTGAACACGATTAAACCTTTTGCGCTTACTTCTACATCAAACTGTCATAGTTATAAACAAAGTACAAAGTCGGCAACTCCTGCGTGAATTTTAAAATAAAACCTTTCTTCGAAGCAATAGCAATAGCGATTTTCTTCTTATTTGAAAATCTTCACCCGTCATCGCAAATAAACTTCACGTTGAGATTGAATGTCACAACATTTTTACGCAATGCTGCGACATAAACACCAAAGCTTCTTATCAAAAGACCATCATCGAATGTCCTTTTTTTCCGTTAGAGCTTGTTCGCTGCTGCTGGAGCTCGAAGGCAGGAAAAAAGTATGGTATGAATGAATGAAATGAAAATCGCATTTGACGCTCATGATTTAGCAAGCTCTTCAACTTTTCTGGGTTTATACATTTACGTTTGAGCATATTCACGTTTCGCAGGAAGAACAACATTGAAAATGTAATTCTGCCCATCCTGGGATTATACTTACCATGAATATTTTCGGATTTCCTATGTCAGTTTAATAAGCTAAATGGAAATATTAAGCCTGTTGGGAAATTTGACACCCGAGGGATCTACGTGCAATGCCATATTCAACTATAAATGGAAATGACTTTGTATTTGTTCAGCATATTTTTTAGGAATCGAAACTAAAGGATACGTGAAATCAATAAACATTTACCAATTCTACAAGGAATCTATATAAGCATACAACAAACCACACGTTGTAATGAGGTGAGGATGATAATTTTGGTTTGGAGCAGCAATATCCATGTAACCGGTGAAACAAAACATAATAGATAGTATAAGGCACAGTAGTTTGTTCTATATACTACAAAAATCTGGCCTAATATTGGAACCTTGATTGCGTCCTGATTTAATATTCATTTGTCGCCGGTTGTCTCAAGGATATTAATCCGTTTATCTTGGTGCGACTAGTTTCTGACCAAAAATTTTGCCGGGAAGACCACACTTTGGTGGCCGATTCTTGTGCCTACACCCGTTCAATCGTGCCCACTTTTTCTTGAATCGCAGCAATAGGTTGACACTCATCTGCCCGGAAATATCGTAATTGCATTGGTTTCCAGCAGTGCCTCATGCATATGCATAAGTCTAGGCTCCCTAGTCCTCTTTTTGATCAGTGTCATCCTCGTTATCTCTAAAGACCATAAGAAGATCCGTTCATTCATGCAGGCCGTAAAATCCCTGGGCGTTTCGGAGAGATGGTCCGTGAATACTAGTATGAGAATATCAACTAGTCTTCCCTCATGAAAACTCTCGACATTCAAGGATTTTTTTTTCTCATTCAATGAACATTCTAAGTCCATTCTGTTTGCTGTAACTAAGCATGGGATTGACTTTCCGCGCTTCCACGGGTCCTTCTTTATGCTATTCTCGAGGTTTTTATAGCAGTAGCACTTGATGCTGCTGATAAGTTCAAGAAAACCTATTTTGGCGGACTTTTATGTTACCAGTTCACTTCTTGTTTGATCATAGATAAATCCTTTAAAATGTGCACTGGTTTTCGATTCACAACGGAGAAAAAAGAATGGAAGAGCATCCCAGACTCGAAGACAATGTCATCGGGACACAACCACTCCATGAAACTGGAAAAACTCAGGAGGAGCGACTGGCAGAAACGCAAAGGATCCTGTAACGGATCTTTTTGAAAATTCCAAAATTTATCAGCGCATTCAGAAGGATGGCCGTGATAACAAATCGCGCTGCGAACTGCGTTGGACGAGGAGACCTTGCCTGGGGACTAGCTTTACCATAAAGGGCAGCACTGTGAATGTTGTAGCAATAGACCGTCAAAATTTTCATTCCAGCGAATAACAAACGTCAAAGGAATCCTTCGAAATATTCCAAAAAGACTTGGGAGCCAAATGCAAAGACAAAACCTCTGCAGCTAGAAGGAGACGGGAATTAAAAAATTGGTACGTCTTCGAGGTACAACATGATGACAAGAACGCGTTGTAGACAGGCATCGTAAGGTTTTCCTTCTGAAAATCCCCAATAATTTAACAAGGCGGTGATTCCACTAGAAGCTATTCCAAAATTTATGAGGCCTTAACCTGTTGATAGACAAATACTCGTTATACGTTAGAAAGATCCTTTTACTAACTGCCTAACTGGCATGACGTGTACATAATTCATAAAAGTTACAACAAGTTTTGTTTATCCACTGCAAACACCAACAAAAACTTGATCGACTAGTTGAAATGCTAGATACTCCTTGGACATTATCCTACCTGAATTGATGAACCGTGTGCTCAATAAAAAAGAAATATTATCTCTCAACCGTAATAAATTAACGAGTTCGATATATTTTCTAATATTTCCAAACAGTTCCACGTCGCTATCCTGCGCGAGCTAGACGCTGGTACTAATGTCCTGCTCAACTATAGTATAGCGTGAATATAAATCAGCGAGGTTAAGACAATTGTTATTACAGGATACTCATGGATAAAAACAACACCACGCTTAGTGTCGCTTGCACATTGTGCTGTTCCACCTCCTTTTGTGCACGTGCCATAAAATTTTGTATATTATGTGGCAGTTGTAATAAATATCTGACAGTTTATGGCCCAGAAAGGTGTCATAAAAGTAAAAGATGGAAAGGTCTGAAGCTAACAACGTGTTAACAGTCTCAATAAAATATCAAATGGTCTTGTCATAATTGAAATGTCGGGATATGTGAACATATGCTTGAATACTTTACCAAAGTACTAAAGTAAGAGGAAAAGAAACATTTCGTCTCCGGATGGATTGTGTTGAACAAGCACAGCGACTAATACGTAAGCTTTGTCTTGGGACGCCTCTACCCAATAAGCAGGACGATTGTTTTGAAATATTGGTCGCTGAATGAAGCAATGGATCGAATTAATTCTTTTCGAAAGGTATGTATGGCGAATATGAACAGTTGATTGTATTACAACCGAACGTAGGGAAGGAAATTAATCCTAAGTTATTGATACGGTTTATGGCAAAAGTTTCTTTTCTAACTTTATTCAGAGTATGGTAATTAAATGATCTTATTACAAAAAGCAAATTTATTCATTTAATGCCCAAAGGAAGGAATGGATACCCAAAGAAATACGCGTATTTTAGGATCAACTTAAGGGTTGCGTTCTAATCTACAACACGAAGCAAAATCGAAGTAAGACACTCGTCACACCAGGTGTGGCTGAAGGCTCCATTCTAGGTCCAGTCTTGTGAGAAACGTCTCTTATGACCAACAGCTATAACACAAATAACTGAAAGCGTCGTGACTAACCGTCTATGGAGATGACGTTTTCGCACTGCAGATGATATTTAACACAACGCACAATTAGGGCTTAATGCCCCAATCCCAAAAGTTGTATGACCACACAGAACTCAACACAACTCGGGAGAAAGCTGAATTAATCATTTTGCAAGGAAATCGTTTCCTTCCGCAAGGACAATCGGTGTTGCAGACAGTGAAGTTAAACTATCAGTCAACAGTCCTCAATCCTTATGGGTACAATATCCAAGAAGGCCTGTTTAGAGATTTCATCGGTAGACTAAAGGCCAACGTCAGTGTTTCGGTCAAAATAAATGGATGATTCTTGATTATCGTTTTACAGTGAATGCTCCAATATGAAACTGTAGCATACTTCGAAAGACTCGACAAGGATGAACACTCAGAACACAAAGAATAATCTCGGTATCATGTTTTTTGTTGGTCAAAGGCGTGATGTCTCTCGCCTTCAAGTCCAGTTTGAGGACTAGAACTGCTAGAACGACTAGAGAAAGGAACTACTTCCAAAGATGTATGATCATTTCAAAAGCAGCCAAACAAGCAACCTTTTCAAAAAGCTACAACAACCTTGAGAGAGCTGAACGCAGAAATGACTATAAACTCAAAAATGATCTGAGGCTTTTGATAAATTGATTAATATTATTTGTGAGTCACAGATTTCAGATTGCACAACCTGTATTGGAAAGAAGAATGATGCTTGTCACGCAATTTTTGCTAATGATGTTAGGAATAGTGAATTTGCGTAGACAGGTTCATCGAATAGATGCTAATACCAGCTGACAGGTAGATCCAGGTTGTCAATTATGCTAGGACTATCCTTAACCAAAGAGGATCCTACTTGATGGCTAGTGGACGGAAGTAGAGCGGCTTTTTGTCTAGTTATGAATATCCTTCTGTTTTTCTGCTGGAATAATAGAGTTCTAATATAAAAATAATGAAATTCCTGCGCAACCCAATTTTACCTGAACTCTGACGCGTTGCCCTCATTTCCTAGACAAAAAAATTTCTAAATCCTGTGAAGCTTCTGACCGAATTTTATATTTTTTACCGAATTTTAACTACAGACCCTTGAGACTATCCTTAGGACATTATCCCGTAAGACTACATCAGCAGCTCTTTCGGAGCTTCAGGACATCGGTCAAGCCTAGGAAGGGCATTCGCTAGATTTTTTTGCAAGATTTTAAACAAATTTTCTTCCTTAGCTGTGACTGTCTTTTAGTAATTCTTGTATCCTTTCTACTAACGATGGATTGAATTTATGTCTTCAGATGACTGCTACTATAATTTTCGTTTTCCCGCTGCTGAAAGCTCTGTTGTTTTCAATGGAAGTCGTAAGAGTGTATTCTTTGATACCCAGGGGTCTCTTCTTCCTGGAACGAGAGACCAGAGTAATCTTAGTTGGACATGTTCGAAAGTATGCGTCCTGGTTAGCATATAAATCCATTTTATTAACGCTGTTATGAATATAATCATATGATTAACACTCATAATGTTTAAACACAAAGGATGTTAAGCTGTTTGTTATGTAGTCCTTAATTTCGACCTATTTTTTCTTCAAGGCTATCCTCGCTTATATTTGGTGCAACAAAATCTATGTCCAACGTAAGTTGCCTTTTTATTTTCCAGGTAACTTTCCAATGTGTTCAGAATGCGCTTACGATGATAACGAAGAATAAAATAACACTAAACTTCTTTAACAACTGGATCGTCTGAGTAATTATGGTCATAATTGCAACTTGGTGGCACCTTGTTTCATAGTCAAATTCATAGTTTTATACAGTCTTCTCACTGTGAACTGAATTCTTTTGAACATTTAGTTGGTGGTATATGATTGGTATATTATTTACTAATTAGGATACTCCATAAAATACCCTCCATAAATTGCACAAGGCTTCGATGATCGAACATATAATCTCAAGGACTTTCAACCGATCGCCGTGTATGGAAACGATAATTTTCGATAACTTTTACTCTTTTAAAAGTTGTATCTTTCTGAACAGGAATTCACTTAAATCCATTTGCAATAAAGTGGAACACATACACATCCATATGTGGAAGTGCAATTTGTGGGTGAAAATCGATGAAGTAGAAGTCACACATAATTCGGTTAAATGGTCCAAAAATTTAACCGCACAACAGAACACCTCATTAAACTCCATCTGGAGAATGATGAATGGTTTATACCAGTATTGGGGATGATAGCTTCTAACCAAATCCATAGAGGATAAATGATTTAGTGTTGTTGTTTTTATGTTTTTTTTAAACAATTTAGTGTTGCTGCTTGTTCGATGGGTGAATTTGCAATCTATCCTATATTACTCGGAGAGAAAATTTGAGTTAAAAAAATTCTTTAAGGACATCTCGAATATTCGCCATTTTAATTGCCATTCAGGACGACCATTCAATTATGATCCTTCTTACTGATTGGTAAAGCATGACCAAAAGTAATAACTGGCTGCTCCGACTTTGACCTGCGGATAGTAATGTAAACGAAGTCTCAATAGTAGCCACTGAATCATAGTGTTCTGAAACCAGGCAATCTACACATATACTCATGCACAAATTCACACAAATAGGATACCATTCTGTTTTACTTCATTGATGTACAACGAATGGGGATGTTCTTCAGTGTTGCAGTTGCTGTAAGCGATTTTAATTAAGAATTGATGACCGGAGGATATTACAGAAGTGGTTTACAGCAACCACTTTTCTGTTTCTTTATTGATAATGTTCCAGCGTCCACTACATCACGTAGCATGAAGCATCCTTTGTAAAATTTGATGGAAGCGTTTTGTTGCTTATAATCTTATTACCATTTACGAAAAAAGTGAAATTTTCAAATCATCGACCGATGTGGGAAAACTTATATCAAGCAAGCCCGGGGCACATGATATGACTATGATATAGACTATGATATGTTGGAGCACGGAGAAGTTATCGTTAAAGTTAATAGTTGGGAGATAACTAAGAAAATATTAAATAAGAAAATAACAATAATAGTAAAAATAATAACAACAAAATTTGTTTTTACATTAATTGTTATTTATTTCATTAATTTAAGCATTTATGTGTTTTTTTTTTTGGTTTCGAAGACATAGATGCTCTGAGTGTTGGATTGCCAGTGATACCCGGACTAGCAATTAACCACCCTCCCCTGTCACACCGAGGACGTAGCCTGGAATTGTTTGTCACATTACCTCAGACTAGGCATCCTTGGTCTCGTCTATAATAATTTGATTCGAAATAAAGCGACTCGGGCCTTCACTATAAAGCCATGGAACCATTTATTTATGGCTAGAAAATGAAGGCTTGGTTCGCCAATTCACCCACAATTCCCGGGTGAAAATATGAAATCAGCAAGTGGTCTCGTCAGGATTTACACATTTTCTGGTAAAAAAATTGAAAATACCATTACCCGCTGCAAAGTTGGCTAAGATAGAAAGAAAAGTCAATTCGCTGGCGGCTCAGCCATGCTCCTAAATTAAAGGTTATTTCATTCATTCATTAATAAAACGTGATAAAACGTTATAGAGAAGCGGTGTCAACACAAGGCTCAGGTAGCATGATTAACCAGAAAGTCTACAGCGAAAAACCCTTATTATCCGTTCTATGAAACGAAAACACTTCTCTCAACGAATGTTTTTCAATCTAGATTCAAATAGATGGTCCTTGTGATCCACATTGAAAAATGTGGTTTGATGAGTTGTGGTTCAAGCCAAATGTTCGGTCTGTCGAAAGATGTTACGTCACCCATGATTCTCCGAGAATCTGTACTTCGGAAAAATCATAGTCCAATTTTTTGACGATGCTTTCCTTGCCATCGATCGCACAAGGTGGCTTTGATTAAAAGAATAGACATTGTTAAAAAGATTAAAAGCATTTACCTGAATTTTCAGGATCCTCTGTTGAGGGGTGCCTTTTGACATCAAGCTATCCAATATCAGAAGTCTACTTGGTGCCTTACTATTGAGCTCATTTGGTATGTCTTGTATCCTAGCGTTTAATGACAAGCTTATTGATTTGTGATCCATTGTCAAAATAACTTGGTTTTCAAATCCAGCTTAGAGATTTTTTTTAAGATGGAGTGGCCAGAAAATATCTCCAATTTGAATCCAATAGACAAATTATTAAGGATCCCGCAAGTTTATATTACAGACATGAGATCCAAAAATTTTTTGACATCGGAATAGGAAGCGACCACTTTACAAATTTAATTGAATTCGTGTCCACGTGAGTTATCTGTATAGTCCAATACTAAGGCGGCGCAAATAAATACCCCTTATATTTTGATTATAACCTCTCCTAAGTCAAACCGGAATAATTTTACGGATTATTTAAGCTTTTAACAAAGTGGTCTCTTCAATGAAATCTTAGCCTTTTTTTAAAAAAAACGATTTTCCTACTCAAAATTTCGAAAAAAACAAATTCGAAAATTTAGAAGCAAAATCAAAAAACATCAATAATAATTCTAAAACACAAATGATCATTTTCGAAAAAAATTGGAAACATGGTTGCCTGGCTTTCAACGATGGCTAATTTTTATACTTACCATGCAGTGATTATTGATGTTGTAATCTAGGGTTACTTGTCATACCTTACCGAAGCTAAATTGGCACTTAAAACTACAGAAGAGACCAAACTTTTTGGGTGTCATAAGCAATGAAAAATTTGTGCGTTCACCTTTCAGCGGAAAACTTCAGCTTCAGCTTTGAATTTTCAAAAGCATCGGACTTAACTCTACTTCGTAACGTTTGAACCCACAACATCTGTGTTTTAGCACGAATAGTTTTCAATTATTGCGCTTACTCGCAGCCAAATCCAAGGGATCAACTATGACCCAAATTCAATTCATCGTCTAGAGAAAATTTCGAATAAAATCGTTTTTCTGCTGTCTGTGCTCCTAAAGATAAAACGACTGCAGGTACTGCATTTGGCATCCTTAACTTTTCATACTGAAATTTCGCCATGAAGAAATGTAAGCAAGCGTTAGAAATGTCAGTCACTGTCAAAAAAAAACCTACGTGGATAAGGCATGTTCAAAATACATAAGCACATGAGGTTAACGGGTAACTCTTACTATACTGATCTGGCAACGCAGGTGTCAAACGATTTTGGGGCAAATTTGAATGCAGTTTTTCTTAAATTTTATTTTTAGTTTTCTTTGGTTAACTTTGGGTGATGTATTGCCAAACGTAAAGTGCTCAAAAAAAATTCAGGTTCCGGCTGAATGTTGGCAGTATTTGCAGGTCATCAAGTCAATCAATAAAATTAATTGGCTAATGACTTTATCCTGAATTTCAAAAGAGTCCAACGGTAGTATAATTAAATTAAACCTTTTAATATTCCTGCATATATATATATATATATATATATATATATATATATATATATATATATATTTATATACATAATACATATATATATATATATATATATTATATCATTCTAATCAACATGCATTCAGCAATTATTTCCGTATCCACAATTTTTTTCGCAAGAAACATCATCTAGGTCGTCAATGCTCCTGTCCACAACCTTAAATTGCTGACCCGGTTGCCAATACAATATGAGCCGATTGTAGATGTATCGGGAAGAGCAGGAAGCTATAGGCTAGGGGCATTTACATTTTAATGGGAAAAATAACAACTTCACATAAAAATTCATGAAAGCAAATGAATAAATGATTGATACAAACAGGATAACTTAAATTATAGAGTTCAGTTTACGCTCATCATTGAAAGTCTTCTCTGGTCTAAATTTAAACCTTGAAAACAGACCATCCTTTGTGTGCATATTCCTTTTTATTCAATGCGAGTCTTTGTTATGGAAAAAAGCTACTTAGCTGCTGTAAGACTGCTTATTAAGACCAATACGTGATCCTTGTTAGAAATGAAGCGAGATGGAGCATTTAAAATTTCTCGTTCTATTTGGTGTTCGTTTGCAGAACACTGTTATAAATTCAGCCTTAGCTTGTTGTGTGTGGCTTCAGGATATAAGTAGTAATTGCTGGCGATGTGTTCCATTTTCTATGGAGGAACATACCAAAATTGTTTCAAGTCAACAGTCCTTTCATTATGATTGTTTGGATAATTTATACAGAAAGGATCAAAAGTTTCCAAATGAACGGTTTGGTACTTCAGCTTGCAGAGCTCAGATGAGTTCAGGTTTTAAGAATTCGTTACGTTGACCCATAACTTATATCAGAACTTCACTAAAGATCTAAAAACGTATTACAAAAACAAATTATTTTTCAAAACGAAACTTGTAGTATGTCAAAAAATCAATTAACATGCATTTGTTAATTCAAAACAATGTCGCTATGTCGCATCGTTCTTGCATTCTCGTATGAATATTTAAAGTAGGAATTCGGCAAAAGGCTCGTTCGCAGTTGACACACTTGAAAGGCGTTGGCATTTTATGTCCTCGCGTATGTCCTCCATATGAATTGTAGCAAGCGAAAGACTCGTTACAATCGCGACACTTGAATGGGTACTCTGCCTTATGAACTCGCTCGTGTACAATTAATTCGCTTTGATGGTGAAAGTTTTTATCACCGAACTGGCATTTCACTCCTTTCTCGCGACTATGCACCGGCATATGCAAATGAAGCTCTTGTCGCGCGATGAAGTCAAATTTGCATGTGCGGCAAAGGAACTTTGCAAGGTTTCGAGGATCTAATCGATGTTTTGCATGAAAGCTGCGAGCAGTCTCCTCACTTGTCGACTGTGAATATGCTGAGAGCTGAAATATATGTAGTTCCAAGGATAAGAGTTGATCGTTTTGAAATATTGACGACCCACTTCATCATTCTTATCATTCATCTTTTGTGTTGAAGGTAAAGCGTGTGTACAGTCTTTGCAGGCTGAAGATACCCGACAAGAAAATGGTAGATTGCATTTTGCGATTTCTGGAAAGTTAATAAGATATTCTTTGGATATTGGATGTTC
Organism: Stratiomys singularior; assembly: GCA_954870665.1. Classification (NCBI taxonomy): domain Eukaryota; kingdom Metazoa; phylum Arthropoda; class Insecta; order Diptera; family Stratiomyidae; genus Stratiomys; species Stratiomys singularior. The sequence continues at coordinate 3,440,680 of OX940881.1, read as the reverse complement.
GAGTTCATTAGCGCATATTTCATATCATGTGAATTGTTATCGACAGTCTTCTGGTTTCCTTTTTCATCGCCGATTGCGATAGAACTGCTGGTTAAACAGGAGAGGAGCACAAACAGCATCATTTCTGATTCGACAAATCCTGGCAACTGTAGCTGAAATTCTACATTTCAGTGGATATAGAAGTTCTTTGTTTCCTGGTGAAACATCCTCTAGATAGAAACATTGTCTAGTTTAAATTTCCTTAATCCACTTTTAGCAGCTTTCCGCAAAAACTCAGTGAAAATTTCAAAATATTTTTTGTTTTAGTTTGACGGTAATACATTTCCAAGTACGCCAATTTTCTATTCAGCTTAATTTTTTCAAAGGAAGTTCACATCATTCCTTCTTATATTCTCAAAAGAAAATGCAAAGTTCCATTATTTTGTAATTGCTTCCATCTTCATTACATTTTTGTGCTAGAAATAAAACACCACCTTTTATGTTTTTTTATTAACCTTGCGGAATCGATTTTCGACCGTGATCGTTCGGTCTTCATCAGCGATGAAGCTGATGAAGACCGCTTCATCGTTTGTAACATTTTGCTACAAAAAACCTAATTTGAATCAAGGTTTGTGTCAAAATCATGCTACAATCATGATGTAGCATAGCTTTGACGAATGGATAATCACATGATAACTTAATGAATAATTTTTATTCACTAAAAATGAGTAAGTTTCGAAGATCTGAAAAAACAATTTTGGAAATGTAAACAACTGCCACAACTCGACATTTCTTGATTGAAGGTTCGCCCACCCGGCCTGACAGGCGTCCCTCCTTTAATCCCAAAAAGTCAAAGCAGGCAAATGATTTTCTTAATAACGAGAGATGGGAAATCGCGATCTTAAATGGGTAGTTCATGATCAACGATAGATTGTAAACAAAAATCCAAACAAATTATTTATTACTGGAGAGCCGTTTGGATACTTATGTAGACAAGTTGTCACATTCGACTTTTCTGATAGAAAAGAGTCCTTTCACGAAAGAAATATTCTCCTTAAACTTTTCGAAAGGAACGATGTCTTTGTCTCTGGCCTAGGTTTATGATCCGTCCAAACTTACCGCAGATAGCGGTGGACTCTTTTGTATAATGAAATAAAGGGTGTTTACGGCTGAACAACTGCCAAACACTTTCCGTTCCAATCTGAAAACCTAAACTAGAGCCAGTTAGTTCACGAGCTCCTACACCTAGCGGTGCCTTAAATCTAGGGACAATTCTTATCGAATGATGCGGGATGAAAGGAGAGCAACCAAACTTGTAATCTCACTAGTACAACAGCTACGACTATTGTTACTACTATCACTACTACTACTTCTACCACTACTACTACTACTACTACTACTACTACTACTACTAATACTACTACTAATTCCATAATTCCACTACGACTGCTACTACTAAGAGGAGAAAGCAAGTGAGGACTCTGCTTTCAATTCATTAGTAAAGAGAACAATATCAACGTTCGACAAAGACCACAAGAACCTGTGCTTGACTAGATTTTCAGATTCGAATCCCTCCGACGCACCTATTGGCAGCACCCTGTTTGTGAGCCCTGAAAGTCTCAGCATGCTTGCACTTGAGCAAAATTCCAAAAAACGACTGAGCCTGATGGAATTTCAAACTTTTTCTTGAAAAAACTTCCCCACACGTATTTTGTTCTCCCCGCAGTCCTTCTAAATAACTGCATTAACATTTGCTACTTCCCACAGCAATGGAAATGCGCAAAAATATTTGCCATCCCGAAGCAATCCAATAGCGTAGACGCAGTCGACACTCGTCCAATATCTCTCTTCTCTAATGTGGGAAAGTTGCTTGAACTGGCAGGAAAAAAAGGTTGTTGCAGCGTGTCTCATCGACGTAGAGAAAGCCTTTGATTCAGTTTGGATCGACGGACTTATCTACAAACTCATCCAACTGGACTTTCCGGTGAATATTATTAAAATTGTTCGCACCTTCATGAGGGGACGAACTGCCTTTGCGGTGTCTGGTGGAGCTAGCTCTGAACCCTTTATCATTAATTCGGGGGTCGCACAGGGGTCCATTCTTGGACCCGCTCTCTTCAATATATTTACGTCTGACATCCCAGGGATCAGGGATGAATTTCAACCTGGAATCAAAGTGAATGTCTTTGCTGACGACTTACTGGTGTGGTCTTCTGAGTACAATCTCCACTTTGCAAGGTTGAGACTCCAAAGGTACCTGGACTCGTTAACATCATACTATGGAAAGTGGGGAATGAGGGTTAACGCCAATAAAAGCGAGCTGATTGTTTTCAAGGACCCACATCAAAAATTTGGACGTCGCACGAGGAGTATCTGTGACACAAGAATAAAGCTAAACGAACAGGTGGTGCACTGTTCGAAGCAAACCAAGTATTTGGGGGTAATTTTTGATAGGAACAACAACTTTAGTGCCCACGTAGACGCAGTATTGAAGAAAACAAGATACGCATAACATCACCTTTTACCTCTATTCAGGAAACAGTCATCAGCTAACAAGCGGGTGAAGCTACTCGCGAAAAAGTCACTTATCAGGCCTATACTATTATATGCGGTGCTGATCTGGCAGGCTACAGCGACATACAAATGGAGCAAGATAGGATTACTGGAACGCAGAATCCTTCGAGCTTGCACTGGGATGTATAAACGGGAGGACGGACGGCCCTACCCCAACCGACAACTGTACTGGGATGCAGCATTGGAACCAATCAACCTCTATGGCAAGAGGTTGATCGAGCGAGCGGCGAAACGTATGGTGGAGCATGAGACCACCACGATCAGCAATGCGGCAGACAATAGAGCGATGGAAGCAGCCAACAGTTAGCAATAAGTAGTATACAAGAAATTTACAAAAAAAAATCATTATAGAGTATAAGGAATTATAATAAAAAATATATATATATATATATTTTGTTACTGTAAGCTAAAATATGGACTACTAAAGGCCACATTTAGGGTGTAAGTGTAGAAATTAAGAAGAAATTTTAATATATAACAGCTTAAGTCAAAGAACAAATATATTCTAGTTAGTGCTGAACTCTGGGTACAGCCATTAGGCAAAACCCGTAGGTTAAGTGATAGGTTAAGACTAATTGTAAATAATTGTACATAACACAAAAAATTCACCCAATAAATTATTGAAACTTGAAACTTGAACTTGACTGCTGCTACTACGACTGCTGCTACTACTACTACTACTACTACTACTACTACTACTACTACTTCTTCTACCACTACTATTGAAATATTAATCATTAAATATTCAATAAATAGAAGATCAAAATAAATCATCAAAAAATTCTTTCTATCCACTTTTTTACTCATATTTCTATTTCAAGTTCATCAAAACAAATTCTTTTTCCCTTTAACGTTCATTAAAACATATTTCAAACTTCTCAGCGTCCTTCACTTACTTTTTGCTTAGAGGGCTTTAGAGGGCTACGATGAATTAATAATTTCTTCGATTGAATGCATCGCATTCCAAACAAATGAACATCCTTTGATATCAATACACAAGTGATACAAACGCTACTGAAAATCCTTAATATGATCCTATAGTACCTGTTGACAAATTCAACGTTTTTTATTTTTGATTTCTACCCAAACGACTACCAATGAAATGTTGATTAGAAGTCCTTTTTGCCAAAATACAAACACGTCATAATTGACAAACAATACAAAAAATACGTTGGATTGGAATGTTGGAAAGCTTTGACGATTCGATGAGATTCTATTTCCTCAAAACAAGGAGTATTCGCATATCCACAATTTTTTCCTGTTAAACATGGAAGCATTTCCTCACATAAAATTTACCCTTGCATGAGTTTTTTGAGCTATTTATTTAATGGTGACAAGTGAGCTGATTTTTATGCTCCTTTTTTAATTCAAAGTAACCAAAAATTTATTGAATCTTGGAGCACGTTTATAAAGCCTTTTTTGGAATGAATGTGAAAAGAAGTATTTGGGCAGGGGCAGGTGTAACAAAAATTAGCAAAGAAACTGAACTAGACACAATTGACACATGACAATAGTCGGGAAACGAATCAGACGTGATGGACAGTACACGATAACCGAAAATAAACAGAAAAGTTTACTGATGTTGAGGCTTTGGTTTTTTCTTTGCGAAAACCAGGACATCATTCTGACTAATTCTGATATGGCTGCATATATGATACTTCAATTAATGACTTTGTGTAAGCAGGTCGTATGAAATAGACACAGCACCTTGATAATATTAAGGGTTTCTAGTCTACTAGATAGCTTAAATCAACTGCTGCCAGGTAGAAAAAGGGAGCTCTTCAGTTCCTCCCTATAAATAAACTATGTATAACAATTGCGTTAGACAGCACCAGTAGTATATCGGCAAGATGCTTGCAACAGAGAACTTAGGTGGGCTTTTTGCCAAAAGTGTTCGCGTTTTGACAATGACATCGAGTCGAGGGTAGACACTGTCTAAAAATTTCAGTAGATCAGCGCATGACATACGAGATCAGCTCGAAAAATACTCTGAGTGATATTAACGAACGCAGTTATTTCCAGTGATACTCCGCTTAACAACTTCTTTGCTCAGAAGGAGATAAATACGGTCTTACTGAAAACTATGATACTTGCGGAATCTTGTGGATTCTTTCTGTGAATTAATGCACCCAATGAAATGTTCAAAGGCACACCAGACACATAGAATCAGTCCAACGTTAGGGTGATGGTAATTTTTTTAAACAAAATTAAGGTGAGCTGTTTTGTTGTTGCAATAAGCAGAAATTTAACTGTCTTTGATGTCCACTGGCCCATACTGCATAGACATCATCTCTCTTTTTGGAGAATCAGCTGGAGCAAGAACAAGCTGAAGCAAGTGGAACTTGGCTTATGTCAAACGCATTAATGCAGGAATAACGACGTGCTTCCTCTGGCGGTTAGGCTCGGACAACTACAGCGTCTAGGAGCGTGAGTTGGTAATCGCACAATCAGTCACTGACTGTGTTACTTAGCGACCATTTCAGCTTCCGTAAAACCTTAAACAGAATTAAAAGTTTTCTCGCAACAGAACTGCAGAACATTTGGATATAAGCTTGCCTGGAAAATTTCAACAAGAATAATGATCATTCTTGTATTTGAGCACTGCTTGGAGAAGGAACTCAGATACGTAACTGCCAAATAAAAGATTTTTTGTTTTAGACGTCAGACTCTGCGCAAGTGTAACAAAAAAAAACCATTGCTGATACCGGAAACAACTAGTATTACATTTAAAAAATTTTGACGGATCGAAAATGAGCTAAGTTTGCAAAGAATGTATAATCTACTACAGAAATAGTAACTGTAGAAATGTAATAAACTATAGAAATCTAGTTTTGGGAAGTCAACATATTTATGCAGGTTATACACATTTTCAAAATTATGCAGGTTATACACGAAAAATTCAAAATTGAAATGTTTGAATTGTATCCTTTCGCAAATTTGTTTCCAGAAGAATTTCTCCATACCATTCAGATGTCTTGTTTTTATTATGATGGTCGAATTGAATGAAAATGTACTGATGCATGTTTGCGAATACTTTCATTTGCATGCTGAACTGAATCAGTTGTTAATTCGAAAGTTCCGACAACTTTCTAATGAATATGCTTGAATTGGGCAATTATATGAAAATCAATATCGAATTTCATTTTGTCGGTATCTGCTTGAGGTCATCAAATACTACGCTTGGGAGCACAAGGATAGATAGCTCTTGGCATTTGTTTCCAATCATATTTCATAGTAATGTATTCAAAATAATTGAATAGCATGATTTAATTGGGAAACGAAAGATTTAGATGAATTATTTGAGTAACCAATAGTTCAAGGATTAAAAACTTAGATATTGCAAGATAGGAGTAAAATTTTTTGGACTTGAATTATTGCAAACAATTCAATTATTATTTCATAGAATAGTAAAAGCAAAATGAAAGCGAAAAGAAAACAGACAAAAATATTTATAGCTCACCAGGATGATTTCATTGAATTTCCTAATTTAATTATTGAAAAAAAGCATTTGAGTGCTGATGGTTTTATGTTAAAATTAAATTTCCCTTTTATTTTCGACGGTTTATTTGCAGAAGCACAAAAACATGTTGAACAGGCGAGGCCATCGAAAAATAATTTTCCATGATAGCCATGCCAACTTAAAATCTCACCATCAATGTAAATTAAATTCATTTATCCTGATTCTCAATAAAAATTTCATTTAACAATTAAATGCATGAGAAAATATGGAAACATTCATATCGTGTTTTACAAATGCTTGGACAAGTTTTCACACATTGTATTCGTTTCTGTGACGTAAACGTATAAGGAGGATCTCGACTTGGTAGGCATAAAAATATTTTTCTAATGTAAGAAGGAGTAAGGAAAATCCCAACTCAGAAAACTTAAGTTTCAATACATCGCTCTTTTTATTCGTCCTGTGCCCTGAGGGTGACACACTAAATTTTAAGTTGCGTTTTCCAATGGATTTCAAGAAGCTTCGGAAAAACAGCAGAAAAACAAAAATCAATTAGATCATTGAATTCATCGGGCAATGTGAATCTGCCAAAATGTCCTCTCGCACATTATGAACTTTTCGCGAGGAAACAAGTTACATTAAGAATGTAGAAAGATGCCACAACATATTTCGGTATTTATGTCAATTTTCATCCTTATTTATCATAAATCGACAGGCTCCGTCAAATCGGTGTTCTTAACCATTTCAGTGCTAAGGATTTTGGGTATATTTAATTAAAATTGCGGTAATAAAATCCGATTAATTTATTACATATTACAATGTTAATTTTTGACTAACGATAAAAAGCAAGACTGAACGCAAGAACAACCCTACCCCACCGGACGCTTAACGCAGACTGACGCAATCGTCGACATAACGACGAACCGCGCTCTCAAGGTCAAGCGCGCTCGTCGCTATGTCGACGATTCGCACCACATTTAAGAATGACCCATTTCACTCACATGTGTTTAACGTGATCGTTTTCGTCGTTGAGTCAAGCGGTAGTTTCACCTATGTTGTCCAATAATCTGCTTGTACCTTATAATATACAGTCGTCATCTCTCCACACGCCAAACAACCGGTCATCTCGTTTTTTGGTGATCTATGCCGATGGTGTCACCTCTATTACAGGTAAATATGCTGGTTCTTGTCTTGATTTGTTGGTTAGGGCTTGTTCCATATACAAATGGATACTGGGGTACCTAATTTTATCTTTCTACTATTCAGGTATGATAAATGGGATGGATCCTTTGGCTGATTGTGTTCCGGTCTTATACATTATTTAAGGGTAATAAGGGTAACATTCCGTGCCTTGGCCGTCAACGTCCTGTGGCGCTAGAACTCAAGCAATTTCACATTCTCCAAAATTTTTTCTGAACCCTCAACACTAAACTCCAGAAAGTCTCGTAACCTTCCAACATTTTCAAGGAAACCAAAGAACTCTAAGGCTGCACATGTTTGACTTGAAACAATAATACGTTACCTTATCCCAATCATTACGAATAAATTCCATACTCTCGATCAAAAGATAAAATATCAATCCACTATTACTCATCCTTTGATTTCCTTCTGATCTAAAACGACTTCGTTAGCAATAATTACGTTTACATGCATACCTTGAAATAGCTGCAAGGACTTGAATGCGATTTAATGCGGTCAGTTTGTTATAAATGACTTTCTTTGGATGGTCTTAATACTGAAGCTAACTCTCAAAGCCATACACTATCCTTTGTGCCAATATTTTCAACCAACGGCTAAGGTGTGGACTGCCTGAGTATATATCATTTGAGTCCTTAGTTTAATATTGACATTCTGCAGGTGACATTTTCATTGTGAACAAACATTTTCAGTTTATATTGTGGCTGTTGTCGGCAATGCTTCGAAGTAAATGTATGTACTGGGAATCGAAGTACGATAGTAGCATAGTGAGTTGGCTGGCACTCACATGTCGGTAATATCCTGTGAAATTCAAATTACATTTGTTGGTTGGATATGGATGAGCTTGCATAAGCTGTAAGCTTGCATACATGCATATGTTTCGCTTGTTGACCATTGCGTAGTTTCATTCATTGGCTTTCTCTCATCCTGGAACTCATACATGCTTGAGCTTTTTTTTTTAAAGTAAATTTTCGGCTTCAGCACAGTTTTGATATGTTTTGTTGTCTTGAAATGAGTTGGGTCGATGTTAAGAAGCCGTTTACATTTAAATCTATCAGAAAATCGATGCGGTTCAACTATGGGACATTTGTTATATGACAAAACGCCTTGTTCTGGGTCATTCTGACTGGACTATCGATGGTAATTGAGCAGTGGCCAGAGTCTCCAGCAATAAGTTAGCAGACAGGTTGAGAAGAATTAGCAACGAAAAACACAAAAACGATACAAAGACACATTGGCACAGACACCAGCGTGCTTGCAAATATACTAAAGTGAAAAATAGACTGATTCCTCGACAAAAGCAAGCCGTGAATAGTTAATAAGAAGCGTGTCCAATTTGGACTGTAGCGCCTTTGAAAAGCAGGAAGAATTGTTCCCATTTGAGAAGAAACGATGTGTTGCAAAGGATCGGCTGCTACGATTTTGAGTGGCCATTTTTCCGAAAAAATCTTAAATCACAATCACCATAACCAAGAGACCAAGACCATAGTTAACTATAAAATCTAACCAGAATTATTTAAAAAGAGGACAAAAGAGAAATAAATAAATCGTATTTCATTATAAATGTCTAAAACGTTACACCGTAGTTAGTCCTCGCAGGAGACAAAGTGAGATATTTCAGTACAAAAATTACTGTCTCGAATGCGCATTTACAGAAATACAAAAGAAACATTTCTTCAAGAACATTTTGTTTCTATTGTAGAAAGTTTCCCAGCAAATGAGTTTAACCGCAGGTGAAATTACGTTATGAATCGTTACCTTTCAAGTCAAGTGTGTCAGTGGTTCGGCGAAAATGAAATTTACTTCATTCACTAACAATAAAGCAAAAAGTTGGCAAACTTCCCTAGCGACATTTCATTCATTGTCTACCGAGTGTTCGTTTTGTATTTTCAGCGCGTAATATCCCCTAAATGACTCAATTACATGTCTAAAGTGCTTTAAAATCCTATTTTAACGCCCAACATGCCATGCACGGGGGTGTTTCAGGCATTGTATATGTGTACGTAAGCAGGAGTGCTGCTTTTTGACTTAATAATACAATATAAAATTTAGCGAGTACCAACTAGTATGATACAGTTGACAAGGGTGTCCACGCCACGGGTGTTAAGAAATAAAACAGCCTTGTCAACCGCAATATTACAAAGGAAGATGCCTCTTACTTTATTTGCTCTCGCAGTGGGTGCCACTTTTCCGCCAAAACAAATTTCAGGAAAATTCCTTGTATTCATGTCAACTCATGGAAATGTCGCATTCGCATTCCACTCGCGTTTTTTGCCAGGAGCACACGACTCACTACAATGACAAGGACTTGCTGGATTTTTTGTTTGTTTGAATTGGCTTAATATCTTCTAAGTGTACCTTCCAGGAATTGGGGTTGATGTGTAGGCAAGTGTTATCGCTTTGAAGGAGTTTCGAGCGTGTTGATGCTATGTGAAAATCTAGTCGCTCTCTTCATTTGAATCAAGTATCCTTGGAGCGTTTTGAACTTCTTAGTCATCAAATATGTTGAACGAATTGTGGCTACAGTTCCTTTGAAATCAAAGCAGTCATATGTGCCAACAAGTCAATCAATAGTTATTTGGAAAATTCGTTGAAGAAAAAGTCGTAAACCAGCATGTAAGGAGGTCGCATCCTTTGAAAAACGGCGCAGTGAGCTCAAAAATATCATCAAAGTTCGTCAGATACGGTAAGAACTACTCACTTGACTGTACTTGCTATAATTTTGAATGAATGTAACGATTGTCGCGAATTATAAATTCAACACGACCTAAGCTGATGCTCAAATTAGAGGACTCTCCCTTTGAAGTCGTGCTTTGAACTAGAATGTCATATCCATATTTCACTTTCCGAAAATACAGCCTTCATCGCTATAAGCTGACTGTAATACGTGTAGCATATTAGGTTGCTATAATGAGGCGGGACCGTGACTATCGCTCGTATGCGAGTATTTCGAGGATTTTCGCATGAGAGTAATTAGATATGAGAGTTTAACAAAGCATTGACATACGTCTGTCACTAAAAACTAGCAGAAAATTATTCATGCAAAGTTCCCCGCATATACAAGGCGTGGCCAGTTACTTCTGTGCTAAAGGATGTGATTATATCATACTAACAGTGAGTGATAAAAATATACGTTAGACCATCAACTTTCAATGCATTATTCCATTAATTCGAATTTCATGCTTCATTCATGTTCTTAAGCCTAAAAATAACATTCCACTCAAAAAACAACCTAAATAGGCAGGGATGAACGCAAATATACATACTTTTGCTTGACAAGGAGAGTATTGCAGACCAATATTTATTGAAATTATCGATAACTGGTTTAGTCAGCTGGGAAAATCAAGCCGATTTCGATATTTGAATCCTTCCAATCAAGAGTGAATAAAGCTCAGGTTGAAGTGAATACACCGTTCGGAGAAGGGTAATACTTCGTCATTTCTTCAAATATCTGCATAAAGAAGGTAAATAATTGCTTTATTATCATCAGGAAGTCCAGGTTCAGTCCACGAACAGTATTTAGTTTCCCATAAAATTCCGAGATAACCTGAAAATAAATGCCTAAGAAAATTCTGCTTCTCATCCAGAAACGGTCCTCGTTGATGTTTTTGCGAGCTCATGAAGGACTTGTTTTTGAACAATTATTTATCATGGTCAAAGCTAGTCAAGTCACTAATAAATATTTTATCAGTGAGTTACTAATAAATATTGAATTAGGAGGTTCCTATCCTAGGTTAAAAGATCCTATAAAATTTTGATACACCTGAACACCTGAACAACACAGTTTGAATGGTGATTGCTCTAGTGCGTTAGTGATTACATTGAGTACATGAGCGTCGAATTTTAATTTTTATTCCTAGGTATTTAAAATTGTGGCCAGCTAGGAGAGCGAGTTCACTCAACATGTATCTAGAGAGCACTGGTCATTTGGAAGTTGTTTGAAATATTAATCCATAAGAATAGAAGCACACCACTGGCAGAAAGTGGACTAATGTGGACTAATCCTAAGCTCATAATCCTGAAGTGATCCATTTCACTGGAAAATTTCAAAACCATTGACATATAGGGGGCAATTACAGGAGATTACAGAAAGAAGGTCATTTATAAAGAGAGTTAAGAGAAGTGGTCCAAGAATGGAACCTTGGGAACATCCGCTGAAGGACAAAATTGAATTGAAGTTATACTGTTGATACTTACACAACAAGCTACATTCAAAGCAATAATGATCCAGAAATACCAAGAGCCTCTGATTAAGGACTAAGCAGATGATGAGCCACAGTATCAAATATCTTGCTCAAGTCCATGAAGATCACGTCGACTAGGAACAGCCTTACTCACGCCTTAGCAATGTCATTCTTGATTGCATTCAAATCATTAGTGGTAGAGTGACCTTTAATGAAGCCTTGTTGCTTAGGGGCAATAAATGATCGCAACCCAATAAGAGGCGATTGCAAATAGTTTTGGAAGTTTTGGTAACCAGGTAAGTAAGAATGATAGCTTGTTTCTAATGAGTAGTAACTACACTAGTAGTGAGAGAAGAGAATTGACCAAAGGGTACAAGAGATTCCTCAAATATGTTTGGAATGCCATCAAGATCAGGACTTGTATACGGATCAATGGAGTTAATGATTGTTTCAATTTTGGTAGCGTCAGTGCAAAAAAAGAATGAGGGGAAGAGGATTTTTGAAGGCGAAGTTGGGTGGACAAACAGTTGGTATAGAGTCAGGAACCCATGACATTCCCATTTTGTTCAGTTTAGACTGGAAATATCCGTGCCCACAGAGGAACTGCGTTAGGAAGTGATAGTATTAGCCATATTTGTAGCTGAGTTACGATCTCAGATCAGTTAGTCGACTCCTAGCCAACTTGTGTCGTGTTTCATTAAACCGCAATTCTTGCCACAGATTAAGAGCCGATATTCGCTCCTCTTGTGAAGAATCCTCTCATTTTTCATTACCTGTTTCGTAGTCAGAATTACTACCTAAATTTTCATAGCGCTAAGCTTATCCCACGGTCTGTCATCAACTCGCTCACTCAACGATTTACCATACCTAGTCCGACTTACGCCTGATCCAGCGAACTTCCAACTGCTTGATTTTCCTCATAGTTAAAATTGGATGTATCTTTTGATCATCGATTCAATCTTTGAACTCGGTGTGGCTCTATCTTGTGATTGTGCTATATCTAAATGCTATCCTGGTTGAATGTGAACTGTACTTTCAATGAAAAGTAGGAATCGATGACGACAGCAAAACCCATTACGAACAGGAGACGTCATTACATTGGTAACCAAATATTTATGACGACTAGAAAAGAACTGACCGCATTCCCATATATAACCAACTTCAAAATAATGAAGATAGTTAAAACCCGGCCAGTTCCAAATTAACAGGAACAAAATTTGAAATTCGTGTTGAAATAAAACATGCAAGAAAAGCTTATTCACATGTTTGAGGCTAATTCTTTTAGACATAGTAATCAGACCGTAAATTTTCGCTTCATAAAATTCTAAACCTATATCCTGCTGAGTCATTATTTTCATCGTCCGGTGAGTGCTTTTTATGTCGAATGAACAAGAGCTTACAAGTTGTATATGTGTGTGTATATTGGGCGGTGTGTATACTAATTTTTATCAGAGATTCCAATGGCTACACAAGAATTCCGCTTAATCTTTAATTTTAGGATATACATTCCCTGTTTTTTACGACTTTTCGAAAAAAAAAAATGCCATAAAATCATAGGTCACGAGTATTAGCTTTTATTATCAGCTGCGGACTCTTTTCTCAAGGGTACAAAGTAATAAATGTGACATAAAGCTGCAATTGAAAGCAGGCACACATAATGTGTAAGAAGATTTCAGGATAGAATGGATACGAAACAGCTTAGGGTTGTGGATGTTAGCATTTGTAATCACTAAGTAAAGCTTATCAAATGCATTCAACGCAACGTTATAACATTTAAATTTTTGATAAGGTTCCAGGGTATCAAGTCCTCAAAATCTAACAGTTTCCCATCATAATAAATTTACAAAATTTGAGCTAGCAAAATGGATCTCATTTCAACTTTTTTGATTTGAATGATTTCCAGCAATTTCAATATTATACTTCTGGACAGTAAGGTTAAAAAGTGAGTCTTTATCATCATACAGAATTATATTTCCCTCTTTTTTTTCGTCCTGTATAAGGTTTAGACAAAAAAAACATATTCCTACATTTCAAGAAACGAAAATATCTGCTTTTAATATGCTTCCTCTTGCAATCCTCTCAAGGAGTTGTCATGATTAGTTTTATCACATACACACACATCGAAAAATAGGAAGGTCTAGTGAAATTCCGAATGGTTAACTTTACTGCAGATACATCATAGCTCTTACGATCCTGTCATCACTCTAACGATAAACGTAAGCTATCCGAATGTAAGGAAAGTTTTAATTAGTTTCAAGACACTTCGTGCCTTCTACTCGGGTAAACTATTCAAGAAAGGCTCATTCATGGCATTTTAAGTGCATGAACATTATAATGATTCAATTCAGCGCAGAAATTCATAGAGCTTTTACGTTGTTCTTTCCATCGAAAGACAAATAGAATTAGCTAAGAGCCGTGTTTTTTGTTCTTTGTCGGAACAGTGCTCTATTTTATTACGGAAGAACTTAAAACTTTTCATCTGTCAGAATATTGCAAGTTTTCAACAGTGCACCAAACATTACTAAGTGCATATAAAGTGCATTTATGTTACAAATGTGTCCATCAAACTCTTTGTCTTACTACACTTTGGACAGCACCACGCGTCAATGGCTTATCTTTGGGTTGAGTTTTGAGAAACCTTCATTCGCAGAATACTCAGGCTTAATATTCCCTTCATAACTAACAGATTTTAGTTGCACAGAATTTTTATTGATACCGCGATGCATTGGATATATTCTGTAGTTATCACCTCCTAGATCCAGTCAGCAACGCAAGTTCACGAAGATAGATGTAGAGAGAGAGGGATGAGAGAGAGTCGAGTTTCTGTATCCAAGAAATGACTCTAGGTGAGGTTCCCGCCACCACAAAAACCTCTAGACACGGGACGAATGGGCATTGTAATCTGTTCTTGGCGGACGTGGTTTTTGTAGAATTTGATAGGCTAGAATTTAAACACGCATCGGGGAGATTGTAGGACTTTTTTGAAGGTCACATCATCCTATTTTTGTCAAAGTAGGTTCAAGTACTTTTTTTCTGTGTTTCTGTGTTTTTTTTTTTGTGTTCGCTCACCAGCCAAATAGGAATCTCAGCAATCAGCCATAATAGCAGGTTGAAAAAATATCATAAATGACGTAAAAGATTTATAGAAGTGATACCTAGATTAGAATAAAATTTCAATTCTACCAGTGCATAGTGCTGGCAATTACTGGTCCTGGAACTTTTTAACATAATTTCTAATAACCATCTAGAAAACACAATCGTTGTGATTTGCGAACCACTATTATATATATGGTTAAGTCCTGCTACCCAAGTTAAAGACTAAAACTCAATTGTCGTAGTTCACGGCACGATAGTGCCCACTTTATCGTTCACAAACGAAGAATTTCTTGATAAAATTCTGGTCACTATGCGGAATCCTCTTTTTCGTTCCACAGATTATTTTATCAATTTAGCTCCTATTCCATTGCACATTGAATTCAGGATGCAAAAGTCCTCAGAATACAGATTCATATGCATGCGTATATGCACAAACTTGGACCCGATTCGAACTGGACAAAACCATAAAAGTTAGACTAGTAAATTTGACCAAATGTAACAACTTCGATAACAAGTTCCGGGAAACCACTTTAATTCTACATTTAAACTTGCTTTGGTCACTTAACAAACAAAATTAAATTATCTCGAACATGTCTGTGAGGATGGGGCGTTGGTAGGCATTACCTAAGCAACTTTGTGTATGAGTCCTTGTTACATCATGTAGTTTGTGCTGGCTTCATAGCATCTATTAAGGTTCAATTCAACTGTGGTTGCACAGAAAGTGATACTTTCAATCTTATCAATTTTCTAGCCTTTTGCATCCTGCAAGCATCGCAAAGAACAAATAAATCTGAGCGCTGTTACAGATAGTTATACTTCAAATTGAATTTCTTATTAACCAATAAACAACTCTAACAGAAATTTTCTTTGAATGTTTCAAGTGTGTTAAGAAAATAGCTATATGGGCGGTTTTCAAGAGGATACAAGATTTTGAACATAGTGTCAAGCATATGTGTGGTAACGACTTTTGAGCACCACACTTTTCATCGGCAGGAAAGCTTCTGGAGCGATTCGGAAGAACATTCGGAAAAAGGAAGAAACGTGTGATACAAAATATTTCATATTTTTTGAAGTCTTAATAATGGAAGTTCGCTGAAATGTAAATATTGCGAAAAGGATTCATGGTGAATCCCAGTCCCATTTTTTGGCAACCAATAAAAATCGGTGCTTAAACGTACTCAACGACTTTCTGCTCCGGAAATCACAAATAAAAATTGTCAAACTAAGACCATAAATTTTTCGCAATTACCTGATTTATCTGGTCTGGCAAGATTCTGACTGTCTGGACTGCTTCCTAGATTTTCCTGTGGGTCCTAATCCCGCGATCTTGTCTGCGAATTCTTCCTTGGTTGTAAATTTTTAAGTTTCATAATTCAGAACCTTTGATTTGGCCAAAACTTGGCATCGATCTGCTCACGCTTCGCTCCTAGGAACCGCCCTGTAAATGCATTAAGGTTTTGTTTTTTATTTGAAAGTATTGGCGTCAAGGTTCACGTCTCTACACCGTAGCGTAACGCAGACGTTATCAGCACTTTAGAACTTTGTTCTACTGTAAATATGGCTGGCGTAACGCAATGGCACCACAGAAAAGAGCCTCCAGCTAAGATAGCTTTTATCACCGTCCTTTACCAGTCCTAGACCAAGGTTATACAAACTTGTGCATAATTTCTATTTCTCGTTCCTTACAAAGGTTAAGGATGGGTAATGCATTTTTCATAATTAGCATCGCTCACTCAGATATTTTATGGCCAAAAGATGTAACCGAATAGTCAGTAAACTTGTATCAGTTGCTTGCGTCTGCTCGAGTCTCGAAGGATAACATTTCAAACAGCAGAAATATACAATGACCCCCATTTCTCATTGCCAGGTATCTTTTTATGACAAATATATTTGTGTTTGCCATCCGGCGGCCGAAAGCCGATAATCCTGGTCCACATTTGACTGAGAGACCTCTTCTTATTTATCAAGTCAATCCTCAAAAATCAAGTGTAATATTCTTTTCTTGAAATTGATGATTGCATCTTCATTTTAACTAGAAAAGTCCTTGGAAAGGTCCTCTTTTCCTCGAAATTACTACCTTAATGCTTTGAGGTAGTCAAAGAGCATTTGTGAGAATGAACAATTCTCAGAACAATCTTAGATCAGAACGAAACCACAGAACAAATCTAAACCACATAAATCCAGGAATATAACGAACAAAAACCCTCTTTGTGACAACTTTTGAGTTCCGTATAGAGCATTTTGAAGGAAACGTGGTGACTTAATGTAGTACAGTCAGCAGTGTCAGTGTAGTCAGCAGTGACATCTTCTAGTGTTTTTTTTTAGATTAATCTGAAAATGGGTTAAACTGTCAAACACTGTAGAATAAAGTGTAGAAATGCTCACTCGAAACTGAGAAAAGTACCAAAACAGTCTTAACCTTATGTTGCTCAGCCCCGATTTCTTCAACGAGTGCTTCTGTGAAGAAACTCTAAAAGCACAAAATCGTATTTTAAAAAAAATACGGCTGACAGTCGTACCATTGCGAACCTATCATTCCAATCCACCGCCGGGGTATAAAAGAAGTAACTGTTATCACTGATAACGATAACTGGTAACTGCCCTTTTATAGACCCAAGAACAGTCAGGTACGATACTTTGTCCGACTCCCTTCTGAAGCAGGAAGCTGGAGCAATTGACTTCTGTCCCCCATTTCACGTTTTAGACCCAAGGGTACATGCTCCATAGGCTCTAAGGCATAGTTACTGTGTGCTAAATTACTTAGCATACAGCAAGGCATGGTCGTTACTTTGGTATTCTTTGAAGTCTTTTGAGCGGAATCTTCAACCTTTAATAAGTCAGAAAGTCGTCAGGAACAGTGACAGAACAACATGCCGCCGTTCAAAGTGGTGTAATATTTTTTCACCGAACATTCTTATGCAAAACTGGTTGAATGTACTTTAGCAATATTTTCGAGACGAGTCCAGAGATAATAGTATTCAAGGATTGTGGTAAATGAAAAAGAGGTATATGCAAGCTGTACGTGAATCAACAGATCCTGTTGGTAATTGATGGAGCCGAAGAGTTCGCAATGAATCAATAAATTTGCTCCTTTTTGGCAGTAACTTTGCAAACAATCTGATCCGGAATCATAAACGTAGGGTAATAATTTAGGGACACTGCTTTTTGACTGCTTTTTTTGAATTAAAGAAATGTTATCAAACTAGGAATCAGTCTTGATTAAAATTCAAATGACTTTTTTGTAGTGTTTGAGATTATGTCGAAGCCATTTTCAGTCTAATATTTACTCAATACATTGATTAAGCCTAATAT
The DNA here is from genome assembly GCA_954870665.1 of Stratiomys singularior. Lineage (NCBI taxonomy): Eukaryota > Metazoa > Arthropoda > Insecta > Diptera > Stratiomyidae > Stratiomys > Stratiomys singularior. The sequence continues at coordinate 3,422,881 of OX940881.1, read as the reverse complement.
GATCGATTTGAATATAGAAAGAAAATTTTCGTCCAAGCAATCCATTGGGATGCAGACGCTGTAGCAACATGAATTGATTGATTATATTAAGTGAATATTCTCCGATAATTTGATTGATAAATTTATTAAACCAGATTTTTACACCTGAAGCTTAAGGCAAGGATATTACTGAACTTTAAATGATAAAGAGACGATAATCAATCATATGAAAATTGAAGTATATGACATGTAGCGTCATCATCGTCCTTGATTTGAACTATGGGTGATAAACTTCATTTAAACCGGTAGAGGTGGTTTTTTTTCATTTTTATGCATCATTTTCAAGTAAAATCGATCGGAGTAGATAGTCTTAAATCATCTACGCTAGAATTAATCGAACCAGTATAAGTTTAAGATGGTGAATTTGTCTCTGATTCATCAAGGAATTATAGGGTTCCCGCATATTTCGAAAAACGTTGAATATATTTTTAAAAACGATAATTTCAAGTACGTTATAACAAGTGTGTGTAACTCATGCGGACTAAGAAAAATTTATGGAACGTGAAATGAGAAAAAAACCCCGCATAGAATCTGTATCAGTTGCGTAAACTTTAATGGTAGAAATATTCAAAATGAATGCTTAATTAGATCTAATATAAACATGTTAATCTCTTATTTAAATATGTGGACAACTTTACAAAGCTGGAAAAAAACGGCCATGACCAAGGGACGAATCTACCTCGGAAACAATACATTTTAAAGGGTCCTGTTGATTTAAAGTCCGGAGTCATACAAAAAGAAATCGACCTTGACATATAGAAATCTAAAATTTGGTCTGATTAAAACTGGGGATACGAAACATCAATCTGAAATGCTAACTGGCTTTAAGAAGATTGTCCTCGGAACTACATCAAAGCCAGTCATATACATCGATGACCAGTGGTGACTCTGCCAAAAATAAGTTATATGATATATTTGACTACCGGTAAGCCTGCAAAATAATAAAGCAGCGGAAAATTTGGTAGGCCAGCTTCTTGCCGCGCACATCTGCCGACTACCAAGAAAATATTAACGCGAGAGTCCAAGAGCGTATGCCAGCAAGGAAACCCTCAAAAACTGGAATGGATTAATTGGAAGACAATCAAATTTTAAGGTAGTTTGAACTGAGATCGCAAAATCTTCAAATGGGTTGCAGAGCCTCGAAAACGACTAATCTTTGGAATAAAAGAAGAGGAGTCACCAAGTCAAGAAACAACACAATCCTTCTAAAGTTCCTACGCCTTATTTTTATATTTAATCAAAATCGGTCATTTGGGTGAAACCGCTGAATAATACCTAGATTAGTTGTTCAATTCCCCCTATCTGTTTCCGTTAACAAATATTTATTGAATATTTAAAGTCTTAGGGAAAAAAATTATGCACCATTGATCACGAGTATATTCTGTCTCCCCTCAGAATACTCAAGAAATCAGAAAATATGATATCATGACCTCAATCAGAGGTTTAAATTTGCAAATCATACTTTGTCACCTTTCCATTGTTCCGCTTAGTTGATGCCCCTTCAGCCATAAACGCTGCAAGTTATCCGGTGCCAAGTGAAAAATAACGGAAAGGTTCAATTTCATGCGTATCCTTTGACCTACCACCGAAAAAAATCCTTTGGATCTATACTCCAACCAGAAGATTGATTCTGCCTTCGTGCGCTTTTTAAGTAGATACGACGAATTCATATCTAAACACAAAGTCCACAATACACTCTGATTCCCTGGAGGACTACTTACCCTCATAATCCCAACCATGACCCGTGTCATGCATCTTTATGGCGAGGTTTGGAGGTTTTCTATTAAGTAAAATTTAGGTGTTTGACCCTTTGTACATTTGAATAATGGCACGAGACAATGCAAGGAGCGATAGAATGTTTCGCTTGTTAAAAAATTTGTATGGGCGGGAGGATGGACGGCTGCAAGGCATGTAATGGTCAGACAACATCAAATTAATTTTAGTTAATTGCACTTTAAGGGAGAATCATGTTAACCCAATTGATGCTATTAAAGGGGAGATTAAAGTCCCATTTTAGGTTGGAAATAATAAATCTTAAGGATTGCTAGTCACACTCCCCTTGTTTTATTTTACAAGTTTTATTTAAAGGATTTTTCTAAAAAAAAAAAAAAAATTGCATGATTTCGAAATAGGTCAATATTATCGAATCAATACAAAGTTGCAATGTTAACATTCCTGAAACGTTGGAAAAAGGTTCACGAACTACCAACCTTAGGTGCATGTCTGTGTGTTAGTTTGCGAATCTTTAACCAGATCTGCAGTCCGGACTATCAATAATTTCCATAGTCCTTCTTACTCCTTTGTCACCTTTAGCATTCATGCCAAATTTTGTATGCATGCATCTTAAGTGTGAAGTCAGTGAATGGAATGTAATTTATGACCGGATGAGACCTGCATTGCAGCTTTCCACACTCATGGTATTTGCTTTTTTCTTTGGAGTTCTGTTGCTTTGTAACGCGTTCGAAAGGACGAAACATAGCAGGCAAGTTATCGGTGCTGAAAGATAAATAGACGTAGATACTCTGCGCTGAATGTTAAAGCGTTAGGAAGAGTGGGAAAAATATGTTTAAAACACCATTTGCATGCATGCTATTCTCCATGTCTCCATATCCCAACAATAATAGCGACCGCGCATGATGCAATTTATTTGACACTTCTTTTGTTTGCTCTCATTATTGATATTATCAAATATTTGCTTCCTTTAACAGGATGAATACTTCAGGCATAACTAAGCAAAATAGCATTTTAAAAATAAACCAAACAAGTGGTAAGCAGATCAACTAATCAATAAGCATCCTGTTTCGGCTCCAAACTCTTTAAATTAAATCATATATTGCGCCAAAATTAACAGTCAAAATAAATGATGGGATATTGCCAACCTGTAGATCATGAAGAGGATCAACCGATTTACTTTGCTCTCAAAAATGCTTGAATGCAAGCGTCAACGACTTAATATAGTCCTCGATTGATGGCAATGGTTGTCGACAAGAACATCCTGAAAAAGTTTTCTCGACACTTTATCAAACTCCATGCACATGCGAAATCACATTTCGTTTTCCGACCAACGCTTACGTTCTTTGAACGAATTTTCCATTTATGCTGGAATGTCACATACTATACCAGTATGTCAAATAAATAATCCCTTGAAGCTTTACTATGTAAAGGTTTTCACTATTTCCTTTACAGATTTTCACTGCATTCACTGGTAGTTTCGGTAAATACCTTTGAATCAATTAACACTTGAATCATTGGGTAACCTGTCAGAATATTTTCCAGTTTTTTTTTTAATTCTCTTCTAACTGAACGGAAAAAGTGACAATTTTCAAAATTAATTAACTGACAATGATAAGGTGGATGTACGAATAATATTTGAAATCACTTAAATCTTGCTTTATCGGAGCAAAGCATCTTTTATTCAGATTGAGTCCACACGCAATACTGCAAAAAGCTTCTGGCTCCAAGCAAATTTGTGAAACCCTGGATTTAAGGACGGATGACTTCAGGATAGCGCCCAAACCAGTTATTCAAAATTTGGATTGCAGATTATTTTCGAGTTCATAGAACGGCTGGGAAGCTTATTTTTGCCGCAAAATGGTGTTCAATCAAAGCCTGAGTGAAATCTAGCAATATGTCAAAAGGTACGTCCTGCCACAAAAGTCTACAAACGGGATTTCTACGAGCTTTTATCTGCACGTCAAAGAATGCCTATAATTTTGTTCGTTTGTTAAACAATACGTGATAAAATGACACTGGTCGTGCCCTTGCTACTCTTCAAAAATCTGATCAAAGGGAAGATGCGAGCGTAGCATGGGTGCTATGTGGATGATACTCATCTAAAGTGTCATAGAATTACATCGATGCTGAAAGTATCAGAAAAAAATTTTTCAAATTAATCCCCGAAAGAAAAAATCCATAAGTTAGCTTTGTCTAAAAATGCCGCCAAAATTCCCAACCTTTTCCAATTTGTTGGTTTGTTGCTTGAGTCCACCAGGCTGTGCTTATTTGTTGTCAAGGACGCGTTTCGGCTGTATGCAGGCATCTGCAGCTCGTTATCGTTATATTATACCTACCAAATCAGCGTAGAGTTTTGTCATTTTTCAAAGAATGAAACCCAAAACTTACAAGAGAAGAGAGAGTTTTCACTCGTCCCAGAATTCAAAATCATGTTTTTTTGGCAACCAGAACACTCATTCTCCCAACCCTATACAAATTAAACGGGGTAGCCTTCCCTGTACTCTTCTAAATTCAGTGGCCCTTTTTGATGTCAAAATAAAAATTGCTGGTTTTGTATTAGCGTAAACAACTACAAAGTTTTTCAAACTGTGGAGAGCAATAGCGAGAGTGAAGGACATTGTCACAGTATGTCACAATTCTGCATAGTTACAACGATGAAAACTTTCTGGATTTTTCCCCTACAGAAATTCTAATCGGTTCGTTGAGACTATCAAAAATCTCTTTCTTTTTTTATCATTTATTCCTTTTAACAAAGAGTTCGATAAATGAACAAAGAATCTTCCGGAGAATGTTTTCAAAATAGACATGGGGCGTTTTAAGCTTTACCAAAGGCCCTAACAAAAGGATGCACATAGAAAGTCCTTGAAAATAGTGTTACTTAGAGTGCCAAGCCAACTGCTTATGTTGAAGTCAAGATTTTACACTCTTCTCTGTCGCAAACTACTCAAATTACAAGTTTTTAATTCATATTCGCAGTAAATCAAATTCAAAAATCATTTTTAACTCTGCCATTGTTCTGATTGGTACGAAAACATGTTGCGGTATAATATGATCCTTGCAATCTTATCATTGTCTATTATAACAAATGAAAAATCTTTTGTGAACCTTGTATATTTCATTTGCAGGGGTTATGTTTTATCACTTCGCTTTGTTTGTCTGAAAAAAAAAAAATCCTTTCATTCAAAATCCTCAAAAGCGACTCTCTAGCAATTTTATTGTACAACAAAACGAGTCCTGCATACACATTAACCACACTTTTTTCTTTTGTTCGAAAGGATTTTAATTTATATCGTCGTTCGGAAAATTAACGCTCTACCAATCAATTGCCACAATAATGTGTATTGAGAGGGGATCCACAACGTGGTTACCACTTACGATCTCCTGTGGACTAGCTATAAAAATAACCGTACTTCGAACTGAATATCCCTTGGAAAGCTTTAAATCCCTGCAGAATACACTGTGAACATCACTCTATGTGTACACATGCATGTACGTGTAGGTATATGTGATTTTTGCAACGAGTAGGTACGTAAGGACGACATCATTGGCGGCTGTAAGGCCTCATACAAAACATGCTTGCATTGCTAAGCGTGCGAAGGACATAAACAGTAGCTGCTTGATTTATAGCTGTTGTGCTATCATGTAATTGACACATTCTCCAGGCTAATAAAGAAATGTGTCCCTTCTGCACTTTACCTCCGGACACTTTATCAATGTTTAATGTCCGGATATGACACCACAATACAATTTTTCCTGATTTAAGTTATGACTTTAAATTGTTGTTATCGTTGCAATGCGGGGTAGTGGTTGGTTCAGGTGACGCAAGAGCTTAAGGAATAAATTAATGGTTATTGAGAAAACCGGTTACATGCTGTCAGTCAGTTGATTTAAAAATGGATGAAATGAAAATGTTACGTATCGAAAGGAGGAACATAAAATTTTATTGCAAACGCACGCTATACGAACATCTTCAATCTTGGACAAAAATTTCTGATCCCGCATCCTATTTGAAATGAATTTTTCCTGTTCTATACCATTTCAATATAATTCGAGTCTTATTTTTAAATAATCGGGCGGACTAAAATGAAATCACTGAGTTAGTTTCACCGAAATGTGATTTGTAATTGAAGGATCGCGAAATGTAAATGAAATGTTCATGTGAATGCAAGTTTCTTAATTCAAAAAACCATCTATAGCGGTTATATATTTTCTGCCTGTTGAAAGACTATTTACAGCCTGATCAGAGTACTCTCTGCATTATAAGACTTCGGAGATAGCCCCTAAACACCTCCCATGTCACCTTGAAAACCTTACCAGGTTCACAAACCTCCCATGTCACCTTACCTTACCTTACTATACCCGAATGGATGCTTTGGTTTACAGGGATTCCTTTTTCAGCTGAAGGGAAAGGATTATTACGATAGTTGCCTTTCTTCTCTCTGCGTACTATCGAACTATCGGATATGTTCGTGCACATTAGTTGAATGACTTCAACACACTGCATCCTTTAGATGACATAAAAACCATCGAAATTAGCTCGCGTGTTTGCCAAACAACTCACAATCCATGCCTATCACTTGACAAATGATGTGAGAGGTATCTTCTACGAATAACAAGTATATACATTAATTGAGACTTTATACATACACCCATATAATGTGAATTTTTTGACAGAGTGTAATTTGAGATTGTGATTGTCAAAGATAGCGATGTAATCATTTTGAAATGTTCAAACAGCTTTACTAGAAAAATCTGGATACTTTTCAACCTAAACATGAATCGCTTGATTCAGAGAGATTGAATTTCCTAGTCCCAACCAATACCTGAAACATTACAAACTAAATTCGTTATTGAGAATCAGGTTAGGAATAGTAAACAGAGAGTAATTTCGGGAGGGAGAGTGGTTTAAACGAGAGTTTTCGAGCGGTGTACGAGGTAGATATCTTCTGTCTGAATTGAGAACAGAATATGCGGCAAACAGCGCAAAGCGATGTTACGCCTGTGAAGACCAGTGAACATAGTTGACCAATTTGTTGGTAAGCCGGTAATCTTCCGCGATGCACTTATTTTGCCAGAATGCATAGGAATGTTTTGTTAACGTACAGGAGTAAAATCTATCACCATTTTGTAGCATAGAAGCTTGATAAAGGCCGAAGAATGGATTGCTGTTACAAAATCTAGATAGGCCTGCGATTATAATGTACATAAAAGTGTTTGAAAATTGTTGAGGTATTGAAATTTTTCGAGCTGTTTCACCATGGAAAGTTTCTGGCGTTGAGGTTCTCTTATAATGATTCGATCACAAGACACTTTTTCGAAAAGTGTCAAATTTTTCGGGAAGGTACGTGACTTTGACGTTTTACGTTCTATAAACATTATTACGAAATTTCTCCAGCAATTTTCTATTAAAAAGCTGTTAGGCAGATATGTGAAGTACATCTTAAAAAGCATTCAATTATTTTCCGGTCTCCTTGAGAAGGTTTCCTCATTGCAGCCGTCATAATAGACCACTGCAAACATTTGGAGCTTGTGCTTGAGACTGATAAGACAATAAAACTGGAGAAAATACTCTCGAAAATACTTGAAAAAAGCTATGGGCAATTAATCAAATACCATTATCATGGCTCGATTCTTTCTTGAGCAATCAATGCTGAAATCGTCCTACTGCTACAAAAATGTCAAATGACTCTCTTATGACTTTTTGAAAAAATATTGATAGAAATATAATTAAAGAAACACTCTTCGATTGCCGATAAATTGTTTAAAAAAACTAACGAGCCGAGCTTATTTTCACATCACTTTGACTAGAAATTAGTTTAACGAATCGGGCTCTCGTATCAACTTTGCAAGTCGGATGACAACACGTTTTGGGAAACTTCTTAAGTAGAATCTGGTTAAACTATTCACCAGTATCACGAATCATTCAGTTTTCCAAAAGAATGTCATTTGCTCCTTTTATCCCAAAGAAGTTTTCACCAACTTGACTACTTTCTAAACTATGCGACTCAATTTCCCAATTTTTTTTCTACTTTTGGACAAACTCATCCTTGAATTGTTGTTGACGTCGAGGAATCCGTAATGAAATTTCAAACATCAGATACTATTGTGATTCTATTCGAATGTGGGCTTCATATTGCAGGACAATCTAAGATTCTCTTGATGTCCTTGATATGAGACTATGGCAACGCTTGGACAGTGGATATCGTGTAAAGATGTGGAAAATTTTTGTTGCTACACATTAATGTTTTGATGTGGGTCGCTCAGCATCTCTCTGCAAACATGTTGAAATTTCTATTGGCCACTTGACACTTCGAGGGCCACTGGCCTTCAATGATAAGAAATATTGAAAATTGACCGGAATAAGTGTTCAATTTCAACATTCATGTTGCTGGAGTGAAAATTTCCACGAGGATAATTATTTGTTTATGTTTGTCAAATGTTCGGTGAGGACCCACAGCAAATGAGTATCTGTTGCTGTTGTCCTTGTGTGATTTTTTTTTATTTGTACTGAAACATTTTTTTTATTTCCACCTGAATATTATTATTCAAAGACTTTCGTAGAATTAATATGGCCAGTCCGTCAGCTCCATGGACTTTTTTGAAAATAGTCAGTTACCTTGAAATATCTGGAAGAGAACGAAGAGAACATTATTCGTTTGTCATATTCCTTTTGCTATGATAATAATGCAACATAAAACATAACTGAAGCATGAAGATTTTCCAGGACGATTCCAGTAGACCATTGAAAGATATTTGTGGAAAATTTTAAAATTTTTTAAGACAATATTTAATCTATTTAAAGTTTTATTTTATACTTACTTCTGTCATTTTCGAAAACATCTATTTTTGACATGGGAAGGGGGAAATAATACAACAGGTTACATGGGAGAACACAGAGATTTGAATGAACATTTCGACATGTTCAATTTTTCAATTGATTCAAAACTATAGAGGATACAGATTTAGCTGTCCTTTGATAGCATTCCTCTTCATATTGCATTGATTTCTTGCACCAGAAACTATTCCCCGTAAATGTGCTTGTCAGTTTATTCTTCAACATTTCGCCATGAATTTTAACTATGGCATTACCACCTCTTCAGGTTTCAATATTGGAGCACCTGCAATGGTGGCCTGAAAAGTTGCGAAGACGACAGCACTCTTCATTAAAAGCTACCAGATTCGGTTGCAAGTCTTCATTCAGGTACCAATTGTTGTTACACCATCGATTGAATGAGTCGACCTAAGTGTTTTTGTGAAAATGGAAAAATTCGAATACTGAGCTGTCATTTATTTTTAAAAGACGATACGGTTACGCTGTGCACCATTACTTACCACCCTTATAATGTGAGCAGCTGAGGCTTTACTAGATTGGCAGATGGTTGAGCGTAAAACGACTAAAAATCATCTCCTTAAAGACCAAGGCGAAAGTGGCATTTTTGCCCACTTATTTAGAAATCGCATGCACTGACAGCAGATGTTTGTCGATTTTGCTTGTTAATTTAATCTTTTTTAAACAGTTTCTTTCTTCACAAGCTTGCTCAAGATCTATATATGGTAAGATATATAGTAATATTTGGACCATCCTGCTCTATGATTTTTTTAAGTTCTCGGCATAGAATTGCTGGAGTTTGACTGGTTGATAATGTGTCATGGACGTTTTGCGGCCTTTTTGATTTGACAACTTTTGAATGATGCCAACTAGAAAACTCACGTCCCACCTATCCTTAAGCTACATCTCCAAAATAGTGCTCGTTGTTCATGGGCATTACAGTTTCATTACAGGTCCAAGCCTTCCTAGCTTCATGACCCTTTTAACTGAAGGAATCCATAAAACAAGAAACACAGTTTCAAATCAAGCGTGAAGGTACGTGTCACATACATTTCTTATCAATGCCATAATGTTCAGGAAGCTTCTGTCTGGGTCTGAGTTTCTTCCCGGTGAGCTATGATTATTAGGGCGGTTGCTTGTTGAGTAAATGTTTATCAGATACCGCAGGTTACCCCTCTTTATTGCCGCTAATAAGGGCTGCTGGTTCGAGCGTGGCGTAGGTCGTGGTTGCAAGAGATGTTGCTGGCTCAATCTATCACTTTGCCTTAAATGGAAGTATATACTGAATATTAGTCCTTTGAAAGCGACTACTTCGAGATTTTCTGTGGTGTTATTTTAAGAATAACTGGATTATGTAGTTCCTACAGATATGGAGGAAGGATAGGATATATGGATATTGGAAATGCCGACGCACATTCTACCGAGACCTGCCTGATACTTTTGGTTTGAGGAGTAGCGCCTTTCAGCTTGAGTACTGAGGTGTATGATCGGAGATAGAAACACCAGGTTAAAGTTAAAAAAAGGGTTATGATTATTAGCAAGCTTTGTCCGGGTATCCTTTTTTCATCGCATTTAAAATGTTCATTTTTGTATGTTCATTGGCAAAGTCTCATTTTGTGGAGATCATAGTGTTGAGTATGAAAATGCAGGTTCTATCGTAAATTCTTCTTCTTCTGCCAGTCCGTCTATAAGGTTTACATGCTCGCACAACATGGTGGCAACTAGTTTTTATATATGACCCATGCGGTGGGATACTGTCAATACCGAAGCCCTATAAATTATGGTTGAATATTTCCGGAACCAATTAGCACGTTCTGTTAATATTAAAGTGCCTTCGGAGAAAAGTCAGAGCCGCATTAAAATTCAGTGCTGAATCCAGGTTATAATTCCTAATTAAATTGACTCCTAGTCTGTCATCACGACTTCCCGGCAAATATTTTTTAAACATAATCCTAATAAGTCTCAGGACGAATTTGCTTCCCTTTAACAATTAAGTACGGATGAATTTCGGTTTATTAGCCTTTTGTTCGAAGACGGTTTTCACATGCTATAATTACTAAAGATAACAATCTACGAGCACATAAAACCTTTTTGTTTTAATTTATAAAATTACACGCCCAGAGCTAGAGACATTGATTTTGGTACCATGTCCTTGATTCGTTTATGTTTAGAATTTCAGTACGTGCATTCAAGAAAATTAAATTTAGCTATCTGTTCAACACATACTCAGATTTTGCTCATCGATAACATGATGTTTACGAAACAGTTTAAATTAACTGAAATTGTTGGTCCTTCGGGCAAACATTGAGGTTGTTGCAACCACGTTCGCTTACATACACGCGAATCATGTCCTCATATGAATTTGCTATCCTTGTTTCATAAAAGTTAGTTGGCAAATGACGTTGAAACAGAGAGAGAGAGAGTGAGAGAAAGCGAGAAAGAAGGAGGGGAGGGTTATTCTGGGAAATTCATGGCCTATAGTACTGCTTTGAGATATTACGAAATTTTAATGAGCATCGAACTCATTAAGAACCGCTTGATGATGTTCCTTTCCAAATGAAAATTATTAAACCAATAATGACTACACTGCCACTGTACTGATGATGTCTTGTTTTCAACGGAGGATATGTAGTTTGGTCATACAATGAACAAATGGATGTTGTTGTAGATATGTAGCAAGGATGATAACTAATTACGTGGATGGATATTTGTACCCTCTACGATAGCATTAAATAAGTACAGTTGATTAATTAAGGCGAAATAATTTTCGTTTACGCGACCACCAAATATTTGGCAAACATAACGCTCTGGTGGATAATTGCAAGACTTTTACAGGATATATGTTGCAAAATTAGATTTTATGTAAGTCATTCCAATTTAAGTTTCCAACTGTCTGAGTACGCCGTGTTAAAAGTGTTCTTTAGATATGAAATGAATTGAGGAAACGAGACCAAAAAGTTTCGCATAAAAATCGAGACAAAGCCGCAAAATCATGAAACATGTAAGCTGCCTACAAAGAAAATCAGGTAGCAATGAATATACTGCAACATATCCATCTTTGATTGCCTTGGACAAAGAAAGCGATGTAAAACAGAGGCGCAAAGCCAGATATCAAAAAACTTTTATAATTATGAAAAAAGATGAACATGCAATGGAGGCGGATAAGGTATTAGGTTAAGAACCACAGGAAACCCATTTTATACCTTCGCATGAAAGGAAAACCTGTGAAGAAACAAGCTCCCGCACAATTCTGATGGGTTGACTCCAGGCAACCTAAAAGTAAAAATATCAATTTCTGATTCCTGATTAAGAACAACACTTACAGAGGGCGCATTTGTTTATAGAATAAAGAAGTTTAAGATTTTTAGCCCCAGTTTATGAGCTAGCTCACATTGGACTAAACATACGGTAAGCACAGTAGAGTTTTGTAAGCTTTACACTGAGTATCGACCTAGTCAAAAAAGATCTGTCCAAAGCTAAGGCTGTTTCCTTGATAATATTTCCCATGATCCTTGTGGCCAAGGGTACCATATTCTAATCCACCAACTAAACGCGTTGTTTCTCAAAGGTAGAATCGTTTAAGCGATGGCAAATGATTTGACCAATTTAATGATCCGGGGAAAATAAACAATCAGGGGACCGTGAATTTTTAATCTTCTGAAGAAAAAAGTGTAACTTCGTTCATCTCCTGGTAAGCTGTGTCGGGGATTAATCAATTCTATCAGGACATTCTTCCTACACGTCGATTACAAACATACCCTGTAAAAAGTGGGGACCCGTATGTGTACTTGCTTCCGCTCGTCAGGATATCTCCAATCTCAAGAAAAATGTCCTTGTGATCGACGAATGACGAATATTCCTGCAGCGCCCTCTATTTCTGAATCATATGCACAATACAACAACAGACTCCCTAGGACATGTCAGGTGCGGGGTGATCCCCATGCAGATTCATCTGGAAGACGTGAGTCAAAAAACGTTTGATTCGCTTAATGGCTCTTGAAGTATCGTAAAGTTCGCGCTTCCTAGTACATGAGTGCCACACTCGAAGGAAAAATCTCGATCTGGTCCTTTACACTTTGAAGAGATATATGCACAAGGTAGACAATTATAGCATCAAATATATGACGGTCTTCCCACGAATACTCCCTTGTCTTTTTCTGAGTGGAAAATGATTACTATGTTTTTTCTTCATGTGGTGGCAGGTGTCACACTTGGCAGACGTGACTCTTGTCCTGAAATTGTTTTATATCGAAAAAGTTTGCCTTATGTCCTATTTCACTTCAGCAATCTCAACAAGGACACTGTTTTTGACCTCAGGTATAAGTATGTCTATAACAGGATTTTTGAACCAGTCCTTGTTCATATATTGTACCCACCAGCTTCGTCATTCGCAACATCCTGGTGTTAGCTACTGTTTCATCAAGCATCTTATGTCTTCAACAACTGCTTATGGCAGTAGTTTTTTTTCGTTTATTTGGTAACTTCCGTAGGTGTTACATGTTGAGCCATCTTAACTGGTTTCCGTTGTGTGTACAAAGAACTACCCACCCTTGGTAGGTAGCCTATGGTAACCTAGGTAACCTATCTACCCTTCCCTTGGGAATTCGACGTGAGGTATCTGATATTTCCATTCAGTCAGTTCTAAACGGCTACAAATTATCCTTCTGCCTGCAAAAACTGGACTGTTAAACACACTTTCTGAGGAAATCTGTTAGCGAAAATTTGTGAGTATTTGAAACTATCATCTGCCTAAGGACAGTACCCTTCATATTGTCCATTTTAAACAAAACGTCCTTATGCTTCAAAACTCATTGTGTGATGAGTTCAAAAATTGAACTCAAAAAGAACTCAAAAATTGTGATGCACATATTAAATATGATTACTTTAGTCAGTAAGACAGTTGATGAAAACGAAATGATAATCAGAAGCAGAAGAAAAGTTTCGATGTAATTCCTGAAAATACAGAAATTAGAATAATAAACTATTGCTGACTTTATGCTGCACACAAAATGTAAAGTTTCTATTGAATGGCGAGATGAACATTTTTATTTTGCTTCATAAAAAATTGCAGTAAAAGGACATGGCAGTTGTTGCTCAACAAGGACAAAAACAAGAGCTTGCTAAATCATTCGAGCGATAGAAACGGAACAGATGGCAAAAACAACGAAATAGTTTTCATTTCGCAGAAAAGTCATCATGTCCATGGAAATAAGTTTCAGTCTTTTCGAGGAAATCGAAAATCTTGAAACAAGTCCAACATAAAGACATTGACGAGTTATGATAGTGATGAGAAAAGTCAGATGTTTACTATTGCGGACCCATTATTCACGGAAGAAATGCCAGCAATATACACACCAGAAGCAATTGAAGTTCGAGCAGAAAGAAAGTGCAACAAAAGAGCTTTTACTTCAATAGTACCATCATTCAAGGATTATTTAGAAAAAGGCATGTTGAGATGAATTTCTAAGAAAATTTATCCAAGGATGGATTTATTATGTTTGCATATCAAAGCTGAAAGTATTTGAGTGTCAAGTATTCAGCAAGTTTACTAGTCAAAAGATTGAACGACTTAAATGGTGAAAAAGGATACTTCAGATCAATTTTGCAAAAAACCGGATTATGGCTACCTCATCTGTCAGGTGACCTTGCAAAGATCCTTTGCTGGCCCGAAATGCACCTGGAAGAGCGTTTCGTGGTGCGTTGCGGTTAGAAAATAAAATTCCTTTTCCATCAGAATATTTTCCCGGTAGCATGTTTGCGTTCTACTTCGTATATTGTAGCTCCATATACAGGATTAATGTGTGTGTAGCAAACACGAAACTCAATCCGCTACCCGCTTTTGAAATCCCTGTAACCCGATCAGCCTTTCAAACAGATTAAAGGTCAATAAACGCTCTCAGGAAATCGCTATAGACTCCTCTCCTTTATTTGCTCTTGTTTACCACCTAAACTATTTAAGTGGTAGCTTATGTAGCTCACTACTGCCGTGGCTAAATTAAATTAGCTGCACAAACATTTCACTCGAATATAATCAAAGATTTTGTTGAATATTCGGATACTCAATAAAATCAGGTGCACTTGATCCTGCCCATTAATCGATTAGTTGGCTCAATCGAGCCGATGTATTTACTTGTGTCCTCAAGGAACTTTCCGGAAACATTCTACACATACACACGTATCTCCGTTTCATCCATCGATGAAAATGTTACCAAGTAACACAATGGAGCAGAAAGGTTAAGAAATCCAATAAAACCGATTAGAGCGGAACCACAAAACGATAACGGCATCAGATTTCACTTCATTTTCCTCAGTGATTTCTAAGTTGGGCGTTTACACTAACAAAGAGTATGATAACATTCTTCAGCACAAAAATAGACGGAAGGATTCAAACGACAAAATTCAATAAGTGCTGTTCCGGTGACATTCCAACATCTTTTTAAGGAAAATGTAATGTCGGGATGTTATTGCTTTTCATTCAGGATTCAAATAAAAGTAGTGAAGAAAATGCATAACATTTAGATGTATTAGTGTTTATTGGGAATACACTTTTTCTATAAGAAGAACGTTTGGGATAGTCAAATTTGTATAAGGAGGCATGTTAGTTTTGCTATTGCAATTTTATTTACTCGGTGTGGAGACCAAGGAATCGACCAGTCCCAATAACAACCCTTTTAATCAAAGCCAAGTTTAACTCTTTCGAGATGGTTTCATCCAACTTTCATCTCACTGGACCCAGTGAATGCTTATTCAGTCCAATCTTACTTCGTTTTAACCAGCTGAACCAACCATTTTTACGTCTTACGACTTTTGTGTCCAAGGATCGACTGTGGATGCAGTTACGTTTGGTTTTCTATGTAGTTTTGAGTTCATCTCAGCGGTCTTGAACATCCTTTGAGGCTTTGTAGTTTTTGAAAAGTGACTGCAGTGCTGACTTGCAAACAGAAAGGACATATAATTTGGCGTTCAGCATGGGAAAAATTCTGCTCTGTTTCCCTCTCTTATCCTGTGAGCGATCATGATGTCAACTACTGGTTTTGTTGCATCCTTTCCTCTCACTTGAAAGAAATCCTTTCCATGATTGTGAGAAACTGGAGATTGACCATTTTCTCACGGATTCCTTCTTGGTTTCAGCTGAGAGGAGTTGGTGGTCACTCTATGCACTAAGCAATTGAAGTTGCGTCATAATGTGATGCCTACTTCACTGACATGGCACCGTGGACGTAAATCCTGGCTATAAGCATGCAACGACAGGCGGTCGAACTGCAAATGTCCTTTATTCGAACTACTCTAAGGTCATATAAAACTATTGGAAACAGAGTCGTCAAGTATAATTTTGCAATTATTAAAATTATTTTTCATGAATTTTGAAATAATTCTTCTCTATCGAAAAGTCGATTTCGAAAAGATTCCTTTGATGCTGCCTTCGTTTTTCCCTTATTTGTCAGCACTCGGGAATCAATTTTAAAGATCTCATAGCATCCTTCTTATAGGATTACATTTTATCCTCATTCATGCCTTCATAATCTGCGGTTGTCGTTTGACTCTGCGGCTCTGCGATGTCTAGACGAAACGAGTGAGTGACCGAAATACGATTGCCTGATAGATGATTTAACCCTGTTTCCAGGTTAACACTTTTAAATGTTCAAATTTCCTTACAGTTGAGCTGATATGGTTGACAATAGTGTGGAGATATTTGCTTGAATGATAAATAATAACCAACATGTAGATGTATTTTACATTGAGATTTCTTTTTGAACTTTGTTTCCTCGCTCACCTTTGAACTGAAAAAGGGTAAGGGGTTCCACTTATCTACTCGAATAATACAAAATGAGCAACAGGAGCAAAATGAGTGTTGACTTAAGTACTGTCACTAATCATCCGATATTCACAGAAAATAAATAAATTATATATTTTTCTTTTCGGAAGCATATTTTTCATGAAATACCTGCGGAATTTAAGCTTAGGTCCCTTTGTATTGTGTTTTCATCTCCACCAAGGGAGACGGAAGCCACTACCATCAGTGGTAAGGAACCCTAAAATTCCTGTCGATTCTGAAAAAATCCTGAGCAATGAATACATTCGCGCTCCTTTGAACGCAAGATCCTTTTTTTCAGCGAGAAAAGGCGTGTTGCTAGAAAAGAGCCATTTCAATCTGTAATGTCCCCATGTACACAATCATGAAATTCTTTTTTTTTTCCTCTGAACCGCTCCACCGTAATGTTCAGCAAAGGCTGTTTCAGAGCAAATGTTGTGTAAACTAGATGTAAGCAGGGATTCATTCTTATGTTTTAATAATCACTACATGCGTTCTTGAACCAGAAAAAATTTACGAAATCATCTGAGGACTTTTTTTCTTAAGTGTCAGAAAAATTGACCAAGCACATCAGACGTCCAAAAGGCACCGAAAATCACCTCAAACATAGAAAAAACACAAGTAGATTCAGATTTGTACGGCGTTTTGATGCAAAAGCTTTGGGGGAAGTATTCTTGTTTTCAGCAAAAAAGAAAGAAACTTTGTCAATCAAAATAAAACTCCGCTTGTTTCGATTAAACACTAGGAGTCTGTTCGAAGTGTCAGCGCTGATTGAAACTTCGCCATAGCGTAAGGAGCTGTGCCCCATCGCCTGGTGGTAAACAAAGTCTCAGTGGCCTGATTGGCGGCCCCAGAAAGTTCCGTCGAACAACATTCTCTTTGTAATGAACGCTTGCAAAGGGGTCAGAACGGCAAAAAAGCTCAAAGCTGAGGCGTTTCATGTGTTGTGTTTGCAAGCAGCACTGTCACGTCGGCGATGGTTTTAGCTAGTGCGAGAGAGGTGCTCGCTGCTATAACGCCGAAGGCATGGTTAGATTGATTATTATCTGGCATGATTTGTCTATGGTCAGAGACACGGAAAAGATTAGTTTACTGATTTCATTGATATTTTGGTCCTCAATATTTCTTTTTTTATTATGATACCTGTATTCCCCTTTTATAAGCTTACTTTTGAGTAGAGTTTAGCCCCTGGTAGGCATGTCTTCAATGCACAAACACTCAACGATAGTATATCTATTGATTTTTCCAATAAACAAATTTTATCTGTCCATCCATCCAACCATCCCTTCAAGTTAAAATCAAAACAACTTACTATCAAACATCCTTTCAACATTTGCAAACGTAAAATATCTATTGAAAGTTTCTAAGTTTATTTTCTTGAAGCTGATTGAAAAGATTTGATTTACAGAAGGATCTAGCAAAGCGTATCTATTGAAAGGAAATGATGTACATGCTACAATCGATTGAACCTTTCAAGGAAAATTCACCAAATGACGCAAGTCGGCAGGTACAAATGCAAGCAAAAAGAAACCAGGGAAAATACTCAGACTTTGAAAATGCGCAGACCGTAACGGCAGAAGGATTCGACAGAAGGATCTTAGATGTTTGAGGAGTTTTGTACGTACACTTCGACTTGGATGAGTTTTGGATATGTTTTAAAGAACAGAAATTTTATGCTAGGAGTAAAATGCCTAGAGTAGTAAATTTTCGAACTGTTGATATTAGATTAATGCAATATATTGCGGATGTCCTTAATTCTGCAAGACTCTTTCTTTTCCTGGTAAGTAACTTTTGGTTTTACTTTGAATTCCTAGCGGAGTTTTACGACAAAGATACTATATTTGCTAACGCAAGTGTATTCAGGATACATGCTTATTCATAAAGACAAATATCATAGAGGACAAATTAACCAAGCCAGAAAACGAATTACCTAGCCCCCAGAGAATATCGTGCCCCTGGGCACTTTATATCAAAAATAGAAAAGGCGTCGTATCAATCTACCCCCACGTTGACAAAATCATTCTCCCACACAAAGATCTACCATTTGCTGCTCTGAACGTTGAAGGGAAACTGGACGTGATATCGCTTCTAGGAAGCCTTCCCACTATGGTTAATCTCTCATAAGATGTTACACAGATCCATAAGGGAACATGCTAAAATGAACTTGTCACTTTCGCAACACTTTCTATTATCCAATCAACCGAATACGCGGTGTCAATATGTGAGATGAATTTTCTATCATCACGCAAAACTCTGAATCCTGCCAGTGAAAGGCCAATTCCCTTCCGTCGAGTCCTTATTCACATGAAACAAGTTGCTACCTTACAAGTGGGAAGACACGTGACTACACGCGTGAATTCATGAACAACCACTATGAAGTTTTCACAAACATGACCTAGAGAGAAGTTAGTGCCAACAGCTCGATAAGAGTTGAAAGGGTCATGCCTGAGCTTTTTCACTCAATTGACGTATCAATTAAAGCTAGGTGGGTATCCTGGAGAATTATTCCAATGCCGAAGCTTTTCTTAAACTTTAAGAATTTCCCTGGGTTCCGTATTTCATACTGTTCCTGGAACAAGGAGACTAACAATCCATCCAGAGAGAATCTCTCAGAGAGGAAGTGAGAGAGAGAGAGAGACAGGTTGGTTCTCTTGAAGTCATTGGCTTAATATACAATTCAGAACTATCTGTTTAGTACAAAACAGGGTACAATATCCGTCATATGAAATACTAGAAAGCGATGCGCAATGCAAAATGTTTCGACCAATCTTTCATAAAAAGGTATAGACAGTGACATATAAGACAAGAAGAAAATGTTTCGTATCCTTACAAAGAAGGATGGGTTTGGAAAGGATCATTTTTATGGCTAGTGGAATGTAGTGTTCCAAAATGAAAAAAGAGCCATTTTCAGGAGCAAAACGATTACTATGGACAGCGCCAATAACAGGAGTAACGATTGAGCACTGAACTCATAAAAAAATAAGTTCCTGAGCCAGCATCATAACTTCAGTTTGTAGTAGAACAAAGAAGTTTTTAATCCTCCAATAAGATGACAATTCTATACAGCAACATGCATTTTGATGTCTGGTCTGAATTATTTTGAGACCATCAAACATATCTACCAAGAGATTCTATTTTAAGTAGGGAATGAAACTTACATCTTATGTATCCTTTATCGTGTAC
This sequence comes from Stratiomys singularior, assembly GCA_954870665.1. Taxonomy (NCBI): domain Eukaryota; kingdom Metazoa; phylum Arthropoda; class Insecta; order Diptera; family Stratiomyidae; genus Stratiomys; species Stratiomys singularior. Next base: position 3,403,283 of record OX940881.1, on the reverse strand, counting down.
TTGTGTTGCGGGTTAGTAGTTTAATATGCTGGTGTAACTTCGAATAGGAGGAAAAGAAAAGAAACACCATAGTTTATTCTGAAAAATTAATGATTTCAGTATAAAATTCTGTTGCCTCATCAAATAAAGTTTTCCAGCAAATAAATTTTAAAAATTTTTTGTAAATTTAAGAAGAATATAAAAAATTAAATTCAAAATTATAACAATACAGTAGCAATAAAAATTATCTTAATAATAACAATAGTAATAATATGAAATTACGCGTAATTGTTGTCTTAAATTATTACAATTTTTTCGCAAATGAAGTAATATCACTAATTTTGCATTTTTATATGAAGAATAATCAATTCCTATGGGATAAAATATTTTTATCAGCATCGTTACTCCAAAGATTAAATATAGCTGGTAAAAATTTGATAATAACATAAAAAAACTTTTTGGCATAAGTCATTTAAAAATTATTTGTTTATTTTTACTGAAATTCAAGCTTAAAAATTCTTGTTAAGTAACTCAATTAATAAATATTTAATCTCAGAACAGGTAAGACCAAAAACATGTATACTAAGTAGTAATTTGGAATGAACCTATCATACTTGGAACATTCACGAATTATATTAAGAAATATTTCTATTCAGACCTCATCTGACAGTGAGATTTTATCCAAAAAAAGCGAAAAAATTAATAATTGAAAATGTTTAACAGATATGTTGCCTTCCGTTTTCTTGACTAATTTTTGTAACAAGTATCATTTTATATTACGACAGGACATCAGCATGCCGAGGACTTGGAAGCTGCACAAAATGCATGAATTCCAAATGCTAGTCAAGCAAATCGATGGCTGATCTTCAGAGTGGATTTTTTAAATCCCCAAAATCCCTACAGTCTACAAATATGTAAAACTGGAGTTCCGCAAGGTTCGTCTATTCTCCTGATTATCGCAGATACAATTAAATTATCATAATCAATAAATATAGCTCGATGCAGACGACGATGTCCGCAAGAAAGCTTAAACAGGACGAAAACATTCTAAGAGGACTTCTCATTTATCGCCTCATCAATGTGTCATTGGAATATTTTCACAAATGCAAGGTTTGGGTTGATCCAAATAACAAGCATGCTTGTTCGGTCACAAGGATAATGATCATTTTCACACATAAAAGTTAAATTCAAACAAAAAGAATACCGGAACTAGCTGCAACAACTATCGAAGGCAGTTAATGTACGAGCAACAGTCAGTATGAGTCGAACATGATTCTGGCATTTTTGCTCTGACATTTAATCTTTGGTCTTGAAATAAGGTGGCGCTAACATGCTTTGTAACCCAAGCTCAATAGTTAGTTGTTGATCCATAACAACAAAAGTAAACCTAACGACAAAAGTTGAAAAAATACCCGACAGAATTGAAAAGAATTTCGAGCTGCAAAGCCACAAGCTGGACATCTTATTCTGAGCCGCTGAACAAAGATCGGGCACATAGTAAGCAGAATATTTCCGCTGTAAGCAACTATGGGAGAAAGTGAACTTATTCAGTAAAAAATCAACTTGTGAAGAAGTTTAGAAGGGATGCTGTTCTTACGTAAATCTCTGCCAAGCAAACCTGCCATCTAGAAACGATTTTCTTGTAGCCACACGGAAATTTGTTAAACAAGCTTTGGAATGGTGAAACGACTTTCTTAAGGAAAACAATAATTGCTGCACCTCACTGTCATATTTTGAAGTAAATTTCGACACTAACGAACCAAGATCTCCCTAGTTTATCTCATGGACAAGATTGTTGCTGGCTCTTAAGTCCACGTTCTCATCTGATCTTATCGAGGCGACAATATACCACCCACACTATCGAGCTAAACTGTATGACAAAGCTTCCTTAAATCCCAAACGAATATGTCCTAAGCACCATTAACTCCACCGCATATATCCTTTCTTCTCCTACTATGTATGTTATGCTTTTCAGGAATCATTCAATCTAATACGGATAACAACGGAAAAACCATCCCTCCCTACGGTGTGCCTTATATTTCAGTACTTAAACTAGTATTTGTTAGGCCAGGTTGGCCTTGGATCACTTAGGGGAGATCGTTATCAAAATCAAATGTTGTGTAGGAGAAATAACTTGGGTTAACCAGAATATTCAAAATGAGATCTCTAATTTACTTGAGGACCCAGTCTTTCAGTTAGGTTGTTACGCCAGTGATTATTATTATTGAAATCTTATGAAAGTGAACAAAGTTAAAGTGAGCTAGGGCAGAAATTATTTCGCTTTTTCCATATCGGCGATTTATCCACACATATTGCTACGTGGGTTATTTTTCCTTCTCATAAGTTTACAAAAACAACAAAAATGACTCGAATCGCGCAACCGCTGTTTTGAAGGTATGTACTTTATTGTCCGAAAAAGTCAGTGAGGAACAGAAACGTCATAAATCTCCGCTACTAACCCAAAGAATCCAATACATTCAATTTCGTCAATATTAACACAAGCAGTTTTTTTTTTTTGAATCCTTCAACCCATCCGTTCGCAATATGCACTTGCATAGAAAGACCGTTTTAAAGTATATTATGTGCATATCCTGCTTAAAATGTATAAGTTCAGAAAATAAGCACTACTATAAGCTCTATTCTCCACATTTGGAAACAACTCCACAATCTACTTTCCTTACATGAATGGATGCGAATGTATACTTACATTATTGCCCATAATCTACGAGTACTATGCGGTCCGGAAAACAAAGAATCCTTTCATGAGAGTATTTTTCCGGTATTTTGCATACATTCAGTGGTCTTTCTTATATCCTGTTCTTCCTCATGAATACTCGTGTATCATAATGTTATTGGAAGTATGTGAGAATGGCTTGAACCAATATGTATATGCATATTTGCTTTAAAATACTATTTTTTGGTTTGGATGCGGAAAGATGGTACATGATGATTTTTACATTGCGTTTTTGATTTTAAGATTTTATTTTCAGGGTTATAGGAAGGAAAACATATGAAAGCAGAACTTGATTTCACAGTAACATGCTCTTACTAAGTATACAAAAACGAATTAAAATTCGTAGACGGAAGGACAAAGGCAGTTAGATTTCAGGGTCTGCAAGGCACGCTTGTGGGTCTAGACTTTATTTAAGTTTACATTAAAAGGCTATGATTTATAGAGGGCTTTTTTATGTAGTTATTTTTTTGCTGTTAGTATTTTATCAACAGATTAGAAATCATGCAAAAACTTTCGGTTAAAACCAGCAAAAATTTCACTCAGCACCTTTATTCAGTGAGATGCATCGAGCAAACGCGTATCATGTCCTTTTGCAACGTAATGACCCTTTGCTTCAACACTCTAGTCACAGTGGTAATAAACGTCATCAAAAGAATGGTTGGATCAATCGATGAATGCATCAGCTGAGCATTTGATAAGGTCCAACAGTTAGTCATCCCTGCAAAACTGAGATTAGGAGAACTACTCCTTTACGAGACCAACTTCAGTCAAGGATGGAGACTCCTTACTCCTCGTATATTGGAAAGATGATTGTGGTTAGATCGGTGTCAGACTTTGCGTACAAAGGACTTTTGTCTGGACTCTATGTGAGGCATACGGATGTTTACTATGACATCATGTCTAAGAGGGAACGAGAAACAACATTCGCGTCAAAATAAAAATTAACCTTGATTTCTTTGGGTTTCTTGATATAATTTTACCGAAGAAACAAAAAATTTTCAAGTTTTTGGGCAAGCCATTCCCACGTTAAACAGCAGCTTTCCATCACACAGTTTCATACTGATTATCCTCACGTTGATTCGTTACTCAAATCTATTGGCTTTTGACATGGTCAATGAAAGGGTAGAACCTTGCGATGCTTACCTTTTTCATGGTAGGTTTCTACTCGCAAAATCGAATAGAAACATTGCATTTATCTCTTATCGTACCAAAATAAATTAAAGGACAGTGGAATAGATTTTGTCAATAGTATAAAAATTAGCTGTGTACTTTACAGGGAACCCCCAAGGACCTAAACTGTTAAATAGGACATAATATTTACCTTCGCTGAAACAAAATTTACCGAGGAAAAATGGAAAAGAATAACAAAATACGTCTTAAGAATCGTTGCAGACACGTGAAAAATTTATTTTAATTATTATTACTATATAATACTAAATTTAACCTGACTTAGATGGTCATCTTCCGTCTCAATAGGTATGTTCTTTCCAGAAAGTATAGGAAGTATATAAGTGTATCCAAAAATGATCCAAACAGCCTGTCATACGTGCAGCTGATTTTCCACAGAGACGGGCATCATCGATCGTTTGCCGGTTAAGAAATTTGATGAGGGAGTCCCTCTCAGAGTAATCACTCTCCCATCTATGCATCTAACTCTTTTGAAAGGTCTATCATCTATCTCAATCGTCTGTTTGTTTCTCAGTTATCGATCTTGGCACAGCCCTTGCAGCATCTTGGCAAACTTCCTCCCAAGACCAAACAAGCCTCCAACACTTTTCCAGCAGGTATTGAATGGTCAGACGCCAATTTCCGAGCACTATGGTACTATTTCTGTACCCGTGTCGAATCTCAATTGACGAGGAAGGATGTCCAGAGCACTCACCGTCTTCAGTCGACTGCTTGCCATCCTTGAAATATTTCTGACAATTAAATTTCGAGACTTACCAACAACGCCAGTTGTTTATAAATTTTTAATTTTAATAACATTCAACAAGTTGACAAACTGCTGCAAAAGGCTAAAGGATATGCTCCTGATCAGCTTGCATGGAATCATCTATTCATTTCCTTGTTTTGTCATACATTCAAATATTCAAAATCAACATTCACGTTTGGAGAATTCTTGATCAAACGATCATTTCAAATTACCTTCGGAGACATATCCTGGCTACACATATTATGTTTCAATCATGCAACAGCGAAAAACGAAAAAACAAACGAAAAGGAGAAAGGAAAACGGTTATTATTTGAGTTGCTATGCAAATTGGATGAACACTTTACCCGAAAATTCAATGGCAAACCTTTTAAATTCAAATCGCGATGTGGCTGCGAATAAAAAGAATTATAATCACATCCAGCATTCGGTGGATACTTCGCAAGTCCTTGAACTAGAACGAGGCCACCTTCGAATCGATAAATTTCATTTTTCATGCAAATAATTTATCAAAAAACCAGGATGCCTGGCTGCCTATCTGCCCTCCATACCAATCCGTTTTACCTTCAAATTTTCAGTCGAACAATTGCGAATGCTCCTGGAAGTTTAGCATCCATCATATACGGGTGAAGAAGTTTTTCGAGGAGCTTCCAACATTGTTATTTGCGTATATTGAGTGAACATATGCAACGGCATTATAAAACGCGATAGACGTGTAAGTAATGTCTATAGCTTGCAGGTTGTATATCATCGGAAAAGGTTGATTGCGTTCGTTTTTTTTTTCTCCTTTCATTTCTAGGAAGAAAAATTGTTAAAATTAAGTATCGCATGAACATAAAACAGGTCCTGTATGGAATCGAGTCACGACTTATGGCGCTGAGTAAATGAAAACTCATTTCGCTCTTGATTAGAGAAGTTGTGTGTCACGTAATCAATCAAGCCTGATTGGTGCAGAAAAAAAGACTTGAAGTTGTGAAGTATTTCCCTACGTGACATGAAAATTTTCTGTGTAGCGATTCCATGTCAAAAAAAAAAACAAAACTGAAATGAAACCGAGTAATAGAGCATCAGAAATCAGCACACGATTTTTCGTGTATTTCAAAAAGAAAATTGGAAAAATTTTCACTCATCCTGTTTAAATTCCCGAAAAATTATACAAAATTAGTCCTCAACACATAAATAAAATCATTGAAAACCTCGAACCAAAATGTTGAGAATGATAGAAAGAAATCGATCACATCCGGAAGCATGTTAAAATACGATTAATGCGTTGTAGTGATCCTTCTTCACTTTGTAATTTATCCAGCTCACAAAAAGATATAAAGAGACCAAATATTTTAAAGATCCTTCATGACTCCAAACGTTAGCTCAACGCCATTTACCCCACTTACCGTGTTTGTCATTTTCCTTTTAAATAATTTTCAATTTTATCTTATTAATGACCCTAATTTACTGATCCTACCACCTGTAGGCGGAATAGTTTGCAGCCCAAGAGGTCTAAGAGTGTGAATCGTAGCCAAAGAAATAGATACCTGCAGATCAAACCCAAATGGCAATGATCCCTAAAGGACATACATAACCAAGTATTGTTCTTCTTGGCAATCCTTACACGCTAGAACTTTTTGCTAATGAAACCTCAATGATTCAGATACTAATAACAACTTATGGTTCTTCTTGACATACCGCAAATCACTCTAAAGATAACCTACGACCGAGAAAAGCGTCCATTAACCGTGTCAAACAGTCAAAGAGCGATGGAAATCCTTTTAAAATCTAAATAAAAGGTTGCCTTCTGTCGAACTAGACTGAATCATTGACACAAAAGAACCAAACAATATGTCAGCCATAATACACGAGTATGGCCGAAACGTGTCCAGAGTCAGAACAAAAGAGACAGGCCACGGAAAAAATTGTTTTGAAGACCTATGAATACTACACATATCATTAACCACGAAGTTGCCACTTAAGGTGCTTAGCCTTGCTTCGACTGTGGGCAGACACTGATAATAGTAGCTATCTGAGAAGAGAAAACTAATCTAAATCCTTAAACAGAGTGGCGTGGAGAAAAAGGTATGAGAGCACAAGTTTCCAGGCGCTGAATCAGTTGATTGAAATTCAGGAAAAGTTCATTACGTCACATTGACACTAGCAAAAATATAAAGGAAGTCAGACGAAGCGCCCTGGAAACAGATTAACAGGACTTGAAATAACAGAATTATGACGGATTGATCAATATTTTGACCAATATTTTGTCCCAAGAAAATATAGGAATCGCGTAAAAGCTCTAGTAAACAGATAGCAGTTTCTTGAATCCACCTAACCCTTCGGTAACCTCCGATATATACAATTAAAAAAAAACCTTAAAGGATTTTCATCACTTTAAAAGCGTACAATGGGCTCATATAAAAGAGTTGAAACAGCTGGAGAAAACGAAACAAGAGAACCACCCTCCCCCCCTCCTCCTTGGCTTTTTGGGGTGACTAAGTCGACCGGCTTAAACTTAAACCATATACAGGAAGCTAACGGTCAATGCCTGTCCACCAATATCAGGACAAGACTCCACAGAATAATATCAACAAAATCTATCGAGCTAAAGAAAGTTTATCAGTCTTTTAAAAGTTCGTACCATCAGTTAAGCTCTATGTCCTAGAATCACGTGTTCAAGAATCCAAGAACTACTAATTCCAGAGAAATATCACATATAATCGCTCCCACTTTTGGATCAACTTACCATTTATGAAATATTAAATTGTCCAACATGTCCTTGAGAAACTAAGCTTTTGTGAATACTCGGTTGCATATGATTTTCAAGGACATTTATTTTTTATGGGACCCTGCACAGAATTTTCTCTGAATGAAAACGTTTGATTCGACAATTTGTAAGCTAATACACGTTCTCATCTATATCACTCCTGACGAATATGATAACCAAAAGCAATCACCCATGAGTCCACGTCCTGACGTCGCCTACATGTGGGCGTATTGCATTTCACAAAAAATGTTTGAATCTGTGAAAAATGAGTAAGTGGAGTGAATGATAAAAATGAAAAATACGAGCCTTTAAGCTGTGCAGTTGATATGTTTTCATGTTCATGTTCATTATATCCTGAAGATATTTCAACCGTACGTTTTCAGGATGAACGTGCTCTGAATAAAGACTTTCTACATATTCGATTTATATCCCATCGAATTTTCATTCTTTACTTATTCGACTTCATTGATGGTTCAACCTGGTTGCATGTCATGCGAAATGGAAAGGAAGAGAGGTTTACTTTACTTTATAATATTTCATTCACTACGACAACGTTGGACTAATAGTTGATTTAAATGTATTTGCGAAAGAACTATTTAATGTTGTTTCAATGATTGATCGAAATTTTTTTTCACGAAATTGATGCACGTTAATAAATTGCTTTCATCGTTTCTCTGCGTCTGTGAAATCAAAATTAATGGATGTATAAATACCATACGAGAAAAATTGAAATATTTTTCAAATGGCCCCAATATCCCTAAATACGTTGCATAGGCTGGTGTACAAAAATTATACAAAAAACAATGCATAGAAAAGGAGGTGGGGAGACTAGCATTCTATACCGAGAAGAAAAAGTATCCAGGACAGAGCCTTGTGGGCTATTGATAGAGCTTGGGAAACTATCAGAGACAGCGTTTCATATTTTAAAATACAAAAGTATGTTTAATAATTAGGTGAGAAGATGTTTCGAATGATCGGGAAATCTCATAGCAAAAAGGAATCAACAATTTTACTGAATCTTCGCAAAGTTATTTGTTCCTTTTGACATTAAATAGTTCACTCGTTTTACTCAATATTTTGGCAAAAATGTTAGTTAAGAGTAGAGGAATAGGAGTAGGGGCAAAAAGAAGAGCATTCAATCTGTGGAATATGAGGTCCTACTGGATCTTATTTCTTTTATATAATCCTTTCAGTATAATCCTACCCTGATACACGGACTGATCACAACAGTCCTTCTACATACTTAACTAGTCTCTTTACGGTTCTTTTATTATTCCATCAGTTCTTTCGTGACATTTTCTATGATCTGATCTTGGTAATTATTTTTGCAATTTTTTTTTCTATTTTTATAGGTTTTTCTAAAGGGCTTTTTTATAAGAAAAAGAGTAAGGGTGAACAATTATGGTACCTAGAGACTCTTGAGACCATATGGCACAAGTTCTGCTTTTGTGCTGTGTTTCTGAAATTTTTCAATCAAAACTCTCAACAACACGGAACTGTTTTCCCACACTCTTTGACAGACTTCCCAGAAGTCAGACGTCAATTTTCGCACACCACAGTGTTGACTTTTACCGCACGTGGGTTGGTAGTTGACGTAAATTGACAACAAAACTTAAGGCGTTCAGGACAAATGAAACATAAAACATGATACCTCACAATGTCACCGCAAGTCATGCTAAGTATACCAACTGGTTGAGTTATAGGGTATTAAAATAATCACCGGGCCGGTCTCCTTTATGACTGCTCCTACAGTGTCCTTTCAAGTCATTCATTCTTAAACTCGACGAATAAAAAAACGCGATTCTCTGGACACCGCTTACGTATTACAATAAATAAATGTCGGCATCCACTGACATCAAGCAGATTTCTTAGAAGCTAACTATAGCGCTTTTAATCGAAAAGTTCGCATGCTTTTGATAAGATCTCGCCAGGTCGAGCATTTTTCTCGGTTTGAATTTCTTTCCGCGAGTGAATATTCGCTTCAGGAGCGATAGATGTAGCAAGTCCTGCATGATGAACGAGTCCTGCATGATGATATCCATGGGCTTTGTACATTTTGCAATGTTCACATTTGTTTATTGGTTTTATCGATTCCATGCGTCTCAAACCTTGACATAATGTTTATTCAAGGACATACAACAACAACAGTCGCATCCTCACATTATACATTCACCACTTCACAGTAAGTGTTCAGTTGGTTGGTTGATGTATTCACAAAAGTTTTGCCACTGAGGTGGGTTAGTTGATAAAAACAAATGAAGGATCTGTTGCAACTTGGCAGTATTTTATTTTAACACGTGGCGACCATCATGAATTTCGTCCAGGGTTAATCTTGAATCTCGAACGTGGTGAAAGTCATCAATCCGAAGCGAAGGAAAAAAATTATATTCAGCACGTGCCGCTCATTCGAATTTTATACAAGTCTAAACTTTTGATCAGACCTAGTTTGCCAAATTTGAAGAAAATATGACGAAGTGAGCAAATAAACCCTTCATGTAATGTTTCGTAGGCATTTTCACGCTCTGTTTGAACCTCTTTATGCATTCGGAACAAGTGAACGCATGGATATATATATATATATATCACATAAAAGAAACCGTCTCTTCATTTTAACTTAAGAATTTTCCATGAAATTATCCCTTTTTCTTCTCACTCACAATCCAGAATCCTTCAAGTGTTTATTTCGAAGTAACTCCCATGCAAGCTCAAACGTATGTATCCTTCCAAACATTGTTTTCTTTACCGTAATTCTATGAAATATTTATGTTTCGATATTTCGTCATGAATTTATTATCATGCGAACATCAGAATGGAATAGACTGGAAAGGGACATGTATGTTTGTCTGGTTTTGATTTGAATTTATTCTTTCTGAAACTTGTAAATATTTTATTTGTTTCAGTTTGAGGAAGAGCAGAACACACGTTTACAGTCATGTACGAATAATGAGCTCGAATGTGGTATCGTATATGGAGCCGCTTAGGATGCTTCCCAACGTGGGTTTCAACAGCATTCAAGTAATCTGTGAATAATGAAGAGACAGAGAAAAATGTTGATTAGGGTAATATTCCATGAATGGATCCTTTCATGGGCAATTCTTCACATCCATCGTTGGCATTCGCCCGTAGTCTGGGAGGGATCTGCTGAATTGCCTTCACTTCATTTCTCCAAAAGTCGATATGAGCCCCATTCCCGCGGTAGTTTTATCCCTCATTTAATGCCGGTCTCATAGCTTAGCCCTCCCAGCAAGCGCTATCTAGGACATTATCAGCATTACATCACCCGACACAGCTTTACTGATGTAAAACTCATTATAAACTCTCAGCAAGATAACAAAAGAACTAGTTTACATCCTTTCTTTTGCCACTATTTTCAGGAACAAGTCGGAAGGAATGCATTCGCTCAAAAGACTCAGACAGCATTGCGTCTCCAAATTATTTCATGTTCAACGACAAGCTGCCAAGATGAACTGTGCATCTTATGCTAGTCATAATACTTCTATGAGAGGCCAAAGTCACTTTCAGCAAAAGGATAGCGATGTGCAAAGTGAAAGCACGACGTAATTTCTTTCGCAAGGCAGGGGCCGTGGTGTGCAAGATGCTGACAAGAGACAGAGACGCATCGAAGTGGAACAATCCACGGAAGAATTCATCAGATCTTTGTAAAAACGATGTTCTCTCATGCATAGAAAACTATGGCACCATGGCGTTATTACAAGAAGCATCCCGTTTGCAATTACAACAAATTCATAGGAAATTTTCTTTTCTCTCAGACTAAATGGACGTGGAGCGTTGGGAAATTTTCATCATCCTCCAAAAGGAAAGTTTTTGATTGGGTTTGTCATATGCTGAAGTTTGATAAAAGTTTCAGGAATGAATCCAAATGAAGCGAATCATAATAAGGAAAGACTGCCCAACAAAAGGGAAGTACGAATTGCAGTAAATCGGGAGAGGTTAAGGTTACTCTATAAGTCACGCTGCTGTTACCCTTGAATGGTACCAGTTTTTGGAACAAACTGGATTTGGAAAAATAAAACACAGTCTTCGCTTACAACTTTCGTTTCCAACAAGTGACGAATAGAGCAAGGATCTTTGTGCTCTGACCGTCCACCTCCCATAACGGATTCAATTTTTTTATTCGAAATGTTTCATAAGTTGACATATTATAGGAAACTTATTACTGACAAAAAGCGACTTATAACTTTTTCTAGGCCAGGCGTCACTTAAACTATAATGGATCCAATATGATACGAAACAAGACCGTCTAAAAAAATTAACATGGCACCGCGCATGGAAGATCAAAGTGGTCTTGATTGAAGCTAAATCAATCATCTGTAGATGTTTATGTTGAAGAAAATAAACAAAGGATAATAAGTGAAATGAAGATCGACTTTCTCAAACAGAAAGCGAATGATTTCTAATCAAAACTTCATGGAAGCTTTATCCCATCTTTAGATATTCATAATTTGCATAAAGCTTATTATATTCAATTTGCTCCCCTAATAATATCCTTGCCAAAGCAAATGTCGGAATGTTCTCAAACATTTGCCATAGAACTATTTGATATTCAAATCAGAGCATACACCAAAAGCGCAGATTCATTTAATCAGGCAAATGGAACAAAGTTCTCCATCTCACGAGTTTAACATTTATTTACTCAAATACTTCTTTATTGAATTTATTACCGTCTTCTGTACTAGAACGATGACGGCGACATTTCATTCAATCTGTGCACCTTTTCTGTTCTCGCAGCTCAGTCTGTAAGTTTCTCTATCCTGTGCCCGTTTGTCATTGGACCAAATCACACCAAGCTGCAATAGAATCCAGCAGTTGATTTCTTCTTCATCCGACTCAAGAAGGATACGACAATGACAGTCTAGAAGCAAACGTTGTGACCTCGTTGAAAAAAAAAATTGGGTTTGCTAGACTGTATTAAAGCTTCATGCGGCTTGGCCCATTTGCATTCACTCATGCCGAATCCTTCATCGAATATAAAACCAGAACCGCAGCTGTCTGAAAGCCCGGAATAAATGACATAAATTTCGGTAGCTCCATAAACGAAAATTGACTAGCGAAACAAATTTGTGAGGTGAAGGAGTATAAGTATTTTGGATTAAATATTTATCCTTAATATTACAGACGGTTGTTTTTTATCGATTTGCAACAGTTTATCACGATGAAAGGTTAATGGATGTGATGAAATTTGAATGTTTGGTCTGATAAAACCAACCATTCAAGAAAATATTTATTTATTTACAAGCAGTGAATAAAGATATGGCTTTTGATCCTGATTTATCGAAGCAACATTCAGTTTTCACAAAAATATAATTTGTGTAATATAAAATATAATAATTAATATAACATATAATGATTAATAATAATATTTTTATAATATAAAATATAATTGCTGATATGTAAGGGTGTTGCCAAGATACTGTCGATTCCGTGATGTTATCATGCACCAGAACTACTATTTTTCGCTTATGTAAGTAGCGAATATATAATTTACAAAACGCGCATATATTCTGATTGCTTTCGGTCTATAGAGACAATCAGAATCCTGTCCTTAAGCGATTGTGTCAAGTCTAGCGCGGGAAATATACATTTCATAAGAAGAGGATGATGTTTTTTCAAATATTTTTCAAAACTTTCAAAATTCTCCACTGTCTGTCAAAACAGAACTCCACTATCTGTCAAATTTTCGTTATCTCTGCTAACAGACAATTGAAAATAAACCGAAAGTATATTAGTAAGTATTCAACGAGTCGCCTTGACCAAACACTAAGTTGCTTTTAGTTTCTTCAAAAAAATAGGTCACAGTCACAAGGTGCAGAGTCTTGCCTGAAGGGAGAATGATTAAAAAATTTCAGTACGAGGGTGCCAAATGCTTGAACCAGGCTTTGGCGTGATAATTGGGAATATTATCATGTTGAATTTTCCATCAAACTATCAGCAACTGGATACGATAATCTTGTCGAGTAAATGGATACACATCTAAGGTATTCAAATGTTTTTCCGTCCTAATTGTATGCCGTTGACTGGTCTTCGTAAAACCATTCACTCACACGCTAACATTTTTCTTCATTTCTGACGTTCGTGATATTCTATTCCTCTCTGCGTTCTCTAGAATAGGATTGTCTCTTTGGAAGTTATATCGTTACATATATTATATAACACCCCTTCAACATCAAATCTCAAGTCGCCAAACTTACAGAGCTCTCTATTCGTTTTATGGTTGACAAAATCTCCTTTCTCCACAAGCAAAGTTAATCATTTCTCCCCAACAAGGTAAAAATGTACGTTGCGACGAAAATACCGGCTCTGTGAGTGAAAGCTTTAGCGTAGAGCCAGATTATGTCAATTTTGGCAAACTACTTGAAAGTTGTCTATCTACATGAAAAATTTCACGCAAATGGCTCAGTTTACATGTTTATATTGTTCAACTGGTTACAAAATCGAAGCATAAAATACATGATTTCCACGATACGTTTGCAGATTACGCTCATTATGAACACTAACAGTATAACAGTATGAACAGTAAAATATTTTTCTGTAATCAAGCGCATTTTTGGTTAACTGAACATGTCAACAAACAAAACTGCTACTTTTAGAGTGAATAATCGTAGGCAAAGCCATGAACCTTCTCATTCAATCTAACATTGCTGTGGGGTATTCAAGCTTCATTACCGTCATCGATTCATATTTCGTTGTCAATGCGAAAGTAGTTACAGTTGCGGTATTTGGTGAACGTTATCAGATCATGTTCAATGAAATTTTGTTCCTGAAAGTCAAGATGAGCGTCAAAAATATATGTTGCCGAAAGTATGCCAATACATGCCACACAGCAACCAAAACAATCGACTTTTTGGAAATGCATTTGAGAAAGTATTGTCCAGTCGAAATTGTCCAGTCAATTGGCGTCTATGATCACGCATGATCACGTCTATGATCATTTGAGAATATGTCAAATCTTTGAATTAATGTCAAAACCAATAAATCATGTTACACCAGAGGAAAACATTCGAGGCATAATTCACTAAATAGGCTCAACCGTATTGCGAAAAGTTGTCGATAATTGAGTTGACCGAACACTCTATGCAACTGTTTGTCCTGGTGGTAATTCAGCAGAAATAGTTTTTAGAATGTTAAATGGCATTCAATTTACTGTCCTTAAAGATGTGGGCAATCAAGTATTGAAAGACCTATCACGATTTAAATTTTTCAAGCTCTCTTCTTAACTATCCTGATTATTATTAACGAGCGAACAATACAGACGAAACTTATACAAAGTATAAAGCGCATGCCTCGTAACACTACTCACCATGGTGTGTTATGGTATGTTAAGAAAGGATTACACTCTTGAAATCTAATCTGATTATTATTTTAGCAGCAAACCTGGGTCCAAGTCAGTTCATACATCAAAAACTCAAATTCACTCTTAATTCCCGAAATACGCGCGGTACACTTCAGATCCTACAATTTAAGAATCCTGCTGGAAGTACTACAGCTCGTTGGTATCCTCCGTAAGTTTCCTGCCAGTGCAGCGCTAACACCAACGGGATCGTCCAAGTTTTATTCCTCATTGTCCAAAGTTGGAATAGTGCCGGCAATGGTAGTCGTGTTAGTAATTAGTGTAGCATGACGTATACGACTATTAATCAACTGGCTAGGAGTTTGGTCACAGTAAATCCTAATTGCAGAGTTTCGAAGTTCAAACGGCGTCATCTCCACTCATGTATTTGTACATCTCCCATTATCATTTGTTCGCTGTTGAGTTATGTGATGCTAAATGTAATGCGAAAGCCTCTTGGAGGGAGCATATGTGGTACTTAAAAGTGAGCTTAAGTTCTTCGTTTCAGCAATGTTACGGGATAGATTTGATGTTTCAGCACAAGTGTGTGCAAAATTGAACTACATGTGCAATTATTGGATTAAAGGATTTAATCGGTGATTGCATTGGGCAAATTCATGAGTATTTGAATTTCTTGACGCGACAAACAATTGGCAAATGAAATCGTGTTACACGGTTGAGTTGATAGCATATCAGTTGGAGATTCGATTGGGATTAATGCCACTCAAACAGGGACAACATCCAGCCAGGGACAGGATGACTTCACGTTGATGATCCCTAGAATGGATTTTTTGTTCAATACCTTTCTATGATTGGAAGAGCGGCTCCTGTGAGTCAGTTAACCTCTGCATTTTAATGTAAATATTTTCATTTTCGTTTAGTTATTAATATCTAATGCTTCGAAGTCTTCGTTCTCAAGGATCTTTTTAAAGTTCCAAAGCTTTGATTTAAGCATGACCTTTGGAGTCGTACAAATATTAGCTTACAAATTAAAGTACTTATCTTCGTGCTTCATTTAAACACACTTTTAGAGTTCCTTTGAAACGTTTACCTGCCACTCCAGTAAAATTATTTTCAAGATATAAACTCCAGAAATCTACTCTTATTTCACATTTGATACAATCCATGAACATTCGGCAAAAAAGGACGTAGTACCAGATAGTGAATGAACTATTCCATTGCGCCAAGTATCTGAAACAAGCATTAAGTCAATTAAACATGATATTGATCACATGTCCTTGTAATAGCCTTCGCTTTGCTAGCAGTTCTGTGAATCTCTTCACGATTTATGTGGTATTAAAGCTGTTTTGCCTATCATATGTGTATGTGGTGAAACACACCCAGATCCCGTTTTTCATACAGAAGCGACTTCAAAAACATTAAAATCGAATTATTCAGCAACTGTATTCATCCTTCAACGCTCAGCAAGGACGAATATCTCAGAGCACATTTAAACATCAGAGACATGTGTTAACTTTGAGTTATGAGGTCATATTATAAAATTTAACTTAATGAGCCTAGAAATAAAAATAGTCTACAGGGACATTATGGTACATGCTGGCGTTACACTCATTCAAATGATAAATGACACCCTGAGGGATTTCGCTAGACATTGGATTGCATGGAATTCAAAAATGGTGGCAACTACCAGTGCGTTGTAACAAAACAACATCATTATAATTTTGTCCTTTAAGGAGCCACCAACATACACACGAAACAACCATGTAGGAAAAATGCCGAAACGCCATCCAAAAAATTTATCAAAACGATACTGAACATCAAATATATTCCTGCAATGCTGTCACATATCATACTTAATGTAACTGCCATTCACAATTAATTCTCCATCTGTGGAGCACACACATATATTAGTGTGTGTCTCCGACATGTGTCCTTGAGCGTAGTGCCAACATCAAATGGACAACTGGATCCTATTCTCCAAAAAGTTAGCCTATTATCTTGCCATTTTTTTTTCTTCGGTCCTCTTGTTTTCTTAGAACGTTTATTTTTGCACGGAAACCCGAAACGGTCCTGGCTCCTTTGGACGTAGCGTAGCAAAACGAAGTAACATTAAACATAACTCAGTATCAAAATAGAGGCCATAAAACAAAAAGTTGTGTTAAAGTCCTGTCGTGTAATGGTGGACAAGGACATTTATAGATCTTAGATAGAGCGCTGCAAGGAGTGTTTCAACAGAAGAAAGTGAAAGCAAAGGGAGATGAGAGAGTTGAAAAAGTATGAAGGTTGTGCGAAAGAATTTTATTGTTTTCGTAATGGAGTGACTGAGGATAGGTAAGATAATGAGAAGTGACAGTGTACTCAACCTTGATGTGATTTCCTATCAGTGCCTAATGAAATAATGTCATGTATATTTCATTTTTATGGACCTAAAATTTAGTTACAAATATTTTTGAATGTTTTCTTTCCAGATTGTTGTGCAGTCTCCAGCTTATTTGATTTAAAGATACTTTGACCTTTGACCCCTTCTCGATACAAAAATTAAGCCGCTTGAGTTGTGACTGATTTCCTTAAAAAGACGGATTAGTTGCGAAAAGTTCGGTTGATTTCTTGAATTCATAGCTTTTCTATCAATGGTCAGATCAGATTAAGCAGGGTTTTATTAAAGATCTCACAAGGCTCACTACCTTTTTCGCTTCTTTTCTTCTCTTCTCCACTACCTCTTCTCAGATACCCTATGGTCAGCAATGCTCATTCTGATATCATGACAAGCAATTCTATTTTAATATTTTTTTTTATAGCTTAAACTTATGACAGTTGTGATTTAAGCCAAAAAATAAAATTAGTCGAGTAAATGAATATATTATTAGAACCGATTTGATTGCATCAAGCCAACGCAATTATTTAGTACTAGCATTACTTTTCATAAAATCATATGGAAATCATATCCTTTCGTGTCCCTCTTTATAAACAAACATGTTGAAGAGAAATATGCAATCATTAGAGTGGAGGAAGAAAAGCTTCTTTTGAAAATTTCCAACAGTAATCTACTTGCAACACCAATGGTACCTTTTTCTTCTTCTTCTTTGATGACGCAACAGGCCAAATCTGATTCAAGCCTCCAGAATACACCGCGTCCAATGAGAACATCTATTATTTGAATGCTTCTTCAGTCTGCATTAATAGAGTTCTTAGATATTTTTCGTTCAGCTTCCTGTGGCCAATTACCTTCAACCTACCCGTATGGGAACTTGCTCGACCTGATCAGCCAATTTAAAGTTTCTACGATTAATGATGATACGTCGCTGTGACTCATCATAAGGACTGCTAATTCACAACACAAACTTTTTCGTTGATTGCTCTATTGCCTGGAATATCTGCTTCACATACTCCAGGTATGCTCCACTATCACAACGTTCTCATTCATAAATTTCTGTCGAATTTTGTAACGTAGTTACCTGTCATGATACGGCCTAAACTCGCATTCTCTGAGACAAAGGTTGAATGCATCAGCCATAACTTTCCCACCGATAAATTGACATTTCGATGTACGCAAAATCATAATGGCTCCGAGATGAAACTTTGCTTTGACATATGTCTCCGGATGGTGTCGTACTTACAAAACTCGGCTTCTGTACAACGGAATCCGGGCTCAAATTTCGTCGCTGACAGAAATATTCTTATTAGCTCATCTGATCTATGAGACAGTCAGACAACTAGTTATAATAAGGACCTGCACTGAGTTCAGTAGGGTCAAGTGAGATTCTCACGAAATCATCTGTCTAGAAATGATTTATGGTCTAAAATTAGGAGCTCTAAACATTTTCCTGCTCAGTTCAATGGAAATATCATTCAGCCTTTTCTCAAATCATCCACTTAAATCAATTAATTTCAGCGGTCACCTGATCACATCGCCTTATTCACATATAGCAATCTCGTCCTAATCGCCTCCGACGCTACCAAGGCTTGGAACTGAAGACGAAAGGTATCTTAGACCGTTTTTGTAATTTATGTTCGTTTATTTTGTCATACCTGCGCGTAAATTGTAGAAAAATTTAATCTACGTCCTATCCTAATCAAATATTGATCAACATGTTCCTTTTCGTGTTTTGCTGGAGAGACGTCACCTGCCTTTCTTTTTAAGATTTGAACTAAGACATCGATTTGTAAGTCAAAAATTTAGAGCCGTCAACGTAAGGATCGAATGGGCCGGAAAATAAATTTGTCCGTCCTTTTTTGTTGTAATTCAACATTTTCATTTCGTCATAAAATAAAACCATTTGAATCAAATATTTTTCATTATTTTTGATCATGCTTCGCAATTTTTATTAGAATCATGATACTATGATAAATTTCTGTGATTGTTGTTTAATAAAATGGATCAAGGGGCTAAACAGGCTTCGCCTGAAAAAAAGACTTCGCTTCATTTAGGTAGTTTTGAAGTGTGCGCAACTGGTAATAATCAGGAGATGCTGCTTCTGAACTCTACCTGGGGTGCATCAAAAGTTCCCAACCAATTCCTGTCAGTTATCCACGGATGATCTTAAAAAGTTTCACGAACGTCACTTACTTCGGTCGGGACAACACGTCATTAGCACTTCCCCTTAAAAATTTGACCTATTTTCTTTCAATTGCTCATCATAAACTTCCTGTTGGTATTGCAGTAAAGATAATAACCATAAATTTTTGAATTTTATGAATTCAGTGTCCAGTGGTCCTTTTATGAATATAAGGTCCGCTTCCCCCTTCATCCTATTTGGATTCTTTGGTAAGGCTAAGGATCACCACTGGAGCGACTCATTCCAAAAAAACTCCGAAAATCTTCATTAACGCTTTTGATGAATGAAAATCTCATAGCCTAGATGGATGGGTTCTGCTCCACGAATTCCCACCTATTAGCTCTACATGCAGCTCATTATGATTGAATTAAGGACGGACGGAAGTTCATATAGAGAGTCGAATTAGGTGCCCGGCTTCCACGATATAAAAATAAGATGCTAGAAATGAACAAAAATCTGTTGTCAGATTTACCACAAGTCTTTTCTCAGCGTTCACAAATTGGCTTTCCATGTACAAAATCCTACAGCTGTTGCTTGCGTCATTAATTTCTAATACTCTGTTAATGATATTATATTCTATTCGTGTTACTTCCCTTATTGCTGAAGGGCAGAATTTTAATTTCACTAAATTCGAACACATTTCTACATTTCATATAACTTTTT
Source organism: Stratiomys singularior (assembly GCA_954870665.1). Lineage (NCBI taxonomy): Eukaryota > Metazoa > Arthropoda > Insecta > Diptera > Stratiomyidae > Stratiomys > Stratiomys singularior. Next base: position 3,383,360 of record OX940881.1, on the reverse strand, counting down.
GAACGCGGCCATAAACGTGAATATGACGTTTTGTTTTCATTTCAAGGACCATTCCGACCATCTCATTTCACTTCATTTTAATATTCAATACAAAACTAAACTTTTTGCGCGTCGATAAATTCTTTCTCTTAAAATTGTGATGCATAGCCATGAATTATTTCTCACATGCAGTTCCATTTCGCCTAACCCAATTAGAAACTTCAACTATAAGTTTCGAATGATTTAAATCTCATTCCTTTGCCTTGACAAAACAAAAGGGTTAACATTCTTTCGGGGACAATTCATAAAGTTTCATGAAACGCAGGAAAATGATATTCAACTTGAATGAAAGAGGAAGTTCCAAAGGATTCAGCTTCCTGCTCAGGCACAAGTCAAATTGTTTCCAAGCAAACTAAGCGCAGTAAGTAGAATATTTTACTTTAGAGAGTAGTAGCATTGAGAACAAGCGGGGGGGGGTGGACTTCAAGGAAGGCACAGCAAGGATATTTGCGGCCTTCCGATTATATCTCCTAAAGAAAACGTTCGTGACTGTTGTATTTAAAATTTTGTATTCAAATGAGCTTTTGTCTTCACGTTTGGCGCTGTCTTCGGCCGGCAATATTCAACGACCGCATGTTTAATTTTATTTGAAATTCATGTTTAAAATTTTAAATTTAGGCGACATTTCAGTTGCCGCTTGAATTTTAGATTTTTAGTTGTGATAAATTATTCTTGGCCGTTGCTGAGCCGGTTGAGATAAATTTGAATATTGAGTTTCAAACAATATTTTATGTGGCCAAGAAAATTTCCCTGATAACTTGACATTGGACTGAAAATGATGCACCATAAAATGACATTTAAGTTTAAACAAAAAACTAATTTTCACCTGAAACTTTCTTGTAAACGAGTTGAAGTCTGTTAAGTAAAATCGTAAATAAAAACGCGTAAGGGTTAACAATAGCATTTCCAATTTCATGCAATAGATGGGTCTGTCATGGATAATGCACCTCAAAATAATCAGCTGTTCACCGTCGTATGTCAAAGTTGAACTGTTAGTTCACAACATTTTCTGCGAACTTGACTCATTTTATAGTAGTTTTATCGTTTAAGCATGACAAATGTCGTAGACAACGCCAGGAAGCTACAGGTGCGAGTCGCAAACGTTTGTTACAAAGTATTTTGGGCGGTATCTGCAGGTTTTATTCGTTGACGATCTATCAAAACCTGCCCAATCAATAAAGTTCATTGATATTAAGCGTATTTTGAAAAGAAGCTGATCTAGCCTTCGTTGAAGGAGCTACGTATAAAAAGTTGTGGTATTATCACATACAACGAGTAGCGAACATACAATATTTTATGCATAATAAAACAACATTTTATGCGTTCTAAAAATATAAATCTGCCATTCTTAAGTGAACATCATATCGCAAACCATCCCACTTCAAAGCAAGAAAACATCAACCAGAAGTGGAGCAACATTATATTATCTGACGAGACTTCATTCCGGGCACACCCTTGTTTTCCATTTATATTTTCAATACGAAACAACAGATCACTTCTGCGTACTAGCTCATATTTGAAGGTTCATGTTTTTAAAACGTAGACAAATATTGTTAATTTTGAATTGGAAATCAATTTTATTTTGAATAAAATCAATTTTATAAAATGAAACTAATTTGACGATAGGCTTCATTACAAACAGCTGGAAACGAACTTCTAAAAACTCACGCAAGCTCCATATCCAATACTCAATCCAATCCTACTTATTTGCTATGGTCTTCCAATTGACACAAAAGTTTTGAACCTTTATCTTATACCAAGGAATATAGAATACTCAACACCAAGCACGGAGAATGTAGCATTCATCAATGAGTGTCAATTGACCTTTCACAGTAAATCCAACAAAGAAGGCTGTGTTATTGAGTACCGTCTAGATCGTAAAGTCTTATATGATCTAATACGGTACAGAAAGCGCTAATATTCTAATAACCCAGAAAAATAATATTACAAACAAATTGTCGGTGTAGTTCTTACAGTTCCACACCTTCAGGAACTGCTGCTGGAAGGCTCTTTTGTTGTCAACGTAGTCACTAAGTAATTGTTTTAAGCTAGGTTTCCCTCGGGTGTAGTACCATCCCTAGTGAAGGTTCGGAAAGGATAAAAGGATAAAAAAATCTCAAATCCGTCGCTTTACAGTTGCTGGCAATGGTTCGCTTGCTTTTTCTGAGTATCAACCAATTGTCAGTTACCATATGGTTGATGGTATCATAAGGTAGTGGACGAAACATCCTTATAACCGCAGACTGAAAAGTACTCAAATTCATTCCGCCTGATAATATTTATTCAAAGAGGCAACATATTGGGTAAACAATGAGTCTCCAACCGATTCCAACAGCTCATTAATAAATGTGAAAAATTAAAATGTTTTTCGAAATTGACATTTTAATATTAATAAACATTTTCCAATAAAATAGACTTAATTTCCTTGATATTTACATAAATGTAGTAAGTTTTTAGCATATAATGGAATAACATATAAAAGTGAATATTGCTTGGTCATTATCAGGACTCATTTTAAAATTATCAAAGCTGTTTTATGATTGAAAAGCAATAATGTAAAATTGTAGTTGCAATAATGCAAGTGAATTTTGTCCTTCAGTACTTTGGATACATTGCTTCGCAAATATATAAAGATATGTGAATCTGATAGAGGGTTCGACTGGAAAATATGATTTTATCGAAATTGATATGCTTTTGTGATAGTCTGAGGATGAAGTTGTATATTTTCATTTATACTAGATACAGAATCTACAAAAACATTGCAGTCTATAAATAGTCAGAGCAAAATTGATCTAAAGTCCAATTGACCGATGTTCAGGCAACGTAAGTTATTATTACGCTATACAGCCTCTATATCGAATTATATTGGCAGACAACTTTTCCGCAAATTTCATTGCCGAAAAGGATAACTTGCTGCATATTTAGATGATGAAAGAGTTCATCTGACCGTGACCTGATTTGGGATCGACTTCCGTGAAATTAAGGTGCTTGATGACAGGAGCCGAACGAATTTCGCAATTACTTTGACGTTTCGCTAATAAATACGAGCGAAATGTAAACAAATCGCTTTCCAATGTGAGAAATTAATGCACATTTAGTTGCCGTCTAGAACCAACAACACGTGTGGGGCTGGGAGCGGTACACGAAAACTTAGCTCCAATGACAGTCATTCACTGTAAAGCTTTGTCTTTTCGCGCTTTTTTGACGACAAATAGCTTTTTAAATGTGCATGCGTTCATCAATTTAAAATAGATATATAAACTATTGTCACATTAATAATCACATTAAAATATAATGTCACATTAAAATAAATATCTTTTATTCAACTTTGCATAGTTTGCTCCTTATCAGCTGCAACAGGATAATATTTGCTACATTAGCTTAGCTATTACTTTATTGACCGTAACAACACTGGATTCCGTTAGCAGATATTACACGAAATTGAGTATCACTACATTATAGTGCTCTCTCTCTTTCTCTCGCTCCATCGTCATCAAAAAATTTCAGCAGTACACCAAGGATTCCTTTAAAAGCATGCAGCTAGTTTTTAATGTTACTTTGCTGATTGTGTCCTTTGAAATTTTAATATGGCTAGAGATTCGGACTGCAGCTACAACAGTCTCTGCATCCGAAATTTAATTTCAAAGCTACATCCTTCCCGATAAACTCTCATCCAAGCTTCAACCATGTGCCAGTATTCGATATCATTTGTGCTCTTGGTTATTCGAGTAAATCGCTGTCACATTACCAGGAATTTTCTGAAAGGTGTTCAATACAACATTTATACGTACAAGAAAAATCCTTGAATATATATGTTCAGAAACCGTTCCAAGGCCTCAGAGTACAAAAACGATACCCGAACACAATATACACTGTCTGCACAAAATTCTGAAGATTCTTTTGCAAACGATCTTTGTAATGTGGAGCACTAAACGGACATGTAAAGTCGCCCTTCTGTAATCAGGATAATTCACTGGAATTCTGCAGATGAGATGCACATTCCTGAATTATTTATTGAGTATTTCCACTCTTACCGTGTCACGTGCTGAGCGTGTCAGCTTTGGTGTCAGTGTGTTATCAGGGCTGGATCAAGATTATTGTCATCATGTTCTCAATGTTCATGAAATAAATATTGGGGATGAAAAACATCAATTGGTTTGAGAGCTTCTACTTATCGAACGTGCCAGCAGGATAGATTGAATTTTTTTAAAAGCTTGACATAGATAAGAGAGCAACAGGAAGTGAAATCACCTTCCCACAGCTACATGTGAATCTGATGCTTGAAGCAATCAGCCAATCGATTTGCCTTGGCAATAGTTATCAGAGGGAAATAGTAAACAAGGATGAACCATACTTGCTAAGAATACAAAATGAAGAACGTTTAATGCATAGACATGTCTCCGTAAACAGTTTTGCCTTCAAACTCACTTCAGGGAATCTACATTTGTAGGTCAGATGTATCGTCTGCCTCAATTTGATATTGTTATCTCCTTCTCGTCCTGATTGCTTGTTTTTTCAGTTGGCAATATTTTCGTTTAGAGATAGGTATTATTTGTTTGTAATAATATGGTCGATTGGGAAATTTTATGCTTTTCGTGTTTGTTTTTTAAGTGCACACCAGGACAATGTTTAAACGTTTTCCAAAATAGTTTTGAAACTCTCACGTCACAACTGCCTTTGTTTTTTGTTGTGTGAATAAAAAGCAGACAGTCCGTGCAGGGTGTTCTGAATTTTTCGGATGTCACAAAGTAACTACGTAGGTATTGCGAACGATCAAAGATCATCAATGAGCCTAAACTATTTAAGAAGGCCCTAAAATAATTTTTGAAAAGTTTGGTTGGCCTGTGAATAACGCTTTCATTCAACTTCACTAATGCTGCTTTCTTATCACAAATCTAATTCAATTTCGTATTCAAATCTTACTTGTCAATCATAAACAAACAAAAACTCTAGTATAGAAGTTTTATAGAAATTATTCACTTATTATTTATTTATTATTCATTTATTATTTAAACGTAAACCATAAAGAAAGTCAGCGAGGTTTATATTAAAAAGTACGGGTTCTTAATGCAATCCTTGCGGTTCGTCATAGCTTTAAATTTGGTCCAGTATTTGTAAACGTTCAGTTATTCTTTCTTTCTATCTGATGGAAAAGCTTATTTTCATCATTTTTATGTAGAAGGACTTTAAGCCAGACTATATCGAAATTTTTAAAGGTCTTTGATACTAATTTCTTGGAAAGATCTACACTTACATTTTTCACAACAGGTCTAGCCTGATTAAAAATTTTATTTACTCCACACACGAGGGGTCTCCTGGAGTTTTCGCGTTGGAACGTTAACATTGATGAAGCTTGGATAATGCTCATGTGCAAAAGACCCAAACAAAGTCCTAAAACTGGGTTTATTCCGAATTAATACACGCTGACGAAGACAAAGGCTGTCCTAGAGTAGTCAATAGTTAGGACAACAATATTTTAAACAAGTGAGGAGTACCAATATGGTTTTGGGAAATCCTGTTAACAGATTCTGTCGGATTTGTTCTGTAGTATCTTTTACAAAAAGCTCCCGGAAACGTTTGATCGTGCACTAAAGATATCCTATTTATATTTTCAACGTACTCGTAGTATAATTTGATAAAAAGAATGAAAATCAACTACTAATGCGTTCAAATATCATCTTCATCTGAATACTCAAATCAAAATACTGCAAGTGTACAATGCAGATCTTACGTCCTAAGCTCTACCGATTTTCGACAGACTTAAATTATAAACAATTCATGAACTTCTATCTTAATTCGTATGGAACTCCCCAAACATGAGCCGAACATATTCAGGATGAATGATGAGCTTATATTAAATTTACATATAAATTCCAGCTATTACCGCAAGGAGCTCTGTCGATTGTCCTATGAGTCTACTCTGCATCTCGAAACAGAAACAATCGTTTCTAAGTAGCTACCATAAATGATTACAATGCTTAGATTGTAACATTCTCACCCAGATGATTCTCTTTTCGAATCGACATACTCCCTTCCCCTCCCTTTCATCTTTATTCTTTGTGATAGTGCCATCAAGGGTATATGATGTTATATCTCCGTATAAATGTCAATAAGCAAATAAACTGGGACACAGATATCACATGCGAGAGAATCGTTATTGTAGTTCAAACTGATGAACGTTGCAATTGTTGACAGAACACTTGTCTGGTCGACCATATGCAAACGTTTAACATATTGAACATGAGTCCTAGATTTTACGAATATATACATAAGTAAATGTGGTCAGCAAGGAATGTGGACCGTAATGGTAATAAAAAGCGTACATTATTGAGTCTCATCTAATACTATTCACTTAGTCCTTGTTAGAGCGGATGATGGTATATATATTCATAATTATAGATTGTTATTGGTAAGACGTCAAGTGATGTTCTGTTGTTAAAAGCTCCAAGGACAATGATGATTGTCGAGTTGTTTAGGTAATCGAGGTATTTAGGGAGTCTAGGATTTTGACACGGTTTGCTCTGTGAGGCCTCTTGTTGTGCTCTTTCATCTTTTCAATCATTTTATTGCCTTATGCTTTACATTGATTAACCATTGAATTCAAACAAACTTAAGAAAAGCTAAAATTATACAAGGGTATTCATAAAAATTTGCATACAACTCTTAAAAAGGTACTTCCATCGGATTTTCGTTCGCTTTTGAGTCCTTTGTTTGCTAGCGATATTTCAATTCCGAAGGAGGACAAAGCAGGAATAGTATCAATCTTATTCCTTATGGGCATGATCTGAAATGGTTAACGAGATCTTCAATGATATCATCATCTGTCATTCTACAATCTGTCCATTGTTTTGCAAATCAGTTTATCTAATTTTGCAATGCTTTCCTATCAATTATTATTGAACATCCTCTTTTTCCTGGAGAGGTCGACTTTTGGATAAGGCAACCCAAACAAGCCCAATTTTGGCAAATCAACACCCTGCAATTTCAACACAATTTGATCTTGTCTCCACTTTACATTTTTAGTGAAGATCTACTGTCGGCTGTCAGTGATTGTCTATTTATTTCCTCTATACATCAATAGATGTTTCCTTTCTTCTCCACCGTGTTGCATACCCGTGTATATTTTTTTTTTCCTCTTTGATTTCCGCCAATCTAGATTTTCAACAAGACTCTACAAATCCTTTTATTTATTTTAGATCAAAGTCGTCATCAATCGTCAAACATACTTTGAAAGGATTATTCATTAAAATTCGTTTTCAACATTTGTGTTGTTCTTGTGATGTCTGGTATTGAACTTTATGCTTGTTTGACAATCTTTGCGAAGAACATTCCTTAAATAATATGCCCTGGTCGTCGGATTTTAGTGATTTTCTTCCTTCTGTTTTGAAGGCCAAGTTTTTAATTTTATCTGTTATAAAATTTTATTATCCTTTGCTGTCTACTGTTTCGCACAGCTTACGCGAGCCTTGGTGCATTTGACAGTATTCCTTTTAACCGACATGGCTTAACTTTTGCAAGTATTCCGCTGATACTACACTACTCGAAGACGAATCCTGTCTTCTTTCTAGACAGGCTGCTAGAAACAACGATCTCACTGGAACTCTTACGCCTCCCACTATTTACTGATAACAGTAAACTCATATTAAGGTGGGATCAAAACCCTTAGCTGATCTTACAGGTGCAATTGTCATTCACTTTCACTTCTTTTTCGTCAACGTCTTAGTATCGACGTGGGTTTAGCTTTAGTATTCAATGATTATCCGTTGATGTTGGTCTTCTTTGGATGTTCTTCCTGATTTTAAGAATTTATTTAATTGATTAAAATCATCTTCTTAGTTCTGTTATTCAGAAAACTTTATTCCTGCAACGTGGGTCGCCTTCCAACGCTCCTATATCCCGAGTGGTTGTATTGTCTTGTCTTATGGATGTGTTGTCTCTGACACTCTGCGGTCATACAGGTTTCCCAAGCTTTTCCCCGGATACATTGTAATAGAGCGATCTTTGGTGGTCAGTATCATTGGATGCTAGAATGGCATGAAGCCTGGAAGTTTTCACCACTCTCTGATTCTCAGGCTCCGCTTTGTCATTCGTACTTGATTACCGCAGGAGGACTAAGATTAAATCTTTCCGGCATATAATCTAAGCCGAATTTATTCTTATTATCCTTGAAGCGGGCAAGATACTTCATTCTTCTCTTCATTTTGCATTGTTTCGGCATATTTCTTCTCAGTATACTGAAGATGAATAAATTGTTCTTCAATTTCGAGAAACCAGAATTTGTGACAGTCGAATGAGTTTATAGATTGTCAAAGGATTCATTTTCGCCTATTGAACTTCACTTAACCCTTCATCAGCTGAAATTTATATCCTGCGTTTTTTGTTAAACCAAATTGTATTCTTCCTCTGACACACTATTGTCTGAGCTGATGCAGCCTGGAAACCAAACTACTAACTTTGGCGTTACGCTAATTTACTGGTAATGAGTTTGGTTTGCACATTAACTATATGCATAAATGTAAGTTGAATTCTAAAAAGTTCGGGTGAATATACGTAAATTAACACACATTGGTTTAACAACAGCATTTGCGAAGCTTATTCAATTGAATCAAATTGAAGCCACATATCCAACACAATTTAATTTGACCGAAATTCAAAGTGTAGGAAGTGGTTGCTTTCCGATATGTGAAAATAATTTAAATGGAAATGAGAGAAAACTGGTTGGTTGGTGTAAACTTTACTATAGTCATGGTAAAGCTTACGAAAAACATGAAGATACACACACACACACAAACACAAACATAGAGAAGTATATTAACATGTGCATTCAATAGAGAAGCTGGGACCCACCGCATTAAACGAACTTCATAAATTTCAGTTGATAATGGGGCAGCCACTTACTAGAAATTAATAAAACAGCCACACATGTGGTCGCATTCATCGCTTAGATAATACGCGTTGTTAATGCACGTCTGGAATACCGAGCAAACCAAACCGACTCTTGTCGATAGGATAGGATAGTGACTCTTGTCGATAGAGTGAATTCAGGAATGGACTCCCATGTCTACAAAATATTATACCCAATAGAACGTGATATTACAAAAATGTGAAAATCAATAGAAAGCATTTGTTACAGCAGTTATGTGATACTATTTCGCTAGTTACAGTAGGACAATGCTCCGGCGAGATTTTAAGAGTGGACATTGTTCAGTGTAGGCAGGACGAAGAATACTATGGGATGGTTCGGGCTGACTCGCAAATGCAGAGAGAAGTGAGTGCCGTTGAAATCCCTTTTCAATTTTTGTCCATTTTGAAAACGTGGAACTTTTTACATGTTTATTTTTTTGGGACAACTGAACCTTGAAACGAATTATGAGGTACTCTTTGGTTTATGCCAAGGCTACTCCCATCCACTACATCCAACAGAAGTGCAATATGACGGGAATAGAATGCTGTTGAAGACACTAAGACTAACATAACAATTGATTGAGCCGCGACGGACTCCTTGCAAGAATACTTTGTTAAGGTAATGCAGAATTTAGGTCACATAAACATAATGAACTGGAAGATTGTATTATAAATAAGACCACGGTGTTTCCTTACAGCTGCGGTTCCCGGAGAAACGTGCTTTAATTTCGAAATTTAAGCTTACTGACTTGACTTCAATGAAACTTAGTTTACCATAGAGTAAACAACACTTTTTTTCGTCATTCCAAAAATTTCGAGCTTTGCACGAAGTCACCAGTGTTTCGTCAAATTTAAACAACCTGCAGCTAAAGCACACCCATTGTCCATTGAGACTTTTGATGAGCAGCCATCATTAGATAGATCAGTCATATGGAACACCAAAACAGTGTTCAAGCAAAGATTCAGAGTAATTTCTTAATAAATACTCATATCAAACATTAGTTTTACTCGCAAAAACCTTGCAAGTTCATAGCAAAACTTTTTTCAAACACTCCAAACTTTCGAATGATCCATTCATTCTTTTCATAGAAGTTAAAGCCGAGAAACGTCGATTTCCTGCATTAAGAAGAAAAGGAAAGCCGTTCTTTCCTTCTTTTCATGTCCGCTGATGAACAGATGGATCGGTATTGCTATTGGTAAGACGCCAGAGCAAATCACTCGCATTTTCCTGCAGGATAACCCGTTTCTACCTTTCCCGATCTGTTGATCGTGTCTCCTAATTTAAAATTCTGAGCAACTTCATAGTGTTTTTGTTGTTTCAGTTTTTCCATTTCCAATTCCTTTCAATTCTTTTATGTAAAAATATACACATAGAAAAGGAAAAAGTATCTCAGTATATCGTCATTAATTAGGAGGGGATGATGGATTTGAACAAAAGAACTCTTTAACGGAAGAATGTAGAACAATATTCTTGGTAATCCGACACGTTTGATTTGCTCCGAAAAAAAATTCCTTCTGCTTCCTACCCATCCATCATATTCCTATCTATTGGTCTTCATAATGATAACTTAAAGTCCCATCCGAGAGAGTTCTATGAATTTTGAAGGAATCTCGAAAATGAACAATACGATCAAAGTTCTCAGCATATGTTTCCGATGTAAGCTTCCTCTCTTGCAAGAACATAAATCAATATTTGAGTTTTGCAAATGTTGCAAATTTTCAGTTTTGCAAATGCACGTTGAAGCTCAAAGTTTTCACAAAAGATTTTCAGTCGTAGAAATCCTAATTGAAATCAATCAAAACAAAACTCCAGGTATCACACACTTGTCAACCATAAATTCTACATGAATTCTGTCACTGCAGTAAATGGAATACTCCCAAGGCACAAAGAATGGATCCAGTGGAGATATTTTCAAGAAACAAAAGTTCATCCCTCGTTCGCTTGAGCTTCCTTTACTCCTGAAAACAAGTAAACGTTTATCAACAGGCCGTTAATCTTGCACGGACTAACCACTTATGTGTCTCGATTCCAGGAGTCAAAACTGACCAGCCTCGTTTACATGAACATATCAGAGCGCATAGAAAACTTTACGGAAATCCTGAAAATGTTAAAGGTGAGCTTGTCTTGTTATTGAATTTCGTTATGAATGTGTTCTTCATAAATTACATGCAGAGATCGTGCAAATGGATTTCAGCCGAGCCAAAGAATGCGACAGAGCGTCCTGTCCTCATCCTATAACGAAATTATCGAGAAGCCTCACAAAATTCCGGAGCTGGCAATTGCCTCCTAATCGATACTACATACGGGGTCGAGATATTGCCGACATTATAAAAAGGCAGACTGGAACAAAAGGTCCCTTTTACTCGGGCACATTAAGAAACGATGCCAGCATTTATGGCCATTTGAAATTATCGCAAACATGTGGCGCAACGACTTTCTACGACATTCCTCCAATGACCGATTTGCTGAATCGCTACTACAACAAGCACAAAATGAAATTTACTACAGGTCAGTATATAATTTAGCATAGTCGTTATTGGTGTTATGTTATGTTATGTTTGGTACATGTTAGGAAAGTTTCGGGATTAATAATGGGTTATATTTGACAGCATCCCGCTACAGGAAGCCATATTTGCGATTTATGGTAAAGGATCTGGTGCTGTGCTGGCGCGACCCAAACGATCCTAGTCCAGCTCATTATTTTCCGAAGAACCACTGCCTCGAAAAGAATGTGTGAGTTGATTATGTCCTAGATAGGCAAATGTGTAATTGATACTCAGGTGGTTTTTATTGAAAACAGAATGGTTTTTTGCGATTCCATTCGGTATTTGCTTGCAAATTGAGTTCCATACTCAAGCATTGAAGTCAAATACGTGTAATGGAGAACTGGATTCAGGAAAGCAAAAAATCTGGTGACCTATAAATTTCACTCTAGACTCGGTTCTTTCGGGCTTAGGAACGCTCATGGAAACTAGCCGATTCTGGACGATTGTTCGGCCATTATTTCAACAGAATATGCCAATAAGACCACATCGTCAAAATATAAATTCACATACCTGCCGTCTACCCTTGCTCTGAACTTTTGGACGGCAGAGCTCAAGAAAAAAATTATCTGTCTTTGTAAAAATTTATTAAAAACATGGGAGAAGTAAACCAAAGACTCTTCGAAAACGTTTGGTAATGTTAAACCGTGGAACTATATTCAATGAAATATTTGATGTATAATCAATTCGAATAATAACCATACCTTTAAAATTTGAGCTGATTGTGAATACAAAGTCGCCTGTGCCTGTACCGACTCACAGGAAAAAGGATGAAATGGCCTTAATGCTACAAAAATGTCGCTGAAATCGCAAGAACAAGAATGAGACATCTTTCATGTTTTATTCATCTCAATTACATGTTATCATGTCCGTTTTCTTTATGAATTTATTCATATATAAAGATAGCTTTATGTGCCCAACACCATCTTGTTTACTTTTAGCTCCAAACGGATAAAAGCGAAGCCAACTCCAGTTTTCAATTTCTTACCAAATTCCTCAGTGCCAGCACGGGACATGTCCTTTTTGAAAGTAAAAGACTCCAGTGTTCCGGGACCAGGACGTTATGAAACTACTGAACTCGCTTGCCCGTGCCAGAGTAAACTTATCATCGAACCGGGTATTTGGCGTGAAATTGAGTTGGAAAAGCGAAAACGGTTTCGTCATTTGAAGTCCAAACGAATCAAAGAAGACCTTTACTGCCCCTGCTCTAGAGTTAGAAATATAAAAGGTCATGGCCACACCTCCATATTCAAATCCAAAGCCGTAAGACTTGTAGAAAGGACACCTTCAACCAAAAAGCTAGATAGATTAGACAAAATGCATCATACAGCCAAATATATTCAAATGATAGTGAATCCACCTCGAATACCAATCTCAATTGCACGCATCGATATGACTCCCAAGCCCGCTCGCTTAACCTTCAATAGCATTATCATGCCTAAAATGCGGTGCAAGCTCAAGCAGAATAAAAGAATCGCGTTTTTAAGTAACACTCCGAGGTTTAAGGACAACGAAAAGGGAACAGTTGCTATTGCTCACAAGTCAGCATCCGAGGAACCGAAGAAACTTAAATCGTCTCGTAAGTTTTTCAATCCTATTAATTCATTGTATGTAAGACCATGATTGTTAATGTAAGACTGTAGTATGCAAGACCATCACAGGATAGTTAATTTTTACAAGGATAATAAGGCTGAAAATTGATATCATCACTATAACCAACTTTATCTTTATTTAGCTCAAGCTCAAATAAAACCTCGAAGAAAGGACATTATTTTACCAGTTGACGGAAATGTTTTTGATCGATTACAAACACTCCCTTCTCGTTTTGGGCAACGACAAACTGAAGTTCGTGAAAAAATTTACACATTCGCACCCATTCCAGCACCGCGACTCCTTTTGAAAGAAAGTGACTTTATACGGAGAAAACCAATTGCAGAATTCATTCCCATCGCTGGTAACTATGAGGAATTTCTAAACGACGGGTACCGGCAAGTGAAAAAGGCAAATGAAGCGCACACTCGACTCACTGGATTTTTATCACGAAAATCACATTAAATGCGGACAATGCACATTGAAAAAAACTCTATTTGGTTATCAATATCCTCTTTAATTTAGGATTTAATTTTCGGAAATATATTCTCATTTATTTGTCCACGAAAAATTGATTTTCTTATAAAACTTTAAACACTTTAGCATTGGATGTAACTCATTACCTATTTCCAGTCAAAAAGGATCATTCGAAAGATAGCCCAACGACACTTGAACATAAATTCTCCAGTGTTAGACTGCTTTGGAATCTAAAAATGGTAATTGCATAAATTCTGTGTTACTAATTATCAAAAAGACAGCAACAAATCTTCAAATCGTTCGTTCGAAATGATTTTATGCATACTCGTCCTTGTTTGAGAGTGAGTGTACTTTAATTTCGAAGATTTTAATTCAAATCTACCAAGTCATGAATATACCAAGAACTTCCACACAATCCAGTTGAAATGTCCCTCAGAAACATACACAATCCTTTCTGCATAGGAATCGTACCAGTCTCGAATCTTCTGATTTATTAAAAGAACCCTTTCAATTCAAAAGCAGATGAGCGCGTTCCTTCAAACATCTCATTTTCATCGGTCATTTAAACCAAATTCACTAGTTGCCGAAGACACTAATTTTCTTATTTACTTATTCCCGAATTTTCTTCCAGATTTATATAAGACTTTTTTTGCGGACTAAATAAAGTTGCAAACTCAAATCACAGAATCAGTGAACGTTTGCGGCTACTCAGAAATCAGCTCGGCCAAAAAAAAGGACCAAAAATAAAAGGAGAACTTTTTTGTGAGCAAGCTCATGGAAATCACAGCTCCGAACTTTGTACTTGGATTCTCGAAAGCAAAATGGCAAACCAAAAAAGTTTTCAAAAATAAACAAGATAAATCGTTGCGCTGTGTGAATAAGACGAAAAAGGATAAGAATTCTGAGAATTTATCAAAATTAAATCAGTTGATTCTACATCAGAATGCCTGTTGTAAGGCTTCGAGAAATATTCAGTCTTGGAGTTGAATATCACTAGACAAGCAAATCTTAATATTTTTTTAAATGTATTTATGTTTCATTGAATGTTTTAAGGATGTTTTCTATCCTTATTTATACTTCACGTTTCGGTTTTCACATTTTGGTTTACATAAACTACTTCAGTGTGAAGAAGGATCCAGCATGGTTTCAAGATTAAATTTCAGCTCAGTTATTATTAATTAAATGAACAAAACATATTGGGAAAGATTAGACTTATGAGACTACTGATCCTTTAACGTAACATGCGTCCTTGCCTTCTTTTTTTAGAGAAGTCTCTCAGGCTCTTCATAAATACGCATGTTGGGGATCTGTTTGTGAAATTCACATTAGCTAACATGCTAGTTTCCTGGAGCAATACATTGATTCCTCATCAAATTTTAAAGTATTAATTAATTACATTGATGAAGACCACAAGGAGGATAATGCATAAATGTTTAACGTTCTTTTGGAAATATACGACAAAATATTAGAATATTCAGGGAACGACAGGGAAGGAGATTGAAATAAATGTTCTATTTTTGTCCAAAGCATTCTATTGTTCTTCCTATTTCCCTTCTCTGCTGGTTTTTATCTAGCCCATTGTATACATTGGA
The DNA here is from genome assembly GCA_954870665.1 of Stratiomys singularior. Taxonomy (NCBI): domain Eukaryota; kingdom Metazoa; phylum Arthropoda; class Insecta; order Diptera; family Stratiomyidae; genus Stratiomys; species Stratiomys singularior. The sequence continues at coordinate 3,368,214 of OX940881.1, read as the reverse complement.
ACCTATCCGATGAAATGTTGCGAGCCGCTGAAATGCGTGAGCAAAGAAGCAACTTTTCATAAAGAAAGTACCATATACGCGATCAAGTAAGTTGTACTTCATTATCTAACGGCCCAATAACTAAGATAAGTAGGCTGAGATGAAGATGAGATGAGGATATGTAAAGTGTGAATAGTGATAGTGGAAAGACAGTGAAGTTTCAACGAAATAAAAGTGAAACAATTATTTTTGCAAAATTTTAAAGTAATACTTTGATTGTAAGTCTCGATTTGGCAAAAAAAATGTGTCTATTTTTCATAAATTTCGCACTTTGTGATAAACACCGGTCGGCAAAAAACATTTATTCCTTTAGTCTAAGAATTTTTGGATCCCGGAGCCCTTAAAACATCCTTACAGCCTCTCGATCTTTGAACATAATATAAATAGAATTTTGAATTTTCCCTTCTATCATTTGACCCACTAAACACAATACCTTTCCATCTCGTATACATGTCCCACGTCATTGCCTGATATCGCTTTCAGATCCTTGTCACATTTGTAACAAAACATTTTATCCAACATTATATCCAGCGCATTCAAACAATACAAAACAATTCAGACAATTAATCTTTATTAAGATTTTATCGCAAGTATTTCTGTTCGCTAGAAAAATTTTCACAAAGTTTCAAAAGCACCTTTATTACTCTAGTATAATGCAAATGAAAAGCTTACGTCCCATTGTGGTGTGCCAACAGATTATCCTGAATCAATGTGGAGTAGACTTAATCCAAACATATCACTTAATGCGGGTCGCCTTGATTCCACTCGTCTCGGTTGGTATTGGTTAAACAAACGACGGTGTAGTTAGTTGGCAAACAAAAAATCAATTTTGTTATCCAATGGAGTGAATCTCGGGAGTTCTCCGGGCACAAATGGAATTAATTATCATTGAAATCTGAAAAGGACGATAAGATAAAGCGGTCACTTAGTTTGAATTCGATCTGTGGGGTTCATTTCAGGTGTATAATGAGCATAGATTTTAGGGCAATTCTTGGGTGGTGTTGTGTAAGCAAAACTATGTATGAATGTAAATTTATATCCTATAGTATCAGTATATAATGTTTGATGCCGATCTATGTCCTGTTAATGTATGTAGGACAAATATCATTAAACCATACATTTTCAAGCATTCTTCAGACTGGATCAAAATTCGCTCCTGACAGATATGATAGAGTCTAACGAGTCACTTTATTGTTTGACTTACGCTAGGAATGCCAATTATATTTACTTAGAAAGCCATTTAACCAGAAGTCCGTATAATATGAAAACACTGGATTTTTTGAAGCAAACTGAAGTCAGTTTCGGTGAACCAAAGAACTCAACCTACAAACTTTTGTCTAATAATTAAGAGCCAAGATCTGTCCTGACAGAATGCCATTTGTTTGTAGGCTGCAATCGAAATGCAAATACACCTTGTCATTCGAAGAAGTGTCAACTTTTGGGGACGACATGAAATAAACACTTTATAGTGAATGACTGACGATAAGTTTTTGCATGGTTTGAGTAACAACAAAACTTCCCAATCTGGATAAAGCAATAAGACGATTTCCAAAAGTAATGCTAACGTGAAGTTACTGACCGTGAACACTTAACTGATGACAACTTGAAGCAAATGCCGAATGTAATAGAACAAAGATGGCCACCAGAAGCTGTCAAAATGACACCATCCAGGAATAACCAACATAATGTCTAATCTACCCATGGTACATTTGTTGACTACGAATGACAATATTCTCCTCAACATTTTTTCCACCATTTCAGCGAATCAATCTACTATCTACAAACAGCAATGTTATACGGCAATCAGGCAATTATTTTTCTGCATTACATTTTCATTTTCATTTTCAATTAAGAAATTTTTCATTGAGCATTCACAGATTTTTTAGAAATTATTCGTGGTCAATGTTTTAGTTCATTTGATGGTAGATGGTACAAATGCCTCAGTTTGAAACAAAATCTCTGTTGAAATCCTGAAAATATTTTCATTTTTCCATTCACTACATAACTCCGAATTCAGTGAAATCACATGATAAATTTTCAATATCAATTCCTGGTAACCCTCGTGGAAAATCAACTCGAACAATACCAGGATAACTTCTGCTAATTTATGGATACTTTTACCAAACCGTGGCACGAACATAAACTGTTCCATTGGAAGTGGCCACTGACAGCAAACGAGTCCTGTAAAATCACCGAAGGATGGAGAGGGGAGGGCAGGATAGAAAATCACCGGGAATCAATCACCGGAAGTTACTGGTAAACAAAGACATTTGTCAAGAGATTTCACCATTGAATCTGCTTTTATCCAAATCACGGCAATCTTGTTATGGCCATTGGCTTGTTCACTTTCGGATTAAATTACTTTGCTTTCAAGCATATACTTTTATTACGATAATGCTAATGCAGGATACACGCTATCACATTATTCGATAGCTGCGTTTCGTTCCGGGTGTTAAATGTGTTACTGGCACTACGGTTGGCACCTATGATCTTTGACGTAGCAACATAAATACTAATTAAATCTAATAAGGAATCACACCCAAAGCATTGAGTAATTAATGTATTTAACTGAATGGACGTGAAGTGGTAACTTTATGTTGACATCAAGCTCCAGCCCGGGAATATTAGAAAAGCGTAAAAGGATCTGCGTTTCATGGTTCCCCAATGAGCGATACATTAAGATTCGACAAAGAAAGAGATGCGAATCGAACAAGCGAGCTACAAGACAATACATTCAATTTGTTCACTTTGGATAATTGGAACGAGTCGATTTCTAGGGTTTTGAGGTTTTTGTAAAAAATTCTAATATTAAAACTAAGTAAAAAAAAAGTTTGCATTGTTTTCATCCCATCTTCCTAAGATGTCTACGGATGCAATTCCCCTTAAAATCATGGTTTCATTATGCATTCGGAGCTTTCTCTTTCCATCGCAACTAGGTCCCGATTCTTCACAATTTTGCCGCATCATCGAATCCAAGAAGAATCTGCAATCTTTGAAGCCGTCGAAGATTCTTAGTCAACCTATTTCAATGTCTACCTGGAATATCTTTTAGGGTTTTCTTAACGAAGCTGATTTAAACTCCCCTAAAAGCTTCAGCAGAAATGAATCCTATTCGAGCTCCATCCCCTGGACATGTTCTGTCGGATCCTTCCCCACGGTTCCTGGGTTTCCTCGTACCCGGTCCGGTTCAACGCCATTGTCCACGCTCTTCTCCACATCTTCAAAACAGTGATAAAAGCTGCATTGTGACATAGTCAGGAGGCGGGGACTTTGTTGCAAATATTTGCAAACAAAATAAATATATTTGAAAGATGGGTCCAAAGCCGAAGAATAGGAGTAGAACGCAAAAGAGATCAGTGGCAAATAGGATAGATAAGTAAGCTGCGAAAGCTTCAATGAGCTGGCAACATGCAACAAAATTCTGATGATCGATATCTAGGAAGGTATTTGCGGTTGAGGAACGAAGAGCAGGTTGATAATCCAGGGAGCACCGATCGCACTCAGTTGACAAATGTATTGAATACGCAATGGCATTATCAAATTGAAGGACGAAATCGGGACTGTCTGAGTCATCATATACGGCAGACCAAGAGCAAAGATGCAACCACGACGGCAATTTTAGCCATTATCAGCCATTTGCCATTAACCTCGCAGATTGACAGCAATTGCACGACTACGGATATTCACTCTACACTGCAGTCTTCCCACAGGACATTGCTGACAAAGTCATTTTGAAAAGGAAAATCGTGCTATGAACTAGCAAAAACTGATAAGCAGGTCAAAACGCAATAGTAGTAGAAAAATTCGACGAAATCCTCTAAATGTAGATAGACCCGCCTATGAATGACCAAAATGATTTCAGAATAAACTGAGCTTACCGCAGAAAAAGAGGTTTGAAAAAACTACCAGTCAATGTCTAAAATTCGATCAATTAATACGTTTCCGTTCAATGTTTCCCGCGGATTAATATACATTGCGACCATCTTTCTATTCATTTAAAAACCTTAAAAATTCTCAAGAATCTTATCAATTTTTTGCATACTCAATCAGGTTATCGTTACTTTCAATCAATCTAATTTGTTCCACCCCTTATATGGTTCAGGAGTGCAGTTTTATACGAAATACAAAAGTGATTTCGAAATAACCGAAATCAGACTAAACCTCTTACAAAATAGCACTCAATGAACACTCGTTCTAAAGTTTCCTTTCATTTATCCAATGACCACTTTTGCCATATATCTTATAACATGCTCAATCTCAGTATACGTAAACAATTCCACACTATTAGTCTTCTTATCCTTCCTACATTCAGCATTTTCCGCTGAGGCACTACAAACTTCTGTCTCAACTTTGTATCAAATCAGAAATATTTGCTTTCTGCAATTTGTCGTAGAAAGGACATATTTTAAGAGCTCTTGTCGTGAAGTGACTACTTGTAAAACTGCAATCATGTGAAAAAACGAATAGCATTGAAGTTAACTCAAAGAGAAATACAATAAGATTATTCTCCGTCAACAAAAGCAATTGCGCTTTTTTTTTCAATGCAACTTGAAAGAATTCCTTTATAAGCTGTTGGAAATCTGGCTGCATTGTCCTGCGTTTTGGTGTCGTTTTCAAAAAAAAACTAATTGAACAAGTCGAAAATGTATACTAAAAGACAACTCTTGAAAACAATTTAGAAAGTTATTTTTATTACTTGTGTTTTAGCTTTACCATTACCTCCTTAGTGCTGCTGAGACGTCATGAACTTCACATTTAATTTTTATGCTCTTTACATTCTTACGTGACGCTGGACTGAGAATTTCAATTTTGTGCAAGTTTAGTTATGTCCTGCATACTCATTATTGCCACCAATGAAATGGTAAAACTATATCCATAAAAATTAACTCCTCCCTCATTTTTGACTTATCGTTCAAGTCAGAGATTACCACCGTCCTTATGAGAGAGTCTGAACTCTCCTCCCTCGTTTTGTGTCTTTCTCTGTGTCTTTCTCGTTATATGTGGCTCTTAGCTGCCTTCAATGCACTGTTCAAATTTTCAGAATATATATATAAGGAGTCATTGACTCGATTTCATGCGTCTCTGTGTTTTTGACATTTTTCGTCGACGATCCACAACCCATCATGGCATTATGCCTGCAGGACTCCCCGCCTCAAAATTTCTGCATCTTTTCATTGCACCCTCCAATTTTGGAACACGGACAGCTTCCCACTGTGATCGTCGATTCCTTCAGTCTAACTAAGTCCTTAAGTCTCCGCATCAAATATAGTCTTCGGTACCCAACTGTCGTCTATTAGGTACAAGTCAACGGCCCTTTTAAATCTCTGCAAGTGGGTTCAGGATCATGTTATGCTAACAAGTTTTCATTCATTTTCATCAAATTATTTTTAAGTGATTGACCATATCTCATTCTGACATTTTCCTTAACAGTCGCAAAACGTAAACTTTTAAAGGGGGAATGCCACTCTCAATATTATGGGAAAGGATTCTAAACATTATCATCTCATTTTCTACCTTTTTTTTGTTTTTTTTTTTTGACATGTTTAATCACCGCACTGAATTTTTGACTTCCAGGATTCCCTCGCTTATTAGGAACTAGTGTTACCAAGTTTTCAAAGTCAAAGGCCTCCAGAGTGAAAGAAGATAAACAAGTTATACGGAGTTTTTGGATGATTCAGTGGGTAATCGGTTGGATTTTTTTTTGTTTTTTTTATTTGAAACTCAAAATTTGGACTTGAACTTAAAACAAGAGATTATAAAAGAAAAATGATGAAAATGTTGTTTTGGCCTATCCAATTTGGGCCGTCTTGAATGACTCAGCAACAAAACAGGCCAACGAATGCTTTTCCAGATTACAATTGAAGACGAAGGAATCATTATCCTGAAAGCATTTATCTTAATGTCTGTCAAGACATACGTATTTAATATTCACTTGAAGCGACTCCTTCATCATCTTGTGCTGCACTCTCGTAACATTAGTTGTATGCACTGAGTCCAAATTCTGTCTCTACCTTCAAACATATATCGTCAAATATTTTATCTCGGTTGGTTCAGCCTAAAGCGAATATCCTAATTGCTTGCAGCTTCTGTCTTTTAGCTTCTTCGTATAAAATTTGCCGTTTGTCTTTTGTGTTGACTCAAGTTTCAACTTTCTGTTAAACTTTTCAAAGACAATATGCAAATCAGTGCGGGAATGAAATTAGAACTTTGTCTCGTCATATCCCTTGGCAAATGTTGTTCCTGATAGAGACGACAACCTTGACGAGCAGGACGAAAATGACAACGGCAGCGTGAACATTTCCAAAACGAAGGATACACTCTTGTAAAAGTCAAAGAAGGAGAACAAGACAACAAGGAAAAAATAACCAACATACCCTGCAGGGTATGAGGCAACGTCGTGGTTACAGCTTAAGCACAAATTCAAGGCAACGACTCCGTGTCAATGTGTAAAGATACTGTGTAAGCCAAGTTTCATGTAAATAAGAGCAAGCAAAGACAGAACGAAATGGGAAAACATCTTTGTAATTGATATTTACTTCTTGTTCTCGCATATTCGCTTTATTATGCAAATTTTCGTGACACTGACGATATGAGGAATATATGCATGAGTTAAACGGGTAATATTTTGATTAAAAATTTTTCGAAAGAAGTCAAATTGTCGCATCGTCGGCACGAAGAGATATCCTTGAGTTTATGAAGAATATATAAAGTTTGGAGTTAATATTAAATTGATTTCGCATTAAAGGGAATGCGACGAAAGGCGTTATTTAAGGAGTCCTTATTTTGTTATGTTTTAACCTATTTTTCAGATGAAAGAGAGGGAAACGATGAAGAACGTTACCCCTGAAAAGTGTTAAGTCACCTCTAATACGTGTGATACCGTCATTACTTCAGCAACCATCCACAACAATCTACAGTGGTCTGACCAAGAGCACCACTTTTTCCAGTTGAAAATTGTCAAAACTAGTTTAGTCATTCGAATGACAGTGAGCAATTGCAACGCAAACTACACTTCCTGCACAGGACCGTAGGTGGGAGCTCAAAATTACAGTCAGCTGAGTAATGAAACTAACGTAGATTCCTGGACCCAAATAAGAAGTGAGGAAGTCAGCATGAGCTTGGTCGACAAGTGACAGAGAGTTTGAGGACAATTACCGTCCAACCTTTCACAGTGCAAAACAAGTTAGACGAAGCTTCCTGGAGTGAAAGAGAATTGATTTGGAATGTCAATATTGCTGCTAGAAGCAGCTTCAGCGTCCATATGCCAAACCGATAGGCATTTAAATGGACTTTACCTGGAAACAAATAACAACAATTGTAACAAATACTTCTTAGAGCATTTTCTAGATTCTCCGAGCTTTCATATGATTGGAGTTAAACCAAGCAACAACATTGAATAATATGGGAGCCACACAGCATTCCTTGGTTTCTGCATGGTTGCACTTGGTATAAGCTATTCACAAGGAAAATGCAGGACTTCCTGCTTCACGGGATAAGTCTGCAACTCTTTTACACATGTAAATGTTGATGATTGATTAACAAATAATTTCCGGAACAAAGGATAGTTCTTTTATTTTATTATCTAATAGCTACTTTCACTAGCAATTGCCATTTGGTAGCTCCAAACGACACCTTTTATTTTAGTCTTTTTAAACTGCAACATCTTTCCCAATTTCATTAAAACAGCAGCTAAAATCGTCCAAATATAATTAGACTAGCTGTCAATGAAAATTTCCCCAAAACTTACTAATCAAAGTTAATCCAAACGAATCTGCGTGTTATGTATTCAATAACTAAACTAAATTATAATCACATTTATTCCCAGTCTGTCACTCCTTTCGAAAATGGCCGGGACACTAGCGTTAATACTGAAATAAATTTCAAATATAACACTTAAAACTCAACTCAACTGACACGAAAATGCACTTCGTGAAAATAAACAGAAAAGTAACAAAACTTACTTTATTTCTCTCCCGTTTCGAAGGACTTCGGTGTAGCAGAACGTTTGCCAACGAAACGAGCGTTGACTACTGCTGTAGCAGGTAAAACGCAAAGTAAATTTATCCAACTTTTACTTCAACAGCAACCGTTCAGCTCGTAGGTACCTTAAATAAACGTCCAGGACTTTTATTCGAGCATCGCCCTACTGTCTTCATCCTTCTTATGGATGTTCTGCGGAGTAGCATTGGAATCCCGTTGATTTTTGTAAACTATTCGATACCCAAAAAATACTTTAGCAAAAGGGAGTTCCTGCAGTTCCTGCATGGATTCGTATTTCGTTTGAGATGGAATTTTCAATCCTGTATGCACATATGTACACCATTTTTAGACAGGGAAAGAAAATGGTGAAGGTATATTCAAAGACTTTCAAAGTAAAGAGACACCTTATGGGAAAAATTCAATTTAAACGAGTAATTTGACCATTAGGTATGATCTTTATTTAATAAACACTAAAATTAATGATGGCTGCTGTTTTGGCCGTTAAGAATTTGCCAGTCTACAGATATATTTCTACTTTTTGAAAGACAAGGGCGACCAGTACATTTGCCGAATTCCATTAAAATTTTCTGATAATGTCATGTTTAGGTTGCAGCTACTTGTAATTCTTGAAGTCAGCAGGATAAGAGATACCTCACGGGCTGATGAGCCTTTGAAAATCACCAGATAAGATTCCAAAAAAATGAAAGTTATTTTTTCACGATTATTTTTAGCTTATTATAAGCCATGTTTCATCCATCCATCAAGTAAAAATAACTAAGTAAGACAGTCAGGCCGTGAAGTTTTTATAGATTTCCATTTTTTCCACTTTTTCTCTCTGTAATTTGCCCGTTTCTAGAATCATAATCAACTTCACATGCAGATCCATCGAGATTTCACTAGGACTAAGATAAATCATTTTGACAGCTGCAAGGAACTCCCAACTCTCTTGTCGTTTGACTCTTAGCACCAAGTACTTGAAAATCGAGTGAGTCATTGAGTTAGCTCCGACTTTTTTCCCGACAGCTCTGAAGTTTAATTAGATCTACCATGGGTGTGGTCTTATCACATGCCGCACGTACATATGTGCTCCAAATATATCAACTTTATAAGCCACCCAAAACCCAGTACTAAATAGCCGCCTTTCCTTTACAATCTTTGTAAAAAAAAAGTTGGTGTCCTTTCCAACCAGTTTCATTCCATCTCATCGTATCCATACCTCAATTTTCCGTGGGGTTTAATTGAGCAACACTGAGGAAACTTTGGGGATCACCAAGAAATAAGCCGCACTATCAATTCAGGCGATTCAGTAGGCAAGAGGCTATCAAATGCGGGATTTTGAAGGCTTGGTTATAGTCAATCAGGCTTTTGCAGCACATTCTGTGGTCACTGTGGTCACATTGTGGTCACATACAGTCGATTATTCATCATTATTAACATATAAAAACGTAACTTATAAAACGTATGATGCATCCTTCAGTCCCGTTGCCCAGTACCTGTTTGAAATAAACATAGACATTTTATGTGAATTAATTTCAACTTTTTGCGGTTCAAATAATTTTTCACTTAAATTTACTTGCATAATTTCAAGTCACGTGGAAATTTATACTAACTATGTGACATGTGTACGGATACAATAACCCACTTACTTTCTTTTTCAACTCAACATCCTCAAAAAAAGGGCAGAAACCAAGAAAATTTCAATTGGTGGCCTACGGATGAAAATATATTATTTTTTTCCCGAAATATATTTCTTGGCGTTGAATCAAAAAGACTGCTCTGCAAATAAGTGTGGAGGAAGAAAGGATACATACTTGAGATTCCGATAAATATTAGATGCTGCAAATCAAGTCAGTCCTGTTTCCTTGCCTTCTATTGTTGCTGGTCTTACCGCTTCAAAGTAAGAGGGGGTGGGCGGGCGGTCTGGTATTTTAGTGCTTTTTATTCATGTCGTCATGCCTTCTATTGATGGATGAATAGATGCCTTCCAGCTACTTGATGTAATATTTCAATAACCGAATTATTTAACATGTCCTTGGCTTAATATATGGATATGGATGGCATGTATGGGCAAGGAGTGAAGCTTCTAACATGGATCGAAAGCATTCTTCATTGTTCAGTTCCCATGTTGCTTTCACTACCCTTCATTCTCCTGAGGATAATGAAAGCCGATGAATTATTTATAAGGAATCATCAATGTTGAGAAAGCAGAAACCCAGCCGAATAATAATATATTGGGACATCTTATCAACCCTGTGATAGATCGGACGAAAATCTGCCAAATCTGTGATGACATGGTACACAATAGGGTATTTTATATATATATATTTTATACTGAGAATTTTTCGTGGTCCAATTTAAAATTGTAGATTTTCTCCATTTCCTTTCTTTTGGGCTTAATTTTATTTCATATATATAAATCAATCAGACCAAAAAAATGATTCATGCGAATTTTTTCAGTTCCCAGAAATCAAATCAATCAAATGTCAAATAATTGACTGCTAAATTTAGCTTAGCAGAATTTTTGGTTCTAATTTAACTACAAATATAAAAAAAGAAGAATGGAAAGGCAGAATTAAATCATAGATTCGCCGAACTAATCTAAGAAAATAAAACTTCATTTCTTTGTTTCAAAGGGTAAAATTTTCAAGGTGTAGCTATTTTGAATTATTTAAAAGGACACCTAAGTAAGTCAGGCATCACAAACAATAGTGCGAGTTAGATATGATAAATGAGGGTTCAATTGTTCTCAAGTAAAATGGCCATGTCCAAAGACACGTTACTAAAAACAACAGCATCTTATATACAAAAGCAGAAAGCAAATTCTTAAATGCTTATCTTCAATACTTGTCATGTACAAGGAGGGAGGCACCTGATAAAACATCTTGACCGTAAACTCTACGAATTTTCATGAGCTTGTGCAGCGTTTTTGCGATTATACTCATTTCCAAAACAAAAGTTTCCGTATGAAAACTGCAGCTTGAAATGTCACTTTGACACATGTCTTCATGATAGAATCATATTTGTGTTGCCCGATGTTATACTCGAAATATTTGCTAGTTGTCAAGATCACCCAATAATTTTCTGGTACGTGTCTATGTGATTTCTATATTTCTCGGGGTATTGCCATTATTAGACGTATCTATTATTGATTACATGAGAAATCAATTGGTCCCATTATGAGTGGTTTTTCTAATTGCTGTGCTAGCATTTTATTTAAAAAAAAGAGATATTAAGAATAAAATTACTTCTGGATTAAGATTTATCTAATAGAAAGGCATGCAGTCAGTGTCCTTTCGCAAACAATTCTTTCTTAAACTTAGACTTATTTGTGCTTGACTCATTCATTCAAAAAACGAAATACTGTCACCTTGTTTAAACTTTGCTTGCTAATACAATGACTGTCTGTTAACTTTAGAGTCATCAACCTGAAGGTAATGACCGAGTATAAAAACACATCTCTATCATCATCATCAGCGACAGATATTCTTGTATTATTTTCTTTTTCAATGCAACAATGAAGATTAATCACCATTAATGACGCTTCCAAAATACAAACACTTGTCATTCAATGTCTGGTCGATGTCATCGAAATTCAACGACCTATCCATGAGTAAATATTTCAATAATTGAATGTCAGTTGGATTTACTTTCTCCATAATGTCATGACCACCACAGAATATTTTTAATCAAAAATCAATCATTAGACGCTATACTATCTGCTTGTCGTCTCATTCAAGTGAAAAATTGTGCGAATTGATGCTTTGCAGACATATTTATCGCTTTTATCATATTAGGCTCGTCCTAGTGTTTATCGTAGGGATATCAACAATGTCAACTTGTTACTTATTTTGACACTTCAGGCAACAGAGCGTGTATGATGATTACAAGATGATTTTCGTAAATGTGTTAAGACAAGCGTTTTGAAGAATTAAATTAAAAATTATTCTGCTTTACATAATCTAATAAATGAAAGTTGCTTTCTTAGAATCAAATGTTTTACTCTATCTATGTGTGGTTGACAATCTGAGCACGTGGGAAATATAAACTTCTAAGATTTTTCGGTTTTCGCTCTCCTGCATGCATTTGGTGGCAGCTCAATGTGTCTAAACACTCATATATGGTTCTACGTTGCCATAAGTGATGAAGTGACGAGGTCAGAAATTGACAAACTAAATACCAAATGACACCTTTTTGACGACTGCTGTAAATTACTTTGCTGATTGTTGTTGAAGGATAAATTCAAGGGGCCAAGTTGACTTTCAACAGAGGTCTTGAATGATTTCCCGTTAACGCCAGTTTGGAATAGTTAGTCCTTGATTCTTTTGATTCCTGAATGTGGCCGGCGTAAGATGGCCCAAAATATTTGTGGACAAAACTTCTATAAAGGGAAGACATGTAGGGATGTTGCTTTGACTCAGGTTTCAAAAAATCCTCTTTTGGGTGCTGTGATGTCATGTTGGAATTGATCCATATCTGATGCTTGCACAATCGTTTTGTACAAATAATTGGAGATATGTTAAATCTTCTCCTAGGAAGTAAATTAACTTGGAATCGGATCATCCCTTCATATAAAGTTTCGTTTCGTGACGCTTTGATGTCAAATTTAAACACAGTCCCATTTCTTTGTGGTGATGTTTGAAGTCTTTGGACAGTTCTGCATTAAGAGTTCATGACCAGCATTCGATTATCCCACCTGATTGTGGATGATCATGTTAGGCTTATCTCCTACGAAAGGAGATATTTGGCTTGGCTTGAACATCTTACTGGGTATCTTCTGAAACCAAAAGAGTGTTCGTCTTTACAAAATTCGTGCCACATTACAAACTTATGCTTTGTATCGCAAAAGTCGTAAAAAACGTTTAAGGGCGTTCTAGCATCGTCTGCATTTCCCGGATATTGCACCTTCTGAATACTGGCGACTTCTTAGGACATCACACAATCAAAATAGAGATTATTATTCATATCCGTAATTTATGTATTACATCCTTAATTCGATGAAAACGAAACAATCGATTTTTATTCAAAGTATCCTGTTCAAATCCTTGCAAGTGGTAATTATTTATTGAAGGAATCACTTTAAAAATGCATCTTTCCTAGGAAAAAAAAGTCCATTAAAGCTTATCACCATCCATTTGAAAACAACAACAAAAATCACTGCTCAGCATTCGTTCAATCAATTATTCATTGTTTCGCCAATTTGAAATTATTTACTCGGAACGAATTTTCTTCTTTTCGGTCATTATGGCAATGATCATTGGTAGTCAACGTTTAATATTTTTTTCCTCCATGATTAAGCAGACAATAAGTTTTCACGGCCGTTGAATTTAACAAGCATTGAAAGTTATAAAAGGAAATGGAAGTTGCATAGTATGGTGCAATGGTAGCCATTGCACCAATCACGGTAACGATGACAACAACGGTGCAGATGCTGACGACTAGGCGGTAACGTCCGTATTATGACTTTCCTTTTAACATTGAAACCAATTTTCCGATTCATGGGACACACAAAAATTGCTTTCTGGCGTATGATAAAATTTCAGGATTCCACAGAGAAATCCAGTCCGATTTCACAGGAGAGTAATTCGTAAAATTAATAGCGAAAATAATTAGTAATTTAAATAATGACTTCATTTTGAAAAATGGTAAGATGGGTTTGGTTGATAGTGGCAAAAGCAAGGATAATCGTTTTGAAATGAAAACACCGGATTGAATGATTTCAAAAATTTTAAAGAGAAAATATATTTATAATGAAAAGTTAACATTGACTTTGCGAGATGTGACCCAAAAGGATTCAATCTGGGCTCGTTATTCTGCGCTAGCTGAATACTACGTTATCCGGGTCAATAATGGGTACACATTCGCATAGGTCATTGGGTTTTCCACGTCCCAACGAAGACGTGAAAATCAGTTTTTCAAGTAGTCATCGGTGCATTCGCCGATGTCCAGCGAATCAATGTCCTGCGAGTGAAATTCATGATTTTTGAAAGAGAATTAATCGAAAGTAGCATGTTCAGCGCGACACTCATATAAGAGTACTGAATATTCTGCCGAACGATGAGTTTACGAGTAAAATTAAGTAAAACTATTCTTCAATGATTTCACACTTCATTTGCGGTCAACAGGATCGCTTTCCTGAGAAGGTAGCAAAAGGCATAATATTAATTATTTGACGTTTGCCTAAATTTCTTCATTTTCGAATTCGATATCAAGAGGCTTAATATTTGAGGTGATTTTCCAGGCAGAGTCGCACGGTTTTTATCTTTAGGAGAAAGTCAGAATTTCATTATTTTATTCTTAACCTTAAAAAGAGGATTGCCAGGTAATCTTGTAAGCCAATTGGATATTCTTTTGGCCTAGCAAGACCATCATTGTGAAAAGTTTTCGCAAAAATTTAAGAGTCCTCTTAGATATTCCTTTAAATTTGAGTCAATTTAAAGCCTCAAGTACTCTAACAAGGATAACGAGACTCGTCAAAATGCTAATGGGGGTTTCAAAATGAAGTCAGCCATTAATATCTGCGTTTTTTTTCAATGAAATGTCAATATTCTTATCAACGCTTCCTTGAATCCCTCAAATCAAGATGATTTGTGTCAAATCAAATCAACGCAATACACAGATATGCAAGCCGTAAGCTTTAAGACAAAATTCAAGAAATCTGTAGAGAAGTTTATCAGATTTAGGTACAAGGAAACAGACAGAATCGGATCAGTAATAAATTTATTTAGCAAATAGAATCGTCTAATGGGCTTTTATCTCGTATTTATGTTAACACTTAACACTTTTCGAGCCAACAACAAATCATTAAAATTTATTGTTCACATCGTGAAATTGTAGTCTTAGCTTCAGATTGTTCAATTTATTCATTTGACCTACTTACACGAACACACAAGAGGCGTATAATGTCATGAAAATTACCAGGTCAGTGACGGTTGCTCCAGCCATAAGGACATTTATCAATAATATGGATTGAATGCATATGTTCGTAGCACAAAATGTAAGGAATTGATTTAAATTTATTATCACTTGTGTTAATTCATGGTGTACTAGCTTAGAGATATGAGAAGTTTTGATAAGAACAACATTCATTCGTCTCTCATAGGAATCGTTTTTGGTCAGCAGGAGTTCACTAAAGGTAAAATGAAACACCGGTACATGTTCATATGTAGCATACTTATTTTATCAAGTTGATGTTTTCATCTCATGTCACCTCCAAAAAAATTCTCCTAAGTTCACAAATGTCCAAAAACTTTGAAAAGACAAGAATTCATACAGGTTCTCGCCAACATTAGTCCTTACCGCCGAAATCTGCGAAAAACATTGGACAAGCTCAAGAAGACAAAATATACTAGCAAGCCAATATGTCAGAATATGCACGCTGTACGGAAGAATGCTATTCCTGCTGCTGTCAGTTGTTACTCAAAATTATATCCTAAAAACCAGATGGGTACAGATGTCTTGTAAATAGGCCTTCTCTAATGGTGAAGTAGTACATGCCTCAGATAAGTATCTTTGAACTCGTTTGATAAACATTTTATGAGAATGCAAGTAGCTGACTCTCGTTTTCAAACATCAACAATTGCATTCTACTTCAGAAACAAATTTTTTGACAGGCTGGGTGGCCTTAGATGAGATATCTCCTCCTGAATTTTTAAGATTGTCTCTGTAAATAGAAAGTTATATATATCTCTGTGTATAACCTCAAAATAAATAGAGTGGCGAAATAAAAGCCACTCACCAATTTATACTGACTGAAATAGCGCAGAAGTGATCAACGTCTCCCCACTTACAATTGAGACGCCAGGGAAGCTGCAGAGCCGTAGGGTTGACACTCAACTTATTGTAAACCCAGCATTTTTGAGTGAGATAAACACCCAGCTTATTTGACTAACAATACAACGCCTTTAATATTATGAAAGTGGACCTTCACGAGCTTATCAAGATAAACAACAGCGTATATGACAGGAGTCACAAACGTCACAACCAGCTCTCATCCAGTAAACTTACTACGCAATCGTAAATGTAGCGACACCATATCATAAGCTCTAAGTATCGTTTTACATACCAGTTGACTGAGTTTTAGTCACACATAGTCTACACATATAGTGTAGACTGAGTTTTTTACAATTGTTCCAAGTTAGGCATATTCTAAAGTATCTGCTTTCACAAAGCATCAGAAACCCGCTAAATTCTCACTCTACACTATCCACTACCATGGTATAATAGGTTAAATGCTTAAGAGTAATTTTCAATAGCAACCTTACTTGGGCTACGCATATAGAAAAAGTCTGAACTGGGTTTACATACGTCCTCACTCACCAGCGTAAAAATACTGGTAAATACTTTGATGATCCATACATAAATACTGAGGTTTACCTATGGAGCAGTTACGCAGTGGCCGACACTATAAATGAGGGTTCCCATAAATGAGTCAAATCCGACTGGAAGAACTTGTGACAACAGAAGAGTGGAGGTCCACTGAAGCCCAGAACCAGCAGTTGTTTCGCAGGAGAAACAAACTATATTTCTAATCAAACTGCGTTTCCAAAAAGACACATAAACCTTCACTCGAAACGATGGATTGCCAAAACGAGATGCTGATAACTTTAGGTAAAAATTAATGGAACAACAACCTCAACAAGGACAAAAATCTCATGGAAAGGGTACGATCGAAAGGAAAATTACTTACTTACGAAACTCCTTTACATGCTTCGACATATACCAGTCACTGCTTCCAGGCATGCTAGTGTTTCAACTTGGAGTTTGAAAACGTGGCTTCTTCGGAAAAAGTGGGTGATTAGTGAAGACGGTAACGCTGAAGCACTTTCTTAAGTGCCATGCTCTCAATCAGAAAGCATTGAAACAACCCGGAGCACCAAGATTCTGTGATGTCAAGAGCGACTCTTACGTTGTTGGAAGCATAAACCAAAACCTCACGATAATTATTGGGACGATAAACTGTAGCAATGTAAGTGACAGTTGGCAACTAGGTATGAAAATAAAGTGGTACGCTGTAGGTCCTCCACACTCATGTGTGGGCCAACCTACGTTAAAAAGATAACCATTGATTGCAGCTAGAAAGTGAACTTCGTACTCCTGCTCTAACTCGATGCATGTCCAACGCTATCTTTCAACCGTTAAAACAATATTTTACCTACAAAAGACTTCTCGAGGTGTAAAAATACCAAAACGCTCTATCATTCGCTCGCTTCCATAGTGTCTACTTCCAACACATTTTTATACAAATTTCAAAAAATTTAAAAAAAAACTCAAAAGCACTGAATGTGGGCAAAAAAATTTGCAACAAAATTGAGCGATATAAGAAATAATGTGGATGATAACCTTAACCTTCAAACAGCTATTCCATGAGTTCCAGAACCGCCTACAAAGCCCTTAATTTTTTGTTCTCCTGGAATGTGTAAAATTAGACCAACCATTTCTACATATAAAACAACAAATTTAATTTTTCTTTATTTCTTTTCTTTTCACTTACTTTTGTATCCTACGCATAACAAATGAATAAATCATTTTAAAAAAATCTCCGCATGCACCTGCATTTGTCAACATTGACTGGAAGGCTTCGATAAAAATTAATTTCAATCAATTCAATTATGATTCTGACTTGATGATATCCGGCGGTAAATATTCGCATTCAATAAATGTTGAGCTTAATACGCGGAGATTTTTCGTCCTGTATTTAATTAATGTCAATAAAACGCTGATTGGATTTTCAAAATTGATGAATTCTATTATTTAGCACGTTATAAATGGCTTGATATTGAATGAAATATTTGATTTAAATATTTTATACGGTATCATAGTACAATTTATCTAGATTATTGCCGAAATAAATTTTATTTAAATTAGCCGTGTTTACATTTGTAGCTTTGATTGATTCTTTTCCATGAATGGGATAATTAGCATGATCATGATTATCCTTGGAACGATTGGAGTAATTTCGTAATAGAGACTGCATCAACTTAAGTACAATTATTTTCGAGGTATCTTGTTTTAAATATAGACACCCCTTCTCAGTGCCCTTGAATGAATTATCCAGGAGAACATGCATATCCTTAATTATATTTCTCCCGGTGGATTTAAATGTTGCACCGATTCGTACCTGTATTTATGACCACTTGCAACTTCAGTAAACTTAATCCTTGCAAAAAGGCAAGCTTTGAAAACATATCAACCGCTCTGGGAATCACTGAAGCGAATAAAGAATGTAGTGGCTACGCCAGTGGCAGCTGCTCTGTCCGGTCCCTCTTATATTGTCCTTCCGACCTTTATTATTCAAAGACACGCAGGTATACTTAATAAATCAAGCATTTTCGATTGACAAAGACGAAAAATAAGAATTTTGTACAGTATAACAGAAAGGTTTTGAAGTAGTTCATCAGTTACCATTTTTCGCTCGACGAGTGCACATTTTTACTGGGAAAAACGTTCTGGAAATTGCTACCAATACGGCTGTCTGTATCTTTAATGAGGGTTTTCTACCTGTACTCAAAATTATGAAGGTAATGGGGGTCACAATAGGTCAAACAGCCAGGGACTACGCTGACACTGTAGACAATACTGGCGGAGAAAACTGCCGAAGCCAACAGTAAACAGGCCAGAACTTTACACAGGGCTCTGAAAGCCGCTGAAAATGATAATTTTGAGATAACAGAAGGATTACTCTATGCACCAGGCATAGCTGATTGATTTATGTAAGTATTATTTGTTGTCAAAACTTTTAACGTGTTTTTCTCAAAACTATTTTTTTTAAATTTCGCGGAAACACTGACTAGAAAGTATTTAACCGATTTGGCTGAAAATTTAACTCATTATTCTAGATAATTATAGCTAAATACTAAACCTTTGAAATATTTATTTTTTTGATAATTTATTAATTTTTTTAACAATTTTTTAACAAAAAAAAATCGATTTTGAGTACCTTTTTTTCACAAGTCCACTATTTATTTATTTATTTTTTTTTTTGTAAGCATGTTATTGGTTAGTTCACTAGAAAGAACTATAAACAATAATAATCTTTTCGATTTTTTTATTTCTGAAGACCACGAAAGGCTGTGTGCTTCCCCGAAACCGTTCAACGTTCCTCCGAGGACTCCACTTCAACACAAAAAATTATGAATAAATCAATGTGAAATTGAGTAAAGTTTTTTGTATGCTTGAAAGTAGTAATAAAAACGTGCAAAAAAATACAAAACGATCGCATATTATTTCCCTGCTCAAAAAAAATCATGAAAAAACGTCGAAATTTCGGTCGTCACACCGGGCTACTACCTTAAGCAACAGCAAAATTCCAATTAACATTTTCTTTTGGTTTCTTGACTTTGGAAACATTCTTCTAATCTTTTGGAAAAACATAAAAAAATGTTTTCCGAAACATCCTTTCCATTCAAACTGCCGTATACCTTAACATTAAACACATATCGTCTAAAACTGAACACATATCGTCTAAACGAATCGTTTCATATTAATTTCAAGTGCCATTAGAAGGGTCATCGTCTTAATTTAATTTTGTGCATTACATTTGATCCCAAAAACAAAGACAATATGTTGAGTGAAACAGGAAATTTGAACAACTACCACGTATGTCAGCATTCGAATTACTATGCATCTTCCACGGAACGTACGAACGAAATATTGTTTACACTGACGTGATTTGCGACAAAATACAATCCCTCAACCGTCCCTCGTCCTCTGTCTATCCTGAAAAGCGATCCTTAACGCAAGGTATATTTATTTCAAAATCATTCCAACGTGAGCCTTAGCTCAAAAACTCAAGTCCAACGGTATTATCGTTTAAAACATTTCGAGAGAGAAATTTGTACCTCTCAACAAATGTTGAAAGCATACCAAAGCCATCATTTCACCTCTTTGTGAAGAGTCCTTGGAACGGAAGCAAAAGTCAACTTAATGATTTACAACAGGAAATTGGAAGGTATACACAAGAGAAAATCTGTAAAGGAACAACATGTGTGTTTACATGACATCTTTATTGCTTGTGAACACATCCAAACAAACACAGGTACAATGGAGGGAAAAACAAGCACCATACGAAGTACTCCGCTCTGTCTGCTGTGCATCCTAAAATGTTTCCCTATCCCTTTTTTCTGTTTCATCGGAAAACTGTTTGAGATTTTACATCATGCTTTCACTCTTCCGACTCGGTGAGAGAAGCACACACAATGTACAAAACAATGTCACAAGGAGTGCAGAGTATGAAAGGTGCCGCTAACGTAGAAATTATCCAGCTTTTCTTTATGTGACAAATTTATTAGCTCACTTATCGTCGTATAGGGTTTCACTTCATAATGTACACTTTGCTGAAGGCATTCAATGGACTTTTGTAAAACATGATATGAGTGAAGTCAAGTCTTTTGTCAACCTGAATAACAGCCTTCAGCATTTAGTGCAACAGTCTCCAACTTGCACACATAAGAGTACAAGCTTTTCTCCTGCATAGTTCAGTAAAAAAATGTTTCAGAACGAAGTACCTGTTAACTGATCCAATTACTTACGGAAGAGAAAAATATGTTCAGCTCCGTCAATTCAATTAGCAAACTTAATCGAATGAGATGATCCTTTCACTTTTCTTTGATCTATTTTGTTGAGCTACTTCATGAAAATCATACAAAATGCAGCAAGGATCTGTTGATGTTAGTACATCGACAGTGCTACTTATTTTTCTTGTTCGTTTATCCCATTTCCACCTACTCCTGTGTTACCTGTCATTCCGTATTCACCATTTTCACCACATTCCACATCCAAACATTGCCCGAAATATTTTTCGGTTATCAATCAAATACATTTGACAGTTGTATATTTCAAAAAAAAAAAAAACATACCGAATTCTACCGACAGCGATCCGCCCACGGCAATATGGCGAGTGACAATGGAAGTGCTTCAGTTTCGCTATAGAATCGATTCATAGTGTCTACGTAGTAAAGTAGATTAGCGGCATTCCCGCGAGGAATCATGGTATTAATCTTTTTGCTGTTTGAATAGGTATAACTACTTCATCAACAACCATTGATGTCATTTTCAATCCGCTCTCAAGGAATGGACCTAAGCAGAAGGGTAATAGGTTAATATCCACGAGGAGTAGAGAACTCTTGGCGGCCATGGGATGTTGGTTTTGTGGTGTGAAGAGGATGTGGATGTCAAAATGTGAAATCCGTGGGCAAATACAAGTTTTTTTGCCTGACAAAATGATTTATGTCGAAATTTAAATAAGAATTCATAGAAAGGATTTGAAACCGGCTAGGACTATGTTTATCGCTGCATAGATAGATAGTATTTATCTTTCATTATTGATTATGCCGTAATTTAATTGTATCTGGATCAATTTTAGTTCAATTAAGTAAGTAAAAGTAGGATAGGAGATATCGTTATTAGTAAAACTCGAGAAATTCACTTAAATTGGGATAAATTTCACTTAAATATGATAGAGTCGTTTTGGTGCTAGCTTTATTCCACTCGCGTTTACGCGTTGTGTACGCTTTTGATCATTTACATTACTAGTGTTTTCCACCGTCAGGACTCTCTGATGCCTCTTGCTTCGTTGCTGTAACTCCGACAAGCATTTTGTCACATATTTTGGATACAGTGGTCTGGCTCGGAATGTTCAGGTAATGCTTGAATGACGCTTCTGTAGCTTGGGTTCTACCACTCCGCTTTAGGGTTGTTTACTATATCTTGGCCTCATTCCTATCTCCTAGTTGCGATCCATATGTTCTTCTAGTGTTCTAAATTTGCTTCGAGTCTTTGAAAGAAATAAGAAAATAAAAAATTATTCGTGCTGTTCTTCCTTTCACTTGCATGCAATAGTGTTATATATGCTAAGACACTCCTGTGATTGTTAAAGCAAGAGTGTAAAGAAGGAGACAGCGAAATATACGCCAAGTTAATTGATCATTACTATAATAACACGCTCGAAAATGCCAGATTGTTATCCTTAGTTTGACTGTATAACTTTGATATATTACGCAGTGGTCTTGGGTGATTTTCCACTAGGTACACCTACTTCATTCACTGTACTGAACTCCTATCACTCGCATCCTACCAGAATGTTTCATTTCCATGAACTAGTGTTAGTTTTACTTGTCCTGTTTCAGTTTATCCTACCTTTTGAAATAATACTTCATGAAATTCTGCTCCAATCTTCGGGATAAGTCGGCATTCTGCTTGACTCAACTAAATCGTTGGCACTGTGAGTTCAAAACACACAGCTCATCCACAATCAAAGTCTGCAGAAAAATATACAGCACACCAATCATTTACAAGGACTACAGATAAAACTTCCAGAGCAACAACATCTCAACCATTAAATCCATTTTATATTCAACAGGCAAGGTATTGTAGAATCTTTCCATATTGTTCGAGATAAACAACAAGCAGATCCGATTTAAAGCTTCACAACATAAGACACAACAAGGATTTCAATTATTCTTTAACAGCAACCAGTTAAATCTTTGTCTGGATTTACACTAAACAACTTCTTCCAATACTTTGTTTTTGATTTCCCTTGAGATTTTATACAACTTAATTTAGATTTTCTCTGAGTCAAATGAAATATGTTTCTATCAAGTGGGCGAATGATTGCTATAAAAGGAAAATGTTCGGTTAAGCTGTTTCGAAAAAGGGTGCAATTGCGATTCTAATGAAACTAGACGAAAAATCATCCTTGAAATTCTATTCGTCTGAATAGTGACGAGAACTATTTCTGGATATTCATCCAGAATGAATGTTGACTGTTTGGAGACGACTGAGCTACTTCCTTGGCACGAACAAATCGCTAATCCTTCGACTTTTCCTACAGTTACAACGTTCTAAAGTGAGTGCTTGTCTTGGAAAATTGGAAAAAAATGTATTTTTAAGAACCCCAAAAAATGTTATTGTCCTTAAATTGTTTTCTCGAAGAACAATGCAAACACATGATATCTATGCAATGGTCTTCAAGATTTTTGGGTCCTTAACAGCTTGACTCCAGACTGATAAGCAATCGTGCCGGACGGCGCACGATTTTACTCTTATGAAAATGATAAAGTCCTGAAATTAAACTCAGCCAACAGCAGTGAATTGCAGAAATGGCGAAGCAAGGTTTTACAATTCAATTAAATTCAGCATTATAAGGCACGCGCGTCTGGAATGTTGGAGTATATTTGAGAGTGAACTTATAGAGGATATAGAACCGTTTTCAACACATGTGTTCTACCAATCAGTAAAGGTTGGTGAATACGAGGAAGATCCTCTTCTATTTAGCAATTAAAAAAATACATTGTGCCCAAATGCTAAAATTTCTGACTGTGACTCGTAAATGGACAACAAATTTAAGTCGTGAATCTTAAAGTCGCTATTTCCTTTAAGACAGCGTCTTAATTTCATGATAAGTCGTTACATTTATTGATAGAGAACAGGATGAGGCCATCCATCCTGGAGGCGGAATTTCATAACATACAAGGAAATAGCGGTTCCGATTCAATAGAATACTACCCAATACCGAGCCTCAAGTTTTGCTGCAAATATCAGAAATGGCAGATGGAAGGAGGCTAGTTTCACAGACATATTTGTGACGCTCGTTAAAATCAAGTTAAAAAAAAGCGAAATCAAGTGAATATCAGCACCAAATCAAAACAATTCATATGTCAATCTTTCTTTTCAATCTAGGAAAATCTCAAATGAGTTCAAAAGGATCCAGGCCTACTTGTCAAATCATGATTATTTGCTTTGATCTCTGGCAAAAATCATAGACTAGAGATTTATGTCAAATTATAAACAGAAAAGAAGCTCCTGAAAGTGAATTCTGTATCACATTTACCTTCTGCAAAATGCATGTTCGCTTGTTCATATTTTCAATAAGCCTTTTTGTTTTCTTCGACAATAAACGCAAATTCGAATACATATGGTAATCGTCATAATTGTAAGTATTTGTAATTGCTTCCATCTTCATAAAATTTTTGTGCTAGAAATAAAGAAACCTTTCTTTTAATTTTATGTTTTTTATTTATTTTCCTTGCGGAATCGATTTTCGACCGTGATCGTTCGGGCCTCATTAGCGATAATCGTAAGAATATTTCATTTACTAAGAATATTCCGACCTTGTGAATCTTCAAACTTTCTCCCATTCGAACCGCTTCAAACTTATTCTTAGGATTATTCATATTTTCACAATGAAACAATCTGCTCCATCATTTTCAGAATTTTTGACAAAGACAGGGTGCAACAAATAACCCTTATTACTGAAGCTGATAGTAGTCGATCTGGAAAAGCAGAACAGCCTTGATCCAGGTTGCATATGGTTGTATTATTTGTTTTATTTATTTTATACTTGCACAGATACAACCGCATTTTCGTGCAGGACCGTCCGTTTTCCTGGCACTCCCTGTACATATTTGTTTGAGAAACTTTACTTCGTTGAGGGTCAACCATTTAGCTGTTAACTAGAGATCGTAGCACAGATGACTGGGAGTTGATGTGCATGAAAATCTTGATCTCACACCAATGTGTGTAGATCTTTCTACCTCATTTTTCTACTTTTTAACAAAATGCAAATAGTTAACATAATTTATAAAATTTCAACCCCTCTAATATTTTAACATGTCTTCGAGCTTGTTTTTCGTTTCAACATAGAGTCCCTAATGAAGCTTTCATCCTTACTTGGCTCTCTAATCTCCCTTTTCCAACATGATTTAACAAAGTATCTATAGTAGAATTCACCTTAATTATCAGTTTCCAAACTATTTGGTCACAGAATGTATAAAACGTTGATCCACCAGAGGAATCAACTCAACAATCCTCTCACGTAGGATGTACATAATTCGACACTGGATTAATGAGCAAAGGGAGCCACAGAGATATTTTACAACCCCCGGAACCAGAAAATTACCATGCATACGTCTACATAGTTTTCTTGAATAAGTTACGCGGACTTCTAATTTCCATTCGCTACATAGAACAAAAGAGACCATCAATCCCACCCTTCCGCCACCCACCGCATACTCTTGAGCTTTGTTTCATTTGATGTTACAAAGCACTTGTAATTGCTTGTATCCGTAGAAAATCTAAAGAATTTTGCACTTGCGTTTTACGTGGAAAATCCTAGACATTACAAACACAATACACCCGCTCTACCACTCAACAAGATTTAACTTGAATCCTTCGAAGCAGGCTACTGAATATTTACAAAATATTTATGAGAAAAGTATTCAGCAATGGCTGGTCTTATAAATATGAAAATCTAGAAAATATTTTCTTCTTTTGAGAGAAGGAAGATAAATGGCGTTGCTTACAGTACCAAACTAAAATGATTATTTAAGCCAAGACTCACTTTAAACTTTTATGTGTATCCTGGCGTGTTAAAGTACCGATGACAATATTTCGTTTCAGGATGGTGCAGATTTCTTTTGGTATACACTCTTCATTTCATTATTCCGGTCTGGTTAGCATTTAAATGAACCTAATTTGCAAAACCATTTCTACGAGCTTTGCCATTGTGTTTTGCGTCTCACCGCAGCGCTTTCCTTTTTTCGGTTACCAAATGGCAACCACAAAACCAGCAAGCAAGTATAAAATTAACGCATATATAGAGTACATCAGCATTCATATGGATCCATAACAACTAGCAGTAAGGACTCACATGGCTTAAAGGATACAGTATAATGCACTGGCTAGAAGATAATAAGCTTTTTATAACTCATCTTATGCATGTACTCGCCATATTTCACGGTTGCTGAATACAGAGTAATGGACTAAATTTTTGTTAGAAAGTACTTAGAATTTAAGCAAAAGGATTCAAAAAAGCAGTACTTCTTCGGATAGCCTTAAACACATAATGCGCTTTTATTCAAAAATCAGACGAAATACACCCCTATCATAAAAAAGAACGAATCTTAACGCAGTTAACGTGCGCAATTAAAATCCTTTATAGCTCACACGTTGGCTCGGGTGCGTCAATTGGTACTATTTGCTTTGGTTATTTTAGTCACTTAAACACAAGTAAGCCTTAAACTTAAATTAACCCTTGTTTTGAGTGACATAATTTAATTTACAGTGACTAAGGACACATCGATCTCCGTCTACAAGGTGACCCCGCTTCACACGAATTCATTGGTACATCCATTGGTACACTAGATGTACAAGCCACTGTGTTTGTCAAGTGATAAAACAAATAATGATAAACCACATTCGAATAAGTACATTACGTAGTCATACGTTCCCGCCTCATTTTCTAGATGTGCTTTTACCTTTTATTCCCGTCTTAATGTTTAGAATGTTGTGTTGTGGGAACCAATGTCTGCTCAGAGGATATTAACTCTGCTTTCCTCTCAGTGTGATTGGGTTTAGGCTTTTTCCAGATCAGTTTTTCATACTCACATTGCCCATACGCTCTTGGGCCGAATCGCCTTTTACGGCTCCTTCATTATTGTATAGTTTTTCATCAACATTAATTTTTCATTTTTCACC
The DNA here is from genome assembly GCA_954870665.1 of Stratiomys singularior. Lineage (NCBI taxonomy): Eukaryota > Metazoa > Arthropoda > Insecta > Diptera > Stratiomyidae > Stratiomys > Stratiomys singularior. Next base: position 3,341,724 of record OX940881.1, on the reverse strand, counting down.
CACTTCTCTTCGATCAAGTTGAGGTGTTTTACGTGGACACCTGCCGCAAGGTCTTATTCCATGGTCTCTAGAAACGAATTCAAACAATGCGTCACTATGCACCCCTATCAACATGGGGTACCAGTTCCTACCGCAGTTCAACTGTTGAGTGCTCAATACTGCTCTAAAGCCACATGAAACGAAAAACCACAATTTTTTTTACATATTTTTAATTCTCATATTGTACCAGGTATTCACCTTGTAGGGCAATAACATTGCCCGGTCATGTGCTCACGTATCCCGTGATACAGGTTCAAACCTCTGGTCATGTTGCGCCCACCTTCAAACTAAAAGTGGCTCCCATAAAGACCACCTCCTTAATGTTGAAACCTATGATTATGTTACTTAGTACGGGCAGTGATCTCCTTCACAACAATTCCAACAGACCGCACGCAACTTGCCACAGTAATCCTCCAAGCTGAACCCGACAAATGACCACCTCTGTTGATCGTTTAGTAGTCGACAGTATAGCTCCAGTCAAGGGGAGTATTGAGATGGAAATGCAGGAGCTCAAACAATAAAATAAAAGATCATTGGACTGACCACCACTAAGATCTACCATTCAGTTCTACCTCAATAGCTGAATCCACTGATCAAACCCTCGCAATTGATTATTTATACCTTTTTCCTTCCTACCGCAGTATTTCTTCTAGGATTTTTCCAATTACCCATTTTATTTACGCGTGATCACACCCGTTCCAAGAAATACCACATAAAATCAAACAAGTTCGAAATAACTTCCGAAACTCTTCATTTGAATGAATGTGCCGCTCAGATTAGTATTGACTCCGGAATCTGCATACATGGAAATATCCTGTCCTTTGGTCTGAAGTCATACAATGCCAACAAATGGTAGATGAATATGAACTGAGTCTTATTTTTATACCATTTCAATCTCAAATCGAAGAAAAGTTGTCATTCTGCATTCTGCTAACTTGCCATGTAAAAAATTTCAATTTGAATATCTCTTTCATGCTCCTTTTTCCTTTCTTTTTTTTTTTTTGAATACCGTCTTTCATAACACAATTGAACCGCCACCACTATCATCATTCAATCGTATTGCAATTTCTTTTGTCCTGAACATATGAAAAAGGGTCTTCAGTTTCAGTTACTTGCTTCATTCTTTCCCTATGTATGTTTATATCCTTGAAACTGAGCAGGAGACTAAGGTATGTATCGGTTCAATGATCACCTTGCTTACAGGTTAACTTTATATGTGTTCACAAATCGTCCTGCTTTTATGTTGATGGCTGTTTGCTTTCAGCATATTCACTTTAAAGTGAAGAAAAAAACAAAAAAAAACCTGAACAAGTGGAAAACTTCACGTCGAAGTGAACTCGACACCCAATGAAAACGTACAAAATGAAATGCCAAAGGAAATGATGTTCTTTCCACTGTGAAAGTTCCACGTATAAAGGCAAAATTGAAAAACTTCCCGTTTATTAAATAAACCAAGTTAGTCGGTTTTCAGACGTGTCAAGGATATTGAAAATCTATTGATGATATATTAAGCGCAAATATTGCAGTTTGTTGAGGGAAATGTTAAGGGTGCTGATGGATTTCCAGTAAGCTGAAGATTTAAATATGATCCCACAACAAGCAATTGCGGCATCGATGCTACAAACAGCCTCCAGGATATAAATATCGAATGTAACATGAAGCGGACATGTTTGGATGGGAAATATTAAATTTTCTTGATAAGCTCAAGCAATAACGTTGCTTTGAGTATTTATGAGAAAAATTTTGAGGCAGTCTATCATTGAGTGCTGCGAATTCCCCGCGGGAATAATAGTGGATTTGAAGACTATACGAAACCTTAAAGGACATCAAGTGAGGCAATGCTGCGTGAAATTTGCTCGTTAGAATTCTGATCGTTGTCAATGAAGTTTACATATTACAAACGGTATATGTTTACAGTTAAAAAATCATCGAATAATACAAAAGGATTTTCCGTGGATCTTGGTTAGTTAAGATTCGGGACACTGAATTTTAATAATATGTATCGTAGAATAAGTAACCAAGTGATATGAGGAAGTAAGCATGTGTAAGTATTAGATTTTAGGCTTTATTATTTTAGTGTCCCCGCAATGGTTGTGGCATTATTCAGGATGTTGTCCTGCGTGGATACCTCATGAGAAAAAATTTTGGGCTTACATTTCAATTATTGGCACTTGCCTAGTCAAACTGCTCCTTTACCATTCATGGACCCTAGATCGGCGCCAATGAATCTACAATGAAGATGGCTGTAGGACAGAAATCACCATTCCAACATTACCAGATATGCTTTCAAGGCTTTCATAGGATATGGATTAACATTGTCCAGCGCCAAATTAACCTCGTTTTGCTGATCGTGAAATTGGTATCGCTCTCTGTTTGATGTTCTGTTTCTAACAACCTTAATGATGGTTTTGTTGAATTGCAGCAGCTCAGAGTCAATTATATATGCACAGGATACTATTCGTGCCATGAATATCCTCTTTGAACGATGATAACCCAGAAAACTCCGAATTTTTCCCACGCAAGATGTCACCTAGATTCATCCGACCTAGTGAATACAACCTATGGAAACTGAATCGGATGGAGGACTATTGATTTAAAAGGGACTTATTTTGACGATGTGATTAAAGGATACACTCTTATCATAACTTTTTGAATCTCTCGATTAAAATGACTAGATTCTTCCAAGGGGATGATTAGCTGTTACAATCATCACGTTGCCGTTACTGGAGATATAGATGCTAAGTTGAACGGGATGCTTGAGTATAACTTTCAACTGGTCCGATACTTTAGGAAATGGAGACAATAACACCCTCGAGTAATAATACTCGATTATTTAATGGTAACCAATTCAGATTTTGCTACCTTAGCTAAATGTTTTTAAGTTTTTAAGATATGATGCTGGATTGTTTCAAGCCGGCTGCGATAGAATGTGTGCTATGTGCCAGGGATCTTCATTGGGACCAATTCTATTCAACATCGTCATCAATAATATATCTGCTGCAGTGTGAAAGACGTCAGCTTTATTGTCAGAGATCACGTCTTATCAACTATATATGATACTTCATGTTCCCAAGTGGATCTCAATGCTATTAATGACAAGTGTACTGTCAATTCTTCGGAAGAATTCAAAACCTTTTTCTTTTCACCGATATAAAATGTTTAATTCGATGTTGGATGAATTATTGGTATTTTTCGATACAGTTAAGGACTTCGAAGCTAATTTAGGCAACAACTGTTCCATTAAGTCTCAGTTCAAACCCAAGTAAAGATTTCAGGAAATGTCAATTAACACGTGGCTTTCGCGATCAACTGGCTACCTTTGCCTTATATAAATACTTTGTTGTGCTAAATTCGACCTATGCTGTACCCGTTTGAGCCCTCGCTCTCTGGACTTAAATTCACTTGGCATCTCTACGCTATGGATTAAAATAATACTAAAATATCTTTGACACTTGACAAGGAAACCAGGCAGCTTGATGAACTAGTTTCGGCAAATCTGTAAGTCTATATAAGGCAAGGTCTGATAAAGCCATTCCTTTTTTTAACTTTAAAAGTCTACAAACTGACGAAATCTCCTCACTTGCCCGAAAATCTAGAAAAATTCTTAACTGACATAGAGATGAATTAAACAAGCCTTCGCATGCGATATTTCTATATGGAACCTCTTTCAGAGTTCTTTTTTTTTATTTTTTGCGTGAAAGGAGATTTGTTTGGCGGATTGCGATCAACGAAAGAACCGAATTGCCGGACTTTTTCAAAAAAATTCCACTTGAAGAATATGTGATTGATAATCTCATTCATTGAAAGAATTTCTCTGTAATGAAACCTTTATTGATGGATAAAGGGATAGTTTTTTATATTAGGGATATATTTTTTTTAGGGACACTTTGGATACCTAAATAGTATTAGCGTATTCAGCTGATTCATCTCATTAAAAACCAACAGTCAATACTCTCATAAATTAAGGTGCTCATGAATTACAAAAAAAAAAACAGAAAATAACAACAAAAACATTGACAATCAATAATTAAGGAAAATTAAGGCAGAAGGCTAACGAGCCTTAACCTTATCGCGCATCTTAAAAAATTTTAAATTTAATTAAACCCAATCAATGTAAACAATCATGTATTTGCATAAAATATTATTTTCACTTTCATCCCTACAAAAGTTGAAGGCTTTCAATTTAACCGTTTCGGTGCGATTCGTCGACATAGCGACGAGCGCGCTTGACCTTGAGAGCGCGGTTCGTCGCTATGTCGACGATTGCGTCAGTCTGCGTTAAGCGCCTGGTGGGGAGGGTTGTTCGTGCGTTCAGTCTTGTTTTTTATCGTTAGTCAAAAATTAAAATTGTAATATGTAATAAATTATTCGGATTTCATTACCGCAATTTTAATTAAATATAACCAAAATCCTTAGCACTGAAATGGTTAAACAAAAACTAAGCGATCACCTTGACAACACTAATTGAATTGAAGGTAATGTAGAACATAAAATCAAATTAAAATTTCATACCGAAACTTTTTTATTTCAATCTTTATTCACACATACGAAAGTGTCTATCTGCAACGACGTCATTATCCTTTCGTACTCAGAAAATTTTAAATACACTAACAGTAAATATTGCAGTGTTGAAACAATTCGTTTGGAAAACTCATGATTTCAACATATTACCATATTCATATGAATCTCCACGGTCTGTAAGACAATACTATTCACATGAAAACTGTCAATGTTATATTCATACCCATATGTAGGTGCAAACTTATGTTTAATGTATTCCTTGTTTCATGCGTTTGTGTTCGCTCAGCTTGTTGATGAAAAATTTCTCATATCCCACGCCAAATACAACAAACTATGTATGTAGCGAAGACTCTTACAAAACATCATTCGACTAAGTGTTGAAGCACGTAAAAGGGAAAGTTTTGCGGAACGAAACCGTGTGCAATATAACATGCAAGGATCTATAGGGAAGTTGAAGCATTGATGGTGGTTAAATAGATATGAGCATGTCACCAATTGAGTCAGCCAACTGTGCTGTCAAAGTTTGTTGAAAAGTAGTTTTTCCCAAACATTTTTGATGGTTGAGCTCCAACTGTTCCAGTTTGAGGCAATTCTGCATAAAAATCTGAAAACCTTAACATATTTAATTCGTTTATGAAATTGAACAATGAAATAAAGGTTTCACCATTTCCAAAGCAACGGACGTGTTGCACTGTATCATACAAAAAAATCGCTGGAAATGCAATTGATTTCGAACACAAACCCATGCTGTGATCTTCAGGATACACCAATTCACGGTATAGACATATTGGTTGATGCTACCAACTTGGTCATTGCTTACTGAGTTACGTTAAGCGTTAATCAATTGAATTTCACCTGATTATTATAATACTACCCGTACTCATTTTCCGTCCTTTGGTTGGATGGATGACAGTACTCATTACAAGAAAAGAATGGTTTTCGCACTTCAAAAAAGTTCCAGACATATAAAATCTAGACGAATGACATCAACACACAGTTCCTTTGCAGCAAGCATATTCTATTTCTCATGAGAAAAGAAATGTGATACACATCTATTGTTAATGTTTAGTACTGCGTGAACTTAGGATGTTAAGTGAGGCCGAGTAGAATTATGTCCATTATATCCTAAAACTGTTATATTGTATTGCAATTCGTTTATTCCAATAATTATTATTGGTACCGCCATTTTGTGAAAAATTTATAAGTTGTTCATTCAGAATGTTCATGTCTTATTCTAATTTTTTCGGATCCCTTGAAAATTTATAATACACAGTCCTGGATTTTTCCTGGAAATATTCGATATACCACTGCTGATGTTAGTCTATTGATTCCCTCTTGATGAAACTGCTTTCCTTGAGTACATAAACCGAACTTTCTGTCCATTTCAATTCACCAGTACCCTCGAAAATATCATCCTATCTCATCCACTATCATCCTATCTCATCGTACCTTACTCTCCGCCTTTGTAGATGGCGCTTCAGTTCTCATGGCAGCGTCAACCAGTCCATAGCTACCTTTGAGTGGGTTCTTGTAGTTTAGTTGTTTCAGGGCTCGCTTGAGCTCATTTTCCACCATTTTATTCTGACACTTTTTTTGTGGTAGAGAGGTGAAGGCTGTTTACGCCCTGAGTGTGGGACCCCCAGACGCAAAATTCTTTTGGACTACCCACTAAACACCTCCCCTGTCAACCTGAGAACCTAGCCTGGAACCGTTTGACACATTTCTTCGGGCTGGGCCTCGTGTTCCTGCGCCTAGAGGTGCCTTCGGACTATGGGAATCTCTTCTCTAACGGGAAGGACGGGAGAGGAAGGAAGTGCTAGAAAAGAGATCCATCCATCCCCGATGCCTGCCAACGCTCCAATAAAGCTGACACTTGGAATTACGTTCTGTTCTTCTTCTGTAGTGTACACAGTTGTGCTTTGTTTGTACAATCGCTCGACAAATGCATTCGCTATTATCTAATTATGCATTCCTGGCTCGATATTGAAATGATATCTACCCGATTACGATAATCCCTGGCAGCATAGCCGCTAAATTTATTGAATTCAATACACCTCCCCCCTCCCCTTGCAGCAACGTGTCCTTCATACCTACTGCATCTCTCCTTGATACTCCTGAACTGCTGTGTTCATTAAATTTAAAATACTACAATGACCGTCCTAGAAAAATTTAAACAGAATCTATTATAAGCATTGTAATTCAAGGAATGATACTGCACAAAATAAATGCAGTATAATACCTTTAACTACAAAATTTGCCCCACATTCAAGTAAAGCAATTTTTGACCTTAATAAAAATCTTTAAATTTCTCAATAACTATTACTCGCTACAAATCCACAAAAAAAATCCAAATAAAAGTTCTGCATATCTCATTCTTTTACGAGATTTTTTGTCAGAATTTTCCGGACCCCAGTCATTAGGAACATCCTTTCATAACGACGCTAATAACTAATCAATAGGCTCGGAGAGGAAACTATGAAAAAGCAAACGTTTTTGTGGCAAGACTGCAATCACGTAGATACAATTCAATTGAACGGATGAAAAGAAATTTCGTTAGATCTACCTAACGCACATGACACACATGTGATAATATACAGTAACAATCCCATGTTGCTTATAATTTGTTAAACTTTACGACCAACTGGTTAATTCCTTAAAAATTGTGGTCACGTAAAGGTTACAAAATGCGTCGGCAGTACTAAATTTCGCTTATAATTGCTCCCTTCGGCATTGTCAGGACCAAACTATTCGTACGTGCTGCGGTATCTAAGAACCTATGAAGTAGGTAAGTCTGAACTGGATCTATGCTCCTCTCGTACCTTGTCGAAATCTTTTTCCTAACCAAACGCTTGGAAAAAACACACAACAACAAAAAAAAACCGAATGCCATCGTACAGGACTAGCTAAACTTGTTCGCGTTTTGTTATGCCGCGTATTATCGTAATAAAACAAACGGGAAAAGTCTTCAAAGTAACGATCCTGAGGAGAAGTTTTAGTCATTAAAATACCATGCTTTTAATGTGGTTTGACTTTGAGTCGTTTGTTATAAAGCTGTACTACAAGGTTTTAATTAAATAGGAGCCATAAAAGGAAGATAACATTTCGTGTGTAAGTCTTATATGAAATTATATGAAAAGCTTTAAATCTTATCTCCATCATTACAGTTGGGTAGGGGTATATAAAAGGGAACTATAATTGTTATTGTGTGATATTTGCGATTGTCAGAACATACATTAGTGCCCCGCATAATTTGTGGGTAGTAATAGGTATCTTACATGGTTTTCATTTTGGGTAACCTCGCAGATTGAGATATGAACGAGCACCAGGATTTGCGACTTTGTAAATTAAAAAAAAGCAATATCCCACTTGGATCGAGAAGAAGAAGAGAGAGTTTTTCGATTCCTCTGCGATGTTTTCGGAATGATAATTACAAATTTGAATCAGTATTTTCAGAGTAACATCAAATTAGATCCCAACAGATTGAAAGTTTGAAAGAAACGATGGAGAAAATGAATGAAAAGAAGGAATTTCTAATGCCAACATTATGTTTTGACGGAAAAGGCGTCTTATAATCTTATTATGAACCCAACAATTCTCGCAAAATTTGAAAATTTCCGTCCGATTTGTACATTTGCGGTTGATATTTAAAATCAATTTGACAGCTAGCAGTTTGGGGTTGAGAAGAATCGAGGACTGAATGGAAGAACAGGACGTTTTCTCTATTGAACAATATTGCAAAATGATTGAAAGTTAGGCTAGTACAGGTCACATATTTCGTAAGCTATGCATAGAGTGTATGAAAAACTCAGAGAGACAGAGTGAGTGAGAGAGTGTCTGGTCAACTCATGGAAACCACGAGACCATATTGGATATCCAAGTTAGTCGTAGATTGGATGTAGGCTTATGACAACTTACGATCGTTCCCACTCGGCGTGAAGCCTATCCTTGCTGAAAATTTGTATTTGTATGTTCGGACACGGAGCGAATTCGAGCAGGTGACCTGATAACATGCGTGAATCGAGGGTCTTTATAGGACAGCCGCTTTAGAGCATTAAGTACACTTTTGCTCAATGAAATGAGGTTATGTTTAATAATGGCAGATGTTCACATTGCACTTTGTTTTTTTATTCGACATCACTAGCACCAATTAGCCAAGAAACAAAAAAAACTTCTTTGTGATTTCTATGGGGGAACTAGAAGCTATAAAACGTAAAATTCAACACTGGCTGGGACTAAAACTACCTAAAGTTAGAACTCAAAGAATAATAATACATGTGGTGTTGCAAATTTTGTTAGGGTAATCTGGATTACCAATAAGTCGGTATCTTCTTATTTTTGATGGGGTAAAAGCACTTTATTACGAGAAAGATTCGATTCGCGTCATACGTAATCTTCTCTTCAAATTTGACTGGGCGTAAACATCAATCCTCAATGACTATTTTAATGCAGATAGACTTTTGTTTTATTTCAAAATTCCGGGCATTAGCAACTCCACATATAACAAGCCAAGTTTCCTTGTGTCTTTTATTTTTAGGTCTTCCTTGAGTTCTTGGAAAGGAACATGTTTTTGAAATGTTGTACGATACGATTTCGGGCATTTTTGAATCAACAATGAAACAATGCTAACATTCAACCTTTCCATTTTCATCTCTAATCATCCTTGACTGAAATTTCATAAACCATCATATTCATACATCGCGTGAGTATCATTTGATCCTTTAGGCATTGACCCTTTATGAATTTATCATTGTGCAAAAATTTTTGCGAATAACTGCTATTTATAATTCCATTATCCACCTCCATTGATGATAAAAAGGATCGCGATGAATTTTAAATTTTGCATCACACATTGATGAACGGTTGCATACTTTCCATACAGCGTAGACTAATTTTGCAACATTGAAGCCAGTAGAGTAGAAGTCACACCTAATTCGGTTAAATGGTCCGAAAATTCAAACCACAGAGCAAAGCCATCAGTTCATTAAATTCCGTCTGGAGGAACAACAAGGATTGAAGCCACACAAGTGTTCGCATTGTTACACCCAACCTCATATGATGTTTGCAAATTGGTGTTACCACTACAACATTCGTATTCAAATAAATAAGCTTATATATAACCAATGAACGCATCGATAATTTGAAATAATACAAAAATTAAAAATTAACAATCTTATACGAGTTAATTTTTTCAAGAACTTTTCAAACAAGTACTACTATGGACGCTCTGACTTTAGGGAGTCCTTAAACTCTATGCATATGTAAGTCTGTGTCTTCAATGTGAAGGCTATGAATTTTGTCCTGGGAAGTCAATTGGCATCATAATAAACGTATAATTACGTATGCCACGTTATCAAAACTTTCTTTATTCCAGAGGAAGGAGGAGCCTTCAAAAATGTGTACAGAATAGGAGCCATAACAAACGAAAACTAGGTCAAAGTTCACCATCAACTTTTTTTACATTCTGAGCTTTATCCACCTGATCCACTTACTCCTTTACGTCCACTGAGTCCGCTTCATCCACTTCCTCTTATGCTTCCATATATCCTAATATCTCCATTCCTTCATCGCTGCAGTTCTTCCATTTGCTTTATTTCCCCCCCCCCCCTTTCTTAATATCTTAATATCTATTTTAATATCCTTGACTCTCCTTTTCGGCGATTGGCAATAATCTGATTCGATATTAAGGCTTTATCGATGTGACCTTATCAGCAATCACATATCACAGGATAAAAATCATTGTAGCTGTATAGCAAATCAATTTTCATGGAAGTGTGACAAAAATTTGGCTGGACCTTAGAATTTTGCATTAGGCCAAGACAAAAATTATCACATGTCAATTGACCTTCACCACTGAAATATTTTTTAAAAGAAAACAATATTCGTGTGAAAGTCATTATGGTTTCAGCAAAAAATCGTAATGAAAAATTGGCCTTATAGATCCCTTGCTCTCTGATGTTAGGGTTTGTTCCTTATACCTTTGTAGATGCATTTTGAATTAGTTTTATGTTGTCATACATTCAAAAAAGATCAATAGGCTAAAACGCACCCTCAAAGCAATAAATCCCGTCCAATCAGCATATTTTGCATGATTAACTTGATTACATCAACACAAAAATGAAAAAGAAAATTGGCGGGCGAATGAAAATGTCCTGATTTGTCCTAATTGATTGACTATCGTGGAAGACAAACAAAAGCCTTCCCAACTACCAAGTCGAGATTAACGCCGTTATTTAAAATGAATAAGTATTTGTTAACTTCCTCTTATTAAGTTATGCTAGTTGTTTCGGGGCGGACGCGGTTTTATCGAACCATTCTTAATATTGTAAATGACTTGGTTTGCTCCACCACATGATGGCTCATTTCCTTTGTCAATCGTTTATAAGGCGAACAAGTACCGTTAGCCTTAAATTCACATTATGATTACTTGCTAGGTTATTTCCCCATCTCAGCGGTACAAAACATTTTTGGGTAGAAATATTTTATTTGTTCCAGAAGGTTTCCAATAGGGAAGTTATAGTTATTTTAAGCGTTTTAGCATCAAAAGCTTCAAGATTGCCAATAAATGATAAATTAAATTTAGAAGTTCAATTGAAAATAGCAGAAAACCAAAGGATTTGTGCTCACAGCTTTTGCTCAAAATTATATTAGGGTTAAAGAATGAATCCTCTAACCCTTAACATGACATTTTTCGACTCTATAGAAAACTAGAAGCATCCTGACTACATGATTATAAAAATGAAAACTTGATTCATAGACGAACTGGAAAATTAATCCATTCTGAACTCTGGCAACACTCTCACATTGCTAATTTTATATCCGCATCTCAAATTCAACCAACATAGCAATCATTGGAATCACATTCATTCCTAAATCGCTACAGCAATTGCACTCTCATTGCGCACATTTACTCGTACTTTCTCGCTCTCATATGGAAATTTCGGGGTAGTTCATCTATATCTGGAGTATTGTAATTTGCTAGATTACTTCAAGCGATTTTAATTGAAAATTGATAGTCACGAGCGCTGATGAAAATGCTTTGATAAACTCTTTCCTATCATTTTTTGGGTGGAATGCCGACAGCAATGACTATTGGTGGTATACGGAATTTTTATTCCTTGCCGAATTGGCCATCAAATATGCGAATACAACGGCTACATTGTATGCAAAATACTCCTTAGACTTTTGAAATTCTATCAATTTGTAGTGTTCCAAATGTTTAATGAAGCACTCGTTGGTAATTTGAACATTTTGTAGGTCGAAATCAATTTATCCCGCCATTTTGAAATATTTCGTTTTGGGACCATTGAGTTACAGGATTCATGTTTAGTACCTGAATTTTACTTTACGTGAGAGATTGGACGAATATTGCCGGTTGGTTCGATTTTTCATATGTTGTTTCAATATAAGACAATTTTTCAAGTTTGCAAATTGCACGTTTTGTGCCTCCTTGTCTTTCAATTTTTCCGTTTTTCCCGCGTTTTCTCACGCATATGGTATTCCCAGAAATAGAATATCAAATCATAGTATTTTTTCCAGGTAAACATACAAGATAGAAGTCTATTATAGGCTCAAGCAGGCTCTGGCAAAAACGATCCCAAGTAAAGGCACGGTCCAGATGTTTCTCTTGCAAACTTAAGATCCAGGTTTCTAATCTTTCTGGTACGTCATCGCTTTAATTGCCATAGTTTTTGTTGTAGAGCCACGGCCCCTCTTAACTTTCCGTTAGAGATGCCTGCAGTAGTTTCAGTCCAACGACCGCCTCCTTCAATTGCAAATTAAAGAACTGACTAGTCTGGCTTCTAAACCAAACCAAGCCGTTCATGGATTTTCCCTTTGACTTTCGTCTTCGAGCCTTATCCTAATTAATCTTCCTCAACCACTCTAACCACAATCAGTACTAATTCAGCCCATTCCAGTTGTTGCAGTATGACAGTTTCGGGGAGCTCTTGCTCAACAGTTTCGCAAAAAATGATAGAGCTCTTGGTTATGCCTCAAGCGTCATTAATGCTTGATATATGACTAAATGCTAAGCGTTGCAGGACTCATAATTTGATTGCAATTTTTGTTTGCAGTTGATTCTAGAGGATCAAGAATTCACAAACGTAGCATACCACAGGCCTGCCCACCGCTTTGTATATGAACAATGGATTGATACTGTAATCTTAAATTTTCCCAATTACATACAGGACTTTGAACTCAGGAAAATATGAAAGTTTTGTATTGTGGCACTGACGGACTCAGACGTGTTGCTTGAATTTTTAAAATCGCATTCAATCTACTTGATACCGTTCACGTACTCGTGTGCAAGTCTACTAGATCCTTTTATTCAAATTCAAAAACTTGGCAGTTTACAAATAACACGTCTGTTATACATCGAAAGATTTTAACAGCGAGTTTTCGAATCAAAATTTGATTTTAAGTGTGTTCTGCATTGCTTTGATTTCAGACCAGTTTTACGTGGTCCTAGTAAAAGTTGAAGCTGGAATGATTGGGGAATATCTTAAAATGAGTGCAATAGATCCGAAAGATCTTTCAATCAAGTATTTGGTTGCTGCCATAAGTGATCTAGCACCAAAACTTCTTCACTGCTACCGCAAGTCTACAAGGTTCGCACGAAGCGGAATATACAAAATGCCAAACTGCCAGTAAGTTTTTTTATTTTTCTATGATAATATTTGCGTTTCTCGGCCTGTAGTTGCATACAGCATTTAGGGCAGCATTGGTCCTTAACTTCCTGAATAAGATTCAATTTAATAGATGGTTAGTCGAATTGCCCAAGAAAACCTAACAGTTGCTCTGATTCTTTTATCTCCATGAGCTTCAAGTGATTCTTCCTGGTGCAACATTGTGGCTGTACGGGTACAAACACCCTTTTCGGGCCCGGACGCCAAGGCCCGAAAAAGGGTGTCTGTACAGCTTTGATAACAACAACGACGATGACATCGCATTATTTCTTCTACCTATTTGATCGTTGTCCTGTAAAAAGACACGCAATTACAATATTGTATAGTATTAACTATCAAGACTACATTCACAGTATCGTTCTGCTCACGCATCCTTAAACAAACCACAAACCTTAAACAAACCACAATCCTTACAAACCATCTGACCGCTAAAACAAAAGACTGTACAAAGGAGAAAATATTATTAGCGTCAATATATAGATCCTGCCCCACCTTCGACTCAATCTACAGCGTAGTCTACAACCTCAATACAGACCATATGAAAATCAGAAGGTATTCAATAAATACACATCCTTGCATTTGAGATTTATCAGGAAGTAATACGATGTCATTACATTAATACAGGACCAAATATGACAAATATGGCCTTTTCGCTTTAATTTGCTTTCACAAGGACATATGATAGTTTTAAAGTATTTTGGCTGGCAGGAAATATAGAAATTTTTTGTGCTAAAACAGTTCTCCATAACATAGAACGTATAAAATCCATATGATTTCAGGACCAAAGTTATTCGCGGAGATGATAGGGTCGGAAACATGCTTGCCCTTTAATTGTTTACCCAGAGGTACCCATCACAGCTTGGCGAATTAAGACTGTGACATCACTGACACTGAATCAAATACCGCTGTCATCAAAGGACTCAGACCCAGTACTTGTGGTACTTACTACTATACCACCTGGAGTAAATATAGAAATAGTGTACAAGTTTCAAAACACCGCCTCACATCGAGGATATTCCTGACCACAATTACAACTTCTCTTTGCTTCGCTTACTTGACTTGTCTGATATTCTTTCTCATTACAGAACTGATGAAAAGGACTTTGACATTGAAAAGGATATTGTAGAACTTTTGGGTTTTTTATCAAAGCTGTTAAATGTACGGCGTAGTTTTAGTACGACAGATATAAGAAAGCATGAAAAATCCTCAAGAGTCGTACGACGTGCCGTGTCAGAAATGAAGTTATTTTCAAAAAAACACTATTCACATCGAATGGACTCAATGGAAGATGACGACATGTTTTCATCGGGATTCACATCCTGCTCACATGCATACCATCAAAATCGTGAATATTCTGAAAAATTAGATTGGCCCAGAACAATAGCTAAACACTTACAATTGCAATATCTTCGCGACCGGATATTAGTCCTTTTTCAGGAAATCTATCGATTCTCTATGGCTCATCACGATTATTTAAACAACTTTTCCGGAGACATTCATTGGCCAGGACATGGTGATAGTAGAGCAGATGACGAGGATCTCAACGAATATAAAATTGTGGACAACAAAGAAAACTATGTTTATGTGATAAAGTGCAAGCAAGGATTAAACATAGCCAATGTTGAAGACTCGTGTGGTGATTATGTAACGACTTTTGAACGCGTTCTACGAGTTTACAAATGGTTACAAAAGACGAATTGAAAGTGATGGTTTGTTAATTATGTGAATCAAATGTTTTAACTTCTCACAAAATCACTATTACTCTTTTCTATCATCGCTAAAAGGGTTTTATAAATTTTTGTTCGTTCCAAAAGCTGAAGTTTTAGTTTAAGTTTTAGTTCCTTGTGTCCTTCATTCGAGGCAATACGAATAAGATAAAGAGAAAAAATGTTGGAACATAGTCAATTAGAATAATCATTGGTTGAATACGAAGGAAACTACACAATGACGCAATCATACTTTAAAACCGAAAAAAAAATATTCCTACACATATTTCAGCTCAGAAAGCTCCCCACCGTGATCTCTCCACACATCTACGGTACTTCATTAAAAAGCTCTCTATGTTGCAAAGCTCGCTTTATTTGCTATATACATTATTCCTTCTTCGTCTTATGGAATACCCCTGAATATGGAGTATTCGTCCCTCTTTCTTCGTGATTCCCCTCTGAATTGTGAACGCTCTTTAGTAGTTGCGCTCTGAAAATATCAACGAGAGCAAAATTGAGAGCAATATGAAAACTGGTGCTTACTTGGCGAGACAGAACATACTCTGGTACTAGAAACATTCCTGAATGAATGTGAAATGTTGCCACATGATTTATTATAGGCTTGGAAACGTAGCTACAGTGTCAGTGAAAAAAAGCGTGAACACTTCGATCAAGCTAGGATTCTATTTGTATGGATACATTTTTTTCTCATTACTTCGTTTAACGAAAAAAATACTCTCAAAGCTTTTAGGGTACAATCGTAGAAAAAAAATAAATCTAAGTAAGCAAATAACGATATTTGTGTCAATTTTTCAGCCAAGGTTCATAGATTGCATTTCCTACTCAGTAATTTTAATTATCTATGAGGCCTGACACTGGTTTTTATTAATATACTTTCTGAGAACTGACTGTTCCATTTGCTATTCTGCTCGCCTTTAGCAGATTCTAATTCTAGTAAAAACTTCTCTCTGATACCTCAAATTATAGCTTCTGTCTTGCTTCTGGTGTACCTGGCGTAGCGCTCAATCTCCGGACCACTGATAATTAATATATTCATTAACGATCTGCTTTTATATCTGAACTCTCCATCACTATTTGTTTAATAATAACTTCTGATTTCGTCTGTGTCAAACCAAAGATCTTGGATTTATGATTGATTTAAACGTCAGATGTACCCCCGGCTACTGCACACAAAACAGATTGTCACATCGACACTATAAGAACGCTGGGCGCTTATTAGCAAAGAAGTTTAATGTAAAATGTCAAAGTATTGTTGGCTGTATACACGCCATTTGATTCAAGTACGTCAAATATGAAATATTATTTCGTATTTTCCGACAACCACTAGCAAAACGAATGTTATTGTTGGTACAATACAGTTTTCCGAGCCCGGAGTAGAACATACAGGAAGGAATCACCTACTCAGGCCCGAATAAAAATGTAAAAAATCTTTCCTATCACTTCTACCGCCATTGTCTCGCGTTACACCGCTTGCCAGCCAAGTGTTTTTCACAGGACAATGGAATTCATTCACTACAATGAACGATTTTTCTATCTGCAGATAATTGTGAAATTGTTAGCATTTACCACATTGACACATAATAGGCATATGACCTGCCCTTTTAGACTGAATGAAAGTGGACATTGGTAGAAGAGCACAACTTCCTGACAGAGTTACATCATGCAAGATTTTCCACATCAATCAGTCGTGCTTCGTAGTTGAAAATTTTCCACACAAGATGAAAATGATCCCAACATATATATTTAGAAATAAACTATCAACTTACGTCACGTTACAACCAAGCTGACACTGCCCTTACAAATCATTTTGTATACCCATACCATAAAGTCGTTTATTACTCATACACATGTCATAAAAATATAAGATAAAAGTCCTTGAAAACTAGCAATATGTTAACACTCCTAATAATATGCCGAAACGACATGTCGTCATAATTGAGATGTCAAGGCTATTGAAGCCTAACACGTGGAGCCGAAATAGAGAGTTTAGGTGAAACATATTATGTCCTCCATTCGGGTATGGTATCACAGAATTGCGTATCAAACCCAAACATAAACGCGCCACTCAGCGAAAGGATGAGGATATATCAAGATAATCGGAACAATGATCATAAAAAATGATGGTGGATATTATTATGTTTAACCATCGTCAGTGGAGGTGGTAACTATATATGGCGAGAGAAAAGCGACTCGTTGCTATTTGCTGGCTGATTTGATGAAAGGCTACGAATATCCTTTAGTGCAGCACAATTACAGTAAAAATAGAAAACACTTTCTTCAGAGCTGATTTTTTTAGTCTTTGTATCAACTCAAACTTTTATGGTTGGGTTTGTTCTTTAAGAATAAACAGAAAGGACACAAAGTACTTATTCTGGGTTTTCTTATATGAAATATTATAATTTAGAAAATGTGAATAAGGGTGAAAAACTACATGCTATCCTGTGAGCCTTCTTCTAAACACGCATCTATTGGAGACATCTCAAGCGAAACACAAAGTCATAATGGAAAAATATCGGAGTCAAATTCTTGTACGTAAAATCTTTAGATTTCCTTCAACCAAATACTGAAGGACCAAGCAAGTTAACAGTCCATCGAGTTCGAGTCCTGTCGGTCAATCTAGCAAATATCCTCTCGAATGAATGAGTAATGACTATGCTTGGTATTTTCCCTTTCATCTATTTTACAAATAAAAAATGCGTCACTTACCTAGCAATAAAAGCTCAACATAAACAAGTTTAAGGACAACCAAGGAGTAGGTCTACAAACATATTAAAGTTTTGATTAGCTTAAAATGAATCAAAGTACTTTAAAAACAAGTTGAAGTTGTTAGTTGTTGTAGTACTACCGAATTGATTAGTGGTTCAATTTCATTTGAGGGCCAGAAATACAAGAGGTTACCAACGTCCTTTTCAATATGTTACAGTAACTGTGAGTATACAAGTTCCTAGAGAAGCAGCGGATCGATAGTTAGTGGAGCGGAATTTCATTCCTGAGGAGCAGAGCTATGTTGGAGCAAACTACGTATGTGATTTGTGTTTTCATTCCTGCAAGATACCGTTGGCTTGAATAAAGAACTTACAGCTGATGCTGAGATGCTTAATTTACCATAAATACTTTATTGAAATTAATCTATAACCCGAATACCCAGTTTATCTCCTAAAATCCACTCGATATATCCCTTTCAGAGTCATTTGATAAAGCAAAGGCTACAATGCTTCTCATCAAAAAATATTATTGACGTAATAAAACCCGTCAATTACTAGCCCGAGTGGTAACCTATCTACGCCCTGACTGTGGGACTTCACATCTAGGGCTCAATGGAAATGAAATACTGACCAAAAGCTTCCCGTTTCAACTAGATAGATTCAAAAATAGTCTAAACTGTCTGTCAGATTACTTTGGACTAGGCCTCTTTACTTTAAGCCTTAAGCGGGAGAAATGATGAGGGTAATTTCTAGAAAATGACCTCTCCACTAGCAACAATGCCTCTCATGTTATGACAGCCCGCTTAATGATGAATGACCTACTAAGTGTAGTTGGAGCTCTTTGATGACAAGTTGTCCAGAACGGTGAACTTTGTTCAAATTTTTACAGGTCACATTTTGACAGACGTTCGAAATTACACAGCACAATAGTTTTTATTTTGCATAAAGGAGAAGAAATTTACCAATCGAAATATATTTCCAAAGTGTTAGCGCTGTATGTACACACGCAATAGAACCGATATGAAGAAATCCATGAACGTTTGTGTAAATCACGTCGATTTCAGTATAACAGACAGTGCGAACGAATAACGGGAAGAAGGCGACAATAGACCAAACCGTTTCTTTGCGACTACGCAAGGACGACTGTTTAAACTCTTGTCTTGGATTCACCTTGACTCAATAAGGGCAATTCTGATGTGTTAAAAATTGTAACTCACCAGTCTCAAGTGAGAACGGAAACGATTGATTAAAAGCCTTTAAAATGTCAATAAATATTTGAAATGCTCGAAAAAAACGCATAACCCCAAATAAGACAAAACCGCGTTTTGGTGTATTATAACAGGTGGAGAGAGGGTGCGGGCTCGACTACAATAATTTATCCTTGCTATCAGATGGAAAGGTCTTATGGTGGGATGCTTTGCTAACACTACATTATCGATGTATTCCTTGCAAGTCAGGAAACAGCCCAACAATATAACCAGCAACTATTTATCAAAATTTTCATCATCTTTTCATAAAATTTACTGAGATCGAGACTCCAATAAAAGAAAAACTGTTCATGGTAAACAGCAACGAATTTCCTGTAAAATTATTCTCCTATTTTTAACGAATGACTATTTCCCGAACTGTTGTACCGATTTCGCCGCAACACTTTCGCTTAACGAGCAAATTCAAATTGCCCTCGGGCAAAGTTGACGTCAAAGTATAGAAAAATGGCGGTCGTCGTGAAAGCTTGAAGTTTTTCCCAGTGTGAATTAAAACTGGATTTCAAACGCCGTAACACGTCGCTTGTGCGTTATTTTCAGCTCTGCGTGTTTTCACTTGCGAGTAATTAATGTACGTATTAAATTTATCTTATCCCAGTCGTGAATACTTACTAAAACTTTCGCGAAAGTTTGCGACAATGGCGTTGGTTGCTCGACGGGTAAATCGCGATGCGCTGAATTCTAACAGCTCTGGCAAATTTTATCTGCTTCGTACAAAATCATTCGGCGGTTGTAAATTTATTTCGTTTGCCGTGACTTAAGTGGAGACGCAAGGCCCGTCTTGTGGAGTAATTGATCCGGAATACTTAGAGTATGAGTTGTAAGTGAATGTGGGCTAAAATGGTGTTACGGGGTCGCAATTGCGTCGACCATTTTCGGATCGATTGCGTGTCAGCAGAAAGTGCTAAACGCCGGAGCATATAGCGTGAATTTCGCAACGGCTGTGCCGCCCGCTCAACGCTCGACAAAAGCCAAGTCGTCTTTTGTTCTGCGCGCATCCTGAACGCGCGGGGGAGGATGTATCGCGTGATCTGCAACGTTGGCAGTCGCAAGCCAGGTAGAGCCAGACGAACTGTATCGGGGGCCGTCATCCCTGTCGCAATTGTGGCATTGCGGAATGCTACCGGTAGCGAGCGCGTAGTTGCAACCGCGGGGATTCCGACTACGCTGCGCACGACAAGTGTTGCGGCGTCTTAGTGCTAAGTCCTAAAAGTTAAGAATTAACAGATGACATAATTCTTGAGTGATATTTGCATTTTGTATAAATAACTTAAACTAAAACCAAATTTTGCGTTCATTCATTTCCAGCATCTTTGACTATAGCACAATTCATAATTTCCAAACGGTCACCACAACCGCCTTGTCCTCCAATACCAAGCACAGGTAGACGAGAGACGCGCGACCGGGATCCATTCCCAAGTCCTGTCGCGGCACCGTCCTCTAGTCAATCCTTGTGTAGTCCAAACAGCTCTGATTAGTCGCTTGTCATTTGTCAAAACTCGTTAACGATACACTAACTAAAGTCACAAATTTGTGTCGCGCGCTTTCCGAGCCGCCCGAGGGAAAGCAGTTTTCAGTTAGCCCGAAAGTTCGCCACGCGAAACACGCGCAATGTCCGCAACGGCTCGGCGACGTGAGCTGAGCCCCCGTTCAAGCAAGCTCCGCATGGACAGACAACCAGTGGTTACACGAATAACAGGTAGAGTGCAAGTTCCAGTGCGGCTGGAACGGCCCAAAATTGTTTTGAAATTATTTTGTTGTAGTTTGAAATTGGTCCTTTGTAGCGGTCTGCGCATGAATATTTCATTGAATCGTCTGCGTTTGCTAGAAAATGTTATCGAAAGTTTCTTAATTCCCGGAACCAATCACGTTGGGAAAGAGTCTTGGACTCGCGCCAAGCCCTTCAATGTCTGATATTCCTGCACGGATCAACTTCCTTCCCTTCTTTTCTCTTAATTTCTTTTACGTCTTTCGTTCAATATTTGACGACTAGTTCGCGGTTCGTTTGAATTCCCAAACTGAGCCAGAAACTTCTCTTTGACTGATTGATGATTTTGTCCTTGGGAATCATTTTGTCTGGTTCCGAAGTCGAACGAAATTAGCAACAAAGTTTAAAAGCGTGGCCGTAAGTGCCTCCTTTGGGACTGTAAGACTTTTTCAACACTTTTCATCTGCTCATAATCAATCCAATGTTCATAATACTAAAAAAATTTCCCACAAGGACCCCTTTGATGTCCGAATCCATTTCATGGAACTCAGAAGTATTTCAGGCTTCGCATCGATGGTCTCACGAAATATTCGCAATAGAACACTGCATATGCATCCTCCTAGATTCCATAGAACTTTGTGAAGGTGCAACTTTTGAAAATGCATTAATACCAATTCTAGATCCGAGTCTGCCGGCCGGGAAACGCAAGGAAATCGACAACGTTATGAAGAAGGCACGGGCCTCGTCGAACGACTATTGGGACAAGAAACTGCTCGAAGTCGAAGAAAAAGACCCCAACCGGTGGCGTCACACGGGTTACAAGAAAATGTACATCGAGGGCGACAGTAGTTCGGAAAGTGATCGTGGTGAACGAGACGCCATGCGCTATAATAATCGCTATCGGAGCAGATCGCGTAGTCACAGTCGACCGCGCGCCAATCGCAGAACGCCTCCATCCTCGCCACCGCCTCGTCGTCGTCCTTCGCCGGACATGCGCCGCATGTCGCCCGACATGCGACGCCCACGTTCTCCTGACGGCAGGAGACCTCCGCGTTCGCCGGAAATACGGAGACGACCTAGGTCGCCACCCGAGCCGCCAATGGGTGGGCCGGGACGTCGCGTAGGTAGTGGCGACGGTCGGAAATCACCACGATCGCCGAGATCGCCAATCGATGCTCGTCGTCGAAGTCCTTCCTCGCCGGGAAGTAGACGTCGGTCGCCGATCAGCATGCAGGCGGGCAAGCGGGGCGTTATCTTGCCACGGTCAAAACGTCCACCATCACCTCCACCGAAGGTAAGCCGCGTTCTTCCCACTGAAACATCAACCAATAATTGATCCTGCTTTCAGCCAAGTCCTTCACGCTCCAACAGTTCAGTTAGCAGTTGTTCGGACGAATCTTGTTCAGTGTGTTCACCAAAACACCGAAGACCGCGTTCACGGTAATTATTGTCGCAAGTAAATAAAAAAAAATGCACAAAATTTACACATTTATTTCCTTACAGCTCCACTTCGATTCCGCGCTCGCGTCCGGGTCCTCGGTCACCGCCACCGAAAATGCCAGGTGGTCATAATCGTTCGTCTATTCCGCGTCCACCTCCACCATCGTCCCTGCTAAGCAAATCTCGTGCTGCAATCGGTCCGGGTGGAGTTGCGAATTCGTCGTCGTCGCGTTTGCGTCCAGTCAGTCCGCCACCAATCCGCCCCGAAAAATATCGAGATGAAAAGGTATAACGTCAATTCGACGCACGTTTTCGAAATGAATGAGATACTTTTTTTTTAACAGGTGAGCGGTCCTGAAAGGAATCGTGCAATAGCCGTCGAAAGACCAGCACCGCCTGAGCCGGGTGTTAAAGTTACACGTTCAAACCGCCATTCATCGCCTCCCGAAGATCCACGACTCAAGATCCGCCCTCCAGAACCACCAGAGCCTGCTCCCGCCCCGAAAAAGAAAAAGGATAAGACTGCTGAAAAGGTATGTACTGAGTGCTGCAAACAGAGTTTTTTTATGTTAAGCGACCAGGCTCCAAAAGCCAAGCAAATTTCCTTTCCGATGCCCAAATTTGGAACCCGTAGAAGAATATAAATAACACACAATGACCACTTCTCATTTCACTTGCATTTTCCTTCTTTTGTTTTCAGATACGTACGAAAATTAAAATCGAAGGAGAAAAACGCAAAAAGCACGGTACGTCGTCGGAATCGGAAGAATCGTCGGATAGTGAAGGCTCGTTGCCGACATTTACAGCAACCACGCGATTAACGCTTTCAGAACGGTTCGGTAAAATGGCTCAGTGGAGCATCGATCGTAGTAATATGGAAAACATGCGTATCACAAAAGATTCAGCGGGCGGAGCGTTGAAAGTAATGATCGAGGAAGGATTAGAATCGCCGCCGCGACGTTATTCGTATTCGCCGGCGCCGGCCGGCCATTTCCCCGAGGAATTGGCCACGACAGCACCGTCCGGTATGCTATCATGGGATGATGTACGCGTTCGCTATGAATATTATAAAAGTCGGGGATACCTGCGTGACTTGGATCTCAAGGTAAATAGAGAAATAGATGTTTAGAAAATTTCAAAGCGACTATCCTAGTGGAAGCAGCGTATAATTGCTAATCTGATTCCAGGACTACATCAAATGGGAGGAATGGTGGTATAGATATCAGGAGTGGTTGAAACAGGAACGTTATTATGAATTCTGGGAGCGACAACAGATGCATCGGCGTCGAAGGAAGAAGGTTCCCATTGCGCAGAGATTAAACTAGGTTAAATTGTTTAATTAGAACTCAAATGCTTTATTTAATCAACCTTTTTTATGTTCATATATATACTTATATATTGTTTTAAGTTGTTTGACTTTTCTTTGAAGAAAAAGTGTCAACGATATATCGATAAATGATATCCAACAGCTTCATTTATTCTTTAAAATATAAAAAACACTGTATATGATGCATATTCTTAAAATATAGGAAATGAAATAAATGAGGAAATAAAATATAAATGATTACAACACAATATCTTTCAAAATGACTTCATTCATATGTGTGGTGTTCGATTGGCTTAACCTTGAATAGTTCTACCAAATCCATTGTTGAACAAACAGGAACTATAAAGGTACCCTTTCGCTGCAAGCACGAGTTGAATTGCTAAAATTGTCGCTGCTGTTCGTGCTCTACAACCGTTTCACCCTCCATCTTTAATCTTTCTACAACGATCCCACAACCAGGACAGGAAGTGTATTTCAGAAAAATGAATGACTACGTGGTACTGATGCAAGTTCCTTTAGCAATGATAATCACATAGATTACAAAAAACTGAAAGCCTTGGCTTAGAGTGGCATTCCCATTTTACCCAGCGCCTAATTTGTATGTAAGTTTCTGGTGGTTCTTTCCTGCCTCGTATAAAGAGAAAAGCACAAAGCACCCGTACCAAAAATAAAGCATGTTGTATGTCCTGAAAATGTTTCAGATCCGTAGGAGCCTTTAACAATGCGCAGACTACAGCTTAAGAAGAGCACGAGGACATCAATTAATCGATCTCAACCCTTGTTGTTTGAATTTTGCCCAATCCGGACAAAACCGAACTACTTGTTTCCTAGGAAAAATCGACTCACACCAACTGTTTCGCTACCAGAAACAGCTTGGTAGAAGCTGAAAAGAAAGAGCAATGCAACGCTACTACGCGTCGTCCTGCAAAGTGAACCTGCGTCACGGGAGTAAAAGTGAGCCGAGATTGTCAAAAGTAATTATTGCTTTCTAAAACTAGGAATTTTTTGAATGATAGGAGGCTGTAGTATGAGATCTGCCTGTGAAGCGTATTGGCTGACATGAAACGCATTCTTGCCGGTAGAATTTCGGCCCCGTGTCCTGCTCTAAACAAAGTAACGAACAAAAGAAAAAATGGGAAAGGTACTGATAAAAAGCAATGCACCCTTTAAATTAAATGTCATCCTGGCATTGCCTTCAATAGATCTGAACGCTAGACATGTATCTTTTCACATGTCTAGTGTTCAGATCTATTGAACGAATCTCTCGCTTTAGAGGCAGCTCAAAAATTAACCTATAGACGTTGCATCTCCGCAACCTTCCAGAGATAACCGATAAGATTCCAACCTAAAGGATGGAAGGTGAAGATATGAGAGTAATTTAAACAGTACCATGCGGAGACTTTAATAATATAAATGAAAACCGGACTACCACCCTAAATGATTATTAGAGGCAAAAGGATGCTTGTTATTTACTCAAAATGTCAGTCAGTAATTAGAGATGAAATCAAAATCCTTACAAAATTATCGAAAGACGCTTCATAGGCACTGTGAGAAGAGCGCTGTACGGTTCTCAGCAGTTCTAAGGACATGCAGCCGCTTGTGAATATGAAAGGGCTTGTGAGTATGCTTCAGGTATCAGCGCTTGGGCTACGTACCCGTAAAAGTCAACCACGTGGCTGTGTGGTTCTTTGGCAAAGATCCTTAATCTCGAAGGGCAATTTCAAAAATCTTTTGCTGGAAGACCAATCAATCTCACCTGTTTGCACACTGTGCGGCTCCGCAAACCAATAGACAAACTTAGCACTCTATCCTTAACGGACGAAGCAAATGCGGCTCAAATCTCCATGACCTTGCACCTCTCATTCCCGTCATCCCGTTCGAACAAACCGAACGGATTGATATTGTCCATATTTGCATCTTTGGCGTCAGCTTTGCAACTACCCACGCAATATAGGCCTAGCTATGCAGAATATATTCCTTTCGCATTTATTGGCCAAAATGCACAGGAACTTGAGGGAACAGGAGGGTTCGTTTTGGTGTTGCCGCAGGCCAAAATTAACTCTGGGTAGCTTAGAGAACGAGCTGAAGATGGCTGTATGCAGCCGAAACGCGTCCTCGAGACCCACAAAGCAAGGCCCGGCGGACCCAAGCTACCCAGAGTGAACAGGAGGGTATTTGCATTGACACACTCCTAAAAATGTCAAGAGACTTTGCGACTGCATATCATAAGTAAACTTAGGTTCCTTGCGAGATTATCTCTTAACTTTTTTAATATGCGACCCAAATCGAACTCGCAGTCAATATTGATTCTCTGCAAAAGCGTAGTAAGCGACTAGCGCCACAAAATATTTTGAAGCTCTACTCCTCCCATTCCATCAGTGCGATTTGCTTCCAAGTAACACGTACGTCTCCTTTCCAAACACTACATCATGTTCGTTAGTGATCAAGAGGGACGAGCTGCGGTTCAGCAGCTAACGGTTCAACAGATACATCCCTCAGCAGCCGATGTATTATCTATTCTAATGTCACTGAAATTGAGCGCGTCACACGGGCTCTCTGTTTTTATTTCTAATTCCTTTTCGGGTATTTCTAAATTTTTTGTCCCTCAGGCTTCATGCTGAAAACCAACCGTGACCACGAAAAAGATCGTCGCTTAGCACATCCTTTAATCTGAAAACGGTTCTTATCACATGCGGGAATTAAAACCTGTATGCTACTGAACAGGATTGGTCTGGATACGCAGCATTTAATGGCAGCCGATCCTCTAGGTAGGAGGCAAACAACCAATTGGTTTACGAGACTATTCGTAACTAGACACAGAAGGTGATGCCTAGCTATCTTCCCCAACCTAATTAGTTTCCGTGTCCGGCCTCACCAGATCACGATCATTTCTTCACATCCTTAGATAAAGTGGAATCCTTGCTACACTTTTTGAACCGGTAGAAATAGTAGGAGCGAAAGGAGGTTTGAAAGACACACGGGACTGACATGCTGTCAAAATCAACACCCTAGTGCAGGATATCCCACGTCACAAACAGGGGCTTGCGATTAAGTGTAGAATACCAACTGAGTCTTGCTATGCAAGTTCATCAAAACTGATGATGAATCTTGTTTATATGAAATTTATGTAATGCCCAATGACGGATGACAAATAAGTAAACCAGCACAGGCTTAGTCCAAGGATGGTCCAGGGATAAGTCCTGGATTCTAAGCATACTCTCGACCATTTAAGAGTCGATGCAAAGTTTATGTCCTGGATCATAAAAACTGATGAATCATGGAATTAATAGCTTTTATATTGAAGAAACATCGTAGCACAAGGGTACAACTTTCTTCAGTCAAAAAAACGGGGCAAATTCAATCCAATGGCAAGATAGCTATTGGTTTTTTTCGAAGTTGACGTTGTCGTTCACCGCAACTCGTCATAGAATTTTCAGTAATCCAGACACTATATTGAAAGTTCTGAAATAATTGAGGAACGCTTTTCCATTATTGCATTACGACAATGATCCAGCCATCTGGATTGGTAAGTTTTAGATAAAACACTTGATCGCTCCTACGCTTCCTATCTGCTCACCTCACCTTGCACCTTATACTTCTTCCAGTGTCTCATGCCGAAAAAACCCTAGAAATAATGGAGATTTCCCATGATTCCAGGATTAAAGTATCCACGACGACAGAGCCGAATGACATTGCACAAGGTACATACCAGGACTGTTTCGAGAAGCCACAAAACTCAAAATTAAGTTCATTGTAAATTTAAACAGTTTAGCAATATTTGGAAGAAATCAGTTTATGCGAAAATGTCACAATTCCAATTTATCACTTTCATAGGCACTAAGATGGCGGTTGAACATCTTCAAATCCACAGCAACCACACTTTAGTTCTTTCTAAAGGCTCTTCCTTTCAGTCTATTTCTCGTCACCGAAAATATCCATTCACTACCTACACATTCCTGCACTCAAATCTGATCAAATAAATGCGATTTTGAAATTCAAAAGAAAGAGAACGACTTCCATGAGAAATACCTTTTAATATTCTAGCAAGGACATTCCCATCCGCAAACAATTGTTTTAACTATATGCTGTAATGCATGATGAGTATCAATTAAAAACTTAGCTTGTGGGCGGATTTCATCAAACTTGTTTACTTCGAATACATTTTGGGGAAACCGCCTTTGCTAAAGTCAGGAATAGAGTTTCCTCAAGTCCTGATGAGAGCTGCAGGCGGACATTATAAAATGTATCCTCTGTTTGATTTGCCACGGAAATTATTTCGGGTTTTCTCATGTTGGCCGGATGATATAGAATGGTCATTTCGTCGTAAGCTGTTCGTTGGTCTCACGTTTGGAAATCATGTTTTTGCAATGTTTTTCGAATTTAAATACGTTTTTGAACAATTTGAAAATCCGCTGGAAGCCTTTGATGCAATGAATCCTACAATTACGAAGTTCATAACATTTTTCAAGCTCTGTACAATTATTTACTATCGGAAGGAGTTTAAATACAATCATGATAAAATCAGAAGTTACTTTGATAATGGTGAGTACAGAAAATACATTTTTGCTCGTATTTAAAGCCTGTGATGATCCTTTCAGAATACCACGGCGCTTACTATGATGTCGTATTTAAGGCAACACGATCGGCGTACCGCTATTGCTTGTACACGTTCATGGGAGGCTTTTTTACGAATTTCTGTTTCTTTTTACGACCGATTGCTAACAATTTGGTGCAATTTATCATTGGCGGAAACTATTCCAGGGATATCCCATTTAAAGCCAGGTATTTTGACGGTCTAAACCTGTCTGTCAACGTGTCAAAGTAATTAAGTTGCTTAGTAATTTCGCCTCTTTGTGCACTCATAAGACAGTGAATGCTGTTTTGTCCAATCGCTTACGAGGTGAGGGCGAAAGGACGAATGTTATTTCGACAATTACGGTATCTCGAAAAACAAAATAAAATGAACCATTCGTATCATCAGACGATTAAATCAAAGATAAAAAAAAAGAACAGAAGAACTTGTCAGATGTGGAGCTCACTTTTCAGTTTATGTTTAAAATTTCTAGTCTTTATGTTTCTCAGGATATTAAATTTTTCAGCCTGCCGTTAGATTTAAGTCAGGATCCTACTTATCAAATCGTGTATGCACTGTTCTCCTATTCGGGTTTGTTGACTTGCTTTGGATTTTCAGCAGTCGATGGGATTATAATGGCGTATTGTAAATATATATCTGCCCAATTTGATATTATATCGCTGCAATTACGGACGCACTTCGATACAGAAACAGGTAAGTGATTTTGGTATTTTCCATTTAGTTTATTTCTTGAAAAAATTAGCCGATAAACTAGAATACCATAAGGCTATACAATCAAGCTGTCGAACCAGAACTGGTACCACATAAGGAGGGTTGTTTTATGATACGTACAGACCTCACTGGCACACAGCACTCGCATCGAGAAGTAACGAATCAGCTAAGGCTGAACCTGGCGTAATCAGTGAGATGAAACGTTGACGGAGGGGAAGCGTGTATGAGGACCATGATAACAATCATATGCACTTACTTGTAAGCTCCTGACACTAAAGACAACAGCCCACGAAATGCCTATAACGAACCACAGATAAATAGGACTTGGTCTAGGACTGCTGTCCTCCGAAGCAATACTTCAAACACTACATAGGCAGGTGTCATCCACTAGAACTCCCATGTTAGCATTGTCGCCAGTGTTCTTACGCCATTTTTGTTACACCATTCACCATGTCTATTCATTCAAGAATAGACACCTTGTTATGTCATTCAAGGTATCTTTCGAAAAGGCTTCGTCTAGTTCTCTTTTTATCGTCTAACGTGTTTTTTCTAGTCGCGTTTTGGTCGAATAATCCTGCTCTTGTTAGATCATCCGCTCTTTCATTTCCATCTAAGCCCCTGTGTCCGGGGACTCATGTCAACTTTACGTTTGATTGGGTTTTTGCGGTTAGAGGGTCTGACTACAATCATTTACTAGTTGTGAAACTACGCGGTTAGAAATAAGCGCTTACAGTGTTGACTTCTTGTTCGAGAAAATTTTTATGACTTTGTAAAGGTTGTTCGTTGCTGCTTCTGTGACCGCTTTTAATGTTTTTATACTCAAGACTGGAAAACTGTGGTATGGTTTAGTGAGATTGGTGAGACTCGCAAGAAGATTCTAGCGCCTCTTCTCTGATAAGTCTTGGAACCATCGGTACAAATCTTGGAAACAATTCAAAATATGAAGTTCTGCCCTGTTCCCCACTCATATCTTGTCCGTGTGTGATCTCCTTATGGGGTCATCGTTTCCGCCACCGGTTGAGTTCTTTGCAGTCCTCGTTTTCTTGACGGGGTCATCCTCTCTATTTGTTTCGACATGTAGAGGTGTCCAGTTTGGAGTAGGGAAACCTCCAGATGTATACAAAATCAGAAAATAAAACTTGCACACAACAACATAGAAATGTCTATTGTTAATAAAATAAGGAACGATGTAAACGAAAGCAGAAAATCAAATTGAGGTGATAAAGAATTAACTGAATACTAATTGGCTGTCACATTTGAGTTTCATAAACATTGAGCCTAAATCGTATCGGAGTGGAAACCTGTACGGCAGTGGTAGTTTGAAAACGGAAGAATTGATGATAAAAAATATATATACTACACACATACGCATATGGTACATCTGATTCAGGTTCCAACTGAAAAGCTTGAGGCTTGAAAATCAAACTATTATTAGATCTACGACTCAACTGATTTATTAACCTGTAGACGATGGACATCAACCATTTCCAAAACAACAAATGGATATTTTTGCGAAGAAACTACGTACAGCAGTCAATTTGCATATTGAACTTATTACACGTTTGATTGAAATATCCAAAATTATTTGGCCTATAATTTTGGCTCATTTCGTCAGTTCAGCATTGGAAATAGGATTGAGCTTAATCGATTTCATCAAGGTGAATAAATTCGGTTAAAATATCTTTCTTAGAATTTCATGTTTTTCTTTTAAAGTTAAAAGGTTTTGCAACGATTTTGTATCTCATTTATGCAGCAGTTGTACTTTTGCAATTACTGGTCTATTGTATCGCTGGCACATGCATAACAACCGCAGTAAATAGTTTTATTTTAATAAAGTGCTATTCATTGAAAAATTTGATAAAGGAAGAATTGTGTAATCACATGAAATCCATTGCAGACACAAAGTATTCTTGAATCAGTTTATTTCGTCAAATGGTATCGATTTAATAAACAAATTCGCAAGGATCTTCTGATGTTAATGATCATATCAACAAAAGAACAAACACTTCGTGTACCATTTGTTACACCATCTTTACCAGCTTATAGAGCGGTAAGTATAATTATTCCATTATTGTTTGTAAATTGTTGACCAAATTAAAATATATTTTTTTTATTGCAGATATTAAGTGCATCAATGTCATATTTGACTATTCTTCAGTCATTTTTCAACGATGCATAAAATTTTATTAAAATTAATTTAACAATGTTTCTACTGTTGATATGCACAACACCCGCACAGGCTTAATTAATCACTTATTTAATAAACTTTAACGTAGGTGAGTAAAAAAAGAGAATGTCAAAATGGTTCAGCAAACTCTTAGACAATGCAAAAATTTATACTAAACATCATAATCTTAATAAAGCAAGAATAAACTAAAATCCCTGAAATAAACGGTGACCCTTTACCCGTTTTCTGTGCTGACAACCCTGAAAACGAAGTAAGTGGAAAGAGCGTTTGTCAAATATTTAAGTGAATTCTAGGTCAGCTTGTCAAATGCGAAATGTTAGTTTAGTGCTAAACGCTGAGCTAATAGCAATTTTGGTGGCACGCCAAGACAGCGTAACCAATAACAGAAGCAACATACCTATATATCTACATAGACTCAATAAATGCCCTATGCCAAATAGGAAGAAACAAGGATCTAAAGGATACTGTAAAGGCCATATGGGAGATTTTTGAGAATAACCCCTTTAAGACATACACGTTACAATGGGTACCTGGACACAAAGGACTGGAGGATTTTGCAATTACGGACGGTAAAGCCATAGAAGACATACTAACCGACGAACAGATCGAGACGCACTGGAAACTAGACGAAATATTGGATGAAATACAAAAGGAAATAAAAGACTCTTGGCGTGCAAAGATCAATAGACATAAACAAAACAAACCAACAAACCGCATGGAAACAGGCTCATCACCTCAAACGTGGCAAACCATGGTTCTATGGCCAAACTTTGTCATGAAGATCAATCAAAACGTTTAACAGGCTTCTTACGAACAGAGCCTACAACAGGGAAAGCCTCTACAAAACCAAGCAAAAACTTTGAACCTATGCACCTACTGCAAACAGGTTCGTGATATAGACCACAGCATTTTTAACTGCTTCAGATATAAGGAAATCAGGTCGAAATATAAGCTTTCCAAACATTACAACAAAGTCCACAATCTATTAACCACAAATAACATGAACCTCCTGGAGGAACTTGATTTCTTCCTATCAGAAACGAACATCATCATCTAAAACCCCCATATTCCTGTAATTTAATCACTCTTTCAACAAACATCCTTCAACGTAAAACACATTAAAGAAATACCAAATGCAGATATACCAAGCACGAAAATGTCACTCAACATCAACTATAACCAAACAAAGAATGATAAACGCTGGCCAGTGCTACGGTGACAGGGCCAATATCATCGGTTGTTTTTTAACCGATCCTAAGGACAAAAAAAATTTTTTTAGTTCAAATCAAATCATTTACGATATGAGTCGCTTAATGAACCGCTCCGGACGTCCTTTATTTCAACTCATGTTGCCATTGAAAACAGATAATATTATAAGTCTAACCCCATTGATACCAATAAGATTTGTTACATTTATATGATTTTATTTTTGTATTTTATTTTATTCTATAAACGTGTTGCCAAGATTTTTTTTTTATTTTTAAGATTTAGAATTTTTTTGAATTATAATCCATGAAGCTGATATCCTTGGTGTGCATCAGTTTAAGTCTAGACACTTCATCAGTTAAGCACCAACGATTTCTATTCTTTACCGTAAATATTAATTTATTAATTATTTGCAAACAATTATCTATACTTATCATATATAAAATTAATAAGGAGAAGTCAATATCTATCGGCTAAGCTAAATTGAAGGATTGAAATGAACGGATGGCGACTGTTTTCATATATTCCGTCTGCAGCAATAAACGGCAGTTGATAAGGATCAGCATGGAACTTCGTACGTATGTGAGTAAATGACCAAGTTATAACGTGTTGAAATCAAATCTAAAAAGATTTATAAATTTTTTAATTGAAAAAGTAAACAAAAAATAAGCCACTTTTCGTTTTCTTGACACTTGCTTGGCAGTAGCAACACCGAAGTTTCTAATAATGAAAACAAGTGAGTCTGACATAAAAACTTTTTAAAAATGAAAACCAAGTGATACGTAATAATAGGTTTAATACACAAAAGATCTATATGATTCAAAAAATTTCATGATATCTTAACAAAAGATGTTTTTTAAATAAATAATGTAAATTCAAATGTAATGTTTGTTGATTTCTTCAACAGTCAAATTTAAATAATTTTTTAAATTTTAATGTTGCGTAAAGACTCGACTTGACAAACCTATTACGTACCCCTTTCTTTGTCCTCTTGTAATAAATTTAAAATAATAATTAAATATTTTTTATTTTTAACTACTTTAAGTTCAAATATTCTGTAATATTTTACTTGTTTGATAGAATTCCATTACTAATTTATGAATGGTTCTAACAAATAAATTTAAAACAATTATAGGCGTAAATGGTAAATATTGTTAACTGTAAGACTTCCCGTTATAACGGTTACTTAAATTTATTAAAGCTAATTAAGAATAATAATCCAAAAGAATAATCGAAAATTTCTAAACATATTTTGAACAATTTTAGTTTTCAAACTTTTTGGGCTCTGTAAAGCAATAAAACTGCGGCTTCTGTGTTCTCTTTAGTGAGCTTCTCTGTTGATATCAATTATCCATCTAAAGTATTTAAAGTAAATTATAAAAAGTTCGTTTTGGTGTTGCCGCAGGCCAAAATTAACTCTGGGTAGCTTGATGGCTGATCAGCTGAAGATGGCTGTATGCAGCCGAAACGCGTCCTCGAGACCCACAAAGCAAGGCCCGGCGGACCCAAGCTACCCAGAGTAAATTATAAAACTTGATTCTGCAATTAAAATTAATATAGATTAGCGTTTAATTTATTCAAATAAAAATGTGAAATTTACTCTTTCTTGTATATTTTCAGTAAACATGAATTCGAAGCATCCAGAACTATTTCGGATCCCTAAGCTGGCATTGAAAGTGCTCGGGTTTTGGCCTGAAACAATTCTGACTATACCTCGAATCATACACGGTGTGATTAATTTAATAATCCTTTCGTGGGCGGTTGGGACCGAGTTTGGTTGGGGAATTACACATCTTTCGACTCCAATCCCGGCCCTTGACGCTATTTCACCGTCCTTGACGAAATCTGTTGTAATTTTAAAACTCTCAATGATGTGGGTGTTCCAAAAAAGGTTTCGGTCGACTATTGATAAAACGGATAAGCTGTTAAAACCAGGTAATTTAGTTTTTCTGATGCTTTACTGATTTCTAAACAAAATGGTCTAAAATGTTTGCTTCCATTCAGAGATCTATCAGGAGAAGGAACAAGTACTCATGGATATGTTGCGCCTGGCAGGAACACTGGGTCTGACCGTTTTCATACTAGGCAACACTGCAAATACTTCTTACGTCCTTCGCCCCATTATTAATAATGTTTTCATATATTTCAACGGTGGGAACACTACCAGAGATGTCCCATTTGTTGCTTGGTAAGAAAGATAAATGATGCGCTTTTCAAAAATTTAAGTCTTTTATTCCATTTTGACTGATCAGGCAACCGTTTGAAATTGATTCCAATGGTAAATATAGTGGAATTTATCTTTTGAATGGATATTTTGGGTTTATCGGCGCCTTTGGATTTTGTGGTGTCGATGGATTTTTTGTTCAATTTTGCATGTACATGAGTGCTCTTTTCAAAGTTTGTCAGGAAGATTTGAAAGCGGCTTTCTACAAAGAATCCGGTAACTGAGACACTTATTCTGTGAATTGGTTTTCCTATTGACAGTCTTGCAGATGGAGACATTACAGATAGCGACATTAAAGCTACCCAAGCAAAGCTGGCGAAGCTCGTCCCGAAACACGTCGCAATTATGGAACTTTCAGAAGAAATTGTGGCTTTATTTACGCTCATCATCATGGGACATTTTGTTTCTGCTGCACTTGTAATTTGCATCACTTCAATTGACTGCATTATGGTATAACCAGTAATGACAATCATAATAATCTCTATTGCAAGGACTTTTATATATTTTGAAAATGAAAACATAACCATACCTTACTCAGTATCACAATGTTCACAATTTCCAGGCAACAGGATTCAATATTCTCGTTTATGCTGTCCATAGTTCGTTGGTCGTTTTTGAGTTATTTATGTATTGCATAGGAGGCTCAAAAGTTGTAGAATGCGTAAGGATGACTTGTGATAATCAGAAACCTAGATTAAGTTTACCATTTTCAGAGTTCGGACGTCGCTCTGGCAGCATATTGTCAAGAATGGTACAAGTATGACGTTCAAACTCAAAAAATGATACTGATGATTATGATTCGAGCCCAAAGAGGTACAAGTGTGCAAGTACCATTTTTCACACCGTCGATTCCTGTTTTTGGCACGGTATGTGGGAGTTATTCAGCGTTCTTTTAACACATATTTTTAAATACATTGCAGATGTTGGGAACTGCAATGTCATATATTACACTTGTTAAAACTTTCC
Organism: Stratiomys singularior; assembly: GCA_954870665.1. Lineage (NCBI taxonomy): Eukaryota > Metazoa > Arthropoda > Insecta > Diptera > Stratiomyidae > Stratiomys > Stratiomys singularior. The sequence goes on along the minus strand of OX940881.1, from coordinate 3,306,419 downwards.
TATAGCCAGGAAAATCGGCAATGGATCCATCTAAAGGAAATGAAAACAGTGGCTTGGTGAAATAATAATTTGCAATACAATCTTAGATAACACTTCACCGATAGAGGCTTAATTCGAGTAAAAGTTACAATAGAGGCACTTGATTGCACCAGCTGAAAAGACACAAAGTTTAAACTCAATATATTTGTCACATTTATTAAAATAAACCGCAAAGCAATACAAGTGGATTCTTAGTTATTTTTTAGTATTTCAAGTCTTCATTCACTAAATGTTATTACTAATGAATTTTTATTTTTAAAATAATATTTTTAATTAATGAAGTTTTTCAGTTTTCTATTTCAGTAAAGCCTTCCATAATTTCCCCTATCGGTTATTTTTTTGGTCTTCGAACGAAGTTCCGTCATTCCTCGTCTGTTTCTTTGTATCGTTCACATACGCGTTTCGGCGGTGTGCAATCTTCGGTGGCTGGTTTCGTCTTGAGTTTGTCGGTCTTACGTGTCCTTATTCATTGGTGTTCCATCGGTTACGACCGCAAATGTCTTCAAAGTAGGGTATATCTGTCAGCACCAATTGTATCATAACAGTTTTGGTATAATATGACAGCTGACATGTGTCTCACTTTTTTGACGAAAATATTGTGACATTTTACTCCGGTTGCAAGCTAGGATGGTTCAAAATCAAGTGAAATAAAAAAGAACTGCATAATCTTTAAAATTCAATAAATATGAAATAGGGAAAAAAGGCACCAGAAATTTGAGCAATTTACGATGGTGATATGGCGTCAAAAAGAACGGCCCATGAATGCTTCGCTCGTTTTCAATCCGGAGATATACCTGATATTATTTGGCCTTTTTTTCGAAAACGGAACAGCCAAAAAGAAGTTTGGCATATATACGTGAGTAAAATTGATGCTACAGGGAATGCAGATCACATACCAGTTCCGAACTTTTTGCTGAAGACAGAATTGAAAACGATGCTCGACTTTTGAGAATAACAGTTTGTGTTCTTGGTTGAGTAGAGATCTATGCTGACTTACTTTCATTTAAATCGTCATCCACAGGCGAATATGTCGTTATCGCCTGTTGTCCTTGGTTTGCAATAGCAGTAGTCTGTTCTGGTGTACAAGCTACATGTGTAAACTTTTTCGGATAAAATTCGCTTCTCAGCTAATCTTTGCGGTTTCGCCACAAATATTTGAAGCGCATTTCTTTTGCAGCGGTTACGATCCTTAGTCAAAAAACCGAGTCAACTTTTTCTATTGTCAATTGTGTTCTGGGTTCAAGTTAGAATTTGGTTAGTCTCTTTCATACCGTACGCTAGTGTTGTCTTATAAAGCTTTAACACCAACCGTTTTTGACTTTATCCTTAGTGCTTCAAAGTGAATCGAATTGTGTTCTTCATCCTCTTTTTATCTTTTGTTCAGGTTTCAATGTATTCATTGTGTTACTCAATGTATGATACATGAGGACTAAAACAGTTTCGACGCTCCAAGATCCCTTGCGTCAATATCCTCCCTTTGCTTTGTTCCTCCTGCACCATTGGTTAGTTTGTTTAAGATCTTTTTTTAATCGTCTATCAGCCTCAGAGATGGTGCCCCACTTCAGCGAAAGTAGACTGGAGCACAATGCAACCTTCGGCTAAAAATTTCAACAGGTTTCAACTGTGGGCAGTCATTCATAATATTTATAAATGTTTTGCCAGTTAAAATAAGCGCTTGTCCTTATTTATTATTTCATATCCACTACTAATATTTCCACTCCTTATCAAAAATACTCTTGGGAATACTCCTGGTTCACCCCTATGCCTCTATCAAAGCGGAAAAAATGCTATAAAGAAGTCTGTTCAAAAGGACACAGAACTGTAGTCATCCTCGATTTTCGATAAATACTGTCTTTCGATAAATACTGAAGCATACTGTCAAGATAAACACGTACCCTGGCTCAGACACACTCTCATCCTGTATTACTCATGTTGTGTTCATGTTAGAGAGGCAAATATATAACAATTGATTTTCTAATCAAAGGACATTCGAGGAAAAACGTTTACAGTTCAAATGAAGCAGTTTTGGTGTTTGCATCGCGAAAACAATAGGAAATTGTTAGCGGCAATCATTGCTTTAATTAAATAAAAACACAAAAAAAAACTAGCAAAGACTGGACTTGGCATCAATTCTAATAAAAATATTTTACCCTTTTAAGGACATTTCGAAATCAATTTTCTTTACGTTCCTTAAAGTTTTTCATTGAACTTAAATCCTCTTGCTAACTTTTTGGTGAGTTCCACTTCTCAAACTTGTTTTTATCTTGGGTTAACCCCTGCAACGAACTTTTTGTTAACTTCAACCCGAAAGAACCTCCTTTTCCTTCCCATGAATGATTGAATTTCCTATTGAAGTATTCCAACAATTTTTCATCTTGATGTTTTGTCCATGTCCGCGATTCCTATTCGATATCGATATTCAATCATTGAAGGACAATGTTGTACGTACGCATAGCCAAAAAACACGTCGTGCCTTATACTGTATTTTGTAGTTATATAATATCGTATACTATCGAGACTTTTCTACTTATGTGTATATGTATTTGTACTTTTGTTATTATTTCTTGTTGGGCTTAGATGTATCAAGTTCCTGCATTTTTTGTTCGTTTCATGCACAATTAAATTGAAAATCAACTTTAGGGTCAACATAGCTATTTATTTGTCTTCACAACTGCAGGATTCATATTTTCAAAAGTCAACCCCTCTCTCACTTTGATGTTTTATTATTTAGGTTAATTCCATCATTCAATCATTATTACTCAGGTTAAAGGTGACACAATTTACACATAAAAAATTCAAATGAAACGTCTTCATGAATATATCCTTAAATATTTATATGATTCTATCATTTCATGGCCGTGGTATTTACACAGCAATTGAACACAATAATAATTATGTTTATGCTGATAAATAATTGAAAAGATTAAATGGTCAATATCGAAGGTGGGCGAGGGGTTCAAAACAGGTGATAATTGATATTTAAATATTCTTTTCAATCATTTATTCATTCACGAATATATCCTGTGATAGAGTGCTCATTAATAAGCAAACTTTTATTTTTTTTTTCTAAACGGGAAGCAAGTTGTAGAAAATAATATTTGACTGTTTGTTTTTTTCTAGTAATCAGAGAAAAATCGTTTCAGAACTGTCGCCTCAGCCTCGGTTTTGTAGGCGTATTATCCTGGAAACACTTATAGAACTCTTCAGGATAGATGCTATCGTACATATGTTATTTCATATAATCGGGATTAAGCTGTGTTCACACATGGCTTTTTCTATCTAATTTTTCCGATACAAAGATACCCTCTCCCTTCACAATAGGAACTAATACAATAAAGCAGTTCTTGTGTTCCAAGTACGACTCTTTCGCCAGTCCGATCCCTATATTCAATGTACGGTTTTCTTTCACTACCATACAATACCAGCACAGTGCTGAGTGAAAGGATTTCTTTGCGATTTTTACAACGTAACTTTAAAGCTAAGATTTGCACGAAACCATGCTTTATTTCCTTCTTTTAACAATCACTAACAATCCACACCAGACGAACGATTTCAAAATGTTTGTATACATAACCCGTGCAGCCTTGCACGTTCGATAGGGAGCGCCTAAATACACAGTTATAGGTTTGCATAGTGAGCCGAGAACGAGCTTTATTTTGACATGAGCACCCCTCTTCACATGTAGGGCTCTTCTTCCGTCAAAATGGTTCAAACCTGTCAATACAAGGGCCAAAACGTTTGAAATGATACAATGATTTTTCAGGGCTTCCATACTTTCTAGATTGTAGAGTAAAATACTTGGTAAACAAAATAAAACTAATCCTTCGTCCAAAACACTCCAATTTTCAATAAATAATGAGTTCACATGTTTCACCCTTTCAAATTCAACTCGTTTTGTTTTAACGAAAAGTTTTCCAAACTTTTGACTGACTTGCATTATTAATAATGACCAATAGTATTTAAATGGTGTAGAAGGATATTCTGAACTAGTTAGTGACAAAAAGAATTCTCGTTAGCCATGAAGTATAGTTTAGCCAAAATCCAAGTGGATACCGAGCCTGTTTTCAAATATTTGTGGTTTTTTCGCGAGCTTCATGCACACTTTCGGGATTCGAATTTGAACTTTTTCAAAAAAAGTTACTTGGCGTTCGTTATAGTAATGGGAAATTTCGTTTTAGTGTCAACTTTCGTGATTCAATTGTTTTTCGTTGATAATTTGAAGCAACTTCTCAATAATCTGCCAATGAATTTCACTTTAGTTGCTTGTGCTCTGAAATCTTTTGCCTTTCTCAACATGCACAACGAGTTGTTGGAAATGCAAGACTACTTCACGGAACTTAACAAAAGGGTAGTCAATCCAAAGCATGTTGTCTATCTGCAAGGATTAGTGACGTTTTGCAAACGCGGTTTGATTATCATGTTCATTGCTTACACTTGGGTTATCACGTCAGCAGCTATCAATGCTGCAGCATCCCATCGTCAAGCATTGCTTTTCGACGTTTGGACACCTTACGATTATCACGATCCTCCCTGGGTCTACTGGGTAACCTTAATTTCACTGTATCTACTAATGCTGGTACCAAGTGCACAGAATCTAACGAATGATATGAGTCCTCCGGTTTATTTCATTCTACTGAATGGACATCTACAAGTGATTCTGGAACGAATTGGAAGTATTGGTTGGAATCCAGATAAGAAACAGGAAGACAACTACAAGGATTTGATTGATTGTATAGAAGATCATCGTTTTGTTCTGAAGTATAAGAGGATTCGGGTGACTGAAAAGGATTTTTCATTTCGAATTTTCATTTCAGGATTTTCGATATAATGCAACGGGCTGTGTCGATCACTGTCTTTCTTCAATTCGCCAGCACTGCATTTGTACTGAGCATGGAAGCACTGCTTTTGCTCTTGTATCCTCCCACAATGACGGAATCATTGTTGCTTCTCTTCTTTTTCCTGGATGGAACCCTACAAATTTTACCATGCTGCTACTATGCAAACGAATTCATGTCCATCACGGATCGTTTAGTCACTGCTATTTATTCGTCCAATTTCCCGGATCAATCTCCACAATTCAAGAAAATCGCTATCATATTCATGCAGATGACGCAAAAGCCGCAAAAAATAATGGCTGGGAAGATAATTCCTGTGAATTTGGCGACGTTTGCATCGGTAAATCATTCTTGGTTTCCTTGAATTATTTGAAAGTGTTGCATATTTTCACTACAGATTATGAAATTATCTTATTCGATGTTGGCGTTAGCGAATAAACTGCGCTAGACCAGAGAAAGGATACTAAGGCGTTACAATTGTACTCAGAACATAATTTAACAATGCAATGTAAGGCGTCAATGGAATTCACTCAAAACTGTTAACTTAACATGTATTTGCACGAAATATATAGCACAGGACATTTCAAATATGTGAGAATCTGTTTTCAATTATTATTGCATGTGCTGCTGCGTGTGCAATTAGAGTCTATTTAGTTGTCAGATTATTTTTCACAAAATTATTACCTCCTGCAATTGTAAGGAATTTAAGGATTATTTACTAATGAGAAAATACGACAATTATGCATTTCAGTTTTAGAATTTTTTAAATTTTGCTTTGCATTAGTTTTATGGTATTTACTATAAGTATTGTGCATAATGTGTTGAAGTGAAAATTGTAGAAACGCTTGAAAAGGCAATGTGGCAAACATTAATTCTAGACAAGCTTTTTCCAACCTTAAAGCTCTGCTGCACCTTCTGCGTCCACAGATGTATCCTTAGATCTTGAGTTTACACGGAAACTCCGCGACAACATATTTCCGTGGATGAAGAGGGCTTCAACAGTGAGCTTTCACGCTTTGCAGAAATAGGAACCCAAATAATGCGTATGAAAAATGATCTACAGTAAATAGAGAGTATAGGCATGAGTGCAGCAAGGATTTATATTTTGGCAATAAAAGTCAAGGAAGGTTAAGACCGTACCAAGAACCGATAATGTTAGCCATTGTCCGAATAAGTTGCAAGGCCGTGATTCAAATCTCCGCACCTTTGATAGGAGAACTACTGGAGAACGCACATGTGGAGGATGCCACAATTCCACGCAATACTCAAAGATCGTCAAATTCACTTACATAGTACAGACATTACGCAAGAAGTGAGGTTATATCTGGAGAAAGTTTTAAAGAGACTTTTCGACAGCGTGAAATTGTTTCCGCCCTACAAAGACCTTATAAAGTATAATAAGGGGCGTATCCTTGCATATAAGTTTATAAGGTCTTCATAAAGACCCCTTATGATTCCCCATATGAAGACCTTATAAAATTATGTGAAAGGATACGCCACTTATTTTCCAAGCAGTAGGCTGTAGACATTTCCCTAACGACAATGTAATCGTAGCGTGCGTACTCAATACCTTGTATTTTTGCTAGAGCGATCTACGAAATTTCTTCCAGCAAAGATTATTTTTTCATTTCCAGGAACACATAATAATTGCTTGGAGCAAATTCTAGGAGCTTACACGATATAGAGGATGTTGTAAGGTTTCGAAAATCGATGTTAATGCAGTAGCCACTGACAAACTTAAACCTGACGCACAGTTGCATTGATTTTGGTTTACTTTTCAGCTATTCCAGCCTCATAAAATAACGAAGATGTTTAGTAGATGTCCTTTTAAATGACACCCTGTTCATTTTTGTCTTTAAGAAAGATATTCTCTAAATCCAAGAAAACTGTGTCCATTAGTTTTCTTTTCGGCAGAGATTACTTGAGCTTCTGCAGGAGTAGTGTTCCCTTTTCAGCCTAATGCTTGGACTCGAGTTTACCTTCAGTCACAATACATGTATTCTTAAAATGTGTCTTTTTCCTACGTTTTCTACTCAATCGAATCCTTGTTCTAGTTCCAAAGTATTTCAAGGTAATAGTCAACATAAATACTAGAAAACTTTTTCAAATAAGTTTGGACTGAGACATGAAAACCTCATATAAGTCGTGAAAACCGTTCATTCATTTATTCTCGTGATAATGAATGTCATGACTTCGAGAAACTCAATTTTATTACGTTGAATTTTTTTCCCGATTGACTTATTATTTGACACTAAATTTGAATGAGGAGCTTCTGTGTTTTTATCAATTTTTAATAAAAAAAAGCGAGGTTTTTGTTTAACGGGTCCTTTTTGACACTCGACTGGCACGGACTGTCACAATTATTTCTTGAAGATAATTTGGACTGTCACAATTATTTCACCAGCTGTCACTAGTGGTGAAACATGGTTCAGTTACCACAAATTTCAAGTGGCATGCAAATGGGCGGAGAGGAGGGGGAGGATTTTTTTGAGTTATTTGCTTTTTTCATTTCAAATAAATGCCAACAATTTTTTTTTTACTTTTTTAACTGCAACCAGGCTAGCAGTCCAGTGAAATGAAGTAAAATCATTCTTACATCGAAAAGAAATACAAGCATTTAAAATGCAACCAACATTTAAAAGCATTATTTATTGTAACCACTAGCAATATTATTACTTAATATTCATTTTGTTATCTCCTCTTTCAGTTCAATGACATTCCACAAATGCTTATGTTAATGTTTTATGTAAATTTAATGTTTATATACATATGCACAATTACATCTACAGTATTCATTAATGTGTTCTTTTTAATAATTTATAATTAATATTTATATGGTTTGTTTAACGTTCTAATAGCACTGTGTTATCGCTGAGCAAAATTCAATGATATTGTTAGCTTTCTTGGTACTTACTGAATATATTTTCGTTACATATTTATATCTAATATATAATATTAAATAATTTTAAAGGTCCGTTTATTCTTATTTCATTGATTTTATTCTAATGAAATCACAAAAGCAACACAGATTTCTCTTTATTTATTTATTATTCATTTCTTTTGTTTGCATTGTTTTTAATTGAATCAACTATAAATAGTTTGCATTTTATTCTGATGCCGCATGATTATTGGGGTTTAAGATATTTATTTTCAATATTGACTCATATTAAATGCTTTCATTTGGAATCATTTTAATTACACATACTCGCACTTTTAAGTCTTAAATTCACTAGACGGTATACGTTCTCCTTATAGTCGTAATGTGGATTTATATTTGTCCATGTAAATTTTTGAAAATATTCCACGGTTTCTTCGCTGTTCAAAAAACTGAAATCCAAATACTTTTTATTACAAAAATATTTTTTATAAAATTAATCAACCTTCGTCCGGTTTAATTTTGTCTTATGTTTACCGTTAAAGTTAAAATTTAAAATCATTCTTATTCATATTATTTCAAACTATACGAAAGATGGTTTTTGTTTTTTTTTTAAGATAAAATCTGATTGACTGCTCGATATCTGACATGATGAAATATCAGAAATAGATAAATGTTTTGTACATTGAATAGATAGATCAATTAAATAATTTAATGAATTTTAAATTGAATTTTCTTATTGATTTGAGCAAGTATTTTTCGAATTATTTCCTAAATTAATTAATAATAATTAATAATAATAAATTTATTAAATATAATGACTAAAACATGTACACAATTTCTTAGATTAAAATATGGGAAGAGAATATAGAGATGTCTTTGGCAAGTGCTCAGTTATGCCGTTTAACGTTAGGTAAAAGTTCAACCCACTTCTTTCCAAAAGATCGATTTTTTTTTTCAAGAAACTCAACTATACGTTACACATTTTAATAAACGTTTCAATAAATCTCTTAGGCCTACGTTTTTGGAACAAGGAGTACCCCAAAAATAAAAACGCTCTGTGTAATAGAATAAATAAAAAAATCAAAATTGTTTATGGTAACTTTTTGTATTTCAATGGAAATTCTACTGTTGTATTGATTTGGGTAGTCGAATATACCTTATTGTCATACCAGTTCCCTACGTTGCAAAGAAACGAACAGGCACATTCCCAACGACCATCAACCGCAGAGTGCTCAGGATTTTCCATGGTCATCCTCAGCAATGTTGTGTGAAATGAGAGAAATAAGAAGCTCTGGAAAAAAGCTCCCTGGGATTAGAAGCAATTATTGCAACAAAATAATAATGAATAAAATGAACAGCTGAACATTCTGAGTCATGTTCATAAGGATTTCCACATATATCAGAAAGGAACCATTTTTACATCTAGTCAGATAAGTATACCACATCATAAAAATAACGTAACTATATAAAGCTGCGATGACCATGGAATGGACGAAGAATAATTCCTGGAAAACATATTCATTGGTAATTTTTATTTGCGAGAGTCAGTTGAAAAACAAAGAAGTGCTGGTCCGACACCGAGGCAAAATTAGGGTTGAAGCCTGCAGGAAGTCAAATTTTGAAATGGACTTCATTTTAGGTTAGGTTTTGGTGGCGGCCAACGACAGGATCTCAGGATCCGCAGATCTCATTTTTCCGGAGATTAATTTGAGAAAGACTGGGTATTCGTTGCAATAGAAGCTACTGGACTCAGGTCGATAATGGCAACACACATTGCCGCAAGCTTTGAAGTTTAAGTCGGGCTTAATTCAGAAACACAGAGACCTGCCATCTTCTATGGATCAATGCTGACAACACCAGCGTCTCTTTTTTCCTGGTTATCTGGAGTTTTTGAACAACTCACCTGCTGAAATTTTCAATAAACAGACATGGGCGTTCGAGAGACGGTAGCGCATGTAGACTCTTATTCGTAGTGCTCAGAGTAAGCTTAGTAGCATCATTCTATAATAAGTTTTCTTCCTTTCGTACCCTTTCGATCGGGTTTTATTTTTTTTAACCAAAACTATTGATCTGTCTGTTTGTCTGTCCGTCTGAGTTCTGTTTGTTTAATTCAAATATTTGCCTGAGATCTGCTCATCCTATTACAAGTCGGCAGTTTACTTAGACCTAGGACTCCTACGTTACTGGGATATGGAGGTTCGTTAATCTCTGTGTAGTTTCAACAATTCCGTATTACATTTAGTCCCATTTTACAAAACAGCAGTTTCATTGGTTAATGATTATCTGAATAGATCGTAATCTCTTTAAATTTCGAGCCTCCAATAAGTTTGATAGTGTCGGTTACAGATGGCAGATGAAACGAGAGCTAGATGGTCGTTTTTTTTTCGGGTAATTGTTTTGAGTAATTTTGAGTGACTTCTATCTTGTCCAAGAATTTATATCAAATATTGAATAAATAATTCGAAAATTGTTAGTCCGATGTACATAAACAATGCGTCAGGACTTTTTATATCATTTTTTTACTTTGTACTGGGTCAAGGAAACAGTAAAGTGTTTGAAAATTTGCAATCTTTGAGCGGTTTTATCGATACAAAGAAGATAAGAAAAACGGATAAAATAACTTAGTAGCAGGACAGAAGTTAGTCTTCCTTGCACCATGAGCTTTGCCATTCTTAATATGATCAACGAGTTTATGTGAAAAAATTCAAACGAAGGTTCGAAGCTTTACAAAGAAACTATTCTATTCGGTTTTATTTAATTATGTAAGGATTTTCCTTGAAGGAGACTAACTCGTCCTTAATGTATGATACATACATACGAAAATACCGCGTTCAACCTAGAGATTGTGGTAATGACATCATTGTTGTGAGATGCAATGCATCTCTACGCATACGAACAAGCTTGCCTACTTATAGCGAATTCCTCTTAAACTTAGTTAAGATCGATGCATCAATGTTAACCGAATCAGGATGCAGACCTTGTAATCGATGATTCAAATGTTAACGTAAAATCAATTGAGAATGCAAAAGACATAAGAAAGTACGAATCTTACGGTATTTTCCGAACACAATTACCTAAGATGAAAATTCAAAAAAACATTTTTGTACCCCCAAAATATCCTTCCATTCACGTAATATTTTAAACAGAAGAAATAATTTAAGAGTACGTGCAAACAAATATGCCTAATAACTGAACTCAGCACGAAAGGTCATTCCTTTCTTACGAGACTAAGAGACATTGGACACGCCTGGAGGATATGTGCACATTTGAAATGGCTTTCCTTGATGAAACTTAAATTGCATTATTATGTTGTTCTAGGATTTACCCATGTGGTCGCCGGTGGCATCTTAAGCAAATAATAAAAATCATAACGAGAATACAGATTGAAAATAATGGCCTTCTCATCGGCTATTGGTATCAGAATAGCATGTAAGCGAAAGCGATATGTTGGCTGGGACGAGTGAATATCCTGGAGACATAAGACTAGACCACAAAAAACTTCACCGGACCAACGGTCGATCGAAATTCAAAGGCCTTTTGGGAATAGTGTGGAAGGAATGAGAGTGGATGAAAACAAATAAGAGTTCGTATTACTACATTAGTTGGCTAAATATAATATTGGGAGCGGACAGCGGCTTTCAGACACTGGCAAAAGTTGAAGCGGGAAAATGGGTCTGACTTCTCCCGGATTGTGTAATTTATTCATCAAATTAACTGGCGAGCAAGCCACCAACACAATAAAGTTCTTCAGCTAAAGGTGCTGTGGCGTTCGTCGAAGACAAATTAGAGAATTAATACGAGTGGAATAACAATAAGAGTTTGATTCACAGGATTCATTTCGATAACATCTTAGATTTTTTGTAAGTTTCTCAACTTTGTTCTTACCCCACGTTGGGCACTGGAAGACCATTCTAATTCACAGGGACATGTTTGAGCACTTACACTTAGCACTTATTTTCTCGATTTTGAATATTCTATTTGGATGGTTGAAATGCTTAGAATACATTTAATCTACATCTTAGTATTGACTAGTACAGTTAAAAAAACTCCCGAAATGGTTCCTCGTAAATATTTGTCGAGGACATTATACTGTCTGTAGTGCTTGCATTCGGATCGGCAAAAACATTACAATTGATTTCAGGGCTGGGAAACGCTGTAGATCCGGTTCCTGATGTCTCTTCACCACGCATCAGTAGGATAACATCCGTCAGGGCTGTTATGTAGTTTTTTGCCAATGTTAACGTTTCAATTTTCGATAGTCGTCGCTCTTTTTTCACATGCGGTATTACTTCACGCAAAGACTGAAAAGATTTCAAATTTAAAGGTCAGATATTGCAAATTGCAAAAACTATCAAACAATGAAAATCAATATTTTCTAATTTTAACCCGTGAATCAAGGAGCTGTTGTCTAAATTTGAAGGTTCATGTGACGATTCGTCCCTATGAAGTGTGTAAGCTTTGTTTTTACAAATTCGAAACTTTCATATTCGCATTTCTTTCGATTCAAATTCATTTACGTTTATCACAAATGCTGTTTATTTTGCTATTTTATGATTTCTTATTAATAATGCCTTATCTCACTATTTAAGCTTTGTTGAATCCTTATTCAAGCTTACCTATCGCAATATAAGTTACATTTTACTGCTCTTTTAGCTAGCTTACTGGTTTAGTGATACAAAAGGTAACTTGTGGTAAGTAAGTTTAGTGATAGAAAAGGTTCACCTTGCGGTCTATCACAGGAGGCGTGTTAGTTTAGAAATTAGTGAGTTTAGAACAGATAATGAACCTAATTCTCAGTGGTAAGCACTTCTGGATTGACGCACTTCCGGATTTCACCTTATGGTAACAGCAGAAAATCTCTTATCAAGAGTCAGTAAAAAGACCCATATGATTGTGCATATGATCCTTTTTTTTAATTCTTATGTAATATCAAATATAAATAGTAACAAACAAAACCTTCACAAAACATTCCCCGATAACCTAGGAATCAGTATAATGCATTAAAAAGAAGGATTAAACTTTAGATCTAAATTCCTGGAAAGCAGAAAAAGTAGCAGTGAACTCTCACTGCAAGCCAAAAGTTTAAGCCGACAGAAGGTCCATACCTAACGAGAGCCACAAAAATTACCACATCAGGAGGTCGAGCTGAGAGTAAAGGAGAAAACCAAATTAGAAAAAGAAATCATCCCAGAAACGCAGGACGTTTAATGCATTTGTGAAGAAACATAACAGTCAGAAGCACAATTTGTTAATGCATTTAAGGCTGAAGCTACCTGAAACGATTATCTCTTTCTGGTCATCCACATGTCCACGTTTATCATGTAAGAAGCAATGTATATCTAAATCAATATTATTCAAATTTGATCGATATGATTGACATAGCCCATTTTTAGAATCTTAATAAAACATTTTTGTGGCTCACGTTGTCCCTATTTATTCATTACAGAATCCCCAATGGCAAATGCTTTATGAGTTTCTTATTTATTAATTAAAAATAAGCAAAACAAAGATAACAAATCAAACGTCAACTGATTTGTCTCATACGCCAAAATTACCTGAAACGCATCATTCAAACTATGCATTCGCATCCTTTCCCTTTCATTCGACTCCAACCGCCTTAGGTTTCGCTCTTTTGCATTTAGGGCACCTTTTCGTCGTCTCGAAGTGGCCCCTGTACTTCGACCGCGGCTGGAAGCCCGTGTTCCGCCATTACTGCTCCCACCGCCGCCACTCGTGTCATCACTCTGCGAACTGGAGTCAGTCATGTCCGGATCAAATGCGTTCATCTGCAAACAATGGCAACAGAGCATATGGCAATCATTAATTAACGCCTCACGAGTCCTGTGTCAATTTGAACAATCTCATTACCGGCTGCGTTCGACGGCTCGTCCTTCTTGGCCTTGTGCTGTCAATTTCGTTGTAGGATGTTGGATGAATGGAGCCGGTGCCTGCTACATTTACAGCCTCTACCATAGTTCCGCCAGTGACGACCTCATTAAGGGGACCGGATGAAAATTGCTCAAAAAAGGAGTCGGTGTGCTGTATTTGCGGTGAAAACAATTCCGCTGTGCAAATAGTGTTCTCTTCTTTCGTTGTTGCTCCTGCCGAAGACGCCACCATTCCGGCTTTCATGATTTCCAATCGGATCGTCTACGTGGCGAGCAAATTGCTTCAATGAGTCCTTGTCTACGATGATGCCTTATTTGATTAAATAACATTAATTTGGTATTATGCTGAGTTCATATTGAACGCTTTGTCGTAATCATGTCGCAATTCCATCGGAAGTGTTTTGTGTGTTGTTCTGCAACAGAGAAAGGATGTTTATTTAAATAACTGGGTTACAAATGATTTTCGGTTTAATTCGAAATTCGAGGAGTCATTCCGCAGACAATTTGTCATTCCTTGAAGGCTCAAAGATGCAATAGGACAAGATTGATTTGAGTTGCTTACATAGAGGAGCAGAAACAATTGTTTGTCGTGGCACACATTGTACACGAGAGAAACGTGACGACTATTCAACGTGTACATGTGTATTAAGCAGTGAACATTTTAATCTAATTAGCAACCGACGGCAGATCCTTCATTTTTTATTTTCATTTTGATGGAAAATTGCTTCTTGTAGCATATCCTGTAAATGCTACGGGATATGCTAGAACAAATTTTCTAGCGAAAGAGATTCAAAGATGACTTTATCCTTTGTTCAACTTAGGTTACCTTTAAAAAAAAAAGACTATGACAAAAGTCAAAAGACTATGACAAAAGTATGACTATGACTACAATGGAATAGAAAAAATACAGATAAAGGATCATACAATCTTTGTGTTTCACAAAACATGTCAAATCAGCTTAAAAAATTACTCTTAATTGTTCAATCTCGTTTATTTAATGAGAAAAAATAATACAACTAGTCAAGCCTAATGTTTGTTACAATTTGAGAGCTGATCGAGGGATGAGGGATGATTTCAAACGGCGATCGAATTATGGCGATCATCATGGTAATATTTTCCCCATTTGAGAGAAGTTTTTAACGTAGGAAAAACACCATTGAAATATACATACAAAGGCAGAGTACGAGTGCTTGCCCTTTGTCAGAGATTGCATTGCTAGAGATTTTCCCTAAGCACAACCATTTTGAATAATAATGTCAGAGGAACAAATTGCTTTCTGATTTAGTTCGTGAGCCATTTTAACCAAATTACTCTAGTGATTTTCCAACAATGGAGAAACTTGTTCAAGCTTCGTTAATAAAAGTATACGGTTGATCCGCACCAATTTTGCCAACTGAAAATATCGGACAATGGATAAAGGACTACGATCACGTCCTCCGATGAACATGGAAGTAGTTTTTGATCGCTCCATGAGTCCAACTTGCGAGCATATGATGTGAACGTTGATTTTCTCGCCTGACATTTGAATGTTTGTTAAACGCCAAAATTATAACGCAAAATATGCCAACTAGTTTTCATGGTTTATTAACAGGTGTCAACTCCGCGGTAAACAGTGAAAGCTGATACAGTGGAGTGACAATCGTTTATATCGAAAATCTCACTGACGATATGTCAAATATTGTAATTCAAAAATGACTGTCACTAACAAACCTTTTATAGATTAATTAAAAATTAGCGCAACTCATTTCCATCGTTGTTGACAGAAAAGATAAACATATACGCAAAACACTTTTCAGGATATATTTAGATTAGCTCAAAATAAAATTTGCTTCAGCAAATCCGTAATGTTCTTGGATTCACTCGAACTCCCACACAATATTTGTTATCCTCATGTTTAAACATATAATCCTACCAGGAAGCAATGCCCACATTTTTTTTCCTATATCGAACTTCAATTTCGACCCTTCTCAAATTCTTAGTGTCCTTAATTACTTGTTTATACCATTTCAATTGATTTGTCCATGTAGTTAGGAGCGAATTATCCTCAATCTCATTCTCACATCAAGTTGAGAATTCTATCAACTGAGAAGCTAATCAAGTGGCGTTTTGGAGGAGGTGGTGAGGGTGGTGGACTTAGTGATGATAAAGTGGCACCGCACAAAACAAAAAAGAAACCAAGAGAAAATAGAAAGAAAAAATGGAAAATGATAGGACTAACATAAACTCAGTACAAACTGTATATGGGGGTGTCTAGACTCAAACAATTCTCTGGTACAGATGACAACATGGCTTCACGTGGTGAATCCCGTTTAATTAAATGAACGCACATATTATCTTATCTCCTTGATATATGAGACCTCTATTCTGTCCCATACACTTTTTATCAATCAGCTAGATAATTTGTGGAAAGGGAGTCACAGAGTGGGAATCTAGTGGTAAGTGGTTGTATCGATTTTTTTAAGTCGACAACTTTGAAGTATAGCAATTTTAGAAAATCCAATTATTATCCCTTTCATACTATGACACTAAAGTAAATGTAAAAGAATGAATAAAAATCAACTTAAATTATTATAGTCCAACATATATTTTGAGCAGATCTTTGAGATTTTGAATAATAAGATGTAAGTTACCTATCTTATTCTAAAGCGAATACTGATGCACAGATTATCGGTGGATACAACGTTATTGCTGGAAAATGCCAATCACAATTAAGCGCTGCCTTACTAAACAAATATATTTGTCCGTCCTTAATTTTTACGTAACTAACGTCCTCAACTTCATTGTCGAATTATCATATAGGTCTCAATTATCGTCTCCTCACTCTCCTTATCAACCGATGCAAAAAATTGTATGAAGTGAATAGTTTTAAAATTTCGTCGCCTTGGAAGAAGTCCTCACATGAGAACACACACTTTGGTAATCCTTTTCTCATTCTCAAGGCATTCCGAAAATTGGTTTTCGATACCTTTTTAAATGGTTTCATCGATTCGGTTTTTTTTTTTTGTTTTGGTCGTCTCGTACCAATGATCGCTCGTAACCACTGATCGCTCTTTCTTCTAGTTTGAAGAATAACAAAAACTGTCACTGTCAAAGCGGAAAAAAAGATAGGAACGAATCGTAATGACAGGAATGACTGCAGACAATACTACAAGTTTTTGGTGTCACCCTAACAAAACGAGGACAAAAAATTACTTGGTAGAAGCAGAAATGACGTAAGGACATTGATGGCAAAATTAATTGACCACAATATCTCGGTTCAATATGAATACAAATTCAACCACCTACGAGGCGTGAATCCGCCTGAATATTTACCAGAATCCACCCATGTAGATTGTCATAGGCGACAAAAAAACGCCTGACTTGGCTGAAAAGTACTTACGTGATATAACTTTGACAATTGACGCCAATAAAGCTGAAAGGTCTATAACACACGGAGAGTTTTGGTTCGCGGCTGTCTATGCTGTGCTCAGGAATGGACCATTGTTTAATTATTTAAAAATATTTTAAATATACTATTAGTATCCCAAAGGCTGTACAAAATATTTCAAATGAGAATAGCTAACGATTATAATCATTTCCGCGTAACCATCTGGTACGGACACATGAAGGGACGCTGAATATATTAGTTGGAAGCTATTCTCTCCCCGTAATTCTTTCGTGATGGATTGCTCAATCATGAAGAAGGCCTAAATCATATAAGCATCCAATCAAGTTAATGCATACAATTTAGACAATACTTTATTGAAAATTCTTTGAAATTTATTGAAAAAGAGACTCACATCTGGAGTCATCAGAGGAGTAAAAACATAAGGAACGTGTCGACCTGTGTACTGCTCCTTTAGTGGCAGAAACCACTATGCTTCATTTTTTTGGCTCAACTATTTTCCCCTTGACGCCTAAATTATTCCAAAAAATAAACTACTACTACACTACTACTGTTGTACTTCTAATACATCTACCACAACTATTAATACTTATTTATATCCACCTTTTTAACAAGTTTAAAATACGATATCATACGATAGATTTCAAGTATAATGAATACTACTTTGGTCGAAAACTATCCAGAACTAATTCTGCACTATAATACAATAAATGTCTAACATGATATTGTAACATCTGACTTTGTCCTAAAGGACTTCTGCCTTTCAAGACATACTAAGTCACTGCTACAATCCACTGATAGTTGCCGAAGCATTCAACGTTCGCTGGGAGTGAGAGTACTCCTTGACGGATGAAAACGGCGGTATCACTTTGAAATTACCTCCACCGACGACTCTTGTCTTTCATCCTTAGTCCGTGCTATCTGATGCTGCAAGGCTATCATTATTTTATCGCCATATCGTCCACTTGGTTGCGTTTGACTTTGAGCTGGGGTCAATTTTTAATGCCTCTCGTGCTAAATGTTTGGAATGATTTGATTTGAATTAAATCGTATCTTCTCTCAATTTATCCTGAAAAATGGAGTTTGGGAAAGTTTGCCGATTCGTCTCTTTTATTTTTAGATATTTAACTTTTCGCTCGGTGCGCATCGACGACAAAAAAGGGAAAAAACAGAGAACACACGAAGCAGGAGATCTGAGTTGGGTGCAAACTGTAGGTAGGGACAAGTCGCTGTTTCCGCTTCGCACAATCAGCATAAACAGCTTCGACAACCACTTGATAATGATTTCCGCATGTTGCCTCCGCATAAGTCAACCTCCAGAAGCATCCTTGTCATTCGGATAAGGATAACATGAACACGAACATGAAAATACTGATGATGATGATGATGCTGATGACGATATGAGTGAGACTGTAAGCTGTGGGGGCTGATCGATTTAGATTATAGGTTCAAGTTGTCACACTGGCGCCATAGATTTACATCGGGGCTTAATGCAGACAAATAGAGGCTCGTCCCCAGGCCGTCTTCCTTCCAAATTGAATTTTACACTTGAAGTAAACATTATTGCGGAAAAATTTATGAAAATGGGGCAACGCTGCAAAATGAGGTGATGATTATAGCCAAAGGATTCATGTGGATTCTTTAGCATAGTGATTATTAAGGACAAATGCTAATTTGGTATTTTTCTGCTCTAGGATTTCAAAAAAGCTGAACAGTATTATTGCACTGCACAGAACACATAATTGAGGTTCTGTGTGAGTGGTCGCTATAGTTTAGATAGTTTGTTCGCATACTATATAGTTTTCTTACGATGGAAGTCACTGGTCACAATACAGCCATAATCATAATCGTACGTTCCGTTTGCAACAGAAGTTTCAAATTCGAAACGGAGGGAAAATGATGAATTTTACGACGAGGAAATTAATTGAGCAGGACTACACAGCTCGGTGCAGAAGCTCATGCAGCATACGAGGAAGCTAGACAGTGAATATGATGATCGATGTATAAATTTGTATATTATTTATATAGTGAGGTTTGATCAGCATATCCAAAAAACAAAAACAAAAACAAAAAACAGCGATAAACACAAAAGTCAAATTACAACGCCATCTTTAAAAAACACCATAATGCTCCCTTTTCTCTTCTCCTATTTTTCATTCCATATGCGGTTTCGTCACCTGAGTTAGCTAACAAAAAAACAAGACAGGAGGCCCGAACGGATGATCCTTGAAGCGCAATATGTACTTGGTTAGATCAGTCCTTATTCTTAGATGAAGTAAGACCATTTTATTCCACTGACTATGTACGAATAGCGGTACTTGCATCTAGATGGATTTTTTCAGGTAGTGAAAAGTGAAGGCTGTTAACACCCTTAATGTTGGACTTCGGAACGCGCCGGACTTCCCACTAAACACCTCCCATGTCAAATTTGCAACCTAAATTTGAATAGATTTACAGATTTATTTAAGCTACACCTCGTTCCCTTATAACTATACGATTTAGGTTTTAGGAGTCCTTTCCCAAGCAGGAGGAAAAAATAAGAATGCAAAGAACGAAGAGAATTCTAGAACTATCACCCTCTTACCCATTACTCCCCTGACGTTCTTCTACTCGTTTTTTAACTGTCAGGATTGTCCAAGGACAGTTTTGGTTCCATTCATCATCTAGTCGTCGCATCTCTAGAAGATGGTTTCCGACGGAATTCTGATTCCTGTGAAGCTCACCATATTACGTACTCAATCTTTCGCAGTTAAAAGATGTGTGACAGGCATCATTTACCTTACCGGTGCAAAAGACGACATTCGGATATCGTAACTGATTCATCTTGTGCAATCAGGAACAATATGACTCTTGTTCGGTCGAAAAGGGAATCCGGTAGAAATTATACTCACTTTACCCTTGACTGTGCCATGGCCTCATAAAAAGGATCATTTGCATCCGTCTCCTAGATTTGTTGGGTATCGCTAAAAAAGTATTATCTCTACTCTTTGCTGCCGTGTCCCTGAAGTATTTGCTTCAATGCAGATAAAAATTTCAGCCATCTTCAGTAAGGACGACAATGAACTTTACCACAGCATTCACCAAGACCAACGAACTGAGGATTGTTCGATATGTTGTAATTTGCCGCGTACATTGTTTTCTGATAGTCCTTTCTCTGCTGATTTTCTTCTTTGACAAGATGACCACTTCGACTTTTTCCAGTTCCGGCAAGCAGCTTCTATCTCATCACTCGACGCTTGAGCATCACATTACTTGTACACTCGACTGTATGTCCAGAGACTAGAAATATTTCGCACACTTACGGTAGTGAGAGGTGGTATACCGATGGTGACTTGGAAATTTCTTTTCCCTTCCTACTCAGAACCTCATTTCTGTCGAAAAAGCTGCGGCAATCCCTTCACGCATGCGGGCGTTGAATTTACCAAACAGATGAGTATGAAATTGGTGGACCATCAGCAGTACCACAACAACAGCTTCATCTGAGCCTTTTTTCCCTTCAAAGACAAGATTGCTTGCGCCCAATCTATCTTCCTGGAAAGTGCATATTCTGTTCCTATTTCATTATACATGCCTTTAAAATGAGTCGGGTATAAAGAGAAAAGAGCCATCTGCATGAGGAATGCGTCTCTGTTAGCTAGAGTGACCTTCTGGTTACTCCGGGTGACTCCAAATCCCCGGCCAAATTGGTCGTACAGGTATAATACGAGGTCTGGCTTTTAAATAACGAGACTGGTTACGAAAAAGGGTTTTATTATAAAAATTATTCTACATTCGAATGCTCCCCTTCAATATACTACCCTTTCCTCGCCACACACCTTTCCATACGTTTTTTTCATTGATCGAAGCAGTGCTGGAAGTCTTCTTTGTTGAGGGCCTTTAGGAGCTCTGCCATTTTAGCTTTACCGCTTCCATCGACTCAAATCGGATCACTTTCAAAGCAGATTTTATCTGCGGGAACAAAAAAAATTCGCAGGGTGCCAAATCTGACGAGTATAGCGCGTGTTCGAGCACTGGAGTGCGCTTACCGGCCAAATACTGCTTCACAGATAGCGCGTTATGGGCAGGTGCGTTGTCCTGGTGCAAAATCCACGAGTTGGTCTTCCACAACTCGGGCCGTTTCTTACGAACTCGTTCTCGCAGTGTTGCCAAAACTGACAAATAGTCAGTCTGGTTGACAGTCTGACCCTCTGGAACCCATTCAGTCATCACGATACCGTTAATATCGAAAAAACGATCAACATTGCCTTGAATTTTGATTTGGACATTGATTTTTTTGATTCTGGGCGACTCATGCGTCTTTCAATGCATCGATTGCCGCTTTGTTTCAATATCGTACTGAAAAATCCACGTTTCGTCGCAAGAAATAATATTTTTCATCATTCCGGAATCTTTTTTTAACCTTTCAAGGAAATCTGAGCAGACCTGTTGACGCAGGAGCTTTTGGTCATTAGTCAGGTTTTTTGGCACCAACTTAGCACAGACTTTTGTCATGTGCAATTCCTCGTGTAAAATTTGTCTAACCGTTTCTTTATCGGCGTTTACAGCCTCGGCAATCATCCGGATGCTCATTCGACGATCTGCACGCACAATTTGGTTTATTTTGGTCACTGTTTCCGGACTTGAAACAGTGACAGGGCGACCTGGGCGTTGGTCATCTTCAGTGCTCTCTTTTGGTCTAATATAACGAGAAATTTGAGATTGATACGTTGCTCCTGTTTTTCGTCACACATGGTTTTCGGCACGAGAAAAAACACGTTCGTTTCAAACCTCTACTGCACAAATACAATAATAGTGACGAGAACGTGTTTTGGTACGTGCATAGACAAGATATCTCGGTACCCAACGCACTACTCGTTTTTTCCCCACCCCTCTACAGCGCCCTCTAGGCGCGCAGTCTCGTTATTTAATAGCCAGACCTCGTAGACGTTTCAATTTCTACCGTACTACCACTTTTTTCATTGCTCCCAGGTCATCTACATGGGATGTGTCGCCGAAAGGATTAACAAATAGCTACGCTCACTATGTCTCTAGTATAAACCCCTAAAAGAAAGTTGATTTTCACTAAGCAGGCACCAAACAAGTCCTGTCAAAGTTTTATCGGGAGGGTGGTGTTAGCCGCATAACCCTAGGCGTTTGATTAACAGACCGTAACACGTCTGACATTTTCTGACTCTACAAAAGCCAGAAAAAATTCTTGCCATTTGCGCTTCAACGCATTAAGATCTGTCTTCTGCGGCACATGAAAGTCAATAAGATATATTCAGCGATGCTCATACGTGCAATCCCGGAGAGTCTGTAAATTTACACTGCCTCCATGCTATGTGGTCTTTCTATTTTTATTTGAGGTTTCGTACGAAGGTACATTTTCATTACGAATGCATGCAAACATTATTCGTCTACTGAACGATATGCAAACTAAATCTCAAATGTGAACATGCACAACCTTCACAAACTATAATTCAAAGCCAGCACAAATCCTTACTAACTACATTTCAATCTATTATCAACGCATAACAGGGATATCTCATCATTCAGTTGTTATCTAATTTCAAATCGATGGTGTTATCTGCATCTCATCGATTGATTGATAGCGCGGCTTTTATCAAATCATTTTCTAGTGCAACCTGCGAGTATCATGCAAGGATTTACGAATCAACCGACAACACATACCGTCTAAGCAAGGAGGCGAGGAGCTGACGGTACGATTGCTGGAAGAGTTATTAAAATTTTCGACGAAAATGTTCGCATAGCTTTCATGCAAAGTGTTTGATATATGTAGCTATGACTCTGCATACGAATGTCCTTGCGTGGGTGCGGAAGCATTAAAAAGGAATGCTCTTTTAACGATTTTTTCAACGTTTAAGCTTTGCTGATAGCGATTGCGGACGCTAAGTTTTTTTTTCCGAACTATGACGTGATTGAGATAATAAGTATAAAAAGGGAAGCGTGGGGATACGTTATCGTAAGTAATTAGCCAATAAAAAGAGAACAATTCGTAACTGATAATATTTTTATCGATCATTTCCAGTCGAGTGTGGGTGACTTTTTGAAAGGGAAATGCTAGTGAAAGTTCTGGCTTTGATAGCGTTCGAGGATGAAACGCGAATGCTCATTGTTACCATCAACTTTTGATAAATTCAATATTACAATCTGAAGGGACTTAATTCTTTTAAAAGAGTATCAAAACGAAGTGTAGAATGCATGAACTGCTTATTATTTAATCCTGGCGTATATGAGAAGATACACAAAAAGGGTCAGTGAAATTTATTATATTTTAAAAGCTACGTGAAAACAACTCGTTGAAAGCGATCATTGGATTTTATTGCACGATTTCAAATTGTTTCATTTACGCTAAAAGAAAAAAACCATTTTCTACCCTTTTCCATTATTTTTCAAGTTTGATAGATTCATATTCAGATTTAAAACTAAAATGAATTCTGTAAAATAAACATTTGAGCTGCTAATTATCTAATTATATATATTAACTCTTGTACTTCGATAGTGGTAAGCTTAACAACCAACGATACATCTGGGTACATGATATTGTCATCATATCTGCTCATTTTTATCTCGCAAAATCTTGCGCTTATACAACTTTGCAACCGAATCATCCTGTTGACACTTCATTCACAAATAAAGCAGACTGTTTTCATTGCGCAGTTGCATTTATCTCCAGGTTTTTACAGGTCTGTTGAGGGTAATGCCGATTCATCTATTGCCTATTCATCATCGTCCTTTTTTTATTGAACGAGTAGCGACTAGCTGAGTAGCGACTAGCTGAGTAACGACTGATCTGCTGAACAAGGCTTATAGCATGGACGTTTAATGGGATAAGAAATTCAATTCAAGAGAATGAGGTCCCCAGATGTCCCTTCACCTCAATTGACGAGACCTCAACAAATTCATCACCCTTGATCAAGCGAGCGGCGGATTTTCTTCTTCAAAACTACAACGAGTGTCTGATATTAGTTGGTTTTTGTCATGAAATCTATATTGGAAAATTGAAGAGCTGCATAAACTGATGACGACCGACCAAAATTACAATAGCTTGTTCGTCGTTGATCCTATTACTTCTTCTTGTTCTCTGGACCAAAAGGACCACAACTGGAACTCTTAAAGGAAAAAAAAGCATCAGAAGGCATTTAAGGCGAGAAATGTATCGGAGTCTCTACTCAATTTTCCATCATGAAAAATCACCAGAACTTCTTAATCTCTTTTATGCCTTTTTAAGTCGATTAGCCCCCAAACATTTCATTTTTTGACAGTGGTGGAGTACTACCACTGTTCTTTTTCACTTCTCTCATACCTCCTTGTCTCCTGACCGCCTCCTTGTGATCTCAACATCCTTCCCATGCCCAAAAGATTCAAATTAATCCTCGAGATCAAAGGAAATGTGATGGTCAAGGTGAAGGAAACAAACTAGTGGATATAATTTCGGTTGCAACGGCAATAGTATGGCAACCTAGTAGGAGATAAGCAGCAATAAAGGTCAGTTAAAAAAATGTTTCCCGAGGTGGTTAGTAGTGGAACTGCGAATTTTACGTCGTTTTTCAAAAGAAAGTAGAAAGTTTTTTATGGTTCCTGGCAAAACATTGATGTCAGTTTTTCATATTGTCAGATTCAAATTGGCACCAGTTATAGGACATTAAATTCAACACCATAGAAAGTGTAGCTGTAGCGCTACTACACCTAAAGATATGTCAAATAACTACCAGAATGATTTCAGATAGACCCTTGCCTGGGGTATGTAGAATCTTGCCAATATTTTAAGAATAAGCTCTTGTTGGTTTGGGTACAAGTCAAAAATTTCGTGTTTTTCATTCTAAACCTGGACATTTTTCAGAAAAAGAAAAAGGTACAAGCGCTTTCGAAATCATATTTTGTGCATTCTCATTAAATATATCAATTATGTATACAAATCTAAATTAAATAAATGATCGCCTTAATAAACACTTTTTTGACGTTTTATTCGAAATGTTTCTCTGGAGTATATATCCTGACGACGTCATGAACAGACTTAGTTATTAATCATCTTTGAAAACCAAAATTCTGCGTATATTGTTACAAGCATTGCCGTGAATATGTTAATTTGCATTTCTTTTATTTCACAACATGCAGATTTCGAATTCAACTTGTGGCCAAAACTAGAAACAAACCAATCAAATCTTTATTTCAAAAAGTCACAAAGTAAAGTTGGTTGAAAGAAGGAAGCTCTTTTCATTTTTATCTTCTAATTACAATATTATTGGCGTTTACCAGAAATACGCAAGCAATTAAGGAACGAGGAAATTCCGAAGCTTAGTGCTGTTAATTGTTATGCTTTCTCCCTGTCGCGCTATTTTTATCTTATCATTAACCAGCAAGTGCCAAATGACTAGCACCCTAAAAACCAACCAATACCATTTCTTCTCAATACAAAAAAAAATGTCGCCTCAGGAAACAATACTAAGTGGAGGAGTGTTGTCGCCTCAAAGGTTACAAGGATACAATATGAAATTGAAATCTTAACTGGCATGCAGCAGGCCAGTTGTAATTGCTTAAAGGAACCATAATGCAATTTGAGTGGAGTTTCACGAAAATTCTTTATTACACTCTCATTATAAAAATGCTTCTAGATTGCACTAACCAGTGTGGCATTTGATTTGACTAACTCTTTTACAGTCCTTTCTTATGTATACATATTCTATAATAGTTTCCAAATCCTTCTTCCCTACCATATCTGATACCTTAATATCTCAATTTTACAATCTTTGACAGGGTTTCATCGCTGGGTTTCCTTCATAAGGACATTATAAAAGGACGTTCTTGAAAATACGATTTGTGCTTTATCATAAGGCGACTTTCATTTTGGATATGTGCGTCCTAAAATATTCGCGCTACACGGACAATAGAAGTGACTTATCACAAACACACCGACCGCTGCAGTTTCCAACAGGATATGTTAGTCCATTTGACACGACAGAAAACTTGATAGATAGAATTTACAACCTAATGGACAAAAAATCATGTATCAACGTCTTCCGTCCAATCTTATCCTGCTCTCATGCTAAACAGTAACTGCAGAACGTTTAAGATTATGGCCATCAGCGCCACATGAGATGACATTCAAGATTGTCGCAAGTATCCTCTAGGAGTTTTCCGCCACAGGTAAAAACTCGCTCCTGGTCCTCGAAGCCGGATTTTACTACAACGTATTTAAAAAAAATTTATTTTGCAATATCTTTACCTAACACTTTACTGATAACTAGCTTAGTCTTTGAATTTACGACACTATAAACTGCAACTGAAGCACTGAAAAGCCTCTAATTACCCGTCAGGCCTTTATACCTATTTGCAATCCTTTCAAAGGAATATTTCTTACTTGATTATAACTTTCTCTTGTGGTAGAACCCAATAACCGAATACCTTCACCGAATAACTTTATTTAATAAAACTAGCCTTGCCACTAGCCTAGCTTTATGTCGAACGTCTAGTATTTTAGTGTCTTCTGCCAAGTATTATAGAATCCAGTCATTCCACTTTTCAGTCATTTGAATTTGGCAAGGATGCAGATATCGCTGCAAATGCCCAACTGAGGATAGAAAACCCCGTCGGTATCTCCATATAGTTCTTCAGACAACTCCGAATAGGAATAGCAAAGTAAACAATGGACGACTTTCATGATATGAGTTTCTAAAGGATATACACAAATGAAATGAAAATATAATAATTTAATGTCAAACGGATAACCAAGCATTAGAATGAATAGAGAACTCCGACTTGAGAACAGATAGCATTAGATAGAGAACTCTGTCGGTATCAGTAGCTTCATAAAGCTCACCAGATGCCTCCAAACTAGGATAGTAACCTAGAGGTTGAACCAGTAGCTTGTAAACAATTTCTACTACTATGAATGTTACTTCTACTACTACGAACTACTACTACTACAGCTACTACTAGCTAGACTAACTACATACAGCTTTATCACACTTGGGCGGTTACACTCGGGCAGAGATAGAAAAAGCAAGAGTAAATTTATATTTTTATTGCGTTTTTAATCAAAAACTTTGGGAAAAGCGATCTATGTTCACTTAAAAATGACAGAAAATTTACTTATACAAATAAAACTCCACCTTTTTTCGGTCGAATGCCAGCCGGGAGGCCGCGAGTTTTTCCGCAGTTAAGCGCTATGTTAGTTTACGCTTAATTCTAGTAGTAATACACTGCAATTAATAAACTTACAGAATCGTTTTATTTAGATTAGACTTGAACGGAAACAAAGGATTAGCTTTAATGCATGGTACCATCAGAATACAATATAACATTGACAATAAATGTCAGAGTAACTCATCAGAGTACGGTAAACATCAACCAAGTGTGCTGAAATTGTTAAGGATTACACTCAAAATAATACCTTATCTTTGAAAACGCAATGTTTTTGTTAAGGAAAATAGAATAAGTACTCCGTAATAGGACACGAAAAAGTCTTTGCTGGAGAGACTCATGTCTTTTGGTATTGTTGCTAATGTCAGAAGTCCAGAGAATAAATAACCGAGACAAGAGAATTGAATAAGTGCCAGTATTGAACCGTCTGTGAGAAGATTATACTCACGTTGTTCTAATCAATTTAGCATCCGTGTACCTTCCCTTTTTTTCAACGGGCAAATGGTCGGTACTCGGAATAATTTTTGACGTAAAGTCATTACGAATCATGAGGCTCATTCTACGTTAATACAAATAAGAAACAAACGTCAGAGCCGTTTATACGTCACTGAAAAACCAGAAACAATTAAGGGTAGACCTTTCCACGACACAAAAGTGACAGCATGATCCGTAATTTGTGTTGACATACTCATCGGGCTGTTCCTTCATGGAAATGAAAGTGGTCAACAACAACCGTTGATCAAGAGAATAAACTATTTATGGAAAAGCAACACTTCAACACGATTGGCTTCAACAAAGTAGCATTCTATCCCAAACGGCTAGAAACACAGTGAATTCTCTGAATTGACACAGTGTTCCCCCGACATCTTTCAAAATTGGCGATTTTGGCCGGTGACAGTCAACACACTTGATTTGACACAACTGAATTTTTTTCTGTGGGTCAGGCAGTCCCACTTATAGGACTCTTTCTAATCCCACTTGAAGGCTTAGATAATCAAGCAAAGAACCTTAGGCGAATTTAGGGCTGACGTTTGCCGGGTAATAGTTGCCATATCTGTCGAACAAATGGTTGATACGTCGGAAAATGCAGAAATTTCGACAAATTCAAAATTCGACCTCGCGATGAGCACTTATTCGATACCAAATCTTATATAAACAAATCTTCTTAAGTGGTATTAACCGATTAAAGGACCTAACAATCAAGAAACCACTTAGAATTTACATACAAAGTGTTCTTCAAAATAAGACCAGCTGATGTTTACTCGCAATAACAACATGTTGATATCTTAACAAAAATCGCTCGTGGACGACTTGGTGACTACATCGGAATAAAGATCATTTTCGTTATAATTCTACATAGTTTAGTTTTTTGAGCCATGACATATTTTGAATTAAAGATACTTCATAGGGTGTAACTTTTCAAAATCGTGTAGGCTGTAAAATGCTTTTAGAAGTTTCAGAAAAGCAAAGAAAGATTTTCATCAAAATCTGATTTATAACGATAAGAGAGAAAGGATTGAAATAGGGAAGTTGTACTATTCATAGAGGCTCCAGTGCATGAGAGTTCTGTCTTCGAATCCGAGCGAAATGGGTTCAATTTCAGCGGTATTGTAAGCAAAGCTTATCTTGAGCACTCGAACTAATTGAACTGATTAATTCGTCTTTAAAATGGTATCAAATGTGCTCACGCTTATGATTCATTCAGCAAAATGTAACAAATCAAGGAGGTTAAACAAACTAATATGTTTTTAGACACCAATGGATATTTATTTGATACGATAAGACCTGTGATAAGACTTTTTTCAAATTCAGCATTTCAAGTAAAGACGGAATAAAGAAAGTCAGGTTAATTTGAGTATTCACGCTTTTTGTAATGAAAATATAGAATTAAATTCTGCTCTTCCTTGGGGATGTATATTAGAAATATTTTGATGTTACGGAGATTCATATACACATTTTCAAGTTCAAAACGTAGTTTTTCCAAAGTTATCTGAGGTTATCTGTCCGATGTGTAAAAAGCATACTCTATTTCGCAGAAGTTTCATACTGTTCAGCACCAATTGCTCGGACACAATGTTCTTTAGACAAGCAGATCTACAGACATTCAAAGGATGGTTTCAGCTACATTTTAGCTGCAGCCTTAAGTTCGCTCAAATCAAGGCAGACCTATGGCATACTCTAATTTAAGTTTCTTTTAACATTTTAATGATTTAGCATTATTTTGAGTCACTCTGTGTGACTAGTCCAATTAAAAAATTTAAATCCTTCGCAATTCTTTTCTTCAAAAAAGTCAGTAAAAAGTTGATTGAAAGTGGGAATAAGAAATTATTTTATGGTCGCTTGAATCCTTTAAGAAATCCCAAAGACATAGTATTTTTAATCTTGTGCAGTACTTAGTATTAAGTCTTCGAAAGGAACTTTCCACTTAAATGTTAATTACAGCTTTGTTTCCCTTTTTCTTACACGCTGCTTTTAATCTGAAAGGACATTGGGAATCTTGTGCGATCATTAATTTCATGGGTTTTACTTGGAAAATTTGAATATGAAATTACTCTATCAATGAGAAACGCTATCGCAATATCCATTAGTACTTTGCATATCGTTATTAAGCAAGCAGAACGATGAAAACGGCAGCCCCAAATATTAGCCTAACCAAAACTCCTGGCGGCAAACATTATCAGGACAAAGTTGCGATACGATAATAGCTAAAGTGTGGTGTAGTGGAGTGTTTGTCGCTCTCAATGGAAAATATAATGATTTTCGAAGGAAAAGTCAAATGACCACTTGTTGCTCATAGTCGTGTTGAATGTCTTTTTAAAGGTTCGTGGCTGCTGTTGGCTGTAGCATAAACGGAAGGATCCGTCCAAGTAGGAACTTTATTGCCAATGGCCCAAGACCACATGTAGCCTTGAATTGTTCGCTTCTGCACTGTATTATTTCCCATATGAGTACGCTCGAGAACTGTTGACCTTTCCCAGTTGGAGTCCAAGTTGATTGCAACTATATCAAAACCACAAACGAGTTCGATGTGGTTTTCCCAGCTAGTTCTTATGGCCAATATTTTTGCCCTAAAGATAAAAGCAATCAAGTGTTACTTACCGCCCAGCTCCTTGCAATTCACCCAGAAACTTCACACAGAATGCACATTAAAAGTTCAGTTCAAGTCACAGTTCTTATATTTCACTGCTGCTCACATTCAGAAAAGGGAAACAATTAAATGTGGAGCTTTTCGCGCCCTAATTTCACTATCATCGCCAACGTACTTGACAACCTTCCACACTCACTTGATTTCCTAGCGCCCAGAAAAACACAAGTCCTTCTCGATTTAGTCCTGACTGCCACGGAGTCTTTCACTTGTTGAATGACCGATTTTCTCAACAGCTGTTTGATAACTGAAACCGAAGGATTTCGACAATCTACTGAATGCCAGCTACCACTTGTGGAGCGCCACCCTAGTGCGGCCTTTGGCGGGCATAGCTCCCATTCAACAAGTGCGCGTTACGCTACCACTGCCCACTTCCCACCCCCGTGCCGGGACAACCCTAAGCGACACAAACTTTTCGCACATGAAGTGTGGTTGCTCGAGTTGGGGCGGTTGGGAGCTTATGTTATGGGGTTGCGACTGAACAGTGTTCTCAGCATTGGTCCGGACAACGACGAACGTACATACATCGAATGCGTGAAATGTGAGTAAAGCTTTCTCATATGACGTCAGTCGCAGTTGATGTGCATGGAAGCATGTGTATAAATTATATAATTCAAAGAGTTGTTTCTGTTATTATTATCGTCTGTGAAGAGACGTTGTTTGTAAATGAATGACATTAAAAAGATAAAGTAAGAAAGATTCTGTATGGAGTTTAATCGTCTGAAACACTTCACAGTACAATAGAAAGAATGAGACATGATTGTGGGTTTGAAACGATTAAGAATACTTTATGGGCAACGTTGTCATCTTCGGGGACCATGTTGTTTGCAGAAAACTGCCTGATGCGAGCCGATAAATTTTCACTAACAACTACCCTTTGGTGAGAATAATAGAATGGCGGTCACCCATTATACTTAGCTAATGAGAAGTTTCAGTAAAATATTTTTATTTCCTGGAAATACAAAATTGGAATAAAATTGAACCCGAAAAATTGAATGTTTTTGTAAAAAGTTCATTTTCATTTTCACCAACAAATCGAAAATTTTACTCTTTTAGTTGGAAGTGTCGAATTGTAAAAGTAATATGATTAGAATTCCATGCAAATAATTCTAAGAGATAAGAAGAAAAGACAGACGAGATTTGTTTATGCCTATTTTTATTATCTTCTTTCCAATAAATTATTCTTATCCAGGACAATGCCATTTCATGGCACAACTGGTTGCTTCAACAGTTTTCAGCATCAGGTTTGACACACAGGACTAATAATTTATTGAGGCATTCATAAATTGAAAGCAAGACGGCAAAGTAAATAGAATTAAATACCCAACACTGTGAATATATAACCTTTCATTTTTTGTATGCAAAAAATATCAGAGAACGTTTTGTCTTGCAATATAAACACGATCAGAGGTTTTAGTGCATGAAACCCACAACATCAGACAGACTCTGACTTGACTCTAACTTGAAGTACCCCTTTAGGTGGTACGTGGTTACCAGCATGACCTACCCCCAACAGTATCTTCTGCCAGTGAACAATACACTTGTGGAGTTGCAACCATACTTACCACCCATGGATACAGCCACACATGAAGGTACCTTGTCTAATTTTAAGCTTAAAAGCCAATTCGTCCAACTTCTTTTTCTCCACTCAAAGTTGCTCCAACGACATTATTGCAAAAGAACATTATAAAGTAGGAAAAAGGCCATCGGACAAGCATTTGGCATTTCTGAAAATGATCAACAGATGAGAGCACCAGAAATTACAGAACATGTTCAAATTAGTTGTTGGGGATCAAAGCAAACGATCACCTATTCCGTAGAGTCTCTATCAAATTTGTCTTCCCACTACGAGTTGTTGAATTATGTGGGGATGCATATCTCCTTAAAATTTGAAAGTACGATCCCTAAACACTTATCAATGCATGCTCCACAAAAAGGCAAGGAGTTATATTTCAACTATCATGATCTCTAAACACCTAGAAATCTGCTTGACCTTTGCATTGGGATGTGAAATATTTTCGTCCCAAACAAATGTTGAATTCATTTAACCCTTTCTTGGAACTAATTTTCAGTTTCCACTGCACTTTAAATACCATCGTTTACTAAAATTAACTATACAGACATTTGTAAAATTTAAAGTATTTCATTCTGGGCTTACTTCGACACGAAATCAGATTTAATACTCTCCAAATCGACTCTTTTAAGTCCTTGAGACTGAGAACACTAAACAAAAGGATCGTAAAAATTCCAGGATTTCCATCAAAAAGCTCCCACCTGGAACAGTTCGGACACATTACACGCGGCAACGTCGCTTCCCCACTAAAAGGAAAAACAACCCAACTTATGGCAACGGCTCTACAAGGCGAAGAATTCCAAACATTTTTCATCCCCTTTGAACACAGTTGAAATTGAAATTAGCCTTTCAACATATCAATACTGTGGCAATAAATCAAACTATTCTAGTGAGCACAATTCCTGTGACGAATTCGTCCTTTATTTGTGGGTGTGTTTTTATTGGCCATTCAGAGGGTATACACAGTCCGTTTAATGTGC
Source organism: Stratiomys singularior (assembly GCA_954870665.1). Lineage (NCBI taxonomy): Eukaryota > Metazoa > Arthropoda > Insecta > Diptera > Stratiomyidae > Stratiomys > Stratiomys singularior. The sequence goes on along the minus strand of OX940881.1, from coordinate 3,273,553 downwards.
ACAAGGAGGGCAAGTTACGACTTCTCGAAGCGATTTAAATCGAAATTTTGTTTACGATTTCGAGGGAAGAACAAGTGGAATGTGGCAAATGTAAACATTTGTCATACTGACGAAGGAAACAACGACAACAACAACAACGTGGGAAGTTCAGATTGTAATTCCATCGTCGTCAAATCAAGTATAATTCTGAATTATGCAAATTCATTACACTTTTTAACGTTGTTTTAAGCTAATACTGATGAAGTCGGTGTATCACAGAAAGTCCTTGCTTGAACGCTTGCTAAGCTCCTTATGGTCCTCCGTGAATGCGAGAGGTGTCAATGTAGAAGCGTGAATATCGCGTCGGGTAGCTTACTTTGTTCACACCCATGGTCGTCGCGTAGGATGCAAAATCACCTGAAGGTCAGAATTGTAATTGAGCGCGCCATTCATTCCGGTGTCATTCCTTCATAATTCTTGATGTAAGTCCTTTTATATTGGCTTTAAGGTTTATTTTCATCCAGTGGATGCGGATAAACTCTCGGTGGACGAACTCGAAATATGCACGTTGCATGATTTTCTGCGAACAACGTCTTCAAATTTAAATATTCATACGAATTTATTGTGGAATATTTTTAGACACAAATTATCTAAGGACTATTGGGACATCTATTATTTAAAATGATTTGACGATTAAGATAAAAGAGAAAGTTAGATTTTAAATCTGAGATAGCTTCGTTTATGATGATGACAGCAAACAAATTATTTCTGAGCATTCAATTCTATTTATATGCACCGACCTTGACCACGCATCCTTGAGAGTTACTAACAGCAGATATTTGAAGATAATGTAGATAATGAAGATCGTTGGCTTTATTCACGAAATTTCAATTTACAACAAGCTGAAAACTATTTAACATACCAAATAGAGGATCGTTGTTGTTTTCGATTTCCTCCTTGAAAAAGACAGGCAAACTGAAAAAAAAAGAAAATAACTAATGGAGTAAACTAAATACACAGGAAAATGCGAACCAATCTTTACCAGACGAATTTATAGGAATTTATAAAGAATTTATTGAAAAAAAGATACGACGGATCAGTGAAACTCTTATAACGGCCGGTTCGAATCGATGAACTTCAAACACTTGTTCCACGTTAATCTGAGATATGCATCTCAGATCACTCGGACATTCAACAGGCCAAAAGATCACCACCCACCTTAGATTCGAAGCCACCACCGCGATTGGTTGAGCTGCGTAGCTACATAGATCCGGCATACATGGATAGCGAATATATAAATATAGAATAATATAGAAAGAATTGTTGTTGTTGTTAAAATTCATTGTATTTGAACGGTACAATAGCCAAATATATTTAACTGTGCACTGAAAATATTTGAAGGAATATCTGTACGAGTGCTGTGGAGAATAAGGTGAATATGGAATGACAGGTGATAGTAGTAGGTGGAAATTGACAAATGAACAAGAAGTGATGTCAACATTTAAAGTTTACTAGGAATATTTATAACGGAGCAAGTGAACTCACCTTTAGAAAACGCTGCCCTTGCTGACCTGAATAATAAAAAGGAACGAGTTCCATGCATTACAGTTCGATCAAACGATTACAGTTTGATCTTCATATATATGAACCCAGAGTTGAGGGATGGGTCATTCAGCCCTCTTTGTAATACGATCCCATCTGAGGCGTTCTAGTTGTTATTTAAAAGGTTGGAAAGTAGCATTGAGTGAATACCAGCAGTATTAGTCAAGAGACTAATAGCTAGATAGCAAGAGACTAGCAGCTCTTTCATTGAGCTATTGCCCCTCCCTGAAAGAGATTTGCACTAGCAAATGAGTTGCTAGACGTAATGATACACTTGCGTATAAATTAATTATATGCAGGCATCCACGAGTACAATAACTTTAACATGCACTGAATCTAGAATTCGTATAATTACTCCAAGACTTGTGTCGTTCATTTTGATTTCTATTCTATTCATTTTGATTATTCTATCTAATTTTTGATTTCGGTTCTATTGCAAGTTGATTCATCAGTGCTCTTTATGTAAAATGTTCCTACAATGGCGACTTTTCTATTCTATATAAAACTGTTACGCAATTTTTTTTTTAAATTAGGTTAGCCGTATTATATTTAATTACCTTGAAAATATCCTACTCTATTCAACCTACATTCTTGCTTAAAAGGGAATGTCATCATTTAAACACAAAATTCACGAAAAATTTAAGGATGTTTAAGCTTCCCCCATATCAATCATCAAAACAACATTAAACCACAAAAGTTAATCAAAAGCTGTGTCCGACTTTCAATTACACACTCGATGTTTTATACACCCAAGAGTAAATATTAATTTCCTAGAAGAATAAGTTTGAGAGGAAAATCCTCCAGACTATAGAAGCGAAGCGTGATGAGGAAATTTCTTTCGCAGAAAATCGAGTAGCGTTTAATTTCAGGGACAAAATATAGAGAAAAGCAGATTTTTCGTTGATGATTTTGAATGCGTGAAGGAAGAAAAAGGGAAGCCTGAGGATTTGAATTGAAACAGACGAAATGAGTTGTTTGGCTTAAAATGTTGGTTGGATTCAAAGAGATATGCTTGCCTTCTCGAATCCGAATTAGTTTATTTTTGGACAATTTTATATTCGTTGCATGAGATCTTAATGCTTACAATACAATTAGGTTTCTACTTAATTTTTTCTAATTATTTATAAAATTATAAGCCTCAACGGGATTTTTTCTCAGATAATACCATTTTTAGTTAAAATTAGTGGTAGGGCAGGGCTTGCGCGTATTTTGGACGACTCTGCGGATTTTCTGTGGAGACTTTTCCTCGAATTAGCAAATTATTTCAATTTCTCATGCTGCCAACACTGATTAATTTTCACAAAGAAACGCCAACGAATTTTATTTAATAGGTTTAATGTTGTCGATAGAATCTTTGTTAAACGTTTTTACATAAGAAAATATAAATTTTCATCGATTGCGACACGAGACAAATCTAATCAATAAATTGGTTGGATATTGATGCTAAACACTCTTAAATCTGTAAAAAAATAAATGGGCAGAAAGAAAAGAATAAAAGACCAGAAATTTCAAAACGGTTGCCTCTTTCTCTCCCTTATTTATGATGTACTACTTCGAGATGACCGACCGCCAACTTGTTCTCTTTTGGTCACATCCTTTAAATACAGAATTGGCGCAGTTCGCACTGTGTTTGTCGTTTAAATCAAGTTTTATTGAGGTTAGTCTAGAAGCTATCGATCCACTCTTCAAATACCTTTTTCTTTATGCAATCACTGTATTACTTGTTTATAAGACTTCAACAACGGACGTTCCAGCAAAGTCCCAGGACTTTCCAATTCGTTCACTGCCACGAACAAAATTCTCGCGCGAACTCGAGCCCTAAGATATCATGCTGAAATCTACGAAAAGGTACTTGTCCTCAAATAGGGTGGGTGTCCTCAAATTTCAACCACTTAAGAAAGCAACTCTAGCAGTCAACAACTAGAAGTCAAACGGTGGACTCAATGACAGCCCAATCATAATAAGGAAGAGAACAGTGGCTACGAATATGTTCAAGGAACGTGTTTGTCACATATTGTATCCAAATTTAGGCATTTATAGGCTATCCATGCATTAGGTATCGCGTCTGCTAATGTAGACCAAAAAAGTTTTCGAAGGAATATTTTCGACGCTTTTTTGACGTTAATAAGTTTAAGCGTATGACATTGGAGTTTTAGCGCTGATCAATTACTATGGATAAAGCATGGATGTAGCACTCTACCCTAGAAAAAAAGGCAGTCAAACCTTTGACTGTACAGGGAGATGGCTTGAAAAACGGAAAAAATGGTCAAAGTTCTTATAGGAGGATACTACGCATTATTGGCAACCAGAGGCAGAAATTGCGGAAAAACAGCCACATGGCCAAGAAAAGGCTTGATTTCAGGCGGGCAATGCGTTTTCTCACACTTCCACGGTAAGCATCGCGAATACTCACGAAAGACCTGAATTTCGCTGAAGGAGGAGGCATTCGTAAGCTATTACATGGAAGAAAATTGAACCCCTCCCCTCTGTACTAGCCAAAATGCAAAGCCAAACAACAAATAAGACCACTCTCGGACTCGCTTTGGGTGACAAAGTCGCTAGATAGGTTTATATGGGTTCTCAATGTTGCAACAATCCTTATGTATATTCATTGGAATTCATAAATCACCATCTAAATTCTCATTGATTCCAACTATTCTATTGTTTAGCAGACAACATGAAAAAATCCCTGGGTCTGAACATTAGACACGTAAGGACAAGCAGCAAAAACAACACTTGCTAGTGTTTCAGCAGTCCCATGTTACTCACGCATAGTAATAATGTGGGCAAACGGCAAGGATTTGTCGTAAAAGGCATAGCCATGTGCATGCCATGATGTTTGCCTAAAGTAATTCGCGTGACAGTTTGCATAGAGTAACGTTTGCTTTGCGAGCTACTAGACAGGACTTACAACGCTCTTATTGATGGCATTTCAAAGTGAGTGCGTGCATGTGTGCGTCTTATTGTTATCACGTAAACATGAAAACTTACTTTGAGTAGATGCAAAATACGAATATTTTTGAAAATTTACTTCAATGTCGAATCATATTCTATTTTCGTTGTAATCGGGACACCATTGTATGGTAATTTTTGAACAAATGACGAAAATATTCACGAAATATCCCAAACGACATATTTTCAAGCAAGCCCACAACTCAGCCCCCTGCACTAATCTATATCAAACATTTGCTTCCGAGCTACGTAAATTCGTTAAAGTTGTCAGCGTCCCTATAACATTCACTAATCTCCTCAAAATCCTGGTTGAATATTTACTTATCATGTACAAACGTGGTCTGGACGAGGAAACGTTGCTGTCGGGGAATATGGAACTTGGGCATGAATGCCAGTGAAACGGAAAGTCTAGTAAACAAATTTTCTTTATTCACCTCACGCATTGTCTTCTGGAGCAGATTAACCAGATGATTGTTATTGATTGAATTACGGATGAAGGTAGTAAAAATAGCAGCTATGCTAGTCCACAGGCGAAAATGATAATAAATTGCAAGTGCTAAGCATGTCAGTTAGCGTTCCAAGTCTTCCAAATTGGTTGACATACCCGAGAACTGCTGCAGCATCTTAAATATCAAGCGTTAACAGGTAACAAATGTTGTTTTTCGCTGCCAACATTAGCAACCATTCACATTTTGACTTAGAGAAATAAGCTAAACAGATTATATGGACGAGACGTATAGCTGGAGAGAATCGTTAAAACAGTGTCACCAAAATATTGGCAATCGCGTAAAAATCTTTTAAATATGGTGTGAGGTTCAGTTGCACAAAATAAATTATCGAACTATTTCGCACTCCTTACACAGACTCTGAATAATCTGTGTTTTACTCTTACTGATTATTGGAAAAGGTGACTCACCCTGGTGAGAATCTATTGAGTCAGAAATGCATTTCATTCCAAAAGACAATTTTACTCTGAAATCTCTATCGACTTCTTACTGATCCAAAATACAGTTTGCAAAAGTTCGAAGCAAACCAGACCAGCGGTTGTAGTTTTTGATTCATTTGAATCTAATACGCCTTCATGTGAAGATCTATACGCTAAATTCTGCACGTTTCCATAAGTTAAACGCCAATTCATGCAAACGGACCAAAACAAAGAGATTTCCCACATTTCCCCTCACTCTCTGGCTTACAGCTATGTTCCCCACATACCGAGTGCTTCGACGACTTGGAAAAGTCGACACATCTGCAACTCGACTAGTTCTCATAATTGTTTTCAATGAAGCGGTAATAAAACGATCGGTTCATTGATTGCGTGTACCACATATTTCTCTCAATGCACGAAACGTCCGGCGAACTGAGTATTCAATTCGATGAAAAATTCTAATAATTCATCATTGAAAAGTGCTCTTTTTCATAATCACATGCGAAACATAATTGGGGAGAGAGTTTGACATTTTGAACAGCCCAACGATTGCGGTAGTGGTACGTTCAAATGTGCCTTTTTGTAATCTCTTAATGACTAGTCAATTGAAAGAGCAATATCGAGTTGCTTTGACGGTCTTCAAAAGTGATAAAACTTTTAGACCAGACATCCACACATAGCATCTTTCTTATTAATCAAGTGTCCTGAAATCATGCAGGGATTTTGAGTTTTCCATAAAGAAAGCCAATGTATTCTTAGCAAGGTTAACTGATTCTACATACTGAGCATTTGTTCATTTATATTATGCCTGGCGTGGGACGATATATATATTTTTTAACTTATATTAAATATTTTTAACACTCAAACGTTTGTTTAGTTTTTATTCTGTTTTTACTTTGTTTTGGCCAATGAAGCGCCCTTATTTGCTACCAGTTTCAGTAGTCCCCGAACTACATGTTAATCAAATATCCTGCCATACTTTGAATGCTAACGAGACATCGTTTTACCTTGCATAAGGAACATTCAGCGTCCACGACATATTACAGATCCACTTGTTCTAGGATTCTGACACTGACAAAAGGCGTAGTAGCTCGCTTATCATCAACGCAATCCTGAGCATGGGCTTTGTGAGCTCGAGATTTGCAATCTTGCAAATCTCTTGCATACTATCACGCAACACTCATCATATTCTATTTACTAGTGACGAACGTGACAATTGTTAATTCTTACACGTATCTAGAATATCTCGTATCATATCCTGCAAAGATTATTAGTTAGTCAACATATGTATGATACAGCGATTGCAAGGAACTTAATCGAAGCCGAATATGTGGGATGGGTGACTGTTAAGCAATTATCCATGATTTGGACTCAAAGCGGCTCAAATTTCGTCGTCGCAGGCTCTATTTGGAGAGCGTGCTTTTGGATGCGTTGTCTTATATAGCGAATAATATTAATAGATCAGCTCCAGTATCATGTTCATCCGGATGAGAAATTGATTCGGTAAGTGGGTAGTCATAGGGGAGTCGTCGCTCACAATTTTAATAAGAAATGTGTCGCATTCTGAATCCAGCATCAACTTTCACAGAATAAACCATAAAATACATTTTATGCGAATTGATTTAGATTAAATTAGACGCCTTGGGAGTCGAACAACGTATGAGACTCATGCTCTTGTCAACAAGGAATGCACATATGCTAAAATACTGTAGAACCGTAGTAAGCGCCCTCCGACTTTCGCCTTTTAAGCACCACAACTCAATCCCCTGTTGAGCCAATTAATATAAATAAAGTAGAACTTGTGGAATGAGATTAAATTGCAGCATTATCAAAAGGAAAAACTGCTTTTTTCCTTTTCAACAGGAACATCAGAATAGATTTTGCTAATCCTATTAGCACATCGATTTAAATTTCCCTTTAACTACCAATTACCGATAATGAAGATTGCGAATACTTTCTAATGAAGTTTGAACGACAATCATTCCGGCTCGTTAGCATGCCAAGCGTGCATTATCATTCTACTTAGTCTTCTTACAGGTGGATCAAGCGATTAACTCATTTCGTATAGATTTATGACTATCGTGGGAGACATCATGTACATATGAGCTTAAGATGGTACCAGAACAGTTCTGTTGACATGCAGCTTACGTTCACTTTTGGCTTTTCTTTTGTCAGGATAATGGTCTTTATTAATCTTAGTGCTTTCACATAGAGGAAAGGCTATGATTCTTTCGGAACACATATGGGAGGCACATACACATATGAATACCGGTGTAGCGCTAAATATGATTTAGATATGCCAAGGGGAACTCTGCGACTAAATGAAGCATCTTGCACTCAACTTATGTAGAGAGAGTTAGTCCACGTTTCTGCTCGTCTAACATCTTGTTTACAATTTATGTACAAAACCAACCATTCTTGTATAGTTTGAATACTGGCAGTGAATGAAGTTTATTTGTTAGAATAAACCAAAGTCCGACTCTTTGCCGGGAGACCAGCATACAGGCTGCTGAAGAAATTAATGTCACACATCTGCTAGTAAGTCTTCTCTGCCCGTCAGAGACCCAGATGTCGCAAGTCTTCGTTGTACTAGTGGAGTGTAGAAGGAGTGGGTCATAAACGTTTGAAAGTCGCTAAGCCAGGACGAGGCCTGGATCAAAATGTTAACATATAGATCGGTCTGGCTCTTATTCTCAGTCTGGCAAAAAGAAAAAAGTTTCGATGCAAGCACAATGCCGCAAACAGGACCTGTGGAGTGCATCTTATAACAGTCATGAAGTAGTTTAGTTCTCTATATGCCATGCTCTCCTTACGCTAACCTGGCAATATGGGCGAGTTGGTAAGAGCTCTTTCCCTTACACAGGTTGAAGCTTATAATTGCAACACATCAGTCAATTGTCCATTCTCCACAAATAAAGAACTAGAATTGAGACGGTACCTTGGTCGAGATATAACAATATTTCGATTACTTCTGCCCCGACATGCTGCTCAGTACATTTTAGTGTGCGCAATTATAAATAGGCTAATGGAAAGGAAAGTGGACTCATGAGTCGGCGTTAGCATCACACTCGCTACCCATTCTAGATATAGTTGGGAAAGTGCTCGAAAAACTTACCACCGGAACATACACTGGCGTTGTTTATACTGCTGGGGACCTTTCCCCACAGCAAAATGGTTCCAGAGCAAGACGTAAACTATCCATGCAGTTACTAAGATGCACACTATGTGATTATGCAACAGGTGGTTTGTCCTCCTGATTACGTTGGACATTCAACGCCCCTAAATGTACGGATATTCTGGCAGATCTGCGGAACATTAAACCAAATACCAGAAGAACAACCTAAAAGACCGAAGTCTACTCTGATACGAAGTAAGATTGACATAGAAGACTAATCACACCAGTTTTAGCCTATGGTTCGATTCTTAGATCAGACCTATTGGAAATTTCATACAGCGGTTTGCTGACACTTGAGCTGCTGGAAGTGTCACGAACAATTGGCAATCGAGAGGATATAATGACTCTCCTCCTCTGGAGAAGGCTGAAGTGGTCGTCCTGGCAAGAAGAGACCTATAGTGAGTACAATCAGTGGCTTATAGAGAATGGTAAAGCATAAACTCAGGATCAATTATGTACCTGGAGCTCTCAGTAGCTTTGAAATAAAATTTCTTGGTTCTAATCAGGACAATGGCTGATAAGGCCGCAACAAGGGTCTTATATTTTCTCCCTCACTTTTAATTGGGAGGAGCTGTTGAAGGGAGAGTGCATTCTCTCTTTACCTCCTAGTGTGTTTAGTGTTTAGTTATAAACAACCCACGAACTACACATTTATTTTCAAGAACAAGAAAACTAATTCATACATTCCATTCAGTGAGTGCGCTGTTGAATATTGGCCTACGCACAGCTCAACTATTCGCATATTAGGGCATTGTGTGCTCATATCTATCGAATTATATGAGAAAGTGTTACATCAAGGTTGCACGCACCAAACACTTTTCGAATCCTTAACAGGTTGGTAATTATCAGTACTAGCCTTTTTTGATATCTGTCCTCAAGCCAAATGTCGCCACTGCTTGAAACCACGCAAAATCAGAAATTAACAGGATTTCTTATATTGTTATTGATTGAAGTCATGTGCCAGCTTACCTAACAATGGTATTAAGAAAAATCAATTTCTTTAACCTTAACTTGAGCCTTTAGCTCCCACATATAATTTGCAGATCCATTGAACTGCAGGAGTGTGAAAAATCAATTTAGATAAACACAACTGCACAAATGGCTGTGAATCATATCATAAATATGAATTAACGTAGTAGAAAATTTCTTTTCGCACCCGGTGAAATCGCTTTCCTCAGCGGAGGAATATCCATTCAGTATGACACCCAAACAAAATCCTGATACAATAGCACCATCACCCGGATATCCAGTAAGAAAATAAATGTATGTTCTCTCGGTTATCGTGATTCAAGGAGCCTGGATGGAGTGGCTAAGAATCGGTTCGTTGCAGATGGACAAAGGATACTACTATATAGAGATGATGATAGAACAGAGAGATGCTGTACGTTAAAAGGAGTCTTCAATAACTTAAAATAAAGTTTCAATATGTCGAACTCATCGAAATTTAGACTAGTTCAAAAATCCTTCAGCTTTCCCGTTGGTAGGGAACCCGACCTAGTTGCCGTGCGTCGTGACAAATTACTGTTGCGTCATAATAGTACTTTATTTGATGTAGGTGGCTGAACATCGTATAAAATACAAAATGACATCAACGACGTCGGCCGTAACCTACGGAGATTTCGGCGCCGGCCATGAATTCAGGAAAAACCTGCTCCCTTCACGATTTAAATTTATGCAAATTCCAATAAAGGTATCAATACTTTTGGACGAAAGGAGAAATGTTGCTGGTCCCATAATTAAAGTCATGGATATTTCATGAATACTAAGTAGACTTTGTGATAGTCTCAGGGCTTCTCTGGAGAAAAGGACATTTGGTAATTGATTGGTTCACGACAGTTCTAAGAAAGTTCTAATGCTGGAAAATTGGAAAGGTTATGGTTAAGGCAAGCTATTCAACACTGGCAAATGTGAGTTTATACTTTATACAAATATATTAGTAAATCTTTGTCACATCGTTGGTCCTTATTTATCAATAAGCTTGAACATTCCATCTTTTCGGACGTTACGTAACCTTATGAGCCAATCGATTCGTATGACATTGCTAGCATTGGTGAAATGACGATTAATATGTACGCGTAAGTAGATTTTTCCCTTTTGACACATATTAATAACGATATCATTCATTTTAGGTTTTCGTTAACAAATGTCGTCAACAAATGATCAATTTGCATTTACATAGTGAAAGACCAATACACTTATGATGAGAGAATATGCATTTCATACCTCACGTGTAGAAAAATGCATTTAGAAATGAATTGCGCGATACCACGACGTATTCGATTCACGAAGCAAAAAAGGACATTAGATTATTTTATCATTCAATGCCGATAACAGTTGTAAAACAATCGATTCTCTTTATACATCTCAATTCGCTTCAATCGAGTTCTTGGAAATGGCAACGACAAGTACTGAGAACGTTTTTTCCAGCTCCTTTTATAATGAAAGCAGAATCACCCGAGTAAAGTCAAGAACAGAAATTAATAATATTACAACGAGACCTTCCTTGGATACAACTTAGTACAGATTGAATGCCATCGCAAAGCAAATTGACATGAAAATAACAAAAATAATTAATTGTATGCAGTGAGCATTAAAACATTAATAAAATATTTCAATTAATTGCTTATGCAAGATTGTTGGAAATCAATCAAAATTAAACCACACAATGAAGACGCCCATACAAGAATTTCTGAGCTGGAAAAGGTTTTTCATGTGGTCGAATTCTTCAACTCATAAACATATTTTCGACGAGTTTTCATTAGAACTAAATTTATCACACTTTCCTTGTGTACTGTCTATTTTAGAACACTCATTCAGGATAACTAATCCACCATAAACTTGAAATGGACACTATTGCTCTTTGTGGTACGTCCCTTTTGAGCTTTATTCCTCAGAGATATGAGGAATAAGAGGGGGCCAGGTAAAAAGTACAAACTACCATTATTAAGAAAAGGGTGAAACTCGCTGAGAAATGATTCATGGTGATGATGAATTTTGCTGAACAAGGGAAATCGCAGGCAGTGGGCAAGTCCTCAAAAGAACATCGGCGGTATTCTCTATATGTACAGATCACTGCATCATAAGATACCACTTGAATAGTGGGGTTGCTGGATACTACGTACTGATGATTACTTGACAAGTAGTACTTCAGCGTCTTCAAAATCTGGACAATCAGGACCAATAAATGCGAAGGAGTTTCACCTCAAAATCATCTAAAACTACGAGACGGGCACTGATCTGTATCCTGACAAATTTGGTCATGCAACCATTTGATCGTACCGATTTCCTGTTGCAGCCTTGTCGGCCTCGTATATCATCGACACTATCCTGTAGTGGGGACCCTGTAATCGTAATTATACTAAAATCTTGCAACTAAGGGAATGAGCATGAACACCATCAACATTTCTACTCTGAGGAGTTGATATCTATTTCGATACTCTAATACATAAAACGTGGTCGAGAAAGAAAGAGAGAGAAAGAAAGAGAGGGAGAGAGGTATAGAACTATTAATCCTGTATCATTGATAACCAATTTAATATCATAGTCCAGTTACAATGTCTTTCATTTTCTATATGTTGTTGCAAGAAAACTGTTAACATGAAAAGGCTAATTAAAACAAATCCAAAGATCAAATTTCACTTAAAGCTTTATTATCCGACTCACCATGGCTCGGCAGTCATAAATTAAAGCTTGCTTGTTTGTATGCGACACTATTTCATTATGGTTGTGTGCCCCCTCTTAATGGTTGTAATAAATTTGTTGGTAATTCGCTTTGACTTTCACAGCTTCTGCAATGATATTAATAAAGAAGTAAAAATGGTTTTAATGAGATTTATTACAGCCTTCAGTAATGTGAACGCCACCTATTTGTTGTTCGCTCCTAGCATTCATCCGAAGAATGAAATGAAAAATAATTTTATTACATACTGTTGTCATCAGCAGTGCATTAGGACAAGAGGCTGAGCATGAGTATTATTGAGTTTATGACGTCTAGGGAATAGCTTTGTAGTATTTTGGTCGAGGAGGCGAGCACGTGGGCGCTAATCTAACAATGTCCTTTTCGCCCTATGTTGCCAATTGGCCGCGCAAGAACAAGATATACAATAAGGAATCCCCTACCAATTATCTAACTGTGTCTAACGAATGTATGAACATTGAGCTAACAACAGGAGCAACACTACTTAACTTATCAGGAACAGTTATTATTTGAAAACGTTCTTCCATTTCATTAGGATCAAAAGTCTTCAATTACTTTAAGAATGTCGGACCAATTGCCTGCGTATTTATCAAATCCATTTGCAAATTGCATCCTCGAAACTACGCCAATTTCGTTTTATATTTTCCGCTAAATGTTTTCGGTACAAGGAAAATCATTGCTCAGATGATTCCTCAATGAATCCTTTGGTACTCTTTGACCAGGCCTTCGAAGCCATTTACTTCCCATCTTATTTCCTCGGACAAGAGTCTAAAAATGATTATCGAGCTAACCCTTAGTTTCAAGGATTTCCACACAGTCAAATGAAAGCGAATTTTGTAAATTTCAGAGAGATCCTGACTAAAAGCTAAAATAAGAAGCGATACCTCAGAAAAACCACGCAAATATCCTTCCCAGTTCTTTGAATTTTGCACACCTTCGGCTACTATCATGTATCACAGGAAATTTCTGTAAACGTTTGAAGGAGTTAAAATAAAAATCGAGAAAGCGGAAATGAAATATTTGCATAAGTGCTGAATTGGAGGCAAATTCCGGAAACTAAAGTATCTATTGAGTAGCCCACCATCATTATTGGAAAAAGCAAACTTTGCAAATAAAGCGGGACCTAATGCAATTGAATTTTTTATATTGAACATTTCGGAATCGATTTACATTTGTTATGGACTCGAATAAAGATGCTACGCAATGAGTACTCGTGGTGCAAATACAATAATTGCAAACATAATCCAAGGCTCAATATTTTAAATTACTTCGAATTTTTACGCTGTTTACTTAAATTCGTGTATTTTTTTAATAAATAATAATAGTAAGATTGCAGTGGCAAGTTACCTTTTTTCCAAAATTGATACGTACTTGATTATAATAGTTGCATGGTCTTATATGAAATTGCATTGAAAACAGAGGTTTTAAAATTATCTTTTCTCTCTTTTATTACAATCCTGTTTCAGGATAAGTCTTGTACTCTTTGCCAACCTGATCCATTTTTATTTTAAAGCTTGTACGAGAAATCTTTTGTCCGTTAAAATTCATCAGTCTAGCGCTTCTGGCATGTTCTCTTTGTTGTGGGTTGGGTCTGCTATAATGCCACATATTACAAAATTTTCCCTTCTATGCAAGTGCCAGTTAGTCCTTTAGTCTATATTTTTACCATAAACACTACATGTAGCTCCCATCAGTACTTTGTGCGATAGAAGAGTCCTTTACATACATAGACAAGCAATAATAAAAACTGATAAAACACATTTTATATAAAACTCAAAAAAAAATTTTAAATTATAATTTAATTTAATAAAATTGATCAGTACCAGCTTTAAAACCGTCCACTATATTTAGATAGTAATTTTCCATAAATTGACACGTGCCACCGAGTCTATTGGTATAATTCCTCTAGTCGAACAACTGCAAAAAATACTCAGCCTTATCTTTACTTTCTGCAGTCTATACTTGATATTATTGGCCATTTTCCCGTTCCCACTGAGTATCATACAACAGTTATTGGTCCTTGGGATAGTACGAATAATACCCATAAAGTTAGCAATTCTTCAAGGAGGTTGTGAATGGCATGAAGTAGGCAGTCCCACGAGGAGGTAGTGCCCAGCTCGTGCAATGGGCAGTATGCAGATGGGTCACTATATCACTATCCCGTCACGACAACTATACATACTATGCATTGGATCACTTTTCTTTTTGTCCATAAACAACAATGAAGACAGACCAAGACCAATAGTTAGCATGTATTATATCAATCCATCCAACAACAATCCTACCAACCTAATCCAAACAAGCCTGCCAACCTTTAACCTTTGATACTCCATCAAGGTCGGAAACCAACTGATTCTTCATTCTAATCACAACACCTTTCAGCTCGTTTTTAAATTTGTTGCCCTTTTCCTCCTTCTCCTTCTCCTCCTTTTCATTTCTAAATAAGATAAAACAGTTGAGATCGTTTTTAGCTCTGAAACTAGAAGCATTGGTTTCCTCTGAGACTGATTTCATGGTGACTGCATCGAGTTTTTCCCCCAGTGACATTTGTTTGATTCTTCATTTTTTTCTACGGCAAACTCGCAACTCTTCCATTGAGGAAGTTCCTTCCTTCAGTTCCTGAGATCAGAGGCTTGCTCTCTCATGGCTGGTGCCTCTGAGTTTCATCTGGACTTGATCCGCATTGTTTATCAGTTCTGGGAGACTTCAATAAAGTAGTCTTCCCACGATGTGTGGTCTTACCACCAAATGCAGCTGTACTTCTGCTTCGTGTCATTTAGATGGTCAACTGAGGGCGACCTATATAGCTTCATCTGGCTCGAACATCTCATCCTTTGTTTGCTTTGGTATTTTGTGTCCAATTATATTGTTCCTAAGTTTTTTTTTGTAAAACTGGCGCAAGTACACTGTCTTTTTTTGCGGGGGGTAGGGAGGTGATGGCTATTTACGCCCTGAGTGTCGGACTCCCAGTGGACCTACTGGACTACCGACTAAACACCTCCCCTGTCAACCGGAGCGCCTGGCCTGGAATGGTTAGACACATTACTTCGGGCTAGGCCTCCCAATTTTACGCCTTTCGGGTTACAGAGATTCCTTCTCCAGTTGGATGGAAAAGAGGAGGAGGATTGCTAGAGAAGGAAACCCTCCAGCCGATCAAGTATGCCTTTTTTCATTACTAAGATTACCCGAGCGTAATGTGCCACTTGATTCCATTTGTCAAATGATTTCAGCATCTCTTCGATTAGGCTATCTGGATGGAGCTCTCCCACTTTTTCGCCAAGATCATCGCGCTCTTTGTCCTATCTTCTGCATGAAAAGAAAGTATGACAGGCGTCATCCTTCACACCAATGCAGAATATGCAATCTGGAGACCGTGACTTACCTATCTTGTGCAGGTAAGACTGAAAACAACCGTGTCCACTCAGTAGCTGAGTCAGGTAGAAGTCAGTCTCACCATGCTTTCGACTGAGCTACGATCTCTAGTTTTTGATGAGCCGCGCGGTCCATCTTCCTTTTAGCTCACGTTCCCATGATTGTTGCCATTCATCGAGAGTGCATCGTCTTTCATCGCTAGCAATTTTTTCTTTATTACCCCCGTGCCTTCGGAGGTAGACTCTATTGCGCTCTCTAGCAAGGAGAGCGATTGGTATCACCCCTGCAATTACCAACACCGCTGGCTCAGAGACTGTACGGTATATTGATGCAATCCGCAGTGCTCCTCGTCTCTGCACCTGTGCCAGCCGTTTTCGGTGCAGTTCCTTGTTGAGAGCTTCACTCCATACCTCTGCTCCGTAAAGAAGCGTAGATTGCACTACACTCATTAGCAGACGCCTTTTTGTTGGACTTGGTCCCCCATGATTGGCCGTGTCTAGATTAAGACACACTGACACATTACGACACACTGATTTAGACACACTGTCTAGATTAAACCAAAAGGGCTAATCAAGTGGCTTGAATGTTACCATTAAGATTTTTTGGCTGTATAGGTCAGGCAATAACTCTACTCTACTCGTTTTCCCTAACTCTTCCCGTAAGCTCAACAAAATTGGCTTCCAGTTTCTATTTATTTCCGACTATTCCTCAATGGAAGGGTCTTTTTTTTCTTTTAATCGCGTAATGCCCACAAACAAAACGTTAAGTAGCTCCATCTTTAAGACACTATTAATAAAGTTGATGTCCCCATCCACTCACGTTAAAATATTCCAACCAAAAATCACTTACAAGGATTTGTTGTTGAACACAAAGACTTTCAGCAAATAGTTGAATCCTTACATCCAACATCTCAACGCTTATTTCTTATTAATATTGACTGAATGGTTTTGCATCAATATTTTCAGCCTCATTCCCGTTCTCTCCTTCTACCTTGCCCTCCCTCCTATCCCTCCTTCAACAATTCTAGATGCATTGGATGAACGGCTATGAGGAAAATGGTATGCAAAATAGCTTTAAGTAGCGGCAAAGAAGTCAAAGGATAGTAAATTTATTAAATTGATCAAAATGGTAATTGTAAGTGAAGTTGGAAAGTCTTCAATGTTTACGCATTCATGATTATTACAAGTGACGACAACAAGTGCAAGGCTTCGACATGTTTTGAATAGCAATTACCATATTGTCGGTTGGAAGGACAATTTGAATGTTGCTCCCATTAAGCCTGGAATTGGTTTTTGAGGGATATTAAAGTCTAGCAAAGAATTCGCTCGGAAGTTTTTTTCCCCCCGAAGGTGTTGCGAATTTGAAATTCTTACACTTTTCCAGAAAGGATCAGACGGATGGTTATTTCTACAGGTGATTTGAAATTATAATGTAATAAAAAACTTTCAAATTACCAGGAAATTCTTAATAAATATCCCCGAGGAGCCTTTTTCATGCAATCAACAAGAAAATCTTTCGAGGTGAAATTTGTTGTGGAGTATTAAGATTGGTTGTTATGCACTATCTAACGAGACAAATGAAAAATAAAAATATTTGCAGATAACAATTGTATTGTATCAAAGGAGTGAAGAAAAAACAACAATCCAAACACCAGACCGAACTATGTTTTAAAATTGTTCGCCAGGCTTTGCAACCATTAATAGAGCACAACGAAGTTTCATTTTAAGGGGAACAAGTAGTCCGTATCAAGCAGCAAACAAGCAGTCTGTCAGCCGTTGTGCATTCGGCCACCACAATTTTTATCTACTTTTCCTTTAATGTTTTCCTTGTAAGTCGTTTTTCTACGTAAAATTTGTTCTCAAATGATTCGAAATAATTCTGTGTTGATTGGGTCCGTGGTTGCTTGGTTCTCAGAAGAAGAGAACGAGCTGAAGATGGCTGTATACAGCCGAAACCAATCAAGCAAGGCCCGGCGAACCCAAGCAACACAGAATTAATTTTGGCCTGCGGCAACATCCACACGAACTTCGATTCGAAATAATTTTTTATTTGTCTGGCTCAACTGTCAAATTATACAGTCGAAGACGCACATGTTTGCATGCTTCAACTTCGATTTAAGATCAATAATAAGAAAGCTCCAAAAAAGACTCTAAACTTCTCGATAATCTTTGCCTAAAGTAATCCAGAGGGCAAACACCTTATATTTCAAACATTGGAAGATTGTACGCACCAATGTCACTAATCAATGGAATTGGATGAGTTTGACGAGCGAATTGACATTTATACGAGAATTGTGTATCGTGCCTTGTAACACTACTCTCCGCTTCTTTTTGAAGAAAATAAACCGGAAGTTCGAAGAATCGACTTCGATGGAAATCAAGATAGTTCCAACACATTTTTGGACCACAATACCCCTAACGTTCGAACAATAATGTATGAATATGGATGGTTCCTGATGGGCCTTTATAATATGGTTCTTGATTAAGGCTCATTACGTATGCACAAGATCAATCATCTGTCATTCAAAAGTCAGTTTGCGCAAGAAATTTTTGATGACCGCGAAATGAGTACAAATGGCCGATT
Organism: Stratiomys singularior; assembly: GCA_954870665.1. NCBI lineage: Eukaryota > Metazoa > Arthropoda > Insecta > Diptera > Stratiomyidae > Stratiomys > Stratiomys singularior. The sequence goes on along the minus strand of OX940881.1, from coordinate 3,255,268 downwards.
CGTAGGGACGTATGATAGTTAAAATAGAGCCTGTTTGAACGGAGGCTCAATAGATTTAGAAAGTAATCCAGAAGCTTTATGTAACTTGTTCTGGAGTTTGAGGCAGAATGTGTATAAACAAACAGTCTTTTTTAAATTGATATATATATTTATATTTTATATTCCTTCTATCGAGCAAAACAACGCACAAAAGATGACACATCGAAACGTGTACGTGGATGAAGTACAAAATATATGGAATGACAGGCAATGACAGAAGATCGTTCCGAAAACAAAGCAATAAAATTCTATTGAATCCTTTTAATGAATTGCATGAACAAAACGAATCCCGGATGTATCCCAGAAAAACTCCCAAGTTATGTTGATCCTTCCGAATAAAATTATATAATCTCAAAAGTGATATTCCTAGACTTTTAACTCTATCTTAATTGCCAATTAGGCCAAATCCTTTCCCCCATAGAACTGTGCTAAATAAATATGGCGTGTGGAGTATATGGGATGTGTACTTATCAATTATCAGCTTACACCAAAGAATCTTATTGACTTTTGGGGGAGTATGAAATAAATTCATCATGGCCGGCATGCTTGCATAACATACGCAGTTTTGTAGCTTTTGTATGGCAAACTACGTACATACCTACATATGTATCAGCTTATATCTGTGTTTATACTTGTTGGCCTTGTAGACATGTGTAAATTTGCGGCGCCAAAGTGACATGTTACTCTTTGATCAAACTTTATGTTGGCCCACGCCAAGGACTATTTTTAGTTTTGCACTTCATTTAGTTTGCAATTCTGAACAATTTGACACTTTCCATTAAATGAATAAAATATTTTGCAAAGACCCGTGAAATATTGATGCTACTTAAATTAATGAAATGTTAAACCATTTGCTTATGAATTTCAGGCATCGGCCAAATTTTGTACTGAGATCTATGCAAATTAGATGCATTATGTGCAAAATATTTGCATTGAATGTTTTCGTAAATTGTCCGATGAATATTTACCGACCTTTCAGCTGATAAATATTCGCCTAACAAAAAACATACTCAAAAAGGAAACACAATTTCCCGGTATGGGCCATTTCAACAATAAATTTTGTTTTTTCAGTCTAGACGTACTACGATGAATTGTGATGTACGATAAGAAATTAAATTAAAAAGAAATTCTCTGTCAACTTAATATTAATTCTTTTGCAGATAATATGCAGATTTGTCAGAAATATCGCAAATATCAGATCAAATAATCCAAAGAATACTTCACAAATGGCCACCAAATGAACATACTTTAAAGTTTTTAACTTTTCCTGAGTCTTCTTCTGGAATTCAAAACGCAGAAATTTGATTCGATTCGCAGAAATTCGATTCGAATCGCAGAAGTTCGAGAAACGATTCATGAAGAAATTGTGGAAGTTCCTCTTGACGCTCTTTACCTTCCTTACAGGCTCTTTACCTTCCTTACAGTTCTATTCACATGCCCTCACAGCAGCACCAGAAATAAACTGTAGCAAGGGGTTTTGGATTCCACGAAAGACTTGCAGTAATATACAAGTCAACTGAATGCTGGCGTTTCAATGTGGCATATAGCATTTTGTCAAATAATTTGACAAATTTTTTGATGACCAACCGATTCCCCGCACTCAATCTATCCAATTAAGCCTAAACAAGCGTCTAACGATGTCTGACAAACTAAAAATCGCTTCATGACAGGGCTCTCAAATACACATACTCGTGACAACAGTGTTGAAGTAGGCTTAGTGCGCTCCTATTAAACCATACGTCAACTGTTATGTCACTGTTTCGCTAATCTTGAGAATCGTCTCGTGACTTCTTCCATTTGTTACGCGTTTTATAGGTTGTAAGACATTCGGATGACAGAAATTATTCTCCAACAGGGAGGAAGGGAGAAGTTGAATTACTAGAGAAAGAACTCAACTCTTGACGCCACTTTTCGATCAAGTACGTTTCCTGTGATTGGTAGGCTAATCGGAGCGTATCGTACCACCTCATTCCATTTATCAACCGATTTAGCATATCTCTGACATGTCTATCAGGGAGGGTCCGTTCAATTTTTTTGGGTAGGTGCACTCATCTGACTTTTCTGTCTTGCGCATGAAAAAAGGCGTGACAGGCGTTCAGTGAAAATTGGATAAGTCTTGAATAATATGCAATATGAAGACCGAAAGTGATAACGAATGGTATGCCTGGCCCACAAGCACCTCAAATAGTAAGGATAGAATTACATAACACAGTCGAAATATCTGAAACTGCTTGAGCTGAGCTTGAAACTGTCTTCGGTATTTGTAGGGCAGCTGAATGGATCATCTGTAAAACTTAGACCTTTTGAAGTCATCCACAGTGGAGTGGGAATTGAAATGACGAACCCATTGTAAGAGGGTAAAGCTTATAAACTCTATTGTAAATTAGAGAAATACATTTGGCAACAGACTAGCTGACACTATCAGTTGAATGATATCGTCTTATGGGCAAAACAACTTGAATAACAAACGTCAAACTCATATTGAAATAAGTTTTCTAAGATTCAATTTAGAAAACCTCAAAAACTTCCTTTGGCTCTTCGGCAATAAGTACAAAAAATTGTAATTAAATAGAACCGTCCACATACTTTATTAGTGAGTACATCGATTTTAAGGCAACAATATCGAAATACCAAAACGATATAATTATATTACATGTTATCCCCCCCCCCCCCCACAGGACCCAAAATCTTCAGTGGCCAAAATCTCATTTCATTGTTTAGTCGTCTATTTACAAACATCTTTCAGAGGAACAAAATAAATAAAAATGAAAAACTAGTCCATCTCATTTCAATCCGCAACACATTGGAAAATATTTCAATTCGATTCTTTAAATCCAATTCGAATGGCAATCTGCTCCGAATGCAAAGTGCATCTGATGTCCCCATTACCATGATAATTATTTCAAATGCGGATGCATATGGTGACAAGGACTTTTTCTATATGTGCTACTCCGCTATCTTATTCTCCCGTCGAAAATACAAAAACAAAACTAATCACAGCAACTTTTAGGGACTCGTCATGAAGCCTTATATTGGAATTATTTGCCAATTAACTGGTTAATTATTGTCCTTCATGCAAGGATGCTTGTTTTGTTGGCGAATTATTAAGGGAATGCCAACACACTTTTGACTTCATCCTGAGATGGTTCTTGTTAAATTTGAAATGTTGTTTCAAACAAAGACAATTCCTTCTACTATTACAATTGCAGAGATGTCCTTCCATGTTTGCAGGTGGCAATGGTACTCGAGTGCGATATGCTAAGCGAACTGGTCACCGGATTCATTCAATGAAAGAAACCCGGCGTATTTGATTAGTAATGAACTCTTGCATGCTCGTAAATCAGCCTATAATTGAATTTCAGCTTAAAAGTGTGCGTTAAATAAAACATTTAAAAATAGACAGCGGTTGTGCATTAGAAGACAAGAAGAAATCTCAATCCACAGATATTTACACAAATATGTGTAAATATATACCAGAATCCAACAGCAATCAAATTTGCATTTCGCAAAGGAGCGATGCAAATTATTGTGACCCGGGCAGGAACAAATTAAGATAAACTTAAATGGTTGACATCTGACTTCCTTCTAGGGTTAACCAGATACCACATTATCAATTCACGTACAGGTGTCTCTCGCGAGGTGGTGTCCAACTCCAATATGATAAGAAAGCGGCATTGTGAATGACTACATCTTTAGTTTGCAAATCATTGGAAATGTCAGAGATTGTGAACAGTGGTCAGTGGTTTGGGCAAACTTGTTTATGCTTCGCAGTCGGGCAGATGCGCTCATTAATTCGGCGATAGCGCTGTTCAGTTGTACAATTCATTGATGCGAAACGAGTTTGTCGTAGCTGACATAGCACGCGTGAGCAAGAGTTTGTGAACAAGTGATTCAAGGTCATAGTTTGTCGAAACACCCAAACGTCACCCGCTGTTGGTCAGGTAACAGCTGGTCTGTCACGCTGACAGCGACGTCCGTGGAAAGCCCACTGCGCTCCACGTTCGCTGTGATAACAGAACGTCAACAAAATCCATGGCACTTTTTACGTCTTTTCCGCCTTATCTCGCTCGTAGCTTGCGAATATTCGAATCACACATCGTCCCGCGCTCATTATCTCGATGCAGGCTTAGCGCTTAAGACGTTACGGGCGTCGATTTTCCTGCTTCCAAATTGACCTTTCGCAAATCGTGTACAGTGAACTGCCAGTGGAAACCCCGTGTACCTCCGGAGTAAGATGTGCAGGGTCTCTTGTTGTTCCTGCTTTCAGTGCATAACAGTAGTGTTTGCCTGCATTTGCAGTCGCTAGGACGTTCTGTGGTACTTTGCTAGTTGCGCGGTCCAGCGCCAGTGAAATTCCGTGCGTGACATTTGCAGTGCAATAATTCGGACCAACCGTCCCAGCGAACTCAGATAAGTCAAGGACCCAATCGGACGCCGAAAGATGACCCTCAGCATGTCTCACAAATCGCTGACGCAGACGTACTCGGGACAGTTTCAGGCCATGGCAGGCTCGAGCAGCGGGCCCTTGCGTAGCGGCGAGATCATCCACTCGGGTCAGTTCATGGTGTCGGACTTCGAGGCGGAGGCGCAAGACGAAGACGATAACGAAATCAAAATGCCTGACCCGGACGACCCCAACTTGGAGCGCGACACAGGCCCGGCCGGAGACACCCTCAACATTTGCACGGCGGTGCAGCGCTACGTGCCCCAGTCTGGAGCCTCTTCGGGCGTGCGGGTGCTTGTTTCGTCGCGGGTGGAGATCGACACCACGCTCGCCAAACTCTTCAAATGCATGAACTTGGCGTACAGGTGAGTTTGTTTGTTGATTGGACTTTGTGTTCTCATGCCAGCCACTACGCGCAACCATTCATTCCTATTTTTGCGCCACTCGCGGCTGCGCCAAGCGCTTTCGCCGTTATTTTTAGCGCTGGCTCGGGCCCGCAGCCACTTCCGAGCCAGAGGATTTTTATCGCTCCACGAGTTCTCCTCTATCGGCCGCGATCAAATCAACAGATACTTGTGCCATTGATATTTATAATCGTGCTCTGTTACATCGCGGAATCCAGCATAAACAGAACGGCGTGTGAGCATTCTTTGCGCCAGCACGAAACACTCCTCAATGGCCACTTGTTGAACGATAGTTGCCCCGTCAGAAAATTATATTGTTGTTATGAACTTAAAAATTTGCTTCAAATTTGTAGTCTAGCGACTATGAATGCTGCATTTGCCTTCGCTACCTCCAATTTCATTTTGTCGCAAACCAGTTTTCCAATTTCCTCTGACGCGTTGGAAAAACAAAGCTGTAAACTACTTTGATTTATTAAAACATGATATTTTTACGATATTTCTCATAAAATACATGAGTTCATCATCAGCGAAATCTGCAGAACAAATCGCTGATAAACACGCAAATAAAGTGAGCAATCAGCGATCCCGGGGAATGAACCAATTAAAATTCGCAGCTCAATATCAGTCACGAGATGCAAGTTCGCAGTTAACTTTTCTATTCAAGCGTAATCATGGTTTCTACATACAGAACCAAAAGCATAAAAAGAAGCTAAATTCCTAAATACGTCACGGGAGCTCCTTACGATATCAAATAACTTTAAACAATACCCCAGGACCCTCAAAAATTACTAACCTCTGCAATTGGTTTTGTTGTTCCTCCCGTTATAATTGGATGCGTGGGTTGGGAGAATTTGCAACGTAATGAGAGCTGAAATAAGTATCCCATGTTTCCCGCCAAATAACGTTGTCCGTGTCTTTTGACAACTGACAACACCATGGCCAACTTCATGTTGAAGCTTGCAAATACGACTAGAAACGGCAATATATTTTAATTTGTCCACATGCAGAAGACAACTACCGTATTCGGTAAACACAGGTCCTGCTGCTTTATCTGTTGCTCTCGAAAAATAACGCAATGCCCGAGCGGACGGCACGGCTCATCGATAACGTAAACATATCATGACGAGACTCCTTTTCCCTTCACTGTTTCCTTAAATATGCCTTTTGTAAATTCATTGAATTATCTGGAGCCATACACTAGAATGAAAATTACCGCAGAAAATACAGAGTGGGAGGATTTATTTATTCGCGGAAGAGTCTAAAATGTCATTGCATTATAACATTTTCTAAGACAGCCAGCAGAAATGTAGTTTTTGAAGTCCTGTCTCGAACCCTTTAGTAGAATTGGAATTGCAAACGAACCCGTTGCCTTTACAACGATGCAAACATACGACACCGTTTAAAATTATAGCAACCATTTACAGTTCTTAAATGGATAATCGAGTCGTACCCATAAATTTATTCCCTCCAGTCTCCAAACTTCTAATATCTTCCCGATTTTCTCGTAAAAAAATTTCCAAACGTTTCGATTTCTACAGCTCCTTGATACCTTTATGGATGCGCCATGGCTATGCGCGACCCATGCTTGCTACTTGTCGCTGTGGCTAGGAATCTTAAAAATTGTTTGGACCTTTTTTCACGAGACGTTCCTAGATCTTTATTCACTACTGCGGTTGTTGGCTTTTAAAACTTTTTCGGAACGGGTTTGTTACTATTTGGGTCATTTCAAGAAACAGATTGAAAACTTCCCGTTTCAGTTTCGTCCTGTCGTGGACGGACCTAATGGGCCTGTACAGGATTAATACATTTTGGAGTGATGATGACTACCTGTATTATATTAAGACTGATCTTCAGTCATATACAGTCTATACTACGTTGAACCTAAAACGTTCCTGCTCTAAGGATCATGTTATGTTGACCGGCAATCTCTGTTTCCTATTAGTAAATTCCTACTTTTTTGTTTTCCTATTTTCCTAAGTTATGTGACGGTTGTTAGCCCATTTCCTAGAATTCCGTACAAATCGCTGAGTTACTCCTTCCGTACGCTCTTTCGTTCGCCATGCAAGCAGCAGTGATCTAGATATGTTCCTTCTTGTGTTGGCTGCATTTAGATTTAAAAAAATGCTTTTCACCACAATGGCAGACCTCTTCATTTCTTCCACTTGTGAAGCGATTATATATCAGTTCCTTGATTGTAGTTTACTCCGCGAGAGAACCAGAGCTCTTGAATATGCGCCACGTCGTCGTAGTTACAATCCTCGAATATGAGTTTGGCGCAGCTGAAAGTGTGCCACCATGCACTGGACTAATCTGTAACATCACCAGATTTCTTTATTTATTATCTATGAACAAGTAATAAGCTCTGGCCCACGTACCAAATTGACATATTGCCCGGAGCCATTCTTTTAAACTTACCTTGGTCATTTTCCATTACCATACTCACTCATAGTGCTCCGGTTGTAACCAGGAAGTCGTAAGTGTTAGTCGACTTTGTTTTCGTCCAGGGTATTCTTTCTATTCCGTTCTTCACGCTGCTTTTCGAGCTAAAAATGCACTCGTTGAAAACTCCACACCGCTTTGCTAAATCAAAAGTAAGGATGTCTCTCGCCGCACTGTTGTCTTTGTGGTAGAAAAGTGAAGGCTCTTCACGCTCTGAAAACAGACTCCAATGCGCCCAATATTCATAGATTAACCACGATACATCTCTCCTAACCTGAATTTATTCGACATATTACTCTGGATCAGCGCTCGTTGTCCTAAAAAGCGCCTTCACAGCACAGAGTTGCTTACTTAAATAGGAAGAATGGTGAAGGAATGCGTAAAAATTATCCTCTAATTGAGGACTCCAAGACTACCATTATTTTTAGACTGGCCACATGCATATCATCTTCTTTGTCAATTTCAGAACGTGGACTAAAATCGTTTTGCTTATAAACCGGTTTTCCCGATCCAGTGAACCAGCAGGAAGGGTGCGCTAGAAAAAGATACTTTCATCCCTCATAACGCATAACGTTTCTTATAAGAACTACCTGAAAATGAGGGGTCTGAAGTTTGCATAGTTCCAAACGCAACGCTGTCTTATTTCTTTCACTATTTATTTCTCGTAGATGCTTAAACTGAAATGAGAACGTAGTAGAATACCAAAAATTAAAAATATACGAATAAAATTTACCAAAATTTTAAGTCAAATTATCTTAAAGACATTCAATTGAAATGAAAACAATGGAGACCGTTGCGTTTGCAGCCTGCAATCCTCAGACACCGCCAAGAAAAGAGTGTCGCGTAGTTCCATTTGTATGTAGTTCTTAGCATCGAAGTTTCCGTTGAGGGGCCGGAAAGACCCATGCCCGCTCTAAAGCTGAATTCAGGCCAACATCCCGTTGAGCCTCGTTCCCAGAACTATTGCCAATCGCTGAGAAAGCGATGTCATTCCTTTCTCCTCTCTTCGCTTCAGCGCAACAATGAAGATGCGTGTGTTCTACGTGATAACCAAGACTGCAAAATCTTTGATATGCGTATAAAATCCGAAGCATTGTTGTCTTAGTTTCTCTGTCAGGCATAGCGTTCTGAAGGATTCGTTTCTTTGATGAGCCGATCCCACTGTATTGATCATTACCCGATCGAATCCTGTTTGCATGGAAAAACTCTTCATCGACTCTATTAATACGCCCAGATATTTCACTGTTGGTTAAGTTTCGACCATCGTTTTTCCGGTGTTCAAAGGCCTGACTCACGATTCTCTCCTATGTTCGGATTTGTGCTCTGTGGGTTTTTCAAGTGCTAGCCTGAACCCATGAGCGGTAAACCTTATTCGACGCCCAGCCAAGCTGGAGTTGCTGATTAGCGGCGAGCACTGCAACACCAAGCGTGCTTCACCTGGCAGCTCAAGGCTAAATGTCTGTCACAAGAGATGTTCTACATGTCAGGTACAGATGTGCTGCCAGGATGTGAAACTGAACGCCACTACACTCGACTGCTTTCCTTCTTGTTGCAGAGAAGGCAGCCATCCTTAAGGCGCAATTTCTATCTGGCTTAGAGTACTGATCTTGCTAGTGAGGTTCTTTACTAACAGCGGTTTTGAGGACATGACGGCTACCGCTCTGCAAAAGAGATACAGGGCTAACGTCTTTCAGAGAGATTTATAACTAAAGAAGAGCAACCATAGGTCGTTAAAAATCAACTCGCAACATTGTTTCATACTTTTCATATCTCACGCTTCACCTTTCGGCATTTTCACTGTGGAATTTTTTATCGCAACAGTGCTTTGCCCCGAATAAGCTTCAAATTGAATATTTCTGATCACCTTTTTTTCTACTTAACTACTCGTAACACCTCATACATGAATATATTAAGCATATGAATAAAACGTGATCGGATCGAAATGAAAATTTCATCAGATTTTTTGCGGGAAGTGCGCGGAAGAACCGCGTCAAAACGTTATAGATAAATTTATACTCTCATATTCAGCATTTTTACGAGGCTTTCACCGAGATAATGCCGGCGTGTGATAAAAGAGGATTTTTTTCCTTCTAAACATATGAAGAATTGGTTTGGATGGACTTTGGACTGGGGGAGCACTGGAATTGTTAGTATTGATTGTGAGCGATTTTTTTGCTGTGCCCAGTCTTGAATCGATGAATAGCTAGTCCGCGATTCTGTTTGTTGTTATTTGATTAATAATTTGTTCATGGTGTTTAGCATTTGAATATGGGTTGTAAGTAGTGCCATAACAGGCCACCTAGTGACAAACAACGCCTCATAGCCACCCACCTCCTCGTCCAATCAAATATGACTCTTCTTGCACATACTGAATTCGTCGCATAACAAAGTCTTCCATTGAGCACTTGGCACAGTGTTGGCGCCTTTGTCGACCTGCAATCTACTAATTATCTTTTGACAGTTCCTCCATTCATTTTAAGCTGGCGAAGAGTCTAGAAATGGGTAATTGCGTAGGTCTCCTTTTCTCGTTATCAACACGACCAACAAGTGCTCAGAATGCCTGCAGCATTGAAAACGCTTCCTTTTTAGATTACGCATTACTAAACAATGAAATCGACGAATACCCTCCCGCAGCTTGCAGTAACACCACTCGCAGCATTTGTTATCTGAAAACTAATAGAATTTTGCGTTAAACAAAATGTTTGCTATCCATCAGATTAGATTGATGGCCATAGGCGTCTTTTTTCATTAACAAGACTGTTTACTGATACATACGTTTGGACCCATGCGTTCATATTTTCGTTTTTGCACAGATATGAGCCGGTTGGGCTGGTGCCGATTTGCCCCCTCGATGAGCAGACCGTGAAAATAGAACTGGACTGAGCCGGCTGCAATCTGAAAATTGCTTAAAAAACGTCTTAAGTATAAGACAAAAAAGTGCTTTTTATGCAAGAGCCAAGAACCTCGAAAAATTCAGAAGGAGATTTGAAGCTTTGATAAGGTGAGTGTCAGATGTTGCTGCCGAGTTGGGAGTGGAGCTCATGCGATTTGGATGGGAATTTAATATAACTTTGTGCCCTCCAATGGAATTCATTTGAGTAGCTCCAACTTCATGGCGGGGCGCATGTGTAATGCATGCACCTACGTGAGGACTATTATTGCATTTGCATTGACAAAGTAGCTTGTCTAGCGTATCTGCAATCGCATTACGTTTATCGCGCTGTGGCACTAAGCCAAACAACATGCATTAATAAGTGTTTATGGTCATGAATGATATTTCAGCGGCGGAAGTTATGAAATATAATCCAGCATAAATTTCATAACGCTTTTAACCCTCTTCTTTAGCTTTTAACCAGCTAATTACAATCAATTAACTTTACCATCTATTGTTGCGGGCGATTTAGTGATAATTGAATTGAAGATTAGCATTTTTTCAAGGCTGTTCTTCAACTGTGATAACATTCAAGCCGTGCTTGGTGTTATCTGCGTAAAAAGCGCAAGCTTGGTAAGATAATATCAGAAATTGCGAGCAGCAGAACTTGCCACGCTTCGATTGAAATTGAAACGAGCTAGCGATTGAAAAGGGGTAGGCTTGAAACGTTAGATGTCACGCGATAAATGCTAATCTTGTTGCTATAAATGTCAACCCCCGATTACTACGAATGCAAACTCCTCTCTCGGCGTGTAAAACAAACAAGTTAAATAATCTTATCAATCATTTTTCGAAATGACTTGAATTTATTGCTCGCCAATTTGCAACAGTTTGTGATGAAAACTTTCCAAGAAAATAATGATTTTTGTTGTTGATTTTGTCAGAAAAACATGCTTTGTTGTCTCAAATCGTGAGATATGCATCCAAATTTTAGCAAATTTTCTAACCCTCCCGATGAATCCTCCTAATCCTAAAAAGCATTCAATTCAAATATTCGAATATAAGAGTTTCAAATGTATAACGTAAATAAACGATGTCATAGGTCCATAGAGGCCTTACCAGACTTTTACTCTTCTCTTCGCACTCTAGCACTTACTCCAACACGTGAGACGACGTTGATCTCTCCATAGCTATGATGAAGTTCTTACATTGCCTCTGGTGCTTTCCTTCCACAGCTTTCTCTTAAGCCTTTGTCCTTAGCTCGCATCCTATATCTTCAATTTCCCATTACGGCACCCAGTTCTCCCAAACAATTAATTATTTTGAAATGCGAGTGGAAATTATGCGATGGTGATCCGGAACTGTCGATTTTGTAAAAGTGAAAATTTTCAAATTTTCAAATTCGATCTTCTGCCATTGAGAGTAGAAGTAGTGGCTGACGCTCTTAGCAAATATTCGTGTCACAAATGTCTGACGTAGGGACAGAGGCAAGTCGCATTGCGTTTACAGCAGCGTAGCATTCAATTTCTGAATCAGTGGTGTTTGTGAGGGGGCGAACAGTCCAATATTGCTTCCGGCTCAATAGCGAAAGAGGAGGGTAGAATTACGCAGAGAGCGCCAGGAAGAGTGAAAGGTTTTTACTCGAGAACTAAGAAGAAGGATCCAAACTTTGTGACATGAGAAATGGGTAAAGGAAGCGCAAATCAGATGGAGCCATATTAATCGACTGCATGATGAGATTGACAACTACCTGACGCAACTGCTCAAGCGACATGGACATGATAAGTGGAAGCTACAAAAGATAAAGAAGTCACAGTCCCCAGATGGCTTGTTTTACCCGTGGAACGCAGATAAAGCCAGAGTGTACCATAACCGTTGGAACCATTCCGTGGAAACATGCAAGCTCTCTCTCTACACAGTTTGGTGGGCAAAATGTTTTTGCGGACATTGGTTTTCATAAATAAGTTCACCTAAAATCCGCATAGAGGGGAAGCGGGTCACATTCTCGGAAATTCCTTTCCATTCCAAACCCAAAGACGGCGTTCAGCGGAACATAAGAGGCTTAGTTCGAATTAATGTGGCGAACAGCTCCAGGCTAGGTGCTCGGTATGACCTAGGAGGTGTTTCGCTGGTAGTCTAGCTGCTTTGTGCCAATGAGGGTTCGATATATAGGATGCAAATAGCCTTCATATCCAGCTATAAAACAACTTATCAATTTTAATCAAGTTATTACATTTAAGCTTCATATTATATTACTGTTTGCAGGAAGGTCATACTGTCTTCCTACAGAAACCAGATACAAGATAGAGATACTCTTGCTCTGTGGTTTCCATCTGCATGGTCAGAGTCGGATGAATGTGTTATGTGCTTCCCTCTTTCTCGGTACATTCGAAATTCCTATCAACGAGTTTGTCTAGGATATTGTGGTCGGTTATTCACGCCGCTTACATTCTGCCATTCTTTAAATTGTTTTATCCTCGGCTTGTTAAAGTGAGTCAAAAGAGCTTGACTTATCTTACAAGCGTTCCTAGAATCTCAGAACTTACCTACAAATAATACGGGAAGGGAACAAATAATACGGTCGACTGTATTGTATTGACCGGTTTCGACCAAATCAAACATTTAAAAAAACTCGCTTCGTCCGTAATATTATAGAACAATTGATACAATCTTTGGTACGTCGGACTATCTCTAAAGACTAAACTTATCAGGGCAGCAGCTGACAATGCTTCAGCGCGTGTGACGGCACTCAGCCGATTAATGGCCAACTTAGGGAGACCCACCACATCAAGGAGACGACTCTTAATGAGCGTTGTGCAGTCGCTTCTAATCTACGGATCAGAACTGTGGGGCGGCGCTCTTAGCCAGGAGTTACACCGGAAGCGGTTGGCACAGGTGCAGAGACAAGGAGCATTGCGAATCTCATGCGCATGTCGAACGGTCTGCGGGGCGGCAGTGCTGGTAATCGCAGGGGTGATACTCATCACTCTCCTTGCGAGAGAGCGCAGAAGTATTTACCTGCGCAGAGGCGAAGACCGAAGATCACCAGGGAAGAGAGACGTCGCTCTCTCAGCGATTGGCAGTCCTGGGAGCAAGAAACAAGGGGAAGGTGGACTGCACGTCGGATCCCTGACCTGAGGCGGTGGTTCAGTCGATTGCATGGTGAGACCAATTTCTACTTGACCCAGCTCTTAAGCGGGCACGGTTGTTTTCGGTCCTACCTGTACAAAATTGACAGAGCACGGTCTCCTAACTGTGTGTTTTGTGCAGGAGAATTGGATGACGCCTGTCACAAATTCTTCTACTGTAAAAGGTGGAGCCAGCAGCGAGGTTTCCTCCTCAACTAAATTGGAGAGCTCTGTCCGGAAACGATCGTCGGAGTAATGCTGAAAACAGTTGACAATTGGAATCGCGTGGCGTAATATGCTCGGGCAGTGCTGATACTGAAAAATATTTTATTAGAGCGCTGGGAGGCATCGGGGATGGATGGATCTCTTTTCTAGCATTTCCTTCCTGTTAGAGAAGAGATTCCCATAGTCCGAAGGCCCCTCTAGGCGTAGGTTGACAGGGGAGGTTGACTCTCAGGTTGACAGGGGAGGTGTTTAGTGGGTAGTCCAAAAGTATTTTGTGTCTGGGAGTCCCACACTCAGGACATAAACAGCCGTCACCTCCCTACCACAAAAAAAGACTAAATTTCAAAGCAGAAGACTAAATCTCAAAGCAAAGGAGATCGTTGCACCTAGAAATTCAAACAACCGCACAGAAGAATAGAAAAAATTGGACCCAGTGGATTCTTCACATCGATGTTGCTGATGTTGGTAGGTGACCGATTTAAAACCTTTGATTGAACGAATTTGATTTCGTTTCGTATCATTTTATTTCGATTTCGTTGTATCAAACAAGCATTGTATAAAGAATATCAAGCAAATTTGCTGCAATTTGTTTTTTGGAATATCCTTCTCCCTTTAAAAATCAACATGAATTTGCTAAGTTCGAAAAAAAAATTATTTGACCTGGCAGAACGATGCTCCTTTAGCGCTTAAAAACTATTAAATCAATGTTTAAATAGTTTGTTAACAACCGAAGGCCGCAAGGTATTAGCAAAAAAACTTGAATCAGCAACAAAATTATTAGCGTCAGCAATTTCAGATTGAATTGCGTCCATCAAAGATTGAATAAACTGCTACTTTGACTTAATTTTAAAGCATGATCGATTTGACGTATTCGACGAAATGTGGTCGCATACTGAGGTGGACTTTAAACTTATTGGAAAGATACAACTTGATTAAATTGATGACGCGAACACCCCCTTAGTCGCGAATGGCGATAAGGAGTTCGAACATTTTCGAAATGTTGAAAGGCATTAGTCTAGGTTGGTCAGTCGCTCAGTTCACTTTGTAGAGGTCCAAGTTGAAAATGATTTGACGATATATCATACCAAGTTTTAAAATCAACCCGAAAAAGTTAAACACCGAAACCTCATTCTTTATGGCGATTTGTGCCATGTTTTTACTTGACCAATTATATCCTGACACTAGCGCAAGATTAACAATGCAGGAGATTTTACTCAACCTTGTGTTATGTTGAAATTCTTGTCCATTCTCTTCGTAAATCTCCAAAATATTTCTGATAAGTTTATTGTTTATTCAATTTTGATAGAGAATCGTAATCAGCTTGCGTCAGCCCTAATTTCTCCAACAAAGGCATGCTTATCTTTTCGCGTGTGGTCGTTTATCTCTGAAGTGGAGCTTGTCTCTTTGTATTGGTATTATTCATCCATAAAACTAATACAAAGTTCGGCAAATAATTGGGAGATAGGCAAAGGGTTAAAAAATCTCATAAAACGGAAGCCTGCGAACATGACCAGATGACTATATCTGCAGATTCCCATTACGAGCACCAGCCAATGATCGACAAGTTGATTGGTCAGTACTTTTTTGCGCGCTCGTGTCAGTGTCAAATTTGTTTTCATTTTCACTTAGTGCTTATCATAATCTGCATAATTCGTGTTTATCCTATCGAGCAACAACAAGTAATAAACATTGGCGGGAATACAGCGGAGACTCCAAATATTATGCGATAAATTCGCTACTGTTTTAGTCCAGGGTGTAATTTCCTCTGTGAACATCTGATCACGATTCAGAGGGCTGAAATAAATAATTAGTACAGATTGGGTTGGTTTGTAACAGCCCGGTTACAATATTGTGTTATCAATGTTATTGATGTTGTTGTTACTTTTCCGCGATGGGTGCGGTTTGCAATTAAGGCAAGAGGGGCACAGACATTTGCAATCTGAGAACGCTTTCAGGGTACATTCATATTTATAATCGCTGGTAAATTTTTCTTGGCGTTAATCTATTTAACAACCCCTTGATTAAATGTTTAAGTGGAGTCGAGATAACCTATGTGAGGAGATGTCAACATTTTAACAATAAATCATTTCGATGATAATGACTTTGGAATCTTTTGGAGTTTTCATTTGGTCATTGCTCGTTATCTAAATCTTTTGTATCTAAATCGTCGCTTGAGTTGTTATCAGGATGTAGATAATACTACATTAAGATTGCTATGTTTTAAATTGAAAATCATTAGTCTTATGGACTTAAACTTATCAAGTATTACCTCTGATTGTGGTTTCGAATAATCTTTGCAAAGTTATTGTAAGCGCAAATGAAACATCGCCTGGGACATAAAAGTCTTTTTAATATTGCTCTGAAAAAATAAAACAATATGAGAGTTGGCTTAAGATTGTTTAATTCCTTTATTTGAGATTCCGTTGGAGAGCAGTTGATTGAGATATATTTGGTCAGACGATAGGTGATTACATTTAGTGACAGCTCTGATAGTTAAGACGCAACATAATAGGAAAGAACAATGAAAATAAACCCTCCTCTTAAACGCCACAAATCAATCAAGCGCAGCTCTGTATTCATTTACTTCGACCACATTCACCAGCCACCTTTGTCATCGCTGTTGATATTTGTTCTATGATGTTGTAAAAGCATTTTTTTATATCACAAATGAATTTGAAACTAGAGTTAAAATGCGTCATCTCGACTTATAATTTTTGCTATTTCTTGGGGAAAACCATGCTGTCATAGCCTTAGAAGTTCCGCGTTTTTCAAGCCACAAGTCAAGACAAGTGACTTCACATGCTTCTTATCAAATTATGCTATACACTACCAAACCATAATGTCCCCTAAATTGAAGGGACAACTGACAATCACAACTGAAGAAATCCAAGGAGTTTTTACAAAGATAGAAATAAACATTGATCCAATGAAGCAAGGCCAAGGCTTTAGGACGGATGTTACATCAATTCCCATCCGACCACCAATGGCGAGTGGCACAAGCTGTATGTATCCTAGCGGTGTTCTGGTGAAAAATTTACACAGATGATTTGTTTGATTCCTTGAAAGCAACTCAAAATAAATCGTACCCGTCTACCCCTTCTATCGTTTAAAGTCATACGAGAGTGGTTCAATACGTACGCGTGTTAGAAATGAAGACACAATTTTTTTAAATTTAAATTTTATTTTTCAACCGAGCCCCTTTTAGAAAGATACACTTCTCCAAACGTTCCTGCCATTTTTGGTACTTCTCCAAAAAATATGGCTTGTCGAACTCTCCAATATACATATCTGTCTGGGCGATGACTTCCTCGTTTGAGCTAAATTCTTTCCCGCGTGTCATTTCTTCATGGTAGGAAATCAGAAAAAGTCGCAAAGAGCCAGATCGGGTGAACTGATTGCGGCAGCAATTCGTAACGCAATTCATGGAATTTGGCAGCGATAACTCCGGAAGAATGTGCTGTTTCGTTATCATAGTGAAACAGCACCTTCTTTTTCGCCAAATGCGCTCGTGTCTACCTAATTTTTTTGTCGAAGCGGTCAAATAACTCACTGTAGCATTGTCCAGTGATCGTTCTTCGCTTTTCTAAAAATCCCGTGAGGATGACGCCGTTTGCATCCCAAAAAATCTTCGCCATGACCTTTCCGGTCGATGGGACCGTCTTCGCCTTCTTTGGAGCAGAAGAAAATCTATTGTTTTGATTGTTGTTTAGTTTTTGGTGTGAAATGATGAATCTAGGTTTCATCAACTGTGAAAACTCGACGTAAAAACTCCTTCGGATCTCGCTTAAATTGCTCCAAAGACTGCTTCGAAATTAACCGCATCCGTTTATTGTTCACCGTGAGCCATCCTGAGCCATCCGTGAGCGGCACCCATCGGGCCGACACTTTTTCATCGCCAACTTATCATGTAAAATATGAATTGCCGCTCCGGTCAACACACTTACGGCCTCTGCTACTTCGCGCACTTTCGTTCCTGGGCGTCCTGGTCGCTCCCCAGCGAGAACGGATGTTCGCCTGCGTTTAATTTCGTTGGACCAACATCTAATTGTGGTCATAGATGGCGAAGTATCCCGATAAACAGCAACCAAGTTTACTTTTATCTCCTGGCATTTTTTCCATCCAAACACTAAAAGCGAATTACCAAACTCACGAAACACGGCTTGCTCGAATTGGCTGCCAAATCAAAATATCGCCGTTTGATAGATGGTAGCACATGATGATAATATCAACTTCCCTGTGTCGTCAAACACGGGTACTTGTTGCACTGCCCTCGTAATCGTCAAGAACTGATTTTGAATCGCCACGGATGATTCGTTCCAAAAAAGATTTGAATTCAACTTGCGCTTCGTGATTACTTTTACATAAGTTAAAAAGTTAATTGTGACGAAAACGCTTGTTTTTGCTCTTAACTTGAAAACTGATGCAATTCAAGACATTTGACCGTAAATGCACGCAATTTGTTTCTATATTTACTAATAAATAACAATGATAGCAAAACATTGTCAAAAGGATGAAAATATTATTGACAGAAGACATCACCAAAAATATTATGAGAGACATTTGTGAAATCGTCAAACCCTATATTTGTCCTTAAATTATCTACGAAAAATTGCTGCTCCCGAAAAGCTTTGGGAAAAAATATCGACCCAGCCGTCAAAATAAGGAGTAATCTGTGGGAAATACTACGCAATCACAACCGAAGATGAACCGATTGACAAACAGGGCGTATATTAAATAATTTGTTCGTACCAACCTTGCTACATCGGACAATTAAGATGTAAAATAATTAAAATAATTCCACGAGCACATGGGAGAGTAAAAGAGAGAGAGTAAAGAGAGAGGAAGAGTAAAATTAGACGAAAAAAGTATGAAAAAGACGCGTCCCCTGAGTCCAATTATTCAACAAAACAAATATACAAGCTCATAGTAAGAGAATAGTGAAGCTGCTACATGAACTACATAAAGGACAGCGCGTAAGGCTACCCAAAATCATGGAAATATGAATACAAAAACGCACATTAATTTCCATAACCTTTGGTTTTCTTGAATCTGACCCACCAAAAGGTTATTATGACAACTTTTAAGACCTGTTTAGCAGCAGGCTTATGACGAAAGTAAATGATCCTTTCGATAAAAGCATGTGGCCGCTCTAGAAGCACTTGTGAGGCAGGAACGCAAAAGTTTATTCAGATTATTATAACCTGCATGATTAATAACACATCCTTGAATTTATCAGAACGATGAATTGTTTTCATCTTGATAGAGCGCCAGCAGTAGTTCAGACATACTCTGGGTTGGCTGGACGAAGCTAACAGTCTCACTTTGCCAATTTCAATTTTAAGGGCAAATAATTTTAAACTATTAATTGCGAAATAATTCATACGTTCAATTGATAACGAATTTTGCGCTATTCAATTGACAACGATTATATCTACTCTATCTTGGGTTACTTTGACGGTGTCCAACGTGAGTGACTGACTGTTTGCCTTTTCCGCCGTCTGTAACATCTTGTTCGTCGTTTGTTATACCATGTTGGTGACGCCACCAAAAAAACATCAAACAATTCAAAGTTAGCAGAAAAATTGACAACGTCAGCAATGATTTCGGACTAGACGCTACGTCCGATTGTGCGACAAATAACGGTAATAAAGGGGTGCAATACTCAGTCCTGGAAATAAAGGCCTTTATTGTAATAAAATTGCATACAACAAAGGAAAAAGAGTTTGAAACTTCCTGATGTTTTTAAACGGTTCAGTTCTTCTAAATGTTCCACTGGGAATACATTGCTGTACGAGCAGATGTGTCAACATTTTGACACATCTGGCGAACAGAAATGGGTACCAAAGATACAAAATAAATAGAAGGTGAACGTATGAGACTGGTCGCCGGAGTTCCCTAGTAAATAAATCTTAATCCATATGGGAATACATAATTTCAACGAAAAATCCTAGAGGGTTAAGGTTCATCCACCTGAGTGTGAGCTTTACCCCTTTAACGATCAACTGACACCAAATTGAAAGCTTCACAACTGTGAAATAAATCTTTCCCACAACTTTAGTTTGCCTTGTCCATATTCAGAGGAAAATGGCATGTTTCCCTTTCAATCAGGCTTGCCAATGCCGGATTTTTTTTTTTTTTTTTTCAAAAAAGAAAAAAGCTGATACGTCATCAACCGTTCATTTTGCACTTGAAATTTTTCATTCACAAAAAAATTGAGGTTTGTAGATGATAGTGCACAAACACTAAAATTTCATATCAGACCAATAATATCTATCAGTCAAACGAAAATCTTTTCATAAGCCAATGACCTTATCAGTCATGCCGTTCAGCTTTTAACTCACGTGATTTCAAGCCTTTCTGGTATATGCACGTTTGCGAAAATTTCCCAAAAAAAACCCGACTGTGTTGACTGATTAGAAGTTGTTGATTGGTCGCTTGTCGAAAGTTTGCCTCCCTTCGAATATTCTCGCCAAAGTTCCTCTATGTCTCTCACCACGCCCTATCTTTTTTGCTTTTATCTCACTATCAGTGGCAGAATTTTCGCAAAAATGTTTACTCGCAAAGCGTAAATGAGAAAGCTTACACCAGCGTAAAAGATCACATGGCGAAGCAACCAGCGCTTCAAACGAATTAACGAATTAATAAATTTGGATGTGACGCCAGCGAAAAAAATCACAACAATTCTGTGCTTCGGGGGCCTGTCTATAAGATAAATATAAATTTACACTTAATAAACTCTCTTAATAATCTCGGCTGCCACCCACACGCCGCATTCTCGCGGTTTCGCGCCTCGTCGTGGCGCGAAAATCTTCCCAGATGAATTCAAACGAATTCAAGTCTCAACAGAAAATGCAAACAGCAGAAATTAGAAGGAAGAACTGCAAAATAAATTTGCGTCAATTCTGAGGCAGTCCCGGGTGCCAACTCCACCTGACGATGGCATAACTCAAGCACAGGTTAATCGCTCAGCAAAAATCAAAGGCTGGGCGCGAAATAGAGTGGAAACTCATTGTCCTTATCGCCGTCGCTACACTTCAGAATACTTTGCTAAAAGATTGACATATTCTATTGTATCTGACGCTAATCTTAGTTTTATTTTTAAGTTTGCACGCTACTCCTTTATACGTGCGATTTGGCGTCATTCGTCGTCTAATCTGCTCTGGCATGTTCCAACAAATTTAGCTGAAAGAGTAAACATCTGCTGCGAAACGTTTTGTGAGTGTGTAAACGAAACTGAAAACACAGATGGAAATATTCATTAATTATCTGCGAATAATGGAATAACTAGTTTTTAGCAGATTATTCTGCCCAGGAGTTTTTATCACAGTTTTCTATTTGATTTTCGTCAAGCTCTTTGAGCTTGCTTCCATTTCAACTAATTACATTTAATTTATGTTTTTTATTTTTATTTATTTTTTTGCAGTCAAAAGCTTACATCGCCAAAATGGAATCACTTCAAGGGCGTTCGATTGCGTTGGAAGGACAAAATACGCTTGAACAACGTCATCTGGCGCTGTTGGCATATGCAATGTACGTATAAATGTTAATGATTTTATGCTGCATCATCCACCGATTGCTTTCTGGGAACATGCAGACTTTTTTGATCATAGAGTTTCAAAAACGGCGAAACCAGTATCGAAAAGCACTTTTAATTTCCTGGACTGATAATCTCGGCTTAAAAAATTTACAATAATTCACAATTTAAAACTAAGTTATAATTTCGATTGAGTTAATCATTCAGCAAAACGAGAATTTTTTTTTTTTGCTATTTTCCGGGGTTAAGAATAAAAAATTTCCTTGAAATCCTATGAAGTTTTTTTTTTAATTTTTTGCTTTCGGAATGGATAAAGCTTTTATACGACCAGTTAAAGTGTGAACTGGTTTATTAACGGTGTCTAATAATAGATTACTTCTTACACATATGATGGTTAGTAACACCATGTGTAGCGGCACGCATGGGAATGTGGAAATATTTTTGTAAAATCCAAATAATTTTTGTATTTTTGTTCCATAATTTTTAATTTAATTTCTTAGAAATTTGTTTTTTATTGGGTCTATAACTGAATTCGTGCAGTTTTTTTTTCAAAATTTGAACGTTTATTTAAGAAAAACATGTACAATAGTATTATTCAAAGTATTGCCCATCTGAAGCTATGACCTTTTCCAATCTTTCTGGCAATTTGTGGATCCCATCCCAAAAGAACTGCGCCTGCTTGGCAGCCAAGAATGAATCAAGCCAATTTTTGATATCCTGCTCTGATGTGAACAATACATGATGTGATGTATAAGGCAGGTGGGGTAAAACTGCCCATCCACTGTTTTCCAAATAGTTCTTAACCGGAAAAGCAACGTGGGGCCGAACGTTGTCATGATGGAAAATTTTTGCCTCGTGTCTGGACGCATATTCCGGGCGTTTTTCGGCTACTGCTCTCTTCAAACGGATTAATTGTGATTCGTGGTTTCACCCGGTTTTAGCAGCTCATTATACAGCACACACTTCTGATCCCACCAAATAAAGAGCATTACCTTCGCGCCATGGATATTCGGCTTTGCCGTTGATTTGGCTGGTTGGCCGGATTTCACATATGATTTTTTGCGCTTGGGGTTGTCGTAATGGATCCACTTTTCATCACCAGTAACTATCCGATTCAAAAATGACTTCGTTTTGTGGCGTTCCAGCAGCATTTCGACGTCTCTCGGCTTGAGTTCATGTGGAACCCAATTTCCTTGCTTTTGAATATATTCAGCTGCTTTTAAACGTTTTGAAATGGCTGCTTGAGTGACACCCAAAGATTCTGCGAGCTCTTCTTTTGCTTGCCAACAATCTTCATTGAGTAATGCTTCCAGTTCTTCATTTTCAAACTTTTTTGGCTGCCCAGGACGTTCATCGTCTTCCAAGCTAAAATTACCACTTTTAAATCGTGCAAACCATTTTTGGCAGGTTCGCTCAGCTAGAGCATGTTCACCATAAACTGCCATCAAAATACGATGACTTTCGGCAGCAGTTTTCTTCATATTAAAGTAATGAAGAAGAACTCCCCGCAAAAACACTTTTTCAGGAACAAAGTTCGACATATTTGAGTGAAAAAAAATAATTTTACTATTGAGAAAATTGCTAAATTACTAAATTCTTGAGAGTAGCACAAAACCCAGTTTTCATGCGATTGAGATCTGTTGGTATAATTCAAAAAATTCGTTGCCCTGTGAACTGAAGCCAATTGAATTGAATGTTGGAATGGGAATTGGAATTTCGCGTAGGAGCACCTGGTTCAGAGGTCTCAAAAAAGAGTTTCGTACGTCAGATTACGAAACCAAACTCTACAAGAAAACTCTTTATTTGCCCTAGTCAATCAAGTATACTTTCCCCAGTCAATTGTGATCATCGACCTCTACAGCTCGTTCTCTTTAGCTCAGTCGTGCACTGTAATCAAGTCCCACTCATTTTTTAGACGCTCATCTTTAGACACTTATCATTTGCTATCAGTGTTTGAGAGTTGCTTAATAAAACTGTTATTTATAATACAGACCTAACATTTGTCTAAGAAGTCAAACAACAGTGTACAAAGCATGCATCAGCTAAATAATTTCCCCATTTTTCTCGAGAATGCTTCTTTCTTTTGATGATTTGGCAGCCATGGTTATACCTACCAAGTTACTGTCACGATATTTGTTTGTCCAGTCTTCCTAGTCGTCCACACGTCAGACGAAGATTTGAGTACATCAACGTCCAATTACATACCAAGAATACATCTATTACGAAATCGAGTATTGTTCGGTCTTCGACCAAGATCTACAGCGCGTGTTCCCTTTCAATCTTGTCTACCTAGTCTCTGAAATACATGAGAGCCCTAAGAAAATCGGCTGAGATAAAAACGCACTTCTCCGAATGACCGCTAGATGTATCAAGGTTTGGAATCACTTCAAATGTCCAACAACCAGCATTGCGGACAGTCCATTCATGCTGCCAAAATAGTAGACTCTTGGTTTCTTGACCTACTTCCTATGAGCCTTCTCATTGCTGAACTAATTGATCGTTGTAAAAATATCAATTCTCTCTTACATTAGCAGATCTTTCGGGATTTCTCCTGGTAATATTAGAACTACTGCTTTGGAGACAGTGCGATCGCTACAAACTGATCCTAGTTGTTAGACGTTAAGTATTCTGGACCAATACTTTTTAGTCCCTTTGACGCTAGCTAAAACTCCAACCCAATACAACAAAGTCAAGTAAATAGTTTCCATGAGTTGCTTCTGTTTATTCATCTCTAATGTTTGCCATTTATTTTGTCAAAGAGGTTACCATGTGAACGGAATTATTGACCGTTCTACGTAGGCACTCCCGATCAATGTGTGTAACGTTGTGTGTCAACGTGTGTAACATTCGAAATTAAGTGATGCTGGAGAGTGGGATAGTCTTCCTGCAAATCGCCTACAAGATTTCAGTTTTGGCAACCACTAATTCTAATCCGTGCCCGCTAACCAATGCATCAAGTCTTCGTATACACTTATTAACTTTCAGCTGAGCGAGTTTTGGGAATTTAGCATTAATAATACTAGCCGTCAGCGTCAAAAATCTCTCAAAAATACGTCTGGTATCATTTCAATATTAAACAATCCACGTATGCTTTTTTGAAATTTACTATTACTAAATAATAAAACATCTTGTTTATGCTATATGTAATTATTTCTCGTTGCTCCCTGACAAACAATATCTTAAAAGTATTCGAAAAAAGCATTTCTCAGTCGAATAATAATCATTTAAGAATATTCAGGTCAAGATAATCGATAAAGGAAAAATTACAACTATTAGTTATTCGAGCGATTCGATAAAGTTCGAGAACTCTCGAACTCGAAGTTATTAGAGGGTAGCCATTTGCGACAATGCGAAGGAGTATTCGAGAAGGTTTGCCAAAGACAGCAGGATAACTCAGTTAGTAATAAGTCTGTTCTGTCAGCGACAACTGTTACATTCTTGGACATTACAATTTAATCACGTGAATTCGCGAATAAATAAAAATGAAAACCAAATGAATATCAAGAATTTGGGGTACATCACATTGATATTTTTGAAGAAACGCTTGAATGTTATTCCATTAAACTTAACCCAAAAAATTAAGGCTTGGCAGATATTCAAAGTTCCTCTCTATAAATTGTAGTTTGAGAAAAGAAAAATTGAAGGAAGTAGTTGTAGGGACCGAGTTACTTTAAATTTTGAGTGCTTACCTTCTTACGAATAGTCCAATGGGGAAGTTAGATCGGGTACAATGTGCAAATAATTCAACTACTTGACAACTTTGTTCTATTATATGATTGCTTAAAAAAATGATATCTACTGCAGTAAGTGTCGCCAAGTATTTCATCCATATTTATTGCCCCATTCAAACGAAATGACTTCCATTAATAAAATCTGCCAACAATTAATCCCATTATCTTAATCTAAGTCAAATAGTCGTAACAAACGAGCAAGAGACTTTGTTGCATAGCGCCCTGAAATATGGCGGTTAATGGCCCAACAAATTTCCTGAAGAACGTTGACTTTCGCCTTAATCTTATTCTAGCCCCGACTCTCCCCTATCGAATTACTTTATTGACTACTAGATTAGCATTGCCCGCAATTGTTTGTTGATTTTATTTGGATTTATCAGCAGCAACTTACGTTTTTTCTCCATTTTATTGAATTTTTGCCGCGTTCTAGCTTTTCGCCGACTACAACAACAACTTCGGCGAGTTTGCTGAGAGAGCGACAATAGGAGCAGAGCAGTTCTAGGCGTTTGTCGACTCTCTGACATCACTGATAACGTTGTGAAAGCAATTTAACAAAATTTCGTCGCGAACAGATAAATAAGTCAGAATTAGTTGATTTAACTCGGCGGAGTCGTCTTGGCGAGTAGTTTCGGCAACGAGCTTTTGATTACTTACTCTTTCGTTTCGAGACAGTTTTATTGTGCATAGAAATCTTCAACACGCTTTTTTTTCGAGCCGTGAGAATTCCTACTTCGTTAGGAACATTTCCTTTTGGTTGACTGTTCCGTCGTCGAAAATATTTAAGACCGAGTCCTTTCGTAAAACCGGTGTTGGGAGTTTGTGGCGCTAAGTTTCGCCTTTTCCAATAAACTCGCACTAATTTTAAGTTTAGTTTTAATCATAGCAAGTTTTTATATCAAAAGTATAAACTTTATTATGTATAAAAGAAAATTTGCGTGTTGCGTCCTTCGACGCAGCCGTTATAAACATAGTGATTTCTTCCTATTGGTAATTGAACAAAATACATTTATTGCTGTATTATGTTTGCCTTACAGTTGCTGGTTGCATTCTAATAATTGTACGTTTTGTCTTTTCAGTCTTCTTGAAAAAAAGAACGCCTGTGTGCCAGTTTGCATCCCCTCTAGACGTTGATATCCACAGCAATCCCCAAGTAAGTCAAATATCTTCTATTAGTAAATTTATTCAAATCGTTTTTTCATATTTACATTAACATCAACGACTGCTAGCGTGCAAATACGTACACATATCCATCATTTAATGAATTGAGAAAATCTACGTCAATGCTTAGTGAATAGGCTGCAATGCTAATAAGTTTTGTCACGTGATAAACAGGAGGACCTTACTAGAATTTTCAGTTTATGCACCTCTCTAAAACAAAAGTTCGCTCCTTCGATTCTCCAGCAGTTAGTAATGAAATTTCCGTAAAGCGCACTCGCTTCGAGAGTTGTTTTGCAAAGGACTCAAAAATCGGAAGAAAACACGTGCTTTGGTTGCTGATTCATCTGAGCATGCTCACTGGGCACGCTCTATCACCTCGCGTCCTGCCCCCTACAAAAAATGTCTCCATTGCAATTTAATGCACTAAGATCGTCGAACTCGATTTGCATTCCAGGAATCCTTTCATATTCTTTTGGTTCTATCATCAAAACGTGCTTATTTTCTCACTATGACATATCCGACTGTGAATAATACAATATTTTGTTATCGGTTGACAGCTGAAATGATTTACGGTTGAGATGCTTTTCAGACACATTTTATTCGTTGAATTGTTAAAACTTTAGTTAGTTCGTTTTGGCTCACTTATCTCAAGTAGGCCATCGTCTTATTTTTTCGCTAGATCTATTAAACTTCGTATTATATTGTCTCAACAAATTTTCCATGAAGCTCAAATGTCTTTGAATGTTGATAAAAACTTACATAAATTTTAACAATAATTATTTGTTAGTAAAACGCATTGTTACCTTTTAGGAGCGGAAACCCGGGTTTTTATATGTTAAATGAACTGAATTTTATGTGTCGGAATGAACCGATTTTATATAGCAAATGAATCTTATTTGAAGTTAACATAGTAATCAACTTTTTCGAAAAACCATGTTGCTATCGCTGTTGCATGTACTAGTATTTTTGAGCGAAGAATAAACATAAATGATCTTCACAGGATTCCTTTGAAACCAACTTACATCATCAAGCGTGCCCCGAAAAAATCAAAATGCATTGTCTGATAGTCTGAAGTAGTGTCCAGGCAACGTAGTATTTGTATCAGAACTTGTATCAGAACCAGTAGCGGCCGCCCGTGTGGTTGTGTGGCTTGTTTGTAGTGGAAGACAACGCCTTTTTTTTCAATACGGTCAGTTTTTTTGAATTGCTTACCTTAATCGATGGTCAGCTATGGACTTCTGCTGGCAATTTCATTGTAATACCTCCAAAGGTACAGCATCACCTTCGTAGGTGTTGGTCTCGGTATTGTACCGGTTAGAAAAGATTAACGTCGCTTCGATCGAAATCTTCGCACGTTATTGATGGCATTCCTATTCAGTAAAGCTTCTGTAGTGAAATTAAGCCCTTAAAGTTTTTTTGTTAAAAATTTCGTTCTTTTCTTAATCCTTAATAAATCGTTTAAAACTTGTATGTAATCAGCATTCACTTAGTCACTGCAACCGCAAAAAATTCGGTCGGTTTTTCGCAATATTTCGACGACTTCGATGATACTCCACGCGGTGCGGGTTGCGTGTTTAACAGAAAAATTTCCGGCCAAAAATACCGAACCATTCATAGACTGTTCTTTTTAGCACAGCACCACCAGCATAAACTGTACAACTTTTTCACATAGTCGTCTAAAATCACGTTGCAAACCAGCCCTTAAAAGTTCATTTCTTGAAATGGAATTTAGAAACCTATCTAATAGTTTCCTTATTTTCATTGATTTTTACATCATTCTAAGCTGCCACTGAAATACAAGATAAGTAATGTTTCTTCAAAAAACTAACCTTAAAATGTCAGCTGTCAAATTACATCAAAACTTTTCAAATTTGATTGGATTTGCCAAAAATAAGCTACCGTAAAGCCGCCTGCAGGGAAAACCGATGCAAAAAAATAACAAACTTTTTAAACAATCAGCAACCTCAATGGGTATATCATCGACACTGCGACTAGGATGCTGTGTCTTGTGCAGATAAAATCAACGAAACCCCACGTCTCAGCACCTACACTAGCCGTTTTCAATGCAATTTCCGTCTGGAAATTTGTCGTAAAGAGTAACATGCTTTATCTTCCACATTGGTTCTAATCTGAAGGAGACTTATTGTTGTCAGAAAAACCACCTTGCTTGTCTTTCATTCTTGGCTGAATACAATTGAGCCCCTCATTCATCGCGTGAACAAACTGAGTTTAATTTTCGTGACCAAAATGGTGCCTGCTTCATTGTTTTCTCCGTTTTGCAGATAAACATAAGAGGTTTATTTGTTAAGAGTATTCGACCTATGGCCGGAGAAGGAAAAGGTATATCAGACGTTTTGGAAATCGAATCGCCTTCAAAGTGGACGCTTAGTGGATGCAGAACCAGACACGTGTCCTAACGGCACGAACTTTTTTTAAGCTTTCCGAGAAAGCGTCTTTCGCAATACAGTTCATCTCTGCTAGTGTTGCCGCGATCCCAATGATAAAAAGTTGGGGCACTTTCTTGTGTGATATCCTGTTTGAATCTTTATATCGGACACAAATTTGACTGATGTCCATCCTTTTCGGATTATTTGAGGTAGCCACGTCGCGCTTTCACGTCGCTATACTAAGCCATACTGTGCAATACAGATTCCAAAGTGTGGCGCTCAAAATTTAATATTCTATGAGATTCTCTTTTATATTTGAAGTGTCCAACACCAAACGTTTTATATTATGAACTCGTCTCATCACCTCTATCTCCGGTAAAATAATTTGTCGTACGTTTCCCCGCCTAGTGGCGAAACTCAACAATTTTTTAACTTTTAAATATCTAATGTACAGACGTTCCGAATTCAAAATTGCTGAAGCATTACTACACAGGACCTAACCATGAAGCCCGAAAATGCGTTACAAATAAATGCAACATTCAGAAATCATCCTTTGATTTGTATAAAATGCCTTTAAGGGCAATGAAAATCAACTGTAAAACCTATATAAATGTAATATTTTATAAAGAAATGTGGAAAGAGCTCAAGCTGGTTTCGAACACGCGTCCCTGCCGCTTCTCATCAGGTTGCCAACTCACAGGCTGGGACGCGTCGATTGGCACTACCAGCTTAGGTGGATGTCGACTGGTTATTTACTAGTTATGAATATTGCTCTACCAGAAACCAGCTTGAGCTCTTTCCACATTTCTTTATAAAATATTAAATTCACTATCGAGGTACTCGAAATATTTGATCAGAACTTCCGCACCCATGAGTCTTCGCTGAGTTAGCATAGCAAGGGTATAAATCACTTATAAGTTCTAAGTGAAAATGGAAAAATTGATCTACCAAAACTTCTGAAATCTATATAAATGTGCCTGAAGAGTTTCTCTAACTATGTTTCCGTTTATTTTTCAACATGAACCAGTTTGTGTAATAAGGAAGTGCGTCGGCGGGGAATCGAACCCGGATCAACTGCTTGGCATGCAACTATGCTGACCATTACACCACTCACGCTGAGTAGTGTAACGTACTGTTATTTCACGGATTTTTAATACTTTGGATTTTACAACCTAGATATAATTTCTTTTTTATTTCAAACGTTTAGAAGCATCATCCTTGATGATTCTAACTGGTTTAGAAGATTTATCCTCCATGTAATAAGTAGTGGAAACTCTCCGTTGCTGTTAAAAAAAACCAATACTTTAAAGATTTACCCCAATAGAAATATTGGTTTGTTACTGGTTGGCTCATCTATTCATCTTGTATGAATCTACTAATTAATAAAAAGAGTGCGTTGGCCGGGAATCGAACCCGGATCAACTGCTTGGAAGGCAACTTTGCTGACCAACTATGCTTAGAAAACCATTTTTATAAAAATGAGGCCAATTAGAAATATGGAATTGTTACTAATTGACACATCTAGTCATCATATATCAGTCTCCCAGTTAGTAAAAAAAGTGCGTCGGCCGGGAATCGAACCCGGATCAACTGCTTGGAAGGCAACTATGCTGACCATTACACCACCGACGCCATATATGGTGAAGAAATGTTCAATTCTTTCTTCGCGAAACTATTCATTTTATAAACAATAGTTCATCTTTTTACTTTCACACAAATATACACGACCATCCGAAGCAAATAATTGCGACCATGCCGACCGTTATCTCTTGAGATTTGGTGGCTGAAGATTCACTTACAATCTTGGAATCATTGCAGATTCGGCTCTACTTGTAGCTTCTGTTTAGATTGTTTTTGGTGTTCATGTGAACAGCGAGGGAATTCATCACTAAATCATAACAGATCCAGTTAAACTTTTTCTGATTTTCGCAAATTGAGTTTTGTGTACTTGTTACATCTGAGGATTTTATCGACAAGAAAAATGTCGGATGCAGTATTTAAATCTTTCTTTCGAAGCAATCCAATATGGCCATGGGAAGCGCAATAAATCTTGTACATTTTTTAAATGTCTTTTGTAACGTGAATACTTGGACATTCCGTATTATAGATAACCTATTTCACCACCTGAACATAAATTCAAGTACAAAAACGTGTTATTTATTTCATAAAATTTATCTGTTGTTGAGATAAAGGTGGGTTTAATTTAATTTGATAAGTAACTCTACTATAAGTGATAAATAGATCCACTTTAAGTAATATCGTTGAATTGAACTATGTTTGATTTTTGCTTCTCAAGTAATCAATTGGGGAACTCACATATTAATGAAACTACGCCTGAAAATACATTGAAGTCCCAAATAGGCAGAAGTCCGTGGCTAACATATCGACTCGAAACTTGTAGCATCCGAAAAGATGCTCAATGCTTTCGGAACAGTCCTGACATCATTGCAAAAATCGATACAAAACAAGAGTAGCTAATGGAGAAGCAACAATGAATAGCAAAAAAAGTTGCAACCAAGCGGCATTCGGCAAATCAATAATGAAACTGCAGAAAGTTCTGTTGTCTGGTCTGTTGGAGCGTATCGCCGCCTGTTAAATAGCAAGAAACGCATTTAATACAAGAAACAAAAGCCAGGAGACAAGATAGTGTGATGCTGCTCAGACTCCAAAACTGGAGATTGAAGGATTGAGAAAAACCTGGGGCTGACTGAAGGCATATGACGGGCTGTCGAGCCTCGGCTTCACCGCCATGTTTTGCTATTAAAAAACAAGACTCATATTATAAAAAAATGCAATCCATTTCAATTTTATGCATATTTTTAGATAATTTCTATGACATTGCTATAAACAAATCTTCTATTGTCGATAACAACGTTAGAAGTCTTCTTCTGTCAACTGTGTTGCACTTTCTCTTGCTTATCGTCAGCGAACTCAAATCCTTTTTGCGGAGACTTTATATTGGAGAGCAGATATGGGCAGCTCTATGGTTTGCAGAATAAAGCTAGCTGTCCGTTGCTAGGGTACTGCAGTCAGCTAGAAACTTTTGGACCGATAAGAAAGAATAAGCCGGTACATTATTTATGTAGAGATTCCATGACTTGCCTTCTCACGATTTGTGTCGTTTTTCCCTTCCTCTCTCACAGCGTTCGACAAAATCGTGTTTCTAAAAACCTTGATAACAAAAAACACCAAAAATTATCATAATTCCTTTGAATTATTTCTTTCTTTTCTTTCGATGAAATTAACATACTCCAATGCATACTTATGTTAATTTCCATCGCATAAATACAAAAATGTTTGCTAGGTTCTTGATGTTCGCCATTTTCTGTACTGCTTTTTTCGCCATTTTTTATGTTCTATATCCACCTAATAGTAATGAAAAATTGTGGAAATTCTTTGTCAATTCTTATAGTTTCATGAATCGCAGTTATACTTAACCGACATTCAGTGTGAACCAGACTATTATTCTTAAATATTTCCACTCGTTTTCTCGTGGACATTGGCCTAGATGTCAGTTACGTGTTTTCAGTTATCCTGGAAACGTTTAGACCACTCATCAAAGTAAGTGGGAGAAGACAAACATTTATTAACCTAGATAGACTGATTAGTTTCAATGTTCTTTAATTAATTTAATTGAACTGAAAATGTTTGATGTGACAATTCGTTGCTCTATTGAAACACTTAACAATTTTGCCGAAAGGAATCCTCTTCCGTGCCAAGAGTGTAAAGCCCAGGCACAGGACTCAAAGCTCCCAATAAAAGCTTCCTGAACATGAAAAACTAAAATACAATCTTTAAATTATCTGAAATGTCGAGACTTTTTGAGTGATTTCAATAGTGCTATACTTCAAAGCAGGTATGGCTAAATCTGACATAAAGGGACTTTCTCATAAAAAATGAGCTCAAATCGCA
Source organism: Stratiomys singularior (assembly GCA_954870665.1). Classification (NCBI taxonomy): domain Eukaryota; kingdom Metazoa; phylum Arthropoda; class Insecta; order Diptera; family Stratiomyidae; genus Stratiomys; species Stratiomys singularior. The sequence goes on along the minus strand of OX940881.1, from coordinate 3,222,995 downwards.
TGTTATTAGTGGTTTTGTGAGACTGATGCGACCGTTTTTGCTGTCTTGGCAATCATCGTCAGAATGTTACGCTTGGCGGCTGCTATCCTTCCCGAGGTTAACGAAGACCACAACTGGGAATACCCAATATAGGTATATGAGAGACCTTAACCTTAAATATAGTCTTTAAAAAAAGCTGTGCGTTCCAGGACCCGAAATTGGAAAAAAAAACACGTTCGTGGAAGTGAGAAGATCAATATAAGTAATTAATCAATATTCTCAAAATTTTTGATTTACCAAATCGTTCACATAATCCCAATATAGGGTAAAATTAGTGAAATACTCATTGGTAGAATTAACTGCCTTCTTCCGATAATCTGCGACTAAATCAAAATAATAATTTATTTAGTTCTAAACGAAATCCAAGTATTCTTCATAGCAAGCAATATAAACGATCAATATAATCAAGCGACAAAGTCCACTAATGGAAAAGAATGAGATAGAAAACCTGAAAATCTAATCTGTATTTGGCTTAGCTACAGTCGAACTATAATTATTTGGATAGAATTTGGTACGGCTTAGTGTGTGTAATCTGATTTGCTCTTTTGCCCTTTTTGCTACTGGGTTTTACGAATAAGATGGGACGAGTCTGAAATTCGTACGTCTTTATTTCAGTCCCAGTAGGTAAGTTACAGCCATTGCTCAGTTAACGGACAAGTGGTACAATACTAGTGATACGTAGTGTAGAAGCTATTATTTCAGTAGCGAACGACTACCTTATGTTCAATGTAAAAAGCCTTTTGGAAACTGTTTTGCCTTGAATGATGGTTTTATTAGAATATTAGAATTGTTATCATATCGTGTTAGGGATAATGAAATTCATCTGTAAAAAGTGGAACCAGTGAGGGGACCGTATATTGTGTTATCAGAATATTTTATGGTCGCCTCCTTTGTTGAATTTCTAACCGTGAATTTATGTCAAGACCTTTTCTGAAAATTCCTTTCTTAAAAGTTCGGTAATTTAGGTCCTTCCTATCAACTGCTGACGCTATTAGATTAAAAAAAAGGTATTTTGCTCTACTTCAAAACAAATTCAATAATATTTTAAGTTGCCAAATGCATATTCACGTGCGAATCATGTTTATTTTTCACAATCAGATGCATATGCTTATTCATGACCTTAAGAATGATGCAAACACGTATTACATGAACTCGTTAATAAACGTATACGTCTAAGGATGATGACTTAAATTTCACGCTGCATCCTTGATTCTTAACTAATTTTCACATATTTTAATTTTCAGACGGTTGTCCTTGAAGGCAAGTACTGGAAAAGGCAATTGGTCGTCATTAAAGCTGAATATAGAAAATGGAGACGTAACTTTAAATCGAACGCCATTGGTACCTTAACGTGTGACTCTGTAAGTACAAAATAATTCAATCTTCCACATATTTATAAGAAAACTAGCTGAAAGTGAACAGCAAAACAAAAAAAAACATTACATATCCCAGCAATATGTTCAGAGAGGAAGTCCATATGTTTAAGTGCGCGGTCTACACGCGAGCAGCGGTCGCGTCACGCGAAATCAACCAAATATTGATAACCATCTATTTTTAATTTGGCAAGCACACTTTCATCACGTGTTGCGATTATCACATATTCTGCTGTCATAAACAAAAGTCCTAGCGCAATTATAGCCGCAATAACACATCATCAAATTGCATATCACACGCCTATTCTACAAAAAGCTCGCGAATTTTTAGCCAGCTTTCGGAAGGCCTGCCAGCTCTTTGGCCCCTCTCCATTCGGGGGAGCTCTCCCGCGCTATCTGCGAATTTAACGACTTGATAAGACGAATTTATAATTCCGAAGGCAGGCTGATAAGTGTTCCAATAGAAATGAATATGAATATACTCCAGCACGTTATTGGCCAAATTTCGATCTGACATGAACTCAAGCAGTGATCAAGCAGCTACAAAGCACCTAGATTAGTCCTACCAGTACATGTAGATATGTTCTCCATCCGTACAGAAACCGTACATAGGAGTTGCATGTGGGCTGTCATTGATGCTTGGCATCTGCTAGTTCCTTGAATTGGATCAGTATCACAACGTACGCAAGCATGGCGCAAATAGTCTGCAAAGGGGGGATTGGGCTAATTAGCTTCCTCGCATTTCGCCTGATTAGCAAACTTACCTTAAACAGTGTTGCGTAATCGATCACGTAGAAGTCATATGCCGTGAATGATTTTTTTTGACGAAGCGACTTTGTAAGAAAATTATCAATCTGAAAAGCAATTTAAATCTTAGCATGTTTTCCTGAAACGTGAATTGCAAGAAGCCTATAAATTTTGGCTATGGATTAGTGTCAACTAAAGGTAGAAATACCACCCATAAAATGACGCAAAAACGCTGATTGCTTTATTTCAAACTACTCAGGATTTTTTGTTAAGGGGAGGGAAGAACGCCTCGTATCTAAAAAATTATCAATTCAAACCAATAAATTTATTGGTCCCATCTTAAGACCAAGCCTAATTAGGTCTAGACTTTGTAACTAACATTTGTTCCCCAAATAGCAAATAAATTCCTCAATATAATTCGGAACCAATAAACGACTTTCTTTACCAATCAGTGAATAAGCTGTCCAAGAACGAAAAAATCAAATAATCCCAAAAAGAATTATTTTGAATGGCAACCAAACAGTGAACCAAATAACGTAGATACGCCCCAAATATTCCAAAGGCGTGGGCTCACCAAGCCAATCAAATTTGAATGTAATTCTCAAAATGAATTGATGAATATAAATCTAATAATAACCCAGTAACAAAAATGTGTTCTTGATAGGCTTAACAGATAGTGAAATGTTACTTGATAATAACTGCAAAATAAATCTTAGTTTTAGCTGACTGTAATCCTTCCTGTTGATTTTCGCAATTACGTCGTAAATCTCTTGAAATACATACAATTTAGTCGTGAAATCTTCTGTTAATCCTTCCTTATGAGTTAATCTCACGATCCCAACATATGTAATGACAAGCCTTATCTCAGATATTTGTCTTGATGAGGTCTAACCTTACAGCTCTTTTGAACATAGATGGACCCATTTGAAGATGCGTGCCCATCCCAGATATATACGAGATGAAAGGACAAAGAAAGCAGTAACTAATTCGATTCCGGAAACTACTATCACGTATCAGCAAAGACAAGCTGGTCACCTTTGGATGAATATCTCATAGGCCTCTCCCAGACATATCTAATATATTCAAATGATCATTTCAAATTTGACCATAAGCTAGTAAAAAATCTTAGTTTCCGATTTCACGAAAACTATGTGCTGCCTCCCATCTCACTACCCCGGATCGCTGAGCGTAATAATCCCAGGGGTTTGACGGTGAAGATATCTCTATACAAAATGATGTCAACCCTCTTGCAAATAGTGCCAAAGAAGAGTATTCTATTGCGAATATACTCTTATTGATAAATCGTTACAGCAAAATCGCATTCAGGTGAAGCGAAAAGAAAAGTTTTTTGAAAATCCTACTGAAAAATACATACTATAAGGTGTGGGCATACAGGAAAATTGCCGAAAATTTCCAAACTTCACTGATTCGCTCGATTCAAGTGTCAAACAAAATCTCTTCGTGTGTGCGATGTGTAGCAGGTTTAATTATACTGTTCGTTACCGTGTATCGGGCGGGATTAAAGCTGGAATCAGTGGCTTTCCAAGCCACCCTAAACTGCAAATAAAATCAACTTGTAAGCTCAGAGCAATGACTTTATGGCTATAATCAGCCTCATTGTGCTGTAGAATGACATTCAAATGTCAAACAGTGATAAGAAAATTTTCCGAAATTTTACCTGGAAAAGACGGCAAGGAGTTAGCCTTGCCAAAGAAATTACAAATTGTTCTCGAATTTCTTCGAACTACGTATGAAACGAAATCTTTCGGTCTATCAAATGTGCAGTAAATTTAATTATTATCGACGACTAGTATCGTATACGACTGCATAGCGATACATGGCAAAAATTCTGTTACCAAACTGACATATCAATAGCGGAAAATCAAAATGGCTTCTCTGTTAAATCAAGGTTTATTTTCCTGCAACCCATTTGGTAGTCTTACATGATTTTGCCATTAACTCATCCCTCTATCGTTAACGCATCTGTCTTCATCAATATGTATTTATTATATTCGACCACAATTTGTGCAGATGAGGAAAACGTTTTTCTCATCAATATTTCTTGTGTTAACATGAGAGCATGTATTATGATGTCAAAAAGGTGTCATATAGAAAAGAGAAGATCAGAGTTTTATTGTGTATTGGAAATTATAGACTCAATGTTAAATTAATGTTAGGAATCTTCATGCTTGAGTTTTTCAGGAAGTTGCAAATATAAGACAAAAAGCAAAACAAAATAGTTTTAACATGGAGCTACAACGCGCTACAACAAATGACTCTTACGCCATCAAACAATTCAAAACACTTACAATTTGTTTGTACACGCAATATTCGCAGTTCACTCGGCTAACAATCTCCACTGTTTCATTAACCTGCAATAAAATGTTGAAAATTCTTCTCTCCTGCGATAACGACATTAATCACCTTCTTACTAGTCTCCTCGCATAGAAAACATATAATACTCTGAACTATGTCTGGTATAACCCAAAATATGTTGATGGTTGCAGCGTATATGGTTATCGATTGTCGTGGGTTATAATAAATCATCAGCCAGTATATAAAGTACCACTCATGGACCAAAGAAAAGAAAATATATGCAGACCCAATCAGAATGGGAACTCCATAGATATTGTTCAAACAATCACAGATTTCGCTTAGCTGAGCATGTAAGACAAGTAATTTATTGAACTGCTCAATATCAGGATTATTGTCGCAGTAGCTGAACAACTTAATTTGTTCATTAATAATTTGCACATATGTGTAAATTATCGAAGCCAAACACGAATAAATTGAGAAAATTGCACCATTAACAATACCCTTAAGCAAATAAACTGTTATGGCGTAAAATGATGCATATTCAAATTCTTCACCTAGATCGTAAGAGAGAATAACAGTTATAGTAAACATTACCGAAAAAACTATGTACGCGTAATAAAGTCTAATCGTATAGTCAAAAGATGTCTTTTGTGCCAAAGGCAAAATTTGGCTTTCCAAATTGTAAATTCTATTTATCACTTTGACATGACAAGCTCTAAGGAGTAACAGCCAAAGGAGGATAACCATATATGAAATTCCGGCAAAACCAATTTCGATCAATTCAAAAATGTTTCCGGTTACGTCGTATTCAATCCACTGGAACTCGGGAGCATGATCAAATATGTACCACATGCATACAATACCTACAACTTCATAAACTAACACTAGAATCACTGCTACCGTGGCATCAGACTTTATCCACTCTTTTATTTCTTTATTTTGGGCTGTGCACTTTGTAGGGAATAGTCCGAACAATTTGAGGATTTCAAGGAATAAGGGTAGACCCCGGAATGCGGTCATCGTCTGACAGATGATTTCCGAAATTGTTCAGTGGAACCATTCAACTAATTGCGTCCTCTACATGTTTCACCTCTTTATTTTGTAAACATATGAAGAGTCATTGAATGTAATGAACCAACTTCTCCCAGTATAAAGTGACATTCATGATGTAATTAATCGCAGGCGTGCAAGTAAGGGTTGAGTACAGTAAAACGGATTGTATCTACATAATTAATGCCCTCGAAGACGTTTTTTTTTTAACTTAAAGGCATTATGAATATATGGAAACGTATAAAAGACAATTAAATATCTAAATAAATATATCAACACATGAATCATGTAAAAATGTAAGTAGATAAACATTCAAAAATAGAATCGATCGACTCAGAAATTTTTACTGTCATATAGCGAAAGATTCATTGAAAAATGTCGTCACTACAGACTTGACAAAATTCCAAAATACTCAAAGTTTCTGGCTTCTTGGAATTATCTTCTACTTGACATACAGCGAAGCTCAGTAAAATAGAGCCAGGCACGGGAGCCACAGAGAAAAAAGCCGAAACGATGACGTTAGAATGCTATTCGAAATTATTTGTTTTCTAATACATACCTCAGTTCTAACAACATCTGAAATGTACCTTGAAATCCAGCTTAATCCGACAAAATCCGACCATTGCTGTTTGTTAATTCTAGTTGGAAAACGTCGAAACAACCAATTGTTTGTTCTAGCAACTCCAGTTTTTGAAGTATTAACTGTATTTACATGACCATACCAACCCAAATTATATAAATCTTTAAATTTAAATTCCTTTTCAAAGAAGAAGCATCAGTCTTAACAGCCAAAATTGCTTTTGTTATATCATTTGTTGTCGTGCTGCTACAGCCCTTTTCAGAACTAGGCCTCCCGTGTGTGACCACCTCCAATAGTCACGGGATATCGACCTCTACCTCGACTACTATTTGGGCAATTCGAGTAGCGGTTCACTATCCTTCTCAACCGAGTCCGACCAGTGTTTTCCGGGCTTTCTCGCAGGTCTTCACGCTCCTTTTTTTCCTACGTATACCTACCTAGGTATCCGACAAATGGATATTCATTCGCTCCTCGTGGTCAGACCACCACACCTTCCATAGTTCTACAATATTGAAGGCCTCTGGGTCCTCAAAAAAACCAGTTATATCTACCCTTTAAATATTGCGTTTAAACGTGTTAGTTTTGTGCGATAAGCATAATTAAAGCCTTTAAGGTTTCCTTTGGAAACTTATTGGATGTCTGGCGCACAAAATGTCTGTATGTGAAATCTGTGTTATGACGGTTATGAGTTGTCAAAAACAGGGCAAATTTTAGTCTTCGATCTTTCAAACCAATCAATTTTTTTGAATTCCAATCTGTAGAGGTATGGCGTGAGTATTACCGTAGTCACGATGAGTGTTGTTTCTGTGTTGAAAATATAACAAAAACCAACAGCTGTCCAACAAATGTAAATGTTGTACTCCACTCCAACATCAGGTGTGAGATCTGTAAATTAAAACTTCCAGGAGTCTATTTTCATCATTACCATCTATAACTAAATTTCTTTAAAACATGCGATGGTTAATTCAAAACGATCTTGCATGACGAAAATATCATGCCACCTTCTACCAATGTGGAGCAAGAATACCCCACAATAATATTACTCCTAAATAGGATAATGACTTTGATAACTGATTATTTCGCGTTGATGTTATGTTGGTTGATTACCTGTAATCCTGTTATCCTTGCTTCATATGTTTATATGTTTATAGCATAACTGAGCTCATAAGCCTTATCGTCGAGATGCGCCAAGAAAAATAATGGGTTTTATTTTATTTTGATTTTCACTTGTTTTTTGTTTTTCAAATTTGTAGTCTGCAATCCCATAACTGAGACCGAGATTCCGCGCACTGCCGCGGAAGGCTCGACTGGAACACTTGTTATTTCCTTTGTAAGTCGCTTCTGCATTACTTATTTGAGTTGGTATCTGCTACTGATATATTTAATTAGGCATATTTAATTTTGAATTATTCTGAGGATGTATTTAATCGTACGGAAAAGTCTTGGACATGTTGGTCACTACCTGATAACTTTCAAATATTTGGTCCAAGTGCTCTTTAAATTCTCTGCGTCTCTGGGGCATTTCTGGCGCATTTTTGTATTTCTAACGACAGATTGGCATGAGATGAACTCATGTCGCTTTATGTGGCTTCCTGCCGTAGGTGATTTGTAGTTTGGAGAAGATTCTGAAAGGTGATTGAAATTTGCCTGCATTCTATCGGGTAATAGATGCTTCGTCTAATAGCTGTATGGTGGTGTTTCAAAGGTGTTAGCGCCATTTCTTCCCTAGCTGCCCTCGGTTGCAGTTATAACACGGCTGGATGAAATCTCTGACACGCCAAATCACAGATTAAGTTGCTTTAATGCGCTATTGATTGTATAAAAATCCATCTATTATTCATCCTGTATGCATTGTATTATTTTTACACGAGAATTCATTTTTTCTAATTCAAAAAGAAAATCATCAATCTTACGCAAAACTTTCAAAAACAATGAAAAATTTCAAAAAATAAAAGCATTGCGTAAGATCTGAATAAGTTTCCAAAAAAAAAAAACATAATGTAAAACATCTTTGATGTGTCTTGGCGTAATTCATTCTGCCATGTCTTGAAATTCAATATGACGGATTGCGAATTTTTCTTGGATATTTGTTTGACACCCACCGTGATGCATGAACAACCGACGTCATTTGAGAGGACAGAAATTGAAAGGTGTCGCAATGGTTTATTAAAATAACATCCAAAACTATATTTAGTTTCGTTAATTTACTTTTTTCTAGTAATTTTATAACTAAGGATTAATTAAGACCCCGCCCAATTTTCGAATTGGGCGGGGTCTTAATTAATCCTTGGAATCCCTTGGAAAACAAGGGCTTCCGTCCTGGACATGTTGTGCTGAACGCTTTTAATTTTCCGATACTAAATAAACTCGAAAATGATTTTTTCTAGAAAAGTGAGTTTGATTTCTCGGAATTTCAACTTCCGAATGATAGATCGTTGATGCTAACAGATGACTGGTCTGATGATTCTCTTTTCTCAGCAATCAACACTCCATTTCCTTTCCCTGATCCACGTGAAATTGGTAAGTGATGGTGATCGATTAATTTTTGTTGAATGATCAAATGTCTTAATTTTTTTCTTAATGATCAGCAAGAGATGCCGGTAGAGCTGATTTCATACAACCAAGTCTTGGTCCATTACAGCCAAGTATTGATGATATAGATTTATCAACGTTTAGTGGTAAGCGACAATTTTTATATAATATTGGAAATATTTTACGTTATTTGGTCTTTCAGATCTTTTAAATTGCCGCCTGCCAACTGTCCCTGAAGAGGGTGGTGAAGATATGTTAAAGACTATAGATTTTTATCCAATCATGGGTATGTAAAACTTTAAATTTCCAGTAATCTGTTTTCGAAATCGCTAACCGTCCTTCGATAGGTTCTGAACGTATGGACTCTACAAATATGGAGGAGATTACGAACAATGCTCCGTCACACACGATGGATGCGACATCCTTACAAGATACCAGTATGCTAGAAGTGAATACTTTAGGATCAGCTATTAGATATACAGGAACAATGGAAATTGATCACAATCCCACTGGATTAATTGCAACATCTGATTTAGATAGTACCAATCGTATGATGAATTCATGTGATTATAGAAATCAAATGGTCGATACGAATGAGTCGAAAATCCAAAATTCTTTTTGTGTTAATACTTTTCCCATCAACACTACGTCCACCAATCAAAAGGAAAATTCATCGGCAATGCACACGAATATGAACCAAAATAGTGGACATAATAATAGTAACAATAATAATAATAATCGAAATATACTAATGGGTCGTATAACAAAGTCGAGGTGAGCTATAGAATTGTTTAATTCTTTATTTTCTTCGTTTATCATTATACAACCCGCCTTGGAATCCAGGAAGAAAATACACGCGAACAGTGTACAATAAATAAATTATTGCACAATCTTGAAACGTTCGAATACGGCAATAATGTTGTTTATTCACGTTTCAACATATAATTAAGTTTGATAAGCTGCCCGTTTATAAACAAGGCAATGATAGGTAGAATTATTGTTGAAAATTCAATGAAATTAATTCCACTTACATATAAACATGATATCTATAAAATTGACAAAACAATCCTCTCCAATATAGAGTTAGATAAATTTTGCAATTTGCAAAAAGTACAATGATCACAAAAGACCTGTGCATCCGGCAATTCAAAGACTTCCTGACTTTTGAATTGCAAATCTGATAAGTTCAGCTTTAATTGGTTGAAAGGCTGATTTTATTAAAATAAGTTCACACTTTTTCTCATGGACACACTACTTTAATGATAGTACGTTAATTTCAATAGGCTTGTTTGAAATAATATTTCACAATGACTTCTGAGGTGAGACCACATTAACATAGCCAAAAATTTGTCTTATAAAATAAGGTTCCTGCTAAGATAATTTGGTAAAATATTTTCCCTTTATCTGATACACGATTTTGTGTGTCTACATCTGACCCCATCCCTTTTGACGAGCACATGCAGTCAGCAGTTGATAACGATAGAGGACACTATTGTTGAAAATTGAATGAAATACAAGCCAAATTGAAGTCCAATGAACTGTCACTTCACACTATCATCACTTACTTTCAAAAAAAAAATTTTTTCCATGTAAAATTTAATAGCGAATCTACTTCGAGTTCCTTTTCAATTCATGAATTTGGTCTATTGTTTATGAACGCGGGCGATATCCTTTCCAGTGCTTGTTATCTATCAAAATGGTTGAGTTAACCCTAAATATAAGACTGGAGGCATTTCTTACAAGCAAGAGCTCAGCAAATAATAACTTTATGATTTCCAGAAAAATCAACTATGATAAAGCACAGCCGACAACACACCAAACGCTTCTATACCAACAAATGTTGGCCGAACAACAAGAGCAGCAACAACGTCAACACCAACAACAGCAACAGCAGCAACAACATACAAATCATCCACAAATGATGAATTCTATGCAATTTTCCCAACAGTTTTCAAATGCCTCTGTTCTAAGTGCGCCGGCGAACTTCTCATCGGAATCTTCGAATATTATAAGTGGACCAGAAATGAAAAGCTTCTCGTTTCCACAACAATCTCCTAATTTTCAAATAATGCATCAAAATTTAAATAATCCCTCGACCGACATTTTATCAATTTTAAATTCCGGCCAAGATACTTTCAAATCGAATTTAGTGCAACAGCATCAACCCCAACACACGTCTCCAAATTCAAATTCATATCGTTTCTATAATAATGTAACGACAACGGCAAATTTCAAGAAAGGAGCATCTACAGCTGGATACATAAATCTATCAGCTCCCACTGATATGCGGCAACATTCGCCACCTGGAAATGCCATTAATCAATACATGCCGAACCAACAGCAACAACAGCATCAAATTGTTCAACAGCAACAATTATCCCCAACTTCTCAGCAATTAGCATCTAAGGAAATGTACAGGTCTAACAGTCTCCCATTGAATTCTTCATTTCCCACACCAAAAGCGGACAATTTTGCCGTACCAAAATATCAAACTAAGACTGCACGTTCTCGAACTCGCAGCAATTCAGTGCAACAATCACTCGGCCAGGCAGCATCCTCGCTTCAACCTGCAATCAGTGAACCTATGCTTAATAAAAGTACTTTAGCGCAATTGCTAACGTCTAATAGTAAGTATACTTTTGTTTATACATGTTCTGATGTTATATACATCGAGCGTAGGGAAAACCTTCGAAGCAATCACTCTTTCACTCCTTGTCACTCGTCCATCATTCATCAACCGTCCAGAGTTGTAAAAAACTAGTTCGAAAACGTTTATCCTGTTTATCAAAGCCAACGATATCTTTTCTTTACAGATAATAATAAACTTGTGCCGAAGCAAAATACTTCAACAAGTGCCATAACGTCTCTTCCTCCGTCTGGCTATTCGCCAACGTATACTAGCTCTAGTAATATGCAACCGATAGTACAAACGCAACAATTAACACAGTCCTCGGTAATACAGCAACAACAACAACAACAACAACAGCAGCAGCAACACATATCCCCCACGCGAAGTGTTTCGTTACCACAAACGTCCATTCATCAGTCGTTATCAGATAATAAGGTAGCAAACGTAGGAAATCCACTTCAGCGAGTCTGAATTAATAATATTTGAACTTTAGATTTTTAATTTCTCTGGATCAAGTCTCACCCCGACTGCCAACTTTTCGCCTGAGTCGTTCCCGGAACCAGGATCTCCACTGTCACCAACTCGTGCTTCGAGTACGGCCAGTCAACTACGTTTTCCGCGCGACAATCAACGTCGCGCTGGCCACATCCACGCCGAACAAAAACGGCGTGGCAATATAAAGAATGGATTCGACATGCTGCATTCATTGATTCCGCAATTGCAACAGAATCCCAACCCAAAGGTAGGCCTTCATCTGAAAAATAATGAAACCTTCAATGAATTTACTTTGCCGCTTCTCAGCTTAGCAAAGCGGCTACTCTGCAAAAGGCCGCCGAATATATCAAGCAACTGAATGCCGAGCGAAATGCAATCAATGAAAAAATCGAGGCACTGCGTAAAGAAAGGGACGCTTTGAATAGTTCCTTGTTGTAAGTAAATTATTCGATGTTTGTCCAATAGGGTGAAATTTATTCTGATTTAATGTTGACTTTCAACCACTGATGCAGGCATCTACAATCCATTTTACCTGCCAACGGAGCCCCAGTATCCCGACAAAGAACCGAACGGGTCAAACAAATGTACTATAACTACGTCTGCAGCAAGGCGAAACGAAATTGGAAATTTTGGATTGTATCCTTTTTTAAAAAAAAAGTCTTTAGTTTTTACTTAATACGCAGAATAAACAAACCCATTAAATTTATTTTCCATAACTTCTGTCTAAAGCTTGGGTTGATTCTTGAACCCCTCATATCGTCCTACACGACCACTGTCTCAGTGGCAAGCATTGAAGAATTGCACCGAACAGCGCTCTTATGGGTTGACCAGCATTGCTCATTGGTTGAGCTCAGGCCTGGTAACGACTCTAACTCATCACGCCCCAACCCGTATCGCTTAACACATATTTTCGCTTCCTTTTCAGCTGTTTCAAATAAGCTACGGTACCTTTCGACAACTACAGACATCCTCTCCGACCCGCCAACTTCCTTAGAAGAAGAAGTACACAAGGCTATCAACAATACTAGTGGGGAGCATCCAAACTTAACAAGCTCTTAATCATAGTTTTTCTTAGTTATATCGTTACCGTTATGATTATTGGCGTTTAGCTTAATTTTCGTGCGATATCTTATTATTCATTCTTACGATAATTCTAAATTAATCTAATTATTTTATTTTTATGAAATTTTACTTCATTTTTTATTTGTTATTTCTTCATTTTCGGCACCAAACTTGTTCTTAGTTGGGTCGCGTTCAACTATTTAGTTTGTATTACGATTAAACGAAGAAATATGTTTCAAACACCCGCGACCAGAACGTACCGAAGTGTTTCAGTGCCTTAAATGTTTTAAGATACAAGAACGTCATCGTGGATATTTGCTGCCAATGTCTTGTCACAAACTAAGTTTTGATGTTAATTGTTTAGGCGACTAAGGAGATCATTATAAAGTTAATTCATTCTTTTTTCTATTGTTTTACGTTTACGTTCTAGGAGTAAAAGTAAATAAGGATTGTTTTGTAATTACTATCGTGAAAGCAAATACATGATTTTTTAATATATGACAAAAACTTGGTGGATTTTTTATTTCTTCCTGAAATTTGGGCGACTAAGAGGATATTTCGAGGCGAGTTAGGAGCTGTCACGAGCGCGGGAAGATTGTGATGAGGCAGAGTTTTCGTTGTCTTGTAAAACTTCGGAAGCTGCAGCAGGTGCTCACAAATTGGAGGCCAAGGCTAATAATGGACTGTAACGCAAAATCGGAAGCGACATTTTCAGGAATCTTTTAAATTATTTGGCATTCAGCATTCAGCAGAAAATATTCATATGAAAGCATAAACACCGCTAACACTTGAGTGGCCGGGGGCCAAATATTTTTAAGGCAAACGAACTTACACAGAGTGAAGAACATACCAACAATGTACTATCATCATTCTGGTTAGGAGAATATAGGAAGTAAAATCGTGCGATGTAATACAAGCGGAAATTCGAAGTGTGAACCAATGTTCCTACAAATGTGCAAATTTAAGCCTCTAACCTGACAAATTCACAATGCCGCCGTTAAAGAGAAGACGAAGCGTAGACCAACTTTGCGCCAAATATCAAAATTTCACGGAAGTTCAATTTAAAAATGAACGTGGAGACACCAAAGGCGATACCAAAGTAGTGATCCTTATTAATCATTTTGATTAATTTTACAAAAACTTACCTTACCAACCTTTAGTATCGAATTGCACGTCCTGAAGCACGCCTACAATGTCAGACAGTGATGAAAAGATTGTTCAAAACACTGCATTTAGCAAGAAAAGGCAATTTCCCTCTATTTCCATGAGCGAACATGCTACATTATTGCAGTTCTCGCCAAACGACAAATTCCCCCTTGTCCAGCTGTGAAGTTTTGATTTTTTCTCTAAATCTTAGTCACCTGTTTTATAAACATACAATGAACGTCACAAAATCCTGACCCCTCTCAGCTAACAGCAACGAAAAAGTTTTGTCAATAAAATGTCCAACAGCATTGAAGAAAGTTTCCCGAGTATATCGGATAAAAAAAAGATGGTGTCAATAACTCAAACGGATGACGAAGTGAAAATTGTTATAGATCTTGTTAGTCCGACGGGCAAAATCCCGGTCGTGGTCATCCTGAAGGATTATGTCAAGTTGAATTACCCACCAAATTTTTTCGAATCTTTTCTTTGTGGTGAAGTGCGCGAACAAGATTGTGTGTGTCGTTTTTTCAATAATCAAGCACGGATTTATCTGAAAAAGAAAGAAGTTGGCATATGGCCTCAAGTTCTTCAGAAGCTAACACGTGAGGAGGCAAACCAACGCAGAGCAGAGCTTTGCAAATCGATGACGGATCACACACAAAAAGAATCCAAAGAACGTAACGCACGATTCGATGCTGCGAAAAAGGAAAAACTTCAACACCAAATCGACCGGGAAATGTCGGTAAATGATAAAGTTACAGAATTCAAAAAAGCTGCTGTAGCCGAGGCTTTATCAAATTCTTCGCCGAAGTTAACACCTTCACGGTCGTCTATTTCATTCAGATCTACGCCCTCCCTGCGATCTGAACAATCCTTAAAATCTACGCCATCCTTGGCGTCGGTACAAACTGGAAAAAATTATGACTTGAAAAAAACTGTAAGTACTGCCAGCCTTCCAGGGAACAATGAAGTCAAGAAGAATTTTAAATATGCACCACCACAGCCAGTTAACAGCACGAGAAAAAGGGGAAAAATTGAAGTATCCTTCAGTAAATATGCCGCCTCAAATCCTCGGAGAGAATCTCAAGCAAATTTGTTTACTGACAATAAAAGTCCGGGTCCGACTATGCAAAGTAAATAAAAACTTGAATTTGCACTAGTTTTCAGCATTTTGAGAATTATATTTTCAATACTTTACGATAAAGTAACATAACGATTTACGCATGTAAAAAACCCAATGGGGATCTGAAACGGACCAACATAACTAAATTGTCGACCTCTGTCCCATATTTACTTTGATATTTGTACTTTATTCCACTTGACCGGAACGCCGGCCGAAGAGCGCTGTTTGTCAAACTTGCGGATGCGTACGAACAATATTGAAATAAAATTAAATACAGAATTTAACACTGTGCGTTTATTACAAGAAATGTTACGTTTGTATCATATAAAAAGGAAAATTGTGAGATAATAAATTTGTGATTGCACAGAATTGCGCCGCATTCATGCCACTCAGTTTGTTTTCGATTCTTCCAGCTGTTTGAATTGTATCAATATAACTAAATAGGTTGTAACAGCCGACACAATCTGTAAATAATGTAATTCACTAAATCAGTATAACCAGTTCGAGCTCCGTAAAAGGATCAAGAATACCTTGAACAATGTTGAATTGTCGATGACGAAAAATCCATATGCCGTGAACTTTGTTTCCTGTCTAATACTCTTGGTAAGAAATTTATCAATCTGCTCAGCAAATAAATCAAATTACAAACCCGACATGATAAAATATTACAAGATAAATTTACAATATTTTGATAGTCCTTTCCTTTTCCGTATGCCCTTGATAGAATCTCAGCTGTTTTCTTGGCCTGGAATAAAGAAAGAATTGTGTGTAAGTCATGGCACTTTGAATCAACTTTAAGAGACCAACGGCACCCTGTAATTGTAGAAATAATGCATTAAAACTACTGTTGTCATTTTTGCTATGCTACAATTTCCATAAGGACTCGTATATATGACTACCACAGGTGCACAGGCGAGAAGTATTCGTGGATTGCAGATGCATATCGCATTGTGTGATGGCCAATTGTTGGGGGAATAGTCCTCATCACGTTTTTTCCTGATGAACAAATCAAGGCCGCCCACAAGGGGGCAACACAGAAGGATAGGCCGCCCACTTGACTGGAGAGGAGAAGAACGCTGTGAACATGGAAAGAATTATTGGAATGCATTGCTTCCGTCATAAAGACTACTCTCCCCTTTATTGACTGAGGAACATTGGAGGAACACTCATGATTTCCTGACGAAGCTCCTCAGTGGGCACGAATATTATCAGTCGTACTTTTATAATTTAGGTAAATCCTCTGACCATCCGCTTTTCTTAAGGTCCGCATGTAGTGCTGTCACAACTTCATATGCAGCAAATGGTCCAAGCTTGAACTGAACCTTCCAGAAAGAATAGACGAGCTGGTTTCTGACGGTTTATTGGGCAAGATGCTGAACTTGCTGAAGCCGGAATCCGGCTTCACTTATTCGTTAATTCTCTTTCCCTCCCTGCATTCCGAAGATGTTTTCTTCCGAAGATGCCGCATGGGCTCTAAGAGACTAAGGAGTCCTAGTTCGGAAAAAGGTGAAAAACTGTCCCAAACAAGCGTAAGAATTATAAAGAGTGCTGCCGAGACGATATACAAGATTTGACCTATCAGGTCAACCCAAATGGCGCAGAACGAGAAGTCCAGCCTACATGCAGCAAAGAAGCATGCGGGGATCGGAAGAAATAAATGCCCGGGATCCAATCATCAACGCAATTAGCAACTAGGAATGAGTATGGAATAACACGCCTGTGAGTCACAAAGATTGAGTCTTGTCATTCCACGGGTTGCCTTAGTTTCCACTTAGCTGTAGCCCAAACGTGATACTCTTAACCTACATAAGCTCTTGTGGCAATCACACCTTACCTCCTGAGAGACACGGTCTCCAGCCATAGTGCATGCAATCATCAAAAACCAGAAAGCTGCAAACCAATTAATGCGAGCGATCAAAGATTCAAAATACGATTCTCTTATTTCCTGGATAAGGAAATATGCTTCGCAAGTTGATGTATAGATACCATATACAAAACAGATAAATGAAGTGGGACCATACGTGCTGGTCAGTTTCCTTACAATCTCATTAATGTGTCCAACTGAATTCAGAATATTCTGAAGTTCATTTACTCTTGGCTCACTATTATTCAAAGCTTTTAATGATAAGTTGAGTAATTTCAGCCGTTGTACAATTATTTCTAACAAACAAATAATTAAAAGCATATGTAGTGAATAAAGTATTAAAACTACTAAGTAGTAGAATAACACATAATATTGAACGTTACTAAACACTTCCGCGAAGAACGAATAAAAAAAAATCACTAGGAAAATCGAAAGCGCTATCATGTATTTCCTGGACACTACCTTGAGTTGATTCTCTTTCAGACAGACGATTTGGTGCAGTGATATTAATTCGTTCAAAATGGTTATTTGCTCCTTACTTTTAAACACGGATATGCATAATATAAGAATGGAAGTTGATAAACAGAGTGCTAATTCAATAAATTGATTAACTCTGTCGACTTCGAACCTGCTAACGACTAACGCGAAGTATACGTAACTTTGCGACGAAAAATAAACGTAAGCTAATGAATTGATGACCATGTAAAATGCTATTGTCACGATAAAATATTGGCACTTGGGAGCTCGTAACTCAAGGATATTACTCGATGTGTCCGTTCGACTTGAAAACCGAGGATACAAGCCAAACAGTTTAAGCAATGGAAGCAGGAAGTAAAGTTCTTCAAGAACCACCGCCTTATTATCGCCCATCATTTGTACTAAATATAAACAAAGTGAAGGAGGTAGAAAGGATATCACCCGCTTTCCGGAATCTATCATCATAACAGAATGTAAAAAATAAATGCATGAGATAAAAGTTAGCAAATAATTAACTTAATGCTACTTCATTTTTCTAAGTGCTTCTCTGATATGTGAAGTCCTTAAATCATATTATTTTAAAAGTTATTCGAAGGAATTATGCAGGATATTGATTCGCCTAGCCCTAATATGCCAGTCATTTACATTTCAGCTGTTCTGGTAGGTCCAAGTACGCACATGCGACACACCAGTTAGGCTTACAATAAAGACATCATGTACAGGACATAAAGGACACTGATACAGAAGAGTAAAAAATCGAATTCAAACATAGCTTATATATAGCACATTTATCAGTTGAATGATGATAGTTGGATGCATTTTACATGTTTAATGCTTAAAAATAAATTCGGGAAAAAATAGGAGGAATACTTGTGTTGTTCTTTTGTTCAGAATTTGGATGTTGGTATAGTTCGAAGTCAATCGATGAACCAAAGGACACGGGTAATACACAGTTTAAATTATAAAAGCTTACTCTGTGCCATTGAAAGTGATAATAGTTCGAAATTGAAGCATGGTGAATTTGGCTTTGCATTTCCTTAGAAATATGCCAGTTTATTTCCCAAATACCAACTTAAAAGCGACGAGTTTTCTAGAATTCATTTCCAATAGCGAAATTCGCTCAGTATAATGCGATTATCTAGCGACTTACAGGGAAGTAATTCAGCTGTAAATCCCTTTACAGGCGTAGCCCTTGCCATCAGTACATCAATATAGCACAAGTTTCCTACACTAGCATCATCCAAATTATTCATTTGGAGACCTCAACTTCATCGAAGGTCCGTTCAAATTCAAACTTACGAAACATGTCAAACTTTTTGTGCATTTTAATCTTTATGTTTATTTTTCTAATTTAGTGCATCTGAGTCGCAATAAGTCCTACCGCGGTATGCTATGATGACCGTCCTTAGAACCCTTCTTTCTAAAGCTTTCAAACTCAAAAATGTCTGAATCGCGACTGTCAGCTAGCTGTCAGTTTTAACATTCGCTGATAAGTTCGTGTATCCAACCCATTGGCATCCTTGTTCAGTGACAACTGCTTAGATCTAGTGGATGCCTACACATTATTGGTTGCCAATTGCCCTTGCTCAGTTCATTTTAGGTCTCGCCTTACTTGTTAGTCCAGGCACTGTCTGCATCAATTAACGACCAATTTGGAAGTACTCGTATTTCAATAAAATCTTACGGAGAGGCTGGACTCATGTTTGAACAACCGGGTACACAATTCGTCCCTCGGTTGGATCCCAAATCAAGGATGCTGAATGTCCGCCCTGCGGAGTTCAGTGTTCGAAATATTTTCCCTCCTCCTTTTGAATATTTTCGAGACCATCCCGTTGTTCGTCGGTGAGTCTGCTCGTCACCGTCTCCATTGGAATCGCGAGGAATGATTTTGATTGCACGTCACATGGCTGCATCTTATTCACCATCGATCCTTTGCTTGTTATGATCTAGTAATATCACTCTGGAGACGGCTTTGATGTGGAGATTGTTTGAGTCCATGCCCCATAAATCTCATTGATAAACTACGCTAGACCAAACTCTCCGTTTAATGATTTTATCATAGATTTGTAGACTAACAGAAGTCTCTGCCTTCCATGATCAAGGGTGGATTTTTGCATCATGATCATGATCAAGAATGGATTTCAGCTATGCTTAAATAATGAGTAACATATTCTCATTATTACATATTATATAATATATCTCATTATTACATATCCAGAGGACAGATTCTCCTGTGAGCTCCAGCTCACAGGAGAAGTCCTCTGTCCTTTGGATCTTCTCTCTCTCCTCTGGATATCTGTCGTAATATAGACCTAATGTTATCAACAATCCTAGCAAATAATGGAAATCATTTCAAAACATTGCCCTTGGATTGGATGAATGAAAAGGCAATCATAAATTAAATAAATCTCACTTTGGATGACTATAAAGGACAACATAATAATAAAAGTTAAAATGGGGCAATGTTTAGTAGCTGCGTAGGGACTATCCTATCTCAGTAAAATGACTCCTTCATTCTGGCCTTTCGTATTGTATGATAGTTAATTTTTCAATCATGAAATATTTGCCATCCTCACCAACCATATTATAATACAGGTTTATTGTAAAAATTATGGTATTTTCCAGTTAAACCAGCGATTTCAACCATTGGAAAGCAAATTCAAGGAACTGAATGTAGATTACCTGAGATAAAACGTCCCCACAAACAATGGCTAATTTGGCGATGAACATCAATTGAATTGTGATCCATAAATAATGACCGTATAAGACTCCTCTCGTTACAGTATCCCAGCTTCCATATATAGTATAGATCTCGGTGGTGGATGTAATGAACGAGTAAGTGATAGTTATTAAAATACTGAACCCGTAACACAACTCAACATCCCTGTAAAGTTCAATCGCACATTCGTGCAAATGGATGAGCCTGTTTAAGTCCTCGAAACTGCAATCGTCGGTTAAATTTCCCTCTAATCTATTGTTTATGCACTTTAGACGTGACGCAACTACTGAACAAATGCATCCAATGAAAACGATCAACATTAGACACAGTAATAATTGGTTGTTGTAAACAAACAGAAGGAGTATAAAAGTCAAGGGATCCGAAACGAAGCTAATATTCCATATGAACTGCGTAATGAACACGCTACAACTGAAGAAGGAAAACACGAAATACAAATTGCACTTTAATTTGAAAGTTGGCTTGCAAGCCTTCGCCACTGCACTATCAAATCTGATTAGCGCTTTCAGAACTTCCAACTGATGACTCTCGTTAAGGATACAACTTGTGATGACTGCAAATGTGCTGATGGTACACGCAAGCATTTCCGCACTTTGGTTCAGATTGTCCACTTCGAAGGAATTGCTCCAAACGTTCATAGTTTTGGTGTTTAAGGCCACATAACTAATAGCTACCAATTCACCGATCCAAAGGAAGGATCTTGCCAATATCGTATGAAGTTTCAAAAACTTTGACGGAAGCACATGAAGAGAAGCTTCTGTGTAGTGAAACTTGGGTAAAAGTCCCGCTATCTGCAAGTAATAAATAGGATACCGGAGACTTTCTGAAGCTGAACGTTCAAGCATTCTTGCTTGTAAAAAGATACATTCTCGTCAGAAATGGATTGTTGCTGTAGAAATTAAAGAACGATGAAGAATAAAGTGGGATAAGTAATTAATTCAATTTCAGAATGGCGCTGCTATGAAAGGAATGTCAATAACGCCCGATATAAAGGCATCCATTACGTTAATCGATGCCATAAGTCAGACTAATACTTATTCCTATACGCGTAGAGAAATATTTAATTCATCAATATGCAAGGAAAAACATCAACTGTTTCACGTTTGCTTTTGATACTCGTGGATATACCAAAATTAAATTGCAGTTAAATTTTTTACCATGTCAACAATTCAATATTTTATTGAAATTCTCAATAATGAGGCGATAAAGGAGAAGCCGCGAAAAAATTCCAACCCACACGAGTTTATTTCTAGCATCGATTAAATTATGAGAAAAGCGTTTTCCTTTTCCTTCAAGGAGGTACTCGTAACAGTATCGAAAATCTTAACTTCTATAATTTCCACCATCCTTAATTGAAAATGAGGCCAACCTTAGGATGGTGCTCACAAGTTTTCTTAGGATGTAGTCAGGATCAAAACGGGTTTTGATTTGATGTGAATCGATTGATTGAGTTTCCGCCTCAAGATCGATACAGCAAATCTAGGCGCTACACCACTCCTTCTACTACCACTTCTACTAATACTACTTTTACTACCTCAACTATAACTACTACTAGTAGTACTACTACTATTAACTACTACTACCAAATAACTGCTACTACTTCTACTACTACTACCGCTGCTGCTGCTACTGCTACTGCTACTATGTACTACTCCTTCTAATGTTTCGAGCGTAATTGAAAAACGCAATATCATTCCTTCCTATGTTGAATTTATTCATTAGAAATTCATTTGTTTAACGTGAAAATAAGGTCAGGACAGGACTCAGCCCTGTTCGATAAACATCATTTTACCTGGGAAACCACTTCGCAACAGTCAATACAAAGTTTTCCAATAAATGCAACTTGAATGAAGATCCAATTGAAGTGGCCGAAATTTAGTTTTTTTATATTTGTTTGTAAGAGTCCAATGACCAGGAAAATTTCCGACGTTACCGTATGAAATGAATATGCGATGGTTGTCAGGACACTAAAACCGTAGCACGAACTAACGTCCGAGAAAATTTCACAAATTCTTTCAAACAAATATATGAAATTATTGAAATCTTCACATTGACCACATTTTTGCCGAGTTAAACTCTCCAGACTAGTATTAAGGATTGTCAGTTGCGACAATATAATCACACATAAAATGTCCACGAACACAATTACCACCAAACAAATCATTAGTTGCGTGTAATAAATAAATATCAATACTAAAAGGGTGAAATAAGAACTGGATGCCAAGTAAGTGTTGAAACCGAATTGCGCCATAAATGCAAGGAGCGATACGAGTGCAAATAGGAAGTATGGCCGGCATCTGAGTGTTAAATGATGTTCACACAATATTTCAATTGTTTTCTCAATTCGTAATATTTTCTGCAATATTGCGAGCTGATCTTCAGACTTCACAGCACAATTCAAAATCACGAAAATTGTATTCACAATACAGAGAACGGCCTCGGCACATTGATTTAAGTTATCCGTTTGATATCCTGTTTGCCAAATGCTCAATACTTGCGTTCCTCTTATCAACAAATAAAGTGAGAAAACTTGTCCTATCAAAAGAAATAGAACGATAAGGTATGTATAACGCTTTGAAAAAACGGTTCTGTGGCAAGGTGGTAACAACCCTTCGAATTGCAAAAGCATAATTGGGTAGCAAAGAGATTGCCGCGCTGTGCTCTCTGAAAATACCATTCTAACTTCTGGGATGGAAAATTTTTCCTTTATCCTTTTGTAGGGGAAGTCTTTGTCATTGCAACGTCATTTGTTTTCAAAGCAAAGTTTTGTTTATAAATCAATCAACCATTGAAAGTAATGTTTGGAAGAGATAGCTAGAATGATTTTCAAAATTGCATTATGACGTCGGTGTACCGTTTTGGAAGGGTGATGAACAAGCAATCACAGCGACAATATAAAACAATAGTCATGGTCCCCAGGGTTATTTATTTTGCAGCGAAGTTGTCGTATAGGTTAATATAATTACTCCTGTTTAAGACCCCAAGTACATTCTCGAAGAGATCGTTAACTTGCGAAATAACTGCAGGTCACTTCACTATCATCCTCGATCTCCTTATCACAAAAATTTTCATTGAACCGAAGGACGAGGTACAAGTCAGTAGGAGCTAGATTTTGGGAATAGAGCTTTAGGTTTGTGTGTTAGCAAGACGGCTTAGTGAAACAGGACTTTCCCCAGCAGCTTTCTTCACCTTTTTTCTTCGCTCTTTACCAAAGATTTCCCCAGCACCCCAGATTATTATTTCACTACTGTTCTTGGTTGACCTTAAAATGAAATTGTTTCACGGTGCATCCATTGTACTAAATCGGACTAAAAAGTTATTTCTGATACTCTAGCTTGGTACTTTTCAAGACTGGGATTGAAAATAATAACCCGTTTCCTCTTTTACGCCTCGTTGGACATTCTCGCCTGCCGAGCATCCGTGTGAAACCTGTGAACTTCAGCTTAAACCCTAATGGTCATTTGTTGAGTTGCCAAGACTAGATTTTAAATTCAAGCCAGGAAAGAACACTCAATCGAGAATAAAATCCGAGCGACTTGACTGAGAAGTAAGATTAATGGAATTTAGGGGCGTAAATAGTTGAGAATGTCGCTAAGAACTTTAACGGGTGCTTTGTAATTGAAGTGGTTCACACACTTGGCATAGTCCTGCAAAACAAAAACGAAATTTGAGCATACAGAAGGTCCGGGCTAGATGTGCTAAATTCGAATGCAGAGAGAGTATATCACTGCCAACACTAAACACACTAAAATTTTTATGCTGATTCAGAGGCGCATATCAACCAAAATCCCGTCGAATTTGAGCATTGACTCAGTTAAAAGTAAGGAGGCTGCTCGTTGCATGGGTATAGCAATAGACACCAATGTGATCCTCTTGAATTATATTCCCAAAGTATTCGCTATAGCCATCAGCGAAGTGAAGTCTCAAAGTTGGGTTATCGAAAGTATAAGGAACTCTCTGGGAACCGTTCTCCATCGTTTTTATCAAAACGACAAACTTCTTATTATTCATTGAAACGATAGGGATACCAAACGATACCAAAAATATGTCGTTGTTAACGTTCTTCCTTCATGCAGAGGCCTTATTTTGAAGTTGATCCTGTTTGAACCAATGCTGAGATAAGTTGAAGTATGAAATGCTACGGCTGAGTTTTTTGAAAGCGTCCTCAGACAACTACGCGATGTATTGTCCCTGGTGAACAGATAATAGAAGGATCAAAACGACCAAAATCGATAGCCTATATTTTAGCTGTTTGTGTTTGTTGACAGGTATCTTTAAAGTCTTCACCTTAAAGCAACGCACTAGAGGACCCTTTATTTTTAACATTCTTAATAAGAAACTCACGAGAATTGCTTCAAAATGAGGAGTTTTGTTTCAGGGAATGATTTTAGCGGGTGGTAGTTCTACATCGAGAATGTGTTTGAAAATTCAGTTGAAATTGATTTTAGCTCTATTAATAGGGCGAAATTACTTGCCCCCGTTAGCACTAGTTGACTTGTTTTTTGTCAGCATTTAGACCAGATACAAACTGAATGGGGTCATCAACTTCTCGGGTTTAAGTCATTTTCAAGTCAACCAGGAGGAAAATCAATCCGTATGTAGAAAATTATATTCCAAGCTATGATTAAACTGTCCACCCAACAAGGAAAAATACTTCAAACAATATTTGTCGTTCTAAAGTACTTTCTCGAGCGTAAACAATAGTGTATGAGTGCAAATAGATACGACCCGGAGGACCACCGACCACCCTTTTAGTGGGAAAAAAGAAGATATTTGTGATTATATACATGATTATATATATGATTATTATATATGATTACAGTTGAAAAAAAAACCTTTAGAAATATCCTGCATTCGAATCTTCGCATGAAAAAAATCGGTTCAAAATGGTTTTATAAAATGCTCACGCTAATGAAGGAGACATCTTGGCAACTTTCGACTATAGTGATACAAAAAGCAATATTTTTTACGAAGTCAATTTTTTTTAAATAAATTTTAAGATAGAAACCAGTTAAAACTGACATACAAAGAAAAAAAAATCATATTTTCAAATTTTCAACAAAATATTTTCCTAATTTATTTTAAGCTCCTCCGCGTGTTTTCACATCAATTATTACTGAGAAGTCTACTCTTAACTTAAGACTTGAAATGCTCAAAGTATCCTGCGATCACCTTTTTCAAATATATTGAATCAAATGTTTACCTGTGCTACAATCTCCCCGCAATTGATAGAGAATCGCCCGATTGGATATAATTGGCAGAATATCCAGTGGAAATTGTGAAATTTCAGATTCTTAATGCCTCCTTCGGCCATTCGGAAAACCGCATATGTTTCGCTACTGGCAGTGTAAAAGGAATAACAAATCATCAGCAAACAACTAAGACCGTAGCATGAACTGATGTCCCGAAATAATTGGCAAATATTTTCATTTAAATTAATAAGATTATAAAATTCGTCATAATTATGGCATTTGTTGCTTAAATTATTCTCTATAAACGAGTTAATGAGCTTGAGGCGTGACGCCAATAGTAAGCAAAGGCTGTCTATAAACACAACAAGTATCACACAAACAGTCATTTGAGTGCTGTAAACGAAAAACAACATTGTCAAGACCATCGGCTTGGATAAAGGATATATGCGTTCTAAAAATAACACCGTGAATGCCGTACATGCCGTTAACAGAAGAACGAAATATATTCGACATTTCAACTTGAAATCTAACTTGTGAAATTTTTCAAGTTCAGTATCGATTTGAATGATCCGTCCGATAAGATCCACTTGCAACTTATGCTTCAAAAAACAATTCAGGATCACAAACAATGTACACACTACACACAGTAACGTTTCTGCGTTCTGGTTGTAATTAACCGTCCGAATATTTGATTGCCACACGTTCAGCGCTCCTGTATCAATGAGCATCAGATAAAGGACAAAAAATTCACCAAAAATTAAGGAACCAATCGCAATGAATGTGTATCCCTTCGCCAGCGTCGATCTGTGAATTCGAAAACCATTTGATTGTGAAGAATACGTGGGAATAATTCCTTGAAACTGTAGAAAAGGAATAATTATCTGGAGAGTTTCGCGTGCCGTGCTCTCAGATAGTAACATTCTTTTTCTAGATGTTAAACTAAATATCTACACTTCTCATCCACATTCCCGTTCAAAAACGACAATCCAATTTCGGATTACGAAATAATTCATAGATTGATTCAATCATCACAACGTTATTATGAAGAATAACACTGAGTCCATCAAATTAATTTCATTTTTTTCACGCTATGCTCACCCACCCAGAAATTATGGCGCGTACCATCAGGATCACGAGAATTACGATATTTGAGTGTCGATTAAAGTCACATCAATATTTCATCCCAGTTTTTCTATTAAAAACCTATTTATATCCAATTGAGTTTCAAATCAGCCCAATTAATGACGCTCATTCCCATTCTACGCAGGAAATCGGATAATCCTTCAATACCAAAAGACACAGCACATCTGGTTAGGATTAGGTTGGACCAACAGTATTCTCACTCCTTTTTATCTTGAGTGCAAATCAAGGTAAATAAGAGAACTCTTTAGTGATTTTTGACCAAAAGTAAGCAACGTAACCTTATAAGCACAGAGAGAGAAAGAGAAAGAATGAGAGGGAGAGAACAGTTAACCTTAACACCACTCATACTTCGAACGAACTTCTGATCGAACGGTGTTCGTCCAAAATAAATGGACTTTCTTTGGATCAGTGAATTTTCTCTCATTTTTACTTAAAATAAGATTAACACTCTCAAAGTTTCAAATACAAATGAAAATCTACTTGCCTGGGCGCATCATGTCTGGTTTTTCATTATGCTCACAGGACGTATCACAAGCCCATTCTAAACTTCTGACCTAGCAAGTCTAGGTCTCAATCCAGCCACTTTAATCTCGAAGCTCCTTATTCCTATCAAGACCCGCTTGTGAATCATTGTTGAATCTGAATCTTTCAATCGGAAGTTCAGTTGTGAGTACAATAGTGGTTGTCTTCGACACATGAAGAAATTTCAGACCATTGAATGGCTTGACAGGTAACCTTATTTTTTCGACTTAAATCGTACATTATTCCCTAAAAGGTATTTTGCTATCTAAGCAATGGAAGTTTGCTATGCTTGATTTTTCATGCCCACAATAATTTCAACTTTTTATGATACGAGAGCTTGTTTAATAGATAGACAAAAGGGATATTAAATGGGCAAAAAATGTTGCCTAGTGGACGGATAAGTTTGAGTCTAGTCCGTTTCCTGCAGCTCGGAGACAACGAAAGTCGGAATACAAGATCAAGAAGCCGTTTTCGAGGATAAGGATAGCATTTCGAATTGGTTTCGTCTTTTGTCTTCCTCCTTCTGTTAGGCATCCAGCAATGGCGAACAGTCTTAACCAGGTCAGAGGTCTTAATCAGGTCTTAATCGGGTCACAAATGTTATTCTTAACAGAACATTTCTTTCTCAGGTTTCTTCTTTTTATTTAAACAAAGATTGGTAAAAAAGGGACAGTAAATTCAGTTGTATTCATTTAAAATTGCAATTACCTCATTTTTGACCTTCGCGGCACTTGCAGATATTAATAATATGAACAACATATTCGCATAAATCCAATATGAATTGAATATGTGAAAATTTTTGAAGAGGCTGCGATCCCAATACGAGTAAATAACGAATGCACTTTTTGTTATTGAATAGAAGCTGCGCACCAAATTGATAAGGACTATCACACTATAATTGATATCTACACTATAAACTGTATCGCGTACTCTCTCATTCAATTCCAATAATCCAAGCAAATCGTCCGTGTTTGAACAGTGCTTAAGCATTTTTTCTTCAAGGAGATTATTAATACTCTCGAATTGAGATCCTAACAATTCAAAGATACACCTCGTGTACAAAATAACACTTTTGCAAAATATTGTCTCGCTGACAAATATAAAAAATACGAGAACTTTTACTAAATTCACATCCCCTGAGTGAAATACCATGAAGAACGTCACGCCCGAGTAACAATAAACATGTACCATCCCGATGATTGATATCAAATTACATTTGGGACTTGCTTCCCTGGCCAAATCCTTATTAATATGAATAATTGCGTTCAACACTTTTAACTGACCATCGCACCGAAAATGGCAAATCAAGCATACGATCATCGAACCTACTAGGGAGCTCAAAGCTTCTCCCACCATGTTTAAATTAAGCGTTTCCGATGTTGTGTACCAAATACTCAAAAGACTGAAATTCCCAAGGATCAAATATAAACACACAAATCCCAATGATTCTATTAGTACCAAACATAAGCTCCTATACATTTCACTCCAGCCTTTGCCATAAATTTTGCTTTCTTGTGAATTGAAACGAAACCACGGAAAGAGTCCGAGAACTTGCAGTGTGAACAAACATAACAACAAGTCCTTTGAAAGTATTGTGCGATACATAATTACATTAATCGGCAATGGTACTGACGATTTTACTGACTGATTCTATTTTAATGCAAAATTAAAACATGCAACTCTGCATAATCGACTAATACGCTAATGGACGATCTATCAGCTACGCCTCAGAATATCCCTAATGATGACTATGAATAGTGAATTCCTTTCTTGTAAAACTAATCGACAAGTGTTGGAAGTAACTAATAATTGAAATTGTCTCACCGTGCCAATGGTTTCGATAAGAGAAAATGTGTATCATAAATGAAAACTTGCGTGCTTACCTCTTCTGACACGCCTCCGCAGTAATACGAGTATGCACTCACCGCAGAGCAAAGCAGGACTCCCCAAAATAGCGAGAAAATATAAAGTTCACTAATTATTCCTTTATTCGCGTGAATGTAAAGTGAGATGAATAGATAGCTCTGGTTCAGAAGCGACAGGAACACAAATGAAAGTTGAAACAAAATAGCAAGTGCTGATGCTTCATTGTGATCCTGACAGCATTTTCTCAACTTGTAATACAGAATGAAGAGTTTAGGTAACATTTTCAAAGGGCAAGTGCTTTTCGATTCATTTCGCAAAATATATTCTACACATAAATTCAGGAATTTAAACCGATGGTAGATCTCCCGAACGACGATAATGAGAAATAACATGTAGTGACATCCGATCGTCACCTCGAACATATAAATACTTGAGACTACCAATCTGTTTGACAAAGACACGCTTTTAATTGAAACCGTGAATTGACCGAGGATCAAATATGCCTCGGAAACTATAATACAAAAAGAAATTCTTTTGAATGTCTCTTGGCGAACACGAAAACGAACTTCGAAATCCCTAAGTATATCGCGATCGACTTCATTGATAGTGTTCAAGACCTCTAGTGTCTTTTTGTAGTTTAAAATGCAAGATATCAATATGAAGCAGTAGGATATTACGCAGGAGAACTTTTCGGTGAGCTGATGGATGTTATTCATGGGGCTTTGAGTGCAAATCAACAAATAATTTTCAGCATACAGAGCCATATCCTGCGTATACCATATCGAAATGGTCTCAATAAAAATGATCACTAGGAATGAGTAGAGCAGACTAAATCGAACTATTTCCACGCGATTCAACTCGCGGCTATAAGTTAACCATGGAATCGTTCCAACTAATTTCGGGATCAACAGCAACCCTTGAAATTCTTGTAGGAAATACATGGGTAAACTAACGGAGAAACTGAGCACTACTATTACCAGTCGCAGTCCTTAATATAAAGTCAGTGTGTCAATTGATTTTCAATTGGTTATCTTTTGAAGCAGGCAATCCAAATGTTTTTTTTTGTTAGCATATAATGCTCCGATGCCCTTAATTGCTAATGGCATTTTCCACTATTGCACATGCAATTTACTTTTAATTATGAAGAGCTAATTTCAATATAACTAAGGACTATATTGAAACTGCATATAACAATTTGATGTTAGTTGTGAAACAAACTTACTTCCTCTACGATAAGCTTGACACTTCCGGATTGCCAAGTAGGAGATAAAGGACAACAGGAGGTAAAGAAAATAAATTTAAAATTAAAAGTAAAATTCAAAAAATTTAAAACATATTTCAAAAACTATACAATTAACTTTAATTTAAAAATTAAAATTTAACTTAAAGATTCAGTATTGTTGTCGGCATTTCGAAGTCATTCTTTTCAAATTCAGTTACTGATACAAGCACTTTGATAAGCAAATATCCTGGATATCAATTCATTTACAGCGTATCGTGAAAATAACCAATTCTATATAAAGAACATACGGATTGAAGACAGTACGGATTGCACAGTTTTGAAAATGATCTCGGATAGTCATTTTTATATTATCCTGGTTTGTGGTAAATCGATAATTTCCTCAGTTCTCGTGAATATGTGTGGTGACGATAAGACAATTTGGTAATTGGTATTATCTATATAATTTATATATATATATATTTTTATAAATATTTGTATAAATATTGGTATATATATAATTTGGTAAGTAATCGTTTTGATTTTGGCACATAGCCAAGCAATTTTCCAAATTTATTGTTTTTGTTTTTAAGTTAGTGCACCGAGTCGTTAGGAGTTTTATTGCTTACCGATTTACAGTGGACTCATTTGGCTTTTCACACGTACAGTTCTGCAACCGATTCCTACGATCAACTTTGATATGGAGTCTGCCAGAAGTTTCAGGAGCTACTTATAGTGGAACTCACCGTGTCGACTGCACTTTAAATCTGAAAAACACTCTGACTGATCCTTCAGCTAAGGAGTTGAAGCGACGCGATCCGCCAAGGCAAGAAACTGTAGGATAAAAGTTCAGGTGACAAGACGAGTGCTGAATTCCAAATGGGTTTTGGCACCACATGATCAACTTTTGACCAAGTGCTTCAAGCTAGCCCAAGACTAGAACACATTCAGGGTTCGACATAGACTTGCATCAATCAATGATTGTTTATCATCCGGACTTCTAAATCACTGTAAAATGTAACCCTCTCACAAGAAAGACTTCACAGGACACAAGAGCGCCAGTGAGAATCTACACCAATTTGACAGAACTTTTTGGTACCAACTTTAGATTGAAGCTCGGTCATCGAGCAACTACTGACAAACCCTACAACAAATCCCTTTTAATCGGGACTGGACTTACTTCTACATCATACACAGTGAAATTTATAAATTATCGGCTTTAATTGTGACGATGTGACATAAAATCGAACGGCACTAACAGTCTCTAGAAATGTATGTCCATATAAAAGGATGTATATAGGTAATAACGTCGATAAATTTCATCACGCAATACATATCAGTTCTGTAAACCAGCCACTGGGATGTTTCCACTTGCTTACGATGTTTAATTTTAATGCTCTCTGTCTTACATGAGTTTGCTTTATCGCACATGGAGAATTCATTTCAGTTTCTTTGTAATGCTCTCGGAGAGTGTTAGTGCTTCTTATAGGTTACTCTATGGTAAAGTGACACACTGGCCACTATCCTCATCAGAGCACTCAACATCGACACCAGACGAACACCGCTTTAGAGGTCCAGTAACGTCGATTATACAGAGAATCTAGCTCCTCATAAGACGTCTTATTCGGTTCTGACGGTGGCAGGGCGTGCAAAAATCCGTGACCATTGAGACTTACGCAAGCATTCGGACCAATGCTGGACATACACGGTATCTGCATCAGTTGTACGTAATCCCCAAAGTCTCTAAATTTATGAAGCCCCAGGAAATTCTGGTAGACAGGACACTTGCAGCGGCTACCAATAAGTTAGTGGTTACTGGATAGTATATACGGATACCGATATGATGGTGGCTGCGAGAACCGAAGACCAGGAACAAGGACAAACAATATTACGATACTGCTCTTAGCAAATTTATACTGACCTGACGGAAGGATAAAAATCTCTAAAATCGATCTGTTCATGTTTGTAATGTACTTACCTCACCAGAAGTACTCCCGCAATAGTATGATAGAACAGCTACTAGTAAAACCTGCACTAAAATCCAAATTGTCGAAAGGACAATCATGTACGTTTTGAAATAGGTGTCGATTGGAGCACTATACGTCACAAAGATAACATAACTTTGATTTGTAACTGTATAGAACATATATGCCATATAGAGCAGCAAATTTATGCCCGTCCCCTCATTCACACACTCGCAAACGTTTCGAAGTTTGTAGTATAGCACGAAGAGAATTCGCAGCTGCTGCAAATTACTACTTCCATTCGGATTTTGAGTAAGTTGGCGTGTTGTGTTGTTAACAAACTCCAACCTCTTCATTATCACCCTTATAATAGAGGTGAGCATCATGGTAAACGAACTGGAAATAATGAATTGTATTAAATAGCACCACAGGAGAATTTGCTGATCTTGTGAGGAGTATCCTTTCAGAGAAATGTAACTATAAGAGAAGATAAGCGCCATGAAAAATAATATCAAATACAGCCAGGTAAGTTGTCTGTTATCGATCCTCAAATAGGCTCTAAAGTTTAAGTTGATTTCCTTGTCGATCCGAATGATACCGTTGAGCGTTTCAATGTATTTTGTGTAGTTTTTCAAGCACATCAAAAGGACACCACAATATGAGAATATGCTCAGAATTATTTCGAACAGTTGATTTAAACTGTTTGTTTCACTTGTGCTAGAGAGTCCTGAATATTGGCTCGTGTTTTTTAAAATGTCGTAGAGAAAGTAGAATGAAGTAAACTCCAATGCACACACGATAATTGCTGAATAAACCCAACCCGACTTTTCAATTAAAACTTCACCCGTTTTTTCGTGAGCTACATAGAAGGGACTTGTTCCTGTTATTTTAGATATTGTCGATATTATTTGTAAATCTTTTAAAAATCCCATTCTTTGTCGGTTTTTTTATTTTATTTTTC
The DNA here is from genome assembly GCA_954870665.1 of Stratiomys singularior. Taxonomy (NCBI): domain Eukaryota; kingdom Metazoa; phylum Arthropoda; class Insecta; order Diptera; family Stratiomyidae; genus Stratiomys; species Stratiomys singularior. Next base: position 3,189,958 of record OX940881.1, on the reverse strand, counting down.
AATGAATATAACTCGATTCAGTTGATATAATACACTCAAAAGCGTTTCTACACTGCTGGGATGGAAGCAAACAACGCATGAACTATTATCGATGTCTTAAGATAGGATAATGCTGACATGTTATTTTTGTAATGGATATTAATCAACTTAATGGAGAATGTTTATCATATCGCAATCCATTAGAGCTCATGCACCGGCAATACTCATAAAATGTTCATCCATTAGTTGATCCAATGTTGTGGAGGCGATTTTTTAACAAAACATAGTTCAGTTTATAAAAAAAAAATAGTTTAGAAGGGTTAAGTGCGTTGGCTTCGGAATGAAATAAAATAATATTCAATGAATGTTTACTCCTTTTATCACCATTAGATTTCCCATTCCCATAAACCTCAATAATTGTTGAACACCTGAATGAGACAAGGAGTAAATATATTTACTCCTTGGATATATTTTTCGTAATATTTTTTGTATTTTTATTGTTCGTTGTTTTATTTTATTATGTTTTTACTCTTTCTTTACGAAGCTACTGGAACTGATCATTTAATTCAAACCCCCTTTATCTCTATATGATTTATAGGGATGATTACCCAATACATTTTAATCGCTCTTCAAATAAAACATTGAATTTGATAAAGTAGTGAAGTATAGAAGTCGCAATAAGCAATGGAAAATCCAGATCATTAGAAGACGCAAGGGAGGCCGCGTCTGTACCTGTGAGCCCAAACTCGTTACTGCAATCAAACGACCTTACGCCAAGATAGTTAGTTAGTTAGTTCATAGAAACCTAATTTAACCTGCTTTAAAAAAAATCAATTGGAATGAACGAGAATCCTTTAGATTTCGATAGCCTTTTTCAATGAAATGTCACAAAAAGGTGATGTGATGCAACTTCAAATAGACATTCCAAATCAAAGTGACTTCTATGAAACACTTTGCTAGGTCTCTTATAGAATGAAACTTGTAAAGTTATTACAAAGTTTGAATAAGCTCAGGAAGTAATTAATCTCCGTTCCATGACCACAGCATACCTACCAACAAACGCTAACACCCCTGTGGGTGTCATAAAGAAAGAGATGTGCATGTTCCGTGTAGTGTGAATATTAAACGATGCAGGCTTTCGGCTCACCTTTATCGCTGCCTTTTCAAAGTTAAATGGACATAGGTGGGGGATTTACGTACGTATGAAAATTCCACTATGGAATTTTACACTTCATTTATAATTTATGGACGAAATACTAACAGAATACTAACGCAAACATCCTGTCTCCAACTGTTTTCTTTTGAGGTTCGAAGACATTTGGAATAAATCAATCGAAATCCGTTCAATTGAACATTTTCTATAATTTTTGGCGCTTTTCAGTCGCTAGACTCTGACTAAAATAACTAAAAAACTTTCCTCTTACAAAACGCTTCACCTACCCGCGAATGACAGTTTCCAACCCACCACTTTGTTTACTCTGACTTAATAGTTTACTGATTGCTTAGTTACAACCATAGTAAACGAATTATGGACTACAATCCTGAATTATTTGTCAATCCTTTATTTGAGTTTCTCCGCTCTTTGCTTCCCCTGGCAATCTTTCCGCATTGGCGAAGCGATCCTGAAAAAAGTCAGGATCGCTTCGCCTGAGAAAGTCAGGATCTCCCCCAGCTGTGCTACGTTTTGAGCCCCAACACGTGTACCCAATTTATCACTTTCTAATCAAGTGTAATATGTGGTTCACCACGTTTTCTTAGATATGGGCACATACTCGACTCCAACTATCCACGTTTCAGATAGGAAAATGCAAACAAATTGCTAAAATTACTTTTTTCAAAATAGAAAATCCCACGTTAAAAACCCATCTTCTACTGAAATCAAAGGGCGGGAGCTGGTCGACTACAGGTACAGGAAATTGTATGACATACTTCTCTACTGTCTCCATGCTGAGACAGAAGAACCAACTCTTTATCACGAGCGAAAGGACACGATCTTCGGAATCCTACGAAAGTTACATTTTCTCAGTGTTTTAGAGGATCACTGAGCATGTTACCTACCTAATCAAACACAGTTTGCAAAGGATGAGGAGCAAATAGAGAAATTGTTACATCGCTAACTTCTTCTTAAAATCAATAATATCCCTTTAAAATTATGCCAGATGCATAAGAAAAGACAGGTAGGATATCATCCAGCAGTTGGTTCGTGGGAAAAGTTTGGCCAAGCAGCACTGAAGTAACCAAATTAAGACGAGTATCACTGTCATTTATTCGTCACTGTCCATTTTTCAAAATTCATTAAATATCAAAACTCCATACTTACCTCACACGTTGTATATTCGCATTGTATTGTAATGAGTAAGATTAAATATATGTTTGCCGACACCCATAGGAACTGTTCTGCGAAATCGAAATTCGTCATTTTCAATTCGGCTACGACGACGTCTAGAAGCCAAAGGACCCCACTAGCAGATGTGTTCACTGTATAACTCAATCCTAGCAAAACAACTATGCCATAGATTTTATTGATCTCGTCGATCAAATACTCAATTTCATCGCAGAGCGGAACCAGATTGAAGAGTTCATCCAAATTTTTAATTTCTATAATCATAGATATCTTTTTGTTTATAAGCTTCACAATTACTGCAACTACTCTTGCAAGATATGCCACGAACGTCATGCTCGAAGGATAAATCCAAATCGAAATAAAATTGCTTGTGTAAGGCACTATACCAGCATATCCCAACGAAACCACATTGAAAGAGTCATAGAGTATAAAGAGAACAAACGTTGCTATACCAGCATAGTCATGAATGTCCTGTCGATTACTCTCAGGCCACAATTTTTCAGCTTTGAGTCTCAGTTGGTAAATTCTATTTAGCAATTCTAATTGATTTTGACTGAAGTGAAGACAGTGAAAGAATGTCCAAACATATACAATAACGGCAAGGATTAGATCCATGTGTTGGTTGAAAGTTTCTGTTCGGTATTGAGTCTCTGTATAAGGGAATTCTCGTTGTTCCAGAATTATCTGGTGCACAAAAATCATCACATAAGTCACGACAAAGCACCGACACACATTTGATATAAGTCCGCATACCTGCGTTTAACGTAAAGATTTTTCTTATTATCCTTTCTATGCAGTGGAAAAACTCCACAAAGCTGAAGGATAAGCATTTGACCGTTGAAAACACACAGTGACTAATTGATTCGAGAAGACGGATACTATTAGGGGATGCATAGTGGCAAGAAAGCCTCAAATCCGTGGCTTTGATCCAATCCAGCTTTGATTTTTTACATATCACATATCATATCATATATGTAAGCTGTTAAAGAAATTGCGTGACTATTTAATAAGTTTAATGACAGTCATAGCATGTTATTCACGTTGCTAAATTAAACGTTATGGCTGGTATTTGTTTATTTTGATGCATTTTATCAATGGTAATCACAGTAGCAAAACGAAAAGGATAACAATGCACATTACTGATAATTATTAGTTCGATGAAACTAATTTAATTGCTTCACTCAAAATAGAGTGCAATAGTGTGAGAAATTCATTTGTTGCATTCGTTTTAGGGGCCAGTAAAGGAGCGCTTGGGTGTGAATGGCATAGGTTGGACGCTAATCTGTTCACTTTTTCCAAGAAACTCCTCCTGTAGGTTTCGCTCTCACTTGATAGTGGATCAGGATCAAGCCATTGTTTTGGGAGGCTTTTGGTATTATCGTCCCAGCTGAAGCACATTTAACCAACAACTTACAAGGGTCGAGTTCACTACGCTTGCGAGCCCATTGCGACCTCCGGTGTAATTAGACAAGTCAAATAAATATTTTCGAAACCCGCTGTCAACATCAATCAACAATAATTTTTATTTGGATAAACATCTGATGTCAAAGAACCATAAATTATTACTCATTCGAAATAAGTAGCCACTTGTTAAGCTATGCAATAAGCACTTACCTCAGATATGGTACAATCACTTTGGAGAGTAGTTCGGGTAATCAAATACAAATTAGCAAGGACCCATTGAATTGATGATGCAAGTTCCATTTTCGTCATCTGCATTTCTGCAATGAATACATCCAAAACCGCCAGGAACGCGCCAGTAGCCGAGGTAGCTGAATAACAAAGTCCAACCAGAATCACGATACCATAGAGCTCGTTGATGTCATTGATTAAGCCTGGGATTTTATCACATAGTAGGATCAAATTAAAAATGTCCTCATGTTTTCTCTTACTTGTAACAACAGTAATATTTTCATTAATAACTTTAACAATTTCTGCAATGACTTGGGTCAGATATGCGACGAACGATAAACATGAAGGATAGATGCAAATTACGATAAAGTCGCTGATAAAAGGTGTGATATATTTGGATCCCATCAAAATGAAGACTCTATACACATCGGAAGCTACATAAAGCCCAAAAAGAACAAAAGTCACCCGACTCGCATAGTCTTGAATGTCCTTTCCATCACAATCAAGCCACAACTGTTCAGCACTGATTTTTAATTTATTAATCCTATTCAGCAATTCCAGTTGCTTGTCACTGAACAGTATAGAGTATCCAAAAATCCAAACGCATACAATCACACCAAGTACTAGATCTAAATGTTGGTTGAACGTTTCAGTTCGGTAGTCGGTTCCTGTGTAAGGAAACTCGCGTTTTTTCAAAATTACTTGATAGAAAAAATTCGCCAAGTTACCCGCCATAACGGCACTCATACAAATTTGATATAAATGGGCATATTTATGCTTGAGGTAGATATTCTTATTGTTATCCTTTCGACAAAATGGGAAGATTCCAAAAAGCTGAACGAGAAACATTTTACCAAAGCTTGCGCGAAAACACTAAGCGGTCTGTGAAGTAATAAGCACTTATCAAGGATTCATGGTAACGAGGAAGCCATCAAATAAGTGGTGAAATTTGATTAATTGCCGAAAATACCGAAATAGGATACCACAATTCATTTATTATTAAGGAAACTATGAGACATGTTTATTACCATGTATGGTTAATTGCTGCCAAACGATACTGACTTTGGTTGTAAAAACGGTGTAGTTATTGTGGGTTATTCCTATGTATTATCCTGACGTTGTAGATGACACCAGATAGCAAAAGATAATCAAGGACATGAATAAATAATATTGGGGTAAAATTAGCGTCAAACGTTACTCCATAGTACTACAAAGCACTTATTAAGTTCATTCGATTTGCAATTGAAGGAACTTTAATTTTTTTCTGAGCCACTTAATGAAGGGTTTAAATAGGAACAAAGAAAATTATTAAGTTAAATTGATTACATGGCTCTGTAAAGTTGATGTCATTTTCAACTGGAATCCTGCTGAATTCTTCCACCGTCTTTTCAGTAAGTGTCCCAAGTTATCCGCAAAATAGCCTTAGTGAGAATTTGGAAGTGAAGTCATTAGAACAGTTTCCAACCTCGTTTCAATCAAAAATTAGAAACATAAATCAATAAAAACTTCAGTTCTACTTTTAATAATAGCATAGGTTTCATCAGGCTTCCATAATCCAATAGGTAATCAATACAAATAATAGTCAGTGTTATCTAGAACTATCGCACTATCATTCACTCTACCTACACGTATAAGACCTCGATTCCTCCCTCTATATAACTGGCAAATCAACTTTTTCTAACGTCAAAACAACGACTAGGATGCGATCGTCTCTGAAGTGTCGAATAGAGCCCGTCCCTTTGCCCTGTAATACAGTATTGGAAGAAGGTAATTTTTTCAGGCAAGATTCGGAAAAGAAGAGCTTTTTCTTTGTAGAAGATTGTTGGTTAGGTTTAGAACCTAGGGAATTCAATAACAATCAAATGATACGATAAAATTCAAAAATATCAAAGAGACACCCATAGCAACGTTTTATTCTTGGTATAAAGAACTCCGGGAAGTTCACGTTAGATATACGACGCATATCAACGAAGATGACTACGGAGAAATTGAAATCACACATTGACAAGACACTTATAGTGTACTGACCTCTTATATGCCAGAATTCAATGAATTTTTAGCAATAAAAGGACTCCTTACTACGGGTATGTAGGACTTTATTCAAATTCAAACCTTTGTGAAATGTTCAAGTCAGCCATTTTTACACTTTAGATTTTTTAAAGACAATACGCCATTATCACTAAATTGGCCTAACTGGTACTCACCACATTTCACGTAGACTGACATTCTACACCACAGAACAATTGTATTAACCATAATAAACACGGACCTAGGTTACCCTAGGCTTTAAGGATTAATCAACTTACCTCCGTCCGCAATGTCGCACTCGAAAAAGTAATTCCTGCTAAAACGCAACTTAGAAACACCACATAGTAGCTCGAGAGGATCACATTTACAATCGGTGCGTGCAGTTGCTTAGTGAATATGTCGATAAGGATAAGGGTTTCATTATTGATTTTGTAGCAAGCGTAAGAAATGGCAATAAGTACAGATGAGCCGTAAATATTACTCATATCGTTTAAAATGCACTGGAGACTTTCAAACAACGACAGCAACGTTAACACTTTAAAAACATCCTTAGCTTTCAAGTTTTCCAGCAGTTCAGCATTTATGACCATTAAGATGTCGTTCAGTGCAACCACCAGATTCGTTAAGAAAACCAGATGGGAAGTCAATACTAATATTAAAAACCACAAATGAACCACCACTGAAAAGAAGTAGTATTCCTCTTTTATCATCAACGTCGACATGGAAATGGTGAAATATCCTGCCAACAGGACTATGTAGATTTTTACGATCCGACGTCGATTCAGTGTCTTTTGTATCTTTAAACTCTTCAGTTGCTCGTGAACAATAACCACTCTTTTTACAATTGACAGCTGTTTATCATGCTTTAAGGCACAGATTAAGAATATTAACGAGTACGTTGTAACTAGCATGGTAGATCCAAGGTACTGATTTATACTTTCAGTTTGATAGGGTGTTCGAAAGTAAACAACGTGGTATGGGTTTCTGATAAAGAGTAAAATAAAGCTCGTAGCGAATAAAAACAATAAGAGCGTCACAAAAATTGTATACAATTGACTACACTTCCGCTTTCGTATGTCCTTAATTTCACCAAACTCACACCAAGGAAAAACACCTAAGACTTGCAATAGAACGAGTATTGGTAAAATCTTATTAACTGCTCTGTTGTACCGTCTCCTTGTCATATCGACAGGACGAATCGAAATGATTATAACGTTTAGGGACAAAATAACAATGAATCAAGAAAATCCGTTCATTTTTGGGGCTGCTAAGGTTAAAAAAACAATGATGGTGTAATTTTGATTGCAGGACATCATCTAGCTAACCAGAATATGTGCGTACATTTGAACGCTGTCACTACTGAAAAAGTATAGCAACAATTTAATGATAGAATAACATACAATAATAAGCTCGCATTGAATAATGATTGAAATTCAGGATCATCGTCCTGCGAAAGTGGTTTTGTAATTTAAAAAGCTAATGGAAAAGCTGTTCTTCTTTTCTTTTCTCAGTTGCATTCGATGAAATTAAATCAATCAGGAAGTTATTTGGTGAAGCAACTTAAAATAACCGCCTACTCGTGGTTTCAGTCTCGCACTGGAATAGCCCAAAGTTGCCATCCTCAAGTAGAGAAGTGAATCCAATGAATTATTGTTGGTCCTAATACTAGATGGAGGAAACAAAGTAGTATAGAGTAGTTCATTAATGGTATACAGGAAATATAGTAGTAGTTATTTTTTCTTTGAACTATTGGGACTCCACGACCCTCATAAAAATTGGTGCGCAAACTGTAATTCCTATGAACTATAAAAATGTATCTAAAATAGAGCTTTCCGTTACACTGGCTGACAGACTCAAGGAAAAGGTGAAGCAAACATACAGGTCTAAGGTTACTTGGTCTTTTTGCTGGTCTTTTGCCATCAATTCAACATACGTAAAGAGTGAAAAGGATTTACCTCATTTCCCATATCCGCACTTCGACCTGCCAGCGCCGCTATTAGCACAATCATAGACAAAACATAGTAGCATGAAAGCAAAATATTGATGGTAGGCGCGTTCAATTGATTTGTGAAAATATTGAAGAGTATAAGAGTTTCATAAGTGATTTTGAAGCATGCGTAGGACATTGCGATCAGTGTTGACACTCCAAACAAATGGTTGATATCATCCAAAATCCACCAGGCACTTTCGTGAAGCGAGAATAATTTTAACACATTCGTTGCATCCGCCCGTTCCAATTCGTCCAACAATGCAAAATTAATAACTTCCAATATGTCACTAATAGTCCCCACCAACAAAGTTATAAACATCAAATGTGACGATAATATCAAAATTAAAAGCCACACATGCATTAATTTCGGTAAGTAAAAATATTCCCCTTTGATAATCAACGTCAGGATTGAAATCGCCAAATAGCCACTCAAAACGGCAAAATAGGTTTTCGTTATTAAGTTTTTGTTTCGCTTCCTGTTCTGCTTCGCGCACTGAAGTTTGTTGCAAAGCGAAATCAGTTTATTCACTAGCACCAACTGCCTCCCTTGACTTGCTGCACAAATGTAAAATATCAAGGAATAAGTAGAAACGAGCATAGTCGAGCCAAGGTACCGATTTACACTTTCGGTCCTGTATCGCGTCTTAAAATAAACACCACTATTCGGATCTCTTAGGAACAAGAAACTAAAGTTAATTACAATAAGTACCATTACAAATATTGTGAAAACCTTATACAAATTACTAATTGGTCGTTTTTCGAAAATTTTAAACTTCGTGAAAGTGCACAGCGGAAAAGTGCCGAGCGTTTGGAGTAAAATAATTATCGGATAGATTGCAACAAGCGCTACATGGTCACAATGTCCTGACATATCGACTGGACAGGACTAATCGAAATTAACACGAAGCAAATCACAACATAAAGGTAAATAAACGTATTATCATCCTTCTTGCATGGAGTTTGGGGTTAAACTAAATAAAAATAATCTGGTATTGATCCTTGACTATACATGTCAAGACAGATTCTTGGAAAAAGTATCCTAACATACATTTTCATATTTTGCGCGTAATTTAATATTCCTTGGATCAAAGGGCATTACTTAGATTGTGAACGTACAGCTGAAATTTGTTCACACCTTTAGTATAGAAAAGTACCCTTTGTAAATCACGTTGAATTGCACTTTACAAACACTAAAATAGCATAAGGATTGTGTAGTAGGGATTTAATTACTTTTAAAGAAAACCAACATATTTTAAGAAACAACAAATCTGGAAACCATTTTTTATAATACTTTAAAAAGATACTTCATCCATGATTACCACCAACTTACATCCAACATGATGCCATCACGATTTTGGTCCAATAAGTATCTTTTATCAGGAAAATTCTTTTAGAGCTCCCTTTCTTCTCGTCTTTACTTTGGGTCCTCAGACTAGCTTTTTAACACAATTTAGAATGTTATCACGTTTATTATTTTTTTTATTTAGAAATGGTCTCCTCACGGATTTGAAAAAAAAACATTCAAAATGCCAATGAAACAACTTTTTTGTCATTTTAATCGAGTCTCACCAGATTTTCGCAACGCTCCTATGATGCTATTTTGTAAAGAACTCATTTTTCTTAGCATTTCTCTCATTCAATTACAATTTATCGTGAGTGAGAAGGCCTTCTGGTTCTCTTTTGTTAGCTATCATTGTGCGTTTTGCGAGACGCCTTTTATCACTTTGCAGGGCTCAGGTTTAAGTTAACTGAAGATGACACTTGGCTATTTTGGTGGTCACAGATAAATCGTCGACAACGGGTTGTCAGTTCTAGAAAGCTAGATAATCGCTTGCTGAGTACAAGCCAGCTCTTAGTAGCTTGTATTCGCTTAGAATCAAAAATAACCCAGGTTTTTTTTTTGTTTCGGTTGGAGGCTGCTTATTCCCTGAGTGAAAGACTGCCAGTAGCAGAAGGCTATTATACTACCCTTCAAACATTTCGTCTGTCACTCTCAGAACTCCCCTTGAAAATGTTTGTCATATTACATCGGGATAGGCCTCTATTTCCTCGCCAGTTAAGCAGCTTTGTTTGGAGAGTCCATTTATCAGTCAGAGGGAAAGGATGAGGAAGAGATTATTGTAAAAGTTTCACTCCATAATTTTGCCTGAACCAATGGTCCCAGAAAACTTTCTTCGTAATCCAGCCGAGCGTAATATACTGCCCCGTTCCATTTATCGATTCATGATATCATAACCTACACCAGACTTTCCGGAGAATGTTCTTTTGCAAGACAAAAAGTGCTTGCTTCCCCACCGTTAGCACCCAAGGAGGTAAGATAATTATTTTGGAAGGTGCGCTGAAAAATTCCGCCACTCCTGTCACTATCTTTGACATATTCCTTTTCATCTTGAAGGAATGTTCATCAATGCTTCTTTTATCATATAGGCTGAGGTCACTCAACTACCAACCCCTCGTATAGCACAAGAGAGACAGCATTTTTTATAGGGAAGGAAGGAACAACAACAAAACCCGAAAGAGCGCTGAATGGATAATTAAAAATAGCCTTATAATATATCGCAAAGAACGGTCAAAAAAATACTTGGAGTAAGAGTGCTCAATCGTAGCTGCTCAATGGATGTTGCACAGGAACTATTTCTAGGAAAACGAAGTTAGAAGCATAGAAAGGCTTCATGGGAAGCATGATCCCATCTTTATTTTTATAAGTAAAAGGTTTTCGTCCAACATTAAAAATCGAATACTTACCTCATATCTTACGTTTGCACTTTGATGAGTCAGCTCAATCATGAATAATCCAACGAAAACGACGTAATAGCTGGAAAGTACGACATTTATAGTAGACGTTTTCAGTTGCAGCGTGATTACATTGAATTGTATAAGAACTTCATGCGCAAGTTTGAAGCACACGTAGCAAACACTGACAAGAGTAGTAACACCGAATAAATCGTTTATATCATCCAGGACACAACGAAGCCTTTCATGCCAGCCAAGCAAATTCAGAAGCACCATCACATTTTCATTTTCCCTATCTATATCTAACTTTTTGTTAATGATTTCAGAACAGTGGTTAATAATCTCCAAAAGGAGTACAATATATATCATGTGTGAAGACAGAATTAACATTAAAACCCAAACGTGCACTACTCTACCGATAAAGTAATACTCCCGTTTAATGATCATAGTCATTATGGAAATAATAAAATATCCAGTCAATACGAAGAAGTACATCTTAATTAAAGGACTTGTATTTCTTCTTATATTTGCGTTTACACACTTTAATTCGTTGTATATATTCGTAATGTCGTTTAGTACGTTCAACTGGTTTTCATGATTAAAAACGCATATGTAGAATATTAAGGAATATGTTCCAACAGTCAATCCGGAACCAAAAAACTGATTGATGCTCTCGATTCGGGAATGCATTTTAAAATAAAGAATAGAAGACGGATTTTCATGCACAAGGATTATGTAGCATATCACGGACGATATCATCAGAAATATTGCAAATAATTTATAATGGTCACTCCAACTCCGTTTTTTAACTATTCCAGATGGTGTGGTGTATGTAAAAGGATGAACTCCGAGTACTTGGCGTAAAAAAATTATCATGGGGGCAGCTGATAACCATGGAATTCTATTGCACAGGTGCATATTAATTAGAACGAGCTTACTTTGTCGATTACATCATTTTTAAAAGTGTTTCAAATCGGTTTCATCTTCTACAATTCTATAAACATAAAACTGCAAGCGCCTTGAAAATGAGGACACGATTGCAACTATAATAGAGAACATAAGAAAACTAATGCACTTACAATCAATCTCACGAGTACCGAATTGTCTATGAATGTCAAATTGTCTTTTAATTAATGATGAATCAATTGCTTTTGATGACTTTCAAAAATATGTTGCATAACTGACGATGAGAGTATCCTAGTTAGTAGAAAATTGATTGCGGTGGGCCTACCTTCATACTACTTGTGTCTTTGGATTTTCTCTTTCATATTCTTAATATTTTGCAAAATCAGGTAATTTTGTCATTTTTTCACGTAGAGTTGTTTCGTTGCTATCTTCTGGCTTTTGGTCTAACTTAATCAAACTAGACTAACTTGTTTCCCGTAAATTCAAGGTTTAAAGACCGATAACACTCTGTGCCCTATTACAAGCCAGGACGCTGCGCTGCATGCGAAAGTCTTCATGTATTTAAGTACGAAACAAATGGAGATGCAGTGATTGAACTTGATTCGATTGGAAACTTAATAGGAGCATCCGAAGAAAGAATCAATCTTTTGATCAAGTTTAGAGGAAAATTTTTATTGAATACTTATAGATGCAGCCACTGGTCACTGTTGTCTACAGGATATACTCGTTCCCTCTCAGCCCTTACGTATAGTTTGATTTTCACGGATGGTCCACCCGCTCTCTCCGCAGGACCCAAAGAAAAACCAATGTCGACTATGACTGCAGTGCACCCTCAATAACGCCATTACTGCTCTCACGCCTTTCCATAATTCCCAGCGGGAAACGTTTAGAGGATATGGGAACGAATATGTCAAAGTTTTATGAACTTAATAGGTTTTTGAATGTACTCATTATAAGTTGAGTCATTTTGGGAGCTCTGTCTTACAAAAAATTCTTTTGGCGAGTACTCTGGTGAGCACACACGTATCTTAAGTTTTTAAAATAGTTTAACTTTTTCTGACTCCCAAATTTTAAATGGCTTGCTTACGGTCTCCCTGCAGTAAGATAGACGTCGTCCTTACAGGACATTTTATGATATTTATGAAAACTCTGACAGACTACCGAGGTGAAATTGGTCTCTAATAGTGGCTCTTTGCCAATACATTTCATATTTTCTTTAGTCAACTATTGACTCCGATAAAAAAAAGTTGACAGACTGTCTAGGCATTTCTAAAGTCATTTATTTCTATTTAGCTTTAACGCTTTCAGTTCTGTTAGGCGGATGTAACTGTGATCGCGATTCTGTTAAAATCCATTTTTATTTCATATCCAATTAGAAAGATTTAAATAGTTTATCGTTACCTGCAACAAGAAGCACTTACAAAATGTATCAGTAAAACATTTTTATTTTATGTTTCTTGCATAATATCTAACTTAACGCAATTTTCGTTCATTTAAACGTGTTAAGCAACGTTCAACTACGAAATATCAGCTTCGTAGCCATGTTTCTAGCGCGTGTAAATACTTTGCACCAATGCATTTAGTCAACTGTAAATTTTTGACATTTGCCACCATCTTGTGGTACGCCATCTTGTTGATTCTTTATTTAACCTGTTAACAACTTCCACCAGGAGCTTTCCAAAGCTCAATGACAGCTGATAAATGTCGGATCCATGAAAAAATATAATCTTAACATCCAAACGCCTTATCTGCCGGCAAATAAATAATAATTTGAGATTTCGTGACAATTCACCGACGCCATGAGTGCGAGTGTGTGCGAGATTGAATGGGAGATTTCAAATAATCTTCATACGATTACGTGCTATGCAACGGGGCTTGCGTTTAGTTTTCTTTCGAGCGTTGTGCAGTGGAGTGTTGCGTCTACGTCGAAATTGTGCCATTGTTATTTTTTGAGAAACGTAAGCACTTTTTCTACTTCACTAACTATTTTGGATTCGTTTGAATGAAAACCGCTGGATTTTTTGTGTACATTTCATCTTAGCAAAATTTAAACGTAGTGAATATTGTGCTAAGGCTAGTTTTAAATTGTTAACTTATTCAAAATCATGTTTCATTCGATTACCATTCATGGTTGGGTAGTAAAATTCTATGTTAAGTATAAATTTACTCATAAAACTGCTCCGGAAACAATTGTTGGATCCGTTTGGAAAAGTTGTGAATTAAATTTACGGAGCATAAAATTATGAATGAGAACATCCGAATTCGTAGACTGATGATAACTTTCAATGGTTTGATTTTTCAAGTGAAAGTGTTTTCTATTGAAATTGTTATTTGTGGTGTTTGTAATCGACAAAAACGAATTCAATAAATCTGGTCATTTTTAAATTTGACCAAATTGTTAGTGAGTGAGTGCTAGTACAATGTAATGAACACACTGGAATGAATGATTTTATTGATAACCAAATCTATATGAAATGGTTGATATCAAATCTTTGAATTTTTTCATCAGTAAAGCTAAGAACTTTACTGGAAGTAATCTGAAGTCTTTGTCAAGAAGATAAAATAGCGAAGGGAAATGGTTTGTTTTCAATATTTGAGTTCATCTTTTCGTGGTGATGTTGAAACGAAACTCCAGCTGAAGTCGTAGGTTCTAAATATTATACGTTAGTGTTTATTTGCCTTTTGCCTTAAAACTCTAACTTTGCACCTCTGCAATAATTACACTGTTATGAAAGATGGATTTCAACCTAGGTTTGTTTTTAAAGGCTTCAAAAGTGACTTCGACTTCGGCGTTAGGCTTTTATACCACAGATAATGATGAGCAATCATTTACATAAAAATAACATCTACATACAATAGTGAAGTTTCAATGAGTTTCTGAGACACAAACTTGAATGTAAGCCGTGCATTGGAACACTGCCTTGGTAGTATAAGGATTTCAAACAATCTGCATTATGAGTTCTGTGTTTCGAAGGTCTCATAATCTGCCTGATTGTTTGATTCTTCACTGATTCAAGAGAGTTTAGAACGGAACTTATGGTGTCTTATAAAATTCGATTTCACAAACCCTGCGCTTTTCATTTACTATCCAATTTCTTGATTTCAAAACATCCTTATGTTACGGAACAAACATCAACTTCACTTTACCATCACAGGACCAAAGTTCAAGTCTCGATTCGAGCTTCTTATCCTAGCTTAAAACCCAAATAAAAAGAAATGCAAGATCATGTACCCAAAATGTTACGAGTAGCATGAGTAACCATGCCTTGTTAATGTTTCACAGTTGATCTAATGATGCTTACCCATTGATTAACTAGTGACTCCTTATTGTCACTAAAGAAAGGAGCAACTTACTTCCGAAATATATCTGTCAAAATTAAAAACAAAATCAAAAAAATAAAATCTATAGTAGTTACTATTTTAATTAGTTACTAGTTTGTGTTTAACTCGCATGTTTAATGACATCTTGCGCAAACATAGGTAGATAAATGTTTATAATTAGATAAAACTGAGAATTACATGTATTTTAAACAAAAGCTAAAAACTTACACAAAAACTGAATCTTTACAATATGATTATAATATTTTTAATTGAGGTTAATATCAATATCTGATTTCTACTGATGTATTTGTAGTAGAGTTTTATAGGGTACAATTGAGTACTTCTAACTGTAAACCTGTTTTCGACTGCTTCCTAACATTAGAGCTTCTCGCTTGGATTGAACAAATGTCCTTACGCATATGAGCCAGCAACATCCTTGATGATGAATGACACCCATAGGGTCTTTAGTTCAGGTTCGCCAAATCAACCAATATCATCTTCCCAACCGGGTTCTATGCTCTAAATGACGCTGACTTAACCACAGATAGCCATGGAAAAGCATGGGAAAGCATTATTGCTATAACCATTAAATTCGTTCTTCGTGAATCAGCCTTGAGGAACGCTACAAATTGGAGTCAAACCAAGGTTTTTCCTAGTGGATATTGGTTGTGTAAGCAACGTACCAGAAGTTGCATTCACTGTGGATTACTTGCAACCAAGATTACGGAAAAATGTACTGAAAGACTCTGAAGCAAAGACATTTCATTCAAAACAATTGGAAAAACTGCATTGAGCATATTCACTGTCACCATTGACTGACAACCAACGAAGAGAGATCCTGCTTGAGAGGATGATGATTGTTATTTTGATTCATTAAATCTGTTACCACACGGCTCAAAAATATCAGGTGACCTAAACCGGACAGTAGTACCGCAGAGGTGACGCCCACAGAAAATGTCCCCCTTGTGCATCAAGTGTATATCGAACAGTTTCTGTATATCTAAACAGCGCGTCGAAAAATCTTCAAACACAGAATGAGAACGGTAGTCAGTATGTCAAAAGTGACAGCTTACATATAGCCTATGCCAAAGCTCCTGGTGTAGAGAATAACGACTGCAACGCACTTCATTTATGCTAGTAATCATCTTTTTTTATGCAATAAATAAGGTTCGACAACGTGGTAATCGTCGTGCGAAAATAATGTTTTTCCAGATATTGTTTTCAGAGGGATGCTCGGCTTCTAAACCTTACCTTGTGGTTACATTTGGATGGCCCTAACATATAAAAAACTGTTTGATCCCCTAGTGGTAATGGGCGCAGGAATTTCTAGTCAATACTACCTGCTAGAAGAAGGATCGCTGTATGATGATTTAGGTATCGATATCGCACACCAGATTCCTAATTTTCTTATCTGTTGTGGGCCGGTTATTTGCTTGACTTATAGTGTAAAAGGATAGTGTGAAATTGAATGCGTTTTGATTGTTATGTGAATTCAACCAGTTAACAAAGCTTGAAAGTAGCGAATGGGTGCAATTTTTTCGCCAATTTCTAGCAAATTTAAGATTTGTTTTAAATAATTTTATATATTACACCCTTTTACTACCCCTTTTACTTTTACTTGTGATTAGTTTGATTATTTATGATTAGAACTAAATCTCTAAAATTTCATTTGAAAAGAATCGCCATTAATGTGAATCAAAGTAATTGTTCACAAGCATGCATTTTCGACTTATGGAAACTGTAAACATTTATTTTCTTTAATTTATTCCATTATTTGGAATCAGAAGTTATAAGCTTACCTATCGCACTTTTCAACGAAACGGACCAACGCATAAAATTAAACATATTCATATCAGTTTGAACCGTATATCAAAAACAATAAATATCGATTGTTATGAATTTCAAACAAGTTGTGAAGTTTTTCTGCGCCTACATTGCAACTTACAGTCTCTGCTTAATATTATTACAAAATAATTTTTTGTTAAATCCAAAATAGCGCACAATCGACCTCAATTATGTTGTGCAATGTCGGCAACAAAAACTTTCTGCTGAAAGTAGTCATTACTTGTTGAATTCAGATTTTGTGAATAAGTCTACCATGCAATATTCATGCGGGCAAGTATTCGGCAGTTGAATCCTCTCTCATATCCTCACATCCTCTCTCATCGAATTGCATTTTCATTTTTGATTTTCAAAATTAATTTATTCTGAGATGCACTCGTCTCACACTGCATCTGACTGCGAATCTAGTTTACTCAAACCATTTACCTTGAACCTCTGCGATGTCAAGCCAGAGTGGGTCTGCAGTGCGTAAAGTATCTTTGCATCTTGCATGTTAACATCTTGATAGTCGGCAACGGGCTGCTGATATTTACTGGTGACTGGTTGAAGCGCGATAACCTTGACCCAACAAATTGAAAGTTTTGTTGTTTTTTCTTTTCGCTTCTTTCATCTCCAGCCGCCGCACCTTGTGACCACTCAACTTTTCCATTTCAACTGACTGCTGACTCTGCATCAAAAGTCGTTAAAATAAAAATGCTGAAAAAGATACACAAAGCGTAACAGATTCGTTTCAACAATGGTGAGTAGGTCAGAAAGTCAATTTGAATTTTATGTATGAAATTCTTTTATTTTGGTTAATGTCGGTGATAACTGAACTGATAAATTTGCTGATCTGCGGTCGAATGAATGTTTTCATGTAACATATTCTCACCCGGTGGAAACATTTCAAATAACCGCACGCATATTCGAACGAATAAAACTTAAATTCCAGTACTAATGTTCCTATTCGTAAATATTGGGTTATATTCACACTATGCTACGTTTGCAACATGTTTTGTTTGACACAGATTTAGAACAAAACCGTGGGCCCATGGAAAAGGATGGCTCGAAAAAAATCAAATGACACATTATTTCACTTGTATTTTCGAGAGGCTTTCTAGTCATCCTACAATGTTCAAACCCATTGAACGGCGTAACTACATACAGAGCCAAAACTCTCAGACGACTTCTTTCAGACTGAGATAGAATGTAAAAGCTTGGAGAGGGGTAATCTTGTTTTACGCAAAAATTAGGGGAAGTTCACCAACCTGAATAAAATTTCGTTAGATCGGGAGTTTATTCGAAGTGTTAGCGCTGTATGCACTTACGCTATGCCCTTGGAGGAATGGTCCGTCAAATAAGTGGAACCCAAATAAAATCCAACCATAAGTCGAAACAGACGTTACCTACAGTGTCATTCCACCGACCAGCGTAAAATTGGGAACGTCCTTGCAATTAGTGATCGAATGTTATCAAAATCTACAGCAACTGCTCTAATATAGATGAGTGAAATGTAATCCTTGCAATCATCCACAACCCAACCAAAGCTTCAAGACGAAGAGTCCACAGTTTTTCAGCCGGAAATTCTTGCAAGGAGGGTAGCTGCTGATCAGGCAAGAACTCCTAGCAGAAAGTAACAAAACCTCTTGTTACTTTTCAATTCGTTCAGCACAGCGCTCACTCGCTTGAGGTGTGCGTAGGACTCTAAACTGAAGCTAATCAAGCAAAAGTAAAGCTAAGCATAATCCTTGGACACATAAGTGCAGCCGCAATGAGTCAAACGCAGTAAGTGTTAACAAAGCCAGGATATTTCCAAAAACAGTTACTCGCAAATGTTTGGAAAGAGTCAAAATACAGCTTGAAATGTCGGGTACTATACCCTCATTCAAAAACAAACTCAACCCACCCCTACGGTCGAACGAGAATTCGGTCGAAGGTTGAAGTAGCATTAGTAAAAGGCGACAATTTTCGAGTTCCAGGCAACTGCAGATTCTTACGGACGACTTCAATCGTGTTTCCGGCGAGGAGTGAAACTTGACACAAAAACTTGAGTACATTCAAACGTCGCCATTGCTTTTGTAAATTTAGCATCAAAATTATTTTCTTAATGCAATAACATATTAAAACTATGCTCAGTTGTTGAATCGGTTTTCCATTTCCTTTTGTTATATTCCTTTAGCAATTTTGCTTTTAGTTTTGGTTCTGTGTCCTATGTAAGTATATTGGTATTCTCACAAGATTTATATACACCCTGTTTATCAAGCAGGATCTTTTCAATTGTGCTCATGCCTAAGATTTGTCCAAAACCGCTCCTTATTGGAAGGTCGTCTTAATGTTTTTCATGAAGAATGCCGCGAAGTTGTGTCTTAACTTCCCCGTGCATGTTGATTTGGACTAAATCTTTTAGTCGTTTTCTTCTTCTTCTCTGAGCTTTTTGGACGTTTTGTAGTTTTTCCTTTTCTTGTCCAACAGGCTTTTTTGTACTACTTGTTTTCTGCTGTCGTTTTTAATTTGTTTGACTCTTTGCTGTTGACTTGACACGTCAGAGGTGTCTGTGTTCATCTTGTTATTAATTGTCTGTTGCCGGGTTTTTGTGCTGGACGATTTTTGCATTATTGTGGCTTTTGGTTGTTTTTAAATCTTCCGTTTGTTGTTAATCTTGGTTGTTGTTTTAATCTTCCGTTTTCGAATTTGTTTGATCCTTTGTTTTTGTTTATTTTTAAGCCGAGGTAATCTCATTTGTCTCTTTTCTTTTGCTGTCTCCGTTGCAATCTTTGGGTTTTTGTATTGTTTTTGGAGGTGAGCCAGAACTTTTCTGCGTTACATGTTAGTTGTTATGCACATTATGCCTACATGGTAGGTTCTCCATGGACTTTAGTACTAAATTCTGGAAAAACACTCCAAAGGATTTTCCATTCCGACCCTGTATATGTAACAACTTCGAATAACTGATATATTCCTAGAACTGTGTCCCTAGAAACACAATGGGCTTAGCACGAAAGTAAGTGATGCAACGTCTTTGAAATATGAGTCAGCGGATTTTTTGTCTACCCTAGACAATATACTGGGGTGGAAAATAGAATCTTTGAAAAAGATACATTGATAATTAATTCAATGCAGCTTGATTTTCAGAACTCAAGTTTAACATAACTTGAATTGAAAGTATTCGAGTTTTATTTAAAAAAAGAAACACAACAGAATTGGATATCTACCTTACATACTTGATAGTCTGGTACCTGTTTAGTTTTTTACTTATTGAATTGTCTGATGATTTTGTATGCGACATAAATGAGGAATACAACCACATTCGTACTCTTACCATATTAATCGGTCTCATGTTCAAAAAACCGCTTGAGAACTACCATTACGGGTTTTCAAGTTTATTCGTTTATTTGTCCTCTGCAACCGAACCTAGGCAAGATTGAATGCAACTGCTTTGGGAGTGTACGAACTGGTATCGATTAATTCGACAGGAAGATTGTTAAATTCATGGCCAGTCATTTTTGACCAAATATTTTTCATATCTATCATATTTTAGTATGTTCAAAACACCTCCCACGAGTCTTTGACACTTCAATTGAAATCAATTCAAAATTCAAATTCAAAAATCAATTCAATCACTATCAATTAAAAGGATAAAATTTTCTTTTTAATTGATAACACCATACCCATACGAATGCAATGAAAACTGGAAATTTAGGCTTGTTAACAAAAGTGAAGCTCAAATCAATTGAAAAGTTTTTTAAAGCGTTTTTAATTGGAAATCTAATGATGATTTGTTCACCGATTAAACGTAAAACTAAAGGCTTCTCGTCATTCCAAAGGTAAATTTTTGATACCAAAGCCATTAAACGAAGCCATCGTTCATCTCCATACAGGTAAATGTGTCATTGTTTGAACTTATGAATGAGAAAACATGTCACGGTAAAGATACACAATATTACAATATTTATTTAAGAAAAGAACTGGTTTTCTTGTTAGCACACTTAGTGGCATACCTAAGACGAACTTGCAAGATTGGTGAGATTTATTTTAAGAATTTAAGATGTTAAGGCTTAATGCGAAGCGTTCAAAACTATTTACAAAACATCACCATCATTATTGATTTAAAGCGTTTTGTGTTATTTGTTGGTTATGACGCATTACTCAAATTAGACGGTTTTTTATTCACGAGAATGATTGAGAATAAAAAATTATTTTAGAGACGTTTTATTATTTTCAAGAACGATTTCTATCGTTCTTGAAATTCAGTGAAATATGATTTATTTTCATTTTTTGCAGTCAAATTATTCAAACGAATGCTTGGAAGATTACATTGGAATAATTTCCTTCATGAATATTCCCTGCAAAATAACAATGCACAATGGCTGCCATTATGACGGCAATGATCTTTGCACCGTTTTCAGCTCAATTATCGTCAATTTTTTAACATTGATTTTTGTATGAATGTATGAATTTGTTTCAGTGAAAAATAATTAGAGATTTAAAAGAAAACTTTTTCATACGAGCATCAATCCAAAGGTTGATTTGGATATTAGATATTTTCTAGTGTAGGTTGCAATGGAGTTTGCACTGCGTTTGTAAATGGCCAGCGGTTGCCAGACTATACTATTTTTCAACAATCTGAATCATTGATCACTTCAATAATTAACATTTCAATTTGAAATTACTAGCCGCCTTTTTTATAGATGAGCCTATTATCTCCTAATCTACTACACTCATTCCCAGCAACCATTCCCAATTCAAAGGGTCACATCGTTGGACATGACGAGTTAAAAAAAACAGAGATTTTCTAAATGCACACATTTCCTATCCTGTCTAAATCAGACATTGTAAGGGTCGCAGTATAAATGATTCTCTGATGATCACAAGTATTATAAGAAGAAAAACTATGACCACGCGGGGAAGGAGGAATTGCATAGAAAATGCGAATCCTTTAGATTAGATTGCAATACATAATGTCGGCTTAAATCGACTTGGAAGTACTCAATAGGGCGTACAGCATGTGCGCCTTTCAATTATCTGTTGTTCCAATCGATGGCGCAGGTCCTGTCCGAGCAGCACCTCACATTATATGTAGATACCAATAGTTTGATCAGTTCATGGCTAGATTCAAACGATGAAGAGCTACGGTATCAATATCCTGTCAGAAAGATGATGTGTTTGGCCAAGGACAATACTTTAAATAAAACATAATGCAAAAAAAACAACAAAATTTATTGCTTTCATAAATATGCCTTGAAATACCAACAATTTCCGTAAGGTACCTCAACTTAAATCTTGCCGGACGTTAAAAGTGATTTAAACCAGCATTTCCAATATGAGATCCTAAGTTTTATTTTGGTTTATCCAAAGTCAAAACTGCATAGCAAGTCCGTTAAAGCCGTGAGCCTTATACAAGGAAGACTTTCCTATCCAACCCTAGCATACCTTACACGGGTATAAGATTCGAAATAATACAGCCCAGCCCATATTTGGCTATTTTGGCTATATCAAAATCAAATGAAAGCAACATTTCAACAATCAATATATCACATTATCTCTGATTATCTTTGATAGTCTCTTAATAATTATGAAAAACACAAAATTTTATCCGATTTTTTCAAATTTTAATTCTTAGCAATTATCACTAGGTTTTATCTATTTGCAGCTACAACACGCTGAGCACTGTCCTCCATTAACGAAAAAAGAATTTCACTCGAATGGGAGATAAGTGCCTGACACTAACATCACATCATTGACAACAACAAAGAGATTGAAAGATGATAGACCTAATTTTATCAATTCTTCTCTACACCGCCTTAGTGATACTCACGCTAATGGTCCTGGGCTTTTATTTTTTCAAATCGTCTAAAGAAATGCCCAAAACTTTGGACGAATGGCAAACAGAACTGTTGGTGCAAGGCGCAGGAGCTGTTGGATTGTACCATGACTTCACATTAAGAAAAAAAGATAGAGTTGGTAAGTTTGTTGATTCCTTGCAAATTTGCATGCGCCACTGAGTTCTTAGCAGCCAAAAAATTATTCAAAAATTATATTTCATATGTTTAATTTATTTATTCCATTTTTTATTTTGTGTTTCATAAAGTAACATTCAAAATCGTGAATTGCCGACAATGAATGAATTTTTGTAATGCTATGTGCGCCGAATTCAAATGAGTTAACATGACGTGCATGATGCTGGTTTATTCTTTCAGAACTATACAAGCAACCAGATCGGGTGGCGGTTATAACGGGCGGTGGTCGTGGTATTGGCCTTAAGATCGTCGAGAAGTTATTAGACTGTGAAATGACGGTTGTTATGGGTAAGTGACATACATTTGTTATTTGAATTCAACATTGGATGGATGGAATATTAATTAGCCCTAGGACCTTGTTAAGTAATCACAGAAATCGTTATTCTTAATAAGGAAACCGTTTAGAATGACAATAGTTTGCTCAAATTTTTAGCGCAATTTTTTCGAGAGCAGCGCAAGATGATAATGCAAAAGTTTCATCACCAAAAAAAATGTTTGAACATGAAAATATATCTATCCATCCATGTCTCTTCTGTTTGTCGTTGGAAGCTGGAAACCTTGGAAAAATTTTACCAAGGTTCGGTATACGCAGCGTGTTGAATTTTGTACTAGCTACAGTAGTGCAACTCATTGTGATGTATGGAAGTGGATCAGCGTTTAGTTTGTAGTGAATACAATACAGGGAGGACACCCCCGAGCGGCTTGGTAGAAAGAGATAGGAAAAGCATGAGTAAATTTACATTTTCATTGTATTTTGATGCAAAAATTTTGAGGTTTTTACTCTTGTGAAACGAAATAATGGGAAAAAAGGTGCCTATTAGTTTGTGAGTTTTTTCGAACAGTTTCAGCCGTTTTGGGCTATGGCTTAGCTGCTTGTCGTATTTTTCACATTGTCTTCCCTTATTCGTTCGACGTTTTGCGGTTTCCAGAGGATTTCTCTAGAAACCTTAAAAATTCAAAATATCGATTGACAAAGCGACGTCTCAATAGTTTCTCTACGTTTTCAGGCGTACGTAATCCAGAAAGCGCTGAAAAGAGTGTTGGAAAAGTTATTGATCTTTCGCAAACGAAAGGAAAGTTAATTTGCGAAAAACTCGATGTTGGCAGTCTTGGATCGGTGCGTCAATTTGCAAAAGTGGTTCAGGGAAGATTTGATAAAATCGATTTGTTACTGAATAATGGTAAGAATGTTGTCACATAATAAATATGTTTTAACCCAAATTTATAATTAAAAAAAAACCCCAAAATTAAAATAACCCAAAATTGTTACCAAACATAATGTAGGTCGTAGAGTCTAAATGAAAAAACATCTTTGGTCGTTCAATGAACATTGATTCTATTCCAGCTGGTATTATGTTTGCTCCTTACGAACTGACCGAGGATGGTTACGAGTCACATTTTGCTACGAATTACTTAGGGCACTTCCTACTCACTCATTTGCTAATGCCACAGTTGAAAGCCGCCGGCAAAGATGGAAGGAACTCGAGAATAGTGAATGTTTCATCAATTGTGCACGTTGTCGGTAGCATTAACTACAAGGACATCAACTATAGGTGAGTAAAGTTCCTCGATTGGAGTCCAAATGGTGAAGGGCTTAGAGTTTTCATCTTCTTCGCATTAGACCCTACACAGGGCTCTGTGGATAATTCTTGTGGCTTTGGTTTCCATTAATCCTTTTGATCACGTTCGTATTCCAGCAAACATTACTATCCGGCAACCGCTTACAACCAAAGCAAACTGGCTCAAGTTTTGTTCACCAAGCACTTGAACAATGTCCTACAAAATGAAGGAGCTCATGTACAGGTCCACGCAGTTCACCCAGGAGTTGTCGATACTGACCTATTCATGCATTCGAGCACAACATCCGTGCCGGTACTGAAAAAAATATTCTTCAAGGTTAACGTCATTTATCCTCATCCCTATAATTTAAGTTGATTGGAATTTTTTCTAGACGCCAGAACAAGGATCGCGTTGCGTTGTATATGCTGCTATTGAACCAAAACTGGAAGGCAAAGGAGGATCATACCTAAGTAATTGCGTCCGGACGAGAGTTCATCGTGCCACGGCCGATCCTAAACGTTGCGAGCGATTATTTCAATTTAGTTGTGACTTGCTTAAAATTAAGAACTTCGGTGCAGCTGAAAATTAATGCCTTTGTACATAATTATGTTTAAAATTAGTTCTACTTGAACTAAGAACCTTGTTACTTGTACTGTTGTAGTACTCGATCAGGACCATTTACATTCGATCGTGCGTAAGTTTAATGATCGTTTGAAAGAATGCTTCGGAAGTGCTCATGTGTAGATATCAATGCTATTTTATTTCGATTCCGGTACTGTTGCTTTAGATGAACAATTTATTTAACGAATATATTTGCTTTAATGGTTTTTAAGATCGTGAAATCTTTGTCTATTTTTATATTGTACACTTATATAGTTACATGTTGGATTAAAAATAAATAACAAATTTAATTTTTATAGTCAAATTTTGAATAAAATTGACGTTTGCTGACTCGAACAAGATGATTAAGGAAATGAATTTCCAGTACTGGGTTTTCCGATTTTTGGTTAGCCATATCAAGCTATTGTAGATTCCTTGAAGTTGCATACGAAAACGTACAGCGAATTGAACCCATTCAGATCCAGTTAATGCAACCAAGCCAAATAAGGGATAATACGATTGTTTCTCAACAAATTCATTTCAAGCAGTTTATTTTAAGGGGCCGTTTTGGAGAGGTGCGAGATTTGGGAGCCGGAAGAGTTCTTAGAAAATCCCAGTGTTCATTTTCGCACGAATAGGCAGATGGTTCTTATATTTCAGTTAAAAATTGCACAATTTGGTTGCGCCCAAAAATAAAAAAACGTTGACAAGAATCGTTTTGAAAGCCATTAAATTGGCCAACCATAATAGAGCAAAAATATGGCCAAACAAACTTTAAAATCCAATCATCGGATGCATGTAATTTCCGCACAAGGTTCACTATCGATGAATTGCTTTGAAAAAACACGACACCAATGAGCGTATCAATCAGATTGGGTTTTCAGTACGCCCATTATCACACTCTACCATCTGAACAAGATATCTTGCGACAACATTATTATTGGTTGCACCGGAACCTGGGAATTTCAATTATTGAATCCAACAATGATAGACGGGGTGATTTTTTTGGGAAACATATTTATTACGAAGTTCCTTATTTCAGCGATTCGAATTGCAAGTCCATCCATTTTCGAAGACTGGAAACTTTTGTGTAGACTTCCGGAACATTAGGACGAGCACATCCTAGCCCCCACGATACAATGCCTGCCATTACATTTCCGACCACCAAAGCACCGCCTGAATCCCCCTGGCATGTTCCACGTCCTCCACTTCTCACCCAGGCACACATCATAGTTTTCGTTACCTGATGAATATCTCGATATGCTTTAAAACACTCTTGTTGACCAATCACTTTCATGGTAGTGTACTGAAGTTCATCGGGATCATGCTCATCTTCGCCCAACGCACCCCATCCACTCACAACCCCTATCGTTCCCGGCTTAAACTCTTGCCGATAGTTGGGCAACTTGATCGGTTGGATTGTTGGTCCGAAGGGCAGCTTCCGAGTTAGCTTCATAATAGCAATATCGAAGTCCAGTGTTTTTCGCGAAAATCGCGGATGCTTCACAAAACTTTTGACACCACTCTCCACTCCACCATGACCCCAATCTGTTGTTCCGGCCACAACAGCTAGTTCACGAGTTTTAATATCAGATAGACAATGGGCAGCAGTTATGACGATATCTTCTTTATAGATCGATCCACCGCAGACGTGGGCTCGCAAGTGCAGCAGAGACACCTGATAAGGAAAATCTTCAATTTTCGTCTGTCGACCTCCTACGATTCGAGCGCGCACATTAGATACACGATTGTGATCGGTTATCTCAGAGGAAACGTTGAAAATTTCCGCGGATGCAAGTACCAAAACAAGAACCAACGACTGCAGCATTTTCCGATCAAAACGGGGGCAGTGGAAGCTACGCTGCTTTTTATACTAATGTTCGAATTCTGATAACGAACACGAATCCGTTCAAACCGACTTTTTATCTGACTGTCATTCTGGTTAAAATGCAATTAGGTCTTAATTTCATGTATTCCTTACACGAATACGCTGATAATGAGCTCGCAGTTGAGACGATAAGATCAAATAGGATAAAGAACATGTTGTGAAAGTGAAAGGATTGTTTACGGAGTTTAACAAAACACCAGAAAAGGATCATCCGTTTAAATACAATGTGAAAGAGAGAGTTCTGGTAGCTATGTACCTTCCGCTTGCAACACACGTAATTAAGGATTTTTATCTACCGACATAAATGTTATCACCCACCAAAGCAGATGAAATTGCTCGATGTAGGCATTATCAGCTAGTTTCGATACGAACAATCAGTGATCATACAATTTATTACACATGTTAATCAAGAAACGAGATTCCAGGAATTGTATTAACAATTGTTTATCGCAGTTTTCTGGCGAAAACTCAAGATTCCACAACAGCCAATGTTTACCTGCAATTGAATTTAATTTGAATTTTATCCCTATTTCTCCCTCACATATTTATGTTTATTTTAAGCAAAGAGTTTTATTGAGCATAAAACAATAAGCAGGCAATAAACCGATCAGTTACGTATTCGCCGCTACTTTTTACGACCACTCCTATCCATCGATCTATTCCTTTATCCCATTTCGTCCAAAATCATTGTTTGGTGTCGCGGAAATTGTTAAGTGATCATTATCGTCAGAACTCCCCTCAGTTGGTTAGATATCGAGCGAATGGTATTTGGCTGGTGTAAGGCCGAAAGGGTTCGGTGGATGCTAAAGGACCTACCATTCCAGCTCTTGGTTTGCGAGTTTGCCGACTTGTCAATTTGGACTTTGAGGTCGAATAGCATCATCCACTCGTTTAAGTTCAGGACAACGCAGCAAAGCCCAGCTCCAGCAATACTATGACTAGATGGACTAGTTAGGCACCGTTTCTTTCGCTGTTAACGCAAATTTTAAGTTGTTTGCTAACTTTTCTTCTGAACCACCGGCCATCTTTGCGAACCATAGAATTCCTAGAAAAAGTAATATTGCCTTTCGAGTAAGCACAATCCGCACGATTCGAAACAAATAAATTGCACAAATAACGAAAAGAAAAGAGGATTTTAGTATTTATTTTAGTTTTATTCAATAAATATTCTTGACACATAACAAATACATTATTGTTGTAAATATGCATGTACTTAAACTAATCGAACAATAGAGTTTTCAACTTAGAGAAACAGCAAGAAATTTATGTTGATAATCAATAGGATCACGAGAGAGAGAAATATACAAAATAGATGCCTTTTATATAACAGCAGTTCATTATATGATTTTTGTGTTTAAGTAACGATTTATTTGTTATTTATTAAGTTCAGTTCTCCTATTTACAAACTCCTACCAGTAAAAATAAATTTAAATATTGTTAAATAATGCAAACAATTTTGTCAATAGCTTAAACACGTGCCTACATATCTAGTGAGAGATACAAATCAGCGAAAATAATGGTTCGGGTTGACTTTCCTACCGAGGTTTCAAGCAAGGAATAGAAAGAGATGGTAAGAGAGTTCACAGTGAAGAACGGCTTAAATTAGTCAATTACATATTTGAAAATGCTTTCATTGTACGATCGTTTTTAATTTCAACGAGCGTCTAGTTTTTACATACTCGCATATGAAACTCTTGAAAGAAACCTAGAAATACAGGAACAATCAGAATCTCAACAAAATTTTCAGGTTTTCTGTTAAGGAACTCGGGTTTCTATGTATGTTCGAAAATTGTCTGCTATTTACTCAAGGATCTTTCACTAGAAACATAAGCGTAAATATTCACAAAAATGTTAAGACAATTGAGAAACAATTTTTACAATTATTTTCTATTATTTAAGCTTCACGCGTGTGTGTTAACCATTTACTAGACTTGTGAGTTTTGAGTTTCTGTTAATTTCATGTTTTTCTTCTTTAATACATCATTTACACTGAATGTTATCTGAATGTCTTATAGGTGTGTAGCCTTAGCAAGTTGATTAAAAATTTCCTAAAATATTGATGTCCTTTTAGTTGCCTTCGGGTTTTCGTAAGTTTGTATCGTATGCTCGTATGACGACTGATTGTGAAACTGCTCCGCCCTCCTCCTGTGAAAATGCGTACCCATCTAGAAAGTGACGACAAGTTAATATTAGTAAATAATTTTCATGGTTTTATTGAGCTTTAGTACAAGGCGGGAGCGCTGCAAGGCACACATTGTGTTTGTGTTGAAATGATATTTGAATTTAGTTCCGCTTTTTTTTAGTGAGAATCGATTAAATATGGCATGTTATTATTGACACATATTTTAATCTAAATTAATAATAAGCGATGCACGCGTAGTGTTATTTACTCAAGATTTAACTAAAAACAGTTCAGAGAGGAGCTTGTAAATTCATTTCAAGGCTAAGTGGCCTGACAGTGTTTTTTCGGCAGGAACCTAAAAACCTAAGAAAGAATTTTTCAAAAATTTAACGCAATTTTGGTAAAGGACTCGGTAGGTACTAAAAAGACCTCAGAGCAGACATGTACGTATATTTATTTCTGCAAGTGTGTTCGATTGTTAGTTAGAACTTCTGTCCTTACTTATTGAACGAAATTATAGTTCTACCAAATTTATCCAATTACCGCGAGAAATTAGATTACAATACAGAGTTTGTTTGGTTATTGCTACTGTCCAAAGCACTTGGGTTTGGCACGTCTGCCAGGCCGCGTTCAATGTTCATGGAGTTCATTAATATATCGAAAGTTCTATTGCCCAGCAGACTAGCAAAAGCCAAAAAATAAGGAGGGTTTACACAATATTTAATCAAACAGCCGAAAAGCCGAACAAAAATTCCACAATGTGCTGGGGCCATTTTTTCAGTGCTTTCATCATTTCAAAGTTGCGAAGGCACTTCATATGATTGCTCTGAGGTTTAATAAAATTAAAACCTCATTACAGTGTACACAAATGGTGGCAAACAATTCTTTTCCCATTTACTTGTTATCAAATCAATTTTCAAATCTACGAATCGCTAAATATTTCATAATTACTAATTATTTCGACTAAACTAAGTAAATCGTCCAAGCAAATCGATGCAAATTTCACAAAACAAATATCGAAAGGATCATACACTTTATCTTGCCAAGTGTTATATTTGCCCGAGCCTAATTAAACTTGGTTTCAAACATATTACATACAATTTTAAAATTTTAATCCCTTCGTTGCGAAAACAGATGACACACATCAAAAGTAGAAAAAACAAACAAATTGTAAAGGAATAAATAAACGTTCAAACAAAAATCAAATACTCACGCGATAATTCAAGCTCCGTATCTATTCTGGTGTTTGCTCGTCGACTAAATACACTACGGACATTTCTCAGAAGTCTCGCAGTTTCAGTTAATCTGTAATTTGGATTTGCAAAAAGCGTTTTTTGTTTGTGTTTCTATAGCTCATAGGTGAATTTGAAATTTTTAAGAGAGAATTATTTGATTGTTTAATGTTTTTTACAAATTTGATTATTAATATATGATTATTTTGGTGATTTTTGATTTTTGTTAAATTTAGTTAAACTATAATATTTACAGACGAACTTAAAATAGAATTCTAAAAAACAGGAGAAAAACTCAAAAGAGATACCCTCAATTTCGCTGGCAATTATCGGATTGATTGCCTTTAATCAAATTTTACATAAAAAAGTTACAAAATAATAATGCAGAACAATATTTTAATTGAGTTTTAAGTTTTGTACAAATGGCGTTGATTGTCTCGCATTATTTCCGATAAAAAACCTTTAAATTTCATTGCAATCAAACGTTTTTATTCAAAAAGCAAAATTTTCATATTCTCATGCAACACACGTCAAGCAAAAACTAATAAATTAGCATTTAAACATGCACCATTTGTGATAGTTGCCTTGGGAAAGCTTGGGAAATTTTTTAATATTTTTTTTTCAGCGATTTATATATCAGTGGTATAAATTATTTCTAATTGTGTTGGACTAAATGCAGCAATGTGCAGTTGTCCTATTACTTTGGTTATTGAAATTCTTAAGAAAACAATTATTATAATCGAGGAAAAATAATTTTGAGTCGCCCTACATGGTCAGTTTCATTTCAGCTTCATCGTTACTACTTTCGGTACTATTTGTTGTGACGCGAGAGTTAGTGTAGTACGTGGGTCGTGAAGCGTTTCAGAGCCACCGCATTTCATTTGATCTTGATCCTCGAAGGTGCCAACTACCAACACCATCCAGAGAAACTCCCGTGCTGTTGCTAAGTACTTAGTTAGTACCTTGCTCAATGAAACTATTTCTATCCATTTTTCCTACACTCCTGTGCAGATAGAACGAATGAAATTTACATGAAACCCGCAGATTTGTGTACTAATCTCTGAGGCAGACCGCACGATAGCGGTCAAAAGCGATTAAGAAAGAAAAAATTAAACATGCAAAATTAAAAGCTAGATCCTTCGTTTATTTTTCAGAAACATTTTGCAAACATTAAAATCAATTACGATCAGAAAATGTCTCCTTGCAGGAAACCAACTTTTTCTACTATAAAATCAAAAACAGGAACAGGCACACAATCAAACAGTTCTCATTTGAGAATGAGACAAGTGGAACAGGATTAGCCTAGGCATTATTTTCAACCTCTTCGATATCGAACAGATCTTGTTTTGGTTTTTGGAAATGGGTGTTTTTGTTCACGCGTCGATTTGGCGCGTTTCCGTATACATAAGTTTTATAACAAATGTAGGTTGTGTTAAATAACTTGTTCGTTACGATATTCGACTGTGGCTGTGCAAGTAGATCCAGGAATTCAAATTATTTTAAATATTGCGACAAGCTAGTTAATCTTAACCGGTGAAAGCCTTTCGACAAAGCATTTAAAGCGCAGGAAAAAAATATTCAAAAAGGAGCGTTATGTAAATAAGTTTACATATAAAATCTAAATTATATTTTTTATTTAAAAATCGTATCGGTGCAACTAAATTCGCAAAAATATGTTTTGGCGTTAAGATCCTTTAGTAGAGCTACACTATTTGAAATAACTAAAATATTTTTTTTTTTATTTTTTTGTTTGTTTTAATGACAAATAGGTTATTGTACTAAAACTTCTGAACCAGGCCTAAGGTTAAAAAGTAAAAGACTGCGACTATATACCACGCGGACTAAGAATTTTTTTATGAACCGAATTTATCAAAAATAAAAATTTTATTATCATTTTTTTCTGCTTTCCATTTTTGATCTCTTATTTCGATTTGCTCTCTTTTTCTTGATTCCTCTTGAATCGCTCTCTTATCTTTCGTATGAATAATTCTTCGCCAGTCCAAAATTATAATCAACATAATCAAGAATCGTAGAGAGTGGTCGACAATTATCACTTTAAAATTTAAAAAAAGAGTAACACACACACGCACACTTTTCTAGGTTGATTTATTTAAGGAAAAGGCCAGGCAGTCGTTTCAAGGCTCATACTCTTCTTCAGTGTGCTGTCTGGTTAGATAGTGAAACGACTGAAAGAAAGGTCAAACTGCCTTATTTTAAAATAAATCAAGAAGTTTTTCACATTTTTCGCATCCAGATACAATGACAAGCACCAGATTCAACCAAAGGGTGCTAACTCCCTAAAATTTATCCATAGATTTGTTCGAGTTACCCAGGCTTCAGTCTATGCTACTGTACTTCAAATAAATTATATTTGTTTTACGTATGTTATCAAAGTAATTAAACTATAAAGAGTCAACGAATTCGTAGACATGTGTTTATTTTGACTAAAGAAAACTCAACAGAAAGTGATGGAAACATCAATTTCGAAATCAAGTGATTGTGCACAAGCAGCGGAGGTGATAATGCAAATTGGTTGAATTACTTACACCGAATTAGAGCTCCCAATGCATGCATCGTACTGAGGAAAATCGGTTTTAAATTTTATTTATTTAGGTTAGTTATATTTTTTTTTTCTTAAATTCTTATTAGTATGAGGAGATCATTTGTGCATTTTATACAGTTTCGTTTTCGAAGCACAAAATAAACGCACTTTATAATATCCAAACTCTTTTTTATCACACAAACGTTTCTGCATTGGAGAATTATTAAGATTCTGGTCAAAAATCAAAGCAGAATGAACAACATGAGCCTACTGCAAGTTTTAAGCAGCATACTCAATGGAAAAAAGGGTCGTATGGTAATTTAGTAAGTTTACGTACGCTCTTTTTTAATAACATGCAAAAAATAGAGAGAAAAAAGGAAAGATATTTGTTTTATCACACCTTAGCATTATTGATATTGAAAGAATCGTGCACACATGAAAAAGTCAAGTAACACACACTTATAATTGAAGAACTTACATGTACGCACATACTAAAAGCACAATTCAAAATGTATTTACTGTTTTAGAAATCATCGTCATGCATATCTTGTGCTAATACGAAATTTTAAATACTCCAATTAGTGAAGTAATCGTTTATTTTTCACCTAAAAATTCAAATCAACTACTTTTAAATATTTGTTACGTTCACATCACTTGAACCTTACATACTACATTGTAGTCAATATTTTGAACAATTACGAACGAATTTTTATTAACTTAACGCTTTATTTTTTTGACTTTTCGAAATAATGGTCGGTTCATGTCATTTGGCACCCAGTGACCACCCAGATATTTCCTATAATATGTACTGGATGCCCAAACATGGAGAGCTACTTGATATTGAGAAGGTAGATAAGGGCTAGTGGCTCAAGTCATTATAACAACTTTAACTCATCTTGAGCACCTTTAGAGTAAATGCTGGAGAAATACTGGAATCAATACATGAGGACTTCTTTTATTTCTTCAGCTAGTATAATAGAGCCTAAGAATTAATCTAACACTTCTGGCTTTCGTCGTAGTTATTTTCAAAGTTTTTGGAGGAAAGAAATTATACCAAGTCCACAGATGTGGACAACAAACTAGTCATTGTGGAAAAGAACAAGCCCAGAGACCTCAAAATAACCAAAACAATGCCCCAACAATCTACATTTTCTCTTCCCGTATGAGATGGCATCTTTTTCCGATGAAAACCCGCATGAAAATACACACGATACGCTCAAATTCCTTCCCTTCCCTAACTGTTGCGTGTCTGCAATTTTGCGGACAGTATTGGAGTTTGTATTGGTCATAGCAAGCCTGATCTGACTTCGGAATTAATCTCTTTTTATAGAAGGGCGCCGTAGAATTTGAATTTTACTACTGTTTAGCGAAGTACGACGTCAACTTTAATGGAATATGGAAGGTATCACGACAAATAAAACCAGACCCAAGTATTCATTCTTTTTTTTTTAATCTGGCCATTTAAACACTGGTTGGTTAGAATAAAATTGGGCAATTGTACGCAAACAAATTATACACGAGTACGACTACAAAATCATGTACGTTGTAGGTAAGCTTTGGTTAGATGTTAACCCATAATACTACCCAAATTCTCAGAAATTCAACTTGGTAAACATTACTCTATTATTTTTATAATTAAAAACAAAATATTCTGTTATTATTAAGATGACAACTGTTAGTAGACTGTGAATAACAATTGACATGTACTGAATAAGGCAACCTTTATTCAACAAAGTTAATACTATTACTAATCTCATAAAATTTATTCGACATTCAACATTCATTAAATCAACTCCGAGCATCTACATTCATAAGAAGAATCAACAGCAACAATTCACCGCTCTATAAGACTAATTTGATTGTATCATAGCAAATTGGAAGCAACAATTTACTTGGAAGTGCTTTTCTAAATTTCACCTAGCAAACACAATATTCTAATACGTTTGTTATTTTGATTATAATTGATTGTTAAATTTGTTCGATTTTTAAGCTATGCTTATGTATTATTCTACATAATTTTTAAATCTTAAAAATTATTCGATTTACAGATTATAAGTTCCAAAGAAATAATTCATGAGATTCTCTAATCACTATCGTAAATAATTATATGTTTGCACAACAATTATTTCCTGTATAAAATTTATAAAAAATTGTTTTTTAGTTGCTAGGGCGTTAACTTTTCCATTATATTAATACTTCAAAATGAGATAAATAAAATCTATAAAAATTGTATATATTTCATTTTCGTTATTTTCATTAGTATAAATAAACTGATTGTAATGCACAATGGAAAACTATTGTTAGAAAAGAAATAGATTTTACACAAAAATATTGCAATCTCTCTTAAAACTATAACTATAATAGCTATGTATAATCCTTAAGGTCCTAGAGTACATATTTGATCATTACAAATGTGCACAACTATAGATTTCATGTGTGTTTCGATTTCACACGATTTCGTTTCCGTCAAACGATTGTGCACTTCTTTCGAGATTATTTATCAACAAACCGTCAACAAAATTCGAATGTTGTTCTCTATCACTACAATAATCTGAACAATTCTTATCAAGTAAACACTAAAATTATAGAAGCAAAATATATAACGCTTTGACAGTTTTGTTCGCCCGTAATAAATCCTTTTGTAACTTTCACGTACACAAAATAAGTTTTGCATTGTTTCACGTTTAGTTTCAATGGAATGTAAAGATTCTAATCACAGCCAATACAGATTAATAGTATACTAATACTTATGGTACATCCATCATTTACAGTATTCTTAGTCTGTTTTCATTGTTAACTCCAAATCTTCTAGCTGCTGAAATTTAACAACAATATTCAGTATCATCGCAACAATATGTTCTTAAAGTATTTCGAATTGAATTTGACGCTTTGAAAAATATAAACAGCATTAACATATTTCATACCCGCTCCCATTCCATAACTTACATATGATGTGTAGCGATAGTCGTCATTGAAGGCGGTGTCCTCCATGCAGGCACTGGTCCAACGCTGTTCAAACCACGCCACGAGACTCCAATCGGTTCGCCTCTTCTGAAGAGATGAGTAAACGAAATTGAAACTATAGTGCTGTGGCATTTCCCGTCTTCGAAATCTAACATTTTTCTTGCTATTCTTTTGTTTATTGAAACAGCTATTCAGAATACAATGTGTGATTGCAAAAAGTAAACGACTAGAACACGCAAGTCACATAGAAGAAGATTTATGATTTTTCTCAGTATTTAACAATCGTATTAAGGTGTAACTACTCAATATCTTTTCAGTCTCACTTCAATAGGATCATTTCCACTACAATGTGGAGAATTGGCGGAAATTTGTCGTCAATGACAAAGAAGCTCTAATTGCACTTCAAGAAAATCAGACAACAACTTAAGAGCACAGAAAAGGATACGAAGAGACAACAGACAGCATATTAACTGTCCAATGATGGGAAGATCGATGTAAAAAAATTATTTAGACGACAGTCAATAGGACACGATGATGTACGGTTCGCGATACTGTCTCATGTTTAATGAAAGATGATTGGATGTTTGTTATGAATATGTCCCGAAAAAATTGGTCCCGAATTTGAGGAAACTTATTTAACGGATGTGGTTGTTATCCGCGTTTGAAGTAAGAACAATGTTGTTGATTTATGATAAATTCGTTGTTTGAGAAATAATGTTCTTATATCAGTGGTAGCGATGATAATGGAGTTGTGGCTCTAGTTTCCGACGAGCAATGCAGCTAACTTTGATGGATACCATCAGGGTAACAACCATTACTTTCTGTCCAGTTATACTCATATTGAGCTAGTCTTAGAAGTCTCAGCGCCGATCGGCTTCTGTGACGTTATTATAAGCAGTAGGTGTGATCTTAAACTAGCCATCCGGTGTTCATAAATCATTTATTCAATTCGATCATCATCACAAACTAGCAAACGCCACATCCAACCAACGTTTCAGGATCTTAAAATACTTACTGAGAGTGTTCCGTCAGATCAGATCAGTCGAATGGAAAGTGGGTTAAAATAAAAATTGAGTCGAATCAGGAAGAATAGTAGCGGCGAGCTATGAACAGCTGGGTCGGCTTACTTTTCCACGTATAATGATTTCATAAATTTTTCCAGTACATTTAGCATTCTTTACGTTTACATGAAATATGTGATTTCAGAATTAAACAGTCGATAGACGTAGAATGGATGCGAAAAACCTGTCAATACCTACCAGATGGGCGGTTGATACAAAGAACGAAATAATGTCCGGATAAATTGAAAAGGACAATAAGCAAATCCATTAGTGAAAATTTCTAGAACTTAAGTTGCATAGAATTAAACTTAAAATAATAAAATAAATTGGTCGAAGCATGTCGAATATCAAGGTGTTGATACTATCTTCATGTCCACTATGAAGTCCTCTCGTCAGCTCACTATCAAACAGGCGAGTTTTTTGTTATTAGTCATTTGCATGGAGCAATACGCCGTAAGAGACCAGATCTGTAATGTTTGCATCACAATAATGAGCGATTGCACACGACTCTAGTTTCTCATCAAATATTAAATTCAAATAATTCCACACCCACCGTATGCCTCTAATTTATCTCTGTCCTTTTTGCGACTGGTACTAAATAAAAAAAAATATTTCTTGGTCATCAGTATGATTCGACTGAGAAAAATAAGCGTAATATAAAATAGCCCCAAGTCCGTTTCCGAAGGCGAGCGTAACAAATGTTACCAATATTGGAAGGAGAAGTACTTTCAGGATATTAGAGCCGAAAAGGTATACTTTTAGAGAAATGAAATCAATCTTGAAGAATGCTCGGTTTTTTTTATTTGCGAAGCCTTGCCACTCTTTGATTTGAGAGGGATACAATTTTATTCTTTCATGATCGTATTGAGGAAGCCAATTCAATGCAAACGGTTGGTTAATTCATGGATTCACTGTGAATATTTGATTGTTTTCAGTGATCATCGATCTCATTTCAGGTGCGAATACAAGATAGGACTGACTGCTAGACGAAATATTGAAACGCGTTTTCACAGCAATTATTTAACAACAAAATCAGGAGATAAAAAATGCTAGGTAAACATACTTATTCTGTTTTCATTTCAGACGCATCCGCACACCGACTCAACCTTCAACTACCCTCAAAACTTCAATTTAATTGAAAATTGACGATTGAACGCTTAATTAAGTCATAAAGTACAATAATAAACTTAAATCATATATCTGAAGAAGGAAACTGTAAACAACATGCAACGACTTCATTCCCTTCTAGAAGAACAATATTTATTTTCATTTATTTCTATTAAAGGGCGAAATATTCAAACGTTGAGAAAGATTTTGAAGATTTTTGTCCGTCGAATATAATGCCGGATGTACTTTTAAGTAGTTCGTAACAGTTTAAGAGGGTTTGCCAGCTTAAAGAAGTTGTTAGAAACAGTTGAGCTTCGCAATTTATTTTCAATCAATCGACAGCAAACTAAATAACTTTACATAAAACTATAAATAAATAAAAGTATTTTTTGCAAGAGGTGCAATCACACGCTTGTATCTAAAATCAACTTGATTCGTAAATCAAGAAAAACTGTTGCATTCTAAACTCGTTTTGCCACAATTATGAATGTTTGTATAATTGAAGTAGCACTCTCGCGTCAAACGGGTGAAATACGTGTGTGAAAATATGAATATATATTTTGGTTATTCTATGCAAAAACACACACTTCTATACAGCTTTGTAAATCGTCCAATTATTTAGTCGCCATGAACGGTGGTTATAGGCTGCATATTTGGTGATATTGGTGTGATGTGATGCGTCACTCAAATATTCGAATTTGCCAACTACTTGACATCTTAAACTTCTATCAATATTACTCTACTTTATCTTGATTTTCTATGAATTTATTTACAACGTTTATTCGTTTTTCCTACAAAACATCAATTCACTTACTGACTAACTTTCACACAATAAAAATATTTGAACAAATGCGAGTTGTTGTTTTTGTTCAACGAAACCGTTTCAACAATAGCTACCTTCAGGAAAGTGCTCGAACTTAAAGAATTTCACCGATTTGGCATATTTACTGTAATTTTCGTTCTTTCTTCAACTAGAACGCGGTGAATTCTTATTCTTAATCGGGGTCTCGAACTATCGTCGGCGGGTTTTCTGGAATTATTAGCGTACTTGTAACATTTCCTCTAAAAATAAAGTAAACGTTTTTGAGTCAATTGTTTTAAATATTTTGTTTATGAAACCACGACACAGAAACGATAACATGTCAGTTTCACTTTTGTGTGTACCATTGCGATGACCCCATTAAACTTTATTAGTTTGCCTTAATAAATGCGAGCGTAATATATTTCGACATTAGAACATGTAAAGCGTTAGAATACGAAAAAGGCTGTTCGTTTGTGTGATTGAAAATAAAGCTATGCAACGACGAAGCAGCAATAGTAGAGTATTCAGTATTTAGACTATTTAATATGAGTTAGATATGGTCCTTTTTTCTAAGATTTGATGAATTCTAACGTACATGAAATATATTCAAAGTGCAGCATTTATTTGCTTTATGAAAAATTACATTACAACTCATTTAAATGGAAACGAATCTCATTTACTTTTAAAATACTTCCGTCTTCAAAAACCATGTCCGGTGAAAAATAATTAAAAATCGACCTTATAATTTCGTTTTATTAAAATCAACTTACAGAATACATTTTGGATTGCGAACATTCGGACTTGATTTCATTAGTGGTATGTACCGATGTAGGCCACTGATGGATATCGCAGTCCGAAATAACACAATATTAGAACGATGCTTTTTTTTCTTATTTAAAATGTGTGCGCATTTTCTCGCATTTTAAATTTGAAACTATAATTCTTATTTGGTGTCGAGGTGGCTAAATAATTGGTAACGGATTGTTGGTCGCTTAAAAAAACTTTTAAAAATCCAAGCTGCAAGCAAGAGACGACTAAATGTTTACATTTCGTTATCGGCCAACCGTTTGTGATTTTTTTTTTTCAAAATTTAATTAAATTATCTTTGCCTGCAAATGTAGCGTAGAGTACGTGCGAGTTTATGTGTACCACAACGTGAAAATTTCCTAATACGAAAGAGAATAACGAAGATTTTGCTGATGATGGCATGTTTCTGTACTCTGGAGAACGAAATTCATTATTAGATTATGTGGACATGGAGGATAACCTCACTGTAACGAGTATCGTTACAGGTGACGATAAAAAAAGCCTCAACCATACAAGTAGACATACCACATTCGATTGGCGGTCTTACGCACTTTCTCGGCACGGACGGAAGTCTGCGAACAAATTTGTCTGCTTTTGTTGTAACATATAATTCTATCAAAGCCAGAAACCTTGTAAACCAAAACAACGTGCTCATTTAAATAAAATAAGAGATGATTACCTAGGCACCAATTTTACATCAATTACTTAGTATTGCATAAGTTATTTTCAATAACTTTTCACGCATGAAAACTCGTAATGTTAGTATCTCGCCCCACTGAATAATTACAAAACAAAAACGTTCAGCTCCTTAAGATAAGAATTATCGCGAGTCGACTGTACATACGAAGTGCCTTTGTAAAAATCCTGTGAAAAGATTGCGTCAAGTTAAAGCGAACAAGCTTGCACATCATTTTTATAAGCTTTCAATTACACGTCTAAATATCGCATTTGTTCAAACATTTGCAATTATACTAACACTGATTAATTACTAATTTAAATAAATCTATTTTCACATTTTCGTTAACCATGTAACAATAATTACTATTCATACAATATTAGAATCTTCTTATAAATTAACATATCTTATCTTTCTACGTTTTCATTGATTTTGCTATGATTTTTTCTTTCAAATCAATACAAATATTTGTTAAAAACAAACCGAAACCCTTTCTAGGTTAATTACTTCAACTAAGCAATCTGAAAACTTGTGTAAAAAATGCATGCAAAAGGCAAGCAACTTCTTAATAAGGCAGCAATTACAAATCGTCAAAAATAACTTAAATTGTTAGCGTTTAATCTGTTATAAACTATGAAAATAATTAAATAAAAATGCAGTCAAACAAAAGTTTTCTTTCCCAACTATCGATATTTCGAAACGAAAATTTTATTTTATCAGTTCTGATTTATAGATCGCTTGGCAATCCGGTTTGATCAATTAAAATATTGCACCAGTTTGTTTTTTTTTCTTAGACATATACATACGTAGGTGTCTAATCAAGAAATAATTTTAATTTAAAATAGATAAAACATCGCGTATACAAGTGTAAATATTACAAGAACAAAAACTATAACGATCATATAAACAAATTGCAAATAATAATATCTCTAAATGGAATTCTTTTAAAAATAAACATTTTCAAATGTGGTTTTTGTGTGTTTACTGAGTTCTAAGGAGTGCTACAAAAATACAATCAAACTAATCGTAATTTCCTTTTTATCGGAAAAGACAAAACGAATTTATCAACAAAAACAATGGCAAAAGAAATTCAACAAAGTAGAAGTAAACAAGGACAAGGAACAATACATTGTCAACATAGCAGAAGGAAAGTGAATTTCAATTTCAAATGGAGTACTTACGAAGATCTCGATTCACGCATCACTTGATCTGGATCTTGCTTTTTCACTTCTGTCTCACGGACTGCTTCAGTTAAGGATTTGAACACGGTGTTTTGTACACTATAATGAATACAAGTTGCATTTCAATGTTTGAACAAATATATTGTAAATTATATGCCAGCGCTCAAAATTACAATTGAGTAACGAAACGTAACGAAACGAAGAGTTATAACTTACATTTTCACTAACACGTCCAGCAGTAATGTCGCAACGGGAATTATTATAAGTCCTAACCAGAACAACGGCGATGAAAACAGTATTTTATCCATTCCCGAGAAAACAGCTGCAAATGGCAATGTCGGCCAAATGTTACTGTAGACGGCAATAAATAGGAACCATAAGGCGATGGACCCCCAAATGGAGCAATGTGTTAACCAGGTCCATGAATTTGTTATAAGACCAGCTTTGAAACATACCGTTATAACTACATACTGCAAAGTATTTAAAGGTTAATAAAGCGAATCTGAGTTATGCGGCAGTTTAACTGTATGGCAAAATAAAAATAAACGTACCGTGTAAACAATATTGCCTAAAACTAAATATCCGCCCGTTTTACCACTGCCCCATATTACTTCATTTTCATAGGCTAACATTGGCAGCCAGAACAATAGCACGGAGTGTATTAGAGCGTTAATTATCCACACCCAAAACACTTTCACGTTAAACAGTTTCGCGCTTTGCGACGGTTTATACAGTGCTGGATATTTAAGCATTGTTTCCGCTGAACAAACTTTGTCAAATAAACCCATCGCGAAAGGCGGTAACGCTGTGAATACGACATTGTACAGACCAATTGTCCACCGCTCGAATAAGATTTGCCCCGACCTGAAAAACAAGTTGGTTCTAGTACATTTGCTTCG
Source organism: Stratiomys singularior (assembly GCA_954870665.1). NCBI lineage: Eukaryota > Metazoa > Arthropoda > Insecta > Diptera > Stratiomyidae > Stratiomys > Stratiomys singularior. The sequence goes on along the minus strand of OX940881.1, from coordinate 3,147,746 downwards.
CTTAAATACTTCTACTTATTTAAGTATTTTGTTTAAGTTCCATTCTATGTACTTACCAACCGGAATAAATTGCAAACCATAATTCTATCACATAGAGACACACATTTTTATAAAAGCTGTAAAGTATCAACTTGCACATGCGACTGTAGTTCCATGCACCATGTACCAGTAGCAGACGTAGCAAAAATCGAAATTGTGCAATAGAATAATCCGAAGCACAGGCAGCCTGGAGACCTTCAGCCCCAGAAATGCCTACACCAACGTGCGCTTTCTGAATCATAGCTACATCATTGGCACCATCTCCAATAGCTAAGGTCACCGCGTGAGTGTTTGTTGTAACTAAATCTACTACCTAGAATAAGTGCGTCAACAGTTAATATTCCACGAAAACGACCCACAAACATCCACACATACCTCAGCTTTTTGCATTGGCGATACGCGACAACACACCACTACACGGCACACTGTACATAATTCCAAAAAGTCCCTACGCAAATCGCAACTTAGAGCATACTTAAGTGTTTTGCCGTCAATGACAAGCGCCACATTGCTCTCCTTTGCATACTGGTCCCGAAAATCCCCGCAGTGTTTGTGGATACATTCACGGGTGTTCTGAAAAGATACACATGCAATAATTTCACAATGTTCGAGCTTTGGCCGGAGCTCTCTGATAAGATTGCTACTCACATCTAAACTATCCTCATTTAATATAAGCAAGTCCATGTTCTGGGTTATAAGTTTACATGAATAGCCAATATTTATAGCAGTCTCTTGTTTGTCGCCGGTCAAAACCCAAATATTAATGTTGGCTTTGAGTAAGGCAGCTATTGTGTCAGGTACACCTTCTTGTAATTTATCTTCGATTGCCGTGGCACCAAGTAGCACAAGATTGTTCTCGATAAGATTCGCGGCGTCTTCGACTTTGCGCTCGCGATATTGTAAAGCTGTGGATGCTTTGTGGTATGTTTCCTTCCACTCGCTATAAACATCTTCCGGTATGACGGCAACTGCTAAACACAATGTTCGTAATCCTTCGGTGGCGAATTCCTCTAAATGGCGTAAAGTAGCTTCACGATAAGTCTGCCCCTCCGGCGCGAGTCTCTCATAAATTACTGTATCCGCCCCCTTACAGTATAATTTTATTTCACCTGTCGGTGTTCGAACAATCACGGACATACGCTTGCGAGCTGACGTAAACTCGAGAACATTGAGAATCTCATACCGTTCACGTATACCCAATGCATCAATCTCAACATAAGACGGAGTTCGAATATCGAAGACATAACCAAATTTTTTCGCGCCATCAACAAGCGCTCGTTCGTCAGGACTTGCAGCATGGTATGCTATTGTACCATCGTCAAGCCGTTCTGGAATAACTGTGTGACAAACTGCTAGTAGTGTCAAGAACTCAACTATAACTGGAGCTGTTTGATGTTTGCTAAGTATATTCTGAAAAGATAAATAAACATAATTGAATACTTCTCATCTTTGTTTGATCTAATAAACTAAAAGTAACACATTTACGGATGTGAATAGTACAATTAGTTCATAAGTTCATAGTTCACAGTTCAAACAAATTTTTCAACAAAAACATTTTTATTTTAATTTCAAATATTATATCATTAAGTTCTTTGAAATTTCCAAGAAAAGCCTACGCCTAAGAGTAAGAGATACTACTAATTATTTTTTCCTCGTAAAACTTCCTTTTAGCGTGCTAAGGATTTTTTACTTTATAATTTTTAAATGTTAAGGATTTATGGTTTGCAAGGCAAATATAGATATAATCATAATAAATCGGTGTGAAGATATGGATTAATTAGGTCTTATGCGATTATTATGTTTATTTTTCTGGATTCGATTTTGATATTTTATTACAAATTTCGATCATTACCTGTACTAGCAAAGATTCTTCCGGAGTATCTTCAGCAGCGTATATGATTCGGGCAATTGAACATTTCTTAAATTCCATTATGTTTCGTGTTAACGTCCCTGTTTTGTCCGTAAATATATATTTTACCATGCCCAGTTCTTCGTTCAGATTTGATGTTCGTGCCATTGCTGGTGTATCCGATTCAGCATGATACATTTCGACATCAAAATTTATAAAAATTGCCTGTAAACAATGGATTATATCAGATAATATTATTTTTGACTTATTATACATGTTATCACACTATTCTATAAATATTAGAAATTAGAAATATGTCAAGAAACAGTAAAACATAAAATTAAGAAATAGAAAGAAAGACGTTAAAGCGATGGCAGCGTATGCAAGAACGTATATTAACTAGTGGAAATTTCAAATGATAGATTATTATTTTTCAACAGTAACTGCTACTAATGCAACTACTGCTACTACTGCTACTTCTACTGCGGCACTTCTGCTCATGCTTTTAATATTTTTGAAACTACTATCGTCGCTAATGTTATTACAAGCATTATTATTCTTAATACAACAAAGTACTTTCGCTTACCTGTAGAAATCTCACCAACTCCAATGTAACTTGCAGTGAAATCGGAATTAAATTATTATACAAAATGATAAATGTTAGAAGATTATATCCGAAATTTTTGCTTAGCACATCGTCAATACCCAAATACCAATCACTGCGGAAATGTGATTGTATCCATATTTCATTGAAGATGGCACTAACAAGGCATAAAACAATTAGTATTAAAAATAACATCAAAATTTGCGTGTTTGTCAGTCTGTCAACGGTTGAACGCTTCAGGGGCGCTGAGGTAGAATTTCTCATAAGTTTTGTATCGTGTCCTGTATAGACAACAATACCAAATACCCATGAAGTGTTTCGTAAAATCGCACCACGTAGAAGTAATTGGTCAGGTCCAACAGAGACGGCACTGAAAAGCGAAGAAAACAACAATTGTATGGTGATCGTTTTGTCGTTAGTACACTTCACATACAGTTTGCCATCTTCTTTGAGTACTCCATTGAATTCATACAAATGCCTGTTTGGCAGCTCACATTCTAGTATGCCTGTTAATAAGCTTACATCCTTCGTTTCAAGTAATTTGGCTGTTGAGGGAACACCTTGACGGATTTTTAAATTTGTTTCTCCGTCTAAATTTGCAGTCTCAATAAATGACATTCCTTGCGGCTCACTGAAAAGTACAGAGAACGGATATAATTTGAGGTGCAGTGCTACAAGTGACGGTCGAGTATTTACTATGGTTTTAGCTTTTGTGATTTAACATCATGAACTGTAATTTGAAATGAAACTAATTCCTTTTGCTTTATTTATCTTTCAATACCTCTATTAAACATTATATATTAACATTTTCAACCTGGGAACAGCAAATGTTTTATAGAACAAGGAATAGAAAAAAATTCTTTTAAGGCAAAATCAACTGGATTAGAACTTTATGATAGAGAATTTTAAATAGATATGAGTTATGGAATGTAATTTACAAGTTACAGCGAAGATGAAGTTGTCCTTTATTTGCTTCTTCAAAACCAGGTTTTATTTCAGATTTTCATACAGAAAATTTTTTATATTAAATCGAACCCACATAATCAATATTTCCGAGAAAATTTTACCAGATCTATATACTATGAAGATACTAGTCCAGTCCTAGTATTAGTCAAACCCCTCGGTAGTTTCAAGGGCAAGAAACTCAACTGGTTGGGCATTCTTTTCGCGTTACGATAGAATGCGTAATAACGCCTCATACCAATTTATTGATACTTCATTTCATATACAGTTTAAGGTGAAGAAGGTGCACGCTCTTTTCAAATTGCAAAAGCGTTGGAAACAATGTAAGAAAATAAGAAAATTTGAAAATCACTTTGACGTATGAAGAATGAATAACGATATATCATTTTATTTATTCGATATTCCACAAATGGAATACCGCGCATACACTACTATGTTATGCAAATATTAATTAGGGGGACTTTCCGGTGGAATGATTCGAAGATTTGCTTTCTGATCATTTCAGTTCGCTTATATTTATTAAATCAGACACAAAAAATGGGAACAGAACAAGTTCAAATCGTACACCAATGTGTACGCAACCTTCATTATTGCTTCATTATGCATCCACGCAAAAAAAACTCACCTGGACGAAAGCAATATGAGATCGGCCGGAAAAAATGTATTATTATGTATTTTAACAATATCACCAACACTAAGTTGTTGCCACTTGACTGAACTCCAAATGCCATCCTTAAGAATATCAATTTCACGGTGATTGATTTCATCATCGGCACGATGACGTTTCTATTGCACAATTTATATAAAAAAAATACATTATCTATTTAATCTTCAATACAAATGGGGTTAATAACATCATTAAAACTTACAATATCTTCCACTATTTCCTTAATTGCGCTTACAGATAATATAAAAATTAATGGTACTAATGTTGTGTAACGTCCCGTCGGCGATACATCAGGAATTTGTTGTAGTAACGCAATTAACAGGAAAAAACAATTGGAGTAACGTCGAAATTGTTCAAAAAGAAATGATGGTAGAAAGCTTATAATACTGAAACGAGAGCAAGAATAAAATGAATATTTATTTAAGCGTTGAAAAGTGATTTCGTTATGAGCATCGCATCCAACGCGTACGAGTATTTCTCTTCAATGAAAATTATTCCGAATTGATTCGCATAGAGTTAAAAATCGATAAAAAAAATTCACACATCTCTAACACGTTAATTTCGATGCGAATTGAAGCAACTTTGTGCATGAAATCGTACTGAAATATTTTCGGGAATAACGTGCATATGAATCGAAAAAAACTTGACGCTAAGACTCTGGATGGATTTCCCAAAATTATAGAACTGGGCGTAAAAGTTATGACCAAATATGTAACATTTAGATGATAAAGCTGCATTTTGTACTATGGCACATGCAGTTGTTGTTATCTTTAGTTCACGTTCTTGGTGGCTCATTTTCAAATGGTAAAAATATTTTAATGTTTAAAAGAATGGATCTGGAAGGATAAACCACATGCACTGATATGTTACACTTACCTATATTTCGCTGTTGATATGTGATTATTGCAAAACTTTTGTATTTGCGGCCTATTTAAAAGTATCGTTCGTTTTTCGGCATCTTCTAATGTCACCCCAGATGTCGTTGCATCATCGTCGTCTGTAAATAATAAAGGTTACCAATTTCAATTCATGAAAGTGAAAGTTTTTATAAATAAATGTATATGTATATCAAATAATGTTTATAAAAAAAAGTATCTAACGATTTTCCATTTTATCGTCGTAGTGTCGCCCAAGGGAGTTTAATAGTAATTCTACATGGAGAATCGGCTCACGATTAAGTTTTAATATTTCTAGCTGGGGAATTCTGATAAGTGTTGTTATCTTGTTGATTCATTGGTCATATCTCAATTCCTAACAAAATTCAAAGTGAATATAATGTATTTTTATGTGAAAATTTGTACAGTTGGTAGCCATCAATTAGTGAATATTTCGAATAGATGTGCTAGGTGTGCGAGTTAAAGTGAGAGAAATAATCAGTGGCCACCCCACGGTTGGATGACTCCGACTACAATTTACTTTTAAGCATACTTAATATTTTCAGTTATGTGATATGAATAATTATAATTATTGTATGGGATTTCGCTAGAGCTGAGGGAATGAGAAATGAAGTAAAATGATACTATGATTCATTCGCGGGAAATCAACTGGATGGAAATAGCAACTTATCAGATCAAGTCCAAACATATGACTGAGAATCACTTGTGAGCTTTGCTTTTTAAAGTCGTATGAACACAAATAAAACCATGAATATTTTTTAAAATTTTAAAATTATTTCAAAAGAGGCTATTCTTACGACTGATAGATCACTGGTTTTTTTTTTCAAATGTCTCGAGCGCGTGATAACGCCAAATGTGGCGTTAGTGAACATTGGGAAATTTTCATTGTTCATTTCTAACAATACATATTGATAGTAAATCAATTAAAGTTCATATCAAATAATCCAAAGTCAATTTCAATACCATTGATTGATTTTACAATAAATTCATTTTAAAATTGTGTATTAATTTTTCGGGGAAAAACTTCAGTTGATCTGAGATCTCAGTGTCGCAAATCATCAATCGCTGATTAACAATATTTTATTGAACACACTATCACTACCACTGACATACCATTCGAAGGAAATGTTCTGTAGGAGCGCATTCTGCGGTTCATTTATCGAATAATTTTCTCACATAACAAATACGACTAGAATGCACCAAACAATATTGTCAGCGCTGCACTGCTAAGACATTTACACCGATACTGAAGATTTTTGTATGAAAATAAGAGGTAAACAATGAATAATTTGCTTGTTATCTTTCTCAAGATAATTACACGTATGTGCGAATGATTCTAAAAGCTTGAATAGTAAAGTTGACTCAGCGAAGCTTCAACTATTGTTTTTTTTTCTTTTGTTTATCTTCTCTCTTTTGAATCATCTGAAATGTATATTTAATTTATTTACTTGAGACAATACGACAGTGACAGTTCGCAGAACACAAACGATTTCTCACTAGTAGCAATTTAATTGCAATTTTTAAAAATATTACAGTCAAACAAAAGTGCTAAAAGCCACTGATAAGGAAAGAAATTCTTTCTTCGAAGTCAGGAGCAATTGCACTGTGTTTACTTAAAGTAAAAATAATGCAATCTTGAATTTAAACACTCTTGAAAAATATCAAGAATTATTCATTCTCATTATAACAAATTCTATCTTCTATCATATAATATAAAGGGAAGAAACTTTTCTAAATTGTTAAGTATTGTGCGATCTTATTGAAAAGGTTGGTGGTGAATACAACAAAAATTGCCCGGGAAACTCGGGGATACAGAAGACTTCAAAGAAAACTGCCTTTCCTAAAAGATGGTCCATGCACAAATCGATAAGTTCTGTGCAGAAAGTGGACTTTAAAATTTAGAGAATTATCTTCCTGATAGTCTAGATTTAGCTCCAAGCTATTTTTATCTGTTCCCAAAAATGTTACCAGAGCCTAAAGGGAAGGAGCTAGAATCAATGATAATTAATCGCTCGAATAAAGATATGGAGTTAAAGGAGAACATATTGAAAGGGAATGATTATTTTTTTTTTTTTGCTCGTTCGTGTTTTGATCCACCTTCGTATGATGCGAAGGAAGTTCTTGTCCCCGAACTGGTTTTCTTCAAAACAAAAAACATGAAGATAATTTAATAGAATCAACTTAATATAAGTAGCATCAAAGCCGCTTTTGACACATCATTGATCACTAGAACACCAAACAACATAAAAGAATTAGGTTTAATAATTAGCAAACATTATTACAATTTCACAAGAAAATAAATACATTTATAGTTCATAGCGGTTGAGACTTGTTTATCCGGCAGTAATTAGGGGACAACATTGATTGAATATCTAGGCAACAGCATCGATGAAAGACCATTGAGTGTCAACAAAGGTCCCGAAAGCAGCCGATTGAAATGAGGATCTTAATTCTACTTAAGAATTTCTTTCAAGCGGACAATATCAGTCGTGAGCAGTTGTTCTTTTAATAACATAAGATGGAAAGTGTGGGATTCAACTCAATGATTTTTCTCCCGAGACGATGGAGCAGACTTTTTCTTGTTTCTGGATTATTCTTGCGAATAATAAGTGATGAGAAAGATTACATATTAATTGTGTATCGTGCTCTTGGAATTAAGGTTGGTTTTTCGAACTATTGAGAAATAATTTTTTTAATTTTAATACGAGATATAGACCCAACATTTTATGTGTCAGAATATAGTTAGATGCTTATAAATACAAAACATCTACTAATTTTTTTTAATCTACTAATTTCAAAAATACAATTTCGTTCGAACCAATTTTGCGAAAGGAAGTTTGATTTTGCATTCTTTACCGTATTTTTGGTTAACTGCCAAAGGTCCCTCGGAGCAAAAAAGTCATTATTTATAGTTGAAAGTAAATTATACCTGGCCGAGCGGTTTTTACTGGAAATTTAGTTGCTGCAAAAAAAAAGAATTGGAATTTACCCTTGTAATTACCAAATCTCTGGAACGTTTGTACCATTGGAATAGGAGATAAAAAATGTATAAATTTTGATTTAAATCCATTGGCAATTTATCGAAAAAAGTAAGCAAAGAAAGCAAATTTTCTCTTATCAGTGCCATCGAGACTAATTGCCGTACATAAATTGGATTTATATGAAGAACTCAATTGCATTACTTTTGAAGCAATTATTCATAATCTCAACAACAAACAAAATATTAAAAATTATTTAAATGAAACTGCCTAGTTTACATCAATCATATTTTACGTGGTTGCTTTATCTGAACATTTTTTCCATCATTTCTCTATGTGGCAACGTACATATATGTGAAAATATATATATTCGCTTCATTCGAAATTGAAAGCACACTTTTTGTGTACAATTTCAATGAGTCGTGGTGATATGAAACATAGAACGGTTGCATTAAATTAAAAATATTGTAGAATGGCAATAAAAAAAGAAAAATGGCTGCCACCGTCTAGGCACACCTGTTTAATGATGACTTCATGTGTGATGCACTAATTTCTATTAATAATTTAAATGTTGACATATTGAAGACGCATAAAACTGCAAAATACTACAAGTATTAATGCGAAAAATATTAGGTTCCGTTTTTTATCGTTGAAAGTCACACTTGCAAATATCGCATACAATCAGTTGATGATTTTTGTGTAGAATGAGCCCCGGTAATTGCTATTTATTATTCGTAGCACTTTATTGTTTAATGCTTTATCGGTGAAACGTTAATACACAAAATTCCACGTTTGGTTATAGTAAACAAACATTTATTCTTGCACAAAACCAATTCGCCTACCCTATGATATCACACGTGTTTCACATCGTAACGTGAAATGAAATAACGTCGAAGGAGACTTCAATATAACTAGGACTATTATGACTTGACCTGTAATTAGATTACGCAGAGTAGGCAGTAATGTTAATTAGTTCGCTAATGAATATTTCAATGGTGGAAGAAGCGATGTTAAGTAAATTTTAGTAGTAATTATTGGACATAAGGATTTATAGTACCTTTGAAGAGTATCTACGATGTATAATCCACAGAATATTCGACTAAAAGCTATTTTTAAGTGTTAAACGATGTCTTAATGTTAACAGGTTGACAATTTAATACAATTCAATTCAGTGGCAGAAAGACGGAAACAATTTTATAAGGTAAGCAGGACATGAATCGTAAAGCATTATTTTAAATGTCCAAACATACTTAAGTACATGTGACAAAAGTAAATTTGATTGCAAACTTGTCTTTGAATTTTGTCAACGAGAGACATTTAAAAGTAGATCCATCAAATTGAATAGGGCCAATGTTGTCCTCAGCACAAAGTCATAGATGGATTCACAGTCTTAGATATATTGCCTTTCCAGTCCAGTGGGCTGGTCAATTGCAGCGTATCGACGACTGTCGGGAATGAAAAAGATATTTTGCGAAAGGACCGAAGAAGGAACGCCACTAGGCAATCCTCGATAGAGCTCGACGAATTCAATCGATGACTGAGTGAGATATGAATTTAATTTGTCGACAGTTTTTCATTTGTCTACATTGTCAAGGACTTTGTTATTATCATATCACCACACATACTCGAACTTCATTTGCTTACTGGAAAATATCAAGTACTTATTTGTTAGATCCACCGCGCCTTGCTTTTTCTGTATGAGGGAATGTATTCGTCCTAGTTCTTCTAGCCGTTCTCTGGGAAATAAACTGAATCTGATCAAAAGAACCCGACACACGAGTTTCGCCTCAATTAGCAATACCGAAGTATTCAATACGATCCTGATAAATTTGTTTATAAAATTAAATCGTCCATATTCATTAGCATTTTATTTCAATAAAACTTGTTCGTTGTGTAATAAAGTAATAGTTCGTTTAAATAAAAACAAACCAAGCATTATTTCAAGACTGACTTATCAGTCTTGAATCAGAAATGTTTGTTTATCAGAAAATTTTTCTATAAAATTTGCAACTAAAGTAGTCCAGTCGATTATTTTTATTTTACATCAAGCTAACATATTTATACCGTTTTGAACGCCCTAATTTGTTTCTCATCCACCACACTTATGTACTGAAATCTACATACGACAAAAAAATGAACGAGTAGCGTTAATAGCATGTTTGCACGAACATAATAGGAATTTAAAAATATACTGGCATTCATCAAACATAGAAGTTCAAATATAATATTATTTCCTTAATCCCATAGGTCTTTCTCATTGTCAGTCCTTGGAAACGTAACCACACTTCGCGCGCTGAAGGAATTTTCAAGTCTCGAAAACAATGCCTTGCAGAAAAACTCAAGCGTGGAAGACCTTGAATAAAGTCTTATAAAAAATTAATTCAAATAAAAAATTCAGCTTTCAATACGCATTCCAATGTGGCCTCTTCCGTCGAAGGAAGACAACGAGAACAGATGCGTTTGCAAAAATCAATAGGAAGTTTCGATTTTCGATTGGGAGCAATGAAACTATCACTCGTGGATGGTCTATTCAAGTAGGAAGTGACTGCTGGGGGTATGTGTCTATAAATTTCCAGGTTTATATTTACAACATCATTAAATTTGAATATTTAGTAACGTAGGACATTTTTGGTTATTTTGTGCGACAGGTTTAAGATAAACTATAAACGTAAGCAGCAGTGGATGTTACATTTACTCATCACTCTGATAAATTTAGTAAATGATCTCGGAAATCAGTGACCAAATTAACTTGACTCTTATTTAATTCAATATTCTTCTGATTTATTAGGATCCATTTTCAGTTTATATCAAACTTTTGAACGAACACGTGAGTTAAATGTTTTATAAATTGTGAACTTAAGTTTTCAACAATAATAATAAATTCTCGTTTCAACAAGGACAGATGGACTGGAGAGGAATTACTTACAGAACCGCTCGCACATAGTGTAACAGGTAGTTCCATTTATCTTTCATGTGCCTCTGATGTCGCGTCCAAAATAACTTAAAGGACCCGTACTAGCATTTCAAAAAATTTAATTCCATCAGTACTGTTAGTATTGCAACTAATTTTCATTGTCTATCTGAAGAGAAAATATTTACATCATTCAAGCCTAACAATCTCTTCTTCCCTTTCCGAAGATTTATATTCTTATCTTGGTAAATATTTCTCCACGTTATCAGATTTAGAGATTCTTGCTATTTCTATAACAAATGGAAACATGTAGGTAATATTTATATTGGTTTTGAGGGGGTTGTAGCCAAGTATGAACAATAATAAAATGTTACGTTGGATTGGAAATTTCAAACGTCAACAGAGTTATTCCTGATCCTGCTAGGAAATCCAATGTCGAACGTTTTATTAACATTTGAATTTTCTTGCACCTTTTCGCTAAGAATTCCAATTGGTTTCGGTTTTAAATTGGTTTTTAAATATCAAATTATATTAGATATCAATCTATAGTTTGCATACAATGTTATAGTTTGTAACCTCTACTACAGAATCGGATACTTACTTAGACAAAGGCAAAATTCGTTGCTTATGAAACATATGTTATGATTACAGATGAAAAAAACAGGATATATGAAAAGATATTTACGAAATTCAGATAACTGACGCAACCAAATTAGGGAAGCGGAACGGGAGCAACAATAAAAATAATTTTTTTTATTTTATTGATTTTTTTCCAAGAATTCGTCCGCTCGGATCCACACATCTTTCATTCACACCTGCAATAACATCTTACAGCAAACAAATCGATCTATATAAATATATAGAAGTTTTATTTTCTGGTTTGCCTTCAATACTTTCATTACATGCGAAAACTACAAATCCTTCCCGCACTTACGAGAAAATGTCAAGGTTTCGCAATTTCAATGTGCTCAAGGCCATAAAACCTCAAGTGTGCTTGCACTCTATCGTGCAAGAAGCGTTGGTTGCCGAGCTCTAAGCTAGCTCAAGTGATTTCGGTAAAACACAGACAGGAAAAAACGCTCTAGGACGAGTGTGTGCATATGGATGCATAATGATAACAAATAACAAAAAAAAGCAACAGAAAATCGCATGCTCTACGAAATATCCTTACGGCTTAGTCGCAGTCGTAGTGCTTTGTACATGTTACGGAAAGCCATGTTCAAGCCAAAATATATTCCAGGTACTTCTAGTTTCCTTGTTCCAAATCCTTCACCGTGCACTTGAAATTCTAACAGCTTCACTGTTGTTAACTTCACACACTATTTATTATACATGCAGGAATCGACCACGGCACTGACCTCAACAATACCGATTACATTCAAACGGAAGCCAATTGAAATCAAAAGACATTTACTTTTTGCACTTGGGCTACGTTTTGGCTTTTTCACGGAAAACTTTGCACTATTGACATTTTCGCACTGCAAGGATTACCCAACATATTGTTGGCGAGTGGAAAAAAGATCCGCACTATTGCGATAAAAGGATAGCGGAAAATCTAAGAGACACTTTGCACTCTTTCCTACGGAAGCTGTTTTGAGGTTTGACAAAACTTTGATTTGGTTACTCTATTCACATATTAGTTCAGCATTGAAATGGATTTTTCGTTTTGCATAATTTGTGCGCTAGCCCTATGGAAAAGATTTCCGATATTCGCATCGAACTAAATATTCAGGCAAGGGAATTTTTACTACTATCGTCCAACATTCACTTGTCCTCAAGTAATTGTTTTTACACCTCAGTCATGCTCCCTATAGCGGAATTACAGCTTGGGGAAGTTTCGACTCCAAACACTGGGGTAACGTGTGAGGTGAATTCACGTGAAGCTGTGCAAGGACAAATTGTACGTCCAACCTGTTGCACTTTAGAATAATAATAATTCTATATGTAGTATATTCAAATAATATAGTGGATTCGGGTAAAGCGTATTCACGAATCCTTACAGGTTATATCATCCATGTTAAAATAATGGATGAGTATTTTTGTTTGGAGTGGAGTTTTATTGCTGGTGTCGAAAATGGGCTCAACAAAAGCTACTCAAAAAAAGATTATCCTTTTCGTTCATTCTAGGAAATATTTTACACTTCAAAGGGATATTGGAAAAATAGTTGCCGGAGGTTATTGTTTTTCATTAAAATGATAACTCTGATAACTGGAAGAGTTCTGATAAATAAAATAAGTGAAATGATGACAAAATTTTTCAGACAGATTTCGCAGATTCTACCTTGAAATTCTTTTCAAAGGAAGAAATTCAAAGATGAAGGTGGCAATAGAGAAGATACGTAAATGAAAATGTTTTTTAATAAATCTCTCTGCTCCACCATTAATTGCCGTACTAAAAATATTTTTTTTATTTCCACAGCATAAAACTAGTCAATTATAATAATTATATAATTATCCTTTCCATTAATTTTATTTTAAAAAGGGCTATTTAAGTAAATTCCATGCTAACAAAATCACTTACAAAATATTGCACCCTATTTCGCATCCTGGTAACAATTTACATTAAAATTGAGCGAAAAATACAAATTTCACACAAATCAGAACAACAACAGACACTGACTGATTAGGGCCTACCAGCCAATCATGAGCGATTATTTCTTTTTCCTTGAAACTAAGTCAAGTTACGTCAATTTATTCTTGACGCTGTGGATGGCGAATCTTCGAGAAAGGTCTTTGGCAAAGCAACAAAAATTGCTAGCAAATAATGTGACGATAAGCTCGCCTGAAACACACCAAATTTGTGGTAGCAAAAAACACCGTACCGTTCGATGGCGTAAACTCTGATCGAATATCCTTTACAGGAAACGTTTAAAAGCTTTTGACATGGTTTTCCTTGAAACTAAGTCGGCCGAAATACCAGAAAATAGAGGTAAATAAATAGGGTTACCTACATGTCCCCATTAAACGAAACACCTGAACAACATTAAACCAGAAATATCTTCTTCAATCATTTCGAGCAAATCAAATTTTCGGTCAACACTAGCAAAGTAAAAGTACATTTCGTTATTCATTAAAAACATATGAAAACATTCTAAGTACTTTGAAAACTCAAATTATCTTCCGTATGCTGTCTACAAAGTTCCGCCGTTTTTCTTAGATACATTGTGTGCAAAGAAATGATTAAATGGTCGAAAAACTAATTAACAAAAATAAAGCGCATGCTCACGTTTCATCCCTTGCGAAGTACCCGATGGTGAGTTCCAACCGTTTCTATCCCTTCTAAGCTTGGTGCCACCAGTGCATCTCAGATGCTCCCTATTGTCTGAGTTGTCGTCATCTTCACACTCCCTTTGACTTTGACTGTGGGCAATTCGTCGAATGCGCCGCCAATAGAGCAAGGAAATTTTTCTAAATCGAACACCCAATGCAGCACTTCCTTTACGAACTTGTTGCACGTAACCCCGACATGTTGTCGAGAATTCGAATCCCTGCATGTTGGCGGTCACTTATGTTCTTTATAGCGTCGTTTGCAATGATAATGTGAACATGCAAATCCATCCGCAAATGGCTCACCTTCTCCTTTTAACACGGGAACTGATATTGGCAAGCATGTATGTAGGTAAGTGTGAATGGTTTGTCAATAGAAGTTTATCAATCTATTGGATCTGGATTAAATGTTCATATTTAAGTCTAGCAATTGCATACTTCCTTTTACATTGTGAAAGAACTGCAAGTAAGGTTTTAATGAATGAATATGAGTCCGAACGTTCCGTGCAATCAATGAAAAATTATTTTGAATGTGGAAAATTCATCAGATTATTAAACTAACAGCCAATTTTGTACATAAAATTAATGTATAATTATCGCAGATAGTTTTGTTCGCTTGATGATTAAGATTGATTAAGATGAAGATTTCAAACTCTCTAAACAAAAACGTTGAAATAAAAAAAAATTCACAACATCACACAACAATAGTAAAATTTTAACGAAAGTTTAGCGTTCACCCTTCGAGTTCATTTCAAAAATATTTTTATATTCTCGGCTAAAAGTTTATTAACCGCAAAAAATGCACTTATATTGCGAAAAGGAAACTCTACTGAGAGCTAAATTACGCTTCTTCCTTTCAAACTGCTTCATTATTTAACCTGCTTTCTTTTCTCTTGGTAGAGAACTCGTAACTTTCGCCACTATTAATTACAACACATGTGATAAACGCTTACATAACTAGTATCCTTATCTAAGGAATCTTCAATATTGCCCTCCTACACAATTATGCTACAACCAATCACTTCAATACGTATCCTTTTGGTTTATGTTACTTGTGTCTACATGCTAGCTAATGATAATTCCACAATTCTTCTGCTCATGACGCAAACAGAAGTTTCAAGAACTGCTAAATAAGTAGAACTTAATTGTTTCAAAGAAGTGAACGAAATATTATATGTACGTAACTAAGGAAACAAACTCAAGTACCAACTTCAAAAATAACCGGTTAACGCATTTAGGTGTAGTTTTATCAAAAGAATGCATTAGTCGTAGATAGTAGATGATGTTATGTCATCATGATGTAATATGACAAGCTTGCAGACTAGTTCATTTCATTTAAATCTGAATTATCGAATTTTAGTTATACATTGCTCTATTAAATAGTAACAAAGAAAACCTATAAACCTATATGACATAGCAGTCTGACATTTAAATGAACGCAGATTGAAAGATCAGCAAATAATCGGGCTTGAAAGTTTATCAGCTATAATTTAAGGTACATGTCAAACGTATAGTCCTCGAATATATCTATTGCAAAGAGTACCGACTATGTTCGTAATTGATTTCATTTTCGCAAAATGATTCAGAAAAATGAAAGAAAGACCTTTTTAATTTTTCGTGTCCTTCATATCATAGAGTTTGTGAGCTACCGTGCTCATTGTCATAGTAACATCCCTTTTGTTTTTCGAATTTTAAGGACCTTTTCTGACACAATTTACTGCATACAACATCAGAAAAAATTACATATATCAGCCAAGTGATACGCCGACATGCTTAAGTCGGTATCACAGGAAATTGAAAATTCTCCATAGTAATTTGTTCGCTTCTTCCACGTTTTCGTCGGTTGTTAACGTGGTGTGGCGTTCAGAGCAGTCATCGCCATTAACATAAAGGTGTCTAAACACATCGATTTTTTACCCAAAATTATGACCAGTACATTGCTCCAGTTTTTCGATTTCAGATGTTCCTCAAGCACACATAACATGTCTAACCCCTATAACACAAAAACACATTAAAAATGCTAAATATGCAGATTTAAATAATATACATATGTAGCAACATAAAAAAATTAAGTCACTATTCCTTTGAACAAACCTCGAAACGCATCATTTAGTCCATCCTCGAATAACGAAAGTTGACATTTGAAAAGTGCGAATTTTATCTTAAGGCTTTTTGAATTATCTTCCTGACATCCTTGTGGATGTGAAGGTAGTTCAAAGTATTACGAGAGGAGTTTAAATTAGCTGAAAGTCAGGCTTTTCAATGAGTCAGGATCTAAGAGCACTCGACAAAAAACATTTATGGGCAATGAAGAAGTCCATCCTTCCAGGCAATCCATCGTCCAAGCATCCACATCACCGTGGCACATCCACGGTGTGGGCAAGAGAAAGTCTTTCGGATAGGATTTTTACTCGCAATTCAATTCATGTTGAATATGGAACGGGTAAGGAGTCCGATTAATTCGACTTCAATGCACCCTAACTAACCAGATCAAATGTGGCCTGTTGAAATTTCATTCCCACGTTGAAAAATTAACACGGAAGGTGCGTCCACTAATTATTCACAATTAATGAAAATTTAATAACAGTTCGACTCACAGCACTGTACTTCAAAAGATTTCATCAGATTTTCCTAGAACTATTCATTACATCCTAGGACCTTACTGAATATTTTATGGCCAAGTCGAAAAGTCAAAGCACGAGGCAAATCAGTTATTTAAATGGCGTTCTTCATTAAGCAGAACCCAACAAAAGGAAGTCTTCTAAACATATATAACCTACAACGTCAACCACTTGCAAACGTACAGATTCACCCTATAGCCCCGAAAATACATCGGGTATATCACGTCAAGTGTTACTTGATGATTTTCCACCTTGCCACGCCACATTGTCCGTACCCATAGCCACAACTTGCGGCTAAAAGTAATTTACTGCAGACATTCACATTAAAAAGTAATGTAACGAGTCGTGCTTTTACATTTACTCTAATTTTAACTTTACCATACCCATTTCCTTACCAACTAGAGTTTACAGGTGTCTCCAGAAAAAAAATCAATTTTTCACACGTGCTGCTGACGCATGAAATTTTGATCAGAAAAATATGGAAATGTTGTTTCTCCCCTATTTGTTTTTATGTTGCTTTTAAGCGGCAACATACATTTGCACTAATTAAAAGTTAAAGTTTAAATGGAATCAAGTTCTAGTTTTCTGAAAAAATGTTTGAAGAAATGGGATACGATTCATGTGTGGTGCAGCACTTGGAGCACTTGAGATGAGAATTTTAATAACGGAAGAATGCATCAAAAGATTCTACTATCCAACAGACTATGTAGGTTAAAGCAGAACTCATTAATCGCAAAAAGTATTTGCCAACACGGAGTTTCTGGAAAGAGGAAATTTTTCGACAGAAATACGCGAGTTGGACAGAATATTCTACAGTTGAATAAGATTTCGTCCTGACCTACGACTTCTGAAGTGAACATTAACCTATTACATTCAAACAATTAAAGTTAAATGCGTACAAACAAGTAATAAATAGGTTGAGTGTAAGATCAGCGCTCAGAATACCTTAAATGATGATTTGCTCCAATGCTTCTTGCATCAAACTTTGGTTTGATTATAAATTCACCAAAATTTAAGGTTTCTGTCAGCATTTTGTTATGATCCTGCAAGTTCTTTCTGGATTATGAATACCAATTCCAATGATATTACTTTATTGTCATGAGTTTGAAGCTCAAGAGTCTATTCAAGATACAATAATGTACTGCAGTCATATCAGATCAAGTCAAGTCAGATATAAAACATAGATTCTCTGAAGAAATTTCGACGTGCTCAACTTCAAATCAGTACTTGCCAGTTTCTGTGTTTAAATTCTTTACAGATATGCTCCTTCAATATGCCCCACACTAACTAATGCGACTTGATCACTAGAGCATTCAACCACAGACATCACCAGCATATACGGAATTAGTCAATGTTCGACAGAAGTTCACTTGGTCTCGAATGTTTTATTTATTCCAGAAGATTTGTTGTTCTTGAGTCTTGGAGCTTTTCGTCCCCAGTTAGTGGATCGAGTGTATCGCCGAAAAATTCCCCTAGAAAGTTTTTAGCGTGAAGCAGGATGATGTGAAGCCGTTTCGTTCCAACCTATGTTTAAATATTTTCTTTCTGTTCAAAACACAACGTCTACATCTCAAAGGTTATGCTCTGCATTTGATGGGATCAGAACAATCAACTTTTACCAACAATGGTACGTTAATGGCTGCATCTAATACGCTTGCATCGACTACGGGGTCACAACGACCGAAATCAGCATTAAAGCTGTCTTTAGTTCTTTGCATCAAGTTTTAGTTTTCCATGCAGTCGAAGAATTACTTTCACATAAGAATATACAAAAAAGTTTTGATAAATGGATCGAATCAAAACGGCCACAAATTTTTCATCGCAGTATTCGCATGTTGCTTCGAAAATGGGAGAAACTTGTCACATCCAATGGAAAATATTTTAAAAATAACCAATCAATCTCCACGAACAAACACGGGAACTTATATAACAACAATATTATTTCGGAAAATTTGAATGCATAATTTTATGACTCCTGCCAATGTAGAAGTGTTAAAAACATGTTAAGAAATGCGACATCAATAAATCACCACTTAAAAGCGAGAAATTTTTACTAGAATCAACACTTAATTTTGGCTGTTAGTTTAATACTGAAGAATAATGTTTTCAACTAAATCTAAAGGTGATTTACCACTTTTGTTCCCGGTATTAAACAATAACACTAAATGCTTAGTCATATCATAATTGTTCTCTTGTTATTGTGGCTGATTTGAATTAACCATTACATAGTTGCTTCACAGTTGCTTCAACTAAAAGCACTGAACACTTTTCCAACAATTTCAAAACCATACGTTGCAGGCTGTCGTTGTCATTAAACGCAAATTTCCAATTTACTCATTTTCCTCAGCGATCAACCGCGACCAATTTCAAATTACATTCCAAGATATAAACTAATCATTGGCTAGAATGTGATTCACTTTTACCGGAAACCTCATTCCAGTGTGGGAAAATCTTCGACACATGAATCGCGCGGTTCGCCATAAACAATATAGTGTAGAAATAGTTAAATAAACACATTGAGAGCGTATTACATCACGGAACGTTGGTGGAGCTTTCAATTTGTGGCCAAACGCATAGCGTAGAGCTCTTGGGAGCACACTTGATTCTAGGAGTCTATAACCGAACAAATTTCATTTCCCTTAGGACAATACCAAGGCAATTTGGTAACGCGACATTCTCATTGGGGACTCGACACCGAATAAATTTTATGAGAATCTCAAATTACAGGGCGACAACTAATGACCCCATTGATGGACAACACATTTTCGATTCAATATGTGATAGGCTTTCACAGGAAATCGTGCACTTCATCAAACCTAATTAATTCGAGTTACGCATTGCACTTGCTCTGAGTTGAGGAGGAAGTTTTCTTCGACCGAATCCGTCTTATCGCGCGCACCAAGCAGGTTGTACTCTTGATTAGGAAGCGCAACACACCACCGCGAGCTCTTACAAACGTGGACTGACGTTGGTGCTCGAAATTTTTCATATATCGCCGGCCGTCCTATGCAACGCACTTTATAGAATGTCCAACAAATTCTAATGAAATTACAACAAGCATTTCACTCGATTGTGAGCCCCCCTTTGATGGAGGCGCGAGTTCAGTTGAACTCGCTCCATACTAAATTTGCCACTGCTACCGATACAATTCGTGAAATGTGTGTTTACCCAACGACCGGAGCCAATAAAATTGTTGACGTCATATCATTCATTTTTAAATATATAAACAGGTGAAGCCATGACCCGTGCAGGGCCCGGCATGATGGGTTATCCGCCATGTAAATGGGCTTAACGTTTGTTTTGTCCATTAAGGTCAGGCTTTGTTCCACCCCATTCAGACTACTCGAAGCTCGGAGTATTTAGGCTGGAAATACCGAACATTGCCGAACAGAAGGATACAAAAAAAATAAAGTTAAATTTATAGACACAGGTACACTATCAACGCCTAAAACATTTGACTCATCCGATGAAAAAGTTGCATTTGAAGTAGCTAAACGCCTTACGTACAATTTGCGGATCCAAGACCGAATAGAAGATACTTAAATCGTCTTCGTAATTATTCGTTACAACTTTTACCCCACATGTATTTTCATCCACGTTGAGTTTCTCCATTTGAAACAATTATTCATGGGCCTCAACAGCGGGTTGATGAGGATGCAACTCATTTACACTTGATGGGCAATAGATACCTGATCATATGAGCTGAGTTGATTATCTTCATCTTCTGTCTAATTCAGTTTTCCTCCGTAGAACGCATTCAGCGGATAAGTGAACTTGCTCATACGTTGGCGACTGTTTGGACAGCGGCTTGTCTGCTTCAACATTTAAATTAACCAATCACGAATCCTATTCAGACGTAAGTGATTCGTATAAATCATGAAGATGATTTAATAATGTTCATCAAATTATATGTTTGTAGGCGCTAATTGAAAACTGGCGGCAAGTTTGCGGCGTTCTGAAAATCGATTTTGGCTTTGTAAGGACTTGACTTGTAATGGGTGACACGCAATGAGGTCTTAAGTTTCAGCTTCGCTCGCGGTTTAGTCTCCAGTTGAAGCCAACAGAGTGCTGTGTTGAAAATTGCCCATTCATTTCAAGATACAGATGGCACATGTTTTTGAAATTAAAGAAAAAAACCATTTTTAAATTATCAGATGCTCACAATAATATGGTAGGCCAATGTAAATTTATTACAAATCCAATATTTTACTAATGTTATCTTCAGAATACTTTCCGTGTCAACATACTGATCATACAAAGGAAAATATGGGCAGGTATCATATAAAATGTAATCACTTACATGTATTTTGTGTGGAGAAAACTGTCAATACTGGAAACTTTAAAAGCGATTCACTCATTCAGTCGTATTGAAAATAAGTATAGTAGCATTGAGTATTGCGAAAAGGTTATTCAGAGTACAAAATTAGTGATGAGCTCAAAATCCCAGAAAGTACTGTGCTGTTCCAACATATTATGATAGATAGCAAAATGGAGGCAAATGAAGACTGGAATGGATAAATCCAGAAGAGACAGACTGGAATTGATAGTCAATAAACTAGAGCGGCGCATTTTTTGAAGTGTAAAGGATAATGCACAATTTTCGAAAGAACAAATGTCCAATGTGATAAATGAAGATTTAAGTCCAGACAATTCAGTGTGTCATCAGAAAGTTCGGATTACAGGGTAGATAAAAGACATAGGTAGATAAAAAACCATGAGTGAACAAAGTGAATAACCCAAAAAGCGTAGAATTCGCAAATGAAAAAAAAACTCCAAGGAGGCGCGCATGAAAAAGTTCATGTGAATAACATAACGAAGAGACTTACCCTTAACTGGAGGATTTTGCTTTGCCTGTAATTCTCTGGTGTTACAAGTTGGCAACAGTGGTAGAAAAACTAGTTTTTAATGGGATTCTAATGGAAAAAACTAAATTCATGAAAATATCTAAAGAAAACTTAGGGGACGGTGGCACGAACCTGAATTTGACCGACAGTTATAATTCAATAAGATGATAGCGAATATTATCGGGAATTGTTACTTCACCATGTGCTCGGACAACTCACACTATAAATTGATACTAAGTTCCCCATTTCAAATATTTTGACTGGGGTTTCTTATGTTTCAACAATGTTTTCTACTTTTGACATACATTGATTGCATACCCAATGGACCTATTAAGTGTATATCAATTTCGGAAAGCACAGATAGAACTATCGGTTCTAATATTTGTTACACTTTTTTTTTTGGAAAAACCTGCAAAGAATTAACTTAACGAACAACACGGGATTCGTATATAACATTCTTAAAAAGTTTTAATAACACGGAACAGTGTCCACAATGGTTCGTGAATGGCTAAGTTATCCCTTATTACTTAAAGGAAGAAAAAAGGGAACAACCATGGCCTGTTTTTTAAACATTTTCAAAGCATTACAAAGTCTTTTATATCTAATGATTTCATTCAGGATTAACCTCAGAGAGTGAGAAACCTGTTGCATTCGAAGAAAAATTGTTTGAATGAACTACCCGCCCTTCTAGTCAATAAATATAAACTCTTCATTGCCCATGGTCTCGAAGTTATACTTTTTGAGTTGATTTAATTTAACTTATATTAAATGTAACGATCGAAATAGGGATAAAATCCATGCTTCAATCAGAACTCTTGCAAACGATTAAAATTAATAATTCCAGATCTTTGGCAGTATTATTACTGGCAGCGAAAATTTTTTTGGCACAACGTACGCGGTCATAATACATAGACCAATAACTTCATCAATTGCGAATAAATAAATTCATGACTTCTAGAAGACTCAATAATTTAATGATCCTATTCATTTGGGCCGTCCTTCAATGCAAGCAAAGCTAAGCCCCATTACAAATTTTTTGAAGGACAGGAATGATTGAGTGCGCATGCATAATTCCTGAAAATTATAAACGATAGATGAGATTCTTTCAACAGAAGCGACGGTGGAAAAATCGGATTCCTCCATTATACAATTACAACATGCCATACAACTACAGTCTGCCGTTCATCTGGATTTAAAAGGCATTATACAAGGTCGAAAATAAAAATATAGAGATAATGTTAAAATAGATGATTATGAATATAAAAGCCATCGGTAAAATCTTTGGGAAATTTAATTTATAGGTCATCACAAATTTAGGTCCAATTCGACTTTTATAGAAGTAATAAAAGTATTTTCACGTTCTCACTTGTAGGATGTGGTGAGGGTTGCTCTTAGCATGGTGATATGCATACAAAATATTTATGCCGCATTTATATGTAAACAATCGTTTTAGGCCTATTTTCCCGCTAAAATTTACAAAATAAAATGAATATTTAACAAGCAGCCTGAAGTAGAAAACGACCCATGCACAATTAAAATCTAAGACCACTACAAATTACATTCGAATCGTGACCGAATGTTCAATTCATTCAATATTGATTAATCAGCCTCAAGGATATCATGGATACAACTGGGTGGAGAGTAAACTTCTAATAGATCTGAAAATATATTTCCTATTTTTTTTTATCCTAATTACAAATTAGTAATTTATGAAGTTCACGATGGCAAAGGAAACGATTTTCTAGGGATTGTCAGGAAACGCAAGACATCAAGCACACGATCGATACGATTATATGTGTTTTTGTTTCTAGCATGCACATATAGAGAAACAATAACAGCATTCATATAGCTACTATAATCGTCCGGTGGCCTTCCAAACTATATCAATCAGGTGGAATAATTGAATAGGATACCTTCCATTTTGCGCAATTCCAAATGAAATTCGTTGAAAGAATCAAGGGAAATTTTGAAAAAGGACACTTTTACATATCGTATGCAGGAATTACGACTAAATCTTTTATTGGGAAATTTGACTTTTGACTAAAACCAATTGTCTATCAGAACATGCCGCCTACATTTCTAAATCTGAATTATTTTTTAGGGCTTAAAAATATTCTACGTACTGAGAGTCCGACACTCCGATATAAAATTTGAATTAGAAGTTCAAAATGGCAATGAGAAACGGTGACATTTTAAACTGAACAAATTTCTAAAGCCGAAACGCTGAACTGAACGTATTTCCAAGAGCTTAATTATTACAGCATTATTTACCACAGCGTTCACGTTTCGTTATGGGCTAAAAATGTGAATGAGCAACATTCAGAACATTCCCCGCTGCAAACTAACAAAAATGTTGTTTAAACAATTTTTTTTTTCTTGGATTATATGTTCCATTTGCACTCATTCGAAAGTTTACTTGCTACACAAACTTCTATTTCGTTGCGGAAGGACTCTTTCTCTCCGTTATAATGTAAACACACACGTGCATATGAGGAAGCCTTTGCTTGCGAAATACTACGTACAAAAAAGTTAGTACTGGAATAGTTAACATGAGAGCCATTAGATTAAATTGAACATGAAATGATGAGAACTTTCAAAGGAAAAACTTCACTATAATAAAAATAAATGACGAGAGCAGTTGCTTGTGCAAATATTTTTTACTTTTGCAATGCATAGCAAGACCACTTCGTTATAAAAATTATTACTTGCACATCATTATATAACACTATATACAGTAGCGTTCGTAGAAATTCATCCACTTTGAATATATTGGTTTGAGATGGGTTTGAAATAAGTAATTTTGGTTCAATTTCTATTTAGGTATGCAGTATGCAAGAAATATGAATCAAATGGAATTCATTGTTCAAACTTATTTTCAATTTTTGGCTCTTGTGATTGGTAGGATAGACAAGTCTACAGAAATTATTTCTTTTAGCACCGACCTTGTACAAATTATTAAAGAATCCAATCCAAAAAACGAAGTACCAATTAAATAACAAATATGGATCAAAGGGCCACCAACATAATTACAGATAAAAATCAATTGAACCAAACGGATAATCTATTAAATGGATGTGTTCCTAATTCATGTTACCATGGCTCATGTTCCAAACAATTTCGTACCGGCACATTTTTAGAGGAACAAATTGCTAAAGGACATTGTTGAGAGTGAGTGAACGATTTCAAATACGGACATAAACCACAGCATACATGGAAATGACCGATTTGTATACCGTTATATTGCAGCGTATCTTCTATTGCGATGGCCCTTGTGTGAACTCTTTTACACA
This sequence comes from Stratiomys singularior, assembly GCA_954870665.1. Lineage (NCBI taxonomy): Eukaryota > Metazoa > Arthropoda > Insecta > Diptera > Stratiomyidae > Stratiomys > Stratiomys singularior. The sequence goes on along the minus strand of OX940881.1, from coordinate 3,122,817 downwards.
ATATCTTATTAAAAATAAAATAATATAATAATAAGTAAACGCAAGAGGCAACCATGGAGATGATTCGACATTGACTCAGTCCGAAAATAAACTCACCTTCGTATTCAGCGCGTTTCCGTCGAAAAAATGATGGTGTGTATTTGAACCATTTTTTACTGGTCACACTAGATGTCCGGCTCTTACCACTTTTTGCACTCTTTGCGCTAATATTGCTATGTTTTGATACAAAGGATGCCTTTGATTCACGCCGTCGTGAATCCTGTGGCGAAAGGGTAGAAGATCGTTTCTGATAAGGTGATTGCGGTGAAATGTCAGTTGATCTGGCAATTTGAAATTCAAAAAAATCCACTTGATCGCCACTGGATGTAGAGAGCGCGGAATTACGATACCAATTGGTTCTTCGATTCATATTTTGAAGTTCAAGACTTTGGCGACATTTAATATCTTTCGCCATTTTGATGGATATTTAAATACAATTTACTGGTTAAAAGGCACTTTCTAATACACTCTGTGGTTCGCTTAAATGCTTATTTATTTACTTTTTTTCGCAATGAAAGTCCAACTGCCTGATTGTCCAATAATATAAAATTATAAAAGGCACAGAACAAGTGCATTTTTCAATTTGGCACATGTTATAAACTAGAAGAAATTTTGTTCAAAAATAAAGATATATTTAATGTTCCACTGTAACATCAAATCAAGGGCGATCGAGCCACAAATGGTCAAAAATCATCAGAGAAGCTTAGTGAGTTTTCTAACTAGTTTATTTCAATTTTAAAGAATTTTTTCACTTCAACTGTATAGTTTATGTTTTGAAAACAAAATATTCCAGCATTTCCCAGGTTTTTCCGAAAGTAAAAGAATTACAAAGAAGAATAATATACATAAAATAAACAATAAAATAAGAGGATAACGAAGAACATATAAAATTTTCAAATTCCTGAGATTTATAGAAATGAAAATTTCACACAAAAGTCTGAATTAATACTAAATTTTTATCATAAAAAACTATCTGTGAAAACCATTTGACAATCCTTAAACCGGTATTTGCGACTATAATTATGTTTGCAATGCTAAGCACACGAGATTAAGATTAACGACTGAGGAAACTTCACGTATCTCAAATATTAACACAAAGTCTTGCATCCTTAACATTCAAGTAGGATAATCACGCTGTGCAAAACAAGTGAACATTTTTGTTTTGTCTTTTTCTCAAACAAAAACTGGGTCATTTAGACTAGATAGTCGGTTGGAAAAGATGATGCTACGGCCAAAGCATACACAACACGGGGTTGAAAAAATCACATTGACAATAATGTGACCCTAAAGAACTTTAGATAGCAAATCGGATCACCTAGTCCCTGCAGAAAAAAAAAACTCTGCATCAAGGATGCAGCAAGGAAATGGCAAACGGCACTCGAACAAGTTAGGAAATGCTGGAATTGAATTGGCGCAATCAAATTAATTTTTTGGTAAATGCAACTACGGCACATTTCGTCCCTGCAATGAATTTATATGACGACTTTATGGAAGAAATCCGAAACGATATCGAAAAACAAAAGAAAAACGGATAATCACTAAAAATCTGCACTAGATCATCACATTACATTCGGATTCGTCTCACGTTTCAATTAGCACATCAAACAAACTCACAAGACATTCGCTTGTAACCGTTCGCATTGTCACGCGAGAACTTCGGAGTTGTATTCTGCGAAGCGAAGAAAGCAGGATTCTAACGAAATTCTCACTTTCACGACTACCAGGCACCGTCGCGCCACAATTTACACAAAAGCGTCTTCAGTAGATGTCGAAACTCGACTGTTTATCGGAGGCTGACGGTCTGTTTTCATTTTTCCAAACTACCATTTCATACAGTCGCTTCTTCAAGAAAAATAAGGACGTGCAATGTGGCGCCACTGAGCGAATCACATCTCCCAGGATCCATCCCCTGCTCTCAACTCGCTATCTATCTACCGACAGTCTGTGCACTTTCCACCATTAACATGTGCAAAATCGTACAGTGGTTGGGAGCGAAATGGTTTCACTTCGAACGGAACAATAACCGATGGTAACATGCATGTCGCCAGCCATTTCCAATTTGGAGTTGCTTAATCCTGAATTTCGATGAACCTGTTGATGTAAGACATCTTAAGTGCAAGAACTTTTTAATGGAATCTTTCATAAAATGCAAAAGAGGGTACGAAGCAACGCATCAACTTGAAAAGGATTTCACGAACTGTGCGAAAGCTGTGCACTCTTCTACCAGTTTGCTCTCCAGCTAACTTAGCTTTTCTATTAGAGAACGACAACGCTAACTACCCCTAGACAATCACAGGGGGTCAATTCAGTAGAAGCACAACGGTATAACTCATTTAGAACGGATCGCACTAGCATTGAACTATTCATCGATAACTATCGTGAATTGGATAATGCCCATCAAGGACACAATCATCGCTAGAACAGAATATTGAATGGCAGAAACTTTTTAAAGGATTCAAAGTCGTATTTGTGGGCTTGCATGTAACCATTCCTACTAATAAATGTCAGTTTGTGCGAACATATACACTATGGAGGTCGTGGACTATTTAAAGCCTAGCAAGGCTGCCTTCTTCGTGAGTTTTCTATCCTCTCGTTTTCTATCAAAATAAATTGAGAGAATTTTATTTATAGGTTGAGATGTTAAAAGGTCATCCAGGAGGTGACATGGTAAAAATGCTATCATCGTTGTCGGCTTCGCATATGAACAAGGATCAATATTTTAATCATTCAATATTTTCTTTATGGCCTGTAAGATTGAACACGTGTTATGGGAATAATCAAAAGGTTTGTGATTACGTTCAGTAATATCTTTTCTGTTTAAATGTTCAAAATTTAAACGAATCAAGATGAAAAAAACGTACGTTTGAGAGTGACGATCAAAACCATATCACGACTCGTTGTTGCAATCTGAGAGCAGTGATTAGAATATCCACGCAATTCAAAGATCCGATATTTGGGGTCAGCAAAGAAAACTGGGAGAAAGTTTTAAAAAGAAAAATGGCTACGATCGCCATTGATTTTAATTTCCGAATAGACTGCAAAGAAATATTGGACCTAAAAAGTTCTTAAAATTAAACATAGCGAGCGAAACTTATTTGCTATACTATCCTTTCGGCAGTCTCACGTTATTTGTCATCGTCGCAAGCAAGCAAGATACATTTTTTGTGTTTCTGTGAAATATAGGAAACCAAAAAAAATTTCAATACTAGTAAATTTATATCGCCAAATGTCAAATCGTTAATTTATTTATTTCATTTTCGCCTTGGTTTAGTTATGTTGAAATTTGAACTTTTGAATTTGTGTTTAGCGCAGAACAGGAAGGAACAATGGCCATGCTTCCATTGAGTTTTTGATATTTCGAGCAGCATCGATAAGTTCTGATGTATGAACTCTAACAGAGTGCCTACAGCTTTTCCAGGAGAATTGAATTATCATGTGATGTTAGGAATGTATTTCTTACCTCTCCAAAAATCTCAGAAATGAATTTTTTGGCTTTTGGCTGTAAAAAGTGTTAGATGGCTTCAACTTAGTTAACTTCGCAAATGTTTTCTAGAGATAGCGATGTTACACCTAATTCTCCTTTTTAAGAAATAGCAAATACCTTAAGAAAAAGCAATTTGGAAAAGTTAAGGATATTGTCAGTCCTGACAGATAAGAGTAAGAAATTTAGATTTTTTTCCAAATCATACCGTAAACATTTTAATGTCATCAAAGGGGCGACGTTGGGCCGAAGAATTGTGGCGCAATAAGTGAACTAATACAGAATTTTCTGGTTTTCCGACCAATGGACTGACCAGAAACTAAATGTTCACCTAAAGCACGACCATCTTATCTACATGAGAAATGATTTTGTGCGGAAACAATATTCTGACTACTCTAACACTTTCACAGACACACTGTATACTTCAATAATGAGGCTTTTGATATGCAACACAGAACAAATTTCGTAATGCATAAAAACATTAATAATAAATCGTGGCCTGCCAGACCAATCGTTGACGAAAAGCAACTGGATACGAAAATAATCCAATTACTTAGTATGTATGTTTCACAAATCTGAAATTTTTGGATGGAATAAATTGCAATTGGATATTGCATACTAGAAACGAACAAAAAGATATGTAGGTATGTTATTTATGCACTTGAGCAGAATCCTGCAAATAAGATTGATTATTCAGGTTCTGTCTTGTCTGCCTAACCAAAATGCATTATGATGAAACGTTTGGAAATTGCCAAGCCTGTTGTCATAGAGCGTATACTATATTCCTCCAAAATATTGCTTACGTCACACGACATCCTTAGAATTTTAATGAAAACTAATAGAACATAGAAAACGTTTCTCATGCATGGAAGTGATGGCGCCAGCAGGTTATATAGAACGAGAAAAGATGGAACAAGATACAGTAGAACCTTCTACTCGAGAGCAAATGACGACTAATCGATTTGCTCTTAGAAATAGAAATTACGATTGTGCAAACTATTCTTCTTTTCACGACAACAATAAAAGAAAAGATTTATGACACTTTGAAAAATAACATTAAATTCAATCCATCACGGAGTGAAGAAGTAAACATAGTCCTGCAATAATAATAAAATCAAATCAATGTGATCAAATGGGTACCCACACTTAGCCAACGTATCCTGGCTGTTGAATGATTTGTTTTATCTTAAGCATAGCAATTTATTCATTTCGTTGCAACGAAAAATTCCCGTCGAATTTCTCGTCACGTTTCCAATAACGAAGATATGAGATACAATTCAATTATCAATTCTGTGCTATGTGGTGTCTAAATTTGTTCAAAGGTATTTACAACATTACGTCTAGCTCTGAAGTCTTAACGAATCACGATATTATGTTTTACACTATTGCAGGGATGTTTAGCTCCAGTATTCCTACCATATGGTCATTAGCTTAAGATATCGGACACCACCAGTATTTCAGATAGTATAACGCTGCGTCCTACAACAGTTCGTGTCTTTAAACGTTGCTAGTCCTTAGGGAGTGCCGCTTTTAATTCATTATAGCCTTGAAACTGTGGCAAACCAGCCGATTGATTCGCCATTATCTTCATCTTTATTACTTGCTGACACCCCCAGCTGGTGCAGTATTTTCTTCTTTGTCTTCACTACACACTAGTGGATAATTTTCTTTTACCTAATAGTTTATCTTGTTATCGGCTAAAAGAAAGCAAATTAATGGACATCGACCGCGTTCTTATATGCCATTCTTAAAGGATGATAATGAAATCAAAGGCAGAACGTCGAATCGATTAAGATTTCAAATAAATAATTAGAGCATGTAGTTTCCTCGTCTGATTAAATGGAATGTTGAGCAATTTTATCAGTGAAATATTTGAGTGATAACTTATTACGTTTGAAGTGATCAAAATATATAATGTAACGAATACAATTCATATAAGTACATATGTATATAATGGTCTTATAATAGTCGATAATTGCTTAGAGCAAAAGACGATTTTTAATGTATTTTTGACTATTGATTTACTTGGCAGCGTGTAGTTAGAAATTTGTCGGACATATTATTTCAACATTAAAAGCGTTTTCAATTTTGTAGCAAATTTGCATCGGCAAAAGGCATTATTTTTGCCTCAATTGTAGTCAATGACTCCAGCGTCAAATAATGTTTGCTTGTTTTCTGAGCGAGGACACTAAATACTGACGATGCAGATGTGCAGCCAAATCCTACTCACGCCTTTTTACGGGGGATGCATAGCTTGCTCGGAAGGCGGGCTCATCGCGTCTTATAGTCACAATACGAACGCCACAATGTGGAGGTTAATTATAACTGCTAACTACTTATCTCAGTGAATCAAAAATCGATTTGGAGCTCACAATGATACTTCGGTTAGATCGGATCAAAGGACGGACCACGCAAATATAATAGTCTTCGTAATATGATCCTGAAACATCTGATCATACAAGAAAGTTGGTACTGTTAAATAATTATCATTGCAGGAATTAGGAAGCGAATGGAAATGGTAGTGAAATGTAGGACATGAGGTCTTACCCAGTATGTAAAAATGGAAAGCCTGTTGGGAGCCAACGATTTCGAGTGGTTTTTATACCGGACAGAGTGTTTAAACTACATATAACTGAATGTTAAACGAGCGAGTATGTGCGATATGCTGAATCATGTTCACGCAACGAGTGGAGACCAGTACGCACAGTTGAGAGACTCATTATTCTTGCACTAGAAAGGCTTTTAGACATACTGTCTGGAAAAGATATAAATTCTTTTTCACGTGAATACAGGCAATGAATTAATACATCGAGGACGACTGGAGATTTTATCCTTTGCGACAATGGCAACGATTGATTGCCTTATTAAACAGCAGAAACATAGCAATAAGCTCAACATACTTTATTGAGGCACCCACGAAATAACGATGACAACGGCAACGGGGTCAATGGTAACGCTTTCAATCAAATGTATACCATCATCCACCAAAGACGCGGTTCGAGCATTTTTGTTGTCCGTTTGTTTTGAGAAGCAAACTGTTACTGGCGTACTTTATGTCCAAATCAATCTTTCGATGTCGTTTATCACACGCATTCTATACAAAAACACAAAAACATGTCACAAAATTTAGTCACTGAGTAACGCAAAATAATGTTCGTTGCTAAAGACTTGCTCCAACCGAATTTCGTAACCAAGGTGAAACGGACGAACATCTTTTGACGGTGGTAACTACAACTATACGACTGAACTCTCTGTTTTGTTTCTCTCTTAGGGTTAGGAAATTAGGGTTGAAAATATTAAAATGAATTCGAATTAAAAAGGGTTGAAATGTTGCGAGACCCATAGTTATTATTAAAATTATTTAATAAAGTTGATAAATGAATGCCATCAATTTTACAAATATTCCAAGTCTGTGGAATCGATTTAAAAAAAAAAGTTCATCTGATGATGATAACGCAAACCGTAATCGCATATTACGTTTTCGATGAGTATTATTTCAACAAACTTACTCCATGCATACCAAGCTCATTATCGTTTGCGAACTTTTAACTGCAACTTCAAGATTTTCACTGCTCACATACCTGAATATCATGCAATTAGCACGAGGCCATGCCCGATAAAATGTTTCACTTCCAAAAACAAAATCCTTCTGCTTTCATTCTTTCATGCGAGCATGCACAACACAATGTATTCATTCATTTGTATGCTCAATGACATTTTCACTACGAAAATGAATTCTGTGTCCTTGTTCCCATGAAATACAATTTATGTTACGCTCCTTTCACAACTAACGATGTAACCAGTAGAATTTTCATCTATGATTTGAACGACACTATCTAGGATAACATGAAACGGGTCAAAGTGTTGTTCATAATAACAGGTAGCAGATACCGTCACTTGTATCTCATTCCTCATTCCAAGGAGCAGTATAAAATATGAGTAATTGGAGAATGGAAGTATCGCGTTCGGTATCGTCTTTTTGGTGGTATGCTGCCAGAACCCTTTAAACATGTCCTATGTTTGTCACCTTAATTGCCTATCAATATTGACTGGTTGGTGGATCTAAATAGTTTGAATACTCATAACACAAATTTTAGAATAAAACGTGCGTGTAATAGCGCCACAATAGATTAAACATTGGCTGATAAAATGATACTTTTTTTCTGATAGGAGCATGAATATTTCAGAAACTAGGCCATTAGACATAACTTTTTTCAAAGTACTTTAGTTATTCATTTGAGTGTCCATTAGCTTGAGGAGGGAGATGTGCGTCGTGCAAAGTCCAGTCCTTTCCCAACTTTCCTTGTGCGAAATTCGATAGAATGTATCCAATTCTCTTTTATTTGCATTTGAATTTATTTGAGGAGTCCCTGATTCCGTGCTCAAGCTCTTTAGACCATACCATCTTACATAGCGAAAGCATTTACACCTGATCCTCGTGAATCGATGATGTTTGGGGTTTTTGTCATTTTTTCGGTAAGACGAGCCCCTTGCGGTATTTTCCAAGTGAATTTCAGAAAAAAAATTCTCCTTTTCGTACTTTGACTCACGTTAATCAGAGGATGCATATCTACATACTCGCAACGGTAGCGCATTGAAAAGGCTGAGCTGACCTCGTTTTCCAGCGCCTCGGTCGAGTTTGGGGTTTTTTTATCCAGTCTTGGGATGGAGGAAGATATGAATCGACTATTTTACTAATAGTATTTATTTTTGTTAGTATCTTAGGAGGATAGTGGCACTATATATATTTCAATATTATCCAAGGAATATATTATTTAATGTTTTATCAAGGCATCTTTATGCAATTCATGCCATCATTTAATAAGATTTCGGAAAATAATGTCAAATGTTGCATAGTTTTATCATAAGAAGAATTTTATCACTCATCATAAGAAGAGTCGAAGTAAGCAGAAGTTATTCAATTGCGAGATGAATTAGTGAATGATTTTTCAAAAGTTTATTTCGACTTGTCATTTTCAAGACCAAAAAAATGTTATCTGTTGATGCATAACCGCGAATCGGTCATGCTTAAGCGACCACTAACTGTACTGCTGCGATCGATGAGGTGGATCCTCTTTCACACCCCTCCTCAGCCAACAAGTCGCTTTGCCATTTCGGTATCAGCGTGTCGAATTTGTTTTGTTTATTATACGCTTTGCGAACTGACTTCATTAGCAGACCAACTATAAATAGACCATTTCGGAGAATATTATAGGAAACATCTGTGACAGCGTCGGCTGGCAGCAAACCGCAGGCTTTCATCAGGTTGCGGCCGACAAGGTCGAGCCGCCAACGCAGCCGCATCGGCTCCCGATCATGTTGTATTCACTTTTATCTTATCGCCATAGACCTTATCTTATAACCGTGTTATAACTCAAAACAGAATGCAACTTACTTCGTACGAGCAGTCCTTCGTACTCCCTGGGCTTGTGAGTATCATATTTGTGCGACATTCTCCAACGCTAAAAGACGAACAACCGAGCACTCACGTCTGTCACTGTCGTCACCGCGGCCAAGTAAAATCACAATTTCACCGCTTCCTCGGAATTACTAACCGCCACGACCGGATGACCGTTTGCGGGAGTTTATGGTTTTGTAAAACTGTTTTTGTCTTTTAAAACGTATCCATAAATCTGTAGCAAAATACATAACCTACAACCCGTGGGAGAATTACACACAAATGGAGCAATTAGTTGTAGAAGAATCCTGCCAGGTCGACAGATGTAAACTAATGATCAGTGAACAAATGCAATTTGAGTCACACTCATCGCGCAATTAAATAAATGACGTGACAACAAACGATTGTAGAAAAATCTATCTTAAGATTTCTCTTTTTCACTTCCAAAAAAGTAAACAGAATTTATCGAATACGAACGGACACGATGACACCTGTCATCGCAGTAAACATAACAGCTGAGCAAGGAAGCAGAGCTTTTCCCCACAGTTTGAGACTTTCAGTTCTGACCAAGAGATGGCGAAGCGCTACAATGACGTCAAGTTTTGCCGTTTCAGTCGCTTAACCGCATTTTATGAACGGTCAAAATTTATCCAGAATTGCCTCAGTTACTCAATTATAAACTGAAGTCCGTTGCCTCAGTCCTCGCATTCAATTATTGTTGTCTGAATTTGACCAAAGATTAATCTTCTACAAAGCTGCAATTTGACCAAAAAATTCGAATTACTCATCAAATCGCAAACCGTGCGTTAAAGCCACAATAACATTTTTTCGAGTATCATGGCGTGACCTGCAGACGGGAAGCATTCGTGTAATTTGGATACGAATCGGTAGTTCTTGGATTCTGACTATGTTCAAATCTGGCGGCTCGCCGGAGAGAAGATCCATGTTATTTGAGCGTTAAGATTCAACGCTGACAATGGCGATAGTTCAGTTACAATGCATGTCGAAATTGAACGATCTAACTACAGAGATCTAAGTATCGGGGGATGAGTGGCAATATCTAAACACACAGTTTTTCACGTTATCGTTTTATTTAAATAACTCATTGCTGCTACGTACCTATTTTGTAAAGTTCGTTGCCTTATCCTTTTCAATAAATGGTGCTAAGTATAATTTAGAGTATGAACGTTGGCGTTATTGTATTATTAGAATTAGGATCTATGAATAGATCTATTAGACTGATTGTTTGTATTATTTGTTTATTATTTCTTATATTTTATTTTAACGCATTCCTCGGTTCTCCCCATTTTCGCAATTGATTTATAGCAACGTTGAACTTCAAAACTTCCAACAGATCAGTTTTTTAAGGTTTCAATGCAAAAACGAAGCTCAATGAGAGGTAAAGCTGAATCCACATAGGATCCAGGCGATTTGCATTACATGAATGTGATGTCAAACATTGACAACTAGTTACATGAGATGAGATGTGATTAATTTTGATAAAGGATTTGACACAAGAGAACAAAAATGATTTGCAAATGCTAGTAAAGAATGGATGAATTTAAATCGTTCTCTATAATCGTAGCAACTCCCAGGAATCTGTATTCCGGAAAGATACAAGTTGAAACGATTTAGAAATAGATTATGTTGATTAATATCTGCATGTGCTGTACAGACGCATGTTAGCGCTTTGGGAGTTTCTTCAGACTGCTATGATAAAAACATCGAACTGATGTTTTGTGTTCATTCAAATGCTTGCTTTGGTACTAATCAAACAGTTTTTAAGGATATGTCGAATTGCTGGCATTTTTTCATTTTGAACTATTCCTCAACGCCCAAAACGTTCTAAATATCGATTCTTCAAAGATTTACGCACTTGTGTACAACAATATTTCTGTAAAATTTGACACATACCATAACCTTTCCTGTGAATTTGTTTAGCTACGCGATACCCTTCCTCTTCGAATTCAATGAGAAACAGTCACTAGAAATGTGTACGAAAAATAATTCCTAGAAAAACTCTTGGTACTAAAGCTCTTTGATTTCATTAGTCGTTTGCTTGCCATCAAAAATTAAAGAGCTGACAATGTGCTGAAATGTTCTATTTGTAAATATTGTGCACATTATCTGCTGCTCATTTGACCTTTCCAGATTAGCTGCAATATGATTGTTGTTTCTTCGAAATATTCAAGTGATTTCTTCAGTATAAAAATCAGTTTGCAGTGGAGTCTTGTCAAAGTTATAATACAGCATGTGGTCGAGATCGTTCCTTATCATTAGTCTGGCACTCACCTGCGCCCAAAGTTTGCAATTACCTTCCGAAGACTGCGTTATACCCTTCGGATCGCGTCGTCACTGGGACACCTTCTGGCCCGTCGTTTTTAACAGCCAAGGAGACCTAAAACAAACATCTTTAGTAGACGAAATCGAGTCGATCGTCATTCTAAAAGGGGAAGAGGCAATAATATCCTGCGGACCGAACTATATCAAAAGGAGAACGCCGAATGAATTCGTTCGTGTGACATGCAAGCAGGATGGTAAATTTCAAATAGCAAACGACCTGGAGTTGAAACGCGTCAAGGACCTAGCATGCGACTTACGATCCATACAGGATGTGCTGACCCATGTAAGAGGATGTCCATCGGGCAAAGTTGCAGTTAAATTTGGTTTCGTGCACCCGATTGATCTCAAAGCGTATGTAACTGGTGAAGCTTGTTATAGCGAAGCTGATGGCAAAACCCTGTTCGCGCATGTTCGTAAAGGAGATCTTGCATCAAGTGCTTTGGAAATCGTCAAGAAGGACATTTTCAAGAAGACCGCGCCATCCTCCAGATACAAAGTGGATTTCATGAAATCCTTTCGCCTCGACGAAGTCAACGAACGTTTACAAGTCTTATTGAAAGTCAAGGACATTCCTCCGTTTAACATGGTTCATTACGTTGACGATCGGTTTTTGTTGAACCGACAACTGTACAGCACCAAAAAACTCGCGTGGAATTATTTTGTCATACATGAAAGCTTGAAGAATTACGATCTTTTGAAACAGGATATCGATGATCTTGAAGGCGTTGTGGACATTTATACGGGTAGTCATGGTGTTGCCACACTCAAAAATAGTGAAGGCAACCGAGTGCCGATTTACTTAGACGATGACCGATTTCCTATCCCAGATATTATTTGGATTGTTGTGCGCCACGACAACAAGGATCAGGCTTTTGCTGTTTTCAATGATCCCTTCCTTAATTCGGACGAAGTGAAAGTCAAATCGTTCTGCAAAAGTGAGTGCGATAATGTCGCCTGGCTAAAGCGTCTGAAGAAGGACAAACAGTTCTCCAGCGTCCAAGATGGATATGTGTTGTGTTGTAATTTAAATGATTTTGAATACCACATTCCAGAATTCCCTAAATTATAATAATATTTTGTTGATTTTCGAAAGAAAAACTGTTTTTGATTTGCTTCTTATTGGTGATAAGTCGCAGAGCCACTAATTTAATATACTGGGCTCACAGTAGTTGCGATCTTTTAAGTTTTGGCGTGACTTGTGAACTCGGGCCCCAACAGTAAGGAATCAGTGATTTTGTGTAACTCTGAGTGATTTTTAAACAATACTTAAACTTAGTTTTGTAGAATTGTATTTGAGTTTAAAATCATAAAATCTGTATTTGAGTTTATAAATCAAGAAGATTTATTTATCTTTATAAAAGTGAACCCAAAATTAAAAAGCTTATTTTGCATCAAATCCGTATTTTTTATAGGCAACAGGTCATCCGTGAGTGAAGCTATTGAATATTACTAACTTTTTGTGATAAGAAATAATCTTAATTTCCCATTAATTCAGCTATATATTTCAAAAGCTCCCAGAAATCTGTTGTTCAGTTGGCACAGACCAATTTGGTACAAATAATATTTTTATTGGCGAACTATGGTCACGGCAGGTAACCATGTAGAAAGGATCTAGTTGAGTATGTTGCATTACGAGCGTTCAATTCCTAGTCAAAGCAGACCAAATGACTTCCAAGAGCGTGTTAAAAAAGAATGTAAACAGGTAAACGAATAATGAAATACAAATTGTTTGTTCTTGGAACGAGTTGTTTTGATTAGAAGGAGAAGTTTCTGAAAATATGATAAACTTTCTCACCGCCATTTCATTATTTGGGTTTTTGAAGTCAGGTCAGCTCAGAGGTCCGACTTTATTGATGTGCATGAATTGTACGGTCTTAAGTTCTTAATTGGAATATAAAACTATTAAAACTTTTTATTAGAAATAAAACTACTAGCGATACAACTCTCGGGTGGTTTCTGGTAGAGAGAGCAAGTAATAGTAGATCTATGGTTGTCTAGCGTTTTTGACTCAAGCGTTTCGAAAGTTTTATTTTTTGATAAACGTAGTAAATATTTATATTAACAAATTTATAAATATTTACCAATACAAAAAAAATTCCACTGATTTGGTTCGGGAGTTTGTTCGGAATATTCTTTCTACTTTATTGTAACCCTTTGCCGCAGCCATTTGCTATTAACATGTGTGAAAGTCTTCATTCGTATCACTAAACGCATGACTTTAATCAGGCTGACCCGTCATGAAAGTTTAGCGCGCTCAAATCGACTGCAAATTTCCTTGAGATATCTTCCATTTTTCTCGAAAAAAAATTAAGTAAGCAGTATGGTGTACGTTGGCCACTTGGTAGGTGCAAAATGGCTGTCGCACCTATACAAGAGAGTATTCATTTCAAAATTGTATGAGAGGTACATACTGTAGGTACCAGTTAAGTGATTTGTTTACATTTCTCCCGCTCTTCCGAGCGAAACGTCAAAGTTTATGTGAAATTCGTGCAGCTTCAACGTCCAATAGCATCATGATTTCGATGAAGACAAATTCCAAGCTTAGTTTGAAAGAAAGAGGTCGTGCGCAGGTAAGTATTTTCATACCGCAGACACCGAAATGGCATAAAATTACACTTATTGCTAATGGCATATTATTTGATAGCTATCTATATTATAGCTTGATTGCAAGTGCATATTGCTTACGCGTATTGATATGTTGTAAGTTAACAGTCAAGCGTTGAAGACCACTCGTGGTTCACTAGTGGCTATCGTTAGTTTCCTATTTTTAGTTTAAGCGTGAAATCCTGTGGGCATGTTGCTTAAGCGTTCGGTAATGGACCTGAACCCTCTGCAGGCTCCTGACAGCAGATTCTTGCTAATTTCTAATCTTTCAAAAAAACTGTCAGGTTTGGAAACTGACAAAATGACCCCAAATAAAAATGTCAAAAGACAATTCGGTTTTTTTCTGATTTTTTATTCATTTTTTGTTCTGCAATATTACAATTTATAGATTTCTATTGTATCAAAAAAATAAGATATAGTTCTACAGGTTAGCTTTTGGTTTTTTGTTTATTTTTGTGTTTTATATTGTGACTATATTAACGATAATATTCATGTATAACATTCCATCATAGTTCACATAACATTTCATATGACTTTCTCTTTTGTAATTCATTCACAAAATATTCAAATTAATTATAAATTTTTGGTGAGGGATGCAATATAAACTTGAAGTACGTGTTACACTTTATTTTTTTCTTTTATCAGATGCCCTTATCAAACTAATGTATTATAAAGACTATTTTCATTTTATCGTTTTATTTCAATGTTAGATATCTGAAAATTTGCTGTTACATATTGTAACATTCATCATTTTGTAGTAAATATTGTTAGATTCGTTTTAATGTATACAAGAGTTGATAATCACGACTTAGATGTATTTGCGTTTGTTTTACTGCTTACATTCTAGTTCGGCTAGTGATTGAATAAAATTTGTAACTCTAATTTTTTGCTTTACTTTTACCAAAGCAGCTTCAAAGATTTTATACTGAGATGTCCTCGTAAAAATGTTAATGTCGAGCTAGACCACAAAAATAACGTCAGGCTATTTACATGCAAAGATATTTCTGTCTACTGTCGTTTCTATGTTTCTATGTTGTCTATTTAGTAAATGAAATTTCATTTTAAATTCACGGGTATAAAAATTCACATTTCATCTTTTTTATTTAATTTTATTTTATTTGACTTTTTATGGTTTAAATGTTCATACTATGTTATGGTTGTATTGAAAAAGTTTTGTACGTATTGCAACATTTCTTTGGTGTGAATTTTTTGTATACTATTATAGTACAAGTGGATTGTGATTTGTTTAAGAGATCGTCTGTAATTGTTTTAAAGATGTTTAGCTTACTCACGTATATATAACGTTTCTATTATTTACATAATCGGCAAAAAATCAATTCAATGAGACCCTTAAACTACAAAATACAAAGACCAGACCCATAACTGAAAAAAACTAAGACTTTCACAAACGACAGGAGTACATTCTAATGCATAAATTTATTCTAACATTCAGCGCCAATCAAAAATTACTCTTAAGGAATTGAAAGGTGGTATCACATGAACCATCCTTATATCAATTTCTAACACATGTGTCCAAAATTATACACTTGAGTTCCATTCTTTAATTCATTTGATCAGTCTTACTTTTCATTCTATTTTAAACGAAATATTCAAATTTCGAAACTGGGACATAGAGAAAACGCAACACTTGCTTTAATCTTTGCAAAAAGGACTTTCTCCGGTACACCTGAAATAAATGCTAACGAAAGTTATAGCCACGCTATATTCGCTCCCGTTGCAAGAATGGCATCTTCGTGCATTTAAAATAATTATCCTGTGTTGAAATAATACAAATCAAATCAAGTCAAAGCTACTTAAGCATGTAACAAAGCTGGCTACTTCTTATTTTACATACAATGTCCATTTCCTTCCGCTCAATTTAACTAATTAAAATTATCAACTATCAAAGTATTCCTTCCGAATAAAAACAGCACCGAAATTTTCAGTCATATAATTAACTTCCCTAAAATCAATTCAATATCGCCCTATAATGATCAAGCACAATATCTTATTTATCTAATTGAAAAAATTCTTATGATTTACATGCAAAATTTCAAAATGTTTGATAAAAGTTAATTTTGTTATCATTAATGGCAATTTTTATCGGTTGCATATTTGCATTTTGCAATTTTGTAAATGAACACACTAATCAAGTGCTCACAATCTTTTTCTATCGAATATCTATATATATATTTTTTTTACATCAATAACTCATGTCAACATAGGAGTTAGCTAATGGTTCTCAACTACAAATACAAATGCTTAAAATTGAAAGCGGTAACACTTTTAAATATTATTCTGAAATAGATGAAAAACGAGTAACTACTTTTGCATGTCTGTTTTGGAAGCAAAGAGCGTAGGCAACAAACCATTGTCAAACCTTGCGCTATAGTTATTAGAGGAAACGAGTACAGAGTGAACAAATAAGTTTAAAGGATGTATAGCGAAGTACATATATGGTATGATACCCCGTCGAAAAAATATGACACTATATTCGTTTTACAGCACGACCCTTAGTTTCCACTAAACGCTGTTTTACCGCAGTGGAAATAAGTGATCGTTTTTATGCTGGAAATGTCAACTTTAGTACGGTCAAATGTCTATTTTTTAGAGAAAGCTTTGTTTTATTCGTTAAACTTGGCAAAAATTGCTGGAAAAAGTCAACGAGTTCTGCACGAAGTTTGTGAAAATCATGCCATATCAATTTCAAGTTGCGAATATTCTTTTAGCTATTCTTTAATAACGACTTTGATGTATGTGGCCCTCCCGCCACGTTCTATGCCAAAATTTAAAATCACGAATTTGGAAGAACCACAGTTTTGACCATAATCTCAGAAAGAACTAGCAAAACCCGTGGCGGTGCCACTGCAAGGTATTTGATTGCAAGATATTTGCATCTATTGCTTCAAAACCCATGTATCAGTGACCTGAAAATGTAATCCGTATGAGCTGAACTCAAGAAATTTAATATGTCGTTGAAACGCGTCTAAAATTGTTGTTTCGACCATACAAAATTAGGCCATTTTCACAAAAATTTAATTTATTATGACAACTAATCAGCAAAGGTCCCATGAGAGGACTGACCAGCCTGCGGAACCAACTACGAAGCGGAATAGTCATGGGTCCAAGGCAATGTTACGTATCTAGTAATATCAGACAAACGATTCGTACTACGAGCTATTGAGCCATGGCAAACGATAACGATTACCTATACAGAAAACAGCTGAGTTGGACAGCTGAATGCCAAACAGGAAGTATGTTTCATCACATCAATCTTCAGCCTCATATGTAGTGAACAATTATTTGAGAAGCAGTGGATGGCAAACTCTATCAAACCCGACGCACTTACAAGACAATGTTCCATCTTACGCCCCCTTTTTCGATCAATGCAGAATGCCTTGTCTCGAATGCGCTTTACCCCAAATAGAGAGGACAAAACTGCCTCAATCAATAGCCAACTCGTTTCGGTTGTCCGTTTAACACCACAATGTAGGACGCTAATGGTTTAGTACCCGCGTACCGAATATCTCTGTATTCGGTCATACATCTCTTTCCTTTTTACATTATTTAGAATTAATAAAATATATGTGGTACCGTTAAACGATTTCAATCAGCAATCGATTCAGACCTCCTTTCTCATTTGAGCAATTCATTGAACAAGTCAAAATTTGTTTCTTTCTAAACCAATTTCACTGGATTTTGCCGAGTTCAACAGACGTCAAAAACGCCACTCCAAAATGTTGCCCATCCAAGTCCCTTGTCCCAAGTCAATGTCCCTCCAAGAATTTTCTACGCATGTTTTTCATCAGTTAGCAGAGAAGTAATTGATAATCCGAGGTAACCACTTACTCTAACGAAGAAAAGTAGTTTCGAAAAATTTTAAAAAGTCAACGCAGTGGATAGTAAAATTAAAAATATAAACAGAATTATTTTCAATTTAAAATTTTTAAAATTGCTTAACTATTTAATTTATTCAGAACAACAATTGTTTATTCCTCGGTGTCAAAAACTTTGAGCCCACAAGTACCACATTATAGAGAAAGGGCCCGACTCAATGAGGTAACTAAAGTTCAGCGATTAGTCTCGATTTCATGGAACAAAGCCCAACTACTTTAAGGACACCGCAAAAAGGCTAACCAAGCTGAACCGACATATTGCAACAGACTCCGAATTGATGGCTCGAAATATATTAATGCCCGGATGTTTAGCGCTTGGGGGACGGGTTTGATTTTGTCTCCCGAAAAACATATACAACAATTATAAAAAATAATTTTGTGATCTTTGAAAATCCACGAAAAGATTAAGGGATTAAAAAGATTAAATTCTAGATTTCAGGTAATAGATGGTCTCCCAATGCAGATCATTTTATAAATAATTGACACTGCGCGAGGTTCGCGCTTGTTTTAACTGCCTGCCATCAGTACTTACTGCTATTGTCGACTGATGGTGGCACTACAAAATATAACATGGTTAATACTGCCATTATGATTACTTATTATGGTTACTCGCTCATGTCAGCGGTTCAAAACATTTTTGTTTTGAATGTCATTGGTTGTTACGAATAACTGCCGTGTCGCTTAATACAGAAAACAAAAATTGACCGATTTGAATTGTTTGCAGTTTGAAAAAGCTTAGAATACTCAAAGTGGCAATATTGCATAACACCCTTTGAACAAAGAACTTCCTATCACTCTTGTTATCCTTGTATTGTTCAAAAAACCGCATTCATGCTTTTAAAACCGGGTAAATAGATAAAAAGGTTAAATAACAATTTCTTATGAAATAAAAGCAGTTTTTCCGGGTTGAAATAATCCCTTTTAATACTCTTAACAACGCTAACTATCACTGTTGATTTCATCCCTAATCCTGAACGCGATGATGGGAGTTTTTCGTCTGAAACGTATGCAATCAGTGTTTTATTGCATTAGGATTAGGAAGAGTTTTCGCAAATTCACGGCCGATCTCTATAGACCCCAGCTTATAGATTGCCTTTAATGCCATCAACTGCTTACTTTTTTGGCGATATTTTGATTTGTGGTTCCGATCGGAAGCTGAACGTCTTGAAACTGAGTGAAAATACAAAAAAAATTCTATTTTGAGAACATGCAAAACATTTTTTTTGCAGTTTATGGTGGTAATGTTATGTCAGGACAAATGGGCTCGAAATAGATTATGCGTTTGGTGGGAATACACGGAAACAACTTGAGCACACTATCGGCGCTAGGTTGCACACTCATCACCTAATTAGACGCCAGCCCACACACATCTTTGACAACTTAGCAAAGTTTGGAAGACCTCGGTTGGGAAGTTCTGATACATCCACACCGTATCCATCACTTTGCACATTCAAACTACTGTCTCCATGAATAAAGGAATCAGTATAAAGAGACAATGATCGTTTGATCCAATTAAAAAAAACGTTATTTTTTGTTGTTTTATACCAATATAACAATTTACGATACAATAAAACTCTTTTAGTCTTTAATAGTTTTGCCACAGGGTGTGTATTATATGGTTAGAGTGCGGGACCAAACCAAAAAGGACTGTTCAACTGTAAAGTGGCATTGATCCTCTACTGTTTCTACGAAAAATGTCTGAAAATTGAACTTGGTCATAAGTTGCAGGTCAGTTCTTCGTTGTTCAGTGATTGGGGCAAAAATATTCCGAATATCCGTTATCACTAAAATGGCTATAAGTTATTCATTTGGCAAATCAAACATTTTTCGGCCGCATTAAACCAATATTTTCATGAACTGAAGCACAAACGACGTTCAAGAAAAAAGATTTGTAAACGGAAACATTGAGGTATGAGTTGCGAGACAAGTTTCGGATCAGGTCCGTTGGCAACAAACTTCTTTGAACATCTCATTTTCTTCATGTCGGAACAACTACCTGTTGTACTTCGTCATTTTTTGCTTTTTTTTGTTTTGACAAACATATTTCCATTGAGGAGGCATTCGTCTGTTTCCATTGAGGAGGCCTGTTGTCAAGCTGCTTCAACTAGATTTCGTCGTCCTAGGTTTTCAAGTATGCTGTTTGTGCAAACAGGTAGAAACTTAATATGAGATCTTGCTTCTGGAGTTTTTTGGTTTATTGTTTAGTATTTTTGATGATAGCATGAAAAGTATCGTAACAAAGTATCAAAAGAAAAACATTACCAGGACGTGGTGGCATTTTAACGCCACTCCGGCCGCGACATCATGCTCTGACAACCCATCGACAGCCTCCTCCAATTAAAAAATCTGAGTCGCGATTTTGCTTAACTAAATACAAAAAAAAAACAACACACAAACGGGGTTCGTTAAAAAAAATTAGAAAAATCATAACGACAACAAATACTGAAGATGTGTGGATCGTCGCAACGAATACTGACAATGAACGGAGCATAATCGTTGTAAAATATTTCGGTATCAAACCTTGTCGAAGGGATAAATGAATATCAAGAAACAACTGCTTAACTTTCATTTTCTAGCAACCAATGCAATTAGAGCAACCTCGAAACTAATATAGCAACAATTTGTGTGTTTGACCATTCAATGTGCGACCAACAAAACCGACTTTGTTCGCAGAAAACTAAATAAAATTCGCCACGAGAATTCAGCAAAACTAAATCATATTTGTTTTTAATTTTGATTTTCATTTTTATTGTACTTCAAATAATTAATTTAATCAGTATTAAATAACAAACAGAAACAAATTATATAATAGATTCAATAACCAATTGATTAAAATTCATTTTCATCATTCGTAAAAATATTTTTCGCTTAGCATTAAGGTATTGTATATGTATGTATATAAAGACACGACTCTTATTACTACTAAATGACTCTCGTTCAACACATACTAAATTACCGCTCCAACTTTGTTCACAACACACCAGTTGTCGACACATGATGGTTTGCTCCTTTTTTCATTCAATTTGTCACCACTTTTTCATATTCCGATAAAATTTGAAAAGTTCACAATAATAAATCGTACATAGGATGATAGAGTTCACTTGAAAAATAAGAAATTCTTTTTTTTTTTTTACTCGAAAAAACAAACGAAAAATCATACATATATAGATTAGTTAGAATTTTTTGCTTTCTTTTGAATAACAAACGTATATAAAATTTTGTCTATTAAAAGATTTACTTTCGCTTTAAGTCTTTCAGCATTTATAAATATTCATCAATCATTTTGTATAAATAGGAAAAAATTAGCTAGGAAAAATCAAGAACAAACTTAAAAATTACCTAAAAAATTTAATTTAAAGTAAATACATGTATATATATTTAGCTAATAAGGAATATAGAAGATAGGTTCTACTTCTAATGAAGGTTTTGTTTTGTTTTAGTAGAAAAATTAGGCATTGTTGGTAGTTGTTGTTCATTCATTGCTAATGGTAAAATTATATAAATTTTGATTTAGGCAATGTTAGTGATAAAATGTTAAATAAATGCATAATTGACTCTTATTGTTTTCCTTCTTTTTTGCTACTCATTTCAAAGGGATATGCACAGACTGGCGTCTGATTTTATTAGTAGGATGCGAGCTTGAATGATATGATTAGTGAATGAAATTCAAATGAATATCGTTGCTACTTTACCTGCGTGATATTTCCATTGAAAACTGTTAGCAAGACAGAATACCTGTTAAAATGCTATTCTCCGCATACATAAAAGAAAGTAAATTCCAATAGGATTGCATATCTCAACATTAGGCAGTGCGCTGTTTGCCAGCAATTTTTTTTAAATTTTTCAAATTTTATATAACTAGAAAATTACAATATGCTTATTACATCGCTTGACGGTTTTATGAAAGAAAACACGAAATAAAACACTCTTTGCTGGGCTAGTTTTCTCAAAAAACCGGATCAACTTGTGACCAATCTTTCTAACCACTGATTACACCTTTCAAGCTCCACTTGTACATCCCCTCAAAATATTTCAGTGCAGGACATTATCATCCAATTATACTCGTGTCTGGTTATTTATCAATAAAAAATATTCATCATATGCAAATAAATATCTACATTATTTTATTACGTTTAAAATCGCATTACATTTAACATAATCATAACTAAAAAAAAAATAAGGAATTATTATACATATATAAAATTACCATTGCACCAAAAAAATTATAATAGTTTCTTATTCTTTTCACTTTTATCGCCTTAAAAAATAAAAGACGCAATTTCATGAATTGGTCTTAATTATTCCCATCTTTTTGTTTTTTGTTTCTTTCTATCTTTTCTTTCACGTCTCCTTACATATCATTAACATTTCCTTCTATCTTTCTTCCTATCTCGCTCTCATTCAAGTATATATCTGAGTGTGTGTTTTGTCTTTAATGGATTTAGTTAACTTTTTTATACATATTCTGTATATTCTGTTTATTTGATTTTTTTTTCATGTTGGCGTGGCTATTGTTGTTATAAATTGTTGGATTTTGTCGATGCTGCTGTTGATTTTTTTGTTTACATTTCGTAATTAGATAGTTTAAGCTCTTATGCAAATCGGTTTCAATAGTAGTTGAATTAATTAATATAATTAACATTCTCTATACGAATAAAAATAAAATAAAAAGTATTCAATGATTGTAATGTGTGTCTCTGTGAGCATAATTATGAACAGGAATTAAAACCGAAAATTATTTGACTGATGCTGCTATTTATTGTTGGTTTATTGACTTGAATTCGAACTGGATAGTTCCTTTTTTTCATTTTTAAATGTTTCTTATTATTTTAACTCAATCATTCGTTCATTGTTACATGTGCTCTGGTTTTGATGAAATTGCTATATGTTCATGTTGAGGTAAAATGTAATTTCTGGCGGTCTTATTAATGTTCCTAGAGTGCAAATAGGATTTGTTTTGCTTAGAAGTTCGATAAAATATTCATTGCATGATTGATTTTATTTGATGAACTTGAACCGTTCTTTCTAAATTGTTATCGACTTTGGAGTGATAAATTGCCAAAGTTCTGTAATTGATACTATCATTGACGGAAAATTATAATTTTTGAAGTAAGTAAGTAATTTTGACGCATTCAGATTTTTTGCTTTGGCTTAACTCAGAACACTGCTCATGAAACTGGAGGACGCGGTAAAAAAATCAAGAAAGTTAGAGGGGAGACATCAAAACCACGACGACGACTTCTAACCAAATTCCTCTATCGAGGTTGCCTCAAAAGAGATTAAATATCCCGTTCAGCATGTCGTTTTATCGAGCATCGATACCTTAATCCTATATTGTAAAAGTCTAAAAGAGTGAGAGTCAGTGATATTGTTTGGCTTCATTGCTGCCAGAATATATACATATACAACATTTATATTTGATACTCGAAATCAACAAAAATAACTCATCGTATGTCGGTTGACTAGTTTCGAGAACAGAGAGATGTTTCCGGCGAGTTTGGTGTCAGACCCAGAGCTGGCGTCGCATTTAATTTTCAGGTTACGAAGTGGAATCCTGCGCTATTGATAACTATGGATGCATATGCATAGGGATGAATATAACACCACAACACTGATTCATTTGATAGTATGCTATATCCAACAAGAATAGTTCTTGAAGTTCGTTTTGGTGTTGCCGCAGGCCAAAATTAACTCTGGGTAGCTTGGGTCCGCCGGGCCTTGCTTTGTGGGTCTCGAGGACGCGTTTCAGCTGCATACAGCCATCATACAGAACGAGCTGAAGATGGCTGTATGCAGCCGAAACGCGTCCTCAAGACCCACAAAGCAAGGCCCGGCGGACCCAAGCTACCCAGAGAATAGTTCTTGCAATGAAAATTTAACGACAAACTTCATATTTTACCAATTTCTTTTAGAGTCCGCGACCCGTCAGCTCTAGGCTGTATTCAAGTTTTTACTCAAGATTTATTAATTTCTCTACAACATTGGTAAACATTTTTGGATAATCCAAACCATAATTTCGTTAACAGAGTTATTCTGAATTTCACAGAACTTCTCAGACTTCAGTCAACAGACGTTGAGGATGGAAAATCTCTGAAACATATTATTTTAAATAATGGCGAAATCGAATAAGATAACACGAAATCTTTCTGTTACTTTCCGGTATAAATTATTTATGAAAGTGGTACCAATTGGATTCTCAGAGCACGGGACAATCTTCACTATATAAGGATCAATCGTTGTCAGAAGTATACCCCGACGCTAAGCAACTATTATCAACAGTACTGATAGTGATAACAAGTATAAAAAATCATAAAATTTCAAGGATCTAGAAAAAGTGAACGCGATGAAGCACAAAATAAAACAGAAAAACGCGGTAACGTAAATCGAAAATGAATTACTTAAGGTTAAATATAAAACAATACACGGGGCGTGTTCCAAAAGAAGAAATTTATGATTCCATGTCGATGTCGAATTCTATGTCCTTCAATTTTTAAGGGAGCGGAAGGTTCATCAGATTTTGCTATTGCCGAAAACGACGAAGAGATGCGACGATTCAACCCTTTGCAACTTCGTGCGAAAGTTTGCAAAACCCAAAATAATGTTACGACTAAACTGTTACTATGATTGAGTAAAATGCACCGCCAAATTCACAGGGATCATTAATTTGGATGCGGTGGGCGCAGTGATGTCTATTGACTTTCCGAACAACGTAAGAATGTAGAAACGTTGTTGGGAACATGTGCTTATATCGATTCAGGATTGCTTAGGAGGATATATCAAGTAATGGTGACTAGAATTTATTCTTCAAAGTAATTCGAATGATGAGTTGATGCTAGCGAAGTGTCATAAACGAATTTGGATGCATAACAGAATCACGCCATACAAAAGGAATTTAATAAGGAAAAAATTATTTAAAAAAATCCCATTAATATCCAAATGAGAAAAATTAAATACAATCCTTAGATATGAAAGAGTCTACAAAAGTATTTGAATTTTGAAATAAGTTTTTCAATTTTCAAGTGAATCGGTAGACTTTATTCGAGCGAATCACTAGTTGACATGTTGATGAGAGATTAAGTAACGGACGGAAAAGAATGGAGAGAAAACAGAAGGCTGTGATTCACTAATTGAGAAAACAAGTGAGAGTACTCGATTTTTTTTTTGTATTCATGTTGAGTATTTGAAAATTTTCAGCCCATGAACCTTTTTTGTATTCATGGTAACAATTTTGGAATTCGATATATCAGATCTATACGTTTACGCTTTTACTATACGTTTTCTGTTCAAACTTTCAAGTGTTCACAATGTGTTAAAGTCAATCTGGTCATATTTGCAGCCCTTGCTGCGAAATTAAAGAAAAAAAAACCAATTGTTTCTGAATTTTGTAGGCCCGCCGGCTATTACAGATTTTGCTGTGATAAAGCGATTTGGGCGCATGTAGCAACCATAGATCGAGCAATCATATACGATGGCCACAAGTAGCCGAGACGTGTCCACACTGCAAAATAAGCCCAACCCAATGAAATGTTTCCTTTTAAATTAAAAGAATGAAAGTAACAACTTTATTGGGTTGTTTTCATTGTAAAAGTAACGTCATCAGGTTATCGTTGGTGGATAGAGACCATTAGAAATTTGACCGAGGAAACATTCATGCATTTTTTTCATAACTCAATGACGTGCCCCCAAAGCAAAATTATTCGTGTTGAGTTGTATTATTGCTAATTTTTTTCCTTTCCAAACTATTGACTTTATGATGCCAAAAAAAGCCCCAAGAACCAACAAACAAATTGGAAAGTAGACAGAACAATTAAACATATGCTATTAAATGGCCAGCAAATTGGGAATTTTCTCTTATGAATTTCAATAAAGTTGTAAACATCACATTAAATTATCCCTTCGATTAAAGTTATAAGAAAGAAGCAACTAGAAAAAAACATCGCATAGTCTATCGTATTTTATCAAAATTAACATCATTCACAAACATTTGGCGCAATCTCTCTAACAAGAATCGATCCTGCACGTTATCTTTCTGTAAATTTTGATTTTATTTGCACTCTAGACATAAATTAACAGCTACTTTATTTCATTTTTCTATCCAATATGTACTTGTACTTAACCTTCATAAAACAATCAAATTGCATTCTTGTCCTGACCAGATATTAATATCAAACTCATTATCCGACATTTTCATGTTATATTTGCATGAGTGTGTTCTTCCACATATATATATATAGATAAATTAAATAAATCATTTCTTCTTTCTTTTTCTTTTTCAGATTTAAAACTGTGTGTTGCAAAGTATTATTCAGAGTGAAAACACAAAATCAATCAAGTGAAATTTTAATTAAACTTTTGTTGTTATTGTTTTATGAGATGAAGTCTAAAGAGCGTTTTCTCATTTTTGTCTTTCTTAAATTTTACCATATAGATTTCACACTCTCAATTTCACTCAATTCATGCACATTCGATTTTGTATGGTTATTATGTTATATAATAGTACGTAAGGTATTTTTTTTTTGTTTTGTTAAATCTTCTCTTACTCACTTTCATTCTTTCGTTATACATTTATATTATGAGGGTTGTATGCATATTTTGTAATCGCTTCATTATGCTGATGTCAATTACCAATCGTAATTTTTCATCTTTCATTGATTTTCTCTTCTTCGTAGTGATAGAGTTATCCATTTTAATGTACAAGTGTTTCATCTCTAATTATATTTCATCATAGAGGTTTATATATATACTTTTGTCCTTATCATAATTTCATAATAATAATATATAATAAAGTTTTCTTTATATTTATATATATATTTCGTAATCACTAAGTTTCTATGTAAAATTAATTAGCTTCCTAATAACAGTCACAGCCAAACGATAAGGAGCCTTTATAACTATTATAAATTTTGTTTTGTATATTTTTTGTCTCCTGGTATTTCATTTTTAAATGGTTTTGTTTGCTTTTAAATTTTATTTGCTTCTCAATGATTAAAGGTAGTTCTATTATTTTTTTTTTAATAATTATTTTGTATTCTTGTTGTTTTGCTCGTTTTTTCGTTTTCCATTTGTTCCATTAATTTTATGTGATTGAAAAAATAAATTGTGTTCTTTACGCTTCGCTTTGCTTGCGGGACAGGTTTTGAATTTATTATTTATTGTTGAAATCTTTAATGCTTTATGCTTCATAAAACGGCATTTTATGTTTTCATTTGTTATTTTTTCAGATACAGTAGAGAGGTTTATTTAATGTTTTTACTTTGTAATATTGTACACAGAGTGATGCCAGAAATTTTGTGATAACATTTTCATGCAACCGTAGCAGTTGCAAAATTTTAAAAAAGCTACAAAACTTCCAACACAAATAAAATTTAAAAACGAACAAATAAATTAAAATAAAGCGAAGTATCAACTTGCAAAACGTAAACATCGAATAGCAAATCATACTTTGAGACTGAAATTACTGCGATTTAAAACAAATCGAACGTCAAAAAAGGAAAATTAGGAAACCATGAACGAACGAGTGCAAGCAAAAACAAAAATTCTACTGAAAATGACACCACAAAATTCTAGCTTCGAATAAATAACTTTTAGTTCGTAATTTTGTACATCAGTTACATTCCATTTGTTACACATTTGATATTCTCCCAACGCTTTACCACTTGTTTTTTTGCTCTATATAAATTGCTTTCCACTTGTTTGCTCTCAGGAGTTTTATGAACGATTTCAAATTGGATTGCATTTTATTGTTTTTGTGTTTTGTGTTTATGTTTCAAGTATTCATCGGGTTCAAAATAGAAATCGGGGGAAAACGGCGAGGGAGATGAAAAAAAAAGGAAAATAACAACCATTCTAGGAAGAAACCTTTCAAGCGAATTATTTTTTTTCTATTACTTCACTGTTTTTGTCGCATTAAAAAAGACTCCTCAGTCTATTCGTTTTACAATAAATTTAATAATAATTATTGTAGTGTATTTTTCTGTTTTTATGTTTTTTATCTTTTGTTATTTTTTTCATTTTCTTTCCGTTAATAATTACAGTAATATAGTCATAATAGTAATGAGGACATATAGAAATTATCTCTATATATAAACCTTAACATTTAAGGGTAAAAATGTTGTGGTAAAAGAGACGACGAGTTGTTTTGAATTTTTTGTTTCTTCTGTATTTTGTTTTTTTTCTGTTTTTTTAATTTTATGTATTTTGCTTCTCGTGTATTGATGTATTTAATTGCTTGTTGCACATGTCTCTCAATCGAAAACGGCCATCAAACATGTTTGTCGCCTGTTGTTGGTACTTATTTAATGTTGTTGTGCTTTGTAGACATTTCAACGTTTGTCTTTCTCCACATGCATTATACTATTAAATCGAAATAGCTACGATTTTATGTTAGCTGAGGAAATAGTTTATAATATGTTAATAAGAAATTACATAAAATTTATCATTTTTATGTTTACTTCGTTTTGTTTGTTTTCTACTAAAAAAAAACTATCTTTAACACTTCGTCAATCCGTTTAATTATCGTAAAGGCCCACTTTTATTTTGTTCTTACGCAACAGTCCATAATTTGCAGTTTAAATTATCATTTATTATTATCCATTTTACATATTTCTCCGTTCACTTTTGCCCTTCTTGGTTCAAAATAGAAATTTCATCCATTTGTAACTTATCGTCAAAAACGAACAAATCTAGATAACTTGCAATTTTATATAAAATAAAGTTAAAAAATACAAAATCAACAGAAAAGATATTGTTATTAACATTTTACATAATAATAGAATTTCGTGTCTAATTCTCCTTTCTACTTCCGTTCACACCGTTTGTCACTTGTATGTACCTAAAAATAATTAAACTGTGCATACATACAAATATTTATCATATATTGAGTGTACATCATTAGCCTAGAATCCATAATTGTAACTTCGAAACTATATTTCATTTAAAAAACGAGAATTATAATAGAATTTATATCATATACAAGTTTTTGTATATATTCACTTTAAATGTACAATTGTAAATGAAAAAATCTATTCTCTCCTTAAGCCTACATATTAGAGCCCTGCTACTATTGCTATGCCGAAGTATTCTCGCCGCCATTCTCGCTATTCCCATTGTCCGTTGTCGATGACGTTGTTGTTGCAGTGCTGCAATGACCAGCTTTCAAAGCCTGCGTCGCCTGCAAATGTGATTGCACAGTGGGCGGAACGGAATGCACGTCCCAGATCTCCTCCAGGAATCGTGGCAAACGACGATTCTTCAGCTTCAACGAGAAGCACATCTCAGCGTTTTGATTGCCCAACGTTCGCAGTTCGGTCAATATCGATAGCAGCTTCGCGAAAAACACTAAGGACTTGGAATCGCCACCATGTCGATTCAATATGTAAACACGTAGCGTATCGATATAGTAGCTTTGTATCGCCTCGACCAGTTCGGCTTCCTCCAAACCAGGCCGATCCGAGAATATAACGATGGCAGTGATTAAAGCATACTCAACATTATCCACCGTCATTGAGTACATTTGCCGACAGAAATGCAGTAGATCCTCGATATTGTCAGCCATGCCGGCCATTTTGTATGAGTCGCGGGTATATGATCGATTGTTAGCAAAGAATATCGAATCGGAGGCAGCATCGTAACGACGGGCCATGCGCAACATCATCACTTCACTAGAACATGCCTGCAACGGAAGAGAGATTATCAGCGGGTATGCCTGTTACACCTGCAATCAAATTAAAATCTGTTTAAGGAGTCAATACTATTTGACACTACCACCAAGGGAGATCTGGGGTACTTGTCGTCTTACTCGAGCAGAAATTACTTCTCCTCTCTCTCTCTCCTTCTACATTTCCTTGTCTCCTTGCACAATGGATTTACCTTTGCTTAAAAAACGGATATGAAGGCTGTGATTTGGCGACAGTTTGGGTGACAATACCTTTGGTCAACAAGCCCGGCAAATTGGATTCCAAATGGAAGCTCCTTCTAGAAAGAGGAAAGCGCAGAACACTTTCTTCTGGATTGTCCAAGCCTGACCAACAAACGCTCCAATTGGCTGAGACGTAAAGTCTCAGAGTGAAGGAGGATGACTCAACCACTTGTCAATCACAAAACCAGGAGATTTTCTGGAAGCTTAGAGCTGGATAGAGTTCGTCCCAACCCAGTTCCGGCAATGTGGCAAATAAGAGTTGATACTCCCATGGAAACTTTGACCACCATTGCTCTGACTTCTTAAAAACAGCTCCTCATCCAAGCAATCATACTGAAACAAATATAATTGACCATTCTCTAGGACTTGATGATAGACTGGACTCTTGGTATCCACTTTTAAATGTGAAATCTTTGGCTCGATGCTGAACCTATCAGATTCAAATAAACGTAACGCGGAAGCGGTACCCAGATCGAGGTTCATCATTATATTATCCAATACAATCTTCACTATAGAAATCAAAATGAGTGGCTGAATCCCATAATAGGTAAATAAATCGTTTCTTAACTCCTAACGATTTGAAACAATGATTGTTGTTGAATGTTGTTTGTGATTTAAATATTAACCATAATTAGATATATTATTGAATAAGTAATTTAAGCTTTATACTCACTTTTAATAAGGTAATTTGGTCCTCTTGCGGAATTCGCGTGAAAGCCGGCAGACCTTTAGCAAACTCAACAATTAATTGTACTGTAAGGATTGTAATTTCCGTAATATGTCTAAAGCTAACATCATGTGGACTCTCATTCTCATCCGGCGACGTCTGTTTATTGGAGTGAGGGAATCATGAAAAGAATGTATTAATAAATATTATAGATACGAAAAATATTTAATCATATTTATACAACCATTATTCGTCTAAGATCCTCTTCAGATGGCTGTTCATAGCCGTCTTGATACCAAATTAATTTATAGATGACTGCTAATTGATTATGGGTTAATGGAGGTATATTACGTGCACGATTTTCTGCTAAGAGCTTTTCAGGCAGTAGTTGTTGGAAGAAGTACTGGAAAAATTAAGAGAAAATCGAGATCAAATGCTTATTCAGGCTTATTTTCCGACTGAACAATCCATTTACTGTCTATGTTTGAGTGGGTACTCTTTCTAAATAAATAATCCTGTGTTTCATCTAGCGAAACATTAACAAAAAAAGTCAAAGTTGTCTTTAATGTAATCAAAAAAGGACTTTGTATAAATCATTTTAGGTTTACGACTTACCGCACTTTCCTGATGAGTGGGCGGATCACACTTCATCATCTGCAACACTTCATTCCGAATACTATCAGTCGTACTCACAGCCGGCGATATTTGTTGCTTATCTCGTTCCTTTTGTGCTTTCTTCTCCTTCCGTTTCATAGCACATTGTGTTTCGGGCACAACACATTCGGGTCGCATCCCAACAGCAAGGCATTTTTTCAGTCGACACTCCTGACATTTTCGTCTCATATACATATCCATTTCACATTCATGACCAAATTTACAACAATAGACGGCATTTTTTGTAACGCTCCGCCGAAAAAATCCTTTACAACCTTCACAGGTGAGCGCATTGTAATGATAGCCTGAGGCACGATCACCACATACCAAACACAACTCCTCTTGGAGTCGTGGTGCTGGTCCTTTTTTCGCTTTTTTCGATTCGGGACCATCGTTGGAAAAACCATTTAAGCTACTGGAGGGTGATAAATCGTCACGGCCTGAAAATCGGAAAGAAAATTCGATGGTTAATCATCAATATCAGAACTGTACAGATTTGATTCAAGGCTATACAAGAAAGATAAGATACCACCGAATTGCACAATAACGAAATTATGTAAATGTTATTACATATGATTAAATGAGGAAAGCCACGTAACAACAAATTGCGAAGGATTAAAAAATAAATATTCTACCTCGTTAGGAACACATTACACATTACGGCTACGGTTTACTTCAGAACAATACTTTTTTTTTGCAAGGTATAACTATAAATGCACTCGTTTGAGTCCCTACCATTTTCCACAAAATAGTTTCGTCGCACGGTCAATCGCCCGAAAAGAGTTTCGAGCCGTTCAATCCCTAAAGGACGTGATCCCGAACGTAAAATGGTCCAAACGATCGCAGCGACAGCTCGAGGATTCAGATAGAAGAAAAGCTCGGAGCAGAAGCTTGAACTGTGACAAAAATCCTAAACCAACTCCCAACATTTCTAAATCATGGAAAAAGAGTTAACCACTTAAATAACAACCATATAAAAAGCCAGCGGTTGATATATAGACAAAAGTAAATAGAGTACGTACAAAAGAGTGGACAATGTTGAGATAAGATTTATTTGATATATAAGCTACCCGATATTAAAATATTCAATCGAATTACGATGACTAACTAACAGAAACATTAGAAATATACACCCCAGGCTTACGATCTTGACGGGACATTCAAAAAGAGTACTACAGGAATAATAATCAGCTTCGAGTATACTAAGCACTATATAACTATCAGCATACGTCCTTTCCAGCCCCGTCTTAGCATTTATCAATGGAAAATCTATCTTAAAATATCTGAAAAATCACTCACCAAGTTTATATAATATACTACGCATCACATCAATAACCTCTAAAGACCGCGTTTCGTAATCGATTGGAAATTCATCGACGAAATTTAAATTTCAAAATTTCTTCTACTTTCAGAACCTCCTAAAAAATAAAACCATTTTTGACCATATCACTAACATACAAAACATCTTCACCATAATAGTGTCAAAGCTACCCCTTGCCCAACAAAGGCTTCTTTATTTTTTGGAATTCAAATCACTCCTGCCATCCTATTCGGCCATCGACGTATGCGTTGATCAGATTTATCAACCTTGAAAATAGTCAATCAACTTCAGCATTATTCAGGAAGTTGTTACAGATCTAAATGCGTACGATCGTATGAGCTCGTACATTCCCAATAACTGCCAAATAGAGCGAGCGCGAGAGTGAGAAAGAGAGAACCATCGATCAAATAAAACCTCATGAGCCCAACTATTTTCATTTTCGATTAAATCAAATAAAAGTTTATGCGATGAATGATGGCCGAAAATGAAAATCTCTTTGGAATTACAAATAAAATTCATTTATTTAGTTTTCGTTTTCGTTTTATTTTTCACATTGACATTCTAAATTCGTTTTCAACTGATGAATATCTTTGGCCAAGCAATGGCTGATGTTTAGAGTTTGTAGAGTGGGGGCTTAAGTTAAG
Organism: Stratiomys singularior; assembly: GCA_954870665.1. Taxonomy (NCBI): domain Eukaryota; kingdom Metazoa; phylum Arthropoda; class Insecta; order Diptera; family Stratiomyidae; genus Stratiomys; species Stratiomys singularior. The sequence goes on along the minus strand of OX940881.1, from coordinate 3,089,853 downwards.
ATTTTTTTAATGTGTTTTATAGCTTTTGGAACGCACGTTACCTGCATGAAATGAGTGCTAACTAAGATACTAATGGAGATAGTCATATATATTGTTTGGAAAAATTGTAGCGAAACAATGATAAGAATGCGGACAAATAATATTTACGACTGAAGTCCCCGTTGTAAGCACTGTGAAAATATTTACGCATATTAGATACGCAGCGGACATAATTATTCCTTGTTAAATGAACAAACCACAAAAATTATAGTTTACAATACTATCCCGTTTGCTCTGACGGTTGATTATGATCTCTGTTTGTCAATTATCCTTAGTTTAGGTCTGAATTAACCCTTCGAACAGTTTAAACGCGTTTCAAGAGTAGTCCATTCCCCGGTTATGATTCGTCGTAAGGTTGTTAAAGGAAGACCTGAAACCAGTAGCCACTATAGATCTCACTCTTCGTTGCAAAAGTGGAAACTATTACCGTGCTAAATATACAAAGGCTAATTACAAACTTTGATCATTTCCAGAAAAATGAGGCACAACCTTTGTGGTCCTAATCCTAATTCAATACAAATCGAGCATTCAAAATTATTCTTCCGTAGATACTTACAAAACGCATATTTAATTAACTTGACATTTTTCAATTCGATTTTAATTCTGAATGGTTTTATTGACTTCGTGTTTCAGATTTGAGTAAGTGTTTTGATTCAAGGTTGATTGGTTAATGTTTTTTGCTGCTTTAGAAGTGTCAGCACGTTTTTTTTCTATTTCGATTATTTTTGTCATTGTTTGTTGGGAGTTCAATAACATAAACCGTCGAATAATGAATATTAAGTTCGTAAATGTTCATTTCAATTGTAGAAACAATTGCTCTATTGGAAATGTTTCACGTTGTGGGGTTGTTCAATAGAAAAACATAAAGTAACAAATAACGAGGTGTGGTCGAATGATTGGACAAAAGTCATGGTCCTGGATCATGATCTTTGACATATGAACAATGATAAGAAGATTTCATTTTCTTCTGGACAATCAAGTGGTCCCTGACGAACCTGTATACAATTGGCCGTCTGGTTTTTAAACAACTGAAATACTACTGATATATACTCTTCAGGAATACTCTTCTTCTTCCCGATGGTCAAACGTTGATTTATCAGTATTAAGCTGTCAACGTTTATGCCAGCTTTGTCGACGAACGGATCGTCAGATCATGCGACAGATAAACAGTAACAACAATCACTATTCAAATGTTCATGCTACTTGAATCACGGAACGTGAATACGTGGTTTATCAAAGAAATTTCACAAAATGGCGTTGCTTCTACCGTCTGAATTCTGTTTCACAAGTGTCAAACCAAAACATAATCGGTCTTCAGTAAATAGCTTTAACATCAACTCAGTTTTACAGACATAGGAACATCAAGTGCATCTTGCCTAAAATCTACTGGAACCGCATGATTCAAATAATCAGCGTATTTTTTGTAAAGGGCTTCTTATTATCACAAAGTTTCTTCATTCAATTCTTCAGCATTATATTTTAATTATTTTTTCGAGATTCAACTTTTGAAAATCCTTCAAAATGGAGGATCTCGAAAATTCACTAAAACACACATCTGTATGAATGAAGATTTCTTGTATCCCTCTGATCCTTTTTTTCATTTTGGAAATAAAAAGATCAGTGACAAGTCGCTGAAATTCTTTCATAAATGAATTGAGAACTTTAATTGAATATTTTGGCCATAAAAACTTTGCTCATGCTTACGAGTACATTTTGTATTGCAATGATGATATGTGTCACTGATGAATGGGAAAATTCTCCTTGAATTTATCTTCACTTCCAATATATCACCGAATTGTAATATAAGGGGTAATCGAATAGTAAACTAACTTACAATAGGCATGGAAGACAACAATCAACCATTAAAAGTAAATTTGTTTTTCAGCAAACACAAGTCAAAAAAAGCACTGCATCTTTTTCAATACTCATTTGAAAAAACCATCAGCCTTGCCCTTCCGATATTGGCACTACAGCGGCAAACAACTCACTACAATCGTCCAATTGCTTGGTCGTGATCATTTGGAGAGGTATCAGCCAGAGGGAAACAAGGACAGAGCTGAAAATCGAGAAAGTGATAGAAGAAGACAGAGGGACCAAGTTCTCGTGACAAAGGCTAGTATTTCAGCATTGTGACGACTGAATTCAGGATGGCTACTGTCAGATTGAGAACGCTATTCAACAGAACGAGACCTTAGCTCTGCTGCCTTTAATGATAATCTGGGGTTTTAATCCATATAGTAAGAACCCGTAAGAGTGGCTGCCTTTTGACTTTCACATAACAGCTTCCTCAACATCTTAAAAATAGGACCGTGTGGCCTCACATAAGTGCCTGATGCTAATCCTATACACTATCCGATGTGCAAATATTAGATTTTCAATGTTTGTGACGTTATCCTCCGTGACGATTCGTGGTAAAAATTCCAAAAGCGGGATTTCGCAGCCTTGCATAAGTGTAAACTAGGTGGCAGTTTGGGTATTTGCTTAAAGATGTTCGACGATCGATTTGAGCTTTGAAGACATGAAGGTGTGTTTTGGTTCAAAGCTGATAAATGGCCCTGCTGTGTATCTTCTAGGAGCACAGAAATTTTGCGTACTATGCGCAGCTCAAAGTGAAATTTTAAGAAATTTTATCGTTCTCGTTATATTCTATGGGCATTGCCCTTTTCGATTTTAGATTATTTCGATGAAAGCAGCAGGATCTGACAGGTTAGCGGTCCAGTTTTCAGGGAAATCGTAAATTGGCTCCTGATTCCAATTTTTTCAAAAGACCAGGTATATAATAATAATATTGATAGGTTTGAAGATTTGATGAATCGGTTCATGCATTTTGTTCTAAAGTAAACACACTTCCTATCACGATATCAACTGATCTAATTTGCGCTCCCCAGACAATTTCAAATTTTGCTATAGCCATTCGGATTTCAATATTATAATAGTAAATATTAATAATAACATAGTCAGAACTTTACGTAAATCAACAGTTGTGAAATTATTCGTCATATACGATGATGCATGAGATCAGATAGTAGAATGCGATCCCAAAATATGATGAAATTGTCTAGCAAATTTATTTTAGATTTTTATGGTTAATAGAAATTCCAACAGACCAAAGCACTCCTACAAAATAAAAATTTGTATCCGAAATAACTTTAACGGCGTTTTTAAATTTTTCACCAATTTCACCTGTCGCTTTAAACAAGAAAACAATAAATAACAATTTGCACAAAGCCCAGGATTACACAGCAATTGCAAACAATCAATTTTATTGACTTTGTCGAAGCATTATAGCAATCATGAATCGCTTTATTATCACATTATTGGCACAAAACGCACCATTCGTAACACTCGCAAACTTACAAGTCCTGCATGAAACCTTCATTATCTTTCTAGTCACGATTTCTTTGCTACCTAATATGTCACTGAGCTCGTTCGTAGTCGTAGGAATAAGTATGCAGGCCTACAATACGTTACGTATGTAATAGAGTATGTACTCACAATATACTGGACGACGTCCCACATGCACTTTTCCACTCCATTGCGAATCTCGCATGCGAATTCTAGTTGTTAGACCTAGTAAGTCGTGTTGTGTGCAGATACTAGATTGCAGATAGTCCCATAAACTAGATACTTATATCACTACTAGATGGTTGAATAACTGCATGCAACGGCGGCCGGTATAGCCTTCAAAGATAGATATGTTGACTACTGCATGCTTTTGTGGATATGGTGTGCGGAGGAGTGCATATGATTCGTCGGAACCCTGACTTTGCTGCTATCGCGTGCATCACTTCACCATGCACGCCGACAATACACTTCGCTGGGTTTTATGCCACAGAATCAGTGGAACAGGCAGGATACATAAAAATAGAAAACGCTTCTTAGTCCACTGGGTTAGCTTGCTAGCAGCTTGCATAGAAGGGTATCGCGCTGGTATGGATAGATCGGTGACATGTATGACTTAGCACACACAGAAGTGGAGTAATATCTGGTGCAGGCTGAGGTTGCAATCAGGAGGCTTGAGGAGTTTCTAGTTTGTCCGCGTTTGCACCGCAGACAACCTGATTACTTTCGTTATTTTCTCGGGGAACTACACGGCGCAGATGAAGAGTTTCCTTAACACCCAGTGAGAGTTTGGATACTGTCGCCGATGTGTGGTAGAACGTTCATAGATTTATCGTCATTTTTTCATGGCCATTGAGCCGAATACTTCTCGCACGGCTGACTATACTCATTAAGGACGTTCTAATAGCTCGGATATTTAAAATGCTGCATCAGGGTGGAGCAGCTCGGATAAAACTATTTTAAAGAATTCATACATTCATCGTCCCGATTCAAGGGACTGTGTATCAGGTACAGGCATAGATGTGTCGCACAACCCCTTGACAACGCTAATGTTTCCTCGACTGAATCTACAACGAATCCGTTTCAGGTTTCTCTTTGTTTCAATTGAGTGCATTTTCGTTGCCATTGTTTTGCAGCGTGCCTGGCATACACTATCGGCTTTTATACTTTTCTCCATTCTACTACGTAATGACTGTATACATCCATAAAGCTTCCACGCGATGTTGCTGATGACGAGGATCGCTAGTGGCTCTTTTGTGGAGAATAGTTGTAGTTTGAGGAGCGTGAAGGCTTTCAAGACTTTCAACTTCAACTTGAATTTTTTCAGTGCTTTTGCAACTATGCCATGAATACTTGCCTGAATAGATGGACGATATGGATGTCGGCTTAGCTGCTTCTGCATAAAAACGAGGCATTTTTGCATAGGCTGCTTCGAACAGAGGGATATAGCGTTGCATATTTATGCCTTTGTATTGTGTTAGGGTGCTTGATATTCCCAGGCGCAATGGATGGATGGAAAGACATCAAAAACGAAAGACGCTTTGCTTCGGTCGCCAACAGCAAATGACTTATACCTTCACTACTCTTTCCTGCCGCTCCCACTGCTGGTCCTTTTCTTTCTCCTTTTTATGCACTTTCAATTCATGACATACATACAACTACATAACATTCAAGTCGGGATGAAATATGCACTTTAAGATGTCATCGTGCCTTAAAACACTAGAAATCTTGTCAAAAGGGATTCTCCTTCTATATGTTTTTTTTCCGCTCGATGACGTTGCTGCTCCTCTTACAATTACTCTAGCTTCGCTAAGGAAGAATGAATTTGAATGCTGTTCGCTAGTTCGTTTTATTCTCGAAATGGAAAGCGAAACGTGCTGAGCTCTATTTTTTGCTGGATAAGCTAGTAGCAAATCTTAATACATTACACAATATACTATAGACCAAACTTCAATCCACTTAAGTTTTGAGATTTAGGAGAGTGATAAAAGCCTTTTTGAGTTTTCAATGCATATGGACATAAACATGTATAGAAGCGATAGGATGCAGGGTAGCCGCTGGGATGATTTTAAGTGTGCTGGGATGAACGCCAAATGAAAGAAAAAGACACTACTGACTTTGTAAGAATATATGTGATACATGAAGATAGCTTTGTTTGGGATAGTATAAAGTCCTTTTAAGTGGCATGTTTCTATTTTAAATTCATTTTTTGTTTTGTGAGATTCATGTTGCATCGGAAGTTGTGGGCAATTTTCTCAGGAGTCGGGTAGTGAAAGGCATAATTAAAGATAGTTCTGAAGATTCTTTTATCACGGAGCCGATGATAACAAATGTAATATAGTCAATACATTCAATTTTCCGAGTTAAGCGAGTGGTAATTTATATCTTAATCGTTTTGATATAATTATTGTACACCGTATTATGCACAATATATATTATAAATGTGTAGATAAACTCATCTACCTCAGATATCAGCTTTGGACTTTAATATCCTAATTGACATCTTTAACATTTTCTAACGAGATTTGTTTTAAGAGATGAGATTTATTTCTTTTAAATTTTATGATTAATCATTTTCAAAATTTAACAAGATTGGCAAAAGTAAATATGCGTTTTTGACAGATGGAAAAATACAAGTTCTGATCTGAAACTGATCATAACATCACAACGGCTCAATTCTTCGTCATTAGATCTAGAAACTAGTTCTCGGAATAGTAGCTGTCAAATTCGTACTAAGTTACAAAATACCCCACAAAGATTCCTCATCTCGCCATTGTTTGGTTTCTCGTCAATGACTAAATATTGATTATGCAATTTAGACTACAGCCTATAATTACTTGCTATTTAGACTACAGACTACTATATAAAATACTACTACTACTAACAGACTAATATATAAAATAGTGTTGAACATCTTGAGTTTCGGCTCGTGCAGAGACCGATTCCTTAAGTATCAGCAGTTGCCAAATCTGTTTCAAAAGCGCCGTCGATAAATCGGCGTTTCCGAAATGCAGCAAATTGGACATGGAGCAGCGAAATTCGATTAAGTTTCGGGTCAAACTGAGCAAGCCCGGTACGTCCATAATGGCTTAAGAGGTCTTCATAGAAGAAACCATGTCATATGCTATCCTTTTCGTGTGGCACAGTATATCAAATGATCCCTTCAAAGTCACGTGTGGAAAGTTTGGCCATTGAATTCATTCACACAATCTGTGCCTGTGCCAGGTAGACTGTCAATGGTAGCTTTTATGCTGGAGTGGTCCTCCTTTTGAGAGATCGAGATCGCTGCAGTCGCCCGGAGTAGAAAGATGACTGGATGCTCCACAATGACAATGTAGAAATTCACACCTTGAGAACCACCTACAGCCGGAACGTCGTCCCCAATAACTTCTTGAAACGAGACAAGTTTTGGAACTTCATGCATCCTTTTTTTAACGGGCCCCAATAATTTCGGCGTGTTAATTGAAAGGAAAAAGTGTGTGTATGTGTTTTTAAAACAAGTTGGATTTTATCATTGCTCTACCTTTTCTACGAAAAGGATTTTTAAAAGACTCAATTGTCTGTTCTTCCTTTTCGAAAAGTGATTGTGTTTAGATGGTTGCATTGAATGATACGGTCGTTATTGTGTTTTTTGTTTTTATTTTTTCCCGGTCGTCCGCGTAACTTATACTGAACTGGATCAGGACTAATTCCCTTATGTTATCTCTTCGATTCTCAAAAACGAGAAAATAATATAATCTTTTTAACGAGGGTTGACTTGTTACCAATTAAGGTGACAACAAAAAAGTGGAAACCAGTTAGATCAAACGAAAAAAGCATTTTCTGGCAATAGACAGTTTAAAAATCAAACGCATTATGGAAAACTGCGGCATGGTTTTTCAAAATTATACATGGAGGATAAATTAACGTTTTCATTAGCTTATACTGTGTTAAGTTGATAAAATTGTATTGATTTAGTATTGTTATTTAATGTATTTTGTTCAATATTTTAAGAATTTACAAGGATCTGCATACACCTCAGCAAGCATCATTGAACTACACATGAAGCAACAAGGAAAATAATGTGGGAAGCTTAAATTTCCAGTAATCTTACATTTCTGACCTCAGGTGCAAAACTTTTTTGTTTGTTTCTTTATTTTCGTTCTCATGATAGGTTAAAACCGAAAATGTTTTGAACAATATAAACTTTTTTATTTTTTTTTCCCGAATGATTTACTTGTTTAGAAGTATATGAAAAAAAGCCTTCGTTTGTTTTACATTGAAAACGGTTGCGAGTTTGTTTATTGTTAAGTTGTTCTTTTATTCGCAATCTGTTTGCAAAATGGGGAGCTATAATTAGGTTTCTTTTAAGAACACTTACTGTCAAATCCTTAAGATGTTGCTAATCCACTTGTAACATTCCTTCTCAATTAAGTTCATTCACCGATGGATCGTTGATTTTGAGAAGGGTAAATATTCGTCAAGGATCCTTTAATTGCTATGGTAAACGACTTGGGAATGAATTTATTCCAAAGTATTGAAGTTGTTTCAGTATTGTGCAAAGAAAGTAGCTGTTCAATGTACGAAATAAATGCGTAGTTGAATAATAGTTACCATAAGGATAAATATTGCTTTTAGAAAGGAAAAGCATAAACGATGAAGTAGTGTCCTTTAATTGGGTTCGGATCGATTAAAATTGTATTAGGTCTATTGATTCAGTTTGACGCAAACAAAAGAATGTAGCAAATAGCAACACTCATTTTATTATCATTTCATGGATAAATTTCTTCATCAGGAATGGGACTACGTGCATATCAAGGACAGCAAGTGCTTAACCTATTCGGTTGGCAAACAAAATCTATTGAAATCCCACTGAAAATATAATTCATCATTGACGTACTCATTGTTGATGGCGAAAAAAGTAATAAGTTCGGCAAAAATAGCAGCATCAACGTTAATGTTTAGTGCTGTCCAAGGATTTCTCCTTGCTTTTGTGTCCACTCACGCAACCGTATTATTTTGCTATCTTACTATACTTTAGAGAATCGCACTTATCCTTAAACAATACTCTTGATGAATATTCCTAACGTGGCCATATTGCGGGTGTTGGTATGCGAAATAAAGCAAGAGGATAACAATTCTCTTGAGTCATCTAGCATTCTGGTTGGTATGTTTTTGCAAATATTATCAATGAACTCAGTGGGTGGTGATAATTTAAAACTAAATATACAATGACAAATTTAGTATTCGTGACCCTTTTTTCCCTTTTTGACTTTCTCTTGTTGCTAGTCGCAGCAAACATTGAAATATTTTCGAATCACGTACGACAGCCTGCAGTCATTTTACTAAAAAACGATGGCGACAAATCTTTTTGTGTTCAGAATGAAGCATCAAATACATTCAATAGTACTTGGGATACCACTAATGACACACTCAAAAAACCTCTAATGACTAAAATCTTGCGAAATCATTTTCTTTTCCATCATTATGAAATTTCCTTGGTAAATATTTGTTTTAAACTCTTTAGTTTTATTTCAATTGTTCCAACGAAACTATTTCCACTCTGTCGACTGTGTCCTTATGTTAATGAAAAAAACATCAAATTTCCATACAAGGAGTGAACTTCCAACATAAAGAAAAATATCAGTTGATCTAATCCAAAATCTGCAGAAGGTAAGGACAGCAGTTCCATGCATTCAATTTTAGTGGGTGCAATGAATTCGCGGGATGAAATAAATATTGCAAGTTTTTTTTTTGTACTTTCTACCATTTTATTAGCTGTCATCTTTTGAATAACTCGTCCCATAAATTGTATAAATTTCAGAATTTGGATATTAAATTTATTGAAAATCGTAATTCAATTTTGAATACTTCTTGGAAAGTTTGGGTGCAAAATAAAACAAGAAAAAATTTTTCAATTCTTGTCAGACCTGAAAGAAGATCATGCAGATTTTCTTTGGAATAATAAGAAATGATGAACAATTAAGAATCTGAATTTGAATTGATTTTTATTCATTTAGGATGAAATTTAACAGAATGTCATTTGAGTAAAATTTTGTCTGCGTCGTGGAACACATCATAATATTTATTTACAAGTGAAAGATTTAGTGGGGAAGAGTGGGGTCCTGGCGCAAAGTATCACGGTAGCAAGGCAGGATAAAATTTAAACTTCAAAAATTTTCCACATTAGTTCCACATGTAAGCATTCAAAAGTTTTAAATTTTATTCAAACATTCTAAACTTTCTTGCAGTTTTTTTTTGTAATAAAAAAACTTCAACTAGTTGCATGAAGTAGACATTTTAAAGCGCTTGCCATTGAAGACCTTCATGAAAAATAAAGCAATCCATTTAATGCTGCTCTAGTGGCATCAGAAAAGATTTTGCTAATACTTTTGGAGATAATACACTTGCAGAAATGTAAATAATGTATTTCATAACTGAATTTCCTGCAGGAATTCAGAAGCTGGTGTAACGCCTTAGTAAGGCCTGGTGTAACTTATTTCTGCATTATAAGTGACACCCATTCAAAATGTTTTTTTATCTGACTAATTTCGAACAATTTTTTAACAATAAAGCCGTAAAAGACCCACAACTGCGCTCTTATATTGTTGTAGAAGCTCTGATATTGAGCTCTAATTGACTTGTCTAGACGATTTACGTTTCTTGGATGGTACCAAATAATACTTAACTTACAGGGTTAGGAATTAGGGACTAATAATTGTGATGGCGTTGTGATAAAAGTCGAACAAAAATAAGCCTGAGTACAAGAGGCGTTGCTGAAAATTGACTCAAATACCGATGATCTAGACATAAGGTGACCATTTTATAACTTCACGTCTACATTAGAGACATGAACTGTTGCGCCATAGATCATGATAACAATTTCATTATAAGGAATCGAGTCTGAATATCTTTGATTATCATATTAAACACAGCATTGCTATTGAAAAATCATTTGATTAATATATGACATTGACAGTGACAAAAGCGGAGAAAGGCAAATTCACGGCCAATAACAATCAAAGTATGTTTACATCTTTGACACTGTGAAATAAACGGAAACCCTAACTAGTTCAGAACTCCAAATCAAACCAACAAAGCCTACAGTCTGATTGATCAGCACTTTTATGAAGACAACAAAATTTCATGAATGCATTTTTTTTTAGTTAACTCCTTACAATTTTCAAGGATCGAGAAAGAATAATGGTCGGAGAAATCTGAGTTAGGTCGGTATAATTCAAAAAAAAAAAAAATCAACAAAAACCAAGACTCCTAGAATAATTTTTTTATGAAGGAAAAGTATAGTATAATGAATTCAAATCGCACTAAGGATATTTTTATACTTCGGCTTTCAGTATGACTTTCGGCCTTCGAAAATCCTTATTGACAAATAAGCGCTTCAAACAATTTGATTCTTTGTGTAGGTTCAATTTAAACTTTTTGTTTCATCTTCAAATGTTTATAACAGTATTCTGATTTCCAAATGATGCACACGAAACTTAAATCGTAAAATTTAGGATATTTTCATTTTTTAAGATTTTGGAAGATCAATGTATAATCGACCATGTCTTCAATGAAGTATAATACTGGTCTTTATCATCGTTAAAAGTAAAGATGATTTTTCGTTAAAAGTGCAATTCAGGTGGTACTTACAAATTAGCATCTTCAAAACATCTTGCAAATTCGTCATACCTGAAAGACAAGAATAAAGAATAATTATAGATTCGATTTAGACATGAGATTGTAAATTAAATAAAAACTTCTACAAAAATTTGCTGATCCGTGTTCGTACATAAGCTATAACGCAAAACTAAATATCACTTATTTGTGATATTTAATTTAAAAAAATTTATATCACTTTTTCCACATATCCTTTTCGTGCTTTTAATCAGACTTGAGCCAAGTCTCTTTTTAGAGGGTATGGACTGCAGAAACTCGATGAGATCATGGAATACAACATACTGCCAATTCGAAAATGTTTTGCATGCCGATGACGGGACCCTCCCCGTCATCTCAGACTTTTCAGGCCCTTGCAACTGAGATATCAAGGAATAAAAGTAATTTATTATTGTACCAATTTCCGAACGCAAGCTTACAAAAATATCTTGAAACCTTGACCTGAGAGTTTTTTCTTTAGAGGTAATACCAATAAGTAGCTCAATGCTTTATTTATATACTTCTTTTTTCCTTCTCCTATTTTTCCGTAGGAATTATCAGTTCGAGACTAAGTTCCACTTGAACATTTTAAACGACTTAAAGTTTCTTATTGCAAATAATAAGCAGGCTGGAAGGACACTGAAATTAAAAAATCGAGTTAAACATTTCAGTTTTTTATTGAAACCACTAACTTCTCCCCGGGGAGAGATCTACTTTTAGAATCATTGCATTTTATTTTCAGGTGAAGACTGCGGGAGTGTAATGTGAAACAAAATTCGATTTGTCCTTTGATCCTATCATCGATCATGGTCGGACGGGAATCCACTACCTATAACTTGCCAGACGTGAGTTTGTTCGCCAGTTTCGCAATTAAATACCAAAACAAAGAGAATGATTCGAACAAATTCCCCATTTTACGGGAGTCAGCCAAAATAATGAAAATTGATTGGTGAATATTTTCTCATTACATTGTTATTATTTGCTTTTACAAGACTTATGCCCTCAAAACGATGAAGTAATCCTAGAACAACTACAAATCTACAACTGTTTGCTCTATCTCTTTCTGCTTGAAGCCATCGGAGAGTATTCTTGCTGTTTTGCGCTTTCGCTATACTTTTGCTCTCTCACACACAGTCTTCTTTGTCACCTTTTGTAGTGATTTAAAGAGCATCAATGGTAGCTTGAGATTAAAAAAAAAAAACAATCTTATGGAAATAAATTCAGTTGTTCATTGAGATACACAAGCTCCGAGTTCGTGCATATATTTAAGTTTTCATTTATTCAATTTGTGAACATCTGAAGAAATAACGAAACCGTAAGGATTTATAAGAATTTTAACTAGCGAGGGAAAATATCAGAGATTATTGTCTGATATTGATTATTGATTATTACTTATTATTTTTCATACTGTTTATTTATGAGTTGATAGACTGATCAAACAAATTAGCGAAATTTCTCTTTTATTTATCACATTTAATTTACTGCTTATTCACAAACCGAATTTCTTTTTTATAGAGGCACAGAAGAAATTTTTGAAAACGATGGTCCAAATGAAAATTAAAAACAAATAACGCTCGCCTTTAGAGCCAATCAAAAAAATGAAACAATTAATCAAATTGATATGTTTTAATTATTGTCATTCTTCTATAGCAGTTGAATCTTTACATTCAAACCAAATTTCTATATAATCATCCACATAATTTTCATATCCTCACAAACATGGTTCTATTCTCAGTATTTCCATAATTTTACAGTCATTGTTTTCAAAACTATTCATGAAACAATAGATATCCAAAAAAAAGAAACTAAAACCACCAAAATTAAGATAAATAACTTCACATCTAATTCCATTAAAATCTTTGCATCGGCATCATCATCATTATTTTCATCTTCTTTTCAAAATAATAATTTGCTATACCAAAATGGGAAATTTTTCTTTTGTATTCCATTCGGTTCTGAATATAATTTTCATTTTCATTTTAGGAAAGAGTTTTTGTTCGTTGTCGTTCTACAGTCGTTTAGAGATTTTGTTTTTGTATGTTAGTTACGGCGCTGTTGAAAATAGATAAATTTGAAGATACATGCATGGATATAGATCGGATTGCGTCATTTATTGAATCGGAATGAAAAATAAGATGGGATTAGTGGAATAAGAGATTATCATAATGATGATGCGAAAATAACAACGATTGAAGAAGATTTCGAAGATAAAATTAAATATATTGGAAATGGAGAAAGGGAAAAAATTAAAAGAAAATCGATTATCGAATAACAGTTTAATGAAGTAATATCAGTCGATTTTAGCGAGAATCCGAAATAATATTAGACTATGTTTGATTCGATTTTTGGATTTTTGAGACTTTGTTTGAGCGATTCTAACTGCTTATGGGTTTTAGAGAGTGCTTAGAGAATTCAAAACTCTGCAAAGAAATATTACTTTATGTAATAAAATAATCTTTTCTCGGACCTAAACAGATTTCTCAACAAGTTTTAACGTATACTCGCTTCAAACATTGCAATTATTAATAAACAAAGCAATTAATGTTACTTCTTTAAACATCATTTGGCTAGTACAAGTTTAGAAAAACTTATCAAAACGCCATGAAAAGAAGGGAAATATAACAAATTACAGAAGACATTGCGATCCTGTGATCTTTGTGATATTACGAATACAGTCTAGGTGAAAGTTAGTGAAGTCAATTAACGAAACTTAGGAAAAACGCTAGGTTAAAAACAACAAAATATTTGTCGTTACTCAGCTTAAGACTTGGATTTTTGCACAGTATTGGTTAACGAAGGCTAAATAGGTAATGATGGAAAATATTATATGATTAGCTTAGCGGATGCATTCATCAATTTTTTGATTTGTTTCTCTCAGCTTGGACCAAAAATGCCGGTTGAAAGGATCATATTTAACCATACATAACCTGTTCGAAAAATGTTATCCCCCACTTTCGCGAAAAATTTTTTTTTCGAATCCTAATGGAGTTATTGATGAGCTAATGAAGTTATTGAAGGATAACGAATTCGGGCCTAGTATTCAAGAGATTAGCAAAGTATTTTGAAGAATTTCTAAAGCTTTTAGTATCTTGGTCACTAGATAGACCCTTATAACGTTCACCTTTCATGGAAAACATACGATCTCGTCATACACAAAGCCGGTATTGGTGGAGAACATGCAAGATGTTTAAAAACCGTCAAATTTTTTGACCGTATTGCCCCCCTTTTAACATTATTATTATTATAATAATTGTACTGGGGTCCACTTTCTGGAAATTAGCATAGGCCAGAAATCGGCCCTTAGCTCCCCATGTGTAGTACTATTGTTTACAGATGGTCCATCCTGTTGTCCTACAGAACACAAGGATTTCCCCCAGTTCTGTGATCGCCAAGTGTTCCAATTCTGTTACGCCAGTACTCCTCAGCCAAGTAAGGAGTTTGTTGGCCAGACTCGGGCAATCTAGGAGGAACTGTCCCCCACCCTCTTTTAACATACTATTCGTCTCTTTTCCCTGGTCGTTGTCATCCTTTAATATACACTGCATGAATCACTACACAAAAAAATTTACACACGTCGTAAGCAATTCTACTTTTCGGGGTCATCCCATTCATGAAAATATTCATTAATCATTTAATCAACCAAATGATCAATTTGTGCCCATATTCATAAATTGGCCAACCTAAAATGCTGATTTAATTAAATTAGGTCACCAGTCAGCCTTCAAAAGAATTTTCATTTGGGCATGTGATATTCAAAATTAATTGGCAAATTAAAGTTTAGCGTATAAGAGTGGCTTGGCGGCAGGCACTAATCACATCTAACCAGCCCCCAAACTCTGATGTAATTCAATCGGCGCCACTGACCTATAAAGGTTGGAATCTATTAAGCCATAGTATGTGTGCGAAACGAAAGAAATAATAGTGTATGCAAGCTCCACATATTTCCACGTTTTCCACATCGAATGCAGCATGTGTCACACATGTGGAGCTTGAAAACTATCGACACACTACAAACACGCTAGCCGAGAAAATCACACTGTCGTGTCTTGGATGCCTGCGTCCTTCTCGTTTTTCCTGTTTTCTCATTTAACGATACGAGTGCACGTATTAGATGAAATACCTCGAAATAGCATATGTGCCATGCTCTCCTACTATACATATATCTATCGTAGATGATTTTCTCTCTGCAGTTTTCCCGACCTGAACGATTGCCGAATGGATGTGGGGCTGAAGTCATTGTGGGGGCAGTGTGCGTCCTTGACTTCCAAAGCATGCTTGTGCTTCATCTAGTAGCATACTGGCTCGACTGCATCCGACCCACCTCACTTTTGCGCGCTGCATCATTGTTATGTAGTCTGAGGCCTTTCACATTTTATATCAACACTTCTTGCACATTCGTTCATATGTGATGCTGCCGTTTCGAATGCAATTATTGCAGTGCAGTGATCACTCATGGAGACTGGACGTGCATATCTCATATTCAGACCTTGAAACGAGTTTTCTTGGGGTTTTTCCAGTGAGTGGCCAGGCAATGACCTATTAAAGTGAACCAATAAATTGTTACTTGTCCACATGAACTTACAAGATAAGAGAAAATACTTGTGGTCAGCTTTGCAACTCTTCACTGTTCTGATAAAAACCGCGGCAGAATTGCAAGAAGAAATAAAGACGACTCGATCACGTCCTCGTCGTCCTATACTCGATAACTATTGCCACATACTAGCGAAACTATAGGCCTCGGTTAGGACTAATCCACATTAATCCTCCCCGTGTCGCTTGGAACCAGGCAAGTTAGTTACGAAACATTCAGTAGCGGGCCAGTGGGTGGTTGTTTGCGTTTGTCGTCCATCGTACGTATGTATATCATACAAACGTATGGTATATATGTCTCCTTTAGTCTAGAGGTACGGCTTATACTAACAAGATTGCCATTTCCTCCCTTAGACTTGCAAATCTTCAACTCTACCGTCGCTGATTGTGTAGCGTGCATATGGGCCCGTTCGAGGCCCACTTCTAGCCTAGCCTTCTCCGAAAGTTATACGAGTGAACTCTTTCAGTTTGTCCACGAGCCATAAAGCCGGCAATTTACCCCCGGGGGTAGAATGAGATTGCGAGGCAAAATAAAGAATGAAGGCGCAATAGGGATGGAAGCAGGCAAATGGGTTTCAAAAGCCATGCCTTATCGTTCGTAATGGCGAGAGCTTGAGGGTTGTTTTTTGCCCTCGTTTTCGCCGGAAACGTGCTTTGCCCGGGGAGTTATATGAATGCTGAATTGATGAATGCACGACGAGGTTTGGAAAGAGGAGAAACATACCGAGCTTCGTAGTGATTGTATGTTGTTATGTAGAAATCTGAAAAGAAAACCTCTGGATTTTCACATGTTTTTGTTTATTTTGACTCAACGAATAAAAAAAGGAGTTTAGATGGATGAATACGTACGGAAAATGTACGAGTATGCGGTGGAAAAGCAAGTCAGCAAGTCTGTGGTGTCGAAGAAGTACGCTAGGGATTTGTCACCACATAAGAGCGAGTCCTCATTGGTTGGTTGGCGCAATGAATGCGATAGGCAAACACATTTTGGTACGACCTCATCCAAGGTTTAGGCAAACTTGAATGTTAGTTTGTGAGGTCTTTTTCAAATTGATAATGAACTACACTTGCGTTTTAATGGCGGAGATGGGTGGTAGACATTCAGGCGGAGTGAGTAGATTTTCAATTGGATGGATTAATGATATATCTTTCGGAGTATTTCAGAGAGAAGTGTTTGGAAGGAAGAAATTGAAAAGGATTGGCAGGGATAACTGAACAAACATTTGAATGCTTATAAAAAGGTAGGAAGGCTCTTAATAAAATTCAAGCTGTGCAGATTATGCACTTCTGGCAAATTTGTACTTTTAATTGTCTCCTTCAAAAAGTTTGGAATTTTAGAAATTTTTTGTTTTATGCCATAAAATAATACAGTTATGGTAGTTTGTACCGAATTTCTTCAGGAACCGAAGGAGCTTTGTTGATAAACATAGATCTTCCTGTAGCAATAGTCAGAATGAAAGATGAAACTTTGGTTACGTCCGTAAAAAGAGGCAGATCTAGAAGGATTAGACAAAAAATTCCAGGCTAGGTTTTCTAACAGGGTTTCAGAGAAACCCACACTCAGCGCCCAAGTACCCTTCATCTTCCAAACGCAAAAAAATTTTTTGATTAATTTAATTTTTCACATTGCACTCTAGTTCTTTAGTATATACTTTATAGTCTCACAGCATGGAATTACAAGTAAATTTCAAACGAAATTGTTTTCTTCCTAACTGTTACTGTGTTGAGAATAGGGATTTTTATTTTTCCTTTACGTTTACCCTCTTTATACCTTAGAGATGGCAATTTTCAATGGGCAACGGGAAGCGATCGCTTTACTTTCCCGAATCAATCAATTTGAATCCCTTTCCTTTCTAAAGCTAGCTTTTATCATTCGTAAGCATGAATGTATGAATAGGAGTCTCTTTAGTGTTGCTTCCAATCTTTTCTCATTCACAGTCCCATTTATCATGAGTTGCGGTAGTTATCTGAACTGTTCTTTGCGGTTGTGCCTTATTTTACATTGTCGACAGGACAACAGGAAGACTTTCGTGCTTTCTCCTGCTTTTTCCGCTTTTGCCAACATTTGACTCTGCTTTCGTCTACTTGCTCCGCCTGGTCTCACCGTAAGCTGCTTGGAGAATGTGCTTCTATTTTTCCGAGTAATCTCAAACTTATTCTGAGAGCTGCAAGGAGTCGTTAACCAAAGAAAACGAAACGGTTCGCAACAATTAAATTGATTCGTGTAAATTAGGGAAGCCTTTCAACGGAGTTTCAGGCATGTATGGAAATGTAAATCATACAAGACCAATCAATTCCGCTGAATTTGAATTTATGGAACATTCAATTATCCAATAGTCCCTCGGGTTGTTTGTATGAAGAACATTGCTGAAATATCCACGCGATCCCCTTACATTGTCCAATTACTGCCAATTCGCTGAAATCAACTGACCCCAATTCAATTTCACAAAACCCATTAATGTCTGCAATAAAAATCAAACTAATACCACTTTGTAATATTTTCACCACCTTCAACTACCTTCACCCACGTATTTTTAATTATTATATATACATATCAAATTATACCGAATTCTGCTTCTAAAGGTTTTTGTGTAATTTGACGCTATCAAATGTTCTTTGGGCCCTCACTTTTCCTTCACATCGTATCTAATTCGCATGTCTGGCTAATTGTGAATTTAATGCATTTTGCACATCTTACTTAGGCGCGTCGCGAAAGTCAGAAATAAGCAAGCAAGTACACATGGAATTCCTCTGTTAATGCATTTGCATAAAAAAACCTTGTCACATATATTGAGTGCCAGGTCACACTCACCGGAATATGCTCGGCAATAAGTTCTTCACAACTAGGAACAACAATTCTCAAAGTCATGGGAGGAATTGGGTTTCGTCAAATACGGAAAAAATAAGAAGTTGAGACGCAAAGACAAATGGGAAACCATAACTGAAGGTCTTTTTCAATGTACACATTCTTTAGATCGTATAACAAAACATATGGGATAGGCTCCGGGACTATGGATGGACGGAATCAACAACGAGGACAGTCTGAATTCTATCTGATCCCCTTTTGTTGTTTTGAACGTTGCAATGCTCTTAGTGGGCAATAAAAAGGAAGGAAACTTGATTCTTTTTTTTCGACCGCTTTTCGGCCTTAATATGACTGTCGTTGACGGACTCCTGGCTATAGCTACTAAGGAAGGTTGCATGCATGTTCGGGTATCTCCACCCTTATATGCAAGCCATTCCATACCGTATTCTGCACACACGTCCGGGAGGGTTATAAATCTATAGATAGGGGTTTATTTCATGAAGTGAGAGAACGATTATACGTTTCTAAAACAAATTTTATATGTGTTTTCGTTTTTCTGATATTTTCAAGGAAGCAATGGAAAAATGGGTTGCTGGGTGGTTTCTTCCGTGTATTCTTGCCCTAATTTGAGATCCATTTACGAAGAATGCGTGCAGATATTTTTAGATTTTGTTTTTCTCTGGTGACTAGTGGCAACGGATTGTTTGTACGTGCGATGTTTTCTGTTACATTCATTCGGCTAAGGACTGACTGTCGCAAGTTGAATTGAAAAATAGGGACCTACAATTTTCAATGTTAAGCTATTTGTTACAAAAAAAATCTTTTATGGATTGAGAGCAAACCGTTTAATGGTTTCTTTTTATTTCGGTTCTATTGAAAAATGAAAAGAGAGTGGAAGAGACAGAGGGAGAGAGAAGAAATAAAAATGCTTGGTTGAATTTTAAGATTGATTCTTTTTATCTGAAAAAGATATTCAGGACATCTGTATATTCTCATGTTAAAATTGATGGATTAGTTCGAACTTTCCAAAAGTTTGCTCTCCTGGAAAGATTGCTCTCCTTGGAACTTCACTTCAGATTGCTCTCCTGGGAACGTTTGAATAAAAGCCCCTAAAATCGTTGGCTAATGTAGTATAAGAACCAAACATAAATCCACCTTTATTAGGCAAAACGACTAGCGCGAAATTAAGCATTGATTGCTATAAATTGAATATATGCAATATAATGAATACAGTGGAAGTGAAGCATTTCAGTAAATATATTTGATCCTAACCGCGACAACCCAATTAGGCTTATTCCTAATAGATCCGTAATTAAGTTCAATGAAAATTAAATTTTATACACAGAGCGAGAAATTGAGACTAAAGTACCATCTCTTACTCGCTCTAATAAAATTAATAATGATATCACTAAAAAAACCTCAAGCCCTCATTTACAACCAGTAAAGGCGACACGACGTCTTCATGCTTGCATTTCATTTCAATTTTTCCAATCATTTGGGGCCAACTTTTCTAAGCCCGCAACCAACTATGCTATTCCACTTTTCAAGATTACTAGTCAATATGAAGTGGTTGTAGTGTGGTACGAAGTAGCATTGAAAGTGAACCTTAAGACATAAGATCAGATATCTAAGGAGAGTGGTATAGTCGCTGATTCTACCTCCATCTACCACATGTACTTAACTTTGCAGCAGATGACTATAAATGATTTCAACGAACAGAAAGATACAAACACCAACCAGCAGAATATGCATGAGAGAAATGATTATAATAGGGAGATGATCTTTATCAAGATCATGTTTTACTTCTTTTTTTTTCTTCTTCTTATTCTTCTCATTTTCTAGATTGTGTGTAACCTCAAAAGGTTCATATTTCAAATGTTGGCTTACACCCGTATCGCCAGATACTCAGATAGTAAAGGAGAGAACATTACTCTAAATGTAGGCAACGAATCGAAGCAAAGATGAAGATGGTTGGGAACGTATCTTTTCATCTGCTAAGTGTTAAAAACCACATTGTGACCTTTATAACACTCCAGCCCTATTTGATTCCGCCGGAGATGATATTGAATACTGAAATAGATTTCAGAGAGGTTTAAATGATTTATCGCTTTGCATTTAATATCCTGTGACTGGTTTGTGGGAGAACATTGTTTGATTAGACGTTATTGTTGCGGACGTCGATGCTGTTCGGATTTAGCGATTAGAACGATGAACTAATGCAAAACGTATGGGATTCAAATCGTTTGAGAAAAACTTTTTGGTGATATATTTCATCAATAAAATGTTCGCATGCTTATAGATCTGGTGTGAGCTATAATCTAACTAGGAAACATAACGCTCCAGTAGCAACGATTTATCTTATCAACCTGTCGATACAAACGTATTGCTAAATACTTCAAAATACATTCAAGGCCGTAAAATTATTGAAAGCTACAAGTAGATTTAGACCCTTAACAATAAGATGGTTTTCCACACGAAAAGATACTTCTTATCTTCCTACTTCTACTTGTAAATACTCAAAACCTTCCTATGTTATCCGTATAGGAAATAAATAGCAAACAAAACCCACCCACCCACTTGGCAAATAACACATATGGGTAGAAAATTCGTGTTAAGGTGCTCACTATTGAGTCATCGCACAATGCTGTTTGCACTGCGTTGTACTACATATGATCTAATGCGATGGTCATGGTTATAATGGATGTTTGCCATAGCACGAAGTGCTTAAAATATTCTCGCCGAACACTTAAATGTAGTTTTCCATTCCGAACTAAGTATCTGACACACATCTACCAGATAAGAATAATATATAGGTTGTCGTACCAAGGGGTTGAACGTATTTGCCAACCAAGAAATAGCGATAGGCGATGCACAAAATGCACCATTATTCTATTTAAAAAATTGTAACAGGCTGGGCATGTCCTACCAGGAGTGCCCGCAAAGTTGAAATTTAAAAAAAGTGGTCGAACGTATTTGCCAGCGAAGAAACAGCGATAGGAGGGCTATGTCGAAGTAGATATTAGTATAGCAAAGATTCCAATTTTCAATACCTTAGAGGTGAGTTTCGTTCTTTTGTTGTTCAGAAACTGAACATAATTGGAGTAACAACCGTTGGTATAGTAAGAAAAGCATCAGCTTTAGCAGCAACAAGAATAGTAGTAGTAGTAGTAGTAGTATTAGTAGTAGTAGTAGTAGTAGTAGTAGTAGTAGTAGTAGTAGTAATAAAATGTAATAAAATAAAATTAAATATTTTTCCCCGCCCATGATAATTACATGTAGCGAGGTCTAAAGAATATTGTGGAAGACAAAGTTTGTCTAATCCTTCTACTGAATATTGAATAACGGAATTTCGCAACGTGTGGTCGAGTGTTATCCTGTAGGTTCCTTTCCGGGTTCTGTTAGGTGCCGTTGTCCTGTTTATCAAACTTGGCTACTTAATTTGTAGCTGCTTCATCATTTCTTCGAAGGTAGTCGCAGTAGTGGTTCCCTGTTATCGACAGTCCAAGTTTCATATGCTCTGTTGGACCACACACACCATTCTTTCCTCTTTGTGCATACTCGACTTTAGGGGAATGTCTTCTTCACGTCTAAAGCAGTCCTGTTTTGCTAGCAGAGAGTAGGATTTTATTCCCACGCGAACAGTAATCTATCGTTCCACTTTTCGATTTTAAGCAATCCTACCGAAGCAATGTAATCACAAATCAACAATAAGAACCGAAAAGAATGAGACTGAATCCTTGGTTTCCCATCTGTCGTTGTTTTGCCTGTTGAAAGGAGATTTAACAGGCTTCACTTGCATTATATATCAAGTAAGATCATCACAGACTTAAATCAAAAGTTTAAATAACAACTTTTAACTTAAAAATTTATTTATTTCCAACATATCAGCATCATTTGACATTCCGCCCGAATCCCTTTCAAAAGTTTAGCTTAGCGCAAACCTGACAATCAGATTGCAAAAACAACGTGTGAAAATAATTCGTT
The DNA here is from genome assembly GCA_954870665.1 of Stratiomys singularior. NCBI lineage: Eukaryota > Metazoa > Arthropoda > Insecta > Diptera > Stratiomyidae > Stratiomys > Stratiomys singularior. The sequence continues at coordinate 3,067,457 of OX940881.1, read as the reverse complement.
CCAACATGGCTTCGTTTTTCTTCACTTGGGTTGGTGAATAGTTGCACGCCCATGATACGCTTATTCTCAACAGCTCTAACAAAACATTATAAGTCTTGGCCACCCATAATTAGTGCCTTCCAGGATGATTTACCAAAAGAAAATTCTTCCAATTCTTGCCTTATGAAACAAGAGAAGCAAAACAAAAGCAGCACATGAAAATTGATCTTTGTCAGAAAGTAATTTTCATTACCCTTTCAGATTATGACAGCAATGTGAAACACAAGATATTTGATGAGCTGCTGACTTTCACTTTTTACCATCTGTTTTTCAACACAACGCGTATAAAAGGATACCTGTTTTTCTTTGCGTGCTGGGTAGCAATGTGCTTCACGATTCAATGAGGCTTATAGACATATTTCGTAGGAAGATTATTGTCGCCGGACTTTTGTCTCCACAATTTAAGACCAAGATTTTAAGGTTGTTGCACGCTTGTTCCTGCCATCTACAGATATTAGTCGGTGTATTTTTTTGCATGGCTCGTGTTGCTGCCTTTTTTCTTATTTTCCTTCTTTTGCTTCCTTTGCAATTAAGTTCATGTTAGATAGGCTTTTGCCTAGGACAGTAACAAGTAACAACCAACAACATCGAAAACAACTACGTAACAAAATTGAAAGCTTAATATAGCGGAGCCTGGGCCCGGCAAGGATTGTTGGCCGGCTCCCCGGTTCCTGTAGTCGGCTTGGTTACAGCGGAGTGAAGGAATAAAGAAATAAAAACCTCACAACAATATCATGCTGTGAGATAAATGACAATTTTTGATGTTGACGCTGTGCTTGGAGGTTTTTTCATGTCAATGTCACTGCCAAAGACCTCTTACATTCAGTGGCCTTCATATCTAATGTGGGCGATTGCTGACCAGGACACATAGAACCATCGAGATCTTGAAGAAGTTTATCAGGCGTCTTGGCACACCCATGTCGTAGCTCTTGTCAGATTTAGTTGTTTTCTTGATGCTACACCGGCCAAAAGGACCAAATACTACGACCATACCGCTCACCAGGAATCTAAAATGAATTCCTGAAAGCTGACGGGGGAGTTAACATAAAATATGTATGCTGAAGGGTTGGCGTTAGAGATGATTACCTATTATTCCTTATTATTACCTATTTCCCTTGAACCCTGATCAGTTTGTTATCACGATGTACTTGCTAATACCTTCATAAAACGACTAAACGCTTTTTTTTCAGCAATAAACAATGGCTTAAATCATAAATCATAGGCTCAACAATCTCAAGTCATAAACAAAACCCAAAAATCCTTCTAGGCTTCTTTTCAATCAAACCGGCAACTCGCGAGTATAATATTTACGAGTACGGAAAAATTAATATCTTGCACTCTTTTTACTTCGGGTTCAGTTCTTCGGAAAGAGTCAGCCCATATTATTAGAGCAAGAAAAAGAGAGGCGAAAACGGAAGCGGCAAGGACTCTCTGCAATGAATGAAAGAAAAATGAGCTCTAGGGATTTATATTGATTATTCTGGGATTATTTTATAGATTTAATGAGGCTTAGTCGCTCCTCCATTGAATCGCGTGGCGATGTGAAAAACATATTAGCCCGAAAGTGTAACAACCTCTGAAGAGCGTTTGATGAGATTGTTTTTCGAATTAGAATAATTGAATGATTATTTAGGACGAAATATAAAAATTGCATGCAAACTTGCCATCATCGAGCATCCGTTCGTGCCTTTTCTTGTTGGGATTTATTCAAGCAACGCGTTATGATGATGGTACTACGGTCGGGTAAATAAAAGGAGGTCGATGCTGTATTGATGGAGAGCGAAGCTAATAGCTATTAAACAGAAACAACCATGCAAAGCATTTGAGCTCATCTTAAGTTATTTGGAAGATGTTTTCGCATGCGATGCTACTTGAGGGTGTTTACATTAGAAGGATGTTTTTATGAATTCATTTGAGATGTTCTTTTGATAGGCGAAATGAAATTTAGATTCAGATGAGGGGAAAATAAAAAAAATAATAATAAAATTAATGTTTACCCAAATTGAACCATTAACAGCCGAGGGAAACTCATAATTTTTAGATTTAAACTCATAATTTTTAGATTTAAATGGTATTTTCGGTCGATTCCTTCGGTCATCTAGAATATCTATGAATAGAATTGTTAAAAGAGGAGAACCTATAGAAATGTGAAATAGCACTCACCCAGTTTTATTTTACATGCAAAAGTTCAACATAAAAAAAAAACAAGAATAAAGCGAGTTTACTCGAAACATAAAGTCCAACTGGAAATTGTTTTTTCCATAATTTTCCAATCCCGAGAGTAAGCATGGCAACTGACTCACGATCGACGCGTTAATGCAGACTGAGACCTTGTCAGCGTAAAATTTCATTCGATCATTTCACTTTGGCGCACTTAACCAGCTTTACGTAGACGCAATTAGATAGATTTTAAAATATACAATTACTGAGCGCTAATAGCTGAGTCAATAATCGGGAATCATATTCGAGGTCGATAGTTCAGTGGACCTTATTGATTGCTTAGAGAGATATAGCACAAAGTTTGAATTTACTACAGTTTGTATTTTTAATATTTATATTGACATTTTAACCAATCAACTCAATGTCCAGCCAAGCTCCATAAAATCGTACAATTCTTTGAAAATTCAAAGAGTTTTAATGACATTTGAATACATTACAAAGTCCAAATAATCGTTGGAAGTTGTTGCAAGCAGTTCAAATTCTCTTTCTTGTTTCGTTCCATCATGTCTTGTATTTCAACATTTTGAAATAGGACTTTTGGTTATCAGAATCCATAAAGGTTTTTGACTTTCTTCCACATTTGGGACCTTTCGAAGGAAGCTCTCTGGCAATTTACTGCAGTAGGAATGACAAGTTGAAACGAGTAAGATTCATTTCCAATATTGAGATTCGATCCATTGCGATTCGATGCGTTATCTTGTTCGGTTTCATCCGTTTTCCTTTTTTTAAAGTTGAGTTGAAAACAGAGAAGATCATGTCATGAAATTCCGAAATTCGATTAATATTTGTTTGAAAAAGGTACACGTCATTATGATAAAATATGAATTAGTTTTTTTCGTTTGACGAAGATATCAAGGTGCATACCGTCAAAAATCTAGTGTTTTTCTAGTTTTCTAGTTGCTAATAATAGAATGAGTGATTTGGAAATGACGTCATTGCAATTTTCAACAAGAAATGTGATGGAAACGCTGATGCTTAAATGATGCCAAAATTTGTGATAAGACCAAGAGCCCATTTCACCTCTTTGTGTGCCACTCAACATGTCCATCACAATTTAAATCCATGGGTTTGATTCTAATATTTTGGAATTTGATAAGATGTGAGCCGAATTCTAAATTTTATTGCATCCGAAATGCTGGTATAACAATCCTCAACTTAAAAAGGCGCTATGTAAAAATAGCCTAATCAGCGAAATTCTGGAGCTGGAAGGACATTTTGTACTACGAACTATTGAAACACAACGAAAATACTAACTGCGACTTCTATGGGAGGTAGCTACGTGTCAACTGAGTAGGGAGAGATACGAATGATCCAAGGAATGTCATAAAGGAAGCATTAATATTTCAACACAGCATCGAGCGGTCATATTCTTCATTTGTTGTGAGGAATCATTTTGAAAACTGGGCGGAGGGATCGCCCAGTTTGATGAATTCTATCTATTCTGTGCGATGGTGAATGCCTTGTCTGGAATACACTTCGCTTCATCAATAAAAACGCATGATCCCTGAACATCCCAAAAGAATAACATGTTCCTGGTCTGTAAAATAAGTAAGTTTTTTGGAACGGAATAAAATATACTCAAACGGCGGCCAGGATTTATAGCGATTTAGCAATTTTTCCAATAAAACTAATAGACCTATTGTGAAAAGAATAATAGAGAATTTGCTTACCCAACATAGAAGCAAAGGTTGATAACAATTATAGATCAAAACCAAATATTCCCTCGTTTTCAGACGAATACATCATACAATCATAGCCTGTGATTATTTTTTGGTCGTATATTCAATTCGTGTGTTTTCACTTTTTGCTATAATTTTTATAATTCTGTTTTTTCTTGACGCAGATCGAGTCACTCATCATATCATCATTCATACCTGAGTCTATCTGCAGACGGTGATTTCACCGTTCGTAACTCGATATCTCCTTAAGTCTACGCATTCTATTACTTTCATTCAGGCTCCAATTAAAACCAACTACTTACACACACAAACGAACACAAACCAAAATCAACCAACCAAGAAAATTTTCATTTTCTATGCTGTAAAAAATGTAATTTTACTTTTACTGTGGGAACGGGTAATTAGTTCTTCATTTTCTTGCAACCACACGAAAAAGACATGATAATAAACTACTGAGACAGCAAAAAACTCCTTACGAACATTTTCTAGTCAGAGTTATTTGACTACGACTTCCAACTGCTTTTATAATTTTATTATCGTTAGAACAGTAGTCGCAGGAAATTATTATACAAGTTAGATGAGCATCCGCTGAAAGAGAGATTGTTGGGAATATGAAGAAGATGGAATTAAGTTGCCATTCAGTGTGGACCGACTCAGCTATTTAAAGACAATTTTTTACTAATACTTGGCAAAGTGAAAGATGAAGCATTGGCAAAAACAATCTAAGAACAAAAACAACCGGCGATATCTTTGTACTCGTGATAATCATTCGCTCGTTGATTTCAGGATGCCCGATGCATGTTCACGATGGCGAAGAAGCAACCCGGAGAAGAAATAATTACTTATGTTTAGAACCTAGACAAGAAGAATCAAGCCAACCATTAAGTTTATGCAGAACATGAAGAAATTGTTGGGGTACGAAAGATGTTAAGCGAGAGATAGAGCTCTAGAGTTAAAATAAAAAGTGGAAGAAAAAAATTAACCAAAACAGAAAGGAGAAAATATGAAAACCACAAACTCTAATGTTGTCGTTTGGCTTCTGGTCTTAATTGGAATTAACTGAGCGAAAACCAAAGTTATATACGTATAAAAGCAAACCGAAACGAAAGGAGCGTTTATACCACTTAAGACGGTACACACGATTCATAGCTATGACAACGATAGTGGCAAGCAGCAAATTCAACCTAAGATCAACCAAGCCAAGCAAAACCAAGCCAAACACACAGGACCTACAGAGAACACGAAAGTTTCCGGCCATTAAGAGGCTGACGCTGGTAATAATTATCGTTGATTATATGAAAGTGTTTCCATGCTCTTTGCTTTTGGTGACAAATGGAAATTGATGGTCATGTTGACTATGTTACTTCACCCTCCTGCGTTCTCTATGGAATGCACAGCTCATGGCTCTTATGCTTGGTGAGCAGCGTTTTAATGAGACGAAAATATCAAGATGCTAAAAATGTTAGCACCTACAGGATATAATCAGACTAAGGTATATTGGTACACATCTGGATAAGATAGTTTAAGTTTCGATACCGGATAATCACCCTTGCAAAGCAGGAAACGTAAGGATGTAAGCTTTTTTCAAGCGTTATTGCTTAGATGCGCACATCTAGGATAATTATAATCAGCGATTTCGTTTCATTCATCTTCCGTTTTCAACCCAGCTCGACCATTAGTCTTAGGTTACGTGGCTTTTAAATGATCTCTGCCAGGACATATTTTACTCACCAAAACATAGAAATTATTCAACAAACCAAAAATCCTTTCCGCGTATTACAGCGGAGGAGCGGACCAACATTTGAGAAATTACACTCTTAAATATCAACGAAAACGTTAATTTCCGAGCGACTCCGAAATGTGTACCACACATTAAAGACTGACTTAATTGGAAGGAAAGTTTTTTTTCAATTTTGCAGTCAGACTCACATTCCTCTCTCCTAGAAATTTTCTTTCAATACGAAAACAAGTGCGAAATTCAAACATCCAAAAAACGCTAGTTGAAGCCTACTTTTCATTGTCGTCTTTAAATGAATAATGTGGTAGCATCTTTTCAATCTAAATTTCAACTGTGGTTAAGAGTTGATTACCTGATTTCCCTCAAGAATTCCCGGACCGCGTTTAAAAGCCATCCTAGCGAACACCCATTCCTCTTGATCCCATCTATTTACACCCTTGGGTAGATCAAATGTAGGTAGTTCCAACAATGAATTTTATAATTTTATATAAAACGTATTTATATTTAAATGTATTTTTCTTAATATAATTTGTATTCATGCCTTGTTTAAGTAATTGTAAACTACGATGAGACTCTGGTTGTCTTCTTTCACTTTCTATTGCGCCATACGGAGAGCGTGGTGACGAATATGTAATTTTGTCGACAGATAATCCACATGTCAAACTTTTTTTGACAGGAATCCGATTGCTGTTTATCAAAGTTGTTTCGGTATGATTTCACTAGTATTTCATTCAACATGAATCAAATTTCATTTCCTGGAATCGAAACCAAAAACAGAAACCATAGAATCAAAATGATTTACATATGTCGTCCTATGAATTGATATAAAATATCTTTTCTATTTGAAACATTCCCCCGGCAAGAAAATGCTACAGTACCCAGTTTTCATAGCCGTCTACCATAGTTACATAGGATGATGAGAATTTCAAATAGTAACTGAAAGGAAATAAGGTCAAGATCGAATCAGGAAGGACAAGCGTTTCTCATTACATATCTACTGGACTTTGAATTTGTAAATTAGGAATAGCAACGGAAAGGTGTCCAGGTAAGTCAGGCACGCCAAAGAAAGGCGGGTTTAAATTGAACCTATTGAACTCACTTAAACATGGAAAGTTAAAGGGCCATACATCTCTTCAAAGGGACAAAAATCATGTCAGATAGTGGACCTGTGCACATAAATATTTTTGCTCGGAAATATCAATTGATGCATATTTTCACCTCTTTTCCGTTATTTCTCTATAATTAAAATTTGATTTCGTTCCACGAATCGCAGATTTGGATAGGTCGAAACTTGATAGGATAGAAATACTTTAAGCATTCAAAGGATAAACATGATTTAAAATTAACGACTTGTGATTGTGTTTTCTGCATTCTTTTAAAACATTCAAGATTCAAATCCAAATTGACAAATTGTGTTCCAGTTAGTAAATTGTTTATTGGAGAAGACCTGGTATCATGAAAATTTTGAATATCGAATTTGGTACGGCCCAAATATTTGTGTTATGTACAAAGCCGGCGTGGACAGTTTCGCCTGGCTTCATCCTAGCAAATCTGTCATAGAGTTCATACAAACTGCAATCAGTTTGACTATGAGATAATCTTAATGAGATAAATATGTTCCCGGCACAAACTATACACAGAATCTTTGAATTTTTAGAACTTTTCATGGATATTTAAATCCGCTAATGAACACTCTGGGCCCGCCGACAATAGTAACCAAGTCAACAAGGTTAATTTAAAACGATCTTAATACATTCTTGTAATCGGATTCTGCGAACTAGTGTTGCAGAGATAAAAGATCCTTTTCGTTTCTTTGACGTTACAAGTCCAACCAAAAACGCATACAGCATTGCTTTTTCAAAACGAGTTCTCCGTCAACTTTTTCCTCTTCGTTTCTGCTTGCTTATGTGCTTCGAGTGCAACAAATCTTGATTTTAAATTGAAATTTTTGCTTCGTCTCCATTCAAAGAGAACACAAACAAGACGAGACCCAACGCCCATGACAAGATAAAACTAAAGGCCCAAGGCAATTTGGTTCTGTTCTGTTCTGTTCTGCTGCATGCACCGCTGCAAATCTCTTCACTTACAAATGTGTATAAATTTCTCAGATGTTTGTCCATCGGCTAAAAGGAGATCTAATTTTATGCTTGTCCTTGAATTTTTAATCGAATTTCACGTCTCATTTTACCAGGCTGTGTTAAAAGGGAGGGTAGACGGGGGCTCCGGAGAAGATCAGGCAACACACCAACCAGGATGTGGCACAGCAACAGCGCAGCATCTTATTTACAAGATGATGCAAACTAAGCGCAAGGCATCCAAGATCTTCGCAACATCGTCTTCTCATGCAGTTGATGCTGTGTTTTTCTTGCTTTTCACAACTGATATCTGAAGAATGAAGGCCTAAGCCGTGGACCACGATGCATGAGAATATCAGAGTGTATATGTAGTTTACGTGTTAGGAATAATACACTACCCATTATATTTCTAAAGGCGAAAATTCTTGTGCGGGGCTTGAGATTGACGCCAGTTGCACTTCAAGCAAGACAAGTCTACATCTTCGCATGATTTGATCTTGATTTTATTTTCGGGGAGGCAGAGACTTCTGTAATTGCACTGTATCCACCACTCCATATCAAGTGGGTACCATAATATGTATCATGTTGGTTCTAGGGAGGGAATAAAAAATTTCCACTTGAAATTCTTCTCGCTAGTGTCTGTCGGTGAGGATCTTTTTGACAAACTCCGGCGAGCCTTAAAAGCCATTAATGGTCTGTTGTACGTTCATAATAGGACCGCCAACTGCTTCGAATGATTGATGATAGATGATAATTTCTTGATGCTTCCAAAAGATAATTACTTCCGTGAAAATGAAATTATGGTGGAGCGTTTCATGTCGATAGTATTGGTTCCCTCTTGTTTTTTCGAGATTAAAACAATGTATTTCATATGATACTTTATGAAAAAATGCATTAAGCTGTCTAGAATTCTACTCTTATAACACATTCCGAAAATGCTTATTGATTTATTCGCAAGATAACAGCCTCCAAAAATATACCAATAGTTAAAAATAAGCTTTTTAATTGTACTATCTTGTGACATTTTTCCTTACATTCGACCAGCAACAATCTTGAAAGCTTGCTGAAAGTGTACACATTGGTCCTCGCTCACGTATCAGGGATTGTCAGGAAAAATAATAAATGAGGAAGGGACAAGTTAAGTTAATTTCTTAACTTTCGAACATAACATCAACGTTATGTGGGTTTTTAAGCTTAAAAAGAACCTGATATTTGTCTTAATGTTGTTCCAATGATTGAAGCCATTTTTTTTTGAGGCAAACGTGAATACAGCTTTCAAAGTTTTTCAAGAATTTTAGCAATCCCTTTAAGGGGGCTTTTTAAAATGGTCAATTAGATTAATTGAAAAAAAAATTTGAATTTCTACTTTTTGTAGATATTTCTCCTTCTAAAAATACACATAATGCTATTTAATTTCGAACATTACAAGTTATCTAATCCGTCCTGTGAGGGAATTATGTCTAAGTTCCTAACATCATGCTTTCTTATTTCCAATCTCGAACGAATCATTTCGAATTATTCTATTTCAGCTTCCTCGTCACAAAGAAATCCTATTCAAGGAGATAAGTCTCCCAACTACGCAATAACCCCCACTAACCTGCGCTCCTCAAGTAGTCTAGACGAATGCATGCATATCGTTTACAATAAGAAAGAACACAAACCGCCCATCTACATACAACAACTTACTATATTTAGATCACCCATTAACCCGCTAGAAGAAAGACCTCCGAAAATGCATTTGGATGCAGACATTTGAAACACAAATTTTCCATATGCCGAAAATATTTGCTTCGTCATCTCCAAAAATTTTTAACCGCAAGCTAAATTTGCAAGTAAACAACGAAAATTTAACAAGAGCAAAAATAATCCTGGATTTCCATGGAGAAACCCCTAATTTTTTTGTATTTCATTTGTAAAAGAAACAGAAATACTGCGCCATGGAGGAAGCAAAAGAAAAAAATTGTCCAAGGATTTCATGGCCACGGATCTGTCATCAAAGAAAATCAATTTTAGATCATTTACTCAAATCTGTGAAGCATGAGCCCTGAATAATAAATTTAAAAAATTAAACAATCTATTTTGCATATGCACATGTGTGAATTTATTTTTAGAAATACCTTAAAATCGAACGGATTTATACGTAAACGAAATGAACAAGTCATATATAGAATTCATTCATATAAAGGAATGACAATTTTCAGTATGAATGACATTCGTCATGTCTTGTTGTTACGCATAAATCAAAAACAAAATTCGTCACTTATCTGTATAAGATTTCCCAGACCATCTTAGATGATGAGACTTTCCGGGATGTAGTGCAAATGCAAAAGGATTTCATCCAAAATGGACAGTTTAATTAATTTACCGGGTTGAAATCAAATAGTTCATCACAGAATGAATCCGCCAATTAAGATAAAACTGAACATAACAAGATAAAAATTAAAAATACCCACATAAAATTTTCGAAAAAGCAAATTCACAAAATACCATGTGAATTTGAATCTTTGAACATTTTAAAATTTTAGTCGAGAATTAATAATAAACAATTGATTGACGGCCTGAACTTGCGCTAAAATGTACTTTCAGATTTAAAACAAATTGATTTGATTTAAACAAATATTTAGGAAATACGATATTAATTTCAAAAGGAGATGAACTGAAAAAGGTGATTAGTGGACTTTGACATGAGATGTTGCATGAAAATTGATTGACGCCAAATGTTGGCAAAAATTTCAATGAAATTCAAATTTTTCAGGAGATTTCATTGAATATTCTGCCTTCTCACATGATAATTGACGGAGGCTTTCAAGTTTATTTCGGTTTTAAACCACTACTACGGGAAAGTGCCAAGAAATATGAATTCGCTTAATCAGTAAGTATACGACGAAAATTAAATAAGCAAATCAAGGATTATCTTTCATCAGGAAAAGTCCCTTTACTTGATTTGTATAGCTTGAAAATTCTTAACTATGTTTTTATGTCTTAACACGTTTGACTTTACTAAACCAACAATCGAAATTACCAAGCCTGCACTTCGACGTGAGAAATTTTGATATGACTATTCTTAGATATGTTTCCCATTTTTTGGAAGACTTTATTGCTTACTTATTTAAAGCTTGCAAAAACGAACCTTCCTGATGTCATTAACGTCCGATATTCCGGAAAACATTCGAAAAGGAGACGGCACAACGATCAAGAATGTCTAGGGATACTCATAATCTGAGATTGAAACGCGAAAACTTCGTGGGTTTCACAAATAAAATCAGTGAAAGCATAAAGAAATATTCCGAAACGATCAGTGGGAAAATGTCTCAAGCCTGGCATAGCTTTTCGCGTTGGTTCAAAAATACATCTCAGCAACAAAGTAATGACACCTTGAGACATTTGCGGAAACGTTGCAAGCCAATTCACGGAGAAGTTTTTTGACAGAGAAGCTGTTACATGAGACAGTTTACAGACTTCTGAGAGCACGTTAAGATGATTAGGATCAACTCATTGAACGTGTTACGACGTTTGAAGTATAGCGCAGACAGTAAAAAAACATATTTAACTTTTTGCAGAATTGATAATATTTCCAGCCATATTATTCATTCGTTTCTAGTAGGGCAAACCTTTCTGTCTCAGAATTGAGAATGGCCCAATCAGGCTTGCAACGATTTAAAAGTGGAAGTTCCTCAAGGTTCGCTCATATGCCTTTGATTTCTCAATTGACGAAAACTGTAACAACAGTCCTGTACACTGGCAACAACTGGATTTGCTTCTCAGATGGAAGGTTTGATTAATTTAGAATCAGGATCTTCACCCTATGATCAGAGACGATAACCAAGAACGCTATTGACTCTGAATCACCAGCAAATATCATCGAAAGGAGTAGACATGTGCATAGAAGTCACATGCGGCAAAAGGTTTCCGTTACAAACAAGGGTGTTAACATTAGGTAAGACGAGCAACATTCAGTTTATACATAGCGAAGACAAAACTCAAACAGAGATTGTGAAAAACGATGAAAATTGGCGTGGCGTTGTCACATATACAAGCACTTGCGATCGCTAGGTCCTAAGAGAGAGCAGGCTGAAATGGGGCATAAAAAACAAGTTTTCGGATACTGAGCACCGAAATTAAATTCTTGCCAGTTTTTGAATCCTTTTCATCTGTTCCACTTTTAAGGCCTAGTTATGTATACTAGAGTCGAAATTTTTTTCCCTCATATAGAGCATTCTAAAATTGTAATTTGGGACAAATCAAAAAAATGTTGAAACTCACCCCTGTAATGGTTTCTGATCTCTTGGTAAGTTGTGGTAAAATGAAATGTTCCCTTTCACACCAAAAAACGCATTTCTTCTGTAGAATTTGAAAACAGAGCCGGATCTATATTTTATCATTAAAACGGGAGAGCTTGATGCTATCACTGTCGGTTTTGTAATATATAGACAAATTTTATAAACTACTAAACCAAAAAAGGAAACACTTAAATGTTATCAGCCAAAGTCATAAGCTCCTTAAAAAAATGCGTCAGTAAGTATCAGGATATTCAAGAGATGCTTCGTTTTTCGTAAAATCTTACCGAATTACCACAAGAAACGGAAATCAACATGTATCATTGCAAAACGCTTTTTTCGCCCTCACATTTTAACAGAACCTCCCCGCGAAGCAACCCAATGCATTTACAAGCAATACAACCCCAACTGTGCTAACCATTCCTCGGTACAACACATAAAGCATTTTCCCCATTGGAAAACAGGTGCAGGAATTAGTTGATCGGCAAAGTATTAAATAAACACAAAAATATCTTAAAGATATTATTATGCGTCAAAGATATTTTGTTATTGGTTTTTCGGTGGGGGTGAATGAATTCACAACGATGGGCTGATGTCAGACATTGAAAATGAGTGGTGTGTGGCACATGAGATTGGGGGTGTTTGCTTGCTTGCTTGCTTACTTTCTTATTAGCTGTTGATGGCCTGCTTGCTTGCAAGCACGTTTCCAATTGATGTTCTAATGACGTAGCATTTGTTGCAGATATTTATAGGAGAACAAACTTGAAATTAGGATCGAATGTGTTATTCGATGAATAAGAAATGGAAAAGGTGTAAATTTTATTTCAGATTCGGAACAAGGTGAAGTCGAATGATTTATTGGATGTGTTGATTAACTTGAGTCGGACGATGGCAGGGATTGATCTATATAATCAAAACGATTAGTCAATTACTCGGATTGTTGATTCATTCCAAAATTTTCAAATGCAATTTAGTTTCCAAAGGACATACAGTGGTACAATCAAGTAATAAAACAGAGCTACGATATGAAGACTTATGTCAGTAACTCTTTGTAAAACTTTGTAAATTTAGGAGTAAATGGAATCCATATACATTTTTTCGTCAACACGAGTTTATAATCTAAGAAAAAAATATAGCTTTTTATTATATCAATAAAAAAATTATAGGCCAAAATTCAAAAAACGTGATTGTTAAATTCCAATTAAATATTTCGACACCTGGCAACGCTGGTTTTCTTTTGACATTTGAGATGGGAATTCCCCGAATCATAACACATTAACTGTCAATAATATTACTCAAAGTGTAAACGAAAATAATAAATTACTTGTTGCGAAGTTTTTATAGTGACTTTTTATACAAAACTAGCATAGGTCATCGAGGCAAAGAAACTACTGACGAAGTTCGGAAATTGGTCATCAAACATCATAAAAAAGGGATGTCAGTGCGAGAAATTGGGGAATTTATCGGTAGAAGCCATTCGACTGTTCGTGACATCATTAAACGGTTCAAAACTAATAAAAGTATTGCAAATAATCCTAGATCCGGACGGTCGAAGAAATTTTCAGAGGCAGATGAACGGTGGATCGTACAGCAAGTAAAGAAAAATCCCAAGCTTTTTTTATACTTAATTTACTATCATTATTTGAAGTGTCCGAATATTTAATTGGAATTTTACAATCATATTTTTTGGCTTATAATTTTCTTTTTTTTTTTTTTTTGTAAATAAAATAGAAATTTATTTTTTTCTTATTTTGGAAACTATTGGTACCTAGTGAATATATATGCATTTCATTTCTTCCTAAATTCACTTTTCATACAATGACCGACAAAAATCCTCACTACTAGGTACTGCCCCATTACTTAATTGAGCTACTGTGTATTAAACTTGAACATTTTAATTTTGACGCCGGTTAAATCGAATGACACTAAATCAGGATAACAATTCGACTGAAAGCTGTATTTTTGTTTGACTTCGATTTAATTAATAGAAAGAAATTTATGCAATGTTTCCAATATTTATAACTGCGGGAAATTGCGCAAATATAATCAAACAAAAGCTCTTTTAACTTTCAAACTAATTACCAAGATCCTCCCAACAGTTGGTTATATTCATCGAATCCGGTCAGGACAATTACAAATTATTCTCATTGAATTTCTACTTCTACTACTTCCAACCAATTTAATTTCAATCATCAACCAGTGTCGAGTTTCACCAGAATTATATTTTCAAATATTCTCAACCCCTTACTCTCGAGAACTTTTCCTTTTATTTCATAGATGTTGAATGTACTTACCCACCGTTTGCCGCTATTGGAAAACAAAGATCACTTTCCCCCTATGGACCAATAAATTGATCATAATTGCGAGAGCATATGTAGGTAGTCAAAAAGTCAGGTCAGGTATGGATGAATGGGAACGGATGATGGATGGATGATGGTTGACAGCACTCACTCAAAGGAAATTTCCTTCGCCTAACAAAAGGAAAATTTTGCTAGCGTAGCGCCATTCATTGGCATCAAAATTATATTGTTGGAAATTGTTGAGAAATCAACAAACAATTCCGAAGAAGAGTAGTAAGTGAAGCAGAAGAAAATAAATTTGAAAAGAAATAATTTTTCGTGCTGCCAATTACATCGAACAATGATGGAATGGAAAGACGTAGGCAACTCTACACCGAACAGTGAAACGAAATGTAAAAGAGAACCAAAAACAAGACATAAAGAAATGATGTGTAGCCTTTTGATATGTTTATCGATAATAAACACTGAAGTGTATGCTTGTTACCTTTACATTTTGAATGGCCTATAGAAAATGAAAGTAATGTGAGAAGCATTTGTTTAAGCAATTAAAGGTTATTTTATTGCGAGTGTGATGTTGTGGGTTGAGGGTGGGGCCGCGAACGATATGTCTGCCTGAACTGAAATTGAGATGTGAACACACATCTTGTACAAGTATGTGCAAAAGAACAGGAAGCAAACCGCCGGAGAAAAACAAGAAAACATTTCCAGCTGCCAACAGAAAAACAACAAGGTGACGAAAATTAGTTTTGAGGTGCAGACTGATATGGGAAAAGGAGGATCAGGTTACGTTAATGGTATACAGAGTGTGAGTTGTTCAAGTGCGAACAGAAACACTTTGCAGCAAATAACACAGAAGTTAATTAGAAATAAGTTTCCTTGAATATCCTGTTGTTATTCATATTTGCCATCGTTTAATTCGAACTTGTTTGATTCTTAGTGTTTCCAGATGAAAATTTCAACTGGAAATTCCCAACATCCGCTCGAAAATTTGCTGAGTTTATCAAAAGCAGGAATGAGCGCAAGGTTAAATCTTTCGAAGTGAAATGGAACTTACAATCCATAAGGCTAATTGGATCCATAGAACTTATCAAATCGGAATATTTCACATGATTCAGTAGCCTTGCGTTGAGGATTTGTTGCTATTCGAATATTTTTATGGGTTGTGTGGAGAAAATTCATCTGATTAATTATTGGGTCCTCAGTGGTTGATGGCGACACAGTTATGAATTAACTTAGTTTCGTTATGTTAAACATTTTTTTAAGAATTTGACTTTTTCAGTTCTTGGTGCGCCTGATTGAAAAAGTTAACAAATTTTCTTACTAAGAGTCGTTAAATATCCAAGATTTTCTTATTTTCGATGAGACAATAGCTTTCCTCGTTTATAACTACTGCTAGAATATAGAATTGAATTTTGAGTTATGGTCAATTGGAACATAGACAATAGGAAATAACGTATCGATCTCCAGCGTGGAAATAGCGAACATACAAGCATTTGCTTAAGGACTAATAAATTAAGTTGTCGAATTCACTTCAGCATATCATTATGGAGAATTTTTTGGCAATCTAGGAACCCGATTCGCAGTAACTCCCTGAGCCCTCTGCAGCCTAAGTTATTGATGTCATCATAATTATGAATTCAAATTTACCATTCACACACTTGTTAGTTTTTAATATGAAAAACGGTAAATGGATAGTTTCTTAGTTGAAAAAACTTGTAAATAATATTTATTTTAATCTAATATATTCAGAAGCAGCTCTTAAAAAGGAGAATCATCCGAAACTACTTTAAATGCCACACACCATGATCTAGAAATGGTAAAAGTAAGTGCAGAGTGCGTACCGGGTATGCTAACTCTACCTCAAACGATGCAGAGAGTCAAATGCTGTCGTGAGTTTTTGCCTCCCTCTGGAGGGAGGAACTGCACAGTTTTAGATAGAATGGTGACTGGGTATTGCGCATGGGTTAATCATTATGAGCCTGAGTTCAAATGGCACTCCATGCAGTGATATAAAAAGTACACATCACTCTCGAAGAAACTACATTCTGCGACTGTGGCCAACGTTTTCTGAGATACAAAAGAAATCTTTTTGTTTACTACAAAAAAGTCTCTTACTATATCTGAGGAATACTTCGCAAAAATATGATAACTATTAGGACTTCTGCGAGCTGCTGTGATGGAGGAATGCGAAAAAATAGACTGAAAGTGGTTCCTTTGTGTGCCAATGCCAAAACCCAATGCCTATTTTGGATGTCGTTAACAAGTGACTGTTGTATTTAAAATGGACCTCAAGATCCTGGAACATCCTCGATTTTAGCCTATATGCAACCCCAACCACTTATTATCTACCCGAAATTAAAAAAAGGGAGCTTTCCAGCGATCAAAAGTTGACGAGCACAATTTTTCCAAGGGACTAAGTCTCCTATATCTTCCACATAGACAATTCAAAAAAGATTTTTTTGATATTTAATATTCTGATGTCCGTGTGAAAGCACACAGGAAACATTGATGGTATTATCGAGGTCGGGTGGAATCTAGTCTCGAAATGATGGTGGCTCTAATACGCCTGACGACGCAAGTTCGGTAGAGATCTTTCTGGGCTCAAAATATATCCTATCAAGTGCATTACGGTGATTTTTATATTGCTATAAAACAAGCGTTTAAGCAATATGGATTTAAATACCAAATTATTTTTACAAAATCATCTTTACTGAGCCGAGTCAGTTATTTATCAGCTCTCATTCTGCCGGAATTTCCTATATTTATCTGTTGTCATCTCAACATAAAAGGTTCAGAAGCACACTCAGCTTTTCCATATCTTCTACCATCGTAATTAGATGCCTTGCAAAAGAAGGAATGACATTCAAAACTTCACGTATTTTTACCGCAACAGGTTTTTGTGCAGAAAACGACGAGAATACGGCTAACGACCTTTTTCAAACCGCAACTCTACACCCTGAAGACATTTATTAATAACTCCCATGTGAATTTCAATTTCTTTAAAATTTCAAACTTTTTCAAACGTATTCAATTTGAAGATCTTTGAAACATATAACGAAAAATGTAAAAATTCTAATTTATATCCATGAAATCCCCTAAGCAATTTCTTCTCCCTAAGCAATTTATCCTACAATGTAGTAAATAACATTCGCGTCGCCATTCTACTTTTTCTGAATTTTTCGTCTTAAGAGGCAAAAGAATAATTCTAACGAAGCAGCAAGAAGTCAAGGAGGAGCCCACCGAGTGACCACATCCGTGCAAGACTGTGAAGTTGTTTGCTGGGTTGTATTTATAGGTAGATATGGCAATAATCAAGTTGAACATCTAAATTTTTTTCGACAACTTCCCAAACTTCCCCCATGGAATTATTTACAACACGTAAATTGAAACAAGTATGTTTGGCTGTGGGTCTAGATTCGGCCATCAGGAGGAGATCTAAGAAACCCAGCATTCGCCCCGCAGTTAGTGCGTGACTAATGATAAATGTGATGCTTTTTTACCATCTTCATCTTGAAGTAGTGAAATTAAAGATAATTGTGCACTAAGAAATAATCATCATTATCATCGCCAGCGTCTTCTATTGCTCAGTGTCTGAATTTGAGCGTTTTCATTTTCGATGTAATAGGAAAAAATAGCAACGATAAACTTTGATTGTGCTTCCTCGACGAATGCTGGGGGGAATTCATGTGGGAAAAATTTTAAGTGTTTCTGCTGACGAGAGACTCTAATGGATGTGTACAATTTTAGGATTTCCATGCATGGTTTGCGTTCTTCAAATTGTAAACAAATAATTTTTCGGTTTCATAAGACGAATTCCAGCATGTATCATGAAATGTTGAAACTTTCATTTAATAATTCAAAATAATATGAAATTATCGCTTCCATTTGAGCCAATAATCCACGATAAAAATAATCATCCAGTACCGAAACACCTTGCTCTTGCAATCCAGCACCCAAAAGCACAACACATGGGGTCAACGCATTATCTCCCGCACTTGGGCGTATTTCTATATATTTTGATAAATTAAAATCAAATACTAATCAATATTTATTTTGGAACGAATAGTCGGGGTGGAATGTGGGCAACGCTATTTAAGAACCAATTCATCATATCCATCAATCAACTTCTTTCTATGATTAATTACGTACGTACCTCAAGTGCTCAGGTGGTAAACTCAAATGTATGGGTAAGAAAGTTTTCATTTATTTCGCTTTCGTTCTATCTTTTTCCTTTTCAATTTCCTTTCCGTTTTCTTCGCTTTTATACATATACTACATACATACCAACATATTCACATATTTTTCTGTTGTTCAAAACGTGTTTGGTTCGATTTGGATGAATACATACCTGAAATGAGAAAAACGAAAAAATATTTTTGATTAGCTTCAGTGTATTTGGATTTGGGCAAACTTAACTACTATACGAGATACCTGAGAGGTATCTTCAAGATAGGTCACATAAATGCAGATGAAACTATTAGATGGGATAATCGGAAAATTTTATTTTCGAAACGTAACGAAATGCAGGATGGATGCAATTGTTTATTCAATACTGGCAAGATTTTATCGACGAGGATAATAGGTGGTACTTCATGTATTATCAGGAACGCAAGCAGTTACGGAATCGTCGAGAGGAATCAGCTGTTGTTAAGGCATGATTAGGATGATTTGCACGTTTCATAATTTCTTGATATTCACACTATTCAGAATCACTGTTGACATCCTTTTGTATGGTTCCTAATGTCGACATAGCGTTTTCCTTTTATTGTCAAATCTCGGTGACCGAAAAAGTTCGGGAGATGCTAAATGAGGAGCATAAGCCGCATGTTCAGTGGTTAACATTTTGAGGTTTCATTAAAAAGCAGTAACGAATGTCGAACAAAAGGTCGAAGCACTATCAAGCAAGCGACTCCTTGTATTTTCATGAGATTGGGGCCTCACACGGCGAATACGCAACAACTGGTTCCAAATTCCTTCCTCGAATCGTAGAAACGAGTTAAGTTGAAAACTATTGTGCTATTCAAACATTGTTGTTTTCTTTGCGATATACATAATCGTTCTTGAAAACATCTCACTGTAGTGATCCTGGCACTTCGTTTCAAATACTTGAAACAGATTCTCATACACGACCACAAACGTTGAAGAACTACTTTGTTAGATTTTTGTTAGGCTCGAACATCGACTGGGATTAATAAAGTTCCTGTTAAAACAGATAAAACACTAAATATTCCTGCCTTCCTGGAAGCCTCTTGCCTTCTTGCTTCCCTGAAGGCATGTTTACTATAATTTTTTTAATTATTCTTCATTTTCGAGTTTTTCAATATAGAGTTCTGCATCATTCATCAGTTCGCCACTCTTTTCGTTCATACACTGCCTAATTTCCTGTCTGACGTAAAACACAGTGGTCATAATTAATCAATAGGACAAAAATGTTTCACAAGAAAATCGGTCTCAAAGGATACAAATGCTAGTCCCTACTGTGTTCTATCGGGAACTGGAGCACGGCCTTGGAGAGTTTGCAGTTGAGACCAAAACGACACTGGTTTATGTGTTCAGTCCAATATAAACCTTTGCTGATGACATTAATCTTTCATGTGAGAGAGCTCCATTTCATCGGCAAAATTTTCATGCACTTTAAACCTTGTCTTCAAATAACTGAAGATAAAAAAAGGGAATGATACCCTAAACAAACATATTGACGCCAGCAAGAGAAACTGCAGACGATTAGAAAGTGTGGATAACTTTGTTTACATGGGACTCCTTGCTTATCTGGGATTCACGGGACACAGAACTTTCGAAATCAAAGCCAAATCGAGAATAAAGTGTTTTATTTGGTCCTGGCAATTTTGAAATTCAATATAGGAAAACAAAGCTCTGTCTATACAAAATTTACAAAACGGCTTGGGTTCTGCTACGGATACGGTGATGGTCCTTTACGCAAGCACCCCAGAGGGAGTTACATAGCTTCGAAAAGCGATAGTCTCAGCACTGACCGTGACAATTCAAATCGCTCTAGAGTCTATGAAGATGGTTTTTGCTAGATGAGAAGAAGAACAAGATGATGAACAAGAAAGATGGATTCAGTTCTAGTCCATGGTTTAAAATCGTGTCAAAATTGTGTGATAATTTTCATGATTTGCCTTTGGAATTTCGATTCGTTTTATGTTCGGCGAAAAGCACTTTGAGCACCGAACCTGTTAAGTATTGTCTGGATTCCTTCATATGAGCCTGTGTGACATCAACTGAATTGCAGATGGTTACTCTTCAGTCGCATGATAACAGACCTACGATTTGAATTAGTTTTTCTTCAGCGTGTGACGTGGCTGACCGTCCTTGTTGATGATGAGCGTTTTTTGTGAATTTTCTGCTCAGCATGTAGTGCGAACGTGAGATTATAGAACAACAAACCGGCGTGTATGACGTTCATAGCCTTTTTACAGCCATAGGTACTATAAACTTGACGCATTTTGTTTTCTTATGTTGCAGCTTCGTTATTCCTGAAGTTTCTAGGATTGAGCTTGGATTTGTCAGCTTTTGGGGCACATTCAATGTGCTATGCTTTTTAAGAACTATTCAACATGCTTTCGGAAATATTCCCTACGAATTGTAACTCCATAAACTATAACTCTGAAGCGAATTATTCGTGAGTATCTTTTGCAGCTTCTTCTGGCAATTTAGTTCCTTGGGATTTTCATCTTCGAAATTTTTCTAGAATAGTAGATGAAATTTCTTTCGTTCAATTCCAAATTCAATTAATACGAATTTGCAATAACGCAAATACATCCACAAACTTGTCTCTTTATTCAAATTGCTTCAGCCGTATTTTGACACTTGTAATTTTGTTCGAAAATTCTTCGAATATTAGGGCGGTACCATATGAACGTGCATTTCGAATGTCCAAAAGAAAAAGCCTTCAACATGAACAACGTCAAGGAAACACGGATACGTGGATAGAAAAATAAAACAAATATAAAAATACATGTATATAGATTGCTGCAATACAAGATGGTTTGCACAAGTGATGCAAAGAATAAAACTAAAAAATAAAATAAAGAGGCAGCAAAGAAAAAAAATTAAAAGTACATTGTTAGCAAACGAATGGAGATGAAATGAATACAAAATATCATCATCGAATTATCCGAGCATGTAGATATCAGTTTATATTGAATGTACGAAGCTATAAAGTAACAATTTCAACCAAGTGTAAGCATGTGGAAAGATAGAACAAACTTTTACACTCAGCATATATACAAATACGAATATGATTCCTTCTTCGCATCGCATATCCACCATGAATCTATTTTGTATTTTTGCTTTCGTTAAGTTTTCAAGTCATGCATCGATGAACGCTCGTTCATTTAAATATAGTACATATCGTCTCTCTACATTCATACTTAGTACATACTTTTATCCATGGCAGTAACACTCAAATAAGTACGCATTTCAGCCGGTATATAGGTAAAATAACGTGCTATGACAGGTATAATGACATGTTAATGAGTTTCGAGTGGTAGCTGGAAGACAGAGATGATATGGGTAAAAGTAATAGAATTTTCGCATTACCTGAAACGCAAATACGATACGACAGAGCTAAGACGAGCAAGTCTATATGTTTCAACTTGCTCCCGCATGGATTGGTATTGAAAATGATAGGTTTATGCTTTGTTTCCATAACTAGAGTTGATCTGATCAAGATGTTAGTAAGAAAATCTAATACAATGTCAAGATAAGAAAACATATGAGGTATGGCACGGGGGAGGATATTATGCGAGGCGAATGAGAAATGAAGGAATTAGCTTTGTTTATTTGTCAGATTTGGGTTGATACATTGTTTATTTCTTGAAAAAGGAACAAATATTCAGTTGTTAGGGTAGCACGTAAAATAGAAAAGAGCAACATATCACCTCCAAACCAAACGTAGACGTTAGTTTGAAAATATTTAAAGGTATAGTTACCTTCGCAGCGTCGAGTTATTTTTAAAGTTATTCTATTAAACTCATAGATCGACTGAAATCGTAAAGAATCATATTTTTCCTTGCACTCACACACCAATGAATATTCAGTCTTGGCCGAACATATATTTCGGATGATTGTGACTACATAGGTTTATGGACGCAAGCGATATGATTTAATACTTCTTTGTTGGGCCTTGAACAGTCATAGAATAACAGTCATATTCTTTCTGTATCCACTAATCAACTTAGCAGTGCAAAATTTCGAGAACCCAATTAGACAATATAGTGACGAAACATTTGAAACAAGTTGGCTGATAACGAAGTATTTTCAATGAATTTAACGAAGATTGTCTCGCCCCGTGAATTGTGTCTGCCCTAAGAGTTGAATTTAACTTAAAATCTTCTGGCACGCCTTCTTTCGCTTGTATCTTTACGACTTCGTTAACCAAATTGAAATGATATTATATCTATAATCTCGATAGGACCAACCGATGAATATATTAACCGTTCCAGCAAACATTTTCTTTTTTTTTGCCATTTGTTTAGTACTTACAACATTCCTAACCAAATCACAACAAACTCATATTTAACGCATTACTTAATCACTTAATCCTTTGCACCAGTTCAGCTAAAAATGTGTCCACATAATCCACATTAAACCGACATTTTATTACGGTCGCTCAGTTGCACGAAGTCATCTCCATAAATTAACAAACATTTCGTGCGTCCTTAATGTGTCCCCGAAAATTTAAGTCTTATCTCAAAATTTCATATATACACACATTTATCGCTCAATGTCTGTTCACCCGTTCGTCCATTGCTCCATTAGGCACCATTGAATCCTCCACCGGACGAAACAGTCCAGGACTGATGATGCCAGGTTGGCTTGCATGTCCAATATATCTGACGAATAATTAAGTCGTCTTCGCAAATGTATTACCCGGATTTGCATAACGCCGAAATAATACCTAATGCCGGCATTTTAATGCCTCTACCATACGAGTGTATGGTTCCTTCTCTTCGCTTCCTTTCCCAGAGGCTCGTGGCGCAAAGTACAATTAGTTCGGCGCAAAAGTAAAGATTTCAAAAGTCCAATGGCTGAGGAAGCAAGGCGAAATATTTAAATGAGACCCATTACCTCTACTACGTCTGATTTTTCTCGATTGGCTTGCAAAGCGGTGGCTCAAGGAAAAGTACTGAAACCAAGTCGCCAGCGTAACTCACCAAGTTTCACATGGAAATGCTTTTTTTTCGAACGGGTCGTGTTCCATGTAATCGATCTTATTCCCATTAACTACAGTTGAACGCCATCACCTATTTTTGGACATATTGTTGTTTACATCAAAACAAAAACAACATTCCTTTCATTTGAGTCCACCAACCTATGCACCCCTCTCTCAACACCATTCGCAGCCTCTACTCCCGCCGCAAAGGCTGTGGCCAAGGAGTTTTTTGCCAGGAATATCTCGCACCTTCTTTCCCCCATTCAGGATTGGATAAGAGCCCAACCTAATAGACTTTGCTTCACAATATAGCGTTAGTTGATTGAAATCTCACCTCGTTCCTTCCACAGCCAGTGCTCCATCTTATTCTTCCTGTTGTTCGGTGGTTGGTCGTCCTTGGAATGGCAGGGAAAGTGTTGTGGTCGAAAACCTTCCGCTGTCAACACGACAGGAAGGTAAACGAGATCGAGAGAAAAGTACGAGTAATTACAATTTGAATAGCACGACACATAAAATTGCTCTAAACGAGGCCAAAAACCTATTCCATTCGACCTTTGATTTGCCTTCCTTTTTTCCCTGTGCTGCGCTCTTACCTTCACCATTGCGGACGCGGTGTACATCATCATCATATCCAACACCACCATCAGTTGGAATCAAATTAGTAGCTACAATGGTGGAGTAAGAGTTCATGAACCTCGCATGTGACGCATTTTGGTAGGGTTTTCAAGGCCAAGTTCAGGTGTAACCGAGCAGTGGTTAGATATTGGTATATGTGGAATGTTTGTTTGCACGGCACATTGCTAGGTTGAATTGTTGGGCTCAGGGTCGACCGACCAACTATCTGCAAGCCAACGCTAGCAGAGCATGGACGGCAAATTTGGTAATGTAAATTTTTTATCCATATGCTTCGATTGAGCGCAAACATGATTATAGTCAGATAGAATAAGTACTTGGATTGGGTTCGCAACGAGGAAGTTGAGGTTGATACTACTGTCAACTCGCTCAAGTAATTTCAATTCAACGCGCATAATGCCTGCACTGTACTTGTACATGGTGACTTGTTCCCGGCTTACCATTCTGAGCTGATATATCTTTTCACTTTTCTCTGTTTGAAAATCTCTTTTCACTTTCATCGTATCGCTTTTCAATTATTCTGCGTTAAATGTTTAGGTAAGTTTTTCCCAGTTGGTGCGAAATGATTTTGATTCCTTTTCGTGCACATCTTTGAATTACAATATTTGACAACTGCTGTCAATTGTCATCAGTTAGTTTGTCATTTCAACATGACTAGTAACGGCAGCACGACGTTTAACGCACAACGACGTTTAACATATAGTTTAACGCACAACGACATTTAACATATAAATTGTCCAATTATTTTTTCAAGACTGGAGAAGTTTTGTTGCAACTCAAATAGCATTCCGTGCAGTATTCGGCGTTTGGATCTTCGATCTATACGCAGCTGATATATTAAATGACATCACGCCTACGAGAGAAATTTGAAGATTTGATTTCAAGGGCAATCGGGAGTCGCCCCAATTTTCTCGAAAGATCACCGTTTCAAATGATGCGGCATATTGGCTGTTGGCATTGTAAATGATCGACATTGCGGTTACTAGTTCGAGTCAAAACTTCAGTATATTTGGAAAGAATCCGAGGTGTAGCTTAGATTATGAACCGGAGATATCATCGACCCATATGCCTCAACAAAACGATGCAACTTGCCATTTGATGCCCGGTTTGGTGGACATTGTAGGTTCAAAGTTTGAGTCAACAAGCTCGCGAAATCATTCAATTCTTCTTGAAATTTAACGCCATTGCACTACTTTCTGTGGGGGTTTGATGAAGTCAATCGTTTACTCTATGAAACCTGAGACTGCATTCCTCTTATGTACGTATCTGTAACCAACTCGACATTATTAACCACTGATATTTTGGGGTGCATATACGATCAATGCATCAATATTATCTAGTGGAAAGAGGAATGTTAAAGTTCATAAAATGTACTAACAAGGGCTTTAATAACATTTCATGAAATAATTCAACTGCCTCAAATTCAGCAGAATTGAAAAAGTGGTTGTTATAAAAAGGGAAAACCATATTCATGAGTATTCCCTAAAACCATATTCCATATAACCATAAACCATATTCAAGTTTGCAACCAAGTTTTTGGTGAGCCGCGTTATAAGTAGCTGAAAATGGAAGTTTCCGAGAACACTAGTAATAGAAAGAACTAGATTCTGAATCCAAAAAAAATAATCTGCAACGCGCTCAAACGGAACCCATTACAATCTTTTCAGTTTTAAGAGTTCCATTTCTAGAATATTCATAATTTCTCTTGCAATCGATGAAATGAATATCCTGCAGATTTTGAATTTTTTTTTTGTCTTCAGGTGGCAGCTCTAATACTACTCAACAATAAAATCGATATGGAAGGAAATGTCAACTCACTGAATAT
The DNA here is from genome assembly GCA_954870665.1 of Stratiomys singularior. Classification (NCBI taxonomy): domain Eukaryota; kingdom Metazoa; phylum Arthropoda; class Insecta; order Diptera; family Stratiomyidae; genus Stratiomys; species Stratiomys singularior. The sequence goes on along the minus strand of OX940881.1, from coordinate 3,041,493 downwards.
CCATGCTAATGTATTCGCTGATCATTCAACCTCAGTTTTACCAAATAAAAATCAAAAAACTTATTCGAACTTGTAATTGCTATGTCCTTGTCTTTTGCAGAAATTTTGTCAGTTCGAAAACGAGGATTCGAAAATCTCAGGGTTCCTATCCGTGCAATGTGAAGGTTAAGGGGTCAAAAACCTTCATCTTCACTTTCGATTCAAGCGTAAAACGCAATCGTATATTAACAATTAAATTTTGACTACAATTAGTTTTTCTTCTTTTCATCATCGCATGTCCAAAGGTCACGGACCAGCAAATAGGTGGATAGATGGACAGATAGGCAGCGGATAGATTACCAGTACAATGTTAGCTGATGCCAACAGTATTTGATTTCCTTTTTTCTTCGGTTGGTATCATTAATTACCTATTAATTACAATGTGTATTGTGTCTAGTCACTGTTTGTCGATTCGTTGCCAACAAAGCTTTGAAATCAACATAACAATAAAATTAAACCATTTTGAATAATTCAAATATTAAATTTACAAATTTCTGCTTGGTCATAAGTAGATTTTGAATATTTGTTCGCTTGTTTTCTTCGAAATTTCGAGGCAGAGAGCTTAAAAGGGAAGTAGATAAACTAAAAATCCTGTTTTGGATTTATTATAAGCCATATGTCATTTGCAAGCACTCTACGCGTACATAAATAAAATCTTTCTATACATATACCGAGTTCCTCTTCATTAGTCAACGACTAAACTTCTCCATTCAAAATGAACAGTCTCTAAGAATCAAAAGCACAAAAAATAATCGCAAAAGATACTTGTCTATCGTATTTTATCCTTTTTCCTGTATTTCAGCGGTTTCTGCGGACTCGTCTCTTTTGTTTCCCATTGAAAATAGAAGTAAAGAACGTCCTACTGTCATACGGTTGATTTTTTTTCTAAAGTTTTCTTTTTATTTCACTTTAGTTCTTTCTTTTACAAGCTCTCATCCTTATTTGTGTATCCTACGCTAGTTCGTTTTGTTTTATATTGTCACAGCCAACGTCAGCAACATTGTTGTCATCATAGTCTATGACTACTAGTCTTTGATGTTGTTGTGGGATGTGTTGAACGGCAAACGGGAAGGGAGGTTTTTTTTTCAAATGGTGCACTCTCAAGATCTGGACAACTAGAATAAAAAACTGCCGCAAAGGAAGCATTCTGTTTCATATATGCTGAGACAATTTCTTCGCAACTTTGAGAAAAAACGAAACACACCAGAAAAATTGATACTTTATGTAACTTTGAGTAATTTTTTTTTTGTATATTTTTCGGTCATACTGGGCTTCGGGGAGAAAGGACTGGGATAGAAAGGAAAATTCAAATTCCAACATGGAGACGAGCAGAGTTGTATCAAAGGGTTTTAAGTTTCTATAAGGCTTTTAATGTTTGAAAATCGACATGGCGAGGATTTAGCAGTTATCATTTTTGAAAACAATAGTAAATTTAGCACTTTCTTTGGGGAAATGGCTTTCTATATTACAATACCCTTCTTTTCTAACTAAGCGGTTGCATCTTAAGCTTGAATTTGAAATAATTCTTGAGTTTGAATTGATTCCAACGAAAGAGCTGATATCATTCCAGGAAATTCGTCTAAGGGATAGTACGTGCGCTGTCGAGAGGGTTTTGTAAAGGTACGTAAAATAAATTTTGATTTATGACGTCAATTCCGTACTATCCAATCATGTTTTCTAAACGTTAAAAAGGAAGCTTATGTGTCAAAATTAAGGCATTTATGGCGCGCGACGGAAAATTCATACGACTACAGTCAAATGCTTTTAGTATGGCATTTGAGGTGTCTGAAGTTTGCATCGTTGCAATCGCAACGCTGTCAAATTTACCCACTGTTTCTTTTTAATAGATGGTCAAATGAAAATCTATACAAACGCAAAATATTCAAATATGGAAATAAAATTGACCAACATTTTTCTTCAAATTATCTAAAAAAAAGTCGAAAAATGAAAAAAATTGGAGACCGTTGCGTTTGCAACAATGCAAACTTCAAACACCTGGTATTTGCAGGCAATAAGGCTTGACATTTTTAGCGAAGGTCTAATATCCCTGATATCCCGAGAAACATTGTTGCTTATTTATACATTGGCAGTTTGGTTACTTTTTTATTTAACGTTAAAAACGATACAAGTTTCGGCAAGCCGGAAGAATTGCGCGATTTCCATGTTGAGATTGTTACATAAACTTTTAAAATTGATTAAATTAAGGTTTTGAGATTAGACCCTATGGTATTCTGAAAATGAGCTAAACGAGGTTCGGTAGCAATAGATTGAACTACGGTACATGCAAATATGCTACAAAAAAGATCGAGGCAGGTGTGATCATCAGCAGTGACGCAGATGAATAAGGAGTTGTCAACAGAATATTTTTCTAATTATTATTTTTTTCGGGTTTGAAAGAACAGAAGGTTACCAATTTTTGGTAGCTTGCTCACCTTAGAATATCTGAAAGGCGATCACTTATGGCTAACAGAGATATGTAAATGGAAACAAATATTAAGATTCCTGCGAGTATTGTATCTCCAGTGAATTGAAAAACGTTCAACGAGCAGTATGCTTTGGGTCTTCTTTACGGCTTCAAGGATATTTCTACTGAATAAAGAAGCTACTCGCGAAAATTGAAACGCTTTTGGATTCTCTGAGTTTTTGTCAAGCTTTTATCCCAAGCGACTTTTTTACGAGCTTGTGTTTGAGAAAGACACTTGGATACGTAAATAATTTGTATGGAATGAGAAAAAATTGAGAAAGGGAAATACACTTAAATCTCAGTTGAAAAACCCGGAAAAATCAATACTTTTTCGGAAGTTCAGCGGGTAACTTTTTTAATCGGAAAATGGTTCACAAGTCCTACACGCACACACCAAAGTATCAATTACTAGATCATGAAATTCATTGACGTTCGGCAAGTTCTGTCTTCTTGTTTACGGCTGTTTGCTATTTTATGGCATACTAAGCCTTCACATTCAAATCCTTGTGTGGAATTTCTTCTTCGGAATTTTCAACTTCCATGCATATTTCTTGATCGCTTCTGAATCCCTCCCATTCGGGAATACACTTTAAAAAATTTGAAGCTACCCGCATACACGTGCCTGTAATTTGCTAGACCCTTGATATCATTCAGGATACTTGCATAAATTATTTCGTATTGTGTCGTTTCGTTCACTATTTCCCAATTGCGTTTATATTCCGCTTTCAATTTTGAAATCAATGGAATTCACATCACAAACATCAGATATCTGTGCGTATGCTTATAGGAACATATGTGTTTGAATTCCTTGTGAAATTTGTGATTCTAATTTTAAACCTCTTCCATAGGACCTACGCTTACACGTGTGCTCTATTACAATCAAGAGCCATGACGAGATTGAATAGAGTTGATAAAAGCTAAGACTAGAAAAATTATGGCATAATAGCAGAAAAAACCCAGGAAAAACCGACAACCGTATCGACTTACACCGCACTGTAGTTTAAGGTTAAGTTCATTAAGTTCATTTCAGCTATTTTCCCAGTGTAACAAACTATTCTCGTTCACTAATTACATAATTTGCAACTTGCATGCGCTTATTTAATCGACAACGACCGCGTAGCTTTGTTGTGAGTATTTTCATATGAGGTTCGTCCACACCTACCCATCGCTAACTATTTGCCTAGTTACCTGTAAACCAACACATAATATAAGCAGATACACCTCATACCATCGTAAATATTTACAATGGAGTACGACATATTTGTTTTCTGCGTATCTATAACTATTTTTCCATAGCTGTCAAGTAACTTTATTTACCATACGTGGATTGTGCATTAGGCGCAACACTCCACTGAATACCGACTTTAAAAATAAGAAATAAAATTAAACTTTGCATCTACAACAATAGATTTTGTTCTATGACTTTGACAACAACCGAGCATGGGAAGTGGACACCAGTGACGAGTGGGTCAGGAGACTGTGCAGGGATGAGGGTTAGTGAAGTGTTGGTTGCATGTGAGTCATTTCGAAAATGTAAATGTAATCGGCGGAAAAACAATGGAAGTCTTTGACTTTTCCGCTTAGCTAGTTCGCTAGTTGGTTACATAGTAACGCATCTAGCAAAAAAGCATTCCAGCAAGCCTTTTGCAGCATTAGACCTTGATATTGGCCGTTTGAGGTGAGCGTGTCAATTTTTTCATAACTATTTCTATAGTCTCGTCTCATATATTTGCTTGTTTTTTGTAGGTATTCGCGATAAGCGTAGAAAACAGCCGAAGGGAATAGGGGATGGGATAGTAATTTGTTACGGCATGCAATTATGTTGACTTTTCTTATTAGTAAGAGTCACCGAATGTATACTGTTTGCTGTTCTATGGTGTAGGATATAGGGGACTGCAAATTATATTCACGTGACAAAAGTATGATTATTTTTTTGTTCCTTATGTGTGATATATAAAGGTTCGTAGAACTATGTGCCACTTTTCTTCTTTTTCATCAGTTTTCTTAGGTTAAAAATCGTGGAAACTGTAATGTCATATACGACATCGTTGGACCCCGAAAGAAGATGGAATAAGAAGGAACACACATAGCAGCGATAGATTCCTTTTGGATTAAAACCGTGATCAAGCGTGATACAGCCCGTGTACCTTTGCTCACCGAATCTAGGTGGTTTTTATGCACCTTTAAGCAAAATCTAAAAAGAGACTGTTGCAACATCAATTATTATCATGGTACATCATTTACGATTTATCTATGCATATCGTATTCATTGACACTATAACCAGTCAAAGCTAGTTAGTCGCTAAACCTGGAAATTTAGCAGCCTTGGCTCTACAACTGATTGAAGTATGGTATGTATATTTTTTTTGGAAATATTGATACGCTAGGGTCAGATTGCACAGATACAGTGAAAAAGGAAACCCAGCACTACGCATGTCATATCCGGACATCCGGGCGTTATAGTTACTCGCTTGTACAGTGGGCAACGTAGGCGAAAAAAGCCTCACGAAAACTTCTCGGTTAACATATGGATCCCAGCGAAGAAAACGCCATGAAAAATTTGAAATTATATTTTGAAAGCGAGAAAACTTAGTTAGAGAGTTAACTTAGATACTTATATCGATGATAGACACTTTATTCTGTTGTTGTTTGCACCCGAATTGAATTCTTGGGTTTTATTAGAAGAACGCATCCCAATTTTGGAAATTGTTGAGATTTGAATATCTAAGTAAACCGTAACTGACTAAAATAAATTTACTACTAAATTGAGCTGTTTTCGGTTTAATGCTTTTTCCTCTTTGCACATTTTGTTCATTTTTAAATACGTTCTGCATGAAACGACCGTTTTTGTATCTGTATATTATCTCTACTTCGCACCGTTTTCGTTCGACCATCATCATGAAAAACATTTTTATGTTTTAGTGGAAAACAAGGAAATTTAGTGCAATTGTGTTGATAAGATCGAAGAAAATTAACTTTTTAATAAGTAAGATTTATTCAAAAGTCAAAATTTCTAAATTATAGCCTTAGTTCCCGACATATTATAGTCCCAGAGTGAGCACCAATATTAGACAGTTTGCTCAAGTTTGCTCAGTCAAAGTCCAGCCTCGAATGCATCAATATCGAGCGTTGTCACTTCTTGAAGTATCTGGATCATTGGACTGAAGTTCTTGTCGTGTTTTTTTTCAATTTCAAATTTCTTCCAATTCGACAGGAAACAAAAAATGAAAAAATTTAAGGTCATTACGTTCGCAAAACTACAATCTGCGGGCACCAATGAACAGGTACGACTGACAGATGACAGTCGCCATTTTCAATAATTTATTATAACAAAAACTTCTAATCAAATGTTTTATTTTTACTTTAAAAAAATGTATTAGATGTACATAAAGTTTTTAACAAGTCATTCGCATTTTTCCTGATTAACAAATGAATCATAAATGTCAGTTCAACGCCTAATTCTACAAAATAAATTAAGAATTTGCTAAAAATTGTTTCCTGATGCATAAATAAGAGCTAGGTTAAACAACATGCAGATTCAGTTCCATGGTCCATTGATGGAATTTATTTGCCTTGGTGATTAGGTATCTGAGGAAGACCATTTATCTGGCAAAATCTCCTTCGGAGACATATCAGAAAATTTTTATTTTGACAAGTCTTATTTTCGACCAAAACTGCTTTTGATTGCAAACTCCTTCACGTATGTTCAGTTTCTGTCCAAAGAACAAGCTGACCTAACATTTAGACTAAGAATTTACTATACTTCGCTGTTAATTGAATTTGTTCCTTTTTCGGAATTTGATTCATTCAGAATAATAAAAATTCAAAATGGCCTTACGACATTTCCTATAAATTAACGATAGAATTCATTTATTTTATTAAGGTGAACATATTGTCGGGAAATGTTTAATTTCTGCGACATACTTTTGTCCCATATTCTTGACAAATTTTCAACACCAAGTTGCATTGTTGTTTGGAACTCTTTCGAACCTCTCAGCAGAGGTATTTTGTGGCTTACTGTTTCTCCGGATAGAATTACACAGGAAAAAATCGAAAACAAACAAGTACTCAAGTCAGTCTTAAGGAACATTCAACTTATCATTTATTGTAGACAAACAAACAAACAAGCAAGCAAGCAAACAAACAACACTGATGAAATTTCATTCACCTATTTCCTATCCGAAAGAAAAGATACATCAATCCAATGGCCACGCGCTAGCAGATATAGTACACATATTCAGTAAGCTCATGCATGAACTAGATGTTCTTAAAGTCACTGAAAAAGTGTACGACGTAGTTCCAACTAACATTTATGGGACCCATATTATTCATTAGTTATTCCGTAGACGTTCCAAGATGATAATTCAGGCGTAACTTTTGTACACGATGAAGTTCGATACAGGTAAGCTGAAGGTTGATGTTTACGCTTTCGGTTTTAAACACTTTGGTTTCTTTGGAATTGTTACTAAGGAATTTGCTTCTAATTTATTGGTATAGGAAGACGTTACAGGTATGAATATATTTATACCATCAACATATTTCGGATTTTGGAAATATAATCATGATTTATTACAATTTTCGGGTTTAGTGACACGTGCAACAGATGAGTCAGTTTCATTGAGAAAATTTATGCAGCAGTTACTTACATAGTTATACTAGCAGTTACTGACGTAGAGGATGAAGATATTCCTATACTGAATATATTCCACCATGAATTTGAAGAAAGTAGGAACGCGTACGTCGCGTCGCTTAATGAGAAAGTGAAATACATTGTTCTTTCTCATCATTTCATTCATTATATGGACAACTCTTCCCATTTACGAAAATCTTACTACACGATGCCGTTTCTGGAAACCTTAATTTGCATGAGCATACTCAAAATAATGGAATGTATGTCAAAACAAAAGCAAAGGAAGGTACATCCGAAAAGTAAATCTCAAATTTCAGACTGCTTCGAAACATATAAGACTGAACATGAATCTGAGAGACAAATACGTCACTCAGGTCCTTGTGGTACTTCGAATGCGACACTATAGATTTGAACAAGTTACTGTCGACTCGAACAGATTTTTTTGAAAGAGAACGTCCATGGAGACGTTTTGTGGCACATAAGCTCAGTTGATAAGCTGTGATTCTTGTCCAAGTCTTTTTGCCCAGGATATCACGGTGTTCTGTGGGCTCATTTTCTTTCAATATGCTCGAAACAGTTGAAGGAAAAACACAAAATAAAAATGGACCACAACTGGAGCCTTGGGGAACACCACTGCCGTAGAGAGATCTTGTTTGATTTAGGTATTTGTGATGAAGTTGAATTAAAAACTTTGTAGCCGATTTACGGCGATTTCGAAGAAAAAAATAACTTAAATCATGTTTCCAACAGTGGAGATTTAATAAGGCTGTTTGCAATCGCATGCTTACTGATTCGATTGTTGTTATTTTTTTAGAGTGTTCTGAAAGCTTTGAAACATGATTAAGGTATTACGTGCGGTACAAATTGTCCATACGGGGAATCCTTTAAAGTACCATCAGAAGCACTTGATTGAAGAAGCGCACATTAATAATCACCAACTTATCTAGTGAAGGAGAACATGGGCAGGTATTGAGTTTTCAATTTCACTCTCATGTTAGTTGGTTGTTCATTATTTTGGGGAGTATTGATTTTGTACCCTTATCGATTCATATTTGATTCAGAAGGTTTTGTGATTCTTTAAAGGATCAGTCTGTAAAGGAGGACGAGATGTTTTGAGTCCTCTTATCAGAACGAGCTTTTCTAACTCTAAAAAACAATCAAGCAAATAATTATAGAAGTCCTGCATTGATGATTTTTTGAATCATGCAAGGATGAGATCATGTTCTTGCGGAAACGAAAACTAAAAAATTCTTCAAAATAAAAGTGATCACATTAATTTGACCCTACATTTCCAAATTCTTTGATGTTTTTCGCTCTCATAGTCGCTCAATAAAAACCATCGAGAAGACAAAATTACCATCTGCCAAGTTAATCCAATTGCCCCTTTAGATTCGTTTAGATACTAGTACACCTATACAAGTGTCAGGTGGAAAATACAAAGGACTGACTAACTTTATCCCCTTTGTAAAATTCAACAAAAAACAACGATGCCGACAGAAATTGAATTTTGCAATAAAATTGTTTGTAATGCGCATCTGCGCATAAAAAGCAGAGCAGACTGCTTAAAAAAATGTTTCCTAGAGTATCTCATAGTCTGCGAAATAATTGCTTCGTCGTTCCTTCTAACAATCTGCGATTTGTTTTGCTCCAATCTGTTTGTAAGATACTTGTTAAGCACTAACCAATACTTAATATAAGATTTCCATGCCACCAACAGCCTAATGGGTAGTTTGTTTTTTATCAGATTAAAATGTAGCAATTTCTGTATTAACTCCGCGTTTTTTTCTCGCTGGCCTTCGACGTTATAAACTATCTGAAATATCTTATCCTTAGATGTTGTTTTTGGTCATTGCAGATTTTATATGATAAAGATAGTGATTAGAATGAGTGGCAGACTGCAAGAATACAGAAGGATGTAATTTGATAATTTCGATTCATTGTTTGAAAGGGGAATAGCTTTGCAGGAGGCTTTAATAGTAGCCAGCAGGTGAATCGAAATAAGATGGTTGAGTCTGGGGGTTCATGTAGATTTTATCTGTTTTGCCTAAGGGTAAACATTTTGGTTGTCCTTCTTCTTGTTGCGTGTATTAAATTGTCGTTATTGTACGACTAGTTTTATTGGAGGATAATTTTGATTGGATGACAAGAGAGAGGAAGTGAAATAACTGAGTCTGACGAAACTGAGTGCGGGCTGAAGTTAATTGGTGGCTTAATCAGCTGAGGGTGGTTGGGAAACGAAATTCTAGTACGGAAGAAGTCGTAGGAAGCAATTGAAAGCATGATTGCTCTTAACTTATCAGTCAGTATCAAGTCGTAGAAAGTAGAAGTCGTCGGTTTCAGAAATGAATTTCAGCCAAGTGTATTCATATTCATGGTATTGGCAGAGATAACGAAAGCCACTATAATACCCAGCATTAATCACTTTCAGACCCCCAAAAAATCAATGTGGCAGTGATAAATTACATAAAATTTCCGTCGCATGTAATCAACACGTTGAGTCGAACTATTATATGATATTACGATATTCTTCACTGTTACGTGAATTAAAACATGATAAGTATATGGACGAGGTATACCACAATGATTTTGGCTTAATGTGAAACGTCAAACACAAGCAACACAAAAAAAATTTAAACTTCTGGTTGCCGAGATAAGTTTTCCTCGGCAGGAACTGGAACCCGTTTGCACATTACCACGAAAGTATTGTTCATAGACTCCATTTTCTGGTTGTACTATAAACATGGGGTTCAAGGATAATGTCAATTTTGATACCTGTTGGGAAAAATTGATTTTATAACAAATTGTGGGCTTGTAGCGATTTCAATTATAGTAGCGATGTCAATATACTTGTCAATTATAACAATATGTCAATTATAATTATTATTAGTTTGAATTAACATTTGCAAGTGATGAATTCCTTCGAGCATTCGCTTAAATATTCTTACAGTTTTGAAGTTCTTACTATCGAGATAAAAGATTAACATACAAGGTTCATCCCGCCGACGTATGTTTAATAAGGTGATAGTTTATAGAACATTTTTTTCCATTCGATGGCATAGTATAGCGTACCAGAAACGCTTTTGGTTGTTGACTCTTTGTGCAGTTGCGTTGAACTTTTAGACAGGACTGTTTGTAAGAATGCTGTGAGATATTCCAATCCTCACTTTCAATAAACGACGTTTCAGGGTCGTGCCTCAAAAAATTAAGATATAGACCGACCACCAAAATCTTCAGAATTCACACAACCGGAGTTTTTCTTTAATTGCTATTCTTAAAGAGAGTTTATGAGTTAAGATAGACAGAGACAGAGACAAAGTTTATGTTAACTAGATGACTAGACTACAGAGCTCACTTGACTAGAGAGAGTATTCGAAGCGAACTGGTAGCAATATTACCTTAGTCTTAGCGCAGATATCTTAACGCAGTCTTAACAAGTCTTAACGCAAGAAGAGCTCGATTTTGCGAGGAATGGAAAGTTTGAAAAGTAAGCTCTTTTAAGTACATCTGAATCACATCGATCCATTGAAAATTTTGAATTTTTCCCTTCCCGATTTATGCAAGGAAATAAATATGTTTTCAAATACCGAAACTACCAACTAAACGCTATGGATCCGCTCTTTGCGAAATGCATAATTTAACTTTGAAGTATGTATATCGGTCGATTAATCCAGTAGGTCTTCTGAATACTTTGAATAATAAGTTCAGCTTCGCTCTTTAGATTGAGATACATTTTCACCTTTCAAAAGTAGGGATATTGAATAAAAAGTATTACAGCTAATTCAACTCTGAGGACCCATTGACATATTGCTTAAATAAAAAAAAAAGACTGAACCCATTGGTGTTTTAAGGCCTTGAATGAATTTCTGGAACTTCTAGGCAGAAGAAGCATTGATTGACAGTACTTACCGTTGTGCGTTCAAGCGGATACTCAAATTTGGGCGAAATTTTTTGCAGATTTCAAAAAATTAAAACTATGCAAAACACTAGAGGTATCCTCTCCTATTTAAATAATTCAATGCCAAATCATGTAATCTTAAAAATGATTACAAGTTAACCAACGAAAAAGGCTCCGATACATCTTCAAAACAACTTTTTCTTTTAAGAAAACCCAAAAAAGACAATAAATGAAGTAAATAGTACTGAATAACATTCTAAACCGGTCGCCGCAAACCACTCTATTTCCTCGTTGATTTAATGAAGACCACTCGACAAGTTTTTCTATTTTGCTAATAACACCCCCTCACAATTTACAGTCTAATCCTCATGGTGCAATGACCAGAATCTAGTTTGAATTTCAAATAGGAATCTGGAATAAGGAAAGCTCGAAATCTGATGTCATCTTGAAACATCTTCCAACATTCAAATATTTAATCTACTTTGCATTCATATTTTAATATGATATCCAGCTTTGCATCCCACCTCGCCATGTGACTGATTTAAAATAAAAAGGTATTTACAACTTAAAAATATCGTACAATGTCAGCAAAATCGAAAAAATTTGAATAACCGTCAATAAAATAAATTTATTCAGCACAGCGCAAAAATAGCTGAATGCATATTTTGTTGCTACCTTGCACTGTTTTTTCTTGTTTGTTTTTAAATATACATTCCGGTTTTGGAAGGTATTTAAGGCGCTTCCTGCTGATTTTTTTTTTAGTTCCAAGAGTTAAATCTGAATAACTTATCAAACATTGACCATTTTGCACTGCATCGCGGTGTTGATGGTATCTCCAACAATTTATTAAATTTTTCAAGTCCTTTAGCGCCCGATCTCCGCTATACCACTCGCGGATTCCTCACTCTACTTGCAACTGGTGTATCTAGCTTTGGACTAGCAACAATCATTTTGCACCAATGGTGAATTATTTACGCATTGATTTCTTGTGTTAAAGAAGTCATCAGACCTGCAGCGAGAGATCACGACTAGCAGTGTGCGGTGAAACTTTTGTAGACTGCAAAAATGCCGACTGATCTATAAAAGATTTAGCTTTAGCCACATCTATCAGCAAGAAGATACATCTGGCTTTGCTGGGGCAGCTCAGACGCAAGAAGTGACAAAAGAAAATGAAGCTTACAATGCGCTTTCAATTTTTTTAAATTTTATTCTAGAAGAAAAAACACGAATCTGGTTGACCACAAGCTTGGAAGCAGACCAGACCGGTTTCAATCTAAGATTTATCGATCTTGAACGCTTGTTCGATGCTATTTCTAGCAAATCTTGGACTTCCCTTGGATCTCACTCGTTTCCTAGCTTTATGGTTACGATTAACCTTTTCCCATTCTCTGCAATCACCACATCTTCTCCACATTCTCCATACATCTTGCTTCCTCTCCGTCTCCTTCCGCTCGAATCCTTTAAGGAAACCCAATGGAAACAGTCTTTTGCTTGAATTCGGTATTTTCTAGACCAACCCGGGAGTTATAGCCACGATGCCGATGGTAAAAACGAGGTGTGATAGCAACAATTCCAACAAATGCGGGAATGGAAAAAGCAAGTATAATGTATGAGTGTTACTATATGTGTTGATAGGTACACGTACGAGGCAAGATCGCATTCGCGTTGTGACCTTGAACAAGATCGTTCGTATTTACCAGAAAAACAAGTCCGAAAAATTTTTAAAATTCATCGAGGTCTATGACATTGTATAGGTGTACTCACTCGGGTGAAGCAAAGCAAAGCAGAGCAAGCTGGGTCTCAAAGACGCGCAAGAGGAGGCGAGCCGGGGGCTGCGAGTGGAAATGTTGTAGAAAAAAAAATATAAATAAAACCTGCATGCGAATTTCGCTTAAATATTTCATGAAATCAAGCTCAACGAGCATATGGAAATATCATTTAAATAAATACTTTTAAAATTGTGGAAATTTAAATTAGGTAAACCATCTTGATACCCAAGTGTTAGGTGTAATCATCTGAGGTGAATGCAGCCAAGCAGTGTTTACTATTATATTTTATTGTGATTACCACCAATGGCATGACATACTCAATTTTTACCTGGCCAGTCTTTTAGCGAGGTTTTGATTCGAATTACTAAACGTCTGCTGGATGTTCCCATTTGATCCTCATTTGACTCAATAGACAATCTTTGGTCTAAATCATATTCAGATTTATTAACATGCATCTGTGGATTTCTACGAACGAAGAATAATTTACTGAAAAATATGTAGGTCAATTTGAATAAATTCAAATCTGCTTTAAAAGGATTTTGCACAAATTCATTTACCGACTGCAAAGTTGAGAGCGTGGGGACATTTTATAGGTTTTATAATTCTTAGTAGGCTTTGAATCATTATTTACTTTATTTTTCTCCAATGCAACCAGACTAAACATTACCATATTTTGAATTTTGTCCATAATTTGACTGAAATAAAAAACTAACAGCGTGCAAATAAGTCAAAATTGCGAAACAAAAATTTACGAAAATTTGTGTCCAACTATCGAAAAAAAAAGTTTCGGTCAAATACGTATGCAACGATGGCAACATTACGAACCTCATAAAAAGGGTTTCAACGCTTAAACATTCAGTTTAAATCAAGGAAAAGAATCATGACTCATTTTAGTGGCAACTTCAATTTTCTTGTTGTGAAATTCTGCAATAATTATACTATCAAGTATCGCACATGCCTTCTTTTTTGGCTTACACGTTAAATTTCTAATTAGCTGATATTGTCACGATGCGCTTCGAGAGGAAAACTATAAAGGATATATAAAATAGCAAACGTGCACGAATAAATGACAGTTCCAGTCAGTTTTGAACATTATTATTACTCAAAAGTTATCTGCGCAAGTGTCAAATAAATTTTCTTATAAGTCGTTATCTAAATTATAAAAACAATTGTCAATCACAACCAATGAGACAAATAAATCAATTAACGTCTGATCTCGACTTATCCTCTATTACACTAGGACGCCTAAGATTTGAGTAATATTTCTACTGAAGACAGACATACTATTATCATCTAGGTAATCCCAACTGTCAGGCCCTATCAATTACAGGACAGTTCTGACACACAGAAAAAATGGCAAGGCCCTGAAGCGGACTAACCGGCATCTGACCTTAACGAAACTTGCTAAAGATATGTCGAGTATCAATTGGATCTTGCTACGAAATTTTGGCAGGAAAATCTAAGGAGCAAAGTGTTACTACAAACATTTTGTTACTCTTGATAACGTGTGTGATCAGATCAATCAACGAATTACGTGACAGTTTTTTCGGGAGCAGTTCACTTCTTCAGGAGTAGATGAATTCCTGTCGAGAATCATCTTCCAATGTCATCGTCTTTCTGGTGATGAAACATACATTTGTGATTATAAAAAGGAAACGGGGTCTACTTGTACCGATTGAAAGGAGATTTGATCCCCAGAGCTAGTTCCAAGTTCAAGCAAAGCTAGGGTAATGTAGTCAATTCTCTTGATCCTGACAGTTTTCTTGATATTAAGGGTATTATCGAGAAGGAATTTAATATAAGCGCCCGAGAGTATGGGCTTCAAGGCTCCACACTAGAGCAGACCTGTTCCATTGAACATCGTAAGCGGCCAAAAATGTGCAGTGGCAACTGATTATTCCATGATGATAGTGCTTCGAGTCAGTTAGCCCTCCGAGTTGATACATTTAAAGCCAAACACTTAATCATTCAATCATTTGCTTGTAGTATCTTCGTGTGCCCCCAACGCCTAAAAAGCAAGAGCTATTGGGAAAATTCGCAAAATTAAAACGCGACGAAGAAACAGAAGGACATTAAAAACAAGCATACAAAAATCGATCCAATATGGGGAACGTCCGTTGGCATTGGTTCCAAATCAGTGATGACATCATGAAACGCAAACAGCAGACATACAAGTTGCAGAATGCACATGAACCGAATCACCAAATACCTCTTCTGTTCTTTATATCCTTTATGTTTTAGTTGCTATTGTTTCTAATGTAAAACGGTACCTTCGGGAGCTTGAGAAAAATCAAGAAGCTGCTGAAACAATGCAACCAACGCAATTGCAAATAATTGCTTTCACGTATCAGACAGTTCAGCAAACAAAAAACAATTATCGACAAATGCAACACCCTGGACGCCTAAATTATTTGCCAAACAACAAACAGCACTTGACGCATTCAAAAATATCTAGGAAAAGAGGTCACCGACATATATCGGCACCAAAACATTCTTGATGATTTTGGTGGGTGATACAGATAGGCAATGGAAAATAAAAACAATATCAAAGCCTCCCCTCATAGTACATTCCTTGCTCCTCGTCATACACTTCACATTCGCATGCTTCCAACTGGCGTCGGTAGCTTGTGTTCCCTCTACCAATTAAACAATCGTAAAATTACAAAACGACAGATAAAAAATACACAAAAAAAACATAAATAAATAAAAATATATTCCTATAATTTAAAAGAAGTCATGGCCCAATGGTCTAATCTATATGTGCGATTTTTCTTCGTTTTTTTTAAACAAATTGCGATACGGGCAGGAATTCAAGGACGTCGTGGCAATATTGTATTAATCTTTTTTTATCTTTCCCACTTCTGGGCTTGCGAAATAAAAATAAGTAGCGTATGTAACACAAGAGAGAGTAAAGCCTAGTTCGGAGAGAAATGCAAATCGAGAGAACCAAAAGTAAGGAGATCAATCAGACAATCTTCTCTACAAGCGCACATCCCCTACGCACTGTGGGAGTGATGTTACAGGGGGTGCAAAATTATAGATAGAATACTCATAGTATAACAAGATTTAAAATAAATAATCTGCCGCTCTTTTCGGTATGTGTTATTGCGGGCGCGTGGAAATATGCAAGTTGGAATTTTCGCACTTGTAATACCGACGCCGAAATTGATGAGCAGGAAATATGTGAAAATTTATTGATGATATATATTATACAAAAGCATGGAAAGATAGATGATGTAATTTATTGAATAGAGAAGCATGTCGTGATAGCGACGTGTGGGGAACTACTGGCTGCATAATATGTGATAAATTGCCATAATTTGGTGTGAAATTGAATTGGTTGTAAAATCAACCATTTTCTTTGCTTTGCTCATAAAAAAAAATTGATGGCTTCAGCGGCATTCAGTTGTGCTGACGGTGCTTTTATTGAGACTGTTTCCAATTACGCGGTTTTACAACTAACTCAAAGTAAATGGTTTCATCACTATTTCAACACATTTTATATCATTTTTATTTTTACTTAA
This sequence comes from Stratiomys singularior, assembly GCA_954870665.1. NCBI lineage: Eukaryota > Metazoa > Arthropoda > Insecta > Diptera > Stratiomyidae > Stratiomys > Stratiomys singularior. The sequence continues at coordinate 3,025,172 of OX940881.1, read as the reverse complement.
TTTTTTTAATTTTACTGAGCATATAACAAGCACTTGATTGAATTTCGATCGAACATACAAAGCAGCATGCCAACTTCATCGAATTAATACTAGAAAAATCAATTGGCCAAAACCAACGCTCTACTGGATGAATAAAGCAAAGAAACACAAAAATGGCCCAAACTTTCTAAACGATGAGGACCGTCTGCAGCGAGGACAATATAAAACTTCGCCCTAGTTTGCCGATCGGGAACATGATGTTCCTAATGTTGAAAGAGAAAGTTTAGGCTCGTCTACCCGGCTCTTTGCCTTTTGAACTTCTCAGTTGTTGATTATTCTGCAAAAGAATTTCAAATGTCTGCGCTGCTTCAGAAAAAGATGTCAACATGGAAAGACCGTAGCTCTTTGCCAATAAAAATTAGAGGTACCTTAGGATGGGATTCCGAATTCAAATCAATCCGAAACGCTGGCAAAGGTTGTTGAGCAACATGAGTATTACAGTACAGATTTTATAAAATTTTAAATAATTTGAACGAAAAAATTCGTGTTTGAATTATGCTTTGAAAGGACATATTAGCCAAGTCTGTATGGTAAACAGAGGATCAGGCAGTTTTTTATTGTTAATTACTTTTTCCTTCAAGAAAATTCAACCTCTAGTTTATTATTTGTTTCAACTGTTCCGTTTAAATTTATAAATACCTGATTCTAAAACATCTTTTGTTTGTTGCATAAGTTAACTCACCTGAAAAGAAAAAAATAACATTAATACTCGAAAAAGTTGAAAATACGTAGTAAAGTGTATATAAGAAGGACAAAGCGTTTCCATTTCATTTGTTTCCAGGAAAAATATAAATGCTTCGTTCGTCCTGAATCTAATATAACCCCAAATCAATACACTCAATTTATTAGGCGCATAACATTTTAAGCTAATTAGTATGGATTTCATGATTTTCATTTGAACATTTCCTCTGAAACCGAATTATCCTTATTTCATTTCGGACGAAAACAATATTCAAGAGACCTAAATTCAATCAGGCAGAAGTATTCTTGTTCTAACAAAAAACATTTTGAGTAGGCGTATCTGGCTTCGGGAACAAATTATTTCACTTAATATTCAGTAATTGCCTCTCGAAAAAAAAATTATAATTAGCATCAACTAGTCCTGAAGGGGTTTCAAGCTAGATCTTCTTTCATTTTAACCAAATTTTCCATTTCCATCTGTGTAATCGATAGAAGTTTCTTCGACGTCAATGCAGTCATGCAAATGTCCTACCCCAAACTTACATTTCAACAATTCCTTTTTTTAAGGACGAGGCGGGTCAACCATGGGAAAGTCCATGAAACGTTCGATTGAGGGCAGTAGCTTGAATGAATAAAAAATATCTGAATGTCATTGCACTAAACCGGCTTTAGTAATTGCTAGAGACTATGAATGTCGAACACACATGTCCTAGTAAATATTCCATGTGGGGGGGGGGGGGGGTGTGTGTGTGTTGGGTACGAAAGAAAATTCAAAAAATGTCCCCATTTTGATTGATATTCTATTACATAGTTGTATATATTTTAACCTCCTGTTAAAATAATAAAGGCTATCATTACAGCCAGCACCAGGACTAATTTATTGCGTGTCTTCTTGGTTGGCATGTTCCTAAATTGGAACCTTTTCCTTTTCTTTATTTATAAATAATAACAAGGTATAATTTTCTAACTTCTCGTTTTTGTGTCATTCACCCAGAATTTTAACGAATCATTTGGTCATGGGTCAGTCATTCTCTCAGGTAGAAATTAGTTATAAGGAGTCACATTTCGTTTACTTTGGTGTAATTTCATTTAACCTGTTAAGGACACGAAAGTGGTGTGTGAGTAGAACACGAAAAGAAAATGCTGCTCAATGGCTTTATCACTTGAATGATGGTAGCAGTTGGTAGGGTCATATCTGTTATCCTTTTCGAATGATTTAATTTGCTGAAAAATGTTCGGAGTGAAAATTGGTCACGTTAGTCAGTTTTGTATTTTTGCAGGACAAAGCTACAGGTCCTGAAGGAATTTCGTCTGGAAATTTTGTCAACGACTTATTATTTGAGGACTTTAAGGACAGCAGTCTAATTGGACGATGGTTCGGACGTTCAAGTTCAGATGTTCAGACTTTGGTACAGAGTTTCCATTTTCTGTGGAAACATTATGTTTGTTTAGTTAAGCTTATGTTTTATTTAAGGTTCTTAGGGTTTTCTTTGGGTTTCTCCCAAACAGTTGGAAAATCAATCTTTCAATACAACTCTTTCCGAAACAGTCAAAATATTGCATGTTAATTCGTAGTGGAAAATTTTAGAATAGTTCCAGCAAATTGGGGCATTATTTATTTATATTGGTCTGAATTATCTTTGAACATGTTTTCCTTTTTCAAACTGACACCAGACAGTTCTCCAGGATGTGACAAAAGCATGGTAGATATCTGCATATGCACGACCAAATTCTTTAATCTTACCGTTCTTTATGCTTGAAATTGTTGAGCACGCATTCAAGATTGTAAAAAGCTCGAGTTTAATTGTAGAAGAACAACTAAAGTGTTGATTCGAGAAATGAAGAATTTGATGTAACAAGATTTTACAAGAGCATTTCAAGTTGAAATTACTAAAAGTAACTGAAAACTTCGGCACTGAAAACGTGTCTACCATAAAAAATAATTTCCAAATTTCGATTAAAAATCATACCAGATCACATCTATTACACATCCTCGCATTCCATCTCGATATGGGACAGAATATAAATTATTTTACATATTATCTATTCTTCGATTCTTCGACTCAAGCACGAGCGCGATAGGCTTTCAAATCATACCTACATCGAGCTTAAATCATGCAAATAGAAAAAGTCAACATATGAAATACCATTTTAATTGTACAATTGACATAATTCCAAACAGCCTTGAAAGCCTGTGCACGCTTCAAATGGAAAAATGACATGTACTTCAGTATATTACATAATAGCAGGGCACCGCACTAGAAAACGTTGAAATATAGATTGATTGAAACATGACGGTGACATTTTATTATTTAGGCAGGAGTTGTAATTATGATTGAATATTCCAACAAAAAGGAAAAAGAAAAGCTCTTATAAGGAATTTTCATGAACGCACCTTTTAACCTATTTGAGTAGACAATGATGACAATAATTGTTGCAAATTGATTTCGTCTGATTGTTACCAAAATTTAAGGTAACAATTCTGACACAAGACTAATAAAAGAATTTTTATTAAATGGAGCACTTATTCCTGCCAAAAAATTGTTAATCACTTACGAATTGTGGTCAGCTGTCAAAAGCGTTCAAACTTTTTGGCATGAAAGGTCGGAATATTTTTAACTAATTAATCTGAATATCTGATTTGGGCAATGTTTTCGCTTGACTTTACAAAAAAATCTTTCGATGTTTCATCTCAAAAAATGATTCCAAATGGATCAGGCACGTCTGAACATTTTGAAAACATTCAAACATCAAAACTGTTCAGATTTAAACAAAATTTTAAAATAATTCAAATAAAGCTTCCTTTCTTCTTTTGAATAAGTTTGCATTTAAAGTTTTTAATATAACACCTTCCGTAAAGCGAGAGCAAGGGTGAAAGTTTTTCTTTCAATCTGAAGATACTTTTGGAAGTTTCCCCGTGCGCCTAACAGGCCAATTATGGTTCCCTAACGCTGTAAACTAACCATCACGTTCGCGGATGGAAAATATTCTCCCTGCGTTTCTACAATGACAAACACTTATGTTCTACAACGTCAAAAAACGATCCTTGTCTCAAAAAATTGGAGCGAAAGCGATCCTTGGATAAATGTGAAGTACCATCGCAATAAATATCCTTTCAATTCCGTTAGACTGCGGATCGGTGCTTAGGAGTCTAGTAAAACGATCAATTTGTGGAAAAAAAGCTCCTAAGCCACACTTTTCTTTTTTCAAAAACCCAAAAATAATATAAATTTTGTAAATTTGCTTTTCAATTATTCCCTATGATGTGGAAATTTAGACTTTATTGTGTACCCTCGAATAAAAATTCGATAAAAGAGGATTTTTTTCAATAATAATCGATTTATTGTGCCGCCTTGAGTTAAAGTTAATTTGTTTATTGTATTTTCAGTTTATCCGTGTTTTCAACTTAGTATTCCTTTTGCCATACTGTCTGCCTGTCTGACTTACTTGAATATTTTTATTCGCTTTTGTTTTATGCATGATTGTTTGTTTGTTTGTTGGCGTAGAGAAAAATAAACATGTCGTTCGGAAAAATAGATGCCACTAATATGAATTTCACAGTCTGCAATAGAAGCGAAACAACACCACGTGAAACATGGAAGGTAAGTAGATTACATAACAGATTTATGCACCTTTATGTATGATAAGAGTTCCCTAGCCAAACATTCAAATAATGATGAATATTGTAAGCAATTTATGGGCTGCAACGAAGAGAAAATCGCAAATTTAATGCTGCTTTTGCGAGATCCTTTATTTACTTGTTGAATAAAATATGCTGATTGGTCATTGGATCATGAAAGTTTAAACAGATAAATTTTGAAATAATTCAAAGATATCTGCAGAAAACCTCTAGAAATTTTGAATGCTACCCTTTTTTTATCCTGATCCCACTGCGTGCGCTGTCTTCTGCAGAATCTTAATGTTATTTTTAATGGATTGTTTGCAACACAAAAATATAATTTAATCCATTGAAGTCATCCATGCAATCAAATCAGAGCAATATTTATCGTGACTGTAAGCGATCTCACCTCATACTATATCAACATGTCTATATTGAATGTTTGTCGAAAATTTAAAGCATGTCTTTTTTTACTAGACAAATTTAATCAATTATGTCTCCTATCTGCACTTTCAGGATAACATTCTGTGCAACCATTCTTGCATCACGAATATTCTCTTCACAATAATTCGATGAATAATTTGTCGCAAACATTGAATGTCATTTTGTCTCTTGTAATGGCTTTTACTTTTCATTTCAAATAATTTTTGTTTACTTATTTTTTATGGTCATGAAAAACTTATTAGGTACATAAACTCATACACGTCTACGTCTCAACCATAGAGAAATAATACGAATATGAACAAGCAAGTAGAGCTTTGGACATATGTATTCAAGCGAAGAATTGCGTTGTCTTTCAAGAAAATGCTTTAAAAAAAATGTTTACACAGGATTTTCAGAAGGCTCTCGTTGGCGTGCAAGAATGTACAATTCATTTTATGATTATTATTAGTGCTGTTTTACATGATTATGACAGGATTTCACGTTGCAGGGGCAATTTTTGATGTTATCGTAAGTGATTAAATAAAATTCTAATTAGACATATCGTAAAAAGTGGCGTTAAATTTTTACAAGGATGTGTGCATGTGTTCTTTTATTATGTTTGAAATTAGATTTCGTGAAAATTGTCCAGCGTGGAGCTATGTGATTTATTAGGATTTGTTGCTTTCATTAAATAAGTTGAAATCGATGTAAAGCCAATAAACACGGATTGACTTGATTGATTGGTGATTGCAATGTATTTACCATCATTCAAGACTCCTTCCTGACCCCTGATCCAGAATGCGGTATGTCATAAACCAATCCGGAATACCAAATTTTATATTCCAAATATATCCCTAATTGGGAAACTATTTCTGAGACCGATCGAAGCACAGAAGGTTCCAAAGACGCAGATTGAATTGATTGAAGGATCACATGCAATGATCGCTACACATTCTGGTGTCTTTTTACTTTATGTTGAAAAGTGTGAGTGGGCGACTACCCAAACATTCTAAATGTTCCAGGACTACTAACACAAAGTTGTTGGTGTATCAATTAAAATTGTATTTATTTGAAAGATACTCCCGCCCACCAAGTTTTTCGTCGCGCAGATCTTGGTCAAAGGATTCATATTTTCGCCACGTCAATACGTTTCTTTCAAAGAAAGTGAGTTTTTGTTTATTTGACCCACTTTGTATTATTTACAAGTAGATCACTTGAGCTGAAAATATTCATCAAGATTAGATAGGCCTCGAACTGGCCCCGAAATGTTTTTTTTTTTATCTATTGCTTGTTTGTTACCTTCGTTATTTCCGTGTGCGAAAATATTCAGACCTTATCGTATCATATATCTATTTGTCTATGTCGATCACAAGACACATCTACATAAATACAAATGGTTCATATGCTAAACATATCTAACAAATTGCTTGATTTATGCGATACAACATATTCGCGGGTAACAGTTGATGGTGAACGCTTTTCCTTTCTATTTACTTTCATGCATGCGCCACAACAGTCTTAACTTAATACAATCGCGCGTCTTCATCGTCATTCACCATTTCCAAGAGCACTTTCACCGCAAATCATTTCTTTTGAATATACAATGAATGCAATAGCGGCGCGTCTCAATCGTCATATGGAAAGGTATACAAACCATTATCAAGTCGGGACCATGTGAAATTACGAAATTCGACCTCATTTTCAACACAATATCAACGATTTGTACGTACGCATACTGGGGCTAGTGTACGTTTCATTATTGGTGGACTCAACTTTTTTGCTGACTTTACGCGACGGCGAAATGAAAATGAAAATAAAATTTCCATCACTTACAATGAAATGAAATGGGGGCGGCAATAGCAATTGTTGTGCATGATCAGAAAGTTAAAAAAAAAATTTACAAACGCACTCGAGAGACATTTGAGGTCACATGAGGGTGAAAAGCTTTTGACAAAAGGAAGAATTGAGGTCCGAAATATTGAGTTAACAAAATTGTCGCCAAGGAAATAGAGACGTTATCTGATGTTCCGATTTGGTTTTGAAAATGAAACATTAGCATAGCATTGAATTGTTAAACGTGATTCGATTTTTTAGAAATCAGGATGCGAAAATGCAGGTAGAATATATTTGGTTACATAACGAACAAAAAAAAAATATTAGTTTATATTAAAATAAAAATTAGATTCAAAAATAATATTTAATTAATTGAAAAAATAAATAAAAATTTTATTTTTTCAGACAATTATTTTATAATTCTGGTATATAAATTGCCTCATGTATCAAATGTGATGCATTGAGAAGGAAAACAGATTGTAGAAAAAAAGAATAAGTTAAAAAAAAAAACAAATGCTCAAAACCAGAATATTAATTGAAAAGCAAAATTTTAAAATTAATTAATTTGAAAACAAACCCAACATAGGTCAAAAGATTAAAAACCAAAATATAAGGGCGGAATATTTGGAGCAACAAAATTTAACAAACTATCATATATATGAGTATAAATTTTGGCAACCTTAAACACAGCAAATAAAAAAAAGGAAAAACAAAGTCCCATTTCCAGTCTGCAGAAGACAACATAAAGCCGACGAATTCATCATTAATTCAAATTTTATAATTTGATGAAATCTTACGAATAAAAAAATTCCTACGCCTGTGCTTTGAACTCTTTGGACTCCATTTTTTTTTCTTCCGCACACCGATAAGATCCCTAAATATATCGCCAAATCTTTATCTAACAAAAGCCAATAAATTATTTTAGTTGTTCACTTTGATAACGATATTCACGGCTCGTTCGTTTTTGAAATTTCCGCAAACAAATACTTTTGTTGCCTTTTGTTTGAGAAAAGAAACGAAGGTGTCCATATATTACAAGCATGATGATCATGATATACTAAAATGCTGTATCTATAATTAATATACCTTACTAATATTAATATGGCCTTACAAAATTCGATATTTGATTCATAAATAAATAAAGAAAAGATTTTGAGAGTGAGATTCGAAACCAAAATTACATACGAAAATAATTGGTGTCCTCGAAAGACAATTTCCTGCTGAGACTGGTGTCCGTTTCTTGCAAAATACTTCGAGCGTACTTTTAAAAGACAAGTTAGACTGCTCGTTTGTCAGATTGCTTATGGGCGCAATTAATTTATGGAATAATTAAAACTTCAACTTATACAGTCCCCAAAATCTTTTTCCACTAAAAGCCTTCTCTCAGAGAGTAAGAAATTATTCTCTGCTTTCCTCTGTTTGCGCATAATTTAGAAGAAATTGTTTTAATCTGAGGTCAATCTCCCTGCGAGTCCGCCAAGTGCCATCCATTTGAATATTCTGACCCAGAAAGCTCATTCTTGTTAACAATGCCTCTAGCAGTCTCAGAAAAATCCTATTTTTTCTTTCAATTGTGTGGTCCTCGATTCGGTGCTTCGCTTCCATAGTTTAAGACTTATTTTGTCAGCATTGAAGTACTGTCCATTCCTCCTTGTTCCTTTCCACGATAGTAAGAGCGCGGTTCGCAGCAGTCTAGACATTGCCTCGAAGATCTAATCAGGATCATGGTGATTTCGCCGTACAAAACCGTTCTGCCACCCTTTATCTTTAAATCTTCGACAAAATGACAACTATGATTAGCCATGGCAAGCGATAAAACGCGACTCCGTGATGAAGATGAGTTTGTCTGTTCCTTTAAGGTCATACCAACTTCCCCCGCTATGACACTATTTTATGTATCAGTCCATTCTTCTGATCTTGCGTGGGTTGCTTTAAGGCTGCATTTAACCACTCCCGAATCATCTGCAAGTCATTCTAAAGGATAACTGACAGGGCTTATTTTTCTCTGTCAGTTATCCTTTGGATTAGGTGCGAATGTGAAGAAGTCTTTCCCAGACTCATTTCGTCTGAGAGAAAGGGCTAAAATCATGTCCCTTCTATGAGAAACGGATAAAGCATTACCAAAGGCAAAGCAGACTTTCAAGCCATATTTCATTGAACAAAATGAATTTTAAACAAGATAAAAAGGTTAACATAAATTCTACATTTGGGACGGCAACAATCAGTAGGGATGCGATAAGCATTACTGAAAATGATGATGCTAAATATTAGAATCCAATTACACAACACTGTTGAAGCTGTTCTGCGACTGGATCTCGGATTAGAAATGTGTTGTGGTACTTCATAGACACATTATAGAATACTCAAATATTCTGGATGAATTCTTATTCATGCGCTTATTAAGACACAAAAAATACAGGCCCATTTGGAATTTTCCTTCCTTTCTAAGATAGTCTTAACATAGAAATAGATTTCTAGCAAACATACCATTTGTTGTATGTTGTTTTGCAAATTTTAAATAATTTTGAACAAATATTATTCAAGATATTGCTGGAAATCTACAAGTTTATTGATAGAACTTCAAGGTTATTGTAGGCGTTTATTTTATCGCTCACTTCCATTCGAATTGTTTTATTACTTCAGGCCAAATTTTGTTACTACCTTTTTACTGTGCTAAAGTTTTTTGTTCGGCCTTGTCCTTGGTTTAGCTGCAAATTTATCCTAACCAAAGACATTAATTACATTAATGCTGCAATTTTTGCTTGAAACACCTTTGCTGAGGACAAATGAAAAGGTTTCCAAATTGTCAAAGTCAAGACCATCTCGTGAAACCACATTCAATTGGAGTGAACAAGTTAAAATTGCCATGGCATGATTCTCACAATCATCACTTGGTATTCATACTCGCAACAGGTTAGGAAAGTTCCCATCCAAGCTGGTAACCAGCAGATTTAACTGATACCGATTTGTATTTGGCAGTAAATTGGCTTTTCAGAAGGTTGATTCGCGGAATGTTTTACCATGACCATGTGCTTCATTTTCGATTGTAAAATGTAAGACGTCCACCCCGAATTGAGCGCTGCTCCGGTCAACATAATTTTGAAGGCGATTCGAGATGATTTTATTACAGATGCGCTCATAACCAGTGTATCCTTTAGTTTGAAGGTTTTTTTAGTTCCGCAACAAAATCAATCAGTAACTCATTGCGAAAAGTGGAGCGTGTCCATTTTCTCAGAACCAAAGCTAATGTGCAACCAACCCATTCAGGTGCTACTCGCGTTTGCAAGCAATATCCCATTCAGTCACATTAAGTACCATTTAATCCATTATCGATAAAATACATTCGGACCATTAAGTAAATTTTCATAATTAATCCAATCCCAAAACCCCATTTCAAAATCCATTTAATCTACCCAGCATATTCACATGTGTGCACCAAACATGCCGGCGAGAACAAACACTTTAACATGTCTTTGACCTGATTCCGGAGCCTGAATGGCCCGCATTTTCGTCAGCCACAGGCAACAGGGGCACAACAGCAACAACACCACCACCAGCAGTACCCGCGGTAGTAGGCGAAATTTGTACGTGAGCCTGGCAATTGCCATTGACATCAATTTAGCCAACTCGGAGAGCATAAATTGACCGCATTCATCGATTCGACAGAGCATGATCCCACAATATACCCGGCAAAGGGAAAGGTCATCTCTACATATTCCGTGTTCACACAACACCCACAATTCCATTGACCCACTTTCCGCTCATGACTCGTTCCTGGCAAAACCCACCCCCAAACCCTAGTTCGAGCTAAGCCACTTTCATCGTCACAAGGTACATTGAGAAAGATTTAATTTGCACCTGTTTTTAAGTGCGATTTTTTATATTTTTATTTTTCACACATGAACGTCCTCTCCCACCCGCATCTGTTCGATGCCCTTGCGATGGACGATTAACACTATTGCTGCCCGCCAGCCGGGCCCCCTTTGCTTTCAGCCTTATTGTCACTGCCAAAAAGTATTTATTATCGCACCTCGAGGCTGAAAGATTAAAGAAGAAAAGAAAAACGAAGTACGTGTATACGCAAAAATTCGCGCGGTGGCCTTACTCATCGGTTTGTTTGATATATGGTGTAGTAGTGAATGACCTACATTCTCCCGATTCGCGCGATGCGTGCAGACTTGGCGATTGTGTGCGGGGGAAATTTGAATGTTTTTTTGATAATCAGGGCCTCGATGCGATATTAAGCCTCGGGAGCGTCATTGACGCACCGCCCAACTAAAAGAGAGTAATTTCGATTGGGCTCTACACGACGTCAGAAGAGAAAAGATATCGCGCTGGTCGCAATTTCAGCATAGGTGAAGTAGCCGCTAGCCAACTTCGCAAGCTCTTGATAGACTAGAACGCAAAGCACGAGCTGATTGGCGAAATTTCTCGCTCTTTACATCGAATTTCGCAAAAATACATATTTCACACATTCAATTTGCACGTCAGCTGATTGTTGAGCCAATTGCGACTTGCGTATGATGCACTGAACGCTAAATTGGTGAAAATAAAATGAAATATAATCCTAAGCAATATGACTTTAGTGCGGATTGAATAACGCTGAACAAGGCCTGCACGGGTAAAATGGGTTAGTGTGAAAGTTACATAAAATCAAGTGTGTTACATTCGGTTTGATGATGCTTGATATTGAGCAGCATGAAAATTAAACGTTTAGAGCCTTTAACATTTAGAGCCAATCCAACACATCTTTGAATTAACAATTCTTTTACTATTAAACTCTATAAACACATTCGACTAAGTCTGATCGAGAATGAGCACTCACACTGATGAGATCAAATAAGGTGAAAATTTTCTTTCTTAACAATTGCAATTTTGACTTGCCCACGCAGTTCAGGATTTGCTCACATTCTCCAGCCAACCCATCTACAGATCTACAATCTTTAGATTATTTACATCGTGAGATATCTACAGGATGTCGATGGATGACGAAGTTGATGAAGATGTCAAATGCATCGCTGTCAATTTTTTTCACTATTTGCTTTTAATAGATAACTAAACTGGAATGAAACCTGGTAAAGTGTACGATCATTCAAAAATGCAAATAAAATGACCAAATTTTAAGTCAAATTATTCAAAAAAAAAAAAAACATTAACAAAGCAAATGAATTGGAGACCGATTTGTTTGCAACGATGCAAACTCCAGACACCTTACCCAAGTTGCGTAGGCTTCTGTCGAGTCCCTATTGACGTGGGTGTCTTGGCTTTGTCTTCAATGCATACGTTTTTCGCTTTCGGTTGTTTCGTGGACCGCGATGCTTTGACAAGTCATTTTATTTACAATAAAAAAAACAGAGTCCCTTCCATTTCTTATAGAAATCCATAAGATTTCCTTCCAATCCAAGTCCATAAAAAACTTTCTGCTTTAATCCTGGCGTTGAAATAGTCGTGCATGCTTCTCCGGCCATCAACATGATCATTTGGGGTTGCCGTATGCATCCACTCATCACTATCAGTGATCATCCTTATCGGAAATGAGGTGACTTTGTTGCAATTCGAAAATTTTTAGCAACTCCCCTAGCAGTTAAGATACCACTTTTCTACTCAACCCGTTTTTAGAATGGTTGAGGATGGATTTATGGCTATTCTTCAACTTCTGGGGTGTTTATAACTACTTAGATGGCGCCTTTCTTCGACCATCTCCATAATTTCATCAAAATTTCCGGTGTCATTTTCAAAATTTTCGGCAAGCCTTCTAGAAGCCGGTATCAATCTTCAACGTTTTTTAACAACAAAAAGGAATCGCCTAAACCATGGCTGTCCGTACACTCCACGAGTTTTTGCTAGCCTACGGTTGGCTCTCGTTTTGGCAATGAGGAAATGTCAAACATGGCGAATATCTTCTTTAGAAACTGCCATCTTTGATGCATTATGACTTAAAGCAGGTTTTCTTTCCCAGAAAAACCTAAACCTCAACAAATATTAAAGGAACCGCTTTCTATTTTTCTGGGTGTGCGTTGAATATATATCTACGAACAAAAAAGTAGTATTGGTGCAATAAAAACTAAAATGGGTATTTTAAGCCAAGTAATTTTTCTTTCCTTCTTTTATCATTTTTTGTAGAATGTATCAAAAGTAAGAAAACACTACATCGATCTTCTTAAGGTGTTGAAAATTGGGAAGATTAGACGGACATGTGGAACCAAAAATTATTTAAACGAATTAAAAAGCTTCGCACAAAAATTTAAAACAATGATCTAGCGTTGATAGAAATCGAAATAGGAATTAAATTCAAAAACAAATACCAGCAGTGAAGAACGAGAAAGCAATCAAATTTCAAATTTCATTTCCTCCGACTCGAAAGTTTTAATTATTTTTTGCATATCAATGAAATTTATGTATTCTTCTAATCTTCTAGCAAGTTTGATCCGGACCTTATCGACAAAAAAAAAAACACCACGTAATAGTATCTAACAACAATCAAAATTTTCCCATTTAATGTTGGCATAGAAAGCTTAAAATGCGAACAAGCTGAATTTTAACTTCATCAGAAAAGTGCAGTCTCAAGGCACAAAATTAAATTTGCTTTCGTCTTATTTGATGCATAATTTGTTTAATTAAAACAAAAACCTTCGTCTAGTTATGTCCTCAAAGCTATCAAACGTCCACCAAAAAACAAAATGTCGCTAGCATTAGAGATCTAACATTGAAAAACCATTATTGAACGTTTTATGACCAATAAAAATGTTTGATTGGCATTTTTGATAAGATCTAAAACAGTTAAGTGATTGATTTGCTCCAACAGCTACTGCATAGCTAATTAATTCCAATCAAACCAAGCAAGGATTGCATTTCACCGTATTCAACTTCAAAATGACATTTCAGTGCGGCCTTCCGCTTCTTTTCCTATGAAATACAGCCTACAGAAAATTACCATAACGGTATCATACAAACATTTGAAGTACGATTGTAAGAAAAACAAAAATTGCTGTGCACAAGTTCGTTGTTTTTCCCAAATCTGCAAGGAAAATGGACAAGCCAAAAGCAATTTCTAACGAGGAAGACCGTTTCCACCAACGACAGACGAACTCAAAGCTTAAAAATAGATGCCAACTGCTGTTTCCTACGTACTATGACCGGCATCCCATACTAAAAATTGTCACGAAAATTCAGATTTATCTTTAGGAATTTCGTTTAGTTTTTTATCTGCATCTTCCACCACGTCAACATGAAGAAACGATTCGACGCCGCTGAATGACTAAGCGATTGCAATTCGAATGTGAGTGAGTGTTGGATGTAGCAAGAAAGTGGAGAAAGTTATGGATTTTCTTTTATTCATTGAATCGATGATGGGTAGCGTTTAGAAATGTGCTTGTTTTCGTTTGGGTTTGTATTTGTTGCTAAGACCATGCAAAAAAAAACTGCCTAAAGTCATTTCGAAGTTGACTACTGCTAGAATGAGTGGGGAGGCCTCATGAGAAAATGTTTGCAGATGATTTAACGTCGCTCGCCAAATCGAATAATAGTAAAGTCTACAAATGTTCAACGATACAGTCACCATTTGGCTTTGAAATACAAATTTTCTATTTCTTTTGGCACTCGATCATAAGACTCCCCAAGATCCTCCCCGCCCCGTCGTCGAGCATTTCTTCCTACATGCAAACAATTTGACGCTACCTCCAACTTGGCATTGATTCAAATAATTTCACTTTCTGTACTCTGTTCTTTCATCGCTCGACGGAGCTGGTGGACACCGTCAGCTTGGTAACGCAACAATCGAACATTTCGAGAAGAAAAGCCGCGAAAGTGAAATTATCTTCCATTGTACCCGCACAAGTGACGCATGGGAAAAGCTACACAAGCTACACATCAACTCAGCGTAATGCGTAGTGAGTTACGCACCGCACTAATTGTGCTATGAACATTTTGTACATACCAAAATTGCATGCAGACACACCACATATGATCGATCGTCATATATCAACGCGAATCACCATCATTACCATCATATGGGATGTCTTCATGGCCGACAAACAACGTGTTCACCATTATCATGATGGTGATGATGATGATGGTGATCAGTTGCTGATATTGATGGCGGTGGCGATGAGGTTGATGATGATGATCAGCACCAAACTCAGTACGGGCCAGATGTTCGTGGTTTTTGCATTTTACAGGCTGCCATGAATAATTGCCGAAACATTGCTTTCCTCTCATGCCAAGTGAAAGTGCACAGAATTCTATTCGTCAGACTTGGTCGAGGAAATCAGCGATTCTGAGTATTTCAGAAGAAAGTGAAGGTGAGTGGGTGAATTCATGGCGAGTCTTCTTTATCGAAGTGTTCACAGGTTTTATTTACTTTTGGTATTACCCTCAACTGACATTTGATCATATCCTTCCCAGGATCAGATTGACTGAATTTATTTACAAATTAACATAAAACAAGAACACCAAACCTATGAGGTTTTATAAGCTGATCATTTATAAATATCTTAAAGATTCAGCTAGGCATATTTCTGTTTCTCAACGCTTTACTCTAATCTGCTACCTATCTTTTAGTGGTACTGCAAAAGCTCGGTAACAGTTAAACTCTCAGCTAAAACTAGTAATAAAATCTCCAAATAAACGTATAGTTGGATATCCGACAATATCGGCGCAAATCAAATACAATTGAACTTGACTTTACATCTACTTCAAAAAATATTTCCACACTTTTGAATGTGCATGTAAAATAGAATTCCGTGCACTAGGAATTGGATTTAAAATTAAAACCTTTAAGGATAGATAACAGTCGAAAAACCTAGAAGTTCTAAAATATTAGGGGGACCGAAAGTAATGTCGGTTTCTAGGATTTAGTTTAAACGAATCAATTTTAAATGAGTATTTGTTTTTAATCAATAAAACCATTATCCTCTTTACCAACAGCCTTTTCAAATTCCGCGTTGGAATTAGCGATCCCGGATCGATACAAATCAATTGATTTTTGAGTAATAAATCTCGAGATGGCAAATTGAACATCCTCAATTTTTCAAATTTTTTGGCACTTGGAAAATTTTTCGGGATCGGAATAAGAGGAAATCGCAGAGGGCGATAACGGACGATTAGGTTGACTTATTAGGTGAGATGATTAGGTTGAGGTTGAGTGACTTCCCACCCCTACTCATTAATCCTTGTACAGTCCGGTCTTGTACTGTCGTATTGTAGAACGATGGTCTTTCTCTTGACATCGCCGAATACTATTCCATTAAACAGTTCACTCGATCCAGATGTTCACAATAGAGGTCTACAAAACCATTTTTTCAGGTGTCGGCACTTGAAAATAAAAAATTCTACGCGCACTCCACCAAACACACAGAAGCACCTTTTTGGGATGTACACCCGGCTTCGCAGTACTTCGTGGTGATTCGTTTGGATTGAGCCTGTTTCTAATGCGTTTTGGTTTATAATACAGGATCGATTTTTCGTTTCTAGGGAATAAAAGATCACAAAAGATCTTCTGACAGATTACACGGTACCTAAACACCTGCTCTGCTTATTTTCTAATTTCCTGTCGATGTTTGACAATTCCTCGGTTGTTTGACATGAATTTGTTTCCACTTCTGCCTTCAGTGTCTAACGTTGTTGGCCTTCCTGATCGATAGAAGTCAGAGAGATCAAAATTACCAGATCTGAACTTGGAATACCATCTTAGCTGATGTTTCACCAGTTTTTTACTAGGAGAAAAGTTGGCGAAACACAACATCGAAAAGTTGCAATAGTGATTATTTTAGCTCATAATTATGTTACATATCATTACTTTATAAGGATGTTTTAAGTTTGTCGTACAATAGAACGTAGCAAAGACCAAGAAAGGGGATGCGGAAGAACATTGACCAAGTATTTGGTCAAAAAACGTGAGTTTCGAAACGTTGCCGCGAAAAATACTCGAAATTTTTGACTTTTTGTAACGGATACAGACTTTTGTCCTGACCACAGACTTCAGTGTGTCAGGACCTTAAAGAAGTTAGCTTGATTGACTGTGAACTTTGAGGAGATCAAAAGCCAGCTTAGCATCAAGAAAACTGTCTGCATCTCCTGGATAGGATAATGCTTAGAACTCGCTGAGCATTGTCGAATCTAGCAGATGTTTCATCCACCAACTGAGGCCATGATATATTCCACAACGAATGAAATTTCACTCAACAACGTTACCAATATTTTGTGATAAAAAAGTAGAAGATGCAGTAGCAAAGAGGATATATTCCAAGGATAACTTCATTTTGTTCATTTGTTCTTTTCAAAATTAAACTCGAAAAATAATCTCCTATTCCCCATCAAATGCCAGGTTATTTGCGAGGTCTTACGTACCATGAGTGAATAAAAAATCCTCGGACGTTATTTTGCAATTATAACAATCATTCCATTCGAATAAGTCATTAAGCGAACACGGCATCCATAACCACTTCTGTTGGGATTTCGACTCAAAAGAACAATTATCGCGCAATTCAAAAGAATTCTTTTCCTGGAAATTTCTGTTCGTTCCACTTTTTCTATTGCGGTCTTTTCATGTGCCTTCCGCCTTCTCTCGCTGTAAGTCGAAAAAAGCTCCTCTTGGCCAAATAATAAAAAAAAACAACTAAATGCATAAAAATTAAAAAAACAAAACAGCTCCCCAGAATAATAAAAGGAAATATGATGAAAACAATAAAAACAGAGGAGAGGAACTGAAACGCTCATCAGACGAACTTAAAAAAAAATTAAAAGTACATTCACCAATTATAATTACCTGACGATATTGAATTAGCTGAATCACTACGCGGCGTGTGCTGGTTAATAGTTGTCTGCATTGGTGGCAGTGGTATGATAGTAGTTTGCGGAGGTATCGTTGAGCATCCATTTACTGTTGTTATTACACTATTCTGATGAGCATACGATTGTTCATCGTACAACCATAAATCCTGATCCGCATAGTCGGGCGAACCGAGCGATGTTGGTGACATGTTCATACCGGATGGCATTACCAGACCAGCTGATGATGATGTCACTTCCGATGATGATTCTTCTAGCATGCGCAATGTAAATCCACCATTATTTGACCAACGTCTTTTCATCATTTTCCTGACGTCGCAATTCGAAAAGCCAAGCAGCAAATTTTGCGTTTGAATTCAATTTTTCAATCTTTCCCGCAATATTTCAATCCCTCCTTTCAATTAACAAAAGTTAGATAAATCCTCAAATATGTGCACGATATCCTTTCCGATTTCAATTGGAAATCCACAAAACTTAACTTGATTATACTCGTAAGTTTACAAGATAGTCGACAGTTTAGCAGTGTGGGAATTGCATCAAGTTGGAGACAATGGAGGTGAAAAATTGTATCCGACTTTGTTGAGATTAATTTTGAACCAGTACAAAATGTCTACGTTAACATATTTGAACATTATTGTTACAATTTTAAGTCTTTCCTCTGTTTGCCGTTAAAACTGCGATTTCACGCTCCTCACGGCTCTCTCAGCTGCCAGAGTTTAGACACCTTTTTCTTGGCTTATTGGCCCTTGAATTCCATCAAGCTGCAAGCAATGTATAATGTAGATTATATGCATCCAAGTATTTGACTCCTTTCAATTGTTTGGTTCTAGGTTGCACTAAAATTTTCGTTATCTCTATTTCAAAACGTTGCCCTGAGTCGTAATTTTTGATATACTTTGGATGTATGGAAACGAAATTTTTGGTCCTTCCTCTGGACAAAATTGATCTTGTTCAAGATTTTTCCACTGCTTTCCCCCGAAATCAAACGAATATCATCAGCATATTTCCGGTATGAAATGAAATAAAAGTAAGAAAGAAAAAATGCATGTGTTAATTTTTTTTGCACGTTATTCATTGCACAATTGCGACCAGTTAATTTGTTTTCGCGCACCACATATCGTTTCAGCATGACTTGTATTCGTCTCCTTACATCCCTATGTCAATGTCTAAAGATACTATGCAAGAAATTGATAACACTTTGCCGTTATGTACACAAATTTACAACTTAAGACAAATACAATGGAGGGTTACGTTTTTTTCTTCAGTTGTGCGAAAAGATAAAATAAAGATGTTAATTGTTGTTAATTAAACTTGCTAATACAGCTTCGAGCTTGGATAAAAATTTAAGTAAAGGTTTAAATGTTGTAAGACAAACGGCTACAAATGGGATAAGGTGTTTGTTTTTTGCAAGAAAATGCGTCAGAATTACACTTCAATGTGGACCCGTGACCCAAATTTTAGTAATTTCTCGGAAAGCGTTCATTAGCATAAATAAATTGTTGTTGCGAAATAACTGTGGAATACGAAATAAATCGTTGCGATCAATGGCATCATCTCAAAAAAGGAAAACGACAATAACATTTCTTTCCGAAAACATATTTGAAATGTTTCCGAACGGAGTAAATGCCTTTGAGATTAAATATTCCTTTTCAGTCCAAACAACTGTCAAATATTTTGAATTATATAAATTCAAAAAAATCGAATAAATTTAATTTGTTGCTTTTTTTTCGTACAAAGCATTTCGCGAAAATATTTAATGAGTTCTTACAAATACTGGCTTACAACAAACTGAAACCTGCACGGCAAAGATGAAAATATGGTAAAATACCATTCTAAGAGTTCAATTACTCTCGAGAAAGTAAACAAGAATAATTGAAAAACTGAAGTCACTTCAATGTTAAAGAAGATCTTAAAATACCTTTATATTTCTTCTTGCTTTAGTTCACAGAGTTTAGATATATTTCTAATCATTTTTCTTAACACGAAAATCTTAACATTCATGGAAAACATGCAAACAAGAACATTTCAGGATTTCAAATCAAAAAGTCTTAGATTTCACCTAAATTTCCAACACTTACTTACTTGAATCAGCAAACCAAGTAATTTTTCGCAGTCGTTCAACAGTTTTAAGGCTGGTGTATCGCGTTGATTATAACGACCAAGTTTTTCGACAGTTTAGTTGAGTTTTTTCATATTCTCTCTCTCCGATAGTGAGAAGGGATGCCTTATGAAAGTAATGTACATTTGCTGGTCAAAATAGATTTATTGATCCATTGCAAATAGAGGAAATTTTCGTAAAAAGTCTCTTTTTGTTACATTACACTTGCGGAGACGATTCTGTCGCGACTAGAATTCCTTGACTGGAATAACCCTTAGGTCCGTTAAAACGCGAGCTTGGGTGTTCTCAACCGCTTCTCAGTAGTTTTCTCCTGCTTTTTCTCCAGACGGAGGAACAAAAAGTCCCACGGACTTAACTCAGGGGTGTAGGGAGTCTGTTGCACCACTGTCTTGCTTTGGTGTGTTACTTGATGATGAGGAAGGCTATGTAGTTGGGAGCATTGTCCTTTTGGAACTTACAGACGCTTCTGATGTCAAGCTGGTCGAACGCAAACTGGTGTTTCAGTCTTTTTAGCACAAGCAGGCAAAAAACTGCGCTGACGTTTATTAACACGAGAATTGTTCATGCCCGCTTTTAGGGTTTCGAGGAAACTTGTGTTGCCACTTAAAGCTTTACCCTTAAGTTTCTGGATCCCAATCAGCATTCAGGATTCGTCCCCAGTTAGAGTAGAATTCCCTAATCCTGGACCATTTCTCATCAATTCCAAGGCTCTCACAAAACTTAATAGCATACCGCTGTTCCAGTGAGCGCTCCATCGCGGCGCGAAAAAAAAGTCCTAACAGTCCTACATCTCGAAGCAATTTAAACCCGGGTGCATTTGGAAGGCCAGAACACCTCTCCCCCCCACCAATATCTGAGCTCCAACTTTGGAGGTAAAAGTGCTTGTAAGTCCGTCTTAGAAATATTACTTCATATGAATGTAAGTTCGCGTTACTTGAAAAAAAACTCCATACAGCAATGAATGTTACAATAAAACTTATGTGATCATTGCCCTCAAACACGATGCCCTTAGAAGAAACGTCCTTGGATTACCTATCCAAATATATTAGACCTTCTTTAGCGAAGATCGTTAATCTTTAAACCTGAAGATTCAACGTGCAGAAATGAAGAGAGAAAACTGACCGAAAATACCAACAAGACAGCGACGTGAAAAGGACGTGAAAAAAAAAAATGGAAAAAGATTTTCTGCATGGTGATTACTTTCTCTAACATGGTTTAGGGATTGCGATCAGTCAATCGTTTGTGTTTGATTTAAATTACTTGGATAGTGTTCTACAAATGATAAATATGAAATGTCAAACGTGTTGTCTCAGAGTAACATTCTTTTCAAATGGCAGACAGCTGCTGTTCTCCTCCGATTTACTGAATCTAGGTGCGTTTTGTACGTTTTTGTTTCTTGTCTCCAAAATAATCCAAAATATAGGAAAACTTGGATTTTTTTTTATTTTTAACTTTCCGGAATATTTGATGGGTTTTTCAAAAACGGTTGCATAGGGTGCTATAGGGGAAACGTTGTTACTTATGATCCTGTTTATTATGGCTAATATTATATTTCTTCCACCTGACGATTTTTCTTCGAAAATTCGCTTATGGTGCTCTCTGTAAAATGCAATACCCTCCGAATTTCAGCACTATGTTTAAAAAAGTTTCATATTCATAGGGGATAAATGAATTTAACCTTATTTTTGAACTTCAAAGTGTACTAATGTACACATCTGCCGCGGTTATAGCAAGGAAAGTTTAAATACTTTTTTACAAATTTTCTGAGCTAAGTTCGATGGTCTGGGAAAAGTAAATTCGACAGCGACAGAGCTTGGAAATCTCTTTGGCCCCTGTCTGCAACAGGATGAACATATGTAAGAAGTTAAGTCATATGCGTATAGCTAAGGGCCAATGCTTGTCCACAACTACATAATAGGACTCCCAACATAATAATAATGACGTGCAATTAGCGCAACTTCAGAACTTTTAATTTCGTACGGAAATGAACTGAACCTCCGTTGACACATTATGCAGATAGAAGACTTTACCGTAGGAATAAACGCTGAAGTGTGATAATTACATGGAAACTAGGATTCAAATTGTCTGTAAATATTTTTTTAAATTTTTTTACCGCGAATATTTCACTTTCCCTTGTTACAAAGGAATCTTTTTTCTCCCTTTATTCAACGTGGAGTCCTTGCATGTTCCTCCATTTCAATCATTTAATCAAAGTTTTTTTCATGAAATCATACGTTTATTAATTTCAAAACTTTGATTGCATCGAGGAGCTACCTCCGAACCATCTACCCCAAATCTTTGCGTGGAATTGCTTACCAATGACTCCAAAACAAAACAGGATCAAATTACCTTACCCCGAAAAAAAGATCATTGACTCCCACATTGGCTGTTACGCTCATTATGCAACATCCTTAGAATTTCAACGTCACTGAACTGTACCTGTTTCAGGTTTAGAGTGTTTATCTATGATCAAATTTCTATTCCAAGAAGGACTTGGAAACCAAATCTTCCTTATGTGAAACGTAAGCGACAATGAAAAACCTCATCTACCTGTAATATATTCATTCTTATCCTTGTGAACACAGGTAGGTTAGAGTTAGGGAATAGTTCTTCTGATCTATAGTGCAACATACTACAGGGTAAGACGAAGTGTCCGAACAGGTAAAAATTCCTTTCGACTGGATTGAGGTTAAAATTCGAATCAGATAAAAATATAAACAAAAAAATCTCTGCAAGGGTCAAAAATACCAACCAGTAACCTGCTCGTCTAAATTTAGACATGTTCAGCAATGCATTATTAATACCGGGTTCGTCACGGATGCTATAGATAGGACCCTGGAACATGTGCTAGTCATTGTGTGTAGGAAGCATATCCACCTGTCTCGTATGGTTATTAATATTGCGGCAACAGAAAGTGTACAATTTCAGTAATTTTTTCTTAATGTCATTAAACTCATTAGAAAACAACTTTGTTGCGCGAATAAGTAACAACAGTGACACTTTCTTCGGCTTATAATATCCCACCAGGACCGCATTTCACTCTGACTCCCAACCATTGGCACAATTTACATATTTTTTTTTTTTTGCAACTGTATCTTCGCGTTGTTGTGTTCATTCTGAACAACTTGCACACTTTTTAATTGAAGGTGAAAATTTAAAACGCCAGCAAAATGATTAGTGGCCCGACATCTTAAACATTTTTATCGGTCGAGATTAATTGCGTTTGCAAGACGAAGACGAATACAAGGAATATGATGCAAAGTGTAAGTACAAAGTTTTTCCATGTAACAAGATCTTTTCAAGGTTTTTGTGTACTTCCACGCGCGAATTTCAACGTTGAAGGTACCTTAATTGGGTTCAACTTGGTGGTGTGAAGGTTTTTGGGAGTTGCAACCAAGGCAAGGTTTTGCGGTCGTTGGTGTTTTTATAAATGATGAAAGGGGTGACGCGCGGGGTCTTGAGTTGGTGAATTATTAAGTTGACATGAGGATATTTGATTTTAATTGGTTGAAGTTCTAATTGTTGTCGTGAGTGGTATTTGAACCGTCACAAAGAAATCCTTGCGTGTTACCAAAGATGAAATTCCCAGGAAATGGGGCGCTGGGAGTTCTTTTGAACACAGTATCACATTGACTTCCACATTTTCGGAAACGTTTGCATTCTACAAAAAGGGTAAAATTCTGTCCAAGAGATCCTATCCAAGACGGCACATAAAAAGGTTAAAAGATAAGCTGCGAAAATACTTTTAAGGAATTCTCAAGAAATCCAAACAGACATTTCAACATTTTTAACAATCCCTGACACGATTTGTATGTACATAATTCATGTCCAGCCCCATCCTCCCCATATCAAATCCGTACCAATAGCCTTTTACATATTGGTCACATGTCGCCTCTATCTTTTATTCTGCTGTTGTTCTTCACATCCCAACACACTTTCAACTTCAAGCCACGACTGGCCTATCAACATTTTACAAAATCAACTTATATTAAAACAAAACAAAAAATTATTTGTGGCTTTTGTTTTATTTTCTCTCTCCCTTTCTTGTGCACGTTCATTCTCTAATTTCCTTCACATTTCGTCTCGGTTTTTTCGTTTCCTTTTTGTTTTTGCAAGATCATTTATATTCTGGAAACGTACGAGACACTTTTAAAAGTTTGTGGCTTTAAGTTTAAAACGTTGTTTGTTGGTCGTGGTGTATTGTGCGACTAAAAGTTGCGTTTGCAACATGTGTGTGAGAGATTTTGTATCTTTTTTTTTTTTGTGAAACACTAGTCGGTTGACTCTAGTTCGTTAGGTTTGCAATTTTTTGCCTTTAAATTTTCTTGCGTATTTTTGCACATACACGAGCAAAATTCTCATCGAGAAAGCTGGATCTCACCTGAAAATCTTGTTTGGTGAGTTTGTTGGTAGCTTGGTGGATTACGTTTTATTTCTCGTTTGTAATTTGTTGGTTCTGTGATAATAAAATTTTTTGCTGGTCAGAATTCACTGCATGATAGTGCCGGTTTTGAGTTAGATTCACTTTTTTCGATCTTTTTCATCGCCGTTTTTTTTTTCTCCGAGAATTTTCAAGAGGTTATTACTTTTGTTGGTTTGCGAGTAACCTCTGGCAGCATTTTCTGCGTGTGGAGTTGAGTGGTTTCGGTCGGCAGTAGCATGCAAGTTAAATTATTGATTCGTTAAACAAATCCTTCTAAACTAACCTTTTCATTAAAGCAACCACAATTTCTGATCCAAGTATAATAGACCTTGCTCTTGTCCAAAGTGTTTGTTGAAAATTTCGTGTTTTAATGGCATAACGTCCTCGTGGAGGAATCACGTGACGGTACAAGCGAACCTCAGGTAAAAACCAACACCTACAGAATAATTCCAGCAAAAAGCACAATTTCGCGAAACGCGTCGTGTTAAGAGCGTTGCGCAAACTGTCGTTCAGGCAACTCATTACCTTCCCATGTGGTCGGTCTGTACTCCGCAAAGCTGACAAGGTGTCATTTAACAAAATCTGTGTCATAGAAATACCATGTTTCTGCGCTGGAGTTCAAAAATTGTCACAAGATATCTTGATAGCAAACCCAAACATACATTATTCACGAAAATTTGATTACATACTTGGAATGGCAGTTGCTCGGTCTAAGTGCAGCTGCAAATGAATTCTAGTTTGAGTGTTGAATTTCTTCAATTCTTATAAAATCTAATAATTTAAAAACCATACGTGGGTCCATTTCACAATGCTCTTCATCGCAAACCCATGTATATCTATGTATGGATTTTAAGCAATTGGATGAAATTCGGTCTGGCTTTTCTTTTTTGGCATAAGTCAAAACAGTTTTTTTTTTAACTTTAATGAGCGACAAACTTCTTTTTCATTTCACCCAATACTCGTAGTAAGGCTCATCCTGAGGTTTTTCGTGCTTGCAATTATTTATCATCACTTTGCAAATACTACCGGTGCGGTTCAACTACTTTTGAGGACTTTTGGCAGTTGTATTCATTATGAAATGCTAAATATAGGAATAGATGTCAGCAGTTTGTATTGTTGCAAACACAACGGTGTCAATTTTGTCTAGATTTTAATTTATTTTTCGTATACTTTTTTTTGAAAATTTGTGATTTCCTTCCGTAATTTTGACTCTACTGACATTGTACTAAACTAAACTTCCTTCCTCAGTGCTAACAGTTAGCACTGAGGAAGGAAGCAACTGGCTTTCGAAATATCGATATATGCAAAAAACGAAATAAAGAATTCTATGGTTTAAAAGGAAAATTGTGTGTTTTTCACTAGCTATTAAAACTAACCATAGCAAAGAAGTTCGAACAACTTAATATTAAACTAAACTGTCAAACCATCGGCAAATATAAAAAAGTGAAATAACTCGTGACCGTTGCGTTTGCAACGATACAAACTTCAGACACCTGAAAGAGATTACTTGCAAACTTTATAACAAAGTATTTTTTTCAGAAAATTTTGTACATTTTAATTGTTTACGGATTAAAACTTTGCTAAGCGTTTGCCAAGTTTTTAAAACAGTATGATGTGAAAATGAGAAGTTTTTAATTCGAAACCGTTGATGCTGGTTTCTACCAGGGCCAAGAGTGGGGCCTTTATTTAATTTACAATTATTGGCGCGTTAAATCTAGGAAGCGTTTTGACACGCTGAGCAACCGCATATTGACTAATTCCAAATTTGATTCCAAAACTCCTCTGCAACTCCGTCGGAACAACCTCATTCCTAACTAATACAAATTTCCAAGGCATGAACAGGCAATTTCTTGATGAAGACGTTAAAAGTGTAACGTCGTGTTGATAAGAAGAGTAATTGCCGCATTCTGATAAGCCTACAGAGACTTATCTTATACTACTCTTAAATACATTTAGGCACTCTCCTGATAGTCAATAAAAATATTCTGTGGGAGTTAAACGTTCGGTATACAAACTCTAACAAGATGTTTCGCTGTGTAAAACATTTGTTCAGGGAAATTATTTTCAGTGAATATTCCGGCCTCGAGCAAACATTTTTCAACTTTAATCTTCGGGTTCACAATCTAACCGTGAAAACGCTACAATCTTATATTTAGCAAGTAGCACGTTTCTGTACATTGCCACCTTTCACCCTCGCTCTGCGTTATCTTTCTTTCCTCGACACTAATATTCACGAAACCATTGAATATACATAATACATCATGTATTTATTGTCTGGGTCCTCACCGAGGCCTCACAAATAAGCTGATAAGGTGAATAGTAGAAAATTGTATTTCAGAGAGAAAATTTGTTTGGTATGAGCCAAGGAAATGTGTGGCCAAGGGCATTCCTTCAATGCTCTTTTTTTTTTCAAATTATTTTCAATTCCTATAGCGCCCGCATTTTCTAAGATATCTTCAAGGAGCTCCACACGCATGGGCGGAAAGGCATTGGGAAGAAATGCGTTCTCCTTAATTGGACGTGGAGACGAATGATTTCTAGTACAATGCACTTTTGATAGTAGTGAAACAATCATTATAGGTGAATTTCATAATCGGACTTTTATAAGCGTACGTACATTGTAGTGAGTGTAATTGTTGACTTGCGAGATAGTGACAAAAGCAAAGCACAATCACCTCGTGGCCGTCAAGTGTTTGGGCGAGTAGAAAAAAATAGAACAAGAAAATAGAAAGCATTGGAAAGACACCATGACTCTACGTAGAGAATGCCTTGATACCTCCGACCGTGATTAATATTATCTGAACCATTGCTTCGATGCTGACGAGGTATTTACAAATGATAAAAACTCGGTAGATATATTTTAGTTTTAGAAATGTGTCAGTTTAGTTTGGTGATTGATTAGCTTCAAATGATGACAACATAATGCATGTATAGATAGAAGCAGGAAATTTCGATCTTTGGTCAGGACCGAGATCGCCTTTCCAAATAGAATAACTTAAAGAAGCTCAAAAGGAACCAATTCGGTCGCACATTACTTATGAGATAGATTACCAATTACTTGGATCCTACATTAAAAATCGATTCAGAGTTCTCTGATGAATTCCTCTAATGTAACACGAGTCAAAAATAAATTAAACAAATAACTATTTGTCGGGTGTAGCTAATGAATTATTGATTCTGCGAACATTTGCAAAAATGTTCTTCGAACGTTTGAGATTATTCCACGGCAAACTTGTAGTACTCAGCACTTCGGCGAGTTTGTTGGAAAATAGTAAGTTTTTTTCTTGTTAAAGGTTTTTTTTTCATTTGTAAATTTCTTATGTTACAGCCTCAAATTTAATCTTCGAATTTTATATTTGATTTATACTTTGTTTTTGTGAAATTATGAATGATTTTCTAAAATTCCTTAACGGCAACACACTTTTGGTTGCTGTTCGAAGAATATTTCGATTCTGCGTGGATTTTGGTGATATCAAACTATTTTTTTTTTTTTTTCAAATTATTATCCGTACCATGATTAACTGCATGGAAATAATCTTTTGCGATTGCGACCGTAATATCACACATATGCTAAAATTGGCACATGATTAAACTCAAGAAATTGAATTCAATTGAGACAAATTCGATTATTTCGTGGATGGATTAATGTATAAACTGCCGAAAATTCATTATTCAAGCTACAATGCTCAAATCTTCAGCAGAAGAAGAAAATGATCTACGATTTATTTGAATGGAAATGCAAAAAAAGTCGTCACAACTTCGCTCCATCCTCAAATTCTTCCATTTCCAAAGGATCGTTTCCTCTGGTTTACATCAAAACCACTCGGGATGGAAAAAACAACAACAACAACCGTGTCCCTGATAATGCGTATGTGATTACATAGTGAAAGTAAATACGTTCATTTTGTATAAATGCGAGCCCAGTCTCATTTTATAGCGTAAATACTCTACAAACATTCAACAATAAGCACGCACACTTAATGCTAGACTTTGAGCTGTAGCGCCTCAAGGTAATTCATTGACATGACTGTTGGCGGTGTGTAGCTGCTGCTAGTGCTTGTTTGTGCGAATTAAACATTTTATTGCAAACCATCAAACAAAATGGCATGCATCCTTCACTGCCTCGGAATAATGGCGCGACCACTAGACCTTGGACGTTGATTACTTCTACTACATGTACTACGCTGGCCGCGCTTCGCTAACATGTAATTTAATTACAACAATTATTATCCATTGAATGCGAATGTCTTATCCAGCATCCGCTTGTTTGATGTGTGTTGTGCTTCGAATGTATCTTTGATGTTTCCATTTGAAATTGAATCACTTCAAGTCACTTCTTCCTTCCTTTGCTGGCGGATAGTTGTAGGCGCCTTTCGCGATGACGCGGAAAGACAGTAAAGCGTGGAAGGAATGAATGACGAGCGAGCGTTCCTCCTGCTATTTTTTGCACCAATTTTTTGGAGCCTCTCCATTGCTTCCTCAATAATTACTGCCATTACCGCTTATTGCACTTAACTAGATGAGAAAGTGAATGTTTCTTAATTTGACGACACTTCGACATCGAGTCAGGCCCAACCGCACAACAACCTTGCGAAAGGCCTTTAACGCTGAATTTTTTATTGATAACGACCAAAACTTTTTCGGTCTTATCTTTTACGCGATTTTTTTTGCAATGCCGGTCTTTCGCGTTCATTAAATGCCATAAAATATTTAAGACGATCGTCATTGAAGCATTACTGATGGACTTTATTTTATTTTTCTTTTCGCTTTGCATATTGGAGCGCGGCTAAGGTAGCGCCGAAGGAGACGTAGTGGTAGTTGGTAATTGCTATAACAAGGCAGAAGGTCATTCTCGACTTCGCCATGAGCATTAAAGATTTCATTTTTGGGGACATTTTCCCAAAAATGCCAATGGTTTATTTCATGTTTATGGGACAGCCATGCCAGTTGAGACGGCGGTAGCAGCGGCTACGATTGAGGATGGCAATGAAATAAAAAGACAGCGAAATATGAGTGACAGACGCGTTTATCATAATTTCGTTTTTGGCCTTCCAGCAGCATGAAAGCGAAACGTGAAGGATATACGACGGTTGGATGGGGACTGGCAATGGCAGAAGGTGCACTTATAAAGGAATATTGTCGAAAATAAATACATTTTATTGCTTATGAATTCACTTGATTTATGGCCCCCCGAATGTAGGTGTCGGGCCCAAGGAACACGTTGAACGTGTCAAGCCCTTTATGGAATATAAGGTTAAATTCGGTTTTATGCGCTATTGCAGCTTTGTCCTGGCCAAGAACGAATGAAGATGAACGTTTTATGTACTTTTGACCTGTTTATGAGATGTTTGGGTGATTATACTCATACGTTAGAGTGTGGTATACTTTGAATGTTTCCAAGTTATCTCAGACATTGCTAATATTTAATGGAAATAAATTTCAGAGCTACAACTGACATGAATATTACATTTCACGGATGAATGCAACATCTTCCCTGGAAATTTATTACGATGCAGTCATTGGCTTTTTGGAGAGAAATAGAAACAGACTTCAAATTGGCTGCGACACATCGGAATGTTCTAGCAGGGCAAGACTACGTTTTTTGAAAATGAAATCGTATTATTGCTTTCTTAGGGGTACGTCCCTTGTTGAGTGTAGTTTTAAAATGAATATAATTCAGCTTTGATGAACCTGTGCCGCCCGTTCACACTTTGCTTGCCAAACAACAAAAAATTAAACGAAATAACCGCAGTTCCATTTTTCATCTTTAGACGTTAAAAAATCACAAGGCTTCAAACTGCAGGCGTTATGTTTCCTTGTTTCTTGAACATAATAAGAGTGTGCTCAATAAATCAAAGAAAATAGGAAAGGGTATTTCAATAAGAGAGCCCAATTAAAATTTTGTGAATTTTCGTTGTTATTAAAGATAAATGTTAAATATAAATTAATTAAATAAAATAAATAAGATAATTGCAGGAAATTGTTATAAATTAATAGAAATGATAAAAGAAACACAAAGAAAATGAAAGTGAAAGAAAAATCGTTTCAAATTTTGGGTAATCTACAGTGACCAAGTTTCAAGACTTCACAATCAATTTACAGGAGCGTACCTCATGTGTCAAAAAATTTGGAAAATGACCGCAGAATTTTAGGATTTTATGAAAGACCAGTTCCCGTGTGATTGAACGTCATGCCCGGTCACTCCCATGTATTGCCGTTACTAACGAAAGCCTGTGGGCATAAGTTAGTATAAGTTTGAATTTCAAAATGCATTACGCTGCGAGTTTTGGGGCAAAGCTTTTAACCGGTAAGTATTTCAGCATTTACACTTCAGCTCAAACTAGCACAGGAAAACACACAAAACAGCACAGGAGCTCAAACTATCAACGGACCATGCGCAGTAACACACCAATTCGTTCAAATGGTGATGGAGCAAGGAGGTGAGATTTGGTCTAATTTTTTTGAAAATGCAATGACTTCAGTTCAGACTTTGAGTTCTTGAGCCCTGAATGAGCATCAAATTGGGATCTGGACGAGATGTGGTTTCAACAGAACGGCGCCAATTGTGCAACTACCGTTCTATTTTACTTTTAAATCAGACCCTGCGATTAAAAACATTTCTTGAAGAAATTGAATGGCTTTGAATAACTTGAACTGACCTCAACTTGAGCAGGATTTTAAACACATTGACAAAACGGATGAGGAGTTCCTTTCCACTTGGACTGTCAGTAGTTTTATACTTTTAGCGACCGGTCACTCTAATTGATTAACTAATTCTCGATTTTGAGATACTCACTGAATACTGGCCTTTATTTTTATTTGATCTTCATTACTATATATACATATGAGCTAAGCAGTTCCGGAACTTTGTTCCATAAGGTTAATCATCATTTAGTGGATTTCAGGCAGATGTCTTGGGTCATCAGTGACTTATTGTACGTCTATTAACAGACAAGTTTTTTAAGTTGATCGTTGAATATATTTTGACGTTTTCCCACTACAAACTTTTGATCACTCAATGTTCAAGATTCGAATCGTTTCTTTTATTAGATTGTTAAAAAAAATGACTTTTGCAACATAAAACAGACGACATAATTTTTGGCAACCATCACCAATTCCGTTGCGCTACAATTCGTTCACATCTCAACGGAATCTCAATCATTTTTATTTGTACTCATTTTCTAATGTCACTGGCACAATTCTTTTCAAAAAATTGTTGATTCTAATATTTATCAAATTTGTCTAGGTAATCCAGAGAGCATTCCTGCCAACTCGTCTGCTGCTCCGTTCACCCTCCCTCAGAACGAGAACAGATCGGGCCCGTGCCAGGCTAGGACAATTGTGTGGTAATAATGCAGCCCCTCACACTACTCCTGAATACTGATACTGGTATCCAAATCGTGACGATCAAACATGCTCACGCTTTACTTGAATTTGTGTTGAACAATCGAATATCTCAAGCATTCAACAAATTAATATAATTCTTCCTCCAACTAATTAGGTGCATTGAACTGATAAAAGCCAGCAAATGTAAATAGTAATACCGAGCGGCCTCACCGAGTATTTGCTGAATTTGTTTGCGCGGCAATGATGGTCGGGGATTGCGCAAAGTGCGAGTTATTACGTCGTTTCGGTCTCTATTTTTGCACAAATGTATCCCAACAGAATACCAAAAATAAATCAAATAAATAAAAATTAGATGGCAAACACGTGAGCTAGCTGACTAGCATTAGCACTCCCTCCAACTCACACTTGGGTTCTCTGCCTATCTTGGTATGCATTACATCATTGGAGAGTTCACAGCGCTACTGTGAAACTGCTGTGCAAATACTACCCTAGCCACCGAACTATGCTAGTCGGGGTAGTGCACAATATTGCGCTAGTGTGTTCCGATCAGTCGCCCAAATACTTATATATCAGAATTTCTGCCCGAGAGATTCTCGAAGACTATCTGAGTGATCTCGGCGGGTTCAGGACTCATTTTTTGTTTTCTTTTTCTAATGCTGACTCTGTTCAATTCTTCAAAATTAGAAGTCTTGCAATGGTTTGTGAATAGACCAGGAATATTTTTAGAAGCAAACGGCGGCAATTGTGAGATGTGCAGAAATAGATTCTAATTTAAGCTCAGTTGGATTCAAGTGAATGTGTGTTAGAATTCCGGTTAGAGGCTGTAGTGGTTCTTTATTATACATATTTTCTGAATAATTTTCAAGGTATCCTATCATTGCGAAATACAAAACTTAAAGATCACGCACGAGAGTCTTTGTAGGTATAACCGTTTCATTGATATTTGTAAGTCTTTTCCACACCAGCTCCACATTCTTCGAAAGGCCATCTGAGGTCTCTGATAAAATAGTGCTGATGCTTGCTCTCCTTATCACATCGCCGACGAACCGCAAAGTGATGTTGCGTATGACGCAAGATATCTGTCGCATTTTTGATTTTTCCAACAGCTTAAGCCCGTGAATATATGTTCGATGTTGTTGTACGTGTCATCAGAGTTTGAGAAGATCGCGGCAGATTACTGAGTATGTCCCATTAGCCGTCAGTTGAACCCATCTCCGGACTTCTCTTTGGTAATCCAAGTAGGAAAGGATGCAAAACAGCTTTGTTTAGTCTAAGCCGCTTTTAATCTTACAAATGTGTGTTTATCAATGGTCAATTACAAAGAAGTTTCAAGATACGTATGAATACGCTCACAGTACGGTAGAAAACAAACTAAGGCGCGGTCAAGAGAATGAAACGCTGGCAAATACTACTCGGACTTTGACGACAACGA
The DNA here is from genome assembly GCA_954870665.1 of Stratiomys singularior. Taxonomy (NCBI): domain Eukaryota; kingdom Metazoa; phylum Arthropoda; class Insecta; order Diptera; family Stratiomyidae; genus Stratiomys; species Stratiomys singularior. The sequence continues at coordinate 2,992,468 of OX940881.1, read as the reverse complement.
CATGGTCAGAATACATCAATGAAGGCGGCACAAATTCAACCACTCGCTGCCCTCATCAACTAATTCCCCGTTGCAATCCGCCACGCCATTTCGCTCCAACCCAATGTTTTATGCAGATAATATTCCGTTTAAATGCATTCAATTTCAGCTGATGTACATGCATTTGAGGTTGGGTCTTTGAGACAAAAGCTTGAAAAAGAAGGAACTTGTCTAGTGGTTGTCATGCAAAGAAATCGTGCCGGGCATGGAAGATTACGAAGCAAACAGCAGGAATATGGTTGCTGCAGTAGGGACTTCATCGGTTGTGATGCATTTTAAATTGCTCTAATATATTCTTAAGTTTATTGCTACTGTTGTTGCATTTATTGCATTCGTCGCTGCGTGTGGGACTTCGCTATGTTGAATTTTCGATCGCAATATTAAATCAAGTGTATGAATTAGCAATAAGATTGCAACAATTACAAGTTTTGTTATAGAAACAATTTATGGAGATGAGGACATCATGTCAACAAACTGCAAACTGCAACGCATGTATAAAAATTTCAAGAAATTTACAATGCTGTCCACTGAAATTTCATAGGTTAATTGATTTACGTTTCAATAAATTTAATTTGCAGCTCTCACCATGAACGTCGCAAAAGCCAATTTCAATAAACTGTAACATCGAAAGAGTCACCTTTAGCTTCAGTCACCAAATATTCGATTGGAGTAAACGTTCTTGCCGATTTCCCCTACAGAAGACTTCAAGCTCGTCACTCTCTGGTAGTCACGGTAGTATCGGATCAATTCTGATATAATTTGACAGCTGTCACTTTAAGCTGTCTTTTTTGAAAAACTCTTGCCATACATATTTCTAGTTGCATGATGGAACGGTTTAAAGATCATTGAAAACACAGATGAAATTAAATACATTTTGAAAGCAAGGAATAATTATGTCTTTCCAGGTTTTATGGTGAAGGGTCTGTATCAGAAAGAATGACTTGTGAATGCTGCAAAATGCAAACAGTTGAGGATGACTAACAAACATATTGCTCCAGAAGTGAACAGTGATCGCAAAACAAATCTGAACGATTTACATTCGGCATATTTTTCAAAAAAGGGCGAAGGTCGATGAAAAACTACATGGATTGAATTTTCATCTACAAAGCATTGTTGATATATAATAAAAATCGGCCGTTTCTTATATAACCCGGACCTTGCGCATTCGGTATCAAATTTGCTTTCATTGTAGCAGATCCAGATTTATCCGAAAAATGGCAAAAAGTCTCAGAACACAGAGTGCGTGTCCAAAACAATGTTGCGAAACACTGAGATGGGTGAGCAGAATAACTAGGAATCATAATAATGGCGTGTTTTAAAATGAGCTTCTTAATTACTCTAAAATAAGCAACTTTCACAAGAAAAAGGACATGTGGACAACGATCGTTTCGAGACTACAGGAATAAGCTCGAAAGGAGTGCTGGAAACGTTTTCAAAGAAATATGTAGGTTCGGAAGGAACGAATTAGACTCAATGTTTGCTTCGCACAGACTCCAATTCTTACGTGTTCCAAGTAATTCAATGATTTGAAAATAGCTTCAATGACAAAGAAGCTTCAGAAAACAACACAAAAATTAAATAAACGCTTTTATCTGATTTGTGTTTTCATCCGGAAGTGACTTTTAAGCTTCGATACTGAACGCAATTTGGCGAGATCACTTCAATTTGAGTACTGCAGCCAACGAAATATCGAAATTACTAGACACGTGTATAGTCCTCAGCAAGATCTGCATTTTTTGAAGTTTATTGTTCAAATTTTTTCAGTGCTCCGATGAGATAATAGAGTGAGGAGCCTCAAAATATCTGTTTGCAATCTGTTATTCGTCGCGGACGGAATTAATTTCAATAATTAATTTGCAGGATACCAAGTATTTTCGAATCGCATACCATATTTTCGATACTGCAAAGGGAATATTCCACAAATTAGTTGGTTATTCAACTGGATCCCAAGAAATTATGATAACAGTCAATTGGATCATACTCGTCAGTTGAGATTCGCATATTATTTTCGGCACAATTCAAGTAAGTTCTCGCTGTATGTTACACACACAGCTCTTCAAACTTGCCACCCAAGTAATAGAAAGGATTGCAGCAATGGGTAATGCGATAGGTCAAATTAAATTGAACTTCTTTTCTTTTTTGTCGCGTGAGTCTTTAACTTCTTCGCCGCTAAATTGCAGCCACGCAAAAAATAATTTTATACGCAAATTATTCCCGGCTGATTGCTTCCATATTTGCAACTTCGTGGACATTCACTTTGCGTGTTCAGTTGATTTAAATAACCGGGAAAAAGGCTGAATTCATTGACGCAAAAGGATTTTTTTCATTGGTTTTTCTTCGTTTAGCAGAGATTGTTAGGCAGCGGGGATTTGTGGTGTCTCGTACAGGATATGAGACTGAGATATAATTTTGGCTAGAATTTTTTTCGAGTCTGGAAGAAAGTCCTTTCTACAAATTTGCCGATTACAGATTCAATGGATAATAGTCCACACAACAGATTGTTCTTCGGGTTCAGTTTGATTGGCTTCGCAGTGCCCGTAGCATGGATAACAAGATCGTTACATATTAGAAAACATATTTATAAAAACGGATCCCTAACCCGAAAAACGGAAAGAACAGGAAGAATCTGCATTTGAAATTAGTCCAGAAGATTTTGAGAAATAACTCAAACTCTTACACGCAATGATAAATGTGGAAATGTGCGCCAGATTTTGAATATATTCGAATGTTAATATCTTCTACATGTGAGGACGGAAATCACACGTGCTATTCCCATCACCCAAAATAATGATATTTTTCACTCCACCGAATTGAAATGAAATCAAACCCTTAACCATTTAAAGGTTGGACGGTAGACACTTATTGATGACAAGTCATTTGTCTCTGCATGCTGCCTAAAATATTCTTATCCTTCACTGAATACCACCGCCAGCAAGGCAAAAAGGAGACATTGTGATTCGTTCCCGGTTGTCTCAGCAGTTTTGTTTCTGTATTTTTTGCTCGGACATGTTAGGAATAACATGTTTTTAATACCAACTATCTAGTGGTATCTTTTGGATATCTTGTCTTACGTCGTTGTTCCACATCTCCATTGTGGTTGTTCTTCAATTTTTGGTAGTGTCTATCTGATTCTAAACGCCACTACCCTCATCCAAAATCCATCCCTCTTTCCCACACACTCTCTCTCTCTTTATCCACAATCAAATAAACCAACGAAAACGGACGACATTAATTTTATTTCATTTCCTTTGATGGAGTGTTTGGCCTTAATATCGATCTCGTGTTGGAGAGTTTTTTGAACTTCAAATAAGAATATTCGTTGAAACTAGAATGGATTGAGCGAGGCTGGGGTGAATTGGAAGCGAGTTGAAAAAATTGTTACGATACTAGTTCGGATGGTGTCATTTTTCGTGAGGTGGATGTAAGGCGATGTGGAGTGGGGGCGAGAGGTCCCTTTTGAACATTTGTTGATACATTAGTAATGGGAATAATGTGAAATCATTTTGGTGATGGAACACTTTGCTTGACGAAGGATACCAGGGATATTATGAACAATGTAATGCAAAAGGTTTTCATGTTAGATAGAAGCCGTGGGATGAAATCATTATTTATATTTAATTGCTTTTGGTATGGATACTTGCTAAGTAAGATTGGATTGGATAATGTCGAATGAAATGGAGTAGTAAATTGAGTTGCAGAGAAATTGGTTCAGCGATTTTATACTTCGGCTTTCTGCGGAAATTTGGGCGATTATAGCATTCTTTTTTTTTATTTTCGGAATGAATTATCCTTCGAGATGGCTTAGTCAAACCTAATGAATCGGACGACATCAATGCCAAATATAAACGATATAAAGACGAATAACGATAAACATACTTGTAGGCCAGTACAACCTGCACGGGTAATCTCTCAATAGAAGACCAACAGTTTCACGGGAAAATGCAGGAGAATACAAACGAATTGCTAAAGGATTCATTTGTATATTTCCAACTAATTTTCAGTTAGTTCTCAAATTCCTAGTTTCATATTAAAAAATTTTTCTTTTCATTGGATCAACTTAACTTTGCAATTCATACCCAGATAGTCCAGACTTATTTTCTGGAAACCTAAGCGCAACACCCAACCCTGTAAAAATATTTGTAAAACTAAAAAATTTCACTTGAATGCGCTTGCTATTCAGTTTTTGTATTTTTCCCTGACGCATGCGTTTGTTGCTTCAAAAAAACTTCAAATTTCAGTCACGTCTATCAGCTTGAATTTCATTTGAAGTTTAACGTCAAGTAAATTGGGGTTCATTTAAGAATTTATCGAATAGAGTCCTAGTCCCAGCAGAGAGACACAATGGCTAAAGAGATAGAGGGAGAGAGAAGCACATTATACCAACGGTCTTTCTTAGTTATCTTTTCCTTTTCCTCAGAGCTTTTCAACTTTTACTCGCGTGTTATCAGCCTCAAATGTAGACCCCAATGTGACACGAATACTTAACAAATCGAGAACGAGAAATAATAGTAAAATTTAGGTAAGACGTCTACATGTCGTAGTTTCCACCGATAACATTTAAATAACGATCAGCGACCTATTAAATAACAACATCGCAGCTCGAGAATAAAGACGGAAGTCAGGTTTTTTTTTGTTTTGTGTTTTTCGAATGAAAGAAAAAACCAAAATCGCTCATTCGATTGTTAGTTGAAGAATCTCATTACCTTGAAAATTTTCATTTCAGATTATAGACCCCGAAATGGTGGTATCTCTTTTCCCAATGCGTACAGCAAAAAGGAAATTCATTTGGTTGGTGGTGTAGAGTAGGCGCTTTTGGTAATTTTTGTATTATCATATTTCTAACATGCTTTAGTGGATTTTGTTGCGGCTTTTGACTGTGTAAGCGGTTTTTGGTGCGACGTGGTATTTTGATCTAATTTGGAATTCGAATTGTTCATGCTGACCGTGAACGCCATGATTGAAAGACACGTGAGTGCAATGAACACGAAAAATGAAGGTGAAAACTGGCAGCATTTGATATGGCTACTCAATGAATTTTTTTTTAAATTCTGATCCCTGGGTTTTTCCTAGAGTCTCGCCATAAAATGCAAGTTCAACAAAATTAGACGGATTTGTAGACTTTAAAGACTTGGTAGGATGAATATCAGGGTTTGATGTAATCTTTAAATATGATCTGCATGTGTGAGGTTTGGTAAAGATCGTTTCACTGATGCAGGATAGGGAAAAGATAGAATCGAGGGAATATTGATACATAAAATTATTATTTACATTATAGTATATTCCATTTGAATAAGATGGCTGCGGAAAATGGGAACGATGGGAAAGTTAATTGACCTACATATTTTTTGAGTCTTTCGTTCGATTCTCAATTTTTTACCGATTATTTTGTACGTTGCAAAGATATTGTACACTACATAACAAAGAAATAATGGTTTTTTTAAAAAGCTGTTATTAATTCAATTAAATATTATGAATTTTCATTCTTTTCATTTTTCGCATAAACTTGCCTTTATAACTTAACTAAAAACTATTGACTCCAAGCGGCTACATCAAATTTGATTGCTGCCTTTTATATCCGACCAAAGGCTTCGCTATAATAGCGTCAGCAAAAACTGCACGTGTTGCAAGAAATGTTGCGAGCTACTGAGGTGGCCGAACAAAAAAAAACAAGTCACATGAAAATGTACGGTGACGCGGTACCTTCTCGTTTCATCGCACAACAAACAAGAGAACTAGGCAACGATTACGATTACAAGGTTAAGAAAAAGGGCACGAACAACGTATGAGAAAACGAAAACGGATTCGATTCGAATTCAACGTGATTGTACTGAATTCGAGTGTTAAGAATAAGATCACCAATAATACAACAAAGCGAATTCTGTCTCGTGCTTCTTTGTTGATGTTATTGTTCATCACAGTGCAGTACAGTGGTCGAGGCATCTCTTCTCTACCTCGACCACTGGAGCTTTCAACCCCTCAGAAGGAGCAGGCTATGTAACGTGCAATCAAAGTGTTAGGAATGCACAAGCATACAACAATCCCTGTAAAGGAAGTACGCGTATTTCAAAAAACAATGATAGAAAAAAAAAAACAACGTCACACATGCGTTTTTGCGTTGTTTCTCCCCATATGAAATTACACTTTCATCTGACGTGGATTTCGTGTTTGGAATGATTTTTTTTTAATTCGGTGGCTTGCAGATTGAGTGTTTTGTGAGTCCAGGGTGGAAGAAATTTCCATTGAAACTACTCTCGATTTCATTTTTTTGGTTTCGACGGTTCGACGAAGGGGGAGAGATGCGGCCGTGGTCGACTCAAAGATTATTTGTATCTTCTCGCAGTTTTTTTCTAACCGATTTCATTTTTGCTTGGTTTCACTTGAGTTTGGTCAAGCATTTGGACTTAAAGTTTCTTGTTTTTGAATCTCGAAGAATAGTGTACCTGTCATTCTAATGGAACATACAATAACAAACAGGATTAGTACGAAAGAAAAACATTCTTGGTCAGACATGAAACGGGAGGATGAGTTGTGAATTATTGAATTTAGTTTATCTTATATAAACCTTAATTGATTTAAAAAAGGTTTAGTTGTTTCATATGGATCTTTATTTATAATTTAATAAAGTTTAAGGGATGTCGGAACAAGTTTTTGACGGCAGAATCGTTAGGCATCTGAAGGGGTACCTCAAGTCTGCATCATTGCAATGGCTTCATTTTTTTTTAAATTTGAATTTAAATCATATGCACTCTATTCATTTTTTATTGCAGTCTAATCAGCGCCAAAGATCAAAAAGCGAAAAAAACGCTAATCAAAAATATTTTTCACGTCATTAGTTCTTCATTTCAATCCAATCGTCGACCAAAGTCTAAAAGCGACAAAAATCAAATCGCATTTCTTCCCCTCCCCTCTTACCTGTTAGAGACGGGTGGGGAAGAAATCGCCCAAAATTTGAAAACGTCTTTAGGCAAAGAACAGGAGACCTAGCCCGAAGTTATGTGTCAAACGGCTCCATGCTAGGTTCTCAGGTTGACAGGGGAAGTTTTCAGTGGGTAGTCCAGAAAAATTACGAGTCTGAGAGTCCCGTACTCAGGACGTCAGTAGCCATCACCTCCGTACCATAAAAATTAAACAAGCAAAAAAGGTGGGGGAAATTCGCTTGATCGCGAACGGAACACGGTTTTGAAAATTTAAGACTTTTTGACTTTTGCCGATCATCGGATTGCAATGAAAAACTAGCACAGTATCAGCAAAGTTAAAATGAGGAAAGCATTAACAACCATTTATAACAAAAAAATAATATAGATTCATAATAGAAGACAATTTGAACTCCGATTGAATGCGAATTATTCGTCTTATTATTATCGAACATACTCTCGACAGAGGCAAACCTACTTAGACTTATACATTCACATTCTTCAGCCAAATCGCCTTCGACCGTCGCATTTACAAACCATTGTAGTTCCGCCGATTGCAACGGAAAGATAAACATATAACATTGCATCAACATATCCAGTGCCCGCAAAATTACATTAGCAGCAAATATTTAGGTATGCACTTAAATTTTTTGGTTGCTTGTGGTATATGTTTTACTTTCTTATTATTGTCATATCTGATTGGCCCGAAAGTTATCCGATATTGAAATTTTTGTTCGAAGAATAGCATTCATTCCGCATAAATACGTGGAAAATTTTGCAGAGCACAGACGAAAATTAAATCGGGTCATGCTAAAGTAAGCAAAAATTTGAAGTCGATTTATCACATTTGAGTTCTTTTATGGGTGTTTCACGCTGGTACGTAGTGTGATCAGCTTGGATTATTTATTAAAATCAATGAATAAATACAAATATTTATCGATCAGCCAATAAAACACAAAAGATAAAAGAATATTGTCATCAAGGGGTGTCAACAGTACGATTTATATGAGATGTGGTCATTATCACGCCCAAAAATATTAATACTCGATTTGATTGCGATACCTATGCTTGGAGGTCGGAGTTTGTTCGCAAATAACGCTACTATTCTGCTGCCTACAAAGGGTTTCGATCGGCTGTTTGGAAGCTCCGAAGGCAAGTGCTCGAACTGCAATTTTTGCACCTTGATCGAAGCAATCTTGCTACGAATTGTGGATAAACGTTCTAAGACCATCATAATAACCACCTAGCTTCAAACAGCATTCGTTTAATTATAAATAAATCCCTATACATTTTAGCAAACATTTATTTCCATCATCTACGAGCTGTTTACTAAACTTTGCAACAAAATCAAAGCCCTTATTGACATTTAAAATTTAATAACACTCCTGTTGTCCGCAATTCCACATTTTAAAAACATTTAAGAACAAAACATAAACATAGCATCTCAGATGTTTTTTTCACATTCACATAAACAACACATTGACTTGCAATCTCAACCGGCTGGGTAAGTTTTTACGGTCGCAAAGTTTATAAATCCAACAACAACGGAAAAACTCCCCCTTTAACCAAAACAAAAGTTATGATTGAAATCGTGTCAAATTACAAAATCAACATTGAACCAACATCCCACAGAAAATAAAAAGGCTATGTCAGGAGAGGAAGCGAAAATCTAAGGAATCGCTATAAAATATCCCATGACAGAGTGATAGAGGGAGGTAAATAAATATTTAAACATGTTCATAAATATGTACATTTTCTCCATTGTCTAGCACTGAGTGTGAGGCCGGGCAAGTTTCAAAAAACCTAAACACGTCCTGCAGGAGAAATTTTACAAACCGAGATCTACTACTAACTAACCCATCTTCTGTCATCACTAACCCATGAATGGTCACGTATTCTGATTAGTTTGCTTTGCCAATTAACAAGGCGAGCAAAGACGTTTTGGGTATTCTATCAGAGAACATAAAACGTATTTCATCACCAAGCTCAAATGTTAAGTAAAAGAACGATATGAAAATTGAGTGGACAAGTATTTGTGGTCTGAAGAGAGTGCAAAAAAATAATGGAATGAACATAGGGACCCGAAATAACGATTGGGTTAGTGGAAATTTATTTAGGATACAAACAAACAAACTAAAAATTGTCTAAGGTGAACACATTTGCTGTGCTGATGCGAATATGTTGAAAATCGTTTTGTTTACAAAAGAGTTTAAGCAACTTTGGTGATATTTAGGTCGACACTGCTAGACACCGGACATTTAAAGTGATAATTAAATTTGTAAGCAAATGTACGCTGCGGGCTGTGCAATTTATGAAAGACATTATTGCCAAATTTTTGCAAATTTGTTTCATTTCTGTATTCTAAAATGCTGTCTTTGAAAAATATTAGATTCATTAAGGCAAGATTGGTAATGCATGAATAAAATATAGGAGCATGATTTGACCAAACCATTTAATGCACCAATGAAAACCAATGTTACGACAAATATTTATCTGTTCATCACGCTTGACGTTTATCATTAGTTAATCCGAAGAACCCAATTGTAGATATGCTCGTTGGTAGTCTGACTCTAAAAGCCCAAGTTTATGCATCATTGCCTGATGCATTCAGTGACCATATCAAGGGTGCCTGAAATTTGCATCGTTGCAATCGCAAGGGTTTCGAATTTTTGAAACTATTAGACTTTGTTGATAATTGTACTGAAACGAGAAACGAGTGCGAAATAAAATTTTAAAATTAAAAAAAAGACACAAAAATACAGCCCGTTTCCAATATAATGTCAAAAAGTGGAAAGATTCGAGACAATTGGTTTGAAATTAAATACAAGAAGGATGGAGAGAGCATCATCCGAATAAAATCGAGATCTTCGTGTTTGCAACGATGAAAACCGCAAAAAGGGTACATTCTACCTCAATGGTACAAATGCAAGCTCCATTTATTTTTTGTTAAGACGGGCAAGGAACATCCAATTCATGCATTGATTTTCATCTTCTCCAGATAGATATTGAACAAACCAAAACAGAAATCTGGTTGTGTCATCTTTTTTCTCGGAATAATCAATTCCTCAAATAGCCCCGACAAGCCCCAATCAACAAGCGTGAAAATCTGGAAATCAAATTCATGTTCTCTAATTTACCGCATTCCTTGCATCCTCAAAGTAACCTTTCGTTTCAATCCATCCTTTCGTGTTCTCACCTAGTACCTTAAACAACAAACTTCAAAAGCCAACATCCATCTCTAAATTCCGATTCGCTTATTGCCTCGGGAATTATGCCCGAAACATCCTTAAACAGCTTTGATCTGTTTCATGACACGGCAAATTCCTAATAAATGCCTTAATTGATTAATACACTGATATACTCTTCTCTCACTCTTTCATCATCATTCTTTCTATTTCACAAGATCTCCAACCCCCCAAGAAGTAATTCCTGAAATTTAACGTTGGTTAAATTCATCACGTAGACATAATCGTTTGCCGGAACTAAACAGGCAAGTGTTAGAATTTGGCGAACACTTTTTCTCCCTTAGAACGCCCCTTTCGCCAGCCAGAAAACGAATCCTTCAGCGTACCAGATTCAAAGGTATCCAACCGCTTTCACAATAAGAAATCATGACGCGCATTTTACAAGTCTATTCCTCCTTTCTTTTGCTGTTGCCTGGTGGCACAACGAAACAATAAAAATTCATCACTAACACATCATAACGAATCTCCAAAAAAAGTGTTTTCACGGCTATCATATTTCCTTTGTTTTTCACGTGAAAATCTCGTTTTTTGTTTTCCTTTTCCCCACAATCATCTCATTTGACCGCACAAAAAAGGTTGTGATATGCAGAATAAAGATTTTCATTTGGATAAAAATAAATTTTCTCGTCTCCTTTTTATCATTTTATTTTATTATTTTTATTTTTTCTCTCTTAATACCCGCTCTTTCACGCTCAGTTGGGTACCTACCCTACAGCAATGTTTATTCAGTAGATCCCTTTGCAGCGGGGACAAGAAACATGATTTCAAAGTTGGTGAGGAAGAGTTCCGAACAAACAGGAAAGGAAAAAAAAAAATATTTCGTCTTCATCGCTGAGATTACAAATAATAATAATAATATCTGCGTGACCAAAAAGGAAAAGCATTCAATGTAAACAACTTCATCTTTTTTTGGTCGGTCAACCAGTGGAACGAGGATCCTAACCGTTCACATTAACGGGAAGAAATTGTTCTTATTCTCCACCGCTTGCTCATTTTCCATTGGAATACAAGGACGATTGACCCGACCGGAATGAGTTGGCCTATTTTCCTTTTGTACACATCAAGGAGCGGGACATTAGAAGTGCGTTAAAGATAGAAGACCAAGTCGGCCTCAAGAAAAAGGGATTTTATTTCATTCAAGTTCCTCTAAAAGCCCTCGTCGTAACCATCAACAGCCTCCACAATAGAAAAAGGTATCTTAATATAGAATGTATTGTGTCTTTGTTTTCATCCATTTTGTTTTGGGAGCTTTGCGAGATATAATGCGAACAGTTCGGAGAATGGGGATTGTAGGATGGGGATGTTTGTTTTGTATATACAAGAGTAGACGATTAGAGGCACATACACGTTCAGTTATACTCAATTTCCTTATAATTTCTAAGTAAACAGTAGACGACACTGTGGGACAGTTATGATGGACGTGAGAGTCCTTGGGGAATGGTTGAGTTGAATTGAGTTGACTTGAGCTGTAATGGGAATAAGCAAAGTATTGTCTTGGTAATGTTAATCAGTTAACAAGATACGATTTTAATGGATACCGTTGAGATATCTTTGACTGCATAAAATTCTCGCCCGTTTTCACTCTAGCATCTTGTGACGTTTTGTTGTTGAATAACTTGGATTGATTACAGGACACAATCAATCATCCACAATTACTTCAATTTTGTCTTTTTAGCACTCTACTAGATTTTATTTTTGTCCAATCATCGACAAACATCAAAGTGTGGATAACGGTCTCAATTTTTTTCGTGGATGATTGGACTGGTATAAAAAAAACTAGTAAATAAACCAAAATTGGGCGAAAGTTAAACAAAAAAGTCGAAATATCCAAAAACGAACAACCAAAATGCTCAAAAATTCGAGATCGCTGCAAACTTCGGGCAGCGTAAAAAAGTCAACACTCCAATCCCGACTATACATTTTGGCAAATCATAGGTGGTCTGACAAGGTTTAGTGCGTAGATCTTATTAGAATTTATCATCGCAATGAGTGTGTCGTTCGTCGAATGTTTTTTCACTTGTGTTTTCAAGTTATTCTCGAACAGACTAGAAGCTTTTATTCCAAGCGTGTATCCTTCTCGACGCAGGCTAGGAACACAACGACCAAATTTCAATCGAAATAATCACATATAATCTGGAACGGATGTGTTGTTTGCAGGTTGGATCGGGAACAACGTAAATATCTCAACAATTATTAAAACTGCAAATGAGCCTTCATCGGAAGTTCCTGCATGACTGCATAACATGATAGTTCATCTGTCCCTTCGGCTAAACTACCGAGGTTCTGCCTTTCCAGGGACAGGAACGTGGTCAGACAAAACCAAGTGATAGCGATTAAGGAGAAAGGAATTTCGCTGGAAGGAATGGTTTTCAATTTTTTCAGATTTGTGAGTTTCAACTATAGTTGCGAGTTCCATGTACGGAACGCTGTTTTTTAATCAGTAACTAAAATCTTCTGATTTAAAATTTTACGCCACTGTTGAGTACTGTGAATTCTGTCTTAAATCCATTCACATTGGTAGTGTTTCAAGGAAGGTAACGCTCTTTTAGTAGAATGGTCCTTGGTCCTGGAATGATTTCCCTTGAATCTAAATGAAATATTCAGGTGACAATGATCGCTAGTGGCTTTTGCCGAAGAAATCGGAACGACGGTCACAAATGAAATTTTTCACACCATTCTCAGCATTTTAACTTTGTCCTTTGCCGCTTTTCTAATTATTCTCAACTTGCATGGATTCCAAGCGCAGCCACCAATTTTCAATTTCGATGAATGCGACACTCCGACGACTGCAATTAATGCATGTGAAAATTTGCCGCCATCGACAGCAGACGGGAGAAAAAATGCATTAACAATTTCATGATTCACATTTTCCACAATCGACATGAGGAGCACGTTGTTCTTTCCGTGACGACTGCAATCGAGTTCTTTGACACGATTCAGGGGCATTTTCACACAGATAACTTGCAGCCGATGAAAGCATTCTCTAATCACCACGAGCCGTTTCATCGGTGATCGGCAGCTACTACGTCGAAGTTTGTTATCAATTCCTCAAAACTTTTTTAGTACGAACTACTAAAAATTTCCATAGGGCAGCACGGTGGCGATAACAAATTAACTGTCACAAAGTATTTCCTCCCTATTCAGAATAGGCTACAAGCTAGCAAAACAGAAATAGAAAATTCACCTTGTTCCGCTACTTCGTCGACATCCGTATAAAATCCAAATGGGAAATTTGCACCTGTGCAATAGTCGGCGGTGGCACTGTTAACGGGAAAATTTACATACGACGAGTGCATGTTCTATGTGAATGCAAGCGAGACGCGATTTTCTCCATTCGCACCGCACACCGAGCATCGGCTGCTGAGGAAAACGGCGTCGATAAACACAAAAAATTGAACTTCAGTACACACACGCCGGTTGTCCTTGGATTTTCGTTTTCGTTCCGGCCGCGACAGATGCCAGATGATGACAATTGGCAGCAAAAGCCTTGAGCCGTGGCTACGTCACGGGAACGTCAAAAGGCGGTGAACAGGTTACAGGGTGATTCCGCTCCGCGCACTCGAAGCAACACAAATCATTCGAAACTTTCCTCGCAACCAGCAAACATTTTGTTGCGGGAAAAATTTATCCAAACACTTGAGCCGCAACGGGCATGGTGAGCGTCGAATCAACTTTCAATTTCACAATTTATTCGGACGAATCCCAGCCAAGGAGTGAACAATGTTTTTGTTCGGCAACTAGCACTTGAATTGACAATAGCAGCGACGATAAACAGATATGCAAAGGCTGAATGGCAGCAAAACAAGGAGCTATGCAAACACCGACCAAGCGACCAGCGAGTCTCGAATCAAAACACAACAAAACGAACCAACGGCAAAAGGTCGTCAGCAAGCACCGCGCGCGATCGGGCCCTACTTCTGCTTTTCCTTCTTTTCTTCGTGTCGCCACTATTGCACAAAATACACAACGTAGGGTAGGTAAGGGTCACGTTCACTGCGACGTCATCAATGGTAGCGTCGTAGTCAACGTCAGGATGCCAACGACAGCCAGGGGAGCGCGATGAAAACAAACCGCACACAGGTAGGTTGGAAGGTAGGCAGCGCTCAGAGGACAGACCGGATTGGTAGCACAACAGCCAGACGAGTGAGTGGTACGGGAAGCTCCTTACGTGGCAAGCAAGGATTCTTGCATCCGCTACAGGAGGGCTGTCGTTCAGCCCAACGATAAATCCCACAGGCTTCGCTGCACCGTGCACTAGATGCGGGAGCGCACAAAGTTTTCGCCGGCAAGAAGGACGAACTGGCTGAGCAGAGTGGCCTGCACGGAATATCCTAGACGGGAAATAGTTTGACGGCTGTAATTATGTTTCCATACACTCACACCCGGTCGGCCTGCTATTTTTAAACACAAACTTTAGGACGGGTTCGCAACGGAATGGGACGAGAGGAGGACAATTAGCCGGCACTCGGCATTTTCGGTTCCTCGAAGCACTTCTCGTTCCCTACGCAGCACTTTCCGCTGTCGTGAATTTCGTACACTACTCTGACACTCCTGGCACTGAATCACGCAAAGGACTCCAATTGTACGTCTGGGCCTTGCACCAACTGCTAACTAGACGCGAGCCTTCTGACCTTCCACTCACTGTCCAATTCGACTGGGTTCGATTCACAACTCAAAACTCCGCCGTACACGCTCCACTAGCGCAACTTTCTCGCCACATCAATTTTCTATCTGAACCCGAATTCCAATGACACTTGACCACTTGCGGTTCTTCTGTTTGATCCTCTTTCACTCGGAATGCAGCGCCGCGAGCAAAATCATAGTCAACTCGCTGAAATGTGAAATTTACTACGGAAATCGGAAAACGACAGAAAAACAGAACCATTCACTACCGTGGACAAACAAACACTAAATCAAAAAAATGTCAGTGTCAGAGCAGAAGAAAAGAAACGCCAAACAGCCGAAGCCCAAGAGCAGCCAAAGAACTCAACTACGGCGGCGCAAGCTCAATGAATTCGATTCAAAAGTCGACCGCCACACACCGCTCACACAACCACACCACGCGCTCACCTACAGCGCCGTTGTAGTGGTGCCGAGTCCGCCAGTGTGCGCCGCCCGAGTTGGTGTGTGCCGGCCAAGAATTTCTGTTTTGAAAACTTCATGTTTACACGCGAGCACGTCGCCAGGCGTCCATGGACCCATAGCCGAACCAACGGGGTCGGACGGCCGACGGGCGGCGAATCGCAATTGGAAAGCGTAAGTAGGCAAGTATGGAAATATGTAATCGGAATCGGTCGACCGTGGCGCACTATCAATGGAAAGCACCACTGGGGTTGGTAGGCCCAGGCGGCTCCGGAGGTGGCCTACCGCGTCGCACTGGGCCAAGCTGCAAACGTGAGGTAGGTTGGACGCCGCAGCCGGAGAGGAAGACGCTCCACGAGCCGGCGATCTGAACACGCACCACCCAGGCGAAAGGTGTGCAGCGCCAAGGATGTCGTCGTCGCATCCTTTTCGGCAAGTTTCAATTTCAGTTGGCCCAAGAAAAGGAGCTTGGAACGCTTGCTGCAACCCGTTCCCATCCTACTTCAGTCGGCGGAACGATGGCGAAGCTGTGCCAAGCGCCAACACCTTCCTCGACTGCGCTTCGTCTTAAAATTTGCCTCGAAGACTCGCTGAAGTGGACAAATCATGCATCACTTCCGGTATCGAGTGTGGAGGAATCGCTGGGAAATTGTTACGGGACCAATAGAGGAAACTCATTACCTTATACTCAATCCCAATTAAAATGCCATAACTGGCAAATGTGCACATTTGGATGCGTTCAAAGTCAGCAGTCAATCTCATCGAGCTGCCACAGAGTACAGACGTGCGTTAAGTTTAGATAAACAGTCAAGAGGATCCCTTTTTTGTGCTACAGCAAGGTACCTATCCTGACTGAAATGCGTTGTTTGTGGTTTGATTGCTGGAAGGAATTCTTTTGCACACAACAGGTGTGTTCATGTATCCTGATCAGTACAATTTAGCCGAGAACCCTCGCGGAAACTCAGTTCTGACGAAGTGTCACGTTGTTGTTATCAGATCCTAATTGATCAGATGCCCTCGAACTACAGCTAAATTTCATGTCAGCTTTAATTTGACGTAAAGTTTCAATTTTGAAGACAGCTACATGATTTTCTGAATCTTTTGGCATACTGCAAAGGGAAAAGGGAATATTGTGACGAGTTACGGCACAAGAGTTTCCCTGGAGACGCCCTGTTTCATTGAATCTTTTACTCTTTGGAGCGGAGTTCTTCCATTTGAAGTGACAGTTCATCTGTCATTAATACAAGAATGAACATCGAACAAAGTGCAAATTTCGGCAAAGGCACGGGGAAATTGATGAACCAAGTGCGTGGTAATAATTGTTTATACCGTGTCCGAGCTGATAAGTGTTACAAACGTGTTATAAAAATCGTTGTGAAGTCCTAAATGATGACCAGCATTGATTTTCCCAGCGAAACCTGCCACAGTCGAAATTCTACAGTCGGTACAGAGCAAGACAACTAATGCGTTGTTTCATCACACTTCAGCCAAAATCTTCACAAATAAGGATAGAAATGAAATTGGACAGATGAAAAATATCGTTTTTTGAGAGAACGTTTGCTTGCCATAACCACAGCTCAGCTGCACACAGGCCGAAAAGGCGACTCTAACAGCACCGAGGCGACTTGCTTAAGACAAAGATAGCAGAAGTAGATTTTTATTTGTATAGAAACCTTATGCAAAAGCCTTGAGAGAGGTTTAACGCAAAAATGGAGGAAATTTATCAATCCAAATACAGCTCCACCTAATTAGGCCGAATACCGTAGATTTGGAGTTTATTCGAAGCATTAGCGCTGTGGGTTCTTGTGCTGTGCCGAAACTTTGGCACAGAGGTTTGTTCTACAGGTTTTCTTCCCAAGATGTGGTTTGCCCTTCACATCGTGACTGGCGATCAAAATTTGACTAGAATCGAACATTTGAAAGACATAATCAAGTAGATTAAGAAGACGAAAAACTTTCTTAGTAGAATGCTTACTGGTGATGTAACGATATTCCCAATACGAGCAACAAATCAAGTGATGTAGATCCATTAACTGCTTCTACAGAGAAGTAGTCAGAAATAACGATTTCATCACACTTCATAAGCACCTTGGTCAAAATGCGTCGAAAAGTGTTTCAAAATCTGTCGCCAGGTATGACAATGTCAGGCTTCGAAGTGGAATTGGCTGTCTTGCTAGGCTTTGCGTTTGGCCTTTCCCGGTTAGAGTGATATGACGTTAAATTGAAAAGTGACGATATGATGCAATAAAATGTTTTTGTTATATCCTTAGAAGAGCTTCCAAGCATCTGCTGCGTGCACTTCACAAAGGAACGGACTTCCTAGATTCCGTATCATACCCTCGGTCTGCAGACGCAGAGAATTGGCGCGTTGAGTCACTCGTGTAGATTTTGCCTGTTTTTGTGTTTGTCAAGAATATTGATCAAAATTTATTGATCGAATTGATTCGTAAGCAATTAACGAAAATAAAAAGGTACTACAGGTAATTAATATACTGGGCAGACACACTGCGAAACATCAAGCTGTTTTGTTCAACCTTCTCATGAACATTCTCAAAAAAGCCTTGAACTGCAGAATCACACGAAACGCCAGGAAGTCAGCACTTTTTGTAACTCTTTTCTTCTTCATAACTTCAAAAAGGACTGATGTTACGTTTGGATAGGAAACCCATTGGCTTTCACTTTTCTCCTCCAAGTCAAATATGTTAGCGGTTTACGCTAAGTAGGCCTAGTGAAGCTAAGGAGTAAAACGCCGTGTTTCAGCTCTAAACAACTCCAAAATTGGTTCAGCCCTTGATCTTATTGAAACAATATTTTCAATGAGATTTATCGAGGCTATCACCAACCTTCCTACCCTTTAAGTAGTAACGACTAAATGTTATTATGCACCAATGTTTGCTTGGTGGAAGGAAGTCTTTATGGGGCTGAAATAAGGTAAAGCGCTCGAGCTGCTCCGAGCTCAGACGGCAGTGGTAATTCCTGACGAAGCCTGACATGCTTCCTAAGCCGCAAACATGGTTTTGGTGGCTGCAAGCTAGATAGGGCTTGTGCATCCTATGAAACTTGCGCCCTATCTGAGAAGTAGAAGGACATTTATCATTAGGAACGCCTTTCGTTACAAGTAACACAAAATACATAACTTCTTACTCCTGTCCGAACAAATCACACTATCTTTAACCCCTATCCGATTCCATAAGATAATTTTTATGGTAAATAGTTTGCAATGCTACTAGTTTCAGTTAGAAATAAAAATCCTTGCAACAAAGGATTAATGATCCCTTTAATTATTACGACAAATGCAATACAGCAGAGTGACCGCGATGCGATTGCTGCATTGGGATTGTAATGTTTCCCATTTAAAGAATTTCGTTGGCTCATTTTTTATTTCCACCAAGGACATCTATACAGACAGGGAAGTGATCAGAGCGATCACCTTCTGTGTCTCGAGTTCCAGTGGACTGGTTAGAAGTGATGCATTTTTAACGGTAACGAAGGTTACGCGTGATATTGTCCAAAGCACCTTCTCGAGAAACTTGGATCTCGAAGCTAAGTGGCTCTAACCCATATTAGGTCGAAGCTTCTGAAAGAGGACTCTCAGTGCGGTAGAAACAGGAAACTCTTCATGAACTCTTTTGCAAGTGGGTTCATTTCTAAGCTGTTATTCATTGTCGAAAGTCTTCGATTAATTTAGCTTTATTCAAAAAGAACTGAGAGAGGTTTTGAAGCAATGTCCGTGTATACAACGCGGCCTTGGGATTCTGACGCGCCATCTCGTAGTCGAAGGCCCTTCCATGTACAATCCAAATATCAAAATTCGGCCATTTAAACCTTAAATAAGTCATCATTAGAATAAAAATTCATTTGTCGCCTATCCCAAAGGCAGAGCAATTAGCCGTGCCTATTTATTTAACATTTGTCACTGATTCATGTGTCATAGGTCCAACACGTGTTTCAGATTTCAATCCATTCCTCGTGGCTCCACCAAAAATATAGCTGGCAGCATTTATCATAATAATTATATTATTCTCTGAACGAATTAACCGAAATAAATGATTCCCCACTGGAATTGTCGCATAACAAGGATAATATGCCAATAATTTCGTTTAGTATGATACAGGCAAAATTGTCCACATTAGATTTTTTTTTGTTTTCGTATCATTACACATGCGAAGGATATGCGTTTGCATTGTAACTGGGGGTTAATGTTTCGTGTTGAAAACATTTGACCGATATAGTGATGTAGAGTTATAGGAGCAGGAGGCTTGTAGGCTAGGCCAACAAAATTACACACACCATTACGATGGGTTGATGCACGTTTAAGTTGTTCTATCGTGGAGCAAAGGCTCCAAATTATTAAGGATATAAATGAAAATGTGACACGGTTGAGTTGGGAATAGGAGAGGATTTGTCCGATTTGTTGGCTACAATTAAAACGTAAAATATTTAAAGGTAATTCCTTTAGGGATTTAGGATGGTCCGAACAGCGAATAATTCTAGAATGGTTTGTTTAGTACACCAATAAATAATTCCTGGAAGATGATGCATCATACAAAAAGTTTAAATTTAAATTTATTCGAGGGGCAGAGCCATAAATAAAATGCAAAAATTTAATGAAATGGTAAAATATCATCTTGGATTTGTTGTGTCAGAACCGTTGCTGTGCTCCCTCCCATTCATTGCTGGTTTTCGAGGGAATAAGGCTCAATTGGCAATGCAGACACGAACAGGAAACAGGCGCCGAGGGCGGAAGCACAAAAAGTTCGAAACTACAGCGGCAAAAAGGAAGAAGGCAAAGCGACTCATATCGAAAGTCATAAGCTTCTTGTTGTGCTGGAAATCTAAACTGGCAACTTTATGTCCTTCAAGAGTTTGGGAGTCTTCCAGACATTGATTTTCCCATCCACAACGAGTGTGAGCAGTACCTAAAGCAAATTATGTATCTCCTTTCCCGCAACATTGAACTATGATCTCCGACGGAAACTCCGCCATGGATCGCATTCCAATGATGATTGCATAATGCAAAACATCTCGTTGTGCAATTCTACATTTCCTCGGCGGTGCTATCAGGGCGCTTAGGGATCGCATGTTGATTATACATTATTTGACTCCCCATCGCTCCAATCCGATCCAGGCGCTCTATCACTTCCCCCCACACATGTACTTATAACAATTATAGTACATTTCATATTAACATTCAGTGCAGCAACCAAAGGAACAACTAATGAGAAGCAGACTTGGCTAACGATAATGTGCATCATGCTCGGTCCCGCACATGTGTGTCAGCCATTCCCATATCCATTATATACTCGTTCTCATACGTTCAACACGAGACTTCAGCCATGCCAATTTCACTTACAAATGATTTCAAATCGCCGGACTATGCAATTTTTCTCATTATTATTTCATTTCTATTTACCGCATACTCGTGCATGGCATATGTGAAAGGCGCACATCCCATATGAATGTGAAAATGCCGGATAAAAGGAAAAGTTTCCATACATCATCGTTCTCGTCGTTCTCATTCACATGTGTGTATCGTATGTGCATCTAATTGCTATTACATATGTGCATTCGTATATCAAAATAATGGATATGGTTTGATGCCGTTGCATGTGTTGGTCAGCGAGTGCATCTTCATATCATGTGAGTCGGCGCAACGCGGCCCCATTGTATTGCATGTGTGTACATATTACAGGCAATGCATTTACACAGTCCATGTATGTTACATACGAGTTGCAACGTCCGTCGAACAAAACAGATGATGACGACGATGTGAGGGCCAAGTTGAAGATCGCAATTGCACCACCATTCACGGGTGTTTCAGCACAGTGTTGCCAAACTAATGTGAAACCAGTTGGATTTGTAGTATTCATTGTACTATAATTCGTACATAAGGACATAAACATTCGCTCAGAACATTCTTGAGCGAACATACGAGTATGTAATAATCAAAGACAGTAAAGTTCATATGATTAGATGCAGAGGATCCTGTCACTTCGATACAAGAATATTTTCAAACAGTGCCAAAATAGCCGCAAAGGGCAAGTAAGCCTCAAATTTATAAACTCGGAAGCAACGAATCTTAGACGAGCGAAACAGAATCTAGATGCTAGCGAATGACACATACCCTGGAATCCCATAAAAATTCCAATAATTCTTATATGTTTGTATTATTGCTCATTGAAATTTGAAAGTACTGCGAGTAAACTTTTGGTCTGCTTTAGAAAAAAAATTTTGCATTGTAACGTAATGTAATACAATGACATTTGGTTCCGGTGGTTTCATGTGACGGTTGACGTCACATGAAACGTCACATGTTGACGGTTTCTTTATTGTTTATAGACAATGGTTCCAACGTTTCAGGAATGCTGATTTGAATGTTGAAGGCCATCTTTTTATCAATAAAACTCTAAGATGAACACTTGGAAGAAGTGCTCGGTGAGGATTCGAGGCAAATGTAAAAGGAGTTTGAATGACTCAACAAGAACTTCTCGTACGATTAGACGTCTTCAAAGACCGTAAGGATACTCTGGAATTTTCTCAACAAAAATCAAATAACTTAGCTGTAACCGGTCAATCATTGCTATTAACATCTTAAAATCAAGATCAAAGCCGATTATTCATGATTTACAGGCCACGCTCTGCTCCAGCTAGGACCAAGAGAAATATGATTATGAAATATGACCTAGTACAAGTGTAAATTAAATCACTGTCTATTATTTAGGGGAAAAAAAATTTAATCGAGCTTTGCATTGCGAGAAATACAGACTTAATACGATCAAAATGACAAAAGGAAAATAAAGTTAGACTTTTGTGTTTAGGAAGTTATTAATTGAAGTTCGTTTGGTTGTTGCCGCAGGCCAAAATTAATTCTGTGTTGCTTGGGTCCTCCGGGCCTTGCTTGGTTGGTTTCGAGGACGCGTTTCGGCTGTATACAGCCATCTTCAGCTCGATGGCTGTATACAGCCGAAACGCGTCCTCGAAACCAACCAAGCAAGGCCGGGGAGACCCAAGGAACACAGAAATTATTAATTGTTTCCTTTTGATCCTCAGATTATATTTATAAAAAGGGACTGCCAACATAACAACAGAAAAAGAACTTTTTTCTAAGAAAAATAATTGGAAACAGCCAAGTAGGATATTCGGCCTCACCCGGTGTATTCTTCGGTCATGGTCACGGTAAAGCATGATCGGGGGGATTAAATTGTTTCACAGGAATTCGCTCTTATTTAGGATCGTGTAATTAGATTTGTTTACAGAAGGGACTCGAAAACTGCCTTAGAGACCTAAAGCAAGTAGTAAACGGCGATGCGCAATACCTTTATGAATCTTTATGAATCCGAGCATTCATGTAGTACTGGAATCAATGAAAATCGACCACAAATCGATAAAAACCTTATTGACAATAAACAAAAGGTAAGCAAAACTTTTAGTACCAAACTTTTTCGAAGCACATTTAACAAAATAGATACGAAAATGTGTAAATAAATTTTTTTATAACTTCATTTGAACATTCACAAGCCTGCGTTGGCATAATTTTTCCCTATTGAAGCGAATGTTTCAAAGCAATCCTAAAAGAAGTTGAAGGAGGAGGAAAAGTGCAAGATTCTCTACTTCCTGAAGCGCCGTTCTCAAAGCCCGTTTTCCTAAGCTAGATCTGAAATTTTATTTTCGAAATTGTCTAGCACATTCGTCGCATTCATTCAAATCATGCGTTGTCAAACAGATGTTTTTATGAGCAGAGTTTTCAATTTGAAAACAGCTCTTAATTGCAGGAGACTGACAAAGTCTACAACTCTACAAATTCAATCTAATTCGAGCCATCTAAGATGAGCTCATAGTATCCCTCTTCAACAAAAGGGAAAACATCTCACTACCTAGGTGCTTACTTCAATCGTAGATTTTTACTTCTAGTTATTCATTTGGTTTTAATTAGCATATCCTGACGTTAGCGTTAGTTCATTTTTTTCCTCTTCTCAAGACTTATTATGGAACGCTTCACCATCTCAAATCAGGCATTTTTCAGTCTTAAGTTTTTCTCAGATTATCACATTTTCGTGGTAATTACTAAACTAAACTAATTTCGGTCATTTTGGACGTTTCTGATTCCTATGGAAGATCTGATACTTGCTATATTCTGCTATTGCTTTTTCTATCTCTTTCTGCTAAAAGCTGCAGGGGAGTGGTTTTGCTGTTCTGTACATTTATCAATATGTCCAGAGTGAATTAAATAAACAAAAAAATTCAAAAAAAGAATGGCTAACGCAGATCTGCTTATAAAAGGGCGGAGGATACCTTGTTCTTCAACGAATAATTTAAGACCAAATGGAAAATCATGGTAAGTCTGGTCGTTTCATTTGCGTCGCGTTTCACATTTTCGAGGTGGATTTGGAGGAATTAGATTATGAATAACAAGGGTCCGATTCGACAACCCTTATCGTAATTTTCATTGTCATCCAACCAAACCAAACAGCGAAGCAAGAAGCAAAAACCCACTACCCGACTGCTTTGGCTTATAGATGTGGACATACGTGTACGGCGTTGCCACATTATAAGCATTCGATAGAGAAATGCATTTGATGACTACATGCAACACAGATGCATCTTTTATCAAAAAACACCAGCGGAAGAGACGAAAGATTGTGTTAGCTTGGTCCTGGCATCCATTAATCCGGCGTTCAAGTGATATATAGTATGCTAAAAGAGTGGAATAGCGAATGCAATACTATGTGTATCAACCACTGCATCGGCACGGTGGTGGCTCTTCTGCGATAACTTTTTCCCTGTTGTTTGATGATGACTTCCTCATGCATTAGATACGAAACACTCGGCGCTCTAATGGAACGCAACGTTTATAGTCTTGCGAACGGGAAATGCAATCGAATACGAGATTGTTAGTTGTCTGGTCCACATATGATACCACATTCATGGTTGCTTGCTTGCTTTCTTGCATGCAGGTTTCGTATGTTTTATATGAGGCTAAGATATTTCTTGTTGGAAATGTCGTTTCGAAGGATGAGAGTGTGGAGCTAAAGCCGATAACGATACTACCAAGGGAGAAATGAAGACATTAGTTACACATTTGCGTGCATGTGTGTCAATTAGAAATTTCACTGAAGACCCAGTCTAATGTGAGAGCAGGTGATCGTGAGGAAAATATTAGCGCATAGATCAGGATGCGATGGCAAGAGTTGATGGCAATGAAATAGTTTCGTTCGAATATTACAGACTATTTCATGCTAGTATTATTGTATTCGAGTACACGCATTGTATTCGCTAAGGCTGAAAGGACGTAGGGACAGTTACTAAACGATTGCCAAATTAACATCTTACCTTGTGTATTCATAGAGAATGTGTGGCGCCGCGGGCCACTAACAAAAACGTCAAATACTTGTTACGAAGCGTATTGCCCTTCCGGACTAATGCCTCTCTCCTGTACGATTAAATTTTATTAGTAGTACGCTCTCTACTGAGAACAAAGAAAGGAGACTGAAAGGTTTAGCCCAGTTGCAGATAAGCTATCGAACCGCTCTCACAACGGAGAATATTCCTGCTATACAGTGAGGGGAAAGTTTCAATTTCTCTATTTCGCTTTTTTCGCAGGAGCTCAGTATTTTTAAGATGACAACGTGGATAAGTTTGCGTAAAGTTCTTGATTTGAAGGTCTGTAAGATCTTTGCATCGAGCTTTTGTAAACATAGCTTTTGGAGCAGTGTGATGTCGATTCAGGATTCGGGAAAATAATAACGTTTTCGGATGACGCGCGTTTCTGACTCAATGGATTCGAGAATAAGCAATACCGCAGGATTAGAACTTAAAACCATCCACCCTTTCACAAACCACTTCTTTAGAATGAGAAAATCATTGTGTGCTCACGGCGACACTTGCTTGGATGAAAATCAAAATGGAACAAAGGTAACCGTAAATGATAACCACAACAGAAATATATTGCTAGCACAGACTGAAGGCTATCTACATAAGCGGTATTTAGATCGTGCGATTTCACATCCCTACACGTTTTTCTATTAGGTTTTTTTGATATCGTGTGCTAATGATAGTAAGCCAAGAGTGGTTCGTGGTTTTACATGAAGTATTCAACGATCCATTTAAAAATTTACCATACGATATGCAATAGTAGGAGAAAATTTGACATCAAGACTGCATACAGAAGTGAATGTTATCAATTGTTTTTTTTTTTAAATAATCAAAAACGTCACATATTTCGTGCTGATAGCTATCTATTTTTAGGTTATGGTTAAATGCGATCAGTGGACTTTATAAGGATGCCTGTACTACTTGAATACAAGGAACATAGGATGGCGGCTACATGAGCTTCGTATTCATTGCATTTAGTTGATAAGCGTTTTTTGCTGATCCTTTTTGAGAAGAAATAAAAAAAAAACAATTATTATTGACTAAAGATTAAATAAAGTATACAAACTTATTACTTTTGGTGTATTGTCTCCAAAAGTGGATTGCAGAAGTTTGTTAGGGCGCTTTTATTCTATCCTGAAGTGATTTTCTACTGTGCAAGTTGAAGAACTTGGTAGTGTTTCCACCTGGTTCTCCGCATTGCGGAGTGCTTAACTTAATAATATCCACCTGTTTGTTGAAAATCCATTTTCAATATCAAATCTTTGTCATCTTTTACAAGAAATATTCCTGTAAAATCTATTTTTCATACTTTTACTAAAAGCGGAACCAGGATCTTACAGAGAGAGAGAGAGTCAGTAACATGGAGGGAGAAAGATTTATTTGGAATCCAATCAAATAGCCGCGGGGCCAACGGTAAACATGTTAAAAATCCTCTATCCAAATATTGTGTCAGCAATATTTGAGTTTCCAATTTTCACCCTGAACTTATTTAAACAATTGCAATTTCGCACGGCCATATCTTGCGAATCATAAGGAAATATAAAACTTGAGCACTACAACACGCGCCGAAAAAAAGAAGATAAATCCTCACCATTCGAACTAACTCGCCAGAAATAATTCGTGACCATGTTGACTTTTCGCATTTGTTCTGTGTGTTTAATTTTTTTAAATGGGGTCAAGACTATAAAGCGATCTTCAAATTTCTTCCTACGCACCGTAAAGAAAAATTACTTTGCCAAAAAAAAAAAGCTTTCAACAGTTTTCCTTCAGTTTTTCAATTTCTTTTCATTTTATTATTCGCAATGAGCTGGGGGTAACCAACGATAGATTGATGTATTTCCTCCTCATTACTCGTGTACTTGTCGAATTGTGAAACGAATGTCTGACTTGTCCAATTCATCGAAATTGGCTTCTTGAAATTTAACGCCTGGTTTCGTCCAAGCACCACAAGCAATTCGCGAAAAACGCAGAGAAAGTCTTTCTCTTTTTGCCGGCGGTGTCTGCTCCAATACCATTTGCGTTGAAGCTGCATGGCGTATCGTAGTTTCACGACCGTGTCAACAAGAAATTGCTGGTCCACATACCACATGACATACTAGACGACCTATACGACTGTGATTCTGTAGTATGTAGTACTTTCACTTGAGTCTTGTATGGATTTGCCGCATCCGCGGTGACCGAGAACAAGCTAAAGTTCAGTTTATGTTAGATAACTTACAAGACTTGCATGTGTGTGATCGAGACAGGCAAGCACACGATGGCTGAAGGTAGACGGAATGGGAGACATAAAAGCTTGTAAATTCCGATTGGTAGTTGGATGGCCGGCAGGCAATAAGGATATGAGTTGCTGGAAATCAGGCTGTCTATCTACACATGTATATCTTTTGTTGAGGTGCCTGCATAATGCCAGTTTAATTCATTAACACGCATGGTAATATGAAACAAAATTATAAAGGATGGTCAACAAAGTCTTAATTACTTTTAATCTGAATCGTCATTAGTTAGTCCCGTACTCACTGTGTCCTTTTTCATCTAAAACTTCAAAATTATTAGAATGCCTTTTAAAATTTCATCAGAGACTGACTTACTTAAGCCTTTTACCTCAAGGGCGCCAATTCGGAATTCTAAATTACAATAATAAATATTTGTTGCAACAGTGAAACTTATCAACACTTTACAATCAGAAATACAACCAAAAGTGTGCATGAGGCACCAACAACAAATATGCGAAGAAACAAGGCTCATTGTACTTAAAGGAAGTGCGAGAGAAGTTGATTGTACCCAGCATGATAATAATTCAACATTAAATTAATTTTTATAGCTTTCGAGTGTTACTGAAACCATAAAACAAAATTTCCCCACGCAGTGTTTCAGCTAAGCAAACACACAATCCAGGAATCATTGGAAATGAGAAAAGTGCTAAATGCTTATCATGCATTATGCATGAACGGCTTTCCTATAAAAATCCAGCATAAAACATTATTTGCAAGTCATTAGAACGTGTCACAAAAAACACAACTCTCGCCGTTGTGCAACATCGAAAATAAGACATCTTCGAAAAACCATCAGGGCGAATGGAGAGTATCAGTAAATTGTGATCAGTATCAGTAACACACGATGCTGATAAAGTCATATGTGATGTTGTGTAAATTCTGCTATGCGAAAAACAACCTTCGCACATACAAAACATGTGTGTACAGTACAATCGACCTAAATAATGCTAGCAATGACCTTAATTTGGTTATTCGCACCGTTCAGTTGGGCTTATTTTGTTTTGTTGGCTGATAGCAACTTTGTATGAAAGGCACCGTCGACTTCAAATAGTCTATTCATATGTGAGCTTTTACTTGGGCACGCATAGAATCAGCGATTGCTAGTCATATTTTGTTTCATAAATTTATTATGTATAAATACAAAGGTAGATATTTGTTGAAACGTTTTCCACTGAATATTTTCAGTTGCTGCCGATTACAACTTATGCGACTACATTTATTGTATATCATCTGGACTGAAGACTAAAAACAAAAGATCTATACAATTCCTTAACATAGAGCACACAATTTCTTCGCTCATCACTTGGCTTTCCAAAATGTGATCAACCATTTGGTATATGCGACAGTAGAGTCAATCGCTTTTTATTCAATTAATGCAAATCATTCCTTGACGATCGTTTGAATTATGAGGTTCCAGTTTGTTGCAAACTGGAACCTCATAATTCTGTGCCAAAACATTAACCTTAAAAAAAAAGCTGGCCGACCGCTCCATGCAATGCGGTCACCAGGATCCTTGAAAATGTATAAGGTATCAGCTGGATACTGTAATGTGGTTCTGATGGTAATATGGAAATGCACCACGTTTTTGCCGGACTTTTTCATGGACTACCAAAAGGCTTCTAGATGTCTCTAGTTTTTTAATATTTTTAAGAGGATGCCCAGAGCCCTGATAGCCGCTTGTGTTCGGGTGTTGTCATGAGAAAATACAAAGCCTCTGCTATCAATCAATCCAGTATGATTTTTTGACTTGGTTGTGATGTGTGGTTAGTTGCTGACAGTGGAACTCAATTGCTTATGACGATTTCCTCCCAATCCTAGCAAATACAGAACACAACCCAAAGGACGTCAATCTTGGCTTTCCTCTTTATTCTCCTAATTGAACTACTTTTCATTGGCAGCTATCAAATTCTTATGAATTGAGTCGGTTTTGTTCCGTTTCAATAGTCATACATGCGCTGACTAAGCCAATCGATTTCCCCAGTCAGTTGATGCGGGATCCGAAAATCAAGCGTTTTTGTGCACCAAACCTTATACAAATCAATCAAAACCATTTATTGGCCAATGTTTAGTTGTTTTGTTTTTTCAGTATTATCACGAGTAATTTATCATTAAACATTATTGCATTTGATAAAGCATCTTGACCTAAAACATCATAATATTTGCCTGACGGTTATGCAGCATTTTCGCCCTTGTTAATTAAATCATAGTGTTTAAGTTTTTACTTGTTATCAATATAGTCAATACAAACAATAGAAAATTTGACACGGTCGTCGCAGTACAAAACTGTCACCATCATAATTATAGCTTTAAATGTCATCTTTTGAAAGCATGCCAACATGACACAACTGATTAATGTTGCCTGATGTACAACATCTTCCAGTAAATTATCCCCAAAGCTATATATTTGGAGAAAGGATGTGAAATAGTAGGACCCTGGTTGGAAATAACATACTATTTTTTTAATATGTACAACTGATCTCATAGAATATCACTTACCGACTGAAATATACTATTTTATATGTTAGATGGAATTCTGACTCACCAAATAATTTTAAGCCATGAATAGCACTCACCTGTAAATAAAAGTAGAAAAAAAAATATGAACAATGAGTTAATGCCAATGATAGACTAATTTATTTTAATTTTATTTAATTTTTAATTTCTGCTTAGATACTTTGCAAAGGCCAAGGATACTTTCTAAGGACATATGCTTGAGTTATTTTTTAATTTTGTGAATAGCCAAAACTGCACCGGGGTGCAGGATTTTCTTAACGGTTCTTCTTCTTACACATATGAGTTAGACACGAAAAATACTAAAAAAAAAAATCAAAGAAATAAACTAAATAAATATTATTTGGAGGTGAAATCAACTTTATTTTAACTGCTTCGCATGTTATTTCACTCTGGCAAAAGGTTCATTCAAATGAGGCCGCCTTCAATTTAAATATTTTTTATTTCAAATTTCTCTGATGAGAAGCTCGTGAATTTTATACATTCAAGTAAATATGTAAAATGCCTAGCGTTGACAACACAAAACTTCCATTGCCCTTCACTACTAAATTTCACTTTATTGTGGCCTGTGAATTTATTATTTTCAATCTGGGACCTACCAAGTTTCCGCACAGCTGGCAGCAAGGACAGGAATATTTTATATGCTACATATGAATAAATGAATGTAGCACATTGACTGCATATGATATACACAACAATATACTCATCTATTTATATATTTGTGCTCCTAATCCCCTTATCACGTTGATTCAAGGTCCATTTGATGATATAGGGTTGGAAAAATTTAGATACTATATTTGTGCTTAAGAAAAATTTTCACATTTCCAAGATATATGAGATGAAAATGAAAGTGTTCTCTGTTTGATCTATGGAGTTGATAATATTTATTTTGTTGCGTGCGACTGATATGAAAAGCAGTGAACTTTTTAGTTCTGGTGGATGTGTGGGGAAAAAGTTGTTATGTTAGAAATGTGAAAAGATGAGGCAATGTTTGTTTGCAGATAAAGAGATTAATGTTTTTTTTTTTGAAAAAAGTTTCAACATGTTTTTAAAGGTTTTTGAAATTTCCTCTGCTTTCAACTTCAAACCCACAATATACATATACAGAAAAAACGCAAAAAAATCGACGAAAAATAAAACCTACATATTAAATTTCATTAATTCAAATCACAATAAAGATGCTTACACAGGATTGACCTCATTTAAAGAATATATGGATATATATATAGGATATGGCTGATGTCGGAGAATGATGTCGGAGCTCCTTTTAATCTGCTAGAATTAAGAACAGTGATTTCATCTTAGTCAGCTTTCGCTTACTAAGCAAGAAACAACTTAAAAGTAAGATTGCCATCGGAAAGGTTCGCGTTCTGTTAGGAAAGGATACCGCGTAATTCTTGGCTAACTTTAAATTCAAATTTCCTTTTGACAAGGCAGTAGGCGCACAGTCTTTTCTCCGGCGGAAAAATGCACCACTAGTAGAGAAAATCGTGTGCTTTTCGCAGAATTTCCTGAGCCTATATACACCTTTTGTACACAAGCCAATTTTTTAAAGTGTTCTCCTGATATTCAATGGCCTGCGAAACTCCCAGTATACGTACCCATCTCTCTATTGTCAAATCCAAACATTAGCTTGAAGCTGCTCCACGTCAAAGCTGTCCAAGAAGAACCTCAATGTTTGAAGCCTGGTAAGTCTTCTCCAGGCCATTTTTTAAGGCGTGTAAGAATGAGATTCATTCTCTGAAAGGTTTAGGATCCGTCGAAATACAGTCGGCGCTTCCTTGTTCGGTCATTAGTTAGTTTGCTAATTACGTTTGATTACTGCGTGTTACGCAGAGAATATAATTCATGCAATTTGTGTGCGGTTAAGTTTAAGATTTTCTTTGAGCTTGAAAATATCAGCATTGGGATTCGATCATGTAGGCATAAAAAGTTTTCTTTTCCGTATCAATGAAAACATATGATTGCCGAAAAAATCTTCAAACAATTTTGTCTAGCAATTGAATTCTATTTTCAACATTTCCTCTTACGAATTGTCAACAGGAAGCCTCATAGTCACGCTGAGCAAGACTTTGGCAATATTCCCAATAATCAGTCATAGTTTTTGCTATCAAATAAAAGCGGATGTTCAAGGCGAATCTCAAGATGTAACCCTAACCCAAATATCAACTGCAACTTCCAAAACACATCCATTGACATTCAATACACTTTTTTTTTGTTTTTTCGTCTCCCCACATGACCTCTAAATATTTGCCCAATAAACGAGACACTATCTAATTTCGGAGTGCAAATAACAAAATTCGGTAATTGATACAGTAACATGTAGCCTTGGATCCGAATCACGCTTAATCAGCAATTCATGCTGCACCAGCAAATCCTGCATCCGTAGACGCGAGGGACCCAATTTGAGGCAAACAAAGAAGTTAACGTGCGCTTGCTGCAACAGCATTTCAATTGAAACCGCACAAAGAGTTAGCAAGACAAATAAAGCTCATGCGAAACCCGCATTGTTCCACTAGTGTTCCTCCCTCTTATCACTGTGCGCTAAAAACTTTCCTTGCAGTTTAGATAACATGGCGAATAAGTTGAATTTCGATTTCTTTCGAATTCGAACGAGCCCGCCTCGCTTTCGTCGCAAAAAACGAGTTCAAGCTGCGATAAACTTGGCCTAAAAACAACCCAAGAACAGAAATGACAGTGAAAATAATTAAATAAATAAATGCTAAAAAATCAACGAGACCAAAAGAAAATGAATGAGGCGGCGACGAAGAAAAAAGAGAGCAATCGAGTCGCGCCAAAGAAAATCTTTTTATCGTACCCTTGACCTACAACAGCAGTTCGGCTGCGTCGTCTACGATTTGAATGATAGCGTTTGATATCAAGCGATTTTTTACATATGGAGCTCGAGGACATACAAGTGGAAGTGATCAGCGTAGTATTGGGACTATTCGAGTTGATCATTTGGGTCAATAGACCGTAATACTCTGGGGGAGACGAAACATGTGTTATCAGTTCGAATGGAGTGTTATCAGGAGGCTGGGCGGGAAGGGACGGGAAGGGAGGAGCGAGGGCGAAAGCATGCACTTTGCTTGCTCAACTGCTGCATTTTTCTAATCTAAATGTTGGCTGCAAATAAACACATGAAGGTCTTATCATTTTCAGCAGACGAGCAAACAAGTCGAAATTCGAGTGGAGCGCTGGGGATGAGGGGGTGCATTCCACTCGGTCGTCTGATGCGCTACTACGCAGTTAGGCAATAATTTTGCTGACGTTCGACACGAGTCGTTGCCCCAATAATCAGCAGTGCACACAAGTGAGGACTAATAATAAACAACCCCACGATGAACTAATGCAGCGTTGCAACGGTTCTGCCAGCCACCGAAGGGGTGACCGCGCAAACACTTTATCGCGCAATCACTTGATTAACCTTTCAGACGCTGACGCTTATCAAACGATCAGATCCTGTGTGTGGGATCTGAGCAGCGTTTGATGGTACCCAAGTGTCTAGATAACCCGCAGCCAAAGATCAAGTGCAGTCGTCACGAAATCTCGCAGATGCTAGTGGACCAGAGTCCTCAACACTCCCAAATCATTCCGACCCGAACTATTATTCAATTGAAGTCTAACCAGATAATGGCTGTGATCGTGTCAAGGTCGACGGTGCGCATTGTCTTCCAATTGTTATTTGGTGGACCTGTAGTTCCCAGATGTCCTACGCCATGGCTAGCGACGCGATCCTTGAAATCAATCCCAAACGGTCAAGGACTGTTTTGAAGCCCACTTGGTATTTGATCAATTGATGGGAATGTTCCGTGAAAAGTTGAGCGAGATCATGACTAAAGGATGTGCAGCATTTCTGGACCAAAGATCAGCTGCATTTTTGCACCCTTGCCAGAATTTCACTTTCAAGCTTTCAGCGATCTTCGTTTGCGCGGAACATTAGCCTGGCACTGGGCCAGTCTTCCTCGCACAGATCGCTTGCATTTTGGCAACTTTTCACCTCAGCAACGCCGCGAAAGCCGCTTGCTCAATTCTACCTTTAGATCACCAGATCTGCGCTATTAGTAGTCATGCATGATCATCCTCTGCACCCTCGATTGCATCTTCTAACTGTTCGAGCCTGCACGAGTGCCATCTTGATCGTGATTATCGATTGCGCGAAAGCATTTCCACTTTCAAGTTCTGTGCCACCATGGTCTGCTTCTGCTGAATGAAAATAATTTATCTTGTTACGAAAGAGCACATTGAACTATTTCTTCGATGCATGTCTCGCAGTTACGTAGTACTAGCCGTCAGTTTTTCTGCGTTTTTCCGTTTTTGTCATTTGTTTTTTTTTTTTTTTTGTTGGTGACGATGTTGGTGGAACTGATGTTCGAAGCTTTTCACAACGTTTGAATGGACGTTTGCGCCCACTTTATCAGCAGAATGACAAAAAAAAAAATGGTATTGACATTGGCTTTGATGTCATGCTTGAATATACGAGCAGAGGCGTCCGGAATTGCTTCAAGTGATTTGCATTTTTTTTCTTGATTTTATTTATAATATTTTTTACTTTATTTTTTTGATTATGCATTAAGCCATTTTGCTGATCGTGTCAATTAGAAGCGTACATATGTGGATTCAATTGAAGATCGGCACGGATCGGCGCACAACGTGGGCAACCTACTCTTTTCTCTGGGACGCATATGGCGGTCGGGACATGGCTACAACACAAATACAGCACAAATGGCTGATGGCATTGCCTCAGTTGACTTTTGTTGACTTTTTCGCCCCAACAGTTGAGCGTTTGAGCTGAATCATGGCGTAAATAAACTGCGATAACCTTGAATTGAATAGATGAATGATCTCACAGGGGCGATGATTTGATAAACTTATGCAATTGGTGAAACTAGGTAATCTGCATGTGTCGCGTTATTCGGCCAATTCGACGGAATTTTTACGAGGTGGATGCGTGAGGCTCCATTGATGAATGAGAGGCAGAAAGCACACAATAATTTGATTAAGGAAAAACCATATGGCCAAAAAATGCAGGGAATTTCGGTACTGCGGAATGCGTCTTGATTTCAGCAATGTACGCCAATGAGGGTGGGTAGGTTTGGAGGGAAAAAATGAGTTAGTGGGTGGCACTAAAGCTAATATTTCCAATACTTCTCCTTCTTTGGACGGAGTGCCTTTGTATTTTTGAGTCGCATATCTATCCCCCTACGGTTTTGCGAAGAGTTTCTCGACTTAATAAGAGTCCACGAACTGCAACTGATGAAAGCTTGTCTTCTTCTGGTGCAATCTAGATACCCTCGAATGACTCACTTCTTCATCTAGTGTTGCCGTTGTCACTGCCGAAAATTTCGATAGATGGGAGAAATTCTTTCCCAAACTGGACGAACGAGATAAGCCCATACGACCGAAACCTTTAAATTTCAATACGTTGCAGAGCTGAGCATACTGATCAAGAAATCATACTGAGCATACTCTGTATGGAAAACTCAACAAATGGAAAAATAGACAATGAGTTACGAAGAATGAGTTTATGTTCTAAAAATACGAAGAATGAGTTTATGTTCTAAACTAGAAATTAATTAATTATAGAAACGGTTTGTTTATATATATGCGCTTCAAACCTTGGTTTAACAACAGCGGGATGAGGAGGTCTGGTGTCCCGAAACGAAGCCTCTCGACCCTAAATACAGACGATTATCGGTGTCCAAAAGCATTTAAGTACACACTCCAGTTTCTATCAACAAGTTATGTTCCTAGATCCCTGCTCTTTTTTAATCGTTACTTGATCCAGTGAGCTACAGACACCCCCTGAGTTTGAAAGGTTCTTACAAATATGAATATTTCGACAAGACCACCTTTTTCTCACCATATTTAATGAGCATTGTTGAGTTTAGGAAAGTTAATGGCATTAAATAATTAATCAATTTAAGCATTCACTCATCAAAGTAACCCGTTTCATTCGAAAACGTCTCTTTTCTATAAGAACATGAACAATGGCTTTTGAGTAAGAATTTTGCATTATATTATAGAAGAAGTCGCACTGTCCTTCTATGGTGTCACAAACGGCAAATATATTGGGTATTTGACATACATCATTCTTTCTCTCTCTCTCTCCCCCCATTTTCTCTACAGATTCCTATATCCTCGTCAACAATCCGAAATTAAAGCGTTATTAACCCTTCACATTAATATATTTTGCAGAACCTCTGCAGACATTTGCAAACTGTCTTATTAAAATACTTCTTGGTCATGTGGCCAATCATCGAAAACTTCCACGTCCTTCGAATGACACGACTTATATTTTCTTCAATTTAGTTATGTCATTTTCATAACACCGATCACCTAAAATAGGTGATCGGCACCGTATATTCACCTATTCTAATCTTCCTTCCAGTCATAATTCAGTCAACTCACAGAGCTCAACCGGTGAGTTCTTCTTTACTGGACAGAAGGACTGCGAATCAATTGCAGAATGAACAGTTGACGTGGAATTTTCAATCAATTTCTTTAGATGTGCTGGTCTTTTGGTGAATCGAATACGCAATAAATTTGTTCGAAAACTTATTCGAATTCCACTTAACCCTGACTCTGCTAACTTGCCAAAAGAACACCGAAATTTGCGACGCCTTTGTTTGCGCACCAATCAGATGATATCTAGAATTATATTTGAAATGTCTAGTGCTTCGTGGTTTACAGGGAGAACAAATACAATACAAATAAATAAATAGATTGTATAAATCTAATTAGCACTATTATATGAATTTATCTTTGTAACAAATGAATTACGTAAAATACACTTGCAACGAAAGTGGTGAAAACGACTCGAATGAAGAAGTGGTTCGCTTTTCGATTGGAATAATTTTTGTGCCTTAAATCCTCATCTGCGCGCCGCAAGTGTCAATTTTACGCGTCCAGCTAGGTCAATCGCATTAGTTCATAGCCTCCCGTTCGATATACCGCTTTCCAGGATACGGCAAGACTACACTTCTTCTGTCTAGTACCACCATATGTCCCCGTTCTTTAGTCAGGTCCACTAGGTGTCCTCTCTCTTCAACACTGCGTTGATGTCCGAGATTTCTTCTTTGGAGTTTTATATATAGAATTTTACTTCTGTATAATTGGAAGAGCCCAATGGCGTTCGCGCGAAAAATCCACGTCTTACGTTTCCAATTAAAACTTATTCATATTCTTTTTCACTAAGATCACGTTCTCAATTTTTTTGTGGTTGCAGAATAAAATTTTGTTGTGATTTGTTAAAAAGATGTCCACCATTTCCCAGCTCGCACGGGAAAATAAATTATTTATCGTGAACATTTCAATGTGAGAAAATAAAATACCTTCCTTGGAATTGTCCGTAGTTAGTCTCCAAGCACGCGAATGTTGCCGCTCCAACTTGAGATCAGTAGTTATGGTTCGCAGTCAGAAGAGAGGACAGATCAACACAGTGTGGGGGTTGGACCATACTTTGCGTTCCTGAAAGGGCATTAAAAGCAAGAGTCGTACTTAATTCGAAATAGAAACAAAGCATATGGCTCCGCTTGATCCTGTTTCGCCAGCTACTACAATTTCTGCAACATCGAGGGAGTTTAATTGGTGTGTTATCTGGAAAAGGGGTAGACTATTACACGTTCGTACAATGCAGTGAAATTCAGGAGATTGCTGGAAGCTACCAAGCAAAAATGGTAGGTATCACGTGGATGTTGAAGTGACGATTTATCAAGAAAAAGCACCAGAACACAAAGCCAAAATCATGATAGCTGAAACTTCGGAATTGGGTATGGAATTGCTTGAGCACCAGATTTTTCTCCACATCCGGCCCTCGACCATTTGAAAATCTTACCCTGTCTTGAGTGGCTATTCCAGGGTACGAAATTCGATGATCATAGCGAGGTATTTATCGAAGTTTTGGGCAACTCAAGATGAAGATCTTGTCGAAACTACTTTTCGCAGGAGGTAAACTAAATTTTATGAACAGTTTTCCTTAAAATATTAAATTTCAATTGATTAATCATGTCATCATTCCTTGAGTGTGTCATATTTGCTAAAATACCGAAGAGCAAATCAGTTGGTTACTAATCTAACATAAGTTTGGGTTTCCTTTGCTTTTCAATATTTTTCTATCGTATCTGTGGTTTGGATCTGGAACTGGTGAACAGGATTCATATATAATCATAAGTTTGACGACTTAAATAATCTATTATAACATCCAAATATAAGTTAGATCACAACTTCTGTCAATTGCGATTTTCAAACAAGGATTAATTATAAATCAAAATATTTTTACTATGATCATATTGAAGTCTGACTACAATCTAATCGCAACCCGACTGGGAATCACCGAAAGATCAATATTCGTCTCAAGTGTTGAAAACAACAGTTGAGTTGCTATAACTCAAGTTTTTGGTGATCAAGATCCTATTTATATAGTAACAAACCTTCTGCGATATTGCATTACAGCACTAAATAAATATTTATCGTCAAAAATACTTTACAAATATTGTCCAAAAGTCTGAGTTGACTGAATATTTAAATATACAACATATATGTACATGACACGCTTGTATATTCTTGTCTAAGTAAGTCAGAATGCACTTTCTTGTCTGTTAATTCATTCCATCCCCGATCATCCCCAGTCGCTTTAACTCGAGCGCATACTACCAGGCAAAACGTCTGAAAAATTTACTTTTTTAAAGCTGATCCACATGAAATGTACTAAGAAATGAAATTCAAAAAAAAAAAAAAAAAAACTCATGTACTATTGTACATATGTACAATACTCTGATGCATGTATGGATGGATAAATGTATATACGTACGTTACCGTACCTACACGATCTATTTGACCCAGTACAAGATAAACCGGAGAAAGTAGCGAAATCATTAGGCAACATAAACGAAAATGATTTGACGATAAGACATTCTTGATATGTGTTGAGATATGATCCATTCGATTGGAATGAGATCACATGTACGAAACACGTGTAATCAATTATCACAATTGTAGAAAGTGAAATTTTTCAGTTGAATGGCTCGTAAATTTTCTTGGAAAAAAAAAACATAAAACAAGAAACAGTTGACGTTGGAAAAGGGCAGCAATGATATATTCACATACCAATTTGAACAAAAAGTCAGTGAGACATGTCAAATTTTTATCATGTAAGAAGAAAATTGTCTTCTGAGAAATAAATTTATTAAATTCAATTCAATTGACTCGCACTGTCTCGCAATAAATGTTAGCAGTTTTACGTGTATCTCAACAAAGTTAAAGTCATTCCGAACATGAAAATTTCTTAAATAGTAATTTTTAACGTAATAACGGGTCCAAAAGATCGCGGGATAAAGGATGAAGAGCAAGAAATAAGTCTCAAAATTTTTTTCTCTTCTTACTATTTTTCCCCTAGCGCTATTATGTATATTAGATCTTTCAATTATTTTTAATTATACTATATTATTCGAAACAAAATATTTTATCTGATTCGTTTTAACAGATCCAAAGTCTCTTTTAACTGTGTCGCTTTTTTGGTGGCCTGAAGTTAGTCCATGGGAGCTAAACCTAGGCTACCCAAGTTCTTCCAAGATTTCGAAACCCACCTTTCATAGGCTGCCATAGCCTTTTGCGTGCGGGAACATAATCTTGCAAGCATCCATTTGGTAGATTTTCCCTGGTTTTTTCCCGCACAGCATTTCGCAGAAGTTCTAGTTCAAATTACAGTTGCTCTCTTTTGAAGTCTTTGAAGTCAATAAGAACGATTCCTGCTGTATTCCAGAAAATAGTGCGAGATTACTTAAACTCTGTGGACTCGGACTGATAATATTCTCAGATTTTTTTGTTTTTGAAAAACTGCATGCTTGTTGTTAGCACAGAGAACCAAAAACACATAATAGGATTCAACTCGCCCCTATTTATGATGTGGCGCGAATACTCCCAGCAACCGCCTTTGAGATGTCAAGATGACTATGTAGGATGCTCGAAATGTGAGTAGGCCCATCATTTCAGCCAGTTTCCTCATCTTTAAATCGGCATCTCCTTTTTTTAAAATTTGACTCCGTTTTTTGACGTGGTTGCGATTCAGGCTACCTCTCAACCGAATTCCTGCTTTGCTTAAAGAGGTTTGTTACTTATGAAACATGTGTTACCAGGACAAGGATTCTTAAAACAGGAGAACTTTTTTAAAAAAAATCTAAGAAGGTTTTGTTGGTAAAATTTTATTCTAGGTCGACTTGTACCTTGAACCGTATGTTCGTAGACGATGGCCTGATTTTTAAAATATTTTTTAATCTCTTTTGAACTTTATTTTAATAATGCTTATGCTATTCAAATGACAATAATAGTACACGTCGTATTTAGGCTGGAATAGTATCATGAAGACTAGAGTGTCCGGGTGTACAAAAAGTTTATATGCTTCACCTTATGCGAATGTTGCTTATTTCAGGTATATACGACTGTTTTCCAGATTAATTTACACGAAATCTATCTTTTCCACATTGGGTATCAGGGATCAAGTCAACATTCCTTTAAACGTTGAATTTCTAATGTACTAAGTTAAAATGGTGAGGAAGGATACAATAGAACCATTCACGATTCCGTAAGCACCGTTAGCTCAAGAAAGCCCGTTTTCAAAAGGGACATAAAATTATTGACTGGCTTCGAATGTAAATGGGTCCCTTTGAGGATCAACGGTGTTGATATTTATTGTGGTCGTGTTGTCAATATTAACAGGATTTAGTTCGGATCAAATGTGATCGTACGATTCATTAAAAATAATATGTTCTTATAATTGAAAATGAAACCAAGCGATACGCTCCATACATTTTAGGGTATTTGTGCCCGTCGCGCCAAAGAAAAAACGTCATCTGGACACTGTATTGGCAGATCTTGTCAAGGAATAGTACAATCTTTGTACCCCAATTATTTTTGTTTTATAAGGATAGGATGTGCATATTTCAACTGGGACGTTGAATGACTTTTTTAACTTTTGAAGCTTCTGCAGATCAGTCATGGCAAGGTCCATGCTAAAGAAACGTTTCTCCGGAACATACTGAAGCAAGGGACTCATAAAATAGAGACCAGTCAACAAAAAATTATTGACTACCAAAAACGAGTATGTGACACGATCGTCGTCCTGTTTTGTTCGATAATAATGCATATCAATAAATTAGAAGGAAATAAGACTTAGCGACTAATTGACGAACTTCTATAATAAAATTTAAAGTTCAGCTCCAAAGGTGAAGAAGACTCCAAGATATGAAAAAAAGGCTATGATTTTGGGAACTGCATACATCTCTTCCGACTGTTAAGCTTTGGCCGTGTGCAGCATTGATTTCACATTCTCCAAACATCTCCAAAACTCACGACAATCCTTATAAATTTCAATAGCACTAATGATATGCGCAAAATTCCAAAAGTAAAAAATAATGGAATTTCACAAAACTCGAAAATATCCATCTCTAGTGTGATCATGACATTCTCGTCAATGTTACTAGGGTGCAAGGTGAAGAGTCATTTTTCGTACCAACCACATATTCATATCCATAAACGTTCATGCAAATCTATATATCTTCTATCCTACATTCATTCTCAACGCTCAACAAGCGACGAGTATGCAAATTGGGTTTTTTTTCTTGAGCTCACCAATTGAAAGGTGAAAAAGAAGCAAGAAAACATAAAATAGCAATACAAAATATAAAGACAACCGCGAGGAGTACAGAGGAAGACCACTTCAAACCTCATTGGTAGTGAAGCAACAGCAGCAACAACACCAACAACAAAAGCAATAAAACGCCACCGGCTTGGCTGCACTTGTTGAAGTCTTTTCTGTATGCGAATCGGCAACGATTATCGTCCGGTGATTGTAACAGGTAAGCGGAAGCTGTGCAAAATTATTCCATGCACAAACCAATACAGTCAGATAATTATTGGGTTGGGATTTTTCGAAAAAACTTGCTTATAAGTCTCGTACGTATGGATGCATATGTGTATCGTTAATAAGTGTACGAATTTGTTAGACGCACACAATTAAAGATACACTTGTATAGGAAACGTGTTGGGATTTTTTCTTGTAAATCCAGGTGCCACTTGTCTACGTTGCGTATCTTCTAGAAGTCATGGCAGATATGCTTGGCATGAGTATCTGGCTGAGTAGAGGAAAGGAGGTAGCGAAAGTATTGTATTGATCATATATAATCAGAAGTGGAAAGATGATAAGTCCGTGATACCATAAGAATAAGAAGGCTGATGCATAATCGTAGGCTTTTGAACGTAACGCTTTGCCCATCCCAAACGCTAAAAAATCTAAAAAAATTTAGCTGGCTAGATCAATTTGAGAAAAATGAACAATTCCAGAGACTATTTTGTGGATATGACAGTAAAAAGGTACCTAAAATAACTATCAAACCTCACAAATATGCGTAATAAGACCAAATACTTGTTAGACAAACTCTGTAATTAGGTTGTTCATAATTGTACCAGGATGTAGTGCACAGAGTACAGACTCGGAAATCACAACTGTAAATACTGAGCAGTATTTTGTACCAACAAAAGGGTTTTGTACCAATAAAACCCTTGGTCTTGCAAATCGCACGGTTCCTGATGTAGCGCCAACAGAATAATCCTCAAGAATAAGCCTTCCTTTATTGGTTTGAGTTAGAGTTTCGACAAACCTCGTCATCGTCGTGGTGGTGACAAGTAAATCTCCTCTCCTGAAGGATTTTTGTATACCTCCTCATTATACGTATGACGTTGTTGATTACTATTATTATCACTAGAAATTGTATTGTAATAATTTTAACTATTTTTACAACAGTTATTGTCATTTATTAAATTACTTATTTATTGCTTTACTTTTTCTTAAGACATTCAAATTTTCTTAAGTAATTCTCTTCTCCCCTAAGTTAAAAACGTTGCCCGAAGAATACTACGCTCTAGGGTAGCATTTAGACAATTTTTTGTTTCAATATATTCGAGCAAACATGGCATCACACACTAGAAGAAAATAGTAACTATTTTTATTTTCTGTGTGTGGGTAAGGACTGTGTTTCGCTTCTTCAAGATTGTTTTCAGTATAGTAACTCGAATACGATACCGAAAACATTGAAGATACAGGTGGATGTATGTAGGTATTTATGTAAAGGTAGATTGGCTCGTTGTAGATGATTATGTAGCACAATCCGATTTGGTTTGATTTATCAGTGTATGCCATGTTAGACTTGACACGCTTTTTTCTTCTCCTTCTCAATCTACATTCATCATAAAACTGTTCCTTTCCTAGGTTGCTGCAAGACATACCATATTGCGTATAGTGTTGAGCTGTTGGGTCTGCAGCGCGGCTATGAAAACGTGAAAAAATTGAATAGATGCTAAGATTAGATGCAATGGCTACTTTTGTAAGAAAACATGGCGAGATCGAGAGAGTTGAATGATGGGAGGTACAACTTATCGCTGAGACCATTCTCTTTTTCTACGATCTCTTTTGCTGGTTTTCCCAGTGTCGTTTCGTTCCTGATAAGTGGCGTTGGGCATGTTAAAAAGGCAGAGAAACTTTTAGCTGAAATT
Source organism: Stratiomys singularior (assembly GCA_954870665.1). Classification (NCBI taxonomy): domain Eukaryota; kingdom Metazoa; phylum Arthropoda; class Insecta; order Diptera; family Stratiomyidae; genus Stratiomys; species Stratiomys singularior. Next base: position 2,949,484 of record OX940881.1, on the reverse strand, counting down.
GTCTGGAACATTTAATTTTACTTTGATGTTGCGAATTTGCATAGTTGCCGTTCTTAAACGCTCAATCAACTTCACTTTTGCAATCCGCAGGCAGATTTTTCAATGTGTCTAATTTCGTCATTTTCATCGAGGTTTCAGGCAATGTTCACTTCAACCGTGACGTGGAAAAGCTGTCTCTAGTGTGAGTGTCTATGAAAATAAAAATTAAAAAAAAAACCTATTTCAATAAAGGAGAGTTTTGGTTTTTCTGGTTCTCTCTCGATTCTCTGTCATTCTCTGCCGATTCTCACACGATTCACTGGACATAATACATAAGCTTTCCCTGATATCCATAAACTTCCGAGCCCTATTTGCGACATGACAAGTATAAAATGTATACTGCCCTACTTTCAATTTAAAGACTAATTAAATAGATCACCTATCCCCAGGTGGGAGCTCTAGTTAGGCCCAAGAAATCATTAAATGCGTCGCTTGCAAGTGGATTAAGATTTGATTCTTCAGAACAAGGAAATCAATCATCAAACTTTCCATGCAAATATTGGGAAAAACAGTGACGTATTTCCGGCGAAAAGCTTCTGACTTAAAACTGAAAAGCAGCTGATTGTCTTCACTGTTCACCAGATTGTGAAGCTAAATAAGAGTTCTCCGGACTTTATTTTGGCCTTACAGTGACAATGCATTAGAGTCTATGGTTCTTATTCTGATTTCACACTACATTGAAGCTTAACACAAATAACACTCATTAAACTCATTCACTCAAAATTTTGCTACAGACCCAAAACAACTGTACTAAATACCAGTAGTGTTCGAACCGGGAATCTTCTGTTCTGAAAGCAAGTGCTCTAATCGCTGCAGATATAAACATTATTTTTGGTTTCCAAACTCAACCATGATTAGTTTGACCTAAGATTCAGCTAAAGAGAGAACGTGAAACGGGTTCTACAGGGATTCAGGGAGGAGGGCGCATGGCGGAGCTGCAAAATTATATAGGTTAAATCCACAATTCGCTGGACGCTCTTGCAGAAAAGCATGTATATCAAGCTAGGTTACAAAATCGAATCTCATCAAAGTTCATGACTTCAGTGGAAATTCTACGTTTGAGCAGAAAGTATGATTTTGAGCGAAAGCTAGTAATGGAAAAGAGATTCGATCAACACAGAGGTACGTCAGTGTACATTATGATTTTGAATGGTGAACCTCGATAGTGCAATCCAAATCTGCGAAATCTTTCACAGCGAGTCCACTGTGTAACGCGATTGTTTGGATTGATCCACGTCTAGTTTAGCGAGAATTATGGAATGTACGGAAACTGATACCAGAATGGATGAGGGAGGTTTATTGAATACAGTAGGTTGAGTATACTTCTGTCGGTACGTACTCCGGATATAGAGCACTCAAAGACAATATGCTGAAGGAACCATATATTTGATTCAGGAGTTGCATGCCATGTCTTTAAAATCATATTGAAAAACTAATAGATACCGATTGAGATATGTTCACCGAAGCTTTGCCTATGAACCGAGTAGGTATGCGCACTAATGTTTATTCTATCCTGGATTAAATTTATACTCAAATCCAATCCTATGATCCGTATACTCTAATCATTCGTTTCCATAAGGAAATCAACTTTCGAAAAAAGCATGTTAACCATCACTTCAGCGTTCATTCTTCTCCATCTTTTCGTTCTTCGGTTGCAATCTCGTGGGGAAGTGAAGTGTTGTGCTGGGAGAACAAGTAACCAAAATACAAATTCCTAGTTTTTTTCTCACACATTCAAACCTTACACACAAGTCAAGTCAACAAGAAGATGGAGCGCACAGGTCGACTAGTCACCTGAAGTTGAACTTGGTTTTTACTTTCATGAAACATTATTTCGTTGTAGCCGCTTCGTATCTTTTTTTTCTTTTGTGGAACTGCTTCCATCTACAAGACATGTTGCGGATGGTACTGTTGAGTTTTCAAAGTTAAATTTATTTTTGTTGTTGGTATATTTCTGTTTTGTATCGTCTGATCTCTGATGTTGTGTTCCTCGTGCGCAGACTGCTGCTGTTTTGTATCTCCGCCGACTATCTATTGTCGACTATCTGCCTGTATTCCATATATAGAGTGCGTACATACTTTTTCCACGTTTTCCTGTGGATTAACTTTTTTTTATATTTTTACCTCAGCTTCGCTGTTTTTATAGTGTTTCTATTTTTTAGCTTTTGCTCTCCCATTTCTACTGCATGCATATCGTTCGACTGATGGTTCTATTGTTTGAAAACGTAATTTCCAGATACATATGGAGCTGAGCCATATCACGAAAAGTAAAATGAAAAACAGATAGAAAAAAAAGTTTGTGAGAAGACACGCTAAAGGTTCGATGGCAGGGTAAGGAGGTGTGACGAGACGAGGTAACCTGAGGTAATAATGATGACGAAAGAGTGAAAAAAAAAGTAAAATGAAATCCCGACTATCATTATCACTGATGTGAAAAAAATGAAAATTTGTTAGCACATGCATAAAATGTTTTGGGATAATGGAAAGGAATGTTAATAAGAGTGAGAACTTTAGTACATGGGTGTATTGTGCATGGAACATTGCGGATTTTACTGGCTATTCGATGGAATAATACAATGGGCATGGGATTTCGTTGATAATTTAGTATTTGTTCATGTTGCCATTAGAGTAATTGGATTGATTGTATGCCAGCAACATTATTTATTAATTAGAAAATTACTCTAGTAATTATATGAGGTACGAAAATTTTCTTTTTGGGAAACTTTTCTTGAATATTTTCTCAAACAAGTCGCTGATTTGTATTTAATGATACATCGAACTTTAAATCGATCAAAAGTAATTACAAAGATTGAAATTTGTTTCGAAACTATATTTCATTGCGCTAGGAACGTTATCCTTCAAAGCTGACAGCTTAATAACCAATGAAAATCCAACGAGTTCCTTGCGATACTATCTACAATTGTTAATAGTTGTCCAGAAATAACGATCGACGCTTGGATAAATCTACAAAATCAACTATAAACTACATTGACAATTGCATTTTTTACTTTTGCCTTGATAAATAGTGTTTGCCATACGAAACGTCAGATTTTTTCAACTGTCGCAATCGTAGCACTGATCAAAAAATCATTGCCAACTCTGGCCTGAAGATCGTGCCTCCTCATTTGCTTGAGTAAGTCGAAGGCAGAAACAGAAAACACGGTCAAATTTGCAACAAAAAGAAATGTGGTTCGATTCGACAATATGCTATCTAATAACTGAGCGAATTTTGGCGTTTGAGCTGCTTGAACATTCTTCTTTCTCCCAGACCTAGTCCAAGTGACTTTTCTTTGTTCTCTAATTCCAAAACTGAGCTCGGGAGAAAGTAACATTGATAAACAATGAGAAAAGGTTGATTACTATTCTTTAGCCCTATTCCGAAGAGTTCAATAGATGGAAGCTTTGTATAAGAAAGGAATGTAGAATAACAAGGAGGCTATGAGAAAAAAATAAACACAACGGCAAGGAAAACATTTTATTAACTTTTTAGACCACGCTTGAGTTTTATTGTGAATTTAATTTGGATGACGAACGTGTGGCGATCAAATTGAATTCTTGAGTTGTGACCTGTGCAAGCTAATCAGCGAATTCGGCAAGTTCACAAGATGATTAATAATTTGTATTGCAAATTCAAGTAAACCTTGCAAGTAACCAAAGATATGAGCGGATTTACCATCACAATTTCAACAAAAACCTCTTTATTTAAAAAAAAAGAGGTCGCATCGCTATGATGTGGTTTAATTTTTTGTGAAGATTTTCGTCGATAAGGGTAGGTTGTGCATCGTAGTAAAGAATTTTCGATTATTTGGCGTAATGCGAGCAGAGAGCAATTGAACTTCATTCTGGAAAGCGACAATTCGTTGAAAATCTATGGCTGTGAAAGAAAGCGAAACTTTGCGCCGCGCAATGTGTATTCAACATACACTATGGGCAGGCTCGTACAAGTGTCACCCCAAATGCCTTTTCCATGACTTTTTCAATTACCACCTTGACTTCTTATCTGTTTGAAAAATGTTTCAAGTACGTTGTAACGATGATTAATTGCGAAAAAGCAAACACAATTCTCAATTCTCACATTATACGACCAGCAATTTTCCGCTCATCTTGTTCACATAAATCATCATCAAAGCTTTTGAATTATCTCTCTCACTTTTTTTATTCGAAAATCTATAGACCTCATAAACTACATATATTCGCATTTATCCCACGACCTTGTTAGTCACAACACCCGTCCGACTGCATGAGGAGTATTTGCGCGTATAAAGTGAACTTAATTACAGAATATCTTCCAATGCCGTAAAGCTCTTTTGCGTGGATTTTCTCGGAAATAAATCGCAAATGCGTATGAATCACGTCGAGTATGAACTCAATTTTCAGATCATTTTTCGCTGCGATAGAAGAATCGTAGGAAATTATTTAGCTGGAATTTGGCAAGTTGAGCCTGATTTAGCTGATTGTTCCGCGTAATTCCACAAATCGTCTTCCTTATCAAAGGAAGTTATATATTCAAGAGAAGTGCCATCCTCTGTTTTTCCGAAGAGAAGTCTATTCATGCTTTCCTTAGGCCATTGGAAAATTTCTCCTACTAAAAAACTACACACGGATCTAACGTGCAGACCTACAAACACACATAATTCAGCGCCAAGTAAACATTACATTGACCTCATTTACAATCGAAGTCGAAATAAAATAAAAAATTTTGAACATTGATCCCAATCTCATTGTCTCGGAAAAATTAGAAATAGGTTGCTGTTATATTTATCTTTATCATTTTCAAATATTTTCGCATTTTCCGGCACTCGTCAGAATGCAATTGGGCGGCAAAAAAGCAAGAGAACAAGGTTAAAAATGTTGCCCTGACCAAAATATCTAGAATTTGGGGAATTGATTTATGAAACAAACAACAAACAAGGTGGAAAAAATAAACTTATACCTTCGAGAAAAATGTCGTATTTTATGAGGCTGGTTATTGCGATACTTTGGGGGCGGTAGCTAGTTCGCTTCTTTGATCTCAACTACGACTTTGATACAGCTGTAAAAGCACTTTATCAAATCACGTGAACAGTATCCTAGTGGCATAGATTAAGTGCGAAACCAACGATTTTTTTTAATTTCAGGAGCGCTGCTACTAAATAAAGATCAAGTTCTACCATTTATCTGTCCACAAGTTTTTTTGCAAGCTTTTTCATTTGGACTTATTAGCTGTACAGTAAACATTTTGGTGGAAAATGAGGGAACAAAATTATAGGAAGGAAATTATTACGGTTTGTGGTGTATACGATTGTCAGCGAGTCTGAAAGTTTCTACAAGAGTTGCTGCCAAAATTCTGTCGTCAATTGTATACGATGACTTCTTAACATATCACTAATGAACATGCATGTATGCTTGGACTTTGTTAATGTTTGCAGATTTGTTATCCGGAAGCAGTTGCTCCCTAGCAGCTGATCACCAATAGGGCAACGGCCTGTCCATCAACATTTCCTCTGCACGTAAGTGAAACCGAACATTTCTGACCGGCCTGTGGTCGGGGACATTGTTAAGGATAATCAAAGACTACAAAAATCAGCAATCGAAGTTAGAATTTTCTTCAGGGAGTGCGTTGAAATTGTATGGATTGGAAACGAGTGGAAATCTTTCAATTCAGATGAACGACCGAGAAATAAATTGAAAATGTATATCCTTCCCCGCCGATAACATCGCCAGCCGGTAAGACAATCTGTTAATCTGTTAAGTTACGAGACAAGGTGCCATGAAAATTTTAATGAACTTTTATGGGAATTTCCGTGATTTAAGATGATGCCTGTCCACTGATGCACAAATTTATGCCTCCCAATCGCATCGACATTTTTATAAGTTTTTTGTCATGCCCAACGTGTAATTTGATATTTTTTATCATAACTTAGTTGCAACGACGATTATTGTCAATCGTAAATTTAGGAATATTTTGTGCATCAACTTTAGCAGCAATAAACAAGTGTAAATCAACGATTTATTTTACATTTAACCTAAAGATTAATAAGTGGATGCTTTGGAGGAATGAGATTACTTACTTTAATAATCAGAAGTTTGTTGTTTATGATACGTTTTGGTTTTTTTAATTCGATAGTTTGTAAATTAGGACATTTTAAATTAAAGGAATATAAAAGCGGCTTCTAAAACAATAAGATACAGACAAAATAATGATGTGAGAATAGTTACATTCAGCTTAACAGCTATATAACTTTGCCTAAATTCACGTTTTTTTTTTAAATTTTTGCCTCTGCTTGTTTATATATTAAAATCTACCCCTATGGAATATTAAAATTATCGATTTTTATTTATTATTATTGTTATTTATTGATGATTTTTATCTATTTTTATATATATCGAGCAACAGACGCCTACTCTTGAGCGTTTTTGTGCCGTTCCGAAGTCTGGGCTGACGGTCTTAGTAAGGAGTCGTGCCTTACTGTGAGCGTCGAGGGCATTTCAGCTAGCTACAGAGGCAAGGAGCTTTAAATGCAAGAAGCTTCACGAATAACAATTATCGCACTGTCACTGACCTGGCGGTGCTGGTTATCAAAAGGATGGTTTCCGTAGTGCTACTTGCTGCGTTTCTACTCACTTACGTGTGGGAGTCGTAGAAAGAAATTGTTAGCCGAAAGGAAAGAAGGCGAACCCTAGCTTTCTGGCAGGAAATGAGGGTGTTCATGGGGGTGGTAGGCAACACAACTCATCAGTACCCTGGGGCCGTAGTTTTGCAGAAATTACATTGAGACTCATTATCATTACTACTTAGTAGGCGCGGGTATTTTCAGTCTTACCTGCATAAGATGGGGAAGTCACATTCCCCTGATTGGTTGTTTTGTTTGCTGACCACACATGACCACTGCATGCCTTCTTCGCACGCAGAAAATGGTCTAGGCGCTGTTTGCACCTTTCCGAGAAACTAGGCGTACTCATTTGGAAATAAAGATGCTGGCATTTAAATAAAAATGGAACTGCGTGTCAGATTAAGCGCAGACGGTTCTTCTCATAAAGAAGGACATTATGGATCGCATTGCGGCGCAGGGGGAAGGGGGATCTCTCTGACAGCAATCCCTCACTTTTTATTCATCAATGCTGAACGACAGATTTCTCTGAATCTGAAGACTTATGAGGCATAGTCTCAAGTAATGTGACAAACAGTCTCAGGCTAGGTTCCCAGTGTGACATTTATTATCTTTTTGGCTTTATTGATGAAACATTAGAAATCACGATGGGTTTGTTATAAGCAGCGGTATCCGTGATCCCTTTTACATAATGGTGTCAGTTGCCACCTGCCATGATGTTTTCTCAGTATTTTTCTAGCTTTCTTGATCAATGCTTTCTTCGCTTGAAAGGAACTTCAAGTTTTGCCCGGAGTAGAGCTCACGGCTAATATCTCTTCAGAAAATGTTAATTTTGTAGTTGTCACGCAACAGTTTACTACAGAAATCAGCACCTTGAGGCGGGTTAGAGCCACCTTCGAAAATTTCCTGAGATCAGGCTTTTTTGGCGAGGAATTCTATAAATTAGCGGTATTAAAGTTGGCCGTATAAAATTTGACCGCAAGATCTTTGTGTTTGTGGTTTGATGTGCGAATTAAAAAAAAATGGGTGGCCTTTTTGTTGTTACATGCACTGAAGGGCCCTATTGAGGCCCTAGCAACCAATCGACTTCACATAGTCAGGAACGAATCAAAAGAATTACTATTTATCTCATTTAAACTACTCATTTTATTTATAATTTTAGAAGAGAAGCAAAATCTTGCCTTTTTTCAAGTTTCTAGAAAATGATTAAGATATTTAGATAATCGCTTTAAAAGAAATACTGGTTAGGCTAAGATAATATTTTGAAGTTTATATTTCCTAAGTTGAATAATATTTCCTGAGGGTTAGTGTTCAACATTTGAGTGGTGGAAGAGGAATGAGGAGGATAGAAGAATGAGAAGGAACAAAACAAGCGTGACCAGGGTGGTGGAGCGTGGAACAAGGTGAACGAGCAGAAGCAAATGCAAACTAAAGAAAAGAAATCGCAAATTTATCACTATCTTACCGTATTTGCCAGAGAATTGTGAAATTTAAGGATCTTTTGCACAGCATTGAATTGCCGAAATAAGTGAGAATAAATTCAACATAATTGAGACACTATTTTGTATATTCAACCAAATCTTCGTTAACGAAGTCAACGGTTTTGATAAGAAGAACCTCCTACGTACACATCGAATTCCTTCAAAAAAATTTTAATGGCACAACTGGAAATTTTAATAATTGCTTCTGAATGATAACAACTGACTGCAGCTTAAATCAGTTCTCTCATTTCCTTTCCACTATATTACTCTCAAGATTGGCTACACTGAATTTCATCATGCATCTTAAAAGATTTCCTTCCCTAAGGAATCAGATAATTGTTTTCAGATTGATCTTCTAGAACTTTGCGTGACGCATGCATTCAACAATTTATATGTTGTTGCTTTTTTATCTTTTTTGTTGTTTTAATTTCATTTTTGTGGTAACTTCAAAGCACCTAAGGCGCATATAAAACCGACCACAATAGCAAGCAAGCATGCAGGCAACTAAGCAAGGCCAGCACTTATCGTCATGATCGTAGTAGTGGTCGTCGTCATCGGCAGTCTTTCAACGACAGTCCTTTTATGAAAATGTCGAGACGAAGGAAGTCTCAACGGTAATGAAGTATATCTTGCATGGAGAACAAGGCAAAATCGTCCCAAAGAGCTTCCAAGAATTATTGCGGACAACACGACACGCAACATTGTAATGTTTGTTGGCTAGACGAGCGGCAAAAAAGCATTTTAACACATACTGGAGAAGTTTATCATAATTTTTTGTGGATACGACTTCGGAGAAAGGATACCAATGGATGCTTCTTGCTCTTTGGAGTCTGTGTGGTTTGAGTAGCAGACCGAAGGGAAAAATTGCTGGAAATAGACAAGCGTCTGTGAATATTTCACCCGTAAATCAGATAGTAGCCAATTTCGAATAAATTTTAATGCTTAAATGATTTGGCGGAAATGGAGGCTGTGGTGCGACTATCAAAATGAACATTTCGCCCCCAGTCATTTTACCGAAATAGAGCGCTGATAGCGTTTGTCATATGAATTTTTTCCTTTCGATAACGATAACGATATTTTCAAAAACCACAATTTGGGGGGGAAAATATTATAAAATCATTACTTTCATTATTAACAAGAAATGTTCTTTTTTCTCGTTTTGTGTGTTGCAGTTGGTCTGGACAGGATAAAATAGCATGAGGTCGTGCCTCCCCAACTACACTTACATCTTTCTTTTCGCAATCACGTCAGCTCCGGCAATAAAGTTTGGAGCTCATTTATTATGGAAAAGCGTTGAAAATTTTATGAAATTCTTCTAGTTTCATTTTTATGTTGTCGTTATTCACTTCTTTAGTAGCCTCTTCAAACGCTCAAAGTGATTTCCATGCCTGTGCCCAACGATTATGTTCTGTCATGATTTTCAATGTAATCTTAGATTCTTAAGGCTTTTAGTTTTAATTGCTTTCTTGGTGCTCAACGGGAAATGACGTACTATAAGCGTTGTGATAGGTGAAGAACTTTATGTTAGGATGATGGGTTAGAAGGTTTGGACTTGATGGTTTTCAAATTTTCTAATGAAATTCAAAACATTCTTCCAGAGATTGGCATGCGATTTCTGCGTGAAAGAAGCAAAGCTGCAATATTTGATATATTCAAATTTTTGCAGGCGATTTTAGTGGAGTGAAAATCAGCGATAAATTTTTAATTTATCGAAACGAAAATAAGAAAGGAATATAAGAGGAAAAATAAACAGGAAAACATACCGTTACGAATCGCAGTTATGAAATTTTTGTCAAATTGTTCCATTTCGTAGACGTTGGTTGGTCCTTCTTAGTGAAGGCTGCTGTTTGTTACTTGAAAATTTTCCAATATAGCAGGACGATATGGCACCACACAGTATTCAGCTGATGAAGAAATAAGACTTAGCATCTTCAGGTTAACAAGGCCTTCAAGAGAATTCCAAGTTTGACATAGCAATATGGTTGATTGAAGTTGGTTAAATCCAGAAAATTTGCGTTGTACTTAAAATTGCATATCTTTTTGACAAAGGTGGATATCTTTGATTGGGAAACTGTCTTTTCATGAGATGATCTCTACGAAATCGTGGAAACCAAGTAGATTACTCTGGAACTGTCATATTCCAGTAGTCTACGTATTTCTTTAACAAACTACATGTGTTGCAATCATATAACATATGAAACGACGATGAGATGTATGCATAGAACTCAAAGGTCTTGACCGAATTGAACATAATAATAAAGCAGCCATAACGAGATACACATCTCAGGTATTTTCTGTATTTATTCTTTTTAAAGAAGCGTGTTTACCGGAAATGAGTCAATTTAATTAGTCAACGAACAATTTACTCACAAGGTTACTAGAATCAATGTAAATAAATGATTGAAACTTTAAGGGCAACATTCAAAAGTCAAAATTCACCATTATTTTGGGTTTTACATTCATATTTTCCCGTTTTCGAACGAGAATTCATAGAAATTGTTCAAAACATAAAGCCACAGAACCTACTATGCTATTTTTTCGCAATTTCTATGTTCTAAGCTTCCTCATTGCACTTATAAATACAAAATCGATTTTTTTTTTTCAACACACTTGAACTGAAGCATTGCTTGGGTTTTACAAACAACTTCTTCCGTCTAAAAATAGACTTTCCTTAATTTCAATTCGTTGTGGCATGCGATAACTCGATCATGTCTTCGTCTCAGGTTACCACTTCTTTTCCTTATATTCCCGTATATCTTTCACATCTTGCCGATATTTACTTGATGAGCTTCTAGTGTTGATTTTTCTATTTTGGCTTACGTTTTTTCCATATACCATCTTCATCAACATCACACACCACACGAGATATTACTACTTCTTCCTCTTGTTCTTCGAATGTTTCGAAAAAGAAATCTACAACTAAAATGGTAATGCTGTTGTTTCTACAGCTCGATTATAATAAAGCAACTGAATAGAGGAAAAAATCAATGCATATGCCAACCAACAACAATATTTTGCGTAGCAAATTATAAAATAAAATAAAAAATATTACAAAAAGGTTTTTTTGCGCCAAGGAAGTCACTGACTTAAGGGGTAAAATTGTGGCGATATACGTTCGCGTGCATGAAGCAGTTGATAGTCGGACAGTAGCTGCTGTCGCGTGATGCAGGGTTTCCAAACATATGAATTTGATATAGTTTGTTATGAGGAAATGGATACCAGAAAAGCGTAAGCGACGGGTCAAAGTACAAATGGCTGCCTTGTTGACGGTTACGCTTAACAGTCAACAAGGCAGCCATTTGTACTAGGAAGAATTCGGTAATTGAACGCGAGGAAAAAGGATTCATATTTGAAGAAGCTGAAGGGAATCTAATTGCTCAGATGCTGTTCATCCAAAAAGGATCAGAACACGGAAAGGTGACAAAAAATAGTAATTCCTCATATTCGTTAGGAAATTGTCACGAGCCCATCTGAATTTCCTTTGGATAAGGCCCAGTGCATTCATCAAACTTATTGGGTATCATCTGTCAGCCTAAATGTTTCTGATTTGCTCGTTAGAATTGATTTTGCTCACTCTTCTACGCCAGGCACGTCAGCACCAGGATCGTGAACCAATAAAATGTTATTGGCAACTGCAATAAAGATAAAACTATTTCAGCGCAAAAAATATGAAGAACTCCATCAGATACTACAATTTATGTATGTGACGCATGAGCAAAAGAACCATCATTTCAAGTTTTGCAATGAGATCATCAACGCTTGGCTTAACAACTCTAACACAAACACCAACGAACGTGCTGTATCTACGCTCTTGTATCCATCAAGAGCAAAAGATCAACCAAAACCACACCAACAACAATGATAATAATAGTTGTCTTCCAAGACCAAGTCGTTCGATCATCATTTTCCTGAAGTAAAGACTTCACAGGGATGCGAAGAAAGACGAGGTACATATGCTGAACAGTTTGGATGTACACTTGAAGAAATCACAGGTGGAAGCAAGCAGTCTTTAATGATCATGTGTTCTAAGCTTACACGTGTGTAGAATCAAATGAAGAGGAAAATACTACCGGCCGGTAAAGAGTGCTTGGATTGTTAAATTGATATCGGAGTATAATAGGATTGCGTAAGTTTCTGGCAGGATCAATGTGTTGCCATCTTGGAAGCATTATGGAGAGCAAGAATACCACAAAAACACTTGTAGAGGTGTAAATTATGGAGAGCGTTGAATGTTTAGTGATTTGCGAAAATTATCTAATGCCTTAACATATTTTAGACTAGAGATCTCCAAAAACAATTTCATCAGCTAATTAGAAATTATAGGCCTGTGGGTATAATATATATGGAATGCAAATGACCATTCATTATGTATTCTTACTGTGCCGAACCATCATCTTGATCGCTTCTGGATTTTTAATCATATTTTTTTTCTGTTGGTCCGGCGTCCCATGAGCCTGATGTATGATCAATGGAAATTTCAACGACGTTCTGAAAACAGTATCGAGAGGTAAAAACGTAAATTTTATTAAATGTGGGTGTATTCATTTGGTGGAAATGCTTCCCGACATACAAAAGCTGATAGTTTACTTCAAAATCCTAAAGTACACTGCAGTGGAGGATGTTCTCTCATGAAGCGATGACCTGCACAGGAGTAGAGGTTGTAGGTAAATGTGACGCGTCTCCAAATTCTTCTAGAGCTTGTTATGATGAAGAACTTCCAACCCATCGCATGGAATTGATTTATTTCCTTTAGTTTACAAAGGTAAATAAGCCTTAAGTAAATTAGCAGTGATTGCCTTCTACTTTTGAAAAAAAAAAAAATCTAAGCTCGAGATTGGACATAAGATCTGAGATCTGCCTCTCTATTTTTGAGAAAAAGTTTAGCTGACGAAAAAAACTTTTTTTTAGAAAAAGTTTAATCTGAAGACCGTGTCTTTCCGATCTTGTGCAGGTGTGCCTAGAAACATAAGTGCTCGCGCAATATCTGAGTCAAGTGGAAGTCGATTTAACCATACTTTTGATTCATTCACGATTGAAGATTGTTGAAACACGCGGCCAACATTTTGTTCAGCTCATACAACCCCGATCCTGATCCAATCGAAAGTGCATCTTAGTTCACCTTAGCAACTGTCATATTTTACCCTAGCAACCGTCGTTTCTCACCGTTACCTTCGAGTCTCCAGTAAAACAGCTCATCTCGGGGGGTTTTCACTCCATTTAGCTCTACCGTATAGAAGCGTTGACTCTGTATTCTCATTAAGATTCTCTACTCAATTGTGAAGTTTGATTTTCGTGGCCTCTCTTTTTTTACTCTCACTGCATGAGGTTTACGTATCTCATTGGTCGGGATGCCTCCAGAGATGATTAGAATCGTTATTGTAAACGCGTTGCTTTCCTTTGACTCTTGTTTGGACAGATGATCAATTCAAGTTTTTCCAGTGCTAGTTTGTATATAGAGAACATACAGATCCCTGCCCGTCTTTCAACCACCAGCCCTGCTGACAATGCCACTGACAATTCAAGGCTAAGCAACCTGTCAAACGACACGACCCACAGATCTGGACCTACAATATAACCGTGGAGCTTATCTGATGTGACCAAAATCTTCCGCTGAACTTCCTCCTTAACGAACATCACACCGTGATCCTTAATGTAATTCCTGAGTATCCGCTGAGTTATTCTGCTAGGTAGAATTTGTTTTCCAGGGCATCCAGAATATCCGATTATCTAGCTGCGTTGCATGCGTTCTTCCCTTTATGAGTTTTGCGAGCACTTTCCCGGTCATGTCATGCATCCATAACGAGTTTTATTCAAAAGCGGTTCGAGATTCCCTATAACAATCCCTATATCCAGTTTATTTCTTGAGAAGAGTGAGCAGTCTACAGGCAGTTCCCTGCGGTCAGCTTCGCTACGGACGAAATGTTTAGGAACGTCCATGGAACGAATGCTCCATTTTATCTGCTGAATCTAAGCAAAACGCCGAATTCCAGGTAGATTTGAGTCCAGGCGATAGAGATTGTTCACGGCGTTGACGAGCCACTTCAGGCAGCAGATCTTACTTCTGCCGATCAGCTCACCGAGAGGGACGAAACTTTGGTACTCATCTCGCGAGCGTGTCTACGAACTTCCTTTTAGCCCTCATTTCCGTATACCCACCCACATGAAGACAGAAGCCCAACATGTTTTTAAGGACAAAGTAACTTTGACTACGGAGACTGACCTTGTCAGGACAATTCTATTCTGAAAACCAGGATGAAACGTGAACTAATTCAAATAAGTTTGAGGTGATGACTCCGTAGTCTGTCAGGCAAATATGTCTGCGGACTGGGAGTTTTAACAAATATGGAGTTCAGAAGAAAAAAAAGGCTAGAGAACTTCCTATAAAATTTTCCAATTTTCATCCAGAATTAACAGAACTTATCAGGAGCGCCAAGCTACAGTGGTCTATGCATGTGGTCTCTTGATATGGTATGAGGTACTCGTATATCCTAGAGCCTATATGACTTCCTAAACACTGCTAACAATTCAAATCTTTAAACATTATATTCAGAAAATCATAGCAGCAATTCGAAAGCCTTAAGAGTGATAAATAGTGTGTTAAGCGGCTTAAGAGAAACTTGGAAAACTCGAGTCAAATGCTGGCTTCAGTAACTTTTTGGGCAGAAAAACTTCTTTTACGTTCAATCCATTTCAAAATGAAAAAATTTCCCCTGTGTGAGTATCCATAGTAAGATGGATGGATGAATTTTCTGTTTCTGGTCCATTTCTGGCTAAACCAGTTTCAGTGGATTTGAGAACAATTCCTCGCTTCCTTAGAACTGTCACTACAGCCTTTTCTGCTTAATGCTTTCTCACGTGAACCACTTTAGGAAAATGTCGATAATACAATCAAATTCACAAACACCACGACCAAATATGAGGAACCATACGGGATGATTACCTCCGAATGTGATTCATCTTTGTATTGCAACATTAGATATGGATACAATTTCAAATACGAGCGAGTCCGATTTCAACTATTTTAATGTGATTACGTAACAGCTTCTTAATTTAAATTATCATCGTTGAGTTGTGTGATCAATTGGCGATCAAAGACACGTTGATGTTAATAAACTCTAAATGAAAACAAAAACGTAAGCATAAGAAGGCAATGAGCCCTAGATTCGAAGCTGATCCGAAAGTTCTCATATGAAAATAGAAACGAATGTTTAGATGTTTGTGTTTATAGAACAAGTTTCACGACATGTTAATTTCGTAATGTCAATTACCGCACATATATGCTAGTTGTTTATTAATGATCAGGAGACATTCAAACGAGATTGATGATTTTTAATAAATGGAACTCGTTTGGGAAGTGGTTTCACTTATTTTATCATTTATTATGTGGAAATTTTAAATACAGGTTGATAGTGTGATTTTAATTTAATGTGAAAAAGGCTCGCGCACGTTTTGGGCTTACGCAAAATCTTCGAGCACCAACTCCACCAAACATACGTTAACGTATTGCGTACATTAGCAAGAGTGCTTGTAAAAATGCTATTTTGGTTACGCATTTTAACCTGAAATTTACCTGGTCACCTGATAGTGAATTTTATGATTCATTTCACTCTTGTTTGCTACCCAAACCACTTCAAAGTGCTGCGCTGCAACGCTGTCTTATCCGCATTCTTGTCCAAACCCCTAACAATTCGTCATCATCACATTACTTACCTGTAAAAAAAAGACAGAATACAATGTTAAGAGTGCTACCAACGCTGTACCATCCAGCATTCGTTAACAAAAGGCTAAATATAGAATGAAGGAGTTAGGATTTCAAGTACAACCAGCACAAGTTTGGGAGCGCATGGTTTTAATTGGCCTTAAATTTCTTATTTCGGAGTTTTATGGCTTTGATTATAAAATAACCATTAGATGTCAGTAATTCGAGAAGCATTAAATCAAAAGTCATTAGTTGCTTATCTTGTTCAGCGAACGTTGCTTAATCATAGCGTCGATAAAATTGATATTGCGAATTTTGCATTGTTGCATTGGCCGCCCATCCTCCTCGTTTAATTTTAAGCCTTGATACAGTATTTGAAGTCCATAGAAAGGACTTAAGAATATATGCATAAACGTTGTATTTTATTGAGTTATGTTGGTACTTCAACAGAAAACAAGAGTAAATGTCAAACATTCCATCAAGAAGGTGAGGTGGTTCATGGACACTTTCACAAGCCAAATCTAACAGATATATTTCAATGTCGACTGCACAAATTCAAAAATAAAGATAAAAAAAAGTCCTATATGCTACATCAAATCACTCACACATGCAGCAACAACGTAATATGATTGAATTCGTCAAATGAAATAAATTAAGCGAATTTTGTTTTCTTTTGAAAGGTTCAAGTATTCTTCACATATTTTCTTGGTTTCGAATGAAATTTTCATGATTTTTCATGGTATGAAACTTTCATTAGTGCAGTTCATCATTTTCTTTTCCCTGGAAAATCGAACTTCACCAGCAGTTTTAATTTAATTGTTTTCACGACGCATGAATAAGCTGTCTAAATATAACATTCAACCCCAAAGATTATTTTAAGTGTCGAACATAGTCACAATACCAACAACATGCTTCTCCAAATTGATTATACCAATCATTGTCGACAGCAGCAAGCCTGTATGATTCCAAAACCCTTAGACTAAACCGCTTAGAGCTATAAATCTTCCTTTTCAACAAGTCAGCCAAAATAAGCACCTAACTGCTGCTGTCTAACTGCCTCATCATGATTAATATTGTTATCCTAGGATTACTATTACCTACAGCCTTACTTATTGCTAACGTAGATCGAAAGGATTTCGACGGCCAAACACGTTTCTGGGGAATAAGAGGCTTATATCGTTAGACTGGGAAATTTTTGTAAATGCTTTTACACAAACTGTTCGAATCACGCAGGAGCTGGACTCACTTTTTCCACTTGTTCCAATAAAAAGTTTTCTGTTGAGAAATGTTGTTTTCATTAAACGCGGGCTCCCTATTTTATAATTGCCTGGCTTCAGATGGTTCCAGAAGATTACGCATGCTGTATCTAGGTTTCTCAGCGGACAATAAGGATGTTTTCCAAAGAGAGGGATGTTTTTTTTCTTCATTTTTCGATAGTTGAATGTGATTTTTTCTTTTAAATTTCGGAATGAAGGGCCAACGAATTGCTGTGAAATTATGTTTTGAGCTTGGAAACTCTGAGATTCAAATATCTGCTTTATTTAACGTGGCTTGCGACAGCGGTGGTATGTTGCGTATTATATAATTCCAGTCGGGTGCCGGGCACAATCCTTTGACACCGATTGAGAAAAATAAGCGTTCTGTGCATGCTTACATGTTAGATAATAAGATCACAGAGGTTGACATCTTGCCACCGGGAAACTTTTTAAAGTGTGATATCTCTAATTTATTGCGAGATTTTCAATGAATAATTAAAAAGGCAGCACTCATCACCGGTCTTTGGAAGCCAAATCCACTTGACACTTGGAGATACAAGATTCACCAATGACACAAGCTCAAATCAATTGCCAGTGTCTTCTTTGTAGCAATCCTGTAATTTTATTTATACTAAACAAAGGATTGGCGTGAACATAGTGCTGTTGCCATGACTTTAGTTAAACAAATGGAATAAAGTGAATTTTGTTATTCTTGATTTGTTTCTTTTGGGAATCGTTTTTTTCACAAATTTTAGGATTTTATTTCGTTAAGACTTCAATTTATTAAATTTTCAATCATCAAAAAGTGAAAATTAGCACCACAATCAATGGCCCCACATGTGGTGATAGCGACAGAGCAAATGCGGCTCATATGCTTCAAGATATAAAGTTTTAAGACTGAATATTGTTGGCGTTGTAGCAAGTTTGCAAAACGTTTTTCAGTACCCAACAAAGTACTATGTGCGCACAATATGTTGTGCTCATAGTCTTCATTGCATCAATTTAATAATAATTTTTGACCAGCATGTTAGAAATGCATGCAAGTCTGCAATTCATGGTTTCAAATAAAATATGGAGTCCCTCGTTCACTCCTCCAAATCATTATTATTCAAGGAATACTTGGTAGAGACACCGACTGGAAAAATCAACTTCATTTAGTATCAGACATCAAACTTGCCAACTAAAATCGACTGAATTATTTAATTTATGATTTCGTAGTTTATCCGGATAAAAATCACGTGCAACAAACGTCAATTCTATTTGTAAAATTTTGTATCGTTCCGACTTTAAATTCGAAGTTTCTCAACCGCCGAATCACATGTCGACCTTATTTCATTCCCACGAAAAACGAAGCTCCCAGCAACCACAACATCTTATAGCAATTATTTAATTCTATGTGAAGACTTTCACTTCTGATAAAATATACTTCTAAAACTTCCATGAACAGGTTACTAACGTATCTAAACACACCTGGCTCGTTGACTGGATTCGTTTCCCACCATTTATCCTCCAGGTTCATGCGGGCAAGGTAGTTAAATTCATAACCTGACCAACACACCATCAACGAACCAGCATCCATTGTATCTGACAGATACATATAAATGTAACAATAGTAATAGTAACAGATCGCGAAAAAGTATTTTTGCAGACAACTTTTCACGATCACTTCAAGGTCAGATGGTAGATTTTTAAGAAGGCTCCTTGCGTCTCGGCACCATCAAGCTGAGAGTATCTACAAGTAAGTTATCTACGGATAAAGTTAAAAAGCTGTTATTGCTTTATTGTGTGTAATAAATTGGAGCCTGGCACGTTTGGCAGTTCTTCTAGTTGCTTCGTTTCGTATTTCGACTCTTTTTGTTGGTTTTCGTGAATTTTTCTTTTCGCTGCTGGGTTGGATCAATGCTATGTGTTTCGTTTTCAATGTAATATTTCTTATGTACATTTCTGGTTCTTCTGGGTGCTATTCTTGGAGTTAGAACTTACTGCGATTAATCATTTATTAGAGTTTTTTAAATTCGTTTTTTTCATTTCCTTGGTGGGAGACATATGCACACTAGCAAAAGATAAACTTCGTAAATATGAAATAACAACGTTTTTCGCTTGTAGTTTCCCTTTCAATAGAACTAGGAAATACATGTACAAAGTGTCCGAATTGTTGAATTTTGGGTTTTTTATTGTGTGATCTCTTCGAATGAGGTCCAGATCCCCTAGTCCATATCCAACGTGAATCTTAAGTATTCCCGAAGAGAAATATGAGCTTGACGTTTCTGTAGTTTAAAATGGGACAAAAATGGAAACAAAGCCATGAAGACAATAGATGTTGATTTGAGAACCAGAATGCGATTTCTCAGGGTTATACGTTCCATTTGTTGGAACCAATCACAGCAGGTTGTTCAAAAAGGTAATTGACTTGACCTTTCCAATGTCGCAGCAATAAACAAATTGAAATTTGGAACTGGTTCGCCATTTTGAAGAATAGAAAGCAAGAAACATTGTACATAATAAATGAATAACAACCTACTAAGGCGTAGAAAATTAAAAATGAACAATACGAAGGGAAAGAAAGGGGAGGAATTGCTGTCAGAAAGAACCACTCTTTCCGTTGCGCCGTGATACGAGCCTTGATGCGCTTTTTATAGGGAGAACAGCCCGCACGCATTTCCAATTGTCAAGATGTCAACATCTTTCCCGTAACATTTTCTGGAGAGAGCATGATATAATCCTTGGTATCAAAGGATGTGGTTTATGTTTTCTTTTTTGAGAGAAGAGTTTCCAGATGAATAGAATATACGTTCATTTTCTCTGTCTTCCTACAGTGGCTCAATAAAGAAGTCGGACACACACCCATTTACACTTGAAAAGGGAATAAACGACAGAAGAATTTATTTTAGAAAAAAAAAACAAAATTTTTTTTAGCTCTATATTATTAACTTACGAAAAATAAGAACATTGAAAACATAACTTGATTTTGTGATTATTAAAAAAAATAAAAAGTCGTAATGCAGCCAAAATTCATGTCAAAAAATAACTCGGACAGTTAATTCTTTGTGAGATTTTTGAATTTTATTATTATTTTTATTATTTAGTTGGCAATCCTTTGGTCGATTTTGGCCCATTCTGCCTGAAGAGCTACTTTCAAGTTCTCTTTATTTTTAATTGAATAGCTTTTTAATTGGTATTCTAAATAAGTCCATATATGCTCGATAACATTTATGTCAGGAGATTGTGGAGGTGTTTCCAGTACATGTGGACAATTGTACAGCAGCCATAAACGTACATTGAGTGCTTTGTGCTTTGGGTCGTTATCCTGGTAATATTGGAAGTTATCTTTTATTCCGAATTTTTTTCTAGGAGACAGAACCTAGCCTTGAAATCAGGTTCGTTATTCTACATTTATTCGACATTGCTAGAAGTTTACAGAACCTGAAAGGAATTAAAACTATGAAGTATGAAAAGTATTGCTATTTCTTCTTGTTGGCTGTTCAAAGTTCAAGCTCTGTCCATCTTCTTGGCAGGATTTTTTCCACAGTTGATTATCTGACATGACTAACAGATTTTAGATTGGTAGGGCTGCATTTTCTTATTGATTCTTATTGATTAAGGCGCAACTACGAGTCCCACGCAATGTCCTCCAAAAATCACTTTAAACAAAATATGATGTACAAATCATGCAAAAGAATGTAAGCAATCGAATGCCAGCTGCCTTCAACTTCCAAATGTTGCGATTCATATGAATTCGTTCTACACATACGCATGCAAATACGAGGCGTATTGGGTCCTGTCACCTTCTGGTAGTTTGTCGGGATTACCTCAAAGTGAAGTAACAGCTGACCAACTTGTTTTGCTGTAATGTATATAGTCCCCTTGACAATTCAATATGACAATCCTTCAACGAGGGTACGATTGCATTACTTAGAAATTCTAATGTGAATTTCAAACAAAATTGAAAAAAAAAACGTTTTGAAATTATTTAATGAGGTAACAATACATTCAAATGTTTGCTTCGAGTTTCTCTGGTTGATCCTTCTGTACGTATTTTTTGGTGCATCTAATAACAAACTTACCAATTGCACACTCGTTGCCATGGTCACAAAATATGCTTGGTTCCCCAAAAAGGAGTTCAAGCGTTATCTGAAGCTATAATTCTTCGAACTGATCATTTCCTTCCACTCCTTTCCTGCCGAAATGCCGATTTTAGATACGCTTTTGCATGAGCCCTTCGCATGTTCATATGCCTTGCGTTGACATAAAAATTCGCAACTTCAAGCATATGAGCAGCAGCAAAGGTTTGCAACGTTATTCGTTTATTTTTATGACCTTTGCACATTGCACGTCCTACTTATAAACATTCTCTCATTCTCGTATGCGTATAGGGTGCACATGTTCATTGCAAGTATGTCAAGGGTGACGGCAGCATATGCAAGAGTGAGCTTCGTTTTTGTTTGTTCGTTAAAATTAGGGGCCTGCAAATTTCACGTTCAAGGTCATGGGATTTCTGCACAGGATAAATCGACCACTTTCATTACTTTCCTTCGCACTCTGTGGGCTCTGTACGAAATGTGGGCTAAATTTTTTTGCGTCAAGTTTTCCCATCGTCTCATACACATTGGCTGCACTGTATATTTTGGATGTATACAAGGGGAGGATTATTCGATTTCAAAGTAAATGGTTTACGGCCGAACATATGTTTCTCCATATGTTGATGGTTTGTGCATTTTTTGCAATGGGTTGTCGTTGGTCATTTCTGATAAATACGAAGGAGAATAGGATTGTTGGAAGGAAAATTTTGTTCGCTTTTTCATTCAATGTGGAAAGTGAAAATGTTTGTTCAAGAGGAAGAACTTGATCTAGATTTCGATTGTAGGGTAGGTCCAGAATAGATGAATAATTTAAAAGTCCATGAAGCATCTTTCGTACGCTTTCAAATAAGGGTGCTGGAGCTATTTTCAACAATTTTTAAACTCTGCACAGTGTTTTTTTTCGGCTTTTTCGTGCTTAAACGTGTTGAGGTACTATTCAAGCGTATGTGACATCTGATTCGCAGAGGAAGCTATATCTATAATAGAGAGGGATCTTTTCGATTTATTTCCATTTATGATTTTAATGAGCTTGATACATTTTTAAGTTGCAATACATTTTTCATAATCAATGAAAGCATTTTAGAGTTAAGGAAAAAGATAGTAGTTCCCATTCCCGAAGCTGAATTTAAGGAAACGGAACTGGTTTCTGTGTAAAGCCATAAAAGTATGCAAAAGTACAGTAGTACTACATACCAAATTGAGTTTGACAAACAGAAAAGCGACCTTAAGGTTTGAAAATAGATCAGCAATTGTAGAGGACCAAATACCACTATAGGTTTCGAAGTAAGTTTCATTTCTCAGCGGAGTTAGATGCTTCTAAACCTTAAGACATTCTAGGGTGTAATAGGTGCACAGGAATATGACATACTCAGAAAAACTAATTCTAGACTATACAACAATTTCAGTTAGGTATACGGCAAAGCTACTCAAATCGAGAAAAAATTATTAAGAGATTTTTGCCATTTTTGACAAACGTATTCTTTAACCAAAGTTAGTTTTATTTGAGTTCGTATAGGCTGTTATGTATAACTTTTGGCAGTTATGAGGTTTCCATCTTCTTTCCATCAGTGTGAAACTTTTCAGGGTTCTGGGCGAATGAACTGATACAACTCAGTTTCATGCTTCTTGGCGATGAGATCGAAAAAATAGTAAAATGTTGCTGCATTGTCTAAGTTATAGGATGAAATCATTATTCCCTTGTTGCTGATTCACACAGGTGTAAGTGAAGGATAGTGACATAAAGGCTGTAAGTAGAAACCGATAAATATTTTCATTTTCGAAAATATTTGTTCTTGTAACTGATGCGTTTAAAACGACGACGTTATGCGTTTAAAAAGACGATTCCATTTTAGTTATGTTAGATACGCTCCACAATTTTAAAAGCCTCTTACAAGGATTTTGATGGTAGAAACATCTAACGTCTTGGCGTCATAAATTCCATGTACATTTGCTAATAGAAATCCTATCAATACACTAGTTGATTGCTAAATTAATCTATTCAGGCTATAAGCAGGGATGATTGTCATGACCTTTCTGAATAAATTTGAATTGTTTACTGATTTATGATCAGATTTTATATCATCCACTAGAACATCCTCCGATAAACAAAACTGAAAATTTAATACAAAACACACTTTCCATTATCGAAAGTAAGTAAGGACATCTTTTCGAACATTGCTTTATTGGCTATAATTCCAAAGAAATTCTCTACAATATCCATTATGCTTACGTAGAATACTTAAACCAGAAGTATTAAAAAGGTTATTTTGAAATTCATCAAAGCATTAATGAGATCTAAGATCGTTCGTTAATAATATAATCATTGCCTTTACCTCATCAGCTTAATCCTAGCTCCACCAGGCTTTATTCTATTGGCTTCTGGTTATCTGTTTGTCTGTTTGTTTGTTTATTTTTGAAGCAATGTTATAAACTGTTTCACTAGAGACAGACCGCTCTTTTATGGCGACTAATTAGTTCGCCTTTTATTAGTGAATTAATTACGCGCTGAGCAACGATTTTCATTTTATTGAAAATGTCTCCTTACAAGACTCCAACGATAATAAAAACGGTTTACATACTTTCATATGTGTTCATAGTAAATTACGTAATAATGAAGATAGATATGCTCGTGAAAGCCTGTGCATGGTATAGAATGCGTTTATTCATTATTTCACATGAACTTCTTGCTTCGTTTGGTAATGTTCATTTTACAGTACGGGTTGTGTAACGATCTTTGACATTTGATCTCAAGATAACACAATGGTATTTACTTGCATCTCGGCGGACGATACAAAAAAGTCCAAGGTTTCTAGGTAACACGGTGAGTATGTAAAAGTTATATATAGTTCGCGTAAAGTTCAAACCAATATCAGCATTTGCTATCTACAACTCAATATTATATTCCGTGCAGCTATGAATCAATAACGTGAGTGCGGAGGGGATACAAGATTTCTAGGTGGATCCAACAAATTATTTTGCAGTTTTCTGATGCGATAGAATAATAGTTTACGTTCTGTGTTTAAAACACATGTTGATGCATATTTGCTTTTAAACTGAGATCCTTGGTTTCTTGGAAGACTTTCTGTGACACGCAAGATTTCCAACATGTTGGAGGAATCGACCCCAACTCAACGGACTTATACATATCAAAGCACACTTTTGTTCTTAGTCTTATTCAGACTCGTGGCAAGAAAAAAAGTGCTTAAATCAAAAGTATCTACAAAATGAGAATTCATGCTGATGTTACAAGCAAATGATTGCAGCATACCCTATACCAGCAGAAAAATATCTAAGAGAGAATAGAATATCTTTCTCACAATGGATGAAGTAACTTTCCCAGTTACTGAAATTGAAATACATAAGAGACATAATACACTACAAATACACTCCAAAGCAAATGCTTTTATAAATGAAAAGACACAAAGTTGTCTTGTCGCAAAAACTCAAAAGAAACTTTACGGACTTTTCTTTAAGCTACTGCTAGTGCAACTACGACCGCGTTTACTACTACTTCTAGTACCGCTTCTACCTCACCACTCCTACGAAAAAAAAAAAACAGCGATAGCATAACAAGATCTACTACTACTACTTCTACTGATCCTACTAATCCTCCTATTCATTTTTTTTTTCATTTTAGTTTTGTCTACTATTCTGAAATTTCCCTCGAATGAAGAAAGTACTAGAGGCGCTTATAAAAAATAGACTACTACTAGGGGTAAAATATTTAAACTATATTTTGAAGCAAAGCAGGAGCTGGTGAGTATTGTCCTGGGGCTAGCAGCGCTGAAATTTGAAGTGATGTTCATTGGTTGTTGTCGAAAATCGAATCATTCGCATTACGCTTGAAGATAAGCATATCAAGCCCACCATTTTGGGTAACTTGGCTGCTTCATGCGCGAGCTTATGCTGCAGCAATGTACTAAGTAGACATTAATGGAGATCTAGCAAGGATCTTTCTTTCTTTCTTCTTCTGACAAGCTTTAACTTCATGTGCTTCGGAGAAATTTATCGTTGTTCGCTGTTGGATGGAATGTAGAGAATGATCAAAAACCAAAAAATTGACGGCGAATCACATGAAATCGTTGAGGAATTCAAAAAACAAAATATGCGTGCTTGTTTAAAATTTATTGTCAAGTCTTAACGAACTTAACGAACAGGATGCCCTCGACATAAGTTTCAGGATTAAGAGATTGCAATGCCAACAAGGATTGCAAAGGCCCTCTTCTATTTAATAGCATCAATGCCACCAATCACATCAGCGCAACTCGCACGTAGGCTATATAACATCAAATTTTGAATACAATTAAGCGTTACATGTCAATTAATTATCACAAATTACAATGTAACAATGGCAACATTACTATTTTTGTCATGCACCAATCTACTTGGATTGCAAATCATTGTCTTCTGATTTTGCTACCCCTACGACTGTTCAAGCATTCTCAACGCCTAGCACAGCCCCAACAACACCAACCACGCTTTAGGCTGCGACACGGAAAATGGGATTGTTTCATATTCATAATAAATTGTGGGAGTCTCCATTTGATATTACTTGAACGTATGAGTACAATAAATAAACGTTCGAGTACATGCCACCGTTGGATCTCATATGTGATCAATTATGAATGAAGGCTGCGAAGACATTTTTCTACTGGATGGGTTAGTTAATTAAAGAAAAATAGACGACGCTGGCGATGGTGATGACGATAGACAAATTGAAGAAGTTAGATCAGATATACGAGAAATGATATACGACCAAATTGAACTTTAGCTTCATCAATCCGTGTAACAAGGAGCTGGACGAAACTCATATGCTTCTTCGTTATCCAGGGGAGAATGGCGAACTGGCGATGTTTTTGTTTTGTTCATACAATCCCTTACAAGGAATATTGAAAGAGACCTAGGATAGTTCTACCCGTTTTCAACGAAGAAGCTTGGGTAGAAATTGTTATCATTTCAACCAAAAACTAAGCAAATTTTTTTCTGAAATTGATTTCTCCCTTTCATCCTTAATACGTAGCGTCCACTCTCCATTGCAATTGTAGATTCTCCAATCGATGACATTGTCTTAGAAAATCCCCCACTACTGATACTGTTGTAGAAATGAGATTGAGATTGCTGGATATTCCCTTCCCAGGCATGATACCACATTTCACCTATCGGGGGAAGCTCAACCAACTGGGTTTCACCAGCCGTTTGGACTTTTACATGTCATGCTTGGGATCAGATGAAGAAAATCCAAGTCAATTCCTCAACTCAGCTTCGAATTGGTCTTACATAACACTGGAGTGGTTGGAACACCAACGAACAAACGAAGTCATGACATGGATTAATTGGTATCGAATTTAACCTGCTCCGTTGATTTTCCCTGACTTGTAATTCATTTTGTGAATTTTCCAACTCGTACCCCACTAATTGCATATGTTAGTGTTGAATTTTCTTCTTCTCATCTCTGATGAACAACAACAATGCATAATTGTAGTGTATTTGCATGTTTTACATGCGCTCATATTGTGGCATTGACATTTGCCATGAATGACTCGTTGGAATACCATACCCATATGTTGACTAACGAGCGAGTCAATCAGCAACGCACTGGTTTCGAGTGCTTTTAATTCACATCATGAAATCTTTTGTGTTGCTATGAATACGAGGGGATTAACATGGAAATTTGTTTACTGGACATTAAAGGTGTTTGTTTAACGGCTCAGAGGTTCAGTTCAGTTCAGTCAACCTGTTCAGTTACAGCGACAAAGATCCTATTGGCACTGTAGAGTTTTCTCAGGTAGACTCTACTGGTCAAGCAAAGTTTAACGAATGACATAAATATTTAACCTTTGGACTTTGTTGAATTTCAATGCAGATTAGCATCACGTCTTCAGCATCTCTTTACACCATATTGTGCCGAATACTGCTAATTTCACTGCTTATTTTTCAAGGATGAAAAATCGGACGCTTTGCCAGTTGTTCGTACGATTGTTTTAGTCGAAATAATGTCGAAATAATGGTACTCAAATGGTATCTGAGTCGAAAACTAGCATGGGTCTGCCGGGAAACTTCAGACCTTTAGTTCGGCAAGCAACTCTCGTTGAAAAAATGGTGAACATATGCCAAGCATCAAAGACCATTAGATGTGGAGTGCGAAGGCTTCTGCTTCGAATAACGCCATTTGAAATTCATGAGATCACACATCTTTACGAATTTTTCTGACGGTACACTCTATTCATTAAAGTAAACATTGTTGCTAAAGGATAATAAAGAAAAAAGAAATTATGGAAGGAACTCATTGATTCTCTGCCAACAAAACGCCGATTCATTCTGCAGTGTTTGTGGTGCTTGATTTGTCCGTTTTTGGGCAGTGATTTAATATGTTTCCTAATATGTTTCCTTTAGTATGTTTCCTAACCTAAAACTTGCATTAAAAGCAACAAGATTTGAGTCCGTTGAAGCGGCGCAAAAGATAGCAACAAAGAGTCGTAATGGAATTGAAAAAGGGGATTCCTCTTTAGCTTCTTTCCTCTTTCTTAGTCCTCTTCCCTCCAGCACTGTTTCGAGCGTTGCTCGAAACGAGGGTTTGTATTGAAATGAAATAAGAGCTGTATATTGAAGTTCGTATTAAGTCAATATGCATGAAATCAAAATAAAATGTTGTCGCGAACTATCGGAGCAATCAAATACCTGAAACCCAGATAGCTTCCAAAACATTGCAAGTGAATTAGGTCTATAATATTGACAAGTTCATAAATAACTTCTCACAGCTCTCGGAGGCAATTTATCAAATCAAATTTCTATCGCCATTGAAAAACCAAAACTTATTATAATGTGGGTGTAAAGTATATAAGCACGAACGACCTTTAAAATCCATCAATTTTCAAGGAAACTCACGAAGCAGTCCACAGTAAAATTTCACATACTTACTTTGAACATGCGTAATAATATCATATCAAATTTCACAGACCAAAATAAAAACCCTATTAACGAGAAAATTTTATGTATAGACTTTTCCGCTTTCCACGTATTTTTGCTAATCGAATCACCTTCTTTTCGTCTTGATATATCATTTAAATTGTATATTATTCTCATCGTATTAGCTCTCCTTCCTTTTTGCCTCCTCTTCCGTCAAATGGTATAGAAGCTACCATTTAGTATCGTATTAAATTAGCGTGACGGAATAAATTGTATTTTATGCAAACATTCTTTTTTAACGAGCTAATTTTATTCAAACGAGTGAATTTTATTTAATAATGAAATTAAATTACCAGGAGGCGTTTCGAGAGGAATATCTTGTCAGCTTATGTATGACCATTTAGAAATGAAATGAATAATTCAAAGAACTATCCGGTGTGAAGCTTGCTTCCTTTTCTTCACCAACGGAATTGTTCTTCATTTTCCGAGGTCGCTTCTAAATTACCCGAAACCCTCATGAGATCACAATGTAATTTATTAATGACGGTTTGTAATAAGATGCAAATAACATTTTTACTCTAAAACACTTCAAAGAGAATAGTGAAGCCACCAAGGACCCATAGTATCATAAAATATATAAGGAACAGTCTGGATACCATCTTCAGGGTATTCTTTCAATTTTCACTCATGATGTATTTAATATTGCGAGCATGTAAATGTGAGATGCGGTTCATGGTTGCAACGCTCAAACCAAGGACAATGCTTCAGAAGATTTAAGGGATAATTTTTTACAGGTTTAGTATCTCAACCGGATTACACGAATTTTAGAGTCAAAAGATGAAATTCAATTTTCCAACCTGTCGCATGATTTCTTTTTAACGTTGATACCACAGAATGCAGTTTATTTTGCGAAAGTAAATTGTGTAGTTTATCGCTGCTTATTTCTCCCTTTTATAGTCGACTAGGATCAAATGCAGATTCAATCCGAGAAACCTTGGACGATGAAAATGCATTCTAGATAATGCATCGCATGTGTAGCACCTGCCGAAGGAAAGTCATTGGATTTTGAGGGGGTTTTATGGAAATGAGTGCTTTTTGAGAAGATGGGACTTTTTATACATTTAATTCACTTAGATGGAATTCGTGAAAATGGAAAAATCTTTATGGGGAGCGTACCGTCATTTTATACAGGGATAATATAAAGTTATGCGTCCAACAAAGGAATTCTCGACACCTTTAGTGGGAGTTCATATTACGTAAGGGAGGAAGCATTTTACGGCTTCGAAGTAATCAACAAGTCAAAAAGTTTCCAGACTTTTTGGAGCTAATCAAATTGATATAGAGATCTGAAGCTCGAATGTTCTCTTAACATATCTATTCAATAAAGAAAAGTTTCTTTAAACGTTAAGTCGTGACTGCATCCAATAAGCTCTAAGAAGCAATAAAATATAATAAAAACTATTTATAGCATTTTTGACTTTGAATGACAGCATCATTTTCAAGGTATGGATGGACAACTAATAAATATTTTCAAAAACATATTTATACTTTGCTTTAGACTTAACTTTAATGAAAATTCCTTTAATATAAGCAGTTGACATAAGTTTCCGGCATTTGACAACAGATGGACCTAGCAGCAAGCTATGGTTGAAGTTTTCAGTTGCATAACATTACATCTTAAGATTAAACTTTTGACAACCATAGCCTTGTATTGAAATAAAAGCGATTTAATATCACTTTTCTTTTTTTCCCGTGAAAATATGTATTATGCCTTATACAGGTCGGTTAGGAACCTTTAATTAATTTTTTCAATTCAGAGTAAACTGCACCCGAGCGGATTGATTGCAAACGAAAGAGCATGGAAGTGCGCTTTTAGATCGAGAAGTCATCGTTTGACGTTTAACTGTTGTTAAGTTCTCCGCCGATTCGGATGTTGAAGATTAACTGATTTCTACATAACTAGCAGGCAGAAAAGGTTTCTTCTGGCCCACGGTTCCTGTATTTTTAATACAAATGGGACGTATTTATTGCTAAAAAAGGAAGGTGCCAAAAGTGGGAACATTTTTTGAGGCCAGAATAACAGGATCAACTTTGGAGCTTGAGGCGGCAATCAATGAATTATAAGAATTACCCCAGAAGTCGGTTCATTTATGGTGGATGACAATGAGAGCTTGGAGTAACAAATGGGAATAAGGACTACTCATGAACAAGTCGTCGTCAAACAATCAAATTGACAGAGGTATCAAATACAGGAATTCACAACATTGGATTGATATTTACTCTCAAAACAGGCGTTAAAATGCGTGCAAATATGAACATTTCAATGGTTGGTTCCGTCAAAAAGATTAATGATAAATAGATTAACAGAAATTAATGAATAAAGCAACAAACTTTGAAAAGTAGAGAACAGAGGAAGTAAAAATCGGATCACTGGAGCTGGTTTGACATCTTACGACGATATTTTAGAGGCTATAACTCAACTCCTGTCACGTTGTCAACCGTGACGTTGGTGATTTGTAAGGGTTATGATAACTATTTCTGTTATTTCTTCTATTTCTGGTTTGGGGAAATATTCTGATCAAAATAAAAAATTAAGATTAAATAATATCCATCTATTCCTCAATGGCCTCATGTTACATTTTGACGATTTGGTTGAATTTATTTTTCCCGATTTCGTTATGTCCTTCTTGGCAGAAACGTTTTGGGTATCTTACTTCTAGGTAAATACAAAGCACGGGAAAATGAAAAGATATAATCATACAAAATATGATAAAAATTAAACTAGATGAAGAGGTTATTTGAAAAATTGACGAACCTAATGTGAAACCGGATTTTAAAAGTCCTTGAGCCGATGTACGATCAAATAAATTAAATATGAGATTTTAATCGGCAAACTTATCTAAATATCAACAAAGCTATGATTGTGTAGAACTGAATGCAAATGCGTTTAGATTTACTTGATAATAAAATGCTTATATCCTTTTTTCTATGATCATGATGCTTCATTATGCAAAAAGGCTTGATGCAAACAAAAACGGAGACCGACTTGTTGCAAGATTTCCATGTCCTTCAGTTTAAGACCCTTTTTTACCATCCTAGAGAATAGATCCAGAAGATTAATATACAAATGCGCTTTCGCCATAATAGTCCATTTTCAAAAGGTAACTTTCAAATGCATATTTGCTCCTGCTACCCTATTCCTCTTCAGTTGTTCTTCTAACAAACAGAAACAACACACTTTTCTAACCCAACTGCTCGATTTTACACTAAACCACCCCAGTACCGTTTATGCAAGAATACAGTCTTCCACGTCTTCTTGCGCTTCCGTGAAAAATGCATTGTGTTGCAGTGATTTGCATGTGAAGTTGTTTGCAACCATCGTTGCATTAGTTGCAATGCCATGAGTGATGAGTGCATATTCGCGTATGCAGAAAAAAATACGAAATGCATTAGACACTTGGACTCGGCCGGCCGGAGCGGATTTGCAGGGCAAAAGGGGTAGTGAAAATGCATCCAGTTGAAAGATTTGCATGCACATCTATGTGCAACGCAACTTTATTTGCTTACCCTTACCAGCACAATGCAATGCATTCAGTACTATTAATACCGAATTGCTTATTTCTTTCTTCGTTACGTTCTTTTAAAAATATTCCTTTCGACATTTTTTTGATTTTTTCACATCATCCTTAGCTCAGTTTTTTTTATTTTAGTGTAGTTTTTTCTCCTTTGCGAAACAATAAGAAAAGGATTGCTTTGCCATACCGTTTCGCTCTTGTTCATTTCTTTTGTGAGAGCTATTCCACCAACTGCTTGCACGGGACCCCTTGCAAGATTTGATGGCGTTGATGGGAATGTGTATGTGATTCAAGGTTGAAACCAGGAAATGCAACGAGAAAAATATATTCTGCGATATAAATCGCATAAATAAATACAATTCTATTATTACTGTCCGCCAAAGCTTCAGCTGCATTTTCATTGAGAGAAAAATTAAAAGAAGAAAAAAAAACGAAGAAAATCCAGTTCAGCCCCAAATAAAGTGTTTAATTTTCATATTGGTCTAACTTTTGAAGGTAATTTCTGAGTGTTCAAGATTATTTGAACGGATTCAACTTTTAACTACATACAAAAATCTGGCGTTTAAGGATTGTTCAACTGCGAACTTACCTAGAATCAATGTAACATGTTAGCGATATGCGAAAACAAGTTTATTAAGGTGAAGTTGTATGCATTATCCTTTAGCTTATATTCATTTTAATTTAATCATAACTTCGTCCACCATTTTGTCATTCAACAGTAAAAGACTTCAGGAAACGAGCTGGGCCAAAGGACGAAAGGACTCGCATGAACGACCAATCATCTCCAGCCAACTATGAGTGTAGTCCCTTTGGCGCAGAGGATAGCGCGTTGGACTTCTAATCCAAAGGTCGCGGGTTCGATCCCCGCAAGGGATGTTCTAGACATAAACTTTTTGGAAGAAACCGGCATATAAGATAAACCTTCTCACATAAAGGTAGGACACATCGAGAGCAAGACTCCAAAACTGTGTTGAA
The DNA here is from genome assembly GCA_954870665.1 of Stratiomys singularior. Lineage (NCBI taxonomy): Eukaryota > Metazoa > Arthropoda > Insecta > Diptera > Stratiomyidae > Stratiomys > Stratiomys singularior. Next base: position 2,916,884 of record OX940881.1, on the reverse strand, counting down.
AGATAATATTCGTCATACTGCTTCGGACAGGATCCTGTTCCCGTTTGCACGCAGACAGAAAGGGGTCATTAGATACACACATACACCAGGATACATAAAATAAAAATTTATTCAAGCCGCAAACATTTAAGATTAACAATGCAGTTATTTGTCATTTAAGACATCCTTTAGAAAGAACAACAAATAAAGTTAAAAAATCATTTGTCAAAAATCAAATCATCAAAATTTGATCAAATATTACCAGTTGAGAATGCGAATAGTGTTTGGAACGCTTAGGACTATTTTTACAACCATAATCTCACATCCCTGTATCGCCTTTTTAAGCCCAAAAAACGTGACATGAAAGCTGATACAGAAAAGTTCAAAAGAAAACAGATTATTCGGCCAAAATTCGGCCCACAAGGATTCAATCTGCATGCATTTGTCCAATCAGAAGCGTCCTTTGTACCATTACGAACGTATGGGCAGCCGTAGCCATACCTGACATATAACAATAGTGTATACACAGAGCGTTTTTATGTAAAGTGATTATTTGAACATTCTACAGATTTTCTTGTGCCAGAGAGAAGATGGAGACACAACTAACATTTAATAAACCCCCCCATAAACAGCGAACAAGTACTGTTCATCTGCGCCATCATATTTGCCGAGACAATCCAAAATTGCAACGAAAGCTCTAGAGACGAAGCTCGCAAAGCTCAGTTACAAACTCTCAGCTGAAAGCTTTCAAGAATTTGTTAGATCTAACGAAGGTGATTTTGACGGATATGTGTATGACAGTTCTAAACACAGACTCATAAAGTGAAAACAAATCAACAGTCAGATTTTGTTTTCAAATTGACTTGACTTGCTGAAAGTTTTGTGTTAAAATTGGAAAATTTGCGAATGAAGCGTTGCTACAAATTTGTACAAAGAATCCTACTTTTGGTCCACGATCTTCTAACTACGCAATGTGCTTTACTTTTGAAATCATTATATTTCAAAAAAATGTTCTAGTTTTATGCCTGCGCCTATACGGCTGACTTTGACAGCGTGCGACGGTCGGCCAATTCTTTTCATATCTTCCAGGGTCCCCTCTTTGGCGTTGTACTATTTTTCCCGAGTTCCGTATGGCATCACAGTGTTTTACATATGTGGCTGTTTTACATATATTTTCCTCTCGATTACAGAACGCCTTGAGTCTGACTACTTCCCAGTGTTAACCCAACAAAAAATACTTTAGTCCGACCCGTTAAAGGATTCCAAAGCTCAAAGGAGAGTTGACAAAAGGTTATTTTAAAAAAAATCTGAATCAATGTGTTTACATTTCCAATCGTCCTTTTATAATTCCACAAACAAGATTTCAAAGGAATATGCGGTCTGGGTATTCAACTGGAGAACTCCCAATCCGTTTCAATTTTGAATGAAAGTTGGAAACATTGGTGGTTTGGAAAGGAATTGGAATTGGAAAGTTGGAAAAAGGATTGGCTACTGCTCGAAGCTAATAACGAGATTGAGCGCATATGAATTCAGTGCAGGATGGATATGGTACGTTTGTTGTTATTTTCAGTTTAAGTTTATTATATTGTTTATGAAGTTCAATAAAAAATACACTCAATTTGTTTATATAGCTGTAATATACCGAAAAGACGGAAGAGTATTTTTTTAGTTTGAATAAAATTTATAACGAATTTTTATCAAAATTATAAATTTCCATTAAATTGAATTGATTGAATTGAATTGAAATGATCACGGTTATGCCTGAGATAGCTTCTACGCTAAAACTTCATTAAATTTAAAGTAAACTTTTACTTTGCTCAAGAAAAAAAAATGCTTCAACAAAATTCTCATATGAGCATTCAAGATATAATTGAACGACATGATCCTCTTGAAACTTTGTCATAACACTGTGAATCATGTTTTTGCTCTTGTTTATTTTATTTATTCCAAAGGTTAAAGAAACAAGATTTATCTTGATTCTTATTTACCAAGTCGACAATGCATATTTCATCCCTTTGATGTTCATTCCCACCCTCGATTTCAGACAAAACATCCTTGACTTTATCCTTTCTGTATACATTTGCTAAAGTTTTCTGCATATTTTTGTTCGTTTCGGATTTTCCACAAACAGCGGATAATTTAGTCTTTAATTTCTGGAATTCACCCCATCACGTTCTCTTCGTCGTTTAGACAGCAAAGCGATGAAAATAAGAATCATTCGGGCTCCATAGGAAGTATGGACTGCAAGTACAACATGTCTAATGTTAACTTCATATGATGGGCAGGAAAAAAACATGGAACGATCCATTTCCGCCGCCAATCTTTAAAAATAGAAATCCAACTTTTAATGTTATCGGTTTCGATCTGAATTATTGATAGATGAAGCTGAGTTCGGTTTGAATATGTTGGAAGGGTAAGTTGGAGTCGGCTTTGTATCTGGATAGCGCTGGTTACATATGGATCAATCGCACACATACTGATGGGGACGAATCAAAAGTGTTTCGATATATGTTAGACTGACTGAAACCGACTGACCAGATCTATTCCCTTGCAGGCCAGAATTAATAAGAGATTAATTCTGAATAGATTAATGCCGAACCTTAAAAACTAGTGTGCACCCATAAAAACATGATGTTTAAAGAACTCTTCCAACCTATTGCACACATCCTACTGCATACTTTTCGATCCTATTGCATGCATCAGAAGAGTAAGGACGCCAACCATAATAATCGGGAAAGTAGATTGCTCAATTGGTTGAATCTTCAAGGGACTACCAATCAAGATTGCATTATTGGCGAATCTGTCTAGCCCCATATCCTCCGAGGTCATTCAACTTTACTTAATGACATAATTTTTCTACATTAGTTATGCAACTCCAACCAGGAAAGAATACCAACAACGTTAAGACCTCAAATTGTCCATGTGATCGCAAGACAGCCCACGTTTGAATGCGAATCCACGTTTCCCCCGATTGCATCTTTGCCCTATGCAATCTTCGCGATCAGCTCTTCTTCCCGTCCTGGTAACATTTTAACCATCTGGATGAAGTTCTTCCGCTCCTGACCCACCCAAATGCGAATTCCAGTGTCTTGGTCGGAGTAATTGCGCAGTTTCAACATGAATAATGAATTGCATCGTCAACCCGTCGTCAACTCAAGTGGCAGAAGCACGACGTTCGCGCATTGCATCCAATTGCATTTTTCTGTGCAATGCAACTGGTCCCCCATGTCCTCAACCAAAGTCCCAATAGTAATGGCCCTGAATTAAACAGTGCACTGCATCTCAACCCATCAGACCATGAAAACAATTAGCACGCTCTTGAGAATGTAGATTTTGTTGAAAAGAGGAGATTTCAATTCAAAAACTTTTAGCATACGAGCATCCATACAGTTGGTAAATTGCATGCCTACACCGTAAAGCCGCATGCACACCGATCAATTTTGAATTTTATTGTATAATGGGATCAAAATAAGATTATCGGCTCTGGTGGGCGACACTAGGACTTCGACATTCGTTCTGAATCCCGTTTGGTTTTAAAATTACTTCCATCGACGTTTACGATTCATGTGGACTTACTTTTTCACTTGATATTCATTAGTGCTGGATCCTCATAGACATTTCAACCCAGTTGGTTCACATATTATTTCTGGTAACAGGAATTTTATCAGTTGTCTCATAAACAAAAAATTAAGTTCGAAAAAATAAGAGATGTCATCTCAGCCGATCAATTTTGCATTAAGAAACTTTGCCATAGAGATTGATTTTGCCTCTTTTTTCAATGTTGTTTCGCTTGTCTTCCCCGAATACCTAGAAGAACATTGTAAAATGGCTTCAAATATTCAGGGAATAATAACATTGCTTTAAATCTCACAAAATGTTAATTTAACATGTGAAAAGCTCTGTGCAACAAGAAGAGATTCTCAGCTACATGAAATAGTGTTAAAACAGTTTTGAGCCGTTAGTTTTTACTATTCTTCGTCAGGAAATCTTTAAGGATGTCTTCTTGATAAGTTACGCTGAGACGGTAATAGCATTAAACTTTACCAGACCAGGTACTTTCCTGACCAATTCAGGTTTAAGCATGTCATTAGGAGGGTGAAGTGGTAGATTACCAAACATAACCTCAAGCTGGCGATTTGAAAGAAAAGTTCGTAATACTGAAGACTCTGAAAATACCCTCTGCAGTTTTAATGCACCTCAGAAAAAACAAATCGCCTGGAATAGATGGAATCCCGGAAGAACTGCTACACAGATTGAATCTCATCTAAGTATTCTTCTCTACCAATTGATTTGTAAAATATCTAAAATCTCTGTGTTCAGCATTGCAATGCTCAACACAGAGTCCCAAGTCAAGGTAAACGGAGGACTAACATACAGCTTCAAAATGGAATCAGGCTCGAAGCGAGAGGATGGACTTGTCCCAATCATCTTTAATACTACGCTGGAACACGTCATAAGAAGGACAATAATTGGACCTTGTGGAACGAATGAAAGCGAAACAGCTGTCTATAAGGACATTGAGATTTAGAGCGCAAGTCAAACGTACAGCGGAAAATCCGAGAATTTGATGGGGGGTTAAGATAAACGCTGACACCCGATGTTTGCTGGGGGTGATCAACTGGCGAACTACGTCGAAGACTCGTGACGATAGGAGGAGATTAATCCTGGAGGCCAAGGACCGACTACGGCTGTCGTGCCATGGATGATGATAATAGTTTCTATGAAAAAAGATAGCAGGTCTAGCATGAAAAGTACCATACGATGATGTTGACGTTTTTCGTTATCCCTACAATATAGAAAGCCATAGCGTAGCTCGTGTTCTCAATATTTTGAGATGTATAAAGCGAACATCCGTGTCTTCTGCCCGACCTCGTTTGATTTAACACAATCTATCATACATAAATTCACTGTAGTTAGTATAATCAGGGTATAGTACGGGATAATTATATAGGAGCACTTAAACTCTCGTGGGGCGGTTCATAGAAAGAGATAGAACAAGTTTTAGTAAGCTTGTAGTTGTATTGCGTTTTTTATTGAAGTAATTTTAGAGTGTTATACTTGATCAAACACAAAGAAAATGGAATGAAACGTTTCCGTAAATGTTTACTTATATGAATACAACCTCTACTACTCTCGGTTGAATCCTGTTTGACCGGGAGTCCGTTTGGAGTGTTATCACTGTTTAGGTATTACGCTAGGCTTAAGATCTTTATCCCTAATGTTACACGTGACTAACAATGTGGTTTTTTCCTAAAGATTCATCCAAGCGCCGCCCAAATGGTTCACTTGGTATCTTTCAGCTGAAATGACAACACTCTACAGTGGTAGCCAGGCAAAGTCTCTATTTAGATACTTTTGTATTAGTACTTTTGTAAACAAGCGAAATTGACATTATTATGACTACAGTTCTCCTATATTCAACTATTGCGTCTGATATACCCGCCATATTTCGATTTTTCATATTGGAAGAAGACTGTTTGAACCAACATCTTATGTTGTTCGATTTCTTTTAATTGAAAAGTACCAATAAATGTCAGATTTATTAGATAAAAAATTCAGTAAAAAATCGCGTAGTGTAAGCCCACCTTTACGCAATATTCTTAATTCAACTTCCCTAAGTACAACAAAGTTAAGTATTGCATACAATGAAGTGCATAACGTACAATGCATCGTCCCATGCAACAAAAATACTCTCTAGCATCATCATCACGAAAAGCGGATGTTGAAAGAGTGCGGGTTGAAGGCATACAAAGGGTTGGAATGCATTCATCGCGCCCATTCAAGCAATATAAAGTGAAATGAAAAATTGCCGAGCAACTAAGAACTCCACGTACGTTTTGGGGCGAAAATGCAACGCCACGCATTGCAATCTGCAAATGGGTGGTGGCTGGCAATCATCCTATGTTGGAGGCAGACCATGAAGTGTTTTGCATGCAATGTTGGGGTAGGCCATTTTCCTTTCTTTCAGCAGCAGCCAGTCCCGGGTTACTTATCGTTGCAATTTTATTACGTAACAAGAGTCTCGTGGATTTCACAAGGGGGAAAATTCATCTTTTATTTTCAACAAATTATTTTTCCACGTTGTACTCCATGCTTTCTCGTCGCCAAGGCACGTTCACTGCAGTCCGTCGTTCGTCAGTCAGTCATCAGGGTATCCGATTGGTGGCGCTCCGCCGGAGGAGGGGGGAGGTAGAGATATTCCAGATATGAGGGAAAAATGAAAATGAAAAGGAAAGCCAGAATTATCATACAAGTGACGTGAGCATATGAGATAACAAGGCACAACTGTCGGATTCATAGGGTAATATAATGATGCAGTTCAGGCTCTGCGGTATGTAGGTGAATTCCAGCTATAGATCATGGTTTTGGGTTCTTAACCTTTTCATGAAATATGAACAAATCAGAAGTGGATTGAAGTGGTGTTCAAAGTGGTGAAATAGCTGTCAGAATTCTTTTGTTTTTCTTTTTTTTACTTTGTAATTAAAATTTTAGCGTTTTTATTATTTTGGGGATGGTAGCAAAGCGTAATGCATTGTATAGGTCAAGAGTGTGGATGGGTTGAGCAATACGTACCAGAAATTATTGCTACGTATTTAGGGGTGGTTTGTTGCGAGAAAATGAATTGAGTTGTAACAGTACAAGTATTGTAAAAACAGGGATTTTGAAAAATGAATTACATTTGGATGGCAAAGTTAATTTAAGGAATCGCTCATTCAAGACAAATGCCTCAACTTGCTATGATTTATAATATTCAAACAGCAACAGACAGTATCAATGACCCCAGACAGTATGAGTTCGCCACCATCGTTAACGCGGTTGAGAAAATTGCATAAAAACAAAACAGCGAGAATACTCCCGCGCGGGTTCTGCCAGACAGAGATAGAACTAGCAATAGTCAATTCACATCCGTATTGCATTTTTACTCAAAAACTTTGAGATTGTTATTCTTATTCAACGCAATAACGAGAAGAAATTTCTCAATACTATTTAAATTCTAAAGATATTGGTTGAATTCCGCCAGATCGAGATTTTGTTCGAAGTGTTCCCACTGTTTATGCTTACGCGATGCCCTCACATTAGAACAACATGATTTTGAACGAAGCACAATTTATACAGCTAATGTTCTAATAGTGTTAACGTCTTGATTCAGAATGAAGCCAGCTTACACATCAACCAATACGTCCATGCATGTCCCATGACAGGAAAAATTGGAGATTATCAAAAAATAGAACGAGGTGATCAAGACGCTAGTCCAGATGTATTTGAGAGACTCCAGATTTTATTGTTAGATAGGGAAATGCAGTCGGACATGAGGTAAAATAAGAAGCTGGAATAGCCCACGAGGGTACAAATATTTCAAACCAACACTGGGGTTCGGTATATGTTACACAGAGTGCGAGTACTTGCAATATCCACCCTCCGTCGTTCCAATAGGATCCAAACTATGAAGGTAAACTAGAGGTAATTGAAAAAAAACTTCTGTACAGATACAGTACATACCCACTTGCTGACAATATTCAAGGAATAAGCTGCTAACTGCGGTAAGTTGGCCATACCTTTGTTGATACAGAACGTATGAACTACTATCTCCCAAAGGAATATTCAGGGTGACCACTTTGCATTTTAGTGAGGCCATTAAAATTAAGTGGGTGATGCGGAAGCTCGGTGTCCAAAGGTCGCCTCACTCAAACGAGGCAGAAAAGATGGAAGAAATCGTGCGGGCTCTCTTCCCCATCCATCTCGCCATCGTTGAAGCCGTTCACTATGAAACACCAACGGAAATTCTATTTTTCACGAAGATGGAATTGAAGAAAGCCGTCTTGTCTATGAAGGCCAGAAAGGCTCCAGGACCAGATGGGATTCCAGCTGAGGTGCTACAAATGGTCTTCCACTTTTCCCCTGATCTGCTCCTCCGCATGTTCAACGCATGCCTGCGCGAAGGACTGTTTCCAGAGTGCTGGAAGGTGGCGAGACTTGTGCTCATTACTAAGGGAAAAGGGGATCCCGAGTCGCCAGCTGCATACCGCCCACTGTGTATACTTGATACGGCCGGAAAAGTTTTTGAAAAACTTATCAGGGGAAGACTCGCTGACGTTATTCGTACTGCCGGGGACCTATCTCCACGGCAGTATGGCTTCAGAGCAGGCCGCTCCACCATCGATGCAATTGAAGAAGTAGTGAGCGCGGTCCAACGTGCGGAGTCTCACAGTATTTCCACACGACGGGTCGTCATGCTGGTTACTCTAGATGCCCAAAATGCATTTAACAGCGCTAGATGGGTGGATATTCTGGAAGCGCTAGAAAATCGTTTTCAAGTACCAGTGTACCTGATGCGGATTCTCAGGGACTATTTGAAGGACCGCAGCCTACTCTACGACTCGAAGAAGGGTAGGCAAAGTACAATTCTTATTTCAGGTGTCGCTCGGGGCTATATCCTTGGCCCGGACCTGTGGAACATCTCCTACGATGGACTGCTGCAGCTTGAACTGCCGGATGAGTCACGTTTGATCGGCTATGCGGACGATGTTGCGACGCTGGTCGCTGGACGCACGGTAAACCATGCGCAACTCAGACGCAATATGTTAATGCGAAGGGTAATGGACTGGGTGACCGCCCACGGATTCAAGCTCGCACTGGAAAAAACCGAAGTGGTCATCCTAACGAAGAAAAAAATCCCCAGAGTAAGGCTTATCAGTGTAGGGAACGAGCTGGTTGAATCGAAATCAGCAGTAAAGTACCTAGGCGTCATGATATACTGCAAGATGAGTTCTTCCCAACAAATCAGGGCAGCAGCTGACAAGGCTGCAGCGCGTGTGACGGCACTCACCCGATTAATAGCCAACATAGGGAGGCCCACCACATCAAGGAGACGACTCTTAATGAGCGTTGTGCAGTCGCTGTGGGGCAACGCTCTCAGCAAGAAGTTACACCGGAAGCGGTTGGCACAGGTGCAGAGACAAAGAGCATTGCGAATCTCATGCGCATATCGAACGGTCTCCGGTGCGGCAGTGCTGGTAATCGCAGGGGTGACCCTCCTTGCGAGAGAGCGCAGAAGTATTTACCTGCGCAGAGGCAAAGACCGAAGAGAAGAGATCACCGGGGAAGAGAAACGTCGCTTTCTCAGCGATTGGCAACAGTCCTGGGAGCAACAAACAAGGGGAAGGTGGACTGCACGACTGATCCCTGAACTGAGGCCGTGGTTCAGTCGAGTGCATGGTGAGATCGATTTCTGCTTGACCCAGCTCTTAAGCGGGCACGGTTGTTTTAGGTCCTACTTGTACAAAATTGACAGAGCACGGTCTCCTAACTGTGTGTTTTGTGCAGGAGAATTAGATGACGCCTGTCACACATTCTTCTACTGTAAAAAGGTAGAGACAGCAGCGAGGGGACCTCCTCAGCGAAATTCGAGAGCTCTGTCCGGAAACTATCGTCGAAGTAATGCTAAAAACAGTTGACAATTGGAATCGCGTGGCGCAATATGCTCGGGCAGTGCTGATACTGAAAAAAGGTTTATTGGAGAAGAGATTCCCATAATCCGAAGGCGCCTCTAGGCGTAGGAACACGAGGCCTAGCCTGAAGTAATGTGTCAAACGGTTCCAGGCTAATGTTCTCAGGTTGACAGGGGAGGTGTTTAGTGGGTAGTCCAAAAGCATTTTGCGTCTGGAAGTCCCACACTCAGGGCATAAACAGCCTTCACCTCCACCACCATCTGCGCCATCCTTTTTTTACTATTAAAAATATACCAAAAAATGTAATAAATGTACAATGATAAGTAACAAGAAGAATGAAATACTTTTTGCTCTTATTTCAGTCTAAATGTATTAAAATACTTTATACTATATGTTAAAAGAAAAGGGCGCTGAATAGGTCATGGCGCTTCATGACCTATTTTTCCTGAAATGAATTCTGGAAACTGCATGCTAACAAAACCGACGCGCGCACAGGAATCCTATTTATGCGACATAGACAAGCGTTTTCTGGGCCTCTGGCCAACAAAACTCAATATTTGCTAGGTAGTTTTTAACTACCCGAAAAATACAAATTCAATAAATGTCGACCGCCATTTGACATGTTTACATCTTACATAATTGTCCACGTAATTCTCATGATTTAAGTTTTTTATCTAGACTTACATTGAATTAAATAAAAACGAAAAACATTCGTTGCGTCCATCCACATCGTCCTGTGTCAAGTGACCACTCTGGGAATCGCCCAATCGCCACGCCAATTCATCCAAGTTCTTCTTCGCATCAGTGTACTTTGAACCTACGCCACGCATAAATATTGTGGAGCCAAAAATCTAAACATCAACACCAAAACTACTGACCCCCCTTTTACGACTTCGCTGCCAACCGTTCGACTGCACTCAGCGCAGGGGCGAAGCACAACGCCGGCATAAATCATAATCAGCAGCTGATCAATGGCCGCGAGATGGTCCGGCCGGCCGTCGCCACTGCATTAGTCTATCCCTTTCCAACATTCGCTCCACCCAACATTCAGCCAAGTCTCTATCCCATTCTTCAACCCACACCAACAAGAACCAAAATTAAATCCGTGCAATGTTGACCGCAGTGTCACTCACACTATCGCAGCGAGTGAACCTGAACCTGTCAACGTTCGCTCTACGGGGAGCAGCGCCAGGGCACGAATATTTATTTTGGCGGCGGAATGTATGTCTCTATTTCATTGTGTCTGGCGTGGCTACAGCTTGCGCGAGAGTGAGACACTGGCATAGTGTCGTTTGTGTGCACTGGGAAGTGTGGCTGTCGATACTTCACGATGGGGCTAACCTGACTTTGCTTTTCGTTTCCACGGCACACTGCAAGCCGACTGACATGGAAATGGCCGAAGTGTAGAGCTTCGAAAGCTTTCCCATGAGAAACTGATTCAAGCCTCGCATACCAATGCGTTGAATGCAACTGTGAGTCAGTGTGTGTCAAATACATTTTACCAGAGGGGGAGCGGGCGAGAGCAGAGCGAAGTGTTTATGTTTACATCATCGCTTCGGTCCAATGACGAACGAGCGAACGAGTGGCGGTCATTGCCTATTGCACGAAACGTGAACCGAAGCAGCCGAAAGTGCACGATGCAGCAGTTCGCATTTCGCTTTCATTCTCTCTCTCTTTCATTCACTTTCGAAGGCGAGACAGAACTTGTTGGCACTTTTTCCACTTTTGTTCGTTTTGCACTTTTAGTCCGTTTTGCAATGACAGTGACATCTAAGTGAAACTAGTGGAAACTGAAAGTGCTCACGGAGTAAGTGCCGAGACTTTGACATCGTTAGATGGCGTTCGTGACTTTTCATTGAAAGTGAAAAGCTTTGCGTGTGGTTGAAGTGTTGCTGGCTCCGAGGAAGTGAGCAATTAATTAATTAATTATGTGCGTTCCATTGCTGACGGATCGTGTTTTACAACAGAATTTCTTGCATCAAACATTTGAAACACAAATTGTTTCGCGTGATTTGTTTTATTAACAGTATTTGATAGAAGCGTGAAAAAATGTAAACATCGATAATAATTCACAATCGTGCTCGCTCGAAGCCAATTAGGATCAAAATTTCTTCTCTGTGAAACTGTTGATTTTTCTTGAATTTACTTCATATACCGTCGAATGATAACCAAAACAGAGCTATACGACAATGAAATTATCTGGCACAGGAATCGAGGAGGCAGATTCTTCGGGGACCGAATTTATGACTGCACCAAGTGCTCGCTGTATAAATGGGACGGAAATTTATGCTTCGTGAGAAAAGCATCTGTTCTTTGCACGTTTGTAACAAGGAAACAAGAAGAATGATCGCTACCGCAACTTCTAAGCCGTTGAATGGAGCAGTGAAGACGCTTAAAAGGAAACCTTTAAAAGGAAATAGTAACCGAAGTCAAAGGGCTCCCAAATGAATTCTGAGCCAGACAACAGTCTCAACCGAATGGCAGGGAAAATGGAAATCGGATTTACGTTCGTAAAGGGTATAGGATGCGAACAAGGAATTGGGAAAAGGGAATGGTGGATAAGCATCAGACCTGATAAACAAGGAGCGGAGATCCACGGCGACTTCGAGATCAACGTGCTTGTGTCTCTAATTGATTCCGGCCACCTCATGGGATAGATCCAGGAAATTCAAGAAACTAAAGTCCTCACGATGCTAAATAGAGATCTGTCTAAACACCTTCGAAACAAACATTCGTGAATTGTGGTGGCCATAATGAGCTCGACTCTTACGAAACAGTCCTAGTTATTCCCATACGTTTCGCTAATATCGCGGATTGTACTGTGAAAATGTGAAAGGGGGAAGAAGTGCTTTGTAATTATTATGAATTAAAAAAATGACTCAAAGCAATAAAACTAATAATAAAGAATAAGTTTCGAAGGGAGAAGACTGTAAGGTCCCTTTCACAAACATACACGAGCAAAAGCAGAGAAACTTGTAACAAAATTAGTCTAGCACTTTCTTCTTTGAAATGTTTCCAATTTCTGCGCTCATACAGGGAAAAATAAAAAAACGGAGCTAAAATAAAAAAAAAAAAACGACGTAAACAGCCAATTATTCATTCAAAATTTCGACACAGATCGCTAATGACAGATTTGGAGGGTTCTTGTTAGCGTTGAAATCCAAACGAGGACCTTCGAGCTTTAGATAAATGGGCAATTTAATTTTTAAAAAGGAGCCAGCAGGGGCAGAAGTTAATCCCGGAACATACACATGTCATAATTGGTTTTGATTGATCAAAAATTTATTTATTCTTACAATTTCAATGGGGTCTAAGGAACGTCGTGAATATGAATAGTGACGTTATATAGGTGTGAAAAGAAAATTTCAATCATCTCATAAAGCCATCTCATAAAATTCTGTCTCAGCAATACTCCATCAACCCACATTTAAGGTAGATCCACAACAATGCAAATACAAACGCGCACCATTAAAACAAACTAAAAGTATCAAATAAAATCCTCATAGAAATACCGACGTGAAAGGAAGTCTCGAGGCACATCCTTCCTTCCAACCAGAATCGACTCAAGTCAACCAAAGAAAACATAAAACCAGAAAATAAAACTACACTACCTACACTACCGTCATCTAGTCAAGGACTAGCCTTTGTCGTTTTCGTAGCGCAACCCACTCGTCGACTAGTCAGTGCTTTGGAATTTTCAATTTTATGATTGTATGAATACTGGAGCAGCCTCGCAGAAGTTCTTGTCACGACGCAACGATGTCTAATTGATACCAACAGATGCTTTCTGCTGATGACATACTAAAAATACTTTCGCTGTCTGGCTGGAAGTATTTTGCGTAAACGGTTAAAAGACACGTCCTTTATGATCTAGCTCCGGACAATTCTGATGTTGATGATGATGATATCCGTTCACTTCCGAGCTCGATGATGTGTATCATCATCGGTTTTGTCGTCAACATGAAGGCCGACAGACAGGAACAGGCAAAATCCCAGCACAAATTGAAAGGAAATTGCAGACGAATCCTTTTTCGCATCCAGGGTTATTGTATTCTGACGGAAAGGAGACAAAAACAAGCAGGCAATATTAGCGTGTACAGCATATACGTGCTCGCATGTATATTTGATTTTTCACTAAATTATTCAAACACGACGTCGGACGAAGGACGAGGATAAAGCACATGGAGATTGCTATTCACTAAGAAAAAACGCTGGACCACTTCAGAAAGCAAGAACAGACTCCGGTATCCTGCTGGGATCGTGTCAATGTCGTCATGCTGATTAGATTTATTTTTTCTGAATCGGCGACAGCATGTCATCGATAGGTCCTACTTTGCATTCTTCAAACCTAAAATTTGCTGCTCATGACAGGCCCGTGTCTGTTTCTTTTGAATTGCAATAATCAAGATATGTCAAAATGTATGATATGTGGATTCAAGACAAGGAAAAGACAGGTGAGTATTTGAATTTGACCATCGATGGACTATTTTTACATTTTTTTCGCTCGCATTCTTTTTAACATTCTATGCCTCATTATAGGATTCTTGTTGTGTGTGGAATTTCACTTACCCATTTTTCCATTTGGACTGTACGGATCGTAGCTTCCCGTTGACATTGGCGAATTGTATCCATTCGACATATTTGTGTTGAAGTTATGGCTTTGTGAGCCTGGCGATGGACTTAAAGGTGGCGCCGAGCTAGGTACACTACCTGGTCCTGGACTAGGAGATGAAAGCCACTCATCGCTGTAAGAATTAGAAGAAATCAGGACATTAAAAATACGTCAAAGTGAAAAACTTGAAAAAAGGTCAAGTTTTCATTTAATAAAACAGTTTTCAAAACCTCCAAAATACGATCAATGTGTTTAAAAGAAATTATATTTCAATTCTAATAAATTTTGCCACTAGTGTGTTTTGATCTAACCGTTTAGTCCTATCCTTTTTCCAAATAGAGTAGCAAGTTTAATTTGGTATAGCAAGGTATGGCAAGTTTATGTTGGTATATTTTATTTCAACAATTGTTCTGTGAGATGATACAAAAGAGTCGGAAGGTGGTTGTCGAAAATGAAGTGTTGACGAAAAGCGTCGCGAAGAATAGTCAATCAATTCCTGACGGCGAAGGAAATAATGAAGTTTTCGGGTTACAATTTCTAATATCAATGCGAATTTCTAGGGGGTTGATTCGAACCACAATTAATCTCTGATACAAATGAACTTTATTAAAATTGTTTCAGATTTCCGATTTAATTTCAAAATGTCTCTTTCATACAATTCTTGGTCCCTATTGTCGAAAAACTTTATTTAAACAGATTATTACAATTCTCTTGATGATCAATCACCAACCACTAAGAAAGCTTCGCAATTCAAGAAAAATATGGTAATCGCTTGGTGCCAGGTTCGGACTATATGGTCAATGATGCATGGAAACTTCCCAACCAAGCTACCCGTGCTTCTGGGGAATCACTACAACGTGCGTGGCCAGGCGTTGTCCTGATGGGATACGGCACCTTTTCCGTTGGCCAATCCTGGCCGTTTCTGGTTAAAGAATGCTCCTTTAACCAGAAATGACCACCACACATTTATTCTAACCGTATATTGACTTGTTGTACCCGTAAGCTTCCACTGTAGTGTTCATAATTGATCTCATTTTCGCAAAATGTTTCTGAAAATTAAGAGGAAAGTCTTTCTTTTATTCCAGTTCTCATTTGTGTTAATCTTACGAATTGTCTCAACGGCTTTTTCTCTTTCTTCCAGTTTGAAAGCCAAGAACGTCAAAATCGTTATCTGACGTGAAATAAATTTCGCAGTAATTATATTATAGGATATTTTCGATTTTCTGGTCAGAATCCGATATTCTCTAAAAGATGTGCTGATAATCAAATGCGGAGTCACTGAAGTGACGGAGTCACTGATTTTCCGAGCTTAACGTGCAATTTCTCTGCAGGCCGTTGTTGAACTGATCTGAAAGCTAAGATATCTGTCATCGAGACATTGTGCTGTGATCAGCTGATTTGCAAAAAGGTAACGACAACTAACGAATTATCCTGGAACTAACTAAACAGCATTGAGGTAATTAATGAATGACAAGTTTAAGATAGTTCATAACATTTTACGCTCAAAGCTTTTGTACTTGAGCTGTTCTAGCCATGGACTTTTATACAGTTTTAAGCATTTGAAGTGTGAATAAGTTGGTATGACCTTCACACTGATCAAGTAGAATAGAAGCCTGACAGAAAGCATGGACCGTAATTTCTAGTGATCCTTTTTTTTTGTTCAGCTGATCCACTTGAAAATCGTTGTCTATCAACATCGAATGAATCCCTTCTGAATTCCCCTTTGCAAGACATTAATTTCAAAATTCTCTTCCTCTCTTCGAGGCCCTTTAAAGTCTTTTGTTGCTAACGTACAAAATTAAATTTACTCGATTTTCTCATGTCATTCAATAGTTGACTGCCTGCCCCAGTCGTCTGCAACCGAAAGGAAAATGCGGTAACAATAGCAAAACTTCATTTGCGATAACTCCTTCATGCCATCACAAAGAGCAAACAAATGTTCTCATCCTCCGAACACATCAACTCCAATTAATCATCTCAATTATTACTAGCAGAGCAAAAACTACTTACGTTTCCATCCGAGCACGTCGAGGTGGTATGAGTATTCCATGTCCGTTTGTTGATGCACTTGTGGATGCGGCAGTTGGAGTGGATTGTATTGTTATAACATCTTGCATTGGTTCAGATTTAATGGCAGTTAATACTTTCACATCTTCCTGTCCCACCACCATCGAAGTGGGACCTTTGCTGCTTCCATTGCTGCTACCGGGCAATCCAAGGATACCGCGGCCATTCACCTGTCCCAAACTACCACGACCACCGCCACCTCCACCTGAATTGCCACTCCCTCCCCCGCCAGTCGGGATACCGCTGAGGGAATGTTGCGCTGAAGGATGGCCACCGTGCTGCGGTTGAACTAGAATTTGTGCCGCGGCAATGGCATCCGTAACGCTTTGCGTATGCAAGGATATTGCGTTTGAATTATACATTTTTGCTACTTATATTTGTGCTGTATGCACTCAACGAGTAATAAGCTAATATTATTAGATAAATCAATATTCTACGTGTAACGGACTGATGAGTATATTTCTAGATTTACTGAACTCGTTTCGCTTTTCGTAAGGGATGCACTGTTCTATTTAAGGACTTGTGACATCCCAACATGTGATCTTATGTTTTTTCATTATAAGTGCGATGTATTTTGTCTTTTGAGTCTTATCTTATTTCTCAATTGTTTTATTTTGGGCAGTATAATGGTGATCTTCAGTTTCTTCGATTTCTTCCTTTTCCGTTTTTATTTTTTCTTGCTAGCCGCAACCTGAAATAAAGAGAAATAAGGTGTTAGCGCTGTAATAAATTGCTTAAGCATATTTACATTGTGTATTTTATTCTTCCTTTCTTTCGTTTTCGAAGCTTAACCTTAAATTCATCTTTTTATTCTTTTGTAACAAGTTCTCTTTTGTTTTCTTAAGCAAAGAAAGCTGAAGGAATTGGAAATGAGATGAACAAAAGCAATGTATTAGTCTGCGTGAAATATTTGTCTGGAATAGAAGAGTTCACATTCATTTCGGCTGAAAACAGACAGTAACATTGCATTTCGATGTTCTTGAATAAATTATTTTATTAATAATCGTTATAAACTTTACCCAGTTGGAGAGAAGCTGGTAACGAGTTTTCAGGATATCGCAAAGTATCTTTATTGGCGTCGCTCACTTAGGGTAAAAGTGTGATCTAACTTTCGGAAGTCACTTACTTATGATTTTTTAAGAAGTTTTTATTTGGAGCCCATATTGTGGTAATAAAGCTGGCATTCAGAAAATGAAAAACAGGTCTAACTTAAAGGTTTTCGATAGATTGTACATTAATTTGCAGCTATAGTGTGTCTTTATGCACATATTGCAAAATAATGGGAAATTGAATGCGCTTTCGATTATATCTGTCAAGTCAATTATCAACGTTATTTCGCCTCTTCTAACAGATTCATCAGAAAGCTCTTTTTCTTTCCCAGTGAGAGTAAAGTCTTCTCCGCCAAAGTGCCAAAGTATATTTCGTAGAGTGAAATATGTCCAACGATCTGGTAACAAGTGTGAAGCAAATAATTTTAATTGCATTGTCTTTCAAAATATGATCTATAACATCAATACGCTGTTGAAAACAATATGCCTGGATTGGTTTGGGAGTTTGAAAAATAATAATCTGGTGCACTGGAAACGGCAAATTGAAAGCATTATTCGATGAATATCCATGCCAAAACAAATCTAATTTACACATCAGATACATAATTGGCTGACCATATAACATTTGCCTAAGGGTTACTAGTTTTTATATTTTCTATGCGAACTATTACTAGCTTCATAATTTCCTGATTCCAATTGACATTTCTCTTAAATCGTATTCATAGCGACAAGTCAAAATCTGTCAAATAGCTTTCATGCCTAGCTGGGTTGGTTCGATGAATGGATATCTTGCAAACAATACTTCGTGTTCATCCAAAATTCTGTACGTCCAGAATATCTGAAGTAGACTTTGAGGAACTACGTTAAGAACACAAGCATGCACGTTATCAGAGAAGGTTGTTGAAATATGGAACTTAACCCACATCCCTCCAGTGTCAATTATCAGCCACATCTATAGATCATGTCACGGAATACTGAGCCATCAAATGAGCCTCGCGTGAACGCTGTTAGTTGCTGGACGCACTGTTAAACAATCACAATAAAAGTTAGTCTAGGTAGAAAAAATATGATCGCTCGCTGATTCAGTCTACCACTGGAATAAACGAAAGTCATCCTGAAAGATATAGGAATCGCCAGACATGGTTAAAATAGGCGAGTCTCCTCGACAGACGGCACGGTACACTCCTTGACAATTTTGGGTCTATGCAATTATTGACCGATGGTTTCAGCTGTGATCTATTTCGAAAACGTCTGGCACAGTTGCAGGGACTGTACTTTATATAAGTACATATAGAACCTTAGATTTGATCACGTTGCATGGATCGACGTGGGAGTGCTTTTCATCCTCGAAAAATGCTTGGCCACCACTTATTTCCCTAAATACATAACAGGTACAAGGTAAACAGCAAAAAATTCTCCACCAACGAGATCTATGGCTCAGTTCAGGGAAAGTATCTAAATTTATGAATATTTAATGAAAAGCAAAGAATGATTGAAGAAACTTAGGCTTCTCTAC
The DNA here is from genome assembly GCA_954870665.1 of Stratiomys singularior. Lineage (NCBI taxonomy): Eukaryota > Metazoa > Arthropoda > Insecta > Diptera > Stratiomyidae > Stratiomys > Stratiomys singularior. The sequence continues at coordinate 2,898,212 of OX940881.1, read as the reverse complement.
ATGAAATGAAGATACAATTTCAAATTGAAAATCTAATATTCATGGGAAATTTATCCAATTGTATTACCGAAAATAAGGATTCAGTTCAATCAAAAACCTAAACACCATGTCTGGGAAGAATAATAGTCCAAAGTGAAAGTTTCATTGAAACTTCGATTCATCTCGATGTCATCGACTCAGAGTAAATCACAATTTACTACAAATACTACGAAGAATATCGTCTGCACTATAATCAATCAAACTGTGACGGATAACGTGAAATTACTCGCAGACATGTTTGATATTTTCACGACTCAAATACAACTCCCACGCCTCCAACATATATAGAGAATATAGTCAGGGTTAGTGGGGTCGTATCATATTCACTTCTGCGTCGAAGCTGGCATTGTTCAAACTCTAATCCACTGACCAAATTGACACTGGCCTCAATTTCGCTAACAAGCATTCAGACCATGCTTGTCCAACATAATGCGATGCTGGGAGAAAACACTTTCGCACCTAGCGATGCTGTCGCCATGTCCTACCGTCGTGTCCAACCAACCACATGAGCATCTCTGTATTCACCACCCCATTTAGCCGTGACATAGATGGCTTTAGGGTTGCATGCGAATGCACTAGAACTTCAACCGGAGACGATGAAAGCTTTTCAAGTGAAAAAGGAACTTAAGAGGACTACTTTGCAATGAATCCTTTGGCGGTCACTTCTGTAAAAGCGGAGTGAACTAAATGCCATGCAATGGAAAGCTTGAAAATCTGCTACTCGCTAGAACGTCAGATCTCATTCGAATTGTAGGTCAATGGTTTGGAAACACCCTGTAAGATTCGTGAACTAGTGCGACAATGCTTAGTACAGTGGTAAAGGATCTGGCGGAAAATAAAGGTAATGTGTTCCAGCTACCTGATTTATGGAAATTTGTAATGAGGTAGCATTGAAGATAACAAAGGTTGGGGCTTAGGAAACGCTGGTCTAAAGTGCGATGCATTTTTCAAGGATTAGCTTTGACTTTGAATAAAATGTACTGGATGGAGGCTGCACCTTTTTCCGCTTTTGTTTTTTTGCTTTTTGAATTTGTGTCCAAATTAAGAAAAGTTCCAATGAAAAATTGAGTTGCATTGACAGTTTTGAACGCAGTGAATTCAATAAATTAAGCTTAAAACCCACTGTCTTCAAGAGATTCACGTGTGAAAATCTAGATCTTGCCTCACTTGCATAAGTCCCTTGCAATACACTCTCGTATGCATGGTTGTCTAGTTTACACCATAGAATATGCATTAACATTAATGGTGCTGGTTTGCGAAAGAGCTTTTCCGACTTGTATTTGCGATTGCCAGCAAGAAGTGCAATAGCCGCCGACCGGGCAAAACTGGGCCTCAGTGTGTGAACTATGCAGATTGCAAGCCTATGGGGTGTGGAGGAGTGGAGCGGCGGGTGTTAGGACATAGCTTGCATGCAGGCGATGTATCTTCTCATCACGCTTCCATTGCCACCACTATCATCCACAAGGGCTATGAAATGTAGCTCAAGTGCAAGTGCACAGTTCCAATGAGTGCAGCAAAATGCAGTAAAAATGGATGCACTGCTTTCAAACCTACCAGCTCCTCGAATGCACTTGTTTTCATGCTAGTCGGAGCATAAATGTGTGTGTCACGGCATGAGAGTGTGTTGGCTTGAAGTGCATGTGCGCTAAATGCATTCCATTCCAACCATATTGATCGTAGTCGTTTTTATTACTGACATGGCACTGAAATAGAACTTGTAGGCTCATTCTTGGCGATTTGCAATGAATTGCATTCTAGCATGCAAGACCAAAGCTCAAAAAATGCCAATGACTAAATGGGAGAATCAACTAGCTACGAACGTTGCGAGGAGTGAGAAGGGAAACCTACAAGCCTATATTGCATAGGAAGTCATTTAGAGATGAATAAATAGTTCAATTATTACTTGGTGGTTCATTGTGCAACGGAGTTTGCAGCATTAACTGAATAACAAGTAGTTGAGAATATTTGCTCCAAAGTGTGTTAGGCGAAGTGCGAGGAAATGCAATTGGTTCCAAATAGGAAGGATTTCTAGCCGAGTTGAATTGATACGAGTGGCACAACAAGGCATGCAATCATAATCGGAAAGAGAAATTCATGCCTTTTTAAATCAGAGCCAAGAAAAGATCAATTCATGCCAAGAACGAAAGTCGGCCTCAAACTTGAAGCCAGTTTTTGTGAAAAATCGTATACCCAAATCCGAAAGACTGCTGTGAACAATAGAATGTTCGAAAGTATTCAAGAGCAACTTGCTTTGAAAAGCGTTTTTACGGTCTTTCAATTACTATTTAAGATATCAAAAGTTTCGTTTTGATTTTAGCGATTTTTGGCGTCATTTAAAATGACTCCTCACCTTATTTGAGGTGCGCTATGTCATTTAAAAGACTTTGTATATGTGTTTCAGATTCATGGAAGTATTGATAAGAGATCAATCCCGAATAATGGGCGTTTAATTTGTTCATTATTGTTAAAACTCAGAAATCTTCATATTAATGGGAAACAGTTTCCAGACGCTCTCTTCCCTCAAAAGTGGAAATTGTAAAGTTGACTTCTTTCTAATATTGCCTTTCTAATATTAATGTTTGCAGTTCTTCGGCGTTGTAATCATTTCATGTTCTCAGCTGTAGGGATCGCAAGTCAGGTTTTTGCTATTTGTTCGGAAGTCTAACGATTAGTTTTTGAACAATCTTATTTTTGAAAATATTCGTCAAGAACTAGTCAAACCAGTCCCCTCTAGATTATATATCATTCGAAATTATCAGCCTAGACTATGTTTTGCACTCAAACGTTGGTGCAACTTTTTCCACTTAACTGCATCCTTTAATATGTCGTGTTGGACTAAGGCAACATTACCACACTGATAACACAATGAATTGATCAAATTCTTCGAAAACGAGGAGGTCTTTTCAAACTGATGTCAAGCTTTACTCATTTTTACTACATACATAGAAACTTATAACAAAAGGGAACTTAACACCGATTTATTTCTCGCTTAGTCCGAAAAATATAATTTTTCTTGATAATTACCGTAGAAGAAATGAAAAAATCAGTTTCTTATGCTATGATTAGGCGATTTCATTACTTAAAAGTGTTTCAAACATCGATACAAGGAGCAATTAAAGTTCTCGATTTCAAATCCTTTTACCGGATAAATTTTCAGGATGAAAACTATCGATTTATTTGTAAATGCTTCATTCCACGGTAGCAACAACGAGTTGAAAAGTTGTGGCAATGTTGTGACTTAAGAAGGATAGGCAAATTCCCTGAAAACTAAACTACTCGTCCTTGTTTAAGCGGTCTTTTCCGTTTGTTCAATGCCCTTGTTAACATTCAGTAGTAGTTTTGCGTTCATATCACATCGCATCTGTTAGACAATAGTAATATTTACCATTCAAAACATCCCGGAAGCATTAACTTGGCTTCTATTGAACCATATTGTCAACGCTTTTAAGCTTGTTTTTTTCAGAAGTTGTTCTCAGTAATCTTTCGTTGTTGCTATTACCCCCTCTGAAGGATTTTAGTTCAATGTCTTTATGTGCTAACAATATTTGCATTGAATATATATAGAACAGGGACGCCATAACTGTGACTGTACAAGCAGGATTGCATTCCAAAGCGGATAGTATGGGGAAGATCATTCAACCCCCAAGTACAATCAACTGCCGCATTGACCTAGATTAAGACTATGTACGAGGCGAAAGCATGCACGCGATTGCAGAAAACTTTGTATAGCTACCAGTAATTGTGCAACCCGGGAATGATGACATAAGTATAGGTTGAAAGAGCAGCTTCAGTTCTAGACATAACATACCACAAGGTACAGTTGGCAGTCAGAGGAAGTGGACGGCACAACTGAAACTGAGTTTCAACACCCCAACTCAGGACATTTTCTTAAAAAATCTTTTAAGTTTTTCGACAAAGATTGAAACCGATTCAAACTTACTTTTTGTGATCCGCTGTTGACTGAAGGTGGACCAGTTAAACAAATGGATTCATCTAAATACCGGAAGTGAGATCGAGAAGCGTTTTGAAAAGAAAAAATGTTCCAGATACAGATTTCTTTTCAAGTCCTTCAATGTTCTGCCATTCAATTGAAGATTCTCGTTACCTCAATTCAACTTCCACTGTATAGGTAGAAACAACGCTGACATAGAGAAGCTTTACAAATGCAATCCTATCCTTTGAGCGCCTAGGTAAGTCCAAGGGGTTAGGTCATCCCCACACGTGTCTTTCTTTGTACATATAGACTACCTAGCCCCGAAAGCGTACTCAACATTAGAAGAAAGCTTTAGCTTCATTATACAATCGGCAGTGGACTAGATTCTAGTTCGTTGCCTTACAGAGTAGTGCAGTTTTCAAGGTATCTTTATTTGAATCTAGCAGTTGAGTGCAGTCTCACTCAGCTACCGACACCCATAGACACCTTATTCTTCCTGCACTATTTGTAGCTATCGACATTTTTGCCGCCAAGCACTTTTCAAATCCAGCTTTGTTGCAGAGAGCCTTGACAGAGGCGTGGGAATGCGCTCGAGGAGGCCCTTTTCCTCATTTAAAAGTGATGCATTCAAAGCGATAGCATTTAGCATTTATATGCATTTTATGGCGCATGCTTGGCGCCACTATTCCCTCTCGTTGGAGAATGTTTTAATTTTTCCGTTTCGCTTGTTGGACTTCAAGCTGAATTTGTGTAAAAAATATTATTTGTAGTGTTGCCAGAAAGTCCTAGAAATGAACGTGCATTTCGCATACAAACGGAATAGTCAATGTGTAGACTGTTGGGCGTCGCCTCCTGTTTGGACTAACTCAAAGAAGGATAAGGCATGATATGAGCGAAAGTTTTTATGATGTCATATGTATAAATGATACATTGAGATTAATGAATAGGTTGCAACCATACATTATGAATCATTCGACTGATTTTAATTTATTTAAAATGTCAAACTAATATTGAGCCTGAGAAATCAACAACCGGAATTCTGGCATTGGCGGAAGCTAATGAACATGAAAAGTATGATTTTCATTTGGAATATTATGCTTTTAGAAAAAAAAAAAGAAAATTTAGAAACTGACTATCGAAAAACTTAGCCTTCTCAGCGGCCTTTGTCATCTTCGACAGTTTTTTTATATTTTCTTTCATTCTATTTTGCTTTGCTGAATCTAAGAATTTTTACAAAATTGGGAACTTTTGGTGAACAAAGCTAAGCATAAGCAACCATATCTTGAAAAAGGAATAGCCTGAATTTTTGGCGCTGAAATGATCACCTGTTCAATGTTTTAATGTTCTCAAATCAGTCTATTTTTGTGATGTTGACCGGCTATTCAGTTTGTACTGCATAATTTGGTTGATAGCCATAACACTGAGAAATGGGGCTACATTGTCTTCGAAAAAGCTTTCTGTTGCAGTTTTTTTTTAATAATTCAATCTGCAACCAGAAATATCACCCAACTTTCTCATTGTGCACTATTTATAGATCAGAGAGAAAGTATTTATCAATCGTAAGGCAGTTAATTTGTTATCATAGAAGATAATTCAAAAGCCTACTTGGAACCCGAGCCTGAATGTGTTTTGGATACACCTTAATTTATATAAAAGAAATAAGGTAAAAGTTACCATTCGGAATCGTACAAACCTTGATTGCCCTTTTAGAATTGATCATTCCCTTTAAGAATTGAAATTTCAAACGTGAATGCGTCCTGGGTTCAAGTGGGGCTTGAATCCACGGTCGACTGTGAAAAAGGCTAGTTTACTAAACGCCATACAATTTTCATCATCAATTATAATAATGAAAAACTAGATAAATATGAGCTGATCAAAATGACGTGATGGCCCTTTAGTTTGAGTTGGTATGAAAAGGTTATTTAGAAACACAGGATCCCAACAAATATATACTTAAATTGGAAAACCCAATTGGGAAATTTCGTTCTGTAAATAACGTCACATAGATGGGCGCCATTTTGATGCGAAGACCCTTCCAACCTGGAACTCAAAATTGTAAGCTCTCGTCTTGAATTTGTGAAAAGTTGCCGATGCAAAGAGCAATCGCAGTCAACTGCTCACTAATGTTCGCATCCAAGAGATCTTTTATTTCATACGGAAATAAGGGTCCAAACGTCAGCATTTCGTGGAGGCAGGGACTGTGTAGGCATTAATGCATGCCATTCTATTTGGTATATTTTAAAGTCGTTGCGCTTCAATTTCTGCACAAAATAAACTGAGCGCAAGCATAATTTCAAGATCATTTACCAAAAGACCGGTAAATATGCTGTTGATGTGGAAAGATCAGTTAATGTTTTGATCCGTGATCACGTTATATGAAATTTCTATTTTCGCTCAAATAATCAAAAGCTCTTTGCCTTTAATTCAAAAGGCGCATCCTTTTGTTTGTTGGTTTTGGACGTTCTGGAAATTTTCGATTGAACTTGCAACCCGAGCCTGTAGTCTTGAACATTTTGTTGTACCATCTGATCACATGTTCGACTATCGAGGATCCCCATAGCCCGACTAAATCACCAAAATCCGAACTGCTTACCAATATTACTTGCATCTCACTTACATGCCATACATTGAAATCCTGCCTACCCTCTTTAGGATCTAATTAAATTGTGTAATTCGTTTCTTATTCCTAGCGCAACGGTTGATGCTTTGGAAAAGATTTTAAGGCAACTCATTAACAAAAATAGTTATTTCATTAGAGTAGGACCTTCTCAAATCAATGATTAACGTTCTAAACTTTTGAAAGCTGCAGATTCTAACAAAACGATTCCCTATGGATTCCAAAGCAAACACAGGACTTTCTTTTCTTTTAGTGCCAATGTCAGTCAAATAAGAGCAGTAAATTACTAAAAAGTTTTAAAAATTCCTGAATCAATGTTACGATTTACAGAGAGTGTTAAATTAATCACATGTTGTATTTATAATAAATCGGTCCAGATTTTTTCCCACATCAAGTCTGCTTGAACTTTTTAAACTTCTGACCCAGAATAACGCAGACACGAAGAGCATAAAAATGAGAATTGGCCATATTTCGTTTATAGGCATCCAAAATGGTCCACTCCTCTTATGACTCACCTTGATAAAGATCTGTCTCCGCAGCAACCATTCTAAATTTAGTTTAATATTGGTACCGATTTTCGCGCACTTCACCTTACACCGGGTGTTCCCCGAATCGCATTCAGTTCACTTTCCCATTATTTCATTTCAACACATTAAACACTGACCTTGCATATTGCAAATAGCTCCGCCACACTGCACTAACACCGAATGGGTTGATGACTCCTTTCGCTCCCTAGTGAAAAAAAAACTAGCGTACAGAATCACGAAAAGAAAAACAACACAACACAAGAGAAAATCAAATCGGTCGAAAGCTCTCCTTACTCCTTAGCCTTCGAACTCGTCCACTTTTACTGCATAAATAGTGGGGCCGGGGTCACAGGTCACCAAATCATTCAGGCGTTCCGAGTTGGTGCTAGTGGAGCACAACAGTTCACGTAAGCTCACGTACTTGGTACACTGCATGCTCTTCGCCTACTAGAATATTTGCATACATTTCCCAAGTGGATTACTAGCTTGTGGGCTACATTGTGTTTATCTAGGATAAGGATTCGAGAGCCTAACGCACTACACATTGCAAGGGTCGCATTGCCCCTGCTCTTGAACTCGATTCTCACTTCGAAAACAGAAGAAAACTTGGACTGCGGAGAAGTGACCTCCGCGGGGCGATAGGACGGAACTTGGCGCACTCACTACACTGCACGACACTGGCTCCGCTGTATCCTGCACCGTTTTAATAAGGTCAAGTTGGCTCGAGGACAATCATCGGACCGAAATGCACGTGTACGCGATTCGAGACGTTTTAAGCTGATACACAATCCGAATATCGCCAACACTTCTGGAAGTCCGCGAAAATTTCAGCCCCAACCTGTACAAGATTAGACTAACGAGTATATTCACCTGCCTTGTCCACCACTAGTGCATCCGGTGCAGTTCTAGCGGAAAATCGTTTGCGAATTAATTTTTCGCGTCCTGCACTCGCTTTTCATATTCCGGCGCGTCTAGCTCTCTTGTTCTTTGAATTCCTGCACAATCTCGTCCGATTTCGAGACGATTTCGGATCGAATCACAATCCCCGGGGGTGAATTACACCCCTGGACGAAGATGAATTATAACAGTGAATTGCAATATCGCATTCGCTCAAATTCGCTTCGACCAGAAGACTGCTAGCAAAAGCTTTCCGGGGATGCATGTGACCCGAGCGTTAGAAGAAAAGCTTCTTGCAGCTACTCGTCGGCAGCATTGGGGGTTTGTTGGGTTACGACGGACCCGACACATCCATGGTGATGATGGTGGTGACGATGACGATGAATGCATTCACAAAGCGGGTTATGTATATATTCTGTGTGGTATAGTTGCAACGAGTAGGGATAGTTCCATATTATATTGAAGCACATCAACATACTTTCCCTCCTCGTTCAATGTGCAACTTAACCCGTCATCAGTGTAACGATATTTTTAGTTTTAAGCTTAACATACTCCAATTTTTAAACGAAGACAAAAGATAAATATTATCTAGAATCGAGTGACGTCATGGTGTTCACGTCTGTAAGCATGTAAGTAATCCGCCAAAGAGTAACCATTGATATCCTTGCAGAAACTATGGATTCCGAAACCCATCTGGTATTGAATCCTTTGTAGTTAAATACTGAGGAAACGATTCGCATTTAAAGCGCAGATCGGAAGTACATAAAGGATTCGCGGTTAAAAACTTTCCTACATTTTTGGCATTTCCACTAGCGGCAGTAGTGACTTCCACCGAGATTAACTGGGAAATTCTCCAGGAATGTTGGAGCAAATAGGTTTTCAACAAATAAGCTTCATAACCAGACACGATCAATTCATCTGGCAAACTCTCAGTCATCAAACTAGCACCAGTGATCTCGTCTCGGCATACCTAGGAGAACTTTGTCTGGAGTGTCCGGGTGGGAATAAATGTTCGTGGTATGACCAATTTAGATTCCTTAAACAAGAGAAAACCAATCATGCTTAACGATATTCAATGCCTCAAAATCAAGCATTGAACAAAGCAGAAGAAATGAATGTAGCCAAGCCCCATATAACGAATAAGGCGACGGTGATAGACTACGACTACGAAACTAGGATCAATGGGAATCAAACGGAAATCGAAGATCGCAGAGGATCAGTTAACTAAGCTGCAGAGCGAGTTCTGAAGATGGTTCTACTTGAAAAAATAAAAAAAAGGTTTCGCAGTAACCACCACGATTTTCAACGTTAAGAGAGATGAGGCAGACAGCTGAGCAGACTGAAACACATTGCAACAATATATCATTAAAAAAAGCTGTCGCCGAAGTAAATATCATACGCAATGTTAAATCTCGAATTATCTCTATTAGCGGGCTGTTGCGGTTACGCGCCGTCAATTCATTCAAAATCAAGAAGGAGAAAACGCTGAACTAATGAAGTTCAAAAGAGCGGGCTACCAACAAGATAACGTGGAAGGTTTCAGAAGAGTAAAATGGCAACGAAGTTTTTGCTTCGCCCAGCTGACTCCGTAGCACAGTCCAAAAAAAACTGATGGGGTTTGTCTAATGGTAAGGTGATAGATTTCACTGAATTCAAAATATTGGATTGAAGATTGCTGATAATAACCACCCTTTCAAATGACAAATGGACGTCTCTTTTTGAGCGCAATAAAAGAGAAGCGTAACAGATTTACTGGTGCCATTCAACGAAGGATAGGTTCGAATTACTATGATGCTTTAGTCAACTGGTTCCAACTACTGCCATCAAATACAAGAGGGTGCGCTGGCAAAACGAACAACTAGAGAATTTAACGAAAGACTAACTCGCCTCACACAACGAGATACCATTGGGACACATTATCTTTTGGAAGATTTTCAAGTCAGAAGTAATGAGAAAGAAAGAAAGTGATCTCTTTGCAGCCGGAATCATGGGGTTGTCAATGCAACTCAGCTAAGTAGAGTTCCAAAATGAGAACCAAAATTCACCCGATGCTTCAGCACGGTGACGAGAACTTCTCCACACTTTTTTTTTCTCCAGAGAAAAATCGTATCTGAAGAAAATGCAATCGAGGACGATTTATACTTTCAAAATGAGAAAATTACCTGGAATCGATGACGTATCAGACAAATTTCATTGTTTTCAACATATGTTCATAATATGCTTTTCCATTGTTAAAATTATATATCAAACGATTTTGATTTTCGAATTCATGTAAATTATAATCAACTTTTATTAGTGCCATATTATTTCATGTAAATTTACAATTTGCTCCTTGGATGTTTACAAAATCATGTAGGTAACTCATCGAGAATTAAAACATACTTGTACATCTATAATCTCTGATATTTTGCTTTGTTACCAGTTAAATCGTGGCCACATAAATAATTAAAAAGAAAAAACGTTTAAGCTAAGAATAATGCAAGCGAACGAAGCTTTCAATGTCCCATAACATTATATAAAATTAAAACTAATTTCAACACCATGAAAATATGTTAGCCAAGTAAATTTTCTATAAAGTTTCGCATTCCGATTCACTCACTAATTCACGCATTGACTTTTCTGCAGATTGTGCGTCTGCATCCACGTTTCCTCCGCCTTCGCATGGATCCCTGCGGAGGATATATAGCGCATGGCTTTCAATTCTCCATTAACGCCTAGTTCAGGTTGATATTGGTCTGGATGTGTGCACTTTGCATGATATGAGAGAAATTTAAGTGGAAATTCTGCCCTTCGTTATGTTTACATAATACACGTCTTATATCCTATGTATGAATGCACGAAGGAAATTCCATTTTCCTGGATCACAAATTATCCTGTATTATTATGTTCTCGGTGCAACCATAGCATGATTTAGTTGAAGGTCAACTGGATAGTGTCGTTTAACTTTCTAGTAGATGGAAGATTGGTGAAAGTGGGCCTCATTGTTTCATCTCTAGTAGGTAGCCAAGTTCAAAGTTCATGTTAAGGGTCGTGCCATTGAAGGGGTTGAATTATTATTTATTTAGGTAATACCATTCCCAGAAAATATCTAATAAATGTATTTTTTTAATTTATAATAAGTCACCAACATCAATAAAACATACTCTAATTACAACCGACAATACACTCATGAGATGGGTAGATCCTTGTTGTTGATCAAATCACGCTTCTCGCAAGTCCGTATGGTCTTGTCAATGGATGAGGCCACATTCCCAATTTAAAGATTCATGGAACAACGACTCTATCACATATGAAATTCTGCACTAAGCCAGAACCTCTTTCTCGCTAAGTTTTCTTTCGCATTCTGTAACTCGCCACAGACAAGAAATACTAACGACACCGGACACGTATTTATTTACTCAATTCTTGAGAATAGGGATAAGACGGTGAGAAAAGTGACAGTAACTTTTAATGCAGTATGGCGGTTTATTGCAGAGGGAAATATGATGATGAAAAATAACATCGAAATTTGAATCGGTTCACCATTATATTTAGGGTTTATTTAGGGCCGCTATGAGAGAATAATATACAATGGTCGAAAAGGACAGCTTTTCCTTAACAAATTACTCATTTCTATTTGCAGGAAAATGCTTATACTTCCAAATATCAGGTTGGTACTATTCAACTGATAGAACCTAATAATAGACAAATCTAGCGACTGAGATCTATCACATCTTGGCTAAAATTTTTAACGTCAACAACTTTTCACTTAGATGAAAATTGGCATTGACCATAAGTGTAAACTATCAGAAATCGCATCTACTGGCTACCACTAATACAATTTACATGAAATGAATTCGTTCCGTCTTAAAACACTGAATCTTTCGTACTATACACTGCAGATCTCAGATACAAGATCACAACAACGAGCGTTTCCATTGCAGACTAGCTCTTTACACAACTAAATACTAAACAAATAACACATTTATTTATTTGTTTATGCATTCATTTATTTATTTATTTACTCCTTCGTAATGTGTTTGACGACTCGTTTTCTATCTGAATCTTAAGCCATGCTGTCTAGATGCACTTCACAAGTGCATTGCTCTTGAACCGAAAGGAACATATGCTAGAATATGAATGAGAGCGAGAGATTTTTAGAAGCTGTTTTAGATTTTCAGGTATTCAATCAATACTTCTGAATTGTTGATTTAATTGATAGAGTGTGTTTATAGTAATAAACTCAAGATATTAATACCTTGAAAGCACCAATGCGACGATGCTCAGTGGGTGATACGACACAGTTGCAAGAGTTTTGCCCCGTGCTTAAAGAATGATCTTTGTCATTTTCAAGATAGTTTTTAGAGGAGATTAGAATATTTTTGTGTCTAATTGATTACATGAGTTAACATGGACCTTGAATGTCTTGAGGTAGCTGGTTAATATCAAAATTTATCTAGGTACCTACAAAGTCGCGAAATTTTCGAGATTCTGTCTACATATTCTCAAACATTCTTCTTTTATTTTCCCGTATTAAACAAGTAATATTGTTTTGATTGTGGTAGCATACATTCTAACTTGCACAAGATACAATTGTCAGAGGTCTCTCGGCTGTTTATTCTACATGGAGATCGCGTTCGATGTCTATCGTACATTGAGAAACGTAGGTAAAGCAAAAATGTATCTTACAGAGAGAAAAAGCGAGGTATGTCCATATAATTTAGTTGTTAAGACAACAACATACAGGAAAAATTGAAATTCCTGCCATATTTTTTGTGATCTTCAGGTTGAATTCTTTATAAGGAGTGGGCTCACAGCAAGTATAGAACATTGGTAACAATTTCACTGCATGGTTTAGATACCTACTACGATGTCCGGCCACAAATGGTTCCAGGCTACATGCTCTAGATAAGTCCAGGAGCCCAGTGCTGGTGGGAGTCGTACACTGACTTCACTTGACAACCATAAAATCTATTTAATTTTATTTCTTTAATGTATTAATACTATCGTTGCTTCTATTAATACAGCTACTAGGGATACGACTACTACGACCTCTACTACTGCTTCTCCTGCTACTATTACTTCTTCTGCTGCTCTTATTACTACTACTACTGCTGCTACTACTACTACTACTACTACTACTACTACTACTGCTACTACTACTACTAAAACTAGTTTTTTAAATATATTTTCATTAATGGCGAATGGCAGGAGATACCAGAATAATTATAATCACATTTGATTTTATTTCCTATAAAAATTCATACACCAGGTCTTACTATTTTTAAGTGCATCTTGTTATGAAATTATTCCTAATTTTCTCGCGTTTTATTTCTATTTTTAGTCGCCAGCGTTGCAAATTATACCTAATATTTGAAATCTCCTTATTCATCTCTCCTTTATCATTAATTTCATTACACAGGCACGACACTTACCTGGGTTAATAAAAGATCAACTCGCAAACAAACCACAGACAGAAAGGCTGTTAGTCTTCAGGCAAACAAAATGTCGTTCTTATAGACAGACAAGGAATTAATTTGGTAAATACTTTGCAGCAATGATCACAGTTCTTTTTGATAATTACATATCACAAAAGTGTTACACATCTATGTGCTTAGACTCAGACTCAAAGCTAGGAATTACGAACCGGGTAATTATGAAGCCCAAGGGAAAAATCCCACCGAAATTCTACTTTGATTTATATTTCAGATAAAATATCAAAAGTATAAGTTTGTATTCAATGCCACGCAATATTTGAGGCAAGTTCTGTGGGAAACATTAGCACTAGCAATCAATTGGTCGAATTACCACTAAGGCATAAATTTTAAAAGGAACACAGAGATGGGATAGCAAAGAATTTTACTCAATTATCATAAACGCCCTTCAGCACTGCCTCCTAAACCTTACTCGCAAGGTTATTTCATATTAACTTTCGAATGCATTCGAACAATATTTAAAAATAGGTTCTCAAAATCTTTATAGGTTCAATGAATACTCTACCTTTCATCATTCGCCGAGCTAGAAGAATCGTCCGCAAGTGTTACACAATATCGTTCTCATTTTCTATCTTGCATGACATCATTGGAATGACTTTACTATTACCACCAAGAGTTGTACTAAGTGTGGTTGCACGAAACCGACAAAAAAACTCCTAAATCCAAATTCATTTTCCAATTACTTGGGTTCTCAGACTATTTGGATTATACTTGGCTCAACGCTTGCATGATGATTCCATCCGCACAGTCCCAGATCCCAGTCGCACCATCGTATCTACCATGTATTTGCATCTGTACATCAGCGGCTTTACATCTTGAGAATTACATTCCACACTTCTTTAAGGTCACATTGAACTTGAACAAACATACTAAACTAGTCTCTGATGTCTGGCGCACCAAAACAAGCATCAAACTGAGTCCAGTGCCACAAATAACTATTGCACTACTCTGCAAATTTCACTTGTCGGCCGTAGAATCCACAACGGCGGCGGCCGTTGCAGGCTTGAAGGTGCTCCTTCCAAAAAACAAGGGAGCGCTAAGCAGGGACGTGCGAGCAAAACAAGGAGTACGTGCAGTGGAAGCTTGTAGTTACCCGCTTTATGTTTTTGTAGCGCATGGTTCCTTTCCCTTCCCAAACTCCATGCTGGTGCAGCCATGGATGCTCTTCCCAGCTGCATGCTCCCCTAAGATCAATAATCCTACCAACAACACCTAAAGTACCGACGAATGTATGGCCGACCAATATGGGGGCATAGCATTCATAGTTATCGTTCTCGGCTGTCCTGCGTGCAATGAATATTACTGCATGCTCTATGTTGTATCTAGAACTATTGTAGATATCAAACGAGATACATGGTTTCCGGAGACCAGACGATTTAATGTTGAGTTGGTGGTTGTCGTTTTGGTAAATTCGGGTTTGAAGGTTGTTGGTAAATCCAAAGAATTCTTTCAACGGATAAATGAATTCACAAGGATTCTATTATGAATCGATGTGGATTTAAGTTTCGAGTCAAGGAAAATACAGAGTAAATTGTTAGTATCCATAGATAAATGGTTTCTATTGCGGGTTGCAACCAAGAATATAGCCATTGACTTGAGGGCTGGTTATTAAGCTGATCGAGAGGGTTTGGTTGATATTATTATTTATACGGTAAAGCTTCTTCCTTTCAAAATTTTTTAAAAAAATTTTAGGGGAAACTTCGTTTTGCTCCTTCGCACTGGAATATCACTCAACAGGATCGCGACACTTTTTGAAGCTGAAGCGACGATCCTGTATATTAGAAAATTGAGTCTAAAAAAAACCTTTGTGTTGTTTTTCAGCAACTGATTTCAGCCAGCCCCAATTGGCAAAGTGTGGCATGTCACCTAATTTGACCTCCACTCTCGATCTGCATAACGATCGAGAGTTCTCGATTAACAGTTGATTCGAACTGAATTTTCCAAAATTGAATATTACAAAAATTAGAGGGTTATTATAGAACTAAACAGTTCATTGATAAACTAACACTCTTAAAGAACTTTCTTTAATTATCTCTGAAAAATTCGTAAATAAATGTGTACAGAACACCAAAAGTAAATTATTTCAGAATGAAATGTAATCCTCGAAACGTAAGACCATGGAAACGTGGACATGTTTTAGCAGAATGTGCAATCCGTCAATAAAGTCTCAGACGGGAAGCTATTTTTGACGCTTCAGCCATTTATTCATCAAGACAACCCCAGTTTCCCGAAATGTTAGCTTTTCGTAGCTCTGTTCGCTGCTCCGATTATATTAAAAAAAAAAATAAACATAAAATTTTGAACAAGAAACGGGAGCTTCACTTTGTTTTTTCGATGCTATGTCGCATACAACAAGTATAAATATATAAATAGAAACCCTTTTCAAGGATATACAATGCAGCCGTGATGAAGAAAAAATCGATGGTTTAGCTATGCCTTCTAACTAACCATTATAATCCACAATTTATTGAAAAATAACGGCTCAAGGTGTCCTCAGATATTTCCAACTTCCATCGACAATTGCAAATTTCCATCTAACACAATTCATTTGTCGAAGTTAAGCACCACAACAACTCATCCAAAACACACTCAAATGTCATTCATCCCCATAAGGATATTAGCACACCAACAACCTGTTTGCTACTAAATCCAATTATATAAAGAAATTCGGTTTCATTGTGCCCGACGAAAAAAGTTCCCACGATAGCAAAAGTATGCACAATACTCTAATTCTACTGATGAAAATTTCACTTGGCTCAGCATCCTTATTTACCACCTTCTCAAACCCTCCGCCTGATACATTCATGTGTATATGCTCTCATGACGGAATATTCAGCCTTGATTTTGCCTCGCCTCTTTTGCGTCTATATCACGCTCATTCGCCTCTTCCTTTACATATTTTATGTTTGGCCTAAAATGTCTGGAGCCTCGTCCCACCAACTGTCTGGGTCTATCGATCCTGTTCTCTTTTGCTTCAAAGGACATAGCATATAAACATTCCGAGGCTTGAATCGTTCTTTCGCGAAAGCTTATATTTTCGTACCTTTATTCGCTTTATTTTTGTTTTCATTTTCCCCACAAGAGTGCGTGTCCTTTTGTTGCTGTTGTCGTCTGCCCAGATGTTTGCGTACGGCAATGGGTGATAAGCAAGGCATATATGATAGCGTGATAGCCGTTTGAATTTTCCCCCAATAAATTGATTGTGTTTGGAAGTCAAAAACGTAAAATCGTCAAAAACGTAAAATAAAAACGTGGAAATTTTTAGTCCAACAATCATTTCATGATTTGACTAAACCAAATGCAAATTTGATTGTCCTTCGCAGGAAAATTATTCAAGTAGGTAATTAGAATCTTTCGACCTAATTATCCAGAGTTACCAAATAGTTGCATAATAATTGAAAACGAATGTTTAAAAAGCGATTTATTTAACGACTACAACAACCCTTTCAACTGACACTCAATTTTCAACCCCGTCTTTCCTGTACATGCTGTGTGTGCGTACCATTCAAAACTTTCTACGCAAGAACGTGTTGGTCTGCTCCGATATATACCGCACAATCTAAATGTCTTAAATATAAAAGGCTTCCAGACGAAATAATCTTTCAATGTTGCAGATAATTTTTTTTTTCTGAGAGGGTTCCGGATGTTGTTTACGATGTCCTTATACACAACTTCTCTACAAATCGTTCGTTTGCATATATACAACGTTGCGACCGTCTTCGCCCCACTGCTGTTTGTTTGAAACTCACAGAGAACAGAAGACGATGCAAAAAGGATTCGATCTTATTTGATTAAAGCCATTCAATTCTGCCAATACGTGAATGTGTGTTCATGTGGTTTTGAAGTCAAAATGCGTAGGATGAAATTCCGATTATAAAATCGATTTATGCATTAAAATATATTTTAGAGTGGTAATGTATGAATTCTGTGTACAGATTGAAGGTTGGTATAACACAAAGGTGGTAAAATTTTTCATCTACCTGAATTAAGGATTTTCTCTGAAAATTCAAGTTTTCACAAATCGATTTGAAGTTTAATTTCACATATCCAAGCAAAAGGAGGAAGGATCTAATATTACGAAGAGAATCAAATCTTGACGAGTTCGTATGCAGCAATTTCCAGATTTGGAATGTGTCATATCTGCAAATTGACATAACAAACATGTTTTACCCAAATGTTCGACTCAACGAAGTTGTTAGGTAAAAAACGGCCGAGGGCAAAATAGGAAAAATAGACATCAGTTCTTTCGGGCGAAAAAAAAATGGGTAAAGTTCAGATTTCATATCGCATCGTGCAAAGAAGCCTTTTCGAAATTGGTTTAAAAGCAAGGAGACCAGTTCGCAAGTCAGTGCTCACCTCGGATTTGAATCGAAATTATTTCAATGGGCCCCGAGGTCCGAAAACCTTACAGTCAAACATTGAGAAAAGGAGCTGACTCTCTATCGGAGTGATGAAAACTTGAATAAAAATATAGTTATTTTCTCTTTTAGGGGGGTTTGCTTTTCGAATATACTTTCTAAATCATAGCTCATAAGTCAGATTTGTCAGAAGAAAGACGGAGGAAAACTACCATTGACTTCATAGCTTGGGCAGGCAAATATATCTGTGATTAATTTTAAAGGTACTGTATGTCTTCAAATAGTTGGAGATATTATGAAACCAAACCAGCACGCAATGTTTCCCGAACAGAGACTCCGGCTCAAGCTATTTATTTTTATATGTAGCGAAAGCTACATATTTATTATTTCAGTGATGAAGAGGAACCAGTTAGGAATAATTTAACAGGTAGGCAGATCGCGATATCAAGCTTTCCTGACAACATGGCGCAAAGCAACACAAAGAAAAAGTTTTGAAACTCATCAAACGTGAGATCGGTTACGATTGAATGATAACAATACAAGAGCTAACAGAGAAAAGAATGGCACCCGGTATCGTAAAAGTTGCCCCCAAAAAATCGTAACAAGGTGTGCAGAGAGCATGCTACAGCCAAGAGTAGCTCTCATCGCAGTCAAGGGAAAGTATTTTGAATAATTAAATTTAAAAAAATAAAACAAAAAAACTTTTATTAATTATTAATTTATATTAATTAAGTTAATAATTAATATTTTATTAATTATTAACTTTTATTAATTTAATTAAATTAAATTTTAATGTACAACTTTATACAAGAATATTACTATCCGAATTAAAGGAATTTGTCTAATCTTTATTTAATTTAATAGCTTTAGAATTGAAAGCTTTACTAGAGTGCTGGGAGGCATCGGGGATGGATGGATGGATCTCTTTTCTAGCACTTCCTTCCTCTCCCTTCCTTCCCGTTACAGAAGAGATTCCCATAATCCGAAGACACCTCTAGGCGTAGGAACACGAGGCCTAGCCCGAAGTAATGTGTCAAACGGTTCCAGGCTAGGTTCTCAGGCTGATAGGGAGGTGTTTAGTGGGTAGTCCAAAAGCATTTTGCGTCTGAGAGTCCCACACTCCGGGCGTAAACAGCCTTTCACCTCCCTATCACAAAATAAAATAGCTTTAGAATTAAATGCCATGTATTTTGGCAGTTTTATATTATAAGCAATAATGAATGTGATCATAATATATTTTTGCAGTAGGCCTGATGAAATGCAAAACGCCGTGAATAAAAAGTCAGAGCAGAAACAGGAATAAACAGAAATGGTCTTGAATTGAAGGGATCCGGGGTATTTGATAAATACCCCGGAAATTCATGTGCCGGGCAGTCTTTCAATACAAGCATGGAAATGTAACGGTGTCAAATATCTAACTGCTTTTCAGCTCCCTTTATGGTATCATTTGCCTCAGCCTTTTCAAAAACAAACAATTGATTCCGTTTTTTGTTTCAGTTTTTCAATTTAAATTTATTGGCTAAGAATCAAGCTCTGCAAGATCCGAAAATATACCAAAAGTTATGTATTCACTTCTTTTCAATAATTTTTGTCAATTTCATCAAAGGTAATAACAGCTTAAAAACCTTAAAGCTTCTTGATCTGCCGTATTCTGAGAGAAATTGATTTTTATTCCAAATATAAACACGAATAATTTCATTCGCCAAGCATTGATTTATGATTCGTACCCCAACAGGGAGTAGAAATCACAGATCATGATACATTTCTCGTTAAATTTATAAATAATCTACTATGTCTCGAGGAAGGAAATAAAGCGTAAGTACAGCCTCTTCCACGTCCTAAGTGAAATTTCTTCAACGAACACCAATCATAACCTCGATATTGATTACACAGAAACACTCTTCTTACGTTTTCTACGAGTCGTCGTTTCTTGTTCAAATTCTTGATCGATTACCGCGTAAAGGTCACTTGTCTCCGAATCTTGCTCCTTTTCACTCGTCTAATTCATTTTAATCAGTCAGCAGTCATCCTACCAGCCCCCTTCGCCATCCATTATTCCAACGTAACCTTGTTCTGTTGCTGAAAACCCCTTTCCAGTTCAACACGAATCAGTCGAGCGTGAAATTCACTTTCGCACGCACTTCTTGGCACGCCATTATGTGACAGCGTTCGAGTTTTGCTTCTATGTTCGTACCGAAATATGTATTATCTATTGTTTTATTATTTTGAGTAATTTTTCCCATGTATCTTTTTCCAATTCATCCCCAACATCAGACACCAATTCATCCCCAACTTCGAACGTCCATTCGAATACGGGTCGAAGTACGGCAGATGCGATTATCATCTGTCCATGTGATGCATTTAGGCGTATGTGTTCAACCTGCACGGAGCAAGCTCACATATCGTTTTCAGTGCGTGTCAAGCGACAGATAGAGATAAGTGGAAATGGGGGCTTGTTTACAAGACTAATAAAAATAGGAATTTCCCAGCCCACTCGCATCTGGGTAGATCGAAAGCACACTACGGCGCTATTCCGCATTTAAGCTTTTATCTATTCAAACTGCCATTGGGTCTGCTGATATCACCACATTATTTCGTGGTCCTGTGGCGCAATGGATAACGCGTCTGACTACGGATCAGAAGATTCCAGGTTCGACTCCTGGCAGGATCGAGGAACTTTTTTTCACCCAACTCAAAACTCTGTTTTATTATCCAACAAAGATCTGTATTTTTAAACTCACCAATTTCATTTATTTTGACATGGTCTGGTTAACGGCTTATTATTTTGTGACATGCCATGTAAATGGAATTGCCTAGACACACACACACACACACGATATCCAAGTGAATTGAGTTATTGCATTTTTTTGTGAAGTCCTCCACCGCAGAAGTGAACAATCAATTTTTCTTGCTTAACGACTGCAATTCCACTGCAAAGTAGATCGAATGGTTTTTTTGCAACGAATATCTCAAAAATGAATATCAACCGAGACTTGTTAACATAAATTTCATGAGAAATATTACCTTAAAAATATCCAACGACATTTATTTTTTGATGACGATGAGTTATTTAAATGTAAACGAACAATACCGACTTTGAGGATTGACGTAAAAATATTCGTTTTGATCTGAAGTGATAAAGTTGAAAAATGAGACAGGAGACAGCTCTGATTTTTGAAGCAAAAAGTCCGAACGTATATTTTACTTAAATTTTTGGAGGTGATGCAAAGACAAAAGCGTCTGGTAAGGATTAAGGCATTAACGCCTGGTTTCAAACATCTGGTAGAACATCTGCTCCTTGTGTCCATTGCTACGGGGGTCGCCTTACAGCGAAGTAAGCAAATAGCTCGAGAAAATGTGAAAAAGTGAAACGTCACTGCAATTACGGATATTCACATTGGATTACAAAGATGGTTGATGATTATTTGGTCTTTCAAGTATACATAATCTTATTAATTTAAGTGCTTGCCAGGCCTCAAAAGCTCAATTCAGAAATAGCACCCTCCATTTCCTACCTTGACAGCAATACTTACAAAATACATTCGAGGAAACTCATCTCCACTGTGTGAAAGTAAATTTTACGTTCGTTGCCAAGCTCCTTCCTTTGAAGCATTATTAACATGTTTCGTACTATTACCTGTATATACTATTGTTGTTATCTATTAAGTCTTAAACCCTATCCGGTCACCAACGTTTCATTTGAGCTGTCGCGCCATAAAAAAAACACTAAAATTCGTTCTGCAAGCGATACATTCGCATTACACGAACACAAAACTTCGCGTGAGCATAGCAAAAGTATACTTAGATTGTCTTCAACATCATTCACAAAATGTTCCCCATTTTTTATCACCACTCGTTCCATTTTTCAACACTATTGGATCCCTCGATGATCCTGTGCAGAATGATTGTTGTATCGGCCCATTAGCTCAGTTGGTTAGAGCGTCGTGCTAATAACGCGAAGGTCGCGAGTTCGATCCTCCCATGGGCCAATCGTCTTTTTGATAATTTTCAAATCTTTTGAATCTGCACCCACATACATGGTGTATGTGGGTGCAGATTCAAAAGATTGAGAAGATTTATGATACATCCCTCATCCTATTCGTGAAATTTATTTTGCCGGTATAAATTAAAATTTTATAAATTTTAATTTATATTGCCGGTAATTTGCAGTCTTTTTCAGACACTTCCTCTCCAAGTTTCCTCAATTTCGTCCTCATTTTATGCATACTTTTCCCACAATTCACTGGTAAGCAATATTTAGAGCACAAAAAACAACACAAAGCCCATTGGAAGACAGCATTAGAATTTAAAAAAAAAAACATATTTGTTTCGTTATGTCAGACACAAGACACGCATGGGTTGATTCGAGAGCTTATGTTTCTGTGCACTGCAGTCGCCATTTATTATATATATCTACTGTATTGCAATCTTATGCTCTAATTGACAATCCCTCCCCTTTATTTTTTGCAGTTTCGCGATTGTTCCTACGCTGAGGAATTCGAATTTCGCATGATTATCTGTTTATTTTCCATTAGTAGGACCCAAACCCAAAGAAAAAATCGCTAATCCCATTTTATCGTCAATCAAATGCTTGTCGAAATTCAACAAAAGTGACGAGCGATCACATTTACCATGAACAAACACGAGTTGATTATCCCTAAACGACGAATTTGTTGATAAATCCCTGACGAAATGATTAGTGACAGAGTTCCGTCGTGACCCTATCAACAAAATATTTGCCATATCCAGATCCAGATTTGAAAAGTACAGTGAATAATTTGTTGTTAATTTCTTCTTACTTTTGCTAATAAACATTATTAATTGTTCAACAAAAAAATACTGGAGACTCTTACTGGCTTTTTTCAATGTACATCATTGTTGCAAAGTGCTTTTCCTTGGAACTCGGTGAAATGAAACAGTGACGCAAGGTCCTTGGTGATGCTTGCCTTATCGCAGTGGCTCGCAACGTTTTTTGGGGCACACAAAGACAGCGACGGGTTCTCGGAGAACTCCTCTCATTTTGTCACCAGCACATACGGCGTTGGTGTCCTTCGAGAGGATAAGCCTTTTTTTCAGCATGTCAATGATGGAAGTGTTTCCTAAAGTTAGTTGAAATCTTGCTTGCCATGAACTCTGTGAATTGTGAGAGAAAACTACTTCAAATTCAAAAGGAAGTTTTTGTCTTTCTCTACATCTTAAGCGCTTCATTTGGATGGGCAAAATATTACACCAAAGGGTCAAAGGTCAAAGCATAGATAGGGAGAGAGATTTATAGGAAACCTGCCTTGTTCCAATACAATAGTCGATACTTGTATTACGTGACGGGATTTCGTGGACAGAAAGCAGTAGGAGACTCATGGGTAACTGGGTTGACGCGGGAGACAGGTGGTTATCCCAAGGTTAGTGACTTGCGTAGAATGAGAACTAGGTTTTAAAGTTAATGCTCAGCTTGTTACTGTTTTCTTCGGGGTAAAAAATTGAAAGCTACTAGCGCCCTAAATCTCGGTGTTCCAAAGGCATTCTCTTCTGTCAGCCATCGAACTAAGCCGGACATTTAAAACTTAAGTTCGCACTGAGCCCCTTTTATTCTTAAACTTACAGTGCTGTGACAAAAATTCCCTTTTCAGTAGGAAGCGAAGCCAAGGAATTGCCAGAAAAGCGAACTATGCTTTTTCCATGCTTTTCAGACGGAGCTCTCCCAGGTTTGCTGAGGAATCATTCCACTGTATTTCTCGTCTGAATCAAGGTAGACGGGGGTAATCACCTTCAGCGCGACCTGGAGACCATTCAAACTTTGACTTACCGATTTTTTGTAGGTAAGACAGAAAACATTGGTGTCCTGAGTCAGGTAAAGATCAATTGAACCATGCATTCAAACGGTTCACCGTTTCTAAGCGTTGATGAAGGACGTGGTCCATCTTGTATCTGATAGTCACAGGATTGTGCAGCTCATCGAATGTGCGTCTCATCTCGTCATCAGTGAACGTTTCCTGGTTTGCCTCGTGCTTTCTGCGGTAGATTTTGAGCTGTCTATCACGGAGCGCGATGCGTATCAGCCCTGCCATCACATACAGCGCCGACTTGAGACTGCAAGTAACAAGTGATGGTAGAATCCGAATTTTGGTTTGCTATTTTGACAGAAGACCCAACGCCATTCTTTCGGGGAATATGCATTATGTAAACTGCAACTTGTAATGTCTGCGAGGATCATTGGACATTTCATTATCAAGATGATAGGAACTCAGGCGGTTCAACAGATATTTTGCCTTTTCTTAAATTCGATAATGCTGAGAACTATTATTCAAGGCAAATTTTGTTTGCTGTAGGTAGTCCTTTTTCGGGGACGACGAGAATCGAAGTGGTAAGGTGGGCTTTAATGAAATAGGCTACTTCCAACATATCCTCGTAAATAGAAAATACTCGATAAAATAGTAAACGCTGCAGTGTCCATGTGATTAATAAAGAAACAAAGCCGGTTAATAATACCTTCATCTTATCAACGCATGAATACCATTATAAGTTCGCTGGCCTATGAGAAGTTCGAGTGTGCGGCCTTCGTTTATGAGTACAACGCATTAGCCACCTAAGCTCATGTGGCTTTTATTGCACCAATAAAAATGTTTTCACACATATATTAAAGCTAAAAACACATTGACCCTGACAATTAATAAATTAATAAGTGTCTAATGTTCGTAAACAAAAGACAAAAACAAACTTTCACTCGCCATTAGTTAGTCAACATGTAAAACTACAAACAAATTATCACAATTATCCACTATCAGCGCTTCTATCCACTCTGCACTTGCATATTTACGTGAAAACTTGAATATAGAGATTTAACTTTTTGCGCCATGCATGATAGCGAGATGCATTTCTAGGTCACATCATCATCAGCATCCTCATCGCATTACACATTGCAAGGTTGGCTGGTTGCAAAGCGGCCATCATGCCCTAGTAGGCAATCGGATGAATGCAGTTGCATACGCTGCACCGAAAAGGAGCGCTGTTGGATGCACCACATTCCGTGTAGCCAAGGCAGCAACCAGCCCCGTTTTTCCGTGCAGGCACGACATTCAAACGCATATACTAGGTCCACAATACCGTGTCGAGCGTGTAGCTTTCCGCTCTGGTGCATTCTCCCTCATTACCTGAATTCAGAAACGCGCATACAAACACTTTGCCCGATTTAAGTCGCGAGTATCTTTTCTGTGTATCTTCGGAGAACCAGTTCTGAGCCAGTCGTTTGAACGGGCCACGGCATCTCATGTGAAACGAAAGCGAACGTGAGGATTGTGTAAGCGTATTTGGTTCTTGTGAATAGACCAAATTAGATTCGCTATGGTAGGTCTGAGATTTGTTTGATTCGGAATCGGCTAATTTTAGAATTTGTGTGATAAAATTACATGACGGACGGGGATGTGTTAAAAAAGATTTGAGAAAAAGATACCACTGAAAGGATTCTAACGGCCCGGCTAGCTCAGTCGGTAGAGCATGAGACTCTTAATCTCAGGGTCGTGGGTTCGAGCCCCACGTTGGGCGCAGCTTCTTTTGCTGCAGTGGAGAGACGTCATGTCTATTCTCAAAATTTAGAATGTTGATCCATTGATCACGAAGTCGTGATGAAACGGAGTCGTGAAAAACATAAGGAAGGAAAAACGCTGATAATAACCAAAGTCTGTTGAATATTACGGAAAAATTTGGGAAACCCTTCCAAAAGCTCATTCCAATGATGTTATGATAATTTTTGAATGATTGTGTACAAGGGATGCATGGTATTCGGCCTTTCGACAGAAAAGTTTGATACCAAAGAGAAAATCAGCGTTTCTGCTGGTTGATGTAGATTCAGATATCATTGAGGAAATATTTGAGTTGTTGAAGAAATCATGTGTTGGCTATTCGTTGGTAAACCATCATAAAGGCTAAATACTACGGGCTCCGTTCTTTGATTGTAGCGTGTTAACCGGTTAATGGCGAATGTCATCTTGTTGACGAGCATAGTGCAACACTTAGCACGTAAATTGTGGACTAAATAATAGTGTGATCATCACAAGTATCGCTCGCTTCATTCAGTAATAAACAAATCCGGGCTTCTATATAAACCACCTAATGGAAAAAATAGATACCAGACAATTAAGAAAAGTATTATGTGGTGAGATTAGATTAAATTTGTCGTTGACGTTGAAGTTCGTCGTTTATTTAATCGATATTCAACTTTAACGATGTTTCCTGTCAATTTTCCATTTGTGCCGAAACAGAACAAAAACTATATGTTCCGAAATAACATTATAATATCAGACTATTATTACTGTGAATGTACATATTAGCAAGTAAAATCAAGAACAGGATGAGAGGAGAAATTTGAAGTGTATTGAAACTTCCAAACTAGAATTGGATTTTAACAACCCAAATGCCTACTTTATTTCAAATCGAAATGTCCACAAATTACTTAGAAGTTAGAACGAAATCAAGATCATTCTGAATCCTTTCGAAAAATTGATGGTACTCATCATTTTTAATTTTCAACTAGATAATAATCATCGAATGAATCATTCAAAAGCACGTCTTAGATATCAATTAATTCATGTTCTATCCGAGAGTATTGCGGATTATTTAGGCGTTTGAGATCAGTAACAACAAGAACTGAAACTACCAACATGTTAACTTCCCTGTAAAGTTTTCGTGACTATTTATGACCGTGTCGTTTCATATATCTTCACTTTGCTACCACCTTCCTACTTAACACCAACAATAATTTATCTTCATTTATCGTAAGGTTTTGTAGTAGATACAAATCAAGCAATAACGCATGTAGCATTCATCCTTGATCCCCCAAGAATGAACTTTAAATTTTTTTTGGCATACATTCTTCCCATCTATTTGTCTTGTCTCACTTTCGCAAAATAGCTGTTCCAGCACCAACAACAGCATAAAGCCCAGCCTTCAAGGCCAACGAGATTGTGATTGATTGCAGAACGCATTTAACAAATACCTGTGTAAGCATGAATTTATATTTACACGCGCCACATCTGTTATCTGACATGCATAGTACATGCGACGACGTCCTAGTATCTTTTCTATGTAACACTATTTGCTAGTATCCTATGCAAGTAGGATGGATGGTATGCTGAGAAAACCTACGTGTGTGTAGAATGCCCGAAATTTGAAAATATTTCAAGTTATTTTGTATCTTTAAGTGGTATTTGATTTGCCACGTTCGCAATCTAGAGAATATTTTCGATCTACAATTATTTGCATGATCATGGTTTGAAAATTGCAAATATTTAATTTTTCGAATGAAAGCAATGCCTATAAATTATTTCGATTATTTGAGAATCCTTTGAATACTGCGGATGCAATACGCAACATTAATTGAAAGTTTAAAAATTTTCCGTATTGAAATCTAAGTATCTTTGAGCCTTTTCTCTATATTTACTTCTATTACTATTTTCCTAAAGATAATTTCCGTGTTATATATAAATACGGCAGGTACATACTACGCTCAAAGATTGCTAATAATCCATAATCTCTATAGTTGAAGATCGAGGTTTAGCATGCGTTTGGAGACTGTGGAAGGTAGTTTTAAATAAAATAGAGGATAGGCAAACCGATAACTAGAATATAAGGCATAAGTGTAAATAATTTTTCGCGATTGTATTGGAAAACGAATTATACCAAACTTGATCGATAGTGGTCAAATTTTAATTATTTCAAAACCAGTCTATAACAAAGTCAGAAAGGCAAAACTGATCATAACTACAACATCTTACATGTTTTATGGTCAGTATCACTGGGGCATAATGCACCTACAACAACAACAATGGACCAACTGACTTCGCTACCAACGCATGACTGATATTCAAGAGTTACCAAATTCCAATCGGGCATTAATCTTCCTTGTTCAGGCGACCAGTGGACTCAACCCATAAAGCCAAGCCTTATTGTGCAACCAACACAATGATGACGACTAAGCTTATCCTCCGCCTCCATTATCTGGCAATCGCGAGCTCGGAGGCCGCCGCTTCATTCGGATAAAAAGACAGACGAACGGACAGACATCTTCTTTTCATCTAACCAAGTCACTAAATCAACATTGTCATGGTCGAAACCAGAATTGCAAGAAAGACTACAAGACACTGTACCAAGCATGATTCGTGGTGAGCTTTGAATTCAAGGATAGATCTATCTGTTCGGTGTTGCGCAGCAGAGCAAAACTGATGCAAAGTAACACTTAATGGAATGGTTGTGCAGGAAAATAGCAACTTTTGTGTATGCATACCTTTTTCAAGGCCATGGCTGGTTTTGTTAGCATCTAGAGGCAAGCACGAATGCCAAAAACCAGTGAGGAACTAAAGTGTTGCATTCAATAAGGTAAACAAAAGCATTGCTTTTTTTCTGAAAGCAATATTTATTGTAAAGTGGAATGTGAACAAGCAAATAACAAAGCATATCAGGCAAAACGGAAACACAAAAGAAGTTTGACTGATGCTGCTAAGAAAAAACCGAGGAATAGAGAATGTTAACGTCACAAACATAAAATTACAGGATGATTCCAATCAAACATTTCACATCTATTATCTATTATTTCAATGTTTTTTTTCCTTGTTTTTGTTTTAAATCAGATCTTCGAGCAGATACAGGACTATTTCAGACTAACAATTGATCTCAAACTAATTAAATAGAACTTAAAACATTTTCTGTGTCGAAAACACTCTGTCCTTTCAGATCGGCTTACAAAAAACAGAATCAATTTTCAAAGCCGTTGTCCCGTCAAATATTAGATTGGAGCTAAATTGTATATTTTAACTTACATTTCTTATTTTTGCCCTGATTAGCTTCTCTTCACATGAAGCTTCTCTCTGCGATCATCCTTCTCTACGCTTTCTTCTAATATCCTCTATTTAATAAAACATTGAAATATTCAACCAGCTGACGTTGTACCATATCACGTTCGTATATTTCCATCTACTCCCTTTCATTACACTGCAATGTTAGCGCTCTCAAATAAACGACTCACGGTTTGCATAAAGTGGAAATAAAGGTGCAACTCAAACCATCTTTCGATGCAATCGAATATGGACGAGTTTCAGGTGATTATGGATGGAACATGTTGAGCACATACTAGAATCTGACATGGTATCGTCAATACTCACATGAATATGTGCAGATAGTAATATTTTCTGAGCTTTTATGGGTTATATGTTGCAGAAGTACAGATGAAATCCTCCACGTTCTTTGGATGTGCAGACAATTTCCGAGGACTTTCTATTTATTACCATCTTCGGAAAGTAATTTGAAGATTGATGTGAAAATGCCACAATGATAACGTAACGACTTCAATGGTAACGTAACGTGCATTTCTGATTTTGTCACAATTACAGGTATTTAGGAAACGTTCGGGAAAAAAATAATGCGTTTTAAAATGAATTGATAAATCAATAAATATTATTCAATTTGATTATGCATTCAGATTAGCATCTGTATTACAAATAGTCTGACAGTATCCGTGCTACAAAGTAACATTGATATGCACAACTTACCCAGTTAATCTGGAAGCTGAATCTGAAAACAATAAAAATTTAAATCAATTGAATGCAATTTGCGGTACGCGAAATGAAAATAATTAAATAATTCGCATTCAAACACCAAAATACGTGAATATTTATACTGAAACATAAATGTCAACCAGATAACAAGAATTCAATAAATAAACATATTTACAACGAATGTTAGAATAACCGGTCAGCATAAAATGTCCAAGATGTAGGTTGACAACGAGTTCCATTCTTAGCTTATAATACAGATACAACAACCTCGTTGTGAATAAATTAAAGAATGCTCCTCCACCTTTATCCCTAACCATCTCAACTAGGAAACTTGATATAACAGCTTTACCACAATATACGTACATTTCGATAAAACACTACATGAGTGCATGATCTAGATAGTGGGAATCATAAACAGGCACACTGACACCGAATAAAATAGCTGCTAGATGTAACCTACAGAAGTAACACATGAGGCAACGGAGGAATCAGAAACCTAGCAGTCAGCTGACTAGATAATCTAGTTATGCTTGTGTTCATTATGAGACAATGTATTAAATTATTGGCTGCTAGATTAAATCCACGTATCGGCTAGGCAAATGATATGAATAAATAACATATGCGTATACTCAGCTTTAAAATGACTACCACGAGGTTTGTATATTTACAGCACCAGTAACTACAAGTCCAGTAAAGACATTTACTGAGAGTACTTTATTGTGGGATCCAAACAGGATCCAATGCTAGCAAGGCAGCATCTGAAGCTGAGCCTGATAGTCTGGAAACACAGTCGATTAGCTATTCAAATTCTGTGCAGTCTCGTTTGAAATAATGCTCTACAGAGGATAATGAAGTTCTTATATTTTTAAAATTATTTTCAGCTACTCTAGCTATTTTAATGATCTAAATAAAACCAGGGCAATCGTTGTTTCTACACAGTGACACTGATCATGCCACTACCTTAACGTGTATCGCAGACATTTTATTGATTTTCAATTTCGTAATTTTGGTCTGTTTTGTTTGATGAATTGTACTGGAGGCGAAAAGCGAGGGACTTACTCGGCTTCCGTACTTCTATTAACATAAAATAAAATATAGAAACATTTTTGAATTTGATTTGAAGTGAAAATGTTTGCTTGGACCATCATGTTTTGCATTGTTTTGCCGCTGTTTTTTCGGTAATTGTTTTATAAAAATTTATTAATAAATTTATTTTATATTTTTATAAGAAATTCATTAATAAATTTTGTTCTATATTTTTATAAAAAATTTATTCCTTATTATTAAGGTCCATTCCACATTTTATTTTATTCTCCGCGACAAATGTCAGGAACTTTTATTCGGTTAACCTATAACACAATGAATATTGCCATAAAATCGTTAAACTTATTCTTTCAGCATTCAAAAACATAAAAAATAATTGAAATAAGGTTGCTGACCTTTCGTTACGATTCGCGCCAAATTGTCTACCCGAAAATATTCATTCAATTGAAATAAATGACCCAAAAGCGACATATGAGTGACATCAATTTTAATACTACAGTTTACCAAATAAACACTGTCATCAAAATTATCAATCGGTCGCGCGTTTATAACACAATAAAGCAAAACACACCCCGTTCTACCCCGTTCGTGTATAGAAATTTAGAGGTCACGAAACTTAAATTTGGTACAGCAAATGAAAAGCTATTCGTTTCGTCGCATATGACGTGGGACGGTCTCTAAAGTGGGAGGAATAAAATAAATCATTGTTATTCTCCCTGTGTGTGACCACAATGTATGCTGGTATAAATTAAGCAGCTACAGGAACTGCACCGAATTACCTGCAATTGTCAAATTTAAAACGCACCAGACAAACTGTCGACCATAGTAGCAACGAAGTAACTCAAGGATTACTGAAATTGTCGTTGTCATTGTCTGCTGAGTCAATAAAATGCATCGTTTGTTGAATATAGAACATCTAGATGTTATATAAGTGGCGGTACAATAATAGAGGTGTGATTAGACCGTCTGGTGCATGTCTACCACGAAGAAATTCCGCGATGAATAAATTAGTTAACGCCCGCACTAATCAGCAGACTTTTGTGGATGGAATCACTATTGAAGTGATGAAATCAAGTTTTTTTAAAGCATTTTTCCAATGCTCATTCGACTGCATTGTAACGATTTACATCGTGTGTCTTCGAAATAAATAGACGTTTGTCCACTTGCGTTTGCATTGTATCCTTATGAGGAGTCGTTACAACAAAATTAAAAGGTAAAGTGCGTCGGGAAGCACACGATATAGATAAGCCAGATTCCTTAGATTCGTCCTTAGAGCTGTTCTGAGCGAGGCTTTTGGTGGCGAAAAAAACTGAGCTATGATCAAATGTTTACCATTAGACAGAGATCCGTCCTAATTTCAAAACACGAATGTAAGAAACTTCAAACAGGCGACGTTGCAGAGACAATTTTGTGACGCGTAGATCGGCTAGGAGAATCGATATTCCTAGCACCACCATCATCCATCATATATTCAGAAGACGCGAATTTAGGTGTCGATGGACAATTCGCACAATCGTACCTCGATACTGGCGCAACAAGAATGTTTCTACGGCTTGATCTTATAAAGACATAATTCACTTTACAAGAGCAGAATATTTGAATAAGAATATATACCAAAGAATGAAATGGCAACCGTTCAGGGAGGAAACAACCATTAGTATGATTCTGTTCTATGCAGACTTTGATGAATTCAAAGAGCTTTACAGAATCTCTGTGAGAAAGGAAAGGTGGTGATTACAAGGACCTAAATTTCGCAATGACCACTTTAACGTTCGAGCTCTTTTGCAGCAAAAATGGCAGTTACAGTTATATTTCCCTCAAGGGTAAGAGTTGCTTCTAATGGAAAGCGCTTTTCGAACGTGGCCCTACGTCCATCAAAGACGTTGAGTGTTCTGGATATCCTTCCAAATAACCCGACGTCAACTAAATCAACACCCTAGTGGGGGCAAATCGATATTTGATGCTCAGAAATAGCTGAAGTGTGTTGGGCAGTGTTCCCTAACTTTGTCCAGAAACAGAACACGCACAGCCTTGCATGATCACATGTTAAGGAGCTCGATACCAGTCTATAGAGAGTTGATCTTTTAGGAGTTAGATATTGATAAGTGTCTATATGTCTATAGTCTCTAGTCTTGAGTTTAAATCTGAATGTATAGTTCCCGACATGAGAATCAAATGGCGGAGGTAAAGTTAGTTTATTACTCATATGCGGTTAACTGTAGCAATTGAAATTGGGAACCCAACTAATAAAAGTATTAGCAATCATTTAAAGTGAAAATTGCCAAGGGCTTATTGATTTATCTACTCTCTCGTATAAATAGTTCCATCTTCTGAACGCAACCACAAATGCAATAAAACTGCGGTCAAGTTTAGAATTTATCGTTGCTGTGCAATTACCATTTACAATTATGCTCACATCGAGGTTCTGCGTCTTGTCCAACATATGACCATGGACTCAGTATCTATGGATGCGGGTATGGACATTGTCGTGGATGAAACAGCTTCGCAGTACTGTGACCTATGAGGCCACCGCCAACTGTGAATTGTATTCGAGTGCAAGTTGCATCGACAAACTACGGGTAAAGCTAATATCGTAACCATACAATCGTTCACTAGCCCTGACGACAGCCTGCGTCAGTTAGTGCATTAATTTCAATTGCACGCTAACATAAAAACCACAAAATGCAATAAACTTGGCGTGGAAGACGCAACATCTTAACATCGCGCGCAAGGAGTAGCTGCGACGCAGTGTAGGACACAATAGAACTGCTAATATGCCTAGCACCAGCCGAGATTTCTTGCGTCCAGCACGACGCTCACTACTAGCCTCCACTTGCTATGGATGGCGGCTAGTTGGTGGAGGTCAGGGCTGCACTATATTCATAGTACTCTGTACAATGCCTCCAAACAACTCTATCAGTTCAATGTTTCATTTTTAATGCGGATTAAGCGCGCAGAGAAACCAATATGGTGTTGGACCGTGTGTGGGCAAAGCTAAGACGACCATTGACCTCGTCAAGTTGTGTTAGCATGAACCCAGCCAGTTGGAGCTTCCATGCTTCATTCAAACAAATTTCAATGCAAACCTAATACTGATTAGGTGCGGGAGCTGAGCGCATTCGGCCAAGTATCAATAGAAATGGGTGGGCAAACATTTAAATAGATGACACAGAACTGCCGCTCTAACCATATGTGGAGGTATGCATGAGAACGGCAAACGTTGGGGAAGGTCGCGATAATATCGACTACCGACAAAAACGACTCGCTAAAAATTCAATATTGGCAATATGTCTCTTCGTTCGGCGTTAATCCTCCGGGATCGATAATGCATGTGGTCTTGGGAAGTATACAGTGACTAACTGCAAAGTGAAAATGTTGTCAACATGTCTTCAGTTTATTCCAAATTCATGGACAAAGGCGGTTGCTTCGAAAGGCTAAGATGAGCCCATGGCAGCGGAACGAACGAACAAATTTGATTTCAAACTAGTTCGTCGAATATGTGTGAAACTTTCAGGAAAAACTTGCACTCAGAAAAAAAAACTGCACTACTATTGACAGCTTTTCGTATCGCTGACTATAATCCCTACTAACAAACACATCGGTAGTCCAATACCACTTTAAAGGAAACACCTAAGACCTGCCCTAAACGAAGCCGCATTGATGCACTTGAAACGGCTTTGCATTTGCCAATGTCATTAGTCTTCTTGTGTCTCCTTCGTCTGAAATTTATTTTAAGGCTCTCTAACATATTTCAACGTAATCGGTTCACAACAAATTCCAAGCAAAGAACTTGATACCTTGTTAAGAAATGGATTCCTAAATGAACGCGCCATTCCGTAAGGTAAGATCTCGCGCGAAGTAGCAAAAGGGAGATGATGAAGAAGAACCAAAAACTGGAAAATGATACATGTCAGGAGCGTCTAAAACACAAAATTGATAATCAGAAGCTACAGCTACCGCCGATGTCATGACCATGGGCCATCATAAATCCAATAGAACCCTAAATGGATCAATGAGCCGAAAGGTGTAGTCGCATATAGTGAGTGCGTCTTCCTTCCCAACTGTTAATCAGCAGGATAAATGCTCTCAACCGAAGTGGATTCAATTTCATATGCCGCGTCCAGGACATTAAGAGGGTGTAATGTGTAAGGCAGGTGTACAATTTTGAATGTTAGGAGAACAAAAGGCATTATCAGTGTGGCCTAAATTTTGATATTTCTGAATGGTTTTAGAGGAATGGAGTAATTAGATGAGTGAACTTTTGATGGAAACTTCATTGGATGGAAAATTTTGTAAGAATTAGAAATGTTGTGCACATGATTCGCTTGGGACGATAGTTTTCATAAAGTTTTACTAAGGTTTAACAGGGAACAAGGAACAACTATTAACAAATCGATATCAACTCCAAGAGCAAAGGAGAAACTATTGACTACAGAATTTAGGATTTTAGGATGAAATGAAGTCTTCATATTGCATATATAACAAACAGTTTGAGTGCAAAATTATTCCATTTTCAAAAGAGTTTCCCTTTCAAAGATTACTTTTTCGGTTAAAAGTAAAATCATTATAGATCACTTCAACACCCCAATTTTGGAAACCCTGATGCCAAAGATGGTCGTTTTGCAAGAGTTCTTGCGGCATCTGACATTTGTGCAAGCCCATGTCCAAATGCATTACGCACCCGGTAGTAGTTCCGGGTGGCTCTAGTTTTTGAAAACAGTGTGAATCTAACCCATTTTCGGCCAAGTCTGCGCCCAAGACGGCTATATTCGCTTCAGTTTTGGCTCTAAAATGCCGTATTTGTGGCTTCTCATCAGCGAGCGTAACTTACGAAGCCGAATAAGCCACCATGTTTTGCAAGAAATGTCCTCTGAGTAGTACCAAACTTCTCGATTCGTGATAAATCAATTTGGAAATTTCCAAATGTCATGCGCATGATTAAAAATGCAACTTTTTGCACCTTAGAAAAATATGGTATGCAAGGTCTGTTTTCATATAAATGTTTTTGACACAAGGATGGTTGGGTTCCCTTTCTAAACTTAAAGCGAATGATTTGAGGGGTTCATTTCGATGAAGACTAATGCTATTTCAAGTTAGCGGCCTGTAGAGTGAGCGCTTCTTTGTAGCCTTGCGAATTTTTTAAAGAACTTGCATCCATTCTCTGGTATTCCTTTCGTAGAAAGAAGCAGGAATGTCACATTTAATGCTCCTGTTCTCTAGCCTCCAATTTTCAAACAGTTGCCAACTTCTCAACTTGTTCACTTCTCAACGAGATAGCGTGTGGATCTTGCGGGTTGAGGATTTTTAGTTGTTGTTTGTTGTATTATCCTCTACGGATAGACTTTTGGAGATCTTCCCAAATACATCTTCGTAAGACTTTATGTAGTTAAAAAATAATGTCGATGGTGATCAGTTTTTTTTTTTCTTAACATAAATTCAGAAAAAGCGGCGCTTATGTCTTTTGTATGATTTTTTTTTCTCCAGCAGTTCTTTCTTGATCCTTTGTGGTATACCACGTTTTCCCATTTAGATCACCTTCATCGTTAGTGAATGTCTTACATGGTTTGATAATTCCTTTTTTCTGGTTGTGGATAGTCGCCATACAGCTCGAGGTGACGCTTAAAGTCCGGATTATGTTTTCTTGAATATATCAGTGGAAGCTGTTGGAATTTTCATAGCATCGCCATAACTAATGCGATTCTGTTCTTTGGTTGATGTATTTGCATTAGTAAAATCATCTCTTGCATTTTTTTTACTTTGTATTGGAGTCCTTGATGCTGGATAAGTGCTTTGCAAAACTGGCTTTCCCCTCGTCATATGCCTAATGACAACATCTTCAATGTTCGGTGAGGACACATTCGTCGTCCATTTTTATAAATTTATGGTTAGGAGATTTGGTTTGGTTGGAGATTGGTTTGTTCGCTTTTTCTATTGAGGCCTAATTCAAACCCAGCACCTCCGCTAAACTTTGAAGTCCATTTAATGATACTAAGGTTATCTATGCAATGCACATAGACCACGCGAAGGTTGGCGCGAACTTTATGGGTTGTTGTATTCGGGAAGTTTGTTAACTTTATCAATGAATATTATGAATATTTTCTTGGATTTGCTAACTTTCAAGGCGTTGGACGCGGTATTGTATTAACCTGGGGCATTTCTTTATCTCTTTTTTGCAGTACTGTTTTTCCAGCGACTTAGTCCTCTACGATTTTCATTGCTACTATTACTATTATTACTTCTCCAATTACAACAGAGCTACTTCTTTTTCAGCGGATATTTTTGCATGCATTTCATAGTGAAATGCTTCCATATGACAAAAGGTACTTTTGTGAAAATAAATATTTCATAATGTGCAGTCGGAAAATATTATCCACAAAGGAAAGTTATTTATTTCATTCTACATTTCTATAGAACTCGATTTTCCATCATTCGGTGACCCCGACGTGCTAGAATAGGAGGACTTAGAGATTAGGATAGGATTGTAACATATATTGCACTGGGTTTACTTGCAGAATGCTTGCAAATATCCGTTGCACAGAGTTTCCTAATGGGTTTTGAGTAGATCAAGGAACAGTGATCCCCAATTAAATATTCATTATTTATGTGTTTCAAGTCAAGTCACAAAATTTCTACGCTTATAGTAAGACAATCGCTGGTTTTGTAAGAGTTTGATTAAAATGTCATCTTTCTTTGGTTTATCATTGTTTTGGCCCACACCAAGTCTTCTGAGTCGGAATAAATTTCAATGAAGAAGCATTTCAACTATATTGTCCTTCATGTCTGTGTCACGCTTTTCACGCTGAGTAATGCTTATGTTGATAATTAGTACAGGCATTTCCCATTCAAAAGTTCAATATCCTTCTACTCGAACAAAATTCAATTAACAAATGCTTTCACGTTGTTTATCCATAAAATATTGGAATTCTTGCCCAGGAATAAAAATGCAAGCTTGAAGGCTTCAAACGCTGCAACTACTCATACTAACTGATTTGTAAATAATTTTGAAAGGCAGAAAGTGTTGAAAAATCACTTTCTAGCTACAATCTTGGTCTTTTATCCTTTTCAAGACGCATGCGACTTGGGTTTGTAAATCTAAATTGTTTGAAAAGAGCCTGTAAACAAAGCTGCACGTTCTTCGTGTTTTCATGGCAATACATACTGCAACACATTTCGCGGCTCTTAAGATGCAATCAAAGTCCTGCTCCCCAACAACCATTTCGCAAATTAAACATTTCGCTATTGTAAACACATATGTCTATAATAGCACGTCTGCATGCTGTATGTAAAGAAGAGCGTCCATATGACGAATAACCTCGAAACGTCGTGGAACACGCTGTTGCAGTTTGCACTCGATATTATTTGCGTGGTGCACTTGGGCCTGAAGCTTCCTTTATGTTCGCAGCTTGTTGTGACCATGGTGTGGGAAGGGCAGACGAGCAGACATCCAGACGGACGGACAGACAACATCAACCGGACGAACAAAGACCAGGGTTGGGTCCGGGGCAAGAGCATTAACGTTGAGGCAGTCTCATTCGATGTTGGCGCGGAAATTCAAAAAGGAGAGCGAAAAAAGGAAAACGAAATGCTGAAAAACTGGCCCAGACGCTGCAAGGAGTCACTTGTACATACGAGGGAACGTATGAGGCGCAATGTTGGCTTGCTCGGTACTTTTTTCTTGGATTTTTTCAAGAGGGAGAAGTGGAAATGCACAAG
Organism: Stratiomys singularior; assembly: GCA_954870665.1. Lineage (NCBI taxonomy): Eukaryota > Metazoa > Arthropoda > Insecta > Diptera > Stratiomyidae > Stratiomys > Stratiomys singularior. Next base: position 2,860,066 of record OX940881.1, on the reverse strand, counting down.
GTTTTATGGGGTATTCAGTATGCTGATGGCAGACTATAAAAATGTGGTGTTGGAGGGCATTAAGCTGTTTCGTGTTGTGGTAGGTCTTCGCCCAAGCTAATTAAGAATTTCATTTAGCTGTAAGCAATAACACGCCTGTATTGGTGCAATTTCGTTTTGCAGGGAGTCAAGGAGGAGACCAAACAAAATGAGCTGGCAATAAACACAAGACAGCAGTTGAAACAATGATGAGAAAACTTCTTGCGGAATGGAAATGGTCAGCAGATTCGCCATTTCCACTTGTTGATGTTAATTATCATGTTTTATCTATTAGCTATGCTTTCAACGTGTTCAAGATCACTTCCATCAAATGCAAGATAAGAAGATAATTATTTTTTATCAACATAGATTTCGCACAATGGACACCTTCAAAGCTTGTTTCGACCCCCATCCAACTTCCCCTGCAACCTGTCCTTGGCACTCGTTAACGATACCATTCAGAAATTATTCCATTCCATGGCACATTTTATGACTCCATTCACTGGGAAACTTCTTAAGGCTGACCATTTTACGATTGTATGTCCATTACGTACTTTAATGAATACACGTTGCAATATTTTAGCTTTTTAATGCCAAAGATGACGAGAGCTGCGTTGTTGATATGTTACAGCTGAGATGCAAGACGTGTGATTTCCATCATGTTCCTATTCACACAGGGATATTCAGATCCATTAAGATTATGCTTGCTGGAGGTGTCTTTGCGACGTTAATTGTAGATATCAAGGAATCTTGTTTGACGATTGTAATTTCGTAATAAATGAATGATGTCTCGATAACACGAAACTTGCACAAATCGAATTGCACGGTGAAATTGATATAGCCAATTGAATTCTGAAAATAAATACATCTCTACATTCTGCCACAAAACGATATGCGCACTAGTAACATGCATAAACTTGATTGCCTACCATTTCAAATTTTGACGTAAAACAAGCGGAATTTTCCTGAGAAATCCCACAAAACTCAGTGCACCAACAACATATTCCTGGGCATTATGAATAGTGCAGAAGCGAATGCCGCTTCAGATAAATTAAAAAAAAAACAAACATATCGAATAATCAAAAAACACTAAAAAATAATCAAAAATTCAGATAAGCCTAAGCTGAGAATGTTTGTCCTCTTCCAATCAGAATATCTTCCCCTTCTCACCTTAGTAAGATCGGTCGTCCTTTACTCAACCTGCTGAAGAAAATTTCTCGCGATTGCTCCTCAGTTCTTTTTCGAAAGCGCAACTGATCTTGATATGTGACTGTTTTTCTGTTTTTCTTCTTTCTTATTTATCCAATGTGCACACACTGATCAGGTCAATTCTTTTGTCCCCCAAAAAGGCTTACGCTATACAGCTCAATGGAGAATGAATAATCAATGATGTGAATATGATATAATGCAACAAACAAAGCCAGTGTTGGGGTCAGCTAAAATATCAAATCTTTCCCAAGAAATTTTCTCACATTTGTCTTGTGTATCGTAAATTTTTACGAAAGTTACTACAAATTACTACAAATTAGATATGGTCCCTTAGTGTATACTGTCTCTCCTCTTCATCAATAGCTGCCCTATTAAACCCAGTTCAGCGCATATAAATCTGTTGCCCCTTCCGGCAAGAAGAGTGCTAGGTGTCACACTTACAATCTCCCACATATGGATATAATAGTATATGGAATCCCCAAGTTTCTGTTCTTGCTTCAGTCTTTTTCAGTATAGTCGTTCAGTCGTTGTTGAGTAATACACCTGTACGATTTTCCAAGAATCAATTTACCAATGCGTTAGGGAAAAACTACAAAAAAAAGGTTCTAACATACGACACTGAAAACCGTTCTGAACTAATCAAAAGATTGCTCAACCTATGGACAGCTATTGCCAATGCAATAGGCGGATACGTAGAGAATATTTTCAATTAAAAAAAAGAGAAAATATTTCAGTTTTGCATTGCTTTTGTCTGCTTTTTTTTTGAAATTTTTAAATTCGAAAGAACCTCTACAAGGCCTGAAGGGTGTTGTACATAATAAAACTTAGTATGGACTACAATTAAGTGTGTCTATCAGTCCGGTTTCATCATCATGTGTTTACTCCATTCTACACCATCTTCAATTCAACCGATCCCAGATTCAAATGCAACATTCAAGTTAAAAATTTTTCTGATCGTTGAAACCATTCATCAAGGTCCTAAAAATTGCAAAATAGTGAATGCCATACTATTTTCTATCGATAATATCAAAGCCTCGCCTCCGTGCTTCTGGATTGTGTGCAGCACATTGGAAAGAAACGCAGAAACGAATACTCGAGTTCTTCAGATAACCTAGAGACAGGTGTCTTATGCCTTTGTACGGTTGACAATGAATGCGGTTTTTGCGTGCACAAACAACGCAATATTCCCATTGTATCGCCAACCTGTCTTCCCGCTTCTCAATTCATGCTTCACCTGTGCTCGCCAAACGTAAAACCCCAACTTGCCTCAAAGTGCTGTCGTCGATGACGGTCTTTATGGTTTCGGCTTGCGGTACGGATTCCTCCACTGGACAAAGTCTTATTTATAACCTCTAGTCAAGAAGAAAAATACCTGTCTAAGAGCGTATGTGGCGAAAAAATGCACGCTAATAATTTAAGCCTTGTCATCATGTCGGCTATTAACGTTTCTCTTTTTTTTTCTCTAGTCTTTCAATTATCATTCTCGTATTTGTGTCTTGGATAGTGTTTATTTCTTTCGCATGATGCATTGTTGTCCACTTGCGGTTTTTTAGCGTTCACCCTAGTGCTAGTCGCGATCTTTTAAGCGTAGGAGTCTTAGGAAAGTTCTGAAGGCTCGCTATAGATTTTCAGTCTTGAAATAAAATCAAACCAATCAAGGAAACACTGAAATTCCGCCATCATCCTGAAAAAAATCGTGTTCGACTGCTTGTTGTGAAGCCACCTCGTCCGCAGCTAATGCAAAATCACTGTATCTAAAGTAACGACAGACATACTTGATGTGTGGCAATAATTCAACTCCAACGCTAATCGTTAACGTCATCAACTTCCATATCCAGAACAATTAAATTCGATGATAAATCAAAATTTCTACACTTCCACGTCCAGCTCGACTATGAACTGCAAAGTTACAATCAAATATGCAATTTGCTTAGGCCACCGAATTTGAAAATGTTAGCAGTCCAATTTGAAATGCAAAAAATGCTAATATGTGCCAAGACAGCTAGGTATGAACGTTTGAAGCAAGTCCCCATTCCCAATCCAATTGTCTAATTCATATCTGTAGCCGACTCACACCTTCATATGTACCATACGTCGAGTGCGTACCTTGTTCGAGTCATCATTAAATTAAAATAAACAAATTTTCACACATGGTGGAGGTCAAAAATCTACCAATAGATGAACGCATGCAGGAAACTTTTTTGGCAGCCAAAAAATATTTTTCATGAAAACCATGATATGTTTGCCAATTTTGTCAGCACGTCATCAGGGTTTTGGCGGGAAACGTTTATATGTGATCAGTTTTACAACGTAGGATCTAAATCAATTTTGTTTCTTGTGGTGGGGAATTAGGTCAGTATTTGATGAAAAATTTTATTAAGATTTATTCGAGAAGAATTGTTGAATTTGTTGGGAACTCATAGATTTTGCCTAAAATGACTATTTTTTCACACGAGTGTTGAAAATCGAAATCAGATCAGAAAACATGCTCATACTATCTGGTAAAATGTATTTTTATTTAATACCCATTTCAGGAATCTTGCTATTGGTTAATCCAAAGTGCGAAAATTCAAGACCGAAGCAAACCTCGCACACCCAAGGATGAAGCGGATCTTAAAAACTAGCACATAATTGGTCATAATTGGTCCGACAATCCTAACGATTAGCACACTGATAAATAGTAAAAAAATTCTTTTGTCTTTGACTAAAAAGTAATAGTAATGTTCGCTTGGGAATATCAGAAGGATATTTTCATAGTTTTGTCATCAGTCTTCGGTGCATTGTCGTGCTAAAGGAGCATCACGGCCGTTAATTTTTCCTGTCTTTTTCTCCTAAAACTTTTTATAGCCATTTCTTATAGTGCAGCGTGGTACTCTCTAGTTTCAGATAATCTAGTTGTAGATAGGGATGATAAATCAAGGATTTTTACTGAAAATCGTGACGATAAGCTATTTTGAAGTTCTTCGGGTGTTGGGTGTCATTTTTGCATCTAATTTTGATGATGAACATTGTAATGTTGGAGTTTAGATTCAAACGAGCTAACAGGAAGAGCCTAATCTTTTTTCTCGCAGCGAATATGATAGGGATACCCTCATACTTCTATTCTTTGATGAGTTGACTCAGATTAACGATAGACTGTGAACATTAGGCTAATATAAACCTCGGAAACGGGCAGCTCAGAACCGACAAAATGGGGGTTTGTAATGCCTACTCTGAACATCGTGCTGATAGGTAGAAAGTCGAAATCAGGACATCTTCTTCTGAACACGAAAAACACAATAGAAAGAGTTGCTGGTATTCCTGATGATAGTCCCTATAATCTGTTCGCACAGGTAAAAATTGGCGCAAAATTTATCTGCTGTAGTCACTGACTGTCCTCAATGATTTGTAAAGAACTTGTAAAGCAGAAAATAATTGACTTAAAAACACATAAATTAATAATATCGTGACTTTTCCTCTTTGGGGGCAAAGCCATGTTGTTTTCAGACCTACTGAGTTTAGGAATTCAAATTATTTTCTTTGGAATTAGAAGAAAAAAAGTTTTCAATTTTTGAAATTAATATTGAAAAACTTACCAAAATTGTCCTTATTTGAAAGAATTATTTTTGGCAGGTAGTCTACTAACGAGATATCCAACGACTTGTCCTATATTTAACTTATAGTTAAGATTTAACACTGAAATTGCACAAATACTTAAAATGCGTTCTTTTAAACAGATTTTTTTTATAAATTATCTAATTTACTCTCAATTTAATCTTTCGAACGAATTTCTACAATTACCGAACTAGACATTAAACAGCTAAAGCGATAGAAGCACTTTGTTATATATTCATATTAATTATTCCTTCTTTTTTCTTTAATTAAATAAAATCTAGGACACTATTATAAAAAATTTACTTAACACTCACACATGTTGATTATTTTCACTTTAATTTTACTATTGCATAGCTGGTTTTATGATTTTGTGTTAAATTTATGAATCACAAGTGATGGCAGTTGCGGAACGTTGCTAAGATCTTGGTTAAAAAATCAAACAAACACATTTTCCACTTTAATATCATATGTGGTTGTTGTCATTCACGTTGGGTTCACTTTTGCGATTGTAATCAGACGTAGTGCACCTGCCAGCGGAGCTGAAAAACCGAAAATAATATCTAGAATAAGCATCATTTTACTGTCGTATTTGTAGTGTATGATATAAATTACATCAGAGAGGGGGATCCAAGGCTAATGAAAAAATAAAAGTAATATTTTTGGGGTTCAATCCAGCCCATCAAAAAATTTTCCGGCGCCTAGGAAACCTTGTCTGGAACTTCGTGTTATACATTACTTCAAGGTTCGGACCTTTCATGCCAGATACATTTTCAGCTGGAAATAGTTATCAACATAGAAAAATTTGTAATTTTGTTCTTTCCGATACAGCATCACGACAATAATCTGCATATTCTTCCCCATATCGATCATAACTCACACATCTAAACGAACTTTATGATAAGAAATTATTAAACGTGAGTTTATTAAACGCAAGAAATATGCCGAAAAGTTATCAGTAAAGCATGAAGCAAGGATACCGTATAAACTAACCAGAAGATCAAAAAGATTTTCGGAGAATCCCTAACTAGATTTATCACCCTCTCAAAGGGGAACAAGTTGATTATATATATGGATATAAGAAACCTGAAGCAGCAGTTATACAGGATATCACAATCGCCACTGCATATTCCCTCTGCGCCTCCTAAGGAATTGATTTTGATAATTGAATAACTAATTACAGCATATGTTTCATAAATTTTGAATTCATTTTTTTTATTTTGGGCAATTCTTGGATAAATGCAAATAAAACAGGATCCAGTGTTCATGTACTCAGTATAACGTATGTCATGAAACTGATTGCAGAAAACAACGCCATTAAATTCTTCTTGTGAAAAGCCTCCTTAAATTAACAGCAGCAGAGCTGAGCTTGTAATTGAACACATGAACATCCAAACTTTTATGAAACACCCCTAAGGAGTCAAACTATATTATGTGTTCATCTCCGGCAAAAATGATGCCTTGAAAATGAAGCTCTCGTGGCATCACCACTATAGAAAGCCAACGAAAGGCAGTTTTCCTTTGGCAGTGGCAATAAATAACGAGTATTAAGCAACTAAGCACTAATGAGGACATAAGCATTCTTCCAAGGATTTATCTTACACGGCCTTTTAATTGATTTCTTCGCGACATACATGAGTAAATCACTCGACCCAGTATATAACCGTGCTGGGTTTCCTTTGGATACCACGTCACTACTAGCTGACTGGAGCTTAATGAGCTTTAGCTGAAAATAAATGGAATTACCGGCTAAGGAAGTAGCCATACACGTTTTGATCATTAATTACTTGTGGTGAACGTTTTCTAGTGGTTGTTGTTAAAAATTGGTTCCAGAATTAACCATGTTGGCTGATTCTGATTTAATCGCTTTCACTTTCTCAAATTGAAATCATTTTTCAATCCGCCCACGAACCAAAGAGGAAAACATGCCTGGAATGGATAAGTGCTGAATTAGATCATGTACACTTTCTGGAGTGGATTCATTCACTCTGAGTTCATTAACATTCGAGGAGAGGAGTATTCGAAATAGTATCCGAGTAATTGGAAATGAAATTTTGGATATGGTTAACCTCCTGAAGTTCTCTTGTTTTGCATGGGCAAGGTAGCGAGCTATACAAAGGAAGACTTAGACTATCAGTCATAAATGAAACTGTCACATATTCGGCCTGCAATACTTCGCCTAATTCAAATGACGTGCATCGAAATTGACCTAGTTTCATAGATGCTCGACATGTCTTTTGTCCTGGGGTATTCGTATCGCCACTTGTACTCTGCCTCCTCAGCTTATTTGTTCCCTTCACTTCTATATTTGATACTCGTCTGAAGGTTGTCCCTCCTTAGTGGTACTTATATCCTTTTGGGGTCATGTTGCATTACTTAAAGTTAGCTGTTACCTGTTGTTACCTGTTAGCTGTTGAAAAGATATCAAAGATTACACTGCTAGCATTTTGTTGACAGTATTGGTTTGTTTGGGATTTCGTTGACTGCGCAAACTATTGACTTTGTCGATTATCATCAAAGCTACTGGACTCAAGTAAACTTTTCCTTGTGATACGTTACATCGCAGAGTTTTTTTGTATTTCTCAGTGTTTGCCTTTGTTCAACGGGAGGACTATCTGATTTTCTCATCTGTCTGCATAAAAAAAAGATCACGATCAAAGGATCGTAACTGATGGCAACAAGTGCATGTCAAGCACTAGGTCTATCAATTCAGACTCATTTTCGATCATCAATTGACACGTTCTACTGATTTTTCTATTTTTTTTAAATGGATGAGGTAGTTAAATGGAAAAAGTAAACAAACAGGAATCTTTCTCTTTTATTTAATTTTGTTTATAACTTTTTAATAAAGCTTGATAAGCCCTAAGTAAGGATGATGATGAATTTATTTGAATGTTTCAAATATCCGGTTCGCTTCTTATCTTGGACAAGGACATTAAATGTCAACAAATGAAAAATTGAAGATTTATAATATCATTTGACTTGATACAATCCTGACCAGAAGAATCAGATTTCGATTAACAACATTGCACCAACTCATATCATCTGATAGAAATTGCTTCTGTTCCTCATCGCCCAGACTGTCATAGCACCAAAGGACATCTAGCCTTGAAATCCTGATAGTTTTCTGTACAACACTGCTAATAGGATTTAATTAGATTTTTCCCCACACAACCAAAACTATTATTGCTCTGATATCGGGAGGTTTTTGCTGATGGAATAAACCACCCAGTGGACACGCAAAAGTGCGTAGCATTGAGATTCGATTTAATTGGGTCAAATCCTTGCTGGACGTTTGTTGTCATCCGACGAACACCAACCAATGCACATACTGAGTGCCACTTTTTGTGTGACCTCAATAAACAATTAAGACAACAATATCGTGTACGGGTTTAAATCTTGAAGAAAATTACATCCATGGTTTTCCAACCCACAACGCAGTTAAGTAGTATCAACACCAAGAACATTTTTCCTGACAAAAGAAAATCTTTTAGCATTTAAAGGTCGATCGTTTTTTTTTTCTTCTCTTGAAAACAGAGAAAACTCCAAGGAGATGTACAAAATGAAACTAACTGTGAAACACTCCATGGAAAAATAAAGATGTCGCGCTAAATATTAATGTTGAATGTTCAACATGTGCTTAGCGTGATGTGAAAAACTCGTGCTTGAAAAATTAACCATGATCAAAAGGAAATACTTACAGAAGACACTGAAATTCACGGTCATTCTATTCTAACACAACGTTCCATTGTAGTAACCAAATGCTTGTTGTGATTTTAGATTAATGCTTTGTTGACTTTATAGTTTTTTTATCTTACATACATTTCCAGATAATTACATGGTACATGTAAAACTTTCACTGACCCGTTTTCTAACATATCATCTGATGTATTGTGAGAGAATGTGCTACCATGTAATAGGAGTTCACATAAGAACGCGAGATTCTTTCATTTTTTTTCAGGTCCATCGTAGACTAGCATGCCAAATTGATGTTTCAGGATTCCAAGAGGTCGACTCAACCTATGAGTTCGGTTTTTTTTAAAACCCCGTGTGTTCAGCTTTTTGTCCTTAAGTTTTTAATTATCAATGCTGTATAAATTTCTTCTTATGAAATAAACGTTAACCACTACCTTCCTACAGCGATTGAGCTAGGATAACTTGATGTGAGAGGTCGGCCTGTACGTGACGAGCGATTCAAACAAGAAAACAAGAGTACTGGCGAATACTCCACCGACTTTGAAATTGAGAAAGCAAGCCGGGAAGCAAAAATGAAAGGAAAACTGAAAATGCAAACGCCAAAACTTAACTGGATGCGATGGGGCTGTCACTGAATCGGAAACGTATAATAAAAGCTACAGCCGACCCAACGAAACTGCTGGAAATTGATGTTGTTGTTGCGGGAGCTATCTGACAAGTAGTAGAGGTGAAGAGTAAGATGTAGCCCTATTTGCAGTTAGGAACCTAGGAGAAAATGTATGAGAGAGACCGAAACACACCTGCCCAACATTTAGGAAATGACAAAGCACCAATTCAGCTCTACTTACAACTTAAGGGAAGTTCAATCAAACACAAGAGGCTCGCTGGTGGTACGAAAACTAGACGAAAGTGCCCATAATACACGAAAATTATGTTGAAATCATCCAAGGAGAATGCGAATGGTGAATACGGTGTAATGCTTGAGTATTCAAATAAGAGGGGCCACGAAACGTTAGACCTTACGTGGACTGCCAACCGAAGCTCCATTTTCTATATAAATGTCTCAAAATTATGTTGGTGCTGAATCCTTAAATAGTACAAAGTTGGCTCGCATACGAAGTTTCAAAATAGATCAGAAACATCAAATCATGAGCGCATGGAAGCATTACTAAATGATGCTGTCCAATCGGTATCAGTCACTGGAACGTACTTAAAACCATAATGCAGAATCTTCTTCATACGATAATTGGCAAACTGTTTCCTGGTAACTTGAAAAGAGTTAACTTGTTTTTAATCACCGTTGAAATAGCCGAAAAATATAGTTTGAACGGCTTGGCAGCCTAGTTTATAGTCTTAATCTGACTTTCATCGCTTGTGCAAGGTTAAGGATATCCTTCAGGGGGCACGTTTCCGAGGTCGCAACACTAGTCCAATTTAAAGGAGGGAACTATGAATTGAATTATCTTCAATCACACGCGTCTTCATCAACAAATACTTTCCCGAGTACGTGCAAATTTGGATAACCTTCAGGAGCAATCCTGGTATAGGGTTTCTGGAAGCGGCGAAAAGCGTAAACAGGATTCAGGATAGCAATTTGGATTCACAATTATAGTCACAAAAACATGTTACAATCCATACAAGGTTACCCAAATCATTTGTCAGGTCTATCAAAAGCAGAAAACAACAAGCAAACTAACAACAATTGCAGCCAATTGCTTGTGAATATAAACTGATTGAATTGTCGCACAATGACCTATTATGTTGTCTGATAGAGTTAATATCTCTGATCGTACATTACAATTTATTACGTGCACCAATTACTGATAGACATGAAACAATCCATGCGAGCGTATGTGCCAGCACATTGATACGAAAGCGTATAACTTTCATAGATGATATCAACAGAAAAGAAAAAGGTTACCACAAAAACAAAATGTGCATACGATGGCTCTGCAGTCCGTCAATATTCCGGCAAACTTTTATACGCATGTATGCACATGTGGGATGTATTCCAACATATAAAAGCATCCGAAAAGACAAGCCTATCGGTCATGACCAATTTACCAAGTCAATTCATGTGCATCGAAGGACAATTTATACCACGGCTGATGAAAAATGAACTCCGTATGCAAGTAGAATGTGATTAATAACAAGAAAATTTACGACATATGGTTCGCCGCCATATTTGTCTATATATCGCCATATATGTCTATTTGTCCGCTAGCATTTGTCTCGCGGTCATTGTGGCGGTGCTTTTGTATTTCTGTCTGTCTGTCTGAAAGTATATTCCATAACAATTTATTATCTGATACTGATAAGGGCGAAAGGTAATCCGTTCAATTGTTATCTGACACGTATCTGGCGAAGTACATCTTTATTCCGCTGGCTGTTGCCATTAGTTTGGAGAGTGTATTTTTATACTTAGAATTCGATCACCGGCGAAATAAAAGCGAGAATGAGCTATCAAAAGCTTTCTATCTAAAACGATAGTGCTGAAAGTGGAAATAGATAAATACTGTAGTAGACGCGAGGATTCAACATTTTTCTCTCTTTTCAAAAAAAATATGGAACTCAGCACATCGGAACCCAACTTCATGTTAGTTGGACGCATCTCATTTCCAAAAATCAAATCACTTTAAAGATTTTCTTCTCTTCACCTTGTTCTAACTCCTCTACAAGCGCTTAAAGGTTAGACGCTGTTTTGATTGAGTTGACCGCGTTACCTTAAGTTTCTTAAAAAAAAAAGATATACTCTGCTCTTACATTTTGACTTCTCGGAGCGTGATTTTTCCCATTTTCAGCATAGAATCATGTTCTATATGGATTGATGAGATTTAGTGCAAAATGGAAATTATTAATTCGGACTCCTCATGTGCTTCCCCTGTTAATTTAATTAATTAGTAACGACAAGTTTCGAACAGCGATTTACGGCGGTGTTTCGCAACTCTTTACATGCATGTAATGAAGCTGATGATACTAATAATAAATTCCAACTTTAACAAAATCACCGTCAGCGCCAATTTCAACCCTCTAAAGTACAAAACGTCTCTTAGATAGCCTCCTTCTTGCACTCGGCCATAAATCGTTTTACTCCTTAAGTCGTGTTGATTTTAATCTTATATGTCGTCCATTTTGCATGTATAGTGATATGTGTGAGCCTTCTCATATAATCTGTCTTTTGTTGATTTGCATCGCTTGTCCATTCCGCGCCAACTTGGTCGCACTTTTTGTGTAACGAATTACAATAATTTCTAGTGTGGGTGTTTGTTCACATTTCCACGGTCTCTATATAATGAAAATTAACTCTGACATCCGCCAAATTCGCGATTTTTTCGGCTCTGCATCGCAATTCGCCATTCCATTTTTGCATGTGAGATATCAACGCAGATGATTACGGGATGCGACGAAGCGGAAAGTGATTGATTTTAATCTTTTCGTATGGTCAATTCGAATTAAAATTAATTAATACAATTTGAAACAATTCAATGTCGACTCTTTAAAGAAGATGTTTAAATTGTATTCCTTTTTGGTGAGGAGTTAAAGATACCGTACATTATTGACGGGACATATGGCGCAGCATGGAATTGTTGCAGGCTTAATGTTTGCTCGAGTTACCGGGAAATGAGTTGCATTCCATTTTTATTTTTGAGTCGGAAAATTCTTAAGAAATATATCACAAAATTTTAGTCAGAATTTATGAGTCAGTAGTTGATGTAATTGAGGAAATTGAAAACACGTATTTGAATCAAAGTTTTAACTTATGCAGAGTGTTCTGGATTTTATCAGGGAACTTCTGGTAGAAACAGTTTTCAATATTTCATAATCAAGGCCCATACATATTAACGCCTGTCAAAGTTTCTAACATGAGCTCGTGTTTGCTAAGCTGGTAGAGTTTCTTTAGTCAAATAAAAACGATATCGGAAGCTTTCAGGTTTAGGAAAATTATTCCTAGAAACGCCTCCATTGCAAAACGAGGGCACTTCATTTCTCGGTCTACTTGCATTTGAGGCGTACCTCGTTCGTTTTACACCTTCGTTTTTAGGAACTGTTCGGTATGGGTTCAATCTTTAGGCAGATTTCCGTGGTAAATCTTAGCTATTAGGAATTATGTAAGGATGAACTGCGTGAAAAAGATTGGTGTATTCACTGCACAGCACTGACAACGCAGTAAAACTTTAAACGTCAAACAAAATCGAAGAAATGTGGTTTTTAAGAATGCCTGACTTATTCCTATCAAAAAGTGTCATTAATACTATAGTCTAACCACAAAACACATATTTAAACGCTAATTGTTTAAACTGTTTCAAAAATAGGGTTGAGCGATACTTTTGTAGAGCATAGTTCCAAGCAAAGATTTATGTGTATTTTCAAGGGATATAAATGTGTTCTTCGAACTGAGTAGAGATTTTATTCGTTCGGTTTGCTCAATCATGAAATGTAAGACTTGCTCCTGACTTGCAAGCAGTATAAGCATTTTTTAAATAAACATATTGCAGGGTTCGAGATGTGAACAACAAATCTGTTGTGGCAGATTTGTCAGACGCTGAATCAATTAGTCAATGCTGTCGAAATGATAAATGAATCATATTATTACCTTGACACAAACTACTTGGGACGGACAGTTCGCGGAACGGGAAAAAAGTTGCGGAAATTGGTTAAATTTTCTACTTCCACTAGCTTTGAGATCAATCTGGGATATAAGCGTAACGTTTGCCAATTTTACCTCGTTATTCATCGAGGCAAGCAAGGTAATTGTTATAAAATCGAAAATATTGAGTTTCATGCACTTAATTAGATCCTCATGAGGCAAGAAATCCACCATTTTTAAAGATATGTGCTTTGTTTATGGAGACGTTTGACCTGGTAAGCCTATGGTTTACAATTGTCAATTGAAGATAATCCGAAATCGAGGTGATTACGCCGGAAAACTTTGAAAAACCGCATTAGCACACATCAGTACAGTGCAGAGTCAGTCAAAGTGCAGAGCGCTACTTCGGTCCATCTAGACAAATTATATTGTTTTGATTAATACAATTATGTTGTATTTTATGAGGTAAGTAATGCGTTCACTGCGAAATCTAGTTAATAAATGTAATAGCGGCAAGAAAGAATACGTTGAGATATGTTTCTGATTTTTAAAATTCCTTTCCTTGAACTTTTGACCAACCTTCATATGCCTATGTTCGTCTGGACGAATGTATGTAAAAGCTCATTTGGAGTTCTATCAACATGAAACGTTCAAATATTAGTTTTATCTGCGTCGATGGCATATAAATTTCAAATAAGAGAATTCACGAAGTTTAGGCTACATTCGAAACGTAATTTCTGAAACCTGATTGCGCCACGAGTTGATTGTGCCCGAATTTGTTTCCGTTCTCGTCATTTTCTAAAACTTACTCTTCTAGAGGTTTTTAAACGATTAAAACAATGAAAATCGCTTCATGATAAGTCTATAGGCTCTAAGCCTAAGGCTATAAGGACCGCCATAAAGCAAAAAGATGGAAGAGCAAAGAACAACAAGAGCGTTCTGGGTGGCCTCTGGAAGAATGACGTAGAAAAGCAATATTAGCTGTATGTCAGAGTTTTTACTAAAATTTTTTTATGTCACTTTAGTCAAACAGAATAATGGGAAATATTTACCAACACAAATAAATTTCCACTTGTTTTGTTTGAATTTAATTTAGATTGAATTCTCAAAAATTGGCGTTTTGACCGCTCGTGTGAATTGAGTTTTGGAACGTTTGATAATGAAAGATAAAGAAATTTTAAAGTTATCTTTTAAATGTCCTGCACAAATATTTATTGAAGAAGCAAACGACCGCGCAGTAACGGGAGACTGATTTATGCCAATCAAAATTCATGTTCTGCAGAATCATTGTCTGAAACTGTTTGTTGAAGGATTTTTGGTTGGTCGTTCCTAACTTTCGATATTTATTTTGATAAATATAATTATTATAATATATAGAATATAATTATCCCTTTGAGCATGGAGCTTTGATTTAATCAAACTTTATTAACTGATTTAAACCGCATGGCAATGCGAAAACTGTAACCGACGCATCATGCAATTTTTAGACACTTTATTGGCTTATCATGTGCAAAAATGGCCTTCGATAAGGTCAATTCACTTTTTCGACTACGTCGATAAGAATTCACGTTTTTCCAAGGAAAATGCGTTGCGCAATTGTAGTCTGATGTTTGGCGGTCTGATAATAAATTCTCACTGTGAGCTGTACATGTGGTATACATGCATGTCATTCAATTCGACGGATGTTTGCCTTACGTGTCTTTCTTTCAACCACACATTGGAAACTGAAGATTGCAAGAAAATGACTAAAAGTTAAGAGAAATATTGTCATAGGGAAATGCCCGATCGAGTGATTGATTGGAAGAAAAGAGTAAAGTCTTTCCGATAATTAATACTATAAAACTTTATTTTTAAAATAAACTTTATTTAAATAATATTATCGTCAAGCGCAGCTTCGATTCGCTTTCTCTGGTATTCAAACATGCATTTTGTCATGGGTTTATGTTTTGTCAAATTATTTATAATGTCCAACACAGAAGCACTTTCGCAGGTGTTGCAAAATAGAGAGTTTCGATCCTGCCAGGAGTCGAACCTGGAATCTTCTGATCCGTAGTCAGACGCGTTATCCATTGCGCCACAGGACCACATGCCTTCGAAACATTAGCGCTGCTTAAAAATCTAATCGCGACACCAATTTGAATAAATAAATTATATATTCACAATCATTTTTCACGAAACCATACTCAATACTATTCAAATATATTCAATGAATTAAACTTGTAACCGACCAAGCCATGTAGATTCATTCGTGCATGATGGGGCATCGTTGGAAAGGTCTTTTAAGGTCTTAAGATCCAAAATATATGGCTTCCGCCCAACGTGGAGCTCGAACCCACGACCCTGAGATTAAGAGTCTCATGCTCTACCGACTGAGCTAGCCGGGCGCTACAGCGCTAATTTTGGTCAACAAGGATGCCGCTCTAGGTGATGCTTTTTTCATACTATATTAATCTTACAGTTATACGAGTACAAAATAAGAAAGAATCCTTTCTGCTTTCAAACGTTCCTCTTTATATGGGTCGCACTGGCTATGTATGACTCCAGGATGATTTGATAAGGACACGGCCCAGTTTTTTGGTGCGTTTTTATATTTATCTTATTTTTGCCTACTCTTCATCGGAACAACTAGTCAAAATATTATATTACCAGCGACATTTATCATTCAAATGCAAATCAAATATCTCAACAGTTTGAGCAAATAAATTATTCCTACTCTCTGTACTTTATATAACATGCAAATTTTCGCTAAAATTCTAGCAAAATAAATGCAGAATACACAAAAACCAATTCGTAAAACGTTTCGTTACTTATGCAACACAACAACAAAAACATCCTAGAAAACTTTAGGCAGCATTTCGAACAGAAAACATTGACGAGTCAGCCACGCACGAACCAAATGTACTCGACAAAACTAAATACATATTTCGATCGTCTTTTCTTTTGCGAATCTGTATTGAAGTCCAAATCATTTTAAATAATTCAAATGAATAATTTCTGAGGTTGTTTTTTATAGCTAAACAGTAAAATCAGGTCATATTTGCATTAAAATAAAAACCTGTCCTGCTTCTGAATAAATTTGTGCAGACATGAGTGTAAATATTTCGAGTCAAGATACTAGAAATCGACCATTAAATGATTTGATTGGAAGGAAAACAAGGAAAAACATTTTGAATATATGTAACGAAAAGGCCGGCAAAGAAAGAAAAAAGTTTATCTTGGCAAAAGATACTAGACTTGCACGTATAACGTGACTAAGCCAACCGTACGTTTGTCTGTTGATAGAGGCATGATTATAATTGACATTTATGAGTCCTGCGTATAATTGAAATCCATTTCAAGTCGGGAAAAAGTGTGAGTCTACTTGAAATTCTGTGGCTAGTTCGAGCTACAGTTGACGATATGACCTTCGCCTTGAACAATCAATCTAACTTGCTAATCGATCTTCGTTGTTTTCGATTTCAATCTGAATAAAACCTGAAAGGTACTCAGCGAACTTCAGCAGAGAAGATTTGCGAAATTTTTCAAGTTGAAGGCGAAAAATTCGATTCTAGCTTATGCGATCTTGAAACTGTCCATAGCTCTGTGGAAATTATGTTCTAATGTACAATATTTGACTTTAGGCTCCCTTTTATCTGAGCCAGAATTCCTATGCTCATCATGGATAATGGCTTAAAATCAAAAGTACTGTGTTGAAAATGTGAAATTTTTTTTAAGAATTCAAGAAAACAATTAATTCAGTGGAAGAGCACACTTTTTGCTGATATATGGATATAAAGTCGAATAGAATTCAACCGTTGGAGGAAACGACGACCCCATATAAAATTAACACATTCTTTGTTGGGAACGAGTAAACTGGTCATATCTCATTTTATACCAAAACGCGGGAGACGAGTTTACTCGTGTTTTTCGCGAAGCAGTGGGGCACGTGAAACTTATAAGCAAGGGCTCTAAGCGGGTGGCTGGCCGCGCGCAATCGAATGCCAGCGGAACCCGACAAGTCTAATTTGTGCGCGAAAATGTCAAAAAGCCTCAATCCCGCCGAAAACGCCCGACTACATGGTGTTAACATAACCGACCAGAGAAGAGTGCAAGGCTTGACGTCCGAAAGTGATACCGTGATCTACACCGATCATTGCAAAACGGGCGAATAAACCTCCGCTGAAATTATAAACTGTAGAGCCAAAGCCATAAACTTCGGAACTAACACAGAAAAAGTGGTTAGCTAAAAGTAGCCACAGAAGCAGACAAAAATAACATGATCCGAAGAATTTTCTCGCAACAGTGCGAGCGAATGTAATTTAACCTGGGTAGCTAGACACACATGTCTTCAGAGGAAAAACAGAAAAAGCGGTTGAGATCAATTAGACAGCAGCTGAAAACACTCAATCAAAATGCCGCTAGCAACAGCAAGAAAGGAACTAGATGAA
Source organism: Stratiomys singularior (assembly GCA_954870665.1). Taxonomy (NCBI): domain Eukaryota; kingdom Metazoa; phylum Arthropoda; class Insecta; order Diptera; family Stratiomyidae; genus Stratiomys; species Stratiomys singularior. Next base: position 2,842,537 of record OX940881.1, on the reverse strand, counting down.
ATCCTGTGGAAAAAGATTGATACAGCTTGGAATAAGAGAAACATCTGCGCGAAATGATCTCATGCGCCAGCTGTTCTAGTGTGGAACGCAGCCTTCTACAACAGTTGATGGAGAATACCTTTAAGAGAGATGTTCCAAGTTGGAAACGTTTCTACCGATAAGGAGCCTCATATGTCATTTCTGTAATAACGGTTTATGATAAAAAGTAATGCAACAATGCTGGATATTCTTCTCTTAAGGTAAGGGATGTGAAGAAAGAGTTCAATGGTCATTGACTTTGTTAGACAGATTCGAACTTGTACTTGAAAAGAATGATGGAAAATTTACGAGTTTGTGGTCGCACGCTTTAAAGAAAACGAAGCGTATTATTGCACTTGACAAAGGATCAAAAGAAATATTTAATAAATACAAGTTAACATCAGAGAGAAGTTGGAAGAATCCTTCATAAGCAAAAGTTGTTCAGAAGACGGAGTCCTGTTTTCAATATTGTGTATTGGAACTATTTCAATTTTATTTCATTTCGTTATCAACTATGTCTTGCAACGTACCCTTGACCCAATAATTTAAAACCTCTTATCTGTAAAGAAATATTTATAGCGCCGAGAAAAAAGTGGCGAAAATTGATAAGATTTTGTTGAGGCAAGTGCTTTGCTAAAGCTCTATTGGAAAATTTTACTGTCCATAATATTTTAGACTGATACTCCGTATAAAACCAACCACATAGAACTGCTCCACACATGAAAGTCACACAAGTAAAAAAAACCTGTCGTCGTTAGGAAAAGAGAAAGTAAATAACACCGCAACGTCTCCGCGTAGGAAACTTAACTCAGCTGTTTCTCACGCAAAACCCGAACTCCACCTCCTTTTGAGACAACAATAACTTCTTTTCGTGTAAGTATAAAAACTTTCCCAGTATATGCCAGCTCTAATTGACATTGGCAACTAAATTTACATTTTTTGCTTTACGTGCAGTCATTTTAATTGTTTATTTAGTTATTTAGTATACAATCGCCACTTTATCTAGTCGTTGCAAAGTGTATCTCAGTCGGCCGCTCTATTTGTTGATATGATTTTGTGAAATCATTGAACCCAAAGTTTTGTAGGTTTCTAGATTAGATCACATGCGAATTGATAGATCTTTATTCGAATATATGTACATACATAAGTAGGCATATGAATTTGTAAATTAACGTTGGAATATATGTGTGTTCATTAAAACTGTGACATGTAGATGATAAATTTTTTTTGGAGTGACTTTTCACAGTAGAATTGTTTAGGGTGACTCAGTGATTTGAAATATTTCTTTTTATGTATTCGCGAGCCTAAACATTGATTCCACAGTGTGTTGTGCTTTATTTTGAACTACGTTCGAAGTGAGGTTTTGATAGAAAATTGCTTACTTTGGAAGTATCAACATCAGAATATGCAAGAAATATTTCTGCCGAGTTTTTTGAAAATGCCAATCAAATCCGTAACCTTCTTTGACACCAGGTTTGAAAAAATTGGGAGAGTTTCAGTTTTGAGCCGAATTTTTAAACGCTTTCAATACTTTTTGGTGACAACACCTAGTTCGAAGAAATAGGAAATGGTTCCTCTTTTGCTTTGCTGGGAAAATTAAAAAAACAAACTCTTAATTTCGCGTGATAAGTTTCCTGAATAATCCAAAATTGAAATAAACAACTGTTGAACGGAAACAACCGACGCGAAACAATTGATGGGCCAAGCTATGCCAATCTACACAACGAATGATGCAGTACTTTTAACTCATACCAAACGAACACCTTTCTAAAAATATTATCAAATATATGGAACTAAATGAACACTTTTTGAGGGTGGGTTGTATTTTTTTTTCTCGTGGATTTTCAATGAAAAACATACTCGACGCATGATAAGTAGGGCTCGATACACTAGATATGATAATCTCGGACTCTGAAGCATTCGAATAGTTCCATATATTTTTGTCGAAGCGAAACACGTCTCCGCTAAGTTGATATCAAGAGTCGAATTATGTGATGGGTTATTATAAATTTAAATTAGCATGGAAAAATTAGAGTTTTTGCCTCCGAATCATTGGATCCATGAATTTTGAGCTGTTTTCCATGTATCGTGGCGCCGTGGCTTAGTTGGTTAAAGCGCCTGTCTAGTAAACAGGAGATCGTGAGTTCGAATCTCGCCGGGGCCTAGCTGAGGATTGTAAGCTATGCATCTACTCAGCTTGCTTTTTCCCCGCTACGCTTCTCACCACTCTTCAAAAACATCTGCTCCACCCCCAAGTCAAACCACGTCAATAACCGAGCCTACAAATTCCACTTATCACAAATATAAAACAGACAAACAACCTGAATGAAGAACATCTCGTTTGAGGATACTGCCGAGCTGTGTTTTTCAATCCTTTTGCAAATATAATAAACAATTTACAACAATTCGTTCGATAATCGATCCATACCAAAAATTGCAGAAAATGTCAAATGTCATCAAAACATATCTCACCTTGACTCATCGTGTATGTAAGTATTTCGCGCAATAGAAAACAATTTCCATCCACCGGAGTGTGTGAACACCTGCAAATAAGGAAATTCAAATTGAATACTTGTACATGCACGTGACCCATCCACATTTTATTCAATTCAGTTATTTCAATAAGTTTATCAACGTTTATCGATGTGACAACCCTTCTTGCCGAAAAAACGTAAAGTTATAACGCAAGTGGAGGAAAACCTTTTCGCCAATTCTCCCTACAAACGGCTTTAAAGTCGACTATCTCTGTTAAGAGAAATTAAAGTGCCACGGTAAAAAGGTAAACGGTAAAAAGGGAACTAGACGAAATCCTCTGGAAAGAGACAGATACGGCTTAGAATAACAGAAACGACTGCAGCAGAAGCCGAGCTCTTTGGCCTCACCCTAATCAAACGAGGACAAAACAACTCCTAGGAAAAACCGAAATGGCGTTAGAACATTGGTGGCAGTATTAACGGGCCATAATCTTCTAGATCAACATGCCAAACGAATAGGAATCCAAACGGAGGACACCTGCCGAGCTTGCGGCGAGGAGGAAGAAAGTTCAGAACACTTCCTCTTAGATTGCCCGAAGCTGGCCAACAAACGCCTTACTTTGCTGAGGTGTACTGGCGTAAGAGAATTGGAACACTTGGTGACCACAGAACTGGGGGAACTCCTTGGCTTCTGTAGGACGACAGGATGGACCATCTGTAAACAATATTATTACACATGGGGAGCTAAGGGCCGATTCTGGCCTATGCTATTATCCAGCAAGTGGACCCCAGTACCATAATAATAATAAGAGAAATTAAATACTATTTGACAGCTGTCATTTTCAGTTTACATTTTTGAAGAAAACATTGTGATTCTGGTTGGAACTAAGAAACGTTTATTAATTAATTGAAATAGAGAGGAGTTAAGATACTTCTTGAAATTTTATTTTAACTAAGAGGAGGCGTTAGCGAAAAAAAACAGCCTGTCAATGTTTTGCTCAATGATTTCAAATATTTTAATGTCAAAGACGCTCAGTGCACTGATTGGGCAATTAACCATGGAGAACACATAGATTTCACTTCCTTTTTCATTGGCGAAGCATTGCTGGAACTGAATGAGAGAGCGGTTTCTTCGAAAATGTTGACAGAGTGCAGCTGTGTGCAAAAAAGATCATTGTCAAAACGAAGTGAATCTTCTCAACCATAGGCAACATTATATTCCGCAGCAGCTTGTCAGGTTCATAAAAAGCGTCAGAATCTGAGCCTTTGCCTTTCCCCATTAAGATACAAAACTATACACATTTTTGACCGCTTCACCTTATAGCCCTAACCGTGCACCTTCAGAATACAGTTTGTTTCAGTCATTGTAGAAGTCACTTCATAGAGCAAAATTAACTTCAAGAAAGACCTATGAAAATCGTTCAAAAATTCTACAGCGAATGCATCATGGTTTTACCAAAAACCACCTGGAAGTACGTTTGGCTTGTTGGCTTGGCTCCTATCATATCCAAGCACAGAGAAGTTGCTTTTTAGCTACTTACGAATTTTTCAAGACTAACTTGATGTATTTTGTTTTCTACGTTTTACCCGCCTTCAAATGAGCAAAAATATATTGAACCGAATAATATTCATACTTTTTAATTCAGCTCCGTAATAAATCGCTAAGTTTGACCTATAAAGCATTCATCTAGTCCTTGCAATAGATCAAGATCTGGTTGCGTAGATATATACACGCGCAATGAACATTAAACGGAAATGTTCCGAAATTATCCTTCACACAAAAACTTTGAAATTTATTTCTGTGACCGTTCAAAGTCTGAGCTCTTCAATTTTTCTTGACGGTCTTGCCAATAAAAAACTGCTGCTCAAGATATATAACATAAAAGGATATTGAACTCAACTAGGTCAAGCTGGCGCAACCTTCAATCCTTCTATGCCTCATTCACTTTCAGTGATTTGTTTCATGGAAAAGCTCGAACAATTCAACTTAATCACGACCTTTCCGTCGTCGGATTCATCCAATTTAAGGATATCATAACACCCAAACATACGTACACACTATCAGTTTCAAATATAAAACACAATCATATAAACAGGGCAACGATTGGTCAACTATTTCGAATTGATTGATTCAGAGAAATCCAGGCTAAGTAATCAATCAAAATGTTTTGGGGTTGTTTTTGATGCCGCACTCATCACCAGTCAAGTCAATTTGACCTCATTCAATATACGAGGCCTAGGCAAGAACGCAAGCAGGCATCCAACAATCCGGGCTACCACTTTGGATATATGAATTCAGTGTGTGGGTGATGGCGTTCTCGGTGGTAGATTTCCAAAATAATTGTTGTGTAAAATTCATAAAGGTTAAATGTGCAGGGAGACTTTTGACTAGTGGGAAATTCTAGTATTTTTCAATGAAATTCTTTTGAAATAACGTGAAGGGATTGAAATTCAATACAGGAGCTAATTTCTCGACAACACAAGGATTCATTGCCGGGCAAACTTGATTTAGAAGTGAAAAAACTAAACGAATTTGGAAATGCCTGAATGTATTCTGGAAAGATAGAAAATTTGAAAAAAAAAAATTCTTTTACCTGACTACGATACAGTTCAATTTAACTATAAACATTAAAAATTAGATCTTGTGTTGTGAAGTAAAGAATGCGAATATACTATCGAGGGACCACATCCACCGTTTTTGGCTATTTGTGTCCTGGAACTTCCTAGGCTGCCCTCATAACTAGAGGTATTCTGATTGACTGTGACATCAAACTCCAATCTTGTTGCAAAGTTGGTGTTGCATCTTTAAAGTGTAGTAAAGGGTGAACATTTTTCTGTTTATGTAAACAATCAGATACTCGATTTTCAAACATGTAATCATTAAATGACCGGACAATTTTTATGATTTTTTGAACTTAGGAACACTTTTTCTTGCCAGTGACAAATCAGTTCAAACTATTCAAAATATTTGTCTCCGTTGGAGAAACTACTCGAAGATGTCGCAGATTTCTTCACAGGAACGCTGTTAATATTTTCCACATCAAGAAATACGAGGCGAAAGTTCATTGCTTTTGCATCATTTCAAGAGTCTATACAAGTGCTTTGAGACATTTCCAACCGTTGATAAGTCAATTGCAACTAATTCGTACAACTGTAGAAGTAATTGGCACCAGTTTTCATTGAGCATTGTCACCAATTCTTTGTCTTCCAAGTCATAAATTATGTTCCTCAATTACGTAACCCACTGTGTTACAATTTGCTCACCTAGAGCACACTTACTAGAAATAAACACTGAATAAATCTAAATGTAAAGCTAAATAAATAAATGATCTAAATCTAAATAAATAATAAATGTGGTAATAAACACTTCTGCGGGACGTTTCTACATGTGGAGAAGGTTCAAAAGTTTTTTTAAGGCATTGATGTCGATATCTGCTGTCACGACTAATAAAATTTTCTAACCTAAGAATGAAATGACATATATTGGAAAATATGCGCTTTGAAAATCACCTTGAAGTCACAACTTGCAAGACCATAAGTAAGCTAGCTCGTTGCGAAAATTTACGCGGAATTGCCCAGTTTCACATGGTGCGGATGAATCGTGTTGCAAAAATTGGTAACATCGTCGGAATATTGCTTGTTTTTGACAAAAATGGTGCATATTACACATTAAGGATTCTTGCGGTCACTCGAAGTATGCGCTAAATTCTTGAATATGTTTTACCGCTCACTTGTTTCGGACTGAGCGATATGTTGACGTTTTGGTTGGTCCGAAACACCAAAATAGGCTGTGAATCTTGTGTGGTTCTCGGTATCAATACCACCTTAATTTTGTTAAGCGCGGATCGCTCGAAAATGGTCTGATTTTTGTTGTCGAAAGTACCGGAAACTGCAGATAGTTTTTAATTTTATGTTAACTGCCATTATCCCGATGGTGATCACTGGGGCGCCACGAGAATATGGTTGGACGCACCACGTATTTAATGAAAGAGCCACAAGCGCACGCAAAGATATATGCAGATAGGGTTGTTCATTATTAAAACAAGATCGAAGACATTTTTTCGATAAATTCATTATTAGAATAGTCGGTCGAATCCGGCAAACTTAACTCATTGATCATTACATTGAAAATTAATTCTCAGGAATCACGGCTTCGTAGTTTCAAAAAACAGAACCATTATAAAACCATCCCGAACCAAGCTTTCTTTATTGAAATACTCTATCGTTTACTTAAATATTTTCTTCAAACGTTATCTTTACCATAACAGTTAGTAAAATTGTTCATTGAATTCCTATTATCACATTTGCACACAGATAAGAGCATACATTTTTCAAGGAAATGAGATTTGGAATATTTGGCGTCGCACTTAATATTTTCACCAAGTTTATATGTGAATGTTGTAAAATGCAACTAAACATTTATTTACGTTCAGTTGGTTACTGCACAAAATTAAACATTTCGTTGTTTTAATACATGACTCTGTTGTAGCTTCGTCTTTTCGATAGGTGGAAATACAAATTTCTTCTCTCGCAATTGTTGACAACTTTTCTAGACCCTACCCGTCCTTGATTTTTGGTTCAATATCCAAAAGCACAATCTGAAATAAATTGCAACCGTTGTGTTTGGCACGGTACAAATTCGGATCCTAAACAGAAGCTGCTTGGAAAACTATCAACTCTTCTCTACTTTTGTTACATGACAATCCTATAGGCCGCGAGAGAAAAACGCAAACCGATTTTCCCTGCAGCACAAGTAAGCTAACGCCTTGAATTTCTTGAATTGAAAATTTGGTCGTGCTTTATCATCCTTTCGATGGCAGGTTTCCATTTTTAATATGCTTGTCATTTTAACTGGCACATTCTTTTGGAAAGACTTAAAAGACAAACATGTGATCAACAATTACTGATGCATAAGGTTCAAATCATTTTTTATTCGAAACCATTTTAGGAACTCTAAGTTTTTAAACTTTGTTCACTATATAATGTTGATATTAACCGTGTATTGTTTAAACCCAACTAAAGTTCTGTTCTAAGTGATTGACGATACAACTTTACTGGAGATAATGTCGAAAAACCTTGGTTACCTAATTTGAACAAATTGTTAATATAATTGTTAATAATTGTTAATATGAATCAACTGAACATAAATATGTACTTAAATATGAATGAACAAAAAAATGTTTATTCATTTTTGTCTCATCATACTTTTGATGGAATTTTATTTAACACTAACTGCAATAATGAAGAAAAATGCTCTAACGTGGCACGAAAGAATGGAAAACGTAGAGCTCACTTAGTCGCAACATGTTAAGAGTTTAGCTTAATGCTACTTTCAGATTAGGATTCAAATAGGTTCCTTTGATGTCGTCATTAGTTGAAAACAATTTCTTGAAAACGAAACAATGATTGACTTTTCATTGAACAATACAAGAAAACAATGAACAAAAACTAAGTAAGCAATACCCACCGTTTGAGGTGATCGCATCAGCCCGGACGTCTATGTTCTCAAGTAAAAGCTGATGAATAACGACATGGAGGTTCGTTGAAAATCGCTCAGGTGAGTTGCTCTTTTCTCGTTTAATAACGACATCATATTTGACAGAGTCATTTGAATGGAATGAAAACTCGCCTTTTGGTGCCTGATACTCTGGCCAAATATTGAATGAAAATGAAGGAAGTAACAACTACATGTGTAAGAAACTGGGTATAGGAAGTTTCAATGGAAGTGGAAACTTGGTCTGATTGGTCAGTGCTACATGGAATTTCAATGAAGGTTCCCATAACATTTACTTTACACTTTGTATTTATTCGGAAATGTTTTCTTCTTTCCTATTCGATCATAACAATTTAACCTTCTAAGTTTAATTTTATGAAAGAACTTACCACTAACCACGAGCCACTTGCAATGCATCAATAATTTTATTCCATGCCAAAATATCGACAAACTAGTCAATCACTAAACCAAAAAAAAAAAAACCACTTGAAAACCAACTCTCTCACTGAATACAATACAAAACACACACGCATTCACTAGCCGGCACCACTTGGAGAATTTCTTCACTTACACGGCAAAAATGAATACTAAGGATCTTGTGTCTAACTCATTCAAATTCAAATCAATTGATTCGCAATCATTTCACGCATTTGCAACACAAAACGAAAACGCGCAACGCGATAGTACCGTCAAGCATCGCAAATCAAATCGAGTACAATTGAACCGCGCGTCGACGAGGAAATCGCGAAAAATTATGCGGACTTATCCCCAAACACACAATCCAATTGGTCAACGAAATAATTTATTAATGCTAGTCGCTGCCGCCGCGGTGAGTAATGTTCGTCACTTTCTTATCAACGCTAGTTTCGCTGGAAAATCTATCTCCCAAAGCACTCACCAAAGGACAAGGAATGATTCGTGCAAGGACGACCAAACAGTAAGTTATTCGGGTTCTTTCCAGATCGTTGCATTATTTCGAAGGGTTTGAAGTGGGTTTGAGAGTAAATAAAAATTTGCACCCAATATTCTGCTAACATGTGTTAGACTGGCAAAACTATGAGTAAACGAAAATTATCTTTTTCTGCACACGGCCGAGATACTCTCATGGTCTTCCCAAGTCACAAAAACAACTGGCAGATTGCAATGATGCAACAAGCCAAACTCGGCCTTCGCCGCGTTGCAACTCAAACTGCTGCTAGCAGCAGCATCTTCCAAGACTTGGTTCGAAGCGTCAAGATGCAAGTTCAGACGCTGAATTGTCTTCTAGATCCCGCGAGTTGCAAATCTGACGAAAGTGAGGTGAAGAGCAACGCGAAGCATTCAACAAATGTGTGTTACTAAAGTCACCTATAGAAGCCGGCATGAAACTTAAGTAAGGCGAGATACGGCAAATTGTGTTGAGCCCCCTCGTGAGCCTCCTCTTCGAAGACGTTGCGTCTTCGTCTTGGATTCGCTTTGGACTTTCGATTCCCGTGGCCTTATATTCGCGGTAACGTGTGCAGGCACCTATAACTCGGAGTCTATTTCTTAGCGACAATGTGGTTGCATTGAGCAGAACGACACCGCGGAACCGGTGCTGGATCAACAGAAATGTCTTAAGATCTTCGCTTCCTCAGAACTTTACATAAGAACTGATAATAACGAGCCACGGACACTCTGAGAATGGAGCAACAGCATAGGCAACATATCTAGGCGTAAGTGTTTGTGCTGCTTGCAACCGAACTGTATCTATGAGATGTTTCGTTGAGGTGAAGACGCGAAACAGGTTTTCTTTGAAGATTCTCAAAACACATTACGGACGCCCATTCAACAAATTCTATTACATATTAATAATCAATCAGATTTCACTATTCCGAACGGTCGTGGCTACCGGGAAACTAGCTTTCAGCGTAGCGAAACCATCTTGATTTGTTGTTAGAATGAAACATGGCCCGTAAGCAAGTCCTTATAAGTTGTCCACAACTATCCGCGACGAGCACGACTCGTACCGCGGATTCACTATAGACGTTGCTCTCGACTATCAGAGACTGAAGTTGATATTGAGAATCGGGTAGTGACTATCTGAAACTGAATGAGTGCGCTCCACGGGTAATCTAGCGAAGCGCCACAACCATCAAGCTCCAACGACGCTATGTTCCCGAGCAGCAGCAGCAGCAGTCCCAGCAGCAACAACAACAGTAGCCACGGCTCCACTTACACACTTGGAGCTGGCCAGGGAGCTCTTCAGGCAGCGTCGAGTGCAGCCTGAGTCGTGGAACCAGCTATGCCGCGGGCTACAGTCGGATAGCGAGTTGGATACTCAATAGGCAACCTTGGCGGTGGAGCGAATCCGCGTGCACTTCACAAGATATCCAATCAACACCGTCAATGCCAGCCGGCTAGCCAAACACTTGGCGCTCGTCCCAATCCCATTCAGAGTGTTTTCCAATTCATTGTTTTGTTTCTTATCCGAACGAGGAGCATTTTTGCAGTTTGCGCTGAATTCTCGCTGTAAGCTCTCGTTCGAAGCTGCACACAACATCAATAGATCCCGAACTTCAACCGAAAGCGTAGAGTGAACACACTGAATTTGCGGCTGAAAGTATCTTTGGCTAAGCTTGTTGTATCTTTGCCATCGAGCTTGTACTTGCAATACACACAATGCATGTATTTAGTTTGCGTAAGCAATATGTGAACATTTTCGGGAATTCTCATTGACATGTCAATGAACAATGTTAATTTTTTTCAAATGTAGGACGCGCTTCGGACCAGCCTGTGAACGCTCACGAAAGATGGAAACGAAAAAGGTGACATGCATAAGCGTTTGTGCATATCGCTAAAATCTACTGCTCCGTTGATTTGTTGGCGTTTTTCGTTGATTTTTGATTAGCCAGATTTGCTTGTGGTTTGCTAGTCCAGCAATAAACACTGCCTGCAATAAAGATTGATGAACTGAGTGCGAGAATTCAGACAACGAAGAAAGAAAGAGGGGTTCTTGCCAGTATTGCACTTTCTTGATTAGAGTGAAAAAACGCCATAATTGCTCTAATTAATCTTATTCTGGTTCATAGGTCAAAATTTTAATCCTGACCTTACCTACCACCTGCAACAATTTTATCTGTTAGAGTTGTTCTTTGAAAATCTCCCCCATGAAGAAGAAGATCAGGAACATAAAAGGCCCGACACCTTCCGCTTTTTTCAAAACTTTTTTTTTTGTTTTGCGTTGACATTTATCTTATTTATGGTCGTGGTTCATCGTGACAAAAAGCGCGACCGCTCAGTGGCATATATCATATAAAAAATTTTAAAGTAGAACTTGAAACTTCTGCGTATTTCGAAGCGTTTTTGTTTGTGAATTTGATTTTTTCCTTGCTAGTGTCATACTGTATAGTTAATTGCTTGCTTGTTTCGGATTTTTGCCGGTGGTCGCTTCCCCTCTCTGATGGATTCCGTTTCGTATGTACTGAATGCTGCGCTAAGTCTCAAAAATTCTTTAAACATTTAAAGTACATTCCAAGTGCTTCCAAGATCATTTCTCATATTTAGTCCACGCGGAGGCACCCTCGGACTGTAGCGCTATTGATGATGCTGATGCACAAAGTTATCTTCTAGTAGCCATAACACCCTAGCTTGTTATTAGCTTTACATATACATTTTATCATACCGAAAATTCTGCTAAGCCATTTACTGGAATTCCTTTCAACTTTAAATCAAATTTTTTTACTTTATTATCAATTTTCAGTCTCATGTACTTTAAAGCTCGCAAGGATGAGGAAATTAAAATTTTTACATGGACAAATTGATTTATTTGCCAAAATAACATAAACAAGATGAAAAGCCATTACCTACATATTAGCAATCCTTCAAAATCCTTGAACTGTTCAAACAAAAAGCCAAACGAGTAGAACAAAGGGGTCAATTGTGTGCACTAGGGATCAATTGAGCTTTTATATCCGACCAGTGACAATGAAATCGTATCAACTCAGTTCAATAGAAAGATCAACATTTTTATGATTCTCCGAAAATGTCTTACTCCAGCATTATACAATACTATATTCTACATTTCCCTTTACACACCCATATCATGAAGAACAAATATACGGAAAAAGGGTGAGGACAGAAATCATATTAGAAATGCGCCACTGTCCGCTCGTCCAATTCAACTCAACATGTTACAACTGCTGGACACAATTGCAAGATGCACGCAATAAAACTATACAGTGGAAAAAGAAAATGCGATTTTCCAGAATAGAAATTTATGATCCGGACGTGTAAAACTCAATTTCTATGCAATCCAAAAATCGAGGGAGATACGGTTTAGTATTTTGCTATAGAATACGCGAAAAGGACAAAAAGGACAAAGAGAAATGCATAGTGGAGATAATCAGAGTGGAGCAGAAATGAGAATAGTGCAATTCTTGTTTTTGTGTTTCAACTATTACACGAGTGGGTGGAATTGAATGTTTAAGAACGGACAAGAGGTTTACTAGTTTTCTTTTTTTGGTTGAATCTGATTCATATCTTCCAATCGACTAACTTGCAGTTTGAGCGCTACCATGCGCAGCTGTGAATGATATAAAATTTCGGGATAAAGGAAAGCTATCTAGAAATTCATGCTAGTTTCCTGTTTATTGTTGCCCCGAAATCTAAGCAGATGCACTATGAGATTTCGTCGCCAGGGTTTTTATTATGATTTAAGAGTTATGAAAAAGGATAAGTTATCTTGGAAAATTCTTTTTGGACATATACATGCATGTATTTTTTGCTGAGCTATGTGTTAAACTGAACGTTGTTTTATCTTTCTAAGAATTTTTTTTTGTATTGTACTTTTTTGTTTGTTCCAAAAACGGAACACTTCTCGAATGAGCATTCCGTATGCCGAGGACTTGTCGTCAAGGGCATTTTCAAGGAGACTGCATAAATCATTCTTTACAATATCCCCTGTCTCTTCAGTCGGAGCGTGGCAGTTGATCACGTATCAGTTGGTCACGTATCGAAAGACTCCATTTTTTGGTAAACTGCACTTGTTGTTCTTTTCATCGACGAGCAATGCCACTCAGAACTCTGCGATCGTCTCTTTCCTGTTGGTTAAAATAGTTTACCTCGCACATAACTGTGCGATCAGCAATCTCTCTGCCACGCCATTTTGCTTCCTGCAATGCTAGGTCGCTTTTTTCTGCGCTGTACAGTGACAACAGTAGTAGTAGTAGTAGTAGTAGTAGTAGTAGTAGTAGTAGTAGTAGTAGTAGTAGTAGTAGTACTTTATTGAGACTTTCTAATTTCACAATATATTTAACTTATGCTTTTGAAGAAACTCAGTCTAAGAGCTATTCATATGTGAAACTTCAAACGTTTTAAATGCGGACTACGCCGTCACATGGTCTATATAAATACATAAAAGTGGTTGACATCTGCTCACATGGCTTAGAACTGATTATGATTAATTCTAATTACAGTGTGAACACACACCACATTCTAAACTCAACTAAGTACCAACCGCTTCTGATGATTGCACATTCAGATTCCGTTTTTCGTTGCTCACTATTCAATCCAATCCGAGACGATATCCTAATCTCTAAGGGAGTAGTGTCCGCGCTTGGGCTCAGCTGGTCGTTGGTTTGCAATGGTATTTTATTTTTCATTTGAACGTTGCTTCCCTGACGAAACTGTTTCCACTTAATGATTTGTACCGTTATGCGATTGTCAAACATCATAACATAATTTCACCTTTCCTTTTCATTTAGATACTTTCTTGTATGTTGCGAGAGCTGTAAGGGTTCATATTCTATATATATGTTTAGATACAGATATCTAAAATTGTGTTTGACAAATTCGTAGGTGACGACGCATGACTTCCATTCCAATCTGGAACCTTCGAAAACCTTCCGTTCACACCGCTGTGTTCAACACCAACATGAATCATCAACATTTTATTTAAACCTCAGCATAGAGAAAAAACTGGCTCAATACCATTTTTGACAAGTCAGGCCCCGGCGAGATTCGAACTCACGATCTCCTGTTTACTAGACAGGCGCTTTAACCAACTAAGCCACGGCGCCATAATATCATATTTCAAATTCCTCTAAAATTTTGACACATTTTTATATAAGCATAACCGAGTTGATCAAATACAATCCAATTTGCATGAAACTCACCACGTTATGGGAGCCTTTTTTCAAGTTCAAAATTGATATTAAAAAGTTCAGTAAATAAAGTTTAAAAATATTAAAAAATTTAACCGGCTCATAGACGGAGCAATATGTTTACAAGAACCCAAAAATGTTCATAAACATAGCTTTGACGTATCTCGGTCTCAAACTCCACTTCTTGCACAGCTGACTTTGATTGAAGTGTAATTTAGGACATCATGGTGTTGCAAAGCAGTTAATTTCGGCATTTGTTGACGTCATGCAGAGTTGCTCTAACGCTGGAGTTAATACAGAAAAGCGCATGTAAAGATGAAGGCTTGGGCCTTAAAAATAGTCCCCTCGGTTTATGCTGAAGCGCCACCTACGCACTCGACCAAGCGAGACCCCGGCGAGATTCGAACTCACGATCTCCTGTTTACTAGACAGGACTGTTTACAGCACATTTCGTGCAATGCCATATCCTAGTGCCGTACTTGGCAATGACCACTTTCGCGCATTAATAAGTACGTATAAATTTTCGTGAAACTTACAGTGAAGCTTCAACGTTTTTCTGTTTCCAATTTGAAATAAACAAAACTAAAGGGCGTCTGTCTGAATTTACGCAATTTAAAACAAATATTGGAACGCACACAAACAACATGCAAACAGACGAAACTCGAGAAAGCTTGACGAAGTTAACTGACGAGCACAGTGCGAAGCCGTTCGGAATGCAAAAGCGGGAGATACAATCAAAAGTCGAGAATTTTGAAGGCGAGAGGTCTAAAAGGCGGAGGCAGATCGTAAGCAAAAACCAACAAGAATACATGGAGCAAACTTCCGATCTCTTGGGAATCAACCATACTAAGTAGAATTTTATTTGTATTGGTATGTAGAGTGAATCTAAATCCATGATTGCATTTTCTGTCGCTTTCTGTCGCAAACCCGTTCGGGCAGTATTTTCGTTATTTTATCTTTACACTATCGCGAAGGCCTGATGCGGGTTGTGGAGCCTTGACGACGATAAATTAGCAAGTACTTTAGCCTCGAATTATAACAGTAGCAGTTGTTTTTAACAGTTGGAATATTAAGGTTTTACGATGATAGTGATAGGTTTTATCGTCCCATTTTATGATAATAACATCGCAATGAGTAAAGATTTCTCAAAACAGGAAGTTTCGAAAAACTTCCACATTAAAAATAGTCCTTGGAAGTTGAGAATGCAATGCAGGTGCATCCACGACCAAGGTAGGCCCCGGCGAGATTCGAACTCACGATCTCCTGTTTACTAGACAGGCGCTTTAACCAACTAAGCCACGGCGCCACGAGACTTTCTAACGGTATTGTCAGCTCGAATTTCGCGCAACAATCTAACGCTCGAGTAAAAAAATGTCATTCACGTTGGCGTTTAAATAGCACTTGCTATCTCTTGTCTCCAATCAAATTTCCACTCTGCTAGTGGTGTCGATAAATAAGAGTCAAATTAAAATTTACATATGTAAATCAATCTATTTTGCAATTATTCAAACTTTTAAACATTATCCGTTATCTATCGATAGCGTGTTTTGTTCATGTGATTTGACTCAACTATTAAAAGACATTGACGAATCTTCTTTGAATCGTAGAAAACTAACAATGGGAAGTGAAATAAAGTGTTTGCATTTCTTCACGGAAAGTAACGAAAGTAACTAAATACATCGGGAAAGTAGCATTGACCTTAAACAATTGAACAAGTCCTAAATCTTTTTTTTTATTAATTATTGAATCGATATTTCGACAGAATTTCGAATATTCAATTAAATTAAATAAAAAATAGTTACGGAAGTCAATGAGTAAAATTTCTCAATTTATGATCGCTCATATGAGCGATGATCATATGAGAGTCACTCGAGACTTGATGTGTGAATGGTGATTCAAGGATTTGTTGAAAGGATTGCTCCCGAAAAAGTGAAGTTTTTAATGATGTCATAGCCTTTACTAGAAGCATTCGGACAAGCGAACCAATTCACTGTCATGGAAAGCGCCGGCTTTGTAGACCTCCGTGAAACTGTTTAAATGATATTATGAGCCCTAAATCTATCTTTGGTTCAGTCGCTTGTTGTCGCACAACGGTTTATAATAAAAGTTTTGAAAAACTTTTGAAAAGTATTTGAACTTTTGAAAAAAAAACTGAAATCATACAAGAATGAACTGCCCTTCTGAAAAGTAAGTACACCTAAATATGTAACACAAATTAAGAATTGAGAATTGAAAAGCAATATAATAATGATGTGAACAGAATTTTGCATACGTGCATTTGGTTTTCGCGAAAGCGGATACTGGGTAAAGTATAGGCTATATGAACGGTGTCAAACGCTTCCACCGTGGTATGGGTATTTGTGCATTTAGTATTACCGAGTATGTAATAATGTTGGAAATGCTGTTTGCATCATATTGATGGACAACTTTTGCTGATGAGAGCGATCTCCTAAGGGGATCATTCGAACGTGTGTTTTTGTGTTAGGCACTTACGTGTCTTGGTAGATAAGTTAAAGTTAGCGCGAGGAATCTGGCATCTGACTTTCATAATGTATCAGATGTGTCCTTTTATCAGGTGTCTCATTTGATCCTTTTTCTAACTCACTCTGCAGTTGGGTATGTATTTGATTTTTATTAGATTGAGGAAGTCTTCCTTTAAAAGTGGCTTTAACCGGACAAGTCGGCGGTTTACTTTACCAAACATTGGTTACACAGTTGACAGACGAACTTTCGAGATCTCGGTCAAAAATTCACGGTTGACTTTTCATCAAACGTGACATTAGTACACGTCAAAGGAGATCCTTATACAAATATAATAACAAAAATTGCAGCATGCAAACGATTAGTATGACCTGATTATTTGAAATTTTTGTTTATAAATGAGCAATTAAAACAAAACAATTTGCTAGTTTCGAAGCGTTTTGCAACAAAAAATATCTAAGCAGAACCTACAAACTTTTGTGAAACCGTATGCGTTATCAAGAGTTGGTACGAATAATTTGCTGACAAACATCCAAACTTCATGGACAGAACCTTGTAATTGCTTACTTACTTGTCTTACAAAGATACATTGCAAGCTTATATTGCAAATTGTCACTACATTCTTGCTGTTGCATACTTACAAACAAGTAATCAACATGAAAAATCTCCTTTCGGAAGCACAAAGCAACTAATTTAATTGGTTCTTTACGGAAGAAAAGCTTCCCAAAGCATTTCTAGCGTCTTGCGACTGAGTTACAGCAGATACGTAATTGCGACATGAATTCAGCTATTGACAGGCCGGCGAAATTTCGAAGGTCCTTTAAAAATAACTAGGAAGCATGAAAGGTTTTCACTTGCTTTGTCTGACTTGAACGCTTTTAAAATCTTCAACATACTTTTATTAGGCATGTCATTACGTCCTTGCAGAGTTTTTTAAGAGATCTTCTGCTTAAAAAAATTTCTTCTTACAGCGTCAACAGTGCGATTTCAAAACAACCCAAGCAATAGACGAACTGCAAACGAACTGCCATCTGTAATTCTCAACGTAAATCACTGAAACTTCATCCCTTTATGCAGTTGCTTATCTAGCTACGATTTACTCAATTTATACAATTCGATTGAACGTGGAAGCGAGCAATATTGTTGGTACCCTGTACCATCAAGTATTTGCTACTGTACTTCAGAAGGAGTTGGATGTTCAGCAGCAATGACCGTGGTGGTTTGGCGTAGCATTTACCCAATCTCGAATGACAAAATGTTTTAATTAAACTGAATCTATCTTTCACCCATTTATTTGTTCAAGCAGAAATCGAATAGATGGATCTTGGATGTAATATGGGCGGGACAGAATGTGGAGCGACGGAGACGCGGGAAACAATGGTGGAGCATAGATTACATTTGCTCTTCTATCATTGAAATGAGTATAGAGTTCGCACAACGTTTGTATTCGTTAACAAGGGATGTTTTGCAAATAGATCCAATGGACGGACGACCAACCCGACTATAATGGTTTGACTTTGACGTGATATGTGCAACAAAGATATTTATGGAAATACTGAATTAGATGGGCGAGGTTACATTAACTATCCGCGACGAAGGCATACAACAAATTGGCAGTTGGTATGGGTATCGTATTGTATTGAATAGGTGAGTTACTATAAAAGAAAATTCAAAACAACAATCTGAGAGGTGAAAAAAGATAGCATTGCATTCATCCAAGCACATGCAAAGGCTTAACCGTGAATTACGTTTAGGTGTTTCCAAAAGAAGGATAATAGGCTCATGATCATGCATGAATGATCTTAGAGCTTCACATTTATCGAAAAAGTAGATCAACAATTTCTAGTTGCTCACTATTCACTGTCAACCTCCTGGAAAAACAACTTGATCAAGAAAAAAATATATTTACGTCGTGCTTTCTAAAGTCAAGGGGAATTTTTTTTGAAAAAGTGCCATCTATTTGTGAGTTATTCTTCTCCCAGAAAGAATATTTTGGCATTTTCTGCACTGGATTCACACCGATTACAGAGATAAGTTTCAGCTGAATACCAAGCTTTCAATGATCATTACCTATCCATGGAAAAGTTAAGAAAGACTGGTGTACGCGGTTTAAAAACGCTTGCGAAGTCTTAACTGATGACCAACAAGTTGGAAAACCAAAATTCATAATTAATTACGATCCCATTTTTGGCATTGTTTTATTAAACATTCGTCAAAACCTCCATTGAAATTATTTATACAACTCCGGAGAAAATAAACTGAAGTTCCGGTATGCCAAGAAGATAAGATAGGATTTTTCTTTTTATGATCATGTCAACAAAAAAAAAAGATAATGTTCTCTGGCATACAGAAACGATATTGAATCGGCTTGATTTTCGCAATCTTTTCGCATAGGTACTACACAAAAAGTACTTGATCTCCTCTTAATCCGTTGAAGGCAATTACTTATTCACTACCCCCGGCCGGATATTTAAGACAACTTTATTTAATTCTGAACAAATTTTTAATTAAATGACTAAATATATTTTTTTCAGAAACTGAAAATATAATGTATAACCACTGGTGGGGAATGGAGAGCATTCAGTGCACAGGATGGAAGCTAACGCTCAGGAGAACATATTCCGAGCGACTTCCAACCGTAACATCTGTAATATAGTTAATATGCATATTAAGTTCCCTTTTACATTCGTTTTATAGTACTTAAACATTTTCAATTGATAACGAACTTTACAAGAAAATTCTTTTACAGCCGTTTCGTATTCCAAACAAAATTATCCATTACCAAACGCTCTACTTCGTATTCTTAACAAACGCGACGGGAATCCCAACATTGCGTTCGTGACCAGAATGAATGGAATAAAATAAAGAAAGTTGAATAAATAAAACAAAAATAAATAAATGTCTAAAACAAAACATTCAATACGACCCTGCAGCTATCAATAGTTTAAAAGGATCTGTGCCATGCATCTAAACATTCATTTCGTTTCCATAGAACAATGTCGATTACCCGAGCGAGCGCTTTTCTTGATCCTTGAACGAACACTCGCGACCATCATACTGCAAATGAATTAAATTTTTCAATTTATTACATTTTCACTGCATGATTCACACAAGGACTTCATTCCCTCGATATGAATCTATAGTATAAGAACGTGAATTGCAGTTGTGGTTATTGTGTAGGACAACATCCGTCTGCGTATTTTCTAGTTTGCTTGAAAATTGAAAACTTTTTCGCACACTACAAGGAAAATGAAATTATTCGCTCTTAAATATAATTATGTGCCGGTATAACATCTTAAGGGAAGATACTTCAGCAGACGGACGTGGGATGCATCAAGACGATAGAAGTGCATATTGTTGCTCCGAAACAGCTAAAGGAAGGAAACCCGAGGATTCTCAAGAATGAATTTTCAAATTACTTCAAATCTTCAACAAAGAGTTTTTGAGAAAAATGTTTCACAAGATTTCTTAAGATATTTGAAGGAAGAGTTCAATACATACCCGTGAGTCTTCTTACATTTTGACTACTTCAGGCGACCGAGTGAATTCAAAAAAATTCCTTAAAACATCAATCGAAGCACATATTGAAAGTCTAACGATACTATACGTTCGAGAAGATATGATATGCGGTCTGATATGCGATTCCATACTTTGCAATTCAACAACTACTGCGCGACATGAATAAAATGATTATTGTTTTTTGTCTGAAGAAAACCAAAGACTTCATAGATACCTTGGAAAACGTTTATTTTATTAGTCAATTAGAAAAACGAAACACAAAGTTGTGCCCGGAGCAAAATGACTTCAAGGATTGAAAATACTATAGTGTTTATTCAAGGAAACACTTTGTTCGAAAGAGGTTCAAAACGTATTCTCCTTCTCCAAAGTATCAAGGGTGCATA
Organism: Stratiomys singularior; assembly: GCA_954870665.1. Lineage (NCBI taxonomy): Eukaryota > Metazoa > Arthropoda > Insecta > Diptera > Stratiomyidae > Stratiomys > Stratiomys singularior. The sequence goes on along the minus strand of OX940881.1, from coordinate 2,822,046 downwards.
TTATCATAAAGTCTCCATAAAGTTTTGCAGGATGTTTGATTTCATGAATTCAACCGTAAAATGCATTCGATCAAGGTCTCGTCTTTCCAGCTATCAGTTTCAAATGCAGACAGTCGTTTTCATACAACTCCCTGAAATCTCATCTTTTCATACAAATTCATCTATTATGATTCATCGGTCACGCAAACCCCTAAGGGTACTTAAAAAAGAGAATATTCTGTAAACATGCATCGAAACATAGACATTCAGCGGGAGTAGGTTCTGCTGTTTTGCAAGAAAAGATGAATTTTACTGGAAAACTAGCTATTTACGTTTAAAACGCCAAAAAGAGGATGAAACGCATTAAACGTCCTAATTTACATGTTTTACATTGAAATTGATGCTATTCTGTGCTTTTGTGCTCATCAGAATGGAATTTCTATTGGTAGACTGGCAAAACAGCGAAATGTCTTGTTTGGTCAAAGGAGTTGAGTTTCCCTTAGGATCTTCATTATTCATTGGTCATTTGATGAAGTCTGTTAAAAAAAATTACATGATATACCATATCCTTTTCCCAATGAAAATCAACCTTCCTTCGACTTATTAGTTTTTGGTTGGTATATAAACAGATGAAGCCAAATGCAATGCAATAGTACACAAACAGACGCAAACTCCTGCAAAAACTCGAAGCCAAGGTTTTAAAAATTTAAGACATTGAAAGCAACTAAAGAAATTAAAAATGAAAAAGTTCCACATATAACCCACTTTACTTTACCTTCAGTCTTTTGTAAGATATATCGCTCTAATAAATTACATTCCGTTCCAATTTTGCGTGTGTCCCAATGACATTAAAGGACTCTTTTACAACAAATGTTCTAATAAGTCATCTCAATTTCTTTCTTATCCTGCGAGAAAGAAAAATGTTCTCGGGGAATATCGTACAACAAGTGCCTGGATACAATATCTTCATTTATAACCAAGGGTGAGCAGATTCCAATCACATAAGATGTATTGATCCATAAAAATTCTTTCCACTCAACAACCAAGAAGAAAATCAGTTCAAATTTATAGCTGCATTTATGTAAGTTAGATTTTTTACTTGTGTGACAATACTATTCAACGACTTTGTCGTAGTAAACAGGATATAAATTTTCACTATGTTCAGGGTGCAAGGATATCAAATTTTTCTTGATTTTTTTTTAGTTTTATTTTTGTTCCCACCATTCATTGCGAAGAAGTTTTTTCTCGTGCACTCGTACTGAGCTAACTATCTTCGACATTCTCTCGACGCCTCAAGATAGTACAAACGTTATCATTTCGAAATGGTACCTTCAGGATAAACACAAACAGCATAAGCATGTAAGCGAGTATGAGCTAAAGACATAGCAAGCAACGCTGCACTTTTGCAATCCAACCCTCTAGCAATTTCTTTGGTCCTCTGAGTGTCAAAAGAATATCGCAAGAAAAGTGTAACTTATGAGCGAATTTCAGGGAAATAAAATTTTATTAGATGGTTGCAAAATGCCAGTTAGAAGAAAGAAAGGATTACATTTTTCGGATCCATAAAAGGATAAATTTCCGAGCTATATTCGCACGGTACATTGCAGTTCGTTTATTTTCTAGATATCCTTGATCGTTAGATTTATCCTGAATATATGCATATTAACTTGGATTCACTAGAAAAGGTTAAATGCTATGTAGTACAGAGCTATTTGTTTTGCATTTTCACTGGAATCGAATCCTTGAGAATTTCTATAGTAATATTCTGTACGACAGAGTGCGCATACCCACAGGAATGAGGGATTTTGAAAGCCAGGTAAGCAGACACACTGCAGTGGCTTGCTGACGCTTCAATCTTTTTAAATCAACTAAATATGTTCAGACAAGTTTCAGGGCGAGATGTAAGTTCCTTTTAGAAACTTTCAAAATTAATGTAATTTTCTTGTTACACCTAAGGTTAAATACTTTAGGCATATATGAACACCAAAAAATTACACCCAAACTAAATTCTAGAGTCGAATGAAAAGTGAAGGCCACTGATATCAGTTTCTAAAATCATAACTTTCTGAAACCCGCTTAGAAATGCTTCTATTCATGTCATTGGAGTTGAAGCAGACAACAAGTATGCGATAGTAGGAAATAAAAAAAAATTACAAGCCAAATAAAACAAACCGCAACAATGTGCAAACAAAAATCAAACCTCCAAAGGTTGCAATAAAAGAGATGTTTTTAAAGCTCCTTGCTCCTATTCAAAATAAAGTCTGTTAAGGAAGGGGTTTACTGATACTTCAAGTTGAATGAAGCCATTGTCTATACACTTCACATCCACGCTTCAGTATGTTTGGTTTTTATATGGCTCAAATAAATTTGAAAAATTGGGAATTGACAAATCTCTCGATTTATTTGGATAAAATGTTCGCAACGGAAGCACCTACGCATTACGATTTCCGAAGAAACACAAGAATCATTAAGTTTTTGAATGGTATCTCTTAGCTTAGGCACCATCATAAGACTTCACATTCATTCATATCAAATGCAATTCATTCTGAAGAAATTGGAGATAATGAAATCTTAAATAGCGTGCTGTCATCATGTCAATTTTTGAATTGAGAAGGAAACTTACAATTAAGTTTCATATTAATTTTACAATAACAAATTTGTAATTTGTAAACTAGCAAATGTCATTTTTGACATTTGACTTTTGACATAGCATGAAACCCTATTCAAACACTGATCAATGTTGCAAATATTCAAACTAACACGCTAACCTCCATCCCCATATACTGTTCGCTTAATTTTCCAATTAAAATGCAGATAACCAGCACACAACTAAACTATCATTGAACGCAAAAGAAAACCCTCATTACCCTTTGAGTTAATGTTTGCAATTAGTATTAAGTGTCTAGTTGGGATAGTTCCGTCCCTTAGCATAAAATAAAAAATTAAAAAAAAAACACAAAAGTACAATAACTACCCTAGCATTCACCACATAGCTATCAGATTTCACCTCTATTCGTCCTTGGAATATCCAACCATCCTAGAATGTAACATTGGGATACGTACAACATTCATGGTCTGCATTATGAATGGACAGGACATGCTTTGTGCATCTCAGAGAGAGTTGGTTCTTGTTGCATACAAAATGCAGTCATTTAGCGGAACAGTTGTTTCAGTATTTAAGGTCATATCTGCCAACGACAAATGCTACTGGCGATACCGAAGAAGTATCGAAAAAACAGTAGTTATAGTGTGGTTTCTCGTTTCATTGTAGAAAACAGCGAACTCTCCGGTTAACTCTCCAAAGTTAAAGCTCCTTCCTCTCAGAAGTAATTTCGGATTTTTGAAACGACCATGAACAAGCGTAAACACATGTTGGTTTTCCGTTTGCGATACTGAATTATTTTGTATTTTTCGCTAAAATAAATTTACTCATTCCTGTTTCACAAGACCTGACTGAATTACTTTTCCCGTACTCCGCTCGCCACACTTTTTTTCTGTACAAAGAATCCTTTTCATTTTCTTCTATCGTTCGTCTAAGATTAGTTTATAAAGATTTATGGAGTTCAGGGAGTTTCAGTGAGTAAAGTATGACCACGTGGAGTAGTTTTCATATCAAATGCATCTTTTAGCCAAATGCTGCAGTTAGAACTTTTTCCACTTTTCACCAGCTATACCCTCAGGAGCGAGTCCCTGCGGAATTGTTATGTGAAAAGTTTTTAATATACTTTTTCATTGACATTCTTCGTTCCACCGTCGACTTCTCTGAGTTTGGATACATCAAAGCGACTAGTACTACCGCTACTTAATTCTTCTGAAATTCATTAAGGAATTAGAGTTTTAGCATTGGGGCCATGATGCGAGAGCTACAGGAATACTGGAAGGGATATAGTTCTTAAGTGTCAAAATGGTGAACATGCAACATAATTTCAAAGCATATTTAAAAAGTTTTATTACAGAGAAATTAGCACAAGTCGTATAAACGTTCTTATACAGAGTTTCATTGAAGGTGGATTAGCTCACTGTAGACCCCGTATAAAGTAATTAAGTTTAAATGGAACACTTAGTTGAAAATGTATATATCAGTTGGAAACTGCAAGAAAGGGATTTATTGTCATTGTGCTGAGAGTATTAGAAACTTCACCAATGACTATGTGTTTAGTGAATTCTAATGAGGATTTAAGTGCAAGTAAGTGTGAAGGTGAAATTTGAAAGCAGCGTATCCTTTATTTTATGTTTAAACAGAACAATTTACTCTACAATGGACAACGACAATCGATTTCTGGGTGCATCTGAAATCAAAAGACATCCAAGAATGTTAGAAGGGAAAGATATTAAGCAAAATGATAGGATTTCTTTGCTGATATTTCTCATTATTTTTCGACCTTGTCAAACGATAATGGAATGCCGTCCCTATGTCGAAAAAAAGAATCGATCAAACCTTGATGACCGCTCTACATAGATTTTACATCTGACGCCATTTCCTTTATTCGGAACAGTAAGTAAGTACAGCGAGTTCTACAAAGTGATTTTTCATTGCAGATTGGCAAGCCGCTCTATCTCTCTGCTCTTAAAGCTTAAACAAAAATGTTACCATCTTCTTGGTTTCATACAAGAAGATACGACTTGGCGTTCTTCGAATTCGCAACATTCAGCGAGATCTTCTTGAAAGAAACATTCGTATTTCAGAATGAATGATTTCAAAGCAACGAATCGGTGTTAATATTGTGTTGAACTTTTAAAATTTGCATATGAAACCCTTTTGTGCTCACGCATCGCCAATCTATTGCAGATAATAAGCGTGTTGGAAGCATCTTTGCATCGACTGAAGACCCATATCCTGAGGAAAGTTATCCATACGAGCGTGGATACGTCGGCACCTGCTCATCAGGATGCTTGCTAGAGCGAACGAACGTGAAAATTTTAAATACACCCGATTGTTGAGAAATCTGTTCCATGTCTGAAACCGGACGACTTTAAAGCTAATCCTGTTTATTTATATGAGAAGCTGATCGTATAGAAGAAAATGAAAAATTCTAGTCCAAGATCTTGAGGTCAGTCCGCAAATTAACACACCTTGTAGATGATTTCATATGAAAGAAGTTTGCAGAGAAAAAACCCATGGTAACCCAGGGGTCATTGCTACAAGGAAAAGATGTTTTTCATAAGAATACGATGAACCCTTTCCTTTTTCCTTTTTCATATTCATCCATGGCAAATCGCCAAAAGGAAGTTTCATTGTTGAACAAAACTCGAAATTAGTTAAGAAACATTACATAGTTTGATAAGGATCGACTGTTTCTCTTATATATTTTACAATAGAAATCGCCTGCAGAGTTGATGTCACTTACAGCTCAGTTCCTGATTTTTAATTAATTTTCAATTCTAGCCTTCTGAACTCCGCTACCATTAATCGAGGAAAAACGGTTGAATTAAAAAAGATGAAGAATATCAATGAGTCCTTTGATAAAGCAGTTCCTTCATCCTTCATCATGTCTCTGGAGACATCAAGGATTTGCTTTCACACGCTTTTGGTGCTACACCTGCTACTATTCTCCAACTGCTCAAAAAGTTGAATTAAATTAGCGAATATTCAGCGCACAAAAAAACTGATACCTTCATTAAAAGAACCATGTAGAAGCTAATTATTTATAGGGACAAAAGGATTAAAAACATTTCAGAAGGTTGAACCTGAAAAACGAAAGCATTCATTTAATGAAACCTTCAAAATTTTTGATGTGACTTTTTCCGACTTTCCCAAGAGGCAATTCTGGTGAACTGACATCAGCAAAATTCAATTTAGAGAAGACGTTATTCCAATGTTGCATTTCACTTAACTAGTGAAAAGCAATATCTTAGCGTATGTTACAACGATATCGGTATTCACAAATTGTAGGGACATTTTCTTTTCGAATTCTCCTTCGTATAAAAACGACTTAGTTCACAGTTCAGGAATATCAGCAATTATCGATGTATTACATAGAGTTGCATAACATTATTGAGTGATGAAAAAGCAAAATTACTCGGGTTTTTCTGCATATTTTCAAAAATTTAGGTTGTTTCAGCCATGGGTTATAGGCAAACGCACTCATACACGATAACGAAAATGTTAACAAGTTTGATAAAAAAAAAAGAAGGATAATGCAACCGCTTTTCCGGGCTTTGAAACTTTTCTTCATAAGTCTTTGGGCATCGCGTCCATTTACGTCTATTTATATCCTGAAAAAAAAACCTATATTCACCGAACACAATCGAATCTTCTAGGAATTCTTTCACCTAGAGCGAAAATCGATTGAATGAAATGCTCATCGGCACTTGCAATTAACTTGCGAAATATCATTTCAGTACATCAAACATTATTTTTATTTGCATTGAAGTATTCATTCGCGTCAAGCTATTTCCCCCACTTCAATTTCCTTCCGAAAAAGGTCAATAAGAAAATTACACTAGACACGACAAACACAACAAACGCCTCAAAAAGGTCAACGTACTACTTCCTCCCTTTCCGATGCATTTCAAAGTTACCTGGAAATTTAATAAAATCCTCGAGGGTTGGGTTGGGTTGCTCTACTAGAAAAATGGCGCGATAAGAAAATTTGCTTCGCGGGTTCAACTACTTTAGACATTGTATCATGGCTTCGGTTATCAAAGTAGGGTTGGTTTCAAACAAATCGAGGGGTTATTTCCATACATAACTATGTGTCCAAGAAAAAGGTGGTGATTGAAAGATATCCATTAACGAAATATCCCGTGATTTAGTGAAAGCAACCAAAAATATGAGGGGAAAAACATGCGGATGCACCTAGTTCAAAGGTGTTTGTTAATTCATATCTAACAAAGAGCGTTAAACCAGGCAGTGTTGACATAGAAATAGCATTTAAGGTGAATTTTATAAACGTCTTTAAAATTAATTCATTTATTTTGTCGAATTTTTATTAAAAAAAATATATCCAGTTTCCTTCAGAGCAAAGTAAATATACTCAATCATATTCATACTCGAAACCAAAGCAAAGCAATTGTCTATAGAACTTTCTAACGCTTGCAGTAAACTTTTTTCCTTATTAGGTGCGTCGTTCGAGGAAAAAGGGACTAACTGCCCGCTTTCTTGCGCGAGAAGGATGGGTGAAACGATGCAAACATAGGAAGAAGCAAGGAACCAGGTAGCATTCTGAAGTCCTATTTTTTAATTGGGTTGACCCTCTTTGCCTTGATCTGCTTGTGGACCGAGTGGTCCACATTTTCACGGAAAAACAGAACCCGATATTATCTCTTAATATTATCCATTATTATAGCCCGAGGAGGAAGAAGCAGCCACGACATAAAGCACCGGGCGAATCTTTAACAATGTGAAAGTATTTAATTTAGAATTTTGAGGGCGCTGCTATTGTCAATTCAGACGCTGAAGCTGGGTAACTTGTCGAAAGCACCGGCGAGCAAATGCAATTCAAACTGAACATGGCGGTTTGTCAAGTCATTGCGTGAGCACAAACAGAAAAGGCACAGCCAGATGTACATTTGGTTTGCGTTTCAACAAAGAAACTACAAGATTGTTACTCATGTTCAACGAAATAAGGAGGACGAACTTACAAACACGAACAAAATTTTGCTATTTGTTTCACAACAGAGCAACAGAGTTTCGTGCGCAACAGAGCACGGCGAGACAATATCTGACGCAGCTCCTCAGCGGCCATAATATTTTCAATCTTATCAATTCAAGATTATAAGGAGACAGTCCTGTGACTGCTTTCTTGGTACGGATATCGTGTATGATGTATACCATATCCTCTTTACATTCAAAAAGTGGAAAAGGCATCGTAAATACCTTGCTCGCACAAATGGCAAGTTCTCTTCAGATAATTTAGAGGAAAACGTGCTAGTATCAAAGGACAAAATTAGCTATTTGTTGAGTAAAGGATGGCATTTACATTTCCGATAATTTTACCGCGTTATTTCCACGCATTGATTGATTACGTTATGGTAACATAAGGTAAGGTAAATGCAGTTGCAAGAATTTGAATTGTACTTCACTTTTGTACAATATTTCGTGTTTAAAAAAATTAAATCCTTATGTTCAATAAGTATGAGAAAATCCAATGTTTTCGAAATTCAGAGAGGATGGAAATAGTGTGTCTAATTTGCTTCCTTGGGTTTGCATTTTGCACTGAGGTACAACACGAAACGATTATTTCAAATGAATCAAAAGAACTTATAAAACAAGACTTACCCGTAAAAAACCAAGCTTCGAATATTTCTCCTGAAATAGAAAAATATGGAAAACTAAATTTATTTATCTGTATAATATGTTGAAGAATTTAATTAATTTGTCGTAGTTTTCATATCTTGCGTCGATATAATTTACTGTCAATATGTACTAGCAACAACTAGACTCGTTTTTGGCAGGTACAGCCGTATCATTATTGCTAAGGACTGTCATCCCAAAATGGACATTATTTATAAAAACAACACAGTTTAACAACCTGCAACGAATCAGACATGCATATCAACGGCCTCCCATCCCATCAAAAAGAAACGCCCGTCCAGCAGAGCTAGTCAAAATCTTTTGAAAGATTCAACATAAACAACCCGTTGGGACATGCATTGGGATTTCTCTTTTGGAAACGACCTTGTCAAAGGTCACGTGACCTGCTTCCGTCCAACATAAATTTCTGCATCCTTTTCCACGACTGACAAAGCCAAATGTATCTATACAACCATCACAACATCCTAGAGACACATGTTCTCGTATCTTTGTTTCCTTACCACTAGAGTAACAAATCACCCACTTCATCCCTTCACCACTCCATCTCCCCTAGCCGTCGCTACCAACATAGTATTGGATAACACAAGAGGTGTCTAGAAAAGCGGTCACAAATACTTGCATATTGTCAGAGGCTCATACCATTGCATCAGCCAGGAGCTTTTCACTTTGTTATTTGAGAAGCTGCTTTTGTTCGTTATTTACTTTTTCGAATCATTCTCAGTCGATTGGGGTATCTAGCGATAGCTTTAGCTCGCTGGAAAATTCCGTAAATTTTCACTAGAAACTCAAGGCAAATAAAATACTACACCCTTCAATAACTGATCTTGGAAAATGTAAAGGGAATTCAGAGATCCAACAAACTTCTATAATAAAATACAAAGTATACATTATTAATATTTGATATGTTGCCGAAAATGTCCTGCGGCACCCAATTCCATGGCGTCTTCGCGTTCAACGATAAATGCAAAGGTTCATCACCATAAGCTCTCAGCACACAAGGATTCTCAAGTATACCATCCACAAGGTCATACGTTGACCCAGCCACTGAGGCCGATGACACCCGTTCCTGCCGATTATTCTTTCATGAAACTCCTGTCGAAACATCCATCATGCCCCGTGGTATAGCGCCTACACCACATTATATGGCTGTGGCCTAGATTCCAACTCCATCCACTCTGTCGCTCATAGGCCCTTCGGGATATTCGTATCTTACTCTCTCCTCTATGGTTTGCTCGTCGCAAATCACGAACATCCTTTCGCTGGCGAAAGCTCACCGAAAGCAGCAAAAAGTAAATAGAAGAGAACGCCGTCGCAAAGCCTATTAAACTGAGCGCCAGCAGAAGGGAAACGGATAGATACGGCCGGAGAAAGGGCAATGTTTTCCAAGAGAAAGCGTCCTTGATGCAAAATGCGCACGAGACATAATATATCTGCCGACTCGACATCTATTTAGGAAGGTATATAAATACAACACCAAATGCTTCCATCCATTCACTTTTGGATTTTGATAAGACGTAATAGCCAAAGCATTCTTAGGGAAGCAGACACCCTGGGAAGTATGTATTGTGAAAAACTTTGCCATTTATTATGTGTGGAGAAAATATTTTCGCTAGCTTACGAAACAGGTGCGTATAAATTTACGAAAGGACATTGGCATTTCGTAGTAATATCGTTGAAATAGGGACCAGTCGTTGAATGAATAATTTTTAGTGGGGTGTTTTCGCAGAAATTAGGAGGAGAAGGTTATAAATGGTATTTTCATTTTTTTGGCTGATATCCTTAAATTGTTGAAGGACTGTTAATAAGTTGACAAGGTCCGAAGGAGTTTTTGTTGACGGCAACATATTTTTTTTTGTCTCGTGCACGTATTTGGAGCTTTGGTTACTCTCACTTCGAAGTTAGTCTGGATGCTGAATATGTGCAGTATCGAGAAGGTTGTATGATACATGACAGAATCTGTCACATTGTTGCCGTTTCTGCCTCATACGAACTTGACAGCATTCATGTCTAATGCGGTATGATAAATGTGGGCAGCAGAGAATGCAAAGGTAGAGTGTTCATGTTGGTCTGACATATATTTTGGCTCCTATTTCATGGAAAAGGCTTTGTTATATGTTTTGCGCGTTTTTTAAAATCCCGGTATACTACTTGCCCGGTGTTCTAGCGAGCTAATGCGATTTAGTACCTCTTCTCCATTCCTGTCTGTGAGCACTTAACGCCTACCACTCTTCACTAGCAGCAGCTTTTTGTTCTTTTCCCGGACATTGATATATTGGTATGAATATATACATATAATATTGAGAGATCATAGAATTACTAGTATATGGCGCGAACTAGTGTTTGCACGATTGTGAATTGTATTAAATATTTTCATTGCTTTGTCGCGAAATAAATGTGTAAAGGAGCTTGTTCGATTTTGTTTTGGCAGTTATGATCGTCTGTCGACTCGGAGCCTTGAAGAGACGAATGCTCTCTTCTACAATTTGGTGGCCGGATAGCTGCGGCAGGAGATCTCGGCGGAAATCGTCGCGATTTGAAAGTGATGCGAACTAATCAAGCTGGGATTGAGCTCGATTGATTCATCATAGAAACATATGGAACACATGCTTAGACCAGTGATCTGTGTGCAGCCAAGGAGTAAAAATTGTAAAATTTCGCTTCCAACAACAACAGGAGGTGACAAATCTTATTATAAATTGATAATCTTTTAAATACTCCTCTAAAAGTGAAGTGGAACACAAGCGCAAGAGGAGTAAGGTGCACTGGTCAAAGCAATATAGATGAAAATCATTCGGACTCAAAAATCAATACGTCTTTTGCAAAGGAAAAGGAATCCCTCTGGAGGAGGAATCAAGAACGGAGACGAGAGGAACGCATGTAAGTGCACTTTTAATTGGCCGAGAAATATAATTGCTAAAATATAAAAATAAAAAACAAAAAGGGATTTTTAAAATCAAAACACTGACAGCGACTTGAGTCAATATAAAAAAGCGTAATTTGCTCTTTACAGAATGTTTATACCACCCATGATTGACGATCTTTCTATGGCGATCATTTTAAATCGACAAGAATGAAGGGTGGAGTGAATGCAGAATGCAGAGCTTAATCGTCCATTCAAAGAAACACACCCCGACAAGTAGAAGCGCCAAACTGCACTCTTTCGAATAAGGATTTCGGAAGGATAATTATAATTATACAGTTCTTTCAACTTTAGTGATGGAAAATGAAGGGAATTTGTGGTTTGAGCTTAATTTATATCTAAAATGTATTCTTCCCCTCGCCCTTTGCGCATGCAGAACACCCAACTGCCATTACCTACGCAACTCATTTTTTACTCCCTTTCTGGCAATGCATCAACATCTAGTTGACCTTCAAATAGAAAACAATAAATTCATCTTGACAATATTTATCAATAAAAATGTTACCGCGACCATAAATCGTTGACCATTGTATCGTCAATGCAAAAATAAGAGAAGAAAAAATTTATGACAAGACAACATGGGAATTCTTGACTCGCAGTGTCCATGATAAATGATCATCGCTCGTTGGTCAATTCAAAGATCTTGAGGATTCTCGATTTTGATAAAACACTTGGACGGTCAAAGGCCCGTTTGTTTCCTTCCATTAAATTGCCGAGCGAGGATGATTGTTGGTGGCTGGCTTGGCTATGCAAGCCATTGCATTGTTGTAATTCTTTTCTACGCTTGCACATCGTGCGGACTGCAAGACAATAAATAATGTCGCATGAATATGAACACTAATAATAGATCATTGCAGTTAATTGGTTGTAATGTCAGATGAAATGCGTACAATGTCCATTTACACAAATATAAATGGGCTTTTATCATTTGCTGGATGAGTTGTATTTTAAAAATTATATTTTGCAGTTCATATATTCATTTGTGACGAATTTTAGCGTGCAGCCGACAGGGAATGGACAGCACATCCCGAAAAATGCTTATTTGTGGAAGCTCATAGTCACGGAGGTAAGCAGAATTCAAAATTAAAATGTCAGCAACCAAAAATGTTCAGATGGATTTTAATTCATCATTAATACAGAAGATCGTACCTGCGTAAAGCATGATATACAATTTTATATATGTACTGATAATTTGCTTAATTTCGCGCAAAACAATTTTCTTTCTCATTTTTACTAATGTTTGTTTGGCCCCATTAAGTAATCTCGGCAATGTGGTTTTTGTAAGATAAGTTGTGATGCTAATGATAACAATTTTATGCTAATAGATAATGCTAATAGATAACAAATAACCAAGAGCATGCGATTCCATTCAAGAAGGAAAATTCTCCAATCCAGTTCCAAAATCGACTCAAGCAGATTCAATTATTTTTCCTTCGCTGTGTTCCCTGCGATATTTGACGGGGATTGACATTTTCTTGATTGGATTTTGCAACGACTTTCTGTCGTTGTAATACTATGCAAATACTACTGTCTACTCACAATTTGCCGTCGAGGAAAATGAAACGCGTTTTTATTGTATTGACTTGAAAAAATTTATACGCCTTTTTTTGGCGCATCAAAAACGCATCTAAAACGCATCGAGTTTTCTGAAAATTTACGGTAGCAGTACTTCAACGCATAAATAATAGACAAAACAGAACGTTTTCCACGTTTCAAGAAAAGTCAACTCAACTTCAAAAGTTCGATTCTCCACAGCTCGAAAAATTCAAAGACCATGAATATTACTGGATTGAATATTACTGTAATATTCATTACATTATAATATATTAATGAATATTACTGGATTATTTGAAATATTACTCCTAACAGCTGCGAACCAAATGAAACAAGGACTTCTAGTACTGTTGGGAGTAACCGTGAGTTTTATTCTTTTTCGTACGAATTGATTGAACCAAGGATCAAAACAACCAACAAGGCCACTGGCTGCCTAGTCAATAGCAGCCTAAGGACATTGCAACGTGATTTGTTACTTGTGAGCAGCTGACTGAGAAGCAACAAAAAAGATATTTTCACTTTGAATTATGATTGGGGATGAGAATTGAAACTTTGTGATAATCCCCAAAAGGGGAAAACCAAGTAACTAAATATTATTACTAAAAAAGTCGGTGCGTACTTTTTATACGCGTTTCTAAATCATTTATTTCAATAGAGAACGGAAGTAAATCAATGAAATCTTTGCGTTTGCCTTGATGAATTTTTGCAATCTTCAGTAGGTTTCATAGCTCACCGTTCGTAGAAAGGTGTCTCCGATTGGCAAAACTTAAGGTTTTGATTCCCCGCCGCAAAAGTAAGCTATTCGACGCAGGAAATACTGAAGAGAGCAAAGTCTGGTCGTGCACCTTCAAGGAATTGCGCCAAATACTGTTCGGGCAAACACAGTCCATTCAAGCTCAAATCGTTTTAGCACCACCATCACGTCGGGGACTAATGCTGTTAGTATAACATGAAATCAACTCAGCCCCAGTAATTTTTATTTAAAAATCGTTTTATTCTCGTTTCAAGGAGCACAAGGCATATGTTATATGCGCTATGAAATGAACTTCTTTGAGTTCAAGTGGCAATAACTGTCACCAGATGTTGAAAAATCAATGGAAGTTTTAGAATTTGAGTGTTCCATAAAAAAAAACGTAGCTTTGCCTACTTTTCCTCCTTTCCAGTAGTTAACTACAAGTAAAAATAGTTAAGTACTGAAGGCGGGGAGGGTATAAGCCGGTACTGAAACTTGAAATACTAAAAACAAAAATGTATTTGAAGGAAACGCGGCGTTTTTAAATTATTGTTTAGTAGTCAAAAACATTAATATAAAATTTTCTAAATTATTTTTTGATTGCCAAGTAATTTAATTTTGGTTATATATATACCCTGTAACGTCGTCTTACCAAGAAATTGTATGGTTTATGTCAAATACTAAGGAAGAATTATTTGATTCTTGAATCACACAAGTCGACGTATGAGTCATTGAAACAACAAAAACTATACAAAATGTGGAAAAAATTTCGGTTTACAAAATTTCCGTGTCAAACCAATAAATTTATGATTCAAGTAGATTAATTTAAGGTCCATTTTGACAGTAACGATAGTGAAAAAGGCAATATCTGGCGGAAAGTTGATGCAGCAAACAAGAATCAAAGGATGAAATTTCCCTTTCAGCACTCTTGAGATGTGCAAAAGAAAACTAAGTATTGTATTAACGAATAATTTATACGCTTGTATGTGCAATCATAGTTAAGTACTAGCAACTATGAAAATGTCCTTGACATTGAGTTTTTGAACTAATCAGGATTAGAGGTTTCATTGCAAAGTTGAGCATCGTAGTTGTTGAGACCTAGCTGAGGTAGTATGTAAGAAAATTTACAAATATGAAAGATAAAAATTAAATACGGAACCCGAGCGATTGCAGGAGGAATCGTGACCGAAAAGTCTGGATGAGAAAGAAAGGAAACCTTTCTGAAGGGGAACAGAGAAAACCATGCGAAGACCCAGAGTAATCAAATGGCGTAACCGTCTCAAAATGGAGCATAAATCCGCAGAAACGGGACGATTGTGGGCAGTTTTTCAGCTGGACTCTGCGAGATTTGCATGGCTGCCTCAACATGGAGAAGAAGAAAAACATCCGGTCTTGGGATCAGTTATATATTATATAACTGATTTATTCAGATATTAACTGATGATATTCAAGGACTGCAAGAACTGGAATGAGTGTCACGAAATTATATGTGTGTTTTTTAAGGTACTATGATAATTGTTGTGCGAGCAATAACAAACTGAAGGAGATCCGTACAGTAGTTGGTAAAAATTTCAACTAAAAACATCCTGGTTAAGATTTCTCGGAAGATTTGGAGGAAGGAAATTTATTATTCCCAACAATGGTTCACTGAGTTTCCCCTTTTGAACACATCTGGCATTATGCCAATCAAACGATATCATTGCACACACTATACAATAATGAACTAAATAGTTTATCATGCTATCGGTGCGGAAACAACTCTGAATTCAGACTGACGAAGTCTGAAACATGGACACAAATCAGCTGCAAATGTATTTTTGCATTTGCTAATGAAATATTATAAATAGAATATATTGGATGCACTCAACACTGCAGGTTACCACCTTGCCAACTTTTCATCATTGTTTACAAGATTGTCACCAGAAAATGTTCATTTAAAAAGAAATCATGAAAATTTCAATCGTCGCAGCTATTTAGCGTCAGAGTCCGTATGGGGGGAAAATGTCACCCTAATAAATATGAACGACAGTGGCATGTGGACAAGTTGACAAATCCATTAAAGTTCACGCAAATTTATTTTTAAACTCCTTCCAAATGAATGGTCATCTATCCTAAGCAGTGGAAATTTGTTTTTTCTTCGTGTAATTTTTCAATACCTAACCAAAAGAAGAAGTTTTTGTTGGGTGATGGTGCAGTGAACTCATATCGTACATATTCGAATGGGTTTTATCAAGTTCAATGTCACTTTCGATCTTCATCAGTTTTCTTTTGAAGATAAAGACCGATAAGGCGGGATCTATTTCTACTTATGGTGGATTAGTTATCTGTGATGTAGTTTGCAGTATTTCAACTAGGAAAATACTACTCAATGGAATACGCTGATAGTTTTACATGTGATATATTTTCGGGCCGCGTGAATTTTGAAAAGGATCTTGGCAGAATATAAGCCCGGCTAGCTCAGTCGGTAGAGCATGAGACTCTTAATCTCAGGGTCGTGGGTTCGAGCCCCACGTTGGGCGCGCCGTTTTTTCTCATTCATTTTGATCAAATTAGACAATGAATGGGTTCGTGTTTGGGATAGTGCAATAATTCCAATATACAAAAATAAATAACGAAGTTTTTTGCTGACTATTTTGAAATTTATCATGAATGCTGTATTACAGCATAATAACAGAACACTGCTCTTAATACTCTCAATAAAATGTGGCAAAACCCTTACCACTACCTATAACTAAGTTGTTTCGTGACATTTTTTCATTTAAAAATAAAGAGAAAATGACTAAAATTTGGTATTTATTTTTTACGTTTCTTGTCAACTTTTCAAAAAGAAAACTAAACTTAAAATTTATGGTTTGTTGATAGAAGGAGGGGAAAAGAGAGAGAAAGAGGAAGAGAGTGGCATTTCAGGGCTCTGCGGACCATCATTGTCCTTAGCTTTCAAATGCCTACTTCAAACTTTTCCCACGCTTTGATCGTGTCATCCAATTTCGAAACCCGACATAAAAGTAGAACAAAGTAAAACATGTTACTGCAGTCTTGGACTTTGGACTGCTGGGAGTTGATGCAATCGAATCCCTGAATTCTGTTCGTGACTGTGACAGTAATTTTCCTTAAATTTGGATACATCTCTCTCTGCCGTCGGTTTCGGGTGATTCACAAATGTATCAAACAGTTTTGGCGTTTCTCGGCAGTGTCTATTTTTGGGACCCTATTAATTGTGTTTACCTTATATACCGTGGCGTTCCAAAGACCCCTGTTTCGAAATGATTGCAGCTCTTTTTCATAATGTGTCATTTAGTGTCATTACTTGAATCAAACATTTGACTCAAGTAATTTTGTATGTTTGCAAAGGCTCAATTTGCTTTCTGCAAGCACTGAATACCTAGTGTATAAGAACTCCACCAGGCTTTTTATTAGCAGTCGCCAAGTGACGATTCGACATCTCGTACAGATTATTAGAATTTATCATAGAAATGACTGTTCAATTCGATGGGAACTCCGTGCATTGACAGAAGTTTATTGTCCAGTTAACTGAACAACCGAAAAAGCCATTTGACAACTCGTCGAAAAATTTGCGGGATGGAACCGAGAACCGAACTGCCTTATCGAACCGCTCATACAGTTGAAATACCGCACCCAGAGTTTCAGGAAAAAATTCGATTTCGTGAAATTTTTTCGTCAAAATCAAGCTACTTCATGGAATATGGAGTCGACAGGCACGTATATCGACGAACACAATTATAGCAAATAACGAAATCTATCTCTGCTTTTATTTTTGGATTTTCAATTCCAAAAAGCTATGTTTTTGATTTTGACAGATATATTTCTTATTTTCTTGAAAATAATTGACACTGAAGAAGGGAGCAACTTACTCCCGAAATAGAGATCTGTTAAAATCAAAAACACGGGAAAATACACACAGTAAAACTATCTCATTGATTGATAAAAGCGCATTTTTTTCAAATCATCCCTATTCAAATTCACCATTTTTATAGATTGGACACTAGCTTTTCTAATCATCGCCTCAGTCCAAGGAGGTACATTACTTTAATACCTGCAAGTTTCTCTTGCAACCACACAATCATGGTCAAAAGTAGCTTAATTCCTATCGAAATTTATTCTGACGTTTACGCCTACATTGGACAGCTTAAATACTTGAGCATATCATTGGGCTGTCGCTAGTTTTTCCCCCTTAACGTGATCTAATCTAAAACACAGAATATTTGTACGAAGATTCAAGGTTGTGGATGGCCTGATTTGAAGGTGTAATTAATGTGACTTTTTCACATTGTACTCGAGCTTACGAACGAAATGTCAAAGTGGCTTTGAAATTGGTTGATGAAATTGATGAGCAGCCTTTGTAGACATGTCATAATATCTTTGTGAAGACTCGTTTCGAAAACCGTTAACATGCCGCAAAATAGTAACAAGGATTTGAGACGTAACTAGTGAGCAGAGGAGACGAAGGGTTTTCGAAAAAATATTGAATTAACTTTCTGTATCAGTTTCATTAAGTTCGCAATGAGAAAATGGAGAATAGTGTAACTTGTGGGAGAAAAAGGAGATTCTGCCTTTCGCACTTTGTCATGGCATGCGTATCATGTTCATTTTTTTTTCTATTGCAATTACATTTCTAATCTGAATAAGTTAAATTTTCTGATTTTTCGTGATAGTGGAGGTGTGGAAGCAGTTCGTTTAGTGTGCAGCATGTACGATCGTTTTGTCTCTACATTTCGTTAGAGCAGAACGACTTGGCATGCAGTAAACGCTGTTTGCATGTGTTTCGTTTTGGAATCTTGAAGAGATTCCACGTCTGAGCAATTGCTTAGCAACTGTTCCGGCAAACAATCTTAGAAAGAAACTACAACGGATATATTTTCATTGCTTATCGCCAAAGGGTCGCTCAAATGTCACTGACACTCAAACTAGCCCGCAATCGGCACTGATTACAGCGCAAAAAACTAACACGAAAACGCTGTGACCCAATTTTTAAATCAATTGCTAAAATGACTCCAGATCAACAAGGACAACAAAAACAAGGCGTTCATACCTACCAACGTCGTAGGCTGGTGGCAACCCGAGCACCTACCGCCAACGCACCCGGCCAGGACGATAATTTTATTCGGGCATTCCCCTCCCCGTCACCTCACTCCAATAAGAATGCACTGTAGAAGTAGTTCAAGGAGAACATGCACTTGCACTTCAATCCAATTGGAGCACTTTTACTCACATTTCCGGCATCATATGTTTATTTACGGAAATTGTTTATCCGTCATTGGATACTGGGAATCAAAATAAACTTTATCAGGTCGAGCGCCGTATTGCCGCTACACACCCCGCACAACGTACGCAACACACACACATGCCCGCCCTGCAGCCCGCGCGACTTTCACGTGCTCCAGCGAGGGAATTAACCTGCAACCCGCGACGCAGTCGTGTCGTCATCCGATCATCGTCGTCCTACCCACCGCCCGCGTAATCTTTCACGATTTTCAACGCGCTTTTCTCGACCTGATTACGTGTATGCTGCTACCATTGCTACATCAGCGACCCAGTCCGAAAATTCTAGCGTAGCGACTTCAATGACGGCCATTACACCCGGAAAAATTCACTGATTTTAGAGTCTCGTCCCAGAATCATGTCGAGTGGCCACAAACGCCGTTTGATCGACACACAAACAAATTCACCTGACGTCGCAATCGACCAATTGGCGGATTATCGCACTTTTCAACTCAATGACCGATTAGACGCCTTCGCATCAGGCTTTGTTGACAAATGGCACAACCGAGCCAACACAAAAAAACAGTTCAATCATAATCAGACCTCAAACGTCAACACAAAGTCGGACAATTCATTTTCCTTTGCGCAATAAATTCCTTTCTAGCGGCAGCCGGGCAAACGTCAAAGTCGCTGGGAAATTTTCCAGGTGATGAGACAAATTTCATACAGTTTAGAGGCACACTCGGATACTGTCATTGAGTGGTGCTGGTGTGGATCTCAGCCCGCTGTACATTAGGCTTAAGATGTAGATGGCAGGTAAATCGGCGTAGAGTTAATATATGGTTTGGGAATTGGTTAAGACAATAGCTTGCCATATTTGTGTACTACTGTTGTGAAAAACACTCCCCAAACACTTTCTTTATACGTATTGAATAGAAAGTAAACGGCGAATGTATGTTTAGAGTAACTGCCATCTTTTCAGGAGTCCTTATGGTAGCCCTCTCCTCTGAGTATCTCCATATGTAACCGCTAAGCTGAGGCAGGAACAACACATCTGTGCGGAGGACTTTCGAACTGCCACGAAGTGAGGGAAAGTTGTTGAAATATCTTTGCTGATTCACATCAGATACTAACACATCATTGCGCCAAGGGAATGATCTTGCTCCTATTACAACGGCCAAGGACGAGTCCTCTTCACCTTTTGAATTTTTTTCCCTGACCGTCCCTACCCTCTGCGTGCATTCAAAATGAGAGGCGTAACTCCGGGCAAATATAGGCAAGGCAGGTTTCTTTCATCAAGTTTTAAGTATAAATTGCGTTCTCTTATCCTTAGAATTTTTCTTTTGGCTGTTTTTGTCCTACAAAAACTGCGCTGATACCACAGCTGTCCCCTTGCAACTGAATCGGTAGCAGATCTTACCCTACGTTCCTCCCTGAACCCCGTTTAGTCGGTTATGAAAGTTTTGTTAGGTGAAACACGCACTCAGCACCGATGTGGCAGTTAACACTTGTTCCCATTTGGGCTGGCATTCGACAAAGACAACCACGAACTTTTATTGCATCTACCTGGTACGAAAACGAATGAGAATAGGAACTTCAAAAACGTCCTATATCACCAGGAAAGATGCAAAAAATATTAAAGGAATAAAGCAAATCAATAGCAGCAACAACTGCAAAACGGTAGGACAGTTCTTGCAAAAATTATTATTGGCTCTAATAAACCAGACTCGATGAAAAACAGATCCTGGAAGAGCAAAAATGCAAAACAACCGGAAACAGAAATGAATAAATTGGAAAATATGTTGAATATTTCGCTATTTTATATGGTATTCCCGACAGGCATTGACATTTTTTTGATTCAAAAAAACTGAATTCATTGGAGGATGGAGATGTATGGAAAACGAGCGATACCTCTCGAACAAAATGCTCACCCAAGTTCAATGAAGTTCTTAAGAACTCAAATAAATTGAAAGTAAAATGGCAACATTGATATGATAAAATGTTCAACATGTAAATGAATAACCAGTGGCCAATAATGTTGAACACACGGAAGTTAACATTCTTGACAAATCCTTATATTGTCAGCCCTTCCAGAAGTGTATCCTCAAGTGATTGACGTTCGGAACACTCCTTTGTTTTCAGGAATCGGTGGGAACTGGTCTGTAGGCAGAAATCCATGAAAACCACAACAAAGGTTTGATCTGCCCTCGGTGGTGTAAGGTGTTAGAGTTAATTTGATTTCTTTTCTACCGACAACCAGTGGCCTACCGGCTATGAAATGGTGGTTGTTGTATTTGGAATATTATATACACTTTCTACGGAGCAGTGAGAAGCCGAATAGCTAAAACGCGGAACTCGTGACTCTTGGAAACCTTGAAAAAAGTTTGCAACATCCACTAAGTCTGGGATTCTTAAGCCTCTTTACTTAAGTTTCGACCGGGTACCGAAGTGAGTTGATAGTTGCTTTTCATTAGTAAGCGCGTATTGAACTTGCCAAAAAAATCCTTGGCAAGGAGAGGAGTGTCTGATCCTCCTCCTCTAGAGAGGAGCGCCAATCTTGTGATAGAATGGTTACAAGTATCCAGTGGTGCCTGGACGTAAGTTTGTTCTTAGACCTATAATCGCGGATCGGAATAAGTCAAAAACACTGTACCATAAGTGGTACAGTGGTAACGAAGAAAAAACTATTTATTACATTTTGAGGCGAAGTTTGAATGTACAAAGCAACACAAAAAGATATAGAAAAAATCCTACTTAAATATAATTCGCCCATATAACATGTTTAAGGACATTTAATTTGTTCTTTATTAACTTTTTGGTGAGCAAATTACATTATTATTATTGAAATATTTATCAAAACATTTATCATTTAAAGCGTTTTCTAAACAACTTTGTTAATTTTTTATTTATAATGTTAACAAACACAGTTTGAACATGTAATGATTTCATAACAAAGAAAATTTTCGTTTATTTTTGAGGTCCTCAGCTTATTTCCTTACATCGTCTAGCAACGATTGGAATAATTTTTTGATGAAAAGTGTGTGCATCATGAAGGCTACCGTCAATTAGATACAAAGTTTGCGTTTTTTACCAAGAACAGCGGTGGGCCCGCCTAGTGAACAGCATCATTCTTTACCAAGAATACTTTCCAAAGAATGCAATACTTGCATGATTGGACTCGATCCTGCTTTTAAACTCATTACGTACAAAGGTTCATCATTGGCTAAAAGTGTTTGAAAACAGTTGACGTTGCTAAGGGGCTTTCAGCATCATCCCTTATATCAAACGACAAAACAAAATAGACTGCTCTAATGGTTGAAAAAATGAAAAAAATGCAATATCGATCCCTGGATCATTTTTTTTGCTGAAAAAATACAGACAAAAAGGCGAACAACTAAAGCCAAAGTTGGATGCTATGTGTAAAAACTATTTCACCATCTATGGAATCCGGGATGTATTTGTTTGGATCCACGCTTCTGATGTGATCCACGAGACAATCCCCGAGAAAATCAACCAACAAGAGTGAGTAAAGTTAGAGAGCTCGTACGTCTGCAGCACGAAAAGTCAATAAAAAAAATGTCCCACGTAGCAAAATTGCTGACCCGATGCCCGCCACGATTGCTCAGGATTGGAAAAAAATGAACATAAAAAAATCCCCAGAGCTTCAGGATCATTTTTTTGGCGAAACCTGGATACATTAATATACCATATAACTCAAGATCAAGAGACAGTCCACATAATATGTTTTTCCGTTTGAATATGCTCCACAGAAGGAAAACGTGCCTTCATCGTCCGAAAATCGTACGACCAAATTTTTTCAGGGTTCAAAGGGGGAATGTTTTATCGGACATGTTAATACAGAAAAAGCGGATACAGGGTAATACTGTAATGAATTTCTGAAACTATTCGACAAAAACCAAAGGATACCGGCCCATATTTTCGTGACAAAACAGTATGGTTCACAATATGAAAATCCAGCGGCACATTCATGCGTGATCCATGTTTATCAGATCTAGAACACTGGACACTCCTGTTTTGCTGACCAACATGAAAACAAGCATCGGAAGAACCATATTCAACTCGAAAGAGGAGATTAATACCACGCCAACGGCTTATTTCGAAGAGTTTGAAAAATCATATTTTTGAGAGTTGTTGAGGGAGTGCGAGAAACGTTTGAATTGTGACTTGACCTAACGAGAATCGCATTGAATATAAAACAATTATTTAATTCCATTTTCATTTCCAACATAGCTATAGATTGAGCGAATCCTATGTAAAGTAAAAAGGGACTATCCCTTCGTTAGCGGAAGTATACACAAGGCTTAAACAATATATTCAGGCTTGTGACCGCGCTGTGTTGAGCCTGACTTGAAGGTGATCCCTGAAGAGACGTCGAAATCGTAGATTCAATTATTAACTTTGGTTGCAGACAGCTTGCCAAAAGTGCCTTCAATCATTGTCTACAGACTCGCACAACATATTGCGGCTAACTCAGAGTTTTCCATTCACGGTGTAAGAGGATGACGATAGCACTTGAAACAAACAAATTTAATGAACTCTTAAATTCTTTAATTATTTCAAATAGAGTTTCACACTTCGGCTGGAACAGAACATACAGCTTTCAATTATTTATTATGTCAACCTAATGAAACATCTGCACCATGACTTATTTGAAAACAATTTCGATGGAGGTGAAGCCACCTTTGCTCTGTGCACGTGAGCCGCTAGCGAATAATTTTTTAACATATGGAATATTTTCGTAGCAGACGTGTGTGAACATTTATTATGATGCTGTTATTGTTCTATTTGCTTATTTATTACATTAAAATTTCTAAATAGTTTTCACTTTAACACAATTTGGATGAATAAATCTATTTCCTAGAAGTGTGCCTGGAAAAGCGGAACATGCAGTTCACATGCTTTTGCATGACCAGCAAGAGCATTTTGGGTGTAATCTAGGAAGTTAAAACAATATTTAAGGCACGAGTAGCAAGTCTAAGTTTTTGTTTTGCAAACAAGTATAGTAAACGTCTCTTTTGTAATCTATTTAATATAATTGGAAGCATATCCAGATAAATGTTTCTACACACGTAAAAAAACATTTAAAAATGCCGCGCATTACGGAACAGGTTACGAATCTATTTGTAATTGAATGAATCTTCACAAAAAAATACCTGTGCGAAAAGTATAACAAATAGGTGAAACCTTCCATACACATTTTCTTCTTTTTTCAAGATAAAATTGTAAAAAATCGTCTGTTCCAGGAATAAATTCAAGCAAACAAACTCGCGTGATAATATTTAATTATGAATATTATGCTTCACTGTTTCTACAGGAACACAGGAGCATTGAAATGGCCTTAGCAAGACCCTTTGCAAGAGTTTGTCCTGCTGGGGCTATTATGAATGGGTTTTTAGGTACATTAGCGTAATTGCACATACATTCGCCGCCAACTGGCTGTATCTTCTGCTCAAACATCTTCTGTTGACGTTCGCTTTGACTTTTTGATCACTGTGTAATAAAGTTGTTAATTAATGCGCTTAGATTAAGGCCTTGAGTTTCATTTCATTTTTGTCTAGTGTTTCCCAAATGAATTCACATGATATCCATCATGTTTTCTGGCTTGAAGTCCAACTCTAGTCTGTAGACGAAGGATGTAGCCATTCAGCCTTCGTTTGTGCTTTAGAAAATACGAATATTGTACATTATTGTGGATTAATGATAAGCTGTTACCTTTCCTAGGCTTTTATATGGTCTTATCTAGAATTCCGATTCACATTTGCGTTCAACTAAATTTCAAACTGAACATATCAGAATGCCTTGAATATTATTCACAAAAGGAAGCCAATCGGATAACGTAATCGAAAACAAACCAAAACGCAAGAAATTTAAGTTTTTGACCAAGTTGAAACTTAAGCTTTGCCATTGGAAAATGATTTGTCACAAAGTATTTAATCATGCTCCAAGTATGTGGGGTTGACGATGACCAACACTATCCCAAGAATATCAATGTGATTATACAATGCAAGGCCTTCGTGAGACCAATCCAAAATTCTAAATGAGGTGAAGTATTTCATGTGTCCTTGACAACGATTAAGATAGATCTCAATTTCTTTGGCTTCTCAGGATTGCTGGAAAGCTTTGGCCTCTCGTCAATGATCTTTACTCCGAGCCATTAAAATCGAATAAAATTTTTGTCAACTTTTCGACTGAACTTGCAACACGTGCTTTCTACGATATCATCCCCATTTCGCGAGTGCTTCATTTCTTTAACCACTTAAAACCCACGTCCGAATCTTCCAATCCATATAGCTCTCAAGCAGTGAATCTCAATGAGGTAATTCAAGATCGCATTATCACTAATAGTACGTAGTAGGCACGTCTACACGGACTTCAGCGATAGCTTCAGTTTCAGCTTCAGGCCGGGATCGTTTCCTTTGCTTGATTTCAGCCAACGCAGACTTTGCTCACCACTAAAGCGTCACAACCCCAATATGGTTGGTATTGTATGGTAGAGGCAGACTCATCATGAGAACATGCTAGGTGATTGCAGGGAATTCTTTCGACTAACAAGCCGCGCGAAATTCACTCGTAAATTCATACACATATGAGGTTGTCGCATATGTGTATGCATGTGTACCCGCATTTACTACAGCGATTTCGACCAACTACGTTTCAAATTCATGTGGAGTACTCAAAATGTATCCCAGAGGCATTCCAGAGCATTCCATTGACACCGGAAATTTTATAAACGTTTAACGACAAAACTGCGAGCTTAGTTACGCTGGATGTTGACCGCCCTGGTCACAATCAAAACCTTTAAAGCCGCTCGTTGGCTGATTAAGCGAAGCTTCACTAGGTTTGATAATGCTTGGCGGCATTTGATCATGAAGTGGAGCAATATCGTGTTAGGCAAGGCGAATAATCGAGTGAATCGAATTTAATGGTTAATTTTTGGTAAATCTTATTAGAGAATTTAAATAATTTTTTTTTTCAATTCAAACAATAGTTTTTGAAGTTTAAGGTCGGTAAGTGGAGACAACTAGGTCGCTAGCTTTTGCAACACTCGATTCATGTCGAAATAAAGGAGCATTTGAAGATTAGACTTATCTTCATCTTTAAATCTTTATACTATGTACAATCCATTCTGACGGTTACTGTACGTTGCTGAAATTGTTGGACTAAGTTACACTAGCAGACTTAATAGGACAAAGAGAGGGGCTTCAGAGGGTTCAAATTGAAACTAATCCTTTAATGGCCAGCATCGTACATTTAAACCAAAAAAGAAACAGCCAAGCAAACCACCTCCCTGTGATTCCCTGACAGATTCCTTCCTCGCATGCGAAAAGGGTACTAAAATCAAATCATTACCCTCTGTTCTAGAATTGGGTTAGATGAGTTGGAAGGTAAAAGGGTTGGATGAAAATAACGCGACAGATATTATTACCATGTTTTATTATTGTCAGTATGCAATCATTTGCACTGTTCTTTTGCGAAGTTATCACTGTTTATGAGTGTATTGCTTACATAATCATTATTTATGGGAAGCGTCTAAATATAGTTTTGAGTTCATAACCACAAGGAAGTCATGCAAACAGGAATCGAGACAGGCGTATTCGTTGAATGAGTGGGCGTCAACACCTGCAGATTTCGCTTTCAGTGAAGAATCAAATGATTCTGAACCGGGAAGATCCTTTTTGTCCAAATTTCAAGGTCCTTATTTGTAATAGAATGATGTGGAAAATTTTGTGCATCCGGCAATCATGACGTTGGTGTTCAGGAAGATTCTGATATCAAATTGTTAGACTGTTAAAAATCACCAAATTATGAGTTAGAAGATGCAACGGCGGCAAAACGGCGTAGAAAATGACGAGCAAGACCTTATAAAATTCGGAAAATAATTTGTTTATGAGAAGAACATGGTATTTTGATCATTTTATGCGGTGTCGGAGCTCGTCCCAATATAACATACGCGAGCTCTAATAAAAATTAACGTAACTTAAGACGTTGCGTCCAGTAATAGAGGTTATTTCATCTGACTGGAGTAAAGGAAGCAAAAGGAACGAAACACTATTGAATACGCAATAATAAGGCATACATGTTCATTGTGTTTAGCCTTTCCGAAATAAAGACGGAGGAACTGTTTGTCCAAAATTTGGATATACATGTCGTGAAGAGCATAAGTCAATGCAGTGCATACAATACGCGCCAGAAATTCCGAAGAAACTGATTTGGCGAAAATTGAACCCAATTCACCAAAAATTTTTGTATTTCACTTTTGACATTTGAATAAGGTACAATTTCCGAACTAAAGGAATAAAGGCTTCGTTATTATGTAAAGATCGAAACCAAAAAAGTTCTTGAGCTATCTGTCTTAGCTTCAATTATTCCAAAAACCGAGATTCATTTAAGATTGTTTGACGTTTCATTTAAGCTTTCTTCTTTTTAAATCCTTCCTTCCTTCCTCCCTCGACATTTTCTTTTTAAAAGAAATTGAAAAATAAAGCACTTTCCAAAACCAAAATTTCAATTAACTGTATGTAAACGCTGAGGTGAGCGTTACCCAGGCATCACAGGGAATATTCTACACTAGGATAGTGTAAGGTCTTAGTATTACTTGGCTTATTAAAGACATACTGCAAACAGTAAACATTCTTAGATTTGCATCTAGCAAAACATACTAGAAATTATGGCATTCATGGGTTTGCTCCCTTACAAATAGACGATTTGATCGATTCTGTTGCGATTTTTCCTAATTGAATCTTTTCAGTAAAAATATAAATATTTTAAGTAAATAAGAATTATTTTGTTTCTTGAATAATTGATTCGCAGGATGTTTAAGTTTCATCAATATGTGATGAGATATGGATACTTTTGTGAAACTCTTTGTAGAATATATAACGTCTTTTTGAGGAATTTGACAGATATATTGTTTGATGAATTAAGCAGACGAATCAGCTTTCAGTTGTTACTTCTTCATTCTTCTATTGCTGTTTTAAAGTTGATTGTGCGGAATTAAATATCAAATTATGCATTAGGAGTGAAGAAGGAGCTAGAGTCGATTGAGAACGGTAGAAATGACTGCACGATAAGTCGAGTTCCTTTGCATCTCTTTAGCAAAACAATTCATTGGGAACAACAGAATGACGTAAGAACTATTGACATTGTTAGCATTGGTGAGGCTATTCACCAATGCTTGGTTCAATTAGCAAAACAAATATTCATTGAAACGAACAATATATGGGTAGGTGAGGTGAAGCATAACTTGGAAAACTGTCTTTAGATTGTCTCCAATGGGTTGAAATAGGTTGAATCACGCAATGTAATGGAATACCTGATAGCATAGAGGCGCCTTTCGGCTCATGTAATATGACTGAACGCAGCACCTCAAACTACCATTCAGCCATATGTGACGAGCTAAGGGTAACGTTGGACTATGATATACCCCCAGTGGAGTTTCCTACGTATAATAATTCCTTGATTCCAAGGAGTCCGGTTTTTGCTTAGCATCAGCCGAGTCCAAAATACGATTGGAGCAATCAGAAATTTGACCCTTTCGAGCACGTCCAATGGAATCCGAGATATTTCACGCTGGTAAAATTTTTCTGCGCATTCGGTTATTACCGATTTAAGCAAAATGTTGTTCTAGTATAGTCGACAAAAAATTGTAACTTTAGAAACAAATCTCCTCCTCAGTTCCCTTAAAGCACTACGAAAATTGCAAGGGAGCTCTTAGAATGTTAGCTGTCTTTACAATTTTCCATTCCAGATTAAATTTTTCGTTGCGGTGTCAGCTTCACAAAGACCAAAGCTATACCGTCTAGCAGGACGCACCTTCAACGAGCGTACAATTTGTGCTTCATTCAGCTTAGAAAAATCGAAAATTTAAGAAATCCTCTCTCTCTCTGCTCTATTCTGATCCCGGACCACTGCTCTTGAGATATATTAAAATATTACACAACATCCTTTAGGGTGTTACTTTAATAATCTTGCATTCGATATTATAACTTTGGTAGTTGTCGCGTGCACACGCATACCCCAAAAATTTTGCAACGCCATCACTACAGACATGGTAACTCCTACTATTAGGTATTTTTCCTACGCCAAGGTGTATTATCCAGTGATCGGTACAGAATTTTCTTCTGCATTTCTTTTCACAATATTCGCTGGAAATTTCTTTCCATTTCCACGTTGATCGCGCAGCTTCCCGCAAATGGAAGCAGTGCCCGATACATCGTACACATAGTTCAAAAGCCAATTCGGCAGTAAATGCATCTGCAGTTGCGCTGCGTTCCAGATATCAGTGCAGTAAGTCGGTCTTCGCGCTCCGAGTAACTCCGTTTGCAGACCCGTGTCGTGAGATCTTGCGCTTCCATTTCTTACAACTTCGGTGGGAAGGAGTATCTTGAACGAACTGACCTAGACGGAAAATCGGATTGATAATCGGCCGTCTTCCACTGTAGATACACCACGATCGCTGCATGGGCGATAGTTCACGGATTTTCCTCTGGAACGACTCGAAATTCAGCGCAACTCCTCCAATCACATATCAGTGAGTCGTGGTCGGAGCCGTTGGGAAACTTTACCGAGGTTTTCGGATAGATATGGTTGGACTGTGACCAAGTGCGTCAGTATTTTTGCACTAGCCATCGGAGCGACAGGTGGTATTGCTTTCCCACTGCGAATAATTGATTACCTTAGTGAATTGGTTGGTGAAAGAAGAACAAGCGTGCGCGGCATTTCTAGTGAAGTGATCTCGTTGGATGGTGGCAGTGGCAGCGGCGTGTCCATCTTCGCAACTTAAACAATTCCGAAATTTCGAAAAAGTGTAAGTTGTCGTGTAATTTGATGGATCTGCAATCGAATTTATTAACGTTAGCTATCGATATGGATTGGTCTACGTAACGAGTGTGTTTTGTAATATACCAGAAGTATCAGCATAAATATTCAAAATCGATTAAGTTCGTTACAGTGTGGCTCTTGGTTATATACGTTGTTTTATTTTCTCGTGTAGGGAACATTGCTAAGTGGATTGATCGTCATCAAAGGATTCCCTTCCCGTTCGGTTCCGCGATCCGCGTCAGTTGAGTGTGTGGTGAAAGAAAACCAAAGTGATTGAAATTATCATTACATTCCAATAAAATTTTGGAAATCATTCATCAAACGGTTACGCATCAGCCAATCCGGATTTATTGGATATTTGGGAAAACGCGAAACACAACAACTTTATAACGGTACGATAGTTTGTGTGCAATTATTTTATTCATTTTTTTTTTGCCCTGGTGAAAATTTCACCTGCAGCCAAAATAATTTTGTATTGATAAATGATTGGTGCATTCAGTTCTTCCCTATTGCAATATAAGCAAAACGAATATTCGCAATAAAATTTTATTCGAAAAGCAAATAGATTAAAAGTGAAAATTTTGCATATGTTAACTTGCTGGTCATTTGACTGCAGAAATTTAAACGGTTTTAATGAAGGTGCGGCAATTTCCAAATGCGTTTTCTTATGTTTGCTAGTAATAATGCGTTTTCTCATCTTCTCCGTCCAACGCTAGAGAAGAAAGTTATGAACAGTGCAATTTATTAAAATGCGTTTCTATATTTAGCAATCAATCATGCAATATTGCTTCAAGGACATACACTATAATGAAATCATTTGATGCGAATCACTTGGCAACAATTTGATGAACTGCATACTAATGAATAATACTTATTCAATTTAGTATGATTAACATTTGAAAAGTTTATTATGACACTAAACTAACAAAACGATCATCTAATGGATGAACAACCTAAATATTTCTTTTGCAATTTTCACAGCAAAAAATGTTCTGTAAGGTGGATTCGTTTTACTTTATAATAAACAATCAGCTCCGGGAGTAAAATTCGCACAAATCTCGCCTTTGGTCAGTCAATTTCAATTACAGCGTGTCGAAGATTTTTGCTAAACAGCTTTTAATGCTAAACAGCATCTCAACATTTGATTCCTTCCTTGAAATTACCTGAATTACAGTACAATGTAATCGTGTAGAATGCAATTGAATTTAGGATGGCTTTAATAATTGAAAATTTGCAGGAAAACCTCAATATAACATTATTATTCATCAAACGTTCAAGTTACATTAAACATTACGTTTTGTGTAATAAAAACAAACACAATCGCATTTTTTCATGTCCAATACAATATCCTATTTTCCATCTCATATTTCACTCCTAATTAGATAATTTGAGATCATGACACCGAAAATACCAACCACAAAAGGGTACCCTAGTAGTCAAATATTAGTTCAATCTGAATTTGTAGCGTCACCATATCCTCTATCGTATTCAGACACACTAATTGTGTGAGTTTTGATTTGAAATATTTGCAAATTGTGTTTGCTAAAACGCTTTGTAACGTCCAACAATCTCATAGCTATGTGCTGACGGTTCGAAAAGATTAAAGGTCATAAAATTAGGTTTATCAACGAACTCTTCTGACATTATTTGTCTTCTAGAAATAATTTTCCATTAATTACCGTCTACACTTGGCAGGATAGTAATCAAACTATATGAATAAAGCTTACCCGACAATAAAAAATTAAACCGAGTTATTCGCTTTGTTTTTGTTCATGTCTTTATGTTAGTCGTCACCTTCCCTGTATCTGCAATCAACCATGAAATTGTGGACAAAAACTGAATCAAGATTGTGGACATACAACTAATAATGTATAATAATTCTAAAAATCGAAGAGAATCAAATCACCCGCAGCACTGGAGTCCCCGTTAAACCTAAGTATGTATGCATCCTGCCGTCTCAGTCCACTAAGCGCTTCCTTCAAATATGAAGTTCAAACTAAAGCGATAGTTCCTCATCCTAGAAATGTAGCAGCATTTCTGGGGGTTTCCGCTGGAGTCGTACAGCTCCACAGTCTTCTTTTAATGCCTTTTTTCCGCTAGAGAATGGACCTGCATTAGGTGAAGTCGACGTTAAGCATAGGAGCAAGAGTCATGCCTCAAAATAATGAGTAAAACGCTTCTCAGGTTGACAGGAAAAATGTTTAATGAGCAGTATTGCGCATATTATTCATTCCAGTAATGAATAATGGAAATTAGAAATTCTACCAAAACTCGACCAAGCAAGAACAAACAATCAACGTGTAACTAAAAGCCGAAATTCATGCAAATTTCTTTCATACTCGACCAAAATTTTCTAAAACAAACAACAAACAGAAGTCACAACCTAGATTCAGACAATCAAAATAAGTCAAAATCCCTTAATCTGAGGCAATTCATTTACAAGTTTTTTCGGAGCCATTAAGTCCATTGATATCGAGGGTAGTGTTTTTTAATTGTTTTTTTTTTTTTGTGGTAATTGGGGTAATAAAGTCTGGTACGTTACCGACCACTCATCCCATATCTAGTTGCGATGGGTTCATTATCAATTTCCCTCCTGAATAAAATTGTCTCTAGTGTATCCGCTGAAACAAGTCTTCTAGGCAAAATATTTATCTTGGCAAACTGGAAACAACTGAAAGACAAGAAGTTCGCGGTGGAGCATTGAGACATCGAAAGGTTCTTTCTGGATTTTCAAACGAGGAAGTTTAACGCAAGATAAAGTCAAGGACTCTTCATGAAACAGCATTATGGAAAAATGCGAAGAAACGTAACACCTCACACTAGATTTATTTTCCAATCAGCTACTAGTTTGGATCAAATAAAGTGGGATTTGAAATTCATATATATGCTGTAACAGTCTTACATGCTAGACTGTGCCAAAGCCCCATGCTATATTCAAGAGACTGAGGTCTATTGTGATACTTGCTATGTATATTTGCCATACCAGAAAACCTAATGAAGTCTGTCAATCCGTTCGTTTGAAGCCGTATTCATCTTCTGGGTTAACAATTTTTTATTATTTAATATGCACCATCTATACAATTTTTGAAAATAAAAAGAAGTTTTCTTTTTTTGAACCTAAACAAACAAGACTTATTGAATTCTGAGCGTGCATTAGACTGCTCTGTGGTGTGCAACACTTATAAATAATGCTGATTCCAATGGATTCGTCTTTTTCGTAGCTGTATGATGCGATTATAAATGAAATTTACCGCTGTACTGCATTCAATTATCGCATAATTAATCTGAAAATGTGATTGAGGGAAGTAGAAAAGTATAGAGGCCTCACAGCTCAAATTTATCGCGATTAAAAAAGGTGTGCTAAGTACTAAAATTTTGGAGTATGTACACTACACAACTTATTATCTTTATTATTGGGCATGGGAATAAGTTTCCGCCGTTTTTTCGACAAAGTTTTAAGTTTATTTCAACATTAAAGCATACAGACACGTCATTTAAAGTATGCACCATTTGAAGCTATGACCTTCTCCCATCTTTTTGATTGTAAATGGATTCCTCGGCGGAAAAAATCCTCATCCTTCTATTCGATCCAGACATCGAGCTATTTTTTGATGCCTTCATAAGAAGTAATTGTTTCAGATGATTTCAGGAGTTCGTAATAGTTCACGCCACTGTGGTCCCACCAGATTCACAACATGACCTTGGAAGTGTGAATATTCTGTTTTGGCGTCGATGGACTTTGTTCACCTGGCATCACCCTATGTTTTGCTCGCTTAGGGTTGTCGTAGTACACTCATTTCTCATCCCCTGTCACAATTCGATGAATGAAACCACTTCTTTTTTGTAGTTGAAGAAGCATCTCGCAGCAAACCTCTCTCTGCAAGTCGGCTCAGAAACGTCTTCTTCTTGAGAATGAAATAATGAACCAAGACTTTCTGCAAATGCAGCTTTTAACAAGAGAAAAAACAGTGTTCACGCATTGAAGGAATGTCGGTTATTGCGTTCGTGAGCCTACGCATACAACTTCCACTTCCAAGAAGACTACCTCAGCAAACACTAAAATAGAATCTGTAAGGACATCTGTGTACCAACGGCGGAAACTTTTTCCCATATCCAATATTTAGTATTATTTTCCAACATGACTCGCATGCTTCCCATCAATCATTAAATTTTGCATGTATTTTAGGAAATCATAGTTTCTGTAAAATAAATTCTGCAATTGACTTACAAAAAACCACTGAACACAAATCCACCTTTTTGCTTTTTCCAGTGGTCTAGTCTAGTCGAAGACTCTTGGGAGCATGCTAAGTAGCAGAACGCGGTCGGATTTTTTCTAACATGCAGAAAATGAAGTTTAAATGAAGTCAAAAATTAGTTTGCAAATTGAAGTACAGAACAATGTAATATCTTAAAACAAAAACTCTTCAATTTATGAATGAGTTTCGCACACCACGGAAGCTTTTTTGGAAAAGATTTAACTTCCAATAAAACTGCACCATATTCAGGCCCTACTACGTTTTCCATAAATTGTATGTTTTCCAGTAATTGTGTGTTGTTTAAGTGCTAAATAAGATTATTTCTTTACCGGATACCTTGATATACTCCTTAAATATGGCAAAAACAAGAAAGTCCATGAATTTGTGATCTTGTTACTATTTAATGGTAGTTTAACATTATATGATTCATACGATTGTGAAGCTTTTATGCGCTTGGACAAATGTCGGTCAAGGTGTGCATAGGGTTTGTGATATTAATGTTTCCAAGCGGCTTCAAGCAGGTGTATTTAGTGTTTCATATGTGCAGAAATAATTGAGATTAGAAAGCAACTGGCCTACACATGTGTTCTTGATTTTAGTATCGACTTGTAATAAACACTGCGCATGTGTCCAATGTGTTCAACTAAACTGAGATTATTTATACCTTATTCGAATACAAAACGTGCAAAATTCGGTAATAAAAAAGTGAAACTTAGCGATCGCAAGCTGCCTGAATTCGATAGTATTGAAAATTAATAATTGAACTATCGAATCGCATTAAAAGCCTATCAAGTTGCGTTAAAACCTGCGATTATATACGATTGCATAAATGAGTTTCCATAAAAATTTAAATCAATGAAGCCTATAGCAAACTGGACACACTCAAAATAGAATGCATAATTTTATTCATTCATATTTATCTGAATTTTCGGCAAGAAATTCACTTTCAATTTTCTCTTACATCATCATCAACTGCGCCTATCTCGTTTCAATCAATTCATAAAAGTTGCATATAAATTTTGTTTACGACACATAAGCGAATCTAAATCTGCACAACGCCGAATGAATTGTACTCTATAAATTATTCTATTTACAGGTCTCATGAATAAGTTACAATTGAATAATGTTTCTAGTGAATGTGCCAGACTCTGAAATATATAATCTAACAACAACACTAAATGTCCGCTCGAAATGAATTGTTGCTTCAAGGCAACAACGATAACTGGGTACATCTTTTTTGTTTTTCTTTTCATTTTGAACATACTCGAACGTTAATTAGCTTCTAGTAGTTTAATTTGAGAGGATATCACTATGGATGATAGCAGCAGAGTCAGAGGTATTTGATTTTCGCAAGTTATGATGGGCTGGCAATAGTTTCTCTAGTATATGTTCCAGGTATAACGTTGGTGGATCAGGACCATCTATTATGCCATCACGCTTCATCTTCCCCATTAGAGTTTCAGATTATAACATTGTAACCAATTTAATTTCCACGAGATGTACCCCAACCAAGGACTCATTTAAGTTTTTTTAAGATGTGAACATAACTCATTACTAAAACAAACACCTCAACATAAAAGTTGGAAACATTCTTAAGCATTAGCAATTATTTATTTTTTTGCGCACTTCTATGTTCCGCGTAGATGTTCTTCTCTTCTTATTTAACTAATCTGTTGTTAGGGTCCTCAATTTCGGTTTGTAGACAAAAAAAAATATACACACTTTGGACAGAGAAGATCTCAAAGGTCGAAAGATCCTTTGTCCAAAACAAAATTCAAGCGTGTCATTCACCTGTTGCAGAACGTATTTTCCTAGGAAGTATCTTATTGTGTTTGACGAAGAATAGGAAAAATGTACCTAGCAAGGTTTAATGATTGAGCAGACGGCTTATACAGGTAGTTTAGTTTCTCCTTCATATTTATACTCTGACAGAGTGACCGTAAAAATAACCATAAATTTCGGAAACACAATTGGTGAAGGCAGAACAAAATCGGTGCTGCAGGAGATGCCAGAAATTAACTTTTCCGCTCTTGATTTTACTTGAGATGCATTCTCATGTTTCTGAAAGATCTGAAAAAAATTCAACACATTTAATATGTTTGGTTATTGTGAGTAGTTTGGATCCAACAACTCAAACAACCTTCATTAGCTCGATTCAAAAAACATCTATGTTTAAAAAACTTAATTTTAACTTGGCATGAGGATTGACTAACCCAACATTGGAAATTGTTTACTCCTATCCGCACGCAATCCGCACTGACAAACATTTCTTCTCATTTCGATCTGTGTTACAACGTTTCCATTCTGATGCGAATGTTATTTTAACTGGTCGTAAACGAATTTGGAAAGTTTCGACCATCATACATAGATAAAAAATTGCTCGTATCACGGTAATAATAGATATTGTACGAAAAGAAACCAAATTTCCAAACATATCTGCAGTTGAAGTATTTATGCAATAACTGAGATTATTTTATTTTCGCAGAAAAAGTAAGCAAGAAATTTTCACCATTAATTAAAGGTCTATAATTTCCAAGCACAATTTCAAGTAAACGTTTAGAGCTACACTCAATTCGTCTACCTATACATAATAGGTGAGAGCGTATCTAATTAAGTTTACCAGAATGACTGCAATGCTCGTAATTTTCTTCACAAATGGATACCAGAGCATCGCTTACCATTACCATGCCCTAAAAAAATAAATAGTTATGGTTTGGGTCTGACCGTGTTTTATGGATTTGAGATTTATGGATCTTCAAAAAACCTTTCCATATGCCGTACTATCCCGGAACACCCGCTTCAATCCGATAAATTCGTATAGAAGTCTCTTGTCTTAAGCCAGACATCGCTAGGTTCCGCAGAGGTTTTGACCAAAGTATCGACTAGAAGGTATTAAAATTATATCTACATATGCGTCTAACGCGCTCTTCTTTTCATCCTGCCAATAGCTTGATACCAGCAACATCGTTGTCCTTAAGTACACCACTTATACCCAAACTGGGTTTCTTTTTTATCTCCCGTCAAAACTGTTTTAAGATCTAAGTAAGTACTCACAGGAGTTAAGAAATATTTTACAATTTTATACGTGCGTGATTCCTGTACTTTCGAAACAATTATCAAATCATATGTATAACCTCGCATATGAGGAACAGAAAATTATCGAAATAAAACAGTAAATTTAGCTCACGAATAAATCTTATGGGACCAAGATCTTTTCATAGCAATAAAAATGACAAAATTCAGTGGAGGATATCAACAGCAAAGAAAACTCACTTTGTAATCCTGATAATTGTCCCATCAAGCAAGGATAAGTAGAACGAGTCCCGGCAGGCAGAATAAAAATTCTCAAAAAATTACAATGAGAAAAAATCAACTCTTAACTGGTTTCATGAAGTCAACCCAACTTCTAAAGTCAACTTCTAAATATAGCACGCTTTCCATCCTAATGTTTGTATACATATTCCTTGAACATACTTCAGATAACCTCGTCACCTTCTGAAAGAGAAAATAAAATAACTAGTCCTGCCGGTCAACACTGCACAATTCCTATTATTATTTTTTAAACAATTTCGCTCTTTGGCTGGAATCATACAAGGAAAACTCACCTGAACGTTTTGTTCTTTTTAATGAATTTCGGAAATCGTTATTTTCTAGGTGATTCCTAGTACTACTGAGTTATCTGTTGGGTATTCAGATTCCCAATAAATATTTTGCAGGATAATTCAGCGAAAACAAAATGTATGATAATCTCATTCGTTTCATACAAAGTTTAGCGTAATGTGTTGTTATACTATGCCATCCATATGCCATTCATATGTGAAATTGTTTTCCTTCATTGCATGAGTTAACCATGCTGTCTCTCTCTCTCTCTCTCTCTCTCGTTCTCTCTCTTGAATAGAAAGTTTTGGGGTGTTATTTGACAGGTCTTATAGAGCATTGACAGTTGAAGCCCAAAAGCAGGTCCAAAAAAGGTCAGATATCCGTTAGAGCCACTTAGGGCCGTTAGAGCAACGTAGCCAGATATCCGTTAAGCTAAAAGTTCTTAGTTTCCAAAAATATTTGATAAGGACTACGGAAAATTACGACTGGACATTTTCGAAAATTTCCTATGATCC
This sequence comes from Stratiomys singularior, assembly GCA_954870665.1. Classification (NCBI taxonomy): domain Eukaryota; kingdom Metazoa; phylum Arthropoda; class Insecta; order Diptera; family Stratiomyidae; genus Stratiomys; species Stratiomys singularior. The sequence goes on along the minus strand of OX940881.1, from coordinate 2,784,170 downwards.
AGAAACTTGCTTTGCGATATCTTCCAGAGCTTTTATTGAGTAATACAAAGGAAAAAAGCTATCTATCTATCTATATATCTAAAAAAAATCTTACTATTGAGTATTGTTACAGTAACTGGAGCTGAATGTATCAAAATAAAGTGAATTCAAAGTAAATAAGCAAGAAACGCCTAGAGCTGCTCATCAACAGATTTTATAGCACGGCGGATTAGTCACTTTATCAAACTTTAAAAAGGATATTCAAAGTTCTGAGAATCGGTAGCCTACCTAGAAAATTTGTTGTTTCAACCTTCGGAGTAGAACTCCAGAAATTCCTTGATCAATTAACAAATTTACAAATCACATAGATTTTACTGATGTCTAGTATATCTTACTAGTGAAACCTACGTGATGTGAATCCAACACTCAGCCTACCCTTTAGTACTCTGTTTGGATCGTACTTCCCTGTTCAAACATCAACTACCATTGCCATATGCAACTGATTTAGTCACATTTAAGGGGAGCATTGTACTCGGCCGAGAGGCTTTCCGTTTCAAGTTTATTGAATTGAGTACACTACTGAATTCATTGAATATTTTCCAAGGCAAAAGGCTCTGACATAGTAGCTACAATGCTGTTTACAAAATTTATTGAAGCTTTTCTTGGTCACATTGACGACGTGATTATATTCTTCGCTAGTCAAACAAACAAAATGTTCTTCGTATGCATGATTGATTAAAAAAAATTATAATTCATTCTTTTTCTGCTTTTCAACAGCAAAAATCAAAATCAAGTCACGTAATACAATCAAAGTTCGATAATAGGATTTCTATGCTGTTGGTTAATTAGAATTTAAGATTCATACTCATATGAGCGTTTTTCCCTGAACTGTAGACGAACACGAAAATGATGAAGATATCCAGAATACTCAAAATGGATAATAATTACTCATGATACATTTGAAATATTAGAAAAGTTTCAGTCAAGGTAAATTTTAAAATAAATGTTTAGAAGTTTCTTTTATGATTGCTTGGACTAAGTTTGGATGATGACCATAAATACCTTCTAATTGCTAATAGCAATGAAATAGTTGATTCTCCGTTGATGGAAAAAGCTATGAACGTAGTAGAGTTGTAGAGTTGGATTCGCTGATGCTTTTATATACTAACGACTGCAAGTTATTTAGTGAGCGTTCCTACTTGCATACTAATTATAAACACTAATTTAACACTTGGTCTAAGTCTAACAATGAAATTGACTAGCCGTCTGATGCTATCGCTACGTCAATTTAAGTATTCTTTTTGGCCTTTCTTTTCTTGAGTTTGTTCGGTGGCTCTGTGGATAGGACTAAACATTAACTAAACATATATCTCGCGAAAACTTGGTGGATGTAATACTATCATCAGCAAAGGAAGGAATGTGAAATTACGTGTTGCTTGATGGTAACTGACCTAATATAAAATGATTATGATAATTAGAAGATTGGGGTCATGAAGAGGAAACCGGTCTTGGAAGAAATCCGTGTCCTTATTTTAATGCACGTCGATGAGCCGATAAAAGCAAAATGCACGGCTTCACTGAAAAGATTCTTATCTGAAGTTAAATAGTATGTTACTCCCAGTGGCTTTGTGAACAGTTCGCTCGTTTGACTCCTACCTTTATGTAGCTATGCCTACAGTACCCTACGTTCAATTATTTTTGCTGTCCGAGGCCCCTCTGTAATGTTGAAATTAAAACTCGTTGAATGATTGCAGTCATTGCTACAATGATTTATTAACTAAGAAATTCTCTTCATGTACGTTCACAAGTTTTTCAACGCTTCAATCATTTGAAGTGAACTATTGTTACGTGTTCGAATAATGTCACGCGCTACTGTAGTTTGCCAACATACAATTGCAAAACAATAAACATACCTTCTACGTATATCATTGACAAGTTCACGCGCCAAATCATTTACACTTGCATTGTCGCACTCCGTATCGCAATGCACTTACACAATGGATTTTTTCCCTACGAGAATGATCCATTTATTTGTTGTGCTTATTGTTTTGCATCTTGTATTTCGGGCAACTACAGTGATGCGTGACATTATTCGAACATGTTACAATATACTGAGAATTCTAGCCTCATACAGAACTAACACTCTCGGATGATTTCTCTAAGACAGAGATAGGAAACCACAAAGAGATTTATATTTGTATAGCGATTTTGAGCAACTTTGATAACATGAAGTTACACAGTTGCATAAGATATGAAATGAGTGTTGAAGTTTCAGTGATAGTTTTCTAAACAAACTTGCCCTCTAGCCGTTGCTAACATGATTTCCAGTTGATGTTATCCATGTTATTCAATAGAAATTTCTACCAATTACCACTAATAAAAATAACGCTCTAATAAAATATAACGCATACATTTCACTTTTTTCCTAAAGCACACATGGCTGTGATGAGTGTAATAACTAACTAATAATGATTTTGCTTTGCCATTTTCTTTTTTAATGCAATTTACCTGCATATAAAGCGATTAATTCGTTCGTTGATTTTGGCGTTGAAAATTATCGTATATCTGATATTTTGATTGTCGGCTTTGGTTATTTTTGTTGTTGTTGCTGCTGAAATTTTTATTATTTAATTGCATAAATAAAAGTGTGAAAACTAAATAAAGTTTATAATGTGCAAGCTTGCAACATCATTACAACAAATTGATGGGTGTGGAGAAACGCATTGAAAATTAAATAAGGAATGGAGTTAAACTAGTTGGTGACCCACCAATTTGTATTCATCGCAATCAGTCGTGATTTCCCAAACGGATAGATTAGTTGCTTCACGGAATCAGTTGAATATATAATTACTGATGTCCAGGCGCTTTTCCGGTAGTAAATAAGTAACAACTCAAAATGCAGCTGCAAACGAGCCTCATTATAAATTGTCTTGAACAAACTTCGAAGCTCAACGAGACATTATTCAATCAATTAACGAGCAAACACCCACATAAGCTGCGATTTGGCTTGTGTATTATTGTATTGAATTTAACAACATTAAATAGAGCGTGCTCTCGAACAATTTGAAAACAACTTGTAATTTTGATTTGAACATGTCAATCAAGATTACTCGAGCGGCAGCTTCTTAACAAGTCACAGACCTTGTGATGTTTTTCTTCCTTTGCTTCTTTCGCGACCCTTTCGGCAATTATGATCAATTACCGGCTCCTAAGCCCCAACAGTGCATATCATCAAAGATACTTGATGACAATGCACTTTCCATGTGAATATTTATCTGATTTCTGCAGTATGGAGGGACTTGTCGGCAAGGCAATTGCATAGAGAAAGCGCCAAATGACAAGCGAATTCTTAAGTAAGTACTAATTACTTAGTTATTGACTTACAACACTGCATTCCCGCGGGTCCAAGACAATCCCCAATTTCACTGTCAGTGTTAGTTAGTACGCGGCTGTATTGAATCGAGGCCTAGACCTTTTGTCTTTTATCACTTTCCAAGCCGCTAATTAGCTGCGAACTTGGAAATCGGATACGATTAATTTAGAATGTTAACACGGAACACCCACTGACTTTTCGTGGTCGAGTACAAGCTGAGACACAGAAGAGAAGATCAAATGCAATGATTCGAGCTTGCTTGGGAAGTTGGAAATGTAATCTGCGGGTATTTATTCAGGAGTCGGCATTGCTCATGAAACAAAAGACATTGTAATTGCACAAGTGCTTCCTTATTGAGTAAATTAAATTATTAGCATCTTAGGGTTTGAAGTTCCAGGGAAATGTATTTTCATGAATTATCTACAAGATTTGTTCTTCTCCTATGAGAGTAGACTGTTTTTGTTTTCTCGATATTAACATCCACTCAACTGGAAGAACTTCGCAAAGCATTTGTAACAAGAAATACACAAGGACTTTATGTTTAGTTGGAAAATGTTCACAAAAGTTTCAAGAGCCTGTTGATCGGTTGTAGTTGGTTTGGACATTTGAAATGGAAAATAACCAGATTAATGTCATAAAGATTGAGTTCTGTTTAGACGTTATATGTTTGACTTGATTGACTCCACGAAAGCACGCGCTTATCCCAATAGAGTTTAAATATATCTTTCTGATTGCTGTAAGTTATTTTATTTTAGTCAATAATAACAAGCATTACAACAGATAAAAGTCCTATAGCCAAAAGTATCTTGGCATCACTTCACTTCAACATGACTTCGAACTCGTTGGTTACACGTGCAACTGTAAAATAAAAGAAAGTAAATAAAATAGAAGTAAACTAGAAGAAAAAAATCCCAGCGTTTCTAAGAAGTCATCTTACGTAACTCTATAATATGTGCTTTTCTCAGCTAATAGCTTAGATAATTAATAAAATCTTTCTCTTCTTTCTACCGCAAACACATAATTAAATGTATTTTACTACTTATAAAGTAGCACTGACTTCTTATATTCTCAAATCATCCAATAGTCATAAGTTATTGAGAACTAACAAATGTGGTTGTTCTTTTTCTTACATTCTGTAGAATAATAAACACACCAAACTTAACTACAGGGAACATGTAATTAATGCAAGCCCTGCAATCGTTTGCACAACTCTTCCAGTGAAGAGTCATGATTCTTAATCAACTTAAGTATCTTCATCCTCGCTTCACATGCAAATTATTGCTCAAGTGGGTATTTTGTCACTTGCCACCTCCGTCTTTATAATGAGCATTTTTGCTCGAAATATTTGTAGCAACAAACCATGTAGGCACTTGCCGATTAGAAAAAAGAAACGCTAAATTGCTAAAATTATTTGAAAATATAAACCGCCTCTTTCGCCGACTTAAATTACGACTGGCGTGTGGCAGATGATAAAACGTAATTATGTATGACTTTCAGCCCAGTCCAAGAAACGACTTTCTCGTCTAGCTCAAAAGTCGTTTAAGAGCATTAAAAAATATTGAAACAATACAACAAATCTAGCAATAGTCGCATACATCCAGTACATTTCACATTGATTTCTTCAAATATTTTCAGACCCCTCGGCGAGTGATTATTGTTTATGCAACTGGTCCATACATTTTTGTAAAATCTTGTTTTTGTAATATTTGTGAGAACAATGAGAGTAATTGACTCACTCTTGATTTTTTGTTGCTGTTTGTTTTTTTGAAATTTAAGCTCAGCCTTTGGCGTGGAAACAAACTGGAACTTGTTTCAAATTTCATTTCGTATGATGAGAGGAAATTATTCAATTACTCACTTCAGTTGTGTACTGTTATTTCTGTTCTATAAGAAAACCAAGTTACTCGCTTATGTCTTTCGTTTTACCTTGACCATCTTCGCTTAAGAAGACTTATATATAAATTCATAATCATGTTCAATTTTGCTGCTCAGCATTTATTTTGACTAGAAGTTCGTTAATGATGTTAAGCATGATGTCTTTCTTGGTTTTGGAATATATAATCGGTTTTGGTCGGTCGACGTACCATGACCAATTGGTACCAAGATAATAGTATTAAAAAGACTACTTCAGTTTCTCCAAAGCTCAAGCATGTGAAAGTATTTCCTGATAAGTTATAGCATAAAAATTCTTAGAATGTTACTCTTAAAAGCATTGGTCCGATGTGAAACCCAATAACTTGTTACAAATGTTCATCTTCAATTGGTTGAAAATTTAAGATGTATAGCAATTGCAAAGTCATTGCAAATAATTATAGCGTTCAGAAATCTCTTGATCACACGTCGTGCTGAAATTATTTTGCTTAGATTTTCAAGTATTTCGTTACACTTGAGGTAACATAGTGATAACAGATATTATAAGAAAGTTAATACATATGCATTTCGTACCCATTTACTCGGTTGTTAATTGATCGATACAATTCTGAAGTCTTCAAAGCCTTAAGCCTAAAATAATTTTTAAGCAGACAGGAAACATCCAAATGAAATATATGGAGGTTGTTTCACGGTGCTACCCCCCCCCCCCCACCCCAACCTTTCATCTCCATCCAGAGGGCAAGGACGATATTCATATTGGTTTATCTTAGGAAATTCTAAATCAAAACCTCTCTGTTCAACTCATAACCTTATCTTAGGCTTTTAATGGGGCTAATTGCAAAACCTACTATCAATTACTATGCAACAAACGTATAAAACATGAGATGAAATCGCTGCAATACAAAACTCCACTGCCACCAATTCAAGTAAATGCCAATTTCATTCGGTCCAATTTTTTATGCATATCTCTTTGATCCTAACAGACGTCTTCAAAAAGCAAAATAGCAAAATACCAATCGAAAACCCATAGCAAACTCCTTTTTTATCACAACAAATTAATCTTCAACACCAAAAAAGCTTTAGCCTTGATTAATGTGACACCATTACATCATACTAATTTGAATGTCTTCGAAAAATTCACCTGTTGAAGTAAAATTCTAACAACCTTTCAAATCACAGGTGGTACAAATATGACACTCAAGCGCATCCGTTAATTGCCATATGTTATTAATTGAATACATTCGTTTACACCACCAACAAACCAACGCTCTTAAACATTTCAACAGTGCATGTATCACTGCCAGTCTGTGGAAAACAAATCAAATCAAATCAAAAATAACGGTCACGAGTAAAATAATCGCTCTTAGTCAAAAAGGTATTATGCATGAATGAATATATCAGCCGGTCATTGTTACCATTTCGGAGAGGAAGTACCAGACGGCCGTTTTGGTTAATAAATAGAAACACAAATTTCCCAATCAATATGGCAGTCTGATCTTACGCAAAACGCTGATTCGCAGTTTGGAGGATTTCATGTTGAATTTGCCCGAAACGTTGGGAAATGGTGTCCAATTTTCGGGGAAATGATTGTACAAATTTAAACAAATGTTGGCTTTGATGACCGCGAGGAAGTTTTGAAATCTCGAGAGGAGTATGTGAGATATGATTAACATTTCGCGTTAGTTTTTCGGTATCTGCACTTTAGATCCAATAAATTCGCGGCTTTTCGGTTGTAGTTTTATTTCCAAATGTTTCATGCATAATTTTTGTGTTTCGGAACGTGTTAATTTTTTTCTTATACATTTGCGCACGCTTCCCGGTGATCTCTCCGCAATTCAAGTAAATGATTTATCATTGGATTTGAAATCTTCATACAAAAGATTTGAAACACAATGAGATTTTGTAGTTTAATCAGCATCTTCTTCAAAAAACAACCAAATTTTCATTTTTTCTCCAACTCAGTGATAGATTTCTTCATTTTTCGCATTTTGCTTTCATATTTATAAATTTGATTCATACATTTTCACAGCTTAACAAATTTTCAACCGCTTGATACGGAATCAATTATTTCGGATGAATTTTCTTCACTGTTTTCTCAACTTTGATGGGAATTGAATGAAAAGTGTGCAAGCAATTGCCAATAAAAAGATGTTGATTCCATCCATCTCAATGATTTGTTATTTTCGGAGCATAATTAACAATTTCCAATAGCATAATTTTATTAGTAAGGAACGGAAAAGTGGATATAACTTTTCGCATCAATTCGTATTTAAACAATTTTGTGAGGCTACGATAACGCTACATTTAATTATTTAAATGGACTCTTTTTCTTATGAATTCTGTATGTAGGAAGGATTCTCTTGTTGTTTTGGATTACGGCGAATTAAAGATGAACAATTTCAATTCGGATGATGTATTGGTTCAAGTATTCACTTTATATGAGGGAAGCTTCGGATTCAAATGCATCTAATGGCTGTGTTACTGTTAGAAGTGTCGAACGCTTGACATCTTGCACTTTTCCTTTCATTAATGGATCTAAAAACAGTTTTTTGATTCATATACAGAGAAAACCAACGTCATTTTCTCTTATTTAAATTTAAAAATAAAGACTACACCAATCCTCAGTCGTTTTATAACAATAATCGCATAGACAGTTTTTGCAATCCGTCAGCATATACCAGCAGGTAATTTTCGCGGCTCGCTGACTTTAGTTGATTTTAGCTTGTACTTGTACAAAGCTCGCTTTTATAAACTAATAAATAGACAATCTAGAAGATCCCAAAAATTTGATCCCAATTCATTCATTCATTCACTATTCATTCATGAAAGTATTCACGAAACTATGACCCAATCCGAAGAATATCTATTATCTACGTACGGTGCTGAAACTTCAAACGTGCGTTGATCATATACTGATACTAGGGCCATAGCACTTGTACTCTGGAGAAGTATCACGAAAAAAGGGGATACGAATACCCCATGCAGAAAATGAAGGGTGCTTTTGCATGATAGAGAGTGTGTAAATTAAACAATGTAGCTGGGTTGAAGGAAACAACATTTCATAACAATATCAACGTAACCTTTGTTAAGCATAGCGAGTGTTTCGGGGGGCGTCTTTTCCAAATTTCCACAGCGATTTGTGTTTGCTGCAGGTTAGTCATTCACATGCACGAATCTGGAATCGCTCGAGCCAATCGACGTAACTCCATGTAAACTATATATAATTGCGTTTTTTAAACAAATCTAATAAAATATCAAGTAATGATAAAACATAAAAGTAGAAATCTAGTTCTTTTTCAAACTAGCACGCTTCTGACGGGCCAGTCCATTTTTGGATAAGAGTGACGTACATTTAGTAAGCACAACAACAATTTTCAATTTTAATGGAAAAGGAACAACTTCCTCAGTATCCGACGACAGTAATTGATTATTTTCCTCTACTATTTTATGAATAAAGTTTACCTTGTTTTCACTTTGTCGTAACATTGACGTTGTTATTGTATCTTTTCCCTTTTTTACTTCTCTTATTTGCACCAACAGTGCGTAAATTTAAAGCGGATCTAGGAAACTAGGTCAATTATACGCTCATAATGTATATGCTGCTTATGTGTTCCAATAAAATGTTATTAGCCAAGCCGTTAAATGCAACTTTCAAGAAGTAAAAAATCAAAAGCATAAGTCAAGTTTTCTTTTATCGCAACCACACAAACAGAAACCCCAAATTGTAAAAAGCTTGTGTACATATACAGTACACTTCGGGCGTGGACCGTTTTTTGGATTTGAAACAGAAAATTAACAAATATCTTTAGTTCAACTGCATCCAATTCATTGGATACATATAACGACATTTTTCAATTGAAAATTGTACTTTGTTCTTCTGAAGTGATCGTGAACCGAACTTCATTTAGTCTGTTGCCTAATCTTGCAACAACAAAAACTAACGAGATGTTTTACTGGGCAACAGAAAACGAAAGGTGATATAATTCCTCTTGTCCAAAGTAACCACATCGAAGTGTAGCTGACCACTGGAAAAAGTTGCACTTGTTCAATAATCGCCAAAAACTCCTCAGTTATATTCACAATTACTGTTTTTCCACTAAAATCAGATTCTGGTGAATCATTCCTTTTGCATCATAACTCGCACAGATCAACGATCTTTCGTCTTTCATTCGGTGTTGGAACAGCAGCAACAATCACTTGGAAGAAAGCTGGAAGGAGTAAAGTAAGTGAAACAGACACAACACTGCTTGAAAGTGAAATACTCGAGTCGTGTCTTATAAACCATGGCGTCGTCGCGTAGAAATCTAAAAAATTCGAACACTTTCGATTCTTCGAATGCTATGCGGCCTCCTTTTCGTATTGTTTAGAATTTTCACGCGATCGGGATGAATACATTTATTGCGACTATTATGTTGGCTTGCCGATACGTCTACAAGATGAAAAAACAGACTCGTCGGTGACAAACGGTGATATCAAAGAAGTTACATGCCTAACTCGTTAAGGTCACCGCAAGCAGCGAGAGTCGGTTCCTCCACGCATGCATCTGGCAATATACACATGAACAGCAGACTGTCTTCTGCTGCCATCAGATAAATCTTATAATTTATAAGGGGAAAACAGATACCTCGAATCACCGGTGAAAGTCTTTGGGAATTATTCTGAAAGGCAGCCGAACTGAACTGATGAACCATCTTCAAGCTAAAAACGATATACTAAAAGACATGGGTGATAAAGTTAGTTTTATTGCTGGTCTAATCAATACACGAATTGTGAAAGATACACACACCTTGCACGTTCGGATCCATGAGCAAGATTAATCCAGAGAACGACAAAGCAAATCAATGGAAGAATTTAGGTCGCAATGGAGATTAGACAAAGCCAGTAGTTGAATAAAAACTCACCGAATTTGCATAAAAGACCCAACGGCGGCTTAAAACGATGTCAGGCTCAACATATATTAGCATTTACGATACAGTTATTTATGTGGATGCCGATTAAAAAATCACAGTTTGCTTTGTAACTTGAATGCCTTCTACCATGCCAATCAGGGTTGGACCTTGTTCAACTGCTTCATAAACTTCCCAAAAAGATCCCTATTAATGGTATAATTTGAATGGCAGGTTAGACCCGAGGATGAATCTTACCCGAGAAACTTTCTTAGAGATTGGATGCGATTTTCTAATATTAATACACCCAAATAGTATACACCTTTAACATTGCATGACTATTCCAACAAACTGTGAAGTAAATAATATTTTCGCATCCCAGATATTTGTCGTACGTTGTATGTCGTACCCATGCCCGGTTACAAATTACTGAAGGTAGGAATTCTATTCCCGGTTTTCCCAATTGGATCGCAGTACAAGAATGTGTACAATATGTACAAATACCCTAGACGTCAAATGACAATAATCACCCGCGTTACTGTCACGTTTGGATTATGCAAGTATGGATCGAAGTATTGACCACTATCTAGCAAGCTCTTGGGTCATTAAAAGACGTTTAAATATACTCAAATGCCACCGTCCCATATAAATCACCCATGCCACCACTCATACTGCATTGTCTGGAACTGTCTTCAAAGGACTGTCTGGAGAGTTCTACGCTTTCTATGGTGGCTTTGTACTTCTTTGCTCTCGTGGCATTTTTCCGGAACTCAGTTATATGGAGTTAATCGTTCTCCAAGCCTACCCAAATTAATCAGTCTACTCAGAAACTGGACTGCATGAATTTGTGAGATACTTTAAAGATTGTGTTTTTTCAGCCAAACGCAGTATTTGGGATCACTACTGGATCGCTGCGGGTATCTCAGCAACTTGATTGTCTGCATATGAACGGATACCGATTTTATGAAAACTTCATTTATATCAATCAATTCATCAACATTATGATCGCCGTCATTGTAATTGCCGGCTGAAGGTCATGCCCCCTCATCTATGGTTCCATCCTCCTCATGACTAGGTTCAGTGTGGCTTGGACTGCTCCTGGCGGTGATAACTGGTGGCACATCCTAAGCGTAGCCTTGACAAAGCCAATGATGTTGGCTGATGTTGGCATCAAACATGATGTTCTAAGTTGAGTCACTGTACTCCGTCAAGTGGAGCTGGTCCCTTTATTGTGACCCCTTAGTGACATACACTAATCATAAATCCTTGTGATGATTTCGCTTCAAGACGTATCAGCAACCGAGAAGTCTATAAATATGTGCTCCAGATACATAAGAATATGTGTCGACCTTGCCGAATGAAAGGCATTTTGTTCGTATAGTATTAATAATGAGACCACGGGATTCCTTATTTTCCAAAGGAGACATTTGTTCCCTGCTTCTCAGATATACATCAGCTTACCTGATTGCTCTCAACAACCATGGCTTGTGCTTAGATTGACGACCTTCCCAGCAGTGTCCAGTAGGCCCAACTGGTAGTATCCCAACACAGTGTTTGGGACATTCAAAGGGGAACATGAGGAATGTCTAGCTTGCTGTTTGAGGTCGTCTTGGTCTATGCGCGGACTGGAGAACGGATCCAGGAGAACAGTGTGTACCCGACAGTATGTATGGGAATAACGTTCAACTTACACACACCACCACCTACGATAAGATAAGATCCTTGGACAGAATGTTTTGCAAGCAATCGCCTCAATACTTTTCTGAAACATTTATTCCATCAGCTGTCATTCTATATACATATTCTATGCACTTAAATGTACAATCCATGATCAACGTTATCTGAAGATAGTAAGAAAGTAATTCCTGCACTCTACAACCAATGTGTTCAAAATAACAGTGAATCACATTGAGGTCAACAAAGATTTCTTGATATAAATATTAACAAGTAGCATGTCTTAAGTAATTACAGTAATCGCGTGTGTGTAAACTATTACTCACGATAGTTGTATGCAGCGAAGACCAATGATTGACACAGCAACTACTCTTGCTGCATTCGCCTTATTTTACTATACTATTTTGTACGTAATTTGCCAAACATTTTTAAGGTGAAACCGGCCATTAAAAATATTATCGTCAAATTAGAGAACCAATGAATAAGTTGTTACCACTGTGCTAAGGTTGATACGAATACATTGAAACCACGAATTCGCATGCTTAGTAATCGAGACTACTTTCGATCCACTAATATTACGCATCAAATTTAACTGGTATGGATACTACTTCCAAGGATTTGATTATTCAAATCACAATCGGCTTGCAAAATATGTGAGATACTTTATTGATAGTAGACAATCTGCGAACATATCAATGTAGACAATGCAATAAACTTGTGGTGGTATATGGAGAAAAGAAAAACGAAATATAACATACATTAATTGAAATGTACGCACACAGTGGACACTTATTGGATGTTTGGCATATGGTTGAAGTGGATCAAGCAATTCCTTGAAGCAAAATGCTTAAAGTGAGAATAACATGTGCCCAGCAAAGTAAATCCGAATGGGATTTAAGTAAGCACATCAAATGCAAGGTTAAGTTTTTTTCTTTCTTTTCGAATAAGGTGCTCATAAATTGCACTCATGTGGATATGGTAAAATAACGGTCTGAAGATTTATCGGCTACTTACGGAACTCTCAATGTGCCGCTTGAAGGAGGCACGACACAATAGAAAAGTTAGACATTAAGTACTTAATGCCTCTTTGTAGAAAGATATTCAAACTCTAACTTAATATATTAGCTTTGAGCAGATATGAAATGGTAACAAATGATAATCAGATTGCGAAAAGATTTTTACGGATAATTTGAAGACTGGTTATTGGCTTCGAAATGAAAGTTCATTTCGTAGAAGCAAGCACCATCTACGGTTATATTCAAAAATGTAGCAATCTTTCGGAAAATATTGCAGGTGACTCTACTAATTTTCGGTTTTTCTTTCTTCCAGATGTCATGTGGAATATCAATTGTGGATAAAGCTTTAAATAAGTCGTTTTATCGACTAGGAGTATTTATAGGACGACATCCAGGATATTTTATTATAATTCCAGTATTATTAGCATTATTATGTATGACAGGGTAAGTATAGAATAAGGCAATTAATAAATTACGTGCAACGAATTTCAAGTTGAACAGTTACATATTTGTTTAGTAAATTTTCCAGCCCACTGTACCACAAATCATTCCCTGTGATCACTGTGCGTAAGCTCGATATTCGATCGTTAATAAGGTTCCCAGAAATATATCCTGATGATAGCTTTGAAACGATTTTATATTTTCAAACGATAATGGTAGTCTGATAAATATTATAAATGAACTCTAAATGGGAATTCTTCCTCTTGGGGAACAAACTGAAGTCGAGTGTGCTCAAAAAAGACTATTCACCAGGTTGTTAAATACATTTCTAGCCATATTTTCGCAAATCTCGATTATCAATGCACTCATACAAAGATGCGTACAAAATTACAACTTTGCAACATTTCTGGGCGCCTTTTAAGAATTCTTGTGGGTAAAACACTCCGCAAAATATTGTATCACTTGTTCCATATCTGAATTCTACCCCGACGGACTGTCCTCGTTGTTGATTTCTTCAAATTTTTTTTCAAACGATACCATTCATATATACCATATATTCTTAATCCTTCAATCTACACCCTGGTGCTTCGACCAGCCATCTAGATCACGCAGAACGCCTTGCAGAGCGCGGTGTGCATTATTTTTGTGGTAATTTTATTAGTTAAACAACTGTTGGTAGGCCCGAATCAACGCTGCTCATATCATCGGATCTCACCATCAGAATCACCATCCAGGATGGTTGACCATGCTTTTTTTTGGAATACTTAATTGATGCAACAGTTGCATCCTCGTAATCACTACATCAAACCGAACACACCGAGACTGGTCAGTTAGACCTGATAGTGTCAGGTTTCTTCGTAAAACAGTTCGACTTTAAGCCGGTCAGTCTTTACTGATACCATGCAGAGGCGAATCGGGGCTTAACCGCTTAACTTGATAGTCTTCAAGAGAAAATTGGCTAAATACTGCAGAAGACTTCCCGATTGGGAAGCGTGACTGATGATGTGGTACACATCCTCAACAGCGAAACTATACTACCATTCGGAAAATCTAAATCTTAAATCATCTCAGTATTTGTCATAGAAATAAATATGTATTCAGTGCTTTGTTGATAATGGATAAGAACCATATCGGCCACAAAAAAAAACCCTTTTGTTCATGTTCATGTTTCATGTATAAATATAACCCAAAAAGACGAAAAAGATCAGAATTTTTCTCAGTTTCATCGATTGTTTTCCGGGAAAAAACCAAGCTTAAGATGATCTTTTCGATCGCTCAAACTAAACCAAGTATTCAAAACAACTATCGATGCTCGGAAACACTAGGAACATGTGCACCAACATAGCTAACTTAGCCTTCTGAATCCAAAACGATAATTAAAAAACAATAATTTAAGAAACTCGAAATGAGTAAGCTTGCAAAACTAAGTCATCTTTCATCAAAGTCACATCTTTCAGTCGAAATGTTTTGTTGAAAATTTATATTTTAACTCAAAATGTTTGGGTTAAGTCTGCATTATAATGGTAATTCAATCCTCATTCTTTGAAGATTCTGTGTCCCGAATGGATGCTATTTCGTAATATTCCCAAAAAATAAGGCCTAATTATTCCATCCTCTGAAGCACACGACACTTGCAGTGGTTTGATATTCCTGTTAGAAAATCTATTTCAGTGAAAGGTGCTATACCATTTCAAAATTCAGTGCCCAAAGTGTGAAATCTCTCAACGACTACCAAGTAAAAGCCTTACATAAATCGTTATTTCAATCTGGATACTTTGATTTGACAGGGTTTTTTTTCAGATCATTCTTCAAAGTCTGCGCTATAATTTATTTGTGGTCGCTGCTCTTTTGAAGCTTTCTATAATGAACTTAACCATTCAAGTCAGTAACAAATCATATATAGGACTAAATTTTTTAGTCAGCTTGATAAAGTCAACCAGCTTTATCAAAGATTGAAAAAACAATAAGCACAACAACATATTGTAAAAAATTTTAAAAACAAATTATCAAATCGGTTACTATAACAATTATTCAAATTCTATTTCCAGCTATCAACAACTTAAATACGAAATAGATCCAGAATATCTTTTTTCGCCGATTCGAGGTGAAGGCAAAACAGAACGAGCCATTGTAGAAAGTTACTTTAAAGTCAATTACACACATAGATTTAATGTAGGCAGAATAACAAGACCAGGTGAGTTTACTGACGCGAAGAAACTAAACCTCAAGAGTGCATCATAGCGAATGCATTTGCGAAGGCCAATTTAACAGCTTTCCATGGCTTTTGTTGGAATTAAACTTGATTATTTCATTTATTCGATTTTCAAGCTATTACCACAGATGAAACTTAAATTTTAAGACATTAAGCCGACTGATAGTTTCGTAATTTATACGAAAAATGCAGTCACTTTATCCTTGTCAATCCTAGCTCGTATGTTAATAGTTTCATTTCTTCTGAACATAGTGTTAAGTGAATGTTTTCCGCAGATAACAAATACATTTCGATATGCAACTACCCACCTAATATGCATACTCCATGTCACATTGGGTATTGGATATACCCTCAAGTCTCATATGATTCGAAAAATGTTTCATAAGTGCTATTTTATTCGTCAGAGCCATATAGTCAAATGAAAGTATGTCAAATTAATTTTAATTGTGATTTTGGGGTATAGTTCCTGGAAGTGGACAACTATTATACGAGTGTGTTGTGTATTAATGTACTTAAATACTTGTAGATGTCAAAAGAGGGTATTACACCACTGTAAATTTTATTGTTAATGATTTGTTACATGTTGTTTGTTACAATGTGTCTTAAAGCGGTGCTCTATAAATAAAATATACGGTTTATTTTTATAAAAGATATTGAAGATGCTCTTGATCGAGGCATGAAATTTAATCCGAAGTTTCAGTTGTTTGGCTTTATTTTTAAGGTGGGTGATAGGATGTCAAATGGGTCAAAAAGTTCGCGGAATAGACAGTAAAGAGTGAGAAGTAACACTTAAAATTATCTTTCTTACATGTTGAAATCTCGCTTAATTTTAATACATTCATAAGATTTACTCGTTATTTTATTTACATTTTCGAAAAATGGTTCAAACTTTGATGGCGAAATTAGGTCAAAATTGCGGTCTACTCTTCTTACTGCTGAAAAATTCGCTCCCACGGCACTTTATCATATTGTCGGGAATAGATAATCCCGACTGTGGAGAAAATCTGGGCTTGTGGAGAATACTCTAAGATTCCAAAGCCACTAGTTGCACAGCAGCCTTCCATATGGTCAATCAAATTGGTCTATTCGACCCTGCAGCTTGAAATTGTGATTTACAAATCTATCAAAGTAGCTGGACACAGTGGAAAACACATTTGCATTTTATTGAACCTGATAGTTTTCTTTATTTATAACATCGTGAACAGTTTAAATGAGAAATGATTAGTTCCTGGTTTCGTTGCGTAAACAAAACTCTTTCTATCTCCCCAATTATCGCAAAACATTTAATATTGTAACAAATATCAATTTGGCACCCGTAAAGAGCAAATACATTGGAACTTGAATCTCAAAGCACATTCAGTCAGAAAATCACATCAATATGCAAAAAAGTTCACATCTTGTTAAATCCTTATTTGTGTCACTCGTTTCCCACGTATGTCTCAAGAATATGAAGTTGAAGTTTATACTATGAGATTATTTAATAATTCCCCCCAAAATGTTTCTACATTTGCCCACCAAAAACTAGTCATTCATGTTTTGTAAGGACTTTCTATGGTCACTAAATTCTATACTTAATTTTAATTTCTGCAGCAGAAAGAAAGAACAGCAGTTTGATTTTACTTATATTTTATCGGAGGAAGCGACAAATAAAATCAATTATTTTCATTATGGTCGTGTATGCCTCTCATTATTATTTCATAAGTCTGCTTGCAAAATTAACCAGACAATCAGAGCACATTGTCATGGCAAATTAAATAAACAATTGACCTGACAATTAAAATTGTGTCTTAAATTTTTTCTTAACGCATATCTTAATTATTGCGCAATTATTCACACATGTCAGCTTCCGCGAAGAACTTTGTCACTTCTTGGTCACGGTCAATTATCTTCTTGCCAGATTGCATCTCTTTAATCTCTTTCAGAGACATCGCGTAAAGACTAAACTTTATGTTTTCGCAACAATATACAGTGAACGAAAAGAATCATAGCACCATAATGATTGTGAGCGGAATGACTAAATTGGCGTTGTATTTAAAAGAAAAGAAACATAAATATGCGTGTTCTATTTTGGCTCAAAATAATTACAATCTATTCATCAAATTGAATCGACATTCATAAGCAGTCCTAAAATTTCTGAAGTCAGCTAATTCTGCTTTTATTTATCCTTCCTTTTATATTGCATTATACTGTTTCAGTTTGTTTGACAATGTTATGTTTAACAGTCGTCCTCTGATCTTAAGTTCCAACCTTATTATTGACAGTGGAACTTTATTCAAACTTCTCAAGCTTAGCGACTTTGTTCTTCAGATTTTTTTCATTTTACCCCGCAAGAATTAAACAATATTCACGCCTAACTTTCAGCTTATCGCATCTTAAATTACATCTTAACCGTTTACTTCACTGATACATACTAGATTATTGTTCAAGTGAAAGCTAGGAAAAATCTTTGTACAAACAA
Source organism: Stratiomys singularior (assembly GCA_954870665.1). Taxonomy (NCBI): domain Eukaryota; kingdom Metazoa; phylum Arthropoda; class Insecta; order Diptera; family Stratiomyidae; genus Stratiomys; species Stratiomys singularior. The sequence goes on along the minus strand of OX940881.1, from coordinate 2,766,259 downwards.
GGCCGATTAAAGCAAGTGTAAACCGCAGTCACTACAATCATATCTCTTTGAAACGGTTCAAAAGTATTCAATCCAATAAACTGTTTATACCTGTAAAACCTAAGCATCATGTCGAATAGCATGAAGGAGCCGGTTGCACTCCATGCCATGGTATTTCATGGTATGATGCATCTAAAACTGGATCCTATACTTAATAAATATTGCCAAGAAATCTTTTACGAATTACCGTCATTACAGATTATGCCTCATTTTATATTGGTCAGTAGTGTGGTACTGATACCAGTTACTGTGCCCAAAAGAGCATAACGATATAACCGTTATACCGATCTCTTGATTACTGGATCCAAAGTTGCATAATCGGGCAATGTTTGACAAATTAGGTGAAAGAATATCTCTATTGGCTGAGTACAACACCTTGAGAGAATGAACATAAGTTTCAAGAATGGTTGGCGATCGATTGCCTAAGACAGATGTCATAAAAATATGTTGCAATGTTTATTAGCAAATCGTGAAATGCCAAACCGCAACTGACGAGTCTGGCTATAGTTCAAATAGATTTAATATCGCAATATTGGCAGTATGCGGTCATACAATTTTGTTTGGAAGTACCATTAAAAACCAGCCACAAAAATACTCACGCTTTCGGTTAGGATACAATGGTATCGAAGTACTTGATCCTATTCCAGGTCCTAACTTATTACAGACGCGCTTCCGATTGTCTGGGCCCCTCGAGACACGTTCTCCAGGTTTGAAGTACGTCAGCAATGAGGTATCTTCGCTGCCAGATATAAAACCCCGATTCATTGACTTTCAACAGGATTTCCGGCTGATAATAACAAAAGGCTGGGCCTAAAGATAGCTAAACTTCTGCTCATATTCATAGCACACTACCAAGCCATTACAATCTAGCATGTTTATGATCCTTGAATTTTCAAATAGTTTGTGCAGTTTAATTTAGTATGTTAGTCACTTTTTATTTGGTTTTTATTTCGCTCCTAATATTTGCTCCAAATAGCATATTCAGAGCTTAGTTTTCCCGGCCTTCAACACTGTCAAAGTTGGTAAGCGAACTGTGCACAGTTTGTCAAACAAACAAATTGATTCCAAACAGTAATATTTCCAAAAAATACAAAATACCTCTTTTAAATTTTTTTAGTATGCTTTTGTAATGTTTTCTACTTTAAAACTTCGCTTAATTTTGAGTTTCGCTAACAAGAAGTCAGGAGAAGAATGGTCGAATGAACAGAAGGAAAACAGGGGTCAATTCTTACGTCAAAAACACACGACTCTTACGACTCGATAATTGTCATCAGAAATATGCCCGTCACCGTGTATCGTTCTGCCCTTCTGAGACGAATGGTGTCCTTCAAAGTTTGAAGAAACGCAACTTCCTATAGGCACGCCTTTCTCATTAGGTTTGATTGAATTAAAAAAAACCCAAAATACTCAAATTTAAAATTTCTCATCATCAGAGATAGCGTTTACGGGAAGATTTATGGTTGGGTGATATGGCACCCATTCTGGCTCATATGCAAATCTCAAGTTCATCCCTGTCCTGAAACTGACCACTTGTCGAATTGGAGGTCGTAAATGGAGTAAAATTACTAACCATTTGGAATGAATTACGTTTTGAGTAGAAGGAAAATTTATCAATTCTTCATCGAACGACTGGAGAAATTTTGAAATTTTCAATTACGTAAGTCCTCAAGCAAACGAGTGGAAACCTTCACTTAAAGCTGCCAAAACCTCTACTGGAAAACTCTTTCGTTGTAATCTACAAAAATATCTGATTCAGACACTTTACCAATTGCCAACATGACTCAGCGGTCGAGTTCATTATGTCGGTGATTATGAATGAGGTGTTGAAACCACTTGTCGGTTAGTGTCTACTAACGTCAACATTTTTAAAAATTTAGTAATTTTCTACTTGTTTTTGGTGAGTTATAAATTATTTTATTTGTTTCCGGTGAGTTTCAGTTCATGTCTTTGATTAATTCCACCGATTTCCGTTGTTGCATTGTAATATAATGCTACTGTTTCGGTGAATTCCGTTTGGATCAGTTAAAACATATTTTAAAATCTTATTCGGATAAAATAGGATGACGACGTCTAGGCAAAACAATATGCTTTAAACATACACTTACTGTCATTATACTATTGTGTCAGCTTATTTGTAGACGCCTCAGCAGAGATTTTTTTCGATCAGAGTAAAAACTACTGGAACTTTGAGTCCATGAAAAAGGTAATCGTTGTAGTTCAACTGTATAAGTTGGTGCTTTGCAACAAATTGTTGCATATACTCAATATACTCTTAGAAAAAATACTCAGAAAATATAATAATACTAAACTTTTTGGCTTGAGTACAATCAGCTCTTTGGTCTTTTCCTTTAACTGATCAAAGATCTTCAGCTTGGTTCAGGTTGGTTCGGCTTGACAAGGAGATGTTTTATGCAGCTTTAAAGGCTCTGTTTCAATGATTTGGCCAAATCCATATTTTGTTACCTTTTCAAGTCCAGCTGAGCGAAACTATTTTCTGACAACTTCTTGAATTTTTTTGGCAAAAGTAATGAATTGAGCATCACTGGTAACGTTTGATCGTTTCGCAAAACCATTTAGTTGGCATAAATTTTGCAATAATTGCGTGGTTACCACATTAAAGTCTATTGTTCACAATTAACATGTTAAGTTTAAATTTTGTTTGCATCTCATTATTTTCGTACGTGACAAACGTCATACATAGCTACCTACGAAACACACTGAAGCAATTGCAAGCGCTATTACAAACCACTACGTTTTCTGCATTTCAATCATTCTAACCAATGCAAAAGAACTAGCGCCAGTTTTTAATTCAATATGTTACGACAGCATATCAACCTGGTCCGAACAATTTTTCATTTTTAAATTTCGATTACAAATTTCGATACAACTAATTCAGTTGGCAATCAGTATCTGGAGTTGAGATAATTTTCTAAATTTCAAAATAATAACGTTAAAGCAGACCTCACAACGTTCTCTTGTCCAAAGACAATTTAACCATCAAGAAAGTTGTCTTGCTTATGCATTTAAATGGATGCAGACATTATTGCAAACATTTTAATTCAACATACATGGTTGTAATCGATTGGATTTATGTATGTTTGATTCACCTCGAATCGACCGTGAGTTTAGTTCATTGGTATGGTATGAAAATATGCTCCGACTATTAACGCTCATAACTAAAATTTTTTCCTTGCGGCTGCTCAATAAGCTCAAATAAATCAGTGTTCACCAGCACATTTATTTTTGGCCATTGGAAAATTTGAGAACAGTCAAGGTGCTTAATTGACTGCGCCCCAAGTGCAATGTGAAGGTTTCCGCAACAGCATGACTAGTGGTATAAAGTACTTATACGAATTTGATATGTGTACATATTTCGGTACGTCAATAATGGAAAGCATAAATCAGCAACAAGTGTAATTGCTTCCATAAAACAAAGTTGAATAACAACATCGGCCAAAAATTTACTAGTATACACGGCACAGCTGTTATCTAGCGGCATACCAATGTTACCTTGTCGCGAATATGTGCCAGGTGCTAACGGCAAGGTGTTGACATTTCTTCAACCATATACGAGTACTTCAGTTATCGGCTTGAAGTTGATGTTGATGGAAGACACTATTGCTATAGTAACAAGCATTGATAAAGCACGTAATGCACAGCTCATAACTTTCGCTATTGCAACGTACTCTAGATTTTCTTGTTTCACTTTCTATACAAAAATGAAGCAGTCTTCAGTGGTAACGAATGTGGCAACCGAAAAAAGTTATGTTTTGTATCTCTAAGCACTTGCTGTGGTTCAAAACACTGTTTGAGGTTTGAAAGTATGAATCAATGAAGAAAATATTTCCTCCTACCTGAATTGATGGTGTAAGTATTTCACATTACAATTTCATACTATTTAAAAGAGGTTATTTGAAAAATTCTGGGAATTTAGCCGTAAGCTCGAGCCACGTCGTAGAAGGTGTTGGCTTTTGCAAGCCATTAAACAATTGCTCCTCGTGTACAGAACTGACCACTTCCGGAACGCGGGTTTCTATCCAAATAGCTGGAAGCAACATCTTTTGAAGCCACAGCTACATGTTAGCTGGCCCACTGCCCCGCCGATGAGAAATCATTTATTATTAAATAAAGATATTCGACCAAGTATTTTCTTTTTAAATCGGTTGGCCGATCATGTTTTTTTATGGTTTTATGGGGTTTCTGGCTTTTCTTCGGCTTTTCTTCGATTTCTCTATAACATGATTCCCGAATAATAAAGAAAACTCCATAACGATTTTATTACATTATCAGAGTAGTGACTGCGTTTTCCGCTTTCGCACAATTTCACTTTTGTCATACATTATTCGATTACCTATTCACATTTACTGCTTCATTGATAGTATCCAATTGTTCGATGAAATTTTCAGTCAACATTATGTCAGGAAAAGGTTTTCGGATTTTGAGGGACACAAAGAAATCGCACTGTCAAAATCCACCCTTTTGACCAAAGAACTAAGCCAGAAATCCTTTGAAACAATTCTTCATGCTTGTATTCATTCTACACTATGTGGTTCGCGTGTGTCGTAGGAGTTCCCTTTTTAATTGGACGAAAGAGGAAGATAATTGCATGAGTAAGAAATGTTCCTTGCTCGACGCCTCCGGCCATTTAATTAAAACCCTTTTTCGTAGAGAAAAATAGTCTTCAGGCGTTCATTTATAAAGATGACGTCTATTAAAAATGAAACCAATTTGCGATAATCACACGACGCCAACGTAATTTGGCATGACGACCTACATGTACATTGAAAATAACAAACTTACAAATCAATGACAAGTCTTAGAAATGTCTTTATTTTCAACTAGTCACATAAGGGGGAAAGCTGAGTATATGTAGAACTTCATCCGTAGGGTAGACACGCTCAAGCCATTCAAATATACCTTTCTTGGTTGTGAGGGTAGCTGAAACAAAAGATACCACCTTGTTTCATTTACCAAGCATCTTCAGCAAACCTTTGTAGGAGACTTTCACCAGAAAATGCTGAGCGTAGGGCTTTAGTCGACACTTTATGGGACCCGTATCTTGTCTCAACCGTGGTGCATATCAAGGATCAGACTGTGATTCCTCAGGTAATTTCCAAGTATCCGCTTTGGAAATTCTGATGGACGGTCACACATACTCCCGTGTCAACTTTCGAATCCTTAACAGCGTACACATCGCTCAGCAGCACCAAAAAATCAGTGCAGATTACCGTCTGGACCTGAAAGCTTTTTAACTGTATAGAAAGAGCTGGAAGTTCCATTTTGGCATACCGCCGTATTGCCTTCGTACTATTTGAGCCTTTTGTAATCCTATGGCTATCGACCGCTTCCCGCTTTGTACGTCCTCTACCCTCAGATGCTCATCAATAAAGATGTGCTCTTTTAAGAAGGGTTCCAACTCGTGATCAGAAATGGCTCATCAAGGACATTAACTTGGACATTATGGTGGCATTCTCTTTTCAAAGTACTTTTTTGGCATAGTAAGTTTATTCGAAGGCTAGCCGCAAACACTAAATCCTTTTTCTTAAAACTATACCTTACCATTCGGTTAATTCTACTGGCCCCCACTGGTAATCAATTTATCCGTTAGAACCTCAAAGGAATCAATGAACCAATCAAGCAATATCAAAATAATTCAATAAAAAGTTCACCAACAAGAAAAACACCAACAACATGTTGACCGACATTATTCAAAGATGGGAACATTGATAACTTTCCATACAAATTTTTATTGCATAATGGCTTTCGTTTAATCAACTCTAATTCAGCATTGATGATTTTCATCAAGTGCCCACCAACAATCATAACACAAATACTCATAGAGCATCATCCATAATAGACAAGTGACTGTTGTTTTATTTGGCTTATTTGCGTCTTTGGCCTATCAATCCTAGCATTAATATTGCGTTTCAGTACGAAATTCATTATGCTGGTGAAACAATCCGAGCACACATTTCAGATAATGAAACAGATATAGACTTAACTAATCATAATTGTTAACAATAACTATTGCAGGTGGAGGTGAATATATATATCTTTCTTTTTTTTGATTTGCTAGCAGGTGAATAAGTTTAAGAAAAACTTACTAGGCATGTTATGCATTGTACATGCCTGTGTATTAACGCTCTGATTTAAATTGCTGATTCAGGAAATGAATTTATTTAACATTCAACAATTGAGATTCGGTTCTCTATTCGATATTTTTTACATGAGTTATAAATATTTTGAAAGGTCTTACGGTTTTACAGAGTCAGACAATAAGTCGTGATACAACACGAGTACGATGTAGCTGATAGGCTCCCGTATCACGCATATGACGAAAATCCCAGGTTATTCGTAACTCCGTGAGGGTAATATATTTTCAAATGACGACAAAAACTCGAGACTTCAGTGGAGTATAAGATGTCTGCATATTTGAAGCCTATGGGGTCCATAAAACACAGTTTGATGTCGCAGAACACGCACAGCCAAGGAAGTATGGAGACAGAAAATGGTCTCAGTACATTCCTGATAGTTTTTAAGCCCCGTCGAGTAGGGCTGAACGATCAAGAGTAGCGCAGATGACCCTTCCATCGGCTAAGACCCTATTTGAGTTATCACGCGAGCGAGGAATATAAGCTTTTATTTTCCGCAACATGAAAAGGCCGATATATTTTACTCAGCTGACATTAAATTTTTTGAAAAAATCGACTGACAAAGGGGAATCAGGCTACTTCCCATAAGGATTGGGAAGGAATCTGAAATGCAAACAAGCAAAGTATACAGTCAGACTTAAACAATCCAGCATTACCTAGCTACAGTTTTGCAGTTTTGTCAAATTGTCTAATTTTTCTGAAAACCACAACATGAAGATAATGAGTGGAAAAATCCGATCATCAAGAAGAACGAAATACTAAACTTTTGCGGCAACGTCTTAAGTTTCATAACAAGAGAGGAAAGGACGAAGTTAAAATGATTTAAGCTGCACCGAGATCCTCCGGCTTCCTTACGATATGCCACTATTGTTTCAGTGTATTGCAATTCGAAACTGTTCAGTTGTTCATGGTTTTTCGATCGTGAACAACAACCATCAAACTAAATGAGGAGATGAATAGGTTTATATTCTGATGAATTATGAGGTGAATATGAAGAAGCAACACATGTTTCTATGACTAAGTTGAATCGATTGGGTAATTTGATAAGATTCTGCCTTGAGCTTGATTGTTGATTATTGCCCGTAAAGAGTTTTTACGAGGCATATTTAATGTTTATTGACCACCATAAATCAAAACCACAGACGAGCACGACCTACTAAATAATTAGTAACATATGCATGCAATATTGCCAGTATTGGAAACTACGCAACATGTTATCAAATGCATATTCTAATATTTGAATCCATTAAACGAATTATAATTGAAATTTTAAAGCAAACTTTATTACAGTATGATTCATGGCATAAAATTGACAGGAAATATTTTATAGAACTTTTGTCGTAGACCACGATTTGTTTAACCAATATATTTCGAAAAAGGGAACAAAATAACCATATGATATAATTCCTGTAGCAGTCGAACTCCACCTTACTTAATGGTATCTACCAGCACAAGAATATAAATCCCCGGAGAATTCGTGTAAAATAATGTATCAACATTGATACGAAACTCGTGGAATTACTGTATGCAATTTATTGACCCCAATACAATATTGGATGCTGTAATCGATTCCCATTTCATAGCCCCTACTCCATGCTGTTATCATTCGTCCGAATGAGCTTTAAAAACTTTCACCATAAATAGGTCTGTGGAATGCATGCATGTATTGCAAAGTGTAATGTTTGATAAATTTCATACGTTTATTACTTAAACAAGTAAACGACACACGCTTATATACTGCATTCATTCATTACGAGTTATTCATCCCAGCTGCTAGTATGTTACCCAGTTGTTTGCTGCATCAACGGGGTAACATACTGGCAACCAGCATCGAACAAGTGTGTTATAAGGTAAACAGGCAACATGCATCCTAACAACCAGTCGCAAAAGATGTTGATTATCTCAGCACGGAAGTATTTCTTCAGTATAGCTCACGTGGTAACATGGTTGAATTTTTCTATTGCGTTCGCAACATCTAATCCCAACGAAAAAATCAATTCGCGTCTTCTTCGCATGAGTGCGATACCACCTTCGATACGCTCAGTTCAATTGCTGCTGCCCGTCACTAACTCTTACTCTTCAAAGTCTTAGTGATGGTGGACCGGCGAAGAGTGTTGTAATACTCGCAACAATATGTGCCTAAGAAATAAGGTAAACCATCGCGGTCAATTGTTATACAATAGAGTTGAGTAGAGTACCCGAATGCCGAAAATCCGCAAAAATCATCATCAATTGCATAATAACGCTAATTGTTCATGTATCTTACAACAGAAAAATTGAATGCAATCCAGGTAGAAGTGCGAAAAGCTGAGGTGGAGTAACAAGCTTTGAGGATTTATCAAATTGCTTATAACTTTTTTCCTTTAATCATTCCAGTTCCGTTTCGTTCGGACACCCATTGGCTATAAACTTATTTGCAAAAGTATCAGTTGCAATTGGAACGCGACCGAAGCTCACGAAAAGGATTGGCCAACTTTGGAAACTTGCTGTGAATATTTATTTGATTTGCACATGTTAAACTAAAATGATATAGGTTGTTTAGAAACAAACAATTGTCTCATCAAGTAGCTGAAAGACTTACGCATTGACCTCACGTATTCAGGTCTGCCAGTTCCTCAATTTATGATGCTTGCCAAAAATATTTGTAATCTGGCATGGTAGCTTTGGAAACTCTAGCATTGAATATAAAGGTATTGGATTTCGGTAGGAATGTTCAAGGCGTGCAAATAATTGATAAAAAGCCAGACTAGCAAGATTCCAACTCATATAAACTATATGATCCATTTATTCACTGAAAAATCATGGACTCTAGTATTTGTTGATAATACTATTACATTGCTTATAATTTTGACTTCGAAGTATTGACGTTTGAAAAAAGGGGGTTATAAAGTGTTTCTATGACATTCTGCTTGTCGTTTCTAGGTCTTGTGGACTGTCCTGTGAAGGACGTGGACTATCCTCCAACTTAAGAACTTAAGAATGCGCATTTTTGATCGCACGTAGCTCTTCCCAATGTTAAAAGGTGCTGATGTTGCCATTTCTGATGCTGATGCTCTACTTGCGTGCAATCTGTCTTCTATTCTATTCTTCTCAATTGCTTTTAAATAACAAAGTATTGTCGGAATAGTAACACAAAACAATGCCGATTGTCTATTGCCAATGCACGGTTCGAATCAAATGAATTTACTGCTTCTGAGGCTATAGTAGATTAGCGAAAGCAAACTATTTGATAGCTTGCACTCAGGTCCCCGGCGTGGTTCATTTCGAAAACCGAAATTCTTGGGTCAGAGTTTTCAAACCATTCAAACCATTGGCGTACTGCACTTTCACTAGCCACACCCTTGCCATGTACGTCGGTAACATTTTCACTATTTCCGCGACGAAAAACATTTTCGAAATTAATGCGAATTATAACTAATCATCGATTAAAGAATTTCGAGAGGAAAAAATCAACCTCCAGTGATAATACGAATAATTACTAAAAGGATGCTCACCTGACAATCTAATGGCGTACCCTTTCAGAATGCAAATGAAAAATAGGGTCAATGGAAGTTATTTACTTACTATTTGCTTATTTGCCACAATATATTAGAGTCTAATGTAAATGAGTTTGATAATTGTAGAACAAAAAGTACTATTCAATCATTGTTTAGTATAACCTTAATAGCCTGATCAGATCATATGAAAGGGAAAGGACAAAAACATACATTTAATGTTACCTAATAAAATGTTTTTATACCAATTAATGATAATACGAGTATGTAATGTAGTTTGTCATTTTTGAACTTCTTTCTCCTCATGACAGGTCGATTTGGTCGAGTGATAATTACAACAAAAGATGGCAATGCAAACATGTTGCGAAAAGAAGTTTTCCAGGAGCTACGAATTCTGGATAGCTTAATTCAAAACTCTACCGTCAATTTCGATGGAGAATCATATTCGTATCGTGATATTTGCGCTCGATGGGAAAATGAATGTTTTTCCAATGATATTCTGAATCTCGACTACATAATCGATGATGTAAGTATTCAATTGAACTTATAAAATATTTGTAAGATAGAAAATAATATAGTGCACGACAAACCGTTGCTATGAAATAATTGCACATTGACTTGAAAATTGATGAAATTATTTCATAATAAACTTCAACTTTCTTGCAATAAGTGCTAATGGGCATTTCATCACCTTCACCCAAAGTTGAAGCATATGAACAAGAAGACTTTCATTATCACCTTAATGATTCGTGTTTAATATGAGATCAAGGGTCTCACATTCGAAACTTGGACTTTGTGGACACACAGGTGGTAATTAAAAGTGCAATTTAAAATATATTTGAAATTAATGTTGAAGTAGATCTATCTACTGATCAATTAGTTACACCAGGAACTAATCAATTTCCCCTGCACAACTATTTGTTATTGTAAGTAAATTATTCTACAAATATGGGATACTGTCCATCCGGTTATAAATTCTATAAATGATTCTTAATTTTCGAAACCTGCTCCGATAAAAATTACCATATGTGCATTAACTTCACTCTAACAAAACCAGGATTATCAGGAGTAGGTAACTAACTAAGGATTAGCAATCATGCCTAATTGTACTGTTGTTTGTAAAAACGTTAAAAAAAAATTATTTTTTAAAAAACTATTGGAGTAGTCTGAAAAAAGCGAAACTTTAATGTCAGAAACGGTTAATTAGCAAACAATAAAAAATCGTCAAAAAATTATCTTTGAATCTGATTTTATAAAAGTCTTCTTCTCCTTTTAAAAATGAGTGATATGATTTTTAGGGGTAAGATGTCCATTAGGGAGTTACAATATACGACATCGGCTGTAAGCTGACATAAGCAAAATTTACAACTTTATCATCATTATTTTCACATTTGTGAGCCGGCCCAATTATCTGACTAACCCCGTAAAAGTTTTATTGCGATCCAAATAGCATTTTGTGCAAAGCATGGTCGTAATTCCATTTCATCTATACTCGTTATTAGGTGTGTGATTGAGAAATACAATGATTAGAAACAAATATTATTACATCGTCATGTCCGTAGTGAAAAGAATACCGCTTCCTTGAATGATGAGAAGTCTCTATTTGCGGTTTTGTGGAGAGCTTTTTGCCAAATTTTCCGACAGGATCATGGCCTGCGTCCGTATAAGTTGATATAGGCACAATAATTTAAGTGAAACAACAATCATTACCGTCATGAGAGCGCATGATATACCCTCGAATAGATGAATCAACATCCAGTTCAGAATAACCACTATCTATTGATGATGCATTTATTTTCAACAAGCCAGGACAACTTGCTGCCAATGTTCGACACAACCCTAGCATATAAAACAGACCTTATGCAGACCTAGTATATTTGGAACGTTGTTCTTTAACGTGTACATCTGGCCTTAAAACTTGCCAAGAAAAACATCTTGTGAGAGGGTTGTATTCCCACATTTACTTGGGCTGATTTATTACCGTGTTTTCAAAATTCATTCCTCCAAATTAAAGGACTTCAAGTATGCTCGAAGTTTGTTGTTCTGGATGAAATATAAAATGGGAGTCAATTATCAAAATGAAACATTTTTTAATGCGGGTCGCACACTCTTGCGATTAACCAAAAAGCACTAACCAAAGCACACTATTCACAATAAAACTATAAACTCTCACCTGCTGCCTGGTCGCAGGTGAGGTGATCACTTAGAATTGTATTCAGTGCGTTCTCTTTTGAGGGTGGTCTAATTAGTTGATTCCATGGATTTTTATCTGCTATTACCGCATATCATTTCTCTTCTTCTTCTCTTCTGGGTGTTTTTAGATTTTTCCACGTTACTTTTGATACTCCCCCAGATCTCTCCTGTTTCAATTATTGCTTGCGATAGTAAAGATTGCAATCAAATATTTTTAGTTTTATAGAAGTAAGAACGCAATTTCATTATTTCTTAGTACGTTTTTGGGAAAGAAACTCAAATGAAATTGTGAACTTTTCTTTACCCTATATGCAAACAAGTTTTTTAATTTAAAGTCTGAAGTTTTTTCAACGCAGGCATAATACAAGAAACATAATTATTTTAACCTCCCCACCGTAAATGCTAGTAAACGAAAAGTGTTATTCCCTTTCAGATCGAAACGGGTGAGCTTAACCTTACATTTCCCATTATGTTTAATCCAGTGACGTGGGATGCACACGCGTTTCCTGTATTCTTTGGCGGTACAATACTTTCCGAAGACAACACAGTGGTTAGTGTTCCTGCTATTCAACTTGTTTACTTCGTTACAGCGGATACCAAGCGGCAAGACACCAGGTATGTTCCTTTTCGAAAGTAACACAAATAAACTCCGAATATATCGTTTTCTATTATCGCATATGTAAAATTGGTTTTTATTTCCAGAGGTGCTGCCTGGGAAGAAAACTTTCTTGAAGTTGTTGGCGAAGCCGAGGATACAGGTTATTTTAAACATATATCGATAGCGCGGTTTGCCTCAAAAACACTTGATCATGAATTGGAGAAAAATACAAAAACAGTTGTGCCATATTTCGGTTCCACATTCATTTTGATGGCGATATTCAGGTGAGCAAGTCTTATGTCCACCTTATCTTACACATACGTGACACGGGCATTCGTTAAAAAATTTCCACATATTAAATACTTTAGCATCGATGACTAATATGAAAGTTCACACTGATCTCGAAAGTGTTCAACGTGAACCGTCTTACAAAATATGTTAATTAATTTTAAGTTAAATCAAGATTTAAGTTATTCTACACCATAAGTGACCTCCAAAAGTTGTGCATCGATAGATTTCTTGATATTGGTCCATACGTGGTGTAGGATATGTAAATATTAAAATAACCCGAAACGGCTTCCAATTAACCTATTTTCTTAATTGATGCGATATCGTCTACTTTTTTAAATGTCAGGTTTCTTCTACTTTCAGTGTGGTAACATGCATGATGGGCGATGCAGTTCGTTCCAAGCCCTGGCTTGGGCTTTTGGGCAATATTTCTGCAGCAATGGCAACAATGGCAGCATTTGGTCTTGCCATGTACCTGGGAATCGAGTTTATCGGCATCAACTTAGCTGCGCCATTCCTTATGATCGGTAAGTGTAACAATATGCTGCAATTGAAGACATTACCTAAAAACTCGGTGTTTCACCTTCTGCACCTCTCACTATATTGCTTCGCTTGGTAAAAGCATTTACACAATCAACAAATATCAAACATGCTAACAATTAATTAACTTTGAATAAACTTTAGAACTTATGTAATGAAATGATGAAAACTTGCAATTGCATGAATTATTATCAATGAGAAAAATTTATTATGATTATTGTTGGAAGTTCGCTGGCACCACTCTGGTCTTTCTTAGATGAAGTTGGTTATAATGCCATCCACCTTTGTATGTCATACTGTTCAGAAAAACTCCATCGAGGTTCATTAGGCTCAGGTGAATGCGTAAGCACTCATTCAATGCAGATGTGAGTGCGCTTTAATAATGAAATCAGCTGCTGGACGGATAAGGCAAATGCAAATGAAACGACTTCTTCGTGATAGATTTAATTTGATATTTCATCAAATGGTCCAAGAGATGTATCAACTAATAATGAATTGTACTCGTATACAGTCCCAATCGTTTGAAACAGAACAGCATTTGGATTTTTTTTAACTTCTATCCAAGGTACTACTGTTTCTTAGAATACATAGCACGTTTGCTATCGCCTTTAAAACTGTCTCATAATCCCATTAACGTCACACAAAACGAAATAAGTAAATAAAAATAAGTCAGTCAAAATAAAAGGAACGCTGAACAATTACGTCATTGTCTTTAAACAATATTACTTATAGTTAGTATTGAACTTCATTGACACAAGTTCAATCTTTTCAATGAAGTGAATACAAAGATGCAACAATTTAGTATGCGAATTTGCAAATCGTGATCAGATTTCGTAATGTGACTTTCAATGAGTAATGATTTAACCATTGTAGGTGTCTCATAATTTGCTTTCTACTTTTTGTAATTTTATATTTTGTTATCTTCTTTTTTTTAAGAAATTTGTATGTTGATATCTAGAAAAGCATTGGCAATAAATGATTGCAATTCATTAACTTACCTTAATCTGTGAATTTCCCGGCACGCATTCCTCAAGTAGTTAAATGAAAAACAAATATATTCGGAATTAATGCGATGCCAGCCGAGGTCAAGTAGAGAAAGTCCTTAAACGTTCCACACCGTTCCAAAGTTGAGGACATTAAATTAATTTAATTGGCTTTTCGTGGATTTGACGACTATTAACATTTTTAAATGTTTTTTTGATCAATCTGTTCAGTATTCAATCAAATTTCGGAATTGTCCACAGCGGAAAATAATAATACTGTCATTCTAATCTTTATGGTGTTATAGACAACTGATAATGTTAGACATAACGAAGTCAATCAAACCCTCAGTGAGATAGTTGGATCTTATTACTCAAGTTATAACCTGAGAATGGACTTGCCACGACTATGTACTATTGAAACGCTATAGATATATGGCTTACGGTGCGATTGGATTGATAGTAAATATCAGAGATTATCGGCAGTGACGAAAGAATGAATAGAAATAATAAAACCGACGCAGAAGAAGGCTCCCTCTAAGCACATAGTCCTACTATACGGGGTCAAACCTCGATCTGAGATCATAAGAAGTAAGAAGTCATCTCAATCAAGGGTAAATGAGAATGAATCGCTATCGCTAGGTTTTTACTTTTTTCACATAAATTTGCTATTGCTATATCTTAAATTTTAGCACATCAATGAAAACTCATATTCACTTCTTTCTTTCAGGAATCGGAATAGATGACACATTCGTTATGTTGGCAGCTTGGCGTCGCACACCATCTAAAATGTCAGTACCTGAAAGGATGGGGTGCACATTGTCCGAAGCAGCAGTTTCAATTACAATAACATCAGTTACAGATATGGTATCATTTTGGATTGGTGTACTCAGTCCGTTTCCTTCAGTTCAAATATTTTGTACGTATTCTGGATTCGCCGTATGTTTCACATATTTGTGGCACATAACATTCTTTGCTGGTTGTATGGCCGTATCGGGATATCGTGAACAAAAGAATCTTCATGCCCTACTTGGTTTTAAAGTGGAACCCCTATCGGTAGCCATTGCAAGTAAGTCATTTATTTATAATCAACAAATGCCTGTAAAAAATTTAAATTGGCTATGTTCATTTATTTACATATTTTTGGTTTTTGTTAACATAAAAAAAAACACTTTGTGTTCTTTTTATCAAAGAAACTTTGTTGTAACATAGAAAGAAAAATCGAGAAATCCATTCATTTATGTGCGCAAAAAGATTCATCGCAAGGTGAGAGACCATGGGTGGTGATCGAATTAATCATTGTCTCAGATTAAACATACATTTCCGAGCACCTCCCAATAGACAGCGTCTAAATCATTAAATTTTAAATGAAAGGAACTTTTTTTGTTTGGTTTCGGATCTTGTGCAAATTTTTTACTAATCGATTGAAATTTCACACTGTTTTTTGCACATAGCATTGAAGCAAACTTTATTTTGATAGCAAGGTTATGTTGAGCGTTGAGAGATCCAAGTTAAATACTGTAGCAAATTATTGCATTGATGCCAAAACAATGAATTAAGATTTTAGTGAAACTGAAATTGGTGGACGCGAGTTTTTTAAATGAAATCATAAGTAAATTTCTAGAAAACTCTTATATTTGATAGACATAACTGAATTTCTAAGTATGATTAGAATCGCATATTTTCGAGAAAAATTTCGAGAGATCATGACTTTTCAACTTTTCAAAGTTGCCCTTTGTGAATTGAACGAAAATAGCCTTACCAGAACGTTTCTACATATGCGAAATTAATCATCAATAAAATTGCTAGTTGCCATTAGGAACCATTTGTATACAGGATCGCTTTAAATCTAAATCTTAAATTGCATGCTGAATTCCACTAAGCCCTAGGCATAGTGTTTGGTAACAATCACGCTTAACTTTGACACTCTACGTAACCTATCTATCAAAACCGTGTTCACTGAAGCATTTACACTCATTTTCAATTAGAGCGTTTAGCAATGATGTTTATGACATAACACACAAAACATGGCATAATTGCTCTGCAATACTCTCTTCAAAATTGGGTTAAAGAAAGCTTTTAAGTTTTTCCTCTATGGATGATAATACTGCTCATACACATACTTTTGAAATCTTTCGCCTTTCATACCTATGCTAATTGCATATTAAAATCAACCTTTCACTGCTACAAACGCCATAAATATATATATATATAAACTTCCTTTTCCCATGTCCCCATAAAACATCTTGACATGATAATTCACGCTAATCAAAAAAGCATAAAAAATATATGTATATATATATATATTAGTGACATTTGACGACAAGCTAGCTGGGAGTTTCGCGGCGATTAAAAATGACATTAACAACTTTTGTAAAAGTTTAACATACCAAAGCATACAAAAAGCCTGCGTCTACTATGGCGTTTGCGTCTTCTAAATCATAAAAAAGCCAAAATACTTAAAAAGCGTTAAAAAAGGGGACTTGTTGCTTAATTGAATAATTGTATGCCTTTCTCTGTTCGCGGTAAGTAAAATTGCTTTGCTTTCAAATTTTTTTCGAAAATGCAGCCATACTCTATACATTGATAAGCACTTTGTGTGTACGAAATTATTGAACCACTTTCCTAAATCTATAGAATCGCCTTCACTAATTTCTTATCAATGCTTTGATTTCTTATAACTTTCCCGTAGTATCTACAAGTCAGCTTCACAAAAGGCAGCAGATATTTCCCTTTTCATTACCGATAACCAGCAGCATTCATTCTACATCATTGACAAAGGCTACTTCCCGCCTACCGCTTTTTCGAAAACTGCCCAAACCATAACAGATGCATTTTCATGTAATCTTTTGTATTGTTTTTAGCGTCCTTAAACGGTGCACAGTAAGTAGCAATCAATGATTAATTCATAGCATTCATCGATAGAGAACTTCTTTTCATCGCCCAACATCACATTTTAATTCAAGTCTAGCACCAACGTGATGTTTTCAACTTCGGCTTTTTCGATATTTTAATGTTATAAAACAATTTGCAATTATGAAATTCGCGTATAGAGTTTCAAAATATAGGAATTGATACGTAGTTTTTGATTAAATGTTTTCAATATACAGTCCATGTCACTCATGAAATATTCGCATTCAAGATTTCTATCCAACCCAATAATTTTTCGATGGAAGTCTTCAAAACAAACAATCAAAAAAACCCTGAAGAAAGTAGTTTATAATGACGAAATTGCTGATTCAATAGAAGGGCGGAACGTATGTCCTTATATGCGAATATTTCTGAATAGCCAACAATCACTCCAAGAAACTCAAAGCATATTTTGCTCTATTACATACGCATCCTGTAAAGATTTCTTAGATATCAGTTACATATTGCGCAGCCAACACTACTTCACCGAGTTTTCATACATACTCGTATCTAGACCGAAATAATCATAGAAATAGGTATGTGCGTTGCTCTGGTTACTATATTGACGAGTATTGTGCGTGAATGCATTGGGTATATACACTCAGATATCATTTGTTTATTGCAAACACTTAAGTCTCAGACAAACATATTGGATAATATCTCCAAACTCATAACAAACATACTGTATTGAAAATCAAGAAATCTTTCCACCCCCATTTAGACCAAACTTGAAGAAGATACAACACCAAAGGTTGGCGAGGTATTGCTACTGGTCATGCGGTTCGGTTTTGGCAATGTTAACGTCAGCTACTGTTATCGTATAATTCAGCAAAGCTTGACTGAATTGTTTGAACTTTTTATCCATACAGCCAGCATTAATGCGGAAGAGCTAACACTCGAATGGCTTTTCGACGAAGTATGTGCACTGGGCATTTAAAAGAAAGTGAATGTGAAGTACTTTTTGATTTGTCGTTGCGAAAATAAAAAATATTGTGATTCGAAATAAAGAAATAGAGCTGAGACCCAGTCGTGTTTAGGAGACAATTTAATATGTTTGAAACTCTTTCTCGATAATTCATACAAATTCCACAATATCTCCATAGTGATGCAATTTTATATTTGGAAAATATAGTAGGAATCAATAAGTTAAGGCTTCAAACTGAACACAATCATGAGAAATATTCATGACTTCGAAATGATAATGATTCCTGCTCTGGACGTTGAACGTTGAGACAGTGAAGCAAATTGCTATGGATATCCGTTGAATGACTTATAGAGAAGTTTCTGGGGGTATCACCATGCTGGTTCAACAATATTTTACAATATTCTTAGATATTTTGCAAATGAAAAATGTTAGAGCATAGTTTGGTGGAACACTGATAAACTTTTCCCAAAAACCGTCGCATAGACTTTGCTTTGGGACTTTTTCCATTTGCTAATAAACATGGCTATGAGATTATAATCAATGCCCATTCATCCTAATAAAAGCAGCTAGAAAAAGCCCCACGTTGACCCATACAATTTTTTCCTGTTCGCAAACCTAAAAAGGCACGTGAAAGCATAGAGTTTGGTATTGTTTGAGGACATAACGATCGGATTTATAGTAATGTAAATTTAAGTTTAAATTGCACTATTAAATGGAAGACTATGAATTCGCAAAAAAAAAACGCATAGTACCACATGTCCTCCGTATAAAATTACTACTTTTAGACTGCAACTTGCAACGTAATGCATTTAATGCGACGTGCATTAACAACGAATATAGTCTCTTAATAAATTTAATAAATATTCCTTCATTAATAAGAACATCACTAGAAATTAAAACACCATGTAGCTAAAAATCCAATGGATCATCAAATGTGTCATTCATGCGACTTCATGTGACTCATTCATGTGACTCAAAAATACTAAACAAAAATCTAAACAAAACAATATAATAATTATGTTACATTGCCAAAAATAAAACATAAAATCATTTCACTCATTCATTACATAACAAGTAAAAGTAAATCCGAGTAATTAGTCGTAAGATTATTATCTGTTCAATGGGTTTTTACAGATGTGGAACGAAAAACGTTTGAAAAAAAATAATGAAATAAGTATTTTCTCAATTCCAACTAAGTTAGTAGTACGTATGCCTACATCTTCATTTGGATATTCGCTTCATGGCTATGTCAGGCGAACACAATCACTCAATCGAAATGCTCATCTGCATCTGAATCTACTCGTATGTGTAGTACTCGTCAACATGTGAACAGATACTCGTATGTTTGTCCTCATAGCATACAAGTATGTTATGGTTATATTTTTTTCAATATGATCCATCATCTTTCTTCACGCTGGCTTTGTAGTTGATCCAACAATTGTATTGCCTACAAACCAGACGAACTATCACTTCCTAATTACTGCAATCATTTATTTTTTAACAAGATAGTTCATGAAATCAGAATGAATGAACTCACGCGAAAATTGAAATTTCATCAAGATGCATAAGAAGAATTTGGGGTAATTGTTTTTGTACTTTTTTATATAATTGTACTTTTATTTGCAATGATGAAGATTCAGGTTCAAATAATATACAACGCAAACAAAGGGAGATTAGGATTATTATGCAATACAAATCAAAATACAAAAATCAACATCGATTTGTAGCTCGAAAATGTAAGAACTTAAGTTCAATGGAACGAAACAAATTTCAAACTTTGCTTCGGATAATAAATTATCACTTAAATGCAACTCCATTTACCATTGAGGTGCTTATCCGAAAGAAATTTAGCGAATTTAAACGTAAGGAATATTCCGGAAGTTTAGTATATTAATAATAATATAACAAAGTGAATCAAAAACAGGGCTTTTACATACGGCGATAAATCATAAGAACTTAGTCTGTATCAAAAACTTTTTTATGGAAAATATATTTTATTTTTCAACAACATTTCCCTTATTCTTTCGAGACTATGTTGTTTGCTGGATTAACCAATTAAGTCAAATAATTAACATCTTCTTTAAGATTTTCAGTAACTTACCTAGAGGCATAATAGTTTCCCTTCCTTCTTTTGGAAAAACTACAAAAAAGATCATGTCAACGTTATTTATGTGACTTTTGGAAGGGATTTTTGGTAAATGATCTCCACACAACAAAGTAGTGGGTATTTTGTATTTTATGGGAACGCTTGAATTGCTTATCAATTAAACCCAGTTGAAAAATAAGGTCTATTAAAACATAAGCATCAGAATTGTTTAAATCATCAACAACTGATCTGCAAAAATTTTATAGGGAAATCAATGTTTTCCAATGACAATAATCTTCATTAAGTCAAGCGAAGTGCTACGCCGTTTGTCGATTCTATTGTTTGTCATATATAAAATCTTGAGAAATTTCAGAATTTTCTTACATTTCCTCTATCCGATATTTCCATTGATTAACTTTATCCTTTATCCTTTTGTTTGGTCAACAAAAAGTATTAATAAATGTCTTATTTCGAAATTTTTATGACTCCAAGTGTGCATTGTTGATTTCTATCGTTTTCTGGTAGTTGCCGATTCTAAATTGCTTTCGACAAGCACATACTTTACTAAATTTTTCATTTGATTGCATTTCCAACGAACTTACCTTCCCAAATATTACATCAACTAAATTTATCTAATTTACATTATTTTTAATAGGTGGTCCCGCAATAACATGTACATATGTGTCTTTCGTACATACTGTGCGTACACTTCAATCGGTGCACACTAGTCTGTAACTCAGGATGTATTCAATTGTTATTCATTAGTCCGCGCTCTTATCTCGGTTATCTTTATTTTTAAAGTATGTCTTTTTGCGGCATGATATCATATTGAATCAATGTATGCATACCAGCACAAATCTAATATTTTTATATAATTTCATCAAACACAGTATGAAATAATCGAAAAACCTGATGTCGTAAGACTTTGCATGAATACATTCATATAAAAATTAACAGAATACAGTGCAACTATTATTATTCTGTTTTTGTTTTTGTTAGTATTTGCTTATTTCTTACAGAATCGACATATTTTCCGCGAAATATCGGAACATTTTTAATGATCATAGTATGGATATCAATTACAATAAGATGAACAGTATGGGATATCAATTAGATCGTATTGCAAAATCTTGACGCGAAAATTAAAAATACATCGCACTGCTGCGTGATTTGTAATCTATCACTGAGAACGTTTTCCGAAAGTTATATTTTCGCAGACATAGAAGAACAGCTCTGATAGAAAGACCTCAATCCAAATCCAAATAATTTCAATTATACTACAAATATATTAAATTTATTCTCGTTTTGCAATATAAATTTAATTGACCTTATTGCAAACAAAAGTGTATCATTTAATTCATAGAAATTCACCATAATGGACGGTTTCCGCATATTTAATTCCGAGCCGTATTGTTTTTCTTATTGCCTATAATAACAAATAAACATATGAAAAATGCATCCTCCCCCAAAAAATAATTTCCATTAGAATTAAACATCCGACTAAATGTTGCAATGAAGGTGTCGAAATTCAAGATTAACAAATCCAGAATACGATCTGATCAAAATCACCTGTAACTTCATACACAACAAGCACTTGAAAAATTTCCTTCCCTCTCTCAAGTTTAAATTCGTATTCCATATGTTTATACCCCATACGAACGTATGTTAAATCACTCAACAAATAATTGTTTAGATGTCCCAACATGGTAAGACACAAAGACCGTTTTCGCACGCAGCCTTACGTTTGTTTTGTTGCATTACCGAATATTAATTTGAAGGAATGAATGTGAATTAATTGAATTTTTGCTCATGAGCTTAGCAGCAATTGAATTTTTCGCACAACAATGAATTTAATGAGGTTTTAATTTTCTAGAAGCTAAACAATATGGCACTTTGAGGCGTTGCACTGGTTCTTTTGAAAGACTAATGATGATCATTTGTTTGAATCTGCCAAGGACTTAAATGAATATGAAGAAATAAGAGAAATGATAAACAAAATGTACAGCAGCACATGGAATATATGCATTGAACATCTATTTTTTTCAATCCTGAAATCAGCGTTCCGAAAGAACAATTCAAAGTGCATACGCTAAAATTAATCAACACTAATCCTAAATCGGTTAAAACCCCCTCTTTCTCCGTCGTCTCTCAAACTTTCATAAATCAAAATATTATAACCAAAATAACAAAATTTGTTTCTCTTGACTTTCCAGATAAACGCAACTGGTTATACCGATCTTTTATCTCGGGTGGTATCAACCTTGAAGATCCGGACAACCCAATAGACAACAAAGAGCACATGTTTATGGCTTTTTTCAAAAATACACTTGCCAATTTCTTGAATAAAGGTTGGGCCAAGGCTATTATTATTCTGATATTTGCAGCATATTTATCTGGAGCTTGTTATGGAGTAACCAAAATAAAGGAGGGACTAGAACGCAGAAAATTATCTAAGAACGATTCCTATTCGGTGGTCTTCTTTGATCGTGAAGATGAATACTATAGGGAATTTCCATACAGGATTCAGGTAAGTTGAGGGGTATTTGGGAAAGGCTAACGAGTTACACCGGTAGACTTATAACGTGAAAAAAACGTTTTCGTTGAAATGAAACAAAATAATGTAAGCCACCCTGAACACTTTTAACCGTGAGATATATCATGAAGTATTTCAAATTTCTTGTCTTTACAAATGGGTTAATGCTCGAATAGGCCTACAAAAATCCTTGTACTTTAATATTATATTCGTTGTTGTATGAGTTTTTTAATGCATAATACTGAAAATTATTTGAAAATATTCCTCAAATTCTCTGAAGTCTCAAATAAAATCACGAATATAAAATAAAACTATGCATATAATATATAATATAAAACTTTAAAAAATGTTAATGAATCCAATGAAACTAACGATGTTAACAAATTTAACAAACAAGCATTTTTTACTAAACTTGATTTTTTATGTTTCAGGTTGTAATAACTGGAGAACTAAACTACTCTGATCCGATCGTGCAATACCAAATTGAAGAGCTTACACAAAAGCTTGAGAACACATCATACGTCACAACACCACTATATACAGAATCCTGGATTCGGTCATTCCTGTCCTATGTTGAACGGAATAACGACACTCTGGAAGTTGATATAACCAATGAACAGTCTTTCATCGATACGTTAAAGGAAATTTGGCTGTTCCCAGCAAATCCTTTTTCACTCGATGTTAAATTTGATGACAATAACACAAAAATCCTTGCTTCTCGTTTACTAATACAGGCTGTCAACATTTCCGATACGAATCAAGAAAAAGAAATGGTCAGGGATTTGAGACAAATATGCAAAGATTCGCCTATAAATGCTACCGTTTTCCATCCCTATTTTGTGTTTTTTGATCAATTTGAATTGGTTAAACCTGTTTCTATTCAAGCTATGGTAATTGGAGCACTTATTATGATGGTCATATCTTTCATCTTCATTCCAAATATTTTGTGCTCGTTGTGGGTAGCTTTTAGTATTATTTCAATCGAAACAGGTGTAGCAGGATACATGGCCCTTTGGGATGTTAATTTGGATTCAATTTCTATGATAAATCTCATTATGTGCATCGGGTTTTCAATCGATTTCACCGCTCACATTTGCTACACTTACATGTCATCTAAGAAAAAATGTCCTGACGATAAAGTCAGAGAAGCCTTGTACTCTCTAGGGTTGCCAATATGTCAAGGTTCATTTAGCACGATTTTGGGCGTAATAGCACTCCTCCTTGCAGACAGCTACATCTTCTTAGTGTTTTTCAAGATGGTGTTCCTCGTGATATTTTTCGGAGCAATGCACGGGTTATTGCTACTTCCGGTGTTGCTGTCACTTTTTGGGCCAGGTTCATGCACCACTAATAAAGATGAGAATGAAACTGCGCTGAAAGTTTTACCCACGGACCCTAAATACACACATCCTTTCTATTTACCTCAAAACCACCTGGCACTAAATGGTCCCTTCGGCAGCAAAACATTTCTCGGATCCCCATACAAAGCATATGGAGACGACAAAGATCTAGGCATCGGCACATCCGGTGAGGATTCAAGTGAGAGCAGCAGTAGTAAGTCGCAACGTCGTCAAGCTAACGAAGACGAAAACACACGGCGTCGCTACGAAGAAGGTTGGAGAAGATCTTCACAACACAATTTGGCTATAGAGAACTCAATATCTCAATTCCAGCCAAATAGTGGACATTACGGTCGACCAAATAGAGACGATACTTGGCCAAACGATTCGCCAAGACTATATGAAGAATATGAGACTCGAAATGGAAATCGACGGACTTCTCCATCATATGGGGTTGATCTTGAAATCCAGCGTAACAGTCAGGAGGAAAGAAATCGAAACAGAACTCGGCCGCAACCAGGAGAAGGTTCATATCGTGAGGACGATGATAGACAACGATACTTCCGGGGCCATGTCCGACGACGATCCTCTGAAGATCCCCGCCGATGGGTTCCCACAGACGACACTCGACTCAGACGCTACTCACCTCCTGAAGGTATCTACCGTCATCATCGCTCGTCCTCCCAGCACAACCTCTACCATCCAAATCACAACAGCTTTTACAAATAAGACATAATCAGACACAAGAAGTTGCTACTATATTACGCCTGAATGTGAAAACAACTCGAAAAGAGGATGTTAAGATACTGAAAACAATGTACAGTTAGTGCTTAGGGTGATTTTTTATACATTTTTGTTGATAGAATAATTGAAAGGTAGATGTAATAGTTATTTTGATATGGAAATGTGCTCAAAATGTGCTGGCCAGAATCATATGATAATATTTCACAAGAAAGACTTGACAAATGAGCGTAGAATCAAATCTTCATTGAAAAAGTTAATACTTCGTTTTTCATTATTTCTCAAACCATTTTACATTACGGAAGACTACGCTTCTGTAGTTTGAAGCCATTAGCCCAAAAGTATCATGTTTATCATTTTCCTTGCAACTTATTTCTCCGCGCGTTAATCTTTCCGTTCGAATTTAACTTTTCACTCTAGATTTGATAATACCCTTTGTATATTTTAAGAAGCCAATGTTTTATATGCCATCTATGATATATATTATACCTGATTAAGTGCGCCAATCTAGTTGTGATAGCCGCTTGTGAAATTGTACACCTCCATTCGAATACCTTCCTTTGATATTCAAATAAATTCTCATCAGTATAATATTTATGATGTGGCATAGCGTTGTTAACTGTACTTGCCTTATGATACTTATACTAATTAGTTAGTACATCCAATCAGTCAGAAAGCCTCCCCCAAGCCTACATACAAAATTATTGCAATACGAAATCAAAGTGCAATCCAAAGATGCACACAGCTGAAACTGTACAATAATATTTACATACGCAAAAATTCAATAATAATTACGTACAAAAAGGACAAATTAGTAGATTACAGAGTTGCAACTGATTTCGCCTTGCTTTAAATTAACAAAAAAAAAAACTTTGTTACGCTAATATGTTTATAATTTCATCCAATAATTTGTTTATTTATTCATCATCTTTATTTTAAGAGATTGGAGATTGTTGGTAATATTCTGTCCTATTTTTCGATAGTCAATAAGTTCGTTTTTATAAATTACAATGTTTAGAAATAAAATATCATTTGAGATATGTTTCATCAATTCCCACTTTTTCATAAACTTTATAGATCGGTTTACGTATTAAGATGTAAATTAAGTTGTAAAATCTGACATGTGACGAAATTTATTGTGCAAAAAACTAGTTTTAATAAATAATTCAATTTATCCCGTAACATGGCTTTTATTTCAATGTATTTTTTAACACTGATTTGTAGTTTGCGTACGTATCCAAGGCTTGGAAATAACTCCGAATGGTTTTTGTAACGACTCTGACCACTTAAAAACGATTTCATTATCAGTTCACAGAAAATTGGACCTGTTCACTAGGAAAAACCGGCGTCAAACCCTAGCTATCCTCTTGGAGGGATCGATGTCTCAATGTTCATAATACGCGTTCGCAAAACAAACGAAAACTTTAATTTAGCATCACAGATGTGCCAAATCCATTCCTGATATTCATAAATATGATTATATCGTCCACATTGTAAGCAATTTGAAGAAATTCTTACTTTTAAATGAGAATAGAACGAATGCGATTAAAACCCCATTCATTTTTTTTTTGGAGAGATGGTCTTTTCTCGAATAAATGAAGTTCAATCACTAACCATTCTTCCGTTCATGCTGAAAATATTCATCTTGACTATTCATAACATTTTGTTCTTATGTGGCACCAACACAATTCCTTTAAACGTTTTTCTACTTATTAAAACAACTAAGTAAATGCATATGTTAAATATATATTAAATTTCCAGCAGTACATTTAACAACTTCAATTAGGATAGAAAGAGTTCCGCTTCTGTTGTCTACATTGTCCTGACACAACCCGTAACAAATTTCAACGAATATGGCTGTACATCTAACAAGCATCCATTTGTTCTACGTCTAGATTTGAGTCGCTTGCAAAAATCACGCGCGGCACTGTCAAAGAATTATTTTTATAAATAAATTAGTTCAAAAAATTAGTTTTTTGAAGCAATTTTTGAACTTTTACTACGACTAGTATATGCAGCACATAATCGTCGAACAAAAGATTATTCCTTTACTCATCATTTTTACATCTTTCCTAATTTCATCACGTTAACGCTCTTGATCTTACGATGAATCAAAAAAAATGTAAATATCAGCTGAATATTCGAATAACAAATCATGAATTGTAATCTGTTAAAGAAGATGATAACATAAAAGTGTAATTTTAATTTTGATGTTATCAGAAAACTTATATTTGCTAATGCCTTAAGTTACTAAAACAAGAAACGATGGTTTATACATTTAAGTTTTACCTCCTAGGCTCTATGTTTGAGATTGCCAGCTTTCGCCAATCGCCTGCTAAGAACTATGTAAGATATTTGCAAACATTTCATCACCCACTTCTTAATTGTTTCCTCGTAAACTACGTACTTTTATGTAACATTACCCGCAAAAAATATTCACAAAATTCAACCTTTATCTCGTTACGCACTTACATGAAAATGCGGCGAATATTTATCTGTGCGATACTTTTGCATCAAGAAATTGTTGTGGTATTGTTGGAGAAGGCACATAATGGGAAGATATAATAGGAACTACCGTCTACGATAACAAAATCTGATTGACGTCACACACAAGATCTGAGTATACCTTGGAGTGAGAAATAAACAAATCACCTTCTAAGAATCTCTGTAGTGGCTACAATAAACATGTGAGTGTGTCAGCTCATAGTTGGGCCATTTAATCCTAGTCTTAGAAAAGATACATCGTAAGATAGCGTCTATTCACTTCTGCTTCCTCTAGTTCTTCCAAACATACTATAAATTGCTGAACATTCACTCGAATTACTCATAAGCAGTTAAGCAGGCACATCAAGATGGCAAGGAGGACCAACGCATTTGTATTCTGCTTGATTAGCACGGTATGGATGCAACTATCTAAGCAATGTTAGGACTGAATATAATAGGGTGAAATGTAGTTCTTATTTGCAGTAGTCGGTAGCACGGCAGTTCCTCCAGCTGCAGATCCGACAACGCCTGCAACTGATCCAGCAGTCCCAGCAGCGCCTGCAGCACCAGCAGCACCTGCAGCACCTGCAGCACCAGCAGCACCAGCAGCACCAGCAGCACCAGCAGCGCCAGCAGCACCAGCAGATCCAGCAGCACCAGCAGCGACTGCAGCAGATAATCCTTCTCCAACACCAGAGGCTGAAGCCACTCTTCCAGAAACTCCAGCGACTGAAAGTCAAGCCTCCTCTGGAATTTGCAAAGGTGGATTCCAAAATCAATGTGTTAACTGCCGAAATATCGCGGTTCGTTAATTCCTGTGATACTTTTTTAGTGGTTATAATGGTTTCTTCTAGATTTGCGGAGGCTCAAGTGAACCTTTAATCACTAAATCGTGTGCTTCTCTGAATCCAGCCACGCCTTACTGCGAAGACGGAGTTTGCACCAGCAACGCCCCAGGAGCAACATGTGAGGCAGATTTCGTATGTAGCAGTGCCGGATACTTCCCACACCCAGAAAGCTGCTCCAAATACTATCTTTGCAATGCTCCCAATGGAAGCGCTCACGAGTATGACTGTGGACCCAACCAAGTTTATAATGCCAAAGAGTATGCGTGTGAGAGCTTGACAGGACCTGCTGACTGCAAAATTTTGGATTGCTCTATGTACCGCAACTCATATGTTCGTCATCCAGGTAACCCAGCATACTATGCTTTCTGCTTGCGCACTTCAGATCGTGTAGCAACCATTGTCTACAAGTGTCCAAATGAGAAAACCTCTGAGTTCAACTTACAAACATTCACATGTGACTTCAAATGTCCTAAAGAGGGACGTTTTGCACACGAAAAATGCAACAAATTCTACGAATGCTACACTTCATTCAATGGTCTAGAAGCCACCGAATGGTCATGTCCAGAAGATTTCTATTATAATAAGAAAGAGAAGCTTTGTATGCTTGGAAAATGTAAATAATTAGGTTACTGATAAACTTCTATTCACAAAAGCCTGTATTTAATCTAGATAGGGAACAAAACATATTGTTATTAAGATTTGTGTTTGATTTTTGGGCACTAGTTGTAACGATATATTACCTGATGAATACCTCGATGATTCTGATGATTCGCGATATTAAAAGGCGAAAATTTGTTAAACGTAACTCCCTCACTAAATATGAATTCACCACTTTACTCTCCTACTATAAACACATGATCTCATTAACAAAACAACGTTGTTATGCAGCACAATTAGTAATTCATGTTTTGTGTTTGCTCTGACCATTTATTTAGTCAATTAGGACGACTTAAAAAGAAGTTTGCACTTACGTTCTTTCAACTTCGAACCTAAACTTGTAGTTTAGTAATTAATACCTTGCATATCCTATTTGTGCTTGTAGTTCTTCGAATTCATCTTCGATCTTGATATTATATTCGTAATGAAAACCGTTCGACATGCTCAAATAATTATTTCTGTCTTCTTGAGCACTCCTTGTTTACAATATTGAAATCAATCGTTTAAAAGTGCTATGATCAAGCACAAAGTTGCTGTTAAATCATAATCTCGGTATCCAATTATTTGCACTAATTACAATTTTATCTGACTAAATACAGATCGTCAGTAAAATACAAATTTTCAAAAGTATCCGTAAATAAGAATAGACGTTCAAACCGCCATCATCGTGAGTATACGGATCCCGTCCATCTTGGCGCTTCGTATACGACACAACAAAAACACCCGGTAAATTGACCACTTTCTCCTGCATCCGAAAAATCGCAGCGATTCAGTACCCTCGTTTATCAATTTCGACCAACGCTTTTCTGCTGTCCGACTGATTTTCGTCGCTTAGCTTTGCTTATGAATACTTTTGTAGGTATCTATTTTATAAATAGATGCGTCGTTTATCCACTGCAAGTGGCCAACCCATTGTAATGTCCGAAGTTGTGCAGCCTTGGAAAAATCTGACCCGACAAAAAGTTAAAAAAATTTGCTTAACGTCAAAGGAATTTTCATGAAAAGGGAATCTTCCGAATTTACGCACATATTTCCTCTATTATGTGGGCGAATTTTCGTAAGTCATCCCATATGACACTATGTTAGAATCCAGAAATGAGTTCTGAATAGTCTACATGAGTTCAGTTGTAATTAGCAGCAAATTCAAAAATATTTCCTTTTTTAGGACGTTAAAGTCGACAGCCAAGATCGCTTTTTTTAAACAAACTATTTATTCATTCAACTATTCAGCTGACATAGCTCTTCAGCCGAAAAGCAAACTTATTTCAAAGAATCCACAATTCGTTATTTTAATACACATCAAAGTACTATCCTTACATCTGAACGCTACCAATTACCCATTAAATATTTCCCATTTTTGCATGCATGTCAACTTTCAAAGCTGGGATATTCCCATACGTCGAAAACTTATATCTGATATGTCAATGGCCGTCATCATATCGGCATGAGAAATTTCGCATTTCGTGACAAATTAGTTTGAGTGACGTGCCTAATAATCAATTCAGTAAAAACTACAGAATCGTGATATCAAATTGTGTAAAAAATCGCGTTTTTCAGGGCCGTCACATGCAAAGAAAATGAGTGCAAGAAAGGAAACAGAACGAGAAAAGCTTATCAAAGAGAAATGTCAAACGTTGCTGAGTCAAATGCTTCGGGATGAGGACAACAAATATTGTGTGGATTGCGATGCGAAAGGTGGGCGTATTTCATGTCGTATCAGTTTGGTTGCGTAAAAATGGTTATTGCATGTGAATCATGCACATTTTAGCGAAGACACGTAGCACAAACAATTTAAACGGCTTCGCGCCCAGTCAGCTCAATCCGAAGTCATTTGCAATGCCCCCGAATGATAAAGCACTTTTCTTGTTTCAGGTCCTCGATGGGCTTCGTGGAACTTGGGAGTTTTCTTGTGCATTCGATGCGCTGGTATACACCGAAAACTGGGCGTTCACATATCTCGCGTGAAATCAGTGAATCTTGATACATGGACTCCGGAACAAGTAATCTCACTGCAACAGATGGGCAACTCGCGGGCCCGAGCTGTGTACGAAGCGCAACTCCCAGATGGCTTTCGTCGTCCGCAAACTGATTCCGCCCTCGAAAGCTTCATACGTGCGAAGTACGAGCACAAGAAGTACCTGGCCAGGGAGTGGGTACCTCCTTCACCTCCGAAGGTGGATTGGGCTAAAGAAATTGATGAAGAGCTGGAGAGACAGAAACGTAAGAAAAAAGCGGCACAAGGAGCAGCGGGTCTAGGTATAACAGTTCCATTGACTAGCGACAAGAAATCGACAGCAACGGCCAAACCCGTGCCTATTCCAGCTCCACTGCCAAAACCCAAGTCCACAAACAGTCCCAAAGCTAGCCGGACTGTGGAGCAATCGCACGCAAACTCAGATTTATTAGGACTGACATCCCCTACTAATCCCGGTGGGCCGTCAGGTGCCAACAATGACTTACAAGGAGACACTTTCTCGGGATTCTTGAGTGCACCCGTGGTTGGAGTGCAAACGATGAACGGATCAACTGAAAAAGCCAGCGAAAGCAAGGACAACTCGCTGGCCAAGGAAGAAGCGGACTTCTTCAGTCAAACATGTATGAGTTCGGGTGCAGATAAGGGCAAGATGACAAAGGACAGTATACTGGCGCTGTATGGTACAGCTCCAACGAGCAGTATAGGACAATTCAATAATAATCCCTTAGTTGGTTTCAATAGTGCATTCAGCCATCCCCAAGGAACAGCAGGCCAATTCATGCAGCCGCAGCAACCATTCCCCGCTATTGTGCCAGGCGCCGCTCCGCCACCCGTTTCGCAGGGACAATTCGGACATGCAGGTTTAGCTACTAATCTTAATTTGAATTTAGCCGGCATGCCCCCGGGATTCTTAGGACCTCCGCAACCCCAGCCTCATACACACTTTATGACACCTCCGAATTCGGTCACGATGTATAACCAACCTGTTATGACGGCGCCAGGTGCATTCACATCAGCTGCAGTCATGCAACAACAAGTTGTTCCCTCCCAGCCAGCAAATTTCGCGCAGTTCCCTCCACAACCCTTCGGAGCAATGCCCTCAGCGTTTGGCCCACCACCCGGAGCAGCCTCCAACATGACTGCCCCAACGCAATCGACTGCTTCGACCACTCTGAGCCAACAATTTGGCAACCTTAATCTGGGTAATGTTTGGCAATAAGAGATAGAATGTTGTCAAAGCTAAACTATATATTGCATTAACGGTATTTCCTATGTATATGTTTTCTCTCCTGTTACCCGTTCTCCAGCCAATATCTCCGCGATGTGAACATTTCCTTCTTTTTGGAGATCTCGTACTCCTTTTTCGTTGTAAAGTATTCGGACCAAACCAGTATCATCGTAACATTTCAAATCTGTGAGCTTTATGTTTTTTGTTTTGAAAATGCGTAAATAAGTTCGAGTCGTTGCAAATCGATAATCGATAGATAGCTGCTATTGAGCAAGAAAAGAAAATAGGATGCAATACAAAATGGGATTCCCAACTCTAAGACTATGTAATTGATTTTGTTTAAAGAACAAACGTTAAATAAAAGAATCGAAACTGTGAATTTAAAACGAATGTATCTTTCACTTTGTAAGGCTTGACTTAATTAAGGGCGTTAAAATAGAATTTATTGCAGAAAATCATTAGTGAAACATTATAAATTAAAGGAAAATAATCGGTCATATTTGATATTCAACCTCTTACCGATTTGTATCACTGCAATTATCTAGAATACAAACTGTACATACCGATATCCGATCGCGAAAAGAACCGACCGTGTAATTGTTTATTCATTTTAAAAAAGACTTCAACCGTTCATCACACCGAAAACCTTTTGATTTTGCATCAAGATTTATTTCGAATGAACCGGAAAGATATAAAATAAAATTGAATTATTTACCAGCTACGCTGCTTTGATCCTATAATGGTAAAAAAGCATTGATTCGTCTAGGATTCTAGATCTCCACGAATTTATTTCCAAATCCTCAACCTGCAACGTAATCATCATCGAAACGCGTACTCTTCCTCGATTCGTATATAACGTAGACACTTATGAATGCATCATAGGAATTTGGAGTTGTTGAAGGACCGCTCTAATGAGACTTGGTTCCGTTAAATGAGAAGCATGACGAACCAGAGAAAGAACACCAACATTTGCTCAATTGCAACCAACCACAGTAAGTCAACCACGGCAAGCGAATGCCAGACTTCTGACAAACGAATCAGGCAAGAAAAAATCATGAAAACAACAAACACTGCTTGCTTCTATACCCACACGGAAGGTGTGACTGGACCGTGAACCCTGGGAGGGATGTATCCGGATGCCTAGAATCCGATGTTGACTGCAGAGCTATTGATTTATATGAAATACTCCCTTCGAGTTTCAAATTCCTCTTCATATGCACAAAAAATAAATATATTTAGTCTTCAGACTAAAAAATCATGTTTATTAAAAATGTTCAAATACAATTTATTAAGGCTTAACAGCTAAACATATCTTAGCTTTGTTTTGATAAGAGCTTACAAGTGATAGCTACTTGGCTGCTTCGACAAAATAAGATTGAGAAGGATACACACGCCCTCCTACTCACCAGCATTCAAAAACTAATGGAAATATTTATTACTACTAAACAAATACAGAGGCGATACACAATCATGTTAAATACTGGTAAATTGTACAATTAAATCTTTCCATTGGCCTTGTCTATGATTCTCACAAACTTGTTAAGATTTGATTGTAGTTCCTTCATTTGCATAAGTATTTCGTCATCGATACGTCCAATGAAATCTTTATCCACCGCTTCCAGCTTTGTCGGCCGGAGCGAGAGAACTCCATCTTTAATAGGAATGTTCACACTTGCCATCGTATCTGAGACACTACAAGAAAAGAGAAGGAAGTGTTCATTAGATAGTTTTAAATGATTAACAAGAAAGGAAACGTTAGCAAATACCAAATTTCTACACAAAATACACTTACCACTGGGCTACTATCGGGCTTCCTGTAAGTGAAATAACCGTTTCCCCAATACGAGGATATCGAAGCATTGAAAGTGGTGTATTCGGGCATATTTTTGGTGTCACAGGCGCAACTCTATCTGCGCTCGCTGCCTTCGTCCGATTGTGTAGTGGCGTTCGCATTTTTGAACGTGACATTCGCTCTGTACTAGGTTGTTGACTAGACGTTGTCGATGAAGAAATATTACTGCTATTACTTGTTACAGTCCCCAAATAGCCACAAGCTGATCGACTCCGCCGATATCGACTTTTTGCTTTAGCTGAAGATAATGGCCCCATTACTCTTACCGAAGGAGTCATGCCACGTTGAAAGCCAGTGTATGCTGACATTGTATTTACCGCATTTCCAGTTCCGCTGTCCTCTGTAAGGTATCCTTTGATTTGGTTTCACAGGCCATTTAAAAATTGATGGAATAATGCGCAAGTCAATCGTGTATTGTAGATCATGTTCAGAAAGACGACCACCAGAAGCATGTATTAAAAGTAACGACCCCGCACAAGTGATTAAAAAAAGCATAAGGAGAAATGTCGTTAGTGTGAACTGCTACATGATTGATTATATTATGTACAAAGCATTTATATAAGTCTACACATATATTCCCGGAACCATTAATTAAACAAAAACATAATAATCCACTAGAATGTTACAGTTAGTACAACATAATAAAATAAAACCATTTACACGCCATGTTTAATACATGTGAAATTTTCTTGCAACAGTGAACCGGATGAGCATTGTATGGGAAGCGCCTTAGCAGCGGAAGCATGTAAAATGACTTAAGATAACCTCAAATATATTGAGAAACACGACAGAATGTTGAGTATTTGATTCATAATAAGGCAATTTGCTCTTTTTAACTTTTCCAAAATTATCTAGTAATCACTGAGCCTATCTCCATAAACAACCTATTTACGTCTAGTAGCTCCCCATTGCATTGCTACTTGATTTGCTTTAGACACTCCATGTGATTTTCTTCGAATCCAAGATTGCTTTTTTTCACTCGAAGCAATTAGGCAAAGCAAATCGCGCGAAACTACAGGATACATACAGATTCACCACAGCCAACACAACCCTGTTCAGTTTAAAGGAATTCATTTTCCCTATGGCATGCTCGCTAGCAAAAGGCAATTTAATACCTATTTTTCGCTGCAGAATACTTTAAAATACAAGCATTTGCAATTTTATGCCTTCATTCAGCATATCTTATAATTTCAAGTTAATTGCAAGCTGCACACCAGAGCTAAAGTTTTGTATCGCGCAATTGTATTATGAAAACTTACCTTCATCGTCTCTCGATTTTTTGCTGCTGCTTTTTAATAAAGAAGCGTTTATCATACTTCTGTTGGCATTGTTTTTCACTTCCAGCATTATGTTAACTTCCTCTATTGTTTTGGCTTCCTGTAAAATAAATAAATACTTTAATCGATCTAGCTTGAATATTTGTTTTTTAGACAAGTGTTCATTCGAGCATAACCGCACATTAAAATCCATCCAATTTTTGACCAAAAGGACGTTCATGCTGAACAAAGGCCAGCTTCTCTTTTAAACAAACTTTTCACTCACCAAAGCCAATAAATCACCCATTTTCATGTTCAATATCTTTTGTGGCAACATTCGAATCATATTCGTCATTGCTCTGTTTTCATCCAAACGCTGTTGATGTTCTAAATCCAATCCTGACAGCCATTGATCAACATACAAATCAAACTCTCGTGTACGATTCAATAACGCTTCATCTTTGGCGGCATCACGATTTCGTTTTGCATTTCGTGAGACTTTTGTACGCGGCATACTGATAGCACTGTCATAAACAAAGATCGTTCGGTTTTTACGTACGAATTTCTTTTTTCGAACTTTTTTTTATATTCTTTGGATAAAAAACCAAATCGCACTGTCCAATCGATCCGATCCCGAAAATAACAGTTTTCAAAAATATCAGCTTTGAAATTTCCACTTTCACAGTTTTGCGCGTAGAGTTGCTGCTCCTGAAACGTCATCAGTACTGCCATATCAAGTTCCATGAACATGGAACTTTTCAATATTCCGAACTTAGAAAATGTCCTTTTTCAAAGTGCATTCACACGCCAATGCGTCTGGAAAACAATAATTTTGACCATTTTTGGAGTATGCCGCTTGAAGCCTTACAAAAATTCGCTATTTTTAAATAATATATACTGCTACGTAAAGTTAACACACCATTCCTAGCGAGTGTGAATTAAGAAATATAATTCCTATATTAAGTCAGAACTTCAATTCGAGCGCTGTATAAAATCTAGTCTCCACCAGATGGATGTTTGCATTCGAAAACACGTGAAGCTCCGGTGATAGTAAAATGGCGCCGGGAATACAAACCAAGTCCTAACCTCACACCGTTTCAATCTTTTCAAAGTGTTCATGGCGGTCGTTCACACGTGTCTGAGCTTATAAATTTCCAAAAATGGCAGAAAATGGTAATAATACTTGCAAAGTTAATGCTTTTCTGAGTAGAAACAAATACCAAAATTGTATTAAATCCAAGTTAATGTTGAATCATGTGTTAATAAGTGTTTATACGCAGTTTAATACTAAGTGTTTCCCACGTTGATGGCTGTTGCTTCACAATTTCAGATACTGCGCGAAAAGAGAAGAGGAAACGTATTAAGCAAGAACCAGACGAAGACGATCTTGGGACGATTCAAGTAACAGGCGAATTCCATTTAAAACCTTCCGATAAAATCGCCAAATTAGATACTTCGAAATGGCCACTTTTGCTGAAAAATTTCGATCGTCTAAATGTGCGCACGAACCATTATACACCATTACCATTCGGATCCTCGCCACTAAATCGTGATATCAAGGAATACGTCAAGTCAGGATTTATCAATTTGGATAAGCCATCAAACCCTAGCTCACATGAAGTTGTCGCGTGGATAAAGAAAATACTGAAAGTGGACAAAACCGGACATTCAGGCACTTTAGATCCTAAAGTGACAGGTATGTAATATGATAGGTGAATTAATAATTAAATTTTTGCATTAAGTTGTACCCCAACATAAGCCGATTGTTTAATGCATATATTCCAAATTAAACATTGACTCTGATTGGGAACAGTAGTCTCTGACGTGTGTATGTGAAACAGGTAGCTAATGCTTGTATCACAAAGAAAACTCAGAAACAGTTAAATATGCAATACATGGTATCTGATATGTGTTTAGGACATTGATGTGAAATTTCTGAAAGTTTTGCTTTGGATAAAAATAAATTTTTTGTTGACAAAATGCCTTATTAAAGAATGTTGATATGAATGAAGAGCATATTGCTTCTGGAATTATCAAGACTTGGTAATTATTTGCATCTTTTTCATTTATAATCAAACTAAGGAATTCAATTTTATTGGAACCGGTGAACGATGCATGAACGTCCTTTGTTTATTGATAAATGGAAATTCGGTTGTATTAACTTTCTCTGCAGTTCTTTGGCTCTGAATCTATAACTCCAATATTTGTTTTGAAGAAATCTGGATGTATTGTATCTAGATGAAATAATCGAGTCCCTTTCGAACTTAGATTACAACCATATAATCAGAAATCCTGTCTGCAATGCAATATTTCCAGTAAGTAATACGCGATAAAATTCGCACAAAGATTAGTGTCCAATACCCGCCAATCTTCATTGCGCGAATTTATCTCAACCAACCGGCCAAAAACTCATCGCAGATAGAAAACACAAAACGTAGTGAAGGCAAATGTTGCTTGAAACAATGTTAATACTTACTATTTTTCAGTCGAAATTTGTAGCGTTTCTGTTTGTGTGATCCTGAATCCATTCTTTCAAGTATAAAACCTTCTTTATATTTCAACCAGTTTGAAAAAAAAGTATTATGATTTATTTTATGTATCGCACAAAGTCATGTAGATTTTTTTCCCTTGATCATAAGGAATGCACATATGCATCATGTTCATCAGAAACAGAAAACGATCATAACCACATATCTAACAATATTGGCGTAAAATTTATGTTTGAGATTTTTGAAATGTTCTCGTGCCGTGAATAAGACCCCAACATAAGCCGATTGTTTAACGACGCTTACCAAGTTAAACATTGACTCTGATTGGGAACAGTATCCTCTGACGTGTGTATGTGGAACTAGCATCTCACGCTTATTTCGCAAAGAAAACTCAGAAACATTCATTAGTACAACAGCTTGCTAGGTATGGCTATTTTCTGGTATTTTAGCAACAAAATTTCAGGCCTGTACATTGGCAGTGAAGTGCAAACTTCATTATTAATATTTTACAGCTTTTATTTTCGCAGCTATTTCAACTATATTTTAATGGGGGGTTGTGAATTATCCCTGCAGCCCTATCTGAACTTTTCCATTGGTCTTCGTCACTCAGCCTTACCTATAAATATCTTTCTGGGTCTGCTCGACATTCACTCACTGTCCGTGGCCATCCCATAGAAGTTTCCGTTCATTGTTGAACTTTAACAACTATCTTATACGCAATTCTCTATTGTCTTGAAGGCTGGGTGGCTGGGTCAAATGATTGGATGTTGAATAAATCTTGTCCAGGTTTCTAATTTCCTGTAGAACAATCCATGCAGTTATGACACTTGTCGATGAGAATTTGAATGAAAGTCTTTTATTCTCAGATTTTGTCTTTAATTCATCATATTTACATGTGAAATTCCGAAAGGGTTCCTATACATTAAACAATTTATTTGGTTGCAGGATGTCTGATTGTATGTATAGATCGTGCAACGCGCTTGGTTAAATCACAACAAAGCGCCGGTAAAGAGTATGTGGCCGTGTTTAAACTACATTCGCCCGTTGATTCAGTCCTTAAAGTCAACCAAGGCTTGGAACGACTCCGCGGTGCTCTCTTCCAGCGTCCACCACTTATTTCGGCTGTAAAACGACAACTTCGTGTTCGAACAGTGTACGATAGCAAGCTTCTTGACTATGACGAAGAAAGAAATATGGGTAAGTTTAAATTTTGACTAAATGAAACATTACACCACATGTTTCGGCCAACATGTCATTTCCATCAAGTTGACCGACATATATCATATGTAATGTTAGAGTAAATTTTAATCCAATGAAGGTTAAACAATAATTTCGCCCATTTGTTGTCTTTTGCGTATGTTTTAATCAGGCGTGTTTTGGGTTAGTTGCGAGGCTGGTTCTTACATTCGAACTATGTGCGTTCATTTGGGTCTTGTATTGGGAGTAGGAGGTCAAATGTTGGAGTTACGACGTGTACGTTCTGGAATCCAATCGGAAAACGATGGAATGGTAACCATGCATGATGTATTGGATGCACAGTATTTGTATGAAAATCATAAAGATGAATCTATGTTAAGGCGTGTTGTCAAACCGCTAGAAGGTCTGTTAATTGGTCACAAACGTATCATCATGAAAGACAGCTCGGTAAATTTGAAACCAATCGAATGTAATTGGAATATATCTTAAATTTGTTTTATTTAAAGGTAAATGCTGTTTGTTATGGTGCCAAAATTATGTTACCGGGTGTATTAAGGTATGAGGATGGCATTGAAATAGACAACGAAATAGTTATCGTTACTCCTAAAGGAGAAGCAATTGCTTTGGGTAAGTACTCGTTCTTATTACTCGCATGATTTGACAATGAAGTCAAAAAATAGCGGCCAAAACAATTATGAAAATTTTACAAAAACGTTAGCTTGAACAATGCCAAGACTCAGTTCAATAGTCAACTGTGTTCTGAATCATAATCGATTCGCCACATTCAATATGGTCGCCATCTTAATATCCTGCTTATTACAGCAATTGCATTGATGACCACTGCAACAATGGCAAGTTGTGATCATGGTGTAGTGGCAAAAATCAAACGTGTTATCATGGAACGTGATACGTATCCGAGAAAATGGGGCCTAGGTCCGAAAGCATCAGCGAAGAAAGCTTTGATCGCTGCTGGAAAACTAGATAAATATGGAAGACCCAATGAAAACACCCCGAAAGAGTGGCTTACAAGCTTCGTTGACTACAGCGCAAAGAAATCGAATGAGGACGGTGTAAACAACCAAACAGCCACCAACGTTCAAAAGGTAATATATAAAGACCTGAATTTATGTATTGCTCAAACTTTAATTTTGTTATTTGCAGCGTAAATTAAGTGTTGACAGTACAGGACCAGATACAACTATTGATATCTCAATGACAGATGGTGATCGATCTGAAAAGAAAAAGAAAAAGAAACGGAAGAAGGATGGTGAGGAAGAAGCACCCACCGCTGTATTAGAAAATTCAGGTGCCGAGGAAGA
The DNA here is from genome assembly GCA_954870665.1 of Stratiomys singularior. NCBI lineage: Eukaryota > Metazoa > Arthropoda > Insecta > Diptera > Stratiomyidae > Stratiomys > Stratiomys singularior. The sequence goes on along the minus strand of OX940881.1, from coordinate 2,726,135 downwards.
TAACGGCGCTAAGAAAGAAAAGAAGAAAAAGAAGAAAAAAGATAAGGACAAGGACAGAGAGGCAACTGAATAGATTTGTAGTTGATTTATCGATTCAACTCAGGTGTAATAAAGAAACAAATTATTATTACCCGCAATCAAAGCTATGCCAGAAAAGGGATGGAGTGAAGCTTTTAGCATTTATTGTTTTGTAATTATAAGTTTGTAGGTCCATCTCGATTGGAAATTAAGTTGAATTTTTAAGTTGTACAAATGATCAATGAGAGATCGACAACAAAGTCCTGTGCTGCCAGTGTACGAGATCTGGTAGTGTCTGAAATTTAATTTTAACTATTTTACATAGTTTTTCCCAAAGCATGTGTTTGTAACCCATTATATGGTTTACATTTCTCGGCATAAATTCAAAAGAATGTAGATTTTGTTAAGTCAATAAGCAACGTTATTTGTTGTTTTGAAAAGTAAAAATATATTTTAATATTAATGATAATATGCAAAGGTGTTTAAATTGGTTTGAAATTTCTAAAGGTATATCGCGAGAGATAATAGACATGTCACAATTTATCGGCAGGAAATACATGAGGTAATTTATTTTCTTATCATCAAACATGCTTCTAAAAACTTTCATTGCAGGTGCATCTGTTGGGAACTAATAGAACTAAGGTGAGTATCGTGAAATAATACAAAATATGCTCTCTGAACTATTCGTGATGACTTATTTCGCCCCTAGATGAATTTCGATAATGAAATTAAGGGATTGGTCTTACTGATAAATTTCTTATGACTTTTCTATCTTTATTAGGTCTAAAACGAAGTTTATCTATATCATTAAATTTTGCAGGTGACGCGTGCTACCTTAAAAGAGATTGTTATAGGATTTCTAACTTATTCTTTTTGATGCCTATGGTCAAGCAATCGATCAGAATCGAAGAAATGATGATTGGTATTGTATGTCAGCAGGAAATAAATTTTTTTATTTAATTTTACCCCTAGATGAAATCCTATACTCAACATCACTGCATTGTATCAATCAGAAAAAACTACTTCATCGCAAGGCTCCAGGTCGAATATAATCCCAGATGCTTAAAAGGGTATGTGTAGAAAAATAATCTGAATGTAAGAATCAAGAATATATCACTTTTCTATGATGACTAATTTCGCCCCTAGATGAATTTCGATAGTGAAATTAAGGGATTGGTCTTACTGATGGTTGCTTCCTTACTGTTTTTTGAATCGTATGAAATGGTTTTTCTAATTTTTATTTCTTTTGAATTTTCAGCGAGGTCTTTATCATCTGCCCAAAGTGATCACAAAGGCTTTCAAAATATATATTCCAAAAGAATGCTTGCAAAAGACTCCTTTCTAACCAATTTGCAATATTTTACTACGTTACGGAGCAATCTAAAGAACAAACTCGTGCCGTATCGCTTTGCAGCTGGATCTACCGGAGAATCGTCGAAAAAGTAAGTTTGAAATTTGGAAGATTTCAAAGTGTGACATAAAAATCTATGATGTCACTTTTCGCCCCTAGATGAATTTCGATAGTGAAATCAAGGGATTGGTCTTACTGAATATTTCCACAATTTCTTAATGTTCCTTATATTAGTTTCCATTTTCTCAAATGCAAATTTCTTACAGGCGGGCTTTCGGACATCGATAATCAACAATTATTTGAACATAATCTGGTAGGAACTCAAATAAAGAAAATAACTGCGCTTCCATTGTTTCCCGAATGTAGTGTCCATCAATTTGAAAATTAATTTCGTTTCGTTATTTATTAATTATGGGTTGAAAACACCGAGAAAGGCTAGGGCTAATCTACTGCTACATTGGCTAATCCAAGGTACAACTTCCATTCTTGAGGATTGATACACAAAAAGGTATGCAATGAAAAAAACAAAATTCACCAAAATAAAACAGTGATGACTTTTCGCCCCTAGATGAATTTCGATAGTGAAATCAAGGGATTGGTCTTGCTGATTAAAATATTTAAAAAACTAAACTTATACTCATTTTATTCGTTCTGAAATGTAAATTTTAATTTCCAGGACAATTTGATTAAACGCTTGAAATCATACATGGTATTAAAATGCGACTTGGGTGCGAATCCATCAAAAGTGACGGAGCTCAAGATATTCGAAAAGTAGTGCAATTAGAAGATTATTACGACATAAAAGAAAGTACTGAGGATGTTAAGTTTATGAAAAATTTCTCGAAATTTTATCATACCTATATTCATCAAGTTTTCACAGAGCCGTGATTCTTATTTGTAAATAAAATTTAATTAGTTTTTCAACCTATTTTGATGGAATGCAAGTGATAAATGTCATGAAAAATAAAGTTGAAAACAATGTAGAAAAGTATTAAAAGCTTAATTCTTACAAAATATATTTTAATGGCAAGGAACTAAATATCAGGAACACAATTTCTGAATATTTAAAGACAAACTTTTATATTCTCTTTTGCTCTCCTACTGCTACTATTGAAGGTGTGGAAAAACCAAGAGATTTTGTTGTGTGGCTACCGAAAAAACTTTCGAAACACGGCAAAAATGTATGTTAACGCTTTGTTCAAAGTATGATAAATCTGTGAGTTATTTTACTAATTAAGATACATCAAAACTGTAAACCAAGAATAATTTGAACGTAGTCGAGGGAAATACTAACTTAGTAAATTTAGTGTCCAAATAAACAAAACACATTGATCACTTAATGCAATTTTTTAATTCATCTATCACCTTATTAAACGAATTCGGAAAAGAAACTGAGGGCGATAATGAATAGAAAAGGGACCTGGAAAAAGTATTTTGTATTTGAAGGAACCAGAGCCAGATAAAATTTCAGCAGAGGTACTGCAGATAATCCTTTCCGTTTGCCCTGACCTGCGCAACACATCGAACACTTGCCTGCACGGAGAGATATTTTCAGAGTAATATATATGCACAATAATCCTTGAATTTGATGTAAAAAAACTAATCCGCATGATCAAAGTTACTATCATTCTTGGTTTTAGTGTAAATACATCCTTCACACCGTACTTCCCATTCTAAGGTTCAAATTTGTGCACAGAAAACAAGCATCGTCTCTACAAATCATTAGTCAAGCTTGTGACGCTGTAGGAAAGTGAAGCATGGAGGGCCCATTTAAAATGGTTCGGTGACTATGTTACAACTATGAGTTGCATGAATTGAATGATTAACCAAAACCGGGTGACCAAAAGACATGCAGTGAGGGAGACCGAGTATTCGATGAGAAGACACGATAAACACTGACGGTCGATGTTTGTTAGGAGTGATCAACTGGAGAATAGAGAGTACTTAACCGAGACAACTGGCGGAGATTAATCGGCGAGGCCAAAGCCTGGCCAGGTCCGACACGCCATGGATTATGATGTTTGATAGACATGGCTGGGTAGACTCGCTGACTTGATTCAAGCTAGGAACCTACTTTGACTCCCATGTGGCTTCAGACCAGGTTGTTGCACCATTGAATACCGTGATGTCTGACGCGGATTCTCATGGCTCCATTCGCGGCTTTATTCTGTCGATCTCTCAGGATTCAGCTAAGAGACGAGTCACACATGATCGCATAGTTTCATGTTATGGCCTTAAACGCACAGTTGACCAAAAGCATGTGATACTAGGGTTTGTTGAAGGTTCAGTCTGGAACTGATTCTAACAATGAATAGTCCCAGGACAAAGGTTGAAACTATAAATTTTAGTCTTAGTTAATCGTGAAATAACGACAACAAATGGAATCGCCGGTACACGCCTAAAGGCACATGAATCATTCGACGGCAAACGGGATTCGAGAAATCTTTTTCATCACCTTTCATTCATCACCGCAAGAGAAAGGGGTACCTGTAAACCGAAGGCCAACAATTCCGAAAATAATTCGGAAATGCTAGGAAAAAATATTTCGTTCAAGTGTTTTGCATAGAAACGATTTGTTGGTAGTTCGTGAGTGGTATATTTATTAAAACTTTGTGTATTTTTGGCAATTTATTCAGTTTGCTCGCGATGGCCTCTGTATGTTTGTGGTTAAAAGAAGATCGCATAAATCGTTGATAGTTTGCTATGTGTGACACAAACCTATCCTGGGATTCTTCTTCGTTATCCGATATAAATCACACTTCAAAGAATTGCTCAAGAACAAGCCCAGAATTTTGTTTCTACTAAGGCAGGAAGTTTTTTCGATATCCTGACGAATTGACATGGCAAAGAAAGCAGTCGCTACCTACCGGAAAAATGCTAAAAACGTTTAAAAGGCAATATTCACTGCGTACCAACGTAAGACAACAGTTGGCGATCGCGCGAACCAGCGAGTTTATAAATTAATAGTAGTGTACTTCAATCACAGTAAAACATTCTGAAAGATGTTGTGCTATTCCCTGATGTGTTTATTCGACTCGGTAAGGTTTAACCTTGAAATATTTTGAATCAATTCCCCACCGTTCTCAGTCAATACATATTATTTTGACCAAACATTTTCTGTTCATTACGTGTGTACCGAGCGGAATTGATATTTTAGTAATTTTCAGCCAATTCATTTTGGTCGTTATTAACGGTCGAACTAATATGCGGAAATCAGTAACACTGGCGGATTATCCGTTTCGTCGGTTCTGTCTGGTTTTATATGTGACCAGGTGTCTCATTGTCGAACGAATAGAACGTGGCAAACTTCAATGTGAGAAGTCGAAAATTCGAAAACGAAAAGCGAAGAGGGCGAACAGTGAATGAGCAAGAGGTTAGTTCGTTGCTGAACATTGGACGTGGGGGTTGGGCTAAGTGTCCAGCTTAATTAAAAACTCAAATAAAGTGTTTCAATAGATGATTTTCAGTCTAAAGTACAGTGCAATCGATTTGGAAGTGAGTGAAAGATTAAAAATTGCATGACTAAATTGCGATTCGCTTAAAATTTTCGTCACAAGTTCCGACTTCTGTGGTCAACGCGAAGATATGGAACATTAGCCCCACCGCTAGAACGAGATGGCTACTGTCTCATTACGAAATATTAAATAATACTTGCGAACTTTGGTGTCTCACTCTAGCACTTGCTGTAATAGCATACAGTAAATAATCGCGATTTGAAGACTTTCGTGACTTTATTGGGATCCTTCCTTTCTCTCTCGCCTTCAATTGAGCCCATTAAGCGCTTGGCGCTCTGTTTCTGTTTGTGGCTTTTGTTTTGTTGATTCTATGGATGGATTTGTTTTCGCAGGCGATTTCCTCTTGATGTTCCGTATGTGCGCGGCATTTGCGAACGACAGAAATGCTGCTAGGCCAAGAACAAGTGCAACACCCGTAATGACACGCTTCGCACGAGATTGCTGTTTGTGTACATAAATTAGGAGTTTTTGATAACGGGGGTAATATTGCTCGTGCGCTCAGATCGAGTGACAATTGCGCGAATTGATTTGACAGCGCGCTTTATTCAAGCACAGTATCCGTGCCGATTGTGTGGACACGCAATGTCAGCTTCGCATATTGGATTAATTGAATTTTTTTTGGAACCACTATTATAACTGCAATTTTTGCACGATGAAGCATAATTTTGTCTTTCAAAACTTGGAATTTGTTTGAATTAAAAAAGCGTTTCAGTATTTCACTATGTGCTTACAGATAATTTTCTCCGAACTGAGTAAATCAGCGTCAACATATTGTGAAATTTAACTTTAATTTAAAGTAGTTTTCATTTTCATTTCTTTCAATTTAAAGTATCTTCCAAATATAATGCTCCTAAATCCGCTGAAAATATTTGATATTACTGATCAACCAATACTTCAGGTTAAATACTACGGAAGGCAACATAATTGCCTGAAAATAGTTGTCTGATATTCAAATATAGCATAAAAAAACCTACAAAAGGAAAATACCAAAGTCTACTTTACGCATAACACTTAAGGTACAAAATCGAAAATTTAGACTTCAACAAATTTATGTAAATTTGTTTTTTATTTGCTGTTGTATTTACAAAATAGTTGAGATGTAATCATCTCCATAATTTCTTGTTTCGAATTTGTTTCGAATCATAGAACTGTTGCAAGATCATCCGGCGTACCGAGGTGAATAGGAATTGCATTCTTGAAGGAAATCCTCAGACAATGGCGTGAGAAGATTCGAAAAAGACGGTTAAGTGCAGATTTTGCAGATTTACTTCGTTTTTTTGTTTTTCCTTAATATTCATTCGCATTGAATGTATCGCCCAGATTAGAATTAGTTCCCAGTATTAAAAAGCTGAAGATCTATTTATAAATATAACCTAAAGAGACCCATAAAAAGGAGTTTATTAGATTGATTAATCTTATTGTTGTAACTACCTCGCCTAGCGAAAGAAATAAAATACAAATTAAACAACCCAAATAATAATTAAATTTTCAGCATTGAATAAATTATTCTCTTTACTTTACTTTCAGAACGCATTTTTCTGGCTTTACTCTAATCAACCGATTTTTTTTTGATTACCAATATATATCATAAATGGGAAAAAAATGTCAAAAAACGAAATGGAAGATGCAACAGCTATCCCACAAATGCAAGATGTGCATGATTGTTTGGATGTAGAAGGATCTCGCGGTATTGAAAATGAAGATCAAAATCGTCAGAGAGCCAATGTAGATCCACAAATAGTCGACCGCGGTACCGCATTAAATGAAGTAGCAGTCACCAAAAATTTGGTTGTTGCCGATAAAAATGATAACTTTGGTGCCCGGCAGTCGAAAGCCCGAAAGCAAAGACGTCTCAATAAGGGCAGCATAGGGAATACAAAAGGCAATCAAAAAGTGAAAATGAGGCCCCCTCAGCAGCCAGCAATGACTAGGAAATTGTCAAATAAATCATACAAGGCGCATGTTAAAAGTTGTAAGCAAGCAATAAAGGCTGAATTGGAAAATCTTTACAATGCGAAAAATCAAAATTCACATCGAAAGAACCACGCTGCTAACAAAACAATACAAAACTATAGCAAAATGCTAGGAAATCGAGCAGCAGCACAGTTTGCACTTCGATCGAAATTCTTTTTGCCAGCCAAACGGCCGCGTAAGGAGGTGATCGTTCCTCCAACTAAGTTCTTATTAGGCGGTAATATTTCTGACCCTCTAAATCTAAATGGTTTGCAAAATGAGTCACAAAATCCAACACCAAATCAAACTCCTCAACAATCACCAGTTACAACTCCCCCTAAAGTCGAGGTGATCATTCCACCTAATATCTTCGATCCATTGCATCTTTTGGATCCGGTAGATTCAGTAGAATATGAGAAACAACTCGTTTCCCCTATGAAGCGGAAGACAAAACCAAAGCATCGCCATCGAAAAAAGAAAACGAAACGCAAGAGTGCGACAGAATCGATTCCAGATGTAAGCTCTGCAGAACAACCAATAACAACTACAATAGGTGGTGCATGTTTCTCATCTTGCAGTGCTCCAACTTTTACAATGGTATGTGCCCCTCCGTCGACGGACATTTCTGGAGTGGAAGAAAGTTATGAAATCGGAAAAAGCGATATAGATGATTCCGAGAGTGTTACATCTGGGAAAGAGCAGCATTTTTTCCCAGTAGATGTAGCCGAGATGAAATCAGGCGGTGATCGTCTCGAATTAAACGAATCAAAACCTTCTGGAAGTCATGAAGAAACTTCCAAAGTAGAAACCAGTGGTAAACCTACGGTCGATATTCCAAATACATTTTCAGCCGCTCGATTTATAGAGAAAGGGAAAAGCCGTGAGTTGAAATTAGATTTGAGCGATTTGGGAGGGGACCATCATTCTGTAGTTAGCGGCGGTGGCAGAAAAAGGAGGATCAGTGAAGGTCCAAAACAATGTAATAAGGTAAAACATGAATTTTGAAATCAATTTTTACATCGAAAAAAATATTTTTATCAATCGAATGACATTAGTTTCGCAAAATGGATGCAATGGATAAAATAGTGAGCCCAGTTGTGCCGCAGCCCGGAGCCTGGAAACGACCACCCCGAACAAAGCCGTCGGGAGGAAGAAAAGGATCCCGACTTCGATCAACATCGGTTAGTGGGAATGAACTTATCAGCCCAACCGATGAAACGAAATCGTTTGAATGTAAATATTATGATATAAATTTTAACGTCTTAAACGAAATATCTTTTTAAGGTGATAGCAATCGTGGTGATACACCGGAAATCGATGCCCAAAAACACTTCACCGAATCTGAGGCGAGGAGAGGCTCTTCAGCGCCACCATCAAAAAATTTAGAGTCAGAGGTGCAGCAACAACGTAATAACCTGCCAAAGTTTCGAGCTGACGGTTACCGATATCAATATGGAAACTTCGATCGTTATTCTGGCTATAGAAATATAAATGAAATTATGGATGTTCGTCTTGAAGTGTTTCATAGAAACGCAAATTTATTTCGCGGTAAAGATATTCTAGATGTTGGTTGCAATGCAGGTCACATTGCAATAGCTGTTGCAAAAGATTTAGCCCCCAAATCGGTTCTTGGTATTGATATTGACAAGAATTTAATAACGCGTGCTAGAAGAAATCTATCAATGTTTGTAAGGATACCGAAGGATAATGCCAAAGTAGTGCGTACTAAAAGTGACGAAGGTAGTAAGGAGCACAAAAGTGAGGACAAGATGAATGAATTGAATGTTCAAAGTGAAGCTTGTGCTAGCCAAACTGCAAACGATCATGGGAAAACGGCGGATGTAAACCATGCTAAAGATATAAACATTAGAAAAAAGAATACAAACAGAAGAAGGCAACATCACGGAAAAGGAGATAGGGGAAAAATTGAGTTCTTCCCTATCTCATTTCCAATTACTTATGGAGTGTTAAACGAAGTCTCGACGTACACAAAGAAAGACACTACTTCTCCCGTACAAACCTCCCACGAAGATAGGCAATTTCCGAAAAATGTATATTTTCGAACTGTAAGTACAATTTAACTCAAATCAAGGAATGAATTAATTTTGCTAATTTGCTAATTTGTTTTTCAAGTCGAATTATGTGTTGAAAGACGAATCACTAATTAACAATGAAACCCAGCAATACGATGTTATTCTTTGTTTGTCTGTGACCAAATGGATACATTTAAATTTCGGCGATGCTGGTCTAAAACAAGCATTTAAGAGAATGTTCAATCAATTACGCCCCGGTGGCAAATTAATATTGGAAGCACAAAATTGGGCGAGTTATAAGAAAAAGAAAAATTTAACGGTAAATTGATATACACTGAAAAAATTGTAGTTTTCCGATATTATTGATTATTTACTTGAAGGAAACAATATACAACAACTATCGAAACATCGAATTTTTTCCAAATCGATTTCATGAATATCTGCTAGGAAGCGAAGTAGGCTTCAGCCATAGCTATTGTTTGGGAGTTCCGAGGCACATGAATAAAGGGTTTTGTCGGCCAATACAGGTAAGAATCGTCCTTAAAAGGTGCTCATAACTTTTATTTCACAAAAACAGCGAAAGAAGAACCAGTTGAAAGTCGTGGCAAGCTAATTTGGTATTGTTATTTCGCGTGAAAATGTTCAATGCAAAGGAGTATATGTCGTTGTTAGTGGATACTCCTAATTTACATCTGTAAAATAATTAAATATTGTTCTGTCATGTTTCATCAGTAATGTTTTTTGTGAAATACACAAAGCTCCCTATGCTATTATACTAGGACCAATCCGTCTTAACTACTAAATTGAAATTCTGAAAAATATTTGTTATCCTTTTTGCCGCCTTACCTTGTCTTTATTGCTCCGAGGACACTCGTGTTCATTCTCGAGGAAATTTAGTATTCATATATATAGTAAAGCCCTTTTTTTGCTGATATAGCTATTAAATGTTACGGAGAAAATTCAACGAATTTAATTTGACTTTCAGCTTTATGCTAAAGGTGATTATACTCCAAATCATATACGTTGGAGCGACAACTATCATCCTCAAACTCCATATGAAGCATACCGTGGCATATATGCGGGAACATCACGATCTCGATATCCCATATGGGGTCCATTGGATACACCTCGTGGTAATTCAGGATCTTATAGCTGTCGTCAAACGCCTGTTCATCCGGAGCTCGCCACATCACAGTACTACAATCCCATGGAAAGTGATAGCTATTTGCCAAGCTATGATACCGAAGTTCAAAATAGACATTACGTTTTCGCTTCCCCGTTGTATCAAACGGTTTGGTCCCCGCCTGCAAGTTTAAGGAACTCATCAAATAAAACACCAGTTTTCGGTAGCATAAGAGAAGCGGACAGCGATGAAAATATATCGCGACATGTTTATCCACCAAACGATTTTGCTACATCGCCACAAGCAGGAAGTGCATTTAATAGTATAAGAGAACTGGATCTAGACGATACAACACAACAAGCACAGTCGGGTAGACCGCATGTTTACGCTCATTGTGAAGACACATCTTCGAATGATGTAGATAATTCTTCCTCACCCCGGAATCATAACTCATCCTCATCACCGAACGCAGTTGGTAATAGTAGTCAGAGTATGGATCAGGTAGATTCGAATGATGACATGGAAAGTGATGTAACAGCAAATGCAGAAAACATGGATATTAATCAAATCTAATTGATATGTTGAATCCGATAGACGAGTTCAGGAGACATGGAAATAATTGAATTTCAGGGGATTCATTGCATCGCTTGTAATGTAATTGACCCATCGTTTTTATGTACCAAATCCTTGAGAGGTCGAATGAACATTATATTCTGTAAATGGGACGCTAATTATTGAAACTTAGTTGTAGGATTCTTTTCGTACCGTGATTGCATTGAAATTTGGATAATTTATTATGTAGTTTCTGCAGTAATACATCCGATAATTGTGTATTACTTTATATTATAATTTCTAGGTTTCATCATAAGTTTTGCTTGTCATTTCACGCATTTTTGTAAAAAAAATTAATTTATTAGTTCAAATGTTGAAAACCGGCATATAACATTTGATATAAATAAAATTCGGGTGCATAAATAAAAAAGACAACATTAAGTTTTCACAATCAATGCGTTACTTAAATTATGTTTATGTCGAAAATAATGTACCAAATTATTTTAATGATGGGAATCAGCGAAGTGGCCAATAAGCCCTTTTTCGCTTGTATGGTGGTGCTAGAGATGTCTTCCAGCAATGCAACTAAGATTTTCCGGCATATGATCCAAAATTGATGGGAGATTAGAGATCTTTAGCAATGATTTTACGCTTGGCGTGAGACTACGTCGGTCTCCTAGCTCTAGAATAAAATGTGACAAAGGAACAAGAGTTAGCAGTTTTTTAGCGTTGAGTTTATGTTAAATGAGCACTCAAGCTAACGGACGACGTGACAATCTAGCTTAATATCTCGAATACTATCCTAGGAATGATCATCCTAGATTAGTTTCCTGACCACGTTTTTTATGATATTTAATATATGGAAAAAAACCCATCAACTGAAGATAATATTAACAATGCACCAAAAAATCAATACTAAAAATGGTAACTGTGGAGGTGGTGTCAATTATATTTACAAAATTTTATAAGGCCTGTGGGCGCCCTTTTTTCTTCGTCACCGCATCCAAAGTTCTTAGGCCGTATACAAATCCGAAATTTTTAAATCAAGCTGATCAATACATTCTATAAATTAACCGGTCAATTTATTGCATATGCACAAATCAGTGAATGGTTGAAAGAAAAAACGAAGAGTTCAAAAAGACAATAGAATTTACCCATATATAACTTAGCGTCTCATTCTATTTATTTATTTATATTTCTTTTCAAAAAAAAAAATGGAAAAGTTTAATAACCGACACCCCGTGTCAAAAGTGTAATTTGATTGTTTTTAAAATTAATGATTATTGAATATTTTAATAATATATAATGTTGTAGGATAATATAATATCATTGAAGCAAACTGAAAACACGTCTGTGATTTGCGCAAATTGTCCCATAATGCTGAATTAAGGAATAAAATAAAAATGAAATGCTTAAATATATAATTCAAAAACCCATTTTTATTTACATAAGAATCAACTATTGCGTGTCAATAAGTACCATATAAGCATAAAATTCAATTTGTTTCAAGATTTTATAAATTCTAATAAATGCATTTAATTCTGAAATCATCAAGTCATCTAGCTTGTTAATGGTTAATTCACAATTCTGGAAGTTGAATAGGTTGCATAGGGATTCAAAAAGAAAGAAGTATCGGGTAACATTGCGTAGAACACTTTCTCAAAACTCTCACTAACTAGACAAAACGGTTGAATTAATATGGGTCCCTGGACTTTATCTACAAGTATACAAAGCAAGTAAATAATATATCGACAAGCAAGAGCTGGGTCAGCTAGTTTCCAATACAGTAAGAGTGGGGAACATCAAAATGTAGTGAATTAGCCGAAAGCTGCTGGAGGGCAGACTCGACTGGGAATAATAGAAACGATTACAAGATGAAACGAGTTCTACGGCCTCAACCTAGCAAACAACGAGCATCAAGATAGTTTTAGCAAAAAGCAAAAATAATTCAAGCACTCTGTTGCCATTTTAAGCAGACCATAAACTTTTGGATCGAAAAACGAAAGAAGATGACTTTGTTATTGCCACTTTGTTATTGAATTTCGTAGGCTTTCAACTGGAACAAACAGGTAAAGGAACGAAAAAGTGATATTTTGCTTAAACTTTTCTTTATTATTCTAGAAGGAAGTTTCTTTTCCACAGCTGTACGAAATATTCAGGTAGAACTCCTTTCGATTCTGGGAGAACAAAGGAGCAGAGGGATTTCCGCTCACAGAAACAGACTTAAAAAAACTCATAGTTACAGGCGAGAAAGAGTAAAACATCACAGAGGAATTTGTCAAATATAAGCAGGTCTGACGAATATAAATTTGTGATAAAGTAGACCCTTCAGTATTTTCACTTTTAGATGAAAAATAAAAATTATAGATTCAGTGGTATGTGATTCAAAATCGGCAAAACATTCAAACTCTGGTGTGTGGTGCCAATAGTCAAGAATGGAGGAGGCCGTACATTTGTTTTAAGGTACGCTAAGATACGAAAAGAAGTTCCAACTGGTTTCGAAAAAACGTCCCAAAAGTATATACAACTTTTAAACGAATAATCGTAACAAATCCTCACGAGTTACATTTGCATCCCAAATGTTCCTTTTAAATTGCACTTTGTTTCAAAAGAAACGCGTACATGCAGGAGAAACCTTTCTTTATTACCACGGTCGCGCGATTCCTTTAAGAAAAGGGTTTTAGGCCTTTTAGGCCGCTATCAATTGGGTTTTCCTAGATCTACGTACATTTTAGATGTAATAAGTGAAATAAATCCTTTATCGCAATCCTTTTGTGAGTTTGCCGACGATTTTCCTTTCCTTTTATTATTATCCCCTTTTAGTTAGATTTACTCGCGTATGTAGATTTTAGTATTTAAGGAGGAATTAAAGTTTTGTTCAAGTAGTACTTAATCGCCCTCGGAAGAGGAAAGTATATGAATAATAAGAAAAAAAGTATTAGTTTTAATTCGGCAATTCAAACTGGTAATTCACGACCATAAGGCGTATGTTTAAATACTCTAAAGGCAATTAATAATTGTGTAATGCCCTCTTTTGTTAATACGCGACAAGTACAACGTGTTTCCGAGGACATCTCCCAGTTAAACCGTAAATCTCACAGCAAAGGGCCGATCCGACAACGGTGTTGTTTTATTAATTATTTTTCAGAATACATAAGCCGGGAAATCCAGTCCCCCTTCAAGAGAAAATCCAAAGAGTAAAATGACTTGGTATGTTAAGTCAACCCGATCGCTGCTTCACAGTACTCTCTTATATGCATGAAAACTCGTTATAAGCGTGCGTTATATACAAAGCAAATTATATAAGAGTTCAATCAAAGTTTTGTATCAGGAAACTTCATCACTCATTGGCAAATCGGGGCAACGTTGATGAAGCGGGAGAGACCAATGAGAGAGCTTTTTCGTGTTGCTTGCATGTTGATGATTGTACGTCTCCACGCCATGCCGTCGCATGTGGATGAGTCCATTCGGTTGGAGCAGATATTATTTAAGGTTTCAATTTTGCATGCGGGGATAATCGTTCATTTTATCTGTATCAAATTTCTTACTTGCAGGATAAATAAAACAAATAAAAACGATAAAACTATAAACTTTTCATTTATTATGTTTAAAGTTATTATTAGATAAGTTGTTGAATGAAACATGAATTAAAACACAACTGGCATTGGAGTTCGAATAGATTGAAATGATTGTTTTATAATCATTAATAATTCAAGTAAATAATCTGCATATATAAGCATGTTTATGTAGTTCCGGGCCTTAAGTACTTCGAAGGCTCTTGCTAATTGCATATTTGTGAGTAACGAGTTTGAGCTAATTATGGAATGAAATTCGTAATACTCCAGAGGAAGTCGATGATAACACCTTTTCAGGGCGCCAAGTACTCCGAAAGCTAATGCTGATGTCATACTCGTGTTCAGTGTCCCCCAGTAACAAAATCGGACTAGTTTTGATCATTATTTACCGAATATCATTGAATACTTTGCAATGTACTTTTAAAATGCATTTCTTGATAAAATATAAAATCTGCAAAGAATATAAAATATGTTTTATATTCTTTGGTTCAATTTACCTTGAGAAAGGGTAATTTTAATTCAGGCCTAAATTAAATCATCACATTCACGTCATTGCCGTTCCCAGCAAGTTAATATAAACAAACCACCTTCAGAGTTCTTTCGGAATAGATTAGCGAGTGAAAGAATTACACGGCATCCGCTTATATTATAATCAAGCAAATATTCTTCGACCGAACATAAAAATAGGATTCGATTAAGATTTATTCATGACCGATTTCAAACCGGATTGCTATTATTTCGTTTGAGAAATGATGTAATTTAATAATAATAGTCTTGTGTAATATTTCAAAAAAAAATAATAAATACTTGAGCTTTCGGTGTGTTAAACGTCATTAATCAAAAAGAAGCATCTCAGGTCCCACCGAGATTTGAACTCGGATCGCTGGATTCAAAGTCCAGAGTGCTAACCATTACACCATGGAACCACATGTAAACTGCATGATCAAGAAACAATTAAACGTCATTGGTCGTTCATATGCGAGGCAACAACAATCAGATTTTTCTAAAAATTTTGTGTTCATACAAAGCAATGTATTTTTTTTCAAATTCGCTTCTTGGACTTATAGTTTGTACCAAAAGTTTCGAAATCAAATAAGCAACAAACTCAACGTTTAATCTGCAAAATATTACTTGAATAACAAATTCTTTTTGTTTTCAGATCATCCAATAATTTGTTACGCTTCTTGTCGCAACTAACCTAATTTTCCCAACTCCAACGAAGATTTGCTGCCAATGGCTCGTGATTTTAAAATTGCCAATAAAACTTCAGAATAAACTTTACGTAATGTACCTTAATAAACTGTGTACAACATCATAATTAGGGCATTGCAGATGAGACCATTTCGGCTTTGCAAATCGCTGTTTACATCTGCTACCTGGAGAAGCAAAATTGATTGATTGGTCGAAAAAAATAATTTTTTCTCATATTGTGAGGTAGCTGTAACAGTTTGAAGTACATCTGTCCAGTAGGTTACCAACAATGCCCTCTGCGTTTTTAAGCGGTCCCCTTTGAATAAAAATGGACGGCTTTATCATTCCATAGGATTTGATTCTTGGAATGATTTTTTTATTTTGCTTTGATTCCATAGGTTTCGATCGAACTTAGGTCCGTCAGATCTTCTGAGAGGGGATCATAAACGCAGGACGAGTTATTTTGAAACCAATTTCGGATAATGCCAGCAAGATTCGAAGTTTTAACAGAATTATGCTGTGTCATCTGATCACCTAATATCATGTACAAAAATATTGCATCACATATATACAATTTATGATAAGCGTATATCGATTAAAAGTTGAGTTCAAGACCAATGACATCATAACATATACATAGAATAACTAAAAGGAAAACCTACCATAGATGATTTGATGTTTGATGTTTACTGAGGATCTGGCCTTTCAATTTGAACTCGAAGAAATTAAAACTATTACAAAAATAAAACTAAAAGCTAATTCAAACTATTCATATTACGAATCAATCCGACGCGGTTAAAAACACTATAGTAAACAAAATTTACGTTGAAATTATTCAAAAAATCATCATTCCGATATTTTCACCTTAGCAAGCGAAAGGTAATTCTACACCAATGGTTTTAAAACTCATTGTCCTTTCCCTTACGGTTTCTCAATATATTACACATATATATTCGAAGCATGTTCACTAAGAAATAATATACACATGTCAATTCATTTAGTTTACAATGTTATTTACTCTTAATTTAATCAAATCTTTTACATTGCCTGCTCATTCGAGTGTCGCGGTACAACACAGTACATAGTAAATGGAAAATTAACTTAGTTCAAATCCCGCTCCGGATTGAATAGCGTACAAAAGCTTTTCTCTCATTTGTTCCACTGTTTTAAATGCAGGTAATTTCAATAAATTGGTACATGTACTTGCAGTCGGAAGTCGCTCTTCATCGCCAGCATTTTGAATGAAAAATGGAGGGTCAAGATCCTTCAAAGATTAATTTCATCAAAAGAACTAATCAATAAATAGTTCAATAAACCTACCTTAAAACCTAGTAGAGGTGGCCTAGAACAGCTGGTTACAAAACGCAGTAGCTGCCGCTTTTCAATATCACTAAAACTTTCTACCACCGACCAAAAGCAAACTATTGTTGGGTGGGTGGGACTATACTCGCCTCCGTAGCGGCAATGTTTCTTCAAATCTTCTATGTCAATAGGAATTTCAGCACCGGATATCAGAACTTGCAGCTCTTTATTACTAAACATATAAAGCCATTCTACAGGCAAAACATTTGAAAGGCCTTTGCGGAAAGCAATACAGTGTTGTCTTATTTGTTTATTCAGTTTATAGTCCGCCATTAGCTGTATATATTCAATACGATTGGCGGACGTGACTTGTATCGATTGGCCGTTTGATTTCAGTTCTTCCACTTTCGTCTTACCTAGATCGTTCGTTACCACTGTGAAGTCGAGACCCAGTTCACTCACATCGCCTTCATATGCTTTCAGTGACAGTAAATTTCGGTACAGCTCAGGATCCAGTGATGCTAACTGATGAACATCTAGATCAGAATGTTTGCCTGCAAGTTTCGATAAGAAAAAGTCGGCCAATGGTAATTCTACCAAGAGGTTTTCGTAAATTGCTTTTCCCAGAATTCGACCGATGAAATAATAGTGTTTTGGAAAATCGGCAACTATTTCACTTACACTAGGATTTGGATACAGCTTATTATCAGTTGTAACTCTGCAACAAGAAATACGTTAATATTTTAATATCAATCGAGTATTTTTACAATTAACTTGAAAAATCCTCTATTGGGATCGAATGCTGTTCTTATGAGTTCTGATAAAAATTCCCTGAATAAACCTCCACCATCGACACCTACTTCCTCTAGTCCAATGTTGCTGATAAACTGAACTCGAAAACGATGCCGCAAATCTGGTTCTATAGATGAGCATGTATTTTAAAATATTCATGTATATTACGAAACCATCCCTACCATTTTCTGGTCTTAGCTTATCAAAAGCATCTTCATATAAATGAGATCGCCTAACTACAAAATTTATCGATGGTCCTTGTAGAAAACCTTGAAATTCTCCCTGTACTCGTAGTTTATCCGCGGCGACTAGACCTTGTAGAATTCCCACCCGCGTACTGAATGGCACCACAAATGGGATTTCACGTAATATAGTAATTGAACGAATTTGTTTAATAGACATAGGCGGGCCGTCTTCGAAATCTGCACGCGTAAAATCTCGAATAGGCTGAAAAGGCCGTGGACCCCGTCGACTTCCTCTCGTTAGTGGTAAATCATTTGGTTTATCTAACGGTAAATTCAGTGTTTGTACAGTCCAATGCCCTTCTGGACAGAATCCTTTGCGTAGATCTCTTGTATATATTTGATTCAGTACGGATACTACAACCTTCAGCAAATTCGCCCAGATTTGTTTACTTTTTTGGATATCTTCTTCTTCCACATCACTTCGGCCTAACACTGAACGATAGTGTTCGTTTAAATTCGAGCGAGTGTCTGGAAATGCTAATTCCACTAGTCCAATTGAAATTTCTTTCAGTGTTTTGCTTAGCGGAATTATTTCGGACAGCGTAAATGGCATCAATTTGTGCGTTGTATCGCACATGAGGTCTTCTTGGCAGAATTCGCCGTCATGTAATGTTGGGACTAATCGACCGAATAGTGCACAAAAGGTTGCTAGTATTGGAATTATTCGACTCATTTCTGTGTTAACTTTTGCTAAACGGTGGATACAGATAACGTTTATTATTAAATTTGTGTTTCAGCATCAAGAACTTGGAGCTATTCTATTAGTGTGGAATTCTTATGCCGAGATTGTGAATTATTTTAAATATGAAGCAATATTTCACGAATAAGTTTATATTTATTCAATTTCTAATTCCTCTCTAATGACTGCCTATTAAGAAAATTGATGGGAAAAACAAGATGCAAATGGACTTGCATCTGTAAATGCGTAAATTGAAATGTGTAATATATCTATATTTTTAGAATGTTCTTTTAATTTACTCAATAGAGTGGCAATCTAGAAACGTGAATTGCTTTTTAATCGATATTATCAACACATTCATGGGCCATAGTTTTACAGATGAAGTTCGCACGGCATGACGGCAGTGACTACGTGTCACTGAGTATAGTATCCTATACTCAAATTATCGAGTATAGGATGAAGGCACGATTCTTAGTAGTATAATAATTAATAATGAATTATTTTGATCAATGTAGAATAGAAAGCTCCTTGTTCGCTTCAAGTCGTTACCTGAGACAGTGAACGGATCTTGGAAATCTGAACGCTAACTTTTTGAATTTTAGCAAATATTGTATGCCGAAAAGATTATGAGGTTACCATTATTTTTCATTGCGACCCATTTTTTGTGTACTTACGGACAACGCCTTTAGATAACAAACTCAATGGTGATGAAAAACCAAGTTGGCTGGATTGCGAAGTCATTGTATACCAAAGTGTCCTAATGAATTGTGGATTAAATGCCAAACTGTAGAGCAACCTAAAAAGCGAATATTAGAACCAAGCATTCACTTCATTGATAGGGTTTCACTTACTTGTAGTTGTAAATGGCTGCCTTATTATAAATCATCAGGTTGTGACAAATTTGACAAAGACAATACAAAATATCCGGTTTATCGAAAAACAGTCCAACATTGTTCACTATTGTACATGCGCGGTTGACATCATTTACCATGTCAATAATCTCAAGCAAACAGTTCTGCTCTATCACAGATATAGTCGTTATAATCTTTTCATCTGAATCCGAATCGCTTGAGTCAGCATCTTCTTCATGATAAACTTTTGATGATTTTGGTAGATTTAGAACGTTTGATGAAATTTCTGCGATTAGGCGAATGTAACTAGTTAACAAATTCACATTGTTAAGCTTGTCTATAAGAGTTGCAACACAGAAGGTTTTTACAGTAATTTCATATTCAGTATATCCAATAAATTGTTAATACTCTACCTAAGTGCAGCTGATCCAAAGTCAACACTGAGTACAGAACATAAGTGCTCAAATCTTTCTTATTGCTTTCTTCATTGTCTATACTCATTCTAGTCATAATATCTTCCAAATAGTTTAGTAAATTCGCAAAAGGAAATTCTTTCAGACGTGACAAACATGGTAATACGAAGAATTGAATAGGCTCCGAAAATTCGGGTTTCAAAATTTGTTCGACAAATGATTGTGGAATATATGTACCGCTCGCCACATTACTGTTCAGCAATGTTAGCGGTCGCACAAGCAGCTGAAAGAGTGCATCAGTAAATTGATTGGGTGGATGCAAGGCGACACCATCCAGTGGTGGACATTTTTCCTCTAATATATTTCGTATCACTTTAAAGTATTTTCGTTCAACAAGAAATTTAAAAATACTGCTCAAATATTTTCCAACGTGTTCACTATTTGGTAAATATTTTCCAACGGCGGTATCTGTTGTAAATGTTTCTAGCATGCGAAGAGGTATCGCTTGCGGTATATTTGGCACTGTCAGTTGCTCCAAACATATCAACAGACAACGTTTCATTCGATGTAGCCATAAGGCATCTGACACTGATTTTGTTAGTGGCTTTTGAGGATTTCGTATTAAACATTGGCAGATATTTATCTAGAAAATAAAATTAGAATTTTAATTTTGAAGTAGAATTATACGGCGCCGTATAAATGCGTATTTTCATCTAATTTAAAAAGCAATGAATGTCAATGTAAGTGTCCCATGGGTGAGCATGCAAATTCATGTTATCTTTAAAAAAAATTATTTAAATGAATATTCGCGAAGGATAATAATTTTCAAAGGAAATTTTAGCACTTCTTAGTTCTGCACTGAAATTGGGTTGAGCAATGGTTTCTTTGAGTGTGTTTTACTGACTTGGTAAACTTTTTAATTGAGAAATTTTTAAGCACTTCTGTCGAATGTTCACTTCAATTTGATGTCCAAATTTCAACAGGTTAGCATTCAACGAATCAAGTCTCGTAAGTCTCGAATAATCGAGACAATGACGCATTCAACCATTGCATTTCAATTTCCTTTAGTGTTAGGAATACAAAATGCCTGAGTCACCTTTACTGTACTTAGTAGTTGCCTTTTCATTCATCCACATTAATGTCCGTAAAGATATAAAATGTGATATTAGACAACAAATGTCGGGTGGAAATGGCGATATTAGGGCATGAGGTAACGGGCAACCTCAATATGTCAACATAGCCTAGGTGACAATCACATTGAGCTTGAAATATTTAAAAAACGCAAATTATATGTCAGTAAGCTTACAAGTCTTTCGCAGTCCTTCTGATTTGACTTGCAATAGAAGAAAGTGAGCCTCTTTAATAAAAATTCCAAATTCTTCTCCTGTGCCAATTCATTCTTGTTGGATTGATAATATTGATCGAACAATTCGCGTTCCAAGTTCTTCTTCCGTTGCCGTTCGATGAAACTACGCGCATATGATTGTAAAACGATCGCGCCATTATTCTGTCTGCGTAACTCGTTGCGTTTTTGTCGCTCCTGTTGCGCTTTGCGAATGATTGTTTCGCGATCATTGTTCTGTGATCGTCCACCCAAATTTTGTATGGGACGTCTGCGATAATCACCATCGAAACTATACATGGTCTGCACTAGTTGGAACGCAACTCTTACTGATTATCGCACAATAAATACTAAACGATTGGGACTGTGTTTATTTGTATTAATCAGACGGAGACTGTTTGAACTTTCACAGAACAATCCAGCAACCATTACTTTGAAAACATTACATTTGACAGCTCACGGGATGAAATGCTAAATGTCGATTTTTTACTTGACAGTTATGCGTCGAGACGAAGTAGAATTATTCTCTTAAAAGCTGATGGAATATGAGTTCCGAAGCATTACCCGCTACAACTCAGCTGATGGTAAAAACCAGTATTTCGACCAGCGTTGACGGTACCGATAGATAGATAGATAGATATTTATTTATTGAGACTTTATACGTACATGATTTTCGTTATCTGATATGATTATGTCTAATGTTTGACAGCGACAGTTTGTCAAACAACTATTCTATAAATCTGGTTGTAACCGATTCTTGACATAGGCTTAGATTACATATTTATTTTAAAATTCATCCTTTGCTCATAAGGCTTTTTTTTCCTATGATTGGTAAACCTTAAACCTAACTTATTCTAACTTAATCCTACGTACTTTTTCTTATTTACAATTTAAGGGTTGATATGGAGGTAGTAATTGGATGGAGGTGCGAGTTCGGAATCTTGGCTCCGACCATGATGATGTTTGTGTATCCTGCTTCGATGGCGCGATTGACCTTGGTCAATTATGAAGTTCGCCCATTGCTGGCGTAAGTTGGTTAGCCGCGGTCTCCTTGTTCTGTCCGCACATAGAACGGAGGCTTGTGGTTCAATATTAGGCGTGGGTTTGTCAAGGTAGAAGAGTTGGAGCTAAGCAATTTGATGGGCGAGAGGTATGGGGAAGCGATGTTTTCAGCGATATTCCGGGAAACCAATTCACTAATTATAAATTCAGGGTGAGTTACCCATTTCTTTAGGCGTTTCGAGCTCGTCTCAATCATATACTGCATTATAGGCTTGATTTTTGTTTGACTGTATAGGAAGGTGCTCCGATAGTGCTTCTTGTTTGGTCTTCTATACCTGGACAAACACTTCCTCAAAATTTTCCGTTCGAAAATTTGCAGCTCTTCTGCTACGGTAGGCGAAATAGTGAGCCAGACAGGGAAGCAGTAGCTAATAATGGGTCTGATGAGGGTTTTGTAGATTAGAAGTTTAGTACTTACTTGGACAGACTTTTTGGAGAGTAGGGGGGCTAGCACTGCGGAAGCCCAAGTGGCTTTTTCGATGGCTCTGCGGGCGTGGGGATTGAACTTGAGGCGGTGATGGAAAAGCACCCCCAAGTATTTTATGCAGTTCCTTAGGGGGACGGGGACGTTATCAATTCGTAGAGAGAGTTCTTTACTCTCGGCTGGCGCAGATCGGTGTCCTTTGCCGGAAGCGTTCCGGAAGCATATGAGTTCGCATTTTTCAGCGTTGATAGAGAGGGCCCATTTTGAAAGGTACTTTTGTAGGAATTCCACGTGTAGAGCGATGGCTTGCTGGGCTTTTAGGGGGGACGCGTGGGTAGCCAGAACAAGTATGTCGTCCGCGTATAGAATTGTGTGTGTGAGGGGGTTGGTGATATTTATTTGGGCAGCATACTGTGTATTGTGTATCGGTTGCACTTGTGTTGGAATGTCGTGAAGAAAAAAGTTAAAGAGGTGGGGGCCGAGTATTGATCCTTGCGGGACACCGGAGCGTACGTTGATAGCATCAGAGAAGGTATTGGAAATTTTTACTAGTAGGGTTCTTTGGTGTAAAAAGTTGGCTATAATTCGAGTCAGTGGGGTGGGGCATTGTGTCTTAATTAGTTTGTACAAGAGACCTTTGTCCCACACGGAGTCGAACGCTTTCTCAAGGTCAATTGAGCAAGCCACAGTTGCCTCTTTCTTCCTCAAACCTGATGATATGTAGTCGTGTAGAAGGAGGACTGCTTGTT
Organism: Stratiomys singularior; assembly: GCA_954870665.1. NCBI lineage: Eukaryota > Metazoa > Arthropoda > Insecta > Diptera > Stratiomyidae > Stratiomys > Stratiomys singularior. The sequence continues at coordinate 2,702,965 of OX940881.1, read as the reverse complement.
CGGTTGACACTTTTTCTTTAAAGCCAAATTGTTGTGCTGGTACAAGGGGCTTGGCGAAGACTTTAAAAGAGAGAAGGATGATTTTCTCCAAAATTTTTCCTAGGTTTGAGAGCAGGGATATTGGTCTAAGCTTTTTTAGGTCGCCGTTGGCCTCTTTCTTTGGTGTGGGGAGTAACAATGCCGTTTTCCAGGCGCGAGGGAAGTACCCATTGTTAATGCATTGATTGATAATGATGGTGAGTGGCCTATGAATGGCGTTGGAGCATTTTCTTAGTACGTAATTGGGGATATCATCGGGGCCGCTGGATTTTTTAGAATTGATTGAGCGGAGGGCGATTAATACCTGTTCGGTACTAGCAAAGAAACGTTTGAACGGCTCGCTTGAGGGGTTAGCGGCTCTGTTGGTTGACGAAAAGATGGTGAGGTAGGAGCCTTGGTATCCGTTTAGGAAGTCATTGACCGTTTTCTCTACAATTTTGTTGGTTCGTTGGTCTGAGGACGTCCTCTCCCTGTATAGATGGGCGTAGTGTAGTGCACAAGCGGCTAATTTCTGTTCCGTCGTGATAAACAGTTGTCCATTTAATTGGATAGGGTCTCTGTTTATTGAGAACTTGGCAGTTTGACGGCCCGTAAGGGCATTAATCTCCTTGAATACGTTGGGGGAAGGTTTCATAGCGGATAGCCTTTCTTTAAACGCTTTGTTCATTTCAGCGTACACCTTTTCCCTTATCAGTGTCTCCAGGCAGTTAATTTGGGACTTTAGTGTGATATATTCCGAATTGATTCGATTTAGGTTTCGGTGGAAGATCCTTTTAAGGCGTTGCTGCCACCTAGCCCTAGTTCGAATTAAGTTCCTTGTTTGAGGGGATATGTTACCATATTTGGAGGAGAGGGGTGGTTTAGCTGGTGCGTGTGTGTTCATCAACTCTAGAATATAGCTGGAAAGCGTTTGAATTGACTCATCTATTTCATTGTTGTTGTATATTCGATGATCGGGAAATTTTCCTTCTAAGCGGTCGGAGAGTTGTTCATCAAATATCTGCCAATCTACGCCCCGGTATGATCGGGTGAGTGCTTGAGGTGGTGGAATCCTTGCACCGGGGAGAGCGACGTCAAGAAGTAAGGCATGATGGTCAGATGGTGCCGGGATGCTGGTGCAATTTAGGGGTAGGCCGTTCAAGCCTAAGAGCGAAGCCGATAAGATGAAGTTGTCGAGGAAAGAGCTTCCTCGTGGGAATGTTGGCACACCTGCATTGATGACGCTTAGAGACGTTTGGTGCCCGGACGATAGCCAGCTGAAGATGACTGAGCCGTTAGTGTTTATTGTGTGGTCGCCCCATGATGGATGTCTGGCGTTGAGATCACCCCCGATAATTATTTCATCATATCCCTGCCCTATGGTGATTATTTGGTTCAGCTTAGGTGCTATGGCATGTCCGCTGTCGCATGGGATGTAGAGTGACCCGAGCAAAACCTTGCGGATGTGGCCCCGTTGTCCCCGGAGTTGGAGCGTGGCTAGGGTACAGGATAATGGCATGACATGGCAATCGACTTGGTAGATGGTTTGATTGGTGCGTGCCAAAATGGCGGTACCTCTACCCTCATCGTTGCGGAAGATATTGTAGCGTGGGAAGTGTGGTTTATGCTTTTCTAGAAGGCGTGTCTCATTTAAGAACACTAAATCGGGCCTATATTCTTCTAAAATGTGCTCCAGTGCTATACGCTTTTCGTGCCTCTGGAGAGAGTTTATATTAATTGCCAGTGTTCTAAGCTTACTGTTCCCCGACCACATTCATGTAGAAGTTGAGTAAGGCTTCTGTTTTTTCCTCATTTGGGAGGTGTTTGTAGGTCAACCAAAATTCGCGAGCCTTTTTAATTAGTACTCCAAAGGAAACGCCTAAATGCTTTACAGTTTCCTGTGCGATTAAGTTTAGTACATTCTCGTTGCGAGGCTGGTCCAGATGTTCTGGCTCAGGATGAGTTGCAGGTCTTTTTAAGACTTCGGAGTACTGCTGTCTAGGGAGAAGTCCTGTGGAAGGTTCTATATTGCGAGCGGGTGCTTGTGGGCTAAGCTGGTGGAAGCTGTTGGGGTTGAAGATAAACTGAGGTTGGTTTTTTGTTGCTCGTTTTTCGGCAATTTTGGCCCTGAGCTTCACCCGCTCGGGACAGTTATTATAGTTAGCTGGATGGCCCGTGCTTGAGCATAGGACGCAAAAAACTGGGGGGACGGTGGGGTCTGTTGCAGCTTGATCTCTTGGGTTTATAAGACTTTTTCTAGGACACAACTGACCTTCGTGCTCTTGACCGCACGCAACGCACCTTTGGGAGTAGCCGCAATTGGCGGCAACATGACCAAACCTCTGGCAGCGAAAGCATTGAGTTAGGTCACCTTTTCTAGGCTTTTCCCAGGTTGCCTTGCAATTAAGGATGAACTTGATTCTAATAAGTTTGCGGAGGTCTTCCTCTGACGCTAGTATAATTCTAAAGAGGTTGAGAGACACGTGGTTCTGTCTCGACCATGTAGTTGTCATCTGAGAGACGGAGAGGGGTTTGAGCTCGGGCATTTGCTCGTTGATATCCTCCAGGATCTCTTTCTCGGTGAAAAGAGAACTAACACCTTTTAATATAGCCACCGGTTTCCTGCGCGCGGCTGGGGTGAAAGAGTGGCCACCAAGTTTGTTTTCTCTCATTAAGCTCATCAGACCGTCGTAGGCTTTCGTGTCGTCGACCACTATCTTGTGGTACGAAGGCGACAACGATTTGATGCGATACTTAACATCAGGGAAGCTACGCATCATCACTCGGAGCGTGGGCGGCGACACATTGTTAATAAAGATAGGTGGCAACCAGGATGGCTTCGAAGTTACTGTGTTAGTACTTGGTTGGGCAGAGGGAATATTTTGGGGAGATATACTTTCGAATCTATTACTATTGCTTATGTTATTTTGGACTACGGCTACATTCTTATTCTTAACAACTAGCCTACCAGTTGCCAGCTTGAAGCGTTCAGCATCGTTTTTCAGTGCGGCTTGAACATCGTTGTTGGAGCAGATCGGGCCTTCACCTCCCATTTCAATGTCCAGACGAGCAGCGTTGGTCTCTTCCCTTCGTGGTGTTGTTGCTTTTGGGATTTTCGTCTTTTGAACCATAGCGTCCTCTGTTGACTGATGGTCTCCACTTTTCATTAAGATTTTTAATTCTCTGCTTATCACTTCTTTAATTTGCGGTGATAGTAGGACATTTTTCACTTGAAGCTTACTCGGTGCTCCATTTTTCTTAGCCGCCTGCTCTTTAGGCAGTTGCTTGGGGGATCCGTGCGGCTGAGGCGTAATTTTTCACTCTTTTTTTTAATTTTATTTTTATCACTATAAAATGGCGCTCGTTAGCGTCCTTTTTTGGCCCCGCGGGCGTTGCAGTTTGTGGGGAGCGGGGGTTGTACCATATATTTTTTTATTAATTATTAAGGATCACGTTCACTTGTGACGGTACCGATAAGAGTTTCGATTTGTTATCGATGCAAATTTTAATTGCTGAGTTAATGGAAAGCAGTTAGAATGTGAAAATTTTTATTGCAGAAATAACAACGGATCAAAACGTTTTGATAGCAATGCTTGCAAATATGAAGGATTTCATATTTTCGAGTTGTGTGTATATTACGCTTTGTATTAAGAAAAGATTGCGACATAAAATCGGAAATACTTGTTACATCAAGTGTTTCAATTAACGTTCACAACGATTGTTTAACGAGACTTGATGTGAGAATCACTTTTCAGCAATGTTGATCGAAGAAAATATATAACGTCATCAAGATTTTCGGTTGGATATGCAGATTATGTCAGCTTTTTAAATTTCCATTGAACAGAAGGTCTGTTGAGTTGTGAAATATTTTCTAAAGATTTCACCGTTTTTCTTCATGTCCTAACAAGATGACTTAAAAATCACAACTCTCTTCTTACTTTCATAAATTGCTCACAGATGTCACACATAGAAGTTCATAGTGGCTTATACGCCATCTCCAATCCGTCAACAATTTTCGTATGAAACTGCTTGTCATCGAAAATTTCAACCTGAATAGGTGCTGCAAAGTAATATTAGCTGACATACTCGGTGTAAGTACAAGTGAATTATTTCTAAATTTTCAATCAAAGCAATTTTTTGGATCAAAAGTCTTCTTTCAACGACAATGTTTGGCCGACAAAGTGGCTTGTCCGGATCGTCGGGCGGAAGTGGTAGTTCACTAGTAGAATTCCGAGCTGGGCGAATGAATATGGTAGGGAAAATGGTGCATCCAGATACGAGAAAAGGATTAGTATACCTGACTCAATCGGAGGATGGCCTGATCCATTTCTGCTGGAAAGACCGTGTAACGGGGAAAGTAAGTAACTGAATGAGGTTATGTTGACTGGGAAAACGACTTACTATCTGAATATCAACAATTGTATTTGATTAAATTCAGGTCGAGGACGATTTGATTGTATTTCCTGACGACTGTGTATTTCAACGAATAGAATCAGTTAAAAGCGGACGAGTATTTGTGCTAAAATTCAAGTCTTCAACGCGACGACTTTTCTTCTGGCTACAAGAACCGAAAACGGACAAGGACGAGGAATATTGCAGACGCGTTAATGAAATAATGAACAATCCTCCATCGGCCAACCGTAGCAACAATGAGAGTGGTGACTTGCAATATATGTTGAATAATATGTCACAACAGCAGTTGATGCAATTATTTGGTGGTGTTGGCCAGATCGGAGGTCTAAGTTCTTTGCTAGGATCCATGAAGTAAGTTGCTTGTTTTTCCAAAATATTACACACATGCATTAACACTACCGCAGAAAGAGATATGTTGTAGAGTTTTACGGATTGTGTGAATAGTCCAATTTCCCGCAGGAAGAATGATTAAGGGTTTGAATCAGAAAATCTGGCAATGAGATTCATGATGAATGATGTTCATAATACATGTGATACTCGGCTAAAAGTGTAGTTGCTGATGTTCGCTTGTATTGCTTGTCGAGCTACTTGCATCCCGTTGATGCTTGATTACATGTAAAGTTAATTGTTTTAACAAATAACCGAAAAGGATGCTCCAAATTGTAGTTATCTTTGTTCAAAACTTGTTATCTTGTTTGATTCGGTACTTCAGAAAATTTCCCCTTCAATGAACTGCATTCATAAAAAATTAACATATTTTAAACTCTTTCGTAGAACTTCATAATAAAACTATGCAATCACAACTGGTTCATTAATCGATTGTTCTTTGTTAAATGTAGCCGATCGGAAAACAGTTCATCGCGGACAGCATCAACGCCAACTGGGCGCGGTAATAGCGGTGCAGTGACTGCTTCTAGTGGCGCAAATAATACACCAAATACTCCGGAAAATACAGTGTCACTATCTCGGACACCGTCAGCACCAAAAGCTGCAGGTAAGAAGACAGGTGCGGGCAGAGTAACTTTGCCCGAGTTGCAATCCTATTTGTCAGCCATATCACCGGAAACGTCAACAAATCGGTCAATTAATATCGATTTATCTACGGTAATTGCATCATCGGATGCTGTAGCGAAACTTATATCAGATCCAGATCGTGCTGCAGCCCTCTCTGTACATCTGCCAAACATAGGAACCGATGAGCCTTTCAAACAGCAACTTAAGGATACCATCTCGTCGCCTCAATTTCAACAGGCTTTGTCGCTATTTTCAAGTGCTCTGCAATCAGGCCAACTTGGGCCAGTAGTTTCACAATTCCAATTATCAACGGAAGCGGTGGCTGCTGCGAATACAGGTGATTTAGAGCAATTTGTTAAAGCATTGGAAAAATCAGCAGGCAGCTCCAAAAAACAAGATGCGACTGACGACAAGACAGGCTAACCAAATTGTTTGAGTTTCTCAATGCATTTGAACATTTAACATTTTTCTTTTATCTAACAAAATATTGCGTATATTATCATAATGCCTATTGCCTATCACCGAGAGAGAAGAAAATGTTTTAATTTGGAATCACTTCAAACTAGATCTGTTCGTAGAAATATTTAGCCGATCTCGATGGATTTTTTAAGCAATTGGTCTATGCCAATTTGAACACTCTTCTTGAACAAGCATTAATCTTGGTTTTTTTTTCTTTCTTAATGATAAACACACAAGCATTTAGATGGTTAATATCACAGAATGTTATTCTCTCCCAACTTATTCTTGTAACAAAAAGTTAGAGAAGAAGTTCTGATTAAATAAAGATCGGCAAATTAGACGATTGAATGGATTTGGAAATTTTTGTTTAACTTTAACATCATATACTATACTCCCATTGATTTGTTATTAAATTACCGAAAGAATTTCGATTCGAATAATCGTGTTTTCATGACTTATTAGGATTCTTTTGGTTTTGAAAATAAGTAAGGACGCAGCGAGTGGGATGTAGCGTAGCGATTAGTTGCTATAACTTTCAGCAAATTTGGGGCTTGTTATTCGATCACGATGGTAAACCATTCAGGGTTATATGTGGGTGCGCGTGTGTGTTCCATCACTGTACGTCTAGAATAGATGATCATAATTTGAATAAATATTAACTGAAAAATTGAATAAGGTATCATGTTTTAACAACATAGATTCAGTGACCAAACGCGTGTGTAATGCATTGTGTGTTTCAGTGTATAAGTTTAGTATAACACATGTGTTTATTACACATTTGGACTGTATAAGCCGAGAATTCCGGGAACTTAGGATCATGAAAACCAAACCATCAAAATTGAACCATACTTTAACTGTAAAATTAGCATTGGTTATTTGCGGTTTATCTGATATCTTAATAATTTGAGCGCAACTAAGAGACAGTAAAATAAAATTTCATTCAAAATTTACAACTGGAAACAAATTTCTCTGCAGGGCACAGAAAAAACAAAATTAATACGCATAGGCAAGTCAAAAAGCAGCTACTCGTTAAAACAATGTAAATCTTTAGTATGAAGTGAACTATAAAAATGCAACAAAGCTTTAAACTGCATATGATGCGACCTAACCTACAGTATAGTAATAACTTCTCAGTGCAGCAAGTCTGTATGAGGTATTGCTCGATTGCTTCAGACATAATTATCTATCTACTTTCCTGCTGGTTACCTTTTTCGTAAACAACTTGCAGTATCAGCTAATCTTCAAACCTTGTTGGGTGGATAAGTCACTTCGCCGTGTCAATGGAAAACCCCTATGAAATGTCGGGGAAGAAACTGTGTATATAATGCTTGGTGTGAATAAAAAGCGAAGTGCTGTTCCATGTGATAAAGTGTGTGTGTGTGTTATGCTTCAAGGAGACAAGTAGCTGAACACTGTTCCAGCAGTTGTTTGCAAACATTGTTATGTCGGTCGTCTTGGATGAGATTCACTTGCGGCGAGTGTATGGAACCGGGAGAAAGTGTCAAAACATCCGGTTTGACTTGTGTGGGTGCTTTGTTTGTGTTGCATAAAGTCGAAGTTGTATCTCAAGGTTACAAGAGTTTCTTCGCCAAGTTTTTTTTCGCCAATAGGACAACGAAAAAGAAATAATCTGACAAGAAATGTAAGTCTGCTTGATATAAACAGAAAAAGTTTACCGTTAGCCGTTAGCCGCTACTCGGCCATAGGAAACGTTTTCGTGATATACGTGTGGGGAATTAGAGCGACCAACAGCGGGAGAGCATAGCATCAATAACATTTCATGCAAGCAAAGCCGAACTTCAAATCGAAAAAGCTCAAAAGAGCTTGACGATGTTTATGTGCGTAGTGAATAGGAAAATATAAGATGGCAGAAGAAACGCGATTCAACAACAGGGAGTCCCGGACTAATAATTTTCGGTTCCGTGAAAATAACTTTGAAAATTCATCATTGGCAGCATTTAATGGTGTCGAAATTGATGCTGATGCAAATAATGTGTGGTATTGAAAAGTTGTCATTGAGTGAGAAGCGGTATGTAAATAGGAAATCGTTCAACCAGCGGCCTGTATTTTGAAGCAATGGCAGACCTTACTAACCAGCCGAAAGGACATGATTGTTAACGAGATAAGCCTAGATCAGTGATCAAAAGAACCGGGAAGATTGTGCAACGCATATTATAGTCGCCGGTCGTTGCGATTTCGAACAAGAACGATAACCCGCGCGAATTCGTGGCGAATATGGTTTGTTTTTATTTGTGTTTTTATCTACTCGGTTTTTTTTTGTAACGTGTCACACTAATGAAGTCGCAATTTGTGTGTGAAAGAAGATAAGAAGTGCAGAAAAGAGTTTCGACATCGAGTTTGGCGATCGGATAGTTAATTTGCAACGTTTTCACTGAGAATATCAATTGAAGGGCCCCCACACAAGCTTACAGACTGCAACAATTCCTTGATGTTTGCTTGCCTGAAACACACAGCGGAGCCCTTCACAGACACATTTGCCTGCTTTACAGCTCGCCTAGTGGCGTTCATACTCCTCACATCTACCGCCCGTCCACCCATTGGCAATGAACATTTTGCGTAGTTTGTTCAACTAGCGCCAGGCGAAAAGAAAAACCGGGAGCGCAATTCGGGTTTCATAAAAAACTATTTGAAAGGATTGAAATATCTGAAATTTCTTAAAAGGACGATTCTATCTGAATTACAATCAGACTAGAGTCTAACAGGGGTCTGATCAGAAAAGGCTCTAATTGGACATATACTATTTGGTGAACAATTGGTGCCAATTGAGTACTAATTTTAAGTTTTGTAGATGTGTTCAGCGTTTTTTCGTATTGTTTCGGTATCGGTTAAGCATACAACAGTGTTTAAACGTAGAAAACCGGACCAAGCTTCTGGCATTTAAGCGGCAACAACTTGGTTGCGTTTTTATGGCAGCTAAAAAGAAAAATGTAAAAAGTGAAACAGTGAAGCATAGGTTTATAAAAATCAGGTAAGTCCGGTTGTTAAAATGCTTTCTTAATAATTTTCTGAAATGGACCAGATTAGCAAAAAGGCTTTCTCTGCAAAAGTTCCGCTAGTTGTACACACTAAAATTGATAGCACGTTTGATATAGTTGAGAGAAATATGTCATCAGTAGCATTAGGTTCGTGCTTTAGATTTTATCAACTCGAAATTTTCTATTTCAAGCAACGACGGTGTACAATTTTATTTTAATCAAGTCCTTATTATAAACAACCTACACTAAATAGCATTTCAAATAAGGAAGTAGCAATAGTTATAAGGAAATAAGGATCATACCTACATATCACAAAGCTGTCTGCAGTTTTTTTCACCGCTTACGCAATGGTCTCGAATTTTCAATTTTTTAAATTTTGTGGGTAATTGGAGTTCTCAATTTAATCAATTCTTCGCAGTTTTGGTTTGTCTGCATGCTGCTCGTCATGTCAGTCCAATCAAAAAGTTTAAAAAACAAGACCGTTACGTTTGCTACGATTAAAATCTAAGGATGTAAACTTTCTACGTAACAAAAAAGGTGTGAAATTACTTTAACGATTGTTATTTATCGTGCCAAAACTAAAAAACAGCTTTGAAACGCAGGATTAGATATTCGGCTTAGATAATGCTACTTAGGAAACTTACAATGTTACCCGTAATAGGAGAAAAGCCCAGCTGCTCTTGCTTGCTTTAAACAGCATGAAGTTCCTACTAAGTTCCTTCTAGCACGCTAAAGCGAAAGGCTTATTTGACTTATGAACATTCATAATCGAAAAAATAGTCAAGCGGGTAAATGCGTGAAGTTTGTCTCGTGGTAAACTTTACAGTGTGGATTTTTTTCCAGATAATTGGACTAAGGCTTAAGAATTTTGTTTTTGTAATTATGCCATTTCACTTCAATGTAGCTATCATTACCTACTATTCACCATCGATGATCATTCGAATTTCGGTTAACAATTATTCATTTCGCGCAACAATTTGTGATCAAATCGTATTCTCCAATCAAATGTATTTGGTTAAAATATCATTTGATTTAGTGCCTTATCCATTTGGCTTCCTTGCAGAAGCAAGGTAACTAAACTTTGCATCATTATAATAATAAACAAATGCAAATGCAATCGAAAAAAATTAACTTAAGGGTTTTTTTGGAATTACGAAGCGACTTCTAATCCGCTTTGTGAATCATTCGTTTAGGACTCAAAAACTAAACAAATTTTATTCTTTGTCGTAAAACATATTTTTCTTTGCCATAGCATGAGAACATTTACAAGCAAATGATCCCTCTCTGAACCACTAGAATATAAGCAATTTATTTGCTTTGATGATATTAAGGCGATGATTTTCAACTGACTTTAAACCAATAGTAAAGAAATATGTAGATGTTAAACTGTTTCAATCTCAAAGAGAAATTCGAAAGGTCAATCGATCTCACCGATTGATTGACACATGGCTTTTCTTTCGAAAATATAAAATATTGAAATTCGGGAATAGCATCTAAAATTTTACTATTGCAGCAACCGCATTACGTAATTGATAATGCTCGATCTTCCAGATGTGGCATATTCTTGTAACCTTACTTTATTTAAAGGGTGCAAAAATATGCATGTGTTAAGGAAATACGGCGTAATAAGAAAATATATTCCATTGTTGGAACCGCTGAAGTTCGGAAAAGCCTTTTGCTTAGTATACATCAAAAGAACTAATCTATAAGTATGTCATTAAATCGGAATCATATGCTGTCTCAGTTTCACGTGCTCATAGGCGAAGCACGCATAGGCATATTTTTATACCCAGCAAAAGTTACACTGCTTGCCTGAGCAGACATGATAAGACAAGACGAAAATTTCATTGAGAAGCTGAAGCAAACTACACACGCTCGAGTAGCTAGAATCGAAGTCGATTACGCTAGGCGATGAATTGCGACTTTACCTCGAAGAAAACGTTTGCTGTACCTGCCGGCTTTCGCCTTGAGTGTTATTCATGCGAATAAATTTGGCAGTGAACGAGATGATTGAGCAATGAATACATGTGTTACCATTGCAAGCATGCCATACCTCAAGCTTCATCAATTCTCCTTGTTTTTGGTGTTCAAATGTATGTCTATGCAATTTTAAGAAAAGTTTATAAAATATTTGGGAAATCAGTATAATGGTGATGATATGACGTAAAAAACTTTATTTACATGTCCTGCCCCGGTAGAAACAAGTGATAAAGTGTAGTAGTAGTTCACCGAATTGATTTATTTCGGTGCTAACGTCTGTTTAACAAGTTCCTAAATCAAAACAGCTATATAACTTGTATTACGAGGAAAATTTGGGTGAAATTTTTTAATTTTTTCAAATATTGCAGCCTTGGTTTGTATTGACTATGACTCCCACATTTAATGTCGGATGCATTTTCCATTGTCGATAAGGCTGTGGAAGTCTTTTGTTACAATATTTAGCATTGGTTCTATCTTAACAAAGTATTTTTGTTAGAAAATAAGTGAAAAGTATTCTATTTAATTTTTTTTTATATGATTTTTTATAATTTACTTTACGGAATCGAATTTTGATCGTGATCAAACAGTCTTTAATTAATTAATTAAGATCCAGCCATTCTGTTTCAAACTACGAGATTATTTTCACGGGAGCTGTGTCATCAATGATGATTTCGTTGTCTTTACTAAAGGTGAGTTATGTTATTGCTGACGCTACTATTCTCGGGCTCTGTTGTTGATGCATCTGCAATTGCTTGGCAATTTGTAAATTCAATGATTTAATGTATATATTTCTCATGCGGCTGTCGCTTGCCTTTCGTTGTGATCAGCGCTGTATTAAAGCTTATATTACAGGTGAGTTCGATGAGCCACATTGATTTGTATTGTTCGTGTGTGTGCCTGTCTTCCTATATCTTTTTTCTGAGTTGATTTAGCCGATGCCAATATTTACTTCCTCTCTATTTTTCTCTGGTCAGATATTTCATCGTTAAAGTAGATTTCCATGGTATCTTCTTCTTTAGTCTTGTAGAATTCCAATTTAAAAGTGGATTCGTTTTCTGCACTGCAAAGTTTCCAAGGCTTCCAAGAAGCCTTCAACATCTCATGTGAGCAGTTTTCCGTTAATGCTTGCTATTCCTAATTAAGTTGATCTCTAGATAGAAATCTATTTGAAATCTTCCACTAATTTTCTGAGTAGAAAAAACTTCTGAGTAGAAAAATTCATGGCGACACCGATTTCACGGAGCCTACTATGTCCTACTATGTCTCGTCGATTATTTAATTCGAAGTTGCATGAGATTGATGTATGATGGATTTCAGATAAGCGGCACTGTATGTCCCGAGCGGCTAATGGACTGGTGAGGTGTGGTGAGATACACTCCACCAGTGGAAACCCTCATACAAAATCATGTTTGAATGAAATAATGTGAAAACTGTTAGTTTCGTTTCGCTCATATGTTGACCGAGAGTGCTTCCTATCAGATAAGAACGGAATCTTTGGAAGATCTGTTCGTCGTGTCAATAAAAAAGGATGGGGCCAAGCTAAGTGTAGTTTGTCATGTCTACTTTGGTGGTTCGAATCGATGATTTTGTCTTTATACATCAATCGCTAATTTCTACTAAAGAAAGTGCAAGATAACAGGCACCGATTAAGTTCGCTTCTCATTTTGAATTTATCTTTTCATTTAATTTATAAACGTTAACGTCATTAATAATAATAAATAGTCCTATTTGCTACTTTTCAAATTTACTTTCCATATACCCCTATAGCAGGCGGAACAATGAACAAGGTTCCATATAAACCTTGAAACAATTACCTGGTCATAGATTAATAATCAACGCCATAGAAAAACTTCAAAATGTTTTATCTCTAATATTTTAATTAAAAAATATTTTTATATATAAATTTATATTTTAAACTGCGTCTACATATTCTGTGATAATTTGATAATATATAAGGATGATATTAAACGCTAATTATGTTATTTCTGCCTAACATATAAATTATATGTGACATTACATCCAACCTAATGACAACAAACCTAATAAATACAATAATAATTATTGCAATTGAAAGTTGTTCTTAGTTAAAAATAATGGAAATGATGGGTATTACTGTAATTTAAATAGAGTTAACTGAATCCGCGCTAGTAGAAATACTAAACGAATCGTCAAAAATCAGCGTTAATGCGCTTAAAAAAAAATTACTAAAACTATGTGTACAGCGATCAAACTCTTTGTTATATTCAAATTGTTGGTATTTTTTTTTTTTTTTTGTTATATTTTCGAAAGTTTTTCTTGTAGTTTCATAATGAAAGTAATTGTAAATGTGAATTGAAATAGATACCGTGCCTGTCACCTAATAGTATTTGGGTATTTATTCATGATTTATCTATTGGAAAAGTGCTTAGGAGTGGGAAAGAAGCGATACTCACAGTTCATTGTGCGTTCATAGTGCGCAAAGAAACAAATTCTAAATTTTTATAACACCAAAAAGAAATAAATTTTGCATTGTCGCTTCGTACGTTCTCAATCTGCGCTCGAAATAGTCAACGAAGTCGAAACGATACAAAAAATGGCAGTGTTGAATTACAAACACTGAAGAATGTGTCCAATAATTTTTAAGAACATAAATAGATAATAAAATAAGATAGTGTTCATTCCTGGATTCCGAGATTTGTTATTGCATGCATACATACATATACAAAGGAAAGGAAATGGCACGCTTGACATTGAACTTGAGACGGCCATGTTATCAAATTGTACATAACATGAAGCTGTAAAGCTGCTCATCGAACGAGTGTAGCTGGTGCATGGCACGTATCAGTGTCGGTTGCTTACGTTCCCCTTTTAATTCGGAATGGAAGGTTCGAAAGAGCGCTGTCACGCCGTGCGATACTCCAATAGTGCTATGTGTCACGGATCTGCCCCAAATTTTAAGTGCGACCCACACAATTTGTTGTCGAGCTAGTGTGAGCTTTAATGTGATGTAAACTTAGGCCCCCTCCCCAATCGAAAATTCCATTTGCTGATTTTCCTTTACTGAGAAGCGTGGGCGAAAAATCAGCTAAAGTCGAAATAGCATCATCACGCCTCCTGTCCAAACTTCACACATATACACGTACTTTGGCTGCAACAAGCTCTACAGCTGTGAAATTTATTCGGCTGGCGGAGTTTGTAAACAAATGGATTTGTTTGTTGATAAACAAACGACTGCCGCATGGAAACCCATTGAGCTTATAATGGCTGCAAAAGAGGAGAAATAGTGCAGCCAAGCCTGGAAGTACTGGAAGAGCTTAGAACGATAGAAATGGTGTGTGTGAAATGAGAGAAGCATGTGGTCTGATTTCTCTCATCTAATCTTTTACCAGAAAGAAAGTCCCCTCTTCCTATTGACTTGAAACATCTTTATTTTCAGTAAGGAGGCATTGCAGAATCGATGAGCGACCGTATGCAAAGAAATGTTTTACGGAATGACGTAGACCGTAGATGAGACGGAGAACTCAATCTATATGTATATGAAAATGTATGCATTTGCCGATTTCGCCGCTTCAACACAATCTCGTCGCTGATAAAAATTTCCATGGGTATTACGTTTCGCGCAATCAGAAGCAGTGAAATGACTTGCAAAGAAATCCAATATAAATATAGGTGAAGAGCTACCCTGATATTCCGGTAGCCTAAAAACGCTTCATGGCGCTTTTGTTTTATATATAGTGCATATAATAATTGAATGTCATTTCTGATTGTAGATATGACGTTTTGATCTGTTTTTTTTATTTCTTCTGACTTCTTTTTTTCGCTGCTATCAAAAGGATTCAAGGTTGAAATGAAATTAAAGCGAAACATAAAGAAGTACTACACAATTTCTTTCAGTGAATTTTTTTTTTTATTTATATTCTATTTTTGCATTGTTAATAGTATAATTTCCTCTCTAATGTGTTATTACTACAATAGATGATTTTCAATGAATTGTTAAATGATGTACTCTTGTCTGTCTATTGTCTTATCTTGTCTAAATGACTATTATCTTTTATCGAAATTCAGATAAAAAATTATGGTAAAGTTTTATTTGTATCCTTTCAATAAAGGACGCTGAGAGTTGGTGAGATTGAATACCGTTATTACAATCCTATATTGGACTATATCAACAATATTATTCAGTCACACCCTAGCTTCTAACTAGTTAGTAATTATGTGCTCATGCTATACCTACGTTGTTTAATTTTAGGTGCTCTATCTCGCAAAAATTTACTCTTTATCTTACATGCAGTATTCCAATCTCCTTCCTCGTGATATCCTATGCTAAAGGATGATTAAAAACAGCAATAACACCCGGAACAAATCCACGATCTAGCAGGATCTACCTTAAATTTTGTTATTTTGATTGCATGCCTGTAGATCGGGAGTTTGTTTTAAGCTCATGGCGTAAGCGCAAAAAAGTGACAACATTTCGACGTACAACGCTCCCGGGTGGCGTCTAGCAAGAAGAGATCGAAAAATCAACAGTAGATTGATAGTAGCCAAATATTGTTTTAGCGAGAAGATATCGCAGAAACGACAAACAAGCTCCTCACAGAATGTCGGTGATGCCATTACACATATGGCTCTGTATCTTTGTCGAATTCTGAGCAATGTCTATCTAAAATAAACCTTTTGTATGAAAAATTCTGCTGTATCTGGTAACACACGAGTTGAAACATTATTTGTAGTTTGTGTGACATTGATTTGAAAATGTTCGCTTCTCTAGGTCTTTTAGGACGCATTTCATTAGAAGGAATCATGAGGATGAGGAAGCAGATAAATATTCACAATGGAATTTCTATTAAATTAAGGCAAAGACCAGCCCAATGGCACTTTCTTTGATAATTTCTGTCAAACATTTTGATTATTACCTTCAGGTTCAATTCGTTTAGGGAAGACAAGCTGTCAAAGAAAAAAAGGAAAGAATTAAATTTGAAGCAACTATCATAGGTCTTTGAGCAATATACGGCTATACAATTCATTGCCATACTCTACCGTTGTTCAAGATGGCGAATGGAAATAACGGGCAATGCATGGTACAGATAAAATTATATGTACGAAAGGTATGAAAGTATAACTATAACCTTTCCAAACATTTTAAATCAGACTGCGTATATTTGTAGACTTTGTATGTATGTCTATGATTAACAGTGATTTAGTAGCAAAATATTTCTTAACACGCATTTTCAATTGGTTGACGGTTTGAAACTGTTGCAGAATTAATGGTTATACCATGACCAATATATTCTCAAGTGGGTCTTAGACGTCTGTCTTTTCCATTGTTTTCTGTCAAGTCCACCCGCTATGGAATCCGAACCTCAAACGTTATAATAATTATTATATCGCCTATAAATTTTTGTTTAAATTAGCAAAGAATGGTTGTAACAGTTTCAACACCACGTCTATAAACTTTTCACGTCTTACCTGCAGAATGTCGCAGGCATATCCTTATATCCAGTCGCGATGAAAGAATCGTAGATAAGAACGACGAAATACAAATCATGTTAATATTCATGACGTTGTGTTGATTTGAAAAGAAATGTATTCCTTATTATGTAATGAAGTTTTATTTTCCATTTTGACGATATTAAATCATCAAATATGTACAACACATCTACTCTATGGGTTTAATAGTAATAAACCTAGAAAGAATGAAAGCCACTACGACAGTACCGCAAACAAAACAAAATGCAAAAACATAGAATGATTCCTCTGTGAATATGTCCGTGAATGCGGGAATGTCATGGTAGAATCTTTCAATCACTTCGAGATGTCCACGATTTTTCTTTGACATTATAATGGCTTAGTTCCTATAACAAAATCCTAACAAAACAACTTATCCAAATCCCGAAAGCCGTAAATGTCCTATTTTCGCTTGATAGACTTCTTGCCGGCTACAGCACTGGTTTTCTTTTCTGACTTAGTCTGAACAAATCCGGTAGCTTCTTCTTGGGGTGCAAGAGATGTTATGTGCTTATTGCACAGTTGTAACAGTTCCAAACACGTCAGATTATCGGTAAGGAATCGAACTTCCTTAGCTTTAATATTATCTGGATTGAAAAAAGTACTGAAAAATTGCGACGGAATATATTAAATTTACCTTGAACTTGGGGAACCAAGGTGAATTTGATTTCGGATGGCTGGCGACCGCAAACTACTTCGGTTTTCACTAGGCACTTTGGATTAGTCTGCGACACCCGCGGGATTGAGAGAAAAAATAGGAAGTCCCTGAAAGATTTTGTTTCGTTACGTATTTTGCAACTGCTTTTATTCATGATATATTTTATAATATAATGCTACGAAAACAATCAATATTCATTTTTGCAGATTCATAACGTAAATCGGACGATTAAAGGTATAACGACGAAGACATCTTTAAGATGTCGACTGAACGTGAATTGACGCCCGGCACTCCGGTAGCACAAATCCATACATTACCTTTCACTGAATTTACTGCGGCGATAGAATTAAACAACGCGTTAAACAAATTCAGCAAACTCTACGGTAAGTAGGCAAATTTCTAAAATTCTAACATACTCTCAGTTTTGTTCAGCTGCATCTTCACTATTTCCTGTCATCAGTGTTATTCGCTCGTCATATTTATCTTCATTCATTATACGCCTGCGCGAAATTTTGTGGCTAAAAATAAATTTTCGTACACTAGCTCGCTGCAGGGGACTACAACATTGATGAGCCTTTTAGTATGGTGACTAGCGCGAAAACTAAGGTTATAAATTGACTTGCAGCATATTTACCTAGTTGATTTCACATTTTCTGAAAAAGGGTCGAATGCAACAGTAATCCTATTAACAGCCTTGAGATTGAGAAGTTTCACTTGCTTTCCAATAGCTGAAACAATTCCACCAGATCGGCGAAAAGCACCACTTACAGGTATCGACATTTTCTAGCTGTCAAAAGATAGTTGAAAGGAGAAAAAGTAATCTGATTCGGAATTTCATGAGGAGGGGGAATCATTGAATGTCATTCATATTTCGAGTGTTGGTTGCAATGGAGATATCTGTGCTATGACATACAGTGGGCAGTACAATGTTCAGAATATGTTGATTTGGCTAACGAGTTTGGTTATCCATATGTTCCAGGTCAACAGGGCAAATAAACTACGTTTGTTCACTCTCAAAAACCTACGACACTAGACATAGTATTTAGAGTAGTTTTTGGCGAAAGAATTTTAGTGTTGAAATTACAGCAATTGGGCATTGCCGATTATAAGGAAAGATAATGAATAACGGTTTAAAATGTTATTTCTAATTATTATATATTATATTTCATACTAATTTCATTATAAGCACGGAAGCAATGGAAAGCCTTCATGTCGATATACCCGCCATCTACTTGCTGCTAATAGGAATTGTTGAAACGTAGCAGTTGGTAGTCTGGTTCGCCGAAGTAAATGAAGTGCGTCGTCGTCGTGCTCGCTCGCCTCACAACACACGCACACCACAATCAGGTCCATTTTTTTCATCGCGGGCACGGAAAATCGGATTTTTAAGCATTTAAAATAAAAGTTTTTAAGTTTTTGTAGTTTCGTAGTCAACACTGAGTCGTCAAGCGAATGCTTCTCTAATCGAAATCTACACTGTGAAAAGCGCATTGTGATCAAAAAAGTGTAACTATAATCTAGTGAAACTCCGCTGTGCCTCGAATCAATCGGAAAATCTCTTGTTAAAAGTGATCAAAAAATCGAGTATCGACGCGATTCCTATAAAGTTTCTTGAAAAAAGAATTCGTGATTGTGCTAAGTGCAAATCAGGGTGAATTAGAACGAAATTTTCTTGAAGGAGTTGCAAAGAAAGATAAGCGAAAATGTACCCAGTGGGCCAGCGTAAGTATGGCATCTTGCAGGCAATGAACATACTTGCATTCTCGCAGGTGTTGGCTGTAGAATATTTTCGCTTTAGTGATCATTAAGGGTAATTAGGACAGTTAAGAGGTTAGTGCAAAGATCGCACAACACGTTCCGCATCGCGATAAATAATTTGGTTCAATCGTGTTACCTTTTTCAAAGAGCTATGAGAAGTTGCAAGAGCTAGCGATTATGTGAAAAGTGGAAGAATTAATGGCGATAGAGTGCTGTAGACGCATTTCGCATACGACTGTCAAATCGAAAATGTCAAAGCATCACCACCTTAATTTGGGCGTTTCTTTAGTGTATAATTCAAAAACACCTCTAGAATCCTTAGAAATTGATTTCCTATTGTATTTTCTATTTACAACTGGCGTGACTTGCTGAAGTTTTTCCATGAAGAACTGGGGCTGCATGCGCGCGTTTTTTCGGTTTAGCCTTTGTTGTATCGCCTTGCCCGTCCGTGATTGTCCCCATATTTGATTCTAGTGGAGTTCGTGCGTTTCACCGATGCACTGCGATTATCCATGACATAATTTTTGACCTGTGTTAGGCTTTGGAACTTCACAATGAAATTAGGTCAATGACCGCTGTAACAGACAAAAACGATTTTGGTGTTTGTCCTGCATAAGGCATTGAAATTGAATTCAGTCTACTTGCTTTATATTATGCACTTTGTTCCATGTATCACCGCTATGCATAACTAATAACTGAATCAAAAGTACGGAACAAATGTCGACGATTCAACACAGTTGCAATTGTTCTCTGCACTTCGCATTAACAAATACACGTTGGTCATTGTATG
The DNA here is from genome assembly GCA_954870665.1 of Stratiomys singularior. Taxonomy (NCBI): domain Eukaryota; kingdom Metazoa; phylum Arthropoda; class Insecta; order Diptera; family Stratiomyidae; genus Stratiomys; species Stratiomys singularior. The sequence goes on along the minus strand of OX940881.1, from coordinate 2,683,395 downwards.
ACCTTTTGCTTTCTTTCAGAAATATAAAATAGTCCTGCGAATTACAATTTTGATACCCAACTGACTGAACTTGAATGAATATCAGTAGCATTCTTACTCTTTATGGACTAACACTCATACTTTGTCATGAATTCAATGATAAAAAGACGAAATTAATATCTGTATAGCTTTTGTTGAAAATATCGGTTACTTCACTGGATGCATATATTCTAGACCTACGTTCAACCGCTGCGGGTTCAGTCCATCCTGCCGTCACTAGTTAGTTCTCGACAACTTGTCTTTTGAAGCTGAGCTCAGTATGAATCGCGATACTAGTATCCCGTTCTTAGAATGCAATATGTCCTTTAGCAAGATAAGCGCTGATAATTCGAACGAAGCTGATGGATTAGATCGGTTAACCGATAGCGTTGTACGTCAACTTGGACAGGTTCGCTGAGCCCTCGTTCCTAGTGCATAGTAATGCAAGCAAATCTGCTTCGTTTTAATTCGTTTCAATTTCTCTCTGATCAGGAAGTCTTGTTGGTGCTTCATTATCTTATTAAAAGGGGCTGGTTAAATTATTGGACTTTGTCTATTTGATTGTTAAAGTGAAAATTCGAAGAACATGAAGTCGACAAACGATTTTTCTAATTCAAATGCACGTACTGAACGCACTTTAAATTTTCACTCTTTCAACTAATGCTTCTGGGTTTTTTTAAAACTCATTTGTCTCCAAGTGTATGCGAAATAGGACTGGAATTTTTTGGAAATTTGTTGACATGTCGAATACTACTGATGACAAAAAGTATTTTCCAATGGCATTGCTCAAAGTTTATATTGATAAAATAAAATATTTTTATATAGCATTAAAAACTAGGTTACAGGGTTTATAAAATCATAGGAATTTTTATGTTTGATGTTATAAGAAATGTGCAAGAAAAATTAACACATTGCGTATTTTATTCGAACTAAGCCAATGATCGTTTTTAGGGCGCCTCAAATTTAACCCTAAAACACTGCTTTGCGTATATTGCTCTTATGTTTTTGATCTACCTATAAATATTAAAATAGAGTCGCATTGCACGCAATGTGTTAAGTGTAAATGAAACATGTAAAATGATACATGGCTTTTAAAATCCTTTAAAAAAACAACGAACCCAGCAAAAACCTTTTCCTCATCCATGAAATAATATTTATAGGCATTCGCATGTCATTTAATCATTAATTCGTTCATATATGTATTCATTCATTCATTTCACATTATTGCGTTTATTTTCTAGGTGATCAGGATTTAAAACATGTGAAAATGATGAGCTGGGAAAATATCAATGTGCAAAGCTTCTGACCATAGAAAAGTTGATTCACAAATGAACTTAAGGCATTGATATTTACCACAGCACATATATATCATATTTGTTGAATTAACATGGACAATAATTAACGATTTCTTCATTTCTTTTCTTTTTTCTGTTCTCTACCACGTGGAACGATATAATTTAATTCTGATTTTCATTTTATTATTTTGAAACAAAAATTTTTCGTTTTTAGAGCCACAATGGACTTCTTCGCCCCCGAGGCCACCGAGCCCTTCCCAGTCGCAGACTAGCTTCGATACACTTACATGTAAACATCATATGCAAATTGATAATCATAATTTTAAGAAATTTGTACTAATCACGTTGAAACTTTTGTGTGCTGTTGATACTAATGATGGATATGAATGTCCAATGTGAATTATGTTATTGTTGTTAAAGTTGATTTTTTGCATATATGTTTATTATTGCCTTGGGATTTGTGATAACTGAGTAACATCTGTTGCATCTTGATTTCAAATTATGGACATCTGTGTTTAGTTTGCGTTACTATGTTGTGAATCAATCAGTTAGTTATTTGTTATTTAACTTACAATTTTATTCATTTTCTTTAATTGCGGTAGCATGTTCTATTCTAAAAATGGAAATGCAGCTCCAATCAGTTTATTCAAAATCTTTTTTAAACGTGTAATTAAAATTTCATGAGTGTGATAACGACAGATGCATGCGACTTGAAGAAGGCATTCTATAATGTTTAAACAGAATTCTGGTCTTCTTTAAAGCCAGAAATAATTGTTTTACGTTTAAGACATCTACACAAGATATACGAGTAGTGTTTAAAACTTTTGTTTGTCGCAACTTATTTTATAAATAAAGGCAATGTTGGATCAATAATTTCAATATCAATAAATCAATAAAAATAAAATCAATAAAAGAAAAGTGCAGAATGCAGATACGAAACTTCCATTTTCGGGATCTGGTGAAATTGATAATGATAAATTATCGAAGTTATTGCTACGTTTTCCTTGCATTAATTACTTTTAGTATTGGTTTTATCATTTATTTCCACTATGGCTGAGAGTAATTCTAAACTAAACTATTACCAACCTAAGATATTCCTCGCTTATTGTTTATTTAAAGGAAGTTACTTATTCATCTGTTACTGATTGAACTGCATTTTCATGAAGTAGTCTTTGATTTTTTTTTTGTTTGGGTGTGTATGAATGAATATTAGAATATAGAAATCTATCATTTGTATAATTAATTTGTATTTAATCTGCAAAGCATTTTGTTTTATTAATTTGAAGTAATTTGCTTTCACCGGATCTTTAACCGTATCGACTTGTAACACAAGTCGGTAGTGTTGATTGGATAATTTTTTCTACAGGTTATTCTATTTTTACAAACAGATCGATATTGTGTATATTTGTGTATTTGAGCTTTAGTAAATTATCTAATAATTTTAATGCAAATATTTTGAAAGAAGGCAATTTGTTTGGACGGTTAGAGCAACCTTTTGATTCAGCATGTTAATTTCTGAATGAATAATAGAAACTAGGATTAACTTGAAAAACGAATAAATGGAAAAAAAGGAGATATGCGTATCAATCGTCCGAATTGATTACCTCTGATAGTTGTCTTCCGATGAACGTGTGAAGCATTTTTTGATTTTGTCAATTAATATTTTGTAGCACCACCAGCGCCCGGATCTTCAGTAAATCCGACATCAGTTACTAGTCCAAGCACACAAAATGTCACAGGTGCATCATCTGTTGCGAGCGCATCAGGACTTGGTGTTGTCTCGACGACACTTCCAACGCAGCCTGAGCTGCCAGTATTTACGTGTCCACGTCGGCCAAATTTGGGACGAGAAGGAAGACCAATTGCGCTACGTGCCAATCATTTCCAAGTAACAATGCCTCGCGGCTATGTGCATCACTATGATATAAATATTCAGCCCGACAAATGCCCACGCAAAGTAAATAGAGAGATAATAGAGACTATGGTTCACGCATATAGTAAAATATTTGGTGTATTGAAACCGGTATTCGATGGTCGAAATAATCTTTATACGCGGGACCCACTCCCCATTGGCAACGACCGATTAGAATTGGAAGTAACCTTGCCCGGCGAAGGAAAGGATCGACTTTTTCGTGTGACAATAAAGTGGTTAGCACAGGTGTCGTTGTTTAATTTGGAAGAGGCCTTGGAAGGACGCACGAGACAAATTCCATATGATGCAATATTGGCTTTAGACGTTGTGATGCGACATTTACCCAGCATGACCTACACACCTGTAGGAAGGAGCTTCTTTAGTTCGCCGGATGGTTATTATCATCCGCTGGGCGGAGGACGTGAAGTTTGGTTCGGTTTCCACCAAAGTGTGCGACCATCGCAGTGGAAGATGATGTTAAATATTGATGGTATGTGTACTGTGCTGTTGTGAGATTGAATAATTTTCCTGAAAATCATTTCCAATTCAGTATCGGCAACGGCGTTTTACAAAGCACAATCAGTCATTGATTTTATGTGTGAAGTACTGGATATTCGAGATATCAATGAACAACGAAAACCATTGACCGATTCGCAACGAGTAAAATTCACAAAAGAAATAAAAGGACTAAAAATTGAGATAACACACTGTGGGCAGATGCGACGGAAGTATCGGGTCTGCAATGTAACACGAAGACCAGCTCAAATGCAGTCGTAAGTATTTGATTTTTTATATGATTGTGTTTGCTCCTGCTTGGGTACCTGTAAATGTGGAATAGAGTTAGCCGCATTTGCCAAAGATATTATATTTAACTCAGTTTCCCAAAGACAAAAATTTCCCTTATTCGCAACTTAGTGTTAGCAATGCCAACTTAATGTCGCATTTCCTTTCTAAGCAAGGTTTAAATTTCGGAATTGATTGAACATTTAGTGTCTTCAAGGCAATAAGTTAGGGAGCCAAAATTATTTAAATGTAATATTGTGTAAAGTGCGTCTCAAAATTTAGATTTTTCTCAATAGTATTTTATCAACAAAAAACGGTTTACCATACGAGATGTCTGAACTTCAAATTGAAACTATGTGACAAACTATCAGTTATATTCATGTGATTTTTAAAATTATCTTAAAGAATGATTGAGAACTGAGATTGAGAATTTTTACGTCCTTTATTATAAACCGTTTATTTGGTACTGAAATTATTTGCATTGGATTTTTGTAACAATGCTTACAAAATATGAGTTAATAATGTTCCTTCCTCAAACGTTCTGAATTTAAACCAAAAGTAGTACTCTAGCTAGCCTTCAGTGGTTAACTAAGCGCTATGCAAAAAGAGAAACTTTCGAATTATAACGAATTATTATCAACATTTAAAAAACTTCAAGTGAAACTATTTCTGATTTTAATTCAAAGAAATTCAGTACTTTTGAAAAGTGTCCAGACGAAATGCATCTATCGATTCTTTCTCCAACTAATAGTGTTAATGATTAGCAAAATGTTCAACATCAAAACTTAACATGATAATCCAACACTTGAAGCACAAAATGTTTTTAATTATTAATTAAAAATAGCAGCAGATAGAAACCGAAATTACGAAAGGAATACAAATAATTTATAAATTCCACGTGCGAAATATGAACGAAATATGATGCATTAAAAATTTACAATGATGTTGCTGCGACAATTGAAAACTCGATAAGTATTTCGATACATGATTATTTACGCTGGAGTGTCGTTCAACGTTTGGTGATATGCGTACAAGATTGACAGTGACGGGGTATATATATCGATGGTAGATGTTTATTGCAAAGGGAAGAATGACGTGTACGTCTAGTTTAAAGTAGTCGAGTCAGCAGTACATTATAAATTAAAAAAATCATTACTGTCCTGGGTTGGGTATTTAATAAAATCCATGTATAATTCTTTATGTGTGAACCGATTGTTTTTCAAGTGACGGCTCACTGCGTGTGTTGACTGTAGCTCAATTGTATGTTGATTAATAGCGCAAGTGCTTGAGCATAAACTGAAGACATATCTCAAAAGTCGGTAAAATAATTCATTAATTAACGTGCACATAGCATCATGTGGAAGTTTTTTCGTGTTAAAACATTTTTTTCTGAAGAGAACTAAGTTTGGAGACAATCTACGTGCTTTCCTTACTTGATTGCGTTAACATTTTCTGGTAGCTTTGGAAGAACATCATAAGAAAAATCTAGTACCCTGTAAAATGGCGCAAAAATCATAAGAAAGATGAAAGATGTTAAAGGGAGGAGATGGAGGGAAACAAAAAACTAAAAAAAGCACATTAAGTAATTTTAAGGAGTATGTTTTAATGAAAGGAAAGTAAGCTTTGCATTCCCTGATTGACATATTCTTTGGTCTTTATTTGGTTTTGATTCCTTTAGTAACTATTTAGCATCGAACGCACTTCGCATTTAAATAATTTTAAGTTTTTCTTCTTGATCTATAAATTGTTATTGTCTAAACTTTTATATTGCGTGGTCAGATATTTGCGTGAACTTAATAACTCTGAATTTCAGATTTCCGCTGCAACTAGAAAATGGTCAAACAGTAGAATGTACAGTTGCAAAATATTTCTTAGACAAATACCGCATGAAACTTCGGTATCCGCATTTACCTTGTTTACAAGTGGGGCAAGAACATAAGCATACATATCTACCGCTTGAAGTGTGCAATATTGTAGCCGGGCAACGATGTATAAAGAAGTTGACGGATATGCAAACATCAACAATGATTAAGGCAACAGCTCGATCAGCTCCGGATCGTGAGAGGGAAATCAACAATTTAGTAAAGCGAGCAGATTTCAATAATGATTCATATGTGCAAGAGTTTGGACTGACCATATCAAATAGCATGATGGAGGTACGAGGACGAGTACTACCACCGCCGAAACTCCAATATGGAGGACGTGTATCTAGCATGAGTGGACAAGTAAGTATTTATGAATCAAATTACCTGGGTGTATAAGATCGCTTAAAAATAAGCACAGCAGCTATTTCCTCCGCAGAACAAGGTAAGCCTTGCGTCGCCCAATCAAGGAGTTTGGGATATGCGAGGCAAACAATTTTTTACCGGTGTAGAAATACGTGTATGGGCTATAGCCTGTTTTGCACCACAGCGCACAGTTCGAGAGGACGCACTGAGGAACTTCACACAACAACTGCAAAAGATATCGAATGATGCGGGCATGCCTATAATTGGGCAGCCATGCTTCTGTAAATATGCAACAGGGCCGGACCAAGTGGAACCGATGTTTCGTTACTTGAAAAATTCTTTTAATGCACTGCAACTAGTAGTCGTGGTATTACCAGGAAAAACACCGGTATATGGTAAGTTTAATCAAAAGCATAAAAAAAAGTTTCTAAATTTTTTTTATCAAAAATTGTGATATCCTCAATACTCTGCACAACCGTAAACTTGTCATCCAAAAAATTTGAAAAACAAAAGCGGAGAAGTTAGTATAAATAATTAAAATTTTCGGGGCTGAAATGAGTCATGAAGAATGAATAATTTCTGCGAACAACTTACTCATTCAATTCGTACACCAATTGAAAGCTTTAATAGAATATCTTTTTCTCCAGCCGAAGTGAAGCGTGTTGGCGATACAGTCTTGGGAATGGCTACACAGTGTGTGCAAGCAAAAAATGTAAACAAAACATCGCCACAAACGTTATCAAATTTATGTTTGAAAATCAACGTAAAGTTAGGAGGGATAAATTCAATTCTTGTACCATCAATCAGACCGAAAGTATTTAACGAACCGGTAATTTTCCTTGGTGCTGATGTAACACACCCGCCAGCAGGAGACAATAAGAAGCCATCAATTGCTGCTGTTGTTGGTTCCATGGACGCTCATCCGTCACGATATGCGGCTACAGTTCGCGTACAACAGCATCGTCAAGAAATTATACAGGAATTGAGTAGTATGGTGAGGGAGTTACTTATCATGTTTTACAAATCAACTGGAGGCTATAAGCCACATCGAATTATCTTGTATCGCGATGGAGTGTCGGAAGGCCAATTTCCACATGTCTTACAACATGAATTGACGGCGATTCGAGAGGCATGCATCAAATTAGAAGCTGACTATAAACCAGGAATCACGTTTATAGTGGTACAAAAGAGGCATCATACGAGGCTATTCTGTGCTGAAAAGAAGGAACAAAGTGGAAAGTCGGGAAACATTCCGGCAGGTACGACGGTGGATGCTGGAATCACACATCCGACAGAATTCGATTTTTATCTGTGCAGTCATCAAGGAATACAGGTAAGAGGAATTATACAAAATTGTATATAAATATATATATGTAACGACATACTGTTTTTGCAGGGCACAAGTAGGCCTTCACATTATCATGTTTTATGGGATGATAATCATTTCGATTCGGATGAGTTGCAATGTTTGACATATCAATTGTGTCATACATATGTGAGATGTACAAGATCAGTTTCAATTCCTGCCCCAGCTTACTATGCACATTTAGTCGCGTTCCGTGCCAGGTATGTTCATTAATTATAATAATTGGATAATGCGCGTTGTTATAAACCTGAATCTAATTATATCACGGAAACTGATTTTCAATTTATCATGATTTGGTAGAACCAGCAGCAGGTAATGGAGATATCTATCCACAGGAGTTTAGAATTTTAAATTAAATTCAGAATCTAGACTCTTAGTTTCTGCACCTAGAAATAGATCGATAATATCGTGTTATAACAACTACAGGCCGATAATTTGAAAGTTGATTAAATCTGAATGAACGCTTACAAATCATTAAAGACTTTTAACGTAGGCAAAGTAGGTTACAGAGAGAGGTTCCGTATAATTAGTGAAAATGAAATCCGATGTGTAGTGGCTTGCATAGGATTCTCTCATAATATAAAGTTTTTGATTTTCGAATTATGCGTTGGAGAAAAAGTAGAGGAAAAATATACGACAATGAGATAAGAAAGCACGCAATGTCTCGAAATAAAACAGCTAGATTTTGGCATCCAGTCTATCATGAAGTTTTAAGTAGCCTTAAGAACTGACGTAAAAAGAGCTTTGTAGTTATATTTTAATTTTGTTTTATTGTAGATATCATCTCGTGGAAAAAGAACACGACTCCGGTGAAGGATCTCACCAAAGTGGTTGTTCTGAAGATAGAACACCAGGCGCAATGGCACGAGCAATAACTGTTCATGCAGATACCAAAAAAGTAATGTATTTCGCTTAAAGCGCTTTTGTACGTTTTATGCGTACATACATCCACATAGGCGTAGGAAATCGCTATTATTTCTAGTTCTGGTATGTATTTTATGCGTTTTCAATGAGCCAATCATTCGGAATTTTAGGAGAAGTAGTAGTAGCATAAGAAACGATGAAATATAGTAAAAATGGGTTAATAAACAAGGAAAATCAATCGAAGCATTATTGCGGAGAGAGATGTTTTTGCATACGAGTATATATATTAAATACATATACACAAAAAGAATGAATGGAGAAGTGATGAATATAAGGAAATAGGGAAGAAAGAAAAATTCTACCTGTCTGTGGTGATCTCTTCCAAAATTTTAAACATATTTTACGAGATTAAACAATAGGTCGATGATATGTACGGAAAGTATATTAAAAATAGAAGGGTTATTTTTAGAGATAAAATGAGGATATTTTTCGTTTAAAAGCTTAATCTGTAATATACTATATTATATTAAATTGAAAAAAGAAAGAAAAGTCTTACTTGTGCACTTTCATTTTACAGCAGTAGTACCTTAATTTGCGGCTCGGAAACGAAAACTAAGTAAACTAAGAATCATATCTAGTTTGAAAGAAATTAAAAGAAGTAAAGAGGTTTTATTTATCAAGATAAACACGTTTAACATTGAAATATGACTCAGAATACCCCATATATTATAGTTTAATTATTTACAGCTTTCGAAAATGCATGTAAATCTTGATCTAAAGAGATGTTGCTTAATATTTTCCCCCTTAAATATGGTCAATTGTGCCTTTCAAACCGACAACAGGAATGAACCGTTTTGAGAAAAAACTAGTGACTGTATTGCAGAACACAACCACTTAACAACGAATATTTTGAATGAAAAAATTCAAAAATCTTGCTTTCTACTTGTAATAGAATCGGTGGAGCACTTGTATCCTGGGCTGTCGATTCTGTTAAAGAGATTTTATTGCGAAAAGAAAAGCACTGCAGCAGACATTGAATGAACAACAAGCAGACATTGAATGAGTCACAAATTTCTAATGTGAGATAAATTTCCAAACAAATTAATTAATTGAAAGGTACTTACATATTTAATCGATCTTAACAAATAACGTTGATAAGAGCAACATAACATGAGTTGTGAATTTAATGTCATAAAAATATATGCGTACATAAGCTGCATAGAGAGCCGATAAGCAACACAGCAGAAAAGCTAGTTTCTTAGATCAACCGTTGTTTTCAACAAATTCTCTTCTGTCTTGATTTTCAGACGAAATAGGGTCAATAACCATTACAAACAGTAATGGTTAATTACCCTATTTAGTCTGAAAGAATATATCTTTAGTTCGAATGTGAACCGAAGCAGTATGCTTCATTTAGCAGTTCATTGCATATATTATAATTAATCCTTCTATTGTAACATATATTCCTTGTGTCATACCATAGGAAAAAGTAAGTCAGCCATGAGGAAACCCACAATATTTTTTTACTACTTGGCAAGCCCTTAAACCTAACATTTCCTCTGTTTCTAGATGCCAGCTGATACTTGATATAAAGCCTCTTTACTTTGTATATGTTGTAAATTAATCATTAATCATGATTAATACTTAAGCTCTCAAACAATGTTATTCAATCTACATTATTAGTCGTAATTTATTAAAAATGCTGCAACATTTATGGTTTCCGTTTAAACGATATTTAAGGATCAATTTTAGCTTTTTTTAGATGACCATAGTCACCTAGAGATTTGCGCCGGAACATAAGATCACTTTTTGATCTAGATTCCAAAGATGACGAAATCAAATGCTGTAATTATTATGTTATTATTTTACGCTAATTTATGTATAAAAAATTATAGAAACTAGCGAAAACAAAAAGAAACAAGAACAATATTTTTAAGTTTTTAAAACAAAAGCACACCTGAAAACTTGAACATAAACGACGTTAAAACACTTTAAACACTAACATGTTTCATACAAGGGATGTTATTTTCAAACATAGAAACAAAAGCAAAAACTATCCTGAATATATTATAGTACCGTAATGAAAATTTGGTTGGTTTTTGCTTACTTATAATTTGTTCGCAATCAACTTCAAAACTTGCAAATCATAGAACGCAATTATTAAAAAGTAATGTCATATTCTAAAATAATGGAATGCAATTAAGTTTGGTTAAGGAAAAAAATGGATTAAACTTTCACTAAACAAGAAGGATTGATCATTGAATTTTCGATAGCATTGCTAGCTGAAGAAATAAAACTAATGATGAATAGGTTTCTTGTTGAACTATATTCAAATATATATCGCTCCAACCTTTTTCAACAAGGTTTCAATACCGTTCTAGTGTGCCGTTTAAAATCATGAAATAATTTAATTCACAACATTTACCGTGGAAGATTCTCCAAAAAATATTTGAAATGTTTGATGATTGCTCCGTAAGTTATTAGTAGGTAAATGTTTATTTTGTTTAAATTTGCCACACCTTAATAAATATGTTTTATGGCAAATTACGCACGGGCACTTAAAAGGACAAGTGTTATGGAGAAAATTGTGAAAAAATTACAGAATAGCGACATAAACACTGAATTCATAAAATTATCCAAGCTGCTTTCCTTGATTATTTTCCATGGTGTTCCAAATTTATCATGTGGCTTTTCCACGGAAATCCATAGTGAAGTTTGCTATTCTAATAATATTACTGAAGAAGGAATGATAGAAAATGTCCTTACAAACCGGCGGGATTCGCTGGATCCAAAATATGTACTACTCAAACTTTACTTTGTGGGAGCCGGGGACTAGTAATGTGATTTCCTATAAATATTCGTTTTGTTGCTGTATATGCAATAACAGTTGTTGAAGCAAACCATAAGGTTTTTCCATGATGCGAGAAGCTGAACATGATGAACAAAAGAAGCTGAGATAAGGAAATAAGGTTCATTCAAATTTCATTATCATTCTCTTTTATTCTTCGCGAATTAAAATATTTTGATCACTAGAATGATTCTTTGAAAATGCTATTTGTTTCGAGAAATATTTAACGTTTTGCTCTTGTGTCGGTCTCATATGAAACCGATATGAGTTTCGGAATCGAAACATCAATTGCCCATTGTGAAATTTTACAAAGCACACTCTGAATCTGAATCAATCCAGAAATCACGAAAAGATGTGTAACGGTATTAGTAAATAATTACTTTCTCTCGGAACATTTCAATGACAATTTAGGCCATTCAGCTTCACGAGTTTAGCATGAGAACCTTATATTTTCCTCACGATCAAATCACTTTTAAATAATATTTTATTTATAAATACATATATACATACTTCTTGTATTTAAATCTGTCCATATTTCTGCGTATTAGCGAAGACAAACTTCGTAAGACTTTATGGATTATACAATAACCGAGGAATAGATTTTAAGATTTTAATAATAAGAAATGTATTATCCATAAATTCTAAACGTAAACTCAGTAGCAGTAACTACGTGGCAATCATTTAAACATTTTGGGATAAATTTGGAATGAAGGATTTAGTTGGAACCAAACAAAGGAAGTAGAAGAAATCGCACCATCTCTTCAAAATCGTGAAATATTGCCGAATAGAACATGTATACAAGGCCAATTTCTTATATATCAGCTCTTGGTTATCATGTAAGATATAAGCATTAATACAATAAAAGACTAGAACCAACCTCCAATAATAGAAGCAAATATAATTATTGCTATATGAAAAGTCAAAGACGGTCATACTAGTTGATAAGTAAAAATTCTGTTGCTTATTTGTATTGTGGACTATTTACAATAAACTACGTAAAGAAATATTTGATATGAAGACTATTCAAAACGGAAAAAGATCAAAAATGATGACGGTAAGTCATTATGACAAAGTGAATAGAAATCTTTTGTCGAATTTACGTGTAGTAACGTTTCATGAAATAATCTTAAGTTTGAAACTTTGAAAAATGATCTTGGAAATAATTTATACAGAGTGTCACGTGATTTTAATATGCAATTGGTAAAATTAGAATCGCTTTAACGTATTTTAGAAGATAGCTTTTAACCAGAGTCTGTAAGTGTGATTGCAACCCATTTACCCAAAGTCGCTGAATGGCATTTTATCTTGAGAATCCGAAACTCAAGAGTGAATCAAACAAAATTTGGTGATTTGAGGCAAAATTCAAGTGAAGATTATTAAGAAGAGATGAATATCAATGTGAGACTGCTACTTTTTGCGAATTGCATTTTCTAAGTCATCTTTCTGAATTCAAAATTATACTCGTAACATTTTCAGTGCGTTTTACAGTATACGAAGTCAGTCATTCAAGGTCGCAAGGACAAAAATCTATTCCGTATTTTTCCAAACTGATTGAAACAATTGATTTCTCAAATACAGTTCCCTTCAAACCTTGTATTTTTCTTGTCTAAACTTATAAGAAAAATTAATGTCGTTTGATCGAGTTCAAAGGCTGCCAGTTGATAATTATATCTATAGCTGCTCTCCCCGCTGTTAACTGGCAGTCTACAAAAACAGTACAATTACTTACCCAGCTAATTCCCCATGAAAGAAGAATAATTGGAAGTTTTTATTTAACGAATGTGTAGATAGTATAGCGAAGAGTGTACCTTATTCGATATCAAATCCAGACCAACACTATGAAAAATGTTCCCATTATCGATAACTAACCATTATAAAGTTCACACAGAGAGGAAATTTACCACTAAGGTTAGCTACGCGATTGTTCCTTTTGGTTTGAAATTAATTTTAAATAGATAAAAGTCGATTATAAATATTTCTCCACGGAACCACAATATTTAGAAAAGATTCTAAATATTGTGGTTTTTCCTTAACATAAATCTAATCTAGCGTGAAGCTGGATCATATGTCCGTATTGACCATATTTCAGGGAAGGTATATACGGGACATGCATATTTTTTCAATTCTCAATTAGTTCAATTTAGGTTAAGTTTACAGCTCTCTTGATTGGCTTAATAGAAATCATAAACTCATCCTCGCATGAAGAGATATTCTAAATATATCAAATATATTCGAACTATACCGTTTAAACACATATTGAGCCAGGTACAGGACTAATATTACTCAATTTTGAAATGCAAACACAGTAGTAAAAAAAATTTGAGCTTATAATCACACTTTAATTTTTTCATTATTAATGTATGAGTCCTGAGATGACATGATTGATTTTGAATATGCTGAATAAGAGAGTTGAACTAGCCTTTTTCTTGATTTCTTAAAAGTAAGCTTCTTGTCGTAGTCTACCTCACCCCACATAAATAATGTGACGGGCGAAATAACCTGTAGTACGAGACGTACCTAGTTGCTAACACAACTAGGTACGTTTCATTAAACGAAGAAACCATGTCACCATGTAATGTCGCCGAATGTTTTCTGAACTCTGCAAATAACGTGGTGAAACTTGGAAATGGAATTCGTTCGATTGCTAAGTGAAACTGATCAATTGCTGACAGATAACTATCAGCTGTGTACAAATTGTCTCATACAAATTTTAGTATTTCGTATGAGTAAATTCTTCTCGTAAGTGGTTTATAAATAGAATTTCAATATAAACTAAAGAACTCGTAAAACCAGAATTACGATCAGACTAAATGTTAGCTAACAATAACAAACTATGTGTGAACTAACATTCGTTTGTTGAACTTATTCTACTGCCGGTGTACAATAACCCCATACTTTGCCTAGACAACTTTAATATATATACGAAGTGTCTCCCAAGGACGACAAGAGGCGCAATTAATGTTGGTAATTTATATATTTCACTCTTTTTTTTGAACGATGAAAGGTGTTAAAAAATATCACTCGAGCGTTTTGCCTTGGAGTTGAGAGTGCAAGTGGGACCCTTTTTGGGAAACACGTTAGTCATTTTTTTAACATATATAAACAAGTCAGCTTCCTTATTTTTTCTGAGATCTTTTATTGGTATATGTTATTACATACATACGTTAAGGTTGTCGTTTTTTAAAATCAATACGTTCAGCTCGTGAGGAGATACAAGCAAAAATTTGGTGATGTCGGATAAGAAAGTCGTACTGATGTCGTCTTGAAATCTTAATAAGAAACTCTTGGCACTCTTCCTGATCCCACATGAATTGTATCATAGGCGTTTTAGGCATTAACTTTGTTCAACGTTACATTTTCCATTAAGAGTAAATTATTTGAAAACATTGCACTTTTCAAATTCCTCTGCATGCGTTGCTTGTTACCTTCCGTTTTGACTCACAATGCGAATTCTAACAATGCTTATCGCCTCAGAAACTTCGTTAGACTTGAAGTTATGGATTTGGTATTATTCCTCTAATTTAAGTTTGCCGTAATTCATCTAAATTGATCAGTCTTACATAGTTGCTATATCTCAATTAAAAAAGAAATGGACAAATAGAACATGTACTTTCGTAATGAATTAAGCTTTATATATAAAAATTGCGCTTTAAGTAACGATAAATCAAATCCGGACTAGTTAAGCGAACATAGAAATACTTTAGATTTAAACACAATCAAATTAACTTATTCAATGGACAACAATCTTTTCATGAAAGTCATAACTGTATATTTTAGTAATGTAAAAGGAACAAAAAATTCAACCGAACCTTAAAAAGTAAATAAGTAAGAACTAACAAGGATTGAAAACAATTAAATCTCAACCATATACAACATGCAAACTAAACCGTTATGAAAAATGGTCCAAATTGTAGTACGATAAGTCAAATAAAGTCCAAATAATTATAAACAATATTTCTCAAAATAAATTATTAATAAAAAGTGTAAATGTCTACTGTCCAACACATCTTTGAAAAAACAAAATCAATTGTATTTTTAGATGACTGGTAATGTGATTTCGTATGCACCCTAACTTTTCCAAAAAAACACAAAGTTATCTTGTTATAATAAGGAGATGAAACAATAAAATTAAACAAACATTTGACAAATAAATCGAATCAAATAAATCAAGAATAAATAGATTGATTGGAATATGCACTATCGAAATATTGTATATGAATGTATATTTGAATACATTTCTATCGTTTGTTAATTTTATTATGGCAATAGTGACAATATATTTTCAAAGAAATACAATTGTATATTGTGGAAAACTTTGGTTTATGTTAATAAAACTTTCGAAACTAGATGGAACTACTGTGTGTATTTTGCCGTGTGTAGCACTTCTAAATTAACTTATTTTGTGAATGTCCATTCCAAAATGCTATGTTTTTCATTTTGACAGGTATATATTACGGGAGTAAATTGCGTCCTTCTTCAGTGTCAATTATTTTCTTTAATTAAAAGAAAAATAAAATAATAAAAACACTGAAGAAGAAGCAACTTACTCCCGAAATTTATACCTGTCAAAATTATTATTTTTTTTTTTTGGGTTGGGGGGTGAACGCAATTTACGCCCGGAGTGTGGGACTCCTAGCAGCGCATGCTACCAGACTACCCACTAAACACCCCCCCCCCCCCTGTAAAGAGATCCTAGCGTACAACCGTTTGACACATTACTTCGGGCAAAATTATAAACATATTTTGGAATAGAAATTCAAAAAAAAGATGGAACTGTTTTGTTATTGTATATGACACTGTGCCACCAATTCCTCTGCTACACGCACATTATTCCAAGGCATTAAAAACGTTATTTTGCGGAACTTCTGTGGCGGCGAAATCTTTTATTTCGCTTCATTTACTGAACACTTGAAACTGAATTTCTTTCCTAGTCGGCCATATGTCGACTTCCATGTGATGCGCTGCTTATACGTATTATGTGTTGTGTTTTATTCTCTACTTATATTTTATCTGTGCGTTCCTTTTCTCAGCTGAATATCGTAATTAGTTTGCTGAACCGATGTAATTCGAGTTGTTCGTTTCTCTCACTAAAGGCGGCCCACAAATTCGTGTCCTCGTTTGCCCGCGAATCCCATTGCAGTTTCACATACCAAATTTCCAACTTATCCAACTTACTAACACCTTCTCATTTCCTTCTGGTTGTAATATTAACCAGTCTTTCGCTCCAGCGCTCCACCAATTGAGTGATTTATATTGAAAACATCGTATGTAGGCACCATCTCGGTAGAGAGGTCCTCGTTCTATAAAGACTATTCATAATATGATCCGAATAATCTTGCAAGGTATTGTGCACATTCAGTAAGAAAAGAAATAATCAAGACGCACAATGGAAACTTCCGGCATATTTTCTTTACGTCGTCCAATGGAAGTAAATAGCTAAAATGCAACCAAATAAACAAATTATCTTGGTGCAGTTATGAAAAAACTGTCGTTTTGTTGGGACCGCAAAATGGTCACATGAATCAAGTAAAATACTATTGCACGACGAGTCGAGAAAGTGTCTGTGTGAGCCTGTGTTTTCTACTGAACCTTCATAGAGCCTGTCAATGGTGAGCTCTGTTGGAGGGTATAAACTTTGTATTGATGCAACTGCTTTGAAAAGATCGGAAAAGCTTTTTGTTCCAAGAAATCGTTGCGACATGTCACACTGCGTGCTTGCCGATGGAGTTTTTGTAACGAAAGTGCGAGGATCGAAATTGGATCGATTTATATTTAAAAATTCATGAGAAAGGAACAGACAGGATCATTGACACACCATGGGCAATAGTGTTGTTTCTTCCACCGCTTGAAGTCTTATTGGAGATGCCCACGTCCGACACAATGGTTGTATACGGAGAGGTTCCCCCATCACCTGCGATTTACGTGCACACGCTCACGTTTGCATTCGACTGCCGCAATATCACGACGATTGTGTTATAGTATAACTACTAACTTGTAGTCCTATCAAAACACACGCCGTTGGCCAAAGGGTCCCTACCGATTGCTTTCAACTTATCGGGCAGCTTGTCACTCATATGATCTCAGTACAAGTATCAACGCAGTTACTCGTCCCTGCTCATTCCACGGACTTGTTTAAGCGACGGCTCCAAACTGAATTTTGTAGATACTGCAAGCCTACAGACGGGTTAAATACCGGAGATTTTACGTTTCGCAATTTTTTAAATTGATCTTTTTAGCTCAATTCTTCAACTTTATCCCACTTCTGATTTCTGTGTTCCGCGTTTTACGTGATCGAGCTTTCATTCTTCTTGTTTAATAACATAATTTGTTTCATTTGTATTAGTTTAATAACTTCATTGTTCATTGCGGACCGATGTCGGTGTCTTCGTCTCGATACAAACTCACAGTTTTCATTGGCCTATGACACAATAGTCTATGTATGAGGCCTGAAGCTTATCGCAAATAAATACTAACCTTGCGTATAAATATCACAAGTGTATTACCGACTGGAAAACGTCTTATGAAAGGAGAGAAAGGATTTCGAATAGAATAATGAATTGATTATGTACATTGAAGCCATTATAGTTAGTTAAGATACAAATTTTCCTCGACCCGAAACGATCAACTTGCTGACGCGCCCGCCGTTCGATCAAGACTAGCTTGCTACGAATCCTTTCATTTCAACATATCTTCGCATGCCTAAGCGTCATACTTTTATTTGCACAGGTGTACTATCCCCCCATGTTGCGGTGTATTAGTTCTCATTTAAAATGTTAGTAAATAATACTGGGAATGGAAAAACAACAATATACGTTCTATTTCTCGCATAGGCGAGTAGTTTAGCGAGTCATCTAATCCTCTACAACAAATTAACCAACTTGAATGCATTCACACCTCTTACACAGACATGATCGGCCAATATGCCGACCATCGGCGTAACATCAACCGAACTGCATCAGCAAGAAGAGACATGCCTTGTATTGTTCTTGTTTATTGCTTTATTGTTACATTTCCGAGCAAGGATTTTGCTCATGTTACACTACTATTAATAAAAAATTTCAACTGCGCGATACGTCGTTGGGATTAAATGACATAAGCATTGCACAACAGAAGACAAAAGGAATATTTAACTATACAACGAATAAAACACAGAACTTCATTTAATTCAATCGATTTAAATGTAGTCAGTTATCCTGACTATATGAAAATATCATAGTCTAAATTATACGGTGCACTTAACTATAAAGCCTGCTGTATGACGACGACCAGCTCAAATAACATCAACAAACTTTGCAAACAAGTATCTCCATCACGAATAGTTGGTACTTTTAATGCCTATCGTATAATTTGTAAACATGCCAAAAGCAAGTTGCATGATTGGGCATAAAAAGGACTTCTCGTTTGATAACAGTACTTTGCTGGACCAAATGCAATTAAGGTTGTTGACGGAAATCACTTTGCTGTCGCGCCAACGATACTCACCCACGACTGTTGCACTCCTTTTGCTACTCAACTGTCAGATAAATTGTAAACAAAACCTACAGAGCGGAAGAGATGATGACGGGGAGTACGTTTATTCGAGACTCGAACTATCGTTCTCTTAATTATCGTGCAAAACTCCTTAGAGAACCTTAACTACCAATTGCGGGGTAAAAGAAAATCGATCACAACTCTAGTACGGTTTGCATCAGCGGGGAATTGGAAGACTATAAGTGTACAGTGACAGATTGAGCGTGTGAACGCAGCTGGACGAAGCGAGATAGTAGATGGTTGGTACAAAACTTCAAATAGCGTGGATGAACGAGTGTGTGCAGGAGATTAAGAAAATTTGAAAAGTCTATCGGACGAAGCTTGTACGAGTGCTAGGCACTTTTGAACGGGGAACCGTGGCGGGGCCATCACAATTTCTTGTTCGGTAATCGTGGAGTCGGGTTTTTCAGAGGATTTTTTGCTTTGTGTGATTTTTGTGGATAATTGGTTTGAACAGTGCTTGAGTAGCAGCAAGGCCCGATCAGTTTCCGGTTGAATGAAATCCTAGCTGGAGAAAAATGACGGTTTTATAGCGACAAGGAAAGTGAGGGTAGAAATTCAAGTCGCGTCTCTCGAGTGGAGTTTCAAACTCGGTCGCATCGTGTTTGTTCTTGTCTCGGTTTCGGGACAAAACGACGACGAAGTTAGTGCTTGTGAAGTGCGATACGCGATCCACCGAGCGCTGCGGGAGGCAAGTTGGCTGATTTTTTCTTTATTCACTAACCAGAGTGGTCGCAGGCTATAATTTAGAATTGATTGAATCGAGCAATGTCTGGAAGAGGTTTAGTGAGCCATTTGTAGGTTCCGCTTGGCATAGGGCTTTGGGAAACTCTGCTGGCAAGTTTGAAGTCGAGACTTGGACTCATTGATGGACAATAATGTGCATGCGTGTGTGTACGTGCGCTGTGTTCGATTTCAATTGGAATTCTGTACATCTCGCTCGGTAGCAAGCTGGAGTGATTGGCGTTTGAACGAGTTGTATGGTCGACGTGCTTGTGGAACATTTACGAGGTGTCGTGGAACGACGAACAAGCAGTGATGGAAAAGAAAAGTAAATTAGTCGTCGCGGAGAAGCTGTGAAAGAGAATCGACGAGAATTTGGATTTTTTCGTAGTGGTTAGTCAATCGCTGATTTCATTGATAGTTGAATTGTGTTGCAGTAGCAGTTGCGAAGTTATTTATGGGAAATTGAAATTGGCAAAGTTATTTTATTTAGTTAAAGTTCGTATAAGCGAAGGGCAGAGGTCTCAAGTAAGAAAATCGAGAAGAAATAGGGAATAGATGAATAGGAGCACAAAAATTTCCTAGATGTTAACTGCGAGCTGAAATCGACTTGGGAAAGTTGAATGAGAATTGAATGTTGTGACAGTATGAAGAGGATGTAAGCGAGATTACTATGAGCTATGAGCAGGGGGAGTAAATCGGTTGAAAGTTAAAGAGTGTGTCGAGGAGGCGGTATTGTCAAATGATAGCCTGAGAGGAGCAAGGTTTTGGTTTTCGGGGATAGTCAGTTGAATTTCGAAAGATTTTTGCGGCTCTCGCTGCAGTTTAGTCCAATTATTGGTAAAAGATTATGTTGACTATTGTTGGCTTGGTGTAGAAATCGTATCAACGAACTTTTTCCTGTAGTTTGGAAGCATTTGCCTTGAGATTTGAATAGCAAGTAAAGGATCTTCCAATTTACATGAACAGTTGGTCACTGCACTTTCTTTGCATGTGTCGATAGTTGTTAACTCGTTGCCGTCTAATCCAAACACAATTTTTAAGCAAGGCGTTTATCCATATTTTTGTTTCTTGTTACTTGCAGATTGGGCTTCGTGTCTGCTGCATGAATTGCCTTTGGTACTATCTTCGTATATAAATTTGGATCGGAGTTGGATTGCTCTAGGGAGGTCCTTTGGCTGGCTCGAAGGAAAGTCCCGTATTCGCGTAATCCGATTGTGGGTTCGCTGTTTTCAGTGCTTTGGACAATTCAAGAGGACGAGCTTTCCTAATGTTGCGTGGAATAGAAATTTGTAGAGATTCCTAATAGTTGTGGTGCGCTGAAAGGTAGCCGCTAAGGAATTCTTGAAAATTTAACGGAAAACGTTGTTTGGTAAGTACAATGCAATGTGGGAGCAAACATAACAACTTGAATTTAATTTCGACCTGCAGTTCAAATTTGAGGAATTCAAATTGAATATAGCCTGGATGTATAATCCTTCATTTATTTTTGAAGGAAAATTATTAATTTTCCTTATTAGAACATAAAAAATATTGCGAATGAGTAAGCGTAAGAACGATTATTTAAAAACGATATAATTATAAGAAAATTAATTCTAAACGTTTTTGAAGATTGCCAACAGATGTAATTGGAGAAAATCGCACAATTTCCAGCTAATTATCTGATTTAAGAACACTCCTAGTCTGTAGAATTCCACTTGATGTGTGGGTACGCGATGGTGTAATTATGTATAAATAAATAAGCGACGGTTTATAGTGCGACCTGTTATTGTGTTGAAGCGGTGGAGCGTTAGTTTAAAACTGTGAAATGAAGGAGTGATCCAATAAGAGGAGCAGAGATTTCCCGGCACTTTCATTGATTCACTGACCACCACTAACAGCAGCCATTATTTATATTCAATGGCAGAAATTGCTTAAAATAAAATGATCCTGTCCTATCTAAGTTCAATCACTAAAACAACCTAGTAAACAACCGCTTCAGAAATGTTTAACGTGTTCTAATCGCTCCGATCATAGACGTTGCTCTTCAGTTTGTCGCAGTTAGCGGGATTCTGCAGTCTTCCCACTGTTTTCGATTCGCCTATTGTATGCCTTAAAGTATTTATTTATCATTTTTCTAGCTATGCATATGCTTTTCAATCGAACGTACAGCCCTCATTGTCTAGATAAGAAAGTTTTGGTACAGCAAAGTGGTACCACATGCTGAAAACCGTGTGTCTTCATATTAGTTTTTTCCTCGTTTTCTGGTCACGTTAGACGGGCATGTAATATTTAGAGTTGGTATGACGAATGGCTGGACAATCAGCACGACATACCAGTTACTTAAGAAAAAAAAATTTTGGTTTTATTTGCTCAATTTACATCATATGACTCTTGTTTTATTGCATATAATATGAACTGAAATTGCAGTGAATTAAGTCTGTAATTGGAAAATGGTTTCAACACGTCAGATGAGCACAATAGCGTCAAATGGGACAACAGCGGAGGATACATGTAGCCGTATTTCAGTTAATACAAGACAATCAAGCCAAGCGTTGTCTAGTGTTGCATCCTCCTCTCGTTCGTCTCAAGCCACATCAAATGTAGGGTTGCCATCATCGCTGATTCCATTAAGGAATAATACATTAAGCGACGATGAGGGACGGCGCTCATTGGCTTCACGCGAGCCACTATCACTTTTTGATTTACCGATGGAGATTCTCGACAAGATTTTCTCGTATGTAGGTTATAAAAAAGTGGGTCAGATGCGAGTGGTAAGTAATGGAAATTCAGAATTGAAGTATTTCTAACAATATATGTACGATTGCAGGTTTCAACGCAGATGAATCAAATTTGCAGTGCTATTTTGAATTCAACGTTTTCAAAGTTACAAACGCAAATGCTGTCTCGCTTTCAAACAGTTAAAGCGAAGATGCCGCGGCGTGAGTCGGCTCGACGCAATCATCCTTTAGCGTGTGAATGTGACATAATTGAAACTTGCCACATGAGACTCTCTTTGCTGCAAATGACTTTCGGGAAACATATCGAAAGGAAGCATTGTTGTTTCTTTCCTGGAGGGGTAATGACGGGAGGTGGAGATGTTTAACCAGAAATTAACCAAAAATACTAATTTCAGATATTGGACGAGGTTTATAGTGTTTTGAATTATATCCGCACAACGCCAAAATTAGAACGACCATTTAAAGTAACTGATGAATTGTTTGATTTGTCGACGATGGCTATGGAGTATTTTAAGGAACATATAGAGCCGAAACTTCCTGAAATTGTGAAGTTCAGCAAGGATTTCATGGACTTTACTTGTAAATATGACACTAGTCACTGTTGTCATTCGAAGTTTTAATTTATTTGAAATGTTCTAGCGAAAAGCAAACAGACGTACTCGTTACAAACGACATCAGATTTGTCGGATAGCGCTTCGCAAATGTCTTCGCCTCCACAAAGCAATATGGTGTTACGAAAAGGAATACGAAAAATTAAGCAAGGCATGAAAATGTACAACAACCAATTATCGGTACTGCGTCAAGAATTGCGTAACTGTAAGCGCAAATCCTCGGAGCAGGGCAAGCAAATAGCAGAACAACAAAAACTTTTAGCGGAACAACAAAAACAAACTTTAGAGTATGCCAATCGTCTAGATGAAAATGATAAGAAAAATGAAGAGATGTCTCGAAAATTTTCAACACTCTTGCAAGTAATTATTGGTTTCACATGCTTTGATAGTTTAGTTTAAAAAATTTGAAGGTCTTAATTTAGTTTTGCTGCGAGCTAACATAAATTCGGGTGCCAAGTTCAACTGGGTAGTACTTACTCTCGCAAGAGCAGCATATGTCTAACTGGCAATAGGACCGTTTTGGAATCTACAATTTTCGTCAAGGGTATTCCTTCTATTACATAAAGTTCAGCTGTTAAGCAGCACTAGCTCAAATTCAAAGCCAATAGAATTGCTATAGGAAGGAATTAATTAAAATGGAAATTATTTACATTTGGACAGTGTTGCCATCTGAATGTTGAGAACCCTAAAATTATTAAATTTTGCCACCGATCAAAATTGTAACGTCAGTTCCGATAACGATTTTAAGATTTATCAAGTCATAAGACTTATTATTGAATTGTAGAACCTAACTGACTTTAAGCTTAACCCTCACGAAATTAAACTAGAGCAGGATAATAGACCAATTTTCAACTGTGTATCTAAATTAAATGAAAAATTGCAATTAGAAATGAAATAAATTATCTTTTACGGGCTGTATGCTGTTCCCATTCAATTTCACTGTTGGCTCGCATAACGAAAACGTGCATCTTGAATCGGCTTCGACAAGAATGGCTGTATCATATGGCGGTCTCTTGTGAGTCAATGTCTAATTGTGTTCACAATATAAAAGTCATCGACTTTTATAATTCTATAACATGCTAACCGTCCTTGAGGATAAGACAGTTGCGACCACGGATAAAATTGAATATATCAATTGCTATTGGTAATAATTTGTCACTTCTTTGATCGCTAAGTACGTATGTAGAGTGTCTACATTTATGTTAGGAGTAATAGCGTCCCTTTTAGAAAATATAAGGAACCGTCTCAGAAAAAGAAGACACTATTAATACCGAAATATGTGCATATGTATACAATAGTAACTCTATTCTAAACTAAATCAGATTACTTTAAAAAAAAGAAGGAAAAAAAGGAATTTCTAATACTTTATAATATCTAGTGAGTGACGAGCACCATGCACAACTATAAAAAAATATTGTAGATACTGTTGATTAAACAAAGGCTTAACATGATCTCTTTTACATTTTCAGGAATTGAATAAGTGTAAAACGGAGTTACAGTATTGGCGTTCTAAAAGTCCGGCGATACAAGTGTGCACATCGTGCGGTCAGAAAATAGCTCCGGTGCCACCTGAAGATTTTCAAGCTCTTATCAATCAAGGAGTGAATCCTACTGATATACATTTTGGGGTGGATGAAGCAGATGACATTGAAATGGCGGAAGATATAATTTTGGAAAGCAAAGAGAAGCCGGACGATGCAATCACATTCTCGAAACCAGTGTCAAGAGCATTGAAACGACGTCACGACGAAAATAGTAATAGCACCAGTAGCAGCAGCAGCAGCAGCAACAATAATCGTCAACAGAGTATATCTTCCACAATCACGTCAAATTTTTCAAACACAACTACAAACAGTGGTGATAGTAACGTTTCCAATCTAATACTGGGCAACTTCAATTCCGATCTCAACGTTGTCTCCGGACCACAAACAAATCTTAATCTAAATCAATGCAGCATTGAAGCAAGCATTGATAACGATGTTGTTTTAGCTATTTGCGATACGAACGATAGTGGTGCTGCTCCAATTACAATTAGTAGTAATCCATCCACGTCATCATCGTCTTGTATCGTAAATGACATAACATCATTGAATAGTGATATAAAAAAGGCACGCAGAGTACAAAATAAGGGTAGTAGGTGTCATAATGTTAGTAGCAAGCGCAGCAAGTAAGTATATTTATATAAAATCTATATAAAAAGAAATGAATAAAAGAAGTAATGTGGAAAATTTAAAATTAATAAACACAAATCAGAACGTAAGAATAAATAAAAAAAACAAAGCGTAATTTTAATACAAGAAAAAACAAGAAAAAGAAATTTCTATTTTTAATTATAACAAAAAAGTATTGTAAGAAAATACCATACATTACATACTGTGAAAACACAATTTGTAATTTTCAGAGCAAAATACACAAACCACACATCTAGTTTGGGCAATTTTGATGGCGAGTAATAATTAAATGAATGCATCTTCCTTGAGAAAATTTATGAACTTTATGCTATGAACACTGTGTGTGTGTGACACTGGCGTGAATTTCAACTGACCTCGATTTGTTGAAGCTTAAGTATAAGCCCAACGGTAATTTTAGACTCCACCGGAAATGTTATTGGGAAAGAACACCGAAACGATTGGAAAAGGAGTTAAAAGAAATCTTATTAATCGATTTGTTCAAGTAGCTCTGTAGATTTAGGTAGCATTTTATTTTTTTAAAACTACTACACAAAATCTGAATATGCAAGTGATCCCTTAAACAAACAATGTCGAACAATCGATTTCAATCGAAAACCTTGAAATATTCTGCAGTGCTGAAAAAGGTTTGATTTACGATTGCGTTTTGCTTTTTATGTTAAAATTAGTACAACTAACGACTGCATTAAATTTAGTGGGATAAATGGTGTATGAGAGAAGCTCGTTGGAGTGTAAGTAAAATTGAAATCGAATTGAAAATTTGAAGTCACGATATTTCATTGACCGGTTATAAAAAAGTTTTCTGCTTGAAATGAAGGAAAAAGAAGTGAAAGCTTCATCGAAGAAATAAGATTTAGTGATTCAATGGTGATTTGAAATTGTTAGGAAGTATAAAGAATTAAAATGCTGTTCCTAGCACAGTGGTGCCCCAGTAGAGTGATTTTCAGATTGGTTCGCCAGATCATCACATAAAATAAACGTTTAATTTGATTATGAAAGTAAAAGAGTTATTCGAGGAATTCAAATGAAATATAATTACAGGTTCAGGCTATTTTGCTTCTATATAACCAATTATTTGGAAGGTTGTCTGTAAATTTTATTCAAAATATTGGAACATTCTAAGACAGGAAGATTTGAACCTTATCAGGTCTATTCAATGTGAAGTTAACGATTTTATTAAATTCTTCAAATGGGATTTGTATTTAATGTTTCACTGCTTTATCATTATAGGCTTGTAGTTGCTTTATTTTTTCAGCTATTTCTTCCGGTCGTTTTTAGTTTTAGTCAGCGCATCTGCATTTTCGTTCTCCTCTAGACCTCTGCGTCCAGGGTTTTTTGCTTTCGGTTGGCTACATGTTTGTGTGTCTGTCTATAGTCCTATGAAAGCTGTGATACAAGGCGGTTACAGCCAAGCGCCTTCATAATTTGGATTCAATATTTGCTATTGGGGTTACTTGCTCGTTGCAATTTTCCTATCTTACCTGAAAGGGATGTTGTTTAATGATTTTTGTAGAAAACATTTTCGCCAAAAAAAGTTAATGCTATAAAATATAACTAAAATCATTTGTTTAATATTTGATTTCATTTGTAATATTTTTTGTTAATTTTTATTCAGTGGAAATTACAATCCCGCTGATTTATTAACTGAATGTTTGATATTGAATTATCAGTGCGCACTACACAATTGATAGTGTTCTTTTTTTCTTGATTGATCTGGAATTACTTGAATGCTTTGCCAGGTTTATGAAGTCCAGTGATCATTCTCATAATACTTTCGGGTATTCCTTCTTTTCCACTTTGTTCAAAAAATAAACGAAAGGGTGGACATTGAAAAACGAGTCGGTATAATTGAAGAACATTTTAAATAACGTGAGAAAAGATAACTATAGCAAAAAAGTTTTATGGACTTACTTAAATATAAAAATGACAAACCCACCTGAAACAGGATGAAGCTTAAGAATCAATGTCTAGTGAAAAAATCAAGATTAAAAAAATTTTATTGCGAAGTCTTGCTAATTTTGCGAGATCTTTTAACTTGTGAAAACTCAAAGGGAGCTCAAAAAGCGGAAACTCAATACTCATCACATAGAATAAACCCTCCAACGTACCACATGAGTAAAAAAAAAACAAAGCTGCAAGTAGTCCTTCACAACTTAAAAAATAAAGTTAGTTATCGATTACTCCGGAAATGACAAAGTTCTTAGAAAAAAGGTAGGCTCACCACTTGGCTTGGATAAAATTTGATTTATATGAAAGCAACATAGGGTGCATAGGGTGTTATACGTTTCCAATTTAATATGCATCCAATTTGAAATTCGATCGAACCGCAGTAAGGGAAGAAGAAATGAGTATTCTGAACCCTGCAGCTGAAATATTATTCTGAACTATATAAATATAAACGTAATGCCTTTTAACCTTTTTTACCTCCCAAACATGCTTTTGTAACAATGCAAAATTTATTTTCACGGAATGAAAGAAAGTGCGTAATCAGCAGGCAAAAGTTGATTGTTAAAGTAATGAACGATTACTTCAATGGGGTAATCGTTTCGTCCAATAGAAAGACAGGAAACGTTACAAATCAGTTTGCTCAGATACTGTGTCACTTTGGAAAAGGAGTTTTAAGCGTGCCAATAGCCCATTGATACCAATATACGCTAAAACATTTGCGATAATATCCGGAACAAAACATGAACAAATTAATTAACAATCTTATTAACAACATCAATCAATTTGATATGATTTGGTTTAGGTATGAAAAGGAAAAAAGTGAACAACATCAAAAAGCTTTAACTATCTTCTTAGGTACATGCAACCATATATTTTTCACACTTTTCCAAATATTTCATGGAAATATTAAAGGATAACCCCAAACCATAGAAAAACCAACCCAATTTTGTAGTTTCTGTCGTGGTCTCTTGTGATGTACATTTGAAAAACATATTTGCTAATAGTGTATATTTATACATAGTGGATTGTTGAAGCAACCGAAAAATTACACACAAGTTTTAAGTAATAATTAAACGACAAAGGAGGGAGGTAGAAATAAGCTTATTGTGGTATCCTCTCGGCGGTTTTATAATTTGATTTTAGGAGAGAAAAATATAGAAAAGAATAAATGGATGATAAAACTTAAACGAATTTTTGAGGTTGAAATATATTATCTCTTTGTTCGTTATTATGTACCAGAAGTCATTGTATAATAGAACAACAATTTTAAACAAGGTAATAAAATATTTAATTAAAAAATCGAAATTGTCGTTTTCATGATAAATTTACAGTAAGGCACAGCTGTTGAAATCCTTTTCAAAGTTTTCATAAGCATAAAATGTTTTCAGGCTACAGAGTGGGTTATCACGCCCAACAGCGAAATGACAATTTGCTCGCGATGAGAGCAAGTTCACAAAAGAGCCCTCTGCAATCCATTTGTAACAGTAGCATCAGCAAATAATGTTAATACGCAGCTATCGGATGTTATAACATCATTTAGAGGGACGATGATTCAGTATTTACATATATTTAGTTTGTTCTTCACACTTTTTGTTAGGACGCGTGATATACTGCAGCTACATACTTCGATATAAGTGCAGACGATCGGTAATTGACTTGGGGAGACAAATATTTATTCCTTGCAAAGATGAACGTATTACGTCCGACGCTCTATGGAAGACTCCGTAACTCCAATATTTTAGTTACGAAAAGCATACCCGAAATATGAACCTATCAAAGATTTGGCCCTTCTTTTGTGCCCGAAATAAAAATGTGATAAATTTCTAAAGCGAGCGTTGCTTTTCATCTCTTTGTCTCAAAGTCAAAATGGTCTCAAACCTTTTTGCAATACTGAGACCATTTCCGAAGGTAATGTGGATTTTTCATATCTACGTAGCATTTTCCAAGCGAAATTCGAAGGTGTCGCAAGTGCTTCCGAGTGCCTGTGCTGCGATTTCTTGGTAAATATACAATTTCGCTGAATGTTGGGAGCAGCGGGATAGGAGGATAGGAAATGGCAGAGCCCCACGCACATAGTTGCAATACGTGTATTGTTCGGAAATTAGTAAGGTTTAAACTTATAAAAATTTAACATACCACCCCCTATATATAAAACTATTTACCTATTTTATTATGTAGAATAAGTCATCAAAAAATGATAGAGATCTTTTGAAAACGTTATCATAACATGCAGAAAATATGATATTACTCTAAATATGAGGGAAACAAATAGTCAAACGGCTTTCGAAATTTATAACTATACTTCGGCTTGGATGTTTTAAGAATTTTGTGGAAATGAACAAAGTATTTTTTCAATGGTAATTCTAGAAGTGAACTGTTTTTTTCACTTGTTATTTGCTGCATTTCTGATGGTCCTGACTTTTGAGCAGTCATTTTCAGGCTCTTTATGAGAAGCAACACAAATGTTTGAATTTTATACTTTTATAAAGAAATTAATTCTGCATAGGTTTTATCTCTACTACAGAGTATTGGGCATGCAATGCATAAGCGGTTCTTTTGGTTGGGAAACGAATGGGTCAATGTGTGTAGAAAAGAAGCATTTTCGCATGGAATGATTTTTTATGTGATTAGATAATAAAATAATGTCATAGATATTCTTGTTTGGTATTTATTATTTCGAAGTTCTTCAATAGTTTGTTTTTAAATAACGGTCTGCAAACTTTTGACGATTCCTGATTGAAAATTACTTTTTCCGATGATGTGATAAAATTTTGGAAATTGTTCTTTGTCTCTTTTTTTGAGCTGGTTCATGTTGACTAGACTTGAATGTTTAGTATCGGCAGATATCCAAATAGTGCATTCCGCGTCTCATTACACAGAGCAAGTATCTTCAGGTTGCTACACGCGCATGTAATTGATTGCGAGACGACATTCTCCATTTATTTATTTATAACATCTCTATCTCACCACCATTGGCAGAATCGGGCAATTGAATACATAGCCCGCAGTGTGATATGTTAATTAATAAAAATTCGTGTTAGCAATCGAAGTGAAAAGTATCACACAATGGACGATATTTTCAATGGGAAATGCAAAGTATTTTCTAGTGAACTAATGGGTCGGTAAGTGTAGCGTTTCGTCGTTTGTTCATATGATTTAATAATTGGTTTTGTACAGATATTTAGTAGCAAATAAGGACATTGAGCCGGGCGAGACTATTCTAAAAGAAGATGCAATAATTGTGTCACCTTTATGGCACTCGTTACCACGATGTGCCAATTGCTTTCGTGAGACTTGCACGATTTGCAAGTAAGTTCGCCTTAAAAATTAAGAAATTAGTGTATGATATAGTTAGTGTTAACCTCTAACATTTCAGAAATTTTATCGCGAAATATTTATGCGCTTTTTCATACAACTAACAACAAATAGAAACACCTAGACAATTTTCACTTCAGTGTAACCTTTTTTGTATCGATGATTGAAACACAAAATGCATGTCAACTAGATCATTGTAATCATAAGGCGAATACGCAAATTCCATTTCTCACATCCAAAGTTAATTTTAAAACATTCTTTAATTTTGAGTTAATAGGCTGGCCAATAAAATACAATGCGAAAATAGTGATTTATTTTCGAGTTTACACTTTTCCATAATATCTTCATGTTCGCTGCACGGAAATTTGTGGCTTCGTTTTTGAGATAACTCATTATCACATTGAAAGTGTTCGTCTGGTTTTTAGAAATCATCGAATTGGCATATTTTCTTCGACCCATGGTAGCATAACCATGTGTACATGTATTTTGCTTTTGTTTTGCGGAAAAACAGTATTCCACCAACAAAAGCACTTCGAATCTTCATATTTTTATTTCTCTGCTCAATTAGGAACTTCGCTATTAATGCTAACTACTATTGATTAAAAAAAACTTCCGAAAAAAACAGAAGGAAGAAATTTCGTTCGAAAAACAAACATCAGCCAAAACACTGTTCGATATACTCAATAAATAAATAAATCAGTACGGTGCTATTTTTCGCTGTAGCTGTATCTGCTTTTTTGGGATATGTCCTTCAATCAATTAAACAGTTGTTACAGTCGCTATCATAATATGTTATGCATATTTCTGTAGTAACATTGAACTATGTCATATAACACTCTACAAATAGAAGTATGTATGCGTTTGTTTCGAAGATTCTTTCAATCACACAAAGTTTTTATTATAAAATTCCAAATTTCATTTCCGCGCAAAGCCTATGAATCCTACACACGTCGTTCGTTGTATCTTCTCTGCAATTTGTTTCTTAAATATTCATATATTGGTTTTAAGATAATTTTAAATATTTTAATTCACAGATGTGCCTTGGTTGTGTTGGGATGTAATATATGGTTTATAGTTACAAATTAGGGGTTGAAATTTCAACCGAATGATGCTTAAAAATTGATTGTTTGTTTGTATTTCATTCATTCATTTTATACGAAAATGTGTTAATATTTTTGCGCATGAGACAACTAAAAGAAAACGGATAAATATGTGGTTAACCGTGTTTGCGTGTAAAAGAATGTTTAAATAAGTTTCGGAAAATGGTAAAAACTCAATAATAGAAAAAAGGCAAATTTAAACAAATTAGGGGAAAATTTTCTTAAAGTTTAGCGGAGGTAAGAAAATAGTGTATGTCAATCTACAATTCATTTAGTTTTGGCTCTTATAAACAACCTAGTAGGTAAGTTATGTTGGCGGATTGAGGCTCATAAGGACCCACAAGGCAGTATATGTTCCCTGGTTAAATTTGAATCCATCAGCGATGATTGATAACAATAGGATTAGTCTCATACTCCATTAAGAGACCTCGTTCAGGTCATGAAAGCATGGTGTTCCAAGTGCCGATTAATTACGTAGCAGATGCTCTGTTTTCCTAGCCAGTGTATTCTCCAACTTTGAGGTCATGTATGTGCTTTGCAAGTGTTGAGTACCATATTCTACGATTGCGTTCACTTGTGTGACCGAAATACTCCGGGATTCTGACAACTAACTGCACGTTAGTTGGTATATTTCTCTCCAGGTTCAGTTCTATGGTATTCGGGAAATTCTGGGCTGCGTTACCCTTTATGTCCTTTAAACTTTACAGAACATGTCACGAATTGTGAATTAACATTTTAAATAAAATGAAACAACATTTCAAATAGCGAAAATACATCCGAGATATATTTTTAAACTATAGTTCTAGGAAGCAATTATTGTTGTGCGGGCTTTCATTACAGCTAAACGCTCTGTTAAAATTTCACGGTTTTACCTGTAGTCCAGTAGGAATTTCGAAGTAGGCAGAAGTTCGCCTACTGGATTCCCTGCAAATCGGAAATCAGTTTCAATCTTCTTCGTCACCTTTAAATTAGCAGAACAAAAAAAAGTCACAAGGTACAAGGTCTGGCGACTTGCTACTGTTCATTCTTCTTAATAAATAGAGTAGAGAATATTAAAGGGCAAATCTTGCTATAAAATGCAAATAGTTTACAATAAGTATAGGCAAACGGATGGAACTTGAAACAGAACTTTGGCGTAATTGTTTTGTCAGTCAAACTGTAACTAGATGGAGTGCATTGGATGATTCAGATGTTAAGTATGGTAATCAAGTTAATCTGTGTTGAGCGAGCGAAAAGTGAAAATTTTCATAAAATTCTAGAGCATAAATTGAAGTTTTTTTGCAGCAAATGCAATGTTTTCCCGCTGTGCATTCATTGCACTTCGCACAATAATTTCGATTGTTCGTTTATGGCTAATCAGAGAATGCCATCAAATTATTTGGTCGAACACTTTAGCATTTTCGCACCACTTAAAGCACTCATAGCCTTTGAAAAAAGTTCCTGTAATATTAAGGATATAGTCCTTAATATGGAAAGTCATTGCGAACACAGAAAAAAACAATTAATTTGGGATGTATTAGAAACAAATGTGGTTAAACCGATGCTCGATCAACTACGAAATTGTTTTCAATCTGCTCTGGATGAAGCATTTGTTCATAAGCTTTGTGGTATATTTGATGTAAATGCATTTGAAGTCCGAGGACACGGTGACGGTGACATCTTAAGGGCGCTATATCCGAACGCAGCGTTGTTGGCGCATAGTTGTGTTGCAAACACTTTAATTTCGGTTAGTGACGAGTATCAGTTGAAAGTGTATGCAAGCACACATATATCAAAAGGCGATATTATCTACTATAACTACACTAGTTGTCTTATGGTATGTATAATGCGTTTTTTCTTATTAAGTTTTATTAGATTACAGCAATAAAGTAAAAGTAAAATCAGTATTTAGTTAAAAAAGATCCGATAAAGAATGCACTCTTGCCCCAGACATTTCTATAGACCAATTTACGGAAATGAAACAATTTTCTAAATTTAATTCCTCGAAAGCTCAGGTCTTTGGTTGTTTGATAACATTTATCTAGAGATAATTTCTATAATGTCCAATACATTATTTTTGTAATTGATCAAGAAACTTTCAAACATAAAGGATGAAGCCTGTTTTAGTGCTCAGTACATAACTAAAGACTTCTCTATTTCTATTTAATTCCAGGGAACAGCTGAAAGAAGAAAACAACTAAGCCTGGGAAAGTACTTTTTATGTGAATGCCGAAGATGTCAAGATCCAACCGAATTAGGGACACATCTCAGTTCAATATATTGCCAAAACTGTAATGAACTCATTGCGCCAGGAAATGATGATCATTGGACTTGTTTACACTGTTCAAATAAAGTTTCGGCTTCTTTGGTGTTAAATCTGTTCAGTCAAATCGAAGAAGACATCAAAAAATCTTCTGATGATTTAAAGCTTATGGAAATGCTGCTATTGCGATATTCGTCGGTACTTAGTCCATCACATTATTTTATCGTGGATCTCAAACAGAATATTGCCTCAGCTATAAGGGATATTTGTTTGAATTCAGTTCACAAACCAGGACGAGCAGTATTAAATCGTAAAATAAAATTATGTGATGATCTTTTGTTAGTATTGAATCGGTTGGAACCTGGTATTTCTCGACTGGTTGGCATTGCAATGTATGAAAAATTTGTACCATTGTTAAATATAGCGCACATGAACTACGAATCTGGAGAAATACAAGGTATACATTATTTGGTAAGTATTTAATTTGTTAAAAAAACTTTCGAACTGATCATACTTGATCGGTTTTAGGGAAAATAGTTATTTAATTGGTACACATATTCATGACAGATTTCGGTGCGATCCTTTTCGTCAGCAAGAAAAATTTTGTTTGTGCCGGATGCCGGATGATATTTAATATTGGAACATCTAACTCAATCTCGAGGTGCAAACAAATCAAAATAAACCATTATTAGCTATTCTATTCATGGAACAGAATGGAGTCAATTTTTTGTCTTTATGTTTATTATTTTGTGTGTCTATGTGTGCAGCGACAGCTGCTTCGCTCGTCAGTTTTGGGGGCAAAGTAGCCCGTGTTTTGCATGCAAGTGCAATAACGATGTAGCGACGTTGGATTAGCCAGTGCAGAAATGCAGCTGCAGAATCTAAAATAAGGAATTGGACTCATTTAACTTGACCCTTTGCTTTACTTAAAACTTTACATACTTATTTGGTAGAAAGATAAACGCAGAATTTACGTATAAAATTTATTGCCTAATATTAGTTAGTTCCGCAGTTTTCTTCAACGTTCTAAATTGTCCATTGAATTGAATGTGTTGAGTTAAAAGTTTGGTTACATTAGGTATAAAATTGCGTTTTTCTTAGACGCGACTTACTCTTATTTAAACCAACGATAATTACGATGGAGTCTTGACTAGCTAGTTTATATTATTTAATAATGGATTTGTTCATTTGAAGGGACCTTTCGGGAAGCTCTGGATGCCTTTGTCTTCAGATTCTATGTATTCCTTACACTTAAATTGATATTCATATAATTTGATATTTAAATTACATTAAAACACAACTTGAGAAAATCAGAATAAACAAAATATTCAATCACTTCGATTAATGTTACATTATAACTAGTACTTTCACACATTTGATTTCTCTTTATTCATTGACAAGAAAGTTCAACTTGGTTTGTGCTTATAACTAAACCTGATTTAGATTGCCAGCATTTTCTTGAATTGCTTCAACTGAGATTCTTAATATGTAATTTAAGTTTTAATTTTCGAGTCTTATAAATGCGAATATTGCGCCGAATTATGCTTCAGTCGGTTTATTCATTTTCCAAAAAAGTTGAAATATTGAATTCATAAATTTTATCTCAATATTAAATAATATCATTGAAATATTAAATCTAGAAAATTATAATTGATCTGCGATATCAAGTGGCATTAGTATATTATCATAGTTCTCTTGTGATTTCATCATGTTGCCGATTTTAGTCACAACGTACAGTGGTACAAAGGGATAATTCATGTTGTTGATTGAAATTGTCAACAGGATAGTAGAAATCACTTGCAGATTTGAGTGCGAAGACGCTAAAATGTTGTATATTACAATCTTAAGAATTTGTTTATATATGATTTATCATTTGTTAACATTGTTATTCCATGCCTTAATATATATATATATATTTAGTGCAGTTGCATTCAAATCCTTACAATGAGATACTTCCAATTAGAGGTTTCAGGCCAATAATTTAGAGGTTTATAAAGCAGTGACCCAAATATAAAATTGATTGTTAATTAGCTTCTAAATGTTATGAGCCTCCTAAGTGTGATTCATTTTAATGTTCATTGACTATTCAATTGATTTTCTAAGTATAAATTCAGTGACCAAGAACTCATTTTACAACCCTTTTTTTATCACTGCAACAAGTTGTTACTGACACAACCGAAATGTTAATTTTGGTTTCATGACTATTCGGTAAAACTTTTTATTTTTATTTTATTTTTATATTAAGTTTTCTAGGTACAAACAGTATTAGTATTAATTTAAAGAATTAATTATTTTTTGATGTTATTTTTAGCTGCAAAAGTATTTCTTGTACATCACACATCTAAAATTCACTCATTTGAATTTTTTTTTGAGGTTCCAGCTTATAATGAATTGGTGGTCTTTTGAGTATTTGATTTTGGTTCCATGCCCAAGTGAGTTTAATAATAAATTCAAAACAGATAAATTAAATTGCGAACCACCTATTTTGATGATTTTAATATTGAACATAGTTGATACTTAATACCTGTTTTCTGACCAGCTTTGATTCTGATAAATTCCATTCAATTTTACGACGTTGTCTATCATTGTTTGCTGTTTTGGCAAACGTTTTACTATAAATCTTCTGTCAATCAGAAGTTGACAAAAATATCAAATATTGATACATGACCAAGGAAAACAGTTTCGATATACTCTGGGTCGCAGCGCATTTGTCATTGGATAAAAATCAAACAAATTGTGTTTTTTATCAATATTGTAGTTATAACTGTTATCTAGCGATTGTGCCGTTTTCCATTCATGATCCATCCTCAACATGAACCTCCTGCGAAAGACTACGAAAGACGCGAAAAAAATACGAATTTGCAGAAGTTACAAGGACAAAACTGAAAAGACAACTGTTTATCAAAGACAACTCATTACATAACGCTCGAATTAAATATACAGCGAATGTACATTGATGGAAAAAACACCTGAATTAAAGAG
This sequence comes from Stratiomys singularior, assembly GCA_954870665.1. Classification (NCBI taxonomy): domain Eukaryota; kingdom Metazoa; phylum Arthropoda; class Insecta; order Diptera; family Stratiomyidae; genus Stratiomys; species Stratiomys singularior. The sequence goes on along the minus strand of OX940881.1, from coordinate 2,646,722 downwards.
AGATGTTGGAAAACTTCAAAAAATCTCGGCAAACTACCAAAGGCTATGGGAATTCAACAATACATATGGTAGAAGGAAGGAGAACAAATGGGAAAACGAAAATTAGGGAAGACAAATTCAAGCAACTAAACCACAACCCTAACAGCCCTTTTGTAGACTGATTAACGATATCAAACCGAATACAATACAAAAATGACGCCAAATTTCATGAAATGAATATAAACAAGCACTAATCAAAGGCAGCTATAACCGCTCCGCTTACGGATATATCTTCATCTCGCCTAAAAGACTTCACTATTCAGGAACAAGATAATGTACTCGAAAGCCACACAACAAAGGCATATCCGTGTCCAGATAAAAAAAAGAGTACAACATAATTTACATTATCACGACTCTAAATGAGACCTTCTCGAATTTACAAGATAAATTCTCATATTTCCCAAATAAGTGCAGCTGTTACTATGTCGTAGCAAAACTGCAACTATCGATTTCTACTCCAACATTCTATCTAACAACAATTCAACCATATTGGCACTAATGTCAAACGGTTCAAAAATTTCTGCTTTTCAGGTAAAGTAATGTAAAGTAAATACTAAAGTAAAGTAAAGTAATGACTACTGAAAGTCATTATAGTTCGACAATAATTGGAATATAAAAAATAATTCTCAATAACAGTGACTTCAGGGAACTTATCGCGGTGAAAATCACGACTATCTCTATTCACAAAAACTTGGATGTGCTCTAACTCGGATGTTTGAAGATATATCCTCTCTAGAGGAAATTTTCAATAACAACAACAGAAGTCGCCACACCTGGCGACTTGGCTAGAAGAATCCCAAGCAGAGCTGTAGCGAACCACATCCGACTTCATCACTTTCTAACCAAAGCAAAATCCTTAGTTGGGTAGGCCTATTCGGGGTTTTTTTCGCTGTATTGGTTTTTATGCGGTTTTAATGTTACTGCTAAGAGAATAATTTGATCGCAATAGCTGAAAAATGGGTAATTATGCCTATTCACAATAGGACGCAGCACAACACTTGGGCTGGTAGAATTCGTAATTCGTCATTTAAGAAATTTTATTGCTTTGCGGCTGTGCTTGGCTATATTCGAATCTTAAGAGTTATTTAACTAACATAGAATAAAAAACTAACATGAATAAAAGAGAATCATAATGAAGTTGTAGGGCCTACAGAATACGATTGAAAATTTAAGTAACGTTCTAAAATTTAGGGTCAAAGTCAGTCAAAATAAGTAATTAGAAGTTAGCAATTAGCTTCTGTTATGTGTTTTGAATTTTGCACGCAATGCACTTTCGAATTTAACAAGTTAAAATCATACAATAGAATTGAATATTATCTTTATACAATAATTTCCGAAATTGATTGACTATTATTAAAAATACACGTATTTCATTGATTATTCTGTCCAGTCAACGTTTTATCAATATAGTTAGACACTTTTGTAGCATTCTATTTATTGTAAAATTCCTTGAATTTTCGCAGGAGCAGTTACAATCTTTAGAAAATTTAATAAAGAGCGCTATAAAAATGCTTCTTTACGAACAAGTTCAAAGTGCCGAGGGAAGACTACTGAAAGCCGCACTTCACGAAATTAGTGAGCTCCGCAAGACAATTTGCTTAATTCAACAGAGATTAAGTAAAATATCTAATAAATGAAATAAAGTATTTATTTCGCTTTAAGTTAAATCTCATCGAAAAAACCTACAATAAAAATAACCTCAAATTTAAATAAATAAAATAAAATATATATTCATGATATACCAATAAATTATACAAAGTGTTAATAAATAAAGATTTAATTGATTTTACCTACTTGGTATCATTTATGGACGCTATTACAGAAGTGAGAATTTCTAATAGTTCTGTTGATACCCCAAATCGATTGGAACAGTTTGAAGCGGGACATTGTACACATTCTCTTAATTTTAGTTCTAAATTTGGAAATTTAGTATTAATAAAATTTGGAATTGGTTTTATATATCCTTTGGTTTCATTTCCATATAGGTCTTCATTCAAAAGTTGGCACGCCGAGAAAATATTCACGTCGTTCAGATAATGCTTGCAAAAATCATTCCGTTGATAAGCGAAGCAACCGTCACAATCAATTTGTTCATATTTGAATATAGTTTGCCAAAAAGTTGGGGGCTCCCTCGTTATTCTCCCTGTTCTATTATAAAATGAATCAACAATAATGACCGAATCCAAATCAATAATAGATATTTTTCCGGTTTTGTAATTATAAACAATATTATCAAGGGTAAGATCCGTCAAAAATATTCTGTAATCGTCGAATCCATCACTGAAGGCCAACGCGGCTTGCAGAATTTGTAATGAGATCTCCAGCTTTCTTAGGTACGGAATACTTTGGGAATTCCATTGTCTTAAAGTGGCTCCATCAAACGATTCGTACACGGTAAAACCGCAATGCCCATAGTATTTTGGCGTTGGAATTTTGTCGTGTTCATTTAGTGCAGCTAAGAGAACCGTCTCAACATCTATCAAAAGGTGCATCCATGTTTCAAATCTCGAGCTAGTATAGGCTGATAGTTTATCCACGAACAAATCGAGATTTGCAGCACGACAGAAATAAAAGCCTTCGCGTGTTTGTCTGACGAAAGATCTCCATAAACGCGCTTCAAGTTCCTCTTCACTACTCGACACTCCGAGTTCACGTCTAATGTTTCCGAATAGTGGCTCCTTGCCGGCGTGTTTTGCAACAACTTTGCCTGCTATGCCTTTCAACTTTCCAAACATTACTGACTTGACGCCCAATAAAGAGTTTACTATATCCACAATGTCGTCAAAAACAAAATTGAAATTTTCATTTAAATAATTACACATTTCCGATCTTGGTATAAAACATTCTGGACAAAATTCCAAATCCAGTTGATAATATCTTTCCAATCTTCCCCATTCCTGATCATCTTGATTGATTGGATACCGAAGGCACAAAAGTACGAGCAATAGCATTTTTGTATGGAAAAATGTTTCTCTAGGACTATTGAAATTATTTCCCTGCGGTAGTGGTTGTGGAGGCATCACCAATGAATGAATGATCATTGCACGTGGAGGTTTTAAAACGACTTTTCTTATTTTGGGTACCTAGGATTGACAATAAAAATTAGTACTATTAGTAATTTAAAATTAACAAGAAATAGTTACATAAATTAGAAGAGAGGGATGTTTAAAATATAAAAAGTTGTTAAGCTTCAGTGTGTTTGTGTTTGTTAAATTTTGATCCCAGAAGCCATCAGACATATCATAATATAAGGCTTCAGTTATCTCACACGATCACAATCGCATTAGAACATCTTTTGTCTTGTGAATCGGCATTTTAGCTTTTATCTTTGAGGAAAAGCGTTCTAATTAGCAGTTCTTAGAAAAATGGGTGAAAATAAAAAAGATATTAGATACACTTTGAAATTCAATTTCGAGAAAGAAAGAAAAGTCATCTAGAACCTTTTCTGAATCCTAAAAACGGGTTTTCGTTACCTTAGCCACATGCTATATTGGACTGCTCATATGCACTGGCAAGGTAAGAAACATGAGCAATTATCCACACCTACCTAACACACATATCATATCCGAACCGTTCTGAAGCTTCACCTATGAAAGTTTTAAAAGGGTACATTGCGTTTGTGGTAAATTCAATCGAATATCGATTCGAGGGACTGGCGTTTCCTCTCGAATCGATTTGCGATTGAATTCACATGCATTCACAATTACGTAATTAGTAGAAGCTAATCTCTAAAAGATTATCAAATGTTGAGTCCTTGTAAGAAAAAAACATTGGAATTTCGATGATGCAAGCTTTCATCTCCTCTGTTAAGCTGTCAGTACCGAAACACTTTGACCTGTACCAATGCATTTATGCGATTTATTCGTTTTAATGGATAGGGTTATTCCTTTGTCATCATAAAACCGACACCGGATTCTACTATAAAACTGAATGTATCTGTGACATCTGTAAGTGTTATGGTTTAGTCAGAGTTTTTCTTAACGTCATACTTTTCAGCTATCCACACTTTGAAAGTATCCTGAGTTCTCTCAAAGAATACACTCGATATAAATGGCTAATTAAGCGTTAACCGGCAAAAGATTGAAGAATGTGCGTCTATAAATAGGAGCACTATATTATTTGTTTTCGTTGTGCATAGCGCAATGAACATACATACGCTCTAAGCAACCAGTCCACCGAAGACAAAAGCATAAAAAACCAACAACTCCAGCTTCAAAACAAATCGGATACAATATTTCGAGTTCAAGGTGAAATCAGGTGTACACACTGAACACATGAAATTATCTCAAAACATCTCACGTGCTCTGGTAAGAAGTCTTAGAGATGCTGTGTGTCGTGTATCAGAATCAGACAATGAACGTTTTTCCTCCCCAAGCTTGAAATCCTGCCTGTGTTCTCGTTCTCGTAAATAAAGTGAATAAATAAAAAATTGGCAGTTAAGGGTGTTGTTCCAAGTCATGTGAAGGAACATGCAAAAGGTGAAATATTGGATGAAAGTTGGAATGAAAAATTTTTTCGATTTATTTCTTGAGGAATTGATATTTAAGCTGATTAATCGTATTCTTAAATTTTTCCGTTACTGAGTTAACTTAATTTTATTATATAATTATAGTTAACTTATTTGTATCATTATATAGTATAGATGGGTTAGTAGATGGGTTACCTGTTTTGGTCTTGAAAAGAGGTGGTTCTGATTCAATTCATGGCAAAAGATCAGTACCGAACTATTGTGCCAAAACACGGCAAAATTTTACGGGTAAAATTGATTTTCATACTTGCAACCAAACTGATGAAAATTCTAGCAGGACAGGATAGAGACAGCAACCCATGGGGAATATTTTGCAAATAACTTGTACTTCCTTCGTTAAACTAACATTCACACCTCCCGTCTCACTGCGTTCCAGAAAATATTCATCTAACAGATGCGGGAGGGAATATTTGAAGCTTTTCTCACAAAATTCTATTGCAGCTACACTTATTAAATAGAAACTTTTTGTTTGACAAAATAACTCTCTCGATTATCCTTTTTATAGTTTTCTTACTAAATTTACTATTTAAAACAGAAAGTTTTTTAAACACTTTATTCGCAATATCTCCTGAAGTGAAATCACAGAAAAAGCATATAATGTAACTTACCAAGTCTAGTTAAGATTTTGATTTTCGGTTGTAATTTACTAGTTTCGGACTACTAGTGCGATTTTTCCCATTCAATTTGGTTTTTGATCCCGAAATGTAAATATCTATTCGGGGTCAGTTCGGAGACGACACAGAGATCGAAGTATCTGACGAACCTGACTTCTGACGGCTTCCAGGGATGTTTGATCATTAAAAACGGAAACCATACAAGTCTGTTGTAACAAATAGGGACTTTCTTGCAGGGGATAAAATTGATCTAACCTTATTGTAGAGAAATTAAGTTTTATGATATGGATTTGTAGGAAAACTATCTATCTATGTTACAAATCAACATAATATAGTTTTTTTAAAGAGTTTATGTCTTAGCCTATGCAAGTGGCTTTCATGTTTGCACATTAGACAATTAAATCGAAAATGAAACGTGTCAGTGTTAAAACTCCTAAGATAGAGAGAGACGAAGATTATCCAATTTCCAAGTTGACTGAGAAGGAATGGTAAATTGATTTTGATTCTTTCAGACGATTTGTATATCCGTTGCGAAATGTTTTAGGATATTTAAGAAAAAAAGCTTTTTTTAAGGAAAAAAATCATTAAAAAACGACGACGTAGTCCTGTTTCTCCTAACGCATGATAATTATTGCGATCGCTTATTTTGTTATCAACAAACTTTCTCACTGCAAGTGTGTACTGAAATAAATTCAATATGGAGTCGTTAATTAGCAGTCGGTAGTACTAGAAAAACTATTTTTAATGGGTGAAGGACTTGTTTGAAAATTATAAATCACACCTGTGCTAAAAACGCGTAAGAAACACTAAATTCATACCAGAGAAAGAGATCAGCTTTTATAACGTCAAAATGCAATTTCTATAAATTCAAATTATGTACTCTATTCGGGAAGGAGTGCAATGGAATATGCTGCATCAAGCAAAGAATGCTTTTCTTTCTTTCACAATGAACTTATGAGCCTTCTTCGTTTATGCATAGCTTGAATGTTCAGAAGATAATGAAACCGTTTATATTATCTTCATTTTTTTCACAAGTTAAGGACTATTCTATGCTTTCCTTCCATTCAACTGTATACTCTAATGGTATTCGTGCTTTAAGTGATACTGTTTGTCGTGGTGAAATTGTACAAAACTCTTTTGAACGACCCCCTTAAAATGATACTCGCTTACATATAAGATCTCTCTATTTGTTCGACAATGGTTCTGTAATTTTTATCTAGAAAATCAACATCTTTCTACTGTATAAGCTTGCCTATAGGATGGATAAGTCAATATCGTGATGAATATCGCGACTTTTAAGCAATTTCATTTGAATGTATGTGCAGATAAGGTTAAGCTCTGAGCATATTCTACTTTGTTTGGGATATTAATTAGAGTTGTTTAGAATTAAATCGATTCTACGTTCTTGGTAGTAGTTATTCAAAACTCAGAACACTATCTACAGAGAGAAACTTTTTGTTCGATGTCGCTTGACCGCACTCAGTTCAGTTTAGATCGTCATTATCGAAGAACATATTCGCATAATATTAGTTTGCAATCGAGTAAACCTGTTCGGATTCTTCGAACTTTAAAAATAAAATACTGGACCCGCCGGAGGAACATCTAAATCAGATGAAAAGTATCATTCAGCATCCGATTTAGGTTTTGTGTTGTGAAGTGCTCCGACATAAATATTTAATTAAAAACTATTGGATAAGTAACTAATGTTTAAAGATTATTTGTAGTGTTGAGCAGCACGGTTCCGTGACGGATGCAGCATTGTGGCCCCGAAGTTAGTTAACGAATTATGAATAAAAACGTGACAGGGATCAATAATGATCGTGTTTGTATTAAAGTAAATGTGTTACAATCTTTGAAGAAATACTAATAAAGATTACGTAAATCATCGGCGAAAACGACTTGTTTACAAACTTTGTTCTCGTGCCACTGACTGAAAAATTGCCATTTTCTCTTGTTGTTGCGGTTAGTATTGCGAATATCCAACCAAAGGTATGAGATCTTCACGGAATGTGGGACATTTATATTTAGTTTTATTGAAAAGATGGGGGAGTAAAATGAGTCAAAATTTTCATTCCAACATTTGAAATATTCAGTAGAGAAGAGATCTTAAGTGAACAAAAGATTTATTATAAATGAGTGCCAACTTATAAGCAAATAGGAAATCAAAATGGATGCATCCAATTGACGGCTTGTTAGAGGCAATAAAATGAACTATGCTCAATAAAATAACGAAGGCATAACTACGATCATGTGTTAAGAAAGCTTATTAAATGTTCTCATATGCAAATTCGAGACCTGTCTTCATTAATTGTTGATTTGTTTTTCAATGACGATGTCAACTTAGCCTTATGATCATCGTACAAATATTTTCTGATAACAATAGGCTAAACTCTTAAATATGAAGTGAGAATCATCAAGTTGTTTGAAAAAAAATTTCTAAATAGATTTCAATTTGCAAATAAGCAAATTGATACGATGGCGGTGTATGGAATTTCATAATTTTGAATGTTCAAAATTAGTTTAAAAATTTTGTAGGTACTTAATTGTACTCGTATGTTATTCAACATTTAAGTTCTGACGTGGCTTTTTTGCGACACAATCAGCGAGGTTGGGGCTATTGAAACAAGTAGCGTAAAAAATAACTAAATTAAATTTCTTCGTATCTTTTACTTCGTTCTTGAGTTATAGTTTGATTACTGGCCGCGGACCTACGGACACCAAGTCAGGACATGAAAGTTAATCTATTCTGTACAACGACTGCCGCTGCCGGTTTGCTATTTCTATTAGCAATGAACCCTCGATGTCGAAGCACTTCGTTCCATATATGCACGGTGATCTTAACTGCTCTGGCTATTTTGGCTATTGACGTGTTTTGAATTGTTTGTTTCTGGGAATGTAGATCTGTCTCTATAAATTATCAGTGAATAAATGTAGGTAAAATGTTTGCCAAAAGTCTATTTGGCCGAAGATTAGAGGACATTAGAGACGATCATGACTGTTAGAAGCTTAGAGTGAGGAAAAATATGCATTTTGAGTTGAGAGTCACTTGCGTAACGGTCAGTTAGCCCCTGACGCAGCCATTCTTGCTCACTGGGCGCAATGCACTTCCAGAGTCAAAGTTTCCTTTTATTTCTCGATAAATGAATTATTTTTTTTCGAGCCAATATCCCGGTTACGTGTAATTCAACATCATCTTTAAAAAAGCCACCGTGTTCGATGAAGCAGCTAGGTGTGGTCTTTTTTCAATCCTCAGAATGGAAAGAAGTGACAGTTGGCATAATTGATGGGATATAACAGATTCAACAAAGAAATAAAACATTGCACACACTTCAATGAGCTTAATCTTAAATTAAGGATTGTTCGAAGCCGACCGATTTAATTAGTTTAATCAAAGTTGGTCTAATTGTTTAAATGTGGAGCTAACTAAAAATGCACTGAATCAAACTCGGCCGCATCAATGTATCCTCCGTATTTAAAATAACAGATATAATATTCAGACAGATTGTAAATGATACAATACAACTGAACAGCTTCACTTGTTTTAAGTGTTTCATTAACATGGGGGACACTACATTGATCAAATAAATAATGTACAATGGGAATTGGTTAATTTTTAAACAATATTTTATCATACGTAAAATAATATTGGGCTCTGTACAGCATAGCAAAAGTATTGCATCTGTTTTGGTCCGTGCTCAATACATGAGTAAGAACATCTGTAGGTGAAATAAAATCTATACATCAATTCTGAATAATCACTTTCATTATTTTCTCATTCATTATTTCTCGGCTCATTCTCTGTTTGACTGATAAACATTGAACTTTTGCCACACATGACGCGTATACTGTTCTATTTTAATTATGTAAATTTTAAATGAGTAATCGGCACGTAAATTTTACAACACAATTTAATTATTAAGTTCCGGAACTTCGATAGTATATTAGTATAAGTAGGCAAATATATTTTTTGCACTTTGCATTCAGCAAATATTGGCTAGTACAATTGGCCTATGAATTTTATAAACCGTCTGAATATACAATAAAAGTAGAGATGCCCCAGAGATATTAGAAGTATTAATTCATAATTTACTGGATTCGCTTTTCAATATAAGTCTAGAGGATTGACGAAATAAGTACATTTTAACGGCAGAATTGTTGGTTAGTGTCCTTAAGTTAGCAACCTACCCAAATCAGATGATTACGATGGATTCTCAAGTTTATCTGAATTCAAAATCAAATCACGCGAAAAATTATTAGATTTAGAACAATTATTAGATTAGACAATTATTAGATTAGACAATTATTAGATTAGATTAATTAGAACAATTATTAGATTCACATAGAAGTATTCATAAACTTTGGTGATTGGGAAAACATTTTGTTGCGAAGCCGCGGCTGCCGCGGTCGCAGTCATTTGTTCAGCAGCGTCCTTATATTCCTACAGGTGGTATACCCAGTCAATCGGGGTTGATTGACTGATATTTGCTAAAAATTTTACTCGTTTTTTAACACGTAGATTTTATTTATTTGCGTTCTATTACATTAAAATACTGTGTTTTTTTATTTAATTTGTTATACATTAATCATACATAATCATAATTAATCATACATAATCAAATAAATTTGCTGTCGTATTTTTATGTTTGTTTTAGCTGCCTCCTTCGTATTAAATTTATCATTTAAAGCTTGGAGTGCACCCCCCCACCCTCCCCGCGTTTTATTAAATTAATGTTTACTAGCAACAAAAAAATTGAATTCCGAACACTTTGGTATTTCTTAAAGGTTAGAAACATCATTATGTTTTATTTTCAAACAAACTTGCCTTAAGAAAATTAATATCATCAAAAGATTTAAATTTACTTTAAGATTTAAATATGAGTCAATTTTCTTCATAACAAGCTCATGACGCATGATGTGATTCTCCATAATATCCTAGTACTGAAACTGAGCCGATTTTTATTCTACATTTTCAGATGTCATCAAAACCATTTTTCTACACAAATCCAAGTCTTGGACATCGATACTATGATCTCTTCCGATCTCAGAAATTTGTGGATTGCTCATTCACAATTGAACAGACAAATATAAAGTGCCACAAACTTATTCTATCAGCTGCGAGTCCAGTCTTCGAGGCAATGTTTTACGGTCCAATGTCGGAGAAGCACTCAGTTGAGATTTTAGATATAAGTCCAGAAATATTTCGTTTAATGATTGAATATATTTATACCAACGAGGTGGATTTTGATAAAGAAAGCATCGAGAGCTGCATAGAGCTCTACTACAGTGCTGAGAAGTATATGCTGAATGAACTGGTTGCTCTTTGTTTGACAGTAATTCAAAGAAAACTGCTGTTCCAAAATATTTTGCCTACAATTGATTTGAGTTTTCACATGGACTTACAGCCACTGCTGCAGATTTGTATAACATTCTTCAATAAATGTTGCTTAAATGGATACCAGTTTATGAGTTCGCTGAAATCACACTATTACCATGTGGCCAAAAACTGCCTTAAGTTAATGGTGAAATTGAGCACGCCATCTAACCAACTCAGTTGCTTTATACGCGAGTGGTGCGATCACGAATGCAAAACACTAGGACTAAGCGACATTGACCACAAGCTAGTTTTCAACGATCTTGAGCTATCTGAACTCGTACACATGAGCGGCAATCACAACTCTTCAAATACTGAAAACAATACACGATCAAAAGCGTATCTGTTGCACGAATGCATCCATGTGGAGCGTGTGTACTACAAAGCATGTCGACCCCTCCTCATCACTGATACACGCCAGCAAATATGCTTCTCAATGAAACCTGATCGCTTCATATCGCTATTGGGACTAGTAATTAATAGTCGCCTAGTACCTAGGAACTTAACCGACCACTGTCAAGATCAAGTCTACCTAGAAACAATTGGCATTGAAATACAAGCTGAAGGTGAAACTATTTATAGAGGAAGTATTATTGACCAGAAAACCCAATACAACTGTGACCTTAATATTATGCTGGATCGCAACATAATTATGTCGTCAAATGACGAGTACTGCATCAAACTGACATGGGACGCAAATGCATTGGGTGCCGAATATCCTTGCAGTATTCAATCAAACACTGCCAATGGAATCATGTTCATTGATCATGCTACGTCATTGGATTCTAGTGGGAGCATTGTCAAAGGAATCAAATATTTGAATATTCTTTGAAATCGTAATTTTCTTCAGACAATAAAGAATCTAAAGCATCGCAGACTTGTCTGTATATTTTTAAGACAGCGTTCATATTAATGCTAATGCTAGAGGTTAATAAACTTTAAATTTTTAGTCTTCAAGAAAACTTGTTTTGATACAAATGCGATGGAGATAGGTTTAATCAAGTCGATTTGATTTTGAATATAACTTTAGGACAAATCTATAAATTGTGCAAAGTATCTTAATAATGCGACTGTGATTTATCTATTAATTAGATGGTTGATACTATCCAATGATGGAATGAATTTTATTTGCCATCAACTTTGATTCAATGGTCCTACAAAAATGGCTGGTTTTTACTTATTTGTGAAAATTGAAAATGCATTTGAAAATCATGAAAATGCAAATCATGCAATGCATGATATATATTTCTCTATAAAGATATATATTTCTTTTAGGTCCTTTATAGAGAAATATATAATTTAATTATAATTTTTATAAAATTATATAAAGGACCCGGAAAAGATACAAGAAAAATGACATGGCTAGATATCATAGGTAGCATTAAGATTACGCTAACAGCTGCAATGGAGATAATATTGAAACGTTTGCCACTCGATAAGCAAACCTTTGCAGAAGCATCTCTTGTCAGCATTGGAATTAAATCCACAACCACCCTAATCAAATTTACAAATTTCGAATACGGGAGAGAATAGCCCCGACGAGGAAAAACAGGCTGAATATCGACAACAGAAGAGTGGGAAAAGAGGATAGCACAGAACAGTTTCTTCTATATTGTCCGAACACGACTAGCAAACGTGTGAATTGGTTAAAGCGAATTGATAGAGCTGCAACATATGATAATTTCCTTGGCTTCTACACGACACCAAAATGAGCAATTTGTTAAATTTGTTAAAACAGTTATACTATGACAGGTTGTTGTCCTACCTTCAATGATATTGAGTATTGCAATACCCTCCGAGTCCAATCAAGTGGAGATATATTTCTTCCCTCATCTTAGCTCATTTTTACTTCATTAAGGGAACAAAGTGTAACCGGAATTAAGGACACGTTTTAGGTTTTTGAGGTTCAAGTTATTAAGCATACTTCGTAACAACAAAATAATTACTCCAAGATGGTATCTACAAACGAATGAAGTCATAAATTAAACATCAATCATATATAGAATTGATTTTCTTCTTTTCAGCGGCAGAATAATTTTGCTAATCCCGTAAGCAGAAGCTATCTTACAAGGCGATTTATTGCGCTTTGAAATCGAAAAGGTCGTGGTCTAAGGAACACTACATTAATGAGGGCTTGTATTTAAGTAATGTTCAAATACAAATACATTATCTGAAAATTTTCCGTACCTGAATGAAAATACACAAGTAAAATCAACATTTCTCACAATATCGACTTTAGTAATAGCCAAAACAACTCCTATAACATATTTATTAAGTTTCTATTTCTTTTTTTTTTCGAAGGAACATTCCATTTTCTATTCATTTATTTTTTATATGAATATAGATATATATTTAGATCCCAAATGCATTTCTCATGACCACTAGTATTTATAAATCACATCAACTTACTTAGAATATAAACTTACCGTTTTTCTAAAGTGGATCGCCATTATTCAGCTCGATAGTGAATGAACGACGGATGAAAATCGCAAATAAAATTTAAATTATCTAATATAAACTTAAAATTCAACTAGTTAGTAGCTTCGATTAAAAGTAAGTCGACATTGAAGTTTTTCCATTCTGTTTGATTGACCCATCCTGACCTTGACGCATATGTTCGTACAATTTTCTGAAAAAGAGAACCATATATTTTTTATTAGAAATTTTTTTAATGCTTCTTGATTCTTTTGTTTCTGCACTCAAAGGTTTATTTCCACATACTAAATCAGGTAGATGCGCGCCCTGTAAGGAAATTGATTGCAATGGTTGTATTGCGATCTGAGGAAGATTCATCGCACTTCCATATGAACTTCGTTATTCCCAGAATATAACTCATTACTTCACCTAAGCGCATATTCATAGTCAAAAAAAATTAAAACATTTTAATTAATAATCAATAGATTGGTACTATATCAAGGAAGTATCGTGAGGTCGATTGAAGTACGAAAATCTTCCAGACTTTGTGCGACTTCGACATGGTCTAACCGCATGAACCACATATTGGATGTGCTAGTTGAATATTATTCAACTCGCTGTAATTATTTTTGACCCTCAGTATAAAAATTTCAGATTGAAATAGTGTAATCTTTAGATACCCGTCCCCATGCACCTGAGATAGTATGGAAGGGCTATCAGCTTCATATATCTGACAAACAGTAGGCCTAAGAAATCTGCTCGGAGAAAACGGACTTTTCCGTTGACCGTGGGAAAGTGCGATCAGATCAGAAGATTATCAGAACTATTGGGGACGCCTACTCCTGTGAGCGTCCCGCACCGAGTGTGTGCGCCTATCCTTTCTTAAACGTGTTTATTTTAGTTTCGATGGCCGAAACTGTTTTAAAACCAGCCTTACACATATTTTTTCTCCTGTTACTCCTTTACAGGATATAAGTTTTATGGTCTCAGTGCTCTGCGGCTGACTTTTGCGCTGAATTTGGTTTAACTAGACTTTAGTATTACTGTAGTTACTTAACTGGTTAGTGAGAGTAACCTCTGTGGGGTTATAGCCTTGGTTGGAAAGTGGAATGTGAGATGAAGTTGGCCACATGTTTGCTTTGGCTTCCTCTAGAAATTTTGCCTAGTTGCCGGATATGAGTTCTTTGTTGGCATTGAAAGTTTTTTTCAGGGGAGGATATTTCTTTAAACAGGGAAAATTTATTTCTAATATCAGCAAAGTTAGTTCATCAAGGCTATTGCACCAGTTGCTCTTCTAGCTAAACATTTCACAAATGATTGAGAAAGTTTTTCCTGTTTTTTTTTTCACTGTTGTCGGGAATTGAATGTTTCACTACCTGTTTCGTTCTAGCAGTTGACTTTTTACGGTTATTTTCCTTTTAACTGTTGGGTTTGCTGCCTTCATGATTTAGTATGAAGGATGCGTGGGGTTTTCCGTTTTATCCTTGTATCTAGTACGAATTCGTTTTTTTTGCCTCCCGGATCAGGCAGCAAGTTCACACGTCTTGTATCTCATTCATTCAACATCGATTTCCAAATTACCACTTTTGATTAAACTGCGATCGAGCCATCGCTCCGTTTCTTGCCACCAGAAATATAATTGCACTTCACACTACTAGTGATTTATCTCTTTGAGATTAACCGGCCAAAGAGAAAGAAATACAAAACCAAGCAAGTGTTCCTTCCCTTTAGCTGTCACTGCTTCGTTACCCTACTCCACCACGGAATGCTCGAAAACAAAATCAAGCACAACTCAAGCTTGACATGTGCGGTTTGTTTACCTTTTTAACGACGACACTGCGACCTCTTGAGAAAACCGCGTAATATTAAACATTCTTATTAAGGTAAGATGCGCATAGAATTTTGGTTAACAGTGTATAACTGATTTTAAGAGGGCGGTCAAAAAGGCGAGAGACGGAATCCCGAGGGGTCACTACATAGTCACACAGGAAGATCTTGATAAGGCCGCTGAAAATATACGGAGCGAAATACATGACGCCTGGCGAATGAAAAGCAAAGCTAACTGCAAATTTTCTATACGCCACCGGTAAGTCGAATTAAAATAATACTCTCAAATAGCGAAAGTTCTATTAGTGAACTTTTCCGAGTATTTGTATCAGAAAGAGAGAGTTTTCAAAAGTCAAGCAATCAAGGCATCTTCCCCAGATCAATGTGAATACTACAAATACAATTTAAAAACGAATGTATATACCGTCGCAAACAATTCAAACATCATATAAATATACAATAAATTTTACTTGCAAAAGTTTTATCTGTTAATACGTGTTTGTATGTTCATACTGAAAATAACAGAATCATTGTATTAATAAATGTAACAAACTAAGCGACCTCCGCAAACTAGGCCTCGGCTTTGTAGACTCTACACATTTTGATACTTATGTTTACCACGCATATGAAACGGTAACGGTACCACCCCAGAACAAGGAAGTTGTCCGGGAATTTCGCATATGCACTTACGGTCACAACCGTATCCAAAGTTTGCTGGGTTATCTTTCTTTTCTGCGGCCACTTCTTCGCTGTGCAACTGTCCTCTGAAATATATATTCGTGCCATATTCTTTCACTTTGTATAAGTAACAAAATATAATTACTTCGATTTTCCAACTACTTTAACCAGATGTTCCAGAATTTCATCCCGTGTCCTACTGTCGACATCGATCAACATTTGCTTTCCATCGTCGAAATAACATCGTACAAACGGAGAAGGCGACATATTTTTAAATGTCACCACTTGGACTTCAGGATTTTTATATTGAATTTGTGGTAGGTGCCAAAATACAAAGTCTCTGTGGAAGAATATATCGTACTATTGTGGCGCAATGTAGATTCCTTTACCTTGCACCCGCATGATGGTCGCCGTAAGTATTGTAATTCACACTGAAAATACGAACACGACCTTTGAGCACTAACTTTCCACTTGTTAAGTATTTGATAGTCCTTCGTATAGGAGCAGGCCCTTTCATGAAAGGCATTTTGGAGTGTTTTAATCAGCAAATGCAGCGAATTTATGAGAACCAGTATCCTAACCTACCACCAGGTTGTTATGACAGTTGGAACTGCCTTACCAACGTGCTGCCATTATTGTTTGAACGTACCGACAGTTCGTAATATCAAGTTAAATTAGAATGGCGCAACCAATTTAGCAACATTCGTGCGACCGGCCGCATTCGCCACGCTCACGTCACTGTTACATATGAATTCTTCCAATTATCCGCTGATCGATTTTCATTTACCGCGCAATTGGTAGTCAGGTTCACAAATAAATTATCCCGTCATCTCTCCCGATGTGTAGGTTTTATATACAATTTATTTGACAGTTGAGTAGCAACAGTGAAGGCCGAAATACAATACCGCGAGACGACGATACGTGAGCGCGACGAGATTTTCGCTCGTTGTCACGCAACGCATTTAATTTGACAAATGTCAAATAGGTGACGTTTCAAATGAAATTGTTTTTGATTTTTTAAAACTATTGAATTTGGAATGTTCCTTCGTTTAGCAAATAAAAGCCTTAACTAGGATGCATGAAATTTTCATTCCAAATTCATTTAAAATAACCATAGTATTTAGAAAGTAATTAAGCCGTTTGAATTTCAAATTTCATTTAAGCGCCATATTGCATTTGACAAACGTCACGCACCTCGTTGCGATGAATTTTCGTTTTCCCGAATATTTCCCGCCTCGCATCGACGCATCGCAATCATTGTACGATGTCGCATAGAAAAGCATGTTACGAAAAGTGCTTGACATTTGCTGCGATACTGTCGTCCCGCTCTCGTATCACAGTCTCGCGCTATTGTATTTCAGCCTTGAGTTGGCGCGACAGCAAAATTATAGTTTCGTTGAAAACGTTTAATTGCATTTGAGACAGCCAAGCCAAACGAAAAGTACTTTTTATGCCCAGTCATTTAATGCAACTTGCTTTGGCAAATTTGTAGTAAATGATACATGTAACGAAAATATTTGGATAATGCCAATAGAATGAGGCTTTCGCATCTTGAAAGTGGTTAAGGAAACGTAATATAACAAAGACTGTGCATAGCTACTAAATCTCTTGTTTCTATGAAATTCAATATCGCAGTTTCAACATCAACAACTTTGAAATTTTCTCGACATACTGCTTACCAATCAGTACCAAGAACGGGGTGAAAGAAAGGCTACTTCCTAAAGGAGTCCCTTAACCCAATGTAAAGCCGGTTCTTATTTTCAGACATATACATCAATTAGTCAAGCCATGAGATATAAGATAACGATTCTAGTATATTCTTAACTCAGTAACGGATAATAGAGAATTTATTGAATTTAATATATGGGTCAATCCGATCAAGAGTTTGCTCAGAATGTTAAAATTGATACTTACAGTTTATTACACTTGCTTTACTTATTTGCCATATTATATTTTACAATATGGTATTAGTATGACTACTCGGATACTCTATGCTTCACTATGGCCAAGATACCATTCATGTTTCAAAGAAGAAGGATATTGGATGGCGTTTGCAGAATAACAGAAACAAGTTCTTCCAAATTAATACAAATTTCTAATATATGGGAGTAGGTTTATAACCACATTTGTTAATTGTTTGATAAGAGGCGTAGGAATGAAATGGTAAAACATAATTTAGGCACAAGGAATGAAAAGAAATTTGGGAAACATGTTATTCTCTTATTTGTATCGAACATAAGATACATAATCATAAAAGACATAGTAAAAATTAAGTCCGAATATACTTATTGCCGAGAAGCAATATGCGAATAAAATCAGGCTGGGCTGTTTTTAGCGTATAGTCGAAAAATTGGAAGCTATTGTAATATTATATTGTATGACATTATTTCATTTATATTTATTGTCGGAACAATAACATCGATTCTTGACTACTCCGTCCGAAGCAGATCAAGAGAACATCGAAAGGGAAACATCAAGGCAGTACAGAGGAGTAAATTCAAAGAATCTTTGTACAATAAATAGAGATTGGAAGAGTCTTTTCACAGTTTGAAATAATCTAAAAGTAATCTAATGAAACATCGAAAATCGTACTGAACTCTATTGACCAAACTCTGAGCAGACAACAATTAGAAAAAAATCTTACTAACTTTTAAAACAGCATTTTTACAATGAATTTTTAATAAAGCGATCGATTAATTCAAGACAAGCTTCCGGTTGATCCGATGGTGCCATGTGTCCAGCGTTAAGAATAGTAGCATCAACGAAATTATCAACTTTGGTCACATATCCCTTTAACATTCCGTCTACTTCGAATGGCTTGCGATCTGCTATGCGATATTTACCAGCTCCTTTCCAGCGCATGTGTTGGAATGCGCTTTGCGAAAGTGGATGTGCGACAATGAAGTCCAAGTTACCACTATAGTACATTATCCTTAAGCCGGCATCCAAAAGTTGTTCTGTCCAATGCATTGCAGTACTAAAGAAATCAGTCTGTAAATTCAATCCTACAATGGAAGGGTCTGAGAATTTCTGATTTCCCACATGAAGTGCTCTGCGAATCTGTTGCAAAAATAATAGGCAGTATAAATTTATAAATTATAACAGTCTAAATATAAAAACCTCAGGCTGTTCGATGAAAGTTCGGAAGATGGTTAAATTAACAGGGTACGGATCTCGAATGTTATATAAATTCCGATATTGGCTATGTCGTGCAAATGAGTGCAATGTCGCATCCCAATACTGAAATGGATTATTCATGCGATTTGTTCTTTTTATTAGGGTCAAAGAAGAGCTTACCGATTTGGCGAAGTCAGTATTGTAATGCATTTTAAAGAGCGATTCAAAGATACGCATTTCAGTGTAGCCTAAATGTCCGACCAATCCTGTCTGGTATGCGAAACTCGAGTAGTCATTCATATTGAAGGGATCAGATAATGCATTACCCATGATCAAACCCTGCAAATATCAGCGCATATACAGCTGTATCATGTTGAATTTATATTATTTATTACTTGTAAGTTAATTATTCTTCGTCCCATCCGATTTTGTAGATAAATTTCGTTGCCCAATGCTGGAATATATTTACCCGCAAACGATTCACCAGCGATGTAAAATTCGTTTGGCTCAAGGAAGGGAAACAGGTCAAAGAATTGTGTTAGAGCGCCGTACAATTGCTTCGCGATTTGGGTTACATTTTTGGCGTAACCATCGGACCTTGTGTAGCTGAATCCTGTTCCAACCGGATTATCAATGTATAGTATTGAGAATCTCTTGTGCCAGGAGTACGGATTATCTATTCGAATATGACAAGAAGTGTTTACTGGTGAGACATAAGATTACGAATGAGGCAAACGATGAATAAAGTTTACTGATATTCCAGTCAATTAAAAACATATGAATCCTTAGCATCAACAATCATATTATTTGTTGATAGTAAGGCTTTTGTCTCTAATATCATGGTTCAATAGCACCAAATTAATTACATATCCTGAGAACAATTTTGAACTATTTTTACGTGCTTCTGTCCAATTCAGTCATGCAAATTCATCTCAAAGACCCACTTACGAACGCGAACACTTTCACTTATTGAACTGGCTCATTCACCCCGTAAAGAATAAACAAATGGATCAAAACGTACAACACTGCACAAATGTTTCTTTACAAACCTCGAATCGAGACGAAATCGTCATTAATCAAAAACGGCCCGTTCTCTGTGAATAACCCAAACAGAGAGGAGCTTCCAGGTCCACCTTGGAGCCAAAGAACAACAGGTTTTTCCTCATCCGACCTTGCCGCATCTTCTACCTTGGGTCTTTTCATCAGCTTCTTGAGGAATGGATTATCGTAGTCGGTATCTTCATCTTCACCGTCGTAATCGAAATCTGGTGTGTAAAGCCGTTCACTTCCGCGCGCCGGGAAGAACCAGAAGAAAAGGTTCGAGTTCTTTTCAGCATCAACCGTAAAGTAACCTATGGTTAATGAATATGATTAAATTCATTGTTTTCATTTTACACTGCTAACGGGTGGGCTGGGGTAAGTATTTATATAAATATTGCATCGAATTCACGCAAAGCTCTTTCACAGTCAATGGATTTTGTTCAATGAACCCATGACGGTTCAAGAGGTGAGAGTTTGCAATATTGTGGGAATCGGAAGAGTGATACAATTAACACAACTTGGGACAGGATAGGTGATTTTATGCTGTGAAAAATTGATAAATTCAATTCTACAATATTTCAATCGTTGTTATACATTAGCGTGATGTTGCGTTAGCAGATATTTTTAATGTTTAGTTAATTTTGGCAGTGCAACCGAATGAACTTATTTTGGTATTGTCAGCAGTTGTTTACACAACTAGCTGAAGACGGATCGGTGGAGGAAATGGTTTAGGAGACGAATGTATGGATGGAACAAAGTGATGTAGTATAGTACAAGAACTGTCCCAAAAGCAATATATATTTGGCTTTTATTCGAACCATTTTAGTTGAAAAATTATATGTGATAATATGCCTTCGATATAATCTTGCGTGCTTGTGATTTTCGTAAATGTGTTTGTTTTGCGTTCAGCTTCCCGTTCATATTGAACACCCAGTTTTGACGAGTCACTACGAGTCTATTCGGATCATTTCCAACCTCGAAAATACAAAAGAGTTGGTGTGTTTCCTGAATGTTCTCAAAATATTCAGCTTTGGGAAGAATCAAAGTCAGATGGGCTCAGATAAGATATGGGCTCAGATATTCTGTTGAAGTTGAAAATGCAACTCACCACCTCACAACCGTTCTGAATGCATTCTACAAAAATTTTCGAGCAAACTATTCTGACTAGTATACCGCAGTAACTCTAGTACATGAGAAAACTGAATCTGCAGTGATTACGCCCGGTTATCGCAGAGAAAGATTTCTTTTCATTTCTTTCTTTTTTGACTGTTGGAATTGAACTGTTTGGGCTTTCAGTGAAGCTGTTACAAGCGTTGCTTTGAAAGCAATTTGGGGAGTAATGACACGGATTTGTGATTCGTCAATTTCTATGATATGTCACTTTTGACTAGATAAAAAGAATTATTTAGTATAACTTCCAATTTAAGCGCAATTTGGGGATATCTCCCCAGCACAAAAAAAAATTCTTTCTTTCGTTGTTATTGCACTAGAAAAACTTCTTGACTTGACTTTTGAGTGGAAGATACTTCGCCAAGCATATATATATTTGGATTATTACCTACTATTATTACCTACCTACTGAAATTCCGTATTATTTTTGGCAACTTATTCACACTGAGGGGTTTTCATTGCCTTCTAATCGATGCCATTACAGCTGGCATCGATTAGAGTATATGTGAAGACTCAAGTAGTAATTTTTAGTGTGGATCGACTTTTAAACGAACCATTAGCCGATTTAATTCTCTTATTTCCTTGTACAAATTAAACCTCAAGAAATGATTTTTACTAAAACATGCCCAATTTACATTGGTAAACGACAAGGAAAAGGAACTCAAATTAAAAATTAGTTGGTATACAGCAACCGTATAAGCAGGAGGTTATCGCAAGCATAGCAAGTTATGCAGCATTTAAGGACACTTTGACAGATAACAGTTTTGATTCAGTTGAACTAAATTCGATTCTTGAGGAAATATTTGAAGGAAATTGCAAAGCTTACACAATGAAACAAACACATTTGATTAAAATTTATAAGCTATGAAGAAAGAAAAGAAAAGGATTTTTTTTGCAATATTTCAAGGAATTTCAATTTACCAGAGTAGCTGGTAACGTTGAGTAATAATTCACTTTTCACTTTGGCCAATTGTCGACCTTGCACTAAACTACCCGATTCGATGAAAGAGGTTAGTATTAATCGATCATCACTTTCTAATTTAATATTTGTCTCACGCTGATTCCATCGGGGTGTATTGAAAGTAGTTAACAATTGACTACTTGAACATTTCAAATGGCTCGCAAAAAATGCCAAGAGACACCATAAGAATGCAAACTTCATTGCGAGCGATATAAACACCTGCGAAGAATGTTATTGACTGAACCTGAGGTGCCGAGGTGAAGTTCAAGTGGGCAGTCTTAAGGCAGATGAACTGGAAGAAATCTCGCCAGCATCTCAATGCCGTAGGAAGCCTGTTCTGCTTCTGGCTCACCTCCGTTCTGGACTCAAACTCAAAATACCATTTAAGTCTTTCCCTTTTGAATCGTCATTCGTTTTATTCTTGATGATGGCGTTCTGGTGCTAATAATGTTTTGTACGCTCTGTCCGAAGCTATAAAATGAGTAGTAATCTTAATATTAAGTCGCCCGTTGAATGCTGAACGTTGGAGGTGTACGTACATTGGCTTTTCCAAAAAGAACTTGGACAGCAATCATTTACCATTTATGTTTGCGAAGAAGCCTTTAAAATTTACACACACGGATGTTGATAGCACGAAGCATTTACATGAGGAAATGAGATCAATGCAAATTACTCCACCATACGAGTACGGTTTAAAAGAATCCTTAGCAGAGCTTCCTCGTTGAAAGATGATTCAGCCGAAATGAAGATGAAGATCCATAAGTTCCTAATGGCAATGAAATTGGATATGTGATATCAGCGGAGTTTTGTGGGGCTTATTCATATTTTGATAATTCGGACATGTGAGTAATTGGATATACAATAACATTTTTATGATTCCATTCTTTTGATGACCGATAAAAATATATTTATCTTATATATAGACCTTCAAATCAAATTGAAGCAAATGACATTAAATTAATTGAGATTGACAAATTCAAATTATCATTATCACTACAAAAAATCTCCGAGCTTTCCAATTATGAAGGAACTTACGCAACCAACAAAATATGTATGATGTCTTTTTTATGGTTGCATATGTTTGTCCACATGTGCTTACATATGGTTTATATGTAATGAAAATGTATTAGATACTTTTGAGCTGAAAATCGTATTAAATCTATTGCGAACGTTCGTTTCTCTTTAAGTTGGACGATTCATATGGTTCTACAGTTGTGCTTGAATAAAGACAGTACAGTACAGGAGTAGTGGTAAATAATACCCTATGTATGTACCATGAATAAAGATGAATCGACTTACATGTTACTATATACAATATTATAAGATACACTTGTACTAAGACACCTATACATGATAGCTTTGACTCGTACATGTCCTTAATACTGAGACAACTCTCAGCACTTCTCGTCTCACGGGAACCGATTGCGAACCTCTGCTTAATAAGCTGCGTCTGTAAATGCAGCGATTGTTTCTTCCTGGCATCACTTCGACAAAGTCTCTATGCAGGATTACAAAGAAATTTACAGCGTGTACTTCACCGGAAAATCGGTTCCATATTTGCTTATGCTTTAGCTAACCATTTTCTTAACTAAAGTGTAGAATTATCTTAAGTATTAGCCGTTTCCTAAAATGAATTTAATTTGTTTTCCTACACGACACACTTTGAACGTATTAAAAAAGTTGATTTTTTGACTTAAGTTTTGGATGACGATAGTCACGCTAATGGATATTTCGTTAACCATATAAATTAAAAAACTTTTTTAAGACATGAAAGATCGTTTCATGTGTGGCGTGTATGTTGGCACATCATTAATTGCTTCCTTTTCTGGGAATGAGGACTGATGAATGAATGTACTAAAGATTATTCCAGATTACCCGGAATGGAGAAAGATTAATTTCTTAAAATTGTTCATCGCTTGATGAAAACACATCAGATAATGCCCATCAATTTAAACGTGTCGAAAATTTGAATATTCTGCTTGTCAAGAATGATTCAACCAAGCAAAACATGTCTTAAGTCAAACTCTCCACTTTCATCAGTGCATTTAAATCCTTCAGAGTAATATTTAATTATTTTTGACTTATTTAAGGCTGTCGCTTAAATATTTTCTTACAATAAATGATATGAAATGTGCTCCATCCCAAATTTGCAGGCTATATTTGCATTGTCTGGCGGGCTATATTTGCATCAGCTGCAGCAGCAGCAGTTTACCGTTTACCCTTTGCTTCTCGCCTTAGTTATTTTTTAATCTAAGAAGTTTTATTCAATATAGAAGAACTGGAACATTGTGTCCAAAATATAGAACAGGAAGTTATTTAGACCGTACAGAATAGCAGCCGAGGCATTGAAATTAGTGGTGCAAATCCAACTGGAATTTATACTAGTACTACTACTACTTGTACTTTTACTACTACTACTACTACTACTACTACTGCTGCTACTACTGGTACTACTACTAATGCTTTTCTTACAAACAAAAGTCGGTATTCGGTAGGGCTATTTTTACAAATGGAGTCGGGCGAAATCCAGGGGTGAATATTGTACATAGGCGAAATGTCAATTACAAGCTAAACTACTAGAAGAATTCTCGCAAGCAATACGAGAAAACAGTCTATAGTCATTTTGCAAGCTTATAGATTTAAGACAAAGAAAGAATCCTCAAAATACAAGACCAAGGCTATTAATGACCACTGCTGACTTTGTACCACTGTACGGAGCTTAGTTTTGCGTCATGTTAATCGGAAAGTACGCAGCTGAATTACTCCCCGCTACCATACAAGATCCGAAGATACAGCTTTTGTGGTTGCGAGCGCGATCGCCATAGCATAGCGTAAACACAAACAGCGCTCACACTCCGAACAAACGACCGATCTAACGGTATTTGAAAAATTCTGGAGAATTGCATTGGTGTTCGTAAAAATGTTTATTTTTCTCTATTTTGTCTATCTGTTTACATTGTACTTGTAAACAAAACGAGCAAAAAATTTATATTTTTACTAACACTCATACAATTCTGCAAAATCCGTTAGATTGGTCGATGGTCGGAGTGTTATCGCTGTTTGTTCTTACGCTATGGCCATAGACTAGTTGGTAGTTTCACGCTGAGGAAAGTTCTTATCGGAGATCTTTATTCATGAGTGAATTGTCAATGTGCATAGGTAAAGTTATACCTTATAGTTATTTCCGTTCACAATCTTCCTTGAAGATACTTACAACATATTTCACACATCTTTCACTTGGAATGCTTTGAGTAATTATAACCGAAATCTGAAACTGACAGGAAATGTCTTTGAAGCATTTTGGACCATCTTATACATGTAAGACTGAAAATACCCGGGCCCACTGAATAGTTGCGCGAGGTAATAGTAAGTCTCACCATGCATTCTGTGGAACCATGGCCCCAAGTCTCTGATGAGCCGTGCGGTCCCCCTGCCTTGCGTTTCGTTTTCGTTTCCTCTCGGCTGATACTTACCAACTCCCTTTACGTAAGTACATACGTTTTCGTTCTTCTGCAAGAAGCATAATAGGGACCACCCTCGAGATAACCAGCACCGCAATTTTAGAGACGTTGCCTCTGCATCTGTGCCAGACGTCCTCGGTGCGACTCTTTACTAAGAGCATCAGCCCAGACTTCGGAACCGTACAAGAGCATAGACTCCATTGCGTTCATCAGTAGACGTCTTTTACTCGAGGCTGCTCCCCGCCCGTTGGCCATAAGGCGACTGAGAGCCGATACTCCCGCAGAAGTCTTATCCACTGACGCTCGAACCTGCTCAGGGAAACTCATCTTCGAGTCAATCATCAAGCCAAAGTATTTTAATGATTCCATCGACCGATGATCATTTCTCCCATCCGAACGGGAATAACACAAGGGATCCGCTTCTTGGTCAGGATAACGACCTCTGTCTTTTCCAGCACTAGACTAAGCCCACGGTTTATCATCCACGTGCTCACGCGTCGCAGTACCGCACCCAGTTTGAGTTGCGCCTGTTCGGCAGTACGCCCGGCGACAAGTACTGCTAAGCTATCTGCGTAGCCCATCAGACGCGACTCCTCCGGTAACTGCAACCTCAAAAGCTCTTCGTACGAGACATTACAGAGGTTCGGGCCAATAATGGAACCTTGCGCCACCCCTTATGTCACATCCACTATTCGCCGGGCCCCCAATGTGTCATAGACGAGCGTTCGGTTTTTGAGATAGCCCTTCAATATCCGCGTCAGATACTTCGACGCCCTGAAATATACCAGAGCACCAAGAACATCTGTCCATCTAGCAGAATTGAAGGCATTCCTCACATCGAGTATTATGAGCAGTACTATTCGCCTCGAGTGGTGATTGTGGGCTTCTGCACACTGGACCACATTCGCCACCTCTGCTATTGTACCGATTATGGATCGGCCAATAGCAATAATAATAATAGTAGTAGTAATTATTAATGGTAACAATAATTTCAATAATAATAAAAGTTATGATAATAATTGGAAATAAAAATAGTAATACTATTCGTCATTCGCACGTAAGTTTGTGTAGCACAGAAGGCGAGACGCAAGACTAAAACAAATGGCAAACAATAATATGTGTTACTTTACCTACTACGCATGTTCATATTCATTTTATTGTTTGTAAACAAACTGAACGTGTTAGCACGTGTCCTTTGAGCATGTAGTTTATCAAATGTCATCGAATCAACACTTGTTGCTAATAAAATTCTCCACTAAACGTAGAAAGTCTCCGTAATTTTTGGTCCTGCGTATTTCGTTTCATGAGT
The DNA here is from genome assembly GCA_954870665.1 of Stratiomys singularior. Taxonomy (NCBI): domain Eukaryota; kingdom Metazoa; phylum Arthropoda; class Insecta; order Diptera; family Stratiomyidae; genus Stratiomys; species Stratiomys singularior. The sequence goes on along the minus strand of OX940881.1, from coordinate 2,620,191 downwards.
GATAACATCATCTTAAATTTTTCTCAATGGAAGAAACAATTTTGTATATGGTTAGTGAAAATGTGGTTAAAGTTGAAGACTCATTGAATATTAAATGAAATTTCGTTGCGAAAAGAAACTGAAAACCCTATTGAAGCGATGGAAAATGTTTTATTTGAAAATTATAGTCGTGAATGAGTTTTCTTGAAGTAAGTTAAATCATAAGATTGATTAGTTCGTGAAAATCAATGCAGTGACTAGTCGCAAAACAAACTTTGTTGGGATTCTAAATAGGATTTGGTGAGTATGGGCAACATTTATTCATCCGTGACTATTAGCAGAAGAGATATGTTTGTATTCAAATTTAAACAGCATTGAAACGCGATTATTGCTTAAATTGAAGGACCGTTGTTATGGTTTAATGGTCGAGATTCTTCGAAAGGTAAACTTATGGTAGGAGGAAAAATGCCGTGATTCAAGTGATTGAATGACGATAGCTTATGGCCCCAATATCTATCGAATGTCTAACAAACTGAAATATGCAACGAAAGCAACGAAAGTATATGATCAATAATAAGGCAAGAATGCTAACGCTTTACACTTTTATTGTTATTGCCTTAACCTTATTCTATTATATTATTCTTACGATAGGTAAGAGTGTTCCAACAATAACGGGAACAATTTTTAAAAACTATATAATTTAATTTGTCGCACAACCGCCTTATCTACTTCAAAATACACTTTATTACAAATCATACGTTTGTCTAATTGGTCATTCCATTGTTCGAAACAGTTTTGTACCCCCCTTTCCTATTGAGTGACAGCTCGTCCGTTTGCCTTCACCATATCCACATTCTTATATTGGAATCCTTTTATATCAGTTTTGATATGTAGAAAAGGGTGACTTATAATGATAGAGGTACCTATAAGGGATCGCTTCTTAAAAAATACCGAAAATCTTCAATCACTTGGCATGAAAATACTATCCATAAAATTATTATGTGATTAATGCTCTTCAAAATAATCCACCCACCCTTCACAAATGTCGTCTTGCGTTTTAAGTAAGGCAACCAAGAACGATCGAATACAAAAGTTTTTAGAATCTCTCCTACCTGGCACTTTGCTATAGCAAAATTTTGTTTGTAAATTGAATAATCAAATTCAAATGATTTTAGGTTCTAGTATCGTGGGACAGTCGCACACAATGATGGATCACGTTGGACTTCTAAGTAAGGTATGTAAACACTATGAGTTGAATTCAGCATTATAGAGCAACTAGAAGCTATACATCAAAATGATTGTGGTAAATTTCTAGTATTCATTAGTATGCTGTCTACGATTTGACATGTATGTTTTCGATTAAATCTGTAAGACATGTTTAAGAACGCAAAAGCAATCACTCCTATGATTACAAAATCGTTTGAGGTAGTATATAGTAATGCTTAAACTTATTAGAACATATAGAAATAAAATTGCAACATGTAAAAGAAAACCTTGAAATTTGCAAGCGAATTTCCTATACAACAAATTAAAGTTTTTTTTATTTTTATTTATATTTTAAATAAAATATCCTTTTTTAAACTACAGTCGATGTTTAGAAAAGGGAGAATACTCAAATTATGATATAAGCCTGGAATACTTAACTGAAATAGTTCAGGGGATGTTTAGAATATACGAAGCTGTCATGAAGGCAATATGACATAGCGGTAAAAATTAATTATAAGATAGTATTATGTCAGGTAAAAAGTGCCATATGAACTATAAAGAGTCATTGCTGGTAAAATTATACCCCTGTGAACTTTTTGTTTTGTGTTATAGGTCGGTTGTGGGCCTACAATTCAATCCTTAGAACTGTCAGTCAAATTATCTTCTTCTTTTACCTAGAGGTGGTACATTCCCCGAAACTCCCAATATACCGGTATTTGGCCGAAATTTCTAGATTCAATGGTATCCAGGAGCAATTAGTGACTAAACTTATTTGAGATAGGATACAAAGACGAAGCTGTGGAGAGATATTCGTTAATATTCTTAAATATTGTATTGACTCAAATCTTCAATTACAAAGGAAAAATTATTCACACATTCATTTACGCTAGAAGAGCTAGCCTTCTCGATCTTTCTACTAGTCAATGTCATCATATTCCCAAGCTCCCTACCTTGCAAAGCTTCAGACTGATAGCTCATTTTATTAGTTACGCTATGATGTATTGATGTACATTGTGAACCGTCAAATTGACTTGAAATTCTGTTGTAATTCTTCGGCACAAAATTTTTGTTGTGTCAATATTCGTCATGTTGGCAGTGTTGAAACTATTTTAGCAGACTCATTCAATTTGTCGTATGTAGTTCAGAAAATTCGAGACTAAGCAAAATCTATGATAGATGATTTTGAGCACCTTCGTTTGTTTTTCTGCTACTGTTTTTTTGGTGACTGGAAAATGAATAAGTAAGACTTAATCAATCTTATCTAGTAGATGCATTGCCAGCGCTTATGATTCCTAAGGATCGACTTCCACAGTTCAAATATGAACTGTGGAAGTCATTTTATACTAATTACTAAAAAAATATGTTTTCAGCTTCAAACATAGCATAGTTTAAATAGTTTTGCAGTTAATTCGACAATTTTTAAAATTTTATTAGTAAAAATACATGATAACGTTTAGCAATATTGCTTTAATGGCAATAGCTGAATAGCAATTATTTTTAAAGCTGCTTTTAACAACAAAAATGCATACAAACGCTTGCGGTTTGACTAAATATGATAAGTTTTTACACTACTCAGTGAAGCTTGCAAGGAATTTAACTTGAAATAAAGTTAAATTATAGAAAGTGTGAACGATGAGAAGTGTAAAAATCACACATTATTAGTCTTGATGAACTATTTAGGCTCATCTGATGCAGCTGATATTTGTACGTAACAAATCGAAATAACCCCATGATATTACTCAAAATAATCTGGTTTTCCTAAAATAGAGTATAGTATAGTGTTACACAAATAGATAATTTTAAACAACACAAATGAAAATTTTAAGGTTGCTTAAAATTTGTTTCAAATTATTTTTAAATTAAATTTAAATTAAAAACTTAAATTATTTTGTTTATAATTATATTTTTTAAATTATTCTTTAGCACAATTTTTTTGTTAATATGGCTACGATCATATATCTCGCAAAGTTCAATCACTCGTAATATATCCTCGGGTCTCATGATTGAGAGATTTGAATGACCATCATTTATAAGAAACTTAACTTTGTTTATTCAAGTATGCCTATCCATGCGACTAACAAACTGATCAAACTCAATTTCACTTTAAATTCACTCACATACCAATCACTGCTCACTACTTTCATCGAGTCGACAATTATTATTCTACTACAAATAATCATAATAATACTTATAAATCTTGAAACCCAAGTTTCAGCGAGTAATTCTTCCAAACGGGGAAAAGAGAAACAGTGAGTATAGCTGTGCAATGACTGTAATCTCGTGGTTCAGCGATTGTGCAATCCTTTTTCCGTTGTTCTTCCGCAGACTTCTATTCTTCTTTCTCACCTCAACTGAAGTGCTCGCAATTCTACTGGAATTAGCCCTACCATACAATGCGTCTTCAGAGCCTGCATCATAATTGCAAGCAAGTATCAGCGTCCCTGTTTTTGTTTACTTAATGTTATTGCTCTGTTCCCCTTGGCTTTCATTCCCAAGATCGAAGCTCCATGCTTTAGAATAGAGTTCATAATTGTCAACAAAAGTCATCTCGTTTCTTGCCGGCCATCCACCTTCGTCATCAGGCTACTCAGGGACTCAACGAAGTGGGACGCTTTGTCACATGTTTTACGGATAAGTTTCTACTGGGATTGTATTCAAAAAATAACAACGCATCTCTCAATCGTACTCATTAATTTCATTTTCTTCACAACATATTATTTATCATATTAGCTATTGGCAACACATTAAATAGTTCAGTTCAGATCTTTAATAGGTATGATACATAGGAAGATTTGATATAAAGGAAGAATGTTTTCTAATATTTATCATGTCAAATGAAAACATTATGGGAAGGAACACACCAGTTTTCATCTCACTAAAACATCAAACTAGAAAGCAAATAGTCTAATTAGTTACATCTATTCATTCGCGACGATGTGTTTCACGGACACCGCCAGAGCGACTGATAACATTATTTAGGCCCTAATTAAATGAATGGTAATAAATATCAATTTCCGCCAACACTTTTTAATTTAAGGACATAACGATCTGCACTCCCATCGTGTTGACTTCCATTGACATCATGCACTGAACAGATAAATAGATAAACAGACAATTCATTGTATATACTTTCTAGGACAACCAAGTGCACCCACATCAGTTGACTCCGGTGAAGGCCTGGATAATGTAAATGCAGGATATATAGAATGTCTGTTTGTGTACATAAGAGTATTGTTCCTTTCTACGAGCTGTATAATATGTAGCTAAGCGTAGATATGTATCTAGATCACGTTCATTTTAACGCTCGTTTGATAGCTTTGCGTGTTGAAAAATTTGCGTATTGACCGTTCAACTGGAACTCATCCAACTGCTGTAGTAGTTGATGGCCAACTCTAAATTGTTTTCTTCTCGTATTTGGTCAGAAATTAATTAATTATTGTCATTTATAAAATACTTGGACGTGAATGTGTATTGAGTGCTGCTTGCATTTGCGGTAGGTAAATTATATGGACTTGGAGGTGTTTTCAGTCTTCTTTCGTTCGCTGCTCGTTTAACTGTTGAGCGTTGAGTGTTTTGCCAGACTTTGTTGATAAAAAGAGCAACGAATACTGTCTTTTATTTAATTGTAATAAAATTATAAAAGTGGCAGTTAAATAATAACTAAGTCCAATGGTATGGTAAGGAATAAGTCCAATGGATCCAACTTAGTGTGAGTGCATATATGTATTTTCATTTTACTTTATCAAAATGAATGAGCGTGCTTGTCTCTAAATGTATAAATTCAAAAGATTTTTGTTTTGGTTGTTTGTTTGGTTACCGAATAAACTGAATAAACTGAAATAATTCTGTTTCATATATTCAGGGTATGTGTTATTATAAGATTATTCTAGAACTTGCAAAACTCCTCTTCAAATCCATGCTACCGTTATTAAGGAGTTACTTCTGTTCAAATCTGGTCGTTGCATGTGTGCATTGTTTGCACACTACAACCAAGTGTATATAACGCATAGCATATCCTTTTGAGAGTTCTCTCCAAGTTTGCCTCGACAGGTCTTAGGATTTCAGAACAACTAGAAGGCTCATCACTTATGCCTCCTTTACTTGCCACCCTGTTTCTTCTACCTATATTCATAAAATTTTATTGCATGATATTGCAATGTATTGCAGATTGGCGCCACTGAAGCAAATGTTTTTAACGAGAAAAGATAGTTGCCTCACGATTCACCAGCATTCGTCGAAAAATTATGAAAACGAAAACATTGGAAGCTTGCGAAAAAAGCTGAATAAATGCACATTTTGCCTTTTTCCTCATTTTTTAAAAAAATTTAATCTAACTGCAGAATGATTTTCTCGTTAATCGTCCTTTGTTTTTTGCTGGTTGGCTTGCCCTTCTTGACAATGAAATCGTCTCTGCTTCTGGATTCTGTCTATACGCTCCAACATTCTTAGCAGTGCCATACTGTGGTAATATCTTAAATGCAACACCTTCGTTTCCACGTTAGTTCCTATAGCCAACGAAAACTTATTGCTCGAACCAAAGCCATGGTTTAAAAGTTTTCGAGCTCATTCGTTCACGAGTTCAAAAGGCAAAGGCCAATGAGAAAAGCCACACCGATCCTCCATTCAACCTGCACATACCGAATTTCGAATATCCCAATCTCAGGACCTGGCTATATATTCGAGAGAGACGCGATACCGACTGCAAGTTTAGTTACAACAAGGTCCCTTCCGGAATGCTTGTTGCCAGCTATGTTCCAAAAAGGCCGAAAGCAAATTATTTCCTTTGCAAAGAGAAGATTTGCGATTGATTAAGAAATCTTCAGGTGCTTTACCGAATGATTCCGAACCGATACTCGATTCGCTGTGATATTTCTATAATGCTAAATATTTTCTACAGCACACTGAAGACAAATTTGTATTCTTGCATGCTGAATTTATGCATTTTTCTCAAATTTTCGTATGCTAATGGCGACGAATGTTAAAATGATAAGAACACACGTTTGCGTTAACTTTTTCTTTTTTATTCAAAATATGATCTCTATGATTTTGGGTTTAATCGAAAAAAATTTAAAAATTATTGATGGTTTAGGTTTAATTATTAATTGTTATTTTATGAATAGGGGACATTTTTTGACAACAAATTTTTTTTTGTATAGCGTTCATCGTATACAGATGGTATTGATGATCATTCACTATTAAAGTCTTCTCCCAACATTCTTGAAAACTTCTGCTACGAAGATTTGAAAAATCTTCGTCTCATGGCATCTGAAGCGAAGAACGGCCGTTCATTGTCTCCGAAATTTTCGGAAACAATTGAAAATAATCTTTTTATGCGGAAAGTAATTCCATCGCCTGCTCGCACTAGAACCTCTCCAAAATACAATGAAGATAATGTTCGTCGAAGTTTGGAGGAAATTTCCAGAGAGATTAAAGACATTGAAGATTTTATCACTGTAACGGAAAAGATCATAAAGAGTGATCGCGAACGAGATCGGGATCTGTATGCTCGAGAACGTCGCCAAAAATATGATGAAATAAATGGCATTGTAACGTATGAATATAATCAAATCACTAACAACAAGGAAAACAAAGCACCCACACCGATAAAACAGAGTCCTCTGTTGTCAAGAAAAAATTCGAAAAACTCTCCGAACTTTAAAATTAATTCATATAAAGCCAAAAAAGTGAAACCCAGTAGCCCTAAATTCCTCAAATCGAAACTTTATTTCCGCAACGGAAAGATCGGGTGTGCTGATGCTGAACAAAATTCCATTTCTAATGTGGAGAGTACGCACGCGTTGATCAAGCAAATTCTTAAACACGAAAATGAACAACCACTGGTTAGTCCAGAAAGTGTCGAAAAAATTTTAAGTAAGTCATCCGATGGAGAAGATTTTAACGATCAAGATAATGAATCGATTGACTTACCGGATTTGTTATCGAACACTCCAAAGGCTGAAGAAAAAATAGAGGATGAGAAGAACCATAATCCGGAAAACATTGATTTCAAGTGTGAAGAACTACTGGAAGCAACCAATGAAGATGCACGGCAAGAAGTTAATGCAGGTTCTCTGGAGAATGATGACATGGATTCAGCTGCCGACGAAGCAAGCAAACAGGATCCTCAACGGTATGTAGTCTAAAGTTCACGACGTCTTTATGCAGTTTTGGTTTATTTCTCAATTTTAGGTTGGAAAACGATGATCAAAAATTTGTTAGAGAACAAGTTCATCATCTGGTGCGGAGATTTACGGCACGAACAAACAAAATGCGGTCTAGGCTTGAAATGCCTCCGACACCATCTAGCAGTAGTTCACCTTCACCGCCACCACCCCAACAAACTATTGAAGCCCTAAAACTGGCTCCCCTAGAGGTAAAGTCATCTCTCCAAAATATCTTTGAAGCAGATAACCAGTCAATTCAGACGCCTGGAAAACTGGTATGCCCAACATTCTGCGGTGGTGGGAAAAATGATGATGTCCTTGATCCCCAAGGAAAAGTCTATATATATTGGCTTTGCGTAGTTTCGGTTTCGTTTTTATATAATGCATGGGTCATACCCCTGCGTTCAGCATTTCCATTTCAAAATGAAGACAACGATAATGTTTGGCTTGCATTGGACGTGTGTGCGGATATTATTTATTTGTTTGATGTTTTATTTTTCAAACATCGCGTTATGTATTTATTCGAGGGATTCTGGGTGAAAGATCGAACGCTAACCAGAATAAATTATATGCGAAAGTTACAATTTAAGGTGAGATTAAAAGATGATTAAGATTTGATCTGATACTTATCGTGTTCGCTTTTTGTAGCTTGATATTTTGTCAATGGTGCCATTGGATCTCTTTTACTTGAAGTACGGAAAGCATGCTGTCTATTTCCGTTTTCCTAGACTACTTAAAATTCAAACTTTTTGGGAGGTATTCAAACTTATTGATCGAGTGATGTCCTCCCCCCATTTCGTAAGTATGCACTCTACATCAAAATTTGATTACCAATATCGTTTGTTTTTTATGCATTCAATCGTGAGTTGTGAAAATGCATTTTTTCGGCTTCTTTATTAATGGCTCAATATAGACTGCTTGCAGCTCGATATATTTAGCCTTTTAATCCAAAAAACATATTTTATTCAATTATACTAAATACGCCTGTGTTTGTTTGTTTGTTGTGGCCCAGTTTACTCAAGAACTTGGACTGTGAGGAGTGTTATAGCTACCTCATTTCAAGACCAAAATGGCTTTGGGCATTGGGATTCGAATTTGGCATCTGTTACACTGAAAAAACAAACCAGTGAAAACAATCTTGAGAAAATAGTGAATGAGCCAGCTATTCATTACGTGATTTGACCAGTTTTTTCTGAGTTTTCAGATTTGGCCACGCTTGGATTCTTCAAATCGATCCCTAATTACAATTGTCCAAAGATGCTGATCTTTATAAACGGCATGCAACTTCACCTTCAATTCCTCACCGCCTATAGCTATAATAACAAAACTCAATAAATTTATTTTGTGCTCAATTGCTCCAAACACCATATGCTCAATTGTTAATTCTTATTTTTAAAATATTACACTTTACGCTTATATGATATAAAGCTTAGATTTCGAATATGAAATCATTAGGATCATATGAGTATTATCATCGTTCCTTATTACTTCATTGTAAGGCTTTTTTTCGTCGTAATATGAGTTTTATCAAGAATGTGAGGTATACTTATATTGAACCTTATAGACGCCTCGAGATTATGGTCAGTAAAGTGCCGTTAAAAGTAATCAAGAGATCTTATGGAATAATCCCCGAAACTGAGTATAAATCCCGGGTCATACTGTAAGCATATCCCGATCGCGTTGCTACAACAAAAACGCTGGTCCTAAATTTCGGTAGTTGTTGCGGATTTCTTTGAAAGTCCAAAAATGCACTTGGGCTAAACTGAGCCAAGTTGCATTTGTATTGCAGCGAATGCTTCCAACTTAAATTCTGATTTTCTACATGGATATAGCAATGGTAACCAAACTATCTGAACTTTATATGAATTGATAATAGCACGATTACGTTATTGAATTCTTATTTGAAAACATGTCCGGAATCGTTATGAATCAAGGCTAACAATACATTCAACCGCCGTGAAATGAAATGAAAAATATTTCTTTTATCCTGCGTTTTATGACTGTGCACAATGACACATATCATTATTGAGATACAAATTTATAAGAGAGATTTTCCAGTTTGTACCTTTTGTAGATTCAGATGCATTGATAACTTATGAAAAGCTTTAGAACAGTCATAAATACAAACAAGCAATGAGAAGATATGTTAAAAAGGCGACCATAAAAATTGCCCGATCAACCTGTCCTTTTGATAGGATACAAGAAAAAGCTTTTATGATTAGGCAAACTGAGCTCTGCAGGTATAAAGTCACAATTATTCACACTGACCAGTATTATTTTTGGGAGGAAAGAAATAAAGGCCGATCACGTGTATCTGAATTTGAATGTGTGAATGAACTATGGAATGAGAGCATCGAATAAATCACACCACGAATATAAAATAAGAGTAAATAGTTACAAATATAAATAAAAACTTTTAACATATTTTCACCCATCAGTAAGCTCTCCCATATGCTTTAATAACGTTTCAGGTTCGTGTGGCCAAAACCATGACCTACATGCTGTATATGATCCATTTAACAGCTTGTGCCTATTACGCATATAGTGCTTATCAAGGTAATGTTAACACCTTTCGTTACTTATTACATCTCATATCGGTTTCATTCGACATAAGATCTATTTTTGAATTGTTTTCAACTGTTTAAAAAAAACCAACAAGCTTTTGTTCACATACATATGTACTCAGATGTTATAATCATAGAAGATTGATTATGACTCATTTTCTTTTTATTTCGCTTTATTTGCATACTCCTTCACTCAGGTCTTGGAACTAATCGATGGGTGTTCAGTGGGAAAGGTCATCCTTACGTAAGGTGTTTTGCATTTGCAACAAAAACTGCAACTTCAATCGGTAAGCAATGGATTCAATGGGAACAATTTATGACATGATATGTGTATCAAAGCTGAGTAACCATCTGTTACTCACACTGAATAATTCATACTATGACTTATGAAATTCAAATTCACCCTATTCATTCGAAACATTTTGTTACCAATGAAAAACTAGACAGTCGTCTTGGCACTTATCAAAATAAACTGGGTATAAAAATAATTGACGAATAATTCACTTGAGCTTAATACATTTGTTTTGTTTATGTTTGAAAGTTATACGACTAGTTATAAATAACATATACTTCGGAGAAATAGATTCAATGTAACGCACTTGAAATTTCGACCTCTTTTTCGGCTTTCGAAACGGAAAGACAGAAGGATGCAGAAAATCTGATTGGAGGTATACGGCATCATTAAACGCTCTTCCATCAATCTATTGATACTGGAACACAAAGTATTGGGAAATAAACTACATTTACGTATTACTCTTTTTCTTTTGAGCGTTCATCTTCATAGTCGAAAAGGAATCGCTTCTTCAAATGATAAAGTCAAATGATATTGAAAGTTAATATAATTTGTATTAAGGATCGCATATTATACAACTAATTGTAGCAAAAACATAACACAACACATATGTATAACTAAAGCTAACTAATTTACAGGAAAGATCAGATACTTATGTTTATTTATTCTTGAGGGTTCAATGTTAACTAACTAATAATTCGCATCTTTTCGAAGGAAAAAACCCTAAACCTGAAAAGGAAGGCGAGCTGGTATTCATGACAGCTGCATGGTTGATGGGCGTGTTCGTTTTCGCTTTATTAATCGGACAAATTCGTGATATCATCAGTACAGCGACTCGATCTCAATCAGAATACCGTCAACTGGAAGATGAAACTCTTGAATATATGAGACGACTTAATTTGCCTGGCGAAATGCAACACCGTGTCAAAGGTTGGTTTAAGTTCACGTGGGACCAACAACGGACTCTGGGTAAGGAAACAACTGTCTGAAAGATAACTAACCTTGATGCGGTTAAGCGAGACTTATACATTCTATAATGCCAATTTTATCTTTCAGATGAAAGCCATATCCTAGATTCGCTCCCCGCTAACCTTAAAACAGACATCGCTTTATCAGTACACATCCAGACACTTTCAAAAGTGCAACTTTTCGCTGATTGCGAAGATGCACTTCTTCGCGAATTGGTGCTTAAACTGCGATCAGTGACATTTCTTGCAGGTGACTTTGTTTGCCGCAAAGGTGAAGTTGGTAGAGAGATGTACATTGTAAAGTTGGGACAGGTTCAAGTGATGGGAGGTCCAGACAATAGTGAAGTGCTCGCAACTCTCTCAGAAGGGTCAGTGTTTGGTGAGATAAGTTTACTCGCAATCAATGGAGCCGAAGGAAATCGGCGTACAGCAGATGTTCGATCCAAGGGTTTTTCCAATCTTTTCGTTCTCTCCAAGTCTGACTTAAATGAAGCGATTGTGTACTATCCAAATGCTCAAGCAATACTGAAGCGACGCGCTCGGAGCCTCATGCGAAAAAATGCAGCTCGCGAACGAGAGGAGGCTCGTCGTAGTGCTTTGAAAGAAGCAGATGTGGTAATAGGCAATCCTTCGACACCTCCCAAATTGTTAAGAACAGTAATGCAAGCTCTGCCGGAGGAATCGGCAGCTGCAATGTTGTTAACACGTGGCTCAAAGAAAATTAAAAAGAAAAAGGACATTATTCCTGGTGAAATAGAGGAAAAGAATGATTCGAAAAATGAAACAACAGCTCAACAGATTTATTGCACAGTAGAAAATGAAAGAAGACCATTATCGCCGGATCTTCTGTCGTCGATTGAGGATGAACTCAAAAATCAAAATAAGTTGATTAATTTAACAGACTCGGAAAAGGCATTAATCATGACAAGGAGCAATTCTAACGAATTGCAAGCCAATGTTTCAAAAGATAACTTGCCAAAGAAGTGAAAAATTATTGATACCAAGTACTAAGTGTCGATGTTTTTCTTTTAGAATGTAAGATGCAGATTAATTAAGTTATAATGCATGTGATATGTTTAGGAATAAAATTCCAAAGTCAATATTCATCGAATAATGTTGTTTCCATCAAATTTCAAGCTCTACATCCAAATATGATTCATATGAGATCAATTTGACAGGTAGGAAGGTAATAACTATAGAGAATAAGAATCAGTTTGACCTGTTCCTTTTTGTTTTGTAATTGAAATGCATCCAATTGATTTTAATCATAAAAACAAATTTATCAGAGTGTTACTCATGGCAGGTTACTACTTTTTACACCCCTCAAGTAATTTTCGTATTACACTTCGATGAAATGTCTTATTTTAAAGAAGATCTAAAATATGAGTGAATTTTCGAGTTCTGAGAAAAGAATGAACCGGCGATTTGTTCAATCGTGCTGCATCCATCGGAATAACTAACTATACTAAAACTATATAAACTTTGCATCGTTGAAATCAAACAAAAAACATTGCGAAATACCTCATTTTTCCTATTCATCCTGGAATAAATTTCGTTTACTTGTTCGTAAAAAATTAACAATATCATAGATTATCTTAATAACAACTTTATATTAAAGAAAGGAAACAAATTGTGTTAAATTACAATTTCTTTGGATTTTGATCATATTTTGGTGGTTCTTCTTCTGTAATTGTATAACGCCCAAGATCGGTTCCGGACACTTCAGCTTTTCCATTTGGATTGTATTTTGGACCATCGCCGATTGATTCAACAAGTTCGTTGACTACACGATATCCTTTTTCATCGGCTTCGTATTCAATAGTGCGCTTAAAGAATCCATCATTGTATGAATACGATCCCTTTACATTGACTCCATCACGCATTTCTTGACGTTGGAAGCCAGAATCACGAATTTGATCATCTACGGATACATCGAAAGAGTAATGAGCATTGCGAGCTTGCTCTTGAGCAACTTTTTCACGTTCTTCGGCAATACGGTCCAAGTCTTTTTGTGGAAGTTGGTTTTGTGCGACCTACAAGATAACAGATGCAAGGAAAAATTGATTAGATCAGATGAATCCAGTTGAAATCATACATATTTTTAACCATATTTATAGATACCGGTTGAATAAGACAAGGAATAGCTAGAAATATTACATGATAGTATAATATTATACTCTAGATTCAAGACTTCTTTCTAACTGAAAAGAATTCTGTGTAACCAGCAGAAGATACATGATGTACATCTTCCGTTTCCCTAACTTGTGTTTTTTTTTGTCAATTAACACATTAACAATTAACAATCAATTTTGTTATTAGATATAATTTATTTTATTAAAGCGCGTGCAGTTGTTGGTACAGTTTACCACTCAAGGTAAACTTGTAATCGCTGCAATTGATAAATATAAATAAAATCCTGTACATTTTAATTGATTTCGATACAGGCGCAAGACATTGCCGCAGGCACTATATATTTATGCCCATGGAGTTTCCGAGTGATTGTGATGCTAATCAACATTTTTTTAGTTTTAACTAGAAGTCAGTTATTTCATCTTTTTGCGAATATAATTAAGACCACGTACAGTGTTATTCCCGATCAATTACTTTAGTCTTGGGGTTGCACTCAGGCCGATTCCTAGCAAGTCAAGCTACTCGTCATCATAATCGCAGTTCATTGCTGGTATTCAAAGTAATAACTTCACTAAGTCGTTACAAGTTGTTGTGAAAATAAAATATGGGTAATGTTTTACGCTTACGTTGTCACTTCAATTGTTTTGAAATTAGCACGTTTTTAGAGTTTTGAGCGTGTTGTTTTTAGTTTGTTATGTACATTTCTAGTGCATATTTCAATCAAGAATTGATGATAAAAATGTGCAAAAAAGGGTCATTACACAGTTGCTAGCCGAAGGAGTAGATAATCATGAAATTCTAGCCGGAGAACATTACGTGAACGCTTCTGCGGCTTGTGACGTATTCTGTGATGTGCTCATATAAAGCTTAAACGATATTCGCTTATTTGATTATTCGCGCTTAATTGACTTCAATTAAATTCGGCTCGCCACTGGCGCAGATCTAATTTAAGTAATTCTGTTGAATAATCGCAGTATATTGATTCACTTTAAAATGGACAATTTCTGCGGAAAACATGATTCATTTGTTTATGGTCGCAGAGATTGTTAATAGTATAAATTTATTGAACAATATTTGCAAGCTACAAATCAATGTGTTCTGCGTGAGACTGTTTCATTTTTGATAATAAATCAAAAGTTTTCCATGCTTGCCGTTTCTAATTTATATGTTTAGAAATAAATGATGTTCAAATTAATGTGCCATTACATTACGTTTATTGCGTAAGTCTTCCGCTTATGAGCTTTGGGTAAATTCCAGGCACACTAACAAAAACTGAACAGAAAGTTAAGAAAACCTAAACGGAGATTATTTACTTATTTTCAATCAATATCGATAGGGTAAATTCACGAAAAAACGCTCTCAAACCACTGCTATCAAATATATATAATTTCCAACCACGAAGAAATCTCCCACTGTTTATTTTATTGCAGGTAAACTGGTATTAACTTTAATAACTTTGTTGATCATTGCTGCAATGACTGAAGCACGTAAGTGGTCAAAAAATGTTTAAAAGTCTTTTTTGTGGTATTCGTAGATTGCATCATTTTTCGTATTAACGCCTTACACTTTCCCATTTATCTTCGTAGAATGTCCAGCATCATCAAAACTTACGATGTGTTCACCGAAATGCATCGAAAACGTTGAATGCTCGTCAATGGGTGGCATATGTTGCCCAAATATTTGTAACTACAAATCATGTGTCTTACCGGGTCAATTTGGAAGTGGCAACAACGATAAATACGGTACAAGTAAGTATTAAAAAACAAAAACTAAATGTTCGCTGTATCATGTATCGCTGTATCGCTGTATCTGTATCAACAAAATCATCACACGATCGATATAAAAATTGGTTTTTCGATTTGTAACCAATGGAGTCTGTCAAGGCGAATGACTTGTCTTCGAAATAAGGAATTCTTATTGGCCTTTTCTGGTGACAGATTCTGGAGGACTAAAATTTTCATTCAATAATTTGGGTTTTAAAAAGATTTCAAATAGATGCAAGGGGATCCTTTTAGAGTCGTGGTGGAAAATTCGTGGAAATTTGATGAGCTTGTGACAACCTCCTGCAAATGATCAACCAAAGGGTTTCAATGGTTCCTTACAGAAAAATTCTCTTTATTTTGATCGAATTCACCTGATTTGATCTGATTAGCTTAAAGAACGATTCCACCAGCAAGTGATGATAATAGATAGAGAATACCAGTACTAAAGGTATGGTCCGATATTTTTGTTGACTACTACTAGGAATTGACTACAGATATCTCAAAATGAGATCTCTAATGAAATCTTCATTCGAAAGGTTCAATATTATTGTTATATAGTTCAATGTAGTTGTTATATGTGAATTTCTAATTGCATGTGATTAGTAAAAAATCGATCCCCTCAATCAATTAAAAGACAGTCATAGAAAAAGATTGTCATATATTCCCTATTCTGATTCTGGTATTGTAGGAATGCCTTGATTCGGTTGCTCTCCTATTATTTATGTATATATATATATATATATATATATCAATTTAAATACGGACTCCTGTGCGTTCTTTGTTGCCAATGCGTTTAAGCCTGAGCTAACATACCAGATTCTCCATAAAATTTTAATCTTATTAAGTTATTTCAATCAATAAAAATTTTTATCTTCGACTCAAAGGTAGAATTATTAGATCAAAAGTTCCCTCAAAGTTTGTGAAGCTGCAAATGCAATTTAATTCCCCTAACTTGCTGTTTGTTTCCTTTTCAGTTATCTTATTCATATGTATTCATTGCAATTTCATTAAATTGACAACAATATAATAAAATATACAGACTAATTGATTTGCAAACAGCTGTTCACGCATGGCATGAACAACTGATTCACTGACGGTTTATGGTAAAGTTAACATTTATTATTTAATTAACAAATATTCAATGTTTTTCTTCTGACAAATTATTTCTTCAACGTGTCGCTTCACTTCCATAACATTTCAGATAATTTAGAATGCCATATTCTGTAGATGTTGCAAATCAATTAACCATTTCGAAATAGAGTGGACTTTTTATTGCTTATTGAATTTCAATTGTAAATATGACTAATAATCATTTCAGGAAGAAACAAGGAATTTCACAAATGCCTCATTTCATTTCCGAACACTCTGAGGCTGTTTGAGTTAAAGGGTTTTCATGCACTGACTAAATTTTAAAACAGGACTCTCACTACAAAATTCACATATCGGCATTTGGCCTGTTACTGTTTGAGCCAGTTCCATATAATTCACAAAGTTCCCGATTTTGCTAAACCTTATAATACTTTTTTCTTTTCAGACAAAAACAGCGGTACAGGGACATATTGTGGTAACACTAAATGCAGTCCATTCGAGAAGTGTGAATTAGATCGATTCACCAAACGTATGAAGTGTGTCCGATCCTAGTGAAGTTTACCCGTTTTGAACTACTGTTTCGCTACAATTTTCCACTACTGTCTCGTTTCCCGTATCACTTGATGAAAATACTAGATAAATCTCGAAGTCACCTTATTTCTGCATTATTTTATTTAATTTAAATTTTACTCACAGTGTAGCCAATAACGGCGATAACAGTTAATAAAATTAGTCGAGACATATTTACTTATTTGAATTTATGCGAGTTCCAAAAAGACTCTAAAATTTGATTCACTCTCACTCAATGTCCGGTGAAAGACGTTCGATTAACTTATAATTTGAAATGAAGACAGCACTCGAGTTTTTATATGGCGGGAAGGACTAGTGATGAAGTTGATGGAAGAAACATGAAATCTAACATGGAGATTAATCATCATATCCATATGAAGTTTTTAAGAAGAGGTAAATGGAAATAGGTAAGCATCTTTTTGCTATGATCGTATGTAAATAAAAAGCAAAATAAAGTGTTTTTCATAGGGAAAAATCAAACAACACACTTTTGTTTACACTGGGCTTCATAATGGTCTTGAAAGTTGTGCAATTGTTTTTAATGTGTATGTCACGTGGCATAATCCGGCAGAAAAATGAATTCTTAATTTTTGTTTTAAAAATGTTGTAAAGAACTGTAATGCAAGATTAGCAAGATTACTTCAATCTGAGGAAGAGAAAAGCAAAATATGAAATTCGCAGGAACGGTGATTCATACATCGGTATTTTGAATTCGCTAGCATTTCTGAAACGATGGGAAACAGGAAACACTTGCAATAAAACCCCATTCCTTTAAATCAATACTTATCACGATCTAACTAAACTTATAAAATCATTACGGATATAAAAATATCATTATAGATGTTATAGTAAACTACTAAGATGAGGTCCGACGAAAGTCTACATAGCTATAATTCTGTCTATATACTGTATCAGCAATAGCATGTCACGCCGTGTTCCATTTTATTGTTCCAAAAATTTTTACAAAAAATTCACAGCTGCTTTATGTTAAAATAAATACAGTTTCAAAATTTTACGCAAATTTTTTCAAGCCCTTCACGAAAGATTTACTGCTCTTTCTAGGTGACATCAACATCATTTCTCAGAGGAGGCCTATCCGTTCTACTTAATTTTTTATGATTATTTAAACAGAAGATAGGACTCTACTTCAGCATTCTGGTCTATTTTGAAAAAAACTATTTCGGCAATGCCTAAAACACATCGCCAACGATTACTTAGAATTATTCTAATATTTGCTTGCTGACACAAGGAATTGAAAATGTTTGTTCCCTTCTCCAGTGGTTGGTCATTTATTCCGCAGCTTTTACTTCATGCCCGATTTCAGTTAGCACTCCGTAAAACCTAAATATTTTTCTTTGAAATTTCCAATCATTTCAAGTGCCAAGTGAAAAATTTGATATTTCGTTCATCTTCATCAGTGCCTTCCACCAAGTCAACTTTTAAATCATTTCATAAACCAGTTTCCTCACTCGTTTCGTAATACGTTAATTTGCAGACGAGATATGTTACTAAGTGCTCTTTGCCAGCTTTACCATTTTAGACAACCTTTAAGATTGGTAGATAACACAAGATAACATGCAGCCAATAAAAGACATTCCATGAGTCTATTCGAGAAAAACTCCTTGCATCATCTTGATCCACTTCTGCTCATATTTCCTCTGGGTGATCGTCATTTGTCAAAGCAGTAACATTGATGTTGCGTGGACTTCACAAGGCCGTTTTTAACATAAGTAGTGGACCAGTACGAAATGAAAAAAATTAAAGCTTGTAATTAGCGAGTTTACTTTATGGGAAAAAGGTGTACCCTAAAGACGATCGACCAATGTATGATTTCAAACATCATTCCGTAATAGTTTATGAGTGGCGGTCAATCAATTCCTGTGTAAATACATGAAATTAATAATTATTTGTGAAAAATATAAAAAAAGCAAGAAGATCTATTGCTGGCTAAATGAAATAACATTTGAACATATCCAGTTATTATTTGACTAAGTTTTGGTTTGACGATCTACTGTTTTTGTCATTATTTTAAATTAATTCATATATCAACAGAAGTGCATATCTATCTATTATGTTAAAGCTTAGAAATTATTCATGACCTATATACCTACACTACATATTTCGAAAAATATAAACATCGATTGTTGACTTGTGGGCCATGGAAAACGCCCACCATCATTCAAGAAAGACATGGATAACGTATCAAACGGAGATACTTGTGGCATTTGGGCATATCATGAAAATGAATCACACTTCTTCCTGTACCTGTAGTATGCCTGGATGCCAAATAAGACATTAAAAAACCTGCTCTTGTGCGATCTTGTCCTCATTGCTAGCAGAGGGTCTGAGACGCAAGATTCACCTTTGAAAATCGAAAGTCCTACTACAAAAAGGAAGTTAAAAAGTGTGATTGCTGTCGATCGTCAGCAAGACAGAAAGTAAGAAAAAATCCTGAAAACCGCTAAAGCAACGCGTGATGCGAAACTGCACGACGCACATCAGATATTACAGCTGCTGGAACTCCTAAAGCAGAAATTGAAAACAGCGTTTATTGACAAATAAGCATTCCGAAGGGCGGTTGAGAAGGTTCCGATGGAAATATGTGCTGGTAGCTTCGAATACTTGCCATCAGAAACGAGAAGAAGAAGCCGTAAAGCGAAACTGAGCAAAAGAAAATATAGAAAAAGCTAATAGTCGGACTACTAAGCAGAGCAGCACATCTTCAGTGATTTAGGTGACTTGGTGACAGTAACGCCACATAAGGTTGAAAAGTTCTTAACATATTCCTATTATATTTGCCTACGATTTTCCGTTATTCCCATCATACTGTTTTCTCATAAATATGCTAGGGCGGTACACCATCTTCATTGTATATTTTGATCATGAAAGGGACTATGTGAGCTTTGAACATATTAAAAATAGCGTAAACGGTAAACGGGCGGGGTTCTACTCTAGTAAAACTCGATCTTAAGATGCTAATATATACTCAAAAAACATTGAGTTGCGATCGGTTTTTAAAAACAATCGTCAATGAAATAATATTCAAATAAACCAAACGAATTCTGCGAATATATTGAAAATGGAGCGTTGCTACGAAATTGGCACGTGAATACGATTCAAATCAGTTGCATGTTAAGAATGAGCCATCTAATATTACTCTTCATTCATCGAATTGAATGAAGCCATCATTGCAACAAAATGATTGAAGGCGTGGTATAAAGGTAGCTAAACTAGGCAAGGCTAACCTCGGAGTATGGTGGAAAAATTGTGATTTCTTGTTTGTTACTAGCTGCTTCAACAACATTATGCAGCCCAAACAGCAAAGCGGCATCTCATATTTTCTAATTATCGTTCCCACTTTGGATATCAGCAATTTCATGAAAACTGTGATTCTTCCCATGTGATTATTTTTTATCTAGCTATAATAAAACAAAACTACACGAAAGCTCTATATTAAAATAAAATCTGGAAGACACGATTATTTTATGTTGCTTCGCAAATATATTCAGACAACCTGTGAAACTTGAAAGAGTAGAGATATATCTGCCGTAACTCGTCTTGTGCATAGTTACCGCTTCGCATATATTAAAACAACATATCTTCATCACATATCTGAATTAGTAAATAAATGAATGTCACGCATAAATCAAACTTAGTTGCAACAATAAAATTATTTTTATGTTCGAACTTGCTACAACACGAAACATGTTTCAACTGTAGCTTAAGTGCAAATACTTACTAACCTCGTATGATTTCCATAACATTATTATTAGCTCATGCCTCATATTGAATTCAACCGACTGTTGCGCCTTCAAAATCAAATACAATGAAGCAAATATTCAATGACAGATAACTAACTGCTCTTGCAATAAAAACAATCAAGAGCAATAACAACTCATGTTACAACTATCAGAAAAGGAGGGTGCCTATTAGTTTGATATATCACGACTTTCATCATGTAAGTTTGTTGTTGTAAGGCTGGTGGAATCCCTCAGATATAACCAGCAATTTATTCAGTATGGGGAGTTGTACAAATTATTGGTGATCACGCACATGCTGCACGACATCCCTGAATCATACTTCTGAACAAACAGTTCTGCTATCGTAATTAGTGTATACATTTACTAACATACCTCTATCCTTTGGAGCTTTGGAAGCTCTAACTGCTTTTACACTAGCAAGGATGATAACCGCAAACAAGGAATTACGTGTGCGGGATTAAAGTTGCAGCCACGAATGTATATTGTTCAAATATTGATTGATTTTCGAAAGTTTAATTTGAAAATGAGGTTGAAAAAGCAAGAGGGCGCGCTTAATACCTTGTGAAAGAATTCAATGATGACCTGTAAGAAAATGGATTAGGGAGACCGAGCTCACATGCTATTTCTATATTGATTATTTTAAGCTTGGAAGAAGGTAAAATGCAAACCTTTTTTATGCATCACAATGACCTTAATATCCTGGTAAATAAAAAATCATCATGCAGATTTGTAAAATGTTATAAATGCCACGTTTGTAATCTTATCCATGTTAAAAAAAATGTCTATTGAGAAAAGTCTTTTAATTAATTGTTGTTGTTATAAAACCCTCCTTTTAATTTTGCGTCATTTAACAATTGGTTTCTTATGCGCTGTGATTAGCTTTGACGTAACTTATAAGAGGCCATGAGCTGACGACGCAGAGGAATTTCATGTACATATCAATCTCATATAGGATAGCAATTAGCTAAAACAAATAGCACTTAAGCTGAGTATTTAAGTTATTAAATGATTATGAAACCAGCTTTAATAAATAACCGAGAATGGCCGTTCTTTAATATTTATCCTAGTCTCCTATCCTAGTCTCTGAAACAGTCCGTATCCTAAACCAAATAAACAGACACCATCTACAATTCAAATCAATACAGCTCACTATATCGAGCGTTACAAATCAGCTGTGATAGAAAAAGAGCAAACGGCAGCGCGTATTTCGTGTATTTATCGGATAATATGAGTTGCTTCATAACAGATTGCAAAAATAAAATAAACGCCGCAACAGAAACCAAATTGGCAGGGAAGCAGGGTTATTTAATCCAGCGATAGATGAACACATCAACACGAAAAGGATATGAAATCACCATCAATGACGTGAAAGTTATAAGAGAAGCTATGGTAAAATGAAGAATCCTAACGATATTCAGCACAGAGAATGTGCTGGTGAAGAATGAAGCAAGCAACTGCAAATTTTGGTTAGTTAAGATAATTGAGGTAACAATCTGATTACGTTGTTACTAAACTGAATGGGAAAACCTGTTCTAACTAATTTTCGGTTTTCTTGTATAAATTTTAATTTTAATATTTAATAATATTTAATAAATTTAAATTTTAATAAAATTTTCGCATTATAACTACATCTTAAAGAGTACCAACTCGAATAAAAATAAATTCTTGCTCCATGCACAAGTAAACGTGAAACAGTTCTATCAATAAACTCCATACTCTCTGAAAGCCTATCGAAGTGCGTCAAGAAGTTTCTTGACTAGGCTGGTATACGAATAAGAGCTTGGCAGTTGTATAAGGTTAAAGCATTTACACACAAGGCCCTATATCGTATGACCACTAATAGCTTTGTTTCCAGATTTTCTTCTTGAAAGAAAGGAAATACTTGCTTAAAAATGATTTTTAACCATCTTCCGCAATATCATAATCAAACAATTCTTAGCTCGCCTAGTTTTTCGTTTCTTATCATCTTCGTTCCTGATGATTTTTGATAACATCGAAGGAATTTCACATTGCGCTGTTCAGGTTTCCGTAAAACTATTATGAAAGCTGTTTCCTACGCATTGCTTTATTAGTTTAGTTTGGTTGAAATGGACACGACGAGTTCCTTTATAAGTTCCTTTCAATATTTTTGACCATGACCTCTAAAGATTCCCATTCAGTTTTCTTTCAAAACACTGCTAGTAGAGTTTGATACACGAAACCCGATTACTTCGTAGTTGATACAATGCGTCGTGCAATTGCTCTCAAATCATTTGAAGAAGGGCAAAAAATCATTATTCATAAATTAGCTCCATTTATTAAGAAACTATTCTTCTGCGCTACATAGCGTTGAAAGCTCTTATAAATGTGAACATAATACAAACGGAGACATCACATCCTGGCATGAAAATTATGATTTTATTTACTGTTCAGGTTTCTGTCTTACTATTCTTTCTTGCTTCTTGTTCTTTAAACTACAACCAATACTGAAATATTTAGATGAAAGTAGAAAAAAATACTGACATGAATTTTTGTTTATTGGAATCGTTTCTGGTTACTTGTTGAAAGGAACACGAAGACAACGAAAGCAACGAGGATGAGTACATCCATCCTAACATCCAAGCGCATGTCGAAATAGGATAGACAGGACAGGCATCATTCGGTTGAAAATTATATGCTGATAACTTACAACCCATTTGGTAATGCCAGTGAGACTTTATAACCAGACAACGCCAGTCAATATTTTGTAGTTCGCAAATTTGAAACTACGGGAGTCGAGTTGTTATCGTTTGTGGTATGATTGCTTTCATTTTTAAGCAACCGAAGTAAGCCTAGCTAAAAATAAAATTTTTCTTATCAGTTTTAAATGGAAAAACGGGTAGAACTTCATGAGTATAGGAACTAAAAGTAAGTTTACACTAAAAGTTACATTGCCATCAAAGAGAGAACTTAAGCGGAATTAAAAGAAATATGTTTAATCAGAAAACTAAATCAAAAAAACGATTCTGCATGTGTTGATATTGATTTTAAATTAAAACATTCATAAATGCTTGCCCTTTCAATAGAGATACACCACATCACTGTGTAAATTGAAATTATAAAACTTATCGCACTGCGAAGTTTTCTTCCATTTGACTTAGTGTTTCATGATTTTTTTTACTCTGCTCCTTTAACGTAGCTTTTTCATATATTTGTATCAACACATTCGTTCATTTTTAGTTTAACATTTTTAAATAATATGTATAGTATCTAAAATCGTGTGTGCGACTTTTTGAAAAATCACAAAACATAAAAAACTTTAAATTTTTTTTGTGGAACTGGAACAGTTCTAGGAAAGTAGAAATTTGGCTAAACTGGTAAGGAGAACCACAGGCACCTGAAAATAACGAAAGCAAATCGAAGCACAAGATCCAAAATCTTCTCTCACCCCCACATACTAAAGTCACTTTTGAATCTATAAAAAGTTGCCCCCAACAATATAACCCTGATATCGAAAGTTTATTTTTGAAACTATTCCCTTGATGATGTTCGAAAATGACTTCAGTAGGAAGCCGATTAGATATTAAGAAAAGAAAATCATCTTATTTACTGTGTGATTAAAAACTAAGGCCGTCCGGAGTACAATGAGAAATAATATGCCAGAGAAATAATAACGTAAGCTCCGTTTGAGGGAAAAGGGCTATTTTGATGTACATATATTTAATCATTTAAGTACCTATTAGATGAATGTGTTGTGTCGAATCAAGTTAATCAGCTAAACCATCCATTCAAATTCGATACAGTATAAGTGAAATATGAAATATAAATGTTAAACTAGGAGACAATTCTTATTCTCATATTAATTTCAGGATCAAATAAATCATTAAAGAATGATATATATATGTTATAAATTACAGTGAACAAAATTTTGAACAAAATTGATGTACTGATACTTCTCTTATTACCTTTTCTATTACCGCCGATACTGTACACCTGATATTTTTTTATTGTTATCCTGAGGGTGAGAGTGCCAAACGCGCTTCACGCCACTCGTCACCGGCCCTGCCATGTGAAGCTTGCGCCCACTAATATTTCCCTCACTTATTACTTTAGCTGAGCAATACGTGTGCAACGTGCAGGATCCACATTGCACATTCAATCAGTCCAGTAGAATAGACTCGTTTCTGTGCAAGAACTACCCAACAACCCTTGCCATTGCATTCCAAGCATTTCCTTATAAATTCTAAAAATATGGTTTTTATTAGAAAAAATTATGTCAATCTCACCCCACATATGATAAGACAAATGAAACTCATCGAGTCTAAATCAAAATTAAATTGTATATTTTCTGTAGAATGTACTAGTTTGCGCTGATAATTACTACTACTAATACTACGCTGATGATAAACTCTTTTTGCCGATCGAAAAGTTGATAAGATATATTTACCTCCCGACTTAATTCACACCTAAACTTCACGTTATCAGCAAATTCACCCTTTTTGAAAAAGTCTCCTTAATTTATTTTATTTATGCAAGCCATTTCGAGTCCCGCACAAATAGCGAGTCAAAATGGAACTACTAACCACTCACTAAACTGGTGCCTTATTAAAGCATTTACTATTCTTCCCGAAACATTGTCATTTGTGGTTCTGGAAATTACGTTTCCGTAAGCAAACAGCAGGCATCAAATAATAAGAAATATTATTTAAACTTTGACATATTTTAATCAGTTGGCATATATACAGTTGTATTTGTATATAAGTTGTATACAATGTTTGTGACGATTTAATCAACATATCAACAAGTTTTTTTCATTGTTCTACAAAATTCACTGGAAAATTTATCATTGCAGGTAGCTGACTGCATAATGCCTAGACAAAAACCAAAGTTGGATACAAGCGAAGAACTAGAGTTAACTATTAAACTTTTATGTGATCAAGCAGCAAATCATATGAAGAATCGGAATTATACTAAAGCTTTAAATGGTTATAGTCAGGTAATTTCAAATTCATTACGTGCTTTAAAAATGTTAAATAACTGCTTACAGCCCACTTTATTCAAAAGTCATCTACGAATCCAAATGCTCAGATCTGATGTTCGACAATGGAAATCCCAAGTGGAGTCATATTATATCTATTTTATGCTCCATCTCACTATTTTTTAAAGCTTTTCATGAACAATCTGCTGCCCTGGAGTTTTTCTGCCTGATCGTAGTATTCAACACATTGCGAATCTCCTCATACAAATCTTACTGGTTATATTGTTGTGCCTAATAGGAAAGCGGCCTATGGGCTTACCTCGATTCGAGTGACTAAAATTTTGCTGTGTTTTGTTTATTTATTTCTTGCGCTAATTTACTATATTCACTTATTATAGACTGACTTACCACTAAAGTGGACCTTTAAGCGAAGACTACCGGCCGCTTCTATTACGAACTCTTTCTCTCCAACTTCTATGACCACTAATGTACTGCCTCTGGCAGTTGATATTTTAAGATAGTTGTCGTAATCACGAATAACGAATAACGAATAAATGTCTCGTTGCTTACTTGGTTGCTACTCAGGAAGACAAAAATGTACCGGATTCCTCCAATATGTATACCTCTAGATTATTTACTTTGTCAGTCGGTCACCGGTGTGACTCGCAAAATTATTCGAACACCTAATGATATCATTTGCCCTATGCTCTCCTTCCTTTTATGAGTTCAAAAATTCTTACAGTCGAACGTTAAAGACTCTTCAATGTCTTTTCGAAATCAAAAAGCGGCATTCGTAGTGCATTTATTTCTGCAGTAATCAAATAATAACAGCAAATTAAAAGAAATTGTCTCAAATTGTATACACTACATAACCCAAATGGATGACCATTTGAACAAAAAATTGGAAAACTGGGATTTGGAAGATAAAACCTCAACAAAGAATTGTTTTTAGATCATTTATTTGGCGCCCTTTTTATACAAATTTTTATTGCTCCTCACAAGTTCTTTGCAGGACTAGAGTGAGGTAAGCCAAGTCATTAAAACTCTTCAAATACTTCCAGGACTAGCTGTGGTGTGAAATAATTGAATATAACTTTCGAATAATGATGACCTCCATGTGGTAAAAATAAACGACTTTATGTAAATTTAACTCTTTTTAAATTGATTTTATGTAACCTTAACGCGCCTAGAATAGACCCTTAAGAATCTTACATCAAAACCTCTGTACGAATAGAAATAACGTAAGACTTTTCATTTACAGACATGAAAAGTGATGTATGTATCTTCTTCAATCCTTCTTCAATGAAGATTTGATTTCTAATCGTAGTGTAAAACATAATGAATTTACATTCACGAAATAAAAAGGGTATAGGTACACCGGCTGGAAAAGTTACTAAATTTTGCTGATAACTATAAATTGCTGATAACTTACATTAAACTAAATTTTGCTGATAAACTTCTATAACTAATATTGCCGACATTCACCTACTAATGTTGCTTGAAGTATCAACTGCCCTTCACCAACCGTACATCAATCCAATTGATTCCCCATTTCGATTATTATGCGCAGTTCCCACAGCAACACGCAATCTGTGTTTTTAGTTTGCATCATCCGCTCAATCCTCTATTTAACGACACTCACAAGTAAGCGTCAAAGTGAAGTAGTGGAAAATATTTCAATTTGGAAATCCATCACAATGTCTCAACGCGAAATTGATGGATATTTTGGTCCTGTCTTGGAAGCTGAAATTCTTCAAAGTTTCGTTCGCGTTGGAATAACAGCTGATGAAGATGAAGAGGAGCCGAAAAGAAGTATTTATGCACCCAAAAAAACTCTCATTCGAGAGCCGTCATCACCTGAACTCGTTGAGAAACCAAGGCAGCGGTCAAAATCGATAACGGCCAAAGATATTGATAGTATCAAAAAACGGAAGCCTAGGGATTACTATATGGAAATTTATACAGATAAGGACCGAGCGGCCGCAGTGAGTGCTGGAAGTTATGATATTAAGCAAAGTTTGAAATTGAAAAGAAAACAAGACAGGCAAGAAGCACTATTGATACCAGAAGAAGCCGATTCTACTTCGTTAAGTACCCTCGGTATGAAAGAAGTGAAAAATGGCAATATTGACAACGCTGTGAGTTGTTTTTCAAAGGTACACTCAAATTTTACTTCTCGCAATCAGTAAAATGTTATTTAGACACCTTAAATTGCTCGAAAATATTTTCAATCATTTTGGAAATTTTCGAAAGAATGTTTACTCAGATATTTTTGTTTTAAATTCTTGTGGAACTTCCATTCAGCATGCAGGCATTCTTTATCTTTATGCAACATGATGTGGTTAGGAAGAGTTGTTTTTTTTTTTTTGATGCACATGATACACTTTAATGTTCCGGGCAACAGGGTTTTTGAGCATTTTCGATTATATACAATAGTTGCGGTGCTTTTCCATATACATCTATGTTATCAATGCTATTGTCTCCTTATCCGCAGGTTGTTCTAAATCTCTTTTCAGACGAAATCGAATGAAAACATATTCTAACATTCTCTAATTTTCTCTGAAGTTACCAGTGTTTGAAAAAGAAACGCTGCATTGAAGAGCCTGCAGTATTTCGTGGTTGAGGTTTCTTATCAATATTATGTTACTAGCCCTAAATTGTACTTCCACCTAATTACACATGAAGTATAAGATGATTTCTACTTTCTGCACAAACAACTCAGTTGTGATTACGGTTTACATAAACGAAAGCCTCCAAAGACAATAAAAATTTAATGTCTTACCCATTAGGCCAAATATGTAAATCAATGTAATATTCATAATAACCCATAATGTTTAATCTTTACTTTAGTACGTACTTCGTGCTGGCTTTTACATACTCACGAAATTTTGAACATATGATTCTATAAGTATAAACATTTTTTTTTTTTGGAAATTTAATTTACAAAAATTAATTCTTCTTCTTTCTTATAGGCACTAGAATTAAATAACAATGACATCAATGCATTGATATCCCGAAGCAAATGTTACTTATTACTTGGTGAACCTGCTAGGGCGCTGCACGATGCTGAAACAGCACTAACCATAGACAAGAATAACATTCGCGCAATGTATCAAAAAGCAGAATCTCTTTATTTCTTAGGTCAATTTGAGAATAGTCTTATGTTTTTTCATCGCGGACTACGACTACGCCCTGAGCTCGCAGCTTTTCGGCTTGGCGTTCAAAAAACTCAAGAAGCCATTGAAAATACAATTGGTACTGTACCAAAACGAGGTATTAAGAATTCAAATGGAACTCAAGCTAAACCAAGAAGCAAATCAACAACTCGCCCGCATCCTAGTTTATTAAATACAAAATCTGTAAGACCAAAAACATGTAAAGTTGACTTTGAAAAGAGAAATGCTAGAAAATTGTTGGGTGAACTTTATATTGACAAAGAATATTTAGAAAATTTATTAAAACATCCTGATTTAAGGAGAGCTGATACCAATTCCGAAAATATATCGGTATTAGCCACTGACGCTTTAGAATTTTTGAATAACAGACAGGAGTTTTGGCGTCAACAGCGAACATGTACGGCATTGCCTAATCAAAAGAATATCCCTGATAATGTTATTCCTGGATGGTTTTAGACTAGTTTCTTATTTCATTACAAAATCAAAATTAAACCAATTTGGGCGTCTGAAGGTCCTATTTAATTCATCTTCACGACATTCAATACGAAAATTGAATTACTTTGCTGATGTATGACACACCGGAGCTAAGTTATTCATATTTGTATACGCTTAACTGCATAATTAGTTAAGATAAGTCTGAAATGTAACTTAATTAAGATTATACCACGAAAATTGATAAAATAAAACCAACAAATAATCTTTTATTAATAATAATATGTTAATTCTTGCACTGTGAGCCTAAATATTTGACTTAGAAAATTTAGAAAAACATACAAAACTTAGAAATTGATTTATAATTAAACTTAAAAAACAGTTTGAGTACTAAATGAAATGAATTTTCGAATAAAATAAACTCAGCCTACACAAAAAAATATACAAAATATACACAGAACGTACCTCAAAATTGGTATGGGTCTTGGATTTTTTAAGGAAGCATGCAGTATTTAACGTTGATAAAGCGTAATTGCTAACAAACGATAACTCTTCGAACGTGGTTCCTACTTGAAGCGAGCAACCTAACGCAAGATTGATTAAATAAATTGTTATATTCCCCACCATAATGGTTTGATCTACGATGAATGCAAGGATGTGTTAATGACAAAATTTCTGGCTTCTATCTATGGCTAACGAGAGGCAAAAGAGCAAGGGGCAAAGAGGGAAATCTACGAAAAACTTAGACAAGTAGCAAGTAGTTTTGAGGCAAGTATTGAGGTTCCAACATTGATGTTCAACAGATAAAAAATATAATGAAGAAGCAAATATAATGCACAAAGTGGAGATATGCTTTGCGTTATGAGACATGTCTCCAAACGTAAACGTTAGCAATGAAAATAAATGCATTTGAAAGACGGGTCCTAAAACTATTACATTTATTGTTTCTTTACTCATTCACATATTTGATTTTCATTCACATATTTGATTTTTGAGTTTCTTTACTCATTCACATATTTGATTTTCAATAACTTTCCTGAGCTTTTTGTGTAAAAATTATCTTGGCCCACAGAAATAACATTATATTCAAATTTGAATTCGTGTTACGAGAGGCATTTTCTGAAAAGAATCCTGCAACAATCCTATTTCCTAGTTTTTGTTAATTACACTCATGTTATGTCGATGGTATAACACTGCAAGTTCGCATCTTCCAACTGCATACTTCATTCAATTGTTTATTGTATTTACGGGGATGAACCATTTAAATTTCTTCTAGTACTAGACTTCCGTACAATTGATAATCTAAAATCCATAATCTAGATTTCGCTGACACAATTGTAGTCTTACTTACTAGTAACCCTGTACATGGAACGTCTTCGTTCCACTATTGCGTTCCACATTTTCTTTACATTAAACTAAACTGATTTAACGGCTAGTAGTGTCAATTGTGCTGATTCAGAAAAATTGAAGCTAGGGAAGTTACTAAAAAAATGGAGGATACTACAGAAGATGTCCACAAATTCATTAAAAGTTATGTGAATAATAGAAATGTTGATTCGAGTAATCTGACCTCCCTGCTACGACCTCTTTCCAGCCAGGTAGAAATATTGAGGTGAGATAGTTTGATCACTAAATTGAACATTGGAATGTTATGTATGAGGATTATTGAACAGCCGGCATGGCGGATCGAATTTCATTAAGAATTTGGGACCAGAGGAAGTATACAATTATTCACAGTTAATACTTGACATTGTCAAATTATCGAGTAAATACAACTATTTGATACTTTTCGATGTAATCTGAATCTGAAACTTTAGTAGGTGTTAAAGAGATTGAAGATGAAAGGCAGGTTTTAGTTCCTCCGTTAATACAACCGAATATATCATTTCTGGAAAATATGCCCAACATACTTGGCGAAGATGCTACTGAAATTATTCCTCTCATTCAAGGGGTACGTGAAGGTATGATCTCTTAGGTGTATGCGGTAACGAATTTGGTTTCCTCATAAAATATACGAACTCTTTGTAGATGTGAATCATCCCTTAAGGGCAGTCCAGTCTACACATATTCCGCATTCAACTCCGTTACCAGGTAAGAAATCTTTTAAATGAAAAAGCGCTATTTGTGTTTGTGAATATGTTAATTAAACATTTAAATTAAACACGCACTTAACGTAGATAACGAGGCAATTTTTCTTCAACAATCAACACCACTACGATCAGGTATGAATGATGCAAATAACAAGCCAGTTTACTGATACAGCAATTATGAAATTCTTATTCTTTAGGATCTTTTTCTAAGCCTAATGCAATAGCCGATCAAGGTTCAACTCGCTTTTCAACGATTCCACGGCGCGAACGAGTACGCGTTAGGACATTGCCAGCTATAAGAGGTTCGCCTTATAACTGCTGCTTGAACATAGTTAACAGCTTATTCTTATACTATAGACGATGAACCCGAACAAAATGCTGTAAATTTGTCTCCAGGTCCAACTATTGCATTTCAAGTATTAGATTTTGCACGTCGGAGTCAACAGCAAATAGAGCAACGTCGACTTTTTGATGAACCACTTACGCAAGCATGCATCCCAGAATTAACTTCAGATATAGGATTATCAGAAGAAATGGAACAAATATTTTTGGAACAAAGACGTGAAAGGACTGAAAGGAGACAACAGCAAAGTAGAAACATGTTGCCACTAGCCGTGACGGTACGTAAAATACTTCGTGGGCTCGAAAAATTATTGCAAATAATTTTAACTGTATCTCGGTTCATTTCGTTTTCCTCCCAACAACTTAATTTCACATAGAATTTTGGTTGAAATAATCGAAGTTGTTTTCGAACATACGTTCAAACCAATTCTTATCATGAGGCAACTTCTTGGCCAGGACGCCTCTTCTAGCGCTGCCAACATGGCTGCCTATATAATCTTATGTCCAAGTTCCACTCTCTTCAAGTTTACTATTTAAGATTTTACAATGCATAAGTTCATGCATTGCTCGCATCCAACCTAATGCAGATACTAAAGATGAGCTAGCGACGACTCATAGTTTTCTCGAATAAGTTTAGAGAATGTTGTGTTGCAGATGCAAGGTACTGAAAGGTTGTAAGTGAACAATAAATACAGATTAGAATTGTCCTGAAATATGTACCTGTGTAGCAATTATGCTACTTCCGTTCTAACACAATCCTGAATAAGCTTGGACTGTTGTTATCGTTTTCAGAAAGTGCGTAGGCTTCCAAGACTCACAATCAAAGTTGCAAAACATGTTCAGGATTATGAAGATTATTTGTAAGCATTGTTTTACTGACGATTATTTGTCAGCAATTAAAAATTGAGCTCATCTAAAACATTTTAGATATATCGAATCAAAGACGTTACGTCGAATTCATATTTTTTTGAATATCGCAAGAAAGGAAGCGGAAATTCCAGAAAACGTACAATACTCTCTATCGGAATCCAACGACAAAATGCGTGCTGGAGAATCACATGCCGTTTTACCATCATTACAAAGCTCGCACCACCAACAAGAAGCTCAAATAAGTGGTGATTCAAATCTTATTCCAATAATACCAGAAACGCGCTCGGATTCCGTTGGATTTCCCTCGATTCATTCATTGCAACCTGAACCAATTTTAGTGCCGGAGTTTGTTGAAAGGCTCATAGACACAGGTCCCATAATAGAACCAACGGAAATAAGAGCTAAGAGGGGTCTTGAACAAGTAATATACGCAGGCCAATCAACGGAACCACGTAGAAGAAAACGACAGAAGGGTAGAAAGATTATTCTCCAACCGGAGGTGGAGCAGATGCCAACATTACATTCAGGACATATACCTGGTGCTCCTACTGCAATGGTACCGGCACATACGCCTCTCGAAATATTACCTTTGTTAGACACTGAAAGACCTAGAGAAGGTGATGCCTTTGAACTAGAAAATCAAAATATTTTCAAAAATAAATTTCAAGCATGGCAGCAGGCATTAAGGGTGAAAGCAATGACCAATGCTTATTTTCACATGAATCCTTTGATCGAAATGCAAAATTTGGTAAGATATGCAATGGTAAAAACTTAACATACAAGTCAAATATGAGTTCATCTAAACATACATAAATTTGACGAAAAAAAATCTAACTGGATAATCATTCGTATAGGAACCGCTCTGCAAAGAAAGCCATAATGTGCTAAGCACTATTAAAACAGCTTCACACTTTGCAATAAATTCGATAATTCCACCAGAGATAAATAAAATAAGGGCTGTTCAACGAATCGCCGTATTGCTTGGTAATTTTTTAGTGTGAAATCCAAAATTCATTTAGATTCTGTGGTTTTGCAGGTCAACTGGGCTGTGCTTACTTTTTCGTGAGCAAAAGTTTTCACTATTGTCAATCGTTCTTGACGAAAATGAGTATCCGATTGTTAAATTTAGCCGAATTTAGCATTGCCCCGCGGACTTACAAAATACAAGAATCCTAGCCAGTTGCAACAATCAAAAAAATCTCAATACTTTTAAATTATAACCTTGATATTTATGTAGAATTGAATACTAGGAGCTTGGTAGAATTGAAACGGAGCGAAACATCTTACGTAACTGGAGTAGAAAATTTAACATATCATGCCACTAAATCACAAACTCCGAAAGAATCTGGTTTCTCGGAAGGCGCGAGTGCAATGGACACTGACACTCAGATTACCTGCAGTGAATTTGGCAAAATTTAAGGTGTTTTAAACCTTATTTTAAGGCGCACAATTTTTTCCGCCGAATAAATTTATTAGTAACAAAACTCATTGTTTTTCTTAGTAATTTGATGAACATATCGATTGCCTGTCGCCGGATGAACTGAAGATTCTTTCCGCCGTGGGACGTATTCACTAGGATCATGAGAGCGGTACTGGGCAATAAAAAGGTTTCTTAATGTTATGCAAAATCGTTTCACACCAATTTAAACACAGGTTCAAATGACTATCGATTTATTGTAAGGATCTACATAATGTACTACTCTTCAGACTTTTCATATTTACTTCCATAAAACGGGACATACTGAAGCACTGTTTTCCAGTCGGTGAAATACAGAAGGGCTAGGCTAGCTGCTCCTCCAAATCCTATACCAGATGATACCCTGGAATGCAATACAGAGATGAACTACGACAGTTTGACAGGAAATTATGTTATGTAACCAATTCAAACATCAGCTTTCATTATGAGTTCCGGCGCTAAATGAAAAAGTGAATTTCTTACCATTGCGCAGCTTGCTCTGCATGTTTCTTTCCAAATGGAACGCGTGGCATTATTTAAATTTAAAGCTCACAGAGTTGAATATCACGGAAATTTCGATTCGCAACTTACTACCCAACTTCGACGAATGTCAAAAAGACAGATAGATAGAAGAAGAAAAAATAGAAGCATGTGCAATGCTATCCAATACTACATCCAGTAAGTTAATACGTTCAATGATAAGAGCAACTTTAACGCTTCATTTTTTAAAATTGTTGAATTAAAAGTTTGAATGGTAGAAGAATTTTTATGACAGAAACAACAAATGTTTTGTTTATCTTAAAGAAAAGAAAATTTATCTTAAGACAAAACTCGAAACGAAGCATGTAATCTATCCACGTTTTCACGTTTAACAACGTTTTACATCTACGAATTTCAATCATGAATGCAGCCATAATTTATCAAACTTTTTCAATTTTCAGACAGAGATCCACATTTATCGTGTTATACATTCAAAACTTGTGATCAAAAACATGATTGTGCACATTTACTGAAAAGTATGTTTTCCCCTTAACATATCTAGTTTTATTAGTAAGTAATACATAAAAATGAAATACTAGAACCCATTAAAACATTTAAATTTAACTTAATCATATTTTCAATTTGATTTATATTATCAAACACTAATATATCATTGAATCGTTCGCTAAGTACTCCAACGATTTGGAAATTGTGAGGATATTTTCTATCCCAGTTGCAAATTAGTTTATATATAACAAGTTGTAAATTTTCGTGATACCTATGAATTTGCAGGACCGGCGCTATCTATGAAATGATCAATAGATCAATGACAGGAAGATCAATAACAGGAGTTGTCAACTCATTGATCTATTAAATGATGAAATAGTTTAAGCACAAAAAGACATTTCTTATATTTTAACTTTAAATTTTGTTTTGTTTGAAACAAATGTAAATTTAATAAATACTTTGAATTCTCTACATGTTCTTACAAGAAAAATCCTAGTTTATCGTAGGTTCAAGAAAGTTAATCGGTCGTTCTAAATTACAAATATACGCTTATTTTCTCCTCCTTTCTCATAGCAATAGTTGGTTAGACTTTTTGAATGCAAAAACGCAGTAAAACTACTTTATTGAATAGTAAAAGACCCTTAATATGTGAAGAAGGTTGTGCATTAGTTAACATGAAAAACTGAATTTATTTGTGCTCCTATAAGAGAAAGTACAATTGAAATATTCTTGTTCAGGGGAATCTTTTAATCTTGCTTTAAGTTATAAGCGATCTTTCGAAATGCGAACATGACAAAAAGTATAGTTCTTTTGTACCTTTTCATTGTTTCATTTCAGTATCTTCAAAAAAGAAAGTTGTAATAAAATAAAAATTAATCAAGATTTAAAAATAATATCACAATTATTCCACATTTACTAAATAATTACTGCCATACAGAAAAGTCATGTGTATGTGACCAGAAAAGAATAAAATTGCAGTGTTAAATTATCACAGAAGGAAATCATGATGTTATCCACTAATTTAAATTCATTTTACTTAAAAAATAAGACAACCTCTTTTCCAAAAATAAAAATTTGACTTGCATATAACGGTTGACTTTTTCAGTCACTGCTTGCTAACTAAATTGGGCAAATTTAGGCTTAAGTAACAGTAATATTAAGTTGTTTGGACTGCTTGGACTGTAATATTACCTAATTATTCATTAGTAGCTGAAAATACTGATTATTTTTAGATTATGCTGAAAATTAATTAAGATTTATTGCTTATCGGTTAGCGCTTCGTCTTAACTCTTCTCTTATGTACTCCGATTTCCTTCAAATGCTTCATTTTGCCCGCATAAATGCTTCTTGTCTTTTTTTCCTGGTAATATTAGAAATTTAAGCACTCTCAAATAAAAAGTAAAAGTAAATAGTTACTCCTTTTCTTCCTCTTGCCTTTGATTTTTTTCTTGAAGTTGATTGTAATGCATTCTCTTGCGATGTGCATAATAATTTCCACTAGATGCGAATTTTTTCGGGCAGTACTCACAACAATATTTCTTTTCGCCAGTATGTTGTACCATATGATTTGCTAAAGTATTTTTTAATTTAAAACTTTTGCCGCATTCTTCGCAAACGTGAGGCTTCTTATTTGAATGTTGTATTCGGACGTGATTTCGGAAGCATTGTATATTTACGGATGAATAGTCGCATAGTGGACACTGATGTCGAACTTCAGAATGTTGCGACATATGCTTACGAAGGCATAATTTATTCTTTAGCCTACAAATTTCTTTAAAGTCCTGCTTTTTTTCATAAACATCGAAAGTATTTACCATTTTTGACAAACAGAACATTGGACTTGATGAATTTCTTCATGTGTGGTTAAATGATACGATAAATTGCCTTTACAACTGAATTGTCTACCACATTTGTGGCACACGTAGCGGGAGGCATCTCGTGAATGAGAATTTGTAATGTGAGTTGCAAGTCGACTTGATGTTAGAAATCTGAAAAGTATTTTAATAAAAGCTAAGTGCTCTTCGAAACAGAAAATAAATAAACGAATAAAAAGCCTCTCCGAATGAATAACAAAAATTTGTATGTTATTTGAACTTATGTATGTGTGTCCATGGAACATACAAAGTAGTGTCTACCGATATTCCTACATATTAATAGTTTACATAGCATTAGTTTACATATGGGCACAGTTGTTCTCTAAAAAAATACCAATATAATGAGCACTGTTCATAAGATGGAAGGATTCGATTCAACCAACAAAACCTGCCAAGTATCTCTATACTACGCATTCGCAGTTGTTTATTTAATGATCCGCAATTTATAGGTAATTACTCAAAATAGGTCGATAATTTATACTCACGCTTTCCCACATTCATCACAAATATGAGAGTCCCTTTGGTTTTCTGGCAGGTGAGATACAGCGTGAGCGGTCAGTGCGCTACTATAACTAAATCGTCTCGGGCATTTCGGACACGCCAATCGCCGTTTTTCTTCGGGCAGATGGTTTTGTAAGTGGTATTGTAAGATTTTCGGGCAAGTCATCATTTTACCGCATTCTTTGCATCTGCTTGTTGTTTTCGAAAAAGACAAATTATCAATATTAGAAACTTTAAAGCATACCTGAACGCTTCTGGTTGTATATGTCTAGCCATGTGTAAAGCCATCGTCCTTGTTTTCGAAAGCTTCATGCCACAGCATTTCACATATCCTTCAACTGTATGAACTTCATCGTAATGCTCTAAAAGTTCTTCGATCTTCATAAAATTTGTTTCAGTCTCGCCACAAATTTCACAATTTATCTTGTAAAATCTGGAATATTCTTCTTGAGTAAATCTTTTCAAATAGGAGTTTAATCAATAACTTTGACATCAATTTAAACAGTTCTCTTCCACGAACTACGAGCTTAGTATCCTTGATAAAAACTTTTGGAAACCCTTTAGCTGGTTTACGCCAATCGACAGTTGCATCGTAATTATCATCATCTTGACCCTCGTTATCATTTTCACTGCAAACAGAAATGCTATCTGAATCATCATTTCTCAAGTGTTTCTCAGTTTGATGCCCTGGACTATGCTCAAGCGACGCTTGTGAATCTATTATTGCAATCTCGTATTGCGGCGCTAAATTATCTTCTGCGCTAACTGTTTCACTCAGATGGAAATCGTTTGTCGTTGGTGATGAATAGATCGCGTCGTCTACTCTCTCATTGATGGTATACGAATGTCCACCGATAAACTGCTTGGCCACTTCATCAATCATAGTATTGCCGTCAATTATGAGTTCGTAATGGGTAGAATTTTGCAGGGCAACTATTCTTTCTTGGTTTTCTTTAACCTGAAAAAAACAAGTTGTGTAAATAATCCAGAAGCTATCCAACTTGGATATATGTTTCCGGCAAAATATCCCGCACTCGCAAGTCCTACAAATTCAATATTCACTGTAAATATCTTCTGTTTGATCATTCTGTGGTTCATCAAAAGTCAAGGCATGCACCGAATATAATCGCGAAATAGAATCTTTAAGAATTGTACCTAAGCAAATGTTTGAAAATTCCCCCCACAAACAGAACTCTACAAAACTACGCAGTCAAGTGGCAAAACCGACGCAACCTGCCGCCGATATTTAAACAGCCCCAAAAACAACATGTTCAGGGGCAACTACTTTCTTTCTTTCTTTAAAAGCAAGCCTGCTACTCTCTCAGTGCCGTTCTTTTGCAATCTCACCAAGTATATCTTGACTTCCTACCCTTTCTTTTTATTCAATTTTCTTAAATTTATATTTTTTCTTTATAAAACTCTCTTACTTATAGTTTAGCAGCACTTTATCCAACATATACCATGAAATCAACAACGCTGGCTAGTTTTCTTATCTATCAGGGTAAATCAACCGGGCTCGAGCCTAACCCGAGGAAAAAATACGTCCAGAATTTATTTTTTCCTTCAAATGTTTCAATTTCTACAAACAATTCAGTTACCTCTTCACAGTAGCTATGAAATTCTTCAATTTTGTTGGCACAATCAATGCAAATAAACTTGCTAATCTCATCAATCTCTTTAATCTGGAATACATGACAACATTTCAAATAATAAGGGTAACTATATACAAACAAAACAACTCTTCCTTACTTGCAAATTCAGAAACTTTTCTATTTTGGTAAGCATTTTCGATTCCTGCATGGGTTCGCTGAATAAACTGACCATCACACGGTCTTGAGCCAAGCATAACCTACAA
The DNA here is from genome assembly GCA_954870665.1 of Stratiomys singularior. Lineage (NCBI taxonomy): Eukaryota > Metazoa > Arthropoda > Insecta > Diptera > Stratiomyidae > Stratiomys > Stratiomys singularior. The sequence continues at coordinate 2,581,186 of OX940881.1, read as the reverse complement.
ATATTGTCTGAATCCATTTTATTACTTTAACTCATCATTCCGATTCCGTTTAATTATTCTTTCGAATGTATTTGAATATTTAATATTAATTCGCCATTGCATCTTTGTTGATGCCTATGTTTACAATGTTGACAGTTTGTTGACGTTTATCGTTGATGACGTTTATGATTTTGATACTATTCGCTATTCACCAATGTTCACGATAGTGAAGGTGAATGGAACGAAAGCCGTTTGAAACCTAAAGATGAAATTGTGTGACGGCTGAGCAATTTCATCATTTCCCACAATATGAAAAGCATTTTCAACTGATGATCACCAATAAATAAAAATTTAAAAAAAATATCGAACAAGGCCGCTCACTAGCTCCTAAGAATTCTTGCTGACAAGAATCGTTTTTGATCAGAACATAAAATGTGCCTTCCCGCCTGTGTGATTTTCATCGCCATAATCACGTTGAGCTGGCAGTGTCATAAATTGTATATGGATAATGGCTTCGTAGTGCAGTGGAGGTCCCGAAATGAAAGGGCGAGTTCCGAGAATTTTTGTTTGTGCTGTTAGGGAATTAGCGGCGGATGTTGCTATTGCGGATCTAATAAAATGTGTTAAAACAACAGTAAAAATCAGCGTTGAGTGAATTATAGAAATCGATAAAGATTTAGATTGTGCTGGTTAATTGGTATTTCAATAAAGTGTCTCAGTTTTGTCGAGTTGTCCCGTTGCAAAATCAGTGAAATATTCGTGAATACGGATAGTAAATTCTTCGTGAAGTGATACGGTTGCAAAGACAGCGTATATGTGCACAAATAAAGTTATCAGGCATTAATCTTTCGTGAATTATCCTAATCCGGGTAGCAGTTCCAGAGCTGGCAAATTGTTGGAATGCGGTGGGGTTACCATTACCACCAACGTTGGTCATCATGGACGAGAGAACATTAAATGATTTACTGGAGTGTTCCGTATGTTTGGAACGCTTGGATGCATCGTCAAAAGTGCTCCCGTGCCAGCACACATTCTGTCGGAAATGCTTAGAGGTACGACTTTGCTTTGGCATCGCAATATATCGTTATAAGATACCAATTGGCAAGCACAGGTGTACCTCTTTTTTGTTCATTATTTTGCAGGTGATTGTGTCAAGCCGCCAAGAGCTACGATGCCCGGAATGTCGGATTCTTGTCGATACTAAGATTGATGATTTACCTTCGAATATTCTGTTGATAAGGATTCTCGAAGGTGAGATGCTACTCATATAAATGAACATTGAATTAAATTAAGAAAAAAGTTTATATTGCAAGAAAGTTTGAAGGCAAATTCATAGCCGTGACAAACATTCTGCAATTCCGTACGCAATTTTCATTAAATAAAACTCCACTCTCCAGACTACTTTCGAAAGAAGAAATTTAATTAAAATGATATTCTGGTCTTTTTTGAACAATGCATTCTGATTACAATTAAAGGCTTGAATGAAATAGGACTGATCCGCGATAAGTCTTGGATGAAACTATTAAAGTGTTCAAATTCCAAGTAATGAAAATTAGACTTGTGTAGATATTTTTAATACTGAATTTTTTCAACCTTTGCATTAATATTTTGTTATGTGCGCAGCCGTTACTTTAAATACTGTTTGGTCAATTTTAAAAGCCGACCACTAGCAAGTAAATATTAGATTTCATTGATATAATCCACCAATAATTCACCAACAAATTATAGAGTTTTAATGAAAAAAATAAAAGTTTACGATAGTGTTAGATGAATTATTCAAGAAGATGTCAAATGTAACAGAAATATCGAAGTTTGATCAAAGTTGTAATGGATAAATATTCATTTAGGAGGTTCTAAGATAGATAAAAAAAATTATAAATTATTATATTTCGTTTATTTGTTCTAATTTAAATGGTATTTTCAGGAATGAAAAATGCTACTCAAAATCAAAGCAACACGGTGAAGTCAGGACGTTTACCAGTGACTAGCAGCATTAACACAATTGTTCCTGAGTTAAACGATTGTGAAATAAGTGAAAACACAAAGTTAGTCACAAATGAACCACCAACAGCACGTCCCCAAAACGAACAAAATGCTTCAAACCGACGTATTGTTCCACACGCGTTTGCATTGTACGATTACTTTTCAAAAAAGACTGGGTAAGAAATTAGGAAAATGAGCTCTGTTAAACAGTTTGAGGGGATTCGTATATTTAATTATTTTCTTTTAAGCGATTTGAACTTTAAAAAAGATGATATTATATTACTTAAGAGAAAATTGGATATGAATTGGTGCATTGGAGAAATAAACGGTCGTGAAGGTGCTATTCCTATGAACTACGTACAAGTACGTACTGCTCAAATTTCAAATGAAATGATTTGGTTTGAATGAATGAATTTCCTCTGTAGGTTATCGTTCCACTGCCTGTCCCACAATGTATAGCTCTTTATGATTTTAAAATGGGACCGAATGAAGAAGAAGGTTGTTTGACGTTCAAGAAAGGTACAATTATAAATGTTTTAAGGCGTGTTGATCACAATTGGGCAGAAGGGTGCATTGGATCATGTATTGGAATTTTTCCAATTGCTTTTGTTGAAATGAATCCAATGGCCAAGCAAATCATGGAATCATCATGCCTTCCATCGTATGGGTCTTCAAGAATTCTTCCGCAGGTTCCATTTGACAATGCTACGAGTGATTCGAGCTCGCTTCTTACTACAAGCCCAAACTCTACTTGTAGTAGCAATACGAGCACAAACTCTATTCCTAGTAGTCCAATCTCACATGTAAATACGTCGCAAACTAATCCTCCAACCAAGAACGATAACAAAGAAAAACGTCATTCCTTGAATGCTTTAACATCTAAAACCATTTTAAATGTAGTTCAATCGAATCGTCATTCAGCTGAAATTTTAACGATACCTGAGCCAATAGAACAAAATGCACAAGAGATAAGCCCGAATGAAGATCAAACTGACATTAGTAGTACGAGAGCATCCGACACAAATATATCGCAACACCAACAACACTCTGCTCGAGCAAATGTACTTAAGACAAATATACATCAAAACCAGCCAAGTCTACCATGGGCATACGTCGCGCTTTATCCATATAAGCCTCGTAAAAATGATGAACTGGAATTGAAAAAAGGATGTAAGTTTTAGTAAAGAATTACACGTGATAGAAGAAACTAATTGTCTGAAATTTGTTGTCTAAATAATGTATAGATTCTAAAACTAAGAAAGAAGTAAGCAAATTAGATTGTTCATTTATTTTCAATTATATCTAAAGCAAGAAATTTTTTGACAAAAGTTATTCATAATTTGGTATTTGATTTTCAAGGTGTTTACTTTGTAATTGAACGTTGTTTGGATGGATGGTATAAAGGCAGAAACTGGGCGGATAGATCGGGAGTTTTCCCCGGTAATTATGTAACACCACTAAGAAATAGAGATCAGGTACTATATTGTATGTTGCGCATATACGATTCAATATAAGATGCAATTCTCGTATGGTTCTACATTATAATATAAAAATTATTTGTATCAGCAACAACTCATTCATCAGAGAAAATCAGCAAATAATCCATTACAACCAATACAAACAATCGCATCGATGCCACTGCAGTCAAATGCACAAAATGGTTCGAATAATCAAACAAGTCAACCAAACATTCCACCACCTGAACTTCCGCCGCGTAGCAATACAGTGTCATCAGCATCGGTTTGGGCAAAACCACTAGGTCAACATGTTGAAGCCTTTCTTAGTAAGAAATTCGCAAACAACTCACCGCGAAATAACAATGACGTTAAACATTCAAATTCATCAGCGAGGAACGGCAATACTACAAACTCCAGTTCGAAATGTAACCAAAGTTCGACACCGTTGAATACCGGATCGCAACACAACCCATCAAAAGAAAAAGAAAAGGACAAGAAAGAACAAAATTCTTCGTCGGCAGTGAGTCTAATGAAACGTTTAACGAACATGAAAAGATCTAAATCACCACCAAATTGTCCACAACCTCAATGTACTTATTCGATGGATAATCCCGTATTTGAAGATATTACAACAAATCAATCGTTAGTAACCGCCAAGCACAATTCTTCAGTATCTCATCACATGCATGTTAGGTCCGCAATTGATTAAATCTTTTAGACAAACATTTCAAGTTAAACAAGATTTTTGTTTAGATCTGGTTCGTGTCCAAGCCAACTACTGCAAACGCCTTCAGTAGAACTAGAATCTGCTTCAACATCCTCTAGCAATTCGAATGCTGTTTGCGGTTCCCAAAGAGTGAAAGGGCATAAGGAAAGAACTTCACTGCAAAGGTAGTATATTTTCTTAATAAATTTGGTTCCTATTTTTTAACATTTGAAATAAAATTTCATAGTGTTCGACAATCGAACGAGTCAAACACCAGTCGTAGCCACAAAGAGAATGATCATGTGCAACAAAACAAGCCAAATGTCAAATCACAACACAACTCGTCCACATCCAGCCATCAAAAATGTTGTTTAGAATCTGGAACACAAATGATACATCACCGCAAATCACAAAGCCTCGATGCGAATACTATTTCTTCACAAATAGCAAATAGCTCTCTAATTGGTGTTAAATCTCATCTTCCTCACCCTAGAGAATGGTAAGTTAGATTTTCTAAGGCAGACCGCGTGTCCAATGCAGTTTTTTAGTTATTGCATTCAAATATAATGATTACTTCTCTAAGTCAATTATCTGTAACGGACATTGCTATTAAAAATAATTGTCGGATTCACGCCCCGTATAAGTAACATCCTTTACTCATTTTATTGTTGAAATTGAGATTTTGAAAACGCTTTTTGAATTTTGATTAAATCTTTTCAATTTTTCTATTAATAATTTCTGGTATCATTATATCGTACATGGAAATTCACGATAAATTGTCAACAACTTACTTAGTTGTTTGGTTGCAAAATTTTTAAAATAGACCCGGTCGCCTGAAGGGTCCTAATCTAGGAATGGTCGTCTTTGTCGTCAGGCTCAAGCCCTTCACAAACCTTGTCCTTCAAGGAATTTCCGACCTATGAAACTTTTTCGATCCTTTGAACACGTCCTCGAAATACTCTGTTTGATACCCGACCGAAGTTTCTATAGCTTTTTTATTTTGTATGCTTCTCACTTGTAGAATATTCAGTACAACTTATCTTTAAATCCTATTGATTTGTCTTCACCTCGTTTTGCAACGCTGATGCTTTTCAGGACCCTCCCTTCGAAAGTGTCAGCATTTTCTGGAGGGTTATTTCTGAAGTGCTCTATGGAATTGAACTGGGACATTCTCGTGAGTCATAAAGTTTTACAGGAATCTATAATTCTATCACCATTTGATACTCCCTTCTTGCCGACAGGGTAGACGAGGAGGCCCATCTCCACAGCATTTGTTCTTAGTTCCAAATGATGTGAACAAAATTATCGAAATTTGACGTTCGAATCCATGAGCCTTTTTGTTTTATGAGTTCGCTTTGTTATTTTTCAGACATTGAATTGCCCGCTTCATATTGAATCAGTCAATATTAGTGGAGTAATTAGTTCAGAGGGGTGCGGGGGATTAAGTAGCAATCAGAAGAAAGACAGCTACCGTTGCTACGCTTCCCCATTAGCTGCTACTATTTTCCCGAACATTCTTTTGCAAAGAGTTGTTTACCACTAGTTTGTAGGCTTGGCTATATTTTTGCTCGATAGAATGTCATAAATTATTCTCAGTAAGTCGTAATATAAATGGCCTTAATTGTTCTTGCAGCCTAGGTCGGTACCAGTAAGGAAGTGCTTACTGGTACCGACCTAGGCTGCAAGGCTCTTCTCAAACCGTTATTAACGTGATTGAGAAGAGCTTTCAATAACTTTTATTTAATTTACATAACAGAAATTTTCTTTCCTTAACCCTATTTTTTTTTTTTTTTTTTTTTTTGTACACAGCTCCAGTCGATTTAGATGTATCGTTTCATATCCACCCAACAGCAATGTCGAACTGGAATTGAATGTTGGTGATATTGTCTATGTGCATAGGAAATTGAAAGATGGCTGGTATAAAGGAACGCATTCACGAACAAACAAAACTGGATTGTTTCCAGCATCTTTTGTTGAACCTGATTATTGATAGGATATTGCAAAAAATCTACTCGTAAGGACAGAAAAGGATATTAGTATAGAAATCATGATCAGAGCTTAAAGTGATGGATGTTTATATAATGAACAAAACAGAATGACACTAATTTAGATAAAAAAAAGTATAGAAAAGTCGTTTACAAATAAATGTTATATTATGTGCGTCACGTCCAAAGTGGAAATTAAATTTACTCATGACATAGTATCAAGTTTATAGGAGAGAATGCAAAAAAAACAAATTTATCAACAAAAACAAAGTATAGTACATAATAATGAACCATGGAATTTTATTCGCCTTTATTGAAGCAATATGATAAGTTGTTTATTGTTCTGGCCATATTAATTAATTGTTTTAAGCATATCATTTATAAATATTTATTTGGTTACGTGTCAACGTTTCGCCAATCAATTAAATTCCATAAGCTTTTATACTTTTCACCTTTTAATTAATTTAAATTTGTTTTAATTTGTGTTATTTAAAAGAGTTTGAGATATTTAACTTTCATTTTCATTAGCGAAAGTGTATAGTTTTGTTCGACATTGATTTATATTTAGTTTCTCTATTCACTGTTTAGATGCTCCTGAAAATTGATAATGACTTCTAGTAAGAAAATGTAGTAATTTCAGCGGTGTATGCAAATTTGAGTTTCTCTTACTGATTGTTCGTATACAAGCCATTTAATCCAATAAAAACAGCTCGCTCAAAGCAGATTCGATTTCTTTAGCACAGCCGGAAGAAAACTGAATCACAACCTTAAAAGCTTCAAGCCAAGACTAGGCGAATTTGTAAGGCAATAAAATTGCCGACAACAAACAAAAACAACCATTTGGAAAATTAGAACATATGACACTGAAATATGTGGATTTATTGCTAGTTGTTCGTTTTAATCTGAACCTGCTGCAAAATCTCTATCGCATCTAAATCCAAAAAATAATCAAATTTTTGATACAAGTGTCAAACGATTTAATACGTTACAAAAATTGTTGTCATATCTTTGTAATCTAAATTAAAACTTGATTTGCCATCATAATGTTAATTCTGTTGTCACTGGTGCTTTTACTTTCTATAAGCATTATGCCTGGCTAATTATTTTGTTTAAATCTTTTAAGCGACTGTGTTGTTATGAAATTTGTAAGTAATTATATTCATAAGTTTGAAACAATAATGTGCAACACACACTTGAAATTTAACACACAATAGCCATTGAATTTTTTTAAGCTGTAAAAAGAGTTATTATAAACTATGAACGAGTAATTAAAAATTGTATCCGTAGAATAGTTTAAGATATAATTTGGTCATTATTCCAGTAAAAAATTGGAAAGTTTCTGAACAACCATCCTGTTTTTCCCTGAATTCTTCTATTCTGTTTTACGTTGAAAGGTATCTCGCAAAAGTTATTTATCTAGCAGCGCACTTTATGGAAACAAATTAACGTATTCATTAATAGCACGTTGAGTATTATCATTCTTGCTGATGGTATGTTGGTTGTTTGTTCACCGATATTTGTGAGCTCAGACCAGCCGTCAATATCCTGACTTCAAACAAGACCATGTCTCATGAATATGGTAGCTAGGACCGCAACACCGAGTCCATTTCCTCACGAAAAAATGAAAAATCTGTATAACTTTTAAAATATGACGCATATAAATAGTCAATACTTAAAGTAATTGAAAAGTCCAAATGTTATACTCACAAGATTAAACAATAATTTGAACAAATGCAACACGAATAACACAAAAAAAAGATAATTCATAAAGTTAAATTCATAATTCATAAGTTGTTCTATAATATATTCAAGCAATAGCTTTTATCATTCTTTTCCTTGCTGCTACCTCTGTTGCCGAATCTCATTTTCTTTCGCATTCAATCGTCTTTTCGTCGACTCAATTTCATAATATGATTATAAATACCAATGCACGTTTCGTATTATTTTGGGTGGAATCAAAAATGTACTGTTTTAAAACGGATGTGATGGGTAAAGAAGATGGAAAATAAACACGTAAGCTTATCTTTACGAATACCGTTTTAAATGCGCGATCATAATATTATTTTGCAGTAGACAGTAAATCCACGATAGATCCGGAAAAACGTTGACTAGAAAGAAAATAGGACTGCAAGTCCATGATATCCTGCAAAATATGAATTTGCCACAGCTAGTCAAGACAACAACTCTTTGGGTAAATGTTTTTAATGGTTTCACCGCATACTATCATTTATAAATATAATATGACTCTTTTTCACACTCTAAAATGAATCGGTTCCGATAATAAACTTGAAGTAATCAACAAACGTTTCTGAATTTGATTTATTTAAAAAAATACACACGATTTGCACTATACCATAAGTTAATTGCACGTCGTAATGTCGACTGATTCTACGATGTACTTACTTGTTAAATATAATTTGTTACTTATTGGTTTTGAATACATATAATTTATTATCAAAGCAAAGTTATGTTCAATGGGCTTTTAACAAGCTATTTGCATTTCAGACATATTTAATATTCATTTTCTTATAATCCTCCAAATGAAAAATATATTACCAATATATCTGGCTAAATAATTTTCTTTCGAGAAAATTGAAACGTTTGTCACGAAGTATCCATTCGGTTTATAGAACGCCCCGAGAGGTATATTATAAGATTTAAAACTAACATGCTTCACTGAATAATTTCCTATTTGTAGAGGACATCTGGATAACGTGCTGCTCAAGATTATCTCTGCAATTTTTTTAAAATATTCCTGTACATAATTACTAACAATTTTTTTTTTATTTTCACAAAATGTGATGTTTTGATTGAAAATGACAGTTTCTCTTGCTTTAGATTCGATTTGAACTAACTTAATTTGAATATAAAATTCAACGAATCGTTCTTTCACCCTGAAAAGTGCATTATAATGAGTACCGTTCTCTAAGTCCCAGTCACATTCAAAAGAATTCAAGTCCGTTAGGCACTGAATATGCATCATATCGATTTCAAATCTCTATAGAAAACGTATGAATTACTTTTCATGAAAGTTAGTTTTTCATTTACCTCTTTTGCTGCTAAAGTTCCTGTGAAAACTATAAGCATACTTTGACACCACTTACTGAGTAAATACATCGTTAATTTTCAGTGAACTAAAGTTTAGGCGATTTGTAAGCGATCTAACGTTTAAAAAAAATATTGTAACACATGTTTTAAATTACATGATAATCATAATCACCTTAATCGACATTTTCGTTCGGATAGTTAGTTTTATCCAACAACTATTTCAGAAATATATAATCATCGAATCTTGATAAAGTTTCATCGTAGCCGCTTTTGATTAATTTCATCTGATAGACAAAAAGTACACCATATTATTATTGCTAAATAAAACTAACGCAAATTGGTACACTAATAATTGCTATATCATTTACCCTGCACAATTAACGAGAATTTATTAAGTCATGACGATTAACCTAGAAAATTTATATTCCAAGATTCGATGTTCCTTTCAAGGGAGTTTCAGTTTTTTAAATTTTCTTAGTAGCATTCGAACTATGATTGCGGTAATGTATGTACTGTAGATGTACTAATTAAAAAAAAAAAGAAATCGTTTTTTTTCTCTGGGTTTTAATTTTTTTTTATTTCTCAAAAACAATAGGTAAGAAGCCTTAGAAGAGTCCCAAAGAAGATAATTTCACGATTAGTCTATAAAAGAACTCATTTTAGCAATATCTTATGTTGAATTTCCACCATTGATTGCAGTTGCGTTCGAATTCATTAAAGCAAGTTCTGGCCAGAGCCAAAGTACGAATACATTACGAAACGTACTGATGTTGTACCTCACGTTACCAAGTACGTATTAGAGTTAATACAATTAAGATTAAAATAAAAAAATAGATTGCAATCAGCAGGTTTGTAAAATGCTTGTGACCTAATCATATTTAACAGACAATAAATTCACACATTGTATTATTATCTTTAAAGGCAACACATTAAAAAAAAACAAGCAAAAGTTAATTTGACATATTGTATGTATTATATGAAAGCTGTTCCGCCACACATATTGCCTTTTTTAGAAATTGAGGAGGCGGCGGCCTCTTCCTAAGACTTCTGAATTATTATCTAAACACTCCCAGTCAACATGAGAATACAGCGTATGAAAGGTTGTTACATTACTTTGGACTGAGCCTTAAATACACATTCAAAAATTGAGGTGTAACAAATTACTTGTAAACTTGAGTATGAACATAAAAACTGCATGTGTTAAATAGACATGCAAAGCGAATATGAATTAAAAGCATAAGCTTTTTATTCGGAATCCGGTTTGGCAATGAGAGAGGTTGAAAGGAATATAGGTTTTTATCCGCGTTTTAGGTAATACAAAATGAACCAGAAGTCTTTTCCGTAAAAATTGCTTTCTTATATTTCATGCTCTCTTACAATAAATGTAAGCTTTGTATAGCACAACAAATTTATTATGTTAATCTTAAACTGCAAAACATACCCATGTATATTCACATTTATTTATAAAGAAACTCCAAATAAAGTATCTCTATATTTTAATTTCTAAAAAGGCTCCGCTTTAAATGAACAACTCTTTACAATATATACAGATACATTATAAATACTTATTTTCATTTTCCACTTTCAATTTAATCAATCAAGTAATTCTCACTAAAAAGCTCTATCAGCTACTAGTAACAATAGCTACGTTAGGTTTCACATCTTTTTCTTTCACAATATCAGCTACACTTGTACTTTCTGTGACATCTTTTTCGTGACGCCGTATATGATACTGTAACGATGTTCGCGAAATGAATCTTCTGTCGCAATGGGGGCACATCAACGGCCTTTCGCCGGTATGTTTCATTGTATGATTTCGCAACGTTTCCGCTTTCCCGAAAGCTTTATCGCAATATGAACAAGCATACAACTTTATGCCATCATGAACTACTTGAACATGTCGAACTAAATTGCCTACAAATAATAATTTCTCTTCTTGATTGATTATCTGGTTTTATCGTAATATCTAAAAACTTACCATTAGCCAAAAATATTGCGTCGCAAAGTCGGCATGGATACTGTTTTTCTCGTGTATGAATATTCATATGACTTTTCAGTTCTTTGTTAGTAGTTTTCTTTAAACCACAAACCTCACATTTGAAATTTTTCACGCCCTGGTGTCGTAGTTTGTGTAAGTATAATTTATGCTGAACTCGAAAACGTTTTGGGCATACATCACAAGCATATGGGTATTCACCCTTGTGCATCATTTCGTGTTCCTTTAAGTAAAATATTAGCGGCTTCGTGTAGGCTTACGATTTTCAAAAGCTTTTTAACAGTGCTTACCCTTAGTGTTCCCTTTGTAGATAGTTGTTTACCACATAGCTCGCAAATAAAAACTTGTCGCTCGCTTTTGTCTGGACGCGGCATAGGAGGCGTGAAATGGGCTCTGACATGCCTTTGCAATGTTTCCCGGTTTCTATATTTTCTGTCACATCCAGCAATTTCGCAACAATATCGCTTCGGCTCGTCCGAATGGTCGCTCAGTTTGTGATTTGTAAGGCGTTCAAATCTTGAATACTTTTTATGACATTTGTCACACTCGAAAGGCTGTGGAACAACATAATCTTTTTAATTACGTAAAACTGCGATTCATTACACTTCTTTCATCGACTTTGCTTTAATCTTAAATATACTATCAAATCACCTAGATTCTTTAGTATTTAAATTTTTATGTACATAATATCCATACCTTCAATCCCTCGTGTTGTCGCAGGTGGCCTTCGTAAATTTCTTTCTTTAAAAACGTTTTGGGACATTTATTGCATGCATATGATCTTGGTTTTTTAGATTTTTTTCTATCTTTTCCTGTTTGTTGTTTGTGCTCTTCAAACTCCTCATCTCCATCTCCTTCATTGTTTTCTCCATCCTCCATTAGTTCATCCTTGTCCCCATGCTCATCGCAATCATCCTTATAACTATCCTGCCTTTCAATAGAAACACTTTTTACCTTTTTTATATCGACTTCATGTGTTTGTGCAACAGTATCCATCTTCTTTCCGATCCATTTTCTTCGAAGCCTTCGATTTCCTTCTTTAGTCCGTTCTTCTTCTCTTTTTTGTTTGGATTTACGAACCAAATCAGCAAGAATTTCATCATCGTCTGAGTCCACTGCTTTTTGATTCTTTACCACGTATTTATTTTCTAAGTTTACAGGCGTCGGGCCACTGTTTACAAATACTTCACTATCATTTAATGGATCAAATTCAACACTTTTTTGTTTTGAATCGCTTTCACAACTCTCTCCATCAATTATATCGCACGCAATTTCATCTTCATAAATTTCTTCTACATTTGGCTCGATTTTTTCTTCGTCTTTTACGAATAGATAATTTTCACATTTAATTTCATCAGTACATTCAGCAGAAAAACAATCAATAAGGAATTTGTAAGATGTGATACACATATCTTGGAACCTCTTACAATCTTCTAGGCGTCCATTACAATTAGCACATATTGCTTTTGGTAATTTATCACCTAGATCAACCTGAAACAAATATCAGAAAGACGTTAGTCGAAGTATAAACGGGCTGAGAGACGTTTTATGTTGTTCTATGCAAAACTACATATTTGTTTGTATGATAATAGTTTTTAAGCATCTTTTGACAGGAGCTCTAATTATTACCTATAGGAAAATGAAAAATTTGGAGGGATCCCGATTCATTTTACACCGTAACATTATTTTCATTTTGACTTATTATTAGAAAGTTCGTTCGTAGCAGCGACATAAATACGAATAAGAAATTAAGAAAACAACGAAAAAAAAAAAATTGTTATATCGTAATAGATTTGTATCAAAACTGTTTTTCAAGGTTGGGAAATACAAATGGTAACGAAAAATCACGATTTGGTAATAATTAAATTACGGATGCTTAGAACACAGGGTTACAACAATCGAGTCGTAAATGAAGCCGAGTAAAGCCCGATCTTGTTTGATGTAGCTGTACATTAAAAGCAATATATGCACAAAAGGTGATTTGTCGTTTATAAATATCGACCAGGACTTGGAATTCATGTTTAGCTAATAATTTATCGAATACGTTTTTAGACTTTTTTGGAGCAATTAATTCACATTGCTTGGAGACTGCTTCAATCAAATCTTTTTTCTATTAATCGTATATCCTATCCTACATTTTACCCGGTGTGGATTGAGGCCATTTGATTAAGGTGGATTTACTGGCCATGCAAATCATATTGGTGTCTGCACTAACTGTCATTCGAATTTGTCAACCGAATATATAATATAATAAATGAAATAAAAAATTAGAATAAAAATTTAATCACTACAATAAAAGTCTACATTTATTCACTGGGGAGAGCACATTCCGTGTGTACGGTGGGAACTCAATCGTTTATTTCAAGGCTTCAGTAGGCCAGTTTTCGTTCACTTCTGCTAAAGATTTCAATATTTTTCCATGTTTAATGAGTATTAGGTTGTTGTCATTCAGAAGGTTTTCTGCAAGCGTCCCTCCATGATTAAAGAGGAAGTCAGAATTGTAGCAAGTTTTTAAATTTGATTTTAGATTTTTGATATTTCATTACATTTCAGTAGAGGATATTAAGAAAGCTTCTTCAACCAGAAACCGTGCACTAAACATGACTACAATATAATTCTATTTACACATTTACCTGAGTTGCAGAAAACATCAAAAACATCTCTAAAACCTCAGGTGCTTCCATCAGATGCATTTGCTCCCCATAAAACGGACCAGCACAAGCCCGACAAATTGATTTGATATCTAATTCACTTTTAGGCATTTTCTTCCAAAAAACATTTGGGAATTCTAACGGAAATCTGCCGTAATATGAATATTTAAAATTTGTTCACTCTTCCCAAGCGATAGCTAAGACGCGACCGAAAAGACGATGTTTACCTCCTGACATTTGACAGCTGCTGTCAACATAGAAAACCTGGGAGCAAAGATACAAGGGAATGATTTCGTGCATACACTGATAAAAACGCAAACAAGAATTAATTGGTTTTATATAGTTTTATTTAAATCCCGAAGTCCTTTTTTTGTGTATTTGATTATATCGAAAGTAGATCCGTGGTCAAACTCCTACTTGATATATCACCATAAATAACATCAAATATGCTTCAAATTACACTTCATTCCATTTTGAAAATCGTGAATAGAGTAATACCATGCGCACTAAACAGACGCGTTTTCCAAAATTTAAGGGACGAGTGATACACTGTTCATCATCACTCTAATTTATGTAGCAGCCTACACCACTCTAAATTAAGAAAATTTGACTAAGGCGATTTTCCAGATATTAAACTTCTTGAAAGTGATTTTTTTTGGAACGTAGTGGATTACAAATGTTGCCTTTAGAAGACCTATTTAAAGGTTTCCACTAACATTATGAACAAATAATTAATTTTGTAAATTTTATTGCACATTTATTGCGGTATACAGGGTTATTTGGACGTTGAGGTCACAAGGTAGAACGTTTAAAATACTTATTCCAAAAACGATGCTACAATTGGAATCTACACATCAAGCTTTTTAAAATTGATACTAAGTGCAAATTACAGAAATTATAACTAGTGGATTCATTCGATCGGGAGAATTCACCCACAAAATAGAACAACATTTCTATCATAAACATTTGATTTTGCATTAATAAATTGTGTATTAGAATTAGCTTCCCGGAATTATCTCTTCATTTGTACATGTTTTCTCACGTTGATTTAGCATCGGTGCGGTTTGCGTATAATCTTTCTCATGCCGACGTATATGGTACTGTAACGCTGGCCGCGATATACACCTTTTATCACAATGGGGACACACCAAAGGTCTCTCGCCAGTGTGCTTCATTGTATGGGTTCGTAACGTTTGTGCTTTAGCGAAGACTTTATCACAGTATGTGCACGGATGTAATTTAAGTCCACTATGCACGACTTGTACATGTCGCACTAAATTGCCTGCAGATCAGAATTTTATAAATTGATAATTAAACGCATAATCCAATTTGATCACTTACCATGTGCTAAAAAAATTGCACCACATGCTTTGCATGGAAATTGCTTTTCTCTTGTGTGGATATTCATATGGCTTTTAAGCTCTTTCTTAGTAATCTTTTTCAAGCCACATATTTCACACGTAAATTTTTTCACACCTGCATGACGCAGTTTATGTTGTTGTAATTTACGTTCAGCCCGAAAACTTTTAGGGCAAAGATTGCATGTGTAAGGGGATTCGCCTTTGTGCATCATCTCGTGCTCCTAAGGAAAAACAAAATTCGTAAAAGCATTCAGTACTGATACATATCCTGTTAAATCACCGTCAGAGTGCTTTTTGAATGCAATTGCTTGCCGCATAGCTCGCAAATAAACACCCGACGTCCACTTTTTTGAAAAGTTTGTTTTGGCGGATTAGAGTGGCCTTTGATATGTTTTTGTAACGTTTCGCGATTTTTAAATGTTTTGTCGCATCCATCGATTTCGCAACAATAACGCTTCTGTTGCTCTCCTGAATGTTCATATAGTTTGTGGCTTTTCAGACGTTCGAATCTTGCATATTTCTTATGACATTTGTCACACTCGAAAGGCTGTATGGATATATTGGTTGGTGTTACAAATAGCAGACTGCATTTATATTAACATTATATTTGATGACGACCAGAAATGTGTTAGTCTAGAGCTCGAAAGTACACTTCCATCAGTACACCCAAAAACAAATTGTTAGTAATCGGATAATCAAGGAATGATCACATGTCTTTTAATTAAAAAATTTGACTAAGTTTAGAACGAAATATTTGTCTTTACAAATTTCAAGGAAGACTTGCTACAGTTTCAACAAAACAACGCTTACCTTCAATCCTGCATGCTGTCGTAAATGGCCTTCGTAACGCTCTTTCATCAAAAAAGTTTTCGGACATTGATCGCATACATACGTTTCGATTCTCATCAGTTTCAACATTGGATCATCATCTTCTCTAGGTTCTACCATTATGTTAACTTTTTTATTTAGATTGATACCTTCAGCCTGATACCAACATTCTTTATTTTTGACTTCACTTCCACTATCGCCGAAATGGTATTTAATGACATCTTCTTTCTTAATCTCAACTATATCTGGTTCTTCCTCACTACTTTCACTTCTTTCACTTTGCTCATTCCCGCTGCAATTTTGTTTAGTTTCTTTATAATTTTGAGTATTTTCTTTCGACATTTCTAAACTCTCAGTTGTGTCATTTTTATTAATATTTTGTTTACCATTTTCCACTGCATCTTTAATATTTGCCAATTTACCTTGCATCCATTTTCTCCGACGTCTTGTTCTTTCCTTGTCTTCTCTCCTCTCTTCCTCCATTTCTTCCTTGCATTTACGTACTATTTCAGCAAGAATATTATCGTCGTCTGAATCTAACATTTCTTTAAAATATTCTTCATTCGAAGGATTCAATTTCTTACATTCAACTTTTCTTTTAGCCTTTACATTTATAATTTTACATGGATAGTATTCTGAGTCTTCACTTTCACCATGGAACGTATCGCTTGAATAGTTTTCTTGACTGTTTTCCTCATCAGGTACGTTTTTTTTGGCAACTTCTTTACTGTTAAATTTATCGTTTAGTTTTGGTGGAAAACAATCGAGTAAAAATTTATAGGATGCAATACACACATTTTGGAATCTTTTGCAATCTTGTAAACGTACATTACATTTCAAACATATTGATTTTGGTAAGCTATCTTCTGGTCCAACCTGAAAAAAATAAATTATATGCATTTACAGTATTTAAGGACATATATTACATTTTTAAGCGAAATATATAAAGCTAAGCGAAAGCAATACCATTATAATAAAATGAAATTACAGTGCAAGATAGAGCTAATTTGATTGTTATTAAGTTGTATAAGAACTTAAACACTACTTCAAACAAATACCTGCGTTCCCGAAAATGTCTGAAACATCGCGAGAATTTCAGGAACATTCAACGAATTCATTTCTCTTCCTTTTAAAGAACAAGCACAAGCCCTACATATTAATCTTGCATCTAGTTCGTTGTCGGGCATTTTCGTATATAACAGCATTTGTTGTGTTGGTGCATTTAACAACAATTTACAATTGTGATCCAACCATTGAGTTCACCAGCGAAAATATTGAACACTATTTTTGACGTTTTATCCCTAGTGTCAGCATCATCAACATAAGAACATGAAATTCTTCCAACGGGTACGGTCGTACACTTTTCGCCGTGACATTGGATCCAGCCCTGCCATGTTTAATTGTTGTTTTTCGGTACTTATAACAGAATATAAGTAGAGATGGGAACTGATAGGTGGTGATGATTGGTATGTACGCTTTAACAACACGATTGAATTTCAAGCATTTTTTTGTAACTTGGCGCATTGAAGAAGCGCCGCGAGCAGTGCTCGCAATTGGCCAATTTTCATTCCAACAACTTCTGCATTTGTTTACCACGTTGATGAATTTTAAAATAATTATATGAAAACAAAAACAGTGGATCAAAGTAATCGTCTCAACGAATATTTTTAGTTAGAATAAGTTATGCATGCATATCTTTTAGTAGTATCAGATCTTAATTTCTTGTATTTTATTTGCAAAATTTTGTAAGTTTCAGAAGAGTTAGAACACACGAAAGGCTTGCAGCGAATTTAGTGCCTTAATTTCCCACTGTAGACTGTTAGTTTGGGTACTTAGTCATATCAGCCCGATTGAAGTTAATTTGTTTATTTAAGCAATCCATTATTTCCAGAATCCATCTGATTCGAGGCCCCAAATAATTCCATAAGGCGTCAACCAGATTACAATTACACACTTATTAAAGTAATAATTTCATAGATTCATAAAAATGTAGATTCAAAAATTTCATCCAATATCTATCGTGTATCATCAAATGAACATAAAGTTTACTTATTGTACTTGATCCAGTTCTATTGTATATTTATATATTCTTAGTCCGCTGGGGCACCACGCCGAAAGAAATTCATCGATTCGTTCAAACTGATTTATTGACACATCTCTCTCCTAAATGCCAAACATGATTTTGACATTTTCCGCGGAGTCTTCCTTCCATACGTATGAATTGTCGGGAGTGTGATCTTGCGCTGCCCGTAAAATCAATTATTTGGTGAAATTATGTCAAAAGGCATAACATCATTCTGTTAAATCAAATAAAAAAATCATAATGTCGCAGATATTACGTGGGAAATTCGGGTGATTATTCAACTGACATTGTTTATTCTCCAGTTATACAGCCGATTTAACCTTAATTTTTTTTCTAAAACTGACACATTTTTATTACATAAATTTCTATCGATTTTACAAACATATCATCTGATGTTTTTGCTTGCAGGACTAAAGCAAAGTATCGCGTCGTGAGACCACTTATAGTCGGTGTGAAACGTTTGAATTTTTCAACACTTTCTGGTCCAAATGGATCAAACTACCATCATCACTCTGTGTACCAACGCAAAATTTTGCAATTGGATCAACAGCTGATGGTTGGAATTCCACTTTTATCTGTGAGAGGATACGGGATGTTAATTGCAAGGTTTGTGGTATTTTGAAATTCATAAATTTATTGAATACCAATTTTATTAATGGGGTTTTAAAGAGTGATTCGAGGTGCATTGAAAATCCGATATCTATTTTTGGGCTCAGCAATTGGTGGCGGAATGACATTAAATAAGGTAATTTATTCTTTAAAAATCTATTCTAATTGACGAGAACGTACCAATTACTAGAAATATGAAGAATGGAAAGATGGCCTTCCTGATATGAAATGGCTTGAAGATCTAATGCCTGACAATGAAAAATGGGTGCAGTTTTCCAAGGATATTGGGAAAATGACTGCATCCATTGCGGGAGCTGTACAAATTGGTAAGAGTGATTTGTTTGTGTTAGAATTTTTTAAATTATTGAAATTATGCTGCAGCTGGTTTCGATATTATGTAAAATCAGAGAGAGTGAGGTTTATTTGATGTATATATATTAATGGTATAACGCCTGCATATGTCGTTAACATCACCAGATTAAGAATTTTATTGGCATCCCACCTCGGAAATGTTATGGAGTCAGATGACTGAGTAATTGAAATCAAATTAAAGCCATTTTGAAGATTCTTCCTAGATTCAAGTTTCTTTGAAGTGCCAACAGAATTTTGTTGTATAGTTCCCGTGACGTATATAGCCTTTCCCCGCTCGTGTTTTATAAGACTTGCTTATGTTGATAGGTTTTTAACTTTTCATTTGATACGGTGTCATCAATTGAATGAAATCACGCAAGTATATTATCAAATTTCTAATACATTTCAATATTTTTGAAACATATCCACTATGAGGCGCCCTGACTCAGGAATCTGATACCCTTATACGCTTATTGATACTTCTGGACCTCATTCTCTGTATCTGATAATTTTGTTTTTATAATAAAAATTTTTAATTATAAAAAATAACTATTTAAATAATAAAATAATTTGTATTCTTTGTCTATATTTTACGTATCTAGTATTTGATTTAGCTGATAATATTGGCTGTTTTTTTTTTTGAATAACTAGGAAAACAAAGCAAAAAATGTTAAAGTTGCAATGTTTTAAAAACAGGGGTTATGAAATAAAACACGCCGAACATATGCAAGGAAAATTTCATTTTGCTGGTTGAGAGATTCTGTAGTGAATAGTTTTCTGACAAATTTATTTGCCCTTGAAATAATTTTAATAATAAAAAAGGGGTCTTTAAGGTATACATATGTGCCTGGGCTTAGGGACAGATTCATAAAATTTTATAAATAGCAATTTCGTGTACTTGTTTGATACCGATTTGGTTTTTGGAATATTTGTCAAGAGATACCAATAGACGATTATTCTATTTTCTTTCAAAAGATTACTATATTGATAATTGTTATTCTAATCCTGTAAACGTTATGCCTGTTTACGTGGTTTTTCCTCGAAATTTTCTGAACTGAAAAACTATTATCATTTAACTCCTGCTCAATATATTCATGTTTCATCGCAACTATTGACAAATGGGTGATATTTCAGTGGATTAATCATAGACCTGTATAAATGTTATTTTAGATCCTCGTATAAAACAGCTTACTGAGGAAAAGGTAGCGGAATGGCGTTCATGGTTTGATAGCAGATTAGATAATGCAATTGAAGCAGCTGAACATCAGGATAACAAGCAAATTGACAGTATGTTTAAATTGCCCATGGGCCAACTTTAGAGAGAAAATGAGTTAACTAATATCTCACATTTAGCTTCATTAAAACATTCATCTTTGTTTTCTGTCTCACGTGTTCAAGAATGATCAAGAGCATAATCTGAACATAAATCTTATCATGCGCAAATCTATTGTGAACCATTGCTTTCGTAGATTATAGTCTTTAATTTTTTTATACTTGATAGAAAGAAAAAAAGTGAATTATTGAAAAGTTCGTCATATTAACGAATTTACTTTCGTCTTTCCTTCAGGTTCTTTCCAAAAATTGTCTGAATTCGTTTCCGATTTATATGGAGGTAATTAAAATGAAAATACATACGTGACTACAATTACATACAATTCTAATTGAATTGAATGACTTTCGCATTATGATTGATTAAAAAAGAATCTGAATCATTCTTGAAATTCGTTGCATGATGGTCTTGTTTTGAAGTAGAAGGGTTATTTTATTTATTCAATGCGTTAACATGTACATATCGTTTTACAGTCACTAAAGAAGACATTAAAAATCGGAATACGGTTAATGCAATAGGACTGTCACCAGACGAAGGCCGTAAGAAATATGGTAAGCTAATTTCGGAACAACTAAATATTTAATTCTATGTAACGATAATTCCTCAGAATCGTTACAAGGTCAAGTAGAAGCTCTTCAAACTGAAATTATGAACGTACAGATCAAATACCAACGCGAATTAGAAAAGCTGGAGAAGGAAAATCGGGATCTTCGTCAGCAGTACCTAATATTGAAAAGCAATCGAAAAACGTCGACGAGAAAAATTAAAAAATCACTCATCGACATGTACTCTGAAGTTCTGGATGAATTATCTGGCTATGATAGCAGCTACTCTACAGCCGATCATCTACCACGTGTTGTAGTGGTTGGAGATCAAAGTAGCGGTAAAACATCAGTCCTAGAATCAATTGCACAAGCACGAATTTTTCCTCGTGGGAGTGGCGAAATGATGACTAGAGCACCGGTGAAAGTTACCCTATCCGAGGGTCCATACCATGTTGCACAATTCAGGGACTCAGAAAAAGAGTTTGATTTGACACGCGAAAGTGATTTGGCCGATTTACGACGAGAAGTGGAGCTGCGAATGCGAGCATCAATTCGTGGTGGTAAGACAGTTAGCAATGAAGTAATTTCGATGACTGTGAAGGGACCCGGTTTGCAAAGAATGGTGTTAATCGATTTGCCTGGAATTATTTCTGTAAGTGCCTGAAAGGAAGATACGTTTGGTATAACTTTAATAGTATATTCATTTCTTTTTAGACGATGACTGTCGACATGGCTGCTGACACGAAGGATGCTATCCATCAAATGACAAGACATTATATGAGTAATCCGAATGCAATAATTTTATGCATACAGGTAATTCGAAATGCAAATTTGGGTACAATGCAGGGTTTTGAGTTGTCGGCCTCAAACGCTCTCATTTATAAGTCCGTCATTTATGTGAGTGGGTAGAAGGAAATCCGTGATATTATTATTTTGAGGGTTTTATCATACGGTTCATGTTTCTGTGCCAGCAGTTGTGTGGATTTCCTTTTGATTTTTATAATGCCGTTTAAGTGGCTCGCGAATTGTTTTCGGATGTGTTTTATTTATATAACAATAAAATAAAGTAGAATATGAAATAGATGTAATTCGGGATACAATAAGACATAACTTCTACTTCATCTATAAAAAACGTCTAAATCTACAAAAACAACAAAAAACTATAAAAGTAACTCTCAATTTGGCTTTAACGTCAAATATTTATTGATATTAAGTATGAAAATATAAGTCGAACCAATGCCGAATTTTAAAGTTCAAATCAATTTTTGTATATCTTTTATTTATCTCAGGATGGATCAGTGGACGCTGAACGAAGCAATGTTACTGATATAGTTACACAATGCGATCCTTTAGGTAAGCGAACTATTTTCGTTCTAACCAAAGTGGATTTGGCAGAGGAATTAGCAGATCCTGATAGGGTATAATAGCTTTCATAAAAACTGTGTAATTAATATTAATGAACCTTATTCACAGATTAGAAAAATTCTATCTGGTAAATTATTTCCAATGAAAGCTCTTGGATACTACGCAGTAGTTACGGGACGAGGACGCAAGGATGATAGTATAGAGGCAATTCGAGACTACGAAGAGCGTTTTTTCAAAAACTCGAAACTTTTTCAGTATGAATGAAAAATTTCTGAGTTTCACTATATAATTACTTGTAAATATAATTTTATAGTCGTCGCGGTGTAATTATGCCTCATCAGGTAACGACAAGAAATTTGAGTTTGGCCGTTGCAGATCGATTTTGGAAAATGGTACGTGAAACTATTGAACAACAAGCAGATGCTTTCAAAGCTACACGATTTAACTTAGAAACCGAATGGAAGAATAATTTCCCGAGGTGAGATCGTTGATTGTCTATCGTCGCATAAATACTTTTGAATTTCCTTTAAGTTATATATTTTCAAATGTCTATTCCAGATTACGTGAATCGGGACGTGATGAACTTTTTGAAAAAGCCAAAGGCGAAATTTTAGATGAAGTAGTAAATTTGTCACAAATTTCAGCGAAAAAGTGGGAGGAAGTGCTAAATGCTAAGCTGTGGGAGAAAGTTTCAAATTACGTATTTGAAAATATCTATCTTCCAGCAGCACAGTCAGGTTCTCAAAGTAATATAATAATTTTTCTTTACTTTTTGTTTTTGCCGAATGTTACGATATTGCCGATACCATTGAAAAAGTGCCAAAATTCACAATTTCTCGAAAGTCTGATTCCTTTAATCTTTATTGTCGGTAACTGTTCACAACGTAATTGATTTGATTGGCTTCTACTTCTGAACCACTTATATTATTCCGTTCACCAAATTTTCTCATTTGAACATTGGCAGAGACTAATGTAACTTGTTTCAGATTCTTTCAATACTATGGTTGACATTAAACTGAGGCAATGGGCAGATCAGGCTTTGCCAGCTAAATCTGTAGAATCAGGTTGGGAAGGACTGCAACAAGAATTCACTGATCTCATAGAAAAAGCCAAAAAATCACCAGATCACGATGATATTTTTGATAATTTAAAAACGGCTGTGATTGATGAAGCAATTCGTCGGCATTCTTGGGAAGATAAGGTAGGCACATATTGGATTTTACCGTTGGACGTTTTATATGCAACATTTAGTTAAAAATTACCACTGAAGGCGGTTGATATGCTACGCGTCATACAACTTAACACTTTAGAAGATCGAAGTGTTCATGACAAACAAGAATGGGATCAAGCCGTCAAGTTTTTCGAAGCTTCCGTTAAAGAGAAAATGCAACATACTGATGAGACGCTGGCTGAAATGATGGGCCCGTCAGCTTTTAGTCGTTGGGTTAACTGGAAAAGTTTAACCGAGGATCAATGTAAACGGCGTAGTGTTAAAAGCGAATTAGATAAGATACTCTACAGTGATAATGTAAGTTAAAAATAACGTTGTCTTGAAAATAACATGCAGTATCTACTTTTTAAAATGAAATA
The DNA here is from genome assembly GCA_954870665.1 of Stratiomys singularior. Taxonomy (NCBI): domain Eukaryota; kingdom Metazoa; phylum Arthropoda; class Insecta; order Diptera; family Stratiomyidae; genus Stratiomys; species Stratiomys singularior. The sequence continues at coordinate 2,557,319 of OX940881.1, read as the reverse complement.
GAAACATGCTCCAACTTTAAGCTATGACGAACTCACTACTGTCCGAAAGAATTTGCAAAGATCAAACATAGAAGTTGACACTGATTATATTCGACAAACCTGGTTCCCTATCTATAGAAAGTAAGTGAAACGTTTGTTGAAATTTAATCGAGGAAATTAACACAAATTGACATTTTAAAGACATTTCTTAAAACAAGCACTTCAACGTGCATATGACTGCCGCAAAGCGTATTACCTTTACAGCCAACAAGGCAACGACTGTGATGTAAGAGACTTATTACTTGTTTAAAAGTCATTAAATCATTAAAATTCAAATTATGAAATTCGATAGGTTAACTGCAGTGATATAGTCCTGTTTTGGAGGATACAGCAAGTAATTAAAGTCACAGCTAACGCTCTTAGACAGCAAGTAATAAATCGTGAAGCGCGCCGTCTCGATAAAGAAATCAAGGAAGTTCTCGACGAGTACAGTGAAGATCAAGAGAAAAAGACAATGCTGTTGACTGGAAAACGAGTAACATTAGCTGAGGAACTAAGTAAGTAGAGAATATTTGTATGATTACATGCGTAAATAATTTCAAATCAATAAATAATCGAATGCATACTTATTACGCAAAAAAATTAAATTTTTATATTTGAAATATGTATTCATATCTACCGTTGCTCTTTTTCAGTACGTGTTCGTCAAATTCAAGAAAAGCTTGAAGAATTCATTAATGCACTCAACCAAGAAAAGTAGACGAAGAGTTCACGCTGTGGTGCAAAATTAAAACGTTCAATCGCTATTTACTAAAAGAGCTTCGTTTGAGAATGAAATTTTATTTCGATGGATTCTGATATCAAATTCCTTTGGATTTTGTTTTTTTTTTCGTTGGTTTTAAGAAAAAGTCACTGCTATTTATGATGTAGGAATTATCTTTACTAATCATTGCATTGCCTTTATTCCTCTTGTTATATATACATTTTTTTTTTCATTGTAAATATATCTTTAATTCTCTTTGATACAAAAGTTAGTTAATTGCGATGATTAAAACAATGTATTGGTAAACATCTTTGAAATAAGTGTTTTATTGATATACGAACAACTTCAATAAAGTTTCAATAAATTCTAAACAATGATCATATGAGCTAATTGATTAAACGGAAATATCATATGGCCAAAAATAATCTGATATAGAGGATAGACAATACAATAAGCTCTGGAGAACACATGGAGAGCTTCAAACGTCGAAGGTCTTCCTCTACGTATATGATTTCCAGCTGCATGATCAAACAAGCGGCTAACTTACCGGACTACAAAAATTTTTTTGAATCTATTGTTATAACTTGATAAATTTATTTAATGAATAAAATCTAAAGAGGCATTGGGCCCTTTGAAACAGCCCTTGGAATCCTCCGAAGGAATTGTATATTTTTCGTACCCCTTGCTTACTTTACTTGCATTCAGCCCCATTATATTTTATAACTAATTAAAAATTTCATGTTGATTGACACATTTTCATTGCATTCAAATTATTATTCTAATTAAATTCATTTTTTAAATCCTCTTATAATTATTTAGCTCCAAGAAGAGAAACAAATTTTCTACATTTTCTTTTGTTTTGTGGATGTCAAAGTATACAAGCTTTGTGTGAAAGCATTATTCAATCCGAGTCACTGCTGCTTGAATGATCAAAAACCTTAGATAAAGCATATGCTCCAAGTCCAACCCCTCCAGCTATTGCTGCAACTTTTAAAGCAGTATTACCTGATTTTTTCTTTTCCTATAATATTTTATAGCTGAGTTAAAATAGATTATAATGAAATATTTGTTGGTGGTGAGCATTAATTTTATAAATAGATTGACTTGCCGCTGTATATACTGGGTACAAATGATCTGGATACGCATGTTCTTGCTTAATTGATTGTTGCAGGCCCTGTGAAGAGTAGTGTGGAGAAAAAAATTTATGCATAATTTTGAATGTGATGACTTTCAAATGATATATAATGTAATAACTATTTTGAAGATGTATAGGTTTCCGCGGTACTTTTGAAAAGCAACAAATATCCTTTTGGAGAGATCCTGCGATCATTTTGTATTTGATCCGCATATTCAAATTAAGAAATCTACTAGTACCTTCTTCAATAAATGATATTGTGCACTAATTTTGTAATAATAATTTCAATGCTAACCAACTCCCTTTTCACGTAGTATTTTGATTAGTTTCCATATAAACATAAAACATAAAAAGCGAGAAACGGTTGTAGTATATAAACATTTATTTACAAAGGTAAGTTATTATTCCAGAATCACTTAAATGTTACACCGCATAAAAACGTTAATGAAGCTTATTTCATGTTGCTTTTGCTACAACCAAATTTAAACGGTCACATTTTTAACGGAACTTATACGAAAAGTTAGAAAGGACCCTTCTGAAAAGTAAATTAGTTAATGTTATAATAGAGGTAGAAACTAGAAATGAAAGTAAAAATTTCAACTTAAAATATCAGTTAAAGAGAAGATAAATGATTATTATGATTCACTAACTAAATCTTGAGAACAGCATCACTGACGATTTCATTATGAAGGCTCGTTACTTACAGGATAAGGTGATGATGAGTAGGGTGGTGGCGGAAAAGTATTCGTCTCAACTGCAAGAAAAATGAAAAAAAAAATTGTTTACTATACACTGAACTATTCACCATTTATTCTGTATATGCAGCTGCATTGTCAATTTCCGATTAAGCTATTAAATTATGTTTGACTTACTTGTTTGATGGATATATGTTGGCGCATATGGAGGTGGTGGTGACGGGTTAATTGACATTGGAATAGGCATGGGCTTAGCAGCTTCCGTGTGCAAGGTTGGTAATTTTGGATATAATGTGGAAGACGAAGAGAATACTGGGCCAGGATATGGTGCTGCAACTATTCCTGTAACTGGTACTGAAGGGGCCGATGGAGCAATTGGCATTTGTATAGGCGGATAATTTATTAACTCTTGCCCAAATTGGTGATGATGATGATGATGATGATCATATGTTGCTGACTGACTTGGTACTGGGGCACCTTTATCTATTTCATAACCTATTAAGCTAACTTCAGTTTGACCACTTATATTTATAAATTGCACTCGACTTAAGGCAATACGATGCCTAAAATCGCAGAAATGTCTTCCATCGATAGCTATCTTGAAGCCGGCTGGTTCAGCTAGAACTAGTATTTCATATTGGTGACCACATCGCAAAGGAAAACCACCTGAACGTTCTTCAACACCCCAACGTAAATTTTCATAGTGATTTCGAACTATTGAAAATTCGTTAAATCGAATACTTATGTGTAAGGCAATGTCATCTTGTGGGCTTAAAATTGGCCCACATTGAAAATTTATAGTCAATCTACGAAAAAATATAAAAAAAAAAATAGAAATGTGAATATTTAAAGCAAGTCAAATATGCACCGTTCTCCAGTATTGGATGAGTTTCCGCGGATTCTCACCATATGACCTTGTCTGAAACCACCAGGTATCAACCCTAAGAATGGGATGTGCTAAAAAAATCAGAAGCTGAATTCTTTCGTCTCTTTTATATAAATTTACTAAACGCTGTTGGAAAAAAAATCAGAAATTCAATAATGTGAGAGCGACATATGTATGTTCAAAAGGATTTAATGTCATCCCATGTCTACAATACTCCAGGTATCTATGGCTGAATTGAATTCTTTCTTGTCATAATATAATTCAGACAAACCATTCTCGGTATATACTAGCCACAATTTATCTTACGCTTTATTTTTGAAAAATATTCACCTCGTTCAGCCACAAATTATCTTACATACATCTTTGAAAAATAGTCACTTTTTTTGTTATAATGCCTAATGAGTTGCTTCGAGAAGCGAAGATTATTCGTTTTATAAATGAGTAAGGAATTTGAATATTATTAAATCGACTATTCTTAGCTTCTTTGGTATTTTTCCTTCTTAGCGTCTTCCTCGAAAGATCATGTTCGAAAATCTCCGTAAGTTATTACGAATTATTATTAACATTATAATAAAATAACATAAAAAAGGCAGTAATTATAAATATTTTTAAGTACATTCTTTTCGCCCTTAAAAGATCTCGTAGCTGATTGACTAATATTGTGTAGCAGGAGTGGCTCATGTTGAATAATTTATTAGTGATTTTTTATTTCTATTTTCTACACGAAATATGTTTCGTGAATTAAGCCGAACAGATAACATAGAACAAAGACTTAAACGATGTAGTGTTGGCAGATATTATTTGCACTAAATGAATCATTCAATGCTTTTCAGAAAGAGTTATTACAATAGAAAATTGACGAAATTATGAATGACAACAGAATTGCAAATTTCGCCCGAGGTAAATTGCAAACTTTCAATTCCGCCGGAGTATAAAAATTCTTCCACGCAAAAACAATGTACAATTGCCACTTTCTTTAAAACCAGTTTGGTAACAAAATAAACTCATTTGCACTTTGAAAACATATAATTAGTTTGAGGTGTATCTGTGTACGATTGTTACTTACAATAGGTGAGTACGCCGGTATTGTTGCCATCTTCAACTTAAAACTTCAACTAAAGGAAAATCGACACAACTTGCTTGCCATTCAAACAAGTAAGTAGTGCGTATGAGGTATTTTATCTTATCTATTTGCCTATCATTGCATTAGTCATCATACTAAAACACAGAATAATTCGTAACTGGTCGCTGACTATGTTGCAGCCAGCGTATCAATTCAATGATCATGTTGAATTTTGCACTCAAAGTATTTAAAAGTCTTCCTATGTTTCTCTAATTAACGAAATTATAAGAGAAAATCAAATAAACTTCCCAACTATTATCACATTGAAGCAGCAAATATTTTAGTTTTTTTTTTTTTTTTAAATATTTTAAATTTACAAGTCGTTGCAGAATTTCAAATTGCTGTAACGATTAGTCCACGAAATCTATGTCGGGACTCTATCCCAATCATTCAAATTTATCGTTAACTGCAAGCATATTTTGCACAACGCACATATTTTCCAAAAAGAAAAATATCTGAATAACAAAACTTTTGGGTATTCACATGTTTTCGTCTGTCGTATCATTGTTCGTTGGCTGGGTAGGGGCGAAGTTTTCTATGAAGAGGAACCAAGGCCACGCCTGGCTAAGCTACAATACGAACAAATTTTTTGGACCATGTCAAACAAAATCTACCTTATAAGCATTAATATAATGTAATAGTATTAAAAAATAATTACGGAATAAGATTAGAATTAAAAACGATGTTCATCGCAAAAGCTGAAGTTTATAATATTGAAAGCTTTTAAGTACTTATAATTTGTTATTGAACTTTGTTACACTCCAAATTGAATATCCCGACCTTGGTCTCGTTATGTAGACCAATCAGTGTACAAACTAACCTACGGTTAGTTTAGTTGTACTTTTAGCCAATACGAAAGATTTTGATAATTATCATACACAGTAATTTAGAAATATATGGACTCATCCTAATTGATAAAACCCAGAATAAAACGTAATTGATACTTGCATTTATAATAATCCAAATGATATACCAAAAGTAGTTTTCTAAAGAATTCCTATTATTCAAGCCATGTTATTCTTTTATAAATCAGTTTATATTGTTTAACTTTTTTATTGCTAATTATTTTTCTACAAAAAGAATCGTCGTCTACTTTCCATTGCGTGTCGCTTATTAGTAACGATCCATGTGTAATCCCCACACTTGCTATCAAATGTACCTTCTTGCAACGATCGGAGCTTCAATGTAAATCGTGGTCCAAGTTCCCGTAACTTTGCTCGTTTTCCATCTTTTGTAAATTCATATCGGTGATGCCTAAAAAAAATAAAATCTCGTTGATTGTGGAATGTTACGACTCGACGCCCTTTAAACTGTGGATCATGATGAAATAATGCACCTAACATTCGACCTATAGTCAAGCCCAGCCGTGTACTAAAGTTTGTGAGTATAACCTCCGGGCGATGACGGGTGATTTCTCTGTGATTTCGCCTGATATCTGAAGTCAACTTTACATTGCTCAGCTTAAAATGTGCAGTTGGTCCTCCAGGTAGGTGGATAACTAACAGTCCATTAGGTTTCCTCCGGTTTTCATTTACAATCACAACATCCGTAAAGCCTTCACGTACTGCACTTTTGCAGATTTTCTTTACGGAAGAACGATTACGGATCTTCACTAAGGCATTAGGAAATATTCGAGACAACTCCAAACCAAAACGGCGGGTTCTCGTCACAGGGTTATCTGCAAAAGTAATTAGGACTTTCGGGGCGTACGAACGTTCGTAATAAGAGCTAAAATCATCTAACTCCAATTCTTTCCGAAGTTCTTCATTGTCATCATCATTCATATGTGATATTGTAGTTTGGTCTGGTTCACGGAGGCTTTCGATGGTGTGGCCAGGGTTTCTAGGAAGGTTTTGCTTGCGTCTTTGCTTACGGGCCGCTTTCTGTTTTCGCATTTTTTCTTTGATGATTTTCTTGTAGAGTGCATTTCGTTTCTCCTTATTTTTAATAATACTCAGAGGATTTAACACTGGCATCTTTACTCCGTCTTCCTCGTCTCCGTTATCGGCATCACCGTCACTGTTGCTGTCGCCTTCCAAACATTCTTCCGTATATATCTCCTCCTCGCTTTTTTCCTGCTTTTCCGAAACAGAATTACCAGGGACACCATCACCCGGCATAGAACTATCGTCGCTTTCCATGTCACTGTCTGATGAACTCATTGTGTTACTGTCTTCAATTTTTCTTTTGCGTTTCTTTTCACAAGGTACAATTATGCTGTAGTTACAGTTTTTGAATTCCCAACAATTCTCATCAGCATACCCAATTTCAAAAAGCCTGATGTACACAAATCCACCAGGAACTAAACACGTGTAGAGAAACGTCAGCTGTCACCGCAGAAATACTGTAAGAATAGACTCACAAGATCTGAGTGTCGTCTACGCGTAGGGTATTCATTAAATGTACACAATTGTTATACATACCGGCCAGATTGTTGGCCACTGACCTTGTCGTGACATTGCTGGGTTAATATTTGTTGAGTGGAAAATCTCGGCACGGAATCCTGTGGCTGCTAAAGTTTCGGAGGTTTTATAGCATAAAAATGGCATTAAACAAGTTGAGCATTGAAAATGTTGATTTGAATGGAAAACGCGTTTTGATGCGGTGAGTTCAAATATGAATTTAATGTTTTCTTGGGAATTTGAATTTTGATTTCAGCGTTGACTTCAACGTTCCTATCAAGGAAGGAAAAATTAGAAGTAATCAACGGATTGTTGCGGCTTTGGACAGCATTAAATATGCCCTAGAAAAAGGGGCTAAGTCTGTGGTATGTGAAGGCCACCTGTATAATGTATTGGAATTGGAATAAATGAGGTGGATGCTTGCAGGTTCTTATGTCTCACCTTGGACGGCCGGATGGGTGTAAGAAACTTCAATACACATTAGCTCCGGTTGCTGATGAATTGAAGGCGCTGCTCGGAAAAGATGTATTGTTTTTAAATGATTGCGTCGGAGCAGAAGTGGAAGCAGCCTGTAAGGATCCAGCACCAGGATCTGTGATTCTACTTGAAAATCTCCGTTTCTATATTGAGGAAGAAGGAAAGGGTGTTGATGAAGCTGGAAATAAACAGAAAGCTGATCCATCAAAGGTAATATCCAAGCTACATTTAATGTAATCCAAAAAGCAATCAAAATAGGTTTAACAAGTGCCGGCTATAATTTTTTTACAACTGGCACTTGAAAATTCATTTAATCATCAATAGTCTGATTGATGTTTATAAGCCCAATGACGAATGAATGACAATGGAAAGAGTAGTAATGAATATCTGTGTCATTCGTCCTTATATCATAAATATGAAAATAAAATTGTTTGATTTTATAACTGGAATTACAAAAATTAAAATGGTACTTTGCTTCATTGATACAGGTTAAACAATTCCGTGAAAGCCTGAAGCAGTTGGGCGACGTCTATATCAACGATGCTTTTGGTACCGCCCATCGTGCTCATAGCTCAATGTTAGGCGAAGGATTCGAGAAGAGAGCCGCGGGCTTGCTGCTCAACAAGGAGCTTAAGTACTTCTCGCAAGCCCTTGACAACCCACCACGACCATTCCTTGCAATTCTTGGCGGAGCCAAGGTTGCTGATAAGATCCAACTAATCGAAAACTTGTTAGATAAGGTGAATGAAATGATCATTGGCGGTGGTATGGCTTTCACATTCTTAAAAGTATTAAATGGCATGAAAATTGGTTCGTCGTTGTTTGATGAGGAAGGCGCCAAGATTGTTCAAAATCTTGTCGATAAAGCCAAGAAGAACAATGTACAATTGCATTTGCCTGTTGACTTTGTAACAGGAGACAAGTTCGCTGAAGATGCAAAAGTAGGCGAAGCTACTGTAGATGGAGGAATTCCTGACGGATCTATGGGCCTTGACATTGGGCCGAAATCGCGTGAGGCATTTGCTGTTCCAATTAGCCGTGCAAAGATCATTGTTTGGAATGGGTAAGGAATTGATTATTAATTTATTGGCAAATTTTGAGAGTGATTATTTCAGACCACCAGGTGTATTTGAATTTGCAAATTTCGCAAACGGTACAAAGTGTATGATGGAAAATGTTGTGAATGCCACTAAAAGTGGATGTGTTTCAATAATTGGCGGTGGTGATACAGCATCTTGTTGTGCAAAATGGAATACCGAAAGTCAAGTCTCGCATGTTTCTACTGGAGGCGGTGCATCTCTTGAACTTCTGGAAGGAAAAACTTTACCAGGTGTTGCAGCCTTGAGCGATAATTAAACGCAACTTATTAAAATACGTATATGAAACGTCTAGATTATGATAATTGTTGCATCAAGTCATTTAGCCGTTAAACGACAAAAATAAATATTTAATTAGATCTTATCACAGAAAGCTACATTAGAACAAATGGAAAATATATATTCTTCGGAGTGTGTTCAAAAGTTTGTCTATGTTAGAAAGGATAAATATAGAAATCCAATCAATACTGGATTTATATTTTTTGCGTTATACTATTTATATTTGGCAGGCGAAAAAATGCTCATTTTATTCTTTTGAGGTATTCCAAGATAACGAAAAGATTCATTTCCGTATACTTTGCGCTATAGTGATAAGATTGCAATGCGGTAATATGTTCTGCTCGAAGAAGTCCAAACCGGTGATGACTCGCGATGCGAATGATGACCTCTGGGTCAACATTAAATAAGCCAACAACAATATAAATATTATATCAATAAATAAGTAGAATTCACACTTCAGATCAATAAAAATTTAACACATTGATACTCAATGGTAATGATTTTGATTCATAATTTTGGCAATATATAGATTCTTAGAGCGAAACATAAATAGATGTGGATAAGCTGTTTAGCGTTTGTTAGAGAAACTGACTACAATGATGTATTCATTGAAAACAGTCATAATTTTCGTAAGATGCATACAAGTCAAAACTGTCAACATTGGGTATGTTACTAGATTTGTGCGCCTTGCAAACATAGATAGTATCTTATAAACATTAAATTTACCATTTGAACCCATCAGAAACACATCATTCTGTTTTACACATTCACGAATTTAAAACAGAGATTGTTTCCACAGTCTTGAAAATGTACTAATAATGAATTGTGCAAGTCGACGGTGAAATATGTGTAAAACCAAAAAGTAGGCTTTCTCATTGGAGTCAAATACTTTGCTTCAGGGTTTATGTGCATGTATTATTCAATCTATTGTTATGTAGGAATTTTAAGAAATTCAATAGTTTATTTAGCAGGATTTAATAAGAAAATGTCTGTAAGAGTATATTGAGTTCGGAAATAGTTTGGGCTAATTTTTCCTACGTATGAGATAACCTAATCTATCTTTGAAAACATTAATGTCATCATGGCAATCTCATTCAGATAATTCAACTTCTTATGTTAAATTTATACTTTACTTATATTATTATCTGAAGAAGACGTTGTGATCTATGATTCCAGGTGAAAGTTGGAATTTTAACCCGTTGATAGATCAGATCTCGTTTAATTTAATATTTGTGATAGGCCAGATGGTAGATATGGCTCTTGTGCGGACTTCGCACAGTACAAAACAAAAAAATCGACTAGACTTGATTGACGTGGTCAGGTTTACAATTTTTTCATTTTCCTGCAACGTTTGCACGACAAGATTATGTCTTTTCAATTTGATTTGATTGTGTCTTTTCAATCAAATGTGAGGAAAAAGTATCGTTATGTCGTCCTATTTCAGAGACAAATCAATCATGTCACAAGGCGCCTGCGCTTCGCAAGTGAATATCGACCACAAAACAGTTTTGACCCATTTATTTGCCCAAGGAAAGATTCAGAAACAAACGGCAATAATGAAGATGGTAACGCATGACGTAACGAATGAGGGAAATCGAATAATGTACCATTAAAGTGTGCTGAAGAGATTGTGCCAAAGCGAGCTAGTTATTTCGTGTAAGAAAAACATTTGGAAGCAAAGAAAAAGCGTCTCCGTATGATTTTGCGTTAACTCTTAGGGGATTTTTGAATACAGTTGTTAGAAGACCGAGGTCAACAACGCTGTAGGCAGTCTTCAATCATGGCTATGTAAGCTAATAAACAAATGAGTTATTGTGTGTTGACTTATAACACAACCCAAGTGTATGTGATTTTCTTCCGAAATTTACTGTAAGTCAAAAACAATTTCAAATTCTAGAAAAATTATTTGTTGAAGATGAAAGTACAAATAAAAGATAATTCCGTTGTAGAAATCAATCTTTTCAAACCAGTTATACACTTTGGGGTTAAAATTTCAAGTACAAATTGTGTTCCATTATCCAAGTCGCAAACCAAAATACAAACACGGCTCCATTGGCTCCATCCGCGCGTTTGCCGGCGAAATAAACGACATCGGTGACAAAACTTTGCGGACTTTTTGTACGAGTTCCAACTTCGCAGTTAAGACATTCGTTTACTAGATAGCTGCGGGCGTGCGACGGGACGCCTTGTTAAAATCGGTGCATAAAGCTGATCAGATTTATACAGTATTTTCAAGAAACGAAACAACTTTAACGTTATATTCGGTTAAGGATAAAAAGAATTTGCAATAAACCGAGGTTGGCTAAAACCAAACGTGGGTAAATTTGAAGTGAGCCATGTCATACAATAGGAAAATCGGTAATATTGTATTTAATGCAGTATTTAAGGGCGCCAAAAAAAATGTTTGGACAACATCAACTAGAGCGAGGTAAAGTTCTGCTTTTCCACCAATAACCTTAAAATGTAAAATAGGTGTCATTGGAAGGTCACTAAGAAGAAGGCCTCTTTAATGTAATCAAATTCAATATTTACTCTAATAACTATTGTTTCTTGCACTGATAGTAATTACGCAAATCATACGGCATATTATATGCACGGCTATGGTGAGTTGTATTGGTTATTTGGTGTAATGTTAATAGGGGAGATTGCACTGGGGTCCGTATACGGAAAATATGGTTGGCTTGATCTTCTTCTATATATTTAATTTTTGTGATAAGCCAGATGTGACTTGTTTTTGATGATGTAGCCAGTAAATACGGATTTCACTCAAAAAAAAAAAAAAAAAATAAAAATTAAGTAGACTGACGAGGGCAGGTTTACAATTATTTGATTTTCCAGCAACGTTTGCACGGCAAGATTGTGTCTTTTCAATATGGTCCCCGAATTTTATTATTTCATTTATTCTGTAGTTTGGCAGAATGCAAAAATATTTTGTAAAATGCGCCGAACGTTCCAAAGATGACGTTTGCCAGCGTATAGTCTTGGGTAAGGTCCAATCCTATGATGTCAATCTTTCTTTGAATGCTTGTTGAAGAATTTCGGACGGAAATAGAATTTTTTGTGTAATTTTTGTGAAATATGTTTCACTTGTTCGTCATAGATGCCGGTAAATATATCTACGATGTACATGCGACTGATGCGTGATCACTACTTGGTACTCAATTTTGATAATCTTATATTACCAATATTTGAATCATGAGTGAGCGTCATAGATTATGTCCTATTGTGTATGAGCTCTTTGGCGCAAATATCTTTTATAATTATTGATAACATTGCAATTTTCGTTATCAGTTAAATCGTAAGATGTTTATTGAATTATAAGATGATGTTAGAAAAGATTTTTGAAAATAAATAGATTTGATTTTATTGGAAACGGGATGTGGGAATGATCCCAATAATAAGATATCTTGGCTTTGCCGCCCACAATCAGCTGGGAAACTCAAGTAAGAAATATTAACTCGTGCTTATCCTAACTAACCGGCTATGGTTCAGAAGTTAGCGTCATAGTTGCAGATATTCTAAAGGATTATATTAATTGCCAGTCTGCCACATTCTAATATGTTTTTTTACTGTGTGAATATAAAAGCAATTTTCTCATATCAATTTGTTGCTCTTTGGGTTAATTATCTTGCAGGGGAAAAGTCTGTAAACCAAAGACCATGCACTCAAAAATCTTAATTTGTAACTTTTTCATGTTTAAGTAAATATGCCATCAAATCCATTTTTGATTTAAAACAAATGATTTTTAAATTAGAAAGGCTAAAATGTACTTGGTGAATTTTTGATTGTTTGTTAATTAATAAAAACAGTAATTTAAGGAGAAATGTTTCGTGCGCTAGTCTAAAATAATAGTTCATGTTATTGGTCTCAAATTAATCTTCTATCATGTGTTAGGAATTGTTCATTTTGGTATTTGTGTCTTTAAACAATTCTACATCTAAATAGGTACTAAATAGTACATCTTTGGACAATGTTATGAATCCAGGTTCTCGGTTTTTAGTGGAATGTTCTTAGGTATACAAATAAGTTTCAAAGTATTTTCTTGTCGATTGTTTTATTTGATCCTAATATTAACATTGCCTAATCATCGATTTATAGTTCTTGGTTTACGGATGTTCCGATGGGTCCACCAGACGCTATTTTGGGCATAACTGAGGCATACAAGAAGGACACCAGCAAAGTAAAAATTAATCTCGGTGTTGGCGCGTATAGAGACGATAATGGAAATCCTTTTGTTTTACCCAGTGTACGAAAGGTAAGCATAATATTGGTATTCATCGCCATTTTTGTTAATTTGCTACACAATTACTTCACTTTTCAGGCAGAGGAGAAAATTCTTGGAAAGAAACTAAATAAAGAGTATGCACCGATTGGTGGCATGGCGGAATTCACTGATCTCGTGATAAAATTGGCTCTGGGAGAAGACTCACCAAATATTCAAAAGAAATCGAATGCCACCGTTCAGGTATCGAGAAAGCTATTCTTTGTGTTAGCAAATAAAGCATGGATACAGTAAGAAATTTTCAGGCAATAAGCGGTACTGGTGCGCTTCGTGTTGGAGCTGCGTTTATGAGTAAATTTTGGTCAGGAAACCGAGATATATACTTGCCAGCCCCTACATGGGGAAATCATATTCCAATATTTGTACATTCAGGCTTGTCAACAAAAACCTACCGCTATTATGATCCAAAAACATGTGGATTCGATTTTACAGGATGTATGGAAGATATATCGGTAAGTAAAAAATTCAAAAATAGTTTGAAAAGAGAAATTAAAGAAGCTATTTTAACTTTTCGACATGTCGAAGTTGTTACACATAACTTCCATAGCTAAAAACAATGAGGTATTAATTTTTCGAAAGAAAAATAGAAAAAAAATAAGAAAAAAAAGTATTTCTCACAGGAAATTTTACCTTTGCAGAAAATTCCAGAAAACTCGGTAATTTTGTTGCATGCCTGCGCCCACAATCCGACGGGTGTTGACCCGAAGCCTGAACAATGGCGCGAGCTATCTCAGTTGATAAAGAAGAAGAAACTCTACCCATTCTTTGACATGGCATACCAAGGATTTGCTAGTGGCAGCTTGGAAAGAGATGCGCAAGCAGTACGTCTATTTGAAAAAGAGGGGCATAGTTTTTGCTTAGCTCAAAGCTTCGCCAAAAACATGGGATTATATGGTGAGCGTGCCGGTGCATTTAGCATCATTTGTTCAGACAAGGAGGAGGCTGATCGAGTAATGTCACAAATCAAAATTCTAATTCGTCCGATGTATTCAAATCCACCAATTCATGGAGCCCGCATTGTTACTGAAATTCTAAGTGATCCAGAATTGAAGAAACAATGGTTAGTCGACGTAAAACAAATGGCCGATCGAATTATAGGCGTAAGACAAACCTTGAAAGATACTCTGATAAAATTGGGATCAAAACGTTCATGGGATCACATTACCGATCAAATTGGAATGTTTTGTTACACTGGAATAGCTCCCGATGCGGTGGAACGTCTTACTAAAGAGTTTAGAATTTACCTAACAAAAGATGGAAGAATTTCAATGGCTGGCGTAACAAGCAAAAATGTTGAACATTTAGCATGCGGAATGCATGAAGTTACAAAATAGACACATGCAGTAATCTTAATTCAAACATTATGAATATGGCACAAGTGTTATCAACTTGCACAAAAATTAAGTCCAAATTTCATTCTTCAAACGCATTTGAAAGCTATTTTCGTGAAAATATGCATTTATTATTTTTATTTTGTACGCGGATGATCCTTTTTTGACATTGGATATTATTTTAAATGAATGAAATTTAGGGTAAATATAAATATATTTTAAAAGGAATTGGATCGTTATTGTTAATTTTTAGCATATCAGCTGTGCAACACACTTTTGTACGTTGTGTACAAACTAGAAAGCATAAAATCTTTCGATTAGTGGACCATCAACGTCCTGAAATCATCTACGAATCGTGAACCGAAGAATATCTACATTAGATGCACGAATAGGCTCAACGTGCGCTTGAAATCGCAAAAACCTAAAAGATTTAGAATGAAATAAGAACTCAATGAAGAACGCCGAACATTTTGGAAAAAGAAATTAAATCATTTAAACTCGTAATTGAGAAAAAACAAGCAGGTAATCAAAAATCAATCAATCGTCATGTTGTGGTTAGCTTGAGTTTGTTAATCTATCCATATCAAGTAGTATGACGGGTATTTGATTTGGTGGCGACGCATTCTGATGGTCGGTAGAGCTTTGAAGACGACGTAGAGAATTTTCTAGTATTCATATGCGCCATTTCTTATTCAAAACATTTCAAGTCATGGTGGCATATGGATGTGAATTTTTACATATTTATATTCCAATTGATCCTCACGAAAGCATTTAAAACAATAACACACAGGTACTCGTGTGTTTGATACTTAAATTTCCTTTCATCGAATGGAATGAATGTAAATTTTTTTAGCACAAAAATTGACTAGTTCATAAATATCAAATTGGATTTTATTCTAGCATACAACTTTTAAAATATTATGGTTTACTATATCGATATCTAAGCTTATCTGGTGGTTCGCAATATTCTTTCACAATCAACTTGCATAGGAATACATGAAATACTACAATAATTGCACATATAGATACCCAGAACAGCGTGGGCAGACCACCTAGTCGATGACCATGTTTATGCAAGGCAATAACATGATGTTCATGAGCAGGAGCTGCAAAGAATACATATTGAAATTACATGAAAGCTCATTTGTTAATGCTTTCGTTATCTTACCTTCAACAACTTCTTTTACATGGATCGCTTTGTGCAGTTCTTCCATGTGTTGCTTATCAGCCGTTATATACAAAATAGCAGTTATTGGTTCTGTCAACTTAACTGGAAAGGTTTTTTTTGAGGGTCTGGAAAAATAAAGCTACCATACATATCTGACTGTGTTGGTGAGACTGTGAAGATCTTACCCTAACATGATCGGTTCATCAAGGCATCCGGCGTCACATGCATAATACTTTCGATCAGATCGGTCCAGAGCAACATGTATCACGGCTTTGTTCTCATCAGTTACTGATACAGTCACATTCACATGTGTCATATTACCGTAATTTAACCTTCTAAAGTGATATTCGCGATGTAAAAATTTCGGGTGTATATTGAATTCCAAATGTTGATTACTGAAGCGGAAGCTTCCGAAGCTAAGAACCATTGCTTGTATAACACCACTAGCGCCAGCTCGTAGTAAGTTGTGGCATCCCTGATAAGATATATATTGACTTTTAATATGAAAAAAAAAAGTTTGGAAAAATGTATGCATTTTATTTACCAAAAGGGCAATTCAGAAAATTTAACCTATATGGTCTAGTATATTTTCAAATCAAATTACAATTTCTAATGTAATTACGAGGATACAGTCTTTCCCTCTACTTACTTGCTTTTCTAATGTTAACATCCACGAGGAAACAAGATTATTTAATTCATCCAGCGTACCCATATCCAACCACAAATTTTCTGCCTGAGAAGTGTTGGACTTTGTGAAATTAACAAGAACCATGAAACTCAAAAAATACCTGAAGTGTATGATAGCTATCGTAGCAGCCTTCTGCGTATGTCAAGGCACCGGCTATATCCTGTTTTCTTTGCGGCGTTATCGATTCTTCAAACTCATAACTTCTTGCTTGCGATAGTACGGCATAAATTGTTGCATTAATTTTATCACCATTTATGCTATTTTCAGCTTTTGATGTACTTATATCAAACCCTGTAGCCCACAGATTGTTCCATACGCGTATATGCTGCTTTCTGAAATTATGTACAACGGCCTCAGTATCACGATCTGTGTCCTGATGAGCGTTTCTAATCGCATCCACTGCTAATTTTTCGGTCTCGACTTTCCTTTCGTCGTATTCAGACATCTTCAAAGGACGCGAATAGTTTATCGACATAAGAACAGCCAACTTAGTCATGCCACGTTTTTTCAATGTTAATGACCGTAGCAGCTTGCGCGTTACAATCGAAACTACCATCACGTCTTCACTGTCTGGATTTTCTTTGATCGGACCACTCACAACTTGATAATCTACAACGCTGGAGCCGTGTTGCATTCTGAAACCATAAGCGGACAATTAAAAATTTCAAATCAAATTTTCACTTTTCCTTGTACTTTATGTCTGCAGTTGTTGCTCCCATCCAGTCTGATATTCGCGGAAGCGTCAAATCGACATCCATTATTTGATTTTTAGTGTTTGTTATTTCAATTTCTTGTACAAAAATAGATGGCATATTTCGATGAGCATAGTATTGATAAGAGACAAAGTAATCCTTGAAACATTGAAATCTGGAAAGGAATTCTGGTAAGGATGGATCTCTACCTACTAAATGGTTTAAGTAAAAATACTGTGTTTCATAACCATGGCACAATTAAGGTTGGCATTTATTTTGTGCAATAGTCGTGGGCAATCTCCAAATGAATCAACTAATGCTGGTATCAACTAATATCATTGTCTTCATCAAGGCATCGGAGTGCTGTATTTTAAGATTAACAATTAAACATACCTGTGTACAATTCCATTCGAATATTCCACGACTGTTGCATGCTTGGATTCTCCGTTCGTATGCGAAAGCGATACCAATGGATGGAAGAATATGGGAAGTTTTAATGATCTGCGACTTTTAATATTGACGTATGCATCATTTTGTACTTCTAATCCAAAGTATCCATTCCCCACATATGGAATAAAGTTGTTTTCGTCTGACAATTTTGGGTTATGCCGTATATTAGCATTATATTCAGAATTGGCAAGGTAAAAAGGTGTCAATCTATCATCCATACACCTCTCCAGTGGGTCTGAAATAATAAAATCGTTATTCATCTTCGGTTTTAACTCACTGCAGAATACCTTTTATTTCCTGTCTGCTGGAGAACAGGAAACGAAAGATCGATGATCCAAGGTAGAGAAAAACAAATGTGAAAAATAAAAGAATTACAAATATCTTCTTATAAGTAAGATTCCCATCGAGAATACGTTTTGCACGTCGTAGGTATTCGCCTATATCGAATTTACTCTTCGAATTTCGGAACATTGTTCTGATTACTAGTTAGCAGGCTTGAAGCAATCGCTTTAGATTACGACATAGTCAATCGTTATTGATTGATTAAAAACTTTTAAAAGTACCGAATGTCGCCTTCACAAATAGATGTTTCAGTGCCGCGTACTCCCACTGAAAATACTCGTATTGTGACATTTGACGTTATCACAGGATTTATCACAGTCTGCATTGTAACAATATTCATATGTCGCGACACCAACGAGGTTGCCAGCAAAAAGCAATTATATTAATGAGTACGCAAAAAACTTTTAGTTGCAGTGACATCAATTTGACAGTTTGCAATGGGTTTAAGATTAATCCACTATGTTTGTTTTTATATCACACGATTCTATTAAACGAGGGACTGGGGACTGCAATTTCAGAGTGAAAATGTTAATCATAATACTTGCTTAAAGCAGATTAGCAAAGCACATCCGATTTATCCTCGGTCTTAAGGAGTTGCATCTTCACCGTCCTATCAATTAAACAAATCAGCCAAGAGTAGATATGATACATGCAAAGGAAATGAAAACAAAAGTTAAAGCAGATTTTGATAGCAATAAAATGGGTTAAATTGCTCTTTCAAAATGAGGAAAAGTTAACAGTTAAGAGTTGAATAGTAGCGGCTGGCAGTGGTTCAAAAAGATTATGAAAATTCCAATGTGTCTTAATTATTTCTAATTTCGTTTGTGTGTTTTATCTGTACATGGAGTTATTCATTCGTTAGAGTAATCAAGCCATTTCTCTCACATTTTTTTTACAGTAAAAGCCAGTAGGAGAAAAATTTCATTAAGAAACTGTACAACTAAATTTCCAATGGAATAATGGCTTAAACAAATAAAAAACGACCGAAAATAAAAGGTTGACTGTATTTATTTTAAAGGAATATTGGAGCGGAAATAAAATCTAAAGTTATTTCCATTTTCATAATGCTACTGAATAATTACGGGAAATTACGAATAATTTAACGCAATTGAAAATGATTTAATTAAATGTGTACCACAAAAAAAAAAAACAAGTATTTATCACAAACGATAGCGCGCCACACCATTGCTGAGACGATACCTAATATAAATTGTTGAACGCACCCGAAAAAAGCGTTTTGACATAATAAACAGAAATGGCTGCTTGACGTACGAATTGTGCGAAAAGAGAATATTCGTTTGGTTTGTTATGCTTTATGGTTTACATTTTTTAATCAAAAGCGTACTGAATATATCTCATGATGTGGCCGCCTGTATTAGACATGACAAGAGATGAATGTCGTGGCGTTCTAAGACGTTTGGGTATGTTGAGTGCAAAGTTGCTTGAAATGGTATTTGGTTTTACTTATGATGTTTTAATTCGCTTCTTATATGCAGAATTGGAAACTTACGCGAATGTTGTGAGCACTTTCCGGGCCCAAGGTGGACTAAATGATACCAAAAGTAAGCTTTTGGAGGAGCTAAGGAATGTATTTCACATATCGACAGATCGACATCGTGCCGAGGCGCGAAGAGTAGCAAATGACGAACAGCTTTGCACAATTGCTGAAACGTATGAGTTCGAAAGCTGATCGCAACAAATTTGAAATAAATATTGAAATTTTTAGAATATCTGGTCCAAACACAACACAAGAATGGAGCCGAGAAGGAAGGAGATCGTTCCCGCTTTTGTCGCGTTCAGCGCCGTACACAGCGCTTTCGGCTGTTGCGAACGGAGTTGCAGAAGAGGCAAAAATTGAAAACGCCAAGTTGCCTCACCCGGCTGAAACGTCAAGAATAACAAAACTCAAAGAAGCGGAAGCTGTTCAAGACATTAAGCAAATTGTAAAAGAAGATCCGGTAAGTAATGCTGAAAACTTTTGGAAGTGCTTTGTGGTGTTTGTGAATGGCCAAAGAAGATAAACGGCGGAAACGGTGAAAATCACTTTGTAAATAGTAAATCATGGATCAAATCATGCTTTTAACCAAGGACAAACACCTTGAGCAAGCCCTCGTATAAAACGTTCCAGTTGCTTTACAATACTGATGTGCTACTATGGGGAAAACCTGGCCAGCCAGTTTTCTGAGAAAGATTCAATCGCATTTAAAAGCTGAGATGTTCAGATTTTTACATTCCTTCTGTTCGGAGCATACTAATTCAAATTTGGGCAAATCGTTTTCCTATGGCTTTTGGATTATTATTGCTTGCTTGGTAATTAATGAATAATTGTTTTATCAGGAAAACAGCGTTTACACTGAAATAGTTATTAATTGCCCAGTCCAGTTTTTGGGAAAATTTTATTTTCAATTTAGAATTAATAAGAAAAAGGCCAAAATCCCCGAAAGTAACTTTATTTAATAATTATACTGGTATAACTTAAGTAAAAGTAGATATTCATAAATCTTCCCACGTAGAACGTCGTTATTAATGTACTGATTAATATTTTGAAAATCTGGTTATAAATTGCTATAGATTATACGCATTGTATGTGAATGCTTTTATGAGTATGCTACTTGAAGCAGAAGAACAGATAAAGTAACTATTCGTGAAATTTTTTCCTAAAGATGTGATCTTATTTTTTTAAGAATATTTACTTATTTTGCTGGAGTTCGGTATAACCTATGATAGTTTCAGACCTAAGTAGATAAATTAATTGGATTATATGAATTATTATTATATATTATGTATTTCATAAAACCATGAAATTATCATGGTTTTTAATGGAAATGAATTTTAAATATAAATTTTCAGTCTGTGTTATCAGCGGATGAAAAACGTAACTTGAAGCGTCAAGCTAACCAAATTGCTGAATCCACTTCGCCCAGTTCGCCGACAACAAAGAAACGTACCATAAGTGGTAGCGGAGAAAATGCTCAACAAACCCAACCCCAAATGCCAACACACACGAAAATTCAGCAACTTTATCACAATCATAGTAAAACTCAATCTCGCCATAAAAAAGGCGGATTGCCGAAGCGTAGTATGAGCGGAACTATGAAAACCACCTCAAAGGTTCCCATCGTCATCAATCAGACTCCAGTTAAAGTTCAGGGGAGTCTAAAGACACCGAAAGCTACGGATTCGCCAACGATGCCAGTGAATAAAAATAATCTTCCCATACCTCGTAATCTTCATACATATGCTAGTTTGCCCCAGACAAACGTACATTACGATACTTTCACAGGTACTAGTGCGGAAAAAGCAGGAAAGCTAATAGTTGAGCCATCTGAAGCCATGTCTGCAAACAATTGGCCACAAATTGCCACATCGAAAAAGGATATAACAAATAATTTGTCAAAACTCAATATGATGACAAATTGCCAAATACACACAAGTCCCGGCCCGATTGTTGGGGATAGCGGGAAAGCAGAGGCAACCGTTCCATTATCTGGTTTCTCTTCGGATGGGCGCCCTATAGCAAATAATGTAGCAGCGTCCAATCAAGTATCGTGGACGCCAAAGTCACAAGGCCCTATATCAACAGCAGTTGTCCAACGGTCCATAAAAACATCGAACGCTAATGTGAGCGGGCCAAAATCAAATAACAGCAATAGCATCAAGCAAGTGTCGCAATCTCAGCACCAACCTAGTCCAAATAGCAGTGCAATATCTTTGGCGAGCGGTTGCATAAACATCAACCAAAAGGCGATGAAGCCGGAGAATGCGTCGATTGTAACTTTAAATGAAAGGAAGGAAATCGAACTAGCCAATGTAGGTGTTGTTGCAACAACAACTTTCGCTCGACAGGACTCAATACCTGGGTCTGAAGGTGGTGCTAATAGTAAGGCGGTGCCTTTTATCGGTTCCGGGAATTTCGACTTGAAAACCAATACGGAGGGAAGTCCTTCGACAATAGGTGGGTCGTCGTTTTCAGGGACAAAGCCGAAAATTCAAATTCATAGCAATCAAACCATCAGCCCCGGATATGGTAGTTTAAAATTGTCTCCCGGCGTGCCAATAAAATGCCTGACGAGCGGACGAAAAGCTGTTCAAATATATTCGTCGCCAAGCGGGAAGATGTTCATACAATCAGCAGAAGGTTCGAAATCGCAATTAGGTAAGTTGTCGAAATGCGTTTTTTCATATAAATCTGAGATGCATGTATTTGTTGAAAGGTGCTGTGCCTGGCTCTGCGACTCCGTCGAGCACACCAAATCGATATGCGCTGCAGAAAGTTCAAATTGTTGCATCAAGTGCAACTCCTATAAAACCAATTAGTTTTAATAAGTCAGAAATGATCATAATGCCTGGCAATGTTCTATCGACAGCTTCGAATTCGGGCAATGTAGTGGTCCGTAGTATTCCAGTAATGAAACAGAATAAGCGCTTGCCTACGCAAATCGCGAGTAAATCCGCTTTGAATGATTCGAGCAGCAGTAGTAGTGGCGCTTTGGGGAAGAACCAAAATGTTATAGTACTCGGTGCTGTTTCGACCGAGAAAAATGTGAAAGATACGGGAAATAAAAGCATAAATGAAACAAGTAGCATGATCACAGAAGACACGCCCGTTGATATTTTAACGACTCCTTTATCTAGTATGGATAGTTCTGTCCAGATGCCTACGCCCACAATAAATAAAGACGGAGCCGGCAAGTATGAATTGAAGTCACCGATTGCAGTACTTCAAACAATTGCTAGTCCAAGCGAGGACGCAAATAACAGGTTTGTCATTCAAGAGGAACAAACTACCCGCCTGTCGGGCAATCATAAATCGCACCAACAAATTGTAACAACCAGCGAACCAAAGTCAACGGCATTCGACAACCGGGACGGTGTGGGAACAGAAAATAATTTCATTGTGGGTTCGACAGATTGGGAAGTGGAATTAGATCAACAAGCTGCGAATAAAAATCGACAGAGTCGAACAATTATCATTCAGGATCCTCCGCACGAACAAATTCAAAGTGGCGATGTTTCAAAGGCAGGAGTGACTGCGCACATCGAGGAGTGTAAAGATGAGAACGACACATCACATCAAATTGTAGACAATTTCCACGATGTAATTGAGGAAGATGCCATTTATGAGGAGAGTATCATGAACGATACCACAGAGGGTGAAGACGACGTGGAATTTGATGTTTCATATGGTAGGTGGAGGCGTCGAATTTTTCGTATCAGATATCAAGTAGAGTGTATATTAATTTTCAGGTTCAGTACAAGAAGAAATGGAAGACGGTGTGGCGATAGAATATGTGGACGATGCCGGTGCTTCATCTGATGTGATGATTGAAGAATATGGCGAAATCGTTAGATCTGATACCGATGAAAACGATCGTAACCACACGGTGAAGATGTTGCCCGTGTCACAAGCACAAACTATACTATACTCAACAAGTAATATAGGTGAGAGGGGGATAGCGTACTGTGATAGATTTCACAATAAAAGTTGAAAATCTCCATACAGATAACGGTGCCAGAGGTAAAATAGTTCAATCTTCTGAATCATCGTCGTCGTCGTCATCCGTGATATATGAAATCGATGAAAATGGTTTAAATCAGGTGAGATGAGACGTTACGAAATTTACGTTGATATGTATGATTTTAAAATAAAATTGTGTTTGCTTAGTTATGTTAAGAAATATTAGAAATATACATGTACAGTCAGAGACTTTTAAGTTACGTTTATTTATTTTTCACAACAAATATACGTATCAGTTATGCATCGTAATCGTTGTAATTTATAATGAGGAAAGAGGGGCTGATAAGTTTTGGGCTTAAAGTAAACCATGGCTCATAGTCTCGTTTCTGGCAAAAATCATTGTGTGACTAATTGTTAGCATAAATAACACTTTTTAAATGCAGAATCCTGATGAACCGACCACATCCGTTCAAAAATATCTTACTGCGTATTTCCGATTTCAGTATGGCATTTAATCAAAAGAAGGGTTTGTAATAGCGAGAATATCCTATTTTCGTTGTAACGGTACCGACATGGTACCGTTACTTGTTCCAGAGATGAAATATTAACTTATCAAATTAAAAGCGTGCTATTTATGCTAACCTCAAGCGTCAACAGTCAAACGATAATTTTTCAAAATGTTGTAACAGGGATAATTTTTTACACAAATCTGTTTCCAATGGATTTTTTGTTACTGACATCAATAGGCATACGTACATTTAGTGCGGTAGTGAGGTTTATTTTTTAGAGAGGTAGATCCCGCACTAAAATACAAAGGGATATTATATTCAAGTGTTTAAATTGAATTTAAGAGTTTAATTTAATTTATCAATTGCTTATATATTTCATATTATTCATGTTGATTTCGAAAAAGTTGTTATTTGCAGCATTAAGAGACATTTTTATTACTTTTAGAGAAAAAAGACACTTCTTATATCTTTAAAACTGTTTCAAGTAGTACACGGCATCCGAAAAATTCTCTGAAAAAATGTTTACGAGCATGATAGTCTCCTCATTTGATGAAAATGTTTGTCCTACAAGTGGAATTTAAGTAAGGGTCAGTAAGGGTGGGTGTTCATGCAGTGGGAACCGTAATATGTGGTCTTTCGTTGTGGCAACTACTGAGGTGTATGGCGGCTTACTGTCTGCTAGGTCAGCCGAAGAACGATATTTTTTAAACGTAAGCAAACGCGACACCCAATGCGTGGACAGCTTTCTCTTTCTTAAACATCAAAGAAACACGTTCTATAATTGTATTAATAGCCTCTACTACCTGTCAATCTTTAATTCGACGGTTGTTTCGGAAACTTCTGGTCTGGGTGCGTCATTATTTGCAGTTTTCGGGCGTGCCGGACGTTCATTGTCTACTAGTCTGAATCATCGTCTAAGCTCGATGCTCGAATTTAGATGTGGAAAATTTCATTGTAATAAATGATAGTGCAGAGTCCCCGTATAAAGCGTCCAAGTCACATATGATTTTCGTAGCCGTATTGCCTTTCTTTAACCACTGCGCGTGAAGTTGCATAATGTTTGGCCAGTACCTGTGAAAAGATGCGCTACAACATAGAGATCGGAGACATTTTATATAGCGCTCGAAAATCTTCCTAGAATATCAGATATAATAAAAGATTGAGATACTTTGTTCGGATACTTCTAACAATCTTAAAACATATGGAAACCAATCACTGTAGCCATTTCAGCCTTTTTCCTTATCGTCGAAATATTCTCATATCACGTTTTAAAAGGAATTTTCTTCCTTTTTTCCTTTGCAGATCAATCGATAAAAACACATCGAATGCATCATCAAAGCATATCTATTTCTAATCGAATTAGAAAAGTCTCTACAGTGCATCCAAAAGATTAAGACAACTCAAAAAAATTTGAGAAGAAATCGGCGGTATATAAGCACCAAAAATGTACAATGCATATACATTATATTTGAGGTCTATTGAGATAAAATTGTACGAAAAGTTTTACACTGTTTTGTGGCATAGATAAATAAGTGATTTTAGCGTGCTCTGTAATTGATAAAGGTGCACAAATTTAATAACTAAAGATAAAAGTAAAAGGAGAAATCTTAATAGCAAACGAAAGTAAATGAAAAGATTGATAAAACCAATTTTTAGTACGTACATCTTTGAATGTAGAGGGAGAAAATTTGTTAAATGCATATATATTTTTAAAATTGAAAAATCAAATATTAAAAATGAAAAAAGAAAAGAAAACGAAATGCAAATAGTTCGGGGTTTTACAATCGTTACTATTGTAATTATTCATATATTGATGTGTAAAATGTGCGATGATAAGAAATAGAACATTTTCTCTTCGAAGTAGTAGTTTTTTGATATTTCTTATTGTTTGTGCAGTTGATAAACAATATTAATTGTCCTGTTAATCGAAGTAAAACAGAATAATATGTTAGTTCAACTAGAATCTATTTGGACATTGGAATGTTTCATTCAGATTTTTAATTTCACCGTCAACTTCTTGATATGTTTTCATTTGAAAAAGATGTGTAGTGATGTGTAAAAAGAGGAAGTTTCAAGACGAGTTTCCTGATAAGATAAAATGCAAATACATCAACATTTATTAATATATGTAGTATAACAATACATGAGCGTTTATTGAATAAGTTTTAAGGTTTTTGTTATTGAATATATTATATTACTTAAGCAAACTCGAAACAGTGTGTATAAAATGTGGAATTAAACAAAGTTTTAAATTTTTGTTACAACTTTCTGTAAATAAAGAAATCTTTAGAAACGATTGTGTCTTAATAATTCGAGCATACCGAGCATGCGAGCGTCCAGCCTTACACAATATGACAACTTGAAGATTATGTAAAGTAAGATCTATATGACTTTGCCAGGATTTATGTGAAACAATCGCAATATTTTTGGTTAAAAAGCGGCAAGTAAGCATAGTCATGCCATTAAACAAAAACTGCTTCGCGTTTTCAAGGCGTTAACGGAAACGAAGAATCTAATATTGGAATGCCGAAGAAGAAACGCTATTTTTGTTTATTTTTTGCATACATTTATTTCGGACTATTGATGCTCTCTTCCTCAGAAAACTGTTGAGATATCTTCTTATTAAAATGTAAAATGTCAATTCATTCTTCACAGTTATATCAATACTCTATTGGCATATTTCATATAGATTCAGATTAATCCAGACGAAACACGGGAAATATTCATCAAAAGGAAAGGATGATAAACAATGGCGCCAAAACATTTGATTGCAAGTCTTGACTGACCTGATGCAATAATTAAATTTAATGTAGTGTGGACAATGTTATCAGGTTGGGAATGCTAACGGATACGAGAGTGTAAAGCTTTTAGTTTGGATCAACTTCAAAGAAACATAACTGAACGCCACTTTTCCCTGCTTTTGGTTGTAAACTGATCCCCCGTCATTCTGTTTCTAATTCACTCTCACAATTCGAAGCTCGCGCATGCTATTGTTTGGTTAGGGTTTTGAAGTATTCGTTTCAAACCATGGGACTCTCGAGTCGATCAAATAGTTCTTACTACTGGTGCTCCTCATTTAAGAAATGAAACTTTTCAATTGCTACAACATTCTCTGGGCAAGCCTATTTCCGACTCTCATTGCAAACCAGTACAAAGTTGGAAGGAGGAGATATATGTGCGCTTTACTCCAGTATTATGTATTTACTCATAATTAAAGAAACAGTAGTGCAACACCTTCAGATTAACTATCAGTGTAGCGTGTAAAAATCATAATTTCACATTTTTGACATTGAAAAGAGCGAAACGCAAACATCAGAATGCAAAGTACATTTTCAAAAATTTGTATTTGAAACAAGCATACCTTCGAACGCATCAAGGAAACTTTGTGCCGCGAAGATCGCTGAAATAAATATCATCCACGCGATAAAATTTTCTTTGCAACGCGGCCCGCCCAACTTAAACTTTTGAAACTTCTATTCCGAAAACTCGTCTCTTTCCACTTCAGTTCATTAATATTAATAAGTTGGAAGTTCATTTGATTAATAAGTTGCAAGAAGTGTCGGGTTGTTAGGGACTCAGATATAGTGATGACTTTTTGAAAATTATATTGAAAACAAATTAGGTTTAATTCTTTATTTGTATTGAATGTATAACATTTTTCAAATTTTCTTTACAAGTATCACAGCAACATAGTCTAATACCATATTTTCATTAAAGTTCTTATTAATTTCGATTAATAACATTGATAAATTTACCATTATTAATCAGCTAGACAGATAACATCTTTTTTGTCAATTTTTCTTCGCGTTATTTGCCAATTTTTTTCATTCCACCTTTCGATATGAATGACCGATTCAAGGAGAAAAAAGGAATGATTCTATTTCTTATTACCCGGTAATAAAATCACGAAACGGTAATAATTACCGTTTCGTGATTTTATTGCGTGTATTGGCTTCTCCTGCACATAAGCTGGTAAAACTTTCATATTTTTAAGTTCACAAATACCGATTGCTCTGTTTCATCAAATAAAAGAGGGCGAGAGCTGGCTATCAACTGGATAATCCAAGAAACTGTTTTCAAAACATTCTGATTCACTACCTCTACCAGTCAGCTTACTTTAAACCAGAATAAATGGAATAGTAACGTCGAATTTAGTATGATGTTTAATGGGCAAGGCGACGTGTCCTCCGGGCATATCAACGGGCATTTGAAGCTATTTGAATCTCCTATCCTGCAGAATATATTGATTGGCTGCAGAATATATTGATTGGCAGCTGGTTCGAAGAGAATTTTCCAACGGCTGTCTCTGTATAGGTCTGATTAAAATCATTTGCTCAGGAGCGGAGTACCTAGGGGCGGCATTTATACCTTAACCTGTAGTCGAGATGAAATCTGTAGCCTGTATTGCATAATTTAACTGCTGTTTAGAAATAGAATATCTTATATTTTTCGTGCTGGCGTATCCTGAAATAAAATCGGAAGTGGCAGTGTATTACTTTTCTTTCAAACTTTGGAGGAAATTGAGCAACACTCGCTCAAGTAACCATAATCTAATATAAAATACTCAACTTACCCTTTCACTCAATCCATTTGCTGCTCATCAAGCATTTGGGCTTTATTTTGGAATGAAAGAATTACCACAATAAAAGAGTTAAAATCAAAAAATCTAAACTTTAGTGTTAGAACAATTACAGTACATGCAAACAACTAGCTTATATTCAGATGATTGTGATTCGGCAGAATTCCGACGATTCGCAGTGAAGCACTATTGCATACACAGCCGGGTTGGCAATATCAACGTGCAACACACCTTTGTTCACTTGCAGCACGCATACAACAGGACGCACCGAAATCCGAGGTCTATTTTAAGTGCTGATTCTATTGAAAATTTCATTTAGTTGACTTAGGACAGCTTGAATCGTGCGTCGCGTGTCAATCATGGAAAATTTGCTTGATGCAACTAGATCAATGTCAATCATGTCCAAGTTTGTAGAAATCTGTGAGTTCGGCACGAGTACCTTACCCAAGATACCATAGTATCCTACGATACATACCTTACGATACTGAAGTTCTGAAATATCCAAAGGACTTAATCTGTCCCAAAAGCCAGAACTAACAAGGTGAGTGGGTGATTTTCCCATGACCAAGATGATGCAGTCCATTTGCCCTCATTAATCGTGCGTTTCACTGTATCACAATTTCAATTTCATTTTAATTTATATTAAACTGTTTTACGCCTTTCCAAATAAAAGAAATAATGAATAACGCACTTAAAAACTCTTCACCACCGTGTTCAATGGTATAAAGATGTGTGATAAAGGATAAAGATTTGACAATGGTGAAGATTCCGAACATTGGCTGCTATAGAGAAGACTCTAAAGATGTCAAAAACCTCTTGGAAATATTTTATACATTATTTTTATATGAGGAAGCTCTGCGTAAGAAAGCTTAAGTGTTTGTTAAGGTCAGAGCAAAAGATTAAAAAAGATGCAGGTAAAAGTTAGAATTTCGTACTCTATGAACGAAATCCTTATGATTTTTTTTTCTATTTCTTTCGTCGGATCGTTTATTCTTTTGATGAGTGATTAACGTTATGGGTACCTTTCAGGTGGAAACTTGTTGATTTTTTATTGTATGAGATCCCTGTAATTTCTACTCAAGATCCTCAATTTTCTTTGCATATTCATCAGATGCATGAGCATCCAGATGCTCGTGTTCTGTGTATGTGTTATCGCTCCGACTGTTACTATGCTGAATAGTAAATATCTTAAATTAAAGTTGCTGGGAATTTATTTTTTTTAATTAATCTCTACGTTTGACCCTTTATTTTGCAAGCACACTTTTAAATGGAAAGTAGGAAATTTGGAAAATTGCTCGCCATGGTATTCGCGAAGAAATGAAAGCGATCATGAAAAATCGCTGCGATTTCTTACCGAATAATTTCCTTTGATTAATAATATTTATAAGGGTAGGTTAGTTGCCGTCTATAATTGATTAAGCTAGTCCTTCAAGAACCTCTTGTTGTCAATCAAGGATGACGTGGAAGTTATATTGGAAAAGTCAGTTTTCAAACGTTAAAAATGAGAGTAAATGTTGAGTGATAGATTAACTACTCACTTCTGTAGAAACAAAAACCAGTTTGGAACACACAATACCGCTTTGAATAGGATTGAATCCACGAAAATGGACTTTGCAATTGAATACTGGAATGTCGAAAAACTCAATAGACTTGGTGCTTGTAAAACTCAATGTGCTGGCAATCACGGAAATGAATTTGACGACGATGCATTTATGGTAGCGAGACTTACGTCATGAGCTCATAGATAGTATTTAAAAGTGATAAGAATGACATGATAAGGTGACATGAATTGTGACGTTGACTATCATGAATAAAACGAAAAAATCAGGTGTATATCAGTCACGTTGTTAGACATATTTGGATGAAGAGGCATGTCTATGAGAACCTCCAACGAACACTGTGATGAAAACAAGATCACGATGAGATAGTGTAAAAATATTTAACAATTCTTCGATCGACACAATGTCTTAAAAACATCAGATATAAGTCAACATTAAAAAAATCGCCTAGGATCAAGAGAAACGTTCTTCAAGCCTGGTAACAACAGGTTAGAATTTCATATTATCATTGAAGAAGGCCTTATCAATTTCATTTAACAACATCGACGACAATCCCTATACACAAAAAGGTGGCAAACTAAGATGAGAAAATTATATCCTATTTCATTGAACGACTCTGTATAATGAGGTATATACTAAGCTGCTTGGACGCCAAATCGTGGCTCACGCTTAAAATATCCTTGTGGCACAAATGTATCTACAATACTTTATAGTAGTAAGATCAACCAATAACCGACTGTTCACGGTCAAGCAAACCCTGGAGTTCAAGATGAATATTCATCAAATGATCGTCAACTTCAAACAAGCATATGACAGTTTTCATCGAACATGCTGTACCAAATCATAAAATTTGAATAAGCGAATAAGTGTCAGCTTGTGAGTAATGTCTTCAATTCGAATAAACATTAAACCGAAGTGAGTGCTTGCAGGAGTTTGTAGAAACAAGTGCTTTCGCTGCTTTAAATGACAGAAGTGTTCGCAAGTGGTATACAAAGTTCAAAACCAGTGAGATTGTCGGCGATGTCAAAGAAAATTGTGGATGACCAAAAGCGTGAAAGGATTCCGACTTGTAGGAAGGTTTGTGGCAAGTACAAGAATAACTTGCAATAATATTGACAGTAAATCACATCGTTCAAACTCATTGGGAACAACTCAGTTTCATATGAGCTTGATCCGAGCAATGATGAAAGTTTTAATTGTGTTATTCTACTTGAAAGACGGAAACATAAATTTTTCACATCTTACAGCCACTATTGATGAGAAATGGATTCACTGCATTGATCCAAAGAAGAGGAAATTATAGAGATCGTGAGGCAATGCTTTAACGGCGACAGCCAAGCCGAACGCTAATATAAATAATATAAAATAAGTACTTACTGCGTCCATTCCGTTTTCTAAGTGATGAAAAACTTATTCTTAGTCAATGTGTAATCTTTTCCATTATGCACATGCACTGCTGAAATCCTGCAAGTTTTTATATGATAACGATATTTTAATATAGAGTACATATTTTAGATTTCACTTGATATTTGACAGTCCTAAACTTTAAACGCCGTCTATAACTTAAATTGCTATTTGTCTGCTTCAAGCTTGCCAGTTTGAAGCCAATACCGGAGATCAAAACTTGTGAAACTGCTCGTATAGTCACAAGTTAGGGTCTCAGGGAATCAGCTAAACAAACATCAAATCTGCTCCTTGATGTACATGCACTGAATCTTTAGTACCGAAGCCACGGCTACGTTTATCCTTTCTTGAGCCTTCTCCTTTACAGGTGGCGAGTGATTGCCTGACAAAATAAGTTGGACAAGACATTTGCGAGGTGTTGGTTCGACTCACATTAACACAATTGTGTCCATTTGCACTAGGAGTGAGCTTAGCTCATTATTTTATATGCATGCGAGTTTCATGGCTTCGGCGGTGTCATTGACTGATTATGCTTAATGAATTGGTTATTACTTTCACTGATCGGTGGTGCGATGTAGGCACTGCACCACCTGTTTCGCACACTCACTCTGTTTGCGGAACGACACTCCAGTTGCACACACCTGGGATAACACCGTTCAGTCCACTGGTCGCAGGTCGCCTCAGCAGTGCTGTTGGCCAATCGACATGAATTATTCATGATGGCACTGCATTTAGATACATTTCTTATATAAATGCACTCGTTGCGCGTAATGATCCATTCTAAGTGGGAAGACACTTTCCGAAGACTGATAACGAAGGAGCTCACTAACAGTGCTTCCTTGCAAACACTCGAAGACGCGCTGGCTCAGCTGAGAAGAGGAGTTGCGAGACGAATTGAGAAATTGGCCAATCTTCGAGGTAGACACGGCTGATGGTACTGACTAGCATAAAAGCGATTCAAAGTAAGATATTATGCGCGAGGCATAGGTTGCAAAAAGGCTTTGACATTAAAGCTCATGCTTTCGGATTAACTGAAGTCTAGACGCAGTCACCGATCAGCTTCAGCCCAATTGCCGCTGGCTCTTCGCCACGCTCTGCTCGACGCTCGACTGGTGGACTCGCGAATCCGCCGATATCACGTCTGAAGACATAAGAGCAGCACAACTGTATCTTGCGGAGGCCACTAACCTCTAATCGAAATTCTGCGATGACCGGCTCAAAGTCTCGTTCAGCGCAAATATGGGCTAAATTCGACAATTTTGCAAACACTTCTCTCGTGCAAATTTCGTTTTCGTTTTCAATTTCAATTTAGCAATGCTGCCGCGGCCGCCGACTGCTATAATCGCGCGCCCATCGTTAGGCTGGAGTCGCTAGGCCCAAATCTTTTTCTTTTTCACTTCTTTCGCAAACGCGTGTTACTCGTATGTCTGCTGCAACTTGGCGAAATTTTCAGATACATAATGGACAGATACTTGCCTGGCGGAGTGAATAGACTCTGCAACACCTAACGCCAGGTTCATGTGCTGTAACAGCTCGCATCAGGAGAGTAAGCAGGCTCTTATCAGCAAACGGTTGTGTGTAAACGTTGTAGTTTTAGTAGCCAAATTCTTGCGCAGTTCCTCACGATGCCGATGAAGCTGTTCTGCGAGGAAAGCTAGCAGATCATATAGTATGATAATTTGACTACTATACAACCTACTACCTCACTTCGCAAGAAAGGAGGCGTTGGACATTGTTGGCTAATTTCTTTAGTAATACTGCTTATTTTATGTTGTGAAAAGTCCGTCTTGGGATACTTCTAAAAAAAATCAATTGCTCGGTATAAATTTATGATGAAGTAACTTGAAATTCAATTAAAAAATAAATAAAAAACAGCTGCATTCTAGTACACAAGAGGACGATTTTTATATGTTTAATATTATAATAATTACTTACGGAAACCAAAGGATCATAATGTTAAGTAATAGAGATTGCTTTAAAAGACTGTGAAACGGTAACATTGCGAACAGAACAAACCTATTGCAAATCAATAAAAAAAAAATGCACAAAAAGATCTCATTTGAGAATTAATGAATGTGGGGGAAAGTAAACACCGTTGAAAATTACAATTAGAAGTCAGTTGTTGGTTCGAAGACCGAGAATCTCGATAAGTTCGAGTTAGCGAAAAATTGCTGCTAAGTGAAATTCTTGTTCTTTTTCTTGTTCTGACTTGGCGTATGTTCTTTTTCTGACGGACAATAAACTTGACATATAGATCTCGAGATCTCGATACAAAAACGGACAAATCGAATTGCTGATAACAGTAGGTCCTAATGCCCAGCAGTCTGCAACCCCTGAAGAACTCCCACAACTAATTAAAAGAAGCAGATGCTGCGCTTGTTGAACAGCGAGGTTGCGACGAACTCATTGATAAACTAATGGAAAGGTCCAGTAAAAAAGCTTAACGGGGGAAAGAACTGGCAAACGGATAGAGCTCCATTTACAGAAGTACACATAGTTTTTCCGTCTGAAAAAGGTAACTTCTTCGATGACTACTATAGAACCAGAGTTCATTTTGATTGAAGAAGATGCTTCTGAAGAGGGACTACCCGAAAAATCAAATTCACTTTCCAAATTCAAAAAGCAATTCCCGTCTATCGTGAGCTCTTATTCTTCCGTGACTTTTAACGTAGTAAAAACTACCTCCTAAACGAAAATGCACCTCAAAAAGGAACAAGACACATTGGCATTCGTGAATAGTTTCCTCAATTATAAAGGTGAAGCAGTCATTTTAAAATCACCCGACAACGAAATTGATAATATGCTACATTTCAAAATGGTAATTACAGAACCTCTGGTAGAAATTTCAGGATAGCACAAGGGCGACCACGAAGCAGCATTCTTACTATCTCTTCAAACACCCTTCAACCCATGCTAGTAAATGCGAAATATTGAGAATTGTCCAATAGCAATAATATCAAAGGATAAGTTCGATCATTATTCTGAATTTAATGAAGCAATGAAGGCGCACACATGATGGATGTAATAAACTCATTTTCGGTACTTTCTGCTTTACAAAAGCGCGTCGCTCCCTTTCAGCTATTGAATTCAATTTAGTTTGTAAATAAACAATGAATGCAAAACGAATCGTTATGTTTTGTTCCATTCGATAATTGGAAGATATAGTATACTGGCAATGACGTTGTTGACTGACAATAATGCGGACCGTGATTCTTGCTGATGATACGTTTCACAGTAAAGTTTAATACGCCCATGTAATCGGGAACATTGGAACATACAAACAAAACACATTCCATTGACAAGCACTATTTGGGACAAAATCTTCGGCTGGCTAAAACACTTCTACAAAAATCCAAAGACATACCACACCCGAAAAGCACTGGATCAAATCATACTACTCTGGTTCCATAAACGACCAACCTATTAATAAGAACATTTGGGATTGACAAACTCAAATTCAGAGACCCAGTGACGCTGACATTCAGTCTCACTCGACATCTCAATCGTTATACTAGATTTTTTACCTTTTGCTGAAAGGATTAGACATATTATTTTGAATAAATGTAGGTTATGATGTTTTGCACTTGTTGTAGATTCACTCATTCCTTTTCGGTCGGACATGGTTGGCATAAGCCCAAAGGTAGCATTTCAGTAAATTACCGCACAAGCGTATGTAAATTTTAGGATTAGGCGGTTTTGTTGCATTGTACGACTATAACATGTTTTAGCTCACAAAGTCGAAGTCATTTCATGAGTCCCTGAAATGTCTCCCGCTTGTAAATATTTAAAGGAAATGGAGTCGATAATGGAAAAAAATGATATTTTATTGTTGTATGTATATTTGATTAATAGTTTTGAGTACAGGAGCCGTATAAGGTGAAAAATATTGTTTACATATTATTGATTATGATTAAATATTCAACATGCTTGCCTGCAGATAGGTATAAATTGAACTCGTTACTCTCCTCTACTTTACTAAAAATAACTTGAACACAATTAAAGACATATCCGTGAAACGGATACTTTACTCAAAGACTAGTAAAGTAATTTTCCATTTTCATTTTTGAATCGACCTTTCTTCAACTAATGATTGGCGCCACCAATACACTGAAAAATCGAGCAAAAATGAATATTTTATCAAAGTCAAATCTTTTCCATCAAGTATGGCACGTGTCTTATACATATTTGGAATGCATTTAGGATAGTGATTTATACATATTCAAATGACTTAGCATTAAAGTGTATAGGGACGTTTATATCTACCTCAGCTACCTCACTATTGTCATTATTAGTCATTATGGACGATTGGTACCCATGGCTGAATGAAGTCCCAAAAATGTTGAATAGCAACATAAATAGTTTCAGCATGTGAGTTTGAAGATTGATATGTTTGTTTTGATATTTATTCAATTTATTCAGAAAAGAAACATCAATGGTACGATTGATGATGGTCCTCTCAATATAATTTCAACTTTTAAAGAAGAACCCAAAAAGTTTGCTCGAATTCTAACTTTAATGACAGTTTGATTCGAACATTTACTTACAATGCAATTTCTCCATCCTTTTCCAAGCTAATCCTTACTTTTTACTTGACAACTAAAAACAACATTAGACGTGTTAGGTAACATATTCAGATACTGTTTAAATACTACGCACAGTTTTGATGCATTTACAAACATATATAAATTAATAATAATCGTGCTTTTCCCACACCCTGCTTTTTATTTTTGATTTCAATAAATTTTCCAATATGTGTGATTTTGCCAAATCTAACGGCGAAAATCGTTGTCTGTAGCGCAACTCATACCCTATAGAGTCTGCAAATCAATTTACATATCATTATTCATGCAAATGTGGAGGAAAGAAAGTTTATTGAGCTTGTGTTTTGTAGCCGGCTCTGTTGGCTCAAGATCAAATTCACATGCATCGGATGGATTAGTTGTTGGCAAAATTTGTTATTTAAATATATTTAGTGTTCGTTTTCGTCAAACTTTAATGCACAACATGCAAATGAAATAACATTCATATGTTATAGATCTATGTTATATTTAACAAAGGCAAGTGCGCGTGGGAGAGATCTATCGATAACATACATCAAGTAAAGCTGGTTCTACACTAAAAATTGTGAGCTTAAAACAAAGCCAGTAGGTATATCTTTTGACATAATCTAGATCCTGAGCCATACACGAAGTGCTGGCTATTCGTTGGGGACACACATACACATACGAGTAAATAGAAATGAAGTTATACTTAAGAAGAGGTGAGTGAGTGAGAGAGGTGATGATGTCATACTTAATGGAGAGAGATGACATACATGGAGAGGACGACTCGAATCGCGGAAGGACTAAGCATGGATCCTCCGCGAATATACAAACAAACAAGATAACGCACCGACTAATTTTAAATTATGGTTCAAATGATTTCTAGCCAGCAGGCGGTATCTGTTAAATGGGTTTAGCACTTAGAAGATCGTCCTCGAGTTAAATCTTATCTTCAGTACTGCATTACCTAATTCGCGCAATCAGCCGTCATACCATACGAATACCGATTTTTGATAGTGATCCTTTGGTCTTCATCAGCGACTCTGCATGAGCCTGCAACTGTCGTTCAACTTTTAAACACTGTTTCCAAATTTAGTAGGGTGAATACCGATTTGAAAATTTTTTACAATTATCATAAGTGACCAAAGTTTTTTTTGACTATTTTGACTTTCTACCATCTATAACTGTCTGACTTTCACTATGAAGTTGGAAAATTAGTCGAGAAAGTTTATTCGGCAATCAGGTACATTATTTGTAATTGTAATTCATCTTCATAATATTTTTGTGCTAGAAATAAACAGAAATACAATCGCTGATGAAGACCGAACGATCACGGTCGGAAATCGATTCCGCAAGGTAAATAAAAAAACATAAAATTAATCAGGTACATTTGACGCAGGAAAAAAGTATTCAAAATTTTCGAAATAGATACATACTCGCCGTAAATTGAATAAATATTGACTTCCGCAACTTCCGTTAACTGGTGGACTTAGGAAAATCTCCGGCTTATGTTGTCAACATTGACAGATACCCATAAGTCCGTTCTTGTGACCATAGTCCAGCACAAGTTCGGATCTACGGGTTTCTGTAAATGGCTGCTGGCGCGATTCTGGTCCATAGGTGGAACCACAACCTTCAGCAAAATATTGAAATAATCCTGTATTTCTATAAACACAAAAAGAAATAGATTTTTCATGAATTGAAATTGTAATTAACACAAATGAAATCTGATTATAATGGGTTACAATATTAAATAAAATTTATTTTATTAATAATTTTTAAACCTTTTCACCCACCGTGTTCACCTTTTGTGTTATGCTTGCACATACAATCATAAAGCTTTTATGGCAAAATTTTCTACTTGAATGAAATGTTGCATTATTTAAACATACAACATTTTAGAAGCTCAATTTTCATATTTCACTAAATAATGTGCACTATGTTTTAATAATTCTATTTGTTGCAATTTTGTTTGAATGAAGAAAACGTGAAGGCGTTTATTATTTTTCTGACAGAAACCTTTCAAATTCACATTTCAAGCGGTGTCGGAGGTGGAATTTTACTGTGAATTATCAGAAAAATTTCAGGCACGTTGAAGACCCGAAGGTGGCCTGAAAATCAAAAAGCTGAAGGGTGAGGACAGTTTGCAGATGGAAGAATATTTGCTGTTCGTTTGATTTATACTCTGACGACAAGGGTGCGTGTAATGCAAATACATATAAGGCTAACGTTAAAAAATTGTTCGATTGATGTTTAGGATCCAAAGAAATTGAATTTAATAGCACAGCTGTGAAATGTAATGGCATTCCAGAAAAAATAATGCAAAGTATAACAGGCAGCAGTTAGTGGTGACAAATATCAAAATAAATTTTATTAGATATTAATAAAACTTAAAATTTACATTATTTTC
Source organism: Stratiomys singularior (assembly GCA_954870665.1). Lineage (NCBI taxonomy): Eukaryota > Metazoa > Arthropoda > Insecta > Diptera > Stratiomyidae > Stratiomys > Stratiomys singularior. The sequence continues at coordinate 2,519,070 of OX940881.1, read as the reverse complement.
ACATAAATGTTTAGATTCTTTTTTCTTTGCAGTATAGCATCATACCAAACGTTACTTTTCCCCCTGAATCTTCAACTTCGTCACTTTAACTGTATAGATACATGATATAATTTGATATTTCTACACATCATCGATTGGAAGTGTTTTCTAATGCTAACCTGAATTTAAATAAAATAAACTCTGGCAATGATATTGTGTTCGTAGCTTCGACAGTTTATAGTCAATGAATTGAATAATTTATTGAATATTGCGCCCTTTGATAAGAAATTATTTTTTCAATGTTGCAGGTATGCTTGTATATTTTTGTTTGCAGCACCGTAGTGCCTAACGTAGGCTTGCCTGATACGGCAAAGTGGTTCCCCCCTAAACTTGCGGCTTACCCTGTTTTATATAAATTTATGATTTCTAAATATAAAAGCTTTCCATACCCTTAATGTCAATTCGAAAAACTGCCTTGCTGCGTTTACCCACTAAATACCTCCCCTGTCTATTTGACAACCTAGCCTGTAACCGTTTGACATTGATATGCTTTAGGATTAGGCCTCGTTTTCGTGTGCATAGAAGCGCCTTCTCGTGTGAGAAGGGTGGGAGATGAATGAAACATGTTCACCCTCGACGTCACCTCACGTTCAAGTATGCCTTCTTTTAATTTCAGGACAGCCCCCACAAAATGTGTTGAACGCTAAGCACCTGTTTGATTATAATTCCCGGGGAGAACTCTTCAATTTAACTGAAGACGTCACCATGCGCTTATTCTATATTATGCAGGTTAGCGACACTTATATCTGTACAAGCACGCAATTGAAAGACTTGGACCTGTCAATCAGTGTAAGCAGCTAAGACCGAAAAATCCATGTCTCCGCATAAGTTGGTTCAGCTGGAAATCAGTCTCACCATGACTTCATTTATTTTTCGGCATCAACTCTGGGTTCAAACGTGCAGTTCATCTTCCCTTTGCTTAGGCTCCCAGTATCGTTGAAAACTGCTGAGAGAGCGTTATCTCTTCTCTTTGGCGATCAACAAAGCGACCTATATTTTTTGTTATCATCAATAATTCCGCTGAGTCTGGGATGGTTCACTACGATTTGCAGTCCCGCTTGCTTTACAACTGCGCTAACTTCTTTCGTTGCAACTTCTTGCTGGAATGTCAACCCATAGTTCTGACTCGCCGAGTAGTAAAGACTCGTAGTTATCACAGGTCACTTTTTTGAAGAAGTTAGTCCCCCTGTGTTGTTTATCAGTCATGTGAACTACATTAGCGGCAGTCCACCGTTCAGAAAATCACTTTTTGCTGTTCTTATAGTCATACATATAGTACATATAGCCGATTCCACCATCATCTTCTAGTGTATTAATAATCCCAGGGGATTTCCAGATTCAATAAGTAGTTTCTCTCTCTCTACTCTACTCTCTACTCTGCTCTCTAAGTACTCTCTGCTTTGACTTGATGACTTGACTTGATGCTTTGACTTGACTTCGGATTTTCGCAGAGCCGTCTGAGCTGCTCAGCAGTCGTTCAGCCTCCTGATCGCTGTACTTTCGCGACAAACGTCGCAAATTCATCCCCATAGCCGGTCAAGCTGATCCATACGGCACCTCAAGCTTCAGTCAGAATTTGTCTTTGGGGTTCACTCAAATATTTCGGTCCATCTCTAATTGATTCTTATTCTTCACAAAAAAAACCAAGACAAATGAAATGAATCAAGCAGAGTTTTTCTTGCTATTGCACAGTGCCATTTTAATTTTTATATAAAAATGCGAGCCACAAGATATGATTAACTTTTATATATAAAATACACAGCGGTTCCTCCATCAAAAACAAAATACCAAATAGAGTGATTTCTGCTGCATAACAAAGAAGTAGATTGTTTTAACTAATAATTGTATTGCATCAAGAACGCTAACATATGATTTTCGCAAACTTTTGAACCATTGGCTAAAGTTTTCGCCATCTTTTATATTATTGTTCGCATTTATACTGTCGCATAATATAAACGTGAAACTTGGTTTCATTTTAAAGTGATTCATGTTTTTCAGGAGGATATCAAGCGTATATCCCTGGAATGACTTCAGAAGGACTGCGGCGACAAAATTGCGATACTCGCTAGTGGACATTCTGTGTGGCTTATGTCTGAACGGCGCGATACAGAATACGGTTGCATTACAATTACCCTTAGAATTACACCAACAGCTCCGACCGAAGCGATGCTCAACCCGATGTCAATCAACGGATATATCTCAAGACTTTGATTACAATGCGTTAAAATTCCCGAATAATCTTGAATAAATTGAGAGAATGGCACCATCGAGCAGGAAGAAAGTGGTTAGAATTCTACGAAAAACGGATCCAAAGATGTCAGGGTCAACAAAATAAACCCAGATGGTGAAAAACGAAATAGGGTGCTGGAGCCCAGAGTCTCCCTCTACAGCTATCCACAATGAAACCGAAGCTAAAAGTTAGAGGGTATCACCACAGTATTTCAGTTGCATATGCTTGCTTTTGAGGCTGCCATAGAAGCATCAATGAGCAAACTGAGCGGCAAGCAGCACTGTAAGGTCTTCTCTCTGGCCACGTAACTTCGCAGATAGTGCAGGAGGATACGAACTGAAAACTGCAGCTAGCAGAAGGGCGGTCAGTGTAACGTTGGTTCCGCACGAAGAAGTGTAGAGAGAAAAACAGTATTGAATAAATCGCAACAGCTGTGTAAGCCATCCAAATCGCCGTAAAAGGGGACGGTTTCAAAGTGCCGCTGCCAACAGTGAAATAGGACATAGGCGAAACACTTTGCGAGAAGACAGAAACGGGTGACAACAATGAATGCATGGTAGCCCGGCACGTCAGATGCGCCCGGATGAAACAAGACTAAGAAAATTTGAAGGGAGAAGCAGGAATGAATTATGAGATGCAATGTTGACGTGCCAAATCTTCTGTATCAGGACACCAAACGCACAGGGATATCAAACCGGCTCATCGTCCTTGCTTGATAGCGAATAAGAGGTGAAGATTATCGGTAAAAAGAAACAAACAGTCTATTGAAACTATTGAAACACGTGGCTTTCGAATGGGGCGTCGTCTGCATTGCCACGTGGTATCCAGCCTAATTTTTAACATTTATTAATATGTTAATGTTGCCTATAAATATTGAATAAGAACCTTAGGGCCATAACCATTGGTAGAGCATCATATCGCCGGATGTGGCAGCATAAGCTAAAACGAAAATCACGAGCCAACTTTCAGCTCCAGGCATAGGTACAATTAAAAAAAGGATAATCGTTTGGGGTTTCATGTTAACGTTATCATGCAAAAATCTTAAATGTTGTGCAATAATTACCAGCGAAGAAAAACTACTCAATTTAAGTCACTTGGAAATCATTAACAATAATCAAAGAATCATTAAAGAAGCTTTATTCAAATAACTAGAAGGAATTGGGGCAGACCCTTCAATTTTATTCCCATTAATTGACCGAGATTGATTGCAGGTCAGATTGAATTTTCATCATTTGCATTACATCCCGCGCATGTCACCGTTATGAATCTTACTCACTGATCAAACATTCAGTAATCTAATAATTTCGTAGACTTGTCGAAACGCATGTTTTTACCAAAATGACAAGAAAAGGGCCGCGATATTAAGAATTCTACTCCAAATGCCCATGAAAATTGACAAAGAACTGGGTATTTATTGAAGGAAAGTGGCTTGGAGCAGGTCACAGAGAGCGTCTGCGGTTCTGTACATTCCGTTAAAATTCGCGTTCTCAAAATGGCTGCAATTTTACATATGCTAATATCAAAATGGGTCGCAACGACAAACATCAAACTAGCCACCTTTAATTGAAGCAAACCCCTGCTCAACGCAACAAACCAACACCATGCAATAAACGGTTTTTACATTTGTTACCGTTGACACAATAAACGCGCAACTTTCTTCCTATTTCTCTAGTTAAGCGTTCGTTAAAAACTCACCGTTAATGCTAAGTTACAACTGCAATTACTCAATGCCACGCCATACCACCTTTACCTCGCGCGCACAAACACACACGCGCAAAGCACACATGCATACACATAACCGCACTACTCGTCGCATCAAAATCCCACGGCCAACAGCATGCAAAGAAAATGTAATCGAATGCATTTCGAACCGCATCGCCAGTCCAGGGAAATTGCTGAATTGGAAGCTACCACCCACCAACGAAAAAATGGCCAACTCCAATTAACACCCATTCCATTTTATTTCGGAAGGGTCATTGTATCCTACAAACTCGCAATTTCATTGGCTGTGCCATGCTTTGCAAGGGCAAATGCTTTGACTCCGCCTATCCGAAAAATTCTACATAGGGTCATATCTAAACATGGCGGCTGCGAGCTGAGCAGCAGAACCACTCCGAGGTCGCAGCTGGGAAGTTTGTGTACCCGCCTGCGTTACTTCTGTGCCTTGCTGTGACATTAAATCGTAGTTGGACAAGCTGGCGCGAGTGAAAAAATTGGAAATTACGAAGGAAAAGACAAGGAAAGTTTCGTTTGCAGAAGCCAGGACGCACACCGCGACTATTTTTCTTTATTCTTATTTAGTGTCACTACGAAATCATGTCGTCGCTGTAAGCAGTAAGGGTGAAAATATTGGGAGAATAACGCGGCAAAGTCATCAAGCTTTCCATCTCCTTCGAGTCTAAGAGAGTTTAGAGCTTTCGACGTGCTGTACTGTATGTCAACGTATGTTGACGCTTCTAAATAATTGCAATATTTAAAAAAAGCTTTTTTTAAAAATGCTAAAAGCTTATTTTAAGTGCGAGTTTTATTTATTAACGAGCGAGTGTTCTTGGTTCTTCGAAGGTCCGAAGCAGTTCTCTCATTGTTCATTCTCATTGTTCGCTTGCATGTAATCAACTAAATCAAAATAATATATATAAATAAAAGTAATACAATATAATTCGATCGACAGCTCAGAAAAAAACATAATCAATGGACGCAAAACAAAAAAGCTGACCGTTGCATTCGCGCATTCCGCTCATGGTCGCTGTTCAGGCCATCGGACGCCCACAGCTGTAATTGTGTCGTGCATCATGCAGCCTGGCGCCTCGCGCCACCATCTCTTCACCCAAACAGCACGAGAAACTCCTGCCCGCGCACTGACTTTTTGCATCCAGCTCAGCTTGCAAGGAGATTATTGACCTTTGAAATTGCAGAAATTGCAGCGCGGAACGAACCAGAGTTCAAGACGATGACGTGGAACGGTCGCTAGTTAAAATGGGAAGCAAAGCATACAAAGGAGAAAAGCAAAAACGAAAACGCTTAGTGCGCCGCACTCGCCCGGGCCCACTCCTTCCAAGCCCAATGGGGCATTCCAAGCTTTAGATTTAACTCGATGCAGCCCGATCCGGTCCGCTTGGAACCCTTGATTGTCCGATTGCATGCAAATTACCCTTGGCCGCACTCGTCCTGCTCACCTACTAATTTCACCACCGCCCCATTCCCTCCCCATCGCACTGCTTTTCCAAAGTGCATCGTCATCGCTGACTGTGCCGATGTCGTCAGAACCCGAGCGAATGCAGTGAGAATTCAAGCTGCAACTGCACTCGATTCCGACCGAGCCGCGACGGGCTCGTGACTTTGAAAATAAAAATGAATAAAAATGCAAAAACTTGCATATACCGAGTGAATGTATTTGTGCATCGCGGATTGCAGTTGCATTGCAATCGTTCCGTCGCTCGCTAATCGGAGAAAGATAGATTAGATTGCTGCTGGTGAAAGCGGCTGCATGTTCTGTTCGTGGAACGGCACGACGACGGCGGTTTTCGTGCTGGTATCTGGGTGATTCCGGTTCGCATACCGTTTTGAATGGGCCATCGACCGTTTTATTTAGCTGCTCCGAGATGTAGGACCCAGTGAACAACGAAAAGTTTTGATAGTGCTTAGTTCTAATCATTTCCGGAAAGGCCTTTAAAATGATCGATTACCAGAACAGAAAACGGAACATTCTGCAAAGAAACCCGAAGCAATTTGCAACAAATGAGTGGAAAGCAATGAAATAAACTTCTTCACACAGAGCAAATACCAGTTGTGCACGCAGTTAGAGAAAAAAGTCCACTTTGAATCAATGGAAAATTTTATGGAGGAGCACACATACCTATAGGTACTCTGGATGATGCCATAAAATGCCGAGTACTTACACAGATTACAAATATGCTTGCAATGAGCATAATTTACCCATTCAGTGCATGATAAATCGTTTTGACTTTCATTCGTCATTCACGACGATAAACCTATCTCTGCGTGGAAATCATCTGTTAGAAATTCAGTCATTCTAAATTCTTGACAAACAATCTGCGGCCTTTGAACTAGTTCATGTCGTCTCGTTAGAATTTTATTTAATCCTTAGCAGTTCGTGCAATCATCATCACATACGAGATGGATTTAATTGATGAAAGAGACCTTTTGCTTATTTTATTCTTGCTAACCAATCGAAAATCTAGTTTTCCTATAAAATTAAAAGCTTTCAAAATTACTTCTCCAGTAACATTTTTTAAGGAACTCCCAGTCACAGACATACCAGCATTATTTTATATTGTATTCACCGCTGGTGTTGAAATTCGCTTAAGTCAGTTTGATCTAGTTCATGGTTTGAACCAATTCATGAACTGGTTCTCATTTAGAATATTTGGATTTAGGCACAAGAGAAGATACTTTCGGCGATCCTAGGTAGAAGCTGTTAAAACTTTAATGTATTTAATCGGCTTGCTTATAAAACCACTGCTGTAAAGCAAGATCTTGCAACTGTACATTGCAACCTGGAACGAGTTCTTGAAGAGTCTAAGACCGCGGGATCGCGGGCCTTAGTGTGTATCCGAACCTCCTCACTTCGGCTCAAAAGTACAAGAGAAGGTGATTTGGAATGTGAAGATGTAGTGAGTCTAACTGAGTGTCATGTCGATAATTTAAACATATTAAAGATAAGAAGACATCTAGCGGCAAATGAATGCCACCAACTCGGCTGATTTTTCTGTTCCTTGTAAGGCCAAGATCCATAGCAGGCACAGAAAAACCGTCATCGACAACGAAAACATCGCTAAATTAATCAAAATACGGCAGTAACAGAGTAGTTTGGCATAAGCACACTGTTGGAAAAACAGATTTGAGTTGCAAATTGGTAGGCGTTTTAGTAGCTGTGCAAGGAGGATTTGAACCACACTTATGCGCGACACACTTGTATCGTCCCTGTAGATGAAACCTGGCTTTGGCAGATTGATCCAGAATTGAAAGGAAAATCCCCTCTGTGGATACAAAGGAAAATGGAAATAAAAAAATACCATCTGAAAAGAGATAGAGATAAAGGAGCACGAACCATAGAGTCCCCTAAAATAAATTAAAAAAAAAATTAAATAGGCATTAATAATCCAGAATATAAAGGCTCGCTTGTGCATTCGAACAAGGGCGTTTTAAATTGACAGACTCACACAAACAACACATCAAGATAGTATACCGATCTGTGGGTGAAACAAAAAAGATGGTGAAGGGCGGGAACGCTCCGAAAACAAACGATAAAAATCCATTCCCTTTGCCAAAATGATTTCGAAGACATCCTGGGGGATCAACTGGAAACTGCTAAGTAGCATCAGCGGAACAACGAGCATAATGTAGACTTCGGTACAGTAATGAGTTGTCGGATATTTATAACGACTCACTTGCATCCCTATAGGTAAAAAAGTCAAATATTCGATGTCTAATTTTGTTCGATAACGGAAAAATTGTTCCCAACAATGGTACTAAACAATCTAGAGTTGCATTGGTTGTTGTTATTTTGCAGCCCTCAGTTGAAAGAAATATCTTCTATGGCAGTAAAAGCAAGGTCTCTAATTTTCCTCACTGAATTGGAAATTGGATCAGTGTCGGTTTTCTTGTTGTTTCCTTAATTTTTCTGTTTTTGGGATATCTGTCAACGAAATGGTCAACCACCACTTTTTAACGCCATATGCAACCGTTGCCAATGTAGATGACTGAATGAAGGCTCTGCCAAAAAATCTCTGTTGTTTTCCACACAGTAGCAACTATCCCTGGATTTCAATGGAGCCAGGCTGTGATTGATTCATTGTACTATGCGCTAAATTGCCTGATGAGTCGTTTGCAGGAGGGACAACAAAGAATACTGATCTTGTTAAAAACAGGCATTGGTCGTAAGATTAAGGTTTTCTAAAACGATGTTTTAGTTATCTTACAAATAGCACACGCCGATCATCGAGTGCTCCGAAAAATTTAACAAACGTCTCAAACTAGCCAACAAGTAATTTATCTGTTCTTTGCAGGCACTGGTCCACTGTATCAAGCTCTAGAAACAGGATCACGTCTAGTGAAAGTATAGGCTCCTCATAAAAATTGTATGGAAAATTAAGGAGATGTTTAAAAGCTTGGGTTTTAAATGCAGCGGGACGTGTAACTGTTTTTTTTTTGTCTGCTTTTAATATTGGTAACTCTGGGTGTCTGTTTTTAACCTCAATCTGTGTCTGGGTGACTGTTTTTAACCTCAATCTGTGTACTCAAATCTTTGACGTTTCTTTTCTTTAGAGTTAAAGGCAAATTATTTGAAATTTTTATACTCTCAGTGTATTCCAAAACCTTCAAATCATTTGTTGTAAAACAGTGTGGTCCATATCTAACATATATAACATATATAACATCTCGCACAACTCGAGAAGCCCAAAAAACGAACAACTTGTTTTTTGGGCTTCTCGAGTTGTGCGAGATGTTTCAACTTGTTTTTCATGGTTTGTTAGCGGAACTTTTGTTTCACCATCATTGTTTCTAAACAAGATAAAATTTATTACTTTCAAAAACAACAAAGTCCACAATCGTTTAGGAAATGCTTGATACTGCAAATAAGACCTACCATAAGCTCGAATATTTTCCAGGGGCTACATACGGTACCGCTTGCCCTTTCATGCATAATCGAATGAAATATCATATCGTTAAAAAACCAATGCACGAATAACGAATACGAATAACTTCTTACGTGCTTCTCAGTATTTGCATCAGCGAAGTATATTACGAATAGTTCCAAAATATATTTCTCGACGAATATGCGGGAATATGTTGCGACAATCGTGCCAAGAGTGATAAATCTGTCTAAAGAATATCATCCCCTATGTAAATTTTATTCATTCTTCACGCATGTTGGAACTATTGTTTATTCCTCTCTAATCAATGTGACTTTATACCTAATAGTGCGAAGGTCAAACGTTGGTTTAGACTGGTGCCTGGGCATATCGATGGAACAACCTGTGCTTCAAAATAAACAACGTGTGACGATCATTTAATAATAATTGCAGCTTCTTCCTGCTGATTGTATTCCAGCCGCATGTCGTTATACCTCCAACAGTGCAAGTCACTTCACACTCCTTGCAAAGTACACCTACGAAAGGTTTTGCTTCCACTCACTGAATGCACTTTAAAGCTTATTGCATAGATAGAACAACGGTAGAGCTTATGTTGTAGAATCAAGTTAAAATAGCGCAAACGGCTTGTTGAACGCCTAATAACGAAAAGATATGCTAGCAAAATTGGTCAGCTCGATATTGGATTGCACTCTCGTATTTTCGATTCTGAAGTGCAGCGCACAGACCTGAGATATTTTGGAGAAAGGGCATTGTCGAAATGTTTGTAATCAAGGCGACTTGAGGGGTTTTCGCATTTTTCCGCATTCACTTCTTTATCCCTGCCTGAACTCAAAATAGCTCATCACTGCTTTTAATGATTTATTTCTGGCAGCTTTAACCGCCAACACTCATTGCATTTGTGCATTCCTGTTGAACACTGCATCGCAAATATGTGTTTTCCAGCTCTGGCGATTAGCACAATTGCATTTTGCAAGGGAAATTGTTCTTGGTTGATATGTCTCCATATGAACCGTATTCTCCATGTCTAATTGAATATTCTACGGACTTACATTCAACATCTGTTGATAAAAGCGTCCATGATTTTCTCTACAGAACTTTAGAAACCGAAACCATACACAAATCAGAACCAGAACATGAGCATTCTGACAAATACAGTTATGTAGAAGGTCCTTGATCAGCTGTTCCTAATACAACTCTACGAAATTCCGCTCGCCGGCTTAGTGATCAGCTATGCAAACATGAGAGTTGATTAAAAACGAGTCTGAAGAGTGTTTAGATAGTCTTCGAGATGTTACCCTAGGTAGCAGAGTGATTTTTAATATGTTACTCAATGTTTATTGAATACAAATCCTCTAATGTTGAAGTCACAATAAATGTCTGAGGGTTGAACGCACTCTACAATAATAATCTTAAAACCTATCAAAACAAGATTCCACAGTCAAAAAACATTTTTTCCGTTTCGTCGCTTTAAGTTGTTAGTTAGGCTTTTCCTTTCCTACGTCGTCGCGGTTCGACTCTTTAGATCAACCCTGTGCTCGCACTGAAGATGAAATGGCACAGAGCGAAGTTTCATCAGTGAAAGGTTGATGTGAAAGGTAAAGTGCAACAAGGATTGAGGGATTGGTCAAGTAAAGCTTTCTGTGGTAGCCCATGCGTTTCTCCATTTTCGCAGGAGTCTGTAGACATAATGTTGTCATAATAAGCGAAAAGAAATCATTCATACAAAGGATATCAAGATACCACTCAAATTAAGGACAAAATGAAAAAAACTTCTTCGCCCATGCAAACACAGCCAGAGAATTTTCAACTTCATCTGTTGAATTATACGCACGGGCGTGATATCACTTGCAACTAAAAATTTACTAAGCTAAATAGAGATTTGAATTGTTACTTGCTTGAGGCAGAGCAAATATTTCGGGTGATCCGGTCTCAAATAGGAAAACCAACGGGTTAATAACTAAATAAGTAATCAGAGCGATCATTTCCGGAATGAATAATGTAAACCATTCTTTCTCTGAATCTGAAACAAGGTGGGAAGGACCTTTTAAGGACGACCGAGTATGTTGCGTTGGAATTCTAGTTTCAGGATAGCTGAACGATTGCATATAACCCAGGATTCCAGGATCGCAAAATTCCTAATTTATGCCCAGGTGCGTTATGTTCGTTAATCTTCGTAGAAACGGATTTCACGCCTTATACCGTGTTCGTTGGCATTTTGAGGTTTTGGCGTTGGCACTTTGAAACCTTGAAAATTGTCGTTTCTTAGCACACGACGTATTATTTAACCGTGAAACTCATTAACTACTTCAACTGCCAACGTAGCAGCCGATAACTTCCCTTTCCTTTAATAACAGTCAATCGTTCGTCAGACTCAACCTGGATTTTATTTGGTGGCCATTTTTTGCAATTCTGTTGATAAGCTCATATTCATTTGAAATTCGCCTTTTTCTAAATAAATGATCAATTGAACTTTTTTCGCTGCTCAAGTGATTGATGTCTTGTGCCGCACAAAAACAATCATAGCCAAAAAAATCAAATGTAAAGTCGGCACTTTTCACGCTAGGGTGCAAACGACAAACTTCATCAAATAAGCTGAGAATAATACCATGCAGGTGCTTTGCTTTATTCCAGCTAACGATACATTTGAGACATTTTTCTTACTTTCATGTGTGCTCCGAATTTTACATAGTCATAGGACATATAGGCGCCCAAGGACTCTTAAATTATACATATTTACAAAAAGATTACAGTTTCTTGGTTTTTATTGAAATGCATTAAATAAGCTGTGAGCAGGTATATGTATTGTATTGAAGTCTGGACTTTAATTACCTTTCTTTTGATAGTGTGCTAGTGTTCAGTGTGAAAGTTACTTTCTCGTTGCAGCGAACACGGAAAACCCTCCTCCAGCATAAATTCTTTACCGTCGCGTCACGCAGTCAAATGAATTGAAATGTGTAGCTCCACTCATAAGTTCCTCGCAAAAACAAATGGAATTCCATTGTACTCATCCCGACGTGCACATGCATACGCGACTATGCGTAGGCAACTCATTCAGTACTTGCAAGCTGATAATGTTCCGCACCATTTACGAAAATATAATAAGTCCAAGTTCCACGTGTGTAATTATTTTGCAAAGTGGCATGTTGCAACCACCACTCTGCGGCCGCACCACCACATCCATGCAATGCGAAGTGCACATGCACAGTCGCCGATATAAATAACAGAGCATGAACGCTGGCGGAGGGGTTTTGTTGCTCCCTTTCGCGGCCGTTCTTTTTTTACCTTGTTCATTACTCATGTGTGTTTTGCACATGTATCTATACTGCATACGCGCTGTATCTATAGCGGCGAATACTTATGTTGAGCGCAACATAATGCGGGAATAAGTCGAGCACAATGCACCAACCAAAACGAGCCCTGAAAGAACGAGCGGGCGAGTCGGCCGCCAGAAACCGGGACAGGAAAGACCCACATCCAAAACACATACGAGCGGGAAGCGTGCATCGGCACCGGCTTAGCATAGGAACAGGCAGACAACTGGAGCGTACAATGCTCAGCTCAAGCGAACGTCGAATGTTGCACGGATCAACCTGGCTGCGCCTGGACGTCGTCATCGAGCCACTTACAAAATATTTACGTCCAAATCTCCTTTTTCGCAAGTCGATGACCCCGTTATTGTGCTCGTCACCGTGTTTTTGTTTCTTCCCTAATCGCTTTTCTTGCAAGCCCCTGGCTTCCTTGCTACCCGGCCCCGTTGCATCTTCCCATCATGAATGCACTGCGGCTAACGTAGCCAATGCATTGCAAACAGCCACGACTTTCGTCAATGGCCCACAATTGAAATTTGCCAGTCTCAAGTACTTTGGTTTCATCTTGACGGGCGCTACGGCTGGTGGCTGGGCTGGGATGAGGAGGACTGTGGTCCCACGGAGCTCAAGACCGCGGCATGGATGTGAGCCGGAACCTCGGGAAGCTCCTTGGCCAATTTTCGTAGAGACCGCGGAAATAATTTATCGAAAGCAATGGCATGTTTGTTGTAACTAGGTGAAACTGTCAGTTCAGGGATAGGATGAAGAGCACGAGGGTTGGGGACTGTGGCTGTGTGACCTATCAACACGCGAACACATATCTAAGGCTGAGGAGGCTTTTTGTCGCGAACCGTCAGTTACAGATACTTCAAACGCGTATGAGTACAATTAGTGAACGCGTGGCAACACCGCGTCTGTAAATTTACCTCGTTTGCGTTCTTTTTTGCATGTATACTGAACTTGTGTGTGCAACTTGGCAAGTCTCGTATGTCAGTGCCCAGTCTCCCATGTGCATAACTACAGAAAATCGCAAATAATTTTTACCGTCTATCATTTTGATTTGTAATTTCACTTGCAGTGGGATTTTGAAGTTCCATTGAAAAACGGATAATAACTGTTCAGGACCCAGGAATCCACAAGGGATCTTATTGTTGGGTTTCTGACGTGATTTATATGGAGAACAATTCTTGATCTGCGTAACTCTTTCTATACCAATAATTGAGGTTCAAGTGTGACAACAAATTTAATATCTCAACTTTGTTCAGCTCTGGGACAACTACGATTTCTGTAATGCCGTCCAATCGACACTGATCATAGATAAATCGACGCAAAGTAAGACGACAACAACGCATTGAATTTTTGAATATCTCGCTTCCTTTTCAGGATACCGAGATTTGAAGTCTTCGCTCGTTCTATTGGTGGAAATATCAAAGCCGACAAATACCAGCAATAATTCGGAGAAACGAAGTAAATTATTGAAAAAGCAATAAAATATCGCAGCACCGCGAAGTTACGAAACAAAACACGGCACATTGTTTTTATTGAAATATATACTTGCATAAGACTCCCAATTCCTGTTTGATTTTATGAAATTATTTTTGGGAGTAATGCAAAACCAATTTGGTGTAAGGCTAACGATTCATACAACTTATTTACCGTCCCTTATATCCACTCAAAGAGAAGGATTACTTCCTCCGGAAAAGAAACTTCGGGTATGTTGTTGATTAATTTTATGTCACCACTCGATATTAATACATGGGGAGGGGCACGAAGCATAAAATACTATGGTAATGACATTGACAGGGCCGAAGTCATGTACCAAACCATATGGTAATGCGAAGGAGAGGTGACTTGCGAATATGACGGGTAGTGTACGCTTTTCCATTTTACTTCTTTCAAATATTTTTAGGCAGGGTTTGCAACGGAGGTCTTGCGTTGTCTTGTTGCCCGTATGCCGTGAACGTCATAATATTTAAGACAAAACAAGACAATCGAAAGCATTTGCGTCGGATTTTCTATTTACACACGTTTCCCTAGGCAGAGCATAGATCATACCTCGAATTTCATTTAATATGTTACTCTAGTCTGCGGCATTTTTTAAAGAATACTGAAAGCTCAAAATTTCCCACATATGACGTTTACAAAGTGACATTTTCAGCAAACAAGAAAAATAAATATTCTTTGAATATATGGGAAATATGTATGATATATGGGAAAATGTCAGCGACTAAGTTAACTTTACACCTACTGCATACAGCAAAAACTTTTGACCACTGAAAACATCTGGTTTTGTTGTTTTTCAAATATTTATTATAATTCATATTCATCCATTCAAACGTCGCGCCTAACATGAAAAGTGGAAATGAAATTCCAAAAGTAATCAACCTAACAAGGCAAATGATGCAGTAAATAATATGCTAAAGAATATGAGAATAAATTATTCCAATTTCATTGGACCCTTTCTTCTGATATGATGTGTCTGATATGTCTGATATAATGGTTGATAGTACTTAAAAGTGGTACAACATGCTCCACAAAAAACCAAAAAATAGCTTCATAACCGTGGATTACTGAATCAGTTAATTAGTTTTTAAGTGGCCTTGGGGTATATATTTGCCTATTCTAGACTTTTGGTCAAACAGCAACTACCTATATCGTCGGTTGTTTCTGGGGCAACGTTGCGTTACTTAATATAACTAGCGTTATTTTGCAGAAGCAAGAACATTATTTGGTTCTAAGGCTCTTTGTGCAACATTTCATATTTCCTTATACCATTACAATTGAATCCGAATAGTTAAATGGTGCTCAAAACAGGCGCAAGGTGAATCTACAACACGATAAAAAATATTCATCCTTATTATCCCTTATCTACTTGTTCCTTCTTGCCTTATCGCTGGTTCCGATGAATTCGATGAATGGTTTTTGACAGAAAACTTGGTTTCGGTATAAAATTTTTCATGATTCCCCATTCACTGCTTTGTTACTTCTGTAATACGATATTATATATAGTGATTACCGAGTTATATATTCTACCAGTCTTCACAATAATCCTTTTGCTCTTGTACTTATGATGCGTGATCGCTCGAATCCAATACATTTCCTTTTTCCTGTTGCTCAGCTTTTTCAGAATTCGGCATTTAGCCCATGTAAATTCTCCTCAAGTTATTCAAACAAATTCGCTATACCATTCTGATCTTTTACAAGTCGTCTCGTTCATTCTTATTGGAGATTTAATTTAAACAGTTTAAATACTTTTGCACTCCAAAATTATGAATTTGGTTCTATTAATTGTCAGACAAAGATTATTTATCCTTTCTTGTAATTACTTGATATCTTTCGTCATTGAGATTTTGGATTTGCACTTGATTGATAGTTGGATTTGAAAAAAAGAAGCACTCATATCACAGCATAAGCATTTAAAATGGTTGAAGATTTTTTGTTTCATTCTGTATAATTTCTCTTGTTTTTTAATATTATGAAACACACTGTACGAATTCAAACCCGGCAAAAATATTTCAAGGAATTTCAATATTTAATCAGACGTACCATATTTGACGTTACCCACTGTATGTACCCCGCATGCACCCTCCTTTTCGAGTACTCTTAAACTTTAGATATCACACCGTGCAAATGACAATCGATACGACTGCATGGAGGAAAACATTCATAGGATTGGTATTCGTCCTTGGTGTGCGTAGACGGTCCGATGACTTTTCAGTTTTCTTCTGATTTATCGTATCATAGCGAATAGCATTAACGTCAGCATCATCAACGGCTCCATACAGCCCCGGTCGGCGCAATATCAAATAGACACCATCCGTCCCACCTTAACTCGCGGCCTCAGCTGATGGTGATGATGATACGGCGTAGGCTCAGATTCCATGCAAACTTTAAAAAAATTGCAAAATGCAACAATTTGCAGGGGCTGCTCTGGGGCTGAGGAGCGGCACCATCACATCAAGTGGATGATGCTTGCTTTCTGTGTTGTGGTCGACTTGGCTGCAAATGGATGATGGAAATGAACTCATTGAATAGCAGGCGAATGCACTGGCGAACATTTGACCCATTTATACACAATATGTAAAAGTGGAGAGTCCTTTACAAATAATTCCATCAAGCGGAACAGCAGCAGCGCAGATTGTTTGCTCGTGGAGCACAACTAATAAATCATGCAAGCATCAAGCAGTTGTTTAAAAATTTGCACTTTTGCTTGCGATTAAGGTAGCGTTACCGTGAAAAGTCGGCGGACGCGATATCAGGCTCAAATCATATCATGAAGTCGCCGCTGAGGTTGAGCAACTCCATTCTAGGCTCATGTTCTCTTCAATCACGTGAATGAATTTTATTAGTGCTCAGCTCTTGTCATGAATGAAGCTTGAGATGTTTAATGGATAGGGAAGGAAAGTGAATTAAACACAATTATGCAGGAATGTTGACGAGGAGTTGCCTTGCCGAGATGTTGAAAAACATTTCCAAGAGGCGCTCTTTGCGTGACCTTCGACACCTTGAAATATCAACGTTAATTTTCGCATTAGCTGTCTCCAAAATAAGTCGAGGAAGGAAATATCACGAAATAGATTAATCAAAAAATGTGTACGTTGCAGTCGAGTCTTGCCTGGATTTATTGAAGAATACGCTTGGGAGCAGTTTTTCCTGATTACTTGTGTAAACTTTGTACTCTAAAGTGACTGTGTACATTTTTTCAAAATTTATACTGTCGTTCATCCACCAGCATATGTTCATTGTTAGTTATCTTTTCTTGCTCATTTTTTTCTGCTTGTTTCTTTCAAAACTTCCTTCAATCTATCTCGTAAAGAAGTGTACGACTGTCTCTCCATAGAACCGCCACGTTAGGATACATCTTACATCCCTGAAAAACCGAGATCAGTTGTCGAGATTTTGGTATCCGATTGATGCACTTTATTATGTTCAAAGGAGTGCGCCTCTATCCTTTGGCTTGAGTTCATTGGGATGAATTCGAGTTATGTCGCCAATAACACCCCCGCGCCCTAACCTCTTCTTCACTGAGTTCTTTAATTTAAAGCAGAAAATTTTGTATCTGAGAAAATCTTTCTCAGTTACTGCTCAGAGAACCCAAGTATGTAAGTTAAGTTAAGCTATTCGTAAACCTAATCTGTAAAATAATAGTGAGGGAAACAAAAAATAATGAAACGGGAAATCTGGAAGCGTGGCTAAAGTTTTCGGGAAATTGGCACTCCCTTAAATTCTTCGGCTTTGCGCAAAAGGTAATGAAAAGCGTCAACTCAATGTTAACTTAAAAATTAATTAAATCAAATCGTTATTTTATATTTACATTTCACCACGATTTTCCATAGTTCCGTGCTAATTCTTTGCTCCTGACAAATATGTTTCGACGATTCTGTATCCTCAGTATCGGATGCTTTGAAATTATCATTCGGAATGATCATTCGAATACAAATATTTTATTGACACACATCTTCTGAAATATTTATCCGATCAAAAATACGTTCGGATTGCACAGTTCCACCTGTTCCATGTGAAACCGATTTTTCGTTTATCACCGCTTGCGTTTGTGAAGTTCAGAATCAACATCGCAAGGCGGTCAAATCAGAAGCATTTGCTAACAAAATTAACCATTAAACCAAACGATTTGTCTAAACAATAGAAAGAAAGCAAATACAATACCAACTCAATGCACTGCGCTGCATATGATGCCCGATAAATTGATCAGAATCCATTGTATTACCGTCTGTCTCTAATCAGCCAAAATGAGAATTCAAATGCTTTAGTCTGCTTTAGTTGGCTAGTTGGCTAGTTGGCTAGCTTTGGCTAGCGTTGGCTAGCTTTGCATATTATACTTGAAGCATTTTTCAGAGATCTAAGCTCATATAACCTAAACCAGTAACCTTCCGGACATTAAGAATAACTGCATGGTGTGTTTTCAATAAACAGGGGAAATTAAATTTTTCGTTTCCTGCCCGTATAAACTGCCCCATCATCTCTAAAACTCTCTTTCTACGCGAGATCATCAATCAAATTTTTGATTTCTCGAAAGCATTCAACCTAAGGTTCATCATATCTTCCTGTTCCATTACACACAACATATATACGTCTCCATTTTTAATTCCACACCACACCTACTCATTCAGGTAGGAAAAATGAGATCATAATAGGGTGGTTATGATTTCTCGTTGTTTGGAATAGATCATAGGAGTCTTCGGCTTTTTTTTCGGTTTTTTTTTCGTGGCTGCCGTTTTATACTTTACCTGGTCATTCCATGAGAATGTGCATGAGAGTGTGAATGAGAATGATGTGCATGAGAATGTTGGCTTGAATAAAACAAGTTTGAATAATCCTGTGTACTTTTGTGGTTGATGAGGCCATTGGTTAGATTTAGCGAAAATACCAAAGTTATCTGTAACTCTCGAATTTAATGCACATTGAATAAGAAGCGCGAACATACAATCAACTTTTATCCTCCATATGCTGAGACGACTTGTGCTAGTTTTTATAAGGAAACCTAGGAATATCATATGCAACACTAGTAAGGCAATGAGCACATGACTAACGTGATAATAAAACATGCAGTTTCAAGTAGGTACATGAAATGAAGTACATCGGATAACCCTTCATAAAGGATTTAATAAATCACATTAGCATCCAATGCAGTCAGTACTTAGTGGAATTCGTGCTGCAAGTGTGCAAGATTAACGATTGATTTATTTGAATTTCATCTTAAAGGCTAATGGAGGCTACTTCCAGATACACACATTCCTCGACTATTAACATGCATGCATGCGTACTTCTTGCAAAATTACAGTCAAAAACAACTTTACAGTCTTGCACTCACCACCAGCCCGATAAAATCTGTGCATGTGAATTCTGTTGGAGTTTTCTATCCCGTTGCCATTGACCCTTTGCCTTCCTATATTCATTATATGGTGGCCAGAGTGGCGCGGCTTGCCGGCGAGTAGACGATAGCAGTACGTACGTAAACGGGATGATTGCTACAAGGACAAGGCACAAGGGCAATGAATCTTGCCGAGACGAGAATCAAGAAACAAGAAATCTCATAGAAAAGATTGCAGACTACATATACCATACACACACCGTCGACAGTAAGTGGCGGAGATCGCCATACCCAATCCAACATACCTATGGTATAGGATACGCGCAAGTATCTTCCTACTTGCTTCAGTTGAATTGTCATGGTGTCAAACAAAGAAACCAACTGAACTAGCTTGGCCAGTATATCCTATGCGCGCCTATCTTGCATCATTACTCCTTTTACGGGTGAGGTTGCAATCAAATAGACCAGACTACACAAGCAAACGCATGGAATGGAAGAGGTGACTGCATTAAATGTGCATCTTCCCAGCGCAACAATCAACTATTGTGAATTGAATACTTTTTTTTGCGAATTTCATTCAATCTTAGAAAATTCCAACACGTGAGAACTTTCCTATCCTCCCGTCCTCGTCCTGCAAAACATCTCGAATATATGAGGATGTCTAGCCATCGTTTGGTCGGGCGGTAGGATCCCATGACAACTCATCTCTTGTCGGCCGGTTGTACAGAGACCAGTATCTGGGTATTGGCGAGACGATGATGAAAGGATACGTTTTCGAAAGATTTACAGTATTTCATAATGGTATTTGTTCGACCTTAAAGCGTCTTGGATTATACATGAAATTAAACAAATTGGGATCCGTCTTTAGCAATAAGCCGAACTTGAATACATTGGATTATTTGATTTTTTTTTTTTAAAGAATCTTGAAATAGTTGAACTGTAGTGTTGGGTTATTGCTTCATCGAGCTAATTATTTCTAATTACTATTTGTTTTAACTGTGCTTTTAACGAGGATTGGTCGAATATTCGCGGAACAGAGGGCAAAAATTAAAACATAAAGGTGCATTTGGTTCTGTACTCACTTTTATTCATTTATTAGAATCAACAACTTTTTTCTTTAGCCTCTCGAAAAATATTGTTATCGTTTGTGTCTGGAAAAAGCGCTCTTCCCCACTATTTTGTTGTAAAACTTCGCAACTTGCAGGCCTTTCCTATTACCTTAGCGGCTATTTAAAAATCAACCAAGCTCTATAAAGCTGACTGATATAGAAATTGTTGCAATTAAGGGAGCCACAGGAACGACAATGAGCCACTGCACACTACATATCGTGTGATGTCGTGAACAAAACCTTTGTGAGTACCTACGAATACGTTAGCAAAAACTGTGTCAGCCAGGCAAAAATCAGGAACAGTGGATACAGCAAAGTACCAGTATGTAGTACCAGCAATTGTGAAAAAGAAATTGGTGGAATCATTCTAGGAAAAGATTACCTTGGCTCTTTGGTCTTATTGTTACAAAGAGAGGACAAAAAACTCATAAACAGCAGAATACGATTAGAAAGTCGAAGTAGCCTGCGATTCGAATCGTTCAATATTGAACTTCATTTTTAAACTCAACTTTCTTTAAGTGACAAGCCCATTCAGATAGAATATATCAAATTAATACATACATAAGTCAAAACACAAGTTTATTGTCACGTCTATTAGCTGTAGTAAGCTATCAAAAAGCCATAAGAGTAGTAAATTTTTCGGACTGATTTCAAATGAATGATTTCGGCCTTCGGCAACAATTTCTTCTTACAGCGCAAATGTTACCTTCGGTGTGTGTTATTGTTACGGTGATCTCTTGTTCTGCTTTCTCGTTTGCAATAAGACATCACTTCCGTATGGTACCATCAGAAAGTCCTCATTGATATTGATACAGTTTCATTTAAAAAACTGCGTTGGGTGCAGTAAGAGTATTGATCACCACAAACGCTAAGGGGTATCACAGAGGTGATAACTTGTGGGAATCCAGTTTAGAGCTGTTCGCACTCGCAAGTACTTCGACATCTTTTGAATACTAGTACTTAGAATGCTTAGCATTAAGCACTAAGCGATGCACTTCTGGGAGGTGGTGTACAAGTGACATAAGCCAATAAGATCGAAGAAAGGCTAGAGTAAGCTGTCTCAAACCAACGCAAAGTGCGCTCAAACGTTTAGTACTTAATTCGTTAGATGCTGGCAACATATTGGTTGCACCAATGCCCACAAATGCAGTATGAAATTTTCAACCCGATTGCAGAAAATTTCAACACAAAATCTAATTTACTTTAGGGATTCCCCTGAAACACTAAAAATTCACGCGACAACAAATTCGTTCCTTCCATCCAATGTAATGTGTACAATAACCAGATTCGGATGCTGTAACTTTGTTCAGTCAATTTGCAACCCCCATTCCACCAACCCCAGTCGTATTACAAGCAAAAATGTGAATGCTAAAACTGTCATTTTGTTTGCATCCCTTTGGGAACTAATTCGCTTCCCCTGCAGCCAAACAGCTTTAATTCTCTGGGCCAATGACACTTCTTTGATATTGTCGTCCAGGTTTGGTTTTCGCAAGACGTTGAAAATCTGGGATATCGTTATCGCATCGCTTGGAGGATGTCCGAAACGTGATTCTGTCGTCAGTTTCGCGGAGTGCAGAGCGCCACCCGTTGCCTGTTCGACCTGCTCATCTACCCGATTCTATGGTCCCGCCATGCCCCCCAAAACCCAAAGCGTAGAGTCAGTCGAGTGAATCACATATATACATCCGAAAGTGTGTACGACCAGGCCAGGCCAGGCCATCACGTCTGGTGTAAAAAAGCAAAAGCATAAAATGCTTGCAAATCGATAAGAGCTGTCTGAGACTCGTCTGTTCAGAGCTACTAGACGGGAGCAACGATAGGGGCGCGCGCCGAGGGGGTGGGTACGAGACGGGATGTTCTCGTAATAAAATCCCACTGTAAACGCATTCGGCCAGCCGGCGTGTGTTAGGTCATGTAATGCAGAGAGGCTGAATGGTACGGAGCTGGCAAGGTGTTCTGCGCTCACTTGCTAGATTTGTCTACGGCGGCTGTTTCTCTATGAACGCAACATTATCAGGCCAGACTCAACCCCCTGTACCCTCGTGGATATTCCATTATGACAAAGAAATTCTTCTTAATGTCCGGAAGAAAATGAATAAAGTTTATTGAAGACGGGCGCTACCATTTGTATATTTTCGGGAATGAAGTCGGGCCTGTGAAAATGTTTATGTTATGTGGTTTCGGCGGAAGATAGCGAAATGACTGTGTGAATTTAGTACAATAACTGTATGCGATAAGGAAGCCGCAATTTGGAACTTTTTTATTGAAATTTTGAACTCTACATTTTGTATAGATGCTAGGCATAATGCATCTGCTTCGCGCTTATCAGTGAATATTTGACGAAGTGCATTATTTGCAAATTGAATGTTACATGCGATAAGTTTAGAAAACATATTTTTCGGGAGCAAAATCATGAATGATTTAAAAAATTTATCAATTATGATCGGATATCAAAGATATTTTGGTGATTATAGAAAATCAATTCAAGAAAATCAGTTGTAAATAAATTTAACAATACCAAATAAATGAATGGGAATTTATAAACAACGCCAACGCATCACTGCAATGACCGATATTCTGCGGGTGACTTTCTGGAATGCACGTAATTTTCTTGACCAGTTCACGAAGCATGAAAGCTAATCACGAAGCCTGCTGCTGCTTAACAGACAATATCGCGACAAGCCGAACCTGGGATCACCGGAATCATGATCCGGACAGTGATCATTTTTGTGTGAGAAACTAGGAAGGTCAGGTCGACACAAAACACATTGAATGAATGGAGCATGCCTGACATATGTTGGAGGAAAAAGCGAGACTCGCACACGACAGTCAGAATTACTTAGGACTTGGAGTGGTTATCATTGGCGTATGTCCTATTTTCGGACGATAAGTTTTCGAGTTCCCAACTTGACTTGACTTGATTTGACCTTCGCAGTTCCTATTTCGCAGAGTCTGCAGCTGCAGATCTCTTGTGGGTTACTCGTGCAGTGGTTATTATTGCAATGTATTTCAAACCAATGGTATATGTCCGAGCATTCGAATACGAAGCCTTTCGGTTTTACATAGAATAGTGGGAAAATGAACATCAAAATGGTTGTCACTGATGCAGAAAGATTACATAGAGAACACAATCATGAGTACGATTAAGTCCTACATCCTATGCTGCATAGCAAAATTCGTATCACTTTTCCGCGGAAAGTTTTAGTCTACCAACAATTAGTTTCCCAGTCTTATAAAGTTGTGTTGCTACTCTCCTGCTAGCAAGTCTACGTAGACGAGATGAACCACGATCTGGGAACTCGGTGCAAGGTGGACGTCTTACTTGCATTAAATTTGAAAAACAAACAAGGTGCTACGACCTTCTTTTTCTATGTCGCGTTCGTTTCAATAACGTCCATACCAAAAGAGGACTTTTCATTCATGAGCAGGAGCTCGAGAAAATAGCCCCAGCTTTGAAGACATGGTGTCTGATGGTGTCCCATGCATGCTTTTTTATTCTAGAGCCGTGGACACTGATGTGGACACCAACGGGGTACCCGAAGAACCGAGGGCTTTTTACGATTCAAGAGAAGATTGGCTACGGCTTGCAGTAAAATTTAGCTTAGGTGCTAATTCATTGGCCTGGCTTGGTAGGTGCTTCTTATTTTTTAACTACTGATACTAGTGATTCGAAGCACATTCTTAACAAGTTTATTGTAGAAGCTTTTTTTGCTAGAACATATTATTCCCCGTTCACTTATATCTTTGACTGAATTATACTAGCTAAGTTTAGCCAGCGAAGACACACAGATGTGGAGAAAATGATTAATTTCACCAAACAATCCCCTGATAACTTCACTGTTGTGCTAATTTTGAGCTAATTAGGTACTAGACCAAAGAAAGCTGCCACACCTATCTGCCTTCGCTATAACATTTTAGTAGATGTGACCCTAAAAAATTTTAAAAATCAATTCAATCAATTGATAAAATTCAGAACGACGTATCCTTAACGTAATCAAAGTACAATCAGGGCAACCGCTCGTAACAAACCACTGAAATGGCTGCCCCAGGTTCAGAGGCAAGGAGAGCTGCGAGTAAAAACCAAGCATTATTTAGAGATCAAAAATAAAGAGCAGTTCGTGAGCAATGCTCGCGAAGGTGAAGAAAAGCGGAATCAGGCAGTCGGCGGGTTTGGTGGTAGCATCAATCACCCTTCTTGGAGGACAAATATACTTGTGCACACTTAAAAAAAATGGGAGGAAGCTGCCACCCATGGGAAATCATATGCGGAATGAGATTAAGCTCCATCTGATGCAGATCTTAAACAGACATGATGCTTTCGGTCCTACTTTGCAAAGATTGGTATGTCATTGTCCCTGAATCGCATCTTCTTTGTGAAAGACAAACTAAAGAGATCGCTTATTGCCTTTTCTTCAGCGGTGAGATTCGCATTTTGAATGCCACAGAAAATTATGAAAATTAATAAACCTTTCTTTTGAAAATTAATTAATTTGACCTTCAAATTAAGCCTCTCGATTCATAGAAATTATGCCAATTCATAAAGGACATATTCTAGGGAGACGTTACATGTATAATTAGTCACTAAGTTGATCAATGTATTATAGATTTCTACAGTTTCATAGTATGGAAAGCGACATTTGAAATCTAAAATAAAATTTGCAAATCAAGTCTTAATTTAAACTACAGCCAATTGTAAAAATGCCAAACGTTTAGTTCGGAACATCATTCAAAAAGCTTACACTCAAATTTATGAAGGAAATATTGCGGACTTTGGTTTTAATATAGACAGAGAATCATGCATAACTCTAGCTCGCAATGCATGAAGGTTTGATTTCGTAAGAGATGAGCTCATAGCATTTCTATATTTAACTTTTTCCATTCCCTAGGCTTTGTTTTATTCCTCAATCACACCGTAATAGATTTTACGTAGAATATCAATTAAAATGTATCTGCACATGCAGTAAGCAAAAGATGAATGATTAAGATGCTATACATCTCGTACAACCTTGGTAAGTTTCTTCTGCAATTTTATTTGTAGATCACTTTAGAAGGATTCGTTTAGTATTTCTTCAGTGTTTTACTGAGTCTACACCCAACTCAGTAATTATGAATTAATTCAATTCTACAAACTACATTCCAAGATTTCTTTTCTTGCATTTTGAGAAACGACTCCTGCTGATCGGTTGCAGCGGAGTCCATCTTGAATTTGTAACGCAGTTATATTTCGAGACTCACAGCGAAAATTAAAAACTTCACGCATAAAAGTTTTAGCGCAGCAACAGAAATATTTAGCGACAAAAGTATGCAAGGGAAAAGTTGATGCATGTAGTACTTGCCGCTGTGGTATGTGCATTTGAGTACGAGTATGTGGTACATGTTAAATTGCATTGATGATGGCCACCCGATTCTCGATTGTTAGTGATAAGTGCAGATACGTTCGTCTGCCTGTTCGCCTGCTTGCTTGTTTGCTTGCTTACTAAGTATTATAACTTGTTGCCTCTTATGTGCTAGCTCCGTTTCAGCTCGATTCCTGTTTTTATCCTCCATGCTCATGCGTTTTGATATGTAGTTCACCATAAAAGTAAGTCTAAGGCGACTTGAGGTGGGATGTTCAGTTATTCATGTATTCAGTATTCCAAGCTTGCATCGATTCGGCTATTGGAAGTTTCAAGGAACGAGAAGACAGTGTTACTGCCTTCGGAAGAATTAATGTATTCTTCCGGTGCTAGCAGGTCCTTCTTGAATTTCATCTTCGGAGAGAACGTTTCATATCATAGTACAGACTTAAAAACGATACGCACTTTTTGCCAGGCTCCGAAGATAAAACGATGTATTTGCAAACGGATGAAGGATGGGTACCAAAAATGTTGCCAGTGAAAACTATAAAACCGTTCCCGTGGCAGTGAACATTCAACTTATATCGCCTTGTGACTAGATAGGATTGGAATCTTGAATGACTATTGTTGATCGTTTTTCATAGCAGTGGGTTTCGCGGCGAAAGGAAGGATATTTAGAACGTCAAATTTATAGCGGGCACAGGTATGGGCAGTACAAATCAACTTAAGTATTTGATTCGCATGGCTAAGGCTAACATGCGAGAGTTAAACGAGGAATCTTCCATACTCTGAATTGAATATTAAATCCTATTAAGCTGATGAGGATAAAATTCATAGTTCGTAGTATTGCTAAGCCTAACACCTAATTATTCATGGCTTCATATTAAGCCGGATTTTTTCAAAGTTACAATTACAAATAAATCGTCAATGAATGGATGCGAGTTTGTGGGAATAATATAAAGGAACGAATTTAACAGGTGTGGTCAAGATTTGATCCACGCCGAACCTCATAATTCTAAATTATGAGTTAACAACTTGAATTTTCAACCAGTTTTCGTACGGAGAGGAGGGGAACTGAGTCTGTAGGATTTTATAGGTAAGTCTTTTGACCAGAGTTGATCTGATGCTTTTTCAAATATAATTAAAGATACAACGGTGGCAGTCTTCATTCATAGCCCAGTAGGGATATATTCGTATAGAAAGAGATGAAAGCCATCTAATAATGTTCGCTGAAAAACCTCCTTCTGACTCCGATGCGGACTTGCTTGTGAAGATCTCCGATGATTTAATTTTTAAATTTGCTGTCGAATGATACGAAAATTATGATGATTGGGTGCAAATTATGCGATTGGGGACGCGGATTCTACTCCGAAATTCGGAACCCATTGTCACCGAATCTCATGAAATAGTGATCGATAGAAAGGCCCAATAAGAGAAGCGAGGGAACGAAGACACGGACTAGTTGAAATACCTATAAATGATAACAAGATCAAACTAACAACGGTGCTAGTGGCCAAGACGTAGTTTTTCTAATTGATTATTTGAACCAATTTATCGAGCTTGAGTAAAGTGACATCGATTATACTAAAAATCTGCGAGTTAGAATTAGGTTGAGCTCAAAAGTGGGCTAAAATAAATCATTTTAGTTTGAGCACGACGTAATTGTTAGCAGCGCTAACACTTTGAACTAACTCTCAACCTAACTGGACACCATTGATATTTTCTGCATGCCTTAGTCCTTGTAAGGAAAACTGGCTGGGGATAGGACATAAAGGCAAATGTATGTTGATAAGCTAAATTACATTTTATTTTAATGTGTATTCACTTACTAAGACTTCCAATCTCTATCTTGCAAATTCTCGCTGCATTTGCTTTATGGGCTATGAATGTTCCTTCTTCGTCGCGACTACGGTCTAGAGTGCTAGGTGCTCGGACCATACGGTCTACGTTCTTCCAAGTAAAAAGTAAACTGTTAGACTTAAATAAACAACTTTTTAAATCTGTGTGCCTAGAGGAGGATGATACTGCAACTTCAACTATTACATACATTGCTAATTCAAAGTTAGCACGTTAGGACTAAAGAAATTTGAGTCCCTCGACCAGGGAGAGGTTCCGTTAACATTAAATCGGTTTCTAAGGCTAATTTTCACTAGGCGAATACTTGTACTTTTAAGGATATTCATGGCTTCACAGAGCCCGGGTGTTAGCCTTCCATCACTCATTCGCATCGCAAATAAAATCAGTTCGTACCATTCAAACCAGTGGATGTCTTAGAGAATCAGAGTTTCGTTTGTACTACCGTCCCCGTACTGCTTGTTGATAACTGATAATTGTGTGGCTTTATATTGCACATTTATTTTGTCAATATTATATGACACAACTCTCCACCCTTTTCCATTTCCAGTAACACTAAATACCACTTAACTGCAAGAGCTGTACCCTATGATGCATTAAGATAATAATTTTCCTTGACTTTCCACTACACACTCGACTTCAAGGATCCTTCTCTACTCACTTGCATCTGTGTGTGCATTATGTAGCAGCATTCCAGTATGCATTTGGCAACACTGCGTTGTGCACAATGCTCCCCGAACGCGAATGCAGTTCGACTTGGAGCTCTCGAAAATGTGCAGAGATTTCCTTCGTTTTTTTACTTTCTTTCCTTTCGTTTTTTTTTTGTTATTTTTTTGTAGCTTGTTCAATTCTGTGCAAACTTCACTCCGCAGTCGCAACGATACGGAATACGTTGTCTTTTTGTTATAAATTTTCTTCTTATTCGGTATCTTTTTGTGTGCCTTGCATTCGAATAGCATCGAATGTGAATGACCTTCGCGCTTGAACCGATGCGATAGGATGGATGCAATGCATTGGAGCTTCTTCGATGAGGATGTGCTCGCTGATGATGGTGGTAATGCCGCCGATGGTACTGGAGGTTGATGCTGCTGCTGGTGATGGTGGTATGTGCATGATTCTATTCCGTTTGCTTTACGACTTTCGGAGATATTGCGGAGCAACCACAAGATGGGACGAAGAAATTTACAGTACCATCGCGAAAACGAATCACATGAGAAGAGGACTAGGTTGGATGACAACAGAAAATTATTACTGGAGAAACCAATCGAATTAGCGAGCCCGAAGTGAGGAAGGGAAGGTGTCGAAGGTAGCAATGGTGGATAGGGTATAGGTGAAGGCTCCCGGGTAATTGAAAGAAGTTACGAGACCTAGGGATGCGATAGAACGATTGCACCGACATCTTCAGAAAATTGCACAATGCTGATCGCTAAGTTCAATGCTACCAACCCGTCCTTTGAGTCCAGAACCAATCTATTCCCGACACTTTTTATTCGGAATCGCTACTCATTTCGGTTCCATTTATTGGCTTACGTAAATAATAAGTTTAGGTGGTTTTAAGATTGAGTCCATTTTTGAAAAAGGATGGAAGACGGGAAGAATTGAAATACGAGCATTATGCACTTACGTTGCGAGATGAACAGTCCTTGAGCACAAAATCTCAGCTCCATTCCTGCACATAGCATGAGATGGCTCTGGTGCTTGGTATCTTTTGGTTCTAGTTCATATACAGGTCTACTTTAAAGGAGTTACTTACTTACCAATAAGAACAAATTAGTTCGCTTTTGTCTGATTGTAATGAGTAAATACAATTGAGTTGCCGTTTGGACAAGAAAAGAAAGATGAATTTACTTGAACGCAGTTTCCTACTTAGTAGAATTCCTTGAACAACAAGTAACTCAGGGTGGTTATATGAGCGAAGAAAACATGAAAAATATTTAGTTTTGCTTCTTTCATGAGCAGTTTCAACATTGGTCGAAACTTACCTAGAGTAAGTAGTAGACAAAGTAGTAGTAGTAGTAGTAGTAGTAGTAGTAGTAGTAGTAGTAGTAGTAGTGGTAGTAGTAGAAGTAGTCGTAGTATTAGCAGCAGTAGTTTTAGTAGCAGTGTAGTAGCAGTTACAGAAGAAGAAATATTAGTAGTGGTCTAGTATAATATCAGTTTCAAAATTGCTGAGCTCAGATGAAATTTTGATTTCATCTTAGATCCGTAAGGATTATGTTTGTTCAAACGAAAATACTGGCAGCAACTTAGTGGCTGATTCGCAACGCGTTGTTTTGATGTGCAGCTGTTGTTCGAAACGGAATAGAAGCCTCTGCTCGTGAGTAAATGAACTAAAACTTGGGCAAACTAAAACATGGGCACGATTGCAGATTCATTTCCAAATAGTATTTGAGGTTGCGGCTGTTGTCAACAGTTCTGCAGAAAACTTGAGATTTCAATGACAGACAGCGGGGGCATTCGGAGAGCACACTCAACAATCGAAGCCATCCTTTAACTTTTTGTAACTGTATTAAGACTGAAAGAGGTAAACTGCTCTTCTACGCAAATTATTCCCCTGGTAACACACAATGTAGCAAGGGACTCCAATTTTATAAGATGGACAAATAACCCCTGGGATTTTGGCTAGGATTTCTATTTTACTATGATGCGATTTACTGATGCGGTACTATCTTCACGATCGGTAGTTGTTGTATGAGATTCAGTGGGGAACAGGTGAGAACTAGGATCAATCAAAAAAGTCGCCTTGTGGAATATTACGCATGATGACTTTATGAATGAGTTATGCTGACAACATACTACTTGTGACCTGCTAAATCAATTGCAGTTACAAAGATGGAGTTCAATAGGTTGAATCCTAGGTTGATGCTGACAGTTTCTAGGGTGAAGCTGCCTTCGAGCATAAAAAAAATTGTTTGACGCCAACATGCTGAAAAAACACATCTTTGTGAAAAAACATAGCAATGAAAATTCACAACAGAATATTTCAATTTCGATAAAACTGAGGAAGGCAAATGGCAGAAAATGTACTTTCAAGTATTTGACTCCAAGAAATCAGCCAAAATGGAACAGTAAAAACGCCACATTTTAGCAGAAGAACCTAAACTGAACTGCAACCATACAGTATGGCGACGTTACAGCTATGCTCCGCGGATGACTCGATGAAAGAAAATGATTACTTGGACATTTTGAAAAAAAATTTACTAACAAATTTTGCCAAAATAGGGTTCAGCATGACAACGACACAGTTGAAATTGGTGCAGGTAAGAAAAACTAAGAAGAAACAAAGAAACTGGATACTCCATATCAATCCCCAGAGCTTAATCCTATCGAGCACTTTTCGCATCATCTCCATGCGAAAAAATATTATAGCAAGCAAAGAAACGCGGAAGTCAATTTTATTGAAGGATTGCCAGAAAATTCTAATCAATTTGACTTAAAGATTAGTCGAGCCAACGTCAAGATGACGAGAAACTGTTTTTAAGGAAAAGGGGAAGCAATAGTACTAATTTTAAAATTTTTACTGTTTATTTTGACTTGAATATGTTGCACATAGGTGTACACTTTTTTATGACGGTCACAGCATGTTCAGAATCGTATGTGGTCTTTAATCCTCTTTTTAAAACTTCAAACCTTTTTGATTTTGACGAATATGGATAGAACTGAATATTTGGCCAATAATTTTGAATGTTCTTAGTGTAAATCTAGTATCAATAAATCTAGTATCAATAAATGCTATCTAAGGAAATGACTTTCAAAAGCTTTTCTAGTTTTCGACTAATTTAATAAAGAGATAAAATATTCTATTCTGTTAACTCGCACTGACCAATATTATCGAACATGCACGCATTCGTCCCTCGAAAAAGGAAATATCGTGATGCGGTCTCTAGTCACGACTGCGAGAGGATTCTGGGAAAATCTAATAAAGTTCACGGAACCTTGCACACAATCTCATGGGAGCCGAACTCCATAAAAGGTGCCCCCGATTCCCAGAACCTACCGACAGTTTAACAGGGAACGTTGCATTACGTATGGGAGATTTGGCCCCACAAGAGCAAGTGCACTGACTGCCATCATTCATCGATGAATGTGCAGGAATTGCATTCCGGCTAGCAGAGCGCAACGTGCAATTGAAGGATGGAATGAAGCGGTGGCGCAGTACCGTTCACAGTAGTCCTCCGGGACGAAGGAGGCAGGCAAGCAGCAAGGAGACAGGCAGCAAAGGCGACGCAGAGCTCTCTTCGGGTTGCTTGTTCGCTTGTTTCACTGTTTTGCCAGCACTAAAGAAGGTGGCAAAGGAAGAGGTTGGGTGGGAGGCACTTGTAGAGACCCACAGATGCGCCGGGGTGACGCGTGCGGGAGAGAATGAAGGCGATGGCCTTGCAACCGAACACAAAGGAACCGACTGGCGAACAACCGTTGGCTGTCCTGGAACAAAATGCATCAGCGCGCAGGATCAATAATTTACGAAAATTTTTTTGAATTTTTCCGTTCCAAGGGAACAACTTTCATAGTTTCTTGAACCGGAATTTCATGCGATCCCAATGTATTTCAAGTTAATACGCCGTTCAACAGCCTGTCCAAGAAAGGACTCGGCACCTAAACACCAAAACGTCTACAAAACTTACAAGTTAGATAGTAAAAATCATGCAAGCACCTTTGTAACAGTTGCTTCCGGTCGTAGGTCACCAACGCTCGAGCAGCTCCTGTGTCACACGTTTCAGTCCCGTCGGCGTTTCGCTCGTTACCGAAATGCAGACAGGACTTTGACCGCGTCCAGGTTGCGTTCGCAGATCGCTCAATACTCTTTAGTTACCGCCGCCATGACCCCACGACACGTTTAACGTTTTCGTTCCATTTTCGTTTCGCGATTACACTGCACTTGGTACGCGACGCGATCGCGAAATTTCACGCGGAGAAAGTTCACGTTCGCACGCGACTATTGCACTCGTTTCGGGTGAAATGCACTCAAAAATGCATAACGAACAACGGCAAGCCTTTCTTTTCTGCTTTCTGCCTGGCAGCGTGCTGGGCCGCGTTGCGTTCGTTCACTCGTTGGACTTTTTATTAATTTTGTTGTTTCCTTTTACCGATTTCTCGTTTGTCCGGCCACGGCCTGAGCGAAGAAAGCCAAGGCGTCGAAGACGACGAGTGGGAGGAGGACGAGCAGGCGGTGGGAGAAGAGAAAGAAAGACGTTTGTCGACTTTTCTTTTTCGCCAAACTGCATTTTCGCTGATTGCATCTGAACCAAATCGCAAATTGCATTTCCTGACATTTTCCACGCTCCTGCAACTTAAACGGCCTTAATTCGGTAGTTCTGCGTTTCGCACTCGGGATTCTGGTTCCGACATTCGCAATTTGTTATGGCATTCTGACTCTTCCGTTTCGTTTTCTGTTTTAATACAAAATCTACAACTTACTGTGCTGCGAGCGATAACAGTCTAGAACGCGATATTCGGGCGAATCGACAACGAAGCCACTCCAGCCCAGGACTGAGACAACAGTCTGGGATCTTACAACAGCAGAGAATTTGCAAGTTGAACAATAGGAAGAAGGAACTTTGCTGCACAAAACTGCACTCTACCCACAAAAGTGGAAAAGATATTTTCGGTGCGAAGGCTGAGAAAGTACTAAAAGCAACCGTCTCAGACACGGGCACGGACGGGCTAAGAAGGGTGGAGAAACGAATTGAATTGGGATGCACCATCGCTCACCATCGGCACGGGCACAGGGTGGAGACGAACTGCAAACGAACTGCATCGCTGCTGCGGCCCGACGCACCGCAAAGTGTGCATGGGCATGCGACGCCACGAGTGCGACACCGCTCGCAGAGAACGAGAACGGGAGAACGAAGGAGATTTTCTCTTACGACGAGATTTAAAAAAAAAAATCTGTTAACCGCCGTTATTTTTTTTTCGTCGCATCGACTTTTTTGATTTTTTGGATTTTGGATTGGAATTAATTTCGAGTGAATTGGAGTGGATTTTGGAGTGAAAAAAAACAGTTTTCAAAAGCAAATTTCGCAAAAAACGAGCGAAAATCGCTGCTCGACCAACGCGCCGCGACGTCGTTCCGACGAGATCCGATGATAATGAATGAAAAAGCTCAGCTCAGAAAGCTTTCCAAATCTTAAAAAAGTTTAGATTAATTGATTTTTGGATTGGATTGGAGAAATTTTATATTCATTATAATTTTATTAGTTATTGTTATATTAATTTTATTATATTATTATCTTAATTTATCTTATCCTATCCTATTGGAGAAATTTTATAGTTGTAGCTATATTATTTTAATATCTTATCTTAAATCTAATAATAATTTTTATAGCCTAATTTCTCAAAACCAGCAATAAAAACGTTCCAATAGTTTTCTTATTGTTTTCTTATTTTTGAAATTGTTTGTTCTACTTATTACAAATTTAATTTTTAATTATCTATTTTGTACTTAAATTATTTACTTTAATTTTTAACCCATCACACAAATCAAGATGGGTTAAAGATTAAAGATGTGATCCGTCCAGTCAAAAAGTTTTACATGTACATAATTGAAACTTTTTAGCAAATTTAAATTTAGCCATTTCGGGCTAAAATATTAGCTTAAACTTATTAGTTTTCGGATATGCACTCCCAATGTAGACTTCAACGCCAAACGAACGTTTTTAATATGACAAGTATGAAAGTAAAAGTATTATTTTTTATAGTTATTTTTCGATTGAATATTTCTATTATTAAAAATGGATTTTATTTAGGTACATATTGTCCATTAACCTATGACGTTTTGCCATTTTTTGGGTAGAGCCATTATTCCATTTGTGTAGAGCTTCTGCGTGAAAAATCACTTTTTCGCCGATGATTGATTTGATTTTTGACCTTGCTACCTTGCGACCTTTGCTAATCAAAATTAGTCAACTTTCCGTACTTATATCTGGTCTTATCTGCTGAAGCAAGCAATAAGCTTTGAACGCTAGCTTCCCGTTTCTACTTGTCCTATGCTTTTTTTATTTGCTTCCAATGTATGGTGCGCAATATTTTCTTTAAAAAAATATAACAATATACACTACAGCTAAAAGAATTGGGTAGAAATAAAATAGAAACTGTTAAAACAGAAACTGGTCAGCGTCAGTTACGGAATCATTTAAGCTATTGCATGTCTACCGTGACCTTAAGATGACATTTAAATGTAATTTAAATGTGAAAAAAAAAAACAAGCAAAAAATATTTAACGTGCTAGTTTGAACTTCTAAACAATCGACATATGAGAAATATGACAGTTCTCCACAACAACAACAGTTATTTTATAATTGCATGTTTACTGATTTTGCTTATTATTACTGTGTTATTGTTATGATACCCTTTCGGAGTGGGACTTAAGCATGCTGCCATAACAACCATATTGTCCTCTTTTGTCTTTTGCCTTCCATTCAATCGTAGCTAGAGGTTGAAGAACAGCCAGGAGCCATATCAGGAAAGGTACGGGGTTTTTGGTTTGTTTTGCCACCAAGTCGAAATGAAATGCATGTAAAAGTATGTAGTGGACCATTATCGTGGGAAGGTGCCAGTTTGCTTTGGCCACAACTTCAATTTCTTGCGCGGCACAGCATCATCATTACAGCAATCGTGAAATCGAAGCCATGCTTAGTTTTCTGCCTCATTTAACCAGGTTACAAGCAACCAGTACAATAAGGCGCTGATTTATTTTATGACGTGACAATTTTAGTTACTTGGTGAGGCAAGAAGATCCTGTTCCACTGTTTGGAACAGGAACACTGTTTGGAAGAAGATCCTGTTCCACTATTTGATCCTGTTCCACTCATCAAATTTCCGAGCGATCCCATAGATATTTTACATTTACGTGCACGCTCACGTTTGTATTCCGTCCCTGCTAATTCCCGGACTTAAGGAAGAAGTTTAAGGGAAGAAGAAGAATTGGCAGAATTTATAAGTGTTAACAGTAACTGAGTGAGTGTACGAGTGAGTGTGTACGCAGCTGGACGAAGCGAGTTGGTACAAACCATATGGTTGTTTCTAACATAAACATTCAACATTCAAACTTTTAATTCAACAATGTTAAAACAACACACAGTGTCTATGATATTTCAATGTATATATAGTTATATATTCAATTTATTATATATTTCTTCGATTATGTGTTTCATTCTTTCAGAACCTAACAGCGCATCCCGAACCTAACAGCGGCCCTGTTTGAATTGAACATATGACCGACGTAGCGCAACGCAACTACCTTCAGTTGACACTCAAAGATTCAAAATTGCGCACTAGTAGTTGTGGCAAGTGCACACACGTACGCATTACGTGCTGTACGCTGTCGTACACCCGGTCGGCACTCGTAACAGTAGTACGACGGCGGAGTGAGTATTTTGGTTTCGTATTGTTTTGTTCGTCCCCTTCTCAGCACTCGTGTTGCTGCGTCTATCAACCCGTCGGCGCTGCTGCTTTTGTAAACGGGCCTCTTCTGCACGTCTGCCTCGTCCCGTCGCCTATCATTCGCCCTAGTTGACTTGGACGTCGCGTGCTCGTGTCGGTCGCGGTCGGGTTCGGGCTCGCGATGCATTTCGCTGGTAGGTAGGGCGTCGAGCCGAGCGAACGCTGAGGCGAGGCTAGGCCGCAGCTAGAGATGTTTCGTTGCTCGTTGCCTCGACGCATAGATCGAGTTGCTGGAGTCGGAGAAAGAATTCGCACAGGAGGTGAATTGTCTTTTCTTGCGTCCGGGATTCGCGGGCCGCGTTCAAGTGCCTGTTCCGAGGTTTCTCCATCTTGTGCAGATTACCAAGTCGCCCAATCTGAGAATTAGATCGATAGTTTGCACTTTTCGGATAGTGTGGCCGCCGAGTGGTGAAGAAGTGATAACCGCCGAGTGTAAGTGCGGGTCCAAGTGTTTTCATTGTGTCTCTACCTGCGAGCCCGGCCCGCAGTACTCGATGCGAGTGCACCGCTGGTGAGGCGACATTGTATGGAATTCGGGCTGGAAGCTAGGCCCAGTTGCTAGAATCGCCAGAATCGAACGAACACAAGGAAGTCGAAGCGCGGCGGAGAGCGCGATGACGGAGCTGCGGGAGAGCCTTCCCAGGTCGGGATACGTGAACGAAGGTCAGTACATTCCATTCGAATTCTTGCACCTGTAGTCACGCATTTCTCCGAGTGCAGAGCCCCTTTGTGGGCAGACGACAGGTCCCTTGACGAGGCTGTTTTTTGACCTCTGTGTGGGATTGCGGGAATTGTGCAACAAATTACCACTATTGTGCAGGAGCTGCTAGTTGGCTCCGTACACGTTCTCGATTTCTTCTCATTCACATTTGGAGGCCGTGGACTAGCACCTGCTTACATGGTTGGAAAGGTCGTGGGTTCGAGCTTGACATAAGTGTGTACTCTGTT
The DNA here is from genome assembly GCA_954870665.1 of Stratiomys singularior. NCBI lineage: Eukaryota > Metazoa > Arthropoda > Insecta > Diptera > Stratiomyidae > Stratiomys > Stratiomys singularior. The sequence continues at coordinate 2,482,355 of OX940881.1, read as the reverse complement.
AGGAGAAAGTGAAGAAAGTGCTGTGGCGCGTTTTGAAAAGATCCGCGGCCGTGGTAATTGCTCCCCAGCTTCCAGTGGTCCATGAACTGAACGCTGATCTTTGCAGCGTATTCACCAAATTTCAACTACACGCGTTCACACGGCAATGGGAAAGGAAAACGAACTATGTGGCGGGTCTTCATTGCCTCATGTTTCTCTTTGAAATCGGGTAAAAAGCGATTTATTTCGCCAGCGGTGCCAAAACTGAGCTACACGGTTTATTTCATCTGGTGTTTTGCATGCATCGCGATTTATATCCCGCGTTCTCTTCACATGAATTTGCTTGAGTACGTTTCTAATACTTTCTAATACATGAAATTATGTCTGCCGTATCGCATAACGGCAACGCTCCAACAGGACTAGACAGACGTCTATTTATTGTTTGTTCGTTTAACCTGCGTTTCAAATTGCAGTAGTAAGTCAGATGATTACGTGAATAAAGAAAGAAAAGTAAATGAATTTCATCGCCACTTCCAATGCTTTAAAATTCGCAGATTCATTCGCAGTTGTTTTGGCCCTATTGATAAAGCGCGACTCAAATTGAGCATAAATACCAGCTTGAGTCGGGAGGACTTTTTTCTTGTTTCGGCGACGAGTTGTTCAAAAATTGCACGATCAACTGGCCAATAAGATCATGCGATCTCGCACTCAGATTTGTTCAAAGAAGTCTTGAAATCTTTGGTCTACGAGTTTCGATTTGCGATCAGAGACGAAACATAAAATGCTTAAAAAATTGAAAGTAGAAAAATTAAAGTAGAAAATCAGATTCATTGTAGCGTAACTAAGAAGAAAATTTAAACGATATTATATTTAGAACTTACCTATGAAACGATGAACAAATGACATGTAATCATCGGATTGTTTCAAATCAAAATTCTAACTTCCCCTATGCTAAAAGTCTACATTAAATATTCGCCCTTTTTCCAGAGGTCCTCTAACTTTGTTAGCTTGGGGTATAAAAACTCGAAAACACGTAGAAAATTCGGAGCTTCGATTCCTTTCCTCGGCTTGCGTTAATTAGAAATGAGTGCCTCAGAGGCTTCAAACTTACCCACATGATTTCTTTTATACAAACTGGAAGTTTGCGTTGTTTGAACCGATCAGAATTACACTGTGAGCTTAAATAATGAATTCGTCGTATAAGGAAACTACGGTGCGCCAGTTTTTCGAATCGTTATCGGTTGTGATTGTGCAGAGTCAATAAAAACCATTGTTCTTTACGAAGACTCCCCCAAAAAAGAATAATATTTCCGCCTCACCTCGCACCCTTGGCAACATATTGGTCAGTGATCGAACGCTTTTTCTTATCGATGACAACATCAACATCAAAAAGAGTGTTTATTGCCCCTATACAACCCTACAGAACGCCATCAACAACGTTTGCATTATCTAAAAGCCACTGTGGGATGCACAATTTTCGTTCGACATATAATCGGCCCTCAATTAAAACAAATATGCACAGAATTGTTGTATATTTAATAATTATGATAAATTCAATGAGAATAAGAAACATAAGGAGTAGAAATTTGTACTGGTTATTTTGAAAATATTGTCCTGGCAATTATGGGTATTTAATAGAAACAACAAACTTTCTGGGAAGTCAAACAAACTTCAACAATTCATTTAGCTTTCATAAAAATCTTTTGCGTTTCGTTTCCTTATTTGTGTCAACTTTTGTGCCGCGGGTTGAAAGAAATGTACAGCTCAAATGTACTGACTGATTGTGGAAGTTTGCGTCGTTGAAATGCACCAATTCGGTTGATCGGGCCTGTTTTTAGCTGAATATTTTGTTTGAACTATATCATTTCGATGCAATACATACATGTGTGTGGTTAAATGAAATCCTAAAACTTTAATTGTTTGATCTGCAATGACCGCGATTGCCATATTCTCCTGGCGTTAGTCCCTCTGAGTGTCGGTTGTAGATCGATGAATCCTGTTTCGCATAAATCTTTTTCGAATAGTTCTAGTAACTCTGAGTTCGGAAAAGAGAGAGGCAGGGAATGCTCCCAGCAGAATACTTGAAATATTCTATTCATTCGTTTTGTTCTGAAGTTAATGAATTTTTGGCCACTTGATTAACTAATTTGTGATCCCAAAAAATCGATCTGAAAATTAAAAAAAGGAAACATTTCGCCATAAAAGAGGAAACATTTCAAAAAAAATGTATGTAGTCTTTTTTATCGAAATCGAGTGTTGTATTGGAACTCGAGTGGTCTTTAGTTATTTTCGATTCATTAAAAAAAATAATGGAAACAGTCACAGTGGATCAAAAAAGAAAGAAAACGGAAGCGATTATTGCTTCGATGATATCGAAATTGCGACCCATGGCGAATCTTGAAACGATTCCGGATGTGATTAGAAGTTACCAAAAAGCTGCCTTCATTCCTTACTTACTGCCATTACGCTACCAGAATGAAAATACTGAAAGCGCGCGATTGTATTTTGGATAGTGTTTTAATTTTTTTAAGCGGCAAAATCAATTGAACTTTCTTAGATGCGTATTCTCATTCAATATTTCTTGAATTGGCTCAATTTTTTTTCGGAAAAGAAAGTGCCAATGTGGCATTGTAGAAATACCTTTCACAAAACTGAAGGTTTCATTTTTGTTTAGTCTTCGACATTTAAAACACTTTGCTCAACAGCAAATCTCAACAACGTTAGACATTCAATAGTCAATAATCTTAATATTTCTGACTCATTTGTGGACTCGCATGCGAATCATTCGGCACCTGATACTCTTCGCTGACGAAGCCCTGGCCAATTGAATCCACTTTAAGTATCAGCAATAAAAGACAGGTTTCCACATCAGAAACGAATTATTTAGCTCTATATTTTCGCTGTAATTGATGAGGCAGCATAATAGCAGTCAGGTGAACCTGATGGGAGCCAAACTACTGGATTGAATCTTGGTCGTAGTTCTTCGATTCGAACAACTGGCCACAACACCTGTCGTCTTGAATTCAATTACTAGTTAGGTTCTCTGTATCGAGATGATTCCTTCAGACTCTGTGTAGCCCGAGCTCAAGTCTTTATAATGTGTAACCAGTCTGAAGACAATCTAATCGTCGAGCTATATACTAGACAAATATAAAACGCAAATGCATATGAAATCAAGACTGCGACCGAAAATAATATAAGTTGATATATACTAAAGCGAAGCGACACATATGATATGTGCTCTTATGTATCCACATATGATGAGTCCGCTTTAAAGTGGTGCGAATCAAGGTAACGGTCAGTCACAGTCGCAATGTATACATGCTAGCGGGAATGAGAACTAGTCATTCCATCGAACTGACTGTACACAAATTGATCGAGCCAAAGTCTCTATATATGATGGTATCAGCTCCAGCGACAATGAAGTTTGAGCAACAGAAAATATGAGACGAAGCCCAACATAATCAACCGCATGAAACCATAACAAAGTTCGCGACGCAAATTGTTATCGCAAATACTATCTAATGGAATGTGAAAATGATGAGAGGAAGTGTTTTTTGTTGCTTCGGAAGTTGCTAAATGCCTGCCTCCTATTTTGCTGGAAAGCAAATATTTTTCTTCAAATTATCTTAAGCGGGGTATCTTAAAGCAATCGAACGTAGAGCTTCGTACAGGCACCAAGTACTCTCTACGTACTGGATAGACAAATGATTGAAAAATGCAGTGAGCAGCTAAGATGTGGAGCTGAACATGTTAGGGGAAATTCGCGAAGAGTCTAACGTAGACATCTCATGTGTGGAGCCGATAGACGATACCTTTGGGACTAAATTCAATCTATTTCCTGTGTGCATCAATAAACCGTTGAATCCCAGAAATCCACAAATATCGTGACCTGATAAAAATTATGTTGGCGACTGTTGGGTCTGCCTCTATCTGATTTGAACTCTTTCTAATACGACTTACAATAAGATATGTGAAACACAACTACTAAATAAACAAATTTATAGCCAGTCTAAATGTTGAGCACAAAACGGAGATACTTATACCTTTGTCAAATAAAATCGAAGAATTTTAGTTAGGTCATTGAAAATTGGATATAAAGACCTGAAAGTACCTTCTTTTCGATAAATATCAATACTTATTCAAAAACTATATCACATGGGTATTATAGGATCCATTACTTTCAGGTGATTTCTTCCACCTCCGAAGAAAATGCTCGCTATTGAGAGTGAACGGAAAACGTGGACAATCTTGTATATTTTGTAAAACGATTTGCTCCAACAGGCTGACTGCATTGATCAGAGCTAGAACAAGCCGAAGGAACAATGTCGATTTATCAAGGTGTCACTTTGTTCCATTCGGGTTGTTTTTCTGGACGATTGGAATTTTTGGATCCCAGAATCGTTAAAATTTTGTAGCGAATTCAACCCCTTTAATTATTTCGAATAGTAAAATTCAACTAATTTTCTGCTGGGTTACACTTGTTTCATTGTCCATTATTTTGCGAGCATTACTGGCCGAATTGTTAAAGAGATCAATCAGGGAGCTAATGTGTTTGTTTCTAATTTAATGATAGTAGTAGTAGTGGTGGTGGTAGTAGTAGTAGTAGTAGTAGTAGTGCCGCAACCGTTCTTCTACACCGCATGTACACGAGAATGTGATCTGAACAGAATAACGCTTGATCTGATAATATTTCCGAAGGAACCTACCTCAGTTAGGGGGCTGATACTCCATGAAATCAATAAAACTAATTCAAATAGCTCTGTCTGCAGACAAATTCCCAGGAGCATGTGTTGCACAGACGGTAAGTACGCTAATGACTAGACCAGCCGGAGTATTATACTGTGTACTGAGTGCTGAGTAGACAAACGGGTAGTTACAAAACCATTAAACGTGTCACTTGGTAATAAGAGGGTAAAATAACATTATTTACAAAATTGGATACTGCATTGTCAAAGATTACTAATTTCGTGAATTCAGCTTTCGCTGCCCAGAATTTCAGGCGTTGAAATTCACTTATTGATATCAAATAAGGTGGGCGTGACACCTAACGACTGCACTAGACGACATCTGGTCTGGTAATTTGTCTCATAGATTTGTCCTACATTGCAAACAAACATGCTCACAAATGGAAATGATTTAATTTATCCAACAAAAGTAAGTTTGTTGGACTAATTACCATTGTTTCGTTGTTTATTAATTAAACATTTTATATTCTACAACCAAATGTTGATGAATTTGTTCCACTTATTGTTATAAGTGGAATTCTTCTTTGCATGATGCATGACAATAATGAGGTTGAATATTTCAATAGATTGTGTGAACTGGGCAAGTGCAATTTTTTATGCGAATCTAAACATATTTATTTTATAACACGTAAAATAACATAATACGAAACGTGCTGTTCATTGCAACTTTTGATTTAAATGTTAATGCTAAATATAGTGTGAAATATAACCTATATCAAATAACCGTGTAATATGGAGTATCGGATGCCGTTTAACATTTTGTTTTAATTAATTAGGTGATATAAAATTCCAACTAATAAAATCGAAATGAGCTTCCTAGAGTATTTATTGTTAGCTTGATAGTGATTAAAACACGTAGGAATAAATTTGAAGTTGGCTCTCAATTGACCCCAGTGTTGCATGCTTTATAGCATAGAAACATTCTTAAATGTTCACACGATTTCTCAGCAGTGACTTTGTGAATAATTTTGAAATCATGTGATTTCACATCCAAATGAAAAAAAAATATTTGTGCATGTGATGGTTGATATTAATATTCAAAATAAATTAAAATTCTAAAAGTTTTAAATGTGAACGAAAAACAAGACAAAGAATTGCAATTCGCCTCACCTACGAACAAGGGTGAGTAAGTAACGAAGCACATTTCTTCGTATTAAGTAGGTATCAAGTGAACATTTTGAAGCTGTTACAACTTGGGCATGAAACTCAGAGATTTTCTTAATGTATATAAGTCCTTCTTTTCATGTGATAGTGTTAGTCTTTAATATGAAAACGAGCCTCTTCTACAATTCGTCCATCCTTAGTCCACATTAAGTCTCCTGTATTCGTACAGATTTTCTTTAATTTCTATTACACGAAATCTTCATGTTCATGTATATCTCGGTTTTCATTTCAGTTTGCAAAGAGTGGTTGGTCAGAGAAGATGGAGCATTAGCATATCAGCTACAAAACGAAGAGAGTAAGACGCTAGATAAAGAAATATAAGAAAATGATATTAATTTGCTCACAAATTTTCGTTTCAGTAAGCGAATTCTACAATGGAAATAGAGTTCGGAATGCTGTTGTTAGACAAGATTTTCCCACCGCCCTGCATGAACAGATAAGAGAAAAGGAGGATGCAGCAAAAGAAGCTGAACGGCGTCACAGGGAGCTATTAGAACAGTAAGATAATCTTAAAAGTTTCAGGTTGGCTGCCAATGGGCAAGTGTATACTAACGCCCCTCCTATAACATCTTCACAACTCTTTCACAGAGTTTCACTTTTCTTTTGTAGTGCAAGCCGCCACAGTAATGCCCCATCAAATTGTGCACCTATTCTATAGCTTCAATGTCAAATCAGTGAGATTGAGATCAAGTTAGGATTGTAGCAGGAAATCCCAAGCGCTAGCGATCGTGGGCACTGGGTACCTTCAATATCCACCACAAAGCCGTATCGTGAGATGGAATCAAAATTAAATTTTGCACTACACATTTAATCTATCTGATGAAAATGTTATTGCAACAGTAATAGATAATCGTTTTGAACAGTGTATTGATGCCTAAATAGCGAAGTCTAAAAAAAGAACAGCACAAAGTGATTCTCCTCAGCGGCAACACTATTCCGATTTTTATTTTTGAATCCGAAGGGCATCCATTCGCTGACAGAAACTGTAACTCTCATGAAAGGTTGCAAAATGGTTCATTCAGTGGTTCTACCCGAAGGGTGAACGCTTGTATTGGAAGGAATTAAAAAGTTGGCTAAAGGATCGGGAAAACGTGCTGCAAACGTCATACAATACGTCGAAGTTTTGACCAAAACAATTGACTTGATACATGCCTGGCAGCCCCACGTCTTTCCGTACCCTTGTATTTTTGAGAAACACATGAGGTGCAAGCATGATGATTGCACGTTAATTTTTCGACTAACATAAACAAGAACTATTAAAACTCGTAATTACTATATTTTTCATTAAATTGCCTGTTTACATGAAATTTTTCTGCTCGGTCAATCAAAAATGATTAAGCTGAACCAAATTTTGAAAAAACTCTCACATTGTTGCAGGGAAAAAGCTGATGCCGAAATCGCTAAACAAATCGCCGTCAAGTTGGAAATTGATCGGGAAAGAGAGCGTTTAAACGAAAGCAATAAAGGAGAGAAAGTAGCTAAATTATTGCAGGTAATGATAAAGCCCTTTAAGCTTTAGGTTTTGGATAAAATGAACAATAAAGTTTTCCCTTTTCTAACGAAAAACGAGGAAAAGTAATATAAAGTATTATATTATTTCCCACTTAATTTTGTAAAAGCCAATATAAAAAAATTTGTCTTGTATAACTATCGCTAAGAGGACGTGATTCAACTCATCCGAGCAATATTCAGCTCGTTTATAGCTAACGCTTCCAAAACGAATTGCGATAATTACATTAATGGATTTCACTATGAAAGTATCACTTAAATCAGGACGCTCTGTAAAATTATATAAAATTATAAACATATATAACATTATATACACACGTTGAAACGAGTTGAAACGAACAAACCATACTCAATTTAATGTCCATTATGAAAATTTACCGAACTCACTATCACTTAAACATAATAATTTAATGGAAAGCTAGTTATGTTTCGTATTGTTCACTTTTCTCTTATTTCATAGTATAAAATCTAATCAAATCAATTATAATTTATAGCGTGCGTACATTGAGAAAGCTCAGGCGAACAGCAGTGAAGACTATTTGGTACCATTGCCATCTAATATACTGCACAGAAACCCAATGCACTTGCAAAACCACGGTGATGTGGCAAACATTCGCTCAACTAAAGATGTAGATTTACATGAAGTAAAATCACAACAGCTGCAGCAGCATCACTCCAGAACACCAATCAATAATCCTCCGCTTTCACCTGGTTTTGAAAAAGTGAATAGTGCTAGTAAACCACTACCACCGCTTCCGCTGCCTGCTAGAAATGTATTAGCTCCCAAACGTATTCCACCCAGTCCCCGAACCTCTAGAGATGCATCTCCTCTGTCATCGAATTTCCCTTCAATGGAAAGACAAACTCTTGGTAATGGTAGTAGTTCCCCGCATAGCGATAACATAGTGGACAGCATTAGACACTATAATTTGAATGATAGCATGCTCACCGAACAAAGAACCTCCTCTTGCTCTGTCAGATCACCCAACGGTCACTTAAAATCCCATCAATTGCAGCTTTCGCCAGAAAAGTACGATTATATAATGCAAAATTTACACATGGATAATTTGGAAGAAATAGTCCTCCCAGAAGATTGCGCGCCGATCGATGATACTCAAGTAAATACTGCTGTGAATGGTTTGCGATCCAATAAGCCGGCCTTAGCGAATATTAAGAACGTAGCAGCACTAAAAGTGTTGGGAATTTCCAATGACGAAGCTTTGGAATTGGATCGCAAATTGGAGCAGGAGAAGCGCGATGAGGTTTGTGAAATTTGAACATTTGTGTTATAACTTTACCTTTGGATTCAACCCAACTGCAGGAATTAGCTGTTCGTCTTCAAAAAGAAGAAGCTCGAGAATCATTGACTCAGGAAGAAAGGGACAGATTACTTGCGATTGAAGCCCAGGACAAAGAACTGGCTAAAATGTTGCAGGAACGGGTAATTACTCATATATGTAAAGACAGAAGAAGAATTCCTTGACGCTTTGGCATTTTAGGAACGAGCAAAAGCTAGAAGAGCTAAGGAAAAGGCACGCTTGAAGAAAATGCAAGGCCGACCTCAATCGGACTTCGAGGGACACTCGTTTTCCCAACGCTCTCCGGGACATCCACAATCGCCTCGTCCTACTGTCGATTTGCTTGCTGACAGTGATTCATATTCGAATCCAATTGATTTGATAAGCAGCGGGCATAGTTCTTTGGATAGCAGTTATCGACACGAGCGAATGTCGAGCTCAATTTCTGCTGGTCACGCAAGCCTCAATCTGAAAGACGATGAAATCTACACATTGCCTGTAGAGGATGACATAAAGCCTGTGACCCGAACAACGCCATTAGCTTTATCGGATGACAGTCGAAAAGTACACATGAGGTAACAGGCTTTGGCTTGTCTGAATTTTTGTTAATAATGTTTTCGCTTTAGGGAAAACCAATCGCCTGAGAACATCGGCAACATCGGCAACATCGCCACAGTTATTGATCCAACATATACAAGTACTGGGCCATGCCAGCAAAATGTGTCGTTGTCATCCTCTCTAGGTTGTACAGATGATCATAGTTAAGTTATAATCGAGCTAAGACTTATATTCTTTACCTTTTCAGGATACACTACAAGCAACGCACCACCGTACATGCCGATTCAAGGAACGCGACGAAGCGCCTCACTTGACGCGAAGAAGAAAAAGTCAAAAGATAAATGCTCACACCAGTAGAGTGAAATCGGCAAACCTCGAATAAAACTACTCAAATATGAAAAATAACGACCGATTACTAATAACTACATTTAACTGGAAAATAAAGACTGTCTATTGACACTTGTTTTTGGCTCAATATATTAGTTGGCGCATAGTTTAGAAGGTATTTAGAAAGTTGAAATGATACAAAACAAAAACAATAACATGTAGTTTAAACATGAACAAACACATAAGAACTACTACGACTCGCCATAGCTCCAATAAATTGAAAGAAAGAACAAATCAAAAAATTTCTACAATTTGCGCACTCCAGTTGGTCCGATAATGTATAAAGTTTTCGAAACACACCCGTTTTAAATTATCACTCGTTAACCCTATCCTCTCCCTGACATTTTGATACATGACTATGACTGTATTTTTGCTTCTTACTAAATTTTAATGTACCAACCAAAATTCTCTTTTGAGAATTCAAAATAAACCAAATGTTTTAGTGTGATCCAATGCTCACAAATGTAAAAGTTTTATAACTATTTAAATATTGATTTTCCCTATTGGGACCCCCGTCATTAAACTGGTTATATAATTAACAAAAAAATGTATTTATTAAATAAGATAAACGAATGAATTTACACAAGAAAAGAAAATGAAATATGTGCCTTAAAAATTTACAAAAAAAACAGAAACAAAAGAAAAACATCTCGTGTTTCACTCATTTACTGATAATGAGTGAGAGAAGAGAAATAAGACAAGAATAATTTAACAATTTAAGGACATCATTGAGTATGAATTAAGTTTTATTTTGTAATATCGGAGAATTTCTTCTAGCAATTACCTTAATGAATTAAAGGTATTAATGATAATTATGTTTCAATCATGACAGCATTAAATATCATACTTTAAAATGTTACCGTTTAGTGGCCAATTAGTTGTGTGACATGCATTTGCACAGGGTGTTGGAATATAAACATAAGCAATAAGTATCATCAGATTATTAGGATTGGGCACATTCAACAAAGTGATGGCAAGCAACAGTTTGGCGCACGATACAAGAATTCACACCTGACCTTTCAGATTCTTGTATATCCGAATATAGATTTGAATGAATAACAATGAAATCAGAAGATATTACATGACAACAATGTTTGTAAGGACAATACGTATCACATAATATAGAAATCAATTGCGTCCTCATGTAGAAATAAACTTAGTTGCGTTATAAAACTTTATAAATGAATAAAATTGTGAAATAAAAAAGAGAGTATTTTACTGTGGCACCAACTGGATAGTTGGTAACATCTTGCTTTTGTTCTAGGTTCAAGATCACTTCAACTTCCAGAAATTACTCGAGCCTGCAAATTATAAGTTGTGGGCTGTTGAATACAAAAATTAAATATTTTTCTGAAATCTTATTACAACACCGAAGATCTTACGCAAATGGAAGGCAGTAAATGCTACGTTTGGATTGCTTTTAAATACAAGACGCTCGACTGGATACCACTTACACAAGAGCTAAGAGTACCCGTCGAAGGAACTATGAGGAAAAGGTGCGACATTCCATTTGTCTGTCATGTTAACCTGGATCATGTAACATCCAATCAACAAGGATAGGGTCATCAAGGAACCAATCTTGGCAACTCTATACTGGGGAGGGTCTTTAACAATGTAATGATATAAAAATGAGGATCCTTGGAAAGCACAAGTGAACTTAACCGATAAAAGCAGGTCTGTTTCTTTATGGTGGGGAATACATAGACCAGAAAACAAATTTAGAGAGGCATTCGATAGAGGGAATTCTTACCCCGCTGCTGAAGTTGCTTTTTTTAAGTAGTTGGCGTCCACATTGATAATTACATGTCAAAAGCCTCAGGTAAATACTAAAAACACTTTCAAAGTTTATTCTGCATACTTTAGGAAAACTACGAGAGTGGAAAACAGGGGAGTATCGATTCATAAGAAATTAAACTAGTCTTGTTAATTATGAATCACAAATGGTTAACCCTTAAAATTACAGAGGAAGACAAGAGCGAAAAAACACGTTTGACAATGAAAAGACTGTAGACAGATATGTGAACTATAGCCAAACCTCGCCGCTGTACAATCTGAACTATAGTAGTGAGACGAACAATGACCAGTGATAATAAAAATAGCGACAGTAAGGTGATCGGTACTGCATATGAACAAATAGATAACTAGATAGTAACTAGAAAAAATCCTGCGAATGTTCTGTCTGGATATAAATGGTTTCCTGAGGACTAAATCACCAGCTGCACTCGAAATAAAGCACAACCTGATGCCTTTCGTAAGATATATTATTAGAGAGACATTGCCAGTGAGCAATAGATTAAAATTCATGGTAGAGTTAATTTACCATTCTAGAACGGGCCAACTCCATATTCCCAAATCCATATTGCGAATGGCAGAAGGTATATTGATAACACCAAAAATGGACACATGTTTTCCATGATCAAACATCTGAACATGCAAGAATTAAATGTGAGACCCCGTTTGGTACCGATGGCTCTAAATGGATGCAAACACTGGAACTGGAATAAATTTTAGACTAGACACAGTTCAATCCAGAAGCTAGAGGGTCATACCAAAGTTAGTTATATTAGCGCAATTAGAGCAGCTGAAGTTATTATCAATACGAGAGTATTAATAATAGTACGACACAGTTTTCTTAGGTTTGCAGTCAACCGGTTTAAACTAGCTTAAACGAAATTAAAAATTGACATCGCTGGGCTCCTAGAACCGTTGGTGTAAAGGAAAACTAACGACCGGAGACAGCCGGTTGAAACGAATAAATATTGTTCAGTCAAAATGTCGAAATCCTCTGTGAAGAGATAGCCTCGATTTGGAATGACAGAAATGACTGCAATGTAAGCCAAGTTTATTGGCTTAACCCGAACTAAGCGCGGGCAAGTCAACGTCTACGCAAGACTGAAATGGTATATGGACCCAAGTGGTATTTTGATGAGGGGCAAGTTTGATTCTAGATTTTCCAAGCTACAAGTGGGTCAAACGACAGTGGCTAATTTTCATAGCACAGTTGATACACTACACTGAAACTAGGGGTTACCTTCAGGTTCCGTAGCGCAGAACTTGTGAGCGACTAGGAAAAATTAAGGTAGTAGAGCACCTCCTTCGTAACTCCCCAGATGAGATGGAAAGCACTCCTAGCGCCAAGGATCAGAAATCTAAACAAGGTTTTTATACCCGAAACCCAAAGTTCACTATAGCTACAGTTACGTTTTAAATAAACTTGGAAGTCCTTCCTCAACAATACGCTGACTTTTTTACCATAGTTATAGAAATAAAATGGTATAGCTGTAGAGTTCTATGCGGGACTTAGGTCTCAACGTCTAAAAACTTCTGTTTTTTTATAGTTCCTGTTGACATTGATTTAAATTGAAAGAAACTTCTCGCATTTGCATCTTTGGTAACGCAAAAATTAATTAAATACAATAGTTGTTCCTTACCGGCCGAATGCCCTTTCCGTTGGTTAAGAAGCTATGTAGTATGTATTAGTATTTATATGTAATATTTTCCTTTTCTATAAATTTCTCTTCTTAATAAATCGTTCAGTCTTATCCTTTAATATTTTCCAAATCGCATGAAAATGCATAAACTTTTTGGTGGATGGGAAACACCAGTAAAATCTATCTACATTCCATTCATCCAGCGTACTATGATTCCGCACCCTCTCTTTAGCTACTACCTTTGAATTTGGGTGAAGCTCATCTCGACTTCTGAAACCCACTCTCGGATTTGTTGAAATGTCGCTACTTTACCCAGTTTGCTGTGAATTGAGACGCAAGCGAGAATGAGGCAACAGGTAAAATCATTTACCTGTGCGCTGTATCTAAGTATCTTTATGGTAGTCAGGTGGGTGCCAGAACCGCATTCGGGGTATATTTCGCAGTAGCCTGCAGAGATCAGTGTGCGGAAAGCAGCAAACACTAAGAGATGTGAATGCCTTCGATCGGTTGCAATACATACCTACGTATAGTATAGTGTGAAATAGTGCGTGCAGAAATTATTTTCGCTGTTTGCATTCGCGTGTTTGAACAAAAGTTTAGTGCACCGATTAGTAGAACTTTTATCACATTTATATCCAATAGTTTTGTGAATATCGTGATTTCCTCAAGAATTCTAAAAAGGCGGTAAACAGGTTTGACGAGATCGTATCCAATGAGTCATCCGAGTTGAGTTAAAGAAAACGGTCGAGGAATCTTGGTTAAGGTATTGGCCAACGGAATGATTCCACGCTCTAGGAAGAAAAGTTAAAATAATGTAAACAGAGAGCGAATCAAATTTTGTTCATTCAAAATGTATGAAGTACCTTGTCTTGTTATTGGTATTCTTCACGTGCCTCTCATGAATGCCGCGCTAGCAATAACCGGACAACTGTGTGGAACGAAGAATTGTTCATTAGATGAGTTCTGCAATAGTTTCAACAATCATTGTGAAAAATGTGAAAGTGTTTGCACCGATTCGTCCCATAACTTTGATGGTCAGGCTTGTGTTAAACAGTGTCAAGGTATGATCGAACCTCTTACTTTGATAATACCATTAAGCATTCAAAATCATTAGAATTGCAATCAAATTTTTAAATGAAATACCAGGAGATTGTTGCAAGAGGAAGTCACAAGGATTGGACCAAACGGTTTCCGCGGTGTCATTTTCAATGTCCCCAACCCAATCTTATGAAAAAGCAAAAACAAACAGTATTGAAAAATGTTTTGTCACTTATTTGAAATGAGACGATGCTACTACGCACACATGGGAGCCAGTTGATTTCATGGACAGAAAAACATTTCAATTTGGTTTCTAACATCTTACTGAATTATAAAAATCAATTTGATATTTAAAGGTGACTAGAAGGCAATGTACTTTGTATCTGTGCAAAAGAGATTATTAGTACTTTATTGACTTACAATTGATCCTTTTGAACAGCCACTTACTGAAGCGCTACTAATAATGTGCGTCGCACTGCCTATTGTAACCTATTTTATGATGATGCCGATGTTATGATTTGATGCTGAAATGAGAAAATTCACAGTAAATTTCAGCAAATATAATGCTGATCGATCTTTTTGCTCCCAATATAGTTTGGTATTCGTCGATACGACTTAAACGAAATAACACTTAAAAGGCTCCTGCTGCAAACGTCTGTCAGTTTATTCCAATCTATGAAAACGATGTGCATTATTGTGTGTAAAGCACGTATGGGGCTCTTATGTTGGTCCTAACTAAGCCAAAGGTCCTAAGTTTGTTGACGTAAATTTGTTAACATGAAACAGTCTAAAGGTGATAACTTGCAGTATTTTACGACCAAGCTCATAAATATATTCCCAAAAACTATCTTATCCACTAAAACTATCCTCCGCTTGGTTGTTGCCGCTGTTGGAATTTAGCCGTCCAATTTCATCGGTTTATGGAAAGAATTTCAAATATTCTGGAAATATAACTCTGCTCGTACGTCACGATAGCTTCCAGCATTCAGAGTAACTTTACAGCCGGTCTCTTTTCGGAGAAGTGTGGCCCTTGTGATTTCTCCATACCACAGTGGACTCCCACCATAAAGTGCAATATATGAATCGATGATTCTTCAATGAAATATGTAGTCAGTGTTGATCACCTAGTAATTTAATGATTTGATATCGTTTCAAAATGGTTGAAGAATTTACTGGAGCAGAATGCCAGCAGTTTCTGTGCTGTTGCTAGTTTTTGAGAAAACCGCCAAGAGGATTGTTAATGACCAATCCAAATGATATGCAAAAGAGCCTAGAGGATAGATTTTGGCTTTGTATGGTTACCAAAGCCTCATGTCGACCCATAGGTTTCATAACAATAAATAATTTAATACATACGAATACAGAGGTGGGTTGCGTTATCAAATGAGTTGGAAACCTATTTTAGTTTATTGGCATGACAATAGAATCGATGAAATTGTATCTAATTGTCACAGATTAACACCTGTTTTGAATTTTTTAAAGTGAATTTATAGAATTTACTGAAACTGGATCTGTAACAAGTATATATAGTTGATAATTCAGAGGCAAACATTGACTCCATGAGAGAAAGTTTTGTTGTATGATAATTGCTGAAATTATAGTTTAAACGCATAGAAATAATAGCAGAAGTGTTGACAATGTTTTCTGATTTCCAGATTACCTACACGACGTTCGGTACGGTAAAGAACATTCGCTGGAAGGTATTGTGTAATTATTTAGCTGATATTTTTTATTCGGTATTAATGGAATCAAGCAATCGTATCTGGAACTTCACCAGAACTCGACTTATTCAATACAGTGCATTCGCATAACTTATTCTCTTTGCAGATGATATCAAAAGATTGCAACAGCAACAACGCACCAACACAATACTTTTAGTCATTATTTTAGTAATTGTACTTTTGATGTGTACTATCCGACTGGTCCAATGGTTGCGAAAAAAACGATTATTGTCGATATGTTCCTTGATAAAAATCAAGCCAGTAAAAACGCAAACAAATAATGTGCAGCCAACAGTGCGAAGTGATAATTTAGCGCCGATAAATATTCAAATTGGAAGGAATGCAGCTGATGCAGCTGGTGTTGGAACAAATGTTCTTTCGATATCAGGTAAGGGCATAATAATTCGCAATGTTTGAAACAACATATTAGATTGATTCACAGCCTCCAGCTTATTTATTGTTTATTTGTTGTATTGTAACGACTAGAAATATGGTAAGGCTCCACGCGGAAATACCGCAGCACTTGCTTTCATTACGATTGTCCGTTTGTCATCACTGTCCATTGATTTTGTACCGTCGTACCATCTTTTTAAAGTATTACAAGGAACATTCGCCTCTTTTTTATAACAGAATCTTCGACAAAGGACTCACAATGCAAAGATTTAAATTAGAAGATCTGCGTTCTTAGGACGATGTTCAGTTACTTTAACAAATGTTCAAAAATTATCTCAAATTCTATTATGACTTGGTGGCATTGATTCCCTTTTTTTGCATTTCATTTTGGATCTGTTCTTGTAGCTAGAGAAAGGACTTGTACGGATCACTGTCAGCAGGGAGCCTGCAAAACCCATACTAGGCAGAAGTAATGTTTCAAATGTTTCAAGTGGTTATTAGAGTTGTTTAGTTGGTAGTCTGGAAGCATTTACACCGGGAGTAAATAGCCTCTAGGTTCTCACTAACAAACATTTATTGCGTTTATCGTTACACTCTTTATAAATTTTTCGTTTTCGGTTCAAAATATGCTCGGATTATGGAAGGTCCATGGCAAACTTTGCTTGAGATTTTATTCCATTGCTTGTTTGTCGATTTAGTAATCTCTCAGTCATTCAGAATTTATTTAATTTATTCCTATTGATTTTGTTTTAACGTATGTATTTGTTTTTTTTTTTGTCAAAAGGTACTGACGTCTCAACAATGCCCACCCTCACTACACCGATTAATAATCGTTATCCTGCTGAGAATAGCACTATAGAATACTCATACGATAATGCCGCGCTGCAAGTCACACCATCTACGGAAAAACCAAAAGGATCTGAATCAACATTTTGAAAGCTTGACAAAAGCAAGCAAAATTTATTGCCTACAATGGTATCGTAACATTTCAGTAAAAAAACGTAACACACATCACACTTTATAGAAATATTGTAAAAAAATCGAAACTATAGTAGATGCCAAGAGAAAGAAACGCTATTGTGTTCGAAAATAAAAGTATCTACATATTATTGTTAACTATCCCGTTCTACGCAGAAATCGGAATTGAAAGAAATGCTTTAAGAAACTTAAATATATTGTAATTTCTGCTTGTAATATAAAATTAATGAAATTATATTTTTCTGTTAAAATATTGCTTTAATATTTTTGAGTATGTGAGCAAAAAATAATAAGTATGTTGATTACCATCAGGTTTACGATAAAAAGTGTCACCATCTACCATATTGTGTGAAAGTAAAAGGCATCTGCTAGCTCTCTTAGTCTATGAAGAGTTATATTTTACAACCGTCTTATATTTACTCTTGTTTTCAATGTGAGAAACATGTTTATACCCAATACTGATTTCGCCTCAGCAAAGGGTTAGTACTTTGGTTGCATTGAGATACAGATGAGTAGCCCAAATCATTGGTCATATCACAGGACGAGCTCCATTCATCGTTTTCACCATAAGGGTTATACCTGTCCTGTGTCATTCTTTGTCGCTCCCCCAAATCATCCAATGCTTCATCGTCATCGTAGTCTTGCAAATCAGGCTCGATTCCAACTTGTATAACTTTGCAATGGGGTATATTGCTAAGTCCTGGTAGTGGAGTAGATGCCGCAGTTACTGGAACCGATTCATCTTCTGAACCCGAGTACAACCGACTGTTATTATTCAATGATACAAAGTCAGGTGGACGAGGCAGTGGCGGTGGAATATCTTTCTCAGCTTCTCCTTTGTTAAGACTTTTGTATCTGAGTTTTATGACGATCAGAGCGACACATATTAAACTGACCAATGCGATAATAACCAGGATGAGTACGATGTATGGCAATGGAAGAGTTTCTACATCAGCTTTGGTAATAGACGTTTCATATGTGTTCAATATATTATCTTTCATGGTATGGATTTCAATGGGCACCGTACTCTCTCCAGGTTGTACAGATTTTATCAAGAGCATATAATCAAAATAGTCATTCACCGAAATTTCATCGCTTTGCAGAGAATCCGCTACAAAGTATATTATTCCACTTTTTAGTTCTTTGTAAGTGAACGAGTTAATATTTCGATTGTTCAAGCTTTCAATTTCTCCGGAATTTCGTATAATTTTGCGAATTGTTCCCCGTTTGGGCGTTCGTGTTATCATTATTTTTGGATTATAGCGATTTAATTTTGTTAGTGTAGGATTATCCGATACTAGAGATGATGTCAAACGGATTTTGTCACCTGATGTTATGGAAATGGCATTGATAGTGATAAAAGGCTGCACAAGAACTTTTATGTCCATTAATGCTCCATATGGGGTTCCATCCACGTAAGCGTTTATCTGTAATAAAAGAAAATTTATAAGGAATGTTTTGAATAGGACTTAATCGCGAATATTTATAGCACCTCAGATAGTCCCCTCACCTCAAATCTTTTGAACTAGCAGAAATGAAACAAGAAATACAAAGAACACGGCAAGGATCCTATAATGCCGAAACGTGTCTGTAGACAACGCATAAAAAGACATGGAACGACACAAAATCGTTTCGAACATCAACAAAAAAGAAAAGCAACTTCGACTCTGGCAACAGTTGCAGCATATTAAGGCTAAATATGAATCGTAAATAATAGTATTTAAATATAATTATTAATAATTTTAACTCGGCGCATAGTAGGGCAAGGTCGCAGTGACGGAGTTAGCTTCTAGTTAACTTATAACTAATATTAGGGACCAAGTTCAACCAAAAAACAACTCTGACGAGCGTCTTTTAATATACATTTCTTTACGATGCGAAGGTGTAGTAACCTATACTAAGTTCTCAGCAAAGAGTCCCAGGACAACATTGAATTTTTCGGTAGTTGTTAACAGCTCAAGCGGTACTTTCTACTTGGAGATTGGAGAACGACTTGGAGTGGAGATTATAATTCTTAAGATCATGATACAAGCAGGTAAAACGATTATCTCAAACATACCTGCAAGTTGTCACTCGATTTGGTCATGTCCGTTTGCATATAGTTCACCTCGCCTTTTTCCAGTTGCTGTTGTGTGAAATGCAATGTCGGTTGATGATCCAAAACTACAATTCCACTTAGTGGACTGTTAGTAATATTATATTTGATTCGATTTCGATTGACGTTCGTAACGACTGCAATGGTGTGTGTATTCAAAATTGCAACATTAGCACCTTGTTGAATTCGTATCGGTTCGATTTTTTTTGATGCAGCTATTGATATCGGAACAATTTGTATGTTGAATATTTCGTAGGCCGGCTTAAAAACTGCGTCAGAAACTTTAAAGTAGAACGTAGTTGATTTGACATCACCATAATGGGTGTAGACTAGCCTTCCATTGTTTATATCGTCTTGTGTAAATTGATTTGCAAATGCGAGAATATCTTGGAATACTCCATGCTCAGATTGCTTTGAAAGGACACCTAGGGTAGGTCCACTAATAATTTCATAGAATATACTTTCAGGTTCCGTGTCAGTGTCGGTGGTGAGTAAATAATCAGATGTGATAGTCTTATTTTCTCCTTCAACTACCGTCATATGCGGGGACGAGGTAATCAAGTGGAAGGGCTGGTCATTGACAGGATTGATGAGAACGGATATTGAAAGATTGCAAAGGAATATATTTCTGAAAAGATGAAAATTGAAATAAATGTGAATATATTAGCAGCTTCGGAGGGTAATTTCAAACTGAATTATTATAATCCATGCTCAAATAGTTCTCCATAAAGCCAAATTTCTTATAATTCGAACGACCTTCATTAGCCATGTTGATACTAAGACCTCTTGGCTATAGTTTGTTTTAATTGAAATTTTGAGAGAAGTTTACTCACCCTTGTTGTAAATATATAGACATCATTACTTTATCTTCCAATGTATCCGAATGGTCATGTTGGTAGTGGACTCGTTGCGCTAAAAACTCGTCTGGGACGAATCGTGTTGTTTTTTGATCACTATTTGTCAATATAATCCTCCCATGATTCGGCTTGTACGATTCAATATACAGTTCAGGACCCAGCATTCCGGCTCGAGTCTTCAGATATTCTAGAATTTTCGAGAAATCTAGTTTTATGGCGACTGAGCCACCTTCATCCACATTCAATTTTGAAACTGGTAAAAATCTTAAAAGCCCTCCCGATGAAACTGATATTTCAATGTGGAACTTTTGATCGTTCAGTTTGTTTGTCATATCAGCAATCACGTCGAATATGAAGGAGTCATTGGTTTTCAACTCACTCATTGGGGTGGTGTGTTCATAGAGTATTCGCCCATTGTCAACGTCATCTTGACTGAAAGTCGTCACTTCTTGTGTTTGGCCACTTTCAGTGTACTCATAAATGATACGGCCTAAGTGTGGTGGTAGACTGATGTTATATTTTACTTTGCGTGTCTCATCAGAGCACCTAAAGGATAATAGTTCTGGAAGAATCTGCTTCTTTGTCATTGGGAAGACGTGAAGGTTTTCATTGGCAATTTGGATCAATGTTACTGGATTGGCTTGAATATAAAGGATCTGTTCAGTTGTATTGAATAATCCATCGCTGACCATGAAATTGATCTCATTTCGTTTAGAGTCTGCATCATGGAGGAAACAAATTTTCCCGTTATCCACATCCTGCTGTGTGAATTGATCGATTTTCATGCTCGGATTTGACGTGTAGGCCAAGTAACCTCCGTAGATGTGATGAACGTGGTACGTGAGATTGCTTGGTGGTGAATCATGGTCTTGTGCCACTAAAATGTGTTGAATATTTGCACATTATTTAATGATATTAACAAGGTATACGCTTAATGATTATTAAGTGACTCACTGATGTCTGTATTCTTGATAATGTATTTGCCACCATTCCAGACTTGAAGACCAGTATTAGTTAAGATTATCGGCGTCTCATCATTCACAGGAACAACAACAACAGCGAGATCAAACTGAGGACTTTCGGTATTACGTGTGTGAGCAATAATCGTTGTAAAATCCGACGAATTTTCGCTTCCATCATGCACATATTGTACAACACCGGACTCCAGTTGCTTTTGCGTGAACCGATTAACCTGAGATTTCCCTACCATAAGCATACCATTCGATGGATGTTTTAACACTTTGTATTCCAAGATTTTCCCTTTATAGTACTCCGCGTAAGGTGACATATCGTCTGATTGCAGGGTGACCGTCTTTCCTAAAGTGTCAAATGAAAATAAAGTAAATATTCTCCAAGAATTCCGATGAAGAAAATGTAACATTCGAAACTACCTTCAACAACCTTCACTGGTTTAGTTTTGATGTACAATACTTCTGGGATTATGATTATCTTTAGGATAAGATTTCTCAGCCATGTTATTCCGTTTGTGACATCGAAGACAAAGTAATCTGTGGTCTGATTCACACCAGCTTGAATGTAGAACATCTTTTCCGAATTGATAGTCGATTGATCGAAAACTTTGCAATTGTATTCATCATCTGATGTCACTGATTGGATCTCCAAATATCCATGCATTGGTGATTCTGTGATGAGGTATGTAATGTCTCCAGGCGATATGTTTGGGTGAGTTACCTTAAAAGTTTGTTTTAGGATTAAAATGTCTTATATAGAGCATAAAGAACGTATAAAACTAGTCGATGCTTCTAAGTGCATGTTATGCAATAGCTAATTTTACGCTAAAAAATTGAAAATATCCTTGGTCTCAAGGTTGTGCAAAATTCCCGTAAATTCTCATATTCTTACAGCGTCTTCAACCAAAGTGTCGATATAAAGCTTCCGTTTTTCGTAATTCGCCATAAGTATAAATGTGTAAAATTTTTAACTTTAAGTGTTGGATAGTGGAGAGTAGAAAGAATGTGACTCCTCTCTGACTACACATAAATTCCGTACAAAATATAATGCACGATCTATGTCTTCTTCCTAATGGACAAATTGCTATTATGCCTTAATCTCGGGTTTTTTGTTTGAAAAATATGTTGACTATAGAAGAATATATTTTTAGCTGATTTATTTTTCCAAGTCAAATATGTCGACTTGAAAATCTTGAAAGCCTTGGACAATTTTATCGACGGACAGTTATGAAATAGTATTTACTGAATGAAAACAAACATAAGTTGGAAATTTTAGTGGAAACCAAAATATTTTCTGGTGATAAATGGAACCTAAAAATTTTCCAGCTCTAAAGTACTAAGAAGAATTACCTCTAAAATATCTTTAGAAATCACTACGCTCGTTGATTCTTCCACATACAATGTCTGATTCTTCAGAACTTGTAGAGGCTCCCAATATGCTGCAGGGTAGATACGCATCAATATCTCCCCTTCAGATGTAATATTTTTAATTGTTACTTGGTACCTACAAAAATAAATTTCGAAGTTATGTATATGAAAAAATGATTTAAGGATATAGTGTTTACCGAATTTTGTCCATAGAAGCTGCTTCTGTATTCCAGTATACTATTCTTTCACGTTCCACATCCAGTTGTGTAAAGTTATAAATTGAACTCGTGTTAACCAGACGGATCTGTGATGTATTATTCATTTTCCTTCGAAGCAACTTTAAAATCCCATAGGTTGGCGGTTTAACTATAGTAAATTCTATCTCATCTAGTTTCATATCAAGATTAGTCTCAATTGGTAGATCGAAACTTTTCAGGATAGTAAATTTTCCTTCTTGAACTATTGATGCGTTGCTAGGTGCTATTCGTACAAACGGATCGGACGCCATAATTTCCAGGGAGCCTGCAATATCGTGAACGCCGTCTGTTACAACGAAAGACGCTAACCCAGCATCCGGACCTCTGTGCTGGAAAGTTATCTTTCGATTGTTAATATCATCTTGGCTAAAAACGTCTGCGAAGCGACCATTTTTGTAAAATTCTCCATTATTACAAGAAATGTGCTTGAAAATTATATTTGTAAAGTCAGTATTCACATCACCGTCCAAATAGGATAAATCGTGTTCAGTTACAGACCGCATTTCATTTCTCACGATATGAAATACTCGGTCTTCCCGACGGTAAGGATGGTTGTCATTCACCAATGAAATATCGATATCTATTTCACTGACGAATTGAAAATTTGTATCTTCGTCAGATAACACTAGCATTTCGAAATTGTCTACGGAAGACTCTGAACCATCGTGACAATAATATATATCTCCCAAATATAATCTTTCCAACACAAATTCGTTGATAGGATCAACTTGATCCGTCAAAGTGTCGTATTTGCAAAGTGTTCCATATTGTGCGGGTTGTGTTACGATAAATGTTAAGTTGTCGAAGGTGTTAAATAATATTTCAAAATTTTTTCGGGTCAGTAATGTGCGATCCCCTTCTTGTACATGTAAGCGTTCTTTCGACTGATATGTAAGACGACTGATCAGATCTTCTTGAGGATTATAAACAATTTTGAGACTTCCTTTGACATCTTCACACTCGGAAACTGATACGACAAATTCCATGGTATCGATAAAACTTGAATACGAGCTTCGATGGGTCTTATAGTGTATGATATTTTTATCGATGTCCAGTTGAGTGAACGAATCCTTTTCCTATATGGGATCGAAGTAAAATGCCTTCTATGTTTAGTGATGTCAAGTTAAGATGTTAAGTTTACCTTGGCATATTGTGGATATCCTTCTACATATATGTTTCCATATTTTGTAGGCTTGTTAACAGTGTAAATAATATTTCGAGCAAAAGTTGGCAGTGGTGTGGTTTGATGAAATAAAACCGAGCTAGTAATTGACGTATCGCGAACACCTTGTATAGACACGCTGTTTTGTCGAATGATTCCTATTTGCATTTTTGTAAATGTGATACGGAAGTCAAACTTTTGCGTAACTATTGGACCAAGTGATGCAGTGAACTGCAAATAAAATTAATGGGTAATATATCAGATCCATTCACATGTAAAATTAAAGTGGTTTCTTTTATATGATTAATTTGCGTGCTATGCTTAGGGAACTGGTGCTGACTCCACGAATATATACATATTTGACATTTTAGGGGCTTAGCCATCATTTTCGCTCGGTGACAACTGAATTATTTTTAATTTTTTTCATTGGCTCTTCACTAAAACGCTATTGTTTTACTTACTTCATTATCTTCACTTTAATTCATTATCAATTACTAATTTCGTACGAATTTCGGTAGAGAGTTGAAGAGCAGTGAGCTCTCCCTATACAGTGAAAAATCTATAGTGCATCTAAAAAGCGCAGTGAAATATCTAGCTGGGCTGTTCCGCCATAATCTGAAAATTAACGCAAAAGCTCACTGACGCTTTTTTCCTCCGATAATTCTGTCAGCATCACTACTGAGTTTCTAATCTTTAAAACTCGCATCAGACGCAAAATCTTCTACTGCTACCGAGTTTTATCAATCATATCTTCGCGAAAAATATTTTCAGAATATGCCAGTTAAAATTTAGAAGACCAAACAAAAAGCACCATCAAAGCAGCGTTTTATACAACGAAACAAACATTAAACTAACTCTTGCTCATATAATTGAGTCAACATATAACGTTTGAAAAATTGGTCAATATATCCTGAAACCATCATCCGCGACATTGTCTCCAGGAATGTTACGCTGGACGACTCTTACACGTACTTAACCCTCATCAAGATTCTAACATTCCCTATTCCAAAGTACAGACTGGACAAAGCGATCGAGCGGGGTTAACTACTTGTGAAGTATAAAGTCATGTTAATGATCCTACAATTCATTACAACCAGATTTCGTTATTTAACTTGTGTACATTTACATTTTGTTTCTGTCAAACATTAGACAATAGGTTAATTAATATCTTCGTTCTTTGATTTTATACGTTTTACATCTGCGTGTATGGTTTTTGATATTTATGTCTCTTCAGCCAAGTGTATAGATAACCAGAAAAGAACGGCGTTGTATTACTAGCGTTGAGATAAGTACAGAATCAAAGGAGTTGAGCTACAACAATGGAAGTTGAATACTTCAGTAAAATTTTAGAGGTTTTATTAGAATTTAATTAGTCGAAAAGTGTTGCAGATTTTCAGGACATATAATTTAAGTTCGAATATTACAGACAAGAGTCAATATAATGGACAGATTAACCATTACGCAACTTACCTTGAATTCATCTTGTGATGGTATATCTGTACTATGATAATATCGGATTTGACCCAGCATCACTTGACTGCTGTTGAAAGAGTCAACTGGAACCCATGATGAATCAATTGTTCGAAGCTTTTGAATTGATCCGTATTGCGGTGGTTGAATAATGTCATATTGGATGTCAACATTGTCCTCATCGGAATTTGAAATGACAGATAAATTCCAGGGCGTAATCAATGCAGACGATTTATGTATCAAAATCAAGCCGGTATTGTTGATCATTCGTAATTGTAGAGGATGCACTGAGACTGGTAGAGAAATTGTAGCGCTCGTTTCGATTCCATCAGAAACTTGCAGGGGAATTTCAAACATATAGTCCTTGCTATTTGGAGTGTTGAACAAATACGTAACTAATCCATCATTAATGTCCTTCTGTGAGAATTTCATAGTACTTTTACCGTTCAATTGAAATCGACCATAGTTCATATCTTTATTAGAAGGCACATTTGAAATTGTATAAATTAATGAGTTGGTGTTACTATCAGGATCGTAAGCGTCTAACAAATCTGGCTTAATAATTTTGGCGACACCTTGAGTTACACGAAGTATTCTATTGCTGGGAATATTCAGCATTGGCGCATCATTAACCGGAGTTACATTGGCATGCAGAACAAATCGAAACTTTCCGATAAAATATTCTGGAATTCTTTGACTACCTTCAGAAATTTGTAAATCGATAGTCATATGATCGCTGAAGTGTTCGGTACCATTATGAACATATTTCACTTTATCTGTGCTCAAGTCGATCAGCGAAAATACTTTCGTCAACGCATTATCTAGAGTTGGATTTCTTAGTCGACCATGTTTAGGAGGTTGCACAACATGGAAGGTAATAGAATGTTCAAGGATTCCATACTTTTTATAGTCAAATAAAATTTCAATATACGCCGGAGAAAGAAATATTTGTTCTCCCTCTAAAATTTGCATAGGGTTGACTTTGATGATTTCATAATCTGTATAATCGGATTGGGCAAAAATCTGAAACGGAACTCTTCAAAAATATTCTACGAAACTATATCTAAATATTACTTTGTACGGTTCCGAGTACTCAGCTTTAATACAGTACGACTGATCACAATCACAGATGAATTCTTCAGTGCCATGTTGCCGACAACTGCTGCTTAAAATACATGGACTCTTCTCCAAGCAAGGATACTTCCAAATACAGCCAACTGCCAGTCCTCTGGTTACCTTCATATGTGGAAACCCGACGAAATTGTTGTTGATAGCAATATTACGCATGCATCCCCGAAAATTCGAATACATTTCAGTGACATTCGAGGTAAGGACTTTTCGTCGTGTTGCATCACTTAAGCAACCACTACCAAAACAATAGTATTTGCTTAGATCAATGATAATGTTACTGCTATTGGTGAAGGGCGCGGATGTTACAAAGTCATCAAACACAAATTCAATCATTGCAGCATTGTATCTAACTACAACACTATGCCAACTCCCATCTGATATGTTACGGTCAGGTGACAACTGGACTGTAGCGAGTCCTTTTCTAACAATAGTTCTTAGTTTCGATTGATAGATCTCCAGCATAATGAAATCACTGCCACTATTGTAGAATAGAACGCCGTCAGGCTCTATGGTGCGAACTTCAAAAGCCCAGCTGGATTTTGAATTTATTGAATTTAATCATATTAAACTGTATTAAATGGAACAAAACCTTTCGCCTTCTAAAGTAGGTGAACGCGCCAACATCATGAAAGAATCAGGCTCTACGAAACTTATGGCATCTTCTGTGACAGCATCAAATTCGGGGCTGCAGGTCCATGAAACGTCTACACTGACGGCATGTCCAGTCTTCTCACGGGCTCTCTTCAATAGGTTTATGTTGTTGTAGTAAACCTGAAATAAGCGTAAGGATATGCGTAGTTGGCTTATCATAAATTTGTTTCTGTTTGTAATTTTACAACTAGTAGATTTAGGAGCCTTTGTGTTTTCGTGTATCCTTCACACCACCCCATTGAAGCTTTTGATTTGTTGCTTTCCAATAAGCGTGTATACTTGTCTTTTTGTCTTATACACGAGCGTGTTAGCACGGGGTCCTAATGGGGTAGATTTCAATGGTAGATAAGTTTCATCAGAGATTTATTTCAGGAAGACACGATTAACGGGAATCGTGTTATGGAAGTTTACGTGTTACAGGCAGCGCAGACAGCGCAGACATTAAGTTTACAGCGACGAATGCAAGTTCAAATTCGGTCCTTATAAAGTCTACAGCCAAGAAAAAACCCGACATTACACTGTGCACGAGCAGATTATTTAGTGATTGAGATTGGATAAATTGGACACTTGTAATTTTTGCTAGCACATACATATATATGTTATTGTCAAATGATTAATTGCTTGAAATTATTTATTTTTGCGTTTTGTTGTCGCATGAAGGCCATATTATTTGTACTTGTAACACGTTATCGACTGACGGTGTTTTATATCAAAACAAGTGTCTAAACAATACTCGCTGTGAATCCTTAGCATTCAATACGAATCAAAGTGGCGTAGTGATTGTTTACAAGCTAAATCTGTCTTACCAAAACCATCTCATATAGAATGCTATAAAATCGCTTAGTTAAAACTGTTAAAGTTAAAACTGCTGCGACACTAACTATTTGGAGCGAACCGGGAAATCATGTTAACAAATCACCCTGTTTTATTGTGATAGTTTGACTCCCTTCATTACCCATTTTCGTATTAATGTTAATGCTAACGTCTTTCCGCCAACATACTTACATCTGATATGCAGCCACGGAAATAGTCGATGGTACCCAAGTAACTTTCTGAAAAGTCTCCAGCTCCACCTAAAAATGTACCAAAATGGATATTTAGCTCAGTTGCGTTCGGGCTCAAGGTTCTCCGCATAAAATGTTCATCCGCTTGCATCGTTATATTTGTTTCGTATCTTTGTATGGCAACGTCATGCCACATAAGGTCACTGAATTTCAGTCTTTTCGGCGAAAGTATCTGCAATGGAATTCCATAGAAGTTGTAATTGTACTCGTCAACGTCTTTTTCCCGGAGATATAAGCACGATTGCTTTATGTGGAGGCATTTACCTGAATAAAATTGGTATCTATTTTGTAGTTCAAGTTAACTCGTCCGTTTTCGAGTCGTAATAGACAATAGTCTGTCCTACCAGCGGCTAGAAAGATTAATGCATTCTCTTGCATTGTTCGAAATTTCAAGCGTATGTTGGTGGACATTTTAGATTCCTGTAGAGGCATTGTAATGTAGCTGGTGCCGTAAAAAGAGACTGAAAACGTGAATTCCATTAATACATGAGTTTGTTGCGAAATGAGAGGAGCATGAAGAAGAATTGAAGAATGGAGATTCCATGTTGCTCAAAAGGTTATACATGAATATAATAGAGTGCTTACCATAGCAATTTAGTAAGCGAATTATTTACAAAATATTGTTTCACTTTTAAACTTGACGTTATTATTTTTTGAGTATGTTGCTGGTCATAGCAGATTATAACAAGGCGCCATACTAATTTAATACCATATCGTAAAATATAATATGGCAATTAAGTAAAGTAAGTGTAATAAACTGTAAGTATCAATTTTAACATTTTGAGTAAACTCTCGATCGGGTTGACCCATATATTAAATTCAATATATTCAATTAATTCTCTATCATCCGTAACTGAGTTAAGAGTATAAGAGAATCGCTACGTTATATCTCATGGCTTAACTAATATGTCTGAAAATAAGATCAATCTTTTTCGCCATTCGTTAAAATGGCGATTTTTTCAAAACGTACCTTCCATCCTTTGAAAATTATAACATTAGAACGGAGAAAATATGATCAAAATTATCAAAAAGCAAATAAGTCAATGAACAAGGAGAAAGTAGAGTAGAATAGGAATAAATTTGTAAATTGAATTTAGTTTTGATTAATTTATTAACTTTACGTTTAATCTGATCCATTTTGAATGAGATTATTGTTTGCAAATCTTATACACTGTAAGTTAGTACACATTTCATTGTAAAAGTGTTTCACCTTTTACAGATTGCACCAATCCAAACAGTAGCAAACATATCCATAACAATATCAGCTTCATTGTGACCGATAGTGAGAATATGTTTGAAGACAGGATAATTGATTTCGTTTAATTGAATAACTTCTCCGTTTCAGGCAACAGCCTGCTCATAATGCACTAAATAGAACATGATTATTTCCATCAAATCTGTCGTACTTAATTATTAATTAAAGATAATCAAGGGGCACTATGCTACTGGTCGTCAAATCATGTTTCCACTATTAGAGATACAATCAAACACATGTTCCTCTTGCTAAGGTCTATCACGCACAAACAATTTCTCCAACGTTTGAGGAATCACACTTTAATTTCTTTTTCATCCACTTCCCACAAACAAACATTTTCGGAGGCGCGAGGAGCGGCAATCGGAAAATGGCATTAGCAACGGGAAACTAAACGTCTTCATTTCCGTATTATTTTGAGATGAAAGCGCCACGATCACGATCGAGTTGCGCAGGCAAATGATGGACTCGAGACGGCCTGTACCGAATATGTTATTTATGATACTCGCGATATAAGGGTGTCACGATCGCGGTGATACCGTTAAAATGTTGTAAGGATCTTCAAGAAAGCGAGAGGGAATGGGGACTACGATGTGACGATAATCTTAGGATGTAATAGTCTTGCTTCATATTTTTTTGGCTTTGCGGTGCCGTCCGTGCTTCATATTTATTTATAACACGCGTGTTGGAACTCATATGCCAAACTACTATGGTGTCCCGATCCCAATGCGGATCGAATCATCTTCCATAGAACAGGGGGATCCATTGGAATGATTTCTAAAAATAATTCGGAACGCTCTGAAGAAAGGGCAATATCGTTTAAGTGTCGCTGACGTTGTCACCGTTGGGGTGCAGAAAGTCTTTGAAATGTTGAAGACTCGTACACGGTCACTACACTCTTAATGAAATCAGAAATAAAACACTTTGGACTTATTCCATGAATCAGACAGAAACTAGAAACGCACTTAAAATCCATCAATCCGCAATAGAAATTCTCCATAAATCATTAAAAATTCACGCCTCACTAACTCGTAGATACTTCGCTTCCAGAATCTCTTTAGCAACGGTTCGAACGCGCCTCCGCAAATGCACTACCGCACCCTCAACCTTCTGTCGATTGTTTTCAATGATCTTGCCAAATGAACTGATTCAGAAAGATGAGCGATCCAAAAACACACTTCGAGGACTACATTCTGACGCTGATTCATTCAATTCGCAATTAGAAACGGCAGACGAGGGCTGAATTTAGTTTATATCCGTGTTTATATTTATATATTTAAAAGTGTGGCTAAAGTTTTTTGAATTTATTGTCAAAGAAAAACAAGAAAATCTATTCTTTGGCTTTTGACTGTAACATTTCGCTGAAATTTTCGGATCGTATGCTTCTCGACTTCGCTAGAGCTGTGAATATACTAAGAAAAGTATAGGAGTGCAATATCAGCCTGGCGGTACGTCACAACTTTACAAAGGAGTCACTACTGAATGGACAGAGACTATCACCATGGCATCCGCGAACAGTAAGTCATTTTTCCTGTATTAATTTTTGTTTCCTCGAACAATTTCAGTTATTTTTAGAGTTGATTTTAGGAAGTTATTACTCCTGGTGTTATTTTTTACTAAAGTCTGAAAGTAAAAAGCAAAAATAATTTTTGTTAAGGAAAGTATTTCGCATAGAATATAGTATTTCCCGTTGAAATAAAACTGAATTAAGAATTTTACGCAAACACTTGTTGGGTATCTCTGCATTTCAAATTACTCACGAAGTAGATACATACATGAAATCCACTAAGTAAAGACTGTTTCAATCCGTGGAAACTTTGCGTTTCTGCTCTTTTTCGGGAAACTAAATTAAGAAAAAGAAGAACAAAAATATGAAGAAAAAAAAAAAAAGAAATAAAACAGCCTGAGGGCTGAGCTCCGGCAAGTCAATTTAATAAAGCACGCATCGTTCATGACGCGGAAATCACTTGAGAAAAGTTTAAGGCAGTCTTGTGTACGATGTATCTAGCAATGGGGGAGTTAGTCTTTTCTATTTTGAAAGATAAATTGGCCATACATCTGCGAGCGTAAACAATTCTAATGCCGGTGCGTGCGTGTATTTTGAATTGGATTCGATCACAGTTGATGGATTGTTCATCATCATTACGATCTTCATCGAAGATCAAGTTGCGCCTCCATCGAGGCTGAACCGTATGATTATAATTATAATATGAAGCTAGTCATGGAAATCCGTTAGATGTAAGTTATATTGTCTCTGTATCGAATATTTTCAATGAACTTTCTGTTTTGAATCTTGTTTGAAAAAATCTTTTGTCGTAATTTTGGGCTTATTTAAGTAAAGGATGAATATTACTGTTTTATAGAACTGTTGTTTGAAGTCTTGACAAAAGGTTTCATCGAGGGAAACAGCGCTCAGACTTTTTGCAAAAAGGATATGTCACGGTCAAACTTGGTTTTTAATGTGTGGTCGAGTAAAAAGCAATGGTGGAATGATATGAAATACGGACAAAAGCGAACATGAAATTTTCGAACTTCCTTCTAGTTAACTAATATTCTAGTTATATAGGATTTTTTTTTTCACCTCGCATGAGGAAGAGTACCCGCCGTGGTCTTGAGTTTACTAGCTCCTTTTCCGTTTCTAGTTTCTAGTGTAGATGCTAGAGATCGAGCGCCGAATTTGAATTTGCAGGCTCAAACATTCTCCGGTCTTACATTAGGTCAAGGGATTCCCTTAGGAAGTAGCCTAAATTTCGTTCACCCCTTTCTAAGTAGAGAAAAGAGAAAATTTCAAATGTTGAAACTGCGATTGAATTTTGTAGTCGACAAGAGATTCAGTAGCTATAGTCACAGTCTTTGCTATATTACGTGTCCTTAACTACTATATTCAAGATACGAAAGCCTCTTTTCTATTCTATATCGATGGTTTTAAAAGAACTGTTAAACTGTCGTTTTTTTTTCATTGTATCTTTTTTTAATTTTTTAATTGGACAAATTTTGGATTACTTTCGAAAGTTGTTTTTTCTACCATAAAAATTCTTCTAACATTCAAAACTTTTAATTCAACAATTTTAAAAATACACTCCGTTTTTGTGGGTCTAGTACTACATCAGCTGACAGTCGCAACTTGGACGTAAACTCGTTGTGTAAATCAGCTGGTCGAAAGTGCGCTGACAGTCGACACTTTTTGAGTGAAGTTTTCCTTTTCATAGAACTTCCACTCGATCCATTTGGACGAGTCTAGTTTTCGGTCTTGTGCAGTTGACGGGCATTTGAGTGGGAACGTGACATACGTCGTCGGTCGGGAAGTGCGTGTCAGTGTCCGTGAAAATTGTAATTTTCCGAATTTCCACGCAAGTTGTTGAATTAACCCACAAAAGTGCGAACATTGTCTGATTTACTACATTCACGGTTGATAGAGAATGTAGTGAGTTTGCAAAAAGTAAGATTTTTGCAATTTCTTTGTGCCGTTCTTGGTGAGGTGGATGTGCTGTGGTGCAGTGAAAAGAAGAGAAGTAAAAAAGATTTTCCACCAGCCGCTTTACAATTTTCCAATAAAGCAACATAGTACCGGTTTTAGCAAGGCCAACATTCAAGACAACGGACTAAAGATGGATTCTGGGTGCAGTAAAACGTCGAGGTATAGATAGGTAAGTTTTCGCAAGGAAAAGTCGAGATTTCAATTTGATCGATTTAACACTCCGCGAGCATTATACTGCGTGGGGAGCATAAGTTTTCCACTCACGACCTAGGTGGTAATGGAGATGCGTCTGGAAAATAAACGCTTCATATAAAAAGGGCCGAACATAATTTTCCCATGAAAAGTTAATGCAAGTAACGAATCCCAAAGCGGCTCCTGACCCCAAGTGCCACCTCATATTGTGGCTGCCGTCAATCTTGAGAAGGTCACCCGTCTCGGCTAGTGGAGCTTTCCTAACAAGTAGCAAACATTTGGTGAGCACTTGGGACACCTCTGCGCCATCGAAATTATTAATATCTTGCAGTACATTGCATAATCGTCTGTCTCGACAGAGCTAATATATCTGTCGAAGGCAGATTCTGCAAGAAATTGTAATTTTTCTTTGCTAACGTCGCAGTGCTTAAATGTCACCTCGACCCGAAGCCTTCGCCTGTAAGCGCAAATTTGGTTGAATTTTTGTTGCCGAAACGCACTGACGCTTCCCACACCAATCAAATTCGAATTCAGAAAGAAGTAATAGTGTAAATGAATTTATCGCATGGTATTTGTTCCCACGTTCGAATTCAGTTTAGTTGTCCTTAAGGAAGGTTGAAGGAGTCTGGGAGTTGCCTTTGAAGGAATGCTTATTTGTAATCGGTTCAGGACGACTCTAGGTTATATAATGAGTAATGCGTAATTCCTGCAACTCATGTATAATTTGAGGTGTTTAAAGGTCTGCCAAAGGAATACGAATCGAGCCAAGAATAACGAAAAACAACTTCAGTGTCAAGGTCTCGCGGATTGTAGAAATCAACAAGTCATTGCGCAGGAGGGATGTTTAAAGTTACGCTAGAACGTTTCATCATTAATAGCAGATTTTACTTTGAATTGGGAAGTTATACTGTAATATCACGGCAGAAAAAACGTAGAAATTTTCATAATAATTAAATTAAAATTTTATCTTAGATGTCATACCAATGGTTGAATATGTTTCTGCCTTTGATAAGGATAATCATCGAATAGTTATCTCCTAATGGGTTCCAATATTTTTAAGCTCCTTTTAAAAGGGTCTAAACTGCAGTCCAAATTGGATTTCAGACTCTGCACACTTGTTTTCAATTTCTTCAAATAACAAACCTAGTAAACTTGGTGACAACTCCAGAAAAATATAGTTGGGTGGATTGGTCTAAAGAAAGAATAGTTTCTCTTCCATATAAAAAGCACAAAACAGAAATGTTCACCAGAAGGTTTAAGGTGAGTTATACGATTCGCGGATCTTATGTGATGATTACTTTTCTCACAATTTTCTGTTGTGTATTAAAACCATGACAATGATTGACACCATTTTTGCTGAAGATATCAATTTGGAATTTCTTCCTCGCCAAGCCGATATACAATAGATTAAAATATTGAATTGCATTTAGGAACAAGATTTCACAAAATGGTATCAATATTATTCGTTTGAATGTTCTTCGGAAACCAAATAACAGCGAAGAATTTGAAACTTAAAAATTAAAAACAATAACGCATAAAGCAAGGTATCCGAAGTTGTTTTTTTTTTTGAATAATTGGAAGGATATTTTTGAAAATTTCGCATTAAATTTGTTTTTTGTGCATTTTACTATTCAATTTCAGTTAAATAATCGTTAAGAACTATAGATATTTACGTTTCAACTTCAACAAATTTAATAATTCATTGAAACATCTACACATTATAGAGCTTAGCAATCCTTAGGCTACCTTCCACGGAGCCATTTAAAGGATACCAGAATATACCACAATTAATGAAAAATTATTTAAAAAACATTTATACATAGAAATAAAATGAACGGTAGTAAATGTAATTCCCAGTAAACTGCGTCCTAAGTGAAAAAACAAAAATTTCAGAGCTAGACCCGCTTTCCTAAAAGAAATCCCTTATTCCGGCAGGAATATCCGTTATCTTCTAAGGTTAAATGAAAGTTTATACAATTGTTCTATTGGAAAAAAGCAAATATCAATGAAAACTTTATTTAATTGATTGCGAAAAAACTTGCAATAAATTTGATTAACCTCTTATCATCGCTTTGTCCTCATGAGTTTTGATAAAACACCATTTGATTGGTTACGAATAAAGTTGTTATTCTCTAATAACTTTAGATAAGAGAATAACAACTTTTCCTATGCTGCATTTATTTTGATCCGTTAACTAATTTTATCTGTCGCGTTAAAAAAATTGATAATAATAAGGCAGGCTTTGGCGTTCATATCACCATAATTTAATCAGCTTGATCGCATGATTGTTTGCTTTTGTTAACAATATATGAACTTTTTTTGTAAATAACGTTGCATTTTCATTTCTTTTCAAATATATTTCATAATGGGTATCCTTTACGTGCCTCCTAATGGCATACAATAAATTTAGCAATAGATACAATAATTTTCTGATATCACTACTGTACTGTAAAGAAATGCTGATTAGAAAATACTTAAGCACGTTCATGCTGTTTAATTTTTATCCTGTGTTATACAAATTAGTTGATGCTAGAATGCTTGAGCTTATGGGACCCTGGCGACAGTATTGGGAGAATTTTTGGTATTTATATACTATACTATTTATTAATCAAAATACGTGTGACTCAATGGAGCTGCTTGATTCTTTGCGATAGGTTCGTTATAGGTTCGTCGATAGGTGCGTTATATATCCTTTTTTTATCTTTCATATTTATGAAATATTCTGGCTAGGTACAAGTACGTAACGTATACGTAGGTTATATCCGTACTTCGTAGGTAAATCCGGACGATTTATCAATTAAATAATGTTTCTAAAATGGCCACTTGAGTAGTTTCATAGAATTTATGATGCGCACTTTGTCAAGTAGTATGATAGAGTAGTAGTAGATAGAGATATAAGTTAGAGTACTCTTTCTCTGTACATCAGTTGCCAAGCTCGAATCTCGATGATCCCTACAGTCATTTTTAAATTTGTGTTCTATTGTCGAAGTAATTATTGTGAAAGGTTCTCTCGGGAACATTAACAAGGTCAGGCAGCTCCAACCCGCTTCAGAGCTGGTGTGTAAAGGTTGCATTAATTCAGTTTAATTTTTGCTTTTACTTTTTGAATCTCGTTGATGATTGAACTGATATTTGACTAATTTTTTTCATAATTATACTGGCCCTAGTAGTCTGCGTTTCAGTCCAATTATGGATAAAAATCAAAAAATTGAAAAAAATTCTAGACGTTTGCAGCGCTTGTAAGAGGAAGCAACATGATACAACAGTGCTCCTATGTTTGCAACGCAACTTTGATGAGCATACTTTATTGTCGTTATTGCCATACTTGTCATAGTTCTTAGAGGTATTATTACCGGGGCTATTTGATTTTCTCGTCTTGTCGACTAGTCAAAATAACCAACCAACAATAAAAGTAATTAATTAAGCCAAGTATCTACTAGAGATTCCGAGAATGATTGTGAATGACAGTATGAAAGGGTTCGTGATGACGCCGGAGATAGTATATGAGTGGTGAGAGAAGACGGAGATATTCATTCAATCAAATATACATTCAGTTAGGAGGCCGTACTAATAAAATATTCCGTACTAATTAATCAGCCCGGACTTTGCAACATATGATTACATTTGATTCAGGTCCATGACCGAGTTTTGGAAATAATTGAAAATGTTTTAATCCAGAAGAACTGGCAAAAATTTGATGTTGCAATTGCTTTATTACTCCTCCATATTAGATCTTTCTTGAGAAAGTATTTATCATGTTGATATTAAACTGCGCCAAACTTGTTAGCGAAAAAATTCAAGTATCAGTTTCCATAAACCAATTTTATGGGACATCGTGTAATGAAACATAAAAGTTGATTATTGATCTCTTAGCCGTTTTGTTTTTTTTTGTAATTTGTGACAGCGAAGTGTAAAACATTTCTACAAAATCTATCGTTCTCTGCGGATCTGCATTCTTTTTTCACGCTTGCGCTTGCTTCTCACGAGAAGGTAAAACTTGTTTGGATGTCCTAAAAGCTTACAGCATTCTTATTCATGACGTTTAAGAAAGTCTGTGCTTTATTTTTCTGTTGGTAGCTCAAAGAGATTTCCTGTGCAGATAATCCAAAGAACCTCTGTGAAGCATTTCCCGAAAAAAATATAGACTGCCATTTTCCAAGATAGCGTATGTGTATTTCCTTCAATAAAGTTCATTTACAATGTACAAAATGCTTATGAAAATACTGATGAAGTTAACCTGAAAATCAATGAACGTAGTTGAACTTTTCCCACTTTTGGAAAATCAGTTCGAGATGATCACATTTACGAACTCAACCGTTGATTTGGTAATTTGACAGTATTGTTGGAAGTGGTTACATTTACAGAAAATGACATTTATCAGCAGCGCCATCTCTGAGCAATGCTAGTTATTTACTACACAGCATCTGAAATAAAAATAATTTGTAGTTGTTTGATAGCTAAAACTGTACTTTAACTCAATTTTCATCTAAACTATTGTCGGTTTACGGATTAATTTACAAAAAAGAAGATAATCACCATAATGACGTAAAAAATGACGACAACGTCATGCTTTATATTCTCTGCAAAACGACGCAAGATCTGATTTACATATAAATCGTACAAATTAATAATCTCAGCAAGTTTGACCAATATGACACACTATTCAGTCGACTAAAGACTGTTTTATGAACTATTGTCGAATTTTGCGGTTTTTTTAATGTTTGTTTTGCATTTTACAATTTTACATTCGTTCCATTGAGAGCTTTTCCTTATCACAATTTATTTACATTTATGCATACATTTATAATGTATTAAGAGCGTTAGATTGCATAAAATCCAGTGATGAGAAGGTTTTATTTAGCCCCACAACAGATGCTCATTGAAGAAGTAAAAATATTTCGCTGATACTAGTATAGTGTTTAAATAACAAACACATGTTATTCTTACATCAGTTAATTGATTGCGTGCACATATACGCATAAGTAAATTGCAATAAGTTCAATATTATATGTATTCAACAATCTAACACCTTATGAATTATTTGATTTCAAGTTAACATTTTGAGCTTGTATAGTATATATGGGTCTCAAGTAAGGAAACGGAAATGGCTGCACAAGTTGTTGCTCAATGAATGCCACATGTGTTGATTACACTTTTTAATTACTGCTCCACATACTGACAAAAGCTGAACTGTTAAAATAATTGAACCAATGGAGGAGAGAGTGCGTGGGGGAAAATAAAATTTTCCATAACTTGTTGTGTGGAAAGAAGACTAGATGCACCGACACACATGCAGTATTCTTTTGATGGTATATGATCAATGTGAATATAATTGTAGCAGTTTGATTGCAAAAAAAGAATGAAAAAAATTTGCTGTTTTATATGTAAAATTAAGAGATCCGTATTAATGGCCGTATGATCCGTATTTCGGATCCATCCGAAACATAGTTTGTAAATATGTCTTATTTTACAAACTTCAATCTTATTGTTTACTAGACTAATTGTAAGAACCATGCGTCGATTAAGCAACGTTAATTTTCAACCGATTATGTTGAATTTTGCGTACATACGGGTACGTTATCACACTAATCAGTTTTATCGCTTCAGTACGATTGTTAACAAACATCTACAAACATCAAACATTTTAAAGACATCCATCAAATGCCAGTGTAATTTTTTCAGTATAGTCAAGTGTAGGCATCTATAGTAT
Organism: Stratiomys singularior; assembly: GCA_954870665.1. Lineage (NCBI taxonomy): Eukaryota > Metazoa > Arthropoda > Insecta > Diptera > Stratiomyidae > Stratiomys > Stratiomys singularior. The sequence continues at coordinate 2,443,493 of OX940881.1, read as the reverse complement.
ACGTTTACAAACACGAAATATAAACAATACACATGATTCTTTCTACGATATACGTAAATATCCAATAATTGTGATTCTGAGCGGTTTTATCCAATTTAAGGCTATTAACTTGTCAATAATTAATGCTTTCCTAAACCTTTGATGTGTGGCCGAATTATTTGGTATTTAAGGTCAAGGATATTGTCTGTTTTATATAATAATGAGTCCGCTTAACGCATTAAGAAAACGTGAAATAAATATTTTTTAAATGTTACGACTCATAAGTGTTTGCTTTAACACTGGAGTCATTTAAAATTGTTTTTATAGTTAAGAACAAGAAAAAATAAATATTCATCAATACAAGCGATGGCTTTGAATTGTTTAGTTCGCAATAAATGAATGTTTCATACAATATTTTAACGCTCCATATTTGTTGGATGCGATATGTATCAAAGCAAGTCAATTGGCAGGTTCATAATGAAGTGCAAGATGAATCAAGTCTAATTTTAAATAGGAACGGAAAAGAAACGCGAAAAAAATTATGTGAGCTGCTACTTTCAAGAGAGTTTATTGAATTTCGATTTTCTCAGATATTGTGGTATAACAAATTGCGTAATGCCATAGCGGCTGGTCAATGAATGACGTGGTCGGATTTCATTGCATCCATAAAAGTAGAAAAAATGATGATATTGTTAATGAAATTTTTTGTTTTCGTGATTTTAAGGCATTTATCTATAATTTCCAGCCGCACAAGTGAATCTACAATTGACGACATTGCAATTTCTAATTTCAGGATGCTGGACGCGATGAGGCAGAGCAATTCATGCCATGGACTGATGATGGGAGTTACTTACTATAATCGCTACAATTGGAAAAAATGGAAGCTCTACTTACGTTTTTCTTGATATCGATTCTACTAAGTACAAAGCTGGCGTTGGGTGACCTTCAACCGAAACACACCTTATTAACAACGGCGCCATCCTGTACCATAGCCGTAGCAACGTATTTCATCAACACCGCACAATATGATGCGAGCCGAAATCGAAGGATCACATGCATCAATGCATCTTTATCGGTCGTTAATAACGAACTACGCAATTTACGAGACCATAGAATCTTTGAATATTCGTTTGTAGGATTGCATAGTGATAGGGATGAAGTGCAAGAACGTTTAGTATTATATGAAGCAAATATAACAGAGGTCCTGCAATGGACCGACAGTATGATCGCTAACGATCAAATAGAAAATTTAATAAACGATTACGGGCGCAAATTCATACGCTTGCAAGTTTTTGATTTGAGTGGTAACTCGATCACAGCCCTTACATCGGCTACACTCCAACCATTGTTGCGGCTAAAGATACTTAAGTTGTCGCGAAACCAATTGACGAAATGTCAATTAGATGACTTCAGTGTGTTAACTAATCTACAGGAACTGTATCTGGATGAAAATGAGATCAGATCTTTGATTGGCTACAACCAGAAGCCGCATAGGGAGGATACATATACTACTCATAGTCTAAATGAGTTAGTTAAGTTAAACTTATCGAAGAACCATATTAACGATCTTCCACGGAGCGCTTTTGTGGGTCTGAACAAATTGAAGGAGCTTTATCTGGCTCAGAATGAGCTGTTTGTTATCCCCTTTCAGATATTTAAAAATATAAAAAATGTTGAAATTCTAGATCTATCACAAAATTTCCTTATTTCGTTCCTTGATAATTTCTTCTACGAAAACAAAAGGCTTCGAATTTTACTGCTGAATCACAACAAGATCGAAACTCTGACGAAGCATGCTTTGTTTGGTCTGAAGGACCTTAGGGTTTTAGATTTGTCGGAAAATAATTTGATGTCGATTGATCGCAATGCTTTCGAGTCGCTTGTAAGTCTGCGCGATCTGAAGCTTCGTGGAAATCGACTATCAATTGTACCATCGATACTATTTAATGGGCTAGTTAGTCTAGAACGACTCGATTTGAGTCGGAATTTATTCAAACGCTTGCCAAATGGGATATTCAGCAATCAGCATAGCTTGACTGAATTACTTATACAAGAGACTGAAATCGAATCAATTGGTAACTGGATATCTCGCAACAATGAAACTGTGAATAAGAACATCCTTAAACATCTGGTAAACGTGACTTTGACTGGCAACAGGAATCTTAGAGAAATAGAATCGTGCACACTGAAAAATACACCGGCCGTGGAGAGGTTTGACTTATCAGGAAACGGATTGCGTTACTTGCCGAAAGAAATCGGCGAACTAGGCCATTTGAAGTGGCTAGATATTTCCAATAATAGGTTAACGTATATACCAGAGCAATTAAAGAATGCACAGCGGCTTGAATTTATAAATTTAAACGACAACGATTACGCTTGTGATTGTCGCATGCATTGGTTGGCCGATTGGCTTGATCGGCGTGTAATGAAAGTTGGAATGTTACCATCGATAACTTCCGATGACACGATGTTCCTCAACAGCCTGACAACATTAAAGTGCCGACATGGATACCCAGGCGATCTCATCACAGTGATAAAGAAATTGCAATGTATCAAGCCTGTTATTATTAAATCGTCAGAAAGTCGCATGCATTTACTCAAGTCGACAGCCACTCTTGAATGTGTGTTTACAGGCAATCCACCGCCAGATATTCTCTGGATCACACCTTCCAATGAAATCCTGCGACATAGTGCAGATCCCGATAAAACAGTTGAACTGCTTCCACCGCAAAAATTCGAAGAAAGAATCGAAAAAGATTTGCTTAGCGACGAAACACGAGAAGAACTAAATTTAAGCGGTAAACTCACTGAAAAATTGAGAGCTGGTATTTCATTACTAGAAAATGGATCCTTGCAAGTTCACAACGTTGCACGGAATGATAGTGGACTGTACACGTGTTATGCATTTAATGTGATGGGAAATGCAACGGCAAGTATGAGGCAAGTATATTTTTTGTATATTTAAGGCACGAATAAGATTTTTGTACTAATTGACAGGCTTTACATTGATCCTATTGTTTTTTTGCGAGTGAAAATAGGCAGCATCATTTGTGGAATAATTGCCGCAGCCGCATTCCTAGCAATAACTTTAATAGTTCAAGGAATACGTCGAATATTTGAGAGGTGAGTAAATTTGTGATTGCAAATTTTTACAAGTATTTTGCATTGTTTAAAATTTATTTATATATATATGGATGGTAGTCCGGATGGTGTAGTTCAAATACCATTGGTGGCATAGGAATTTAAATTTATATTTCTAGTGCCGGACTGTAAATACATCCAGCTGGTCAAAGTACCTTCATAGTGCTAACGGAGGTCAACTACAATTCTGACCATATCATCTTCTCGTGTACCTTTGCACGCAAAATGAGGTGGCTTTAGCAATTTGAAGAATACGAATTTTTAAGAACCAAATTCCAAAAGTGAATTGTTGAAACATTACTTATTATATAGGCTTGACGGTGCAATAAAATTTCAAGGCATTAGTAATTATCGATAATTTAAGACTAGTTTTATTTATAACAGCTGTTGACGAGTTGCAAATATATTTGTTTGCCATGCAAATATTAAAAAAATAATACTTAGCAGTGAATTCGGGCGCAAGTATGTATAATTACTTCCAGTTCTTACAGTCGCATCTGGTAACCTGCAATTACATTCTATCTGAGATATAAGTAGTTTATTAATGTTCAGTTTAATGCAACATAAAAATGGAGGATTAAAGGTCACCAAACAGTAAACCAACAGAAAAAAGTGAAAAGATACCATCAATGCGGTGGCTGCATATGCACTGTTTACAGCGCGAGTGACATAAACAAATCTACCTGTCAAATCTCGTTTCAGAAATCAAAGACAACGACCGAAACTGAAGATAAATGGTCGTCTGAAAATTTTGCAGATCACGACAGTTCTTGAGATGCACAGCATAGTATGGCAGTGAAAAGTATTGGGCACGGAGAAAAATAAGATAAAGAATTTCTATAAAGTGCTTCCTCTTGCGGAGCTTTTAATTCGAGAACTTTTCAGTCAGACCTATCAGATATTCTTACTCAAAGATTCTGTCTCTGGTCTCTTCAAATACTCGATCGCTATTTTCATACTCTTCCTTTGTGGAAGGAGAGGGGGCAGGCTGGAATCTGCAAAAGACACCAGTCTTGGTTACCAAAATGTTCTCGAGCTCGAACTGGAGCATATTAAAATTTGCATATACCTTGTCATTTTCTTCATTCATATACGGATTTGAAACAGACCTTACGTCCTTTTATGCTTGTTAAATTTTTGTTTAAATGAGCTGTCGCTTTTGAACTATATCTAATTGAATAAAATTTACAGTGTGAAAATTGCTTCATACGTTTTGGAGAGGGATTTACAGACGTTGAATTTGAAGATCATCCTCAACGCCTTAACATAACAATCGTAGAAAAAAAAAGTTAAAACAAATCAGACAAATCAGACAGGTTGTTGCTTATGTCGAGCTTTGTGGAATTTTTGCCTTAAGAAACATGACAGCAATGTTTTCGATTTTTGACTGAAATCACATCGTATAGTTATGTCCGAAGTAAGTGCGAAATATAGGACTGACATCGCAGTCGAGGCCAAAATTTCAAAACGGAAATAGCCAGGATAGATCGAAAATCGTAGACAAAGGATGAAATTCTGTCAGAAAACTGTTTTATGAAAGAACTTTGAGTAATTTATGCACAGTGATTCGAAGCAATGGGACATAACACTTAGTTACAATATGAGCAACCGTGCAAAAAGCATTATACTAATACCCTCTCCATCAAATATCAACACGCTAATTTGAAAATTAGTGTGATAAAATATAAGAAATAAAAAGTTTCATTTTTCGTGGTTCGTTTTTTCGAAATAACGAAAAAAATGACATTAATTGAGAGTCAAAGGCGTTATTATTTGTGTTAAGCGAGACAATTTTCTCAAACTCAGCATCCAATTATTTTGCAGATGTGGAATATGCGATAAATTCTGTAATACATGTTGTTCATGCTGTTCAGGAGAAAAATCATCACCACGAGGCCGACAAATTTATGCAATGCTTGATAGTATTGAACACTATAAGAGCCAACAACTGGAACGATTACGCGAGAATTATACACAACAAGTAAGATGTATTTTTATTTGGTGATGAAATTTGATCTACTAATAAATATTTGAATGAAATTTAACGTTTCCTCTTATTATTAAAAAACCAGGTTAATCGAATTCGTGAAAATTGTGCTCAGCAAATAGAATGGATCCATGGTAGTTACAACTCACAAGTGAAATATTTGAAAGAAATAAGAAATATCGGTACTCATCACATCTCAACGTTGCGTGATCAGTATTATGATCAGGTTAGTAGCATGTTTGTATTGTTTGCGTTTGCATCTGGGTCAATAATAACATTAGTGTTTCTATCAAGATGATAGAGTATTAATATTTTTTTACGTTTATTTCTATTATTAGTTTTTTGTCTTTATTCGTTAAAAAATTTGAAAGTCTTACTGATAATTTAAAACTGCTAAGTTATTTCAGATCGAGCGTACCTTTATCCTCGTTGCACATTCCGTGTCAGTGCCTAAAGAATTTCCATTTCGTTTTTTCATAGTACATACTCTATCAAACCACATTTCCCGCCTACTGTTTTCTCCCTCGATTCGATCTTAATCAGTTCTTCACCACAGGGACTGTCATACTTTTTTCGAAAGTTTGTTGGAGTTTGGTAACTTCATACGTAGCTACGATACGTTGCGTATCCATAACAGCACAAATTCTGCACAAACATTAATAATTTTGATTTTGATTTCGAACTTTGTGCTACTGCCACGACCGATAAATTAATTTTCGCAAGGACAAATTAGCTTTCCTGGTCTCCCATTAAACAACTTCAGTATGAGCTTGTTAATAATAAAACTTCCCACGTATGTGGACAAGTCTATGTGTTCAGCATTTTCGTTATTGAACCCAAATTCTATGTTAAGTTGTAATAAATGAGCTGGAATGGGAAGTTAGTCTGACGTAATAACCTTTCACAATAAAGCATCTAACTCCGTCCAATATTAACCGTTTTCTAAAACGCTAATGATTAATTTTCACGCCACAGTGTTATATTTTGAAAACGCCATGTTCGAATCCCGGTGATGACTGTGATATTTGGATTTGTGTTTCTGCCGACGGAGTGTTAGGTCTCTTAGCAGTGACTGGTATCTCCGGGGAAATGATTAGAGTCACGTGTGATGCTGACTAGATCACCTCGTGTATTTTTGGTCTTGAAACGAGACAATCAATTTCACTTAAGCAATCAAATCCCCTTAGATATAAGATACGAAGTTTTCTCGATTTTTTTTTGTAATTTGATGAACTTCTATTTATTTTGTTCTTTGCAGGTCAAACGAGCACGAGACTATTCAACAGGTCAATTAAATTGGGTACGTGAAAATTACGTATTCCAACGCAATAAAATACGAAAGTTCAGTGCTCATCAAGTACTACGGCTGCGAGAAAGTTATAAATATCAACAGCAAACGCTAAATAAAGTTTTAGAAAATCTTCCGAGTTTCTACTTTGAAAATTGCCGTGGACGATGTGATGAAAACTTCGATAAGGGTAAGAAACTTTGTATAAGTATTTGTAAAAATGATATTTGTTTAAAATAATAATTTCGGCATGACTATTAATATTTTCATTTATTTGTTAAATTTAGACAAATGGATCGAAGATTATTTAAATAATTGTGAGTCCCATTGTAGACTTAGTATAGTTTATATATATATAACAAATACAAACAGTGAATAAAGGCTAGAGTTCATAAGTCATCTTATCCACACATAAAAACAATCCACTCAGAATGTTTCATGGTTTGCTGTTTGGGTTGTTGATTTGTTAGCTAGTCTTGATTGTAGAATATCATTAAAAGACTTAAAATCATCCATAAGAGGCATCCATTGACAATTGTGGAGTAAAATATACATACTGTGCTGTTGAAATTTCAGTAAAAGAGAAAGAAAAAAGAATGAAGACTTGCCTAATAATGAATTAAGCTCCGTTAATTAAAATGAACGTCTAGTGGGTCTTATGAAATTATCCAATTTAATAATTGTTTAGTAGGAGGTTCGATTGAATTCATAAAATATTTCCATTTAACTTCCATGTAAAAGGTTGTAGTTTGAGATAGACATGTTTTGTCGTGTTTTTTCTCAACAGTACTTATTTTTGTTATTGTTATTATTTTTTTTATTTATGGTTATTTGATTGTATATTTTTGTTATTTCGTTATAAGCCCAGAGCCTCATACCGTGTAAAACTGAGGCATCTTATTTTGACCTAAAAGTCATCTCGTCCCATCCAACCACTTACCATTAAATTTTCTGAAGACATTTTCTTTGATGTGAGCACATTTCCATTGTTTTAAAAGATTTGTTGTAAAACCAGTATCTCAATATTTGTTTCGAAATCTGTAGTGATTTGTAGCTATTGAAAGGAGGTGTCGTATTGGTAGAATGCAACATATTCGTACTATCCGATTGTCAGACGGGAAATATCAAGAATTTTAGCATAGTGAGAGAAATAGGTAGGGATAGGATGATACGTGAACTCGCATTAACATACGATACGCATCTGTAGAAGGGCCAGAAGAGCTACGTTTACACGTTGGACCCAGCGCAGTGGGGCTCGAGTTACATAATTGATCCATCACAAATATGCAACCTGATTTTAACAAAGAGGGGCTCTGAATCGCGGTCAGCCTGTCTTATTTATAGTTTCTTTTCTACGATTGTCTGATTTTGTAACTGGATGTGGTAGAGAGACCAACAAATATGCATCAAGATTTTTTAGCTTAGTTAGTCCTAGATCGAAAAATCTAGTCAAATAACTTCGAAACTTTAAATGCATAATTTTATTTCTACTTTAAGATAATTCGCGTGATTTAGAATAAGTTTAATTTTCGGTTGATTTAGAAGATTTTGCCAAAATGAGAAAGTACCGACAAATTCAAATGAACGTGTGGTAGTAGTCGTCATCTGCAATTGAATAACTACAGTGATTCGCATAGTAATTCGAACACTTGATTCGCAATGAATAGAAAGAAAAATATCAGGACGTTTCTTTTTCTGGCTTTAAAAGTTAAAATTTCTCTCGATGACAAAAACCATGATACTATATCAAATAAATTTTTAATCTGATATAATTATCAATCTTTATGAGAACTGATGTATCATTAATTTAAAGAAGCTTTAAAACATATTTTTGATGTATATTGAGCATATGTAGGGTTAGTAGGACCATTTAATGGATACTTTCTTACATGCGTTTTCAGCATCTTGTAATATTGGCATATTGGACTTTGTTTTTTGTTTCAGTTGAATCTTTTTGGATTGATCATTTTGCTACTCATTCAATGCCCTTCTATCCAATTTACATTGCTTGCTATTTCATAATAGATTGAACAACTTAATGCATTGAACTAACAAATAAAATACAAATATTAATTCGTAATGCTTGAATTTGTTTTCTATTTTTCATTCATAGATTTCGATGTCTATCTAAAATCGAAAATAAACGAACTCTCTCAGGCCATCGACTTGGAAACAAAGAACAAAATTCTAGAACGTTTCTCGGCTAAAAGCGTTGAAGATAGTAAAACTTCCGTCTATTATACACCACCCGAGGCTCATTTGAGTCCAGAAATTTTGCAAATATCGCCGATACACATAAACTACATCAACGAGAATCTCGATCAACAATCGGATGATTTTAAAATCAATTTGGAGCCGCTGAAAATTGAATTGGGGTTGCATTTGTCAGAGTATGAGTTTTCCGAATTTAACAAAGACCGTATTAATAATTTGAATTGTAATAGTAAGATGAATTGTATTGAGACAAAACTGAGTGGAAACAATGGCAGCAATGAAGACAACTGCTGTGCCTTGTACGATGACGATGACGATGAGGAAGTGGACAATAAGAGATTGAGTCGAAAAGTTGAAAAGTTTAAATTTCGCAAAGGTAAATCACGCCAACAACCTAGTCTACCCTTCGAGAACGAAACGCTTCTATTGAAAGAAGTGAACAAGTCTGTAAACGTACTTCCATCGAAATCGGAAGATTCGAGCGGAAGGATGAATTTGCCTGTAGATCAATCGAAGCAAAGATCAGGTTGCTCTGGTGTAAATGGTAGCAAGAAGGAAAAGTATTATTCTTTAGAGAACATCTTTGAAAATCGAACCCTCTCGGGGAACAATATAATTCCATCAGATAGTAGTGCAACTCTCTACAAAAACACTAATTCCAATAATGAATCTAAACCAAGTACTGATAAGCTAAACATAATTTTAGATGAAACAGGGAAATCGGTCCTACTAACATTGAAGGGTGTATCTGACCCAATGAATAATAATTTTAGTGAAGCCACAACAACCTTAATGCCATGTAGCTCAAGTCTGCCTGAAATTGCGGCTGCATCATTGCCAGCACTTAAATCAAATAGAAAAGGTAGCGCCGATAGTAGTGTAATAGGATTGAGACGACAGAGCTCGATCAAGCCAAACATTGACAGCAGCGGATCGACATCTTTATCGTCCAATCTAAATGAATCTCCTCAGAGTTCACAGCATGGAACTCATGTTATTTTGAAAATTAAAGAGAGTCCGAAAGAAAGTATCCGTGAGAAATTTTCAGCTTGTGACTCGAAAGCAACTAAAAGCACTAAAGTAGGCAACGAAAACTCATAATAGGAAAGGATTTTTTGACCATGAAATAGAATTGGGCGGTAATTTCTTGAAGTTACTGGTAGTCATGATTCGGTATTGATAGTAGTGAAAGTCAAGTGAGTGAATTAAAAGGCGAAACTTTGAAATTGGTGGTTGTGGCTAGCTCAAACAGTGGCCACACATTTTTGATCATATTTGTAATTATTTAACATCCAATCAAAAATATTAACAAAAAACACTTGATAACGTCGGGATAGGGCGGTGCACCGTTGTTTTAAGACATAAATTCACATTCAGCTTTCAGTGTTAATAATTCGTCAAGAAATAATGAGCGAAAACTTAGATCCAGGATTTTTAAATCGTAAACGGTAAAAATTATAAGTAAAATTAATTTTAATCTAAAAAGAAAAATCCCAGTTTCCCTCAACCACTTCCGAGGCTAGTTTTAAAGACAAAGGCTAGGGAATGATTAGCGTTACTTTAAATTTTAACAATCTATTAATTCTTTTAATTTTTCCATGACACATATGTCATCACAAAGCTATTTCACTACTATTCAATCATACTACCCACGCGTCGATTATCCATACAGAGAATCGATTACGCATATTCATGAAAAAACATAATATATCCTTCCACATATGTTTTCAAGAGCAATGACATAGAACTTCATCTTATTTTTATATAAAACAACAAACCAAACAATTTTTTTACTAGAAATCGGAGGAGTAGAATTTCTATATTTTACTAGGCTAGAAAGTTATCGTTTGAGAGTAGATTAAGGTAAACTACATGTAAAATTGAAAAAAAAACATAATTTTTATAAAACTTAAGTTTTCAAATTAAATTTCTTTCATAGAAAATAGGGCGATAAGCTAATTGTGGAAATTACGCAAAGCACTCTAGTTATGTGTATTTCAATATGTGGTTTATATGGAGCTTTTCTGAATATTTTCTAATGAGTAGGTATGATTTGCATTTCTGTTATTTTGAGACAAACATGAAGTATGATTAATGCTAATATTCGTCTGAGATTTTTCGAAGATATATTAAAAGTATATAAAATTATTTACTGCCATCTATTTGAACTCATTTCGTTTCATGCCAGCTAAAAACTATAGTTTCTCTCTCCGCTGTTAGGTGCAGCCTACGGGATGGACCTCTACAGTTTTTCCCCAATGAATTGGCTACCACTTCCAAATTGACATGTTTCGTCATAATTCAAATAATTCATTAAATTTTATAACTACGCAATTACAAAGTACAAATTACTATTTGGGTTTTGTAAGTCCGCCGTATCCAATTTATGTGGATATGACAATGTATCCATTATCAATCAGCTCGTTCTGCACACTCGTACCGAAGTTAGTAAGAAATAAAGTAAGCACTCTTCGGTGGAAAGTTCTATCAATTCCTTCAAGTATTTATAGCATAGTAACTTGTGTAAGATATTGACGGCTTTTATGTCTTATGGAAATTCATTATAATACGGAAAGAAGAAACACAATTTGATCAAATTGTTCACTATAATGTAACTAGCTGGTCACAGTACAGCTTAGAAAAAACGATACCCTTAAAGCCCTTGTAGACACCAATTCTAATTTTTCAAATTGCAACTGGTTCAGAAAACTTATCTGGCTACGTTATCCTCTCTTCATTACCCGTTGTTTATTCATGATTGGAGAGTTGTTATTTTTTCATCGTTAGGCTTGAGCATTAAAATTTCCAGGCCGTACAGCGAGGCATTCACACGTTATTCTTTCTGTAACAAAGAACCTTTTCTTGAACCAGAATTTTAAATATATCTGGCATTAATTTATTGTTACTTTTTAAACCGTTCTAACTTGCAACTGTAGTCACATATCACAATGTTTTGTTCTACAAAATAAGCTTAACATGTCCAATTAATTCGAAACTGTACGGAAACGGTTGGTGTCAAAATCATCTGTAGGAAAAATCGGCTGAAGTTTTTTCCTCTACCAAATATAACTAAACCCCTAACGCCTGTCTCACAATAAATGAAGTTTGTCTATCCGGTGAAACAACATCTTTAGTATAATTTTTCAGTAAAATTGAGAAATGAAATGAATTTGTTTAATCAAAACTACAGAAAATGATCAAATAGCTACACTTAATCAAAACTACAGAAAATATTCAAAATAGCTACACATAATAAAGACACAAGTTTTATGTTGTCATCTTCTTTCGTTAAACAACTAGATGCTCTCTGAAATCTATCATAAAATCGCCACTAATCATAAAACAATTGTTACATAATCACCCCTCTAAAAGAGTACAAACTTTGAACAATCTTGCTTACTATCATAACTTTCATTCACCGTTATTACGATGTTGTATGTAATACTCCTGTTTTTCATGTTTATTTGTGTTGTAGTTTTATTATATGTTTTAAAATGTTTTGTTCTAATTTTATAGGTAATACGAATAATCGGTGACAAAAGTGAACATACACTCTGACACATTTGAAAAAAAATCTGAATACTTAACATGTTGCTCTGAGCTAACGTACGTGAAAAATGAGGTTGAAATTGGAATTTATGATTTTTTGTCATGTAATTTTATTGCTTTTTGTGTGAACCGAGAAGGAGCGGTCTCCGACAAGGAGCGGAAAGTAAAAGTTTTAGTGAGAATTATAAAGTAAATTAGGCTTAATTGGAAGTTTTCAAAATGTTATTATCTTTAGTATCCTTATTATCATTATTATTGCTAGCCTCCCTAATTTATTGAAGAAAAGTTATAGAACTTCCAGTATTTAGTGATAAGTAACAGAAAAATGCACACACCGAAAAAACTTGTTGATAATATGTAAGGAGGATTCATGAGGATTTCGGCATTAAATAAGGTAATATATGAATTCATGATGTTTCAATTTTGTTTCTTATAGTGTATAATAAATTTTATTATGTATTTACTAAAATTGTTCACACACAACAAAAAATAATATTAGCTACGGGAAACGTGTTCGCGTGAGGCTGAGAACAGTTATAACTTATTGTAGTACTAATTTGCACCAGTTGTAAGTTGCAGTCGGTGCGTTAGGAACGACGTAACTAGATTACGACTGAACCTTCTTATTATTGCACGGATTCGCCTATTCATGATGTCTGATCTATGCATTTGTGTTTAGAGTTCTGTTATTCTAATTTAGGTTCCTACTGTCGTCGCATTCAATGCATTCTTCAGCCGACCAACAGATCTGGCCATTGTATCGACGTTTCTGCATATGCCAATAATTGCACTTTCCACTATTGCCTTCTTATGAACTTTGATTGGCAAGACTATCTTCCAGACATACTTGAAATCAGGTTGATGGAACTTATTGCAAGACTATGTTCTAGTTTTAAACCTATCCTCAAGTTGAGGACTTGGGCGACTAGAAGGGCATTTAACTTGGCATTCGGTTTTGTCCATTGTAGTGTCAGTCCTAATTTAGGCGACACTGTCACTTCAATTAACAGGTTGTATAGGACGATCCGATTGAAGTATCGCCTAAAAGAAAATCCGCGAAATGGTAAAATACATTGATGCTATATTGCCTAAAAAATATTTAGCAGAAGATTTGGTCTACCGTTAATCGCTCAACTGTCAAGCCGCATTGGAACCCTCAAATATTGCCAAGGTAAATTTTTAACCGTTCGATGATTTTCGTCCTCAATTTTATATGACGTCGACTGTATAAAGATTCCATTAAAATTATGGCAACAGTGTCCGTTAATTTTAATTTTTTTTGGATACTGGGCAGGCAACGCTAATTTCCAGTCTTCTTGAAGTGGTTGCGGAATTGAAATTGGTCCAATAAGTTGATGAATGCCGGCGTGAAACGAAATTTCTTCTGTTTTCACCAATTCTGCCTAAATTCTATTGGTATCGAGTGCCTTATTTAACTTATGGAACAACATTTTTGCGTCAACTTCATGAGATGAAATCACCCGAAATTATAAAGCCAATGTGTCCAGTATGTCCAGTAACATTCAGAAAATGTTGGAAACATCGAATGCAGTGCTGTTGGATCCCAAACTTACGGACATAAGTGAGTGTATCAAAAATCTGCAATAAAGCAACAACTTTTAAGTTGTGATTGATCTTCTGTGGTGATACTTTCAAGTTTTACGGCCCATCTACATCTAGTTTTCTTGTGTTTTCGGTGATCCGCAGCTTTTTCCTGCATTGAAAATAGTAGCTGTATTACTATTGACAACTTAGTAGAGAGCTGAAATCCATTATGAGTTTAATTCCGGAAGGATTTTCTGGCGTTTATACCTATTAGCAACAGATTTCTTAGTAACTCGCATGCGACACCGTCTGTCTCTTCATATTAATCTATAATAGCGAACTGATGTGTGAACGAAAAAAGCATGAAGTCACAAATTAAATTGCACTCAAGCGTTTTATTGTTGACGCGAGAACTTTTTTAAAACCTTTAGATGCCGCCAGAAGAAGCCTTCATCAATTGATTTAAAATAAAAAAGAATTCGATGCGCCGGTGCAATGTTGTTAGGATACTCAATCTTTGATTCCACTATTTATGAGAAAATCTTCAAAATCCACTTTTGGTTTGACAATTGGGGTATGCATATGCAGACTGAAGTAGACAAAGAGAACAAATTTGCTTGACTACTCAACTAATGCAACTTAACAAATCAATTCTATGTAAGATTTACAATACCGAATTGTGTTTTTAAGTTAATTAGCGTTGACCTACACAGACTGCGTGTTTTCGAGTATAGTTGTGTTGTCAATTTCAGTGTGAAATACGACTGCGATGGATTAAAGGCTAGGTCCTCTTATGCTTTGTTTCTCGCTGTTGATGTTTATTATTATATTTTAAGGATATTCGGTGTAAAAGGCGACTGGATAAATCATTTACATGTAATATTTTGATAAATTCAATGAAAAAATTGTAGGGAAAATTTATTGTCTTCGGTGTTTTAAAGACCTTACCTTACCATGAATACCCTTCTTATGTTCCCGTAATATTTCAGAATGGTTACTGAGCAAGTTTCTGCGTGAAGGCAGAATCTGACATTCTATTAGAATCTAGAAAAAATTCACGCAATTTTATGTGTATAAAATGTAATTCGTGCTAATTGGACAGCTACTCATTCAACAAATGATCGGAAAAGTAAAATAATAGGAAATCTTGGAAAAAATTTATTTTATCCTAATTATCTACTTTATTTAAAAAAAATATCGTATTTGCTCTTGCCTTTTAAAGGTGCAGTTGGGCGAAAGCATGAATATAGACAACATTGAAGGCTTGTAGGCAAATTGACTGTCTTTGAAGATTGTTTTCATTTTTTTATAATTGCGAAGGTTATTTTGCAATTTTGCATTACTAAACATTCAAGCATTTATCAATGTTTGTAGCTTCAGTTTAATTAATTAAAGTTCTTATACTATTCCATAATTTCGCCAACTCTTCCTTGTGAACAATTAGTAAAACCAAAATAAAATTTGATATAAGTTAGCTTTTTATTCAAAATTCTAGTTCTAAACTATTACTAAATTAACTGAAATATAATTACGTATTGCATACTCGATTGTCTTCAAATCGATTTCGACCTTCTAATTGCACTTTTCTTCAAATGATTGAATAAATTTAAGATTAAAAAATTGAAAGTATTCAAAATTTTATTCTAATACTCGTTTAAAATCTAATCGTAGCTTTTAGTATAAATTCTTTAACTGACGTTTGGAAGTTAATAGAGTAAAATATAATGTTTGCTTTTGGTTTATTTGTTTTATAAAGTGCAATCATGAATTTATTTCATAATCCAATTATAATGTATATGCCATTTTTTCGTGTCTAATATATGGAATGTAAAAGCATTTCATCTAATCAATCTACAAGATTAGAATGAAGAGAAAAATGGAAGCTATTTCCAAAACTAATGATCATAATCACAAGTTATTTCAACAAATGTAATCTTCAGATGTGAGATACATGTAGGTTTGGAAGCAATTTCCCTCAAGACTTTCTACTAACACACAGTCATACTTTATATCATTGCAACTTAAGAACTTATTTACCTGGGTTGAACGACATTTTACAGCTACAATGGAAATACACAAATTATCAAATGTTAAGATTTGGACGGTGTCAAATTTACGTCCTAAATATATCGGTATTGAGACTACTTTGTATGGATTGGGGTAAATAAAAAGAGCAGAAATAAAATCAACATAAAATTCCTATCTATAAATTTTCAATGGAAAAATTGTTAAGCTGAACAAAAATCACACAAATATGCAAACTGAAAAGGAAAAACAAAGATTTTTTCATAATAAGAATGCATATGATAGACGTATTTTATTTTGTATATAAGAAAAAGTTTGAAACACAACGTAAATATTATTATAAGTGTAACAACTTTATCATTTGATTTTATTCATAAGAGTAAAGTAAATGTGATATGTATATTCTGTCATGTCGATGAAAAGAAAAATATTAAAAAAATTATATAATGCAGGAAAAACACAAAAACGAAAAAAAAATTAAGAATTATATACAATAATCATTAAAGAAAGATTAATATTGAAAAGATTTATACAAAAGATAATGAAAAAGCATTTTTAACAGTAAATGAAGTTATATTATTCTACATATTGACAGACTGAAGAAGAAGCATTAAAACATACTATTATGTACTACTAATCATCCACGATAAAAACGTGAAACGACAAAGTTCGTTGTTTCATGAAAATGAAAGTGGGAAAATGAAAAACAAAATATAAAATATTAAATAAATTCAAGGGTAAGCAAAAGGAAGATTATATAAAATATAAATGAATCATATGTAAGGAAATTTTGTTTGTAACAAATTTATTTTCATATTAGTGAGAATCATCAATGTGTAAAAGTAAAGTAAAAATTGTTACAACAAATAAATTGTAGTTTTAGTAGTACCAAATGTCGAATTAGCAAATAAGCGAATAATATACAGGGTGTGTGATAATACTGCTATCGAGATGTATTAGATCTGAAGCACGGGTATCTTATTCATCCTCAGGCAACGAGTTACACTTCACTTTAACTGAAAAGAGTTCACATGAAAGATGAGCAGTGTCTTTTAAATAAATCAAATGCAAACGATGACCGATGAGGACTGTAAGGAAAAAGTAAACTTGCGTAAACTTGCTAAAAATACTGAGAAATAGGATCATTGAGTACGGAAAAAATAAAGCCAAGATATTGATATCATGTTGCACATGACTTAAGACGTTATACTCATCGTGTGGAAGCGGGTTTAAAAAAATTCCCATCGAGTCAAATAGGCGAATCTTGCATTCTAGTGTTTGGCTTTTTGTTAAAAACGATGTTAATTTGTTTATTGACTCATTTTCGAAAATCTTCCGTTTCGTTTAGGCAAATTCAGGGGTATTTATGTACAAATTGGTTTTGCTGCATGGCAAAGAATCAGATTTGAGCCTTTCATAAAACGGAATGAATCCTATGGAGGATTCGCAATGTTTGTGTCAACAATCGAATGATTGTTTCGTAAAAATTTGAAAGACTAGGAAGTGACGCTTTAAATTATCATTTTTAAATCATTGAATCCATGTTCACACTTGGAGTAGTACAAAATACTACTTTTTTCGTACCAGAATAATAGACCATTTTGTGCTTTCGAATGAATCAGCTTAATTAATGTTAACAATTGTTTTTCTTGGAATTGGAAACAAAAACAAAATGTCGAATAGAAGTAATAAAATCCACTTTCAATTATAGTAACTTCTTGAATCCTTTTTGAATTTTCAAAGATAAGACGAAAATTCTCAACTGTGTCAACGTTTAGGTCCTTTTAATATATTTGGCTGTGTCCTTAATGTACCGTGTCGGCGCAAGGATTTTTATGACTGCTCTATTCTAAAAGGCATGGAGCGCTCTTTTATTAGTCTTTGAGGTCTGGTAGAATACGATGCACCCTAGACTAACGGCGATCGTATTATGTTTTTGTAAATGAGCAATCTATTTTTAATACTCAGCTTCCTGGGAAGCATTGTAGAAGTATATGCAACAGTGACCTCATTTGTTGTGCATGCATGTACTCCGAGAAAGCCAATTGTCAAATGTTAATCCGAAGTACTTGGCAGTTCTTTTCCTTGTTAATTGATTACGATTCACACTTAATGGTGTCAATTTCTGACATCTTTTGCCCGTGAAGAAAATTGCTTTGCCTTGTCTGAATTAACCTGTGGCTTACGTGAATGAAAAAACGCCGATAGTACATTGTTTAAAATAGTAATTTGATGAGACGAACTCTTTTATTTAGCGTACTCTTATTATTGCACTCAATAAAGCAATATTTGCACCAATAAACTATTTAAAATAGGAGACGACGATAGTCGCTGGGGAACTTTAGTGTCGCCGCCAGGAGCGTTCGTTTTCGCTTTTGACACGAGAGTTTTGCCCTTGGTAATTGATAATTGACGCGATTTATCGAAAAATGATTTGAAAGTTTCTCATAAAAATTCATAATCGCTATTTTTCAGAATATTTTTTTCATCCTTTCATCGTCGACCAACTGCAGTATTTACATCTTTTCATCATCCCGGAACAAATAATAAAATACATTCAAGTTCTCACTACATTTGTTCCCCAAAATGACATTCTCACAACCTTCATGAGCACAAATCAAGTTTTATTACTTAACTCCATTTATTTCTTACAAACAAATTTGCAACGTTAGTCGCAGGTCCATATATTTCGATTCGATTGATTGGAAATACAGTAGCTGTTAATCACTATTTATTGTTATTATTCTGAATAGCGTGGTATTCTCTCAACCTAAATAGATAACGTCCTATGTCGATCTATAGCATTTAAACTAGAATAATTTTTTTTCCTTTATGCAAGGGAGCAGAGATAATGATGATACTTCGCGGTCGTATCAATCTACGCAAAATTTATTAATAAATATGACCTTATAACCGTCAGGAAAATTCTTATCGCGTTCTACAAGATTAAGGAAAAGTTTATATGCGTTATAAGTATGTTTAGTAATAATTTTCAAAATCATAACAACGCCTTTAATTTTATTTTGTATTAAAATAAGAAAAAACGGAAAGAATCGTGCCAAATCGATTCTAGTTGGCGCCAAATACCAATTGAAATAGAAGATAATAAAAACGATTAATTTTCTCAAAAGGAGACGGAGATAGAAGGAAAAAATTAATTTAGGATAGAATAAAAATGAGGTTGATCATACATGTTGAGCACAGTAGCTCACAATTTTTGTGTGATCTTCATATATATGCTTCAAATAAACTAATGGTTGGATGTGTCATCTTGGCATGGGGCTTTAATAGTCGCCAATCTTTCCTGATAATCCATTAATCTGGAACGGGATTGATGCATGTTTCCGATTTATTTGCGTTTCTTAAATATCTAAGAAAGTATAAAATAAACTATACAAGTAAAAGTAGGTAAAAAATAGCCATAAGTGTTTTAGTCATTCGGTGCAATATTGTAACCAGTTTGAGTGCGCTTGCGCGACAGTGCATTTGAAAAAATAATGGACCTACGCATCTATAAAGCCAATTAAATTTAGGTCTCGTCTGGGACCTGCAGTCTGAGATAAAAATCGAACAATCCGCCACCACTGATGTCAATTCCATACTTCGGCGACCCAGCAATGTTTCGTAAATGATGTTCAGGTAGTCCCTTAATATTCATATCGGACCCTGCGGCTAATTGAGGGATTCCAGGGCACTTAGATTACGTATCCACCTAGTGGAATTTAAAGTGTTACTCACATGGAGCGTCCCAAATAATATTCTACACCTAAACTGGAAATTTTGCGCTTCTGTCTGCTCGACAAGGCTCTGTCGAGCTCTGAAAATTTCAGGGGTTGGATGGTATCACTGAGCCTCTCTCTGGAAATTGCAAGTGCCAATTTGCAAAAGGGAAGATCAAGTGCAAACCTCTCCTATGTAGCGTTCATGCTTGAATTTCTGCTGTTTATCCATTTATATAATGTACTCGTGGTGAAGATTTCGCTAGTCATGAAAGCCCTTACATTTCGATTTGCACTCACAACATTCCACGGGAACCAAAGAGAAGAAGTTAAGTTCATAAGTTCATAATTCTTTTCTTTGGAGCGGATTGCTTGATGTTGCTTTGGTGTAAAAATATCCCTGTCTTAACCTCATCGAGAGATTTTTAGTTTTTCATATTCCTTCCGGAATTTGTATTTGCGTAACATATACTTTGTGTGTGATCTAGTGTGATCATATACAAAACATCGTAACGAATGATGTATATGAGTTCAAGTATTTATGGCTTATAATACTCTTTCCTTGCTTAAATTTCTAACTGAGATAAACTCAATATATTTCCCGTTCGATCAGCTCAGACGTTGAGCCTGGAAAGCATTTATTGAGTATGACTTTAAGACGTTCCTTCCTGTTGCCTGTCTACAATGTACCACAATTTGAAGCATCTTTTTAATGAATGGTTACATTTTTTACGCCTAGTTTTGGTGAAATTTCTTGTTTGCTTCGTCGCAGTTTCTGCAAAAAGGATCATATGACTTTTTTTACTGCTCCTGCAGTTGTCTTAAATGTCTTTAGGATCCATGAACAATCCACATAATCCGTACCTCGATTTTATAAGGTAGATCATTATGAATACCTATCTGTTCTTCTGAGTCTCCTCCATCTCTTTATATTTTTCATTATTTTACTAACTGTGTATGTTTGTGATAATTATACTATATAGAAAAACGAACACCTTTGTCGAAAACAAAACGTTGACCACAGATGACACAAAATCGCTCTAATGTATAGTGAAGTCTCAACATGTCGAAGAAGAAAATAAGGAAGACAAGAACCACTATATTCCTTTCAAACACCCAAAATAAACTAGGATTTTACAGTAGTAGCAATTCCTTTCAAAAATTTATAAATAAACTAGGATTTACGACGATAGCAAGTAGACAAGCAAAAAAAAAGTTGTTTTTTATAAATTGGGGCTACCAATCTCAATCCCATCAATAAAGTAAATAAATGCTGAAAAGACAATCTGTAATATTTTGTGGCTCTGCATACATAGAAGATGATCATTATTGTCTTCTGTAATGTATTTGATTAATACAAAATAGGAAATGATATATTGGTATTAAATTCTGTACTGTTTTACTGTAATAATTATACTCACCGATTCTCTGTGACGACTGCAGTTGTTTGGACCAACGAGAAGCATCTGTATAATTTCTAGGTTGCATCGATTCTCTAGAGCATTGCTATGAGTACCATGCGTACCTCAGCTAATCGCACAAAGTAACATGCATGCGTGTCTTATTCAAATGTAATCTTGATTTATCGCTGCCCCAGGAATTTAACATATTCCGCATTTCTATCTCTACAACAAAATACAAATGACCTTTTCACTTACTTCCGAGACAAGTTGACGACAACTTGCTCTATCCGTTTTGCATCGTTGCAGACGTTGTAGTCGTCATTGTCAGAAATAAATTGTCGCGACATCTTATCCAGCATTTTTATCCCAGGCAAAACCAGATGAACTCTCAACTCATCATCCGCACGAGGAGCCACAGAAAGTTGTGGCAGGAGAAGGAGAAGAGTATGTAGGAACAGTCCCTGTACAATGGATCGTTTCTGGTGTAGGCGCACGAAGGATTTCCTTTCACACTGTTCAACATTCCCCATTCAACTTCTTGTTGTATAGGAAGTTGCAACTTTCTTGGGAGTGAGAGTGAAACTCATTTCACAATGATGCATGTAAAACAGCTGGACGAGATGGGAAAATGTTAAGTGGCTTCGAGGCGAATCACGAAAAAATCTAAGTCTTCAGAATGAGATGTTTAAAAATAAATTAATGTGTCCGAAATCGGTGTGACACGTAATCTAGATGGAGATATATGAGAATGTTTGCTGTTCAGACCCAAAACTAATGGGACTTATCAGCTGTTATTAATGGGCAGTTAACGAGGGCTAAAGAAATTCGCTGGGTCGGTGTGAGTCAATGGTGCAGTAATTTTCACCGTTCCAAGGTATTGCAAAAAGGATAACGATGACGTGCCATCCTGCTCGGACAATTAGAATCAGGCGTGTCATTTTACTGCAAGCAGCGACGTGTTAAATGTTACAAAATAAGTTTCTACTTCCCGATGAAAAAATTAAAACAACAAGGATATCAATGATTTTGAATTCAGCTATATTGGATGTGATTTAATTATGAATTTGGACGGATATAATAAATATTTTTACATATTTCAAAATTATTTAAATATCTGTTGAACAATTTTTCAAAGTTTCGTTCGATTTTTTTTTTAATTTTATTCAATTAAGCAACCAACGAATTTCCGATTATATAAATCCAATCTAAATATACATGCGTAGAATAAATTCGCTTAGGACTATAATTGATTCATTTCGATTCGCCGTGTTTAAAATTATTTTAATAAATACTTGCTTGATGTCTTAACTCTTGCGCTATTATTACTAAATCTTTAGTGTACATTCGGTCAGATGACCCGCTGATCGGCTGAAACGCTACTGTTGCTGGTGTAGATATTCTTTTGCATTTGTGGGATAGTCCTGTTGAGTTGAATTGACGCTTACTTGCAGCGATAAATCATCTTTCATCATAGATAGTGATACTGTAAAGGAAGAAATGTTTTATGGCATACTTCAGAATGCAACCATATTATAAAAAAAATATAAATAAATGTAAGTAAGAAAACTCAAACAATAATCCTGGTAACTATATTACTTGTTAGTATAGGAATTCTCGTTATTTGTTAGCAGAGGAATTCTCGTTATTTATGAATAGAATACAACCAAATAAATGCGTATTTCTATCAGGACAGGACAGATATCGCGAGTTTTCGGTGTCACCAAGCTACTATACTCCTTTCTACTTTTATAGAATATCCAGAAATTGAATACTGCTATATCTTTCATGTAGTAAAATATTCTCATACAAGCGGTTTTGTATATGTCGTCTCTTTAATGCTTGTTTTCTATAGAAAAAAAAAAAAAAACGTGAATGTAATCAGAGGTTTATCTGGACCACGGGATTTTGGTCCTGCCCGGGATTTGGGATTTTGGTTTGATTTGCCAATCTGCATCGCTAGACCGGAAATTTGAGCTTCCACGTAGAAAAAAAAAGAATATCGATTTGGCCTAACATCAGTGCCATTGGAAAGGGTTTTTTACATCAACAATTCGATTTTAGTGTATATGTTATTTAGCTCTATTCTGTTACAGTTTCTCTAGTTGTATGAAGCAGCTATTGATATCCCTTCTCTGTTTGACACAAATGAAAGACCAGTGAAAGTAAGTGGTCCAATTAATATCACTAAGCTTTTCGTATAACTTTGCATGTTGTTTCTATGTTTAAGATGAAAGTCATAAATATAAGATTATGCAATACTCACAGGATGGATCCCAGTATGGATATGGTGTACCGTCAAAATGCCTCGAACATGGCGATGATGGGCGTCCGGATATTGTTGTTATTGCTATCAAAATTCAATATGATTATATCGGCTAGTTCACAAATTAAGGACAAGACATACCTAAATTATTGGGAATCGAAGGATATGTATTTAAAGGCACTGTCTGAACGGGTTGCTGTAGCTTTAATCATCGAAAGAAAGATATGATCAGTTTAATATTGTAACGAATATCCAATAATAATTCTTTTTGGATATCAAATAGTAATAGCAGTGAAAACGAATTACCATCAAATTCAGGCTACTTACTGGATTGCTGTATGAGTACGGAGATCTTGACGTGCACGAAGGGTAATTTGTAGGCATCCAGTGAGCTCTGAGTGATAAGAAATATTGATGGAAAATAATTGAAATGAATTAACACTAATTAACGAATTAATTGCTCTTACCCAGCGTCATATCTAGGATACCCTTGATAGGGGTTTTGGGCAAAAATGGTGGGTCTCGATGAAAAATTTGTTGCAGCGCCATATGGTTCGCTGAACATTTTTGAAAAATGTCCAGCCGTCCTGTACGGCCGTTTCATTCGTCTTCGCCGTCGGTAGTTACCATTTTCGAACATGTCTTCGTACTGTGCATCTGCAAAATAATCGACCCATGCATGCAAGCATTAACAAAAAGAAGAAACAAATCAAACGCTTAAAGTTTACCTAACGTCCAGTAATTCCCTTTCCTCTCTCCACCACCTTCACGAGGCACCTTCTGGAAGCATTCATTCAAACTGAGATTATGACGAATGGAATTCTGCCAGCCTTTCTTGTTTTTCTCGAAGTACGGAAATCGGGACGTTATGAACGTATAAATTTCACTCAGTGTAGCTCTCTTCATTGGCGAATTCTACAAATTGATCGTGTCACATCTTAATTACATCAAGTATATCCTTGTCTGCTATCGACAAAAAGAGCTCTATTGAATACTAACCTGAATTGCCATTGCTATCAAAGCTACATAGCTGTAAGGTGGTTTGGACGTTGTACTTCGATCTGAAGATGTGGAATTGGCGGCGGAAGTACTGAACAGAAAAAAAAAACATTTGAATGAAAATCAATCAATGGCGCTACATCCCGCTTTTACTCACGTTGTATTTGCTCGTTCGTCTAAGACTAAACTTTGCATATCCTCGGATTTCAACGATGGGATCGAAGGTTTTGGTGAAATATGAGCTTCCGAGACTCTTTCTATCACAGAGGTGTGTGGCGATGTTTTGATATTATCATACACTGGATAGAAATAGTTTGTTTGTTATTCATTGTTTTCCTTGAATTCAAGAGGATACATACATTTTTCGATACATAGTAAAAAGACTTTTATCGCAGTCCCCAGATTAAAAATAATAAAACGAAAATAAAGGCACTTATCCTAAACTTAAATAGATTTCAACGTTGAAGTTTATTGCATAAATGTTTTGTTGGGAAAACTTTTTGTTGAAAACAAAATTACTTTGGGGTTGGCTCTAATTACTTTATTGAGACGAGAATGACTTAAAACAGCTGAAATTGACCGGCAAACCAATCAGATTCGGTGTAATTACTAGGCGAGAGTAAAATGCGATTGTTTCAGCGGTGGAAGATGCTATGGAAGTTGGAAGGAAGCATTCTTAAAACGGAAAACAGGAAAAGGAGAAAAACAACGTGTAAATACATACGTTAGTGAATGCTTTGCGAATCTACTTTCTAATTTTGTTACCTCATCTAGAATAAATATCAACGCAAAACTAGTCAAACTTCATCTGAATTGCATCTTTGAGCAGATATATGACGGATGAGACATTAATAACAAAAAAAAAAAACTTGAGGAGATTGAAACACAGTACGTTGAAAAGATATCTGCTTCCTATACATTACCGATATAATCGAATTAACAGATTGGTATTCTAGAGAGTTGAATGGGAAAAAGGAAATGTGAAACGACGACAGACCCCTTAAAGTCAAACATTGACAGGAGTCCCAAGCGAAACAGCGGAACGCACCTGAAAACATTTCATGCACGAAAAAGAAACTAATTGCAAACGAGTAATTTCTCAAGATGAAAAGCTTATAATTTAATATCATTCAATCCAAGTTACAGTCATATCATTTGTATATATGTTTCCGAGCTTATCAAATATCTGTGTCACACATAACTTGACCTACACTACGCTTCCTTAAATTGTCTGCTATATGAATTGAGAAGTGTGCACACGCTCAGCACCTATTGCTCATAAAATACAATTTGAAACCCAAAAAAAAAAAGTTTCGAATGAATATTGACCCCGATTTCTGATTTCTCCTACTTACTGTTCTAATATGCCGAGTTCAGCGAAAACAGAAGAAACTCCAAATAAAAAACAGCCAGCGAACACTTATTTTGCGAAATGGTCGAACGTTTATAATAAGGTCAGGTAAAATGAGGTGTTACAATTACTAGATTACGTTTGGAAGCTCCCAGCTGTGGTAGCACTTTTCATTACATAATTTTTAACAAAGTCATATGTAAATAGTTCTAGCGCAATGCCAATATTGCAATGAATTCATATATGCATACATCAATTTGCATCATACGCCTGTGACTTGGCTATAGATAGAATGTGTTGACTGTGACAAATTGCACTGGTATCGTGTCATGTCGTGCAAGATGGATAAACATGATGGCTACAAATTGTATACAGGAAATATTTTAGTGATCAAGTTTTGACTTACCTAAATGCCCAAGTTGATATGACTCCTGCTTGATTTTTGGCATCGCCAGAAGACCCTGCGAATAGAGTGAATATAAATTTATTTATTGTATTTGAAAGAGGATCTTTTCATTCTATTGGAATGGGAAATTTTTTTTCACTTTTTTCTGGATTTTTTAATATGAGTCACTTTCTGCTGCAATTAATTACAATATGAGGGCCTGTTCAATTCAGGCATAACATTACAGTTTCTATGAAGAAGAGCAGATATATTAGTAAACCACCACGCCACAGCATTAAGGCATTACCTATGAGGACTCCTGACTCGCTGGTAGTCGTCTAACTTCAAACAGTTGACAATTTCACTGATTTATATATTTTCTGTTCTTGATCGAGATAACTAAACAGGAGAACTTGCCCAATCGTGTGCTCAACAACCAACGCAACATAATCAGCTTAGCTGATCAAGCGTGACTTGAACTTTGACCCCAGTCAAATCCCCAATCGATTGTCGTAGTGATTCTATAGGCTCTCGGTCTCAGGTATTCTCGAATTTGAAGATTTCAAAAGTTTGTAAGAAGCACATCCATCTAGTGTAATCCAAGCCATAGAAGCCATGCCGATTGAATATGTCAGGCGACAAACCCATTGTTTCCCCAACGCTTCTGGAAGACTTTCTCCAGAAGGTATTGGAAGAACTGAGCTACAAGTTGGGACAATATCGCTAAGCCGGCTTCAACATGGGTGCTGTCTATCCTTAGGGTTTTTTGCTTTGATTTACACATCTGTCCTCTGAGACGGTCTGGTCTCGCGAACATCGACAT
Organism: Stratiomys singularior; assembly: GCA_954870665.1. Lineage (NCBI taxonomy): Eukaryota > Metazoa > Arthropoda > Insecta > Diptera > Stratiomyidae > Stratiomys > Stratiomys singularior. The sequence goes on along the minus strand of OX940881.1, from coordinate 2,416,822 downwards.
AGACGAGATTTGTGCGGACGAGAGCCAGCGCTATCATCAGCATGTGTCCAGTTTGGTCTAAGAAGGTGCGAACGTTTGAATTCGGCACCTCATGTCGTTGACAAGGTCGTGAGAGAAGCGAACTTCGCTGCTTCTTATAAGCCTATATATAAATAACCTTGTCGGCCTCAATTATGTTCAAATAAGCAGCTGCGAAACGAATAATTTATTTTAATAAATAGGAGAGTCTCAACATCAAAAGGAGCTCTGCCAAGATATTCGAGCGATAAGGGTCTTTTAAAACAAAGCTTGTGTTCACAAATCCACTGAGAGCTCTAACGATCAGCGAGAGCTCTCACCTCTCATCGCTACACTTCACACCTAAGTCTTATTATGCTTTATTTTCTACATTATACACTTTCAACAATAAACGCTTCTTGTACGTGGTTCAGAAAACGAAGGGGCTGTTTTCGTTGTGCGATCCTGGTTGATTCCAAGTTAATCCGCTAAATGTGGCTAAATTTATACTGATCAGCTGATGATAATACCATTTCCCGTTGCGGATAGTTTTATCAGTTGACTAGTTACGCGCTACGCGGGTAAATTAGATTTTTTCGTTTGTCAGTTTACGGAATTCATGATCTGCAGCAGTAACGATTTGCTATGATATTTTGTGTTAAACTTGGAAGATTTGCTATTGAAACATTTGCTATGCTCAACATGGCTTATGACGATGTCATTGTTTGTTGTAGGATATGATTTCAGTTGTATATACGATTCAAGGGTAGTTGACCGATCGCGTCGACCGATCATTCATACGTTGACAATTAACGTTCTAGAGCGGATAATTCGGCGGCTGATAATCAGTTAACTTGCTGAAAATGTGCGATATTGCTGATGGTGCGATATTAATATGAAGAATAATGGATGCACCGCATTGCCATGAACTTTGATTATTTACATCATATAATACGAGAGACTATACGAGAGATACTTGCTGGAGTACCCCCTTAAGTGCATAAATGAGCACCACTTATTAACCGCCCCTTCTATTTGTTTGGCAAACATTCAACTTCTCAGCGCGAATGGACCAATAAATTATCCTATGTTGGAGGATTGGAACGACAGCATCACTGAAACACATTCACAATTCCAACAGCGCCGCACTCAACGTCAGGGCGGACAGAAAAACGAAAAAAATACGAATCGCAAAAATTTTAAAATAAAAGAAAAAATATATGAAAATTGTCCTGACTTGTAAATTCAAGCAAGACCACTACTCATCTCCCATGGCTGCCAGTTGATAGACGCGACGGACATTTACATGAATATTTGCGGACATCTTTTCACCAACGCCAGGAATTTTTCACCGGTTAGCTAACATCATAGATTTGCACTCTGAGTTATTTCACATATTAATGGGTTAATATGTTGTCATGTTGAAATTCGCGGGAAACTAGAGATAACTAATGTGAACATGTAATAGACAAGTGTTTACTAAATCACATTCAAAAATAAAGTGACGAAAAATTGAATGAAAACTAGTGGATAAGTAATGTCCGGGGAAGATACACATATTTGCAGTTAATTTATTGCCATCAAATGATTTTAAATTTATGATTAATTTTGATTGTTGCTTGATTTCTGAGTTTCCGAGATCGTTTAAACATGTTTTTGGATAGAGATCTGTTGGTAGATAACTGAACCTTGACGCACGTTCTTATGTATAAGTTCTTCTATAGCAGAGTCCGTATTTTGCTAATTAACCTATGAGGACATCACTTAAAGTCTTCGGGCATCTTGTTCCTGACCTGCCCAAATTAATTTCTGTTGAATACGCTAACGTACTTAAGCGATCTTAGGAATGTAGTCTCAATGCTAAATCAAAGCTCCAGTAATCTACTATAAATGTTATGGAAATATTTGGTTAAATTGTTATTATTTTGTTTCAGTCAATTGAAATGTTTTTATTTATTGTTTACTGAATTTTGCATTTAATCTTCCTGCGAAAATATAAATATATTAAGGCGAGCGCAATAATAAATTGCTCCACCCTATGAACTCGAAATGATACGTTCTCCCTGGACCGAATACACACTTAAATAAATTGATATACGCGTACATAGTTACATTGTTACGTACACATATTGATGCATGGAAGATTAATGTTATTTTGTGTTTACTCAAATTAAAACGTAAATAATATTTGTCGAGCGTAGTAAAAAAATCTATTCATCTTGCTACTGGTTATATTCCTACTGTAATGACCTTGGAATGTCTAAAATAACTTTAAGGTTAACAACCGTTTTCATTTTGATAACATATTTAATGAATAGATCATATGTGACATTGATTGTAAGCTATAATTCGAAACTCATCATTGGTGCAGATGATTTTATTTTTCGATAATCCCGCGCAGGCGATAATGGTAGAGAATTGTGTTGACTTTCACAAGTTTGAAAGTTTTTCCTTCATTTTCGCAAGCGCCACCAAAATGTTGTTGTATTTATGCGAAATGTTCATTCTATATTTTTACCAATTATCATGCTTAGTGCTCTCTAAAAATCGCAAATGAGCTGTTGTATTTTGAAGTAAAAATGGATATCATATGGCCAATTTTATGGCAGGATTTTATGGCATTTTTAAGGCAAGACTTGACACTAAAAACCCATTCTGTCTACTTGAGAACTAAGTTTGGAAACTTTGGCCACAATACTTCGGACGTGGGCTCGTGATGTCGTTACACTTTAGAGCGTTTAGTAGAGCTTCTATAAAAAGTCTGGCCCGATGAATACTCATTTCGATACTAAATTACAATAATTTTAACGCTTTCTTGAATCAACAACCTTTATATTATCACTTGTCAAATATTGCTGGTTACAGGACACAAACTTGACATTGACTTTTGGATCAGCGTTACTGTTGCGGTGATTGAATGCTCCGATGTCCCTATTGGAAAACGTATTTAAAGAAGGAATCGCAGACCACATCAAGCTAGTTGCCAAGAGCAGCTATGAACGCCACAGCATGCAATCAGTCAGATATGTTCCTAATTGTTGAACCAGTCTCAGTACGCTTCATGTGTAATAAGCTTCAGCTCCTTCATCTAATTCACTTTAATCGTGGGGAATTGCATCAAGGTTTCTTCCTGTCTAGAAATGGGAAGTAAGAGTCCTGACTGACGTGAGGCGTGAAAAGTTTGTGGTAATTCTGTATGTTACATCAAAACAATACCCTAAGTCATCTTAAGTGTTCAAATATTTCAGTCACATTCTAAATATTCAAAAACTGAAAAACAGAAAAATCGCAAATGGCTGACCGCGCAGCCAAATAACAAATTTAGGTATCTATCATTGGCAAACGCTACTTTACTGAGCTGATCGGTACAAATCTAGTGAGAACAAGCGGAATTCTGTGGAACCAACTACAGCCGTAAAATTCAATTTGTCCGGGTTTCTTGCAACAATTATTTTGTTTGCTTGTATAAGAGCAATACAGACAAATTTTTAGGAATCACCAGCGGAACTCTATATGGTGGCATATAAAAAATTGAAACGCACATGTGCAAATCAGTAAATTTATTAATGATTAATGTAGGCCATATTTGTATGGATATAGAATTTTATCTATCAATATGTTAAAAATCAATTGAATGAAAGTCCACCAGGCAAACGTTTCACTTATGGGATCGAATGCAATTTGTCTCAAGTTGCATTCGCCTTATTGGAATTCTTTTTCAAAATGCTTGGACATACAAAATCTTGGCCCTGGATACCAATGACGGAATCGATGAAAAGTCCTGATGGAGCGATCGCATCGTTTGAGATGAACGCAACTGAATGTTCGTTACGATTTTCGTTCCAGCGCATGTTGATTTCACTCGTGTATTCATTTCATATCTGTTCACTTTGGTTTCTTTCTTCATTTAAGAGTATCGAGCCAATGATCGTACTCAGCTGTTGTTAATATATCACATCAACGAGGAGTTTTTTTAAGATTTTTTATTCTCACTTCTTAATCCATGAACACCCACATCCATCTAACGCCTGTGCCACAGAATTGTTCAACGAATGGGTGCGTCAACATTGAATGTAGGATCAGTGTGCCCAGCGTTCACCGCTCCCAGATTTTCAACATAGTCTCATATGAACTATCCTCTCATTCAAGGGATTTAAATTGTTTCGGACACGATTGTGTTTCCGTCATCGTCACGCGATTTGTCTTTTATGATTTGATTTGACACACTTTTAATAAATAGACGCACATAAAAATTGACGATTGAACATGAAGGGATTAGGATTCCATTAAACTACGACATGAAGACGATTTTCGTTTGTTTTCATTTTACAAATAAATAAATCGCGGTTTTTATTTGAAATTAAATGGTTTTTAAGATTTTCTCAGGCATGTCTTATTGGTTTGGAAATTTACTAATCCAACTTTACTTTTAACGTTTTTACATTTTGATTTTTTCGCGAAATTTTCATGTAAATATTTTCATTCATAAGAATTTAAATCAAATTAAGTGACAACTTACCAGAGGCCATTTCGGCTCCGCATATGGGTTTTGTCCTCCCTCTGGAGGTGTCATTTCTGGATGCTGAGAAGCAGTTAACACTGTAAATTAAAGAAGATTAAATTCATTTATAAATTCATCGATAATTTATGCCTATTAAAGTTTTTCAACTCAGTTAAATGATTATGAAAACACTGATAATAATAAGACTCTATGTGACTCGTTGATTATCCCAGCAAAGATTTTGGACCCATAAAAAGGAATTCCGTCAAATACTTTTGCGGTGGGCTAACCACACCACGATTATTTCTATCATTAGTGGTGTTCATTCCAAGCTTCCGATTGGGAGACCCGTACTTTGTTCGATATTTATACATAATTCTCAATATGAGAACCTTAAACTAATTGGCAATAGTGTTTAGAGGCAATAGTGTCAGAGCTGCGGACGAAAATGGAGATAATAAGGGAGCATTTGGACGCGAAACTGAACAACTATGTTTTTGCAACTAATGGTTTTTGACAATGATAACCACCACTTCATATTAACTCATTCTCTACTTCAATACCTAGGACAAAGGCATATCATCAAAAGTATATTGTTTCGTTGCAAATAATGGAATTTCAATCTATCGATAATTTCAATTTCACCCACTAAGACTATTGTAACCACTGGAAAAAGACGTTCAGCTGAAAATCGCTGTATTTGGGTCAAAAAGGACATAAGTGTTGATAATTTTAGAATATTTCCAATGTGATTTTACCAGCAATTGAACAGGAAAGAATTAATGACAACGATTTGAATTATAATGACGCATGTAGCTGTTGATTTCGCGACAACGCATCTTTTATATATTGTAATATGAAACGTTGAATATTTTGCACGAAAACTGGCGTTTTACCATTGAAAAGCATTGGCCGTTCAATGGAGAGGTACAATCAATGGCAAGCTCTAAAATGAAGAATCAAAACTCTTTGCCTGTAGCGGAATTTGGGGTTGGAAATTTAACAGTTGCCAAGATTTATGAGAACCAAGATAAAGACACGGGGGTCTTTTAACTCTAACATTTTGAACCCAAACAACCTGTTTCGATAAGTTCGTGAAAATATTGACGGCGTTTCCGTTTTCTTTCACAACCATTTTGTTGAACGACAAAAAATAGTGAATCTAAGTCTGCTCTTAAGGTTTCTTAAGATTAAAGATTAGTTTTAGACAATTCGTTTGATAATTTTCTTAAGGTTTTAGATTTTGCAGATGAACCGGAATGTATTACACATGAATTACACATGAACGCAGATGAAACAGAACTTTTCAATAAATTCATGCCTGATTAGACTTTTAAATTCAAATGCGAAACTTGTCATTGCGGAAATTTGTGAAAAGTTAGTATCGGCACAATTAAAAACATTTTCTACTTCTAGGACATATCGAAGGCTGTGGTGCTTCAGGGTATTCGATCGATGTCAGTTGATTATAAATATAGACGTCTAGTTGGAATGAGATCATATGTTTTCGACAACACAGTTCGAAATTGGGATCGTGAGTTAGCAGTAAAGAAGGAAACAATCTTATTGTTGGTTTACAATTTCAAACCCATCAAAAATTGACTGATTTGAGGTCCATCATGTTCGGGTTTCTTCCGCTAAACACAGTTTCGACGGCTCCGCCAATTGGTCAAGGAGTTATGACAAGAAAGAAAGAAATTTAATTTTAAGAATAATTGGGCGTACTCAGATGTGAGCACTGACTAAGCACTTAGATTCAAACTATTCAGATGCAGCACTAACAGTTATGGGTACAATTCTCGTGGTGTGTGGGGCCTGCAGCACCTGCAAATCGCTCAAAATATAACTATAAAATGGTTATGACGAAAAAGCAGTCGAAGGAGAAGAACCTCGGCACAGCAAGTGCGTCGAGAGCTGTAGACATGCCACCTTGGCTCATTCACAGCAATATTGATGGTTAAAAATCATGAAAAGAGCGTTGTCTTTCATGAACAATAGACGCTGATGTTTCAAATGATAAAATTAAAAGCAGCAACAGAAAAAATTATTGAATTCATATTATCTCTGAACATTTTGCATGCTAATTTGAAAATTCCACTGAATAGCTCACTTTGCTTATAATGTAGGTCTGTATTTCGGACATAATTTGCATTCTCTACACGACTTCCAATCAATACCTCTGAATTCAGTAGCTTATTTTGACGAAAACATTATTTTGCAAGGATTTCCTTCGCAATTTTATGAGAACGGAAAAGACATTGAAGATTCTTCGAAAATAAAATAACTAGAAAAAATAAAACAATTAACTTAATATGTTCAGTTACGAATACCAACTGAGATCAAAACAATGATGACATATAACACCAGTTGGCTAAACATGTCAAAAAGGAAGAAAGAAATGACATTCACAGTGTCTGCAATGTTTTTCATAAAGAAATGAAAATGAATGAAAATGGACTAATTTTTATATTTATTTTTAACAGGTTTGAAACAAAATATAACCAGATCAATAAAAAACTCTTCTCTAATAAAAAAATTATAAATTTAATGTAGGTTGACATGGGAGGTGTTGAGTAGGTGGCCGAAAAATAGCGTAAATAGCCTTCACATCCCTGCCACCAAAAAACACTGGCTCTTTGACATTGTAAAGTGAAAAATAAAAATAAAAATGCAATAGTTTTGATTTCCCCTATCAATAATTCACATGAATATTTTAGGAATTCTTGTCCGCATTACAAATAAATAAAATACGTTCCGAAAGAATTAAACGATTGCCCGGCCTGAAGTTAAAAATATGTTTTATTAATGTGATATACCAGATGCGCGGGAAACTCTAGTTAGAAACTGATATCGCTTGGCGTAAGTATGGAAGAAATGATTCGAGATAAATGTAATTGTATTCTACTTCCTTCCTGCTTTCAGAAAATTCGCTTATAAATTCGTGTATGAAGTTAGGTGAATGAAAATAGAAACCTTGAAACGTAAAAGAGCAAACGTTCGTGTAGGCCAGAAACATGTGGCGATGCGAAGTTTGACGAATTATTGAGGTAACTACAATCCAAAAACAGTTGACAGGAACACTAAATGTAGTACAAGGTACAACTATCGATCGTTTACGAGCAATGGCAACAATCCATTAACATAGAAAATGGATGCCACAGAAACTAATTGACAGGCCAATGCGTTTTTGATTAACCATTTAACGCTGAAGAACGCTTCTTCAACAATGCGAAAACGTGTCATTTTAGCATCGGATTTTGGAATCCATGCGAAATGACTAAACATGAAAATTGTGGGCAGGAGGAATCTGCAGGAGCCGAACGAGGTTCGTGTACTGTATTATGAACTCCTAAGGTCTAATGGAAACGTTAATACCGACCACGAAATTGAAAAAAGCAATTTGCATTTTGTATTGGTTGGAAAACATCCAGCAAACCCGCTGACAGATACATTGAAATCGTTTAGAATAAGGTTTTGTCACAAAGTTCGTACTCTGCTGACCTAGTTCTGTCCGGTTATAACTTTCTAGCATCACTGGCCCAGTTACTTACTATGTCTCAGGCTTTGGAGGGGTAATAAGTTCTTTTAGTTAAATAATTTGTGATTTACTTCTAGTAAATTTAAAGATCTCCAACTCTGTCTTTCAATGCGAATTTATCTTTCTGTTAATTGTCCAAAGTTATTTAAAAAAATCTATATTGCAGAAATTAGCAAGCAAAGTTAGTGTAAATAGTGTAAAATATTATAAACGAATCAAAACTGAGAAACGTCTTATCTTGAGGCAGAGTAAACGAGACTGTGCAATATACGCCACTGAAAATTTGAGTTTGACCCGATCTTAAAAATTAACTAGGTAAAAGTAAAAAACAAACAAAATTTATTCTAAATTAAAGCTGCCTATATCGATTCTAGCCTTTATAGTGGAAATTAAATCATTTTTTGTAAAAATTTTCATTTTTAAATTTTTTTGATGTTCGGAAGTTACTTTGAAATTCAAAAACTTGTTGCTTATTGAGAAAAGTGAATCGCTCCAAACATGTAACAATCTCAATTAATTACTTTGTAAAAAGATTAAATTAATCTCACAAAAACAAAACATGATTAGGAGATAACAAAGAAAACTCACTTAAAATGCAATTCTAAAATCCTAGTCCGTTGTGGCAATAATCCAATATAAGAAGTGTTGCAGGCTATTGCTGTCACCTAGCTCAGTATTGACGTTTGGCCGAGGTTTCTGGTGTGGTGTTCGCTTCAATTGTGATTTCATAAATATTGAAATTTTATTTATCAATTCCAATTCACACTTTTTCGCTGAACTCACTGAACTTTTCAAGAAAATCTGGCGCTAGCGACAATATTTACACATTTCCCGAATGTTGTTCCACGGTCGATCTCAATAATAAATTTATTATTATTTTTTCTTTTCTTTTGATAATTGATAAAACAAAACACCAATAGGAAAACTTTTCACGGGATGTCTTTGATTTTCGTCGTACAGGGTATCTTTATCTGGAGCTGTGAATGGATGCGCGTCGAACGAGTCAAAGATTAAATTTGTGTATACTACGCGGGGCGAATAACAAGCGAAATGTTTACTAACTTTTTTAACATGTTTACTAATAGACATCAAGTGAGCGCATATCACTGAAATCCATAATTTTTTAAACGGATAACGAATTGTTTGATACTCGCTTGTAGTTGTTGTTCCTTTTCGGCACTTTTTTCTGCTTGTTTTCGATTCGAACGCGTTTTATTTAGCGAATGGGCCAATTCTGTATGTACCTCCGAGTCCGTAAAGATACGTCGTGTATCTTTTCGCCTGTCCGCCTGCGTGTATTTTATTTGGTGGCAGGAGCTAATCCCCGGACAAATGAATTTTGACTAATGGCTGTATTTATAAAATAGGGTGGCTAATGGGAATACCGAGCGCGAAATGTTAGTAAATTAAACGATGTTTACTATTTGGCTTTCGGTAGCTGACTAAATTGTGTTCTAAATTACTCCAAACAGTTTCGCTGACTACTTAAGAAGCAAAAACATTCCATTAATAACATATTATGGCATAGGCCCCGAGACGGCCCGAGCTCCGTAGCTAGTTGCTCCGGGGTCGTATGGCGACACGCTCTCCAACACATATCGCGATGGGAGAACAGTACATAACTCTATGTACGCGCGATTCGAGCAAAGTCTCATTGGATTGGACTAGGCTATAACGGGTGGGATGTCTTCATCAGCACTCAACACTAAATTTACGGACCGCCTCAAAAGATGGATTTTGTGAGCATGTGCTAAAATGTTCAATGAATTCACATTCCATTTGAATTTTTTTCGGGTGGTTGCATAGCGCCAAGCGAATTCTATTTTGTCACATTTATTTTCAGTATCGAAAGCATTAAAATTATTATTTATAGTTGCATGTGATAAGAAGACTTACGGCAATTTCGTATATCTCATAAAATTTATCCAGTCTATATGCATTTTAATTTTCGTTGAAGCTTATTGGTACCGAAAATATGAATTTAAGCTTGACCTGGAGGTGAATAGCTTTAAGCTGTGTATAAACACTTGCCTGCATGATTTTATGTTTTGAAAAAGTTTGAAGATTGTCAAGTAATTGGTTCGGCAAAATTTATTAAGGTCTTGCTGCATTTGTTACTGTATCGTTCTGTTCCTTGCAAAGCCTTGATGTACCTCGGTCCGTCTAGAATTTATTGGCGGGAATCGCATAGGGTTTGCTAACCTAACAATGGACCGTTGTTACAGGAAGAACAAGATTTTGAGACTGGACAACAAGAGCAAAACCGGTGCTAGAAAAGGCGGCAAACAAAGTTAAAAGAAATGACCAAATAGTAAAACTCATATCTTAAGCGCTCCTTTATTCATTTTCGTATGTAATATGTTGAGATATTTTTCAAAACAAACATATTCTCGGTCCCTTCCCTTATTAAAAAATAATTAAATTCGGCTCGTTCATAACCCATTCGCACTGAAAGAGTCACAACAAGTTTTGACAGAAGCAAGTTCTTATTACATTCTTATCTTATTACTTTATTGATGTTTAGTAATTTGTAAAGTTGTATTGAATAAGGCAAAATCTCGGTAACTTGCATGCTTCAACGTAAAATGGCCCCCGGCAGCAGAAGGTTGCTGGACTATCCCCAAAAGCCTCCCCTGTCACTGAGAATCTTGTCTGGAAAAAAATTTATTTTTAATTCGTTAATAGTTATTTGTCTCTGACACCGCGGAGTTTCGAACCATGCACTTGATTCTTCCTCAGTAAAACTTAAACTAACTTATCATCTATACTTTTTATTTTTTTAGTGTCTTTTTAAAAAACTAATCACTATTCTAACGTCCTCATTTCGCTGTTGCCATCTCTTGTTTCCAACCCTGTCAAAAAACTTGATTATCGTTTCTATTTTTCACGTTTTTCTATGTTCACTGCCTCCATTAGAGGAGAGTAGCAATTACCTAGGTCATGGTTTAGGCGTGTGTCTGATGGCTGCCTTGATATCACCAAGCTCTCGTATGCGTCCAGTTTGTACTAGTTGTCAATTTATTTTACTAATTCCACATTGTCTTCTCCTATCGTGTGGTTTTCTTCTAAAACATTCTTCGCTACCACGCATTTTACCTCTTCTATGCTCTTTTTATTTCTTGTTATTGCCTTCACTTCGTTCAGATGTTCCTTCAGTCTTGTAGTGAGGAGCTTCCTAGTTTGTCCTACATACGATTTTGGACACTGCGGGCATGCTATTTTATAAATTCCGCTCACCTCATTTTTAGTTTTTTTAATCTTTCGCTGTTTTTAACACCGATTTTAGTTGGAGGTGTCTACTAGATGTAACCACTTCTCTTTCATGTTTTTAAGGCTTTTGTTAATTTCCCCAGCATATATGTTCATTCCTTATTAAATTCATCTTTGTTCATCGGGGTTGCAACTAGTCTACGTGCCATTGAGTGATATGCCATTTATTTTGGTATGAAAGTTCGGAGTCGTAAGTGATAGTCCTTTGCGTGCTTGTCTTTTTTCTATATATACCGAATTCCAGCTTATTGTCCCTTCTTTTAATGAGAACATCTGAAAACGGAAGTTCTTGGTTAGCTTCTGCTTCGCAGGTGACTGTTCCATTTTTGTGTATTTTATGTATTTTTTCCAATATTAATTTCAGGTCATTCTATTTCACTACCGCTACCAAATCCTCTATGTATCTCCACCATATTCTAGGCATTACTTTGAGGCTATCCATCTATCCTCGAAGTGCTTTATAAATACTTGACTTATTAATGGTGATAGGGGGTTGCCCATGGCGGTGCAAGCCTTTGTTTTGAAGTATCTACGCCAAAACATGCAGTTCATGCACAATACCGCGAATCTTGTGTATTGTCTTGTTTTCCTTTTCCATTCATGGCTATCGTTGATTCTTTAAATTAAAAGTAAAATTAAAACAAATTAAGGTAACTGAAACACAAAGAAGGTATTTCCTCTATATGTAATAGTATAATTAGCAACCGATGCTGGTAAAAACCTCTTCGCCCTTGGGCATAATTGAACACACACGTCCTTTAAACAGTGTATCAATTACTAAAATCATTTAATTACCCTAACGAGTCAATGATAACCTCGTTATTATTGACTTCAAGCAATTGCGCCCTGTCCCTTTGTGAACCCCTTGTCAGCGTACGTTACAACTAGGAACCGAGTTCGCTTCCTGGATCACATTACACAGTTCAATCTGTGCAATATTCCAAACATACAAGCGAACTCAACAATCGAAGAACATCAGATACACAACTGTATTCTTATGTGTGCCTGCTCCATTTGTTGTTTACCTTTCGTTCACAACTTTCCATCAGTTTCAATTACTTCCAGCTAAATGAGAAGAAACTGATTTGTTGCTCATCTTATTCCGAGTTGAATACGATTAGAGATTTCGTTTCAGATACTCTTCCCCGAACCATGTCTTCAAGGCAGTTTTGAATTACAGAAGGGTGTGTCCGTGATTACGAACATGCTCCTGTATTATTAGTTTTTATGCTTAATCATCAGCAAATTATTTACGCCTGTTCTACAGGGATACGTTTTAGCCCCCAGTCGTTATTTAGAAAAACATCTTAAAAGCTGGATAATTTTTATTTTCAGTAATTTACTTCTAGTTGATTCCAATTCTTGCAAGGAATTCGTTTGTTAAATAAGCAAGGACCATTTTGCATCATTTCTTCGCTTGAGATAAGCTTACACGTGTGTATATGATCGTTTGCAAACAGAAATGGTGTGAGCTGCATTTCTCCCCTTAAGTATCTTCGACTCGTTGTTTAAAGATTGCACAGCAATTGTAGGAATCCAATCAAACCGTGTTTGTTGGGATCAGAAGTAGAATTCCTATGAAATGCAGTTTTGCTATGTGTTGCGTTCTTAGAATACCTACAAGTGTTTTCAATTGATAGCGTGTGCATTAATTTGAAACAGATTCTGCGTAGAGTTTCTCGGAAATAAATCCGCAAATTCTGTTAAACGACTGCAGCATAAAAGTCGGGTATATGATATACAATTAACGCAATTGGTGTTTCTGGTGAAAGGACTCTGGTTGTGATTAATGTGAAAATGCTTTGTTTTGAAGCACATAGGCGTCTAATACGGGAACAGTGCCAACAGTTTTATTATCTGATTTGTTGCACCAACAATAACGCAGTGCCGTATGTAAGCTCAGCATTTTCACGGTTTGAGTCAACCCCAGTAAGGCATGAAATAGCGCGACCTCCATTCCGCATATTTTTATAAGTTCACCATAACGCTGATTGTTGCACTGGTCGCACTTGGGGCACGTTTTGTCCATACGAGCGCGAATAATCGCTGAAACAAAGCCGCGCTGGGCACGTACCTCACACATTTCCATACGCTATTCAACATATCTGAGCGCTTCAACTTCCTGGCGTTTTACGTAAGTGCTGTTAGATATTGATTTACGATAATCTGCGGTCCAATATTCAGAAAAAATATTTAAGTGGCAGTTGTTCTCATTGATAAGGAACGCGAGATGTTATCCATTGTCGATTACTGGTAAGCAATGAATCCTTTAGCAAAAACACCTGAGAGCTGCGAGAATTCTCCGGGATACAGCTTCCCACTCAAGAAATTTATAAAGATTTTTCCAAGTTGCTGGTGAGTGAGTGAAATCAAAATCAAACTCTGCTAACCAATATAACATTTGTTACATTGTATGTTTCCTAACAACCAAAAGAAAAACTGACAGTTTCAACGAATTATTCAGCAACAAGACACTCTTCACACTCCACCCGCTTCCTTTTGCTATACCTTGAAAAAATCACTTCCCTTCTCGATGGAAATGTTTATAAACAATCTTGAAATATTTCAGTAGTTTGCTTTTGCAACCTCTCACAATAACAGCGGAGAAGTTAGTTCGCCAAGGTGACCAAAGTTCATGTGACTGAATCATCATTCCTATGGCATTCAACTTAATTTATTGATAAAGAAAATGCTGATGTCACTAAATTCATGACAAATATCTGTTTAAAGTGAAAATCGCCTCGAATTAGCCTTAAAATTTTGCGTAGTTCAAGAAGTCGCGACAAAAAATTGAACCATTTATTATGATGCATTTTGCGAGGTCGCAATGTTTAACTGTGCAGTTTTCATTGCGTGCAACATTGAAAGACACATTTTTTGCTTGGATAAATTCCCCCGTGAATTCTTCTTCGAATGAACTACTTGAATCATTATTGATCTATACCACAAGTATGCTCTAATTACTGCTATATGAAAAAAGTGCCATGGAGTCAAATACTTCATCGTTATCGTTTGAATCCTTTCAGTTTCGACACCGAGCAATAGAACAAGTTCAAGAGTAACTTTTAGTTTCAACATTGGCCATCAAAATTGGACCTTTCTACTTTGGATAATGACATTTCGTAGTTATATAAAACTATAAAATACCTTTAATAAAATAAAGTCTACAAAGGACAATTTCATGCCGTAGAAAAACTTTCTTAGGAATGAATTTAAAGAATTTTTTTTTTATATTTGTATAGGCAGGTGAAGGATACTTACACCATGAATTCGAGACTCCCGATGCGACAATTCAAGTGGACTGCTAACAAACTACGTTGGCTTGGAACCATTTAACACACACTTACGCCGCGTTCAAGGCCCAAGAATGCCGTATATGGCTGCAAGGCAGAAGAGAAAGTTGCTACAGAAGCAGCAACCCCAACGCCATCAAAGCCTCTAGCTATAAAATTATGCCCTTTTTTGTTGATAGAACTGCCCGAGTGGAGCGTACCATTTGTCAGCCGTTTATAACGGGTCTCTTTCGTCTTTCGGCATGCCGTGAGTTCGGATCTTGTACAGTTTACGCAGATATCATCTATATCAACTCCTAAGCTGGGCCAGATTCTAGCCCCCCCCCCTTGCGGTTCCTGTTCCGTTTAGATGACGCTCCCAGATTAGAGAGAGTTAGCGGCTGTTTTCATGCTTTCCACGTGTCTAGGTAGCTGGATTCCTTTACGCTCCCGGATACCATCTTTTCTTACACTAGGGATCGTGTTATGTGTTAGGATAACTACTCCAGTTTGCTCTGGTAATTTGAACCCACTTCAGATAATTTGACAGGTGGATTGAACTTGGCAGAGTTTCGAGAATATCTGATTCGAGTGTACTCCGGATGTCTGGAACGCGCTGAAACGGTGTTGGCGAAGAAAAAGTCCCAACCGGCATGTTTGGTCAATCTTACCTGGCATGCATAACGGGCGGTGCGTAGACGCACACTTTGGATTTCCCTTTTACATATTTTAATACATAGTAAGTATTCATCACTCAGAGAAAGCCGCTCCATGCAAGCAGACGTTAAAGATACTGAGAAGTACATTAGGAGAAAAAATCCAGCTGCTGGCTAATCATTGAGACTTCTCTGAGGTTGTGACAAGCGCCGGTAGTTAAAAGTTTAAACGTTCGGGGTACAATAACCACTCCCATATAGGTGAAGAATGTTGAAGATCCAGAGATGGCCAAAAGACACCGTTGAAAAAGAGCAATTTCTCACCTGAAAAGCCTTTCACTCATTGATATCACCTTTTTCGCATGCGGAACATGGTTGTTCATGGGAAAGATGTTGACATCTAGACATTTGGAACTGCATGTCACATTAGGTGAGGGCGGTTTTCTCATAAAGAAGGGCATTCACTGCTGTGAAAGCGGGATTTCCCTATACTGAAGACACTGCTAAGCGAGACTAAAAAGGCCTAGTCCGAAGTAATTTGACAAGCAGTTCCAGGCTAGATTCTCGGTGTGACAGGAGAGGTGCTTAATTCGCAGACCAGTTGGCCGTGTGATTTGGACACTGAGGGCGTAAATAGCTCCCTTTCTCTCTGGCTACGTAGCCATGCTATTGGCGCCATCTATTCATTGTTTTCGAAGGATACATTAGCACCCTACTTATTGCTTGTGACATTATATTGGGATGATTAGTAAAGGAATGGCCACCAAACTCTCGACAAATATTAAGTTGTGTCTTATGTTTTATAAAATTTTATGAAAACGATTGAATTGATGAACCAAGTTTTGGGTGAAAATTACTTATCCGATGATAGATTTCATGAGTGCTATGTGCGATTTAATAAGATTAGTGAGCAGCTAGTAGGGAGCATCAAGTGAAAATGGAATCGAACTTATGAAAAATATAATCATCCCATTTCCGGCAAATATTGGGGTAACATTTTCTACCTTAAAGTATGATTTAAAATGTTGCCCGAAATTCAACATTTGCCAGACATCATTAAAGATATCAAGAAAGTCAAACATTTTCTGTGTATTCTTTGCACTGATAAGTAATTGCGGTGTTTTCAATACCAAACAGAAATCAAGCACCAAGTGCGGAGTGGAAGGATCCAGAGAAGTACACATTTACATATTTATTATATTTATAACAATGACTTTTTATCCGTTGTGAATTTATAAAATGACTAACAGTATGGAAAGGAGTTGAAACAAAAGTTCGTGTATCAACCGACCAACAAACATATTGAAGCCGAAAAATTCTTTTAATATAATAAATAAAGTACAATACATAAAGAACATAAATCTATGGTAGATGTCCAGTCCAGTATGAATATACAGTCTTCAGCTAAATTAAACATATCGGCTCTGCAAATTCATATGGAAACATCTATTTAAACCTACAGTTCGTGTCTCAAGTTGACATGATGCCACATACCCCGTGATTGAATGTCATGGAACAGTTATTGCAACGAGTACCATGTTGAAATTTGCACCTTAATGCACCTTAAATGCAGCCAGAAATTTGCGTGCAATGATTAAAATCAAGCCATACCTATTTAAGGTCGTTGCCTTCTTGATAGTTTACTCAAAAAGAACAATAATTCACAATAGCGGACAAGATGAGAGCGCTTGGTTGGTGCCATTGTAGTGGTATTCTAGTGTCGCTGAAACGAAGGCGGAGCAATTCGTAGTAATGTCTGATTGGCATTAAAAGTAACGCCTTAATCTGCCGTCATTTTGTCTTCTTATCCAGCTGAAACAAGCTCACCAATAAAACAAATGAATTAATTGTATAGATATGACACTGGTGTCAACTTGTGTTTATTAGATATAAATCGTTTAATAGGGGTTGGCATTGAAAGCAAGCAAGAAACATTAACGGCATTTCATGTCTTTCTTGGAATAATAAGTGGAGTTTAGGCTAGGAAAATAAATTTACTTAGTAAAACGTGTGTGTGCTGTAACTGATTCCTGTCCATAATAATTATGTGAGCTCAAAGAAATTTTCCATTGAAGTGTTGCTTATTCACTTGCTATAACTCATGTATAGCATTCGAAGGTGTAGGCAATTAAAAAATTGTAGACAATGGCAGCAATTTAAATGGTTGCTTGACATGTAACAAAAATTTTTTTTGCATGTTGTTTGCAATTTTTTTGTAAAAGCACAGTCTAGAATGCATAATGCCTAATAACTTAAAGTTATAAATAGTTTGAAAGTTTGGAGTGCATCTGAGCTAATATCATTGCCCTTGTCTGGCTCAGGTGCTTGTTCAGTTTCCACCTTGCTGACTAAATTGAAGAGTTTTGCGTAACTTACTTTAAAACTTCTCTGCTGGCACAATTTCCAAGGAGTCTAAAGAAAGATGCGAAATACATATAAAAGACAATATTGTGCCACTTTCTGTACTTTTCGCACTTCATTTCTATGCTAGTGTAAATTTTGACAACTTCTTTGCGATGCAAACTCCTGCTATACTTTGCAAATTGTGAATATATTATCAGCAAAATTCAACGCGTTTCAAAAGCTGAGCAATAAATGGGCAGATTGGTTTCGAATTTAAGTTTTGACATCCCAAGCTTGTTACTTCGGTGTTGCAGATCCACTCGGCTGTCTAGGGACCTATTTAGTGCTGTCTAGTGCTGTTCAGTGGGGTGGCAGATGGAAAGGATACATAAAAAGTTGTATATTCTTTGTCACTTTAACGAGGACTTGAATGAATCACATATTAAAGCTATCGGTCAGTGATAAGCGCCTCTTTAACATTGCAAAGGACTCTCAAATAAACTGCTCTATGACGTATATAAAGGACATATATTCTCAGGTCTTTGGAAGAGTGCCAAAGTATGAACTATCTCAGAGACACAAAACAGACTTACTACGACAAGCAAATACAGGCGTTGTCAAATGAACGTTAAATTTGGTGTTGCACTAGACGCACTAGCCGACACGCTGTCACGGGTGCCACGGACAACTCACGTTTGATCCACTATGGTTCTGACGCTGCAGCTACAATCAGTTAACGAAATTTGGATGAAGATAGAAAGCTCAAACTAGGTATTAGATTAGATATAATGATCGGCTGGTTAACTGACGGCCAATTCAGTCCATAACTTACAAAAACATCGGTCGACACCTTGCTCAACCAAATCACTTTGAAGAGGATCAGTCTGGAGATTTCTTCCAGCTAGGTCGACATTTTGATTAAAAATGGACCCACGATTCCCATCAAGATTGGAGTTTTGATCATCACGTCAAAGAAGAAAATAAATTTCTTGGCTTGATAATTGACTTCGATTTGAGTTTCGCCGGTCCAATCATAAAAAGAATGGATGAAGAGGCAACTAGGGAACCGGCCCCCTGCCGTCTGATGGTCAACACACCTCGAGCCGTTACAGGGTCTATACAATGGATGCCGGTTCCAGTTTTGAGGACGTTTGTGGATGGCATCACAAAGACTCAAATGCTTCAGCTATCTAAAGCACTTTAATTCCGTCAAAGCTGGTTCCAACCGAGGTTCATCAAGTAAAAGTGAGTTGGTTGAGTTAGTTTCTTCTAGTTTGTAGAAACAAGAAGTGCAGAAAATTGTGTTTCTTCTTGTCGACTCTTTTCACAAAATGGACCTTTAATTTTCATCTAACTTGGCACTGATAGAACATTGTAAACACCAATGAACAATCAGAAAACAACCATCATGTGTAGTGAGTCTTTGGCTTTAGAGTTTTTCATTTCAAAGCTGAATAATAAAAAATGGAAGGTTCGGAGGGAAACATTTCCCGCCGATTAGAGAGCTCACCCCATGGAAGATGATTATTGATTATTATTTCCTGGATTCTGAAGAATCCTGGTCTTGTGAGCTCTTGGAAGAGGTCGTGAACGCAGGAAAACGTTTTAAAAGCCAAATAATAATGTTTGAACAAAACGACACTAAAACTGTAGAGGGGGAATCACCCATCTACACCCATTTATCATCTAATTCGGGAATAAATCATTAATCGAAATACTTCATCATTTTCTAAATCAATTTCTAGGGATTGATCGAACCTCGCTTTCGCTTAGCAATGAAAGGTTAGTTTCCCTTTTTGAACACCTTCTAAAACTGGATTTGTAAGGTAATAGTGCAAAATCACACAAAATCTACTATACCACGTCGAGGACGGTAAAGATGCAAAGTATCCACTGCGTGCTCTGACTTATTTTCATGATTCCTCGTCTCATATGAATAAAAACCGTTTTTATTTCACATTGAATCGCTGCTAATATGCGTCCCAACTTGAATTTATTCTTCGTCATCAAGCACAAAGGACTATAAAGATTAAGTAAAATTCCTTAGGTCTTCATCTCCTAAAAATGAGCTAGTATTGTTTACTGCTGAGTTTCAAGATTCGATGACTCCGCGGATTTTCTCGACTGTTGAGAGCTTCAATGCAGCCCAGGGTCCATATCGTTAAATTAAAGATTGATAGCTTGGCCATGAATGAAACTTGATCCAATCATTAAAGCAATGACGGACGCTGAAGACCCGTCATGTTTCTGTTTATGCTCATAAAAGTCTCCAACTCCATATCAACGGTCGACTGTTGAGTTGCAGTTTGGAACTGACGCGATCGGATTACGTTTACTTTTGAATCCTGAACCGTTTCTGAGCAATATACAGACTGTTTAAATTATCGAACTGATAAGTAACGATGCTTGGCTACTGGTCGCCCATAAATAATTCAAATGGCTTGGAGTCGAGTTTTATTCGACTGCTTTATTTTTACAGCTCTCTGGTCAATGTATGCGCTTTATGACGTGTACGCGCCCTTGTATGTAAAGCATATGCACTTGCAACATAGAATGTGGTTAAAGAGTGGCAAAACCCAGTCATGCAGATTGAATGAAGTGGTGCTTTATCGTCATCTTATTAAGTAATTTTTTCCCAAGGAACAATGCATTGGGAACTCTTGCAATGACTTGGACATCGCAGTTTTGAACTGCTTTTCGTGCTCAAACCCTATAAAACGCCTAGCGAAGACTTAACAGAGACCTGGTTCATAGCCAAACGCCACTTAGCTAGTGGTCATTTGAGATTGGTGTTCTGTTCGAACAAAAAGGAACAAACAAATATCATGACCGCAGTTGTGTTGACGTGAATGTAGACTAGTTGATATCCTCTTATTTGTATATAACAAAAGACACGATTAGATGGAACATGTAATCTTAATAAATGCTTAAAAAACATTCAATATTTTCCTAAAATTCGTTTTCCGTCAGGATCGAAGGGACTAGAAAGATGGCAATCGGCATCGTGGAGTTGACCCATGATATTGATTTGATATTTTCCAGATTTAACAAACTCATCATCAATCGGTAATCCATCTTTGCGCGAGATGTAAGCTTGACCTATGCTCTTGCACAGTGTGTACCCATATTCTCCACGGCGTAAGTATCCAACCACTTGTCCATTACGATAAACACCTTCAAGTCCCCAGATGGGAATTTGTTCTTTCAGAGTTAGGAACACATACTTCCGGGTGATTCCTTCCTGCAGTTGTCGGTCAATTACGTCCTTTCCATTGTAATTTCCGTGTTTTCGGCATGTGTGGGTCAGATTAGCTTCGACTGGAGTGTCATCTGTGCGAAGGTCAAAACCCCAAAGGTGATATCCTTTTTCACTGCTCAGTGAATAAAGAGCTCTGTATCCGGCATTTCTAATATCATCAGGTTTGCCTGCTTGCATCACGGCCTTATACACATTTAGGCAGTCTTTAGCCGGCACATGCAACTCAAAGCCAAGTTCACCAACGAAACTTACTCTCATGATGCGAACATTTGATTTGGTTCCATCCGGTCCTGTGATTGAGGCCACACTTGCTGAATAAGGAGGTAGTGAACCATTAGATAGATCTAAATTGGTGACTTTTTGCAAGATGTCTCGACTTTTAGGACCCTGAATTGAAATGATGCCCATTTCTGCAGTGGCGTCCCGTAAATTCGCCTTGAAACCTTTCGCTTTGATCTCTTTAGCGATGTTCGTAAAGCAGTAGTAGGCAGAAGCACCGCCGGCGACAATGTAGTACCCACTGTCATCGACTTTTGGGCAGTGAACTTCTCCACTCCCACTTGTTATTTTGTGGATAGTAACATCGCCTTCAGTACCACCTTTGCTGTTCAGCAAGCATGTATATGTGATTCTGTAAAATAAAAGATTATTTCAATATTTGATAATAATTTTTATTTAATATTTTTTGCAAAGAAACCTGTGTTTTCTATGTATCGAAAAATACATAGAAGGACATGTTCATAAAGCGTTAACACTAATCTAATTTGGAATTACATAAAACCTGCATTAAGTCGTCAAGTAAGAATATGATTGAACAGATGCAATCGTGAGCACTGTCTTTAACCATCAGCCATATCGTGGATTGTGGTGTTTTTCAGCACAACTCACACTTTTCAACTTGACATTTTGCAATCATTTTGGACAACGAGTGGAACTTTATGTGAATTGCAAATTCCAAAGCAATCGGGCAACAACTCTCAAAACTTTTGCGTAAGAACGTAATACAAATATATACACATCCTTGATCGTTTTTTGGTATTTATCAACGTTTCGAAAGTACTCAAATTCAAAAAGAGTGCTTTTTCTTTTTCGAAGAACAGAGGTTTTTGCGAAAAGAAGAATAACAAAGTAGAACATGTGAAAAGTTAAAAACAATGATTAGAACTTAAATTTTGCTTATAGATGATAAAAGAACCTAACCCCATTTCAACATTGCTCCATTTCAATGAAATTCGTAAGAAAAATATTATAATATAAATTTAAATTTCGACAACAGTTCGTATTCGTGTTGAACAACTTACTTGTTCGCCTTTCGCTTGGTTTTTGCACTGAACAACCAATTTGCCGCTGCTTCTGCATCAGGTCCATCCAAGTACATTTTACCAAAATACGACATATCAAACACAACAGCGTTATTTCGACAAGATTTTGCCTCTGTGCCTATCTAGAAAGCAATATGAAAGCCATGAGTGCCAAGCAGTCTACAAATCGGGCAAATTCAATAACTTACTAAGTCATGATTTTTCGAGAAACCGAACGCTAAATCACCTTCAAGAATCTCTAAATATTTTGATTTGGAATTCTTCGGGTAGCTATATGCTCCATACCAATCATACGGCGGTACAGGAGCACGTTCTCCGATTGAAAAGTATGCGGGTCGCTCCCATCCTTGCTTTTCATCCATGATGGCACCTTGCTCAACCAAATCACTTTGAAGAGGATCAGTCTGGAGATTTCTTCCAGCTAGGGGTTGGTCATTTGGAAATACTATACTGTAGTTTTTCGCATAGCTTTCATGACTCCTCTCTTGCACCCACTTTGCGTTACTTGTTTGCTTGGGGCTGAAACGGCGAAGGTCGTACGCGAACATATGACGCTCCGGACGCCCTGTCGTTATCCATAATGCCGTCTGCTCCGCACAGCCTCCACCCAACATCATACCCGCTGAATTGAAACCACAGTGATGAAAGAGGCCATGAACATTGGGATCAGGTCCCATCAGAGGCTTGTGATCAGGAGTGAATGATTCCGGTCCACATACTGTTGTCTTAATACCCGTGTTGCCAAATACTGGGCAGATATCCACTGCACCCTTGACGTGAGCGTCAAACACTGACCAATCTAGATCGTAAAGACTGAACTGAAAATTGCTCGGAACTTTATCTAAGATGATTGGATCGTGTTCGTAGCCTCCCATTTGAATTGCATCACCCTGTATTCGGAAGTAAACGGAATAGTCATGGTCACGAATGTTTGGAAGACCTCTGACTCCTTCAATAGATTCGGTTATGATGTAGGCATGTCTCATTGCGACCAGAGGCAGTTTCGTTCCGAACTTCTCTGCAAGGCGTTGGCCCCATACTCCAGTGGCGTTAACCACAGCATTTGTTTTCAATACACCATAGGGTGTGCTCACACCAACAACTTTTTGGCCAAGGACGGGACAATCTTCGGTTAGAATATCAGTGACGGAACAATTCTCGATAACCTTTCCACCGTTCTGTGTACTGGCCTTCGTTAGAGACGCACACAACATTGCCGGATCGATGACGCCATCACCCGGCGAATACAGAGATCCAACGAAAGAGTTCTCGTTTAGGAGCGGGAAGACTTTTTTGGTTTCGGATGGTGTCAAAACATGAGTTTCGATACCATAAGCACTTCCAAGCGTTGCAAGACGTTTATATTCATTCATACGCACCTATTCAAAACAAAAACGACATCAGCCATACTGCCCGCACACATCAAGACATATTACCTCGGAGTGAGCTAAGAAAACGCCTCCATTCTGTATCCAACCCGGATCAGCGCCTGTCTCAGCTTCAAGGCTCATCAACGTACGCCTGGAGCTGGCCAAGAGCTCCACCTCAACATCGTTAGGTCTCAATTGCCAAATAAGTCCTGAGGTATGCCACGTCGTTCCCGAAGTAAGTTTGGTTCTTTCCAGCAGAACTGCGTTGACTCCACGCTTCGTCAAATGATACAGGGTGTGACACCCCGCTGAACCACCTCCAATCACCACCACGTCCGCACTTGCTGGCAAAGCTACATCTGATTTATAACGTTTTTCCGCTGCCGATCTACCTGCCCGTAGTATTTTCGAACTCAAAGCCGATTTTTTCAAACTTCTCCACATTTTATACTTGGCTTCCTCTTATTTGCAGTCGACGACGACTAATAACTTCCGAGTCGAATGAAAACTTAAATCTATTCGTGATTTGTCGCATACGTTTCATCTATCGGTATTCTATAATGATAACAGATCAGAAATGTTATCACCGCGGCCTCCAAGTAATCTGGTCTTTTATTTCGTAGTATGAACTTTTTCGTTAGATGACGTCGAACGAAATCACCTTTTAGTTAATTGCTTATGCATTGAGGGTTTGTTCAATTGTGTAATATCGGTTAAATTAGTAGAATAAAGTTTTCTCGGTTAAAACCAAAAGAAAACCAGTTGTTTTCAACCTTTTCTCGTATTATTATGTTTATTATTGGTCCTGAACGAACTCCAATCGTCAACCAAAAAACTTGAAGAAAAAACTAAAACCACGCTTGGTCTTGGGGTATTCTTGCGCTTTGGAATTTTCTATTTTTTGAAGCATTCGTATTGAACACATCCATGAAATACAGTTCTATAGGGAGGACAAGAAAGTGGCAATGTGACCCAATTTTTGTTTTTGAGAACTTACGTACATGCACTAGAACTAAAGACCAAAAGAAATAAAGAGCTAGAAGTGAAGTACGTGACAGTGTATCCTGGCTCTATGCTTACTATCGATTAAACCAAATCATAGCAACACAATCAGAAAGCATATTTGTGTTTGAAAATAACAAATATGATAGCTTTGCAAATTTGGCAATTTAAATGTCTAACCTACATTTAAATTGCCAACACTTTGCATAGCGCGTACTATACATAGAGGTATAATACATATCTCTATGTATTTCATAATCAATGTATTATCTATTTAATACATTGATTACAATCAAACTTCAAGGACAAAATACTGACATTTTAAAAATGTCCGGCAAAATGTTAGAATTTGGCGAACTGTATGTTTCGTAATATGTAATAAGTTTTAATAAATAGTAATTTCGTTACAAATTAAATTTCAAACCTCCTATGTTTTGAAGTTCTATGCTAGGATTAAACATGGTACAGTACACTATACCCCTATGTTTTAAGTATAAATAAAAAATTAAATTAACGAAGGAAATAAGCTTCAAAAACTCTAGATAAATTGACACATAAGGATGCTGGGGTGATAACAGCGGCATGAGTGAGACTGTAGTGTATTTTTGCTTGGTAGGTCTGATTGTCAACTCAAGTAGCAGTACTTCAAAATTAATTTCGGTGAAATTAAATGATAAATTAAATGCTGATAGAGTGAAAAAAATTTCAATGATTTTACGCCATTTAAGTTGCCAAAAATTTTATCCTTCAATCAATGACACGCAATGAAGTGAATAAAAAGTTCAAGATGTTGTCATTCTGTGGCCATAGCTGTGGAGTTTGGAATTCAAACGTAAAAGGTGTTACATGAAACGGGACATGAATTTATAACCATTTTCTTTATAATGCTAGGACTGCGAATCGATCTGGATCAAGACATTCATTATTTTGAGGCCCACATAAGTTAAAGGTCACTTTAATTGTATTTTTGGCCTGCATGTGAGTAAGGTCTTGCATTTCGAAGGCTCGGTAAGAAATCAAAACATTTCCTAAAAATATCGTCAGCGTCATGCAATTCACTACAGTTAATTTCGCTGTTTTTCCTATGCGATTTTCATAAATACGTAGAGCTTGCAATAATTTGTTCAACAGTAGAAGAAAGGTTGCATAATGCTTTGTTTATTGTTTTATGTGATTCTCGGTTTTTTAAATTAGTAATTATGATTTCACACACTCCAAAAGTCATTCGTCGACCTATTCTGATCTTAAAAAACTAGACAACTAAGGCTTCCTTTGGTTGATTATTGGTTTATAAGAAAGAGAATGTACCGCTAAGCTTGCACCTCCATCTTCCAAATCACTATACCTTCCAGTAGCTATACCAATGCACTTCTTCGTGAGGATTTTTCAGAAACATTTTATTACCTTAATCAAACATAACACAAATAAAAGCGTAATAGCTGAATACACAACAATAACATCAAGTAACATATACTGATACCATGCCAAGTTTACAGCAACCGATTTCAAATGCGGAGCTCCTTTGTGACGAAGGACATATTCAATATGATACATAGCTTCTTCCATTCGATTAACCATATTATCTCGAAACACTGCGGACACTTTTTTAACATTATCAGCATACGATTTTTTGTTGATTACACTTTTGATATGTTCCACCAACGAATCGGTTGTTGTTTCAGCAAAATTCACCATTTCACCCAACCCATCTTTCACACTTCTGATTGCATTTCGGTGCTGTAATTTAAATATTAATTTATGTGCATACATTGAGCAGTATAATAGATGTTAGTTGAAAGTAAAATATAATGTTTTAAATTGGTCTGGTTTGGGCCGCATGCTGAAATTATAGTATTTTTGTGTCGGCTAGCCACGCTTTTCCTTTAACGAGAACGCGATGCACCAAAACGATGCTAACCTATACTATCCCCTAATTAAAATTTTCAAGCGGAATTAGAAAAAAATGAAATGGGAAATGGTCAGAATTATGCTTAGCGCTAATAATTATTACGAATGCACTCATTACAGCTTCATGTCGCCCCAAATGTCGTTACGTTAACTGATCAACATTACCTGATCTGCATACAAAGGCATAAAGAGGAATGGTATGCCATGATGTATTCCTTCTTGGGTTCCCAACAAACCGCCATGTGTCATGAACAAAATGACATTTTTATGGGCCAAAATATCATTTTGAGGTAACCATGCGGAGATCATTACGTTCTCTGGTAAATTTTCGATCGATTGATTTTCATATTTCCATATAATACGATGAGGAAGTCTCCTGAAAGCCTTTAAAAATATTTGAACTTTTTCTTTTGGCATTTGAGTACTGTTTATGCAAGATCCGATGCTGAAGTAGATAGCTCCGTTAGTGGCTCCATTGAGAAAATCCTAAATGGATTTGGTACTTGTTAGCTACTTCTGCTTCTGGTTTGTAATCCGACTAACCTGAATATGGGTAGGCAGTGGTTTCACCGGCTTGATATGTATTCCTCCTACACTGACTAGTCCTGGCATGCGTGGTCGCGCTGCATCCATGCTTATATGACTGTTGATTAACATCAATGATATATTCTTTTCGAGATCAACAACCGACGGAAGCGGCCCTTAAACGTATCTATGCACTAACTAGCCATAAGGTTATTTAATCAGGATTGTACCTTCAACGGCATTAAAATACTGTTCAGCAATTTTCTGATGTCTGGGAAGGTAGTACAAGCTTCGTCCAATGAAGTCAAAAATAGACACATATGTGTTATGAGAACGTTCCCAAAAGTCCATGTTATCCTTGTAAGGAAGTGCTATGTGTGGAACGTAGGACCATGGTGTGAGGAAGCCCATGGCTCTATCCATATTGTCTGAATATCCAAATGTTCCTGAAACAAAACAGCAAAAATGTTAGATTGTATGGAATCGTAATGGAATTCCCTAACCTAAGGTAATAATGGGGGCTTTAAATCTGTATCCGAACATGAGTAAACTCTCATGGAAAAATTGCTCTACGATAATCAAATCAAATCTTATGTTCCTGTTCGCTATGAGCTCTTGAACATTTTGATTTTTCAGAGCATGTTCAGACGTTGACAAGCCAAGAGACCACCACATAAGCACATTTCGAATATAGCTGCTGTACTTCATGGCAAAAAAATCTTTCGCTGGAACTTTAAAGAAAATAAAAGCGTGTCAATTGTCAACTGAGTGATATTCTGAATGATATTCTTCTACGCACACTTCTCCCGATTGTTGATTTTCGGATTGATTATAATTTCTGTGTAGTTAGAGTGCGGTGTCTTTGTTGGGTGGTTTGTTATAGCTGTTATTTGATGTCCCCTGTCCAGAAGTCCACGAGAAAAGTTTTCGATCCATAACCAATGACTTAATCCAGGAAATGGGCATATGAACAAAATCTGTGAGCTCGTGCCGGAGCACACCAG
Organism: Stratiomys singularior; assembly: GCA_954870665.1. Lineage (NCBI taxonomy): Eukaryota > Metazoa > Arthropoda > Insecta > Diptera > Stratiomyidae > Stratiomys > Stratiomys singularior. Next base: position 2,388,855 of record OX940881.1, on the reverse strand, counting down.
TAGTGACGCCAAAAACAGGAGCGATAGCATCTGAAAAGTTATAAAAAACTTCATTGACACAGAAACTGGCAACTTCTTTTGCTATAATAAGATCATAACTGACTTTGGTTTATGTGCTAGTTAAATTGATAATTACAAGCTCCAACATATCAAACAATAAAGATTCGAAAGTGGAAGATTGTAACGATGGGTTCAACATTAACTGAACAACTTTCCGTTGGATCAAGGAAATCGAAAGAACCAGAGAGCATAGAACGTGAACGAGTGTCTTTTTGATAGTCGTACCTGGATTGCAACAAACCTCTAAATTGCCTTCTTCACAAGAATCTACATCCACAGCCTTATGGAATTTCAATCGTATGAGCACTGAATATTGGTGGCCATGTTCAGAAGAACCAATTTGCTTCTGGAATTCAGGACTCAGCGCTAACAATTCGAACAAACACCCGATCTAACGGTATTCGACCAAAATAGGTCGGTGTATATTTTATTGTATAATAAATGTATTTTGCATAATACAAATTACCGCCCCGCCCCTCAGTACTTTTGCGGATAATCGCAATACAAATATACACCTCCTTGCACTTTTTCTAACCCTGGCTTTGAGAAGTCCATTAAGTGGGGAACGCTGTATTTAGCTGAGCTTTTAATGTAGATGAGTGGACATGTCAGGATGGCTAGCTTTCTGGGCTGGAATCCATGTAAAAATAATTTTTCCGATGTAATAGTTAATGTGAGTCATTTTGTATGGATACCAAATTGAAGGCAATTCGCATCTCCTCGCTTCTTCGTCTTTATGTTTCTTCTCCAACAAGTCTGCTGACAAATACCAATGTATCTGGAAAAGTTCTGCCGCACTCCTTTGCTTAGAAATTCGTTCGAAGAACTATGCTGGAAGTCTGGAGCCGTCATGACTGGTTTTCCATCACGATAACCCTCCAACCGATTTAGCTCACAGCTCTATAACCTATATTGCGACGATCTTGCTTCACAAGGACTCATAAGGTCGACTTGAGTGATGAGGAACAATAATACACACGCGCACGAGAACTGTTCCGACAAGAGATTACACTGTTGGGATAAGAGTGATTGTGGGAGAGGAGCCTGCTTCTCACTAAAATACATTTTGTCCACTGATTTTTTGAGCACATCTCGAAAACATAAGAAGGAAGCGGTTCTCAACTTTTTAGGGCTTGCTATTCAGACTTGAGTGATTCTGGTTGGGAGAAGGAATACAAAACGTATGTCTGCACACAAGTTGGTCTGAAGTGATCAGGAACACTTGAGAATATTTTCAACAATCATTTTTGGTTATTTCGTGATGAAAGTCGAGTCGCAATGTCATACAATTTGCAACGAATCAGTAATTTATTGTTATTTGAACAATTTTATGGCATTTCTAAACATTGCTATTTAATCATTTGGATGCGACAATAAACTGTTATAAGCAATAAACCACAACATACTGGTCGCCATACAATTGCGGTCTGGAATTACGTGTTGACTCGAATTGTCTATTTGTTAAAAGTTAATTATATGCTTCATACTTTCATTATAAATGAAAAGTATTTCTTTTTAATAGAAAATTGATTGACATACCTTGAATGGGAAGCGCCCGCGTTTGTAAATTATAAGGAAGATTCACGAGAGAGCAATCGCGCAAGATTGACCTCACGCACTTTGCAGCATTGCTTTGGGTATTATTAGAATTCTGTTGCGAGCAAATGCAGATGCACTTTGTACTGTTTCACTTGCAACTGAACAGAATTAAAATCTTGAAGCCTCACGAGAGAAAATAACAAAGAAATGAGTGCGAGCGAAAATAAGAATATTGGCAGCATGACATACCGACTGGGAATTTACTGCCAACTACTTACAATTTATCATCTGCGTCCGACAAAAAATACGCAGCAAGAGCAAAAGTAACATATTCTCTGTTATTGTTTTTAAGAAATATGAAACGTTGCTATCTGTACAGCTGTAAATCTTGATAATTTTCGGTTTCAACTTTGTTATCTTTGACCGATATTGTGTGGCAATACATCTGTGTGCTGTTTAAAATCACTGTGTAAATGTGTAATATACTATTAACTACCAGCTCAGAAATGCTTAATGTAAAATACGTTGCTTTAGGCTACGAGCCATGATGCCGTGTTAGTACCTCCGTTATTCACAAATATTTATAAAAGACAGATTCTGAAAGGTACCGACAGCAATCGGATAATCTTAAAAACTGAAATCCATAAAGACTGGCAATTTTAAATGGGCTGTACGAACTTTTTTCACGAGCCAGAGGTGCCCAAGATTATAAAACTGCCACATGCAGCCGATAGCGGATTGCTAGGAAAGTATTCTTTAGTGTGTCGTCAGGAACTCACAGACGTAGTAGATTCTGTCTCATACACGATGCTTATCCCACATATTACGCTGTGATTTTCACTTGGTTTTGAAGGGATACAATTTTAAACCGAAGCAGATATCAATTTTAAAAAAAAGTTACTAAAGCTTACTCAGGAGAGGAAAAATATATTTTTTTTGCTACATTCTAAAAATGGTATAAATTTCATAATGTTTAAATTTAAATTAGACCGAATGCAAGTTTTTTCAACTTTGTTCTATTTTGATCAGCACAACATGCATATGTGTTGATGGCACTGTAAATTAAAGCAAGCCATTGTTGAATCAGGATGATATGACGAGGAATAACAATGCGTACAATTACTGGACTGATAGAGGATGAGTGTGCTTTATCTGTTTACTTGTCTTGTTGAGAGCTATGAAAGTACGTTTGGTTTGCAACATTTTATTTCCAGAGTTTCCAAGGCCTTGGGTTACAACTCATAAGTCAGCACTCGAAATATTTTTCGTTCTTTCAAAGTAACTCTCAGTTGGATTAGAGGATGAAGGAACGGTCTTCTGTCCACATCTTAGCAATCGCACAATAATTCCTGTGTCTCCCAATTGTTTTTCTATGTCTTGTTCTAGAAGCAGCAAAAGTCGCAATCAACTATGATGGAGCTGAACGAAATGCTGTTTCAATTTCGATCAGTATAACTTTTTAAAAAAATAAATAAGTGAAATCCATTTAAAAGTTATAACACTTTCATTATATTCCGCAATAGTTTACATACACATATAACATTGCAATTAGTTAGAGGAAAATAAAAAGATTCCATCGAACGTTCTTATACATATATAATGGGAAGAAATTTAACAAAATTCTACTATGTTTCTCAAACATGCAGAATATATGGCAAATTTTCTTTTGACTAGTTAACTTTCATCTTAAATAACTTGTCTTCTCGCTTTCTAAATAGCATTTTAATAATAAGCTTGACGGTCTTAAAAACGATTAAAATCGGTATTAAAATAACAACTAAATACATGGCAAATACATCAAGCAGCAAATATTGATACCATTCTAATTTCACAGCCGCCGACTTTAGATGGGGTGCACCTTTGTGTCGGATCACATATTCAATTCGGTACATAGCTTCATCCAATGGAGAAACTAAGTTATCACGGAAAAGTACTGATGCTCTCTTCACACTTTCTGAATACGATTTATTGTTAACAACTTTATGAATTTGCTGCAATAACGTTTCGGTTGTAATATCCGAGAACTTGATTGATTCTCCGAAGCCTGCGTTGACTGACTTCAATGTGTTTCGATGCTGTAAATATTCAATATTCATTATTTAATTCTTTGAGTATGTCCTAAGGCTAGCTTTATCAGCTTGGCTAAGGGCTAAGGCTGGTTGAGTGAGTAGTCAGTGAATAAAATCATGTGTTAGGATCCTCCTCACCTGGTCACCATATAATGGCATGAATAAGAACGGCACTCCACGATATAAGCCTTCTTGTGTGCCAAATATTCCACCATGTGTTATAAATAAAACTACGTTTTTATGGGCCAAAATATCACTTTGGGGCATCCATTCGGACACCATCACATTTGCAGGTAGTTTTCCTATACTAGAATCCTCGTACTTCCATAGCACACGTTGCGGCAGTTGCCGAAAAGCTTCCAAAATCATTTTCACTTTTTGTTTTGGCATTTGGTTGCTCTTCACATACGATCCTAAACTGAAATAAACGGCTCCCTTTGTAGCTCCGTCAAGGAAATTCTAAAATGAACATATTATCATTAATATTTCAAATGAACTCAATTAATATTTCAAATACTTTGATTTTTTCTGGCAGTGGTTTTACAGACTTGATGTGTATTCCACCTACGTTCACCAACCCTGGAACGCTCGGTCTTGGCGCATCCATGCTAATATGGCTGTTGATAAGCATCATTGAGATATTCTTCTCCAAGTCCAGCACCGATGGCAATGGCTCTAAAGTAAATATTCATATAAACTTGAACTTGTTCCCAACCAGGGAATTTCAGTCATACCCGCTAAAACATTGAAATGCTTTTCCGCCAGCTTTTGCTGTTCAGGCAGATAGTACCATCTTCGACCTATCAAGTCGAAAATAGAGAGAAATACATTGTAGCTACGTTCCCAAAAACTCATGTTGTCCTTGTATGGCAGTACTATGTGCGGAACGAAAGACCACGGTGTTAATAAGCCCATTGCCCTGTCCATGTTGTCAGCGTATCCGAACGTTCCTTGGATCCATATTAAATGAAATTTATCAACTGTTAGTCAGTTCATAAATCATTTCATTACCTAATGTGATGACAGGCGCTTTGAATTTATGTCCAAACATTAGAAAACTTTCGTGAAAGAATTGCTCCAAAATAACTAAATCGAATTTTCGATCGTTACTTCTAACCAGCGCCTTGACCTTTGGGTCATTCAAAGCATGCTCAGATGTGAGCAAGCCTACACTCCACCACATGAGCAAGTTGTGGAAGTGGCTATTATATTTCATTTCAAAAATCGTTTCAATCGGAACTGAAACGTTGAAAATAGTTTAGAGAAATCGACAATGAATAATTGATGAATTCATCCTCACAGTAGGCAGGTATATCAAATTTCGGATAAATGATGATTTCTGTGTAATTTGGATGCGGCCTTTTTGTTGGATGATTGGTTACAACTGTCAGCTGGTGTCCACGATCGACAAGTCCTCGAGCAAAATGTTCGATCCATAGCCAATGGCTGGGCGCTGGAAACGGACACATGAGCAGGATCTCGGAACTGCCTGTTACGGCTACCAACGACAGGCTGACCGTGATAAGCGGAAAGACCAACATCTAGAGAAAAAAACGGTAATTAGTACAAGTGATGTGTTTTGCATGCACAACATACGAGTATGATTGACATTTAACATTATTTTAGTATTGATTTAATACTTATTTGACAACAATTTAAACCTCCTTTGGCCTAATTTCAATCCGTTTCGAAAAAATACGCAATTGAAAATAAGGTAAGGCAAAAGCAAGCCAAAAACGAAATGATAGCAATAATAACAAAACAACGATAACACTCTAAATATCCTCCTGTTCTAACGGCATTCAATCAACAATAATGGATTTCATTTGCAAATGTAAATATTTTCTCATTGCATTCTGTAAATTCCTATGTTTATCGCGTCACTCCCAATTTCTCAACATACTTCCCCTTCCCTCTCGATAAACATTCCCTTCTCTACCTCGACAGGCGTGTGGGCTGTAGCAATAGGACATTGAGAAGTATTTTGCAAAAATACTCCTCATTAGAATCATCCAAAGGAGAGTTGACGGTATGAAACAAAAGTCCATCAGCAGAGACAACAACCATCGAATGCTTATCAATTCCAGGCAACGTAGAGAAACCAACTTTCCAGGATGATTCGGCTCCATGCAATCATGCTGGTTCAGTAAGTAAGGAGTGCATTTAGCTTAAATTTTTTCACGGCATTGCATTCATTGATATGTCTGCTCTAAATTAAAAAGAAAAACTTGGAAAATCTTTCTTTCCTGGCGACGAAAGTTAAGTATAAAAAGGATCTGTGGACAACATAAAAATTGTGTGGCACAACTAACTCTAACGATTGATCATATTTTATATATACATATATCATATACATATTTCATATATACATACATATTTCAGATATTAACATTTATGTGTCAATGCTGTAAGGGGCTACAATTCATCATAAAGAGAGTATGGTAAATGGTGAATTATTTACGATGACGAAAACTGCCTAAGTTAAAAATGGGACTATGGCCCTATGTTAATTTCATGTTTAAAAGTGTTCTTATTCATCAATTATGATGCGTTGTGGGAATATTCTATATCAGTCTGTTGAGTCGGGATATAATTCAGTAAATCTTTTATAAAGTATGCAAAAAGATATGACACCTTCCAAAGTCCAAAATAATAGCTGCAGGTATGATTTTGTAATTAAAAAACAAAAATCCGAAAATTGAGTTGTGACAGGTTAAAATGTGAATCTTAAATGCAGAAGGAAGGGGCAAGAACATTCAATAGGAAAATAATCATCAATAATAAAATTATTGAATTAAATTCGAAAAAATATTACTTTGATAAGTACTGCGACAAAATGACGATGCATTTTCTGTAAAATAGTTTTTCCTTTGCAGAATTCGAAACTCAAATAAGTTCAATTTAATATGATTTTTCATCGCATGAGTGTCGTACAACGTATCGAAATCAATTGTTAAATAATTATCTGATAGTGTGTTGTTGACTTCTGCACCGTATGATTCTCTCTTATCTGGTTCGTTGATTGTATGCCTTAAACTGTGAATTTGTGATCAATAGTTTACTTAAATATCAAACCATTTGGTTCAATATTAGCACCTTTCTTTTTTCTATTAGAAATGATAAGATAAGGCAGCAGTTTTACACGAAAGACATTTATCGTTCAATTTTTGGAAACTTAAAGCGAACAAAATTTAAGAATTTTCAATTTTAAGACTATTTACTGAATTTCGAACTTAAAGTACAATTTTCTATTAGCTCTTTATGCTGCGCCGATAATATTCTAATTTTACGTTTTCATTTAACCTTTTCACCATAAATTGAACGAAGTTATAATGAATCGTGTGTAACGCTTGCGACAATGAACACTTTCCTGCATGTTAATAATCACACATTCGAAACCTTGTTGGCTTGACACTGAATCGAGCATTAATAAATAACTGACTGCAGTAAATCTTTGGAAACGTCTAATATTGTATAGTTGCAAGTGCATTCCAGGCACTCGGTCCGCGTGAGCATTATTGTCATTCAAATAACCTTTTGCGTAAAATGCCTGTACACTGCACACAAAAGACTTTTCGTAGTCGGGAAAATCATTGTTCAGAAGAAAATGTCGCGCAAACAGTGGAAGTTAATATGTACTTGTAATATTAATATCTCGTCATATATTAGACATGAAACATGAACTTCATATATTAGACATGAAACATGAACGCAACATCAACGTTACTTGTATCATTTCACTGAATACCATGCACAATATTATGCAATATGTACGCATGACTTAAATCTTCACAGCACACTCAGTCTAGAACAATTTTCTCATTATCATAACCTTATCGTCAAAGCACTTGGTTTCGATTAAACTAACACTACCTTGATGCGGCGATCCTTGACGAAGTATACGCAGGCTGGCAACTATGAGAAAGACTGTTAGGTACCCGCTGATCGTTATTAAAATTCTTGTTAGCAATCCACGAATGCACCGCGGTTGCATACACTATTTGGGCGCGAATTCACAACAGCCGACACTGAACTTGACGCACACTCGTTAATTGCACAAATGCACTTCACCATTGACCGCCAAACAATTAGCTTCAGTTCAAATTATAAATAAACAATCTTAAGCTGCCAATTCCAATTAGCTTCGGCACATAGTCCACGTCTTTACCATCCGCACCCAGTAACGGTTGCGACGCGATTGAAAGTCCTACTTTGACTACCCCAATAAACACGAATCTTCGGAAGTACTGATAACCTGACGAATGCCTCAGCGAGGCGTAATTGTCGATTGTTAGTACCGGATATTATCTGTACTTCAATTGGTCTTATCAAGTATAAGTCGAAACTTGAAGCTACTCCAAAGTACTACGTATGTAAACTCGCTAGCCCCCAGCTGCCTGTAACGCCTATAGCCTTTAGCCACCCAGCAATTTAGAGCTTATCGACGAGGATGTAAACTACAAGATACATATAAATAAATGTATCTCATGAATAGATGTAGCACATTCAAGCCCAACAAATATTCTGTTCATCGGCCTATGCGGTCGAACAAAAACCTCTAAAGCTGTGTCAATGGACAGTGATCTAAAGGTGAACAACAAGCAGCGGAAGGTGACATGGTGTCTATTTCGATGCATTTCATCGACTCAGATACATTTTGTCCGGCACCTCAATATCTGCAGCTGAATCGCTCCTGATTACTGCGGGTAGGTTATTTTTATTGCACAAAGCAAAGTTAATTTCTTCAAGATTTTTGCAACCAAGATCCGAATGAGTATCATATTCGGTGTTTCTTAATCGCACAATGATAATAATTTTTGTAAATAGCAGCTCCTAATTAGTAGGTAGTGATCATCATACGTTTTAATTAAAGCCTCCAAATATATTATAAAAAACAGCAAATCAACTAAGACCTGTAATTATAATAATTAGAATAAACTATCGACATTTGAGCTCGAAGATAAAAATATATCTTTGATGAGAGGTTCGCGAAAACGGCCAATGTGAAAATATTAAGCAGTTGGGCGAAATCAATAGAAGCTAATTTGGCTGCTTCGTTTTCGCCTGCATGCCTCTTCGACTTTATGGTTGATCTGTGTGGTTGCGAAACCACCACTTAAGTCTTTGCATCTCGATTAACTTACAATATAAGCAAACCCCAAGGAAACAAATGTCACTCCTTACCAATACAAAGTGGGCTTAAATTTTCCCCAAGGAATTGTAAACGTGAGCAAATCTATTTGTTTTGTTCTTTGTGTTGATAAACAAGTGATAAAACATGATAAATACACATAATAAATGCACATTTAAAGTTTTATTTTTATGTGAGAATATTTTACGCCAGTGTGGTGAAAAGTTTCCGGTGTGGACCAGACATGCCACCAGCAGGGCTTAGATTTCTCGGTATTTGATAGCACGATCCGTGACAAGGTTGCAGGTTGGTTTATCTTTAATTTCCAGTCGATTGTTCTTTCTGCAGTTTTTTCGTTATTAACTCAGTTCTAATGAATTAGATCCTGTCGAATGCTTAAGTGAAAACGGAAAGATCGGAAAACGTGCGGTTATCAAATATGACTTCGAATCAAGAGAAAATTGATTCAACATTGGGAGACTCTTCAATATCATATTCGATTAAAAAACAGTGGAAATAAATCGAAATATATCAAATAATAATACCAAAGAAGATAAATCAAGGTAGATAAATAAAATCAAAATAATAGTTCAATGATAAATTATGAGAATGTTTCACTCTGAAAGATTCTTCCTTATGTGGCATATCCATTGATTTGTTCACACGAACCATTTTTATAAGTTCTTATGCGAATTTTCTGTACAATTTTTCGGAAGTCTACCCCTCTCTCAATCTAACAGTCGATTAAGGGCTTCAATGAAATTCGAAACTAAATATCCACCTTTTACCATTATTTCGTGCAAAAATTAATGTTTAATTTGACTTTGTACTCATGTTTACGATAGGAAAGCCTGTCACATTAAATTATTAACAGAAATATTTGATTCGACTTAATGGCAGTCCACCAGCCATGTAATTTATTAAAAATTCAACAACTGTGAGGTGAATGCACGCAGGATTGCACATCATTTTTCTTATCACCAGCTGCTTCAAAAACTTTTATCCATTTTGGTCTGCCAGCTCAAACTGAATAGACTGTGAAAACTCTCACCAGGAGAAAATGTTTCTTATCAAGCATACTCGTATATTACCACACTGTATGTTACACGTTATAATCTTCACTAGAAAACAACCGAAAAATGACTATCTCGTGTTTTTTTTTTTTGTTTCTAATAGTGAATGGAAAATAATTGATAAGAGTTCTTATCGGAATTGATACTCCACTAATGTTAATTGAAATATGTTTGTAATTTAAAAGCATATTTAAATGATTATGTAGTTCATTCCGTGAAAAAATTATATTCCAAAAAAACTTCTTATCAACGAAATGAACTTTCGACTCTACTGTCTGCTATAGAGAATCAACTTTTTTCTAAATTAGTACTCTTTCTTCTAACATGAAAACTATATCCCTTTATTGAAACGAATTCTTGCATTCGAACTACTCGTTATAAAACAAACTACAAATTTAAAAAATTATTAAAAAATCAATTGAGGATTATGGAACGAATGTTCGCTATAGAATATTATGCGTTAGTAGTCATGTTTACCTGAATTTAAACGTATTGTAAGTCCCAAGGCGGTGCCTACTCGATCATCACTTTTTGCTCCTGAGCCAGATGGCTGTGATCTAACATTAACTTGAATGTCTAGTACAAGTATCCGTGTCTAAGTCGTCAGGGCTTTGCAGCTTAACTTGGGCCTTGTGGCCTTGATCTTGTTCTCGCGCCTCCAGCATACCTGATTTCGGAATGTTTAGCAGCTTTGCGTTACCATCGTGGATCGAATCCACCAGGCACTTTCTTAAATTCCTTATACCTCGCTATATTCTTCGTTTTCAGCATGATTCTCTCTACTTTGATTTAAAAATTGGCCTCTCGAACCAGCATGGTTCCTTGTTGATGCGACGCTGCTCTGCCAGCTCAGCATCCATGTGCTACAAATTCTCTCTATAGCGAAATAAACATTGTCGAACGACTCCAGAGAACCAACAGCAAACTTGTTCGAAACCAATATAGTTATTTCTCCAGTCTTCTGTAAATCCAAAGTTGTAATGGTTCGCTTGTTAAATGAATCAATCTGTTAGGGTTTAATATTTTTAAAAATTTCCCGGGTTTTTAAGGTGGACTGCAAACACATAATTCAGGAAATAGTTTTATCTTTGTTTTGTCAACCTCCCATATTTTCGGCGAACGTGGATACTTCTTGCTCTCTTGCTTCGCCATTGGATTTCAGAATTAAAACAGATACGGACTCTTCGGGAGAATTTTGTGCCCTGATTGTTTCCATAAAAGCAAGAAGTACCCATTAAAAAGTGATTCGAGCTTAAATTAAGGAAATAGTATAAGCAGAAATATGATTGTTTTCTGGTAAAGTAAATTCGATCCTACTCCGGATTACTCCGGAGAAGTAACTAACTCTATGAGAATCGGAGAAATGCTTGTTCGTTATAAAAATAAACTCAACTGAATTGCTTTCAACCGTTTTTTGTAGGAAAAACAAACATTCTTCTAGGATACATTACATACAATCGATTCGGTACGTTAAAATATTACACGATATGTTTGATAAACAAAATAAAAAAAAAACGTTCTCCATATTATTTTTAGGAATAAACCACAATCACTTTTTTTATTAGTATGAGTTCATGCCCATAACCACAAGATTAATTCATTTCTACTCCACTTCCACCATTGATATCACATATGACTTTGATTCTGATGTGATCAGATTACAAAATGAATATTTTTATATCATATTAGATTGATTGAAATGTGAAGAGTTGAAAATTTAAATTGATAATAGAAAGTACTTGTAATGGTTTGTCGTTAAAATGAGAATTCATACAAACTCACTGCCATAAATATGTGTACATATTTTTGTATATTCTCACATTTGCTATGTGGTTCCAAATGTGTATACGCGAGGTTATCTTTTATTTATTAAATAAATGGAAAATAATATTCCCAATTTACAATTACCATCACTTCGAAGAGAAAAATTACACAATTAAAAAACTCCAAATAAAAGTTTTATACCTATATATTTTATCACTTTTAATTCAAACGAAATAAATCTCACGCAAAAACCATGCACAAATGAAATAAAAAATTTGTACAATATTGATGATCTTTAAATCATAAACAGAACTCTTAATGAACAGAATGAGCAAATAAAGAGAAAAAATACAGGAGAGTACGCAAAAGGAAATTACAAAAAAAAATCTGAACGCTTTCGAATTGATACATCAACTTATAACTCGTTTTTCATTTTTTTTTAAATTGCAATGAATTAGTTGTATGTAGATATACCAACGTCTGTTTTCTTTTCATTAGTTCTTTTCGTAAATTGTTATGCTACTGTAGCTATTGTAATAGAACTGCTTTTATTATGTAGATATTGGTCTACTTCAAATTAATAAAAAGTGTTACGTTGGACATAAAAAATCAATTCTCCGTTTTACAGCACTTTCAGACTTGTTTTGGATTGCTATCGAGATAAGTTGCGGTTCGAATGAGATGAAGATGGATTCGATACGAGATGAGAATGAACCGACTTCCGACAACAAAATAATTTACTTCAAAAAATCAATTTTACCTTAGTATTTAAAGTATCCTTTAAGCTCGGATAGTCTTGAAGAAAGTTTTCCATGTTTGTACATACTATTCCTTTCTTTGCATACTCACTATATTTCGGTATCCAGTGACCTGCATTAGTTTCATGGTTTAGTCACTTGCTGTGAGGCAAGCGATTGACATGCTGGCCTGCTAACCCCAGGTTGGGTCGTTTGACGGTTATGTTATATTGTCACTTGCAACATCAATCGAGCTCCACATTGTCACAGAAGAAAATGAAGACTTCCGAGTCCGGATCCGTTTTATCGTGTTGCTGCCTACTGACCTCATTACATCCATTTCCCTCGTACTCAATGAGTACCCATTTTTCATATAAATCTGCTTGAACAGATCCTTTTCTAGAATTGGTTGTGACCCGATTATGTGGCCCGTCGTCGTGTCATTGCAGTTGACCTTGAGAGAGTTGCTCAGTACAGCAAAATGGCTTTTGCAAGAAATGCCCTCTTATGCACCACGTCCATTGTGGACGAATAATATATTGAGGCGCCTAAGATTTCATGATAGATGGAAAGTCTGCCTCATCGTATTATTTCCATGGACCATGGTTGTTAAGAAAACATGAGCCTCTTCCACTCGCTTCTCTTGATGATTTATTTAGTCGTACTGTGTACTGAATGAACACGCCAAATGGCTTGTGCAAGGCTGAGGGGTAGCTCCTGTTGTTTTAAACGTAGATTTGTTCTTTGGGTATCTTGAGAAGTAATTACGTCGACTATAATCAATCAATCCATCTCAGCCAAACGGGGGCCGTTACATCAAAATTAAATTTACTTTAAAATCCGCTGACATATCTCACAATAAATTTTACAGGAATTTCAATTAGTACTTACCCGCTTAGGCAATTTATATTTTAAAAGGAAGAAATTTAAGTCATTTATTCAATCTGAATCCCTGAACACCTAAATTGTGGCTTTACAGAATACAGACACGTTTATTTACAGTAGCTTTTATTATCTTTTCTTATACAAGCAAGGTTTCAATGAAAAGTTTTTAACATTTTCATCATTTTTCGCAACGTTTTGTTGTTTTTTAAACCGGAAGAATACAAACACTTTATGCGATAATTCTCTCTGTTCTAATTTAAATCCACATTTCGTGACATTATTTATGAATTCCGCCGCCGAATCAAATCTAGATGATATTTCGGCAATGATAACAAGTCCTCTGTAAAGAAATGCATCAATTGTGTTGATTTCCTGTATTTATATCAAATTTTATATCAAAATTCACCCTAATCGCAATACTCGATTTGCTTCAAGAAGAAAATCGTGTAAGTTCACTCCCATGAGAGATAAACAATATACCGCTACATCAATAGAGCCTGTTTTGAGTGGTGTATTTGCCATATCACACGCTATAACATCGTCTCTCACGCTGACTAAATCAATTGAATAGACTTTGTGCGGAACAGATTGCGCTAGCACGGCATCACCGCATCCGAAATCGGCAATTACCAAATTTTCAGACCTAGTGATATAGTAGAAAGTAGAAAAGACTTTATTTGACTTCAGTATTTTTCATTAATTACGTCGTCTAAGAAACATAGTAGAATAGGAGTAATGAAATTTCCGGTGTTTGTTTCGGCAGATTGAGTGTTAGCATTATCTAAAGACTGCAAATTCTTGTTTCTAAATAAAACTATTCAAATATACCCACAATTTTTTGACGTCTTTAATAATTTTGCGAAGAGGATTCATAGGCCATTGTGCCACTTGATGACGATAACCGACATGGTATGCTTCAAAGTCCTCCGAATTTCCGCTGAAAAGTTCCGCACCGCCTTCGCCACTGGTTTTATAGAGCTGTTCATTTAAATATCGGAATCTGCCTCCTTTTAGTTTCTCCCGAAGTTTGCTTAACAAAGGCTTCGCGAATGCCGTTTCTTTCACAGCTGGTTCGCCTTGTTTTGATGCTGCAATTTGTTTCATCTTATTTTTCTTCGACAGTTTCTCTTTTTTCTTTTCAATATTCTTCTTAATAATTTTTTTACTAACATCAGCATCGCCATCAACGCTTTGCATTGATGTCTTGGATGGTTTGACTTTAGTTTTCTTTCTCGATGCTTTTTTAGAAGCATCTGAATTTGAAACATTTGTTACCTACAGTGAACAAATACTCAAAAGGATAAATATATGAATTTTGCGGGTTACCTTTTCGAACGGCTTAAATTTATATGTGCTAATACCAGCATCTTCCCAGTCTGCTTCCCCAAACATTATGAAATGTTACTCCGTCCAGAGAAACTTCGGTATCGTTTTCCTGGCCGTTTGTCAAGCATGCACCCCGTCTGATAAACGGTTTCTAGCGTGAAACTTTGGCAGCCATCAGCTGATGAAATATTTCCATGTATAGGTCACATTACATGAGTACATTCAATGCTAATGTTGAAGAAAAAACGCTTTAAGCTCCAAACGTCCTTAAAAATTTAAAGAGTAAGTTTATAAATGATTCTCAAGCGATGCAACTATTATATCTGAAACTATCTACAATTTATTTAATTAAAAATTTTTGTGTATTCAACTGGCCTATGGACTATCGTTGGCCTAATATGTTTACAAGCGCCGACTCTCAAGAGTAATAGCAGAATAAATGCGAATAAAATTAAGCATACGTCAAAAAGCTGCTCCGGAATTACTTTTCAATAGCAGAACGGTAACTTGTATGAATTTAAAATGGTCTAAATGGCAACATGCAGTATGAAATCATCTCTCAGTCATATCGCGATGGTTATTGAATTGAGGATTTGCCTCGAAATCAGCACAAGCGTATGGTACTAATAACGGCTTCTAATGATTTCACTTTTATTATTTTGCAACGCGTAAATATTTTTATGTTACAACAAGAACGAAACGTATTAGTGCTTTCAGAAGAATTGTTTCTTTATTCAGTTACATATACATATATTAAATATTTTTTTGTTTTCATCATGACAATTTTCCCTTGAATTGCTAAAAATGAAGAGAAAAACAGGAGATAAAGTCCTTTATAATTTATTTAAAATGCCAAAAAACTCGTTAATGCAACTATATCACACGATTGTAAAATCTTGTAGGTTTAGATTTCAAAATTGTTTTGAAAGTGGTTTCCCAATAAGTCAATCTCCGTAAATGTGCAGTGCATGAACTAAATTATTTTGCTAAAATACTGTCTTCTAAAGATGAGGCAGCGATCAGTTCACGATTCATTCTGTAAAAGCAAATAGACATCAATTTTATTTGATAATTATATCAGGGAAATGGAATCGACAAGAAAAGTTAGATTGACGAAAGGACGAGGAATAGTTGAAAGGAAAACTTACGTGGCAAAGGCAGCAATATTTTCTTTAACCTTATCTGGGTGACATACAATTGCTGTTTTCGCTTGAGGAGAAAATAATTTTGAGATATAGAGCTTGCCCACATGATCGAGTTGCTTCGTATCGACAGCATTCACTTTCTGTAAACATTGCATACATTGAAGCGTTTTTATTGGAAGAACAATTTTGTTAACTTTGATTTAAATAATAGTTTAAGTTTTTTAATACAAGCTTTAAACATTTGAAACACCATATTTTTGAATACTCAAATTCGCTTCAGTACTTAAATTGTAAAGATCAATTCAAAGATTTAAAGCACATGCAAATGTTACCTTTACTAATAGTTGATTGTAATCCGCCGGAACGCTCTTGAAAGACGTTACCAAGCCTTGCAACACCAGGTTGCCTACACTCTTCTCACGCTCAATTATTTCAAAAATCAGCGAGCTCCGTGCGGACTCCAAGAGATTAACGTCCCATTTGGCATTTGGTGCAAGTTGTGCTTCCTATTAAAATTACTTTGAATCAATACTAAAATTCAATAAAGAACGGATTGGTCATACAATGATATTTTTCGCTTCCTTAAAAGCCGCCACTACATTAGTTGCCCTGTATAAGGTAAGACACAGAAGACCTTCATTTGGTCTCGGTATGATATTGTAACCATAAGCAAATCCTTGACCACGAATTTGCCGCCACAATGGTCCTTCTAATTGTGTTAAATATTGTAAGTATAATGTCAGTGCAGGCAAATCAGGATGCATAAAGTCGTTGATTGATGGCGCAGAATGATAGAGGAATGCACTTTCGATACATCCAAGGCCTACGACTGTGCCCTGAACATCTGGATTGATTCCATCTGATTTAATCATTTTCCAGTCGGGAATAATGCAAGCTCTGCAATAAGAAAATGATTCTTTACGGTATTGTTTTTTTTTTTCAATTTGGTAAATTTAATTTTTTAAACAGCGAGTAAGGTTTTGTTTAAAAACTATTTCCACAAGAACAAATCCATGAATACCACTGAAAACGTCAGAATGCCACAAAAAGAATTTTTTAAATGGTAGCATGATTGTAGGGTCTAAAGCACCGTTGCATAAGGAAGAATGCATTAGTAAGCTGACCCGTTTTTGAGTCCTCATGTAAGCCGACCATAGTATTGATATTCCAGTTTTATTTGTAATGACGGAAAAAATACCTTCTGTGCTCAGCCGGGCTCTGCGTTAGATTTTGCCAGGGCTTTGAAATATTAACGCCCGTTTCCGCAAGTTTCTTAAGGTTCGCTGCAATGTGTACATCCACGTTTTCACTATTCAAAATGTGTTGTCGGACAGTATTCAAATCATCGATCACACTCTGGGCTTCGGAACCATCAATTTTATCTAAGATTCCTTTCAAAAATTTTTGCTGTCTGAGCATCGAACTCACACGAATGTTTGTATCTGAAATAGTTTCAATGTTATTCGAAATATTATTATATTATTCAAAGGCTTATTACCATTCTCATAATACATTGCTTTCAGCAGATCCCGAACGATCGAATTTCCTTTTCTTTTCGCTTGCGATACAGCGTTATGCATTTTAGATGCACATACCCGAATTCGTTCTGGAACAAATTCAGTGGTGTATAAAATTTCGCGCATCCAATTCACGCCCGTTTCGTATTTTTTCGGATCAACCTGTACGATTCAAATTCAAAAATAATTGAGCACATTTCATTAGACAACTCAGTAAGCTTAAATATAGAACAAACCTGAAGCATGACGACAGCAGTGTTAGAGTATGGTTCACAGTTGAAACTCGAGTTAGGTTGAATTCCCAAACTTGATCCTGTCGCAATTGTGTCTTTCTGCAGAGCTGCTACAACTTCCTCATACGGAATAAGTTGGTCGTCTCGCTTGATTGGTGATTCTAAAATTAGCGTCAACCATAGAAGTAGATATGGTCGCAGTCTTGTGTCTAAGTTTCCAGTATTTAATGTAACAAACATCTATGCGACATATCAAAATCGGCTTATCAATACCAATATCGAAACAAATGCAAATCACTTACGTAAATAAAATTTGTATGTATATCATAGATTTCAGCATAGACAGGAAAATCGCTGAAATCCACACATGGAACATTCGGCACGCCGTCCGTTGCTTTGTATAATTTCAAATAATGGAAACTTATACCTTCAGTGCTGGGCACTGGAACATGTGTGAGCATTTCTTCTGGTGGTTGCTCCTGAAATTGTAAAATTATCACTAAAATCAAATATTCATATTCAGCAAGTGTTTAACCTCATTCCTAAGCATTGCTGCCACCAACACAGTAGCTTTCTCCTCTAACCCATCAGGGCCCAGCGAGTTTCGTTGCTTTTCAATTCTGTCGAGCTCCTCCTTGGACATTCGCACTTGTTCTTCAATGCTAGGATAGCCACGCACACATATTTCATTGTTCTAGAAAGAAAAATTATGCAGGTTTGGCGAAAGCTTGTGCAATTTTGAGGGTTTTGTGATACTAACCTCCACCAGATACTTCTTCAATAAATCCACCCAAAAGCTTTCTGGTTTAAGTAGAAGTTGCTCTAACTGTTTTTTTGTATTCAATCGATTGACGAACTGCAATTCAAATCAATTAAAATTTCTTCACTGCATCAAACAGTCTGAATACAAACATCTCTTTCTGAACGTCCATAAAGCACATCGCCAATAATTAAAAATGCTACTGCATCATGAGGATTACTTTCCAAGTTGCTCAATGACTCTAATATTTCTTTCTCTATAATATAGTGCATTCTGTGCATATCGAACTTCTCATCACCTGTTAGTTTGGAAGAGTGGGTTAGGAAAGCACAGGCAATACTCAACAAAAATACCTTGTGCAAATTTCAATAGAATTTCTTTTAATTTTCCTAAAACGTCATCTATTTTATTCACTGGTACGTTTTCGAACAGCAGCAATAATAAAGAGCTTAAATTCTCTAAAACCGCATGCGTGACCTGTGGAAATAGATCGCAGAAACTTCGTGCTGAACGCCGTGAATATTGATTGTACGTCTTACCTTGCTCGCATACGGATCCTCGATTTCCACAAATTCCCTTTCGAGAGGACTCACCGACGTATCGGTAAGATACCTCAGTAGCAAGTTACACGCTGTGAGGATCTCATGGCTTTCAGCACAATTGGGGCCACGGAAACCAACGCTTACTAGGCCACAATCCTCCTCGTCGGATGGATAAACTATCTAATGTAGTGTTATGTTAAATGTTAAATGAAAGCTTAACCGTTTAAATACCTTAATGTTTTGTGATTTATCTAAGGGGGCAACTGGAGTTTGCCAAGGCTTCGTGAATGGCCCTCTGTCACCCTGCAATGATTTTCAATTGGAAATTCTGAGATTATCTATCGAAGGTCGTGATACCTTTGACAAAATTTTTTCTTCAATGGGTTTTAAAGCGTCGAATACTTTTTCAGCATCAATTAATCCAGTTATGATGACTGTTAAATTTTCCGGGCGGTAGAATTCCAGATGATACTTACGAACCTGAAATATGCCAACCCTTATAAAACCTACATGAATCGATCTTACAGTAAGTTGCCTTTTCGTTGTTTGTACTCGTTCTAAGATTGTGCATTATACCGCCTGTCTCCGCACTATAGCCCGAGTTGGGATAAGCAGCTCGCAGCAATTGCAAATGTGTTCTCGATTCACCTGTATTTTCACGACCCTGCATTTCACAGTAGACAACTCCACCATCTTCACCCTCGCCAGAAATATGGTGAACTTCAGTAAGGAACCCGGAATCCTGTGAAGTGTAAATCATTCAATCATTTCTCAAAGCGATTTTGTTTTTGTTTACGAAGAACTGACAGTTATTGAATATTGTTGGCAAACTTACAGACAACGTCGGATACAGGATATGATCTAAATAAATGGGCATGAGCGCCAGGAATCCGTCGCTCCCGGCCGTCGTCATAGTGTAACAAGTATGGTCGGTATCGGTCCAAGCATTCGTTCCAGACGCCAAGCATCGATTTGCAAGCAAGTCTAGCACGCCCTTGTAAGGAAAATCCTCGGAGCCCAAGAAGATGAGATGTTCCAGCGTGTGCGGTAATCCATCGTCGTCATGCGCTTCGGTTGCTGCAAGTGCAAAATATCAAGAGATCACAATCGATGCCGATGGACATGGACAATGCGGCTGAACAATAGCAGTCGTACAGAAGAAAACAAGTTGATTAAGTATTGTGTGATCACATCGGTGGAGCAAATTGATGATTCATTTTCAAATTAGCTCAGGGTACGAACAATGCAAACGTTATGAAGCCGAAAAACATAAAAAAAACAGTGTGTCCGCTGTTTTCAGAAATGACGTGATGCAGCTCCATTTCACGAGGTTCTGCTTGCAGCAAGTCCACGTGGTGCAAATGCTTGGCTACTACTTTCGTTACGCGGCATCATCGTACACCGGTTTTACATGCAAAACTGCATTTGAATATGACATAGAATTATGTTTACCTAGTGCAAAATGGCCCATGACAACTGGTCCTTCCACCTCCGCAATCACTACTGACAAGCCGGTATCTTCCGAGCGGAATTTCCGTACTTCAACCGAATCATCAACCGTCGCTTTAGCTACCAGTTTAAAAGACATCCTTTAATCGGCACTGTGCGTATATTCAATAAAGTTATAATTGTTTCTTGCCAGGAGAAAATCCGCTGATCCAACACCCAACTTCTTAATAGACACCAATTGGATTCTGACAGTTCTCGTCGAAAGCCATTTAGGTTTGATGTGGCAGCCCACTCAAGAATGACAGGTTGTTTGAAAAGACTTTTCACAGTGACAATTTCCGGTCCTTGCTGTCATAATACCAACCGTCGTTTCACTACTGGCATTTCGATTTTTTAATTTTGGCTCGAGACTAGTAAGAGACACAGTTGCTGGCGAGTAATTTTTTTGTTTGGTAATTTCGGCGTGCAAAAATATATGGAGGACTTACATGTAGAACCATTAAAAATGAGGTTTTGCGAGATACAGATTAGGGGATTTTTATTCACTTTCAAATTTGCGTCAATGTTATGTTATGATTACTTTCAAATTTGATTTTAATATCAAATCCATGAGAAAATTTGATTCCATCGCGTAGCTCCACTTTGCTTCGTTTGCTTTCAGGAAATGTTTCAACTCTTTTGTGCCATAATATCTCTTTGTTGTGCTCTAGTGACTTGTTTTGCTGACTTTACCAATACGTAACCGACGTTGAACTCGACTCGGTCGTCTACATTCATTCATTTACTTCGTCTACATTCATTTCATTCACTACATTCAGATCATTCGTCGATAGGGATATTTTCCAAAACGGAAAATAATTAAACATTCATATTTTCATTTAGTGGGTAGTCTTCAGTATTATGACTATTTGTTACATTAATTTTTCGAAGATTACTTT
Source organism: Stratiomys singularior (assembly GCA_954870665.1). Taxonomy (NCBI): domain Eukaryota; kingdom Metazoa; phylum Arthropoda; class Insecta; order Diptera; family Stratiomyidae; genus Stratiomys; species Stratiomys singularior. Next base: position 2,367,687 of record OX940881.1, on the reverse strand, counting down.
CTTCAAATCTCGGGGTGATTGCGATTAAAACGATTCATTCGGTAATTGTAATATTCAATGACGCGTTGGCGTATTTCGAGCCGTATCAAAGACTTGAATTAAATCTTGCCTTGCCGCAATCCATTCCAGTTTATCTATATGGACGTTCAATCTTACATAGCCCCGAAGACCTCTTAAGGTGTAGTATCAAAAGTATCAATACACTCGTTCTAAGTCTGAAATGAGCTGTTCACTGGTTTGTTATTGTATAAAAGCCACGGTAAGTGGCTCCAATCTGTCGTTGAGATTACAGCAAATAATTCGTCAATTTTCGACAGCAAATAGTCAGTTAGCATGGCGCGATAGAGGGCGTCATTCACATTCACGATATGGTCAGCTCCTGTGTTGTTCCGCCTACCCATAAACCATGTTGTCTGGATGTAATGTCGGCCATTGAACCTCGGTCATATATTCTTCACCCCCAAAGGCAAGCTTTTTGTTTATGCATGTACGCACTATTCAGGTCTAAGGTCTTATTTCTGAACGAGAAGTTGATAACTTACTGGGGTTTCCGCAAGCTTATCGAGAACCCAACGAATAAGACAGGAACGATTCGGACGGTTTGTTTCATTTCCTATATTTTTACGTAAAACACGTCGAGTCCTCGCATATGATAATCCAAGCTGTGATGAACGGTGATGATTTACCCTTCGCGGTTGTTGCGTACCCTTGGCACTATTAAGGTCGGGTATTATACATTAACGACAATTAAGTTTCTAACGTTCTGATTGCATAGCAAATTGTACATTCGGTAGGCCGATTGCGTGGGCAATTGGTTCGTCTGAACCCATAGAACATCTATTCCTCGTGGAGCGCTAATTTTCATACAACAGGAAAATAATTGCAGACGTCATGGTAGACTAAGTTTTCCCCTCATAAAATGTTAAACTGTGAATATAAACTGTAAATATAAAAATATCACGTTATCATGACTCGACATTTGCGTGATGCTATTACATTCCCACTGCAAAAGGTACCTCCAGAAGGGTCACTATTTATATTTAAGTGAACCAGGAAACCAAAGGAAACAAAAGGCTCCCAATATCTAAATGAAAAAATGCCACATTTGTTTAAATAGATTTTTATTGTTTTTACAATGTACAATGTAATTAAAAGCGATGCAGTCAGTTTTGTATATAATTTCTTGAATTTCACTTTTCTCACTGGTATTACTTAATACATAATCAATTGTTTGGTGTGTGAGTGTATAAACGATTCGAGTCAATATAATTTACTATTCTCCACATTCAAAATTTTCCTTTCGTGTTTGTTGTTAAGAAAACAAGTAACTTTAATACAATTAGTCTAAACAGTGTTATTCCGTGGGTGTTTTGTGTTGATATTTAAAACTCTATGAAAGCCAAAAAACACAATTTGGGTTACTTCAGTTAAACTTAGAAAACAAATAATTTCCTTGATGTAATTTTAAGTTTTCTTTCCCATTTACTTGTCACTTCTTTGCCCTAAAGAGCTCTTTGTATTTGCAGGTTGTATATAGTCATTAAATATATTTGCAAACATTTTTTTTTTGTTTAAGTTTTCTGTGTTGTTTATAAGTTTTTTAATGCATATTTAAATATTTTGTTGTTTTATCTACTCAAGCTCATTATGTGGTTTAGTTTTTTCACATTGAAAAGTGTTAATGATGTTTAGCTTTGCAGTTTTCTATTTGTTGCGTAATCCACAAACTGTTATCAAATATATTTTGTAGCGATATTATCTTTTTACATTAAGTTTCATCAACACAATCATTATAACTAAGATTTAGTAATTTTTCTTTTCTAAACTTAAAACTATAGGGATCGTTAAATGATGTACCAACAAGATTTAATCAATAAGCAATAATATCAAGTGATTAATCCAGTTCTATAAATTTTTACACAGATATACAAAAATATTGTTTGAATTTTCGTTCTGGAATTTTGCATATTAAATAATTTTTAAGCATATTTTAACAACTCATGATAAGGATGATTACAATTTACACATTGAATAAGTTACTTTTCCTTGATAATTTTTTAATGATTTTCTAAGTATGAGATTTGAGAGAGGTGACAAGGTGTAGCATTTTTGAAGATTCTTTGTTGCAAAATGCGATAATAGCCATAATAGATTATTAAGCTTCGCTTCATTAATTTGCTTTTGCTTATTTTAAACGTGCATAAAGTGCTAGAGCAAGCAGTTCATCAATTTGGATACCGTTCATATCTTGAGTTGATTTCGCACTATATCTAGACCGATTAGAGTTGTTGCTAAATAAAGTGAAAATTCAACCTCTCCGCCTTCCAAGAGAGAGAAAGATCATATACGATCCACGCTTTTGTTTTCATAAACCAAAATCATTTAATACGCTTGGCGAGATAAAAATTCAATTTTAATTTTTTAATTTTTTCGTGCTTTAGCTGTTCGCATTAGTCAGTTGGTAAATATGGAATATTTCATGCATGCATCAATGGCAAAGATTTTGCGAAGAATTATTAAGAGATGCAAAAGGAACTTTCCTTTTCGTAGTCTCAGCATTGAGTTCTAGATAAAAAAAAACAAAGATGAAATCAATATATAAAGTTAGCTTTGTTAATTTGAAAGTTCGAGAATTTGAAACAAAATAATAACTGAACGACTCCTAATCGAAGAATCAGGCAACCAGGCTGGTTGGAATTTGTTTTTTGTTTCTAATTTTAAACACATTCTAAACCGAACATCGTTACTAATATTGAAAACTCCTGCATATTCAAAGGAACATTTACAACAAATTAATATTTATTTATAGATACCTAGCAACTATTTATATGTATTTACCATTAATAATTCACTTTTTACGTTTCTCATGTAGTTTAATCGTTAAATGCACCCTGTATGTATATGTATCAATGGCTTTCTTTCCTATGCAGTTATAAATGAATGTGAAAACAACAAAATCGTTTGGTCAAAACTGTCCAACATAACTTGATCGTTAAATTACAATTGGCGAACAACAACAATAAGCTACTTAGAAAATACCTTGTAAATGGATTTACTTTTTATTTTTTATATGGATTTCCGTTACATGTTGTGTAATAAAGATTGTAAACATCGCAAAAGCCCAGCAAGAATATTTTTTTTTGTTTTATTTGCTTTAAGTGTATATACTTTCTGTCATTAATAATATAATACTTATTTTCTGTTTTGGATTCGTTTGTTTTTATTTTGCTATCAGCGTTAGGTATGGGTTGGATTTGCATAATTGCATGCGCTTACCTTTACATGTATATGCATATACATTAATGTAATATTTCGGAAAATAGCGTTTCTGAAATTTGTTTTCGTTTGCTTTAATTTTCCACTGTAGTTGGTTGATTTAAATCTCTTGTTTTGTTCTTTTGCTTTTTTTCAATACATAAGAATAACTATTTGTGAAGAATTAACATTGCCATTCACAATTTTCACAAATGTTGGTTTTTTTCTCTATATTCTAGTTTACACATTTAGTTTTACTTGTTTTCTTTGGTTCCCTTAATTTTTTCTGTTACACAAGTTGCAAGTAATTGTTAATAGCTTATTACGAAAAAAGGTTACTCTCAACTTCAGCTTTATTTTTTTTTATTTTATTTCAATCATCATCTAGTTCAAGGCAGCGTCATTTCATATTTTATTTAATTTTCGCTTTTAAATGCTATTTCTTCTTAGTTTACAAGTGCGAATGCAATTGACTTGAAATGAACAGGTAAAAAATGGATTGGCCCACATTGGAGGAAAGCTAAATAATTGGAAACGCTGACTTTTCTGTTAAAACTTATTTAGACTCCTTTAACTTTTAACGATGCAATGATATAAAATTTTCTGAGAGCTTAAGAAATGTCTTGTGTTGTCGTCAATCATGGGATGAGTTTTTTAAGGTCATTCGTAGCATGGACTTTTTAATAGATGGTTTGGTTTTCTTGATTTAAAGACAAGCGAATTGATTGACGAATCATTAGCATAACGCCTAACTAACGACGACCTAAGCCCTATTAATGGATGTGAATTATAAATTTTACTAATGGTCAATGATGATGATGCATGTCGGAGGCCGAACTCCTTCTTCACAAACAGAGCGTTGCCCGGCAGAAACAGATAAATGAAATTGTGAACTTGATGTTAGTTGATGTTAGCTGTCGTTTGAAACGATGGAGTCCGATACAGAAATTATTATCCTTTATTTGCCCGATCGAAATGCTAAAAATGATGCATTTCGAATAATTCATATAGTTACAACAACTAAAACTACGTATTTCTAATTCTAACCACGTTTTTGTAATTAAATGAGAATATCTTTGTGTATCAATTGCTCTAAATTTTAGTTGTAAGGAGTGCAAATCTCAATTGAATGTATTAGCAGCTTTGCTTGAAAATTCCAATATGAAAATGCCATATGAAAATCAATAACTTAGGAGCTTAGGAGCTTTAGAATTAGTTTAGGAGCTCGTACATTTGTCGAGATAATGGATCAATGGTGCAGCATCAATTATTGATGGAACTTATGCTTGTGAAACATATGATTTTGTCTTTTGTTTTTTTATCAAACGTTGCGATAGAGTTTCTTACAACATATAATCAATAACCTTCATCAGAATAAACGACAACGTAACAGCGCAAAACGGGCGTTGACTGTCAGAATAAACAGCATAAAATCATGCAAGAAACAACAAAATTTAAGCGGATGGATTTCAATTTTTGCTGTTTGAATTTAATCCGGTTCAGAGATATTTAATTCAATGTACAATTTCTATATCGTCTAATCTTGCTCCATATAGAGAGCGCGGAAATCGGAATCTGCGATCAAAATGTCGACAAATTGGAGAGTGACTGTCGAGTTTTGACGAGCTGCCGAGGACTTATATGAAGAATAACGTTTGAAACCGGTGCCACAAACTGTTGCAATTTAAAATCTTAATAAAAAGTTGAAAAGTAATATTCACAAGTAGTTTAAGAACTCATTTAAAATTTTAATCGACGCTTTAACTGATGCCTCGCAATGAGATGCTTCGATGTGTACCAACTCTATTAGCACTAGCTTTAAATGAAGCAATACATTTACTTGATGTTTTGCATAGAAAATACACAAGAAATGGAAAGGTTCTCCTACTCTACGAAGTTGTAATTGTCTTATCGGTAAATGAAAATATTGCAGAAATTTAAGTGGAATGTTGTTTTTATTTAAATTCCTCTTAACCACCTGAACATTTTAAATAAATTGCATTGGACACCACCATTACAATATACTCTTCTTCTGTCAATTTTACGTAGCTTGCTAATTTTTTGCGTCTTTTTTTTTCAATTTTTATATTAAGTACTTATATTCCGTTACATACAAAAATGCTATTTTTATCAATTTTTCTTCCTCGTTTTTTTTGTGTTTTTTTGTTAAGTTTCATCTCAAGGTAAGCAAAATATATGCCCGCATATACACATACAATAATAGCTTTCAGCTCTGTATCTAATCAAACGCTGTGTACTAGCAATAAATATTCGACACTAGCAATTTTCTTCTAATTTGTTTGTTGCCATTTTTGTTTGTTTATTTAGTTGCTCTTCGATCATTGAAATGCTTTAAATTTAGTTTACTACGAGATACTGTTTGTGGAAAAATACTGCATTGTTGTTGTCAATGAGAAAGGATATGTTGCACATTTTGCGCTAATTCTAGTCAATTGATTTGATGCTCGATCATTGTTGGTTTTGTGTTATGTTCGTTTTTTTCATTTCAGACGTTTTACATACGTGTATGAAGTGTTTAAAACTTAGAAGATAATACTAAATATAAAAAATTTATAACAATAATGTCGTGAAAGTTCAAAATAATAAGAATATATTAGAGTTAACAATGCAACGGATAAGATGCTATAAAGTTTAAATTCATAAAATATCATTAAATATCGATTAACGTTTTCTCTTTTGTTATTTGTTTGATTCTGAAAAGCACAGTCTATCAGAAAATAAATTGCTCGGCGCAACTAATTAAGGAGAAAGACATCAACTTTTAAATTTGCGGCAAGCAATCTTCCAAGCGAAGTATAAAATGTTAATAAGTTAGGGGGATCTCACCACCAGGTTTAATTAATTTTAATTACTGAATATTTTTCACAAATTAAGAAAATCCTTCGATCTCTTCGTTCATATGGCAATAAAGGTCGTTACTTAAAAACTATTCGCCGTGAATGAACTTCACTCTCAGCAATCAATTTCAAACCAAAATTTCAAATAGTGATGCCAGCATAAAACAATGATGTTTTGTTTCCAAGTAAATTATTGCCCATGTTATGTGCCAAAAAATTATCTTAGGGAAGTATTCATCGATTACAAAAACTAAGTATTAGATAAAAAAGGAACTTAGTGCAACGAATGTTTATATCGAACTTTTACATTCCAATATGAATTCCGAATCTTATATAGGGAGCTGCGAAACATAGAAATGTTAAGGTCATATCATATCATAGAAATTTTAAGGTCACCAGGAGATTTACAATTTAGACATCTTCACCAGTTCACGACGAATCAAAATTTGGAATATTTTCGTTTTGTGTGAAAATATAATGAAAATATCTTAAAAGGTGAACGAAAGCGAACAGTGTTACAACCGTCATGTATAGGCGCAATCTGAGTTAGCTATCTGTATCTGCATCTTTCAGTGAGAATTTCTTCGTGGACAATAAGTTCTATGAAACTTTTGCAAACGCGAAAATCTAAGTCTATTTATAACCTAATCAAACGAGATTGTCGCGGTGTGATATGAGGAAGAGTCAGCGGTATCGGAAAGGATTCAAGTCAATATAGTATGATTTCCGATTTAAACAGGACATACTCAGAGGGCATTTTAAGCAACATTTAATATCATCTATATTCGTTATGAAACTCGTTCCGCGAAATGGTTCTAATTGGTGGCCCCTGTCATGTGTCAAATGTGGCATAAATCAACAGTTCTTCAATATTCTTGAGAACAACTATCAAATAATTATTCCTTTGATGTCTTCTATTGATAATAATTATTCCTTTGATTGAAATGAAAGGAGTTACTGCGCTCTCTAATACTTATCAGTTGCACTAGATCCATTCATTGAATTCAATTCAACTTTTCCATTCAAACGTCTTAAATAAGTTGCATTAAATTTTATACAAAAAATCATTTGATGTAACAAATCATATATATAACCTTATATAACTTTTCATGTATAACCCGCCCTCTTAGGGCACACTCAGGAAAAGACAGTTTTATGCATAATATTCAGGGACTTTTGCATGCCTTCATATTTTGCCCATCATGTCTTCACAATATTATTCAGAATCTATGTCAAAAAGATTGCCTAGAACATTTATTCCTTAGAATCGTAAGAGTTAATCAGAAACAGTTTGTACGCGTTGATTTAAAGCTACAAAATTATGCGAAATGCGAAGTTAAGGAAAATATTCGTTGAGATTTCTCCATAAGCTTTTTGAAGTAATCATTTTTGCAGAGAGTTAGTAATACTTTTTGTACCTAAGTTGACGAATAAACATTTCTATCCAGCATATGATTCCTAAGGGTATCAGGATATTATCTCGAAGTTACTTGGGAGTTTTTCTTTTCAATTTGGGATTACAAGCTGCGAATAATCTTTACCATGGACGTACAAAAGTACAAATAAAGATGTGTTACTTTCTTCAATTCAATTAGGCAATGACATCAAACTATTGAGTAAATAAGTATAATTATAATTGAAGTATAATTGAAAATATAACTTCGCTGAATGCGTATAAGACTTGGTGTTTTGTTATTTACTTTACATCCATTTCACTGGTGTTGTCTTTGAAGCTAATGGTTTGATTTCATTATAATTTTTCGCTTGTTTCTGTTGTCTTGTTCTTTTAAAGATTTCTTCTCCATTATCTGAATACGCCCATCTACATACTTGATTGCTGTATTTTGTCACTATTAGCTGTTGCTTTAGAATTTTCATTTTTACCTATAACATCGCGCGTTAATTTACTTAGCTGAATAATGTTACGCCTTTTAGGCTGCTGAAGCAACTGTTACGGACTTTGCGCATGCATAAATGTTTTTTTGTATGTTAGCGGCGATTGTAAATGTCGATGACGAATCACTTCACGCTCTGCAGGAAGTGGCCATAATTCCTGCGGGAAATAGTTTGCGAGATAACATTAAAGTGCTATTAATCTTTCCAATGTGCGGATAAAAACCATATAAATATAAAAATGATGATAGACTACATAACGCACACAACGCACACAAATTATCGACATGTAAGGTTTGCATAAAAAATAGATCGCTGCATATAAATATATAATAATTTGATCTTATTTCAATTTTCTTTGTTTTCCATTTCTGTTTATTATTCTAAAAGCACAAGCTCAAAGCGGATTTGAATGATGATATAGTTGTAAAGACATTTCTACATATCCATAGGTCTTTAGTATATCGATATACGTATATTTTGAGATGGCGTGCAGATTGTTTAATGTTTTATTTTGAGAGAGCCTAACAAAAAATTAAATAATGCTCACGCCTCGTCTTGTTTAATGTACTCGAATTCGAAATATTTACCTGCAGAGATTTCGCCCTCTCTCAGGAGCTCGCTTTGTCCTTTTTAAGCGTTAAAGAGCTCATGAAATTTTTTATTGTCGCTCCCAATCCTTTGCTCGGTGTACTTGATTCCGACGATAAACGATTTTCGGGATGTGCATCTAAGCATTTCTGGTACCTCAACTGAAATTTTGTTACTCGTGTATATTGATTAGCTAGAAACTCGGCGGGAGTAGTTTACCTTGCAAGCAGCCTCGATTGTTTTGCACAGAGCTCCACTTGATGGTTCGCAATGGAACACATGTACAATAAACTTATCTTGGGCGGTGTGCATGATGAATGCACAGTTTTTCACATTTTTGCCGATGCCGAGAAAACTTAAATATCTCACCCTACATTCCACTAATAGTTTTCCATCCTCCTAAAATTTCAGGATGTATTGACATACTATTTCATTTCTCCTCGGATTATCAAATACTTACTCCTGAACTATGAACACTTATCATACTAGGTGCAACTGAAACATTAACATTATTCCATTCTTCAGGCTTTGTGTCTCGCAACACATTTTCTACAGCTGCATTTAATACTTCTATACCGGTAGCGTGCGTCACTTCACATGATCCTATATACTGGGCTTTCAGAACCTTTTTAGGTTCCTCCATTGGAGTTGGAAACGATTGTGCTGGAGAAAAAATAATTATAGATTTAAAAGACTAATTTCAACACTAATTTTCAAAGTCTAGTTTAATTATATAAATTCTAAATTGTAAAGTAATAATTTTCTCCCCTCTCATCGTTTTTCAGACAAGAATATGATATAAGAATACAATAAAATAACCGAAAAATAAGAAAAAAATCTATCGAGAGACAACAATCTCGCCCGGAAGATTGCGATCCTAAATTATTATAGTAGTCTGAATAAGACGCGTAGTTGTGTAAATGGTAGTTGTATACAACTACATGCATTTCGGGAGTAGCCCTAGTAGTCGTAGCACTAGCAATAGTATCGGTATTAGCGTTATAAAATATAATAAAATACCAACAGTAGTGAATAAAATTAATCTCGATTCACTGTCAGAGAGAAAGCGAACCAGAAAATATATTCCCTCATTGGATGCCGATCGTTTCAAAATCTGCAGAAAATTTTCATGGGATCTGAAAGTTTGGCAATGTTATTCGTTAGTCTATCTGAATACAGATATTGTTGTGTTGCTTAATTTCAATTCTGTTGATGTCAAAACTTCAATAATCCTTCTTGTCAGGTCATAATCTGTGTTATGAATATGCAACAAAAAGTTTTATAACGAAGCATAAGTGGTAAATTAAGTTAAAAAATAGTGGAAAAATAATTCGGAGCATTTAAAGTCTCTCCAAAATTTTTGTCGGTAACGAAAATGATTAATCGACTTTTAAAATGACTTTGGTAACAAAAACCATAGTTAGTAATGAGACATCGCGAAATCGTTGCAGCTAGTATGGGTACATTATTCCATTATTCCTATATTCCCTCTCAATATAGACCACAACAATACGAAAAAGCAGAAAATAAAACAGAAATTCTACTTACGATGTCGCGCCCATTTCCTATTCTCTGTAGGCAAATCTGTCGGACGTATGGCATTACGGCTACTATTCGCGCTATTACTACTGTTATTAGCATCTAATTGTAGGGATCGCTCAATCATAATTCTTTTGCAAATATCCCTGAAATTATTCACATATTCAGAATATGACTAAACAATTATAACAAACAAACAGCAAACAAATGACTATTTACCTCAGCGTGTTTGCAATTGTTCTGGCTGCAGTATCACATCGAAATACGTGACACATATGAATCCTTGTTAATCGGTCACGTGCTACGTATGCGAAATCCCTAAAGAAAGATTAAATCGAGGTGTATTTTACTAAAATTACGAAAATTATTTCGATTCGCAGTGCTTGTGCAATAATGTGGCAACATTGGAATAACTGTTATAATGTTAATAACATAGTTCATTATGAACAACTTCTTATATATTCCTGATAAATATATAAAACAAGTCCTTTTCATAAGCACATACATGTTTAATTGCATGTCAATTGAATGAGTTAAGCTATATATATTGCATGTAAGAAGCAAATTTTTGCAAATATAACAACAAAGTCAATGCGAACAATTGTCAATGAATTAACAAAATTCAATTATATAAAAATTCATTTTGAATACATGCCAATGCAACCAAAGAATAAAACTTCGGTCGAATGTCCTGATACCAACCTTTCTCTGTTTAAATTACGTGAATTGTAAGCACCATAATTGTAAGCACAATGAAAGAAATTAGTTTACTTTTGAGAATTATTTTGATCGTAATTTTGAGGAAAATTTTGTAATTGGTCACTTAAGTTCAGATACAAGAATTTCTAGACCATGAATTCAATTGAAAAATACACCTGTGCAAGTTACACGTTGCTTCATCAACAAAACAGGCTCGCACATATGTCAGTAATATTTTGTTTTTAAATCTAAAAAGGCTTAAGGCACATTTGGTCGATAAGCCTCTACAGATTTTGAAATAAGGTTTTACTTTGAATTTATCCAATGATGACCTATGTGTCTTGACATAAGGCTTTTCATTTTACGGATTAAATTCAAACCAACTTTGATTTTTATCTTTCAGCGATTCTAAAGCCAAGTTTATTTTGAATAAATCCTTTTCCAAAATAAGAATTAAAACATTGCACAGAAATGAAAAGGAACAGACTGTTTCCTGTAAATGATAAAGGTAAATTTTCCTGCTCGAGTGAGCGTTTCTGAATATGTTAAGACCTGCGAAATACCTTCGAACCTAGGCATTAGAATATAGAACTTAAGTATATAAAGAACATAAGTGTATAAAACTTGAATTTATACGATGATATAGAACTAATATCAGTGGTAACGTAGCTACGAAATAGTGTTCTTATCACCCAAAAAACGCTTAAGTGACCAAATCTCTCTTAACATTTAATATCTAAAAATATTTGCAGTCTTGCAACTCACCTTCCATTATCCCGACCTACGCCCCATACGCGAATCGTATGAATCGGTTGTGTATTTAATATTGTCAAATTTTCTGGATCGATTAATTTTAAAGCACCTTCATCCAAATCCATAAATAAGTCTTTTCCCTGTAAAAAAAAAACATTATTACCGATAGAAATGATTTCCATTTGCGACATTTTCAACAGCAACTTACATCACCCCAACGTCCTACGACATCCAATAAATCATTGCGTCCTAGTGATAAATCAACAATGCACTTGTTCACAGCTTTCGAAGAACGTTCAGGCGTCAAATCTTCTTCCGCTATCTCCACCCATCCCAGCGATCGAACAGCGAAACGTATTGGTCTATCGGACTCCGACTTGAGAGGATAACTTCGTCGCCTGTAAAGGAAAATTCCGGAGATGTCTCCTTTATTTAACTCATTCTCTTTCTATTATAGCTTCAACGAACACTTATCAAACCCCAATGAAAAATTATTTGAATTTATTGGTTATAAGATTTCGAGCGGTAATCGAGGAGATGATGCAATAAATTTTTCACTTACTTGTACGAAAGGTCCTCACGGCGCCTCCGGTCGTCCTCTTGATCTAATGCTGAGCTCGTGTTACTTCGAGTCACCGATAAACTTTGAGTTTCCTGTGAAGAAAATGGAAAATGGGAATTATCGAGGGTATAAAGTGTAAAATGGAAAGACGCATCAGCACATCCTCACGTTTGAAGGGTTTTATATGACTGCATGCAGTGATAATTTTTGAGAGCACCTTTAGGGGGAATTTCAGTCTCTACAGTAAAAACTGGCTTGTAGGTTGATCTACAACTTGTTGAATTATAGATGACTAGACGAAGCATGAATAACCTAGGACACAGCGGTTACCATGAAGGACCGTACAAGAGACCCTTATATGAAAAGAAAGGTAGATAGTTTTCATAAAAATAAACGAGAGAATTTACTACTTTACTCCTTTTATGAAGAAAGATGGCTAATATAATATTTGTTTAGAAAGTTTCATGCATGAATGTTTGCTTGCTTGCTTCAGAACGACAAATTGAAGACTGAGTGATGCGCGTAGCCTTCATACTTCTGTTTACAATGTTCAGGTTTATCTTAATGTTATACTGCTTGGAAAATTGCACACACCATTCACTGTCATCCTTATAGCAAAGTTTACAAAATTCAAACATAGCATATTCCTCGTTACAAATGCGGATGTAAAAATTTTATAGGCTAACGTTTCCCTTTACACCGCGTTACACAGGTACCATGCGGTTTGTTCAGTAGTCTCATTTATAGCTTTCCTGCGTTGTTTATCCTCACAATGAAATACTCGTGCTAACTTCCCATGAGCGCGAGTATGATGTAGATTGTTTTTTTTTACTACTTTCCAAATACGATATTTTTTATTGTCCTTGAATATGAATTAGACTTGTTTTCCCACCTCTTGGTCGGGTACAACATTTATTTAGAACAGTAGACATGAAAGAGTATGGCATATGTCCTAGACGTCGGTAAATTCACGTATGTATGGTTTTTATCGTTTACGGTTTATTACAATGTCGCTAATGATTATGAATTAATTTCCGTTGATAGTTGAATTTCTTCTGCATAAGAACGACAAGTAAGTATTATAGTATTGCATTGGATGCGTATTTACATGTACGGGGACGACTTTCAATTTTCTTCACAAATAATATCATAATGTCAAAAATTCACTTATTACTACACCAGAGTACTCCACATAAGCTTTGAACCAATGATTTCTTAAAGATTTACTTCCACAATTTAATTTATCTTCCCTTTCCCCACTCAATTCAGGCACTCAATTCCCTAGTTAAAAATTTCAAGCGAATTTCGAAAAAATTCTTAAAAAACAAACTCACCTGTATTCGATTCCCTAGGCCATCCCGTGTTCCATAGAACGATTGGAATGAATTATTATTCGGACTTCTATTCGTTACTGAAAAGGGTTGTTGGTTTGCTGGTAATGCCGTTGGTGTTTTTGGTTCTTTCGCAGAGCATTTTGGCCATGTCGGTGGTTCTCTTTGAATAGTCCCAGATTTTATGTGCCAATAGTAAGGTCCATCATTATCTAGGATGGGAAAATCCGAACTTGTTGTAATTATTGGTGCTGATTGAGGAATTACGGTAAGGTAGCAAATTCTTCAAATACTGGATTAAATTTTTTTAAGGAAATTTATATTTCTCCAATCCTTTTCAGCAAATGATTTTAACCGATTACTGAAAATAATCGTTATCTATGTTTTATCTATTCAGGATTTCAGTTATTGTCAAAATTTTCATTATGGTATTTTCCATACCACAAAAGGATCTTAGCAATCATTTAAAGTGATGTTCTTTCTACGTGCACAACTCGTAATTTTCGATTCTACCGATGTTCTCTATTGAATAAAGCAAAACGTAAAACGCAAACTTACCTTCATGCTTCTCCCAGCCTGGTGGCAAATCCTTATTGCCATCCTTATCTTCAATGCCCTCGATTTCTTCCTTTTTACACTTTTCCTCGTCATCGTCTTCGTCGCATTCAACTTCTGGCGCAATATCGGCATCTTTTGTTGTACATTCGCGACTTCGTTGCTTGTTTGGTAGTGCATATAGATCGTCGGCATTTAGACTACCTGAAATGTATTTGATGGGAACAGCTTCGTTAGTATCTTTCAGTTTCGTATTGTTATCCTTTTCGGGCGTTTGATCTGATTTCGATTTCGATTCTGAAGGCGATGCATCGAACAGTAATTGTTTTTCGGATGCACTAGAATGAATTTTTCAATTAGTCCAACTCCGTTGCAATACATACAAAACAGTACAATGACGAATGAAAGGGTTTTGGTACGGATGTTGCTACACTCACGGGGAGTCAATTGACAGTGCGGTCAGAATATCTACAGGGTTTATTTCTAGTATTTACCTAAAATTCTCCTTTAAATCGACTCCCATCGATCCAATATCGATTCGGGCATAGTCTTTTCGACTATTAACTAAATGAGGCTTTGCTGCTTTCAGTGAGTTTTGCTGTTGGTGTAGCTCCGAAAGGATTTCTTCGTACAAATGTGAATTACGTTCGATTCTTTGTGGATCCATGTGATAATTAGGATTTTCGTAGCTCAGGAGCCCGTTTTCTATGTAATGGTGAATAAAAAAATGTTTGAATATAGAATAGTCAATTCTTGACGACGGAGATGATTTTGTAACAGATTATGACAAACATAATGCAACCTATTTCAGTTTGTTGAAAATTTTAAAAGAAGAGTGGTGCAGCTCCACCTAAGTATTAAACCAAAGTAACTAAACAAACAAATTACTTTCGTTCGATTTCTTGAAGCGTTAAACATTTGGGGGTGTCTTGCTTTGGAGTTATGTGTGAACTCAATCAAAAAAACAGCTTCCCATGAAAAATACACAACTGACTAATTTAACTGACGGAAAACATCCTTTAAGAGCCGCCGTAGTTCAGCTTAAACCAGCTCAATAAACCAATGAAATTACCCTTCGGTTATAATCAAAATTGAGTTACATGTCATACATTGTGTTGCGCGCTATTAATATTTTAGCTACACATACATATATATGTGGTTAGATGTGGTCTCATGCACAGATTTCTCGTCGATCCGGGTATATTGATACAAAGTTCACAGTCAAGTGAATGTCCACAAAGTATATTTAAGAGGAACTATCCTTCGTCTGCTCATATTACAGCAATATCGTTCGGCTTAAACTTCATTAAGCCTCTGGAATATTATTAGTTTTGCTGAAGGTTTAATGTGGCCAAAGGTCATGCAATATGGTTCCAGCGGTACATATGGTTCCAGTGGTTCCTGTTTGTGGTTATCATCATTATAATTATAGTGTCAAAACAGCTTGTAGGCATTAATGAGTAGGCTGTCCTCAAATCCTACGACTTTTATTGGTTGTTCTTGAATAATAAACGTTCCTAGTTGAGCATCAATTTTTCTCTTGCGCCATGAGATAGGACAGGTCGTTTAATCTACCGTCTAATTAGTGGCTAATAAGCGAATCAAATTCGTCGATGAAACGACCATATGATTCTTATCATACTCATGAAATTTTGTCGAATCAGAAGGTTAAACTGCGCTGGGATCGGTTTTTTAACGTTTCTCTTTTGTGTTCAAAATTCAACAATCAACATTCAAGTGTTAAATAAATGGAATGTTTATGGCGAAAATATTTATCACAGACCTAATTTATCGATACATCGTATCCAAAACATTAACGCCCAAATTGAACTGCAACAAGACCATATGAAGCATTTAAAACAAAAAAAATTTTTTTTTTTCATTTGAAGAACTTTTAAAATTATTCACTTTTCTCACTTAAACTCACTCTGTCCGCCGATATGAGATATGTGATACTTTTGGTTAAGTTTATTCATTTATAATTTTATTGCCACACAAACACTGCCCGACAGCATTCAGGCAATCAATACTTGTTTTAAGTAATTTAACAGTATATTCACTTGTTTCCGTTAGCTAATGAGCATTGATCGGATAATTGATGGTGGGAAAGAGCTTTATAACGACGGGTTAGAATAATGTATCCTTACCAGCAGCCCAGCGAATTATCTATCTGCTAGAAAAATTCAATTCACAGTCAAAATGTAAAATAGAAGGAAGGTAGGTCGTGAATGAAACAACTCCCCGAATATGAAATTATTCTTACCATGCGTCAGAACCACATCTTATCATACAGGCATTACTTCTTACCATCTACCTTCGTTTTCCATACATTGTACTCGAACCTGTGAACCTTTCAGGAAAATTAAAAAGCTCTTTCGTACACTTATTAATCCAAAGGCTGATAGATACAACAAAACATACATCCGTTCTCATCTGATGTACGTCATTCCGAAGAGACCAGCTTCGGTTTAGAAGGGAATCAAGGAAGTAACCTTTGTGAGAAGAAAAAGCGATGGTGTGTGAATATCAAGAAATACGACTTGGAGGTGAATCAGCAGTAGCAAGAGTCCGACTCGGCAAAGTACGACGTGATAAAAAATAGTCAGTCATTATTAGAAAGGCGCCAGACATCCTGCCTGCTTGAGGATAAGCATGAAGGTGGAGGAGAAAACCTCCAACAGGGACTATCGCTCGATACACAAATATATATGAAAATAAAACTGTACATGCTATTGTATATTACACAAAAGTACGTCGCAGTCATTGGTCGCATGTCTAGGAACAGTGATGCATGATGAAAATGAAAAAATTCTACAAGTGAAGCAATAGCAATAGAGGAGACTGTTGTGTTTATTTTCAACTTTATTGGTGATTCACGTTTGCGTTCTGAATGTGATGCAGCAATGCAAGTGGGTAATAAAGTGTTTGACGCTACAGTTGTTAGTTCACTAGAAGGATATCAAAACTCCTAGGTCAGCTAATGTCGGCAGTCAAGAAATAAACATGTAATTCAATTATAGCCATATTATTAAGACCTATAAACTTTCAGAATGAAATGGTGAATCAAAGTCAGACGTGAGTAGTTTAAAAGATAAAGGAATATTTTATTGAAAGATCATACCAGATGGCTTTCGACTGGAGCGCTGTGAGAAGAATCACTGGGGCGAAACGAGGTAGGAACCAGTGGCGAATCTGACACAACATTGAGGCTTGTAAAATGCTCGACGAGCCAGAAGTCTCCAAATTAATTCAGCCGTTAAGCTTCAGAAGGTTGATCGCTAGCAGCGCATGTTCGTTTGTTGGGTTCCGAAAGTACAGGAGTTTTGAAGCACGAACGCTAGCAGGAAAACTCAGAGATCGACGAAAAAGTAGGGTACGTGATCAAAAAGTCGAGAAAGTTGGAGGTGCGACACCGTGGAGGCCAAGCCCCGTCATAGAAAATAATAGGTTCCACCCTCAACACAATTTGCATTACGATTGCACAAGGGATATTTCTCGTTACGAATGATGAAATCAACCCGTCTCATTGATTTTATTCCCACGGCATTGCTATAACCCAACTGCAGCTCTGATGGGCTCCAAGTTGCAGGAAATGCATTGACACCCAACCCATGCCCGGTGATTCATTTAATTTCTAGGGGACAACAATTTGAAAATGGTTAGGACGCAGAAGAGCTTGTTACACAATCAGTCATATTTTTCGATACTCTGTTGAGACACGTTCAGGCTAGGAACTATCAGGGAAATTTTGTAAAAATATCAATAATGATCTTCTAATACTTTTCTATGGATGATTTTCGTTTAAAAATTCCCTACTTCTTCGATTTCCCTTCGTAAAGATCACTTCCCTTATTTCGTATTCAAAAAAGCCAACACAAACTTTCGCATGCTGAGCAATCCAGTCTACTTGCTGAATCTGCAAATGACTAAATATTGTTTAATATAACGAACAACAACTGCACTGACACCTAAAAACTTAGTACTCCCAAAAAGAAGTCGGGGTTTTTTCTTTGCGGACATAGCAATAGTTCAATTACATTTTCGGTCAAGTAATACGATAAATTGATTTCATTCCATTAACTGCTCAAACTCAGATTGGAATCATTGTTATATTTTGGCAAGAAAGTATTGACAAGCAAACTCAAATCTACAGTCGTCAGTCATTACACCCATGACCATCTTTTTTTTCATTTAATGCATTCTCTAGTCAGCTTTTGCTAGTTTCGGTTTTTCATGATTCTCGGCATGTAGTCCGCAACAGCTCCGGACGAGAGCGACGCTATGAACATGGAACGAAAAATTGTGAAAACCCATCAACTTATGCAGGAATCGGTTGAGGTGAGTCGTAGATTTTCAACCTGACTGGGTGCGCAATTCATGTATGCGGAAGTCCTGTCAATGCATGTGAACGTCGCTTTTGTTCAGCTATACTGGGCACGAGAATGAAATATGACCACCTTCAACTACATACCTTATGTTTCAAAGATGACGAATGAATTAGGTGGAAATATTTACTTTACATTCAGACAGGACTGTAGTTGTCTTCGCTCATCGATTAGTCCATTACAATTTTACTAATTATGTGGAGTTGTGGAAGTTATAAGGCTTCATTGCATTTGATTCTACGTTAATTAGACACAAGATAGATGAACGGATAAAGTGCTATACAGTCCAGGCAATACATAAGGTGATTAAAAAGCTTATAGATAGAGCAATCCTTGGAATTCTTTTGTCAAGCACCTACTGGTAATTAGTGAGTATTATCTCAGACTAATTCATGATAAAATGTAATTTTAAGACTTTATTTCTTTCTGAACAAAAGCTTTCATTTATTTGAATTTTCACCTCCTATTCGAGGAGAGATACCACCTCTGATGTGTTTCTGCAAACCGGCGACCAATACATTTTACTCCGGACACCATTTTATTGCGGAGAACCCTTGACTACGTCAAGAATGATTCTAAATTAGTGAAACTAAGTTCGGAGCATTAGGTTACCCTCTGCTGGGCTCAAAAAGATGCCTTGAGCTGAACCAGATCTTTGACTTCCTTTTCTCTAAGCGATGACGTTCAGCACTTGCGGTTACACAATCTACAATCTGCATAGTTACTTTTGATTTTAATTGGTATGGAATAATCAGTTCAATGGTATGTTTAAGCTGTATCTCATTACTCTCCGTAGTAGATACTTGATTAAAAACCGGATGACTCATTAATTTAACAATTCTTAGCAATTGCTCCGTTATTAGACACTCGCGAGACCATTAGGAAATATCCGCTGGACAGTCTTAATATTGCTTTGTATCCGAGACGAGATACAGTCATGACTAAAAACGATCTGTCTTATCTAATTATTAAATTCTGGATTCCTGAGAGTGATATTTGAATTTTTAGCTCATCGTGCAGTAATGGGGCGGTGATCGAGAAAATTTTCAAGATCAAGCCTGATTCTGAGCAAATCACTTTTGGTCCGCCTCAAGGTGCGAGTTCCGTATTCAACTGTTGCGAATGATAAAAGATGATTTGCGTCTTTGAAACTACTCCTATTGGCGCTTTAGAAATTTGTAAGCAGTCATTTTTAGCAGTGGACTTGCGAGTTTTGTGCCCTTCTATTTTTTTCTTGTTTGTAACGAATCGTCTTTCAATTCAGTCTGTCCAGCAACTTTTGGCCTAAAATTTTCATGACAAATTATCTGCTTTTCCGCAAATCCTTTGAAACGTTTAATACTAAATAAACTGTCAATCGTTGGGTTTTTTCTATGCGGTCTTATATTCTCAAGGAACACGAAACAAGCGCGATCAGATCGAAATGATAGCATTGCAAACCCTTTATTGCGTAAAACGGCGGCACATAATTCCTTAGATACTTTATTGGATTATTTTTTCTGCAACGTAACCGACAGTGACATCTGTTACTGATGTAGTTGCCTTGTTTGTAACAGAAAATCTTCCCATCCGGTCTTCCTATGCAAACAATTGTATTAAATAATCTTCCACATTAGCATCATTATTGTTTCCAATATACTTCGCCATCTGACCATCAAAGCGAAAATCAATGCCGCTCATGTCCTTTAAGGAATAAAGATTAACGTGTCTGCTTCTTGTTTATTTCCACTAGCATTGCCAACCAATAAAATTTTCATGCTTTTCTGCCCAAAACGTAATAGGCCAATCATTCATTTATAAGCACGCATCAATACCAAAGTGTATTCTCGATGGCCAACTTCAATTAGGAACCTTTTATTATTCAGCAATCAACTCTATAACAAAACCACAATCGAGTTGTCCCTATGGTCGCAAAAACCATCTAATTGGCTTCATTTGCACAACAGCAATAGTATTGGAAGGCACAAACGGCCGAAATTCTGGTAAATACCAAAATCATTTAATGCTTCTGCAAATTAAGCATAACAAGAAGTTGCTACGATGAACTTTCTCAACAAAATTCTCAGCGCGAACACCCAAGATCCCCAATCCAACGTGGCTTAGTACCACGAAAACAGAATAAAATGCGCTCAGAGAGAGTGCGTTGCGTTTCTTGCGTAATGTCCTCTTCAGTCTCTCCCTCGCGGCCTTCTACTACATCATCTTCTTTGTCCTTTTGTACACATTCTCAGAGGACAATAGCCCGAAATATATGTCAGTCACGCAACACTCAAACATAAAGAAAGAAAAGCATTTTATCCCGAAAGTAAACCAAAGTCACTGTGGCATCGGTCAAAACGAAAAAGCACATTAAGCATCATAAAACCTAAGTATGTAATTATGAAAATTGGAATGGCGTTTGGAGGCTGGAAAATGATACTCTATTTCCTAGCAAGAGAGGTCAGATCTTTAACGAATGACCAGGTGGATAGGTTTGGCAATGATTGGATCCTTTTGCCGATTATCACTACTCCTACAATATCTCATCATCATTATCTGCATGGCTTTATGGCATAGTTGATTTCGTTCCGATGCAATGGAGTTGACTTACCCAAATAAATGTCATCATCATCAATGCTTTGTGAACTAGCAAGAGTGGCAATAGCCGCCATTGCTCTATAAACTTCAATCAAAGAGGGTGGCGGTAAAATTGCCACACTCAATGGTGCTCGAATCAGAATTTCACCCGACAACATTCAAGATACAGTCCGTCGCTTACCTGAAAAGAGACAAACAAAAAATCAGCTATTAGGGTCTTTTGAATATTTACAACTATTTATGTAACTAACCCAATTCTGAAGGATTTATAATAAAATTTCGTGATATTCTTATGAACATAAAACTTCTATTCAAAACTACAAAACTGTTACGCTGGTATATTTCTTTTGTAATGGCTTTTTGCATCTGTGTTGTATCACCTCGATCCCGTCTTAGATCTCTTTTCATGGTTCTTTTAAGATGACCGCAAGGAGCGAGATCAGTGTTGTAGAAGTTTGAGTGTCTAGCGAAAATTCGCGAGTTATGGAGCATGGAGGATGTCGTGATAAAAAATTACTTATCAGCAAACAAGGGGTTTTTTGGTTTTCCTCAACATTAAACCTAAGTCATAAGCACATCTGGTTTTATAATATTCTATCCTTTCAGTAAAGGTCGTGGATAAATCTCTAGTTATTAAGCATAGAATATACTACAATATGGAACTCATATTGTAAGCAAAATAATAAATGAAACAATTTTGTTGTGGTACAAAAATTTGTCAGCAATCCTATATGTTCACTTCACAGAACTTCAATGTAGCAAGTCTGTTTCACTGTAGAACCTTGAGGCGGGTACTCGGTAAAAGGTATTTACCAATCAGGAAAAGCAATATGTCATTAGCTTAATGGTAACGCCTTGTCAGAGGATCTAACTTGTTGATCGAACTTTTTTGGGTTTTGAGAACATTTCATTTACTCACAGGGCTGTCGTAGGGTGTCATTACCGAAGTTTATGATCCTTGATGAAAACTTTATCACATTCTAGACGATGAACTAGGCCTTCACATACCTGGACATGAAAGGGTTTCCGCTTGATCGTCACCAAGTTATACCGAACCTTGGCAGGACAACTTGAAATACATAGAAACATCTTCACTGAGAACACTACCGGGCGGCTTCTAGCAGACAAACATAGAAAAGGCGTAAGTAGATTTATTTTTGTTTTTCATTTTCATACAAAAGCTGAAAAAAAAATGAAATTTAACACTCCAAGTAGAAGGAGGAACAGAAAGATATGAGGGATTGTGGCTAAGGAATCAAGGTCCGAGTTAGGCTACAGTGTCACGATCACCGCGAATGATAAGATCATAATTTTCATAGCGACCTGGCGAGAAGCCCAAGCACGTTCCTAGTAAAATATCAGTAATGCCACTCGGATACAGAGAATATATTCATAATAAATAACCAAAAAGTTTAATTATCAATGAGATACAATTCACGTGTTCCATAATCAAAATTCACTAATAAAAGACTAGTGAAAGGTCGTAACAAAAACAATTCAAACTCCTTTTAATCTTTTTTTCATCTTCCTTGGCCTTTTCTGTGTGCCACCCTCACATAACTCTGTAGTATTTCTATATTTCTACTCCGGTAGTTATTGACAACATTGTTGGAAGCTTTTCTTGACATAGTCATTATTTGATCATAAAGATGTTCTTCCAATTACACTACAAATTAAATAAATTTAATGTACATTTTTCTCTAGAATCGTTTTGTTATTTTGAGAACTCTTTGTAGTATGTTTGTTTTTTTTTTTTTGGTCTACTTAGCTTGATAAAAATCAGTGCTAGTTCCTCTTTGCGGAACTTCATGTATCAAAGTTGTGCAACTACACAACCGAAATTGATATTAGATTCATATCGTGCTTCTTTCACCGTTTTATAAGGTTCCATGCATCAGTAGACCAGCATATCTTGAAACGATCAATGTCCAGCGACTTACGCACACGTCGATCAGATGGTGGATTCGAAGCATAACCTGAGTACATTGAAGGCAAGCTCAACACTAATGCTTCCCCAAGTTTTAATTAATAAATAAAAATAGTAGCTTACTTTCCGACTGAACGTGGGTCGACCCACGTTTTTACTTATTTGTCTTATCTTACATAAAAATAATCATTATATCTTACACGAATTCACCAAAATAGAATCGTTTTATTCTTCTCAGTGAAATAGCCTGTGTTTATTTTCCTTCCCCTGTTTTATTACTGACAAATTATATTGGAAGCGATTTTCCCGATCACAGAAGAAATATATCCTTTTTTCGCCAAAGAGACATAATAAAAAAACTATCCAAAGAGACATAACAAATAAGTCAATGACCGGACTTCATTGATTCTTCCCTTAGTTTGGCCTCTTTTGTTCTAGATTATGCGGAATTTAGACCAAGAAATATTCATCCAATATTCAATATTAGATTTCCACGATTTCCACACAGCAAGCGAAGATCCTGTTTAGTCAAGTTGTGCGGCTCTATTGGACTTTCAGTGTATTTAAGGTAACATTAAAGTCTACTTTATTTGGTAAAACTTTAATTTCGCCACCCCTCACACATTATCTTCTTTCGTTCTGTGTTTCAAAATACAGTTATGCCTATATACAATTTTCCACTGAACTACAAAGTGACTAACTCGCCTTATCGATGACTCAACGCTAGCAGCCAAACGTCCGCCAATTTTATGAGCTCAAATTTACCCCGCCTTCCTTTAACTATACTTCATTGATGGGTTATTGCCTACACATATTCGTTACTTTGATTTTATCTAGCCTTTTTTGATTGCTTACTTGACCTGGACTTTTTTACCACTTTGAGACCAACTTTTTGATTCATGTATATCGTATAATTTTATTTTTATTTCAGTAAAAAAATAAGCTAAGCTATTTTTTAATTTTACTCTTAGTAATTTTGTAAAAGATTCCAAATTGTCGTTGTAGCACCAGTTCATTGTTATAACTGACTTTGGAATCCTTACCTAGAATGAGATTGGCCTCCTTCACTCCCATTGCTGACAGTCCATCCGTTGCAATTTTTATCGTAATTAAAAGACCGGTGGTTAAAAGGTTCAATTGAATTAAAGCATCCAACAGTGCACTATTTATCGAGTTGACAATAATGCACAAAGATATGATAAACGTTGAACATTTCACTGTATCTGATTGAGACGCCACTTTGAATCCTTATCGTTATCGAAAGTCACTAAATTTGCATAATCAGTTTCTGCTTCAATAGAAACCACGGAGTGTAGTGTCTAACACCGTTTTCGAACGACAAGCGCTTTCCGACGCACTAAAACATTCGGGACATAAATGACCTTGGTTCCGGGATTACTGGATACGTATGAAAATACTCAACTACAGAGGAGTCTGTAGTCAGAAGACTAATAACATTTAAGTCGTGAATGTCGAGGTGAAGACATTCTTCAAGGTTTCAAACATTAGACTAAGTCGCCTGGGGTATTCTACTGATATATTGCAGATAGGGGTTCTAAAGTGATTTGTTTTAGAAGGTATGTCCTTCTGGAAGTTTCCTATTCAGAGTCCTTTTTGTGTCCTTGCAGAAAAATTCGCGAGCTCGGGAACTAAATTTACAGGTTTCACTTGCACTATGTTAGGCTCAATATAAAGCTAAACAAATTTCGATCAATAACACACGCTCTCAAATCCTGCCGCGACATATGACTCACTGTCTTAATGGAAATGCACAACAAAATTGAAAACATGTGGAATTTTCTTTAAATACTACTTCTGATTCTTAAACGAAATATTTATCTAAAGATTTCGACTAGTTTCACTTCTTTTTTGTTTTAATTAATCACAACTGGGTAAATTCGAAAATAATTGACCTGGCCATCACAAGAAAAAATCACTTTTGCAACTGACTGCAACTCTAACCGCCGGTTGTCGGTTCACCACTCTCTCTATTTCTCTTTTTATCTATACCTTCCTCTCTTTTCGTTCCTTGACAGTCCTGCTTACGCTGTTCACAGTATATCCTTTTCTGGGGACTATTGTGGGCTCACGAAGCTTCCGTTGAATGCAATTCGGTTTACCAATCGGAAAAAGCTGTAGCTTATTCAAGCTTTTTCATTCACTAGTTACCTCCCCCACCCCTCAAATATGAAGCTCTTCATTTGTTATTGTTTTTCTCTGAATAATAATTTTCGTTGAATGCTTTGCGAAAACGAAACGCGCTACATTCCCAAATATATTCCAAGAACTGCGTAAAATGTTCTCTTGTACTCTCAGATACTTTTCTCAGATACAAGAAGCTTTTCCATTAAAGCAAACGTGAATACAGTGGTAAATGAAGGGAATCAAACTCCTACCCAGAATTGTTTCCGACCAGAAAACTACCACCATAGAGTTTCTGACCTATGGAACATGTAATTCCAATTCAAGTGTTATTGCAGAGAAATATTTGTGTGCCTATTATACGCACTGTCACTCAATATCGACAACAGTTTATAAATGAAATCAACAAAATTTGATTTGAAGTTTCGCTTGAAAAATTCGAATATTATTAATACCATTGATTCGGCATTAGGTAAGGTTCTTTGGTAACAGGGATAGCCTCTCTATCTTTGTTTGGAAATTAATTCATAATGGCTTAGAAATTAAAACATTGTATTCAACACTGTTAAAAATGAAAATGAAATCGGCGCAGTTATGCTGTTAAATTTCATCAAATCGTAATACCTTAATTATTGACAGAAATTAGCCCGCAAAGAACTTCAAATATTAAAGAACGAACTGTCCTTTGTTGAAAGTAATCTATCACTGAAGTCCTCTATAACGAACGATATTATAATTCGATATTTCTTTCATATATTTTCTTTCCAATAATTATAAATTAATTTAACACATTGCACTTTAAATTTGTTTCAAGGGAAACTTTAAATCTTTATATATTTAACTTAACCAACGGCCGTTTACTTTTTCCCCCTACTGTCAGTTTCCTTACGATAGATACTTCTAAGTAATGGCACTGACAAAAACAGCAGCGAATCGAACCAACCATCCACGAATGGTACTTGTATTTTTCCACAACAGAAACGCAAAGAAGCTTTTGCTTCCAACCATTAGGTGTGAGTTGTTGAAATCCCAAGGATTACTGTTGTAAGTTTTCCACGTTTCCACCAGCAGACCAGCACGATGTTGCATCAAATGGCCAAACCATTTCGCCAACCACCCCACTATCATCAAAACTGAGGAGCCAAATGACGACAACAATAAGGGTAGTTGGTTTGAGAGGTATTTTCCATTGATACCCTTTCAGTAGATGAGTCACCCGGAAAGTGTGAGTCATTGCTGGTATTTTGCTGCTTTGTATTAAAGCACAACAGCACATAGTACTGCAACCCTATCGAAGACCTTATTCGTTGGCAAGGGAATTTTAAGGATGGAAAATTCTGAGTATGTGCTAAAGCGTTGTTTGAAGGGAATTCCATCGGTTCATTGAAGATGATACATGGGGCAAATTGTTATCGTGGGAGTGAGCTTTGTTGAGAAGGTATAAGGAAAATGCCTGGTTTATTAGATTGGGGCCGTAATTACTTCATAAATGTTTTAATTATGCTTTTAATACAATAAGCATATTATACCGGACAAAAACTGAGTAGGTGGTATCATTTTTCTTTCAGTAGAACTCACCAATTTAGTGGAATCAGCAAAGATCGGGAGTTTTAATCACCTTTTAGACTCAATTCATTTATTTATCTAGTTTCTTCATTGGTTTCTTCGTATACTACGGGACGAGCACCAATTTTCCAAAACGTCTGAAACGTCGGAAGATATTTGTACATATTAAATTTAACTGTAAAACTCCATAATTACATGGTGGTCTGCAAATTTTAGAATCGAATGCGAATTTTAAATCCATACATTTGAAAGGCTTTCGAGTCCATGCTTTCTGGAGTTACTTTTAATCGACGAAAACAGATTTAACATACTCAACTAACAAAAATTAACCAAGAATTCTAAATGGCTGCAGCAGCAAATTTTAAAGAAAATTTCCCGCACACGAACATTTCTCACATCTTTTCTGATTATAAAAACTTTAAACTTTTAGACGTTGCAAGTCAAGCGTAAAATATTCCACTTGTTTTTTTTTCATCTACTCTACTGATTCTAGCTATTGTCGTGATAGTCACGCTATGGATTGTCGTCCTATAACTGCAGCAGTTTATAGTAGAACCTTAAATTATTTTTTTGAACGCTGACGGGACTTTTCATCAAGATATATTTCGTTCAGGAACACTCTCAGCCATGTCCGTGTAAAACTAGTCTTCTTCATTATAAAGTGAGGTAGAAAATATCCAGATGCTTGCACACCGCAACAATTCTAACATGGAATTAAAAAGTGCTATGCAAACATTAAAAACAATTTTTGGAGGATGTACAAGCTCACTGTTATGCTGGCGCTAACAATCTCGATCCTCATGAGGAGTATACTCTAGCGGAAATAGTAGATGCGTGAGCAGGCCACAGGTTATTTTGGATTCACTTAACAAGGCGACAATTGAAGCTGCGCGATGAAGGCACATATCCAAAAAATCCGAGGAGCGGCAGTTCCGAATATGGTGAAGATTATTTGATTACAGGCTGATCTAAGAAATATGAATTTATTCTGGAAACAGCTGCAATACAAATTTCAGACAATTACAACGATCCCAAAGATTTCACGCCTTTGTTTCTTGGGGACGACACATTGGACGAAGAGTGAATTTATTGTATAATCAATCGGGTCGACGTGTCAATGGGACAAATACAATTTTTTTTGGAATGGTTGATTGAAATGGAACATAAACATTAGGGTGAAAATAAAGAAAAGCCTTCCTTTTAATTTTATGTTTTTTTATTTACCTTGCGGTAAATCATCAGCAATTGATTTTCTTAACCTAGACATGCTGCTTATATACTAATCATAGATGGAATAAAAATTAACCCCAAAGGGAAATCTCACTTAAGCAACGTTAAATGGGTTCCAACCTCAAAAAGAAACCTCAAACGACACAAATCAATACGGCTCATCGAATCCAGCAGTAAAAACCAGCTCAAAAATATCCTTGGATCCACAAAGGACAAGCGACAGCCGCATGAGAAATCGGGTATATACCGAATCGAATGCTCTAACTGCCAGGAAGTTTACATCGGACAAACAAGCAGATTGATCAACACTAGAGTCCAAGAGCATCTAAGCGAAGCAGCAGCAGCGAAGAAGAAAGGAAAGCAGAGTAATTTCAGGTCAGCAGTAGCCGAACACATCATCACGAAAGGGCACGAAATCACCATCAGTGACGGTGTCACGTCACTGATGCTTACTTAGAAAACATTGACCCGCGAAACAGCCAAAAACACGCACTTTTTCCAACACTCCCTCATTCGAAGTCTACACAAAAACCTAAATTTCGTTTAAGGCTTCATTTGCTCGGAAGAAAGTCCATTAAACTTTTATCAACTCATCGTAACAAATGTGAACAAGTTGTCCACATAAATCATCCAATCATAGACTCCAAATTCGCAAGGTTACCCTCTTGAAATATGTGCCAGCTTCCTCCATGTAATGTAAATTGAGCTAGTAGTAAAGCGTTTCTGACCTGAATTGAATTGAAAAGCATGGTTTCAACCGAAATTCTTCGCAAAAATATTTTGAAACTCCATTTACGCATATTGAAAACATTCGAACGCTGTGAAGATGGCAGTTCAACAAGAGACCTCAAAACCTGTCACGTTTTGTATCCCATTTAGCGTTGTTAGTCCGGATGTGGATAGAACAACCTTCGGCTTTTGCAAATGTTGCCTAGTACTCGAAATGGTTCTCGACAGTACCTCATCCATCATGAGAATGGCGCTGGGAATGACAATTATATGTTTTAAGGTTAATGTGCCAAAATAAATGGAAAAAAATTGCGATTTTACAGTAGGAAGAATGAATGCAACGCTCTGTTTTTTTTCATCAAGAAGAAAAGATTATGGAGTTTGATGAAAGCACAGGAGACTGAATGAAATTTATGAGCGTTGAAAAAGAGATGAGGCGAATTTCAATGGAGGTTGTAAATGAGTTTTTTATAATTGAAAGTTACCGTAGGCAGAAACAAACATTTGCAACTATTCTCAACATCAGCCATACGACACCCACTAGGCAAACTACGTGAACATAATCAAAAACATTATTTGTGGGACAATCCACGCATCATACATATGTAGTATGCAACAATATATTGTGCCGAATAGAACATATACGCGTATGTACATGATAACACCACAATTTGCAAAGAAAAATTAATCACATACGAAACACAGATTTAGTAACATCTAAAACAAAAGTTACCATGATTCTGTAGCCACTGTTGGCAAAATCATCCTTCTCGTCCTGCGATTTATATCAATTTCATTTCATCTAGCTGAATGACCAAACGGTTACAACACCCAATAACTAGGTATCATATTCCACATTAATGAAATATGAGATCCCCGACGTTGCCCCCGTTGCCTTTTTGTCGCCCTTCACTCACAGGACACACAAAACAAGAACGAGTAACTTTATCAGCAATTCAGTTCTCGACCACCATCTCCGTCACTGCTCCTTAAAGACTAAATTTTCTATACTTCTCGTTCTTGTTCTTCGTCCATGTTGTTGCTATCCCGGCATTGTCGATGCTTCCCGACAAACTTTTCTTTGCAATTCTACACGTGCCTCTCATTGATCCTCGTTGAAATTTGCTATCGATTGAGGTTAATATGGTGTTTTGCTTTGTTCCGGATCTTCGCCGCTACTTTTTCTTCTTCACAAAACCAAGAACGTGACCAAGAAGCATTAAAACGTGCAAAGTGTGAGAGATAGATAATTTGGCCCAAGTATTGCTGAGCCATATTTTCAATAGACACAAACAACCCGATATAGGTATTGCTCATTAAAAATTACGTTAACGGCGATTGTCGAAGTCCCTCCCGATCTAACGGGATTCAACAAATATAAGTGAAATTCTCTTTGTATTGGTAAGTTTTGTCTTATTTTAAGGTTAAACATGAATAACCCTCTCAAAGGTTTCGCTGTAACGAACCTTTGAGTTCCAGAATACCCCTCTCAAGCGCAGTACAAGTAAAAATCCACTTCTGCTTCATCCTTCATCCAGAGAGTGTTCTTATTAAATATTTTCCGTGGTGAAACTTACCTCACTGTACATCTCTTTCGCATGCAAATTAATGATTTCCACCATCAAAAAGTAGCTTCAACGTTAAGTTGTTGGAAAATTTTTGTAGAATTCCATTCTTCAAACATCTCTTGGCGTTTAAAACAGAGTAACGCAGAAAAAGAGAAAGTAGGAGAATCACAACTGCATCTTGCATGCGCACATCCTTACATCGGAGCAGAAATTAACTTCGAATTCTTCAGAATTTGTCGGCTTTCAAATAAACTCACAGTCGACATAAAAGATTTTTTCATGGATTTCTGATTTCCTTGAAAAGGCAATTCTTTTTTCATATGAACGGAGGTACGAAAATGCAAAAACCAAGATCATATTACCCCTCCACGTAAACGACTAACCCAAGACAATTCAATGATGAATGCGATGGTATTTCACTAAGTCCTTGTATTTAAAGCTTCTCTGAAATCATTGAGCCTTCAAAGACTCGTGCAAGTCTATTTATGGATATGCTCACTTTATATTCTCTGTCAATAGCGAACATTTCGCCTTGTAGCTTAATAGATGTCACCACGATATCCTTTACACGTTTCTATCCTTGTATCTCTCACGCGTCACTTGGGTTTGTTTTTCTCTGTGCATGACACAAAGTTCAAGTGAAACTTCAATGATGACAAATTGCAATTTGTGTGGAACCATCAATCTTCCCTTTTTTTCTCTGACAATTGTCAATAAACATTAATGATGTTCATTTGGTAGTTGAAGCAAAAAATCATGAAAATTCTGATGAATATTTTTTTTATTGTTGGAGGAAATTGATTCTTATAAGCAAGGATGCGGAGTATTTTCAGCTTTGTTTGAATAAATGAAGACGCAGTTGTCGGAATAGTTATCACCGTAATAAACTGGGATAAAAAAGTCTTTAAGGATCTTGAAAACCGCTCGCCCTTTTAGTTTTTCTTGTAAGCCCTTGATATCTACTATCCCGTACATAATGTCTTATTCTGTTATAAAAAGAATGATAGAATACAAAGATCATATACTTTATTACACACAAGGTTACTTCAGGGGGATGCAAATTTACTGTGATTGATTTCAATATGTACACGTAATTTGATGAGAAAGCCAACTATCTCTAAAATTTATGTCAATTCACCAGCATTTGTTATGATAAAGATACTCTCACACTACATATGTACTCATTTTCATCTCTACATATTTATCAAGTGCATAACATAACTTCCGTATTATTTCAAAGAAACGCGATATAGCTTATTCTATTTACAGGCAAGTTGATAACATCTCATTAAAATGATCTATCCAATTAATTTAAACTGCCCTCAGCACAACGCCTAGCAATGTTGCGCACTGATTCTAAAGGACGCGGATTAAACAAAAAGCCATTTCCCTTCAGAGCGACTTCCCTCCTCTCCCCCTCCCCATCCACGGGAAACCTTAAGTTAAAAGGACAGAAGCTCTAACTAAATAAACTACGAGAAACAGAAAACAAAGTACAACTCTCTAGGATGCAGATGATGGAGGGTTCGTTTTTCTTCTTCTGAATCAACGTCTCGTACTTCAAAGTTGAGTTAATACGAATTCTGACTTCCTAACAAGTATTATAAATAAATAACAGACATGACACGCTTTGATATAATGTTTTGCTTTACTCTGTTGATTCTGTGAGCAGATGTTCCAGAGAAGTTGCTAAGAAAGTCCTGATGTGACTCGAGAGAGAGTACTGCAAATTGTCTGTTTTGATAGTCAAGTCTTTTTGCTACGTTGTATACTTTTCGTGCAGAGTATTTTTAAGAATTCGTATGTGAAGGTTACTCGTCATCGCTGTGCGGAAGCGGATGCATGAGAAACGTATGTAAGTGAAGTTATGTTTTAAATTCACACTCACGGTTTCATTGCTCGCTCCCTAGATATAATATATGCATTGTTGAGGTAGTTCAAAGTCTATTACTTAGCTGATTTTTTATGCACAAAGACATTGACATATGTACGTTTGCAGATACAGAATGTATAAGTTTCTTCAAATCAGCGTGAAGATCGGAATAAACATGGAACTAACCCGCAAGGGTACCATTTTGCGACAGTTTTAAATTTGATTTAGTGTAGCACAACATTTTCAAATTCGAATATCTTATTATTTCTTCATTTCTTCATTGATAGACAATAATTTTGAAACATTCGAAGTAATCCCCTTTCAAATTTGTAAATTGGTAAATAAAATAAATATCAAGGATGAGTTCATTATCCGCATCCTAAAGAGCACAAAAATAATTATCAACTGACCACCTACTGAAAAGGAAACCTACTCCCTTTACAAAAAATACAGTGACACACCCTAAAGAAACCTATCGAGCAGAAGTAAGGGCCTACAATGGACACATCTAAATTTTCAGTCTCATCCCAACTTACCAACATGACACATCACGATCAAAAGGCATTGAATCAGACAAATAAACGCGTATTCACGAAAAATCAAGCATGATTTCGATCAGAAAACCACAATTTATTGTTTATTGCAAAAACTAGTAAACAGCGATGTCTGAAAAATGGATAGTAGCTAAATTAAAAATAAATTGTGAACATTCCATCTAATGAAAACCATCCGTTCTATTCCCATCACATTTGGTGATAGGCCACAGCTCATTTATATTTAAATGAGCAACCCAGTAGCAATATAATTTCACTTTGGTACGCAGCACTTGAGAATGCAAAATTATTGCACACAGACTGGACTATCAGTAGCCTAAACTTGAATTTGCTGCATTGTGACTGAAGCTTCCTAAGTCACACTAAATAGCATTAGAGTACAACAAAAATTCAGGAACAACATCTACGTTTGTGAAATTCGTTTAAAACGGCTTGAAACCATACACGTCCCCCTTTTTATGTTAGTAAGCTGCACGCAATCAGGATTCAACATTTCCTGCTGCTCCATTTACAATATCAGTATAATTATTTCTCCTCAAAGCGCAGTATCCGCCTAATTTCATGATACTATTAAAATTTGCCAAGCAATCAATTCTCACCTGACGAATTTAGTACCGGCATTAAGTCATCTGAGTTTCGCCTCAAATCACTGCCTAATTACCCTGTAGATATCTCATGATATCCCTTGAATTTGGCCATTGTCTATAGGAATTCTAATTAGATTGTGGTGGGAAAATTTTGCAACAGGGTTATAACCTACATACCCTGACGCCTGCGGCTTCACCAGTTTTTATACATTTAATTAATTTCCCACGCGCGTTACATAACGATGCTACACGGTAAGAAGACAATACACAGCGCACGCTACACGCGGCAGCTACTACATCAATTCCATTTTCTTCTGTATCTTTCCTTCTAATAGATTAAAAAAATTCACAGAAAGCAGCACAACTTCTCTCAGTGGTAGAGAAAACAAAAATGAGCTTAATTAATTTTCAAAGGGAGATTTTTCATGGCAACATTTCATGTGATGTTAATTTTTATTAACATTATTTGGAGTGTTGGTGAAATTGTTCAAGAGATGTCTTGAGAATCTTTATGGATTTTGATGAGAAGGATAAAATTTTCCTTTGTTAAATCAAACAAGTGGACTCTGTAAAAACTTTTCCTTCACCTTAGTTGGACTCTTATTGAGAATTGAATGGATAACGCAATACCACGAAGTTTAAATGCTAATAAAAGTTACGGAAGAGAACTTTACTGCAAAATCTTAAAATTCATTCAACAATGAATTCATTTGATCCATTCCGTTAGCAAGGATAAATTACAAGTGTTTCTGAAGGTTTTCTTTAGTGGAATTTTCCACTTAGCTTAAATCATTTATACTTAAAAATTTCCATTTTTAGATATCTGAAAATGGCACACATAATTCAGTTTGAAAAGGATTCAGTGTGGTGGAGTCAACAATGACGCTAGATTGCAAATCTGGAGGAGTATACTTATACCAAAGCTTAAAAGATATCTATCATATTTATAGCTATGAAGGCTATTAGTTTATTTAACTTAAAGCCTTAAATGTAATATAGAGAGATAAGTGGCAGTCCTATGATTGAGACGGTTCTTAACGCCTCAGACTTATGGAGGAACATATGAGGACTTATGGAATTAGTTTGTTCAAATGAATTCAATTCTGAAACTTAACAACTACTCTTAGGGCGTAGTCTTAAATGAATATGACTTCAGGACTTCGAACTAATTCATACCTTAATTTTAAGCCTCTTTGTACTACTTGGTCGATTCTTTTATTTTCATATCTTTAAATGTGGAGGAAAATTGGCAGACGTAGTTGGTTATCAGTGAAGTCTTGAATAAATCTATCGCGAAGTAAAAATGGCGTAAACAAGAAAAGTAACATTTATTTGTATAACATTAACCCAATGAATCATACACAGACAGATTTCAAGTGTGGAGAATGAAGCAAATCAGTTTCGATCATTTTTAATATTTCTTTTATTTTGAACTCGATCGATCGATTTTCCGAGTTTCACAACAAATCAAACTCACATGAAATTCATTTGATGAACCGAACATTATTCAATATATTAACGAATTCCAATGGTTTTCACGATATCCCTAAATCATCCAAACTAAATAGCCAAAATACCAATTTCGTCCCAATCATGCAAATTAAATTATTTAATTATCATTTCAAACTTATCGTAATTGTTTTCTGAGCTCATTACTATGCAAACAAATGTACTAAGCTCATACATATACAATCAACTTTATTCAGCAACTATTCACAAACATAAAAACCCTGCTCAGCATTTACTTCCATAGATGTATGAACCAACGCAACGTTTGGAAACTCATTTACCGATCGATTGTAGACAATGCGGCGACGAAATTGCCTACAAAATTCAACTGAATTACAGCAAAAAATGCGATACAAAGGATAAATTATTCTACCATTCAACACACACTTGCACATTCAGATATATTCGCACAATGAGCACTATGTGTAGCTGGTCTGCTTTAAGTATGATAGCGAAGCTACTACCTAACAGCGGAACTTATAATAGTAGTTCTAGGAGTTGAATTAAGGACAATTGACCTTCCTACTTTATTTCCATTATGCAAGCGTAACTTTTTTACACGAACAAATGAAGAATGAAACCTTCCGAAATATATGGTTACTTTACCATGGTTACTTAACTTTACCACTTTTTCACGTTGAAATAATCCAATAGAACTTAACACGTTCGCACATTATTGATTTGACAGAATATCAAAACATACAAAACAAATACATAACATACAAATAAATACAAAACAAGTAAATGTCAATTTCAAACAGTTAACGAATAAGAATTATTATAAGATACTTTTCCCATGAATCCACAACATTCGGACATGAAACTTATATTTAATTTAATTATCTTCACTGTTCGAATATGAGCTCTGTGATGGTCGATAAGTAGCTAAAACCAATTAACATAATACATAATAAGCTGTCAAGCAGTTTCTTGCCTAACCTAGCCTGCAGATCATGGTATCATCCGCCTTATAACAAAAATCCGACTCAATCTTTTCAACATATCCAATAAATAAATCCCGAATTTTTTGAATTTTCTATACATTTCCATTCAATTCACAACTAATTATGAATTGTTCATTTATCCGTGAAATTCGCCCAGGCTGAACTGAAAGAAGCCTTCCACGAAAATATCTACTAAATTTAATTTCCATTATAACATAACGTAATGGTAATCAGAGCACTTACCGACCGGGAGTCCAGTCCATAAATCGATCATAATCTGAAAGGAGGAAAAAACAAAATGTTACAATTCATTTAATATTACATTACATATTAGGATTGAAAATTAAGCGATAAAGTTAAGGCTGTCTCGACTCAAAGGCGCAAGAATTGATTCAACTACAATCATCAGTTCTTCTTCCCCGCACTTTATGGCGAACACCATCAGGACGCAGAGAGGTCAAATCAAAAAACAGAAACAAAAACAATGCAGCTGGGAGATTCTCCACCATAGACTTATTGCCAAATAAACATGCCCATTACACGCTCATATATAACATGAAATGTTTTTTTTTTTATGAGTGTGACAGTAATTATATACTTAATAGGATTTTACGTCATAATAAACAAAAGCTCCTTCATTCGTAGACGCCTGGAAGGACATCATGATGATTTGGCTGACTCATTCAATGGTTGCAAGAGTGATTGCCGTGGTTTGCTGTTTTATTGTTGGCCCCTGCGCCGTGTCTCAACCAACTGACTTTCAGACACGAAGGATATTACATCAGGCGACAGGCGACAGGCGGCAAGCAACAGTAAAGTTCTAAGAAACGAACCAATTGCAACAAATTCAACGTTGTGTTTTTCACTCATCTGGTATGATTGCATTGGGAAATGGGAATAGGAAAGTTAATAAAATATGCATGACAAGGAAATGGATACTAGTAGAAACGGATTCCGAAGGCTCTTCTCGGCATGAATATTCTCTTTTTTTGGGAATTTATGTTTGGTATCCTACGTTTAATGCAAAAAATTTCAAAATTTTTCGGTGGCACTATGTATTTTCTTACAAAAGGAACATTCTTATTGACTGCAAATATCCAAATGGGTATTCGGATACCCATTCGGATATTCGGATTGCCGGAAACATATATAAGAAAGCTGAGACTGAGTGAACAGTGATAGTAAATGAACAGCGATAACCAGAAAGGCGAACTAACTTCTATGATTGACATGTAAGTTGCTCAGTAATTAATAAATTGGTTAGCTGAGTAGTGATATTGAGTGAATTCTGTGATTGTTTCATTATTTCAATCAACAATTGCTTGCATTTAGTTCTGAAATAATAATCTTTGAGTGTTTTCTCAGCTTCGTTAGACTGAAGACACATAATCCATATTTAATTTTAATTCGTGCGTTCGATGTTTCGTCTGTAATCGCAAATTTCCGTGGCTTATTTCGAAGACAAACATTTTCAGAAATCCATAACAAAACGAGCAAGGATCTTGGATCTAGTTGATATTACTAGTTCTAGATGTAAATAGACTCAGAAACATTTCATGCGACGAATGGACATTCTGGTGGGATGTGCGACTAGCTGACCTGTCTTGTTGAAAGTAAACTCGAAATATGCTTTAACCGTTGTGCAATAGCGTTTGCCACCACGTAACTGTTTACGTAACTTCAACTGTCATTTTACAAAAGTAACGTCCAATCCCACCAATAACCCAAAGACAACATCAAACAGTTTTACTAAGCATGAAAACGCGACCCGTGACTCACTTGAGATTTTGCTCAGCATTAATCCTGCGGTTGTGCTTATTTACGAGTCCTATCGAGCCAAAAATGCATTTTCTTCGAAAAGGTAATTCTTTTCATCGAAATCTGAATCAGCTTCCAACGGCTTCAAAGCACAATTTGCGAAACTTCAATTGAAACAGTGACCAGCAGGTTTGAATTTTGGTACTAGTAAGCCGTCAAATGATAATCTTCATTCCATATGCTCAACGTTGCCGTATGAGAAAGCCCGACGCCAAAGAACTGAGTAAGAGAAAGTACAAAGTTTTGGATGATCCCTCACTCTTCAGCATATAGCTGTCCTGTTCTCACAGAAATTGGCTCATCTGTAACTGAACCAGTTCCTCGAATTGATGAGACAAAACATGGATAATAGTCGATCTTGCTATAATATTTTCCCAAACGGATCTGACAAACGTTGACCGTGTGTTTTTAAAATGTTTACCAGTGTTATCATTGCGAAAGTAGGAAGTTCTAGAATATTGTTAAACCTTATATTTACTTACTTTCATCGTTAAATTTTTTGGCTTTTTTTAGTTGTCTTCTCAACGTCGTGGACTTTAGCATCACTCAGAGTTTCGTGAACATTTGCATGATTTTTTTAGGAACATGGGAGGTAGTAAGGAATGAATGCAAGTTTGAACCTGACTCCCATACATACACATTACACCATGATGATCTATTAAAATTCACTCGATTATTCATATGTTAGGCTTCTAAGGTTTTAAATGCGGACTACGCCGTTACATGGTCTGTATATAAATACATAAAAGTGGTTTCCATCTAAATTCTAACTTAAAACTAAATTGACAAAACTACCCCTAAACTATTATGATACCTAATCTAATTGGATAAATAAATAAACAAATAACAGTAACACAACTTGTGTCCAGCTTTAGCATTATCCTGACAATTATTTTCCGTATATATTTTATTTAATTTATGAAGGTATTGTCTGGCCGCATGTTCTCTCCATAACACAAATATTTAAACAACGTAAGGACATGTCCACCTGCCGGCTTAAATTAAATTAATGAAAATTTTTTTACTTTTTGATCCAATCTTATTAACGTGCCAAGTCTTATACAAATCGAAATTCGAACAAGCAGAAGGTAACAACCACATCAATTGTATTAAATTATCTCAACGCCTAAGAAAAACTCTCAATCACTATCCAAGAATCAGTCGTATCTAACGCCCACAGATCCTTTATTATACTATCACTAACCAATCCATCAACTTCGGCATCCCTAAGCTGCAATGGCTCACGGACTGTAATTTCCGAAGCAATTTCAAGTTGAGAAAGCCAGGAAGGAATGTCAAAGATTTTCACTTGAAAGACGACATCGACTCCTGCCTGATATCAAGTTAACCAATTACTGGACGAAGTACCACAAATCCCTCACTGACTTATTCAGGAGCGTATAACAATTTAGGGTACCTCGGTTCTACGCTTCCATACCCTACCCTTCTTCTTCATTAGACTTAGGTTTACAAAGTTTACTTGAATTCATATGTATATCCTAAGATCCTGGCGTCCGAATGAAAGACAGAGAATCGGGAAACATGTCTGAGTATATGTATGTCAATATTTTACGTGTAGCAATAAGTGGTACGTGGTGCGTACTTGGGTTACTTATCTTCAGTCTTCTAAGAAGTTCGCCCGAAATTTCATTAAGGAATAAAGCTAGATGAGAGCAGCATGTGTTGGCAACGTAGATTGTGATAAAACTTTTACATAGATTTGATGCTCTCATTTCCTCTAAATGTCCTGGCAAATTTGATCAGTTTTTGAGTATTGATCAGACTACCTGTAATAAAAATATTTCGTATCTCCCTTAAAATCAAATAAATTACGCCGACGCCTTGCAAGCAGTGGTTGCGTCAATCAAGACAAAACTTTATGAACTATAAATTGCTAGACCGTAAAAAGCTTCCTGCCACAAACTGTCAAAACCGCACTCTCAGTGAAACTACACCAAATTTATCCACACTCTTAAATTTTCCGCAATTTTTTTCTCGTTTGGTCCTCTTTGACTTTATAGGCCTCTCTAACTTAATTCACAACTCACATAAAATTCTTCTTTCCTGGTAACAAACGACCAACCCTCCACCACGCTCAATTTTGTTTTCTTTTGATATCTTACCCCTGTCCCCATCGTGGCGTCTTGCAATATCCTTCGTTGTACTTCGTTGGAACTATACTCTCGAATGCGTACTGTAGGAAGCTTTTAATCCAAAAGATGTGTTCCCTTGTAAATTTCGATCGTTTTGCGGATGTAATTAATTGGTGGATTTTCTTAATTTTCTTTATGTCGTCATCAGACGGGTGGCTACAAAGTATGAGCTCAACCAACATCAGCAACAAGAAAGTCACACGGGGTTGTACGGTATGCATTAGTAACGAAGGAAACAGGAGGGTGTTGGAAATGTAAAAGGAGCGGGATTGAAGATTGCTACGTACGAGTGTAATACCAACTCTCCATACCTATACAGGATAGTGGACTTGAATGTTTTCTGGTTCTTGGCTTTCGTTGATTTTTGTTTGTTCTTGTTGTAAAGAAATTGGCGTCTGCTTTGGCATAAGATAGCAATTTCGGAGCATCGTTTAATTAAGAAATATATCGACCATAGAAGATTCTTTATCAATTATAAAGGACGAAAAAACATTGATAAGTTAAGCTATTTGTTCAATTGTTGGGAGAGGACAATTTAAATTGATTTTGTGATTCGATTACGAAATGGGACATTTCCGAACAAATTGCATAGCAGACATAATGTGGATAAGGAACTTATCGCCAACTTCTTGATAATCTAATTAATTTGATATCTTCAGAAGATTATTACTATTTTCGAAAAAATTGACTACTTTTACAAATGTTTTACAAAGCAAGACACAGAAAATTTGATCAAACGCGTTTATTCGCTATTCGGAAAGGTGTGCATGGCACTATTGGGATATTTCCCAACATCCTAACTTTTGATAATCACCCTATATAGCAGCTATATGAAAGCTGAATGACCCATAATTTCAAACAAATCCCTGCGTGCAAGCCTTCGAACAGTCTCGAAAATTGGTTACAGGAAGGCAGTGAACTTTCTTCAGATTTTTGCTGATAACATTACGAATATTCCAATTTCTGTCGGAAACAACACAAACCGCTTTATCTCGATGCACCAACTTTGATTTTCATGGCCTTTTAAACTTGCTGTATGATTGAACTGTGCGGCTAGGATTACAAAAGCTGAATACACTGAATACAAGGTCCATCCCAAAAGAAATGAGCCTTATTTTTTTCCGGACGCGAGTGTACATTCCGGCGCGCTCTGACGCTTGGGGCAGGTGGTGGGGGGTCTTAGCTTCCATACGCGGCCGGTGCCAGTCGGCTCTGAGCTCTCGGAGCGGCAGGACGGGTGTTTCCGTGAACGTCTATTTTCAATTTTCGACACGGCGCGATGGAGTCAAAAATCGATCAACGCTACGCAATTAAATTCTGCTTCAAACTCGGCAAGAATGCTACCGAAACGTTTGGAATGCTTCAGGAGGCCTTCAAGGATGATTGTTTATCGTACTCGCAAGTTAAAAAGTGGTACAAAGCATTTAAGGAGGGCCGGAAAGAGGTGGCCGACGAACCTCGGTCTGGACGACCGACAACCTCCCGAACCGACGAGAACGTGCAGCGAGTGCGCGATTTTTTGAACGCCGATCGTCGGTTCAGTGTTTATCAAGTAGCAGATGCCCTAAACATTCCGAAATCGACAGTACATCGAGTCATTTCCGAGGATTTATCGATGCGGAAGGTGTGCGCCAAACTTGTGCCTCGGGTGTTGACTGACGAACAAAAACAGCTCCGGGTGGTTCGGTGTGAAGAACTCTTGCAAATGTGCGAAGATGACCCGGAGTTTTTAAACAAAGTGGTAACAGGCGACGAAACATGGTGTTTCCAGTACGATCCGGAGACGAAAAGGCAGAGCGCTGAGTGGCACACCACCGCGTCACCCCGGCCGAAGAAAGCTCGGATGAGCAAATCCAGGACCAAGACAATGCTCGTCGCCTTCTTCGACGCCAGGGGGATTGTGCACTACGAGTTCGTACCACCCGGACGCACAGTGAATGCCGCCTTCTACCTGGAAGTCCTCAAAAGACTCAAAAGAAAGGTCACAAGCAAGCGGAGCGCGATCAAAAACGACTGGAGTTTGCACCACGACAACGCGCCGAGCCACACCGCGTTCATCGTGACCAAGTACCTGGCCCGAATTCAACTCGGCGTGGTTCCCCAGCCTCCCTACAGCCCGGACTTGTCTCCCCCGGACTTCTTTTTGTTTCCGTGGTTGAAAAGAGTGCTAAAAGGCAAGCACTGGGACTCGGTTGAGGACATCCAAGAGAATGTCACAGCAGCCCTCAAGGACATCCCTAAGGAGGCCTACCAGGAAGCCTTCCGGACTTGGAAGACCCGTCTCCAAAAGTGCATTGATGCAGGAGGATCCTATTTTGAAGAATTTTGAGGTATTGTAGCGATCTGCTCAATAAATCTATTTTTTTTTAAAAAGGCTCATTTCTTTTGGGATTGACCATGTATGTCTTGCGACAGCTTAGGTTCGGATATCATTCGGAAACATTCCATTTGTTCGGATGAGGTATGTGTGAAACGTGCATTTACGCATAACGTGCATTTCTATTCATTTTTCGGAACGATTTAAGTGTTCGGACTTCCCAAAATAAAACATTCATGGCGTGTATTTGGACTTTGTTACTGTACTCCCGATAGTTAAAACGTGGTTTGAAAAATATGATAGTAATATCAATTCAGAAACATCGGATGAAAGTGAAATAGATAAGAAGTCACAAATTCAAACTTTTACCACCCATAGAGACAACCTTTACATGAAAATTAAATGAAAAAAATTCAGCGAATCTGAAGAAGAATCGCTGAAGAAGACCGAACGATAACGGTCGAAAATCGATTACGATAGATAAAAATTTAAAACGCAAAATTAAAAGGAAATTTTTTCATATATTTTTCAGAAATATTTTGCGAAGATGAATTCAATTACGAACAACCTTTTCATGTTGCAAAACATGACAACCAAAACGGGTCTCCATGCGCCCAATCGTAAAGCCATCATACCTTACACATCGTTCACTCAGTCTTTGAATTTTCAAATGGTGAAAATCTCGAGTCGGAATATGCTGTCAAAGTCAACCAAGTTTTCCCGTCAAAAACTGGAATACCAAGCTCTTTCTTTCTCTTTCTTAAAATTGGCAAGCTCGTCGAATGTTGGATAGAAAGAATACAAAAGGATACTGACTATTAATTAACCAAACCGAATTCTTTAAGACTAAAACTTTTCAGGTTTATCTCTCTATCGGTACGAACTCATGCAATCCTGCGAATGAAGAAGGAGCTTCTTCCATACAAACAACATAAAATCAAACGCTTTTAAACATATCATTTTACTTAATCTTTTCCATGATATGCTACTGCTCCTTAGTCAACACGAAAAATGATTTAATACCAAATATATTGGAACAAAAATATAATAAACATGGAATTTAAAGCATTGTCATTTAAGGCAACTTTTTCGCCAATGTAATATCAATAGCCAAATTACTTCTATACAACCTATTCTTGAAAATGAACCACAAAATGCAAACACTGTTAAAGAAATTGCCTATCGTTACCAAACTCTCTTCCCTCACCTTTCTCTCTTCTTCTCTCATGAAACAACCCGCAAAAGCTTATCGAGTTCCTACGAACAATTTGGATGTAAGGCAAACGAGATCCTTCCTCCTCGCTCCATAAGACTAGAGGGGAACTAAAACGAGCTGAAATTTACATGACACAGAATATTACGTTTTGTTTCAGGGTGAAAAACCATGGCTAAAACCCACGACAAGGCTTAGGAAACGATGTAACATGCGTTAAAACAATACTGAGGAGGCTTTCTCGTTGTTGGAAAACATAAAAGAGTCTTTTCATTCTAGAATTACACATTCAATATGACTAGCATGGCGTGCGATGAGTGTAGAGACGAAAACGACGATAGCGACCATACTGTCGTTGACCTTAATAAAAATCAATACCTTAGCATTTGGTCGGTTTCAGAGAACAAACCAGAAAAAACGACGGCAGTAAAATGGAGGTTTTTTCAACACACGAATTGTATACAAAAGTAAAACAAATATGTTCGCATTGTATCTTCCTGCTACATTCTCATACGGTGTCCTTCGTTCCAACATATGGGCAATAGGCTGCCTCCCACTTTCATCATTTCACTTGTGTTCTTTTAGTTGTGTCTCTTCGTGTGGTATAAGTTTTCATATATTTACACATTCCATGCAAGAATGAACACAAAACTTAGTTACAAGAGGGCAATGGCATGACACCATCAAAGGTCCTTTATTTCTCGACTCTTGCTGTACATTGTGCCTTAATAAAATTGTTTTCCACGAAAGCAGACATTTGTGCACTAACAAACGTAGAGCAGTGCAAAGAAAGAGCACATGAAAGCGAGTGATTGAAGGAGGGGAGTATCGAAAGTGGAAAACCTAAGAAAATTGACAAGCAACGAGATAAAATGTTACCCGGTGAAACGAAGAACCAGATGAGAGTGATCCGTGAGGGTGACAATAAGAAATCCCGAGAGTTTTCTTTATAGCTACGTGGAGACGGGTTTTGTAAACAAACTAGTAAGAAGTGTTTGATGTACGCATGGACATGCAAATTATTTTCAAATCATGTTCAGGTTCTGAAAATCTCATTTTAAATATTAATTTAATTATCAAAATAACCGAAAGCCACAAATATTCGACAACAAAATTTATAAATAGTACGCTTGCTGTGTCTGTTTGTAGCTTACAATTATATACAGTTCTTACGGTGGGAAATTGACTATAAAACCTTTAGAGGGATGAAGTTTCCCAACATGACAACCTTGCTCAAACTTTCATTTATAAACTTTTTATGTAAGTAGACATATTTTAATTTGTTATAAATATAATTTTAATAAATTTAAATTTTAATAAATTTAAAGATTTATAAATATAATTATTTATATATTTTAAAACAACCATTCCACCCTGTATAAAGTTCCAACTAAGTCCAATTTTAGCCCTTCTGCAAAGAAAGCGAGCACACTTATGACCATGTAGTTTCTATTCCACTTTACTTGA
The DNA here is from genome assembly GCA_954870665.1 of Stratiomys singularior. Lineage (NCBI taxonomy): Eukaryota > Metazoa > Arthropoda > Insecta > Diptera > Stratiomyidae > Stratiomys > Stratiomys singularior. The sequence continues at coordinate 2,323,092 of OX940881.1, read as the reverse complement.
AGCTTTGGATAAAGTCATACAAGCATTTATGGCAAGCCAAAGTCCATATTTCAACCATAGACGAGTCAACCATATGCCTTAAACTTCGTCCTGTCAACTTACCCACCATCTTTCTTCCCAGTTCAATTTAGTTTTTCATCGTGATGCACATGGCTCAAGATGTTCTTGCTCAAAGCATTAGCACAGTGAAGGATTGTCGCATAATCAAACTACCAAATTACTTTAGTGCTCCGGCAGGACGCAAGGGATTACTGGATTCATAGAGCGCAAAAACTCCTGCAGCAAGGAAAATAACATTCCCAGCCGTTGATGTAACACAATTTTCCCAGTTTAACTTACGTCGCCTCTTATATATCGTAGGAGCAAGCCTTTAACTAACTCAGCCGGCTTTAAAGTATTCATTTAAGGAATCGGAAAAGACACGCATTCAATACATCCGACCCAGATTGAATAGTGTAATATTTTTATTTCAAATATTTCACATCGGGTTGACGTGATTTTCTTTCATTTGGCTAAAACCGACACAGCTGGCATTCTGACTGAGATTCAAGTTGCCTAAGGAGAGGATATATCAATATTAGGATAGAATCAAGGATATATATAATATATGGGTTGCTGTACTACTGGGATAGTATAAAACATAGTCATAGGCTGATGCAATATATATTCTTTTGATCATGATGCTGTCATGGATTCTGGAACAATGCAGCCTATTATTTCAGATCGATTTTGAGTAAGTACAGCAAGCAGATCAAAGAAATTTGCGTACCGATTAAAATGTCCCTTCCAGTAGTAGAAGTGTTGACGAGAAAGGGAGAATGAGAGCGAGCGTAATGTCAATTCTTCCGCGTCTACGAAAACTTGAGCTTTGTGGACCCTGGAAAACTTGACGCAATGATTATGGGTTGCAATCTAATACCTGGGGCAGACGACATTGAATTAGTATTTAACTTCAAAATGAGAACAATTTCTCACTTTATCTGAAAAATTACGATGTTAAGAACTAGTTCAAACGGCGTCGTCTGTCTCATGCAGTACTAGTTTCCATTTATGCAAGCATTGAAACGTATTGACCATCGTGTGTGTCGAATGATTTCAGATTGAACTCAGAGTCAATTGGTCCAGATTGTCAACTTCGGTGATAAACCTCATTTTTGTTAAACTTAATACGCGAACTAGCGAAATTGCCATATATGGAGTCAGCAATGTTTAAAATAATGTCTTAAAGTTCAATTTCATTCTTTAAAATGGATTGTGTGGTGTGATGTGCATTCCAATCGCATCATCGGTCCATTCTTCCTTGTCAATAAATTTTTATCCTTAATATTGAATGAGATGAGCATCAAAAACCATCACCTAATGAAAAGAGGTTGCGGACGAAACCACAATGAAGTTGACATGATAAAGCTTCATGTCTATAAATGATTCTACCAAATTTTTATCTAAAATTCCATCCAAAGTTCTATTTTATACAATTTTCAATTTAACCTGGAATTTGATCATTATGTGAGTATTTTTTTCCATTTTATTATTATATTCTTTATATATATATAGGTATATATATATATATCATTATCTTCATTATATTTCCATTATATTATTTTCATAAGATAGATAGATTTATATTTTGAATTGGGAACATTTAAAATTGACTGTTGGATATCATTTGATATCCAAACTAAAGAAATGGAAAGGACTTTTACATTTTTTCTGACACTTTAAGGAAGACTAACGTCTTATACTTGATTCACTATCTCACACGCAAGTGGGTGGTGCCAGCGCGGCGCAAGAGTGCCAGTTCGTCATCATTTGAAGATATGAAGATCCCCACCTATCCATTGAAATCTGCTAAATATGATGGGAACAGTAAGGGAGGATTCCACAAAACTACGGATCATTGATAAAAATCAAACGAAAAAAGAGCAAACATTGTGTAAGTTTTCTCTAACGCAGGCAGCAATGCTATTGTCTCGACAAAAAACACCCCCCATTCCGCTCGGCATCGACAAACTCTTTTCTCTCAAATTTTCACCGCGTAGCCTATGAATAAATTTACACGGCTAACAACTATGTGCCAAAGAAAAAAGCATTGCATTCCAAAAGACTAAAATACGCAAAATCCCTACCACACTCAACCCCCACAGGACATGACCTAGTCTTCTCCTTTAAATCAAAAACAATTTTCGTCAATTTTATTTTCTCTTCACTGACTTTCAACTATAGCTTTCATTCCTTTTACCATCAACATCGTGATCGTCATCAGTCTTCCCAATGTCCCACATTCCCCAATATGGGAGTGTGAAAGGTTGTCAGGATTCATGGCGCCAACTACCACAACAAAGTCCGATTTCGTCCTTCACCAACCACTTTTGAAATGACAAAATACAACATTTTAGAACTCTGTGTCGTCGTCGATGTCGTCGAAGTCTTGACGAAGCATTGCGTGGTCTCATTCTTCCCAACTTGACTGAAATTACTTCTCTTGCTACCCATATCCTTTTTTTCGGCCTTTATTTCACATTTATTTAGGCTTAATCTTGATTTGCTGCTATCACGCAATCCCAGTCATACTTAACAGTAGCTTGTTGGCTTAGTCGGTTAGCATGGGTTTGGCAGCAGACAAAAATATTATTTAGAAAGAAGAGGGAGCCAAGTGACAAGTGAAGCAAAGGAATGAATGCTCACCGAAATAGAAAATAGCTACTTTCATATTGACTAATGAATGCTTAAGTAAACGAATGATTTGATGACGAGAGTCCTTCGTAGTTGAAATTGTCATTTATTTTCGCTTGTTTTTCGCTTCAGATTTATTACAAATGTTTCACCTTAAAAATAGAATTTATCTGGCGCCAAAGATAATGAATATTTCGTTGCGACTACAAGTTGTGTCGGTCAACATTTAAATGCTTACTTAGTACTGACAGTGCTTTTAATTTAAGGATAATAGAAGTTGGTTTTTAACCTAATACATATATCAGAATTCACGTTGAAAGTTTGTCCTTATTGCAAATCTCAACCAAACGAAAAAGACTAACCAACCATAGCTTCGACTTTTTCTAATGAATTGGAAGTTTTATCAAAAATTTTCCACAATTTTCAATTTTCTAAATTCAATACACTAAGATTCATTTTCCATATTTATTAGTGTATTTAAAAAAGCTGTCAATTCTACTCCTGTGAATATTTCTTCACTCTATGAACAGAGAAGAATAATTCCAAAGACCTCCAAATAATCTTCCACGCGGAACATGAACGCTTGCAAATGATATTACGCATACGAAAATATCCTGTATATTATGTCATATGAAGGTTATCTTCAGACGTCAAACTTTACTTACGCAACCCCAAAGAAACACACATTCATGGCGTATACATATGTAATCTTACGTGCATATTTCTTTGAATTTTCTTGGCATTTATTTGGTTTTGATACATCTTATTGAATTGCACACATCCATTGTGCCTTTCATTTACTTGCTTTCGTTACGCAACACCCGTCTAGATTTTTTCATGAAATATTAAAACCTTTTTTTCCTGTTGCATGTTCCACTTAAAAATAGAGGTTTTCTATTATCCCTACAAATATAGGGTAATGCCTTAGAAGAGATCATAATAAAGCATCGAATCATTGTACTGACTTGTGGTGCATATCGTTATATCAAATTTGATCATTATTTGAATTAAAGTTAAAGAGCACATCAAGTGTTCTTGGCAGTGCAAATCATATTTCTTAAGATGAGACAATGTTGAGAAACGGCGCCCCATCGACAACGCAAGTGTGGTTCAATAATCAATTGACAGGAGAGGGACTGGAGACAGGATATTGTGAAGTCATGTGAACATCGTGAAATCGCGATTGCCTTGACTTTGTCCGGACTTCTAATCTCATGCGGATTTAACGTCGTAAATTTTAGTCTCCTTATTCAGAAAAGCAGTACTCATCACTTTTGAAAGGATGCAAGCCTAATTCCACAATATATTGTGTGAATAATCTCAGGCCATATAGATCCACTAACTGTGACACATTGATTATCACACCACAGAAATTACTTCCCTGGTAAATGCTGGACATGCTACGACATATGTCTTTTCTGCATTCAATCGACCACATAATGTGATAAAACCAAAACAATGAAAAGCACACGCGGTTTCGTGCAAATCATCATAAAATCCGGATTTTTTCTATAATAACAAAACACTGTTTTGAATAAGTTTTGGCAATCTTAAAAAGTTTTTGGATCTATCCCCCCTATCCGTAACAATTGAATATTTTTGCATTGAGCAACATTATTATCACAACAAAAGGCAAATATTGTATTAGCCCACAAATCATTCAAGCAACCATTCAAACAAAATAATAGCGACTACCGACATCTATGTTTATAATGGCTCAGCAATTATTTAAGCTAAGCTGCTGCATTTATATTCTCTAACCTAAAAACAGTCTTCATGAAAATTTTAAATAAAACAAAAACAAAACATAAAACTAGCGTTCTCTGAACGGAATTCACTGACCTACAATATGGCTGAATTATCATTTATAAAGACCATATATGCGAATATTCTAGTTTATCTGTACGTTTATCTAAATCTAAAGCATCTCTGCGAACCGTAAGCCCGAAAATCATGCTTTGGTTTCTTCATCATCACCGTCATCATTGCCGTCACAGCATTGAAATCAGGATGACATGTACATATGCTCTGTGCTACTCTACACATATAAAAAGTGCTAGGCAATTTGATGATGCAAGATAAAACTATTCATCAAACAAGTTGACATCAATCTACTCATTGTTATACATATATCTCAAAAATAGTTTGCTCTCAGTTCTTTCGCAACTTCACAACTCCTGTTTGCATAAAACCTAAGACTAAATTCTAAGACAGGAAGGCAAGGTCACGTCTTTTGTCGTTCTAAAATATTTAACATTCATAGAGTAGAGAGAGGAATATGAACAAAGAATGAAAAATCATGTTCACGGAGGATTTTCCACAAGTCAAAAATTCCAAGTTATACTCATGCCATGTTGATATGCTACACAAACTTTCTAGGATAATAGAAGTGCGAAAGTTTGCAACCGTTTGAGTTAATTGGGACAGCATTTATTCGTTGTGACTTATTGCGTACTATAAGTACGCATTAAGTCCTGTTGGCCAAGATTTTGTTTAGCAACACAACCCTGAATTCTCTACTATGTAATCAAAGAATGTCTCGGAAATTGGTACACTCTTAATTCACTAATAACACACTAATAGCGTAAAAGTCACCAGGAACATGTATCCAGATGCGTATATATTAGTGGCTTCAAACTAGTATCCTGACACAGGCACATTCGAAAAATCTGCATATAGTATAACGGAATATTGTGCATACCAAACTACATTGGTAAGCTCACACTTTTCAATAGCAAATGCTCAACACCGTGTACCTTATTCGCAGTACCACGTAAGACCACAATAATTATTTTGTAATTAAAATAAATTTAAAATGACATCCAAATGAAACCTCATTGATGAAACGAAGGTTAACGAGGTCGCAAAAAGAAAAGGTCTGGGTGGCGCTTTTAAATGTACTTAAAAAGTCGCTCAATAACACGCCTTAATGAAACCTGCATCATCCTCTTTTTTCAGCATCTGATATCCTTCCAAAATTAATGTTTCTGTTGTCTTCAAAAATAGTGCAACTAGCAGACGGTACGAAATTCTTTACAACAGCATAAAAGTATACTCTATAAGGACTTACCAGACAAAACAAACAATATGCTTTTAATTTGTATTCTCTCCAAGCTTCACTTGTTCGCCTGTTTACAAAAACGTTTCAATATTATTTTCACTATTGTTCCTACTGCTAATTTAAGGTTCTCCTGTGTCGCGCTCCCTTCTGGCTGAAACTGAATGAGAAGAAATAACACAGAAAAATTAGACGACGAATTCTGTGTTTAAAGTTATGTCTTTCACTTTGTTATTCCAGCCAAAGTGTCTCAAAAAAAACATGCACACAATTTTTCTTTTTGATGGCCATGCAGCGGAAAGTTGAAGTTATCATACACAGTTCTTAGTCAGAACGGTAACCTTCACAACGTCCGTCGTGAATTTATTTTTTTTTTTAGCTTTTAAGGATAAGGTAAGCTCTAGTCATTTTTTCAATTTAATATTGGAAAACTTGTGACGAAAATCACTAACGCAACCGCTTGAAACGCTTTTTAGATTTATGAATCATTACTTTGTATGCATTACATTTTTTCCCCAAAAGGATACATTTTCTTATGTAAGCATTGAATAACATACAATCCGTTCTCTTCAATCACATCAGCACATATTCCCCGCGGTTATAGCTATGACCATATGAAGCCCATCCTCACACTGAACCCGAAAGGAACACTTCCATGACATAAGCGTCATCCACTCACCATATGATAATCGTATCAAGTCAAATATCATAAAAGTAACCGACGAAAAAATACTTCATAAAACCGATCATTTAACCGAATAAAAATCATGAATTTTTGACCCCCTTTATGTTCAACATACAGCCCTATTATCTTTCGACCGAAGCAAGTCCTCGAACTCCACAAACACACACACACACACATACACACACACACACACGAAAGCAAACGAACACTGAGTGTCAGAACAACAACATTAAATCCTTTTTCCGTGCTTCTAACCTCTCGTTTCTTTCGTTACTTCTCAACGCTATAGTTTTTTTTTCCTTGGAATTCTTTAAACAAACTCAGCGTTGGTAATGGGCACGGCAATATCATAGTCTCGACTCAACTCTACAGAGCGGAACAATGGAATGTCTCCTTGTGCGAAAAGATGAACCGGACTTTCCAAGTCCCTAACACACTATCCATACAAATAAATCGGTTGCAAATGGATGAAGCGAAGGACAGTGGTTAAATCTCGTGTTCTTCATTATTCACACCAGTCCACCATAGTGTTATTCGCAACTCCCACCTTGAACCTTAATTTTCTAACTCACTAACTTTTATTGCACACTATCAAATTTGCTAGTTGGTTACACATTAAAGCGCCCGGAGGACGTTGCAGGCGTGCAAGACCACTATGTGAAAAATAAATTAAGTCATACACACTAGACGATCTGCTCTCGCAGTTCGAGTGATAACTTATTTCACAGGACACTTGAGCCACATTCACTTCTTGCTTGCATAATTCCAACTGCACGTTTGCATAATTGCAAGTGAATTGATTTTATACTCCAAGTCAAATGGTGCGTTCTCGCAATGCAAACACTGGACAAACTATAAAAACAAATCCTCTCGTCCTTTGAGAGATTACTTAATGGTCATTTCTACCCGATATATCTATGATCTTATGTCTTATATCTTATGTAATAAACGTGTTACTCGGGGCCAGCTATTCCAATAGTCCAATAGTCTCGGGTGGCTGACAACAACTTATTGAAGTGGAATCCACTTGCTTTCACCGCAACCAGCGAACAACTCCACCCGATTGTGAAGGATATAACCGAACATTCGGCGACGATTCAGGGGAGAGTAGCAGTATGTTCGTGTGTGCAAATGCAGAACATTGGGGCCAACGACTAGTGCAAAAGCAACCAAAGCGAATTGAAACAGAGTATATTCATAGTTCAAGCGATGTGGCATTATGTCGTTACTCATGTAAACGTTAGTTTTGCGTTTGTGTTAAAGGACATCAGAACCAACTTTATGTGGAAGTGACAGTTTATAATATGAAGGGGGAACGCGAAGACGAGATGACGGCAACTGGAGAACACTTTGGACACAATACGCATCCGTATTCTGAGACTTAAAGAAGAAGCGAACGCATTCCTACGAAAGCGGTACCAATGGATAATGTGAAAAAGGAGGAAATGGCTTCAGTGAAATATTACCAATGGCGGAGAGCTTGTGTATATGTAGAGGAGTCAAAATTTATTCCTATCTAAGTTTTACAATAAGAACTGGTAAGTTTACTGGTAATCTATTCCAGGAATTCTATAATACTACGGTTTAAGAATTTCAATCACATGCTGATAAAAACCGGAATAACCTGGTTTGAATACAGTGTTTTATATCTATTAAAGGCAATTTAATAGACTCCAGACAACTACAGCTGCTAATTTACCTGTGATACTAAGGGACCTCACATGGAGAAGACAACCAACCTGAAGAAAGAAGACCATAAAGCACTTTGACACTCACATACTTGCAGCGCCAAGCAAATTTCCTCACTAAGGCCTCTAAATGCATTATGGGACTAATTCAAAAGTTCGCGACAACGACCGATACATTCCAAGTGAACTACTGGGTGACCTATATTGCAACAAATACACAAAGTTCCTTACATTCGATGAAGGATAAGGTAATACGAGGGCGGTCCGATAAGTACTTAGCCTACAAATGAAAAAACAATTTTTTTCGAAAAAATGCAATTTGTTTTTCAATGTGATCTCCTTTTAGTTCGATACACTTGACCCAGCGACGCTCCTACTTCTTTCACCCATCGAAAAAAAATGTTTTTTCGAGGTCTGCAAAGTAGACCTTCGTGGTGGCGGTTACTTCCTCATTCGAGTGAAATTTCTGCCCGGTGAGTGACTTTTTCAAGTTGGGAAACAAAAAGAAATCGCACGGGGCCAAATCTGGAGAAAACGATGGATGGGGCAGCAGTTCGTAGCCCAATTGGATCAATTTAGCCGTGGCGAGTGCGGAAGTGTGAGCCGGTGTATTTTCGTAGTGTAAGAGTACTTTTTTCTTGGCCAAATAGGGCTGTTTTCGGTCAAATAATTCGACATAGTACTGCCCTGTGACCGTTTTGCCCTTCTCCAGGTATTCAATGTATATCACACCTTGCGAATCCCAGAAAACGGTGGCCATCACCTTTCCAGCAGATGGGACAGTTTTCGTCTTCTTTGGAGCAAGTTCACCGGGCAAAGTCCACTGTTTCGACTGTTTCTTGGTCTCCTATGTTCCAAACCCTTGCGTCAAACCCTGCTCTGAAGTGGTCACACGGTTGCGCTTGTTATCCGGATTGAGCTAACGCGGCACCCATATTTCCGACAGCTTTCTTGTATCCAAAATTTCATGTAAGATATGCGCCACGCGGTCTTTTGAGATGCCTACTATTTCAGCTTTCTCGCGAACCTTCAATCGCCGTTATACCAAAACGAGATCGTGGATTTATCCTCCGTGGTTGCTGTTTTCGGGGCACCTCGAAGTGGCTCATCAAAAACCAACGTGCGTCCGCGCTGAAATTCTTTGATGTTTCGTCAGTAGCCGTCTACAGGAAGGTACTACACTATGGTGTATTTCTCTTGCGATAGTGGCACCGTCGGGCAGTGAGGCTGAGTACTTATCGGACCGCCCTCGTATAACTATGGATGCTGATATTTGAAGTATAACAATGGCCGCCATAAAAACCAAACCCATCGTGACATTCACATTAAAACACAAACAACACATTCTTCAGCATTAAACTAGATAACGGTGATAGTCAAGGATTGCCTACAGGTAGAAGCAAGAGAGTTAAGCCGCATCAGCACCTAATAACCCATACTGCAAGTCGACGAATTCATGAACCTTAGAACATATTAACACGACTTTTGGCCTCGCTTGCTCAAGTTAAACGTCGCCTAGGTCTTCCTCGCTCGTTTAAACAACTGTTTAAGTCGATTTTGGTTGGCCTAAGCACCAAACCACTGATAAGACACATAGCACATCTGCCACGCGTTCTGTGTACTCTCCTTCCTGCCACATAGCGAATTTTTTCCCCTCTTTTTTTATATAATAATCTATTCTACTTATCCTCCATGCAGGTAGATCCTTCTCCTTTTTTTAGTAAGCATCACTATAGGCATCCTTCCAGTTCAGAGATAGTGCGGTAGCAAACGTGACTCACAAAGCTCGTAAACTCGCGCCTGGTTCGAATAAGAGCGCTATTCCAAAAATCTCGTAACCGTATAACAAATAAGACCCCACTGCACTCAATAATAGCCGCCCCTCAATCTCGAGAATTCCTCCGAATAGCCGCATGAGACGGCTTGCAATCAAACTATGGTATCATACAACACAATAGAATTTCATCAAAAATTCTGATTTGATCGATTTGTTGAGAAGAGCCCGATAAGATTTCGACAATATGTTTGATTCCATAAAACCATATATAACCATACCATATAACAACTAATAATCAGCAAATATACAAATAATGACTGAAAGGACATGAACAATAATAAAATATCACCACACACAACATAATTGAAGATAAGTTTAAAGCAACAACCACTGACCACCAGTAACCAGAATTCATGATCTATCTGGTAACCCTCAAACATAGCAACAGTACGTGCACTTTCAACTATTCATCCTTTCACCGTTCTCTCAATGCCCTCTTCTTCTCATAAAGCGTCATCACCATGCACTCGCTGTTCAACACGTTTCTACATATTTCAGGAATCTTTTCATTGTATTAATACACGTGTATCCTTTTTATCTCTACACACAACCATCGCTACCATTTCCGATTCTTGCGCATTATTTGAAACATGCCATGCGCACCACATTTCCAACTCACCCCTCTTTATCGTCATTATTGAATAATACTGAGTGCTCATTCTTTATCACCCCCCCCCCCCTTCCCCCACCAACGAACAAACGAACGACACAAGCAAAAGAGAATCAAAAGATTTGGAAAAAATACTGAAAGAAGTGTCGAAGATGTTAAACAATAAAAAATGGCAAAACTAGAAACAAAAAACCAACTGAAATGGACATTATCGAATTTTCCCTTTAGGTATCTAGATATCTGACGATATGTTTTTATTTTCAATACATGTTCAAGAGAAAGCAACAACAAGCGAGGACGATGGAATTGTATGTTGCATACAGAGAGATCGAGCCCTCCACAGAGTCACTGCATAACTGATTCGAATCGCACATTGGTTTTACTAATAATAATTTACTAATAATTTACTAATAATAATTGGTAACAACCCCACAAGCTCGTATATAAATCCTTATTGCTAGGTTAGATCAAGAAAACCAATATCAGGAAACTGATCCACTGTTTCGTATTCCCCTTTGTCTCCGATTCGCATATTCGGACATGTAGCAATATTCTGTTGAACTTTGTGATTTATCTTCATCTATAGATAATATGGGACGATTAGACAGACAAGTATGGAGTTATGCAGATGTTAATTGAATATGTGGCCTATTACCGACTGATACTGCTTGCATTGCATTTCTTACACATTGATGGTGCATTGAGGTTAGAATGTAACTTCGATTTTTAGTAGTCATCATCCTAAACGAAACGAATTGCATTAAATAGTTTACCTTCAAACCAACAGAGGTTTGAGAGATTTATGTCTTGAAATATCGGAAATGAAACGGTATTATGACAGAACTCTAAAATAAACATCCTTACTTAACTTCCTTCCAAACCACCTACTTTTAGCAATCAGTAGTCGAAGGAGAGCACAACAAGAAAGAAAACAACACGCGTTGTTTTCCAGTTTTTACAACCTGCACAAATTCATGCAACTTTTACGCCATCTTTATGGTTCAATGCACGCTACAATAGGACGCGAGAGCACCGCTAGTTTGAACTTTTGAACACGCGAAATAAAACGACTAATATTTGTTCTTATATGCAACTTATAATGGAAACATCCGTCTCAAATGAAACTTTGTCGCTTTCTCTTCTCTGTTAAAAAGGTAGGAAAAAACATAAATTTTCCTTTTGCATGTTGATTTTTTTAATAAGGAATACACAACCGTTCTGAGATCAGTATCTTTCCTTCTCAGTATCTCTATAATAGACACAACAACGAATAGAAAGAATTTTTCATCGTTTCTCTCATGCACCTCTGGCTAGAAATATTCGCTAGAAAGATGTTTTGAGGCATTCATGCTGCTAACCTGACCTTAAAATGTTCGTTAAAATAAATTTTTACCTTGTTCAATCAATTGTTCATCCTATACTGAATCACCATTATCTTTACGCACCTTTTAATTATATTTATAATCAAAAGGTGCGTATATATGATTGCGTGTTTTGAATATTGTTTTCTGCTCCTGCTATGTATTTTTGATTTTTAGTGATGGTCATTTTTTGCCAACTTTTCATTTACCAGTGGTCCCATGTGCGTCTTCTGCCCTAACAAGCACCTTCTATAACAGTGAGATTCTAATACACAGTTGAAGGTATCGATAAACAAATCATATTTTTCATATCTGTACAGAAACTTAAAAACTTAACGAAATGCTGCTAATGCATATCAAATGATCTCACCTTTTCCATACACATCCTCACACAAGTACCTCAACTCAATTACCAGATTTTAATTGACAAATGCAAATATTAGCCAAAACAAGCATAATTAGGGAACCGGAGTTCTCGCTTCGAAAATATGCTTGGCAAACGCCACAACCTTATCCCAAGCCTAGAGCACTGTTCAAACTTTTCTCTTAGGCTCTTAAATAATCCAAATGCAAATCATTGCAAAAGTTCTAAATTACATTTTCTATGACTTTTAAATGTAAACCTTTTTTGAAGACTCTACTGACACTAACCCTACATCCTAATATTTCCTCATCCCTATGCTAACAAAACAAAATAGATGCAGAGCCAAAAAAGAAAAGCCAACAAAAAGACATAGAAACTTCAGAACATTTTCACAGTGGAAACGTCAGCAAAATGAAAATTTTACCACGTTTCACAGATGTTCTACGTTTGCAAGTCCAAGTACAATCCCATGTAATACTATCTCAAAAACATCCTGAGTGGCGAAAGAATAAGATTAGCCTGCAAGAAAGCTGATTGTTCTCACAAGTTTATTAATACATGGAATGTATCTTTGAGAACGGGACAAGTAGTAAAGTTGATGAGGAGCAACGAGTCTCGTTGGCTTCACGATTACCGTGCAACAGCAACGAACAAATACCTCGTCCTACCCAAATACCTCGATGACCCATTCCTCAGTATTTCAATTGTTTCCAAAAAAAATATCTCCTCCAGCAACCCAACTGTTGGTGATACGGCTTTTGTCTTCCACATTGCCATTTTAAATAATATAGTGCTTTCATTGCGCTCCCCGGAGTGCAAATTGCCTACGAAAACAATACCAAGAATACCTTTCCATCATATCATAACAAACAAGTGGCAGTGGTATGAAATGGCTGGGTAACAAATATGAAAACAGTAAAGTCAGCGGCAAGGATACACACCATGTCTCTTCTCTCAGTTCGTTGGGGGATGCGAAACAAAAGCCTCAAGCACATTACAGAGTGGATTTACACAATATATGATAAATGGAAAAAGTTTTTGTGTCTTCTGCACACGCCAAGTACTTTGCTAAAGATACTTTAACTTCCGTAGTTTTATGCCCAACCATATTGATGGTAGTGTTTATCCATGATACCCATTACGTATGGACGGAATGAGGTTTTCTTTGGATGTGCACACATGCTTCAATGGCATGAACATTAGCTAAGTTTTCTCCAGCATGAGAAGACATCTTCTAACGTTCATATTTTCAAGATTTTCAGATTATGAAGTCTATGAGTTCAGTCATTGATTCAATCTCGGTGCTTATGGTTTTTTGTTACAATTACCCAATCACATAAAAATACATATGAACTTCTCCATTCCATCTTGAATGCTACATTAGCAACAATCTCTTCAAGAAATGATGCAACATGTCTTCAATCCACTCAATAATATACTTCTCGCCCGAACGAATTAACTTTTTGATGGGATCCTATAAATCAACGTAAACACACTCCCAAAGTGGCTTCAGTCCATTCCGAGACAATACCATCAGCAGAAAATGTCACCCGACATTGACTTCTTAATATCCCTCCAATATATGTAATTGAACAACAGGATTCTACCTGATTTATTTCACCTGCAACTTTTTTCCTTTCCCGAGCCGTCGATTATACTTTTCTCTTATTTTCCGTTCCGACTAGGTTACTTTTGTAGCTGTAAATCAAATTATAATCCTGACAATTTCTAATTGTATGAGCACCTTTCCATTGCTACTCGTTATATACCTCTAACTTTTCAAGTCACTTTTATTATCTGTCCTTTTCGTTCCTTGTACAACTAAACTCGCGACCGACCTGCAAGCGGCAAAAGAGCACGAAGAATACCAACTTGGAACAAGAGCCATTCATTCTCTGTGTCATAAGCATAGAAACTCCAAGCACGTCTTGTATATAAAAAAAATTAGAACGAAGAAAAATACACCAAGCTATTGCGCTCGTCCTTATAGTAAACATTCATCGCTCGTTCTTAATGCAAAGACTGGTTGATTCTTATGCAACAAACATTTCTCGGAATGATGGGACTAAAGTAAAGTAGAGTGAAGTGGAGCCAAGTAGAGCCATATAAGCATGGAAAATAGAAGGACTAAAGACACAACTGAAGTTGCTGATGTTGGTGCAGGCAAAATGTGAACCAACAACCACGTACAGGATACTAGACTGAGAAAAGAGAAGGCCCTTAGCGTTGTACATCATCCAATTTGCTTCTTCGTTCTGATTCAAACTCCAATTCTAACTTCAAATTTGACGTCCTCACGCTGCCCTTGCCTGTTTCTATAAGCACGAATCTGAAAACAGGATGAATTATATCTTTGCCCTTCAATGTACCTAGAAACTTTGTTGCTCACTTGTTTAGAATGTCTTTAGAGTATTAAACGACCCCAAGTATTAGACCTGAGCAGAAATACTCAAAGGGCTGAAATAAGTTGACTAGTGGAAATTCGTCAGTCTTAATTTTCATTACGTAGTGCTTATACAAGAAATCCCCTCGTGAATAAAAATCTTTCTTCTATCTTATTTTCCGAACTCCTTTTTTTGTGGCGAAATATTGGTAAATAACCACCCAAATCATTTTACCGTTATTGTTGCATGTCCAATTCTGTTGACACTTGCCGAGGCTTAAGAGAAATCAGCGGAAATTATCCTTTTCAATGTCATGGACCGTTTTCACGAGGCTTTTCTATTTTGGTACTGTTCGACGAATCCCATAAAAATTTCAAAGAATTCAATCAGCTAATGACGAAAGTATATTAATGAGATATAAAGATCAAAAGCTGGAAATATTCACGTAATCGGTTAAGTACGTGTTTCGATGGTTTGGTCATGTCGAAGGTTACATTACAGTTTTCACAAAATGGTCACTAGCAAACGTGCGAGGAAAGAGTCGTTTGCAATCGTATTTCCGTAAAGGAAGCAAAACACTTCAAATGCCCTCACTATCCCAAATGCAATGACAAATGCCCTCATTAATAGATTTAGCACATGTGTCTTGTGCCTAGCGTCCGTCAATTTTCCGATATTTTTTTTTAAAAAAAAAACACACTTGACAAGTAGAGCGTTTATATCGATATTCAGAGAGGCTGAATCATCTGAAAACGAATAATACGACCATTGCACACGGTAGCATAGCTGTCACTCAGACAACTAAAACAAATGTTCCCAGAACGCTGCAAATTGAAGCAATGCCGGGCATTTTGAGTTGAAAACATAGGCATCTACAGAGGCGTAGGAACGGAGAACGGCATTCAACGTGAGGCGGAATATAAATCCACTTCGACCAACAAACACCCTTTTGTTATTATTTTTTGTTATAGTTGCGGTCTATTGTTGGAAGAACGAATAGGCTAGCGTCGGCCCTTAGCTCCCCGCATATGGTATTATTGTTTACAAATGGCCGAAACATTCTTATAATACCTTGGAATTTTACAAAATACAATTGAGGACACTCCCCAAGTACCAAAAGATCAGACAAGACGTAAAGTAATAACTAACTTCATAGGCATGCTGAACACAAGAAACACTCAACTAAAAGAATAGAACAAATGCGCTGAATCACACTAGCTCCAAAATCTATTTCAAGTTCTTCCATTGACTCATCACAGCTTCTGTATTATCAAGTTGGGCGGGTTTCAAAATACACGTTGCGAATCTAAGTGTTTCTGTCTTTAGGGTACTCACGGGCAAGTTTATCGCATCCGAACAAAAGCTCTTGTAATTAATGTGATAACTTTGAAAAGAGCAGCCCTTCGTCATAACTTTCTCCCGGGATTTTGAAAGAAACACAGATATGAGCAGTTTAGAGTTACCAGTGGAGGTAAGAGAAGGCATCGCACTAGGTCTGATCAAAAGATATGCGGACTTTTTGAATTGCGCGGTTTCTTTCTGTTCTTGAAGTTGCACGATTTTTACAGGTCAACTGATAGCAAGCAAATGCAGCTACCGATTTTTTTGTCATTAATTAGCTACTTGGATGGGTATATGCGACGTATTATTTTTATTTATCAAGTTTCGTTTGTGTAACTTAGTGTCATGGTTTACATTAGGAAAATCTGCAACTGCTCTATTCGGCTTACCGTGATATTATAGTCAAAAATATAGCATTTTCATACGGCATGGACTTTCCACCTTGGCTGGCAGTTGATTGAAGATGATGACCGTCCTTGCACGAGGCGGATTACAGCGTCAGTCTACGAATTTTTCGAATAGAAGTACTCTTATGTCCCATGTACAAAAAGTTAGGAAACCGCGCTACATTCCTATTCAGTGCACTCCAATTTTGTTCAGTCAAAACTTTCAGTTTCAAATGAAAAAGGAGAATGCGAGGTACTACAATGAAGGTTCGGGCGAGGAAAACTCGCGCGACTCTGAAGAAGCTCAGAATAGAACACAGAAAGAAGAGCAACTGGTGATTTGCGCAGAACAGCCAATGGCCACTTTTGAAGTAAGGGCCAATCGAAATAATTCACACTTTTTACTTGAACTAAAGACGTAAACTTAACATTTTACGAAATGGTTCATCATCGTAATATTTCAAATTAATGGAGTTATATTACAAAAAACTCATTTTCAATTCAAACCAAAACTGTATACGATATCTTCATAAGGGAAAAATTAAAATTCGATCTAAGCGAGATCTCACACACAAGATGAACAATCACATAACCACATACCCACGAGTATACAGCGTAAGTATTTATTTCCCGCTTGTATCAAAAATTAGCACCTTCAAACAAGATGAATTTTAATGTCCCACATTAACCTCAGACTCCGCCACCTCTACAGTGCTGTTCTTCTTGTTAGCAATTTCCTCAATCCACATTACATCCTTAGCAGAAACATCACTCCAAGCATAAGAATTAACTTATTAAAAAGCCTCCTGTGCCTTTAGTTGTGTCGTGTTATTTGATATAAGGAGCTAGTAAGTACACACAAGCCGACCGAGCAAGGATACCAACTCCTCGAGAGCGACCACAACAACGACCATTCCGTGAAAAGGTCCAGTCATTTGTAATGAAATTAAAAGAGGTAACCTGATGGTTTTGGTGATGCAAAGTATACCACAGAAGCTTAATTCTATTTTGCAAAATTAATAAAATTTGAAGGTTAGCTGTTGCACCAGAAAAAACGCATGAAAGATTATCTGTGAACATGGTCTGATGATATATTTATAAAGAAGCGCTTTTTGATTGATAGGATGCTGCAAACAACATGGGATTAGCAGCTGCCAAAAACTTAATTCATGAAGAATTTTCAATGAAATTTTCTAAAGCATGTTGATTCAAAATTCTTGTGAGAAATTCAAAATGGTCTGCAACACATTGCGTGAAATTGAACTCAAGTTGCAATTACACTCAGTTATGAATTTGTTTTAACGTAAAACACTTTGTGTTAACTTCATACCCCCAGGATAAAGAAATCATATTGTTAGTTATTATCGATCAACACAGTGACACAAACGATTTTCACTCAACAGGTATTGGAAATTAAACGTTCTAAATCTATTCCGCGCCTCTCTTCTTTACATGCTGACAAGCACCAATTTCTAAGAAGTCTACGTTTATTTATATTGAGATTTGCTTTTATTCCAGTACTATTTTTATTTGATTACATTTAACATTTTTTATATTACATTATTCACGTTATTCACGTATTCTTTAAGTCACCCCTTACATTATTTCCTTCTAGATTTCTGGTTATATAATTGTACAGAGCAACAATAGGTTTGCGAAGTAGCAATACATAAGTTCTCATATGGTCGCATATAAAAATTTGCCTGTCTCTATTACATACACGCTCTATTACATAAACCACTTCCTTCACTCTCTCTCTCTCTCTTTCTCTTACAATGTCTATCATGGACTCGAAAACTTTCTTTAAAAATAAATGTTCCCCAAGGGGACATGGCAGAAGCATACGAGGGCTTAAACGAAGATTTTTAATAATTCAATCTATGAACTTTAGCACATGAATCCTTTGGCAAAACCGTAACAAAAAGGACCATCAGTGTGTTACAAACGTAATTTCTTTTCTTTCTAAATTTATACAAGGGGGTGACGTTTAATTCTGGCGAATTCTAGGCAACGAATGAGGGAAACGCAAAGAAATTTTCCTATGCTAAACGATTGAAATTTCAATGGTGAATCATTTAACGTTACTGATGGCCTGGCAAAAAGATAAGATATTCAGCTCAAGATGGCGAAGAATCTAAGAAAAAGTCCCCAGTATCCTTTTAAAATTTATGCTTGTGCGTTTTAGGTGTGCGGATTGGGTGTTTCGTCCTCGCGAAGTGAAACCAACTTATATCTACAATTGCCCCTTACTCACGCTTCACTCTGGTTGTGGTCTTTCATTGCTTCTCGGTCTACTTCATTTCACTTCATTGAATCACCTTTGTATCCCGTTCCTTGTGAGCTCACCACCGCTTGTACGTAGAGCTGAGTGTTCTTCCTTTTTTATGTCAAAAAATACCGAGATTCGTTCAAGAAAACACTAAGTTTTTATCATACTATCAAAACCCTTAACTTCAGGCTATCTTGTAATCATTAACAAGCCAACACCATCTTCCAAATTCGACCAACCCAAGACGATAAAGCGATAATCTGTCGCTCTTCATGATATATACTTGATAAATAGATACGAATCAGAAGTACATTTTCATTTAATCCCAGCCTCCCCACGTGTGCCGCTTGAATTTTCCCAGGAACTGCAAATATCAAAACCCTGCAATCAAATATCTTGAATTATTTACAATGCACACAATTTAATCAATTCGCCCTGAATTGTTCCAACAAACTTATTTTTTTCATTACACACAAAACTCCAATTTTCACATTCTAATAAAGTTAATAAGTCGCAGCAAATAGTTCTTTTGTAATCCCCTTAAAGGATCTCGTCAAGCAACAATTGCGCCAACGAATGACTAAACTTTTCAAATTTACTCAACCGTAGCGTAATAAAATTGAAATCACTGCGAAACAATTCCTGCAGTATTTTACACCAGCAGATGAGGCATCCGCATCAGCGTTAACAGGCCGGCGGCAGCTATAGCAACAATAACAAACAGCACGGTCCCGTTTCAATGAGACGAGACGATGAGATCAGTCGGGCAACAGGACACAAAGCTCCATAAGGAGCCAGAAGTTATATGGTGGATTCGAATGAAAATGCCGAGCTTGAGCTCAGGTTTTGGTCTCTTGCTCCTACTTGTTCCTTGCCGCCTCCAGGTGAGAACGAGTGGAAATGTCTATAAAATTAATCTCCTGTCCTGAATCGTGTGCGGTATGACTTTGTGTGGTTGGCTATAGAACAGGATGGTATTACCCAGTGACGCTTCGCTCTATCGTCGCACCGCATTGTGAGATGGATTGAATCCTTTTTTGTCTTAGTTAGGTTGGGTAGCACAACTCTCAAGCTATTTATGAAATCCCTTTTGCGCGCCAAGCACCTCTCCTGTTCCCTGCATTTTCACATTTCCTTGTTTTATACTTTTCCAACGGATTACGGATGCAATGCCCATTGGATGGTCGTGCCTTCGGCGAGAGAAATGAGAAACGTTGGATTTGTTTCGCGTTCGTGTACTCTGTTGAAGTAACAAATGAAAGGGTCATTCGGAAAAATTCGATTTAGAAGCGGAAATTTAGCAGTGATTGCATTTACCAATTCATCATAGTACTGTAACTTGTTTTGCGACACAAATATGGAGTTATTGTCAATTGTTGAAGCGTCCATTGAGTCAATGAAATACCCATTACCCATAGATGAGGATAAACAAAGAAGAAATCATATATTCGGCACACTCAAATCCGCCTCTATACATACCAGAATTATTCAAGATTTGAAAAATTTTCCCAAAATTCTTTATTTGTATTAAATATGTTTACATTTAAACTGAAGACACAACCGCTTAAATATGGGCCTTAGAGGTTTGAAGAGAACAGGAACAGCTTTTCCTAGTTTCGAGCCAATTTCTAGGACGCCAGAGTCGTGTCCTCGAAGAAAAACAAAACTCCGGATGGTACTACACCACACGGAGTCTTGTACCATCCGGATAACTTGCCCTTTGTTCAATATATGCGGGGTTCAAGTCCCTCAGATGACAGTAATATTTGAATTTGTGTCGCGGGTGTTGGAATATTAGACAATAGAGATTGTCAAAATCAAGCTTGATTCTGAACAGATCGCCTTACCGTCCACCCTTAGTCCTGGAACGAAGCGATTCTAAAAAGTTCAAGCCGCCCGCCTAAAAGTTCAAGCTTTTCAGTGACCTGGCACAACAGCAACATCGATACTACAAACGGAAACTTAGTAGAGACGGTTTCTTTTTTAGGGAAACCACCACCATTAGTGAAATATCTTTTATAAGCACAACGACTGGTTTAAAACTTGCAAAATATAAATTTTTGCTATTTTGTCTAATAATTTTTTTGGTTTTTGTTTATTTCATACACTACACTTATTTTTTCATACACTCACTCATAACAAATAAAAAGCATCGAGATCTATTAAAATCGATGTTAGACTATGTTAGATGCTAGAGATAACCTTTTCGCCATGCTAATTCAACAACATTCGCTGTGTTCAGGATGGAACCAACGAGGTTGTGTTCGGCGACGACGGCCCAAAGAGTTTTGTTGTAACATTCATTGTTGTTTTGTGATTTTTTTTTAAATTATGCGAAAATCAATCATTCATTATTGGTTAACTGTTCGAAAATGAGTTTTACATGCCGATACACCTCTAAACTGAAAGGTGTTTTATGTTCGAAGGGCCGTTTATATTGTTCGATTTTCTTCTCCTTAGACGTTTGCTCCCCATGACATGCAAGTTGGCACCCGACTGATTTGTGAAGGTATTGAAACTGCCATTACCGATGTGGGTGAAGCCTCGCAGCTTTTTTTATAGAATATTTCTATAATTTCCTGAATCCCATGCAGCCAAAACTACCTTAATATGCCGAACTCATAATGACCTTCTCCCTCGACAGCCGAATCCTGACTTTTGACTCTGTACAAGGCGGAGTGTAAATAATGACATTAAGAAAATCAATGAAACGTCATGTTACAAGGGTTTTATTGTCAATCTCACTATGTTAGATGCAGTTAGGAGAAAATTTTCTCCAAAGAGTGCTTTTGTCTATGATTGTTTCTCTAGTTTTTATGCACCAAGGTAGCCCCCATATGAATAATTTTGTAAATAAGTAATGAAAAAATAACTTCTACAATTCGAGAGGACCATTCAATTTTGTAATTCCCTTCACAGAATGTTGGCTGTGTTGTGCTTCTCATTCCGCTCTATCATATCCATTGGATGCAGGCAATTTCGTTAATGGCCGTGTGGAATTACTCCACCTGGCCTTAATACCTAATTCTAGCGTTTAGTCGTATCCTGACAAGTTAACACCATTCCGAAGCACTTGTTTGCTTAAACTTTCCAACTTCTGCTAAGCAACTCATGGAAACTCATGGCAACACTTTACCAAGCTAATAAAATCGATAAACGAAGTTAAAATAAAACTATTGTTATTGGTTGCCGCATCGTAGGCGTTTCATAAAAAAAGCAAGTGACGGCGTCCGACGACAGTAGATTTCTTTTGGTCGGAAGTTGCGTCAATGAAAACGGTAGAAATAGGACCTACTCACTCCACTGTGCCAATCCAGCAAGTGGACAATCATTTATTCGTTATTCAATTTCTGTCTTTCTATAATGAAATCACATCGCATCCATATTGACTCTGGGAAGGTGTTTTCTATCTCCTGACAATCCATGGCAAACGCCCTCTTATAAGAGTTCCACTTACCGAGTTCCACTTCACTTGCCGGCACTTGAAAATCCTGGTCACAAATTATTAGAAGAAATAGCGACAGGTAAACTTTTTACTGCTTCCGCGAATCTAGTCACTAATTTATAAGGTCCAAATGAAAAAAGCACAATTCATGCACTATGTAACCAAGGATCACCCACTGAGGGATTCAAATGTCAAATTCAATAAACAATTGACAATCAAAGTGGCATGTTGAGTGGACTGTGAAAGTGAATCATTCAGTCGGAAGATTTGCAGATTCCTGGCGCTGAATTCCGCATGGTGTCCAAGAGATACAGGTTTTGGAAATAGATTGGCTCTAGTATTCAATAACGGTTCGCTTTTCTACACCGAACTACCGGTTATAAATAAGGTGAATGGCTCAGATACAAGCATATACTCAAACCAGTACGTGCATGTCTCAATAATGTCACGATAATACAGTTCCGATAGTCCGTACGAAGTAAAGAGCCACTATGTCGGTGGCCTCTTTTATTCGGAGGCCCACTTGCTTGATCATGATAGACCACCATGAAAGAAAATCTTAAATTTAACCGGAGAGCCCAACCATGATTTACGATTTGATTTGGAAGTAAAGATGAACACGAAAAGTTTCCACAATCAATCTACCCATAGAGTGCATAGCATTCCATCAAGAAAATTTACGTTTATTTACAAACAACAAAAGAAACTCGAAACCCGGTTCACATCAGCAGAACTACAGATTTGAATCCGATAACTTTTCTTGTTTAATGACATACTCAGGCAATAGAAATGGCCAAGCCTGGATACATTACAAGGAGAAAGTCTATAAAAACTTAAATGTTAACAAACAAATGTTGATAGCCATTCAATGACATTTATAGCAACCCAAATATACTAATACTCAACAACATCAATACGCTTAATTAATCCAACGCCATAGCGCAACCATTAAAAAGCGCTAAGAATACCCCAAGTAGTAAATCAAACGTGCTTTGCATTATAGAGAGTGTAGAAATCAAACAACGTAGATGCGAGTAGAGAGATCGGGATGGCTAGCATTCTTAGCCTAATTGTTTTAACGCGCATCTCTCCACACCATTGTCCTTATATCCCATCCATGACAAGTTTTGCTTACAAATAATGTATCTATAAAATTAGAGTCGAATACACAATACAATTTGTGCAAATTTTTTCAACTTTTCAATTTATTTGACAAACAGCAAAAGTCGATTAAAGAAATAACAAGTGTGAATGCGAGTAATGACTTAAAATCCTATTGACATGGGTTTCTTATTGTGAGTCCAGGGTCAGCCATCAAATATTCCTAACTATTACTGCAGCTTCTCCATCCACTCAGTGCGATTTCTCTTTCAAAACAGTCCAAAAATATTATTTAGGGTTAAACTACGAGGGCATGGCATTATTGATTTTGAAAAATTTAATACCTTACCTTCGCAGACATGGTTTCAAATACGATATATTTTACCTACCTACATCACCAGCAACTAACGTCGCCTTTACTCAGAAGTTATTTCAGTTGAAATCAACAAGTATATATCCATTCATATTTTGTGGTGAGATTACAGCCGAGATTACACTACTTTGATTAATTCAATTCATCATATTGTACATCATGCACTCGTAATGGATGTCACAAATATTCACTGAATTGTTTTAACTTAGTTCAAATGATTAATAATTTACGATGCTCTGAGTAGGTAATGATAAAATGTACCTTTCGTCGTTTGATTCATTTCTAAATCGTTTGACAAAATGTCGTGCCTGCACAATTGCAGTTTTAGCATTGAACGCAAGGGACGTTAACCAATAAATTCAAATCGACCATTTCCAAATACGACTTTCGAAATAGAACCGTCATTAAGTTAGCAACGATCATCTTCAACCGCCGCATTTGTGTGCCGCAGTTGTGTGCGTGCGAATGTGATTCGAAAACGATTCTCGAAAGAAAGTCAAGCGGCAAACGAGTTCGGTTAACCGCCGTTTGCTATTTGTGCTTAGACGTCGTTCGCTCGTGGAAGTAGTTTGTCGAGGTGTGTTTAGTGTGTTCCAGTTTATTAAATATTTGGACTTGAGCGATTTTAATTTGTGCAGCAATCAGAACTTCCTGATCGATTTTCAAGTGAGTAAATAGATACTTTTACAAATTTTAATCGATATTTCACGCCATCAACTCGGTGTGGTGTTGCACGCAGCAGTAGAAGACGCCGCCAACATGTCCGCGGTGCTATTGCGTGTGAAATTTTTTCACGGATTAACGTAATTTTGCGGCCAAGTACGATACTTGGAAACTGCATTTCTTTGTACGTCGTGAACGATTTCTAGGGAAATATGTACGGAATAATTTTCGTCACGCTTTATTGCGACTGTTTTGAATGGGACCTCTGTAAACATAACCTTAAAACTGGCGTCATTTTGTTCTTGTGGAATTTCACCTGAAAGTACGCCGCCGGATGCGATAATTCTTCCTGTAAACAAAAAAATATGCTCGAAATGCGCTAAACGCATTTCGGCGGAGTTCATTGTTCGCGAAAATCCGGGTTTCGGCGCGGTGTAAGCGACGCCCAAGCTCGCTTGGGTCGTATGGCGTCATGACGAGGCAGCATAGCTTTTCGCGCCTCGTCGAATTCGAGTGTTGGAAGTTGGCGCCTGAGTTGGAATCGCCTTGAATACAACGTGTTTTCTATTGTTTTGCAGGTTTTCTATTGTCAAAGTCAATCGAAGTAATATGTCCGAAAAACCGAAGCGTCCTCTTTCCGCATACATGCTGTGGCTTAGCGAAAACCGCGAGAAGATAAAGAAGGAAAACCCAGGCATCAAAGTGACAGAGATCGCCAAGAAAGGTGGCGAATTATGGCGCGGAATGAAAGATAAGTCGGTAAGTGGCTAAAAATGTTTATATTAATTGTATTATGTAAGCAAGCCGTAATAAAAGCGCGAATTTTTTTTTGACACGATGAATTAACGTGAAAACAGCATCTGCTTCTTACCTATATCTTTTCGGTGGAAATTGCGCTGGAATTTTATTAAACATGTTTTATTCCCTTATCAGGAATGGGAAGCCAAAGCCGCCAAAATCAAGGATGAGTACACCAAAGCTGTGAAGGAATATGAAGCCAATGGCGGAACCGACAGTGGAGCGAAAAAGCGCGGCAAGACATCGAAGAAGCCCGCGAAGAAGAGCAAGAAGAAAGACGAGTCTGACGGTGACGAGGATGAGAGTGATTAGATTTAAACTAATTTTAAAAATCATTTAATAATCGCATAAAACTCTTGACGTGTTACACAACGCCTGAAAATTTTACTACAAATCTCAACTTTTTATAATTTTTTACAAAACGTAAAGTAGACGGTACAAGATATAATACACATTTTTGGAGTATAAGGAGAATACAAACAGCCAGGAAAAACACTTAAACATTTTGTCGCGCTCTTGTAGTCGAGTAAATTGTAATTCCTCCTCTGCATGTGAGAACGCGGCAAACGAACGCTATAATATATGAAAAGGTACATGCCCGTTAAAAATAAACCAACATCTAACTTATGAATATAAACAATAGGAAGAGGGAAATTTGTGTTTATCAGTTTTGAATTTTAATTTAATTGAAATTGTCGCGTAGTACGCGTGTATTTTTGAAATATGTTGTATAAGCGTAAGAAGTTTCCTCCACTTTTTTTTTTTTTTTTTTTTTGTATAAAATAACGAATAAAAGATTGTAATTCAGGGAAAAAATGTATTTTCTCGTGTAGTTAAGGTTTATCCCTCAATGCCCAACGCATTTCTAGACTAATTTCTTAGTTATAAACTGATAGCCCGCCTTAGCATCGCGGACATCTCTTAAAAGAAAAGAAAGTATGCTCATTGTGAAATTTTTTTAGTTGAAATAAAGAATGGAAAGAGTAAAATGCAGTTTGTTCTTCACACACATTGGATTTTTTCTTCTCGTCTCGATTGTGATAAACCGAAGATCTCTGCATTGGCAGGTGATACTCGATCAATAATGTTTGGATATTCTATCAGCGGGTGCATATTCTCAAAACTTTCCCGCTAATAATGTAGATATGATTTATAAAATTCAATGGGAATAAGACTAATGACAATTATTGGATGTAACACGAAAGAAATTACTTCGTAGAACTTTACATTCATTTCTACGGGTCAATCGTATTGATAATAGTTTACCTCGTTTTCTTAACAGACAAACCGGTATCAACATTTATTTCAATAGTATGTTCTCTCCACTACCATCGAATACGAAAATTAAACTTTCGACAAATGCGAGCGTTTTTATTCGGTACAACTGTTGGCTGCTTCTCCCCATTAGTAGCCGTTATCACTCAATAGATTTAACCGATCAGCAATTCATAACATCTGGGTTTGCTTTTAAAAGTGGGATGGTCTTGAGGCTTTCAGAATTCTGGTATCCTGGACAGTATATTAGCAACGTTATGTCTGTTCTTCTAATCTATTCAACCAATCTTTTGAAATTCTCGTAATGTCGGCTGAACGCATTTACCTTTGTATCTATGTCCACGCTTCGTCTGTACTGGTGGTATTTGTTGCTTGGTGGAAGCAGGTGCTAGTTTACAGTCTCGTCATACAACGACTACTGTACCAACTGATACAATAGTGGACTTCTTGAGATTTGGCAGCGTTTCGAATCCCCTGTAAACGACGGAGAACTGTTAATGAATATTATTTCAAAAATAAAAATTGTATATTTCTATTAAAAAGTTATATATTAATAGAAATTGTAGTTTTCTATTAAAAATCACATATAAATGTGATTTTATCGCTATACAGCTGGAGTCAAAAGAGAGTTGAATATTTTATTATATTATACTCGGAAATTGAATACTTTCTTGTAAAAAATTAGAAATATTTTTCATTTATTCTACAAATAAGAGACAGGTACTTCCTGGTTTCCATCCTCAGAGGCATCGATTCGACGAGATTTCTTGCGATGGCATCCAAATTTACATCGCATTCGCTTGTATCTTGTCATCTTTTAGATATTGAACTGATGTCTCCTTTTAATCAATCTATCTTCAAATAATTGGATACGATCTCAATAGGGTCGAGGTACGGTGGTTCAATTGTTTCGAATTGGGGATACTAAACGATTTCCACACGACATAATAGGTGTGCTTCGGTCGTTGTCTTCTTAGTCTTCTACAACCAATCCACATTAGGAACACTGGTTGCCAGATTTTTCAATAGGTATTTTCATCAATTTTCGAATCCATAGGCGAAATTCCCCACACCAGACGCTGACATAGTTAAATGTCAGGCAGTCATTGTTAAAATTACCCCGTGTGTTCATCATCTAAATTCGACTTTTTCCTCACAGTAATTTGAATATTTTTGTACAGTTTCTGCAAAATATGCTGTTTGCTTCCTAAGCCTCTGCCATTTAGACCGCTAATCAGCCAAAATATACTAGCTCTTGCTGGTTTTTCAAGGTCTCTTGTTATATTTTCAGCAATGTTCGCAGTACTCAATGTTGGATTTTTATAATTTTTTAACAATTTCACGCTATTCGCAGTCATTTAATTTTTTCGCTCGTCCTGATCCTTCAATTTTGTTTGCAACACAAACTTTTGCACTGATCAACGATCTTTTAAACTGCATTGTGACGCCTTTAAACGATTTCTTCACCTTTTCCTTCTTTAAAATCTTATGTTAGTTTTCTTGTGTCCACCGATGTTTCGGTTCTCACTACTTTAACACTTTCAAAATTGATATCCCCGCAGTTTTTGAAATTGCATTTTTTGACTCGGTTTTCAGCATTTCTTTACTATTTTTTTTTCTTTTTGTTTTATTTTTATTCTTTATTCAAAACGAACTGAAATGTACAAGCTATCTGGCTGGTATACTAACCAATTTGTATTAGAAAGGATGCTTAGACGCATGGTATAAACAGGATGAATTTCGATCTTCATCCAACATAAGGTGAGTTCTCACAAAATGGCTTCCCGGTAAGCGAATTACGAATGGTCAAATACATTTTAAGTAGTGAGAAATAATAGTGTTTCGGTTAAAATGGACGTCTAAATTTCACGGTCTTTTAATTAGCTTGAGATTTTGCTGAAGCAATACCGCATAACGAATTTCTACTAACTTATCAATTACCTGCAAGTCAAAGCCCCCTCCCCCTACTCAACGCCTACAGGCGTTCAACTCTTTTAATTCGAAACACACACAATTTCTCAAACTGGTCTATATTTAAAACTATCATTAATGGTCATACAATAGAATGTGTATAATTTACAAATGAGAAATGATCCTCAACAATCAACACTCAGAAATTAAACGCCTTATTAACAGAATGAGTTATTGGTGAAACGCAATTAATCTCCGTTCAAACATAAATATCAGATTAAATATCTATGAATAATTTTTGTATTTCTTGTTAGTGCGCCATAAAAATTAATGCAAATAAAAAAAAAACTCCTAGAGCGTTTTCCGGATCCGTCCTTTATTTGGTATTTCCTTTCTTTCTTAGCTGCAAGCACAAACTGCGATTTAACTGCGTTGAAAAGTGGGAATCGAGAAATACCAGTTGGCCATCTCAACTTAAGAAACATTCATTTTTCCTTCATACATTGAAACAAAACAAAGAAAACATACCATTTGTTTGTTGTTTTTTCTCTCTTTCTTTTCACTCTTATTCCTTAAAACTTTTTGTAACTTACAAAAAATTTGTGTTTTCTTTAATATTATTTGTTGTGGTTTTATACTTTGTTCACATTTAAACTAAATCGTAAGACCATTAAAATATTGAATATTTCCTTTTGTTTACTTAAATTTGTCAAAAATTTACTCCGTTTCCACAAGTGGAAGCGAACTTTCCGTTCTTGGCAATTCTGCAGATAGTTTTGCATTTGCAAACTAAAATCTACAGTTGTGTACTTTTCAATTTTTTGTTTGGTTTGAAAAATTAAAAAAGAATTCACAAAAAATAAAACTGAAAATTACAAGTAGTTAAAATACAGTAAAACTTATTTTATAATTTTTTAATCGCTTCCATCGCCACCAGATTCATCGTCGGAATCATCTTTCCTCTTGGCTTTCTTGGCAGGCTTCTTAGATATCTTCGATCGCTTCTTGTTGGATCCGACATCGGTGCCACCATTCGCCTCATACTCCTTCACAGCTTTTGTGTATTCCTCCTTCATTTTGGCCGCTTTCTGTTCCCATTCCTATGAAAGGTGAAGACAAAACAATATCGGGTGTTGGTTAAGCGCGGTCTTTAATTGGAAGCAGACTTGAAATATAAGCAAAATATACTCACCGACTTATCCTTCATGCCACGCCATAATTCGCCACCTTTCTTTGCTATTTCCGTCACTTTGATGCCAGGATTCTCCTTTTTGATTTGCTCTCGAGTTTCGTTCAACCACAACATATAAGCGGATAGAGGTCTCTTTGGCTTATCACCCATTTTTAGTTCTTTCAACGTTTAACGATTTCAATGAACAAAGACTGAAAAAAATATATCTAGCTTAATGATAGTATTGCCATCAAGTTGCACAAAGGATCAAACGACCACAATTTCTTATGACTTCTTAAGAAAGGGCCAAGCATTCATTTGGACCTGTGAATTGTAGTGAGTCAGAAGGCTTAAAAGGAAACCGTTACGCTCGTTGAATACAAACAGTTTCAGCCGTAAAGGAGCAGGCAGTACGGTAGCGTGGAACACTCATCCGCCGTCGCCATCGGCCACTCGCCTATTGATTTCTTATCATTAGCCAAGCAATCGAGCAATTCAATTCAGCCCAGGCATTGTTGCTTTCAATATTTAGCCCCGAGAAACCAACACATGAAAAACCGTTAATTATAATAAACATTCAAAAGGGGATGAGCCACTGCACTTGCGTTCGTCGCATTCGTACTTGTAGCTTTCGCCACATTGTGGCACTTTGAAGCTATCACCGTGCCGAGTGGTGGCCTCGCGTCAGTCACAGTGCCCAAGCCACGGGTGAAAGGATCTCCAAAATTACGTATTCCAAGTTGCCTATACCCAACCAGCTATCAACTACCCCATTGCCACCAATCGGAATATCTCCCACCCCATATCCATTCTGTAGCCCGTCGCCTGACTTACCACTATAAAGTACACGACGACGCTCTACGCTTGCCTCCTGCTGTCGACCAACATATTTTCGTGCAGACAAGGTGAAAGGGAGAAATAATTAGACGCACAAACACCCCCCAACGACCGACGCATAAAGTGGAGCAGATTGCGCGCCCATCAAGCGTACGATGAACGGTGAACCAAGTGTACGTGGAAGTGAAGACAGGCCTGTCGATTATTTGGTTGTCGCTCCGTTGTCCACTTGATACCACCACCGGAACGTCGACTCGTGTCGAATTATCAGTGATGGAGTTGCCATTTTAACTAAGCGGAGGACCACTTACTCACGTATGATAAATTTATGGACAACTATTTAGGGTTGCAAATCAAATCGAAAAGTCAAGGATATGAGAAATACTGGAAAATGTGAAATACCACCAAAAAATTCATGATTCATTCATTCGAAGGAAAAATCATCGCTACTTTCGAATGGAAAAAACTCAGACTCAATACTTGGTGCTATGCAAAGAAGAAATGTTTTGTCAAGGATATCTTCTGTTCTGTAGAATATCCCACAAATAGTCGCCACAATGTTTCCCGCGGATTGAGACCATATATATAGTCGTTATCCCTGTCCTCGACTACTCCCAACTTTTCCTTTTCAACGAATTTTTAAATCTTTCTTATACGTCTTTCGGTTAACAATTTTGAATTGATTTTTAGTTTTTCTAATGTTTCAGAACAACTTCAGAACTATGCGGATTATTAAGTAAATATTCTTTAAATTTGGCAGGAAGTTTCATTAAATACTTTCTAATTTATTTATATATTAAGTTTATTTATTACGTACTCCAAAACATGGGAAGATACAAACTAAAAACATTCCAGAGAAGAATCACTAATGAACAGACAAGCTTTCATTCTTACGTAATCTTCACGCGGCTAAATCTACTGTACAATTCAGCATCTAGAGTCTATTCATTATCTACGTTTCATCGTCCTTTAAATTTCCTTATTTTTAATATAAATCTTTCTATTTAAATACGAACCAGGGTAAGGGAAAAAGAAAGTTGTGAAAAATTCTAGAAAATTTAATTAATTAGTTATAAAAACTTTAATTTTAAATTCTCTTCAAAATATTACCCAAACAAGGTGAGAAAATCTTATATGTGAAACCCAATATATGTTTTTGGTAAAGGAGGACCGGAAAATTTTGTTTGATTTGCGCTTTTTCCGTACAACATTCTTAAGCTTGTGTAAGTCCCTAAGCTAAACGAATTTTGATGAATTTTCAGTATGTTTTCCCCCTCATCTAGCCTCATTAATATGACAGGACAAACCATTTTGGCGCGAACTAGAAATTCTAAGTTTTGCTTATTTACCTTGAATGTACTTTTATTCTGTTTAAATAATTGGTTGCAATTAGGATAACAACGATCCGAATTTTGTGCACGGCGATATGCATTATAGGAATTTTCTTTTTTCTATTTTTGCAACTGTCGATACTTGTTACAATTAATTCTATCGTCCAGAATCACTCGCGCAACAGAAGGAATATACCAATACTATCCAAATTCAAAGTAAATCTACTTTTATTTTTTTCGAAACAAAAATGGTAATCATTCACTTTACTTTGCAATTCGAAAAACTTTCTGCGATTGTTGAATGTGAACTATATATCATGTTTGAATGGTTGGTATCAAACTTTATCTCTGCATTTATCAAAACAAGCTTGTAACATTTCAAGGCCTATTTTAGGTGCAATCATGAAATTTCAGATTATACAACATACGTAGTTGAGTATCGGCTAATCGTAGTGTGGAAAGATTTTACGAGATACTTCAGTGAAATGAAAATATTCGAAACCCCAGCAATTTAATTGTAATCTCATGAAGAAAACTCCATTTAAAAAAACATGCGTTTGCTTTGAAAATCTCCCAACAAATCTTCTAACCCCAAGGAATGAAATCAAATGGCAGTAATAACGCTGGAAACGTCCACTGTAAATTTTTTCATTCGGCTTTTGTTTTCAATGTTTCCAAGGCGGCAGCCCGTTGGCCCCAAAATCCAAACAGAGTACAACGAACGCGCCCACTGTGTGAAAATCATACACGAGCCAGCTAAAGCGAGCGATAGCTTCCACCGCCGCCATACAAAATCCACTGGCTCACACATTCCCACGATACAAGACGTACGACGCGCGACAACGGCACCGCCATGCATTCACCAAGTCACATCAGCACTTTACATGAGCAGCGTCCGTTGCGCTGCGCGTCATTCCTCCCGCCCTGCCGTTCCCCTCACATTCCTATCGACCGACTTCCAACAAAATGTCTTCTACTCATTTCGACTGCCAGCCAATTTTCAAGTCGTGCGACATTTTGGCGCGAACTTGCCGATTTTCTAAAAATTCTTCTACGCGCCACGAGCTGAGTATGCCAGTTTGTTCGCAAAATTATTTGCGAATTTTCATAGAAGACCGTTTCGCAATTGCACGCCAACTCGCCGAGAAATCCGAATTTCCATTTTTGCCTCCATACGGTACTCAAGTGATGCTTGCCCAAAGCCATTTTTATATGAAAATTTCTTCGACGGCGGCGAATTTGTGATGACGAAAACACTGCCGAGACGTAATTACCATCCAGATCAATCGCGAAAATAGCTATTTAGCTTTGCAGATTTAGCGATTTCTCAAACATTTCCTATTTCGTCGGATTTTCCGCCATCCCGCGAATATACTGGCTAATACCAGGCGCCATAGAAATTGTTCGAAGAAAACGCGAAAGAAACCCACGCCAAAATGGGTCGATGAAATCGTAAAATTTATATAATAAATGGCCCCCGATTTCGGTGCAGCGGTTAAAATAAAATACTACAACTATGCTCGGATCGATCCTAGAAGATGGGTTTTTACTCACCTGAAGAAATTTCCCTCGTAATTCCACCGCGAAAATCGACACGAAAAATTTCACTGAATTTTCTTGTACTGCACTGCACGGGCAAAGAATTACCAAGCGAACGAGCTATAACGTACGAGTTGCGACGACCAATTCACTCCACTCAATATCGCATACGAGTACAAGTCCACGGGCACGAGCTCCGACCAACGAGATACACGCCGAGCACCGTCGTCGGTTCAGCGCTCGAATATACAATTCGAAACGAAGTTGATAGAGGCGCGCGACGCGCGGAACGGTGGCCACAGGCTGGTACTAGGAAGCGAAGGCGAGTACGTTGCTTGTGTCGTCGATGCTGCAACGCCAGCAACCTGCGACGGACGTCTACGTGTCCAAGTACGAACTGTACACTTCGTTTTGAAATGGTTTCTTACCGAACAAATTTTCCAGTGAATTTTGAACAAAAATTTTTTTCAGTCTCACGACTTTTTCGCTGAAAAATTCTCTTCAGCATCCGAAGCAGAACATGATCTGGAATCAGTTGGATTTTTTTAAAGCTTTTCCCACTCCCGTGTCCATGACAAAAATTCGCCAAAGTGGAGGGAATCAGTTCTGGCTAAGAATTTTGTTATGGGAAATCTTCATATAAGATTGTTTGCTAAAGCGGAATAGCGTGCGTTGTTTTCATTGATCATATAACGGAAGACTTCGGTAACAAACAATAACAATATGACATGTGCATATTCTGACCAGAGTGCGGAGGTGGTTTACAAGGAATTGGAACGCAACACAGGAGGAATGCGATTTACAAATAATCCAAACATATATAACTGAAATAGTGTAATGTTCTAAGCCCATTTTCTGATGGTTTTAAACTTATCATCTTGATGGTTCTAGTAAGTTCAAAAACTCCACAAATCTCCGACACCAGTTTCTTTATGATCGAGAATTAAAATATTGTTCGCGAAACATTGCGGGTAAAGTAGGAATCCAGAAATAATAGAATAATAATATACGCAGAAGATTGCTTCGATCTTCTCAAAAAAAAAATCCTGAAAGTAAAGCATGAACCTTCCTTTCAAAACATTGTGTTATTTTGAACGAAATTAATTCATCCTCTAACCCTTAAAATTCCTCTAATTCCCTACAGTACATCTTCACATTTTGCAAAGTTACCTGCGACCAGGACAACTATTTACGATACTTAATAAACTACTGACGCATGTCAAATGTATATTGGATAAAGAGTAGCCATCTTCAGCATTGTAGCAACGCAAATCTCCAAATTTCCATGTGCGGCAGGAAATGTTTGTAAGGACAAACAACGAACTAAGGTAGAAGTGCAGTGGCAGACACATTTTTATTTATGCGCACAGCAAGTGTCAGTAAATCTTCACAGTTACAAGTAATACTCTGGACAAAACTTTTACATTTCAACCAAAAAAATATTTCTGCAACAGGATAAATCCCTGGGCTGAATAATTAAACCAATTATTGAAAAATATTGAAAGTTTCGACGTACAGCGAATAAAATCCTTACTGATTTATTTTCGAAACGCCTTCCTATCATTCTCTGTTAATATTCGTGCTTTTTCCTAACAAATTAGCTTGCAGGATTTGCAATCTTCAGGCACGCAGAATGAAAATTAGTTGTCCAAAATAAACTGTAGAAATTGACAAAAATACATCGCTGAAAACCGCAGCTTAACACTAGAAACTAATTTGAAGAACGTTATGGAGTCTCCTTAAAAATTCCAAGCATCTTCTTAATCCAGTACACGACTTGAGAAAATTCAAGTAAATATATATCTTAAAGAGACATCCATCTGCGATTTTGAGACAGAACGTTGCGCATTAAAATGAAGAAAAAGAACGTACATAGTGAGCATAATTACCCGAATGAAACTTGAAATCAAAGAGGTCACACTGCAGGTGTCAGATGATGCAGACATAAAATGACAGCTATTTAACTGGATATCTGTCTTGTGGGTATAATGCCGCTGTTTTCATGGACGTTAATCACATCTCCCTGCCCTTGAATTCACATTGGGGCAAATAGGCTCAACTTAATTGTGGCTATCTGAATACCTGGATACGGCTGAATACAGTGGTTGCGGGCAAAAAATCACCAGAACCTTCAATATATATCTTCAAAGTCCCTTCCTTCTTACTCTGACACAAAATTGAATAAAATTGAAGTTGAGACTAAACATAACATCGATGCATTTCAAAGTTTTAAATAAATATTAAATAATAAATATTGGTGCAAGGTACGAACAACCGATTCATGTTGAATGATTGCGAAAGCGAGATAGGAGTAACAAATATCCTTGGGAGAACATTTTTTTTTTCAAAAAACTCAAAAAAAAAGCCAGGTCCTCTAAAAACTAAAAACAAAGCAGGTCATCAAAAAACTAAAAACAAAGTAGATTATGATAGATCTTAATCTTAAATTAAAAAAAAAAACCGTTACGAAATTGATATATATTTTTTATAGCCCAAAATAAAGAATTCATTAGTTCAGAACAGTATAATGTTGTCATTATCCCTTTCGTCGCTGAAGTTTTTCTTCTATCCTTGGCCAACGATCTTTACAATATGCTTAAATGTACAGTTACCGGGAATGGACAAAGGAATTATTAAAATCTTCATCAAGTTGTAAAGTAGTTGAGATAGTCTAAATGCAAAAAAATATATATATGGCTCAATACTCATAAGTAGGAGTAAACTCGCTAGATTCTAAGTCATCCCATCTGCCAGGAAATCATACGCTACGGCAAAGACAGTAGTCTCAAGATTCAGAAAATTATAATTTTATTAATAAGGTCCTAATAGGATTTCGCCTGCAATTCAGTCAGCCAAACTGGGCCTGAAGAAATCCATAAGATCTGAATCGCATACCCATACTGGATTTAAAGAAAGAAGAGAACGCTTTTTTCTCATCTGTTTTCGCTGCCAATTGTCCTACATGTTGCACACACTACAGTTCAACGCGTGGCCTACCTATCAAATCGGTATGATGTGATATTGAAATAACTTAGTTTTTATTCTTTGTAAAGCATTTCATATGGCAAGTTGAAAAGCAAATTTTTAATATTATGCAACATTATATTGGTAAGCGCCAGTGGCTTCCTACCTAAAATTGCTTTCATTTGAAAAAAAAACCATCAATTATAAACTCGGTAGATTTTCGATATATTCTTTATAATTCAAACCTCCCTATTGCGATCAAATAAAGTTCGAAGGATTTACATTCCTGTAGATTTTCTCTGGATCAGTACAAATGTGGTGAATTTAAATTATGGAAATTTATCTTTGCAGCTTAAACTACCAGCTTAACTAACGTTCTGCGAAATAATTTCTCTCCAAACTCCAAAGACCCACTCAAATAGAATGTCTATAATATAATTTTTACTATGCTGCATAATTATTTCGGGTGTGATCCTGCTAGAAAAAGTTCCGCCCAGATGCTATTCCATTACAATAACGAACTTGCATGCTGGCTCGTAGAATAACACTTAGCTGCACTATACTCAACACTTCATTTGCAACCTACAGCCAGTACAAGAACAAAAAATCGACAAAAATCTAACCCACAAAAAAATTGGCGCGTCCCATCGTTAGCACACATCAGCAAAAACATCTTTCAAGATGTATTAAACTAAACGCATTTAATGCACGGATGGAAAAGTATCTCCGCGGTGGTAGCAGCGTATCTACTGCACAGCTTCCGTATTGACGCGATGCGATGAAAGCCATTCGAGTTGTTAGCGGCCCGGTGATGAGTGGCTGCTGTACGGAGGTTTGTACGTGGAAAAACGAATCGTCCATGTAAGCAGTGCCGATAGATATGAATGGCTGGATGGGGCAGTAAACCTATTATTGATTTCTCGAAATTTTAGCTTACGTTAGATATATTTGCCTATCATGTGAACATTTTCACTATTAACAACTAAATTCGCTATTAATCGAGTCTGCCATCATTGGAGCCGCAATTACGTATTGGTAACAAATTCCTCACCGAGGCGAGCTATTATCAACATCGTTGAAAAAATTTTGGTTCTTTTCGGGCTACGAACTGTTGTCGAACGAATCAAATTCTCCGGCCAACCTGGGTAATATTTGGACGTTTAGCATCGCAGTCAAGGTTCTGTGTAATTGTTCGGTGTACACTACGTGTCAAAATACAGCAAGTATAATTTGTTTGCGATTGTCGGAAAAAGCTGATGTCCGAAATTCGTCTTAGTAATGGAACACTCATATGATGTCAAAGTAAAAAAAAAAATATTGAATTCAATGTTATGACTTTTAAATATAAAATTTGTTTTAATATTCCCTCACGTTTTACACGTTATTTGTCTATTTTTCTTAAACTATATTTGACTAAGCTCAAATAGAATTGTAAAAACCTATTCGTTATTTTCCGTATAAATTGCGCGTTCTATTTTAGAATGAACCCTGGAGCGCAAGATCACTGATCGGGTAAATTTACCTTTCTGCAATCGAAGTTCCTATGAAAAACTTCCTAAAATTTCATTTTTAATTGTATTTTTGATACTTTGCAAATTTTTCAAAAATGCTTTTGGCTCGTTATCATGAGCATAGCATGCTACGCAAGATCGGTCAGTTTTTCGTAGCAAGTGTCATAACTGTTTAGGGGACTTAATACGATATTCTTTATTGGCTCCTTAACCATATCATCTTTATGGGAGGGCATAAGTCTCAATCGTTGATTCGTCATATCAATAGTAGTTTGCTTTGCACCATAGCATAACTACTATTAGGCGTTAGCACTTAGAAGAGATTTTTACAAAAACGGTTTCTTATCGGTTAGGGACTATATGAGTGGATGAATTTTCTATTTGAAAGCAAAATCGCGGAGAGCCGTGCAGTCGAGTATTACACTTGAAAATGTAAAAACGGAGAGCATACAGCAGCCATCCTAAGATAAGCAAATGCATAACGAAGCAAGCGGAAACAAATTGCAACTCACAAAACGACGCAAACTCAAAGAAATGGACAAACACGAGTATACCACAACTTCTATGCTTTTCACAAACCGCTGAAAAGTCGGGCCATTTCCACTCCATCGCTAGATAGCAAGTATATACGCTTAGTAAACAAAGTGAAACTCTTAAGAGTAACGTAGTAAATGAATTTGGATTCACCAAAAGTCGCGAGGAGTCGAACTACCGCGTTTTTCACAATGAAAAGACAAGAATACAAGATACCAGTAACCACCTACAGGACAGTGATATGGTACTACAAAAAACCTACAGTGGGTCACAGCTTATTTTATGCAGTAGCTAATTTTCATTTTCATACGGCATATTTTTCAAACGAAAAAGTTTTATAATGAAAAACCAAAGTAGAATGGTAATCACAGTTTCATAGAATATGAAACGAACACCGACCAAAAAAAAAAAAAAATGCGTCACTCGCTGTTAAAATTCGAAGAAAAACAAATAAGCATCGAAATTACATGTCACAGCTTATTTTATGCAGTCGCTAAGAGCTACCGATTTTTCACTCTGCCATTCAGTTCTGAAAGCATTTTTCGTGTGTCTTCCTTGATAATAGTCTTTTAGTTGCCTTGTTGTTGTCTGAAGTGTGATTTTGTTATTGAAAAGGTTATCACGAATAGAATACAAAATGGGTCTTCGTACGACAATACAACAGAGGGAGTTGGTCATAAACCATTTAAAAAACGGCGAATCACAGCGGAAAATTGCTTCTATGGTAAATATGAACTCATGTACTGTCCAAAAAATTATTGAGCATTTCCTGCACGAGAACCGAGTGCATGCTAAAGGAAGAAAAGCACCAAATAAAATTTTCAATGAAGCTGATGAGCGATACATTGTACGGAAAATTAGGGCTAATCCTGGACTCTCCGCGGTAAAACTGACCACCGAAGTGAAGGAAAGCCTTGGCAAAAAGTGTAGTGTGGAAACTGTTCGCCGAGTACTGCGGGAATCATGGTCAAGTTGTCCGGAAAAAACCATTTATCAATCTTAAAAATAAGCTCAGTCGATTAAACTTTGTTAAAGAGTACCTTGGTAAGAGCCAGGAGTTCTGCAATTCAGTCATCTTTGCCGATGAATCAAAATTTAATCTATTTGGCTCAGATGGCATGTCTTACGTATGGAGAAAGCCAAATACAGAGTACAATCAAGAAAACCTAAAGCCAACTGTTAAGCATGGTGGAGGAAGTGTTATGGTATGGGGCTGTATGTCGGCTTCCGGTCCAGGACAGCTGGCTTTTATTGAAACAACAATGGACAAGCACATGTATCTTCAGATTCTTAAAGATAATTTGTTGCAAAGTGCGGAAAATTTGGGTATTCGGTGCAATTTTCAATTCTACCAAGCCAATGACCCAAAACATAAATCGGGTATTGTTCAGTCATGGCTAATATACAACTGTCCCCATTTAATGACGCCACCAGCACAATCACCAGACATGAATGTTATTGAAAATTTATGGGCAATATTGGAAGAAAATATTAGGAAACATGCAATTTCCAACAAGAATGATCTGAAACGGGCTTTGGAGTTTGAATGGAGTAAAATATCACCAGATGTTAGCCGTAAATTAGTTCATTCAATGCCAAATCGTCTTAAAGCTGTTGTGGACCAAAAGTGGTATCACAAAAAATTTTAAAATCTAGATAATTTGTACGTATTTTTACATTTTTTTAATATTATCAGTAACTGCATAAAATTAGCTGTGAGATGGAATTTTGATGTTTTTGGAAGTATTTTGATCTTTACCTTGTAAATAATAAAAATTGCGTAAATTTTAAGTTTATATTCTTTCCAGTTTCGTAGTTACAGAGTCTCATTACTTAAAGTATGAACCGCATAAAATAAGCTGTGACCCACTGTATATGCCATTAGCAGATCCCATCAAAGTCACAAACTAAAAGAATTATTTGCAATGGAAACAGTCAGAACGAGTATTACGCGGGAATCGTCTTGGGTTCGTTCATTGGAGGAAGTTGAAAAAATATACCTTTGATTTATTTACTTTTATTTTCAACGAAAACTCCCACCCTGCTAGCTTCTATGATCATTGGTTGTGCATCATTGCACCAAGAACGTGCTAAGAACAACACATCCTAAGAAAGGCTGCGTTGAACATTGGTTTTCTGTAAAATTGGGTTTTTGAGTTAGTTGAATTTTTGAATATTTACGTATTGCATCTTTCACTTATACGTAAAATATTTACACAGAATGAAATAGTGTTGCCTCTGTTTTTAAATCGCTGAACAATTGAATATCCTTTTGAATATTTATAATTCTGCTTTTCTTATCTCTTATATCAAACAGTAATCAGTGCGGGTAAAAAATGATCACCGAGACTTTTTGTCAGACTCTCCAGTATTATGAAACTCCGAATATTATTTTCATC
Source organism: Stratiomys singularior (assembly GCA_954870665.1). Taxonomy (NCBI): domain Eukaryota; kingdom Metazoa; phylum Arthropoda; class Insecta; order Diptera; family Stratiomyidae; genus Stratiomys; species Stratiomys singularior. The sequence goes on along the minus strand of OX940881.1, from coordinate 2,282,584 downwards.
GTTTGATTTTGTACTTTGTAGCCCCTTCCCGTGCACTAAACGTGACCTTCGAACGTGTACCGCAGAAAACCACGCACACTCGGTTCTATTTCCCGCCAAATTTCCAAAAATTTCTAGTGCCGCATCAACATGACGCAGCACCATATAATTTGATCAAATGCATCTTGTCCTTTATATATACCTACATTCATATATAGAAGTGACCTACTGACAAGATACCAACGAAAATATCCTGAACTAAAACAAGCTGCCACACTCAAATATAGGACAAGATACAACAGCAGAAGTAAATCCTATGGCTACGAACGTTCAACACACATACTGGCGTGCATCTTGGTTGATACAACTGCGCTCGGGGTGGTTAAAGGCTTGGAAAAATTGTTTTGTCGCTGAAGGACAACGAACCGTTTGTTGTTCCCTGAAGGACATGGGAAACATTTTGTGAATATTTTCCCTTCTATTGTACGCAACATAAATCGAAACCGAAAGTGGTTCATGAAAGGGATGAAGGAAGTCGAAATGGTAGCCTCTGCGATAAAACATAAGCACACTTCGGTAGTGGAATCGAAACTGTACCGAACTTCAACGAACTTACCTCCTGGGTAACGTGGGTAATATTTATACTAACATGGGTACGATGCATGTATATGCAGTTATGATCAATGCTTGAGTTATTCGTTGAAAATGCCTACAGACTGCCTCTGCATTTTGTGTTCTTACATATTAGCTATATTACGCGTATATGCGTTGTTGCTGGCGAGTGTATAGACTGATGAATAAAAACAACCAGGAAAATGCAAGGCATTCAAATTTTAACGTACTCAAAAGGGTCCTACAGGGCATATGGTCCTTTTTATATAAAGTGTAAGAAAAATTGGCGGCACTAATAAACTATGTACTCAATTACTATTAGAGAATTTATTACGCTGATACTGTCAAATAATTAAAATAAAAGAACATTTAATAAAGTGTTTGTAGAATATTCTAGAGATTCGCTTCCGAGGTTAATAGTTATTCAAATAAAATGAAGATTATATTTTTGTTTTAAGCCAACAAAACTTTCTTTTAAAAATAGTATGGATTCGATTATTTTAGTACTGCTGAAGAATGGAATTGCCGGTTGCCAATGGAAAGCTGGTGACAGTGATTTCTAATGTGTGTTTTAATTATGTTTTAGAACTAGTCATAGAAAATTCTTATTAGTCTAGATAGATAGACAAATAGGGATTAGTTGCATATATTTAAGCGTTATCCCCTCGGAGAGTATTCAATTACTCTCACAGCCAAAGTTATGATGTCCCTTTCGGTCACAATTTGAACGTTGTCTTATATCATACGATAAATTAGTCAAGTTTCAACCAAATTGAAGGTTGCGAGGGCCAATATAGTGTCAAGGATTAAAAGGCTCTAACCGCATTCTTCTCTGTGTTAACCGCTGTGGCTTAGAAAACTTTTTATGCTATGTTTTTTATGTTATGTCTTAAATTAATCTTTCTACTCTGCAATCACAGGAAAATCTCAAAACTTTATTGCTGAGGAAACGCATTATTGGAACGTGAGCACAAATATGAGGAAAGCAATCATAATGGATAATTTCAATATCAATACACACAATATATCTTTCTTTAATTAACCTTAGAACTTTAGGAGTACCAAAAATAGTACAAACTAATTGCATGTAACGCACTATCACCTGACTGAATAGCCAATTTTCAAAGACCAGATTGTTTTGTTTAGAAAAACATGGAACATAGAAAAAAGTAAATATTCTTCTTTGATATTAGTTTGATTTTACATATTATGCATATGAAAAATTGACGATTTGCGTTTAGAAATAATTTTAGGCAATTCACAAGCAAAAATTCATACACAGCCGGTTCTTATTTTTAAGACAGATTATAGCCTTCTAGTACTTTCTCATGATCTTGTGAACCAATGAAAGGAAACATCAGTAAGAGTACAGAATTTTCAACCAAGTGTTCGTTCACCGTTACGGGAATGATCATGAAGATGAACAACTCGACAACTTACTCCTCGGTGAAGACAGAAACATTATGTATAACAATTGGCACGGTTCGTGATATACTTTCCTATCGTGTACGGTGTCAGTTGATAGTGAAAAAAGGAATGTTGAATTCAACGAATTCAATGAAAACAATGATGAAATTTGTGATTGCAACTACTATAACGTTAATAAAGGAACAAAAAAGGCAAAAAATAAACAAACCTAATCCTCGGGTCCTCTTTTAAAGGTAAATAAATGATAATAATAATTAGTATCTCTACTCAAACTAAATAAAACTTTACAGTCTGGATTCTTTCTCCAGCGTAATAAGAAAGTTATTGACCTGTAGTTGCAGTTGCGTGTTTAGACGAAACTTGACCGAATTAACAAATGGAACGTTAAGATCCCATATTCCAGAAGTTAATGCTCCAAAGTATGTTATAACACGTTAGGATGTGGTTGTTATTAAGGTCACAGTTGCGAGTACATTACAGTTCCATGCTTAATTCAAAAATCAAAAGAAAAAAAAATTCCTAGTGTCTTATTTTTATTTACGATTTAATTACGACTTGTACATGGCTACTTACTTAATAGATATAAAATTATAACATTTTTTTCAAAGCCTTTACTAACATGTGGCGAAAATATGCTTTCAGGAATGAGGCAAATCAAGAGTTCTATTACATCTTAACATTATCAAATTATTCGTCTCCACTTTCTTCTCCCTTGCTAGACTCCTCCTCATCTTCTTCCTCTTCTTTTTCACTGTCTGCATCTGATTCGCCTTCAGCGCTTTTCTTTTTTTCTTTTGAATCCTATCGAAGAAAATATTGCCATGATTATTTAAATTAATTATTTATTCCAATTATTCTTGCCAGCCTAGTAAAAAACTAACCTTCTTCGACTTTTTCTTTTCCCCTCCTGATTCTGATGAAGAGCTATCATCTTCAGAAATATATTCTTTACTCTTGTAACCCGTTCCGGACATTGCTGAAGATTTCTTAGTTGGAGATTCCTTTTTGCGTTTCTTAGAAACTGTTCCTCCTTCATCATCACTTGCTTTCTTAGTTGCTCCGCCACTTTCCTTGTATGCCTTCATCGCTTCCACATATTTCTCTTTCTCTTTACTTGCTTTCTTTTCCCATTCTGATTTGTCAACATCTTTCCACATTTCGCCGGCCTTTTTAGCAATCTCTGTTATCTTCAGATTTGGATTATCCTTTTTAATATTTTCTCGATTTTCATTCAACCATAGCATGAAGGCGGTGGGCGCCCGTTTGGGCTTGTTGGAATCTTTTTCTTTCTTTTTTGTTTTCCTTGGAGCCTGCAAGCACAGAAAATTATAGTAAAAGGTTTAAAATTATCAAGATCTAGTTGACTCACCGATGCCTTCTTTTCCTTTTTCTCTTTCTTCTTTTCCTTCTTTTCTTTTTTCTTCTGTTTCTCTTCATCATCAGATCCTTCGCCACTTTCGTCAGATGATTCTGTTTCAACATTACTATCATATTCCTCAGCTACATCAGATTCAACTTCGTTGGGTTTGAAATCTTCATCGGTAGATTCTTCCTCGGAACCTTCATCAACATCCGAATCACGTTCCTCGGCTTCCGCTTTAACACGAGCCAAGTATGCATCGGGCTCATTTTCATTATCGGAGTCTCCGAAGTCTTCTTCATAAGTTGCTTTATCATTTTTGCCTCTGTTTTTAACGTGCAATTTCTTTGAAACTATGAAATCATATAGTTTTTTATATTCCTCCTTTTCTATGCTACTGAATGTGTGTACTGTTCCTGATTTCAGTTCAATTTCAAAGTCGAAACTTCGCGTGGATCCACCACTACGAGCGAAATTCACGGCGGCTATTTCTTCGAAGCGTATATGAATAGATGGCTTGTGCACATAGATGAAACCGCGTTCCAATGGGTACAAGTATCCTGCAGCAGCTTTATAAGAGCACCCAATGGCCGGGGTTTGCGAATGACTGAAACATAATTTAGTATACCATTAATAAATACCAGGCAAATAGTTTGACATCTTCTAAGCCCGTTTTACAAATTCATTCTACTTACCCTACAAAACTACCAGGTCCTGTTAGTTTTCGGTTTACTAAAACCTTCATAATTTTTCCAAGAACTTCATACACCGGTCCAGATAATTCCTTTGTCAACTTGCTCTCGTACTTTTCTTTCAATTCCTCCTCCGAGAAGGGCAATTCAATACTAGTATCCTCATCATTACCGAACAAGAAAACTAGATAATGATATCGGGTTTGACCCTGTTTTATTGGCGGATCAAGCGATAGAACGAAAAACATTTGACGGTTGTCCTTGTGTGGCAGCAGGAACAAACGTAACACTGTCGACATTGGAATCTTGTAGTCAAACGTCTTGCCGTGCAATTGAAAGAATGTTTGGAATATTTTGATATCGTAACGACCACGAGGAGTAAGACATTGAATCTCACGAAAGATTGCAATCGCATCGCCAGATACTGAGATCACAGATGCCTTATTTATCACGTTGGAATAGAAAGCATCCACTGGATCAGTATCACTCGACTCTGTCGATGGTATATGGAAACGCATTTCCATCAAGCCAACGGGAGCATCGTCGTTCTGATGAAATTCGAGTGTGACTTCATTCTTTCCTGTCGTACATTGTGAAACATGGTTCAGAGGAATCTCGAACGTTGTTTTCGAGTCAACGTCAAAACTCAGAACAGATCCATTGAATTTCACTGTCCCCCAATTGCACCCTTTCACGCACATTTCCTTCTCCACTACCTCCTTCTTATAATTATTTTTAAAGAAGCTCATAATCTTGTCATTGTCCTTTTCTTGGAAGCCACTGAACCGATGCAGCGTTCCACCCTTCGTAAACAATCGGATGCCATAGCTGCCTACAAACCGCTGAAGATTCGCCAATTCAATATCGGATGCATTTATTTGGTCAACTTTTCCAGTTTTGTTATTTTTAAAAATGATAGCTTGGTCCGTCATTTTTAGACGACCAGGTGTCTGCAAAACATGTAATTATGAAACCCAGTTTTAAACAATCGACATAATGCAGTTCTCACCATTAAGCCTTTTACTTCCGCCACGATATCCGAATATTCTAAAACCTCCATTTTACCAAGAAGTAGACTTAACTAGACTTAAAACTTAACAGCTCGCGGACGAATTTAAAGTTTGACTATGCCTAAATAGCACAAAAGGCGCACCGAAAAATATTAGAGGTTATAATCAAATGCCGAATATTTGTGACGTTTCTGTGTTTTGACACTAAATTTGCCATAGCTTGCGAAATAGATGTCATGTTAGACGCTAGGTCCTCAGGAAATCTGGTAATTTGAAAATCGCAAAATAATATAATAAGGGATATCCCTATATATGATATGTATTAAATAAAATAAATACATGATTGAATATTCTAGTGGAACATATTAAGTGCATTATTCGAGCGATGTACTCAAGGTGGGTAGCATTTATAATTCTTTTTGCTAAATTGAGATTTAAGTTTTTACTAATTTTACAAAATATAAAACTACAAAAAAGGACTGACTTGCTTAAGCAATACCACGGGAGAGCCACTATATTAATAATTTCATGTTCCCGTATTCAAAATTTACGAATTTGCTGGGAAGCATAGTATACCGAATTTCCGCATACATTTCATAAATTTGGAATTCTCAACATAGAAATTAACCATTAATTCGGATGTAAATGGGTTTTTTATTCAAAAAGTCCAATGTTTGGCCATTTTTAAAACCTAATTTCATTCGCCATATGTTCCATATGCTCATAGCAGTTGTGAGGATTTTTGTTACGATTTTTCCCAATTTTTCTGTGATCTACCATCTATTGTATTCTTATCTTGAAATATGATCAAATTAGGAGAGATGAGAAATTTTGCATACATTGGCACACTGTTCAAAAGACACGAGAAAGTCTTCGAAAGTTGCTCCTCTTAAACCACGAATAAATCGTTTTAATAATTTTGGCTAAAATAAAGTGTTTTTTTTTTGGCCATGCCTATCTTGAAACTTAACTGTATGTAGAGGATTTAACTTGTACAACAATGTTCACTTGTAAATCTCATTATCGCAAAATGCCTCTTCCTACAGTTTTTGCTGCTTTATCCATAAAAAACTTACTGAAGCAATCATTCAATCGGGTGAAGCAAGTTGCTTTTAACAATAGGAACTAGACGAATTTCGCAGCCTCATTGACGATTGTTTCTGTTGTTGTTTTTTTTTCCTACCATAAAAATTCTTCTAATCCAAACTTTTAATTCAACAATTTTAAAAAAAAATCTGAAGACATCTGAAAGAGGGAATTTCAAGTTGAAATCTTAGGGTATTGATTAATCAAAATTTCCGAACGCATTTCCGATTCTAAGGAAATCTGTCAGCTGGCCGAATTACAGCAGTTGTCAGTGGTGTTAACTTTTTGTTCTGGGCAGATTTTAAATTGGCGAAAATTTGGGGTCCAGCTAACGTCAGTGGAAAAATTTCCTTCATATTTCTAATGAGAAATGGCAAATACACAAAGCCCCACGCGTTTTAATGGCTATGATGAAGACCCACTTATCATCGAAGCAAATTACACTCAGGACATCAGCGAGAAGATGCGCGTTCCGAAACGAATAAAAGCGACCGGAGAATATTCCGATGATGATCATTTACTATCAAACCAAAATGGAATAATGAATTCATGGAATTATAGTGACAAAATTGACATGAGTGTCCCAGACCGGATTGTGGTTATTGGTCAGGATCAGCATCTAGGGACACGTTCTGCACCGCGAGAAATCGTTCTTGAAAACTCCATTTTACCCAAGGATCCAGGATTAGTTCGCGTTGCTACACCTCCACGTATCATCACTCTTAACGAACATCATTTTCCATCGGCTACTGATGATCTAGAATCTGAACAAAACACTACAAATCAACCACCCATGTACATGAGAGCGTCCAATGAACCTAGGGAACAGTTTGACATGTCGCCACTGGAGCCCGATTCGGAACCACAACGGGCTGCCCCAACTCTAACTCGCAAGTCTGCCAATTTCAATGATCATCAGCTCGTGCGAGGTTTTAGGGAAGAAACACCGCCATTGAGCGTAAGTGAAATGATGAATCCCTCAGAGGAGGTAATGCATTTGAGAAGGCAACTGGCTAAGCTCAACAGGCGTGTATTGTCGATTGAGATAGAGAACGTTCAGAGACAACAACGCGAAAAAATCGTATGCGTGTTGGGTATTGCGTATTTCCTCCTTAAAGCCATTTTCTGGTTGAATAGAAATTAGAAGCGCAGTGTAACAGTTTGAACAAAAATCGACAAAACTACTGCATTACAAGAAAACTCGATAAAGGTATTGTTTGATTCGATTTACACTAAGCAGCATGCGGAATCTAAAATATAATAATAGTGTGAGCGTAAGAACCTGGCATTTCGGATATGTAGCCCGATGTTAGCAATAAGAATAATAATAAAAAAATTTCTTTGTTAAAGTTTGAATAAAGATTTTTTGTTTTCTCTTAACACAATTTGTTATCAATAGACAAAGCCCTCAATAAAATGTTTACAGCTTCAAGGTGCGAAGTGATAAGAAAATGCCAGAAAGTTTCAAAATAGTGCTATAGATTTAAATGCCTCGTGAAATTAGTGAGGCATGTAACATTGAGAAATGTGTTAGACCGAAACCCGGGCATTTTTTTGCGAAAGCTGTTTTTTTTTTAATTGAGTGTGCTTGTATCAGCCATTATTCAGCCTTTGTCTTCATGAATTTTTTCGTTTGTATGGCTGAGAAAAATTTTTGACTGTCCAGGAGGTGTCCAGCTCTCACGTCGGTTTTACATTGCATTAAAATCTACAGAATGAACCAGTTCAAAATAGGTCACAGTGATGTTGATTGTTGTCTTTGCAGAGTGTAATGCTCCACTAGGCGCGCCACAAGCTCAAGCAATGATCGAATAACACAAAATGTGTGTCCTCCGTCATTTGCATGATGCTGTTTACCGTAAAAAACTGGCGCTGGTAACAGGAAACTGATGTATTCATCACATCAGTGCTCCAGCACATTCGTCGAAAGAGACTTTCTCAGAATGCAAATGTGCGGAGTCCAAAGTAAACTATTTTGAGGGTAATGTTAAAGTGATTAGTTGATATCATTTAACTCACTATACAATACTTTATTTAAATGTGAATTCAAATTAAAAATCAAAATCAAAATATGGACGTAGTAATTCGATAAAACATCTATCGAGTCGATTGAAATGCAAGGGAGACTTTCTTATTTAAACCGACACAGCCGACATGCAATAGCAATAATTACCAAATCTTCGTTTCAATAATCTAAATTAGTTATAATAATAGGTATAGCTTTAGATTTCAGTATAATAAGGAATAGGATTAGTTTGAGATTTAAGTTATCATGAGTTTTAATGTAATTTATATATTAAACCTTGTCATCAAATAAACCGTAAGAGCGAGCGGCATCTCCTAATTATCTAAAAAAACTAGCTGTAGATGCATAGAGGTATAAGATAAAGAGAGGCCCTATCCGTGAACGTGAGCGTCTGTAGTCTTAAATCATCATCAGCTGTTCAAATGTTCGGCTCTATTCGTTCCTGCCATTTGTGTTATATGCACCGCGATATACAAAACTTCAACGTTTTTCGCTCAATTATAAGCACATTTACTTAGCATTCGCGATGTATTACCCAATCATAGATAAAAATAAGAAAACTACATTCATAAATCACTAAAGTGCACAACTTTTACGTGTTTTGTTGGAGATAATATACCTACCCTGCAATTGATAATTTTCCATCAATATTACTACCGACAATTTCACATAAAAGTTAACTTACCAATTATAGCATATAAGTAGCAAATCAAAAACATTTTCATTAATTAAATGTAAAAATAATACAATATTTACATGTTCCAAAATCTTCGGGTTTGAATTTGACAGTGGAGTTTAAAAGTTAAAGGAATGCTCACACATACCACTTGGATGTTGAAAATATTATCAAATCTGTCGTAGAATCATGCACCTTCCTCAGTCAACGTGAATTGAAAATGTGGAAACGCTTACATCGAGCATTTCAGATTATCATTAAGCATAAGGATTTGCTCATTAATGACATTGACAACGGAATTATCAATTTTGACATTTTTGGTTAGCTTAGTGTAGCCTTGAGATCATTTTCGGATGGCAATTTCCCCTGTTCATTTAGCTCGAGCAATTTAAATCCGCAGTCGAGCATCTGAGCATCGGTGAAAAAAGTCTGGAATGGGCGGGGCTTAATTCTTCGGGAAATGATCTTTGTGTGGAGTTAAGTGGATTCTCTTGAGTCCATGGGCAGCACAAATTTGTTAATGATGGGGCACTGAATGTGATGATATTTCGCAATTTTAGTGATTTATGGACAATTTATTGTTTATGTGTATTTGGATGATAAAATGCAAATGAAGAGAAAACATGTGCTCGAATTATAGCAAGCAAATATTGTAATGTTTGTGATAAAAGTTCCGATGACGGAATTTTCGACCATTCATTTATACAACCTCTGATTATTTTTAAGTAAGTGTTGGTGAATTAGTGTAAGTACGTAAATTTTAGTGATTCCGGACAAAAATATGACCCTATCTATATCTTATTCCTCTATCTGCATATGTAAAACATATTCAAATCGTCAAATTTTATTTGCCAGCTAAATAATGTCAAATTTTCGCACTTTCTCACTCAATGTCAAATGATCTCACTGTCAATTGTTTAAAGTCTCAATAAAGTTTACTTACTGCTTACAAAATCTTCGTTCGTTACCTTATGGAAACTACAATACGTCAGACTTTGCAATGCAAAAAAAACTGGTATAAAATTCATTGTTGACATACGGTCCAAGTGCTGCTGATATTGCTAAATTTAAAGACTGTGAGGGTTTACTTTTTCAGTCTAGCAAGTGTAGTTTAATATAGAAAATAGTAAGTGGGAAATCAACGAAGAAACCTAAACTATGTAACGAATTATTCGATTAGGGAAAATCGGAAAGGTATATTTAGCTATGTAAACTAGAGTCAAAGTGGCTTTTATTTTTCATGATAAAGAATGTTGTAGCAAGTCAGTCCTAACTAAGACGATATCATCGTGATCATGCCTGTAAAAACAATGTAGTCGTATCCAATTGATGCTTTTTGATTTATTTCACGAGTAAGAATCCTAAGTGTGTACAGGCTAGCTAAAAAAGTTTTCAAACAAAGGGCAGTGGAATATTGGAAAATTTTTGGTCACAATAAAATATTAGGAATATTATAAAGGTATCTTTTATGGTGTAAGTGTTATTTATTAAGACATAATGCCTTCACTTCCAAATGATGCGGACTGAATTTAATACATAATACATTATTCAGTTTTATAGTCCAGCTTTTCTATTTGTGCTTATGAATTTCTTGTTTTGTCAAAGAGTGAGCGCATTACAAGTGAGTTGCAGATGCTCCGGGATTCGGTAAGAGTATACACTCCATCCCACCCGTGTTGAGATTTTCCGCAAGCCCTGCAAAATATAAAACACATTTCATAGCGGTGAAATTTTCTCTTGATTGACGCTCTAATCTGTTAATTTTATCATTATGGTTTCCTGCACAATCTTAACCACCTAGTACAACCCCAACCTTTTGCAGTTAGTCATAAGTTACATCTTTACTTAGTTACTTACTCGTGCAATGGAGTAAAGTTCACTCGAAGAGAGGTCTGTGATTGATCACTGGTATATGGTTTTATTTCAAAACATTCGCTCAAAACTAAATTAAATATTGGGACTGTCCTGTGTTCAAAACAAGATCATATGTCATTTCACCTCAAATTTCTTTGAGCACTGGTCTATATTGGATCGCTAACAACAAACTAGGTTTCGTCTACGACGTTCTATAGAAAATATTGGAACTCATAATTGAATAATTGATGCTAAGCCGGATATTTAGGACCGAATCGATGCTTGACGAGCATCATTTCACTCTAATGCAGTGAATAAGCAAACCTTTGCCGTTGGGATACAGAAGAAAGGAATACACCAAAGAATCGTGTCTACAGACGAAGTAAACGAGAATGTATCATGAAACCGTACAACGTTTTCGTGCGAGAAGCACAGAAAACCTTCACAAAGTTAACAATAAGAAAATTATTGTTATAGACTATTTTTACTAGAAGACGATGCGTTCGAAAGGTCTGGTTCCCACAGGACAGTGTCAAGACAGCCGAAATATATCGATGATGAACACCCGTGACAATTACTTCTTCTATTGTTCAAAGCTATTGCAGTTGATTAATCAACGGTTCGAAAACGCATCGAAGCCCTTGAAGTAAACAAGCAAGGATCGTGTCTTCACATGACTTGAGGGACGCCGAGCGGCGTAGGAAAGGGTTGTATACAAAACGCAAAAACCGGGAAGGTTGTCCGGTCAAACAACATAATTAGCAGTTGTGTCAATTCAAATCTATTGACACTATATACATTTTTCATTGTTTCATTGGTGTTCGTTATGGTGTCATCAGTTGGGTGTTATCCATGATAAACGGCTCTAATCGTACTTAATCATCACTGGGGTCCTCTGCGGCTTTCAATTGATTCATTTGAGCTAAATATTAAAGAGAATAACAACAAGATAATTTTGCTTCGCGACAATGCAGTCGCCATTTTGCGGAAGTTAAGCAATTCTAATTGAAAACACTGAAATGTGAAGTGTTGTTGGAAAGTGATGGATAAATCTTGCAAAAGAAAAACCACAAACTTATTTGAGGAAATTCGTTTCTAATTTAATAGTCTGTTCGCTACATCGCATGGCTTTATTTTTCCTATGTGTTCAATTTTAAACGATCAACTTTTCAACTGCGATAGAATTGCTGCACAGGTAGCTATAACATGAACCTTATGTAGCTTTCATAAATATTCACTCATCAGTAAATCCAACAAAAGCTTAAATCGTATTTATTGTAAATATTCCAATTGCAACAAATTTACTTTTAATTACAGGAAGTAAGTGTTTCGCTTTCAACATTTCAACGGCATTGTTATACCATAGACTGCTTACGTAGCAAAGATATTGCTGAATGCAAAAACTGATAAGGCGACAAAAGCAGAATTTATTCGATGACAAATGTTTATTAGTATCAGTAGCAGGTCAAAAACTTGAATAAGTTTAGAAACTGTATCAGCTGCAATTGCGATAAGTGAATTAGCCAGTGACCTCTGTTGTATCCCTTGCATCAGCAAGAAACGTCGTCAAACATAAGCGCACGGTTTTGGGCCGAGGAATTTCAAGTGTGACCAATTGGACTAATAAAATTGCTTGAAAAGCATATATTTTACGTGTGCTTATGAAAATAACGTTCGTCTGATGAGAAGAGAATTATCGAGTTGAATACAACGATACATTGAACAAGACGGCTTCGATAAAACGGACGTTAAACATACATTTTACTGACTGTATGCAGTAGTAATGTTTTTGATGCGAAGAAGGAAGAGTCTTAAAAGGTGATTTATTGTTGTTAGTGGTAGACGTAATCTGAGTTTAAAAATTAAAACGACTAGATAATCATCAAATTGGAATATAAAAATCAATGGAACTTGATTCGAGCGCGTTGTTTGTTATTCAAATGTCCCACGTGCATTTTTGATAACTTATTTATTTAATCGATATCTACCAATTAGACTTTCTCAGTGCTAGTTAGTGCTTTATTTATTTAGTTGGTTTAATTAGCGCCGCTAACTCTTGTCTATGACCAGTCGATCATCATAGTTGGTTATAAATAGATTTTGGTTTTGATTTACTTATTAAACATTGCAAGTGAGTCAGCGACGTGTGATAAAAGTAAGTTACAACGGATTAACCACATAGAACGGATAGAAAAGTGTATTGAAAATAAAAGAAACGGTCAAAAATGTACGGGCTTCATCGTATCATAAGGGATATCTTTTGGATAACATTGGTTCCAGGACTTTTCGTAACGTTTTGGCTAATTGGGGTGTAAGTACTGAAAATAGAAGAGCTGAAAACACAGTAACGAACGCGATTGTACAAATTTCAATTGTTACTAGTATTTATGTTATTGCTGTATTTGTTTTGATTAATAGAGAAGCACATGTTAGATGATTGTATCTTTATTCTATCTAGTGGTGTCAAGTTAGGTGTGAGTAGCAACTTAAGTTAACTTTACAATGTGTCATTTCTATTTTTCTTTGAAAGCTTTGAATCTATTGCGGGTGGGTATCAACAACTTTATTGAATCGACACGCACTAACTTCCTCGAAGGCGAATAATGTTTATTAACACAAAATATATAAAACATAAGAGCTGAATGCCTTGATTAGTTAAGTGTTGATTAGGAGAAGCTGAAAGTAGATTGAAATAATTAAAAAAGATACGACCCGCGATGAAAGTACTTGCACTGTTCTATTAAGTAAACATTTTTGCTTCAGATTTTTCATAACTTGTAGATGGTGCCAGACTTATTTCAAACTAATTAAATTATTTTATTAAAATACAATTCGCAAAGACTAATTGATCAAAAAATATTTTCATGTTCGTAGCAAGAGACGCATGAAGTGAGTGCTTCTTTTGCTCTTCTTCGATTATTTGAAATTTTGTGTGGGATATTCGAAATTGAATGATCCGCTGATTGCTATTGATACACGCTTTTAATCTTAACTCTTTCAAAAACACAAGCTACTTGCATGTATACGCCTGGGCTCAGCCTAACAAAGTTTCTAACCGAATTATCCATGCAATTTGTGTTTGGTGTTGCTCGAGTACAAATTCGAATAATTTCATTAATATTAACTATACATTTCAGAATTGCATATGGGTCATTGAAGCTAAGTTTATTATGTTGTCTAGTTGTATTCGTTATATTGCCGTTGCTATTCAAATACTCAGTGTGGTTGCAACGGAAGCTTCTATTTTTAACTTTTGGTAATATTAAGTAAATAATTCTTTGTTGTGTTCCGATAATTCACGTATGAATTACTTTATTACAGTTTCATATCCACGTAATTTAGATTTCACCCGGCCCGATAAAGTGGGCTTGTATGCTACACGGAATTTTTATGTAGAAGTCGAAGATTCATCGTTACAAGACGCCAAAAAAATCAAAATTGGTGTGTGGCATGTACTACCCGCCCATGTTGTGAAAAAATTTCAAAATGAGCTTCATTTGGATGAGGTAAGTAAATATAAATGGCTTCTTTTATTTTTCTACATCAATAAATGGGTGAAAAATAATACAAACAACTTTGCAAAAATTTCTAATCAATTTTAAAATATCCCTTTTTTTCTAAAAATTTCATCAATTTCACTCATAGAAGTGTGATTGCAAAAATTGAATGATTTGCAAAAAATCACGTAGTTTTCCTGGAAGAGCATCTATTTCTGGAAACGTTTTTCCTTGTTTCCTGTCTCTTTTTCTTCTGGTTTTTCTTTCTTTTCTGATGATTTGACTAGGATATACTTGTAAAATTTCATCATAGAGATAGGGCTTCTAGTTTGTATGTGCCGAAGGAGTATTAGGAGCAACGGAAGTTAGCTCAGGCTTTCACAATTGACTTGGCAGTTTGTCGAAAATAGCCTAGTGGTTAATATGGAATTGGTTTTTTGCTTCTGACAACTTATTTTGAAAATGTTATCTTGCGTAACACAGACAAGCACATCTTATTCACGTTACACGATAGGGTTAATAAATGAAAATTAAACAGATTTTAAACAGTCATAACTTATATTGCTGCCTTAATTTTGCTTCAGGCAGCTGTACAAGATGTTCAAAATTCCACTGGTGATAATCACGATCCCATTTCGGAATCGGATATGATTGATTTGAAAAAGGAATTTCCGACCGTAAATGCAGAAAATGAAGCAGAATTTTTTGAACAAATGCTACGGCAGCGAGGGACAACAGTAGTTCTTTACTTGCATGGAAATACTTCATCTCGGGGTGCTGCCCATCGGATTGATCTCTACAAAGTTTTTCGTAAGTTAGGATATCATGTAGTCGCTCTAGACTACAGGGGGTATGGTGATTCGGATAAAATCCAACCAACAGAAGAGGGCGTCATACTGGACTCCTTGACCGTGTATAAATACATCCGTAATATAACAGATAGTCCCGTATTTCTGTGGGGACATTCGTTAGGTACGGGTGTATCGACGCATTTGTTATCGATTTTACAAGAAATGCATGCAGAAGAACGACCTAGAGCAGTCGTTTTAGAGAGCCCCTTTACAAATATTCGTGATGAAGTAAGACAACATCCATTCTCGACGGTAAGTGCATTGAGAAGTATGACATTTTAATTGGAAATAAAAATGAATGTTTTTGTTTACAGCTCTTTCGCAATTTGCCATGGTTTGAACAAACAATATCACGACCTATGTTTGCTAATTCGTTGCGTTTCGAATCAGATAAACATATCAATGAATTCCGACAGCCCGTGATGATCCTGCATGCTGAAGATGATATAGTTGTGCCGTTTGAATTAGGTTATCGATTGTATCGAATAGCACTTGACAAGCGACCTAAATCGTGGGGACCTGTGGAGTTTCATCGATTTGAAGCATCTTCCAGATATGGCCACAAATATCTTTGTCACGCGCCCAATTTACCCGATATTATTATAAATTTCTTTAATACCTACCGGAATGAAATTTATTGATGAATGACAGAGAAGATATTTACAACAGCTGAAAAGGGGAAATGCCCAGTGTGTTTAGTCTAGCATCGTTTCCCCTGATTTTCTTGTATTCTAACAGTAAATAGTAAGAACATTTTTATGCAAACAATCTTTGTGAAATACTGTGCTCTTATTGATGAAAAAATATATTTATTTTAAAAAGGATTTTCTTCTAAACTTCAATGATGATTGAACATTTAAATAACGTTGTAACATCAGTACAGCACGAACTATGACACTTTGTCGAATTGAATCAAAATAATTAGGTACGCTAAAAATCCACTGAGCATTCTGAAGCCAAAATCTTTATTTAGACTGTTCGCCGCGCATAAATTAACGGTGGTTGTTTTTAGGAGACTTTGTAACGAAAGCACTTCAATCTAAAAGAATAATATAAGACAACATATAATTATGACGTATTGATCATTGCACTTTTTGCATTTGGAAACATACACTTTTCTCCAATCTGATATCCATAGACTCAATTGTTATTGTATTTATATTAAAATGATTCCTTCTTTTGGCATTATTCCCGTTCACCGTGTCAGCAGCTACAATAAAGAGTAGGAAATCTACTACACAGATCATCAATGTTTCCGTCACCCCTAAAATGATTCCGATGTGGATGCCCTTCACAGAGAGCACAAGATAGTAGAACATGAAACATTTCAATATAGTTTCAGACACCCAGTAGTTAAAAGCAAAAATCTTTTGCAATTTGAATGTATTTTCTGTTTGCAGACTTAACACGCGCAGAAACGATTTCAAATAAGATATATGGTCAATTTCATCACAGATATCACAACTTCTGAGTATTCGAATATTTGTCTTGCAATTTAGCAAGCGAGTCAGGTCCTTGATTAATTTATTATCTATCGCTCGTTCAATTTGGGCAATATAAAGTAAAGCAAAATAATGAACATTCACTGCAAGTGTAATGACTTGGGTAATAACAGTTGATGTGAAAAGCATACTCACAAAAAGTGGCAATGTGTTTAGCTTGACCAAAAACATGACACAAATCGATCCTGCAAGCTGGTTATAGGGAATTAGAGTCTTTACTATTACGAGCACTAGAAACGACTGGTTGAAGCATTTCTCATTTGTCCACTTGATTATATAGTTAGCGAATTTGATGTATGTGTTAAGCAGGAGAACTACTTTGTGGCGATACAAAAATTGTGCAAGGATTATCCCGAAAAAAGTAAAAAGGGTAATGCCACTATTTACGAACATTACCACAGTCGTTAGTGTTTTATCTTTAATATATTCTACTGGGGCATTTGTCAAACCATTGAAAACAAGGATAGTCACCGTAACTGAATTTACTAGAATTGAATAAAAAACTGCTCTCTTTGTTACTTGAGCTTGGAGGGGCGAGAAATGCAATGTGAAATATGACAAACCGACTGCTTTTGCGGTGTAGTATTGAAATCCTAGCAAAACTTCCAATAATGTAAACGTTTTGATCATGGCAACATTACAACTAAGCTAAGGAAGAGCGCGAACGATAAAAATTTCTTTCGATTTCAATCGGAATCAATAATCAATCATTATTATTCTAATTAGACAGAGTGGATTTCGAATTAACCAAATTATAGTTGATGACTCACTCATTCTAAATGACAAACGCATTTCGGAAAAATACAAATAAATAATTTTGAATTTATTTGACTAATATAAAATAACTAAAAAGAATTAAACAGTCAAAATCATTTTTAAGTTTAATGAACAAAATTGTTTTCTATTTTCGTATTTTCTGCGGTATGATTTGCTAAAGAGTGTCGATAAATAAACTGAAAGCCATCAGATGTAAGGAAGTTGCTCCTTTAAAGTTTCTAATTTTATACAATTTCTCACTATGTAACGACAAAAAGTATCTCAGTTTTTTATTTTGCTACTTATACACTAATAAATATTTATTTTTTTTTGTTATCAATAACTATCTTATCAATACAATCTTAACGATACTTTCTATGTTAATTTGTCTTGTGGAGCGATGCTTGAATGCTGATATTTGTTATTTATAAACAAATAATGGGCAATCTCAATAAAAAACACAAATTTTTATCATTAGCTTCATTAAAAAATATACTTATTAATGCAAGCCACTACCAGTCACCTTGTAGTTGGGCTTAATGTGAGCATGCGGCGCTGATGTCATTAAATTGCTGTACATATTTGCTTATATAATAGTTCTACCATTATTTCATATGAGATATCTTGAAGGTACATTGTTCGTCGGCGTATTAGTAATGAAATAATAATATCAAATAGGAATTACTTAAGGTATACAATTAGAATTGTGTTCGTTGTTTTCTGGAATGGTAAATGAAAATGGATCAGAAATATTGAATGTTTTCTATTTGCAAAAACATTATATCATGGGGAAGTGATCACTTGCACTGCCGGATTCATACAACAAGCGTTCCTACTCGCTTTATATGTGCAAGGAGCAACATAAATCTATTCCTGAAAATGAAAAATAACCCCTTCGTTAGGAAATTGCATTTATTTTTACGATTCGAAATTAATTTTCCTGTCGTTTGACTAACGATCGAAATGTACTTTTTCTATGTTTTCAGCCGAACACATTCTCTAAAGACCAAAGTAATTACAAAGAGAAGTACCAATTCATTGGGGAAAAATAAATTTTGAGTTAGTCTTCAAGAAGTGTACTATTAAAATTCAAATTGTGAATTTGAAAAATTTATTTCCTCGTTGAAATTAAATACAATAGACGCACCGCCAAATGTTTGCCTACGCTTGCCTTAAGAGTTGCATGCATAGCGGCAACGTAGCGTTTCCAATAGCATTCTTTACACAAGTTTCTGCATGTCGCACACATCTAATCGACGTACTTACACACCGCTCTGCCACCCCACTCTGAGCACTTTATCTAAATCTACTATCTGCTCTCGCGCGTTCGTGTTCGTAAGCTGGTCGGCTGCTGCACTACTTCTCTTTCATCGGTCGACCTTACACAGTCAAACACGTCCGTGTTCGTTCCTAGAGCTGCTCGAGAAAATATTCAAGTGAAGTTGAAATGTAAAATGGCGTCAGAGTGCTAGTTTGGAATGTGAATACAAAAATCGAATTTTGCAAGTTTTACGTGTGGCCGCGGTGGCAACTGCAAGAGTAGCATTGAAGCAAATTGTGTAGGGCGAGTGGTGGCGACAGCGAAAACGTAGTCCGGGACGAGTATTGGCGTCACAAATATAATTTAATATATTTTATTACATTTGTATAAATTGTTGGAATAGAGTCTTTCGAGCGCGGGGTGAATCGTCACGGGGTGTGTGTGCGGAGGCGACAGTGTAACATTACCTTGCCCGATAAAGTACGCGAGATTCGTGAAATACATTCGCATCGAGGAATAAACATCCGCCGTGCGGTCGAGTTGGAATAAGGCGCCAGGCGAGTTGAGGAGGCGGCAAAAACGCGGAAAGGCATCCGGGCGCTCTACTGAAGGCGCGAAAAGTGCTCGGAAAGAATTCCGCTTCGAGGAGATGCCGTAGGTGCCGTGGGGTTTCGTGGCGAGTCCTGATCGCTTGAAAACTGTGCGAATGATTGCTGTCAGTGCAGCTCCCCTTGAAACTTATTCGAGCTCAACAGCGTGATCGCGTTGTGCTTAGAGTTAATTGCGCGCGGGCGAAATCCTAATTGCACTTGGTGCCCAAGCGCGAGATCGGGTATAGGCAGAATTGTACGCGGTCGTGAAGAAGTTGCAGTGACAAGGTGCAAGGACACTTTGCTGAAAGATGTGTGCCGCCCAGAGTAATGCAACCCAGAGCTTCGGCTACACCTGGGGTTTTGCGGATAATTCACGGACCGAGTCCGTGGTGGAGATTTCGCCGAACATCAACTATACGGTGAGCAGCGAAGCGGTAAGGATAACTTTAGGTACTAGAAAGGTAGTCCATCAAGCTGAGGTCCTGGTTAATGTGGGATTAAGCAATCATGATGTGGAGGGTTTTGTTTACAAAGTCGGGTGACAAGACGGATCACGGGCTTGATGAGCCGAAAGCTGCATTTTGGTGGATTGTTGTAATAAATGACCAAATGGGCTGCTGCGAACGTGTGTTCGTTTGCGAAGTCGCCGCAATGAGGAATATATGTAGTGTGGTATAAGGCTTGGTGTATGCTCGACTTGTAACGTGGAGAGAATTAAAACTGTGCTTGGCGCCAATTTCCTTAATTCTGATATTTGATGCTAATGGCATCGCGAACAGACGGATGGGAAGATGTCCTGAATGGCCAAGCGGAGTATTGCCTACGGTATGCTATGTGAAATCACATAGATTTGGCGGAGGAGCCAAATTGCTAGTTGTTAAACAATTCGGGCCCCTGTGCTCGCGACCTCGCACCTACGATGTTGTCTATTTATATGTATGCCGAAAGACGGTGCATTGTAGAGAGCCGCGGCAGCTGAAACGTTTGTAATAAAAATAGGCGCTGTAGAACATGTACAATATCATCACGTACATGCTGTATATGTCATGAGGGCGAATGCAGACTCGTATGGGAACGTTCCACACGGACAAATTGGCGTGGAAACAACTTACGTACGTCGTGCAAATGTGCGGCCCAGCTGGAACACGACCAAATGCTCATAATTATGACAAATACACGCGTGGCTTGGCATTTAATGTATTTTATTTTAATGTGGTGTAGGTAAACTTTAGAACTACAATAGTCATCAAAAGACAATGCCGAGCTTGGTTTGTGCTGTATCCTAAAATAAAATGAATGTCCTTAAAGGAATTGGAACTATTTTGCGACGCAGCTTTTCAAAAGTACAATGGCGGCCATTTTCATGTTATTTCTTGTGCAAGAATTGGTTTTGTGGGCATTGAAGTGTTCGCTTCCTGTCTTGAAAATATTTGGTCGGGATGCTGCAAGTACGTTGGAATCTAGAAACAACAGAGAAGTTTGCGCTTTTCGGAGGAGAAAAAATGTATGAATTGCCGTGCGTCGAGTCGTGTGGGTGAAAAATCTTTTGGAATTGATGCATGTCGTACGTAATATGGCGGCGTCGACTTTTTTCGTATACATACGGCACACATCGGCATTGCTTCGGATGTGTATGAAAGAATTGAGGGCACTCGACAATGTTGGACTGTCAGCCAATGGGAGTCGATTTTGTACCTTTCGCTGAGCTTCGAGTGTATTCGTCTGGCGAGTCGGTGCCGAAGTGTTTGTGGGACTTCTCGTTTTACTGCGAATGCCTCTCTCGCGTTGGGAATACACTGCACTGTTGCCTAAGTGTGGTCCATATACAAAGGCTCCCAAACTGTTGTGAGTGCTGTCGGATGTGGCGAGCGTATGACGTTGGTGGCGGGTTTGCGAATAAAGGCTCGCACAGGAAAGAAGGTTGGAAGAGGCAGTTTGAACACAGTGAAAGCATACTCACCCCGCCACCACACATTTTTGCTGTTGTTCCTACTTGGGACGTTAGCTTGACGCGATAATACATGGACTGTGCTGTATACTGTGTAGCTGGTCCCTATCACCTATCGCTATTGAAATGAGCCAAATATAATTGAGTTCTTTGTGCGATTTGGTTACCACATACGTACGTCTATATGTCATCAAGCGCGCCTAGATCGTACTTGTGTATATAATTAAATTTCGTATATGGAAATGTGCGGATTGTGTGAGAAGAGCTGTGCTGACGGTGCATAAACAGAAAGCGATTTCGTCGTTGATATGTGGGGAGGGGGAGGGGCATGGAGAAGTCGAGCTGTCAGTTTACAGCTCAGTACGCCAAAGTAAAATTAGAAAAGCTGAGCATGGCATAGACACGGCATAAGACTGCAGGTCTTTGGGTGTTTACGTAAACATATCGTTGTTCATTTAGTTACTTTGTTATCTTTGGTGGTGGCGTAGAGCCTGTAGTCGATGATATCTGGAACATGTATGACGATATGTGTTTTATATATGCATTATGTCGTGGATATTGGACACAGTAATGGCACAAACACTGTGTGATGTTACCGCCGCATACTTATTTTGTAGCGAATGCGTGGATGTTTGGTTTGGTTACTAAAGTGTAGGAAACATGTGACTTGAAATGTCAAAGCATGGCAATTGTGTTGATAAGCCGGAGGTGTTGGATTCTGTTATCATAACAGGATGGTCTCTTTTCTGTTTGCTAGTGCTTTGACCGCAAATCCCATTGTTTTTGGACATTTTGGCGGGATTGGAAGGCACGTTAGAAGTGACGACGGTGCGATTTGAACGTCCGACCGACCATGGCTAGAGCTAACTTTAAGATATTAACGATGACTAAACAATTTGCTGTATTTGAAGCTGATTATTTCAATTCGATTAATTCAATATTATGAACTTACTTATTATGAACTTACATGTGCATTACAGTTTCCAACAGAACTCGAAAATAAAATATAAGCATTTGAGACACTTAATTATTACATACAATTTTATTAAAATTTAATATTTGCCGATCTGGATGTAATTATTAGAGAATAATTACATAAATTCCGTTTCACTCAAATTAAACCTACAAGAAAAACGATTTATTGATATTTAAATGCTCACTGCTCTAATGGAGAATTTATCCTTTTATCCCACCGTAAGTTTTTGCATATACCAAAGCCAACCACAATCGCAAATTCATAAATTTGAAATCTAGATACCTAAGAACAAGTGTTTTTAGTGTCGAACTTTCCTGGCCACTGAATACTCTGCCTCGCTTCAAAATTTATGGTTTTTTGGTTTTTGGAACTTTACCGAATGATCTCATCAGTATTAGTACCGCAAAAAAACCACAATAGTATTCAACTAAATGTTTATATATACAAATGGTGCAAACATTAGTTTTCTATTCAGTAGTTTTCAAGATCCAAAACTACCAAGATTTTTTCAAGTGCACAGACAAATGATTTTTCGAACGAAGTTTATTTGTAGTTGTAGTTTAGACATGTTTTATTAAACTGACAGTTCACAGATCTCAGCAACGATAATCCTCATATTCTCTGAAAAGTGCTTCTGCTGCTTCAAATATTTTGCAGTGTAACATACACTCTGCATTATTTATTTCACAGCCGAAAAAATGCATTGTGCAATGATGTTTGTTCGCTCCTTAAATTCTATTCAAGGTTAATGTGTCGTCTAGAATAGCTAAAACGACGTTTTTAACATCCTTCATGAACATCTTGGTATGTCAATCGTGCGCCCAAGGTCATGGCAAGAATGTTAGTACCACATCAGTAGTCGAAGCGAGATTTTTGCCCTTTGTGATGGAGACAAGGACACAGTTTCAAACCCGATTGTTATTCAAGATGGGATCCTTATGAGCCGGGTTCTGAGCAGGACTCTGCAGTGGCGTGATGGCCTGGAGGCTATGGCCACTATAAATAAATAAATTTGATATAAAGACGCAATCCTAATTTATTTACTACAACGAAAAAGAAGTCGCTCGTTATAAGGTGTGTGAAGTTTGCATCGTTGGCAAAGGCAACGCTGTTAAATTTTTCAGAAAAAAAAAAAATCAAAAATGCATATAAAATGTTCCAAATCTTGATGTCAAATTCTTTAAAACCATTCAAAAAATGAAAAAAAACTGGAGGCCGTGGAGTTTGCTACGATGCTAACTTCGAATTTCAAGAAACTTTAGAGTCTTATGCTGAATTCTTATTACAGTGCCAATCTGATCTACCAATTCCACGTGACGCAGCATGTCTTGTCTGGAACATTTGTCACTGCAGACGGAAAGATCAATTTAATAATGCAATTGTTTTAAGATAAAGATTAAATTTACAAAACTTACATGCACAGCTTACATGAAAAGAAATCGCACCTGGGTAATGTGGGTTGTCAGCTAACAGCTTACCGAGTTAGAATGAATGTCGTTAATTGCGAAAAGTCGCTGATGATAATAAATAGAAAATTCTCAACCAGAAATTCATGTCTTTCGGAACGCTAGTGACGCAAACACACATGCAAAAGGAACATGAGCGATGGACAACTAGAAATTGAATACTTGCCCAATGAAATTGCCGGCTCAGCGTAGCATTGAAATGGTAAACAAATACAATTTTTTACAAGTTGTACATTGTGTCTAGTACTTTCGCGTGCGATTGCGATCAGCTGATCGCTGATAACAACCGATTTACAATTACATTAATGCCATCCACGCACGGAACTTAGATGTTTGCTGTTCATGCTCGTAGAAAGCTAGATAGATACATAGATGGTTCCACATATGCAAACACGGCCGAGTAGTGAACACATGAAGCAGCAATCTTTTAGCGCAGTCATACACACCTGTTGTATGATATTATAAAGTTATTCGTAATTAAATATCATGAACGAGCGCTATACGTATAGAAGCTCCGGTCTGGCTGAGTTGAGTACACACTCACCATCTTCCGGTGGCCAGCACATATGCTCTTACACACAATATGTATCTTGTTCTGCAACAACTTTTACACAAAGATGCGATGGTGCCGGCGATGTGGTTTGTATCTCGTCTTGAAGAAATCCATCAAGGAAGCGGGCGGTTGCTTTTGGACAGGAGATGGTGTGGTGCATTTGTCTTACGTCCTGACCTCAACATTACCAGTTTGGGACTGTTCCTTTGAACGCGGCGCTCAGCTGCTGCAACTGTTGCGTTGCCGTAGTTGGACACTAGGAAAGTACCGAAATATGTAAGTGCATGAATTTGAGTGTGTAAGCGACGTGAGTTGCCCAGGAAGAGGATGGAATGACCCAGGATGTTTTGGTAGGCAATGCATCAGTTGGGACTTGACGGAGGAATTGAAATATTGTGCTACACACCAATAAGGTTGTGGTGCACGTGGTATTTAGGTAGGAGTGTCGTCGCAATCACAATTGTCCAGAATCAGTGAATTGTGTCGTTATACATATTCCCTCTTAGTTTAGTTGTTTGTTTTGCGTGCCTTACGTCATATATATGTTTGCGTGGTGTATAGTTGTATAGCGGAGTGGTGGAGACACGGAGAGGAGTGTGCCTGTGGCTGAGTGTAGTGTGAAAGGGGCAAGCAGGGAACTACAATTGTAGGCTTGTGTCAAAATCCACTGAGTATGTGTGTTAAATCTCTATATCTTGTTCTGGATTTCATTTCATTTGGCGTTGGCGAACTTGCCTTGTGTATTCGACGACTCATGGCTAGGTGGAAAAATCACGTGCGAAATAGTGTCGTGGGTCTTATTGGTGTGTTCCGCTTTCGATTTCACGTGGTTTTTGTTTATAAACAATGTTACATTCTTATGTGTGTGATTTGTTTGCATACGATCGAAGATGTCTCCTAATTCCAATAGTGAGAGTGTTACTGACCCGAGAAATGATGTCAAGGTTGTGCATGTTGAAGATTTTCTTTGAATAAATTTATGATAAATTTATAAAGGTTATGATTTAATGGCTTTATTAAGTATTTTCTGAATTGAATAATACTGTAGATATTAACAAATAAGATTCTCCTGTTAAGCATAAAATCACTTGTGCAGCCAATTAATTAATCTACTCAATAATGAAATTTTTATTGTTTTTCGGATAGTTGAATAAATAATATCAGTGGTTATTTGATATTAATAACGCTTTCAAGATCGAAATTAATTTCAAGATGATTCCCACTCTAGAATTGCTGTGTTGATTTCAACAAGGTTTGCATGAATCTCTTCATTTCATTGCTCCAGCCTATGTGGTTTATGCTGATATCAGAAGTCCCCACCAGAAATGGTCAAAAATGTGTAGGTTGGTGAAACGAGGTTTCTAATAGATGTCATCGAGAAGGACGAATAACTGCCATTGTTGTTCTTCCTGTTGAAACCCCATACAAACGCCGAAAAGGAATAGCTTTAATGTAAAATACGTAGAGCTCTCAGTAAAAATGTTTCCGTCATCATTATGGACGAACAACATTTGGGGAGACGACCAAACACCAAATCGTAACTTTTGGGATGTGCCTGGGTGTTTCGTGAGGCTGTCGTGGAGTCTGACGATGTTTGCAGCTCTAAAAAAATGACATAAGCACAAGAAACCGAATGCAAACTTCGGGTCCTCCTAAACCTGCTACATGCTTACAAAAATAAAGTTACTTTAATCTTCTTATTAATTATATTAATAACTACAAAATGATAACATCTGAATAAAATATTTCTATAAGTGTAATTTAGCAAACAAGGAGGAAAAATAGCATTTATTTAAATATTTAAGAAAATCACCTAATTATTGCATCAAAGAATTTACGCGTCGGATTTAGTGTAAGGAAGAACGCGAGGTAGAAGTTAGTGACAAAGTTGTGACAAATAAAATACCAAGTATTAAGCATATAGCGCCAAATTGAAGGTCTCCCAAAGGTTTTCCAGTCCAATTAATTGGAAATAGTTAATTAACATTTCACAAATAATCTTGATTCTTCCGTGGTTCTCGTTGAGATTAGACTGTTTGATTATGTTCGTTGTATTCGATGGGGAGAGGGTCAATGGACACCAAACGGCTTGATGGTGACCCGCTACAATTTTAATCGACATTTTGAGCAAGAAAATTCGAATGGGCAATCGTTGTAAGGCGTAAATCTTGAGCCGTTCGGTATTGTAGTTAAGAGTCTATAGCGGGGAAAATCTCCAAAGGGTGTTCCCAGTGAGGAATCTTCTTTTTATTGAACAGTAACAAGCGTAAATTATCAGGTGATTGAACAAGAAAGATCCTCAAGTTGTTTAATCAAGCAGAGATTGTTCTTTGTTTGATTCCATGCGGATCCTTCCGGGATAACTCCTTATGGAGATGGTAAAATGAGTATGTCTATCAGGGACTAACTTCGCAATTTCCGGCGAAGGTCATCTGTTTCTAATCAAAGTGTATCTAGTGATGGATTTAATATATTTATTGCGATTAGTCTCGCTACAACATTTTATTTTTGATATTGTGAATTGCGCTTTTATTCCGTATAAAAGGATACGTAATACGTACACGGATAGATAAACCATTATTCATTTCCTAAAATGTTTACTTTTTTGCGATTTTTTATCACAATAATGCTTCTATAATATTTCGGATAAGGTCTCAACTTCTGGTGATTAATCAAATTTTTCTGTTTTATTATCATTTTAATTTTATTTTGTTTTCGAAAACTGCAGCTAATGGTGATTCTCATGGATAAGCATTTGTCCATAGCTGGAAGTTAACGTGAATTAAGTATCGGGAAGTTTATTGTGGCCCCTGAAACAAGTTCATTTGTGTTTTGTTCACCTTAAAACCTAACCTGACCTACACGTTTATTCTTTTATTCAATAATTGTCTATATAATGTCCTTCGTGTAAGTAGTCTTCTCAAATCGTATCTGAACTACCAGGATTCAGATGTGTTTACTCGCCAGTCACGTGATCATCTTTACTCTGATGAGATCCTTTTCATCCAAATTATTTCCCCGAAGGTTAATCTTCAGTCCAAAAGCCGCAACTTTGCTTATACTGTCATACATTGGCGCTATTCTGTGGCGGCATCATAGGTTTGTTTTCAGTCGGAATTATTAAATGTTAGTAAAAATATAGGCAAAATTGTTTACCAAGCCTGAATCTTAGCTTTGAAATATAGCTTACTGTTATGTCCGAAAAGAGAAAGAGAGAGACAGAGAGTATTAATGCAGAGCAATGAAAAGAAAAGTAATGTTCCACTTGTTGGCCCAATTTTTCGCAGCTTATATATTTTGTTGCTTGTCCAAGGAGAAGGCAGATCCTTTGATGATTACTACACAGTCTAAAGGAATGTAAACTCACTACACGCGAACAAAGTGTACTCTACATACACATTGTACATGTACCACGGCCGGCTTGTCCTGAGAACAACATAAAATATTATACGATAGAGTCTATATATGTTGGCAAGGGATGCGATAGTGTACATCATGCCAAAGGCAACCTGGAGGCAGGATTCGAATCGTATGCATAAATCCCCTGGTGTTGACAAGAACGCGCTTGGAGGGCCAAAGGTGGTGGCATCAGCGTTCGACAGTGGATGGATCGAGGTTGTTTGTAACGTTTAGGAGCACTAGATGATTTTTTGATTGTGAGTCAGCGACACCTGGAATGTGGGTGGGAGAATGTGTTTGCTATGCGTGGCGTTATTTGTATTCTAATACAAAGACTTTGGGGTGGTGGTGTCGTCGAGTAACTCTTCCATTACGGGCGGAGCATATTGTGGGCGGATTTTGGAAAGAGGTTTTTTCGTTGTGTTCAGATAATTCAAGGATGCATGTTGTGTATGCGCTCTTTTTTATTTGATTATATTAGAGAGAATGTGATTGGTATATGTAATATGTTTCGCTGCAAGGATATATTGATATTATAAAAAAGTAGATGTGATATGGGTGCGTGTTAAAGTAAATGCAAGTGCAAATTTGGTTGTTATCATCAAAGCCGAAGTGCACATGCTCACACGATGTACTTTGAAAGCGATACACTGACAATTTGGAAAAGGTGGTTATCTTGGCTACGTGTTCGATGTTTACATTTTGAACTAGCGTGGTCCTTTCAACAAGTGATGCCTTTCATGTTCCGTTTGGCTTCTTATTAGAGTCTCTAATCATGTTTTTGGTGCTTTTACTCTAACCAAGATCGAATATTGAGGTCGACTCCCAATCCAGTACTAATTGTTTTAATGAAGAAATAGTAATATTTTTAATAAATAAAACGAAATCTAGTAAAAAAATATACTCAAAATGGAAATAAGTTTGAATACTAACCAATTTCTTATCCGAAATTTTTTATAGATGCCATATTTGCAACTAGCAGACGGTATTACAGTGCAGAAGGACATAAAAGGAACAATCGCTCACACAAATAAAGGTGTTGTTCGCCGAATGTTTGTTGTGAACGATGCATTTCAAGGAGCAACAACGCAACGGTATGTTAACATCTTAAAATTTAATTGATCGAGTGTAGTTTATGTGAATTGAATTTTTTTTTAGTGTCATCGCAACTGGAGGTACAGCAATTAAAAAACAGGACGTTATAAGCATTGGAATCGATAAGAATTGTAATTATTTGTAGATTGTTTTACCTTTATCCATTTGTTCTCATTTTCCTGTCACACTGTTTCTGTGCTATCTGAGTATTTTATGTTCTTTCTTTCTCTATTTCTCGTTTGATGAGTTGCATTAATGTTTAGCTGTAGTGGTTGATAAGTTTTGCATAAATTTCTATTATTGCGTCGATTACAATGCAGATTGGGTGGAGGTTCTTGTAATGTAATTACTACAAACCTAGATATTGTGATAAATGTAGATTAAAATGAAAAATTTTACAGCACTACACAGTGCAATACGACCTTATCCACGGTCAAGGATATTTATAATTTTCTCATCGGTCATGGAAGAATGAAAACTGCTTTCATCAAAAATGTTGATGTTCATGTGTTGATATATAATAATTTGATAATTGCTGCGTTCAATAGAAACAGTTAATACTCCTTAGACAGTTGTATTGACGGGGATTAGCATTTGCTATATATTAATAATATATCAAAGACGGTTTCGCAGCTGAATAGTAATGAAATCAATATCAAAAAAGGGCATTCTACATTATTGATGCGGTTATACATACAAGATATACAACTGATAACTCCGTTGATTTTCTTTTATGTTATGTATATTTGTTGATTGTATATGCTCCTGGTCGAATTATAGATCTGGAATATGTATAATTTCAAAGAATACGATTTTAGTCATCCTTTCTGAAATTTTCGTTCTTCTCTACTATTGTGTTCCAACGCTCTGCGAGATAGCCGATTCCACTTTGAAAGAAAGACATTGGTTTTCTTTTTAAAACCTGCGAAAGGAAGATTTTCGACATCGTCCTTAGTCTCCAGATTTGCGTCATTCTAACTATGCTGCAAAGACAGGAGTATATGAAAATCAAGTTACAGGTGTAAAATATGGTGGGTTTTTATAACTTCCCATTGTATATCTGCTGTGCAGTGTCTCTTGGGCGATTTGTGGTCCCACATTGTCCCCATGGAATATTATAGACGCATTTATACGGTCCAGCGTTAATTTCTGTCGCGAAGAGCTGCGGCATTGAATTGCGTTGAATTGGCGAGTTTGCCATAATGGTTTGCGCATCAATGACAGAAGTCCGTCAAAACCGTTATTATATTCATTTAATCTGCTCGTTAGTCAATTCATATTCGGGAATGGCGAATGAATTGTATTACAATGAAGATAAAATATGCTTAGAAAAATGCGTTTTGCTTTAAATAATTTAGGGAAATAATAACCAAATCTAGCTTTGACCACGAAAAACTATTAAAATAATCACTAAAAGATTGAATACAATAATCTATAGCACAGATAATTTTCTATATGATAAAGGGGTGGTAGTTAATGTGATTGTATGTAGAAACTGTCAATGGTAAATTCAATTATTCGAAGGTCTATTGTCTTCATACACGATGAAACGCTGTGTTTGTCTATTGATAAGTAATGTTAATTGATGTTTGACTTGTGCATGCTGAATGTGTAAATTCGTAAATCGTAGCATTTTCTATTATGTTATATGTACATGTCTATTGAAAAAACGAGAGGGAGCCCGGGTGCTTAACTACCGGACGTATACTTTTCCTAAATCACTTCATATAGATTGAATGGTTGATACAGAGGACGTGGGAGTTGATTATAGAGTATACTGTTTAGATCAGATAATGAAATCTGAGATTTTCTTAGCATTATGGATACTTCTTACAAGTCGGATTTAAATAACTTAAATTAATTGGACTGACGATTTTAAAAGCCGTGCCAGCCCCTTAATCTAATATCCGTCATACATAATATGAATTACCATTTACCTTATGGTTATTATTTTTTCAATGGATTTCCTATATCAGATTCGTTTAACGTTAAAATATAATTTATCTAATTTGCACCTTTACGGATCAAATCTTGATGACGTTTTTTATCGGTCATGTGACAAAACCTGACAAATTAGCATGAGATTGGCTTCATGGTTTTCCGTCAACTGACGTGGTAAAAATTTGGCAGTGACACCGTGTACCTGCAGTTTTCTGCTCAAAATTAGTAATAATATTTATCTGATGGTTAGACGTTGATAATCCTGCAATAGGATGACGATTGAAGTATGATTGATTACGGTGATGATGTATTATGACTTGACCCTGAGAAACGCTCAAAAACATGCCGTACAATTCATAGTAACATCCGGATAATTATTCATATTTTCCTCGATTGTGCTAGGTTATCCAGTTTTAAGAAACGAAATTAAGGTAAAGGGGTAGGCGGTTAAGCCGGCCTGTCTTCCTTAAAAATCAATTGTTTAAGAAGCAGTCTTCCAAATTATGTCTTCTCTTGCGGGGAAGTTCTGTGCGGTAAGCTGCACTGGTTTCAGTGAGGACCTTTACGTTCTAGTCCATGATGATATGAGCTCGTACTTCCCACTCAATGTAGGTGCTGAGGAAGATGTTCGACTTTTCAATTCTTTAATTGGAAGTGCCTTTTGCATTCTTACTATCCTTTTATTCTATTGCAGCTTTCCACAACTTTAATTTCTTTTAACATCCTCCGTATACATCTGATTTCCGATTAATGCTGTAGAAGTCGCCTTTCTTGCTATCTCCGCCTGCTAATCACCTCGGTATTGAGTAAACCGACCTTGAGTAAACCGAGGTAGGGTCACTCGATTGTAGTCCTCATGTTGTCCGGCTATGAAATAGGATACCTATTTCTTGTCCTTGTAACCTCTGTCGGTGCTGAGTTGGGTACTTGTAGTGATGGAAAGACACTAGGCCCACTTGCCATTGGTTGGAAATATTTTACTCTAATTCCGGTTCCCTCTTATATCTTGCATGCGTTGAAATTCAATCTACTCACATTCGGTCTTAATGCGTTTCATGTTGAATACAAAGCTGCATTCCTTCTTGTCATTTGGCCAAATTGGCTGTACCAAATTTATAATCAGAACTAATTCTTGCCGATCAGGCATACGCCTATTTAAAATAAAATTTATAAAGATTCTTGCCATCGTAGGTGTCGCTTAGATCTCCATCACAAATTCAACAATTCTGAAGAGTAGCTGTACGGCTTTTGTCATATAGACTCTTGGCACAGTCAAGTTGATCGAGGGCAAGCTTCGTCTTGTGTTTTCTCTGCTCAGGAAACAATTCCCTAGCTGATGATTGGCCTCAAGATCACAGAACACATCCGCAGTAGCATTCACATGTACCCCAACACTTGCTTCCATGTTCCTGCAAACTATCAGGGCATTGGAAGCTATAGTAGACTTCGTTTTTAATAAGTCCATTTGACGTGAGACTGCCGCCCATGAGTACTCGAAATTACTTTGCTTCATTCTTGACCGTAATTAATTATTCCATTCTTCGCCTCCTGTTGAACTTGAAGTCTTGAATCTGTTTCCTAGCGACAGTTGTTCACAATTCGAAATGACCCCTGCATTATATCAAACATTGCACTTTCTACTGGTTGGTACTTCACTCAATCAGCATTGTAAATAAATCATTTTTTACAGGCAGAAGTGATTTGAACAGAACTGTATCATTCATTGTTCTAAATTTGCATAGTTGTCCATTGTATAATCTTTAAAATTCTAAATCCATCCTTTTTTCTTTCTTCCTATAACTTTAATGCATTGTTCTGATAGATCAATCAGATCAATCTCATTCTATAGCAAATGGCATTCTGGATACAAAAACCCAAACAATATTGACAACAACAAGTGGTGGGAAGACGCATTTTAGTCCTATTGGGCCTATACATCTTACAGCCGAAGAATGTAATGAGATATTGATGAAACGTGCGTTAGCTGCTTCGGCACAAAATCATGCAACAATCACAACTTCAGATGGACAACATACTGGTAAGTTGTCATAGTTTGCTGTAGTAAAATGAAGACGCGGAGTAATGAATTTGGCAAATTAATATTCTAAATGTGAAATAAAGGATTAGATAAAAAAATCTCATTTTTTCGAAGATGACATATTGCCGGGGATATCCGTCCAGGTGCAAAAGGTTATTCAAGGTTTAGAGGATACTGAAGATTCGCAAGCGACATCTTCAACTCACTGCAAACTGGAGCCCGTTCTAGATATATCACCCAAAGTAGAATTACCCGATGTAAGAGATTTTCGATGGTCGTGTTTGAGTCCATTTGCTAAAAAAATGTGTTTTCAGCCGGAACAATCGCAATCTGCAACAACGGTTATAAAGGAGAGACCCTACTCATGTGACGAATGTGGGAAATCATTCTTGCTAAAACATCACCTGACTACTCACGCTCGAGTGCACACCGGTAAGAATGTTTCCTGAAAGCAGACATAGTCATGAGTTGGCATTCTAATCAAAACCCAAGAGCGTATATCTATGCAAGCCAGATTAAACGAAATGATTTTTATCTTTATAGGAGAACGACCGCATGTGTGCGTGCATTGTGGGAAGAGCTTTGCCCATAAACATTGCCTGAATACCCATTTGTTGTTACATTCTACTGAGCGACCATATCAATGCAGCGAATGCAAGAAAAGTTTTACATTAAAACATCATTTACTAACCCATTCGCGAGTTCATAGTAGAGAAAGGCCATTTGTTTGTCAGGAATGTGGGCGATCCTTCCCGCTTAAGAGACACCTAGTGACGCATAGCAAATTCCATGCCGGTGAACGTCCATATGTCTGTGAAGAGTGCGGGGAAAGCTTTGCACAGGAGAATCACCTAATCATGCATTCAAGGTAAACATTGAATGAAAATGTAAGATCTATAAGGGCCTAAGATTCACCTAATTTTAAACTACAGGTTCCATGGATCCTTAAATCCGTTTGTTTGTGGTGATTGTGGGGCAACCTTTCCACGAAAGTTTCAGTTAGTAAATCATGGGCGTATTCATGGTAAAGTTCCCCATTCGTGTACAGTTTGCGGTAAGGAATTCTTACAAAAGCGAACTTTGATTTCCCATATGAGGTATGGATATGGAATACCTTTCGCATTGTAGTAATCGAATATGATACTTCCACAGAATACACACCGGAGATCAGCCGTACCCTTGCACGGGATGCGGCGATGGTTTTCAAACAAAGGCTGAGTTAAATCAGCATATTCGGATGATGCATGGCGGTATTAACCCGAATTCCACAAGTACTACAGTTGTGACGGGTCATGTGGTACAGCAGCAGCAGCAACAGCAGCAGCAACAACACCAGCAGCAGCAGCAACATCAACAACAGCAACAACAAACAATACATGTAAACGTAAGTTGATTTGTCAACTAGGACCTTTCACCATGAATTTTTTTTTTCATGTACAGCTGCAGCATCAACCGCAACAACAGCAACAGGCTCAAACTGTGACGGTGGTTAGTAATCCCAATAATGGATTAGTGACAACAATTGCAGCATCAGAGTCAGCTGGCAGGCCGCAATACGCATGTCGGTACGTACCACTATCTTTTATGTTTAGGAATAATTTTGCTCATTTAATTCATTTATTGTTTTTAATTTACAGTGAATGTGGAAGTGCCTTTAATAGCCGAGAAGCTTTGGCGTTGCATTTAAGGCTCCACACTGGCGATAAAAGTTTGATGACCGATCTATGTGCACTAACAGCTGCATTACCTGGCCATTTCTTGAATACCACAAATTTGAATCAAGGTAAAAAATTGTTCCCTAAAATTGTCTAATTTTATGTTTGTTTCTGATGAGTTGTTCGCTCCATTTTTTATTTGCCACTATGTCCTACTTTCATCTGTGTTTACGTTATATGTGTCGTGTAGTAGGTTGAGGGACAGCGCCTGAGTGCAACATGAAAAGAACATTGGAAATTAAATTATCGATTAAGAGGCGAATTTGTCTTGAGTTAGCACCAGGAGATTCCACAAGTTTTTTGATCTTAAAACTGAAACGGTCATCATCGAATGTTTTAAACCCTTTTGTATGTTTACTCGAAATGAAAAATCAAATTCAACAAAAACAAGTTTACCAACAAATTGGCAACAATGTATTTACAGTTTACGCACATTATATTACTTGTTGGCCGAGCTTATTATGACTTCCAGTCTCTAATCAGACGCTTCTCATTAAAATACTCAATATCGCCGACCAGGGTGGTATGCAATGCCATTTCATATTTCTACAGTAAAAACAGATGAAACTTAATTGCAAAAAATTAAGTTTTTAATGGATTTGAACTGACATCTCCACGATTTTGCGTTTCTTAAAAAATTATTTTCAACAATTCAAGGTTTCAAACAAAACTATTCGTATATTTGATTATTTTCAGGCATGGCAACTGTTGTGGCAGCAAATCAAACAGTTGTCTCTCCGAACGCTGTACCTGTGCAAATAATATCATCGACAGGACAAGTTGTGAGTCAGGCCGTTGGTGTTGTGCAAAATGCGGCGCCACAACAAACAAATGTTGTAACAGCCGTTCAACCAATCCAAAGTGCACCAAAGCCTAAAACACATTTCTGTGGTAGCTGCGGAAAAGGATTTGCAGCTAAGCATGGTCTCATGCAACACAACCGTCGCCATCCAAGTGGTTCGTGTACGTTACGTACACATGTTTGTGAATGTGGAAAAGCTTTCTTCCAAAAGAATCATTTAATGTTACATCAGCGTCAGCATCTGGAAACAAAACCAAACACGCAACAGGTTTGAAAAATACTTTTCATTGCATATTCGACGGTTGATTAACGGTGATTTTCGATTTGTTTTTCTTAACAGATAAACCAGATAACACAAAACGAAAATCTTCAACATGATTCTTTGGTT
The DNA here is from genome assembly GCA_954870665.1 of Stratiomys singularior. Taxonomy (NCBI): domain Eukaryota; kingdom Metazoa; phylum Arthropoda; class Insecta; order Diptera; family Stratiomyidae; genus Stratiomys; species Stratiomys singularior. Next base: position 2,247,080 of record OX940881.1, on the reverse strand, counting down.
CAACAACAACAACAACAGCAACAACAACAGCAGCAGCAACAGCAGCAGCAGCAACAATCGCAGCAAAATGTCCAGCTGCAAAGCCAACAACAAGCACAGCAACAGGCTCAAGCGCAACAACAGCAACATACAATGACGAGAGAAGTTCTGATAGGTAATCAGCCGGTGCACGTTCAAGTGCTGCAGGGCACAAACACCGCGCAAGTGATCAAGTATGAGATAAATATACCACAGGATGGACAGAATTTGGAATGAAGTCATGAGGGAGAAGTTTATTTTATGTGTGACACGATTACGAAATAATTCGACAAGTGTTTTGTGTGTATGTGGACAATAGTTGTGCCATGGTTCCATGGTGCCAGTAGGAACCACAGAATTTGGTGGCCATTCGAGGATGGCTGTAGGATCTGTTGATGTGAAGGAAGCGGTGGTTGAACAGCTCAGGATAAAATGAATGTTTTGCCTAGACGTTTTGATTTTGGATTTACAACTTTAAGGATCGGTTTTAAACTATTTGTTATTGAATCTGTGCATATTAATTTTTCAAAATCATTTACATTTGTAAGGCGAACTAAGGATAATCAGCAAAGTTGCTGAGAAATGTTAATTTAATGAAAGAAAAATACCAAATGGCATTGCATCCTGTGATTGCACATATAAAAGCAGCCAGCTAGCTGTAGCAAAAGCCAATATCCCAGTTTTTAGTTAAATTCTAAGTGTTTTACTTCTAACACGATACAACGTTAGAAAATATTAACGTTACAACCGCCATTTCTATAACGTTAAAGGTGATCCAAGTGAAGTACGATGGAATGAATGAACGGACTCGAACTCTTTGTCGGTCCAATAATGTAAATAATTCAAAGCGAATGGTGGAGATAGCAGCAAATATTTACAGGTACTACTGTTTTGTTATGCATCGCGGAAATGTAATAAATTAATATTAAATAGAATTAAAAAGTAAGATAAGTGTAAATGTAAGCAAGTTCGTAACGCAAAGAATAAATATATATATAAACGCATATATTTGTAGATAGTAAACTTATTTTTATATGACAGGAAGGACAGTGAAATTCTTTAATTCAAAACAGCATGTAACATGATCATTTGTTTGGAATAATAATAATTTTTATGTAACCCAATAAGCTTTATAAAGCAACGCTAAGATCACTATTGAGATAACCGCATTTTATAATGGGAGACTAGTGCTAAAGTACGATTAGTAAAAAAATCAAAGTTTTGAATCAACTAAACAGAATAATTAACATTGTAGAGGAAATAAGAAAGACGGTACACAATTTCTTTAATAATACATTGTAAATAAAGCGTAAGTTAAAGTATGTAGAATATCAATCGGTTAAAAACTGTTTTTAGTTAGATAACATCCAATCGGAGATTGCCAGCATGCAATATATATTTGTTTTAATAATAAACATTTTGATTTTGTTTAATTAACTTAGTACGATCAACTTTCCTCCGTTTAATTTTTTCTGGAACATTCACAATGCAGGGCAAAAAATATTGGATGATCTGAGGATGGAAAATCCATCCTTATTCTATTGCATTAGCAATGTCTGGAAGCACAATAGGAAGAACCGCATCAAGGGAGATGTGTTTCTTCCTATTGTGCTTCCAGGCATTTCGTACTAATGTGCGAAAGACAGATGATGAGTGAAATAAAAGGAAATCAAATAAATGGGTTCAATCGAAGGACCCATTTGTTTTGTTTGTTTTAAAAAAGTTTGTGCTGGACTGGGCAGGAACACTGACGCGTCGGAAGAAAAGAATCGATAATGATTGCGGTATGCCAACAATGGCAAGTGGAAACACTGCTACCTGCTATAGGAATTTTATGTCCATCAATTAGAAACTAAAGATCTAAATCCAAAGGATAACTTGACCCCTTGATCAATGTATCTGGAATGAAGAGTCGTTGAAATTATTACTTCTTTTTCTGCTTTTGTCAACAGAATGTTAATATGTTCATTATAGTACAGATACTGATCGAGACGAACGCTGAGGTATCGAACAGCAGCATCAGTTGCTTGCTGTAAACGATTCAAGACCTTGCAATCGCGCATTTTACTCAGATTAGTGACAAGAAGTGACTTGCCACATATCATGGCGACAAGGTTTCTACGGAAAATGTCCGAAAAGAACTTGAATTTAATATGAGTCCATCTAACCTACCAAATCGTAGCGAAGGCTATCTCCACATCAATGGGACAATCTCCAGAGAGCGTTCTTACTTAATAGAAAAAATAAAGGTGAAGTAATCTGTGAATGTATCATAACTTCGTTAATTCAAAGTCAACGGAAAATTTGAAGACCTGAATAGAGAGAGCTTCGGAAATAAATCATACGCTAAATGTTTGTTAATGCTGATCGGGGGAAGATTCGCTAAATTCGCGTCTAGTTTGATGCAGACCGCTTGTTTATTTGAAAACACTCCATCCCGAGTCTGTTTCCAAGGTAAGCCCTTAATAGGACACTGTACCAATCGACCAGTAGTGAAACCCATAGCCACGTACTAGGGATTTGTATGATAATCGGGAGCAGGAAGAGAAGCTCGGTGGCTGTAACAATTCCCTGGAAATATCCAAAGAAATTTAAAACAAACATGAAATTAAATTCTCTTCCATTTCGAAGGCTAAAAAATCATCAGCATAAACATAATCGACTTGAATAGAAGTATCCTACCAATAACTAGATGACATTGAATCACAGAAGAAAGTATAAGCATTAAAACGATACCCAAAGGAAAAAGGAATGGTTCGAAATAGAAATAATGAAGAAATAAAACTAGTTTTATACCAACATTTGTATTTTTCTTTGAGGAATTTTCGACGGCAAAAAAAATCACAAATGGAATAAATTTTAACCTTTCTAATAAACCACAGCGAGCTTTTTGCGACCAGGACATTTCGGACCATCTCCAATTGATTCCCTCCTTGGAAACTTCGACACTTTATCATTCACAGTGGTCTTCATTGCACTTTCTCCTACGCCACATAGAAACGACGATTTAACGTTCTCTAAAATCCTATTTTCATTTGTAACTTTTTTAGCTTGTGGCTCGATGCTCGGTGGATTAGTTCGTTTAAGTGAGTTTATTCGGCCGCGAGGAAGAAACTTCTTGATATTCGACATCGGCTGCGTTTCATATCTCTTTCTCCTGGAAACCGAACTTATCTCGAGGAATTCCTTCAGGTCTGATAAATGTGCGTTCAGTGTGCACGCGTGCCGATCAATTTTTCGCTTAACAGGATGTGGCTTAGCTTCTGGAGGTGGTTCTTTCACAGCGCGAATTGCTTCTAGCACTGCATCGGAAGGGGTTAGAATTCTGGCTCCTTCCAGAAATGATTCCAACTCTGGATTACAAGTTTGAACACATATATCTAACATATTTGAATTCGCATCGAATTTCTCCCTGAGTTCAGTATTATCTGTAATGCATGTGCCACAAGGCTTGCCTACTTGAAGTTTTGTTCGATCCGTTTTGGCGGTTAACCGATTAAGAACCTCGGTCTTCCAAATGTCACGTCGAACTCCTCCTGCTCGTTTGCGGCGAATTTCAGCGTTAGGCTTAAAATCTTTCGTTAATGCTTCAGAATTTTCTGTTGAATTGGTTTTTGCAGACTTTTGACGTTTTTGTATATTACGCAAATATTCGCGATGCTCCCGAAGGAAGTCACGTTTGGGATGCTGCTCCTTTAGAGCGGGCGATGATTTGGTCGGCTCTTTGCAGGTTTCAACAGTTGCCATAATATTCCAGCACTGTCAACCTTTGCACGATTTGCGTTACACTTATGTATTCTATCAGCACTCGATGCGAAAAAAAACATTTATTAAATAAATTTCGAAATGATATTAATTTTACCATCAATGAATTTAAATGGACAAGACATGCACAAACCGGCAAACATTCTGATTACAATAACTTCATTTGTTTTGCAAAGTCAATGTGATCGCATTTTCGAGTAGGCTGGAAGCCTCCTATGATTCGATGGAGCTTGTGCAATTGGAAAATTTTGGTCTTTTCCTATGTGAGTAATAGAACAAGACAATGTTCAAACGATTTCAAAGTTTGACTTGAGATCATTATCATTTAAACGGGCACATCAATAAACACAATTGTTCTTATGGGGCCGCACAGTACGTTAATTGGCACACCAAAAGGTCCTGCATTTACTAAATGCCGCAGTTTGCGAGACTTTTTCGCGAGAACAATAACGGAACCCAATTTTTTGTCTTCGAGATAACTCTGCAATAGTGAATCCTGGCGGCTACACAAAAATGTTGCGAGATTTACGAGAAGAATGTTTAGACCTACTTGCCGCTTCAAGTTCACCTTCGAGTTTTTCCTCTTCGTAAGGCCTAGTTCACAGTTTTTTATCGGATTTAGCTTAGATGTGATTTGGAATTGGAAATCTCTGTCCTGTGAATGCAATTTTAAGATAAGTTGAGGAAGCACATTGTCCAAGCTTTTTACATTTTATATCCGTGGATTTTCGGTATGCAAAACACTGCGATGTGGGAAGGCAAATTATTTCTTGAAACAGATTCAACCAATGGAACGAGTAGTAATACGTTGTACGTTCCTGTAATGGTTTTTCTGTTAATGAATCATGTGTTAAGTAACATTATTCGAATTCCATGGCTATACCAAAAAACTACCGTGATCGCCTTCCCTTCCAGAACAGTTTTTATTTTTCGGGGGCCAATTCCTCTTTGCAGTCCTCCGTTTTGACTATAGTTTTCGCAAATCTAATTTTATACGTTAGTATCATTTAAAGCAAATTATCATTGCCAAGGCTCCCACTTACCTTAGTAGGGCAACTAATCAATCATAGACAACAAATCATTCATACTCTTAACAACATTCATAACCGTTGTAACCTCCGGTAGATTCCAATTTTTTATACTGAAATAACAAAAGATAAATGCCCGATGGTCCATGGATTCCAACAGTAAATACGGACTGGTTGGGAAAACTAAATATAGAGCTACATGGCAAGAAGCGGGAGGTATTTGCTAGTAAATGTAGCATCAACTGCGAGAATAATGAAAATGTCCACACCTAAAATTTCAATAAAGAAAGAAACTTTTTGAGTGTATTATAACGATTTTTATTTTCCGAAAAAATAAATATAAAACAGTGTTTCCGCAAATGCAACTATCATTGTGACATTAGTGTTAATATTAATTGAATTGCAGTTCCACAAATGTGAAAAACGTGTTCAATGACGAAGCTTTCAAACTTTTATGGAGAATTTTCTTAAAAATTGATTAAGGACATGTGCTTTTTTAATTGTTATATTTTGCCTTGATACATTCATTTTGCCTTGATATAGACTTGATATTTTACCTTGATGATTCACTCTTTTGCATAAATTCTTAAAATTTAATTGCAACTTGTTTTAGACACCTGGGCGCGATTTGGTCATTTGTTATTAATTAAATTGTTAACTTTCAGTCTCTTTTATTAGAAATCAGAAATTAGGCGAATATAACATGCGACTAAACATTTGTTTCAAAGTAAGAACAAAGTACGTGTAGTTGTATGTAGATGATTTGAGATTCCTTTGTACAAAGTAAATGTTTAGGGAAATTTAGTAAGATTTTGGTGATTTTGAATGCGAATTGTAATAAACGCAGGTGCTGTCACTTTTCATTTAAATTAAAATTGATCTTATTCGTTATTTGACAATTTAGCGACATCAATGTTATCAAAAATAAGACAAGTCTTAGCGTCTCTGCTCTTGATATCTTTGCCTTCGACTATATTTGATAGTATCAAAGGGATATTTCTTTTGTTTGGAACGACGAAATTGAAGAACAATATAAGAATAGCTTTGATAAATGTAAATCATGCGTGTGAACTTGGTTTGTGCTTACTAAGTAAAATAATTTCTATGAAATTATTTTAATTTATTTCTAGTTCGTACTAGAAATGACGACAAACCGTTTGGGCAATTAACATGCTATGTTGATGCAACAATATACCGAGCGCCTTCTTTGTGTAAATTTGACTAAGGATCAATGAATGGTTGCTATAACGTTTTCTTTACCTTTAGCTAATGAAAAATAAAATCACAAATAAACGGGGACAGCAACTATCATCAAATTGTGACTAAATACTTCTTTTATTGTCGTTGAGCCTGTGCATGCAGATTATACGAGTTTTTAACTTCCCGCCATTTCTTCAACAGTTGTTAGTACTTTTGCGCAATAACAAACAAGTTATGCTATCTGGTAAGCACTAGATTAAATATTGACATTATTTTAGAAGCAGTCCACCCAGAACATGCTCCATCGGGATATATGGAAAACTAATTGATACTAACTGGTCAGTATAAATAATTTCATTAGTTGGTCATTGTCAGAAATATGTAATAAATACTCTAAAATTAGCCACGAAATAAGTTGAAAGTAGGTAAATATTGGAATTAATATCGTATGGAAAATTTAATCCAGCACTATTCGTTTTACCCCACATTCCATACAAAATTTAGCTTGGGGCACGATAAATTTGCTACCACACTCGTGACAAAATTTAGACATGCGATGCTCGCGTTTCGAGTCGAATTCCGGGGTGTAAAGAGTTCTGTCTCGGTCCTGAAGATGATGACTTAGTGATACTTCTGAACTACTGGAATCGTTACTGAGGTCCCGGCTACGTCTTTTTGTCTCTACAACATTCATCACGTTTCGGTTTTCCAGTTGAGATTCATCAGTGTCAGCTCGGATTGGTTTTGACGCTGGTGTACGTCGACTGACCCTTTCGACGGGACTATAGCGTGACAGGCTGGAAAATTTGAAAACCATAAATACTGAGTGAAATCAATGTTACTTTGCTTAGCAGTGAAGAAGTGAGAAATTGGTATTTTAAATGAATGAAGTGACGTAAAGTTAATCGCACTGTTTGTTGCCATGATAGGAGTAAATTTTCGATACTAAGTTTTATGGGTTGAAAGTGACGATAACTGGAGATCGGACTTGTATCCAAATTTCTGCAGATTCTGCATATACAAAGAGTGTAGAAAGATGCCCAGTGTAAGAAGTCGTCGTCCATTCAATGATATTAGGGGGTTTCGCTTCTTATATAACTACGAAAAACACGCCTTGGGAATCATTGATTTGATTGAAATTTTCATAGCAGGTAGACGTCACTTCCAATAATTCCCCAAAAAACATAATCCATAATAAAATTGTTTTGATAAGAGAGACATGTTTATGAATGACTAATAAAACTTGTTTCAAAAAATATAGCATTAAATTAGCATCGACTTATAAGGCTCACTATTACGGCAGGAACTTTGGACTAACAGTAGGTACCACTAAAATGTCACTACAATAGAATATGTCTAAATCTGTAAGCATAACTTCAACTTACCTTCCATATGCTGAATCTGCACTTTGCTTCGAGCTTACACTCTTCTTGATTTCCAATGATTCCAAACTGCTTGGTTTCGATAAGTCCTTAGGATTATCTATAACATCATGTTTAGAGGTTATATTCTCAAAATGACTTTTTTCAGAGGATTTCTCTCCAACATCCAAGTTTCTGTTGATATCTGGCTCATTTATTTCTCCTTCCTCTGCTTCATCGTCCTCGTTATCTGATCTGGATACAGTTCGTTGTCGGTCACAAATATTATCATTCAAGTCATTCAGATCGGCTAGTTTCACATTTCTCTTTGGTGAGTCACGTTCTGCGTGACAAGGCGTACTGTAGGGAACAACTTCAGATTCATGCTTCAAAAAGCTTTCGTTACTACTGAAAATTTCGTTCTTCTCTGCTTCGTTATCATCTTCATCGTCTCGATTACGACTAGGAGTAATCGGTGACCTAGATGATTCGCGACTATTATTGGAAAGTTTATTCAGTGATCTATTGGATAAGAATGCTTTGTAGTCTTTAAATAAAGGATATTCTTCGGCGTTCTCAAATGAGGAAATGAATTCCTCTATATCAAACTCATCAGGCGGCGGATCAACCGAGGAAATGCTAGATTCGATCTTATTGGAATCATTATTAGCATTGCTACAGTTCTTTTCGCCTAATCCGTTGTAGGTATCATTATCTGGGGAGAGGTCATACAAAAATTGATTTTTACCCAGTCGAAGCTGTCTCTTCAAAAGATTCCTCCTTTCTGTCGAGTTTCTGTGGACTATGGGTTGGTTTACTGGACTTTGTTCCAACCTTTCAGCAACTTCGTATCGAGATTCTATTTGAAGTGCCGTCTTTTCCATTGATTCCGTACTACTGGAGGTGAGGTCGTTGTCCGAGAGTTTAGTCACGTTGATGGGAAGGTTATCACAAAAATTTATCAATTTAGGATCAATGAAATCATTTTGTTTAGGGGTGACTAGGAACGGACCGAAGTCAGGTCTTTCAGGCCTAGTTGGGAGTTTAGGAAGGGGATCTAACTTAATTGCTTGCAGTTTGGTAACTGGTATTGGTTGCGCGTCACGACTCAAATGATTATCGACGCCGGCATTAGCGGAGTCGAGTAAATTCGACAGCGAGTTTTTCAGAGAACAAAGTTTCTCCTTGTCTGTGAATATACTATCTAGATCACTGGCAGAACTTCTTGATGAAGTTTGTTTGCTCAAATTATTACTCTTGTCTTTAAGATCTTTTTCTGTTAAGCTGGGAGGAATATCCGGGGCTCTTGTAGCATTTTCATAGTGCAAAAAAACTGCTAAAGAGTCTGTTTTCGATATTGGGTTAATATCTCTTTTACTAACCGAAGCCACCAGATTCATTTTCAAATTTCGCCGATTTCGATTCGCTTGTGGATCGCGTCGAATTATTTTCGGCGTACTGTGGCTATCTGCTTGGCGATTAGCTGCAAAGTCATTGATACATACTGATTTAACTGGCATCTCATCGTACTCTTCGGGCTTAAGAAAGTTGGTCGAAATGGGACCCTCATCTGAGATGCCACGTTGAATTGTTGGTTTTGGTTTTGTGCTTGTAGCAAATATAGTCCTAGTTGGAGTTGTTTTACGAGGCACACGCAGTGATAAGGTTCTATGAAAATTAGATTTAACATTGTTTAATTTATGTACTGCTGAACTGCCCGTGTATGATTTAGACATGAACGTCTCTGGGCTGTTTTTAACGTGTGGTGTTGTCGGAAGCGATTTTATTGGCGGTGTTGAGTCTGTTGGGGAGCAAAGTTCCTCCAATTGACGTTGAGCTGATAGAAACGGGTCGTATTTGTCAGATAGTCCCCTAAAATTTTATAAACTATTAATTTAACATTCAATGCGAAACATGGCAGACTGGATTCCTTCAGGAGCTCTTAGTTCGATCTTCGATGAAAACAGTACACAGATGTGAATACATTCGTAATTTAGGTGATGGCAAATTTATGCGCTATATCGAAATACACACTAGCTAACTCACTTCCAATGCACATCGTATAAAAGATTTAAGACACAGTTGAAGATTGATAAAATATAATTTACCTTCTTATAGTAAAAGATCTGTTCGGACTAGGACCAGGCGTCTGCATATCTTCATTTATTTTCTTGGCCTGATGTTCCGAAAAGTTTTCTTCTTCGTACGAAAACGTTAAGTCGTTACTGGATGTATACGACGGAGATGTAAGGGAAAGGAATGTTCTACTACAATCCAATGGATCGTCGAGAATCACTGTGGCCTGAATGTTGTTTGAATTAATTTCACGGAAACTAGCTTCTTGACAACCAGTTGACCTGTTTGTATTTGCCAAATCCATTTTCTTCTGCTTGATGAAGCTCCTAAGCGAACCGGGACATTTTGTATCATCAAACAGCCGTGATATCTTTTTAGCTTGTGCGATGCTAGGTGCATTGCTTTTGCTTTCGTTTATAGCTTCATTCGTGTCAGCTAGAAGAAATTTTAATGCTATCAATTTCGTTTCCATTTCCTTTTTTAATTCAACCAACTAATTTTGATCGAACTGCTGTGACTGGTGCGTGTTCAATCGTCAGTGTTGCCGAGAAGCATTTTACTTCTGGTAAAATGCAAGGAAGTTAATGTAACGATACAAAGTGTAGTCAAGACGTTACGCTCATTCTAACTTTAAACTACTTTAAGGATTCATGACGAGCGAGAGGTCGCCAGGACTGTAAAACTGCGAAAGCTACCATGGGTGGCCACAAGACAAGTGAATAACGAATGTATACCAAGAAGCTATTGGCGGCTAAATCTGAGGGATAAGGACCAGCCGGAAAACTAGGTAGGCTTAGTAGGCAAGAATCGCAACTCGGATTATGCAACTGAAGGACGCTATCGTTAGACCGAGAGTGTTGGAGGCGACATATATAGGTGGACAAGGGATCCTGTAGTGACACTAAGAAGATGAAGATGAAGATGAAATTTAAATAAACCAATAGGAGGTTCATTTTAAAAGTCCATGAGCAGGTGAAAACGCGGTGTACTTATTCTACATTTGTCTTGTTAACCAATGGAGACTGGTGAATGAAAACTTCGTCAACTGAGCCATCAATGAAAAGAGATACATCGCAGCCTTATCACCGTTTCATAATTAGAATAAATACCAAACCCTTACAACGCTTTATCTTTTCATTCCTGCCCTTATCATACTCATCGTCCGTTGAAAAACCACATTCATTCCTATACAAAAAAAAATGATATTGAACTATGTATTAATCGATATTTCGCAATACCGTAATCGTGTACGATGAATTTGATACTGGGGTTTTTTGCTATCCACACACTGGGGGATTGCTTCGCGTTTATGACATTTTTTATCGTCCTTAAAGGTAATTTCATCATTATTCTGCAATTTATTTTGCTTTGTTGGAATTTTGGAGTATTTTTGATGCAGACATGAAAATTCTTCAGTAGAAATAGAAGTGATTATTTTTTTCCTTGAAGTAAAATTTGCCGATTCACATTGTGCAGAAAAAGGAGTCGCTAGGTGAGAATCGGTTGGATTCAAATATTTTTTTTGATATTTTTTTGCGGTAGAAGATGTAGCTTGCTTGCTTTTTGTATCAACTTCAACTATATGGTGGCATCTAGGAAAGTAATGCTATTTGATAAGAATTTTGCGAGCTTCGGGAATCCATGAGTCTTATCTTATTCCAGAACCATACTCACCCGTCGCTTAGTATCGAAGAACTCATTATTGAGGATGTCATTGAGACATCCATGTTACCTCTGCAATCCTGAGAGTATTCTTTAGATTTACAAGCAGATCCAATACTACCTCCGTCCGAGAGACTATTTGTTGATTCTTCACAACTCAAGCCGGAGTATTTCTCACGATTGACAGCTCGCTTAGTCCTAAAATTAGTCAATCGTCATTCAAAATTACCCTCTACGATTGTAACTGTGTTACTTTAAGCATGGTGCTCGGTATTTGGTCCGAGCTTGCAGTCGCTCTTTTGCTACATTTGTCGAAGTGGCGTGTTGTGTATTGGCAAGCCGAGTTTTTTCTTTACACCATTCTACGTGTCGATCGTATGCTTTTGTACCAAAACTCCTCCCACAATGAGGGCACGGTAGAGCAGTTGCTACCAGTCGGCTAAGAACGGGCTTTGGCTTTTCCCTAGGCATATTGCTTGTGTTGTTGCTTGCAGGTGGAACTATCTTTTTCGGCGGCAATGTTGCGGTATGGGTTACGGGTGGAGGCGACGTTGGTGTCACAACTTGGATCGGCTCTACATCTTTTCGCGGTAAGACGGGGGTTGTAACCTGCAGGAGTGAAAGATTTGAATATTATTTGTGAAAGAGTAAAGAAAATTATTTAAAAATGATGATGTGTTAGGGTTATAACAATGATGAGTGATTCCATGTTTCCCTCGATATCATTATTCTTTGATCTTCGATGTTAGAAGAATTGTAATTCTGATTCCCAGAAGAGGTCATCAATGACTAAGGCGACAAGTTAAAATGGATTGTTGAAATTGCAACTTTTGTAATTTTGTAGTAATTTTATAATTGTGTTGTATGAATGTATTGTAGGACGGAAGCAGAAAAAGTGAAGAATAAATTGCAAAAGAAATGTAAATGCAGGTAAACTGAAAAAAAAATTACTCAATTAGCGCTCTATGCGAAAAGCAGATGCCCAAGCATCCTTTTTACCTTAATTTATTCAATTAGTCTTCTTTCATTAGAGTAAGCAAATACATATTTATAACATATTTAGTTGTTCAGTAAAATTAGTTTTTTCCTCCATGAATTGTACCTTTTTCATTTTCACACTATTCTTCCTTTTTATTTTATCCGATTTAACTGAATTCGTACTGTTGTATGCTATATTTGCCAGCGTCACTCTTCGTTGGGTTGCTACAGGCGTTTTAATGTTCGCGCTAGTCGGAGGCATTGATTTTGGACGATCTAACTTCAATTTAGGCTATCACGTTGCAGATGATGATAACAAACATTTTGCATAAATTTTAACATAAAAAGACAATGCCGGTTTCAAGTTTTATTAGATTTATATGATTGAAGTCTAGTGCTGTCTATTATTAATAACTAAAAAGTTAGTTCATCATTTGCATCCTTGTAGCTCTGTTTTCTTCTGATTAAGGTTATTAACATCCTACTTGCACTTGGCTTGCAGCAGAGGCATACAATGAAAACTGAAAGATCTGAGATTGAAATTCATTAAGAAGAGATTCTGTCCTAGTTTCTGTTCCCATGCTTAACTAAAATATGAGGAACATACACCAGCAGTGGACATTGACCTAGGAACAACCAAGGAAGACCTAGCAGGTTGAAAGATTCTTAGCATTTGTGACGTGTTTCCTATGCACTTCTAACTTCTAAGTTCGATGACCTTAGTTAGTTTTTATCACTTGTAGCAACTCAAAAAAGAAAAAATGGGAATGTTTCCGAACCGAAATGGGTAATTGGTTCAAATGGGTAAACGTTTTGTTTATTTGAATTGGTTTGTTATATAGATATTGCAGAGGAACCCTATATTATCGACTCCACTAGCCGTTGCTACAAATTTTGCCACAGTACTTAGTTATGGTCATGTTTCCGAATCCTTATCGGCATATAGCTTTTGTAAAACCTAGTGAAATTTCTTAGTGATACAAATGAATATAATATGCATTTGTGTGGATTGGATGAATTTTTGAATTTCTCTTCGACGTTCTGAATCCTTAAGTGCAATACAAATTTTGAATTTGATATGAGTTGGTCAAAAATCCCGAAAATAAGTAGTATTATGTAAAAATTAACCTCTACTCTTACCTGACGCATTACCTTTTCAGTTGGTGAAGCCCTTGTTTCCTGTTTCGCCGGTGGCAATCCAAAATTTTTAGGTAGAAAATCAGCAAAGTCGGTTCCTTCTCTTCTTTGTCGAGAAGAATCGAATACTTTTCTCTTTTTAGTAACGGTCTTCTCGCATATGAGCACATGTTTTTTAAGTGTTTTAGGGGCGAAAGTTCGAGTGCAAATCGGACATGGCTCTAAGGTTATGTCTGTTTCTATTGGTTCATCTGGTAATTCAAATTCATCTGAATGATCTGTAAGTGAATCAAACAAAGTTCATTTGAAAATCAATTTGCAAGATTTCTTAAGGTTTTTAGTCCTTGAAATTTTTGAAATTGAATGTTTTATGAGCAAGTTGTTTTCTTTATCCTCCATTCGAGAAATGAATTTTATTCATGAAAATATATGCAGCAATATATTTACCTTTTAAAGTTAGTTTCACAAGTTAGTTCTGTTATAAAAGAATTTGTGTAGAAAATGACAAGGTCTAACACTCAATACCAGAGGAAGTTTTTGAAGCAATAATGGAATTTTATCCTATAATAATACTGTTACTGTTAATGGAATTTTATCCTATAATAATACCGTTACGTCTCATAAAAAATACGAGCTGCATGGCAATCGGTATTTGCTCATTTCGTGTACCAATAAAGAGTTGAAGTAATCAATCCGTCCGAGAGACTATTTGTTGATTCTTCACAACTCAAGCCGGAGCGTATGTGTTGAAAATAAAACTATTCAAATTGTAATTTCTTGTCGGTCAAAAATCAATGTTCATAAGTAAATTAGAAGAAGTTATTTTGCTTTTATGCCTTTGCTTTTTTGTGTTTGAATTCAGTGCATGAAATGACAAAGAGAGAAAACTCAGTCCTAGAAGAAGGCAGTATATATTTAGGGAAAAATTTAAAATCTTGAGCTTAAAAAATGAGTGTGACTGTGATACAAGTTTTACTTTCACTTATACCTTATCAGATACAGTTAAGCATTGAAGTTTAAATTCCAAGTACTGGCTTAATTTTCAAGGTAAAATTCAGCCAAAACTCATTCCCGCGTTATCTTTTTCTCTCAGTTCTTTTGAAATGTCATTGGTTAGATAGCCGATTTTTCCTTTTCTTGCAATTAAGGGCACATTTACGATTCGGAAGCAAACGACTCTAGGTATTCTGCTTTTCGGTCAAAATAATCACCTAAATTTAGAACCCACGTTCTGTTTTAGTTCGACTTGTACGTGTTCGACGGTACTTCCGCTCAATAAAGCTGTTATATCGACTGCACAGCCGAACATTCAAAGAATATCTGGTGACTATTCAGTCGTCCAAAGAAGAAGAAGAAGAAGTAAATTTTCAAAGGATCAAAAATGTTCATTCCAGCGACTCTTCAAGCAAAGTGATCCACAATTTTTAGTTTTTGATATTCAAAAAAATATGTTAAGGTTGTTATAAACATTCCTTTGACGATTTGAAGTGAAACTTTTTTTTAAATGTCGTCAATACAGTGTTTTATCTCGCTATTGTTCCATTTATCCAGCGTTAAGTCTTCTTTTCCTTATCCTGAAGCTTTCGCTTTCGGGAAAATGATGATCTATACTTAAATTTATATGGTTAGTTCTTTTCAGCATTCCAGCCACAAGTTAATTGCCTCATCACTGGTACCTACCTAATAGAAAGGGAAAATCTTTTCATTTTGCATATTATACATATTGCAATACTTCTATTTCTTGCAATATTCCAAAGGCATTTCCAAACAGATCTTGCATATCATTTTTACTCGTATCTACACTTGGATTAAGTCGGCGCGCCGCAGCAAATAGTGAACAACGTTAGAAGAGTTTCAATTAAATACGAAAGAATGTATAAGCAACTAACAACTAGGATAGCGAATCATTCAGCAGTAACATTTCCACATCATCGAATTTGTAGGCTACTCTAATGTGGATGAACGATCATTATTTGCATGCCTCGCAGAATAAATGATATCCAACTGATTCGCTAGGCAAGCATGTGAGGAAATATGTTCAACATTCTTAAGTGTGAACAAATATGATATTAATTTCTAGACACAACAATGTATAAAAACTTTAGATAGTTTCCCTGAGCTAATGAATTTTAATACGAACTGAAAGACTCCATCATAGGATTAACCTCTGTAAGCAGATGTGAAAAGATATAAACTTGTTAGAAAATTTGATCAGATTCGTTGGAAACGATAGATGGTTCCTAATTAACTTGCCGACTTGGATATGACTTTTCGAAAGAAAGCTATTAAATTTTTGCGTAAAACAAGTGTTAAAAATGATGTAGAAGTGAGATTAGGACGCACAAGGTGGTATGAAAAGAAAGTATCGACTGTCTAAGGTTGAATAAAATTATTATTCGTTGACAATCTTTTCAAGAATATAATGCCAGGAATTATTCACGTTGGAAGGACTGGAAATATAGTGTTGAGCAGAGTTGAAGAATCCCAATCAGCCTGGACCAGGAACTCGAGGTGATGATGATCGCCTACGGTCGCTGAGAATCCAGGGAGAGTATCCAGGAAGCAGGAATACAGATAGTCTGGCAGCTGGTGGCCAAATGAATTAAGAAAAGAAAGAAATGTTACAGAAACTGTCTTAGCGAGACAGTCAAGTCTGATAACAGGTTAGATTGTTCTAATGAACGAACTCGCATACAAGTTTGACACCACAGCAACGCTCTTATAGTCACATAGGATTATTATCTGTGTGGCATCAACTTGTATGGAGACTGTAAAAGATGATTTTCTTTGTGATTATCACGAAACTTTCCTTGTATTTATCGTGAGATAAATAAGTTGTGATAATCATCTGAACTTTGTGATATGTATCAGCAAGAAGAAGGCTACCAGAACGTGGAAGCCACAAAACGATGCTTCGATCGACGATGATCTAGAGTCTCCAGGTTGGTTCAACTTAATTGAAGTGTCTAGACGGCCTGGAAATGCGCAACGCTCAGAACACTGTTGTTTGCTACACAGCACACTAAAGCCGATTCGCACACTGAACGCAGAGATAATGTAACATCGAGGAAGACTCAAGAGAGACTACCCGCTTCGACTCTCAAGGAAAGGGAGATTCTCTGGTAAAAAACTACAGGAAAATGTCCTGATTGGCTAAAGGCGTGCTCAAAGAGGCCAATGGTAAGGTCTCAAGTTATGACAACATGAGTGTAATGTTAACAGCTGAAAGTAATAAAATAATGGAAAACCCAGAGCTATTTAGATAGCTCACTTAACGTGGAAAAACGCGTGGCCATGGAGGTAGGAAGGATTAGGACAGCAATAAAAAAAAAAGGTGCAGCGCACGTGTGGCGCGTTGAGTCGCCAGCACAAAGAGTGAATTGTATGTGGATGCTGATTATTTTATTTGTTATTTTAGCGCTAAAGATTGAATGAATTTTACATGTTTTTTAAACAACAAGAATCCACTTTCAAAGCTGTTGCGTAAGAACGAAATATTAATTTAAATATAAATAAATAATATAAACAAATCGTAGACATAAATGTTTTTTCTATCTCTGTCTGAGAGAAGCCGCTCGAGAGTGTTAGCGGTGTATATAATTAGAGTATTTGCAGAGAAGTGGCGAGTGGTCGCAACAGTTTATTCTGTTCGCGTAAAATTTCCGATCAATGCTCGAAAACATATAATCCCCTCTCTCTCTCTCCACCTCATTTTGTTGCTTTAATTTTTTCTTGTACTCAAACTCACAACTTTATGGATGAAAGATTTGAGATAATTGCCGAGGTAATGGCATATGCGACGATCAAAATGCAGGACATTTCTAAAGAAAAAGTGGAAACACCGTTGAGATAAGTATGTACGTGGAGAAGGAGAATACTGTGAAGACAACAGTAACACTTCAAAGTTAAGTAAGTAGATTTTGTTTTATAAACTTAGTCCGCGATTTTAGCACATCTATCATCGTATTAGTTACCATATTCGCATATTACAACTGCCTGTTACTTTTTGCTGGCCCCGAAAATGAATGGAATCCTTAAAGGTTTGGGTTTGCCATCCCTAACTATATGGAAACATATCCCATAATGCTGTACCCAGAAATGAATATACTAAGGAGTATACACAGAAATGCAACCACAATTGGAAGAATAAGTGTCATATGGTAAGTATCAAACGAAATTTATTTGAAAGTGGAGTATACCGGTGCTAATAAATAACAACAAAGTAAATGAAGGAGTTTAATTAAACACACCTGTTAACTTCATAATTTCATAAAACGACAATCTTTTGCAGCTCCGCAAGTTTCATACAGAAATGCACATCTGGGGTTTGCAAAATCAACAAACATCGTATATGCATGTGCTTTGCTTTCAAGTGAACTTAGATTCACGGCATTCAGTGATAAAGTAATTGTGAAAGTAACTTTCAGCCATCAAAAGTAAAGAAACTAAACGAACATCGCGAAACAATAAAAAGCTTTCAAGAAACATAATTCAAGAGTTCAAGAGATTCATCTCAATTTCGCACCAGCCCTATGAATGGACGAAACCGTTTTGCAGAAATTTCGAAAAAGTGGTTTTGATGTTCTGCAAGTTAGTTTTTAAAAAAAGGTTTGATTGCCTCCTATTTATTTTCATTTTCCTGCAATCACTCTATTTATTCACTTATCGTGAGTAAATTCAAAAATACCTCTAATTTTGCCACAAAACCCCAAAAAGCTTTTGCGCAACATTGTTTAAAAATTTATAAAATTCATATCCGTCATTTTCGCAGCTAATTTTCATACCGGTGTGCGAACAATCACTTGTTGAATCATTTTAATGAACGCTGTGAAATATCACAACAAGTTCACTTGATGCGACGACGATTTCGTCTGTAAATGAAAGAAATCCTAACCAACAATTGGACCAATCATGGTGACTGCAGCAGTTTCTTATTTGTTCAACGGATTTTGTAATAACGCTCATCAATTTCAGGTCAATCATTGCTTTATCTCAAACAAATTATTTATGGTAGATCGAAAATTTTTTCTATTACCATCTGAGTTGCTCCACCGCAAACAAATTAATTTTTTTGTCCTTACTTGCACTCTTGATAGTGAACCAATCGAAATTCCTACACACAAGCACCCACGGTCGAATCCAAACATGGTCCAAATTATACAATCAAATTTGTCAATTCAACAATTTTACGCATTATTAAGTAGTATCGAATTAACATGACAAGTATCTGGTTATTGTGCCAACGGAATATGAAAGCAATTGAATGAATTATGTTTGCGCATAGAATCTTCAGTCTCCACGACCCAGCCAGGACGTAACAATATCTGCAAGAAGACTTCGACAGAGAATTTTCTATTGAAGTTACCGACAAGTGGTTGGGTCTAGCGTGAGAAGAATGCATGAATTATCTTTTTCTTCTATTCAAGGTCGTGTTTTGTTGTTAATCAAGAGTTTTTAATATTCAAAACACGAGTTTCTAGATTTAGGATTGGTGGGAATATGAAGGCGCTGAGCAATATCGAAAGATATGTGGAAAATGTTACTTCAAATGAGCTAGCACTTTTCACACCGCATATTACAGTTGTCTCTATGCTACGTACCGCCATAGCAAGAACTTTCAATATAAATAAAACAACAACTCAATGTTACTCTACAGGAGTTTGTCGAAAATGCGAAAACTATAGCTTTCGTAATAGAAGAAATTGTTATATCATGGATTCGCAAACTGTGAACGCATCAAGTTCAAATAAACTACATCTGAATATTGCACCACTCTTGGCCCATAAACAGCATTTCCCGAGTCCGACCAGCGCGTCAACTGTCCTTCGCCACTAAGCCTTGCCGACGAATACCTTCCTTCCTCATTGATCCGCTAAACTTGTCCAGTCCATAGCAGCTTCCGCTGTATTGCATCACAGTTTATTCCTGGCAACTCAAACAATTCGTACAACTCTTGGCTTACGCTAAAAAATTCTTGACAGCCCTCTTAGCACCCGTCTTTCAAAAAACTTTATTTACATTGAGAAAGGTAGAAAGAGCTCAAGCTGGTTTCGAACACGCGTCCCTGCCGCTTCTCGTCAAGTGCCAACTCACAGGCCGGGACGCATCGATTGGCACTACCAGCTTAGGTGGATGTCGACTGGTTATTTTTTTTACTAGTTATGAATATTGCTCTCAGCATGAACTTGTCCTATTTTTTCCAAATTGCCTTTGGTCTGGCTTTATCATTTTCAGATTGATCTACCAAAAACTTCTGAAATTTATTTACATGTTAATGACAGGGTCCACGTCTCAAAACCAATAGACCTGTACAGCTGTATTCTTCCATCACATCGGCTGGTTCATTGCCGAAGATTTCTCTAGATTTCCTGGGAGGTCTACGAACGTTAAGGTTGTCTACTCAGCTTTCTATTCAGCATTATGTAGGGTGGAGTCTACAGTCTCACAGCATTTGCAGATATCTTGGCCTCTTCAAGCCTTTTCGGCTTTGCTTGCTTTAATAGAAGTTATTCAGTAGCTACGGAAGACCGTCACACAATGTTCATTTCATCTGCGTGGAATACAGATTGTCTCAATTCGTGGTAGCGTCCTTCTAATATCAAATGGGAATTTCTTTATCACATATTCACGAACTAGATTAAAAATCTCTGTTTCTTGATAGGAATTAATATCGATTGGCATGACTGTGGCCGTATTTACTATGGATTCTAGATACGTTTGCATCATTTTATTATTGGCGCTTTGAACGCTGCTATCATGATATTTTATAAATCTTGAAGGAATCCCAAAATGCGCAGCGATGTGTTATTTTTCTAGCTGTTGAAGACGAAATTTATTTTTATTTATGAAGTGTTAAGAGCCTCACTGGACTCGTGAATGTTGTCTGATGTTATTGAGGCATTCAGGAGAGTTGGAGAGATACAATTTTTTCATTTTTCGTTATAAGTTTCAAATTTAGTATCGTTTAACTGTCCTCCTCGGTTTCGTTGGACTTAAAACACGTATATAAATATTCAATTGTGCGTTGCAAGTTTCATCTAAGGCTGCGAAGGATACTTGGCTTATTCTTGGAAAATAAAAACCTAAGCAAAAAGTCCAAGGGCGTCGGATTGCAACGATTTTTCACGAAGCATATGTCAAAATTTTCAGTTTGGAATAGAAATATTCCTTTGGCATATTCCACTAGCGTTTGCTATTTGTAGTTACGCAGTATCATTTTCCTTAAAAAATCAGTCCATTTACGCTTTGAGATCAAATACCACATCAAACAGTGATTGCCCGGATATGTCGAGTCGATTGGTGATCCGCTTTGGGATTTCTTTCAACACAAATCCAGCAATTTTTCTTATTCAAGAATGCATTGATCAAGAAAAGCGCCGGATTTTTATTTTGAGCGCTCTCAAAACGAAAGAGCGTTGAAAGACTAGAGATTTGCCTAGACTACTGATTCAAAAGAGAGGATACGACACATAACGACTGATAGCTACATCCCTGTCAGTGAACGCAGTCATATCAAAGCGGAGAATGCTTATCCCCGTGACGAACGGACAGTACGACAACTTACACTAATAATTCATTCTTGCATCTGCTGTTTGCAGCTTAATAAAAAAATAAAGGATGGAAGGAAGTCTCCTTTGCTAATTTTTCCGATATACAGCTGTTAGATATAAAACACAAGAAGGGATCGTATTGGCTTCGAAACAGCTGTATGAATAAGCTTTCAAAAACATGTCAACGTAGGAACAGAAACGTGCACCTCCTTTTCCCTACTTATAATAGCTAATTGAACAGTTCACTATCTATAGGAGAATTCTCATGTCATAGAAACGGTTTTTGCTCCATTGAAAATTAGATGTTATCAATCACGGCTTCAAGATTATTTCCATATTTCTTTAGCAATTCAAATTAATTGACCAAATAGCATTTCGCACTAGTACTCATTTCAAACATGAATATCAGAATTCAGATTCTATCAAATTGATAAGCCCCAACAGCCATATTGTGTAAGACAACCAACCATGAATAATTTATGAATAACAGGATGAAGAAGACGCTAGACACGAGATTTCAGTAGTTAGTTATTGATTTTATTCCGCTGTGCTGCTTCCAATAGATTAAATAGTTTGGTTTGATGAAATCTTTTAAATTACGAGTTGCTGATAGAGATATCAAACGAAAATAAATGGATATTTGAATAAAACCGTGGGCTGTATTGGGTCGCAATTGGAAATCGCAGATTGCCGTTTATTTACCAACCTCATACATTGAGCGTTTCTTACATGGTCGTTTAAGTTAAGAAATAATACCTGGTTGCGGGGATATGCTCGTGGTATCCACATTTGTAATATCTTCCACTTGGTCAACGTATTCTATGTTCACCTTCCTGATCGAACCACTTCTTCCGTGTCGCTTGAGGGTGAGGCTGTTAACCACTTTGGCAAATTTAGACCGATGCACTCCAGGAGAGTATTCACGAACACTCGTTTGCACTTCCTCGCGGGGCTTTAATTTATTCGACTTGCTACGAAAAATTTTCGTCCACATTTTACTCATATGTTGCGGCACTTCTTTTTCGCATACGTGTTTTATAGTATTCTCACGCCAGGTGAGTCAATTAGCGAGCTAGCGGAGCCCATCGGCACTATGCACTTTTCGTGATGAAACTGAACGCGGTCGCATCACGGTTAGCGTCGATCTACTCATTTGAACTAGCACTAGCACTGAAGCAGACCCTGCTCGAATCTGAGTGCTAGCATGATAGTATCATCCTCGCGCTTCCACGACTCCGCGCCCGTCGGTTACCCAATTTTGCTAGTCAACTCGCGACTAGGAGTTGACGCAATCCTCATGCAATTGACTTATGTTGCAACAGTGACGAATTTTACACGCTGTGCCGTTTGGGAGCCGGAAGTCTTACACCTATGTCGTGTGGAGTAATTCCCATACTCGCTGCTACATGGTGACGAAAAACTTTCCGGGCCGCTAAAAGTTCACTGGGTCTGGCGAGCACAACAAACTTTGGGATATGCCTGCAGCAGACGAATCGCCCTCATACTGGTAACACATCAACTTCTTTGAGGAACTCTAAGAAGACGAAATTAGCTCAGCTGAACAGCTCCCATTACTGGTGCGGTATCGCGGGCTGGTACTTCTGCTGGCACAGCACGGCTCGCGTATTCTTGCGTCTTAGACTTGCAATGTTCGCGTGCTAGGGGGAAATGTACGGCTTCCGTGACCGTTCTTTGAGAAGGCGATATCACGATGGCTTTTAAAGAACGGACCGATTGCCTACCATACTTGAATAGAAAATCATATTTCGAGTTATTATTCTGCTTGCTTACTTCCCGTACCCAGTCGCGTACCAACATAACTCATTGTTGTATTCAAAAGCACGAATCAGGCGCGGTTCCTGGAAACTTCCGAAAAACTGTGCATGTTGCCATGGTTGGATTTATCAATTGGAGAACTCAATCAGAATATCAGATTACGCGTGTGTTCGATTGATGCCTATCGATGTCGACGGCTGATGGTATCCACTTTAGAGTTACGCTGCCTCATCCCAGTTCCCAATTGCCGTAAAGGAAACACGAGAAATATATGATAATGAAAACAATGCCAATAAAACCAGCGTTTTATGACATGATACACAAACGTTCTTGGGATTGAGCTGATTAAAATGAAGCCAAAGTAAAAGACACTCCTACGATATGTTATCCGAGGTGCATTTGCTCTAGTAGAGCACCCAGTACTGCGACTTTTGCGATAATTAACACACATTGATGACCGAGTTTCGTTTGTTTGCCTGTTTCTTATTGTTTATAGCGGTGAGGTTGATTTTGAAGAAAAGGTTTCCCTCTGGATGCGATTTTGATCACGTACCAAAGGTTGTTGGTTCTTTTTAACTTTCTACAACTTTTTGTCCAAGTCATGCATGCAGTGAATTTTAAAATTAAATCATTTGACTTGTTTACGTGTTTGACTAAAGAATATTTAGAAAAATAACTAACACAGTTTCAGCAGGCATCTGTTAAAACGAAATATAGCAACAATAACAGAGATCATGCGTGATCACCGTCATGCGTGATTCCGGCATCGACGAAAAGATACAGGCTCTTGTGTAAATAACTATTACGTTTTAAAGTACCATTCATAAGCGTAAGAAAAAATCATAAAGCTTTCCACTATAGACGAAAATTAGTTACGAATACGGATAAAATGCCATAAACGAACATTTTGAGCAGAATGAGAACTACGAATCAATATGGGCACAGTCGATTCTAGTGAAATATTATGGCCGATTGATAACAAGAACTGTAAAATACAATAATAAGATAGAAACGGGTCACGATCTAGGGCCTCTGGATAACCTGGAATCGTTGCACTTGAAGATTCCTATCTTCTCGCTAATTCCTGTCCATAAATCCTGTCCATTCCTGTCCTGTCCTGTCGCCAATTCACCACCATCCATTTGCCGTTTGCTTAGTATTTGGGGCACATCCGGCAATTGTGAGAGGAACCATAAACCATCGGAGGTCCCTTAATTGAGTCATTCTTTTCGAGAAAAACGGCCAAACTCGGAGATGCGATTGCTAAACCAAGAACACTACAAAAATATATTCACGAGAACATCGAAGAACAAGAGGAAGTTTAACAGCCGTCAATTTAAGAAGACCTCTAAATCCTATTGCCGCAGTCCTTAGAGCCAATTCAATCACGTGACGAGACAGCAATTCTTCTGAAGTTTCGTTCTGTGGCAATCAATATTTTCTAATTGATTCGCCCAAGGATTAGCAAGAGATTAAAAGTCTGGTAATAAATTATAAACTGTTGCTCCAAAACAAAAGAGATCAAAGCATCTAACACAACAATAGCTTGAGCACCTTCATAAAGGATACAATTACTTTTCCGTTAAGTTTCGATTGCATTTCCTTTCCTTCTAAGTGAATTTATATTGCTCAATAACAATTCCCAGGCATATTTACATCATGTTTCGCTATTTTTTCATTCAATCAACATGAAACTCATTTTTATGTTTATTATTTGTTTACGAAATGCGTCCAAACGCTTCAACATTTTGAATACTGTTGAATTTAAACGTATAGAAGCAATTCTGGATCGGCTGATGATGGTGGACCAAAATAACCACAACTACAACCACCACTTCCAAGTATTCCAGTCCATTCAAACGATAAGCACTATATTTTTAGATCTTGTCCCCGATTAGGAAGGAAATCATATTGCATTCAAACAAGCATTACGTGAAAATGAAAATAAATTAATGCGTTGTCAATGGGACGGAATTTTTTTGAAGATCTCCAAGAAGTAATTTTGAGGGCCGGAAACTTCAAATGCACGTTTGGAGTCGCATACATACAAGTGATGAAATACACCTTTATTTTATCACACAGCTGGAAATATCTGAGTTTCAGGCGAGGAAAAATGTTTTTTTTTTTTTTATTTTCTTGTGATCAATGGAATAGCCAGAAATATTAGATTTGTAAGGAATAGGTCTACGAATAAATTTCAAGACGAGAAATCTTGACTCGAAAGATTCGGTTCACTTTGAAAGAAGAAATATGTGTTGTGCTGCATCTATCGAACTGACTCTTACTGATATATATTCAACAATAAATTATATTATGATACACTAAATAATTGAATTTCGAACAACTAAAACTTATACTATGCTGGACTTTGTTGCTAGAACAACGGACATAACGTTTAAACAAGTTCAATATCAATTTCAACCTTTTATTTTTCAATTTAACTTTTCAAATCCCCTCAGAGAATGCAAAAATAAACTTTTTTGCCCAATTTGCGTTCTATTGTTAACTTAACTCCAATACAGTCTAACATGCTTAACGCTAATTATTTCCCGCTGCCCTCACTATCCAACTTATTATTATTTAAAACTTGCTTTACTATCTATTTTATTGTTTGATTTAAGGATAGACTGAGGGTAATCCGTCTACATTAATAAAAACACGTTGAGGTTTTTTCTATTAGCTGTTTTTTTATTTAAATTGAACATACATATATTTGTGCTACCACTTGCAGCTATTTTTAAGTACGTACAAAATAACCATTTATATATAAAAATTAAATAAAAAGCTATCTAATAAAAAAGGCAACGTGTCGCTATTAATTTAAGCTCGACACATTAAAGCTAATATACCGTTGAAAGCAGTACTACCTCAAAATAGCGAAATGTCTGATTATTTGTTTGAAAATAAGTGACAGTTTTCAGCAGCCGAGAGAGGAGAACAGTCCTAAAGAACGACTTTTTTCGGTTTCTTACGGGATTGGACCGAAATTTTCAAGAAGTCATTTGTAAGGTAAATAAATGGTTGTGATATTTATAAGCAAAATAAAGACGAAAGTACGATGAGATCGGTATAAACATTCTGTTCAATTCTACATACATAAAAATTGATCCGGTGATCCAGTGATACATACATAACAGTGAAAATTATTCTCATATACATTTCCGCCCAGAAAGTTAGCCAACGTGATATCTACACTCACCTAAATTAACTTTCAAGCTCTCTATCTTGTAAAGCTCACTTTATTTTCTACATGTGTTATTCGTATCTCTTCCTTCGTGACTTCCCTCCGGAATGTGAGCGCTGTTTAGTGGCGACGCTGTGGCTAATTGTGTATGAGATCAGTCTATCGTAGCTTACTATTAATTGCAAGTCCTCAGTACTAACATTTTAGTAAATTAAAAACGATATAACATCATTATGCAAGAAGATATTGAAAAGAATTCAACTGCAATCAATCAAATAAATTTAAACATGGAATTAAATTAAGTAAATATAATTAAATAAGAAAAAACAAAAAAAAAAAAAACATCAGAGCAAACTTCATGTCACATCGTAAGAAGCTATTAGAAGCATTTTTAATGATCTTTTTGTTATAAGCAATGTGGTTAAGAATTTTGGTACTCAAAATACCAATAAATTTGAATAAAATAAAATAAAATCAAAATTTTTAATTGAATCAAAGTCTTCCTTGCTTCGCCTTCAGCCCACATACAGGCCCAAGAATTTCGCCAAAAAATTATGCTTTTTCAGTTTTGCAAAATTTATGATAGTTACAAAACGTTAACAAAACGTTTTCGTTAACAAAATACAAATAACTAAGTCAGCTGTCTCAAGAAATAGAATTGTTTATATTTATTCCGCAAATTCGCACATAACTTATCTCACAATTCGCACAAACTAATAATTTTTAGTAATTTTTTTCATTATCACCATAACAAAACAACTCCCCATTCTTGTTACTCAGACAGACACTCCCAATGACTCTCCTAAAAAGTGTATTTAGCCCAGTTTACGTCAGTTAAGTTAACCTGGTCATTATTTCTATTAAGATGCAGAAGAATGATAAAGTGGAGACGTTCAATCTTCAATGCAGCTTATGGGCTATGCCTGAATGAATACTAAATCAGCGAAGAAAGATCGCCCGCCTACGATGCATATCACGAACGTATAACATGTAAGTAGGAAATATTTTGTTTCCTGAAGTCTACTTAGATGTGTCTTCTATCTTTCAGGAATGTTAATTGATATGTTGAAGGATAGCAATATTTGTTAACGAAATGAGATTGATGGTATTAAGCTGACACATAAGAAATATATGCTAGAAACAAAAACAAAAACAAAAAAGTCAATTCCAAAACTGAAATTTATATTTTAAAAATTGAAAACATTTCAAGGCCAGTCCACACATGCAAAAGTCTTAACAGCTTGCGTGTCTCACATCGTCCTGCGAATCGGACTGTGTTGTTCGTAGGAAGCTTTAACTGCTAATTAATATAAATTTTGGTATGTGAGCATCTCTAACGGAGCAATCGAGTGTTTGCTTGAAACAAAATAAAATTAATTAAAAATGCAAACCCACCGCCTTAGTAATAGTGCTTGAACATTTATACACGCGCTTATGTTTCGCTATCGGTTACGTTTGAAAAGTAGAATTTCCTTTTAATTTTACTTACATGATTCCGCTTTATATGGTATTGTCTCCATGCCTTCTACGAACTAGGCTAACACTGTAATCCAACTGGTTTTTCAAGAGTTTATTTCCGAATACTTTATCGCTTACTTTTTCTTTCTTATGTTTCACTATTTTACATCACACATTTAAATACATTTTTGCTAACTTTTGTTTCGATTCATTTTTTGTTAACTTTTCAATTCACTTGATCATGTACACACTAAATGACATAATTGATGGTGGAAGAACACTGGATGTGAAAAATTAAAATAGCATTTTGAATACATAATTGATTTTTTGTGGAGTTTATAAGCTCACTATCAATTAATGAAATCATCACTATTTTTCCAAAGTAGCGTCGTGCGAAAATTTAATAAAATCCAAGGCTGTGGTCAACGGCAGATGGGTTTGTCCGGAGTTGAAGGAACTTGATGAAATATACGAAGTTTTTCAATTAAAGTTTTGCTCTTGTTTTGGAAAAGTGCTAATGTGTGTCTGGTCATGAAGGCGTTATTAGTAGCTTAGTTAGCTAAAATGTCAATGTAGTTTCGAACTGATTTCAGCTTGGCAGAATAGGCAAACATTTTCTCTGCAATATCCTGTTGCACAAAAGAGACGAAGCCAACGGTGTCGAGGATATAAACTACAAGCTACGTCGAAAGGAATCATGAGTGCTGTCCAAAATCACATTCGTCTATTCACTGCTGTTGCTGCATCGCGAAATATACAAGGAAGGCTTATGATCTCACATTTGTTAGGTAGTTTATTCCGTCTTCTTCCCATTGGAAATGCATCTTAAAGATAAATTCAATTTCCATTACCTGTGGGTAGATGTAACCATTTTGAGATGACATAAAACTACCCTGAAAACTTTTCCAACCGTTGTAGGCGTGAAGATTACTCACGTTAAAGTTTGCTACAGTTCAGTTGTCTGAAGTCTGTTGTTTAGATGTGTGAAGTAGTTGTCCCACAGTCTGGTTGAATGTTGAATGTCGTAGGTAACGCTGTGTTGGAACAACATCAACAGCGATTTCCAGTTGTGTTGCTTCGCCTTTATCATGACTTAATGTTTCGTGACTTTGCACTGTTGCAGAGCTTACTGTGCAAATATATCAGACAACAAAGGTCTGCAGGTAGCTGGAAAGTTTAGTGACGTTTGGAGCTCATATTCATCCATATTCATAAGTTACTTATATGAATGAAACATTTTCGTTATTGAAACAGAGGAGAAATGAAAACGGAATAGCATTGCTAATGCAGACGTTCGAATTGACAAAAATAACATGGAAAAACTACCTTAGAAATGGGAATTTCAACAATTATGAATCAACCCAGATGGGGCTAGATGTGGGGCATATGCATATTTATTCTCACTTTTTTCGAATGGCGAGTTAAAATTAAAACAACGTTCTTCTGTCTGGCTAACAAAAATTTTACAATACATTTTTAAATCCAATGGCATGCTCGCTACCCTACAAATTAATGGAAAGCCCTTATTCTGTTGAAACATCTATTGATCCTTTATCAATTTGTTAGTAACAATCTATACGATAATACTATTCTCCACCTCGACTTGAACAATCAGCCCGACTTTTTACACCCTTTTTCATTATTCCTAAGCATTTATACCTTTAATTAACTCCCTGCAAATAACAAAAGTTGACGTTTTAGGAATGGTATGAAAATACAGGCTTTTATTTGGGAGCCAATGAATAAAGCGACCGAAATATTTTGAAATCGACTTAAAGTCAACCCACTGTAATTTGTAGTCGAAACTTATTGAAATTAAACACATGTATTAATCGTCGATAGGGACATCCCGAAGAAATTGTATAACGCTGAAGATGAACTGATATGAACAGAAATGGTCTACATTCGATACTTTTCCACGAAACAGAAAGAACGTTTCAAGCATTGGCAAAACTAAACCAGGAGTAGGAAAGCGAACAGAAACAAAATCGTTTAACAATACCCCGGAAGCGGCTAAGTTGTCGAAGCAGACTGTTCAGTAATACATTCGACTTCCTAATTGGGGGGCGAGACGCCTGCCTACCTTTCATCAACGTTACCTTCCGATTAGAATATGCGAGACCGGTTGATATTCCGGCAAAACCTGAGAAACCTTGGATTTACTGAAGACAATGCCCTTGTGCGGACGAGGTGTGCGTTCAGCTAAATCCAATTGATTACAGATAAAATAGGACAGTGAGAACCATCGATCTTGCAAATATTCTTGTGATATGAACTCTGAAATTTTACTTGAAAAGAAAGGCACCTAATGCAGACAACTCTCGTGAAACGGAAGCCAACTTCGCACTGTTAAGAAGTTCCAGTTTTTTATACGGAAAATATCATCCCTGGTTTCGCAATATGTGTTATAAGTTGCCATCAATTTATGGGCAGAACGGAAGTGACTTGTTATAAGTTTGGTACCAGGAATATACAACATTGAAAACTTATGCTGTGACTTGTGGGTACTTTTTTGATGTATAGAATGTTTGACATGTTAACTCTTTTCATTCGAACCCATTTTTTCAAATTATTTTAGTAGATTCTAATTCTGATGAAAGGAATCGCAGAAGCTCGAACGAAGAAGCACGCGAACTCCAAAAGCCAAGTAAAACAATATGTCACTTAGTAAGAAACATCCGTCAAGCAGGTAGCTTTGGTTTAAACTACGAAGTGATTCCTATACACTTTCATTAGAAAACGAAAGTATCTCATCTTCTCCTGGTGTTTTAAATCTAAGACTCTACACTATCACATATAATAAAACCATACAATAGGGCCATTCTACATAACACCGCATTTCAGTAAGATATAACTAGCTGCATCTGAGAAGTCTGAGGAGTGAAGTAGTAAATGTTAAAATAATATACGAATAATACACCGGAAAAAGTGATTGAAATTTAATTTTCTTTTTCAAAATGTCTATACCCTGAAACTGCCCACCAACAAGAAATTATTACAAATTGTTTAGATAAAAAATTTTGATGAAATTAAAATCTAAGAAATTGTAGGGACAATACACCGTTTAAGATCTAACGTCCATAGAATTTTACAGCAAATAAAGTCCATAGAATCTACGTAAACTTGACACTGATCCGCAAAATCGCCTTTTAAGAGGAAGACAACGCCGCAAATGTAACAGGAGATTTTCCTGATTATTGTTAGAATCTACCGATTGGGTAACGAAATATAACTTAACTTCGGAAGCGTTTAATATTTCCACCTCATCACTTTTGCACAATGCCATCCAACACCAAATTGCTTCTGAGTTTGATGCATATAGTTCTTAAGTTCTATTACTGCACAATTTCTTGGTATTGAAAGAGACGGAAATTTATTGGAAATCCCATCAAATATTGTAAAAGTAGTCTTCATATTTACCTATTTTTATCCATATTTATCAAGATGCAACCCCCGGCTTGTGTGCAGATACGAAACTGTATTCAATACGATAAAGGATTCGGTGGGTGGTCATTGACAAAAACACCAAGTACTCGCCTGTACGACAGATAACAAGGATAATTTGGGTAGTCAGAAGTTCAAGTTAAACTCAGTATGTTTATGATACAGGTATTGTTAACCACAATCACCCGTAGAGTGGCAATTGAGATATCCAACAAGTTTAAAGCTAGTTCTACCATTATCAAGCACGAAATGGGCAGATAAGGTCATGGTTCGATTAGGAATATTAACATTTTCCTACAATCGGTGACGGCTCATCGTTAAGAATCCAGTTCTAAAGCTTATAATATGAGTTTTCTAGTTTCACACAATTTAATGTCAACATTCCCAGAATGCCTTAGAAATCAAGTAAGTGTGACCGAGGCAGATAAAGCACAGTGAGCTAAGCTCAGGCATATCTTAACTTTATGAAAGTATCTATGAAATCTACTTGTATTTGCCTCCAGATGATAATTGTTTTAGCACACACAACAAAAACAATTGCAAGAAATCGTCGAGAGACCGAACAAACTTGCGACTCTTAGAACGAAGATTACAATACGAAACGTGTGGGGTATTGACGATGATGGAGACGGCGACTGCAAATGGCAATAAAGACATTTAGCGGTTAAAAGAAATACAAAAGAGAAAATGGAAAGACTGAGGATTTGAGCGGTGGGTGATGTCATCAGAAAAATGTTTTTAAGTTTTGAGCTCATCGATTTGCGTTCGTTCGCGTGCTTTTCGCAGAAAGAAGAAATTCAAAGCGCCCTGTTCGGCGTTGTGTCCTTTCAACCATAGGACGACATTCAGGAACGGGTAGATGACTATCGATTTAACAAACTTAACGTTCTTAGCTACTCTACTAACAAGCGTTTGTTCGGCTTTTATTTGCACGCACTGTCCGTGACCGTCATTTGTTTGTCTTCGCCTAATGTTTGACGCCGTCGCCTTGGATGTTATTAGATCACGGCCAACCGCACCGGCTGTTATCAACACTTGCAGTAGAATCGCGGTCTTAATCTTATTCCTTAGATAACAGGCTTAACAAGGACAAGTGGAGACGCAGCCACCCACCTCCACATTCCACAGCTGTTGGGCACGCTGCGTCCTGCAACTCCTACCTGAATGCGTGGGATAGCAACGACTCCCCTGTGTCTAACAAGCCTAGGCATATGGCACTAAATGTAAGGCGAAACTTCACAGCAAGTATCACAGCACATATCGATAACGAATCGGTCAGATAAAGATTCGCGGCGATAGGTGTTCTGTCTTCAGGCTCTAATCTGCTCCTTGGACTTGCAAAGCACAAAATCGTTCCGCGAACCGTTCATAAGAAACTGATGGCGCCCACGAAGTAACAAGCAAGCAAGCAAGACGCAGTATAGGGTATCGGCGCGCACACACGTACTTAGAGGCGCCGTGCCAAGCCGACACGGTTTGTGTGCCTGAAAGTCTAGCGCTCGTCAATTCGGGTTTCGGCCGAGCTTCTCCAGGCAGCCCCACTCTATGGAGCGGCCTTTGGAGCTCTGCTGGCTCGGTTACCCGCAACCGGTAGCTATAATAGTTGCGAGCTACAACACATTGCCGCAACTCAACACTGGTCACATGTTCGGCATACGTTCGCCGCTGATTGATTAATTTCAGTTTTGCATAACGGTTTCAGGAATTGAATGAAAGTTCTATGAAATTATGAAAGTTCTTGTGAATTTAAACTTTAAATTCAACGGACGCATTGGCGATTCGCTAAAAAATGGTTTTCAGGTTTCTTGTGCTTTTCAAAAAATATTATTAAATATTAAGTCGTTCGTTATATTTAATGTTAAAAGTGGAATTGAAAAATTCAAATCCTGTCGATGAGCATGATTGTTATATATTTGTATGCACATTTATTCACTTAAATTAGTTTTAAGTTTGCATATATCTCGCAAGATCTCCAGCCAAGGTCCTAAGAACTGCTAAAGTAATACTCAATTTACAGTCATTTGTGTCAAATATGTTTGGGTAAAAGTCAAAATGTTTCTCACATACCAACATGCTACTAAGATTGGCCCACAGGGTGTGTCATTTGGTGGAAAGCAATGCGACCCTTCAGTAACGTCCATTGTTTTATCTGAATTATCTGCTATGAGGTCTGACAAGGAACCGGGGCCGTGGAGTCTTTCTATAACCCAACAGAGATTACCGGAAGGATTTAGCTAGAAACACGAGGTGCAGCAATATCAGACCTGTCATGATCACGCATTTGGTCATTAGCACGGTTTTTCGGTGAAGTTGAATATTTTCGCTTGTTTAACTTGTTTTCAATTATTAAGCCTGGGAACTATGGGACCGAAACATTTCCTTCGCTCAAAGGGCCTACGGTAATGTTGTAATGAAATGTGCAGCATGTTGTAAGTGGCATGTACGTTTTCAGAACGGCCGACAACAACTTGGAGAAAAAGTGGGTCTTGAACGTCCTTTAACATCCACTAATGACCCACATGTGGGCAAAATTGATATCAAGCAGCGGCCAAATTTCCCCTTGATCATCAATCAGGGAGCGTCTTGTTACGATATCTTGACTGAAGATTCAGAAGGCATTAAGTTGCTGTGAAAATCGAAGCCCCACTAATGCACAAAACACCAACACTTGCCACGGATCGTACTGATGGATCATGAACATTGAGCGGACTCGTCAACACCAAAGTATATTCTGCATATATTAGTTTGCTTCTCTTTTCATTAGTATTTAAACTATTATAATATTAATAAATTTAAAAGCGTGGCTCGCTTTTTTTAACAGGTGGAAATGAAACACTACTCTAGAGTGTAAAAAGTCAAATTGGATTGGGGCTGTTTGCATATTACCAAGGCAAGCAATGGCATACAACATACAATAGGAAGGGGTGGTGGTGGCGTTCGATTTGTTTCAAGTGATGATAGTGATTGCAACGCAGCGATAGTGGCGTCACCATTGCATTCCCTGTCACATATGAACTTTCCCCAAGTGTGCCTCCCTCCCGGATAACGCGCCCACGTACTAATTACTTATGCGCATAATCTGTTGCTCTGGAAATGTGTGATGTTAATGAATAACGGAATGCAGGACGAAACCTTGTTTGTTTGGCGCTTGATACACTTTCTTACAAACAATCGTGTATATAAAATTAAATATTTATGAAAAAAAAAGTTTTGCATGCATATTTATATTATATTCATATTCATATTTGTGTTTGTTCGACTATTTTTGAAAATTTGTTTCTCACAACGTTTTTATTTTAATTTGAATTTTTAAGACGCGAACGCATACCACCCGCCTGATTGCTTTGAACGTGCATCGTAAATGAAGCACCAAATTTGATTTTTGGTTATACCATCATATTGAACTTGTAGTGATTTGCTTGAATCCTCTTCTTATGATGAATAAAGTGGACTACGTGGAATCGTTGGCAGCAAGGAATTTGTGTTTGTGTGGGATTATTAAAAGATTGAATTATATTCTGGTTTGATTTTTTCATGAAAGTCGACAAGAATGGAATTGCAATATTTTAGAATTTTTCAAATAAATATCGCCGAGAGATGTTACTTCCCCGAGTCAGTTACTAAACGGTTATTTCAAGAGTTACCATACGTCCGCTGCCTACTGCGTAGAACTCTTGATTTAGTGTATTACCTTAAAAGGACTGCGACTTACAAGCGTCCAGTGTTAGTGTCTTCCCAAAAATATTTCAGTTTAATTGATTAATCTGTGTAGGAGTGGGCTAGTAGATGGCGAGGAAAGAACGGTTAAAATCCGGTATGCAGCGAAATGGAGAAAATTAATGATATGAGTATTCTAATGCAGTTAATACGATGAAAGGAATGGCGGGTTATGAGTATCCGAGCCATAACCTTCAGTTTTCCCTTAGAATTTTTGGAACCAATGTTGAGTGATACTTTAATACACCGTAGACTTCCGTGGAATGACACAGATTTTTATATGTATTCGGAGCTAGGATATACTCAGGACACAAACGCGATCTGACTAGTTCGGAAAACTGTGATTTGCATAAACTAGTTTAACAAAGGAATTCAGCGAAATATGGGATAGACTCTTGAGTCACCACGCTTTCGAAAGGGAAATTTTCAGGTATAAAGTTTATGAAAGTACGCTTATACGCTCGTACGAATTGGTGATTCCATATAATAACCAGGAAACAAATGACAAAGCGGT
Organism: Stratiomys singularior; assembly: GCA_954870665.1. Taxonomy (NCBI): domain Eukaryota; kingdom Metazoa; phylum Arthropoda; class Insecta; order Diptera; family Stratiomyidae; genus Stratiomys; species Stratiomys singularior. The sequence continues at coordinate 2,212,212 of OX940881.1, read as the reverse complement.
TGAAAATTTCGAAATTCAGTCCTTCATAGAATAAGATTAAGGGTAGGTATTTCCATCTTATTATATTGATATGTTTACAAATGGTAATTGACAGTAATGGTAAAACACAGCGGACGTTAAGAAATCTATTTGTAAAGATAAAGAGACAAGTCTGCCTTAAACAGATGTCACGGCATAAAATTTGAATTAAAATGTATCGTTTACAGTACTATCGCATGCTTTTTTTTAATTTCAGTATTATATATCAAGTTAGGCCTCTTATATTTCTTATATATATATTTTTTCAGAAATAAATGCAAAACAAAAATATTTTAACTTTGTTAATCAATTTTTAATTCAAAGATTAAAATGTCGAAGAACGATGAATTCTTTACGTACTAAGAGGCGATGTCTACTAATTTCACCACGCATTAAAGCAGGGAAAATACTCTAAAAGTTGCCGTACGTCATGTATGGATGGCTCCTGGTTTGAATCACCACATTAAATACAAAACTGAATAGAATTTTACTTGCTTTGACACTTCGTACGTGAATCCGAATCGAACAAGTTGGTTTGATTCAGCAATTAAACTTTTAATTTATTACAAGTTATTTTTCAATTGATGTTGAAAATCCGTTTCTTATATCGATAAAGCTTGTGGTTGGCGACCGTAGTTTGTCAGTACTTAAAGAATCGGTAGATTGTCTTGAAGACAACGAGCTGTTCGCCCCCTCTTTTCCCACCTGTGTTTCAATAAATTTATACAAATAAACATCATCGTTGTGCGATAGCCTATTCCATTCCTTGCCCTCCCGTATATGAGAGTCTCAGCTCATTAATTGCGTTTCACAGTTGGAAAATCCAAGCGACGATTCACTATGCAACCAAGCGTGTCGTGAGGAATTTATATGCTATAGTGGTCCCGTAAAATCTGCATTTGATCACCCGCCGGGGAGTTAAGAGGGCATAGAACCATGTTGCAATGTTTCAAATGTTATTAAAGGGGTAGCAAATGTTCAGCTTTACTGTCAAAATTCACGAGTAGTTTGGTCCACCATATGGTTATCTACGGTTGCTGGTCTAATTTTTCAACATCAATCATTTTGCGAAGGATATATTTTCATTACGATGAGCAAAACTAGTTCGATTTAATCCATATAGCATCTTCATTCCTACCTTCTGCGTCACGCTTCTAAATGATAAAAGTAGTATAAAATTATGTGAATTTATATATAAACACAACTACGAGAAGGGCGGGAAACACTAAGCATAATATCAAAGTTTTTTCATTGATGAGAAAGTCAAATCTTGATATCTATAGTTAAATCAGTTACAACAGCCATTTTGTATTTTCTAAAAATTACTGGTGAAGGGCGAGGTGACTGATCATCAGTAAATATCCACTCCTTGAAGTTTGTTATTGCCTTTCAAAACCACAATCAGCTGCAAAATGATCAGAGAGATCATTAAGAAGAAGTGAAAAGTTGCAAAGCCAGATATTTCAAAATTTGAAACGTGAACGAAATAAACGATGTCTCCGCTAATCAAAAGACACAAGCACTAGCCATAGGAGCAGCTTGAGAGCCACTGAAGTTAGCAAATCTTTTGCCCACGATAATGCAAAGCACTTTCCTATTTAACCGGACGAACTTCATGCAATGGCATTTTGTGTACTATAAACAGCTGAGTTGCCAGTGATAAATTATGATCCGTGTCCTTTTGAGATCCTGCACGCTTCCGGTAAGCGCGCTAAATCTGCCATTTTTAAACTTATTTTTTAAATTTGTTTTTGAACTTACAGGAAAGATTCAATGCAATTCATACCTCGAGTATTCGCCATGGAAACTTGATATCGTGCACTGAAAAGAATGGAGTACGAGAACTTGTCCTTAACGACCCAAAACGTAGGTGAGTTGTTGAGATGCGTACATACAACACAATACAAATCAAAACTGCCGAAATATGTTGTCAGACATGATCGAAAATCCGATGAAAACAGGATTGCTTCTATTTTCGTAAACATTTTCAGAAATGCGCTATCAATGGAAATGATGGATGAGTTGCTAGAAGGATTAGTTGCGAATTCAGATGATAAGAAGTTGCGTTGCATTGTAATTTCGAGTACAGGTGCTGTTTTCTCGTCGGGTCACAATCTAAAGGAGCTTGTAAGTATGGTTCGTGAATATAAATGAATTCGGTGACTATTTGATGATTCGAAGGCACCTGAAAAAGGTTACGATTTCCATAAGAAAGTCTTCGGCAAGTGTCGGGAAATAATGCGAGCTATTCGTGAGGGACCAGTGCCTGTTATTGCAAGAGTTGATGGATTGGCTGCGGCTGGGGGCTGTCAGCTTGTAGCTTCATGTGACGTAGTAATAAGCAGTGATCGAAGCTCGTTTTCTACTCCTGGGTAAGAATTTTTTTTGTTATAGCAAAAAGACTGCATAGTCTTATTCTAGACTATGCAGTCCTTCGTATTATACGATCAGTATTTTACGCTTTTTCTTTCTGCGGAATGCGTTATAAATATCTGTTTGTTGTAGCGCAAGCTATGGTATATTTTGTTCTACTCCAGGAATTGCGATCGCTCGAACAATGCCTCGAAATAAAGCATTGTACATGCTCTATACAGGCTTACCAATCAGTGCTCAAGAAGCTTATATTGCTGGTTTGAACGGTTTTTCGAAAAAATATACTTATATTCACAACGCATTAACTATCTAGGTTTGGTCAGTGTTGTGGTTCCGCATGATCAATTGGACGATGAAGTAACGAAAGTCTGTGATGCGATCAAAATTAAAAGTCGCGCGGTTTTGAAACTAGGAAAGGAATTCTACCACAAACAAATTTCAATGGATGTTGATGAGGCCTATGCATGTGGTGAAACGGTAAATGAAGCATAGACCTATGTTATTTTTTGTGCAGAAAACAAACTTTTTGGTTTACAGGTAATGGCTGACAATCTCGCAATACCAGATGGAAAAGAAGGAATAATAAGTTTTATGGAAAAAAGAAAGCCCAATTGGACGGAATAAGTAATTTGGGAATTGATATTTCACTACATATTGGCCTGTATAAATTGCATTTATTTTTCTGAATACTTTTTTGTTAGCTGTCGGTGTATATCATGTTGAAAAATGAAGAAAACATTTTAATTATCACAGTAATTATTCTTTACAGGACGTCGAGCAAGTTATTTTTTAGTTAAATAATTCGGAAACGTAATTGATTAGAGTGCTTTGTGGTAATGCTTCGACAATTAAATATTTAAGGTGATGGTCGGTTCTTTTCCATGAACTTTTGTCTTATGTATATTTGAATATATAAATTAATACTCCGCAGCTGGTCATAGGGAAAAAAATTTATACAAAATCACGAGTGTTCGCAATTACGCGGGGATGGCAATGGAATCAAAGAAAAAGCAGTAGTACTCTATTCTTGCCAAATGAAAACCCTCAAGAAATGAGTGGTGCTTTTAAAATTGTCCTAAATGCAGTCCTATGCGGATGAACAATAAAGGATGATTAATAGCATCCTCACCTATGTTCCGAATTATAGCGTCCAAGCATCATAATGCATTGTCTATGTTAAGGTACATTAAAACTGCGGGAACTGTGTGAAATTTAGGCTGGAATGTGTGCTAACTTTCATACATAGCCGCATGCGCTCGTACTTTTATCATGGCAGATCCAGATACCAGAACTAAAGTACGGCGACAGTCTTTTATTTCAGTGGAGAGATGATGGTTACTCACGTGTGCATTTCCGAGGACTCTCCTCAGTAACAATTTCTCCCTGTCACCTTTGTGATCTCGACTGAAGTCGTTCAACATGTCATAGCGAATTAGACCCCGTTTTTTGTGCTTAAGGCACCATGGAGCTACAGGAATCCTTCTTCAAATGAGTGAATACGAGGAAGAGTCGCTAGAAAAGTTGCTCGTCCTGCCTCTACTACCACAACATAATCAAAGAAATCATTTTGATTGAGATGACTATCGGAACATAATATGCTACAAGTTTCCATTTGTCAAAAGTAAACGACTGTCTGTCTATTAGCTAGTGATTCAAACAAGTAAAAATTGGAGTGATATTTTGTAAACTACTAGTTGCCTGGGGAAATGGAATTTTGAGAAAAACAATGAATGGTATTTCGAAGAGAACACTGAAAGTTGTAAGAAGTGACTCGTTTTTGCTAAATAGTTCAATTTAATTTTATCGAAAGAATTGTGCGTAGTCATAAATATTAAACATATTTAGACATTTTTTTTGAAATAATGTGCCCTAACACGTCATGTTTCATAAAACGATGTCTTAATAAACCAATCAAACAAAACTCATATGCCGTATTTCAAGATACTTTGTGCTTGTATCCCATTTCCCCTTTGAATTTCATTTTCAGTCTTTCATTTTAGATAGAACCACTTTTTTGTCAAAAAATTCTCTTCGGAATCATAGTTTTTCTGAAACTCGAGTTCTAACGTGTCTGCAAAATTCATTTTCATCGTTATATCATCGTATTTAGGGCTATGGGGTCCACTTATAGGCGGGACAACTATCTTCCCCTTCAGACGGAAGCATTTGGTTGCTCTTCGAAAGTCATTCTTGGCCGGCTCCAGACTCTTAAAAAGCTTCCTAATAATTTGTTCTACAAAAGATAAATCTAATTTTACATTTCGTTTGTCAACCGATAGGCTTTCCGTCGCTTCTATGCATTACCAATCAAATTTAAAACTCTTCGAAACTTCTTCGATTTTCTTATGTATTTTTTCTTTGAATTTAAGATATAATAATGTAAAAATATTTCATTTGATGAAGTGCATGGTTATTTATTTTTAATTTTCCTGCAGATTCGCTTTCTGTTTTAGATATTCGCGTTCAAATATCCAAGCGCACTTTTTTTAAACAGATGTCTTTTAATGTAATACAGTGTGCAGTTTCTTATAGTGTATGAATGTTAAAAATTATTAGTTAGATATTGTTTATAGGTTACTTGGCCAATTTAACAAAAGTAAAATAATTAATATGAAAGTTTTTATCCGTAGTACAGCTTAAACTTCAGTGACCGGTCGCTTTTCTATCCAGGCCTTAACTGCATCAATAGCGTAAACAGATTCGACGAGCGCCACCAACCCTGGATAGTTTTCAATCAGGTTCTTTTTGCACATGTAATTTAAATAATCCAAAATGCCAGCAAAGTAAATATCTGCCCATGTAAGCTGCAAAAGAAATGAGAGTCAAATAATCAATTATATATGTTGCTAGAATGTCTGGTAATGAGCTCGAAATGATTTCTAAGGAAGCATTGCTCGAGCTAATTAAGCGGCAACTCCATCTTAAAAATGATCTTTTTCCTTTAATGCTTCCAAGTGATTATACTGAAATTCCAGTGATGCAAGATATGAATTTCGATGCTGACACTCAAAGTGCAATGTGATGCTTTGATAAAATGTTAAGAACAGGTCGACAGTGGAAATGTAGTTATTTGTTCATAGCTCCCAGCGATTCTCGTTTTAATACACCAAAATGGAGCACCAGGTTAAAGTGCTTGGAAAACGCGTAAAGCACGACATGGACGGACATTCATACTTACTTTTCCCAATGCGAAGTGTCCATTGTTATCTTTCACTATCGTTTCCAATTTCTCCAAGTAGAATGGAATGACTTCATTGTTGAGTGTAACCATTTTCTTCTCTTTGATTTCATCCTCCGGCTCGTAGGAAACGACTGCAATTTCTGTTACGTTAAAATTTTGATTAATCACAAAACATTCATCATGCAATGCACACATTTTTCAATACTTAGACGGAAGTCGTTGATAGTGTCAACGACAATATCAATCTGCAGGTCCTCCCATGCATCAGCACCGCCTAAATTCACCTGTTTCGCCAAATATCGTGCCATTGAAATGCTCTGATGTACACGTTTTCCATCAACCTCCAATACGGGCATCTGGCCCATTGGCATGGCTATAGGTAAAGTTAAGTAAGGATTTGTTAAGCTAAACATTCTTTTTGACAAGACAAAGGATAAAAGAAGTGTCAACCATGTTTGCAAATAGTTAACATTTCTCCAATGGATGAGTTTCCGCGCTTCCCAACAGTCTACGGCAAGGACTCGAAATTTGACTTCTAACGTTTTGCAGAATTCCGAATTAGGGTCGAATTTAATAGTGGGTGTAAAAACTCATTCGGTCCGTTTTGAAGAGACTCCGGCTATTCTGAATAGTAGCATTTTTAAGCCACTATTCAGAATAGCCAATAAATTGGCTCAAAATTAAAAATAAAAAAACACAAAGCGTTAAAATTTTATCAATACTGTAATTAAATGTTGATATGTTTGAAAATTTTCCAATTTTCAGACGGCAGTTTTATTGTTAATTTCAAATCAAAGAAAGCTATCGTGGGCTAGGATGAATCTTGAGCATGCAATTATTTTTACTAGTAGTGATTTTATACGTACTTGGTTTTAAAGCAGGCCATTCGTCACGTGTCACTCGGACATCCTCGTACTCAATGCCACCGTACGCAAAGAGGAATCTCAACGGTTCAGCGAGGGCTTTGACGTTAAAATAGAACAGTGTGTAGGCGTGTTTAACTGGTTCTGAGATTGCTGGCGCTTCTGCTGGTGGGGCTTCCTCCGGTTTTGTTTCATCTGCCATTTTTCACTGTAATAATCAATCGATAATGTGTTTGTAGTTTGGAACGAATGTCTTTATGCGAAAGATTTCTTAAGATACAATGAGTTATGTTTAGGCACTGACAACTTTTACTGCAAAGGCTAAATCATGGGTAGCGTTTATCCTTCAGAATTATACTTGCAAGGACGAGAATTTATCGACGGTCGTTCCAACATCATTCCCATCATGTTAAAATTGAAAATGATTTAACTCATATGCTGTTTAAATTAAATATAATTTTTATTGTTAAAGGGAAGCAGAAGAGGAAGACAAAATTGCCGTTATAGTATTAGCCGTTGCCCCTAGTAGCTTCTCGACCCTGACTGCCTTCCGTTCAGTAATGAAACAACAGTAATCAAAAATACAATATATCCCTGCAAATCTCATTCGCTCGAGTAGAGCCATAGCTCAATTTTCATTGCATCCCGAATTAGATTTTTCAAGTCCCATTCAAGACACAAGGCAGAAGGCCTTCTGTTTCCATACAGTGCAGGATTATAGTGAGGTGATCCCGCAAGTAATGTTGTGACCTGATTATGTGTGAAGTTCAACGGCTAGTTTGATTTAAAGAAGCGAGACAAATCTTGTCTACCACTGTGTTCACATATGAAAAGTAGGGGTGCTTGGACATATGTTGTTTCATCATACAATCCCTCTTAGGTCTACGCCTCTCGAATAGTTCCTCACTCATAAAATGCGAGCAGCGAATAACTATCAATCAAGTCCGATCAAGGTGGGGTTCGATGCTTCCCCATCGGTCTGCGACCAACAGCCTCACTAAGCAAACTCTTTCTATGAATCTACTCGTCATGGATTCGCTGCTCATCACATTGCAGTTCCCGCAGATTTAAAATCTTAGGCACCTCTGCTTTATCTAAAAGCTAATGTGATGTGAACAACCATATCGTTATTCCCCATTGATCTTCTTCCCGTTCGTTCCAATAATTAATCTGAGCACCCATCTTTCGAATGTATTAATTTCGTTCGCGGATATTAGCATTATGGACTAAATTTCACAGCTGTAGCAAAACGCCTTTGCTTGTCACCATTTTGTGTTTTTGGAGCTTTCTCCTGTGTATACAATTGGCATTTATTTTGTATGGTACCTCTGCTAGAATTTTGAGCGCGAATCTCTCCTTTCCGTTGAATTTAAGACGTCTTCGATTATTGGTCGTTTCGATCGACCATTTCTCTGATCTGCTTTGAGCAGACTTTTCGCATTCGATGGCATGAAGGTTCGTACCAGTCCTATATGATCTATATAAAAATGAACTAAGCCCGCGTTGCAATGACAACCCTCAAACGACTTCTTACTTTTGTGAACACAGATGTTCGAGCTGGCACCCAACCTCAATGATAACCTGATGACCAGTTTTGGTGAAAATAGTGGTTATGCTTTGCAAAGGAAACGCTTGTAGTAAGTGTTTCACGGATTTAAGTAGTTCAATTGTACACAAGTTGTTCCCTGCGTCAAATACACCAACAGAAATTGAAAACAAACCTGAAACGATGATTCTGGTTAAAGTACTCTTGTCATACCATAATATCAAGCAGAATATAGAATTGAAGCTGCTATGACTATGCAAAACACAGTCACAGTTTCGTGTAAGAGATTAAGAAATGGAAACTTTAAATTTTGAAAGAAAGTATTCGTATATTGTTCAAACTGTTTTGATACAAAATTTTCTAACGCTTGCTTACATTGTTTGGAAAGTTTTAATGTTCAGGTTATTTTAAGCTTTTTCTTTTTGTAATTTTAAGTTATTTCTTCCTGTGTTTTCTGCCATTTGTGGGCAACTTTGTACAAAACGTTGCTTTGTTAATTCTTTTCTATCGTTCTTTCTATAATTTTTTAAACCGAATTATCAAAGTTGAAGAGGAATTTGATGTTAACAGTCATGATGACGGAGTTATTGGCGCCGAGAGAGCAATTCGATGCGATAAGAAAATTTTGCGATCGTACAAAATTTCACTTGTTTTCCGATTTAAAAGATTTAATGATTCATTTTTCGAACAAGCACTATGTGCGAAAAGTGAAGAGAAAAGCCATGCAGAAAATTACATTTATTTGTTGCTGACATCTCAGTGATATGGACGACATCTTTTTGTAAGTGGTGCGCCATGTTCATTCCATATATTCATAAGTACGTCGTTTACGCAATCAAAGAAATATGTTTAGAGGCCTGTTGAAATAATCTTTAAATTTATTAGGGGTCAAATGAACTGAGAGATTCTGTTTTTTTTACTCACTTTATATAAGAAAGCGACAATCGCACCAAAGCTCAATGCTCATAAGCTTGATTAGCTTTATTATCGCGACAGGAAATTAGACAAAGCACTCTCCTAAAATTTCCAAAATTAAAATAAAAAGGTATTGGCAAGTGTTGTTGGCTAATTTCATTTATAAGGGCTAATTATCGTGTTAATAAATAAGTAAGCCCGACAATAATTTCCTTTTAATTTATTAAGGCAATTCAAGGTCAAGGTTAAGCATATAGAGATTTGAATAGAAAATTAATTAAATTTAAGGGGTAGGTATTCTCACGAAGTCCTTCATATTTTGATTTTGCAAAAATAATGACTCGCTACTTTTTGTCATTGAACAAACAAGAAATATAAGAGCAGGTTATCACCAGGAGCTTTATCAAATCAAATATTTTATTAAATGAACAATCAACGTTTGAATCGGAGAGCGTATCTTAGACAAATATTGATTTTTTAAGCAACGCAAACGATAACGCATTTATGATTTTATTTTTATTCTTTTATTAATAGTACACGTTGCTTACTCTTGAACGCGATTACGAAGAGTTAAATGAAAATTTTTCAGGCTTATCAGTGATAAAGTCACTTAGTGATACCAATAATGAGCCTTTTCTACGTGCATGCAAGAGACGATGAAAAAATATGTTCAATATCAAGATACCATTGCCAACGAGGTGTTTATTATGGCTAAATGCATTAAAATTTCAAGATATGTGCGGTATATAGATTTTAGATGGATTTCAGAAAGATTAAAATTATCTGTTTCAATATAGCCTTACTTTCTGGCATCGAACAAGGTTTTCTGTTGAATCTTCGTTATTATCGAGTATCTAAGATTACGTTTCAATTAAATTCGTCTTTGACATGCAATATATATGTGGAACATATGGCACATTTGAAATTCAAGTATTAAATGTGAAGTTTTTAAATCGATTACGAAAGTTAATTTTAATTCCTTATGAATAAATTTTAATGAAGTGAAATTTCTGGTAAGGCTTTTTGAAAAACGATTCACAAGCTTTGTCTGTGAAGTCTTCTCGAATTCGGGAGAAAAGTCAAAGTTATTCGACAATACCTATATATAGTTGAAGGGCAAAGGCATGTGCCTGTAAGGAAGTGAGTTCATAATTTAAGTGTTTATAGTAGAAGCGATACTGGATTTTCTGATTCTCATTTCAAATCACCAGCAAATCAAGTTGTGATAGATCTACCAGGAGTCTAATGTTGTGTTGACAAAATCGGAAAGTGGGCGGGCTATAGCGCAACTATTTGATTGTTTGAATTATAAATTGCCATAAATTATGCTCAAGTCTCCTTGTCTGACCTAAAATACCATGCATGTGAATTTCAAAACTCAGCAGAGTATTTAAGCGTTTTATACATAATAACATACAACTGGCTTGCACAACTTAATAACAAAAATCAAAATTCCAGCTTAGAAAAGGAACATCTACAGACACCTTCCTGGAACAACCACCAGACTCGAGACTGTACTTGAAAAGCAAACCGAAACGTAGCAGTTACAACTTTTTGCAAGTAACGCAATACATGCTCTAAGATAGAAAGTTGACACTGTAGTCGCTTACATCTCACAGATTAGTTTAGATACGGCTTGCAATGCCAGGAATGACTGAAGGATAAGGCGAGGTCTTTTGCATCGCTATTATCGTTTCGTAATACAAAATAAGTATAGAGAAGATCGTGAAGTTATGAGTTTAGTGGGTGGTATAGAAGATTGGATTTCCATTTCAAATGGTCCCATGCCACCCTCATATTTCCATCTAAAGCAACACATCCATCTGGCGACACGAATTCTTCGTCCATATCGAACATTTTTCTTTTTCCGGTTCTCTTCATTGCACACATAAATAGGATTCATAGTGAGATTGACATCCAAAGATGGTGTAGGCGCGCCCATGACAATAAAACATTCCACTCAATGAGCAAAGGCACAACAATGCCAAGTCTACTTGTCCCAATTAGCGAGACAGTATCATCCGAGCTTGAAATCAACCAATTGGACAATAATTAGCAAAATTACGGGAAGCATCGAATCATTGATGGGGAATTGCACTCCGAGCAGAACGACTGGCACGCAGCCAACCACGAGAAATTCGAATCAAATTCCGGCCGGCTTTGGCCTGTGGGGGCCCACTAACTTGATTTCAATCTCGCACTTATCAGCATCATTATGTAATAGGCCAAATGTTTCGTTTGTTCGCGCTGAATGATATTCACGTCGTCACTGGAAAACGGCTTTTGCGCACAAGTGGTTTGCTGCTTTTTGCGGTACAATTACACGTGACACTTTTGCAACACACTGGAGGCAATTGAAGAAACTCTGTGTCGGCTAGCGGCATTTGAGGCAAACAGGCTGGGATGAGGAGCTTACCTGTTCTAGGTGCCGACCGTCCAAGCAAATCTGAATAAACTACGCCTCCCATGACAGGCCGCTTAGCTTTATATAGTGCACAACTACCGATACATGTCGCCACGAACTTCCTTCGTGGAAGAACTTTTACAACTTGATTGTATGAAATAGCGTATTGGCACAGTATTCAGATATGTATGTGCATCATGCGTTATCAATAAGTTTTCTAGGTTTAGTAATCTTTTGAGTCGTTTCCACTCAGCTCTAGGCTTCCTCGGCCAATTGAGTGGAATTTCAATACTCCTTCCTTTACCACTTCTACTATCCGAAACACTGATTGAATTGCATGCATACTACTACTGTTTATTCTTAGCATGTTATGCACATGTGGGTAACGTGTCGCGATTTACTGAAGCATGCACAGACGTAGGTGTACCCGAAGACATTGGCAGGTGAATCGGTGATACTGGCGCCACTGCTGGAAGAACTTTTCGCGAAATCCTGATTAGACGTGCACAAACCAGCGAGCAGAATTGGCGAAGTGGGTAACTATCAGTACTCCAAAGTGTTGCCTTGTTGCAGGAACTAAATTGAATGATTTCTTCGAATGGCAAGGTCAGATTTATTATAAGGCATTTAGGTTCATCACGCGATTATTAATGTGGAAATGTTTGTTCGGAGCTGCAGTTTTTTTTAACAATTAGTTTCATTAATTCAGTCATACTTTAAATGCAACTACAAATTTGTCTTATATTTAGTTGGCCGATGGTAAAGCACTTGCCTTTTTTTCAGTTTGAGGCCTAAGGGAAGTTCTCAGTAATATTCTGTAACACATTTCAAATGCACACATATACAGTATTTAAGTTAAAGATGATGCAGTATAAACTTGAAGCCGCCAACAAAAGACGTTATGAAAGAATCTGCGGGTTTCATTTGCATAATACAAGGTCTCTGAGTCGGCACCTGTTGTGCCCCTTCTAAGGAACAGAGGAGAATCTATCTGTGATAGGGAGAGAGAAAGGACTCTCGCTACGTGGCAGGAAGGGTGGGCTAAAGAAATACGACTCAGGTTGGCCGCACAGCGGGTGATCTCGAGGAGAGTATAGTCGTGTACTTTCTAGATAACCTGTAGTGAATCTTTTTCACTAGAGGTATCAAAAGACAAATGTAACTGTGTGTCGCACTACGCTCGGATGTTCTCATTACAAAGAAGGGAGTCTTCAATCATAGGTCAGATCATGTAGTCAAATATCTTGCAAAGTCGGCACTCACCATCTCAGTAATCCTCTTTCTGTCCGTCCGGACTGAAAGGGGGATTTTCCAACGTTAGGGTGATGTTATGCGACATATAAAAGGCCTAGTCCGAAGTGTTCGAAGTACGTTGTCAGTGTGACAGGGGAGCGGGGTAGTCGGTAGCCAGTTGCTTTACGCCACTGAGAGTCTGGAAGTCAGGAAGGTAATAGCCTTCACCTGCCAAACACAATAAAAGTTGTTATTATTGTATTCCATTTAATATTTGTCAGATGTTGAGGCAAAAACTTGTGTACCGTATCTTCAAGTGTGAGGCTTACAGAGGCTGCCTTTATGCTATTCGCTCGTGTAACTCGGAGTGCCTACACCTCAGCAACGCCTACACTATCAGGATGGAGGATCACCATCCAGATCGTTACGCGTCATGACCAAGAGATATAGTCATGAATCCTGAAGGGTGGCTTCAGGAATCTATGTCCTTCCGGACATCGTTTCTGATTCTCCACCGCCGTCTTTGGTGCTCGGTAGAAATTCCGTCATCTTCTTATTCCTTTCGGTTTTTCATATAGCCCACAGATTTAGGCAATTCGTACTCTGTTGAAAGGGGGAATTTTACAATATTACTAAGTGGCACTAAAGATCTTCTTGCGCGGAGTTATTATTATAATTATTTCTGAATTATTATTATTACTTGTACTATTACTATTATTTCTATGAATATTTTTGTGATATATATACACATAAACATACGGATGTAACTGCAAAAGAAGCATACTCCTAAATTAACACCGAAAGAGGAGAGATTTATCTTAATATGGAAAAGAAGTTAGATAGGTTGCTTCAGAAAAGGAAAGGGGAAGGATTCTCCTTCTGTGGGAATCGGTGATCCTTGCCTGTGGTTCAAGCGAAGACAGGATGAGACTGATTATCATCTGACGGAATAGTTCGATGGGCATAGGAATTTTCGTTATTTTTTTGCAGAGACGGTCTACGAGCTATCTTAGACGATAACTTTTGTCATTGTTATTTTACCATTTGCATCTTGCTGAAAAAGATGAGCTCTTTTTGAGAATTTAAGTAGAAACAGAGTTTAAGTACGATGTTCGCATCTAAAGGTAAATGGAACTGCGCGGCAAGGGATCAAGTGGTTTTATATATAAGAAAGGTAGATTTGACCATTGGCAACACATTCGGAAGAAATATACCTTTTGTGGCAATTTATATTCCCTATTTGAGCTGAAAAGACGCCATGCAATGAAAAATAAGTTCTACCTCGAAGTAATGCTAACAACACTTTCAGGTTAGGTCCAAAGTGGCAGAAATGGATTGTTTAGGAAAGAGTTCAGCAGCGTTTAACTCTTGGGAATCTAGCACCTACACAAACTACAATTTTTCCAAGACCACTTACACACTAGCCATACAACTTTCTACTCTCTTCATTGTTAATAAATTCTAAACAAGATGCTCCTAACTAGAGCTAAAAAAGTAATACAGAAGAATAATATGGTTTCAGACAGAAGCATTCCAGTTGACAGTTGACAATGCTGGTCGTTATGTTTGATATAGCGAATCGGACTGTAGGAGGAAGGAAAAAAAAAGATATAGCGAATGTCTTGGACAAAGTTTGTCATGCGGGACTATTCATTTGAGGACTATACCAGAGCTAGTCATTTAAGGAAATTAATATAATTGGACATTCGAGGAAATCGAACCATCAGAAAAAGCTTAAGGATATATGTTAGTAAAATGGAAACTCATGATGTAATTAATATCCCGACTGTTGACAACTGTAAACGCCATGACCCCTGAAAGCGTTTGAGACGATCTTTGAGATCCAAATAGTACCTTGGTAAGCCTAAGGCTAGAGAGACCTTCAAGCATTATGTCAAATTGTTAGCTCATATATATATAATATATATATATACTAATTAAATTCGATTTATTAATGTATGAAAATGTATAAAATTAATGAAAAAATGGAGAGCTGTGAGTACTCATTGCTCACAGATAGAATTGGACCAAAAAGAATTGATCTTTTCCCTTCATTTATAGTATTCATGCGGAATAATTGCGAATGCCTTGGGGTTACATTGAACAATTTTTATCAAGTGTAGCCGCTTAACAAATCTTAAAGTACTTATAAGTTTATTGAACTGCAATTGTAGTATTGTTGTTGTTTAATTCGATTGCGTATTAACAAATGAGCATAAAAAGAAATTCAACATTCCTTTGTAAACCACTAAATAATCGCAAGCTATTATTGTTTGCATTTAGCAGGTGACCTAAGTAATATTGCCATTCTGTAACAAGAGTAAACTTCATGTGAAAGCACTGATCCTACACATTCACTGTTGCAGTCCGATCCATTTTTGTAATTTTTAGAATCTAATAGTTACATTCTAGCCTGAGGAGAAAATGAAAGGTGTTGAGGCTGATTACAACTAGAGATGTGTGTCGATACATAATTGGATTGGAAAGCTCATATTTCTTCAACTGGACGATGCGTGCCATTAGTTGAAGTTAATCACCAATTCCATCTTCATAGTGCTGAAAGAGGAAATGAACTAGTTAGTAAAAACATTAGCAACTGAAAGAATGGAGATCAACGACTAATTCATAAGTGTTCAGTTCCTAGGTATACAGTTTACGTTACCTTTCTTTCAATGGTTTGGGACGTTGAACTAATTAGTTAATATTGTCTAGAATTAAAAGATATATATATATATATATATATATATATATATATATATATATATATATATATATATATATTGTGTTTACTTGGTGTGCATTTATATGTTACGGACTTAGATCCGAACTGTTCTTAAGGTTTCACGGGCGGTATGGTAAGGAGTGTTACTTTGTTGGAACCAAATATGCGACTTCAATTTCAGGCAGCAGAGAGTCAATTATCAAAGCGTAAGAATAGACTCCATTTCCGCACATGTTCCGGCTAGCCTGTCTTGGAGAAATATCGATCGATTATTCCACCGGCGTAGTTCTGTGTCGATGAAATGGAGAGCATCACCCCAAATGCGGGCACTTCGTTTATTCATGTACCCAAGGATAAATGTCTTTCGTTCGCCGAAAAATTTGAATTGCCAGCAATTGAATGAATTTTTGTTGGTTGCTCTCTCTGTGATTCCTAAGTATCTTAAGCTAAAGACGAAGCTTATGCCTCCATTCATCATTAAATGAAATCTCTTTTGTTAAATAATAGTATAGATCTCACTTTATTTATACTTTTTTCCATACGAATTCTAGTTATAATAAAAGTTGCTGCGAGTGTTTTAACGTTTTCCAAACAAGGTAGTCATTTCGAAATAGTTTAACTTTTTTGGGCTGAAAGTTGAACCGCCGTACTTATGATATGTCGAGTCGCATACGATGCTTCTGTGGTGTTTCTGACTCATTGTACTCTCATAGACTTATTTACTTACTCTTCCAATGAAGAAAAGTTTTCCGACGAACCTTCGTGTGGGATTAGCTTTATGTTATCATATGTTGGTTATTGTGTCTTTATGTGGTCTCCTTTCAAGTAAATACATGAAAACATTATTATTTTGTACAAGGGTAAGTTATTGATTTGTTGCGTTGCGCCTACGACACCTTATATATACATTTCAATGAAAAAAAGACCACTACTCCTAAATGATACTATTTGCGCGATCAATTTTCAATCAACCCAATTAGCAATGATGTGAAAAATAGAAGGACTATCTTTAGATTCTCCCTCGTTAGCATTGATCGCATTCTTCATTTGATAACAAGATTCGTTGTCGCTTTTTGATCCAAATCAAAGAAGAACGAGCAACACAAAACTTGTATGTACTAACATGAGATGCATAGACTCCATTGATGCTTTGTTTGTGCTATTCTTAAGCATATGTTGTGAAAATTCATGCGTAAAAACTATTGTACAACCTTTTCTTCCCAAGAACAACACAGAGTGCGCGTTGCTATTAATAACATTAGCAAAAACTAAAGAAAACTTGCAATTAATTAGGACATCAGAAGCAATTTAAAGTATACAAAATTACGTGATAGTGACGATGTCGTGCTACGACAATCGAACGTTCGGTATAAATAGAACCTGTTGCTGTTTTGTTAAATATCCTTGTCCACACACTCTTCTTTTAAGATATATAGGAAGCATTTCATTCTTGAACCTTAGTTTTTTCATTTTTTCACCTTGAATAGTATATGTTCGAATTATCTCGATACTTCGGAAGTAAAGGTTTTTGTTTATCGGAAGGCTTTATTACGCCCGGACGGCAGGACCCGGTGCAGTTCAAGGGTTGTGGCTTACTCCCTTATGAATCCGCTTGTCAACCCGGCAGCCCCGCCTGGATCACATTCTTTCGCTTTTTTTCTCCGCTCTAAGACGCCTACGCCTTTTTCAGTTACTTTTCAATTTCCGACACAATTTCCCGCTGACGATATTTCAAGAGATATAGCGGTTTCCTGATTAGATTATTTATATTTTAGAAATGAACGAAAAGGTTCGAATCGTTCCCATAAGCCCTGATGTTGTGGAAATAGTGTTTGTCACTGCTCATGATCCAGGAAGCTTATTTTACGTTTGACTTGGATCTCAATTTTTTTAATTCCTCAGTTTCGATACTAACGAGGCCTTAACGGTCCTTGTCTTCCTCATTTTGTGGGATTGGGCGGTTTGCCTACTGGTTTTTGTGTTTCTTTTTGGCTGTTAAAAGCAAAATATCCTTAACGCTGGAATCACCATTCTATACATGTTGAACCAGTGTGACTGTAACTCATTGCAACCATTTGGCACGCTAAAGCTACAATTTATTCCAGTTAAATTAGAAAAGTTGTTTTTTGTCTGGTTTTTCAAAATTTGCCTTTATCATTGCGGCATTTCATTCTTTCACACTTTCTGAGCACTTTGCTGAGGATGCCTATTAAAAGTAGTTTTAAAGTAATACCGTCTTCAGTATTGTTATCTTTCCCAGGGATGGAAGGAAGTGGAAAGCAGTAGGAAGCCGATATAATGCTGTGGTTGGTGGAATCATTATTAAACGAACCCCGTTAATTAGCGTCAAGTTAATGCACCTGTACTGCAGCATAGTTTTTGTGGCCATTGTCCGTGGCCAAATTTCTAAGAAAACCTACCAAGGAGACAACAAATCTTGCTGTTAATTTAAGCAATTGAGACGGCTACTTATTTTTGTATCTTTACACAACAAGCTTTCAAACGCCGCGAAACGTTCAGTTAGTTTTTATGCTCGGTAACAAAATACCTCATCGGTTAAACGGGAAACCGAATGTCCTGCTTATTTCTTTGTGAATATTTGAGGGACATCCAGACACCTTTCTTCAACGCATATGATAGCACATGGATTTTTTAATCGCGGCTCTATGGCTATGTAACGTCTTTGATAATTTAGTGACTGTGACTTTGTTGCCTATTTGTAATATTTTGAATCAAATTACTGTATAAGAAACGAGATTCAATGCTTTGACGCCCGAAAACCATCACAAAAAATTGGAAATAAAACCTGTAGGGTGCATGTGCACCAAG
The DNA here is from genome assembly GCA_954870665.1 of Stratiomys singularior. Taxonomy (NCBI): domain Eukaryota; kingdom Metazoa; phylum Arthropoda; class Insecta; order Diptera; family Stratiomyidae; genus Stratiomys; species Stratiomys singularior. Next base: position 2,194,128 of record OX940881.1, on the reverse strand, counting down.
TAACAGTAAAATGAAAAGTAAAAAATGTAGCCAATATTATGGGATGATGATTTATTTATATAAGGCTATGATGAAATTGATTTTTCTTCCCTTCTACCCCTTCAGATCGCTCTTATTTTGCAGCATGAAAATTTTTAAAATTTTCATTTACAGCCATCGTTCCGTTTTCACTTTGTTCCAATAATTATGGCTGAAAGTACTATGAACTATATATTTCTACAGAAAGCATTCCTTCAGTTAATGATTTGAGGATTTGTTAGTTTTTTCACCAGATTCTTTTGTCGCCCGAATGGTGTGTGCAGATTATCCAATTTTGTGAAGGAGGCAGCAGTACTACTGCTAGTACGTCGAGTCTACCTCAAAGTATTAAGTTATTATACTAACCATTTGAATCTTATCATAATAGTGCGAGATGTATGTTGCTTTTGTGATGTTATTCTATTGATATTATAATATTCAGAGCTCTTTCCATTACACGATAAACATTCAAGTGCAATAAGTCAACCGCTGTATCTACTCACAGCTCTAATAAGACCATTTTGCATTTTGGTCTAATTTGGTACCAATCAGGACACATTCGGTTCCAATGATTTTTTATCTCTGTTCGTTATTAAGGTAATTATTTTTCTCATCTGATACCTTTCATTTAGGTTCGAGTGCATCGCTTACATGACAATTTTTCATATTGATCACATGTTCGTTTACTTCAATTTAATAACAGCTCAAACATTTCAAAATTATCACTTCAGTCCATAAACACCAGGCAGGCGTTTTCATATTCAACCCTGTATTTGTTTCATAATGTTGACTATATTTTGAGCTTGTTTCATTGTGGGCGCATCTATCATTTGATTTCGAAACACAAAGGCACCCTGAAATTAAATGTTAAAGCGAAGCAATTTCATCCATTTAACAGAATTTACCTTTCCACTTTTTTGATGCTGCTCATATGCCTTGAGCAGATCACATGCCCATGCCTGCCTCATAGGTGATGGTTTAAATGCCTCTTGTACAATCCCAACTTGCTTTGGATGAATTACCTGTTTTCCAGTAAAGCCCATACGTGCTCCTTCTTCACATAAATCGCGTAAGTTCTCCAAATCATTCAAATTTATGTCTACCATATCAATTGCTTGCAACCCAAATGCTTTCGCAACGAGAACGCATCTCTGTCGGGCATATAAGATTTCCGTGGAAGACGTTGTTCGCGTAGCTCCTAAACTAGCACATAAATCGTCACTTCCAAAAACTATTCCCGCCAGCTGGAAAAGCGGCGTAGACTGTTTTTGAGACAAACTTATTGCATGTCTACATATCACTGGGAGGTCCATTATGCCAATACACGATTCTGTATAAATGAACAAGTGTGGGGGCGCAGTCCCTTCCGATCTGCTACCAGCAGATGATGCTAGTACTGAATAGAAGAGATTAAGGTCTTCAACACTATTGACTTTAGGAATATACAGCGTCTGTGGTATTTTATTTCCACTGAGGAGCACAGCCAAATCCTCTTGTAGGTGCCCAGATTCGACACTATTCACCCGCACACCATAATCTATTCCTGATAGCATTCCACCCAACATTCTATGAATAGTTTCCCGGGCATGCTGTTTTCGATTTTGAGCAACTCCATCTTCACAGTCCAAGATTACGCTGTCGACTTTGAGTGTTAGAGTTTTCGATATTTTTCTCTCGTCATCTCCTGGCACATACAGTAAGGCACGGCGGAGGCGATAGTCGTTATTTTCGTGAACCTGCAATGGTATTTCTAAATACAAGTAGAAACACTTTGCTGCAACTTACCGATGATATATGAAGGCTTCTGATCGAAGAAGTAAATAGGCTCCGCCGTAATTTAGCAAGCATTGCGCCGTACGATACGGTTTTTCCAATTCTAGATGACAGTTCGCAACTAGGAAGTTAACCTACTACCGCACATTAATGACATTTTCAGTGTCTGTCATATGTCATAAAAATGCAGCTGACTTTGACAATTAACCCTACGTTCGCGATTCCTGGTCGTTGTCAGACGATAAATAAGGGCGCTTGTGGTATTGAATTGGTTACTTGGCTCGATTTTATTCATTTTCTCAATTCCTGGCTCGAAACGCTCTTCGGGTATACTTGCATGCCAAATGTGCTTATGACCGTAGCTGTTCAAACCCTTTGAACCTGCTGATTAATGCAAAGTCATGGCTGTGCTTCCACCAGATCCGGTGTTTTGTATCCGCTCAGCGGACATGGGACCCGTGCATTCGCTTTGTTTCCATCAGAACGAACGCTTGCTAGCGGGTACTGAAAATGGATCGGTGCATCTGTGGGACTTGCAGGTATGTGTAATGATTGCGGTTATAATTGAGTTGGCTGTTGACGACGTGTCAATTCCTTTTACAGACAAATCGGTCCTCGCTACAGTTTGAGGCTGGTAGGGGTCCGGTAACGACAATGCATGTCCTAGATGATTCGCTGATCACTCAAGAGAAAGGAGGGACCATCAAGTTATGGAGTCTTATAAATGGAGGATATGATATTCGCACAACGGTGGACACAAATCACCCAGCATTTTGTAGATGTGAACTCATCGCAGAAGGAGGGATGTTAGCATGTCCCAGTGGAGATAATGAAGTTTCAGTGATATCGGTAGATAATGGTCAGGAGAATTTGAAACTGACACCTGCTGCAAATGCTCAGTTGGGGACAATATCATGTGTAAAAGCAGTAGATATTAACGGTCAGCTGTATTTTTTGGCTGGTTACGAGTCAGGAGACATTTTGACATGGGACTTGCGAGTGTGCAAACCAATCAATCAGGAAAGGCTGATGGAGGATTGTGTGATGGCGATCGACTATGATCCGTATGCGAATCGTGGGGTTTGTGCAGGGCCTGCAAGCAACATTGCCGTTTTCACATACCAGAGACAGACAATTGAAATGAGCAAAAAGCTGGATATAGCCATAAAAAATCCTGGCATAAACTGCGTACGGATACGATCGGATCAGAAGGTGTTTGCTTCGGCTGGCTGGGATGGCCGGATACGAATATTTTCGTGGAAGAGCCTTCGGCCGTTGGCTGTTCTGACAGAACACAAGAACGGAGCTGTTATGGACTTGGCGTATTCGACGGGGAAGGTGAGCATGTGGAATGCACCCATAATGGCGGCTGCAGGCATGGATTGCCAAATAACGCTTTGGGATTTATACAACTGAAATGACTGTTAAATCGTACTCGCTTGAATGCTTCAATATTTGACTGCTACTTTTATTTATTTATGACAATACCTTTCCGTTATGTTAAGGCCCATGTGGCATTTTCAATTAGCAAAAACAAAGAGTTGAAATCGTATGAGTTTTGATAATACGTAAAACTGAGGGGTAAAACGATAGTTTGTAGAATTATATTTTATGTACCTAAAATATAAGTGTTTCTACTCGAGACCATTTTTTTCGATTCAAATGCCTTCGCCGGTGCAGCAGCACCAGCATCGTCTCCTGCATGGCTTCGAAATGCAAAGTGTAAGCGTAAAACATGTTCAGTAGTGTTCTAGTTCACATATAATGCAGGATGTTAATTTTTTGGAGTTTGAACCAACAGGCTATATCGTGGATGTTACATCCTAATGGCGCAGGTAAGTGGAACAAATAGGGTGTAATGTTCTTGTTAAATGTAAATAACGCTACCATTAGCTGAAATGAATGGGTTTCGAAGCATAGATAAATGACGGACACATTTTAAATGCCGGAACTGCCTCAGTAGTCATTTCAAAGTAAGTGGCACTGGGACTAACTTGTGTTGAAGTCTTGAAAATGTCCAGGAATAATGCTTGACCGAGTCTTTGAATATGAAGCTATATTACCGTGTGTTAGTTATTGATGTGAATACCTGAAATTTCTAGCTCGTTTCGATATGTTAAGCTATTACTGTTTATAAATCCTTCTGGTCTCCTAAATGAAAGATAAATTTAATAAATTCATTTTTTGAATTGGTACACATTGTAATAAAGATAAACGTATTATAATATTAATCGTCAAATACCTATCATATATTTTTCTTAGAATCACCTATCACGCGCCTGAAGAACACCTGATTAAAAACTATATATAGTTTATTTTATTATATATAATAAATTTGAAATATCCCAATCGCTTTATTTAAAAAAAGCAAATCGAAGGCAACATTATTCAATGTTTGATTTTAATGAAAGTCTCCAAATGTTCTAAATAATTGTTAAAGGCTTAGAAACTAAGTGAGCTCCATAAAAATTACATAACATAATTACTGTTTTAAACGTTTTTGTTGTTTTTATTAATTCTTCAATGAACAAACAACTTTGAAAAGAATTTGATGAATATTGACAGCTAAAACAAATGATTTGCGTATTCACGGCAAATTGGTGCCCGCACTGGAAACATAGGTGATATGTATTGGGGGATTTTTTTGTGTCCGTGCAAACTGAATCTTTTTAACGAGCCGCCAATCTTGCTTCACGACAGCTTTCGTTGTAGTTGTCTGGTTGCCGCGGTGGATGGGTTGAGAAGTTATTCGCATATGACGTTAACTTTTTTAATTGATTTTCATGACGCTGCATGTGCGGTCAGCAACTGACGAGCTGAGCTAGTTTTTTCATGAACTTGAATTTGAAATTTGATTTCAACCCATTGTCCTTGGCACAAGAGAGGTGGATTTGCATTGCAGCAATTCGGGCCAGAAATGACAAGTAATCGATATAGAATAGTATCCCTGGTTTGTTGATGGTCTCATCGACATATTGAATGAGCTTTTCTTCTCGGTGCATAAAATAGAAAACTTATAAACGCCTTCAATTCAATGGGATCCAAGTATTCAACGGGAGAGGCATTTTAATAATTCGGTCTCATTTTCATATTTTTATGGCATTTTAGTGGTGAATAATTTTATAAGGAATTCGAACAGGTTGTTCTGAAAAATTTTTCGCAAATATCTAATACAAAAGAAAATAATTTCAATTATCATTTTATTATTACAATTTTACATTTAGAAAAAACTAATTTATAAATTAGACAATAAATAGACATCAGACTTATATATCTAGATAAAACAGGTTGACGACAGGTTTCTTGTTTACTTCCTAATTCTACTCTTATCTTCGAAATCTTTGGATGCTGCCTTGATGTAATCACAATCGATGATCCTTTTACGTTTCCTTAATGGCCGACTGCTTTCTAATTCGCGGGGTGGATTTATTGTTGCTCGCTTTGAATTGAGTCTAGTAATTTTTAACTTTGGCAAAGACTCTCGCTCTTCACTTGCATCTGAATCATTATTTTCCACATCAAGTGGAAGACTTTCGGTGGCTGATAGATTTTGTGCCAATGTCTCTTCCGGTAACGGACGAGACTTTGATTTGGTGCAGTCTAAAGGCTCTACGTCCTCTTCGGCGATTGGGACATCAGCTTCCGTTTCCTGTTTGTGTTCAGGAGGTATAGCACCATTTTTACGAGACTCTGCTGCTTTAATGAAGTCTATTATAGGTAATGGTATTGGTATGGGGATAGGAAGCGGGAGAATAATGGGATAAGGAACCATCACAGTGACTGGAGGTGGAGTCGTACCAAGAGCTGAGAATAATCCCGAAAAGTCCGTTCCTGGCATTGGCAGCATTGGTTGCTGTGGCCCAAGACCTAAGAGACGAGGATGCGGGTGGTTGTTGAAAAAGTTAGGATGCATGTTGAAAGCATTGGGAGGGGGCGCGGAGAAGAAAGGCGAGGATATACCTTGTCTTATTGGTGGAACTCCATCTATTGGTGAAATCGGAGGAACGTTCATCCTCAGATCTTGTACGTTAGTGAAGGTGCACGGTTTTGCAGGAATTGGTGGATTTACAACATTTTCTATTCCCAGCTTTTGGATGTTACTATTGGTTCCGCTTACGGCTGGGATGCCACTACTGCTTCCATTATGTCCAACATTATTGTGACTGACATTCATGCGTGTAAATCGCTTTTTCCTACTGTGTTTTGGTGATTGCCGAGTACTCTCTATTAATTGAGTCCTTGACAAAAGCTTCGACGGTGGTGCAACTGAGATCACTGGTTTATGCACTGGATGTTGTGACGATAGATTCTTCTGAGTGGGCGTTGGCGATCGAGACAGGTCCGATTGTTCGGGTGTGGCTGAACGACTGCGACAATTTTTCAACCAGAGTTCAGGCGTGATTAGCGCCCCTCCACTTATATCGGCACCTTTTTCCTTTAGATGCGGGTTCATATCTAAGTGTGCTTGTGTTTCTCTACAGAAAATCTGCATCTTGTACTGGTTCAGGCATTTATCTGAACAAAACTGCAATTGTGATGCTCCGTCTTGAAAATCAACGTAACTAACAGCATGTCGAACGTGACGACACCAATCACAGGTTTTAGCACGTTTGAAAGAAGCTCTTCGACTTTGTGCGAAACATGATTCAGAACAATAGCGTGGACCTTCTGGTGTTGTTAGAAATTCCGGTGAATTTCTGGGTATTAAACGTTTGCACCATGCACAATGTGGTTCTAAAAAAACAAGAAGATAAATTACTTACAGTAGTACGTCATTATACTAGTACTTCGAACCTTAAAATATGTGATCAATATTTATGCTAGGAGCTTAAGTAATCGCGTATGAAATGTAGTATTTCATTGTTTATTGTTTATAAATATCGTTTTTCAATTGGTTAATACTGACTGGGGACATACATACATTTTACCTTACCAAGATCAAATGAAGTACCAGTGGCCTAACAATATAACGAAAAAGAAGCTCACATGTTGCATGAAACACGTTTGCAGGGCATTACAGAGCAGGGTTAAAAACAGAAACAAATAAACCGGAATAAGTTTTGTATCGCCCGAACATCAAACTAGAACCCTGAACATGCTTTCCACACAAACAAACTTCTTCAAGTTATAAGTCTATACCACTGTCTATTTCTTCAAAAGAATGGACTCCGTGGAGTGAAAATTATCAAATAATCCCTTGGTTTACCACCCAGCACACCTGAATAAGCTTTCTAATTAGTCGCGAACAGAAAGAAAGAAGAAGCTGAAGCATAACAATGAATGCTTTTATAATAGTGGTTTCCCTAGTATATCAATGAAAATAGAAAAAAGACCTAACAGGGCTGTACTGTTACTGTTACTGAGCCTTGGCATGAAATCCATTTTTGTTGTAATATGTTTCTCACCCTTCTACATAATTTCCTTTCGAAGCCGATAAGTTAGACCAAGATTAACATTGCAAATCTGTTTTTGAAGATGGAGGATGGGGGATGAAGGGGAGCATCTGAACCATTTCTGTAGTTGGTATGAGCAAATAAATCACCAGAAAATGCTAGTTATTGTGTCCTCGCTGACGGAAAGGCAAAAAGAAAACGAGTAAACATTTACTGTGTTTTAGCGGATTCAATATTCAGTGGATATTTAAAAACTCAATCCTAGAAATTTCTTTACCTCAACACCTGGAAATCGCTTATGTCTTCTATTTCCAATTGGAGGGAGTTTTGGCCTCCGAATCCTTTAACTTTCCATTTAATTACTAAATGTATTATAATACGTAAACGTCGGACATACGATCTTTTAGACTGACTAATCCAGAACGAAATGACACACAGTTGATACACAAATGATACACAACTCCTCGAGATTATTTTTCCCATTTCCTGGATGAACTCATCTTTTAATTCTATCAGTAAAGATTTTAGAATTAAAGTAAAACGATCTAGATTCCCGATATGAGATCAAAACTTTCAATATTTGTATATCCGCACTAGTAAGCGCCGTACGCTAGTAAGAACCTTAATAGTAAGGACTGGTAAAATAAAAGTGCAATTTACTATAAGTGTCAATCAATCACACCAAATGGAATGACTAATTATGTGTGACACGTATAGAAAAAGGATTTTTGCGATTACCGTGATAGTGGATTAAACAAATAATTTTATGCGTGTTTGTGACCTCTTTCATCATAGAAGTTTATAATAAATATAGTAATATTTATATATATAATATATATATATATAATAAAATATAGTATATAGTAATTTACTACATTGGTAGCCCACCAGAAAAGCAACGCACTCCATATGCCTTAACCGCTCGTTGCGTATCCATGATTGTTTGATAAAAACACAAACAAGCAGGAGACTTACGAATGTGAAGTCACTGTTACCAGTAGGGTTCGTACTAAGGGCTTCCTGCACACAAAGCCTGTCTTGTAAGTACCACCCAATGATTCATTCGGTATAAAACTTTACATGCATGAAGGATTTTCGGCAATTTACTCGTACAGCTTGCATGTATGCTATCTAATTAAATGTACCTACAGACATTCCTCGGGCTTCGACTAAATGATCCTTATCACATTTTCATGAAACTGCATCGATAACTCTACGAGCATATTCCCTAATTGGGTCCTGTATCAAACTACAATCTAATACTCTTTGCTTATCGCGAATATTACAAATCAGCACAAGTGCGTTCTGCATAATGAGTTGGATTTAGACGGGTATAATTATTTCACTTTTTGCATCCAGCTGGGCAAGTTCCTCTGATACTCGCGTATCCTATTTGGTCATTACGAGAAAAAATGCAGAACATTCGATATGAGCTGCTCCTTTTGCCACTAATTACGGTTAGTCCGAACTGAAAAAGTCTCAGGTTCAACAGCGGGTACGATATTAATGCATGTTATTGATTTCATTTGCCAGTCGTCAGCGTGTTCGAGGCCTAATCGCTCGGAATATTCCTTTTTCCTGCACTTGATATCTTGGGCATTATCCTCTTTCAATGTTGCGAAGGCTGGAAGCCATGGTAAAAGGTTTTAGACAAGACTTAACATCAGCACAACGAAATCTAATCCATCAACTTTCTACTGCAACAAGGATGTTCAAAATACACGGTGAGTATACAAAGATTAATAGCCGAAACTTTATGAAGCTTTACAAACATGGTAATTCTCCTCAACTTGTTGGACGTAACATTTGGAATAATCTAAAATTACTGTAATTAGATGCAATTGTTTGTGTTTTGCACAGCACAAGTCATTTTTTTTCGCATAACCAACTCCTGTGGCTTCATACAACTGCACGTAAAAGATTGCGAAGCATAAAAAGTATTTCATTTTTTTTTGCGATTGACTTGATTGAGAGTTCTATAGCGTCGAAATTAGTACGAAAATTAAGAAATTAGTGTGTATGTGCCTTAAAAGTATTTATATGTATATTTTACATCCACTATGTACGTCCACGAGGAGAAATAAAAGGATTATGGGTATCATCCTCCTTACTAAGTTTTCAAGCTGGGAAATTAACTTTTACCATAACATTTACAACTTTTTAAAACATATTTTTTAATGACTCAAGCACGCCAATACCATCTTTCTTAGAGAAAAAAAGGAGCTTCATAGAGAAAAAAAGGAGCTAAGGAAGGTTTAGTTTAGTGTAAGCTTATGATTTTCGACTAGCTTTGGACTGGCTACTTCGTAGTTGGTCGCTAGGCCTAATACAGATGTTCACGTGACAGGAACACGTAACAAAATAAAGGTCTCCACGCGTTCAGTAGGTAACTGAATTTGTCTCAGCTCCTTTTTGTTTTTCATCTGTTGTATGGGTTTTACGAATTTTAAAAACTTGTGAATGATTTGCTCCCTCCTTCTTCGTTTGTCATAAGCGCTAATCATGCCGCCACGATGCAAGGACTTCATGTCTTCTTGATGGCGCGAGAAACGTTTTACTAACTACCTTTCTGTTGCCATCGCTGGAATCTTCTCCACAACGAGATCTCGAAGCTCCGCCAATCTCGATAGATTGCGATCTTTAGATAGCTCTTGGAAAGTTCGAGTTGCGCCGCCTCTAATTGGACCCCTGACCCTGAGCTTGACCCTTTCCTAAACTTAATCGGTGCTTGATCTCTTCGGCGACGGCTGTGATTTCTATATGAGTGCTATTTTGCTATATAAAGCCGGAGTGCAAATTTTTTGCAGCAATGTCAATGGCCAAAGCGCAAAACGGAAAGAAAGGAAAATGGCATTCAGTGACTATCTTTATATTTTTATGATCCAATTCTAAACAAGGCTAGCTGACTACTAAAACTTTCCCCAAGAGTACAAATGTACATATAAAACTATATTACCTACCACTTTTTTCACAATTTTTCACCGAGCTTGGACTTCTGGAATCTTCTCTTGAACTGTCATGACTATGAGCACCGCTCGTATCATGATGACTGTTACTGTTATTTGAATCATTCCTATAAGGATTATCCGTTGAATTCGTGCCCGATGCTGTTAGTCTGTGTGTTCGTGTCTGTTCTTCTATCCGTTCTACATTATCGTATCCATACCATCCAAGCAATTCATTCATAGCCGTTTCCGCGAAATCCTGAAATGAAAAAATTCATCAATTACCTCGTTAGAAGCTTTTGATTTTAAAACAAAAAAAAAAACAAAACAAAACCATTTATCCTTCGCAACAGAAATTTCAATCCAATATTGCATAGAAGATGAGATCAAACACTCAACTTCGTCCTGGCTTTATAAAACAACAAATTCTATAACAGTCACCGCTTAACAGATGATATCCTATGTTTCTTGATATAACGTCATTCAGCTTGTAAAGTTCATTGCATTGCTCCTTGATGAAAAGCTTATTTCGCGTAGGATGAACGTAAAAGGATCTCCCAAGGATAATATTCTTGCTTCGCAACTCGATACCCCAATGAAAGTTGCATGAAATAGGGATTGCCTTCGACTGCGTCTTTATATGTCTATAAGTTGGCGCTCGCCTTTTCCAGCTCCTGACAGCATCGATGGCACTACGATAATTTTACTGCATCCAGTTCGTAATCCGAGAGCATACACGAGTGTGTTGTTTTTGTTGTTGTTGCACACTCGCCTTGAGCTTCTCGAGTTACCGTTGCGCGATATGAGAGCATGTTCACTTAAGGGAATGAGGAAGAAAAATGCCAACCAGGTTTTTTGTTCTGTTGCCGTTCGTACAGCAAAGAGGCTGCTCCTAGTAACTACAAGAAAGTTTCATTAGCAACACGATACGACTCTCAATTCATTTTGGCCTAGAGGGAATTTATGAAGGACAGATTAGTTTTCAATATGGATTTTCGTGAGAAAGCTATTAATCGTAATAATTATTTGTTTTCAGATATCATTTTGATAATTGTTAAGTTGAAATCGAACTGGTACCATAGAAATCTGTTATTGTATTGTAGTGTACAATTTCAAAAAGTTGGTCCTTTATTCTGAATCACGAGACCTCAATTTCTAACAGATTATAATCTTAAAGACATTATTTGAGGACTACGATTCAGCGTGAATGCTATAACAATTTATTAATCGTTTAAGTAAATAAAGTCAATGTAGAACAAAGAATTCCAAAAACATGGAACTGTTTTTCGATGAGTAAATATGACTTTACGCATTTGATTTACAATAGCAGCGTTGTTCCTTTAATTGTGCGACAACATTGTGAAACGAAAGTGTATTCATCTGAACGTTCCAAGTGCTACAACTACAAGAATAAGGGTCGATTATGGAATCTAAAGCTATAAATCAATCAAATTGAATAAGACAATTCCTCTTTTGACTTCAGAGTGATCCCACAGCGGTCTATGTATCGCCCAATTCTTTTAATTATATTCACTTCCGTTTTTTTGAGCTCACAACAAATTCGGTATAGAGTTGATTCTTCGCCTCAGCAATTTGTTAGTGTGAACCTCTGGCTAGAACTGACAGTTTTTAAAGGTGTTTTGAAAAGCTTTACTAGCCTTTGAAATATGCTGCGGGCTTTCCATGCTCTTTTAGTTGGTGTTGCTGGCCTTCTTCGTCGTTCTCTCGGCTGAATCAAGCTTCTCTATATATGGATGCAATAAATGAAATGCAATTGAATCAAATGAATTTGTTTGTTTAAGATGCTCAAACCCATGATTAAAGATATAATTCACCTGTCCTCCTTTTGGTAAAACAATGCTGGATGCGGTATGATTTACCAATTATGATACATGTATAACATTGTTTTTATATTTATCTACTATCGTGATTTTTTTTCGATTGTCTCTTTCCATTTAGTACATATTGATACGATATCCAACGCGCATGACTATGGGCTTTATATGCATAATAATGTATGGAACAAATAAAAATTTCACACGGCACACTCGCAAATAATGTATTATGTTTCCAATAGCATCCTAAACATTCAAGCTCAGTTGGAGTATATCACTAGCGGGTCCTCAGGGAAGAGCCTGGCATTTGAAATGACGGTATGACTTCGGTGTACGTGCAAACATGATATGGATGGTAATTTGATCGGTAACATTTCATCTGATCTGAGATCGCATGCAGTTTTGAGATACAAGCTTGGACCTGGAATTGAACTGTTTCCGCACATCTGGAAATAGCCGCCGCAAGAACGAGGACGTCTTTAACAATTCACTCGCTTCTACGTAATCTAGCCAGTCTGGATGCCAAGCAGCACCAACAACTTCGGGTACATTCATCCCCTCGAGTCAGATCCCGGGACTAATTTCATTCGATTTACGACAGCAATTTATTCCAATCAGCATTGAAAATTATACCTTTCCTGCGTCACTTTTCAGAGTAATTATGCAGTGGTTGGGATGGACTGGAGGGACTAGAGTTGGTTCTTAAAGTGCTGATGTTATCGTTGACGCTCGTCGGGCCATCGGATACATGAGCAGAGCGCAGATATCCACATTCTGACTGCATAAAACATTTTCCAAAGCCAAATGTAATGTGAGCAACATGTAAAAATATATGAAATGTGATATGTCTGTTTTTCATTAAAAAGGAACGTTAATTTATCCTTCGGATATCACATTTCAATCCAAAGAGTTTCACGTTCGCAAACACATATGCTTACCATGCATACGTAAGCACCACATAACGTACATATGAAATTTGAAAGCGTTTACGATACGAATTCGATGCGAATTTTGAATTGCCAATGAGGTTTTTGTGCACGAGAATATGAGAAATCGAGAATAGCAGATAGATAGTAACGAACAGTTTAAATTTAACAGCCGAATCTTATTCTTTGATGTAGCATAAATAAATGTTGGCCACTTGTTTGGCTTCAACATCAGCTTCGATTAAGCTAGAAAATATTTGGTATCGTGCAAGAGCTCTAAATTGGTTTCACGTCCCAGATGAACAACAATGAGTGGTATATTAATATTTTACACTGATCAAACAGCCATTTCTTCGACAAATTTTTATGACGTTGTAATTTTGAAATATATAATGAGCAGAAACTATCCAAGATTAAAGATTTATGGGGTAGAATAAACAATTTAAAGGAAGAAAATTGAACGTTCCAAAATGTTATGTGACATATTCATCATAGTTTTGGAATCCACTACAGTTTCTGAACTCCGGGAAATCTTCTAAGAGATTTGACCTCTAGTAGTCTTTTAAGTGCATTGGCTAAACATCATAAATTCGGAACATTGCCATATATAATTCTTTTTTTTTTGCTAGAACTAATTGGAAATCTTTAAAAAGCCCAACAACCTGTGAAAGAAAATATTAGGTTCGCTTAGGTAAAATACTACTGATTTATTTAAACCCAGCATGCTCCGTTAAATCTGAAAATGCTTCGCTGGTTGCTTTCCAGCTAAGGGTTTAATGCCATTCTATGATTTACGGTCGGTTTTCATGAGCTTCCTTTGAAACCAGCTAAGGATGCATCAAAACTTCCCAGCTAATCCCTCGGCATTTTCCACGAATCAACAACTAAGTGTGCGATTAAACATCGCCATAACAGAGGACAAAAAACTTTTTCCTTTCACTTGGAAAACAGCGTAATCAATCAATTCTAGTTCCGCAAAAGCATGTCACGGTTTATAATCATTTGTCCTCGAATTTAATACTTCAGCCCGTCGTACTTGACCCCTTTGCATCCCCGATTATCAAACGTTTTTGATTGACTCGTTGACTCGGTTACGTTTATTTTCAGCCACGATCGCAGATGTCAATTTCGTCTCCTTTGTTTTTCAATCGCAACTCATGAAAAACTCATACATCGCCGCATATCGTATTTAAATGTTTGACCAATGAAAAACGTGAAAAAGATCAATATATTCGGTGAAAAAGCGAGTTTCTTACTGAAATACTGAGTTATCAGTATACTGGAACACTGATTTGAAAATTTGGCGAATTCGGAAGTTTTCAAATATATCCGGCATATCCGAGGAGTGTGTATATTTTAAAGTGTGGGAAAAAGACATCCATGGAACAGCTAACAATGGTGATCAAATTTTAAGATCATGTTTCATTCGGACAATGGCGCCAGGGTTCTTTATGATAAAGCGAAAATGCGTTTCACCATGCAAAGTGCATCGGAGTATTGATAATCTAACAGTCAATAAAGAAGAAATCCCATGGCAGCGAACAGTGGAGTATTACTTTCCACCTTGTATTAGCCGATCTTGACACTCCACCTCTCGAGATCGCTGCTAGATTTTCTCCATGTGTTTTGCAACCACCGAAATATGCGTTGGCGTTCCTGATTATTTCTTGGTTTGAGGTTCTCGTACATGCTCACTTACTCCTCCTGCAATCAGCTTCTTGTTTGTATCGTTGTACGCAGTTAGGAGGCAACTTTTACGTCCAATTTAGTCTGTTTTTCCTGTTGCGTGTTTCGTCCTTTATTATATCGAGTTTCGAGCCCAGTTTGTCTTATCTTCTCTTTTAAAACGCTATGCTTTGAATTTTGCTATCTTTGTATCCGTTTTTCGCCGTATATTACTTTTAGTTGTTGAAGCTATCCGGGATGAATAAATTGTGTTGATTACCGACATTCTATGTGTCAAATTACGATTGGAACTTACAGGAACCTTTTTTTAACGCTTACGTTGATTTTCTGTATACTTTGTATTGAAATTTAGGACTTGCCTTAGGGTCTCCATATGAAAACGGGTAGATTCTGATGTCAAAATGATTTCATTAGTATCATTACGGGTAACGGTATTCGCTGCTAGGATATGAAAGAATCATATATACCCTGATGTTATAACAGTATGTTTGTAGGTAGACGATATTTTCATAAACGTATTTCATTCTCATTTCGCTGCTAAGGACCAGAGCTTGTCTTTCGCCTTGGGGACAGATAATGGCTTCGAAACGAATTCGGGCCAAGTGATTTTTACCCATAACAGTTGATTTGGTTCTTATTCCTGTTCCGGGTACACTCAATCAACCGCTACCTAACATACCCCACCACTTGCATCTGTCATTGGTCGTTACATTCTCTGCCTTGAAATATTTCACATAAAATGCACTTTGTCAACAACAGCCAAGTGAATTCCTGTACAAATTTATCTCCTTTTTGTAGGTCAGCAGCAATTGGCCAAGTGGGTAGCCATTTCTCCACTTCTTACGCTGGAGCCGACTCAATTGCACTGTCCAAGAGGCAACTTGCAATAAATGTTCCATGCCCAAGAGCAAATGAAGCAAACAAATGGCTCGAGTAAGTAATGGAATACGAGTATGTTGTTATGAGGAGACTGTGCCGGTTGCTTAGCTGATATATGGCCGATAGTTGTATCTTTTATCGCTCTTACCCATAACATCTAATCCAATGTATCAAATGACTGCGCGAAATAGACACATGTAACAGAAGTATCCGGTTGCAAAAAGCTGTTGAGCTGGGGCGCTCGAGCGCAGAGCCCGGGATACTGTAGCCAAGAAGCGAATAAGCGATGTGGATACCAGATACTCGCTTATAGCGTGCATTTATTCACAATCCCTCTCGCACCGAATGCTTCCTGGCAAGCAGGGCACAGGCTGAAGGCTTGCTCCTTGGCCACACTCGAATGACTCGCCGGAACTTGTGTTTGCAACCATTTCTGCGACAACAAAGTGACATTGTCGTCAGTTAATGGAAACTTTTTCAATGCTCTTAAATGTCTAATGAAGCGCCGATACTTTGCTCGATTGGAATTTCATATCGAATTCCCGTGTATAAAATTTATCTCGGGCACATTCCGTGCCCGCCGCGGATTGGTCGATATCGATGTCGAAGTCTTCGTCGATAGCAAACGGAATGGGGAAATGATGCGAAACTACGCGGAGTCGCAGATGGAGTATAACCAGAGCTGTTCACAAACTGTTTTTGAGCTTTTTTAAAATGGTAATTTGCAAGAAATCTAACACTTTAATTGATTTTCGTTTCGGATTACCATGCTTTTGTAGCGTCTGTATACATTTTTTCCGTTTCAGAGAAAACGAATATCAGTAAAATGGGTCGCAAGGCGAAACAACAGCCGTTTCACTTTCCCACTCAGCCATTGATTGAAAAAAAGGATAACTCACAACTAAATTAATTAAAATTCTCGTGTCTTATGAACAGCTTTGTAATAATTTTTCGAATTTTTCAAAGTGTTGGTTGAAATGAAATAGCAGGTATGAATTGGGTGTAGGTATGAAACGCATACCTACACTTTAATTTGCAATCCTTATTACAGCGAAACAACGACTAGCAATTTAAGCTTGAAAGTATTATAAATTGATTAATTTTAAAAAATTTTACAAACTCTATTTAGGTCTTTCTTTTATTTGCCATAAGATGGATACGATTTGATCGAAACACAAAGTTTGTGTTGTATCAACATACTGTTAATTAATTAATACATTGATTCAGAATCATTTTTATCAAAGGGGATCAAATCAGTTCAGGTATATCGTCTGGTTTATCAGCTTTTGTAATCGGAGTGTATATATTCTTATAATCAACAGCTCCACTCGTATGATCGAATTTTTGCTTAACGTGTGATGTTGATTGTTTCGTCCTAATCGTCATCAGAGTTGTTTCCGGAGAAAGTTTCGGCATTGAAACCAATAAATATCCAGTCGTTTGTGATCTTTTAGAAGTTGCATCACTGGTTGAAACTTCTCTACCCAATTCCATCTGAAATACTTTTCCTTTAACCGTGACTCGAACGTACTTGGGTTGCACATCAACATCAATTAGCGAAGAATCTAAAAACTTGTAAACGCCCAAATGTAAATCATATCGGTCCGGCTCATCGTCTAATCGAAACTCTAGCTTAGCCTGGTTCATATTGTATGGTCGACCACAAGGAGCGAAAAGTCGAACTAACGTGGTAGTATCTTTCTTTTCATTTCCTGATTGTTCTTTTGACTTACGAGTGTAGTGTGCCATTTCGAAGCGCGTTTCCGGACAATTCTCACTTTTGCTTTGCCAAAATCGTTGTCTGCGCTCATCTTCATCGCAACCCTTAACTTCGTCCTCAAACTGTGCTTTCTGTTCTAAAACACGTAGTTTTTGCTCATCCCTTTTCATTTTATATTCGATTTCATTTTTTTGAAAGCTTTTAGAAAGAAGGTCGTATTCCTTGTTGGCTTTTATCTTGTCTGATGGCTTAATTTCAGTGCCATCTATTACACCGAGCTGTGGAAGAACTGTGATTATGTAGCTTCGATATCCATTAAAATCTGTACAAGGATTTCCCGTCAAGATCAAAGTCTTCAAATTAAAATTTGCTTGCAAGTTTTTCACACTGCTCAATTCCCCAATGAAATTCATTGTTAAATCGAGTTTGCTTAACGATTCTAAACCTTCTAAATTTTCAATCCGCTCTATGTTGTTCAGAGCCAAATTTAAGTATTCCAACTTTTTTAATTTATGAAGGTTCTCAATTTTGCTAATTAAATTCGATTGCAACAGAAGAATTTTCAGATCACGACACCAGTTGTGCAGATGTTCAATTTTTTCAATATCTTCTTGATGCAATGATAGCTCTTCTAGAGTACTTATCATCAGTTCATTATGCTCCGATTTCCGTCGTATTAGTTGCTCTGTGATCCTGACCATATTCTTTCAGAATTGCACTTAGCGTTCACTCAATTTTTACGCCCGCAACGATTGACAAAACAGAAAAAACTATTAACAGCAGTGTTCTGAAAAATGAAAACTCTGAATTTATTACCTGTTTAATGGAAAACTATGTAATACAAACTGTTGGATCTTCTTAGGTTGGGAACCGCGAGAGTCTTCAGCAGACATTTACAGTTTGACATTAAAAAATAATTCATTGAGCAAACAATCATCTTGTTGTCAAGGAGTTGAAGCAGGTGACATACAGAGACATGGCTATTACCTTGAGCATATAAATCGGTGTCCATCTTATTGGATAATGATTCGTTTTCTTGTGCAGTTACAAAACAGCACTCTTTCGAAAATTTCGTCCATCAAGGATTTCACTTCACGTAAATTTTATTCTAAGGTTTTCTTTCATACACGGTGCCTCGCAAACATCACGACATACTCCACAGGGTGACAGCTGGCATCGAGTTATCCCAAAATAACGAAACACATTTAAACCGAATTGATTTTGACAAAATTTGTTGATTTTTTTGTTTACGATACCGGAAATGCTGGAAATTTGGTATTTTGTTTGAAATCACTACTACAGATCATCGTAAATTTTTTAAGGAGTATCCTATGGTGAATGCAAATTGTTAAGTATTGATGAATGGGACTGAAATTTCAAGCAACCACAATTTCACCCTCCACCCATCGTTCAAGGGACGGTGATCAGCTACTTTTGACAAAATTCCAAGAAAATTTTAAATCATTGTTAATAATCTAAAGTTAAAAATTTTTAGCACAAACAAAAACGAAAAAAATCTTCGTTATTTTCTTTTTACATGAACAAGCTGTGTATTAATTTCTGTGTCAGCTTCATTATGTATGAAACATAAATGAAATTTTTTTGGTAATTTGTGCAGTCCGGACATTCACTAAGCGAAAGTTTGAAGTCCAAACCATATACAAAAGATTTCAATCAGTGCGCTGTCAAGAAAGATAAGGACAACATTGGAAAACAGTAAAAATAACTTTATCGCGGAAAATTTGGCAACATAAGAAATTATTATTTGATGTGATTCAATATGCCTTTCCGTAATCATCATCATTTTAACTGACCACAATTCACTAAAACGATGGCCTTCTGTTTAGCAACCATTCACAGCTGCATTTTAAATTATGTAGCCAATCAATTAAATTCAAAAAATGATTCTTCTCTACATCTAAACAGTGCCCAGAAGCCTCTCGATTTCAACATTTGAAACTCTTTTCAATTCCGTCATAAACATATTTGTCCAATCTATTTGTGTGTCAAATGTTCACAGTTCAAAGCCGAATTGTTATGAGTCTCAGCTGGTAATTTGATATTTTCGGTTGACCAGCAATGCACAGAATTTATGTTTCGATTCAAAAGAAAGCACATGCTCTCTTATCTTTTTGCTACTTAAAAAATCTTTTCGTTGATTCCTAGGAATGGGAACAATGCCGCTTAGTTTATTGTCCCCGCCCGTGAATGGAATCGATTACATTACCGCTTAGAGCAAAAAAGGATTATATTCGGTAATCGATTCCGTACAGGGACAGAATTCGATTTGTCTTCGCTGTAATTTATTACTTTGAACTGTATGACATCAGATATGCAATATTCCAAGTGTTGGTTACCTTTCATAATATCCATTACACCATCTTGGGCGGATGAAGTATTTAATGATTGTAAGCAAAAAGGTTATGATAAATTTTTTAAAAGTATCTAAATTCATTTAACATTAAAAGATAGAATGAACTAAACCTTAATTTTTTATTTTACTTTTACAAATCTCACGAGTTGGCGGCATACACTTGCACCAAAAAGTATACGTACACATTGAAAAGAGAGGAACGTATGAAAAATTTGATGACAAAGGAAACTGTTGCATTGAAATGTTTCAGAAACCATTTTTATTCAATATTCAATCTACATTCTAAACTAAATTTTATAAAACGAAAACAGAGAACTTCACTTAAACGAAACAGAAAAAGAGCCGTAAGTTTAAAACAAACTTTTCAAACTTTTTGGATATCAGGGTTTCGCAACTTTCGCTTGAGGATTTCGCCAAGCCGGAGTAGAATGGGATGAATCAATTTGGACGTGTCGTGTCTGGTCATTTTGCCCATTCATTGAGGATAACGCTTTCTTCGTATTGACGGTTTCTACGCTCTAGCCATAATAGGTTGATGGAATTAAGGTCTGGGAATCAAGGCGTCATACAAAACTGATAATTTGTGTTACAGATTAACTTTTGCTTCACATTGTTTGCCCTGTGTTTCACGTTACTTCATATTGATCTTTAAAATATCTAAGGAATGCGAATTGAGCAATTTTTGAATCTTTAAATGCAAGTTTGCCATACCTTCTGCCATATTTTTATGTTTTCACTTGTTTGAGAAATAGTTGCTCTTGGGTTGCTCTTGGTTATACATTAATTGTAACACAATTGTTTTTGGATACGGTCAATTGACAGGGTCAATGGATCAATGCAGCTTTGGCACAATTGAACCAATTATCTCGAAATTTTGTCTGACATATTGGACAGAAGATTGACTTCCTGTTATTTGCATTATCCCGCAGAAAGATTTGCCATCTTTTCTTTCTACTGATAATTTTTCCCTTAAATCTATGAACATCTTTTTTTCAATCTATGAACATCATCATCACCATTGGTTTCTGAGACATGCGAAAATTCTAAGGATATGATCACATGATCATATGAGTTTGATGTCTAGTTCACTTGGTCTGGTTCCTTGAATTTTTCTATTTGCACCAAAAACATGTCCTTAAAAAGTGTCTACGCGTTGTTGAATCTTTACTTAACGAAATAGTACTGAGTACAGCTGTCAAAGATTGTGTTTGTTTGTTGAATGAAGTAACGTCAAGTACGGTATGCCATATATTTTATTTGGTTATAAACGGGAACAGTCAAACTGTGTATTTTTTAAATGTCGATTATGTCCATAAATGGAGGGAGGAGGGAGCATTCCCGAATCGTATGAACTATTTGGTATTGTCAAGCAACGAATATGTCACATGTTGAATTCAGTCGCACAACCGAATTCTTTGTACACGACTAGTTTTTCATTTCAGTTTTACCATTTACTAAAAAGAAATAGTGGGAAATTTTGACAGTGTTGCGTTTGCAACGATGCAAACTTGAGATACCTTTCTTTTCACCAAAAATCTATTCTAACATTCAAACTTTAAAAGTGTTAAAATAACCCAATATAATATCTGACTTACAAACCACACCCTTTCCAAATATTTCCGTTTCTCGATCAAATGGCTTATTTAATTAATCTAGAATGTATAAATCAACATTTTGCAACCATTCATTGCTACGGCTTTTTAGTTATTCTCCAATACCAAGCGAAGAATTGCTGTCATTTATATCATCGAAAGTTTTCATTAATTACACATCTCAATCGGATCTGCTTACACGCAGCATCACACAATCCTTTTATATTCAGCTCACTATATTGAAGCAGCGATAAGTACGCCGAGAATCGGAGAAGCACAACTAGCAACATGATTCCAGCCTCTGTAATCTTCATTCCGTCCACGTGCTCTTAATTTCGCTCACACTGATCTGATACTTCGCCATTAATCCATCAGGATTATTGCCATCATTGCGATGTCGACTCGAATTCGATCGCTCCACTACTGTCGTTCCCGCAGTCACTGCTCCTGTCCGTTAACGTCTCCTATTGCCTCCTATCCTGTCTTGTGTTGCTTTGCCTTTGCATTTGTCTTTGCTAGAATAATGGCTCAGATTTCACTTCCAACGATGCGGCGAGGGCTCACATGGCAAAAGATTCTTCAGTTACACGGCTCCGATTTCAGCAACTCATTATTTTCACAAATATTAAACATCCACACGTCCATGGAACATGAAAAGTCATCATACCTCTTGCATGGAGCCTCATTTTTCAGCTCCAGCTTGTTTTCCGATAGCATGAGTCGATCGACTTGTCTCTGGGTGTGTGAGTCTGCCTAGAGCCCAATAGGTTTTAGGCTTTATTTGCATCAAATGTTTTCATGTTTTCTTGTAATCAGATGCCGAAGGTTAAGGATCGGATGTCGTTGTTGTCCTGGACTATGTGGCTGTATGCGGAGAGACATTAGGAATTAACAATTCGACCAAATATACCAATATTGAATTCACAAAATATATTCAAAAGAACATCTGAGGAGGATTTCTACGGCTGAAATATCGATTCTAGGAGTGAGATTCCAATTCTCCCGTTGTGGTCCTACCAGCAAGGAATTAATACTTGACGCTGATTCCGGTTTAAAAATCCGCTCTGTATGTAGCAAGTATTGAAATTCATGTGGCTCCTTGTGCAAAGCTCACGCTATATAACAAAAACATACCAAATTGCCATACCAAAATGCATCACGTTATAATTATGTGCCACTCGTTACCTTTGAAACATATTCGAAATCCGATACTGTTCGGTTAGGGGAAAATTGCATAGCATCTTTCATGGCTAAAATTCATTAATGACACATTGTAACATGATATAAATCACATCATCAAAATAATTGCAGCAGCTCCCTTTCATATGCACTTGTTCGCCTGCCTGACTCGGTGACTGCCTCAATGCAGGATGCGTTTAATGTGAGACTCGAACTCGCCTCAATGCTAGACTAGGAATTGAGACCTAACTCAAGGCTCTCAGCTTACAAGAATATTCAATTCAATCTTTTGATCAGACTAGGAAACAATGGATTTATGCTTACGCACATCCACACATGCATTTCCGTTAGTATATGCAAGTTCTCATTATAACCGTGGAAATAGTTTGGATACTATTAATTGCAAAATATTCATGTTTGGAAAAGTTCTTTGTGCTGGGTCAGAGAGAGAATGTTTGTTGTTCACATTTTAAAAGGATGATTAAATCATGCGAACAGTTTGACTCAAGGATTCATGACGTGAAGATTTGCTTCACCCCAACCGTGATTAGGTTTCTTAATGTTATTACAAAGCTCACATATCACCATTTTTATTTTGGAAATTTTACCATGCAGATTTGATATCGGACGAAGAAAGCTGAGAACACTTTCTTCTGGATTATCCGAGCCTAACTCGGAGAAATGAGAAAAGGAGACCCTGAGAAATGGAATCGTGCAACACAGTTGATAAACGCGGAGACCACGGGATTTGGTGCTTTCTCCGGCTTCTGTAGAGCAATATACTGAACAATGTGCATAAATTAATCCATAAGCGGTTTGGCCGTTGGCTATTCATCAGTGAATTTCGAAGAACAATAAATAAAAGTATAATTTCCAATCTCATTATGAGATAATCGTACGTGCTCACTGGTTTGTTAAAGTTAGACAAAGTGAAATGCGGACAAATGAAAAATTTTCAGTTTTTTCTCTTAAGAAAGCACAAAACTTAAAAACATTTCGTATCTTCTCTACCTAAATTGCATAAAACCATGAATCTTTATTATCTGGATATGGGCAGAACCCCCAGTCCGATTTTGTTATGCAAATTCCGTTCCACGCGGTTTTTAATTAATTGCAGACTGAACTCGCTCAGGTGGACCAAAAGTTTGATAGTGTTCAATCGACTCGAAAGATGGTTGATGTACTTGAAATATTAAAATTAAGTGTGCAATAAATTGGTAGGACCGTAGGCCGCCCAAGGAGGTACTCACGTGAACTAATTCTACAATTCTACAAACAGATACAAAGGGTCAAAGACCACTTTAATTGGCTAACTACAACATCAAAATGCCGTAGTTAGGTGCCTTGTCAAAATTTTGTAATCAATCTCCTCCCTAAACACTGATGGAGTGTAACCTAGCGATGAGGTTTGCTACAATAGTTAAATTTCATTTCGTTCCTATCCTAGCATTTGTCTTATTTTATATAATTTAAGAAATATCATTTGGTTGAAATAAATTAAAACATTGGGCGAGTTTGATGTTTGTCATCGGCAATAAATGCGATGAATCATAAATTGTTATAATTTATCTAGTATGACTTTCGTCCATAAAAATAATAAATATCTGATGGGGTTGCCGGTCGTTATATACCTAAGATTAATTAATGAATTAATTTTAAACCGCACGTAAGTAATTAGTAGACAACAAACAATATTGCATTTCCGCTGAATGTGCTGTTTAGCTTCTGTGTTTAAAAACTTTTTCATTCCCAACCAAATTTTGTTCGTTTCAGTCAGCAAGCGAAGTAAAGTAATTTCCATATATTGTGTAGTAGACTTCAGCGCCATTTATATTAGTATCATATCACACGACGAAAGTAAAATTCTACTGTTTCCTTTTCTCATTCATTCTCATAGAATCTGTCCTCGTCCCTTAATTGAATGCCCATAATTCAAAATTCATTCGAAAATATTCTAATTGCACATTGATTAGTGAAATTAAAAGTCTTATTTCCGTTTCGTCCCGATTCTACTTACCTATAGCGATTAGATCAATTCTTAGACATAGTACATATCAGCATTGAAAAATTCAAGATGTTCGCATCACTCCTACGGGTCGTCTTCGTTGTAATGTGATACCTTTAGCCGATGTAATTTCATACCATAAGGCCATGACTGCTCATCATGTTCCTTCTATTCCGTCGACCAGGAGATCATCAGCGGCAATACGCATTTTTCTCACAGCTGAAAATAATCTCCCGGTCTCGATGATGTCTTGGCTTTGATTTCAAATTTCACTAATATTATGTTTGGTAGATATTTGAAGTTAGGATTTTCAAGTTGGATGAGTTAAATTTATTATCTGCGAACGCATTCCAAAAATACCATCACCAAGTTTCCACATTTTATATATACACTCTGAATTTACACGCTCCTAATAAACTATTAGGTCGATAGCCCGTGTTGGTAAGTTTGGTACATGTATACGATACTTTGAATATTCTTAGAAATTGAAAAATAAATTTACTCGCTCATGCATAAGAATTGAGTGATTGAGATATTTTTCAAACAGCGATCATGTCTGAATACAGTTTTGCTTTTCAACAAGACACATGCGTGTCGTAGCGACGCTAAATCACAAAGTTCAACTTCAATACTCACTTTTTGGACTATTTATTTCAATTAATATCTGTAAAAGCTCTCCGAACTAAAGTCTTTTGAATTTTACTTAATGAGAAGAAGGAAGAAGAAGTCAAGGAGCAGTTCCGCACAAGCTGAATGATATACTAAAATTTCTGCTTGGCTTGGTAAGAATCGGCCCACAATTTTCAAGTGTAGTGTATTAACTGGGCCGTTCAAAGGATGTCGCAAGGATCTGCGTCAATAGACGGAGCAAACTCGGAGCCGTTGAAAAGGAACTAAGAAGTTGTCAAGTTAGTTCACTAAGTAAGTTGGACTACGCGAAATGTGGACCGTGATCGGAGCAACGCAATTTTTAATGATGATATCACCGAAAGAAGGTGTAGACGAAAAATTTCAAAGGGGTCTAAGGTTCTAATTGCTAAACGTGGTTAAGAAAACCCTAGAATGCTCAATAAATCACCAAAATTTTTATATTTTAAACAAAACCTCTGGGCAGAGTTATACAAATAATTATGAAACAGTTCGTTAAATCGGCGGAGATTTTTAATGATCCTAAACATTTGAATCAATCGTGATTCATTGGAATCACAAAGGCCCTCAAGAGGGTATGGCAAGGCTTTATTGCGGAATACGCACAGAAATGATGCTAAACGTAAAAGATGCTCAACGATGATTTTCCGAAGACTGTTTCCAAATCAGCACGGTTGCGACAAATTTATTTAGCTTACAAAATGAATTCAATTTAATCGATTCATATTGCTTATCATGCTTTTTATACAGGATTTATTTTTATCACATTTTTACTTAGTGTTGTGTGTTTTTTGATCAATTGATACGGTTGTGTTTTTTTTTACATTCCTTGTTTTGACACACATTTTAAACAAGATCTTTCTGCCCATAATTTTCAGCTGTTCTGCTGTCATGATAGAAATTGAAAGCGGTGTAGGGAAGCTGTAACTGATGATCAAATTGATAAGGGCTTTGTACATTAGCAGTTTAGTGTTACTAACTTGCCAGAAAACAGGAAGATTGGGGCTGAATATCCGTGCCCACACTTGTAGGTCTCGCACTTTGGTCAAAGTAAAACTCGCATGAACTCTGAGCCGATCGTTGGGTTCGTTTGATAGTCATATATTACCTTCCACAGCTTTTAATAGTTTATTCTGTTGGCCTACTTGAGGCTTCCCTTAAAGTTAAAACATTAGAAGCTAAATCTACTTGGAATGTTAAAAACGTATTCCTGATCAAATTTCTGGAAGAGTAAAAAGGGTTCAACGTCAATTCACAACACATAATATTGTGTGGGTTGTAAATATCCGCTATGGCAAAGGTTTCGCGGTTTACTACAAAATACCAAAGCGGTTAAAGCAGATATTAATACACAACGATCTATACATACAATCATAAATCTAAGTTGGGGCTTTTAATAAATTATTCATACAATTGCCCGTTGCGTTTTTTCCTCGAATGCTTTACTATGTCATTCATGAGTTCAGTTTACGTACTTAGGGACTTTGCTTCATTTTCTAATCGTTGCAATCAGCTGGTGTTAGTGCTATAGTGGTTGCACTATTGTTAGTGCTTCTAGCTTTCATTATACTTTTCTCATGAATTAGCTTATTATCCTTCTTCTATGAATTGACAGACGTTGTGTGTGCCACTTCCAGATAGTTGGTTTCTTCGTGTGTCCTTACAAGACATACTGTTAATCTTTTCTAAATTTTGCCGATAATGTGACGATTAATTATTTATAAATTCAGAAGACAAATAATCATATTCCCTAAACTTTATCTTTATTCGTTATTGAAAGGATCTATTTTATGCAATCAGAAAGGTTTTCAAGATAGCAAACAGCACATTTCAGGAACATTCGCCACACCCGTAGTTCGTTTTCGCTCCACACTGATAATTATAATGTGTCTTGTATTTTGACCACTCATGTTATTTGTCAAAATGAAATAAATTAAAAATGTTATCTTTGATAGTATCGAATCTTTCTCTTGAAATATTTTTCAATTCAGACTAGTTGCAGTTCAATATAATCGCACATATGGTGTTGTCTTTTGGCTCGGATATGCAATGAAAACCCAGGACGTGCCTTTTAAACCCTCATGGTGGGTTTAAAAACATCGCTTAACTAGCACCAAACGAACATTTAACAATGCAACCTCAAGCCAGTGAATGCTCACATACTCGAGTTTGCTCGCGTTTGACAAGCAGTAACCTCGGTCTTCCAATTCTACACGCTATTAAACTAAAAATATGTTATTGGCAAACAATCCGCACTCACTTTGATTTCGTCACTGGGAATTTCCTTCTTAATCTTAACAGCCGAAGCGGGCGGAGAAGTTTTCGTCGACATTTCGCTTGCATGCACTCTTCAGTTATACGTAAATTAAAGTTCATGCATCACTAATTCCATCACACTGAAGTTCTCACATTTCACTTTTTTTAAATGCAATAGGAAAATTCTTCTCTATTTAACTATTGAGTAGCTTTTGCATCTGTTGCACTTCATATGATTGATCAAACGCTAGGACCTAAATCGCGAGACGGACTTTATTGTTCTTCCGACCGAGAATATGTTCATAGGAATCCTGCGTAAGGTGGAGGATTAGATGCGAAGCGTCCAACATTCTAATGTTATTGGTGGTCCGCCGGAATGTCCGCGCTCCAAATCAATATCACTTACAAGTTCGGAGAAATGACGACACCGCGATCGAGCAGAAAAATACGAGAACTTAAAATAGAACCAGTGTTGAAATGGTGGACGGGAGAACTTTATCACGGGTTCACAGTGCGAGATTTGCGAGGTTCGCGCGACCGTCAGAGCAATTCTTCCACAAGATCTTAGCAAATAACACTCACGATGGCAGGAGGTCCTTTCCCCTTCTCCTTCACACTGGTCAGAGGAAGCACATTGACCACTGAGCATTCACAGATTCCATTCGACGGGGCTAGAATGGCGTTGGTCTTGCCTCCGGCTCCGTACCAAAAATAGCATTCCGTCACGCATCTATCACTACGATTGAGATCACGGTCTGCCGCGCCAAACTGTTTCTTTGTCTAGAGCGCTAGTGTTTCACTCCTGCTACCAAATTCTGCAACGTAATGCACTTCATCTCGTGCACTTCTAAAATTAGCCGCGGATGCAACGAATCACTGGTGATCGCAAAAGGATGGCCCCGTGTCACTTAACTGCAGGCAATATTTGAAAACGTCACATTCAAAATCCTTGCAACGCTTATCATCGCGTGTTATAATCGGAATATCTCACTCAACTTCATCTTCGCTATTTTCCACATGCACCACTTCCGCTTGACGCCTGGATTGTAACTGACACAGGAACGAGCTGAAACTTCGATGTGCAGCAACTCACTGCCTGCCTCCATCCATCCGGTCCCGGATCCAGTTGGGCTCAAGTTCCCGCCACTCAAATTACTCAGAACAGCTCCAAATTTTATTTCCCATCCCCGCCTGGATCCCTATTAACTTGTAAGTTGTTCGCTCGCGTAATACTTGCAGTGGCAACTGAAATCTGAAACGTAAATAAACTCAAACGAACACTGTTTGGGGCCTGCGCGTAAAATGCTCACGTGCTTTGTGCCGAATACTTTGTTCGGCCGTGAAACTTCTTTCGATGCTTCACGAATCCTGCCGATGAAGACGCTTTTGCAACGTGTCGTAATAAAGAGGAAAATAACGACTTTAATTTCGTTGTTGAAAATAAAACCAATGGCGTTCAAACTAACGGAATGATACAATGTTTATTATATTGGCTACATCTTACATGCGTTCAAATATCGTTCGAGTATATATAGAGCATGCATATTACTAGAAACAACGCTCGTTATTTCAATCAAGAACGGAGTACTAACCGCCATCGTTTTCTTGGTGTGTTCATGGAGTAGCATTTGTAATCAGCAACAGGTGGAATAGATGGGAATTGGGTAAACTTCTTATCAAACATTGACCATTGTCAATGTGTATAATTAATTTTTATACATGCGGCATGTGGAAGATTAGAGGAACATTTGAACATGGTCAGTATTTGTGACAATCGCTCAATATTTTATAGAGCTGATCAATATAATTACTCATTTTTGTTTGACTTTCCTTGGAAACAAGATTTGAGTATTTTATTTCTTGAATTT
The DNA here is from genome assembly GCA_954870665.1 of Stratiomys singularior. NCBI lineage: Eukaryota > Metazoa > Arthropoda > Insecta > Diptera > Stratiomyidae > Stratiomys > Stratiomys singularior. The sequence continues at coordinate 2,165,031 of OX940881.1, read as the reverse complement.
CAAAGGAAGGAAAAGCGCTTCCGATGGAAAAATTAGTCGAGAACTGGATAATTTCAAAGGAGAGTATGATGAATATGACATTGAAAATTTCAATAAAGGATCGGAAAATCCCAATTTGGCACGCTCAATACCAGCAACTTCAAGGACTTAAAAAGCTATTCCGTGGTAGTCACAGTACCGCCAAAACCATGAGCGTGTATTCTATGGTTTAGCCATTGAGAGCGGAAATGGCAAGGCAGTTCAGATTTCTAACCTCCAAGCTCTCCTCCAACAAAGCAGCGCATAAAGAGTCATGACGAGTTGAAAGAAAGGCTAGAAAAATGATAACGGCTACATTCAGACACGGGTTACCTATAAGAACATTAATGTGATGGGAAATGCACTTGAAGACTAATGCTAGACTAGAATATCAGAAATTGCAGAAATGGTGAAAACAAGCAATAGGAGCGGTTCCCTCATAATCACAAACGATTCACAGTTTATTAAACAGTTGCCCAGATTTGCTTCTCATTTTGATGGGGAACCTGAAGTTAAGGCATTTAAAGGCAACAGACGCTCACAGTAAAACTTAGGGCTAACCACTTCTACTAGTGGACTCTGATAATAGACTTTAGTGTAGACCAGCCCTCAGAGAAACGTTCGATGCCAGAACAACTCAAGTAGTCATTTTGCACTCATTCTCTGTCCACGTGAAAAAGCACTCAATTATAATTCGACAGCAGCAAATGTCAGCAGTTTTGACATTCGCATGTTTACGTAAAGGTTTCGTCTATAGAATCAATGTCGCCAATTGTGTGATACAGTTTGCCCCGGATTCAAACAAACATATATTAAGGCTACATTATTTACAACGTGAGATGTCTAGAGTTCCCAAACATGCACTGTCTCTGAAGCAAGTATGGAAGCTAAAGCAAATAAACTAACGTTTCACTTATATTTTGCTTCCAACAGTTTATGCTGCGACAGGAAGTTCTCAAGCTGTATCGTGAGATTTTTCGCTGCATAAAGCTAGTGCCGGATGCTAGTACTAGGGAAGACCTCAAGTCCTGGGCACGCCACGATTTTCGAATGCATCAACACGAATCGGAAGAGTCCGCGATAAAAATTCTACTCGGTCATGGTCGCAAGTCGCTCACCGAGTTGCAAAACAGTCTTAAACTGAGTGGGCTCTCGAGCAATAGAAACTCTAATAATAAGCAGTGATTTCTTGGAAGTATCATCTATTTATTAGGCTTAGAAATCTAGAGTTAATATATTCGTGTGACTAATGACGACCAAAACACTTTTATTATTGAACTGAGAAGCAGCAGCGTGCCTAGGCAAGAGACACCCAACAGGATTAGCTCACGCCTCGCGCGCTCTCCAATCCGGTTCGCCAGTATACTGTTAATTATTGTGCTTGTAATGTGGTAACCATCCAAACTAAAGCTAGGGATGGCGTTGATTGCGGCCAAGCCGAGCGAGAAAACTATAATGTATTTTAAAAATAGGGAAAACGCATCCCCGAATTCTGGTGGCATGTACGATGTTCTGGGTACGAATTCCGACAACTTTATTGTACGATAAAGGTCGGAGGGATGACCAATGTAAATCACCCTGTCCCTGTCTTTGCGCGTTATTATCAGCAATGTTGTCGCATTATTCACAACTGGACGGATGCAGAAACCCTCGTCACAAGTAGTCGTGCACATACTATGCGCATCTTCCACCGTTTTGCGAATGTTGAGGCACATATGTTGCGGTATCTCTAGTGGATCGTCGTTGCTGACATCGTTCACGTACTCGAAGCATAAAACTTTGGTATTACTAGGATCACAGCATTGCACTAGGCCGTCATCGACGTGAGCCGTTAAACCCGTTTCATCATTGAGTCGGATGAAGTCAGAGGACACGCAGAAAGCTGGTTTTGTGTGCAGTGTTTTCACAAGGCAAGAATACCATGTGTCTAAGTTGTGCACTTTGCAGTCGTTAATGGAGTAAATGATATCGCGCTGGTGGAGACCTTTCTCGCCCAGTAAATGGGAATTTTTGGTTATGTGCGTAATTACTACAGCTGAGTTAGTTTGGTAGAACGGTTTCATCGCTGGCCCCAATCCAATAAAGATTGTATAAAATAAAGCAGCCAAAACCACGTTATGCCAGATACCAGCACACAATACTCGCAGCTTCCGAAGCGGCCTTAATGCGTTCAAGTGCTCGCTACTGAGCTCAGTGTAAGCGACTGGAAAACAAAACATAACATACACGCCAAAACCTGTGACGGGCACATCCTCCATTACCGCAGCCAGTGCGTGTCCCAGCTCGTGAACGACGCTGCATATTAGTAGAGCGGTTATGTAGTACCCTATTTCATTCAGAGGCAAATTCACACCTGGTAATAAAAGTTCCACTTGTACTTCAAAGCTTTTGGACTTGGTTTCGGTAGCACCGCTGCTCGACGAACCAAAGAGTGACGCACAGAGTAGTGCGACTCCCGTCACCATCAAAATGAGCGACACGATGACTCCCAAATTGAAGGCATGGATGAAAAGCCGCGAGCATGCCGATCCCCATTTGAATATAGTCCGATTTAAAGCGGTTGTATGCCAGCGGAGGCGCATAAACTGCACTGTTAGGCCCGTATTACGCAGGAATGCATCATATGGATAGTGCATGCAACTCTGAAAATGGGTGAGCTTCTTACTTCCAATTCTTCAGGTAAAACAGATAAATACCTTGAAGAAAAAGTCGAAGAAACACAAAGTGCCATACATGACACCGATGACCGCTATCAGCGTCAATGGTTCCATTGCCGGCTTTTAGCTGGCTCAACATTTGACGATCAGTTAAGATTCATTTAGTCCACTTTGACATGATCCAGGTGGCTAGCAATAAACACAAGAACGCGGAAGTTCCTCCAAACAAATTAACTAATCGAAATAGAATTTAATTGTTTTGACGGGCAAACAAACCTGAAGTTGGTGCTCCTTTATCGGCAGAAATTTGATAGTGAACGCCTGTTATGTGTGAATTCGCACCAAATAGTTGCGAAGGAAAGAGGTTGGGGTTGCACCTTGCCAATCGGTTAGAAGAAGAAGAAGACACAAAAGCATTATCAGCTGTTTGGATGTCATAATCATATGGGAGAGTGAGTAGGATGCCGGTTGTGAAGGCGTAAAATAATCAAGTCGGTGTAAAAATGGAAAACATAGACAATTCAATTCGGGCTGATGCGGGAGGATCATTAGTCGCTTTACCAAAACACATACCGTTCCCCGATGTGCCACACAGCTCAGAAATTTTGAACGAACTTGTTACGTTTATTTTTATCCTTTTTGCTGCCGCTATGCAATTTGTTCATATATACAGGACGATGTGGTGGCTTCCGGATTCCTTCATGAATCACACAGTCGTAAGTTACAGTGTTTTAATGTCTGAAGTTAATCAAATACCTATTTTTTTGTTATTTCAGAATATTCACTTGATTGATTTGTATTTGGTACTATTTATAATTGTGATGATTTCTCGGCGTCTTGTGTATAGTCTAATTAACAAAGTTATAGAACTGCTGAACAATGGGAATTCGAGAAAGATACACAAAGTCACAGCTAGGTATGCAAATTTGTTAATTGATTTTCAAAAGTTCTCCGCAAAGTCGAATCAACTTTGGAATTTTAGGGGCATTAAATACAAAAAAGGTGTAGAAGTCAAGGTTTAAGGAGATCGGGTGCATGGTATGAATTTCTTAAAATTAAATATTGTGTAAGTTAATCCTTCAATCAAAAGTGTATGAGCTTGTGCGCACGTATATTAAGGTAATGAGAAAGCTACCAACCCTTGCTTGGGAGGTCCAATGTTAAGTAAGTTTTGCTCGATTAGCAGAAACATTATAATCTGATCAGTGCTTTGGTCATTACAAATGACGAGAGAACCCATGTCAGCTTGCTTTCACTCACATTGCAAATTGCCTGTCTCGACTGGAACGTGAAAGTTTTGACAGTGAAGCAAGAGTTTTCATTTAAAATGTCGCACCCAGCAGGACAGTTGAGATATTTTCATGAATTGCAGAATTGGAATTAAACGTTTACCGGGTTTTCTTCAATCTCAGTCATGTCAAAAATACCGTCAGATTAAGCTTAAACATGGCTTGTCATCATGTTAAATACTTCGATATTCGGACAAAATCTGTTGAATCAGAAACATGTACAGTAATTTAATAAAACTTCCAATAATTGCAAAATGACTATAACAAAAATAGATATAGTGTTGCCGAACAATGCAGATATTTTAATTTCAATGCAAATTACACTTGATTTTCTTTTGCATCGATTTACATAAATTTTTCTTTCCTTAAATGTCATACAATTCAATTAAAGATTTGTCCATACAATGGGTGCAAATTCAAAAAGATGAACGGCCCCATCGTGCTTATGAAAGTTAAAAGTCTATTTTTACTATTGGCATTCATTGCCAATACTTCTGCTGTACGACAAGGATGAAGTGCTAAAAATGGAACAAACAAATATGGATGTTCCATTTGTGTTAAGATTTTGTACATATCCGCATTTGCATGTTCATCATTTGCGGCAGTTGATTTTTTGAAAATATTCCAGGCACCTTCTACGTTGAGCAAGCTGCCATCTTTGAAATATTATTTCTGTAGAAATCCAAGATAAGGATAATAATTGCTGGTAATTTACCTGGTCGATTTATTTTAAAGAAGAGAACAGGAACTTGGTAGCTTACGCTGTATACTATGTGGTACTCAAAATGGAAGAGTTGGTCATTAAGGTTGATTTTACGATTACAAACTAAGTACTGTGGTGCATCATTGTCATTCTAGGACCAAGAACTTAATGTTTGCAAAATTTAAGGAAAAACATTTTACCTTTTTGTGTACCTCCCAGTTATCTCCTATTTCATCAGATACCTCGACAAATTGCCGGGCTGCGCTTGAAAATTCTTCTTGTGTCATTGTTCCATCCATTGTTGGTGATAACGATTATCGATGCATGTGCTAGTCGAAAATAAAATTTAATTGCATTTCCAACTAGATATACCTTTTCGTAGTTCTACGTTTTCAGTTTTCACAATAAAAATTGAAAATTAACTAACGTTGTGTCGTGCTATCAAAAATCATTTTCCCAACGAGCAGTTTCAATTCTTATAAGCAATATTTGGTCGTTACAGATTCATTTTCACGGCAATTTTCACGATTTGTCTCGTCTACTGTGTGATTAAAATATTTTCGCGGCAAAATTATTTATGTTTGTTCCTGCTGCTTTACCCGTAAGTAGTAAAAAGTTTTTATGCTTTGATTCAATTCTGGATTTAATATAAAGCTCCTGTTATCTTCTGCAGATTTGTAATGTATTTCTTAATTTTTGGATTCCGCGCCGAACCACTCATGCGAATAACAAACGAAATAGAGACTTCCTACCTGAACGGGATTCCAATGCATTGTTGTTCTACAAATCCTTCAGCTATACGGGACGAAATTGAAATGCTAAAAAACGATTTTAATGATCGCTTTAAACAAACACTCTTCACAGCGGTGATCAATGCCTACTATGCCGGATTTGTGCCATGTTTTTTCGCTCAGAATTTTCTTTATTATGATGTTTTATGGGCCACACAGCATATAATATTTGTGTGGATCAGTGGTTTCACGATGTGTGCGGTGTTCTGTTTTCCAGCCAAATATTGTGACGTACTTCATCGCGCAGCCTTGCATCTGGGACAATGGACTCGTATCGATGGACGTTTACATAATAATCAGCCGCCAGGCACTTGGTCGAAATCAGTAGCGTGGCCGCCAAGCAGTGTCATTAGGTATAATGGAGAGTTGTTCAAGTCGAATGGTCCAACAACACTAGCAATTCCAGGCAATGTTACGCACTATCGTTTTTATGTAAGGTTGATGTTTATGTTGGGTGAAGATAGAAACTGAATCGTTTATTTCCAGAAACTTTTTAACAACCCGTCCATATTCTACATGGTCCTGACGGCAGTTCAGACCTTTTTAGTCGTGCTTCAAATCCTTCTTTTGTGTTTTTCTGTCGAGTGGCACAATGTCTTGTCGCTGAGTTTTTTAACGTTAACAAACCATTTTACATTGTTCAGGCTAGTTCGAGACTATTTGGTAACCCAGAAGGTATACGCGGCGGAATTTTCAATTTACGAAAAATTAAGCACACATTTTCACTAGTGCCAGATAATTTATATTTATAGAATGATAAGCGAATTCGACTGAATATGTATAAATACTGATTTCATTATAATACGATAAGAATCATACCCATTATTCGCAAAAGAAAAACAGAGTTTGGTTGACTGGGTGGAAAATATTTATATTTAACTTCAAAGAGGACAAGTATTCGCTCTAATAATTCTGACATCTATAAAACAAATCCAAATTCTGATCGCTGTGCTAAGTACAGGGCAAATAACGTGCCTTGTTTGATTTCGTTCTCACGAACTCAATTGAATCAAAGCTCAGCGTGTTTGTCACGTAGTAAAGTTAAGAAGTAGCGCAAGTAAGTGGACAGTTAGCTGTGTCTCCAGGAACAAAAGCCCTGCAGAAGAGGTAAGTAGCTACCGAAATGCGTATGTACGGAACTTTAGAAAATGTCGTGGCGACCAACTGTTTCTCTTATGCTAATAAAACAACAGTTATTCGAATTTTTTTCTAATTTAAAAATTGGAAAATTCAACGGATTTATAATTAACGTATTGTTTGAATTGTATTCCCGTCCTTACATAGAATACAACTTCTCTACTCTATTGCCTAGCAACCTGGTTTAACTTATTTTTAAACATAAATTAATCATACGCATTAAAGAAATCTTACTTGAGTGCGAAAGCTTTTTATCCAAAGTGGAATAAATGTATCATATTCTTTAAACTAATAGCTTGTTGGTCCCGTCACAGAACGCCCGTCTTTTGTATGAATGGTGAAAATCGCCTCTGGAATCAAACTAAAATGTCATTTTGACAATTACGTTGGAATACTTTGTACACAATTTCTGTTTGTCCGAGGACTTTAGTACTTCCACCCACCAACGTGCATCCTTGATAAGCAAGGATGCACGTTGATAAGCAAGGATATCCTTGATAACCTTTGACTTTTGTGGAGGAATAAAAATGCCAAAAATGTTTACATTGTAACATTTATATCTAATAGTGACAAAAAATAATGCATAAATTATATTTAATAGCCTTTGCGTCCTCTGAACCTTTGTCGATTATCGAGCTGCAAATTATAAAAAATTACGACTGCTGAATCACAATGACCACAATTCTAAACACAACTCATACCAGCGATCTCTTGCATTCGAAGAAGGTGTTTCGCAATGCATAGCATTCATCCGGCACTGTATGATCTTGTCTGCTTAGGCATTCTTTCGGAGTTTTCTTCTCCTGCAATGCGAAGTTATTTTAATGTAGTAAAAGGGTATTAAAATGCTTTCTTACTTTCCTGCAGCAATCGCTTTTGAGTAAACACATTTTCAAGTCTGCTCGAATCCCAGCGCAAGGCGAATTATCCGCCAAAGTTTCTTCGCCCTCGTATTGCATAATCTTTGTAAATAATAGATTTTTCTGCCTGTGCTCCAAGAAACCTTTTCTCCACAACTTGCTATGTCTATGTCAGTTGCCAGAAGTTAGTACAGATAACCTGCTTATTGCGAGCTGTCAGGAGTGGATTCGAATGTCATTTATCAGCTGACTTTGTGCGAGTGCCGGTAAACTTCTAAAGTGGATTTCAGGCAAGCTTTGCTCGTTGCAAAACACAATCAATGAGCCTAGTCGACTTGAATCAATTTATCGGAGATGAATAAATCGAGACCGGGTATACTTTCGAATATCACACATAACTCATGGATTCGAATTGTGAAGAGGTTTCACTCGTGGATCGCACCAGAAGGGTACCATACCGAAATTGAAGTGTACAATTGTGTGACTAAAGGAAATGTTCCTGTAACACTTCGCAAGAAGAACTTTGCAACATGGTATACATGCGGACCCACAGTGTACGCTCCTGCACATTTAGGGCATGCCAGTTGCTACGTGAAGGTGGACATCATGCAAAGAATCCTGAAAAACTACTTCAACATAAATCTTATTACTGCGTTGAACATTACCGACATTGATGACAAAATTATCAAGCAGTGCAATAAGGATACCACTTGGCGAGATATATCAAGAAGACACGAAATAAGTTTTTGGGAGGATTTGAAGGGACTGAATGTAATGGAGCCAGACATAACACTAAGGGTTTCTGATCACATACCACACATCATTGACTACATTTCGATATTAGTCGCCAAGAAGGTAGCGTACATGGGAAAGGACAAATCAATTTACTTTAAAACCGACCTCTTTCCTGGGTATGGAAAACTGCAAAAGATCAACCAAAACTTCGAACCTGGGCACGATATCAAGGAAGCAGCTGCAGACTTTGTGCTATGGAAAGCAGCAAAACCTAATGAACCGTACTGGGAATCACCTTGGGGAGATGGTCGACCAGGGTGGCATATTGAGTGCAGTACTATGGCGAGCCGAGTGTTTGGTGATAGTGTAGACTTTCATGCTGGCGGATTAGATTTGCGTTTCCCACATCATGAGAACGAAGAAGCTCAAAGTTGTGCGTTCCATAACAAGCGTCAATGGGTGAATTACTGGCTTCATACAGGTCAACTGTTTGTGAAAGGGGATGCCGAGAAAATGTCCAAATCGCTAGGTAATACGATCTCAATAAAAGAATTCCTTCACCAACATAGTGCTGATGAATTTCGCATGGCTTGTGCGATTTCCAATTACAGGAGTTCAATGACATATTCTGAAGAAATGATAGAGTCCGCGCGATGTACTCTTGAGCGGTTCAATGCCTTTATATCTGATTGTCAAGCATATATTGAGGGCAAAATTTCACAAAAAGCCTTGGATGGGTCGAAGATCTTGGAAGCGATTTTAATGACTGAAAAACTAATCAACGATGCTTTAAAATGTGATTTCGACACAGCGAAATCTATTGCACACTTAAGTCATCTGGTTTCCTCGGTTGATAAAGAGATTCATTCGACTAATTTAAAGTCACAACTCATTGGCAGTAGTAACGTCGATTGTGTAGTAGCAGCTCGAAATTTATGTTTGCGAATGTTATCACTGTTTGGATTTGCAATTCATAAAGAAACGAAGAAGCCTGCATTTGAAACAAACACCGTTGATATGGACGTGGTTTTGGAAAATATATTAATGTATAGAAAAGGTCTAAGGGACGAGGGCAAGGCTTCTAAAAATGGTCTATTATTCAGGGTTTCAGATGAACTGAGACGCGTTCTGGAGGCAAGTGGCGTTGAAGTGAAAGACCATGAAAAAGGGAGTTCATGGCGAATATTAAAGAAATAAAGAGTGCTTATAATAACTTGGGATTTCATTTAATTCTATCTATATATCATCTATTATATCATATATGATTTAATTATATCTACGGTTTGCTGTTATTTCTTCTTGCCGTCTTGTTAAAGTCTTGTGGGTTTAAATAACACCACGCTGTATGCCGAAGGTTAAATACCGCTGACTGGATTTAAACGATGAGTGTGATCTGACCATAGCCGTATAAATTGCAATCATTTAACTCTGGGTGCATTTGCATATAAATCCGATCAAACAAACTTGGATTAGGACTAGTCAGAAAGTATAACAAACTATATTATAATGTGTCGCAATGAATATTTCATTACACAATAAATATTTAAGCAGCCGCCGGACACTCTACTGCACATAAAACCTACTTTACATCAGCTGTATGTCAAACAACCAACGATTAACCATCTACCTGTACATCAAAGTTAGTTGCACAGTGTCTGACTACTTGCGTAATAGTCATGGAAGCTAATCTTCCAAAATACAACTGAAATACCGACACCGTGAGCTTGAACCACGCTTGAGAAATGGTTACTAACCTAAGTCCTGAACTCATGCAGTCGATCATCCCGACTCCCTTCTTGAAAAGATTATTGAAGAAAAGCATGTGTTTAATTTAACATAATCTGTTTATTTCAGCAAAAATTTGGCCTTCCTTATTTTTGTTATTTCTCTTAAATACATCCACAATTTCTGTGGAATGTTTGTTTATTGCGAAATCATTTTCCGCCAAGAGCAGCAGAAACAATTTTTGTTGTTGTGTTTGAAGCTTTTCTTTCTGCTTTTTGTTGTCCATAATACAATTGTAACTATAATTGCAACCATCCTTTGCCGTTCACTCCTTTTGAAGCAGATCGATATTGTATATCGATATGTGAAAACTTTATCAAGTTGCATGCATGTGATATATTCGTTCTAGAATGACGATATGATCATGATAGTCGTCCTCGCTATTCAAGTGGGTAAAGTATTTGAATTATAACAAACTCCAAGAAAATGTTACACATATCGAATACTTCATGTTTCAAATGCATGACAGCTGACTTATGACAACGAAATGAAACGTCTTGCTTGTGCGAATTCAATAATAATTGAAATTTATTTATGCAATTTGCGTACAACGCAAGTACACTTGGTACCGAATTGATTTTCTATGAATGAATTCATACTTTACTAAGTTATTTCGATTGGTCATGGGAATTCTATTCGTTCAGATGAATCTAAATCATGCAGATTAAGCCGTTTTTGTTTGTTTTTAAATTTAAATTTGTTGACTGAATTGCAAAGTTAGAACCTTAGCCTAAGATATATCAATTGATCATGTGTATCCGAATAGATAAATATTGATTATTTATCACAGCACTTTGATTTTTTATTGTGCATTGCCTTTTTTAATATTGTTCAATATGTTAAGTGGTTTTGTTACCGTCATTCGTTTTAATTTAAAACTTCTAGCTCTAAGTTAATATTAATATTGCTGTTAAAATTTTCAATCACTTTTGTTTTATGACTTAATTTAATCTAAAGTCTTAACGAAATTATATTGAACATTAACTAGTTCCAGCCGATAGATAATGTGGAAGTTTAAGAGAAAGGAAAAACAAAAACTGATTTTTTTAGCAAGGCCACTATTTAGATTTGATTGGCACAGAATTCTGTGAACTTTAGTATTTAGATGCGGGCGTAAAGCTAAATTTCATCTAGTTCGAATATAAGTTTGAATTAAGGTCAGTAAAGATTTTAGAATATAAAGGAATAAAAGTGGCTCACTTTGTTTTGTGTTATTTATATCCCTTTGAAGTTTGGTGTCGTATACTCTAAGCAATAAAATTTCGTATAAAAGTAGAAATTGTAAAGCAGTAAACGTTGCCGATAGTATTTCATTTAGCATTTATATTGAATTTTCGAATTTTTGCCTAACTGGTCCTACTTTAGAGAATACGTCACTAGGAGCATATATTAATTAGAATGTAGATCAGATCCTAGGATTAATAAACTGTGTGAAAGTATTTCGCGTGATATGATAAGACCTACTGATATGACGAAAAGAGTTTGTGAGGTTAAACTTGCAGTTGGTCGAAATGAACAGTACACAAAGGTGTTCAACAGGATATGCTTACTCCTGAGATCCAATCGGATCTTCTTGATCAAATTTGATTTGAGTTGACGGAAGAATTTGATTTTCACGCTTTGTCATTGTCCTCTTGAATCCACCCTTCAAATTTTCGAAGCCGGATCGTGTAATGAATTATTTTATAGCCGATTCGGCGTTTCCTCAGGAAATAGTTTTTTTAGTAAGGTTTCTCGGGCATTAGTTTAATAATTTAAAAATGACCAACCGACCAACAAATTCAACCTCGTTTCAATTAAGAAGTGCCTTGATCGCTCTTTGATGGTTTCACAGAAACTCTTACTTCTAGTGATATTGCTTCTAACTTACAATTCAATTCGCGCATTTTTAATTTTCATATTAGAATATATCGCCGACACATAATAAGCTTAACAATCGAAGTGAAAGGAAAAGGCCTTTGAAATTTTCTACAATATATTGTGAACTGGTCCTCGAAGGAGAGTCTCAATTAAAAGACTTGGATAGGCCGATAGAGTCCAGTGTATCCACATAATCGCGCTCGCAGGGCGGGAATCAGGAAAGCGGCGGACGAAATATCTTTGAGAAGGTCCGCACACTCACATACTAGCAAATACATTTTGTCACCGCGCTGCGACACACTCTTATGTAGTGCAATGCGACGTAATCCTGCCTTTCTTGGGAGATATCTGTGGAAATAATTTTGTTCAAATTATCGCTTAAAATCCTAAATCAATAAAACAAATATACCTATAGAGCATTCTAGCACCTGTCCAATATAACCAGTTCTTTTCAAAGCGCTCCCGATCGTCTCCTTCGAAGACCTGCAATTTAAAACAGTGTTTGAATTCATTATTCAATTGATGCCAACCAAGAATAAAACCTTGTAGACACTTATTATGTATCCTGTTGAAGGCGTTTGCATCTTCTTGAAGCTTCCCGATTCAGTTGGTGCGAGAACTAATGGAGGTCGGCAAATAGACGCAACCTCGCAGTATAGATCTAACGTATGAGCTGCTGTATATCTACTTAAAAAATAATTTTGTTGCACAGCAACACTTGCGGACAAATGAATAAATTCAAAATACCTTAAGTTCCTCGGCTCGAATTTAGATAGTGATGCCACTCTTAATCCCGAATAGAAACTTGTTGGATCAGTTTGCATTGTGTTTATTAGATAGTATGCTATAAACGGGAAGTCAGCTAAAAGAAAGGACAAAAGAGTTAGTTTGCTGATTTTGTAGGGTTTTCGAAATTTTCATATGGCAAAAAGTTGAAAAAGGTTAAAGATATTAACATCTTGAATGTGGGAGTGTCAGTAGCCTAATTTCCGCTGTTGTCAAACGAACATTCATTATTCATCGGTAGGTCTCTGTTTTCTCCCTTCGGATTGGAACGATCACTTTTCTAATGACAAAATGATTGATTCCCTTGGAGGGTTTAGTTTGAATTTAGTATGATTCTTGAATTTGAAAGGTTGTAGACGTATTTCGTTGAAACTTACAATTTCTTTCCATGTTGGCTAAAAGCATTCCTCCCACAGCAGTATTGGCTTGCTGAACTTCGTTTACTAGTTCGGCTGCGATTGCCCTTTGTTTTATCAGTGGATGTGCCAACGGTGACTCCAAAACAGGATCGATTGGTTCCAGGGGGCTCATCAGATGAACTAGCACGCATAGTTTTGGATCGGATACTTCCAAGATACTCAGAGGACTGCCTGGTGTCCCGTCTGCAGCTGGCGGAGGTATCTGGAAGAATGGAAAATACAACAACGTTTAAATCTGTTGTGCTTGTGCGGGATCCGCATGCCATCAAGCATTGCTTACCGGAATACCAACAGGAAGAAACCGTTCGATACTATGAACTGGAATAATGAAACAGTCGCGATCTAACGTTGCCAGAGAAATAGGCTCTGCCCGTGTTGTGCCCGAACCACCGAAGCTTACTGAAAAGTAATTCATATTTGGTCAGTATCACGCAAATGCCGGTCTGTGTAAGGAAATTCATGAAGCGTAAGAAAGCAATTTCGTTCTACAAACTATTGCAAAGAAACATCGAGTACAATTGACATCCTCTTTTGCTGGGCTATATCAAATTATAGCTGAACATTTCATTTATTTCTTGTCCTTGGTTTATAATTTTAAGCAAAAATATATTATGCTTGCTGAAGGGTGCAATAAGCAGGTGATGCAGGTTCGTATTAAATTTTCATGCAAATCCTTACTGTGTGCTTGCATCAAATCTCTCGCTAACAATAGTCGTACTAGTAGGAATTTGCCACGAACATTCGCCAAATCCGCACTTTATTAGGAACGAAAATACGAACAAGCTGAACGGGCAAACGACACAAGGCAAGCGTGAAGGCGATACTTTTACTTGAGTTGAAAATATACTAAACGGGCGACAAGCAAGCAATGATACGCTCCGCTAATTAGATGCAATTGAAAAGCAGGCCTCGAAAGCGCTTTTCTATTTTCTGTTTTCTATTTTGTATTTTTCCCAAATAAGTATCTGTACAGACAATGAGACGGTGCAAAGTTTAAGCATCACTTGGTTTTATTTGAGGACTGCATGCTTTGTTAACGCCATCTTTCCTCTGTGGAACTCTTGGATGCAGCTTTTGTACGATGAATAGTTTGCGAAAATGCGGTAAGATTTGTTGAATGCATTTCAAAGGGCATACAGCAGGGTTTGCAGTACAATATGGAGTATAACTGTCTACACGAGGAATTGTTTTGAGGCAGCAGTCTTGTTATTTATATCCTTTTATGGAAATAATCTCATGAGTAAACTTGAAACCTTATTTAGAAATCTTGAGAACTGTGTTGAGAATGCAAATAATGAAAATACCAGCAAGTAGACCAAATGAAGTTGATATAGTGGGATTGGGCAAGCCGTCGTGCTATTCGATCTCAACATTCATCGATATTCGCGTATGAAAGGCATAGTCGGAAAGCCGGCCCTATAAAAACCAATGTATGACACACATACACATACACTTTGCGTGTTTATTTCATCATATACAAAACTTTGACATCGCTTTCAGAGTCGATTTTGAAGATCTTTTACGTTATAAGTTACTTCAATGCAATTTATACTAAGCTGAAGTTTTAAGGATGAAAGGTCAAAGTTTCACATTATTATTATGTTATATATTATATACTATATATTAATTTATTATACTCGTTCAAGTCCTCAGAGTGAAAGTGGAAAGCCCATTAAGGCAAAGTCAAACGCAACTACAAAGCAAAAACGCCCACAGAAAATATGAAATATGAACAGCATTCAAAAAATATCGTACTTTTCAATAAAAAAGCAATTTTTTCGCGATATTTGTAAATTCGACACTGAAGAGGAGTCAAGTATCGTACATTTTATACGAATATTATGGTAATGGAATAATGCATTTTACACGAACATCAGGTGATGTATTGTGTTGCAGACGTATTGAGCTATAAATGGCTCAACTGATAAAAAAGCGTCTTTAAGCTGAAATGCATACGGAATAAAAATTGTACGTATGGCCGGAAATTTTCGACAAAGATAAATATTTCAGCAAAACTTTAAAATAAAATTATCAGTCAATACCACTTTAAAATCATCCCAAGAAAAAAATAAGGATATATTTTCTGCCAAAAATTAAAAAGTACGATGCGAATTCGCGATTTAGATTGTGAGGAGGCAGACATATTTTCGGATTTCTGACTCAATTAATTCATAATTAAGCAAAACAGTAGGATACGGTGGAGGAAAATCTCAAGCGATTCACGATTCACTCCTCTGTGTTCCGAAGCTATTCTCTCGGCTGATCTTTGGGTGCGGGCCTTATTTTGTGAAGATGAAAATGGAAAAAGCATAACTTTGTCTGGCAAACGCTACAGGATTACACTACACATAAATATTTCTGACTAATGGAGAATTACCAAGATTTAATTTCAACTAGGTAGTGGTGAAAATAACACTTGTCACACATATCGCCAGACAATCGACGTTTTGCAGATAAGTTTCCGGTAGAGAAATGTAAATGCCAACTGCTCGACGATTACACTCTTTTACTTATCAGAAGGATATTTAAACGACTTTAGTATGAGATTTAATGCAAACGTTCGTTCCCTCATACAAAAAATTACCACTTAAATGTTCTTACACTTATGTGCACTTATGTTAAACCTTGGGTAGTTATCGAGCGTAAAGGTTAAATTGTCTAATGCTACTGCTTCCACCGCAGTTGGTCTCAGATTGCCCCTAAAGAGAAACATTAGGCAAATAAAGGGCTTCTTCGACATAATGCTTGCTAAATACAATCGTACGAAAATATTTTGTGTGGCAAGGAGGGTGGTCTCGAGGAATTTCGCACCTGTGCTGATTTTGTTTTGATTTTTTGGAGTTGTTCGATAATTTTAAGGCTTGAATAATTATTTGGTACAAAAACATTCCAAACATTCAATTAGAGTCGTGAAATATTCAAATATATTCGTTGGAAATTATCAATCGTCCGCTTTTTACACTCAGTGTAAGCAAGGAATCTATCTGTGCTAAGAAACCTGATAAGAATAGACATGGCAACCTTTATGTGCAGCCACTTTAATTCGCAATTGTTTTCCGATCTAACGAAAGAAGTCATACATAATAAGACCTAAGAACTATCCGTACGTCTAACAACCGTAACACAAATCAAAATCTTCAGCTCATATCCTCGAGCAAAATGGACAGTCGCAAGCAAACAACGTTCACCAAGTTATCTTACATAAAGTTTCATAATTCTCAGTCTTATTTGAAAATCGTTGGTGCTTACTGTGTGACCGTACTAGGAAGTTCGATAAAAAAAAACAAAAGGTCGAATTTTAAGCCCAGGGAATTTTCTTCATTCTGCACAGCAATGCTTTAATGGCGCAAGAAAGTGAATGCTTTCTTGGCTGTCCCTTGTTGCTACATATGATAAAAAGGGTAATAAATATGAGAGCGGTCCCTGTGTGATTCCCCATACAGATTGGAGTTGAAGTTTTGATAGTTTTCGCAGTCAAGCGAATCTTACAATCTCAGCTTAAAACGAGGGTTAGTTATTGGGTGTGAAAAGTTTTGAATGAATAAACGCTTCTATAAAGTACTATGCAATAAACGAATATAACTTTCTTTTTCAATGAAACGAAAATTGTTTGCGTCCATTGCGTGCATATCCCTTGTGAAAGGAGCAGCAAACCAAAGGGTGAACACAAAAATGGGAGCACGTCAGCGATTTGGCAAGGGCTAATGTAGTTACAATTTGAGTGGGCATTGGCTACACGTCGTAATAATTCTGCTTTTTCATATGTGCACGATAAAAAAACAATTACAAAATAGGAAACTTTCATCTACAGCTGCGGTGCACCTGAGGGTTTTGTTTTAATACTGGTGAGATCGATTTGATGAGCGAAATGCACATAATTAAAACAAAATTTTCTTCTCTGATCTTCTGCAAAAGCATAAATTTGTAGTTGAGTTGGAGTTCTTTGAACTCTGGTTAGAAATTCCCTTAAAAGGGTTCTGTAATAGCTGTTTTGTTCTGTTCTAGTATTAACATCCACTATTATTCAGTATGAAGTAGTTACGGTTTAAAATAGAAAGTTTGAATTAGTGCCATTTAATTTTTCTTTATATTCATACAAAACAAGCATCGCTTTCACTACTTCATTGTCGTCCATAAAAATCGATGAAATATTACTTTTCCCCTATTTGATTTACTTCAGATTAATTCTGAAAAGGTTTCATATTACCATTCTTATATTTTCAATAAAATTCGAATAGGAAAGATAACGAAAGAGTTCATCTAACGTTTCCATTCACCAAAGGGGTTTTCACGAACGCTATAACTATTAGTGAGTTAGTTGTATGAAGAAAATTATTGCAACACGAAATCTAAACATAAACCATTTAAATGTATACATGTACACTTAACAATGACAATATAAACAATAAACAACTTTTTAACAAATATCATTAAATGTAAAGTATGTAAATAATTTTAAGATTTTCAAACAGCAACTCAAACCTTGCCTGGCAGCTAGAGGCGTAGGCGCGTCATTCCTTTTACTAGCGTTCCATTTCATTAATGGCACAGATGGTCTACGATCGACTAAGGGTTGGGGTGCATCCACATCACAGGAAGATGGCAATGGATAGGAGGAGATGGCAGCACCCGCTACAGGGCCACAACGCTCTGTAAATGTTTGACCGTTGACATTGACAACTATACAATAAAATACCATAGGTAATAAATTTTGAAGTTTGTACCAATTCATCGATTGATTTTAATTTTTTTTTTTTTTCAAATTTTTCGTTATTTTTCGTGTTTGTAACAAAACGAATTATTTACAAAACCACCAAAATTAGAATCGTTTAACTTAAAAGAGAAATACTTGAATTCAATCTGGATTTTGCATTTTTTTTTCAACAGGCACGCTTTTAAAATTACGATACTTAGGACATATTTACAGGCAAAAGAAAATAGGACTAAAAAACGACAACAACTTGAATTTTTTTAAAACAAATTTATGAAAAACAATAATACTGAGTGATTGAGGTGAGTAGACCAAACATAAATAATGATATCAAAGTTAATTTCAATAGCATACATAGTAGTTATCAATAATTGTAAGCAGCAACTCAAAAGGAGGGTTGAAATCAGTAGCTAATTTTCCCTTACTGCTAATAGTAACAGTACCTCAAACAAAATGATACAGTGCGTTATGAAGAAATTCTAAAATGCATTATTATTTTTGTTGATAACATAATATTGTTACGTGTCCAAATTATTTAGCGAGTCATTGTCGTTATCGAATGAGAAGGTGAACAATCATAACGCCACTGGAACAACCATATTGAAACCTTCATGATATTCGCTTCTCTTGAAATCGTGCTCTCAGTAAAAACACATTTATTCATCATCGCAGCGTTCTTGATCAAATGGAATGTTAGGGGGGTTCTCGGCCTGAACACAGACAGTACGTAAGTAGCAACAAAAGGCGAAGTAGAATAGTCAGTGCTAAAAGGAAGCGCAAGATCCCGCAAGGGGTGTGCAAGGGATCGACAGTGAAATAAGGCGAAGACCCTAAATATGTGTAAGCGAAACTGAAAGGAAAAGCTAAGTGAAACGCAATTATTTTTATAAGTGTTACCTTTACGTCTCAAGGAGTAGATCTGAAATGTACGCACGCCTTACGAGCAATTATGTTAGCCGTGACAAACATTGATTTTGAATAGTTAGAAACTTTTACTTAGTAGTAAAAGACAAAGCTGATTTGTCTCTCTTTGAAATTCCAATTCTTACTGTTGACAATCTGACGTTCTAAGCAATTTTAAATTGAGTATTTGCCTCTGTTCAATTCAGAGAAGAGAGCTTAAGCTGTATTTAATAATTAGATTTTATAAGGACGTAACAGATTTAGCCAGTTAGCGAAATTACCTTACTCATTCAGAATTTCGACTTTTAGGCAAAAACAACGTTCAATAAACCGACTGAGTGCATCCTACCGAATTGTTTCCAAATTTCATTTACTAATCACAAATAGGCGAGTTCAGCAGATTTTAAGATAAACGCCAAATGTTGGCTGGACGTTTAGAAGAAAGTCACCACCATTCTCAAAGGTAAACAGTTCGTTGCCGCAGAAGAGGGAGTTTTAGTTCAAGGCAGTTCTCTCCTTAGTGCTGGATGTGAATTCTGATTCCGAGCGAAACCGACAGTAGTTAGCGGTCCCACAATCCTCAAACGCTAAGTAGCAATACGGGAACTCGGATCTTGGTTCGATATAGATACTAGATACTACCAAATTGTGTTTCAAACCTTAATCCTGGAGGTTTATATTTATATTCAGGCACCATATGTGGCTGATAAGCCCACTTCGGTTGTATGGAGTAACTTATTATGTTGCGCAGTGTTTCGTGTCGACTAGTGGGCCAACGTAAACAGGTACCACATTAAGAAGGAATGAAGAACGATAATCGACAAATCTTAAATTTCTAAAATGGACTGTAAAGTCGGTCTAAATCAAGCACAAATTTAAGCGAGCTAAAGCTTGATTTAGATTTGAGAAACATCATATCGAGTACACGAATCAGCCGGAAGCTGTGATATTTGCTGACGTCAAGAAATTGAACTCAGAAGGGCCCAATCGTTTCAAGTACTAATGGTACAACCTAACAACGAAGTATCTACCAAGGGTGTGCAGAAACTTTTTCGAAAGAAGTCTTACAGATTGGACTGCATTTCGTGTATGGAAATGCTACAATTATGTGTTGTGGCAACAAAATGAATTCGGTAATATACACCGAGACGCTAAATTCAATGTTATACTCTTCTCGAAGATATTAAGAGCATAATGCATAGTAGAGAATGGCCAGCTCTCAGCGTAGAATTATACCCAATTTAAACGACTGGGATGTACTAACTCATGTAATTTGCGAGAAACGATAATTTATTTTTGCAATGAAGTATGCACGAGGAGGGTAAACGAATGCTGGCATTTAGATTAAGAACCAAATCTGCAAGGGAAAGCGATACTATTTTTACCAACGACTACCAAAATGTTCCAGTGAGAGATAATAAAAAATGAAGAATCTGCTCGTGTTGATCTCATACTAGCAGCGTGTTATATAGAAGACGCAATTTTGACTCACTATACAGCCAATGTTTGGAATAGAGTCACATAACAGAATTGCAACACCTAGAAAGAAAGGGGACCTTTTGGGTTTTCTCGAGTAACTGGATAAAAATTAAACCACATTCAAGGACCTAAGGGCGCGCTCCCACATATGCTACATCCAACTGTGAACCTCAAAGAACAATAAAAAAAATTAATTAACTTGAAGGATACGCAAAGTACCATGATAAGCATTACTTTATTAGCTACGTTTCTACAAATTAATCCACGATCCTTGTTCAATTCAACTAATCAAACATACAACGAGTGGTCAACTGAACAATTCAAAAGCATACCAACAGATACAAATGAATGTTACCAAACTATCTACAATTTCACTTTGGCGAACTAACAAAATAACGAAACTCAAATTTTGTGCAAAAGATCACATTGCTTTCCGAACTCATTGTTTACTTGTGTTAAAAGTGCCTCACTCTTTTAAATATAATGTTATGTGCATCAGTAGAGTGTTAATGAACTCGAAAGCCCACTCCAAGTCCATTGCTATAAAAACAGTGAAAATCAGTTTAAGATTATTAATTTTTTATCGCTTGATTGGTATTTCTTTCATTATTTCATTGCTTATTTACTCTAGCTATTTGCATTTTAATTTATAAATATGTGTCTATTTCTCTCTCTATCTTTTACGCTCAAAAAGTCTATAAAATAAAGAAAGCAGTAAATAAATGTGAATACCACACAGAAATGTTAATGCAACCTTCTTGCTCAATTTGGTTTCCAGACCGATTTGGCGAGAAGAAAATATGTGTCCGATAGTGTACTTCCTCGGCGTATTGGTACGCCATGTCCCGTGATCTTTTCGCTTGTTGAGAACGGTTGGGCTTGTTTCCCAACTTCAAACCACTATGGCCGCCCGTTGTCCTTCCTTCGTGGAAGTTTTTACGGAACATTAAATTCATCTTGGTGGTTTGTTTGTGTTTTACTTCGTTCGGAAAGGATTAATAGCTCAGTCTTTTACAATTTTAGTGTCCTTTTTGCTGGCTGTGTAAGGAAGAATGAGCAGAGTAGTAGGGATAGTTTTAGAAATTTTGTGAATTTTCGGTTGCCAGCCATGAGAGATTAACATTCCGCGGTAATGCTGTACAGATGAAAATTTGATTTTTGCATTTCGGTTATTATATTTCATTTGAAGGAAGCGTTATTAATTAGTCAGTTTGTATATGTTGTAAATCACACTTTTTCCCTTGACAACAAAGCCAAGCATCCGAACTTTCTTTAGTGATCATAACTGTGTAAAACACCGCAAATCAAAAAAATGCTCGACAATGGGCTTACTTTTACCCGTTTGTAAATTATTTTTATACGCTTAAAATTTTTCCGCGTAAATGTTAATATCACACAGATTTTTAAAAATCCATTGATTGTGACGCTATTCGCTTTTAATTCCAATAAAATATTTACAAAACTTTTTGTTCAGTCATTGGTAAGGCTGAATCATTTCATTTAAAAATATTCCTTTAAGAACCAAAAAATCGCTATATGAGAACAGCCTTATCGATAAGGATGAATTTCATCATAAAACTATTTTATTAAAATTTTTTTTTAGCGAAATTGGCTGACTTAAAAATATTATATTAGCGATTGAACTGTCATTTTGGTGACGATCGACAACAACACGGAACTATTTTTACGTATTCCCAATGCGTGAACATAATCATTATTAAAACCACTCATACGTGAATTAACTCATTTACTCACACTCTTATCTACATTTTGTACATTTTATTTTCGGCATTTAGAAACGCCCGTTTTTCATATCGGTTAAAATAAAAAAGTTGTTAACTTTATGGATAGGTTTTCATATTGTCTAACCAAATTACACTGCGAAAACGGACGCACACAACTAAAAGACCCCAAGCCTCAATTCATAAATAGGCTGTTGAGAGAATATCCTGTGAAATGCCTTCAACGCCGAAATAATTTACAGCTTATATCAACTTTTAACAAATACTATATGCGGGACTTTCAACAATCAAAAAAATACACACTCAAGTTATTTGCAACCTAATCCAAAACTAATCTAAAATCTTCTTTAAAAATGTTGTCTAGGGACAGGTTGGTAAGGCCTCTAAATAATCCTCTTACTTACGAACTGTCAAGAAGCGGTACTGTTACTACTGTACTGTACCGTACTACTGTACTGTACTGTACCACCTTAGAAACCGCTCGTAAAGAGTAGTTCGACTAAAGTAAACTTAAAACTCTATGGCATCACTCAGATTAAAATATTCAAATTAAAGGGTCTTTGCGAACCACGGTAAACCGGAATGGGTTATTTCAAGTTGACACAAATGTTACCGTCGACCGCGAACAACGTGCAAATTAATCCAGTCAAACACATATCGGATTTATGAAAAAAGGATCCCGAATATTCACCAATTCGCAGTATAACCCAAGACGGCTTACAAATAGAGTCAGATAGACCTAGGAAAATATTCCTACTGGTGAAAACTCTGCCATCCAGACTTCAGCAGTATGTTGAAAACAGAGGAGCACCACATAGGCACTAAAGAAGAGGAAGGAGAGCCAAAACGTTTACCTTTTATATGTTTAAATTTTTTTCTGATTGTTTTCAGAATGATTCGTTTTGGCGGTATGTCATCTTTGGTGTGTTGTTTCGTTCAGATTGTATTTGTATCAAATGTCCTTATTTATAGATCCGACGTTTGCGAAAATAGGTAAGGGTTTGTGGACCTGATTTTGTTTTGATTAGAATATAATACCTAAGGACTTCATATGATTATAAATGTGCAACTATCAACTTTGAAAACGATTTTTACATATTCAATTTAAACTGCACATTGAACTTTATTTCGAAATTGCAAAACTTAAACCAAATTAATCGAAACAACTTTCCGATTCGGACCATCGCATCGCAATTCGTTATAGTTGGACATAAAATAAAAAAGAACAGTCTTAACGACAGGTTCCCTTAAATGTTCAGACAATTATTCGTTGGAACAAAATATTCAGTACAAAAATATAATTCCTAATCGACCACCAGTTTCAAAGTGACTTGTGACCTCGGTAAAGGAACGTCATACATGCATACTCTTGGTTCGATGAATGCTGAAAGCCTTGATACAAATGTCGGTTTGATTTTGCCAAAAATACATTTTGAAATTATTTTACAATTTTTCGACAAAAGTGGAGGATCCCTGGGTTGCGTTTGACGCGAAATAAAGCTGGATTGTCAGCAAACACCAAATATTGTTGTTCCCTGAAACATTTTGAATGGGTGACAAAGATTTCGTTTCTCAGCTACTCAACGGTCTCGTAAAAGCTTTATACAAAAATTATTTTTGTAACATCCAACATTAAATCAGTCTAAACACGTTTTTTTTTATTTTCAATATTAATAACAGACACTGTATATTTATCTTTCACATCTAAATTTAGAGCCCACAAGAAGATTCGTATTAAATTTGAATGTTTAAGTGATATCTACTGGTTGTCTAAACTGTGTGAAGATTAAATTTCGACCTTAATTCTTGGATAGTCTTGTCTGAAAGTGAATTCTATAGAAGAGGATGTAGATTTTTGAAATGACAATCACTAATCCTGTGCAATACGTACTCAAAGATACAGATTGATCGATCGACCCCTAAATCACGACAGCATTTCAATCAGATATATTTAAGACATTTCGCACTCAAGTCTCAACTAAAATCAGTTTCAATGTTCATTCCATTTTCGTCCTGGTTTTTTAAGTGGATTTTAAGAAGATTAATCTGTACAAACGATTGCTGGCAACCGAAAGTGCACTAATTGATAAAGACAGGTGATTGTTTTTCTTCGCCGTGAGTGGATGCACGAATTCTTGAAAGAAAGGATAATAAACACTTCACTTATATACATAGTATGCACTACGCACTTTTTACTACTCGTTTAGCCACAATTCAAGATTCCCCTCGAACGGGCGCCGTGGCGAAATGTAACAGACTGTTTGTTTCAACGATTTTTCACTTGTAGAGTGTTTTCAACGCGGAAAACACCGCGACACTGATCGAAATAAGCTTTTTATCATTGACGATGTTGAACGACATCAGTAAGAAAAAAAAGCTGAAATCACATGTGGTATATACATTTATTTTGGTCCCGTCGGTGTTTTATTTGAATTCTGCACCGTGGCAATTTCAATTAATTATATGGTGAAAGTTCTCATTGAGTCGGAACGATGGCTCTGGACGGCAAGGCTTAAAATTTTGTTGCAAAATTTTATTGAACGTTGACTGCGTGGCATTTTTGAGAGAAATGGAAATATTATTTATGTTGCCCGTTGGGAAACCGTTAAAATCAAAACACACTGATTGCTTTTTCCAGTTGACCATTTTTTTATGCATACAGATATGGATACCTTTTTTGGTTGAATTTTATGACTTTTTCAAGGTCTGAGACAGCTCCGGCCCTAAGCATATACATATAACGAAAAATTTTCAATGAATATACGCTATCAACAATTTATCTCTGAGTCAATGATATAAGCAAAAAAAGATATCCAACGAAATATGTTACAAATTAAGATGAAAAACAGAACCTGGTAATGGGAAAGTACAATGGCATCGTGCATATATGAAGGCATATATCGGCAGATATGAAGATTGCTCTATCTCCTTTGATTGTGTCTATACTCTAAGCCGTTAAAATTTTTGAAAATTGACAAATTACATAAACATAAATTCTAAGTTACTTGGTTATAAGTTTTATTTCCATTGAAACTGTTTCATGTTCATTCAATAACATGCAATTTCATTTCATAGTTCAAGTTGATTTAAATGACTCAGCCTCAGAGATTTTATCGCGAAATGCATGTTCTTCCCATCCTTTAATAGGTATGAAAATAAATGCCACTTCTCACAGCATCAAAAAAAATCCATGTTGCATGCAACTCATATTGTCTTTGAATTCACTTTGCATGATTTAATGCAGAATTTAATACATTCTCGAATCAACCTGTACTTATAATATTCTTATTTCGCCCTGTTTCGTGCTCTCTCTCTCTCTCCTTCCCTTTCCTTGTTTTGCTTACATTTCATAACCATTAAAAAACAATCTTTTCAATATTTACTCCACCTCATTTCATTCTCTCGAAAACATAAAAGCATCGATTTGAAGGCGTTGAATTATTTAGTGCAATTCCAATCTTCCAAGGCAAAATGTTCTATTGTGCTTCCTTAATATTCCTCACTCCTCGTTGTATCCGTTCATAGCTGAAGTCATAGTGACGGTCATAGTGATACTACAACTGGTGCAGAATATAATTGCAAGGCCACATCCGACAGCAATTGGCTCGCATACCTACACGCGATGCTTGCATTAAATTTGAATTTTTAATATGCACATAAAAGGATTTTGCTTCGAACTATCCACTATCTATTTATTTGCACTTTTGTTAAATTTTCCTGGGCTGGCGCTACTCGTATGAAGTTTCAGGCTTTCTCTGGTGGGTTTGCAGACGATGAATGTGTAGCCTGAATGATCTGCCCTATTCAGACATTTTTTAGTGCCGGTTCCTTTCAGGGAGCGACTGTAAATGTTGACCCTCAACTAGGAAATTTATGACGTTACATTGTTTCGCAGTTCAAGGGACACTTTGTGACTTAGAAGGACTTTTGTCGTTATTAGGAGCTTGGTGAATTTCGTGCTTAAGGTATTGATCCTGCACAAACAACTCAAAGTACTTACAAACTTCGAGTTTCACTCGTTCCGTATACGTTGCAATATGCAACATGAGGATTCCTATTGACCTACATTCTTTTTATTGAGATAAAGATTTACGACTCTTTTATTTCAAGCAAACCGTGGTAAATTTAAATAGGAGCTTAGAACATTTGTGCGCTCTGTTACGCCAATTCGCCGTTCGTTTTTCCACAAGGCGATTGTAATTTGCACAAATTTTACTTCTGCTCAATTGATATTTTGTTGCTCTGACTCACGAATGAGACCATCATTCCCTGATTATCCTTTCAATAATTCAAATTTATTTAGATCTCATCAGAGGACCATCATAAAACAATATTATTAGCTAGTAATCCATTCCTAGCAACTTTGTACCGTTTGAAATCTTAAATATTCATCAAATCACCAATATATAGCGAGTTCGTTCACAGCATGCCAAGACGGACTAATAAACGTATCCTGCATGCAAGAACAAAAAAAAAATCCAAAGCTTTCACTCTGCATTACGGATAAAATGAATTCTTGGCTTTTATTGTTCCCGGCAAACTTCTTGCTTCAACTCTTCCCTTTCTCTCCCATCAGTATCGAACAAATCCTTCGTAACGGTATAACCCATAATTTGACAATAAGCCAAACATCGATATACTGAAATGGAGACGGGAAGAATGAACGCAATAAAGTCTACAACCGAATACTGTGTGTCAATATATCATTTGCAATAACTGTAGAAATCCTTTTTACTGTTCAGCATTTGGTTTGGTTGATACTCTGTTTGTCGTCCAACAATTATAGTTACATAACTTAAATATATGTTTGATAAACCACGTTAAGAAATCTAGAAGGATGGAAGTCCGCTGGATTTCAACATGAGTGCTGACGTTTGCACCACAAATGGGTCGTAAAATGTTGCTAACCGATTTCATTACATTAAGAATAAGAAAATTCTTCGGATGATGGCTATAATTGAATGGTTTTTTGCTTAATGCAGGATTTATGTTTGTATCGCTCGATTGCACTATGAACGTTCCTGCTGAAAATAATAAAGAGGTTTTCGCAAGAGATTAAAGCAGTAATGGTGGCTACTTTATACTATTCAGTAAGACTTAGTCAAATGGTTAAGCAAAGAGTTTTGACAGAGAAAAATTTGCTATTTGAGCTACTCCTGCGGATCAAGGCAGGCTCCGTCATTATCCTATTCAAATGACGATGTACGTGCAAATTTTATGATAATTTTTGTAAGGATGTTTTGAGAGAGCCTGTTGGTCATATGAATACTCTATTTTTGGTGTATTTGAGTAATGAAAGAATGGCAAATTTGTGGTAAAGCTTGCTTTAATTCGTAAAATAACGCGAGACCATTACATTAGGATCTTTGACTTGTTTCAGAAGTAATGGCTCTGAAATATGCTTAGGCGAAATAAAATTGTATGGTCGGAATGTTTCCATTGCGACTTGTACAAAACTTGTGAGGACGAAGTTGCCTATGCGTGCGAAAAAGTACTCAACAAGTTCCTGCCTAAATAATTTAATATATTATGGAATAATTAGCCTTGACTTTTGCCTTTCAAATCATATAGCAAATGGTTCCCATTGTTGCAAAAACGTTCAACTCGAAACTAATCACAGAATTCTGTTCGTTCTCTTCTTTCGTGTTATCCATATTCAATTTAATTTGTATTTCATTCGAGTTGTAAATATGATAAAATCCTACTCAAAAGCATCTAGTAGAACATACAACTATTGATTTATTAGCTTGCGGCGAAAGTGTACGCTGATTTTTAGCGTAAATTCAAAATGCATTTGTATGTCGTAAATTAACTTTATTGTAGTCAATGTGGCCTAAGCGGTTTTTGGTTGGTTTTAACAACAGCATCATCGCTAAGACTTGTGTGTATTTGAACGAGAAACTGAGACGTGTAACGGCCGAATCAAAGGGACCCCAAAAGGAATCGACGTTGGTGATATGATAGTGCCCAGCAAAGGTTCTCAGTTTTTACAGCAGTGCTTCGCTGGTACCATAACGGCGAGCTTACGTTACAGTGAACCGCCATACGAGAAACGGAAGGATAATCTCATCAACCCAAATTAACCGTTCACATCGCTCCGCAACAACTTATTATGGCACATTCTGCCATTTTAAAATATGGAAGCCTGACGTATCAAACGATATACACTTCAAAACTTGTTGATGATGGCTACGAAACACGCCCTCACGAAAAATTAAGCATGTCTCGGTGGTCCTAGCAAGCCCCAAAGCGAAACCATCTTATTCTAACTAGAAACGATGTCCAGCAGGCAAGAAATTGATACAAGGTTTATATTAAGACCCACTTCTAACATGTGAACAGTCAACAGTCACTTGGACTTGTTAATGTTATTGTTATTGTACTGGGGTCCACTTGCTGGAAATTAGCATGGACCAGAAATCGGCCCTTAGCTCCCCATGTGTAGTACTATTGTTTACAGATGGTCCATCCTGTCGTCCTACAGAAGCCAAGGAGTTCCCCCAGTTCTCGTCTGGTCGCCAAGTGTTCCAATTCTGTTACGCCAGTACACCTTAGCCAAAAAAGACGTTTGTTGGCCAGACTCGGGCAATCTAGGAGGAAGTGTTCACTAGGGACTTACTTGCCCAGACTATGATCACATAAACTTGAAGAAGACTTGTTATATTCAACTTTGGAATACTTCTAAAACACTTTGGCAACTGGTAAACATAAGAAAAATTGAACATTTTTTAGTTGGGTATGCACTGAATAAGGCTGCAAGCCGTAGCAGAAATATATATTTGCAAAAATTAAATTAAAGATAATTCGCCCACTTGTACTTTAATAGACATAACACTGAAGAAGGGACCATATCGGCCTCGAAACAGCTGTCTGTTGCAAAATAAAAATATCAACCTAAAAATGGAATCTAACTAGAATTTTTTTAATTTTTTAGAAGGTTGCAAACATCCGAACCAACAATTAAAAAAACTAGCTGATAGAAAGTATTTAACGTGTTTCTATTAACTGCATGATGCATGTTATCTTGAAAGTGAGCACTAGCCAGTCTCCTCGATGCTGCCCTTACTACCCACAAACTTTGTTCTCTTCTGCTACGGAAATTGTGATTCAAAAAGGACCCGACAGACCAAAAGAAACCTGAAGTCAATTCCGACAATACAAGGATTCACAGATAGATGCTGCTGAATTCACATTTTTTTGCCAGCACAAGTTATTCTGAAAATGGTTTGATTAAAAAAAACCTCCAACCACAGAAAACAATCAAGGCTATGTTTTCTAGCTGAATTCAACCACCAAATTGTCTCAGATGAACACAAAGATGTTGCAAGGGAAACTATTGACCATTAGCTTTTCCGTTTTAAAAGTTTTGTGGCAAGTTTCCAAGAAATGATATCGAGCCTAAAACCTGAGAATCACCACCTCCTGGAGCATATACTTTCGTTCACACAAACATAAGTTTAAATGTCGGCAATTGTCGTGCGAATATTGATTTACTGTATTCGTCCTGTGGAATAACACTAATCGCCGCCATCCAACTACTCAGAAGCATAAGTCGGGACCGTGTCTTGCCCCTTCGCCTTGGTCCAAATATAGCGGTTAGCTACGCTCAGCTAAATGTTTTAACAGCAAAAATCAACATAGGCAAAAAGTCTTGGCGGCAGGATGTAAGGCAAATGTATGGACAAGTGCATATTGAATTTTTTTACTGGAGAAGGGAACGAGCAAGAGATTGGAAGGATGTATGTGGCTTTATGTATATTTGTGTTCATACGGCTCGAGTACATTCTGTCAAAGCCGTGAAATTTCAATCAATATCGAATATTGAAGGTGTTCTAAATGGAATGATTATCCTGTTGGTGCTTGATGGATGTTTTTGAACCTCAATTGATACAGAAGTACCTGCTTGTGCTTGAATCTGAATACAAATTCTCATATTTCTGGTGACACAGTTCTTGAGATCTAGGTTAAATTGTATTGAGGTTGCCTGAGTTTCAGCAACGAAACAAATTTATTTACTTGCTTCACTTGAACCTTAAGATCCTGCAGCACCCCACGCTTATTACCGTAGCTCATGGTTCAATCATGTTATGCATAATTGGCTGAAGGATCTACAGCTGCTAACGATACATTTTTGCTAAATGCTACCAAAGGGACGCCTACCCAGATAATGGCTAACAAAGCCACAGACTAGCTAGATGAAATGGTTTTCTGAGTGGACAGCTTCGCCAG
The DNA here is from genome assembly GCA_954870665.1 of Stratiomys singularior. Classification (NCBI taxonomy): domain Eukaryota; kingdom Metazoa; phylum Arthropoda; class Insecta; order Diptera; family Stratiomyidae; genus Stratiomys; species Stratiomys singularior. Next base: position 2,134,927 of record OX940881.1, on the reverse strand, counting down.
AACACTGCGCGTCCTTGCACACGAGAGCAATCATTAATTACATCCTTCGTGCTGTGCATGATGAATGCTCCCTCGGAAAATCGAAGAGATGGTTCAATTTCTTCTATGGTTTCCAGCTCACTGGCCTTTCCTCACAGACCATCGATTCAGACGGGCAAGGACCTCTATTAATCACATTTCATAAGTACATGTATGTCATATTAAGTTTCATCACGTTACCACCGAATTGTTTTTAAGTCAATTCCTGCTGCTTGCATCTCTTAGGTGTTTATTCAATTAGTCGATTATGTAAATTCAACCACTCCCACTTCCTTGCGTTAAAGCCATTCATATAATTGCATGTAGTTTTGTGATTAAATGTGAGATTTCATTACTTTGTGATTTATAGACCAGTTAAATCTCGCCTATTAGTTGACGAAACACGCTCACATTATTCCAAATAGGTAAATACGAATTCCAATTTGTGAAACTGTACGAATGCAAACATATGCCCAACATGTAAAACATGTGATCCTGCCGAACTCGAACAGGAGACTTGCTGTCTCAAATTTTCCACTTGAGTGAATGGACAGTTGGCGTGTTCCTTTGCATTGCGTGACTCTCATGTAATACGTCTACGAAATTATTTCCGTCTTTATTACAAAGGATTTGCTGAAGCGTGAGGTTTTACTAAAACGTTGATAGATAAATTTATTCGTACGCTCGTTCAGCAAGTAACTGATTTTTACGTGCCGAACTTTTGGGGGTTGGAGGAGTGTTATTTCGTGTTTGATGTAGATGAATACGCGCGGGGTCGCGATGAAAATACAAAAAATAATGGGTAGTGATTTCCACTGATTAGGCCCACGCTGGGCGCCCTTGCTTGCCCTACAGTAGCGGCATAAATATATGTTAGTAGAGATTTTGTTCTAATGACAATGTCTGTGACATTAGGTTCATTTTATGGGGTCCTAAGATTAGCATTGGTAGAGTGGCCGAAATTGGTTAGTTAAGGGTTGGAAGTAGGTACTTTACTACTAGTAGAAGAGTAGTATATACTATGAAAAGAATGCAAATAAAACTTCAATGTGTACTAACAGCTGGGGAGTTATTTGAGGAGCATGGACATAGTTGGAGGACATGACTGTGTCATATGACGTCTTAGATCTCATTCTTAACCAACATTCATGCATTCTATAGACTCTCAATAAAATTTTAGGATGAAGGAAATGAATAACCGACGTGATACCTCTGGCAAACTTTGAAACACAATGCTTTCCAACTATTGCTTACTACTAGAAAATTTTCCTAACTGAAAAAAAAACCGTTTTTTCCAGTCACTATTGTGGAAGCTATAACTGACTCACAGAACGCATATTTTGGAAAAAAAAAACAGGATTATACAAACGACACAATATATCAGCCGAGTCAATGACAGAATTGAATTCCATCGAAAGTCGAAAATCCATTACATCGGCGTTCTTGAGTTTATGAACTGATCTAAGAAGACAGTTTATTGAGTATTGAAGTCTGTGAGGATCTGAGATCGACTCAAATCTCACATTCATTCAGCGTCTGACAGCCAGTCGGACCTTGTTCCATTAATTTTTGATACGCCAAGTAAGGGTAGCTGAGGAGGATTATGCATCTCTCTACGAATTGATCTTGGAGGTATAGGTTCGCTGTGCCCTCTTATCTGGTGGATATTTCAGTAACCAAGTAATCTTTACAGTATTGTTGAAATAAGGTCCATGAAACCATTGGAAAACCTTCTCGAAAAACGATCGTGGCTTGAAAAAGAAAAGGAGCGTGCGTAGGACCCTTGAGCGAGTAGTCCAGCAAAGAGAGTTATTTACTTATGCTAGTTCAAAAGTAAGTGCGCTCCAAATTTTTAATTTTATGTTTTCTTTCTTTCCTTCTTTAGTTCTTGTGAGCAAAATGACTAATTGGTCTCAAAATAAGTTCGGCGGTAGAAACAAAAAGTCCCTCAAAACCACTCCACGCCCGTTTTCTAACAGGTAAAGCATGAGGCGTTGGTTAGATGAGTTTTGTTTCAAAGGTGTAAAGCATTTAACGTACTGCGTAAACAGTTCATTCTTCGGCCTGGGTTTCCGCGAATATGAAAACATCTGATCACAATTGGACCACTATATTGATCATATGTATTCACCAATAAGCTGCTAGTAAAGTCAAACGCCCGTTTATAGGCCTGCAAACTATTGTATAATGTAAATGTGAACTGAACACTTGAAGATGAGTAAGGGCTCTGTTTGCCACATGTCGCAACATCTCCCACCAGAAGCCAAATTCAAGCCCTTCAAATCGATCAATCCCTTCAACCAATCAACTATATAATGTATTAAATATAATGTATTAAAGTGTTCCTTGATATTGGTTATCTTTTCCAAAAATTAGTACAAAATGATTTTTCACCTAGCTAACATGACAATCCCTAGCCACGTACTCTATATCATAGATGAATGGGTCAATGCGTGGGTGTCATAACCTCATAGATCCTTTTAAAGTGACGTAAAATACGAAAGTGAGCAAAATTTTACCATTGTACCCGGAGCATTGAACCCATAAGTTCAAAGTTCTCAACAATCCCTTTGCAGGAGTCGTGCTTTAATCAACCTTCGATATGCTTCGAAACCAAATATCAATGATTACGTACTAGCCCATAACATAGACCGGGATTTGTTTTCAATATTTTTCCCCGTACGTTTCTGGATGTTATTAAGCATTATTAGAATTCGTGCATCCGTTCACTAAAGATAATATCTCTGCGGAATTTCGCATGTCATTGCTTTTATTTTTATCCACTATTCCATAAATCTTCGCCCTTCGCTGCTGCCATATCAGTTTATATCATCAATCCTACCTTAACGTATATCAGGATGAGAAACAATTTAACAACATGTTCTTGCAGCAAAAAGTAAAATGGAACCAGGACAATGAAGGTATGGACTTGCTACTCACATTCTTTTGTACGTATGTGCGGAACTGCGTAAGCTCGTGACCGATTCCACTTTATAGGTTTTTCGCATGTCAATAAACAACATTCCAGGGGGAAGAAGCAAAGATTAATAACGCTTCAAGATAGCACGACCTCAGTGAAGGCGGTGAATCAGACAAAAGTCAATTAATATTATCGCAGGTCAGTAGTGTCAGGATGTTGTCGTTCTCGTTTTCATTGTCGTCATATAATATTTTCTACCGTACAGTGTTGATAGGTGCGCATTGCGGCAAACTACATATGTACTTCCCTAGTTTCTCCCGACTCCACGTGGTATCCTTTCATTTTACTATCGTGTACCAGCGGACAAGGCGAAACGATAATCTGAGGAAACGATGTAGAATAATGGTTGACGAAGTGACTACTTCGAATCGACTGTTGTGAAATAAAAAGTTACGGGCTGTTATGTGAACAATGAATGCATTCAGCTGGATGGTTGGAGTGGATTTTTTAAATTTTAAGGCTGGTAAGGTTTCTAAGAAACGGGAATCGCATGTTCTCACATAAATAAGACAATGGTTATTGTATGGGATGTATACTCATGGTAAAGTGTTTTTTGGGTGACATCATCAGATCGATCACTCCACTTAAAACCTGAAGAATGTTTCCAGGACCAGACAATGTATTTTACACGTTTTTTTGATGTGATTAAATCCCGCTATGTATCACAACCTTTCTCATATTATTGTTTGATATTCGAGCTACGAGCGGTATTAATGTTTAAAGTTTCCTTTCCCTCCTTCAAGGCTATTCTTGCATCGGCATAATCTTCCCGGATTGTTATAGTGAACAAAATTTTCCTGATATTATTTTCTGTCTCCTTTAGTAACCTTTACACACAGAGCAATTTTATGATTGATGAAAGTAAGGGAGGCTCATTGAGATACGCAGAGCACTCACAAATAGGCTCAAGTCCAAATTGCCGATTTCAAAAAAAAACATCATACATTTAAAATGAAACGCCCAGCACATATAACTGAGGGAGTCAGTCCTGCTCGACTTCGGTGATCGAGCTATACTTTGACTTTGACCATGGATTCAGCACTGACATCGACAAAGTTGAGAAATGACATCCAACAAGGAATGGAACCTAAAATTTAGTAGCTCAACTGTCCAGTGACAATCAGCAAATCTGGATGAGTTATTGAAATTTTTCAGAAAATATGTTTTCTGCGAATTTTGAATTTGGTGATGTTAATTTTCATATGCATCCTCCGCAATTGGGTTCATCATTGGGTTGTCAATATCGTGTTTTTTCAAGTTAATGTCGTTTTTAAACTATAGAAGCAGAACATTTTTCAAAACAAAGTTTTCAAAAAGTTTTTTCTTCGACAGTTTTACGCGGGATTGCAGTACGTCCGCTACACACGGTATAATCAGCCAAGCCACGGAGAAAATTTTATTTCCAAGTGAACTAGGTACTTAGAACAACTTCCCAGATAACTCCTTCTAGTCTGGGATCAACTAAACTTCAGTTTGTTTTTAATTCAGTATTTTAAATGATAAATTGCTTAGTGGCTGCTATATCCTGAAATCGATTGCGAGAAGATGTTTGATAGTCATGCAAATTTTAGAGAAGGAGAGATAGAAATACAACTAAATGAGTATTTGGTACTAACTAATCTATTCAAAACAAGCCCAGTTAAGAATCAATATTTTTAGAAGCAATATGAAAAAGTCTGCGCATTACATCTTCGTTTATTAGAGTATATAAATTGATAAGCTAAGCTAATAAATGTTCAAATTGTTAGATATTATGAAAATGTGTTCATTCTGACGGAATGTTGAACATATCCTTCATAAATGATAATGTTAATTATTCTAGGCATTGCTTATGTTAATTATCTTAATGGGGGAAAACTTCAGACTAGCGTAATTTGGATGGGAAACCAGCCCCCATTCCCTGCTCCTGGCAATGCCGTGCTATCCATGCAGTACTACTATCTCAACAAAAACATCCTGGCCATGCATGTCTGCGAATATGCTGCAGGATGTTGATTGCATTTCTTCTCCTCTACATGCACCATCACTCTCCTCGCTAAGCTACCAAGAGATGATTTAAATGTAAGATTGTAGTGGAACTCAGAGATGAAGGAAAAACAATTTAAAAACAACCAGGAACCTGGTGGGCTAGGTTCCGTTTGAATGGCGGAGAGAGGGATGGCCAACACATTGCCACTGATCTCAATCTCATTTGGATCCAGACGTGGACACGGGGAGTAGGCAACTTTAACGCTACTGCGACCCGGCGACGGGCTAATTCGGCTGAGCCGCCCGCTTCCGGTACGGTCACTCATTACTTCCTCCCTGATTCATCTCAATACCGACCACATTCACTCATTGAAACGTTTTTACAACAATAAAAACTACACAGTTCCACCAATAAGCGCATCCTCTGAACGACAATCGTTTTATAATATACCACCGGATCACACACTCACTCCCGACTAAATGCAGTGCTAGGACGGAGCCAGCCCGAAGCTCGTGTGGACATTTCCCTCTGCAGAGTCCCTCCTAAGCACGCAACACTGTTCAACCACCAGCAGCACATCCACCGGGCTAAACAACTCGTCGAGGACTAACACGTAACGAATAATGGCTCCAAGAATTTCGCCGTCACGAGTCAACTGGCTGCAAAAGAATGGTTTCTGCAAATTACATCAATGGGAAATCGCTTGTCCTAGTCGCAGCTAATTCCAGCGATTCTGACAGAAGCTGTCGGAAGTCCTGTTTGATGAAATTGATACAAAAAGGTTTGCGGTTATGTATACTTCTAAACATTTTTATCGAAGCTGCAATCCACATCTACAGCATTAATCATGCTTTGAGCTTTTATTAACCCTTTCTGATTTCGAAAACGCACGAGCCGAAGTTTTTATTGCAAATTGTCCTTGCACGGCGCTTTTATTTCAATGCGTACTTCTACTCCGCCAGTTGTGCCCCCGCACTTCATTTGTCAGTTCAGTTCTAAGTATTAAATCAAATATTAAACATTATTTCTTATCAGATTTGAAGAGAAACTCCAAAAAACTCCTTTTCTAACTAAATATTCCTTTAGGCTACTATAATATTATTACAGGTCGACTAACGGAGTGAGCAATCCTGATGAGCAACAAACACATTGGAGCTTTAGGATGGCGGAAGCGTTCTTGAATGTAATTATTAAGGAATGTGTGGGGAGTATTACATAGAATAGAAGGGGCAGTAGAGCAGTTTGTGCTTGAAAGGAGCGGCACGCAGTATGCAATAGGAAAATATGCGCAAGGAAATAGTATGCGATTGGTAGTCAAATAAAGTAGAATACTCGTGTACATTTTCGATAATTGTCGATAATAGACAATATAAATTTAACACAAACAATTTGTTTCAGCTCGTAAGTAGTATTATTTTCTATTGTTTCCCCTTAGCACTGCAGCTCACTTTGTTTTATGCCTATTATCAATTCAAAGGAAAACAGAGCTATGTTGATAAAAACTGTTGCACTAGATGTTGTTGCTTTTCCAACAAGCTTCGTTTTGTAAAAAGTTTTTAAAAATCTCGATATAGTCTGATTATTCGAGCTGAAATCTACAGATTTCCTTGCCCTTAAATCTTACGACTCAAACGTTCATATGTGGACGCTTCTCATATCCCTAGCATAGCATGGATTGTATGAAATCAAGTCCACGAGCTTATCAGAACAGACATTAGTTTATTCTAGCTGGATATCGCGTTTTTTTCGCACCGCTTTGTTCTATCAATACTAATGTTGGGGTAAGGTATATAAGTTCGTGTACCCTTTCAACGCCTGCATTAATTTTTGGTGAATTGTATGTATTTCCTGGTTTGTAACATGACATGGAGTCTCGATCAGGCATTTTTCAAAAGAAGTACTAAAATCATTTGGTGAGACAAGCAACAAGAAACTACATTTCCTTGAATGAAGCAGCAGGCACACATCCAACTGGTATCCAACATATTCCCTATGAAACTTTTACGAACCCCGTTCCATACAAATATATGGTGCCAATTCGGTCCATTCTTTGCGCTCTTGTAAACGTCGCCAATTTGTTGTCACAAACTATTCATAATCCGAAATGAATTTATTCTAATATCTCACTTCCTTCTGGCTAGGCTTCATATTTGCTCGACATATCCCGGCTTCTAATAGTCTAACACCTTGTCTGTCACAATAGCCCATAGCAAGGATGGGTCAACACCTTGTAGTAAACATCCATGACTCGTATAATTGAGGGTGAGTGTGGGTGCCTGGTTCTTCTTTAAATACCATGGTTCGCTCTACATAAGATTAAGTCAATCAGCGAATAAAAATAAGATGCACTGACTGCACCTCCAATATCTCATAATGCATCGAGGACTGTTTCATCATATTCTAGAAATTTTTTTCTCAAAGCTGGGCCGATGCTCTGTGTTGATAAACACTTCGCCCACCTCCATGGCTTCCGTATACTTAACTTCCGTTAATTTAAAGGGAAATGAGCTCTAAACTCGCCATATATACGTCTCATGTAGAAGTACGTTGAAGTTTTTTCGCAACCTATTAATGTACGTTTCGCAGTGAACACAACTTGAATTTAAAATGGAGCTCGACTCGAATTCTCAGCCCTTCTAGGTCTTATCTCGAAATTTGGGCGTACATATGTAGGTTTCATGCAATATCTGATTACATCCTAACAGTTGAAGTCATCAAACGTGTTGAGGGAAAGCTACAACTTGTAAGTGGCTGCACTATGACTGCAGTCTGTATTATTCAAAAAATATTGACCAAATGCTGGAGCGCAACATATACCTGAAACAGGTTCATTACTTACCAATCTGCAACTTTTCGACATGGTGAACTTTCACCAATGAAGTTGTTTGCTTACTTGAACTAATTGCCTAAGCCTCCAGAGAACATATATTGACACAAAATTAAACATCTACTACACCACATTTGTTTTCCATATTGGAAATAATTTCGAATATAAAAATGCCGAATCCTCATAGCTTGAAAGAAATAATCCCATCTCCATCGAAATGAAACCACATTTTCTTTTTTATTAATTAAAGTATTTATTCCATCGTATTTAAGTAATAGGTAGTAGAATATTAAAAAAATTAAGGAAATTGAAATAATAAATAATTTACGCAAAGACTGGCGCGCACAGCATTCACTCATCCAAGAGACTTCTTAAAACAAGAAACAATGTTTGATTAGTTTTGGTCAATCTGAAATTGATTGACCCATTAATTTTCCATTCGACACGTTGCATTTTAACTAAAATGTTAGTTTTATTCCATCATCTAAATAGTTCTTTATATCTTCTTTCGTTACCATCTGAATTCAATTTTTAGGAGTTAAAAATATTCTATCTGATAATTATTAAAAACAATTTTCGGGGGCAAAAAAAAAATGAAAAGTGCTTAACTATTACAATTGTTTAAAACTATATCATGATTTGTTGCTAGTTAATAAGTAACTAATAAAGAATTGCTCAGTTATCGGAACAATCCCTACTTACAAATTCTTCAGATAAATACTAGAATGGTGACAACACTTGAAATTAAACGATAATAATTTAAATTCAATTGAAACACAAATAATTTGGATTATACTGATTTGATAATTTTTTTTTTTGTCTTCTTTTCATGTTTCACAGTGGCTTATCTCTTCATTCCAAACACATTCGAGAAAAGAGAAAATTTTAAGCTAGGCGTTGTCTTTTGAGTTTTAGTATTTTTGTCGCTGGTCACACGCACCCAATTTGCAATACCAAGCCAAATGTTATTCTTTTGATTTCCAATTTCTAAATCTGCGTTTCGAAACGCTGTAGAACTTTGAAACTCAATTTTCCGGCTCCAACATCTGCTCCGCGCAGAAAGCGGGTCGAGTATGTGGCTCTAATGCATTATGCAATTCGGGAAAGAGTAGAGGAATACAAAGTCAAAAGTTGGGTTAATGTGGCGTTCGGCAGACAACCCATAAACCAATAGTAAGGATTTCAAGGAACAGAAATTGCCTCATAGCCCACTCGGAGCTAACTGTCCTGTAATTTCTCACTTTTCTGGTTGGTGTTCGCACTTGCCACGCAATGCAAATAGAAAATAGGCGCTTTCCGAGAAAACAAAACACAATGTTCAACAGTCTACACCGCACGTAAATGAAAGCAAACAAAGCTTAATTAACCAAAACTGTTTCGTTTCCCCTATCAACTCTTAACAATGTCGAAATCTCTTCAATATTAATAGTTTACAATGACTGATAAAAGTAAGACTCGAGGAAATGCACATTTTATCGTTTATCAGGTTCGCCATATTTGCGTTAATTTTAAATTCTGCTGGTTTGTATTTGTTTTCGTTTTCAAATATATCTTTTATATTTACTTCTGTTTAACTTTCTCAACTAGGTACATTTAACGTTCATTTGTTATAGCTGCTTAGATCATTATGCTGGTTGCTTGTTTGCTTCTTTACTTTGTTAACAAAGAGGCAAATGCTGCACTTCCAATTATTCTGCGTGAATTTGGTGGTCTAATGCAATAATTGTGTCAATGAACTGTAATCTAAATTCAAATAAATGCCAAAGTCAAGATAAATGCGTTCGCCAAAAGTTGCCTCCTCACTTCGTAAAAAGCTCGAAAATCAAGGATTTCGCAATGCGATCATCACGCGACGGGAATAAGTGCAAATGCTATCCTTGAAATACTCTCATCTAGCAAACGAAAACGGGCCCGCGTATTTCATCGAGCTCGATCGCAGCTTTCATTGCAATATTAACGTTCGTCTCAATTTACCGCCGTCTAACCTTAATCACACGTTTTAACTAGATTACGAATTATGTGAAAAGTAGTGACTTACTGTTGCTTAAATTTAGCTAGAAATTATCGCTTTTTAGAATCAATGCAAAATTACAGTACAATAAAAACAATTTTCTGTTTTGTTCCTCATTTGCAAAACGAGCAACAGGCGATCGAATGCTTAAAAAATAGTGTGGTGTCATCATGCCTTGAACGACGACATCTTATTCGCCCGTCAAGTTACATTTCGTTTAGTTAGCTATGAAAATTTAACAGAAAGACACAAAAACAAAACATATATCTGATTGACAAGGTAATGCAGTTGGAAACGCTAATCAAAACAATATTGATTCTATCTCCTACTTTAGTTTCAATTAATTTTAGATCTATTTTCACCCTCCATCACATACATACTGTGAAATTAATCGATTTTGTTTTGTTTTATTCCTTTTATTCCTTTTTTATTATATATTTTACAAAAATTTACACAAATATAGTTTCAAGAGAAAGAATGTTGGGATCAGGTGGCATGTTTTGTATGGGTCGGGAAGGCTTTCTTGGGATTTCAAGCGGACACAACGGGAGGGGAGCGAGCACACAACAAGGAGGGCTCGCGACAGGCTCGGATATATCCGACTTTCTCCTGGAACAGGAAGGGAATTGGGCGGCAAGGAACAAGCGGAGATGGAGGACAATTGTTGTGAGTTCATATTGAAGACGATTTTATTCTCTGCACAGAGTTGAACAAGTGGAAGTTATAGCTCAAACAAATTTCTCTCAATGGCCTCTTCGACTCAACGACCGAAATGCGCGATCAGAGAGCGCCACAGTAGGACTATATCTGGGAAATTGGAACGCAGGACAGTGGTGTGATTAATTTATATATTTATAATAATTATTCTTTAATAATATATGTTTTTGTATTTTTATCTTTCTTGTATTTTAAATTTATCCTTAATTAAAATTGTGTTACGATTAAATTTAAATTATCTCTGTTTTTATTTTTTTCAATGTTTATATCGAAATTACTCATCTTATGTTCTTCTCATGTATTCCTCGTTTAATTTAAATTTATATGTAATTCAATAAATTTTTCTGTTTTATATTTTTTCTTCTGTTATATTAATTTTTCTTTTTTTGTTATCCATAGCAACAGCAACGCGCGATGGTATTGCGCACAGCTACAGTCTTCGTCAAACATCTTAAACAAATAGAAAGGCTTAAAAAGAAGTTTAGCAGCTCACTTCGATGTCATCATAGTCACGAATTCTACAAAGAGAAAAAAAATACAAAAAAAAATAACTCATTAGTCTTGTTTTGGTTGGAATTGTGATAAGACATGAGAAGATTTATTCGGTATTATAAAGAATGCGGATGACTGGAATTGTTTAGGTATGCTTGTATACTTCAACTTGTATATCACTCAAATACTTTTTATTTTTCTACTGCAGGGTCACGTTTTTGGAGTGGATGCGGAAATCACACTTACTCTTTAAAAATATGATAAAATGATCTTACATTCAACACATGGTGTCTGTACAACTAAATGATAACAGCCAGGAAAATGTGGGAACCGAAGATTTCAAAGTATATTTATCTATTTTCGCTATCATTTTTATGGCACAATTTAGTTCAACTCTTTCAAATGGTATTCTTAACGTATGCGTAATTTTTGAAACAGCATAAAGTAAGATAAAAAATGTATGATGATCTAAACTTAGAGCCAAAGTCATTTTTACACAAATAAATTATTGAAGTCAAATATTAGGCATCGATTTTCTGTTCCTTTTGGGGCTGCAAACAAGTTTCTATGTTCATCCGATCATTATTTCTGTTTTGGAGTTATCGTCTCCATTGAACCGCTGCGGAACGCGGACATTCCCTGGATCTGTCTGGTTCTTACATAAAATCGATTGAGAAAAAGCCTTTTGTCCAGTTCAAGCATGGATAGCATGAAAAGCATGGATAACCGGAAAACATTCTGAAAATGAAAGTCGGTCATGTAACGAGGCCAAAACCAGCTGTAAAAAATGCTGCAAGTATATATATGATGTGGTCGCAGAGAAAAGAGATCCAAATGTTTCGCTAATCAGTACCTTGAAAACCTCATGAAACGTGATGTGACTATCATATTGATATTTTCGGTAACTGTTGTGGTCTAAACAACAATAATAACTATGCCCTCTTTTCATCATGTTATGACATCAATTAGAAAAAAGCCGGTTTCAAGCGGTTTTTTTTTTCTACCAAGAGAATCCCTAAAAGGATCTTTTTAAAATGAAGCAGGCTAAATTCATCAAAAGTTTATGATTTAGTTGATATTCTACAACGGAAGTCTCATTCAGTTTTCGCACTCTCATTCACACAGTTTGGCTTGAAGATAGAAAACTTCAAAAAAAAAAAAGGATTAGATTATTCCTAAGTACACTGCCCGGATGTACAGTACCAAAAGAAATGACTAAATTTAATAAAGAGAAATCGTTCTATATATTTCTTCCATTGCAAGTAGATTCTGAACGGTAGATTCGAGTGATACCTTTGAAACGAAAACAAGGAATACAGTATCGCGGTTCGAGTGACGTTTGTATGAACTATTCAACATTTATTTTCCATAGTTCGACGCAAGAATATCATTATTCTCAGTTTTGTGTAGCTCGTTAAATATATTTAAATTTGATAGTACAACTTGATTATTCGTTACAAAAAAAAATAGCATTTAAGGGACTATAAATAAACTTTTTGGCTTCGAATCAATTCATTTTAGTTATCGTTGAGTAATGCGATTGTCTCGTGACTCTATAGCTAATCTATAGGTTCATGATATATCGATTAAAACAAAAATAAACACCCAACACATCCTCGATCAAATCCTATCTATTTTTAACTAGTCAGAATCAACAAGTCCTCTCCTTATTTGATCTTAGCATTTACCGAAGCAATTCCGGTCATCCAGCATATCAGTACTCATTGATTGAATAATTCGTCAATCAAATCAGCACGAATCGGGGCACTATGGTCTCTTAATTGATAGATGATCCATGTTAAACTTAATCAATCAGATAAGAAAACAAATCCTCTTATAGATTTCCTTTTGCAGACTGGGTTGGTCTTTTGACCATTGAAATCGAATTGCTTAGAACTTTTTCTTTTAACAAAAAATTCAACCGATTCAATCCGACTACAGTAGTCCAAATCTGAGACTTACCTTCGTAATTGACTTGACCGTCGCCATCGATATCGGCTTCACGGATCATTTCGTCTACCTCCTCGTCCGTTAATTTTTCACCGAGATTTGTCATGACGTGACGCAATTCAGCCGCAGAAATAAATCCATTGCCATCTTTATCAAACACTCGGAAAGCTTCTCTAATTTCTTCTTCGCTGTCGGTGTCCTTCATTTTTCGCGCCATCATTGTTAAAAATTCAGGAAAATCGATAGTGCCATTACCTGTATAAGCATGTAAAACAAAGTAAGAAATATGAATATCAATATATGTACAAATATATATACAAACATGTAGGTGAGTGAAAAATGTGAAAATATTTCCAGAATTTTTAAATCAGGGAAAATTATAAAAATCAAATTGAAAACGCAAAATAAAACATCCATTATTAACCGATTAAAACTTGTGACGTTAATACAAATATGAACGCATCAAGAATCCATGGTTTCACTTTAAAAAGAATTGTTTGCATTTCCATCAAACAAAAATTTCCACCCAAAGACCATTGAATGAAAATAACAATATCCAATAATTTTTTTTTTGTTTTTTGCAAATATCTAAAGTATACACACCGTATCATCCACATGTATACAAATACACATAAAATACACATAATTTTTTAAAGAAGGCATATATAGCAAAAAAGATGTTTATATGCCCGTTCTGAATATCTGGAAATCGCGACTGGTCAGCAAGGATTGATAGTGGAAATTTAGATAAATAGGGCAAACTTTCAGATTAACAGAAGAAACGATTCGAACTAACTGGAACCTGCAGGCAATTTAATTTAATTTTTTTGTTGACTGAGACTACTAAATTCAGACCAACCAGATTTTTTAATTTGAGACATCATTAGCACAGTGGCTCCTTCTAAACTATGGCCTCTTGCAGATATCGCCTGCAAAACTGACAAAAAGGCCCTTTAGAAGGAAAACTTTGTACAGCAGTTCATATTGACTTTGCTTGTTTTTCATCATTATGTTAAATTTTTACTCACGTGTTGGCTTTCCAATGCTAAATAGTTTTAAATTCCATAATTGTATTTACTATACTTCGTTTTCCTTCTAAATCCCTTTAAATAATTTAGCAAACACTACGTACAAATGCAGCACCAACTCCTACCCTACATGTATAAACGGAAATATCTTGTGCACGAACGAAATGGAGTTGTTTAGAAAGTGATTATCTACCCATGCTTGTTGCCGTCAGTGCGAAATTAGATTTTTTTATCCATCTAATAAAAATGTCAAATCAAAACTTATTGTCTTCAAACAATGAACAATGCTCTGAATACACCCGCCTGTACTCCGTCAATCCAACAATATTGTGTCAATACAAATCAAACTGAAAATAGAAGCGTTGTGGTTGACAAATAAATCTTAACACGCTAATTTCTATTGTTGGCAGCAGTTATAAGAGTGCACGAAACAATTTGGGGCAGTATCACAAGTTCCATTTTGAACAATCGGTTCGTCTACATACGCGAATAGTGGGAGCGAGCGGTGTTTGGTAAGAGCTGCAAATAAAATTGGACTCTAATTCTTTCTCTACTTCTCTATATGTTGCCATCATCTACTCTTATCGACTTTTGCAAGGAAGAGACGAATGAGCAGCGTTGTTTATACAAATAAACAACTATCGACTAAACATTGTCCTCTCTCCCTTTCGCTCAAATACCCTTTCCAACCAATAGATATTTGCGTAGTCGTTTTCTATCCTAACACTTCCGGGCACATGCGGTGGAAAAATATTTGCCAATGTATTATTATTCTACACTTGCCCGAGTCTAAGAAATCATGTATTATTTTTTTTGTATTATTCCCATTTCATGATCTATTAATGATCTTAATTGCCGAAAAATAAATAGCCATCGAGTGGCGTATTCACCCATGTGGTTGCGCTGGAAATTAAATTCGGAAAAATAATCATGTGAATATAGTTGAGGGGCTGCGGATATTTTTCTATCGTTTATGTTAATGGCATAGCAACAGTGTGCTCGATTTTTACGTCTTAACATTAATTAGGAAGTGCAATGGTTTGCCGGCAAAAGAAAGGAACTTTACTCGCAATTGCTGCTCATGTTCAAGTTGGCCCCATACTCTGGTTCGGATAACACCTGGTGCTGAACGCATGTCTTGCCTTCAATTCACGCATTCATTCATGCGTTTTATGTTCAAGCGAACACCACAAACGGACAACATGTGAAATAACACCCCCAAGGTCGAATCATTCATATTTATTGCTATGTTCAATGGCCGACTTAGAAGGAATAAAAGTGGTTCTGTGTTTGCCATGCCGCCACTAAACTATTCAATCTCAGCTCCATCAGCAAAATTAAAGCTCGCAGCGCCGCACTAAGCAATATATCGATTAAATCGTATGAAATACATGAGGTAGCAATAATTCTCTTTATGACCTAGTCCAGTTAATGAACACCATCGACTACTCTTTAGTTTGCATTCATTTCGAGCGGCAAATTAATATTTATACCACAGCTAATAATAGCCCATTTTCACATGAGGTCAATGTTTTATTCACATCTCTCGCAAACTCGACACGGGAAACGGGAGCGATCTCGTGTAAATGCTTGAGGCAAAAGTTTGTTGAAAACCTTCATCATCCAATCATGTGGAATACTTTCATCGCATCGCCACCCTTTCCTTTGGTCCATTTGTTTGTCCGTTTGAAATACAAACGGGCCCCTTGCCATCTAACATCCACCTGGCGTTACCATAAGCACCAACTTTTTGTAAGTATTGTAAGTTGCGGTCAAACAGCGCATGTCGAATGTCGAGATATCCTACACAAAATGCGTATGGTATGGTAAAATTTAGAGCAAAGTACTCACAACTGAAGCCGAAAATTAGCATTTTTAGACGCGATACCATAAAATATTGGAGTTGAAGAGATAAATTATCTAATATGGGGGCCCTTGCATTATGGATACTGTTTTGCATTATGGATACTGTTTCAATATTATCTTCCAAAATTTTGAAATGAGTCGCCCCAGCGATGTTCGGGGATGATGTTACCTTATTCATTAATATTTTTCTGTTATTTTTTAATATATTTGGCTCTTTCTTTGGTTCGCTCTTCAAACAATTCTTTCGCCAGTTTTAGTATTGTTAAAACATTCCAATTCAGCAATCGTTCAAAAGACAAAATAAAATCGAAAAATGAAGCTCCACAAATCATAAGGAAAAAACAACTGGCCACATGAATTTGGAAAAGGAACAATAATAAAAATCAATTACCGTCTGCGTCAACTTCATTTATCATATCTTGAAGTTCTGCTTCTGTTGGATTTTGACCTAGTGACCTCATAACTGTGCCCAATTCTTTTGTTGTAATTGTGCCATCTCCATCCTTGTCGAATAGGGAGAATGCCTCTTTGAATTCAGCAATTTGTTCTTCTGTGAGTTGATCGGCCTAAAATATACAATAAAAATAAAGGGATATTTAATGCCGAGTTCATATGGTAATTTATCGTATTTTTATTTCATAACTAATCAATATTTTTACATGATGAAAACGTCAAATGCTAGATGAAATCATCAAATTCACGATATGAGTCGTTTAAATACCGTCTAAAGTATTGATATGGTTCACCTGTGCTTTCAATAATAATAATTCTGTAGTCTAAAAGCCATGGTGAATTTAATTTCTCAACTGTACGCTAAAATGTCATTCTGCTGGGAAATACTGAGAAATAAATCTTAAAGCACTGAAGAACGGCAAGGCGCTTGCCCCATCATGTCGATTTAAATTACTACACTGATCGAATACACATTTTGGAAAACGTGTCCATTAGAACTGCAACCTGAAAATTATCAACAACGAAGGAACAGACGTAAGGATACCAAAAAGGTCAACAAACATAAAGGAATTTAATGGGTATGTTGTTAATGCACAAAATTGATGCGGGTGGAAACAAACCTCATCTGGAACACGAGATATTGATTATTTGAAAAATTTCACGACAGTGGTTTTTGTGATTAGTCGTCTTAATTGTATCTTAAATATATAAAACAAAATGAGTGTGAAACCACTCAAGACGACGTATGATATAATACATCGGGTGCTACGCTTTATTTGATTGAAAAATTGAATCTGTGCGTCATTCGTTATAAGAGAATGCAAACTGAACTATCGTTTTTTGTATCAATACAAACTTCCCAAATGTCACGTCATGCATGTTCCCCATGATCTTAATGCAGCATTGAAGAGATGTAGTCATGAAGGAAAAAGTTCTACTCAAACTAGACATATATTTGATTCACACTTTCGTTTTTCTTTCTATCAGAAATCAAACTGAAATTATTAATATTAATGCTTGTCTCTCAAGAATAATACTTTAGTAGTTTATTTTCGCTTTAAGTACGTTCAAAATCTACTTAGTAATTAAAATCGGAACATTTAAGCTTCCCAGCAGTGGAATGTTGCTGTTCATACGTGCTCTATGAAATTATCTCTCCAGCAATATTTTACCCATTGCCGTAGCTCTCTTCATCTTCATTATCTTTTGACTTTCTTTTTGATTCAAAATCATTGTACCGAATCCTAGAATCGCTGCCATATTTCTTCCAAATAATTCGTGCAAGAAAAACTCGCGAAATAACCGGTTGAAGTCAACCAAATCTAGTCGCCAGCACTGCGGCCATCTTTACGCAAGTACGACTGTGGATTTTTCACTTCCAGCTGCTCCATCATCCGTTCTAAAGAAAAACCCCCAACTGGTTACCGACCGACCAACTGTCGACAAACAAATTGGCTCCAATTTTATTCAAATATTCTTTTGTGTTGTTTCTTCTTAGAACACAGACAAATCAATTGTTCAACGAGAATTCTAGCCAAAATGAACATTGACTGCTTGGTCCGAATGGAGAACGAACCGGAGACACATG
The DNA here is from genome assembly GCA_954870665.1 of Stratiomys singularior. Taxonomy (NCBI): domain Eukaryota; kingdom Metazoa; phylum Arthropoda; class Insecta; order Diptera; family Stratiomyidae; genus Stratiomys; species Stratiomys singularior. Next base: position 2,117,028 of record OX940881.1, on the reverse strand, counting down.
CCGCTGGAATTGAATTTATAATGAAAGCAAAGGCCTTACTGATTTGATTATATAGTAAAACCATCCAGATAGGTTCATATCCAATTCGTTCCTGTTTGCTGAAAGACTTGCATAATAAATCTGGTGTAGCTCTTCGCACTGGACAACTTTTACTTTCTCTTGACATGAATCGAGATCGCCAAAGTTGCTTCACTTCCCGGAATACTCTCATGAATACACTAAAGTGAAATACCACGGATCTGTATACAGACAAGCCGACAATAGACGGAGCTATTCACGTCAATAGACGCAATAGCAACGACCTCTGTCAGCCTACAGAGTTGCCTAGCAGGATGGCCAAGTTCTTGGCTTGCTGGCTGGCAGACTAGATTGTCTTCATACAACCCTTAATTCATAATTATTGCAGAAAGCAGCAAAGCCCATGCATGCGACTTTCACCAGGGCTACGACGCTCGTTCCTGCATGCTTAGTGTTCGCCGTGATCTTTGGCGCGATATTTACGCGTGACTTATCATAAATTCATGCAGAGCACATACTCCTTGGAATCGATCCAATGGAACGCGGCACTGTGTCTGTTCATTGGCTTCGAATATCAACTCATCATTTCTGGTCACCATTTGTACAGCGATGTTCTGCGCTTCATCCACAGTAAATTGATCGAGGCTCCATGTTGGGCGCGAACGACTACAGAATATAAACATTTTGGTATAGAAGACAAGTTTTCAACACAGTGCCGGCTTCCAAGTCGAAATGTTGCATGATACGTACCCAATTCTAAGACTCCTGCCACGAAAGAAAATCTTTTCCCAGAAGCAATCACAGCTTTTCCCACACACATGCTGCGATTGTTTAATGAGCCTTTCCAGTATCGCCTCTCAAGATATTTTCGCGCACATCAAACGTATTGTACGCTATCTTAAGTCATACTCATTTTTGTTCGCGCCGTGCAGCCTGCCCCTGCCTTCTTCCTGCTTGCCTCGCTTGCAGAAAGGTGCTTACACACAACGCACACTAATTAGATTCACGTAATGTAGCATCGGCAGTGGCATCAGCACCAGTAGCACTATTGGATACAGAAATTAAACCACAGCTATGTAATGTGCTATTTTCGCTCTCTGACTAACTACCACTGCCTTTGATTCACAACAAAGCCAAGATTGTTTTTCATTTACTTTAATTAATTGGAAAAAGTACTAAATAAAGTGTTTATAATATGTTGCTTCGCTCGCCTCCGCTTCTTTACACCATGCTGCGATTTCAGGTACTTTCAGGACTTCCTACAACTCAGTTTTCAGGGTGAGGTGCGATCTCTCCAGCTCAGAATTAATGCCGCTACGACTTTCTGGCGACAGGAAAATCGATTTTCCATTCATATCAAATATAAAAACGAAACACTACCAACCAAGTGCCAAATAATGATCCCGTGATTCTGGACAATGCAGATGAGAATTCCAACTTACTATAAATATTCGAGAACGTTCTTCTCGTTTTATGACTGAATGGCGATTGGCGGAAGGCGGAAGTGTGCAGAGCTAACCGAATAAATATATTAGGCCAAAACGAATTGCGATTCCAGCTGCGTACTGAAACTTCTTTGTGGGTGGACAGACAAACTACCAGCAACTTAGAAGTTAATTTCAAGCTCGCAAAAATTGCTGTGTTGCTTGCTTTCTAATTAAAATTGCTAATGAGAGATTTAAGCGCTATCCTTGCTTTGAATGAGTCCATTAAACTTGCAAATGGTTTTTGTAAAACATGCATCTAGCTTTGCGCCCATCCAGAGCCTGATATCCGCACTTCAATTAAGATGTGCACAGACGGGAATATTTTATGTAGTTTGTTCCACACTCCATGGATTATAGTGTGGGATATGTTTGCGTCCGCGTTGAAGATGCTGGAAATGTCAATAAATTATTAAATGCTTTTATGACACCATTTGGAAACTAAACCCATCCATTTGTCTGACTAATTAAGTCCCAAGACTGTGAAAAGGAGCTTATAACAGGGTCTAACGATGAGAATGAGCAGATTAATGGTAAGATTGGGTTCATGGACTTGATAAGTTTCTCTCTTTTCGATTTATTCTCTGTACATATTTATTTTTGCATTTCTTGCTCCACAGTTTCTTTTCTTCTTTTTAAATAAACTCGATTATTAACTGATCAAAGAAAGTCGCATCTAGAAAACGTTACCCTGAAACTCTTGCGATACAATTGATGATAGTAAAAAGCAGTATACCCATAGCTTTGCCTAGAGCAACAGTTGCAGAAACAGTGGCTGTAATGGCACCTATGATGTTAATATATTACCGCCAACACTAGTGGCCGCAGCGATAGTAGTAGTAGTAGAAGTAGTAGTAGTAGTAGTAGCAGTAGTAGTAGTAGCAGTAGTAGTAGTAGTAGTAACACCCATTAAAATAACTGTCGTAATTGTCTGATCAAAATGCAAGTAGAGATATCCTAAAGCAAAATATGCGTTCATTTATGAGCTTATGAGAGTGAGACGATTTGATTCCATCATGAAAATACATGCGTCAGCGGATCTCGTCACGAAGAAATAAAGGAATAACTCAGAGAAGGGATATCCGTTGAAACAGTATAACACAAATATGAAGAACAATTACTTCACTTCCCTTATCCATCTAATTCCATCTGCAACTAGATGAATAAGATGGATTCACAGCCCAAAAAGTTCAACCTCTCACACCTTTTCCTCTATTGAATATACTACACATACTCGCGACGTTCATCTTAGTAATCATTCCAAACACCTAGAATCCAAACCACCACTCATAATTCCATACTGGGGCAATTCAATAGCAACTTTGTTTGTAGCAAGCCAACGTTTAAGTTGTGCTGTTTTGCGAATTTACAAACTCGGTGGCAAGCAGGCAATGCCAGGCCATGTCGTGACAATAATTAGTGCTGATCAAGACGACATAAGGTCTCTGCACGCTTATTCATTTTTCTAAAAGGGAACGCATGGCTACGACTCGATACTATTTTATTAATGACACACTCGTTTCTCTAAGGAGCAGCGCCAGTTGCTGTAGCCGCGCAGCCAATCTTTCATTCTAATTCTTCGCTGCTGCCCCTGCTAAAGATGCTGATGTAGCAGCAGTACACATTGCTCGGGTATTTTGTCATCACTCGTCGCTGAGTCACACATTTCTCGCGGCACATACCATCGGAAACTTCTGATGATGCTGTTTTTGTTGGGCGCAACAACCGGTGTTACCAAATGCTTAGCCACTTCTTTATAACTTTTCCTCGCATCTGAGATGGTTTTCAATCACTCTCAAGCAGGGATCACGAGTAATGTGAAGTAGTATTCCACAGTTACGCTAAAGACTACTGAGGGTCCTTAGTTTTTAGGGTGCTGAGCTCACAGTGAAACCAGGTTGATAAAGCGATTGTTTTCTACCCTGCAGGAGATTTGCTCAAATTTATGAACAATCAGGAATAATAGCACTTTAGAACCCACTTCCGTGGCCAATACCTAACCACCAGCTTATTTAATGTTTTATCGCTTTTTCCGCGATCGAGCGGCTAACATGCAATAGAAAGCAAATAAAATCGGATTTCCTTTGAATTATTTCGCTTTGCCGCAAGAACAAAATTCGCACTTTTAATCAAATCTGCTTTTATTTTAGATAGCAAACATCGCAACGGTGATGCAACTTTTAACTTAAATTTCTAAACGAATGCTCTTTCTTTGATATCCATTTTTCTGTAGCAAGCAGGACACATGATGATGAGCAATGTATAGCACACTGAAGAATCACCATCTTATTGAGTCATTTGATGTTGAATATTACAAATGCGCGGAAAATATTGGCGAGCACTCATCATTTGGACATTGCATTTTCAGACTATCGATGTTTTTTGAAGCATTGTCAACTAAATTTCTTTTCGAATTTTAACACATCCTCCCATTAAATTGACTGTCAATGATTCACATTTCAATAAGTTGACTTGTTGCTTATTGAGATTAGAAGGAATACAAACAAAGCTTCTAAGGAAATGGTGGAAGCGGAATGCTATTGGTAGGAAAGGTGTTTCAATACTGGCACATTTAAATAAACTTGATGGTAGAAAATATGCATGATCGAGCCGAATATGATTTAAATTTGAAGCAAAATTAATTAATATGGAACCGTTTCGTCAAGGAATAAATATCGAATTTAACGTTGCTAAACTACGACGAATGACTATGAATGACGAATGATCGACGAGAATCGAAATGCCACTCTGCGTTTGAGTTTATTTCAATTTTACTTTAGTGCTAACTTTATTAACATTAAAAATAAACTCAAACGCACTTTAGTATTTTTTCATTATTTTTCAACATTAAAATATATGATTTAATACTTATTAGAAACTTGTATTTCTACACAATACCGCCAAAGTTTGATAGCTTAAGTTATTGTTTTAAATGAAGTTATTACTGCAATCAAAAATATATACACGAAACCTGTATGCATCACCCCAATTTTGACGTTTATGTAGTTTTCAATGAATATGAATTTTCGAACAAGTGAATTAATAAATAATGAAAATAGGGTCTAGTCAATAGAGTAGTGAAGGCCGCTCTTGACCACATTTAACGGACTCTCAGCAGCTCAAGGCTTTTGAACGACCATCAAGATCCTCTATCTGCACCAGAATATAGCCTGGAACTTTTTGGCACACTTCGAAGTAGGTCTCCTTTTTTTCTATGCTGAGAAACACCATCAAGACAGAGAAAACACTTGTCGCGATAAAGCCTACTGTTATTCGTTTCCTTTGCACGTAGTGTGCTAAAACAGACGAATGTTTAGTATTTAACACTCGAGCAGACACAAAATCAATCCCAATCAATCCTAAACTAGTCTTTTGTTTGGTCAATGCTTTGAAATGGACTTAAAGAGTGGACCGGTAATATTTTTATGCAAAACTAATAACTAAATTTTTTCATAACTCAGCGCACAACCCTTTTGAATTCCTAGAATTCCTGAACTAGAAAAATTTTCACTTGTTCAAAATTGTCAGTCACAAGTTAGAAATCATCTCAGTATGCTTCCTAGGAAAACTTTCTTAGAACTCACATTCTATAGTTGGATGCATTTCTTTTCCTCAAAGGATCAAACATTGTTCAGACATCAGTTCAAAACTCCAATCTTGCTTGGAAACATGTATTATGTGTAAATGGGAAACCAAATCATTCGTCACCTATTGACAAAGTACTTCGGGCTTCCTCTGTCAGGCGGCCTGCAATATTTAAGCGAGCACAAACATCACAAATACTCACCATATCATAGAAGTGGATGCTCTATTTCATTTCACACAAACATTCGATTTGCTTGCAATAATTATTCACAATCCCATACCGAATCTAGCCGCACATTTATCCAATCGTCACAGGAAAATATTCAATGTTCATTACGCACGATAATTACTTAGACGAGAAAATCGTACGCCACGACGGCCGCAGAAATAAGAGAAAAATTGATTTTATAAGACTTATGTTTTGATTTCTCTTTGTATATATCGAATTGATGTAATATCGAACTCCAATCGACCGATAGTTGTTCATTGAATGTAAATTAGTTGTAGGCGATCTTTTGCCTAAAAATATAATTTCTATTTATAGGGCCTTCATGAGGAATTGATGGACTCGTTTTTCTTTCAAGACTTTCGTCTGTTCAATTTTAACAACAGGGTGTTCTTTTTGTTTCGCTTTCTTTGCCTTTTCAATTTTCACAGCCAGGCTAGAAGCTACATGGATGGATCAGGCCGACATGCAATGTCATGGCATCAATCTTTTCACGTGTTGATTAGCTACATATCTAAGATGGTGGAGGGGTGGAAATATAACGTTGAAAACCAGCAGACTGAAATTCGGACTAGCAGAAAATAATCTGATATGGTGGTTGTTTGCATTAAAGCTGAGAAATTTTATCGGGATTCCAGAAAGCTAATAAATATTGTCCGATTGTAAAAATTTTCGATACTCGACTTTCGATCAAGTATTCAACTCTATTTTTTGTCTTTATATTAAAAAAAACTTAACATCTATATACCTGATAATATGATAGATATTCATGATTGTAATATTCAATCTGCAAAAATCTGCCTTTTCATTAATTTTCATCAGAAAATCCCTTCGCTTACTAATTACTGCGCGTGACATGTAAGGCGAGAAAAAACCACCGAAAACAAGTAAATATTTTAAACCGCTTTCAAATTAGCTTTCAGATGTGAATACGTTAATTTTTATTTCAAAAAGGAAGCGGCTGAATATTAATATTGAATATTGAATTAACACCGAAGAATAATTAAATTAGTTTGTACTTAATTAACGCAATTCACTTAGAAACAAATTTGTTTTTCCAAAACTGAGAAATAACAATTATCATCGATGAAAAGTTGAATACATGCAAACAAAAATATTTCAATGCCAACATAAGACCTTCTATACAGAATATCTTATGAAAAGAGGAACTATCCTGACAGGCATCGTCATTGCCTGCCGTCATTGGGTTTATGGAGTCCACAATAATAGGGTTTTGGCTCATTTTTTCAGTTCAGGTCATAACTTCAAGAATTCCCAACTTGTACGTTATAAATAAAAAAATTTTAAGGTAAAAAAACATATTAGAAAAAATATATATGTATATAATGAAGTAAAGCATTAAAATTGTAATAAAATTAAATTTTAATTGAAAATATTAGAAATAAAAAATACTTAAAATGATTGAGGAAATGAAGTGGTTAGAGAGGGGATTCCTGACTTTATTTTGCGTTATATTTGTTTTCACAAATCCAAAACTCAAACTCTTAGTGACATTCAGTAATCTTAGCTGAATTTGTATCAGGTTTGTAGATGAAATATGAAGATGCCTCAGCAAGGTACTCAACAAAGGATTAATTTTTGCCGAGGATACATCAGTAAGAAAAGTGCACCTTTACGAATTACCAATACTTGGAGGGAATCACGACGCGAGTTTGAGAGTATCCTTCCTTTCATGCAATTACCAAATGCGAATACGCTCTTCTTTACAAGTAAGCACATTTAACCAAATTTGACACTTCCTGTTCCTTGTCCCTTGATCTTCTTCACATGTTCTTCATTTGTAGATTCCTTCATGTGAAATTCTAATCTTATCTAATGCAAACTCATTAAAATTATGCAACATTTTATTTGCAAATAAATTCATGGGCAATATCTAATAAATTAACACACTTTTAGTCATCAGACAATAAAAAAAATTTTATATTTTTTAATGATTTTGCTATCGATTTATCTCGAAAAATTTATTTATCGCAAATTTAGAAAAATTTCTACGCCATTAGTCAGAATATTTTCAATAGCAAAGCGGTTCGGACGACATATTAAGCGTGAGACTCCGATCTTAACTTTCGTATTCCAACCAACATTTCACAAGATGGGAGGCAAGAGGAATACATTACAGTTGAAACCTGACCGGTATAATGGACATATTCACAGTTTTCTTGCATGCGACATATTGCAGACAAAATGAACACACACCATTATGCACGTACTGTATAAAGTAATCAAACATAAAATCTTTGCCAGCCAAATTGTGCCTTACGTCATCCTCATATACCATTGTTCCTTATCGCGCTCCACTCTATAATAAACTTTAATCATTTTTAGCCACGATTTTGCGCTATGACTACTGCTATCTTATCTAGGCTTTTGCTATATATGAAGAATAATTGTGTGTCGTAGGGAAAATAAAAAAAAAAAAAAAAAAATAGGAAGGGAAATACTAAAGCGACAGATTGTACGTAATCGTTGCTTGAGTATGCATTATACGAATATGTTTGCCATAAGCTGTGTTGTGTACTCAAGTACACATGAAAATTTTGCTGTTAGAAACAAAAAGCTACTGTAAATAAGAAAGCAAAAATAAATTGAATACATGTTCTAGACATTGTCACATGCTCAACCCTTTGAGCTGCTCAAGGCTCCGGGAAAATGGAGAAATCGCAATTCTCATAAACAGGATTTGCGTATTCTCTTCAGACGAATGCGGAACCTTCAAATTCAAATGCAACGAGACCAAACATTTTCCATGCTTTTTTCATTTTTGATTTATCATGGTAGATTATATACTCTTACCTAACAATGCAGAATTCTCATGAAATAGGAGACATCAAATAAGAGTCAGCTAAGTATGAAAGTCTTTAAGAAAGGAATCTGCGTTTTTTAATTGTTGAGCTGGTCAAAATCAAAGTTAAAATAAAAATAAATAAAAATAAATAAAGACATCAAGAAAACACTATTCTCCTCTTAAAATTGATTCAACATATAATTATCCATAAAACGATTCATTGAGTTAATACTAAAATTGTCCCGCAGAATGGATTTATCACGGAAGAGCTTTGAATATTCTTAAGTTTTAAAAATTGAATAAATTCCAAAAATAAAAAATCCAAATCCAAATCTACACCATGAATTCGAATTAGACTTAAATGCTAACCTTACTAACATAAATATAAGTAATGTCGAAAAATAATAAATTTAAGAAATATCAAACACGAAACACCAAAATGAATTCAAAAACGACCAAAAAAAGGAATAATTAAATAAAAATAAAATTGAAACGAAAACAAAAAGCAAATTCTATTAGATCGTGTGGTGATACTTGATAATCTGATATAAAATTAATCGATTTAATCCTTTCGACTGCCTTAGCTGATATCTTTGGAGCTTCGGTAGCAGTGGATTACTCCTTAAAAAATAGAGAGTCGAATAATTTGACGATTGTTTGATTAATCAAACAAAACAAAACACTTGCAAGGCGCAATACATCAAATTTATTAAAATTTTCCAAAAACAAAAAAAAAACTGACTCGCTCCGTCTCGCAAATTCATATGGTTAGGTATATCCCCGCAGCCCCATTTTATCCAATCTTGTCGCACCCCGTCATCGAACTGTCGTGACCCCCGCAATAAACTGATTTCAGCAACAGCAGGCAGGCAAACAGGCAGACAGTTTTGCACGTTCCCGAAATAAAATGGCTAAAATGTTGATGTTTTTACAAGAATGCCACAAGTATATTGTTTTGTGTGCCATATATACAGCGCGAATGACACTCACATATCGAGTCCGATGGGTAGTATGGTTGCAAAATTTGCTCGTACAACTGTAAGACAAAGTAATGGAAATGTATTTGTTCGCTTTGGGGTTACTATGCTGGCATCTTGCCTGCATTTTTCTGTGATTTCTGTAGATTTGTAGGGAAGCTAAGTAAGCATTCGCGAACAATCTCTTCGAGTGATGGGAAAAGCTGCCTGTTAACCTTTCAACGTAGAATTACATGAGAAAATGAATTTTTGAAAATTAATAGATTTCATTTCATCGAAACAAATTTCAAATGTATTGAAACAAAACAGCGATTGTAGGCCCAAAAAATTATTCAAACAAAATAGTTTCCCCCGACCATTTCGTTCCCCTTCATCTGCATTTTCAAACATTATTTTTGGGGCGATCTGCTGAACAGTCTCAAGAGCACATGTCAAAAGCGGTATGGGGACCGTTCATTTGACCTTGATTCGCAGATTGTTTTGTTTCATTGCGGCTGCACTTGTAGAAACACCTGTCGCTGTTGACTATTCATGGACATGTAAATGAGTAATAAAATTTTCGAAATAGCAATTGTCAATTTTTGCAGTTCGCCAAAAAATATACAAGAAAGTTTATTAAACAAGAAAAATTAGGGGTGACAATTTAACCAGACCAATGAAAATTCAAAATATCAGAAGCACAATGTGACGCAATGTGGCAGTTTGTATTCGTTGGAAAGCATTGTAATTCACAGACACTCCCTCTCTCCAAACCACTACATATATTCAAGCACAATAGTGCATCATATGGAGGATCTTTAGAGCCAGGATTTTTTGTTTATATTCAATTTCATGCTTAAATTTACAGATCCTATACCCAATTGCAATTGGCCGTTTTAAATGAAAGCTGCTTCTATTCTTAAAACCATACTTCTGGAGAAGAAATCGTTTTCGATGAAGTTCCAAAATACCTTCTGGTGAATTTTTAAGATATAGTCCCGATGTTTTTTGTTTTACTATAAGTCTAACTCATTCCCATCCACATAAGCTCCGGGATAGAGATCTCCCACGTGTTCCTTTTGAATGTTCAAATTTTTTGTTAACTTAGTGAATTGAAAGCATTGTAATGTTAATTTTGTTGTTGTTATGATATATACTTTTTTAAAAAACCCAGAATTTTAGTGAAAAAATAACATCATACGTCAGGATATGAGTTTGTATGAAATTTTAAAACAAGTCTACTCATTATAAGTGTTAACGGTTCAAAGCGCAATCATTTCTGCGTCACATACTTATTGTCGACGCAAGATTGATTTATGACTGCACTAACTGGAAAAGTTCTTGCTTAAAGTTTTACCAACCAGCACACCAGTCATTACAGAGCAATACTTTGTACAAATGACGCATTTAAAATCGGGGAAAGACAAACCTAGGCGATGCAAAACTTGATATACTTGAATACAGATGAGATGCTGAGCTTAAAAAAACTTCTATTTTTTAGGCGTGTTGGAGAATGAAACTTCTCAAAAAATTTTGATATTTAACAAGTCCCCCTTGATAACGTTAACGGAGCAAAGAGACAAATCCACATATCTCCAATTTTCGTTTATTCCATTTGATCATAAATCAAATGCAAATCGCATCGATCGCACAAGAGTTGAGTCTCATGTGAGCTCTGCTCCAAAATCCTCCCCACTTCAACGATTTTGATTGGGATTGATTTTGTCACCGGCGATGAAAAGTGAGTGCGACACGAATACCTCAACTGCAAAACTGCCATTTATGAGAAAGCTCACTCTCAATTTATCGATCGGCACAAGGAGGTTTTCCAGTGAAATTCCCCATGTAGCGAGAGCCATGGAATTTTACCTTTTTATTTATCTACTTCTTTATTCGCCATTTATTCCATATTTTTTCACTTGTCCCAAAGCACAGGGCATAGCTATTAAGGGCAGAACTTCAACAACTACGAAAGTACCAACAGCCGATCGTTGCTTTCTTTGAATCCAAAGACGGAAACTTCTTTCGGCTCGGTATCCGTTCTTTGCCAGAAAGAAAGCAAAAAGCGGCTAAATATGATTAAATGACTAATACATTGAGTAATATCACTGTAAAATTGTGATAATAAAGCAACAAACTCTGCCAAGGTAAAGTGCTACAAAACACACTATTTCGAATTAATTAACTTCCAAACAATTAACAGGTCCACTTGGACCTAGCTGAGCCTTTAGCTTTTATCATTTTTATATGAAGGGATGGATAAATTTTTTCGCATTTTCGCTCGGCTAACATTTTAACACTTCACAAAGGTTTCAAAGTCTCTCTAAGCATTCTATCATGTAATTTTTGAAAACAAATGAACATTTATAGATGTTGGCCTCATTTCAATGACGCAGTGAAAATCTTAGTAGGTTCGCTATCATGGACGTTGCGCGCCCCCCAAAAATGTGTCCGATAGTTGGCCATTGAACTATTGGCCCATCCAGAACAATATATTCCGTTCACAATTGCAAACATTTTTCATTCTCTTTCGTCTAACCGTTGTCTTAAATTTTATGCAGCATAGGCACAAAAGATCGACAAAGTATTTCAGTCAATGATACACCAAAAAATTAACATGATTCAACGTGGATAGTCATCATAATTCCGCTCGTAGCTGGCCATAAGCTTTTTGGGATGATGGCATAACACTTAATGCATACCACTCACTAGCACAACGATCGACGCTAGTGATTATCTACCACCGGAAAAAGAAACTTGCAGATAAAAATGTTGCGCTAACAAATTTGTTACGTTGTCGCCATACTTAGTCGTACACATTTTCGTCTGTACAATTGTTTGCTTACTTTTTCGCTGTATCTCATTCTTTTTGAGACGACTGGCGAACTTTTAACCCGAAAGGAATTAGCCATTTTCCCTATTTTCAGTTTTGTTCACTGTTGCTATCTAGTAAGACTCCTGTACATTTCCTTTGCCACCTCAGCAGCTCGAAACAATTCTTATGGGTTCCTATGTTTGAAAAAATCAGAGCTTCAACAAATAGCAGTGTGCAAAACTTCGACGCCAAGACCGTACAGCATCAGGCACCCGAGGAACGCACACATGGCAAATTGGGAGGAGCCCCTTTTCATCCCTCTTCATTGTATTGTTCGTTTTCAATTGTGCTACCGACACAACTCAAATGCCGATAACGACAGCTCAATCGATAAGATTTTAATGCGGTTTGTGTACTTATGCTGATAAAATTCAACTTTAAATTCCCACTTTTCTATAGACTGGGGGAAACCTCAGTCTTTTTGTTTGCTGTTTTTTTTTTCTCGGGGAAAATTTGAATAGTCTTACTATGATTAAGCAGAAAATTCGTGTCTAGATCACACAGAATTCAAAGCTAAATTGTTCCACAAACACGGGAAAACTTGCTGGTGGCGGCGCAGTAAGATAAGCGTTTCATTATTAAAGTGATTTTTATTAATAAAAATTTGTTTATATATGTCTAGACTACTTATCGCAAGTACATGCTTACATGTTTGATTGATTGATTGATTGGCTGCTTCGATCCTAGCATGTTTACTCCTTCTAACCAATGTACCCAAACCAGTCTCAATTATGCTCCTTTAGCACCCTTATCGTTGCATAATTGTTTTTTTTTTCATAGACAATGTTCGCGCACTTGACCAAACTCATATGAAAGTTCTTATGATAAGACCTCGAAATTCCTATCGCAGCAATAAAGGTGTGATGATACTTAGTGATATTGATGATACATAGTTGTACTATGAAAAAATTAACAACTGTGCTGTTTTTGTACTGTTTTTTTGCTAGTTGTACTAAAATATACTAATTAAAATCATAAAATTCAGATAAAGTCCTAATAGCACAGGTTCGATTTTTAATTTAAAATGGAAAAAAACCACGTTTAAACCAAATGTTCAAAAATTAATTCTAATTAATTAATTCTATTAATAAAATAAATTCATAAATAGAAATCTCGTGTAAATGGGAGTTTATAAAGTTTATCTATACCTTACATGGCAGATGGATTATGATAGATCCTTATCATTCGGCCAGCTGCATGTAAGTAGCGTTAGATTACGCTTATGCTAAAAACCTAGGAACCTAATTATGATTTGCTTTGTAACCGAATCTAAATTAAAAATTACATTATCAGATAGTTTTCCTTGCACAGAAGTCAAAAATAATTGTCAGAAGCGTATTGGAACAAATAGAGCTTATTTCATCGAAACAATCCTTATGAATACATTCGTAATTCTAAGGTTTAAAAATTCGAGCGTTGCAGAAGTTGAGTTGTCACTAGCAAAAAAACGAGTAAACGATAAAATTATTTTAATTTTACTCTCTCCCAGCGGTTTTCAGTGGATCCCGTTAGTTTGTGGTTGAATATTAACATGACTTTCATGACGTTTCGCGATTTATCATGAGCTCGCTAATTTGATTATCTATCGAAAAGTTCGCTTCACAACTTTTAATCATAAATGTGGAGCGCGTTAAGGAATTGTTTGCTTAATCCAATTCTTAGCCATAGAATTCTGCCTTGCTTTGTCTTCATTACTCCCAAGCCGTAAAGGATACAAATCAAGCATAACAGTACGGGTCCCTACTGCTAGAAGCCACACGAGTGCCCCCAATCTAATAGTGTCGCATTCGCTCTATAACATTTGTCCACAAAGCAGCTGCAAATTCCATAGACACTACAAACAAGAGCTCAAACGAAATCATTTTCAAGCCTGCATGATTATGTGAACTCATCCTAATCGCAGTTTTTACTGGGTGCAAATTACTGGATGGGTAATTTTTCGCTTTTAACATTTATAATATTAGCTAACGAATATAATTTAAAAAAAAAAAACAAGGCAACCCATTGCAAATACGTTATTTCTTGCTCAATTGTGTATTGACCAAGCAACAACTCTGCGCAAAAGTCCATGGCGCAAGGACTAACCGCCGAAAACGGGGCAACGTCACATTCGCAGCGATTGCGCATACTGCAGCAGACCTTGAATTTTCCAGATAGATATCACGTCCGTTTGCTTTTACGCAAAGCCGTGTGAAACGATCCATTGTGTTTTAAGTGTCTTGTCGCTATCAATCGCACAACCACCATGAATTTCCGCTGGAAACAAGATAAACATCGAAAATTCTGACGTCACGCCTAGCAACGGGGAACAGCTCAATTATGAATCATATTTCAGGTTGAACGTCGATTACCCAGAAATGACGAGCTATATCGTTACCCAACTTTTTAGAATTCTAGGTTATCTCTCCCACACAATCGTTATCCTTATATTTCGCGTTTATTCCGCTTTGCCTTCATTCAAATTCCAAGCCGTTCACAAAAAAACATTCGAAAATTTATATTAGTTATTGCATTGTGCATTGTGGGATTGCGCATGACATGCCAACGAAAATCCAGGGCAAATCTACCTCGACTTCAGTCACATTTCGCCTTTAGCGCCTCCGAGGCAACGGTCTCGTCTTTCTAACCCCAAATTAACAATTCCATTTTCGACGTGCAACGTCGAGAATGAAACAATGAAACAGGCATCTGTTCATCGTTGCAACACTAGAATCCCTCAACTCTACATTTCCGTACTACCCCACCCGGCCCACCTCTCCTCTCTTAATCTATCAATTCGCAATTGATGCGCATTCAGCGATGCAGCAATTTTCACGCCTAACGTTCATCCCGTGATATCCAGTCCACAATTTACCGGCACACAATTTAGCAATCGCCTCTTCTGATCCGTTCCGAATTCACGATCGACGCTGTCCCGACCACCATTCTGATTCCGATTTTTGACAATTCTACACGACCCTGCCCGCTCGGCTCGCCCGAATCCCTACGATCTCGGCAATTTGAAACTCGCCCAGCTCGAAAAATAACCGCAATGCGGCAAACTTCGAGAAAAAACGAAGACGTCGTCCGACTGTCGACACTCGACGACAGGTAACGATTGGTGAATGGGGAAAACAAAATCTAATGCACAGCCATTTTGAGGAAAAGCTACAAAGTGTGCGCGAGCGTCGAGCCGTCATATTCCCAGGACATATGCTCAATTCGCCAGAAACTCGGCCGCTTTCTCCCATCCTAAATTGCCCAGTTCTTCATGCAAAATCCCAACTGGAATTCCCGTTCGAATCGGGCAGCCATGTCATGGCCAGTCATCGCCGTTCCACTTCGCATTTCATTTCAGTAAAAACCCGCTCCACCGCCGCCTTGCACATGCAACCACCCATCCCTTCCTTCTTCCTTGCCCAGATCAACCTTATTTAGCACATTTGATGCGCTTTTATTTCGGCTATGTATTTCCACCAACAACGGCCAATTCGACAAAAACCATCGCAAATTCACGCCTCGTCCCAGCGAAATCGATCGATTCCGTCAACTAACCAACACACCGCCAGCACACACAACTGCCAAATGAGTGCCAGGGAAGCCCCAAATCACATCAAACCCCAGAAAATTCCAACAAATCCTCAACAATATTTACCATTTTCGCTGCTAAATCCGCTTCCGATACGCTCTACTTGCAGTTCACTACTCGATGGTCCGCTTCGGCAGGATCCCAACGCACTATCACCAATTCTGCCCGGTCTCAACACCACGACGACAGAACTCCAAATTCCAACTCCTGGAACGTCTCAATCTACTGTTCAGCACAACTCGGTTTCGGCGACGATACAACCGCGGCACACTCAAAACGCCAGTAAACTACACTCGATTGTGCGGAAGTCGGATTTCACGAACAGCTCGCAAGTTCTACTTTTTCTATTTCAATTAAGTTCTCGTCTACAAAACACTCGCTCTTCCAAAGCCGCGTATACTAACTCCGCCGAGATCGACTGTTCAATTGCAACTGAACTTTCTCAGCTACGTAGCCAGCCTCGTCGCACGAAGAATGACACCACAAAACGGAAACGTCGACAACGTGCACACCACTGCCGCAAACTAGGCCACACTACCGCAACTTGCCTCGGTGTGCGAGTCCACTCTGTGTACCGACGAGTGACATTCTCATCGTTGCGTTCAACAGCACAACGCTTTTCAGGGGACAGCCGCAGCGGACACGCGCGTACCGGCTCTTATCCGTCTCCGGCGCGAACAGCACTACGGCCCCGCCACTGAAAACGACGCACGCTAGTGCACGACCAGCGCCGGACCCAGCCGAACCGAGCTTCATCTTGCGATAAGCTCTTGTCGCAGTGCACTCTTTTTGCTCGGTCACGAGCTTTCAATGTTCCGCGCTCCTTCTGAGGCCCGTTGTCGCAGTCCCCGCGAGCTGTAAATCCGTCTTTCTGTCTTCATTGCGATCCGGTCGTGCCAGAATGCGTTGAATGTTGCAGCCATCGTCGTCGCGCCGAGACGCTTGAGGCGCGATACGGAATTCCAATTGGAATCGCTGCTGCCATGCGATTTCTGCCACATTATGATGACGGCACATTAGCCGACCGGCCCCTGCGGCAAAGGCAAGGGCGTCGGCAGCTGTTAGAATTTGAAAAGCCTTGCAGCCGGCTAGCAAATCGGTTAGACTTGGGCTCCGAGTGTGATGTTTGACGCTTTGGCGTGCCGATCGCTGCATTGTTGACCCCACTGCGGTGGGTGCGGTCGTGCATTGAGCCTTATTTTTGCGCATTTCACTTTGCGCTCTTCCTCAGCGACCTTTTTCTATGGTTTCCACCGCTTGCTAGGCTTCTTTGAGCTTTCTTGATGCTCCACAATAACCGCCAAAGGGAGTTTGCGCGCTGATTGGCTGCCACGCACCTGCAATGCGTCAGCTTTCGAGTTTCTTGGTAGCATGGCGGGTAGAAAGCTCCGGCACCAGTTCTCGTTTTGTGGCTGTTAGCCTCCATCTGCGCTTCCACCTTCCTCTGTGCTCAATGGCCCCTGTGTATTAAATGGGGTGGCACGCGGGAGTTGCACACCTTGCAGGATTGCCTCGGCTCGCCGATGTTGCTGCTGATAGCGCAGAACGTTCGTTCCACGTAGTGGCGCACTTCGCAGCACCGCAACCCCGACCTGACCCCACGTCGCCACCACCTATCCGTCTGACGTGCAATCCACAACCACTTGTCGAATGGAACCTACTTTTACTTCACACTTGAAGGATAACTCCTGACTCTGATCCCAAAGCCACTTTCGACAATTCCGTGCAGAGTTCGGGCTCGTCCTGGAATTATGTCTTGCCAGGCGGGGTTGGCATCTAGCCTCAACCCTTGCACACCCTTGGCTACTTCCTGGGCTGGCATTCGATACAATACGTCTCTAGAATGAATGACCTGGTGCTGATGGTATTGTGATTCAAGCGGAAAATCCTTCAGGAAGAAACTGAACCCTTCGATTTAGCTGCCAGCGATGTTTCACGTTTGGCTGGCAAACATCATTGCCCATCATTTTAATGTAGATCCGGTTTAATCGCCGCATTAGGTCCGCCCGGTCCGGCGTCTTGTCAGATAAGAAAGCCATTCAAGCGAGTATTGTCGTGCAAAGGTGAAAAAGAGTTGATTTCTGACATAAAAGGCCGAAAGGGCAGAAAATCAACTTTTACCTCCCGCCGCTATCGATAAAGATGGATCTAATAAAGTTATTTCGCATTTCGCAAGTACCATCACAAATGAATGCAATCATTGGTTTTTTATGAAGGTAAAGATTTCCCTTCCTGGAAATGTGAAATATCTGTGTGCAAAGTAATTTCCATGATTTGTTCAACCCAAATGGCTATTCAAATCCGCATAATTGTTGATTCCAATCAATTTCTGTAGAAATTGATTGAAATCAACAATTGCATCGTGGCATCAGATGTCAGTCGCATCGTGGCATCAGATGAAATCAACCCAGCGCATAAAATGGTGAACAAGTAAAGATTGAGTGTGTTGCTCCCAACAGAGTGTCTGGAAATTGGAAAAGAATCATTTCGCGATGAACAGCACGCTTAAGATTTTCCAGTGAGAAAGAAAGCGGCACGTCAATGAACTTGTAAGTGCACTAACGACTATTGCGGGGAGCAACAAATTTCTATGATGAACAGCAGTTAATCCTCCTCTATCGGCGGATTGGACACAATCATAAGGGTTCAACCATTAGAACCTTCAAGAACCAACAGTTTTCGTGGAAGGTTTAGTAGCAGAGACGGTTCCGGCCAAGCATGGCACTCATGATCATACCCAATAAGAACTGCCCCCTTTGAAATACACCCTCTTCTCTGTAAATATGAAACAAATAATTAAGTTTCTGACTATGAATTTCATAGTTTGTTGTTTTCTTTGAAGCTCTCATAAACTACTTCTGACGATAGCTGACAAATCTATGAATGTTGTATTCGCTTGCCGCGGACCCCGATGTATGATTGCTGGCACTGAATTCCCTACCCCCATGGCTGCTGTAGTTCACGGGATTATCCTTGTGTTTTAATATTATGCATGACTTTATCATGTCGTACTCGAGCCATTCGCCCCGAGAAAGGCAAGTTACCAACAATGTGGAGTGGAAAGCAACTGCCCAAAGAACTCACGTTTAATGGATATTATGAGAGTGTCATTCACTCGCAAACGTGAGGTAATATAAATGTAACAAGGCTTCATTAGTCCCTAGACAAAACTCTTGCCATTCCACTTACTAGCTAGCTCTCTAGTTGTTCTCCGTCGAATTCTATCTTTTACGACCGCATTTCATATGCCTTTAGTCGCGCCCCATCCGTCTCATTCTCTGCAGCTAGTCAGGATTATTCTTTCATTTTGGCGTATTTACGGTTGGATAAGCCTGTTGTTGTGTGTACTACATAACCTTGCAAACTTCAGACGCAAGACCACATTATCCATCCACCTTTGTAGCAACTCATAATTGTGGAGCTAGCTGTGCCGAACATACGTTGATGCTTGTTTGGAATCGATGCTGAATGGGCGAGTTGGGGGGTTGGCAGATGGAACAGATAGGGGAGAACTTGCCAGAGCCAGAGCCAGAGCCACCCTTTTTCCCGCGAGGGAAGCTTAACAGTGTCGACCTTAAACAGATTAGTGTTATTCAGCAACAAGTACTGGTAGTAACGCATGCGCCTCGCTGCATAAATTGGCGCAATCAGGCGAGTCCCTTGCGAAAAAGCTTATGAGCTTCCTTCTGCATCCTTATGCATTTGAATTACGACTCCCTTGTACTATTTTTTTATTACCGTTGGAATGTCTCCAGCATACATTCGAATGTGAAAATGTCCCCACCCGTCTCAGGATTGCTTAACATTTTGGCCCGAAAAGTTTCATAATTTCAATGAAAGCTTTCATCAGTGTTCAAGTTTATTGAAAATTGAAACACGTACCTCTTGATGCCATCTATTTTCATATTGCGACTGAATGGATTTCTCTTGCTCCAGGCGAATTACATGTTCGGAACGGTTCAGGTGTTCCTGGTTTGCATTGAATAAGCTTCTTACGGTAACGCTGTTTCGCTTGATTGTGAGAAGAGCCAATTTGCTCCTGGATTTTATCGCTAACTAGGCCGTTCCCATTTTTCCGTATGAATAAATTCTGCTTATCAAAGAAATAAAACCCTTTAGTGTTGTTTCCTTAGGTTGATGCAATTTTACACGTTAACTACGAGTTTGTAGCTGGCAATGTCCAGTAAGATTGACTTGCTCACGGAAATCCAGACTTGTTGGGACTTCTTTGCCTAAATTTAACATAAATTTCCTTTGATTTATGATAGTATATACAATGGTTGATGTGTACTCGTGTACTTATACTTATTTACTTATCCCATATGTGCATACTACCCTGATTTTTCTCTTCTTTCTTATTCTTTGTTCTGATTTTGGTAAGTTCTTGGTGAGGTTAGTACTTCTAATTCACCATAAGAATCTGGCGACTCTTCACAAGACTCTGATTTTAGACAACCAAAAAAGTAATGTTATAATTAAAAAGTCGTCATAAATATTGGGGAATCAAAACAATAGAGTTTGTTTGAATTACCAGCAATTTTGTACATAACCTCTTAAAAACTCATTGCAAAAATTTTTGAAAGCCTAAATTTCGCTCTATGTAATCAATGCCCTGACTCTTCCAAAAAACCTCTAATATAGTCGTCACCTTCCTACTCTCTTGAAATTTCTTGCTCCTGAGCTTTTGCTTAGGCTAACGTAGATGCAGATGAATGCTTGATCTTGGGGATAGGACAGGTGTTCGTGAAGTTCGAATCATAGACGAAAAATGTGTTTGTTTGATCTAGTTATCTTCTAGATTGTCCTTTGAAATCTTAACTTGTTTCTACCTTTGCTCCTCAAGTGACATTATCGACGTCCAGCGGACAGAAAACTTTTCTAATACGCAGATACGATTAATGCTTCCATGTAAGATCCCTGGAACGTCAGATGAATGCCTTCTGATCACTCTCCAATCTACCAAAGTCAGATTTAAACTAGTGCGGAACGTGCTGATTTGGAAGAGGAATTGGAGTTTCGTCCAGTATGAATGCTAGAAAAGTGCTCAAAAAACTCATGCGGAAAAAATCGCCGACGCGCAGTTATACCACTTCAGATTTGTCTCTAAAGCAGTATGACTTCCGAGCAGCTTGCCGCCTTCTAGCAGAGAAGCACCATGGAAGTCGAGAGACAAGCCTGCTCTAGAACATAGAGGAACCCAGTTTAAGAATTGTCGTTACATCGGTAACTCAAACATCTCACATGATAGAGAACCGATTTTGAGCCGCCAGAAAAGACCATCAGTATTGGAGAAATCCTGGTCAGATGGAAACTAGCAGTGGAATACCCAGTCGTGAGTAAATCAGGCTGAGAAGGTTGTAGGTGAAAGGAGGCCCATCTCTTCAAGGGATCTATTTCTGTCTTCATGCTATTCTATGCGCTAAAACACTTTGAATTTCGATCCGCACACTCATGGGACGCCTCTGGGTCAGTGGTGTTGTTCAATGCAGGGCTGATAACTACTCCATATCTCAATTGGAGAGCTTTCTCCTTAAACTATAATCTGAGTGCCCCTCGGAAAGGTTGACGGCAACCTATAAATAAGTTTCATCCACTGCACTTATATATTATCTAAATTCAGTCAGAACTTAGTGATTGATGTTCATCTCTCTACTCCAGATGTAAGCTATGATTATCAATGTTCATATAGCAATTTCTATTAGAATCAATCAAACAACTTCTTTTTTACTAGTGCTTTAACCTTAAATAGTAAAAAATAAACAGTAGGTGCTTTGGAGCCACTTAATATTATTTAATTATAGTAATATTTGTCTGAGCGTCAGCTCATTGAAACGCGTTAGCCAATAAGTCTACGATCTAACTAGAAAAAAACCAATTACTTTTACAAAATCGACTTTGTTCGTCAATGTACTCTCCATCACGATTTGCACATTAATTCCAATATTTTTTGACCTTAAGATTTTGACTTTAAGATGTAGCTGTTTGACAGACGGTTCATCATTGAATCAAACTCCGTTTCGAAATCACTTTTACACAGGAGCATTTTTTGATTCAGTTAGCTACAAAATACAATGCATGTTAGTCATGCTAAATAGACTAACTATATTTAGAAAGAAAGTTGAAAAGAGCTCAAGCTGGTTTCGAACACACAAATCTAAAACTGAGTTAGCTTAGCAATGGTATAAGTCACTCACAACTGGTAAGTGAGAATGGATAAGTTGATCTGCCAAAGCTTCTAGACTAACTGTAGATGAATTTAAACTGTATGAATAGCTAGCTCGGCACACAATCCATGAGACACGGGAACGAATCAAGCCCGTGAAAGAGATGTTTTATTCGGTTGAATAAACGGCTACTGGGTACCGAAAAAATGTGTTAGGCGCGTAGTGAGGTGGACGAAACTAGAGATACTCAATGTACCCTCGTTTAAGCCCGTTCGGACTTTGTCGGCCCGAGTGACAACGGCCAACCCTCAGGTTTTGACAACTCAAAACGTAATTTTATCGGTCTAAGTAATCCGTTCACATGCTCCCTCGGAAGAATCGTTCAGGAATATTTCCTCACCAGAAAACCATGTCGCAAATTGGCTATACAACTATCTAATTCCTTTTCTTTCAATCCTTCTTTGTGCTGCGAAATAGTGTTTATCATTTTTATGGATACTACTCTCTTTTTCCGGCATTATTCTCTACATGGCCAACATTTTGCCCATTTTCATATCACGCAAAGTATGTTCAACAGAACAAGCGTGTCCTTGAAAGTGCATATGGTCATAAACGTGTCATAGCTTCGATAAAATATGCTTTCTTATCATGTTTTGTTTACATCATCACTAGTTATCACATTATTTGGGCAACATTTTTCGCATTTCCACGGCTAAATATACTCACAATCGAATTTCTCAACTGCTTTCCTCTATTGTTGTCCTCATAGTTATCTTTATATACGAGTACATACGAATACCCGATCATTAAACAACTCATATCAATAAAGAACAATAAAATGTGGAAAAAACATAACACCAATAATGAAGGCAATTAATTATAAACTTATAAAAGTCACAAGTAATGTCGCTTATCTTTTAAGTGTTGGAGAAAATGATAAGGCTCGCACTGCCGGGAATCCTTATCAGCCCAAGATCATTTACGATAAATACTTTGAGTGGCTGTTAATTGATATTTCGCATTTTGTATTGCACATAGGTGGGTGGTGCACAATGTGGGTCTACCCATTAATACCACAGATTCAATAGTTAAAATTGGAAAGTAAATTAAGGATGCATTTCAGTGAGGCTGTGAATCAGTCGTTGCTCATTGAATTGAGGCATTTCATGATTTACGTTCCCGATTATGTAAATTTCAAACAATGGCGGCTACGCCAAACCTTCGAAAATCGAATTTTGATGGAGCTTTATTCCTGATTTGAAGTTCAAAAAGTTTTCGGTTGTGGTAGAATCTTTGCGAACGCTTATAGCGCCTTGCGAAGGAATGTGTTGCGATCAATTATCTGCAATAATTGCCTTTTAAGCAACACTGGACTCCATCAATGAGCGATTCTTAGGGTCGTGGAGGGCTGAAAATTAAGCAGCAACTTGTACAATTACACTTATCACTCGAATGAAGCTCGCTATAAGGTAATTACAAAACACGCAATTCATGTTGGTTTCGATGGAGCAGAGTGGAAAATAAATAGGAATAAATTTTTTCCTTCTCCCTCCAGGCGTTTTTGAAATTAATTAGCCTAACTAGAATGTATCAAGGGACATATTCATACGTTTTTATAGGTTTTTTTTTTTTGGGCGAGGCTCAGGTTATACACAATAGGGTAGAATATAATATTAGTTAATTGAAAAAAAAAATGTTGGTCACTTTGTGGTCAGGGAAATATTTTGCGTTTTAGTAATGTGTTAACACATAAAATTACCCGCATTGTTACCACTTTGGCTTTATTATCCAAGTAGTCATTTCAATACGAACATTTCATCAATATTTTGATGAAATCTCGCAGATTGCTAAATATCACCACCCCTGGCCATCATCTCATAGTAGAAGAAATACTAACGAAAGTTGGCTGATATACCTAAGTACGATATACATTGTACTAGGAGCATACTCTCATTCATATTATTTTTGTGGCACTTCTCCTCTTTCGGAAAGGAATTTAACGCATTTAACAATATTTCATGATTTGGAATTTTTCAGAAAATTCATAGAAGATGGTCTTAGCTGTGACTAATAAATCATGAAATAAATTTGTTGAGAATAAGATAAATCGTTAGTAATTAACTTGTGAATTTGAATACCAGGTGCAACGACAGGGTACAGGATCAATAATTGAAAGTGTGGGCTGAAACTGGTTAAAAAATAATATGCAATTTATGTTACATCGCCTCGTTTTTCATAAGATCTATTCAAGCTATCCCTGATATTTCATCTTAAACTTTTGGTGGATATGATAACGGGTTTGCAATTTTTTCGAACTCCATCCGTGTATGGTAATTTCCCCCGCGACTCAGCCCTTTTCAGGTCATGTGTGCATGAGTCTAAGTGAGGACTTGCTGGCTTTGATGAAGCAAGCCCCAGTCCGATAAATCTTGCATTTTAGATCGGAATCAGGATGTTCCATTTTCTTGCATTAGCAACAATGTGATTAATGAACAAATAGGTGCAATTATTGTAAGAGGTTTGTCTAGACAAAGATTGATTGGGATGCGAATGGGTTATCATATTTTTGATTGTTCTTCAGCGTCAAATATGGTGGAAAACATAGGTCAGCATTGGTCTATAACTTCCCGAATATGGTTTATTTTTTACAAAGCCCTCGCTCCGCGGTCTCCAAGTAATGCATTTTTATTTCCTTCTCTCTTCCCTAGTAAAAAGAACAGAAAATACTAACAACTATAAAAATAATCCATATGAATCTTAAAATAATCTTTTTCGATGGCTTCTTGGCTTCTTCGCTTTGAATGGTTGAAAGGGTGAATGCGTTACGCTCAGTCCATTTCAATTAAGATGGACTCGTTGATAAGTGGTTGATAATGTGGTTCCAATCAAATCATTTTATTCTAAAACTTTTGTCGTGATATATGTATACCTAACCACTGCTTATCTTTCTCACTGTCGCTCAAGCGACAGAATATCCTCGAGATCCTTTCAATTTCGTTTCTCCAGAAAATCATTTGACAAGCTTCATTGCCCCAATAACTAAATCCTCCTGAATGGTGCACTTTGTCATCACACAGCTATTATGACGATTGTTAACCTGTGGCCCTCACCTTGAAATATATTCCACCTTGTGTCAATAACACTCCAATTTTCGTCAACCCATCGCATAGGCTGAATGAAAAATAAAAGAAATACTTCACTCCCGAAACAAGTCCAGTCCATTACATCGTTCATACATAATTTATTGCAAAGAAGCAAAAACAAAACTGTTCAGTAATTTATTCACAAGGATACTCGTCCTTTGGACTATCGATTTAATAAAATTTTCAATATAAAAAGAAAACGACAAAAACAAAGTATTCTATTGCAAGCGGAACTCGTTGAAGAACTCATAATTTGTAAGAGGGACGTGAAGGGACTAGGAAGCAAAATTTCTTACAATATTAAAGCTCTTTCTTCGTGAGAGTTGCAATCGGATTGAGAATATCATCCTCACGTGAAAGAAACATTTGCGTGGATTATGTTTTGCATATGATAGTGAAGACTTATGTATATGATAAACACTCGCATAGTTATCGATTATGTGGCTCAAATATAGCCCTCGTATACCTCGGTTCAAACCAACGAGTGTCCAGCGCGCCACCACAATGTAAGCACACACAAGAACATTTCGAACAAACTACCCATGTATAAATAAATAAATAAATAATAAAATTTCATTTGTGTCGGTAATTTTTCGCATTATTTCTCTTTTCAAATCAAATCGAAAAAAATCAAATATAAATCGACTTACTATATAACTATCTCTGTCTTCAAGAAGCCGCCCGGCAATGTTACCACTGATTCTGCTTACGCTACGATCGGAAGAATGATACTTACAAAACCTCAACCTGTAAATAAAGGATAACATGGGGGATGCATGATCAGCAAGTGAATTAAACTGCATGCTGATATGTAGTGCACATTGGTACGTAAGACTTTTAATTCAGAATCTGGAGCGAAACTAGAAATACTTGTGAATTCCATTAAGATAAACGGCGTCTGATAGATAAACCGATTTCATCAACAAATTTATATCGAAAAACAACCTATTGTAATCGATATTGCTTGTTTGCGAACTATTGATAAAATGGTATTGAATAAGGGATTGAAAGATCCACGAGATTTATTAGTAGAATATTGAATTCTAAGAAACGGAAGCACTAAATGTAACTCACAGTTTGCATCCCAGTACCACTCACTTTCTAATACTCTTTCCATGCCAGGAAATTAGGTTAATAACATCAACGTCCTTTGACACCATATGCATTGAAAGCATTCTAATATTGGGGAGCCACACATTGGATGGCGGAAATTTCATTCCATGTAGCCGAAAGTATATACAAAACGATTTTCTCGATTGATCATTTTCTCGGCACTTCAACACTTGCAGATGGATTGCTCCTTGTTTTGTGGGCCATCGTTTATAATGCATTTTGCGTGGACTTGAAGTTCAAGGATTGCCACTGCTGAGTGCCCACTTTGAAATTTATCTACAAAAGGCAATCATTAGACGAGATAAGATGAGAACAGGTGTACAAACCACTCGTAATAAAGCTGATTGCAATGAATTTCCCTGGTCAGTTATCACTTCGTCCCTCATATAAGATACCATTGGATACTTGTGCGTATGTTTGTTGGTTGCCAACAACATGCATGCTGCGTTACCGGTGAACTATTCTATATGTCTATCGATTTTTCCGTTCCTTATATTTATGTACTCATTTATCTATGTTTATCTAAAGCTTAGAAAAGTGTACGTTTTCTTGCCGAGATACGAATATGTACTTTGGATGGAATTCGACCGATGGCGGCGGTTTATTTAATAGCATCCAAGTCGACATAAGCCGATTAGAGCATGAAATGCTTTTGGAAACGTGATGGGCATCGGGGACAACAAAAAGGACAACATGTCTTCGGGTTTTATGAGCGTGACACCAGTGTGCAAGTGTTAACAGAAAAATTGCATTCAATTTATTATTTATGCATGGGTGCTGGTCAAGACACGCAAAGTACATCGTTGAATGAGGCTCGTGAAAAAAACCTGCAACATATTAACATATATATGTATGAAATCGTTTCAGACATAATGTAATATTGATTCCTGCACTCACCAGAACATTACACCAAACATTTAACTATGTTATTATATGAGTTGAGCGTAACGCGAGCTAAGGGTCCTATTTTGAAATATATTTCGAGATGATCGAAGGAGTTAGAGATTTTCGGGGAAACTCTTACGCAGGAAAACTCCTTGCGCAATTTTGATTGAAAGTTTGAAAATATTATTTTCGCACTGTTTGTGCATTGTTACCCATTTGGCCTGCAATAAGCCTTTAGATTTTTGTAATTAAGATTTTGTAATTTAGATTTTTATTTTGTAATTAGATTTAACTTGCAATGAGATCATTTTATCAATACTGTTCATACCATCCTTGCTGAGTGCTGATATAACATTATTCAGTTTATAAACTATGCTTGGACACTTGGGTTATAGCAGTTGAATGGGTTTGAGATCTAGATAGTTAGGCGATTGACGATTCGATTGACACGATTTGCTTGCGAATTGCTTGACATTTTCTTCCTGATTGTAATTGTGCAGTATGCTTAGATAATAGGAAGTTGATTCGACGTTGATTTGCGTCCGAGCTTTAATTGGACACCTGCTTCAAGAAAATCGGAAGAGTTTTGGTGATTTTAAGGGCTAGATTCGCGGGTTTATGGGTGAAAAATTTCCAAAATATGATTGTGGTACTTATCCACCTGATGTGCAGTACCATTTGACCATAAATAGTTGATTGGACGTTACCGGAACTCATCACATAGTTTCAAATTTGCAATTGAAGTGTAGCTTATTAATCATCGTCTCAACCTTAATTAATTGGTTGGACACTATCATAGGTCGCCACTTCATCTCTAACGTGCCTTTCTAAGGTAAGGTCAGCATTCATCCCTCGCTGTCGGATGTTAAATGAACTAGATTTAGTTTCAAAATTTGAAGAATTAACGAGCTCATCCTACCGAATCTCGTTCAAACATATTTAAGATTTTTCTCACTTTGGTCAAACTCGCTGGTTGCATTAATTCACGCTTGCAGTCGCATTTCATTGAAGCTCAGCAGAAAAAAAAACCATGACAAATCATTGCTACATTAAAAGCTATACCCTTGTCATAGTAATATGTCATCGAGCGAACATATTGGATTCCTTTACAGTTGGTTAACGCTGCGACACTTTAAACGTTAATGCAGTTTATTTTTGCTTATATAAAACTGGCAGCGTTTCCATCCCCTAGCCAGCACTAATTCTATTTAGAAGAATGTGAAAGTCTGCGTCAATGAGACAATTGCTAATATCCTTGTCGTGCATTGCAAGTTTGCTTACCCTGCACATTTGTTGAGTCGCAACATTACGAAAACATTGGCCTGTCTGTTGGCCACCCGCAACGAGCATGCAAAACAAATCGATGGGATAGCAATGGCGATGGCTGTAGCACAAACGACAAAGAAATCGCATTGCAGCAAAGATGCGGCTAAAGTGCTTATGACAAAAGGCGTCGTCCATCGACAAGGGCTGAGACGCGCCGGGGATGGCTTCACCCATGCAAAGTGTTGCATTTTCAGCCGGAACGCGGAAGACGATAGCAGGGTGTGAACGACAAAGAATGGCAAAGGGTGAAAGCAACAAATGTCTCGACGCCATTCAACAGTTGTCTGCATGCAGCCAGCCTCAGGTAACCCAACTATTCAGCCACCCCATACTGCTGCTGCAGTGCAGCATGATTGGGCAGGCTGTTGTTCAAACCAGCACTTGTACTGATGAATCGATAAGTTAGCCGCACGAATAATCAAGAGCCGCAACCGCTGACACCACGCCAACATTAAAATCGAAAGAATTCAACCAGGATTTGGTACCGGAGTGGAATTAGGATGGTGAATGGAACGTGAAAGCCTCAAATTGATATTGAAAAGTAGCTGGGAACTATTTGCGCTGACATTCATTCAGAGCGCAGGGTTCGAGTTTACTGCTATTTGATACATCCCTTTTCATAACATGGAAAAATTCCAACAAACATTTTAAGGATAGTGGCAAAGGGGAAAAGTTTAGAAAATGTTTTGCTATAAATACTAACTTTTGCTGGAGTTTGAAACTATTGAAACTTTTAATTCTACACCAGGGATATAAGAACTACCACCGTTCATTTGCTTTGATGTAACAATTATGCCATTAACAGTTAAGTTTAATAAGTTGTTTAGGTATTATTAGTGTCAATTCTGACACAGGTTACCAAATTTGCAGTTAGGAAAATTCTGAACTCAAACAACAGCTGTAAAAAGGACATGACCTTTATTCTTGAAGACGCACGATAAAAGACTAGACAAATGGATTAGTGGTGTTCCTATTTATATTTAAGAATGTGAAGAAGCCACAGGTAGTCTATAAGTGCGAGGAGATCATTGCCGAGGATAAGGAAAATGCGAAAGGAAAATGATGGATCTATGATGAGCTCTAAATGCAGGATTGAAGGTGCAAAACAAGCGCACATGACAAGAGCTACTCAAAGCCGACATATGAAGCAACGCAACAGATTATTACTGACTGTTTTTATTCTCGCTTCTATAGCCACAGACCTTAACGCCTTGACAAATCATCGTAGACCACTTCATCATAACTTATCGTCTAGCCGATCTTCTACATCAGAGAAAAAATTCGGAATACATCCAAACAAATCAGTTATTGCCAATCGGTTCGCAAGAACCCGTACGAAAAGAATGCAAAATGGTAAAATCGACTTGTTTTGTCGCACGTAATATTTCCAAGGAAATTAGGGAAGCTTGAAAGCAACATATATGCAAATGTTTATATGGAAAAGTTTACATCAAGTAATCTCCAGCAGGCTAGCTATGGCAATCACCTGTTACATCATTGATTTTTGTTGTTTCTAGTTTCCAGTGAGAAAGAAAAAAAAAACACATACCACTAGTTGGCTTTAAAAAGAAATAAATGCAGTATAAATCATGGTAATAACCCGTAAAAACAAATTTCAAAAACTACTGAGATCCAAACCTTGTTTCGCATTGCAAAGAGAAGAACGCATGAAAACAAAAAGCTACAATCTTGGCGGGTTAATGCAGATAGTTTAGCGATTTATACTTCCTATTATTCTTGGCGTTCACTGTTATTATGGTCAAACGTTGGTCTTATTGTCCTTATATATAGATCAATGGAGCCTAGGTTTTCCATGTCTACTTCGCAAACGTCGAAATGAAAGAAATACTCATGGGATCTTTATCGCAGATAACGTCAAACTTCAAGAAACTGTCGTTGTAGTTTGGAGTCGGTATACTTTTTTTCATTAGTAATTCATCCTGGACTTACAGTTAACGTGATTAAATTTGGTCTTTCACTTTGGCAATTTTCCGACAAACGGTAGCGTACAATTGACAGAACATGAAAAATGGAAACTTTTTTCTAAGATCATTCTGCGTACTTAATTACACTCAAATTCTTGCCTTCGCCACACGTTTCACAAAAACAAAACGATCACTTCACAACCATCCATAATGCAAACTTATAAGAATGTTTATTGATTTGTAGAATCCTTTAGTATTCAGCGAAGCTCTTGAATGAATTCCGATTTGAAAAACAGGGGAAATACCAGCGAGTTGTACATTTACTCACTTTTTATATGGATGAGATCATAACAATCCTGATAAGAGGCCTGTTCAAAAATATTCATGAACTAAGGCAATAACCAAAATTTATTATATTTAGAGGTTACTTGTCAGTGTTTCGTACAAAGCTCAATGCCCTTATTTATTGCGTCGAGGTTTGCACTTCTTCTAACAATACCATTAATATTTGGGCCGCGGTGGACAAAGAAATGCAAACGCGGTTCCAGGTTGGGTGAATAAACGGAATCAGGCCAGCCTGCCTGATGAGCTGGATGTTTCGGACATGGAAAAAGGTTCGGGGATTCCCACTGAGAAGGAAATGGGGCTTCAGATCACCAACCTAAAAGTGGGATGACGTGGAAGTCTTCAATTCACAGCCGAAGTTCAAGTCATACAAAGAAAACTTGAAGTCTGTTGCAATATCAATGATTAATATAGAAAGAAACATTATTATTCAAAGTATTTAAATATGAATGGCTACAAAATCCTAAATAGCCACCATAGTATTTATTGAGAATGAAGTTTTTCATTACTGCCCACTACACCTCATTCTTCCACTAGTCATTCACATTTCATTTTAAATTTTCGTTCTGAGCACGAAACGCGTATCCCTTTTGTAATTTTTGTCAGAACGGTCACTGTACGAAACAGCCGGTAAACATATTTTTCTGGCTTAAGCCACCAATTTACCCTGCCCCCGAACCCTTTGTGTTGATTCGTGCAGAATTTGAACCATTCTCAAGATCCTTCTCATACGTGCGGCTTAAAATGAATCATGCTCATGGATATGTAAAAAGGAATAAGAAAACCTAAAATGTTGCTTTTTTCCAAAGAAAATATTTACCCTTATTAAACGGTTCACGGATGGACTAAGTCAATCCAGCGAAAAGGTCTACTGTGTATTTATGCATACGTTCAACCCTAAAACAGTAAAATTTCAGTGTCAAAGTATAGAACAAATAAGCTGAAACATGCCGAACGCAAGCTCTGCCTCTAAAACGAATTGGTTAAACTAAAAGCATATCGACATAGAACTATAAAACCCCTATTTCATATTCCGCTCATCCCTTCTATAACGCTATAAGCTTAAAAGCATCCCATTATCATATTGGTCGATAGCTCTGTAATTTATTACCACCCCTGCTATTCACGACCAATATCTTTATGATGTTTGCACGTCGACGTCCGCACCCAAGTCACATGTCATTTCCAATTTCAGGTCTTCACTGTCATGTAATTGCCTTGTACACACTTCCTTCACACTGTTTACATAGTATACCGAAAGGAATAGACGAACAGTGTCACAACCCTGTAGTGCCCACTCCTTCCTATCAGACACCTATGCCCGGCCAGGCTATTCCCCAAATTCGACTTGTCTACAGAATGGGGTAGATTTGTGCCGCTCGAAGGATATGAACAGGTTAGGCGTTCCGCTTTGCATCGATCTATAAACAGAGTTTATGCAACATGTAATTACGTTTCGCTCGGGGTGGAACTTTTGTTCTGAGCTCTATGATCGGACAAGTTTGATGTGCGCTTTGTTTACTAGAAGGAGGAAAGGATTACGATTTCAGGTCAAGGATAACGGACGCTTGATTATGGAGAGAGCTTGGAATGGATACTTGAAAAGCTCACTCAGAAAGCGAAGCGAGCCGAAATGTGTTAATAATTGTGGGAAATATATGCACATACGGCGTATATATAACCCCTATATATATTTTGGTAGATATGCATATATAATTCAAAATGAACTAAGCAATCATATGTGTTTCCGCAGCAGAGACTTGCTTGTCGCTCTTCGTAGTTTCTCGGTCAGCTAATTAAGCTATGCCTTATTAGCATGCATTTACGAGCCAGGACGTCAGCAAGCTAGCATTCAAATGACAAGTTATCGCAAGGCGATGTATCAATGCAGAAGCTCGGGCTCGTTAAGTATTCATTTGAGCAACACGCTGTGACACAAGCGTTGCTGAGCTCAATTTATTTAGTTGCTAAATAAATTGGTTAACGAAACAATGATAGCTGGCGACAAAGCTGGCGCGTTGCTGAAACTAGCCGAAAAATAAGCAAATTTGGCATCAGCTCATTACGATTTCACTCCAAGACACTGTTTCCCATTTTATTCGTGCATAAAAATCAATAGTTGCTGCCGCAGAGAGTAACCCTGATTAGATTCGTAGTTGAAGGGAAACAGTCGCCGAATAGCGGCAAACCTAATAGGATTTGTCATCATCTACTGTAACTGTACTTTGTCCTCTTACAATTGAAAATTGAAAAAATTCCAAGTTGTGAAGGGAAAAATTAAGTTTAATTTACTACAAATGACTGGGCTAACAATCATTAGGCGTCGAATTTATTTAATGTGCTAGTTACAAGTCTCTTCTGAAAAAATGGGAGCAGCCTCCTAACGACTACCAATGAGATATGAACAGACACCCAAAATCAAACAAGGAATAGACAAGAAAAAACGACACATCTCAATGAATACTTCAATGAGATGTCTTGTGAAATTGAATGCTCACCCGATATTTCAGTTATGTTTGTGTCCTCCAGTGTCAAAGGAGACGTTTCTCTCGTTACAGCCACCCAATATTTTCCTTCCCTCCAATACCAATCGTTTGCATCGAAATCTGTATTTAATGCGCAAATCAAAAGTTGCAATAAGTGATGTCATAAGCCTGTGAATATTTCCAACTTTTTCTGCTCTAATTAAAATTCTATTACTTTACTTTAATTATAATTGACAGCTTAGTTTTGCACATATCCATTGAAAGACTGACGTCAATCCTTAACAGTTCGTCGCCTCACAGCCAAGTACAAACCATTTGGTTTTGTCCCACAGGCATCACTTATTGGATTTGAAAATCGATTGGATTCGATTCAATTCGCCGCATCCCTCTTTCCCTCTGTAGCTTTTCCCTTCGTTTCTTATAAATAGTGTCGCATAGTGGGCGGATGGAATTTGAAAAATTCAATATGAAATACAATTATCCGTGAGACACGCTATCTTGACTTAGATACTGAGAACGCACTTCCTTCATTACGAAAAGTCAAATACAGGTTTCGAAAGAACTCATCCAATGAGTAGAATATTATCGCATGTCCTTTGATTTATCACCGAGCTAAGTCATAATTTTGCCAGGATAACAAATTGGAATCGATTTGTTTGTTATGATGGCGTGAAGCAGAAACGAAACTAAAGTTTGAAGCACGAAAAACAAGAGTAATTTTAAGTACCGAATTTTATGAGCTCAGTAATATTTGAATATCTGTTTTTCGAATGTTAATGGCTTTCTGATTCCTTGCTTTTTATGTTTAGAAAGCCATTAAAACGGAGCACGAACGAATAATCATATTAGTGGGTGAGCGTGAGAAATTTCCTGACGAGCTAATGATTCCATGATATTTATTGAATTGTATTGGACGCTATCTTTCATAGTTTGGGCAACTTAATCTTTCCACTCAGGTTCGTAGGGAGTGACATCAAATCATTTTCAAAACTGCCTTAAAACTAAGACAGTACTATTGTGTATATAATAAGTAAAGTTTAGCAACACATTTATATGCGAGGAAGTCAAAACCAACATATAGATTTAAAAAAAGACCCATAACAGAGAACAAGTCCTCTGCAGTGAAGCATGAATAAGAATAATGGTAATAATAATAGCAACAATTTATTCAGATTGGCTATTTACGCAATGACTGAGGAACTCCTACTTGATAATGCTGGGCGAGCCTGGACTTGCGTTAAACGAACCTATTATTCTCATCGCTTTCCAGTCAGAGGAGGTTCATAAGATAGGGATTAATATGACTCTGTACTACCAGGCAATCCTTTCTCCTTGTCGTAAATAATAACCTTTTTCGCGATTTGTAGGAATACAATCTCCAACAATGAAATTATCAATTGAATACATAATGCTACTAATGCCCGTCATTTGGATACGCTTTTATTCGAAATTGTGTGGTTGTTTCAGACTGGTAGTTATCGGGATACAGTCTTAGTTTCGCGAAGAAGTGTCTGGCGCACGCGTCGAAAACTTTTGGATGGTATCACGGCGCAAAATTAAGATCTAGTCTAAAAGTTAGGGAGTAATAAGGGTTTAAAGTGTAAGTTTAGAGACTTATTTGCATTTCGTTTGTGCTGTTTTTCGCAAATGCTGAAGGAATCAAAAAATTCGGTTGAATCAGGAACCAACAACACCTTTCTGCCGCCAAAGTCAGTCCCAAGACTGCCCAGTACTACAAAAAACTGGGTTTCCGGATTCGTCCTACAAGAAAAAGGGGGTGTCAGCTATTCGGCAATGATATTCGCGCGTCAAGCAGCTACAAAACAAAAATGTGCGCCTATAGGCCTAATCATTGCCAAAGGCCTTATACTAGACGCATTATTCAGTTTCCTTCGTTTCCTTCTTTAGCTTGTCTCCTTCTTTCGTCCTTCTCTAGATCGCATTTCACATTTTCGGCAACGTAAAGTTTAAGACATTGGTGAATGGGTTCAAAAAGTTAAATTCTCGTAATGAAATGTGGTTGGCATTTTTAAATGGATTTGAGTAAACCTTGAAGGAATGAACAACAAACATTTCAGGCATTTTTCTTCTAAAAGTGTTTTATAATGTGCAAATTAGCTTAGATATATTTAAAAGATCAGAATCAATAGAGAAATAATAACCAGTATCAAAGTAGCTCCGTAATCTATTGTTGATAAAATAAAACAGAAATAATTGGCTATAAAATTTGAATCTTTTAATGACTTATTGTTAATTTAATTAATAATTAATTCAACGTTACGGACTACAAGCCGGTTGCATCTCATTCATGAAAACTCGAAATTGCCAAGCGTGTTAACTGACTTTAGTACGTTTCGGCTGCATAAAAAATATATATTGACGCTTTTCAATGCTTGAATCTGATAAAAAATCGACGAGCACATGAAGAAATCCATTATAACACACCTTGTTTTATGATAAATCGAACCATAGTGCCGTTGCACATTGTATGGTTTATTTGTTCTTCATTTGAATATCGTGAAATACTATCACCACCGACATAATGACGCAGTGTCTCAATATATATAGCGCCAACCCTTTAACGTGAACAAATATTGTGGGAAACGCTTTTCATCTTATGCAATTATCCTGCCCGTATTTATACTGGTATGTTAAGCCAAAGCTACGGTCAGCAGTGCAAGGTCACTGCTGTCTACCAGGTAAAGAATGTCTCATTTCACTCTGACGCTTGTTTGAAAAACAGGACACGGATAGCTTAAGGTTATATCCATGTTGCTGTCTTGCATTTTTCTTCTGCTCTATTTCCGTGTCATCGCCAGCAAAGAAAGTAAACGATAATACTTCAAAGCAAAGTATTCTAAAGGTAGAGCAATGTCCTTGCAAGCTTTTTCCTGTCCAATATAACTCAAATATTACCGTATCATTATTTATGTCAATGCTGAAAAGTATACGCAGAGTTGACGCATTGGCATCCCTTCGGATTCGTTCTATCGATTGGGATGAATCAGAGTACCACGATACAATAATTCAGGACCGGGACTGCATTGACGCTCTCCAATATGGAGCCAAAACGACATGCGATTTTTAATTGTAGCTTGTTGCCTGCAAAGTGCGGAACCGTTTTCAGTTCAGTACTACTCCATTTTGATTTTTTTTTGTACATGGCATCGAAACAGCCACAAATGTATGATGTAGAAATGGTGAATGTCAGCTATGCAGCTCCAGGATAATAAAAATGAAAATACATTCTGAACGAGGAACAAAGCAGAAAGGAGATTTGCATATGTGGTTTATGACGATATGTGGTTTATTCGTCACATGGCTTTAGGCTATACTTGACGGGAGTTTTGAGATTTCATCCAGACAAGGATTTTCCAAGAAATAAATGTATGAACGGTAAACTAAAGATTAGCAGACTAAAATTAGCAGCATATGGAAAGTTCTTGCATACGTTTGAGGCTTTATACAAGTGCTCAAGTATTTTTTTCATTCTGCTTTGTCGAAGAAGAATTAAAGCTGTATCCTCATATAGCAGATTGTTTGATGTTTTATTTGACAAGAATTTCATTGGAGTAAGTGCAGATATTTTATTATATTTATATTTATGTTTAATTTATCTGTTGGCCAAGGAGATTTTTACTTAATATATATGTTGTGCACGTGCACTGTAGTCAATGGAGACATGATTGTCAATAAATTGCTGATTCAAGTTAAAGTTTGGGACACAGCGTGTACGAAATTCGGAGTCATTCGGAACTAAATTATTAAATTTACGACGATGCAACTATCTCTTTACACGGAAAGTTATGAAATATTTAAAGATAGAAACATAAGTCACCAAAGCGTTCTGTGAACTCTCCGAACTAAGAAAATGTTGGACACGCTCAGTGAAAGCTGAAAACAGATCCCTGCTAACTATCGCTATCTGGACGAAAATCTTCGATTTATTCGATATATTCTAAGGTTCCCGAACAACAATAAAGAAAACGAACATTTGGACAGAATTCTGGAAGGCTTTTAAAAATTGAAACTAACTCTAGTAAAGGGTGTTACAATTCAACGACTCGATAAGGTTTTTCTATTGTGTGGAACCATAGCGTAAGTGCGTAGAAGGCTAACACTCTCGGGCAGGTTCTCTCAGAGACAGATAGGAAAGCACAAGAAGATTCAGATTTGTATGGCGTTTTTATGCAAAAGTTTTCAGAGGTATATTCTTGTTTAACGTAAATATGAGAGAAGATTTACCAATCAAAATAAAATTTCACTTATTTTACAGTAATATGTGGTGTGCAAACTCAATATCCGCATTTTCGAATTCCAGAAACATTACGCAGCATTCCCTTATCCAATCAATTTGAAAGAAGTTTATTGCAGGTAATGTACACCCAATAATTTTCGTTAGCACTGTACCTTGTGCAGAATGTTTGTAAATAAACATAACCTTCACAACTGACAGATTATTCCTAAATTCTGCCGTCTAAGAACCGTTCGAAGAACCTGGAGCATATCCATTTTTATTTTCTTTGCGCTTTCGCAATTCACAACTAAAATAAACAGCCCGACAATTATTCTATTGCAGCCTAGCAACTGGTGTCCTGTCATTCGATTCAAAAATTATTGACAAAACCGCTGTGAATTTCTTGTGAACTCGACAGAATCATTACATACCATTATACTATCAAAGACACGGACAATGTCCTACGCTAATTGGCTAAATTTGATACGAAACGCTGAAAAAACGTCAATAATATCTGGTAAAGTAAGAAAAGTTCATTACAAATTCCCCAACGGAAAACAAATGACAGAAGAATACAGCATGGATACGGGAGTCATATTGCGTCGTTCTTGGAAACGTCCGCGCGATCTAATGGGTGAATCAGACTGGGAATTGGAACTAGGCGAACCTGTTAAAAATCTCGCCGAGAATAGTAATTTCATTTTGCGTGAAAGCAGTACAGCGCCAACATTATCAAAGCGTATAACGAAAAAGAACATTGAATGGCGTATACGAAATTTGCCCTACCCCATAGAAACGTACTCCGTTACAGCAGATCCGGAGAAAAATCGCATCACAGTTCGCACCACAAACAAGAAATATTTTAAAAGCATTTCTGTGCCAGATCTAGATCGCTGTGGAGAAAAAGCGGCTCAAGTCAATATCAGTGTACATCATCAATATAATACCCTGATAATAACTGTAAGTCCGAATTTGTTTTGCGACTATCCCTATTGTAACATTTCCTTTCAGTACAAAAAACCACAGGCTTTGTGTGAAATGGAAGTTGCAGTGCTAAGGGAATTGCAAGATGTTGAAACCGAGACAGATATGGATAATTTACTGAAAAATTTGTTAGAGAAATAAACTTTCTGTATCATGATCGTGATTTTTTTTCCCTAAGCAAACTTTCGCAAAGCTTACTGGCAAACGTCAATGTTCACCGGTGGCTATACAGTCACAATTAAGAAGTCTTCTTTCCCATGATGTGCTTATTACGTAGCTTTATGTATAAGCATGAAATTAGAATCAAACTAGTCAACCGATAAGGAGCATAACTCAATTTTCCGGAGCGTATTGTACGAATTGTTTTCAAACGGGATTTAACTAGTTCTAAGTATAATATGAGGTCCACCCAATATTAAAGGTGATTACAAGAAAAACGGGGAAGTGGTTGGTGAGGTTCCGAAAAGAGCTAACACACTATCATATTGACTCCAACATTTCGTCAACTTGCGCCTATGTTTCTAATCTAGACGTTATGCTGTTATCGATCATACTTGTTGCAGATTAAAGGTGCACTGGTCCTCTATATGCTAATTATCAATAATAAAAATACAACAAAACTTTGTATCGAATCATTTCATTAGTCTACTTCCGTCTTCTCTTAGCATAATCAATATTTGCACATAATAAAGGATTCTCTTGTTTGGATTCGAATTTCGCTTGTGTAGTAGTTTTCGTGAACGGCCTTTTAGTTTTCACATGTGTTGTCACACCAATTGTTCGTTTTAATGCATTTGGTACGATGTAGTCGGGAACGTCGGCTAAATGTGGTTGAACTTTCACTGTGCGGAAATGTTTATCATGCCGTAATACTTCGATGTCACGTGAATGATCATCAAAAAACCCTTTCAATTTTTCACTGTTAAAAATTTCGATTTTGATCTCTTTCAATCGAGCTTCCCGTACAGCGATTTTCGTAATTGCTCGCCAAGCATCCTGTGCACGATATCGGAACGCTTCAACTTCTTCTAATTTGAATTGGTAGCTCCTGGGGAAAATGTGTGTAATAGACACAAATCACTATGGAATAGTAAACACAAACCTGATAACTTCATCTTCTATCATATAATCTCCACGTAAATGGTCCTCCACTGCGTCTAGTAAGCGTTTTTCATTGATGTTTACAAAAGACAACACACTTCCCTGGGAGCAAATTTAAAGTTAAACATTTTTCGAATCATTTTTACGTTCATTTGGTTGATAATCAAT
The DNA here is from genome assembly GCA_954870665.1 of Stratiomys singularior. NCBI lineage: Eukaryota > Metazoa > Arthropoda > Insecta > Diptera > Stratiomyidae > Stratiomys > Stratiomys singularior. Next base: position 2,077,633 of record OX940881.1, on the reverse strand, counting down.
TCCAAATTAAAAAATATATATTTCATTACGACCAAAACTTCTTTATCACAAAAAAGCATTGCGACGACTTGCCTTATTATTACCCCGAGCTGTTCTCCCTGCTCGATGTACATATGAATTGATATCTTGTGGAAAGTCGAAGTTGACAACATTACTAACATATTGAAAATCAATCCCACGTGCAATGCTGGACTCCTTATCCTGTTTTCGTTTTGTTCCCGTCTCAACTTGCTTTTTGGGGTCGGGATTGATTAGAGCTTTCTCATCAGATGCAATGATTATATCGTATTTGCCCTAACACAAACCTCCATTAGGATATTTGCAAGCTTATATTATTTCAATGCATTTACCTGATTGAACTGCATCACTGTATGCACTCGAATTTTTGCTGGAAGCTCCGAATTCAGAAGACAAGATCGTATGCCAAATTGTTCCAAAAATAGCTTTAACCTAAATTAACAGCTTGATTAGAATATAAAAATACATGCAACCGCACGATATATATATAGCTTATTAATCAGAGAGAAGATTAGACACCATTTCATCTAAAGCCGAAACGCTTTATCTAGTTCTTTTCATTGTCCTCATGTTATCTGCTAAGCAAATTATCGAGGTCAGACAAAATCTTACTTACTTGTAACACCGATCCACCGAATTGACAAATATTATAGTTTTTCCTCGGATTAGATGTAATTTTAAGAGCGCATAAAGGATTGCGGCTTTGTCTTTCTCCTCTGCTTGAATGTGATAGTGAGAAAGTTGGCCGATGGGTGCCAACTCTGGTTCTTGTAACTTCAATATGACCGGGTTATGCAGAACTAACTTCTTTATTTGGGTCACATCCTCGCTAAGTGTAGCCGAAGCGAGTATAGCCTGCAAAATTCGAAGATCGAAGAATCGTTAATTTTTCTCATGCTTTTCATTTTGATTGCAGATGGAACAGCAATTGGAAATTCTTCGTTTTACTCTTACAAACTTGCAAAATAAATTCTGAAATATCAAACTAAGAAGCTACATCCTGTACCATACAGCGATGATCGGCAATTTTATCACTTATTTTGATGGAATCTTATTAACAGTTACATACAGTATTGTCTTCCGCCAGATAACGTGTCCGCAAGTGGTGGTTACTACCGCGGAGATGCCGACGAGTAAGTGCGATAAAATAACAATTATACCGAAGGATATATCTGTTTTGGTATTTATTCTCCAGAAAAAAAAAAAACAAGAATATCATTTGATGGTACGTACAAGTATAATATCAAACTGAATTAAAACTCTCATATAGGAGAAGTTGTGTTTCTGGCCCCCCTAAATTTTCAGTAAATTGATGTTTTGTTGAACAAACGAAAAGAGCTCCCACTGAAATCAACTTCGTTTTTGAGCTTCGTTTAACTTTCCTCGATGTACCAGTAGTCCTCGTTATTTACACTTGTTTTTATCATGAGTAAGAAAACGATAAAGAGAAGTCAAAAACATATAGGAAAGATAGAGAAATTTTGTCGAAAGCGAATAGGAGTTATAGGAAGATTAGACGAAATGAAGACATATAAGTACTTGAGAAATAAAAAACATACCTAGAGTAACATACATACAGACATAGAGACTTACCTGATATATAGGAGGCATAAATCGCAAAACTTCTTTGAAATCACTCTCATAACCGAATGAAAATATCAAATCAGCCTCGTCGATCACGAGCGTTTCTAATCCCTTCTTCAAATTTATCTCGCCCGCCTTTAAATGAATAAGGATTCTCGAAGGTGTTGTAACTATGATATCTGGCCGTTCCGAAAGCATATGTTTCTGTGCCGAAGCCTCTAAATCGGCCGAAATATCTACACATCTTACTACCTTTCCACATTTCTCTGTCAAATCCACAAAAACTGATTTAATTTGATGACAAAGTTCTTTTGATGGCGCCAATATTAATGCGCTCACCATTTGCTCCGTTGCGTGCACCTTTGAGTTTAATATTTTCTGTATCACAGGTATAGCAAATGCGCCAGTTTTCCCTGATCCTGTTCGGGCACGTAAAAGGACATCCTTACCATCCAACAGCAACGGAACAGCCTTCTCTTGGATCAGCGTTGGTGTGATCCAACCTTGTTTTGCGATAGCCTGGAAAAATCGTTAATGATTTTCGCGCAAAACGTTAAATACAGCATAACTCACTTTCAGTATTCTATCGTCGATTTCCATCTGGTGGAAACCCAAAGGTTTTTCTTCATCTTCGTTGTCAGACATTTTTAGCGAAACAATGCCTCACTCTCCAAGCACATGCCTCTAGGAAACGTCAAAATGACACTGATACCGATTGCTGCCATCAACAATCCTTCGCAGCTGCTATTCATTTCATGTACATCTCGGCATTGAACGTAGTCATTATGTATAGGTATGTTGGCAAGTACTTTGCGCTGTCATGGGCATCGCCGTAGAGGGATAGAAAATTAAATATTTGTTTTTGTTTATCAACCACCCACGGCTAGTATCTACCAATTTTAGGTGATCATGAGTGCTTAGTTGCTAGTGATAAAAATAGTCTTATACAATTTGGAACAGTGGAAGTTGTGCGTGATTTATAAAAAGATGCTGTAAGTATTAAAATAGGTCATTGGTGTCATGTTAAAAATGTGTATGATCGACGCCATAAACTGACTGTTAGCCGTATTCGCAGTGAGATTGCATTGTCCCAATCTGTATTGATAAATTCTCGCATAGTGTCCTTTCTATGATATTGCCAACAACTTAAACAGTTATTCCAAGGTCAATGTCCCACCTAGCTAAACATATGACTGCTGGCAGTAAACTGGTTTATGATATCTACTGTCATTTGACACGGAATCTACCACTGAAAAACAGTTGAATAACGTTATGCCCAATGGAATTTTTTGCATCGATGAAGTGCAGCTGATTTGCAACATTACAAGTAAGCAATGTGGAAAAGAAATCGGAATATTAAATAAAACCAGGGATCGGTTTAATATTATATCACTGTGTCTGCAGTCACATCGTTTAGTAATAGATTCTACTAAAGTACCTCTAAAAAACAATTATGCACGTAATTATTAAATTATCTCAATTCAGAACTATTAAATCTTAAAAAAAATTTAATCCTGCACAACAAACTGGGATTTTCGGAGAAGGAAGGATTTCCAAATAGGTCAAAATGACCAAGTAAAATTAACCAAGCTGTTCCGATTCTTATGTGCATCATTCAATCACATACCGGCAAAAGTTAGTTCTGTTGATAAAGTAGTTTTAACTGTGCTGAGTGGTAACAGGAAATAGAGCCTCGAACTGAACAGGTTGATGCGATTGAGGGGTATATCGGCAGGTCCGGAACCTTAGAGGCTTTAGGAACAAGAGTATGACAAGTATATTTCCGGCTGAGACCAAAAATTGAGGTGACCGCGACTGGTATGTGCAGCTCCTCAAACATTGTCCCGCCAGTGAACAACAATGGTGACACCTGAATCCGAAGCAAATCAATGCTTTTCTTACGAAGATCCGCTTACGGTGATCTAGATGCGCCAGGGACGGGGTATATACAATGAACTGATGGAGAGTGATGAGAAGTATTCTCGGCTACGCAATCTCTAATCTTGACGGTTGGGAATTAACATTAATTTGCTCAAAAATCTAATTAAGTAACTTAAATCTTAGACGATTATTGATTTTGCGTGTAATTTCCCTCGTTTCCGACTGTGCAAAGTCTTGTTAAAAACCTAAAGTTTCTCTTGCCCATTCTGACACCAGCTAGAAGGTTCTCCTAATATTCACTGAAAATTATAACAAGTTTCTCCACTGTTCTTTTAGCTTCAAATTATGTTTTTCGCTTTCTTTTTGAATTCATTGCAGAGTCAGACCAACAAGCCAACAACATTCTGGCAATCCTGAATGTAAAAACCAAAGAAAAATTTCATCTCAACAACCTGTCTGGAATGACTCTAAGTCGAACCAAAGTAATATTTGTACTTCTACACACTAATTCCGTACTTCATACTATTCTGGATTTTAGGACCAAAGAACATTTCTATCACCTCACTAGATCCCTTAACGTTGGAAGAAGAAAGTGAAGATGAAGTGGTTGTTGAAGGCACAATTGATAAGCCAGAGTGGACCATATCCAATGTGAAATTACTTCTTTCGTGGATCGAGGAGCTGCATCCTTTAGTTGGAAAGTGTGTAACTTATCGTCGTAAATCAGATCTATGGAAAGAAATCTTGAGACGCTTTGAAGAAATTGGATGTTTGTGGACCAGTGCCGAAGTGATTGGCAAGTTCAGTGAATTATTGCTAGAGTATAAAGAGGCGATCAAAAATAACAATCAGATTGGAGCTGAGCATGCGATATTTCCTTTTAAGAGGTAAATATTTTAAATTTTACTTGATATTTTCGAATATCAATAAATAACCTTACAGTGAGCTGGATCGGTTAGTAAGCGACCCAACACCACAGTATAATAATGGTCTTTCATACCAAGAGTATTGGTCTAAAGCCAAAGTCAATTTATTGGTGTCGTCCTTCGAAGAATTGCATCCAGTAACTCAAGATCCACGGAATAATTTAAAAGTGCGCAACATGTGGAAAGAGATACATCGTCGGTTCACAGAAAGAGGTTACACAACAACAAAAAAACAGTTGTACAATAAATTCCATAGCATGTTGCGCCAATATAAAGGGGAAATATCGCGTGGAGTTAGAACAAAAAGAACAGATATTGGTCCTTGGCGCAGGTAACATGATAGTTACATGTTTTTAAGTGCGAAATAATCTGAATCAAACAATTTTTAAATGTAGTAATTTAGAAAGAATCTTGAAGCGATGGCCAAAACAAAATGAAAGCGAAAATGAGGAGGATGTAGATGATCCGGACAATGTTGAGGATCCCATAGACAATATCGCAAGTACGATCACGTTATTTTCAGATAAATTTTGAAATCCATCCTCAACAATCCCTTATTCTAGATTCATCAGAAGAAGACACTTTCGATTGCCCAAATAATAAAGACAGCAATATCGATGGTAGTCGTAATTCAGCAAATAATTTCCAAGCCAAAACAGATGTTAGCCAAAATGAATCGAGTCCGTCGTACGATCGATTCGTAAGTCACCAAGAGCAACGCCGGCAGATATCAATTGAATGTCGCAAAAATCGTGAAATTAAAGAAAACTACTATCGGGAAAGACAGAAATATTTAAAGCGTAAAAAAGAATACTTGGAAAGAAAGGAAGCCCATATGATGAGGCAAGAAGAGCTCCTTGAATGCATACTAAAAAAATTAGATAAGAAAGAATAAATACTAATTAAAGACAATAAAAATAGATAGAAGTACACAATCGAGCCTCCCATGCAATATTAAAAAGCTCAAAAATTTAGAGAAACACATCACGGGTTCGTTTTTATGAACAAGTAGAATAAACTCAATTTTCCACAAAAGTTCGTGTCGATCCATAATAGTAAATATTCTCAATTTGTTAAGTGTGTTAATTATTAAGTAAGTAATTCATCAGAAAATTTCGTATACGAGCTTCCAAGTGCATTAGAATCAGTTGTAGTTCAAGCAATGATGTTGTCGTTAAAATATAATTATACACATGTATTCGATCTACGAGCAGTTATTAGTTTGATTCTAGATTTAATGATGACCGTTAAGAAATTGGTTTATGTTTTCTTGCCATTACTTTGTTCAGTATGTCATACAATGAAGATAAATATATGTTCTAAGATGTTTGTTTGTTGTGCAGTTTGACTTTGATAGAATAGTAAAAGGTTTGCAAACATATCCTCTTCCACACTGAACTGACTGTAAAAGTGGCCTTTGTTCCCTCCCCACCGTCAAATGATCAAAGATATCCTTCAATGTGGGAAAAGCCACCCGACAGCAGTGCGACATACATTTTTATTTGCATGTTGATCCTAGCATCTTCTCTAGTTCGCAATCAGTGCGGTATGTAGAGGCAGTCCGTAAAGTTCGTCGCCTAAGCACCTGCATCAATCGTTTCCCGTACGTCTCTCTGCAAACCAACTCCTTAGATTAGTCGTCGCTACACGACACGGGTCCCTAGATTTTGGCTGTCGAGCGATCGGATGCCGATATTTCAGGACTACTTTGTTGACCGACACTCTAATTTGACTGAAATCGTATCCTCGATGACCAGTGCCACTATGCCTTACTCATAACCGTTGAAGCTCATTTCATCCCTCAGGGGCAGTCTCAAAAGCTCGTCAGGCAAGCCCATGAGCTCTAATCACCAGGGCCAGGAATGCAACTCTGTACAATTTCACACTTCACGCCTATACTGCGACGTGCCTCTTGTGTGTCGTAGATCAGATTCAGAGAATATTTGTTCATCTTGAAAAATTGGAAGCAACCATCGCGCGAAACGCCGCAATATTTACGTAAAAGCTTGGAAATGATAGAGCACATTTTCATTTTAACGAAAGCTGTTACTGTTGCGGCATATCGCATCGTCGTAAGTCGGTGGTTATGTTTTTTTGTCTGCTGCTCACGAACTTTATTTCAGTTGGATGCTGTATCTGTTCCATGCTGCAAGAACTATCATGAATTAATTACTTGGACTGTTTCCTGTAAAAATTGACATTCCGAGACCACCAGAATTAAGGAAGTCTTAAGAGCAAAATTGACACCAACACTCTTGTAAACATTGCCACTGCAGACGTGCATGAATTTCCAATGGACACTAAAAATATTTTCAAACAGAGTGAAATGGATCCGGTGATACCCGATTTTAGACTTGAATAGTATAACAAGTTCACGTTAGAAGTTACTCAAAGTTCATAAGACTTCATATATATGTTACTTATGACGTTTATTTACTGTATATCTCATTGCCTTTAGTTATGCCATTATGCCATTTACAGATTGATGGATCTAATAGATAGCACCTAACTCAGCTAACTTCAGGTTATTGCAATCAGTATCAAGCAACGTTCTGTCAGCGGAATCATTTTTGGCGTGAGCAATTTCAGTTTAACATTTGTATTGTATATTTCGATGCCGAAATGTGCAACAAAGTAGTTAGGCAGATAGAAAACGAATTGCCAATACCAACATACAACATCGAACAAATTTTACACCAAATTCTATACGGTAAGATGTGCTAATAAACATTTTCCGACCTTGACTAAGGCCGTGCCATACTCACATTTTTGTTTGTATTTTTAGCTGAATTTTTTGCGTATTGTTTGGAGGAGCAGCGAAGAAAACGATCGAGGTTTCGACGAGACATGATAAAGTTAGCAATTGCAGGAGTATTAATGCTATTTTAGATAAGCTGACGAAGAACCGTGCTTTCCGCTAAATCTTTCTCCTACTTTTCAGACTTTAGTATGCACGTTATCTAACGAGTTGTGTGGAAGGGAAGCACTGTCTGCTTAAGAAAAGTGTTTCAGTGTTATTTTGATACAGATTCGGAAAAGTATAAGATGTTTTGATAAAAAATATATTAGTTTAGTATTTAAACAAATCGTGTAACAGTTTTTTAGCGTAACTTCTGGAGAACTCAAAATAATCTTCGATGGAAGATTTTCCCCGTTTCTTTTGTGTTATCCGCTCTAACCTCCTGCTAACACCGAAACGCAAACCTTGCTTGTAACTCAAAGTTGCCTATCGTAATAGGAGGTCCCTGGCAGGACCAGAACAGGAAATTCAACTTCTTTTCTTATTCAGAAGACAGAGAATACCAACAGGAAATTTTACGTCGATATTCTCCTGAGGAAAGAAGTTGTTTATATCGTTGTTATTCGCCATTAAGTTTAACTTAACCTGCTTAAGTATTTGCACGACTACACACAAATAACATCAAATGAAAAACAGTGGGCTAGAAATCTCAGGACTGTATTCCTTTCTATTGTTTCTACCATTCTAGAACGCTAGTTGGCAATATGAAAGCGATTGAAATGTTACGAGTGCACTAAAATCAATACTGGAATGATCTTCCTAAATTGTTCCGCACGAGGAAATGATTTTCAGCGTATTTTTCATAGGAATGAGGGATACATCAAAAATGCCTTGAGCTGGGTAACGAAAAATAACCGCCTAATCAAATCAAACAGATCAAATACATTTGAAATAAGCCTCAAGTATTTGTGGACTGAATGCTTAAAAATAAACTTAAATTTAAAAGTGCCGATTGTATATGTATCTGCGAATGAATTGCATCATGAGCAATAACAAGTAGAATATGAAGCAAATACAGGGCATGCGCCGAACCTAGTTTACCCGGTTATTTACAAGTGATCAGCTGGTAGACTTTAATTGGTGATACCAGAATTACAAAGGGGAAGTCCACTAGAGGAAGTTCAAATGATTTAACGCAGAGCAGAGCAGCAGTGATTAAGAGAACATAAACTGCAATATAGAGTTGGTTTTATGGCCGAGTGACATGCGGCTCACGGAAAGTTTAAGTGTGACTTTTAGGGCTGATCTGGACGACGTCCGAATACATTTTTATAAGACTCGTCAGCAATGATTAGTTTGTTATTGTTAAGCCGACGCTCACATATTAGTGGGATGAAGACAGTCATTCACAATCGATATGCTGGATGTAGCCTCATCAGCATCCATAAGAGGTGCAGATTGTATTGAGGAATTCAGGTCCCACATCCAATGCTAGTCTTAATCCCTTCGCATTTGTATCTGGACTAATTGCAGCAGCCACGTAAGCTCTCCAGCAAAACGAAAACAACGGTTTGGTGAATTTTAATATTCTTCGGATTTGAAGGATAATAGTAAATGTGAACGGAAAACGAGAAAATGAAGGAAAGGAAATAGAAAATTTCCTGTGATACTTACACAATCTCTTCGGAATGTAAATGCTTTTCTCTGTTCCTGGCGCATTGTATTTTGAAAAAAGTATAAATGCAAAATTCATTGCTAGTGGTCATTTATCGCCGCTTTTAAATATATCTCTTCCCTTCGATCACGCGGGCAAGGTTGGGATGTTAAATGAAAAAGTACCATCAATATGGAATTTTTGGCGCTGTTTATTTCTCATCTTTTGTATTCTTTTTCTTTTGTTAAGTTATTTTTTGTTGTTTTTTAAATCATTTTTCAAATAATTAATCAAATATAACTTTCATACGCTCACACTCGCTTATATTCATATTCAAAAAATCATCAGTTTTTTAAATTTTTCTCTTTTGTTTCATTTAGCTACACTAGAAACTTAAAATTTATAATTATATTTATATATTATATAATATTTTATTTTCATATTTATATATATAGATTTACAATTGCATCCACTTTCACTTTCCTTTTGACCTCAATCATTCCTTAACTTGTTTACAACTATTTTAGTGAATTTTTATTAAAATTATAATAGATAGAAATTCCACCTATAGTTCATTTTTTTATCATCATTATCATTATTATTATTTCTTTAATAATAAAATTGGTTGGTTGGTTTTTCCTTGTTGCTTCTGTCACTGTTTTAATTGTTTTGCAATTTTGTGTGCATCAGTTGTTGTTTTTCGAATTTGCCCAATCATAACAGTTCATGCTTTGTTTTATCTCACTCATGAATTTAATTTGAATATTTTTTGAAAATGTCTTTTATCAAACATATGCTTTCTCAAAATCACGCGTGCTCTCAAAAAACTCGATCACTTTTATTTATTATTACGGTGAATGTTGTTGCTCTGCATTTAAGTCATTTAAGTTAGGTGCGCGACGACAGCCACATTTCGTTTGCCTTCCTGTTTCCTTACACGTTTAATCAATTCAATATTGCATGAATAAAATATTAGCCCGTTTACAGTTCAAGGTATCAAGAAATTTCGATAGTTCAACTTTGTCCACCAATTTGGAGTTGTCGTCGATGCGTTTAGTTTTGTTGAGTTTAATTTTTGAAATTAAGTAAATTGTATTCTTCATCGAACACAAGAATTTCCGACATGCAGTGCCGCAATCATGTTTTTTATTTTCTATTAAGTGGACGAGTGACGTCAACATTTATCGAACTTTTATCAACCCTTTCCTCGTTTGCGTTTAAAACAATGTAAAAATGGCTAAAAATCGATTCCGGTCGCCCTTTGCTTTAAAACGAAACTTAAAAGTAATTAGTTTAACATCCGTCACTGCGACACGGCCGGACTTTTCTTATCGGTATCCTGATTGGACGGCGTGTTTCCTTGGGGTCCACCCCCTCCTCCGCCGGGACCACCAGGTCCACCCGGACCACCACTTCGATCGACATTCCACGAATTCGGTCCCGTCAACGGTGAGTCCGCATGGCCAAAGCCTGCATGATTTTCATGGTCAAGTGAATTTGTAGCATCATATTGGGTATTCTCCAAACGTGTGATCAGTCGCTCATCCTCATCGCCAAACTCGCCGCCCATTAACGAGGGCTCACCCACTACCATAACGTCCTGTGTGTAATCATAAACAAGTTGTTAGCATTTCAATTTTACTTTGCCGATCATGAATTGCTAGATTTAGAGCAGCGAAATTGTTTTGTTTCAAATATATTTTTAAAAGCAAAATATTAGAAGCAAAAGCAATTATGCGATGTAGATTCTAATATCATGACGCGTCAAATATTACATGAATAATAATAAGCAAAGACAAAAGCGAATCTAACTACAGGATAGGGCTCGGGGAGTCACATTTGATTTGGATGCTTTACTGCAGGAGTTCTAGACGGAGGATTGGCGTAGCATAACTTTAGAGAGGGTTTGTTGGTTGAAACTGCAGCAAGGCTTGGCATAGTAATGGTAAATACTGATGCAACATACAGAGCGTCCTTCATTAATGCCCTTAGAGCCGCAACGTGATAGAGGCCTTAACTAGATATTACCACAATTAAAATTACTTTCAAGATTCCAAACCTGGCATGACTTGATTACTGAATATATGAACACAGAAAGTGTTGTAGAAACAATTAGTGTTTGTAGTCGAGAAGAACCAGTAGACGCTGTTGCCAAAATAAACAACAGGTCATCTGGCCGAGATAGATTACAAGTCCAAACATTGAGACGATGGTCGGAAACATGACCGAGGTTACTACTTTTAATAAATGGTACGTGGCTAGCCACGGGTCCCTATCTTTTGCATTGTTACGAATTAATTGTTGTGTTGTTGGTATCCAGTCCATGATTTACGCTTGTGCGGCAACGCTGCCAAAGTTCCAGCAACGATGAACCGCGAGCACTTCTGGGCATTGGACTTAGAGAACTTCTTGATCGATGAAAAAATCGTAAGCTCAACTCTTAGCGATCAACATATAGAGATAAACTTTTAGCCTTTTCAATGCCACCAGTGGTTATTTTAGCAGGGGCGGCACGGGTGCTGTTTCAACACAGTTCTAGTTTTTATTGAGGCAAATCTAGAAAATGTCGATGTATGACGAAATAAAGTTGCATTTTAACTATGATATCATCAACTGCAGAAAAGATGAGAAATAAGGAAAACACCAAGAGATACATTGAAATAGTGTCAATAAGAGAAGCAATTCATGATCGTGAATTTTCAAAAGAGAGATTTGAACTATGCACAAATAACGTTTTAGATTTAAACAATTCAATTTCATTTCAAATTGGACATAAAAGACTACTACCTGCGATGCTAAAGAAAAATTTGGTCCTGGTGAACGCTTTTTACTTGGCACTGGTGGGGCATTATTTGCAGGTCCGCCTGAATTTGATCCTTTTCTTTTCCGCCGTTTATTTGCTGGCCTTTGTGCGTCTGTAAAAAAGTTCAATTTAGTATTTGCGGTGACCTATCATAGAGGAACTATCACAATCCAGACAAAACAATTCAAGTCGGCAATAATAAGCAATCTACGAAAATAGACGAATTGCTTATTCTTACTCTTAGTCCTTGAACATTACAAGTTATGTACATGTATATGGAATGTACGTGCATACACAAATTTTGTTTCAAAGCGATCTCAACAAAATTATCCTCCATTCTTTTTGATTATATTACTCTTGTCCATGTGTAGTCGCATATAAAAAATTCTATAAAATACCTCTCTTACCCGGCGGAGCAACCATTCTCTGCCACTTTTGGAATAGTGTTGTTTTTAAACAATCGCGAGGACTAAGGGCGTAGGCTTTATGCCTTGACATTAACTCTTGCATTGGTTCTAATATTACACACAACTGAAAAGACAAGAGCAAGTCGTTATGATCGTTAGTTGCCTTCAGAAAAGCTTTAATTGAATGAAGTAAAGTGCCACGAAATGCAAAATGCCTTTCTCTACTCTAAACAAAATGTGAAAATATTATCGCACGTAATTAAAATGAATGTTTTTAAACTTCAAATCAAAAGAAATTGTAAATATTTACGTAACTATTAAATATTAACCTAAAAATATGATAACCAAACAAAAAAAAAACAACAACATGAGAATGAAATTAAGCATGAGGAATTTCAAAAAATAAAGAATCATATTTGCTGTTATCGTACAGCGATTAAAAAGAATGTTTATTTATTTAATAGAAATATTTTTTTTTGTTTGTTTGGAATCAATATATCACCACACTCACGCGTAGATAATTAAGCGTTGAATTTGTGATCCCCTGACGTGTTATGTTCTTTGAAATTTGTTCGAGTATCGCAGGATCAGGCTGTGAGGAATGCATTCCAATAACATTTCTAGGTATAAGTTCCCGATGTGTTCTCACACTCATATGCCATGACTTTATTCTCATATAATCATCATACATAAATTCTAATATTAGTCGGCCTTCTGTACAAACCTGCAAAAATTGATAAAAACAAAATAAATTATTTTCAAGGCATTATGAAGAGGAACAGGAAACACATTCTGTTGAAAATCGATTCGATTACTGATTATTTTTGAATAGAATGCTATGACAGGATTTCGCAATCACTTTTGGCCTAGTTTTTGGATGTTCGAGTGACAAAGAATATCATTATTAATGCTGATTTACTTACTTTAGTAAACATAGGTTTCCCGTGATGCGTCACCATTGTACATTGTTCACAGTCTAACGTAATTGATGTATTATGAAAAGATTCCTTAGTATGTTTTAAATGAAAATACAATTCGATTACACCTCCTTCGTATATACTTCGAAAGTATCGAGGTATTAACGTCCTTCCTATTGCTGTAATGAGAAAACATTGAGCGACTACGGTTAGGTTCTTTCAAAATTCTAAAGTCAAGAATGTTTGAAAAAATATTTGAACAAAGACGTTATACTATAATTGGCGACCTGAAATACGAAGCAATATTGTAAATGGGAGGGAGAATTAATCTCACAATCATTTGTGTACCTTAAAAATACTTAAATAGTACAACTGCTATAAAACATTAAGATTGCGAACCATTTTCGGAAACAACTTTTTCTCCAAATGACTAGAGTGAAACCTCATGTGCTCTTCATACAAAGCCTCTGTCGGTCAAATCGTGGGAAATTTTTTCGCTGCACAAAATATACCATATAAATCGAAGGAAACAAAGCCGAGTGATTTTCCGCGCTTGATAATCAATGGGAAGAAATGTTGCGAACATAATATCGATATCTCAGCGTTTAATAGATTAAAGTCTATGGAATATAGATATAGAAGTCTATGACACATTGATCGAATTTCTGAACCCTTTCGGAACCCAGGCTGAATTAGTCTGCTCGATGAACACCATAGTAGACATCTCCGGGTGTCCGATGATGGTTCGAAATTTTCAACGAAGTATTGACATAAAAAAATGAACCGATTCGCGAAAATTGACCACGAGGAAAACCACGAAAACTCAAGAACAACAGAACCCTTTGAAATATGTCAAAGTAGCACACATAATTACCAGACCGGACGCAAATCTATCCAGATTTTGAACAAAATGAAAATGTTCTAAATGGAATTAATGACCTTACGATATGGAGCCTATAGAAAAATCGATTCCACTTCATGGAAGGATCGAGAAAATTTTACTAATCCAATTGCACAAGAATACTGAAACTGTTTGGCGTTATATGTATTAACACAAATAGCATTCCGGAACCAAGAACAATCGCTTGGAGACCGCAGATAACATGCTCAAGTGGGACAGTTCCGTCCACATATTCATGAAATCTATTAATACTAGTGATGAGACATGTCAGTACTCTTAATTTTGGCGGTCAAATTTCTCTTTGAAAGGAGGTAAATTAATATTCTTTATCTTTCCGCCATGTGACGTTTCAGTGAGCAAATTTATCGAAACAGCAGATTTGTGGGCAGAAAATTTTGGAACTTGTTCCATGTTAACGCGGCACTCTATAAAGCTGTCAGGGTCGACGAATTTCCGAGCAAAACACATACATAAACGAACCACCGTATGCATGCCTTGGCAAATTTTATCCATTTCCAGAAATTGAGGATTCTTTGAAAAATCACATTGGGCAAAAATCGCTTGGCATAATCGCAGATTTCTGAAGGGAACGTAATACTTTAAAAACGATAAAGTAAATTTAAATAAGTGATAAAAAATTTCCTGTTTAATTACTAAATTTCCAGAAAAAATTTCAAAGTCATGCATAACTAGCGTGAAAGGTGCAAGAGCGCGACTGCAATAGTCCATCTTCCAAACTAGGAGTCCATAGAAGAGTATAGAAAACAAAAACAATTTCCTACGAACACGTCCGAGTTTTTCAAGATCTCAAAAGCTAACCAATAATCTTCCTATAGACAAAAAAATTATCTATCGAGTTCTGAGTACTTAGTTAATAACCTTTGCTGAGCAAACTTGTCCCCACGATCAAAGATCTTAAATCAACATTAATTGAAAGGCGATTTGTAGCTTTTTTTTAAACAAACGGTAAACAAATTCAATCTGCTACATTTAACGGTCGATAACCATTGACCCCCCATCATGAAATTAAAAAAAGACAAATCATTCCTCAAGCTTTTAAGGGTCAACTGTAAATCATTCTTTCATTAGACCGCCACATGCGACTATCACCTATTTAACTTCTTCACTCCACAATTTATTTAGGCGATGTATCTGGCGAGAAGAATCGCGCTAATGCCATAGCGCGATTCTTGCTCTCCACATTCTAACATCAACAAGAGTTCATTGCATGCATGACAAAATATTTTCGTTGAACGGATTCAAGCTGTTTCGAATATTCGAATATATCGGCGACAATGTATGTACATTTTCGCGCTGGATATGATGAGCGAAGACCCCTTTCTTGAAATTAGTGTCCAGTTATTCCTATTTCAATCCATCAACATTGCAATCACCATTCGTCGGTAACAAAATATACGTATAGTCAGTCAGTCAGTCAGACATACAAACGTGTACAATAATACACAATTGAACCGTTCTTGCATGGTTTCTTAATCTTGAAAGACTTTTTCCATCTCCAAGCTCTATCACCAACAGCAGCATCCGTGTCTCGAACATCGACATTTCTCCTGTGTGGCGAGTTGGTTTTTTCTTCCACTGCCCAGTCAGTCGACTGTGAATGGATTTTTCTTAAAATCTTCTGTTATTTCACCACACTATTAACATTTGGATGTGGAATATGCAGAAGCAACATCACCACTATTTCGACTAGAACTAGGTACACTCGGTCAGCAACAAGGCGATTATATTTCTTTTATCACCCATCATCGTCATCATCCGCTCCACTGTTACCGTCGCATGCGACAGCTTATACCTGCGCGATTTTCACCTGAGCTGCTTCTTTCATACAGCATGTACGCTGCGTGCAGTAGCAATGACTCTCGGAAGTCATGGGATACTTGCAATTAGTGTAGCTATTAATGTAATGTTGCCGGTAAGATTATACTAGAGACTAACAGATGTTTCCCGAGGTGTACACTTCCTTGGAAATAATCTGACAGTGAATGTTTAGATTCCTAGGGAAAGAAACTTTGTAATTTTGAAATCAAATTTTACTATCATATCCGGCTGTGGAAATTTGGCCATGACACAAGACTCTGATTACCCATTCGATTTTTTGTCTAATTTTGGAAGATCTTAAGCTGTTGAGAAAGTATTCGAGTACCTCGACTGTTTTCGTATTAAGCATGTTGGAAAATATATTATATACTCCAACGACCAAAAACACAGTGGTTTCTTCAAATTAGCAGTTGTAAACAAACTCGCGTATATGGTTTGTTATAAATTACGAATAAGTTAGTTAACTCGTCGCCATTATCAATGCCTTATAGTTCATCCCGATCCTTGGCTTATAAGATATCTCATCCCTAATTATCCATCTCCACCTTTTAATCGTGTCTTAGAATTTCAGAACCCTTGTAGATTTACAATGTATCCGTCGACTGAATCGTTCTTCGCTCCTTCCGTCGAATACCGTCTTGAGTATCGATATTTTTCTACCGCCTTTTTCACGTAAATATTCACTTAAAATAATAAAACTCCTTAAATCGAATGATCTTTAGCTTCAGGCCTGCGTGTACTTGTGTGACGACGCATTCGTGTACCTGTAGCATTCATCATCTCGCTCTTCGAATATTCGCTGAAGAAGACTTGAAGAAACAGATTCTCTGTCAAAAATCGTCTAGGCCCGTCGGATATAGAAGATCATTATTGCAATCTTCGTTTTATATTGGTTAATATGTTAATGGTTAACTTCGATTCCCGTTGCTAGTAGGCTCACCAAAATTTACTTCTAGATGAAAAAGGACACGACATGGTTTTGTCTTTTGCATAGGTTAGAATTTGACTATGCTTAAGGATGAGTGCGCCTCTGGTGTAAATTCGGAGTTTTTATATGGACTACACAAGAAACAATTAAGAAATCACCACATCGCCTGGATTCTATGCGATTTTTGCTTCAAACGCCTCAGAATACTTGCAGATTGTGATTATCGCGTGATTATATGTGATAAATTATCTTCTTGATAATTTCTCTACAATGGTACAGCAATACGACTTTGGGCCCTGGACTGTCAGTACTACCTCATACATAGACGAGGCCTACTGGAGAAAATAATTTGCCAGAATCACACTTCACAGAATCACTCGGTTATAACACCTGTAATCTTCTATCTTATTTCATTATTTTGCCCAAATTTCTGTATTTACTATTCAAGGTTTATTATATTCGATTATATTTATTTTATATGGGATACTACATGAAGTATTGAATTGCGAATTTTTCTGTCGTAAATGCTACATACTGTTTACGAGACCTGAGAAGCAAATATCAAATCAGAAGCACGTGAACACAGTGCGACTTTCTAAAATCTTTTATACAAAAAATGGCCACATTGAACGTCGAATGTGCTTTGTCAAAAGATTGGTATGAGCCACTGTTGCAGATAATCAATTGTACATACAAGAAAAGAAATTGCGTTGAAGAAAAACTCAAGTAAGTACGTTTAGATAAACTACGTGCAGCAACTCCACAGCATTGATTTCTTTCGTTGAAATCCGTCGTACTGAAATTTAACTGAGGTTTGACTGTTTGTGGGATTTTTGGGAGGTTGCACTCATACAACCCCAAGTTAAAATTTTTGGTTCACTCTAGAGGAAGACAATTGAACACAAAGACCTCCACCCGTCCATGAATTGAGTTTTTAATCTTTTCTATGATGAAATCGGGGCTTCATAAGGCTTCTGTTGCCTTCGTCATCACCACTATCCATAACACCACTCAATGGTATGAAGACTTATCAGCAATGGCCAACATTCACTTTAGAGATCTAGGAGAAAGATACAATACAGTGGTTCGAAGACATAAATGTGAGTATATGTAAATAAATGCCTACTTAAAATGAAATGTTGGCGGTGAGAGCAAGATTTTGTTATGATCTAGTTTTATTGTGCTATGCGTTATGAATCGATCGCAACTTTTTTCTTTCTTTCGTTTTTTTTGTTAATTATCTTTCACATGAAATAAAAAACCATGAACGGAATGTACTGTTGCTAACAGGAAGTGCGAATTTATTCCATTTTTATGCATTTTTTGGGCCGTTTTGAAGCTTCATTTAAATCCAGTTTTGATAACATGAAAATAAGTACAAGAACCACTTCGAAGGAGGCAGTGCTGAATTGGCGTGTGTACGAACAAAATGAAGCGTAATATAAATTTGGCGATATACTTTTCGTTTTAATTATCGAGGATGATATCTATTCAACCTTTTCTTGTATTTTCGAACGATTGGACAGTTCTTAAATCGAACAATTTACGTAGATCTCGTCATTGTACTGTTGTACGCATTTCACGAACATATCTTGCCATGAGCACTAATTTTGAATCTTTGTTTTAATTTGAACAACTGAAGATGATTTGACGAAATTTTATATTTTACAATCGTTGAATCTTGGCCATTGTATTCAAAAAAAAAAGCAGGACTTCAACTCGCGTGAAAATAAAATAACGTGAAATAAGTCTTCAGTGTTGGCTCTAAAACGCATGAAGAAACTCGAGCCGGAAGCTCGGCAAGTCACCTGAAGCTTCAGGCTTGAGAGTTACGTCGTGATTTGAAACATTCACAATTAAGGCACACATAGAGACAGCAATCAGTAACCTCAACGATAAATTATCATCTTCTTGGACAGCAACTTAGAACTGGAGTTGCTTGCCTATAACTGTGTAAATTAACACTTGACCAGGAATGTACGTAGGCATTCAAAACTGCCGAAAGTAAGACAATAATGCATATTTGGTCACAAATGGATAGAAAGACTCGATTCAGTGGATAAGCTTAAAAGAGCTACCAACACGCAGGAAGATCTAGGGCTTTCTATTGGGAAAGTACTGCTCGCAATGGGGATACAACTACTAGAATACGCTGAGCTCTTTGGCCACGCCCTAACAAATCTACTACGAACTCTAGCAGCAATGTTAATAAACAATTTTGAACATTGAACCGAAGGCAACACGTTGGCATGTTGATTCTGAGGTCATGATTTCCTGTTTTGAATTATATGTATCACAGACCCTGTTGCCAATATTCCGTTGCAGCTGTGTATGCATTTACCACTAAACATTTAAGGTAGAAATAGGTGAAATAATCCTGTTTAAAGTTTCGTCAAAAAAGTGCTACTCAAGGTCAGTTTGATGTGTTGCTATTAGATGATCCTTCACATGATTAATAATTATTAATAACCAGTGGCCTTCGATATAACGACGAGCTGAAGTAGCCGAGTTAAGTCCTTCTTTCTTTGCTATTTTTTGAATACTTTTGAAATTGAGTTCAAATGCCTATGTGCTTAACGAATACAGCATCCGTCTTTGAAGAATCCGGCAATCAAAGCCAAGTTGTCTTGTACGCAGTTCAGCTCGGAATATAAAATAATGGCATATGTTATACACACAAAAGAAAAAGCATTCGAACCACATATCATCTCTAGAATAGATGCAAAAAAAAATGTGGTTATACCTAGCATTCAATCAGTTACAAGTAAGAACTGAAAATTAGTGTCTCGATGTTTTCGTAACTATAAGTGTTGATAAAACGTCGAAAATCGTCACAAAGGTACCGGTAGCTGTATTAAAGTCGAATTGGTTAGGAAATTAGACGCTGAGAAGCGTCTCACAAAAATATAACCGATGAACCGGTCGATATGGATTGGTATGCAGCGGACTGTCACCACCTATAATCACAATCGCCTTTTTGTTCAAATCGGTTCCTCAATGAGGCCGAACCTCACGTATAGTGGAAATTTTCGTTACAAAGGCGATGGTAGTTTCGGTCGTTATGGATCAGATGGGGATAGCATGTCGAACTCCAAAACCAAGAAGAAAATCAATAAGACACATCCTGAGCAGACCAGACATAAAGTTAGAGTTATATACACGCAATGAATTATTTTTGATTATTGACAATAGTTTAACGTTCAAGGCTTGCTTCCTTCTCATGAACGGTGAAGTATGTTTTATCACAATACCAAGAATACAGATTCTGCTTTATTTTATTTATCACCCTTATACCAGGGAAATTTTCGACGTGGTGTTTGATTTTAACGACATTCGCACATACATGTGAATGTATTTCATGACAAATCAATTTAATGCTCATCTCACACTTTTTCTTAAGATTTAAATTTTTATTTTAAATTAAATTATTTTAGAAATTTTATTTTAGATTTTAGTTAAACTTCACTTACTATATCGCTTAGGTCCATCTTCTAAACAAAATGAAAGCGTTAAGGTAGCATCGTCCTCGAAAAATTCCGTGGCAAAAGAGTCCCACCAACAATTATCACTTTCCTGTAATTTTTGAAAATTTTCCTTACAATTTTCATATAATTAACAATTCGATTAGAATGTAATTTTTTTAAATTTTACTGAGTCAAATAATAATTTATTTACCTCTGTCCTTTGCTGTAACCTTTTATTTAATTCGAAAACCCTGTGCTCTGTTTGGCTGAAATATGATGTATGTCTCCTAGGCCTGTAATTCAACAAAAAGGGGATATTCAGGTTATAAAATTTGTTAAGTAAAGTGTAATTATTTATAAAGTTCGAATTTGTTGTCCGAAAAAAAGAATTTCGTTATTGAATAACAACTTTTTTAAATAAAAAATCCACAATTTTATTCTCTCAACTAGTAGATGTATATACATATGTATATTTTATTATTAAGTTTAGTTTATAACTTGTTTAATTCTATAATATAAATTATTATTTTGATTATGATACTTTTTTTACACGAAAACAGAGAGTTAGAGAAAAAATTGAACAGGAACGATGCTTGTTAGAACTGTTTGACGTGCCATAGTCCTAATTATTACAACACTGCGAAACCAGAGAAGGACCTGGCTGCGGACTGGACACTTAGGAGACGCTATTTGCAAGAAACTCTGAGGTAACTTAACCTCGACTGATATAGATAGAACCCGACAGACAGGTATAGATAGATAGACCCGATAGACCAATAGATAGATTCATATTTGAGAGCGTCACATACGACGAAAGAAATGGTCGGAAAGCAACTGTAGCGCCACAACGATAACAGCAACCCGTAATTACAATTACAATGAAGAAACTAGCTCATGAAATCGATTTTCAACAAAAACCATTTTCAAAAAATGCTTTTGAAAATGTTCCCGACGTATATTTTTTTTTCATATTTGCAATCATTTAGAGTCCATGCGTTATTTTCGACAGTCAAATTGTTTGATTTGTGAATATTTTCAATTTTAAGTTCTTTTTAGTTTAAGATTTCTTTATAAGCGCAAACTTTCAATTACATGCGCGAAGAATCAATCAAGGGATTACATATTGAGGAGCAAACAAACCGTGAGTAGTTGAAAACACGAACATTAATGTTTATTTAAAAGCTTTATTTAAAAGACAGAATAATTTTGAGGGTGATTTGTATTACTCTGTATTGAATACTAATTAAATAATGAAATTTTCACCATCACTGCTTTTCTATATTTAAAATTAAATAAAAATTGTTTTTTATGTTTTTCATTGTTATTTGGAAATGAAACAAAATTTAAAGATGTTTCCAACTTCAAATTTTCTCCGAAAAAGAGCCGGACAAAAACTATCCTTTCGAGACAGTAATTTATTTCGAAAACAAAATTCTTGTACAGGGTTCTATCACTCACCGTACGTGTGATTTATTTTGTTCTTTAGAATAACGTATGTTCGTTTACTGATGTGTTAGGGAGTGACGACTGTAGGTATGTTATCTAATATAATATTGCAAAAACTAATACACTGGCAAGCATAGCACCCTGAATTTCAGCTAAGTAGGTGTAATTGTTAAAATAATTAAAAATTGGATATAAACAGAAGTTTTCATAAAAGCGGTTACCCCTTTTGTATCGAGCATATTTTACTGTTCTATTTTTAAATTTTTAGAATGCAAAATTTCGCGTTTTATATCAGTTTTGAATAATCGAGTTTGGTGCATTCAATTGACGAGTTCATATCCTTAAAAATAATTATGGAAATATGAATTCATTTTTTTTGCTTTTGACCATCACACTACCGTGCAAACTGAAAACAAAATATTAAAATTAATTCAAGTTTGAAAACGAATTCATTTAATTTGTTTGAATAGTTCAGGATTATTTGCGCCGGTTTTGATTTATCAACCAAGTGGAATAAACCGAAATATGCAATCTGCAAATCTTTCCATATATTACTGATATCTCTACACTATTTAAAATAAAGCTTGACAGTATTCTTTGGTTATTTCACGTCAAGATTTACATTACTTTAAAAACAGAAAATCTACACACTTACATATTATTGAAGTGTGTTTGCTAAGTTAATCGCACGTGAGTATGCGATATTACATTTGACGCCATGTCCTATTCTCTTTTGAATACTATAACGAAATTCTTTTCTATATCGCAACATCAGCAATCCTGTCCACCATCTCATCATCATCATTATCGTCGTCGTCGTCGAAGAAAAATCCTTCCACGCTCATATGCACTGCCTACTTGAGTGCATCTTAACCCAATTATTCAAGATTCAGAAATAACTTCTACCTAATGACAGTTTGCAAGTGTCAACGAAGCCCTCGCCTCCACACGCCTTCCTGTAATGCATTCCATCATCTCTTCACTTATTCCATCTCGGCATCCTTATTAACATCCAACCAGCAAACTATCATCCAGCCCCCCTTGCTATTGACAATTTCACATTTAAAAACTTGAATAAACACGTCGTCCGTTCGATGATATAGAGGTGGTCACGGAGCCAAACAAGACAACACACTAGATGCAAAATGAAGATACGACATAAAGAAATTAAATACAATCCACCACCGAAAAAGGACTAGCACACATCTCACCCGTTCCGCTATCGAAGCAGGGAAACCTAGCAGAGCAAAAATCCCAAAAATAGACACAGACTAAACTTTAAGGAGTGACTTTAATATGAACCTCACCAGGCTGTGCTGGCCACTCTTACCACAAAGCCCAACCGGTCTCCATCTATTCTGCCCCGTCCTCCACTTTCCAGGCTCAAAGCCATAACCAGCCAGCCAACGAACCTACCACCCCCGTCCTCTCACAGAATGAATGTTTCAAGCAAGAGCTCAACTTTAATGTGTGCCCAAACTTTATTCAGGAGACTTGCAAATATACGCCAAAGCTGGCAGAATTAAGGGGCGGGGGATTCAAGGAGTTGTGCAGAGCTGGCAAATGGGCAGGCATAGGGTGGCGAAGGGTGACAGGGCTCTGTTCTAACAGCACGTTTCAACCACCTACTAAATGCTTATATACTACTAGGCTCCATCGAAGGATGTTGGCGATTCAGCAGGTTATAAAATGGGCGGTAGCAGTGGGGATGGCAACGGATACGACGACACACGGCTCGGGTTGATTTGGGGTCGTTATGACTGTTCGGGGAGTAACACAAAACGCATAAAAACACGCTGTAAAACCTTTGCAGATGAAAATCGTAGTAGCAGGAGCGGGAAGGTCATTTTTGGAGTTTATTTTTCGGTCGCAGATACAGTGCATTTCATAAGTTTTTCATGGAAAAGTTTTCAGGCATGATTGACAACTTTTTGGCTGGAGACGGCTGTGGAAAATATTTTTGGATTTTCATACATTTTGACAATGTCTGTTTTTCCCCCCGAGTTCGTTTCGAGATATTGTGGGTTCCTATTTGCTGCGTCTACTAATCTAAGAGCGTAAAGGTTGTTCGAAGTTCGCTGTTTAAAAGTAACTTGAAATGCAAAGGAACTCGAAAATAGTATTTCAATCATTTTCATTGGACACGATCCGGTTCACATAAAAATAAAGTTAGGTACAACACTTCCCAAATTCGTCCGAATTAAGTTTACTTATTAATTGCGGTAAACAACTGATACAAACGAAAGAAACTTATGATAAACATGTTATTAATTGTGATGTGATGACGTTTTTGGTTGAACTTAATCATATTTTTCCTGAATCATATATGTATACCCTTTTTTAATCACTTAAACTGAGGTACCTCTATATAACATCGAATTTCTTCAATTCTTTTTATTTCCGTCAAAATTCGCCTACAAGCTCAACTTTCCACTAATCACACGTGTTGCAAAACTCAGCGGTTGAACCCAGCCTCGTCTTTCCCTTTAAGAGCAATAATAAGAGAAAATTGAAGATAGAGCGGGATTAACAGATTTCCATCCAAAACATTTCAAATGGCTTCGTAAAAAAATTGACAATACCAAAATGCTAATTTCAAGCACAATGATCGGGGAATTTTCGAAAAGCCAAGAATTGAAAAACAATTTCAAGCAATATCTCTGTAATTTAGAATAGTTGACTGTTGCCAAAGAGCAAAACATTGAAAAGCAAATGTCATCATAGTCAGATGTTTGAAGATCATTTTATTATGTCATTCTATTATCATAGCATTATATATCTGATGATGGAGTTTTGAAAGCCAGTGTAAGTCTGTATACAAGTTTAAATAATCAAATCACCGTAAAGTTGTCTTGGAAATGCTGAAAATCAAGAAAATTACCGGCCAGAGGACCAGAAGGCAAAAAATTAGGTCGATTCAAGTACCATCTTTAATGGGTCGCTTGAGCTTCAGGAATGCAAGACCCAGTTGCAGATAGACATACCCAACAAATGTATGATAAAATAGGAGATTTGTTTTGATCCATTTTATTTTAATATGTGAAAAACTGGGGAGTCACCTTTAACATATATTATATTGCAATCGATTGCAGAAAGAGCGTTTGCAAAGCTCATTCAACTCATCAATTCCTTTATTTTTTCCGCACTACGTAGTGCGGATTGGATAAAAAGGATAATCGTAGGTAAAGGTAAATCAGGTAAAGAGCACAGACGCAGATATGTAGGTAGTCAGATAATAGGTGAGACCATGAAGCAACTCTAAGCTAGTTTTTCAGTAGATAAAACAGGGTTTTTTGACATGACACAGAGACTAGTAGATATAAAATCCAAGCCTGATTATGTATAATTATTTGAAGATTCTCTCTGATCGTTCCCGGAAGAAAAGATTCCGGAAAAATTCTTGTAGGAATTGTAAGTGCTTTACTTTGTTCATTGTGCATTATGTTTACTTAACAACGCATACATAAAAAAACCAGCTTGGTGAAGCTTTTGACACAAAGGTTGGACGATGTGCTGGCGCGTATGCTGTTTAATATAACTTTAGAATATTTCATAAGGAAAGTCACTATTGGTACAAAAAGTGCGCTGCGCTACAAATCAAACTAAATTGTCGCACCAGAAAGAAAAACAGGTAGGGCTACAAAGTTCATGGACCAAACAAGAAAATTGGCTCCAAAGCAGCCTACTATAACCTTGTGTAATAGTGGAAGTATATTCAGTATATCTTGACGTAAAACTCCGCATAGAGGGAACAGAATCAGCAGAAGTAAGAGGAAGAAACTCACGTATAAGATGTCCTCATTTTGACAGATTTTTCAAGTCAGCTATATATAAAAGAGAAGAAAGTTCCATTCTTAAAATAATACCACAAAGTACAAAGGAACAAAAAGGGAATACTAATTTTGAATATTTGTAGAGTTGTTCAGTAGCATTTCAACATTCCTTTCACATTTAATAGCTCATTTGAAAGGAACGTCTTAACTTCATTTCCATCAAAACTAGCCAGCCCTACCAAAATCACTTTGAGTTGTTTTGAGTCCTACTACTTTCTAACTATTCCATTACATGTGCTGCAAAACTAAGAAATATCAACTATTCTTACTAACAAAAAGCTTAATATCAACTATTGAATTTTCTTTTAAAATTTTTTCTACTGCCAAATATTTCTCTAGACTTACAAAGCGCGAATCAAAATAATCACTTAACGTATTAAAGCTACTTTTCAATAAATTATTCTCAGATTGTCTTGAAAATGTGCACAGGCGCACATGTTTCACTATAATTGCTTTACAATACAACGAAAAAACCCCAAAGATGAATTACAATTTCCGTAGGGATAGTCATCCAATGCAAAATACTGACTAACATTAACATAACTATATCACTAGTATCACCTCTTCTTATTCTTTGTCCAGACTTTTTATATCTACCATTCATACTTATAATCTGATGTCATATTCCATTACGCCCTTAATAAAGAATGAATCTCTTTAAAGTAGAAATTGTATCAAATACCCCTTCATCAATGTAAACGAACAATAAGACGACAAATAGTTTCCAGGATCATGCAAAAAAAGCAAACAAACACTATCAATAAAACCTACACTGGATATTCAAACCACCCAATATTACCACCGTAGACCGTAGCAAAGCCTAAATCCATGTTACATCGTCGAAGAAACATTCGGTTGTATTTATTCTGCACCAGCAACCCCCTGGTGGTTTATGCACACTTTTTCTCCTTCCTCCATCATCGCCCTCAACGTTCTTTCTCCCGGTATAGAATACAGTATAGAACAAGCTCTTCTTTGGATTCAAATCATTCTCATCATCACACATCCAACAGTGGAGCCCTTCGCCATTCGGCTCCATCACCCAGTATCCTAGTCACATCCCGAAAAGATAGACTCGCTCTAGCTGGCTCCATTCCGCCACCGAGCCATATCGTCATTTCGACCATTTATCGGGGATAAGAAGAAGCATTAGACCAATCATCGAATACACCCACAAAAGCAAAATCATATTTATCTCTCCACCCCCACCCCTTTCCTTCGAGGCTCTTTTATCTTCTTCGAGTCTCCATGAAGTTCAGCAATTACACGCTGCCATGTGTGCGTTTCCTTGGTAGCATTAAGGACCAACCGATTTGCTCTTCCGTTGGCCTGAATCTCCAAGCACGCCTGCTATTCCTACTATTCCTGCATTGTCAAGTGCCCCACAATTAGCTCCCTCAAGTGCATAATGAATATTGTGCAACGTGTATGTGTGCGTCGAACATAATTCAAGCAAAACGTGTTGCAGCTATATCACGTGAACACAGACAACTACACCTTGGTACAATCACATACCACGTCCTCGCTATACGAATGTGTGAGCACTGGAGTGTTTGGATGGAGTCGGCGCGCAAGGAAACCGATGCCGTTCTTGTAATGTACTCACAAGAAAGATCATCCTTGGCCCACAAACAGCGCCAAGCCACGAGAAAGCCCACTCCAATCAAAGTTGTCAGAATGAGACCGGGAACTAGAACGAGAGGATAACATACAGAGCTTCTCTAATACACGACAAAATGACTACCTACCAAAAAAAAAAAAAAGAAAAAAAAAAGGACTCATAGTGGTAACCAGGAAGTCTCCCTTGGTTTCTTTTCAAAATAAACTTTAAGGGTTGCGAAGTGGTTAAATAACCGCCGAATAAGGTGGATTTACATTTTTTTTCCCCATGTTCGTTTCGCCTATGATTACTCGATGCAGTCCTTTTAGCATAAGATGTTGCACAAGATAAAGTAACATGAGCTAAACAACAAGAAAATTTGATGATTCCATGGGAAATTTCCAAATAGTTGGATGGAAACTTTTACCAACTATTCAAAGTCAGCGAATAGAACAAAAAACGGACACTGAAATGCCAAAGTAATACTCTGAAACGGGATATATGTTTTGTTTTGTATTTTTCAGTGTGAAATTTCTTAGATTGCCATGAGCTAGAAATTAAAAATAATACAGCCGCGGCAGATTGACACCTGCCTGGGCAAGCTATGAGATTCCTGCATTCCGATTATTTAATATTTGCTCCTCAAATCAAAATCAACCATTGGAATAGGTTAAATTTTCACTGGAATTTATTGTTTTGACTAGATACTCATAAGGAAATCTGGAATTTGACAACTATCAAGGGTTTAATTTGAAGTTTAAAAATAGAACGCAGACAAAAGGACCTTGTTGCCCAATTGTACCCAGCGACCGACCACAAAGTTCGTCTAAATTTTGGTCTTGCAAAAAGTCACACCAAAAGTCGAATATGGGCACGGTGAACCATGATGTCCTCAACTGAAACAGGGAGTCTCCTATGCTAGGGCGGGTTCCTCGAAAAGATTGCTGCTGTGAACGAGAGTGTTGTCGAAAACCTGAGAACATAAATTCACTGCCGTTCAAAACAACTGGGAATTTCGCGCCAGAGCACTAAAACTGTTGAGGCACCTCGAAGAAGGCAACAGAGTAACTAATAACAGATGTAATGTTTCAAATCCATTAGCGTTTTAGAGTGTCATATTGAGCAAATAATGCTAAATATATAAAATAAAATTCTAGTCTTTTTTGTCAAATCTCGTTCAATCGGAGTGTAAATGCTGCTTTTTTATAACTTTTTGGCGACATTGCTTGAAAGCGCTAACATTCTAGACAGGCATCGCTAAAAGGAGATACGAAGGCACCACGGAGCAACTAAAGCGTGTTTCGGAAAATAGAGAGCGTGAAAATTAAACGATATAGGCATAGTGTAGTAGCACAACAGCGATATAACTCCGGAAAACTCCCAAACTAACGGATTCAGCCGAGAACAGTAGAATTTTGAATAAATTTTTTACACAAGTAAATTTTTGCTGATTTTTTCGTTTGATCGAGAATAACACTATGAAATGCATGAGTAATGACAACGCTCTTTTGTTACTACGATATGATGTAGATGCTTGGAGATTATAGAGCTGGCATTGGCTAGTTGTTAAAGCAATGCTTGTTATAAATCTTTCGCCGTTACAATATCATATATATACAACTCTCCTCAGGGCGGCGGAAATTCAAATCGTCATTGGTGGGAAAAATCACATTTTTGCGAAGTCATCACGAATTGGATGAATAGAGCAATAAACATGTTGTCAGTGGATATTTTAATACTTAATCGGATCAATTCCGCTTTACAATGCAGTTAAATTATCACATGCCTTCAAAATATATTTTGAAAATTTAGGGTTTTTGTCACTGCTGGTATGGAGAAATGTTTCGTTTCTACAAATTTGACAATTTATCGAGCGTCTAAAGACTTTACGCCCGCAGTTGAGGGTTGAATGAATGCCTGTTTACTGTCGATATTTGACATTTAGTAGGGTGTTTATTTTGATATTGATTCCATCAGAAGGAATTTTCGCTGTTTTCAATTGGCACAGCCATTTTTTATGGCAATACAATTAACAAACAAAAAACACCTTTAACACTAGGTTTACGAGACCCGTCAATTGGACGGATTTCAAATTTTGAAATTTTTATGTAGTATACCTGTCTCTACAAAACCCGTCAAATTGACGGGCTAGCTGATTTCATAAATAATCCTTATATATTTGCTTCGTTTGTAAAATCATTCTTCGAATAATAAATATAAGAATGAAAGAAAAGTTTTTACTGCGATACCCTCCATTCGTTATGTCAATACCGCTTCGATAATGTGAACCAAAGCGGATTATATGGTCTGAGTGCTATCGTATTTAGCATTCAATGAAATCGCTTAAACCTATCGCCGAAAAAACCTCTAAAACAAGAGACGATCTTCAGTACGGTTGCTGCAGTGCCAGTGGTAAAAGCATTTTTCTAAAACAGTGTGCAAAAGTTTCAATTATTGTAGACAGCCTACATTAGCCAAAAATTACATTGTAAGTTCGTTCGTTAAAATTAGCCGAACCATATTTACAACGAGGCAGAAATATAACGACAGACCATTTCTTCACAAGAATCCCGCTAGCTAAAAAATTGCGTGCAGAGAAAACAACCTTGGTTGGGACCATCCGATCGAACAAAAGAGAATTGCCAAAACCAGCGAAGGAAAAAAAGGACAAAATGACATTGGTTTCCTCACATTTATACAAATCAGAAAACCGCACGCTTACTGTGTATAAAAGTAAACCTACCGTGAAAGTTCTCCTTCTAAGCACCAAGCATACAGGTGTACAAATAGAAGACAATTATAAACGTATTCCCGAAACGATTACTTTTTATAATAGAACAAATTTTGGTGTGGACGTCGTTGTTATACTGTTTTACGCGTGGATATTATATAAAAGAGTGCACCGGATCTAAAAAAATCCAGAAAGGAGTTTCTATTTTGTTTAGCTGAGGAATTAGCTGGAGAAAACAAGGAGAATATTTGTCAAAGTTCAGACGCTTCATTTCTGTTACCTTCAACGTCAGAAGTACGAAAAAGTTGTCAAGTGGGCTACTACAACAAAAATAGAAGCAATAATTGTTGTATTTATTGCAAAAAGATCGTATGCGGAAAATGCACAAACAAAATTCAGTATATTTGTAAAAACTGTGCTCAATAAATATGATTACACTATGCCGTTAATGTCATTGTTATCATTTTACGTGATAATTTTCAAAAATAAGATTTTTTACTTATTATTTAAATTTATTTAAACGCGAAGCTGCAAATTGTTCAATTCAGACTTATTGTTAGTTAGATCAATGGTTTTTATAAATTTTTTAAAATGGTTATTATAATGATAAATGGTGTTTTTTTGAAAAAATGCGTATTTTCGTCTACCCGTCAATTTGACGGGTGCTCGTAGAGGTAGGAATATAAGAAACGCCCGTAAATCTAATGTTAAATGGCAGAGATCATTCAGGGCAAGTCCATCCATCTCACAGTTTCAAAAGCAACATACTCCAATATTCCATCGAAAAATGATGTATCCGATCCAGCACAAAACATATTCGCAGCCTAAAGGAAACTCCAATAATAAAACGTTTCCAGTTACCTTTGCTTGTCCAGTTCATCCCTCGACGTGCAAGCTCATCTTCGTGATGTCGGTCGCTTCCGAAATCAAAAATTTGACGTCTTAGCAAGTGTCAGTCCCGACTACCCGCGCTAAGCCCAACGCGAGACTTGGCCTATCTAAATTTTACGTGCTCAATACTTCTTCACCTGCTTGCCCGCCCTCTCACTCGTTCGCTCACATGGAGCTAGCCCACATAAATAAAATATAATACTGACCTTAAAGGCCGTACGTGTGCCGGTCATGTGTATTTTTTAGCCTTGGTCAAACCATGCATTTGGAACGAATACGAGAACGGAAACTATTGGCAGCTCCAGTTTCGCTGCAAGAATCAGTGGCATAGCTCTAAACGTTATAACGCCCGAAATACAAACAGCTTCGTACTGCTTCTCGACCAGTCGTAAAAATAGTGAAACCAACATGTCACCCTGTACACCCCGAAACGCCATAAATGTGCGACTTCACTGTACATAGCTGCCTTATGTACAATTGCCGGCAATTTGGAGCCTCCACTTCACCGCTCATTCCGACGGATCTATCTACTCCAACCCATCCACATGTCCCCTCGTTCCGCAACTCCAACACTATTCACTCATTTACATATCTACATACCCCAACCCAAAAAATTAACTACCTTCGTCTAAAACATTATGTATCTCACAAAATCCCATTCAAGTGCGTGTATTTATTCAGCCAGGGCACATAATATACTACATAATGGTCCACACGAGCAGGCCGTGTGGAGTAATTCGGAGCAGTGTGGAGTGGCGGATTCTCTCAAATCGTCCGTTTGGAGCCTGCCGAACGGCTCCCTCAACTACCCCTAACTCATCTCCACGAGCTTAAAGCTTACTTTATGCCTTTAAGAACTCACTGTGTACACAACTCGCCAGTGTAAACACGCCGGCAGAAATGTTAGTGTATGTTGCAAGCAAAATCCACTCTACACACATTACGAGCATGTACGTATTATTTACTTGCCTGGTGGAGTTTCCGTTCCTATCTAACCCGAGAATACATACAGAACGGGGAACCGGTTTTGGAGCGCGCAAAAGCTACAGCCATGAGTAGCTGATCGATGCTGTAAACAGTTCAATGAATCGTTGCGGGTGCAGGGGACCACACAAATAATAACAATAATCATAACACCACTTAGTTGTGTGAGTGTGAACTGCTAGTGCACTCTTTCTCGTATATACCATATCAATAGCATTTATTTTGCTTTATATAAATATATTATGTGGCTGAAGAGGCATTCTCCGACCTGGTTGATGCACGTGCACTTTGCCATCTCCTTCGAGTATTGTCAAAAGATTTTGTATAGCAAAAGGGTATTGCCAGACTATGCCTATGAAAATTCATGAGGTAGAAACGTCTAAAATTTGTGCCAAACTAAGATGGCGTTGTGAAAGTGCAACGTTGATCAAATGACAACCACCCTGACAGCCATGAGTGGCGTGAGTTCCTTAGTTATTGATAATTTTTTTTTCCACGTGTTCAACTTGTAGCACTGAATTCACTATATTATTTTCGTCATGATCGCGCATGAATCTCGGGCATTATTTCTTATCTGCGGACAGATCTTTCATTGCCATATAACTGTAACGAAATTCCTATTATGTGTATAAGCCGCACTTTAATCCTTTCGATGATACCTTTACGTATCTTACTAGAATTTTGCATCGTTAAAATGATGTTTGTATCGGGAAAATCTTACAGCACTTACCAAAGCACTGTTGATATTTTGGTCCAAATAAAGTCGAAACGACGAAGCGATAGTGAAAAAAGTTAATTGTAAGCAATTACGAGTTACAAATTACGTAGCAAATATGAATGACGAATGACTGAGCATTGATAATAAACGCTACGAAGTTTGATCGAAGATTTTCTTCACATTACGGGCAAATAGAATGAAGTAACTCCTGAATTTTGTTAGTCCGGATGATCGTAAATATTTCGCTGTGATAGTATGGTTCAGCTACTCATAGCTCTCATCAACTCGATCTCATGATCTACAAATCCAAAGATTTTTAACCTCCGACACCAACCAAATCTACAAAAAAATAATTCCACAAACATCGTTTTCGGGGTGGTCCTGAAATTTAGTATGGTTTTTGTTTTATACTATGCAACTACTAACACGAGGAGCGATTAACCAATAAAGGAAAAGGACAAACAAAGAATTATTATGCGATTATAACTTGTAAATATGTTCACTATAAATATGCAAAATTGAATCTACTATAACACATATGCAGACCTCATATCATGCCATCTGTTGCTATATGCTTATATTTGCTTAGAGAATGGTCAACTAACTTTTCATTCTCGTATACGTATGTGATGCAAGGATGCCAAGAGGAAACCAAGCAGTTTTAACCAGTACATGGCGCAATTTAACGCTGAAAAGACATCGTTTTGAAGTACAAACCGGTTCTCTGTAATCTCGATACACTATGCGATATTCTCTGATATTTTTGATCACTTTAATCTTCTTCAAATAACATTATATATGTTATTTATACATCATATATGTTTTAGCCAATGTCGATGTGACACAACAATGTGACACACAATGTTTTAGTGTGTCGAAACACTCGCTGATAGTGATCTGTAACCGCACTGGATTAGATGACGCGAGGATTAAACATATAATAAACGAACAACCATTCTTTACCATCTTTATCTAGCACAACACCCACAAATTGCTTCTTTATTTTTCAAAGAATCGTCCGAATAAGAATTACGAATCTATCGGACATACATAACGACAATTTGAATGTGAGCCTTACTATTTCACATTTCCAACTTATAATAAATTCATATCCCGGAAGTGTTGTTACTGTCTTCTGTAACTATCAATTTAAAATTCAAATGCATCAAGCATTCGTAAGAACCCAGCAAGGTAGCAATAAGGGCAGGTAAAATGTGGGCATGTAATATTAGTCGGTATAAATATACTTTACCAAATAGCAACTATGCAGAAGCGACCTTGAAACATAAACAGAAATTTCAGATCTTAAGTCCGAAAGAATTATGAACATTATATGTAAGTGAAAATTCTCACTGATCCACGGTCGCACTCCAAACTGAAAGTGAAACTATGACTTACTCCCCGGCATTGGACTCCATTCAGCCAGCGAGTTTTATCATTTACAATATGCGGATGAAGCTCTAGACAAAAACATATGTCTAGAAAATTGATACAAGCCAGACTATGCTTTTAATGAACAGATTGCGAAGTTCATCATTAATTAGTACATCTTGTTTCTGAACAAGGAACCCAAGTTGGCCTCACGGACTATTAAATAAGAAAGTGTCAGGCTTCATTTCAGATGAGAATTTACTAGAGACCGTTTCAAATTTTGTTATTGCTGACATTTTCACAGCTTCGGCTTTTGTAAGTAATAAAAATCTTCGAATTCCATACTTCGAATTTCAGTACTGGCAGTGCTGTCCGAATCATCGTTATTGAAAAGGGAGAACATACATGTTATGGGCAATGAGCAGTAGTAGCAACGTGGTGGAGCGACACGAAGTTGCTGCGCGCCACTCGACCGCTACATACGGAACGTATGTACATCGACCTTTAACATGTGGAAGTTGCACGCGGTGTGTTCAATACTCAGCAGCGCAGTGACTTTTTCGAATTCTCCACGAAAGGCCACGAACAGACTTGCACGTCGTTTTTTAAACAAAAGTACGAAAAAATTTCAGCAGCTTTTCTCAGAAAAGTTATAGTCCGGACTGTCTGGGGGACGATTTAATTTCTTTGCTTCGCGCACTCCCTGCTTCCTACCTTTCCGTCATCATTCACTATACTGACTTTCTTTTTACCCGCAGTTTTTCTACTTTTTTCTCCCTACATGCTTGGCTTTTTGCGAACAAGTAATGCGAATAATTCCATGTTTTTTTTCATTCTCCTCTGGCAACTATGCACGACTAGCAGCAGCGGCAACGACGGGCAACAGAAACACACCCACACATATGCACCTCCATGATTGACATCTGATGGATAGGCTTTGAGTTTTTTCCCGACTATTTTTAATGTGCCAAGGAACTTCAATGTTTGTATGGTTTGTTTTAACCATAGAAATAATAAACATGGTTCTCTACGATGTAGCGATTAATATTGGCGGTGAGGTTGGCATGCATGGGAAAGCATTGGTTTGGAATAAGTCCGCGATTCGGTGATTATGCAGTTGATCGGTACTTGACCATTTTATGTTGGCCAATAAATTTATGTCTTTAATTTCTTCCAGAAAATTAAGTGGCGCAAATTCATCGATCCCCCGTCCCAATCGATATGCCGAACGTTCAATACATGTTGAATTCACCATCCAACGCCGAAAATGACATATAGTAATTTTTAGACCATTTCCATTACATGTCCTTGCTAGCTGTCAATGCCTCTTTTGTTCTATTCGTACAGGATTTATCATGTCATGAAAAATAGAAATGACACTTATAGGTGTCAGAAGTGGGACGATGTTCAAGTAGCAATTCGTTCTAATATTGTAATACTGTAAATTTATATTGGAGTAAAATTCACTGAACGACATTATTGTATCAGTGAGGTAAGTTTCAAAGTTTCGCCAATGGAACGTCCATCAGGTTTTTTTACCATTCAAATTCATTCAGAGAAATTATAGAAAACAATGCAAGAGATTGAAAGTCGAAAAAATTCGTCCGACTTAAAATCAAGTTAGAGAAATGTCAAATACGTGTTGATTTATTTTCGAGGAATACAATGATATCGGTACTTTGAATTTGCTTCAAGAGATCAGACTATCAACAAGGAATTTCAGCTTGAAGCTCTGAATTGAATTTTTTTGTAGATTTAAAAAAAATGCAGGGAAAATTTTTGCAAAAACAAGTTTGGCAACATTGTTAAATTCTGGGAACTAGCGAAGAACCCTTCTGTGATTTCCGGCGCGCCCCAAAATTAAAAATTACTCTCATAGAACAGACGTTCGATGACTTAACAATTATTCAAACAAATGGTGTGTGTGTTGAAGATCAATCCAAATTAGGACTTTCAGAGCTGCTTCAGGAAGTTGGAATACAGATGGAAACGGTACTTTAGTCAAATGTCAATACCTTGAAAGATGCTTCGAGTGCGATGAAGAAGGATAATAGCTTCTGAACAGGATCATGTTATTTAGCCTATTGCGAAGGGTATTGTTAAGTTCCTGGCCACGAAAGGTATAACACCAGCAGGAACGCTGAATATTTTGACTGCCTAGTTCAAGGACAAAACGTTTTCATTGGTAGCATTGCTTGCGTTTCATCAATAATTCCTGAAGGATTTTGAGAACGTTGTAAACAAGAGCCATGATCACCGACCCTGCACGATTTTAACACCACCGTTACAAGACCATCTTGAAAACGACAGGGCTCTGATTACCCTGATTATTATATTATGAAATTTCATCTCTACTTGGTAAAGTTTGTCGGAGTGGGCCCTCCATAATAATAGAGGAGTTAGCCAGGCGGTTATGACATGTGAGTAGATATTGCGTTGAAAGATTCCGCTACGATTTTTTATCAGCGCGGCTTGCTAAAGTTATATTTTTACATGGTCGCTAGACAATTCATGCTGCCGATTATTGCGATATTTTAATCGAAGTCAGACTAGTCTTTCGATGAGAGAAATAAAACTCCCTTATGACAATGCTTGTCTCTATACGGGGATGTAAACCATAGAAGTGAGTTAGAGCAATTAGTCTGGGAGGTACTTGCGCACTCTTTTTACAATCTGACTAAATTATCTATTTAGTCCACTGTACTACATACGCTGGTAAAGCTTTAGACTAAAACTTCGCGAAAATACCAATTGTTAACATTAAATTTTACACTCTTGGAGCAAAACTAGGTATCGATTAGTCCAAAAGTAAGTTCAAACTGCAAGTTTTGTAATTTGTTTACATATCGCTCGTGTTGTTGGCATCGAAGTTATGAAATTCGTTCGGAATTTAAAAGAATTTAAATGCTACCAAGGCAGCTGTTACCCTCAGAGCTGGAGGGTTTGAGTTTTCAGTTTACTAGTAGTTACGAAAGTTTTAACCTGAAATGGAAGAAGGCTAACTCCGCACTACCGCAAAAAGCCACCGCCGTTTAGTTTTATCAGAAACCTTTTCATTGTTCAAATGAAGATGAAGGATTCTTATCAGGTGTTTTGACGTAAGCCGACGTTTATGTTAATCAGAGCCCTCCTACTTTAAATGGTTGATGAAGAGAGCACTATGATATTGGCATGAAGATCCGTCAAATGCATGCTGAATATTTTTTATGAAGATTTAGAACTATTTGTGAAGTTTGTGAATTATACAGTAAACAATAAAAAATTAGACATCTGCAAGAGGACAAGTGTGCGATTTATTAATATTATTTTTGAAAAGCATTAGTAGAGATGGAAAATGTGAAATAAATAAGACTGTCGCATTCTGTTATTAAATGTTCTTTGGCTTTAGTACTTTTATAACAAGAACCATCA
This sequence comes from Stratiomys singularior, assembly GCA_954870665.1. Classification (NCBI taxonomy): domain Eukaryota; kingdom Metazoa; phylum Arthropoda; class Insecta; order Diptera; family Stratiomyidae; genus Stratiomys; species Stratiomys singularior. The sequence goes on along the minus strand of OX940881.1, from coordinate 2,040,586 downwards.
ACTTCGGTACGGTGAAAAAGAAATTGTCACAGAAACTGATGTTATTTCTTCACATGTTGCGCAATTCCGAGCAAACATATGAATATAATGAAGAATTGTACTGTAGTACACTCAAGCTCAAAGCTGAAAACCTATTGCTTTGCCTTTCACCAGGCATAGATATGTGCGCGGATTTAAAAAAAATCATTTTGTCTTCCATAATTTAAGTAACTATTTTGGTTCCTTCTCATAACAATTGCTCAACCCATAGCTGCTGGAATATATTGAGAGTTTTAATTTTGTTAAAAGTTTCGTTTTTTTCACAGCATCAGCGTCTTTTCATCATGCGCATTTCAGGATTCATTCGAGTTTCCAGATTTTCGACCTGGGACTTTAAACTCATTTCAACGAGTCGCAACATTTACGACCACTGTCGGTGATATTAAGCAACCTTTAGATGACAGTCACAGCCACTCTATTCAAGAATTGATTTATATCTTCTTAAGTATCTGTTATTCCCGCCCATGTATCTTTCAGCGACATCATACTAAAATTTAATTCGAGTGACAAATAACAGTCATTATTTATTGTTTAATTAGATTCTGCGAATTAAGTGGCTTTCGCAGCGTGTGCCCGTCAGAGTCTGATTGGCTCTTATCACTTTTGCGTTGATAGTACAAATTTAAATGTCAATGCTTTGATAAGGCTTCTCGTCGGAGACTGTCGTGCATTTTTAGTAAATCCAAAGTCGTCGCTGACATTGAGACGTGTTTCTTCCCTGCCTCTTGGCGCAGCCCGCATTTGGTTGATGGTGGTTCCGAAAATCAAATATTGCCGCTATATACTTTCAACCAGATTTTGCCCGCTGTCGCTCATACGCGCCAAAGTCTGAAAGGTCTGGAAAAAATCTACGAGCTAATGCTGAGGCTCAAGATTCATTACTTGTAAAATTTATGAACAGACTTGAAGCCGTGTAATTTGTCTGTTCTCCATTAAAAATGTTACGTTCGATCGTAAAATTGTGGCGCTGCACACCTTATTGGTCCCAACAGGGAATTGCCAGTGTGCATATGTCGGATGTAGAAGGAACGAACTATGTGAACGCGTAAATGCAATATGCGACCCGCAGCGCAACCAAGCACTCAGCAACAAGTGTCTCGTTACCAGCAGCTTCAGATTATTTGGTCACCAACAACTAGCTGTGGTGCAACAGTGGCATGCTTGAGGCAACCACTTCGACGACAGTATGGAATGGTGAAGTGCAGAGTTCAGATGAAACTCAACAAATATCGATAAATCACCTTCTGGCCAGACTAAGCCTCATTTTTCTTTGATCCTTACATTTTATGTTAATGCTAAGATAATTTTTGTACGAGGATCATCTCGGAAATTTAGATTTGGCATATTTAATAGGTTTATCTACGTAATGCATTGTCTTTTTGGAATCTTGACTTCACGTCATCAGTTAAATGTTGAATTTTTATATACTATGTGAAAGATAGTTCATAGTCCCAGTGTTATATACACGTTAACCTCACGTTGATAAGAGTGGGCAGGAAACCTCGCTTAGGCAACAGAGTGCTCCAACCATAAGAATTCTGTAAACATACAGGATTCGCAGCTGATGTACGCTCAATCTCTAGCTTCCCGCCATCTTCGATCGACCTAGCGCATTCAACAATGACGAAATCCAAGCAACGGTATTCGGCCCGTCATCCATGCACTTGATCCTCATCTGTCCAAGTTTTCCAACTAGCTGCCGTCGCTTAATTTTTCGACCAAGACCACCAGAGGTACCTGCTCTTCGATTCACATGGATTATTGCCTCGAGGGTGTCAAAAGGGTGAGCATATTGCTCAAAGTAACAAGTTTGATCAAGCCCGCAAACCGCGAGTGGTCACATAAAGTGTTTCCCCCGGTAGCAACAAACCGTTTCGTAGTTCGTCCTACTTTAAATGCAATAGGATTGCGATGAACTTGTTCGATACACCTAAACATATTTAAGATTTAAGGTTAGTCAAAAAATTCGAGAGAATTGCGTTTGCAAGCATGACGTTTGAGAAGAACTACTAAACCAGTGACACAGCTAATGGGCAGAACCCTGCTTTTGAAAGTGGTATCGCTATAGAGAGTCTGTGGATCCATGAGAGGCGCGTCGCTAAGAATTTTACATAATTTTTACTCAAGGGCGTTGCTAGATCGAGGTTGAACACCCTTATAACTCTACCACAGTGTAGGATTATAATAAGGTTCCAGTGTCAAAGTGAGTATATTGACCCACCAGCTCTACAGTCATGAGAGCCTATAAGCTATTTATTAGTCAATAGAAGTCCGTTGATAGTCCGACACCAGATATTCAGGACAATCTTCTCAAATTTTCGATAGAATATACTTCAAAAATAATTGACCTAAGAAAATAAAGCATTTTTTGTGTGTTATCCAACACTCGGCAACATCCAGTTTCACTTAATTCTGTCATTATTGTCTATACAATTTAAGTTTCCAAGCAAAAATAATATGCTTATTAATGGCTTTCATTCAATCCTGTTCGATCCTACGAACAGTACTTATGTGTTATGACCCGTGAAGGACAGTTGGGAACTACGTTTTCTTTTTCTCTGGTATCAGAACTGACTAACCGAGTCTATACATTTAACCATATAAGCACGCCACTTAATATACAAACAATCAGAAAACATCATCTTCCACGGCACAAAAGCCGGTGTTGGGCTCAAGCCATCTCTGATATCACTGATGTCGCAAGTTGTTGGTTTATAAGTGCAATTATCATTGCACGGAAAAACGTTCTTTTGAATTATTTGTCTACTTTCCCCTTCGCGATAAATTTTCGACTATTATCATTTGGTCCTAAGGAGAAATATATTTGCCTAGTTCAGTAACTCTACTAATATATTACTGTTACGAAGGATTGCAGTGGACGTCAACCAAGATTTTGGCTGATCACTTCTTCATATCCTACGTTGGCATTGAAATGATCTCATTATTTATTAAATTTTTCAAAACTGATCAGAAGTTAATGTTTGGCCTTTCGATAATGACTATTTGCGTTTGATGGCTCATTATAATTCAAAGACATTATAATTATACATTAGAGAACATTATAATTGAATTCGAAATCCGATGAAAAGACAAAGAACTTTCATCGTTCTTAGTCTAGCGCCTTTCACCTGGTTTAAACATCCAAAATAGCACAAATAAAATCATCTTCTTTGTCAGGGCCATATGATGACTGTTTACATTGAATTCATCACAATTTCGTAATCATACGATTTGCGGTATTCAATTACAACAGTCGGCATTGAGAGTTCTTTTCGTACGGACCTGTTCAGGATTCATCAGCTATTTGACAAAATCAGAACGGCAAACAGAGTAGAATGAATAAATTTCGCCCAGTCCTAGATGTGAGTGAAGTCTTAGGGAAGCAGAATCAGTATCTAAGGAAATACTTCAATATTTCTGCAAGGAGGCACAAGAGCTACAAATGCCAAATAGGCAAAGAAGCAGTCAGGCAGACATACCACTGTTGTTCCTTCGTTCGTTCTTAGCTTTGGTACTGTGTGTTTGCATTATGTCATTGATTTTCCATTTTCATTTGTGTAGTATGACTGTATTTTGTCCTCCCGTAAGTTTCTTTGCTTCGTACAACATCGGTACTCGGTGAGTATGTCGCACACCACATTGCCACATCCCTAGCTCGCGACTTTTCCCGCAGAGCTCAGAAACCATAGTTTGGATAGTTGGGATCATTTCGCCACCCAGCACTAGAAGCACTTCCACCTTTGGCTGCTATTGTCAAGTCTTGATGAGAGCGAGCCTGGGTCGTACTATGCAGCGCTTCTATAGATAGCGCTACATTGCCATCCATCCACTGTTGTATCCACCCCTTACCACACTATGCTGCAGTTCAGCCGAACATGGCACATTATACCCGTGGATTCGTTCGCTCATCCGTCCATTCAAATGTTCCGTCGCGTCACCTTCCTGTTCCCCTTCCGTTCGTCCTTTTCATTCCAGTGCTACTCGCTGCTCGATGTACCGCAATACAAAAATTTCGTGCCGTCCTTATGAAACAAACGCGCGATGCGCCCGGGCGAATGACGAAAAGCTGGAAGGACATTCTTTTTCGTCGTTGAGAAAAGGGAATTATATGGGGGTGGAAAAATCTTCCACACTTCCGTTCGATGTTTCTTTTTCTATTTGCTCCTTGCAACCACCAGCCAGCCACCATACGGCAAACAACACAGTTCGACAACCACCACCCCATGCACACTGCCCACATATAAAATTATTTACGCACGAAAGAATCGCAACGGTAGGCGAGGGTGACTGGGGCAGGTGGATATATGAAAGCTGGAGTAGATGAAGGAGACAAGTTAAACAGGCGTACGAGCAGGGGACATAGGATTGTTGAAAATGCTACATTTCACTCTGGCCTTGGGCCCGTTAAGGACAGATTTCTTTCCTTCACTGTGGTTAGGATATTTCTCGCACTAGTTGTGGACATTTTTATTATATTTTACATAACATCTTACAATAATTGAACTAATTCCTTTCAGACACATTGAATCAGGGACTCTCTTCACTTGTCACGAGTACAGAAGTAAGAATCAATAGTTTGAGTTACTCTCATGATTCTGTCATTTCAGAAAATTTTTTCCTGTGCCAAACACTTGAGTTGATAAGATCATCAAAGCTTGAGATAGTTTGAGATGTAGAGAATTTTCATAGTATGTTTATCTTGTGCATAAAGATGTAATCCTTTTGATAAATAAGCGCGACTAAATTTTAGGCAAAGCAACCCACAAGGGGCGGATGGCCTGCTTACATAACCTATTGCAAGATTTGTCCGAATAATTCGATGTTTTAGGGAAGAAATCAAAAATTTTAAGAAACGAAATTTTCTTTTGATATATTTCAAATGTTACCTATAATAATATTTTTTTTTGGGAGTCTTCCATCATCAAGATGGAACCTCAATGTGAATTTTTAATTGTTGGTGACTTATGTTCTCGCTAAGTTTTGAGAAAATAAAATATTCAAATCGAGGAAAGATCTTCGAAAAAAGAAAGAGAGTCTAATCTTTCTTCTAACTTTCTATTATCTCGATAACTTTTTCAAGATTGAATCAAGATTCAAGATTGAAAGCTGTGGAGCCCATTCCATTTCCTATAGCTAATGATTAAATATTACAAATCAGAATGGCACTCGTGGTATTTTAGTTAAGGTCCAACGATTTACAAAGATGACTTAATTATTTTCCTTCTTGATTTTCCTCTCTCTCTACATAGTTCGACTGAAATTTTAGTCGATTTTCCGCAATTTTGATTTATTTCTTTATTCTGGTTTGTGCTGGTTTATGCTGGTTTGTCATTTCGGCCCAAACATCGACCTTTATAAAAAGTAAAAAATTCGAGAGAATTGCATTTGCAACGTTGCATAATTTAAACACCTTGAAGGTGTTGAAGTTGATGAAGTGTTCTGGCGCATGCTTGACATTGACAACGAATCTAATTGTCATAAGTAATTGTATTGGTGATGTGGAATCCGAGGTTCAAAATCACTCTCCAAACATTGCAACTTTTTCAAATAAGAAAACGATAAAAGAATGCAGCATTGAAGAACATTTCAGTTAATAAATGACAATAGCTAGCACCATGAAAATCTTCAATCTGTAATCGGAAGTTTTATCGTTACTCTTACGATTATACATGTATAATCAAAAATATATATATATAAATTTAACCCCATTCATAACTGGAAGCTTTCTTTGAGAGATTAGTATGCAAGAAGAAGAATCCAACACTTCCATATTCAAATCATCTCAATTCTTCGTTTTTAAGAACGAATCAACTGCAAGTACCAAATAAGCGATAGATCCGGGCCCAATACGCTACTGAAACGTGGCCGTCAAATTATTTTAGGTAGCAGTCTAACTAAACTGCTGCTGACCAAAAACAAAATACAAAATAAACAAAAAAATATTCTCGAAATAATAGTCAAGATGCCATTGAACGGTACCAGCAATGATGCCCTAAGAGTTTCAATCGAAAAAAAAAAAACAGATAAAACGAAGAAAACAATAAAATAGATCCCCAGATTCAAGTTTCGGCCCGTTCTAAATTGAACACTTCCCCATATGCCCGGAGCCAGTCTTGCGTTACCTTTACCAGCTTTGGCCAGCGCCAACCTCAGCAACTACAACGGCAACATCACCAACATGGAAAAAAGCAAAACACTAGCGCGATTGATGGCGGTTACAAGCAAACCACTCTTTACTTCTTTACCTTCCTTCGTCACTTCGCGTTTATGATTTAGTTCGCTCCACAAATCCGAGCAATGGCTTTCACTGTGTAAATAGAGAACGCGAAAGCATAATGAAGAAAATCATCATGACCTCCCCCCGTCTGCTGTTCGATTTGTAATTTGGTAGCGTTACCAACGATGAACCTCTTACTGCCATGTTAGACAATGACCGCCACGACGTGGGTACGACCAATTTTTGGGGTCACATATTTATTCAGTGGTCAAATCCCAATAAAAATTACTAAGTAAGCGCGGGACATCCATCCCAAGTGGTGGGTTGCCTCTAGATATCCAGGTTAGATATTCATCTGAAGAGATGTTAAGAGTTCGCAACTATCTTATCTCATCTCCAGACGTTCCCAGCCAAAAAGCAGTTCCGGGCGTCGAGTAAGTTTCGGCGCAATGGATTTTGGGATTCAACCGTTTACCAGGCAGTCGTCGAACACGAAATTGCAGAAGTGGGCATCGATGGCGGTAGACGGCAACTGGTCGTTGTTGAAAATATTTGTTGAGTTGGGGCAAGAAAATAGCACAAACTTTCGCAAAACCACGTGTCGACTGTACTTTACTGTACCGCCATTAAAGATTCATTTACTGCAAAACAGGTGATCTGCAGCCTACCTACGACCTGGGCTGGTTGATTTGGTTCCGGTTAGCGCCAAATATTTGAACCGCGCAATTCCTCCTCTTCCAGTCATAACATGCATTTGAGTGGGCCACAGTGCCCCCAACATGGCGGATAACACATGACATAAGCTGGCGGGAAAGCGCGTGATTCCCACTTCCACCTTCATAACATTACTTACGTATGTGCGAACGGCGCACACTGTACTCGACCGCAATAGATGCTAAATTTAGCCGAGGAAATGTCTTATCGCGATCTGATCGTCTCCATATTAGCTTTCTGTGGGGAAAAACGATTTTTACTTTATGATATACTAATGCAGATAAGATACTGAGCAAGCAATTCAGGCGATTCGAGGCAAGTCTTAATCGCAGCCGCACTTGCACCGGAAGAGAGGGTTCACTAGGCAAACGCACATTTTGGCGTGTGTAGTTTGGAATTTGTATGTGCCAACAGGTACTCTGCGAGCGTATGAACAGGAAACGAATCCACCCGCGCATCCTCCTGCCACCAACCAAACGACAAACTTCCACGCAAAATAATTTTATTCTCTCTCTCTTTGTTACATATACACCGGCTTATCTGCGGATTCAGGTCCACCACATCAGACCCTGAACAATGACGATCCAGGTCAATTGCAGCGATTTAAGGATAAGAATCGAACAACAACAATATATAAACAAACCAACATATAATATACTGAATATTCTTATCAGCTGTTTTCAAATATTTCCACGAGGATTTTTACATGTTGCTTCTGAGAATCGAGCAGCAGCATGTAGCGAAACGCAGATTTTCTTACCGAGGAAAATCTCTTGGACGACTTGCGTTTAATTCTAAAACAAACACTCAACAAGATTCAAGTAGGATATGGTCGATGATTCTTCGTGGCAGTTTAAATTATCGGCTTGAAAAAAAGTCTTAGTTAAATATGATAACAATGCAACACTTTTCTTCAAAAAAAAAAAAAAAAAAAAAATTACTTTTTTCGACTCTGAAGTATGATCAGTAAAGTCTTTAAAATGATAAAGAGAAAAATTGGCCAATGTTCAATGCTATCAAGTGTTTTTTATAATGCTGCTAAGCACACTTACATGCTTCCATTCCCTTTATTTATATGAGAATTTTAATGATGAACTCACCTGAAATTAGAAGAGTCAATCAACTTTCAATCAAAATTTCTTAATGAACACCATTGAGTCCATATTTTGCACGGATCCAAAGTTTGGGCTGATATCCTAAACAAGCAAACGTTCCGAAAACTTTTAATGCAGGTACAGAGACTTGGAGTCTCACGAAAAGCATGGGCATACCAAACCGTCTCAGAACCAGCGGTGATGCTTATTGAGGGAGTGGCGTCTGTTTTCCTAATAGAAGCGGAGCGTAAGGAGATATATCTTCGGAGTAATGAACAGAAGAGGGAGTTTATCGCACGACAGGAGAGACAATCGACACTCGCTCAGTGGCAGAAAAACTCGGACCACGAGACGCAAGGTAGGTGTATAGCGACGTGCAACAACGATTAAGTCGACGACAAGGTGAAACACATTACTACCTAACTCAGCTGATTTAGTAAACTTACTCCGAAAATTCTGGTCGAAGTGATGAGATGAATCGACAAATGGAACTTTGTTGAATATCATGCCAAGCGGTAGTTTTGACAGTAACTTACCGCTTCCGGACTCCTGTAATCGAAGGCGACAAACCAGCGAAGAAATAGAGGCTTAGCCTAGTGTAATGGCACACATTGTCAGGTTGATGAGGGAGTATTTGGAAGGTAGTCTAGTAGCAGATGGGAAGCTGTCACTAAGACCGTAAATAGCCTTCGCAGTCAAACTAAAAATAAAAAAAAAAATGATGGAACTCGATCTTAGTATGATGTCTAGCACTTCCAGCATTTCCACTTTCAAAGCATCGATTAGGAATAGAATAACTGTCAAACCATATCTAAGATAACATCCACATTCTATCGTACTTTCCGGTCTTGATGATCCAGTTTGTCTATACTGGAGCGATTGAGCTTTAGTTTAGCTCCTAATAGTTCTGGATTGTTACTGACTTCATCTAACGATTCCTTAGCAAAGCCCTGTTTCCACAACTTTTCTTTAAAAAACAATAATTTAAAAAAAACTCTCCAACGCATTTCTCACTGAAAATGTCCGAAAACAATTTGTTAAATCAAATCAACTTGTTAATAAGGATCGATAAACCAAAGATTGCATTGCCTGGTATCTGCACTAGGATTTCTTGTTGAAACGAGCGACATTCGTGCTCTCTCTCTAGACACACGAAGCAAATAGCAGCCCTACAAACGTTATCTTTTCTAATCGACTCTTTCTTTATCCATTTCGTGAAATTGACTTCAAAATAAAACAAAAAAACATTAATATGTAAAGGATATTGCCTAAATCCTAGACGGCTGCTTCCGAATTTTTTTCTAGTAATTAATTCATTTACGAGGGACGGCTGATAAGTCCGCGGCCTAAGGTACTTAATGAAAGCAAATATGGTTTCTATTTTTTATTTTTCAATATAATCTCTAAACTCATTCCTCACATCTCGCATACAATGTTTAGTCGACCCAAAACATATTCTGTGTATTTTCCTTCAAAATGACGATCAATCGCAGCTTTCATTTCGTTGTCATTTGCAAATCTCCGGCCCCGTAAGTCCTTTTTCAAATTTGAAAACAGGAAAAAATTGCTAGGTTCTAGGTCTGGGCTATATGGAGGGTGGTTAATCTCTGAGAACCCCGTGTCTTTGAGGGCTTGCCTCGCAACATGTGCAGTGTGAATGGGCGCGTTTTCTTGCGGAAATAGCACTGTTTCTGTACGATAGCCTCGCAAACCGGAGTCAATAAATTGGTGTAATATTGGCCATTCATTGTAGTTCCCCTGGGTAGGTAGTCGATAAGCAAAATTTTCTCGCTATCCCAAAAAACAGTCGCCATTAGCTTGGACGTCGACTTTTCCACCTTGAATTACTACTTGACCTACCACCTTGAATTACTGACTCTTGTTTGGACTCCGAATCATATTGGCGAATCCATATTTCCTCTACGGTGACTATCCGTTGCAAAATGTCTTCTTTGTTATCGCCGACTAGCTCAGAAAAATCTTTGCAACTTCCGAGTCGACGTTGCTTGTGGAGTGGTGTGAGCATTTTCGGTGCCCAGTGTGCGCTATTTTTTCTCAGATTCCAATGTTCATGTAAAATTCTCCAACTCGTTCTGTGCCAATCTGCAGTTCTTCAGCAATCTATCACTATGTAATACTTCTGTCCGCCAGTATGATTTTTTCGAATTTTCTGTCGTTTTCTTCTATCAATAGCGTGACAGTGGCAGCTCGGGCGAGGGTCGTCTTCACAGCTCTCTCGTCCTTGTTGAAATACGTGGGCCCATTTTTTCACCATAGTATACGAAGGGGCAGAACCCTGAAGAACCGATGATATCTCTTCAAAAATGTCTTTCGGTGTATTCACCTTCTTTGCGAGGTATTTTATCACGGCGCGGTGTTCGAAATTCCCAGAATTTCCAGATTCGGCTGACATGGTGATGCTTGTTGTTCGATAAATAAATGAAGTATGAGTGCAAACTTTATTGGTGATTGCTTTTATAATACTAACGAGTGTAGCAACTAGTGACATGAGTAAAAAGCGAATTAGTCATCGTTAAGTACCCTTGGCCGCGAACGTTTCAGCCATCCCTCGTATATCTGAACAGAATGAACAGATTCATCAAAATATTATTCTTCGCTTGTAACTTCTCTTTTTTTACCTTGCAGGCAGTTTATCCTTCGATGCCTACACCTCATATTGGTGAGTTCCCAGTTGATCCTAGTAGCAGTAGTATATTTTATCGTGAGGGTATGTAACTATAGTCATATTAGAGCTTGCCCTCTGGGCACATTAGAAATAAGTGATTTGTTTTATCGACCGAACACGTCGAATATTCTGAAAATGTCCTTGAAAATCCATTCGCGTAGAATGCCGAATACGACTCACGGGGATCATGTCTTCTTAATTTAAAATTGCGCATATTTTTGTAGGCAATTAAAAAGTGACGACCTTGAAACCTGTCAGGCGGAACATGAGGAGAGAGGCGTGTATGTCAAAAACGTTGGTTTGGACGCACTATCAGACCAAGAATCGAGTGAAACACTACAAGATCTTCCAAATTTTCTTCATATGACGAACTTTACTGGAAACCAATGGCCCATATACATCTTACTCAACATCATCCGCCAAATTCACCAGATTTTGCTCTATTTGACTACTGCTTGTTCCATTGAACACAAAATATTTTGCCTGGAAAACGATTCATTCCAGAAGAGTCCTGAGTCCTGAGAATTGACCCTGCATGATCTCGGTTCAATAATTACTCATTGAGTGTCGCATCTTTGATTTATTTATTTTTAGTTTTAGCTGTATTCTAAACGCAAATAAAAAAAATGTGCATACTTCAGACCCCTTAGAAAATTTGATGAAAAAAGAAAAATAGAAGGAAACGAATGCACAAAATTAGCTGAATGCATGGAATAGACCATGAAGGATATCAAGTAACTGCGAAAAATAGATAAAAAGTAAAAGCTTTTGAAACTTTCGGTTGTTTTGTAGCGAAACAAGCGCACGATTGAAAACCCTTAATCAGTTTCAGTGTTGATAGGATAAGTTCGTTCTTCATATGTGAGGTTTCAACTAAATCTAATCATTCTAAATCTAAAACATTAAATACATTTTGTAATTTTCCACTTTTCTGTCAATACTTTCATTTTACAAAGTAGATTTCGAATTTGTTTTAAATTGTTAGATGTGTGGTGGCTTCACTGGCAGATCAGTTAGAGTTACAATCGAATGATTACATAGCGTTTGCATGTAAATTTTATTCAATTGTGTTTTTCTGTTAATTTTAAATGTTATATTTTCAGAAATGGCAAGAACTATTATCCGCTTTTATGTTTTTACTAGAGCGAATCAATATGACATGAATCAAATTAAGTATCTTTTTAAAAGTAGTTATTAGTAAAAGGATGCCTCAAGAACTTTTGCCATCGCCAACTTCCTTCTTGTTTGAATTTGAATATAATAAAGTAAGAACCCCACCCGCACGCTAGCTTTTCACGCCAGATCCACTTGGACGTTGAATATTTTACTATTTGACCCCTCTCACACGCGCCAAACATTCGGTAGCACGTCATCAACTTTTCGCACTTTTTCAACATTTGAATAGGTAAGAAGAAAACACGTTTGCGCGCTTCGACAAGTCACAAGTGCGCCGTGTCTCGCCCAATGACAATGACTTCTTGCCTTACATGCGCAACCAATTTCTACATTTGTTCTTTTTTTTTTTTCAATGAAAAACCTCCGCCACCGAAGATGAACGGATGGACAAAAGATAAATGGATGGATCAGCTAGAGTAGATGCATGGGCTTTTAGTTCGCTGGCTTCGGTGTTCATTGGATTCGGACGATGGACGGATGGATGATGGTCTAGGTCTAAAATTCGCTGGTCAAAATATGGGAAAGAGTTCATGCACTATAACAAGAAACTATGGACCTCATCTATGTACGTTGCTATGTAATTCTTGTACGTTTCTCTTTTTCTTTTATAGTTTTTTGTTACAAGTAAATGTATTGTATATTTGCCCTATCTACAAGCTCTAGTACTGATGAACGGTCTGGCAATGGTTTCTGATGGTGCTTCGAGGGTTTGCACGCGTATGTTGTTGCAGGCAATTGTCTTTTATATAGGATCATTTAGTAGGTTAGTTGTAATGCTGTCCTTAAGCAAGCGTGTGGAACTTCTACACAACCCATTATCCAAGATATAGGAACCTTTGTTTAAAAATTTCATTCATGAAATTCTTTAATGATTCGTCATGTGCTCTAAACATTTGTCTGTGCTCTATTGAGATTCAAAATTTTTGGCGCCAAAATTGTTGGGATTCTGTGAAAAGAAACTGCGGGCCATATCCTATATTACAACATCACCTGCTTTGATTTTATTTTCTTCTGTGCAACCTCATACGCTGCTGTGAAATGCAATCGAGAACGATGAAGGCCTGCCAACGAAGACGAAATAACAGCCAATCAGGTAAGGCATGAAGAGAAGAAAAATCCTATGCGATTAAACTACTGCTCAAGTGTACGTGTACCGTTTAGTTAGACTTTCGAAGGTAGTGTTACAGTCCAAAGGTGCAAGCATAATACCACTTTAGTGACTTGAGATGGATGGATGGAATGGGGATCGATTGATATTAAAGGCAACGGGCGCTCATTGTCGAGGACGTTCCAGAACAACACGATCAAGCAGTAGTAGTAGCACCTGAAGACCAAGTCCGAGAAGAAGATAAAGATGGTGATGCTGTCTGTTACTAGCACCAGAAGCGATTTCGTCTTGCACGATCATCATCACTTGTGTATGAAAACTCATCTCGCGGCTGTCGAATCAACGAACCCAAAGAAAAAATGGCGGTAGCCAATTCGAAAATTTCAAGACTTGTTTTGCATTCGATTTCCATGGGCTAAATATCTCAACAAAAGCGAGGAATTCTACCAAGTGAAAAATATTCCTTACGAAACATTGAATTCGGGATATTTGTCTATTCTTTTTAAATGTTTTTAAAATTAACTTTTCTTGCCGAATGACAACGTACATCTTGATAGAAGATTTTTGCTTTACTTTGAAATCTGATTTTCTTATCATTTGTTTTGCCAATTAAGTACATGATGTCTCACAGTTTTGGCTTACTTTCTAGATTATACTAGAATTCAACTAGGTTATACGTCTTTGCGTTTGTGCTGCAGATAAGGAGGAAACAGCAAACGGACAATTGATATTTTGATGATGTACTGCATATGGCACTCACCTTCTATGCATATGTTTCGGGTTCATGGAGATTTTTGGCGACAGCCATACTTGGCTTTCAGATTCTAATGTCGATCATTTTCGCGGTAATCGGCTGATTAAATCAGAATAAAAGCCTCTGAATAAGAGCTCACTGCATGTTACATGCATAGACTTTTGTGACGTAGATTATTTATGTGTGAAGCCATATTGACAACCAGATACAAAAGTTATCATAATATCTTGAATTTGGCCACTTCTGCTTGTCGATTGAAGATTCGTTTCATTGAATTGAAATAAAAACTAGTAAGGCGCATAAGGTTGAAAATAGTAACTTAAAAAAGATTGCATACCAAATATCCCAGAAAATTCAAGGAGCTATAAAAATAACGGCAAGATTTTTGGTTCCGCTTAGCAAAAGGATAAAGTTCTGACTAAAGTTTGGCTGACAAACACATCAAAAAGTTGGTTTGAATCGCAGCAGAGCTTGAAATCCTGGCAGTTATGTAAGGCAAGAAATTAGAAAAATTAAAATTCTGCATTTGAGGCGAGCTACTGATCAAAAATAGCCTCTCATGCATCAAACAAAGTACACAGAAAAAAACAGACGTGAAAAAACAACCAAAAAAGTAATAATTATCCTAAGAAATTTGGATTTCTTTTGTTTTGATGTTTTACTGCCAATATTCCGGAAGCAATTGATGTACAAGACATCGAAACCAATAGAAAAAAAGAATATCGATTGACTTTGGAATGTTTTGAAAAGAACACTATTAAGTTGAAACGAATTTTTTTCCTATCTAGCTCATATCGCGTAATACAATGTATTTTATAATGAAATTTGTAAAACGGCGATAAATATATTCAAACTATGAATTTTCGAACGACTATCACTCAGATATCATATCGGGTTTTCTTTCCATTTTCATTGTAACAAGTCATGCGAATTCGTAATTTATTATGGCAACCAGCAAACTTATGCTTGCAGAACCTTCCCATACTGGATCCTTGTGAAAATTCAGAGTTCCGAAATAGTTTCGTGCGACATCTTTTACAATATCACCACTATCTAAACAACCTATCATGCGATCGAATAGAATGTCAAGTTATCTTTCTAATTACCAATTAATCAGCGCCTATAAATTAAATTTGAAATTTACCAAATAAATCATGATATGATTTATTTGACAAATAAATCCTTTGTGATTTTATAACAAAACAATCACAACTCTATCATTTAGCTGTCATTAACCACATACTTCTGATATTATATGTTCAATACTGAGTTTTTTGCATGCGCCAAAGAATTGATCGTTTAACTTTTTCTTCCTTCGAATTCCAGAGAAACTTCCAGTCTTCTTAAGTCTTCTTAATTTTCACTGGTATCTAAGATTCAGTTTGTTAAAAGAAATTGAAAATTTGCTGGCATTTATTTCCGATTGCAATCAAATACAACTTTTTTTGGCAGTTACGAATAATTTATTCGCTTGATTATCATCTTGATATTCCTTTGTTGAAATGATTGATTATTCAAACGGAATTGATTAAGTTGATATGTCCCATAAGTAAACATGCATAAACGTGCGTGTGTGAGGAGATATGTATGTGAAAATTTTACTTTTTGTATTTTCTATTTTACATTAACTGCAATTCTAACAACACTATGTTTAACCAGATTAACGATAAGATATCAATATCAAAAGTTATCACACAACGAACGAACGAGGTTTTTAGGAAATTATGTTTTTTGTTGCAACTTCAGACGAAGCTTATCTATCAACGAGTGTTTGTTTAGTGGATGTACCTTTATCTTATCAAACTTTTTTTCCTTTGACATTCCTTGTTATTAGATTGAACTGGAAATATTTATAGATTTTATCAATTAAGTAATGTGTATTCCGGCAGATAATTCACATCATATGACTAATACCGATTTTGCTGGTAGAGAAGGGAGGGGGCTCTGAAAATACTGTGAGAAATAATGTGAGAAGGAGGATTTGATTTAGTAAGCGGTAATCAAATATAAAACGTGATTGTTTCTGTAATGTTTTCATACATTGATGACTTACAGCAAAATCTGTGCAATTTTCAACAGTCAACAGAATTAAACATTCGAAATAAAACACACACAAGGAAATTTTGTCTCTTGTTTTCGTGCTAATTTCATTTTAACTAGATGAAAAACTCACTTACTATGTAAACCAGAATAGATATTTGTGTTGGAAGTTAATTTGTTGCAATTTACGAACGCATCAGAGGCCAGGATATTGGGATCTGTGCTGCTGTCTACTTACTAAAACAGTAACCTTAATACCCGAAGATCAAGCGTGGTTCCGGCCAAAACATTTTTAGCCTGCATCTTTGGTCTAAAATAAGACACACCGATGATGGCGGACCGCTGCAACGCATCTTTGGACGAATCAAAGGAAATGACGGGGAGGGACGGAAGATTCCGACGGCAAAAAATTGACTAAATCATGTTTAAGAGTCAGTTCCCAATTGAACTGTTGCGCCATTGATTCAATATTATTTTAGTGAATGTCTGTTTAAGAAGGAAAACAAAAACAAAATCATAAACAGTATTTCAGAGTACATGTACGTGAGATTCACAACAATAAAAATACAATGCAAATTTCGTCATGTTATCAAATGTCTTTTAAAATTCCGAATAACTGTAATTTCTATCATTGAATCATAAAGCAAAATATCCTTTATTAAGAATATCCGTGGATTATTCTTGAAGTACTCTCCTGCCGAAGGAAAGTCAGGCGATTTTGGGGAGGAAGAGAGAATAGTGCACGGAAGAAAATTTGTCCAAAAACTCACGAGTTCTAAATAGACGAGAGTGCTATTGTGTTGGAAAGTCTCCATTCCTTTTCAATCTTAGCCTTGAACTTGGTCATTATGAAGCCTTGCAGAGGTTCAAAAAATGCATACCGTCTCGAACACCCATAAAAAACTGTCTTCATCATTTTGTTAGTAAATCCGACTTAGTGTGCTTGTTTAAGCCTTGGAGATATTTCGCCAACTGTTTAGAATGTAGGTGTCTGAAGTTTACATCGTGGCAAACGCAACGCTGTAATAATTTTTCACAATTTGTTCTTGATCGATGATTGAACTGTAATGAAACCCTAGTTGCAAAGTGCAAAGAAGTGAAAGATGCGAATGAAACTTTCCAGAATTTTAAGTCAAATTATCCGAAAACATTCAAAAATTGAAGAAAAACTTCAGGCACCTTTGGAACGATTGCACTTAATTTCGATCTCATTTCGATCCTGCAAACCAATGATCTTCTGAACGACCGCCTTCAATATGTTTACTGATAATTTTAAGGACAACGTTTTGCTCGCACATGAGCTTTTCATTTTGTCGAAATCTGACATACAGAAGAAATAGACAAGAAGATTGTAAATACTGTAATGAAACTGGTAATCAAAAAATCAAATCGGTAAGTGATCAGAACCGAACCGAAGCACAAACTGATAAACTCTCTGAGAAATCATGAAAACAAATTCGTGTAAAGTTGATCGCTATGCCAAAAGTCTGCTAGAATATGAATAAAAAACAATGAGAATGATATCAATTTGATTTTCGTGCATTTACTGAAAAAAATAAATCCCTCTAAATTCTCTCAAAACTCTCTTCGATTGTGATGAAATAACTATTCCTTTGCAATTCTTCAGCTTGGGAGAGAGACCAACGAACAGACGAAAGATGATGCACTATGAAACAAATTCATTTCAGATTGTCGTGGAAACTTTTCCTAACTTCAAAACTCAAACTTATGCACCTTAAAACTTTCCATCACATAACCGGTCGATTACTCATTCACTCCACGAGTTACCATATGGAATAATAGTCATCGACTTATCGGAAAAACGGCATGGTATGTTAGTACATTTGTATGTATGCAAGTATGTACATATGACAGCAAAACCAACGATAATAAGTCATGAAATGTTACTGCATGTCATATCTATCATTTCGAACACAATTGTAGCGACAACGCGACGGGAGTAGGAAGCATATGTCATATATTCTTGATATGCTATGTACACATATTTACTGCCAAGGACGACGACGACGACAACAACAAAAATACAATACCTTATTTGCTATCCACCAGTCGATTTTCCTTTTTATCATAACCACAGTGGGTGCATTTTTCCACCACTCTTGGCTCTAGTTTTTACTCGTGGATTTTTTTTCATCTTCGAGTTCCCTTTCCAATGAGTTCAACTCAGGTCCTTCATGTCTTCGGAATATGTCTCTTACACTCTACCCACGGGGATCATTGCAGCAAAGCGAGACCAAATGACATATTTGTTTTGCTTATAAGGATTACTTCCGCGTTAATCAAAGAAATGGAACTTGTATAGCAAACGCAGCACGTGGTTAAAATTGAAACTTCAACACTAACTTAAATTCGAACTATCAAAATAATATACGAAGACAAGTTTTTGTTGACGCCAAATTCAAATGTCTACGGTATTTTTCAACCACGGTGTTTCTTGTTGGTTGACTTTTATCCGAAACAAGGGGATCAATACAAAAGCATACTAAAGTATAGCAGCAAAATCCAGACATAGGGTGTAGAAATGTTAAGAGATTTTTTTTTTTTGGAAAAACGAAGAATATTTCTCGTTAATCGTACTCTGTAAAGCAGATTGAGTGAATTCTTCAAGGAATTGAGGGGTAACCAATAAGAAAAGAAAAATGGCAGTAAAGTGCAATTGTGAAGGACTTAAAAGCGCCATTCAGTGCCATACTCAACAGGAGATGATTTTCAAAAATCAACAGGGTTAGTTTCATGTCATCTTGCAGCGGTCGTTTCATGCAAACCAAATGAGCGCGCAAAACATATAGAAGGCTTGCGCATTTATTGCGCAGGACATGGGAATGAGATGGCTGGTATTAAGCTTCAAATCGATTAAACCCAATCTTGATTTAATCTCTAAATTCGTGCTTCAAGGTAGCTACAACACAGAAGAGATCTACAAAATTAGCACATAACCAGTTGGCTAAAATTTGAAAGGATATTCAGCATGCAGAATTACTATCTAGTAGGCAACAAAAAAAATGTTATGGCAGACTGTTAAATACATTCTCGAATAGCGAATCCGTACTGCAGACGTTGAATTCTAACACGATTAAAAGCACGGCCTCAAAGCCATAACAACACTCTATACAAGGAAGTAGACGGGAATGAAAAAGTGGATGAGCTGGTGAAAGCTGGATCAGCCATCCAAAATGCAACTAGAAGTACCTTCACAACTTCGCTACAAACAATAAGAAAGAGATAAATACTGCTTGAAATTACAGGATCCAATGAAGGATAAGCCCGCCTCTTTGCAGACTTTCTCTTATAAGAAAGAGTATATTGTTTTGTGTAACTTATGGTCTATGTAAAGCCACAAGCTCGCGCGATTTATCCGGTAAAAAGGGGCGCTGAAATCCTACATTTCGTAATTTGCACTCTGAGCCCTTAAACAATGTTTTTATAATTAGGTGTGTTTTGATCCGGCAGCAAACCGATCTTCACCAGAAAATTGCGTCTTTATGATGTTCTTCTACTTATTTATTGACCCCCTAATCTTTCCGAAAGGTTTTCACTAGCTACTGATTGTCTGAGGTCCAGAAAAAACCCAATCAATTTTCGCTTGAACTCATTTGTATGCATCACAATAAGACTAATTAATTTGACACCATTAATTGAGATGTTACCTATTGAATGGCACTCCGCTGGCACGAGGACTATTTTCATGATGTCAAATATCATCCTCTCGCGACTAATTATATAATTTATGTTTATAAACAAATCACCAAATTATAGTAACTTGCCCCATAATATTATATTTATGATGGTCATTTCATTTTTCTTTCAGTTTAATGTTCTTTCTTTCACCATCAATCTAATCTCTATCATTTTATAATCAAAAATGCAAATTTAATTGCCATAACTTCAACTTGTTGCTGCCGCCCAGCAGACACCGCAGTCACCAGCCATCTCACCATCAATCGATTGAAATCAACACCAAAATCATGTTGCAAGAGGTTCGGTGTGGCCAGCGATTATATTAGCAACAAAAGCAACAGCTGATTGTTAGACATATTCACCATTTATATCATGCGATTTAAATGATATTAGCAGCTTCCCCTCCTCGGTTACCCATCTCAAGACGTTGTTCACTCATGATTATACTACGGAACAGGCGCATTCCGCTCCTATCAAAAACTATCTGGCAAGTGATTTCGCGACAAACTCAACATATCATGGAAGCGTGACCATGCTTAATATGTTTATGCTATATTCAAGCAAGGAAATCTCGAAATTAACAACAAGATCTGAGAAAAATTAAATGATTTTCCAATGTGACGCTTGTTCGCAGGGTGTTGTTGCCGTTGTCATCGTTCTGATAATTATTCTTTCTTCACCGCACACGTTTGGCTGAAATCTAATCTTGATGTATAATATACGCTCCGCAAGATTTGCTGGCCACCGGATTTGCCCATTTGCCACAGCCAGGGCCACGGATTGCTTCCCGAAAAGATTTATTGGCTGCTAGAGACTCTACAGCGAATTTGTGATGACATTCGAATATAACAGCTGAGTTATTTATGATATTTATGGAATTTCCTAAATCGTGTTGGCCTTTTTGTAGGAAACAGAGGATCTTCGCGATCTAAGAATGGATCATCATGTGCTAGGTGCATATCAACAACAGATTGCTATATCGTCTAGTCGGTTTTGATTTACAATTCATTTGAAACGTTTATGTCCATGGACTGAATTTGGAGTTCCTTCATTAAAATGCAAATGCAATATTTAATAATTGTTATAGGAAATTCTCATCAAATAAATTTTTATCAGATAGTAAAGACGTCTATTTTCGACCGTGAGAACAATCATTTGTGATTTTCCCTATGACAGCTTCTGTGAAAATTCAATAATTACTCGTTTAATGTTCAAACCAAAATTTTTCGCGATAATATTTAATTTACAAAACCTCAACCTTTCCAAAAGTCGTACTTTTGCAAGGAACCGAAACATAGTCTCAAAATAAGTCGTGAAAAGGGCTTCTTCGGGCCTCTGTTGTAGAACTTTGCTTAAATTTTGGGAAGGTTTGACAAAGTGAGACAAGGCACTGTCTCACTTTGTCACATCACTTCAAAAACATTGCATTCAATGTCCGAAAAATACGTCCTTGTTAACATAACGATCACCGAGCTTACATTAGAGCAGTCGTTAAGAACTGATTGTACCACAAAAAATCAGTGTTCGCAGCGCATCCTCAAGAAAGCTCTCCGGGATATTCGATTGTCATCGATTTTTTTCGATTAGTTTCACTGCCACATACACTTTCTCTTTTACAGAGGGAGAATCTGCTTTAGACAAAATCTTGTTGAAGTGGAATGGAATTAAAAAATTCCAGCATTTCTACGACCAAAACCTATTCAATTTCTCACAAATGTTTGGTTGACAAATAGAGTAATGCTTGGGAATACAATCATCTTTGAAACTCCCACTGATCATAGAAAACTTCCGTGAGTTCTCACATACAACTGTATGAAATACGATAAAACAATTTCGTGGAGACAACACTTCCATCCTTTAGAGGTATTTAGTATCAAACTTGGAAGTAGTTTGTGAGATCTGGCTGCAATTGAACAAGTACATCTTCAAAATCAATTCACTCTTTCCACTAGATTTTCAGCAAGTATAATGGCTTAGCAATGGGCTAGAATTACGTGGAAGCCGGACATACTTCGAGGAAGTGTCGTAAACAAGCTCGATGCGTTGAATATGTTGGGCGCCATCACATTTTCTCTGCAAGCAAGAAGAACAAATAAAAGTCATAATGTGAAATCTGTGTAGATTTCTTCACAGATTGAAACTGGGTGAGGAGGGTTCGTCCAGTACTCTATCAAACTGACTGACCAGTGACTCTCAGTCCGAGTGCCTTGATCAGCCAATCAGCCAGCAGGCATATCTCAGCTCAGAAGAACAGGCAATAAGAGTCTTGCAACTTTGAGATGAATCCTTTAAACCATATATACCAAAGTTTACGCTCTAGTCTCAATGTTTGCGTTCGCTTGCTATTTTGGTCAAATTAAAAGAATAAAGCATATACCTTCAGATTAAAATCCCACTTAAGACTTCCGCTTCTGTATCATTATAGGCTATTTTCTCAGCTTCATAGCTGATGCAGTTAAAACTATAATTTTACCACCTTCATATCTTCTTGACTTTAATGTTAAAAAAATTTTTCAGTTCCTGATTAGGAGCTTATTCGAGGGCGAGTGCTGGGTGGAGTAAAGTGGAAGGAGGAAGTGAGGGAAAATCTGTCCAAAAATTGCAAAGATGAAATTAGAAAGCAATATAAATGAAAATCAGAAAGCATTTCAATGGTATTGTGTTGAACTTCCAAAGCATTTATCAAAGGGAACAAATCTATCTCTTGAAAATTTCAAATCTTCATGCAAGGACAAAAGCTGTGTGAAAGCTGGATAGGAAATTCTAAAATGCCCAGGTTAGCTTCGCATTTCTAAGTGGAAATAACCTAATCATTTTGAAAGAAATTTTGTATAATTTTGTATATTCATGTGTTCAGGAATTTGATGCTTGATGAAACCAACAGAAATAAGGTCAAGGAGTAACGCAAATTTGTAAGATTACTTTTAATCGATTCTTTATTTTTCTTGTTGTGAGATTCAATACAAAAGAAAATTTACTTGCCCTCGCACCAACAGCAACGCACGTTTATTAATTTTTTTGTAATTCGTTGTCGAGCAAAACATTGCACTAAAAATAAATTTAATGCCTGGCATATGATTTCCATAAAGAAGAATTATTTCAAAAATCCAAGTACGAAGCAACAAATGGACGAACGGGCGAATCCCATCAACAGATACAAATTCACCACCGATCATCATCGTCGCAAATTCATTACCGCCTGCGGCATGATTTTCCAACATCTTTCAATATTTCGTGCATATAGTGGCGGCGAAAAAGATATAAGATTTTCAATTTTGAGCATTAAAAATAACCTTCGAATATACTAACGCACCACACCACGTTTCTATGAATCACATACACGTACGAACGTACGGTTGGAAATAATTTAGGGAGAGGGTGGCGGGTTCGCTCGCTCGAATGTGCCCGGTGATATGTGAAAGACCATCATCTATCTATCGCTAAATAGGAAACAAATAGTTCCAATGACGATTTATTATTTCTATTTTCTATTCATGCAACAAAAAAAGTTTGTGCGATTGCCAAAAGTTCAGTCTAAAAATAGTGGAAGACACTTGGAAGCATTTTTCCAATATTTGATGTAAATTGCATTATAGAAGCTGACTGCGATGAAGACGGCAATTGCGAGTGTTGATTTTCCTCATTCGCATAGGAAAATGTGAAAGAACCAAATGCTAAATGTGGAAGAAGATCTACGTCATAAGTCTGGATGAGTTGATGGCATGTTGATATGTGTATGTCGTCAAGTAAATGGGTGAACATATGTCAGGACAAAACAATGATTCCAAAGCGGTCCAAATTTTCGAGCAATTTTCTATCACATTCTAGTGTGAAATAAATTTCCCAAGTGCGTTTTCGATTGGCAAAAGGAGAATCCTTTAAGTGATTGTAGCAGTGGATTATAGTTATCCTGCGATTTACATACAGCATGGAAGTAATATTTGAAAATAGAAACACTTACCCTTGATCCATACGGTCCACAGGTTGTGGTCCTCCCATCATATGCGCGGGACCCATAGGGCCCATAGGATGTCCACCGGGTCCATGACCAAACGGTGAACCTGGTGGCATGCCGAATTGAGGACCGCCGAAACCGCCTGGCCCCCCGGGCGACGCAAAGTGCGGTCCGCCAGGAAATGCTGGACCCGAGCTGCCAGGTCGACCGAACGGCGCATTTCCTGCTGATGGCGATCCAAACGGGCCTCCAGGCCCTGGACCTGGCCCATTATACGGCGGACCCGCTGAGTTCGGTGGTGGGGGAAAGCCCGCGCCGCTTACATTTTGTGGCGGTCCAGGGCCCGGCGTTGACGAACCTGACGGGGCGGGTGATGCTGTGTATTGAGGTGTATTCGACCCAGGCGTCGGGCCTCCTTGATATCCTACCGATTGATTACCGCTAGCTGGTGACCCTTGACCGGCCTGCTGAAACACTGGCACACTGTTGCCAAATGAACCCGGTCCTGTAGGTGTAAAACCGCCGTTCCCTCCCCCACCTCCTGGTCCATTACCTGGTCCGCTGCCTCCTCCACCACCAACAGATTGATTATCGGGACCACCTGTGGGTCCACCCTTCCACCCGGCCGTTGTGTCCTCCAGCGTGGATGGTAGACTTAGAGGCGGCCCTGCAGCGCGTCGACCTACACCTGCAAAAAAGAGAAAGGATTTTTTGAATTGTTTCTGAAAATGCATTCATATAACAACAATAAAAACTAATTTCAAATGGCTTTCGAATAAAAACGCTCATTACTAGGACGACTGACCTACGAGAAAATTAAAAAAATATAAGAGTAGAACTACCTACTACATCCAAAAAGTGAAAAGAAATGGAGACCGTTGCATTAGCAACGATGGGATTTGTAAGCATACCCAGTATAGCTGTTAGCCCCCTATGTATGGTTTAGTTTTAAAAAATGTTTCACTCGGTGAGCTCACAGAGAGCTCTTAGGCCCGTAGATGCCAGATATTTTACTTTATTTATTTTATTTTTATGCCAGATAGATATTTTACAAATAAATTACAAATCCAGGTGTCTACTAGACCTGTGTATTGACAAGAAGGGAAGCTTGCATATTTATATTTTTTTTTAGTTTAGATATTTGAAAATAATTAGTTTTTTTTAGAAGTAACGGTGTCAGCACTAACAGTAATCAGTGATTACGATATGAAAAAGGATCACTGCTCCTAGCAAAGACCATAAGAATGAGAGCGATACAATTAAAAGATTTACAGATCAGAGAGGTGAACACGTTGGTTGCATTGATGAATTTCAACACATTGCAATGTAAGAGCTAAGTTTTTCGTCTACTGTTTATTTCGATTTTTCCGGCCGCGGTGGAAAATTTAGTTGTTTATTTTTTGTTTGTTCACGATAACCTGTTAAAGAGAAAGACTTCAAAATAAACTTGGGCAATGAATATTTGTTTTAGTTCGGTTTTTCGTCTAGTTTAGTGTTTGTTTAGCTCAGTTTTTAGTTTTTTGACAAACTTCCATTTGAATTGGGAATTGATACTTTTTTTTGCAAAAAAATAAAATTTTGAGTTGAGATTATCACACTTAAAACTTAAGCGTAGAGCTGAAAACGGCTGAAGACCCCCTACAATAGTCAGTTATGTATTTGCTTGATTTTATTTACACTTTTAGTCTATTTAATGACAGAAACTAAACTTGAGTTACATCATGTACAGTCCAATTATCCAAAATAAGGAAGAAGTCAAACAATCAAAATAAGTCGCGGTTTCAACAGTGAATACTTCGTAGGTTCAGATATCCCAGACAATGTGTTCACTTATGTTGCATGAGCTATTGTCAGAGGGTAAGCTATGCTCAACTTAGTTGCTCCATTTGATCACAATTGATCCAAAATAGTACGGTGACGGTTCAAAGTTTTGTTCGAGGCTGACCAAGAGGGATGGATCCATTCCCACAAAACCCCGTTGTTATCGGAAAACTTTAAAGGATAGAGCTTGAAAGCAGCGCGCAATTAAGAAACGGGAAGTATGCAAAACAGATTCATAGCTATCCTGAAACCTGATAACAGAGTTTTATTTTCATAAGCTTTTGTAGACAGAGGTGTCTGAAGTTTGAATCATTGCAAATACTACGGCCGCGATCTTTTTATTCTAATTGACATTTGTTGACAATTGGATTGTTATGAAATTCTGGTAGTGGAAGAAATCGAAATCGTGAATTTATGTCTAAGGTTATTTTAGTTGTAAGGAATTTCAATTCAATAAATAAGAAAAAAAGGTGACAAAATGCACGGCAATAGACTTCAACTTTGCATACCGATGATGATCACCAGAATTTAACTTAACTGTTTAAAGTTAAATCTCATTCAAAATATTCATATGACATCTTAGAATGTGATTACATTTCAAACATTTTACTAAATTCTTTTCATGCAATCAAACCTATTTTTAAACTGGTAAATTTAAAGAATCCCTGTGTCCGCTGAATATTAATAAAAGAAAAAAGCGAAAGAAAGCTATCATCCATCATCCATGGTATCCAGTTGTTACTGGGCATAGGAAAATAACAGAAATATCAACATGGAAAATATGTGTCTGTCTCGCAAGAGTTCAATTGTTAATAAAAGATAAATAAAAGAATTTGAAGAAGACATAAAGGTTGACCCACTATGATGATTTCAACATTCTTTTCTGCTTGCATAGCCTGTGCCCAATATCTGCTAGTATTTAATTCAAAATTTTCAACTGCGATGTCCTAATTTTTGGCTTCTTGTTGATTCATCTGACTGGCCCCTGCTGCTTCCGTTCGCTGATAATTAACTGATCTTTTAAATATATATTTAATAATAGGAGAATAGTTTTTTGTTCAGTTGGAGGAGTTCAAGCCTGTCTATTCTAAGGGTATGCTTATTCAGACTCCTTGCTTGTCCATGCGTCTGCATGGGATTTGGAAAGTTTTTCTCATCATGTCTGTTAGCATTTTGGTGCGAATTCACCACATCCTAGCAGATTTAACACATCCCAATATTTATGACATATTTATAATGATTTTATGCAAAACAGGAATGGTTTTTCCAAATGATTCAATCATATATCCTTAAGCTAATCGCAATAACTTTGGTATATTTCAGTGACAAGTCTTAAATTCAAGAATAAGACACCTGTAGATCGCCCTCCGGCTAGCGTAAAATCTATTTAAAACTGAATTTTAAAGTCAAACCAGAAAATAAACCAACCTAACATCTCGAACTGTACGCCCAAAGCCGGGTAAAACGTTTCTAGGCTATGTCCGTCCAAATTTCAACAGGAAAATATTTGGCTTTTCCTTACGCACGCGGGCGAAGAAAAGCCACCAGCTAGCAGGTTGCGAAGATTGATCAACCACCAACTGCAAGGAGACTGCACTCGACTAAGTCCGCTTTCTCAGCCGTCTGTAAGACTCGCGATGGTGCGCACGAGATGAAGATCTCCGTTCTATCTCGTTTTCGTTTCTAGCGCAACAATAAGTTCCTAACTTTTACAGACTTTCTGAGATTTTCTGTCAATTTCAAACATTCAGTAGCCGCGAGTTCCATAAGTTCCGTCCTGTCTATCGATTTTCCGGACTTTCCCCTCGTATCAAGAAGCAACGACAGTTTACATGCGACTTTCTCATTGCATCAAACGATGTCAAGTCGGGAAATTCCCTTCGTGGTTGTCGGTGATGTTGCTACTATTGTTGTTATCCGTGGCTAGCGCGCTGGACTGAAGGTGTACGAGGAGCAGTCAACCCGAATCCATGCATTCTTCATCGTTGTCGACTACGGCTCAGGTAAGCACAAATGAGGGGTGAAAACACGGCAACAGAACGAGATCGCATTGCGTGCTTCCGCTCGCGAAATGCTACGGGGACACTGTTTTGATGGGCACGTTCACCAATCCAAACGTTTCTTGTCACTGCCAATTAAATTCTCATTCACAATCGCCGCGATTTTGAAGGATTCTCGTATTAATACACCTTTCTGTCATAGGCTACGCATCCCGAACATGCACTCGTGTGACATTTTCCGATTTCACTTCACCGCACTCCAGATCACTGTCGCATGTCGCAGCCGTGGCAAAGGAATCACATGTTACACTACTTTCGCAAATCTCCAGGACTTTTTCGCGTCGCGAAAAACCCCTTCCCGGCAACTCCACAGTAGATGAACGTCGATCAGAGAATTGTACACTATTTGGGTGCGAGCAGTATGGAACAAGGAGCTTTTGATAACGATTACTAACTGAACCAATGCAATCACAGAACTATTACTCTCGCAGGATCAGCCCAGAAACCTCGAGATTCCGTTCAAATGCGCTCAACCTCGCACGGACCAAACACTGTCAAACATCTTGTAGGAGCGGATTTCTGTTTACAATTTTCTCGGCATTGACGGCAGCTTTCCAAGGCCGGGACCTGCTCGCCTTCGATATTCGATGCTCAGAAAACGTCGATGCCGAGGTCGGGAAGGATCTGGCTAGCTAACGCAGAATCGTTCACACGAAAAGGATCTAAACGTCAAACACGGAGAAGCACTTCTTCGCCGATAGCCGTCACACGGACACTTCGCAGCCGTCGCGACACACAACGACAAAAAGTCGCGCGGCTTTTCATTTACAAACGAGCGCGGCCACAACAAAAAGCGACGAGAGCACGACAGATAGCGAATAATTAATCGCCGGACCGCGATTCAGACAATTTTCTTCGGATTAATCGCGAAAAAACACTCGGGGAAAACGCAGCAGCAACACCGTAGCTGTCGACTCGATATCGGACTCGAACGAAAGCTGACACAAACTCGACG
This sequence comes from Stratiomys singularior, assembly GCA_954870665.1. NCBI lineage: Eukaryota > Metazoa > Arthropoda > Insecta > Diptera > Stratiomyidae > Stratiomys > Stratiomys singularior. Next base: position 2,012,268 of record OX940881.1, on the reverse strand, counting down.
CCATGTCAGATTGAGTGTTGTGTGTGCGATGGCGCTGCGGTTCGGGTCGTCTTCAATTCTGTGCTAGGCCAGGTGGAATTAGTGTGAGTGACGAGCCGGCATTGGTGTTAGTGGTGCGACGTATACGCATACGCCACTTGTATATACGGAACGAATTCAACCTGAAGGCTGTTGTGTACGCGATATGAAATGCATGCACACAAGCAGCTGAAGAAATGATGCCATACATAATCAATGACGGGGGGACTGAGAGAAATCGCCTATTCAACGACTGAATGCTACAGTACAACACCTTGGAATGGGTACAGTACAACACCATCGTTTTTCTTTGATACAATGATTTATTGCAGAATTTTGTTACCGTCCATTTTCAAATTGGATGCTAGTCAACTGGATTATTTGCAATATCAGCCTGCAACTAACTGCAGTAATGATCAGATAATCTAATAGATTAATGAATAAAACTGGCAAATGCTTCAGAAATAGCTTCAGTTCCATATTTGTTACTGTTGTTTCGAAGACATTGTTCCTTCTCCATGTTGTATCTTCTGATTATGATAAATCAAGATAACCTTGAAGACACTCAATAACGGATCATTTCTCACTTCGGTAGACTATGTACAACCGATTAAATATTTAGCTCGATGGTGGCAGTCACGAGTTTTTTGCAACAAATCGGATAGTGGTCAAACAATCCCAAAATCTTTTCGTTTTACTAACTTGGCGAAAAATCAGGTACCAATATAAACTTCAATTCTTTCATGTAGCAAAATAAGTACATATATGAATTTGAAGTTACTGGTAAAAATTTTTTAAATGAAAAACATTCGGAATTACACTTAAATGTGAGGTAACCTTCAAATCACATTGTTTGAATAGATTAAATCCAGTTAGTATTTCCGAAATGCGCAGTACAACATAGTTTTAGCTAATTCTGCCGTCATTCAATGGAGTAATGCTTGGATCTGCAAATCTTACTGCTAGCAATCGGTTTGGGTGCATCGCGATGACCTGATTAAAAACGGCTCAAAAATTATAGCTGCCACTGTACGACTTGGCCGGGTTGGCCAGGGTGACAACTCCATACACTTTCAATCGCTCTTCAAGTCAACTCTGTGTGCGTCTGCACGTACGTACTCCTATCGTGCTGTATACTTTCCGTGTTACAGATTTATTTGAATTCTCCCTTATGTAGATAAGCTCCCTACCACAAAGAGTGTGGCGATATAAAGATTTCTTGTACATAGAGGCACCAGTGTCGAGTAATAAATTTTTACATAATCAATTCTACGCTTCGGGACGCGGTGACGGACGTCCAGACGACAATAAAAGCAAAACGAGTAACGGACATAAAAAATACGTTCACGTTATGTACAGCAATCCGAGTACATAGCGAGGCAGCAAAAAAGAATCACACCAAGAAGTAAAAAGAGAAAAACCTAGAAAAACGTACAGAAAAAACCCAAACCGATTTTTTATGTGCGACAAGGAGATATGAGAAAACATTAAAATTAAGTGTTGCCTGATTGCTGGGAATTTCAGTTGGACTTAGGCAAGAGGAGTTGTTGGCCGGGGAGGATCACGACAGAATGGCACAGGTAGACGCTCCTGAGGGGTTGCAGTGGGGAAGAGTTGCCCGGCTCGGTGGGACCACGCAAGCACCTTGGAATTTGGGCAAGGTGCGAAGATAGAGATTCGATTCACGCATGCAATGGCAACTGCACCCCCAAAGCAAATGCTACAAGTTCTCTAGGCCGACACAGCCATTAAAAAGTACATTTTACTGTGCCGACCTGATACACATTGTAAACATCCCAAGCGCCACCAGTCAGCTTGTGAGGGATACCCGTGCGGAGCCTGAGAAAATTTAATGCATGTTTCGGCGGGGCTACGTGCACACCTGTAGCTTCCAGGCGGACCACGCTCCCATTTTTCATGCATTACCATGACCATTAAACAACCGTCGAGTGGACGTATTGGCATTAAGATGTTTTCGGGACAATATGAATGCCGATCGCCTGCAAGCGAGGAAGGTTTGTAAAATTGCCTGCACAAGGGTCGCTTTTTCGTTCACTATGAACAGGGGTGATAGCTCTTGCTGATTTTCGGATGACCCACGTGAATGCGTTCGATGAAAGTTGCTACTCTTGTTAGCAGGACAATTTTTTCTTTTGGTTGAATGAAAGGACCATAAAATCCGCCGACGGTAATTGTTTCATGCTTTCGATGTTAAAAATGAGAAAACACACCAAACTGTCGAGGATTTCAATCATTTGATTTTTTCAGTTGTGTACTTACCGCTAAGGAGCAAATGATTAACTTTGCATTGTGTGTGTGTTCTTTGAAATAGGACATGGAAAAGAGCGATCAGTGTTGAAGATTCGGAAGGTTTATGTAAAAAGAGTGGAATGAAGTTCAAAGGGGGACCAGCCAACTTAGTAATAACTGTACTGCAATTTAAAATTGTTCCGAAATTAAAGATTATGCTCTCCCGTTTGAAAACCCTCTCCAGCATCATAAGCCAAATAGTGAGTACATTACTCGCGCCTCTGAACACGCATCACATTTCTAAGCATGATAAAAAGGACCGTGGCGTGCTCCATTGATCTTTGGTCTTGGATCAAAGAGGTATTTGGCTCAGCATGGCTCAACGGGCTGATATACAGAATTTTAAGCAATGAATATCCCATTTCCTTTGTTTGACTCAAACCCAAATCCATAAGTTAGTTACGAACGTATTTCTCTTACATTCGGGTCGTTTTCAAGAGTAAGCGCCGTCTCTACACCTCATAACCTTGAGCTTTAGTACCGCTCCTATCCAATTTTCACGATCCGTCCGTCACTTTTCCCAATGTGGAAGTCTGAGTTGCTTCACAATGTCTTTTTTCATTTAACCTGTCCAGCACTTCTGAGGGTCGCTTGCACGGCTTCACTTTTCGGTGATCCCGTCTGATACCATTTTGTTTTTCATATGCGACAGTGCGAGTAAACAACCAGCCCACTGGTATTTCCGAAGCTTTATTGTTATGGGTTTTTCAGGCTTGTCGAAAGTTTCATACCACGCATTGCAGTATCTCATTTGATCTTGGTGCGGGAAAGACCCGTTTCAATCCAGGGTTCTCCCTTAAAAATAACTCCTTATTGGGGATTCGTCGTTTGATTCCGATAGTGTTTTTTGCGTATCTCGTTTATCATCTGCCGGAAGTTCAAGTTTTTCACGTTTTTTATCATTCTGGGGGATGTCAATTTTCTTCGAACTGAAGCGCCAAAATAACCAAAAGAGGGGAATGGCGGCGTAGTAGGTGTATTTGCTTATCTGTATCAGATACACCGCGTCAGGACATTCTAGCTTGGCCAAATGACTCAACAAGACTCAACATGTCGATCCGCATGAGGCAATACCGAAAACTGGGTTCTAAAATTGTTTCAGGATTGGAAACCTCCTACAAGAGTTTACTCTTTAGTCAATCCTGGATCAACTTAATTTCGTCACTGCCTTTAAACGGTGAGCAAAATTGCCAGTTCAAATTTCTCAATACTGATGGCAAATCTCTGGGGTATATCTCGTATTAACACTTTAGAAATTTTGCCTATGCATTTTTCAACAATCCAAGAAGCTCAAAATGAAAAAAAAAAATGTTACAAACTTTGTCCATAGTCTGCCTGAACGGCAGAGAGTTTTCATCACTTCGTCCATCCACCAGTAAAAAGAACAGATTTTGAAGGGCTCAATCCATAGTTTGTAAGTCATTGTTTCTGGGTTGCAACTGAAGAACTGAGTACAAACGGCATTGTTGGATAAATTACAGTTCTCGCTAATGGAAAATGAAATCATCGCATGATTTCGAACAAACGCTACATCAATCAAGGAACACGCACGAGAATCCACGGATTCTTTGTTTCGGTCATATCATCAACAAAGTTGCTCGTGTTGCACCTAGGGCTAGATGTCATCTATCAACTTCCTATGATCGATTTTACGCATTGGGTAGGATTGAGTCTGGAATATATTTTAGTGTCCAAATGTTCATCCCGTCTACGTCTCTTCTGTGTGAAGCTGCTTTGATGAACGCTCCAGTATTGCTTTTAATAATCAAAGGCCTTTAGAAAAGCACGTTTCTCATTTGCCGCGATCCAGCATATGCATTCTGAAGGAGAATGAAATACGCAATTTGACACGATGAGCGTCAATTGAAAATTGAGAATCGAAGTTTGGGTCCTATCGAACAACAAATTGAATTGTGTTGCTCCTTGTGACTTTTCCTTGCTCCCAAAAGTTAAAAAACCATTGCAATAGTATTCACTATTTATAACATTCAGTATAAAAGGTTTGATAGTATTCTTTCACTTAATCTAAAGGCAACGAAAGAGCTAAAGGATAATTAAAAAAAGGGTAACCGATTTATTGTGGAAACGCCTTCGTGGTAAATGCGTACCTTGAGGGAAGCTTTGAGTGGAACAAACACACATAACTTCTTAATAAACTTCGTTTTTTAGACCAGAACTCAACAGGAACAGGACACCTTAGTTGTTTGTCTTATGGACTTTTTTCGTTCCTGCCCTCTTTTTTTTTCTTTGCCTACAGACCCGATTCAGCGATTTGCCCAGTGTTTTCTAGTTCTGCGGTCTTACATTTCCTTACTTATAGGCCTGTGGTTTGCGCACCTTCTTACTTCGTTTTTTTCTTCTTCTATTGCCTTTTATCCTGATCGAAAAAAACCCGTATTTTTTATTTTGTGGAATTTTTATGATCTAGTCCTGTGCTAATTTGTTTGTCGACCCGAGATAGCGAAACGAAGGGACGCTTACTTAACATAATAAAATCCCAACATGATCGTGCAAAATACTTTTACTGCTGGTTGATCGATTGGCGGTGAGGGTACATCAAAGGGAGCCTTATAAATTCATGAGTTAGTAAGGAATACACGTCGACTCAGCGCCATGTTATTTAATCTTAAAAATCTTTCTTAAAATTTAGTATATTGGGCCATTAAGTATGAAGTGACGATAAGTTGGCGATAAAATTTTGAAAGGCGTATTCCACTTGTTGGGAATCAAATATTTTTTCTTGCAGAAAATTGTCCGATTCTGTTAAAAATATGGTAAATATTTGGGGCGAATATGAAGAATTCGGGAGTGGTTCTGGGCAATCTGTGGTCGAGCGTTACCCTGCAGGAGGTTTGGTTTTGATCACCATTTATCTTTTTCACCAATATCAGCTGCTTAGTCTACAGCTAAGTGATTTACTACCACCAAACGGATACCATTCGTATTTTTACTGAAGCCCAATTTATCTTTGCTGCCAATTTTAAAAATAAAAATAATAATAAAAAAACAGAGCTGTTATAAGTTGACAATCGGTGCCACTAGAATGGCTTTCATTTTCATTACAATACTTGTTGATCCACTACGTTGCAGTTTACGTGTTCGGTTCTTCGGTTCCTTACATGTTCGGCTTATGGTTCATGGTTTATCCCATGTTGTAAATTTATAATCAAAAAAAAAATGTTTTTAAATTGCATGATTACGTGTGATTTAGAACAAAGGACATCGTATGAAAAAAGGAAGCGTGCAATTACTCTGCTGTAAAGTTCGACTCCAGAGTGAGCCAACAAATATCGGAATCATGAAAGCTAAATTTTTGTGTACGATTCCTGGCTGCAGGCAGTTTGCCAGTTTGCGGTAGGGTAGTAGTTAACATATCGTCGATGTCACTCGTATCCTCTGTCGTCGTGCAAAATCATCAAGGAATGCAAATCAAAGTTTGTTCAGTCTGAACAAACCGAAAAAACTTTCACCGTATCGGAATAAATCCTTCAAGAACGCATGAAAATTCAATTGAAGATCCGTGTCACGAGAATCACAACCCCCTATACTTCGGAATAGGCGGCTTTTGCTCGGCCAGATCGCCAAATCAAACCAGCAGACAAGAATTTGGCCGTTTGGTTTCGCAAGTTGAAAAATTCCAACCATTATTTTTCTTTTCAATTATGAGACGATTCCTGTTTTGGGTCGATCAAAGTCGATCGACTCATGCATATGCAAAGTCTCTCACACATGATTAGCATTTCTATAAATATCATATTGTTCTTCAAAAAGGTTGTTTACTTCTGCCCATATGGATAATCCTACGGAAGCACCGGTGGCAGCAGGATCACAAACATGTTGACCTTGGGTCGTTGCGACGCTGAATTTTAAGTTCGACTTGGTATCTACTTCGCAGATACAATCCGCGGCCGATTGCTGCCGCGTCGCGGACGTGGAGCGTTCGGCTGTGAGCGCAGTTCTTCGCCAGACCATTCCCAAATGCGCGACCACCGGCCATAATTTACACTATTTTGCATAATTTTACTTTCGAACGCCATTAATTCCAACTTGGGGCGACGCGAATCAGTCGAAAGTGATCGAATGGCGATTGTGGCGCGTCAAGAAGTAAATAAAAACTTGGGCACCTGTAAGCGTCGACGCAGCGTCCGTGACGTCAGAGTGCGCCGTGGCTGCTCCACGGGGTGAATTGCTGAAGAGTTGCGAGCTGCGAGGCGAAGAGGTGGTAAGAAATGTACCACTGTCGTCACCTTATCATGCAACCGTCTGAGCCACGGAGACGGACCATTAATGCGTGTCTTGCCCGATGCATCCCAAGTACGCATGCAGCCCGAAGGATGCAACTTCGAATCATTCGGATGGTGGCGAGATGGAATAACTTCGTGCGCGAGTAACGAATTTTCAAGCACCGGTTTGCAGACAGGATCGAATCCATAACGTCCTTCAGCATCCCACTGCCTTGATGGGCAGATTCACAGCAAGCGTCTCGGCATCCAATATGGAAAAGCCAACACTTGGCATCCGAATTCGTTCCCAATTTCCCAGCGCCGTTCATTAGGGAAAGAGGGAGAGGAAAATCGCCGGCGAGGGAGATGAAGACGGCAATGATGAGAACGACTACGCCGTGAATCTCCCAAATCCCAGTTTCAGTCTCACGAAATCGTGACGCACCGCGCCATCAGGAATTTTCCTTTTCCCCTTTCCTTTTTCCTCCGTTTCCAACAACTTCGCGGCTTTTTATCACCTTTTGCCTTGGTATGCGCGTGTGTGGTAGTTGCCGTTCGGCATTTACTTTTCGGGCTGCCATGACTGCCGATTTGGGCTCATTTTATAAATTTTCTGAATCGCAAGACTTTGAGTATTCCATTTAACCCAATCAATTTTTATTTATTGATGTTAAAATAAATTGATTAAGCATACCACCTAAGAGAACTTAGAAAAGAATGCGTAGACAGTAGTCTCGATGTTAATCAAAAAATAATATGTGAGCACTACGATTTACTAAGAAAGAGCTTTTGGCACCTGTTTGAAAGAAATCGCAATTCGCGCTTTTTAGTGATTTTTTAAGCAAGGCTCAGATTATTTATATTTTGGATAACTAGGCCAGCATCGATGCTTAGCTCCTCTTACAGAAATTAAAGAAATCCCCAAGCTCTTTCGTCACTCTTGGTCTCGCCGCAAGTTCAGCAGAAATTTAATGTGTATGAAATTTTTCCTCATTGCGGAAAAGTTTTTCGTCATCTTAGACTTATTGCTTGTTTACTGAAACTACTTGCTAGTATCCTGCGCAGGTCTTTGAAATATGTTATAAATAAAAATGATCTTGCTAGTGCCAGTCATTCGAGAAAATGAATTCGTTACTTAAAAAAAATGCGTAGCCCTACTTAGAAAATTCATCCTGAAAATAGCTCCAAATTGTATTCATCGATTTTCCAAGCGGCAAAATCAAACTGGTAAGCAATGAGAAGAATTGTAAAAAAAAAATATTACTTGAACAGACAATTGCGGGAATTAAGTTGTTTCAGTAATAAAGGGTTTCAACGTAACCCGTAAAACGGCCGTAATGTTAGCTCATACTTTGACTGCTACACTCAGTACTAATTGGCAATTGGTGCTGGAAAGATAGGAATTGTATGCTATGGAGATCAAGAGCTTCATTTTGACGCCTGGCTGCAATAGGTTGATGATTTAAGAACGCCTTTAAATTTTCCAGAATTTATCATCGAAATCATTGTTCAGTTCACCGAACGTTTTCTAGATTGAGACAACAAAATGATTCACACATTCCCTCAAAAATTAACATTCAATCGAAAGTTAGCTTAGTAGTGTGCCAAATCGACCGTATAGCGGGGAATACTGCAACTGCAAGACAGAGCGTGGTTCGTAGGAAATCGGCTTTCATCAGATAACGTGGATACTTTTGCAAAAGCATATTTAATATATCTTGAAAGATTCGATTAAATCAAGAACATAAAACAAATAAAGACCTTCATTTGGATGTCTTGAAGATTCAGCAAATTCAAAAACTGAAACATCTAAATTTTAAGGATTGGGCTTTAGGGCAGTTGGAAGTTGATCTTAATTTTAGAAAAAAATTCTGATTTAATGGCTTCGTAGCTAATTTTTTGCAAGACTATTTCGATTACACTTGGTTAGAAAAGCGCATATATCAGGATGCAAGTACGAACGAAGCGTTGTGAATTTCGTTTGTTCCACTCTTATTCATAGCCGGAAAAGGATCAGCAGCAGTTTTCCATGATGGCGATAAAATGCTTTACTTTCATAGCTGTTTTGAGGATATTGGAGGAGTTGTACATTTTTGGGGATTTCTCATTTTCAACTGGGTATAGAAGATCGACGGGATTTGTGGGCAAAGTTTTGCTACTGGGGCTTTTTGGGAGCATGACTGCAAAGAAGTCATCTCTTCACTTTTCCATATCTGCTAGTTGTAACGGCACACTGCCAGTCTGTTTCCAGCAATTTTGGGGCGAGAAACACGATGGTAAATTTGCTGTTATTGGCAATGCAAGCGTGTTTTGGATAACTCCCATTCCGGCTGTGCGCAGGCCTTTTGGAGGATGATAAAGTGCAAAGTAACTGTTGGTGGTGCTGCTGATTAACAGTTTTACTTTAACATATGGCTCAATGGAATTGGAGAGATTGAGGAATACAAAAGATAGAGAAGATGTTTATGAGGAATACAAAAGATCAACCAGTAGCAAAAATGTTTTGTATTCGTATAGTGTTGGGAAATGGGTTACTAGATAATGTTTTAAACTCAAATATTTCAATTAATGAAAAGTATTTATTCTCATGAAGAACTTTAGGAAGGTGATCATATATCGGTTTAAACTTATGATGTTTTCTCTAGGAGAATCTACACAAGACTAACTAACAATTATCCTAAAGTATTTATCCTAACTAAATACCTTTTTGAGTCCAGCCAGACATCTGTAGCCCACTCTTCATATTTTTCGTTATGTAGTTAGTTAGGATAAATACTTTAGGATAATTGTTAGTTAGTCTTGTGTAGATTCTCCTAGAGAAAACATCATAAGTTTAAACCGATATATGATCACCTTCCTAAAGTTCTTCATGAGAATAAATACTTTTCATTAATTGAAATATTTGAGTTTAAAACATTATCTAGTAACCCATTTCCCAACAGGTTATGGGCCCAGGTTACTTTGTGTTTCAGTGATAGTTTTTATAGTGCTTTATTTAACAATTGCGTTTATATCGGCCCTGTTAATTTCACAAGTGTAACAATTATACGTTTCTCTCGTTCATTGTATCTCACGATTATAAACAATGGAGATGACAAAATCTAAGAGAAATATTAAAGCTTTTGACGGTGATAGATATAGTGTATGGAAGTTAAGGATTCGTGCTTTACTGACTGAATTGAACGTTATCAAAGTTATTGATAATGAAGCTCCTGAAGAACTTAATAGAAAGTGGATAAAAGCAGAACGTATCGCAAAAAGTGTGATTGTGGAATATTTAAGTGATTCTTTTCTTGGTTTCGCGGAATCAGCAAGTACCGCAAAAGAAATTTTTGAAAAGTTAGACGCGATCTACGAACGAAAAAGCCTTGCCACTCAATTGGCTTTACGAAAAAGATTATTGGAACTTAAATTGCAAGGCGACATATCTTTGATGGAACATTTTAGAATTTTTGATGATTTAGTTACAGAATTATTAGTCGCAGGTGGAAAATTAGAAGAACCTGATAAAGTGTCCCATTTGTTATTGACACTTCCATCATCTTATAACGGTGTAATTACTGCTATAGAAACATTATCTGAGGATAATTTGAATTTAGCTTTCGTAAAAACAAGACTTTTAGACCATGAAACGAAAATCAAGGCTGATAATCGTGATACAAGTTCAAAAGTGCTTTATATTGAAAATCAAGATAATACAGTGAGGAAGAGTAATTTTAATAATAGAAAGTACTTCAAAAATAATAATCAAAAACAGAACAAAAATAAATCATTTAAACCATATAAAAGAAATGCATCTAAAGGAAAATGTCATCACTGCGGTCGAAGAGGTCACATCAAAAGTGATTGCTACTATTACAAGAGGAGTATTCAATATCAAAAGGCTGAGAAAAATAAAAATGTCCAAACTGTACAAATTGCTCAATCGTCAAAGGATAATATTTCAAGTTTCGCTTTTATGACTAGCGACTATACATCACATCATCAAAATAATTACGACAATAATTGTATTCAATTCATTTTAGACTCGGGAGCATCTGACCATATAGTCAACAGAGAAGATCTAGTTGGAGATTTTGTTGATTTACAGACACCAATAAAAGTGTTAATTGCGAAAAAGGGAGAATACATCACAATAATCAAGAAAGGCTCATTGAACGTTGTCAGCAACTTAGGTGTACAAGGAATCCTGGAAAATGTCTTCTACTGTCCAGACATCCCGTATAATCTACTATCAGTAAAAAGAATGCAGGAAGCTGGTATGGTAATTATTTTCAACCAAAAAGGTGTCGAAATAAGTAAGGATAATAATGTCATCATGACAGGTGAGTCTTTAAATAATTTGATTGGTATTAAGCTTGTGATTGTTAAACATGCTCAAGTAAATATTGCTAAAGATGAAAATTATGAATTATGGCATCAGCGTCTAGGCCATATAGGAAAAACCAAATTTTTAGAATTAAAAAATAAAAGAATGATGGAGGATATAGGACAAATTGAATATATTTCGCCGAATAATAATCTATGTGAACCGTGTATTAATGGCAAATTAGCACGTTTGTCATTTAATAAGATTAAAGATAAAAGCCATGTAAAACGACCGTTATTTATAATTCATTCAGATGTTTGCGGCCCTATCACTCCTTCTACAGTTAATGATAAAAATTATTTTGTTTTATTTGTCGATCAATTTACACACTATTGTGTTACATATCTAATTGCATATAAATCTGAAGTCTTTACAGTTTTTCAAGATTTTGTAGCCAAAAGTGAGGCTCATTTTAATTCAAAAATTGTTAATCTATACTGTGATAATGGTAGAGAGTATTTATCAAACGAGATGAAGGAATACTGCGTAAGAAAAGGCATTACTTACCACTTGACTGTTCCACATACCCCGCAATTGAATGGTGTTTCAGAACGTATGGTGAGAACGATTACTGAAAAGGCTCGAGCAATGATTGCGGGAGCTAGTTTAGATAAGACTTTTTGGGGTGAAGCTGTTTTGACTGGTACATATTTAATTAACTTGACGCCCACAAGAGCTTTGAAACAATCTAAAACACCATACGAAATGTGGCATGGTAAAAAGCCACAGTTAAAATATTTAAAAGTATTTGGTTCTACCGTTTTTATCCATAAGAAAACCAGAAAGTTAAAATTTGATGAAAAATCACTAAAAGGTGTACTGGTTGGGTATGAATCAAATGGGTATAAGATATGGGATGTGGAAACTGGGAAGTTCACAGTAGCTAGAGATGTTATAATTGACGAAACTAGTTTTTTGAAAACTAGACCAACAGCTAAGACTGAAGGTGTTAATTTCGAAAACACTCGAAATAAAACTGATGCATCTGACATAATGTCAAAATCAGTAGGTAAATCAAATAAATCTGATATTGATGAATCAGATGAAATGAAATCTAGCACTGAAAATGTCAAATTAAATAATGAATCTGTAGTTGAAACAGATATGGAAATAGATCCTGAATCTCAAGACTCTCAAAATTATCACAGTGATGATAAACAGAAAGAAGGCTTGTCAATTGAACCAAGAAGGAGTGAAAGAATTAAAGGTCGTCCAGCTATGTCATACATTGAAGATGACATGTTTGATAGTCATTTGTTGAGTGCTCAATCTTTTGATTGTAATATTCCAACTTCGTATGAAGAAATTAAAAGTAGAGATGATAGGGCTCAATGGGAATTGGCTATAAAAGATGAAATTAATTCTCTTTTGATAAATAAGACATGGTCTTTAGTATCCAAGCCTCCAGATAAAAATATAGTAGACTGTAAATGGGTATTTACAATAAAGAATGATGAATTTGGAAACCCATCAAAATATAAAGCCCGATTGGTAGCTAGAGGTTTCAGCCAAGAATACTTAATAGATTACAATGAAACTTTTGCACCTGTAGCTAGGATTTCCAGTTTTAGAATTATAGTAGCTTTAGCAAACCAATTTAATTTACTTATTCACCATATGGATGTGAAGACGGCCTTTTTGAATGGCATACTGAAAGAGGAAATCTATATGAGAGTACCTGATGGTGTCAAAAGTAGTAAAAATCAAGTTTGTAAACTACATAAAGCTATTTACGGATTAAAACAAGCTGCAAGATGCTGGTTTGAAACATTTGAACAATCTTTAATTGAAGAAGGTTTTAGGAATTCAGCTGTTGATAGGTGTATATATATATATGATAAGGGAGATATTTCGAAAAATATATATTTAGTACTTTATGTAGATGATCTTGTAATCGCCACGGTTAATTTAGAAACAATGACTAACTTTAAGATGTATTTAATGAAGAAATTTAATATGACTGACTTGAAAGATATTAAACTCTTTTTAGGAATTAGAGTTCAACGAAATGGAAATATATTAACTTTAGATCAGAGTCAATATATAAAGAAAATTTTAAGTACATTTAATATGTCAGACTGTAAACCCGTTGATACTCCACTCGAAAGTAAGCTAGATTTTATAGCTCTCAATTCTGATGAAAAATTTGATGCCCCTTGTCGAAACGTTGTGGGTTGCTTAATGTACGTAATGTTATGTACTAGACCTGATCTGAGTGTAGCTGTAAACATTTTAAGTCGTTATCTAAATAAAAATAACAAAGAGTTGTGGAAAAACCTAAAAAGAGTACTTCGATATCTTAAGGGATCAGCTGAACTAAAATTAACATATGTTCGAGGCAGTTTCAATGATGTTTTGAGTGGATATGTGGACTCAGACTGGGGAGGTTCTGATTCAAATGATAGGAAGAGTACGACTGGTTACGTATTTAAATTATTCGAACGTTGCACAATTACTTGGAATACAAAAAGACAAACCTCTGTGGCATCTTCATCTACTGAAGCAGAATATATGGCTCTTTTTGAAGCTGTTAGAGAGGCAATGTGGTTGAGATCTTTAGCTAATAGTATAAATATAAAAATTTCAGAACCTACAACAATCTACGAAGACAACAATGGGTGCATTAGTATCGCGAATAACCCAACCAGTCACAAAAGATCGAAACATATCGACATAAAATATCATTTCTCGCGTGAGCAAGTTGAAAATAAAACAATTAATTTAAAATATATTCCAACAGGTAATCAGTTGGCTGATATGTTCACGAAGCCTCTACCGGTAGTAAAATTCCTGGAATTAAGGAAAGGATTAGTTCTGGAATAATATTAATAATAAGTTATTGTTATAAGTTTTATTTTGTAATTTAATATTAAGTAAGATGGTCTGATTAGGTTTTATTTGGGTTTCCCTAATCCTTAGCAACAAATGTTGGATCATATGTATATCCCAAATAGTAACATGAGGAAGGTGTATCACTAAAATTTTATGTTTAATGTAAAAGTTATAAAGTAAGTACTGTATTATGTTATAAAATGACAATCTTATGATATCATTCAATGGATTAATTTTTGAGGAGGCGTGTTGAAATATTTATTTCAACATATAGTAAGAAAATAAGGGAAAATTGGGCACCAGAATATTCTGAACAAAAAGCGCTGCCACAATGACTATGTGAAATTATATTCGGAGTTGGAATATTTGTTGTTTGATTTCAAGCCAATAATGGATAAGGAAATGTTTTTCGAGTGTGTTAAGGGAATTTTCTTAGCGAAAGTTCATGGAGCTTTCACACCATACGTTCAAACTTGCCGGCAGCCCTGCTAATTATCACATCTTGGCAGCTCATTCCTGCTATCATGATTGTTGTTGCTGCCGGTGCTGCCGAACAAAAAGGTAGAAAAACATATAAAACAGCTAAAAATAAGAAAAAATTGCACCTCTTGCTCTTTTTTTCTTGTTTTCTCTGGTCGTTGTTCTTTTATTTTCAGCCCAACTCTACACCTACACAAAGTAAACAAAAACAATATGCGACACACGTCCATACAACCGAACTTTAATTCATCGCGCGGAGCCACTCCATGAGCACATACACAAATCGATTGCGCTATATACAGGCATACGTCATCAGCGTAGACTGTCCTATGTACTTGGAAACTAGTTAAAGCAGTGTGTGCTGTCATTTCTACGCGAACGGGGAGATGCAGGCAGGCAGGGCGAGCATGTATATTTCAATGATGTTCGGTGAGATGTGAATATACAGGCGAGTATGTACGTGAAGGGTATGTAAGGTTGCTGCCATAATGTTTTGTCAAGAAGAGAGATGGTCAACCGAAGGCTTGACTGGGTTTGCAAGGATTAAGGAAAGTGCCGGGTTGCCAGATATGTTGCGATTGTGTGCGGAGATTAGGCTCTGTTCTAAGTGTCTTGCATTTCAACAGACCGGTTAACGATATGGAGATCAGCCGAATTTGTTTGTATAAAACGCAGTAGAATTCCTCTAAATTGTTTTATTCTGTTGGTAATCTACTATTTGTAACGAGAGAATCCTGTCGAAAACGAGGCCACTAAAACGTTCATCAAATGCTTCTTGCTCCCAACTTCTCTACTTAAAAGTGTTGAAAAGCATTTTACACCCGACCGAATAAAAAGGGGAATAAAGTTTGACCATTATTCTAGTTCTAATGACCATTTCTAGTTCTAATGACCAATTTGACCATTATTCTATGCGAATTTTGTTTCTGAAGTCTTTTCTGTGTCGACAGTTCCTACTGTGATTCCAATTGCAGAGAAAGTGACTGGAAGAATTCTTCCCATTTTTCATTCCACTGACAAATTTTGTCAGTGTTGATTCGCGTGAAAATCATATACAAATTTCCAACAGGGCTTCATCTTAAGTGTTTCGATAAGTGCAGCCCGAACTAAGATACGAAGACAAAAACGCGATGATTGTAAGTTTTTTTTATTATAATTCACCTTATAGATTTGAGCTTGAATAAATTTCCAAGATTTACAGCTGCACAAAGATCGATCGCGCAAACGTTCTGTAGCAATTTCGCAATTTATTTCGTTTCGTACTTGTTGCTTCTTCTTGCCCTAATGCCTTTTGACAGTACAATTTGACGTTTCACCCGCGTACAAACACAATTCTAATTGGCTTCCGAACTTTCAACAGAAATAGGGCGATCACTATTTTCCGACTTTCTTTTCATAATCATCTCTTAAATTTTCCAACTCGGTGCATTGTTAAAAGATTTTATTATTTATGAAACCTACAAAACAAACATGTTCTTAATAAACTTACCTTCTTGCCAGGACTTGACACAAAGATGTCACTGATACTGACAGTAGTTAAGGGCGTGAAGAAAACCCCGAAGGGATTAAATAAACACTGTCACTTTCTCTCTTCGTTGCTATATCGGACGTGGTCCTTTCGTCTTTTCACTTTGACACTCGCCAGATCTCCGAGACAGTACGGGTAACGACACGGTATTAAAGCCGGCTTCCTGTTACTATCAAAACTAAAAATAATGCCCGTACATGCACTTCGTCGACCTCGACTGCGATAGTCTGCCGCACTATTCCGCTATGATCGTTCTAGCGCGGGAATGTTCGCGACCGCGCCGGGTGTCACGAAAACTACTAGTCCCGGAAAAACAATCTGAATGCACGTATTACGGAAAAACGGAATGAGAAACCCGCTCAAAATTTTAAGAAATGACATTCACGGCGATGGTATTGAGGTTATGTCAGGAGCGATATTTGCGCTCTTGTAGGTTGTCACGAAGAGCGAATTGTTCTGTATAGTGCTTCGTGAGACATCTTCAGGTGAAATGGCGGAAAGGTGTGTGCTTAAGATAATTTGGACAAGAAACGGATTTTGTATCGGATGTTTTTTTAAAATAAAATTTTAATAAATTTAATTAAAATTTAAAGTTTAAAGAAGAAGTTTAAAGTTTGAACGTTGGAAGAGTTTTGTTGTTGTAAAATACAACAGAAAAAACTTTTGAAAGCAATCCAAAATTCGTCCAATTAAGAAAATCAAATAAAAATAACGGCAGCGTAACAGTTTTGTTTTAAATCCATCGCACACTATTCGATGTTTTGTACCAACCGCTTCCGCTTCGTCACTTCCACCGGTCGATTTGCATTTGGTTTTGTTTGGTTTTGTTAACAATTTATTTACAAAGTAGCAACAGTGAGTTGGCGCGACAGCAAAATGATAGTTCCGTTGAAAACGTTTAATTGCATTTGGTCCAGCCAAACGTTACTTACTTACTTAGTGACTTACTTACTGTCACCAAACGAAAAGTATTTTTCATGCCCAGTTATGCCCATTTAATGCAACTCGCTTTTGGCCAATTTACAAATTATACGATAGGCGTTAATTTGTAGTAGATGATATTTGGATAATGCCAAATAGATTTTTCGCATCTTGAATTTAAGTTAAGTTAAGTTAAGGATATTGTCATGTTATCTTGTTTGAATGCCCAGCAGTTGAATGGCAAATTACATAAATTCAAATGGCTTTACAAGATGAATAGGCTAGTATTGCAACTCTTTACATCTTACTTTATTTCTAACAGAAACATATTAGATATTTGGATTGAACTGTTGTCAAATTCATCGAGGAAAACGCGGCGGGATATAGTTCACAATGTGTGCTTGAACTTTATATTGGGCAGCCGGTCGTGCTGATTGCAGATTGCATATAAAAGGTGTCTCGTTGCAATAAAAGGATTCATCGTTCTGATTCTTCTTATACCAATGTTTCCAACGGAAAGGTGCATAGGCATCATTTGGACACGATAGTTGGGTCGTTTTTTTGTGCTTGAATTTCTGACTTTCAGTCTTTCTGAAATGTACACGTATGGTCCTTTGGTTCGTCTGAATTATCGCACGGAATAATTATTAACGCATAATTGGCCACATCTCACGAAGCAGAATTTTCAGGAAACGAAAGCATGGTGAAGTCGATAGTCACAAGTCCAAGAACTCTATCTCACGTCTAGAACTCTAAACCTCTCGAACATAATCCTGTCACCATTATCTGAGCCATGAACGCAACCTGCAAATAATTCATTGTCTCCCCCACAAAGACTTATTATCTTTGTCCCTACCTGTCCTCTCACCCAAAATTAAGGACGCAAACGCATTTACACCATACCACAGACAATATGCCGGGTCTGCTGATCATGGCTACATCCAGAATGCCTTGATCGAACGCGTGCGGCCCAGCGAACCTAGGAAATGCACAGAATTCAGGCCTTCTGAAATACTCTAACGGGCTTTAATTAGTGTTAACACTTTGCTTGCCCTTATGCGCGAAACGTCAATGAGGCTGCGAAATTCGTCTAGTTCCGGTTGTTAAAAGCAACATTGCTTCACCCGACTGAATGTGGGTGCTTCGGTAAGTTTTTTACGGATAAAGCAGCAAAAACCGTAGGGAGTGCCATTTCGCGATGATAACATTTCTGCCATGTTGACCAAAGAGATTCGTTTTGGTTCAATGGCATCCGCATTTCTTTGATTAAGAGTCGGCCATGCTGTGCATCCATCAGATAAATTTTAGCCAAAAAATAAAAACGATTCATTCGTGGTCGAAGAGGAAAAACTTCCGCAGACTTTCTCATGTCTTTTGAACAGTGTGCCAATGTATGCAAAATTTCTCATCGCTCCTCATTTGATCATAAATTTTCTCTGCTGCTGATTAGAATTTTAGGAAAATTACATTTGCAAGATGGAATGATGTTGTTACGCTTCGCCTAAACTTGTAACCAGAGGCTTCTATTGGCCTAAACTAGTAGAGCAGTGGTCTTCTGTTAAGCCCTGAGAGTTTCATCCGCCCTTCATAACAAATCAACATCAAACTGGTCAGCCTGTCTATCTGTTTCAGTACTACTTTTGTCTTAAATGTCCCCTTTGGCTGCTGTTAATTCTGATTTAAGTAACTCATTCTCGGGAGTTGTTTCTTCTTGTACAGAATGGACAATTCGCTGGACAGAATATTTAGCAACACTATTCTGTTAAGTGATCTAACATTCTAAGAACCCAGCCCGAATTAACTTGCTACCTTTTGAAGCTCAAGCACAGGAACTTCAGCAAGTGACGAAAGATGACTCCAGAGGACTTCCGATGCAATTGGCGCCTCTCAAACCTCATAGCCTCTATCCCAAAGGATATAGAAGTGCCGTCTCAATGTTACATTTCCGAGTATGGCATGAGGCAAATAATAGAGTACGCGATAGTCGACTTATTCGGGCTGAATGGGATAGTCTCTGTTGCACCAACTACGCAGACTCTTTCACATTACTAAGAGGGCCGAGTATTATTGTTAAAGACCCTGACGGTTGCTGTGAGGCTTTAGCCGCCACAAAAACCTAACCAGCCCCAGTGCTAGCAATTTTATACTGTTGTTCATTTTATTTTGCTGTTGTTGTTGCGAAGAGTGTGCAACTACCGCTTTCACAACAAGAACTACCGAGTCAGCTCAATTGTGCCAACTCTTCAAGGCGCACAAGATTCGCCTCCACCCGTGTTCATCAGTAGCTCGTGAGAACTGCAGTGGTGGTCACTTGGAGAAGGAAGGTGGGATTCGGCAGCATAGCTGCAGGACTTACTTCCCAATAAACATTTCACGAAACGCTGTGACAACCATTGACAACCGACAATCAATGCCACTCTGGCCTATAGTACCACTGATTGAGAACATGTGGGGCTCATATACGAACCTTATGGTATGTCGCTGTGCATTTAAATTCGTAAAATTATTTATTATATGCACTTTCAGCTGGCGGTTACTATTATTTTCAAGAATTCGTATTTTGAATGATGTCTGACAAAGCTAGAGATAAATCTTTGAGATAAATTGCATCTTTGTGGTCACAGTTCGGGAAAATTTAGTGGCAACAGTTTTAATATGATTCGAGTTCGTGAATCTCGGCAGCTGGTTCAACGATCTAATTACGCATTCCTGGACTGATGAGTTCACTGTCACACCTATGATGGTGAGGTGGGACCTTGAAGCATGAAGTTGTACTGTTGCACTCTCTTGTCGATTGCTTAGCAGGTTTGCGAGAAAATTGGAAGTTGTTTCGCGAGACAAACATTGTGGCACCTTGAAGGATTTTACTGCCGCAAGACGACAATCCCGGAAGTTTTGGAAATTGATTCTATATAAGAACGTTCCGCAAGCGTTCATCCTTTAGTACTTTAACGCTTTGAGTACGATCAAGTGTTTTCTTGGAAATGAAAGCATTGCGCAATTTTCTTGTTTTCTTGCTCAGTATTTCACTCGTGGATGCTGTGGACCTCTGCTTCAACCCGTACTCATATGCACCTGGATATGTTGCATGGCGAAATGGATACGCAAACGCAATTTCAAGTTCGTATGCAGATAATCAGTTCACGGCTCTGGGTGCTGTTACGTATAATGAAAATGTAGTTTCTACATCTTTCTCGTGTGCGACGAGCTACGATTTTCGTGTAGTAGATTCAAATCCGTTTAATCTTCGAGTTAGATAAAGGATACGTATTTGCTCTGTACCAATCGTGTTTTCGAGTTTCTCATTCAAATATTTTGTGAATTAGTTCCATTTTATTGCAGAATATTAAAGAACATTTATTTCTTATTCGGATATTTGTGAATTACATTTTAATTGTAGTTGATTTCATCTGACATGAGCAAGGGTACGAATTGTTAGATGCGATGTTAGGAGCCGTCAAGCAAACTGTTGAAGGGTAAAATATAAAGCAGGTCCCAAGCTGAAGCGATACTGCGGGAGAGGATTTACAAAGCTATTTACACCCTAAATATCGAACTGCCAGGAGCAGAAGGTAACTGGTCTCTGTACATCAGAGAACTTGGTCTCTGGAACCGCTTGTCATTTGGAACAGCATAGAAAAATCGTTTTTTTGCAGTATGCTGAAGACCATTCAATTTATCCTTTTTGCCATTGCAGTCATATTTATTTCAGTTTCTCGGTATTTATATATTTCAGTCATCTATTATTTTCAAGAGTTAAACTTATTCAGATCCCACTTGAATCAAGGAAAGCCGTTCTGTGGGACATGTTTTATCAAACCTATCGGACAGGATAGAATTTGGGGATATTTTTTTTTCAGCGTAGAGGCTAAGAATCGATTTATAAATGAATCATCATAGAATATATACAGAAAAAGAGAATATACATAGAAAAAGAATGAAATCCTTTTGATTTTCTCACAAAAATTGGGGTAATTTGCGATCATATCAACGGCGCTATTCGTGAGTTCTTGGAGTAATTATCCTTGAATGCTCCAATCTTTGGGAACAGAGCGCAACAGACACATTTTCATCATTTCTAGCTCTCAACGCATCATTTCTTTCAACACAGAAACTGTGCCTTATTTATCAACGGAGTTCCAAGCAGGGATGGAGTGCAATGACGAGACCATATTTTAGACGTAATGCCAACTGAGTAGCAACAATATTTTCTGATTTTTTATATAATTTTAGATTTAGTCAGATATTCAGAATTAAAATGCCAAACATTAAATTAAAGTGCATAATACTGACATTTGAAATATCATTTCAAGGCGTCACGTTCAGTAAAATACAGAAACAACTCTACTCCTTCGCAGTGCAATGAGAAGCTGATAGACCTCAGAATGTTATGTATACAAATATTTAACATCTGCTATAAATACAGGTAACCTTTCAGAAACTACCTTAGGCCGTCCAATTATCAATAAGATCAGCCAAGGGACAGGCTTCGGTACGATTTAATTAATTTTGGTGTTTTAATACAGTAATAATAATGGCACAGGACCATGCTGCTGTTAGCCTTGTACGTTTTTTTTTCAATTGTTAGGCTTTTATGACAGAGATGCGAAGACATTATGAATTGCTACGGAGGTTTTTTTGAGTTCATTATGTTAGGCCTGTTTTGGTGTCAAATCCCATTGTTTAGGCCACAAAGTTTTCGTTTTGGCCGCTGCATGGATGGAGTTCGTTTGTGTGCGTAGTTCTGTAGGGGTGTTGCGTCGGTGGAGTCGGTTTTGTTGTGCGTTAACATGCTTATATATCATGTCACAGTCCTTACATTTCAGTTTATAAATACCCTGTTGTTCTAGTTGGACATGATGCAAAGATTTAATTTTAATTTTTTCCTAACGTAAATGTTGGCTTTGAACGCGGTTTGTAATTTTAACTTTTCAAATTTGCGTGTAATCTTGTCTAAGTATGCTAATGCGGCCACTTTTCGAGCCTTTTTTGATGTATCTGGCTGTTACCGTTGCTTCCCGCATTGTGCAGTCACTCCCTTGTTGATATCGTGTTTTCTATACACGGTGTTGTGAGGTGTCCTTTATATGATATTGAATTTTATGGAAAAGTTTATGAAATTCATGGTAGTCGATTGAAGTTCACGAACAGTGGTTCGATGTTGAGGGTGTGGCGTGGCCGGTTGTAGTAGGTTTTCCGAGATTTATGTTTTCCAAGAGTTTCTTTCCGTACAACAATTACCTGATTGGATTACTTCATGAGCTCTTCCTCTGTCTCGTGTTGATGACTTTGATTTAAGGTTTTGACTATTTACTATTGACTGGTTCTCACCTTCGGTGTAATATTCTTTAAGCGTGTAGCTCAATGTCAAATTTCTCTGAGGTCCGGACATAAGCATATACAAAGGATGTACGAGTTGACCTATTGGTCAGACACAACTCAGTCCTTGATGACTCTTTTGTGGAGGCAGAGAGTGTAATAATAAAATACGGTTAGTGCACACTTAAGTCAAAGTACGAAAAGGCGTATCGGGTGGAATGGAGTTTTATGCATTTTGCAATGGCTGTCGTGTCCTTGAAGCTGTAGCAGGAGCTGCTGATTAGAACCCGCCGGCGGAGCCACCCACTATTACTGACCAACTGACTAACTAACATAAATGCACTGTGAGGAGGTGCTGATGGACTACAACATAATCGGTTGAAGGGAATAATTTCGGAGAATCGAATTGTATGAGAAAGTGGCAGCGCAGAAGACGCAATTCCATTTTCATACATGAAGTTCGTATAATTCTTTCTAATACAACAGAATACGAATGAGACATCGACTTACGTATGATAATACGTTGTGGACTATTATCTTTGCGCCTTATTCGTCGTTGTTTTGTTTTTTTCTGAAATAAATTGTAATCAAGTTTCGGTTTTGCTTCACCTTGACTTAAATTTAGCTTATAAATTCGCCCAACGTATGTTGTATTTTGTCAATCATTGATTGCATGATTTAACTAACAATGAAAATTGCATGTGCTCGTTGTTTGTACGGTCATTTACCTAAAAGCTCGGTG
This sequence comes from Stratiomys singularior, assembly GCA_954870665.1. NCBI lineage: Eukaryota > Metazoa > Arthropoda > Insecta > Diptera > Stratiomyidae > Stratiomys > Stratiomys singularior. Next base: position 1,989,526 of record OX940881.1, on the reverse strand, counting down.
GTGTTAATAATTCATGATCTTCCTGCGGTTCGGCTATGAAATGAATATTGAATGGTCTGCATTTCCTTCACACACAGTGTATTGGTACACTGCTTCAAGGAGTGTAAATAAAATCCGATTACAGTTAGACAATACGTTTCAATTTATGGAAATTTCATTTCTTAGCCGTGCATTTAATTACGGCCAAAACTGGTTAAGATAGAAGAAATCTTCTAAGAGTTGTTTTACTTTTCAGAAGAAAAAGCTTACATACATTTGCTGCACTGTAATTGAAAATCAAAACATTAATGATACGATTCATTCAACTTACGTCTTAATCACCACTTTCTGACGTCAAAGTGGATAAATTTTGCAATGAGTTTCCACACTGTGACAATTGTTTGGTTTGAATCTACATCTGCTATCTGCTCAGTACGTTTGGTAGTTCGGAAGGATTTTGTGGCAGCAAAGTAGATTCTACATAATGTTTACAAAGTCTTTATCACGATCATTGAATTTACTCTTCAAAGAAGTTCTCAAGTCTTAAATTTGAAATTTGTAGAATTTCAATTTCCAGGAATGAAGATTACTGATGAAGATCGAAAACTCACCGACCCTTGCACTTAAGCAGCTGCAGATAAATTTTAGTTATTTTTTGAAAGTTGCATAGTCACGTTGAGGAAAGATTGGACACATATGATCATCGAAGAATTATTTAACAACCATTTCCATCTGTCTTCGATGGAACAGCAAATTGTTGACGTTATTGCATAACTTCCCAAACTGGATGTAACGTTAATCCTATTAATCAAATTAAATATTAACCCTTTCGAGTGTTACTTGGGATGCATTAATGTTCGTTGCGGATAGTCGATGGTTATGTTTTGCATAGTTAATGTAACAAAGTAACAAGAAGATAAACGATTAAACGCAAGATATTTGTTGCACGCACAAAAAAAGTTCAACAGGACACTTAAAGTGCATCAGCTTCCGATCCCACCGTTCAAATTAAATAACTCTGAAGTGAAATGATCTTATAAACAAATTTGCACTGAATCTTTTTCGCCATTCTTTTAATGGCCGAAAACAAAAGATACAAGTGCTCTTGTAAAATTTGCTAAGGAGTACATAACCACAATATCACCCTCTTTATGGAGCGCATAAACGAACAGTTCAATAAAAAATTTCTCCAAATGTTCACCTCCATCAGATGGTTAAGAAGCCGCGAGCTCCACGAATATCTTCTTCGCTTCTTCGTATCCATTGTGAGGAGGAATCATGTTCTACCACCACATCAATTTGATTTATGCATGCATGATGCGGCCGGATTTGTTGAACGACGTAATTTTTAAATTCAATTTCGAGCGAAGCAAGTGCGCACCGCATTACCGAATTGTAAATTGGCAGATTACATGATCGGATTTTCGGTAGATTCGGGTGAAAGGTTTCCATCTTTTCGCCGAGAGGAAATTTTCGACTATAAAACTCGGCGGCTCATTGAAGCGATGTCAGTTGGAAATATCGGTCAACAGCTTTGTCTGTACTTTGGACAAGTTTGTCTATTTTGTGTTTTTACTATTATTTAGTATACTGTGCGCTGAAGGATAGCAGGAAGCCATGTCACCAGCAAACGTTTGCATTTTTCTCGGATTAATAGTACTTGCGACCGGAGCTGCCTTACCTGAGGACTTTTCACAGGATCAGAGTGTTGAGAGTTCAGCTGGAGCTGTTTACCGTTCGGTTGCGCGTTCTAAGGGATCAGCGGCACACGAAACCAATGCCAATTTGGATGGATCACAAAGTGAACGCATTGAGAATGGTCTACCGTCACCCAACCCAACTACTTGGACCCGAAGCGATGTCGAAGTGGAGAATGTTCCACAAAACTCGGATCACATCCCGCGGGTGGTGCAACACTCACCTGCTAACAAAGTAGCTCACGTGTTCTTCGAAGGACACGGAACGAAGTATCAGTGGTAGTCTGGTTAAGAATAAGCTATGAGACTGTGAGATATTAATAGTGACCTAAATTAGGTGATAGTTCAATGCTTGCGAATTAAGGAGAGACAATATTTGTTGAATTTAAAATAAACTTCCTTTTTGTTATTCGAGTGTTGTTTCTTTAGGCTGGTGGTCGTAATTAGTTGTTATTTCCTCTTTCATCAGATCTTCCTCATATATTCTTTTCTCATCGAATATTCTATTGAAATAGACCAACTTGTTGACTGTTGAGTCCTGTGATTGCCTTACCCACATAAGCAAATTGGTTGTAAACATTATTACGAAGCGCTAACCAATCGTTGTTGATTCTTATTATCGAGTTGTGTGATAAAAGAGTTCTATTGTGAAAATGAATAAAGGGTTTACTTTAACGGAAAAACCGAGGTGTGCTGATAAAATACAAGGACAACTTGAATCATGTTACTCCGGCTGGTAGTAGCAGCTTCTTCTTGGTGTCGCCGAATTCGTATAAGTCGGTACAAAGCCTTCAGCCATTAGTCGAGAGAACAAGATTGAAAAGTAGAGAACAGGCATGCATCTTAATGCCACAAAAATAAGCAATTGACCGCCAGGATGCTTGCAGAAGAGTGTGGTATATTTCTTGGATATTTTGCCGCGATTTTGACAAGATAAACAAATTAAAGATGTACCGTCACTGCGAAGGGACATTACTGACTACCTATGAGAATCCAGTTTCCATCAAACTTGCTGGTAAATAAGGCACCTTAATCTCATAATCAAAAGTGTCAATAAATGCAACACGAAAATGACAAGCTTTTAAGAAATCCGCTTACCATCGGCACTCGAAGGCATACATTCTTCGTTAGGGGTAGGGAGGTGCAGGCTATTTACGCCCTGAGTGTCGGACTCCCAGTGTCACAACGGCCCTACTGGACTACTGACTAAACCCCTCCCCTGTCAACCGGAGCGCCTAGCCTGGAACCGTAGTGTCACGATGTTTAAAGGGGTACTCGATTCGAGCCAGCTCCACTAGTCTGTATCAGGGAGATGCGAATCGTTCAAATTCGAATACATTTTTGCCGGGGATCGCTTGACCCATCGGACAAAACTTTGATTTCGTTGTCATCTTTCAACAAAGATAACAATTTTCGAGCAAATTTCGTATTTCATGTAATTATATACATTCGATCAACAATTTTCAACATTCAACACTTGTAAACTATGTAATTTTTGCCACGTTCACGTAGATTAGTCGTTCTACCAAAAAATAAAATTTTGTAGAACACGACAAAATAAATTTGGAGAGTCACTGGGATCGCAAGGTGTCTGAAGTTTGCATCGTTGCAGATGCAACGCTTTCAAATTTTTCCACTATTTCTTTTGAGTAGATGGTCAAACTGAAATAGAAACCTATAGGAGTGCAAAATATTCTAAAATGCGAATAAAAGTTACAAAAATTTCACGTCAAATTATCCAAAAAAACTGTCAAAACGTGAAAAAATTGGAGGCCGTTGCATTTCCAACGATCCAAACTTCAGACTCCTGGGATCGCATCATATAATTTGTCTATCCTACACGCCTTTCGATCGATCCTTTCTCACATTTTTTATTTAAGAATATCGTTCAGTTTTGGTAATATTTAACTAGAGGATTTATTGTATTATTGTTTGAAAGTACTTAAGAAAATCTCAATTACCATATACTCGCGGTAAATGGGAGCCATTGCCCTGGAAATAAATAAAGGTTTCCCAAATGCTTTGAGCCTGTTTATGCCACTATTTGTTGGCAACACCCTCAAAACCTTAGACAGATGGCTAAGACTTTAGTGATTCCTGACATCGCGCAAACCCTAAACCTGTGCTTTTTGAGCCAATGTAGATGGTTAATAGTTAAAGACGGCGCGTGTCTTATTTATTTGTAATCTTTTCTAGCAATATCAACATCCGTAGAAGACTATCACAATCCATCTTTCGTGTGTGAGAATCATTTGATTGCTGTTCCCATTACCAATGATTTCATTCATTGCCAGTTTGTTTCCGATGAATTTGCTTCGTCTCCATTTAAAGGAGGCCAATGCGATCAGTGTCCTTCAAGTGAATTGATGAGTCCAACGTTCATAAATCCTTTTTTGCTTTCAATAAGTTCTCATCTCGCAGAGTTACAATAAATCTGTATCATTTCAATAATATTTCAATTCCTTTTGATAAAATCGTGCAATATAGCAAAATGAAACTCTATTTTCCTTAGGACGAAATGATACATTGCTCTGCGATGTTTCCTTGCCGATTATGTGACTTTTATTATTGACCTCTTTTCGATTGCCTTCGCTCGACCTAGAGCTAAGCTGGAATTATTTATATTTGAATAATAATTAGAATTTGAATAATAAAATTTGAAGAATTCATTCTTATTTCTGTAGATTACTATGACTTACGTATTGACCAGAATCTATATTTTTAAACCATTTTTTTTACACAGTTGCTCTAAAACTATCCTCGACGCACGCCAGTAAATGGACAATCGATGCAATCTCTTATTTCTCACAGGCTGCTCAAAATCCAGTTTTTAAAATGGATATTCAAAAAGTTATTTAATGAAAGGGTTTTGTTACAGAGATTTGCCTCAAATTTAAAAAAATATTATTCAAAAGAGTTCCTAGCTTTAATAATTCTTTTTTTCCAATAAACATGCACCGTACTGAATTCTTAGCCAACAAAATAAGTAATTAGCAGTAAAAACTCTTTATTTCAAAATCAACTGTATTTTAAAATATAAACAACAGGAAACTTCTGGGTATAACGAATTAGAAAGGATTTACCATCCGTAGTGAACACCCAACCCATCGAAGGTAACATGAGCTACAGCACCAGCTGGCGAGTATGAAATGGCCTTGGAAGCATAAGCAGTAGCAGGAGCAGCAGCATAAGCAACGGCAGGAGCGGCATGAGCAGCATAAACAGCTGGAGCGGCATGGGCGGCGTAGACAGCTGGAGCAGGTTGAGAGGCGTATACAGTTGGAGCAGCGTGAGCAGCATACACGGCTGGAGCAGGAGCAGCATAAGTCAAAGTCTTGGCAATAGCTGGAGTGTAAACGTTGTTGTTGATGCGGGTATCGTATTTCCTTACACTCGAAAATGGCGTATCTACGGCCTTTGAGTATTGTGACACGGTGCCTCCAAAGGAGCGGACAACGTTCTGTTGGGTTGAGGCCACAGCTGGAGAGCTGACAGCATAGGTGGCAGGAGCAGCATAGGTGGCAGGAGCAGCATATGAGATTGCCTTGGCGACTGGAGCAGCATAGGTCAAAGTGGCTGGAGCGGCGATTGAGCTGTAAGAGTGGCTCACTTCACTTGCTGGAGAGTACCTGACTACCGGAGCGGCAGCATAGGTTGCAACTGGAGCTCCCAAGTATCCAGCATTAACAGCAGCGATGCATGCGCAAAGGACGACGATGAATTTGGATGCCATTTTGTTGAGTTGTTTAATTGGCTGGTTTTACCACTCTGATGAACGTTGTGATCGAAACTGATGGTGATTTTGCGACTGTTGGTAATTTTATAGTGCGAAAATTTGCTCTTGCAGCCTCCCTAAGAAGTCGCTGCATGATCTACTAAAGGGTTCAACCTTTCACCAGCACACATCCAGCTAGTGGTCGCAATTGGTAATTCTCCTTTCATTTTTATTTTCCATTAGCGCACAACACATCGCCTAGGTCATTTAACAATTGTTTGTAACCGGAGGTACTGGATCGCGATCAACACGGTGGTAGACAGATTCGACCTCGTTAATCATAAATGTTTACTTTGACGTGACAAAGTCGCGAGCATTGAAATTCGCGAATTTGTATCTCCATAGTCACACCTTCAATTCAGCAACAATACCGTTTAATCGAAGATTAATATGTTCGTAAAGACACATTTAACTGTTTCATGAGCAAAAATAATTTGCAAGAAAATTTTGTCATTCAAGCACACCCTAGGGCATCGAAGTCTGGTACATGCAGCGGACATATGTGGTGGAGACAATTTACTAACAATCTTGTGAGTGGTACATTTCCATGTGGAAGCCTACGAAATATTTAGATCTTGTGTTGCGTTGGCTTATTGTTTTATTTGGCCTGAATGGAATTTTATAATAAGTTTCAATCTAACGAGGATCAAAGATGCATGAACAGTATCGTAGATTGCTTCTTCCAGACGAACGATTACTCTGAACGTTACCACCACTAAGAAGTTCTTCATACTACTTGTGATTGATCCGATAATTTTAGCCAAGAAAATCCAACATATCTCGTTAATATTAGAGCTTTAATCAAGAGTAAAATGAATGTTCTTAAGCGAAGCATGCCAGATTTAATCAAAAGGCCTGGTGGGTTTTCATTTTGTTCAGTTAGGAGACATACTACCAATATTTGAGAAGTATTTCATACCACTTTTGTTTTACATACCATATTTGAACGTCAGACTTAGACAAGCTGCAAAATAGTTCCTAACTATTTGTTGCTGTACTAAATAGCCCTTTCCTACGGGTATCACCACCACACAACCAACATGTGGATCATGCCAAGACCAAAGATGTTGCCACCAATACGTTGCCAATAAGTTGGTGGAAACGTTAAGACTCATAGCTAGTAGTTGCTTATAATTATTTTGAGTACGCATGCCGTTACTATAAAATTAAGCAACAGCCACAAAATCAGCATCAGTTTAGATCACAACGTTCATCAGTGTGGTATAAGCAGCAAACTAAGCAATACAATAAAATGGCATCTAAATTCATTGTCGTCCTTTGCGCATGCATCGCTGCTGTTAATGCTGGATACTTGGGAGCTCCAGTTGCAACCTATGCTGCTGCTCCGGTAGTCAGATACTCTCCAGCAAGTGAAGTGAGCCACTCTTACAGCTCAATCGCCGCTCCAGCCACTTTGACCTATGCTGCTCCAGTCGCCAAGGCAATCTCATATGCTGCTCCTGCCACCTATGCTGCTCCTGCCACCTATGCTGCTCCTGCCACCTATGCTGTCAGCTCTCCAGCTGTGGCCTCAACCCAACAGAACGTTGTCCGCTCCTTCGGAGGCACCGTGTCACAATACTCAAAAGCCGTAGATACGCCATTTTCGAGTGTAAGGAAATACGATACCCGCATCAACAACAACGTTTACACTCCAGCTATTGCCAAGACTTTGACTTATGCTGCTCCTGCTCCAGCCGTGTATGCTGCTCACGCTGCTCCAACTGTATACGCCTCTCAACCTGCTTCAGCTGTCTACGCCTCTCATGCCGCTCCAGCTATTTATTCTGCTCATGCTCCAACCATCTACTCTGCTCATGCCACTCCAGCTGTTCAAACTTATGCCACTAAACCTTTATCTTACTCACCAGCAACTGCAGTTGCTCATGTTTCCTTCAACGGTTATGGAGCCACATACGGTTGGTAAACTTCTGTTGAAAATTCAGCTGTTATAATTCCTTATTGAAAATTGTTATATCTGTATTTAATTTCAAGTAATAAAGAAAATTCAAGTGAAGTCCCTTCGATGGAAATTTTCTGAATTTAATTATGGCCTTGTATTTCAGCACAATATGATTGTTGATCCAATCCTTTGGTTGTTGTGCTTATCAAATTTTCAATCTTTTTTCAACGTTCTCATAGGTCCTACCAGTTGTTTCATTTCAGTTTAGGGCTGATCTTATGCAGATGAACATATTAGAGATTATTTTTTCTCATGCAAAGTTTAGTTTAGTGTTGACTATTGACATGACTATTTAATCCTTGCGTGCAGGACACCCAGTTACACCAAACTACTGGACGACCAATTAAGCAACTGTCCTATGAAGCAGGAAGGCCTCGAGCCGTTTTCGCGCTAGTAATTTTATTCTCGCCTTATTGCGTCTTGGGGCACATGAATTACTTTGCCAGAGGGTAGAGGGCTAGGACCTTTCCGCTTCTTCCGCATCATCTCCAACGAAGCATTTATTTATGTATGTGTATATTGTTCGCAAAACTGAGCATAATTTGATTGAAGACTACAGCCCGATATCTCTTCAAGCCCGCTTCATTTTGTGTTCCATCTTCTTGATGAAAAAATACTGTGACAAGTGTCATTATTCTCGATCATCTCAATCTAGTTCAGAATACGCAATTCGCAGATCAAAACAAATATTTTGCCAATGAGATTGACAGGACCCATCTCCGCTCAATAGCTGGTCAGACTGGAGTCAGTATTACCAAACTTTCGATTGATCCACAGTGTCAGTTCTTTGTCAGTGCGTTTCATTTTCCGCTTAGTGCGCCGCCGCAAGATTGTTTCCACATGTTGATAGTGCGTCGTCTCCTGGATACTCTTGTGTTTAAGAAGGTAGAACTATATACGCTGGAATGGAAGGGAGGGAAGTAGGAACCACCTTTGCAATTGGCTAAACATACCACTTAGAGTCTTCTGGTATGCTGCTGCAAACCACGTGCAAAAGCTTAAAGGCCTCGCATGTAAAGGCTTTGTGGGCATTTTTAAAGAGAAATCATTTGGCGCCCATGCGATCGTTAATATCGGATTGCAACATTTGCCCGAACAGCCTTTCGGGACATAAAGTCTTAGCGATCAGGCAGGGGTTCAAGGATTTTGAGGCGATGTTAAATAGAGCTTATTGTGTATAAATAACACATAGAATGCGAATCGTCTTACGCTTATGAAGAAATAGGCTGACGTACAGACTCACTGAGTAACAAAATTTCATCAACATCTGATGACCACGAAGGTGGTAAATGGTGTTAATTGAGAATGAACCGTGGTTGTGGTCATCATTCCAGCGATCTTATCAGCATGGTTTCAAATTTGACTGTCGTCATTCAGATGTTCCAGGGCTGTCTGAATTGCATTCTGGAGCGCTTCGAAGCTCCAAAATAGTTTTATGCAAGTTTTTGCCAATTTTGAATGTCTTAGAGGCTACCTAGTAGGTGACCTCACCCGACTTCTCCTCGCTCCACAAAGTTACCATGTCTTTAGTGTAAGTGACAAAGATCCAACCGTGAACTTAAACAAACTTGAGAAACATTTCATTCGATACCAAAATTGATAAAACCTTACAATAAGACGTAAATTTTTCAGAAGCTAAACATTGTTTAACCACTTTCGCCAAAAAATTAACCACCATGAATTTGACAGTAATGTAAAGACTAAACACTCAACGCTTAATTAAGGATCATTTATTAATTTCGTTACAACGATTCAACTGAAGTCCCTTTTAATACGCATAGTGAATACCGAAGCCATCGAATACAACATGTGCAACTGGAGCAATAGCAGCGCCATACGTAATTGTTTTAGCCGTCAATGCTGGATTAGCTACAGGAGTGTAAAGCGCAGGAGTTGCTGCATAAGCTAACGCCGGTGTATAAACGTTGTTGTTCACCCGAGTATCCACTTTCCGAACACTGGAGAAAGGTGTATCCACAGCCTTGGAGGGTTGCGAAATGGTTCCATCGAAGGATCGAACGACATTTTGTTGAGAAGTTCCAACAGCCGGTGCTGAATAAGTTACATGCGTTGGTGAATAGGCATAGGAAGCTGGAGCAGCGAGTGAACTGTAGACATGACTAACTTCGGTGGCTGGTGAATAGCGTACCAAAGAAGCTGCTACTGGTGTGGCATGAAGAGCGGAGTCCTAGATAAATTATTGTAGTTATAAATGAATATTAAATCTATTCTATCTAAGCTTACAGCTGGCGTTGCTGAGTAAGCTAGCGGTGCTTGAGTATTTCCAGCGCGAACAGTAACCAAAGTAATGCAAAGGATGACAATTTTAGAGATCATTCTGACAAAGTTAGTATGTATTTATTTTGGAACGAAGACAACTTTCAGTCTGAGGTAAAATGATGGTCTGATAATCAGTTGCTGAATTTACTGAATTTATATAAAAATCATTGCAATTGATCGCTCCGTGTTTTCGTCAGTTGCTTCCTCAAGAACTGGTTCCGTATGATAGTCCACAAGACGTTTGTTGTTCAGATCAAATACTTGTGTCGGTATCAGGAGCGAGTAAATGATCCAGTTCTTGTTGCGCGGTCCCTTTTGTAGGCCAAGGTTTCTGGTATAATGCTGAACCGGTTAGGTGTCAGTGATTACACGACCACGTATTTAAAAAGGACAGTGAGTAAAGAAGAGTTGGATTACTGGAAAGAATTACTTAGTTCGTGTTAAGATGAAAAGTGAGCGGAAAGTTTTGGGAGTCGATACTTTTCGATTGGTATTGTGTTTGCAACATTAATAGTTTTGAACATCATTGTTTTGAAGCGGTTGACTTCTGATTGAACCAATTGATAATTTGGTAAAAGAGACACTCTTTGCATTACATTTGAAAATAATGTTTTTCTTAACTAAGCTGATTCTACGAAATATCGATTTCAGAGAAAAATGTTCTTTCTTAGCTCATAAAAACATTTTACAATTCTCTTACTATCAGGACCACAGGTTTGATTAGGAATCATCTAGTTTCAGAAAAAAGATTGATGCAAGGTTTGATGTTTTATATAATTTTAAAAGGTTATCATCCCAGAAATAGCCCATCATATAAATATTTTCTATCCTGATTCAGATTGATGCATGTCAAAATGAAATCAAAAAGGTGCTGCGTGTCAGAGTTACTCCCTGACACAAAGTTGTCATATTTAACATTCTGTAGCGAGAGAATAATTAACCAAAACCTAACAACACTCTTGTTGATATCTTTGATCCAAAAATTTCGAAAAAGTTTGGTTAAGTCACAAAAAGGAAAAAGGATAGGAATTAAAATTCACTCATACAGCTTGATATCAATTTATAACTTGGCAATATAAAAAAATTAAAAGTCTAATTAACAGTATAACTGTTCTTCTGCGTCCTCGATAAGATTGTCTCGATATGATATAGAGTGGGGAAATTATACTTCATTTTGGGGAATACGTTCATTTCAGATACCCGAAATTCGGGCAGTTTTGAAATGTTGTGCTCGTGTTATAGTGAATGCAACATGCAAATATTTAGAGGTGTGTTGAGAACTTTGGTTGGATGATAGGTTTTTACACTACTTGAACCCCTCATAGTGCGTAACGATACGACTTTATCCTCATATCTAAGAGTTTGCCTACTTATTTTCACCGAGATTTCCTGTTTCAGCTCAGATTTATAAGCGTCATTCAGATAAGTAAACCTTTGCGCTCCGATTGCATCTCTTCTGGATGAGAGCTATGCAAGTAATAAAAAATTATAAAAATTTATAAAATAATTATCGAAAATTATCTACTGTTCTGCCTCCAGATTGTGCCCAGTTTCTGCTCAGATGAATCAAACAACTGACGGTCTTTTGAGCAGTCGTAAAGCAGTTGTAACAATTTGATGTTTTGTTTAGTTGCAAAGTTTATGAAAGTAAATATTATTAAATATGCCAGCTCCGTTTCATTGATGAAATCTTGCCTATTTTGTTTGGACTGTGGTAGTACTATAATTATTTTGGTTGCGATTTGGAGTGTGGTACGATTATTTTGACCACCTGGTGTCATCGGGAGTCGGAGGGTCCCTTTAGTAGTTACTCATCTCCTCTTCTTTTTCGCGCTTGAAGAGCTGACAATGTAGCTTGAATCGAACGATTTCAGGTTGACGAGAAGGGTTTAATAGAGGAAATCTGACGAGAAGTCTGGTGCTGCTGGAAGTCCTATCCCAGGCAAATGTGGACTTCGAATACTGAAAAAACTGTTTCAAAAAGTGGATCAGTATCAATTGATACTTTTATTTGCTTGAGTAACCCGAAGAGCGTGTCATAAGATACTAAACGGCTCCTCTAAAAATGTTGAAATGGAGATTCTGGAGTCTGTGGCGTAAGAAAGAAGGTGATTTTTTTGTGTTTACATTGTCGTGTACTATAAAGTGTGCTATGAAGATCCTGATATTTTGACTTAGCAGTAACGCCTCCAAAAATCCTATTTGCTAATGGGTTCATTGGTTTTTCCATATTTTCTGTTACAACCCTGCAGAATTTGGGTACTTGGGTAATTAAGAGTTATTGCTTCCAGAATCTTCTTAGGGTATTCCAAGATAGATAGTCTCGGCTTGCACGTATGGTCCGTCAACATCTAGATGGACCCGGACTTCTTTGGGCAACATATCATATATGTCAACATATGTGATGAGTATAAGAACCGAGTAATCAATTGACTGAACAGAAAAATTGATCAAGGATTAAGAAGTCTATTTTGGCTAAGTTGTGGTGATTATTGATTTAAGTAGACTGGGAAGCAGAGCAGCATGAATCAGATATGTTTGGTCTGAACCTAGATACTAAGCTTCGACGTAAATCTACAGACGGGTCCCCACGTTAAATTCATCAAATTCATTCGCGTACCAGTTGCATTACATTCGGGAACTTCTGGGTTACCATACGGGTATTTTTCCCTTGACGCTACTAAAGGTTGGTTAGAAATAAGCTCCTTTTGGGTTCCGAAATTTTAGAATTATTTCATTGTTTTCGAGCAATGCATAGAACTTTATCTTACCGTAGTCTGAGACTTGGGTTGCCAAGAATCTTTGGATTTTCAATATACGCGAGGTAGATTTTAGCATAAAGTCTACAATATGAGACTTCTGAGTCTACACATATGACTCAGAACTAACACATATGAACAGTAACTAACGTAAAGGAAGTCAGGTCATGTCGAAACGAACTTTTTATTTATTTTTATTCCTATTCGATTTAGTTAAATTGCTGACGATATCAAAGCACTGATGGATTATCACAAAGTTGGGAGTCCGAAATTTACGTTTGGAAAGACATTTCCTTCTGCTTTGCTTGTTTGGCTATGCAGATTTTTCACTTTTTGCAGAATTGTTCCTATTGGAAATTCGTACATGCTTTCGTTCGTTGTTTTCCTTGCATTAAAAATGACTTTAAATAGTGTTCCTCTGATTTTTGAATAGTTTCATATATAAGATCACTATATGGATCAGTATCAAAATTTTAGTATCAAAATTTTACACTTTTAATATTATGCAAACAAAAGCAAGCGATATTACAGCATTGAAATGACAATTGAGAGCTACCACTGATTCATATACTTAACAGGTTGAGATCAAAATCAAGAAGTGATCAAAATCCATCATCGCTGCTGCACCTTGTCACCTTGATCAGAAGAAAGGCCGAGATGCAGAGGCCGCAATAACCCCTGGAGCAATTTAATTGGCTTCGTTTTAATGGACTTGTGTTGAAGTAGCTCGGACGGATATGAAGTATTAACGCAGATCATGTATTACTTTTGCCATTCGGAAAAATTGAAACTGAAGTGTAACAAGTTTGCCTAAATATCGAGCAAAATGGGTGTAGTGTATTGTTGGTCGACGACAATATTTTTTCTTCGTGTTTTGAACTTGCTACACTTAAAGGTCAATGGGATTATTTGAGCGCTTATTATTTGGGAGGAATTTTTTAAGGGTATAAAATGCAAAGTTTAGCAACGAATCAGCATCAGTTCCGATCACTTTCCCATCAAGTGAGCAACAAACAAACAGCATCGAAATCAAAATGGCATCCAAATTCATCGTCGTCCTTTGCGCATGCATCGCTGCTGTTAATGCTGGATACTTGGGAGCTCCAGTTGCAACCTATGCTGCTGCTCCGGTAGTCAGGTACTCTCCAGCAAGTGAAGTGAGCCACTCTTACAGCTCAATCGCCGCTCCAGCCACTTTGACCTATGCTGCTCCAGTCGCCAAGGCAATCTCATATGCTGCTCCTGCCACCTATGCTGTCAGCTCTCCAGCTGTGGCCTCAACCCAACAGAACGTCGTCCGCTCCTTCGGAGGCACTGTATCACAATACTCAAAGGCTGTTGACACTGCTTTCTCAAGCGTAAGGAAATACGATACCCGCATCAACAACAACGTTTACACTCCAGCTATTGCCAAGACTTTGACTTATGCTGCTCCTGCTCCAGCCGTGTATGCTGCTCACGCTGCTCCAACTGTATACGCCTCTCAACCTGCTCCAGCTGTCTACGCCGCCCATGCCGCTCCAGCTGTTTATGCTGCTCATGCCGCTCCTGCCGTTGCTTATGCTGCTGCTCCTGCTACTGCTTATGCTTCCAAGGCCGTATCATACTCACCGGCTGGCGCAGTCGCTCATGTTACCTTCGATGGTTTGGGCGTCCACTACGGATGGTAAATTATTTTCTAGTCCCACGGCCCTGAGGTTACCTGTTATTTTATCTATTATAATTTGAAGTTGAAATAAAGCGATTTTCATTACAGCAAACTGATTTTATTTCTATTTATTTCGATATTGATTATTTTTTAAGGCGGGTCTACCTGATGCTCTGTAATTTTAAGTTGATTTGCTCCCACTATACTAGTTGCGTTTGAAGGTTTGGAAGTTAAGATTCTTCTCCTTCTAGTGGCAAATTTAATTATTAATCTGTTCTTATGCTTTGAAAGCAAGTTCGGAGTACAGCGGGGCACTTATAATTTTAGTAATGTAGACTCGTAAATGTATTTACCAGGAATTTGACTTATTGCCTTTGATCAGCATGATGAATCACTATTATTATTATCACTATTATTTAGGTCATCGATGAAATCGATGCAACCAGAACTATTTGTTTCGAGCAAAAACTCCAACAGCTTTTTCGTCCGTTTCAAAATTGCATAGAAAGCGAAATTGAATTGAGAGAATGAAGTATGGACCTCTTGGAATTGGGTCATCACTCTTTAATGTGTATTTCCATTAATCCCATTGATTGCATTCACGGTCATCTAACCTGTTTCCATGATCCGAACAAGAAGGAAATGCTTGTGGAGGTGCTTTTAAGATGCCGCCCGGCACGATATCAGGAACAGGTTGGTGAATGATGCAGTCAATGATGATTTTATGCTTATGTTACTCGGTATATTTACAATGAAATCGAAAGTAATATCTTTACAGGTCTTCGCAGGAGCGACAAGTTGGTGGTCGATTGACCATTGAATCGTTTCAAATCTTTTTGATGGACGTAAATATTCAGAACATGTTCGGAACATACATTTTATCTACTATAGTAAGAGTACTCACAAGGGAAGCTAATAATTTAGCACATCATTTGGTGAGTAAATTATCATAAATAAGGTTTCAAAGCGTAATAACTTATATAGCCCAGTTGACAATGATCGTTTGAAAGATTGCTTTGCTTGAATGGAGAAACCAAAACATTTTTTTCAATAACAATAGGTTTAATAGCCGAAAGGGATTTCCTTTCATGTTAAGTTAAACATACTTAATTCAAAACCATTATTTAATTGGTGATGTCGCCGGGTGGTTTTGAAACCGAGTCTACAGGTTTGTTAGAGCTACTGCATCAATCAGGCAGATCTCAAGCCATCAGGCAGCACTAATTTCAAATCTCAAAATGAGTACATCATCGACTTTTGCTCACCTGCTAACCTTGATGTCATTTTAATAAAATTACCGGTATAAGAAGGACCTACAGAAATGATGAAAGTCAAAAACTTACAGCCTGTTGGGCCACCAGTGGATGGTCTGGTGGAAGGAAGAGAGTACCAAGAAAATTGAAATTTTTTTAGCAAATTAATCAATATCACTAAATGAAGGATATGATCGCACCTTACGAACTCATGGTATCGTAAAGAAAATTACAAAAAATGAACTACATCACAAAAGATGAGTTGACACTTCAACTCATGACACAAAAGAAGGTGAGCGCGAAAAATTAAGGGGCTGCAATAATTCACTTAGTTTATTCAAACCAATTTGTCCCACGATGAGATATGCGTATTGAGATGATTATGTGCGGAGTCTGCAGAACTTCAACGCAAATGAGAGAAGATAAAAAGATGTTGCATTAGTTTTGCACCTGTATTGAGGCAATAATCGAGATGGCTTATTAGAGTTCTCAAATGACTCGAAAGGTCGAGGCCCAAAAAAAAAATCACGTGGAAGGATGATTAGCCGTGGTGCTACAATCCAAAAGCTCAAGCGGAGCAAGGACCGCCTTCCGTATGAGATTTCAGATTCAGATATCTTTATTGAGACTGTATCGTACATTGTGTTGTTATTTGACATGTATCATAGTTATTTGACAGCGACTCTATTGTCAATTACCTTATTTGTCTAAATTCGACCGTGGTCAATGCTGATTTGAATTTGATTTTTTTTATGACAATGTGGTAGATATTTTACCTTTGCTCACAGGCTTTTACATAATGTGGTTATTCCTAACTTAATCTAGAATAACTTAAACCTATTTACAATTTTCAGAATTTTAAGTGAGTGGGGGAGTGTTTGGAATCGGTGAATTGCCGCAATGAAGTTATCCTCGATCGCCCTGGTTTGAATTTATATAAAAGGATGGTTTCAAGTAAGGCCTCAGGGGAGGGTTAGCAAACTCGGAATGGTTGGCACAGAGAAGTTGTATGGGGGATAAGTAATTTGACGAGTTGTTTAGGGACAGGTTCCGATCATACATTTCTCTGATCATGGGTTCTGGATGGTCAGACCACTTTTTTAATCGTTTTGTTGCTTGTTCGATAATATATTCCAGGAAAGGGGTTATTTTAGATTCTTTGTAGAGGAGGAAGCTCTTGAAATGCTTTTTATCAGGCCGCCTGTATTTTGAATGGCACTTCCGAAGAATTTTTCTTTCGAAGATTTGTATTTCTTCCGCGGTAGAGGGGGACATCGTGATCCACACGGGGAAACAGTACGTAATGATAGGCCGTATTAGCGTCTTGTATATGAGCAGCTTCATACTTTTGTCGATAGACTTGCTTGACAACAGAGGCGCTAGTGCAGCCGATGCTTTGGTGGCTTTATCGAGTGCTTGGCGGGAATGGGGGTTAAATTTTAAGCGGTGATGGAAATTGACTCCCAGGTATTTGATAGATTTTTTTAAAGGGATATTTAGTCCGTTTAATGATAGAGAAATTTCTTTACTTTCTGCAGGAGCGGCCCGGACCTTTCCCGTAGGCATTTCGGAAGCAAATTAGTTCGCATTTTTCTGCGTTTACGTTTAGAGCCCATCTTTTGAAGTAGTTGTGGAGAGATTCGATGAGCGAAGTTAACGAGCGAAGAGCTATCATCGGGCTATAGCACGAGTACGTCGTCGGCGTACAAAATTGCTAGGGGAGATACCCGGTTACGAGGAATGTGGTTTGTGCTGTTTCCGTCAGATAGTTGGCGAATGCTTGTGGGCATATCGTGTAGAAAAAAGTTAAATAGGTGTGGTCCGAGGATCGAGCCCTGTGGGACTCCGGAGCGAACATTGATAGGTTCTGAAAAAGTGTTGGCGATTTTTATCCTTAGAGAACGTTTATGCAGGAAATTGGTGATTATACGGCTGAGGGGAATTGGGCATTTAGCCTGGAGAAGTTTGTATATAAGTCC
Source organism: Stratiomys singularior (assembly GCA_954870665.1). Lineage (NCBI taxonomy): Eukaryota > Metazoa > Arthropoda > Insecta > Diptera > Stratiomyidae > Stratiomys > Stratiomys singularior. Next base: position 1,972,193 of record OX940881.1, on the reverse strand, counting down.
TTTTGACCAGACTGAGTCAAAAGCCTTTTCAAGGTCAATCGTGCATGCTACGGTGGCAGTTTTCTTTCTTAAGCCGGTGGAGATGTAGTCATGTAAGAAGACAGAAGCTTGTTCAGTAGAGACTTTTTCCTTGAACCCAAATTGCTCGCAGGGGATTAGGGGTTTTGCGAATATCTTGAAAGGTTTGAGTATTGCATTTTCCAGTATTTTGCCAAGGTTAGAAAGTAGTGATATTGGCCTGAATTTGCTTAGCTCTCCTTTCGACTCTTTCTTGGGGATAGGATGAAGCGTAGCGGTTTTCCAGGCATTAGGGAAATAACCGTTGTTGATGCAATGGTTTATGATCTTGGTGAGTGGTCTGTAGATGGCCTCGCTACATTTCTTGAGTACGTAATTGGGAATGCCGTCAGGACTGGCTGACTTTTTGCTGTTGAGTGATTGAAGGTAGAAGAGTACTTCATCTGGTGTTGCGAAGAATTCTTTGAATTTGCAGCATGTAGGATTTGAAGCGGTATTGTTTGGTGAGAAGACGGTTAAAAGGGAGCCCTGATATCCATTGACGAATGAGCGCACTTTCATTTCGGCGGCAGCAGTTATTGATTCATCTTCAGGGGACTTTTCGCAGAAAGCCTGGCTGTAGAAGGATGAGCAAACGATTATCTTTTCCTCAAGGGTGGTGTATGTCTGACCGTTATGTTTTATTTGGTCTTTGTTTATGTTGAACTCTGCAGTGAGGCGTCCTGTCAGCGAGTTGATCGCTCTGAAAACGTGAGGGGCAGGTTTCATAGCGGCCAGACGGGCTTCCGTATGAGACATCAAAGCAAACACGTACAGTAACATGACATTGCCATCGTATTCGGAAATTAACTGCGCCAAGTAACTATCAGAGTTACCATTTCTGCAAATAAACCACGGTTGCTATTAAATGACGACTCTAGCCCCGCAGGTTGGTTAGTTCTTGTTCTTGCCATACATTTGAAGTGCTTCATTTTTTCTCTCAAATGATTTCTCTACTTTCCCCCGCCACCTCATCCTAGATGGGAACCATTAGCACAGCCGATAATAAGCACAGCCAAGTGAGAAGTTCAGCCATGTGAAATGTTGTGCCGTTCTTTATGAAGCTACAGCCCAAAATTATTTATAGTACCACCCCCTTCTGCGAGTGTCAGGCAGTCTTCTGAGCTGTACAAGCGTGGCGCCTTTTTAGTCGAGTTTGGCCCGCGCAGGAAGCCATGAAGTGACTGAGAGCTGATTTGGTCAAAGAAGCTCATCTTCTAGTCCATGAGGACGTTTAGGTTTTGTGATCGATTCAATCGATATGTCAATCCACCGTACGTAGGTAGTCGAGACCTGCTGCTGATTAAAATAAGTGGTACTAGTGGTACTTGTTGCATAGAACGTGATTATTTAAAGCGATCCACCATTACTAATTACCGTTAGGATTTATTTTCTCAATAAATCATGTTTCCATTTAAAAGTGTCGTTGTTCCGAACAGGATAGAACTCAAATTCCTTATGTTTTGCCATGTTTTATTTATTTTCTGACTATAAATATCCTACATACAAATTTTTAAGTGTTTGACCGCGACTAAACTAAAATTCAATTCTTTAAATCCTTAATTTACCAAGCGTAGCTGATTCCAAGTCCGTTTTGGTAAGTCATATGTGCAACAGCTGGAGCAGCGGAGTAGGCAACACCTAAGAGTCCTGCTGGAGCAACAGCTTTAGCTACTGGGGCCACATATGGACCATGAGCAATGGCTGGGGCATAAGCTGGAAAAGCAGCCGGGGCAAAGGGTGCAGCGTAGGCAGCATGAGCGACTGGAGTAGCAACCGCGAATCCTGGGTTGCTTACACGAACATCGGCCTTGCGCACTGACGAAAAAGGCGTATCAATGCTCTTGGAGTATGTTGAGATTTGACCCAAATTGCCGAAAGATCGCAGAATGTTTTGATGTTGGCTGGTTACTTCGTAGGCAGACGCTACAGCAGCGAACACGGCAAGGATAGCTAATGTCTGAAAAGAAACAGAAGTGTCTTAGAAACATGAACGGACTGTAATTATTCTGAGTTCAGAAATTGATTCCGGTTCAGAAATTATAATTGACATCGTAAGAACACTCAGAATCGATTTAGAAAAAAAATGGGCCCAAAATATTTATTTTGGCAAACTCTGGCAATTAAGAGACAATACCTTGAACATGATAATTGCAATTTGTTTTTTGTACACAAACGATCGAACTCAAATTGACTCTGATTGAAAGAACGTTAGTGTCGCATATTTATACCAAATCTCCAACTTATTATGCAATTGTATCCTATAGGCCGTGTATCTATATCTTTCCCAACGCGAAATGTTCTGACATTGTCAATAGCAGTAGGTTTGCATTGGTGCGTGCGGGGAACACCACCCTGCTTGCGTTTCTTATCGAATTTAATTGCACTTGCAAATTTGAAAGACGCAATACGTAATGTTGTTGCGTTTCAGGGGCGCCCGCGGGCGAATAGTGTTCCACAAAGTCCAATAACAATGATCGCATTAAGAAATGTGTGTTCGAAGGAGCTGTTTTGGAATTGGCTGCTTGAAAAATGTTCAAAGGGTATACGAGTACATTCATAAATTGTAGGTGGTGTCAACTCAGACGGATTTTAGATGCAACATATGAAGATGCATGAGGGATAGTGAAATTTATCAGAATTCGATTGGGTTTGAGTACAGTTTCAATTGATGATTGATTCGTATGAAAGAAAAGTGTTGACTTATGGATTTGCATCCGGATATATCCGTTTGGTTGTTTATTTCGGGTCAATTACTTTCATGTTTTCTGAAGGAACAATGTGAGATTCTTAATTGAATTATTGATGACCATTTCTAGTAAAATATGATAAAAATGTCATTGCAATCACGGTTTCAAGGAGGTGATGAGGATGATCAGGAAGTAATTGGTTAAATGAACCGCTTGTCTTCTAAACGTGCATTTAGTTCAGAAAGCATATTATCACTTCATATTAACAGGATGAATTAGGACCAGGGTAACAGTCACGGCTAAGAGATTCAAGGCGAGTTCACAAGAATATTCAGATCCGACACTGGCCTTGATGCCGAATTGACTTCTGAGGATTCCATATCATTGATAGCTTCAATTGTAAAATGAATTGAATTGCGTATACAGATTCTATGCCATTTATTTATTTCTATGCCTTATTTTTGTGGCAAGACGAGTCCAAAAAATATGCCCTTTGTTTGAGCGCATCATATTTGTTGGATTAGATGATTGGTAGGACACTGAAAAACAGTCTTTGAAGACGCACGTAACTGAGGGGTGGAAAATGCCTGAGTGGAGATTATGAAAAGATGAGACTGAGAAGAAAACGACAATTCAATTCACAAGTTATCATAGGAACACGAATGAATAGTTACGTGCATTGATCCATTTAACGCAAAGTCTTGCAAATTCAAACTATCGTAATCCATTCCTTTCGTCGAACTCAGCTAATGGACATACGATAAGAAACTTACGCAAATTTTAACTCTTATGTTTTCCCCCATGTGATTGACTCGAAAATTTCTCCATTTTGAGCCTGCTATCGGAGAACTTCAGTCAAATAATTCAAAATCCACTTACCGAACTTGATAACACATTAAAACATGTGACTAAGGTTTACACACTAATCAATCACCACCGGGACAAAAAAAATGTCAAGTTACTCGCTTAAATCTTTCGTATCGTCCAGTCGCCATAGTGCAAGCAAGCGATTACCATTCCTGTTGCAAAGGAAAAAAACCGCGAAAATCTAGGCTTCATTTTTGAAATAGTTACAACCTTCGGAACAAGGAATGCTCGATCATGGGCGCAGGAAAATTTGCGGGTTGATTGTTAAATTTATAGCGGGACTTTTTGCTACAAATGTGCAATTAAGATACGAAAACATGATACGTGAAAATATTTAGAAGTTGTCCATTGGAAGAAAAAATATGCAACTATGAGTGCATTGACGTGGACATGTCCATCTGTGTAGGTATTTGATGTTGGGCGGATAACGCACAATTGCTCATGATTTGAAATTACATGTTAATGCTGCTGAACCGTCGCGGTCCTGGAGAACATTGGGCGACATTTTATGCGTACTTGCCCTGGGGGAGATAGATAGTGCATTAGACGAGGTTAAAGTCAACTCATTATGAGTGCGCGACAGCGTTGTTGGAAATATTGGAAAGGCGTGGTGATGGCGTGTGATCACTGCCAGACTGCCAATAAAGTGGTTTGCCTTTATACGAGCTTAAGATCAAATTTTAATGGGGCTAGCAAATCAGATGAAAGATCGAGATATTATCGTGTAATTCATGTAAATTGCAAGTTGAGACTGTTCTAGAAGGTGAAGCGTTTTGAAAGGATCAACTGCCCGCCCGACAAAAGTATTTAAAGAATTGAATAACACGTCGAACGCTGCATTGCAGCAAGCCGAATTCGACAAATGCGATTGAAAGTGTCTCCAGCAGTTGAATTAATTCCCATGTGTAATTAATTTCTAAATTCATGGAAAGATACCGCCAAGTCCTTTGTGGCCGCATTCGCTACAAGGTCACGAAACCACTAATCCATTCAAATCCAAATTAATACCCATAATCCTATTATTACTTGTAAAGGAATCAGTCAATGGTGAGCATTACCAAATTACCACGGATATCAAATAAATCAATTGGTGAATGTCGCGATACAATAGACACCAAATTTAATCGGGTCAAATAATGTCTAAGTAGTTTGAGTGTTGGTTTTTCATTTGGTCCCTTGTAATTGAGTATTAAAAGTTGTCATTACTTGGCTATAATGATCATGCTTGTCTCTAGCAACAGACTCCAATGCCAAGCATCCATGGACTAGCAAAGCCACCTAGACGGCTCGCCGGGCTGGTGTTATTACTGGAGCTTCAGCAGCCACCCGACGGCTCAATGAGGCCCCATCGAAAGGCTGTTTACCGGCTAAAATATGCAAGAACCAGTTTCACGCGCAGCCTCTCAAAGAAATTTCACTTACAATGTTCGAGCGTGTAGTAGATAACATTGAAATGCTAAACTGGAAATTGACGGTTGTATTCTGTGGATTGCGTGCAACGTCTGGAGTTATATAATTGCAAATTTAGTGCTTATTGAGTGCAGATGACTTTTTGGGTGTGCTGAATGCAGTGCATGATTTATTGCAAGGAGTACGGCTTCTATGTACATTGACAATTGATAATAATGAATAAATTTGAGCTTTTCGAACTGAAAAGTGTTTGAAACGGAGAAATCAGTCTTGCAACCTTTCAATTTCTTATTGCTGAGAATATAAGAGAAAATAGAAAGAGCTCATCCCCGTTATTTCGTTACAATCCGGCCCGAAATTGTTTGTCCTTATTCTAATACTAACAACTACCAGTACCAACGCCTACCAACGAGTGGTTATGTTTGATTCGCATGTCGTTCACTCAAAAAATTTGCGTCGATAGGTGTCAGTTGACTTGTGTATCACTCTTATCATAGTCAATTTCATTCCAATAATCTGAGTGATTTCCAACGAAAAGCATTATGATTACACTGCAGCATCTTCAAATAATTGGGCACCAGCGAGCTTTTTCGGAAAATTGTACTGATTTAGAATAATTTATTTTCAGGGCCCAAAAGTAGGATGAAATATCCTCAGGCACAAAGTGACTTTATCGAAGTGACTTGTACTGACGATTATATAAAATAGTGAATTATTATGATATTTGAATTTGTTTTTCTGGATTCGCCGTATCAGCCTACCTAGCTGTGGACTGTTAGGCGTTTATCACAGGCACCAGCTCTATAGCGATGTACATAAGAGAGAGCGTGGTGCCAAAAAAGTATTCTTATAATTATGTCTTGGGCATTTCGGACTCGCTTCTCTTTTTAAGCAGCGAACCAGAACTGTCCTTAGCTATTTTGTCTGCGTCATAGCTCATGCCTACACTTGTCTTAGACATTCATGTTGATTGCAAGTACATTTCGCATCATATCTTAAATCCTATACATTCATTCAATTTAGACAGTTTTATAGCTGTCTGAATTGAAGGGTGCAATCCACAAATCAATGCTCCAACTAACTAGCCGTCATATTTATTACATTCGAGCAGTTAAGATTATGATCAAATTATCTAAGACATGAGTATAAAGTACAAAAACTTGAAAAGCAATGAACGAATGCGAGTTGTTTAAGTCCAATGCAAATATATTGAAAGCAGTAGAACAGATATTCGTTCAGTGGCCACCCGCCCTGTTAAGCCATTTGCCTACTTGTCTAACAGTGAAATCGTTTCATAAGTGAGAAACTGTCTTAACAGATATTTCATTCTGAGTGTTTTTTGACGACCCGTATGGTGTTGGGATTTATGCTAATTGTTTTTTTTGTTTTTTTTTGTAACGTGCCCGCCGTGGCACAATACTTCGGTTCGAAACTAACGGTTCTGTATAAACAGGTCGCATTATTAGAGACAAGACATGAGATAAATTACTTAGATTAATGCGGATTTAATCAAGTTGATTAATTATTCATTTATTATCGAGGAATTCTGTACGGATAAAGTCTGTAGATGGACCCCATCCACAGTACAGGTATAGTACATCCTTTATCACTTGATTTTGCAACGCCCGGAGTTCCCTGTTCTACGAAGAATCAAAAATCGTACGAATTATTATCTCAACAAGTTAGACCACAATAGAATATTCAATGTATGGTCCTTATAAGCCAATTTAACTATAGTTACAAATCGTATGCCAACTACCAAAATAAAATCAAACTTCACCATTCAAATTGAAAAGACAGCCGAATCAAGTGGAGTATTCGCCTTAACACATTGTGCGCTACCTGGCGTTCAACGCAGTAGACAATTTTGAAGCTTGAATTCCTTGAACTGCCTACCGACAGAGTCAATATTATGAACTGCACACTCGACTGTCAAACGTTTACTGGATTCAAAACGATGGCCCCGCTCCGTCGCAAATCGTTATCGAATTTGTTAAATATTTCCAAGTTGAGTGCGATTCGTGAAAGCAAAACCGCAGACAGTTATTATCATGAGTTGTGTAAATATAACGCGAAAGTGAATCGGCGTCAATCACTAAGGTCAGCGAGAGTATTAAAGGTAAGCAGGCGTGATGATTTGCTTTGCAGAGGATTACTTCCACGAAAAATAGAAGAGAATCGTTGCACTTAAGATTTCGGGGCTGATTTTAGATAATAGGAACTTCTGCACACTCAAATGCGTGATGAAATTATTCCAAAATAAATTGTTTATATCGTGTGAATACTTTGCTATCATTATTAGCTAGACTTCAAACCAAGCTTCATTGAATGTCATAGATTAGTGCTGCCAAATGTGGTTCTACCTTTATTATTTGCTAGTGGATATATAGAATTTCTTAATCTACTTAAGATATAGTGGATTTCTAGAATCTTATAACTTCAGATGATGGCTTCATGCGTGATTGGGGTTTTTTCGTACGTACCTTGATTCGAGATTTCAAAAAGTAAACAAAGCGTGCGTTTAGCCCTCATCTTTAAAAGGGAATGGTCATGTCTTGAAGTGGAGCTCCTGGGAAGAATAACAGTTAAATCAGCCACAGAAATGATATTAACTAATTAATAACTTCAGTATGAAACTACTAATCCCGTGTTCTAGGAAGTTGGCTCAGCACCATATGAACAGATGAACTGAACTCAAAACTGCATGACATAAGCAATCGGAAGAAGGAAAACTTACATGTGTCCCTGGTGTAGCAGAAATGACACGTTTCAACCTCTCTCTCTCCCAAGCTCTCTTCTCCCCAGAATATATAGTGGTAAACTTTTGCTAAGCAGATTAGCGGTAGTCTCAGGTACATTTTAACATCTCTTGGGTACACATTTTGGAAGAAATCCTTTGCCTATTATTCGAAGCAATGAATGGTGCTTGGCTGCAGATTACTTTTGTTGTGATTCCGAAGTCATGTCTAATCTTGAGGTATTCCTTAGCTGACTGCGCTGTCTAGCTTTTTAACCAATCGCTTTCCTGGAACTCCAAATCCGTTTTCCCCATTATTTAGGCTTCCCACTCTTATGAAGAGAATGTTGGACCTTGGAAGTCATCATGCGCCTCCTCGATCAAACCGATTTTGCGGTTTGCTGATCTACTAGAGTTGTTCGGAAAAAGATTCTGAAAATATTTCATCCCAAGAATTGCATTTTTTCTGTTTTGGGAAATGGCTTACAAGTTCGTCAGTATCTCAGCCCTTGTATGATGATTAAAGTACGTTTAAAATGTGCTGGTTATACGTATCGCCATCGAAAACGTGTGCACATTCTAATATCACAATGAGAAACAAGTTCGACTCATGAACACTTTAAAAGATCAGCGCTCTGGCGTCGATATATTAATACCGTGATGTCAGCTTTTCAATAGCGAAAACAGAGTATTCGATTAAACATTTGAAAACTGAAGTTTTAAAATTGCGGCATGGAAGTTTCAAAGCCAATCAAAAAAATACAAAAATAACAATAAAATTTATATTACCTCACAAATTTTCACGGATGAATAATTGCAGCCGAAATGTTCACGATAGTTGCAAACAATAACGACTGCGTTAAATTACAATTATTAAAATTGAGTCACGTACATTAGAACGTCGTCAAGTCGGGGTTTAATCGTTCAACTTTTGCGCCATTGAAATTTAGTTTTTTCATTAATTGACAACAATGTTAGTAGCAATCGCTCTCTTCTTGCGATTAGTGTTCAGTGTAAGAATAAGGAATTCCTTGGCTGTTTGTGATTATATTTTACGAAGACGTGAATATTGAAAATATGTCAACAGGGTATCTACCGCCACTACCTCCACGTAGGAGATGGCACTCGGTACCAAGAAATGCGGGCCGTCAAAGATATCAAAAGGTAAAAAAATTTACATATAATTGATTTGTTTTGTTTTGAGTGCGTTTCGGGAGTGATGGATTTCGTAACTGATCAATTCAAGTTTTTATGGAAGTTATCCAATTACTATTTGCTCTTTGAGTTGAAAACTTTGTTTTTCCTGTTGTGATTGCCTGTGATCCTGCTGTCATTGCCTGTGTTCGCCGTTCAAAGTTCCGTACGTCCAAGATCCGAGAAATTCGTGACATACTTCCATCTGAACAACCTAATTAACTTTCGACCTCCAACTTTCTTACCTCAAACATCTTTACCGGCAGTTTTTCTCCATCGAGTGAAAATTTAAATAAACATTAGTTATAAAATGATTGCAATTGTATAATTCATACATACACTACTTCATAGAGTCTTGAATGAATCGCACGAGTACTTTGCTGGAATGCACGGAGAAAAGAAAATTAAGTAAATAATGATAGTTTACTAGCAGGGTTACCTCTCGGTGTGTTGTTGATTATTTTTGTATTTTGTTTGCGCGCATTGCAAGTACTTCCAAATACCTTAAACATATATCCAGACTGGTATGGCACTATATTATCTTGTGGCCTATCATGCCGAGTTAAGCCATTACGGCTAATGCTTTTTGTATGAGCTTCGAATTTCCTTATTCAATGAGCCAAGCAGCGAAAAGATGTTAGAAAATGTTTCACGTGTTCCAAATTTAATACTTGTATGGTCAACTTATGGTTAAAATAACCATGGAAAAAGTGCACTTCGACTTAAGTTTTACTGCATAGTGTGCATACTGTACTAAAGTGCAAGTAATTCGATTGAAACGAGCCTTTGCTGTGATTTAAAGCTCTTGAAGGAAATTGTTTAAATTGCACGATTCACTTTGTAATGTCTTATAATCCGAAATCTTATATGTGAATGATTCCCGACGTCAGGCATAAAGATATGCTACAGTAGTCAAACGTTTTGGTGGAGTAAGTTTAGGACATTGAATAAGGATGTTCTATTAGAATTTATATAGTCTATTAGCCAAGTATACAAGTAATAAATGCGGATTTTCTATCGCTCAAAAGGACTGTCGAATTACTTAGAAAGATAAAATATTGCTTTATTCAAAATATGCTTTGATTCTCGGTACACATTCTCACAATTTTCGGGTAATGTTTGAATACCACTCTATTGAAAATCTCGTCCTTAACGATTGTTGTTAGTAATGTTAGTATTAAGCGTTTCTTCTCGATTTAAAAGTTAATAAGAGACAACGCTCGTCTTTTCCCAGAGAAGAGACGATCACTCGATAATTACAGTAACTCGGAAAATAATTCGGACACGACAAAATATGATGTTTCCTTTCAAAGGACCTTGGTCATTGTCTGTTTCTGGATAGATCTTTTGTATCGAGTGGTGACTCGATTACGCGAATGATATATCAACATCATGTTCATCTTGTTAAGTGCCTCATGCAGTAGGTGTCTGGATAGACATTGGATAGTTTGGTGCGAGTAAAGTAAATGCATAACCGACGTAATACATAAACCACCGTTAAAGAAAATTCTATTCTATATTCTATTACTTTCGTGACCATTGAATACTTTTGCATCTTTCACCGGATTATACTCTTTATTTCATCGTTGGTTTTTTATACATATGCTGAAGACTAATTTGACACTGCATTTGCACACGCAGCTTACGGTAATATACAAAGTTATTACCATAACTTTCAGATACTCTTCCAACACACCTTTCTGAAGTGAAACTAAAAGTTTTCAATGGATTCATTTACACCGCAATCAATTCATCTCATCACCTTGCGCGTTTTCTCATTATACTCCGGCACTTATCTAGTTAATATTCCTATCGACAACTTACGTTGGAGTAACCTCCGTATCATGGTGGGAATTCCAAACAGCCATAGTTTGATGCCTTAAAAAGATACATTTGCTATGAAAGTGTCAACCGCAGTTCAGATCAGTGCAAAATGAAATGGAAATCAAGTTCATTGTCATCCAAGTCAGTCAAGCCGCATGCAATTCCTTGGGATTTTACAACCGATATGAGTAGCACCGTTTGCGGTATTAGAATACTAAGGAATCGATAAACGATACTGTGACAACAATTCACTAGTATTTCTATTGCAACAATCCACAGACGGCTCAAATGCTTATGATTCCTTTTGTATCCAAATGACTTGCACGCACTTCCAAGTTTCCATATCCGCGAAAACGACACACTTCGCGCCATTTCCCTGTTTAGGTATTCGTCGAGTGTCCTACAAATACGATGTTTGATTTGTAGCACCTGTTATTGTTGTTAATGGTTTTCCGCGGGTTGCACTTGGCATTTCTTGAGTTCATCATAGAAGACGAATGCGTGTCTTGAGTGCATATTACTATACCCCTAGTTAGGAGAAAGTATTTATTGTTGAAGTTGCATGCAGATGGTTAACTTTTTCCTGTTTCGCAAGTTGCAATCGTTCAGGCGTGCACGCAAGTTGAGCAGTTCAGGAATTAAACACGAGCTAAGAACTTGTTATCGAGTAACTTCATGAAATTGCGCCAAAGGTGAAAAGTTTTAAGAGACACTAATTTGATCAAAATTCGCCCGAGCTAAAGGATAGTAAAAAACAAAGAAATCAAAATGATTAATTTAAAGCTAATACACCATGGGTGACATCATTGCAGTTAAAAAAAAGAGAGAAAGAAGTTGCCGCAAAGTAATCCAGTCATATCTTGTAATAAACTAAAGTCATTACCGACCTTTATGTCGGTGGCTTTGATAACGATGTAATAACTAGAGTCAAATCTATTAATATCTATCAAAAAATGCTGAGCATTGATTCGCTCGAACTAGGCTAAATGTTTTGTGAGGATCTGTCGGAAATATAGTTGGTAATGTTCCCTCGCGTGTTGGAGATTGGAGGGTTAGGATGTCATTGACGCGGAAGCCATTGAATGGCTTCAAACAAATTTGCTCATGGCAAAGACACTGCTACTAGGAAGGTTCGACTGGGAGAGGAAGACAGATGGCTGAAGACGAAAAGAAAAGTTTATGGGAATGTTCGAGAGCTGTCATTGGCCGACCATCGTCATTCAACTTATCGTCCAGACTAATACTGAAATAAATGTGCATAGGAGCGTTGATTAGAATATCTGCTTTGCGTATTTAAACATTTGAGAATCCTGCATATAATATGGTAAAATTCTTCTGCGAAAAGGAAGTAATTGACAAGACATTAAAAAAAGCTGCGAAACAATGCCATGTCTCATTGACATCGCAATTTTACTTTCATCATTTTGTGCATTTCCCGTTCAAAATCAATAATCTTGGCACCGAGATAATTTCTGCAATGTCTATCTATTACCTTTTCAAATTTTTTACACTCAAAACATCTTAATAATGCTGGTGTGGCGCGTTAGCAACATTCGTTCCGGGCGAAAGTCTTGAAAACTTCCGTATTAGCCTTATGTCGACCTCTGACATGTACACGAGTCCATTGAGAAATCCTCCTAATGTAATCGGAAATGGAACTACACACGAAAATGCCGGCAAATTTTCGTGATGATGTTAAACTCTGAGGAAAAAAGGCTTCACTGGTCAACATCAAGCGGGCCAGTGTGAAATCGATAATGCTGGCGTAACGTTGTCTAGCGAGGCTATTACTTTCAACTTTGATTTTACGCTTGACCCCGCGCTTTGCTATTGTGTTTGATTCGATTTTTCGATCGCATGTGAGCAATGGCGCATCTCGGATGTTGTTATGCATGAAGTTCAATGTTAACAAGCTTTGGAGTATGTAGAAAGTCATATAATATGTAGCTTTAATTGGCTAGACACATAACAAACCCGGTTTGCATTACTTTTGTTGAATTGTTTTTAGATAACATCAAGAATTCACATTTGACGATTGCGAAACAGCTTTCCATTGTTGCATTTCTACTCAATACCGACCAAGTTGTAGCAAGTTTTTAAAAATTTAGGTTATATTATTTTTGAACGTTAACACTAAGTATATAGGAAAGTTTGCAAGGATTTTTAGAAAAGCCTCATTATCAACAATTCGATTTGTTCGCCACCTTTGCCACAATTGTATATAATTCAGAGTATTGAATACAATTAGATATAGATTCAGAGTATCAATAGTATACAGAGTTTCGTTTGAACTTTCAATGATTCTAACAACCCTTGAATTTAAGAAACCGGATCCTTTTCCAGGTGCCTGGCATTGATGAATGTACGATCAATCATTATTGCTGTTAAATAGGATATAAAGGAAGTGCACTAAGTACACACAAGGGAATATTGTTCTCGATGTCATAATTATAGCGTATTCGATTTCTATGTTTGACGTGTTTGAACTGTCAAAAGATACAGTGTAGATCTAAAATGTTTGAATACTACTGTAGAATTCTAATGCGCCAATAAATTTATTCTAGTATCTAGTATTTATTGCAGTATTCTAACGCGCCAATAAATTCATTCTAATTTTTTCAAAACTTTGGGCACAGTTTAAAATATTTGTGCTACTCTTCTGTCGACCCTCTACCGCAGTCATTAGTTCACTATCATCTTGGAATTTCTTGCCTCTTGGATTTGTCTTGAGTTTGAGATAAAACCGGGAGCTAGATTCGGAGAAAAACGTGGATATTCGAACAGCTTTAAACTTGTTTCTCAAGTGAAAGCCATCGCAACTTTGTAAGCTACTGCATTGTCTTGCGGGACGGGGCAATTTTCAAATTTGGCTCACATAATTACGGTTCATAATAGTGTCTCTTTCAACATTTTTTTTTAGTTTATCTGAAGTTATCCACGGTGAGGGATGTCCATGGCAAGGGATCCAAAGCTTATTTTAATCTTTTCTTTGCCCAGCAGCCTGAAAATGTCGAATATCGGAAAGTTTTCTTCTTATTCAGACAGGAATACTCTCGGCTCTCACTTGGTTAATCTAAATTTCAGCGTTTTCTCTGTTATTTAAAGAACGAAATTACCTCCAACCACAGATGGTGGATTTATATGGTTTTTATCCCCAACTAGTGAGCGTAAGAAAGCCGAGAGATTTTTTGGTTTTAAGATGTGTTACAATTATCCGATTTGTATTATTTTCGAGTCACCTCTCGTAAAATTGCCAGGGTTGTATTTGTTTATCGTGAGTATTCTAGAAAAGGGAAAAATATGATAAATGAAGGGTAAAAAAAACATTTGTTATGATGATGATAAAATTATGAATAAATTGTAAACAAAAGCATGATTACGAAGAAAACTGATAATATAGAATGATTCACTGATAATATCGAAATCGTAATGGCAACTGCGAGATGAAGCTTTTAGAGATTCCGAGTGCCTGTCGCTGATTAGGGAAGGTCTTATAAAATAAAAGGCTTCGCCTACAAACGCCGTATCCACGAACTAACTTTTCAATTTCATTTTGAAGCTTCATCATTCGACGTATGGCTTTAAAAATTGAATGAGATGATGTAATCTTACTCTCACTTTAAACATTTGACGCACCTGAATTCAAATTACGAATTAAACGTCTTGCCGTCTTTTGCATGCTTAACTCGATGTGTTTTAGAAGATTTGTTATGGTTATTTGTTATAATGGCGAAACTTTAAGAGTTTCACGGAACTAGAGAACGAGTGCAGACACTACACCGTCTTCATTGTTCAATTGAAAAGAGACAGATAATTATTGTAAGCAACTTAATACCAAAAGAGATGTCAATGAACGGCAAATGTAAATGGTGATCACAAGAACATGAATAGTAAAGAATTCAATGTTATTAAGTATGAAAAGTACACATGAATACTGAATAATAACAGATAATGTGAACGGAGGAGCCAATGCGGAGTGCTAGATGAATAGACGAAAAAACCCCAACCTACAGATGAAACAACAATAAGAGACATACCAAATATTCGTAACTTTTTTGTTGGTATCTCCTTTTTTTTCAACCGGAGCAAAAATTTGATACTTGCGAAAAAGCCGCATTCAGGCATGCAATCTATGTCGTGAATATGGGAATGGATAGGTGGAGTTAATTTTGTCAAGTCTTGAAGGCTCAGTTAGTGGCATAAAAACTACTTACAAGCCATGAAAATATTTACGTATGAAGCGTAACATAATCCTAAATTTTTCCGAAAAGAAAACGCCAAAATTAAACGAGCCAAATTTCGCTTTCATCACATTTCGCACCTTTCTACCATAACAACATCCATCAAAATATTGTTCATTACTAATCTGATTTCCAATCATCATCATCATCATTATTTACGTTACCAATAGCATACCACACGCTTCTAATTCTCTGTAGAAAAAATGTTGAGGATTTTTAATATTTACAAATAATACCCCCGGGCATGTGGAAAAGGTTATATAAGTTTTACCTTAAATCATGTACATCGAATCTCATTTGTTTTTCACATTGAGCTAAATTTTCCGTAACACGTCGAGGTAATTGACTGGATTCCATGGTATCAAGGTAATGACAGACAGACCAATGGTCCATCCGAAGTTCATCAGCAAACAAGCAGACGGACAGTCATATGCAGCAGCGGGAGGAACAACCACTTGGATATTACAAACTACGAAAATTTCATTTTAAACAAAATCAACTGTTCAAAAACTCAGCACCATTTATTATTGCATTTGAAATCGTTGACAAAAAAGCTTCGTCGCCACTCGGCATATTAATGTTAACATATGCTTAAATAATTCGTGTCGGACTAACGTGATGGGTATCCGGAAATCTGTCATGTGTAATACAAAAGCATCCGTGTCGTACGGAAGCTGAACATAATTTTTTGGTCATTGGTTGATTACAATATTTTGAAGACATGCTTAATTTCAGATGAATTGAATATGAATTTAACTGCAGAGAATAGCTTTTGTGTTTGTTTATCTTATTGGGCTGAATGTTGTTGCAGTTCATAATTGTTGCTTTGCGAGTTGAAGTTAACAATTGCGACTTGAACATTAACCATTACACTTTGTATGGAAATAATGACACTCAGGATTTTTTCATCATTTTTTCATATATACTGAGTACCTATAGTGGCGGTTTTCCCTTAGGGAGATAGAAAAGAAAGTTCCACAAAATATATTCGAACTGTCTATCGGGTCTATGTATCCAAAATAACACTAATAATATAAGCTCACATGCGGTAACAATTCGGTGAAGTCATAAATTAAGAAATTTTGATATCTGATGAGCTAAAGATTCCTATCAAAGAGTTTGCACTATTTCAATTCAAGATTCATGGAGTTTTTCAGTTTCATGCGTCATATGCAAAGTCTCTTAGCCAGGATTTCCTGACTTTGTGCTGGCTGCCACAGATTGTTTTAATTGTCTGTGATTGCAAGGTCCATCATCACCATTGTTGACTCCCGTCTCATTGTATCTTTCGAATTTTAAAAATGCAGAATTGCGTATATTCTACAAATAAATTCGTAAATTCTACAAATACAAAATTCTGACTGATCAGCTCTGAGCGCAATGCAAATCAATGGTACATATGAGCTCTGTTAGAAAAGTTTCCGATCTTTGGCGGGGAGATTTAAACTGGCATACCCAAATCACTAGTAAACTAGTCCCCCTTAAAGTAGTTTCCGTGCGATTCAGCACACTTGCCAAACGTCATTTTTGGTTTTAAGAAACGAATCTTGAGGTCGTGAGTCGTTCTACGTCTTCATTGGATTCTCCAACAGACGATTAATCCTTATAGCTTGAAAAAATTGTTTAACTGTTTACCAACTCTTCTCATTGCACCAGAGAGACCGTGACAAAATGAGATTGTGTGCTTTCACTGTATTCCTGAATATTAAACTTTAAATCGACGCTACTACTTTCGCCCTTTCACTGAGTTTCTTGAAGGAATAAAGGAAAAACGGCGCTACTTCACTGCAATCAATGAAGATCAATGGCTCTTATAAAAAAAATGCGTCTGATCATTGCTCGAACATGATTTGAACCGTAGGAAAGTGTGAAAGAAAATTTATCACGCTTCCTGAATGAGCTAACTGTCAACGATATCCAGTACTGATTGAAAGTTTTCGAAGAGGTGCTGAAAGTATGATTGCAAAAAAATTCACTCACCGAGAGTATGTCATACACCCATTCAAATACCGTTATTTCACCTATCATAGTTCTATATGCTCACCATTAGTCTCGCATATTAAAGGGCTGCCTTCGAGTTGTAATAGAAACGTTCGACGACAAGTTGATTCAAAATATGGTTTAACCATTCTTAGAAGGTCATATAGAAAAAAGGACGATGTTTCGGTATGGTAAGTAAATAAAAAAGGAATAAACTGGCTCAATTATAATAATTAAGAGGGCTTAACTCCTATATGTGAATCGTTGGTGACACAAATGAAAAGGAAATTTGGAAGGAATGTACAATGAATCTTTAAGTGAGAACCAACTAAGTCACTGAAAAGATCACTGACGTAATCAAATACCCTTTTTGGCGATGTAGATACAGTAAAAGCTCTTTATTCGCGGGGTATATGTTCCATAAATATGCCGCGAATACAGATACCGCGAATACGGAATGGTAATTTATATGAGATTATAGGGGATACGTTCCTAGGTGACAAAATAAAAATAAAATATATATAAAAAATGAATTTAATAAAAGTTTTTGAACATTTTAATTAATTATCTTAAGGCTTAGGCAATGGTTTGAAGAATTTTGTAATTTTTTCTTGCTTGGCTGTTTTCAAAAGCTCCTTCAATTCAGACTGATACACAGCAGTCGCATTAGCAATTTGCCGCTTAAAAATAAGACTTCGTTCCATAGACGGATCAATGTCCATAAAGAAATCGCAAAGCTCATTTGCCATTCTTAAACCTGCACTAAGATTTTTCAAATTAAATGTCACTTTTCCAGTGCTTGTTGAAGCCTCTTCTTCAATGGGCTGTGAATTTAACATTTCCTCCAAGTCGGTTTCAGTCAAATCTGCATCTTGCGATTCAAGCAATTCCTGAATGTCACTTGATTCTATCTGTTCGAACCCATCTCGTCCTATTCCATTCGCGATTTCGGCTATGTTTGCTGTCAAAATTTGAGCTTGCATAGATTCTTCGACATTTTCCGCAGTCAGAGCAGGCCACAGTTTTTTCCAGCATGACTTCAATGTGTGTGGCTTCAGTTCTTCCAACGATTCTTTTATGTTTGCGATGCATTTTGCTATGTCAAATTTCTTCCAGCATTCCATAACATTCGTATCAGGATTACATTCCATATTATCCAATATTATTCTGAAGGTTCGTCTAATGTAATAGAGCTTAAAGGCCTGGATTATTCCTTGGTCCATAGGTTGAAGCAAAGCCGTCGTGTTCGGAGGTAAAAATGTCACTTTTATATTTGGATGCATAGTTTCAAGTTCGCGAGGATGACCTGGTGCATTGTCCAAAACTAGGAGCGCTTTAAAGTCTAAATTCTGTTTTTTTAAATAAGTTTCGACTTCAGAAACAAAACAATTTCGGAACCAGTCACAAAAAATTGCGCTTGTAACCCACGCTTTCTTATTAGCACGCCAAAACACTGGCAGGTTGTCCTTGTTTTGATTTTTTAAAGCCCGAGGATTAAGCGATCTGTAAAGCATCAGTGGCTTAATGACACAATCTCCAGATGCATTAGAACATAGCAGCAGTGTAATTCTATCCTTTGCTGCCTTAAATCCAGGAGCAGACTTTTCGCTTTTAGAAATGAATGTTTTGTTTGGCATTCTCTTCCAAAACAGTGCAGTTTCGTCTGCATTAAATACTTGCTCAGGTTTGTATCCTCCATCAGCTACTAGGTTTGCAAATTCTTCTGGATATCGTCCGGCTGCAGCAGTGTCTGCAGATGCTGCTTCTCCAATGATTTTGATGTTATGCAATGATTGTCTCACCTCAAATTTATTGAACCAACCTTCCGATGCTTGAAATCCTCCATCTGTACATTCACCACTAAAACTACCATCAGGTTCTTTAAAATGAACGTAGAGACGCTTTGCCTTCTCCCGGATCATTGGGCCACTTAGGGGCACCCTTTTTTGGTTGCGGTCTTCGATCCATAATGACAACGCCACTTCCATTTTTTCTATTGCTGGATCACGAACAATTTTCGCTGACAGTGAAGTTGAAGCTACAGACGACCTTATTTTATCTTCGGTTTTTTTTATCGATCGTACAGTTGATTCGTTGACATTGAATGAGCGTGATATGGATGCAAATGACTCTCCAAGGCGTAAACGATCAAGCATTTCTATTTTCACTTTAAGCGGTAACACGGATTTTTTTCGTGTCGAAACTCGTTTCTCATTTTTTCTAGTCGACATTATAAACTAGGAAGATTGCAGTAGAGACGTGTTACTCGATCACAATTTTTGTAACGAATGCGAAAAACGAAACAATAAAACACGCAAAGCGGCATTTACTATAAACGGAACAACAACATTTGAAAATATACTTTATTCATTGAGTTATAAGGTTGTTTTCAGTCTGTTTGTTTACAATCTCACACCGATCGCGGCGAAGGCGGCTTGTGTCAAAGTCCTCGGCGGTATCATGTACTTTAGGCAAACTTGTGTTACATGAGCAAAAGCCTGGCTCTGAATGTAATGATAATGTTATAAACAATATAAAACAAGACATGTGTCTTCTTGCTGGCGCGGTTCGGCATGCCTAGGTAGCATTGAATGTTTATGCAGATGGTCGGCAAATGGATCAATCACAGTGGTATGCAAATGGTGTGAATGCGTTCTAATTGCATGGTTGTTGTAAAAGATTAGATGACTGTCAAATATGCTCGCTTATGGGATAAGTAGAAATGTATATTGTTTACCTTTTCCAGTAATGCTGCTTTTATATCCTGAACTAATAAACCATCGCATGAAATAGTGCATCTGTGTAAATAAAAGTAGAATGCTTAGGCATGCAAGGATATATGAAAATGTAAGATTGATGGCAGGCTAGTCTTGACCGAACGGCAGGCGCGTCAGCAAGTTGGCTGGATCGTGTCGTGTCTATAAAACAAAATCTTTTGTACTATAACACTTGTAATAAGATCTATTTTACTTTTTTATTAGTCCATTTGACAAGGATATTGGATTGGATACCTATTGGAATAATTTTATTATTATGTATGTACTTATTAGATCCGCGAATAAAAAATTTTTTAGTCGCGAATATAGACATTGGGTCGCATTTTTTAAATCCGCGAATAGTGAAAACGCGAATAAAGGAAGCGCGAATAAGGAGCTTTTACTGTATGGTCTATTTCTCGTGAGAATCGTATGAACATGATATTTCCGCTTGACTTATCGCTCCTGACTCTGGCGGCCTCTGTAAATTTTCAAGGAAAAAAGGACTAGATAGAATTAGTGAGATCGACGTCAACGATGTAGTGCTTCAGAAAGACGTGCCGAAGGGCCTCAAACTATAAATAATACAGATTGAAATAATTCATAACCTTGTCTCGTTTCTTTATCAAATGCATAGTAAAATCTGAAAGTTTATTTGTCTGTTTCACATCCTTATACATATATGCATGTTGAATATCCCAGCTATAGAATTCAATTCAATTTTGCGAATAAACATTGCAAGCACCAATAGGCCAGGTCGTAGCTATCCGTTTTATCCGTTTCTTTTCTAATAATAGATACAAGAAAAAAATGGCCAAAATATGTTCAACATACGACTCGTGATGAAGATCAGCTACACAAATACGCGAACAAAACCCAAACAAATCATTACCCTAAGTTGCATGCATGCACAAAACGAAATGAGGTTTATTGAATTAAACTTTGCAAGAAAATGTACACAACCTTACGGAGAATTTCTTGCACTCCTTTTAATTACCATCATTTTTCACCTATTGAACTACAAAATTAAAGCACATATACAGACAAGTACCCGCTTTCGGTGTGATTAGTACCGACAGTGAGATGCAACGATCAAAAAATTTCAATGTTGGAACAGTAATCTGGAGAATACTACGATGAATCTTTGGGGTTTGGGAGTGCGCCAGGCTCAACAGCCAATCCAGCTAGTTGCTCTAGCCAGCTATGCTCATTAACTGGCGGTGGAGCCCCTCAATGAGGCCATGTTGGGGCCCCGTTTGTTTTTCCAAAACCCATGAATCCACTGCACCATAGTGGCCTACGCCGAAGCACTTTAGTTTACTCTTAACGTTCGGTTCATTCGCTACACTGTACTACGTAGATCGTCCGTAAGTTGTATCTCAGGAAAAGATTGTCCGCGACATATCGTCAATTAGGCTCATGAAATAATAGGTTTCGCTTGAATTATGAGAGTGGCAAGTGGAATGGCTTTGCTACAATGAATGGAAATTTAAATGCGAAATTGAAATCGAAATGCGAGTTGGTGTGAACTTTGCAGCAAAACAGATATTTCCATAAAGTCGTGATTGGTTTTAGAAAGGCTGTTTGGCTGGCGAGGCAGTGGAGCCTGTCGGTGCGCCCATTAGTATCGATCGCGATTGGTAAAGTGCAGTGGAGTGCAATAGAGTTGTTTGACCTACCTACTAAAAGTGCACCAACAAAGCTCGCTTGACATTTTAATGCTGGTACGAGAATGCTTGCGAAGTTACTCCTTCGATAGACTACACCCATAAATGCACTAGCAGTTGCGATTGTGGAATTTCAATGTGGAAATTCAAAGGTGTGGATTAACTACGTATAATTTGTTTTCAAACGAAATGTAAGTTTTGAAGAGAATCTACCTAGCATAAAGTTCGATCAATTATTGGTGTTTGTTAGTAATCCGTTCATCGGAATACTCTCTGATTATTTAATTAATACTTCTTTTGTTTAAACTGAACTGAGTTCTATGAAAAAACGGAATCAAAGATTATTTATCTACATGAAAGCAGACACAGATCCACATAAATCGCTCTAAAATATCAAAGATACTAGAAAAAGATACAATGGGTAAGGCTTGAATGATTGTAATGGTTACCGAATTAAGCCCCTGTTTGACCTTGTTACATTCATGCTGTCCAAATTTCAGAATGAAGTGCAACAACAGGAAGCGAATGCTTACTGATTATGCTTTGATACAATGTTATGTGTTGAGTTTGCTTTTTCCACGCCTTTTTTGCTTTTTATTTTTAATTTTTGACCGCCTCACAGTTATCCCTGCCGTAAATAATTAAAAAAATTTAACGTTGCGTTTTGTGCAACTTTAGAAACAATCTTAAAAAACTGTGTCTAATAATGAGATCCTATAAGAACTCTTGGTATGATGGCATCTCAGTTGCTCCATTCATGGTTTTCGTAAGAAAGAAAAGGCTTAGAATTTTCGAAACTTTCCGAAACAGAAAAACTTCCCTTGTGTCCTCTGAATATTGTTGTTGAAATCTATTTGCAAGTAAAAAAAAAAACTAACGAATTCATCAAAGTACTAACCATAGCTAGTTGCTACGTTTCACAATCTCTCAAATAATGTTTGAATTCTATTTTGAAAAAAATGTCACGCTTTTTGAGTCAACACAAATGATCTGTCAGTGATCCTGATTCGTTATGATGGCGATATTTAGCATCGCCTTTAGTGGACCAGCTGTTCGTACGTGAAAAATCTCTCCATATCTTGTTGCGATCACGCTGCCGCGGTCGCAGACATTTATATGGCAGTGATCTCATGTTCCCCCAGGTGGCATACTGAGGCCGGCTAGGCTCAGCTGGTCGGGGTCGTTCGGGGAAGATCACTGCCCGTGCTGGGCCACCTAATTCAGAATCACAACATTACAAATTGGAGGGGAATAAGGGATAAGGACGAAGGAGAGATGGCTTGGAGAAATGAAAAAAAATTTTTACTCTACTTCATTTTTTTATTAAAATAACAAACAAAACAAGAAAAAGAAAAAAAATATAATGAAAAAAAAAGGAACTTAAAGAGAATTTTTAAATTTAAATCTATAAAAAAAAGGAAGAAAGAACAAAATAAAGAAAAATTCAAAAAAAAAATAATATACCAATAAAAATACCACCACCAAACCCGATCGGGTACGGTTCACAGCATGCTATATATTAAGTGCAGTTATAAAAATAAATATAATAAATTGCCTGTTCTATTTTTCCGATTTTTTTTATTTTTCTGATGATATTTTCCATATTTTCTTGTCGCATACGATGACCAACTATTCCTCGTTCAGAGAAAGCCTTTCACGATGAGTGCAATTCAAAATAAAAGTTTAATCGTACCGAGTAGATTTTCGCTGGATTTTCAATTTAAGCGTATTCAGATAAGATTTTCATTTAATGTAAAATGTCTCTTATAGGTTTTGTTACAAAGTCACATAAGCACCATATATTTCCTTTTTCCCTTTTTCTTGTTTTTTTTTTTTTGGAGTATCCTTTAAAAAAACATTTTTCTCACTGTCACCTCTCGGCATTTCACGCCTTTATCTAACTGTACTATTTTCAAATGTTTAATTTAATTGGCTTCCAATGGAAGCAACGAATTCATATTTCACTTTCACAATTTTTCAAATGGTACTCTTGGGCACAGAGATTTTGTTTGGTATTTTCGTTTCAAAATTCACTTGTTTAAATCTTGGCCTTAACGAACAAAAATGTTATTTTTTTTAACGATTCCTAGCCAAAAACCGATTTCAACAATTTCACTGATTTCTCCCGGCGCACGATGGATTGTATCTCCGTAAAACAACGTGTGAAATATAAATTGAAAGTACTGAGCCGTGGGGTAACACAACTTTAATAAAATCGCATAAATTCACTTAAAAATTTAGAATAACAATTTTCAGAATTCTATATGTAACACCGCCAACTTGTCGACCAACTCTCTTCCTCTTTCCGAACAAAAAAAAACTTCTCGACCACCCTCAATCAGCACCATCCACCAACTGCCCATCATCCAGCAAATCCCCATCACCGCCAACCCGCTGTCGTCACTGGTACAGCATCCCGCTGTCCCTCAACTGTCCCTCACCGGCTCGCGGATGTTAACCTTTCACCCTTCGGTCAGGTCAACTTCCCCAGGGCAATTGGATTAAGATATTAATTGCCCTGAAAAAGGGGAACTGACAAAAGGTTAAAAGATTACTACCCACGATGGATTCGAACTCAGAAGTCGGGGTTCCACAACCTGAATCGGATCTACTATGCCCAGAGTCACCTGATGAATGTTAATTTATAACAAAGATCAGGCATCTCCGTCGCCACTCGCGATGTTGACGTCGGGTAACTAAAGGCAGGGATTGTTGTTGGTGGAATCCAGCATATTTGAATTAGATGAAATTCAAATATATTGGATTGTGTACCAACTATTTGGAGTGGATACTGGGATGAATATTGTGAGGAACAAGGTGAAAAGGAACATGACATGTGAGAGGAAAAGGTGAAGATGGGATAAATGAACAAGGAATGACGTCAACTTGCGTACCTTGCTAGGTAGAGAAATAGCGAAGCAGCAGTGGTCGCAACAATCTCTTGGTTTTAGCTCGTAAGACACCCGGTCGCGACAAATTCCTCTTCGGCTTGACTTGGATCATGATCAAATAATGCCCCCAATTTATAGTCATTGTAATTTTTGGCTGTCCAGAGCTAGCCGTATCTCCAATGGTTAAAAACATTCTTCAAATCTCTAACGTACATGATATATCTATTTATACGTTGCCATCATAAACTTCCATAAGTTTTTGTTAGACCTTCGCTGCATTTTTTTGCAATTCAGGCATAAGCGTAAACCTCCCTTAAATGCCGCTGACTTACCGCAAAGTTAGGCATATTCTTATAATCAAGATTTCCGTGAGAGCATCTGACACAAATTTCCAGGAATTCTAAATTTTTTATTACTATCGCTTGATACTTCGCAGAAGATATTCGGGTCTGTTCTGCAGTTTCTAAGTTCGGTCAGGGCACGACAGCCCTGACCGAACCGGATAGATTGTGGGTTGGATTTCAGATCAATAGCATACTATGTCGATTCTGAGTATGTTGCTGTCAAATTGTGACTTATATAACCGACGTGTTATGCTGGTAACGCTTTTCATTTGCTTTTAAGGATAATTCAGTAGTAGCTCTTAAATTTGATGCTCGTAAAATTTTCCATTAAGGAAAAATAACTTCGATTTTGTAAGTCGCTGACTTGAATAGTTTTTACTTATCTTTCCATTTCAAATTCTATCATATTTATTTGATTGATGCAATTTATAAATGCATTTCTATTCTAATTACAAACAAATACCGACACGGACAAATGCGCAATTGAATCTTTCACGAAACGTATAGTGAATGGATTCATATTACATGCAGCATTTTCATATAATGAAAATGTTGAAATTCGTTATAATGCAGTTATGCTTCCCTAATCGCTTACATTGCATTTTATTTGAAGAAATTAGAAAATTGTTGCTAATAATTAACGTTGCAATCACCTAAAAAGAAATATTCCTTTGCAACAAAACACCCAATCAATATGTGGATTAAATTCGTTCGTGCTACTATGCTAACTGGGTCCAATAGATTGTCGATTGCAGATTGCATCTATTCAAGCAAATCTGCATGGGTTATTTGCAATGCACCTGTTGTTCCGCGTAATATTATACCTTAGAAACTCACTGACGTACTGCACTTGGGTGATCTCAATTTGCCAGCAACATGCAGGCTCATTTCACGCATGACAAACTAACACAAAACTTGTCCACATTTGGGTTAGTTGTCGCACATCCGCTACTCCAATACATTAAGTTGTCCGGTCGCACTAGCCAGCTTGGTTCCTTGGTTTGCATATGGATGCGGTATCCAAGCAGGAAACCACTGACCATCTTGAGCACTCTGTCCATGTAAGACGTGCTGCCATTTTTGAGTGAAGAAGTCATTCGTACTGGAGAATAGGAAAAATTGCTCACATAAAGATTCTTACACAAGTCAGACCTGTACGGATCCGTTAAGCGAAAATCTAAGAAATGGTTTTGTGGGAATATTGATGAGAGACATTTTGCAAGCGGCTGGTTACCACGAGTCTTTGTCTTGTACAAACAGCAACTGCAGGCTCGTGGATCAGCTAATTCTCGCGAAGGTCATCACACTATAAATCAAAACAAACCTTGTACTCAATATCTATTATAGCCCCCATCGAGGTATGATGGAAGCAAGTGTAAGACCTCCGACAGCGACTAACCATTTGATTTAACACTAATTTCTCCATTAGCTCTCCAACTTACTGATTTGATCTTGTTACCTATATTTGATTGAGGAGAACACTTTACGTACACAGCAACATTTGATAACCGTTATCAAATTAAAAGCCACACAATGAAGGCAATGCACCAATGTTAATGTGTTTCTAGTCTTTTTGATGATCGCTCTGCGGTTGAGTTGGAGTTCTGTTAAAATATAATTCAATTGCAAGGCTCGTGTTCTACTTTTACCAATGGAGCTACGAAGTGTGTAAGTGAAAATCACGCCCAACCGATCTTGGGATCTTGCACTGAGCGTACCGCAAAACATCAGGTAGACATGGAGAACCAACACAATTACATTAAAGATACTTTTGAGTATGCAAAGATTTGAATCTCTGACAGGATCGGAAGTGTAAATGTATCTTTTGTAACTCTTTCAATGATCTGTCGTTACATGATTAGACCGTGGCGGTAGAATGCCGTTAACGTAAGAAACTGTTGGGTAAACGCAATTATCCTTTATTTACCGGAAAAAGACGTAAATGCAGCATCTTATTGTTTTCAGCACACAGAGTTAATCTCTAAAATTCCTCAAACAAATCATTACGATAAATGCTACGAAGGTAGTGGTCTTACAGGAATTGATTTTTTCATACCAACAAAGAAGAACAATCGTAAACTCAATTATTTCTTTCAGAACTTTCCATTGAAGAGTCAATGCATGTGAATCGTTTGAACTTAAAAATTTCAAAAGCCGGTAAATATTCAGGGAGCTTCTGCCTTGAGGCCTACTTCCCTTCAGTATGGAGGAAGTTTAGGAAACACAACAATCAAAAAAAGCGTTCAAATATCTCTAACGAAGTAACATTTTTATAGCTTGGTGGAAAGTAGGACACGAAGGCGTTATATTCCTGAAAAGCTTATGTTAAATGGCGTATACTCTTGTTTTTGGAACCAAAGAATTTAAAATCAGAATTTCGTATTGCTTTGAATTAATTTAATTCTTAATTTTAATTCTTCAATTGTTTTCCAGATATGTTATGATTTTGATAGCTTATAGCGACACTCTTTGAATTACAATAGTCGACATTTGCTGTCAGTAACATATGCTATTTGCTCACAAATAATTTGAACTTAGCAATAATGCCTAATTGGAAGTTGTCCAAATACTATTTCAAAACGGTTTTGCTACGACTCAAAGGGCATTTGGTGCTGAAATGGCCTTCATCCTACTTCATTTTTGCTTACAATTCTTCATGTGATCAGAATATTGGGAAATGAATTCGCACTTCATAATAATCGGGCACAAAAACGTCTGCTGAGTAGTTGTATTGAAGAGAATATCGCTGCCATAGGAGCAAGAAACGAAAACGGGTCAATTTGCGTTTCACCAGGAATTGGTGCTATCCCGGCTCACTATCCGGCGTATTGTGCGTATGGATCTTGGCTTAAAATGATATTGTCGAGAGAAATAACAGTGCGGAGGGCTAGCCAGCTCCTAGGGAAGTCGGTAGAGAGTCAGCAAGATGTAACGTAGATGTAGATGTAAAGAAGATAAAGCGATTGATAGAAATGACAGCTAGATCTAAAATCAAACGTGGAATTTCAATGTAGGCGGAGAATCCTTATGAAATGTTTAGCATGACTTTTTAATGAGCAACAGAGTTGGTAGACCCAACGACCACGGAGCAAGAGCCCGTGTTTGGTTTCTGAAAGCCGACCGGTTTGTCGATGGTGAAGCCCTGTGCGGAAAGCCAAAGGCCAAGACTGACCTTTGCTGCGTTCAACAGTGAACCTCGTTGAAAAGTAATGAAGCAATTGAAATAATTGACACCCTTGCCTAGCAATTCGTATTCGTAAGTGTGCTCAGAGTTGGAAAAGCGTTTTGGAACACATAACGCATGTGAAGCGAATTGAAATGTAGACACCTTAGCCTGAAACTCGGAGAAAAATAACAATAATAAATAATTACCTTAATTATCATAATTCCAGATTTTGAGCATCTTATCCAATAAAAAATCGTACAAAAAATACGCCATAACAAATACTGAAAATCATTTTGCTATACTTTTTCAAATCATAGATTTACGCTTATAAAACTCACAGCATTCATTCTGATCGAAAACTTTTAATGTGAGTGATCGCCATGCTTTGTTAGTTTTGCTTGATGCGAATATTGTAAATAATCAATCAAACATGCCTAAGGTGAGTAAAATTTGACAGTGCGAACTTATTGTTTTTTGCGAAGTTGTTCAATATCTACTTCAATATCTTCAATAGTACTTAATAAATCAAATTAATTAGAAGAAGGTTGATAAATTTATCGCTACTGTAATTGCAGTAAAATAATTACAAATGTAAGTCATAGAGATTTGCTAATACCGCGTGAACTGAAATACATTTAGCCCGCGGAATTATCTAATCGCGTTTGTAACACTTTCCAATGAGGCAAACAGTTTTTCTTTTGCTTCTTCACTATTCTCTTTTTCAATTGGGCACGCTAAATCTCACTGAAGACATTCTTCCCCATCTTTTAACTATTTCATGGTGGCAATTGGTATGGGGCGAAAATTCATCTTGCGATCCAATTTACATTAAACTGAATGGAGAAAAAAACGAACTTAGTGCAAAAAAACTCCTCAGTATCAATTGAGAAATAAGACTCACCACAATGAAAGAGTTGCTTGGAAATTTCATTTTTAGGAAAAGTACAATTGAGTGAATTAGTTCAACCTGCGTGGATAAATAGATATTTAGTAGAAAATGGCCAAGTAATTGGTGAACATTTAATAGATGGTCGGGAGGGCAAAATTGGAATGTTTATTCGGTTTTTTGGTACGCTATCCAGAAGATTATTTATTGCACATGTTTTTGAACAGTTATCAAGTTTTCCGCAAACCGAAAAATACGTTGCAAGGAAAACTACTAGTAATTGATGAAAAATCGGAAGGAAATTGATGGGAATTATTATGAAAGCTATAAGTTGATGCTGCTCATGGTGTGATGAGCTTTGGTGCGTTACGAAATAGGACTGAAAAACGCTGGTTATTGGTCAAGGTCCCCCATTCAATACGTTTAACACGACTTTTGGAGAAGGACTGCATCCCGCTACAAACATATTATTTTTCTTGTCAAAATATTGCCCCTTTGATTTGTTGATCGTTTATGACCTTCGGCCCCCATACTCCTTTAAATTTTTAAATAGAAGATAATCTCCAAGGTGAGAAGACAGGCTAGGACCAGGCATAGCTGGTCTAGACAGCAGGATGAATGTTTGACTTCCCCTCGTATTGTCTCTTCCGAAACGAGTGCATCGTAAATAAAAAAAGACAATCACCAAAATAAAATTCCTTTAATGATTTCCTTCGTTTCTCATGTCTACAGCGGCTTTGGCCAACTTATGAAAGGTCCTTATGAATCCTAAAATTGGTGTCCATGATTTTCGAAGTGCACTTTTCAACCCTGGATTTCATCAGCGGCTTTTATATTGTGTTATATAGATTGCACTTATTGCTTTTTCGATTCTTGATCATATATGAAAACTTTTTCATCTGCAGTGGCGACATGAATGCATATGTCGTTTTAACGATACTAGCAGAGATCATTTTCGTTATCCATTGCGCTAACTTAATCTCTGTGTAAATAGCTAAATGTCAATATGTTCCTTGCTCTCTTAATAGTCCTATTGGTCTGCTATCAGCAATTTATTTATTTGACGGTGCCCAATATAGTTTTGATATGCTTTTTTCTGTGACTGTAATTTCTGTCTGTGTAGATGTCAAAATTATATAGGCGTTTTCCATTTAAGTCGATGTCGAAATATTCATTGCTGATTGAGCTCGGCAATGGAATGACAAATGCTACTTGGAAATGTGTCCATAAAAAATGACAGAGTACTAAGCGCGCCAATTGATATGGCCACGCATGAAACAAACCTTAAATTCCGATTGGGAAAGAGGTTCCAAGAAATCATTGACATTCTTAAGATATTAAAAGACCTCGTGTAGAAAATTGTGCGTGAAAATTTGGGTACGAAAAAAGAACAGAGGCCAAGTTTGAGTGAAAAGACGGATCCTTCCACCAGAAAGTCACAGAAAGTGTAAAATGACAGTGAGCTGTTGGAATACACTTATTTTTTCACTGATTAGTCCCTCGATTAAATGATTCATGCCTTGCATTCAATGTATCTTCGTTGTAGCAACTTTGTTTGGACATAAAATACCCCCACATTTGTCTCCGTACGAGGAGATACACTGATGATTATGCCAAATCATCCAGCCTTCCTGAATGATTTCAACATTTTCGCCTTCTTTGAAGCACATAAGCGTTTTGTATCAATGCAAAGATTCTTCAGGATTGCGACCGATGAACACTTAAAATGTTCCGAAACGGATCACCACAAACTTGCGGTTTATCTGTCACTAAGACTATACGCGGCACCAGCCCTGGCAAAATCTGACTTGTATCTCAAATGCAAAAAATGTACTTTAACTTAAAAATTTCATATAAAAATCCAGCTGATAATCCAGGGCACACTCCAAATGCAGGCAATCAACGTCCAAAAGTTTATTGCCCGCATGATGGTGTTAGTTTTCTCCACGGATTTCAGGGGACGTGGAATGTCCAGGACGCGTATTGTATTCAATCGACAGTCCTACTTCTTAGGAACGTTCATATATCTAGAAAAATGCCTATGATTGGTTCATGATAACGTGAACGTAAGCTGTGTTGAGTGTAGAACATGTTTTCCCGCAATTTTTCCAAGTTCAGCATAAAATTTCACAGCACGTTCGACTTTGCTAACTTTGCAAGCTTTGACTCATTGTGAAACACGTCAAAAAATATGTTCACTGAGAACCGTGTATATAATCGACAAACAAAGGTATCTGTCATGTAGAAACTGCGTTATCATCAGCTAATTTTCGCAGCAACTGAAGCCACGCAATTTACATAGTATTTTTTGAAAAAACTTCGTAAGTTAGCTTAGTATATTTAATATTTTATAAAGAATTGTGGAAAGAGCTCAAGCTGGTTTCGAACACGCGTCCCTGCCGCTTCTCATCAGGTGCCAACTCACAGGCTGGGACGCGTCGATTGGCACTACCAGCTTAGGTGGATGTCGACTGGTTATTTACTAGTTATTAATATTGCTCTACAGCTTTGAACTTTTTCCTATATTCCAAATTGCCTTTGGTCTGGCTTTATCAATTTCAGAAGTTTTCGGTAGATCAATTTTTCCATTTTCACTTACAACTTATAAGTGATTTATACCCTTGCTAAGCTAACTCAGCGAAGACTCATGGGTGCGGAAGTTCTGATCAAATGTTTCGAGTACCTCGATAGTGAATTTAATATTTTATAAAGAATTGTGGAAAGAGCTCAAGCTGGTTTCGAAGGGTATAAATCACTTATAAGTTGTAAGTGAAAATGGAAAAATTGATCTACCGAAAACTTCTGAAATTGATAAAGCCAGACCAAAGGCAATTTGGAATATAGGAAAAAGTTCAAAGCTGTAGAGCAATATTAATAACTAGTAAATAACCAGTCGACATCCACCTAAGCTGGTAGTGCCAATCGACGCGTCCCAGCCTGTGAGTTGGCACCTGATGAGAAGCGGCAGGGACGCGTGTTCGAAACCAGCTTGAGCTCTTTCCACAATTCTTTATAAAATATTAAATTCACTATCGAGGTACTCGAAACATTTGATCAGAACTTCCGCACCCATGAGTCTTCGCTGAGTTAGCTTAGCAAGGGTATAAATCACTTATAAGTTGTAAGTGAAAATGGAAAAATTGATCTACCGAAAACTTCTGAAATTAGCTTAGTATGTTCAAAGTTGATTTTCCCCGTTTCTGCAAGTTGACATATTTCGAATTAAAATTGGATTTAGTGGGTTTATTGAAATTATTGCAGTCACTCCAACAGTATACAACATAAATTGCATTAAAATGTTAAATGCAACCTCATTTAAAATACAACCTCAAGTGGTTGTCATAACTCGCGCTTTAAAATTGTATAACAAAATATGACTTCATGTACCATTGAATAAGCTCTATACTACATTGAGTAAAGATACACGTATATTTGATCGGCTTAAATGTACCTTAAATTTTCATCCGTTGCCTGGCGACTGAGTTGGAATCCGAATTTAACAGACATCAAAACTGTGAGATACAAATGGATAGATAATCTGTTGCTGTTATTGGCGCAATTAATGCTTCGGTGCTTAGGTTGGCAGTTACTTTTCGAACGCTCAACTATCGTTCCGGAGTAGCTAAATGTATCCATCGGAAATACGTACGCATATTTAGATACTCGTATGTGTCTAGCGATATATTTAACGGTGGTGAGACCTAATTCCACACACACTCATGAGTGCACAAGCATTACAATCAAAATGCACAATTAATCACACATCACTGAATAATTGTTTAAAATTTATCGGCCGGTCTGTTGCGCGACCAGACAAATATTAGGTCCATACTTTTGCACCGTATTGTAATTGAGTCTGATGATTAGGCCAATAGAATTCGGTTGCAGCATGAATTCACAGAAAATTAAAAGGAAAAAGAGGTCGTCGGTGGATTTCTCAAGATCTTCTCTGTCTTATAGTAGGTAAAATCTTACAATAGCCACGAGAAGTATCTTCATTACCTTGCGCACCTAATTCGCAAAAGATACTTCTCGCGAGATACATTCGTACACCAGGTACTGTAAGATGGCCAAGTTTCCTCACTTCAACAAATCATCTTAGCACCACATTTCCACGAAAATGTGTTTCAATGTCGGAAGACCGAGTGGCTCAGATTTTTTATTTTTTACATTTTTTTTTTAATTTCTATGCAGGTTTTGGAATTTTCGTACGAAAATTAATAGGTGGAATCCGGCGCTGTGAGAAGAAAGAAAAGTTTTTGTTTGTTCCGCACACGTCACAAGTTCAACTTGCAGCGAAAGTGTGACATAATTTCGGTGTATTGACTCAAAATATTTTAGCCGACAGCGGTGTTCAATTTGCATCTGTTTATATTTTTCACAGATCACTTCAGATCTGATGAATTTGGCGGGTCAAGGTTGGACCCGTGAGGAACAGGTTGCTGTGCTTTTGTAATGATATGCACGTTTTTTTATGATGCATTTTCAATTAATTATCAATTGATAGCATGCCTCATGTTTATTCAGGGTTGAGTGTCATATCACGATGTCTCGTTTACCTTCCGGGTGTGATGGAGGTTTTCCGTTTGTGCAAATTATAAATTTCCGATTTCGTTTTTTCTGTGTGATGCAATGACAAATACGAAACATCAAAATTTGAAAGCTATGGACATGTCTGACCGATGAGGGGAAAAACTCGGAAAAAAATTTGGTAAAAACATACTAAAATGAAATAATCTGCGAGCTAAGTACGAAACAACGATTCCGTAATTTTTATCTTGATTTCT
Source organism: Stratiomys singularior (assembly GCA_954870665.1). Taxonomy (NCBI): domain Eukaryota; kingdom Metazoa; phylum Arthropoda; class Insecta; order Diptera; family Stratiomyidae; genus Stratiomys; species Stratiomys singularior. The sequence continues at coordinate 1,938,696 of OX940881.1, read as the reverse complement.
TTAACTCTTTACAGCGTGCGTCAATATTTTTCGACAAAAAAAAAGAGTTTGGGTTTCCTTAGCTATAATACAATATTGCCTATGAATAGCTCTATACGTGGGATAGAAGTTTTAATATTTTTATCAAATAACTAGATGTGCAATAAGAAACTTAGCTCTGAAGTTTGATTGGTTAAATTCTTGAACACATCAAATACAATCTCGATTCCGTATATATGGAGCTAAGTCAACGTGCAAAAACAGCTAAACTAACGTAGAAACTAATTTTTTTATGCACTTGAATCCAGATTAAGCTTGGCCTTAAGACCATGTCGAAACTATTTAAAAGTTCACGTTTAAGACAATTGAAGACTTGCTAAATTGATTCAATGAGTATCTTGCTTCAATACCTAGTACCTTCTACCTACAGACAGTCATCATCAACCTATCATCTACAAAATAGTGGCGAATATTTGGTTGCTGATCCTAGTTCTAGTTAAATTTTGAAAATTTGTGGGATATGAACCATATTGAAAAGATGGTTCAATATTTAAGAGTTGGATCAATCGAAGCATTAAATTCTTTAAAGGCTTCCTCCGTCAAAAAGCTTGTGAATACACTGTGTTCGCTTGTGAATCCATTCCCAGCATGTTGCCTCTTTTTTTAATTACAAAACTCAGTTACTTCCGTGTTACGTGTTTTTTTTTTTTAGGGAAATTTGAATGTTTCAGTTCAATCGTCGGACACAGAGTAGTCTGTATTCACTCAAAATACAAAGGAATATGAACGGGCAAAATCATGTGGTTTACTCAGTAAAGGACGGCATCATATCTGTAAAATCAGTTCTTAAAGTATTCCCCTCTATTCTTACAACATGCTATCAAACGGGGAACGGATATTATATGGAAAGAATTGATATTTTATGAAAAAAGAAGACATTAATCATGAAGAAAAGAAAGAAAAATATAATATTTTAGAGATATTTCTAGTCAAAATCAATCAGCAAACTAAATTATCCTTAATCTATCCAGTTCAGTCAGGCACTAAGTGAATCAAGTGTAGCTGGTAAAACCGATGTAGCAAAAAGAAATTTATGTCTGAAATAGGAGGAAAAAAGTTGTCGATCTATGAGATTAGCAAGAAAATTTCCTAATAGTAATCCAACGCTAGTTTCGCATTGTATGTTGCCCGATTGCAGCAATGTTTGCCTCGATAAATTCTGAATAAGGTTGATCCGTTAAACAATTTTTCTTTGCAGGTTCTATTATTAGTTACAATGTTTCCGTAAATAGCGTTTAATTAACTTTCATTTGTTTCATTTCATAGAGCTAATAAAATGTTCATGTAAAGCATAGTCGAAACTAGAATCTTCAACTCGTAACCAAAATACATAAAAGCAAAACTTTCGTGATCCATCATCGAATTTATGAAAAATAGGAACGAGGAATCCATCGCTAAGTTCGCTATATGATCAGAGCATGCTTAACATTTTCAATCGAATGTTGGCTGAAACTTTCCCATGAAATCCAACCTAATGATCAACGCATTTCTTGTTCTTCCGTAATTTAAAATCTTCATTCCGCTACATTTAATGATAGATCTTGAAAACTTCAGCGAGTTACTTTGGCAAATATCAATGCATTTAATTCTGCTTGAAGATTTTACGGTAAGGCCTAGCCGAGGATGCACCCAATGTCGTGTTTAATTAGTCGGTGTCAATTTCTTAGGTAATCTTTATGGCTAATAACTACCATTACGCATAGTCGTTCATTTGTACCGTTTGGTTGCCAGGTGAATGGGGATAAATAAGTGATCCTTAATCTGTCCAATCAAGATAACTGACTCGGGAGGTTCTTGATACAAGACTGGCGGCATAAGCAGCACTGGATCGTCCAGTATGAATGGATTGGTAGTGCTGCTATTGAATAACGATGAATTGTGACGAAGTCTTTGATTTGGAGGGTTTCACTCATTGAGTCGCAATCACCTGATGGCACACCTCAATTGAAATTCACCTGGATTCGCTTGCAGTTGTGTTTAAAACGAAAGTCTAACCACTAAACTATTATTATGCTTGCTCTCCAACAGGTGTGTGAACTGTCAGGAGTCTTATAAATATTAATATTGTACATGGTGTTAGCACTTTGCTACTTTGATATAGTCGTCTTAATATCTTTCACATATGAACGTATCTACCACCAAAATGAATCTGCGTAGAAAACAAATCTTTTTGAAAACGTGACACCTTCAGCAAACAACAAATATGGAATACAATACAAATGAACGTTTCATCTGAGGCATCGGAATGATACTTATGCGTTGTGCCTCACCTTAATCGTTAGCAATTGAAATGAGAAGGCCAATTATTTCGAACTTTGATGGTACTAGAAGATAGCGACGCACCTTTAAACTGAATTATTGGAAGTTTTAATTGCGTCCTGGTTTGTATGTTCAATACGCCTGCTGTACCTAGAAAAATTTCCATTGTCACCAATGACGAATACAAGTGTATACTGAATGTGTTTATAAGTTGGGTTTGCAAGGGAGATGAATCTTAATTTGCATTTTCAATGAAATTACAAACGAAATGTTAACGTATTACACGGAAATCGCCAATTCGTATGTAGGACCGAAATGCTTACGAAAAGAGAAGAAAAAGATGAGAAAAGTAAAGAAAAGCCATATTTCATTTTATTTATTTTTTGAAATAATGATAATGATAAAAAACTATTCATCATAATCTCCGAGCGGCTTAACGAGAACTTTGGAGCAGGGCTCTGAAAAAAAGCAAGTTAGGAATAAACAAGAGGTAATGTCTAAATTTTCTGATATTCAAAACTTTGAGCCCAAACAGGAAAAAATGGTCATTGAAAATGTTAGCTTGGCTGAAATTAAAAAAAAAACTATTCCTTTATGAGGAGCATGGGGCCAACTTTCACTCAACATTCTTCGAGCAAATATTGAAACACACTGTATAATCTAGTTCAATGACAAAGTGTATAACTATAGTATCATGCACTTTATGCCACCCAAATCATTAACATCTATTAAAAGATACACTACGAAATAACTGTTCACGATTAACATATAAACATGTTTGAAATGGTAGGTGATGCAGTAAAATTTTCTATTTAAAGCGACCATGCTGATCGATGTGGTACGTACATACGTAGCGAAGTACAACCTGTATTCGATAACTAGAACATTGACTTCCTTTCAAGGCCTCTTGCACTATCTTCAATCTACACAATCTGCAAAAAACAAGTACCAATCACTTAATGCAGGTTTTCAAGTGAATTGATAGTAAGTGTTATTACGATACTGTAGACAAATGGCACGGAAAAATTGATTCTTGACTACATGTAAGTGGTACGAGTGAAGCAAGATACTGCTTAATGTGGAGCAGTGGTTACTATTGAGGTCAATGGGATAAACGTCTCAGATAACTTTCTTTCTAAAGAAATGCCCGGTGAAACTGTAAGTACGTGGTATTAAGCCCTGGTTCTTTGAACCGCAGTCAATGAGTATCCTTTCTTTACTTCGACACTTAAATAAGGCCAAATGAATTTCAACAACACATTCGTTATTCATACAACCCAACCTTGTGATTCTACTAAGCAACGCGCTAAACAACTCTTAATAAGAAACAATTGAAAGTGAAACTACACTTTGCATCGGAGCATCCACAACACCACCTAAATTGATCGAACGCTTTGCATAACATCATTAACTATTTGTACTATTCAAAGTTTCAATGTCTTACAGCTCTTACATAGCACAAGTCTCCTTCGAAACATTCGCATGAGTGAGCAACAAATCAGACATTACCACCGTCTTCAGCAACACCACCATCATGAACAAACTTCGAATGCTTATTGTTTCGGATCAAAATGAGTTTGACAAAAAACTTACTAGCACCATCAAAAAGTTCAGCAGCGAGCGAAATCTATTTTTCACGAATCTTTACAATAGCTCCTTGAATATTGGCAGCATCACAGACCTGAATCAGAACACCACCAGCAATCATGTTGGGAAGTCGCTTTCGAAAAATTCCGGGAAATCCATTTTCCGCGGGACCCTGCTTAAGCGATGCAAAAGTTCCAAAGATATTTACGACAAAGGTCTAGATATTGACAGCAAAAAATTGAAGGATGGCGAGCCAGTGCTGCAGCGGCAATCGTACAATTTAGACGAATCCGATATGAACTACTTATTTTCACAGAACAGACGAAATACGGTGAAGGAACTACGAAAGAACTTCGAAAACGTCCCAGCCAACGACCAGTGTCAGACTGACGAATGCATGAGCCCAATATCCTGCAAACCTCCGTCGGGACTTAAAAAGATTGCTACACCCTTCAAGCGATGTGAATTTTCCGCTGTGGATGTGGATGAAAAGCGTCTCAGTTTCCGTGAGAAGCAAGTCAACGACGACGACCAAACCACAGTTACAAAACGAATCCTGACTCGACATTCCTTTTATGTGCAGCGAAATGGATACGATTCCATTGAGGATTACGACGACTACGACGGTCGAACTCGGGCCAAACTCAAGGCCCAAAATTTAATTAATAGTCGAGCAGCCTCGAAGCCACCAATTAAGTCACCAACACCAAGTATGCGCTCGAAAATTCAAAATGGTGACGGCAACAGTAACCATCATGATAGTTTGGATACGGCAATATTGAAATCACGACAAAATTTATTGGACATGCACACATTTGGGAGGCGATCGTTGAATGCCGCCATCGTACGTGACAACAATTTGTACAGGGACATTTTGAGTGATAGTTTCGAAGATAGTAAATTTGGAATAAAAAAAAGTGGCAGTGTCAATAAAATCGATTTGGAGATCTTGAAAAGTGAATTGGACGACTTTGTCGATCCAACGTGGCGCACTAATATTGCATTAGGTTATGGATTTAGATCGCAGCGATCACTGAGTACAAGCAAGAAGGTAGGATTGATTTACTCTTTTCGAAAAATTGACTAATAGTTTGCTTTCAAATTATATTCATCGTCACTGTCCGCCAATTTTACCGATGTATGATTTAATTATTCATAGAGCTAACAAATTAATGGATTGTGAGATTAATGAGAATTATTAAGGGTATCATTAATCCAATGGCAGGAGCCCACAAAACTTCTGAGTTACTTCAGATTGTTGGGGAGACTCACTCTTTGGTGCAAAACGCATGCTTATTTCTTTCCTGCAGCACTATCAGGCATATGGGCACGATAACAGGCTCAGAAACCATTTCTCATTTAAAATGGAATGAGTGCCGGGAGAGAACTGCAAACTTAATAATTTTAGCTGGTGCGTGCTACACACTTTAAGAACTTTATTTCAACACTTGACCCAAGGATTTCAGGGAAGTTTCAGAATGTTTGGGACTTTTGAGGCAAGGCTAATCATTTGTTCATTAAGGCTTTTCAAGGAACTCCTTTTTTTTCAATATTTCGCACATTATTGTTATCCTGCTGTATTATCGGTTCACTGACAGTCGACGCAGAACTGACTGAGTCTCACTGACGTGAGTATTGACATAGCAGCAGCACCTCTTTCGTCTTGAAAATAAATTGTATCCTGGGTGCAGCTCTCAATCCATTAGAATTCGTATTTAGTGCCACTACACAGTCTAAAAGTAATATTCTGAAATTGTGTATGGTTATCTACTTTCAATAATGCCTGACCGAATAAATTCTTACTTCCACTGAGCAACTAATCAAGCCTAATGGTAGACCTATTTACCTTATACTAGTGCAGAAAAGGCTAAAATAAATTATCTGCTGGCAAACAGCAAGACGAGCAGCAAATTCTAAAAAGCTTTCACAACAATTTCACTGTCTGCCCATTTAAATAGTGCAATGATCTCCACTGTCCCCAAGAAATTATTGCATTTCTTTTGCGGGAAATTATGCGACTAGGAATTATATAAATAACATTAGCATTTAAGATGCATCATTTCCATGACTTTGCATCATTTATTCTAAATGGTCTACAAAAATGCTTGACCCCTTTATCCAACCCACATCAATTGTCATCAGTTTGTCCGAATTCAAATGTACACTCACACTCGAAAATTGTAAGATTAATAGTGGCGGTAGTGTGATGAAGAGATCTATTTGTTGTTTAATTTATCATATGTGTACGCACAGACGTAATTGGACTAGTCACCGTAGCCATATATGTTATCTCAATATAATAGTATATAATATATAATAATTCAATATAATCATAATTTAAATGTTATCATATGAGCACATATATTTTGCAGAATCGAAAATTATGTTCAATTTGTGTTAAGACGAAATCGATACTTTAACGGAACGTCAAAATTTGAAAACGGGGAACGGCCTCTAATATTTTAGTTCCATGCAATATTAAATGCGACGGGGATAAGTGGGCATACTAATGACTCAATTTGATCGTTAAGTGGTGAATTCTGAATTGAACTAGAACCTTCATTCCAACCTTATTCGAACGAGCGAGATGTTGCCGAGAATCCTGGATGCATGCTACGTCCTCCTTCCTAGCCATGGCTTCTCTGTAAGGGAAGTTTTGTTTTGCGTTACACCGCGTAACACTTTCTTGAGACGAGCAGATTATTTGAAAATTGCGATCACAAACATTGCATCATAAATCCATATACAACTTTCGTAATGGAAAATGCCGAATTAGTCTTCAAAAGTGAGCTCTTAGCAAGCTCGGCGCTTTGTTTCGAACTAAGATCTTTGTAGTTAGTTAGAACCTAGTTCTTGTATTTTTACCAAATATCTAGAGATAGCAAAGACGTTGCCTCCCGGCTGGTTCACTGGAATCAAAATTTAGCGGAGCCTAGCTTGATGTTATAAATGTAGGACCTGCCGGTACAACATTGGACGAAAAAGTATAAGCAATTTACACAATCTCAGTCAAATCATTATGCATCCAAAGACATAGAGAGAATAGGAAACCGTTAAGCCTTCTAGCATCATTTTTCAGTTTTCCTTGCAAATTTTTAACTTTTTCATGAGCGAAAACGCTTTCACATGCCTACGCTTAGTAATTACTTGCGGTTTCAATCCGATAGAATTGCCTATGTTTCGTCTCAAAGTAACAGTTACATTCCAGGAGTCCTTAGGATGCAATATTGCTTGCAATAGCGGCTCCGTGTTAGCCTCACCTACGTTGGGCACCACGCACTACTTTCTATGCCCACCCATGAAAACCCATTTTCTGGCAGAGACTGGGAGGGACAAGTGTATTTTTTCAAAAGTGCTCTTTGATTGATGTATTTTATTAGAAGCAGAGCTGCATTCATAATTCCTAATAGGGTTATGTCTTTATAAATCGACTTCAGAAGTATATCATTTCACACGTTCATGCGCTAACGACTAGTGATCTCGTTAGCTGACAACATTGGTGAAGGATATCCATCTCAACGGACAACTATTCACAGTGAAAACAAGAATGTGTGATCAACATTCATAGCAGCTACTACCATTAGTTGCCCCTAAAATATATTTCGACATGCATTTTGAAATTCAGAAGTTTCGAACAGATAGAGCAGGTTTTTTGATTTTTTCGTATTCCATGGGATAAAGGTGTCTGCCGTCTTATAAGCGGCGAGAGCTCGTAAGCATTACGTTCAGAATGAGCCCAACAAACTGGTCACAACCATAGCCCATAGAGTCATGGCCAGTTTGGAAGAAAGTGAAAGGAATTACCTGAAAATCTAGTGCTTCGCCAAAAACATCTTTTAGAAACTGGACTATACGCGAATTCTAGAAGATTCAAAAAGTCAACGAAAAGTCCACATGATCATGGTCCACAAAGATCACACATGTGCTGGTTAATAAATTTTATTACGGTTGCGACTGCACTTATGACAGCATTCAAGCAGGTTTATTTTCAATTTATAACGAACGTTTAATGGCAAACAATGCAAATATGTTGGTAAAAATTTCAAGAGAACGGCACGTCTATTCGTTTATGTAAGCGACCTGCTCATATTTACTTACGCGACTAGCTGGTCACATGTTCTCTTTTCTATTACTGTTAATATTTAAATGTATAGTATGTTAAGACTCACAGTAATTAAAACTTATATGTTATAAACGGAAACCACTTGTTTGTGGCTAGAATTTTAAGTAGTGAATTTCGTCGTTAATTGTATTTTTGCATTGTTGAATATTTTAATATTCACGCACAGGGAAGTACACGAATTTAAACAATTACTTCGATCAAAATATATTTTATCCAATGTGTCAATTATATGAGTTTGCAGAAAATGTACACGATACGGTGCTTCCCGTAAACATCCAGTTAAGGAATAGGACATAAATCTTTCATTGTCGATCTGGACTTTCTTAATTCGACATTCGACTTAATTGCGACATTCTTAATTATTCATCTTTAATTTGTATTTAAGAGATAATAATAAGCGTAGAACCCAGTATTAATAAAATAATAATAATACTGGGTTCTACGCTTGATTTTGTATAGATGATGACTAATATACAAATCCTGTCAAAAAAAAAAAACACAATACACGGATCACAAGAATTATATTTTCGTAAGCTGTTTACTTTTTACTATTGCTTTCGGAATTTTTTTTCGGGAATTTCTTCTATACTGTGAAGGATGCTGGTAGATAATATCCGCTTCTTATTTTCATTCCCAGTTTTTGCAAACTCCTCCGACTTTATGTATAATCCCTTATCTGGTAGATACCAAGATTCATTAGCTCGTCTTGTTTAAACCTCACTTGAAGATTTTGTATATCTGCCTCTTGTACATGCCTTGTTTGAAACGTAGACAAACATTCTTTAAAACTTCAATATATGACTTAAAACTTTTGAATACCTAAATCGGATACAGCTTTCAGCCTTTGACCTTCCTGAGACCAACGCAATTTTCTTCTAAGGAATATTCTAAAACAAAAAGTTTCCTTGAGAACTTTAGGTATAAAGTTAGGTAATAATAATGGTGTTGCTGCTACCGCCGAAAGAAACTTCGTATTTTGTATGATAGTAAATTTGATACGTTCAGCTTACTTGAATAATTAATGGCAAGGAATTAGTTCTTCAAACACGCTTTTCATTTAATATACTACGCAAGTTATTTTAAATTAGAAAAATTAAACTTATTTTTTTTTTGTCTTGTAATTATTTTTTGAAAAAGTGTCTGCCTCATTTGGAATTCCTTAGTAGAAGGAATGGTATGCAGCGTTACGTGCACAACAAAATATTCCTTAAAATCCCAGTCACCCGGAGCTGTCTACCACCTCAAATCCATCTATATCATAAATCAATCAGCATTAAATAACGATGAAGCCCATTTATGTGCGATTCTAGTAATCTGTTAAATAACCTTCGGACCTCTGAAAATAAAGAATAGCTTCCCCGAACTGACTGCTAAATTCTGCTAATACCTACTGTAAACTGTTATACGCGCGTCGGTGGAGTCCTAGCGTAACACTCTATAATTCGATATACGATAAAATTCCACTAGCGACTTGATTTATCAAGACGCTCACTGAACTATTCAATACATTAATTGAAACAAATAAATTTACAATACAATGTACTTATTTAAACAAAAGAAAAAACAAATGTAAAAAAGAGAGAGAAGTGAATCCGTCGCGGACTATTGGCAGACTCCGCATTTTGTTCTTCGTAGTTAACACCTAACCTCGGATGTGGTGGTTTTAGTACCTGGCCGACATTTGCGTCACTCAAGTTCTTCGGAATAGTTTTATTGCATCTTATGAACTAAGAAAGTCTAGTTACATGCATAAGTGGGTTTTTTGTTGTCTATACTAAACATCGAATGTTAACTAAAGGGCTAGGTCTCTTAAATGATGTGCCATAAAAGGTACAATGAAAGATATTTTAAGCAAAAATACGCTAAATCGATGTGGGAAAATACATGTTATAAACCCACGGAAAATACATATTATGAAGGTACATATTTCTGGTTAAAACCATGTGTCTACAACAATGTTTATAACGTCATCCCTAGCTCTTTCTCTCTTACGTGTACTGATTCTGAACACCTACAGTCATCTGCACTTTGCTATAAACATGCTAGGATGTAGCGGCATAGCACAGCTCAAACTTTCACTAAAAGATACAACAGGAACGACTGGTAAGAGAATCCAAACTTCCAAGTATCTGAGTATGAACTGATGCATAATGAAGCGTGACCGAGTTAAACAACGTGAATAGAATAAGGAACGCGACGACTAACTTTATGAGTTTAAAAATATTGCAACCAGTCCGATTCCCACTAGTAACAGTGATATTTTAATTTTCTTTTCTGGTACCGGAATAATAGCCCCTTTAACTGTAAAGGTACCTTTATAGGTACCATATAACTGTGATAGGTATTATCAAGGCAAAGCGTGATTACGAACATCAAAACTTAGACAGTTATCCCAATAGTGTTTTTATTTTGTGGAACCGTCTTAGTATACTTACTTTGTTGAGTTGTTTTGGGTCTGCCTCGTTTTACTCACCCACGGAACGGCCACAAATTTGTTTACACGCCTTAGAGTCATGATTCATGACTTTAATTATCCTTGATAAAAAATTTCTTACGAATACAGTCGCAGCTTTTTGTTCACACATTCCGCAGCAATGGTTATTCAATTGTTCCGTTAGAATCTCGTCACAAGGTGCAGTTGATGTCCCATATCCTTTGCATAAGATTAATTTGATTGACATGTGTACCGTCAGCTGATGTTGAAGGTATCAACAGGTCGATCTCCGTCTTCTATCGACCGTTCACCATCCTGAAAACGTTCGCGCCACTTGAAACTTGCCGTAAACTTTATAGGAATATATACTATTAGCGGTGTTCAGCACAGTAAATGTTTCGGTTTCATATTTTCCACATTAAACGCAAACTGCTCTCTCAGGCAATTCATTCTGAAATCCAACAAGCGAAAAAATATATTTCGCCTAAGAACTGCTTAGCTTATCAGAATATTAAGACAACTGTCGCCGGGAAACAGCGTTATCAGTAGCTGATCAGTGTCAACCAAGCCATACTAAGCAGAGTCCCCTGAACCAGCTGAACTCTACAATCGTATGTAGTCACACGTGTTTCATTAGAAATGAGCATAGGTAGAAGTTGGATGTTTTCACCTCAACAATGTGTCCGGAAAAAACGTATAAAAACGTCCAGTTTGGTTGCTGGACATTACTGCAATAATGCTTTGGCGTCTTGCTCGGCTTGCAGCCGTCCTCCTTTCCAACCACGTGCTTGTCGAAATTTGCTTGCTTCGGTATCCTATGATCATTGCTTTGGGACAAGCAGTTTGATAGCTGTAACGATACGCAGTATTCCTTCGTTTTTCGTGTATGTGTATACCTTGATTCAGTGAAGTAGGGTTGAGTCAGTCATGGTAGCCTTCGTCTTTTTGTTAAATAGGAGAAGTAGTGTTCACTTATCAATTATCGCTTATCGTTTTACCTATACTACCCGTCCTATTTGCTTTGACAACGTTCGCGCAGGAACCAACTGAACCTATTTAACAGCAACAAAAGTCGTATAAAAGAAAAACAACAGTGTTTTTGTGTTATTATTAATCTTTGATAAAACTTAAACTAAGCGATATAATGACAGTAAACGTAATTTTTTGAGATTAAAAGTTTTCTTTAATTCCAGGTATGTTCTCGCTAACCTTTTGAAGCTTTTTAAACTGTAAAGCTTAATCAAAGTTGGTAAGTTTATAAATGCTAGCATTTTACAGAGCAAATTCAAAATCTCAGACGCGAACCCGCTGTAGATCTCAAGCTTGCCACGAATACGATCTTGGATCACATACGAGCTTGCATGGTAATTAACGTGTCATGTGAAGAGACCAAAAAACCATTCAAAATATTCCTATTCATTCGCTTTAGAAATTTCCTTCATTCACATTTAGATTGGTCTCAATTGAAATCGACGCCTCTTCTATTAATTGCACAAAACTGCATCGTATCGTATTAACTTAGAATTGTGAAAAACTTCTCTTCTTGCGAGGTATTTTCTTAATGTATCCCCAAGGCATTGCCGCCCGGCAGCCATTGTTGTCCAATGGAATTAAATGCAAATATATAAAAATTAAAATAATCACCATATGAATCGCAAATAAATCGCTTTTTAACTGGACTCCTCCGGGTATTTATAGTTGCGTTGTTCATTGTGGTCGTCAGGAAGTACAGAAACAATTCTACAAATTTGTGTGGTTTTGATTAAACATTTACACGGAATTTGTTGCTGGACACTCGTCAGCAGACGAAGCAAACTCTCCAAAGACTTTTGTTACTGCTGCTCTGACCCGAGGACATGAATGCGTGATAAATCAAAAGTGAATGTGGGCGAATGAAAAGTATTATAGATGAAAGTAAAATGGTTGAGCCACTAGAATTAATTTAAGTTCTCCTTATTACGAGTTGGTTGCAGCGATGCAAAATTTCATATCCGATCAGACCAAATGCGTATAACCATGAACCTCATGAACAAATCGTTACATTCTATTAATGCAAATCCTGTAGCACTCTATTACACCTCAAATATGTTGATGTTCGCTACACGGCTAAGTAGAACTACCTAAAATTAAAAAAAGTTGACAATATATTAAATTGACAAAAACACGATGAAAATCTTGATGAAAATTTATCAAATGTCAAATAAATTCTAGAAACTTTTATATGTAAATATGTTTTCTGTTGTCTGTCTAACATTGTTTGTCTTCGCAACGATTTTCCGTCGTTCAACGTTTCTTTTTTATCTCGAATACATAAGTTTTTCGGCGGTGTGTCCTTTACAGTGTGTTGTTTCGTTTAAATGGCACACCGCCATCTAATATGGCACATCGCCAACACCCGAATGGTGACGAAGCATAAGCTGAGAGTCGGAGAACGATGGAAAATCGTTGCGAAACGAAAATTTTTTGGAGAAGTTTGCAGGTTAATTGTGTAGGGACGAAATATTACAAGAATTCATTAAAGCATTAATATGGTTGATCAAAACACAGTCAAAGCTATCCTATGATCGCTGGAATTAATTAGAAGCTGTTTTTTTTTTGTATTTCAAAATTGCAGTGGCAAAACTGTCGCGTGATATTGTCATTAATTTACATTGTTTGTTGTTCTCTTTCAACTAACAGCATTTGTTGGATGTTTTAGTTTTTTTCTTTGATTAGACGAAAAGCTAAATCTGTCCAACAAGCGACTATGAAGGGAACGACGTCCAATAAAATAGTTTAAAGTCAAGGAGGTTGCATGCCTGATAAACTGAAATCGAAAGATGTTGAGAGGTGTTTATTTACTTGCGAGCGGCCGACTTAACGGCAACTAAGAAAGGGTTTCTTACATCGCTTACAATTGGGGTTTATAAACGGATAAACAGTGGGCCGTTATCATTGATCCCAATATTAACATCAATGGCGACCATTCCTTGTTGTAAAAGCTAGTACAGAAATATTAGCAAAAACAAAATTAATAAAAATACTTAAACAAATATGACTTTAAAAAAAATAAAATCAATACAACTTTGAGTTGTATATAATATTGGATGAGCCAAAAGTTTCCGAAATAATAAAGGTGTCTCGAAGCGTGGCTAACCTTTAAACGTATGAACTACTCTGGGATATCGAAAAGCTATCAATTGGTGAAATCAAAGGATAAAGGTCAACAGGTCCTATCTGTAGGACACGATAAAAAAATCGAGAAAGTCGACAACAAGACATCGTGAAAACCAAGATGAAATTATGTGGAAAAATGACCTTGTGCGTACATTCAAAGTATATATTCTAAGCCACTACATGATATCTTGCTCTTGCTCCCATGATTGAACTTGAAGTATTACCAGCGTACCAATTACTCTGATCATTTACTTTATGCTATCTCGTTACTTATTCTCTTTGATAATCACTTCATAAACAAATAATTACTAGATTAACGAATTAACTTTTAATCGAAGTTCAAAATGAGGAAATGATCCTTTAATTGGGCGTTATCAGGTTAATTTTAAAATAAAAACTAGCAAACAGCCTTTTAGAGGCCTGCACTGTGACAAAAAAGTATCCGGAAATTCTCATTTAAATTGCCCGCGTTCAGTATTTTTAAGTATATGAAGTTTCTGTATGTTGGTAGGACTTTCCGTAATTACTATGCCAAACATGAGCGCGGACTGTCAACTAGTTTGTTTACGACAGCTGTTGAAACCAGTCGACCTCAGTGGTAGTCTGCGAATTTTACAATGGAAAAAAATATTGAACAAAGAGTTTGTCTCCAATTTTGTGTTTTGAACGAAATTTCTTGTGCTGACTCGTTGCGAATGCTGGAAAAGGATTATGGAGACTCTGTTTTATCGAAAACCCAAGTGTACAAATGGTACAAAGCCTTTAAAAACGGTCGGGAGATCGTCGAAGATTTGCTTCGTTCAGGACGACCGTCGACCTCTTCAACCAACGATAACGTCGAAAAAATCAAGGAAATTGTGCTCGAAAATCGTCATGCCAGTGTTAGAGAGATAGCTCGTGATCTCAACATCTCTCGTGAAACCGCTCGTTTGATTTTGGTGAACCAATTGGGCATGCAGCGCGTCGCCGCTCGGCTTGTTCCGTTAGAGCTGAATTTTCTTCAGAAACAGTACCGGATGCAGGTAGCTGCAGACATGCTAGATCGTGCGAATTCTGATCCCACGTTCATGGGACGGATCATAACTGGTGATGAGACATGGGTCTATGAATACGACACACAAACGAGCCAACAATCATCTGAATGGGTGGGAAAAAATGAGCCGAAACCGAAAAAATCTCGCAAAAGTCGTTCGAAAATCAAGACGATGCTTATTGTTTTCTTCGATATTCGTGGTGTGGTTCATCATGAATTCGTTCCGCAAGGTCAAACGGTCAATAAGGACTTCTATTTAACTGTTTTGAGACGTTTGCGTAAAAATATTCGCCGTAAACGGCCGGATTTGTGGCAAAACAATTCGTGGATTTTGCATGACGATAACGCACCATCACATCGAGCCACGATTATTAACGATTTTAAGACCAAACACTCGATAAATACCATCGACCAGCCACCTTATTCGCCTGATCTAGCTCCGTGTGACTTTTTGCTTTTCTCCAGACTGAAATTACCGCTCCGGGGAACCAGATTTGACTCCATAGACGCCATAAAAGAAAATTCGCAGAAGGAGCTGAAGGCCATCCCTGAAAGCGCCTATAAAAAATGTTTCCATGATTGGAAAAAACGTTGGCACATGTGTATCGCTTCAAATGGAGCATATTTTGAAGGAGATTCAATAAATATTGAAGAAGTTTAATATTTTTGCGTTTTATTTCAAATTTCCGGATACTTTTTTGTCAGAGTGTATATGGTAGTTTCATCTATTTTTTGTCTATTAAGATTGCAATAAAATAACAGTTTTGCTTTCTGATCCTTTCTGCATCGGGTCTTTCCATCTTGACTTTATAGAAGCAAAAATATTATGCCCAACTTTTAGAGGTTAATGTGAAGCATGTGTCATAATCCATTCATACCACCAAGCAATGAAAAAATTAATGTAAATTTGTTTTCAATTTCGAAGCGGTACAACGCCAAGAAAGGTTTTGCTACCCTGAGAATATCTGTTCCTCCATGCTCGCTATTCAAACAATCTTAAGTTCGTCGTGTTTTACTCTGAGCAAATGCCGTGCTGGTTTTGCCTTTTGCGGTTTAGTTCACTTTCATCTTCAGTCAACGCACAACGGAATCGGTCAGTGTTAGTACACGGAATAACAGGACGCTCGCGGATACCTTGGCACCCAAAGCAGCAGTTGTTTCTGCTTACGTTTTACACTGCGCCAATAATTTCCGCTCAAAATCGTCTGAGACTTCTCAAGGACTCCCGTGAATAGTAAAAAGTAATATCGAATGGCGTGGTTGTACAGAAATTTCCAATCTATTGACTACACTGTGATAATTGTCGGTCATTAGATAGAGTTGTTGTTGTCGTCAGCTGCGGGTCAAGCGGTCAACACAGCTGTTGAGTATCGACAACCGGAATATAAGTGACGTCATTGATGACACCACTGATCGCGGAATCACTAAACAAAATTTACAGTGCAATAGTGTACAGTGCGATATTGAAGTCGAATTGAGTGGAGTTGAGTCGAATCAACAACAACAAAATATGCACGTGTAAACCGAATGTGGCGCGAGGTGGATCGCAATGAAAATGTTGCGAAGAGTGTTATAATGTATAATGGTAAAGTGTGCGTGTACAATACAAATAATATTGAATGGAGCGAACTTGCTAGTGTGGCTATGATCTGATAAAACCCACCCCGCGTATGAATAACTTCCGCAGCGGTTAAACGCTGTACAAAATATACCAGGGGATTCGGCTAGGACCAAGTAGTACTGGCGACACTCGTCTGAGTAGGGTTCGTAATATCCCTCGATGTAATTCGCCCTCGATTTCGTGGCATATTTTCTACTTTTTCCAAGGAGACAAATCTAAATAAATCTTGTTCATTTTGACTGAGATCACTTTTTGGGTGGTCCTTCAAAGAATTATTGATAAGTAAATTGGATCCGTCGGCACATAAATTTCAGGTTTTCTTATTTGACATCCCTCAAGCTTCTCAGGAATTTCTGTTAAGGAATGTTATACTCGTTGGCCAAAACTGAAAAAAGGTTTGTTTGATTCCTTTCGACAACCCCGGATTACTGCTTGCTTCAAAAAGGTGTCCTTTGATTGAAAAATTCTGACATGACGACAGTTCCATGTTACTTTCTACAATCAGACAATCGAATTTTATAAAGGAGATTGTCGGGATTTGACTAATATTAAATGATAATGTCTCCAGACCACTACTGGAATTTCTTTAAGGTTAGGTTTTCTGCAACTGAAGACTAGCTCCATCTCTATGGTTAAAGCTTGTATGATGTGTCCGGGTATAAGGTGAATTAGAGTCACCCTTTTCCGGCCCAGAAGATAATTAATTTCTTTAAATTCACGCTCGATCTCGACTAACATACATCCCAAAATTCAAACAGTTCCGTTCAATTTTTCCAAAATTTCATTATATTTTTGTTCATTGGACATATATCAGCATTCTGGCATACCCGCTATGATGCATGTCGCAACTTCTCGTCGGATCGCGATCTCGAGTTTAAGTGGGCTTCCAAGACTATACAAAGCATTTAAATTTTGAAAAAGCTGCGGGTGCGGGTACCGACTCAAAGGAGTTGGGCTTCTGAACCGTGTAGTTCCGGTGTGTATAGGAGATGATGATACAAAGTTTGCCTTCATGGGAATACCCTTGCCACCGCTCTTAGATGTCAATCTATGATTAAAAAAAAAAAACTAGGAAAAAATTCTCTTGTTAACCAAAACTTTCACATTTGACCGAATTTTTTCGAACCTTTTTCAGCCCTCACACTTCAAATCGCCACCATTGGAGGGATTGGGCTTTGGTTTCAATATTCAACACATAACATGGTCTTGGAACTATCAACGTTCACGTCGTTGGTTAACGGGCTGTTCGTCTCGATCGGTTGTCATTAGCATATTCAAGTCCAAATAGAAACGTCAAAGGGCACAGTCAATTCTCTAAGAACGATGGAGCACTTGATGTAATTTTTCATAAAAGATTTCATACACATGGAATGCGCCTCCTGCCATAAAATCTCGTTAATCTTATTATGAAATAAAACAAATAAATAATTCCCACATCTCCATGTAGGAAATATAAATTTAAAAAGTCGTATCAGAATGCGGTTTGTCTGTATGTCTCTCATATTAGGAACATTTTCAATAAAACTCATTCATGCGGAAACCTATTAAATGAACTGTTGGCTCAGCGTTAAGCCCTCCTTTTTAAAATACATCAAAAGTTGGCAAGTGCGTTTGTTACATTTGCGTCAATGATCTTCAATTATATTCAAAGAGTAATTCGCTAAAAGCTGTTAAAATCCGATTATGGGTGTATTGAGAAGGCCAACAACATTATGTCTTAGAAGATAAGCGACTTGTACCACCCACGATCCAACCAAAAGCGTCTGGATAGTGGATGTAATAGTTAATGCATGACTATGCCATACTAACGCTGGTGCACTTTACGGTCGACGTACTACTACCGATCACACTAAAGAGAGATTTTCCTCCTCTATCTTCGCGCATTATCCATTCAATGTGAATTGAACCTCGAACGTTAACAGCAATAATAAATTAATATAATCAGTCTTACATACACTTATGATTTTATTTTTCACATTCTCTCCCCCCCCCCCCCCCCCCTGAGTTTCTACTGCTGGCGGAAAAGAAGAAAAACAGGTTTGGACAATGGATAGATCAACTTACTCGTATCTTTGTGTCTTGACGAACCTCTAAGATTCTCGGAGATGGCGATTAACACGTTGGTCGTAATACTTTCATGTGGTCTTTGATGTTGAGAAAGGTATGATAGCAAAATTGAATTTCACTGTCTTCATTTCATTCAAACTTGGAGTAGAATATGAAGGTTAAGGGCTTCGAATTAACTTAAAAGAAAGATAGTCATTCATAACAGAAGAACTTTCGAGCTTTGACGGTGGGATTAAGACACTTGTTCCGATGGAAGTGAATTAGGACATAGAGTCTAACCACGCGAGTATATGTCTGCAAGACATGCACTTTCTGTTTTGTGCAACACACTAAATTACTTTCTCAGGACCAATGAATCATAAGCGACAGAATGAACGTTTGATCTATAAAGGAATAAATCGTTTACGACCATTGTTGGCTAATTTTTTGAAGTTATTTTTGGTCGATTAGTATTGCACTTTGGAAAATATTTATTGGATATTGAGGTCCTAACAAAACAATATATTTGTGTGAAAAAGGATCATAGAAGACATCATTATAACTGTGTTTAAGGAAAAAATCAGTTTAATTAGCTTCCCTTACCAATTGGAAAACTCGTTCGACTTCTACTTGACTTTTACTTCATCTAATTAAAAAAAAAGCAATCTTAACTTGTTCTAACTTTTAATTTTATGCGCACATCGCGTGCACCTATTTACACCATTTGTTGTTGTTCTCGAAACGTCGTTCATTGTTGTTCTCGAAATCCTATTTCCCTAGCAACGAGTTGTCTCGAACTTAAAATATTACTTCCTTTCTGATGCGAGAGCTGACTAGCTCTCAGCAAACACAGTCTGAATCTTATACTTTTTTATCCTTCAATATGAGTTGTGTCCCAGGCGGAATCGCGAAACACCGTTCGGGCATTGTCTTCTTACATCTCCGTTCAACCGGAGAATGTCAATATTTCCAGGCTCAGTACATGCGTACATGTGCAAAAATATCTTTTGAACTACATGTGGTTAAAAAGCCTCAATTTCGTTTTATCGAATTTTTCTCGCAATAACGCCATGATTTCTATACAGCGACCATGATGTGGTCGAAATGACGAGCTTCAATTAAAACTCCGTAACGATCTGGCCATCCTCAGTTTTGAAAGGTGTCTGACGTTTGTCTGTCAAATTTTACCACTGTTTGTTCTTGCTAGATGATTAAACTGAAATGCAACCATAGTAGAGTGTAAAATATGCAAAATGTGCATACAATTTTAAGTCAAATTATGAAAAATACATTAAAGAAGTGAAAAAATCCTAGACTGTTGCGTTTGCAATAGTGCAAACTTCAGACGTCTGTTTTGAAGAAGTATGTAAACCGTTACTTTGTGTAGATACAACGGGTTATGGGCTACCACATGGGTTTTCAATTTATTTGCATACACATTAGGCTAGAAAGAAATAGGCGTCACTTATATCAGAATTATGCCTTAGGCAGACAACTCCATTGGAACTAGTTCCCGACGTCAATTTCAGAAAATGTATGAAAACTAGTTTATAAACTGTATCAAATAGATCTCGAAATTGAACTAGTTCACACTGACTTATGTGCGGAAAATTCTTCTCCAGTTCGATGAGAATACGTTACGGACGTTTTTGTAATAAAATGAGCTAAATTTTCAATAAAAGTAGTGGTTTCCAAAATACTGACCGTTTCGATGATGAACTTCACTAAGATATTGTTTCCGTTGGCGACCATAGAGATCTCTTTAGAATTTTTTTAGAAAATCAGAAAAAGTATAATGCGTAAGTCTGCTGCTACAGTATTATCAAAAACTATATAGTGTGACCTACTGCCTCATCGTGGGTGCTTTCTTCCAGTGCATTTTACAGAGCGGAAGCGAATTTGAGCTAGATATTTCTTTTAAATTCCATATGACAAACGCTTTTCCTGATAGTCCGTTTTACATTTATATCCGTGAAAGCGCCCACATGCATGGTATTTCACGCAAACCTTTTTTCGACAAGGATTTGATGAATTTGAAAGAAAGTCCCCCCGTTAGCTGACATTCAGGTCATTTTATCAAAACAAAATCGTAGGAAGCGATTTGAGCTTGCCAATAATATTGTACTGAATGCGGTTTTGATGAGCCGTTGGCATTAGATTTGTCCTGTGGACATTTCTGAATGAACGATCTCTTCACCAACTTTTGCAATAAAAATCTTTACGTCCCGTCTTGGGATGTTAGCTCGTCGTTTTTTTTTGGAAAAGATTCTAGAAGCAATCGTTGGCTCGAAATTATTTGGAAAATTCTCTTTGCTTCATGTAAATAACAAAATAATGCATTTAAAGTGTAAAAATTATAAATTTTATATTATATCCTAATATTGAGTTCGTACCAAAAACACTCCATTTAACAACGAACCTATAATGAGCTAAGAAATATTTTTGCCTTCAGAATTTTATTTAGAATGTGCTATTAGCTTGCCCTAATAATAACTATCCTAACCAATGGATTTCAACACCTGCGCGTTTCTATTATTAATTTCACATTCTCAAAATAAGCAACCAGAGTGCGCTACAAATTCAACGAAAGACATACGCGCTCATACGCAAACATTCCTTGTTATCTTTATAGCTGAAACCTTTCTAAATAATGGACAGGCAGGGAACCGACACGATTCGTGCATGTAACCTAATTTTCAAAGTTATCACACCTAAAACATTTCGGATGATAAGAAATCCATGAGTAGAAAAAATTTCAAGTAGCAAACGCAGATTGTTACCATGTTTCAAGAATAACGCGAGATCTTAAGACGCACGTACTGAGTACTTATTTCAACTGTTACATCACCGTCAGTGCCGTGGGGCAATTGTAGGGTCAGCTGGTTAGCATGAATTAATTTCGCTAAGACAAACTCTAAACTAGATAGCCAACAATATAGATGGAATCATTACGATATCTATTTCGGCCAACGTTTGGCAAGAAATAAGACTTGCAATTAAGATCGATTGATTCCCAGTCTACGTTGAAATGTTTGTTATGTGCACGCAAGAATGGATCATCTAAAGGAATTGAAAGATGGGGGTGTTTCTGCAAGCAGAAGTATTTTATTTATATTGAACAAAAAAGGAAGTGACAAACGACCGTTTCATTCCTCGTTCTCCTTAATCGTGTCTTTCATGAGTCACAACTGCTCCTTCAAATTAGACCCAAATAAGTAAAAAGTAGTAAAACGCATGAATCATTCGGTCCAGCAATTCACGGTTCTAATGTGATAGGTTCTGGTTGCGGCGCCTTTCATATTTACATTAGTTTCTTCTTCAGTCTCGCATATCTATGAATAAAGTTCGATCTTTGGCATAGTCAACGTCTCTTTTTTGAAAAAAGTTCATCCAAATATTGCTCGAAATAAAAAAAAACAAATCTCTCTGGATCAAAGCACTAAACCTGAACTATATAATTAGCCAAGTTTTTGACTGGATTATAGGCTACACCCGAAAATAGATAAATTGGAGATTTTGATCTTATGTTCGTGTTGTCTATTTCATTGGACACCCGAGCGATTTTTTTTTGTTGGGATGAGATTTAATTACGTCGTCTGTATATCTAAAATATCGTTCGTGTATCTGTAAATAGGTCTGTAAGCCAGGTTTCAATATTTTATCTATTGCGTAATCATTACACACCAAGCAATATTTATTTAAACTCATAATCGTTTGTGGTCTCTTTGCTGGTAGGGTGTTACACGCTCATTGCATCTGAGTTTCTTCGAATACATTTCGCGGTGGTTTTGTATCTGAGCGTCTTTGACTACTTAACAGTTGTTTAACACTTTGTAACCAGTTATACCGCAAGTATCCATAGCCATTTCTACCCAAAAAGCGAAACTGAATGGCATCATTATATTGCACAACCATCAATCCAAGTACATCTATAAGTATGTATCGTATTGGCGATGACTTATTGAGGACACCATTCCAGAGATTGCTTTTGTATTTGCATTGCATTCTTCATGCACAACATCATACAGATCAGCATGGCCAAAACTGCATACCTTGAAGAAGTGAGAACATGTTTAAGATCTGACACGTATCTCAAGATAAGTCACTTTGACGTGATTTGTTTGAAAGCAAACTCTCACAACATTATCTGAAGTAGCTTAGAAGCAAGCGCTCTGATGTTTGTCCAGACTTCCTTAAATGTTAACTGTTATTGCAGCGATTATGGTATTGATGCAAGAATTTTTATGGCAACTTCCTCAAGATGCTTAGAATGTCAACATTTGCTTTATCCTTGTGCAAATTTCATGACAAAAAATCTTATTCCTGATATGACTATTGAACTCAACAGAAGTTGGTGGCATTTTGCCGTTTCCTACTTTGAACACTTTTGGAATGTGGTTTGTGGATTTGGCGAACTGCTTTCATTGACTAACCAAGTTTTCAGAGCTCATGATAATTATCAAAGCGCAAATAAATGATGTCATGTAAATTTTTCGGTGTTTGCATTAATGTTGATAGTTTTTTTGTTTGTTTTTCGGGGTTAACTACAATAATTGCGTTGATGTTTTTGTCTTTAGCGAGCTTTGAAATCAAATACAACTGCAATATAGCTAAATGATATCAAATGGCAAATAAAAAACATTTTCCTTACAACTTCGATCCAAATTTCATATTCGATGATTGGATGTACTTGCGCTCTTTTCGCCCTTTGTTTTATAGGCTATCATCTACTTTTTCAACTTCAAATCGTTCTACACAAAGTTCCCAGAACTTCTAAAACTCATTAAAGCTATAAATACAAACTCTTCTTATAATCAGGTGCATTGAGATGTTGTTCCTGAAAAAAATCGATATTGAATGAATTTTTCAGCAAGGTTATAGTTGAGTTAAGTTCTTTGGCAAATAAACGTCCCCAGATGAAATTCTTTGCCTGCATAAAGCCCTACTGGTTAGGACTCCTGGGCTTTCTGTGTTCTCATTTAGACTAGTCGCAGTGGCTGTTGATTTTTTTAATGAGTCTTGATTCCAATCAGTATCATTATTTCCAAATGAATCAATTGTTGACATCTGGTTGCATCCTGAAAGCATTTTAAAACCGTGTGACGTCTATTAACTTCTACTATACTTATTGATGATTTCAACTAATCAAATATTGATGATTTATTCAACCAATAAACTGAGAATAAATAAATATCAAAAAATTACCAAAAATAAATATTTATTAATGCACGAATATTAACAATTGACTTGCACAATATTTAGACACATTTCTTTAAATGCAAACTATCTCTAACATGTTGTGGACATATTAAGCTCTTGTGATCGTCATTGAACAATGATGTAAGACAATAATGAGCTGGTTGGTTCCTTATAACAGTCTCCAACAAATCTAATGATTCATATCGCATTCATGTGTTCCGTAGTGGTTGTCTGTGTACCCCGGACCGTTTCTTATGAAATGGGAATGCCTCATGACAAATTCTTCACGGGAGTAAAATGTTCAGTGAATTGTCGACAGTGTTGAAGTGCTACTTGATTAAGATTCCAGTCATCCATTTCCTATTGTAATCCACCGATACGTTTTGTTGTTATTCTGATTGTTTGATTAGATTCTTACGATTTTCCAATGACTGGGCAATGAGTACCTGTTTGACTTTGTCCTAACGAACTTATTAGTATGCAACATAAGAAATTTGAACAATTCAAACGGAAATGTGCGGAAATAATTTTGACTGTTTGATTCGCGAAAAAAATCATGCTCTCGACATGTAGACACGTTATCAGTCATAGCTCCACTAAATCCAGTTCAAACCTATCCCTTAACCGTCTGAAACATTGAATTTATCGTTATTTTCCACCAGAAGTGCGTTCGAAAATATTTGTTTGTTGTCTGCAATGAATGCGACAAGATTAAAAGTCACAAAGCATCTGAATGATTTGATAAATGTTCTCCAAAAAGTGATACGATATCAGGAATAAATTTTTAAATCGCCAAATTTAAATAGTTTGTCACAATAAGTTACCTGCTGAATAAAAAATAGTCATGGAATCGTGTTTCCCGCCTCTCGCGGCGGCGTTATCGTTGCGCAACAGTTCCGGCAACAATGTTTCCAAATCACAAAGGAATCGTCACAACTCGGGAGGAAGCCTGCTACATGATAGCTATCATGCTAGCAACGAAGACTGTAAAAACAACGAGGATCGGTCTGAATGTAATGCAAAGATAGAAGTTCTGCAGGATCTCGATTTATATTATATTAGGCAAATTGCATCTAGTCTGAAGGTAAGTAAATAATATGATCTGATTTATAAAACTTACTGTGTGGTGTAAAGATATTGCCCCAATAAAACATTGGGAAGTAACATAAGTCAGCATTCACAGAGAAGAGCACAAATACCAATCTGATCACTGCGTTCCTTCCGTGCATTCGAGATGAATGGTTTGTGTTTTTTTTTTTCGAAAATTGTGAATAATACAGATAAATGCGTAGATAGGACAGGAGAATCATTAGCAGGGAGGACCAGCCGGTCGAAATTTCAGGAAGCATACAAATCTCATTTGCTCGTGATAAGTTATTTGATATGACCGATTTTTACATTCAACTTCTGATTAGGTAAACAAGTAATATAACAATGTCATTGCTCCTGCGTATCCTTCAATGGAACAGTGATATGAGGACTTAGTGGGTGCTGAAACTTCTTCTTCTCAGCCATGACGAAACCTCCAACGAACCGTGGCACGCACATACCATAGACACCTAGCCATTCGCCGGCCCATTAAAATACGTTGAATGGTTTACACAATTAATGCGAATAAAAGCGTATTGTTGCTACAGTTGCAGCTTGTTTCATTGAAGAAAAGGTTGTAATCCAGTATGAGTGGATCTTGAGTGTTGCGAGATGCATCTGGTACCCGACGGTAACATCCAACAAGATTTGCTCATAACCAGGGACCCAAGAAAACCTTCTTGGACTGATTGTGTTGTGTGCCTGCAGCGTCATTCTAAAAGACTTTAGCATATGTTGTTACATGCTGGGGCCTAGATAAGTTTACATAAATACCTTGGCGACAACTTATGGAATCTTCTGAGCACACTCACGCCGGTGCGTTTAAGATTACATGCATATTGAATTTTAGATGTGAAGGGGGTGATGCAAATAATAGAGGTACAACTCCCTACAAGTAAATAAAACCAGGTGACATTGAACCAGCATTAGAGTGCTATGGTGTTGCGGTATCGAGCAAGTGGGTCTCTTGACTTGAACGTTCACTGCTTCCTTAGCTCCTACAGTCCAACATAATACGATTAATCGGAAAGCTGGTGACTTTATTATGCATATTGGGATTTTCGGACATTCGATGCCAACAAAACGGACAATATTGAGTGGGACTTACTTGAGCGTCCTAGCCTTGAACTCGCGTGCACCTTGAAAAGCATTCGCAGCAGCCTCAGCAGTCCAGCTTAGGAAGCAGCTTAATATGCAATATTCTTTAATTTAATGGCCGATATGCAGTGTTGTGTTGACTTAAGTTAATGTAGTTGAACGCTTGGAGCGCGGCTTCGAGCGGCATTAATTATCGACGACCAGAGAAGCTTGTTTAATGACGACTTCTTAGATATTGTTTGCATCCACTGAAGGATTTGTTGTAAGTGTAAATTTGATTGGCTGTATGTTTTATTCATTCGGTCAGTTCTGCCCACATTATCCAAATATCCACATGATGACTCGCCAGAGGCGTAAGCACTTGATAATCACATTTTTTCATGTAGCCCCAGCGCCATTCTTTTTCTATACAGCACTTGAATCTTTTAATTTAGAAGAGCATACTACACATAATTTTGTACTTGGATGGTTCTCAATACTCACACTCCACACTTCAGGGTCGTTCATCTTCATAATTTTCGGGAAAATTTGGAAAAAGAGCCATTTTTCCTATCTTGATAATTATTTATTTAGTTACTAATTAATTATTATCTTTTCTATCTAAATTATCTTTTCCATCTTATTTTTACATATTTCTGCGTTCTTTTATGATTTTGTAAAACGTATGTCATATTCTTCAATGGCGCTACAGTCCGAACGTTTGACTTTCCATCAACGATTGGACTGCAATGAAAATTAGTAGATGCAAAAAAGTCAAAATAGCGAACATTATTTATAAAAATTGCAGTGAAATTATCAAAAAAAAAAAATAAGAAATTGGAGATTCAAGACCGGTGCGTTTGCAACGATGCAAGCTGCAAACTATGCTAATTTCATACACCCCCAAATACATGCAGTGTTATTGTTTGTTGTGCTGTCTGCACTCCGATCGCGGTTTCATGGTTTTCCTTGTCAACGATTGCCTTCTAACCTTCTTTATAGAACATATCAGACATTGATTGCGGCATTGGCTCGAGCTATAGGCCTTTGTCTTCGTATTATTTTATTTTTTACCTTAACGTAGACTACCTGCGCGACTAATTGCGCTAATTTCACTGTCAGCGCGGATTGCACTTAAAGGGACAACACTCAACAGACAAACACAAGAAAGTTGTAATGTTGTGAGAAGATTTTGTCAGTCTTAATGTCTTTAGATGACGTCCTAGCATTCGGTGTTGTCTATTGTGGTCTTCATAAGGTGAACCAATTTAAACGGGGCTCGCGGGCATTACACGGCGTTCTATTTGATGATCTCATCGACTTGTTACATATCTACGAATCCGGATGGACCTCACTTGGTTAGAGATAAAAATGATATAGCCGAACGCATCGCCGAGCAACAGCAATCGATAGATTTTAGATCGATATCTGATTCAACTCGCTAATGGCCGTTTCACGAAACTTTTACAAAGTTTCCATCAAGTACGCGTTTGCTAACTTATGAGTAACGGAAATACCATAAAGATACAGTCTCCAAGATCATACTATTAGTAGAGAAACTGCTACCACTACCACTAACCGGTGAAACACCACAAGAAAACATTGCAAACTGACCGAAGATGCTTCAACCAAACCGTATCGTATTGAATAAAGACATTAAGTAGGAATGACTGCAAAATTTCATTATGACATCTTGAGCAATGAAGTAGTTCAAGTTTTTTGCTCAGGGAACAATTTTAAACAAATCAGTAACGAAAAAAGCAATTTATGGAACCTGATCAGCGGGGGCGGTCGCATTTTTCTACAATTGAGTTAAGCAAACGAAAGATTTTTCCAAATTGTTTGTTCTTACTTTAAAGCAACATTCTGCATAAATTCATAACATTTATCCAAATAGACTTATGTTGCAGATACTGCCTAAGCACTATGACCAATGCCTCCATGGATGGCTTTCGAAAATAGCAAAGCGGGATATGTTAAACACCTCACCCACTTGCATGATTTATTCCTCACAATTCGCTAAGATAAGCTTGAACCGTTGCTGAACGCACCAAGATATATACGAATCTCATATTAATGCTGCTCCTTCTCTACCGTGGGTGGTTACAAATCACTTAAAACACAAATTGTTGCCAAGTTAAGTGTGTGTCTGCATTTTTTGAGGTCCACTTGTCTTTGAAGAAATAACTAAAAGCAGCTCTCCATACTGAAAAATCGAAATAATGTCAATTTTCGGAATCGACATTAACCTACATTCCAGCGCCAACAGAATCTTGCAAAATGGAAAATATACCACTGAGTTGTTGATTGTTGCCGCCAATGGTGCATTAACAGAGTTGCTGTTCGCAATGCCATCTCATACAATATTAATCAACCCTTGCTTAAACATGTATGTAAAGGAGCATTTCGAGATAATTTTCCAAGTAAATCGCTCCCTTTGATAATAGATCATTTATTTTCTTGGGTGATTTACTAATTTCTCTGTATGTATCTTGGCATTCGCAATATACATATATGCACATACAGTATATATCTGCTCTGTTCGCATTATGTTAATACCATATTTTGTGTATCTTTATCTGATATACAGAAGTGTACATGGAAATTTGACAGAAGAGAAAGGAGGCGTTACTCGATTTGTTCAGGATGAGGACCGCAAACTTTGGTATATTTCACCGAAACGAGGGATGAGAAGAACATGTTCACCGTTGAACTTTAATCTACAAGTAACATATCAAGTAGAAACGCAATCCAGCACTATCATATGTGTCTTCTACGTACTCAGGGAGCTGAATTTTTGAGCGCATAACTACATGCGCTACACACTACTACAGGGGTTGACATACATTAGCTCAAAATAGTGAGAGCAGTCGGGACTTGATAGTGTAGTGCAAAATAAAAGAATAAAAATAAATAAAATGAACGGAGTTTCGTTCATGCATATATGCACCTACTATCTGACATTTGTAAATTTTTGATCATCTTTGATCCCTTATTCACTATCTATACGATAAACACCGATATCGAATTCTCCTCATTCGAACTACTTCAAGTGGAAGAACTAGGTCAATCGCCATACGTTAAAGGTGCGATAAGCAAGCACATCTACTTTCTAGATGTGTATCGTCTGCAGATATTTACGCCCATTACTCACTGTCATGAAAATGAACTTAAACATAAACAATTCGATTGAAAATTCACTTTACGGTCTATAATATCAACTTGAAAACAGATCGGCTCAGTTTGTAGCTCTGCAGCGATAACTTCCCCCCTTGGCGAGCCACAAATCCAATTGAATTTATTTACAATCTCCAATGCATGTAGGGGGTACTGCATGCATTGGAGGCCCCTCATCGAAAACTTTTATCTCGTAACCGCTACTAATTCATCAGCTGTTCTGAATAGGCATTTTTCCATACTCCAATCCCCATGGAGTATCCAAACTCGAAGTACTTGTTGTTAAATTCGATTTCAAGTACATTAAAGCGCCCCATGTGCTAACGATCAACGTACACACAACATTCTCGTTTAGGGAAGATCAAATCTATTTTTAGTGGGAAAAGTCTGGGCTCGACGAAAGGGAGAAACTCACGCGTGTTTCCTCTACGAAATCCTCAAGAGTCACCATTCCCAAAGAAAAGAAGCAAACATACTTAGACGGCACTTTTCACCATGAAATATATTCCCCATAATAGTGAATACTCATGATTGGTTTTTTTGTATGTATACGTGGATATATTATAGATACGAATGTGGAGCTATCTTGAATGCCAAATTATAAATAGATTTATCTGAATCGTCTATTCTTTTAAGGTGTTGACGACATCCGTCGTAGAAGTGGTTCGGGGATGAATGCACTTGAATGTCTTTTAAGCCGGGAAATGCTGTCACTGTGAAGTTAATTGATGCGTCGGGTGATAGTCACAACTTTCAGTGACAATGGGATTATAAGTTGTTAGTGTACACGTGGCAGGGGCTATTATGAGGCCGACTGAAGCGTACCATCACTCAGCGTAAATTAGTAATTGACTTCTTGAATTCTTCTCTGATTCTGTGTTACTCAATGTTGCTTATCACGGTTATTGCTTATAACTAAAAACGATGTCAAAAAAACAGCACAATATCGTCAAAAAAATGACGAACGAGTTCGGATTCACGATTCCATTACCTTCATGATAAACCAATGTTTCTTGACATTCTCAAAACCACAACAGTGGATCTTCCACATTTCCAGTGAATTGTGCCTGTTGCACAATAGGGTTTATCTTCATGGTGAAGCCACGGCGGAAATAGTTGTTGATAAAATCACTAATTTTTCACCAGAAACCTATGATGGACTCCATTTGGGAGTCACACTCCCGAAAAACTTCCTGATTTATCTCTTAATCCCAGGGGCTGGTGGAACCATTTTGAGTTGGAAAAATAGTACATAACCCTGCTAGTGGTCACATCTTTTCCAATAAAACAACAATATGCTGGCTATCCCCAAACCAGCGCCAAAACACCGCCAATAGACAATTGAATCGTTCATAACAAAATAGTTATACCATACATTAAGTCTACAAAAACATCAGTTTATACCTCACGCAAAACAGAGGTCATCATATACTGGACATATAAGTGTTGCCTATTCTCACTTTGCAATATAAACTAAGATACGACTATACAACCATGCATTTAAAGCAACTATGTTTTATCAGAAAAGATAAAAGTCGAAACCTAAAACTAGCGTATTCGAGAATATATATTGGATGCGTGATGACATCATGGATGCGGAACCAGGCGGAACTTATAACATCCTTCAATACGCAACCAATGCTGGATTATGAGAGCTGCAGTCATTACTATTTTCCCAACTGTATAACTTATGACGCAGTTTTATTTATTCCTGGAGAGTAAAGAAGTTAGAAGTTCGGTGAAGACAGAAGTTAGTTGCACTAAGCTAAAAGATACCAAATTTCATCATCGTCGTAAAGGTGATAAGCTGAATGGGTCTTCAAACAGAACCCATATGTTGGCAAGTGAATAAAAGAATTTTAAAACGGAGAAGCCAGGATACCGACCATCACCACAATGAATGGGGATCACAAGTATAATAACCTTGCATAAAATAGCAAAAAAATTTTGTCACGGTTTGATTGTTTTTTGGATAATTTGAAGTGAAATTTTGGTCACTTTTGTTCGCATTTTTGAATATCTTGCACTCCTATAGGCTTCTATTTCAGTTTGACCATCAACTCAAAAGAAATAGTGGAAAAATTTGACAGCGTTGCGTTTGCAACGATGCAAACTTCAGACACCTCATATGTTTTATTGTTTTATTGGTTTCTCTTTGCATACACCTCGTATGCGGTGCTTTCCTTTCTAGTCGATCACTGTTAGGTCATCGGATACATCCCGTCGCATTAGCTTTAAGGCCGAATTACAATACCACGAAACGACGATACGTGAGCGCGACGAGAGTTTCGCAGCAAATGTCAAGCACTTTTCGTAACATGCATTTGTATGCGAGGCGGGAAATATTCGGAAAAACGAAAATTCCTCGCAACGAGGTGCGTGACGTTTGTCAGATGCAATATGGCGCTTGAATAAAATTTGAAATTCAAACGCGTTAATTAGTTTTTATGTACTAGGGTTATTCCGAATGAATTTTCAATGAAAATTTCGAGAAACCTTGTAGGGGCTATTAATTGCTAGACGAAGGAAAAATCCAAATTCAAAACTTTTAAAAAATCAAAAACAATTTCATTTGAAACGTCACCTATTTGACATTTGTCATATGAACATTATTGTTCCTCGCATCGCATGCATTGTAAGTTGAATGCGTTGCGTGACAACGAGCGAAAATCTCGTCGCGCTCACGTATCCTCGTTTCGCGGTATTGTATTTCGGCCTTTATGCAATTCTTCGAGGGATGGTTCTCGGACACATCAGGTGTAGATTACTCGCTTTATTTGTATTTAGCCTGGAGATCCCGGACCGCATCGCATGCATCAATTCCGGATTTCATTGTACTTCGCAAGCTTTCTATTTTTTAATCATTTTGTAACATAAATGAAAGTGTCATATAGAGCCTGATGTTAAAGAACAACATATAGCAAAGAGTGCAATGCTTCATGTACTGGAGGGATCGTTGCGGTTCTCGTTGTGTCTAATGCCTGCTTTCTATTCTATCTTCAAAGGTAATGAATGAATAATTGCGTTATATAATCTCAATCACTTCAGATTGTAATATACACGGGTATACTATGTAATAGTTCTGAATGGACTCTAAAAGAAGATCTACAAAAATTACTTTGAGAATAGATGGCTGTGAATACGCATTTTGTTTGCTAACCGATTTTCTCAGTGGTTAATTCAGGTTATGCACTTCTAGCTCGATTCCACCTCCTTATCACAGTTCGAATATAAATCAGGACGATAAGGTTGATGCTTGATGCCTCATAGACTCATTGGGATAATATCCTTGCCATCACTCTTTTGTCAGAATGGGTCAAGTCAGAGTTATGAAATTGTTGACGAACATGACAATCTGTTAATTAGTGCATGAGCATGAAAATAATGCAATCTATTATTTACTTTCAGTTCTTGTATAAAAGACAGGTGTTTCCAATACTCTGGGCACTATTGAATAGATAGCACTAGAACCTTAATTCCATTCGCATTTATCACTGTGGTTTGTCTATAGTGCTCTATGGTGCTTTCATAAAAATATACAACTTTTTCCCATACAAAACTCCTCCGACGGGTTGTAGCCTGAAAATTACATGTTTTTGCGTCCTTCCGTTTCGACTTTCCCATGAAACTAATCAATTAAACGAAATGCTACAAGCCGTATCTACAACTAGCATGTGATTACTTTCTATGCCATTTATTGATTTACGTTTTTAATCAAATCTTACTGTGACGCATATCAATCGAATCGGTCAAAAAAAATGTTGGCCCGTCCAATTGGATTTTTATTTTTCTTATTTTTTGATTATTTTTATAATGATAGATGGACGCATCACAATCGCGGAACGGCTGAGCCATAAATAAATGAATAAAGCGAAAGATGATGTAATTTCATGATTAGCTACAAATAAACAATTTTCAAACATGGAAACAGTTAAGAGTCTTCTTGTGATTCTAATTGCTCGTGGAGACGATCCAATAAAATACGCTTAGCGGGAAGCATTTTACAAAAGCAATATGGTGACCAATCGTTCGTTATTTGGCCTAAAATCGACACACATTCGCTTGCAAGTCTATTGAAAACCATCCCAGCTCGTCGAAATGGAAGCCACAATTGGTTCAAGGCTTCTCTACGCTGGAGAGAAGCTGGCGCGCTAATTGATCAGCAGGGTTGAATTTGTACAATACTACTAAAAAACATATTAATTTAAAGTCCTAATAACGAATCAATAACGGTCAACGTTAAATGCAACTCACAAAGCCTTTAATGTTACTTTTAATGGGCTCCATTCTTTGTTTGAATAAAAGTCACACGTGAATGCAATATATTTATTTTATTATTGCTTCCATTTCTATTTTTACCTTTTTCATTTTATTATTGCATTTATAAATCAATATTTAATGCAATTGTACTGATATTATTTGTTTCATTAGCTTAAACTCTTCAAATTATTTTGTATCCCCTTGAACAACCTTTTCCGAGTAGATACAAACATCTGATATTTTATCCAATTTAGAATTTTTTACAACACTCCTCTGTACGATTTTCAATCCACCTATCCTTGTTCTTTCCATCACTAGAATTGACGAAATCGAACATAAGCAAGTAAGATCAAAACATAGATCCAGGTCATCCCAATTTTATTTTATTTTGTTAATGAAGCTATAAAAATTTCTGCATGCACTCCATTTTCACACATTTTCAATTGTGCCGACCGATGAATTTCCGTGGTCTTGAAATTTCGTGTGCTGTAGACCAATAGCGATTCTTTCGTGATTGCTTAAAATAATTGAACGCGTTGTATATGCCAAGTTCTCAATTGGTTTGGTCCATTTTCTCATTTTCCCTAAACCTGATGTTCCTCAAGGATCTCCACTCGGTCCTTTCCTGTTTTTCATATTCCATAACGAGCTACTCAAGTTCGACGGATCA
This sequence comes from Stratiomys singularior, assembly GCA_954870665.1. Taxonomy (NCBI): domain Eukaryota; kingdom Metazoa; phylum Arthropoda; class Insecta; order Diptera; family Stratiomyidae; genus Stratiomys; species Stratiomys singularior. Next base: position 1,904,926 of record OX940881.1, on the reverse strand, counting down.
CTTCGTCGGAAAATCTCTTATTGGACACATTTAATTTAAAAAATGCGAAAATTAATGCAAATATTATAACACTTAAATGGCAAATATGAAGTCCTTTACCAAATTCTATGTTTGTACATATCAGTATCATTGAAAAATAATCAAGTCTCTTTTTCTTCTGCTTCACAGGAACTTGATTTAGAACAGAAAATCGATTTAGAAATAAAAATGCGTGAAGGATCAGCAAAACTTCTGGCAGCTTGTAACAATACAAAAAATCTTTCATCAAACACACTAAATGGTGGCAACGCAAATAATGCGCATAACACACAAATCCTTGAAGCCGCTAAAAATTTGCTGACATCAAATGAACGAATGACAGCATATCTGGCGGAATTACAGCGACGAAAACGTGATCGCGATACAATCGCTAAAGCGAAGCCCTTATCGAAAGTTTCCTTGAGTGAAATCCGAATGCCATTAATGTGGCGCGATAGTGATCATTTTAAAAATAAAGGCGATTATAGACGTTTTGCAGTGTTTTGTTTAGCGAAAATTGGCACAGAAATATATGACACTTCACTTTTATGTCCTGTTGATCGCAATCTTACAGACATTTGCTTCAACGATGCCATTTTGTTGTAAATACTTTTAGAATGGCTTGTTAGAAATATTAAACTATTTACTTGCATATTCTAGCACAAATGTTACACCCGATTTTGAGCTTAAACTAGAAGTTTACGCAGTTATGATGGAATCGGATTTATCAATAGCATCAACTCCACGAAAAATCAAAAATACAATACATTCGTCCATCAGCAGAACAGTAGGTAAACGATTAGCCGCAAATCTAAAGGATGAACTAAATAATACGAAAATGTAAGTGAAATTTTTTTTGGGAAAAATCGTTTTAGTGTGCTACCCGCCGACACTGAGTCCATAGACATATCACGTCCGCGAAAACATTAGTCATTTCTCCAGTTTGTCTTCACCGGGACTTGTTTAAGAGTGCATCTCCGAGCCTGTCGATCCTTCGTTTAAGCCCTTCAATCCTCGTAGCAGAGTAGCAATGCTCTGTCATTATCAACGAAATGCAACCAACGTTTCTCGGGCTTACCAACTTGTTTCTCACATCGGTTCAATAATTTGAAATTCAATCGAAATAATTCCTTCGAAAGTTTAGATTATATGCGAATTGTATTTACTTACGACAACACGCAATAACATTCTTTGTCTACCGTCTTTTTTTATTGCAGTGGCCCAAAATTTGAACTTATAGCAAGTGCAACTTTAACTTTAGCTGAAGCATCAAGCGAAGCCCATACCCATGATCTGCTGTTAACATCAAATAATACAACGTTAAATGTAAACAATAAATTGCCACTATTTGGCCATTTCTGCTGTCGTCTCGCGGTATTACCTGACTGTTTCGAACAAGCTACACAAACAGGTCATCTGACAATGCTCCCGAAAGGACCTACCCGACAAGTAGATGGATACGGACGACTCCAAGCATTCCGGCTTGAATTATGGGACGATGAAAAAGCGTTTCAAGCAAATTGTCAGTCAAGACGTTGCGTGAACATCACAAGGGATACCAAATTGAAACTAAAGGGCGAGACTGAATTAGTTATAGCGAACATGGAGGAAGGTGTTGTAGAGGTGAGTTGTGATGAATTTCTCATCAATCAACTAAAGATGACTGCAATCAGTAGAGAGATTTAAGTGTTAATTTGTTCTCATCTTGTTGTTTTGTCTGACCCTGCGTCACGCTCTAAAAGCAATCCAGGCCAGGTCTAATGAAACTGCAACCCAAAAACGAACTAACGCAAAAAATAAAAGAAAACCAACGAATTATAACTTTTGAACTTCTTGAATTTATAGGAATATATTTTCCGCGCACCATCGAACGAAGTACAAAAATGGTGTTCATCTATTAAGAAAACGATCAAAGAGCATATCCAGTGGGGTCACATCATGTTGTCCGAACCGATGCAGTTAGCCAATCCTGGCAATGTGCGCAGCTACACAGTACGCAGTCCACGACAAGGATCACTTTACGATCAAGTACCCATTTTAGGTATTTTTGACACAATTTTATTCTTCGGAATTGAATTGACAGGACTTGAATTTTCAGAAACAAACGACATCCGTCAATCAGCACGTCCAACTGTTCATGATATTTTCTCGATTCCCGTTTCCAGAAATACATCGCCAACCATGAGTGAATTTCGTAATCGAGCATACTCCTCAGGACGGAGTAGTACGCACAGCAGTAGTACAATCAGTGCAGGAAGTGTCGGTTCGATAAGCTCGCGGAAATCACATTGGCCATTTAGCAATAAGTAAAATAGAAATTCCATATGAGACAAAAAACGACAAATCTTCGGAAATTTTTATATATACTACATTATATTTAAACAAAGAGTAAATAATTTCTGTGAAATGGAAATATCAATTGAAAGACAGATGAGATTTTAAGAGACGAATATAAGGGATCTTATAAATTAATTTTGTATTATAATAAAAATATTTTTTAGTTGTAAAATCATTTCATTTGACATTTCCTTTGAATTGAGCGCCATGCGAAACCAATCGCTCCTACCCTAAGCCGCTAAGTGAAAATGCCACTAGCCGGATCATTCGCTAAAGTATTTATTTTATGCTGACAAGACCCCTTTTAAAATCAAGACAATTCAGCACAACCACACCAATGGAAACGATATTGGGAAGTGTTTTAAACATTGGAAAGTCTGTAATTAACCGCTTTGGTAATCTGTTGCCATTCGCTTGTGATCAAAAGCACATCATACTTGTCCATAAAACTTTTTTTACAAGTCACTGCTATCTAGTTTCAAATTATACAATAATTGAATGTTGCAGAGGAGTGGCAATACTGCCATTCACGCCATATTGGGAGGAAGACGACTCATCATATGGATTTAACACACGCACTTCAGAACATGGAAGCCGTTGTAATTTTTAACTTATTGCTATTTCTATATAATTCCCATAGTTGGAGACTCATGGGTTTTCTCTCATCGATGTGAAAATAAGCAGACCGAATTGTACTAACTAGACTCAATGAAAGTCATTCTCCGAAAGGAACAAACCAGTTTCAAGCAACACCACTGCACAGAACTCCACTTACAAGTGGTCCAATATTGCAGAACATGGATTAACCACAAGATGCCAACAGTCTCTGCTATGTTGCGATTTTTTAATTTTAAAGAACAGATAGCTCTTTCGAGAACAGTATGGTCATTTCTTCAGTGTTGTGGATGCAATAGATACCCATATTGGCCTGTTTGCATGTCATGTTTATTCTCGCAAATCAAAAATGAACTAATGGGTGGAAAAAAGGAATTTTTTTAATAATAAAATATTAATGTTAGCAAACGAAACGTGAATACTCAGATTTAGAACCAGAACCAACGAAGTAATCATCAGTTTTGTCGATTATGTATTACTGTAATAATTAAACATTAAATTCTTGGTCCTTATTACTACCATTACCGCCAGTGACACTTGAACCTCTTGCATAGAAAGAATGTGATTACGACAACTTCGTCCGCACTACAAAGCGAAAAATAAAAAATGCAAGCAAAATATCGACTCCCCAATAATTGATCTTTAATCAACGAAAAATTTAATTGTCCATACAGACTACCTAATCAAACTGACTTTCACTCTGTGATACGCATGACTTAGAACACCTCGCAAATTCCAAGTATTCTTAAACGATTCCGGTTGTACATTATAGTTGGAATCTACAGCCTTAGCCCAAATCTCGACTTCACTCTTTTCCTTTCCAACTGGAATCTTGGCAGTCCACAGCGTCCAACTATAGTGACGTCCGGGCTTTGCACCTGCTTGTTCTAGTTCGGCTACATGCCATGAATCGCCATCGTCGGCAGTTAGGTCAACGCGAACAATTTGATTGCCGCCTCCAGACCAAGCGTAGCCACGCACAGTAATATAACCATCCACAACTTTCACCTTCTCTCCGGCTATCGGTTGACAAATAGCCGATGTGACAGGCAAATTCTGGATGGCGGGCGATTTTGAGAAGTCCACTGTATCCCAATCAGTACTCGGACTGAAACCCTTGTAATCCTTCTGCTGCCAGTGTGAATCTGACTCGTGGTCTGAGATGATAACTCTGGCCAGCCATTTGACATTACGCGAGCCTACAACGCCTGGCACAATTGCTCGCAATGGATAGCCGTGATCCCGAGTGAGAGGCTTCCCGTTCATTTCATAAGCCAAAAGGACATCGCCGCGTTCATCCATTGCTTTGAATAGAGGAATGGACGCCGCATATGGTGTGGCTGTGGGATCCAAATCGTGGCCCTCCAAAATGACATGTTTGCCTTCGTCGTTCTGCACGCCCATTGCGTTTAATATATCACGGAGATACACACCAGACCACTCGGCATTGCCAACTGCTGCACTGCCCCATCTAAGGCCTCTTACTGGTTTTACCTTTCATGCGGAAGACAATTATAGAACATCGCTTTTAAAATATATCCTCAAATTACTCACTTCGTTCATGTCCGATCTCCTATTTCCGCCACACATCACCGTCGCCATCACCGTATGTTTAGGCAACTTTTTAATGTCACTCAAAGTGAACGTTTTAGTTTTGTTAGCGCCTTCGATTTCGATTTCCAATTCGTAAGTTTTTTCGTCTATAACAGGAACCGGCAAATGGTTACGAATATAAAAAAAATCACTGCAAAATCAAGTGGACACCCATTATTCGAATAAATGCCATTTAAATATTCCAAACAAAGCTTACTTCGGAGTCACAAAATTCTCCACCAAAACATCAAGCGGCGGCTCAGCGTTGAAAGGTTGAACTGCAGCCGGTTTCAAAATGGGATGTCGTTCAGGCTCATTGGCCCATGGTGAATCTAAATCTTTGGTTCCAATTTCATCTTCCGCTGTCAAATTACCTATTCGAAAGGATTCAAGCAGCTCTAAAATTTCTTTGGTGTTATGCTGCTGGTATGTGTGCCAGAACGGATCAATGGCCGATCCAGCACCAAGCATAATTTTGTCACTGCCAGGATGTTGCGGTATAAATTTGGTGATATCGTAAACACCAATTCCGTATGTTACCCAAATACCCTTCTCCCTTAAAGTGATCCAAAATATTAAAATATTTAAGCAAATCGATCTTATCAGTTTTATTTACTCACAATGTATTATGCTCACGAACCGTGGACATCCGATAGGTAGGAAGGTCGTTTCTCACTTCGCGATGGGCATTGGCTGTAAATGCGTTCCCATCGTCTTTAGTTGCATCTCTGCTAACACTGGCTTCAGAACATGTAACTTTCTCGTCTAGAAAATAAAGTGTACAATGAGAAATGCTTTAAAAATCAGGTACGAAACGAAAACATCTTACAATGCTCTTTCAACAAACATCATATGCTAGTGGAAGATTAGTCAAGCGACGAAAAATTCTACATGAACATTCATCAAGAAAAATACAAAAATAAATTTGACTTGACGGAAACCGATAAAAGACGCATAAAACCGTTTGCATTTTACGCAGTAAAAATCGATACATTTTCTTTAAATTGGTTCTTTCCGTATATATGCGTAAATATAATCAATACGCCTTGTGTTATATACAGCTATAACTAAACCTAACACCAAGGTGTCATGGATATCAGGATAAACTGAAGTCAGTGAAACGTTTGTACTCACCCAAATACTTAAACAAAGCGTATCCACCCGAGACGCCAACCGCTGCAAGCAAGCCATATGTCATACTTTTGAAGCTTTTGGTTCCACTTCCATCGGTTCCACTGTGAGCACTTTGAACATTTATTGCAACAACAGGTAGTGATTCCCGCGAGAGGAGAGCGCTTCCCGTTCGGGCCACTGTCAAGCGTTTTTGGAAAGTACTGTGGAGATAGAAGCACCAAAAGTTGGATAAATCTTATCATCATCACGGGCACCAACTATACCGGGCTCCATATGCTAACTTCCGCAACTGGAACATTGTTCAATGGAATTGGCTACGATGGGACGGCGCCTCTCGCCAAATACGCGCGCACCAGTTGCCTTGAACCGGCCTTGGAGGAGTGGACTAAGAGTGTTCTACAACGTGTGGCGGAACCGTCGCGACAACATAACACTACAAAAGCTCGCCAATTTGGTAATCTAAACGCAAATTGAATCGTCACAGTCACGGGTTATCAATAAACGATTTAAATTTCCACGCTCAGGCGTCTAGTCAGCCGGCTCCCGATTTGAAACTTATTCTTTCCACTCACTGGCATGCACTAACCATCCCCAAATCCGAAGCTTTGCTGGCGGCCACCAACCGAAAATTAGATTTGCTATCGAGCCGAGAAAGATTCCTTGTAGCTGTCGTATAAATGATTTACCTTGTCTTATCAAAAGATCGAATGTTTCTCGTAATTTTCCTATTACTTTGTATCGTTGTGTATTGAACTGTGGGCAAAAGCCAGAATTATAATTTACACAACTCGAGGCCTCCTTCATATTGGAAAGGCTAACAAATACGGAATGGAAATATTCAAAAATTTGGAAATGTCGGCGTTTTTAGACCGCATTATCACTGAGACGCCGGGGTTGGTATTGCAATAATTGCGCTAAAAAATTAAAGCAAGCCGTTAATTCAAATAATGCATAAATTAGATTGCACGCTTAAATAATTGATCTTACGTTTTATTTGTGTAGGGGGTTGCGCAATCAAAAGTATATCGAAAACTTGCTAGAGAAATAGGTAAATGTTGAGAGGATTAACATGGGTTTTATGTTACTAATGCTGGAAGCCAAATAGAACAATGATTCGTAGGACAGTTTTACAGCAACTCAACACAAAAAAAACATCTGGATTCTTAATTGTTTCAAAAATACAATAATTCTGGTTTTTCCAGTACCAGAATGGAAAATAAGCTCTCAAACCGAAGCATTTAGTCTTTCATTGCGGAATTTGTAAAGCTGCAGGCTTACCCCAAACAGTTGAAAGCTTATGTTGTAGTACTGCATCAAAAAAGTGAAGAAGAGAGATAATACAATTTTATTTCAATCCTTCGATTGAATGAAATAACTAAAAGTTCCCTTTTAGAGTATGAAATAACGAACAAGTCTCAAGTTCAAGAAATTTCAATTAAAGTCTTTTCATCGAAACACATGTCATTTGTAAACCTTACTTACTTAATCTAAATTAACATTAGGGCTCTTAAATATAATGCTAAATCGATCCTGCACGAGCGGATAAGAGTTAGTAACGTTGAAAATTATTTTGTTGCTGCTGAGTATTATTAAACATCATTTGTTGCTGAGATTGTTGGTGATGAAATTCCTGTGTCTGATTCATTTGGCCTTGCTGTTGTGGATGACCTGTCGGACCTGATAGCCTTACCCGTTTGCTGTTTGGCCCATCATGATGTTGAGTTGATTGTTGCTGATTTTGTTGCGGCATCTAAAAGAAAGCCTCATAGTCATTTCAGTATTTTGTCTTATCAGAAAGTCCTTACATTCTGTTGTTGATTTTGACGTTGTTTATTATCTGATTTGTCTTCCTGATCATCATCAGTCAAAAATTCCCTCTTCGGATATGGAATTGGGTAACCCGCGAAAACATCTTGTGTTGGCAACGGATCTTCTGTAAAATAAGGATCTTGCATCGCTTGTTCCGACGTTATTCGCTTATTTGGATCCATCAAAAGCAATTTCTGCAGCAGTAGAAAAGCCTTGCTGTCGGGTTTGATCTTGTGTCGATCCATGTACTTGGCTAGCGAACAATTAGCGTAACTGAAATTGATGTTAGGATCAAATAATTTTCAATTATTATATTTATAGAGAACACTGAAGACTAGTAACTTACTTGGCTCGCTTGAAGTCCTTAACTAAGGTGTGATGTTCCGGCATTTTCCTAATATCTTCCCAGTCCTTGTCTTGTGGGAACCCCATGACATTGAATATCCTATCTAACTGTTCCTGATGATACGGATTACTGGTTTTGATGTCTTCTTGTCGGCAATGGAATATCGGTTCAGAAGTCAGCAACTCCGCAAATATGCAACCGATCGCCCAAATATCTATTGCCTTGGTATAATGTCGTGCGCCTAGCAATAATTCTGGAGCACGATACCAGAATGTCACCACCACCGGATCTAAGTCTGCGAGCGGCTTCAAGGGAGCGTTGAATAACCGAGCGAAACCCATGTCTGCTATCTTCACGCGCCCTCTTTCGTTTCCATCACCCATGACGAGAATGTTTGCTGGTTTCTAAATTGTCATCATTTTTTAGTTCCATATAACTTAATTAAAAAACTGACTGAAGGTTACCAAATCTCTGTGCAGAACCCAGTTACTATGCAGGTAGTGAATGCCATCTAATATTTGGTATAATAAACTCTTCACCATTCCCTTCGACACGCTGACGGGCTTCTTCACAGCCTTCGCAGCACGATGGAATTTGATAATGTGCCACAAATCATGCTCCGCATAATCAATCAACAGGAAAACCTTTCGATCATTGTGCGACAGGAACACTCGGATCAGATTGATGACGTTGGGATGTTTGAGCTCTCGAAGCAACTGTAACGGTTCATATTAGCAGATCGATCTACACGTTTTAACCATAACTTACTGCGATTTCACGACAGGCCGACATGGACAATCCTGTCCCATCAATTTGTTTCAAGGCGTATTCCTTGTCGCCCCCTTCTTTTCGACGAGCCTTGTAGACGTGTCCATATGTTCCCCGACCAACTTTGCAACCTTCGTAAATAAAAAGATCTTCCACCTTGGTCCGCTCGCTTTGTGTTTTCATCTTAAAATCATAATCCATTCTGTTCCAGTTAGAAGTCAGTTAAAATCGTAGATAAATTTGTGCTTCCTGGAACTGGTAAACAAACTATAGCGATGACAGTTGACATTCGTACCGGGCAAACCATATGATTGGCGGTTTGAGGTACACCAACTTGAGAAATCGAAATGAGTATAGACAAAAAACATATTTTGAAACAGATTGCAAGTCAACTGCAGTTTGCGGTTTAACAGACAAAGCTTGAAAATCTCTGTTTTAGCCATTAATAAATTATATAGCTGTGACCTATAATAAACAATCATCACCGACTAAACTAATTCCCTTTTGGGTGCTATCTAATTCCAAACCGGCTGCTAATGCTAAGTTGATTGGCTGCAACGAGTATTTTGAGATGACAGCAGGTAATGAGAGATTCACGTAAAGAATCATGAGTCTATCAAAAACTACTTTGAAATGATGCAAATATGAGATTCAATAGCCATTTGATTTTTCTGATACTCTACCTTATCACGAATGTGTGTCGCCTCAGAAGGAAGGATAAAGAAAAAGCTCTACGCATTTCTGGACTCAAAATATTTGACAGACAGCAATTATGATTAATCCAGGAAAGGAGAAACAATTGTAGCGTCCGATGTTTGTATGCCAATGGAAGGCAGACAATAACATAAACACGATAAATGAAAATATATTTAGAAATAACAGACTTTGATGTATACCTTGAGTCATTTCTAGCATCGAAAAGAGTTATACCACGGGATTTGTCCATTTGCGAGAAGAAGCGAAACTACGTTCACCTAATGGCGGGTGACGTATTACACTATTTACATTGTAGATATCTTGAAATAAATTTCAAATCTTGAAAACAGCCCGTGTTACAAACACATTGGCGTCAGGCACGGTTGAGCTCGCTAAAATTTAGAAAAGGATCCTTTCCCTGCATTGTATTCTTCCAAAGCGTGTACTTTTAATCATGATATTAATAAATTCCCGTTTCTTTTGGTTCTTTTGGTGTATTCTCAACTTTATTCCTTCCCCTTTTATCTTGTCTTCGTTATGGTTGTGAAAATGTTTCGCTGCAACGTGAAGATTTCATCGAATCGGGCAATGATTCATTAACCCGTTCCATAATCCTACCGAATTACCTTACGTATGATGATTTCGCTCGCTCTAATAAAACGTTACTTGACACGGCTCAAGCGGCCATGATGTAGCGCTATTCGCCATGCAACTGAAGAAAACTAACCAAGTTGACGAGATATCAGTTCCAACACGAAAAGCTTAGCTGAGGCCGTACATCAGTAAGAGTTTCATTGAATCGATCCCTAACAGCTTCTGAGGCTTGAAATAATAATGCATTTTGAAACCAACGAGAACTCTGGAGCATTTTGTTAAGTTTTTCTTCCCCACAACTAATCAAAGCTCACAAACGAGCATAACTTGAATTTGTTGGAGCACCCTTACCAGCTTCGATAAATTAAAAATAAAGAATTTTACGGCTAACAAATGCATAGTAAATAGTCGCAGATATGTGAAAATGGGAAACATGCACAAGTTATTTAGACATCACAAGTTATTTTTCAAACCAATTTGTTGCGGTGTTTTTACTTGGGATATTTAGGTTTTAGTCTTTAGCTCTTATTTTATCTGATTATTTAATAAGTAGGTTAGAATGTCACTTTTGTCATTTTCGCAAGCCCCCCGTTTTGTGTATTGTAAGTGAAAAACAACTTTCCTGTGTATTATTTTATATTTTTTACTTTTTGAAAAATAAAATACTATAGTGTACATATTTTCTTACAGTTAACTATTAGAGCTTAATGAATAATCATTCACATATAATAATTACAATTAATATTTTTCTGCAAATTAAATTACAATAATTCGGCAATTACAGATATTCGGCAACAGCGAAGGGTTAGGTATATCGTTCTATTAATTATAATTGAAGGAGAAGATTCATTAAATATAATAACTTAGAAGTAGGTAGTTTGGAATTTAAATAATTCACAATGCAGCAAATACGATTTACTCAAAACAGATGGCCAATAAAAAGCGAATATTTGTCTACATTAGGGACTAACTACTTGAAATTGTAGAAGTTCGGCTGAGTATTGGTGGATTTTTGGAATTTTATAATAAAATTTAAAAAAAAAAGTTTGACAAGTAGTAATGATTGGTTTGCGGAAATTGATAATCCACGGAAGGTAGGTGTTGAATTTCTAATAATTTACATGGACGTTGGAGACCAAAAATTCATTTCTCTCAATTCCGAGGGCTTGGCTTTGAGAGGCTTTTGACTCGTATCTTGCAGTGTACTTGTCTTGCTTGCAATACTTGCTGAGTTGTTATTGTTTATTGCTTTATTGTAGGCGTCTTCCGCCTCCTCGTTCACAGAAGTTGTCGAAATCGCTTCACGCTGAACACCGAGCAACGACGACAAGAGCCATCCACTGTGATTAGAAAAAGGAATAATATATTAGGGGTTGTTTTCTTTTAAATTTTATGCTCTTACCGTGCCCCTTCCGTATTGCTTGCTGTTGAAAATGCAAAGCTACCAGTAAAGTAGGGGTTTGGCTGATATTTCCTCATTGATTTTGGTGAGCCGAGAGGGGATGCTGGAAGTGATTTTGAGCCGCGGCGCGTAGCCAAGTGACTTTTAGCAAACTGTTGTAATTCTGAATCGTCTGGACTTCGTGGAGTTGGAATCGGATCGCTGCTTTGCTGCTGTTGATCCTCTATCGTTTTTGTATGCAGTGGATTGTCGGCTTCGAAATCTGACTTCTCCAAGCTGCGAAATAAAACAAAATGTTAATCATCGATAGGAAGTTTTGGCTTTTAATTGAGATGGGTCGCGCAGAGCAAATTCCGATTATTCTTACTCAAATAAATATTTCAATGTGTTCAAAGTATCATGATTCAAACGAAAGATGATAAAAGCAATAAAAAATGAGTCGTTTGAGGTGTATGGAAATAACAAATAATAAAATGTAGTAACATGTAATGTAACAATAACATTAGTTCCCACTATCACTGCAAACGATTGATAACCCAGTTGCGTCACAATTGACCTACTTCATGCGGAAAAATTATTCTTTCGTCGACTCATTGAACACTTCACTATTATTAACAGCTAGCACCTTAAACGCAATTCCAATGCACCGCCGACAATCAATTTGTACTGATCCTGCCAAGAATGGCGGCAACTAGTCCCTCACTCATAAGCAGCATTAAGCTATTGCATTCGACCTTATCTATGTTAGAAATAATTGGATTGTCCATCTTATACTTACTTGGCCACAGTAAATCCACGAGCGGATAGCGATCGGCCGCTAACCATGAGTTGAGCAACCTTTACTATTGAACTTCCACATGCGGCGCTGGGACCCTTAAATCCGTCGTCGGTTCCGAACGGTTTCGGTGGATTTTTGACACCGTCAATAGGCGCTGTTATGGTTTCTGAAATGCAAAAATTTCAATCGGATGAGCACAATCACTTCACTCAGGTGCAAGCAAATTATTTTTAAAATATTACCAAAAACACTAACCACAAGCGATATCACCTAAACATTGGAGCAGAGCGAATGGTAATTTCAGATAAATTTAATTAAAAACTTTCCCAAGTCGATGAAATGAATGGTTGGGACTATGTAAGAGATGCGTGTTCGAGCTTCAACTTGTGTTTGCTTAGCAACCGCCGATCAGCAAATTTATAAATACGAAAACGAGCCCGTCGAGACGGTGCTAGATGGCACACGAAGCCACAGATCGGCTAACGACTGCGAAATCAAAGTTCCTCGTGACCACTTACACACGCAGATAGTCTGGAACTTCCACATCTAAATGAGCGTGAGTCAGATGTTGACATCACTTTTCTTACCTTTCGCTTGACTCCTATTCAATGGCTGAAAATTCCAAGATATCGGGCAATGTTGCCTATTCCGTTTTAGGCGTGTATGCATTATCCAGTTCCGCTTGTCGTGATGTCATTCAAGCTCATCTTTCACTTGGTTAACATTTTCTATGAACCACGCAACATGAGAGATACCAGAGTCAAGATAGATTGTCTATTGACGTCACAATGATGCCTGTTTGGAGGTGTGTATCGCGAACCGACCAATCACACACAAGTTCCATCCGTGTCAGACCTTGTGATGTTTTTGTTGACGGAAATATAGAAAACAAGTATGCGAACGGCAAAATGCTACGAGATATGCAAAACATTTTCAGAAGAAATAACGCGTGGCATCACGCGATAACAAGATTCAAAGCATAACGAAGATACTAGCAAAATTTCTACGTGAACTATTTTTGTTTACGCCCCAATTATTTATTCAATCTTTGTGTAAACTTCGTGTGATAATTGGGCTCGAATTTGTTTACCATATCCATGCTTAGGTGGTAAATTGCTCGTGGCATGATAAAATCTTTATTTGATGTAAATATTTTCAGTTATCAGAAACGACAATTTACTCAAATGAACTTTCTTGCCTCCGTTAAGTGTTTACGAGACATTTAACGATAATCGCAAATTGACAAGAATGTTCCAATGGCGACTTTTCCCCCTAAATACAATTGAGTGTGAACTCGGCTAAGGAGGTCTTTATCAAGCAAACAGAAGACTTTTTTCTACACCCGTGGGTTAAAAGTCATTTCTGAAATGTATTTTGAATAACAAGTGTAAGATAATAGAATTGTATTTTTTTGTACGTACAGAGCGCAATTCGAAATATATTGAATTGGTGCTAATCGAACAAAGAACTTTAAGAGGCGTGGCATAAATTATACTTCCGCAGTCATCTAAGAAAAGTGAAGCTGCATTGAATTTATATTTGTGTATCAAAGTTAATTGAAAACAATGCCTTCGAACGAGAGGATGCTTTTCGTTTCCTATTCGTTTGGCGTGTTGGCCCAGGAGTTAGGAACTAGGCTCATTGGTTGCGCCACCAATTATCATTTCATTACCATTTAAAGCGTGTCTATCTCTTTCCAGAGGATATTTGTCTGTTCCCGTTTTACTTTCTATGCTATACGCGGTTCCAGCTCTTGTTAGCACATCCGCTTTTTCATTTCCCTATATCCCTTCGCGTTGAAGCCACATTGATTTTGAATTTGCTCGGTTTGTTTAGGTTTGCACTAATTGTGAGACTACTCTATCATATGTATAATTATGATCAAGGAATGAAGGCAAACGAAAAAGCACAATCGGCGGTTAAGCGATTTCGAAAAAGTATTCATGGTTTATAGTTTAGGACTTGGTTGCAGAAAATTTACTTGCAGGGAATGTCTGGTCCTAAAAAGTTTGATTACTTTAATGACATATTTATATCTCATTTTCACTCAACGAATTTGAAAAAATCATATCTTTGTAGCTGTTATCGTTTAGCAGTTGCGCTCGACGCTAGGGCGAATGCATTCTTTTTCGCAATATAAATACGTGAATCTTAGGAAAATTTCCAGAGGAGTTTCCATCCCGACGTAGTCGCATCGGATAGATTCCCACTTACTTTAGCAAAGTCGGTTTGGATAACCATCTTTGTTAGATTGTATGTATATATGTATGTTTGTATGTATTCATTTATTTATCATTGATTAAAATCTTTCACTTGGGTAACATTCCACAGACGTGTTACTGATGGAGTAGAAAAACTTAAAAGCTTCCGCTATAAGGGAAAAGGAGAAATAGATAGGTGAAACTTTAAAAATGGTTAAGTGAAGTTTGTTGGTTGAACACTGAACGCAAAGATATCAAGGTAGAAATCAGAAAACAAGATGCTTATATGTATCATACTAAATTCGTTTTTCAAGACGGCATCAAAGGCTATACAGAAATCTGGGTGCACTTCAACTGAGTCGTTGGAATTGTCTGCTTTCAGAATTAATGTATGGTTTATTATATCTCGGTCAAGAAGTAATCAAATTGATAGAAATCCTAATTTTGATTATGCTATTTCCAAATTATGGATGAATTCTTGTTGCTTTAACGGTAATGACAAGTTGCGATGAAGTCATTATGTGCAAAGTTGAAAAAAAATTGAACTTTGGCATTTTCAAAGTTCATATAAATTCGTAAAATTGCCAAAATTAGAATTCAGGAATATTTTGCGGTGGAACTAGTTATTCAAAATAAGATTAATTCGTTTTTCGAACACATATTCCTTCTGGTTCTTATCAGATACCACTTTATGATTCAGGCGCATCGGTTGGCAATAGCAGCTTGGTAATTATTTTTCAATATCATTAATGTTCTCCGCTTGTATCAATCGATGCGTCGCGGACATAAAATGGCACCTGATGTGCATCGGTGGGGATTCTCGCCAAAAAACAAAACAAAACCAAAAATCGCCCTATTCCGTATACGTTTGATATTAAGTGAGACAAGATTACACTAGCATCTTGATTACATTTGCAAATGTTTTCTGTTTTTGTATTAACAATCCTTCAACGCTCCTTTATCGCCTAGAATAATTTCAAATGTTATTCAACGTGTGGGTGGGGTTTGTATATTGAACATAGGAATTTTTCGAAATCATAAACTGTACCAATTAAATTTATAAATGCATACCTTCCGATCATCTGGTGTATAAAAAAACAAAATACAAAACCAGTCGTGGATGAAAAGTTCTCAAGAAAATGCAATAATTTATACCCGTTTCTCCACTTGTTTGTCGGTTGTCGACTTACTAACCTTGCGAAACGGATCACCCTGGTTATATTGTGAATCTTCTTTGTTTGCTTTCATCCACATTTACTTCATGCGTGCAAAGTCATGGCCTCCAAGTTTGCTCTAAATATCGCGAGTGTTTATCAAGATTGCTAACAAATATGCTGGGAGAGTAGTTCACGTTTTCTGCTCAGGTTGTGAGATAGATCAGATTTTTAAATTAAAAGCATATAGCACCGAGACATGGCAATGCAAAAATAATTATTAACTATAACCAGTTTTCTTTGTTTTCTTGCTTTTATGTGCGCTAATGTTTCAAAAACAAAACATATGAGGGGAATTTCGAATTCAGTGTTATTTCCTTTTGTGAGTTTGAAAGTAGCCGCGGAAATCCAACCTTTCTTTATGTGAATTTATTGATGAGTGAATGTAACAATCAGAATTAATAATGCATACTGAAGGACAACCAACTTACTTGTTCAGTGTTCAATGTAAGAGAATGAATTAGATTTCAGTAATATCAAATATGCCTGCGAAATGCATGATGAAATTTTCGTAGAAATTGTAGCAGGTTTTCACCCTGACCTTTAATTTATAATATGTAGATAACAAAAATATTTAAGCGGTTGAAATTTTCCACATGTAGTTTAAAATTAAATCAATTTATATTTCCACAAATACGAGAAACAGCTTGTAATTCGGATTTAGCTTATAGTCTACACCCCAATGTGATTTGAATATTGAATTTTGTCAATGATGAACTATTATTTATGTTTTTATTATCACATGAATGCCCTTTGCATAAATTATTAGCTAAGCTATGAATGAAAAAGTCGCATTCTTAGAAATGCCTCTAGCGATACCTCAATGGAAGATGGTATAGAGTGTTTTCATGAGTGTTTAAGATATGTTTAAAAGTAGTTTAGATGGTTGGACAGTAGCAGCTCATCTGGAACTACAAGGTCGACCAGGTTGCACCAGCCATAAATTTAAATACAGTATTGTAGATTTTTTCCGACATATGGCTCATAATAATTGTATTCAGACAAAGTATATAAGTCAAATAGAAGATTTTGTTTACACTAATTCACGCAGGTCGACGTTGAATGCATAAATATTTCGCTGCAATGAAACTTCTTAGTTTGCTTTGCACTATTAGCAAATGTTAGTAATCGGCGTGAAATACTAATGGTAAATAAATAAAAAATACCATTATAGCACTCTGTTACTGCTCACAATCAATAATACTGACTTCCGATCAATTTCAGATCGAACAATAGACTAACGTGGGAATAAAGATTGCTGGGGGTTGTTGCGATTGAGATATCTTTATTTCAATAATATTGATGAGCGTTATCTATTCACCACTCATCGTTGACATCTACAATTTATCTTCTGTCCCTTTTCCCCAGTGGAATTTACGTCAAATTAAAATCAGTATGATATACTCTATATTAGGTTTTATTCCACGAGTATTTCTAATCGGAAAAATTAGAATTGTCTAAACACTAATAGAGTTTGTTAAAAAGCACTAATCTTGTTAATAAGCGTTATTGCTTTATCGCGATTGCATTTGTTCAATTTTGTCACCAGCCCTTTTAAATATCTGTATTTCTAACATACAAGAGTGTACAAGATTTCTCTGACCACTTATTTCTGGAAAGACGAGAATATTTTTTCGTTAAAGTCAGGTCAGGGTATGAGCAAAAGAACCTGATTACTTTACTACTGAAATATGACAGATTTCCCTAATGCATATAAAAACCCAAATAGTAAAGGTTGGTAATGATTTATTCTTTAAACAAAATTCTTGATAAATTATGCTCGTAATGAGCAACACAAGTTTTGCTGCTATTTTTGCTCAACCTTTTTACACTTCTTGCAAAGTTTCTATGTGAATTTCCACGGAATCACATCGAATGTGGTTGTTTAACTCGTCCAATGTCCATTGTTTGTTGATATAACCCTTTGACTTGAAGCATTAGGTAAGATTTTGAGCATGGAGTATTCTCAACTGAGAAGATTGCAAGCTAGATAAACTTAGTGGCCTTGGCGGGTAAGGAAATGCTATTGTTCGGGAAATAATTCAGGTACCGGAGTGTTTTCGCAAAAATTTCGGTACCTACTTCCTCGGTTCGTATGTCAACGTGCGAAATTTTGCTTAAGCCATGTGTAGTTGACACGATAGCTATGTTCTAATTAGGATATAAAGAACGTTACCAGCATATCTGTGTTGCGATGTATGTTCACCGCACTTTCAAAGAAGGTTCCGAAAATCCTCTACTCAGCAAATGCGTCCCTACCTATTACACGTGCTGCTTCTTGGGGTTTCTCCACAATCCGTAGGGAAAGCAAGTTGATAATGGCATTTTTAATAGTTTACAATACTTTCGAAGTATCGAGAGAATCTTATTTTTGCATACGCGGTTTATGGAGTGCGATGGACGATGTAAATCTAATTACATTTTAGTGGTTCTTCGAGTTTCGAGGTTTTTTCGCTTTCACATAACTCATAATCCACTCAGTCTGTTATATTTAACTCAAAACACGGATTTGTATTGATTTTTGTAACTGGTAGTCGACGTTAATTGCGCACGATTGAAGACAGGCTTCAATTGATTGAACTCTTCTTTAATCACAAATTCAAGAAGTACAACATGAATTTCAACAACTTTTCCACGTATAAATGTAAATGTAAATAGACCATTTATAGAAACTGGTCACTATTTTTAATCACTGAATCCAATTCCGTTTGAAAGGCTCTTTCAGACAATTGAGCTTTCTACGCAACTTGAAAAGTTTATGTTGATGGCCTTTCATGTTTTCAATTTTACAAAACTTTTCGAATTTGCATTTAAAACTCACCCCCATCTGATAAGATAGATTTTCCAGCCATAATGCTGCCTCTTTAATTTCTGTTATCGGAAAACTTGAACTTGAAAGAGGGAATAATCGTTTAATTACGACTGTTTCACATTCACTACCAACTTTCCGTATTTGAATTATAGTGTGCAATCCAATCAAGGCAAACGAAAGCATCGAGTGCAGTCACGTGACCTGCAGAGTTGTTTATGTGCAAGTAACCTATGAGTTACTCAAAACTTCCTTTTTTCGCTGTCTTGCACAACCGACAACTTTACTTTACAAACAACTATTTAAAATGCCATCGTCAAGTAGTTGGATTAGAAGGACTAGTAAATAAACGAGCTTAAATTAAATGAACCATTTCTAGTCATACTATAGGCAGGATGCCAATATTTTTCAACTTTAGTTTACTCACCAAATGTTAGACATAAATGCGAGATCAAAATAGAATATTCAGTGAAATTTTCAATCGCAAATCATGAAACTCTCTCTCACCTTTTAGATTTGCCCCATTGTCGCACATTACAACTCCACCTTCTGCACACACTTCTTATCGCACGCTAGTATTGCGCAACCATTTATTAGCAGAAGTAGCATTCGAACATTTGACGCCAAATAACTCGACAAACTTACAACGACCAAGAAATTTTTAAATCCAATCGTTTAAAATATTCATATCAGAACAGGTTGCTGGTCTCAATTAATATGTAGAAGTTAAGAGTGAATATATTTGCACTTCAGTTTAATCTAGAAAACTTTACAGCTAAGAATAATCAATTGCAACATCAGCATGCAGACGAACAGTCGTCTTTCCTTTGAAAGGAGACCGACATGCGCAAAAACCAAGTGATAAAGTAGGAGATAGCAATTGTATTTAAAACATGTATTAGATTTGCAAAAAAATGGTGTTTGAAGTGCATGCAACCTATTTTATTTGTTTAAAATCTGGCGACTTATTTATACAATGGGAACGTGTTATTGTTGGCCAAATATTGAAAAAAGTTAGTATCTCATATCGTCACTAGGTGGATGTTGGGAAAAGAACTTGCACCAACACGTGATGCATTGATTGATGCATTGATAAAAGTGGTAAGGGGATGGATTTTGTGTGGGGCGCAAGCGCATCATCATAAACGATTATTCATACGAAGAACCCAAACAAAAAAATCAATTGTTTATAAAATTAGGAAATTTATCCTACTTATTATTTATGTTTGATAATTTGAACTTGATGTTTTTCTTAATGATAAACCCTTTTTAGGCTTCGACCCGGAGCAGATATCACACATTTTCCTAGCTTCTTGCAGATGTTGCCCATAATAACCTGACACCTTAAACACAAGTGACATAATCTATAATCCCTTTAAAACCATAAAAGTGTAGTAAATGCTTACTGGTTAAATATTGAGAGGAAATCTGCAAATGCTCCAAACGTTGAGCCGTCAAATGATTTGCATTTTACTGAAATGGTTCTATGCGTGAGGAAAAATCTGTCCCAAATTTTGGAGTTGGCAGAGAAAGCTGGGACAAAACAAACTGACCGGATATGCAAAGTACATAGGTATAGTTTGAATGCATAGGTAACAATCTATGAAAAAAACTATCGAGGAAACTAGAAGCTAGAAAGTGAATTCTATGACCAGAATTATCGCGATGCTATCGATTTTTTCTTTGCAATTTTAACCTGATGTTTTACTCAAGAAAAATGAATGTCTGCCACACCATTTAGGCATCCCTGGAACAGTCGGGTGCACTGAGTAGCACGTCCACAGAATATTTGAATGCCATTTAAGAAGAATTTAAATGATAATACTGCCGAGGCATGCGTTATTAGGATGAATGCGGCCTTAATTTCAGAAACGAAACGACAAACTGCTTTTGCTCCACGACACGGGCAAACTGCATGATGAGATAATGAAGAAACTGTGAAATGGGAAAGTTTGTGTCATCAACTCTATCCGGAGACAACACTCTGTCCGATTCCTTTGTACCGGTCAACGATGCGTACCAAAATATCAAATATTGGATTTTTATTTTTCCAGGCGCTACAACACAACGTCGAAAAACTTCTCTTCGCAGTGTGCCACACCGAAAACCGGTTGAAGTATTCTAAAAATGGAACTGACCACTACTTGGAGGTTTATATGCCCTCTTCATGAGCGTTGGTCTATTTAAGTAAAAGCAAGGAACATTTATGGCCACCTATTTTGAAAATGTTTCGTTTCTCAGCCTTAAGTGGTTTTCAAACAGCCGACATTCAAATGGCTCTTTCTCGATTGAATACCATGACAGAAAGCATATTTCAGCTTTTATATCATTTGTTACATTTCTAGTTGTAAATAATGTACCACAACAATAAAATTTGTGTTTTGTTTATGCAAACAGTACTGAACATTTTCACTTACCTTTATTTTGTAGGAAGAGTTTACACGGTGCTGTATGTTTCGAATAGTCGACCGATTGTGGTTTTTGAGTAGGTGTTAAGGCCGGATTTGGAGCTTCTTTGTTAAGCATGTCATTTAAATGTTTAATTCCTGATTTGTTTTCATTTTGATCGGTCGGATAGCGAATGTAGAAGAATTCGTCGTGCGATGGTGGGGAGAACGGAATCCCATCAACATCTGGTCTGGAAATGAATGCAATAATACTCTGATAAGAAATTGATTTGTAATTTTCTGATTGATAAAATAGTGCAGTGAGTGTCGCTACCGCTATAAGAAATAGAAATAAAAAATGAAACGAACATGAACAAAAAAAAGTTAAGATCAGATATTTGACACCATGCAGCTTGTATTCAGTTATACTTTCATACTCGCGCGCAGATTAATCTTGTTCCATTCATGCATTCCTTTTCCGAGATACTCAACATTTAAAAACTTTTATTATCCGTACACAATATCTTGAGTTATGAATGCCAATAGTGGAATTACTAGAAGTATTCAGTTTTCACTTTGCAAAACAGACTTTTTTGAATCCAAAGACAATGTCTGCATTTATGGCGTTTGTTGACAATCATCAACAAGAGCGAAACTAACCAGACAACATTTCGCCACGGCAAAGTTTATTGCACGAATTATTGAAAATAAACATTCAACTTCAAATCAAATGCATAAAAACAACATTCGAATATTCCTCATATTACATCTAGAGTATTAAACTCTCACGTAGATATAATATTAATCTAAAAATAAGTACGACGAACGAGCAACAACCACTTTAAAATTGATGTTTCGTGTTCGGTGTTTCTATGGTGATAACAATTCAGACAAGCCGAAAATTAAAAAGAAATAATCGTTGACAGCGCTCAACTCAAGTCACGTGGTCAGTTTTTGGAATATCAGAATCTTTCTCTGTCCCCCATGCAAAGAGAATTGCGTCAACAAGTTTTTAGCGAAAACACAGAAGAAAAAAGAAAGATTTGTAAATTAGCTCGAGCTAAGAAAAACAACAAAGAAATTTCACTTTTCCAGGTAAAATTAAGCTTGTTATGTGGGAATATCGAAATATTTTCCGTAGAAAAATATTTCCAGGTTTCAAGCGGGAGCCGGATTTTAGTTGTACTTTAAAATTAAAATAATTTTGAAATTCGCCTAAAACCCCAAAGCAATTACAAACGTGATTTCAGACGATTGTAAAAACACGATAGCTTTACGAATTGTTAAGTGTTTTGTAATTGATTGATTTTCAAATGATGTTACTTTACCGCATATTTGAAGAAACTTTAATTAAGTCAAGTTTCTGATTCTGAATCCCGGCATTAACGCAATAACAAGCAAATAAAAATTATTTGCTAAGAAAATCGGGGGTTTTTTCAAAAGAGAAACAATAAGTTGTCGACTTCATAAATATTTGTGGCCACAAAGTTTTGTGTATTTAAATTATCAAAACTATACGGATCTTGAATGTCAGAGAAGCGTCGAGCATATTTTTTTGTATTTTCATATTGAAGACCATTTGTTAAAATAAACCTTGCACAAAATTATTTCTGGAAAAATAGCGCTGATACCAAACACCTCATTCGATCAACAATAAGTACAATTAATAGGTACGAGGCTCTCAAGAAATTTTAGAAGAATAACAAGCTATTTCTCGTTTCAATCTAATATATATCCTATATATATTACATATCCCGTAGCATACTAGCAACATCATTTGAATATTATTGTCTGAAAAACATTTTTATAATGGCAAATAGATGAAACCTATTTCAATTTCAAAACACAGTTAATTCCATTAAAACATGCTGCTTTATCAGAATTCATTCAAAACAAAAAATCATTTAAGCTTCCAAGCATTCAATGCTGAATTGCGAAAATAACAATACGTCACCAAAAAAGTAAACAGTCATAAATCATGCACTAATAATAACACATACACATGCATGCTACCATTAAAAAGTGGTTTTTAATACGTTAAGCACAGAAAAAAATATACTTTAAAAATCTATACTTACTTTTCGATTCTTGATCGCATCCATTGGGGGAGGCCAACACCCGACGAAATACTTTTCGGATCGGAAGACATTTTCGCTAATGCGAAATATAAAAAAAAAACACCGATGCAAGCACAAATATAATTTTACAGATATTTTATCTCTCACTTCAATTTGAAAAACTAAAAATAAGCTCCACTAGCAAACTGCAAACGATCTTATGTAAACAATAGTATTCGTTATTCGAAATGAATAAAGTGTGTTCTCACAATAGATGTTACAACCATTTTAAATTATTGATTCATTTGTCAAATTGGCTAGCGATTCCGACGGTATGAAAGACTCTTTTTCTATTTTCTTTGAGAGAATTCTCGCAGCTCGCAGAAAAAAAATTCGTGCAGTGCAAGTTAATTATTCGGCGAACATGAATTTGTTGATACTGAATGTCTCGTTACGTTGATGAATGATAGCGCAATATTTTCTATTTGTTGTTTAGTAAACGTTATAGATAAGATGTTGGAGAAATCTTATATTTACAGTATAGATGAAAACAAAACCGAGGAAATGTTGCAGAAAATTATAAATTTTTGCCGCTACAAGCAACTCAGGGTGAAGGTTTGCTTTCCTAAGAGTTTTTACTCAACTCAAACATCTGCAATGAAAAAAAGGATATGTTGATATTGTTTGCTAGATATCGAGAACTTCAACTACAAGTTAGAAACTAAATATACTACAGTTTACAAAAACAAAACAAAATTGTTTTAAAATTAAACAAAGTACTTTTCCGGAGGAACTAACGCAGATAGCAACGAGGCTGGAATGTCTCAAAAAGCATAAAATTATAAATAAGAAAATAACTGACACTGAAGAAGGGAGCAACTCACTCCCGAAATATATATTTGTTCAAAAATTAAAAAACATAGCATTTTTAAAATGGAAAAGCTACAAAAAAAAACAGGATCTAATCTAGAAGTGCTAAACACGGGACAACACACACAGTATAAAATTATACTTAAAAAAATTCCTTTATTTTACAAAAACTCGTCTTTCAAGAAATTTTAAAACGAATAAAGATTTTTGTTCGGATGCGTGATTTTTATCTCTCACAAATTTCATCCTTATTGCTCCATTTTAGTAAGTAAATATTCATTGAATTACTTTTCCTTGTCCTTGCATTATTTATGTTGATGTTTTTTGTCTTTTATCAACAATCTCTTTGGATTTCCATTTTGTTTGTCGGAACTATGTTTTCGAATGCGTCCTGGATAGTCTTCTTATTAATTAATTTTTGCATTTCGAGACTCTGGCGTCACTGATTGACTAATATATTTTTTCAACTTCTAAATCGAAGAAAAAAGTTGTTGGAATTTGAAATCGTAGTTGAAAAAGTTGTGTCAAATTGTATGCAATCTAACTTGATTGTCTATGATGAAACGATCCAGACAGCTAAGTGTCTTTTCATTGCGACTCAACAGCGCTGGAATCCGCCGATATTTTGTTAAAATAAACTTGGATGGAGTTTCCAGATGTCTGTAATAATATTTCGGAGCGATTTTTCGTTGTTCTTTGTACCTATTTTTTGTTTGCTAAAGACATGTTTCGGCGATTCGCCATGTTAACAGTTGCCGTTCTGCAACTATTTTCAATCGTCACACGCTGAATTATTTCTCTGAGAAACTCGATTCTTTGAAAAAACATTTTCAAATAAAACTGCCCTCTCGCTGTTTTTCTTCTTCTCCTTCATGCAACTCGACAGATTACCTAAAGCTACGACCGAACGCTTTCAAATTCTGCATGCATAATAATTTAGTAAAGAACGATACCTACAAGTTCAGACAGTAGACCAGTTTTTAAGGTACTTAGAGATACGCGCAATGGTGGCTTGAGTCAATTTCGTTCAAATGAACACTAAATTCATTCAATTGAAACTTTTCGTAACGCATAGTTGCAGTAGATGCTAATTTAGTAAGCATAATTGCTACGTCTATAAATTAATTCACTAATCTACGTCGCGGTTGAATTTTCTTATAAACAAAGACTATCACGATACAACTCCAAAAACTACTTCCCTATTTAATAGGCATAGAAACCAGCTGTCTACGCAACCTTGTCAGGGCGAACAACATAGGCTTGCATAATCCGTCTGCCATTAAAAGATTTACAAACACTATTTGCGTGGGCATCTTATCAAGTAATTGCTAATAGTCAAAACAAACAGGTCCGACAAAATGCTGTAAAATGTCCAAAATGGCATTTCTACTTCCGTGGGAAACCAATAAAAGAAATTACGCCGGATAAAACATCATTGCTGGTTTGATTTCTCATTTCATCTTGCTGCAAGTAAACCACATTTTCTTGTCGAGAAAAAACCACGTTACTTTCAAATTACGATGCTCCGACTATGACATAAACATCCACCACTTGCCCAGTGGATCCATTAAAACTAAACTCTTCTTGTATATTATCAACAAATGCAAACTCCAAAATTAACTTACCATAAACTTTAACGATTGCACTTGATTGCTTCTAACGTTTCTGATCATTTTTAAAATAGGTAATGTAGATAAAGTATCGACAATTAGCGATTTTGATATCCCGACACGATGAATAACGCAATACTACTGTCAAACCAAGCGAGCCACTTCACCACAAATTACAGGGTAACAAAATGGTGAATATAAAATCGGGAAAAATTTTCGTTTAAGACTCACTTCAAGTTGTTCCGTGCAAACAACGTCAAATGCATGTTTGCATATGCCAGCAAATATTCTTCGCAGAATAAATTTCTATAAAGGATAGGGAGGACAACTTAAAATGTTTGAATAGTTTATGTTGTTCTATTGAAAATCTGGAATTTCCGGCATGATGGAAAATAAAACAGCTTAAACGTATATAAGTGTTAAAAACTTAATTCAAACGAACCACGTCTGAAGTAATGAAACAGCAATTCTTTCGATTAGACTATTGAAAGCGACTTGTCTTTCAAATTGGTCGAAATTATTTATTTACCGAATACAATTTAGAAACTATGAAACTCAAGCAGAGTGTGGACTTCCAATTAATGCTTTCAAAATATTAAAGAACTAAAAATATTTCGATTACGTTACATAGCTTGAGAATTATTCTAAAGTCGAACATATTTTCTGTTTCGTACCGACATATTTTTACTTCTATTCAAAGCAGTAGAACACGTTTTGGCCGATAAAATTTTATAGCTCCTTATATTTATACATCCTTAAAAAAATTGAAAAATATACGATTATAATGATTATCTTTTAGGTACAACTTACCTGGAGTTTTAAATGCCATAGAAACAGGTTGTACCTAATTTACAATTGAACACCTTCGGTATTCAAACTATAAATGCACTATCAACAATTTTCTTATAAATTGTTCACATCGTTCAATGGTTTTATGAAAAAAGAAAAAAACTATGTTGTTGAATAAATTTTGTGCATTTTGTTAGGAAATCGTTGAAAATGGGAAAACATTACGACCCGCATTAATTTATGTGAACGTACTATGCGAAGTTGACTGTAACACAAGTTCGCTCAGTCAACTAGTTCTGCCAACTTAACGGGACGAAACACCCTGCGAATGATGTTTACAAATTTCTCGTTGATTGGTGAATTGTCAAAATTTTCCTTCGCCTGTTTCTTAAATCACTAATTTTCTTCCGCTAACCCAAAGTAGGCGGGCAACAATTAGCAGGCACTACAATGGACAAAGTCTTTGCTACATTTTAAACTTAACACCATGAAACTATTGTGCAACACAGTTCTCGTAAACCGTCAGTGTCCGCATTTGAAAAGTGCTTCAACAAAATCTACTTTGGCACTGGGATTTCATCCTCCAGGAAAAGAAAATGCCGAACTATTTATTATACATTTCACGGCAAAGAATAAAACTGGCGTTCGATATAAAGTCAAGGATAACCTAGAGAAAGTATTCACGAAATTTGTGAGGGATGGCAAGGCGACCATTGCGTTCAAGGTGCCCGAACACAATATCCTCATTACATGCGATCCCGTTCAATTGAAATGCTTCCTGAATGCATTAAAGCTAGGTTTAGAAAACAAACGAGAAATGAACAAAATTGGCATAGGAACGCTATCCGTAACAGCAATCCCCGCGCGCAGTATGGCTAGTGATAAATTAGTGATTCAAAGTCGCGCAGAATATCCTGTGAAAGGACTTCCGCGCAATCTGATTTATTTATCAGTAAGTAACTAGAATTTCAAGTCAATGAAGATTTACATATTTCTATGTGTTTCTTGACTTCAGATGGTTGGAATCGGTCGTGAGATATTGCCTCCTTCTTTACTTGAACTTTCCCGGTTGCGGGTGCTTAATTTATCGGAAAACAAGTTGAAAAAGATAGCTCGAGGGCTTGGACGATTACGACTCACCGAATTAACAGTCGCAAGTAACCAACTAGGAAATTGTTCGGACACGGATAAATGGGATTTTTTGCTGGGAAAAGAAATATGTGCAAGTCTTCAGACTCTTGATATGAGTAATAATAAGGTCGGAATTCTCAAAAGAAAACAGTCTTAATTTTTGATTCTTCTCAAAATTCCTATAAAGTCAATTGTATCTTTCAATATAAAATTAACTAAAGTGTTGACGGTCAATTCTAAAACCACTTCATTTGCAGATAACGGCATTTCCGTATAATATAGTTAAATTGCAAAACCTCATCTCGCTTAAGTTGGATAAAAATGACATCCGGAGACTACCTTTCTCCATAAGAAGACTGAAAACTCTCAGGTAAGCTAAATTTCCCATAAGAGACCTTGGTCCGTGGCAGTCATATAAAAAAGGCATTATTTCAGGCATCTAAGTATATCGGAAAACAATCTACAATCGCTTCCAGAGTCGCTCAATCATATGGCTTTGGAGAACTTAAACACTTGGGGCAACAAATTTTCGATAAGTAACGAAACGTCGGATTATGTTCGGAGGTCAAGTAGAAAAAGTCCCCCTTTGTGGGAATTGGCTGGACGCGTTGTCATATCCGAGAGGTGACTTATAAAATATAGTATTTAATGTTTTTTCACGATAAATGTTACCAAATTTGGCAGGCTCCCGATTTCTGCGTCATTGCTGCCATGGGAAATAGTTGACATACTATTGGAGGGACCAAAATGTATATGCGGTCGTTTGTCTTACACGGGAGAATTTCGAGAAAAGTCTGTTATAATGCGTTTTAACTATATTAAGAATTTGACATTCAGTCGAGAACATGTAATTTACGGTGATGTTATGTTATGTGAAAGCGAGAAATGTGCGCAAAGTTTGATACACTTTTGATGACAAAGGAGAATCGGTAAAATTACTTTGAATCTAATAACTGTTTACATGTCGTTTATTGTTGATTGCATTTTTGTATAAGCTGAACTAAAGGACAAGATAAAAAAATTCTGCCTGGTTTTTTTTTAAATTGTAAATGGTAGAAAAAAACGGTTTACGGTAGTAATTTCCCACCGAAACGAGGGTATTCTAGATACCGGTCTAATATTGTGAAACCGGCCTCATTATATAAAGAAAAGGAATTCGCAAAAATTTTGTGATCATGATAGCGGCGGAGTGGGGGTCTAAGGATGTTGGACGGCTATTGGAACAATCTCTTTGACCACACTATTCAATGTGTACGCATACTTTTCATAGATTTAAGTAAATGATGTAATAAAAGGTCTCAATTTTTGGTCACCGAATAAATTTTAAAATATATGTTCTGATATAATGCAGTTCACGAAACACTTAACGAAAGAATTCGCTCTCACATATTCTACGCATTTGTTTTTATTGCATCAATTTCCCTTTTATCAGACTGTGTTTTATTTCGAGTTTGTGATTGTATAGTCTACTTGAAACACGGCAAGTAGTCAGCAAAAATCAATCTGAACAATGGACGACTGTATCCTTGGCGATGTAACTATATTTGAACCTGCGCGCGATTTAGCTATTATCTAATAGCACTTATGTTGCCGCAATCCAAGCTATCTAACATGTCTATGGAAACACTAGCAGAGCGGTGCCGACAGGTGCATGGACGCACTACTTCTGCGGAATTTTCACTGCTAGCCACATTCTGGGAAGGTCTACCACAAATCAGTTGCGCTAGACTTTTTCGGCGAGTTGCATGTGCAAGCGCATTGAAGAACATTTTCGCTACCGCCGCTAACGTTCCATCACTTAGAGCTGAATGAATCTATTTGATTGCGAATAATGAAAACTGGGTTTGAAACTTATCGATGGTATAGCGACGTTTTGGGTGTGGTTGCCGAGCATAGGGATCATAAATCACTCAAATTTTCTCGTGGATCATGGATTTCCTTGCAAGACCTTTGGAATTCTGTGTTGTAATAAATATTTCGATGATAGATTTTCAAACAATACAAACCAAATTATCGCATTTATATTAACCAGCGCATGCATGATTTGCCATTGAATCTCCATCATAAGAAATATCTCTAAATGATTTATCCCATATTCTCGTTAAAAGTAACATGATAGAATCGCAGTTTGGTGGAAAAAACTGCCTTACAAAATACTGTATGATATTTTATTCTGCACTCATCCGATGACATTGGTATCACTGTCAAATGTATTTGCAGGGAGTAAAAAAGGTTAAGTCCATTATGTGGATAGAAAAACGTCAATAAAATATTATCACTACCACTAATAAGTTGGCAATAGTTGCAGAAGTGACTTGCTAAGTGTTTTTTTTTACCGGCTGAGCCCCGACTATAGCCTAAACAAACACTTAAATTGCTAAATACAGACGTGATAATGATTTAGCTGTTGAAATATTTGTTAGAGTAAAAATGAAGTTGTCAGGCGGAAGGAAGTAGCCACAGTGCAACAGCATGAACGAGTAAATCGTGATGGCGAGAATCCTTATCATCGAGCCATTCTACGGTGGCAGTCACAAACAACTTTTGGATACAATTCTCGAAGGTAACGACGGATTGCAGTTATGATGAATAATACGTGAATTTTAGTTCAATGAAGACACGTAAAAGATTTTACCCGGATTATGTCGTGATGCAGATTTTCAAAGAGGACGTTGTTAATGTTCTTAGTTTATTGTGAATACCGGCACCCCCCGATCAATACGTTAGTCCTGCTTAAGTAAATAAATCTATATCCTCACAAAACTTCCCGGTGAATTTAATTTACTGTCAATGTGGTAATTGACCCTATCATAAATTCCATTCCCAGAAAAAATGGCAAGCGAATTGATGTATACTAATTGGCCCTTTACGTGACCACTTATGTCCATACAGAATAAGCAATATGAAATATCAAGATATGGGGTTGTTGCACATTGGCGCTTAGTCATGAATGAAAACATTCCGAGCAAACATGCTCCTTATATTTTCCTCACAAATCGGGCTAAATTCTTTTATAATAAAAGAACAGATAATTGCTTTAATTTGTTTAGTTTAGCAATCATTTCTCCGGAGTTTTCACTTAGGCTCTACACCTGCCTGTGTCGACATCGTATGGACTGTTGCGTTGATTCCATATTAAAAAGGAATGTCAGATGATTTTTTCCTAAACCACGAATATTTCAATCTAAATTTATCAATTTTTCTTCCCCTTTTTTTGTTATTGTTGCAATGTTACAAGATATAATATTTCCATTCTCGAAAAGGACAAAAGTAAAGGGGCAGCATGGCGATAAAACACACCAAAGATGGCATACCGCTGTAATGCATCTATAGACAAAAGATAAGAGAAGGAATATCTAAAAGTCGCTCGGAACATTAACTGATCAGATAGGGAGCATCTCATAATTGATTGGATAGCAAAGTCGATTCTGATGCCGCTAGATTTAGCAATGTTGATAAAAAGTCATATTACTGTTCATATATTTCATATGTTTTTAATTTATCAAAAATTCGTCTAAAGAAAATCTAATTTATATGTGAACTTCACACGCAGTATACGATGTCGACTTAATTTTATATTATTGTTCACATGTTACAGGCATCAATCCCATTGATTATGAAGTATTTAGTCTTCCCGCCAAAAAGTGGCACTGGCGAGCTCGCACTAGTGCATTGTACTTCTCGCAAACCATTCCAACGGAGCATCAATACCAAATTTTATTTACCAGCTCTGTTTTGAATTTGGCAGAACTGTTAGGAGTGCGTCCGGATTTAGCAAAATGCAAAAAGATCGTTTACTTCCATGAAAACCAGCTTGTGTACCCAGTTCGCGATATTAAAGAGAGGGATTGTCAATATGGTCTGAACCAAATAATGACATGGTATGTAGTATACATTTATTAAATGTCTATGTAATATTCGAATGTACTTGCAGTTTATCAGCGGACGAAATAATTTTCAACTCGAATTTCAATCGGACATCGTTTCTCAATAATATCGTGCCATTCTTGAATATTCAGTCAGACTTCAAGTTGAAACATATTCGAGAGAAAATAGAACCAAAGTGTGAAGTTCTTTACTATCCGATAAAATTCCACCGAATGCCAAAACGTTTTCCAGACGATGAGGTAGATATGGACTCGCCGACATCGCTGCACCTAATCTGGCCGCACAGATGGGAACATGACAAGAACCCGCAATTATTGACTGAGGTCTTGTTAGAGTTAAATAAAAGACAATTAGATTTCAAGGCAACGATATGCGGTGAGAACTTTCAAGCTGTTCCTGAATGCTTCGAAGGTATCCGCGAGAAATTGGGACCAAAACTAGTCAATTTTGGATATTTACCACGTGAAGAATACTTTCGAGTACTTTTGTCGGGAGACATAGTTATATCAACTGCAGGCCATGAGTTCTTTGGGGTTTCGATGTAAGTATTTAATATACGCAGATTTATGTTACTGGAAATATTTGCAAGTTTGACGTTCTTCGCTGGGAATTCTTACTCATGTTTTGCATGCTCTTCAATAATAGTCTTCTGAATCGAAAAAACATCATCTACACGATTAAAGTAAATATTTATCGGTTTTATGCCAATTATTTTAGAATGCAGGCGTCACTTTAATTTATTCTTTTTCAAATTGTGCTCTTCTGTTACAGGCTCGAAGCTTCATATTGTGGATGTGTGCCAATCGCTCCAAATAAACTTGTCTATCCAGAAATATATCCAGCCGAAAATCTTTATAATACTTCTAATCAATTGATCAAAATGCTTTATAACTGGTGCCGAAATCCAGCACTCTTCAAAAAACATCGTGATAAATTCTTCGAATATTTCTCATTTGAGAAATTTTCAGCGCAATATCTAGTACCAAAATACTTGGAAAAATTGAAAGATTAGAAAATATTTCGTAAGTTTATTTTAGGCACGCAAAGGGCACGGAATACTTTAAATATTTATATTTGTATTTGATGTACGCAAAATTACAATATGTCGCTGAAAATCTCAAAATCTAATATTATTTGAAAACTCAATGTACGAGTATATGATATGTCGGGTCTAACAAATCATTATTATAACTTTGATGCTATTTAATTTTTAATTGTCATAAATACAACAATTCGTATCAATGTGATACATGAATCAAAATAAATTTGGTTAGTTGAAAATGTTTATTATATATTAGTTTTTTAGAATTTTTAGACCTGTTTACGTCCATATTGTTTCGATTGATTCGAAATTATATTCATCGACATAGTCCTGAGTCATGTGACATAACTTTGATTCATATTTAGTTTTGGAATCTTTTGGCCAAAGATCCAAGTGCTGACGTCAAAAAAGGGGAGAAGTTGCTGCAAGCAAAACTTAATGCTATCATACGAGCGGAGTGTTGTAAGGAAATGTAGTTTTCACCAAAAACCGCGTTAAAAAATAATCCACCTTCTATCAGATCATTGTGACTAATAAAAAGCGTTACATTAGCTGAACCATCGATATTTTAGGAATAGAAATCTAGAAATACTGACGTTTACAAAGACTTGAAAATAATTCGGTAAAGCACTGAAAAGTTTTGATTTTGTAGATATGTGTCTCTTCTTTTCTCAATATTCAAAACAAATAAAACCTACGCTCAGTATTTTATTTATGTTTTGCTATTTTACTCGACAAAAATAGTTTAATCCTAACAAAAGAGGACGAAATCGACACTAACGAACCTGGATTTACGATCGAGCGATTCTTTATAATTTCTATCAAGCATTTTTACTGTGATTGGTAACGTTCAACCACCTCATTCCTAGTGAAATCAATTTCGGTCGAAGTAGGCGAAAAACAATCCAAATCCGTTTTTCACAGCTGGATCCATTATTTTCGTGCCTTGCATCGTGTTCAGACGATATAGCTGGTTCTGTTTTTTTTTTACAGAACTTCAAGAAAAGATTTGGTGACCCTTCGCAGTCTATTTGCATTAAGATTCTGGTGCGAAGCAAGATTTCTGATCAGGTATTGAGATAAAACAATTGAGCATTTTTTCGCCAAAGATGAGTGGTAGCAGTAATAACTAAAGCAGTTATTTTTTACCCTGAAATATGTGTATTTACAAAATTCATTTTTAGTCAAAACTATGGATGATAGTGCGGAAGCCATTGCAAGTTCTGCTGCTACAGAAGCAACTTCTGCAGATCAAGTAACGGCAACACCCTCTCATAATGCAGCTGGCGGTGGTGGTAGAGGAAGTGGCGGTGGTGGTGGTAGAGGAAGTGGCGGTGGTGGCGAAGGTCCTCTGCCGCTTGGCCCGTTGGATGAGCTAGGAAGACAAGACGAAACAAGTAATGCTACGGAACCAGAGGGTTCAGAAACAACCCCAGCTTTCGCTCCACTAGCATTTGATCAGTCTTACGCGTGGATGCTACAGTTAATAGTTTTGGTAGCTGCAATGACTATGTTTTTCCCGTTCTTGCGAAATTTGATAGGAATCGTAAGTATGTTGTTTTTAAATATTTCTTTTATTGCCACTCTCAAGAATTCTTCGTTGATACCTGTGTAAGTTACCGGAATAAATAATTTAAAATGAAGGCTTCACTAATGTGTCCTTCCACTTCGTGTATCAGAAGCATTAATAAGCATTCTAAAATTGTGAACTAGTCGTAACTTCTATACTGAACCCCTGGCCAAGCAAAGGACGAATGAAGAACGGTAGTGAACAAAGTGCAATTTTTGGATTGTAAATTGTTTACAGTCACCAAACTGCTTTGATTAGGCTCTGAAATGAGTAAAATTTTTGATAGCGAGCTTCCATTGAACAATTTAGATTTTTACTATTTTCCGATCAGCTCACGAACGTAATGGAAGCACTAATATAAAAAAAACCACGGCAATAATTGTACCTTTTCGACAAGAGCTAGATATCCTTAAGTGTCAAGAATATTCTTTGATTTTCTCACTATACTTCTAGAAATCGAAGAAACGGCAAACTGTCAATTATAGTTCATATGAATTTGATGAGGATGAAGACTGCAACGACTCTGAGGAAAGTTTGAGGGCATGTTCCGACAATTAGACTTCCAATGCGGGATAACTGGTAAATTAGTATCGTCGTTTTATAAAAGTACAAAATCGCGGTTGAACGAAGGAGCTGAAAATTATTTTGTAAGACTGTTGCCAAGTAAATTTTGAATGTTTGTTTTTAGATTTCCAAGTTCGCGCATTGTTGGTTGCCTCATATTTCATGTAGGGTTAAAACAGTCATTTTTTTAGTTTGTTAATAAATATATATCAAATAAAATGTATTTATATTTATGCTTACATAATATATACGACTACAAACAGAATTGTGCTGTCTCGTAAAAGGATTTATTTTGTACTTTCAATTGAAAGTATGGGATTTGGCGATTCTGTCTTAGCTATCGGAGGTTAGAACTTGCTGGTTAGAGGTCTTTGGTTGCTGCCGTCTACTTTATTTTTTCATAAACATAAATTGGTAATTCTGAAAAACCTTTTCAATTTATTATTTCATTGTAATCTCGTGATTGGAACGCTGTTGCGAGCGAGAGAAGATGTCACGACTCGAATCACTTCGGTGTTCATCTAGATCAGCGTCTGCACTATGAAAATGTCAAAATTATACATCGTATGATCATGTTCCTCTGATGACTTTCACTCTAGATGCATTAATCAAAAGGCCAAAACTGTCGAAATGATCTGCAACTTAAGATGAAATCCTTGGGTTTCACAGCTTCACCTCATCCTATAGTGTCGAGTACATTAGCACTTGTTTCAGACGATTAAAATACAAAGAATTTCTTTATTTGGAATCGAATCGCTATGTTTATACTATGTATTATATATTAAGAGCTTTTTTTTCAATGAATTCCTCTTGAATTGTTTGTGATCTTTGCGAACTTTGCTATTGTATGCGAAAAAGTTGAATAAAAATCGAAACAAAAAGCTTAGTAATTGAATTTTATGTCTTACGGAGGCCGAGGCGTAATAAAACACTTCCAAACGCTGTGAATCTGTAGAATCTGCATCTTAATCGTTCCCCATATCAGCTTTCGAAATTGCAGTAATTCTATTTGATTGTGTGTTATAATCTCGTTATTAGCTGCAGCGAAAACGGCACCTAAATGTTGACGGTTAATGTCGTAGGAAGTTTTGATTGAATATCCTTGAAGCGTTTCTTAGCAATAAGTGTTGATAAGTGTGCTGTATTTTTACGTGTTAACTAATGTAGAATTTATGAGTTACTAAATTATTTAAATCACAGTTTTAATATTGTTTGTAATGTTCCAAGCGATCTGTGTAGAGTACTTTGGCCAAATGAGATTATACCATCTATTTTCTCAATCAATTTACTCCAGCATAAGATTAACTGCATCGTTACTAAATACTAAATTAAATTACTAAATGTGCAAAAGCATTAGCTTGAATTTCAGTTCGTAGTTTGTTCTGTTAGTTCAATGCGAGAACTGCATCACTATACGCATTTAATATAAATGTTACGGTGTATTTATACATAACATTTTCTTGGGCATTTGGCTTCAAAGTATATTTTTCCCAAAGAGATATTTGCAAGTGTAAACGAACTTCGGAAAGTTCGTTTTCCAAATGTTACCGAGTCGCATGTCTCAAACAACCGCAAATGGAACAAAATGTGTAGACATTATTGGAGAACTGTCAGATTTTCCACGAACGCGTTTGTTTTTCAAAGAGTGGAGAGACGTCGAGTGTTGTTAGGTCGAGTGTGGCGCCCAAGCGTCATTTATTGTTTATTAGCGGATTACGTACAAGCTCGCAAGAATTTCGGTACGCGCCTAAAACTGCTTACACGATTAAGATCCTATAACAAACACGGAAAAGTGTTTCAATGCTTAACGATAGTAATTGATGGTGCTGTTTCTGTGCTATACGCATATAACCTCAATTTTGGTGTTCTCGCTGGAGCTTAATTAAGTGACAAGTTGTTTAAGGATTAAATAATTGGCGTGTGAAGCTAGCAGGATGGAGGCAGAGTCTTTTGATGGTGGGTATGAAATAGAAAGTACGACAAGTGAAAGTTTGAGCCTACTACCGGCCACCAAGCTAGCGCAAGCCGACGAGCAAACAGAGCCTATGAGGCTGGCCGTAACCTCCGACGAAGATACAAGAGAGTCAGCCAAAACGTCGGATAAATTGAATCAACCATTGGAGGTTGCAGGTATTGAAGAAAAAACTGCGGATAGGAGGACGGTGCCGAGTGATGGTGCTGCAATGACAGACGGAGGTTCGCCAGCTAATGCTGCTGTCAAACGAAAACGAGTCGATCTGGATTGGTCGAGTGACGAGGAGGATTTCGCGGGTTTCGAAGATTGTAATGGCGATACGAGTGGTAAGTGTTTGGCGGTGTTTTTGAGAGTTTTATTGTACAGCATGTCCAAGCCTGAGTTCTCCCATACTCAGCTCTCCATTTGCATCTTGTCTCACTGAAAGCAGTGCAAACTATTGAATTATTTTGGGAAATGAAACAAGTTCAGGAAAAACTAACTTCCCATGCAATACAAGAGCGTGCTTAATGCACAAAATGTAATGCGATTGCAGTCTAGATCTGTTGAACTCGTTCAATTTTGTATACGGTTGCACATCTAGAATAAGATGATCGGTGCAAAATGTCTATGAATGTAACGGCGATTTGTATATAAGTTCAGCATTAATTGCATCCATTCTCAACCGGAAATTACCCTCCTTGATCCACAGACCTGTCTTGATTTTCAAATATTTCTCTTCTCAATTCTCAATTCAATATTGAATAATGTGGACTTCATACATTCTTTGAAAATCGAAACATATGTGTGTTGAACGGTTCGCCGTCCGTGGTACCTGGTCTTTATTTTCATGATTTTCGATATATTTTCGGAGAACATCTACAAATCATTCATTTTTATACGTTCTAATATCAATCGTTATGTTATGCCAACGTAACGATGTGATCTAACGTAATAGATGTTTTATATGTAATGCAATGAATATACATATTTGGGTATAATGTTAAGCTCCATCACGATTAGTTCAATCTTTATGCAGCATTTTAATTTATGTAGAAGATTCCTTGCGAACAATGTGTAGTTAAAATTCACCTTAACAACTTCTTTAGTAAAAAACAAAATTATGAATTACAATATGATTGGAAAATTATTTGTTTCTGTTAGTTAGAGTTAGATCTCTAACTATTCTCATGGATCTCTTTGAGTCTCGAAAAAAGACGATAGAGGCGAGTACATTCGATGAATGCAGCGAAGTGGCAGTGTTCTCTCTCTCAGGCAGGTTCAGTACACAATTCGATGCCTGTGTCCTCGTGATATTGGGTAGCGGGCGACATGCAATTCTTTCTCTTGATATCATTAAGCTTGTGAGGCATCCAGGGTTCCAATATTTGTAAATCCCATTGAGTGGAGACGACTGAGTGCAATGTCTTATGATGACAACTCATTTGTTCGGGAACTTCTTGATTGGTTTGGTGACTGTCTTTTTCCAAAAGTTTTTTGATTTATAATGTTGGTTGCGTCTCCGGCGCATTCCACTTTTAACTCCCAATATAATGAAAATTGAAATACTGAAAAGAAGAAACGATTATCACTGCACTGAACAATGTTGCATTGGTCCGAACACAAATAATATTGTATTGGTCCAAAGAAAAGGCAAAAAGTAATTTGATTTATATTGTTTGATGTGATGATTCCTTCTTGATAATTGTTTTGTTTGCAAGGAATAGAATTACATGATTAGCTACTAACGTATTGTTTATTCTAATTGCCAGAAAACTCCCATAAAAGGATAAAAGAGGAAATACAGTCTGAAAACGAACTAGAAAATGAAGTTGTAAAGCCTGATAACATGCGAATAGAGCAGGCCGTAAAATCTGAAATGGAGGAGCAAGGTGACGAGAATAAACCACCCGATACAATCTCCACGGACATTTGCGAGAAAATAGGTCTTGACGAAAAATCAGCCGGTTCAATTTCGAGTCATACAAAGCAGCGCTCCATTAAAGATTCAGTTTATAAAAAGCCATTCGCGTTGGGCTGGAAGCGAGAGTTAGTTTATCGTGCGATACCTGGTGTGAGTAAAGACAAGGGAGAAGTCTACTACATTACGCCCCTGGGGAAAAAAATTCGCACAAAAACTGACTTGCAGATGCATTTGTCTGGTGAGCTGCAATTAGAAAACTTTACTTTTGCTCGGGAACCGATTGGCATGAGTTCTGAAGAAGAAATGATTCGTGTGGCAAAGCCTACGGCAAGGACAACACCGGCAGAAACGCCACTAGGAAAGAGAATTCCAAAACCGAAGGCACCAAAAGGCGCCAGTCCACCTCCTCAAGGATGGACTCCAGCACGGGTATGTTGATCAGCTATTGTTTTGTACAAGAAACATAAATAGCGCTTTTAACTAAATTTCAGGCGGTAAAATCGTCTGCTGCGAGCTCACCTCGTCCAATACATTCAACCCGAGTCTCAGATGAAATAGAAGCCAAGCCACAGACTAATCCAAAATCTTCAAAAATGAGCAAACCGCAGAAAAAGTAAGTAGTTCTCGTTAAAATGAAATAAAAAATTACTTCCGCCCTCCCCAATTTTCCCTATTCTTTCCTGGACTAATCAGTTCCAACTAAAGCGAAAAAGTTTATTATTGGATTGGAGACGATTAGGTTGTAGATGGTTTGTTTAATTCTTATCCGCCTTTTTATTGATTGAACTGATCAGTTGTTTTATGAGAGTAGCGACAGCAAACGATATTTTTTGTGCATATTTCCTTTTCTACATTTGTGGTTTCAGAGGAGAGCCATGCTCCATAGAATGTGTATTAGCAATGGGAACAATACCTCAGCTGCAATGCACAAAATGTTTGTGTTTGTATCATCATGAATGCATTGCCGCTGATGCAAATGGGGGAAGTGCGGAGAATAGAGGCAGCTCGAAGGCAGGATCGGCTCGAAGCGAGGGAGGGTACATTTGCGAGGTAAGTGAATCATATTTTGTGAAAATAAATAAACGAACGCATTTAGATTATATGCTTCAATCTTAATATTTCCATTTCAAAATTATATATATTTCATAAAAATTCAAATCGTAAATGAATCCTTCATGGTTTTCCTGATAAAGCTATGCCGTTGATAAACTGTTCTAGCGAATGGCTTAAATTGATAGTGTTCTTAAGAATACATATATAATCACAACATAACACTTATAAGTTATGATGCAAGTGAAATAACGTCACATTTTACACTTTAGTATTGTAAAAACAAATCAACACCGCCGACACAGCCGAAACCCTCACAACATAGTCCTCCAAAAGGAAACCAGCATAATATAGGAAGTTTGTTGCGACGCGAGAGCGATAATGCGAAAGACGCAAACAAAACACAAATATCTTCTTCGTTGGTTGGTAACAAATCTACAAATAATGGGATGAAAACATCTGACAATCATACAATAGTTGATACAAATACTACGCTACCACAGTCGATAGCTGTTATAAAAGGACGAAAATATGTTGTGATTCGCAAGCCGAGCACTTCTCATCATGAAAACAACACAAAAGATGCAGCGAATGAGTGAGTAACAGTAAAGTGTTGGAATCCATCTTTTTTTTAAACTTTGAAAAAAGTTTAATGGGACTATATTATTCGGTTTTTTTTTAACCCTAGATGTGATTCGCTACATTGATTGTATTTGATTGATCACTTAAATTAGTTTTCAACCAAATTCTTATACATATATATTTTATTAGAATTGCGTGTTTGTGCCTCACCTGCAAATGCAAATTCTGATTTGGAAATTTACACTCTTAAAAGCAGCTCCACCAATTTGGGTTTAGAAGATTATTTAAAGGTGTTTGTGCAGATATGCTAGAATTTATATAATTAAATTGTGGGTTGTATAACATTTTTCATATCTGCCTATAAGTTTTAGAATGGATGGCAAATGTATATATTTATTGTGAAAGTTTCGCATACCATATACTAAATTCAGTTCATTGTGAATCGTTTCCATTCAAAAACATAAAATCCATCCTCCAGTATCCCAAGAATATGTTGCTCATATAAATACCGGCGGTAGATGGTCTATTATGAGCACTATTTTATAGTGGACGGAAAGATTAATTCCTTTTCAGGGATCTAATTCACCAATTAGCTAATACACAACATGACTCACGATGGCCTTAGCGGTGTCTTTTTTATTATTCCTTTGAACCTCGTCCTTGATGTTGCATAACTGGCACCTACACTGCTTTATTAGCTTGAGTTAAGCGCTTAAAGCGATGGCGTATACCAGGAAAATATTTGGAGCAATACCCTGATTCCCACTCCGTCTGATGTCCTTGAGCCGTTCTTTCTTGTCACCCATGAACTTAAAAATTAACTTAAATATCT
Organism: Stratiomys singularior; assembly: GCA_954870665.1. NCBI lineage: Eukaryota > Metazoa > Arthropoda > Insecta > Diptera > Stratiomyidae > Stratiomys > Stratiomys singularior. The sequence continues at coordinate 1,864,362 of OX940881.1, read as the reverse complement.
CGGCCTTTCGCATTTTGCCAAGAGGACCCAGTTGGCCCCTTTTGATATTAACTATGAAATTCAAAAGTACAAGACACGAATGAATTATGAAATGTTGTTTGTAAAATCATTTCCTACCAAATGTTACGCTGACACTTCAATCGACATAATTTGTTCCGCCCAAACTTCTGTCAGTTCCTATGTTGACTATGTTGACGTAAAAATTGTTTAGGGTTTCGATATAAAAAAATATTCCAAGCTAACAGATAATATTGCATTCTATAGCTGATTTTCACGACCATCTGACCCTTCAAACCCTTCAGATCCCTTCAAATCCTAATCCATAACCCGGTCCTTTCCACGGTTACTTACGTATTTTATCACGTTGTTAAAATGTTGAATGAATGGTTCTATCTTGTTTTGTTTATTTTCATCGTTTGTACTTTTCCAAAAGCGCTGAGGTCGTAATGATATTTGGAATCGCTTTCGGCTCATATAAGTAGATCAAAATGGCAAGTTCAAATACAGTAATGTACAACGGTTGGCAAATTTATGGATTCCTTATGTAAAATGGCTGAATTTTCCGCGATTAATGACCCCCCAGATAAAAAATCTGTATAATTTCCTTAGTATTATGATTAATCCTATTATTTCCGCAGCGCACGTATGTTGTGTTTTCATATTATATTTTGGCTGTATAATCAATAATGAATGACGAAGATTATACAGTCATTGATTGTTTAGTATACAGGCAAAGTGAGTCAGATCGTACGATTTGATGTGACGTTTTTTTTCGATTTCGTTTAATTTTTTCTGTACGGTTTTATCCATATCGTGGTATAACACTTCGCCTTCTCATGCCATATTCATTCCAATGCACATTGGTGCTACAGTGTAATGTGGGCTGGTTTACTTTTTTTTAAATGTGTCATATAGAAATAAATAGCCGTATATAAAATTATTTTATTTACTTATTTTACTAAAATTATCAATTATTTTGGTTGGGAGCCATTTGCAGGCGGGCCTTTGTGCGTTTTTTTCCTTTATTCGCCGGAGCTTGTTCACTCTTCAGTGAGCTCTCGAGAATGAGCTGAACCCGCAACGCGTCCAAAATCAAAAATCTGCACTTACCGCAAAATAAATATATACTGGCCTAAGGCAACAGATCAACAATTTGCTTGTTCTCGAGTCTTTCAACAGCATTTTATATGCAAACGAAATGACTATTGAAACTAGATCCCGATTATTTAATAAAATAAATTGAAAGCCAATATGTAGCCTAAATTTATTATAATTCATTTTTGATGTTTGTAATGTATTATTATTATAAAATTGATGTTTAAAATAGTAAGTTTATTCACATGCCTTGTTTCCTGTTTCGACTTTGAAGCTTTATGATATATTTGAGCGTAGAAAATGTGATGACGGGCCATAGTCCCCCCTATGTAATTGTTACCACCCTTTTTTTCACGGAAATAAAATGTTTTTAGATTTTACTGATAATAGATTAGAGGACGACCGCGTAGAAATCTGAAGTTAACCTGGGGCGTCAACCATTCGTAAATCTAGGAGAGCAGCATATTTAGTAGATCCGAATGATTTTAGAAATTATGCACGTAATTTTCAACGATATTTTGCTGCAATACATTATTCTCATCATTTTTATTTATCCCATTAAACTTCAACAAGTTATATGTTTAAGTTAAATTAAAATTTTGAATATTTCCTTACTCAAAAACTTCTTGACTTTTCAGGATCTACCAAATTCGATATGCGCTATATTGTTGGAATATTTGATTAGTTCAGTGCACATTTCTCAATCCTGCAAACACCAATGCTATTCCCTCTTTGTTTTTCTAATCCTATCTGAACCCAATTCGATGCTTTCAACATTACTGTCTTCTAACTAGAATTACAAAAAAAGTAAACTGCATTTTTGCGCCACGTTTAAATTTACAAATTTTATTTTTGGTTTCCGTCATGTGTGAATATTTGTTTTCTTTTAATTTAGGAATTATAGCGTAAATCAGTCGTCAGTTTCATTGACAACAGGCGATGATAATCAACTTCGAAAACGTGGAACTAGTGCAAGATCGTCTAAATCGTCGGCCGATAATATTCAAGTGATGGATTCAAGTCATCAAACAATGGACAGACGGCAACCGCCCGCTTTATCAGTACATTCGGATCATTTTGCAATGCATTTCTTCAACAATGTATCTATTGGCTATCAAATTTTGTTACAAACGTTCCAGTATTTGAAAGTTCAGGTGGGTAAACGTTGATTTTCCTTCCATTTTCGTTTGTTTTTAAATTTTTGTTGTGAGAAACGAGCAATGCAATGTTTTACGGATAACTGGAAAAACTTTGTGAGTTGCATGTTGAATTTTGGCTCCTACTGCAATCGCCTTTATTTTCCGCCTCACTCCTGTTTGCCGTGTTTCAATTCGGCAGTGTATCATCGATGATTGCGATCCAACTCAAAAATGCATCCAGTCACCGACGCTCCCAATGACCCAATCTAAGCATTTAAGTTTCGCAGTTCAAGTTCCTTAGGAAAAATCTCTTTATATATTTTACAATTGGAGTATATGCAGGAGTAGACACTGCTAAAGTAGTATCAGTTGCAAGTGACAACTAATTGGTCTGAAGCAAATAATAACATTAATAAACATGACAGTAATCGATGCTTAGCATGCTGCCGAATTCACATAGAATGTTCACTTTATAAATTATAACAACTTAAAGTCGCTGAAATTAAACTTTATTAGTTAATAATTGCTATAATCATCGCATTTTACAGTTAAAGTTGGCTTCAATTTCACCAAACTCAATGTGCAATTATAAAAAAATTGATAAAACTTTCAATTTCATCTCAACAAATTTAGAAAAAATTATTAATTTTAATATTGCGCTTGATAACATAACCAATTCTATTTTTTATGTTTTCAGGAACTTCTCCGTGCTGCCTGTGTTTGCAGAGTATGGAACGTCGCTGCTAATCACCGTTCGCTTTGGCGTACGGTCCGTATGAAAAATTCGCAAGTAAATAACTGGACAGGACTGACAGCAGCGCTTAAGCGTAATGGAACACGCCATTTGGACCTACGTAAAATGATATCGAGTACGAATAGTGAGGAGATGTGGCAAAGCTTTTCAAACAATATCAAAGAAGTTGAATCGCTTGAAATTATTGATTTATGTCGTTGTTCATCTCAAATAGTCGAAGGATTATTCGTTTCGAATCCGAAGCTGAAAGTAATTAATGCGGTCGCGATTAAAGACGATACTATTAGTTTGGAAAATGTGGATCGATTAGAAAGTTTGGAAGAGCTCCGACTAAAATCGATCGAAGGCTTTTCGCTAGAAAGTGATTTGTTCGGTTTGAAGAACTTGAAAAATCTTAGACATTTGTCGTTAACATCAGTCCGCGGATTAGGGACTAAGGAAATTACAGTTTTGGGCGAGCTGACTAAGTTAGAATCACTCGATTTGGGTGAGTGCAGTGACTTAGGATCGGCATTTGCAACTGAAGTGCTCGGCAATCTGATGAACTTGACAAGACTAAGACTGGAAAAGGGTCAGGAGAATTGTTGTACTCTGGAAATCTTAGAGGCTGTGTCACAACTCGAACATTTGCAACAATTAGAGCTCGTGAACTTCGATATCAAAACAGGTTTCGATGAGCAACTCTCCAAGTGCAAATATTTGAAACGACTTCTGCTTATTCCAACCTACATATCGCAATCGGCGACGACAAACAACATAGTCCTTAGTGCAGTGCTTAACTTATCTGAGACGCTGCAATTGCTAACATGGGTGGTCACGTTAGAACTTTTGCGTGTTACCGCTCTGTACGTGGATCAATGCGATAACAAGAAAAAAGACAAAAAATTTTTCGACGAAAGCATCCCTGTACTGAAACCAGTACCAGGCATTATCGATGATATGGATAAAGCACAGAAAACTGCCTCGGACGTGCCCCAAGTAGAAATCTTACCACTGGTACGAGTGGAAGAAATTCTGATTGCTGGCATGCCTGAAACTAAGTTTAAAATATTGAAGGTCCCCTACCACGCTACGTGGCGGCAAAATCTAGTTGACATTTGATAGCTAAAAACTCGCTTGTATAAAATATCTTAAAAGTTTGATAAAAAGCTAGAAATCTTCACTTAAAGTATAATTTGCAAGTATTTTTCGACTTGGACACAAAGTGACTTTGCAAAGTGTCGTGTGTCTTAAATGCAATGAAAATGAATCCACTAAATTCACGTAGTCCCCTTACTAGCGCAGTACAAAATCTAGTAAAGTAAAACAAAGTGGGTCTGGTCTGGTCTGCTACAGACTTAATTCTGTAATTCGATACATAAATGCATAGTTAAGATCATTAAAATGTGAAGACGTTCGCAACAAATCATTTCAACGCCTTACAATTCACTTATTGATGTGTGTTAACGGCAACAATTACATCTGAGAACGGGAATGTGACAAAAAAATTGGCTACTATAGCCAGTCATTTGAAATCTATGTAGATTTAGTGCTCATTAAGATTAGTTTTAATTCTTGTTTAATTAATATCTACGAATATTTTAGAAAAATATGATCCAATTGGAGATAAAAATATTGATACAATTAGTTTGAAAGATTGTTTTGAATGTGTTTGCGTGGTTGGGTAGAATTATTTTCATTGGAAGGCAATGTTTGTTGGAGAAATTTGTTCATAAAATTTGTGTATATCAAAAATTTAAGTTCAATCTCGAAGTCTTTTCAACACCACTTTCGAAAAAGTTACATTTACATTTTTATTTTTCGGATTAGTAGATCTTTCCAAATAAATATAGTTGAACAGTTTTCGAATTAGATCATCTCATATAACCTTAATCCGTTGTCCTCAATGTTCGCTGATTCTTCTTTTTCTTGTAAGATGCGCTGAATCTCAAATTATACCTCAATCGTGAATAATACGTGAAAGTGATTAATAGTTAATACAGACAATGTATCAACTACGACTCACGCTCTTCCTTTTCCTGCCTAAGAAAAGTTACAAAGAATAACACATGACATGACTGCGGATTTGTCAATCACACGTCGCGCTTCCTGAACTTAATACTCACGTGACAGACCGAGCGCCCAACTTGGTCGAAGCTAAAGTTGAGACAAAATAGGATTGCGAGTTATCAACGCCTCGGCATCATCGGAACATGTAATGTGGGTGCAATATGAAATACACACTCCGCCGAGTTGATCACAAAGTCAGGTAGGTTACAATGAAGAAAGTGAGGGGGCATTAACGAGAAAGAACAGAGACATACCCTCGCCAGCTACTACCATGTGTTTCCATGAATTGGCACAATGTTAGTTCGCGAGCAATGCAGGATCTACAGGGAATATTCGGCGTAAATTTGCCGCTGTTGAACTACCAATTTGTCCACGCTTTTTGCAAGTCAAAGAGTGTGTACGGAGAAATAGGCGTTATTTAAATGTAACGTTTATGCAGCAAAATCAGGAATCGTATCGTTAATTTTAAAATAACATAATTTTCATTACGCGATTTTGGAATTGTTGTTGGTTTCTGAAATTTGATTTACAGAAGTATTCGCCCATATACTCATGAGTTGCAGAGTTGCTTTTGTAACAAGAGCTACGGCTTCTTGCTTTATTGTGGAATCAAAAATAAAAAAACACTGCAGATGAGAGTGAACAAATCACAAGCAATTGTTTGCGGTTGTACATGACAAAGTTGTCATTTTTATACTGTAGGTTGCTATCCGCTTAAGCTTGCCATGCGAGCTGCGTTGCAGTTGACTCGGCTACATGCTTTGCTATATTTGCGAAGATAACCCAATTCGATCAGTACTTTTTCATTTGGGATTAGTGATTCCGTTTCCTCTCTGCGAACTGTTGGCTTAAGCGCATCCCCTGAGAAGAACGTGCGTCCTTTTAAGTTGTAGTACACGCAAGAAATTGCTTCTTTGGCCTATCCCTTTTCAATGGGACAATAACTCGATTGACGATTCATGTCACAAAGTGGCATTCCTTTCTGCTGATATAATCAGTTGTCTGGTATCAAGTTGAAATCAGTGGCGATTGGAGCTTTTCGAGGTATTCGCTTCCTTTGGACTAAACTCGCTGCAAATTTCACTCTAAATTCATTGCAAACATTTTAATGCTTACTTTATTTATTATTATTACTTTATTAGAACGCGACGATCTCCCACTCCCGCAAATTCTAATACAGACCTGAGACGTAAGATGAAGCTTAAAGAACTTTAAACAGACGAAAATAAAACGATCTCAGATCCTTATCGGCATAAAGGGCTTATGATAAAAACGATATTTTCCCTAACACTAATATTTCTAATCTCTAAATCCCTTGGGCAATTCACATCTCTATCTACGACTGATTTTTAAAATTTGAATTGAAAAATGAATTATTAAAATTTATCATAAATCTATTAGCGCAGAATGTATGACTGATTAAATTCAAGTAAATATGGTGCCCTAGTACATAGTTAAATTCAACAAAAAATATCGTGGTGCAATTCGCACGCATTATATCGGAAAAGCAATAAATTGTGGATTCGAATCAAGTTTTCTATGGGCTGTTATTATTTTGCTTGAGATATTCGCCGTCAAACTAACAGTGATGTTTAGAGCCACTGAGAAACATAAGAAGTTGGTGGTTGGCGGGTGATATCGTTGGAACGCACTCACCTGGACCGCATCGCACGCACCTATCCATCCAAGTTGCTACAAGAAATATGCGAACCGCGACCGCGACTTCGTCACCTGGCTGTTACTGCTATGGCCCCATCTCCCGTAAGTGGCTGATTGCGAGTACGCCACATGGGGAGTACGCGGCTTCGCTTTAAACCTAGCCCAACGCCAGAGACAGTTACTCCGGTGCAGTAGTCACGAACGGAACGACCTAACGAACGATTCGGGTGAACGTGAAGCAAGTGCTGACTGGTGAACTTTCTGGTATCGCTGATCTGGTCAAGTCTAAGATCTCACTCGTCTTCTCGTCTTGTTCCAGTGGTGCAAGCAGCGCTTGCATCCATACGAAGAAAGTGCAGCCTCTCGCGTGCCTTTTGTGATTGTGCAAAGATCGAACGGTTGCAGCGCGGGTTTTCTCGCTGGCAAGTTCGCGATTCCTGATCGCTTTGTGGACGCGCGTTTTTGTTCTGCAAAAAGTGAAAAGTTCGCTGCAGGCGAAACGGATTAACAACCGTAACCCGTTCGCTAGTGACTTGTCGCGAGATAACTTGGATTGCTTTTTTAGGAAGCCTGCGAGAGCTGTTGGATTCCACCATTCCGGAAGAAACGAAAATGCGGCAGATTGGCGGAGAGGTTCGTTTTTGAATTCGATTCTTTGTTAAAGATTCATCGGTTCATGCTTAGAAGAACACAAAATGGAGTGTGGCCAATGTTGCTGTCCATCTTATCAGTTGCATGTCGTTTTGTGATGAGGATGTTGCATGCTCTTCTGCATATAATAAACATCTGTAGACAAATAACGGCATTTGGTTGGATGCTCTTGCATTCAAGTGTGAGGACATTCGAATTCTCTTGTAACACGTATGTAGTACACCGCAGCGAAATTTGTTCCCCGCAGCTCTGCGGGTCGTGTGAAAGGTTGACGCGGGAAGCCAACCGTGAATGCATCCGTAAAGCTTCAGTTTCTGGTATCCGCTGGTGCACATACACTTCGCGTTACCTTTGTGTGTCTCTCGCTTATTTGACCAGTTGCGCGTATTTATTACACCCTCCGGAACATACGCAGAACTTACGAGGGTTGGCTTCCTATGCTATTGAAGCGCTGTTGATGGTCGGGTTGGCGACAATGCACCCAGCCCATGGGTGAGAGTGTTGTTCGGGTGCGTGAACAGATGGTCACTTGGTCGGTTTCTTTGGGACCGTGCTACTCTGTTGGTCAAGGTAAAAGAATCTGCGCATATCGTCTTTCCGACTTTCTCTTCTGTTGTTGCGCGCCCGTTTAAATGTTGGGACGTCCGACGAATTTGTAGACCGGTTCTGTAGAGCGTAACGCTAAGTGAAATGTTTCCGGTGTCGTAGGTTCGCGGCTCGGATGCTTGGCGTGTGTTCCGCCTCTGCAATTCTATTTCTCGCAACTCAACTGACTAAACTCTTGAGTCGTGCGAATTCGAAGGTTTTTGTTACGTGGAGTTCAAACTCATTTCTGCACTCGGATGAGACTGGAGCCCCTAGATATGCTCGAAATTAGATCAATTTGGCAGCTATACACTGTGCCTCGAAAGTATGTCGTCGATCGAGTGTTCAAACGAGAATATATTTGGATATGGGATAATTTTGCTTTTGTGTTTGTTGGAGCCTTTTACTTCCATAACATTTGGACAAATTAAGTTGTGCTTTTCGGAATGAGTAATCACTAATTGTTTGTGCCTTCAAGCGAAAGCCATTAATATTTTGTCTCAAATTTCGCGGACACCGTGATGATGAGAAGACAATTACGTTTACTTTACATAGCATAAGACCATAAATAAATCATTCAAACTTTATGTTTGATTTAAAGATCAATGGAAAGAACGAAAATCAGCAACTGAGCCATATAATATAATCTCGGAATGTAAGGGTTAATATTTACGCGGAGGCTTTCATTTGAAGGATCGTTACGACGTGAATGTTCTTTTAGTTTATATTTTCAGAATTGTTATTTGATATTTAATTCTAATTTATAAGAATTCATACCATTCAGAATTCAAGAGAATTTATTAAATGAAAATTTCGAGTTCGTTGCATATTATAAAAGTTTAAAAAACTTTAATAATTACCAGCTGTTTTGATTCTCAAACGAATCGACAGTGAACGTAATGTGTGAGATGTACCATTGGTTGTGCCACTAAGCGAGATTATTTTCTTTTCTTTTGTTATGATCCTTCTGTTGTCCACAAAGTGTGCAGCTCCTGGCCACTTGATAAGATACTTGCTTTTCGGTGAATTTTTTAACTGGATATACTTTAAACATTAAATGATTCTGACTTTTCCGATTAAAACTAACAGTGTATGGTATAGTTTTTAAACGAACCTTTTTGCCGTTGTACCATCCCAACATTTTGGCGAAGGAAGCAATTGTATAAAAATAACATACGTTGACAAATTTTGCGGACGTTACGTTACAATATTGAACGTGGGCAATATTGAATAACGTGCGATTTGATTTGAAAATTAACCTATGACAAAAAACATAATAAACAAAAGCGAGGAGAAGCTCACCAAGTAATACCTGAGGTGGAATATTATATAAGCGCTACGAAATATTTTTGTGCAGTTTCGAGAATACAATACCTTTTTTGTACCTTTTTTTTTTAAAACCGTGAACCATTTGCTGTTGTTATTTAATTGAGGTTCTTTGTGTGTTGAGTATAAGTTATTATGTTCTTGTTGTGTTATCTAAAGCCGCTACAATTCCCATATATACGTGCAATGAATGCAAGAAAAAATTTTATAAATTTTTAATACCGGCAATTTTTATTTAGACATGATTCAGCATCGCATTCCGGAATGCATATGCCTTAGCTACCAAATAAATTTCGTTGCTATTAAATTAGACTGGATCTGATATAATTTTATCATGAATTATTTGAAAAGTGTTATAAACATTTTAAATGTGTTTGAAATGTTTTTATTAATCATTTGAAATGGGATCGTATTAGAAACAACTTCCCAGCATATTAACTTACCACTAATGATATATGTATGTATATATGAAATGGATTTTGCAATGTCCAACCCTTATCCAAACAAGTTATAAGGTAAAATGCCTTTTATTAATAGACATATCTTTTGTAAGCTAACTTATAAGAATGTTCATATTTATCAACAAAGAAATGTTTAATAACTTCAGTAGAACTATGCCATAATAAACAAACTCCATCATTGATTGATTTTAGAGGATAACGTGAAGGCACTGAATGAATCAATCACTTTTTATTGATGTTTTAAACAATATCTTGTTGATTGCTGTAGGATTTCATTGTTGTTAAAATGTCTCGAAAAAATAGGGCCACATAGGCTTAACTGATACGAATCGCTTTTTAAAGCCTCGTAAACTGATGAATATCGCTAAAAACTAACAACTATCTCCTTCTTCAAGGACGGTAAAAGCTTAAAACATTTACGCTGCGCAAATCCACAAAAAACATCGCTCTGAAAATCAATGCGATGTCTATTGCATTGTAATTATTCAAATGGATACCATAAAGCTTTCAATTTTTATATGAAAGCAGATTAATGATCCTGAAGATTTTTCCAACCGACTCTGTTACCTTTCACTCATCGAATTTCCGCTTCTATTACATTAAAGTTGTTGCGAAATTATTTCTTTCCAGACGATCCGTACCAAATCAATTGCAAATGGTGGCTCATCATTATTGAATTGTTAATTAAAGCAAAAATGAAAAGTCATAATGGCCGCACAAGATTACAAAGAAGAAAAATTTATTGATCATTCATCTCAACAAACTGGTGTCGACTCAATAATTATTCAGAGAAACTGTTGGATGCAGTCGAGTGCTGTTTATTTTGAGAATGAAGGAGCCGTTTTCTGATTTCGTTTATTTGTTGTCTTCCACGAAAAGAAATTTTTAGCAAAAATAGAGTAATGAGGACGGACGACTCGGGACAAGTTGAAAGATTGCCTAGCTCCAATCTTGTCGACGTCCCGTCCGACATTCATCGGCATCAAGTGTAATTAGTTGTCCGTAACGACTTTTCTAGCACTTTGATTTGGTCCAAATTAATTCAACAAGAATTCCGCTCATTGTAATAATTTCAGTTTTCATTCAAGAGAGAAAGTTTCCCGCGCACACTTGATGCACGTTTGCGTTTTCGATTCATTAAAACGGTAGACTCCGGTTTGGGCGCATTTAGTGCTGCTCGAATGACTCCACCAGCGAGGCCGATCCGCGTGGCCCGCTTTTCTCAAGATCACTAGAAGGTGCTGCTTCCCGCGGAGCCAAAGCTTCAGCCTCAGGAGCGAGCGATACTGATCTGCTGGTGTACCGTCATTTCATTTTCACATAGTGTGTTGTCAGATTGAGATTAAACTCTTTAAAATTCGCTGTTACACCTTTTGAATTTCGACACAGAGTCCGTTACAATGCATGACGAAAGGTAACTAAGATTACGATGTTCAGCTATTCGACATTTTCGCTGCTACTCCTGCCTGGTCTGGAGCCATTGAACATTTTGGTCCAGCCTCCACCTAATCCATTCGTATCACGCGAGCCATTCTTTTGTTCATTCCCGTTTCATGTTGCGATTAGATCAACTGTGAAATCGCGTGTAAGAACTGCAATACCAACCACAAACGCAACGGTCGCCGATTTAAACGCGCTCAATGGCGCAAAAGTTTGCGATGTTTGCGGTTCGCTTTCATTTGCCAACGTTTGTTTGATTGCCTTCAATTGATAATGTGTCCAGTGGAAAATGAAAATAAAAGAAAACAACAAATTATCAGTAAAGTGTTCGGCATGAAGAAGAAGCCGCCGATAAGGCAGATTTTTTAACAAACTTCGAACAGCGATTGCCGGTGATGACATTCCTTTGGTTGATTTTTCACCGTGTATGGGCAACGGAATTTCGAAACGAGGGCTATTAGAATGATTTAGCCGAAAATATTTTGAAATTTGTTGTCTCACTGTTATTTGAGTAGATTTGATTGCAAGGTGTTACCCGTAGCTATGCATGAGGTTTTCCGAGAAATTACACTCAATCTCCAATTGGATTAAGAAATGCCAGTGAAGCAAAGCAGTGAGTTTTGATGTTTGATCATTGTGTTGGATAATCATAGCTGAAAAAAAAGCGCGTGGACTGGCTTTAAACAATAAAAACCTAATATTTTGATACTGCAACTCATTTAAGGAACTATTGGTCAAGTTACTACGCGACTAATCAATATCAATTGCCTTTCCAGGCCGAAACTGTATTTCATTCACAAATCAACTGAATCGTTTAATAGCCATAGGTTTATCTAGCAAAATTTAAAATAAGCACAAATTTTGGTTTCCTACATTGGATTAAATATATTGCTATCATCTTGGTTTAGTTCCTTATATAATACAGCTTTGCTCACTGAATCTGCAAGCTTGCACCACTGTCTTGCACCAGTTCGTGAATTCGTTTGAAAAATTCCAGCACAACTTATTCCAACACTGGCTTTTATGAACAACTAAGATGGAACCTCGGTTTAACCAATAAAAGAAAGCACAAACTGTTCGTTTCGTAACAGTAGGTAACCAAAAATCTCCAAACGAAATAGCTGTGTAGTATACTAAAAAGTGTACTAAGCGCGAGGAACGTAGGATGAAGATAACTAGGGAATCTACAATAGCCCTGGGCCAATTTTATGGGCGGAGACAATACGGAGCGGTTCAAACCGAATTGCGAACACGATCAAAACATCGTAAAAGCTGAAATTACACGCTACATCGAAGCACCCTGGCATAAATAAACAACTCGGATCAATGGTGCAGCATTCACTTCATACCCATGAATTGCATGAACTGCAACAACAAACTGAATAACAAACACAGAATAGATATACAAAAAAAAAGTGATGCCACCAAACTGACAGGGGAAAAACCACAGCCAGACAAATTAAAGGACGCTTACAAATGAGTTCGATTAACTTATGAGGCAAGGATGTATTACAAATGGATAAATTTCTTTCAGAAATACAAATTACAAACTGCGTTCAAAACCAACAAAAATATTTGAAACGATACACAGGTCGGCGTGCCAGGACTAGGGCATAATGTACAGAGAAAAACGACACGGAAACCGATAGATAAAAAAAATACACAGGAACACGATACCATTGTCAATTGAGTGACATCCCCGCACAAACAAAAGAAAGGATCAAGATCAGAAATACTGCAAAGATCAATCAAAAAGAAACGTAGATTGTTTCGACGTATTTGATTAAAATTAATAATGAAAAATAATAGACAAAAAACTGATGAGACCTTATATTTTTACACATACTTACATTTACGGAAAATTTAAAACAGAACCATTGATTGTTAATATAATACATTTGTTCATGCATCAGAATGTGATAAATGATTCGAAAAAGTAATCGAAAGTGAAGATATGAACTTATAGTTGATTAACTGGAATTTCTGATTAAAATTGATTGATGATTGGTTCATTGTCTAAAGAGTGTATGATACAGTGGAATGATGTGTGGTTGGGAAGTATAGAAAGTTAATGCATAGGAAGGTAAAAAAGCAAATGAAGATGAACAATTGAGAAACCAACGACTTGGATTCTGCAAGTAAAGGTCCTAAATGTTATCTTTGATAAAAGAATAAAGTCTTTACGTTTGCATCAAATATGATACAACCAGTATAATTTAAAATTGAATATGGTATGTCAAAAGATTTGGACTATCAAAATCCTGGGTTATTGGACACGGGCAGCTAGACAAAATACGATGAGAAAACAACACTTGTACTTGAGACGAACGAAAGATGGAGAGATGTTCTCTTGTGACCCGATAGACTGAACCAAAAATGGTATTTTCTGGGAAATAAAGATTTTATTTGCCTATTATGAAGTCTCATCTTTAGCTAGGAGCATGAGTTCACGGGAGTATATGCGATTGAGTACCTTGAGTGCATAATTTTCTATGAGCGCTGAACATCCACCATTCCTTACCACGCCACCAGGATTGACTGATTTAACATATCCCGGATTGTTCTTCCGGGATATGTCAAATTTAACATGTAACACCGTCTCGTCGTTTTTGATTCGTATTTCTCTGGCCACTATTATTTGAATAGGTTAGTTTTGTTGCCTTGTTTGAGCAGATGAATACAGATGTACTCTCAGGAATGACGTGGACAATTAAACGAATGTTATAAGAAAACCAAATGGAATTCCAATGTCTAGATTATAACCGAATTATTTCTCCAGTTTCGAATTTCCCTTCAACGGAAGTTTGTGTTCAGCCTCAAATATAAGATGGGAGCTGATATCATAAGATAATATCGGCGGGAAGGGTGACATGCATGGAGTCAACGATTACTTGGAAGAAGTTCATTCCTAGCTTAATTGTAGCGGCTGAATGTTGAAAAATGTAGGTACTAGTGTTATGTGGGGAGTAACGTTTCTTCTCGCGGAAATGCCAGAACCGCCTCTTACATATACCTTTGTAATTCCTATGCAGAAATATTTAAATTTTATAAATGTTGTGGACTATAGAACTATCAGACAAAGGTGCGCGAAGGTCCTACTAAGGGGCATATGCAGGTTTTTTAAAAATCAATCGAATCTGCCGCACTTTGACTCGGCAATTAGTAGTTGGAAAGGGAATACTTTCGAGGCCGTTAGTTTACTATTAGTGCATAGGTAGGAATGGATCTCTCAACAAATAATTATCCGCATCTTGGACACGCATGTCTTTCACATGATAACCCTTTCACTCTGTACCTTTGACAATCCCACGATGCAATAGCAACAATATCTAAAGTGGTAAAATAAAATTGCAACCTTATATGGTAGGTAATTGGAAATTGCTGCTCACCTTGAATAAGAAAGCCCATAAATACAAATGAGTTATGATATTCTGTGATCTGGGATTTTTCCACACATGCCATCTACTGCATTTTCTCTTTCAAGACCATTAAAATGGTACAATCACAAATCTTTACGAAACAATGCTGTAATTAGCATCGAATCTTGTGGTACTGCTAGTCAAATGCCTTTTCGTGGGAATATTCCCACTGGCAGCGAAACGCCACTCGAGCTCATCCGATCAAATATTTTCTCACTTATAAAATTGCGTTGCGAGTGTATGCCTATATATGAGTGTGTGTGCGCTTTAGCAAATATCTACAATTTAACATTGCTTCATCCTGAGGCTAATTAAAATCTAAATGCTACTAGAGTGGAGTTCGTGCGAATCAATTCAATAGTAATGAAAGGAAGCAAAGCAAACACGATACCTGCGGGATACATAAATGAAAAGAAAGAAATTATAGGGGCTGTTAACCGGACAGAAGCCATTGTATTACGGAGAAAATTGATACGCCTCTTTTTATGAGTTTATTAACAGTTATTGCTCGCAAAAAGTGATCATAATTAGATGTTTATTTGGATTGTAGTTTGTTTGTTAGTTTCTTTCCATTTGTATGATTGCTTAAGTTGAAAGAAGTCTTGGGGCAATTGCTACTTGTAACCGGTCAAAAACTTTACATCAAAGTGTTAATTTGATGGATTGAACACGAATTTGATAAATTAGATTGGTCCTGTGTTAACACTTGCTAAGTGACGTCATTTGTGCAAATTTGAATGCGAGCCGGTTTACGTGATATTATTAGAAATAAAATAATTAAACATTTTTGGTTTACGTGATATTATTAGAAATAAAATAATTAAACATTTTTGCCCTGCATTTGAAGATATATCTCTGTCTAATTAACAAAACAACCCTTGTGCCACCTCGATTACCATATTACCGATTCGAAAATGTGCTCGGTTACAGTTGGGAATCCTTACAAGCAGGTATATCGGTAGAAGCCATTAGATGTAGTAGAATGAAAGGATTGTTGTTGAAAGAATTCAATACATTTGAACTATACATTGAATTGTTTATCAAAATATTTTGATGAGTGGTGTTAGGACATATGCGAATAGGAGTTGTCAGGTAGGGGAGAAGGTGGGAAATGAAAGAAGAAAGAACGACATCAACATTCATATATTGCTACGTCAAAAAAGTAGAACGCAAAAAAGTAGACAACGAAACAACGTGAATTCGTAACAAACGTGGAGATGACCACATTTGACCATGAGTGTTTCATTCAGTTGGGCAAGCACTCATCGGGAATCCCAGATGTCTTTGAATGGAATATTTCCAGTTTTCCAGATGCTTCATCCAATGCATGAGACGCTTGACCAATACGATGGTTAACGAATGCCAGAACAAATCGTGGGGTACGTTCAAAAGTAAATAGATCTTCGCGACTACTTTGTGTGATATGAGCAAAAATGATTATACCATAGCATTCCCTTTAAAAAGACTTCTGTCAGCTGTTCTGAGCCATGCCTGCGTAGTTCTTTTTCGATGACTTCGCAATACGCTGCACCTCTTACTTTCCAGAAGCATTATATTCGTGGTGGGCATGTATGATACTCCTTCAGAGCCATGCTAGATAGGATGGATGGTACCTGAACATAAGGAAGTAAGGCGAGAACGTAGTGTATTCGTGGATTATACTTCAAAAGGCGGCACATGATTTGCGAAGGTTCTCGTTCTTTTTATGATAGTCGAGGCCTACACTTCATTGTTGGCTGGACCTCTCCTAATCATTCGCTTGTGGAGAATGATAATGGCATGAAGCAACATTGCACCCACAACCATTGTTGCCTTACAATTATATCCTGACGTACAAGACACAAAAAGTCATAACGGCAAATTTCGGTAACCTTAACAATTCAACGATTTGAATCTCTCTGGGATCATCATAAGCTTGAACCATCATTACGACAACTTTCAACGTCCAATGATTTCGAGGAAGATCGAACGTGATTGCGGCGGAATATCCAGAATTTGTGCAACGTGCACGACCTGAAACTTTTTAGGCTTTTCGCGAAGCTGTGCCATTTATGCTCATAGTTTTTTGCCAAAAATCAAAGCTTGAAAATTCATTAAATTCAGAACCGATGAATCTCTTGCGCGTGGAGTACTTCGAAATGAATGATTGAATGCGTTATTTTAAGGTTTGCGCTTTCAAAATATGTTACTTTATCTAATCAACTGTCTCCGTAATTTTTTATTGACTTGAATTTTTTAAGATAAAAAACTAGTACTAATATTGCAAGTCCATCATTCATGCGTATACTTTTTATTAAACGTGGTCGAAGTACAAGAGAACAATTAGAGACGTTGTTAGCGTTTTTAATGAATAATTAAGGCGTCTAAAGGTTTTCCCCCGGTCTGCTTCACGTAAACAATTCCGAACCACAACACTGTTAATTGCATGATTTTTGCAAATAAAATCTTATGTAATCGATGTTAAGCATATTTGTTTGCATTGAAAACTATTCTGGGAATTAACGATGAAAATAACTTGATTTTAGCGTTTGTAATTAGAAAGTTGGACTTATAGAGATAGAGAGAAAGAGGAGAAGGGACGTACGAACGGACTTTTGTGCGTAAAAATGTATTCTTGCAAAGTGCTGCAAAGTTTAAAACAAAGAATATTCAGGCTGTGAATGAAAGCATTTAAAATTTCTGTGGATCTTTTGTGGTAAAAGTCCGCATTAACATTAAACATGACTCAACTGAAAGTCATATTACAAATTTGACCCAGGCTTCGCGGACTGTTGGTTCACAGTGACTTTTCTTTTGGCTCTTGTGCAAAGGAAAGTAGCAGTAAACGAAATATCTATAGTAGCAGAAGATGATGCTGAGGAGCTGAACACAACATTTAGTTAAGCACCGATAGTAAAAAGGAAAATACGACACAAACAAACAACTTCTCAAACTCTTTGGTTGTTCCTGATAGATTCCGATAATTTTAGAAATCGTGTCGCAATTATGTGATGATGCTAAAAGTAACCACCAGAAGAAAATAACAGGCGGTCCAAGGTCTAAGATTAAACATGAGAGAAGGAGTCAGAGGACGTGCAGAGAAAGGCGTTCTTCGAAGACGACGATAAGGAATGAGAAAAGGCCAAGTTGAAACGCTATTCGTGTTAACGATTATCCTTTGAATTGTGGAAAATTAAAAACATTAATTCTCTGAGAGACAAATGAATACAAGAAAACTGTCTTGGAAGGAATAAATGACCGCACTATGTACGGCAGTGATTTCTGTAATGAATCTGTAACGGATGCAGACACGGTTGTTTATACGCACTCCACACTCATACTCAGTCAAATGAAAACTGTATATGCTTGAAAAGGAAGCAGTAAGTAGGAAATATATATATAGAGATGAAAAAGTAGAACGATTTTGTTCAAAATTGTTGTTCAGACGGCAGGGAATAAATTTATAAACTTATAGGACGGACTTATAGGAAGGAAACTTATCACAATAATCATTACTATCGTCACCATGAGTGGCTGCGGTCCAAATTTGGGATGTTTCTTCATGATCAGCGTCTCAATTCTTCATCGTATTGCTGCCGACCAATAGCATAAAAGTGACACGGCTATAAATTATAAATCTGGTACACTGTATAGTGGCATATGATCTATGGATAGATGGTTCGCCAGACGAAAACGCATGATGCTACATCTAACTCATCTAGCAAGAAAAGTGAAACTCCTGCTTAGCATAAACTGTCACTGCTGCCTGGGTCTTCCTAGTCGGCACAGCTCGTATCATCGCTCCAAATACCAAACATCTTCAATCTCTCGTCTTTTGTTTACCTCATCTTCTTATTTTTCATAACTTATCCCTTTGCTTACATTTTTTCCAAATGGAAATTCATTGACCTCGTTTACATAAAGAATTTTTTCAAGCTTATTTTGAGGAATTTCCTAGGCAGTTAAGTTACATGCATGTCTATGCTCATATGAGCTTATATACTGGTACGTACTCTTAGTACGTGACTTCGTCGAAAAAGTACAAAAATAAAACGATACTCGAAGCATATGTGCTGCCGTTCTAAATTTCCAGTGTAAACAGATTATCCACTTGGTTTTTCTCTACCTTCTTGCATTAATCCATCGCTAAGTGTAATCTGTTTATTTTTTTCCGTTTACCATGGACTAATGGGCAAGTCATGACTTTTTATATTATCGTCGTGCGTGGCCAATACCGTGCTTGAAGTACAATAAATGCGTGCTTTAGTTCGTCAGGTAACTAATTAGCATGCACCGATAGTAGCGAAGAATTTTGAACGTAACGTTTTTTGTAACATATTACATACAAGGTAATCACCATGCGCATGATGTGAATTTTGCAAAAGATTTATTTTGAAAGACGGTAGTAAATTTGATTATTGAGATCATTAACTTAAATTGTAAGATTTGAAGGTCCGAAAAGGTCGCAGGTTTGTTTACGATGGCCAAAATGTAGGACGTCATCTTTTGTGCAAAGTAACAATTTGCAATGATTTAATAATTTTCAATGAAGCAGAAATAATTTCTTTCACACATTTTCACCGGCATTTGGTTTACCTAACAAGGATAGCTCGATAAACTCGGAATATACTGATCACATCAGAGAAAGGACTTAGTTTTACATGAAAAGTTTATTTTACGAAATGGATGTTCCTATATCTTCTTATCTAACTTGTTAAGAGTGGAAATATACACAAATGTCGCGACGATATCGTCTTTCAGTGAGATGTCTTCCGTACGTCCTGTTGATTTTTGAGCGTGTTGAGTTGATAGGCAACCAAATATAGTGAGTATAAGAATGAAAAGCTCCAGTCCACACTAGGACTGTGTGGTACAGTCTTGTGTGGTACAGGACTTTACGGTGCAAATAAGAAATTTCTAACTCATTTATTATTCAGCTGATCAATAGTGGAATATTATAAGGTTCCTAAAAGCATACAGGCCTTTATTTGAAGGAGTTTGGACAGCAAAATTGATGGCTAGCGAGGAACAAACAACAATATTGTTGTAAGATATGTAAGACACTATCTAATTTAATACACCAAAATTGCAATCACTTTTTTTTCTTCTTCTTTTGTCCTTCTGTTTACGAGGGAGATACAAAATTGACAATGTTAATTGGTCAGTATATCAATAGAACATGAAAGTAGAAAAAGCCACTTATTGAATCCCTACTTGGCGATAATGACAAAACAATACAAGATCTACAAGAAGATATACAAGATCTAGTGTCTACAGCTCGAAAAGTGGCGGCTGAATATCAGAGAGTTTTCTTTGGAGACATTCTAAAAATCCTTACCAATTATTTGCATCTGAATAAGATCTTTATACGACCATATTTTGCAGTTTCGTGTATTTAAAAGCATTCTTCTGCCTGTATCCATAGAGTCCTCTGTACAGTTTGCGAAGAGGCAGTTAAACCAATCCTTTATCATGGCGGCTTACATAATCCATTGATCATGCAACATATTCACTTCACCTGGAGCATCGAAGTTGAAAGGATCCGCATTCACTAATTGGCTTGAAATGGGTGTCAACAATCTGCTGTCGTAATTTCTCCTGCTAGTTGAATTTAGTAGCCTTTGTGTGATCAGCAACCTCGGTGTCAAGCGATTGCGTTTCATCGAGTGATAAGAGGCTTGAATTCATATCTTCGGGTCCACATATTGTCATTGCTAATTTGTTGTTCCTGGTTTCCAGATATCGGTTATCCTGGGGAGCGTACATAGCGCTTCGGCTCAGCTACGGGTAGGTCTGTGCTGATTTACTTTGATAGTATTCCTATATCCGCTACCTGAGAACGCGTCTTACGGACCAGTAATCCTGGACGGAAACTTACAGCTAAGAAGTATTGAAAAGGGAGCGAAGCATAGTGAAATGGACATAGTTTGAGCTGACTAAATGGAAACACTGGTTGGGTTTCATTTAAGAAACCACAACTCTTATAGACTGGCTCAACAAATCAAAGCACTGATTAGGAGAAGTGACAAAACCCGAGCTAAGCGGGCCCAAAAACGCTTAGCAGTTGCAACTTTAATGTTTTTTTTTTCTATTTTTGATTTTAAACAGAAACATGGAAGTCGGCAACCGTAGGAGGTTCTCAAAACAAGTGGCCCTAGCCTTCTCTTAGCGAAATTGTGAAAAAAGAAATTCAGTCCAGGCTGTCTGGGTTTGCTATTGAGAACCAGTTATTTCTAAGGTAAACATTAAGCAGCAAACGTATGTACGCCAAACAATTCCAGTTCATAAAACTTAATCAAAAAATAAGGAGAGGCGCTCGGCAAAATCGGAAACGTAGAGTTAATATGGCATGAATATTTATCTTGCGTGCAATAATATCATTTCTCCCTTCCATAGCTACTCTACCTAGCACTTCCTTTCTCAAAGCTTCTATATATATATATAATAATCTCTAAAATCATGATTCCTAACTTCAACGTGGTGGAGTTGAATGTAATCATTGTTATTAGTGGCGGAATACCAACTAGAAGTGTAGAAGAATGTAGAAGTAGCAACTAGAAGAATGAGGGCGAAACGATTTTAAAATCGAGGAAATACAATTGAACGTAGCCGAGGTGTTTGCAAGCCCCAACATTGAAAATAATGCAAAACTTGCAAACAATTACTGGATTTGTTATCGTCCCCATATACTACTAACATATTTCTCAGCATTTTACCTACAAGCTTATTTATTAGTGCTGAAATTATCTAAATGCATTCATCATTTGGCAAAGTGGACATGCTGCGAAGCAAATTGAAGAACCAAACATGACCTCGACTCTTTTTCCCGAACTTGTAAACACAGCCGGAATAGGCCATCCATCTTGGAATTTTTGCGCCTACCATTTGCGTTTAATGTTTAGGCTTGGAGATTTTGTTTGATCTGCATTTAACTTGCGCTTCTTCTTCCACTTCTTCGAGTTGGCAATTTTAGAAAAGTGCTTAGCAATGGCATTGCAGCATTTTCTGCCAGAGAGAAAATTCCGCATGTTTGATTGTACATAATTTCCGCAACCACTTTTGCCAGTGACGTTGTTTGTTGTAAACTGTGGGGACCAGTCTCGCCTAAAATTTGGAGAAAATCATAATTGCACAGAATCAGGTTGTTTGGGGTTGTATTGCCATCGAAACTCCATTGTTAATTTGATAGCGACAGGTACGAGGATGTTAACCCCACGCACGGGACTCCTGCAAGGGTGACATCAATGAAGGTCTCTTCTACTTCGCGGAAAATTCGACGCGTAAAATTCTGGTCAACAATTGTCGTGGAACATACATATGTATCGATTTATCTTATCGTTCACGTGACGCAGCATTATAACTTTGGAGTGATAAATGAACACGAAGCTTCGAAAACTTTAAGATTACAGCACTTGCATGGTCTTTTTAATTGTTTAATTGTTTCCAGCGCCATTGCTTTGAAATTGCTTACCGTTATCAAACAATTGAATGTTGCGGCAACCGCTCTAGCAAATGTACAACGAGCGGAAGAAAGAAATCAGCTCGTCGCTTGGGAATCGATTTCCCGATGATTTCACTTTTATTTCTAGGCGCGGAATAGTTTTTCTCATTTCCAACAGCTAAGGCAACTTCTGTCACCATTGATGTGCAAAATTAAGGCGAAGAGGAGGACATAATAGCGTCTATAATGGTCCGAAATTTCAAGCTAACAAAGACGTTGTAGTATTAACAAAAGATGCAAAAATAGCTGGAACTAAGCGCAAATTAGACTTGCGGATGCTGAAAAAAGTTTCGTTTTTTGTGGCAGTGAAGAAAACCAAAAAAAGTTCCGACTACTACTAAAAACTACTCGAAACGATTATGATATGCTTAAGCACTGATGGGGTTGAACTTACCGTTAGATGGTTTTCCAAATTAAATTGTGTTCAGGAGTAAGCACGCATGGGGAATCATATATCTGCACATTCACCTGAATTTTCAGTTTAGCTCAGTTAATTATTACTTCCAAATATCCACTGGAATTGTTCCACACCGCGAGTTGAAAGAATACGAAAGTCATGCAATGTTGTGTTGTTGTTGTAGGAATCGCTCGTTACTTTTTGGCTGCATAAACTGAAGAGGTCATTTCAAAGACAGCTTGGATTCGGATAATAGTTTTACTGGTAATGTTTGTGTAAGCTTTTAACGTTTTTTTCTCCTTGGGAGTTTGTTGACGTAATGAAATTTTACTTTTATTTAGTATATTTGCAAAGCTTTCTATTTGACTGTTGTGCCTCATTGCACTGCATAAACTGATTGATGTAATGGAGTGCGTCCTCTCACCTTCTAATTACGTTTCATTAACAGCATTCGGACGTTAAAGAAATGGAGAATTTGTGTTCGCGGAAAGCAGGGGCTCAAAGTCGGAAACGAATTAAACGGCGTATAAAATATTGCGAACAATAAAAACGCTCTAGACCTGAAATTTAATTTGACCCGCGAACTGATTATGCTCAAGTTTCCATCCCTCTACCCCGAATGTGTAAAAATTTGGGGACAACTTCGACGGGGAATAGAAGAAAACAGCTATTTCTTTAACTCAACGTTAGGCGTCCTGATTGCTGATAAATACTGACTTACGAGCACTTCATCAGAAGGTATCATGGCTCATTTGATTCGTACTCACTGCGAATTCATCTAACGTCTTCGGGTTGCGATAAATTTTTGAGGCTTTGTACCTCATAAGTATAGCAGTTTTCCCTAGTTTGAAAATAAAGGCTGGAACGATTTGACATATGTAACTTCAGACTAGGACTCGCTATGCCCATCAACCTGTAGATATTCGTGGAGGGTTCGATGGAGGAGGGAGGTATTGCTTGAAGAGGGATTACTCTCGCTCCTCGGTGCCAAATTAAAGGGCTGCAAAATAACATTTTTATAAATATAATGTACTATCGAACGTATTGGATTGATTGATGGATTGGATTGATTGATTGGATTGAAAACTATTACAAAATTCGATCGACAGTTTTCATCGACCAAATTTACATGCTTTGCAAGTTTTTCAGGATTTTGCAATGTTTTCAATGAATTTCATACTTTCATGCCTAACCATTTCATCCATTCATTTCTAATGACTAGGGAATTTGGTACCTCTAGTTGTCCGAACAATGAAGTGCAAGTTGTCGAATCTATACAAGGAGTTAAAACATGCTTATCCAATGTTTAGGTTTTCGTCCTTTGAATGTGAGGGTATTCGTGGGAAGTCCGTAAATATGAACTATAAATGATGATTATTCTGTGGCAAATGATCAAAATCACGTTGGAAAAGAAATTCCACAACTCACATACTCAAAAAATAATCAAAAAAGAAAATAATCAAAAAAAAAGACCGATGAATTGACCATAATAATCCAAAAAAGTTTGTAAACAATATTTGAAATCGATCTAGCGCATAACGATGTTGCTATGATTTCATAGATTGCCGCCAAGCTTTTACTAGAAATCTAAATTTCGATAGTTTATTTGAAATAATTTTAAACCTGATTTTACAGAAAATATACACAGATTAGTACGAAATGAATTTTTGCCCGAAACCGTTCCACTTTAAACAAAGAATTCGAAATACAAAGAATTCCCATCTGGGACTATACTTCCGATATTGAAAGCGAATCAAAAGGCTTTCCTCGAACTCATTGGTACCTGGAAGACCAAAAGTTTGGTACCGTGAACAATTATATAGGAATATCCCAAGCAACGAAAAAAAGAGAGTGGCACCAACTTTCTTTTGTTTGACGAATTGCAACTCTGTATTGACTAAAGAACCAAATATCTCGAATTGGGACCAAGAACTCTGTAAAAAACCGATATCTTGCGTTACAACGTTAGTTTAAACAGAAATGTTGATTTCCATTCCGTTTTTCATGCAAATCATGATCGCACTAACGACAATTTTCTCAAGTAATTAGGCCAACAACTTTGCAATTTTTCATGCGCCCACATTTCCAATTTCTTTTTCTAACGAGCAAAAACTATTTCTTCTTGCTAACTTTTTCTCGATAAAATGTCTTTTTCATAGCATGACGCAACACTTTTATCCAGCTCATGTTTCGTTTTCATAGGCCAACAATTTTTCAAGGACTATCAACGACCAATAAAGATAAATAAAGAAATGTATACAAGTGTGTGGACATACTGTTATGCATAGGAGTTCAAGTGAAAGTACTGAATAAGAAAGGTTTGGTACAGAAGATGCTGGAATGCATTTCGCAATCACTATGACACGGCAGCAAGCTTTAAGCAAGATCGAGGCAAAAAGTTAAAACCGCTCAAAAAAGCTTCCTCTTTTGATCCAAATCTGACGCTAGGTACTTGGTTTTAAAACGCTGGAACACCTTCTCACATTTATTACAAACAATTTCTAGTGGTTTTGTGAAATGTAGACTTTCGAGTGGGTCTTACAGACGTTCTTAAATTTACGTAAACTTGTTCAAAATTATTGTCTAAGGTACTTGGGTGATAAACTATAGGAATGTTTGCAAGTGGTACATTGCAGAGAATTTCATAATGTTCAAAAGCGCGTTAAGTCGTCGAAGAGGTTGAAGATTTCAAGCATTCATTTTTCGTTGTTTTTTCTTTGAGTATTTTATCAAAATATGATTTGCGGAAGTATTCTTCTTCCTAACATTAGTTAACATTAGTCAGATTTTTTGGTCCAGAAAATATGTCATGATCATTACATATTTTCTGGACCAAAAAATCTGTAAAAGATTTATTTGTAATGGAGATTTCAGATAGATTTCATGAAATTCTAATCAAAACGCCATAAACTGAAGAACGAATTTTCATGTTCGGTGCGAGTTAAGGAGACTTTTTGAGAAATCCAGGTTCATATGGTCGACGGAAATAATTATGTTAGATTTGAAATTGTTTTAGAATTGTCAGAACATGTTGATAGTTCATTAGAATTAATTAACCCAATAAACGAATTTTGTTAATAACGGTATTTCAATTTTTCTATAAGATTTTCGCCGAAAGTTGACATTCTACAATACAATGCTGATTGAGGTGCCATCCAAACATCACTAATTCGGACACATCGGGCTTGTGTCCTAATATGTATATGGTCAGACGGACTAGTTTTGCTAAGATGCCAAAATCAATACGTTCCAATCGATACTGCCATAGGTTTGTTCGAAATTCACAAAAATTTGGTGGATATTAATGTTGAGCTGCCAGCATTGCTCTAGGACTTGCTTGATCGGGAAATGCTGGCCAGTAGTTGATCTTATGTAACGCATCAAGATTGTACTGATCTGGATCAAGTTATTAATGGAAAATAAATTTCCAAACAGTCTTTACCAATTGAATTTTTCCCTTTTTTCAATGAATGTGCCATATCCGACTTAGCGAGCCGCATACAGTAAACTACATTAGAAACCTGCGTGGTATATCGGATATCTGACGGTACATATCTGGGTTTTCATTATCTAACTACTTAATACCTTCGAAGTTTTTCAAAAGGCTCTGGTTAGTATGAAGAAAACAATTTTCTTCATTTATTTTTTGTTCTTCTAAAGAAATTTATTTGGACTTTCAGCTACTGATCGAGACGAGTGCTAATGAAGAGTAACCAGGGTCTCTCGGAGGCACAAAGAGTGGGGTAGGACTTCAAATAGAACATAAATCTACGCGGTTTTTTCAAGTCGAATGAGGATATTTACCACCTTAAAGGTGGTAAATACCAAATGCGTCAAGCAATTATATAACTTCTGCTACACCCATTTGTATTGTGCTTGACGTATTCAGGCAGCAATTCATTTGAGTTAATAGTCGTTTGACGTGAAGGAGCCTGTGATGAAAACCTTAATTAATCATGCCCGTCCCTAAATCTCACATTACAATCCCACTGATATTGTTTCTACCACCAATCACCCGAAAAAGCCGCAAGATACGAGAATTACCAACGAGCTGTCGACAATGGTATTAGTTCGAGTCAAAGGCAAATATCTAATATAAACACAAATGTGCTGCGTTTTCTAGCTGCAGCTGTTTCAATAAAATCTAATTAAAGCAGCCATGAATGGAGGCAACTCCGGGAAAGTGTCGCTTAGCCTCTACTAGGCCCTTATTACTCAAATATTATTCATATAATTACATAGCCATTATCATATTATCATCACAATAATATCCATAACGAACGCAGAGCAATTTTGAAAACCATTTCAAGGCTTTTTGCGGAGTTATTGTTTCAATTTTTGTCAAACTGCAAACTGTTTGCCAACAGTTTTTTTAATTGATTCATCGAACAGTCATTATTGATAGAGCCAGCAAGTCAGCTATTTGTTGCACCTCGCCCATAAAAAAGAGACAAATTGTGAGGTGTGTGAGTCAGTGCGGTATTATGTAATATGTCACAATCAGTGTGTGAGACTCCAATTTTACATTGAACGAGTATGTGAGGAGGAAAATGTTCATCATACGTTCCTTAGTATAGAATTTAATGATAATGGAATAATTTATCGTTGATAGAAAATATAAAAATGGAAGTTATTGAAAATGGATGTTGGTGAACAAACACGATGCAATTAATAGTGGGTAAATTTACACCGGGACTCATTTATGTACTCTAGATAAGATTGCAAAAGTCTGGAAAATTATTGAAGTAGAAGTTTTGCACCTGATAAAAATGCATGAATTGGTGACACGCTGATAAGGAAATAATAGCTATGGCATTAGCTAAAATACACGAATGTTATTAACTATTAGTTGATTTTATGACTTATAAGTAAAATATGCGTTTGCGTCATTACGATAAGATTTCGGGCACAGGTGGCAGTATGGATATGAAGCGTCGTTGAAATTGCAATAAAATGCTAAAAATATTTCGTTTGTTCATTCACTGTCCTGTCTGCCTACAAAAATATTTAAAGGGTCTGCCAAATAAGGATTGCGCCTTTGTTATGCGTACTTTCCATGTTAGAGCACCATTTCTAAATTGTCCCAGGCTTTAATCAAGCTAATTTCTCCAAGCAGCTAAACAGCCAAAAATAATTTGCATCCTTAGTGCGAGTCAAGCCCTCAAGTGGCGTATGAGTGTCCATTATATCCACAAAGAACCATAGTCTAGAGCGGAAAGGCATTCTTCAGCGGTATTTTCAAATTGCGTATGGCCGAACTGTTACTGTGAACGTATTTTCTTAAGGCCTTAGAGGTCGTGATCCTAAACTGATTCTTTTCTTGCACGATAAACGTCTCAATGAAGATCAATTACGTCGACTTTATACGAAGTGTGCATACGTCAATAATTTGTGGTTAATTTATGATATTTCAAATTAATTGGGCATAAATAATCATAAACCTTTCGACCACCATCTCTTCCCGAATCAATTGCAAATATTTATGGTAATTAATAAGTGTAATATAACTTTGCTACATTTCAAAGGCATCAAATTCCAAAGCCACAAGCCTCTAACACATCAACAAAGTTTTAATTAATTTCGTTTCTTATTACTGGCTTGCGCAAACCACCAGGAATAATTTCTTTAAATACCATCCTAACTTCCTCAAAGATATTGCTCTTAAGACTTTAAAGTTGTATATTTTCCATTTTAATAGCGCCATAGACCAGTTTTATGCAATTGGTGAGATGCTCGCCTTCAGAGTACCTGATGCATAGCGTTCATCGCCAGCACCATCATCATCATTACAATACTCTTGATCCATTCAACAGCTACATAACAATCGTTCGGAAAAGTGCTTTAATTATTTATTTACAGCTTTGTCTGCTGAAGGCCAAAATAACTGTTGATCAAAAGAAGTAGTATTTCTATTTATTATTTCTCCATTATTCTTGGTTAGACAATGGTCCATGTGCCGATGCATTCATTCTTTCTTTGAAAATTAAAGATGGAAATAAAGATTTAGACACAGGAAACGGGACCAGCCGTTTCTAACTATGTTAATGAAACATGGCAAACATTATCAAAATCCAAAGAAAAAACCCAAGTACTATACGTATGTGTTCTACTTATGCACATCACGAGTGTTGTTTGTTTTGGTCGAGAGAAGTGATGAAGACTCAATATAATGTACAGGCGCCGTAAAATGAGGTTGCCCTGTTTGTAGAACGACCTTAAATTCCTCAGGTTGGCGATAGTTTTCAACCATGACTTTGGTTTCTGAGTGCGATACGCCATCCTTGCAAGACCTGTTTAATATTATCTGAACTAATAATACCGAACCAAATAATACCAAGTTTTGGCGAATTATAAACTTTTATTAATTACACAGGCCTGCAAATTGGCACTTTTTGATTTTTTTTTCACCGTAATGGGTGAATCGTATGTATTTTGTTGCGCTGAGTCCAAATATGCCCTCAGTTTTTCTCCAGCACGTAGGGATTTTCCGCAAAATGAAAATGAAAGTTATGCAAAACCCGCAGTACATATAGGTAAAAATGCATTTTGAAACGAAAAAAATATATATTACAAGTGGTTTATTTACATTTTTAAATACAATTTGATAAAAATAATATGTATATACAATAAGGATTTATAATTCTTTATAATATCTACATCTTTTTCCCTCAAAACTCCGTTTTGAGCTTTTCCGTTTGTGTGAGATGACTGGAAGTTCTCTATGGAGCATCCAACAGTAGTCTCCCATCATATTCACATCCCATCGTCCTTGGTACCTCCGTTCCATTTCTTTGATGTCTTGGTGGAACCTCTCGTCCTGCTGTTCACTTACGGCACCAAGGTTTTTTGGGAAATAATTCAAATGGGAGTTCAAAAAGTGAAGTTTCAAGCTCATGGAGCACCCCAAGGTTTTAAAACATTTCAACATTTTATTTACAATTTCTTCATAATCCGGGTCCTTATTGTCCCCCAAAAACTTAGTCACAACTTCTTTAAATGATATCCACGCCTCTTTCTCAGCTTTTTTCATCACGTTTTCGAACTGATTGTCTTTCATTAGTTTCCGAATGTCCGGGCCAACAAAAACACCCTCCTTTAACTTTGCCTCAGACAGTCCCGGGAATTTCTTTTCAAGGTACTTGAACGTTTCGCCATCTTTTGGCAATGCCTTGACAAACTGCTTCATCAGTCCAAGCTTGATGTGAAGTGGGGGTAAAAGCACTTTTTTGGGATCAACCAAAGACTCAAAGTGAACATTTCTTTCTCCAACCTTCGAAGTTCTCGTTGGCCACACTTTTTGGCTCCAGTGCTGTGCTTTTGCCCGGCTATCCCACTCACATAGGAAACAGGGGAATTTCGTATAGCCACCTTGTTGTCCAAGCACCATAGAGATGACTTTGAGATCACCACAGATAGGCCATCCAAACTCCTTATATTTCAATTTATCAAGGATAAAAGCCATGTTGTCATACTTTTCTTTTAGATGCACAGAGTGCCCCACGGGTACAGAAGCGTATTTATTGCCGTTGTGTAGCAAAACTGCTTTTAAACTTCTTTTTGACAAGTCAATAAAAAGCCTCCATTCATCTGACACATGTTGAATGTTAAACGTTGACATCAACTTGGGAACATCAGAACAATATACAAGTTCGCCATCTTGAGAAAAATTTGGCTCAAATTGTTTTTCTCTGTTTCTGTACCAAGAGAATGAAGTTCCAGATTTCAACAAGTTCTTTTCTTGAAGTCTAGAGCCCAGTAATTCAGCAGACTCTTTAGAAAGCCCTAAATCACGAACGAGGTCGTTTAATTCTTCTTGTGAAAGCTGTTGGGGTCCACAGTCTTCGACTTGAAACTCATCGCCCAACTGCTCTGACTCGCTCTCTGATGACTCTGGCAAATCGTCAAAATTGTGTGGGGGCACTGGTACTGGAATACCGGGTCCATGAGGCACAGGTCGAAGTGCAGATTGCATGTTTGGGTAACATATATCTTTTTTATTTTTAGCATTGTACCCTTGTATGTTGCAAGAACAAAAGTAGCAGTCATCGCCCTGGTTTCTCGGCTCTCTCCAAATCATAGGCACACCAAAACGAAAAGATTTCACCTTTCCTTTAGACCACATGCGAAGTCCTTCAACACAGCCTGAACACACTCTATGAGGGGTCCAAGATTTTTCTTGATCTCCGATCTTCACACCAAAATAGGCAAAGTACACTTTTTTAATAAACTCCGTAATACTTCGA
The DNA here is from genome assembly GCA_954870665.1 of Stratiomys singularior. Taxonomy (NCBI): domain Eukaryota; kingdom Metazoa; phylum Arthropoda; class Insecta; order Diptera; family Stratiomyidae; genus Stratiomys; species Stratiomys singularior. Next base: position 1,833,664 of record OX940881.1, on the reverse strand, counting down.
GTTTGTTTTTTTAATACAAGTTCGCCACAAATGTAACAGAAACTATCAGGATTATTAACACAAGCTCTTGAAGACATTTTGAAAGACACTTTAAGAATATTTGAATTCTTAAAGTGGAAAAACAACTTTTTTCGGCATATTCATAAATATACGCATTAAGGTAGGCAATCCCGCAGAAAAATGCATTTTGCGGAAAATGCTTACGTGCTGGAAAAAAACTGATGGCATTTCTGAACTCAGCGCACCAAAATACATAAGAATCACCCATTATTTTAAAGAAAAAAATTTGGTCACAGACCTGTGCTATCATTACTTTTTCGTGCAAAAACAGGGAAGGGGATGCCTTCTAAAGAGCGAGTACTAAGACCATCCTCACTTTTCTAAATAAAGTGATGTTTTTCTCTTTGTTCACAATATTCTGAATAGGCGTACAAAGCCAAAAAATTTCTCAGATAGGCTTTTTTGAAAATACAACTCAGCAATTTGAGTTGACTGGTATACAGTCTGGTATATCCGTTAGGGCACTGAGACTTTCTGACATGGAAGATATTGGCGCTGGTGCTACTTTGTCTGTCCCAAGGCTCCCGGCAGTAGGTTCCAAATGTACGACAAAACCATTAGTTGATTTTCAACAGCAATTAGGAAATTAATTGGAAAGGGCAGTCAGGAATGGCGAGGAGACATAAAATAGCAACCACCAAGTGGATGAAAGTTGTGATGTTTTCGGTTGGTTAGAATGAATGTAAAGTTTTTTTTTGAAATTATTCTTCGTTGGAGAAAAGTATCGCTTTGTTTCCAATTGATCTTTAGGGACTACCGACCACCAGAATATGTACTTGCAATTTGCATATTACAAAATTAGCTGAACATTTTTCCGAGAACTACCATTTGGTTTACTGATTCTCTTATTATAGAGTAGTTCTACGAATTCACTGCAGAAATCAGCAAACCGCTTATATGGCAAGACCCTAAACGCGAGCAAGGTCTTAGCCATGAATTTAAATTATTTATCCATTGTTGTTCATGCCAACCTTGGACGCACTCAAGTTCGTTGTTAATTTCACTCATTACATGTGATTCAAAGTTTTCGGAACTGTTGCATAGGTTCTCCTCCTATAGAAATTCTATGAATTGACTAGGCTGCATGTGGAGTGGCGAACTCGGCGTTTATCACTCCACCTTGGTTGCATCGACACTAACTGCCAAGCCGTCTCGCCGAATTACAGTCGAACGGCGAAATCGTGATTCTGTAATTGAATAGCTGCAAAACAACGATAATAACTTATGGTATCATGATCACGCGCTCCAACATATGAGCCTTAGAGCAACAATGCCGCCAATGAGCAATCGACTATTGGAAGCGACTTGCCGACTCCGTATAGACTTACAGGCTTAGCGTATGTGGATTACACTATTATCAATACATTCTGTGCGCTAATTAAAGGTCACAGCGATCCGTTAAGCGTAAAGGCAGGCGAATGGATGCGTTTAGCGCAGAAATACTCGTATTTACCGCAATTGCATTACTGCAATGATACTGGATTGCTCCAACGATGGAGTGTGGCGTTCTGCTCGTCAACGCTATTCCAGCCGACTCCAAGACTATTCAGGGTCATGTTCAAGGAGATCCATGAGAAAATAGAACTTCGCATACGCGCACATTCGATGCGGCGCGGCACTGTGCGTGGCTGTAGCGGGCAATATTACAATTAGATTGAGATTTGCGAGTATCAGCAATTTCACGGCACGAATGAAACCTTTGTAACCGTTGTCCTCGCCGCCGTCCATAACACCGTGATTAGAAAATCAGATACACTGGTATTAGCGCAAACACATGCTTTCTGTTGCAACCTCTCACTTCTGGGTTGTGATGTCGGCACAGGCATATCGGTAAACCGCATGCAAGCAACGGTTCACGAAATGGATCTTCTCGGAAGCTGGCAACCGATACCAGCTGCAACTTCTAACGATCGCCACAATCGATTTATGATAATGGAAAAATGCGGATTGAAAGTAGCACACAACTACTTTTGAAGTGGAGCAAACGATCCAACACAAACTCGGCATAGCGTTTTACTGCTGAAATCGATTGCTTCCAAAATCGATCCATAAGTGATCCAATCAATTGATGTTGCAATCGATGCTTACGCGATTTGGTGTCTATTGTAATCAGCCTTACTAAATTACGAAGGCTTTGGCCTGGCCGTAATTTGAAAATTTCTAATTGTGCTAATTTTCCGAGAGAGAGAGAGAGGATAATTTGTTTCCAACGTAACTAAAACAATTATGTTTTATTCTCATGAGAACATAAACCACGAACATCCTTCGGATAGTTCAAGGTTCATTACTATGCGCTACATTCCTTTCACGTTGGGTATTCTCATTGTATACTCGGGATCCGGCGACACCGATACTCCTTTCGAATTCCTTCACGATCCGATCCTTCTTCCCAGTGACTCGTCCAGGGCGCTGGAGAATAAGGCGGGTGTCAATGTCACATGTGACTTATAATCCTAGAGGAGCACTTTTTGATTGTGATTGCGTGCATACTTTACCATTTAATCACGACGGTGGTCTACTTGTGACCAGATTTTCTCACCATGACAGAGATCGTGCCTTCGTAAAATTGCTTCTTTGCAATTAGCCATAGCCATATATCGTCACAACAATTATATAAACACCTCGTCATCCTTTACGAGCCTGCTGGGGCACCGCTTTTGGATGTCTTTTTTTAAGCTAATGAACGACCTAACGACACCCTGATGTATAAGAATACCAGCAAAGGCGTCTTATAGACTTGCATATCTTTCTGTGAGGATCAATGCAAGACACATGAAGACTCTTCTATTTTCTGTTACAGACAATTGGACTTCGATATAATTCAAATATAAGATATATCAAGTCTTGCAATCTTGACACGTATCATTTATTTTCCAGAAGGATGATCCGCTCAAGCGGATTCAAGAAGAAATAAACGAGGTTGCGCGGCGAGAGCAAGAGTTACGTGAGAAAATGCATTCACAAAAAAACTCTCAACAGCCCGTGGATTCAAATGATCGTGAAACAATTTCCCAAGCTGAAGAAGCTTCCAACTGTGCTGGTGCAGATGAAACACACTCGGATGATTCGGGAATATCAGCGTCTTCCAGTCCTATCCATGGTACATCAGCCAATAAACCAAAATACACTCGACCCAACAGTTATGCGCCTACTACCAAATCAAACCAACAGAAATTCCTTCTTCGGGCAACATCGACACCGCAGATTGCCTTAACTGGTCGTCGATTTAACATCAGTCCAGCCCAAAAGGGTATTATGCAACGATTCATAGCAACCCGTGGCAAATTAGCACCTTCACAATCCCAAGGCAATCAATACGTTCCGGCAGCAGTAATACCAGGCAGGGAAGCTGGGAATGCAATGATTCCACTCGAGTTAAATCGCAGTAATTTGGACTTTTTAAAGGGGCCAATGTTGACGCCTCCAATTATCGAGCGAGACGCTGATGGAAGACCCATTCGAAGGGGATATGTTCCTGTTGAAGAGAAGATTCAAAGGGAGCTGAGAGATTTGAAATCGCGAGAGACAGAATTGAAACGTCAGAGGAAATTGAGACAATCACAGCCGGACCTGTTGGATTCTATCGAAGATGAGTAAGTTGAAACTTCTTTTCAGAGTCCGATTATGAATGTAATCGACGTTTTATTTACTTGCTAGAGAATACCAGTCTGACGACTCAGATGTTGAGCACTGTTTTGCACCTGGGAAATTGCGTGCCACTAAGTCAATTAGTGAACTCTGTGATGATACCAACCATCTTTCACCAAGGTATGTACTGACATAATGTTATTTAAGAATATTACCTTTTTTAGGCAATTACCTTTACACATATATTTCTTTTGAAATTGGATAAACATTAAGATTACAAATATACACAAACTGTAAACGACCAGAACGCTACCAAGGACATGACAAAGTTATTCTTTTGCATGACTAAAATATTTGAAAATTTGAAAAAATATTAAAAATTTTATTTTTATATCGCTTCGGCGATTCTTTCGGAGAAATCAAAATCGGTTCCTAACTTGAAACACTTCAAAAGATGGGACATTTTCAAGAGAAGGGATTTCGGTTGCTTGTTGCCGCGGGCCAATATTTGCTTAGCTTGAGTTCGTTTTGTTGTCGTGAGCGCGCTGCCTGTAGCCATCTTCAACTCGATCTGGGGTCCTTTTGAAAAATTAATTGAATAAAAAAAATAAAGAAACATTGCGCTTATTTAGAACATACTGATCAACAAAGCAAATGTTTTCATGCACTTCTGTAATAACTTAATTTCTTCGTTTCCCGTGTCTTTGTCCATCGGTGCGCATTTTTCCAAATACACTACTTGCCCTATCAATTTGATCCGTTGTAATAAGATGTGATTTACAAACATATTCTTCTAGTGCTACCGATATGACTCGAAGGATAATTGTCGTCTGTATCTTCTTATATGTAAGGTAGAATTATTTGCTGATAGCCTGTTTCTAATTCCAGAATCACACCTAGTCCAAACTTCGATCGGAAGCCGCACAATTACAATCACGCAGGACTGCGTCCTGCCCTTTCATTAGCACAACTATGCGACTTGGATCCTGAGGAAGCGCCGTCATCTCATGACCTTATTGCCAAATGGGAAAGCCTAATTCAAAAAAACGCCTAGATAGCAGTATAATTTGGGCTGGAAGCCGGCGAATTGAATGAATCGGCCATCATTTATTATTACTTGCTTCCTTCAGATCTTTGCAGAAAGTGATTGTTTACTATTTTTTCTTGTTAGCCACATACATATTTATGAAGCTATATATTATTAATTTGTATTTAAAGAAAAACAAAGCAAAATTGTATGCTGAAAGATTTTTAAGAACGATTGTTTGACCATTTTGAATTTTGGTATCCCTAAAACATGGAGAAGTGAAAGTATTTTGAAATGATCTATATCATTATAAATTTTATCACATTTATTTGAATACGTAAACATAACATAACTTAACATGCACACATCCTTACACAACCATACAGCATTGAATACTACATACATTATGAGAAAGACAAAAAGCGTCACATAGCGGAGACGATTATGTGAAAAGTATTGAATTTTTAAAGAGACTTTATTCTTATGTAAATATAAAGGAATTAAAATTAAAAAAACGGTATTTTATTTAAGCATTGCGATGATGAGTAATTCCTTTTTGATAATAATAACATTGTGTCAACGAACATCTTGATTCCTGATAAAGCGGATATAAAATGTTTATGACATTTGTTTTGTGGCTGCTTCAATATGGCGATGAAGTGAAAATTTTTATTACTGATAACATCTACACAACACATTAACAAGTATGCATTTGTATGCATGTATTTCGAATAACCAAAATGCCAGAAGTGTTGACTTTTATCATAAGTATTAACAACTTTATTGATTTGGCAAGAAAATAATCACTAAATTTTTCAAATATGAAATGGAATCTAATCTATTTATAATGACACCTTTAATCTGTCTAATTTTTTCCCTTAAAATCCATTGCTAATAAGGCTATAAACAAACCAATAAATTGGCTCGATAGGAGAGTGTATAAAATATCGAAATCGCCACGAAGACTGCAACGAAGGAGATCGTGAAAATTAAGACAAATCAAATGGTAATTTAGCCTTCAAATAGTTGGATGAGTGTTCCAAACTTCAAAACAGAGAGATTTCCAAAATAATATTTGATATTTTCGATAACGGTGCAATAAGGTTGATCAAAGTCGTATAATATTTTAAAACAATTACTGAGTGATTGTTCTATTATTGGCGATTACTAAATCGCATAATCTGAATAGAGAGCTGAAAGAAATAATTAAGATTGCGACGTCAACTGTCGATGAAGAAATATTCCTGAATGTATTCAAATGATGATAATGATTCGATGATTGATGATTGGGGTATATATGGTGTAATGCGAAGAAGAAAACTGTAGAAAAAAAAATTTTCTTTGTAACGAGAATTCAGAGCGCGATGTTTGTCTAGCAGGAATTGTTTGTCTTTGTGTAATGTCTCTTTTAATCCTGCGTTGTCCGAATCCTGTAGGTTTGCTTACACTGAATCCGTTAAAACCGAAATGCGCATCACCCACGAAGATTATTTTTTGTTACAAAATCTGAATCGACTTCCAAATGGTCAAAAGTCTAAATCGCAAACTAGGACACAAACTATGATCTACAGCTGAACCTTATAGACCCTTAAACGGACATCTTACCAACAATTTCCCCCCTTATCATTTTTAAGCGTCGCAATTAGTTAAGAAATAAATAGACCCTTCGATTGCTTGATTTAATTCACTAGAATGTAGAAATAAAACAAATACAAATTTAAGTGAAAGCTTCTGAAGCATCACATATCTCGACTTTCAATGAAACTTTGGTTTAGGTTTTGAAAAATTGTTCTATGCTTAATAGGGCTCACCGCAGGTTAGCTATGTAATGTTTTTCAACAGGAATGGGAATAATATTGCTTTATTTTCGGAACGAATTTTTCCTTCTCGTCTACTAATCTGTTATGGTTAGTGTGCTGTTGGCGTAGTCTTTTATGATGGCCGAACAGGCCATTCCCTGGATCTTTCCTTAAGTTCCATAATGGACTAATGTTTCCGAAGTGCCGACCACCACACTTTTACTCCATAGACGATTCTTTGGGTTAGATGATTCATCTTGATTCTTCTATATGAGGTCTCCAGGTTGCTTACTGTCCCTAAGTTACAGGTAAATATTTCATCTAGTTCATTAAACTTATTAGTTTTCCTTTTATAGTTCGGACCGCAAAGTTCCCCAGTTTCTGGCGTTTCGTCCACAACAAAAGGTCCGTTTTGTAGTCTTTTGAGCTCCCTAACCATGAGCTCCCATGCTGAAGGTGATTCCACTCCTCACTGTGATGTACACATGATTATTTATGTTCTAAAGATCACAATACTATACTACTAGTCCATACTATGCTAATATCCACTTTTATTAGCATGACCGAATTTTCTTCGTGAATTCCAAATGATTTCTGATGGCCCATAGAACTCTTTCCTAGTTTACGATTGCCTTTAAAGAAGCACCTTGGTAAGGAGTTGCATTCGGCAAGTATAAAATACCTTTCCAAGATAATATACCACACTGGTTGTAATTGGAATTTTTATTTGAATTACTTTACAGTCAAAAGTAATTTTCGAAACATATGGATATGATAGATAGGAAACATTCAACATGGGAATGTTAAATGATAATTTTTGCAAAAATCTGCCGACTGATGGATTCACATGAAGATGGGGACCGACTACGTTAACAACGGGAAATTTAAATTGTTTAATTTTTTTAAGACGATTTGATTTTATTGGAATATTTATGATACAAAGTATTTGTGGTAATTGTGCACGTTGATATTATACTGGAAATCCAATCGATCTGGGGCAAATTTTTAAACCAAATGACGGGTACATGTGGTACTGAAAATCAAATAAAGCTTTCCAAGCTTTGACATCGACTATAACTTTCGGAACGCACTCAAATATCAAGTCAAACGTCAAACTCCACACTGAAAACGCGATACAGAAATATTGTGCACTGGCATATAAAAACAGCAAATGTGACGACAAACGCCATATTGGAACACAATTGAGCGCAGAGTTGACATTTTGTTCGTGGTAGATAGTCTCAGAAAAGTTCAAATTGTTTTAAATTGGTTATCAAGTAAGTATTTATATTTGTTCATATTTGTGCATACAATTTTGTGCGATAGGAAGGATGAGAAACGATTTTTTGAGTTTCTCGTGCCGAACCATTGAACTGCGCACTCGGTTTCAAAATGTCGCCGATTTCAATCGAATTTTCCACGAATATCTGGAAATGATCTGATTCGAGTTCATTTCTTTTGCAGATTTTACGTGACAGTGGAATAATACTGTAGATTTGGCCCCGTGTAATTAGATGACCCACCGTGTTGCGAAATTAAGTGGAAAGTAAATAGTGTGTGCTAGGTTGCGAGTATAAGCTTGCCGGGAAATCGGAAGTAGGGTGAGACTCAGCATATTTGCAACCCGAGTGTTTTAGCCAGACATTGGTGGAACAGACTCGCGATAGTTTGCGTGCGGTGCACGAGTTATTCCCGTTTGCACAGTGACAGCGTTTTGTCGATTGGATTGAGTTGTCGACTTTCTCATCTTTCTGTACGAATTCACTGCACCCCGGAGGGGAACGAGATTTTATATGACTTTTGACGGAATCAGCGGTAAGTAGTGTTTGGCAAATTACTTAGTTAGGTCCATCAAAGGCGGCGACATGCGCTGATTAGGAATTGCGGTGCCTCAGCGGTCGTTGGGTTCCGGCACAGACGCGTATCTCGGCGAAGTTACAGGTGCAGTCGCTTCACTTTTCCTTTTTCTTTCATTCAAGCATCCGAAAGCGAAAGGCAGCGCACCTTGGCCCACCTAGTTTGGAGCCGGTCAATGTACTCGTTGAATTGAATTTTAATCAATTATACTTTAAAAGCGGTAGGAAATAAATTCGCAACGTTGCAACTCGTCTCCAATGGGACTGATATGCAACGTGGAAAAATCTGACAATCATGACGTTATGCAATTCGATACTGTATCGCTGGCTCGTGTTCATAAGTCGGAGGTTTATGAATTGACAATCAAATGTGGAATACGATCAGCGAAAAGATAACAATCGTGCACATCTGGAAGTTGCAAATGCAATGTTTCTTCGCGGATTGTTTCCATATATAGAAGACGTCATGATATTTATTGTATTATTTACATAATACAAATTTAAACACCAATGTCATTGGTTCTCCGCGAATAAAAATGACTGGTTTTGGAGATCAGATGCAGATGTGCATGCGTCTCATAGATATTTGCCACTACGGTTGTAGAAATTTCTTTTCAATATTTATGTGATGGAATTATTTTCGAGTATAAATAAAAAAGAATAAAATTTATAAGCTTAAGGGTAGCTCGCAGCAAAATAGCATATAGTTAGTATATAATACATGTTTTTAATTAAAAAAAGTCATAGTACGTAAACATCATTTGAAAGAATCAATAATTCAACTGGCGCCAAATTATTGGCTAATAGTATTGATACCACCTGTATTCAGGAAAATATTTGATAATAATTTATTAAAAAAATTAATTGGTGTCACAGCGAAATGAGGGAGCGAACGCAGTCCTAAGAAAAGTTATGGCTAATATAAACTGCATTTCACACAAGAATCAGTTCATATTTATCAACTAGCAACAATTAATCCTATGTTTAAAAATAAACTGTTTGCCCCATTATTGAATCTGATCCGACGAAATTCTCGACGTCCTTCGGAATAATACTATAATATCAAGGAGTTTTTTTTTAAATATATATATTCATAATATCAACGGAAAGATTTTTCGTGCTTTTAACTAATCCGTGTTTAGTTGTGTTTATGTTACTTGCAACGAGAGAACGCTGTACATTTAAAAGTTTCGAATAATCCTAGTATGATATAATAACCATAAGGTTCGTTTTAATTTTTTAGAAATGTATTTCTTTATATAGGCTCATCATTCCATTTTTTGCCTATTAGAATCGGCCGTAATGATCCGCTAAGTTGCATCAGCTCATAGTACGCAACACAATTGTTATCCCATCAGATGCTTAGTATAATCTTCGCACCATACATATTTAGTGTTGATGTTTAGATGATTTTAGAGGTTGTCGTGGACTATCTATTAGTCATTGATTTGTTTTATACACTAATCACAATATGATGGGAAACAAATCCTTTCTATATTTTCCTTCAGTTCAGTTTGTCCCGAAAGTAATCGCTTTTAAGGTCTCTTGATTTCTCATTGTCATTATAAAACTCTACTTACATGGAAGCGTTTCGTTTGCATAATTCTATCTATAAAAATTTCCCACAAATGTTGCTAAATTAACACAAAATATGGCTATCACTGGTAATAATTTCTGTTTCTATGATTGCAAGATTGATAGTCATTTCCTATGATGGGATACAAATGATTTTGTATGCAGATGGTAAAATTACTGTTTTTATTACTTATTACTGTTATTTCTTCGTGAATACGTTTCATTTCAAATAACAATGTGCGTTTGCTTCTAACAATGTTAGTAAATCGCTAAGCTATTGCTTATTTGACTTTCACTGGCACCATTGGAAAAAAATGATCATATAAATGCCTTCATCAGTCCCACATACGCGAGCAATAAAGTTAGTTAAAATATGAACATATGAGAATTCATCAGATTAAACTCTTAGCTATATAAAATGTCTCGATGTAACGCATTTCACAGAGTTCAAACGATACGTTCAGTTGAACAAAGTGAGCTCTTGTTTGATGTCGAATGCATAGCGAGAAATAAGTTTACAACTGGGAGGTATTTCGGAAAAAGCTTGCAGGAGCTTTTGAAAAAGGACATGCGCTTTTCGGTTTATCAATATTTCGACTATTGTCCAACTGCCTGAATAAAGTGAAAAGAACGAGGCATCTATTCGGAGAGGATACTAGTTTCAGATTTTTAACTTAAACTAGGTGGATAATTGATTGTCCAAAGGGAACTCACCTGCGAAAAGTTACATTTCAGCAAGAATTCAATCACTTCTCGTGTTGATGCAGCAGAAACTCAATCATTTATATAGCCAACATTCTCGTTGACGAAAATTCTCGGCATTTCTCGTGTTGATGCAGAAAAGTTTCCGGTCTGAAAAATTTTTACACACAGAAGGTGGTACATCAGCTGGAAAAGTGAGAAAGTAGTGAGTCCTTTAGTGCAATTTTCCAATGCGAGTGAATCATTCGGTATTGTTGGAAGTACACTTGAGAAAATCAGAGTAACTTGGAGGTTTCAGAAGTGGATAAGGTTGATTAGTTCTATCAAGCAAAAAACCTATAAATATATTTTAAAGTGGCACTAAAAACTAACATTTTTAATAAACTGACACTCCGTCATATGGTGGGTGTACTATTGCGACGTGAATTACCCGGCGTTGTTAGCCAACATTTCTTCCGTAAGTATATTAAACGAGTAAAGAATAACTGTGCATCGTCCTTAAATGCAAATTTAATTAAGGCTAATTTTCAAAATGCTCTCATCGAACGTAATTGAAGGAAAGTTCGATTTTCTGCAAGGTGGATGCATGCATGATGAGGAGATTCGATCCATTTTTGAACAGGAGCTTCGTGTAAAGTAGATACGAACACATGCATGACCTAATGCAGAGTTGAAATTGATATGATTTGATGTATGCATCAAAAGCTCTGTTCTTAATTCATTATTTTTGATATCTCAGAAAAACTAGTTAAATTCGGTGAAAATTGTTCGCTAATTATTTTCGATAAGCCTCGAAACAAGTTCGAAGCAATGTTCTGCTCAATGATATCGTCTCAGAGAAAAATCAAAAGCAAAACAGTGATTATGAGCTAAAAAAACAAGAATAAACTTTATTGCAAGTCAGATTGCATGAGTTTAAAATTATGCAATCAGTCTGAGCTCTACTTAGTGGAGCTATGAATTGCTATTATAATCATATAACTTTTATAATTATACATGCTTGTCACCCTCTATCAAACATTCAATATTGATTTTCAAAATCGTGAAATTGTCGAAGCAGCTCCATTCATTTGAAGTTTTTCGGAATATCGCGAACAACTAAATTATTAAAAGGGCAAATTTTATTGGATACTGATTATTTCTTATATCCTCTGTTGTTGTAAAGTATCAACACTGAAGTACGATGGGATAGTGCCGTGCTTTGGTCTCCTTTATCTATATAAGCCCACTGCTGTATTTCGTTCAATTCGTGAGAACCAAATGCAAAAGATCTGTATCAAAAAATCAACAAAATTTGGCGTTTAAAAAACGTTTACTAAGAACTCGATTGCTTTTGTATAACTACTTACAGGCCTTCCATCGAAATGTTCAGATTTTGTCGCTATTTCTCTCTCTGTAGTTCGCCATTTCTATAAAGGATTTAAAAGAAGAACTGTTGTAACTCTTTGCACTAGAAATCAAGACAATCAAAAATCATTCATTTTGTCATATTGAAAATTTTTATTTCATTGTAAAATGTCATTTATTTATAAACAAACTCAGTTAAATACAGCGCTCGGTAATTAGTTTTTAAAAGGACATTCTGTAAAGCAAGATGCATGCTCAGTTTGTTAGGACAAGTACCACATTAATAAGAGATTTTCCGTGTACTGCCAGGCTTGTTACGACCAAAGTTAACATGCGCTCACTTTTTTGCTCCATTCAACATAATATGGATATTTCCATTTAATGTGTTTCACTGGTAAGCGTTATTGACTTTTTTTTTACAATATAAGGTTATGCCAACTGCTCCACGAGCGGTTTCCGAAAATGAAAAGATGTTATTTCCTCCCCGGTATATGTTAAATATTTTAACACAGTTATAACAATGAGATTTAAATTACTGCACTTCACAAGATACGACATTTTGTTAGATTATTTGTGCCCATTGTGACGACAGCGTCATTAATACATCCTCGCAGAATCCGTTCTGTCTGTTGGCATGAAAAATTCGGCTAATAATTTTCACATAACTCTTGTAGGCACCGTTATGTAAACAGATTATGCAGAATAGAGGAGAAAAAGAAATATAAAGCATTTTTGTTATGAGAAGCTACATCTTTAATTCTTTCAATATTCAATATTAAGACAGCGATAGATTATAAAATATTTTATGGAAAAGTCAAGCCGGGTAGGTTCAAGGGGAAGTTCTTGTTGGTTATCTCATTCAACATTTAAAAAATTTTAATGAATGTTCCGAAAAAAACCATTAATAAAATATACTTTTAGATGACATAAATAAGTCAAAGTTTTATACTTGATATAATTTCTAGGTTCAAATAGTTCATGGCGCTTGTTTAATTTTTCAGGAACGCCCGTACTCCAAAGAGCTCATTTGTCTCCACCGAAAAGAAGGAAGTTAGCTAGGTCGTGTATGAATTCACATAGGCAATATTTAAGTCATAGGTATGTACTTTTAAAATTTATTCATCAGGGTCAAGACAAATCTACAAATAAGTCTACCTTAAAAAAGGATTGCATTATCTTTCACATTATTCGACACAGAATACTTTGAAATGCACATTGATCGTAAAGTATAACCAGAGCACACTCCGATGTACTCAGACCTTATCATAGATTGAATGGCGTTTGTTTTGTTTGGTTTTTTTTCGACATTTGAAATTTAGAGTTGACATATTTTCAACAAGATTGCTTAAGGGAAGTTTTATTTCCATTATATATTTAAGACTGAATCATCAAGCTTGCTTAAACGAATTTGATTTTATTTAATTCCTGTTGATCGGTCGCGAACAATTCGTCACAGTTGATCAAAGGAAAAAGACATCTTGCTAGTCTTTCTTACGCTATTAATTCTTTAGCTGAGCTGTCGATAAAACAGAACTTTAATGGTCGAACCCGTGGGATTCGAGAATATTTGCCGGCAGACCACTTTCAATCCATTTGTCCACAAGTTATTCGAAGTATTTATACTGAGGTACGTAATAAATTGAATGTTCAAATACAAATGCCTGCTTTTCTAGGTAGGTTATTTTTTAAACTAATAGCAAGATCGAAGCTCGAATCGAATTGTTTGATATATTCTAAAGTTTAAAACGATGATAAATCGTTGCTAAACTATATGTGAATGTGTATATACGAAGCAACACAATTTATATAAAGTAGGAAAGACTTTAAAATATGTTCTGGTGATTTCATAATCGTGCAAATCATCCTACAATCTTTTAAATTATTCTACTCTTACTTCAAGGTTATGTTGTAATAAATTCATCGGAGTTGGCTTTCTCATATTTGAAGATGCCCAAAATAAAAGTTATACCGACATCGCAGCCTATAGATGTATCAAGTATGTGGATTAAACAGGAAACCAAACTATGAATAATTTTGTAAATGTCTTGTTCAATTTTTGCCTTAGTTGGTGTCTACAGCCCATACTACGCCTTGGCCGTCTAGATCCCTCGCTTCTTAATTTCAGGGTTCTTAATCAGGTCCTCCAATATTAGAATTCGAGCAGGATTCCTACTTTTCTATATATTTCGATCGTCCTGTCTATATTCTTCTTCGGTATCCGATAGTCCATGCAAAGCAAGTGACCAGCCCAGGAACTTTTACTCGTCGTCATCCTTTGCTCCAACAAGCCTTCCGAAAATATCGACGACGTTAAGCTTTTTTCGAGTGTTTCGTGCTCAAGCATAACACAGGCTGTATTATAGATGATGATGGAGAATTTGGTTTTCCTACAGCTGGATACCAGAACCCAATTAAACGTCTGATTTGTGTGCTGGATTCTGGATTCATTGGGTGCTTTTTCTCGACAGTTTCATTCCCATAACCAGTCAGTTGTGTGCTGAGATATAAAAGCATCATTTTGTACAGAATGTTCCGATTTCAACTGCCGTATGATAGAAGACAATATATATTTGATGATTGTTGATGTGATCTCGAACTCGCAAAACTTTTCCCTATCCCTCCTTGACCGTAAGTAGTTAATTGTCAATCATCCAGCTTTGAACCTTATTGACCAACTAACTTGTATATCTATTTGACCACTCCTATGGCATTTGTTATGGATTCCACATGTTGCGAATCAACTCTAAACGGGAGATTCGGAACTATTGGCCTTTTAGTGAGTTTACTGAAATACTGTTAATGTCGGGCGCCATGTTTCTGGCATTGGATGAATGAAGCTTGAAACCTGTGGGCAAAATAAACACAGTAGAATGGAATGCACATAGGAAATCGATTGTGAAAATTGAGACAGAAAATGGTATATGGCAACATTTTAATTATATTTTTTTTAACTTGCATTTATTATTTTTTGAATTTCAAAATTGCCAAAATTTGAATGGGTGTGCTAAAAGTTGATATTCCACAGTTAGAGAACAGGTCAAATTCCTTATTGTGAAATATATAGATATAATATGACTGAGTAAAGCAGAAAGAAATTCACATGAAAAATCAATTGTACATTCATTTGCTAGCATCAATGATCCCGCAAAAATTAATGGACTATCATGCTTGTACTTGGATTAACGCCAGAAAATTATCTATTTCAGGACTTCAAAATTTTCGAGTAATAGACATCGGAAACTTCAGCCGTTTAGGGAAACGTGAGGCAACCATTGATTCTATTCAATTAGGCGCCCGTTATCTTTTTAAAAATTATTGAAATTTATCAAAGATTTCATCCTTTCCATAGCCAGTTATTTGCAACAAAACAAAAGCACCATATTGGAGAATAAAATTAATTGTGGCGAAAAAGTGAACTTTCCAAAAAGCAAAATCACTGAAGAAGTAATTTTGTATAATATTTGAACATTGAAAAATTGAATTGAAATCCAGATTTCTGATAAGAGATTTCCTGGCTACCGAAGGCAACGCATCTTCGTTATACCGTTTTCCAACAAAACGAGATATTTGACGTCCTGTGCAACAATCAAGTTGCAAGGATATCTCTGAAGCCAACAACTTTGAACACATCCATTCTTACACACAAGTCCACATTAGAAAATAAAACTTCATGAATTTGTTAATAAAATCCCAAAAAGACCAAACGCCATTGACGCCCTTAGCGAGTTGGTATCGCAACAACAAGAGGAAAGCGAATGCTTTAAGCTTGAAGAGCCGCTGAAATCGCGCAGAAAAAGAAAGAAGCATATGAACAAGTAGAACTGCTGAGTTGTAGACTTGAAATTCCTTTGTTGCATTTTTTGAGAGGAGTCGCCCTTCCTTTGAGGAGTCAATTGTTGGATATAAGAAACGAGTCACTGAAGCCAGAAAAGATCTAAATTCGATCGAGTCGACACAGAGTATTTGTCGAAAGGAGTGGTAGATAACAAAAGACTCGAAATGGGTACCGTAAACGTGAATCGAAATGTGACCGACGTATTTTACCGGTACAAGATGCCGCGCATCAACGCTAAAGTAGAGGGAAAGGGGAATGGTATCAAAACTGTAATCGTGAACATGGCGGAGGTAGCGAAAGCCATCGGTCGTCCTGCAACATACCCTACCAAATACTTTGGATGTGAATTGGGCGCTCAAACACAATTTGACTACAAGGTAAGTCCAACTACTATTTGAAAGTAAGACCAATTGAATCGATGAATCAATGATTCTCAATATTTTGACCATTCATCCAAATTTTGCTTCTCACTACTAAATCAATATGCTCTAAAACGCGATTTGATCTTGCAGAACGAACGCTTTATTGTAAACGGATCACACGATGCAGCGAAGCTACAGGACTTGTTGGACGGATTCATTCGAAAGTTCGTTCTTTGTCCTGAATGCGACAATCCAGAGACGGATTTGTTGGTTTCCACGAAGAAAGGTACTATTTCGCAAGGATGCAAGGCGTGCGGGTTCCACGGGCCACTGGAAGTCAACCACAAAGTGAACACTTTCATTTTGAAGAACCCACCAAATATGGATCCAGCCTCGCAAGGGTCATCGTTAACCGAAGGAAAACGCAGCAAACGTTCAAAGAAGGGTGCTGCCGAAAATGGTGGAGATTCGACCAACACGTCAATGACGAACGCGAACTCTGATGGTGATACTTCAGTATCTGGCCAAACAGCAGCCGACATCGACATTGCTATTCCCAAAAAATTGGATGACGATGAAGATGATGGCAATTGGACAGCGGACGTATCTGAGGAAGCTGTTCGTGCTCGAATGCAGGATTTGACTGATGGCGCAAAGTGCATGACAATCTCTGATGACGCGGAGAAGACTGAAAAAGAACGCATCGACATCTTCTACGAGAAGGTAAAAGAGAAAAGAGATGCAGGTCAGCTGGACAATGTGCAAGTACACAAAGAACTCGCCACAGAGGCTGATCGGCTAGACGTCGCTCATAAGGCTCCATTAGTTCTTGCCGAGCTACTATTTTCAGTGAATATCACTCAAGAGGTTCGCAAATATCGCAACTTGTTGCTTCGCTTCACGCACAACAACTTGAAAGCGCAACGTTACCTGATCGGTGGCTTGGAACAAATTATCGCCCTTCATTCCACCAAACTAATGGACAAAGTTGCAGGCATTTTAAAACTGTTCTACGACAATGACATCCTGGAAGAAAAAGCATTGATGGAATGGTCGCAAAAGGTCAGCAAAAAATATGTCTCGAAAGAAGTGGCGACTCAGATCCACGAGAAAGCTAAACCGTTTATCCAATGGTTGCAGGAGGCGGAGGAAGAGGAATCTGATGAAGATGAAGACGATTCTGATGTTGAAATCGAGTACAATGAACGAGCCCGCGTTGAACCACTCAAGAAAGAAGTGGTGAAACCGGCGCCGAAAAAAGTTGTGGAAGACGATGATGGCGAGGAGATCGACATCGATGAAATCTAAGGTGGCCAAGTGTTGGGGAAAATATGTAGGACAACAATATAAAAAATGCTTTGAAAATATAAATTTCGCAATGCATCTAATACAATTTGTAACTTCGGTAATTCCTCGTAGAAGTTGCGAAAACTCCACACTTGATTCCAAACATGTTCTTCACACGTTGAAAACCACAAAAACAATCGAATTATTGTACAATTCTTATATAAATCCGCCAAATTGAAAGTAATTGCAAATATGAATATTCACTTGTGAGAATTTGTTTATAGTTTGTTTTATTCTTTATTTTTCTTCATTTCAGTTAAATAAATTTACACTGAACTATATAAAAGCAGTTGTTTGCGCAGGAATTTGTGAATATTGAAAATTTCATTAGCAGTGTAATTGTGATTTTCCAGGTTGAGTAGGATAAGACCTAATCATTACAAGTGGCGGTAATGAAAACTTATTGGTTTCTTTTCGTGTTTCTATACTTTTGGCGAAATTATGTAGTAAGTAAAAGCCGGATGGTCGCAATATTAGCAATCGTGCATTCATTCCTTCCGCAATGCTACTCGCTACTGTCTGCAAAAATTAATTCAGAAACGTACCTTCGAAATATTTCATGGTGGAACGCAGCGACACTAACACGACTAGATATAGGCGGCACGACCACATAAAATGATGAGTTCAGGACTCTCATAAATATACCCATTATATTATATACGAATGATATTCAATGTCCCACCATCGCATAATCCGAGGGAGTAAATGGTGATAATTACCGGTGCGATCAATAATAAATATATGAAGAAATAAAAATGAACATGTTGCTGAATGCTTGTTCTAAATTTTGCCACTCGTTGTGGTAACATATCGGGTATTCTTTATTTGGATGTGGTCACGTTTACGTATTGGACTTCATTAGTAAGTACTCTGGTTATTCTAGTGCCACTAACATTGGCTATTGGAAATTGACATGTATGCGCTGTTTCCGAAAGTCAAAACAACGACTCCGTCTCCGCAATGCAAAATTCTCTGTCGAATATTCATTTTGAGCATTTCTTACTCTGATCTAATTGATGATAAATTGCCCCTGCCCATTATTGTTTTCTATTACATAGAAAAGTGAACAACGATTATTCGGCATTTCAGTTCGCAAGTTTCGGAAGCCAAAAGGAAGAAATGTATGACCTAATATGAAGTGCCTGCTTTATAGGAAACTTATAATTTTAGAGGGACCAGCGATATTTCTGACCAGTCGTCAAAATAACTAGATGGAATGTACATACCTTCCTCGCAATTGTCAAACATCGCTGCGTAGAGTTAACTTTTAAAATTCTTCTTTTTTTTTATTTCATGAACGATTCAATTTATTTTAATATTCAACAATTGATACAGATAGATAATACAAAACTTTAAAAATTTACAATTGTGTATTTTATCGCAAACTTTAATCGATTTTGAATTAAAAACTCGAGATTTATTTCTGTAAATAACTCTCGTGATTTTCAAAGTCATAAATAAGGAATTGAATGAAAGTGGAAAGCTACGTGGATTATTCATCTTTGTTTTGGTTGGTTATGTTATGAATTCCGACCACCTTTGCACTAACGCAGTGTTATCATCATTCCTGGTGCTTGCGTAAACGGGCTATAGTGAGATAAAGCAGACAATTTTTCACGCATTTGTATCGGTTTTCATTCGCCATTTTATGTCGAAAAAACTATTTAGTTAATATATTCCTTATAGTATATTAACATATTACATACGAATGAAAACTATTTAACCAAATTGTATATCCGTTCGCTCATTAAACTTTTTAAAATGTTTGTTAGAATCGATTCAGGTTCTGCTTTTCTCGTTTGTAATCTGTTAGAAGTGTTGAGCTTAGGGTAAATTTCGTATTGTAACCACTAAAAGGTTAATCATTCCCGGAATTGATAGAACAAATCATTATGAATAATTTTAAATGAGGGCTCAGGTTACCAAGCCAAGTTCGACGAAGAATAATTTTGCTTTTGTAACCGTCAAAAAACTTTCCCCATTAGATAGTTTTTTAAGTGTTCCTTACGAAACACTATTTGAGAATTTTGAGCTAAATTGCATCTGCGGATCACTCCGAATTCTATGATACAGAAAACAATTAACCACCGGCATCTCAGCCATGGTTGGTTTGTGCGATGAATATATGTAATTGCTGACTTGATGAGCTAGTAGGCAATGATCCGTATCCTAGGTGTTAAGTGACATAATTAAGGACGCATTTATGAGGTCCGTTGGACAAGCTTGTCGTACTAGTTGGTAAATCATGACTTTGTAATTACAGTCTTTCTCGGTTAATTAGACATTTGTGCATCTCACAATTCGCACGGTTTTATGGCACACCTGAGATTTGATGAGTTTACGAGAACATAAGTAATTCCTCAATATATGGACCATGAAATCGATATTCTGCTATATTTTATTTTTGGTCACTTATGTAATATTTTTTGTGCAGTATTACTTGACCGATGAGGTCCGTTTCTCGATCAATGGATAAATGAATAGACATGCGGGTATTTGGTGTGAATAACATATTAAATCAAAGCTGCCATTAAATCTAGACAAAATAGTATATGCCGGTAGAATAATCAGGTCATACTTTTCCAAAACCGAGGCTGATCAGAACGTCAGATTGAGGTGTGGCTGCCTGAAATTGAGGTAAAATCAAAAGCCAACGACAATCGAAGCATTTGAGGCAAGTACTCCTTATGTTATTGGCCCAGTACAATTTGAAATGCTTCAACCAATCATTGAAAATTGGTATTTCAAAATGGATCGTACTGAATGCAATTACAACAAGTAAATATTGTACAAAAAATAATAACAAAAATCGCGTACCTCTTAATGAATCGGCGGATATAAGCCAACTGTGCGAACATATACTTTGAATCCTATTCTCTCGGATTGCTTTATTCTTATCACTAACTAACAGTTACCTTTTTATGTTCAGCAAGTTTTTGCTTAACACAATGTAGAGCTATGAACATGATTGCAGTTACATTCTATACCCATTACTGCTTTTTTGGTGTTAGAAAATACATGTGAAGACAAATGTAGCAATAAACCCGCACGTGGCCTTTGAAATGCAAAGGACATGGAATTGCTAGATATAACATACAGGCCTGCGATAATTGCAAAGGTACACATCAATCAATAGTTTTCAGCAATGTGTCAAGAGTCCTATCGATTTTTTGCTTGTTAATTGTTCAACATAAGTGCTTAGATTTGCCATTGTTCATCACTAAATACTAATTCTGACGCGTCTTGTTGATCGTTCTCTTAATCATTAATATACGCATTCTAGCTTCTACGCAGTATCTGCTTAAACGCATTCGTGAGAATTATTACAAATTGGGCATGCGCGAATAAGTGGTTAAAACAGGTGTAAGATAATAACTAGCTATAATTATAAGTTAGAAACACTTTCCCTGTAAATTAATGAGCTCATTACGATCGATAATTGCGGTATTATTCTGAACGATGAAAGGGATTTTAATTCGCTCGACTCATTGAATACAAGGCAAGGGTATCGAAGAAGAGAACCCGGATGTTGTTTGAGGTTTGCTTCATATTCACATAACCGCAAACTTTACCTTTAAAATTAAATATGTTGCATGTATGCATTTCTTGCAGAAATATGACTTCATTTTTATTTTCAGATTTTTAGTTTTTCAAATGTTTTTTGAATGTGTGGTAACTTCGTTGCAAGTGGTTCTCCATTTCGGCTGAAGTTTTTCAAGATTCTGTGAAAGTTATAAAATTGTCGTCAGCTAAATCATGTAATAAAATTTTAAGACATCTAATTATGTGAAATTATATATTTGATGGGAATATCTTTCTTTAGGAAAGAAGGGGCCTATACAGAAGCTGTGCACCTCCCGGCATTTGCTAATTACTTTTAATCAAATTATGATATTCATTGGAAACAAAATATAAAAATATTCGCTACAGGATATTATAAAAACACTCGTGAGAACGTGAGGAAAGAAATGAAAAAGAAGGGCGTGACAACGCCCTTCTTTTCCCCTAATTAACGCTCGATTTTGTAAGTTCAATTGCGAGAGGTTTTCCTTCAATTATAGATTATATAATTCCCTCGCTCTATTAGAGGTTTATAGCCCGGCATGAGACTTACTTGAACTTGTGAACTTGATCAGTACCAATGCTATTTCTAGATATCTTAGTGGGCATGGAAGCCTCATATCCTTCAGTAGTAACAGAAGCCACTGTCATACTAGTAGCAGCTTAATACTTGTATGATTCTGCGAATTCAGTAATGATATCATTGTTTGCATCGCCAAGTCTAGTCAGATATTGGCCAAGATAAAAGAGCACGTTGTAAAACCATCTAGAACTACAATAGGTAATACTTTTTTACAACTCGTGTAAAAACGAAAAAAAAAAGTTGATCGTAAGAAATTCTCTAGGAAAATTTTAATCTTTCTTAAAGGCCCGAAAAGCCTACATATCACTGTTTGCAGCAGTTTCCCCGATCGTGATAAAACATCTGCAACAGCAGTTTTAATCTGATTCAAAAGTTATACAAACAAGATGCACATTTATCAAAGACAAAGCTATTTGAAATATTGTTTGCACGTTCAAGATAGTGTTCACGTATAATTCATTCAAGCTCGAAATTATCAAACAATTTTATAACCGGGCAATGTATTCTACAATTAGCAATCTAATCTTGTCCACATCCGAAAACAATCTTATCGCAGCCTAATATAATTAAATTGAATTGATATTTTAAGTACCCTCCTATTTTAGTTGTCGACAGTATTAGTCAATCACACGCATCAATTGAATAGTAGTTGGAGGCTCATAATGTCGAACAAGCGGTTGAGCTTTCACAAAGCGGACGAAAGCCTCGAAATCAGTGATCACCAATACGCGCGACAAATAGACAATGATGGCGGCCATCTTTCTGCAGAGAGTGTTGCTCCGAGGAGGAAATGCAAGGACACGTTCGCTTTCATCACCTCCAAGCTATTTGTTGCCTGTGTCGTAATTATCTCAGTCGTTATAACCGTTGTATGTGTATCGCTGTTGATGACCTATGAAATGGAAAATGAAGTCGTACAAACTGTTGATTTTGTTGATATACCTCTTCCCAAGGAGCAAAAGGAGTGGTTCGATTTGGGAGTAAAGGAATTGATGGCTGCTCTATCGGTGAAATTGAACTCTAAGCGAGCAAAAAATGTGATCTTGTTTGTAGGAGATGGAATGGGACCGAACACAGCAACTGCCGCGCGGATATACAAAGGAGGAGAGGGACATTTGCTGACTTGGGAATCCTTCCCACATATGGGATTGCTGAAGGTAACATTTTTAAAAAAGATCTTAAATATATAGAAAATTCTGCTCCTCCTTGATCATTTATTCGCTTATTCATTCGGTTCTCCTAGATTAGATTGATTTAATATAATTGAAGTCCTTATTTATTTATAAGATTGCTTATTCATTTGAACACATTCAAAAGAGTAATTAAGAGCAAATGAAACAATAGCAACCACTGGCTTGACAATTGTAACAATTGTTAAGATTTTATAATCTTCTGATCATAAATTTCAGTTTGAAGTTGAAACAAATGGAGCAGCTTTTATTAGATTGTGATAAACTATCTTTCATCTGACTATTGCCGCTATAAATCAAAAAAGCACAATTCGTAGCAGGTGCTGCAGTATCCTGTATGTAAATATGAAATAAAGAGGACTGAAAAATTGAAATTTGCGTTTCATACAACTTTAATGAAACAGCTTCAATCTGTTAAGTCAATTTCTCGTTTGACTCTTTCTGGCAAGTGGAATATCAATCCGTGTTCAAACATTGAGTCCTGATGCATAACATCAATATGGGAATATATGAATAGAAAAACCTATACCTATATATGAATCTATTAATCTCCACGACTAAAAATGATATTGGGGAGTAACACTATAAAGTTGGCTTTGTAGAATTTTGATTCCTTCAATATGTGACCATTTAGCCCAGAGTTCCTTCCAATTAGCAGGTGTAACTAAATATGTTGATCTCGAGTTAGTAATAGAAAGATACCGGCGATCAATCTCCTAATTAGAGTACAGCATGACTTATACTTCTTTATATTTCAGACATATTGCGCAAATAAAATGGTACCCGATTCGATGGCATCTGCAACAGCTCTTTTTTCTGGCGTCAAATCCAATTATCATACTGGCGGCGTTGACTCCACTGTTGAAGAGGGGAATTGTGCAAGTTCACTCCGAAAGAAAAGTCATGTCCACTCAATAATAAAATGGGCTCAAGATGATGGCATGAGAACTGGATTTGTTACTACAACACGTGTAACACATGCAACTCCTGCTGCCTTGTATGCTCATGTGCCCGATCGGAAATGGGAATGTGAAAATAAAATGTCTTCTGAAGCAAAAGCGGAAAAATGCAAAGATATCGGCAGAATTTTGGTTGAAGATGAGCCTGGGAAAAATATCAACGTAAGCTTTTTTTCTAAGCAGGATCAGAATCTTAAAATCTTGTGTTTCTACAACTCTTCCAGGTCATTATGGGAGGTGGCCGCCAATGCCTTGTCTCTAATGTTACAGGAAGCAGTGCTGATCCGATTGATACTTGGGCGTGCTACTCAACAGACGGCAGGGACTTGATCTTCGATTGGGAGAAAGAGAAACAATCAAGAGGCGTTAAGTATGCAGTTATTTCAAACAATAGACAGTTGGCGTTACTAGATAAAAATCACGATTATGTACTGGGTCAGTTAAACTCATTGACACTTTGATACAAAACTGAGTAAAATTTAATGTGATTAGGAATATTTGCGAATGGCCATTTAAAGTATGAGCACGAGCGGGATAAGAGTCCCACTGGAATGCCATCACTGCAGGATATGACCTTGAAAGCGATCGACATTTTGAAACGCGAAGACAAAGGGTTTTTGCTCGTTGTAGAAGGAGGAAACATTGACCAGGCTCACCACAGAGGCACTGCTCGAAAAGCTCTATCTGAGACATTGGCAATGGATGATGCAGTTAAAGCAGCAATGGAAGCAATGCGGTAAGATTTTTTCATGTTTTCATGATTTTTCTCATTGCTACAAATATTACATGTATTACATAACAGCGGTCATTTAGACGAAACTCTAATCATTGTAACCGCTGATCATTCTCACACATTGTCTATAAACGGCTATCCAGAGCGTGGCAGTAGCATCTTAGGCATCGCTTCGAAATCAAAAACTGAAGGAACACCATACACAACACTAACATATGCAACAAGCTATCAAGGATTCCAAGTGAATATCACGGACAAGCAGCAAACTATCAGACGTGATCCTAGCATAGAAGATACTACTTCATTCGAATATACACAACAGGCTGCAATAAACACCGATGAAAACACCCATGGTGGGTCGGATGTTCTTGTGCATGCAATAGGTGAGAACTGCTGAAAGAACGAAATAAAAACCCTTTAATAATTCAAACAAAAACTTAGGTCCCATGGCACATTTATTTCATCGTGTTCACGAACAATCTTATGTGGCGCATGTCATATCGTACGTGTTAAGAATAGGCCGATTCAGTGAAAGTTCAGTTGTTGAATCAGTTGCTGATATATTGAAGTTTTAAGGATATCATAGTTTTAAATAGAAATACCGATATTGTTTACGTATGAATGAAACATTTTGGATGACAAAATTTAATTTTAAAATGTTATGCCTTAATTTATTGACGTCATTTACATTTAATAATAACATGAAAGACAAGATGAAAAAAAATCGAAAATGTCTCATTTTTGTATAAAAAAAAACAAACGTAGAAGATGAAATCAAATATAGAAGCTGATTTATGCAGGAAAATTCATAAGATGATATTCATTGCAAAACAATAAAATAAGAATAATGATACACATTAATTATAAATGTTTCGAATTCTCAGGCCATTATTTCTAATCTTCTGTAACAAATGTATTTCTTAACGATATTTTGGTAAGTAGAAGGTCAAATCTAGGATATTTATAAAAACAGTCAATGACGGTTGGGCATGTTATGAGGCTTTCGTGATCGAAGCTAATTTTTTCCGTTATGTAATAACACACATTTTTAAGCCTTTTACGAAAAATCACCAGTGATTTTGTTGGTAGAACATAAAAACCCACTGAATTTAAAAGCCCAGCAACATCATCTCACTGTTGGATATAATTCGCTTCATTAAAATATGGTTTAACTATTAGTCTTAACGTGCGATCTAAACGTTCATCGGAAGTTCAGAAGTTCCAGTCTTGAACTTCTGAGAAGAGAAGAGTCTTGAAGCGCAGGACCGCATCCTGTGCCATCACGCCAATCTTTACTTTTGCTTTGACTATCTAACATATCAATATTATCACCATAATTATCCAATGGAGTAATAAATCCAGTATTGGCAAATTTTCACTATGCGGTGTTGGTTAATTAGCGGATTGTACGTTTGGAGAAACCGTAAAGCGCTCTTACTATCGATTCAGCCTTTTTACACTCACAACATCGAAATTGGAACTCTTAAGGTAATTTATCTATTCTGGTCATATCCTCGTTGCCTCCAATAACAAAGTTAACAATAACAGATTTTAAAACCTTTGTGTCTGTGTCCAGGCTGTTTCCATAACTTACCCGATAGCAGTGTTTCACAAAACACATTTTCTTCCAATGCTTTCCTTTGCAAAGTTTACCACCATTTTACCATGCAGTCAACAGGGTCGAAGTTATTAAAAGAAGACTAAGAAGAAGTAAAGAACTCATACTTTTTGGAACAATAACGGCCAATTTGGAAAAATAACAAAACCAACAATTAAGAACGATTTAAAATTACGTTTGAGCTTTTCAGTTCTATATATTAAGATAGAAAAACATATTTGATACATTCAATCTCAAATTACAATTGACATAGGTTTACTTTTGTTATAACAACGTTAAACTCAAATTAAAAAAAACTAATTACTTATAACTTTTCCAACCAACTAGGCACCTTCTACTTTCATTGCCTAGGTCACCATTCCGGATATCCTGAAATATCAGGGAGAAAATTATAGTTTTTGATTTTTCTTGGTGCTATTCTGTAAGATCTCGGAGAACCATGAGTAGTTGTGACGTTATATTGAGAAAAAATGCGATAGCGAGAGTTTGCATATCAAAAACTTGGTATTTTTTATCTGAAACATAACCATTAGAAACAGTCATTTCGAAGAAAATTATTTACATGATGAACATTTCATGGTAAATTCGCTCCAAATGGATTGCATTAACTTATGCCGCTGCATATTTTTTTGTTCCCCTATGTCTATGCAGTGTAGTCCAGCATATTCAAATCGTTAACGACATTGTACGAAATTTACACACTTGCTTCCGATTTGTGGAGCCGCATCATTTCAATGGGTAATGGATATCTTATTTAATAAGCCAATAAATACGAACTATTTTTTGTTAAAAAATGTACGTTGTTCTTTTTAACATATGTTATTAGTATTATTATTATTATATAAATTATCATAGCAATTTAAGAATAATAATAACCAAATTAACGAGCATCTTACTTGCACAATCTACTCTTTTTGTCCAAACATGAACTTCCTTAAATGAAAATCGTCAAGTATATTATAAAATTGTTTAACGCGAATGAACGAAGCGACAAAAATCCTTCATGTTGCAGGCCTTGGTAGTACACAATCTATTGTGAACTGATTACCCCTCCAATAGTGACAATCGTTTTGCGAGTCGCAAATATTAATTCCAACCTACAATTACCTAGAACAATTGTAGATTTGAATGACGAATCTAATTCGTTCTTTCAAAATCAGTCAAAATTTCTATTATTCGTTATAAAATTACTTTTTCATCGGTTTGTTCGACAATGAAATAAGAACAGATGCGCGGGCGCAGGTGCGAGCTGCACAATTTCCAAAAATTGCCGTCAGTCAATTGACAGTTGGTCGTGGGGTTTCGAGCAGACTATTCGTACTTAGTGCGTACAAAGTGCATACGGTAAAACATTGTGGTTGACGAGCGTATTTATAAATTTGAGAAGTTTCGAAATCTGAAGAAGATTGTATTACGTCACACGTATAATAAGAAGTTTTGCATGGCAATAAGAACATCTTTACAAAGAAGTAACGTGGGCGATTCCGTAGGTTTAAACGTAGACCGACCTGCAAGGACCAAGAGCGAAGTGAATTTAAAAGTTGGATATCTATAGACAGAGTTCGGGATCGCATAAAGTAGATAGCACGTGCGACTCAGATGTCTTTGAAGTTTATTTGAATTACTTGAATTGGTCGGAAATTGTGTCGCCGGCCGGGCGTGGGTGAAGTGCGTTTGAGAGTCTGAACAGGCACTCGGTGAAGGTCAGTTAATTTTCGCTTCCCCCAAGGGGGCGTGGTTAGTGGAGGCCTTATTTGTTGACATTATTGAACAATAAATACGTCAGCTGTTCGTAACAATAAAGAAAGGGCCAATCGCAAATTTAAGACGCCCGGTGGTTCATCAACGAGAGTTTATAGATTGAAATTTATTATTGCCCACACGCGATGCATTCACGTAGCGAAAAACACCAAGGTCACAACCGTGGGTGTTACTTCTCACTGGCCTGTTCCATAGGATCGTTCAGCATCGCCTGCGGCAGCCTAATGCAGCTGAACTCGACTAGCGACAAAATTTCCCTGCAGCGAGGACTTTTTCTGACCTCATTGGGCTTCATATATTTCATTTCTCTAACCGACTTTTTCAACAAATACCTTTTGGACACGAAGCATGGCGAAAAGATACGCCGAAAGTATCGTCTGATGGTTTCCGATGTAATGGACATTACAAACAAGTAAGTGAAAATCAACATGTACGTTGTGATGCATTGCATCCAAACGTGACGCAATCAAGTGCCAATAACAAATGCAGCAGCTGGCCTGCTCTAACTTACGTAATATGTTGAGAACGCTATATGTGACTACCTAATGGCTTTAATAAGAGAACGACTGCGCCTTATGCGTAATATTGGCCGCGAGCCTCAATTTTATGTAGGAAATATTGTGTTCAGATAGTCATTTGTTATTTGAGAAGTATTCTTAGGCTGCAGGAAAATTCTGCCCAGTTCTACTGAGACGAATCCTAAAAAAAACTTAGGAACTTAAAATTTATTGGAAACCGCGAAAACAAACAACTACAATTTTCTTTTGTTGTAATATGATCTCTGATGTCTTGACATTGCTTAGGTCGTGATGAAATCTTAATACTTTTGTTTTAAATTACGTAATATATGACCCATCGAATAATGTACAAAAAGGTTTTAGAGGAGATGTGACCTATCCTTATAGGTGGGATTCTCGTGCGCTGCAGCTAAGCGAGCATGGTCCCATTTCCGATAACATCCATCTGAGGTTATTAAAACCGCCCAGGATACTCACATTTCCCCTTGCTCATGCCGTTTAAAGCCATGACACACGAATTTATTTAAGAATATAGATTTTTATTGAAAAAAATCCTTTGTGATAAAAAATCATGTTTGATACGTATTCAGATAAATATATGCCTAAATAAGTTCTCAGTTGTTTGTTAATGTGGGTTCAAAATACAGTTAACATTGCATTAACATAATTCATGTTTTACTGAAATTCCATTCCATTTGGTTGCTACTTCAAATGAAGCTAAATATTTGTACAAATTTCCATCCATCGAATCAAGTTTTTTTATTTAAGTCAAGTAATAGTTCTCTTCTGCTATTCCTAAGATTGTTTTTTCATTTTGCCCTTATGCTGTGATCAGTCAGTTTGCTATGAAAAATATATAAATTTAATTTTATATGATTTTACGTAAAACTAATGAGTATATGCCTCGTATGGCTTATCGCCCAAAATAGCCAGTCGTTCTGATTTAGAAGCTTCAAATTCTTATCAAGCACTTTGTACTTGTAAGAAAGATGAAGCCAAATGAAGATTCGAAGCCAGACTTTTGATTTTTTCCAAAATGGCTTGCATAACTTTTTTATTTTGGTTACATTTTTGTGCGTTGATTTTTTTTTAAACGGCTACGCCCGAAGTGTGGGGCTCCACGATTATTTATGCACTGCACATCTTCCTTCATCACAGAGCATAGCTTAGACCCGTTTAGCTCGTAATTTCGTATTGGACCTCGCTTTGCATGTATGCTGGGGCAACATCAAGGATCTCCTACTAGCGACGGAGAAAAATTGTCGCAAAGTGTATTCATATATATTGGTATATTTCCGTTTTGTGCAATGGTTGTTTGGCAGCTTCGGTGTGTTCTTTCGATCATTTTAATACATACAGCCGAAACGCAATCGTAGACGGAACATTCCCTGGGAGAGGCTGAGCTGGTTTTCTGCTTTTGGCTTATATTCTGATTCCAGTGTGCTCAACAGAAGTCGGCATTTTTGAAGTCTCTTAACACTTGACACAAATGAGATCTGTATTCGAAACGTTGATGCTGATTTTCTAAACATTTTCCTATCTATATAGCGTTAGCGTACTTCCTTCTGCAAACATCAACCTTAGAAGTGTGTTCAGGTGCAATGGATAGCTGATAAGACCCCACCTGCCGAATGAATCAGCTTATTGGATATGGTCCTTCTGGGAGTATCGTGATTCATGGTCATGGGTGGTCTTGCGCTACAGGGTCAGCAATATTTTGGTGCGGCATTATCAGTTCAAAAGTCAAAGGTCCACGATGTAACCTGAAAATCGTTGACGATAACAACTCATGTCAGCAAGACGTGGAACTATTTGCATGTCGTTTACCGCTTATAACTTATTTCTTTCTTTTATTTACCTGAAAAAAAATTAGCTCCATTCTTTTGCGCTAAGCATGTTTTCCATACACTTTTCTTTCCGAAAATTTTAACGGGTCTTTTTGATTTTCTAATCGATGTTTAGGAGTTATCTTTCTGCTAAGTTCCACGATGCGTACGTCGAACTGGCTGAGCAGTGTTTTGCCTCTATAGAAGGAATCACACATATCCATTGGTGTCAATGAATATGTGTATACATATTTGACAATTACTCAGTATTTATATAATATTCGAAAGGAATTTGTCTCGATGGCGAGACCAAAGAAAGATATTTGCTTTTTTTGAGGTCAATTTCCGTATACCACATACAGTACCGCTCAAATGCTCTGCAACTAATATTCATTTTGAAGAAATGTCAAATTTTTTCGGTGAAACAATAACTTTGAATTTAGTTTTATGCTATCTTTGTTAACTCCATTTATTGCTGATTTTTC
This sequence comes from Stratiomys singularior, assembly GCA_954870665.1. Classification (NCBI taxonomy): domain Eukaryota; kingdom Metazoa; phylum Arthropoda; class Insecta; order Diptera; family Stratiomyidae; genus Stratiomys; species Stratiomys singularior. The sequence goes on along the minus strand of OX940881.1, from coordinate 1,802,932 downwards.
AACAAAAAGAAATATACTAATCCATTGACTAACAACAACAAAAAATTTAAAACAACCGAAAGAAACACAAATTCAACAGCTCAAAACATATGCAACTCGCTTTTTTTTCATATTGCAAACTATATGTTTATAACGGTAATCACATTGTTTTGACATTATAATCTGTCAGACGATAAATTGTCAAAGTTTAATTTCATTCTCATTGAGTTTGGACTAATTTAAACAATCAGTAAAAGTGAAAAAGTTTTTATCTAAATATGGGTGGATACAAATACAACTCAACTGTAAGATCAATGATTTTGTGTGATTTTTCAAGTGGATAATCTCAGAAAGAGATATTATGTAAATATTCAATTCACAAATCAACAATTTCCAGAATAGTAAGAAGTGAAAGTATTGAATGGTGCCATAGAGGAGGAAGATCTCGTGCGACAACCTCCGTTGATGATCGTCAAATAAAGAATTTTATAAAGAAAAATCCTACAGCATCAGCTAAAGATATTGAAGAAGCGACTCGTCTGGATGTCAGCCTGAGCACCATAAAAAGAAAAGCAGTAGAGGTTGGTTCAAAAGCTTACAAAGGTACGAAAAAACCTCTTGTATCCGAAAAAAATCAAAGGCTTCGTCTCAGATTCGCACATGCTCACAAAAATTGGAGCCAACAACAGTGGAAAGCTGTTTTATGGTCAGACGAATCAAAATTCAATCTTCACGGATCAGATTGTAAGTCCTACGTGCGTCGACCTCAGGGTACAAAGTTCAACCCAAAATATACAACACCTACAGTCAAGCACAGCGGTGGAAACGTGATGGTGTGGGATTGTTTCTCGGGGAAAGGAATTGGTCCCATTAAGCGTATTGAAGGCACGATGAGGGCGGCTAGCTACAATGATATTTTAAGCGATGTTATGCTCCCATTTGCGGAATGGAACTTGCCACTATCTTGGACATTTCAACATGACAATGATCCAAAGCATAGTTCAAGGCTTGTGAAATCTTGGTTGGAAGAAAACCGAATTAATGTTATGTCATGGCCGGCGCAGTCTCCCGATCTGAACCCGATTGAGAACATGTGGATGATGGTGAAGCGCAAAATTGGTCCAAAAATTTTCAAAAATGGTAATGACCTGTTTACTGAGGTTAAAAAGGAATGGGACGCTATTTCACCGGACTACATAAAAAAACTCATTGAGTCAATGCCCAGAAGATGTCATGCGGTCATCAAGAGCAACGGTTACGCAACAAAATATTAGATTTTCTGTATATTTTTTTGATGTTATTAGTTGCACATGTTTTGAGCTTATGAATTTTCGCTTCTTTGGTTTATATTAAATTTTTTGTTGTTGTTAGTCAATGGATTAGTATTTTTGGTTTTCTTAAAAAATCAGCAATAAATGGAGTTAATAAAGATAGCATAAAACTAAATTCAAAGTTATTGTTTCACTGAAAAAATTTGACATTACTTCAAAAGGAATATTAGTTGCAGAGCATTTGAGCGGTACTGTATATAATCGTCGAGGTAAAGGTTACCCATTGCACATTGAGCTGTAATATTATCAAGTTTTCAACGGTGTTTATCTACTGCTAGTTTCATTTATCTATTCGCTAGATTCCGTGCTTTACTCATTCTTCGGGGAGGAGAAAAGAAGAATCAACGCGTCCTCATCAAGTTTCAATTTAGGTTCCTATATACAGAGTTATCGAAGTCACTTACTTCGTCGGATTTCGGGAACTATTGTGGTTGTTTCATCTTTTGGCGTGTAATTGACATATTCTGGTTCGTAGTTGGTTTTCATATGTCTGCTTTAGTAATGGGTTTCCACTTCGGATTACCCTCTTGGTTACGCTGCTAAATCCTTTTAATTTAAAATGGTGTATCTAATATAACTGTTAAATACTTTTTTTTGTTCAGGAGTTAATTCTATTGGTAATTAGTTTATAGCTTTCGATCGATGGATATTTAAATCTCTCTGGCGCGGAGAAACACTTCTTCCGATTATCTCAAGTCTATCGGAAGCCGGAAAGATTCAGGATTTCAATCGAAGGCATTAATAATATTGAGCGAGTCGATATATAAATTAACTCGTATTTGCATAGATTTAGACGTGTGTTGTTCCAGTAAAAATGTTAAGCCCCGAATGTTTGTAGACAACTTGATAGAAGCCAGGCTTTTTTTTTATAAAGACTGCATAAGATAGCCAGATTGATAATAATAAATTGTGTAATAGTTTCATTCCATAATTATCAATACAGGATTGCCCGGGCCCAAATTTCTCAAGCACACTTTAAGACTGAGTATGGACAGAGTCCCTTGTAAGTTAAATGATTCATGGTTTACATATACATACTTTTTACGGGTTGAGACTTGTGGTTGAGGTATTGCATAGCAAAAAATATTTCTAAACTCTCCTTTAAAAGCTGTAAATAGTTAATATATGCGTATATATATATATATATGTGACAGTTTCGGATAAAATTAATTAATATACACTTAGTCAGAAAATTCTACATACCCCCAAAAAATATGTAGAATTCGAATGAAAAGAACAGAAAACTGTATTGGCGTTTTTGAAATATATATCTTTAATTGATAAAAATTAACAAAGTTCTCATAAAACATAAATATTTTCACTTAATTAACATTTGAATACAATAAACGAAAAAAAACTCAAAAAGTAATGACAACAAAAGTCTACGTACGACTGCTTTATTGTGAAATTGTATGCACCTCAGTATCTTGTTGGCCCGCCCTTGGAGTCTATAACTGCTTGCAACCTTGATGGCATTGAACTGACTAATTTCTCTGTGAATTCTGGTCGGATTTTTGCGCATTCTTCTGTTAGTGCTTTTTTGAGGTCATTCTTGGTGCGTACTCCCAGTTTATGGATACGTCGTTTCAGTTCATCCCATAGATGTTCTATGGGATTAAGATCTGGGGACTGAGGAGGAGAGTGGAGTTGTTTCCTGACATTGTACAGAAGCCATTCCTTGATAATTCCAGAAGTATGCTTCGGGTCACAATCCTGTTGAAATATATAACCCGAACCCAATCCTAGTTCATCAGCGCTGGGCAAGAAGCTACTTTTTAGGATATCCAAGTAGACATACCGATCCATGGTACATTCGATGAAATGTATTCTACCAAATCCACTCGCCGCCATGCAGCCCCAGATCATAACAGAGCCAGCTCCATGCTTGAAAGTAGGAAGCACGTTTTTCACTTTCCATTCTTTTTTGCGTCTGCGCCATATTTTGATCCTGCCATCCTTCCCAAAAACGTTAAATTTACACTCGTCTGTAAAGATAACTTTACTCCAAAAGTCTGGGTCGCTCTCATGTATCTTATAATACTTTTTGGCGAACTCAAGGCGCTTGGCCCTATTGGCTTTACTTATGAAAGGCTTTTTACGGGGACTTCTGCTGTTCAATCAAGCTTTTCTAAGACAGCGTCGTACAGTTTCTGGATTAACTTTAATTCCCAGTGAGTTTTCAAGATCGTTCGTAACCTCCCGGGCACTTAATGTCGGTTCCGCTATTAATTTTTTAACGATGTCCCGTTGATTGCGCTCATTGAGAACAGGAGGTCGACCAGATCTTGGCTTGGTTTAATTAAGTGAAAATATTTATATTTTATAAGAACTTTGTTAATTTTTATCAATTAAAGATATTGTAGCGCGTTGAGCAGGTGCGCGACCTGTTTGTTATTCGCAAATATTGCTAATAGTGAAATAAAACACTCGCGAACTATTTGCAAATTAATTCTTAAAATTTAATTAAGTTTCTTCTACACTTTATGATTAATCTACTAAAATCACTAATCACTTTAATGAATTAAATTAATTAATTAACACTTATTCAATATAATTAAACACTAATTCACTTATTTAACACTTTTCTCACTTTTCTTATTTTGAGTTTTTCTGGCGCGCACTGTCGCGTACTCTCGCGTTTTTCATTCACCACTGCTTGTCTCGTCGCTCGCCGTAGTCGCACCGTAGTCATTTGTATTGGTATTGAATCCGTCCATTTCGACTAGAAGTTGATTCAATGTGAAGTCCACATATGAAGAGTTTGTTGAAGGAACCGGATCCTTCGAAGAAGATACCACTTTGCCTCAAGGTCTGAAAGATTGGAATAAGTCCAAAGGTGCAGAATCATCTCCACCGACTTCACAAGGAGGTACACCATCAAAGCCCGCGACGGTTGTCTGAGACTTTTCAGCAGGGTTCCCCACCTTCATCTGTGCATAAGTCGTTTTTGTTGTATGTGTAGCCGCTATTCCTAGTATACATTGATTTTATTATATCGTGTTCCAGCTGTTGTTGTACAAAGTAGAGAGTTGCTACAATTTGCTGAGAGGCTGCTGTTCAAGTAAAACCAATTCGAATATGTGCGGTTGTAAGACTGATAACAAAATAAAGCCGGATGACCTGTGATATTTCAGTTGCTCTGAAATATCTTTCTAGAGCGTCGTTACATTTAGTGTGGATTAGAGACATATAAAAAGTTTTAATTTTAAAATTTAGAAAAACAAAGCGAAAACAATCGATGTGTTGGTAGCAGATAGTCGTAAACATGTTTGCGACTTTTTGTTTACGCCGACTACAGTTCGCGTGACCTGAACACGTCACACTATCCCCGCCTTAAATCTTTTTCGCCCCGAAAAAGTGTGACATTAACCATCTCCGCGTCTTCCTGCTGATAATATGGGGCAAGGCGGTCCAGATGCACAATTTTCATTTTTGCCCTAGGTTTCTGGTGTTCTTGTATCCGGTATACCACATCGTTGATCCATTTGACGATTCTATAGGGTCCTTCCCAATTCGGCTGTAGCTTCGGAGATCTGCCTTTACGACGCCGGGGGTTATATAGCCAAACTAAGTCGTCCGTCTGGAAACCAGATGAGTTTGCCATTAAGTCATATCTGGTTTTCATGCGATCAGTGGCTGACTCTATTTGTTTCCGCACTAATTGGTGTATCTAACTCAGCCGTTGCCTTAAATCGCTTGTATACTCCGAAATAGGTTGGGGCCTCTCAGGGGGTGTCCCAAACTTCACATCAGCTGGTAGACGAATCATTTTTCCAAAGATGACATTTGCGGGTGCTTCTCCAGTCGATGCATGTTCCGCAGTTCGGTATGCCATCAAAAATAATGGAATGCGTCGATCCCAATCTCTCTGGTTTTCATCCACCATCTTGGCCAAATGTTTATTGAGCGTGTCATTGAACCGTTAGACCATTCCATCGGACTGAGGGTGAAGTGGCGTTGTCCGTGTTTTCCGTATACCCAGCAGTTCACACATTTCAGCAAAAACTTGTGACTCGAAGTTTCTGCCTTGGTCTGAATGTAGTTCATGGGGTACGCCATATCTACTAACCCACTGAGAAACGATTTGTTCCGCTACAGTAGTTGCTTCCTGGTTAGGAATTGGGTAGACTTCTGGCCACTTGCTGAAGTAATCAGCTACAACTAGTAAATACCGATTTCCCCATTCGGACTCGGGAAAGGGTCCTGCGATGTCCACAGCTATTCTTTCGAATGGTACCCCCACGTTATAGGTCTGCATTCGTCCTCGTGTTCTTCGACTTGGGCCTTTGACGGAAGCACATATTGTGCATTTTCGACACCAGTCAAGAACATCCTCTCGAGCGTGGAGCCAATAGAACCTTTCTCGCACCTTTGCCAGGGTTTTGTTTACCCCAAGGTGACCTCCCGATGTGCCTTCATGCATCTCCTTCATTACTCCTTTGACCCGACTCTTGGGAAGAACAATTTGCATCCTATGTGAAGTGCCATCTGCCGTTTCCCATTTCCGTTTCAAAACTCCATCTTCGACCTCAAGGGAGTTCCATTGAGCCCAATAACTTTTCAACACCGTGCCGCGTGCTGATATGTCCTTCCACTCAGGACGTCCAGTTGTCTCCTTCCATACCAACAATGGTCCAACATCATCATCTGCTAGCTGAGCGTCCCGCAGTGCGTGCTGCGTCCAACCCTCGTCGACTTCTGTTGTGGCTACACGCAGATCCACGCCTTGTTCTTTTTCCTCAGACCGTCGGCAGTGTTTACAAGCTGCTGGACATGGGCGACGGGATAAAGCGTCGGCATTCCCATGCACTCCTCCTTTTCGATGGACGATTTCGTAATCATAGGACTGTAGCCTTTCTATCCATCTAGCAACTTGCCCTTCTGGGTTTTTGAAATGGAGCAGCCATCTCAGGGAAGCATGATCTGTGCGAAGAACGAATTTCTGTCCGTAAAGGTACTTGTGGAACTGTTTTGTTGCTTCAATTATAGCTAGTAGTTCTTTCCTGGTTACGCAGTAGTTCCTTTCACTCTTTGACAGAACTCGACTGTAGTATGAGATTACTCGCTCCTCACCGTCGATCTGCTGTGACAATACGGCCCCGATCCCGTTGTTACTCGCATCGGTATCAACCACGAAAATTCTTCCAGGCTTGGGATATGCTAAAACCGGTGATTCACAGAGCTTATTCTTCAACGTCCCGAAGGCTTTTTCGCACTGTTCATTCCAAATAAAAGGGCGATTCTTTTCCGTGAGCTGATGGAGACACTTCGCTATTTTTGCAAAGTCTTTAACGAATCGGCGATAATAGGTCGCCAGTCCAAGGAAACTTCGAAGTTGTCGTTTGTTATTAGGTTTCGGCCAACTTCTCACAGCTTCTATTTTCTCAGGGTCCGTTTTCACACCTTTTGCTGATACAACATGTCCTAGGTACTTTACCTCAGATGCGAAAAGTGTACACTTCTGTGGACTCAGCTTCAAGTTGGCCCGTCGTAGCCTTGAGAACACCTCTTCCAAGTTGCGCACATGTTCGTTAAACGTCCTCCCTATGACAATGATGTCATCCAGATATACCAAGCATGTTTTCCAACTTAACCCGCGGAGTACACATTCCATGAGGCGTTCGAATGTTGCTGGAGCATTGCAAAGACCAAATGGCATCACTACAAATTGCCACAATCCAGTACCCACAGAGAATGCAGTCTTCTCTCTGTCTTTCTTGTCGATTTCAACCTGCCAGTATCCACTCTTTAAGTCGAGAGTAGAAAACCACTTCGAATCCGCCATTGTATCCATAATGTCGTCGATGCGCGGAAGTGGGTAGCTGTCTTTCTTCGTGACATCGTTGAGCTGCCTGTAGTCGACACAAAACCTAGTGCTTCCATCCTTTTTCTTTACCAGGACTACAGGCGATGCCCACGGGCTGATTGAAGGTTCGATGACTCCTTGTTTTTCCATGTCGGAGATCATTGTGCTTACTTCTCCCTGCTTGGCTAATGGAAGTCGTCTTGGTGCTTGTCGAATCGGCTTAGCGTTTTGTGTGTCAATAACGTGAGTCACCATACTTGTACGTCCTTGATCGTCGTCACCAGTTGAGAAAATGTCGCGGTATTTGTTCACCAATTCCGAGGCTTTCTTGAACTGCTCTGGTGATATCTTGGTTGGTTCCAATAAAGTCGACACTAACTCACGGGATTCCCCAGTATTTCGTTTCCTAGCTGGACATTGGCTATCTCCTACTCCCAAAGATGTTACAATAGAGACCAGCTGACAGCTCCCAATAATGGTTCCAGCTTTGATGTGGGTAACTGAGTCCGAGGTATTAAGGGCTCTAACCGGCACGCATCCACTCTTATTTGTTGTTACGAGTGTCCGTCCCAAAATTAAATTACGCAGTGCCGGTGTTTTTGTTGGCTCAATTAGGTAGGATCTATGGTCTCCAGGATCACCTTCAAATTTGGCCCATACAATGCTCTCGGAAGATTTCGGTACGTCAGTGTCGGCATTTACGACCACCTTCGGTGTTGGAATGTTGTCGTAATGACCCTCCATTAAGATCTCAACATTCCGCCATCTCAAGACCCGTCTGCCCAAATCCAACGTAAACCCGTGTGGTCTTAGGAAATCCATTCCCAGGATGCAGCCGTCCATTATATCAGCAACAAGAAACTCATGTTGAAACAGTATATCCCCTACTTGTACTTGGAGTTTGATCTCGCCGTATACGGGTGCTGCTTCTCCCGTTGCTGTTCGTAGCAAAAGTGGTTTGCCTTTGGAGAGAACATGCCCGCTCACCAAATCTGGTCGCAATATTGACCTTGTTGCACCAGTATCAATTGTGAGGGTGCAATATTCACCGTCGACTTGTCCACGAACACATAAGTCTGCCTCTCCCCGATGTAGCCTAGATACGATGATGGTGGTTCTGGGGACTTTGATCCTCCTAGCCAACCTCTGCCCCGCGAAGTTGGCTCTTACGCGTTTCCCGACCCCTTGGATTGAGGGGCCTTATTGCCAGGCTCTGTTTTTGGCCTTGATCGCCTTCTAGCAGCACATGCCGGGCAGTAGCTTAATTTCCTTTGCTGCTTGCAGTTTCGTTGGAGATGACCTCGTTCACCACAATTCCAGCATATGGCCGCACCATTCACCTGCGCTTCTTCGCTGATGTCAACACGCTCACATAAACATTCTTCCGTTGTAACCTGTCGGATCCTGGCTGTGTTACGAGTTGTTGTTTTGGCAGCTTCAAAATTTAAACAGTATGCCAGGGCGTCCTTTACTGAACATTTTTCGGCTAGGCGGACAGCTTGTTGCATCTCCCTGTCCTGCAACGCGCTGATGAAAGCCTCCGTTGCTGCATCGTCCCGATGCTCTGGGTCGTATGCAGGGTAAGCCAAAAGTGCAAGCCTTTCAGTATCCTGAGCCAACTGCTGTAGAGTTTCACCTGGTTTCTGCATCCGGTTGCGCAGCTGCGACCTGTAGATCTGCTTCAGGTGATTATCTCCATACCTCATGTCCAGTGCGTTCATGATAGCGACGGAGCTTGACTGCAACTCGGCAGGGACAGTTTGGAGTATTTCCGCAGCTGGGCCTCTCAGAGCAAGAATTAAGGCTGTCGCTCGCTCCTGGTCATTCCAGTGATTTGCTTGAGCGGCAGCTTCAAACTGGGTTTTGTAAATGCTCCAAGCCATTTGTCCATCGAAAGTTGGCGCTTTTACACTCCTTGTTGAGATACTGGCTGTATTCGTTATCGGGCTTGGGTTACTCGCTATTAGACTTGGGCTGGTCATTATCGGGCTCGGGTTGCTCACTATCGGGGCCGGGCTACTCGCTATCGTTATTTTCCCTTGTTTTAAGTCTTCTTTTATTCTTTCAATCTCTTCCCGAACCGTCTCCACTTTGCTCATCCTTTCTTCCACTTTGTCCATCCTTTCTTGGAGACCTTCAATTTGATGGTTAAGCTTTCGACTTAGTTCACCTAAATCAGCTCTTAATTCAGCTGATTGCTTGTTGAACGCTGTTGACTGTCGGTCGAGCTTCTCGTTTAACTCAGTTGACTGCCGGTCGAGCTTCTCATTTAAGTCAGTTGACTGCCGGTCGAGCTTCTCATTTAAGTCAGTCGACTGCCGGTCGAACTTCTCATTTAAGTCAGTTGACTGCCGGTCGAACTTTTCTTTTAAGTCAGTTGACTGCCGGTCGAGCTTCTCGTTCAACTCGGTTGATTGCTTTTGCATTACCATCAACATTCGCATCAACCCTTGCGCACTCAGAATTTGTTCTTCCTCCTCGCCTCCAGTGCAACTTTCAGCATCGGGAAACTCAAAGGACTCTGGATCCATTCCTTCCGCTACCAGCGCTTCGTTTAACCGGGTGATCAGTCTAGCTTTGCTTCCTTCGGTTGAAATTTTCCGCTTTTCTAATTCCTCCTTTAGTTCCGGCAAAGTGAGAGCGTTGATTTTGCGCGGCATTTTTCTTACAAGTTTACTTCAAATGTTCAAAAGTGTTCACTATAGTTCACGATTTTTTTTTTTAAGTGTTTGAGTTATTTTTCACTTCACTATTGCACGAATAATCCCACTTCTGACACCAGTGTTGCGCGTTGAGCAGGTGCGCGACCTGTTTGTTATTCGCAAATATTGCTAATAGTGAAATAAAACACTCGCGAACTATTTGCAAATTAATTCTTAAAATTTAATTAAGTTTCTTCTACACTTTATGATTAATCTACTAAAATCACTAATCACTTTAATGAATTAAATTAATTAATTAACACTTATTCAATATAATTAAACACTAATTCACTTATTTAACACTTTTCTCACTTTTCTTATTTTGAGTTTTTCTGGCGCGCACTGTCGCGTACTCTCGCGTTTTTCATTCACCACTGCTTGTCTCGTCGCTCGCCGTAGTCGCTTATATACCACTACCAACCATCCCAGAACCTTCCATACAGATTGTTCTCGCGTGTACGCGTCGAGTCGCTTGCACCGGGATCTGTTGTACTTGATGCGCGTGACGTGTTTATGCTTGCGCACACGAAAACAATCGATGTGTTGGTAGCAGATAGTCGTAAACATGTTTGCGACTTTTTGTTTACGCCGACTACAGTTCGCGTGACCTGAACACGTCACAATATATATTTCAAAAACACCGATACAGTTTTCTGTTGTTTTCATTCGAATTCGACATATTTTTTGGGGGTACGTAGACTTTTGTGACTAAGTGTATGTAGTGACACTTCCAACAAATATATTCAGCTCCAATCGAGTTTAAACTACACTAAAATTGCAGACCATAGAAAAATGAAGGCCGCTTAATTTATTGCAATTTTCGGACAGAGTGTCAGATTGGTTTTAAAATTTCAAGATTGTAAAACTAAATTTTTAAGATTTAAAACTTATTTTTGCTATGATGAGATTTCATTCAAAGGGAAATCAAAATGACAACATCAAGTTATTGATCGACTTTATCAAAATATTGCGTCAACAAATATTTACGCGTCGATTTGTCTGAAAGTTGCTCTGTTTGTACAATCTGTTAAACTTTGAACTTGATTCGCCAACATTTGTTTTGACTGATACTATAAAATTTTTGAGGTGCAACACAAAGTGTAAACAATTATAAATTTTAATCAGCATCGCCATATCGCTTCTGCGCCCAAAATAAATTTACGCATTCAACCATTAGTTTTGCTATTAAGATTACTATTACAGAAGTATTGACAAGAAACGAATTGTTAAACAATTTATCATTATCTTTGAATCAAATTTGGGGGCTTAGATGTACCTGAATTCAATCTGGGTACAATGAATTCTGAAATATCACTCAAAAAGCGTAAATAGTATTCGAATTTGAAGAATTCGAGAATTCGTGATATAGTAAATTTTAGATTCGAATTCGCTTCATTGACTTCTTGGAGTTCATTATTTTAAAGCGAAATTGAGAAAATTTTTGTATTTTCAAAAAAGTAACGGTTGTTTTTTTTAAGCGGATTGGCCAATTCCTTTTTCCTTATTCTGGCGATTTCGTATGTTTAAAATAGATGAAAGGAACATATCGGCCTCGGAAAGTCGAACCGAAATTAATTGTAACTAAAATGTCAACTGACTGACTGTAGGCAATATAAGACGAATCACTATGTAGTGAAGTCAATTCAATTCATTTTAAATGAAAGGGTCACTATGCCTGTCGCGAGAAAAGCTTGGATTCAGAATACGGACCCGAGATGTAATGCTGTAACTATAGCGGCTTCGTACGATCACGTAACGTACTAAAAAAATTACCTCCGCTGATAACCAACGCTATAGTTTGTTTTTAACCATTTTTATATTTAGTTATTCTTTATAATTAATGCATAATAACTCATTTGAACTTTTGTTTCAGAATTGTGTCGGCAGTCCAAGCTTGTTTTTCCTGTTTAGCAGGAGCTATTGCCTGCAAGTCATCATGCAGTAAATCATTTTTGTATGCCTCTCATTTCGTGATGGAAGCATATGCATGGTTCGGAACAGCTTATTTTATTTACGATATCTGGTCCATGTACAAGGTGCATGCATATAAAATTGCTGATCGATTACTATCGAGATGCTCCCCTCAACCGGTGAAAGCGATATCAAGTTCGAATGGAACATTTAAAACTTTATATGATAAAAGCAATGTAATAGTTCCAACCAACACGGAAAACGAAGGCGAACACGCGAAACAACACGAGGACGAAGTGGATCTTGGGAATGAACATTTTCCTAAAAGTACACTGTTTGAATTCATCAAATATATTATCACCCACCCTTTGATAGTCATGCATCATATTTTCATTGGGACATTTGGACTTCTTGTTATCTCGGTATATACTCAAGCTCCAAAAGGAGAATAATGCTAACATGTTGACTAACTTATTTCCAACATACTTACAGTATCTGCGCGGAGGAACAGGTGATTGTGTTTACAGCTTTATTTATATGATGGAATTCTCAACACCTTTTGTGTCAATTCGAAGTATCCTTAGCACGATGGGCTTGAAAAATACTCGCATTTATATTGCCAATGGATTGACAATGTTGTTTGCATTTTTCATTTGTAGAATAGTGATGTGGCCATACGTATTTTATCGATACAGTGAAGTGATTAATCAGCCTTTTGTGCAGGTAAGCGAGCAAAGGTACTAAACTGATACTTTGGTAGCTTTCTCACAAGTTTGATAAACATCAACATTTTAGTAAGTCATTGTTTTTTTTTTAAGGCAATTATGGGCTTGCCAAGGAAATGTAAAATTGGTATTTTAATCCTTTTTCTCCCACAAATATACTGGTTCCAGTTGATGATAAAAGGAGCAGTCAAGGTCAGTTTATCGAACATCTATCAATTATGAATTAGTCATTTCGTACTGGTTTCAACCAGTATCTGCTCGATCCAAAGTCAGCGAAACTGAATTTGAAAGACATTAAAACAATATGCTTCTAGGTCTTCCTGCCAAAAAAATCTTCACCGCTTTCCACTTCCGCTTCAAATCGAAACCGACAAAATACCGAACGTTCGCCAGCCCCAATAGGCGACGCAACAAGACTGTTGCGAGAAATACGTGAAAGTAGCCCGAAACGATCCGTATCGCCTGTCAAAGAAAGAGGAAACAATCGATCAGGAATGCAAGGACGCAGTCTTCTGTAAAAAGTCAACCTACTTACTAACGTTGATAATGCTATGATCGGTGAAAGATTTGTACGTATAGCGAGCAAAAAGCATATAGTTTAGGTTAAGAATGAGCTTTTGTTGTGTTGTGCAACTCTAAATCGCACACTAGTAGCTTTTATGAAGGAAAAAGTAATCAAATAAATAATATTTAAGTGCAATTTGTAATCAAAGAAATATAGAACAACAGAACAAGGTATGCAAAACATGAGGCTGACTATTCCAAGTTTATTTATTACGAATTGATTCCAATAACATACTCTAAATGCATCATTGTTGTAAAATAGTTTCTTGTTTTTATTTTTGCAAAAAAAAAAAGGATGAAAATGAAATAAAAATGGATACCTAGTCAAATTGTAGTTATATATGATATACGGCATCATTTGACTTCAAAATAATTGCTGAGAAATGAAAGATGAAAAAATGTAGCGATTCCTGTCGCACAAAAAAAAAGAGTACTTAGTTAAACGTTTATACCAGCATAAATAATGCAGCTCCGTTGTAATCAATGGACAGATGTCCATTAACAGTAAGATCAAATATAACAATGTGCAAATAATCTTATTTTGTAGTGTTATACCAAAGAAATACTATGTCTTGTTGAAAATGTGAGTTTTTCATTATACGGTCTACATGAACCGATACATTTTGGGAATTATTCAAATGGTATTCGGTGGTAAAGTAGTGAAGAATAGTTCTGTCTAGGTCAGTATACATACAACAAATATGTTCGTAGCAAGACGAGTTCAAGGAAACCCTCCAAATTTTGCGAGGCCAAAGACCACAGGGGATTTGGTTGAAAAACAACTGACACAAAATATTGGAATTAATATTCGCTAGCGAGAAATGGTATCCTTTTAAAACTCACATACAGGATAGGAGCAAAGGTACTCAACCGCGCACGAAGAGCAGATACGGATATCTCAGTTTGCAGGGGAATTATATGATATTGGTTGCTTCGGAGAAAATATGGAGCAATTTCAGGAGATTTCTATTATTTTAGAGAGAATCTCATGCACGATACTATTTTTTGCAAAAAACAAATACGCTATCGTTATTTTATTTGGCGAAAGCAAGGATGCGATAGCTGCCGGTATCTATAAGATCACAATATTAGGATTTTTCCTTTGTAGATAATTTTATTTACTGGGGTCGTTCTTTGCTGCATGGTTTTTGTGTCTGCTATGTAGCCATGTCGGTGGAGTTTTGTTTTCAAAAAAGAACTCAACAATTGATAAATAGAAAAAAAATCGAAGAAAATATGAAGTGTCATTCACGCCACCTATCCCGATCGTATACAATTTTGTAGCACAATCCTTGATTTACGAGATTGATTTGTTTTTGTATCACCACGTACGCCATTTGCTCGGAGAAAGGATGCTATTCCTTTTTTTGTGTGCTTGGAGCAGTTTGTTATTTTTTCATTAATGAAATTGGTTTCTATTGTCGGTTTTATATTATATTCTATTATCCGGCCTGGATGCTACTTTTCTACTAATGGTTTCTGGGACAAGCTTTCTCGATTATTTTCCTAAGTTGTTTTAGGGATGTTATTTCTTACATTTTGATGCAGACTTCATTTTTATTTTTTCTGACTTCCCAAACTACCACCGATTTCTTCCCAAATGTTTTCCTACTTAAGCATGCTTCAGGCTTCTTCTACTTTTCTGATATCGTTTAATTTGGACTTGCTTAGTAAACTTATACTGTTGTACGATTTGAGCGCTGTCTCCTTTTTCTGGCCATTATAAAAAAAGAAAAGATTACAATATCGAAACGCGGTTCCCGAATTAAAATGAACGGTATTACATACCTAATGACTTGACGAATCGTATTCATTTTGTGAGAACCCATTTCCAATTTTAGACGTTTGTGTTTACATGTGTTTTGGCAGATTTTCAACATTTTCAGCCTGCTCTCCAATTCATGTTAATTAATTTACAAAAGGTGAAAGGCAGAAAGGTTTTTACTTTCCGTCGTTGCTATCATTACATATACCCTCCTCTCCGAATCTCCCGTGATTATATAGCGCCCATATAAAAGAACAAAATAAAATTTACCGCTTTTTGTTTATAGTATTTATTACCGACTAAATATCTGTTTATTACTTATTCATATTCTATTTATAAAAAATTATCGTCTTTAAGAATTTCTCTTGTAAAAAATCACAATATTGAAGGCGTAAACAAGGATTTAAAACTCAAGGAAGGAAACTTAGTAACACCATCAGATTTCCACACGTACATAGTACCACTTCTACTTCTATACAAAAATGATAAACGAATAACCAATCACAAAACTATCTCCATCTCCTTAGAAATTAATTAATAAAAATTCAATTAAATCCATTGAAAGTCTAGAGGAGGATTCGAAAACAAACCCATCAGAACGGTTCATTCCATTTGTTCTTGCTATTCCAAACGTAAAACTTACACTAACTTATTAATATCGTTGAACATTTATAAAATCAAATACAACTAAAGTCGATAGCATTTCTTTCATCAGTGATGTGGGCTGGTTACTAACAAAACAATTTCATTACCATTTGTTTGTAATCCTGTAATTCATATTAGTGCGCAGCTTCTTTTGCGTCATGCTATTCCGATATTTAATCTAAGCCTTAGGGAAAGTTTGCTCCTCAACTTTTTCAGCGTCGGATTTTAAGTCTTCAACAAGTGGCTCAACACAATTCTTCGGTATCAACGTTCCAACGATTTTAATACCTTCGGTGGTTTTCAATCGTATCACTTGCATTTTATTATTCGATGCGCTACATTTCATTGCTAATACATTTTCCACTCGTGACCAAACTGACAAAACTGATCCAGCTAATACAGTGTATGTGCGGCGTCTTAATCCAATCTGTAATATTTTCGTGGTCGAAATTCTTCCAAGCATTTAATGTGTGCATTTTGTCTTACCTCACAATCCTGTCCCATATTTACATTTCTACAATTGCCGTTCCAATATGCATGTGAACAAGTATTCACCGACGCGTCATACTGTTGCGTCCAATGTGGCTCTGCCTCTTCGCTTGTCACCTTCTTGTATTTTTTCTCCAACTCAGCTAGAGATTCGTTCCGGAACTGCAAACCGGTATTCGGTCGATACACTTGAAATAACATATCCTTTTTCGACGCTTTTCCCTCCATCTTCTTTTTCTGTGGCGGCTCGATTTCTACAGCCAATATGATCGTTTGTTTGTTGTTGCGTACTTGATGCGAAAGATAAAATCCTTCCTTTTCGCTTATTAAATCCGCGTATCTATCGAAAGGAATATTTGAAAACCATCAAATTTGTTGTAATCACTTTACACTTATAATTGCTAATTGTTACAAATATTCACCCAAAAAATCACCATTATAATAAATATTCTTATATGCAGATTATTTTGTTTTGGTCTTGATGATCCGATTTGAAATCGGGTGGTAAAACTATTTTACCCAGCATGAATCATTTACGTCTTTTATTTGAGATTTTGAGATCTTGACATCGAAGTAAAGAAACAATAATCAAATTCATATGTACTTACTTTTCCATTGCTTCTTGCCATATCATTCCTCTTTCTACTTGTACTGTGTGCAATTCAGTTGGAGCGATTCCGGTTGCATGTTTTCGAATAAATTTGAAGAGTTTTACACGGGTCACGTTCTCTCCAGCTGCACCCAAGTCTTAAATTTATCAAAAATAAAGAAATTTTATTAATGCAACGCCGACAAACGCCATGCTATTTTTCTTACCAAGAATTCCCAAATCAAAACGTCCCATTTTCTTTGCTTGTGCTATGATTGCATTAAGCGTATCCGTGAAATATTTAAACAATCGATTTTGTAGTTCTACTGGCATTCCTAATATCCTATTAAGGAACTTTGATATATTATTATAATCCTTGTCTAAGCTTAACACTCCTGGCATAGCTTC
This sequence comes from Stratiomys singularior, assembly GCA_954870665.1. Lineage (NCBI taxonomy): Eukaryota > Metazoa > Arthropoda > Insecta > Diptera > Stratiomyidae > Stratiomys > Stratiomys singularior. Next base: position 1,786,018 of record OX940881.1, on the reverse strand, counting down.
GCTATTCACTATCAATCCAACACCGACTAATGCTCCAGCGACATCTTTCAAAAAGTCGCCCTTATAATCCTGTGGAGGTGGAACTATTGGTGATTCGTAGCCCATAATCGTCTTCATAACAGCCTCTAAAGCAGCCCTGCCGTATTTATTATCGATATTGAATTGCGACAGATCTCGCGTCTCGGTTGCACGTCGGTCGCCATGTGTAAGCGCTCCTAAGGATTCTAGACGTTTCGCGACAGTCGAGGCAAACCGTCTTTCGCCTGCCAAATCTGAGATCAAAAATATATATTCAGGAGCATTCACCTGATTTGATCGATGAGTCCGGCCGAACTGTTGAATCGCCCGATCAGCCGACCAAGGAAGTTCCAACGTTATGTGAACACGTCTCCGTTGATTTCTTACCCTACGATCGCTTTGTAGGGAAATACCACTCGAAGCCGCTTCGGAAATTATAGCAACGTCTTTTTCGCCATTCATAAAGCGTTGTTTTTCAGTAAGATTAAGCGTTTCAAGTGGAACATCTTGTTCTGATCGCGATTCATATTGTATGGATCCATCCTCAGTTTGAACGACTCGACCTTTTCGCCCCGTCATCTCCGCTACATTATCAGGTCCACCCAATTCGTCAATGAGCTGATCTAGAGTATTTGGTGGCAATCTATCGCCTAATCGATCAATTTTCTTCAAAAGTTCCTCCTTCATGGTACATGCTCTTTCGATTGCATCCTTTGGTGGCGGTCCCATTTGCAACCGCATTCCATTGGGTGGCACTATCGTCGCCTTCTGCTCTTGTTTCTTCGACAGTAATTGTTGAATCTTATCTTGCGTAGTCTTTGGTTTTTGGCGCGGCGATTTTTCCGTTTTGCCTTTCTTCTTCTTCCTTGAACTAACCCAAGGATCGTCGTCACTGTCAGACCCCGAATAAAACGGATTAAAATCACTGCTCTGGCAGCTTTCTGAATCATTTTCCGACTCATCTGTGTCACTTCCTGATACCTTGAAGTCAGAATCGTTTGATTCTTGATTGGAGCCATCACTGTCAGAGTCATAGCGTGACCGCTTCACTCGCTGTTGCTTAGCAGCTTGCCTTACCGACTTTCGTTTCGATGTTCCGGGAGCTTCTTCTTCCATTATCTCCTGAAGAGTTGTTTTCTTTGCATCGAGTCCTAACAATCGATTAATGCGGTTCCTATCTGGTGCTGGAAAGTGTTTTTCAACCAGTGACTGAAATACTCCTTTCGCCGTTGAAACGAAATCACTCAATTCCCCTTCGTCTCGCTCTAATTGCTCCAAAGTCCTTGCTTCGCCAGTCGATTGCAATCCAATGACGACACACTTGCCATATTTAATTGCTTCTCTCGCCACCGTTACTGCGTGGTTCACTTTCGCTGCTATACAAAGGTACTTGAAGAATCGTTGATGTGCTGACCAGAATTGGCCCCACATTGTCTTCTTCATTCGACTCTCGGCGTCAATCAGTTCTGCAGCTTCGGTGAATTTTTGCATCGCTTCAACCCATAGCGCCACTGAATCATCATACATTTTTTTAAAGTCGCTCATTAGTGGAACTTCCTCGATTTTGAACGTCACGCCATGAAAGCTGAGCTGACGTGCAATGTACATACCGCGAAGCTTCATGTCCATTGCTACAATTTCCATCGCACCGACACCTCTGCAACCAAATTTTGTAGGTTCATTTCTAATGACATCTGATCCCAAATCTAACAACTAATCAGAGGCTGACAGAAATGCAAGCTTACCTTTTTTCAACAGCTGTTATGAAATCGTTGAAATTTGGAAAAGGTGTTCCTACGCCCCACATTCCTAACCGTACCATATACGCCATATTTCGAGGTTCCGAGGCTCCAGTCGCCGATGCATACACAACCCTTGCTTTGGGCAATTTGTTTTGTAGTTCTAATACTGTTGATCCAGTCTTGGTTGGTTTACCCGAGCCGACAGGGCACAGATTCTTCGCCTTGTGGCACTCATCAAATATAATGCAGCCATCAAAATCTTCACCACACCATTGTAACAATTGCTTAAGCCGCGATTTATACTTTCCATTCTTGTTGTTTGATTCCCCTATTAACGCTGAATATGTACTAAATACCACGCCCTTCTTTACGTTATTATTAACTTCCGACGATATTTTAGCATATTTAAACTGAACGAAGTGCAGAATATGGGTATTTAATACCATCAAAAAGTTATAATTGATATTCGCCTTACTTTGTTTAGAGGATGAACGTCAATTTTATTTGCTCCTATATCACGCAAGTCTCTTTCTGCGTCATATTTCAAATCATTCGATACTGATATCCACAGCGATTTCTTTCGTCCTTTCAGATAATTTTCGAATATTATGCCAGCTATTGTTCGTCCTTTACCCACTCCGGCACCGTCGCCTGATTTTGAAGATATTTATTTTTAAGCAATGTTACGTTGGATTATGCGCTTGAACATTTCCGTCTAAATTATAACAAAATAATTGATACCTATTAAAAATCCTGCCCTCGACCCATCTGGCAGCAAATGGTCATGTGCCTGTGAAGCGTACGTGATGGATTCCAATTGTAATGCACTCAGAAGACCACCGTTGATTGTTTCGTTTGGAATTGAAATCTTATAATGTACATCTGTTGGCTCTACCGACGACAACGAGGCAGTTTCCACTACGGGGTCAGGATGCTTTTTCCCTAATTTCACTGCAATAAAAATTTACTCCATATCACTTCAATCAGTGCTACTTGACCTCCTATATACATTTTGCCGGCCAATATTCTGCGTATGTTTCAGCCACACCCATTTCTTCATCTTCCGCCTCCTCATCTTCTTGATGTGCATTCATTCGCTGCAGATAGGTCAATGGATAATTTATTGAACAATTTTGACTAGCACCTTACCGTTGGAGGTTCCATCCACATTTGCGTTAAAAATTTATTGGGAATGCCATTGATAAGAAAATTCGGATTAGACGCAAGTAGTGCTTGTAAATTTTGTAAAATGAATTGATTGATCGCGTTTTGTCCAACTTGAGACGCAGCAGGATTTCCAGCCATAAAGTTTCCTAAGCCCATCCCCGACATTTCCACTGCACAACAAAAATAAATGTCGATATAAGTATATTAATTCGGAAATTATATTGGTTCGAAGTAAGACAGCCTGCGTTGTGGATTTGATGGTGAATTGATGGCAGTTTTTGATAATGTAAGCATAATATGGAGTGTAAGCAAGCATAAACAAAAGAATTTCATTAGCACTTTAGAACAAATCAAAATGCACCCCCAAGGCTTCGCTCAAATCGTTCGTTCATTTCGGTTAATGAGTCAACTTTATATTTAATCGCGCACAGCAACTTTTACTCTATTTTTTCAAACCACAACATGTTAGTTGTCGTGGCGCTTCCTTGTAGTGTTTGGTTGCCGTCTATTTATTTGATGTATATGGAAAAGGACAAATGCGACGTAAAACAGAAAAAACAGAAAAGCAGCTAAGAAATGAAAACTTACTTTTACTACCAACATTATTCGACTTACTCTGCGCCAATAATGACGCTGCCATGTTATTCGCTTGATAAAAGTTTGCTAATCCTGGATATCCCATATTCATCATGTGACTAGGTCCCATTCCATACGCCATTGCGCCTGTTTGAATTGTTAGACAAAAATTTTAAATAGCTTGGATTTTCTCAACTCAATCCAATACAGACCCTGTGGGATTTGCGGTTTAATTACATCGTAGCCGGCTGTATTGGCTTTTGTCACTAGGCCAGCCGGAATCTTCGGGGTTGATCTAGCTGATAAATTACTTCCGTCGGATGTTTGCATTGTGGAGCTAGATTGCTTGTCTTTACTTATACTGCTAGTGATACTATTTTTGGCGTACGTAACAGCCGTTTCCAGATCCTTCCCTCCACCTGAATAATCAGAATCAACAATTATTATTGTGTTTATCCTGGAGTCAACTCTTTGTAAAGTAAAGCTGTTGTAAAGCAACCATATTTTTAAAGTATTAACATTACTTTTACTCTCCAAAGCTGATAGGATAGAAGCTGATAGGCAAATTACAATATTAGTATCGAGGATACTAAATGTTTGGGTATGTTGATACCTGTATCGTCAAAATCTTTCAGATTCCTACGGAAGAATTAAGCCGATGACTTGCCAAATCGATGTGAATCCGTCAGAATCATCAGTAAACAGAAGATGTAATATTCGGTGCAATTGGCGAATGCGGCGAATTAAAAATAGTTCAAGATTGAAAGAGCAAAAAATGATACGACCATTTCATTTATTCACCCACAACTCCTTCAATCACGATACTTTAAACAATTTATTCGAAGTCAAAAATTTAGTTACCCGAAATTATTTATGCCATATAGTTTGAATCGTAGTACCCATCATCATATAAGAAAGTCATATAAATCATATAAGATTTCCGTTATTCAGAAAAGGAGAGGACGAGATCTTTATAGCAAGACCACCCGGAATCACCTTAATATTTATAGATTTCAATTGAGTCGTTTTTTCTTCCGAGTAAAATAATAATTTGAGAAAAAGTAAATCCTCTCGTCACAAATCAAAAAATCACATAGACCCTGTTCACAGATATCCAACAGTTAAATAAATTTGTAATTGTATTAAAAATGCCTTCATATGCGCTTGATCACAATTCACTGGTAATATTTGAAATTTAATATTTGAGCATGTCTTCGACTCGAATACTGATAAGGTAATTGATTTCACACCAGAATTCTTACTTTCTGACACACTTAACTATAGAATGACAAGAAAATCATATTGAAAAAATGGGACTTACCAGGAACTTCTATTTTGTCAGGATCATCGTCTTCATCGAAATCCGAGCCCGAAGAATCATCAAAATCATCCTCCTTCGTAAACCTTTTACTAGTGGCCTAAAGTATACATGAAACGACGATTAATCAAGTTTTCTTATTGCTAAACGCGTGCAAATGAGTTGCAAAGAAGAGTACACACGAAACGAGGCAGATTTTCCCAATGAAAACGACCCGAAATTTAACTTTCTTACAAATGAGAACGCGTCTTACCTACACTGCAAACCAGTTTCATGTGACCCAACCAATCCTTGACTAGTACTTGCAAAAGACTAACTCCTTCAACATATAAGGCATCAAAATATATGTTTGAAAATCAATAATCTTTGCTCAATGCCACACCCCAGCAACAAGATGTTGTTTGTTTTTAATTGAAATATCTTCATTTTTTCTCGCTAATTTTCAAAAACAATACACATCACATGATGCTCTTTCGAATCAGCTGGATTTTTGGAATTCAAATTTCCAACAAAAATTGCGCGCATTTTTCTCTCCCTTCAACCCTTTCGCATATATGTCAAATTCCAGCCAGCCGACTGCTTTTTTTATTCTCTCTCTGCCTTGATTTTACCCACCCTTTCACCTCTCTCCTGGTTGCTCTCTTCACTTCCCGACATGGAAACCGGAAAATTTGGACAGGTCCTGCGCAAAACGCATATCCCAGTACTATATTTTTATCTTTAGAATGTGGCTGTACATAGTACGGCTCGTACAGATTATTAACTTCAATGTTCTCCCTTTCTAAAGGTTTGTGTATCCCCCCACCCCCGCATGTACGTAAATGTGTGTAATTTTGCATTTATTTCAACGGAGGAGTACCAACAAATCATAAGATTTGCAAGTTTTAATCAGGAACTAAATTTGAATTAAATCTTTTCAAAATTCAAAATATATGATTGGAACTAACACGAGAATTTTGTAAACAGCCTGGTGGAGTTCATACTACCAGCGAAATGTTTTATTTTTGTTTGGGGAGGGGTTTACTTTGAATCTTCCTTTCGAGCTGGGATTACTTTAGCAGCATTTATTTAAATCGACTAAGAGCGATCTGCGTCCGCAATTTGCGAAGGTCGCAAAGAATATATTTCAACATAGCCGAGTCGACATTAAGCACAAGACTAGGAGCAACTCCAAATGTTTGTCAGTGCCATCGCTGACTAAATATACTTCCGGCGAAACAAAGTATTATTCGGTAAAGACATAGTCATCTTGTTCAATTCACATGTTCATGGTTGCATGTCTCCCTGCATTCAAGATACTTGCAAGCCGGTCTATTGCAAATAAACCTTTATCACGCCAATTCTGAAGGATGGTAGAAGATGTGAGGTGTAAACGATAGGACTATCTAATTCAAATCAAACTATCTATTCTATCAAACCTAAAGACTATCTAATTCAAATCTATCTGAATTTCGCAAAGGCGTTCGACTTGGTCAAAGATAATTCGTAATAAGGGATGAAAGCTTGCGGAATCGTTGGCACTCTTTAGAATTGGTTCGAGTCTTAAATGCCCGACAGATTTTTTGATATAATTTATCAGCTGCAGCGATGGTGACCTCGAGTGTACCCGATTGATCTCTGCTAGGACCAATTATAAGTAACCTATTCGTTAGGCGTGGTATATGTTGATGGCGGGTGTCTTTCACGGTCTGCAATCTCATGTTACTTTATATAAATTCCTTGGCCCGCATTGACCTTTAACCTGATCCCTTAAGTTAGCTAAAACCCACTGCGTGTTAAATAGTATCATACGCTGGCAACACCTATGTGTTTTTCATAAGACAAAATGTAAAATTCGTGTCATGAAAATTAGACCGCTGTTGGAATATTTTTGTACATGGAAGATTCAAATTATTTCTGGTGAAATAAAGGCAATCACTTCAGAGAGGACACAACAAACAATGCTCCCATCGATTATAAACGCCGAATATTCTACCGCATAAGGTTCATATTAGTTCATGGTACGAAAGGGGATCTACAAGTGAAGAAGAGCCAACGGTCAAATGATCAACAAAAACGACTCTGTGAAACTATTCACAGCAAAATCTTAGTGGATGCTGGAGAAAATCCCAATTGACAAAAATGTTAGAACGTGAGATTAAAGTGCATGCCGACATTATATCGGTGAACGATCTGATTTGTTGAACAAACCTATTATTCGGCTGGAAATATGCTGCGAATACGAAGCATCGACATCCCAAAGGGGAAGTTCCAAAGAAGAGTCGTCGTTACAACGAGATAAAGATGAGTGATGAAACAGATACCACAATGCGTTTCACGAGCTAGTCTCCAAACGAATGCAACATGAAATGATGACTAGCTACATTGAGTTCCGTGGTCTGGTCACTTGCATCCCATTGTCGACTACCGGGTATCAAAAAAGACAAGGAAATCTCGAAAATTCGGGCCGATAATAACGATACAGATTGTACGGCAAAAATGGAGGAAGAAAGGCTCGAGAACCTTCACGACGATTGATAAAGAGTGCACATTGTCATATAACCCAGAACAATTAGAAAAATATACCATGAATGCAACCCTTTTACAAGGTCTAGATAGTGATTTCATAGTTCCAATTCACTCTTTTCGTTAGCACCGCTTGCTTGCATCGAAAAAAATTAACAAAATGGGTACATTCCAACCCTAGCTTAGCAAACCGACATGAAGTCAAGCTGTATAGCTGCGGAAAATCACTAATTAGTGGTTTAATATTTGCTAATGTACTCAGTACTGTAGCCAACTCCACTTACATTTTAGGAAGAACGAAAAAGTAATCGGGCGTACGGGAGTTGTAGGATCTCTCGTACGACATATAATAGTTTAAGATAAATTTTCAATTAATAAGAAAGCGGCTCAAATGTTTTAATATAAAAAGGCGCTGTGAAGGACTAAAGTTAAGGTCCAGTGTTTAATCGCAACTCCTATGAATCTCTGCTTCAAGCACGTGTTATGCTGGATAGAAAGTTTTCCATTTAAACTTTTCAAGTATAGGATTTATTCCGTTATATCGGTCCAATTACATTGAGAGTTCTTCAAACCTATTCGCATTTACTGCTTTTAAATAAGCTTTAAAAGTACTAAAATATATTCGCGCCAATTGTACCATGTGGTTACTCTCGCAACACCTTGCCTTCATTCAAATTTCTGTTTATGTCGAACCACGTGGGACATAGGCCTAACACCAAACACCGGCGCTCGTGTCATTTTTTCCGTCATTATCATCTCTGTCCAAGTCATCAGAGAAAAACAGCTGCTCCGGATTACCAAGTTGCATCGAAGAGAAAATTACAGTGCAAATGAGCTCGTAGTAAAAACGCATGGATTTCTTGCCTATCTTGCCACTCTATATTCCATGCACCACTCAAAGATCTTTCAATTTTGTACGTGCATTTAATTTGAATAGAAAAACACTCATTGCAAACAGCAAATCCATTTTAAATGGCGTGTAATCAAAAACAAAGCAGGATCCTGTCGTTCCGTTCAAACCGTTCCCCATTCACCATTCGAAACACATTCATTTGTGCTGTCAGTGTCAATTCAAATGTCAATGCGTTGCAAAAAGCGGCGCTGGTGAGCAAGAGCGATGGAGTGGAAAATCTAACTTCGCAACAGAGACGACCATACAAGCTGCAGATGCTAGTTCTTATTTTATTTTTTGGTTATGTTTTGATATTCGCCCATAACGTTCGAGTACAAGTCAGTTTGATTGGCAAGCAAAAATTTCACAACATTCCACTTCACCCCGGCTAGGCAGATTCTAATTCGGGTAAACTAAACAGACTCAGCAAGACGGATAAACAAACAGCAGCAATTCTAAGGCGCTGCAGTTCTTGCCGGGGAACGAAACAAAAGGATCGAAATGGAAAAATCCGCCCGTCACTTTCATGTCGGCCGTCGTAAACTTGCATTACCATTTCGAACATCTTTTAGCGCGCAGCAATAATCTTGTTGCAGCCTCAAACTCGTTCCGTTAAACGCAAAATAATCGTCTCTAAATTTCAACAAAAGGTTCACGACGTAATCGACACACTGCGACCGCCCTTGAAAGAAACCACACGATCCAATTCAGTCCCAACCTTCCGTCACAATACTGTAAGAACTCGCGGAACACTGCGAACGCGAACTGGCCGAGTACTGAAAGCTTGAGCCAAGCAAATTGATGAAAACCTCAAGCCAATTATCACGCAAAAGCGGCAGAGAACACAATTCACATACGTCCTCGCCGCACGCATTATGCCCGTCTGTCGGGTCCGCGGGGGAAGCCAGACGAGTTTTCATTCTCTTCAAAAAATCTTGCTCTCAGAAAAACCAAAACTCACGTGTGCCATCTCTTTCCCACTTACCTGGCCGAAACACTTTTTCTGAGGCATTTTTCCCTCTCTTTCGGTTCGCAGTTGGTCGAGAACTCCTATGAGAATTTTACAATCCGCACGACGTGCAGGCGCGAGCAAGTGTGCTGTTCTCTGTTGTTTGATTGAATGGAAAAAACACACGACACGAGAACGATCAAACAGAGAAAAAATGTCGCACTTACTCGTCCTCTCACAGCCAAATGAAGAGATTCTGCGAAACCGAATGGTGCTTGATGTGTAAGTTGTTTCGTTCCGACCTTGCGCTTCGAACAATTCTCACGATTGCCTGATCGTAGGCGAAAATGCAGTCCAGTTAGAATCAACGTTTACAGCGATTTGCAAAGCACGCTAAGATTTGCAGAAGCCCTTGTTATACTATGCATACACGTTGATTCGGTGTGTCGCATTACGAATATGCTCCGGTGCCTATTATTATTTAATTATTTCAATTAAATTTAAAACGATTTAAATAAGACATGGACCTCGTTTGTAGACAGAGATTTTTCTCTGTTCGTTGCGGGAGCAGCTTGAAGAACTGTTCCGTAGGCTTTACGAAAAAATGTTAATGCGAGGAGCCGTGGGAACAGAACCCAGTTACGTGATATATGGCATTTGGTGTTCCTTTCAGCTAGTTGGAATCCACTTACGGGCTTATATAATAACTAAATAAGTGCGGTGTAACGATTGAACCCTGTGGGCAGGGATCAATGACTCCTGAAATGATTTGCTTTTTCATGTTTGAAGAACGGGCAGGGAGTTAGTGCCGATTGTGCTGCAGATCTAGATAATTAAAAAGATAGAAGCCTGCTGGTAGAGACTGCCTCCTTAAGCTCATGTTGTTGACGGAGCAGTAGATATACTAAAAGCTATAAATACTAAAAGCATTTATGTCACATCAATGGAAAAAGAACGCAATTAAATCGACAGTGCGCGCATTGCAAATTCAAGGGCTAGTTATGGCCCTTTGCTTTAGCAGGCTGATATTAACTTGAGAATCCCAAGAAATATCAGCACAAATTAAGGGTCACGCTAGCAAAGTTGAAACTTCAAACGATCGTGTTGGAAATTTATTTTACGTCACGGCATTAAAAAAAATATATCCACATAATTTTGTATATTAATCACAAAGATTAATATAGGTATGCCCTCTATGGGATGCTATGCGGCGCAAGAGACCAATGTTGCAACCAGGATATGAGGGCCTTGCTCTCAATTCGACTTTTTTGATGAATTACCAGACTCCTGTGGTTCAATAGATCCCTCACTCGCGTAATGTGGCCTTTTGCGACTTCTGCCAGTACATTAATTTCAAGAAGACATTGGAAGGAAAAAAATTTCAGACAAAAGAGAACAATATAGCTTTAAAGAAAGCAAAGCCAGGCTTCATTCTAGGATACTTTCTCCCTACGCTGCTAACAATGCCGACACACATGGGACCAATATTTGGAGTCTCCATGCAGTGATTCGGCTTCGAATATCTTTCTCACCAACTTTGTACATATACTTATATGGGTAACCAGAACTATGTAAACATAAATGCGGTAAAAGGCACCCTTTCGGAATTCACATGCATGTTACAATCGTAACGTCGTGATTTGGTGAACACGGATCCTAAGCAACCAGTGCGGGCTGAAAAATTCGAGTCATGCGAGATTACAATGGGTTGACAGTTGGTTGAAAAGTACGCAAAGCTTAAGTTCGGTGAAAGTGCAGTATCAAAGTTGTGTAAATTTTTCGTATAATATTTTAGGCTAAAATGTTTCCCTCGTAAAAAATTCGAAAATAGATGTACTCCTCGGAAGGACATACTTTTGTTTATTTAGGATTCTAAAATTTTCACAATGTCATTTGCAGGCATCGCAAATGATACAAGTTTGTATCAATCGCAAATGTTGTAATTCTATAGACGGAGAATTCACATTTCAATACATACAATTGAAACCCATTGTTTTATAATGGAATTCCCTGCAGCTTTCGGCGCCTTTCCTTGTTGTGTCATTATTTCGTTATATTTTAAAGTCGGCCATATGAGTCATTTTCAAATTATTTGACAATTATTAAATCCCCTGCATCTGTGCCACTTTCGACTTCTTTATTTACAAAAAAAAAATTCTGTTAAATAATTATCACATCGATAAAAAGAAATTGTTCACTATAAAAAACATAGAAAACGTGTGCAGCGAAGAGCTAAATAGATCTAACTACATTCTTATTTAATAATATATCAGAATCACATCTTCATCTGTTCCGTGGGCTATTCGCGCTTTATGCATTAGTTCAAAAGATGTCACGCATACGTCTGGAAATAGTAATCATGAATATTATTTAAGATTATTAGATGTACTTTATTCTGTCTTACGATTATCTTTGGCAGGATCATGATATTTGACTTTCAGATTGTGTAAATCGTATCCAGATAAGACTACATAATGTCCGGAATAACTGAAATAAGACAAATAATTTTAAGATTAGGATGTAGAAGTCGATTTATGCTAACCGATGAGTTAAAACGTTCAACGCAACTTCTGATAGGACAAATTCGCACTTTATGCATCGCAAACTGCGCTTGCGTGAATGTCGGACTGCAATTTTAATTCGAACATAATATTTCCAAGAGCACGGAAACTGGTCTGCAACTTATGAGTAACTGACTGGTTCGCACTACGTATACTAATTTTTACCAGGCAGAAAAGACGATAATAAGTAAACAAAGTACACGATTCGTAACCAACTTTTACTGTGATTCAAAAAGTTAAGCACTCGAATACGGCTCAACGACGAATGACGAAGAAAACATACGAAAATAATCCCCAGTACTGAAAATGAGGGACCAAATTACCAATCGCCCGTTTTGATAGTTGCATTTTTTCTTTAAATTTTACACATGATTTCGACATTTTGAGGAATCGCAGGACATAATAAAAGTGATACAAAGAGATCGCACTCAGAAAACCTACATAATGATTATGGTATGAAAACAGAAACATTTCTCACTATAATACTATCGCACTTACCGTTTTCTACGGAAAAATGTTCTATTCCTTTTACAAAAATCACAAGACAAGAGAGCGCTATTTGTTAGAATTATTGCTGGGCCATGAATTGCGATATGTTCAATGAGAGCTGCAAATGAGATCGTATTTTGTTCTATATTCATTCCATGTTCAAAACCCTCTTGGAACTTCTTATTCACACGGGCCCCTTCTCGCGGAATGCGACTACGATAGTAGCTGTGAGTCTCATACGTTGGATCTACTCCCAGCGTTTTCGTTAGAAATCGAAACGCAACGCCAAATTGTTTCAGGACAAAACACAAGTCTATAGTCCAAGTACTCTGTCCAAATTCACCTTCAGCACATATCCTGTCAAACTCCTGACGAAATAAGCCATGTTGATGGCCAGGCAAAGTCATAAGAATGCATGATAGTCCACAATCCCAGTCGAATCGCTGCTGAAAATGCCGAAGCTGGAATTCTTTAGTTCCTGGAATGACTGAACAAGGGTTTTTAGCAGTGATTCGTATTTTTTTCAAAACTAAATACCTTTGTGTGTTACTGGGTCTAGGGCTGCCATTGAGTATTTTTTAATAGGAATGCCATATGCTTCGCAATAATGTTTGCGAGCGTAATGATTACTATTGATGACTACTTGTACTTATCTATGAATGCATGATTAATCGTTTGTCGAAGTTCGGTGCAATTCAGCCGGAAGCATCGCTAGAAATCAAGTAATCCGAAGAAAACAGCTGACAGAAAGTGTCAGGCACAATGAGCATAGTCATTCACAATTAGTTATTTATGATTGTCAGACAAATATGTGAGTGCAATAAGAGTCCGTGCGCGGTGACTAAGGAAGGGTTAAGCCGTGTCTGTTTATCAAAATACACTTCGGTCATTTGGTTTGCCTTTACACGATTAGGATTGGGTGTAGAATATTTAGGAATACAATAACTTGGTTCCTATTTACTTTATAGCATTGAGAAGTTTTCATGGGCAAAACTCCCAAGAAACATTGAAAAATGACATTGCGAGGTGCTTATGTCCTTAACGCAGCGGTTCGCCTTAGCGTTATACATGGAAAAGTTAAGGTTAACTCAGTGCAGTATAATTGTTGCAAACATTTTTCTACTCAAAAGACAAGTGAAGCACTGAATGAGGATAAGGAAACACATTTTGGTTTCCAAACTATCAAGGAAAGCGAAAAAGAACGTAAAGGTTAGTAAACATTCAAGCTACTTAATTTTTGGTTCGTTTGCGATAATAATTTCGATTTTCATTATTTCTGCTGATACTAGTGTATGTTTCTAAAGTGATTAAAAAGAAAATTCGAATATACATGGAATCCATTCGACGAATTCCGTTAGAAAGTTTTTATTCCGCGTACGTGGTCCCTTTTTTGTGGTAAAGTCCCAATTGCGTCCCGAGTCTAGCTCCCAACAGCACAAGGGTATTGCACCAACTACCAAATGCTCCTTTGTGAAACTGATGGATTCTTGATTCGTAGAAACTAGTAGAAGATTCTTACTTTCACCGTACTTTAAAGTGCGCGTACTTATATGTAATTCTAATTAGTTTTCATCGCACACTTCGCATTACCCTAGTTTTTTCAAATTCGTTTTCATTTTTCATTAATAAAGGAGTGTTGATATTTTCAGTGCGCAAAGTTTTCGAAGAGGTTGCAAACTCATATGATCTAATGAACGATGTGATGTCAGTTGGGATTCATCGATTATGGAAAGATATTTTCATTGAGCGATTAGCACCATTCAGAGGTACAAAATTGCTCGATATGGCAGGAGGAACGGGAGATATAGCTTTTCGTTTCTTAAAATATTTGAAAAATCAACCGGATACAATGATCAGCAATGATGTAAAAAGTCATTTAACGATCGCCGATATTAATCAAAATATGCTAGATGTTGGCAAAGCTAGAGCAGAACGTCTAGGCTACAAAGATTGTGGTCCCAATGGAGAAACAATTCAATGGGTTTGTGCAGATGCGGAGAATTTATCAACCTTCGAAAACAATTCGTTCAATGCTTACACAATTGCTTTCGGAATTCGCAACTGTACGCGGATAGATCGGGTAGCTATGAGAACAATCCTTATTATTTCTCTTTGATTCAAATCATGTTTAAATAGGTGCTGTCGGAAGCCTATAGAGTACTTCAGCCCGGAGGAAGATTTCTATGCTTAGAATTTAGTCAACTTACAAACGAGTATCTACAATATATATATGATCAATACTCTTTTCAAGTAATACCGCCTATGGGGCAAATACTAGCTAGCAATTGGAGTGCTTATCAATATTTAGTTGAGAGCATTCGGAAATTTCCCAAACAAGAAGATTTTAAGAAAATGATGGAAAGTCAGGGCTTCAGATGTGTAAATTACGAAAATTTAACGTTCGGTGTGGTGAGTATACACTCAGGATTTAAATTCTAGCCAACCAATAGTGAAACGTAAGCTAAATAAAAAGAATTTGATTTGAATGAACTCAGAATTTCATTGCTCCCAAACAATTAAAAATTAAAAAATCGTTGTATAATGTCCAGTTCTCGATTTAGTTTTCCATGTGTGCCCGAATTCGTTTATATTTTCTATACAAACTTCATGGTTTTGATATTTTACTTGCGTGTAAAATATTGTTCTCGAAAGTTTAAAAGTTCCCGAACAAAGTATGAATTGCAGCTTTTTATAATAATCATTAAATCTTAGTGACGCGATAACTCAAATCGAAAACGTGCTTTTAGTGATGATGGCTGACATGTTGGATTTTTCCTGGAGCCTTAGTCGTATAGTTACGACTTTTTAATAGAGAACATTGATATTGTCGGAGAACCTGCAGACTCAGCCCATTCATGTTGTAACGTGCCAATTATCTTGGCTAGTATATTTCTACAAGCATTTCAAGCTTAACCATAATGCAATCGTTCAATTATAATCACTTGGTTCTTTCTCACTCAGTTTGGCATCCAGAGGAAAAAAGCCCTTAATCGCCTTGACCGGGACCGTCCTTTTATGCCTGACTCCCAACAGAGCATTTAACTTGTATTCGTCCCTCTGCAGATCATTCGTCAGAAATAAGATATAATAAATATATGAAAATGTACATTTGGTATATGAATACATATATGTGTAATGTTTCAGTTGTCGTTTCATCGAGACTTGGCTGAAGACTTTGCTTGGAGCACTTCTGCTGCTCTCAAATAAAAATAAAGCAAAAAATTAATGCTGGCCCATGGGGGGATCGAACCCACGACCTTCGCGTTATTAGCACGACGCTCTAACCAACTGAGCTAATGGGCCGACGGAAATGTTGTAAATGGCTCACTTGTCATTACAAGTTCTCCCCGCCAAATACTTAAAATTCAAATATTCGAAGAAATAACTTCAATCCGCGTATGTTCATTTAAAGGCCGAGAGAAAAAATATATTTCTCTTCAGCTTTCTTGATACATCTCGTCTGGCAGATAGATACATTTTTTATCTCTCCCGGCTTCGGTGATGGATTAGTCCGTCTAATTTTATGAGAAGCCGAAAAGAGAAAGATACCAAAGGAGTCATACCTTGACCATAGCGTAACAACATACAGCGATAACACTCCGAACAAACGAGCCATCTAACGGTATTTAACGAATTCTGCAGAATTGCATTGGTGTTAGTAAAAATGTTTATTTTTCTCTATGTTCTCTATATATTTTCATTTAGCTTTAAACAAAACCATCAAAATACGAGAAAAAAATAAAAATTCTTACTAACACCAATGCAATTCTGCAGAATTCGTTAGATCGGTCGATGGTCGGAGTGTTATCGCTGTATGTTATTACGCTATGCCTTAACTTTAACCGTTTCGCTACGGCAGTATGCTCCGTTGGAGTGGCACCGCTGTATGGGCCACCGTGCCGCCGTAGTAGCGACATTGCACGGAGCACTACGCTTAGGTAGTAAATTGGTGTTCAAATTGAAAATCACATTGTTCGGTGTATTTTCGTCTTTCTCTTGACCATACGACTTCTTAAGTCTTATGTAAAAGTATTTGGAGATATTAAAATTGTTAACAATAAAAATGTACTTATAAATTATAAATTACACTTGACACAGGCCAACACGCGGCTGTCGTCTATAGGCGATACTCGTACACACAGATCGTCGCACGGATGTCGTCCAAGGCGACGCGCGTAGCGAAAGGGTTAAAAATTAAATGAAAACTTAAAGTTTTCCATGTTTCCTTTTAACAGCAACAATCAGGGTTTTTGAGGGTGTTTACTGTTTGATAACCTTGAACAGCGTGTAACCACCGATGGTGAGTTATCTGCGGATTCTTTGGATCGTTTGAACGAAGAAATAGAGATAAACCGACATTTTCCAGAAAAAAATTTGTTTCAAAACGACAATATACCAGCATGTTCGTCAACTGATTAAGCAGTTAAAATTCCCAAGTTTAAGTGATTTTAGCGTGTGCCAGATCAATTCTCTCTTCAAATTCGTGACAATATATTGGGTATTTACAATATATTGGGTATTTGGAATATTTGGGTATTCAAGATTGACGCATGACCAAAAGAAGACAACGAAATTCTTGACAAAGTCAAAGTGCACTGCCATATCCAGTTTCATCCGGAAGAAAAAAACATGAACCATATTAATCGTGGTCTACGTCGATTCTGTGTAACAAAATCCCAAGATGCTCTGGATTCTTAAGGACTTCATACTGTTTTTTCCTGAAATCCCAGAGACATGATTAGGTTAAAAATTGTCAGCCGCACTAGCTGGACTTAGCACTTACTCAAAGATTCGCGTTTTGTGTGGTATTGCCTTCTACTAAAGGCTCCACGTGGTGTTTAATAACCAGTCCTCCCGTGGTGTTTAATAAGTATTATTAATAACCATTTCCGGCCACAAGCTTCATCTTCTTCTAATTTTGGACAAAGACATCCCTATCTTCCTACCATCCCCCCTCAAGTTATGCGAATAGAATTAGTTTTCTTTAGTCCTGAAGGTCAAGAAACCAAATTTATAATTGGTTCTTGGGTACCGACCGACTCATGATGTTTTACTGTCATTACCTACGGAGAGAGTGTAGCTGTGGTGTTTTTGACACTAGTAAGACGTTTCAACTTTAACCAGAAAAGTGTTGCTTAGTCCGGTATAGCTTAGTTTCCACCTCGCTTCATGACGGTAATGGGATTGTGTATTGTGTTTTTCATTACTCGTGGTGATTCACGCACATTTTCAACGCGGTCTTAGTGGTTTTGAGATTAGCCCATAACGTTAATATAATAATAAAGTCAAAACTCAAGTAGAATGGAACTTATTTATTACAAGTAGAACCAGCAGATAAAAAATCACTATTCCAGAAATCGAATTTTCAGAAATCGAAACTATCATCCCACAAAACTACTACCGAGAGAAGAATCCATGTGTTGAGGTATAGAGTAAAGTTGGTAGCCAGTATATCCTTAATTCCATCGAATTTTCGCAAAAAAAAAAAAGCTTGCTGTATTTCTAACTTGCTCATAGCTCGGACAGTTGTGTTTGTCGAATGAAAATTCCGTCATGTGCGAGAAAGCTAATCGGATGTGTCAGTCATAAAAATGAAAGTAAACATTGACTGTAAAGGGAAGCTCATAACCCCAAAAATGATCACGGGTGCTCATGTTTCCTGGACAAGTCGCTGACTATGGATACTGAAAAGAAAGATTTGAAGAAAATCTCACTTAACATACATTTCCATTTATTGTTTAAACAAAGTATATGTTTACAATAGTTTTGATCTGAACTTGTATACAATCATAGCAAAATTCATTGTTCAACCGATTCAAGGTCAAAAACTATAGAATATAAAATGCCGATTTGTAAGTGTTTAAAAAATAGGTGGCAAGTTGACTAAAAACCGTTTCTCTATTTAATGTGTATTTCAAACTTTAGAGGATATAGCCAATCTTTGGTATTTAATCTAATTTAATGTTCCCTTAGAGTATATAAGCAGAAGAAAACATTCAAATTTGCTT
The DNA here is from genome assembly GCA_954870665.1 of Stratiomys singularior. Taxonomy (NCBI): domain Eukaryota; kingdom Metazoa; phylum Arthropoda; class Insecta; order Diptera; family Stratiomyidae; genus Stratiomys; species Stratiomys singularior. Next base: position 1,767,793 of record OX940881.1, on the reverse strand, counting down.
GTGTACGTATATAACTACTGGTTGAGCCCGATTTCCTTTGTTATTTCCATAGATTTCAATAAATATGTGCGGTAGGTCTTTGACCAAAATCATTTTAAAACTAATTATTATCTATTTGGTCCATGCGAGCATTAAAATTTCCTTAAGTTTAATTCAAAATCTTGTACATCACTTGCAGACTTTTGTGAGGCTCTTCGACATCAAGTATCCGACAACCCATTTCATCAACATAATCATCGTAGAAAATTTCAGTTATCTTTTGAAATCCTAACCCTTTGAGTGTTTTCTGTGAATAAATTCCAGTAGCATCACCTTTTATTATCTAGAGCAAAGAATGATAATTATTTAGTTGTTTCCCATAATTGATAAGAATCAAATGCTTACTACCTTGAATCCGTTTTCAAACGCCAGCTGCTCTGTACGCTTCAGCAAGTTTTTCGCAATACCTTGTCCGCGATATTTTGAGCCAACAGACAGGATTCGAGAATCGAAAATTTTATCCACACAAAAATATGCAAAAAGATCTTTTTGGAGATTGGCTTGGTACAGCAGATTGAATATCTTTTTGAAATTTTCATCAGGACATTCCTTGAGTTTTTCCTGGGATATTTCTATCTCACCTTTTCTAACAGCACCATTCAATATAACTCCAGCTATCTGTAATAAGTAAAAAGGCAAGCAAATAAACGAAACGCCTGCCAATGAATATTCCGAATTTAGAAAAGGAAATTTATTGATTCGTTATTTGATTAACTGCTGTTTTCGCATGAGCAAAGTACGATGTTGAGCTTATTTAAAATTCTAATGGCGCATACCTCATCTTCCTCGTTAACAACCATGATACTTAAATTATCCTCCAGAGTTGTTATACTGTGTTTCTCTAATTCCTTATTGCCTTCTCCATGAACACAAAGTTTTGCAGCTTTATTCAATGGCTCGTCGATAAAGAAAGTCTCCCTTAAATGACGAATTACATCTGAGTATCGGTCGGGTGTTATTGTCTTATATTCCATTCTAATGATAAGCGATGAAAGTGCACAAATAAATTTTATCTGCAATATAAAGGAGCAATATGGAGAAAATTGATTGTTAACATTCAATACTGACAACGCTATGTGAATACGTAGGTATCCTCGACAAAACTGCATGATATGGAAGAAGTTAGCTTGGGCTTATATATTTTTAATTCGGACGCATTGTAAAAAAAATAATTCTCTTTCGCGATTTCATTATAAATTGGTTAAGTTCAATATTATCTAAAAGACATTTGTTCATAATTCTGGATATTACTATCTATGCCGTCTTGCAATTTATTGGTAAGATGATGAATGGCTTCGCAAAAGAAGTTTGGTGGTCTCGGAGCATAAACAGTTTGACCTTATTTCACGACGCTTTCAAAAATGGCAAAGCCAATCAGAATAAGTGCCGCCGCATGAATACATCATTCCAGTTGCCCTTGCTGTCGGAGATAACGTTTTGTGACACCCCAACCAACAGTCGATTCGGAGATGCGATGAAGATCCTGACTCTCCTGACTCCTCGAATACTTTCTTGAGCTTGAACTTCTCTACGGTGAAAGTGACGAGAAAGTGCCGCTTTATGTGCTTCTATGATTATAACTTGCTTGTATGTTCGACCATGCTTGGCAATTCGCCACATTTTTTTAAGGACATATGGGACACAAGGCGCGATATAAAGTGGAATAGTTAGGCAATGAGTGATATGAATAGACGGCGAATAATCCACGATAATCAGTCAGTGAAAGGAGGAGACAGTGAATAATCCGCGCTAACAATTACAATAGTGAAAAACACAGGAGTGTGGAGAGCCCTGGATTTTGAGCTATAATGAGCAACAATATGTTGATAGCTACCTTGGATTCTTTTGCGTCTAGGATTCTCGTGCAAAATCCACTTTAGACGATCTGTAATAATTTCAAAGTAATTATAAAATGTAATAATTTGCAAAACACTGTTTGTTTTTCCACCGTTCAATTTTAAGTTATATTTATATATAAAATTGTATTTTCATTCTATTGTATTGAGAAAGTGGCGATTTTAACCATTTGGTTTATGTTTCCTTCGTCAACTGTGGGGATCTCATTTGATTTTATCTCTTGATAATATATCGAGTAACTTGTAAGGTGGTGTACGGAGGGTGAGGGAGATTTTTGAAATTTGTCATTAAGTTTCATGCTCCTTTGAAGTACGGAATCTTGCAAATTTTTGTCTACTTGTAAACAAATCACAAAATTTTTCTCGACTGTCGAATCAGTCAACTGAGAATGGCTGGAATAGAGTTTTCTTTGAAAACAAAACAGATAATGTAGGTAGTGGCTAAAATGTAGCTTGCTCATATATATTATAAAATTAACACCCATGACTACTTTTCAATGAATAAACCTTATCTCATAAAGCCAGCAATCACTAATCAAAATACATGAAACTACATATATACATATAGTTAATACATCTTCGGGATCGAATGAAGTAAAATAAGAAACTGAGGAATAGTAAGGACCGAGAGACAAAAAACCACGAAAAAATACTGAAGTTAGCGAACCGCGTAAACATCTCGTCGAAACAGCAGTGACAGGAAACGACAAAAAATCGTTCTAAAATATATGAAAAACATGATACACATATTCGAAGCCACATGCGAGCGAATTGCATATGTTGAAACATGTTTTCTATAGCGTGAAATTTTGGAGACGCGTTGTCCCTTTCATACCTGCGGAGATTGTTTCGGAAAGGATCAGAACTCTCAAAAGTAAAAGAAAGTATAGAATATAAGTTTTTCTGAAGGTAAAAGTTGATTATTTATTTTCATATAGCTCTGGTCTCTAAATCGAAATGGAGAATTTGGATGTAGTTTCCAAAAGCGTGACTAAAAATTATTGATGAAAGCTATGCCATATAATTTGTTGTTCCTGGAAAATCCTGCTCAGGTTGTGTATAAAAAGGTTGTGAATAAAAAGTAACCCGCAAAAGTTCTGAATTACTCAAAAAAACGTATGTGTCGGACTCCTTCCAACCGCAGCTTTCAACGAAATTAGGCCTAAAACAGGAAAATGGTGTTGCCTTGATGCTATTCAACAAAGCTCTGGCACGAGTCTTGAAGAGTAGAACGATGAGTAACTCTATTCAGGTCCGCATCTTGGTAGCTTCTGTTGACGAGATCCGCATAATCGAGATCGGTTAACCCCAGATGGAACGAAGAAGTAAAAAGACTTAATAAAGTGTTTTAATTTCATGCATTCATTTAATATTTTATGCATTTTATGCATTCGAAATCAAAACGATGACTGTAAAATTCAAGAATCCATAAAATTTGAATTTAAAAGACCACAATTTTGATAAAAAGAAATGTAGTCGGACGTTATTAGATGGTGTTCACATGACAAGACTACCCGGAGGCAATCTAGTATCATTTTCTAAATTGTTCATCGGTTGCATTTTTTTCTCCTGTCAAGTTTAGTTTTGGCAACGAAAAGTAATCGGCCCTAACTATTCAAGCACTGGCCAGGTTGAATCCATCATAGTTCCTTAAATAACCTACAGAGGGACCACTTTTTCGGAAGCATGCTATGTTGTTCTTGATGCGATGCACAAATTTCCAATCTTAGCAATAGAAATCTTAGCAATAGAACACAAAACTTCGCGTCGTGACATGTTACGTGACATGAATAAACAAAAAAAAAAAAATTTAAAAAAAAAATAATATTGGATATATTTGAAAAGGTTATTTCTTTAAATTGTCTTGTAGGGTCAATTTGATTTGATGATAACAAAACAAAAAAATCCTTACAACGCTTAACTAACAAATACCTATTCTTCTCAGTGTATAAACTTTCAACCAAACATGTTATAATATTTACTTGTAAATATTGAACGCCATAAATTGAATAGAACATCTCCATGGCAAAAAGCCGAACAAATGCTATGTCAAAATGAAAAACTTATGAATTAAGACGAAAAAACAGAATACATTCCTCCATAAGCTTTACTCGCAATGTGTTGCTTCAATTTATTCCAAATAGTAAATTCCCATTCTCTTTATTTTCCCATCATTATTAAAACGATTAATCAACGTAATGTTCACATCCATAAGAAAGCATGGACAACAAAGCAATTTCGAACAATATAATTGAAAGATGCCCGGACAACTAAGAAAAGATACGCGTATGTGTCGCATTGGACATGAGCAACAAGTGAGTGATTTGTTGTTATGGGTTGTTTAATGAAACTGTATTAAATTGCGAATATGGGGATGTTATCTTCCACATATTTGCAATTAGAATGTTTTATTAAATTATTCAAGATAAATGTCTAATTTTAACAGACGTTCAAATATAAATAATTGTGGACGAAAGTTGTGGATCATGTGAGAGTAATTCAAATTAAAATTTTGTGTACTCATATTGAGCCTAAAATAATGTCTGCATCGGCATTGATGCCTGCATTTATAAGAATGTCAGTTTTAAGGACAGCTGTTTTGCATATTTCTTAATTTTTATTAAACTTTTCACTACTATATTATCTATAACTTTGAAAAAGTTGTGATCTGTGATTCATGTTGTCTGTTAGAGCCGTTGAAATATGAATAAAAATAAAAAGAAAGTATTAATTTTGGTCATAAATTGGTGATGATTTTCAACCTCCCCAATATTATAGCTATTGTGCATGTGTTTTGGCATACAGTCGGACGTTCTTCTTGTAAGGAAGGGCATCATAAATTGCTTAGCGGTGCGGAAGACAGGGGGTCTCACTAACAGCAATCCCTTTCCATTCCATCCATCTCCGCTGAAAGATGGATTTCCCTAACCTGAAGGCACCCTTAGGTGAGACCAAAGAGGCCTAGTCCAGAGTAATGTGACAAGTTCCAGACTAAGTTCTCAGTTTGACATTTTTAGTTCGACACTTAGGACGTAAGCAACCTTCACCTCCCAACCACAAAAAAATTGTTATGATACCGATTACGCTAACCATGATGTAAACCAAATATGAACCTTTATAGTTGGGGTTAAGTAAGAGGTTTAGCTTAGTCCTAAACGCATTGCGTATAAATTATGTTGAACAATTTTTCGGACATGATATTTGATATCTGACACGATAGCCAAACAAGCACTTCTACTCTCGCTCCCCACTTTTTGTGACATGCTGAAATTATAACTATCGCATCTGAATTTTTTTTTGATCATATGAAATTGCAAATTATTATTGATTTAAAAAAACACCGATTAAAGTTATTTTACACACAATTGAATAGAGTGTATTTAAATAGCTACATTCTGAGGGTTTCTTTGGATTCTTTGAATAAGTCAAATGGTATTTTTAAAGTTCAATATTTCTTATTCTTCAAAGACTGTAAGACTGTGGACCTAGTAAGATGTTTATAATACAGCTTGAAAGTTATCTACTCTAAAATGGTTTTATGGCAAATAAATTAGATCAAACGAATGTTCACATTGCGATCGAAGAATGTAAAAATATGACTTGAATATGTGCGTTGTGTTCACAAAAACTGAAGAAATCAATTTCATTTGTCCTACTGGCCAGTAAACAACTTCAAGAAGCAAGATTATGTGATGCAGAGTATGATTTGGAGTTTAACATGCAAAATTTCCGAATATACACCATGTAGAAACCAATTGTTGGGGAGCGAAGTATTATTTTCAGCTGCCAAATGTATGCAATTAAAAACGAAAGACGTGTTCGAGTCCTTTGAACAAGGCTTACAATAATGAAAAGTCTTAAAAATATTGAGCTGCATAGATGATTTCCGGGGCTGTTAGTTTATAAGTTTTAACATCTATTAAAGCATCTTCGAATTTTTCATTTAACTAACTATCGAGTTTTCTTTTAATTCAAAACTCCCTGGCACTGCAATTTACCTTTTTGCTTATCTAGAGTGCAAACTTAATAGCACCACAAAATAGAAATAATCACAGAAAAATCACCAAGCACTTGAAATCACTTTTGTTCATGCAATACCCAAGCGAAAGCACACAGGAAAAGGATACAAACTTATTAGCACGCACTCAAGTGCTCCAAGACAAGATGTTTATAGCTCCAGCAGACGACAGCTACTGAAGACAACCAAAGTACTCTTTCATGATCGAAACACACTGCACTACTATAAATGGGGACATAGCGATTAACTTACACTCTACTACGAGCTACGACCAGGACGAAATCGAAACGAACAGGTTGAAGGTCTCCGAGGGGGTTATTCTAATATTCCTAGATAGTATCTAAATGAATTCAGTAATCGATTTGCCTAAGGACATAGAATGGTTGCAGTAGGTTTGGGAGTGGAGAGCTTGTGAAGGCGCGTAGTGATAAGATGTATCACACTGAAATGAGCTTCTGCGAGCTACCCTTGCCCAGAACGAGATAACAGATTGTCTGAAAACGCGTGTACATGTATTCGACCCGACCAAGATGAATGGAACAATAATTTGTCTGAGAACGTGCAATAATGATTGGATGTTGGATGGAAATGGATAACGCGCATGTATAATATGAAAGGAAAACTACATATTAGTACAGCGAAGAGTTCAAGATGAACTCCTAGCAAAGTATTTTTGAGATGATATGAAAAAGTACTATGGATTCCGTCTGGTTAACAGCCCCGATTCTGTACATTAAATATGCATTAAAAGCGGGCTGAGGAGAAGATTTACTTTTAGGGTTTACTAAAGAAGACTTTACAATCAAGACATCCTGGGACTCAACAGGTTGCGAGATATGACTGTATAATATGAATAAATATTAAAAGTGATTGAAAGGCAAAAATATTTCCCTTCGGCTGCATAAGGTGGGTTCGATTATACTTGAGAGGAACTTTACAAGAAAATCAGCCATAAGTATAGCTGATTTTGTAATGTGCTTTGTATATTTAAATTTAATTTGTTGAGATATTGAAAATTCAGAAATATTCACCTGAAACATGGAAACGAGCGGATAATAAATAAAGCTTTACAAATAAATATCTAGTTTTAACAAATTCATAAATTCTTAAGCTGTTAAACTGGGAAGCTTTGAAAATTTCTCGCTGTCGATTCTGATAACCATGAAGAATATAAACTTGTCAGGTGGACTTTACAAGATACAGTCAACCCAATTACATGCGGTGCGGAGGTGTTTTTTCACTCCTACTATGGATATTTCTGGTAGATAACCATTTTATAATAGACTGTCAGAAGCTAGGATAATATGTCACACGTGTGTGGAGAAATTCCCTCTGTAATCAGAAGGCAAGTACGAAGGGAACTTGCGTCATATAATGCAGGAGACATTTGGAATTGTCAACAACCGCCAAAGCTGATGGTGTCCAGAATTATGGCAACAGACAAAGGAACCTGGCAACAAGTGTTCGGCTAAACCCGGAATCCTGCAATTGACCTACGAAGCGATAGTCTGGGCAGACGAAATTTATTAGGCGTGGACTCGATTGAGCTCAGCCTTTGGCATGCCTCTGTGTTAAACGGACATGTAGCCATGTCCTACAGCAGCTTTTAAGGAAATTTCATTCTATCGTTTTTCCATTTGCCAATAGAGCCGGATTTACATCTATATTGCCAAGAATTTTCTACGACGAGAGAGAGGAAGACTACCAAATTGTGCATAAAACCAAAGTAAAAGCTCCCAAGCTATTCGTATTCATCAGTGCTCTCTCGGATCACATAAATGCAATATTTTATACTTCTCATACTTCCTTTTAAGCTGAATACGATTTGAACATAAGCGGGTAGACTAATAACATTAGAGAGAACAGGAATGAGAGCATTTGTGTTTCTTTCTTAATTTCACAACTTGGCATTGAATTATTCTCGAGATGATATGAAAAACTACTATGGATTCCGTCTGTTTAACAGCCCCGATTCTTTATATTAAATATGCAATAAAAGAGGGCTGAGGAGAGCTTCACTTTTATCCTCTTGTCAAGAACAAAATTATATCTACCTAAACTGGCAGCCCAGTAGCAATGAACAATCTCTCCTTGATCGCATTGTCAACTGTTTTGAAATTTTTGTTGAATGTTAAATGAAAATAAATCCAGGAAGAACCAAGTTTCCTTCCTACCAGGCTTATTGCAATATGCGTTGGGCGCTGTTATCAACGTCCTCCCTGAAAAAACGTTCCAATTTATGTACTTTGCGTACTTTTAAATTTTATACTCCTCAGCGTAAAGTTTAAAATTCATTCCAAGATTTACTTCAAATATGCGCCACTTTTAATAATCAATGACTTAAAAATTTTCAACGATATAATGTTTATTGTTATATCCACACATACAGTAATCCACAGAAATAAGATCCCTTCATCCTTTTTACGTTCCCTTTCAATTTATTTTTCCGTTTCTTTAATTTAATTTCACCTCTGCCGAAACTCTTAATAACGAAACTCTTAATAACGAAACTCTTAATTTCAAAAATAAACAACTTAGTATCTTTTGCGATGGCTTTTTTCACATCCTTCCATTTACCAAATTAAATGTGGACTTGGATACCACTAGGAATTTGAATACGTATAAGTCAAAATCATGAACGTAGTGGTTAGCCAATATTATGAGGGATATCCATTACTCATCCACTGTTTATTTTCATTGATGATGCAAGGTGATGGGACAATTTATCTTGAGGAAATTTATTATGAATAGGAGTTTGATTATTGTGAATGATTGTTTTGAAGGGAGTTCGCAAATTTAAACCAGATAGAATGATTGTTACTTTCCGAACTATTCATTGAAATCGAGGCGATTTCACAAACAACTGGATGCATTTTGTTGAAAATATAATAACATACAATTAAATTGTAAATTACAACACAACATAAGTTGTGCTAATGTTAGGGACACTGGTTAGCAAAGAAGCGATGTTTGCAGGTTTGTTTCTGGTCGTACTAATTGCCATATCCTTATACGAAGTTATAGCCACGAATTAAATAATATTAGGTAACACTTATGTTATCAAATGATCTCAGTAGGAAATTGCTTGGGACAAATTAAGCGATGACGAGTAAAGTCGTCAAATACATGGTATGTGTGATTTGGAATTAGATTGTAATAAAATAGCCGTGTTACCGGCTTACTCAATACCCTCATGCTCTATTAAAAGATGACGAATGTACATGTTACTGCAATTATTGCGAAACATTAGTCCGATATTTAAATGATTGATTTGCTGATCATACGACAAAGCATAAACAAAAATCTGCAGGCGAATATCTCGGGAGGTAAAGACTCGTAAAATAAACTTCTAATCACACCAACTTGAATTCCGCACACTAGCCATAAGAAACATCATCTCTTGAATCATATAAAAGGAAGCGAAAATATCATCTTTCCGTTGTTTTATTACAGGGCGCGTAATTTATTGAATCGTCTAAAACATCGATGACTCAACAATTGCTGCAGTGGTGAATAATAAAGGAAAATACAATATTGATAGGATCTCAGTTTCTGCGTTAATCACTGTCAATTCAATTCTTACCTGAACTATGTTAAAATAAGGCACTCTCAATTGTAATATTTAACCTGGCGGCATCTTTTTAAAGCAAGACTTCACGGGTGCAGTAAGCACATGCCGATTGGCAAGATTCAATTTTTATTTAAAAATTTATCCCGACTTTTCCTACTTATAGAAATTCTGCCTAATTTAATGAGATAAGATTTTTGAGGGCTGGGTTTAATGTAAAGTTTGCGGTTTTATAGCATTTTTACTTCCAAGCGAGCTTATAATGCTGCTTCGAATGCACCTTCTTAGCAGCAAAAGTTTTGGATTTGCATTGATTTGAGATCGATTAAGTTTGTTTTTTTGTCGTCTTGAGGAAGGCATGCATAATTTACAACTTGCCAAACAATCCACCAATTTCACTGATGGTCGTGTTTTTGCGATTCAATTTCCGCCGGTTCAAATGAATACATTCCGATAACATTGAAAAATTGATCTGCAATCTATGTTTTCTATTCTTCTCTTTTGTAGGGCTTCACGATCCATGTTAATAGGTTCCCTGTCCAATGTATCACATATGACACATGAGGCGATTTTTGTACCAACCATACCAAGTCCATATATCATATGAGCAAGTTTTTAGGTGACTTTAAGAGCAACCTGATAGTAAGTGAAACCCTGAAAGCAAGACAAGAATTTTCTATGCATCTATGCATCATCAAAAATTTCTATGCATCTAGACATTTTACAAAAGCAAAGCGTCCAATTTTATTTGAAATATTTAAATGCAGAACAAAAATTGTGTATCAGATCCTTCATATGCGAATTGGAACTTTCAGTTTTGTCCCAATCAAGTGTTATCCATGAACCCTTGCTAATCCTTCAGCAAATTTCACACTTAAAATGTCTAGTTTTTTTATGAAAGTATTGCTAAACATCTGCTACAGATCAAGCAAATCAAATCAGATATTTTTTTGTAATTATTGAATTACAAATGATTTATTCAAACTTAAAATATCTATGTTGGAAATTAAACATACATAAGTGGTTGGTAAATAACAAAGAAGTAACTATTGTTTTTAAAGGATGCGTTAAGCCCTAATTATTAAAAAAGAAACCACTCTTAATTGGCCTTGATATAGTTCGTTTCAAATATTTCTAGCTCATTTGTTATATAGTTAGCCTTGTTCCTTAGAAGTTTTGTTTGCTTTTGATTCGACTCGAGGACATTAAGAGACGCTTCGATTGCCTTCAATTCGTCATTCATTTCGATGGAAGCGGTGTCAACAACACGGCATAGACGGGCAAATGTGCTTGAAAGTTCCCTAATAAAAGTTTAAAATCATTGTACATCTGCAAGTGTTCACTAAATTTGCAAAAACATACTGTTGAACTTGGTGGCTGCAGTTGGCAGAAGTTAGATCGACAATCATTTTCAGTTTTTTTGTAGCATGGCGAACGTATTGGCCTTTGAATGCTCTTTCCTTCGCTGAATTGGTCCATGACAAACGTTCATAAAGATACACACAGCCATATAGACAACCAACACCGACTAGCACCCTCCATCCGATTGTTTTGAAGAGCTGCGAGACATTAAATAGAAAGTAGATTACTGTTACTTTTCGACGCCTTTATATGGGAAACTTACGATCCCCGCAACGAGCAATCCACCAACGGTACCCTGCGATCCAATCGAGGCAACAACTATTCGGGATACCATCGACAGTTGCTCTTGGGTTATCCCGTGTGTACTAGGCACCAGGCAAACTGACGAGTCGGGCTCGGTGCTCACAGGTGAAAGAATATTTTGAATCTACAAAAATGGAAAAACCATAAACCCATGTTATAACGCCACGAAAATTCAAAACTTACATGAGAGTTGTTACCCTCGCGACCATTCGTTATAGCAACTTGTTTCTTCCCCGTCTTCACCTTTCCCGTGAATCGCTGAATCATTGCCGTAATACCCCAAGAGAACTTGAATTCCAAATCCTCTTGAAAGTCCGCGCACAGATTTTGACAATTTAATGAGTAAAGCATTTCAAATGGTTGCGGTCTTGCTACAATGTGTTTTGTGTGAGCGGCAACCTTTTCTGCAGGAATCAGAGCATGCATTCGTTCTATAAAAAGATTATAATAGATCAAGATGTTGAACAAAACTTATCACTAACCCGTCATTTCACGTTGTGCTGCTTCTATATTCATCGCAAGCGCCATTGAAAGCCGTGCCCTTAAGTTCGACCCTAAACCAGCTTCCACGTGACCGTTAATTTCTTTTTTGTAAATGTTCAGAACAAGAGGTTCAGTATGAAAAGGCATATTGAATTCGTCCACCAAAACACCTAAGCGCCAAATTTCCTCGTTAAGAGCTTTTGCCACTTTTTGTTCTACTTCCTCCACCATGCTATGAATTTTCAATTTCATTTCCCGAGTGACCAACATCAACTGGTTTTCGGTTTTTTGAATTCGGTCTGTCAACGATTTCTTTTGCTCCAATTTATTGTTACGTAAAACATTAGCCCGATCAAATATATTGTCCAACATGAACCGCATGTCACCCGATATGCTCTTGCCACGCGAACTATGCTGTTCGAACTTCGTTTTGACAGCACTCTTGGATATGCACTCTTCGAATTTCCGTTCGAAATCTTGAAAATCGAAGTAACGATTCTGAAATCCATCAGCCACTGCGCCTAAGTGTGCGGGATTACCTTGGGCTTCTTGTAAGCGACCCTGAAATTTAATGTATTTAGGAAATTTCAAACTAATAGCATATTCTTCAATTACTTACTTGCAACGTTTCTTTAGCAGAAACGAAAAAGACTCGCTCAACGGCCTCTTTTTCCGTACACACTTTTAATTCCTTCACCAGAAAATCAGTGCATTTTTCCTGGTGCTGTGATCTTACCTATTGTAAAAATAATAATCATATGATTTTCCCATTCATCTAAAGCTCATTTAGCAGTTCAAAGGCCTCGATAAGCGCCTCTCTAATTGCATTTACTCACCTTATCCAAATCCTTCAACATGCATTAAAGGAGTTACTTGTAACACACGAAATATTAAATACAAATGCAAACACTTACTGACTCTTGGAACTCTGGTTCACTTGCCGATGCGTCCCAACGGTTGTTCAGTACAAAAATGTTTGGTTTCGATAATTTTTGAGAGACTGTATGAAAGAAGGACTTCTCCGCCAGTGTCATCGTAGACTCAGCATTTAGCACCAAAACAAACACGTCCGCATTCAGGCAGTGATTGTCTATCCAGTCGTCTAAGTTTCGTGACACGTCTACACCCGGTGAATCCATAAATACAACATCATCTCGCAGAAGACTGCACCGTTCTCTTGGCCAAAATATCCTCACTAGTGAGCTTTCGCTGAGTTTTTCTTCGCATAACGCATTGGCTAGTTGTTTGATATTCTGATGATAAATAATCGGAAATGACATATTGTTTGGTATGAAAATTGTTAATTTTCGCTATATTACTAACCATGACACTGAGTTTTTCATCCGAACCTTCCTTAACAAGGTACGCCTCCTGACCATCTATGCCTTCAACTTGACAAAAACAATTCGTTGTATGACCAATGCCACTCGGTAGCACTTTCTCTCGTAACATTGCATTGATCACCGAACTTTTGCCGTTTGATGTTCTGCCGAAAAAAGCGACTTTCATATGATCACGAGCAAGCACCTCACGTATGGCTGCGACTTTCTGGACGTAACTTTTGAAAAGTTCTCTTTCCTCTTTGTCCACGATGTCAACTTCACGTGGCAGACCTGAAAAAAATATTTAATTCATAGAATATATGGAAGACAATTGAACTTTTTAGTTAAGTAAAGGAAATTAACTAATAAACGAAATTCGAGAGCAGATCAATCTTTGTTCAGCCCCCTGCAGAGTCTGGAATCCTTGTGAGTGCCTTGACAAAGCAGACAAGATAATGCCGGTTTGAGTTGACTAATGAGGACTGCAATTCACAGCAGAGGTATGGTACGGCCACTAGGAATGAACGAAGTAGAAGCCTTGATTGAAAATTATCAAGAAAAGAAATGTCTAAGCTACTAAACACTCACAAACACAATGCTTCCCTGTTTCCTAGAAAAAAAACCAGCTCCCTAAGCATCCTTCAGCTAGTTGGGGTGGTCTAATGCCTTCGCAATGGGATGAATAGAAGAAAATTAATCATAGACTGCAGATTTCTATCCCAAGATCGATTCAAGTTGGCGTTTCTCGTGGGTTGACCAAGCTTATTTGTTAGGTGTAAGATACTATACAACGAAAGTGAAAGACTTGACCGTAGTAAAAATGAAGCACTGTACTGTATTTTTACGTATTTTTGTATTTTTCGATTATTCAATGAATTTAGTCATGCATTTTTTGAAACTTTCGATGGGTAGTCGAATCACATTTCCTATAAGAAATTACTAGTAGGGGAGGGTCCGATTCCGTTTTATCTGAGTTCTTGTGAGAACGGGATACATTTCATTCGGATAGGTGAGCTTTCAAAAGAAAATCAACCCATTTATTATAAAAACAGTAAGGTGTGCTGAATATGGAATCAGTTACGAAAGTGGGATATAATAGTATAAGAATTTATCAGTTGCGGAAAATTATTTTTTCCTCTAGTGGTATAAAAACGGTCAGAATTCTTTCAAAAGAGTGAAGCAGAAGCGACAATCGGTATCGAATTAACTTCATTTCCGAAATTAAACCTTATAGTAAGTAAATTGTGTGTATCAAATCAAAAAGGCTTTCAAACGAATCTCTGAAACCAGAAACACACGCAGTCATGAATTATATAAAGCAAATCTACCCAACTCAAACAAAAAGATTAAAGTTTATTCTATGATGTTTTAAGATTGGGCGCAGGCTCATTTGTTGGTTTTCGCAATTTTCTTTTTGGTTTCTTAAATTTGGAGTTTTTTTTACAACCAATACTACTTTTACGCGATATTCTTGAATATTGGCGAAAGTTTTGGAAATTCAAGTAGGAATAATACGTCGAACTCCCGGAATGATGCTGCAATAGGATGTATGGAATCTGAATGATTTATGACATTCATATTTCTATTTCAATTATCAACTTCAGCTAATTTCACTCTACAAACAACATATCTTACCTTCAATAAAATGGGTTGTCTCCGTAACATATTCTCCGATTTCGCCATAGATATCGTTTATTTTTTTCTTTGCACGAACAAAAATCTGTAGTGGAGATTTTTCAGTACCGGCATTTTGTAATGCACGTGTCGTTGAATCCGTAAGCGCGTTGGCATCGTATGGCGTGGCCGATTGAGTTCCAGTTACCATGGAGATAGTTCGATTCAGATACGCCGCCATTAGTAGGAAATAGTAAAATTACAATCAAGTTGGTATATTATAACTAGCACTAAGTTCTTTTCCTAATCAATGCGATGTGTAATTCTCGTTTCCAATATTTTTAATGTTTAAACAATATTTTAAATTTTATATCACAACTAAACGACACAGCTCGTAGAAAAATAGATAAAATATATGCGGGTGCAAAATTTCAATACAATAATTTCAATAAATCTTTAACTTTTTTTCAGGGAACATAAATCTGATAAAATGTGCAGAGTGCGTTTTTAATAACTATTTAGTAGCCTAAGTGTGTACAGCGTATTATTAGCAGTTGAACTGAAATAAAAGAAATAATCAAATTGAATTGGGCTATTAAAAAAAAATAATAATAATAAACAAAGTTTTACATTTTATTGTAAAAAAAAAACACATGTCATTATCAAACTAATTGAAAAAAAAAATACGTTTGAAAAAATAAAAAATAGAGAGAAATAGCACTTTCGTTTGCAAAATATATTACATTTTATATTACATATATTATCAGTATATTTCTTGCACGGTATTTAAGATCAGCAAACGCATCTGTCCTTAGAATTTATCGAATCGAATGCTACACATTGGCTGACACGCATTGTCTTCTCACATAATAAAATTTGGTTCTTGAAAACTATTCATATGCAAACAGCAGTAAGTTTGGGAATGAAATCTGGAAAGGGCAGCATTCACTGATAATAACTTTGGACATATTCTCTTCTAGAAATTGAAGCAGTTGATCTTTAATTGCAAAAGCACATAAATTCTCAATTTCCTATTTATATATAGCAATAATAGTAAATTGGTTTATTTTGAGTCACATTTCGAGTCGAATTATACACCAAGCTGCTTTAGGCACTAATTAAAATGAGAATTGAAGTTTATGAATTGAAGATAATACGTAATGGATCAGAAATTTATGTCAATTAGGACCACAAAAGCTGTTCTGAACCCCACAATTATGCCTCTGATAAGTTTGGATCAACGGAAATAGCTCGGCAACAAGAAAAGGAATTTTGCAATAGGACCCTGAAATGTCTGGTCACTCGCACACATTATGCATATTGCGAAGCTTGATGAAAGCCGAGATAATACTCCTTCTATTGTAGTATAGAAAAATTAATTCTTTGTCTTGGAAGCGGCTTACTGTTCCCAGTTTCTTTTTGGCCCACAAACGTAAAATTACGCGCATATAAATCATTGATCAATATACCATGGTGAAGAGGAAAATACTCTTCCTTGAATTTTAATAAATTCTGAATATCTTTCTTATAATTTAAGAAATATCTGTCAATAAAATGAATGTATTCGAACATTGGGTCCAAGGAGTTATATGAGCGCAACGCGGAAGAAATTGGCGAGAAAGGCACAATCGCCAACCGTGCGAAAATTCTGACGGGCCAGTGGAATCCAAAACCTCACAGTTAAGTTAAAGGATAAAGGCCAGTGGGCAAGTTCAGAAAGTAACTCGCTACTAAGATGCAGGTTGTCGGGATACCAAGTCCAGACATATGTTGTAGCTGCCACGAGTTACTACTCTACGCAACGTAGATCTTATCGAGTTTATGCACATTTTACTCACTAATAGATCGTTCCGTTGAAAAATTGTGAATTGGTATATCATCTTTCCATAGGTTACTCAATGCAAAACAATGCTTCATTTACCATTGAACAATTGCATTACTGAAGCAATTGCGTAGTTGGTTAGTTAAGTTGCACTGGACTCGTTAAAACAATAAGATGAAAAAATCCTGCAATTCGTGAATCTCACAATGGGAATTCTAGGTAAAACAAATCCAACTCAGTCCTGAACATACAGGGGCAATATTATTTCAATGATCTGCAATTTCCGAGATTTTTATTTCCTCTCAGTTAACTGTCAAAATACTAGAAAAGGATGCGGTAGCAGACAAGCATTCACCGTTCATTAAACCTAAATTTTAATAACTAAATCCATTGTAAAATTAAATCAAAAGCAAGACATGTGATCTAAAAATACCCAAAACACAAAAGAAAAACAACTACGCAAATTGTAAATTCAAAGTAAAATTAAACTTCTCTAACCTGCTCACTGTTTTCAGACATTTTCCAAATCGGCCAATCTATTCGGACAAGCCAGTTTTCCTTTATTGCTTGCTCAACATATGTTGCATTGCGTGTATAGGATATTCTTAAAAAGTCACAACAATTAAATTATAATAGGAGCTTTATATCGGCTTAAACAAACTACGAATCGTGTTTGTGATGTAACACACCACCGACATCTCGACAACACCGTGTTCCCTTTTGACACTTGTCAGTGCTGCCAAGATGCGAAGTGTGGTGGAAGTACTCAGTTCGTCTGGGGTAGTTGAATGCTCGAAAAATGCATTATACAAAACTTCGTTGGAAATTTGAAGATAAAAATCTGTATACAGATACTTATAGTTATAAAATCATCATTTTACTGCTAGGAACTTTCTCTATCCGGGACCCAAAAACTCGAAAAACTTTCCTTGCATCTGAAAAGCGATTTTTACATTTTTTAACATATTATTGCTGAAGAAATATAGAAAACAGAAATAGAAAAGTGTTTTAGGGTTGAATGAAACCAGGTTTAGTTGAAAATAAAAATGAAGAAGCATATTGGCATTATGTCAGTAATGCAGTTCGGATCCGCCAACATTATTTCCTTCTCTTTTCAATACGGCCTATTGGCACAAGAAAGTATTCTGCGGCGAAAATAAAGTATTCTCTTTTTATTCAGTATCAAAACTACAGCATATAAATTTGTTTGTACGTCACCACGCCTTTATTGTACAGCGCTTTTCCATTTAATAGAAAAGTTTCAAACTTTTCAGTGTTAGTTATTATTTCCCAAGAAGGAAAAGCAGATACTTCCCCAGGTAAGTGAACTTGAACACTTGATACCTGACATTGACAGCTGTCAAATCTCATATAAAAACATTAAGATGCTGAGGTTAGAGATCGGTTTGATTTAATTTGCCTAACGCCAAACGAGAGATAGGTCGGTTAAATACAATCCTTCTTCCAAAGTGGTTGATCTGAAAAGTTTCGTAGGTAATTATGAATTTTTTGGTCATCGAGCTTTGTTTAAACTTTCATATCCGTTCAGAAGTCCGCAAAGTGATTCAAATGAAACATGACGAGCTCTCCTTCCGACCCAATAGTATTGAGTTTCCACGAATCCTTGCTACGTCTTTCGGACGTTCAGTTGCTGCAAGGACCACATTGGCTGAATGATCAGATTATATCTTTCTATTTTGAGTATTTGGAAAGAGTAAGGTACAAAACGAACAAGGACATGCTATTTGTGTCGCCTGAGGTAACTCAATGCATCAAAATTGTGCCCGAAAATGAAATCGGAATATTCCTTTCGCCCCTGGAAGCTGAGAAGAAGCCTTTTATTTTCTTCCCATTGAATGACAACGATACTCATCGTGCCGGGGGCACACATTGGAGTTTGCTGGTGTTCTCAAGGCCAGAAAGTGCCTTCTTCCATTTCGATTCTTCGGCGGCGACTAATTTGCCGCACTGTCAACAAATTGTAAGCCGTGTTAAATATTTTCTGGGTAAACCCTCTGCCCAGTCGAAGTCAGTTCGTTGTTTACAACAGTCGAATGGATATGATTGTGGAATCCACGTACTATGCATGGCAGACAACGTTTCAGACTACATCAATCGATTTGAGGTCGTAGAAGGTGCCGGTCCTATTACGCACGAGATAATCAGTCGAAAACGAGGGGATCTTCTGAAAATAATTGCACAGCTGGGTGGAAAAGTTAGTTAGGTTCGAAGAAAAGTACTATAACTCATAAGATTGAGTGGAGGCTTTCAGTGATTGAATTTACACGGTCCTTAAAGGAATGTTTCTCTAATTTATTTTCATGAAAAACTTATAAATGCTTCCGTGAAGAAACACGTTTTTCGTTGGATTTTTGAATTTACTACACATACATGATAACTGATATTGTGATTAAAGCAACTTTGTATTGCATTGAAATTATTAAGCAACCACATATGCATATACTTGCCATAAGGTTAATAAAAACATTGGATTATTATTTCAATAAACTTATTTTGTGTGCCTTTCAATTTATTAGTGGATCCTTGGAAATTTATAGTTTATTGATTTATTGCATTCACCGAAATATCGTATTTACTTCCGGTTA
Source organism: Stratiomys singularior (assembly GCA_954870665.1). Taxonomy (NCBI): domain Eukaryota; kingdom Metazoa; phylum Arthropoda; class Insecta; order Diptera; family Stratiomyidae; genus Stratiomys; species Stratiomys singularior. The sequence continues at coordinate 1,748,800 of OX940881.1, read as the reverse complement.
AATCCATTTGAAGAACTTTTGCACAGAAATTGTAGTTGTTGCAATCGTCCACTTTGACCCATTTGGTAACCAAGCCTGAAACGCACAAGCATGCAATGCGGTCGGAGTCACTGTTGCCCTTGATTAATCCCACGACGATTTGTAACACACTTTGGTAGGTGGGTACAATTGAGAGATACTTTCGTGGCACTTAGTCCATCGCGAGAAAATTTGAATCTAAATTTCGCTGCCACCAGGGTCATTTGAACCCGAGATCTCTACAATGTGAAAAGTAATATAAAACATTTTAATGGTCTTTTGAACTGCAGCGACTTTTAGACTATATTTTAATCTGGTATATAAGTTTGTAGTAAAAAATAATTTTTAAGATAAATTCAACGTATAAGAATTAGGTGTATCTTATAGTTTCTTCGATTTATCCCTCTTGTTGTTTTCGGTGGTGGACTTTAAACTGTCTATTTGTTTTTGCGTAAGTAAGTAGTTAGTAATTAGTTAAACGCTTTTTTAATTTCAAACTTTTTATGAGCAATACTGGGTACTCGAGGAAATTGAGCTTAAAAGTTTGTTAAACGTGGGGCGTATATTATGGATTCCAGACCAAATCATTATGACAGATTGATTTTTCCCTGAATTTTATAATCTGGCGATTTCGCCTGAAACCCGCGCCTTCATATAATTCGGCGTCCCCACTTTTATCATATTTATTGATTTCCTCATAACTATGTGAATTGAAGAGTGGATTTGCAGCAATTACATTTCATTTCATTTCATCTGCTCATTTTTTACCTAATAATCAGTAAAAGCGCATTTGCAGTAGATTGTTAACAACTTTAGTATTATGTTCACCGAGATCAGCGAATACCCCAGTGACATGGCTCGCACGTGCTTCTGTCGATTTTTCGATTGCCTATCTAGCATTGCCTTTGTTGGAAATCTTGAAAGGTACAAAAATAAAGGCATAGAAAGGTACAATAATATACAATAACATTATCAGGTAGGTTTACTCGAGTGTTTCCTCTTACAAGGCATAATCTTCATACAGCGACTCTTAATCCTCCTGTTTTTCAGTAAATCTAAACACAATTGTGTTTTTAACATTAAGTATTTTTTGACCTTTTCCCTCAACCTCTTCTAGGTATCGCTCCAATTTATCGTATTTCCTTCATTATAATTAATAGTTACAAATTTTTGATATAGGGCCGTTTCCGTCTGAATTACTTTACTCAATAAGAAGCTCCATATTGCAGATACACTTACAAGTTCAATAGGCGGATACTAAAAAATGCCACGTTCAAGGTTACGCTATGTTCTATGCTTGGAATTGTATTCATGTATTGTTAGCTTGCTACGAAATTTTGTTCAGTTATTTTGTACTCTCTTCATTTGCTTTTCGAGTTGCTTTTATGGGAATTGACAAATTTTAAATATCACTTGGAGAAGGCAATTATATTAAGCCAGCTCTAACCACGATGCCCACAAACCGATAAAAGCTTTCCCACGATAGTCTAAAAAACGATAAAACACACTGACACAATAAAACGAATAAGTAAATTGCGCTTAGGTGGGACTCTAAGACTTAGATCACCCGTAAAAATTGGTCCTCGACTAACTTTGCCCATTCTTTAAAAAACTTCAACAACGAAACTCGTAGGATATCTGAAAAAATTAATCGCCTTTATTTTGTTTTGTTGTTATTTGTTTAAAATTTATAAATATATTCGAGGTCGATCGCAAATATTATTATTATCATTAGTGTCCAATGTCACTTGGATGAAAACTGTTCGTTCTTAATTTGCGATGCGATTGCTTGGGTTCGATCGATTATACTGTGAAGTATAATTTGTCAAATATCTCCGCCTAACCTTAAATTAAAAAGGTAATTGGATCTTCTAATACAAACCTTAACTATGTGATGATTCAATACGACGGTTACCCAATGAGTTTCTATTCTTGGCCCTGATCTTTCCAATGATTTTTTACCGTCGGTGGTATTTTGAAATCAACTTCTACAAACATCGAGGGAGTTCCAATTGATAAAGCTTTGTCTAAAAAATTAGCTGATTAAAATTTATTAAATGAAAATTGGCTAATTATATCTTAGACGGTCAGCAAATCAATGAACTCAATTAAATCGTTGAATATTAACTTATTTTAATTAACAACTTCATTAAGACTTGAGATGTTTAACTGATTCGTAGGAAATTACGTTGATTAAGATTTATGTTTCTTTTTGTTTATGAAACATCAAAACAAATACTAACAGATTGATTATAGATTCGAGTAGACAACTTAAACAAAGCCTTTATTGACATAGTGAACTCGAATTCTTCATCATGTACTAGAAATTCAGCTTCGACTGACAATCTCGCCTATGCGGTGTGTTCACCTCTAAATCGTTTTAAATTTATTTAACATTTAGAATTCTTACCTTTGCTATAGAAACAAAAATGACGAATAAACATGCGATTACTTATAAAAGCAAAAAGCAGCAGCAGTAAAAATTACAACGCTAGTGGTGCAAAACTTAACAGTTGACTAGCAAATGAACAGATTGTACCTAGTAATTGCACACACAAAAATCTAATCAAAAAATATGCATTATATTGCATCCAAAAGAGGTAGGTAAAAGCTGATAAGTAAAAAATATCGGTTATCAAAATGAGTTATCAGCGTCGTCGTTCAGTTATCTCGGTCCTTTGATTGCTTCCGCCAATTCCTGGTCCCGGCAAGTTCACCCTGTCCTAGTCGATTGAATTCCGCCATTGCTTTCGAGTTTTGCCTACTACTTTTCGTGCTTCTGTCCTCCCTTCAATTTGTTTGTTTGTTCATACGCTGGACGTGACGAGTCCATTGTAGATTCTGTAGTGAATTGGAATTACTTCAAAGTGATTCCATTTCGACTGAAGAACACGCTCCCGTCGGCGTTTTCACATCTCCTGAAGTCGATTTTCAAGTTAGTCTTCGGAATGGACTTTAGTGCACTTGTTGCAATTCGGTAAATTCAGCGTCGGTGTGCAGATGCAACTTGAGTCGATTTTTCATCGACTCAAAAGTCACGTAAGATGAGTAATGGAGCAATTGGCGGCTGTACCGATGCTGGCTAAATTCAATAGAGGTATTGAGAAGCTGAAGGTAGAAGCGTAACATAACATCTAACATTTTTTAACTTTTAAAATAATTCTGCGGCGATTGTCCCTTTCAGCGATAGCAAACCAACAAACATAAAAAAGCATCGTTTAATTTTTAATTCGCTGCGAATAAAGTCACAGATTCCGTTGTTGATTGCAACAGCCGGTGAGTGTCTTATGAGTCCAAAGAAGCAGCTGAATTATTGAACGTTTCATATATTGTATTCCCAAATGTGTTCTCCGTTATGCTTCCAACTCATGTCGGTATATGGTTCAAGAAGTACACAATAGACTCATTATTACGTTTGTGGATAATACTAACTTTGGACCGTTTACTTTTTGATCCAACCCCATCTCCCACAAAAACGAAACATCGCCTGCAATACTCTATGATTTCGACTATTTTTTTCTTGTTTTCTTGTGTTAATATGTCAAGATTTTGTATTGTATTTCTAACCAACTTATTTCTAACTTATTTATTAACATTGCCAAACATTGATTGTTTTTTCAATGTCGGTTCTAAACATCGATATAATCTCAACTACCTTGCAAGTATTTTAAATTTTTAGTCCTAATTGGGGAAGTGGTTGTTTGTAGAATTCATTTAGAGTATTCCGTATATTGTAAACTATCTTCTTTCATTTTGCGAGTGCTTCAAAAAACTGTAATCAAAAAGTTGATGGGAATTTACAAATTTCAAATATCACTTTCAAAAGGCAATTATATCAAAGAGGAATCTTTATTGTTTACAAAGAATCTTAGGTGGAGTCCATCCACCAAAAGCTCGCTCCAATTCTTCCGCTACAGCTAAACAGAGACGATCTTGATTGAAGTTGGCTATCACTTGCAGCCCTAATGGTAAGCCTTCACTTCCAATACCAAGCGGCACTGTTGTGGCCGGAAATCCCAGCACATTTATGATGGCGGTATAAGCAAAATTAAATGCACGAAATAGTGGCTCATTGTGATACGGTGCAACAGTAGGGTGTGTTGGGTATAAAAATACTCCGTTATCCCCTAACAGTTGCGACATTTCAGCCCTAAAATCATCTCGCTTTTTGACCAGATATTGGTGTTTCTTTGATCCATGCTGGACTGCATTAGCTTCGGTAATACACGTTAGCAATCCTGTTAGAGTGTGTTCAGATGTTCCTATCGGCAATTTCAGAAATTCCTTGTAGGGATTTATCGGTGTTTGTTTGTTGCCCAATTGCAAGGCGAAATCAACACCACTGTTGTCAGCCATATTGGCAATCCAAATGCTTGCTGACTGTTTAAATTGTTTCATTTGCATTTGTATTGGTTTGACGTTCAATTCGTTATGAATATATTTAACTACTTTTCGCATAGCTGTTAGTAAATCAGCATCTACAGGTGATAGCATAAAGTCTCCGCCATCCGTCTCCTGATAGAAGTAGTTTAACTTGCTTACGTCTACAGGTGTATTAAGATTTAAGATTTTCGCATTATCTCCTGCCAATATTTGCAGCATTGGTTTTAGATCGACAGCATATCGGACCATGGGACCAACTCCAATAAAAGAATGTTGCTCCTCAGAATTTGGAGTTGGATATTGACCTTCGATAGAGACAATGAACTTTGTCGGCTTATGACCGAAAATACCATTGAAAAACGCGGGCATTCGAATTGAACCGCCAATGTCAGAACCGATTCCAAAAGCTGAACCAGCGCATCCCTATAAAATTGAATAGAAACAAAACATAGTCAATAGTTTATTATTTATGTATAGTTAAAACTACGAAATCTAGAATTCAAAATTGATAGAATATTATGTAATTTCTATTGGTTTGCAATAAGAAGGAAAAAGGATGTAAGAATATGCTCTATTTGTGACGTATTCTCGCGGACCTGAGAATATTCGTTTGCCAAGTGTTAATCACGTGCTTCGAAATGCATTGCATATGTGTGCAATATTGCTGTTCAAAATATAATCATGTGCACAATTGGTAACCAATCTTGTTTAGCATATTGAAGTGAATTTTCATTTTGTAAATGAAATTTAATTTGATATTCATAGCACTTATCCTTACCTGTAGACATCCTTCACCACCACTTGAGCCACCAACAATGCGATTTGTGTTGTATGGATTATTTGTTCTGCCGTGAACAGTATTATTGCTTTCCCACCTGCAAGAAAAATTTTTAATGATCATGCATTTCGAGTCCAGTCCGAATACAGTGCAAATGCATTCATACCACATGCAACATTCCGAAACGTTTGTTATTGCTAATGGAATAGCCCCCGCTTTGCGCATTTTTGCAATCACATCTGAATCTTCAGTGGCTCGAATATTCCTTCTTTTATATAAGCCAGCGGTATGGAGTAAACCTAGAAATTGCTTAATGAATGAATTTCTAATCACTAGATTGAATGACAATCACCTTTCACAGCGAGTTGATCTTTTGTGGTGATTGGTACACCCAAGTAAGGATACTTTTCCTGTAGCTCTTGCTCTGTGTATTTTCCAGATTTTATAAGTTCGTCCGCCTGAGCTCCTTCTAGCAATGCTTCTTTGAAACGTTCATCGACAACAACATTGAGTAGAGGGTTCACTTCATTAATCCTGCTTATGAAAGATTGTATAACTCCTACACTTGTCAACTGGAACAGAAACAGATTGGTTCATAATTGATCCATTACTTTGTTTTGATTGAAAGTGTAAGATGTTATTCATCAGGTCATTCACTAACCTGTTGGGTTCTAATTTTGTAGGCTAATGAAGTCGCTGATTCCAGAAGTACAGGATCAGAAATAGGTGGCATTGATTTGGCTTTATGGCTCAAAAAGAAATCAAAGCCAGCTCTAACCACGATACCCACAAACCGGTAAAAGAGTCCCCATGACACTCTTATAAAACGAATAAGTAAATTGCGCTTAGGTGGGACTATAAGACTTGGATCACCCGTAAAAATAGGTCCTCGAGTACCTTTGCCCATTCTCTTGAAAACCTTCAACTGCAAAACTGGTGGTATATCTGCGAAAAAAAAAAAACAATTTTATTTTTATGGTATTATGGTTACTTGTATGGACTTCATCGTCTGATTGTTTTTCTAAATATTCTAAAGTACTCCAGTATGTAAATAATAAATGGATGCAACTAACGTAACCCTCAAAAAATGTTCGATTCATGCCTGATTTTATTAAAAAATATAAACGGAGGTTATTGGTAATTAGATATTATCCATGATAGTAAACTTACTAATTGAACTGAGTTTGGCACCTGAACATTTCACCGCACTTATTTCACAACTGTTGTAGCTCTCAAAATATAAACTATATTAAACAATGTAAAGTCGTCGTGAATTGTAGTGAGTTTAGTCATCATTTCTGCTCTGAAATCAACAATACATTCGTGTTATACACTTTTCTCTTGAAGCTCATCCTCCTTTACTACCCTATATGCGTATTGATTATTCTCCAAACGTCACCGCTCTCCCTGTAATGTGTTGACTTCATTTTACTGGAGCAGTTGTATTGATATTCGCATAGTAAGCGAAGTAAAGTGTGCATAAAATGTTGTATCAAGTTAATTGTAAGCATTCTGGATAGTATTCCGAAGGTTAAAGGTAGTGAAGGCATGCATTCGATACAAATAGATGTTATTTATGAGAGATTATCTACTACAGTAAGATTAAACTTGATTTCAATTAAATCCGTTTCTTTGTGTTTGCTACTCTTGCCACTAACTGCGGTTTCGAATGTTTGTTACAGCTTTTCTTCGTCTCCATTCTCACACACTAATTAGAAACGAGCGACTTTCTTTCCTTAATACATACAACTGTCGCACGATTGACCAAGCTCCGCCAAACAAGCTAGAAATTTTATAGTGGAATTTAATACGGTGTTAAAATGAGTTGTGGTTGTGTCGCGCTTGGCCATAATATAATTGTCATAATTATACATTATACGTAATTACTGTAATTCCAGTACAGAATTCAAATGATGAATTTTAATTTTTCGGGTTGAAATAGAATTAATAAAAATTTGCTACTTTTTATCAAGTAGGCTTAATTATTTTGGTAAATAAATCCACACACTCTACAAGCGCTTCGCGTTTAATCGCTCAGTCCAATACAGTCGGTGGGTAAAATTTTTAAACTCGATTTTATCCTCGAACCTACATTTGTTTTAAATAATAAATGGAAGAAAGCGTGGGCCAAAAACATTGGAACGATTGGCGTACAGTAAAATACAGGAAAAATGTTTATAGATATTTCCTACTCTGTTTCAAGATACTTCCTACTGCACTGTGCATAGATACTTTTCGCAAAGTTGAATCGGGCAGTTGGTCAATCTTCAGAAAATGTGAACGTTAGTTTAGTTACTAAACATATTTTAATTTTAATTTTGACGGAAATGCTACAAACAAATGTATAATAATCCGCAAATGAAAAGTGTGTTTTCTATATCGTAGCTGTGTAATATCCACAGAAATAATGGTTCATGTAGTCTTATCTTGAGAATTTGTGTCTAAGTAGGATTTTCGCGCATGCTGACCAAAGAAAATTAAAGTAATCTTATGTTGCCGCATAATCTTACATTATTGGTGACATGTTTCCCTGCAAAAAGATCATTTTTCTATGGGTCAGATTTGGCACCTCCACATTTCGTGGGGAAAAAGTTATTTCAAATGGGCTGACAGCTTATATGAAATCGACACTGGCAACGGGATTCTGCGGGAAGTTAATGGTCCCAAATATCTAACTCGTCTCTGTACCAGCTGAAAAGAAAAAAACAGATACACAATTCTTCGATGGTCACTAGGGATTGGCCATCACAAAGCCCAGCCACGGACCCAAAAGAAAACGTGTGATTAATCATTAAAGCGATATTCGTAGGCAAGCTCACGTGGGTCCACAAAAGAATATGGTGGCGTTTTACTACGCTTTTCGCATACGAGCAAGAGCATATTTCGCATGAGTCAGAGTTGCAGGTAAAGATGCCACGCCTAAATTATTAATAATCTATGGAGGTTAGAAACAAATTCAGAAGATTCATGTTGTTTTCCATGCTTTTTTGGCGATCGATTTTAGTGAAGCTCAATTTATACTTCCCCAAAATATTCGGCTATCCAGTAGGGACTGCAAAACCGAGCTATGTAATGTTTAGCAATAAAATTAAATTAGAAAAGAGAAGAAGGTATCAGGATCCCTGAAACCAAAGTCGATCATTAACTAGAAAAATTTTGTCTATAGATCGTCCTAGGTGAAGTCCTAGGGATTCAATTAACTCAAGAAATGAAACCTGCTGATCAATATTTACGTTCAATATTAGTCAATTGAGCTTTGAAGCAGTTATATTTCGGTTAATTCGAGTAGAAAATCATCTTTTCAGATAAAGGTCACTTCGAAGCAAATCGATTTATGTATAAGCAAAACTTTAGGTCAAGTAATTCAAAAATTCCTCCGAAAATCACGATCTGGTGTGAGTATTTGGGTAGTATTCCGGGGTGAACGGACTTACAAGGTCAACAGTGCGCAAAGTTTGTAGGTTTCCACAACCATAGATTTCCTAATGGGGATTTTCGGAATCTTTGGTATACGAGAATAGATCAAGACGAAATATCCAATAAACCAATCCATTCAGGTATTCAAAAGATATCATTTTCAGACTTAAATGTTATTGATTGTTCTTTAAAAAAATAAACTATCACATGAAATCCCTGATAGTTATTTCATTTAAATTTATAGCTCCATCAGATGGCACAGAAACTTATGATAGCTGTACCATTTTCAATGAATTGAACTTTATCTAATTGATCAGCGGTGCAGATTAAAATTTATCAAATCAAAATTGACTACTTATCACTTGCTAAAAACAATAAATAGTTGGACTTCAAACAAATTCAATAAAATCAATAATCTTGTTGATATGTGAAATGTTTTCACCGGAACACAGGAGAATTATTTTGATCACCAATGATTATTTTCGTTTTAACTTGCGGAATATTGAATAATCTGTTATTAAATTGTTTGAAGATCATTTAACGAACTCTATAAACATAATAGTATTACAATTTACGCGACTAAAGCATTTTCAGTTTGTCTAGAATTTAGAATTTTCACGTTTGCTGTTGGAACACTTACCGGAAAACTATGCAATTGCAAATGAAAGCATTAAATCATGAATCTAACTGAGCAGTGAATGAATCTAACTCAACGAAGCAAAGTTTCACAATTGACTAGCAGTAAGTACACAGATTACATATAATCATTGCTCACAAACCAGAGAATCTAATCGAGATAGAGATATCGCTTTGAATGGGATATTGATATCGCTTTGAATGATAGAGATATCGCTTTGAATGTTTGGAATCCGATTAAATTATAAGTGAAAACATATCAGGTTTAAGAAAATTTATGTGATTACATTTCTTTGGGATCGTTCATCTCGAAAATTCCGTTAATATTCCTAGTGATGTCCTTATTTACAAGTTTTTGGTTTATGTTTACAGCTACGATCCATTTATTCAGGTAGAAATAAATAAACGATATTTATCTCGAGGAGCAAATATGATTTGCCGCCGTGCTCTGTTGTGTGCTATTTGTTGCGTAAGATAGCTTTTTTACATTCTGATAAGGTTTCCAAAGTAGTTTATTTGATTTTTTCACTTGCTACAAGGAGATGAAAATAAGTTAATAAGAACGCCTGAAGTATTTGTTTTCAATGTTCCATGTGCAACGTACGCAGGGCCCGAAAAATTATTTCCGCAGAGCACTATTTGTTTTTTAAGAAAACTTACAATTAAAGATATATGGTAAAACTTGCTTAGGGTATTTCCTTTGGTGAAAATTTTGGGTTTCTATAGAATCATTTGGCAATGATAATAATTGCAAAGTATTAATAATGAAAAGAGGACTATGCCTGTTTACAATATTTGAGCAATAATTTTATTAGTCCAGTCATGTATTCTTATAAATTCCATTATAAAATATAATATATACATATAAAAATTATATTTTCAATGTACAATTTCAACATTACATTCAACAGAGATACTTTCTATTAGAGATATTTTATATTTTTCCTATAAATATATTCACGCATGTATTTCTGGTGGCACCCAACCTCCAAAGGCTCGTTCTAATTCTGCCGCTACAGCTAAACACAAGCGATCTTGATTGTAATTGGCCACGACTTGAATACCAAGTGGGAGCCCCTCGCTACCCAAGCCCAACGGCACTGCCGTCGCTGGAAATCCCAGTACATTTATAATACCGGTATATGTGAAATTAAAAGTTCTTGCAATAGGTTCATTATGATATGGAGCCACCGTTGGATGCGTCGGATACAAAAATACGCCGTTATCTCCTAACATGTGATGCATTTCCGCTCTGAGTGCGTCACGCTTCTTGACAAAATGCTTGTGTTTGGAAGATCCATGTTTAATTCCGTTGTCTTCCGCCACACAAGTGAGTAGTGCGACAAGGGTGTGACGCGAACATCCAAAAAACCATTTCAACAATTCCCAACCAGGATTTATTCGCTTTTCCATGTTTCCTAAATGCATAGCGAAATCCACACCACTTTCGTCTGCCATATTACCCAGCCATATTGGTGTGGATTGTTTGAATTTGTCCAATTGAATTTTCAGCGGTTTAACTTTGAAAGCTCGTTCAATATGCTTTACTACTTTTCGCAACGCCATCAATTGGTCCGTATCAACAGGTGAAATCATAAATCCACCTCCGTCGTTTTCTTGATAGAAAAATTTCACTTTTTCCAAGTTCACAGGCATATCTAAGTTTAAGAGTTTAGCATTTTCTCCTGCTAAAACTTTCAGTGCAGGCTTCAAGTCGATGGCATATCTGCACATCGGCCCAATTCCTAAAAAAGTATTTTGTTCTTCACATATTGGACTTGGATATTGTCCTTTGTTGGAAACTATATTGCGAGACGGTTTATGTCCAAAGATTCCGTTAAAGAAGGCTGGCATTCGGATTGAGCCGCCAATATCAGAACCAATCCCAAGCGGCGAACCGGCTGCAGACTGAATTGGAGAAAATCGTATAAAATCATGATCGAATAGGATTGCCAAGAAATTACCTGGAGACATCCCTCTCCACCGCTAGACCCTCCGACAATTCTTGTTGTATTGTAAGGATTGTTTGTTCTTCCGTGTACAGTATTTGAGCTCTCCCACCTAAAATAGATATAAGACATTCCACTACGATCGACTATTCAAAAACGAGAACGTACCACATACAACATTCTGACACATTAGTCAAAGCAATCGGTATCCCTCCTGCTTTACGCATTAACGCGATTGTATCGGCATCGTCGCTTCCTCGAAAATCTTTGCGTTTGTACAATCCAGATGTATTTAGCATACCTGCATTATTGTAAATTAGTCACTTAGGACAACTAAAATAACATACACTAACCTTTCACCATTATGCAATCTTTTGTGGTAAATGGTAAGCCTAAGAATGGCAAGGTTTCCTCTAATTCTTTTTCTGTATAAGTCCCGGTCTGTATGAGTTTATCTGCATTCGCTGCGTCAAGAAGTGCTTCATTAAATCGATCATCAACAACGCAGTTTAGTAATTTATTTATTTGTTTTATGCGGTCTATAAATGAATTTACAACTTGCACGCTAGTGACCTGAAAAATTTACGTATAGTGCATATAAAACATATTTTCAGGATGAAAAAAGCATTTGTTATTCTGATTTTCATTCTATTTTTAAGTTAAATAAATATAAAATCCCATAAAATCAGGTTAGTTAATTAAAAATTCTGGGATCCAAGTTTTAAATCTGCCAATGACGAACTTTAGCAATTAATGATGAGCATGCTGTGACAGCAATTCATCATTAATCACAAAATCGATTCATTTCTTGTACAAGTTAAACGGGCGATGAAAAGTAGATAAACTACGAACATAGTGTTCGAAGCGAGGGAATCTTCTCAAACGGTTGCAAAGTCAGGATTAATGCATTAACATGTCACTTTTTTACTAGAAATAAAGTTCCATTAAATAACAACAAAAATGTTTCTGAATATTGGCTGGAAATTGCTGGACGTTTTTCTCCCTTCCAAATAATTTACCAATCGCTTATCCAAATGGAACGCAACGCAACCAGTATAGTGATTGTCAGCGGAGAAGAATAGTTGAATCAAATACTTGAATAATACAGAAACTATCCATGTATTTGAAGAAAATTGATATTAACAAAAAATACTCCTAAACAAATACCATGCAACTTAAAAAATAGGAAATATATATGAGGATCTAGGAATGTATGAATCTTTGTACTAGTCTTACCTTTTGTATTCGAATCTTGTGTGCTAATGATGTAGCTGATTCTAATAAAATTAAATCTTCTATCGGCGGCATAGACTTTTCTTTGCCCTTATACCAAAAATCGAGGATAGCTCTTATAAGAACAGTCAAAAATCGGTGGATTATGTTTCCCGCAGTCTTAATAAGAGATGGGCGCTTTTTCGGGTGGCTTATTGCTGTCGAATCAGTATCTGATTGATGGCTACTAGACCTTCCATTTTGTATTCCATCCATTTTATTATGGAATGTCTTAAGTATCTTTTTGAATTTTTTCTTTAAGTAGCTCATCAGGTCATTCGTCCAAATCACTGAGGAAATTTCATACTTTCAAAAAATCTGCAAGACAGGAGAAAGTGGCTAAAATTATAAACTATTAATCTGCACTTATGTGCATAGAAATTTACATATTTTTTTTTACTATTAACTTGCTTGATTTATTACAGGCTTTTTTCGTATTATAAATAGTTTGTTTATTTGATAAATAAATGAATTTTGCATTCTGGAAAATTTTGATCCTTTCTTTATGGTATATACACACTCTATGCGAGCGTTGATGTCGACTAGTCAACCATTAATGCGCCATTGCGCATAAACACGCTCAGTACTACGCAACTGTGAGGTGATGGGATGTACTTTTATGATAATCTATAGAAGATAAAACAACATTTATCGCAACTCGAATACGCGTTCTTCTGTGTACAGTATTTGAGCTCTCCCACCTAAAATAGATATAAAAGATATTCCACTACGATCGACTGTTGAAAAACGAGAACGTACCACATACAACAATCTGACACATTAGTCAGAGCAGTCGGTATTCGTCCTGCTTTTCGCAATTATTTGTTATTTACATAATTGGATTTTTAATTAATAAATTGCAGACATTGCTTTGCTTATAATCATTACATTATTGATCAACATATCTATGGATTATAGTCTTCGTGGAAATTCAGCTGATGATGAACTTCATCAAATGTATGTAAATTTCATCATTTGATATGAAATTAAAGAAGACAAAGCTTCATTTTGTCAGTCATATGAAATAGTTAACGTCCTCAGGATTTACTAGGTGGAAACCCCAAAATGATTTTTCAATTTATTACGTAACACTGGGATTGCTTCATTTTTGATATTCCTTCGCGAAAAATTTTGTACTTTACTGAGAATTTGCAACTGAACTTGGTTCTATGCAACGACGGGCAAGAATTCAATTTTAATTGCTCAATTTTCTTTGCTTCTGCATATTACGTTTTTTAACATTCCGCCTACAAGATACGCGTTAAAAGTATGATAAGAACATTTTTCTGGTTGATTTCTATTTGCTCCATATCAAAAGATCTTTGAAATCCAACATAGCTGATTAAAGCTTTCTTGATCGCATCTTAGCTTCGTAACTAAGACAATTCGAAGCACTTAGTCTCTCAACAACGTGGAGCAGCATCATGCATGCAATGTAGCTGCTACACACATGCTTTTAGTAATGCAACGGCAATATTATATATTTGCCTCTAACTGTATTTTGTTATAATAATCATAAACAAGTACTTTCGGTCTCTGCTATAGCGTATTTTACTTCATTACGATTTGGAGCATACAATTTTTAAAGTGTATGCTCTAGCCGACATTGTCAGCGAAAAGCGCAAAATTCTTCTGAATTGATTACGCACGACCCGCAACAAGTGGCTCTATTTTAGTAAGCACCAAAGCCGCACAATTGTTGAATCGTCAGTTTTAACTATTACAAAAACTTTATTCCATTTAACTTGATTGTTTATTATTCCACGCATAGTCCGATGGAGTATTTGAACAATATCGGCATAGGCTTCTTTTGAGCATTCACGACTTATAGCAGCGAATGTGTAATATTGTGAGGTAACAAGTGGAAATTTATATATTTTGTTGTCAAATTATATTATATATAATTATTATATTATACTTTTCATAAAAAACTCATATATTTTAATTTTGATTGGTTTGATTTTTTCTTTCGAATGTGAAACTGGAAATGCTATCATGTTAGAGCATAGTTCATATTGTCTAATGTTTTCAGGCTTAGGGTTGACATATATTATGCAACTATCATTTGATTGGGATAAGTACTTTAGTACTGGTTCCGAATAATGAATCTGAATCTTAATTAACTATTTTTCATTCGTGATGATAGAATGTTACAGCTCCACGGCTACCGCGAAACGTGTCACAGCCTCATAGAAAATAAAATTTAAGAAGTTTAATACAATTTGAGTTCGTTGTAGAAAATGAAAACAAATTCTTTTGGAGCTTTATAGTATTTATCAAACTTATCGTCAACTTTCAATTAACTCATGCAATTGAAACTTGATGGAGACACGATTTAAGTTCTTTATGAAGTCTTATGACAACGAGTGCGGCTTTTACTTCTTTGTAAAACGAACCTACCAAATAAAATGAAATGGAAATCTTTTATTTTAACCTTTGAAGTAAATTTTAACCATGATGTATCAGTATATAATTGGAAATTCCTGAATTTTGGAGACTTTCCGATTTATAAACAGCTCTAATCGCTACGTTTACGCCGGTTTTACGGTACAATAATTTTTAACCATTTCATTACTGTTAACGTAAAGCAAAATATGATTGAAAATTACTTCATTATAAATGTGTTATCATTATTATTTATCACTTTCTTGGGTGGTTTTGCAACACTCTTCCAGCTCTCACCTCCTAAGATAAGAATCGCCAAGTTCAAGGCTATTTAAGTACTGCTTGCTGAAATATTTTTTTATTTTGGTTACAAAGTCGATTGATTATATTTGTGAATTTTTCGTTGCTTGAGATGCGAGTTTTGGTTTCTTCTCTTTTCGAAAATGATGTCACGAAGCAAACAAATCAAAGTTTAGCATCAGATAAGATGAATTTTATCAGTATTGCAGTATTGTTGTTTATTATTCCGGGAAGTTGCAACCAAAATAGTATTACGCCAGTACATTTAGGTAATCTAAGTATCTAAACTAGATATCGAACTATCTACCGCCATGAAAAAGCTTTTTACGTTGCTGATTATTACGTGAAGGATGGGCCATTCTCAGTAGCAGCGTTCTTCAATTTCATGTTTTGCTAATGACGTTGCGAAATTCATTTATTTGCAATTCAAAGGCATTCACAGTCTAGATTGTATGTTGCCATTACGGCCGTCGGCTTTATTAGAAACAAAGGGAATTTATAAGTGTGCCCAATACAAAGAAATATGCAAAAATGATTAAGCGAGCTTTCGTCTAGTAATATTTGAATCAGCAAGAAAACCTCTCCCTGTATCCATCTCCACCTATCTGCCAATTGTTAATTTATGTGGTTCATAAATATACTTCCTCATCATATGGAAAATTATAAATACTAAATATAAACATTGCAGTGCCAAAAATATTCCAAAACCGATAAATCGTCTACAAAGAAAACGATCATAGCTGCGGTAGCCTGCCTCAAGCGAACAATCGCGTATGACATACACACATATCTGAATGCGAACGAAAGCAAATGGTTCGCCATGCCCATAGCGAATAGGCTTAGCAATTCCGCGAACATGGAAAATTCTACACAAAACGTTCTTCCAAGAAGCACCCCAATGGAGGCCACTGCCTCAAGCAACGAAATCATTTTTAAGACTCATCATTTTATTAAGACTGGTGAAGTTCGCTCTGAACTGAAGCAGAATATCACAGTAAAACGTTTGTTTGGTTTAGCTATAGATAAAATTAAACGTTTTTGCTGCAAGCGCAAACAACTTAAACGCTCCCCGGAATAAAGCTGATGCGTCAACCTCTCTATAGGAAACGCATTCACAAACAACAAGCCGAACAATTAGCAAAGGATATTGGAATATGGATATGGAAGCCGGTTATTTATAGAATCGGCAAATACTGCAGAACGAACAATAAATATTTCACAAGTGATCTGTTGTTTTTCCTATTAAATTCATTCGGCCTTGAATACAGGGGGTTTCCATCATTTCCACACTTCAAAGGGTTGGCTTTAAAACGCAGATATACTTCTATGTATATAAGTCGATTTCCTTGTTGCATTCGCATTTGAATCATGCGTAAGCAATAATAACTTACCCTTCTAGAAATCAAAAGAAAAAACACGCGAACCAAAACAACGAATTTAGTAATCAACCGCATAACCAACCAGAGCCGAATTTTAACTGAAGCGAAAGCGAAGAAAAGTGACAATTCACAAATCGTAATTTGACAGATGACTACATAAACATGTTGGTGGGTGGTGGGTGGTGGAGATTCCACATCAAAGTTTTTTCAGTGTGGATTCTATCTAATATGTGACCGCATTGCCAGTATCTACAATAAAATATATTTATTTTACATATTTACGTTTAATATGGAATGAAAAGACAATAATACTTTGTGGAGATGGCTTAAATAAATGAAACTGTGAAAATGTTTGAATATAGGTTTGAAATAATTTATAAACTTCACGAAAAAAAGATTTTTAAATTGAAATATACTATAAGTGTGTATGTATATATGTTTGTAATATGTTATCAAGTAAATCCTTGATTTTTCGCTGAAAATTTAACGCATGCCAGACATGCCTGCATTTCGGAACTATTTTACACCTGTTTAGTGTTAATTGAACCGCTCGGTGTAGATTTTGCGATATATAAAACATCAGCCATTTCTCCTAACATCTGAATAATAAAACTTATTCGTCAAATAATAAAACATTTGCTTCCTGCATGCATTAAATTCATTCGATTTACACCGGTACCATAAAGTCGGCCTGAATGCAAGTGGGAAGATCATCAGATCACTTTATTTGTGATGTTGATGATAATGTTTTTCCTACACGCTCCAGAAGACGTAGGGGACTCGCGATATTAATGTTAATTTTTGTTATTCCATCAAAGGCCCGAAGTGAAAAAAGAAACGGCATCAATTCTATAGCGTGAGAATAACGTTCGTTTATCCTCGTGATTGATTCTTTCAGTATGCAACTAGAAGTATACATTCTCTCCAAGCAAGAACCGATGCCCGTACCCAAACAGGGTACGGAAGCACCGTGAACTCCATTTGGATCAGAACAAAGATTCAAGTCAAAAGTTTTTGACGAAATGTGCAAGCTGCATTACACGGCAGACTTCTTAGGCGCCGCTTTATCGCTATTCAGAAGGTATCCTCGAACGATTAGACGACACGCTCATCGAACATTTGGCTAAGATAGTCCTCGATAGTAAAAGACATTGGGATCATTATAATTGATGGCCTGCAGTGCTACGTGGCCTGCGTCGACCAATACAGCTCCTGCCAAAGTCGTCGTTAGGAGAAAATCCATTACCCGCCGATGCAAATTGGATCACCACCCGATCACACCCATCTCGGAATGGGTAATTAAATAACAATGAAAATTAAATCAAATGATCCGGAGACAAATCCAATTGGCTTATGATCGCATCAGGATCAGGTACAATCTGGTAACCAGCTCAGCTGAAAATTTAAGACCTGCACCTTTGTGCTCCATCTTAAAAACTGACACGCGCATCTATAACGCACAGTAGAATGTTATTTTCCAGACCTGATGATTATTAAAGCCTGGAATTCGTGAGAATTCTTAAACTCCCACTTTAAAATTGTAAAACACAAAGTTCTAACGTTTTTAAGAAGTGTTGGCTGATAAACAATTCGAATCTCGAATTGACTATTCGACTATCCGGTATTTACTATCCATTCAAACATTACTTTAAGATTCTTATGATAAACTTACATTTTCACATTAAACTATAAATCATTTTCATTGAACTGTTCATCGTTAGTAACTGGAAATGTAAATAAAATTGTATCGTTTTCTAACGTAAATTATAAAGTCCCATTTTTTGTCTTGAAATTCACAAAAGATACATTGTTTGATGCATTGTCAATTGTTTTTTTTTTTTTTTTTTAACTAAATACGATTTTTATTATGCTCATGAAAGATTTTCTTGCAGATATGGAGAGCAATAATCCAAAAGTAAGTTTAGCAACCGAGACTGAGCCGCAAATGAAAGTACAAAATGTTAAAAGCAATTTTTTGGCTGTTTCTCCGAATAAAGGAACGTCCGGTTCAGCTACTGGTGAGTATAGTTTTGAAACTTATGTTGTGGGTTTTGCAATCGTTAAATTTCAGAGTGAAGCAGTTATTGTAAGAGAAGCTCCACGGTGTTCCTTAAAGAATTGCCGAGCTTAAGTTGTATATTTTTTCATGACACCATCATAAATTTAATTCAGTGTGAAATGTGTCGGTTGGCTTCATTTCCTTTTATCACTGAATTTTCTCCTTTCAAAATGAAGATACTCATTTTGAAAGGAGAAAATTCCACGGTTAAGGCATTTATTTTTCATTATGTATCAATTGATTAATAGCATTTTAAAGCTTCTTTTCCATCAAATGAACTAACCATATTCAATATTCTTTCTATAAGAGAATCTGAATGCAATAGGATAAGACTTTAACATACTTTTCATAACAGAAGTTGCCTTACTGTGCTGACTTTGTATTATTCCTTTGTAATGTTTGTGTCTATCTAGACGGAAAAAAGGAAAATATTCATTGATATCCTGTACATGAGAGGGGAGGTTTACTTTGAACTGTTAGTTCAGCTAACAAAGTTGAAGGAATATAAACTTGAACACTGAAAAGCGATAATTTTAGTAATGAAGACGTCCTCGACTAAAGCATTAGTAAAACTGCTAAATGAATGTGTTTTTCCTGAGAAATAAGTTTTCTCGATTTTCGTATTAGCTTCTTCATTCATGGTTTATGTAAAGTGTATCATAAATAGTTTCATGAACGTGACACAGTCTACGATTGACTAACTCAATATTTTAACCAAATCGTTTGAAATGTTGAATATCGGAGTAATTATTGATTTTTTTCGAATTGCTACGAATCAATCATGGATTCACAATCCATTGGATAACGAACCAGTGAAACAGATCAGTGAGAACCAGTGATTTCGCAAATATTTGCGTAATACAGACCGCGTAACTCGGCATAAAGTCTTTTGTTGAGCAAGAAGTGCTGCTCCTAGCTCTCGCACAATGCCTGCATAACCAATCTATGTACACAAGTGAAATGATTTTGATGTCAGATGGAACCAAGTCCCTCTCACCATGGAGTTAAGACCAGACTGAGACAACCTATAAGGGGATTAATGAGGACGCTTCTAATTTAAGGGTTGATTGGACTAATACTTAATTGTCGTGACTCAAGCCCCATCGAAAAGGTGTTGTCCAGATAACAGCAGATCAATGACCAAAAATGGGTATTCGATGAAGTCATCGAATTGGTTGCATGGCAGGAAATTAAAAAAGAGTTTCCAGGAAATCCCAATACAGGCAGAGTTTATACCCTTAACTTCGCTTGCAGAATGTATACATTTAGAATTGGTCTGTTCGGTAACCAAATGTTCATGGTACGGGTCGTTGAAGTTCTTTGGTTGCATTAAAGAAGTAAATGCTCAAACTTGTATCTTCGCTATCGAATTGGAAATAGTTTACACAGAGCTTACTATTGCTATAGTGCAATTACTTTCTACATCGCTTCTGCTGAAAATTATCTTAAGAAGCACTTTTCAATTCTCGTGCATCTAAGCGAATTTTCCACAAAGTTTGCCTTCTGCAAAAACTATAAAAAACAAAAGTTACAAAGGACAACGCATTCAGTTGTGAGTAAGCAAGGAAAAAGCAAGAAGCAAACAAAGAAAACTCGACTAAGTGCCTCCGCTTTATGTATCGGAATATCATTTCGCCATATTACACACAGCACACATTCGTTTTCATGATCAAATCCATTGGTACTTATGGGGACAGTGAAGAATAAAGTCCTAAGATTGAGCAGAGTCCTGGTGTCAGCAAAAACGATTATTCGGCATTTTCTTTCAGCACTATTGTTCACTTGAATAATTTTTATTAATGTCGAGTACTGGTCGAAACAACTTGAAAACAATTCTGAAACAACATTAGAGTCCTTCGCAGGAGTCGGACACAGAGGTGAAAAATGTGAGCATGCGGAGGAAGCATCGTGGAAAACGTATTTTCACATTTGCACTAAGCAGATTGCTTGAGCTTTGAATCAGTCCTCAACGAGCTTTTGGTGCACCAGTTTGTGCTCCTCGGGGATACTCGTCGTATATCCTAGATCAGGTGTCAGTCGAAGCGGTTCCGCGTGCCTACGTTAGATCCAGTGTCGGTGCTGACAAATAAGAATTTTAGCGTGAACTTAATTTGTGAGCGGGAAGTTTGTACTGTGATGTAAGCGCTAACGCTGCTTCGTCGTCAATACTCAGGTGTTACGTTAGCGAAGCCGAAATGTCTTGCTAGTGGTGATGCATGGAGAATAATAATGATGATGTCGAATAAGGTGAACATGCAGGGGCATCTCCCGCAAAAGGCCAGGGAGTTCGCCCATCCGCTGTGGTGCAATTAAAAGAATCGTGATTGGAATTCGAGGCAGTTTTCGTGTGCCGCTGAATGGCACGCTTTGATGGTCCAGTTATCTATAAAACATCCCGGTTTACCGAGCTGGCGAATTGCGCTTCCGTGCGAAATTAATTATATTCCTCCCTTATGGCAGTGTGTGCTTGTCGGTGAGCCCCCCATTGGAGTTGGAGGATAGTTTTGTTCTAATAGTGTTCACGATGACTTTGTGCGGTTGGAAGATATTTTCGAAAGGTAAGCAAAAAGTGAAGCAAGCGAAGGTGGATGCAGGATGCATCGCTGGCAGTAGAAGCGCGGAGAGTACGTTGCAAGTGAAGTTAGTTACTACGCGCGGTGCAGCCGCCGGAGACAGTGGGAATCGGTTGCATGAGGAGGCCCCATCATCAGCACAGGTTGTGGTGGATGATCCTTGCGATTGGGAAGATGATGATTGGATTGTGGAATGCGGGGATGATGTGGATAATAGGAAGGAGGGTGAGTCGTGCATTTATAGAATTTACAAGGATGCAGTTTGCAATTAGATGGGAGTCAAGTTCGAACTGATTATAAGCAAATACTAGTGAATAGAGCATAGCTTTAATTAGTTTTGTCAAGCTTTTACTGACGCTTTGTTGTTTGATTAGTATAAATCAAGCAATAAGTGTCAATGGCGCTTGAAGCTTGATTTAGTGCAAACTAAACTTCTCTAGTTAATGTTGCTTTACTTTCATCCTATGAATATTCTTCCGGGTAAAGTAGGCGTTAGAAGATTGGAACCATCGAACTCTATCTACTGTAAAATAGGTTGCGTTTATCCACGATTCCTTTGTCCTACAACAGTAAGCAGCCGGCGAAGATAGAACAAATTCGAAAAACACAAATACCTTGACATACCTTTGATTAATCTACTATCATCTGAAAATAAATTTTGACGTCAAACCATGGTCCATATTCAGACATTAAATTAAATCACTTCTGACATATATTCAGTGCTAAAACTCCGTCTCAGTATTAGCAATAGGCAAAATGAACTCCTCCCTTCGATATTAAAGAAGCAATTAATCATGAGTAAACGCATTTTGGAACTCAGTCACACTCTAAACATCTCAACATTCAACTAAAAATAGAACAAACTCAATTCAAATCATGAAAGGAGTCATGTCATCTTCATCTTGTTTTCTCGGCAAAAAAAAAAGTTGAGGTTGAAAACCGAATCGGAATCAGTAATAAATATTTCCTTTGGGTATTGTTGGGATGAATCAGTTTAGATACTTTCCAATCAATGCCATTTAAATGACATATTCTCTTACAATCCGAATAGAATGAAATTATGGTGCAATGGAGGAATTTGCTTTGTTATGTGGTTTGGAATTGAATTGAATATTAAATGAAATGAAAAATGATTCCATATAATTGAAGGGATCATTAGCATTATGTTTTATTAAACGCTACAGTGAAGTATGCGTTAGTTTATTTAATCGACATATATATAAAACAAATTTATATAATTAAAAAAATTGACAGTGAAACATCGATAAAAACTTCAGACACCTCCCTACTAGACCTTTCAACGTACTTTCTCAGTCGTCACCGCTTGGGTACTATACTCTTCATAAAGCTCCTCTGTTTTTGGTTTTGGGGTAAACTGCACTCTGAATTACTCAATGTTTTGCCGGTCGGAACGGTTCTATATCTTCCCTTGATAAGGGTGTATTTGCTGTCTTGAATTGAAACCCGTTATCTACAAGACATTTGGTTCCAACAGTCAAACCTTGGCATCGTTATGTGAACAATTCGATGAACAGTTAATTTCACGCTTTGGACCAGTGAATTTGCTTATGAGGACAGTGAATTTTGAATTTGATGCTGAATCAGTCACTAATCCATAGACTGGGAGAGCCTAACTTCAACGGGGTCGAAGGAAGCAGCAATGAATAAATTGAAATTCAAAGCATTGATGGTTCTTTTTGACTTTTAATCAACACCAGTGCTGAGTTTGAAAATGAGTCCCATGAGTGGAGAATATCGTTATTCACCTGCGCAGTGGCTCCTATGAGCGATTCGTTGCAATGGCAACGTTGTGACTGCCAGTACTTGTCAAGCTCCGAACGACTCAACCTGAGGACTGACAGTGTCTTTAGATGCTCTCACCAATAATGGAAGCAAGATGAAGCCAGTTGCTTCATCGAGACCAGAAACAACCTTACTAGTTAAAAGTTGATTCAAAGGTTCAAATCAAAGGACTGACTCCTTCGATATTATATGTCTAGCAGTCATCTGTCTTTTCGCCGGATCTGGCGGTTTCGAAAAATGGAAGATTCGTATCGAGTGTTGTAGGGATAAATGAGGAGTGTATATTGAAGATGGTAATAAGTAAGCATGCTATTTAAACAGAATATTGCAGCAGGAATTTCGATACAAGAGATTTCGAAATTCCAAAAAAATTCGAAATTCAACAGGAACAGGAAAATATTGACTTATGATATATGAATACTTTGACTTTATTTATGAACTATGAATCACTTTTTCTCGATGGAGCTAAATAGTTTGAATAGCGAATGGGCGCTATCGATTCACTCAGAATTGAAGACCACACATAACCTAACCACTGTCACGAGTTTCGGTAATAGCTTCCACACAAGTATTTAACAGCCACAGTTTTCAAAGTGTACTTGAGAGTCCTCTAGTTACAATATTTGCCATATATCGTTAGCGGACAAAAACAATCCGAACGATATGTTTCAGAATGTTTGCCAGAAAAGAAAAGAAAAGAAAACAACATTGTCAAGTGGATTGTTGACTTGAGCAGGAAAAAGCCATTTACCCGCACTTTGTGTTTGATTAATGATATTAGATACGTTTTCGTTAGTAATTCAAAAGTGGTTTGATGTTGGAAAGCTTAACAAATATTTGGAGGGTTTTAACTACTTCATGTTATACAAACGCATACATCCTGGATAACCGCAATAGGAAAAACAACTGGAACAACCGAAAAACAACTGGCAAACAATGGTTGAAGGATAATTGGTGTGAAGTATTGATGAAAGCAAAGCTGCCCATATTTTTCGGGTGTGGAAAATTTTGCATATTCATTCAAAACAACTCCGTACTCCTGCGAACATTTACTGTGTATATACGTATTTATAAGATCTAATTGATGTAATTTTAATAGCTTTCGGTGATCTAACCTCTACTAATAGTGAAAATTAACCCAGCTCTAAGAATTACGTCAACCACACAAACCGTTATGTTAATTTTTGCCCCCGGATATAAGCACAAACAAAGGAGTCTACAGAATCGTGTTCCCGCATGAAGAGAGCATTCAGTCAGGAGCAAGGCGCGAATGTTAACGAGGGAAGCCAGAAAAACACATTACGCGCTTTGACGAACCTTCTAACGAATGACAAGCAAACAAAACGAGACAAATGACCATTGATTTAGTGTTTTCACAAACCAGATTGTCAATGTTGGAAAGTGAAGGGAAATCGAAAGGAGCATTGCATTAAATTTCTAATTTAGTAGGATTTAGGACGGAAATAGAGCTGCAATCATATACACAAGATGGTGTAAATGTGATTAAGTTTTTAAATTCATTTGAATTTCAAAGATCGATAAAAATCCGTTCCTCAAGCTAAAGGTAGACGTGTTCAATGTACGAGTATGTATGAATTTCGGAAGATTTATTGACCGTCACTTCAACAGGGATATCATGTTTCCTTGAATTCGTTATGTGAATGCAAGGAGCCAGGAATAATGCGATGCCTTTTAGCGAGAAGAAATTAATTAGGGAGGAACGGCCATATTGATATATTACGAGCACTTAGAGTGAAAAGCGAATGAACAATTTATTCAGTTCCAATAAATTTACAAAACTGAAAAACTCAATGAAATATATATCAAAAGTAGTATTTATCCATTGACTTAGGAATTATATAAAGCAATCAATCTCTGATTAAACAGGAAGAGTGATTATTATTTTCTTGGAAGATTACTCCTATTTGAAAATACTTTCCGCAATGTTTTGTTGAAACTTATTGCGATAAGATTGGTTATCCATTGCCGTGTCAATAGGTTGGAATTGAAAATTTGCCATCCCGAAGCTGTCATAGAGCCCCTATCCATTACAGATGCACCGCCATAGTTGAAGGAATACAATGAACACAATCTTTCCAAAAATTAAATAAAAATTTGAAACTGTCTGGTGTAAATTGTCGCTGGTGGTTATTCACATTACAAATAACGGCTTCATTTGCTCCGGAGCGCGTTACCTTTTCCTTTAACCTCTTACTCCTTTCACGGTATTTCTACTTCTTGTCGATTTAATTTCATTGGTCGACTTGAAAAATGATGGATTCTATTTTCTCCTCTTTTATTCAACAAATATATTTGACCACTTCCTCTTACCTCATTCGAAGGGTTCACTTTTTACTTATTATATCATTTGAGCTGGTTATTTATTTTTAACAAGAAAGAATGTCAACATGTGAAATGTAATTGCCTCACTTTTCGCAAGTATTGATTAATGTGATTCCACAGATATTGCTTTATTCAAACATTCAAACCAAAATCATTAGCTTAACAAAATCTACTGTCTGTAGTTAATTTCTTCAACAGAAGCCATTACTTCTACAATTCAAAGAAAACATCAAACAATAAATAAAATGTTTATGTTTTCTAATTACAGGAAATCCTCGTAACAAATGCGCGCTCAAACCGGGTCATTCACTAATGGACTGGATACGACTGGGGTCATCGGGCTTGGATTTGTCAGGCACAAAAGGATCCGTGATAACAGTTAGTAGTGCCGAATTAGCAAAACACTGTAAACAAGAGGATGCTTGGATAGCAATACGTGGCAAAGTATACAACGTCACCCACTACATGAATTTCCATCCTGGCGGTAAGTTACATATCCAATTGGCATTTATATACGCTTGTACAAGTCAGAGTGTGCGTAGAATGGAGAATGTTGGATTTACAGGCAAATGCAAATTTAATTAAATTCCAAACCAACTACCTTCCCGGCAACACGGAGCTTTCAACCCTACAACGGTGCCTAATTGAGATGTAGCATTTAATACTTTTCGCTGCAACATTACTCTTGTGTTGTCTGCTATTAGCATAATATGGTACAGTGGGGAGAATGCAATTCGATTAAGGGTTGATAGTAATGAATTTTGAGATAGAAGTATTTTTTATGTTTGAAATTTCGCTTTCAATATTTGTGGAAATAATTGGGTAGCGAGGAAAAGGTTCGACAGGAAATATAAATGTAATTTTATTCGTTCTTGTCAAAGACGAGGACCTATTTTGTCTGAATTCATAAATAATTTCAAGCAGGAACCTGGGAATATTTAACAAGTTGTGTAAATATTAAAAGTTCAATGTTCAATCAGACTTTCACACCTGGAAGTTATTATATATTCTTTGTCTACTAAATGTTATTTATTAATTTGATTAGAACAGCTAATTTTCATTCAACTTATGCCCTTTGTCGTCATTACTCAGGACCTGATGAATTGATCAAAGGAATTGGAAAAGATGCCACGAAACTTTTCGAGGATGTGCATGCTTGGGTGAACTACGAGCAACTTCTCGCCAAATGCTATATAGGACCTTTACGTAACTCGGCTGTAATCGACTTAGAGCCAATCAAGCCCTTAACAAAAACGTCATCTGACAACAGTGGATCTTTCCGTTTACCCACTCTACCCTTCCTACAAACATCCTCTGCAAAGACCTCGCCAATTAAACACGCAACTAGGACTTCCACGGGAAGCAATTTAACAAGTGTGCAACCAGCCGAAATTGTACCTCGTTTCGATTGGCTGCAAAAAACTTCTGATATCACATTGATATTTTATACACGGGCAATGTGTAATCCGGGCCTAGTTATTATTTACAAGACCGATACTGAGGTGGATATAAGGATTCAGATAGAGAGAACTACACATTTGTATACTGTGCAATTTAGTCACGATATAAACTACCCGTGTTCGATGAAAGTCTCATACGAAACGGGGAAAGTTGAGTTATCTTTTGTTAAAAGTAAACCTCAATTGTGGACCAATTATGGAAAAATGGATAAAAATAAATCGGATAACTTCGAAAATTTACAATTTGAATGTGAAATAGTCAACCGAAAACCTATCACACATGACTCATATGCGGTGCTATTGAAACCAATTAAGAAGGTGCTACTGCTAAATCCTGTTGGATTCCATGTCAGTGTTACAGCGAAAATTGAAGGTGAGAGTTATTTCGAAGGCAATTTGCAAAAGGTTTTTATTTTCAAAAGCTTCTTTCAAAACAAAATCTACCATTCTAAACTATTTTGGCTTGCATTTAAAAATATCGATGTATTAATTTGTCATATCGTTGAGTGTGGTAAGCTAATTTTTTTATTATTTTTTATATAGTTCGACCAAGTATATAACATCGGACAAAGTAAGCTCGGACAAACGGACTCAACAAACGCTCGGAACATTTTGATTTTCAACGTGCATCATTACTTTTTGCAGACATTCTTTTCGCCCCAAAAGATGTTTCTTAGTGGTATATCCATGTTATATCAGGCAATGCGATTCAGGTGTCCGATTTTCATGTTCCGTTTTAGCTTTCAGTTTGTGCTTCCAACTTCGTGGAACCTGCATATTTACCATTTCGTCACACTCGAATCAGGTTACTTTGAGTTCGTCCACGATTTTCATGCATTTTCAGTACACGAGCGGATGTCTTTTGACTAGGAGTTAATATTGGACCAACAGATCTCCTGAATATTTTTTATTATAAGTTAATCTCTCCGCAGAAAGATCCAGTTTCCCCCGTAGTTGTTCTTAGGGAAACTACCATGCTCTTTCAAAGTGGCCAGGACTTCAGCACGTCCTTCGCCAACCGCTTTTCGGTTAACCGGACAGCTTTTAGACGTTCCCTATCTTGCAATGTGCTATCCAAGGGCTCGGTTGCAAAACCTTACTGGTTGTCGGGGCAGGATGCTAAGCAAGCAATCAGTACCATTCCGTTGATGTCCAGGGGTAGCTGCTGCAAAGTTTTGTTTGGCTTCTCCCACCGATTTCAAAGTTGTGCTATGTACGTTTATTCAAGGCGGTCATCTCAATCTTGTTTGTTGAGTGAATTTCCGATGGTGTTAGATAGGGGACTGCTACTCAACGGGAATACTTGGAGAACATTTTGTAGCTAGATCTTTTAGGGCAAGAACTAATCCTATCCCTAATTACGTGGTTCCAATTTTGGGGAGAGAAAAAATAAAGTAAGCCACACCCAGTGACCATGTAAGGAAAACGACTTTTTATTTTGTTAAACGAATTCTTTATTGAAATGTTCTAAATGCGATTTTCGCATCGACTTAGTCTAGTATTTAGATTCGCGTCAACTGAGAGAAGAAGTTATAATTTCCCGGATTTTATATTATCCAAAACTGTCAACTAACCGTCTGGCTTTTCGCACGTTTTGAAAAACGCAGCAAAATCATTCCCGACGGTTTCATTTTTCTTGTCTTCTAGAATTACTGCATTTAACGGATTTGATGCAGGCGCGTGTAACATTTTTGTATTAGTGTATTATGTATTATTATAACTCGCTCGCTCCCACTCCCTCCAAAGATTTGTATTAGCAGGCTGTTTAGCTTTTAAAAAACATTTATGTCCTTATTATTTCACCAGTTTTTCTGCTTCATCAGATGATTCTTTTCCGTTCAAGTGTAGTAACACTCTGGACATTCAGATTTGAGTTTATGCACCTACAATGTAAAGACTTTAGTAGCTGTCAGATGTGGAGATTCTTTTGTATTAATAATGAAGATTGTATTCTGATATGCACAATGGAGGATTATTTGCTAAATGATTTCTCTCAAATGTGGAACGATTTCAGCGTTTCGCGCCTCTTTATTTCACCTCTCATATCTTATTTACGATTATTATTATTATATTATTATTATTTATTATGATTACGAATTTATATTCTTGGAATTTATTGGATCACTTGAAAATAGTTTTTAACATTGTAGCCAAAAAAAAACAAGAACATCTGATTTTTGCTTTCAGATAATAATATCTCACGGAGCTATACACCAATTCCAGCACAATATTTTCCATGCAACACCACGTCAACGGATGTACCTTTATTAGTTAAATCATATGAACTGGGAATACTGTCAAAGCATGTAACCAGTTCCATGTGTAAAGCCGTTAATATTTCTCAACCTAAAGGAAGTTTTAAATTAACAAGCATTAAGGAGCACGTAAACATTGGTCTTTTAGCAGCTGGTAGCGGCATCACTCCAATTTTAGCGGTGACACAGTATTTGCTGGAACGAGTAACAAACAGAGTGTAAGTATGAGGAAATTATTGCACCGTCAGTCCTTTCGAACGAAATTCATTCCTGAACTTTACCACATCCAAAACATATCATCTTACAAATTTTCACTATTCATCTAAGCTACTGATCCTTTGGTAAATCCTACAATGTATAGTTCCTATCTTATTGGACTAATTCCATTATTCTCTACTAATGGCTCGCTATATTCCGAGAATGTTACCTTTCACAAGCAATTTCATCAAACTGAATAACAAATGCGATATTGATAACCCAATAACAAACCTTTCTTTTGCTCATACATTTATTTATAAGCTTATTTTCATCCTAGAAAATATGTCAAATCACCTCAAAGGATAGCTTGTACAGAATAACACCTTCCTGAATAATTCATAAAATTGAGCATATACGCATCCCGCTGAAAAACACAACAACACTGTCAGCACTTCCCGCCTATTGTTTTGTCCTAGTTTTACCTCATCCATCGGCACGCAATGTTATACTAATATATGGTAAAATAATATGACGGACTTTCTGCTTACAGAGAACGGATCCATTTATTGTTTTTCAATAAAACGGAGCGAGACATATGGTGCCGAGAAATTCTGGAGAAGGTATCTGAAAAGGATAGCAGGTTTGTACGGGAGTTTTACTGTTTGCACGTTTATTGAAAGGAATTCAAATTTTCCCGACTCCTGTGTTGAATGGTAACGCATCATTCGTAAACATTGTAAGATGATAAGTGTTGAGCAAAATTGATTTTAATTATCGTTTAATCATTGCGTGGTAGAAAGGGAAAAACGGTCAAGGCCCATTTCAGCTTCACTATGAGCTAAGTATGTTGAATTCAAACGTCGTTTCATAGAAACTTTTCAGAAAACTGATTTATGAAAATTGCTTGACACTTCACCTCAAATTGCACAGCTCTCAAAAAGCACTTGACATGACATTACACACAGCTATCATAAAATTTCCCAATTCACTTCTCTAAATGAGTCTAATTTACTAAATAATTGCAGACTTACCCTGCGACATATTTTATCTGAGCCACAAGCCGATTGGCAAGGGGAGACAGGTCGTGTTTCGCAGGAGCTTATTGCGCCATTATCCGACACGAAATCACAGACGCACGTAACATTCTGCTGTATCTGCGGACCAACGCCATTTAATGAGCTAAGTAAAAAACTGCTGAAGGAAAACGGATTCCCATCCGACCGTTTACACTTCTTCCAAGGCTAAAACGTGCGGAAAATGCTGGATACAAGTTTTATGATTCGAACTTCGTTGCCACTTGTCGCATCTAGTGGGAAAATACAAGCTTAAGGTGAACGCGGTGAAGGACCTTAATCTTGTCCTTCATATCTGCTGGTGGACATGTGTAGCTTCGTGTGTATATCTAATATGGTGCAATGTACAGTGTATGATGTGTTATTTTTATTGTATCGAAGCTGTATTTTATACTTGATAAGAAATTGAATATACGCTTATATTTTTAGAAAAATGATTAAGTTTTTTATTGCATTTTTTTTTAATTAACTCATAACCCTTTTTTTTCTTTTGGAAAATTATTGTTGACTACTTGTAAATATCGCTTCTAAAGTTTTTAATCGAAAGAAAGGCATGAAATTGATATCCCAAGCGACTTGCGTAAAAGTCCATAAACTATTCTTGTGCTTGCTGATATAATCAAGAATTTAACGTAAAGAAACCAAAAAAAAACATACACAGCTGATTTTTAAGGTTAAACCTAGAAAACTTGCAGCCAGATCAGGAAAACTATTTGTCTTGTTTCGTGACCTGAAACGAAACGGCAATCGATCACTCAGAAGGGGACCCTTTGCAGGCATGCAAAGGGTCCGCTTCTGAGTGTAGGTCCGCTCGTCCTACAAGACATGCAGCACTCACATAAAGGTGCACCAACTTAATAAATTAGATTTCTTCATAAGTACGTTTGGTACCGACGGAGTATTAACGGTAATATTATATCGTATTGTTTTCTATGTTTATCATGTACATTGACAAACTCGAGGCTCGTTAGGAAGGTTTGTTGGCTACAAGCGGATATGATACTCTCAGTTCGCCAGCGAATGTAAGAACGAACAATAATTTGAGCTGGCAATTAATAAATGCATGCCAAACTGCCAAGAATAGTTGTTCGTTTGTGTTAGTGAATTTTCCTTGATAAATGTAAGTTTCATTGTCGGCGACATCTTTAGTGTCGTAATATTATCTTATTAAACCTCAAGAGAAGCGTTCCCATCACCAACATGTTAGCAGTGAACGAAGTTGCAAAAAAGGAACGTATGGAAAACCAATCAAGCACACATCGCCTAGCATCCCCTTGCGTACATCAAGTACTACAGACATGTAATAAATTTAATATATGTCAAAAAAATGTTCTTGTGTAGAGACTATTGATTGACAAAATGTCTTTATGTAAGCAACAGCAACTGAACGCCAGTCATCCGACCTGTATACGAGTAATAAGTTGAAAGCTAATGAAGGAATAAACAAATAGGAGCATACATGACCCATAGTAGTCGAGCAAACATGCTTCCATTTAAGGTTTTTTATCCATCCAGGTAATTGATTGCGAATTACATCAAGCAATGTCATCGAAACGATCAATAAAAACTACTCCAGAGACTCATCTGCACGCCCCATTAAGTATCCTTAGTTGAGAGATGAAATTAATGACATGACAATGGTTTGGCTATGCTAGAGTATAATTCGAGGATATCAATAATGTGGTTTTGCCGGATAAAAGCATTGTTTCCTATAGTGCTCGCCATTTCTTTTCACGTAGCATGAATGCTGAAAACAAGACCATTACCGGAAAGAATGTCGTGGGAAAACATTTAACCGAACGACTGGTACGTGGCAGGCATCTATTATTTACGACCTACGCATCTCCCACTACGTTTCATTGCAAAGGACGTGATCAATTGTGTACGAATATGCGTCTTTTTATGGCCAATAATGGCATCCCAGCACAATAGTGGTATTAAGTTTATCATGTGTGACGTGTAGCTGCCTTCAATATTCGGCGAAAAAGGATTTTAGCAGATAAACAGTAAAGGCGTCGTTAAAGTAAAAATTGCTAATTTAAGCACGCTCACGCCATTGGAATTGTACGAAGTATGTTATGAGGAATATGATGAGGTCTTTGCATAACGCATTGAAATGTTGCCACATGTTATTGGAACAATTGTGGTACGCCTCTATAAAAGTAACTTTATGGGAAAAGGTGATTTCCTCCCATCCAGCTAACGTTCTCATCTTCTAGCCACTCTTGATGCATACATCAATAATAACATGCGCAGTTAATTCTCAATAAATTTTTTTTCACTCATTCTACGAAACGAATTATTTCCAACGGTTGATATCCTATAGAATCCGATATTCTTCCAGCGAACTAATCTTCACTAAAAAAATGAAGATTCCATAGAACTCATTTTGAAATTCATTGCCTTTGTCATTTCTGAAATCCAATTGTCTGATAAGCCTGATTAATTATTTATGTTCGGGCTTTGTTATTATAAAATTGTCTAACAGATGGAAATAAAGAGTAGAGAGTTAAAGTTTCCCAATCAAAAAGTTGGCGGATTGTTGTTGCGAGGGCACCACCATTCTCATTCTGGCTTATTTCATCCCTGCGTATGATGAAATCGTAAACGTAAATCCATAAAGTGCCACTCAATGACCCCGATTGATTTCAATGACAAAAAACAAGGAGCAAGCCCCCTCTTCGAACTTAATAGAAAGGGTTTAGGGAAAAAGTTAGTCGTTCAACTGTTTAATTGGTCTGATATTCAACTTTGATTCATCAATTCGTCTAGGTTTTGCAAACATTGCACTTTTGTTCGACTCAACTTAATGTCCATGAAAAAATAATGTAAAACACATCTTTCACTATCGCATTTAACTCATTTATCCTTTAGCTTTCTACTACTCAAATGCGATTTCCAGCTTGCATGTAGGTTGCTGAAAAACAGCCCAATCCCACCAACATTCACGTCTATTGTATAAGTACTTTCCACAAATTGAACCTCCATATCCTGGTTCCCGCCCCCCCTCGATTACGCGCTTAGATGAGTACAGGGTGCGCAGAACGGATATTTTAAGAATGGATAGTACTGTTTGCACTCGTGTAAGAAGAACATTAACAAGAAGAAGTCCGGTTGGGACTTTGCGCTCAATACGGACTCGTACAAACGTGCGAATGTGAGACAAGCAAGGGTGCGCAGTCAAAGCATCCTGCTTTGTTACGACCTAGATGATAATTCAGTAAAGCATGACATACAAACTTTTGTTGACATTTTTACATACAAGAATAAGATTCCATCAAAACAAATTAGCTATTGTGCGACAATTGAACACCAAAGAATATTTTTGCTGTGGCTAAATACGGCCATGAAGCACATTTTCATCTGAATTGCAAGATCAATCGATAGAACTTTCAATATTGTGACTGGAGCACTTAGTGAACCCAACCAAACATAGACTGATGTTCTATGAGACGTAGGGTATGTTTCATGTTGCAGGATGAGAACATTTTATGAGTGGTTGACAATCGATTAATGATGCCCATTGTCGTCAGCTGACGAAAACATCACCTAGGAGTATCCCGACGAGTTTGGAATACCAGTTGAGATTTTGATCAAAAAATGCGAGATCTTATGACAGACCATCAGCCAAAAAAACCAATGGCGTCTGTTTGATGGAAACGTTTCATACCCCAGCACAAAAGAATGTACCCCAGTCCAATAAACTCACCAAGTCGAATCCAACGTCAAGTGGGTTCGGACAGCTAAGGTTCCATTAAAGCAATAAACTACTTTCTCAATGCTCCACAGTTCTAGCAATTGTGAGGTAAGCCTGCTTCACCAGGCCAAAATCGGTGGCCAAGTGACGTCTGCTTTTAACATCACGACAACGCGAGTTCAAAATTCAAAACTTGTATGTTTTTGGCGAAATTTTCGAGAATCTTTCCCCCGTTGCTTAACACTGTATGACTTTTTCTTGATCTATTAATTCAAATGATCCTTGGAAGGAAGAAATTTTGAGATGTTGCTGGAAACAAGATAAATTTCGGAAATTTGCTGAAGGATATTTCAAAAGCAGCGTCTCAAAAATGGTTATTGTGATGTGAGAGAAAGACTACTTTAATTGGGACCGAGAAAGCCGCCATGTCATGTGAAGAGCGCATCATAACTAATCACAAGTGTGTCACGTCTGTATTTGCCTTTCCTTTGCTTATAAGTGCATGCCCCGGCACTGCCCAGTATTCTAAGGATACACCATCCTGCTGGCAGGCATTGAATATGCTATGAATAAGTCAGAACAAAGATCACGGAACAATTATAGCGCTTTCACTTGTAGTGTCATATGTCGTACAAACGATGAATAGCAGAGAAATATCTAGCTAAAATAAAAATATTGTATAAGACGCCACCTGATTTGGCAAGTCAACAAAATCTTATTGATATACATTCGTTGCAACTCAATTACATTTTCAATATTTGTATATTCCTCTGCATTTCTATCTCTGTTTATAGCTAGTGAATATATGAAGCAGTTATTTATAACTTAGTCGTACTAAAAATTAAAGAAGATAACATAAATAGTAGTATAACGACTAAAGCAAAATTTTTCCAAATGCGCATCTGTTTATTGCGCGTTTTCTGTTTATCTTAAGCGCTGGTTGTTGAAATTCTTTAAAAGGAATGTAAATTAGCTGAAAAATATCACTTGCTTAACCGACGTCAATGCAAGTCACATTACCGCGGGAATGCGAATAGTTTGATGAAGATGACACATTAAGCAAATTTCGAGGTATGTCTTTGAACCTAGCTTCTACGCCGAATATCCTAAGCGCATGGCAAAATTAGAGCATTTGCATCTTCCAATGTTTATTCCCCCGGGGTACGATCACCATTAAATCGAACCCCAGGAATTTTCAAGGCGAGTTAAGAACGGCATGGATCTTGCGAGAGGGACGACAATCATTGTGCCACAGCGATAGCCGTCAATGACGTCCTTCACAGAAAGTTAACATAAGAAAGTGACGTCATTGCCTTATCAGCAGATAATCGCACTGCACATTTACTCGCCCTGTCGCCATTCACATTCTATGAATGAGCCAACACATGTATCTTCACGCATATTTTCTTCGCTACTGGTTAACAGTATCCGATGCGACAACCATAACCAAGTTCGTCATATTGTTATCCGTTACTGATAAGGACTAAGCAGGCCCAAGCCTACAAATGTTAGGTAATCCCCGCAACCTGATGAGGCATGAGTTGAGGTACGCTAAGAAATCGCGAGCATGGTGTACCTCGCATGCCGTTCACCGGCACAGGTTCACAAGATATAAAAGCCTGCGGCAAGTCTGACGGCAGATTATTACTTTTCAGTGTCTTACTTTGATAAGTGTTTTGGAATGGGTAAGCGAAAGCAACTTTTTTCGGTGTTCTCTTCGATGCCTTATCAACCCATTGCTTCAATAGATTCGCGCATTTTCTTCATCCTCCTGCTTTGCTGTGCCTTTGCGGGGGCCTTCTTAACCAATCGGAGCCTGGATAAGCCAAACAGCGACAACTACGAGCATCTGGAACCGGACAAGTCCAATCCCAATGTGATCACCGTGGACAGTATCTGGTATCGATTTATAGCCATGCGAGGCTAGTGCCAAATGATATCGTTGGACGCAGGATATATGTACTTGCATCACAGATTCCTGATTGTGATATATCTACTCTCGAATAAGCTTTAATCGCGAGCATTATTTATTTAACCTATTAAATGTGAGACTGATCAAGATATTTAATATTTATTTATGGAAGCACTGTAATTTAGTAGAATTTAACTCACTTTGTACAACACATGATGATTTTGAAAACGTACGAAGATTTAAATACACTTGTACATTTCTTAGTCTGAATCTGATTTAGGAGTTGAGTCAAGGACTTTGATTTCCCTATCATTATACAGGGGCAAGCGTACTGAATAGTGTAAATCACGATGGCGTTGTTTACAGGATGTTTCTACGTAATAATTTAAGAATTTCATAGTTACAGTTTTTGCTGCAATCAAGTAGCGACCATCGTCATACAGCACGCTGATTTATTTTTAAATCTTTTGTAATACAATTAGCGCCTTCTGAATTTTCAACGAGTCGGGAAAATCAAACAAATGTGACGAATTTTACTTCAGGGTATGAATCACGACAGCTTTATCATCTACTAATTAATGACTTGTGTACTAGATAAGTTAACAGCGTTATCACAATGGGACGCGTCACGTGAGGTTTTATTCACATGCAAACTAATGATGAAAGCCATGTTGAATCCTCTCCTAAATGTTTTTAAGTTAGATCGCACATGCCATTAGGATGAAGATTATTTTCTTCGACAAACTGTTAATTACAGCGCCAATTGTCTGGCGAAATTCTTTCGCACAACCCAAAGGGATGCGATGTAACAAGGGCAAATATAACGCACATAATCCTCTCGAATCCTCTGAAGGATTTTACTTAAAATTTTCTTTACCCGCGAAAATATTTAAAATCGAAATATTAAAATCGAAAAAAGACATCCGATAGCCCTATGGGAAATGAAGCGAGCTTAAACGAAGTATGTCGGTGCAAGAATAGAGATGGTTCGGCTCGTGAGTTTAAATGTATGCGATTGGCTTGAAATGTATGTCATTGTGTATGGATTCACCCTTTAAGAGAATGTTAATGCGCACCTCACCGCACCCTCGTCTTGATGTCCTATCTCCACCCAATTTCGACATGACGGTGCATTGCCGTTTTTGAAATACTTCTTCCTTACGGAATAATAGGAAGTATGGGTCACTGATTTTAAGATTTTTTTTATCTGATATTTTGTTTTTCCGAGCTTTATATGGTCAGTTAAAAAAACACCGAATTAACAATACAACTTATGGATGAAGTTCTTTTGTAAAACTGATTGAGGTTTACTCTGAATATCTTCAAATGAATAGAGCTTCGAGACGTAGTTTTTTAGCTTTTTTCGTTATGCAATTGTATTTTATAATTGGTATTTTACGCTAGTGTAATTCAATTCGTGACTTTTTTCAATTCGTATTCCGAGAGTCTGCTGTTCCCTTTTTCAGGGTCAATTATATTCTAAAATTTTTGAGTCCTTTTCATTTTTTTTTTTTTTCTTATCTTATCCATACTATTAATTGGTTTGTGGATTATATTTCTATGTGACTGATTAGTTTGTTAAATTGTAATAGTTTCGCGAAGTGACTCCAATGGTTTGCGTTTTCGAAAATGGATATTTTTCTGGATTTTCAGCAGACAATCGCAGATAGTACTCCCTGGTGTCCTGTTTGGTTCGCTACATTTATGGCGACGAGGTATTCCCGTAAACCGATGCCATTTGCAACTATATTCACGTGATATCATTTAAAACAAAATCCCATTTGTACTTTGTGGATGCCTTTACAAACGGATTTGAATTTGAACATAAAACGGGATAAAAAGACGGAGGTGTGAGGAGATGTGCAATAATACTCTCTTAAAACTTGTATTCATTTGCTTCGATGTCATGTTCAAATGCCTGCTTATGCCGAGACAAAAATATGGTCTGGGATTCGGGAGAATTTGCTTTGCAGATTCTTGTCGCGCAATCTTTTCAACTGGCTGGCTGAGATGACTTCCTTTTCAGTACCACATCCGGCCTCGCTTGTAGTCTATCAATCAATATCGTACTGTCATGCATGAAGGAAACAAAAAAAGGTTTGCTTTGAATTCTTTTTATTACATAGTTACGACCATAAAATTGATTTTGACTTTAGTCTCTGTGCGACCCGTGTCTGCGATGTTAGTTCGATGACGGCAATTAGGTTGTCACGTTTTGACACGAACTCGTACTTTTCTGGATTCTTTGGAAGACAAAGTGATGTCTGCGTAATGGAAGATTCCTTTACCACCTTGCTGACATCCAACAGGTTGCTAAATAGTGGTTTAAATTGTGGAACGGCTAAACATCTCTGCTCTTAATGGCCGTACCCAAGTATATTCCATGCACGGGCACATTAATACTCACTATTATTTGCTCTAAAACAGAAACGCTGTTGTGTTTTTTCACCCTGATCGATTAATACATCTATCTAATTGCAATAAATCACAATTTCTCAAACAAGTTATAGGAGCACACGGATGGGCGAAATAACGCAAATTGTTTTGATTCAAAATTTGGACAGTTTTTCGGTCGAAACAAATATTTAACGATTGATTTCAACTTTGTTTGAATTTATATAAAATTAGACAAATATTTTGAAAGAAAAGCCCGAATAACAACATGTAACGACATATCACCCTGTAAATTTTATCTTTCAATATCTTTATCAATTATTTTTCGGTCAACCGTAATTCACTCAGTCCTAAAAATTAAATTTCAGCGCCACGTGTCTTTTGTTTCCTCAATTTTGCTTTTTCTTTCAAGAATTTTGATACAATCTTATCACGATCAATTTTTATCACTGCTTTCGCTTTCTCCATTTCTTTGCGACATTTTCGATTTCATTTCACGATTTTTCCACAATTTTTTTTGTCTTGCAACTAGGCCTTTTTCTCGTTTTAAATCAATTATATTGAACAATGCTTCATTCCGTTTATATCTATCAAATAAGATACTATGAGTTGGAAGGTTTTAATAAATTTAGCTGTTGAAAGTAAAACATTATAGATCTTGCAACAGGTTGATCGAGGTATTGGAAAAACGGAACAAAGCAGGGACGATAGTTGGAAATATGGTTAAATTTTGGAATGTGGAACAAGAGAACATTTTTATCGTGAGGAGCCTTCGAATGTCAACGAGACGAGGTTGTCATAGATAATAGCCATATACTCGCCGAGCTTTCAATTCAATTCAATTTAGGACAATTCATAAAATCCTACTAGCCGTTACGTCCCACGTTCATCCCGAACAATTTTTTATGCCTTCGACCAAACACATTATGGCTAAAATTTTGTGTCTATTCTGTCTGAAAATGTAATGTAAACATCTTCAGAAAAATTATAGCCATAACTAAGGATAAGCAAATACCACTTCCTGTAAACTATATAAAGACGATTGCTTTTGGCTATTGAAAATAGATATTGACTATTGTTTTGGATTCCGGACTATTGACTAGGAAATATTGACTATTAACATGAGTTCGAACCTAAAGTTGATTGAATTGAGCATACTTAAAGCCGAACTCACTTCTTTTCAAACTTGTTCCAATAGGAAAAATCCATCCGTGGTTGCTTAATTAAATTGTAAGGATCGTAATCTTGGCTGAATTTTATCCTTCGAACAGCATGCC
Source organism: Stratiomys singularior (assembly GCA_954870665.1). NCBI lineage: Eukaryota > Metazoa > Arthropoda > Insecta > Diptera > Stratiomyidae > Stratiomys > Stratiomys singularior. The sequence goes on along the minus strand of OX940881.1, from coordinate 1,709,239 downwards.
AATCTAGCGTAAGCATTGTGTTATATATAGCTTTTGGGTGTCCCAAGATACCATGCGACACTCCAATAAAGGACAGCTGACTATCAGCTACTACGTACTCAAGCTCCAGTAGCTTAATTTGTGGATCATGTCCACGAAATTTACGCTCCCCAATCCAGAGAACATCTAGATCCCCGGGTTGCACGTTTCTCAGTTCTTCTATCAATGGGGACCTTTGCATACGACAATTGGTACGCTTGTCATTTGGACCATGCAGGATTTGCTGTTCGTACTTATCGAAGCTAATAACATTGGACAACTGCTTTTCTGCCACGTTGAAATGTCCCGAGCGCAAAAGTCGGTTGATCTCAACGTCGATGACTGTGTACGCTTTACGGAACATGGCGACCCAAACAATTTGCGTACAATAACATATGAAATGCTCATGCAAAAAATTATCCCGAATAGTCCTCGAACGAGGTTCACCTTCAACGTGATGATAGAATCCTTCCATGTCTCCTGTCCCAAGTAAAATCTGCAAACACCAAGTAAAAGTGAACCCATACAGTTGTACAGTAGATTCAGTTGAATCTAAAATCGATAAGCAAAGACACAAATATAATGTAACTAGGATTGACTTTGAACGTTAGCTGTGAACCCTTAGGCAGGAAATTTAATACAAACCTTGCTATATTCCCTGGCCACTAGCAGCCTCCGACGTACAAGCAAGCTTGCTATCATTTTCCCGATTTGGTTTGATTTTTCATTTCTTACTTTTGTGTGCGCTCCGCATGCTTCATCTCGTCTGATTAGTAAGAATTCGACTGCTTTCAAGAAGTCTTCGAAGTAAATAATGAGGGCGTTTAGAAATCGATCCACCGTTTCAGTATTGAAAAACTCAACTAAAATGCTGCAGAGCGCTGATGATGGAGCCGTATAAAATACCAAATCCTTAATGTCCTGCAATGTGATTACATCGGAGTCATAGCTGCCCTTGGGTCTCACAAACTTATTTCTGAAAATAATCTGGACGGTGATTTAGCAAGATGAAATTGAATAATTTGACAAACTGCACAATGCATATATTACCTCATCGATCTGATCAAGATGATCTTTGAATCGGACTCCAAATTTCAACTCGGGCATGCGAATAGCCCAATCCGGAGATCCATTTTGTTCCGCCACAAACATGAACCTTTCAGAACTTTCATCCCAAATCCACTTTCCACTTTTATATTTCGGAACAATTGTATCTTCGCACAGACGGAGTGACATATTTATGAAAAACTCATAAATTTCCAACGTCTCACTTTCACAGCAAACTAATATTTTTTTGCAAACATTGACACCAAAGTTTATTGACAATTGGTTGTCCTATACATTGAAAAAACACAAAATCAATAGAGTAGTATAACATAAGCAACGATTTACAAGATTACAGATTGTCCTTTCCGTCTTTTTATGAAATTTCCTTTATGGTCTTTATGGTTATTGTGCAAGAATGTCCCAAATTATTCAGCCCGTCCAACGAATACGCGCTTCATTTAGGCACCGTGTTGGGCAAATCGGAGGACTTTTAGGTTCTTAGGGATTTTGAACGTAACGGTTACGGCTTTTGCAAGTGAAGTTCAAAATATTCCCTCTGTGTCGCAGCTCATTGTGAATCGACAATATGTGTTGAGAGCTTTGAAGTCGGCAGGCAATCCTGTAGGCGTTTGTTGCATGGATCGTTGGAGACTCTTTCCAATCGTGCACGGCTGTCTGTAGTGCGCTCCGAGAGCCTTTTTTGCCATCGAGTTCGGGGAAATCGGAAGAGTTTCAGATTTTTGGGGGCTTTGTAATTGTTGGGTTGTGCGGAGATGTCCGCTTTTAATGCGTAGGTCGCTTTAATTTGCCCAAACCCGGGAAGCAAGCGCTACATGCAATTCGCAATAACAATTCGTTTAAAACAGCTTTTAAATGTATTAGCATCTTTCACATTTTTATTTGATTGAATAAAAAGGATTTAGTGGAGTTATTGACCAAATGATCATTTATGTTGATGAAAATTCCAAATTCAATTAAACGTTCATTTCGCCAAACAAAGCACCAAATTGAGAATTGGACAGTACCGATCTTTGTCCTCACTGCTTGCTTTCATACTCATACATAAGAACGCTCTTCATTCGAGCGTGCAAAGCAAGCGAAAAAGACAAGCGCCCATGGGGCCTTCGCCTCAAGTCCTTGATCTAAGATCGAGTTGACCCATATATTAAAGTCAACATATTCAATAAATTCTCTATTATCCGTAACTGAGTTAAGATACTAGAATCGCTATCTTATATCTCATGGCTTAACTAATTGATGTATATGTCTGAAAATAAGATCCGGCTTTGGAGATTGGGTTAAGGGACTGCCTTAGGAAATAGCCTCAATTTCTTTCACCCCGTTCTGGTTGGTAAGCAGTATGTCCAGAAAATTTCAAAGTTGTTGATCTTGTTGTTGAAACTGCGATATTGAATTTCATAGAACAGTCTTTGTTATATAACGTTTCCTTAACTACTGTTTCAAGATGCGAAAGCCTCATTCTATTGGCATTATCCAAACATTTTCGTTACATGTTTCATCTACTAATTTGTAAATTTGCCAAAATCAAGTTGCATTGCATTGCAACTGGGCATAAAAAGTACTTTCTTTTCAGTGACAGTACTCGTTTAAATGTTTTCAACGGAACTATCATTTTGATGTCGCGCCAACTCAATGTAACACAACAACTATAAACAAAACCTACTGAGCGGGAGAGATGATGACGGGGATGATTTATTCAAGAACGTTTTGAATTGATTTGAACGAATTGAAACCGATTGAATGAAAATGGAAATGAAAATCGTTCGAAAAATTTTGGATTGCTTTCAAAAGTTGTTGTTTCTGTTGTCTTCATTCCTGCCTGCAAAGCAAGTGTAGAAATGGCGAAAATGCCCAAAGTCCTTGCGGTTTTTGAGGGTAAAGTTCGGAATATTTATTTTTTCTGAAATTTACTTATATATATACATATAGTGTTATATATAAATAAATAAAAACTGTAAATATATTCGATGGTTTGCGCCTGAGGCGTATCTTGCGTATATCAGCTGTTCACATTGCAGTTTCCAGAGAATTTATTGACAGCCGTCAAGTAGACGTTGTGTCAGTTCTAAGGGGCCTCATGTCGTAGAGTTTCGTTTGGCAATCAGCGGACTATGTCGAGCAAAATGAAGCAAATTGACTTTTCCCAGGTAAGAATAAAACAAGAAAAGCTCAGCCCACCACGCCCGAAACGAGTAGGAGACATCGCAGATGAAGTCATTCCTAAACTGTTCATGCCGTCACCGAAGGAGCCATCGCTCGAAGATGAGCCTGACGAGAAGAAGCCCGTGGAGCCAATTAAGTCTTCGAATGAAATCCTTGCTGAATTGTTCCGGGTATTCAATGCAAAGCCACCGGAAAGTCTTTTAAATGATGAAATTCTCTTGGATAAAAAGAAAAGGAAGCACAAAGAAAAAAAACACAAGAAAAAATCGAAGAAGCGAAATCGCGATTCAAGCCGTGGCAGTGATTCTAGTGATGAGGAAAAGACAAAAATAAAAAAGAAGAAAAAACATAAAAAGCATAAAAAAGAAAGTGGCAAAGAGGAAAATTGTGTCAAAGTAAAAGAAGAATGTTCATCTCCTGAAAAGAAGGCGATTTCACGAAAACCAAGCCCAATACGGAGCAACGCAAAAGTCTCGGATATCTCGGAGTTCTCCATTTCCAGCGAAGATGAATGCAACATTCGAATTCCCAAGGAGCCTATTGTGATAAAAAAGGAAAAGGGAGTTAGTCCAAACCCGATCGGAAGAAAAATCGTGATTAAAAACCTTAAGGACAGTAAGATACTCGAAGAAGGAGTCAAGAAGCGGTCAAACGATAAAACCGACACTAGAAACGCAGAACAAGATTGCTCTGATATTTCCTTGTCTGATGAGGAAACGTATAAACGTGAACAGCAGTTCCGTGGTCGACCAAGACAGCCTTATGTCGACCGAAAGTTGGAGGGACCGCAGAACAGGTTTAGTCGAAGTAACTATAGAGGAAGTCGATCCAGGGAAAACAGTAGAAGACGGTGGAGAGCTAGTCGGAGTAGAAGTCGAAGTAGAACGCGATTCTGGCGAAGGTCTGTTGCCTTTTATCTATAAGCAATTTTGATTCAAAATAAATCATATTCGATTAACTTTGGTGTAGATCTCGCTCACGTTCTCGGTCTCGTAACAGACGACCCGATGATCTGCAGATAGACAAAAAGAGACTGCTTGAAATCGCAAGAAAGAATGCAATCTCTATGTTCAAAAATGGTTCGCTTCCTGGCACACAATCTTTACCTCAAGACGTGAAGAACAAAGTGTTGATGAAGATGCGTTATGGAGGTTTTTGTTGATTAATTGATTGCTTCGAATGGTTGCAAAATAATGTTTTAATTTCTAGGTAAAAGCGTTGAAGAACTCACGGAATTTTGCAAAAAACTGTCGAACGGCGAAAGTCTGAACGACTTGTCTAGTCTTTCATCGAATGAAGACTCGGACTATGATAAGCACGGCAATGACAAAGCCTTCCATCATCCGTTCATACTGAAAGATCGTGGTCCCATTGTAATGAATATTAAGGTAATCAGATGAGCTAGTTTAATGAAAAATAATCGAAATTAACTTCTCCAAAGAATGCTACTCCCATACCTCCGAAAACGGCTGAACAAGCAAAAGCAATATTAACGCAATATCCAGTTTCTTCGGGGCAGCAGCATAGATTGCATGAGAATGAGTGGATACCAGTTCCAGCGACCAAACCCATAAAAATTGATCCGCCCCCTAGTGCTCCAGTAGCGAAACGTAATTGGTATGCATATGAAAAAATTCCATTTAGTGAAAACTTTAATTGTAGCGGCACTTGCAAAAAATGTTTTCGAAAAACCGTTGCCAATAGAAAGACAACAGCCAGCATTCGTTCCTACCATCCCGCTTCCGTCCACACCGTTGAGCGTTGAAAAAATCGCATTGCCTCCGGAAGCTGCAACTATACCTCCTCCCCTTCCCGTCGTACCGATATCTGCGCCGGCAACAGTAGCTGAAAATGCCACGACCAGCAGTACAAACTCTGATCAATTGCCAAAAAACATCTTCCAACCCGTCGATGTCACACCTATCATTACACAGAGATTACATGCCATGCGGAAGTTACAACAAAATCCGAACGATACTAACGCGTTACAGATGATCGCTAGCGCTCACCATGGCGTAAGTTTGTTTCGGAATTTATTCAATATAAGTTTGAACTCGAACCGAGGTTGCGCTGAGATGAATCTCGTTTATTTTCCTGTTGCATTGATGAATTGATAGCGCGTAATTGAATTGTATTATTTGTATGCATTCTTCTTGCAGATGAGCGTGTGGGCCAATTCACTTGATACTCCGGGCAAATTTACAGGTACAACAGGAGCTAGTATTCTAACTCCACAAGAGTTATCTTCGGGACAACAAGCATGGGTGAAAAGAGTACGTTGTGACTTGAAGTTAATGCATTTTATATTTACAGGGCGCGAAGTCCCTCTTCGACTGCTTTTAGTTCATTGATTAACTTTTCTAAAAATAGAATTTCATTGAAATTACTTCGCATTAAGCTCTGGTCCAAAGTAGAGTTTAGAAAACCGGGTCATGATCAGGTTCAAGCTAAGATTTTGAACTTGGTGATGGCTGCGCAAATAGTATTCTGTATTTCAATATTTAGCGTATGTCTGCTAACAGCACGTACTCTAAATATAAAAATACAATGACGTGTATTGAAACTTTAGTTGTTGTAAAATATTGGAAAGGATTCGTAATTTCTAATATTTTTCGAACAACATTGTTTTCAAATAATATCGTCACTCAAGTTTTGCCCTTGTTCCGATCATGCTTGTGTGTGCACTTCCGGTAGACTTTATTTGCATTCCAAAAATATAAGCTTCAGATTTGATTGCTGCCTTCTTGGCTTTGTTTTGAATTTTTTCCCTCGTTTTCGGACTCATTCAACTTTCTTAAAACTGAAACTAGCTTTTGAAAATTTCTAAGGTTAGATACACTTCGGATACAAATAGAACGTCAACTAATTCGGCACTAACAGTTTTTAGTTTTCCACTTGTATTTTATTTTTAAAATGCCTTGTATTTGATTGGCCATGATTTTGTATAGCTGATGAAGTGTTTCTTACTGTCTCCGTTGTGCACGAATGTTTAATGTTTAAATTTCAAATTTTAAAAATTAGATTAAAAATAATTGCTCGCTCTTAGTGTGAAAGCTTTCAGAATTACTCGTGCTGAATTGGTTGGGAACGGATCGTTGAAGTTTAAATCCCACCCATCATAAATGAAGGATCAACAAAAAGGTTTTTTATCAATAATCCAATGCGAAGGCTCAGAGAATATGTTCAGGAGATGCATAGCATAATACGAAACTCCTAATTTAAAATTTTTTAAAGCCACTTTTCTTTTGGAAGATTTGTTAACAGTGTTTTGGTTTTGATTTCCTGTTATTTGAGTTGTTACATTTAACATTTCCATAACATAATTTACATTCGTAACAGATTTTGGACCGTGTTTACATCTGGGATTCTAAGCTTTCTTGTTCCGTGCCACAAACTCGGCAAATGGCATCCGTTTCTATGTCTATTTTGAACCCAGAATGCTGGCATATGCTCAGCTAGTGGCATCCTTTTGAATTTCTGTTCGATTATTGTGATGAGTCAAATGCTCTAACCTGTTAAGAATGCCGCGAGTTTTTCTCTAGAAATTGTTTTGTTAAAGTGTGGTCAGTTCGTTGCAGTTCTCAACTGCCTACCTACCTCCATTACCTGCCAGAATACGCAATAAGAGCCAAACGACTACTGACACGCTTCCCAAGAGGATTTTTGGTATTTGTGTCGCTGCCCTCATGTCTGCAAGCATTTCAGTTTAGAAAATCATCATTGAACACATGATGCATGTAGATTAGGAGATGAAAATTGTGTTTATTACTTTAACATGTAACTTTGCATTGCAAAGGCAAAATACTAAGAACAAAATCCAAAAATCAGTGGGAGCCGTGTACGAATTATAGAGTGAGTGGTAAATTTCTGTGATTTGCGTAGCACCCAAGGCGTTCTCCGCAACACGAGCAATGTATTTTCTTCTGTGCTACTGCCACAAAAGTACAAATTACTCACGAGCTCATCCAGTAGATTAATATTAAACTGGCCGTTTGTCCTAGTCCCCGAGGTCATTAATGAAATAATAAAATATATATTTCTTTCCTTCTTTACCATACAGAATCCAAAAGAACATTTAACTCTTTAAAAAAATTCTTTTTCATCTAATAGACAAATTTTCAGCTCCGCGTTCATTTGCTTATTACTTAACTTGCACTTTTTGGTGATTGTATTCATACATGCAGGAGATTCAGGAAACCAGTCGAATAGGGTAGTTACAGTTAGCCACACTTATTTCTACCTACAGATCAAATTTTGTAATTTTCTACACTAAAACTATGGATGTGAGCTATAGATGGGCAATCCCTGCTAAATCAATTAAAGGCATTTTAAAGTCTTAATTAAGCACTAAAGACTAAGATCTTTGGAATTTATTTATGAAAGAACAACTTTGAGAGAAAGTATCGGGAGAAACCTATGCAATTAATAGTTAAAAATATAGAACCTTCTAATCTGCAAGCTTGCCGCAATAATTCCAGTAACTTGTATAAAAGAATTTGATAAACATTTAATAATCCAACAAGAAACGCAACAGCAATATTTTTTCCTACGCATGTAACGTAAGAAAAAATATTGCCAAAACTGGTCGAAGTGACGATACTATTTGAAAATTTTACAGATTTGGAGAAACAAAGGTTCATGAAATGAATAAATATAAAAAAGTTTTAATTTATGAGACGTAAGTATGCGGATATTTAATAAATCGTTTTGATTGTAATAGAGTTTTGCGAAATTAAATTGTATTGTCGTTTTATGTTTGAGTTAAAATCATATTTGCGTGCGTGCTGTCATATGATTCCGTTGTAAGAAAATTTTGGGAAATGATTCTTTAGAAATTCAAGAGACGTGTGTACGGAAGAGTTGAGGAAATCTGGAATTTTTGAAGTTAAACATATTTAAGTCTGTAATTTCAGTGCCCCAAGCTCTTGATTGTCTTCCGTTGAGCTTTGCCGTGGTTGTTTCAGTCCGTATTGCGCTTTACAATCTTCAGCTTGCTCCCCTAAAAGACAATCACTATCATGCACCTTCATACTCGGAACTGGTACTTGCAAACTGACTGCAGAGGACAACAATGAGCAGCTTACGACTAATAATGAAAACGTGACGAGATGAACCTGAGTCGGTTCAATCCATTCCTAATCTGCCTGAAAAAGGTTCTTTGCTTCATACCAACTCAAATAAATACTCAGTAGCTAACCCAAATGAGTCGTCAATGCAACCAAGGCATGGCCCAAGCGAATTACCACTTGAAGACTGGTTTATATTTGGTAAACTACACTTGGCAGAAACTTCAAATACGTGGCAAGCGATGGTGCTTCATAAAGAATACTTCCACGTTAGATAATATTACTAGCACACTCGGCTGGCAACCCTTTAAAATCTATCATTACACCCAATTCTTCAGCTAAGACTAAATAATGAAGAAGAGCTTCTGAAACTTGTCAATTCCTTTTCTCAACTTTCATTAAAAGATGAGCTATTAATAATTATAACGATTAAAATGACAACTAACTGATTGTAGTTAAAATCTTCCAGTAACCTGCTTGCCTAAAAATCTTCACCAAGTCTGCTTATGTGTGCACTATTTTTAATTTAATAAACAATATTGAGCAGGTTAGAGGTTGACTCCGATAGATTTGAGGTAAACTGCGCCATTACCTGCTCGAACAGGGTGATTTCAGCAATGACTGCACTGAATGTAGGGGATCACATTGCAAGTGGTATTTTGAAACTTGTTACACGAAATTTTCAACAAACTGGTAAAATCTTCATCTGAGCGTCAGATAAAGCATTAGATATACTTTCGGGTATTTCATTTTTATTTCGTTAAACTGCTAAAAACTGGAATGAGTACCTGACTAACACTTGATCAAATTAATATATCAACATACAATAAAGGACTCTATTGCAATCTCACTGTTAATTGTTACCTGGTCTGCGCGGAAAGGTAACCGTAGTATGAAAGCACATTAGTGTGTATTGCGTTTACCATTCGCCAATTCACAATCAAACACACTTTGATTCATTCCGCCTATTCGTTAGGATCAATTGTTGTCGACGGCACCAGTTTCTGGTGGAATGGGTATGCACCTGCTTCAAAAAATGGGTTGGAAACCTGGCGAAGGATTAGGTAAAACGAAAAATGGATGTTTACAACCTCTTTTGCTAGAAGTAAAAATGGACAAGAAAGGCTTGGTAACGAAAGAAGAAGTAAAAACATTTAAACATATAATTCGGATCAACTAATTGCATTATTTATTTTTCTTTTCGCAGCATCGAATTCCACCTCTTCTGCCCCCAGCGCCTAAAATACCACCGCTCCCTAGTCTTCCTCAACTTGCAAATAATCCTCCGCTGCCCAAAATTCCTGCGCTCGCTGAACTACTGCCTAAACTTCCACCGCTGCCTCAACTTTCTGCGCTGCAACTGAATCCCATAATACTTAATCCTATACAACTTCAGCAGCTTTCCCTTCAACACACTCGACCTAATCGTTTCGCAGCAAAAAAACGGCCGGCTCCATCAAAACCGACTCAAATTCAATTAAATATCGAAAATAAACATCCTGTTTGCTTGCTGGGTGAATTATGTGGAAAGCGAAAATGGGGTCCACCTTCTTATGATTTGGTCAATGAGGAAGGACCATCACATAGAAAGAGCTTTACTTTTAATGTAAGCTTACTCTGCCAATTGCTGCGTATGAACACTAACTAAAATTTCTACAGGTCGTCGTCAATGGCATGATGTACCAACCATCTGTACTGTGCAAAACGAAAAAAGAAGCAAAGGCGCTAGCTGCAAAGTATTGCCTGCAACAACTAGGAATTTTACCAACGTCATAAGGGAAAACAGCACGAGCGGCCAAATCGGGCCTAACGCGCGAAGCTCCATTTCAACCAAAGATGCTGCGGACTGCATCGCGCTAGGCTGCTTGATGAAAATGTTCCATAGACTGAATAACGCGATGCAACGTTAAAAGAAACTCTATAATCGGCATCTTCTTTGTTTTAGTTGAATTAAGTAGAATATATTCAAACACAAGCATCGTTATTGTAAACCTTGAAGCCTTGAAGCAACATTCATTATTATATTGGAAAATAAGCTTGCATTAAACTGATCTTCAGATTTTTATGATTTCTAAGTTGCCATTTAATGTTAATTTAACTAGAGCATAGGATTGCTGCAATAGTTAATAATAAAGTACACACGTTCAATTAAACTGAAGTCACTCCATCATTACACGACCGCTGCCGCACCCAGCAACGGGGCGTGTTGGTTGCTCGATTTCTTAGCCTTTACCTCTTCATTCGTAGAATATTGATGAATTGGTGAAGGTCGGTACGGTTTTTATCACTAAGTAATGCGGTGATAAATTGAAAATTCTCTCAAGCGGCATGACCTTTTAGGTTTCCGTGATACGGACGCATGCCAAACGCCGAGTTTTTGTCTGCTCAGGCAATCGCTTCGTAGGTAATGGTTTTTTCATAGTGCTATGTTAGTGCACACCATCAGAGCTTTGAAAGTTGTTCACAATTCAAGTATCCCCGGAATTCTGTCACACAGTATCTATGAGTACTTTACCCTCATTTTGCTGGCTTTATCATCTATAAAAGTGTGAAAAAAATAGCAAAACCCCCCACTCAGTCTAAGATTTAACCTCCCGTAAGAATCCAAAGTAGGAGTGAAACAACCCACGAGCCGTTTGCATAGTGAGGGGCTTAGTGCCATTTTAAACATAACGGTCCTAAGCCGATGAAGTGGATTAAACTATTCAGAGTAGCCCAGCACCCGTGAGCAAGTTTTATCACTGCCTTTCACATCACTGGAGGGGTACGCTACCAAATCTTAATCACGAATGAGTTTGTCTCATCGTATCCACCCTGGGGTTCCATGTAACAAATAAAACCTTCCGAATGAGGCAGATAAAACCCAATACATCATTCTAAAATAATTCTATTCGACAACAAAAATATACAGCTACTGCTCCGCACGTTCTGATTAAGAATCGTAAAATCATAAACTAGAAAACAATTCTATTTGGATCAATTGACACATGTTCACATTCAAAAGTAAATGAACGACGTCTGTACAATCAAAACAGACTGATCCTAATAAATTAGCATTTGAAGAAGAAATTTTTCTTGGATTTAATATTTTTCAGACATTATTAGTACAACAAGCGCACTCCATCCGGTAAACGGTCTGCAACCCGATCCTTCCCCAGTCGAATCGTTGTACTGCTCCCAAATATACCCCGTTCTGTTGTATTGCTTCATTATATTATTTATCAGATTCTTCCTCAATTGGTTGTATATACGTTTTGATTCCTCCATAAAGGGACCTTCCTGCGACCCGTAATAGTTGAGTGCTTTCAACGCTAGATAGTTAATATTTATCCAAATTTGACCTCTCCAATATGGAGGATCGTGTTCGGTATTCCGTGCCATGTACAATGGTGACGTTTTTGCAAGAGATCTCAATCCAAAATCTGACCAAATCAGCTTCGGATCACGCATAAATGTTAATGTTTTTCCCAGTTGGAACGAGTTCGGTTCGAGTATTTGCAAAAGGAATGGAAACAGGCTCACATAACCAAATGAAGAGTCGACGTAACGCCATTCTGGTGCTTTCAGTGTCACCCGTTTCATAGTCAATTGCGAAGGTTGATCTGGTCGAGCCTGCTCTTCGACTTTCCGCAAAACAACTGAGTCCGTATGGAAGCCCCAGTCCGAATATGTCTCCGTGTATGAGCTCAAGTGTAGTTCATTTAAAAGCGCGTTGTCTGATAGATACGAGAATGTTTCCCAATATTTTAAATCGTCGCGTCCTAGGAGCTTCGACAATTCAGCCATCACACCAGCAGCAAATGCAATCCAGCATCGAAGATCAACATGTCGTTCGTGGCTCGTGGGATATGCTGGTCTAGGATAATCGTCTAAGCCTGAAGTCAATGTTTTAGGATTCAGTTCGTTGGTGGAAGTTTCGTCACGACCACGCCAGCGATATGTTCCAAACAATTCGCCTTTCTGTGTATTGTTATACCAAGCGAACCACACTTGCAGTCGCGGATATAACTTTTGAAGCTTTGCTTTGCGGTTGAAGTGCGACAACTCGGTTTTGAACTTAGTTATAATCTTTTGCAGAGTCAAGAAAAAGGTTGGCGGGTTAGCGTAAGTGTTTTTTTGTGTCACGAATTCTTCAGGAACTTTCGATAGAGCTTCGGCACCTAAAATTTGCTCCCGCGGAATCCACCCTTCAACGTTAATCAAATCGAACCAATGACTGATTATGTCCAGTTCTATGTCTAAGTCCCATTCACTGATTAACAAACCATGAAAGCCTTCATCCCACAGAAAGCCACGAGGAAAAAAAGAACGGGAGGGTACTGCAGTATAAAGTGGCGCTTTCCAATATGGCACCGGCTCCTTTGTATGAACGCTTTGCACGCGCGACGATCCATAAAAGTATCCTATCCCACCTAACATGTTGCTGAGCGCAGCCTTTGCGAAATCTATATCGCTCTTCGGAAATCCTTTACTTCCCAATCCAAAAATTTTCTCGAACTTTTCATCAAAGTCTTTACGATACTCGTTCAGACGTTTTGTGTATGTTGCTCCAATGAGCAACGACGAATCAGCATCACTTGTCGTTGAAATGGATTTGTAAGCAATGTCCAAGATAAATGGCGCTTCTAGCACGAGCTGAATTACTACCACATTCTCTTTAAGGCGACGTCCTTGCTCATTGAAAAGAGCCTCACCAGGTAGTGATAAAATTTGTTTGTTCGGTCCCGTGGAAACATAGCGCAAGTAACCTCTGGCCAAAGTTCGCCTCAAGTCTTCGAAATTTTCAACAGCAGTTGTCAAATAAGACCGATGAACTAACGTGTCATTGGTGTAGAACTTCATCTCAAACTCTCCTAGGCTATTCGTCTCACCGTAAATTCCGTCTGGTTGGTTGCGCGAATCCAGAATTGCACCCATTTTGCCATCGGACTTTTCGTCCAGTTTTATGTACCAAAAAAGTCCCAACTGGAAATAAATCAAAAGAGGTAAGGCTTGCCAAAAGTTGTTTCTTGCTAGTATTTTTAAATGACGTTAAGCTGTACCTTATTTCTAACGGGATTTTGCGTTTGATTATCTAATTTTACTCTAATCCTTGCCGTCCAATCTCCACCGAAATCGTTTTCAACAGTCTTAACAAATGACGTTTCTATATTAAATGGAGTGTCGATAATATTTTGAACGCCAAAATATCGTCCATCGTGCTCAGTCCAACCGTATTTCCGTACTTCATCACCAGTGCTACAATAATGCCTGGAAACAAGAATTTAAGCACAAATGTCAATCTCTTTGCAACTGTGGGTCGTTCATGCGGCGGGGAACAATACGCTCGAATTTAAAAGAAAAGTCCCATTCGCAAATAATAATATATTTCATTCGGAAGCTCCGTGTGTACAAGTCCACAATGTGGTCTATGATTTTGTCTTCGAAAGAAAGGTCATGAGCGGAAGCATCGAAACCAAATGGGGTGGAAACGATAAGCGAAGAAAACAAAAGAGTTCAAGGAAATAATGGACGAGTCAAAAATTTCTACAATAAAACAAATTGCAAACAGTCCAGTGTCTTGGTTGCTTACTTATATAGAACATGAATGTCTCTCGGTGGGAGAGCCTAAGAAGGCAAGCCGGCTGGCAATCCTCAAAAACACATTGAATGGATTCAATTGGCGAAGGCAGTGCCACATTCCGAAACTGGAATACGCGATTTGAAATCGAAAAAGTTGAGAAGAATGTTCAAGATCTGAAATAGGCTGTATAGCTTTGACAATGACGAGAATGGTACTTTTGTCACGAATTCAAAATCATCTTTAAGCTGGTGCATTTGCAGCGAATTTCACTTTGATTCAAATTGAATTGCATTTAAATGTTTGATAATTCTCATATGTGTTATTGTCTATAAAAGAGAGTCGACAGAAAGTTCCATACTTACGCCCAATTTCACATTCGAATTCATATTCTATTTTGATTCTAGTTATTGATTTAAAGCAATTCAAGTGCGTAAGATGAACTATCGTCCCAATTTATGCAGACTACCAGATCTCTTAGAAGTCAATGACCATCACAAACTTATAGCAATATTACCTGATCCCTTCCTCACTTCGCAAGGTGGAGACGTCGTACCACATTAGCCCTACCGCTGGTGAGTGAGGATCACGAGCTTTCAGTCCAAAATAGGCGGCTGGCCGATAGGAGCCCCACATCAGAGACAATCTATTATTATCATATTTATCGTATACGACCATCTGAAACATCAAACCAATTCTACAAGAATGTCCACATCCCTGCATTTCCAATTTACTTTTTCACCCTCAAACGGGGTGTTGACCCTCGTTTCCAAGTACCCCAGATAACCGAAATATACAGCTATTGCCAAGCATGCACATCCGAATGCCATCCTCCACTGTGTCATTACCAACAGCCGATTGCCAGTCGTCGCAGGTTTCACGGGTGTTTGACTTCCAGCACTGCTGCTGCTCGTTCCATTATTAGCCTGTCGAGGAGCAGCTTTCTTAGTATTTTCGCTGGCAGAATTAGTGCCAGCATTGGCGTTTTTACGAGATCGCGCCTGAAATGTGCAACGATTATTTACATATACGTCAAACGCAGTCCACTGCATTAGCGCATTAGTTCTAAGTAAGAATATGAAATCAGACACTTTTATTTTACCATAACATCGACTTGTCCCTTTGTTTTAACAAGACGTAAACCCTGCCGTCGACATTATCATCAACTGCGCCCGGCGAGACATAAACACGTCAACACGTCAGACTTTTGTTTATCACCCAGCTTGTCCCGAAATTAGGCCAATATGCCTGACGTTTCAATGCGTTCCACATGTGGAACACATCAATTTTGAAGTCAGTTACGAATATTAATGCCCATTTAATGCAACTTGCTCTTGGCAAATTTACAAATCATACGATAGGCGTTAATTTGTGGTAGATGTAGAAACGAAAATAATTGGATAATGCCAAATAGAATAGAGCTTTCGCATCTTGAATATAGTTTATATAGTTAAGGAAACGTAATATAACAAAGACTGCGAATGGCTACTAAATCTCTTTTCTTCTATGAAATTCAAAATCACAGTTTCAACAACATCAACTTTGACAACAAATTAAACACTTATATAAATAATAATAACGATGTTCAAACTCACATTGATTCGCTTCCCGCAAATATTCAAACCAAGTCAAAACAAATGCAATAAATTTGTACGTGTAATTAATATGTATAAAAATGTTGGAAAATGTAATTTTAATAATAAGAATATTTTGAGCAAATGAATTTTTAAGTGTTTTGTTTTGAAGTCTGTTAAGAATAGACAGTTTTTGAGGGCCTCGCTGCGGGAAAAGGCTCAAGTCTAGCGTATAAATCGCCCTTGTATTAATGAGGAGGCGGAACTCTCCTTTTGGGTTTTGTACAGGCTTGCATGAAAGGTTCGGCTGTAAGAATGGTTCCTTTTTGGAATGGTCGCACAAAATCTGCAGAAAATTGAGGCATAGAAGAGGTCATTGTACTTTCAAGATTATATAGATTACATGTAAGTTACGAGACTAACGAATCTGCGTGAATGCACACCGCTGAGGCTTTTGTTCATTTCACCGTATTGTACATAATTCCGCCAAAAATGAATCCTATCCGTCCATTTGACACTTTTTTCGTTCCCACTATCGAACTGGCGCATGCGTGTGAGTAGCACCAATGGAATGTCGCAGCAGCAAGTGGAATTACATTTCTAAAAGTACTAGGTTAGCAGACGTGAGGCGCGCAATAGCAGCAATCGCCATGTTCCTGATTGCAGAGTCGCACATTCAAGCCACGTTCCTGCCTGTCAACCAACAAATGCTTCGCCGTGCATTTCCAACTTACTATCGCACTTGTAACGTCATTCAGTCCTCTTTAGATCCGGCGTGCAGAACATTTTCACCATTTGGAGCACTAAACGCTCACTGGAAGCACCGCAAGACTTCTTGGATTAACGAGTAAGCAGCTGCTAAATCGCTGAAATAGTCGCCACGGCGTTCCGCTTCTCCTCGAAATGTTGCCGGCAAGAGTACGGCGGGCGTCTGCTTTGATTTCCACACTGCTACAGTTAGTACAAACAGCAAATCTCGCAGCTTTGGTGCCGCCACCGAACGTTACAAATCTTTTTAGATACGGCGCGCATAAGCTTTCAGTGAGCAGTTTTGCGGCGCGACGTGGTAGATTTCTTCGCATTCGCGGATGGCCATTAGCGAATATTGCACGTGATGAATATTGCATGCAGCGATTCATCCTAAAAGCTTTAAATATAAATGATTTTGTCGATGAATATAAAAGAATACAAATGAATCATTCCATTTACATTACGATATTCCCTTGCGGGGGGGATGTTGTGTTCATTTCATTGCAAAAGATATACTCGGTTAGGGAAAAGCGTGTTCATAATATGCAATTTAATGCGATACATAGGTCTATAATCTCTAATTCCCTTGCAAACCGTCAGCTATGATCAGTTGTTTGTCAAATTGAAAATATTTAATGGCAATAAACATTGCGTACGCGGCCAGTGCCTAGAGAGCCAGGGCCAATTTTTGGTTTTTCGGCTCTGCCGAAAACGGAAGGAAAAAAAAACAACATTGCGTACGCGTCACCGTTCGCTCTGTGTTGAACATGCAAGTCGAAGCCGTTCGTAAAAAATGAGAGCTCAGGGTAGCTCAGGGTGCAGTTACTATGAGAGTTAGAATAATTATACTATGTGTATTTTCAAACACGTGATAGCTGAACATCCAGAAAAGGTGCAAGGTTGACGGTGTTGAAAGCCGAAAGGCTTTACCAACTGCGCAATCAAAATATTGATTTCTGGGCCCTCCGAGAGGATGACCCCAACCTGTTTGGAAGATCCTTATCCAGGACTAATAAAAAAGGGATGTTTTGATATCAGATATATTGCATAATAGTTAGAACATCCTGTACGTTGTCATAGCTGATAATCGTAATTCTATCAGGTTAAGTTTAGAATGTTAATAGGAAACCGAACATTCAAAAACTTTTTTACGCACCCGAAATTGTAATATATCTTGTATTTTTATCTTTCAATTTATTTATTGTTATCATTATTAACTCACAGGATCCGTAGCGGTACAATTTCATGTTTACCTAATGTTAAATGTCCGCATATTTGCCGGAGCAGAGGATAGCTCCAATGTAGTGCGATCTTCCGTGTTTGAGGTTAAAAAGGAGAAATACATGTACATTTATCTGAGATTAATGCTAGAAACACAGGAAAACACTCTGTTGAAAAAATTAATAAGATTTTCCAAAGAATCGTCCGCTCTAGATAAATGTTATTCCATTCAGATCTATTATAATTTCAACTAGACTCCAATTGAATAATTCTTTCCCAATCGAGTGCACCTACACAGTGAAATTGAAGAGTTCTGCAGCACATGTGCTTTGCACTTATACGTGTGTGCTATTCTGCCCTGCTGTCAATGCTCCTGATCATTTATACTACAACAATTTGTTTTTGCGACTAAAGCTGTTACCATACAGAAGGGACTCTTCTGTCAGGTACAAACTTGTAAACTTACCCTTTTCAAACATCATTTCCGCTAGAATACCGAATTAATTGAGCCAATGCGAAAACAACCATGTATAGATTCACTTTGTCCAAATGTTTATTTTAGTTTTGTTTTTGTAAACTTTATAATTTGATAGTAATCTAAACTTAGCCTACATCTGAATCGTAAATTTATTTTTTACAAGAAACAGAAGAGAAACGTAATCATATTTAAATTTATATATATATATATATAGTTTAAAAACATACACAATTGTTCACTATCATATCTCATTTCACTTGCGAAATAGTTTCTATTATCTAAAAATCTAGACTCAACTCACATGAAAATATCTTTCGTCATCACATCACGCATCTGGATCTTCTTTTTTTACATCTTTTTCAGAGACAGACGTGGCCGTTGCCGTCGTCGATGCTGCTGATCCTGTCGCTGCCGCTGTCGCCGTCACCGTCGAAGTGGCAGATGTCGTCGTCGTTGTTGTTGCACTTGAGTTTGTTGTTGTAGCTGAACTTGGAGTACTCGATACTGGCGTCGACCCACTTGCCGAGTTAGACGTCGCAGTTTGTGCAGTTGAACCCGTGCTAGAGTCGCCCTTCCCCAGTTGCTGCTTCAGAATGTGCGACAAGCAAGATAGCGCATCCTTGACTGCATGGTATATAATGTTCTTAATCTGCAATTTGTCCTCGTGATTGGAATGCGTCTCAGACAGTTCGCGGAATTCTTGGGTCAGGTGGAAGCAGTGGGACACGTTCTCGGGGGAGACAAAGTCCTCGGCCACCTTAATACAATTATGAAGGTTGCGAACTTGATGCGGAGCACCCGCCGGCACGAAAACAGCGTCGCCCAAGCACTGCGCTATCGGGTATCCCTCCACACCGTATTCCTTGTACAGTCGTTCTCGGAGCGTTCCGTCCAGGTACCAGCTTTGGTCGTGAATCGGATCGTGATCTGGGTCCAGACGCGCTCCGCGCTCAATTGCCACTTTGTTAAGTAAATCTCGGATTTTGTCCGCATCGCGAGCCGCATAAATGTGCCACAGCGCGCCGGGCAACTCGTGCTTCTCGCGGACTCTCCTCCGAGTCAAAATATCACAACCAGCCTCGTCGATGGCTCGAAATGCTTCTTTAATGTACTCCTCCTCCTGCCCGTCTTTCGGAATCCCAACGTACACCATCACGTTCACTGCATCTGATATGTCCAGGTGGAGGTTTGTCGTACCTTTTGTTGGATGCAACGCCGATCCGTAAGCATTGTACATTTTTGGACCCAGGTCGGGCCGAACAAATGTGTCGGGCAGACGACTCGCTAAATTCAACCGACCAGTACGCTGCGTGTAATCTCCAAGGGGAAGTGCTTTCATGAGATCATTGAATCGTGTTGGCATTATTTCTGCAAAGTCCTCTCCCGGTGGCCAATCCTTCAGCTTCAAAAGCATTGGGTTGCCCTTTTCGTCCTTAAGACGTTTATTCACGTATTCGAACCCGTCCCAAAACTTCTTCATTGGCTGATTCGGCACTAAATTGCCGTTCATGCAGTTCACAAGGTCATTTTTCTCCTCGCCGAAGTCACGTGAGAACGATTCGGGTCGCCACAGATCCATATTCAGGTGGTTTGACACTTCTGAAACTAGCACTGGCTGCCCACGCTTCCATTGTTCTTGGAATAGCTTAAAGTTGCCCGGGTAGTTGGCGTCAAGCAAGCGCAGTAGTTTACCGTCACACAGCCACGTATGCGGTACGTCTGGGTACAGTCGTTTCGACTCTGTTAGCGTCATTATCCGTATGGGAAGGTATTTCCTTCTCTTCTTATCACTTCCTATGTAGTACTTCAGCTGCATACTCTTTGTTATATCATCTTCATCCGACTCTTCTTCCTTTTTCTTTTGTACACTTTTAAGCACCACATCAAGTGCATCTACTTTTGCCTTTTTGGCTACTTTTACATGTCTCAGCGATGCTGGACTATTCGAGCGACTACCATTCGCTTTATTCGACCTGATCAACAACTCCCGGAGTGTTGAATGTTGCCCACCTTCATCGGAGCTATCTGAACTCGAATCTGAGTCCAGATCTTCGCCATTATTCTTTTTGTCGCCGCCGTTATTTCCGTTCTTTTTGCCTTCATTCTGTAATGCTACATCAGCTAGCCAAGAGAGCGCCGATTTATCCTCCTTTTCATCCTTGGTTGCTCCGTTCGACAAGTCACCCTCCTGCTTAATTTCACTCTTTATACCGTTGCATTCATTCCTGATCATATTTCGAATCAATTCTTTGTACGCGCCATTCTGCGTTTTCATCGAATATTCGGCACTGAGCGGACAACCACAAAATTGTGGAATTTGCCATAGCGCTCGAGCCTCGTGGATTTTAACGCCAAGTGTATGCAAAGAATCGCCAGCTATAATTTGTGTCAACATCAGGCGTTCTTGTTCGTGGGCAGCACGATTTGTGCAGAGTAGCCACGAGTAATCGTCTCGATCCTTACCAACCTCACCCCAAATTTTCGCGGTCTTCTGTTTGCGATCCTGCAATTCAAAGCAATTGCGAACATGTAACTAAGGAAATATTATATTTATTTCCAAACCATACCTTATAGCAGTCGAGACAAACAACGAATCCACATTTACCACATGCCCAGTGATAGTTGAACAATGTCGTCTCACACACATCGCACATTTCACGCACTCCTTGGACAACTCGTTTCCAGGCAACTACTTTATCTGCATTGAAGAGATAAAAGATTAAGTAAATTCGTTGGTCACATTAAAATCCCTGTCTAAAAAACTTTCGGGTCGAATTCACCGGTTTATGGTGATTAATCTAGTACCAAACGGTTGAACGTACCATCAGACATATGTTGGGCAAGAGCCTCTTTCTCCTGTTGAAGTAAATCACAGAACTGGTCTGCAACCTGCGCTAGCAGAAATCGCGACATTTGTAAATCCAAATCTGCTGGGGGCTTCTCGACATCAGGCATCCATAGTTTGAGATCGTCACTGGTCGGATCCTTATGAGGATCGGAGAAGCCAGCAATTGCTAATTGACCATTTTTGGTATATCTGCAGTCAGAACGTAATACAGTTAAACACAATTGCAACGCAGTTTAAATTTGACTTACCTAAGCCTTCTAAATGCATAAAATCGACAAAATATGTTCAATGTATTTTTGGAGCGTTGATTCGGTGTCCATCGACACTCGCGGCATTTGGCCAGTTTTGGCGCTACTTCAAAGCACGGTCCGTCCTGCAGAAAGGACTCGCCAGTCTTCTTGAGCTGCGAGATTGGTGGCTTACGAAATGGATCTTTACCCTTTTCGTTCTCGTCCTTAGCCTTCTTTTTTCTGAAGACAAAACAATTAGTTTGTATCGTGCCCTCTAACCTACAAAACCACAGCGGGTCGAAATCTGACAAAATAACTTACGTCGGTTCATCTTTCGAAACCTTGGGTCGGCGGCCCCGCTTGCGAGGCTCTTTTGCTTCGTCCTTGGCGGCACCCGGACTCACGCCAGGACTCGGCACCGCTGTCGTCCCGGACCCCGCGCTCCCATTCGTTGCCTTCTTTCCAACTGAAGCAGACGTGCCGCTCGTCCCGCTGTCGCTATCCTTCTCCGACATGTCACTCTCACTATCTTTATCACTTTCGCTTCCAGCGTTCTGAAACAAAACAATTTCCATTGTAAGTACGCCCGACAGCCTCCTAATTCATTTAACGGCAAAACGCTCGCCGCGACATTTCGTCACTGCAAGCAAAAATCACTCGTTCACAGCAAACGCACAAAAACCTCAAAAAAAATAAACACCGACTCACTTTTTTCTTCCTCTCCTCCAACAACGGTTTGCGCGTTCCGCCTTTTCGTCGTTTCACTTTTGTTGATTTCCGCTTTGGTGGACTTTTCTGCGTCTGTTCCTGCTTCCCGTTGCAAATCCAAAACAGAAAAACAATTCTTAATCACTTTATAAACAATTGCAGCACGATTAATTCGAAATTAATGGCGAATTGGCAAAAGAAAATGGAAAACTTCCAACAACAGCGCCGCTTGGTCCATCTACCAAACACTACCCAACGCAAATGTGTGCATACAAACGAAAATTGACGTCGCACTTGGGGAACCGGCTCTTGTTCAATCTCTCTTCTGGCCTACGTGCCCGACGAACCGGTCCACATTTTTCGCGGAACATACATAACTCATATGGCAGATGTTGCGCCCCTTCGCAGTCCAACATCACTTCAAATGTTCTCATGTGCCAGGCGCAGTTGCACCCAGTTACCCTTCTCTGGCGTGGGAGTGAGATAGATAACGGTTCGATACAGCTTTTACATCATTTCATTCGGCAACGGAAACTACACGAGAGCACAACGATCACATTGTACTTCCCCTCATGCGCCAGCTCGAATCGGTTCAATGAGTCAAATATTAAATGTGTGAACATTTCTTGCCTGATGTGGGTTGTGGATTGACAAAGACAGTGCCGAACGAAATTCATGTAACAAACCGCAATATTATAATCATGCATGGAGTAATATTGCATGAACACATGTAGATGATACATATTAATTCTATGCGAGGAACAAAAAAAAAGTTATATAAAGCTATCCCGGTCAGTACGGCTGATAAGAGTACAGTATTAGTATTAACAGTAAGTACGGTTTTTGTTATTGATCACTTATATGTCAACTAATACCTCTAAGTCAATTAAGATATCATTTATTTCATTCTCGGAGACATGAACAGAGCTGCTGTTGCGACATCCAAGGACTCTAGCTGAAGAATAAGACAGACTTTTTCAACTATTGATTCAAAAACTTGAAGTTGGTTTCTGTCAAATTGACCCCTACAAGTAGTGACAATGATCTTTTCGTACGCAATGTCAGATCATTAGTCTATGTCATCAAAATATGCTTTTTTTTAGATAGATGGACACATCGTCACATTCGTTTATTTTGTCGTATTCTACGTAATTTGATAATTAGGATTAGGATCATTTTTACTTTCTTTCATAGAAAGTAAAAAGAGCTGCTTACGACTAAATTATTCATGGTCCCTTTTCACGAAGACTGACATTCAATGTGAACAAATCGCTGCGCTGGCTGCAGCGATAGGCTCCCTTGTCTAATTTCCAATTTTCGCCAGGATAGCAGAGAAGGTGAATATTTTTGAGAATTGGATCTTTAGGAAATAGGCAAGCTACGTAGGTTTATGATTTACTCTGTTACGGTTGTAAGGCCTTGTGAGCTAAAGAAGAAAGCGCAATGCAGGCTTTGTTTACCTTGCGCGCTTACGCAGCCCGAATTAAGTGCACGTATTCTTCTGATCGAGGTGCAGTGAGAAAGCAAGCAAAGCGAATATGCCACGCTTTGCCTAATTTCTTTGTCAAAATAAACGTCAATTCAAATTAATATTGCATATTTGCTTTGTGCTAGTTTTATTAATCCCTGATCAAATTGAATAAAACTTAAACAGTGATAACGCCATCCTTGCCACCTTTTTGACAATGTTGACGTATTGTTACCATGTGCCAAAGAAGGACAGCTGACATTTGTTTTGATTTGGTTTTCTTACTTACTTCGCTTACTTTCAAGGCTCTAGCAAAGAAAAGCAAACGACAGTAGTAGAGTGTACTCTAGTTAGGTTACTTAGAAGAAGCTGAAATGAGTTGACCAGTTTTGAGCCAAGGATGCCACTATGACGCTAGGATTGTTCGACCAATATGTTACCATTAAACAACATCGTAAGTATGTTAGATGCGAACCATGCCGTCAATGTATTTATAACGTTACGAAGCAACGTAAATTGCTGAAGTCTGAAAGTCAATGGTTCCGATTACCAATTTACCTTTTCTTTCGAGAACCGCAAATGAGGATTTTCTGCGGAAGAATATCCAAATAGGCTTTTAATGAGTGATAACATCGGCCATTGCGCACTGCTTCACAAGAAAAAACTCTAAAGTGATATTCGCAAACGTATGTCTGAACTCCACTGGAATAGCCTAAAGTCTTATGTGGATGGAACATGGATGCCCGCCTCCTAAAACCCAATTAATGGTTCTAAAAAATCTTTGAAAAAAACTGGAGTTGTATATTATGGTTAAGGTGGATTTCGGGTTCAATACCGCCCGAGGCATTGTCAGGATATGCGCCCCAACATTGACACTAAGAGATTAATCAAATTTTGCATATGCCGGAGTACTAATTTTTCAATGAGTGTTTTATGCATTTGGTCCCATGTAAATTCTTATAGACATTGGAACTAAGAAACTATTCAGAAAGGTAGCAACGGCAGTAGAGATTAATTTTCGAATATCTGTTTAGAATCCACAAGGATTCTTATCTGAGCTGATTGGTCTAATAAAATTTCAAGGAGTGCGGACGAGTGCAAATTTCCGACAAGGGCCTCCAAATTAGACCCACTACAAAAGGAAGTTAGTTTTCCGAGGATCGTAAATCGGGTATGATTTTATTTTCTTTGGTGTTTTCACTAAAATGAAAACATATGAACAGTAAGAGAGCGATTTACAAACAAATAGATAAAAAAAAACGGTGATCGTGTTTCTAAAAATTAAAATTTACCTGGTCGGAACTGGAACTTTCTTCCTTTTGTTCTGAATCGGTATTATGCCCATTATCACGATTTAGCGCACTCTTCTTAGGATGCTGTTTATTGCCTGCATACAAATATAGTTCTTAGCTCGTCAAGGACATTCAGCACAACAAATTGACTGCATTTGAAAAGAATACTAACCTGGCTTCACGGCGCTTTTGTTAATACTATTCGAACTTATCGAATTAACGGAATGAACTGGTGGCGTACTACATTGTGCAGGATGTTGTGGTGTATTTTGCGTTTGTTGCGATTGATTTGATCCCGATGTTTCCTTGGATGTTGGACTATTATTGCTAGGCGACGGACTTAGAGTCAAAGGAAGTTTCACACAACTCCCGCTTCCAATGACACCAGTAGTATCTTCATAGTCTTCCCCCGTGTGCCGTTGAAGCCATGCTTTTTTCAGGTGACGGGGTGCTGAACTAGTACTCGCTGGCCTTTTTGGTGCCGGACTAGTTGACTTTTCCGGTTCGCAGGGCTTGGCTGGTGTGCCTGGGGCACTTTGTACATTCAAGCCAGGACTGGCGGATGGACTTAAGGAGGAATTCGTACTTGATGGACGCACGGTACCATCGGCGGAACTTGTGCGAATCGGATTTGTAGCATTGACCGATAGGAGGTTGTTTGCGGGTTGCACTGGGGAGCTTCTACTGCTGCTGGAAGGCGCCGAATTTGCAACCATAGCAGCTGGAGGTGGCGTTGACTGGCTGGACTGAAGAGGTAGCCCCGTGTGTTGCGTCAGAGGTTGTGTTTGCAATGGCATTGGCGTTTGCGATTGAAGTTCATGTAACTGGATTTGTTGGTTAGTTTGCGACTGCGATTGCAGATGCACTTGCGGATGCCCATGTAGTTGTGGTTGATCGAGAACTATTGACACAGGAGGTGTACGTGACATCAAAGAAGACTGGTCCAGCGGTAATGGCCGCATATTGCAGCCATCAACAAACGTTGCTCCAGCCGATACTAGGGGCGATGATGTCGCTGGCGGTGAGGGAGTCGCTGATATATGTAATGCAAGTGGACTACTTTGAGTTGGTTCAGTTCTTTTCTTTTTCACATCAAACGGTATCGGGCTTCCTGACGGATGATGTAAAGGAGTAGATGCCTTCCTTTTCGGACTTGAGTTTTCGTCCCGATTTCTATCGGACACGCCCAAATCGAGAGGTTGCGTTTGGTACGACGGTGATCCGATCTGCATTCCAATATTCTGAGGTGGGAGTTTCATCATGCCAACCGGGGATCGCGACATGGGCAGTGGAGCTGCCGAAGCCGTAGGCGGGGAGGTTCCGTGGATTGTGATGGGTAAATTCTGTTTCACAGCCGGTGCAGCAAACATGCGATCGTAATTTGATCGTGAAGAATGAGCAGGTGGAGGAACAGTTGGTGAGCCAGCAACAGGAGGCGGCGGCCCATAAATGTGTGATTGAAATGGTGACGGTGAACTTGATTTCGCCACTGGTAGCACCGGTGGTTCTTGCGGGCGAACAGCGATACCAGTCACGATTCCAGCGCCTCCGGGTTGGCCATAAATTTGCGAGGGTGCAGGCGACGACACCTTAGGTTTGTTCTGAATTGTTGCAGTTGTGGAAACACTATAATGCACAGGTTTTTGCTGTAGCTGCGTTTGCGGCGGCGGTGGTTGTTGTGATTGTGGATGCATACTCGCCTGCGATTGCACTATGGGCTGCTGAATGTACTGTGGGGCTTGCGATGTTTGAACAGGGGTCGGCTTGTAACGGTCGTTTGGAGTTCTATATTCGTACACCACGTGGGAAGGTGCGACTGGCACTTTGTAATGAGACGGTGATGGATGACTTGCTGGTTTCGAGTGGATCACTTGAATGGGCGCTTGCTTATGAGTATCATGCTTAACTATAACACTACCGGGAGGAGTTTTGCTGTCCGACATCAGAGGCGGCGGCGTTGGCAAACCTAGCTCCGACTTTGATTTCATATCCTTCGGATAACTTTGGGCGAATGGGGAGTAACTGTACATTTGAAATGGCCCCGGCTCCGTTTTCAGTTGCGGCGGCGGTTGTTGCTTTTCCATCTGTTGTTTAGATTGTTGTGGTGGTCCCGGCGGTAAGGAGTTCCTTATTTGTGGGTCATAATCCAGAGGTTTGCCCGCACCACGTTGAAGCTGAAATGGAAATCACACCGTTAATATCGGGAAGTCCGCAGAAATACACATTCCAAGATTAAGATAGCCCGAAAGTTATACCTTCGCCAGCTACATAGCCCTTACACAACTTCAAATTCCTAACAAGGCTGACATTTCAACACGTGACCCACAAAAACACCCACCGATGACTTTCTCAGCCACTGTTTTCCTATCTAATCTACTTTAAACAACAACTGATTGCTTCCGTCGACAACATCGACGATGAAAGAACAAGGCAGCGATAAAAGTCATTGCAAACAAGCGCATTAAATTTCAAAAGCTGAGTTTATCAGAAATAAAACACCACACCGATAATTCCCAACACAAAACACCTCAGCGAAATGTGTGATTGTTAGGAGAAAATAAAAAATAAATGTACAAAGTGTTCCTCATTCTTATCTAATCACGTTTTTTCGTCCTGATAAAATAATTTGCGTTTCACGTTCTAAATATTTGAAAGCGTATAATGTATAGAATTCCACATGTGCTTATAATTTATTTTATGACTACACTTTGTGTGCTTATTGACATGCATCCTGGGTTTCGTGGGTGAGATAGTGTCGTTATCATTATTTAAATAATGCAGATAGCGCGATTTCGCAAGTAAATAGAAGCAATGCTCCTCCTAGAATCGGTTCGTTTAATACAACTATGACTGCCGATAATTTACTTGAATAGAGAACGAACGCTTCGATTTGCAACAATGGTAATTGTTGCAGTTTAACTTACGTTCAATGACATATATTCGAGGATTGGCGAAATCACAAACTGCATACTCTGTTAAAGGATCGAGTTCAGCAGTGAACTGTTGTTGGAGATGTAGCGATTAATCCTATTACGCATTAATCATAATAATATTATTAATCCTAAACGCATGATTAGATCACCAATAGATTCAAAAAAAAATTTTATTCAATATTTTCAAGTTACAGAATCAACTAAACATTCAAGTTTTTCAATACGCCTGACTTGAACAGCAGCGTGTTCTAGAGAGATTAGAGCTCTATCGAAATTCATTAAAAATAATAGCCATCTCAATAAATAATAATTCCATAAATAATAGCTCCAGTTTTTTGATGGAGAATTCGCTTAGGTTCGCGCTAGATTTATAGACTGGCTGGTGATAGGATGGATAGGTGATAGTGTTTATCAGGAACAACATGATTATTCAGAAAAAGTAGACAACTTCTTGTCGTGGATCACGAAGTCAGCCCGTGTATTTTTTTATTGAAAGACCTCATGTAATCGTTTATGTGAAACGCTGAAAAAAAAAACTAATCTTACCCCAGGCGATGTGGTATAATAGGTCCTTTGATGTAAGTCCCGTTGCTGCTGTTGTTGTAGCTGTATCAGTCTATCGAATTCACGATCCTTTTCTCGCTCCCGCTCCCGTTCTCGCTGTCGTTCCCGTTCTCTATCTCGGTCTCGTGGTACTTGCATTATTCGTTCACATTCAACCATTCTTCGATGTTGCTCTTCGGCCACGCCGCTTAACATATTTTGCGATTGTGGAACGCCACTTTGGGATTGTTGCGGCTGACTTTGTTGTTGCATGGATGATGCCTGAGATTGTACCACTGATAGTGGAACTACACCACCCATCGTTGACAGATTAGCAGCCGACGATGTCTGTGGTTGAAGTGGCCCACCTTGCACTGGAGGTTGCATTGTGAGATGATGTGGTATTGGCTGATGCGGAGGACGTACAGGACTCAAGTGCCATGCTTGATTTTTACGCTGCAATATAATACATAGACAGGTCAGTTATTGTTACGAAATAAAGATGATTGTGCTGGCAGTGCTTATTTTTTTAATTGAATTTAATCAAAAATTTCCCATATATTGTCATTTTACTACGAAAAGTGGAAAAACGTTGCACAAACCTGAAAGCAACTTTTAATATTCACCCTAAAATTCTTATCAAATGCAACATGCAGGTGATTTGCGCACTTTTATTCTGATAATTTTTCCGATGTGAACGCTGCACAACTTCGCTCTAGTCGAAATATTGTGGAAAATACCGAGGAAAAAAACTAAATTTTTGAGTTTTTCGTGAAGTAACGTGAACCTATAATCAGAACTTCTAGAAATTATGATAGACCGTGCTGAGTAAAGCGATGCATCAGTGTTAAATCTGCATTCAAGACTTGTTTTGAACTTAAAACTAGCTTTAAGTTATCTAGTTATTTTATTATACTATCATAAATTCAATTCTGTTTTAAATGATTAAGTAGAAATATTGTCTATTTGTACGCATGGAATTATTCATTTTTTTGGAGTTTGAAAGAGTTTTTACTCCTATCAAGTATTCACATTTAAACTCCAAGAAAAATGTCCATTGAAGGCCATGCACCTACAAGATCACCATTTGTTTCAATCTCCGCAAAACTTCTTCAATGAAAATGTATCGACATAAAATATGTTAAAAATGGATTGTACCAGTTCTCCTGCTTGGAGTGTCGATACACATATCTAATTATGGAACTACCTACATGCCAAAATTTTGATATGCTAGCATTTGCTATAAAATCAAATCAATCAAATTTATTGCATTTTGCAACTAACACAATAAATAAAACAGTCCCGCGGCGTGGTGGTTCAGGATCCTTAACAAGTGTGACTTTAAATCTAAAGGCAACTCACAGAACTAGCATTTAGAACTCATTTCGAATTTTGAACAGAGTAAACTTTTATATTAAATGCTGAATGCGATGCTTTCAAGAGATTTACTCTCTTTCATGATGTAACTAGATGATATTTAAGAATATTTCTGCGTTTCACGGCTGATGGTATGGCTCATGCTCAAAAAATGACTACCATCTGATTCTAGTTTTCTATGTGATAAGAATGAATTGATTATGATCAATGCTTTAACATGACCAATTTCAGCTTCATGACAAGCTCATCATACTGCTGACCTTTTAACAAATTTCAAGAAATATCATCTATCCTTAATTTTTCCTTCCTTTAAAAATGTTAAAATAACAAAGAAATAAAGCAGCAAAAATTCAAATACGCACAATTATGTTGACCAATGCCATCTCCATTTCCGCAATTACGTCGATGAATTATTCTCGCCCGTTTGATATGAACAAAGTCAATTGCATATTTTCTTTTTTCTGAAACCTTTTTATCTTTATTCACTTCAATTTTGTTTGCTTTATTTAAGTAACAATTCACACACTATTGCTAACGTCATTGCAATTTAACGGCGCAAATCATCAACCCGCGAAAGTGATTAAACAAACTCACTACTCAATAGCAAGACTAATCGCGGTTATATGTCTCCATTGTTTGTACTCTCATGTTACACTTTATGCAATTTGCGCGATAAAAATACGCGTCCAAGCAGCACTTGATTATCATTTTTCGCGCATTCCATTCAAAACAAAGTCCAAAGTAACTTCGAAGGTCATGAACGAGTAGACAGCAAGTAAATTAAGCATATTTTCAAATGGGTCTTTTATGGCTGGAGCCAGCGACGAAGCCGCCTAGTGCTGCCAGCAAGTTCTTGAGTGGAAGAAGAACTCACACATCGAAGGGTTATTTGGGCAGCCGTGGCTTGTAAACACGTACACAAAAAGCAATAGCACAAAACCGCGACACGGCGAAAGTACCGCTTGATGCAATGGACAATAAAGTAACACTGTACTGAATTGGCCGCCACCACTTCAATTGAATAGAGAATTTAATTTGAGCTTCCAATGAGTCAGCTGAGCAAAGTGGGACGCCGAGCTGGCCCAACAAAGCCAGCGTTTGCGTGCAATTATTCCAAGTACGAACGCCGTACTCGTATGTTCGGTGAAGCTGGGGAACGGCAACAACAGCGTCCGTCAGGAAAACACATTCCGCCTGCATATTCACTATCACTCGCCATATCAACGGCGACCGCGTGATTTTCTTAATTCCCTCTGAAAAGGCGACACCACTTCGAAGAATCAAGAGGCTCTTCAGCACAGCTCCGAAGCAATGAGGCTAACGAGCAGCTATGGCCGGTGCGAAGAAGCTGGGGCAATTGTGCGCAGAGACACGCAAGAAAAGGACATGGGCAAGCAGGTGGAAATGTGAGTGCTTGGAAAGCAGGAAAAAGAAAGAACCGCGAGGACATGTGCACACCTCTGCCCTGCATAAACTGCTTACATATTTCCGCGTGACCTTTCTTACCTCTCCTACCTGATCTGGTTTTCGTTCGGTTGGTATTCTTCGTTCTTTGATTTGCTTACGCTGACACAGCTCGTACAGTAAGTCGTGTGGAAAAACAAGGTCATATGCGAGTAAGGGAGAGACCAACGCACAAAGCGCTTTCCCACAAGACGGAAATGATTCATAAAAACAACCTGAGTATGATTTTTCTAAGGGGTGAGCATAATTCCATTTCGTTATGTCGCCCCTCCTCTATTCCCTGTACGAACCCTTTCCCAGTGGAAAGTCCATTTGAATATGCTATTGTTTCAGTTGGATGATGGGAGGCAATGGTTGGATCTTGAGCATTTAAGTAAGCGCATCAGGCGTTTACGTATTTATGCACTTGTCGCATTTCAGGACGAATTGATTTGAAATGCTATAGAAATACATTTATACCCATGTTAGTCGATTGTTAGAATGAAACTCGGACATCTAGGAGTTAACACTGAATCGAATTCAATATAACATAAATTCAAAGGAGTTTTGATGGGAGCAAATTTTCAGATCTTCAAAAATACTCATGTGGAGACAATCCTGTGGTCAAAAAGTATTTCGCAATTTGGGCATTCAGATCGATTTTTTGGTTCGTAAACGACAACTAAATTTATATTGTAATATTTCTTTCGGATGAAAAACAAATACAAAAAAATCTCGAGAAAGAAGTGAACTACATTTGCCTGCAAGCGCTTTAGAGATAAGCCTTGCGTAATCAGTCGATATGAAAGGCTTTCGCTTTCGGCTTATGTCAAAACTTTCAGGTCGGGTTTTGCAAGCCCGAAGAATAAAGGTAAGAATTTTACTTGCCAAAATCAGCCGAACACAAAGTAAGGACCTTCTTATTTACAGCAATCTTAAGCTGGGGGAACCTGTCACAAATTTAATTTGGACAATTAACACACATGACTATCGCATAAAATTGTTTTGTGCTTATAACGTTTTCCAGACATTCTTCTTTCGATAGATCTTCATTAATTGGATAGCCGTCATAGTTTCCGGCAAACCATGCACCACACTAGGTTTTGTATTTTGCTGACTGACAAATTAATCACTGCGTTAGCATGTTCATTTTGATCCTCATGATCATTTCGGATGGGACTACACCCCAAGGTGGCCTCATTAATAAGTTCTCCTTTTGTCACATTTCACAGCACAATCAATCAATGAAAGATTATGGGTTTAAGTTTATTTCCAAAAGAAAAATCAATGTTTAACGGTACACAATTTAATTTAATGATCTTTAAACAGCAATTCTCCGCCATTCTTGAATATCGCATCTATTCAAAGTATTTATCGTCAATAATTTGACTTGATGGCATTCCACCCACAACATTCAACTCCCAATTCTTTGGCTTTTAATACATCTTTGTAAATATTCTCATAAATGTATTCTAAATTTATGGTAACTGCCCACCGTCCACTTTTATTTATGCCCCAAACGAGCCTTCAAATAAAGAAAAGCAAAGCAAGAAAAAATCGCCAGCGTATACCAATATGACATTCAATTTCGTGTGTGTTGTTTTTTTCCTTTTGCTTCATCAATGTAGTCATCATAATCACCAGTTTAACCTACTATTGAAATCTCGGATTTATTTTTATACTTGGACGTGAATACTCGTAAGCGAATAAAACATTTGGCTTTTGGTCGGGTCATTAAAAAAGAAGTTACAGACCCAGTCCAACTGGTTTTCCATTATGGTATACTAATGCTACTAACTCATATGCTCATTTCTTGAGCTCTTTTATTGGATTTTTATTCGATTTACTTGTAAATCATTTTCATAACTGTTGGTGATCAGCGGCACAGAATTTCACTGATCAAGGAATTAGATATGAATTTTATTGGCAATGCCAAATTGCCATAATATTTTTAACCAAATTTTACTACCATCGCTACGAATTTATAAGAG
The DNA here is from genome assembly GCA_954870665.1 of Stratiomys singularior. NCBI lineage: Eukaryota > Metazoa > Arthropoda > Insecta > Diptera > Stratiomyidae > Stratiomys > Stratiomys singularior. Next base: position 1,676,508 of record OX940881.1, on the reverse strand, counting down.
TTTATTTAGGTTCAGGCCCTTAGCTAATAGTTTTATAACTTTTTCAATTTAATTTTATGTTTTATTTAGTTTAACTATTAGATTAAGTAAGACATTTTCCAGTCTGTCCGATTTTGTCGTGGGTACAACTATGATTATTCATACAGTCATACCACTAGTGGTACATTCCGCCCGATGAGGCAATTGTGTATGTGCCACCAGTGGTACATGCCGACGGGAACGTATTAAACTTGAGTTATCTGTGGACTGGTTAGATGCTACTGAAGAATACAACAGTAAAGCCAAGAGAAACTGCAAAGTTAACAAAAAAAAAACCCGGTCTAATTATGATAAGACGACTTGGCAAAAAAAGGCTGCGATTTCAGTTTCATTATTCAAGTTTTGCAGGACACAAATTGCGATTGTCAGTTGCGCGACTCGAATTCATGTGTAAAAGCGCGTACGGCAGTCACATAGCCGCGAAACAGACCAAGTCATCCCCTTAATTCATTTCTACCTACATCGCTAAGTGCATGTTCATTACATCCCATTATCATCATGATCATAACATTCACATCTGCTTCTGCAGCCATATCAGCACTGCGACGATGTGGCCTTATATTTCCTCAAGCACAAGAACTGCAATTGGACGCGACTTGTTGGACTTGTCTCCACCGTCGATTAAGATCTATGGCAACAGACAAACCGGTCATCCATGAGAGCGAGCACCAGGAACGGGTTTTCGTTTTTCCTTAAGTTTTCGAACGGGTTAGGAAAAACTGCTGGCAAAAGATACTCAACGCGACCAGACCATAGCATGTCTGTGAGTTATTTCCCATGAGTCTCGGAATGGTAACCTGCAATCAGCAACACAAAAACCAGTACGACTACTTCTTTTTCGCTGATGGCGGAGATCGCCTACCTATGCAAGTGTGACTGCTGCCTGCTAGCCACCACCTCCCTTCCATATGTGCGACGAAAAGATTATGGCCCACGTGTTTTCAATATCAACAACGCAGACGAATCTCATTACTGAGCAATTATCCGAAGCATTGTCTGATAACAACGGATAAAAGTTCACTGTGCCCAGCTATCCGTGCTGACATGGAAGGAATGTGAGGGTGTTTTCACCTGTCGCTCATTATCTCTTCCGAATAATTGCAAAGCCAGTGGTATCAGATACGTTTCCAGATGAACGGACGATTCCATGTCACGGTACAGAAGTATCTCTTTCTTTTGTCACTGATATCCTTTTGCTCTGGATTTATTTCAAAACCAAATGCTGGGACAATGTCATACGCTTTGGCTATATTTGAACACACGATTGCTGGCTGAGCTCCAATCCTTCGGAATGATTGGATTTTCTCCTCGCATGAAATGTATATTGCCCCGGTGTGACTAGAATACATTTCATGTACATTTCTCCCACTTTCTCCATTTTCTCGATGGGCGTTTTGAAACTAAACCTGTGCAAGTATTGAGTACGAAAATAGGATCGTGTCGGGCAAATGAAAAATAAAATTGCGCAAATTTCACAAAAAACCAGACGAGAACTTTGCTGATTATTACAAGAAACGTTGCATGTAAACATTTCGTGAACCAGGTCAAGTTTTCAGCATAAGTAGATGAACCGAGAGATGTTAATTCATAACAGCTCCATGGAAATAATGAATGTAGTGATAAATGTTGTCAGAGTCATGTGTGAGAAATATATTTATATATATTTTTCGAAATTCAAAAATATGATTAAACTTATGACAAAAGCCAAGACCGTCTCCAAGCCGATACAGCAGCACAAGTCGCATTTAGTTTAGAAAGGAAACTGCTAACTTGACCGAAGAAGACGTAAATTTTGTAGTGTTGTGTATTTTCAGGTTGTAATGCAGTTCTGAAACATGCAGTCATCCGAGGTGTTTTATATCTGTCAGGCAGCTCCAGGAGATGCTTCACATCGAAAAAGTGCAGTTCAAATCTGTTCACGATAATACTTTCCACTCTGGGATTTCTGCGTTGCATGCATGGATGGATTCGCTTTTGTGAATATTGCTTACATGTTTCTTATCGGTTGGAACTTACCAAATGGGATGTAAGGAATTATAAAACGATTTTCGATAATTCCATTATAACTACTAATGATCTTTGTTTCATTGCATTCCCCGGAAATCCAGATAAAACAATGACATGTCACTTATTCGAAACAATCTTGGAGTTGCGCCTGGAATTCCAAGCTCAAATACTAGAAAATAATTTCCCGGTTATCTTCTCTCATGTAGCATTTCCAGTGCCATGTATTTTCCGCAAACGTGATAATGAAAGCAACCAGTCAGAGTTCGTATATTAACATACTCGACTGTACCACGGCAACATGTGTGCCGACTCGAGCCATGTGTGCTTAGCCGACGTTCTCGGGACGTCTAGTTTTTGCATATTCCATTTTTATTTATGGCTTTCAAAGCTTTACACCCGGGCCCCGCTCGATCCTAAGCATCGAACCATCTCCATCACATCGGGCATTTTGGATTGGGCAATGGATTGCGAATAGCGGAGTTCTGGTGGCTTGATGGCTGCGAGCCAAACTTTTATGACCGCCACGCCGACAGTAAGCCATTACTTTCGCAATCCACAGCCACCCTTCCGCTCTGAGTTCCCCTTTCGATTTATCACTTGCCTGCCTATCATCCGTTGAGCTCTTCGGAGCCTTTCTTTCGCAATGGTATCAGGCAAAAGCCCATCATTCATCTCCGGCACTAAAGTATTGCTATGGCTCCCAATTTTCTATTTTCTTTCTTTTTTTATTCGTTTGTCTGTTATTTACGCTAACTCGCGTCCATCTGCCTGTGCATCGCGGAAAATGTTTGCTGTGTTGCTGCAGCGCTGATTTCTGAAGCACTCGCCGGGCAGACAACACAAACTCGAACTGGACATTTTCCTATCAATTTGCACGCTGCTACGTACATAAAATGGAAATGTTTCTTTTCCTCTCTTTGTATTTCTTTTCTCCTGCTGCACCTTCTTCGCTACTTTCACGCGTTGTAACTTTTCAAACGTGATTGGTTTTCCGCGAGACGGTCGAGGAGGGAAGGTACCATGTTGGTTCGAATGGGAAAATCCGGGTCGACACAGACTACGCAAAACGGGGGCAGAGAGCGCGTGAAGAAAACAAAGAAAAGCCCAGAGAAAATGAAAGAGGATGCGCTACTGTGTCGTGTTCGTACTGGTAGTTCTTTGGCTGCTGCCGTTGTTGCTGCGGTCGCTTATGGCGGTGCTATTACGCAATTTTCTTTGTTTGATGCTGGCTCAAGTAGCGTGACGGGCTCTCGGGTTGGTGATGGCGTTTGTTGGGCTTGGGAAATCATGCAAGGGGTTAACGTACGCGAGATAATGCTGCTTATGCATGCCATGGTATTCGTGTTGGAGTTGTTTTCTTGTGATTTATGATGTGTTGAGCTTTTATGTGGGGAAAAAGTGGAATATGTAGCAAATGAAATTTGGCTACATGATAACTCAAGCAATTTGGATGACGGTGGAGGGTGAGGGGGGATTTGGGTTACGGGATAAATAATTGCTTAATCGATTGCTGGCGCTTTCAAATATGTCAATTTGAGATAACACGTTAATTAAGTAATTTATTGCAATCATCGAGACAGCAGATGGGTGCATTTTTTCTGTTTTCCGTAGCTCAGAGTTTCAACTGAATTTATTGTACATACACTGGTTAGGAGGAAACTCGAATTGAGCGTATGTTGCTACATATGACACATTAACCCATACGACGATTAGCTGTGGAATTCATGAATGAATACACTATATTTCCCTAATCATTATTCATTCATGTACCACAATTATTCCGGTTCAAAGCTCGAATTTTAAGCCAAACAATTTGGCTTAATGTTCTCGTATTGAATTCTCAGAACTAGAATCTCTGAAGCGAAACTTTGTCGTTCTTAATCTTGAGTATCGTCTGAAACCTAGTCAGGATACTTCCAAGAACCCCTATAATCATCGTCGTTAATCACTCGCAAGGAGAACCTTGATTTCTTCGCGAGATCAATATCTCCTCCATTCTTCTTATTAATAGAACGAAAACAAGAAAACGCATCATTTTTAAATACAGTGCTAGCACCCCATACGTTTTCTCGTTGATGACAGCTACGAAATAGCTGAATTCACATTCCTTTCCAAAAATGATTTGCAAAATATTTTGTTTTTCTAAAAAAAATTATATAAATAAATACCAGAAACAATATTATTTTTTAATATCCACCCACGGTCGAATTTTAACACATTGCATTCTACTTAATCATTTTCAGAACCAAATAAATAAAAATAAAAATAAACAAAATGGGCGCCAAAAATCTTCATTTTAAACATTCATAGATTGCCAATTGGAATTTCAAAAATGTGTTTATGATTTTCTTTGTCTTCTTCTCTTCTTGCACTTGTTCTGCTTTTCTTTTCGATTTCCAATGAATTTTGGAGTGGGGGAGTAAGCAATCAAACGAGTATAATTTAGTATACCAGTCAAATCAGACTGGAAATACATGCGCTCTCTTCTTAATTATGTTTATATTATATTTTATGTTGACCGTTTTGATAAAGGACTGCTTTTTATCAAGGTTGATTGAAATACAAATAATTTTGTTATAACCGGGATTGGAAGCGTTAGTAGATCAAAATATATAAGACTTGAGTTGTTTCAAATGGAAATTTTCTTTATCACGTATCTTAATATTTTTTTTAACAGTATTAAATACGATTATGTGAATGAATCTTCTCATAATTGAGGACACAGGTACTTGTGGTGAAATGGATAAAAAATCATGAGACGACAAAAGATTTTTTCAAAAAGCTCGATATTTCTTTGAGAATACACCAGCAATATTAACACAGATTACCAAGAGTATTCCAAAATACCCGCAGCACGACATGTTGATTAAGCCTCGAGATATTTTAATAAAATATACCATTGCGAAAATGCCGAAAGGAGATGATTGTTTCAAGCCTGGCGTTCATAAGGGAAAGGAGCAGATCTTCCAAAAATATGCCTGGCTGGTAATCCATTACTTACGGTAAAGGTTGAACCAATCCCTTTCGATTTCGATGCAGCAGGGAGAATTCGCCGATCAAAATCGGAAATCGTTCTCCTTTTCTCCAAAATATGCTGATAATTTTTTCATTAGCACTGAAATTCTTGTTAAATTTCACTGTCAAGCATTCGCAGTCAAGATCTCAGATCATAATATATCCTCAAATAATTTTGCAAAAATCCGAGACCATACATCATATCACCGTGAACGAGAAGTGATAAAGAGTGAAGAAAAGCCTTTTGACACGGTAAATAACACGAAAAACGTGAGGTACACGAAGCGAGGGACTAACCTGATCTCACATGGTCAACATCACTGTTATCATATGCTGCCACTAATTTTTTTTATGTCATTTTGCGCTACATCGTCTGAATGACGATGGGAAACTTGAAACTGTTGTCCAACTAGTTTCTTTCGTGATCCTTCCTCCAATCATTATGGTTTTGCTGTATGTATCGTGACAACTTTTCTCGCCACTTGGGATCTGATGTCATGTTGAAGAGGTTCAACTTCTTTTTCCATGAATCCCTTTTTCACCTTTTTGCGATGTACGAGCGCGGCTGGTTATTGGACACTAAGAAAACACGAGAATGTGGTAAGGAGGTTTTATTATCTGTTTAAACTTGTTTACTTGGACCATTTTGAGGTAAATTTATAGCGAATGAGCCAGTTACTCATTTCAACCAGTTTATTTGGGATTGACTTTTATGATTTCAGCAACATATTCATTACCATGCCTATTTACATCCCAGTATACTCATCATGAGCGACGCGGGGTATGGTAATATAAAGGATTTTTTTCCTAAACAAAATATGTCCGCACATGCGGCTGTGGGTTAAGGTGATTTGTAGGTCATAGGTAGGAGTTCATTTGACGCGATTATAAATCGTCTTGTGAGTTAAGGATGGATTGGTATGGACCCTCTTGCGAGACTTTTAAATGTTAAATAATCAAATGAATCCGAAGCTTTTTCTTTGAGGCCGTACAAAGTAGAACAGGATTTGAATTGCGTGGAACAGTACATTTTTTTATTTGTAGCGACATCCATTACTGACAATTTGGTTCTCTCTTAGTCACATGATTCTGGTCAAGTCTCAAGGTCCTACTGGACTAGCCATAACAACATGTTACTGCTAAACACTAATTGTTCAGTGGTCTAACCATCAATTCATCATTGCCACAAAAGTAATCTAAGGATAAGGACCAACGTGTGATACGTATGATACATATTACGGCGAATATAAGGCCCAACTATCAAAAATATGAATCAGTTGTCCTCGAAATATGAATTATTAATAAAGAAAGTAAATACTAGTTTTCAGTTGAATCCCATCATTTATTCTATTCAATTCCCAACACCGTTTTTAATTCTTTGCAATCTATTTATAAATTCCGTACTAAAGATCATTCAATCAAACACCAATGTGAACCCGTTTTCCTTCGCCATACATGTCATATCAATTTACCATAATACGTTCATTGTTTTTTTCGGCTGCATACTGTCAATTAGTGATTGATTGATCCCATTACCATTATGAATGATACTGATTTGTTCTTCGGTATCTTTCTATACCATTTCCAACCAATTACCACTCTCTGGACGTTGGTAAACGAAAACAAAAAAAAACCTTTTTTCGTTTTTTACCACTTTTCCCCTTTTTATTCAAAATTCCCGTCATACAATGTTCAACTTCCTAAAAAGTGCCCCAGGTAACCCAAGATCAAGTCGTTGAAAAAAGGTGAGTTTATTTTTAAAATTGAACCAGTTTTTCAACATTTTTCTTTCCTATGAACAACTTCGTGATGCCGTCGCTCTTTGCACAGATCATTTATAAAAACTGGAAGAAAACTCGATTAACAAGAGTGCGCACTAATTCCAAAACGGGATCTTGGATGAAAGTGCGCATTATCTTATTAACAAAAAAAAAAAGTAAACAAAAAAAACCAATGCTAAGATTTGCTGACAATCCGGTTTGTGTGTGTCGCTCCATAATCTTCAGCCACGTTCTTACATACATAGTAAACTACAAATGTGCCATGTGCAGATGCGAGTAGAATGGCCGGCAAGTGAGCAAAGGTGCTTGATCCTTTCTCCATACGTAGTCGATGGGTAAAAGTAGATTCAACCTAAGATAATCTTCGCGTTTATGAGGTAATTCGAGCCGTGGTTGATGATGATGAAGATGCTCGTTGAATACGTGAATGTATTAAGTGGGGAATGTGATGAATTAAGAATGACTTTAGATGATTAATTTCAATGGGTTTGAAAATATGCTGTAGGTATTGAACTTTTTCTTTCATTTGATAATAATCACTTCTGTCGTGGAGCGACAATCTAATTGAGACAGGATAAAATAGAAATTATTTTCAACTTCTTCACTTTCCATATCTTACGAAATCAGTGTATCCGGATATTTGATCAGAGTTTTGATGAGTATGTACCTTGCTCTGAACCCTCACGTAAATCATCCAAAAAGAGGCTCCTCAAGTAGGTGATTACTCGTAAGGACAGGCAAAATAGTTGTGAGGAAGGGAAGTGAAATGAATGTAATCCTTATTGCGAGCATTACATTGTTTATTGCATTCACTTCGGAAAGGAATCCTTCGCATACTGATCAATGCAAGCAAGGTTTGGCAAGCTGAATGCAATGTGAAAGTCCTTTTTTTACAACTTTCTCTTGTACTTTCACTTAATTTTGATGTTTCATTTGGGAAGTGATCGATAGACTGATCGCTCTTTAGCGGGAACTAAATGTATGATGTAATAGAGATCATGAAGAAGCGAAAAGCCACGAGCACAGATTGCTGCCCTAACTAACATTACAGGAAGTGAGACGTGTAATGATCCGCAAGGGAAAGGGGAATGGAGAATGTGGAACTATCGTCCAGAGATTGTTCCTTATTAATGCTAGCCGATGCGAGGGGGATGTCCGAAACGTCCATAACGAGGATACTTGCTGAAGATTCACACTGCATCGGGGGCCTATCTCCATAACACACAGAAGTACACTCCATAGTATTTGTATCCCTGAAACTGTCGTCACGCGTGCTACCCTTCAGCGCGAAACACAGTGGCCATGTCAGGTACTTAAGGTAACAGCGAAAGAGTTTAGGGAACTATATATTTGTATTATGCCGACAGGAGGCTTCTCAGCCACCTTAAGGAAAATATTACTTAATAATCAACACTCGATTTTTAAGTGCAATTGTTACTTATTATCAAGATGGTAATTTATTATTATTATTCAAATCTTTTCTTCTTTAACCATTAATTTAAGGCTTTATTTGTAGAATTCTGACAGCAATCGCACATCATACTTTAAAAGCATGTTTTCAATGATATAAAGTGATTTCAAGTCCATTTGGAGTAACTTAAATATAGGAAAAACACCGTTAATACAAGATATTCAGAGTGAAATGACGCAATACGACATAGAAACCACCAATCATAAACGGCGACGTCTACAAAGAAAAGTTATCTATTTGTGCCCATGTGCTTGACATTATAAACCTTCTTGTGCGCCACCGCAAACAAAAAAAAATGAATAAATTATTGAAACAACCATGGTTCCACGAATGCTAGCTGCAAATAGCAACAAAAAGGCAAATAAAAACGGCAGCTACTCTACTTGATCAGCATAAATAAATATCTGCTGTCGCTGCTGGATCACTTCCAATTACTGCTCGTTCTGTTTCTGGTCTTTGGGCGAAGGAAAGCATTGAAACGCGCTGATGGATTACCTGATTTTAAAAAGTTCCATGATGCAAGTTGAAAGCGAGAGGGCCTTCATTCAATATTTGTTCAGATATTCTGGAGTTGTACAACAAAAGTATCAAGGAGACATTCTATTAAAAAAAAAACGGCAATTTGATTCTCAGTCGAAAGACACTCCTCAGATTTTTCTTTGAGATTTTCTTCAGTTACCGCTTGTAGGAAGCAAGTTAATGTATAGTTTCAAGCAGGAAGAACAATGTAAAGTACTGAAATCGTTTTTTGATTGGGTAACGTGCAAATTACTGTGCCCGAGGTTCTATTGAGCGAGTCTATCGGAAACGAATCGTGTAAACAGATTATTTAAATATTGACGGGTTTGCCTTCAAGTGAAACAGAGAACACTCTGCAGGTTCGAAACACAAGAAGTTCAGAATGCAGTGACCTTAATCAAAGAAGTCTCTAATGGAACTCGTCTCAAGGCATCCTGATTAGCATCTTTCATTTGGAATCAGTCGGCAATCATGTATTCGATGAGCAGATGGCACTGATTAGATATCGGTTCACTGACCTCCATTCACCAACTGTGCCGCGACTCACTGAATACCTTTTTACTATTTTCGGCCCCGGTCAGCTTATCTTCGTTGATTCTGTGGTACAAAACGGGCATAAACTATTTAAAACCATTTCCAAGCTATTTCATCTTTTTCGTCCGCCACATTTCATTTAATATCTACAGACACTCTTTCTTTTCTTTTTTGTTTGATCGTAACATCTCTTATCGCATTCTCGTGATTTTCCATTCCATCTTGAACAATTAAACCCAGCACTGGTCCACTTCCCCTGCTCGATTTCCGTACTTTTTGGATTGCTTTCGCTGCAACTGTCAGACAAAGGTAGGCCAGGTAAGCAGGCGAACGTCTCATCATAATTCTTCGTTCCACCAGCCACAAAATGCGTTGACTCAAGCTGGGGTCTTCCTTTTTAGTCGTTAGCATTTGGACTTGGATATTATTCTTTTGTCTTGTTCACTAGTCTTCAGTTTGGCTTTTCATCGGCCATTTATGTTTGGCGTGTTCTTTCGTTGCTATTCCACCTATCTGCCGTGACATCAGTACATTCTCCAATGCTCGTCTACCTGAGATGGATGGCCAAGTGTTGCTGGTACATTGGCATGGTATTGTTTTGCGCAATGACTCGTCATAATAACAATGGTATAGCCACGAAGATGAAGAGGAGAGTGGCAGATGTCAACAAAAAATAAAGACATGGCATTTAATTAATAACATCTTGGACGGAGCAACGACATCATACAAAGTTACTGCGGTCACAGGCGGATGTGTAGGCAAAATGATGGAGCTTTCATCGACTTTTAGTGGACTAAGTTCCTTCTTTTCAGTATTACTAAGCAGTTTTTCATCAAACATTCAAGTTGTATGATGTTGTAAATAGGAGCTCAAAAAGGATAGAATTATTGGTATTTCCTCGACGGTTTCGAAGATGTCGTGTTTACCAAGTTGCTAATTTAAATCTGCTCTTTGCAGAGCATACGATTTTGATGATACGCGGGAGGAAGTGCTTTGCAAGATGCTAAATTTTCTTATTGACAAGACAGGAGGAAGTTTGCTACCAAAAATAGGAATTAGGAATATTCACCCGTAACGAGATCTCCATAACGTCCTATAATGCATTACTTGAGATTTTGGAGAATTCTAAGAACAGAAACTAAAATTTTTTTTTCTCTTCAGAATCATCCATCCTTAATGGCAGATGGTTTAGACGACGTTTCAGCCAAACTATGAAACATATTCCAAAACAGGCTTATGCAGAACTTCTACGTAATTTTCCTTCCTTTGTAAATTTTCTACTTAAATGTAGAGTACATGTCGTAGATGAAAAAGGGAATACACATTTCTCGGAAATTCAAAATCCCCAAAATGTCTTGGAAGAGGCCATTGCATTCTCGAAAAAAGCCTAAAGTGTCCATTTCGGTTTCATCTGTGTTATTTCTAGGAAACACAGGAAGTCTTCCTTATTGTCAACAAGGCCAAAAGTGTGGCTTTAAACGGAGAGTGCTGCGGTGCAATGCGTTAAAGAATGTATTGAAAACTTAGTGTTTGAGAAAAGGCGGAGGAAATAAACCATGGAATGTTTCTTTTGGATGGCAATGCTCACGAAACGCAAGTTGCGTTGGCTACTGTACAACAAATGAAATTTTTGGAATATTCCACCTCGAGCCTAGACTACAAGCAAGCAAATCGTGCTGCCCCTTTAAAATGAAAAACAATTTACAGCGAAAAAGAGATGAAGAGCGGAATTTCGGCCGATTTGGGAGCAAAGACGGACAATTTGTTTTCGACGGTAGCAGTTTTATACAGATCTAATAAATGTGGCGGAGTAAAGGGAGTAAGGGCGGATAATTGTTTTAGTATTCCTCTTCGAACAAAGATTCTCACAGAAGCTATATGTTTATGGTGATATTCAGTTGTTTAAAAAAGCTTTTTCTTTCAATCTTTTACTTAGATCGAACTGTGAGGTGCGCTCTATTTCTGACATTGCTATTGCTTTCTTGTGAGAAGTTGCGTATTTTCAACAACAACAACAACAACGTTTGGAGCGATTCAGATACGAAAAGAATTATTTTCTGCATCGCCTTATCATTGTAGATGAGATTTGCGCGTTCATAACAAAAGTGTGTTGCTCAGTGTCTCAACCATGTACTCCAAATGGAGGAGCTAGGGTCGATAAATCGTGAATGAAACTGTTAGCATCAGTTCTTTCTGTCTTTTCATCAGGATATTATTTTCCGAGCTCAATGTCATTGAAGATCCACGATACAAACCTTAAGCTCAATGCAGCACGATTTCAAAAACCGCCTGCTAAAGTCAAAATTAGAAACTGTTGCAAACGGGTCTAATAAATTTCTAACGAAATGAAACGTTTGCATTGATTCCGATAAATTTGATTTAAACGCATTACACGTTCACAACTGATTTTCGCGCGCCCTCGGCGTTTTCAATAGAATCAGGCAAATTACTATCAAATTGAATTACTGATAATTAGTCTTGGCATACAAATCAGCATAACAATGTTCATTGCGTCTAAACGATTTTCGCATGTTGCACACGCCACGGCGATTCAGGTATGATGCAACGAAGGCTGTTTGCACTTCTCTTGATCGTTTTTCACGCATTTTCGGTTCATCCTAATGCAATTAATAGCCAACAGTCCAAATTCAATCTGCAATTCACTACGTGGTCGCCATGCGTGGTCTTCGCGGCCGAACAGGTAACAAACAGGTAGACGGACGACCAGGTACTTAACATGTCTCAGCCCCAGGTCAGCTAACTGCCCGATCTATAAACAAGTTATTGGACTCACAACTGCCGTCCGTTCGCTCCACAAACCCCTGGGGCAATGCAATGACTTGTGTGTACAAAACTGATATCAATTACATATGCTACACACGGGGGTAATATTGAATGGACAAAGCTCTTATTATACGAAAGGAGGAGGCAAGGGTGTCTGGTGGGTGTTTGGCGGAGTGAGAGCAACTGCGAGGAAAGTATGTAAACGACGAATGACTGAACTAATTGGGGACTGCGGGAACGATGATGGCGCTGTGAAATAGAGGTCAATAGCCATTTTACGCTCCGTTGCTAATGTTGCCCTGACGGGTCCTGCCAGCCAGCTGAGCGTAGTGATGCAATTTAGATGCAATGTGCAGGGCGAAATAGCAATCGCAACTGCATTCGACGCGAGTCTAGCGCGACAGTTCGATTTTACTCCTTCGTCATACACATCTAGTACGCGCCAAAACGTCACCACATACATATGCCTCACATTCACATCCCGGTATGAAATATGCCACCTTCAATTCTAATTACATGATCCTTATTCTATCCGATTCCTCACTCATGTGCATTTGCCGCAGCATGTTGAAAGAGTCCTCGCGGCAATCGGTCGCGCTTTTTGTATTTTATGTTTTACAGTAATTCGTTCCAATCGATATCAAGTTGCTTTCCGATCACAACAAATTTGCATAAAATGCTGACAACTAGCTCTGACTGACATCCCTAGCGGCATGTGTGGAAAATTAACATGTTTATTTCGGTATTATCGACAGTTCTGCTTTATATGGGGGTCAGGGTCTCGAGACAGATTGATAGCTAAATTTCATTCTATCGAATTTATTTTGTCTAATTGATTGCGGAGTAATTCCGATTGGTAATAGTCGGAGTTACGTTTTGAATCCCTATTGATTCCCGAACTGCTTGCTTGATAAACAGAACCAAACCTTTTCATCCCCCTCATGTGTCAAACGGTCTGAAGGTTGGTTGAGAGGGAGGGGAGTTGCAGACGAAGAAAGTTTGTACTTTCCTTCCGGATAAATATAAAAAGAGAAAAATTAAGCGGGAAAATTGCCTCTCCTCCTGTTCCTAATTAACTACAGGGGCAGATAGTGGCGACATTAAGAAAATGATGACCCACCTTGGAGATCCTTACAATTTTCAACAACTGAAGGTTCAGATCAAAGTATCCTTCACAGTTGCAAGGGTTAAGGCAAAATATCACTTGCAGTTGTAGGATGAGCAGCTAAGGTTCAGTAAGCAGCGATTATAGTATTCTTTTTATCAAGCGCAAATTTGTTTACGCAAGTAGCATGCGATGTAGCCATCATATCATTAATGCCGTTGCTCATAACGGCATTTCGAGTAAGGTGAATTTAATGAAGCGCTTATTACAGCTCGAATAAGTCGATTTTCGTAAGAGGTCTAATAATAAATAAATAATAAATAGTGTTGTTATTCATGCGTATCGTTCAGGTGACACTAAGCCTGATTGTCAACCGTTCAATCCTTCTCCAATCTGTATCTGGTCAAGGCCAATTAACAAGAAAGAAAGTCACAATAAATTTGCATTTACGCTACACCTTATTGAGCGCAATCGACTCCATTGAAATTACTCACAAAACCTCCGTTCTGTTTGATCTTCTTATAATCTCATATTGAATATAAACACGGTATGTATACTCATGCATAAACGGCAATTATCAATGCAAATAGACTTGAATTAACTTTTCCACGAAGAATCTTACAAAGTGCTCCACATATGTGCTCGTATATGCGCTCCCATACATACCCAAAACCCGCTTCCTACTCAAACAAAAATATTTACACTGGATCCAAGGCAAAATATCAAACAAAGTCAGAAGTAGTCAACCATAAAACTGGTTTCAAGGTTTCATGGCAAAATAATAAAGCATTATCACACCTTTTGTAATCGATAGTGGCTGAATGTGGAGTACATGTAGTCGCGTATGTGGTGTACGATGCAGCTAAAAATAACATGGGAGTCTGTAGACGCCAGCAGTAGATGTAGTTTGATAAGAAGAAAAAAATCCACGCACACACATCCCGACTAATCTCTTAATCTACTCAACTTGGTGCGATGAGCAAAAAATTAAAAGTAAGTACAAAGCAATCAGGTGTTGGGTTAAGGATCGGTTAGTTTGAATCACGAATTTGTAATCTACTTAATTCTCGATTGGACTGGATCATGTAAACTGCGCAATAGCGCAGGATCTCGTCTCGACATAGTAATCGTAACTACTCATTAGCTTTAGGGGTCGTTTTCTGGCGTTATCAATGAAAAATTAAATGCCACTTTACTTTCTACTTTTCACTGGCATTCACTTGGGGTTCAGGATACTGTTTTAAAAATGTGTTCAGTATATATTGGAGTGTTGAAAATTTGTTATTAAGACCCTTTAAGACCTTTCCGCTTCGTGATTTCACGCGTTCTTCGCTGACAAAACGCAACTAGTACTTCGATGACATAACCTTTCATATCAAATACGCTCCAATCCATCGAGTGGGTTCCTCTTCGAGCACACGGGCCACTGTTCTTCCGTACTTGTGTAGCCCTTTGTGCGTTGTCTACACTACACTGATATCCGGGCTCGTCAGTGTTTTCCGAACACATTTCGTATAGTCTTAAACTAATAATGTCTTCTTTCGAGCCTTTCTGATATCCAATGCGTCTTGCCTTGTCACGCGCGTAAAGAATAACAATCCGAACAAATATGCCCTTCTGGATGACAATCTTAGCTTATTGTAATAGAGGGACTGGAGCCATTTGACAAGTGAAGCCATTTGACATTAGTTCACTCCAGGTTCATCAATTTGAGCCCAATTGCAATCCTGCTTTCATTGCAGCCTATGAAAGGTGCAACCTAAAGAAAGGAGGTGAATCATTGAACGAAAACGGATTCAACCGCCTTATATTTAGTGAGCAAGGACTGTACGTTTCCTCTTTCAAGTTCAACATAAACAATGCAATTTCAATACGAATTTCTTGTCGTCAATCGTTTTCAGATTCTACTTTAAGGTTCAAATTATTTTGACCTCTACACTACCGAATTGACGCCCAATGACAAACATTCGTCTAACATGAACTGTATCAAACACATCAGCCATCTTCCTTGCCCACGCACCACCCCTTCACTCTTCAAATGCTGCAAGCTCTTCTGATGCGACAGCAATGATCTTGCGTCTTCCGTCTTCCGTCTAGATACTCATAAATTATAAAGCAAACATTTCTGACGTAGACACATTCGTGATATGGAGGCCAAGGAAAAAACGAAAAAGCAAATCGTTGTGCCTTCTTACAAAAAAAAAAAAAAAAAAAAAACAAAAGAAAAGAAAAAGATCTTGCAACAACATTAAAGAAATCTCAAGACGATGACGTTCAGGAAGAGATCGGGCGGATGAGGAGAAGGGAGGCTCGGAGCTGCTGTCTGTGGAGCTGTTGTTGTCGATTTTGTTGTTGCAGGGTAATCACTCAGCGCGTTCTGTTCATTTCATAGGAAAGCTGAAACCGGTCTATGAGGTCTTGGATCGGGTTTTCGGACCGTTGCTTTTTTACTCTTTGCAGCCATTTTTTTCTTTCCATCTTTCTTTTCTTCGGGGTTTTCTTTTCTTTCGAATTGTTACCTTCGTTTTTTGCCGGACTGCTTTGCTTACTTTGCTGATCTCTTCTATTGTTCAATTTCTTTTCTTTTATTTGTAGCTATTTTGTTGTGTTGATCAGTTGTGTTATGCACGGTTCAGAGATGGTTTAGATAGTTCGCACTGAATCTGTTTTGCTCCTAGTGCCTTCTACTACTCCTTATAAACTTCTTCATCTTATTTCAGCGTTGTGTGCTACATTCGTTTATTCGTGTTTTTTTTTTTTTGGCATTTCAGTTCATGTGCGGGTATTTTGTTATTTTTAGATACTTGAACTGAGATAATGAAATTGTTTGCGTTGTTGTTTTGAATCGTTTCTTTGGAAGCACATTCAACATATTTTCGATTGCGTTCTGATGACTCAGGGGCATTTGATGGCGAAAATGAGAATGCTGTGATGCGATAGCAAAAATGAATATAGAAAATATGAAATAAATATAAATCAACACGATTCCGTGAATGTATGTAAGCAAAAATCGTTATAAAGATTAAATTACTTATTCAATCAATTTTAATGTTTTAGTGCTTTTTCGTTGCGTTGCATGTATTGAATTGAAATATACCAACAACAAGATTATTATTCTCTTGTTGATGGAGCGATTCATATGATCTCATCCGTTTAACATTTTGAGAGCTACGACTTTCCAGTAATAAAGTTTAAGTTTCCTGTTAATGTTGCTTTCAGTTTCCTTGCTTTCCTATTTATTTTTCGACTGAGATGTTGATATCAAACATGGATTTCAGCCATGATGTTAAAAAGTCTCTTTATAGAATTATCAAATTTGCCCTGGAAATTTGCTGGTGCAGAGGGTGGGTATATCGACCAGGTTACAGGATAGTTTCTGCTTTAATATTACTGGTTTCTTCTGTTTCCTTGGTTTGCTCTGTTTCTTTGTCTGTGTTTTACCAGCAAGGGTTCTTTTAGCCGATAAGAAAGAATGACCAACTACCATTTCAACTGGTGCAACTACGACGACTACGCGTGAGAGTCGCAAATAGGGCTTTTGAGAACTCAACGCTTCTTACCAGTCTTCGAGATATAACCATTTTAGCCAGTGTGCTATCTCACTGCTTTTGGTCCGTGCAAACACGGTGAAGGTTGACAAGTACATGCATTTCTCGATGACCAGCAGTGCCTCAGCTTTAATCATTGAAACCTAACTCTTTTCTACTCATTGTTATTTTAATTAATGCCAATTTGTCGTCCCAGTCCTTTTTCGAAGCAGTTTTCACTAAGTGATTATTTCTAAATTCAGAAAACCAAGATAAAAAAATATAGCGGATATTATTCAAATTTATTCGGCAGTACAGCGAAAACAAACGAGTATTCAACATAAAAGAAAAAAAAAGCATTTTAATTAGCCCAACTCCAACATTCATTCTCCAACTAATTAATTTATTCTCTTCCGCCATAAAACCACATTTGGCTTGTGGAATCCATTACAAGTTGTGCTGTATAGTCACCTGTAGGTCAAGACCACATCAATTCGATATCCTACTCGCTTAACATCGCGCCACGCCAGTTTACCACTTCCAACCCACTCCCTCTCTACACACCTTGTGCTACGCAAGCTGGCAAGTCCTGTACTATAGCAGCTTGCTGTGAGCATATTAAGAGAAAACAGTTAAATCATATGGCATGCTAATTATGACAAACATCATATGGCATGTCTGTACTTGGTCTATGTGAGAGCGGTCAATTTGCATAGTTGCATGAATTTGAGCTCTTTATGTATACGAAACAAGTCTTTGATGTGATATAACCTTACACAAATGGTTTTTTGTTGTAGTTTTAAGAATTCGACGGGAAACTTTGACAACGCTCCATTGAAATTGAAACTTTTGTTAATTCAGACTCGGTGTCAAGCCATCTTTCCTCAGAAGCAACCAAATTTGCAGCGACGAAACTTGAAAGGTCAAAAGTCCGGATAAACGTTGGAGTTTGCGTAGGGATTCAGGCTTACTCTCGTGGTAGTTAAATTGACCGAAGAAGAAATCAACTTAAAGAGATTGGTGTGTATTTCGTCTATTTTTTCAAAGGATTCGTTCTACGATGCATACCGAAAAATGTTCAATTGTTTGAAAATTCATTTTTTTGAAGTTAAATATTTCTTTCGAACGAGTTGAGAGAGAAGATTCGTGTGAAGCAGGGGGACTCCAAGATTTTGGATAAAGCTTTAGTTATAGAAAAATTAAAGGAATCATGCAACGTGAACACAATAGAATTCCCTCCGGAAATTCTTAAAAAGAAGATTTAAAAGAATTAAATTCAGTGAAACCGATTTTTTGTTAGATAATCCTTAAATACTGTATTCGTGTAATCGCGAAGCTTGGAAACTGTATCCAAGATTAACTGAAATCGGCGCATGTTAAAGGATATTATACACGGTTTGACATGCAGCTTCAAAAATGCAAAGCAAAATTATTCCTCCGTCATTTCTCTACTAGAACATAAATGAATTTAACATGACAACCCTCAGCGAAAAATACCTAGTTGATGCTGCGAGTCCCTTTTGTAAGAGCTATTTAATCTCAACGGCATAGTCTACCAGAAACAGTTTATTTCGTAATATATTGCTTACATCATAAATATTGCATTAGGGCAATGGTTGGCTACAGCTTTCGCGCAAAAGACAAAATCATATTGAAACTTGTAGGTTAAAGATTCTTTTTCACTCGCCATATACAACAGATCTTGGCTCATCTTACTATCACTTTTACTAGCTCACGCTTCACTTGCAGTTGATAAAAACCAAGAATTGATTTTGTGAGTTCCTAGACTCAATAATGAGTGGCTCTTTTCTAATAACGTGCGACGAACACACTCAGCGTTCAGCCATATTTCTTGATGTTCAAATCTAGAATTAAGCTTGATATCAACAAAGATATCTAAGGCTAATTAGATGATGTTTAGCATTGAAATCATTCCCAGAATAATTCAATTACACAATACCTTTTTGAGTGGAAAATGGGGCTGTACACAAAAAAATATAATTAATGCCTCTTTCAATGCGGTTGTACGCAAGTGCGTCGATCCAAACGGAATAAAACCAACACCATCTCCTGCGTTAGTCTTTTATCCAAACCCCAGAATAATTCTTTCAAACAATATCCTGCTTTGACATCATTGTCTGCATCTCCACTTCTATGCTCTTCCTTCTACTCGGCACAATGTCCATCTCCCCTAGCCCTTGCTTGAATTCACAATAATATCGGTATACTTTCAACAAATACAAAGAGGTCTATGAACTCATAAAGTATTCTCGATGAACCCCTTTTTGCTTGACAGAATCAACTTGCCTAACGTCCTTCGCGACGTAGTCATCCTCGATGTTGTCGCCAACACTTTATTTGTCGACGGGCGACCCGATTCCTTTTATAGCAAATAACACTGAAACGTTTGCGGCATTTTTTCTTCCTCCTACTTTCTTTCCTTGTCACAGAAACTCAAGAACATGTCCCTGATGGCCAACTCGGTCATCGGGTGGCAGGGAATTCCATGCACAGTGTTAAATCTAATATATGTTGTATTTTGCTTTGCTCGAATTGTTTGTTCGTGCCCTCACAACTTGTTGTTCTTGTTATTCTCCTTGTTTTTATTACTTACGTAATTGTATTTTATATATATCCTTTTCGCTTTCTTCGTTTACAACTACATTTTGAAATTCCTTTTCTTTTTATCGTTCTCACTGTTGAAATTTTCCTTGTCGCCCAAACCATTCCACGGATATAACAGAATGGCAAAGAAAATGGGATTGCTTTTTCATTTAAGGATGTTCTTTATAGTCGATTACAAGGCAAAGTAACGAACAGGCACGATGACGTGCTTATGTAAACGAACAACGTACAAAGGGAGCGGCGATCATAATGTACAAATAAAAGATGACCTTTACCTTGGGTTTATATTCGTTTTACGGCATACCGAGAGAATGTGTCCTTTTATGGTTGTCGGATTTATTCTTGGAAGTTTCCAATTAGATTAGCACTAACGAGAGACGAAGCTGATGGTAGCCATATCGACATTTATTTGAGTATACGAGTATTTGGATACGCTTGATATTCGTCCTTGTTGTTAAGGGTTTTTGTAAAGATTGAATGGCCATCCCAGCGAAATGAAAGAATGTTCGCAAGGACGACTTAGGAGATTGAATTTGTAGCTGAGCGAACGACGTTTAATTTTTTATCAACTTAATTTCTGAATGTGATCGAGCATTTTATTATGGCCGACTTAAGTAGTTGAGGATAGAGATGAAATAGTCCTGTCACATTTTTGAACGATATATTTGGAACTCTGACAACTGTTTGTTACATTCCGCTAATCTCACCTTTTTCCAAGAGCGCAGAGATACGAGGTATTCTTAAACAGAACCATCTTTATGATTGCCTCAAATGTACGAGGTTTCATACGATGGTCCTTCAATACCTGAATCACCTATGAAACCGCTATTATCTTATAGTACATGCGCCCGGAACCCGAGGTTAGCAAGGGTGATGTAACTTATATAGATTTAACACATGGGTATTAGGCAAATTTTAAATCTATTAGCATCAATGGCGTGGCAGCCCAATTGTTTCTTTTGTCTTCAGCAAAGTAGACATTATACAATATCAATGTCAAATTATTTCTTGCCTATAATATAATATATTTCCGGATTTGACTCCCGCTTTAGTTATCGTAACAAGTCATGAAAGGGATGCGTTTTGTAACCAGCAAATGATTTCAGTGATTTCTTTGACTTTTACCAATTTCTAAGCTAAAACGGTAAAAAATCGTCAACACGATCACCGCGGCATCATTAACCATCATTGTACGAAAACAGAAACAAGAAACACGAAACAACTTCTTTTTTACCATGCCGTCAACGATGACTCAACGATTTTCTTTAACAGGTTGAGCCGTTTAAGTTTCGTGAGCCCCTCGCAGCACTTCCCTCGGGCCAGGAGCAAGTGTCTTTGCATTTTCTTACGACTTCTTTTGTATTTGATATGGTCGTGGACTCACTGGCTCCACATTTGTTACTCGTTTCACCTCAAGATGGCCATCATCGTGCTGTTGCTTTTACTGCTGATACATTGCTCCAACAGCTCCAGCTTTTGATGCAATCTTAAGACTTGCAGTATATTTCGTATTTCGCCTGCTATCGAATAATTCACTAAACCACAATAAAACCAAACCTCTCGAGCTGGTAAACCTGTTTCTAGGTGAGTTGCTCTTCGAGTCAAGGATAGAAAAATTAAAGTGGTTTTCATATTATGGTGCATAAACCTTTTGCTCCGCTTTGTTTCTTGCCTTTCTTGTACTTGTGTTAACTTTTATTTGTGTTTATTTCTTTTGCTCGTGCTTCTAAAACGATTCTTTTAAAGTTTTTTTTGTATTAGTTACTCTTCGCTCCGTGAATATGTACCGTCTAAAGCCAGTATAAGTTGGTAAAGTTGGAGAATTGGGGGTTCAGGAAATGGCAAGAAATGTTACATTGTGCTGATGACGAAGAGTACGAGGACGATGGTATCGATAGTTATGGTCATTAAGGGATGGGCAAACATTATGGGCAAACTGAATTTATTCCTGTTGTTTTGCGTTTCACTCCAGAGTAATGAACTAGCATGCGTCGTTGGCTTCCCCTTCAACCTTTATTGGAATTGAGTTGCAAAAAGTCCTACCTACTTTTAATATATTATTAGAAAATCCGATGACTTTTATTGCATTCATAAGTTTGAATGATAAGTTTTATTAGAATGCAAAGATCAGAACTATATTTCACTAGATTGCCCCAAAAGACAACCGTCACTGCTATCAGTGAAGAATGCACTTCGGTCTCACTATGGATGGAAATGTTCCAACGTCTAAGTTTTCGGGATATACTGCCTGTAATCTTAATTGGAGGGAAATAGGAATAAGGAAATGAAAATTAAGTTTTTATGCTAGGAATTTTCTACTCACCCTAGTATTATTGACCCGACGTAGAGATTCTTCGAAATGTTGCGATACCGCCTGTTCTACATTCGGGCACTGCTCCTTTTCACGCCGTTCACGATCCCGTTCCTGTGCCGCAACTACCGCCGCCTGATGTTTAACATGTTGCTGATGATGTTGAATGGCTACTGCAGCAGCTTGTTGAGCATGATGATGCTGTTGTTGCTGCTGTTGCTGTTGTTGTTGCACCTGCTGCTGCTGCTGCTGCTGATGACGTTCACGATCCAGCCTATCGCGCTCCATTCGCTCTCTTTCTAACCGTTCGCGTTCCATATCTTTGTGCCTTTCCATTTCGCGAAACTCCCGCCGATCCCTGGAACAACCAAGAATACCAAAATTATCAGCTATTTTCTATATCAAATAACAAAGAAACAAATTTCTAATTATATTACTGCAAACATAACATATGAACATATGTCCGTGAAAATACGTTCAACCCCCAGCATCTCTTCGTGCATCCTTAAAATCTACTTTGAAACTCACAAACCAAAATTAACACACTGTCAACCACTTCGTGGGCATATTTGATTTTAATGATTTACTTCAACCGACTGAACTCTTTAACTCGAGGTAATTTCGGAGAGGAGGAGAATCAAGCAAATATTTTCGATCCTTAGATAAATTTTTCATCGGCGCAGGTTTAATCACTATACAATTATATTAAGGTATTATGGATCAGCAGACCGCGAACACAAAACCGATCCTGCACTCATCAAAAAAGGTTTTTCATCCAGAATAGAGTAAAGTTGCAACATTAAATCAGAGTCCACACACGAAAGCTCAGCAGCACAGAGCACATCAATCGACCAATATGTGTGCATACTTGTCTAATATCTATTCAATTTGCCACTACCCAACTCTCCAATATTTCTGACTACCTAAGTAGCCTACAACACAACAAATCGGGGAAGCCTACCTCAAAAACTTCACAGGATCAAAACATTAAGTCCACACATCCGTGCTTGAACATACACTTGGAACTTTGCAGTCATGTTATCCGTTCCACTTGTAAGTTTCCGACACCCTCTCTCATGCGAAACATTTCCTGGAAGGGAGGGAAGTAGAGAAAAGAAGTGAGAAAGAAGTCGCAAGGATATAAAGGTCGCAAAATTTACTTCTGCTTTTGATCGAGGACAAGTGGGCCGCAGAAGGCAGCACAGTAGCATGGGATGGTTTTGATGACTGAAAACTTTTCTCTAGAAGACTCCACACACATTTGCTACGACTCGTTACCCGACTCTACGTACATTACTTTCAAGGATTTTCAACAAGTCTGGTCTACTTGAACGCTTTTAAATATTTGATGCCTCGGAAGATAATCCTATTTACATTGTAAACGTTCAAACTTGATGAAAGTTGAGAGACGGAATGCAAATCCGTGCCAATATGACACAACCGTTACCTCATTCATTTTCTAGACTATATCAAAGCCAACCCCCAGAGAAACTTTGCACGGGCAACTTTCGAGGGAGCGAATAATTGCAGTTGGATGAAGGTTTAACATTTTATTCGTTTTCTACATAGTAGAGGCGACCTTGGACCTATGGTGGTTGGTCAGATGGCAACTTTTTCACATAACCTCATCCTCTCGCCATATCTACGTTATGTTACGCTTCATGTCCTCACTATGGCCGCCAAGGAACTGATTGTTTGCTGAAGTTAAAGTTGCGTTTTTGACAGCCACAGCAACAACAACCGAACACTAACAGGCAAGTCGTAAAAACAGACGAAAAACTTTTAATAAAAGTTTATTAGTAACTTTCAACTGCTTTGCAATTTATGACTTTGTTTAAGGGTGGGTTTTAATGCGGTTTGGAGAGATGGATGAAAGCGAGAGAGGAACTGAAAAATGTTTTAAATTGTAGCACTCATGCGCTTTGAAAAATTCGTTCAAACCAAACAAACAATTCGCTTTCTTTGATAAGAATTGTCTAGACGAAGGTATGGAAAAAAACGTTTGCAGGACATTTAGTACACAAACACTATTTCCACACCGAGAAAGAGGGATGGTTTTATGGTCTCTTTGATGACGTAATTTCGGAAAAAATTTAATTGAGATAAGTTTGTTCAGTGCAACAGAGTGAGTACATATTTAGGGAAGGGTTCCTAAGGTAATACTTAGTCCTTTTTGACGAATGGTAGGTACAGTGCAAGCCAAAAGGGGTCGTTTGAATGAGGGAAGATTAGAAAGGACTAGACTAGTTAGTAAGAAACAATTATGTGCATTTTGTATTGGATTTTGCTAAACATCAACAATAAAAGCAAATTTAGGCCACAATATCTCTGAACAGGACCGTGAACTTATTCACTGGTTATTTGTTTAGGACTGTCTGCAAATCTTTTAGAGCGGAGAATGGAAGACTACTTCGGAGGTCGTAAGCTGACAGGAGAGTGATGACGGAAAATTAATGTTCTAGCTGGGCATGCATAGGATTTCATGCTTGGCTCTGACATCCGTTACGTATGTTGAGCCTTTGAACCCGCATTATGTAGACAAAATAAGGTTGATCGGATATGCAAACGCTTCAAAAAACTAAAACTAAAACTATTCCCACCTACATTGGAGATATGATCGTCGACCCAGAGGAACAATAAAAAAGGTTGATGGTTTAATTGAAGGTTTGTTATTTCACCAGCAATATTGGTAACCGCCATAGCAGTACCCATCGTGATCCTTGCTGAAAAAGGAAGACGATCCACGCGCGCAGCGTGAAGAGGACAGAGGAACCGGCTCACGAGAATAGAGGACTCTTCCTTTGTCACTTGAAGGGTAGATGAACAAAACGCAAGGCACAAGGGCTGCAAGCAATCTCTTGATAGTTTAGTAGATAAGATGCTAGGATCAAAGGCAAAACTTAACTGTGTGTAACGATACACACGGGCGCTTTTTCTCACGAAGAGATTTCGTCGCATTTTCAGTGGTTTTTTGTGCAAAGGAATACTATTTCAGGTTAAATGTTGTCTCCACCCTCTCCAACTTTTCCAATGGTAGGAACTGAAGGCGACATCCGACGAGAAATAACAGATCTAATCCAACCAAAGTCATATATCGTACGAGGTGTCTAATTGGTAGTTTAGTAGCTCTGTGCTGCTGAGAGACTGAACACTAGGACTATTTATTTATATAGATTGATAACGTACATTTATTCTTTAATCAATCGTTCGAGTTGAAACAGAAAAAGTAATGATTTATACTAATTAATTTAGGTCTCGTACAAAGAAATGTTTCGAAAATATAATGTTATGTCGTGAAAAGATGCTTTAAACCCTTGAAAAAAATATGAGAATGTCTCAGGTTCGTTGCATTCTAATGACGCTAATTTCAAATGCTTGTAAAGAACAATTCGTTTAGCATAATAACCAATTCGATTAACTAAAAAATTTTCGATGAGGCAATTTATCAAACAGTGAACAAGGAACGTCTGCTCCAGACAGCACAAAACATTGTACGTGTCATATTCAATAAGGATACGAATGCTGGGTGCTTTGAATCACAAAGACGGCAGTACTTTTTCTCTAGTGCTAAATAATGCCCTTCTAAACGTCCCGGAGTGTTTATAAGTCGCGTAGAAAAGAGAAGGATTCATTGGCTCTAGCAAGCGGTAGGAGACAGTTAGAAGATTTTAAATAGGGAAGCTGCAAAAAGACCATTTTTTAAAATTTGCAATATCAAATCATTTTCATACTGATTGAACGCAGATACGGGTTGCGAAAACAGTTTTGTGGCAAAAGCGTTCGAAAAACTCATTTCCACTAGCAAAATTTCGCAATAAATTGCAGATACAAATCTTCGACAAAGATTTCCACTTACATCATCAGATAACTCGCGAAAACTCAATCAAACCCTCCCCATAACCTCTTAAACCTATTAAAAAAAGTTTTATCTTTATCTCGCGGAAAATATACATAATAATGGCAACGACCTTGTGTCAAAACAAATTCTTGTGTGACAACAAACTTATTGATTGTATGCCATCCTTTCAACTAGAAATGCGAAACGCGCTGCTCTTCCCGCCGCCATACCAACTGCCATAAGCACCTCGGTCTCGTCAAAGGCACTTAACAAGATCAACGGAACAAGCGCGGAAGAGGGGGATGGAAAGAGAAACAATTGCTAGTACTTGGGTGTAATTCCTGCGTGCAGATAATGTATGCACTTGCAGGTCTACTAGAGTATGTAACATATGCAAGTACGACCGTAGAGTAAATATTGGAAGGTACTCGTAGTTTATTTGAAACATATAAATCGAAGTGTAGCATTTAAAATGTTTTTGTGGGGTGGCCTTAGTCACGGTTCGATGTAGGGACCAGGCTGCGATAAGTCAGCCTAAGACATGTCATGCCACGCTGCTCACACACATTGGATTTCCATTGACCCCAATCCGGTTCGTTTACATTATTTGTGACTGCGTTCTCTTGCTTTGCCCGCTTTTAAGCATAAGTAGATTTATCTTGAAAAGCAGTATAAGACTGAAGCAACAACAACAAAGAACACTTAATAATAAATAACAACAAAACTAAGCCCCAGGCATTCAACGAGAGTACACATAGTACAATAAAATACATTTACCTTCATACATCTACAGTGCATTGACAAGCTCTGCAAACGCGAGGCTCACATGTGAACGCGAGGCTCATATATGAGCGCGCACTCATGTTCCTGCCTGACCCGGTGAATTGGCAGAAATGCAAAGTAGATACTCTTGGGTATCTTGTATCTTTTCAGAACATGCATGGATATTTTAAATTGAAACGCTGCGCTAGATTTGTGTGCAGGCGAATTTAAACATTTCAGATTCAAACAACGACGACGCGTTCGTTGATTTTATTATTTTTTCGTACTTTTTTCGAACGTTTCAATAACAGTAGCAAGCCTGGTCAACGATTTTTCTCCATCTACCGGCATCCGTATTATTTTATTGAATACAAAAATGGCATTGTACTTTGCAGCGTATTGTGTATCTCAGCATATGCCTAGGGACATTGTAATGTTTAGGGGAGATAATAACTCAACCTTTCCTGAATTTTAGATTAAATAGTGTGCAGAACTGCATAGAGCAGTTGAGTTAATGGACAGTCATATGTAGTTCGGTTGTTCATCGAAACTAGCAAGGAATCGCTGTCGAATCTGACGAGAGCGCCGAAAATGACTGTATGATGACACAATGAAAAAATCACTCTAACTATAAAGAAATGAAAGTTTTTCGAGTTGTTTAAGCTGAAACAACTTTTTAACATATATTGTGTTTTATTGATTTCTAATTGAGAAAATGTCGCGTTGAGAGCGAATCTATATATATATGTGTCTATCAAATACAGTGATTGGACAATGGAAAATCAATCCAATCTACTGCTGTCCGACGTATTTACGCTTGAAGTATTTTTATTTCCTTGTCATATAACATCAAATCAACTTGGTAATCAGCAGCTTCTTAACACTGAGTACAAAAAGAATAGAAAATGGGTAATGTATCGTTTTTGCAAATCGTCAACAGGACCTAGACAATATCTGCGTTTTTCGCTGCGCAGACGCGAACTCCGAAGGCTTCTTGATTTCTTCAAGTGAAGATTTGAAATCAAAAATTGGAGTTTCTTGTGAAAATGAAGAAGAAATTTAGCCGAACTTTTAATTGTTCGTACTTGTATTTGTGAATGAATTATGAACTTCGTACCAGCCCAGATAATGTCGACCATGGCATTTCCTTTTATGCAGGTTTGTTATAAAACAATGATCAATGATTTTAGACCAAACAAGTTCAGTCTTTAAAAGACTTGGATTTTTCCGAGAAATAGCGTCTATAGTTATATCAATTTTCCGTCGAAAAATTCCGCAGAAAAGATTCGGCCTCACGACAGGCTTCTGAGTCCAGAGGCAAATTTTAGGTCTTTGGACGCCCGTTTTGGCAAAAATTTTCTTGCAGAAGTACAAGACAATCAATCATTGCCCTTTTCTAGCTCTTCCTCATATTGTATTTCAAATCAAGGAAGCTGTCTAAATAGTTTGCATTGCTCGTGACTGTTTACTTTTCTCGAGCTGTCTCGGGCCGATCAAAGAGATGGAGACTGATGTTTCCTAATAAACGAGGCCAATCGTATCTACAAAAGTAATGCTCGGATTATGCATTGGGTGGTTCCACATAGTGGAACATTTCCAATAGGAGCATGGTAAAACAAGGCTTTGCCTGTAGCCCAAGGTCTTAGACTTCTTAGGCTTACAATCGGGACACAAACTAGAAAATATATGATTAAATCCGCAAACAAAACCACAGTTATCTTGACATCAATCACTCCATCTTTCACTTCTTATATAGCTAACGAGCCCTCTGGAACCCATTTTACACTTATTAACAATGAAGACACCATCATGAAAAAACAACCCCTAACACATCCCTCCCACCCACTCGTTCGTCTGATATCTCAATACATTTATTATTAAATTAAATCATTTCTGCATTTAAATGTCCTCAATATGACGCTGTTTTGCATATTTGTATTCAATTTATTGCCTTGGCTTCTGCCATAAAAAACCGTCGTAAACATTTAATTCTTCTCATTTCTCTAATATGTGTATTGCTTGAAATTATATTCTTGCACGAACCAGTTTCGTATTCGATGTTTTTTGCTTGCTATTTCTTGCAAAAGAAAAAAACGAACAAAATACGATATATCTAGTCTCTGTCAACTATGAACAGAAAGAAATATTTTTCTTGGAAACTGTCAACATTGTCATTTAGCAGAATTCTCATATGAATGTATGCTACATATGTACACCGTCGAAATGTGCGAGCCATATGTGTTAATGTGACTATCGCGAAAAAAGCGCAAAAGATACAAAAGCTTTCGAGATAACTATATACTATAGATAAAACTTTTAGATAAGGCAAGCAAACAGTAACTAGACGTTATAGTTATACATGCCAATGCACACACGTCCACACATGACGTGAAAACCAACTTAGAGTCGCCTCGAATTGAAATGTGTCGTAATATTTTGTTTATTGCTCGTATTTGACCGTGTTTTGAATTATAGTGATGACTTAAATATGTTAGTGGGAGTGGAAATTTAATGTGATATATTGTAGACTAAATGTAATTTCGGTGAAGCAGCTAATCGGCATTGTAGCATTCACGGAATGCGAATAGGGCATAATTTTGAATGCATAAAGTGCCTATTTTGATGTGAGTCTTTAGAAAATGGATATCACGCATATAACGATTATTGTTCTTCCCGATGTGATGAAAATGATTTCCTCGCGAACTGGTTCAGAGGTTATTTTCCTAACCGCCCAATTGAATAGAATCTCTCAGACAAAGACATCATTGTTAGATACACTGAATGTCTTATATAATGCTCGCAAATGTAGATAACTAGCCTACATCCTCCCAATTCCACAACCATTTAAACTCCAATGCAATTTAAAAAATTTATGTTTGATTTTTCTTCTGATCAAACTTCGTCCAATAAACAAAATTCGTTTCCGTATTATCGTCTCGCTTTCAAATTTGGACCAACATCGTTGATGATTTTCTCGAATTGAAAATGTTCTTCGGAGGAATCTTGATCGAATATAGAACACATTTCTTATCAGTGTAAATAGCAACAATGTTTACATTTGCATAAACGACCTGATAACATTTAACCGCCTCCGCATATCGAATGAAACCAACATATTTTCTGTGTGTTCCCACTGATAAGAGAAAAAGTCTTAAAAGCAATTCATTGAAAGGGAATTCTAAGCAATCGCGTCCCACCTGTCAGCGACAATGTGATACCATTCGTCTTCTTCACATCTTGGTTACAAGATAGGTCAGTTTTAATTAACAACAAATAGAAAAAATCTATTTCATAAGCTGACAAATTACTGATTGGATTCCTCAACGAACAATTTTCTTTCTTCGTTTCTTTAGAAAAATGTTTTTCAAGTTGCCCGGTTCAAGGCTAACGATTATCAGGACCAATAGGGATACAGAAGTGATTTTGCCATTTTTCGATTGAGCAGAAAACGACCGAATCTGGCATCGCTGAGCGAACTCCAAAATTGGATCGCATTTGCGACTGTTGAACCGTTTTTGCAGACACAATCACCACACTTTCGATGACGTGCACTGCTCTTAAATTGGACGAGATTCAGATATCATCGATTCAGGACTCGAATTGATTCGTAGCGTGTTCGGAAGTCGGGCATCATCCACTACGGTCTGCTTCCGCCGGGCATATTCACCACCGAGAATCTCTACCGACTCCCATGAAATTGTGGCCAGCAATAATGAGAAGATGCCGCCGCGCCAATTTGAGGAATGATACGAGACCTCCTGATGCTTTCGATAATTTAAAATCTTATCAGGAAACGCTGAAATGGGAAGTTCTGTCCACACCGCCATATTACCCAGAGATAGCTCCCTTTGAATCTACTTTTTCCAGTTCATGGCGAATTGGTGGTGCATACAGCAGCGCGGAAAATACCAAAGCATCAATAGTTGAATTAATTGAATCTTTAAATCTGAAACAAATAATTTTTTCGAGGTGGTGTTTGTGCTTTACCAGAAACATGACAAAAGCTGTGCAAACATCAAATGTTGCAAAAACCGACAAGAATCGATTCCAAACCCAACACACGAATATTTACATGCCATCGTAAAATAAAAACGGAAAACATCGTGAAGGTACTTGGGGGAAAAAAGGGACAAGCAAGTTTTTCTCTTTACATTGGGGGTTTTGTTTGTTCTAAGGTACAGTTCCACGACAAAATTCAAACGCATACAAGTTTCATAACGTCTCACTACCATTAAATCGTTAGAGCACAACGAAATGTATCCTTGATATGAGAACATCAAAATCACGCAGCGAAATGAGATGCCAAACAAAGTATACTTTATATACGCTCATCCTTAGCGCTCAGCCTATTTGTTGAAGCAATCCTGCTACTCTCCTTTGTAATATCCTGTCCTTCAACTCCTTCGTCCCATTGAAATAGCAGGATTTTTCGTATGATGACGTATGCATCGGATGTATACACTGTAGCTTACTGGGCTCCCTAAGATTGGCCACCTGAAGGGAAGCGTGGAAAATAGAGGGAAGTCCTGTTGCTGTTTGTTCAATTTAGCATTTCTGATCATTTAGGAAGCCGTCTCGTCCATTATTTAAATACTGAAAGGCAGCAATTCAACTCATTTTTGTACTCATTCCCGGTGTTATAAAATTATGTTTTCTAAATATTTTCTATCTTGCATGAGTCGCAAGAAATTTCAAATACAGTACAGACTTATTCGAATTAAAGCCGGGTAGCCGAATTATATTCCAATATTATTACTGACGGCGCGACAGCCCATATCGAGGATTGAGCTTTAAAAGGAGTTGAATCCCATTCACTCGATCCTATGACATATTCATCGGTAGGTGACGGATCTAACAAGGGTTGTTTGTCGGCTTTTAATGAATTTTCCCACCATTTTATTGGTTATTCTACTGGGCATCACTACAGGAGACCAGTTAACGGGCAGCTAAACAGACTTTCTGTCCTAGGATTTCCCAAAACACACTTTTTCTTAAAATTTCATTAAAACAATCAATCAATATTCCAATTTAATTTGTTCTCGACTGCCAACATGCCATCTCTAATCACCTCACCCAAATAGCATTTATCTCCTCCACAGTATCCATTCAAATCGATTGATTTCGAACAACATAATCGACTCGAAGCCAGTCCTTTGGTTTCCATCGCAGCAACTACATTCCTTCGTTTCGTGATCGCTACGTCCAAACATATGAGTGGTACATAAGGCGAGCAACTCTTTCATGTTAGGGATTAATTATAGCGTAGAAATTATACCAATGCAGAGAATCGAGCACTCACTTTTTCTGCTGCTGCATACTCCACTACACTTGTACAGATTCATGCTGCCATACTTGAACACCCCCAGAACCCCGCGATTCCTTACACTCATTTCCTACCAGTCAATTCTCACGAACGAACAACAAATGTTTTTAGTTGCGCCTTCACCAATTTCCTTCCATTTCACTTTGTTGTTGGTTGGCATGGCGTGAGATATTTTTAGAAGTCAAGGCAAGTAAATCCGAAAATAACTTAACCCAGAGTTGCAGGAAACCACACAAAACTCGACAAACGCGAGAGGACGCTGGAGGAATCAACAGAAGGGGTGAGAAATTGCGGGACGAGCCCGAAGGCGTCGAGGTAAGAAATGAAAACACCATCGGGCAATAAGAAATGGGAATTTATGGTTGGTTCGTGTAGCACGGAAATTTATTCGATGTTAAAGCATGTTCAATTTTGTTGTAGTTGTTGAGCTTTTTCCATTTCACGCAGCACAGCTTCACCCGCCCCCCTCCATAGGCAAGCACAAACAAATAAACAAGACGAAATGTAGAATTTTGCCGTACTCCACCAGGACCCTCGTCTGAAATGTGACTATAGAATCAATAATTTCCGAGATAATTTGTGATGAATGAAATCCTAGAACTAAACTGACAAGTACGTAGATCTCACTTTGTGGTGGAGGTCATGTCACACGCTTCAACAATATCTAAATATACATCCAAATATGTAAGAGAAATGGAAAGGGGGACTGCGAGTTACAAGGGCAACGAGGGCGACGAAGTCAACGACACGGCATGCGACGAAATCTAAGCCTCAGCCAGAGGACAATGGTGATATGATAAATTTAGCGACGTAAATCCACCTCATGCATTGAACGGAATGGAAATTGGATGGAAGCACGCAGAAAAGGACGCGCATTCGAGTGGAGCAGATGCCGGAGAATTGGACGAGGTGATAATTACGT
This sequence comes from Stratiomys singularior, assembly GCA_954870665.1. Taxonomy (NCBI): domain Eukaryota; kingdom Metazoa; phylum Arthropoda; class Insecta; order Diptera; family Stratiomyidae; genus Stratiomys; species Stratiomys singularior. The sequence goes on along the minus strand of OX940881.1, from coordinate 1,643,945 downwards.
TCGCAGGGTAAGCAGTTGCTGCCATGGAAAAGGATAAATGATCTATGTATGTCATCTATGTGAAACACGATAAGGCCACGTCAATATTATTCGGCAAGTGGAATTAATTCTATCCCTGAATTGAAACTTGGCAGCCTTCTCTGACGTAAGAGTTTTTGTTTTGTTCTGAAAGATGAAGCAGTGCAAAATTTTTTTCCACGTTTGACAACCAAACCCCGCACGTCAAAAGCATTTAACATTTTTTTCAATTAAAAGTCAGTGATACAATAATGTAGAGTTTTGAGAGCAAAACAGGCGTTTTGACGTCATCGTTTGTAATCAAGTGACACATGATTATGAACGGACGTGGTTAAACCAATCCCTCATGAAGGCTACAAATTCTTTTGAAGCCTGTTTGCAACAATCTTTCTTTTTATTTTGATTTCATGACACGTTGTTCAGACTTAAATGGCAGCGGTTCAAAATTCATACGGGTGTAGTACTGGTGACATATAAAACAAAGAGAGCATAATGGAGTCCCGGTCTCGAGTTTCCCGCGTTGAAATTTGTGTGACGCTTTTAATACTCTTTTTTCCCGAGCGCAGAATGAATCGAAATTTACGAAATTCCGATTCTCAAAACGAAATCAAAAAGTGCAAAAATTCAATCCTGTCCCGTGTGCAAATGCTTGATTTGGGTCTGAGTATCAAACCTACAACTGGCGATAGAATAAAACTCATTTATCTGAAGCTACCCGGTTTCGTTTGCCAATAAAAAGTCCTTCACAAACAACGTCGACATAAACATTTAGATACAACACGCGACCATCAAATATATTTACTTATTTCAAGTGGAATTCATCAAGAATTTTCTCACGCAATGTTAACAGCGCGAAATAAACACCAGATCAAGAATTTAATTACAACCTTGGATTATTTACTTATTTTTGAATATTTTCTCTGAAACTTTTACAACATAGGACGGCCACACGGACAGCAACAAAGCTAACAACTCACTTTTTCATCCATATTAAAAAATCTTAGTCAGCGCCAATCTCGTCGTCATCAGTATCACAACAGCACATTAAAACCCACACATGAAATACATTTACATACAATTGGCAAAAAATGGAGCCAACTTCAACCGTGACTAACGCGGAAGGGGAAGGAGAAAAACACAGAAGGGAAATGAAATTATTTTCCACATACATTATTTTTCTTAAGAATTTAGTGCTCTGCTATTCTGCACTTCTCTTTTTCAATCTGATTTTTCCTTGCAATAGTTCAAGAAAACAAAAAAGGAAAACAGAATAAAATGGTGTGTACATGTGAACATTTTTTGTCTGCCGTCTTTACTTCCTTCTTGAAAAATATTTTCAGGAAAGTTTATGATTTTTCAACAAGAATCTAAATTTAAATGATGCTGGCATCGCTCCTAGAAAGACTATTTTAATCCTGTACGTGCCACACATATGATTTTCACCTGTCCACATGCACAACTTGTTCATGTTCGTATGTAGAATTGTATCTCATGGGTTTTTGTGAACAAATCCGAAATTTTCCAAACGACCACATGGCCTGTGATGACTTACAGGTTTAGATTCGGATAGGATTCAGTTCACGCAGAAGCAAAAAAGACGATTCGGTTCGCAGTGAAGGCGATGCACGTTGCCACATGGCGGTCGCTCTTAAACTGCTTCGTTTCGTTTTTATCCGTGACGAAGTGTTGAGCTCATATGAAAAAGATTTAAATTTTATTTTGAATGCTATCCTACAGCGAGTCCCCTTTGATTCCAACTGGCAATTCAATTCGAGCCGCAATGTCTAGCGACGTGTCCTTCTTGGTATGCCTAGGGCAAATATCTGCCGTAGACGAACAAAGATGGGGCGAGCTAATTTAATTAGTTAATAATAATTGAATGCAATTCACACTATGCAATTTTTTGTTACCAGCAAATGGCTAATTCAGCGAATTGTAATTCGCAAATAGTTGTTGGACCAATGTGTGGTGACTTTTCTAAATCAAAAGAGGGATAAAAAGCGAAAGCAATCCACTAGAGGTATCGTTTCTTTTCAAAAGTTAAATGTGTTTCGAAGCATAAAAATCATTAGCATCGAGGATGGATAAGCGCAGAAATAACTGCCAAAAATTTGCTTTGTAAAACAGGAGAGGCGTGCGACCCTTCACGAAGTCCAATTTCAGTTGGCCACCAGTCTTAGAAAACTTTACCGATTTTGATATGAAATATTCTGCCCTCCAGAAACCGAGGAAAGGAAATCGTGAAGGTGAATTGCAATCGCAGCTTTAGGTTCGTTCAAATTTTGGGAATATCAACATTTCGGCCCCTGTTTGCCTGAGCTAATCCTTGATGACGACCTTATTTACACCCTGTTATCTGTCAGAGTGAAAATCGAATGATTAATATTTTCGGGTCCGCAGAATACCACAAACGTCAACTATGTAGAATATCTGTTCGTGTGAAAAACTGACGAATAACGCTGCTATGATATACTCATTTAGAGTATATCATAGCAGTATTAGCATTTTTGTTAGACACCGAGCGAGCAAGAAATCATTAAGTAAACCAAGAATTCCCTCCTGCCATGAAAATAATGAAAACCTGATACGTTTCATACAACCAGTGGGTAGATGACAGAATTAGCAATTCGGCTGCGTCGTCCTTTTTCTCTTATTCCATAGCCAATTTTATAACTAAGCTTCTTAGATTGACTTTCAAGAATTCAAACGAAAAATCATTTACCCATTACATTTCACTTATCTTTGCATTTCCAACCGCCCACCCAACCCAAACATCATCTTATTCATATTCCAGGCACGTAAAATGTCAAAGCTCATAATTTTCCCCGTGCAAGCATGCTACCTTCATTTCAAAAAGGAGAACTTACATCCTTCCCTTCTTCAGTCAACTAGATCAAATCCATCTTTATTCTCTCTACTTTTCATGCAAATCTCGACAATTTTCGTCGATATTTTCACATTTTCATGATATTTTTCCTTCACTGTCATCTGTTACATTTGCAGACGCTACACACGCAACGTGTATCAGAAATTTTGTTTTTCGTTCTTTTATCTTGACTCGAGGAAACATAAAATCGTTCCTTCTACCCTCGCTGGGAAACTGACGTACTGTTTGTTGTGGGTTATTAAATTGAAGTCAAGGTGAAGTTGAATCGCAAATACGTACCCATACAACGTTAAGAGAGAAATATAGAAAGACCTGTTAGGTGTGTTAACTTTTTCATTGCGATTTTAACGGTGTTCCTCTTCCTAAAGAGGAAGAAGGAAAATGTTTTATTTACCTTAGACGACTTGTGATGTCCTGTGGGACAACTTTCACAAAGGCAGAAAAATGTCTTGTCCTCTATTTACCAGCCTGCCCTACACAAATCAACTTCTCGAGTTTTCTTCTATCTTTTCGAATGTTTCTTTGACTGATGACCATTTCGTGATGAATGCTTATTTCTTGTTTTACGCTACTGTAAGGTTTATAGAAGCGTTTAGAAGAAGAATCATATAGGTATGTTGCGAGTAATTCAGAAACTGATTAGGCGAGTCAATGAAGTGGAACGTTTCGGCCTCGCAGCGGTTCAAACAGAAACAGGGCATAAAAAACTAACTGGAACCTAACCTATTCACAACTCGGACCCTTGCTTCCTGTCCAACCTCTTACTAGAATTTATGTTATGACCGATATAACTAGTGTATGTCACTCAAGTCAGGAGAGTTGTTTCTGTTCGATTTTATTTTATCTTGGAAGAGATACAGACGCTCATGCACAGGACGTAGTTGACATAATATTTGTGTTTAACACCTCCTTCTGTCACCGTGCTCCTGACTACACAAAGGAAAAAAAGCCGTTTATGTTTGTTATTTCGGCAGCTGAGTGGAGCATGAACATCATTACATTTGAGCGAAAGCAATCAACAAATGCCCTATTCAACTTGGTTTCGAAGCCTTTCGAAACCCAAAACATCTAAGTACCGTCTTAAAATTCTACACGCCTCTCGCACGCCTATCCCGAAAAACGTCTTCCGCAATACAAAAGGCAACCGCGTTTTGCCATTTGCCCGTTTCTCACAGTTTCAAGCAAGGCAAGAAAGAATCACAAATCATCTAATTAAGGCATAATGATGTATGATATCACAATCAAACCTACCAAAATAGTGCTGTAAGATAGCAATAGAATTGTCTTCGAATTTTCGCCACCACACTTGAAAATCGCCAAAAATCTAAGAATTTTGTGATGATCTCTGTCCATTCGCCAGAAAAAATTTCCTGGTTTATGTAATAAATCTCCTAGCTACGGTTATGTCATTTAGAAATGACGATCTACCTACCCTTGAATGGCAAACCCAAATCATTCATGTAATATTTATAGATGTGCCCGTCCCATCGTCCAAATCATTTGCAACGAATCTTCCTGGTTGAAGTTCGTTAAACGAAAACTTTTCCGGGTTAAACGAAATTTCCTCCTCACTAAATTAAATATCGGGAATTACCCTATCCTAGAAACCATCAAAACCGGCAGATATTTCCAAGAATATGCCAAAATAATGCCTTTATCATCCATCCCTAGGTGAAATATGACTTTCATTCTTATCTATACTATTACAGCTATCATTCTTTCCTTGCAAATTAACGATTTTCAACTTTTCCAATGTTAAGAGAATATCAAAGATTTCATTTTTGACATTTTTGGCTTTTCACCGAGGTCAATCACAAAAGGCCGTCATAGTTGCTCGGAACGTGTCACATGGACGAAGAAGAATTACAGATGTGTCAACTGCACAAAAATTGTTTGCAAAATTCAAAAGTGGCGATTTTAGCTCTATTATCACGTTTACCAAAGCGGAAAGACCTTCAGAATCAGGCAAGAAGCGCCTTACGGAAGTCGTAAGTGTGAAAAAAGACGTACACCAAACTAGCCATGAATTTGCGAAGCAAATCAACTATGAACAAGCAAATCAGATCATTCATTTCATGGACTTTGTCCATGAATTTTAAGCCTCGATGCTTCTCCGAAATTACGAAAACGACAAGGAAGATCGTATTCGAGTCACGTTATCAAGTTTCGCCCGCAACTATCGAACTATGCCGCGAATCGATGCGGTAGATAAGAAATCTTGCTTATACATGGATATCAAGCACAGGACGTGGTACGTGGCTCCAGTCAAACAGTACCTCCACCACCCAAAAAAAGACTATGATCTGCACTTGTTGGGCTGGTAAGGTATGTTGCATTGGAAATGCTGCAAGCGATCGTCACGATCAGCGAGTTTTCCCAACTTTCCATCATCTTCTCTTCTTCTTTTGCATTCGATCCCGTCCAGAACATTTACATAATGGCCGTTTGGCTCACGACGATTTTGTCTAGACGGATTGGTGTATGCAAAACTTCTTTTTGATGTGCAATTACGCGGACCCATGCATAGCAAACACCAAGTTTTATTAAACATTGTTAATCGTTAATCATTGCCTTTCATATCTCCAATTCATAGCTCATATGCAATTATGAAAATCCACATGTCACCAACATGCAACGAATTTTGACTTGATTCTTCATTTCTTTCTTGACGAACCAACACAGTTGAGCTAATCGATAGCGATTCCTTGATTGTCGGAACGACCACGTTCGTAGCTTCGAACTGAACGAAGCGACGAGCAACAGCACAGCACACCCGCCAAATTGGCGAAAATTGGAAAACCAAACTAAACGCGGCCACGACTCTAGTGCCCATTTGGCAATAAGAGCGCAGAAGAGCAACATTTCAAGTGGACGCAACCAGCATAGCAATTGCAACGAAATTATCCAACAAAGTAATAAAGCACTTCAAGGCAGCAACGAGAAGAAAATACGCACCAAACCGAGTCAGGGACGTGATATTTCATTCTACGCTGACACTCATCGTTGTGACGGTATCCATTCAAGAGACGTCAAATTATTCCGCCTGCGCCCGCCTCCTGCCCTTCGCCTTGAACTGCTCCTTGGCACTACACTCCCCGCGCGACTTTCCTTCCGCAGTTTCCAACACCGATTCGCTCCAAAACACTTCACTTGCAGCCACTACGATTTCTACTCGCTGGTAACGATGCACCGTGCACTCACTCCACACTCGATTACGTTTCAATACTTTGTTTCCGTTACCCCACTCTACTCGGCGTTATTTCACACTAAATTCCGCAACAAATGGCCGAAGTGCAGCCTCCAATTCGCGGTATATTCCTTAGAAGACGCTTTAAGAAAATTTGCCTCGTTTCGCAACTCAACTTCACTGCAATCACTTCACCAAAACTGACCATTCGCGAAGCACTCGCCGCTGCTTATCCCGATTTTTCCTTAAAACGATACTTTCGGACAAGCTACCGATCAACATGAGATGACAGATCCTTCACTGTCGAGTTTGGAACCAATCCTCTCGGACGTTTGTAGGAAAAACGCGGCCAAATGACTCCGCTTCGCGTGTAGGAATCGATTCTTGGAAGTGTTTGGAAAGTTACACGCTTCCAACCACTATGAAAGGTCCAAACCGTCCGACCTGACTGTCCACACTTTGCCTGGCGTTAGTATGGCAAGTCTGAGCCTCGATCTCGCGCTCAGCTCTTTGTGCAAATGTCGTTCGCGAAACACGTGAATGCACACGCGGAAAATTATTAATTACAAATCAGCCCTTCGCAGTCTTCTGTTTGCACCTGACGCACGCAATCGAAATATCCACACAAAACGAACCTTTCGCGCACGCACTCACACTTGTCAATATGTCGTCTTCGTACACACATGTAAGTCTGGCAGCGCAGCGCCAACTTTTCTCAGCGTCTTTGCTCCACTCTTGAGGAAACTCGTCGCTCCTTCCCCATGCTCCCCTCTACAACGATTGCGACCGCTTCCAACTCTCAAGCGATTTACTCGGCGGCTAAACTAGCCCAACACAATTAACATGAAAAATTAATTCAATTGAAAAGTCATTTCGGTTCGGGCGCTCGACGTCTCTTTCGTTTTCCGTGCAGACGACAATCAATTAGGGCAGACGAACACCGGGGCCAAACGTAAACGACAAAAACCGTCAAAAGCTTGCATTCACACACTCGCCCGATTCCATTCTTCGGCGCCTCTTTCCACTGTCACTCATTCGTGCGTTCGTCCATTGTTCTCCGACTTTTTGTTGCGATGCAAATCCAACGCCGTGTCGACCCTCTCTTCACGACACTAAAGCTCACGAACGACTGCGTTCCGTCGTCTTTTCATCTTTTCCGCTAGGCATCTTTCTTCGCACTATTGCCATTCTCCGTTCGTTCGTTCCTTCCTTCGTTGCCGTGTTGTTGCCTAGCTTCCCGTTCTCGTTGGAATCGGAGCAGATGGACGGAAAACACAAACGAGACGACAAAGTCCAATATGTGTTGCCAGATGTTGCCAGTGCGTTCCCAATTGGAGTTGATGTTAGCATGCATGATGGATCCGATTGGGGATTTTGGTAACCAAGTGAAATTCTTGTATATAATTTCGAGCTTGTTTTGTTCGTCTCTTACAGGCCTGTAATAGGTGCCGATGTCGGGGGATTCCATGTATTCTTCAATTAGTTGATGCATGCTCTCATTCGTCTCGGGATCAGCTGGCAAAATTAACCGCACGCTCAAACTTCTAACGTCGACTGGCGGGGTCAGAATTTCTCAATATTTCGATGGAATTCGTTTTTGCGGAAGAAATATTGCTATTATTCTCAATTATTTTCTGGTTGGTGACTTTTCTGTTCCGTTCGTGAACTTGTCCGCAGATCTGACCGGAAGATGCATGCATGCACCTAATAAAAGTTCAATTAGAATTTAACTGAATTGGGTCAATGCAACCTTTGGTGAACTCAAGTGATTCATGAAAAAATCTTCCCTTATTTGAATACAATTGAAATTTTGAAGCATTGAAATTTTGCTTGCAAAGCGCACGACTTGGGAAATAAATGTCCATGAGATAGTTCTTATTTCCAAAAAGTATTCACTCAATTCCGGTGAGTGCGTTGAATTCGGATGAAGAGTTACCTTACAAGCTTTGATTTACATTTTTTCACTTATATTTGCCAATCTAATGTAAGGCTGAATCAATTAATAGAGTGACAAAATAGGCGTAGTTTATATTGCTCACATCTGAAGATTTTAACAAAAACAAGTAATAACTGTAACAGAAAATTAATTTTCATGCCAAAATTTCTTTGCATTGAAATGGAAAATCAATCCAGCCGTAGTCGTGCCGCTACAGACCCTCTCGGGTTTTGTCTTACTACATGTGACGCCCGTATTCTGTATTCCTAGATTACCTTTTGCCTTTCTATCTTTCTAATGCATTTCATGGTTTGCAATCCGGTAGCATAGCACCTACCTCATTGCCATTTTGCATATTCAGAACTATTTTCTCCTATCTATTTAGTTGGTCTTAAGAATTGGTAATATGTTCCCAATTTTTATTCTTTCTCAGACTCATTTATGGTCGTCTTCACACAACGATTCTTAATACCACTCTTTTACAAATGAAAATACAATCATTCGTTCAGAACACTCCGTAGCCAATAAGATGTTGGATACCAGTTGTGAACCAATGCACCAATTCTCCTCATAAAAAATAACGAACGACTACCGCGAAATTTACAATTCCAAATCATAACCTACTTCCAGCTACCAAATACTCAAACACGTCACTCAAAAAATTGATATGCCGACAAAACGATCCACAAACAAATTCGATCAAAAACTTCATGACAAAACATAGCTCATATTTATCATTCCGAATTCTATATACTGACAAAGCACGCAAAGGCAACAAAAATAGATGACCCCTAGTCGTCTTCACTTTTCAGATAAGCTGAAATCTGTCATTTTACACCACCGCCAACCCATACTGCACCATCTTGCCTTCTAGCCTTCCTCGCACACACACATCCAGCAAACTCTTTTCTTTTTGTTTGTTTTTGTGTAATTCGCATTCCTTCATTACACACTTTCGTCCGTCGTGCTTTTCCAGTTGGGTCTGGTGAAACGCACACAAATTCTACATTTCACACTTTGTTACTACTCAACTGCTGTTTCCTTTCCGTCCTTTTAACTTTTTTGTCGACGCGGGAGCGTAGCTTTTGGCATAGGATTCACCGCCTCCTCCGTTATGCTTTCAATGCTTGTCTAGTCGATGCAGCCGTTCCCTGTGGTTCCGTTCCTGTTTCGTTGTTTCGCTTCGACCGGTCTTGCTTATCGTGCATAGATAAACTTTCTAGAAGGTGAAAAATGTAATTTGGTTTTAAGTGGTTGGGCCATTTCCGCCCGATCCCGCCACTTTTCAGACATGAACATTAGTTAGCAGCCCTGCAGAGTTTTCTTCGTATTAGACTTTAGCGTGCACGGAAGCTCTTCGTTGATCACGGCTGTGCAGAATTAATAGTGGTCGAACGTTCAACAATGAAAAAGATGTTCAAATTTACAATGCAATACAATGTAAAAGAAAGGATTCAACTGCGTGAAATTGAGAGTAAGAAAAGACTTTTGATATATTTCGAGTGCGAACTTTAACTTCAGACGTTTGCAGGTGTGAAGTGAGTTTTTCATGCTGCTGCCAAAGCTTATGACAATTCTGTTCTTATCTGTCACAACAAACTTGAAAGGAGTATTATTCGTCCCGACAATTTTGTGTTCTTGTTTCAATATATTTGTATATGTATGATTAATGGGAGTGACATCAAGTGTAGAAAAGAAATACATATTAATATGAGTGGCTTATATAATACTAATACTGGAGTGGCGTTACTTATGCGCCAGTTGAGCGATCATGGCTTCCGAATGCCACATCGATGTATATAGGTTAGGAGGTCCACCTTATTGACCTATTCCATGCAATATGTCCAGTGATTATTGAGAGAAGTTAATAAAAAATCAAAACGGTCGAATTAACTGATTAACGTCCAAAAAATCGTACTAATATTGGTTAAATTTATTTTGTAAACTTTTCAGTTCAGAATCAATGACGCAACCGCTCACTGAACAAACTTTGCCGTTGAAGTATGTTACAAACGCCTTGTTTCGAGGCTAAAGTTGGAAACGATGACGATTTAGCGAAGCTAATTATCGCAAATATGTGGGCTGATAGGACCGCACTAGAAGTACTTATCCACCAACTATTCCTGATATCTCTCGTATTTAAATCCCTATTATTAGACATTGACGCGTGGACTTGGCAGTCCTACCATTTACACGAGAGAGAAAGAGAGAAGTTGACAGATGACTTAAGTCGTTTTTTTTCTATACATTTGATACTTCATTCCATTCACCTAATTTTTCCTCTACAAATTTATTATTTTAAATATCAGATTGTAGTCGGGAAATGTCCTGTGTCCTAGCTTAACTGACTATTGTTTGTAGTGATAACTGATATGAAACTCACATTGGTTTAGAATAACATGGCAGGTTGGCAGTGATCTCTTTATGTAATCCATGATGAGATGTATGATGTCTGCAAAGAAAAAGAACCATTGATAGTTATTGAAGCACTCATAATTGAGAACAATTCAGTATTCTTTCAAAATGTACTCATAAACACTGAAAAAATACCTTAATTAATTCTAATTTCTTAACAAATGATTCGCCAAGTTCCACGCGGAAGCTCTTAGGGGTTAAAGAAATAGCAGCAGTAGCAGTATAGATGGTCGTCGTACAAGGTAAGAATCTGTATGGGGAAGTTCCTATTACAATCGAATGTATTCCTCACACATCAATGGCACGCTGACGGAAACTTACCTTGAAGGTTTGACTGAAAAGTCAACTTATCTTGTCACTTTTATGGGTCGATTCATACTGCCAGTGGTGAGTCGATTACTCGACAAGAGCCCTTCCAGGCAAACCGAACCGTACCTTGGTGGAATGAAGAGGTTGCGGATTTTCGTAGGCGAGAACTTGCCAGCATACAAAGGATCCAATGTGTGAAGGAAAGACAAGAGGCTCGGATTCATGCAAGACAACGGCTCGGATTCTACTCCTTAAGAAGCAAAAAGAAAAGCCAATATATCTGTCAACAGAAAAAGACAGGTCAGATCGCGCGCGTGTGTGTCTCCAAGACAACATGGTTTTCTAAAAGGGCATTCAACTAGGGACACTTTTTTTGAAACCACTGAACCAGTTGCATGAACTTGTCAGTACAACGCCTTCATCTCTGCAAGCTAGGATAATATACCCCCCAGCCAGTTTATCTGGGGGATCGTTATTCTAAATAATAGGCAACCTAGGGAATGCAAACAAAGCATATCGACGTGTTGCCTAATTGGCAGGTTTCCTTAAGTAATGCACCATTCATTTTTCAATTTTCAATTTACGCAATCAAGTGGCAGGAACAAGTGAGGTTTGGGGTATTATTTCATGAAAAAGATTTAAATTCCATATTTTTTATGCAATTACAGTACAGATATGAAAATTGTTTGCTTGCCAACAAAGTTCATTTGATTTACCTTAATTAAATAATAAATCGTAGAGAAAACTCTTTAACGGATTGTTTTAAGTACATAAAAACTTTGGTTGTGTAAATTAAAAATAGAATCTTTATCTAATATCACAAAATACTGAACAACAATAAAGGCCAACGCGAAAAATACAAACGAGTCAAATCGATCAACCACAGTCAAAAGGACACGAGCAATAATGCCAAAAATGCATTTTTCCCACCTAACTAACCGCGAAGCAACTTTGGCGGATAATTTCCAACCACTTGAGCTCCTTTTGGATTGTAATCAGTCGTCAATGTAAGCAGATGGCAGCGTCCAGCTGGTGGCCCCTTCCTGTTCGTCATCTCCTCAATGCGCCTTAATCACCCCTTCTCTACCATCTCTCCTGCACTCTCACCGTTATTGGAAATTCCACATAAATAGACAGGGAATTGCACGTGGGCCAAACATGTGAACATGTAAATTGGTAAATTTCAACCCTAAACTCTCGTTTCGCCTTTGCCGAAGAAATGCCTAAATAAACCCATTTCTTCGTGAGCACTTGAATACAGGGACAGGCGTAAGAATTGTATAGGTAGGGGCAGGACAATTCCTCTTCAACCATGAAATTTTTGGGCGATAATTAAGAAGTTGAAGCGAGGCAACGTTGAATGTGCTTAAAGGTGGGTAATAAATTTTGACATCACGATTACTAACAACATATCGAAGGTTACTAACAGCATATCGTATTAGTCATGGAGTTTAGTTATAATACATGAGAATTAGTGTAAGAATCAGTAGATAAATAGAGCAGATAGTTACTTTCTGTCTGCATTTAAGCCGAAGAATTTTCGTAATGTAAGGAGAAGACTGTTAACGCTTGCAGTATACTCAACGGCACTTGAGTTCTGGATTACCCACTAGACATCTCGCCTGTTAACCGGAGAGCCTAGCCCGTTCACCACATTTCTCCATCACAGTAATGGAGTAAACGAAACTGCTTATCAGACTACATACAACCCCACATCCAATGCTCCGGGGCCCTTATCCCATCTGTTATACCAAGGAGTAGGGTGGCATCTCCTTTGCCAGTTGTACAAGATGTATGATCTGGAAAACGGGGCTTATAATTTATCAACAATGCTATACATGTAAAATTTGGAAAACCCATATCTGGACCAAACTCCTATTGAGTCACAGCCTCATGTTCGTTTTTAAGGTCGGCTGACCATCGCCCGTAACTTCATCAGGATTTTTGACATGTACAGTCTTCACGTGCGTTTTCACTGGGGACCATATTTCTGTCCTCTTTTGCAAAGACATCGGTAGGTATCACTTCTGCCTTTACTAACACCGGAGATTCTGGTAAGCCGGTATATAGATGCAATTTGCCGCGTTGCAGTTTTGCCAAGGGATCAGTGTTAAGTTCTAGTTTTTTTCAGACCGAAGTTCTTATATTCAGAAAGAACTTGTGAAAATATGCCGAAGCTAATATTCGCTTATAAGTCTTTTTTTTAGTTTTAAGACCGGTTTGACCAACACCAGCGCCAGATAGAGTCCATGCATGAAGACACAGGATTGCTAGATTATCACTCGCGTAAATCCGGTAAGTAGAAACTCACTGACTATATTGCGGAAGTTTTATTCAATTGCAGGATGATTTTGCTATTTTGACAACTAAGATCAGAAGTTATTTTTTTATAAGGTTGAATGTCCCGTTCAAGACTACTTCAGCACTAGGCACGATAAATTCATTTGATATTGCGTTGTATTCAAACTGCTTACTTTGCCGACTTTCTATATAAACAGCTGAAAATTCCTCCTGATTACATTCCTCCTCCTCCTTCGCAGTAGTCGTTTCAATTACATCCTTCGCCATTGCATCCTACTTGCATAAGAATTATCAACATATCAACAATTTTAAACCTTCCTTCCTCTCCTCGAATTCAATTAAAATAGTTACCTCAAGTCGAATTGTCGTCAACAACAAAATGATGAGACGTAAATTGTATCACTGATTCCCATTCCTAAGTTATTTGTTCTGTTCATCCACTACATCTCGCCTAAACCAAGTCCTTAATACAAAGGCCAAAAATAGAAATCCGACTAACAGCTTCCTCCGTCCCATTTCACTGATCACTCTACATCCTCCGCATCCATTACCTCATTCCAGATGTCGTCGTCGCCCTCGTAGTCCTCGTTGTTGTCCTTCCCTCCGCATCTACTATTGCCAGTTTCCAATGAATTCTTAAAGCCTTTTCAGTCGAACGAGACGAATGTTTCAGTGTTTTCACAACACAATGTTGTCGTGACACTCATCCCTTCAGAAAATATATCCTGCTTTTGTGTAAGTCCTCTTGCAAAACGTGCCAGCACCAATCTGAGTGGGTGGACGGCATTTGACAGGTGGAATGGGCTTAGTAGATGTCGGGCATGACGACAGGATACAACTGATGCAAAAAGCTGATTCAGCGCACGAATAATCAAGAGGAGAGCATTTCAACATCCATCCACGTGCTTCGACTTGACTAGCAGTGGAAGCAGTGAATGGTGGTAAATGCAGAATGTTGAATATTGTGCACAAGTACAAATAAAATGCCATTCAATGAACGTAACAAGGACACAGGCGAAGAACATAACAGAAACTTAACAAGGGGTTGTAGTGAAGATGCAGAGGAAAAGCAAACTTGCGATCGACGATTATACTGGAATTTCCGGGTATCTGCATCCGACATGCACTAGATGGATAAAAGGGACCAAGACTACATATAGATTCCATTAATGGTTCCATATTTACATATATACAAGTAGTTCGTCCGTATATTTTGTGAAGAGTAAAGTCACAAGTTGAACGCGGGTGAGAGGGATAGAGAAAATCGGTGGCATGTAACATATTCATGCCTGTGCTGTGTGTGCAAAGTTACGCGGATTTGAGCAACATCAAATATGATTGAAGTTGAGTCTGCAGGATAATGGAGGTCGACAGCTGTTGTATTGTTTTCGCTTTGAATCAAATACATTGCAGTGATATGAAGTTTGAAATGGCGCTTTCAGAGGCCAGGACATGTTTATTGTGGTCCTTATAGTTCTGAGGACTTGCAGTTCTTGCGAGTAGGTTGACTCAGCGTTTGTCGGTGCACAATTTAACAGTTAAATAGTTGCATAAAGTCGTGCATTTTTATTTTAATTGTTGATTATTGGAGAAGTATTTCGAAAAATGCTGAATAATATCCACGTCTATGGAAAATATCCGCAGAATGCCAGTGTGAAAGTGGATGAAAGAGTTTCATGTTCCTCTATCACGAAAATCAGTTCAAACTGATGAAGTCAAAACAAAGGACCATTTGATACAAACACATCTCAATAGAACGCTCAGACATAGTGCTAACGAAAATTGATTGTTGCCCACTTCGTAGACCGTGAACTAATTCAGGTATGCCAGATTGCACCGTTACAATCGGAACGTTCTCGGAAGTTTTCACTTATGGAAATTGTTTGAATAATTTTGTATTATATTAAGCTTTTTTATGCAGTTTTCCGTAAGACGCCGAAACAGCATATACACTGAGGTTTACTCGCCTGTAACAATGCAAGATTTTGTTTGGAAAAGGGGTAAAATTATCAAATTTTGTGAGATTAATGGATTGTTGACCCTAACTCTCATTTCTCAGGTTGTTCCATCGTCAGCCTACTCATCGGCAAAGTATGCCCGTTGGGCAATCCTCTTCAAGGAATATTAAAGCTTTTATTGCTTTTAAAACTCACCCTTTGGAACACTTAATCTTCACACATGACAACACCCTTAGCAGTTTTAACGACTCTATTCTGCCCAAGCCACCCATATCTCAGACATTTATCGCTCGATATACCAATGTAAATATCAATTCAGCCTCAACTTGGTGCACTTTGTACACTCACAGATGTGGCCTCGAAACATAATCCGGCTATATTATACCATCCCCTTTAAATTCAACACAATTCTACTAAATGACAGCACCATGCTTCCTATCAACGATATTTGGCAACACAAACAAATAAACTTTAGTATCTCACCCAACCTTAGATCAACCACCAACCACTTCCATCCTGTTCACCCCCAACGAACTGCTCAAAACTAGACGCCCGCAACTTTTCTATAAACACTTCGACGAGTCATAGAAACTTTTCATCATCGAAAAACGAAAACATACTTTCATGCTTTCTAGACAGAGAAGTCTCTAAAAACTCGACCGACTTGATTTTCCATGTTTGGAAATTTATAAAACGAAAATCACCAACCTTTGCCACCCTCTGCCACCACACCACTCTACGATTTATACAGACATCATCCCTGGCTTATAACTTTCCATAGCCCAAAAACACGTAGCCTTGCACGGAATCCTCCACGTCTACCCGTCGCTGTACATCCTTTCTAGGAACTTTATGTACGCTAAAAATTTAATACAAAGTTGCTCCATAACTTTGTTTTTTGCTCGTGCTTCGTCCTTCGACTCTGATCTGCCTGCCATCAGTGCCCGCCCCACACATCGTTTCGTCCTGAATTCGATGAACTTTCTCGAAAATGTTTTCATCATGGAAACCAGGAAACCACGGCAGAATGAGGACAGACAAGTGAGCGCTAAGTGTGCGGAAGGGATGCATACAGAAGACTGTAGACAAAACGGGCCCGAAGGGTGGGTTGAGTTGGCCCCAGGCAGTACAGAAAGGCAATTGCTTTGCTCAATGTACGGGCGAAGGACCACCCGTCATGCTCAGCTCCATATTAAACGACCCTTTTCACTCGAACTGACGAACAGAAAACATAATTCAAATAAAGGGGGGGGGGGGGGAGGGGTTAGAGTCAGATGTGAACGGAAAGGAAAATTAAAATGGTATCCTAGCGAGTATGGGCTCGAAGTGGAGCGCGCCGAACAGTGGGGCTAAAGTTATTTTAGCTTCACAGGTAAGTGAGGTGGTGTGATGGGAGTTTTCCCCGAGTTTCCGTTTCGTTTTCGTTTTCGTTGTCGCTCATTTTCCACTTCCCAAGTTTTTGAGATAAGCAAAGACCTGTAGGTTGGGACAAACATACCGAAATACAAGATCTTTCTTCGGATCGACTCTAACGGCAGTGGGAGCGCGGAAGATAAAGACACGAGCACAGGACGAGGTCATGAAAATGGTACGATGAAGATAGGAAAGAGATTGTCTATCAAGGTCGTCTCGTTTAGCAAGTATCCGATGCTTTGCAACACAAATCATCACTCCATCGCATCCCCCCTCCCCCCTCGCGAATTCTTCCAGTTCAAGCACGTTTCTTGTTTGTACATTTGATGGGAATAGCTCTGGCTACAAAGGACGAACAGACCCGCCCTTGGCAACGTGCTACTGCTGCATCAACTTTCCGTTTGGGCGAAGATATATTCGAGCGATAACACAACAGGGGGTAAAACGGAGTTGTAGGGAATCCTCGCCTCGGCGGAAATGAGGAAAGTTTCGGATCAGGATTTCTCTTTGTTTAGTCGACTTGATTTAATTTTCTGTTATGAACAGTAAGACCTGAGCTCAATAAAACTTTTCTCTCGCACACACAAGGGCCAAAGCAAGCAGGATTGCGACGATGTGGCGCAGAGCGGAGGTTAATGTCACCTCAAGGCTTCTCCACTCATCCCTGGCAACAGTTTGATATTGTCGTTGTGTCCTCTATTGAAATTGGAGTTTTTCCTTTTTACTGTTTCACTCAACAGATACACATTTGCAGCATGTACATCTATCTCAAGGATGAATTAAGGATGATAATATCGAAGACTGCCATGGCGATGCGAGCAACAGAGAGAATTATTTTCAAATAATTTCATTGGCGTTTCCCATTGCGTAACATGGCTCGATTAATTAGTTGCCGCTCTCTAGCTTTTCTATTCGAACAACTATAGTTGATATAAATAGCATGTAATGTCCTCCTGATGGCATGTGGGAGTGGAAACGATACAAAACAGGTGAAACCGAACGAGAAATGTAGCGATAAAATGGACTTTAGCGGGGGCTGCTTTTGTTGACAGCTGAAAGGAATGAGACGGATCTTAGTGGGGTAAGGAAGCAAAAGGACTTGAATGTTTCCTTTTTCGATGCTTGTTCCCCTCAACAGTCAATTGTAGTGGAATTAATGCGGCACTTAAAGTTTCTTTGACGATTTTGTTTTGCCTGTTTCTATGTATGTTTGACGAGTGTTGTCATTTTCCTTGATGGTTTGTTACTGAGCTAGTGAGTTGCTGGCGTTGTTGATGTTGTTGTTGTTGTTGTTGTTGTTGTTGTTTTCGTCATTATCATCATGTTTGTTTACAGTTTCTCTTTTGTGGTTGATTTTCGTGTTATTGACCTTAGCAAAGGTTGGAAGTTACGTTAGAAATGTGAGACGAAAATCAAGAAATCGTACCACCATATCGTATCCACCTAAGGACGATTTTCTATTCATTGTGATTGAGTAAAGTGCCTGAAAATTACACTGATATTTAGATGTCTGTTTTTATTTTCAATTCAAGGAATAGGTCGTTCATTAAAATGTCACCAAGAGGGCACATTCCCTTTTTGGCTGCCATATCTACGCACCACGGAAATTAAAGGTTATGCGAAGGAAATTTCTTGAAATCAATCACATCCTACGTGGATAGTGGGTGAGGTTCACGCATATGACGTC
Source organism: Stratiomys singularior (assembly GCA_954870665.1). Classification (NCBI taxonomy): domain Eukaryota; kingdom Metazoa; phylum Arthropoda; class Insecta; order Diptera; family Stratiomyidae; genus Stratiomys; species Stratiomys singularior. The sequence continues at coordinate 1,625,834 of OX940881.1, read as the reverse complement.
TTCACGTATGCTTAAAAATAATTTATACAGTGGGAAAATTCCAGCGAATATAGAATTCACTTTGAAATACCATTTGCAACATTTTTCAAAGCAACCATTTTATTCTTCTAACATATAATCAGTTCCCGCGTGAATTGCGCTTAAATACTACCAGGAAGTGTGGAGACACTGAATATTTCTTAGTGCGCGAAAGGAAAGAGAAAATACATGTCATTCAGATATTGCTGCGAGAGCGACTAAGAGCTGCTTCCCCGAGGCCTGCAAGTTCCCATTCGCCTCCTACGAAACCTTTTTTGTTTGATTTATATCGAAAAGAGAGAAGCGGGAGTATTGAAGTATTGAAACGCTGGATCAGAACGTTGGATCTTATCGTTGTTTATATTTCGCTCGTGCATGTGGGGTAAATGTCAGGCCACGGTGAAATAAGTGCAACTACAGACAAGAAAATGCCTAATTCTGCCAAATTCGGTCCCGAGCCAGGTTTCCAAGCGAAGATTACAGAAATTGAAAGTCTGAAGACTGTTTCTGTTATTTATGAAATCTCCATCGTGTTGGCGATTGTTATTCGCATGTACCCTGACTAATAAATGGAGGGCTCAAAAAGAGCGCCTTTTTTTTTGTTTGTCGCTGTAACTCGACGATTTTCGACTCAACTCAAATTTCTTGCATGCGGTGTCTAGTCGCTTCCGCGCAACGTTGAACTGCTGTGAAGACATTTTATCAGAACGGTGACAAAATGCAATGACAGTCAGACGATTTAGTCGATTTCGCCTCGGGCCTAGCGAAACACCGAATTTACCCACATTTCGCTAACTAATGGAAAAGTTCCTTGAGATCGATTCGACAATAAACCTTCAAAGTCCACAATGTCGTCGTTTGAACTATTCTCCATGATCAAGAAAATAGGTTGATATGCCTGCCTGAAAATTATGTAAGATCTTGTTTGAGAGCAATCCTGTGTCCACCTTCGCTGCGTGCCGCTCCCTAATGTTGAGCTTTCGCAATTGCATGCTATCGGGGCAGTTAAATACTGAGATAAGTTACCCGAATCCTCTTTTATACTGAAACAACTAAGACTTCACTCAATCAGGGAAATAACGAAGATTATCATTCTTGTATTAATACGTCATGAATCAGATGCAACAGGAGAGATTCCTACGAATGAAGCTGCCGCAATGGTTGAATTAGAATTAAAATAAGAAATAATTAAGTCAGCTTCACTTTGAAGTGAATCGTTCACTTAATTTGATCCGCTCTTCTCTCATAAGTCGATTGATCTTCCTCGTCCGTTCCTCCATCTTCCGCCCTGGCGAATTGCCAACTGAACATGCAACCCCTGATTACAATTCAAGTTAAATATTTTCAGATGATGATTAATTTCAGCTTCTCAATTACATCCCATGCAAAGTCGTAATAAATGCCTCATTAAAACCATACAAACTTTCTTTTTTTGCTATTTGTCTTGATATTTTCTGCTGTTGTGACTACTCCTCCACGTTGGCTTTGTGCCTCCTCCATGGTCTGACAACTTTGCGTCCTGGTCGGAAGTCTTATGGAATGCCACCACAAAGAAATAAATTCTAATCGTGTCGACAGAAAATGATAGCAACTGAAGTGGTTGTGAAGCAGCAGCAGCAGCAGCAGAAACGTTTTGTGAATATCAAACGAGTTCGCAGTACGAATGGCGCCCAGCAGCACTCGACGATATTTCTGCTTGGGCTCCCACAAAAGCTCGGTCCTTGCCGTCCCTGTTCTTCCCCCGGAGTGAATACTAAGCAATTCCTTGTCAGAGTTTTCGGGCGATTTGCACGATTAGCCACGTCGTAGTCCTTCATACATGCTCATATGTTCACATGACATGTGAAGGCGCGAGTACTTGGCGTTTTTCTGGAAATAATGCATGGTCATCACCGCCAGATTCTCTCGGGCTTTAGAGGAAATAAACCGTTACGTTGTGAAGAAGCAAGGTTAGGACAAGTTCTTCATCGGCGCCTGTGAACGCTGTTTGGGTTTACTGTCAGTTTTGTTAGGTTTCGATTTGGGACCACCCACCCACTTAGCTTGCAGTGAAACATAGCTGGAAAAAGATGACTGCAGGGTAGGTGATGGAATGAGTATCGTGAGTGCAGCGATTAAGTGTATATCAATCTGTTCATCTTCCCTGCATTTAAGCGAGATCCCTGGTGAAAGGATTACTTCGTGGCTCAAAGATTGATTTGCCCCAAAACTCCGCCATTTTGCTTTATTCCAGTATTAGGGATTCCTCGAATAGGAACCTCTAAGTTAAAGCTATAAGAAACCGCCAGCTTCTCCCGGTTGGATCCAGCTGCGGCTCATTGGAATTATCGTTCAGCAGCTTGGTCCATTTACTGCAACAAACCCTTGCATACTGCTTTCCTCTGCATGTATGCAGTTTACAAGTTTGAACCCAATATTTACATCCTCCCGTCAATCTCCCCCGATGCAATAATCCAAACTAGAGTTGCAAGGGATCAAAAATTATGCATGCCAAGGTATAATTATCGACTCATTATGTATCTAAAGTAATTGGTCCAGAAATCCACTCTCCATCCAACCCTCTCCATTTCACAATCGTGTAACCTCAATCATGTCGCATGTTTTTTCTTGCATTGTTTATAACTTTATATACACAATGAAACCAGAAGATCTCCCCATAAATGTTTCCAACTGAACATTTGCTTTCTTTGGAAATTTGTTTTTGTTTTGTTTCTTGCCTTTTTTCGGTCTTGTATTTTCGTTTTTATTCTGTCTCGTGTACAAGAGCGGAATTGGCAAAGCTCATTAATGTCGGCGGTTTGCTGGCTTGTGAGTCATTTTCGTTTGCTTCCATGGTTGAGATTTGTTTATGTACACTACAAATATGAATATATACATGGACATATGTTTGCACATGAATGGCGTTCGCATTCGTTTACACAGAAATACATGAAATATATTCGACGGAATGGCGATTACGCTTGGGAACGGACAAATCGAGGCACATTATTATGCAACAAAAATGGAGAATGGATTTCCAGTATTTTATGTGTTAATATGCATAAATGGATAAGTGTTTTGTTTCTGAATGTCAAGTAATGTTGACAATAATCTTGATCGAAGCATTTTCAGTGATTTTGAAGTGGTAGAAAGCCTTATCTTGCAAAATCACGGATTTGTTGCTTTTCGTACATTTGGGTGTATTTTTAGAAATTACCATTAATTTGCTGTAAGCCTCGGAGGTTGGGATGTTATTGCAATGATTCTTAGGCTTTTCGCATTTAGTGTCAACAAAACCTAAGACCAATGTCAGCAAATATTCAAATTGCTTTACGTCGTCCTAATTCGTCGTCCCGCCGGTTGGAATAAAAAAATACTACACAGCTACAAAGGACCCAAACTGGCTTCCAAAATACGAACAAGATTTTGAAGATAGGACGATTCAATGACGGATCAACGAATTACTATTGAACATGATGAGGCCGGAAGACGTGAACGTTAAAACATTGAGTTCAGAGAATAATGCGCCAACTTTAGAAACGTATATTGAAATTAGTTTATCTTGGTTGAGGGCTAGGCTTTCACGCTCACAACATTTGAACCCCGAGTTAACCCTTCAGTGCATTCAATAACAACAACGAAAATATCTACATCTACATAGACGTCAGCATCAGTACTCACGCACAAAAAGATTCGGCAAGCTCCAACTTGACGAAATGACCGAACCCCATGGTAATTTCTTAAGCTTTTCCGGAAAATTACTCAGAGGAAAAGCGATTGTGTCAAAAAACCCACTTTCAAGTCAACAAAATAGCTCCCCACTTCTCAGGGCTCCTAATACCAACAAGTAGTGCTAGATTTGAAGGAAGGAAATGTTTCTTCAAATTTAGCATAACTTGTTCATAAGTAGAATACTTAGACAACTGCCGACAACTGCGCCGCCAGTAACTTGATCAAAATATTTATCACACTTTCGAAAGGGTCAGCTTCTCTCAAAAAGTGCGGGCGCTATTCAAAAAAGGGAAAAACCTCAACACACGGTGTAAGTGTCCGCTGGTCGACTATTACATTTTTTTTCAATTGGGCATTGAGTGTTAATTCTCAATCATACTCAGTTCTCATTTTCGATTCATCAATCAATACGACTCCAGTCTAACCATAAGGTGTCAAAAGTCCCGTTTATCTCGGTGACAAGCTCTGACACGCATCATTTGAAGGTTAGGAATACCCAGAAATCTATTAGAGGGGGATTATATGTATTTAGATACTAAACTTTCAAGAAGTTTTCGGTCGTGAAATATTCCGAAGGAAGAAAAACATTTCCAAGGGTAGTTTTTAAGTTCAACGTGTCACACTGATCTCTCGCGTTTCAATTAGAGCGTAAGGATTGGCTCAATTATTTCAAGCTCAAAGTATGAGTTCGTCTTTAATCATCTGAGCTACACGCAATCAACACGTATCACGTATCGGTATTTGTATCATATATGTTTGATTTCAGATTCCTTTCCACTTTTCAAAATAAAGAACAGAAATTGTCGAAATTATTGGAATAACATGGTGACTTGCCAAAATCTTTGCTTTCATTTTCCATTTGTTGACGTTATGCAAATATGCAAGGAGCCAAAGCCATTTACAAAGGAGTGGTGAAAGAGGAATTGATCATGTGCACAAAATACAGGCGCAGAGACATAACGATAATTATACGGTTTGGACTCCATCCAAATCAGTCGAGTCATCTTGGCAACGCTTCTCAAGAATTAAAATAATTCTACGTCGCCAGTCGCATTCTTCAGACTCGTGAAATCTTTAAAGTGTCAAACGCATTGTGACATTTGTTGGATGATGTCCTTTGATTTAGTGTGTTATTCATTTACATTTGAAATGTGTACATACCACAGTTTGCATACTTTGTTAATTGTTAGCTCTGTACACTTCCGGTTTGGCGGCGAATTTGCTCAGTAAAAGCCATGACCGCTGTAAATTATTTTTTGCGGAAAATATCAATTTTATCAGTTGGTTATTTGACAGAAGTATTCATGGGACGAGGGAGCAAATATTGCTCATAATGTGGAAGTAATAGATGTCCATTCATTTTCACTGGGGTAGGTACTCATGCTTTTGACGACACCTTCATATTCAAAGCTTTAGCAATGAAAGCATATGAAGCGAATCTTTGAAAATTTCATATGGCGCTACTCATAACTCGACAGAACATATTGAAACAGTGTTGAACAAATTAAACAAAACTATTCAATGACACATTGCAGTCACAGAGAAAGCAATCTTTTCTTCAGCATACTCTTTCTACTTCGCGACCACACTTTCCCCTCATATCACGCAAACAAAACACCAAATTGGCAAATTTGAACTCAGCTAAACCTATGCAAAGCGCTTTGCAAACAATTATTTGTCCACGCTGTATCACACTTTTCTTATTCGGAAACTGTTTACATGCAAACAATATGCAAAATCCCATTAAAATTCAACCAACAACCATCAATTCACAACAAAATAAAATTCAAACACGAAATAAAAAAAAACATCCAAAATGACTGAACAAACAACAGGAATAATAAACATTTGCTTTTCAATTTAATAAATAAATCGGCGCAAATACACATAAACAAACGCTCGCAAGCGGATCCATTTGATTGGATTTCCAACGCGCAACAATGAATCAGTTGACAGATATATTTCTATATGTATGTGTGCGCGTTCCCACACGACACTTCGTTGTCAACATGACAGCGAGACAGCCAAAAAGCAACGGGGAAGGGACGAGAAGGAACAGCCATCCCCAATGACTTGAAAGGCAAGAAATTGAAGGTATAAATTATCAGGTGACCAATTCACCGTTTGAATATTGATGAGCGACCGCAGAGTCTTGCCCACATTCCCCGAAAACAACCAAAATAACACGAGAAAAACATCACAAATGAATAAGACTAAATTTATGAAAAAGAAACTCTTCAAGTTCTTTGAAAACGGACCATGAACATTTTTCTTTTTTGATTTTTTAGCTGTATTCCCTCGAGGTTAGCCATTTTTCATTTTATGGTTAAATTTGTATACAAAACAGTATGGAAGCGTAGCAAATGTAGAAAATTCCCGTTTTTATTTATGTAATGAATGCAAATGATGAAATTGAAATGCTGCTTTTTTTCATTTCGCTTCAGGAAAAACAAAGTAAAATTGAGACGAAAAAACAATTGCTTCAGGCTATAGATGTGAGTTTCAGGCTACTCATTGACTGTTATGTTTTTAATTTGCAAAAACTTATTAAGCTTCATTGGCACTTGGCCCGCAGCATTGTTGTTTTTATTGACGATAAAGTGAGCGAATTTGTTGAACATTTTCGGAGCTTTAAATACAATTCAGAGTTACAAGCCCATGCAAGATTGAAAAATACATTTAACGTGTAACCGTTATGAACTGATAATCGGAGAATTGCTTATTTAGTTCGTCATTAACGGGATGCTGTATGACTTATATTTCAACTAACATAGATTAGGTTACCCGTCTTCGCGTTGCACATCCTGTCAATCGGATTGGGCGTGCTTGACTGGACAATGTATTTTGGACCAAGTGGCAAAGCGTGTTACCGTTAAAGCGTAATAACAAAGCAGGAAGACCCTCAAGACGAAGAACTATCTTTTAAACCTTTCGAACCACTTAATTTTGAACTTGATATCTTATGCACGCGACTGATGGAAGCCAGTCAAAAACATTTTTGTCAAAAACATTTTTGCGATAACGTTTTCGAAAATTTTTTATGTTAAGGCACAAAATTAAGGTAGGAATAAACAATTCCACTCAGATTGCAAGATTGTTTTCCAAAATATTGTGAAGAGCCTGGTTCTTGTGCAATCTAAACGCAGAACAGAGCTCTCTTCCGAACGAAACAATGTAATTTTCCAAACCATACTCAACGCTCCGGAGAACGTTGTCTCCAACACGGCTACTGTTAGCGGACTTCAACGCTATACCCGTTAAATGGGGCATCTCGCGCCCAGATTCAAGTACAAAAGGAATACAGTAGAAAGCAGACACAACACTATTGGTCGGCGTCAACACTGACAATACTCCAAAGAGAAATTAGAAATCGTCCAGGGATTGGAAGACTACTGAAGCTTCAGATGTTGATTCGTCCCCCTGACAACACGGATGATTTTGCGGCGCTAATGGCTGTTGACAAAATGATTTCGAAACCGTTCTCAAACATTCCTAATAAATGTCCGCCAAAGCTTTTCAATTCACGCTAAGACTGTTGACAACGTTTTTTTATCGATCCATTCGTCGGTCAGTTCATCGGCAGCAAATTATTTAAGTTTGTTTTAATTATTTAAGCAGAAAGTTTCATTAAATAGCAAAAACAATACGAATTAATCCTATTAAATATTTCTCTAGGACTTGCTTCATCCAAAATATCTCAAACAACGCAAAAATAACAAGAAAAAAGGTCAACATCTTCTTAAGTCAGGTCGGGTCAACTTTAAAATAGAAAACTTTTACAGAACTCTTTACTCAGGACTGTTATATTGTACCCATCCTTCTTGTATCCGCCCGAGGCAGGCACACAAACTCTAGCTTCCTACTTTGTCGTCTTGCTTAATGGAAAAACAACAGCAACCACAAGGGCATGGAGAATGACGGTAGAACCCATTTCGGTATGCCTAGACAGGAGGAAATCGAGGGCGTGTGTTTCTACGTATGCAGGAAGAATGTACATGAATACTTACATACGTAGTTGGCAAAGAATAGAAACTTTTCAAAGAATTCCAATTCGTTATCCGGTGTAGCAAAGCATTCCGTCGACGTTGACATGATTGGAGTTGCTCTAAACGGTTGCTATCACACCATCAGCTCAGTGATATGAATATTTGAAAGGATACGTCTTATGCCGAGGGCCGGATAGAGACGACTTTTTACAACAGCACAGTCATGGATATTATTTTGAAGAAATGAATTTATTTATTTTTGTTTTCTTTTAAGCAATCTTTTCGAAGGGATTTATTCAACTTGTTTCGAAGAAAGGCCATTGCTGCAGTGCCTCAAGGTGTTTGTGACCGTATTGTATGACCGTTTTTCTTTCCTTTTGACTTTATACAATGCCGAGGAAGTTTTCAGACATAATTAGTTTAATTATACTTTCTCTGTTGGATATTTGTACGTTTTCGAAAAAGCTGAGCTTGACTTTCTCCGAAATGGGGGCGATGAAATTGTGTGCAAACACATACGAATGCTCCTCCACCCCTTCTCAACACCCGTACAGGTTTATTTATATGTGGTATCATATGTCATGAATTCTGCTGTCCTTCCAAAGTTATCGGCTACAAGGACGCTGCTCTGACGAAGCACGAGGAGCTTGGATCGAAGCGGAGATGACTTAAACTTTATCATTCGTCAAAGCAAAACAAACAAGTACTCAGCCATACTTGTAGCAACATAATGGAGTCCTTGGTATACCATTTTCTGATGTTTTTTTGCGCTCAACAATTCGGTGGGGATAGAAAGCTTATTACTTCTACTTGACGGAGTCTAGTTGAAGGTAGGTGAAAGAGAGTAGGAAATAGAGCACTGAGGAACGCTGCATGTAATCGAGATCTAGCCGAATGTCCTATTTGAGTGGGTCGTCTTAACTAGAACAGAATAACTCCTAGAACTCGTGCTTGTTTACACAACTTCAAGGAAACAAGGACTTCATATATCTGCCTCTGTATAAATATATATAAATATTCGCGCGAATAGACTAACAGGTTTTGAAATTTCCGAGTATTCGTTGCTGTTGGTTGTTAGTTTGTTATTTTCGTGACATTCGATTCTTCTTAATTTGATTGCTCGCTTGCAGGTCGTTTTAAGCTTCCCGAAGTATTACTGCCAAAGTAATTCAAAACCTAATAAACAGAACCAGTGGCTGAGTCAGCTAGAGGGTAAATTAAAGTTTCCCAGTTAGTGGGTTTAACGGGGTTATACGTTATAAAATATATTTTTCCTTAGAAGTTTATAACATTTGCATCAACAGAAATCAGATTAAGGGGTATAAAATAGTCAGAATATTTGGCGTTGATCTTTTCTAGAAATTTCTTGACTTTGTGAATGCGGATACGTACACAAATTTGGTGCCTCCGCGTAGACCTTTCAGCAAATGGAGCATTCGGAATGTTTGTTGATATCTGCAGGTCTTTAAATTCTGTCATAAATTCAGTCAGAAGTCAGAATAGAATGGAGTTCCTTCCTTGAAGTTTATACAACAACATTCCTGGTTATTCCTCGGTATATTATCTTCTTTATCCCTTTCAAGTAACAGAATGGTTGGTTACAGAACATGAAATGTATCTCTATCAATATAATGGGATTCATAGTTTCTTTCGAAATGGTCTGCATTATCCCGAAAGCGTTGTATATTTCTGTTACCGCCATTACAAACGCCCAAAAGCAGCACGTTTTTACTACTCTGTCACTGTGACTGTCTCAGATTTTTCTTTAATTTGTCACTATATTTATACTATACTATATTACACTATATTTGTTGGGGTTATAAATTTCAATTAAAAATATAAAGCAACATTATGTCGATTCTAATACACTCTTCTGATAAATAACAGACGAATGTTAACTTGAAATGTAAATATTAGAAAAGCCGTGAGTTTTTCTATATTTTGCGAAAATTGCCGTTCTTCAATTTCATATGAACGAAACTTTTCAGTTTATTTTTTCGCTTGTTATGAGCTGGAAATTGGGTGCATTGTTTCCATAGTGGCGCTCAAATCAACACAAATGTTAAATAGCATCACTTCTGCGTCTTCGTTTGCAAACAGTTAATATAATTTTTCTCAGTTTTATTATTCGATTGCAACGGTCATTCTTAGACAGAGTGCGCTTCGCTTTCACATGTCGGCTGCGCCGTGTTACCAAACGGATTTATTTATTCAAACATATCAAAATCTAGCCAGATTCAATTTAGAACACCAACTTCTGACATATTCAAATATTCAATTTGAATCCAAATTCGATCCAACGTTCATATTGCCAAAAATTGAAATTTTGTCAAATTCGAGCTATTTGTTCTCTGTCAGCTTTCTCGTTGGACCTAGTACCATAAAAAACAGGCACAGTTTATTCGAATTGTCACAGCAAGCGAGCCTGCAGCATTTGCCATTTACTTTTACAGGAAGGATTCGTACATCGAGGAACTTTCCTATAATTTTGCATTTTTATTTTTAAGTCGATCGGTACTTTCGTGGAGTATGGGTTGCGGGGAGCTAGTGCGACTTAGCGCTCTTGCTCCATTCCTGTCTGTGAGTGTTAAACACTCACTATAACCTGACACAACACTATTATTTAGCTTACTAGTTGTTTATTGATCTGAGGCTTGGGTATTTGCCGATTCTTAATTCGTCTCGGATATTGAGGATTTCCATGGTTCTGTTTGGATTCTCGTCTACTCTGTCAAATAGTTTCAGTGCTCTGTCTCGTATGTATTATTCGACTGTGTGTAATTATTTGGGTATTTCCGTACTCCGAACATACCATGGAATTCGGCAAATCCACCGTAGAGCTCTATTTTGTAGGGACTGGAGCGCTTGTTTGTTTGTTTTTGCTGTTTGACAGAAAGCGGTACTATCGTATAGTAGTGTTGGTCTGATGATTTGTTTGTATATTAGGATTTTGTTTTTTTAAGTTTAACTGACCGGATGCGAGGAGTGGGTGTAAGGAGGAGAGGATACCTATGCAGTGTAATCTTTTTTTGTGTATGTGGGTTTTCCAAGTTATCCTGTCGTCTAGAGTAAGTCCTAAGTATTTAGCTGTCCTGTTCCATGGTATTATGTCGGAGTCTACGTGTAGAGTCGTTGGATGTTGTGCTCTGCGTCTTGTGAAGAATATTGCTTGGGTCTTTTCTTTGTTAACTTGATTTTCCATTTGCGGAAGTATTCTTGCATAATTTCAATTGAGAATTGCAGTTTTGAAGTGATGACTTCTGCTTGTCTTGAGGTATAGTGTATGCAGGTATCGGTACTTTGTTGTCTTAAGACCATTTTATGAAATAATTGTACCGTTTTCGGGAAATATGGGTTGCGCTGAAAATTTTTGGTTACACGTACTTTTTCTATGCTCACTAGTAACGATTATTCAGACCATGCTCAGATTCGGCAACGATTTTAACGCGTATCGGCTTCAAATTTCTGAAGCCTCGAGAGAATCGTTTCTCTACTGGATTTTCCTTTTGTTCTCTGCTTTGCAAAGTTCGCCTGGACGTTTGGCTAGCTTCCATTTTTGTCCATTGCCACTACATACCAACTCCAAAGTTAGTGCTGTTCAGTTATTTAGGTTATTTTAATAACACAATTTGATTAATTCGTCTTTTAATGCTGAACAAGTCGGACATAAATTAAAAGGCCATACGATAATTCGTTTCAATTTGATTCAACAGAAATTATGTACATTTTGATAATGATTACCAAACTGTCTGCCAACTGATACGTCTGACATTCAAATGTCCACATGACATTTTGGCAGAGTGTGGTGAATTTAAAGCACACGCGGCTACCATTCTCAGGCATGCATTGCTAGTCGCTTACTTAATTCTGAACCGAATATCTGATTGATTTCCCTTCTATTTTAACACTCACCAAGCATGTCTGAATAATCTAACGAAGTGATGAAGTAACATAACACCCAATTACGCTGGTCAGCAAATTGCCAGCCAGCCATTGCTGGATTTCTCGGCAAAAAAATCACATCCAAAGCTTGCATGATGGACACACTCATCAAATAAATCGACCATTAAAAATTGCTGTATCAGCTGTTCAATAAACTCGCTGAAATATTGCTCACACACACGCACACATGTGCACTTTGCTGAGACACGAGCAAAGAGGAAAAGGAAAGGCCGCGGGGCACAATAGAAAGTTTTGCATACATAGTAGCGACCAGGCCAAGTGGAATTACATGAGAAGGGCAGCGGGGCACAAGGGCGCCATGACTGTAGCGATGAAAGATGCACGAAGAGGTTTTCGCGGTGATGATGCAAAGCCATAAATTTCCTAGTGTTTTCTCCTTTCGTTTCGCGGTCGTCTTTGTTACTACTGTGCTACTGTGTTTTTTTGCTCGCGCTTTTTGTTAGTCTTCATCTTCTACTCCGTTTTGTTGCTCGCGAAGCCCAACCGCATCTGAACTGCTGCTGCTGGCCTCCACATAATGCGAAATCGGAGAAAGAAATAAGTTACGAAAAACTTGTAGTCAAACGGAGAAAGAACACGAAGCAGAAAATAGGAAAGAAATAGCGTTTGTGCAGAACCATCGTCATAAGATGTTTGCAGCGGAGTCAACAACCTGATTTCTCCTTTGGCTGTGCCCCAAGCCATCATCATCAGCCGTCGCGCTCGTCGTTTTTTCATGCCCATCTACGCCAGTTCACAAGCATGTGTAGATACACTTGGCACCAAAGGCATATGTTTCAGCATACTTACATGCATGCATCGCGCGAGCTACGTGCATTTGCAACAGCGTGCGGGCGGGGCAGCGGACGCGGCCGGTTAATGATAGTTGCAGTGTGCACACGGCATAATTGCAATTCATTGCCGTTGCCGTTAAGTTGCAGAAAGTTGTTTTTTTCCACGCCCTCCTCATCCACTTCTGCATCGTGTTCGTTTTTGCCTCTCGTGTCGCGCGATTATGCAACTCGCTAGCGCGACGAGTAAAAGTAGTTAAAAGTTGGGTATTTTGCTGGCAGCGGCCGACGATGTCGACATTAATTTAAATGTCTGAATCTAATGTTGGTCCGGTGAATAAGATAAATGATTTTGTCGCCTTGAAACAAATTGCGTTCATGTGAATGTGTTGGCGTTATGATCAGGGCGAAAGAATTGCATTTTGTATTAAGATTGATGATTGCTCAAGCATTGTTTGTGTTTGCTATCACGGTGGAATGTGTTAAGAGTTCATTACACCGACAACTTCCTGCACCTTTTGGTATTTGAAGAAGAAATCACAACTATTGATTTTGTGGTGCACACCAGAGTTTCATCCGATTACATTACGATTAAGAGCATTTGGAATGATTCAACGCGATCATGATTTGACGAAAGACGTCAAAAATGTTTCCGCCCATCTTACAGGAACTGGTGTTGAAGCTTGAAGCACAGAAAACGCGAGTAAGTCGAGTCAGCTAAGGAAGAATACACAGCCCATGGACTATACTGAATCGACACCTGACAACGCTTGCGCCGAATTTTCCACAAAGTTAAACAAACAATGTACAACCAACAAACGACCACGAATTTGGAGTTTAACAAAAGTTTCATAAAAACCTCTCGGTTCATGATCAGCATCTTCTCCCTGCAGCAAACGGAATGGTTTCGTTACGTCTTCCGAGGATTTCTAGGTTGTCGAAGAGCAACGCAAAATCAAATCAATACTGCTATGATTAATGTCACTAGCATCCATTTTCGATGGACTTTAAAATATCAAAACAAAGCTTCTATAGTTGACACTTTTTGTCACAGCTTTTCAACCGTTTCTTAATGCAGATGGAAGGAATAAGGATGTGATTATGTTTCCATTAAATCTATCGCTTTATGTTTTTCATTAAAAATTTTTTCAACTAATCAATAGTTTCAATCGCCACGCAAATAATTTTACGACTACTATTTTTTTCCTAACTTGTTACATGTTTATTTCGCTGTTTTCATGATTTTGTCAGACACGGATGAAAATATGTTGTATGTTTACTTCACTTATGTTCTTTGCTGATGTTCCCAGTAAGGTAAGGTAGCAGGACAAGATAGTTTTCGTAATAAAAGGTTATAATAAAATTATCTTATGTCAAAGTTGTCTTACATAAGCGCTCAACGATTTCACACTTATTACTAAGGAAAATCAAAAAGCTGGAGAACTTTCGCAACACCCAATCGTGCCATCGTATCCTGTTGGTGTTTGAATCATCATTAATATCGACGACATAGAATAGCGTAATGAATGAAACTCCCCTTTGCAGTGCAGTCCTCCTTTCTATTGTCATCTGCATTCGATATAACTCTCCTAGTTTTTATTGCATCTAGGACTTTGAATTGATCTGCATCCGGGTGAAACATTTGACTCGCTGGTCTTAGAAAACAGAAACAGATCAAATTTCCTCCAGGTAACATCTTACTTTAATATGTCGTAAAACATTCACAATATGTCCATCTAACGTATTCATGCATCCCTCTGGAAATTTTCCACATGGTTTTATGTGAAATGTCAATGCTGCCAACATGTGTAAGCTTATGTCGAAAAACGCTAGTGGCAATGACAACGGATTGTCTTTGAAAAAAAAAATTGCTGCAAGCTGAACAGCGAAATTTCGAATTAAATTTTCTTGTGTTGAAATGCGGCAAGAAAGAAAAATAAAATAGTAAAAAAATTTACTTTTGCTACTGTGTTACCATCAATCCGCCATTGTACCTAAATTTAATTTTTTCGCGCTTAGGAGGAAATACAATGCCAACCCACTTCAGAACTTCAATGCAAGCTCTTTTTTAGTATCCACTTGTTAAAATTCTCCAGTGCGTTAATCGAAAGCTCAAAGATGGCCTCCTTCAAAGCCATCCGCTATCTAGTCGTTTATCCAAGTGTTTCCCACCTCATGTAATTATTTGACTAAGCATGCCAATTCCATCAACAATTGCCGACGAAATAACATGAAAAAATTTATTTATATATATCTAATTAGATTATCACGTTTCACATAAATAAATGCGAGCACAGTGTGTGTAAATGCCATCAAGTACGCTGTGCTATTTTTCTTAGTCAAGCTAAAATACACACATTCATTGGCACATACACAGATAGTGTGTATCTCCATCATAATTTCCACGTATTTACCCCCATAATTATCTGCTTTCAGAAATGCTTCACATTTCGAGCGCAGTTCGTGCTGCATTTCAAAAATAAAATACGAGCATGTAACTCGCGGATGTGTGTTGATATAAATAGTTGCGAATGAGCGAGTGTTTACATGGACGCGACTGCATTGTCCAACAAAACATGGTAATTAGAAATTTATGCCAATTGGTACATGATGACGTCAGCGCATCTTATCCAAATCATTTACTTACATGTGTATATTTGTAAGCATGCATGCACCCATACATCATGTGCTCGACAATGAGTACATGGTTGCGGTGTTATCAGATAGGAACGTTCAATGGTACGCGAAGTGCATAACAAAAACAAAAGTGAGCGCAGTGAACTTTGGGTAATCGAAGATAACAATGAGTCCGTGCATGTGAATGCATGCAATTTTTCTTCCTGTTATTTTTTTTCTTTGACGAAATTGCACAATGGTGGCATCTTCTGTTATGTGGTTTATTGTACGCGACTTACACTCAGGGCATGAATGAAGGCTGAAGAATGTTTAAATGAAATTCGAAGCCAGTTCAATTAGTAATTTTCGAGCACATGTGTCAACTTTGATTTGGCTAATTGTTATTCTTTATCATCTTTATCAATTTGGCTAGGACTACGTTTTTTAGTTTGAACTAAATGTTTCAACAAGCTGTCAAATATTTCATCAACTACAACTAAAAATTGACAATACCATCAGATATTTGTAACATCTAGGCGACAAAAACAGATAATTGAAACCCTTACTTAATTTACATAAATAAATCGTTTCGTAAACTCATCGGTTCAGGTTAACATTTTTCTCAAGCGAGCTAAATTGGGGAACAGAAAATAATCACAAGACCGGCGAACATGTCTGATCTGGAAACAACTCGTACCCAAATCGGTGGAATATTGTCATAACATGGAAACAAGTGTCCGTGAGTGAGCAGAATCTTCAGTAAACGAGTGTCACATTAAGGCCGAAATACAATAGTGCGTGACAGCGACACGAGAGCGCGACGACAGTTTCGCAGCAAATGTCAAGCAGTTTTCGTAACATGCATTTGTATGCGACAACGTACAATGATTGCGATGTGTCAATGCGAGGCGGGAAATATTCGGAAAAACGAAAATTCCTCGCATCGAGTGCGTTGACATTTGTCAGATGCTATATGGCGCTTAAATGACATTTGAAATTCAAACGCCTTAATTACTTCTTAAGTACAATGGTTATTTCAAATGAATTTTGAATGAAAATTTCATGCATCCTAGTTAAGGCTTTTATTTGCTAGATGAAGGAAAAATCAAAATTCAAAACTTTTAAAAAATCAAAAACAATTTCATTTGAAACGTCACCTATTTGACATTTGTCATATGAACATTATTGTTCCTCGCATCGCGTGCATTGTAAATTGAATGCGTTGCGTGACAACGAGCGAAAATCTCGTCGCGCTCACGTATCGTCGTTTCGCGGTATTGTATTTCGGCCTTAACGCTTTTACCGTTTTTGATATGCGAGTCTACATGCTGTATCACTTCTGTTTGATTCGACCAATGTCATCGGTACAGGATTATCTATTCAAATATAAATTTTATTTAAATCTATTTTAAATTTAAGTGCCAAACGTGATTCTTGATGACAATTCCTCTGTTGCGCAGAGATATCTAATTTGTTTTCGCTAGAGTTGACATGACAAAAATTTCTTAACAAAATCGCGATAGTTAATCCACAAATTCACTCAAGGCAACTGTTATTTTTCCACTGACTGTGCCTCAATATTACAAACTCTGTGCACCTTTTTTTTCATTTGCCATCCCTGCGACCCAGCTCTTCGTGCTTATTCCTTTCATTTGGTACTTTCATCATTGTGCACTGCATTACGGTCTGTCGTCGTTGTTGCAATATGCAAATACTCAACTTGCTAAAAGTGTGCCTTTTAGTGTGCACAATGCCAACAGCACCACTAGCAGAACAACCAACAGTCTACCCGTCATTGCATTCCAATTATCTGCATGTTCGTATATTGCATTTGACAAGATACTCAGTATCTAGATAAGTGTCCAGAATCTGCGACACATTCACGTACGTACCTACATGCGCAATGTGTATAATCCTAGCCACGGACATAGTTGTACATTTCTCTCTTGAAAACTAGGTAGTGACAACGCAAACGACCACCAACGCAGGGGGTGGGAGGGGAGGGGGGCAGGTGCTGCTGCTGCTGCTGCTCTGGCTGCACATCTGAAGCTATTTCATGTATAGTAGATTCAGCTTCAGATGCAGATACAAAGTACCCCAGCGCTGACCTTTTAACAAGCCATTGCCGAGAGTATTTATGTAACATTGTTTTTGTTTTATTTTTCGCACATCTTTTATATCATTTTATGGCGATTAAGTGGTTGTGTTTTGAATAAATAACTATTTACATTTTGCTATTTTTAATATTTGCATGCTCATTCCGTCAACGTTTTCCGAGTAAGTGTTCGTTATATTCAGCGCAGATACTCATTTGTGTTATTAATAATGTGTGGGCCCACAGGGGATGAAAGTGGTACAACCGAGCCAACGTTTATTAATATTGAAAAAGGTTGAATGGTGACTTTTCTTACGGATTTTTGATCCATACATTCGAACCGGCTTACTCAGAGTTGGTTGTTAGGTATCACCAAGATTAATTGTGCTGACTCATGACAATAATAATCAGAGCATTAGAAAAGGTTAAAATAATAATTATAATCGGAATGGAAAACATTCGCACTAGATGTTGAATGTGAGAACAGTAACGCAGTAATCAAAAATTCGTAGCATCTGTTTCGGGGAGTGTGAGTTCCTAGTGGGCTCTACGTTCATGCATTTCAGCGAAGATGGAGTGGGAGTCGGTGATAGAAATGGTCACAAAGCGTTAGCATCCTTCCATCCAACTCGTAACACTGGCTACAAGGATGTGACTGAATTTTGCATCGATCTGAAGTTCTTTCTCTTTATAATTTTTGTTAGTAATTGAACTGAAACCAAAAACTAGTATAGCGCTAAAAAATCAATATTTCGACAAAAAATCACATAAATTTCTGTCGAATTATCCAAAATTCGAAACCGTTGTGTTTTACACGATGCAAACTTCGGATGCCTATCAGGATGCTGCGATTCAGTTCAAACTTATGAACTGAATCGAAGACTCATATGCATCTTCAATGCAAACTAAAGGCGAAATGCGGTCCAAACAGGATTCCCTGATTACCACTAAACAAAGTCGCATTCGGGCTCAGCTACAAGGCTTGCCAAATAACACCTGAAATTTGAGACCTTGTGCGGAAGGATTTTCTGAGGGGTCACCTAAAAACACACAATGTAAAGAAAGCTTCGCGTGCTTAGTTTGATGTCGGGACCTGCATTCGTGAAGACAACAGGAAAAGTATTGCGAGGACTAGGACAAGTAACATCACATGTAAGAACGTGAACGTAGTTTAAAAACTTCAACGCACAACCATCCGTTTCAGTCAATTATTAATTATTATTAATAATTATATTAACTATTAATACATGTAGATTGTCATCATAAACATCGGTGAAGTGTTTCAGATGAAAATCTCAAACGTCAACGTTTGATGTCAAACACTGGTGGAACGAAATGCAATAGCACGCATAAATTTTCAGTGGAATTCATCATTAAAATGTTCGCTGGACTGTGTGTTGAATATGTTCGCCAACTGGTGCGTGTATTGAGAGAAATGTATTTTGCACGTACTTTATCAATCACTTGGCCTATTAATCGCTAACTAGATACTATTAACTGGATACATATGATATCGAGGTGCGCTAATATTCCGACACCAGAAACATTCATTTAAATATCACAGATCCACTCAGGTTCAAACCCGCCAAGTACTGCATACAGTACAAGTAAAGTCACCGTTCATCCGTTGACTACAAGTTGCTGAAGAGTAGAGACAGGCTGGGCAAACTCTTTCCCAATCAAACAGGTGCAGAGCGATTCCTAAGGTAGGCGTAATAGGCCTTTGAGAACAGTATTGTGCGTACCGCCTGACCAAGGAAAAGGTTAATATAGGCTGGGTAGGTGCGCTTGATGCTCTGCTGAGAGCTGGTCTTCATACGATTTCTATCGAACATTTCATCGAACTACAAAGCGCAACTCGTCTACAAATCTGACGTTTAAGGTGAAGTCAAGACACAAGTCAAAAAGTGCACAAATGCAGCATGTTACCTTTCTAACTTCTTGGTACCCTCATTCCGCCTCAGTCCTGTTAAAGTCTTAAAACTCCTACAGAACTCCAAGGCATAGCCGTTCCAATATTCGCAAATACCTCTTTTACTGGTCTTTCATGTCTTGCTTTGTCCTTAATGGTAATTTTTGAGTCACTTAGCGACCCAATAAAATCCAAAATCCAGTTCCAATTTTAGTAACCAATGCTACAACAACAGCATATGGAGTGAGACGTCGCCGTTGTCCGTACAAGTATAATGGATGAAAAGATATTTAGATTGCACAGATACATATCCAAAGCTTTTTCTAACGCCTGACTCGCCGGATGTGGCCGACACTGATTATGTGCGGTCAATTTTAAACACACTCAGAAAAGCGTGTGACGATTGTTTTTGTCGTGGGTTGAATAATAAATGGAACAGCACAAAAGGTACAAAGATACAATTTAATTTGTCTTGAAATTCATTTCAGGTAACGTTGCGGTCATCTTAATGTTTACAGATACATATCGTTGAGTTGAAACAGAAACAGTGCCAGAACGATTTTTTCATTATTGCGTTGCGTTGGTGTTCAGAAGACCTCACTAATTGATATTTATTTTGCTACTTTTCAATTTCATCAAAAAATTTTCACGTTGGCAAAAAAATAAAAATTCGTTTGTACCACTTTATCTTCAAGAAACACTTCCTGTTCTGAAAACAATATTCAGCAAAAAAAGCATTCACCATCAGTGAATATATTATACATTACTGTGTGACACACAGAACAGACACCTAATGGCTCCTTTGCATCAGGAAACATATCCTTTCAATGTGCAACTAGTTTTCCTAGGAAAGGAAAGCACCGAGCGTATTCGTCTGAAATGTCTACAATTGTAAGCATTCAAACGCCATTTTAAAGCTGTTAATCCGTGAATGTTGGCTGGATCCCCTACTATTACCAGCAGTAAGTACACTACGTTGGTGGTACACACACTTGCCATAGTTCTTCGTGAATTGTACTTCAAGTAATGGGCAAGTTGATAAATAGTAATGGTTCCTCCCGCGGGCTGTTGAACACATAAACGGCCACTCTTCAAGTGCATCATTAAAATGTCAATATGGTCTCAACAGTTTGAGGTCAACAGCACACTATAAAGAAATTGCTTCTTTTGATGTTTATTGCTGTTGTTACTGCTGCTGTCGCACCACTCAAGCTCTTGTTGAAGGTGTTGAAGCCAGTATAGCTTGCTCAACTATCGAGCTTTCATTTGTATACGCGGTTGAAGCGTATTAATTATTTTGAACCGGTTCTTTATTAGGAGATGCAAATGGCTATGCTGAAGTTCGATGTAAATTATATGTGAAATGTTTTTGGAATCAATATTCATTCATTTGAATTCCAATTGAGTCGGCGATGTTGCTGTAGTTTTGAGAGGTTTAGCGAAATTATTATATTTTTTAAAGGTCGTTAGTATGCGCAAATGAGAGGATTAGGATTACGAATGAAAGTGTGTATAAGTGTAACGAAAGTTGTATTTATAAGTTATTCTTTAAATAGCAATAGGCACTGGATGCTCCTGGCGTTGCGCAGAAGTGTTTGACAAAGAATAAAATTGAAATACTAAAAGTTGAACAGCTGAACAGTACGTGTCTATCGCAAAAATAAAACCCAGAACTCAAGTGGTCATTGTTTTGACTCGTTTTGACCCTGCATATGTTGCTCTCAATACTACACCATCCGCAGTACAATAGGCACACGTGTTAGGAATGACAACAAAGGTTCAGTACAAAAAGATTTTTTCAAAGGTGGAAAAACTAATTTGTCCAACTCTTCAAATTGGGCCTCCGTTTCGGTGGCGAAACGAAAAGAACAAAGCTATGAACTTTGCGGACTGTGTAACCGTCTTTGCCTCTTTTGCAGCCATTTTTTGACCGATTTCTCTGAATGCACTGTCAAACATGCATTAAATTCATGTTTAGTGATGCTTGTCAAAGCACGAATTCGGTTGCTTCCAGCACTTTACTTTTTAATTTGATAGAGAAAAAGTGCTCAACATTTACAAACTTCTAAATTAATTCTAAACTTCCAACAAATTATGATGTTAACAGAAATAGTCTGAGCATCCCGTCAGCTGCGTTCTTCAGCATAGCTGACTGTCAACGTTATGTCGACCAATTCGGACGAACCAGTCGAATCTCCGAACGGTGGCTTTGTACGGCATCAGTACTTTCCCTTCATCGACAAGTGAGTATGACATAATTACTGGGTATCAGAAGAAAGGGATAAATCAGTCCAGTGATCTCTATGTCTGATATCCTGCAATTATCTTCTCTGAATTTGCATTTATCCATTTGAGAGTATAATAAAGACACCCTCCTGTCGCTTTAAGTGTTCGAATTGCACAATAGAAACAAAAATTAGTGTGGTATACTAGACCGACGGTCAAATAAAGATAATTCACTTTGTGTTGTTGAGCTTCTCCATCCTGATTGTCCAACTCTTCAAATTGGGCCTCCGTTTCGGTGGCGAAACGAAAAGAACAAAGCTATGAACTTTGCGGACTGTGTAACCGTCTTTGCCTCTTTTGCAGCCATTTTTTGACCGATTTCTCTGAATGCACTGTCAAACATGCATTAAATTCATGTTTAGTGATGCTTGTCAAAGCACGAATTCGGTTGCTTCCAGCACTTTACTTTTTAATTTGATAGAGAAAAAGTGCTCAACATTTACAAACTTCTAAATTAATTCTAAACTTCCAACAAATTATGATGTTAACAGAAATAGTCTGAGCATCCCGTCAGCTGCGTTCTTCAGCATAGCTGACTGTCAACGTTATGTCGACCAATTCGGACGAACCAGTCGAATCTCCGAACGGTGGCTTTGTACGGCATCAGTACTTTCCCTTCATCGACAAGTGAGTATGACATAATTACTGGGTATCAGAAGAAAGGGATAAATCAGTCCAGTGATCTCTATGTCTGATATCCTGCAATTATCTTCTCTGAATTTGCATTTATCCATTTGAGAGTATAATAAAGACACCCTCCTGTCGCTTTAAGTGTTCGAATTGCACAATAGAAACAAAAATTAGTGTGGTATACTAGACCGACGGTCAAATAAAGATAATTCACTTTGTGTTGTTGAGCTTCTCCATCCTGGATGTTCGCTTTTCAGACCCATTAAATTTCAAGCATCAAAAATGCTGACCTACAGAACAGAACATTCTAAACTCGGTTTGAAATTTAATTGACAGTTTAATGGCCTTATATTTTAGTATTTCTTAATTTAGACTTGTTATCAAGGAAAAAAGTTCAAAAATAAGTACAATCAAATTGTTTCACTTTGCACCAGCTGACTGTTGAAAATAATCTTCTGATAGCATTCAACACAAATAATTTCGAAATATTTTTCGCAGATATCGAATCGCAAAAGGTCAGCCATGGCAGAATAATTCCTTTGAAATCAAAAACTTTCCCATGAGATAAGGCTGCCTAATAATCGCGGCACAGTACAAGACCATCTCCCAACAACAAGCAATAAAATTGTGTTTTTTTCTTCTTTCTTTTCGATAATAATTCGTCCGATAAGGGTATGTGTGACTCGCGCGATTATCAAACATATTATTTATTAAGCAAAGAAATGTCGTCAATAATTAAAAGCAGCTTGAAAAAATCCAATTGGAAGCATTACCATACGAATATGCAAGAGGCCTATAAGGCACGCTGAAGGACACAAACCAGAGAGGCTAAAATGGCTGATCTAATTTCCAATTCGGCTGCGTAATGTTTGCTGTCACCTTATCAGCTTACATACTTTCTTATCGCTACAAATGGCTGATGGAGCATTGTGACAATAAGAATAATCTTTCTAGGTTTAATGCAATTTGCTCTTTGCACACATACGAGTACTTGACTCGCATGCTCCTATGCGCTTGTACTCGTGTAGGTGTTCAGTGTGAGTTTATTATGTATTTCAAAATAAATTGAAGATAAGTATGATTACACATTCGCTAACGGCAAATGAATGTAAGCAAGCTGAAAAAGCAAGCAAGCAATCTGGTAAAAATAGAATGGAAGAGGCTCGATGCGAGTAATTTTTTTGGGAGTGAACTAGAGGAGATACGAATATTTGTGCAGACATGAGTTTAAACTTTCATAAATTTTGACGTGATTTATTATCGAACAAATTCCTTGTATACAATATCTGCGGCTGATTTTTGAAGTACTAAACCAGCAAACAGGACTAAATGTGCATAATGGGGAGGCACGAGTCTCTGCATCACAGTCATTTCCCTTATTCATTTAATCACTTTTCAGACAGACATTTCCAATTATGTTGTATCAACATCAGACCTAATTCGGTTCTGAGAAGCGTTCATTCCGACTTGACCGTTAAAAAGCTCTGAATTCCCCGAACAAACTTACCTTACTCTTTTAATATAAACTCTCACTCACGAAACTTGGAATGATTTGAATGTTTTGGCCCGGAATTTTTTGTATGGAGGATGTAGCATGTGCTAGCTGTCTAAATAAGTCATATAGGTGGCCTTAATATTGCTGCAGATCTAGTTAAACGATCCGTTCTTGGCTCAAATAACTCACCAGCTCACCACGACTGCATTGTGGTTTTGTCCGAAAATGACAAAATGTCACCAATCTAAATGACACATGTTTACTTCAACAGAGTTTATTTTTAAAAATGATTGCAAATGAATCAGAGTGCAGGAATGGAGGTCATTGATCTATGAAGGAAACGTTGAGACGTTGCAAGCCTCATACATTTAAGGCTTACGGCGGAAGTCCTCTGAGTGTAAAAAAAAATTCCTTACTCAGTTTAAAAAATCCCGAAAAACATATCACATGTTCTGTTTCGAACGAACTTATGTCGGGAACCTGCTCCTTAAATTTGATCGTTAAAAGCCGGAAATTTCGGGAACTCGGGACAGATGTTGCATGCAGCATGTAAGGGGAAGTTCACGCAACAGAATGCTTTGGTAGCTCCGCTGGAAGCAGCTAATTCAGCTGAAGTAAAACTGGGGTACTATACCGCTTATTGGAGAAGCGAACGGTATGAGCACAGAAATTACAAATGATCCTTTCAATCCTTGTATATCAATACAAATTGATATACAAATGTATAAAAATTGCCTGAAATTTCGTTTGGTATTCCGATTACAACTAACCTGTACTGGGGCTCATCCACATATAATCCTTGTTTTTGCCACAAATCCGCGTGATAAACGCTGGCCCGCTGATGCAAACTGGACAAGTGCACGTAGGGTGCTGCAGGAATTGTTCCACTAGTTGGGGTGATGAGTGGTCGGTGCTGGAGTGATTGAATGTGGCGAACTTGAGATTCCTTAGCCTGCGTGTCACACCAGATCTTGACCAGGTCCTTGAAATAGTCGGTGTAGGAGGAAAGAGACTAAGTTAATATCCATGTTCACTCAACGAAGGTCTCCTCTCTCCGTGACTTACCTGCGGGGGAGTAGTAACGCCACCGTGCGAAGCTGTTGACGACGGCACCGATTGCTGATTCGTTAAGGAGGCGGGCACTGGTGAAGATGCAACTTCCGACAAAGGAACAGACGCAACGGAGCTTCGCGATCCGGCCGGCGAACGTTCATCGCCTGACGAGGACATCGACGATGATGCCCTAACGGTATAACACGACACGTTTCCGAATGCCGACGGCGACGACGACGAGTATGTGGATGATGTTAATCCAACGCCGAACTCATTATCATCCATAACTCACGCTGAACATGTTGCGGAAGCGTGACCAGAACAAAAACTTTTAGGGCACTGTTGGCCCGCACTTTCATCGAGCGCAGCCGCTCACACCAGTAACCTACAATTGCACTTTGATCACGATTCGCTTGGACAACACCCCGACCTCCAATTACACTGAATTGATAATTTTTTCACGCCGGATATTAGCGAAATAACTTACGCGCGCGGCAGCAAAAAATTGCGCACAACTCGAAAAACAAACGAAAATCTGATACTAATCCTAATTCTATTCACCGGTGGATAGCCTAAAAAGTGTTTGACCTAAATCAAGGCTAACAGGGAGTTGACAGACGCGATTAGCAATTTTATCGACCACAGAAAGGCTTCGCTTTGAAGAATTACACACAGAGGAAAACTCTCGCTCGACGGTTACGACTGCGGTAGACGCGGCGGTAGATCCATTGGCCCCCAGTCCCCTATCGTGGCACAGATAATTGGATCCTCCGACTCTTGAGCTTATTCATACGGCCAATACACACTTGCACTCACACTCGCGCACGGATCCAATTACGTCACTGATAGTTAGAAGATGGCGCGCAAATTCAAATTCGAAAACTTATTCACCATGAACAAACTTGAGCTTGCTCTCGGGCAGATCCACTCGAATCAGACTGCACGACTGGAGACCGTGGGGACGGGAGCATGTAGCCGTCTAAGATGTGGAGTAATCGCGCAAAGGCTCCAACGCGCAGCTAGATCTCGAGAAAAAGCCTCAACACGTTGATGCTGTTATGTTATCTCTGGCCGCACCAACACATGCGCTCGCTCGCAGCGGCCGCGCAGTGCATGCGCGCATGTGTAGCGTCGCCGCAATTACTTGCGTTCCTCGCACATTCACCCAATTTGGCCGACTTCCAAACAGCCCGCGATGATAGACACTCCTAAGATGTGCCAAGTCTGAAATTAGAAAAAATAGAAGAAAATATTGTAGACGTTCTTTGCATGTATCTCCAATTGTAGCTAGCTGGTCAAATCAGCAAAATTCATGCGATTCGTTGATTTCACAAAGCGCCAAGAAAATTTGGAAAAGTTGGCACCGTCACCTGCAAATTATAATTTGGGGGCGGGGTGTTTTCAATTGATTGAAAGAATTGGTAAGTGTTTTCAAATTTCCCAGTGTAGAAAGAATGTTATTACGTAAACTATTTTTACTGGCGTTTCGCAAGGGTCATTGCTTTCGTCACGATTTTGTGTTTGTTTTTTCTATTTCAGCTTTGGTATCGTTGCAATGGCTCAAGAAGCTTTTTATGAACGCTAATAGCAAGGTTTAGATATCGGAAAGATCAAGGCGTTGGTCAGTTGTTATGAAAACTGGTCATGAGAACCGGTCCATTAGTTCTAGAAAGGACTAAAAATCACCCTTAAGTGATCACAGCAATGTTTGACATCCGTTCTATCTCGAGAGTCGGTGTTACAAGTTTTGTTTGGCATAATCGATGGTGGATGATGGACCACAATTTTTGGTAAGTTACAACTGTCCTATACCACGTCGATACGTCAAATCCAATCTTAAACTTGAATCAAGCAGCTCAAAGTCTCATCCTTTTGATACAATGAAATGGGCCCATACGTAACTAATATACCTGACAGTTTTGACTAGCACCCACACAAAATCCCAAAAAATTAGATTGACTCGCCGTGTAAATTTCAGATTTGACATGGTGTCGCGGAAACTAGTCGTAAATAAATAGTTATTCAATATCATTCCGATCAAAACCTTGGTTATCTTTTTCTTTTAGACGCTCCAATGACCCAAAATGATTCACGGAGCAAATTTCCAGCCTTTTTTTAAATATATTTCTTGCAAAATTGACGCCAATTATTTTTAAAATCGCGTAAAAGTATGGAAAATAACCCGTTTGAAAAACAGAAAAAATATTAATATGAACCTGTCACATCTCCTAAATGGAAAATTAACGCTTATTTCAGTCTTTTTTAGTGTCACTGTCATCAATAATCACATTCTAAGAAACGTGAAACGTTTCGAGCAACCACTAGACCTTCTCAGTCTACCTGCTCGATTCTCAAGACCATGGTTGCCTCTGTCAATATTGACAGAACTCATATATCGATGTTTCGTGCAAGTAGGCCTACAAATATCACATGACCCTCTTCCACATTATTCATAAGCCAATTACGTTGCTAATATACTTTCTACTTCATCAATCTATTTACGGACAATTTCTTCGCCAACTAACCAAAAAGAGTATCGTTCTAGCGAGGAGCTTGACAAACTAGACAGAACAAAGTATTGATTTTCCTCGTGACTTTGTATTCTGTACAAACTGCCGCAATTATTCGTAATCAGCGCGTAGCGGCAAATATTTTTATTATTCTTAAGTATAAGGTCAATGGGTAAGGCCTTTTAGCGTGACCAAACAGAATGAATGATATAATAACAGTATCTGTACGACGTTATTTATGTCTTCACTGTTTTTCCACTTTCTAAAAATGTCTGACCTTATCCCTTACGAACTAACGACAGCATAATCCATAGCGGTATACGTGTATATCCTATCAAGATTCCTTTCCTCTCGGCGAAGATTGTGTCCAGAGACATTTTCATTTCAGGGAAATTCCGGCATGTCATTGCTCTCACACAATATGCCAGTCATAAATAATTCTGTTTAATGTGCAAAGGGGCTCACATTCTATTTGAAACTTGAACGCAATAACTTTCAGCGTAATATGTGCGGCTATATCCTGCTCTGAATCAAACGAAGCGTAATGCACTATCAGTTGGAGCAAGTTTCCATTGTCAGCAGTAAATTGTCAACCATGAGTAGAATTTTCCCGCTACGGAAATACTTCAGTGTAGACAAGTCTTATCGCGCCAAACGAAATATACAATAAAAAGCCCAACAAGCAAAACTGTTCGCATTTGGATCTAAAACAATTGAAAGTGGGGCCAAATTTGAAATAGTTGTGACGAACTCGTGATAAGATAGCTAGCATATTTTCGTTGAGCTCCCATTTCATTGCTTGTTAAAATTAATGTGAGGATTTTTGGGAGGAACTTATGAGTTCGAATTATACTGAACATATTCCGGTTTACCTTTACTCGCTACAAATTACTTGCCAGCAACAAATTACCTTAGCCCACTTAGGTATCTGCCACACAATACTTGGAAAAATGTGCTTTGCAAGTTATTTCTGCAAATTAAAAAATGACTCACACCTGAGGGCGAGACTGAGATTGCACATTTTTAACACTTGCTACGTTTTTGCAAAGTTTGTACTGTTTGCGTGTACCATTTGCAAAAAAATGGATCACAGTAGCGCGCTTGTCTCAACGTCAGCTGACATTTGCGGGCATGTTGAGCCACTTTTCACGGTCGTGAACAGCATACGTGTACCTAGAAGGTATTTTCTGTTCTTTTTTGGTGCATCGGTCTAAAATGTATAACAATCTTCATTATACTGAAAGGAAAGATATTACACGGGCCGATTCAGGGTGGCACCTCAAGGAAACCGAGCCTTGCTTCAATTTATATGCGAATGAATACTGCAGACGTGAAAAACAGTTCTTTACTAACCACTGAAAAACACGACAAATCTAACTCATATTTTACCGTAATTTTACTGCTACTACTGATACTACTACTACTACTACTACTACTACTACTACTACTACTACTACAATTAGTTTGCCTTTCGAAAAGCGCACATGATGTGTTTCGATTTGGTAAAAGCGAAAAGGCAGCCTGATTCCCATTCTGTCATTTAAATATTAATGCATATAATATAACGTAATTTAAAAAAATGATATTCCCACAAGAACCCAGAAAGAACATTAAGTTATTTTAAAATTATTAAAACCATTTTAACAATGAAGCATTGAACGCGCAGCTGCAAGAATCAGACATGGAAATAAGTTAGACCAAAATCCATAACCAAAGCCATCATCCATATTCATAGTCCAAATGAAAACTTCCTGATTTTTCACTCTCCACTTATTTTTCTTATCTCAATTTAACCCAATTCCATTTATAAAACCCATTCAAAGTCTCTATCTCCTAGTCCAAAAAAAAACAAAGAAAACAATCGACGTCGGGTTTCTAAGCAAACAAGTCCCGCTGTACAAGCAAACATATCAAACGCTATTATTCATTACTACATATATCATGAAAGTATGTCTACAATAAATACTCGTAAATATAACTTTAACTCTTATCAATTTTGCTGACATTTTATAGCTTTCGTTATTTCGGCTGTTTCATTAACGTCATACGTTTGATAATAAAAAATAGATAACGACAGACAGATTTCTGAAATGCTTGCAATCAGCAAATGAATGAAATATAAAGCAATCAAACAAAAAAGCTTCAAAATCGTGATAGGTAGTCGTGATATGAGTTGAATTAGTTCTACGGATAAGAAGGCTTATTATTGTGAAAGTTAAGTCGACGATTAGTTGTAGATAACACGGAAAAACATGAAGTATAGGAATATGTTTGCATTCAAATATTCCATTGGCTAATCTTCAATAAAGCTTAATTTTTTAGGCTCGCAAGGTTTTAAGGCTGAGTAACTCACATCTTTTCATGCTACTGAACCAAAAGATGTCAAGACTCATAATGAATTCTAACCTCAGTGTTTAACGACATAACGTGTCTAACGTAGCCGTGGCTGAAGCTTCTGAAATTACAGGAATAACTCGACGTCACTTCTGTATATTTCAAAATTTCTAATCAGGAATATATGTGGGCGCCATTACTGTTGTTGATAGTTCTTTTTAAATACTGTTCATAATCATATAAGCCTCGTACGTGTATTCGCAATGAATTGCCAGCTTGGGAACAATTCTGAGTATTTACGTGGGCACAGTGACTAGGTGACACGGAACAAACTGCGTCAAAAATAATTGATAGTTGCCCTTTCGAATAAAAGCACATCAACCTTTCAATTGGGCACATTTAAAAAAAATCCAGAAAAAAACTAGTTAGCCTCTAGTAAACTAGCTTCACTGAAGTAAACTAGCTTCACTGAAGTACCTAGCCTTGTAAAAACGGACAAAGTTTGGCATTCTCTTCCCGATATTTCCAGCTAATCCAAAGCTTTCGAATTACAACGTGCCGGCTATGTTTTTACTTTACCTTGTTTCGAATGAGCCCGAAAACTTCCTGACGCCCGACATGTGGTTAACGTGAAGGTTTGTCCGGAAACTCATTTGCATCAATTAACTGTCAATCAATTGATACCACTTGAAGTATAAGGAACGCTATAGAAGCAAAGCTGGATCGCATTGCCTAGCATAGCAAGCGTTTTAAATAAGCCAAGTTTGACACAAACCCTACTTGGCAATTCTGCTTATTCACGTGCAAACCCAACTACAAACAAACCTAGAAGACCTCAACTTGCTGCCGGTGTATCTTTATGTCAGAAAACTATGAATTGGATCCTTTTCCAGACAACACAAATATTCTAGGCAAATGCCGTTCTGTGGATACCACTAGCCGAAATAAGGGTTCGACCCAAAGCCTTCTTAAACCCTCCGGGGCCGAAATTTTTAAATGATTAGTTCAATGGGATGACATAGCCCACACGACATTACTCAAAGACCATTCACTTTAATTGTTTATTCCAAAGTAAGCAAGCACGCTAAACATGTTACACCCTTCGTCCGTTTTCAATTGTGATATTAAAAATATAACGCAGAAGTTCCATTTTCTTATCCCTCGATAGCTTTGCGAGAATCCACCAAAGGCGCTTATTTTTGTGCTTGTTTCTACTCACTTTTATGTTCAAACAATCTAACCAAAAGACGAATTTCAGCTGAAGACGAGTCGACAATGATCCACCTCTTTCCTTTACCACCACTGCCACTTGGATTCGAATCTAGCGAAGCTAGCGAATCCTTTGTTTATTACAAGTCCCGTTTAAATCCGTGAGAAGCAAATAATGATATTTTGAACATTTTGATGACTTTCCTCGATGGAATTTACCAGAGTTCTTGTCTGCTTTCCAAGTCACTGATTCTGATCCTTTTAAGTGGCGCCACCACCCTCTACATAATTGTGCTGCGTATGCCTCTTGCCGGGGTGCTTCACTCCACCGCCCTCCAACAAGCAAATGTACCACGAAGGAGTATCAGTACACAACCACTTGGACCATTCTTCTTGGTTACTGAACCAACTTGGATAATCTCGCTCGCATAAAAAAGCTTCAGGTCTTTTCCATGAACAAGGTCATTCCCCCTTTGATCGATTATTTGCGAACGAGCCCCGCGGCAAGAAGTGGAGGTGGCTGGTGGCTGCAGAGACGGCCAAGTCGAATATAGTTTGAATGGCGATATACTACCAGCGTAGGCTACATGCCTGCTTAAATGGGAGTTAAATCCACGTCGAATAGACAAGTTGGGTTCCTAGACATGGAGTCATTCTTGTGTTTGCACCCACACGCCCGTCGCTTGCATTTTGCATTCAAGATAATTCACTGCCGTATGTATCTATGTTTGACTTGATACGTCCATAGATTCAGATAGTAGTGGAATAGGAATGTGAATAGTACGCGAATCGTGCAGGGACGTGGAAACGTATGTACGCGAATCGTACGTGCTCCATGTTCCATTCGGAGCCAGCTTTTTGTTGTCAGAGCCTCTTGTGCACGCTCCAGCGTTATTGGTGATATTGTTGTTGATGTTGTTCTTGTTGTTGTTGTTGTTGTTGCAGAGCGAATGCAACAAAGCCGTGCCTAGAGTTCTGTCTCACCTGTGCAATATACGAGTACGTTTCATAGTGCTGTCAATAAAGCTCGCAACAACAAACAGTAAACTCCCAACATTCAAACGTTCTATATGCACATGAGTGGAACAGTGCAGTAGCAATGACATGTTGTTTATTCAAGATGAATTCGGTGCAGCAGAATTGAAGAGGCAGCCGAGTTATTGCAATAAGAAACAACCTAGTTGGAATTTCACTGCGTAGATACACAAAGCAATGCCTGTAGATACTCCAGCTGTAGGAAAAGGATTCACATATGCCTGCACGAATGTCGATATGACGATGAAGCAAGTTGGACTAAATGTTTATGCATTGTAAAGTGCATGCACAGACATTTATAAATGTGTGGATCCAAACAAACAACCAGTGAATCTGTTGGTTGAGAGGCAGGAACGACACTGAAATGCATGCTCTTGGCTGCATGCATTTCGTAAGATGAGAGTTGTGAAATTTGCAGACGAGGCAATGAATTGAATCGAATATATGATCTAATCCCATTCGTTCACTACTATACCTAAAATAATTTATGATTGACACGATAATCGCAAGACCACATGGCTCCCGTTAAAAACCCACAAAGTCATTCACCAAGCGTGCCTCCTGCATCATGAGCTCTGAAAGCACTATTTCTACAGTGCAAGGCCTTCGTCTCCAGAACAATCCTGATCCTGCTACGATATAATGTTATTTGTACTGAAGCAGGTATCGACGCGGTCGAAGCTTCCTCTTTTCTATTTACAAACCGATTGATCTTCAATCAACGATATCGTTCCAATACGTCCTTCAATAACATTCTATAATTAACCCCAGACTCGGAATTCAAATGAAAAGACGATTTCAGACAAATGAAAAGACAACTTTCCACTTGACAGAAGGGAGCGACATCGTATCCTAGAGATACCAAAGTTGGTCAGTGATATGTTTGGAGAAAATTGTTTGGGCTAGACAACATGTTTCATTGCAATGAGGATATCCACTGTATGTCAATTTCCATGCCTAATTTATCTTATTTTATTTAACATCCGACGGCTTTGAAAATCGTTTTAAAATACCATAAACATCAATTCCCCATTAACCCGTTGCAAAAGAAATTTCATATTTACACGCTTCAAAATATGGTCAACATCTCAACCTTTTATCTACAAGCATCGCAGTCGTTAAAATTATATTCGAATACTTTTGATGCTGAGAAAAAACATAAAAAAAACTTATGTCTTGCTCCGACCAGGAAGAAATCGACACGTGATGACATTGTATTCATATAATCTCCTCTAGAACGATTTTAAAAAGTTTGAAACTATAATTTTTTTTTCTTTATTGACCCAGAAATTAAATATTATTATAAAAGTTATTCAATCATTTTTTTTTTTTTTTTGACGACCGCGAGATAGTACGAATTTATCAAACGAGTACCTCAATTAAAGTTGGTGGTAGCCGAAGAAAAGCAGAAGCGGGTGGAGGGGCGCTCTGCATCAAATAACAAAGGCCAAAACAGACCGAGGAAAGCTTGTCAGTATGCACATATGTCTGTATCTATCAGATATTGATTGACTCTACTAGCCTATAGTCCGGCGTCATTAAACGAATCGAATTGAGGCAATAAAAGCCATTATCAAGCTAGACGTGTCCCGTTATTGTTAATCTGTTTTTCTTTTTCAAAAATTAATTTCAATCATAAAATACATGCGCATGTGTGCATTCATACCTCGCATGTAGTCATATATGCTGGTAGTGTTTTATTGTGTATTGCATCGCTCCACAATATCATGATGCATTTATTGGACTCTGGCTTGCAAGCTGCAGCACTTGCAATAGAAGGGGTCTGATGTTAGGATGCTTATCTAGCAACAAATTCAGTGCATGCGTGATGGCAAATAATTACTATTGTTTTTAGCGCAACGCTCGGCATATTTCTTCGCTTTTTTTCTCGTGCGAACCAGCTTGCAAAACGATAACATAATTAAAATTTATTGCGTGGAATGGTACCATTCATTTAGTTAACTGCTGGTGATCATGTTTACACACATGCTGGCTTCCATGTGTTGAGCTTTTGTCATAACAGATAAGTGGAATCAGATGAATCATTTTTACACAATTTTCCTTTCTTTCTTTCCTACTTTCGGTTATTATTATTACTCGTTTAATTTTATCAAATATTTACTTAAGTTGTGTGTATATAAATTGGAAATTTGCAACAATTATTGTTTTTTTCCACACACTCACAGCTCTAGGGATGATTTTGAATGTTTGCACAACCATTAGCACCGTCATCGCTGGTATGGGACGAACACTAGATGTTTGGATCCTTGCCAATATGGCATGGTCTTCACATTGCCGTTTCGATTTCACACTATTATTTTGACATGTTTGTTTTATGTAAATTTTGCATATTATATTGGTTCTAGCGGATTCCATTGGAATCAATTTATTTCAGCAATATTTGCGTACACTTACGTGCTAATCGATTCGATAAATGCATATGGGTTTGGGATTTCCGATACCACTCACTATTTGATAATGAGCAAAATGCTTCAAGGAAGAGAAATGTTGTTTGCAGTCTAATCGATTCATTTTTCATCATTATTCATACGGTCTTAGTACTTCTCTGCTCACATATGATCACCATGTGGTAACCGTAACGTAATAGTTATGAAAACCTACCACCAAATACAGGGCCATTTTCTTCATTTCAGATCTCTGCTGTACTTAATAATAGTTTAATAATTTTCTCTTCACTTTTATAACATAAGCCTTACCCTCGTAAAGAAAGACATTACGAAATGGAATCGTAAACGACATGAAGAACTGAAACTAAATACAGTGACGGCCAAATATCTTCTAGTGCCGTTTGTTTTCAACTAGAATTATTTTAAACCTTGCTATCGACTATGGAGCAATCGATTGCTTTATAGATCAACCAACGCTAAGCAATCTACCTATTCGTCATTAGAAGCCTCCAGCTGTAAAGTTAATTTGAAGCGAGTCATCACATTAATCTGCAAGTCGAACTGACCTTGCTAATTTTTGCGTCAAAAAATGGAAATTGAAAGCCAACTACGAGTAAACGAGCCAAAGTAGTTGCTTCAAAACACATCCAATGGACAGGGTACCACCCCGAACAGGAAAATTCACGCGTTGCCGCATCGTTTTCAGAGCCCGTTTTTCTGCCAACCGCTAGTATTTACATGTGCTGATAGATCGTAGATTTGAGCTTTTATGAGTCTCCAGCACATGTTTGAACTTCAAATTCCCATTGAATTCATTTACATTCCAAGTAACTTTTTCAGATGAGCCCAGCGGACATTGCAAGGAAGTTGACTCCAACGAGTCAGACAAAAACCGAAAACACCCAACTGAGAATACATGGAATATGCACAAATTGAATTTAATTGTCAGTCAGCCCGATCAGTGTTTGCCACTCACTCCAGCCAAAATATTCCTTCCCAGCATTCTCAACTCACATTTATTGCTTTCCGGTTCCTCGTTGTTCTTTTCCTATTGCGATGTCGCTTTCGCCGATATGACAAATCTCCAGTTCTTCTCTAAATGGCGCGGCCCGTCAATTCCTTGTTGTCCCTCCTTTCCTCGCTGGCGCGCACCGTAAACATCAGACCTTAATTCACCATTCACCACGGCGGGTTCGGCGATTTATTCGTTTACATAATGTACAAACAAGAACGGCGGCACATACATAATCGCGCACATGGAAATTTTCTTCTCTATCTTCACACACTCACTCAAATCGCGCCGACGTCACTACCTCCGGCTCCACGTGAGCAGCAGAGCACACAACTAAACGCCTGTGAGCTGGAGCGAGGGGGTGGCAGATGTCACGCTGCTGCTCCTGCTCTATGCCGTCGCGGACACAACACAACACATTGGACGAGGCACCTTCCCCGCGGAGGTGGAGGGAGGAGTCGAACACAGCACAAAAAACAACGACCGATTACGATTTTCGATTACTTACGATCGACACTTTGGACAATATGCGGGGCGTTCCAAAGTTTCGCAACTTTCGCTGGCGTGAGTCGTGAGTTAGATTCAGCTGAGCGTTCAACTTGCAGCACATTCGTAGGATTCGACTGAACGCCTCGAACTGTGGCGAAACGAAAGCCGCACGGCTACAGCGAGCAAAAGAGCGTTCGTGCGTTTGTGTTGGAGCGTTGGAGCTTCACGGCGGGAACTGTTCCCGCTCCGGCGCTTTGGATCTAATCTTGAATTCGCCGTGCGCTGTCATTTCGTGCCGGGCTAGTGCTGCCAATTGTCTGTCATCCTTCTAAAGAGCTTTCTTGGATCCCAAAATTCATTTGTTTTATTTGTTTATTTAATTAATTAAAAATTAATATAATTGATTCATCAATAATTACTAATAATCAATTTAATAAATTGAAATTAAAAAATGTTGAAAACTGAATATAAAATTTTAAAATTTCGGGAAATAAATAAAAAATTAAATAAAATTTTGAATTTTAATTTAATCTAATTTTTAATTAAATCCAATTCCCAACTAAAAAAAATTTAAAATAAAAAAAAATAAGAAAAATTCGTACGTAAAAAATCATACAATTTATCTGACAGCAGTGACAGCAGACAGACAATTATCTCTGTAGGTTTTGTTTATTGTGTGAGTTGGCACGACAGCATTTAAATAATAAAATAATTACAGCAAAGCCTAACTGACGAACAAATCGAGACGCACTGGGAACTAGACGAAATATTGGATGAAATACAATAGGAAATAAAAGACTGCAAACAACTTCGAACCTATGTATCTACTATAAACTGGTTGATGATACAGACCGCCGCATTTTGAGCTGGGTCAGATATAAGGTGACCAGGGTCAAAATATAAGCTTTTCAAACATTCCTAAGAATCCACAATCTATTAACCACAAATAACATGAACCTCCTGGGGGAACTTGATTTCTTCCTATCAGAAGCGAACATCATCATCTAAAACCCCCATTTTCCTATAATTTAATCACTCTTTCAACAAACTTCCTCCAACATAAAACACACTAAAGAAATAGCAAATGCAGCAAATCCAACAGTAACTATGAAACCATACAAAGAGCGATAAACGCTGGCCAGTGACAGGGCCAATATCATCGGTTGTTTTTTAACCGATTGATCCTAAGGAAAAAAATAATAAAATAAAAAATGAAAATAAAACAAAATATAGACAGTTGAAAACGTTTTTTTGAAATTCCGATAATTTAATTTAGTTACTGAATACTGAAATAATATTTATTATTTAAAAGTAAAAATTTACAAATTATACGATAAGGTCAGTAGTAAACTTCGTTCGCGTGCATAATCGATCCATTTTTCGCTGAAAAAGGGAAAAGGCAAAGGGGCGAATATCGCATTCGAAAATTTTCAATTTTCGACAATCCATTTCCATCATAAGGTTTGGTGCCTTCGATTCCAAAAAAAAAAAATTAGGCGGGATTTTTTCATTTTGCGGCGCATGTCCGCAGTTAGTTAGAAATAGTTCGTATAAATTGCCACATTATATTTTACAATATGGTATTAAATTAGTATTACTACACTCTATGTCTAATGACATCTCTAGTGACATAGAGCACTATGGCCGTGAGACGAAGACTAAAATTGGATGGCGAAAGAACAGAATGAAGCTCTTCCAAGTTAATATCAATTTCGCAAAAATAAATTAAGCTAAAAGTGCACTTGTCTTTTTCGCTTGCTTTGCACGCTCGAATGAAGACTTGGGACTATGGGACTAGGCCCAGTATGAAAACAAGCAGTGAGAATTTTGGCAGGAAACATTGTGTTTATCATCCATGCCCCGTTTATTAGAAATCAGTCTCACCATGCTTTTAGCTGAGACGCAGTTTCAAATCTATGACAAGGCATGAAAGAATTGAAAGAAATTTAGGCTACTTCCAAAGGGTCCCTTAACCGTAAAGCCGGGTCTTATTTTCAGACATATAAATCAATACATCAAACAAGGACTTGAGGCGAAGGCTCCATGTGGGCTTGTCTTTTTCGCTTGCTTTGCACGCTCGAATGACGACTTGCGTTCTTATGGGCCTAGGCCCAGTATAAAAGCAAGCAGTGAGGACAAAGATCGGTACTGTCCAATTCTCAATTTGGTGCTTTGTTTGCCGAAATGAACGTTAAATCGAATTTGAAATTTTCATCAACATAAATGTTCGTTTGGTTAACTCCACTAAATCTTGTTTTATTCAATCAAATAAAAATATGAAAGATGCTAACACATTTGAAAGCTTGATACATTTAAAAGCTGTTTTAAACGAATTGTTATCAAGTACAATGGAACAGCGGGTATTGAAATGCTTTGCATGATTCGCTTGCTTCCCGGGGTTTAGGCAAATTAAAGCGACCTACGCCATAAAAGCGGACATCTCACAACCCAACAATTACAAAGCCCCCAAAAATCTGAAACTCTTCCGATTTCCTCAAACACAATGGCAAAAAAGGCTCTCGGTGCGCACTACAGACAGCTGAGCACGATTGGAAGGAGTTCCTCCAACTATCCGTGAGCTACAAACGCTTACAGGATTGCCCGCCGACTTCAAACCTCTGAATGAGCTGCGACACAGAGGGAATATTTTGAACTTCACTTGCAAAAGCGGTAACCGGTGCGTTCAAAATCCCTAAAAACCTAAAACTCCTCCGATCCGCCGAACACGGTGCCTAAACGAAGCGCGTATTCGTTGGATGTTCTAAATAGTTTTATATATTCTTGCACAATGGACCACAAAGGAAACTTCATAAAAAGACGGAAAGGACAATCTGACTTGTAAATCGTTGCTTATGTTATACTACTCTATTGATTTTTTGTTTTTTTCAATGTATAGGACAACCAATTGTCAATAAACTTTGGTGTCAATGTTTGCCAAAAAATATTAGTTTGCTGTGGAGGTGAGACGTTGTAAATTTATGAGTTTTACATCTGTGCGAAGATACAATTGTTCCGAAAAATAAAAGTGGAAAGTGGATTTGGGATGAAAGTTCGCATGCCTGAGGTGAAATTTCGCGTCTTTGATGCATTCCATTTCGATGGTCGAAAAGATTTCACGAATTTTCATGTACCGTGTTTTGTAACTTGTAATTGTAATTTGTAACTAGTATCAAAGAGAAACAACACTAATATGCATTTTTTTCTGAAGAAATGTTCTACCTGCGATTACGATTATCATTTATTGAAATCACGAGTTTGTTTAGTGGGTTCTTATTAAATTTTCAGTCAGAACTAAATTAGTGAGCAGTTTAATCATCATATTTTCCGTCCATGGTTTCTAAGCTTGAAATCTCCAACCTCCAATAATCATGGCCACGTCTCTTGGGGCTATAAACAAACGTCCGAAGAGTACGGCGGTTGCGGTGAGATGCCCCGTGAGATACTCAAAACATTTGATCTTGAAGGATGAAGCTTGTCATCCTTCAATGTTATCATGTAGAACAGTCGTGTTTTTCATATTTTTGCTTTTCTTTCGGTTATTTCTCTCGTATTATTATTATTCAAACAAGGAAATTGAAGCATTATATTTTGAAGTAGGGTATTTGGCATTGAAATGGTCAACAATCCAGGCGTAGAAATACGGCATTTGAATTAATTTCGGACCAATGGGTGCCGTGCTGGAGCATAGAACTTGTTAAGACCTAAGTATACGAAGGAAACGGTGAGCGTAGTATTCCGGAAGAAGTCAAATATGTTCGACGTTAAAAGTCATAAGAAATGGTACTGGTCATCGTATAACGACGTTTTGAAATGCACAGTACAATACATCGAGCGAATACTTAGGCTTAGTCTCACGTCTTACGTCAATTATCAAATTTAAGATCTTAGACTTCATACCCAACTAAAATAAAACCAAGACAATAACGTGAGACGCGTTCAATTTTTTCGTTTCTACCCCATTTCTCTTCAAATGGAACCCATAAATTCCTTAAAGTTTCCGCAACAACGAAAACGATGCCATCCTCAACACTCAAAATTCTTTGGCCACATCTCTATGAAAATGCTTGCCAGTGCGAGAAAATTGCTAGTCCACTTTAAGCATCCTACTTACTTTAAAGGCTGTCCTCGTTTTACTCAGCACGTTTCTCCTCATCGCCTGAAGCTTTAATATCCTTCTCTACAGCTAGCGTGCAATAAAGAATCTTTCCATTGATTTTCTTTGCTGTAAGTCCTCTGCTGACGCATAGCTCTTGTACAAAGTTTGCGTGCAAGGAAATATTTATTTCGGAAAGTACCAGCTTTTGTAGCCTTGATAATACCTATGCATGTGAATATAAATGAAGTGGTCCTTCTTCGAATCTATTTTCGCAACGCACTTTTACTTTTCGCCCTTTTTCTCTTTACCTCTATCAGATCTATATACATAATGATGCGCCGCAAATCGAGTCGGAGGAGTCATCAATCTCTCGAGTTTTCGGAATGGGAAGCATTGCATGACCTTGGTATCTTTGTTCGACAGGCCTTTCGCCCCAATGAGTCCTAGCCGTTTCATTTTGATTGCCCAATATGTCTGCTCTGCTCTGATACGTTGCCAAAGTGGAATCTGCTGTTTTGCAACTCATATCCTAATCCTCCCAATGGCCTATAAACTCACCCCAACGTTTTTCCCTTCTTTTTGGTCGAATACCCAAGCGAGTAACAACTCAAAAATGTGCTGAAGGATGTTGTTTGTTTCTAAGATAAAGGCAATCTGCAAGAATTTATGCGCATCCGTGCTAAGTGTCCTTTGATGTATACCATTATGATCGGATTTACACCCAAACCATACACTACGTACAGTTTGGCGTGCGAACAAGCGTCAAAATAAAATTGAGAAAATGTCCTGGAGATGTGTTGATTTCGTTTAGCTGATTCCGCTTTCCATTCAAATCATGTGATCTTTTAATGGTAGACTTTTTTTCAAGTCGCGTTGTCGCGTTGTACATAAACACAAGGTTTAATATAAATCTATTAAAGCTTTCCACCTTCAGGAAATTAAAACGGTAAAACTGTATCATTCTCATGCTTTAAGAAAGGAATTATTTTTTGCCAAAAGGACGACGCTTGTTTGGCGGGAACGTTAAATCCTGCTCAAAGCTATTCCAGGCATACATTTTGCATTGGTGCTACAGGTAATAGCTACAGGAAGTTCTCCACATTTTTATTTCTCTCGCTTTATGTTGGACAAACACAATGTCCTCATACAAGTCAAAGCAGTTCTGCAATACACAAAAGAAGAAAAACAAGTAATCAAAGTTTTCGCCAACATTCCAACACAAAGAAACTCAACTTTTCCACCCCTCTCGATATAAATGTTACAGAAAAGTTTGAGAAAAACTTCCTGCCGACAAGAACGAAGCTTCCGAGAGTTAGACACCACCAACATAAGTAGCAATATAAATGCATCCACATGTAGATGTTAACCAACATACCAACATACTTGCCTTGTGGCAAATTTATGAGCTATAACAATTCGAACGAATATTACGAATATAACGACAGGGATGCCGGGTGGTACCAATTCCGCTTCACGAATTTTACATAGTTCTTAATTTATCGACTGGAATCACTTCACGTGAATCAGCACGTGTTGCTCGATATTTTATCGACTACACCTAAAAAACATTTATATAATAATGACCCAGGCGTATTCGTACATTGAAGAAAAGGATGTAAATTGAAGGAAGGATGATGGTCTGGCACTGATCAAAGTGGAGATTTCACGTGCTAAAAGGATTTGCGTATCGCTCGGTGAAAACTGACATAGTCCTCGATAAGTGATGCGAAAAAATTAGTTTGAACAAATCTGGTTGGAAGAATTTCCAAGATCATTCCGCGTTTTAAATTGAAGTCAGACTTCTAGATTCTTTCTAGGAATCTAGTATCAAGAATCATCGAAATGCATAAAGTATACATATGATCTTATTCTTTAAATCACTTTTGCCAATGTCTTAGGCAAATCATGGTTTCGTTTTGCAAGACCTGCCCATTTTGGAACCCAGCAACAAGAGTGAATTTTTGATCTCGCCATGGTGCAAAGAAGGGTGCGAAGAAGAGGAAGAGTCTGGTGTTTTTCAATCTTTTTTCCTCCATGAAGGGCCACATATGAGATTGAGCGTTGTCGTGAACCACTATTAATGCTTCGCGTCAGGTAGCACATTGTAGAACTTAATAAAGCCCACCAAAGCCAATTTGGAAAACAGGACGAGTTCATACTGAGAGAAATAATAGCAAGTAAAGTAACCAGTCGGCATCCATCTACCTGGTAGTACCGATCGATGCGTCCCAGCCTGTGAGTTGGCACCTGATGAGAAGCGGCAGGGGCGCGTGTTCGAAAACAGCTTGAGCTCTTCCCACCTCTCTTTCTAATATTCTTTGTGTTTGCTCCTTATTGCTGGCTTTAAACGCAACCAACAGTGGAATTCTTCCGGTGGAATATGCCATTAATAATTTGGGCACATTTCAGACGCTCGTAGAAGGAAAGGCCCCTCATCCCATGATCCACAATGCGGCACTATCGATGAAGATTCGGCTTGGAGTGGGTTTTATTAGTCTTATTAGGTCAGGCTTACTTTTTTCGCCAAACGTGACGATGCTTCACATTAGAACTTTCTGGTACACATATGAAATACATGTCGTCATAATTTGGCTTTAATTCAAAAAGCACAGATGGACTTCAATCTTAAGGATCTAAATTGAAAAATCGATCTAAATTGAAGTTACTGCCACATGATTTGGAAGTCCTCAACGGGAATTCCGGTGTGTAGAAACACTACCAATTGAGGGTTTTAAGACGATGTTCTTCTCGCTTCACATGTTTGGAAGAAATACGTTTTCCACCATCAAATTTTAATAACACCATGAAACGACTTTTGAAGCTCATAACATATTCGGCGTTACCAAAGTTTTCTCCTACAATTTATGTGTCTGGAGTCAGATTGGACCTCATTTTGACCAAGTTGCATTGGATTTGACTATTTTCTAAGCCCCCCTAAAAGATCCTGGAAGCTGCACGAGTCTTCGTGACAATGTCATTGAACGGATAAGTTTCAATGCAGAACGCGGCCAGATGGCAACAAGGAACAGCAACGCGGCTGGGTCGCCAGTATCCGCATAGGAACTTACGTATTCTACGATGCAAAAAGATTTACGTACATTTCTAAAATTGGTATGCATTTCGAGTACTTCGTTACCGCCTACTGCTTTCAAATGAATACGCAATGTTGCTCGATTGTTGACCGATAGACTGTTCAGGTTGCCTTATTCGAATTATCCATTCAAATCCTAACATCATCTGATGCCAAGGTGTGCTTAAGATGAATCTACATTGTCACTTCGATCACTTACAAGACCATCTAGAGAGCACTGTGGATTATTTTAGTAATAACCCTCTTACCCTCCCGACAGTAAATAATGCTTTAAGTGAAAATCTTTAAGGACTTACTTTTGCACTGCAGATTTTTGAATTGATCGACAGGAATAAGGATGTTCTTCGATTCGCTTCCTGTATTTCCACACACATTACCTATCTATCAAAAAACCGCAAGTCTGCTGCTACTGTGGCATTTTCGACAGCTTTGTGGAGGTTTGGTTTAAAGTAGAGGTGATGGTGTAAGAACGCGCGCATATACTTTAGTATGTTCGTTGCGAGGACGTTAGCAATTTGATTGTCATATTTCTTCTGTAGGTTTAAAAGGTTTAACTTAGTGCTGGCATATAAATTACTAAGTTCTAGCTAGCAAGCAGCAAGGTTGGCACAAGCTTCCAAATTAAACAGCTTCATAATTTGCTTGATCGTCGCTTAGGTGTAATATTCAAAAATTAGTTTTTATGGAATTCGAAGAACTTTTAGGGCTTGCGCTTA
This sequence comes from Stratiomys singularior, assembly GCA_954870665.1. Lineage (NCBI taxonomy): Eukaryota > Metazoa > Arthropoda > Insecta > Diptera > Stratiomyidae > Stratiomys > Stratiomys singularior. The sequence continues at coordinate 1,582,399 of OX940881.1, read as the reverse complement.
TTTAACAAATGGACTTGCATATAGCTTCACACTGGAGCAAAAATTCTATTTTGTTGTCATCACAAAAGCGTCAATTCGATTACTTTAAAAAATGAATTAAGATCTCTTTTCTTTGTGGTCGTTTTCCGACACTTGCTATGGGTATCAATAGTACGTTTCTGGGGTCAAATAACTTCTTCCTTCTTTTCTCCAGTTCAATTCAAACAGCCAAACGAAACTTTCGCAAGTTACGTTTTAGAGCAACACTTAAAATAATTCATAATTGATCTCTGCTCTTCACAGCCAAACTCAATTTTATACGCGTAGAGAACAAAATTCCCCAATCATCACTGCCGCAAGCCTCAAGCGAGACATTTGCACAAAACACATTTTCACAGTTTCATTTTTTATGAGTAGAATTTATTTTTTATTACAAATATCCACATTCCGATACTTAATCGGCTACAAGGTGGTAAACAAAAGGCTACAGGGTGGAACATGCATTCGATCATACTTGCGAATGAATCATTTCAAGATAGTAATTACGAAAGACTCTTTTTTTCGACTCTTATCTTTGAACACAATGAAAACTGACTGGACTAAAACAAAAATAATTTAATAGCGCTACCACTACTACATACATTTTTCATAACGGAACAACCACGTTTCAACACGATTTATGGGTGCTTTTTCTTTGCTGTCTGCGTTTTGTTTTTCGTTGAAAATTCCCATGAGAGAATATTTCTATCACGGAGTGAGTGGTAACAAGTTGCGCTTTCGCTTACACATAAATATGTAAAGTACTATGCCAAAAATAAATTGCGATTTTTACTTTGCACTTATTAATACGAACGAATTGCGGGAGGAATTGTATTCACTTCATTGTCGAGCGGAGTATCGATAACGGGCCGGTATCTAATCTCGACATCGCCGGCTTCGTTAATCCATAGTAAGGTATGTTTGCGCCAATGTTGTTCGATTGGTTTCTTTTGTTGTCCATCAACTGGCTTGCTGTAGTCCTGTGTTGCAGAAGAGCAATGTTTTCAGATTAGTGTTTACACAAGAATGTTAAATTATCTAATCATCTTACGTATTCATCAATACGATCCTTGAAATCCTCTCGGGCATGCGCACCACGAGATTCTTTGCGATTTTCAGCGCCGAACATCGTCATCTTTGCATTCGCCAAAAGATTCTGCAGTTCTAATGTTTCGACCAGATCTGAATTCCAAATCAATGACCTATGATGCATAAACGTTATGTGCTATCCTTCGTTGGACCTGTTCTGCACTTACTTGTCCACAACCTTGATGTCTTTGAATTCCTTATAAACTTCTGTCATTTTTACGCAACCTTCCTTCAATACGGGCCCATCTCTGAAAACCGCAGCGTGGCTGTGCATCGTCTTTTGCATCTTGAGGCGAAGATCCGCTGTTGTGATGCTACCATTTGCGTTCCTCAATTTGTCCAAGTTGGCAACAGAAAATTCACCAGCATTCTGAAAGGAAAAAAATTATATTCCTTTTGACGTTTCTGCTCAACCACGGATATGTGCAATTTTTTCGCAATTTCTTACATCTTTGAGGCTTGGAGCTGTTTCGCCTGGTCTATTCTCTTCAGCAATAGTTTTCGCGCATGCACGTCCAAAAACAACTAAATCTAACAAGGAATTCGCACCCAATCGATTCGCTCCATGAACTGATGAACAAGCTGCTTCACCGCACGCGTATAAACCAGGAACAACGACATCCCTTCCACTGTTGTCTATCGTCAACACCTGTCCTTTATAGTTTGTTGGAATTCCTCCCATGTTGTAATGCACAGTGGGAAGCACTGGAATTGGTTCGCGAGTGACATCTACACCAGCAAATATCATTGCTGTTTCCGAAATGCCTGGCAAACGCGCTGCCAATTGCTCCGGGGGCAAGTGATGCAATTGCAAGAAAACGTGATCCTTTTCGGGACCTACACCGCGGCCCTCACGGATTTCAATTGTCATCGAACGCGAAACAACATCACGAGAGGCAAGATCCTTGGCAACAGGTGCATAGCGTTCCATAAACCTTTCTCCTTTCGAATTTACCAGGTAACCACCCTCTCCACGACATCCCTCTGTTATGAGACAACCAGCGCCATAGATACCTGTCGGATGGAATTGAACAAATTCCAAATCCTCTGAAGGCAGATTTTGACGAGCAATCATAGCTGTACCATCTCCTGTGCAGGTGTGAGCTGATGTACACGAGAAATAAGCACGGCCGTAGCCACCAGTTGCTATGACTGTATTTTTCGCACGGAACCTGCAACATTCAACTCTTAGTTAATATGAAATGTTTAATTGAAGGTATCAAACCTGTGAATCGAACCGTCTTCTAGACAAAGGGCGATCACTCCACGGCATTCGCCATTTTCAAACAGTAAATCTAACGCGAAGTATTCAACAAAATAGTTGCAATCGTAGCTCAGAGATTGGCCATACAATGTGTGAAGAAGCGAATGTCCAGTCCTGAATAATCATTAATATTTTCTGAGAGCATGAATAATATTACCAACAATATTGGTAATTTCACTTACCTATCGGCTACAGCACAACACCTGTGCGCTTGGCCACCTTTCCCGAATTTTAAGCTCTGTCCGCCAAAAGCCCGTTGATAGATCTTACCTTCGGGTGTCCGCGAGAAAGGCATACCATAATTTTCCAATTCGATTACGGCTTTGGGTGCTTCGCGTGTCATATACTGAATAGCATCTTGATCGCCCAACCAATCTGATCCTTTTACTGTGTCGTACATATGATATTTCCAATCGTCCTCCTCCATATTACCTAGAGCTGCATTGATGCCTCCTTGAGCGGCAATTGTATGTGATCGTGTGGGGAATAGTTTGGTGATAACAGCTGTTTTAAATCCTTCGGCGACTAGACCAAAAGCTGCACGCAGTCCTGCACCACCAGCACCAACCACAATAGCATCGTAACTATGATCAATAACTGGATATTCTTTCGAGATAGCATCCGTGCTTACTTTCGCCGATTGTGAATTTGATGTTCGATGCCAATTTCTTGTGGGAACCACTGAGGCAGCGCGAACCTATTTAAAACCAAACCGAAAGCAATCTGTGATTAGAACTATTCATTCAATCCACGACTATTTTCTTTAGGGGTTCGCATGCATGTTGTATATTACATTAAAGTTACCAACAACGTAAAATAGAACTACCAACAACGATAACTCCATTCGACTTCACAAATGATCGCTGCAAATGCAAATTGCACAACTTAGTTCATTTGTGCAACTATTGACAGCAGCATTTCATGGACACATAGTTGCTGGTTTTGCATCTGTAGTCCTTTTCATTTTTTAATCCTTTTTGAATTGTTTTAATTTTCAATAATTAAGACTAAAGGTTAAAAGCAGCGAACAGGTGAACACGACTCTAATTCATTTTGAAAATAAATATTATTTGAATATTTAACCAACCACAACGTTTGTTCGTCCTTTGCAAAGTGTAGGCTCATTTTCTACGAATCTTATTGACTACATTCAGTCACATTTGATCACAAAATCACTAAGTCGCTCAGGGATTCAACGCATTAATCAAAACCTGGAAAGTTTTTACCAAGAGAAAGGACGTCCTTTGTTTCGAGATAAATACAAAAACCGAGATCCTTCTCATCGATGAGGAACTAAAGCAATTTTTCGCGGCACTATCTGCTCGTCGCACAATATTGACCCAGCGAACCTGACAAGCAGGTTTTGAAAATTCGGATCCATGACAGCCAGACTTATTCCCCGTATTCGACACTGCATATCTCGGAAAAGGACAGAAGGAGCGAAAATTGAGCGTAAAGTGCTGTCCACAAGCTATACTAGTGAGCCATATTTTCGAAGTAAGGGAAATGTTATGTCATCAAATATTTTATGAGCCTTAAGCGAGCCTAACAATTCAGCTGCGAATATTATTGTATAAAACACTCAAATATGTATTTTTTTAGCGTAGGTCACTTCAAAATATTCGACACTTCAATAGTTTAATGACTTTTAACTAGACCTGCCTTCCCTCCGGCCAAATTGTTGCAATCAAATGTTTTTTAAATGATAAAGTTTCTAAGTGAACGTTATCTACAAAATTGTGTAATCTATAATTGCTATTAATAACCGCCGTCTCGCGAATACACCATCATATTTACAATTAAAAATAAAAGAAAACACATGAGACTACTTAAAAAGGCATTGCACTAACATTTGAGCGCTTCACAGACTAATTAGTACATGTAATGTAAATCATGTTCCGGGCAGCTGAAAAGCAAGTTCAAAACGGATCATTTTCATGGAAATCAGTCAGTATTTTTCCATGCATTTGGAAAAGTTGAAAAGATTTCTAATCGAGGGTTTTGTTTTCAGTGTGGCGTTTCGGCAGGTATAGCGCAAGACAAGGAGATGTGTACCTTCTTCCTGGAAATGATTCAATCGAGCCAAGTGTTGTGAAATATCTACCAACATTTCATTGGCTTACAATTCGGACCCAATTAAAAACTTGTTTTTCTCGTGCAGACAAAACTTGGCCGAAGTCAGTGGTAGCGCATTGGAGGTGAAATTCAGCGCCATGTAGCGTAAGGATGATAGTGGACTAATCAAACGTAGTTGGGCGCACACTACACTTTGTTTTTGTTTACTTTCTCGTCATTTCACAATTTTCGGACCATTAAGTTGCCGAAGGTCAGAGATGGAGGAACTATTTCACTTTAAGCGAGATGTTTGTCTGGCTTGGCGCAAATTGGCAAAACATAGATAACCCGTGAATTGTCTTCGTGGCGGGTAATGGTGGCGAATATGCGGCGAGATAGCAATAAAATCACGCTCAACGAGACACCAATTTAAGCCGCAACGAGATAATTTGCCTCCCGCTTAGTAATAAAGTAATAAAAAAGAATTTAACATGCAATTTGTTTTCGATTCCGGTTGCGACGCAGTTCCCCTGTCCAGTGCTTACATAATAGAAAAATTTGTGAAAAACAAATTGAAAAAGAGGATGATTTCAGCCGTAATGCAGCTTTACTTTATGCATTTAGTAGACATTGTAGACAGTGAGTAGATGATTTTGCCATTTTTAAAGCTTATTGCACACCCCCAACTATTTAATGCGTAATCTTATCACGAGACATCGTGGTTATCTAAAACTGCTTGCATTCCAATGGACAGTGACATCGAATTCGCAGCAATCGCGAGGCAGAAATAATCATATCAGTAATCAATCATATAATCAACAATTAACAGTCCCAGACCTATTGACGATACTGAAACTGCAGGTGCATCGTGGTTCCCACAGTGCAACTGAAGCCCTTAACCTATGGCGTAATCAGCCGCATGCCAACTCACGCAGACTGCAGGCAATGACCGCTCCGCCAATCGAGAACCCACTCAATGCAATCATACACTAGTTTATGCAAAATAAGGCGCGTTTCCGAGTGCACTTCTATAATATTACATAACGCATCGAGCCGGAATCGTAGTCGTTGTGCAATTATTCACTCGCTCCCACGGATGTTCTACTTGACTACTTGTAATTACCATAGCGGCTGCATTCCTAGCCAAAACGGCCGGGGCTCGAATAAGGCTGGACATTTTTCACGGGCACTTGGTTTCCTGGTGGCACTGATCCGATCCGGTCGTTTAACGGCTAACACTTTTCTGCTTCACGATACGCTTCAAAACGAATCTACTAGACCTCCGCACGACGAGCCACCGAAAGCGTTCGCGATAGTTGAACAGCACTGACATAGCATCTGACATTTGCCGAGCGTAGCTAGGTATCTGTCATTCCAGAGAGAATTGAGCAACTTAGGGCTTCCATCAAAATTACAGTAAGTAAAAACGGTTGCTAGCATTTTTTGTTGCCGAGCAACATCATTTATTTAGTTTTGCAGAGAAGTCCTGTTGGAAATAAATAAATTGATATTCAAAAACATGTTCTATAGGAAGAAGATGTTTTGCTGAAAGATAGCGAACGATTTCTTTTTGCGTCATGTTGACGATGACAGCTGCTTTCAGAAACGTCAAAATACGCGACGGTCGGAAATGAATCAGGCAGATGTGTCGAAATTGGTCTCCCAACTGCGAATCGCAGTCAAACCCCGATATCGCAACTTAAAACAGCCTGCTGGACCCGAGGGGCGCCTATTGAAATTGCGCAAAACAGTCACCGCCCTTATTAAGCACGAACGCATTGAACTCAACTACAACAGAGCAGATGAAGCACGAGGCTACGCTGAAAGGGTAAACGCAATTCGGGCTTAATCCTCTCGATTTAAAATATATTTATTGTAGCTTATTTCTGATGCAATACGCCATGGAGACTGTCACAAAGCCACTATGGAAACGGCCGATTTTTGGCTCCTCGAGAAACAGCTCGTCCACAAACTCTTCAAAGTGCTCGTTCCCCGCTTCGAAAACTACAATATATCCTACACGCGAATGTTCCGAGCACCAAAGGATTACACGCAACACTCTCTCGAACGTTCAGTCCTCGAATTGAGGGGTAATCCGTTCCCAACATTGATTCCAGATCAGTCACATAATCGAAATTTGATTCACAATATTTTGCTGGATGAGGCTCGAAAAGAGTTTAGAAAAGAAAAAATAGCAGAAATCGTCTCCAAGTCAAGTGGAAGCATTGATGGGCAAAATGTTTCTTCAGAAAAACTGAAAACATAAATGTTATGAGATCATTTGAATAAGATAGTAAATGTTTATTCATATTGTGGCTTTTATTTGCTGACGGGCGAGGAGTTGGTTTCCAGAATAACTGGACGAAATCTAAGAAGCCGTCTTTCGCCCGATTTGTGCTGTTTTCCTCAAACAAGATTTACCAGATCAGCGAAAATTTATTTCACGTACCCTTTGTTTAACTTTAACTGCATAAGGTAGAACACAGTGCCTTACATATTCGACACGAATCCTTTCAAAAGGAAAACGAGCACGTCGACATTCCTCGATTCCAATATGACAAATAAAAAAGAGACCATTAACGGAAAATGTAGCAACTGAAATATTACCTACATTTAAGCTATTTACATTTAAATTCCCAGAACAAAAAAGTACCTGCCACCAAGCTTAAAGCTTCCGCCAACACTAGTCAGCAAAGTGAAATGTTTTTATTAATGCATATTTTATATTTGATAAAGTGACATGAGTCTACAAACTGAGAAGCATCGCATAAATAATATAATGTGATTAAATGTAATTTTAAGTGTTATTTCATTGTATTCCGTCCGTTTCCAGACCCAAGCCTACCCAAAAATATTTTAAGCAGATGATGATGTAGGCATAGCTTGCAAGGTCCCAGTCAGGAAAGCGTCAGGATTTTCAATATCGTTCAGAAGCTCTGGAATACCATAAAAATGAATAAATACACGGTAAGATTGTTGAACCGCAAAATTTCTTACCAGCAACGTCACAAAATTCGCAGAACGACGTGCACGGCAAATATTCGTCCGTGAATGTTTGTAAAATAGTATCGGTCGATTTAAGCATTGCTTCATCGTTGCGACGAATGTAATCGAACAATGAGATAGGCCAGTCTTCTTCCTTCGGTGTTGTAACTGTTTTGAAAAGGTATTTGTATCCCAAGTCGATCAGAGCCCAAATCATCAAGTACGGCTTATACACCGAATACTCTTTTACTTGTCGATCGCTACTTGATAATAAAGCTTTGCACAACACGTTTGGGCTGATGTGACGGGCATGTCCAATCACAACTAAGCGCTTCAAATGATTTAGTTTGTTTTTGCGCCACAATTCGGGTGTGTGAAGTGCCAGCGACAAGACGAGCTGATACAGAGGGCCTTCAACGTCATAGGCACAATCCAACCATTTTTCCGACGGCGTTTGGTTCAGATAAGTCGTTAGCGTTTTCTCTTCTCTTGAGAACGATCTTGATGATAGCAAATTGTAGAGCGCATAGAAGAGTAAATACGGAACTAAGTGCATGTTCGACTGTGGTCCACCACCCCCAGCGTCTTCGTGGAAACTCTTCTCCCAAGCGAATCTAATCAGGAGCAGTTTCAAGTCATGAATGGAGCTCGATACTGTAATGTCGCAACGCTGCGTACTTTCTTGCATGTAACTATTGTGTCGTGACATGCATGTGGAGAAGGCAGTTTCAGAAACATCCGGGCCCCATAGTGGCAACAAGCCATTGCAACGGGTATTTGCATTTTGTAAGCTTGCGCGTTCCCATTCATCCCTGCCGCGAGCTAGGCGGATGGCTGATGTGTGGCAATCGACATGCACTACATTAAAATGCGTGACCGTAGTGTATCTGCAATTACATAATTTAAAACAACGGCTTAATAATATTTCATAGGACAAGTTTTACCCAAGCGTTTTTCGAGTCTTTAACTCGAACTCTTCGACATTCGTTCGTTTCGTAAATGTGTAAATTCCCAACACTTTCGATGGCTGACATGCATAGCCCTCGCGGCAAATGAAGCACGTCAAGCCCGTTTCGTCCCGAAGCTTCTCGATTTTCTGCAGAATTGATCCCTTGGCCGTCACTTGGCCTTTTTCATTTGTGCGCATTCCGAGTGCATCTAATTGTTTTTCTCGAGTCGCCATTGCAAGTCGTTTCTTTTCTGCCCGCGTGAAGTCTCGCACTTCCTGGACTCTTTTAGCAGTATTCTCATCCGTGCACAATGCCTCAAGCAAATTCTCAGCCAAACTGCCTACGTGCTCATCACTGGATACTTGCTCTAAACGATGAATAATTGGTATTATATCCTTGGACACCGCTATCTGAGTTGCTTCGTGCTTATTTGCCAACCCAGTGAGGAAGCGCAAAATATATTTCAGGCTCGGTCGAGATATAAATTCTTTCAGCTCGTCCGAGTCAGTGCGAAGGAGTGTCGGTTTCACGCAAGGAGCATATTTGATAATGTATTCGATCGCGCGGTCTACGATACCCAATCCTACGATGTAGTCTTTCAGAGTACCCCCAATAGAATTGTGTTCGATTTGATTCGTCAGAATACAGAAGAGCTCCATTTTAAACTCATCTTCACCTACACGATCAGAGTCAAATTTATTAAAGTCCAGTGTCCGTTGGAAATGTTCACACAGGAGCGCCATTTTTACTTCGTTGCCGTAGACCAAAGCGGCAAGCACCCGAATAAGGTGCCGCAGAACTGAAGCACTGTTACGAACATTCGGGCAGTTTGTGCAGGATATCAAAGCGGTAACGTATTCAGGCCCACCAAACGTTAAGGAAAATTGCAGGAACGAGTCCAACGTGTCACTCGCAGCTTTCGATAAAATTGTTTCCATTATTTCTAGCAGTTGCTCGGTAATCGATGATTGCTGTGCATCGTTTTCCGATTGCATGCATAACTGCAAGACTTTCAGGAGCGTATTAACCGCTTCCAATTCTGGTTGGCATAATACCTCCTGACACCTGCGCACTTTTACACTTAGTAAGAATAATTTCAACAACACCTGCACGAGTTCTCGCGTTCGCGTGATATTCTGCAAATGTGAAATTCGATCCAACATAACTTTCAATCCATCACAGTCAGCTAGCACATTGGCCATTCGATAGAGTTGCTCATTGTCCACCTCTTCCTGGCTCTTATTGTTCAACGTCTCGACAAATTCTTCAGTCGCATCACCTAGCAGTCCTCTCATTCTATACACAACCCTCATAGCGTCTCGTTCTCCCCCCTCTGCCAACCATACCTTCTTATACACGTCCTTAACCGGCAGATCTAAGCTGATAATTTTGTTGTTCACCAACAGCTCCATTCCGTTATCGTCCTCTAGCAATGCAATCAACTCGCAGTCAGTGCAAATCTTATTTTTCACGTCGCGCATTAAAGGACCCAAACCGGCTTCGGTTGATGGATAAGGGTTGCCCAACATTCTGCCTTGCAAAAAGTCTTCTTGTTGCGGGTCTTTTTCCAGCGTTAAGAAGAACTCTCCATCATCACTCTCCTCGGGGTGTATAATCGAATAAAGACGCTCGAAAATGAAAACAGGTGTTTTAATATCGTTCAACGGCGTTTTGCGTACAGTGTCTATCAATATTGCCATGAAAGCTCGAGTCTCCTCTTCCGTTCCACTTGTCATCTCCTCAAGCATTTCTAACAACTTCTCCTGTGCGTCGTCTACCAGTCGAGTTCGTTGGACTACGAGTTTCCTCAGATTTAAATAACCTTGCAAAACCGGACCCAAAAGTTTCCCCTTATAAGCTTGTCGTATAGCTGAGTTTTCCAAAAACATCGACATCAACTCTACGAATTGTCGCAGTGCATAGCCTTGCGCAAGATCTGACGACAATGTTGTTTCTTCCAGTCGGTGTATTTTTTCGATTTCAGCAGTCAGAAGTTCAGCTATAAGCGTCAAAACTCCTTTAAGGGCAAGATACTGTCGCCAAGGAGTTTCATCAGTCAGCGACCGATAAAGTATTAAAAATTCCGCACTAGCCTCGCCAGCCTCGCCGATGTATTTTAGGAATTCCGTAAGCAGATTCAGTATTTCTTGCTTTCGATCATGCGTGCGACTCAACGAAGTTATCAATGCACAAGCAAGTTGTCTTGCGAACCTCGAGTTTGTGTTGAAAAGAACCGGCTGAAGCCAGGACGCTGTCAATTGTAATGGCTGATTTGGTACGCCTTTCTGCAGCACAATGTTTCTCCAGCGCCGACCATATTTCTCGCACAAATAAGCATTCCTGAATTGTGCTCGTTTGTGTTCCAGTATAGCTCCAAACATTCGCTGCACTTTATGCCCATTGCTAGATTGTGGCTGCGGTGCGGCGGCAGTAGTTTGGACAGTCTTTTCCTCCGGTTTTTTCGCTTTTGCCCCGCTTGTTTCTGTTAATGGTACAGGCGGCATACGAGCTTTCCATGCTGCGTAACTGTGACGCTCATCATTCGCCAGCCATTTTCGATAGTCTACTGTTATTCCATCAAGGCTTTGTAAGGTTGTCAGTTCTTGGGTGGTCATTTCCTTGTTAGATTTACTGGTGGGCAGTAGCGGACAGATTAGCGATTGGATGATTCGTAAGCAGCGTTGAATAACTGTTATAGCTGGTCCGCGATTGTCTCTGCAAGTATAAACTCGGTTTTAAATATAGTTTTATCAATTATAACAAAAAAAAGTCTTACTTGCAAGCCATTAAAAATAGCTCGAAAACAACTTTCAGCTTCAGTTCCCAACAGGAATCATCTTGAGCCACAAGTGCTTCAAGGAGTGCCATTTCATGCCTTATTGCTGTATCCAAATTTGCTAGTGGAACAACTCCATTCAAAGCAATTTTCACTCGATTGTGAATCAAAGCGCACAGACTTGTGCACGCGTCGGGTAGATCTCTGGTCAGGAGGCAGAGAAGTTGACGCACTTCGTCTTGAATTTGCATCGTACCTCGTCGAAGATTATTTTGTGCCAGTTCCTCGACTAATCCCTGGCTGTACAAGCCAGTTCGACATGTAACGTTAGATGCCATTGCACGTAGAATAGTTAGACATTGTTCTGTTGATGCCAGAGCGCATCCATAGCATCTATTCACGGCAACTGGCTCACTAGCAGGCTTCTCTGTTGAACTTGTTGATAGATCCATTTGGCTCCGGTCATAAGCAAGCAGTTCCCTGAAAATTAGAGATTACATTTTGATTGTGTACATTTAATTGTTGCTAAATACAATTCGCGCATTATAGTACATTTGCGTACTTACCTGCGGCATGCCTTCACCTTTTGAACGACCTTGCTCAACTCCTCGAACGATGTTTTCGATTCGACACTATATCTTTGAGCCAAAATCTGAATAACTTTATTTACTTGCGATGAAGACACTACGGTCCCGATCGGTTCATCAATTCCAATGCGTTCTAGCTTGTTTTCAGCCACACGCTGTATGAAAAGTTCCAAAATTTGCTTATTGGCCTGCAATTGACGGTAAATTCGATCTGCTTTCTCCAGCAACGAATGAATCGTTTGAACAGTTTTAGCACGATCTTCGGCTGACTCGATTGGGTCCACAGCACAGCATGCTCTTCCGTAAATGGTGTAATCAAATTTAGCATATTTGCAGAATCCACAAGCATGACACAGAAAAGGATCTTTTTCGTCGTAGTTTATTGCCCGGCATTTGTGACATTGGAATACGTTTTCGCCACAGTTTCCACATACACCCGGATATGCTGGAACGGCTGCACTGCATCTTGGACATTGCAAACTCTCGCTTGACCCTGCCACTGTTTCATAAAAGTCGGCGTATTCAATCATCAAATTGCAGGCGGTTATTGGTAGCGGGAAATCTATTTTAACCTCCGTCTGCCCAGATTGTAAGGTCACCTTACGAGCTTTGTGCCACATTGATGGCCTGTTTTTCAATTCCACAACAGCTTGGACGGTTCTGTTGTTATAATAAATATTGATAGTTCGCACCATTTTCGTGCGTTTTAAGTCGGCAATACGCAATATTATTTTTGATATAGTGTGACTTTGGACGAGCTTGACTATTGTCGTGGTTGTTGTGAATTTCGAATCCGACTTTATAGTCGCCAGTTTTATATTCGACATGGCAACTTCGGGGTTGTTACAGACGAGGCATGGTTCGGATTCCAAATAGAACCCATCCAAATCCAGTACCTGTCCCAGCGCCGTGTAGATCGGAGCGTTTGGATGGCGAGATAATAGCTCGTTTTGTTGTCGTAAGATAGCGACTGCTTTCTCGGTATATTCAGGTAGTTTATCACTAATTGATTTGGTGCTAAGGGTCAAGTATCCTAAGATATCAACAAACTGGGCCGTCCTTTTGCCGTAAGCAGGCAGCAAGGGCCACATATGCCACAAATGCTTGATCAATCCTTCCTTTTGTTTTTCGTTACTATTTTCGTAGATTGCATACAAAAGCGCGTGCATTTGCCAACGGATTGACGTTATATTTGTCTCCAGCAAGAATAAGTTGACAAATTTCATGAACAGTTGGTCGGGAATCAATTGGAAAATTTGATGCACAAACGTGCTGCAATGCGCTGGGTCGAATTTCGAGTCAGTGGCATATTCACTCTCTTCGGATTTATCACGATCCTGGCGACTTTTCACCGATGACGTTTTCGATTCAGTCTGCTTATTTCCGTTTGTATTGCATAGAGCTGCTTGCAGCAATTGAAGAATTATCGGGGAAACGCCGTCATCTAGTTGGTAACAACAAATCTGAATTAGTGTTGGAATGACATCTTCGTGCACTGAGCAGAATTTCTGCCAATTGCCCGTTCGAACTGTGGCTATTTCATGGCAAGCTCGCAAATGTTCTGTGAATTCTACCAATGAGTCATACGATAGAATCGGTTGTGCTGACGTGCCGATTTGCTGTAAAACATAAAACAAAATTGTTTCCTAGTTCGGTTTTGTGTAGTTTACGTGGGGCAACCATATAGATAAGGAAGATAGCCCCCCCTTCAAAAAATAAACCTACTTACTAACGATGCACCTACCTTTGATGAATTCAAATCGCAACATTGTTTTATGGCTGTCATATGAACCGTGAGTGAGTGACCATCGCGGAATAACCTAAACTTGTCCTTATTTCCGCAAATATACATTAGCAACTTGCGCACTTGACGTCTCAAAACAGGCGAGAGCGTTAACATCATGTATTCACACAACGTGAAAGTCATGGATTCACAGAACTTGTGATACCAATCCCACGACGACGGATGGCCTGAGGACAATTTCAAGATTTGATATGGCAGTCGCACGGCTATTTCCGTCAAAAGTGAATTGTATGCTTCGAAAATATCTGCATAGTTTTTCACATAGTTTTGAGGGAACAGTGACGAAATATCAGGTTTCGATCCGTAGCTAACGGGCTTTAAGAGATTATTTGCTGGTGGGCCTCCTGCTGTTGTAATCATTGGAACATTTCCAGAATTTGTTATACTTGACGCATCATCGTTACTTGATGTAATTTTCCAATAAGACAAGAACGATTCTAGGATGACCAAGCAGTACGGAAGGGTTCCACTACGCATTAATACATTTGCCGTCGTTCCAGCGACGAAAGAAGCGTTGTCTTTGAACTGCTGTGGTGGAGAAGTAGTTCCGGCCGTTTTCGATGATTTCGTTTTTCCCATAAGGACGCTGATCAAATAAAGTATCACCAATTGTACTTCTCCTTTAGACTTGCGCGTCGTCATCTATTGACATAAATATGTTAAAATAATTAATAATATTCGGTTGGCTTGTACTTAAACTCAGCTCAAACTTACCTGAGATGCTTGTGAATCTGGAGAAATTTCAAGTCGATCAGTTAAAGCATTGAGTAGTTGATTAAGCGTTTGCTGATCTGACTCTAGATTACCATCTAGATCAGTAGTTAGCATCAAAATGACTTGCATCAATGGAATCGCTTGGTATCCATTACACATGTCCAGCGACTTGAAGTTTTCCACCATTTGTCTTAAAATAGAGCACCTCAAACTGTGCAATTTTGTTAAATTCTCATTTTCAGCGACTTCGTCGGCTTCTTCAGCTACTGTGGCCTCGGGAACTGGTGTAGGTTGGGGGGCCGTTGTTTCACTTCTTGGTGGCGATGGATTCGGCTGATCGCCGTATGTACTACTTCTTCCTGATGCCCCTCCAATACTTTCAACGCCACTACCACCGCTCTCTGATCCTCCACTTCCCGCATGTTCTGCTGGAGAAGTCCTTAGTGTCGACCCATCAGTGGCTGCATTTGATCCTTCATCATCTGATCCCCCCGCAGAGGCACTTGTATCCCCGCCTACACTTCCAGCCGCACCTAATGCTTGTAAACTTTGTAAAGCCCGGCTTCGTATGCCCTGTAGATTGGCCAGTCCTTGTTGAAAAGGTTGCAAATCACCTTCGTGTTCTTGTAAACTTAATGCTATCGCAATATCCATTATAGCTTCATCGTCGGTATCTTGCTGTAAGTCTAAAAGTTGCGGGAAAGAGCCAATGCTTAGAAAAGCTTCAAGGGAGGCGAGCGGTTGTGGGTTGCCCCCAGCTGCTTCAAAGCCAAGTGCTTCTAATGCCTCCGCTTCAGTCCCCGTGTAGTCTTCATTCGATTGCAAGGAAGCACTCGAAGTCGCAGCAGCTGATGAAGACGGTGCCGCCGACGTTGACGGCCCCGCACAGGCCCCTGCTACAGACAGCGGTGTAGGTGTCGAACATGCCGGCGGACTGTCAATGGTTACCTTTCGTCGCTTAACTCGTGGACTCATCAGAAGTATCATCGCTTCCTTCGCACTATGGCTGATTATTCTTGAATTATCAAGCAGCAATTCAACAAAATATTTCGTCATATTATCCATTTGGCTAACATCAGACAATGCAAACGCGTAGATTATTTCCACTAAGCAGTGAATTATTGCTTCCGTATGTGAAAGTCCGCACTTGACAATTGAATTCGGCTCATCTATTGAAGGAGTCACATTGTATAGCTTTTTGGTGAGATTTAATAGTAGTGGAAGAATCTTGTAGTCGTTTTCAACACAAATGCGTGTTAACGTTTGAGGTCTTGTCACAGCCGTTCCACGAGTTAACAAAATTAGGCGATAGAACGCCTCCGGATCAATGTCTCTTACGTCCTCTATTTTCTCCATTTTCTTTAGCTCTGAGTTCACGTAATTCAATATTTCTTTGTCCTTGTATGAATGATATGCGTTACGGTTTCCATGCAATGTAGCCAGAACACATTTAGTCTGTATCTGTACGAGATTAGGAGTGGGTAAGAGCAGCAGATCTTTCGCTACAGCAATTGATTTTTGCTTCACAGTTTGATCGACGTTTGCTCCGCCAAGCAGACTCAAGCCGCTATCTAGAACTTCAAGCATCGACGTTACCATTTTGTCCAGTAATGTTACTGTCTGAATATTAACTTCATTTGAACTAATTCCACTTGAAGCTCCGGTCGCCCCTGCCTGCGATGTAGCTGCATTACCGCCAGCCGTTGAGTTACTAACCATCGGTTCTTCGGGTTCTTCCGGCCAACCGAAAGCATCCTTTGTTTTCCCGTATACTTTAATTCCATCAAGCATTGTAAAATTCTCTGGATCTTGTGATCTTCCAAATAGCACGGATAACTTCTTGTCTGACTGAAGACTCTCTTCGCGAGTCAGAGGAATATCAAACCATCTTGATCGCTTCACGCTCGTCGGAATCGTTCTTCCATATATTGTTATCGATTGTGGAGCTCGCATTGGATCTTGTGAGCCTATCAATGCTCTTATACCAGTTATTACCATGTTCGGATCTGGATTGTTTATTTCTAAAGTAAAGCCGTTAGGTTTTGTCGATGCTACAAACATTCCTGTTGAAAATAGCCTCGATTTCAGTTTGTGGGTGTTGTAAATTTGAAGCAAGTCATTGCCTCCGAACTCAACGTCGGGCATGACAGTGCAGTGCTCAAAGAAATCGACAGGGAAATTGGGCAAAGATCCCGAGCCAGATAATTTCTGATGTGGACCATGAGGTTTGCCCGAGCCTTTTCTGTTTTTACGCGATGGTTTCACAAACGCCGAAGCGGTGTACATCTGATTTCCTATTGGCTGTACTTCGGCCGACAACCAGTAGTTCGTGTTTTCAATGTGCGCTGTGTAAATTCTCAAGCTTCCATCTTCACAAAGAAGAATCAAAGTTGTCTTCTCGGTGCCGGATACTGTATGTCGAATCGCTACCATGTCCATAATTTTACTCTTAGAACTTTGAGCTTTGATTTCTTGCACATATACCGCGTCAGGTTTCAGCATGAAAATCACTGGATTGTTCGATGTATGCATCATGGCACAAATTAAGCCAGGATGACCAGGAATTTCCGTCCACTGACAAAGTGCCTGCATAGGTCCTTTTGATGATACTTTCGAGTTGGACGTCCCTACCTGTAGTTGAATCACGCATTTAACGCCTTCGTTCACGTCTGTGAGAGGTGCCATAAAACTTTTTCCCAACGAATAGCTAAAGAAAAGCATCTGCATGGTGTGCGAATAGTAAATAGATACGCCACCACCGCCGATTTGTCCGCTGAGATCTTGTGGATGATTTAACTCCAAAGTGTTAGTCACATAGAAATCACCGTGTTTTGCCAAACTTTCTTCGTCTAGTGGTTGTGTGTAAATGTATCCAGACGACGCAATTAGCAGCATATGATACGTTCCGTTTTTGTAAACAAATGTGCAATCCCGGATTTTTCCCACAGCCACCAAAAAATAGTATTGTGGGCTGTATGTGTCTTCTGCTAGTTCGTAAATTTTTACAAAATCGGCCGTTACCAATGCCAGTTTCGTTTGTGAACCGGGAAGCCATATGGCTCGCTTGATAAAATTTCCTGTTTCGAGCTGAGGTGTAAGGACTATATGCTCAGTTGCAGCTCCTGTACTCGAGAAAGTTAAAATGTGACATTCTTTAAGTCCGCACACTGCAAGGCAATCTTCATTTGCAGGATTTGCGGTTAAAGAGAGTATTGTACAAGGTATCGGGGCAGAAGCGAGTTGAGTCAATGTTAATTTACGTTTTGCTGCATCAGCTTGTTTCAGCAGCGCCGATAATTGGAGAATTGTTACTTTTCCTTTCTCGTGCGAAACAGCCAAATGTTGGCGTTTTCCATGTGGCGAAGAGAGACAGCAGAGCGCGACTCTCCTCACCAATCCAGATGAAAGCAGCTGCTTTATTGTTTGACCTTGCTCACCTGAATAACTCATTCGTACGTTCTCAAACGCGCCTTCCTGAGAGCCTAAAGTCGCAACCATTATTTGATCATTCGTATAAAAGTTCTTCTCCGGTTGATGCAAACGCTCCAGCGCGTTCTTCGCTCGCGCATGGCAACCAACTGTCGAAAATAGAGCGCAGTTGTCCCGAATATGTGGTAGAAGTAAGTCAAAGAATTCCAGTAAACAGCGTACTACCGTCTTCCATTGATCCTGATTATTGAGTTGATCCTTTGATGCCTCAATAATTTTTGCCATGTG
Source organism: Stratiomys singularior (assembly GCA_954870665.1). NCBI lineage: Eukaryota > Metazoa > Arthropoda > Insecta > Diptera > Stratiomyidae > Stratiomys > Stratiomys singularior. The sequence goes on along the minus strand of OX940881.1, from coordinate 1,564,440 downwards.
AAATGCACGCTCATTAGCCAAATCTGATTTATGTGCTTGCGTTCCAGTCGATTGTGTTGCAGTATTCTGTACAGCGCGTCTTGCTGCTGAATTAGATGCTGCTCCTGCTTGCTCGATTTCAGTAACATTCGCTGGAACCGAATTAACGGAAGAATTTGTAGTTTCATGGTGTGATGAATTTGAAATTCTACGTCGTAACGCCTGGCACGATCCGTCTTCCTTCGCTCCACAATCGCAGAAGAAATTTCCATATTTTGCATGTCACATCATGATTTTTATGGCATACTCGTGCGCACACCGAGCACACTCCAACACTGTCAACCATGTTGCATGTGTGGCAATGATACCAATGCTGGTTCATAAACTCCTTTTGGGTTTGGGAAAATGTGCAAAGTTTGTTTCCCAAACTGTCCTCATCTGAGTCCTCTATAGCGCTGTCTTCGTCGTCGCATCCCACATCGTCAACCAAGTCCTCGAAATCCGGCTGCGAATCATCTTCCCATGGTGGTGTAAGAGCTTTACTTCCTTTGTGACCCATCATTTGAAGAAGGTCATTCATGTAGCGCAAAAGCGATGTAACGTTCTCTAGTGCCACCGACGACTTCGTGTAAGTCATTTGTTGTGACTTAGAGACAAAAGGTTTATCCAAAACGTGATATTTTGAGACTTCTAGCCACTCAATAGCCGCCGAGAAAAGCAGTGAATGGCCCTTTCCTCTTCCTGCATCAGCTAACGTAACCATAACCTGTAGTAAATCCGTGAAATCCAAAGCGTCTTGTGCAGGTATCAGTAAATTCTGTCCAAGTTGAATCAATGATCGGAAAAGTGCCGTCGGTACCGATGAAGGAATTTTACTTTCTGATACGAAATATTTTGTGATGCTCTGTAGAAGTCTCCCGTTTTTCTCCATACACTCCTCATTCGGGGGTGTGTCTGATCTATTAGTGAAGCAACTGTTCCCCTGCCAAGCACTTGTCGATTGGCAACCTGTGTTTCCAGCAGTTTCGGCGATCGCTGCCGCGCCACTACACTCTTCGTCTATTTCCATTGCATCCGGATCTAGTCCTAATTCAGAAGATTGCATTATTTGATCAGAAATGCTAGGAATTGCCGATACTGTGGCCATGTTCGTCGGAGTTTGGGCATTGCTTGAAGTTACACTTGAAATTTGTACTTGATTATTATTGCCTGGTCCTAGAAGGATATGACTGAGCCAACTTTTCAGTTTTGCGTTGTCCACTTGTCCGAGCTCTGCCACACAACTCGCCAGTTGATCCATTGTGAATTGCGCTTCGCTGGCTTCCACTGTCCGAAAAAGATTTTCGCAGAACTGCAAAACCTTCGTTGCATACAGTTGCGACATTTGCGTGTTTGTAAACGAAAGCAGGATTTCAATCAATGAGCCTTGCTTCGTCGTATAGAAGAAATCCTGGAATGCGGCCAATCCCATTGGCTTTTCAAGCATTTGCTCCCATTGTTTCAAAATCGTGTAAAGTATAATTTCATCCAAATTCATGTCACAGCCCTGTCGCGACAGTTCACAGTACTCGATAAGCACACGATACGAGTTTTCTAGAATCGTTTTATAGGCGTAGCAACGACACGCTTCTGATCCAATGTCCGACCCAAATATAAACTCCACATTCTTGCACCCGATTTCGTACACGTACTCAGTGCGTATATCGAATAACATAGGGACAACAATTGATTGCATTTTCTGAACCACGTTAGAATCCTGCTTGCAAGACGGAAGTAAGTGGTTCAATAGATAAAATGCCGATTTTAAAGAATGCTTCAGCGAGAGCAGAATTGAAAACGTCGAGTGTTTCGATATTTCTCCTAAATGAGCTTCAATTACGGACAATGTGTGTATGTCAACCGGGAACGTATTGGTCGTAAATGTTTCTTCTCCCTGAATATTCAAGTTTTTCTTCCATTCCACGGTAATGACTTCCTTGTCCGTGCCAGACACTAAGTTCAAAAACTGTGTAGATATATCAGTGCAGTATGAGCTTTTTGAACTTGAAATCGCTATTAAGTGGTCCAGCAAGGAAGTTGATATGGTACCAGACAATCCCTTTTCCATTGTCTTGTACAAACAGTCTCGAATCACTTCTATAGCATCAAATAATTTCATGATTACATCTTTCGCTAGATCCTCTCGAGAGAAATCTTGGCAATGCTTCGAGTCAGTTGCCGGCGGCGAGGCCCCTGTCACTGACACAATGCCGGATTGATCAGTGGTAGATGCTGCCGATTGTGCTGAAGGAGGCGAAATTGCCGGAGTCACACTAGATCCTGTCACGTTACTCGTTGTCGGTTTTGGAGGCTTAAAACCTTCCCGCTCCGCCCAACACATTGCATGCATATGCGAAATTAATGCGTCCAACAGCAGAACTCGTGACATTTTTGGATTTTCTGTAAACCACCAACAGTCGATTAATTCTACAATCGTGAAATTTGACATACTCACGAATATTGAATGATTTTGCGAATGCTTCCAAGCCTGCAACTGTTTGTTTTAAACTGTACCTAATATCGCTTACATGCTCCGTCACTTTGTTCCACAAAGTCTCCGCATACTGCGTGTACATTCCTTGCTTAATCAAGCTATTTACAATTAAGTAATGAGACGTGCCTGAAGGATGACGACATCTTATCGACCAAATCAATGAGTGCAAGTTGGGGATTTTGTCGTGCATCAAAGCTTCCACATGTGGAGTTGAAGGAGGAAGTCCAAGCAGCAGCTTCCAACACAAGCTGAAGCAATAGTGCACTGCGCATAGTGTATGGAATGGAACATTGCCCATGCAAATATCCGTCACGGATAGAATGTCAATTAGGGCATCAACCAGCAAAGGATATTTTAGTTTATCTGGTGTACACAAAATGAAATTCCACGCAAGTCCGTCCAGCTTGAACTCTTGCTGAACTTTTGAATCAATCAATGCCAGAGAATAGAATTTAGGTCTGACTCCTATCAGAGGTAAATGCGTTTTAATATTGTTTGAGTACTGAGATGTATTGAACTTACCACTAGTGTACTCCGGAGATAGCTTCTTGTGCTTATCCTCGATATCCTTGCGGCAAAAAGACATTAGTTTTGTCTTATTGTTCAAGTAATCGGTAACTTTTTGATTGGCATCCAATGTTATAACACTGAAAAGATTCCAGCGTACTTGTTCAAGTAGCACCGTTGGAGCATTGTACAAATGCTTCATCAAATATTCCAAAAATAAAAGGAGTCGGGAAAGTAGCATCAACTGATGATCACGAAGAGGTTTCTCTGCCGACAAGTTTCGACATACTTCGGCACATCTTATGACGCCTCCTGCTGTTAGAAGCAGAATGGATTTCTTTTGCATTAAGTTCAGGGAGTGGAATAAAAACAGCAATAATTGCGCGTGTTCTACATTCAAATCCTCGTGATCTGCATCAAGCGATGAAGCGTGACTGGAACTTGAGCATACTCCTTCAACTAGTGTATTGACGAGACGATGCCACACCGACAGACATGCTGCTTCTTTTTCTTGTGTCGGTTTTAACAGCAATATCTGTACTAACACGGATAAAGTTCGTGAGTAAACTTGCAGAGGCCAAACGTTATCCTGCGTCCAAGGAGACACTCCAAGATGCAGAAGCAATGATGATTGAAGTGTTTCGTTTAGCAGTGACCCAGAAATTAAGTTGTGCAAGTAACGCCCTAGCGCACCTGAGAACTTGATCATTGCGTTTTGCCATTGAGCACATGTTGAGTTCTCTGGCTCGCCTCGTGCAGCGTCACGATCCAGGTCCTTCAAAATGTTTGCAAGTAAAATCATTTGTTGCTCGCTCAATCCAGACTTTACATATTTATTCAAGTACTTGTGACATGTCCCAAGCGACTGGTCTAAGAATGCGAAGATCTGAGCTGATAACTCCAAATATTCGTGGGGTTCGTCTTTTGCTGGCACGAGATTCGACTTCTGAGTGTCTTCACTTTTTTCTTGTGGAGTGATCTCACTTTGCTCTTCATGAGCTTCAGGGGACAGCGTTTCTTTGAACCATAATCCTAAGTAGCTCTCGCTATCTTCTTCTTCAGTCTCCGAATCTTCCGAGCATGAAGGAGTGTCATTGAAGTACGTTGTTGAGTCGCTATAACTTATCGGTTCCCCGTCATTTCTTTCTTTTGCACTTGCACGTTTCATAACGCATGCTTTTCGGTACGAAACCGTTGCAAGAAAAGTTAGAAGTTGTTGTAGGGTTGCTGAACTTAACACACGAACCGCTCTTTGCAATGACGAATATTGCTCAAGAATATCGAATCCAGCCGGGTCTGGCAGTGTGACTGTCGTGGAACCTGGCTCGTCATTCGAACGGGATTCAATCTTTAGATCATCTATGAGTTCCGTTAGCAGCAGCAGACTGTGCCTCGCTATAGCGGCATTCAGTACGCCGAAACCCTGCTGCACCTTGAACAGATTCACTCGAGCGGTAGGAGTCTGTTGCTCCGCTCCTCGAGATGGACTTTTACCTTTTGCATTATCATCAAGTGATTGTTGCTTTGAGCTGGACCCACCAGAAGCCCCCATAGCGCCTTGTATTCCAGCTATCAACAACCACGCGCCGAAACACAAATGGTTTTGATAGATGTGACTTCTTGTTGAATTTTTGAAAATTTCTCCAATCGCCGTATAAATTTCCAGCGCTTTATCCACTACAATACGTGCATGATCGTCTTCTTCGCTATCTTTCGCTGCTTGTGTGTTCGAGCCTGAACTCTGTTGAAATTTCTGGGAAGATGAACTCACCATTGATAGAACACTCCCGGAAATGGATGCCAATACTGCGCAATACAATGCGGACATTGCACACTGGGACAACTGACCAATTTTTGTAGGAGTTAGTGGTTCAAGAACGGGCAAGGATAATGCTTGCGCTAGAATCGATATATCTGCTGACATTTGAGGCAAGCAGTTTTTTATTTGAGTTGCATCGGTTCCATTTAAGGGCAAATATAATGGTTTCCCCTGTAGAGCACTTTCTTCGAATTTCAATCTATATTTCGAGAGTATTGGCAGATGGGTGCAGACGTTTAGCAAGATAACTCCAGCGTTGTGAGTTTTCATCGCTGAAATGTTTGTGGTCGCGAATAATTGCTGTTGGAAGGAGACACGTTTTAATGTATTATTTTGCAAACTTATCAATTTACTCACGGTACAATCCGTTAACTCCTCACTTAATGGAGCCCAAGTATTTGTGATGTTGGCTGAACTCAACGGAGTTGTGAGTTGCTGCAGAATAACCGTAGACAAATCAGAACGAGATCTTTTCATCTCGGATTTCGGACTATCTTTATCACTGCCAGTCACATTTCCCTTCGTATGTTCGGGAAATTTGGAACTTTTCAACACAGACGCAAGCACTGAGTGGTCAAATCCTTGCGTTTGTTGTTTGCCTTCGCAGAGAGCCTTTAGTGGTGGTAAAAGCCATTTAATTTCTGCAACTGTTAGACTACTTAATCGAGTCAGAAAGTATCGTATGAGGATGTTACTAGCTTCTAGCATCTGCGGTATTTGAGTTTGACACACTATAAAAAATGAAATTCGAAATAACATTATTAATGTCAAGAAGCATAATAATGATAATAATCAAAAGAACTTGAAATACATTTGAAATAATGTCATAAACATATAAATCGGCTCAGCTTTCAGAACTAGGGACGATTTGGAACAAATAATATGCACAACAACGAGTGACAAGAGGACAATAAGGCCCATTTAAATTAAAACTACATCCGTCTATCAGGACGCAAAATCAGAGTACAAAAGGGGCCACAGTAAAACAAAACGGGAACCAGGTGCGACAAACGTTACCACAATTGCATTTAATTTCGGAGAAATTTAAATGTACACTCTCAGGTTAGGAAAGCTTTTAATTACGTACATGTAAGCAATGTGGTACTCTAGAAAAGTCTTTTGAGGAGCCGGCAAACATTCTGATATACACTCATTCTGACATAAACTTCACGAAAAATCTGAATAATAATAAAATTCTTTGAATAAAGCGAGTTCAGTTTCAGGACAAATTCCTTTGAAGAGCTGTAGACTCACATATCGTTTACAAATATTTTAGCTATGCTTATTATACAAATAAATCAAATCAATCATATAAGTCTTATTTTCTGCGAAATATTGTACTTATAAAGTCATGCCTTTGTTTTTTTATGTCAACTGTATAAATTTTTGTATATATTGGCAAACATATGACTAATGAATTCCACTCTCATGGGACGAATCATTTGATTCATCAGTGAAAAACAACAACACAACCATTGCGCATACTTATGAAATAAAAGTTGTTCTTTCTGTTTTGTGCAACTTACCCAAATTGCATTGTCCACTGATTGCATCTGCTGCCATTGAAGCAAATGATAAATAAAATGATCCGTATGCCGTGTCATGTTCGCAAAAATCGTTTTCGCTGTCAAGAAAGGATATAAAATCAGATACATATAACAAAGAAAGAACTTTTCAGCAGCCCATTTGTGCAAACCGAGCAGTCGCCATTTGTACACACGAATTCTTCAGGTAACCTTACGTTAACGCTTCTCGTCAAAAATTATCATCACTTACCTTCTTAAGATTGCTTTTATTATGTTTAACACATCCGCTTTGCCTAAATTGCCGTAGTTTGACGATAAAATTGGCTTCACGATTGCAGCCCAATCAACACCTCCACTGTGGGCCGCCATCTTTACAATTTTCCGTAACTTATCAATAATTTTTCATTTCGCTAAACCGCAAGTGACAGTAAAACCGAATCGCCAACTTGATAAATATAAAATTACTCAACAGCTGATTGAAATTGACGACAATTCGACGAATGTTTACGTGCTAAAAGCACATGGTTCCGGTCAGATTCCAGTATAGTTTTGTGGAAAGCTGTTGGAAAATTGAAAAGTGTTTTGTAAAGCGGAGAAAAGAACTTTTAAATTTTGAAAATATTTATAAGATTTGTAGATTCCGTATAAAAGTACAAAAGATAAGCTGGAGAACAAATTTTGAACATCTTAAAACCTGGAAGAATGTAGTTGACATTTGGTTTGGCGGGCAACTTAAATGCACGTTGAAACTGTCCGGAAATGTAATTGGCACATGAAATTCGTTAGAAAACAGTTGTGACCTTTTCTCTTCACTGCCTGGAATTTTAAGATAACAGTGTATAAAGTAGAATGAGAATGTATAATAAACGTATAGTTTCAACCACTTGTCTCCATTAATCTATTGTAAAATATATCTTTGGTGTATTTGAAAGACTAGCAAATCGTGGTGACTAGGCTAAAAGATAAAAAAATACAAATTAAAGTGGTCAGGTCTCGAAAATGTTCTATCGCTGAAGACCTATCGCAGGAGAAAGTACAATACCCGCTGTTATCTGCGCGATACATCAGTGATATAGAAGACTTCCTGATAGACAGTAATTTTTAGTCATAAAGTGTCACTTCTCACAATTGTATTCGCGAATGAAATGTTCATGACCGGTATGCATATGCGTTCGAGAAGGATACTGAAGTTATTTACAGAATTTCCTCAACCGAATCGAGTTTTCTGTATATAATTGGTTCGGTGTAAAAACGAAGATTGCCTTCCAAACTTGGGATGTGTACAATCGATTTAGAGCACATCAAATAATCGTGCTCCCTATGACCTGGGAATCACTATCAGGAAATGGGCAAGTTTCAAGACAGCGTCCAATGAGAGTTTGAACCTCGTTCTTTGAAACTATTCAAATAATTAACAAGGTAAAAATACTATTATTGTTTTCAACATTATTAACAGATAAAACAAATTTATTCGTATATGGATGGAATAATCTAAGTTGATTTGAACCGTCAATCTCTGTAGCATCTTATCGGATTACAAGTTCTTGTCTCCTTGTGGTTTCCACCAATAGCTTCGGTTCCAAGCTAATTCCATAAAACTACAATCAACATCTTTCAAGTCGCATGCTTTTCTCTGCAGTATTTAAAAAATACGTTTCGAAAGCTGGAAAGGCATTATTATGGATTGAGAATGCATAGAATTTTTTTTTATTTTAACCTTCTAATAATTATTTTAATTTTAGAAACTTATTTGGTAGATCGACTTATCCATTCTCACTTACAAGTTGTAAGTGACTTATACCATTGCTATGCTGATTTTAGCGAATGTCCCAGCTTGTGAGTTGGCACCTGACCACAAGCGGCAGGGGCGCGTGTACGAAACCAGCTTGAGCTCTTCCAACCTCTCTTTCTAACATAAATTAATTTCATATTTATATTATACGGGATATAAACTTGTCTGAAAAAAATTGTTTGCGAAAAGGCGGTATTATCGGTTGAGCTGCTTAAACAAAAATTACTCTCCTTGGCTCTTAAACTCGGAGAAAATCGCCTTGAATATCAAGCGCTGTTTTTGACCAATCAAATTGATTTAGGTATGTTCAATCACTTGCTGATTATTGCAAACTTGGCTCATTAGGCAAAATTGAAACCCCATCGGCTTAAAAAGCTTCGCTAACATTGACGCTTTCTTATTTTGTAATCGATGAAAACCATTTTAGGTCTTTCTAGCCTCGATTAAATCATGCAACTTTTTCGTTGGAAAGACTCGATTGCATCATCTCCTGTCACTACCGCCAAAATGTTTTTTTGTCCTTTACTTCTAGTTTCCCTACCTCAGACTGAATAATCTCATCAAATCCCATAGTTACAACTGTTCAAATCAATCCTTTAAATCCTTTATTTCAACAACCCCACTAACAGGGTCAAGCAATCTTTCACCAAAATGTGAGTTTTGGCCCTCATCGACTTACTTCTCAGCAAGTCTCTACTTAAAGTCCGCTCATGCTTAAAACTTGCTTAAGCTCGTGCGCACCGTTCATTGAAAATATTATATATTTAATCTTAAAAAACAATTTATTTAATAAGGCTAAAATTTCAATAGTTTAAACTACAATACAATACATTTTATGCGCTTTATAGATTTTCGTTGTGTTGCTGTCGCTACAGCTTCTTCGAACACCTCGTGTAATCCTTCCTTTAAATGAACAAAAAATAAATCATAGTTAGCAAAAATGAACAGGTAAGAAAGATTTGTCGAGAAATCCCAAGAAATAATTGATTAGAAGCCTCGAACTATCGGAAAAGGATGATGTAGAGGTTATTTAGACACAGAAAAAAAAAACAAATGAACGAGCAGATCTTCGATTGTGACTACATATGATCTTTTTATGTGGTTTACAAAGTCAATTGAAACGGGAATGACAATAGTAAACTTCATTTTGTTTGACCAAGAACGAGGACCCGTGCAAGAACACGCAGATTTACGAAAAAATTAAGAAACTTCAGCGATCAAGCGGTTACTCAGCAGCAATCTTCAATATCTCTTTATCATTCGAGGTTTCCGCTTTTGTTGGTCCCTATCTGATGATCACACGTTGAATTTTCAGTTGACGTTGAAAGGGGGTTTTGAAGTTATTCATCTCCAACTTTTGATCAGCCTGAAAAACGTTCATACCACTTGATACATGTGAATGCTTCATAGCAACATCACCGCAACATATACTGAGCAACGCAATTGTTTTGTTTGTATATTAATTCTATATGTTACCGCGAAAAGACGGCATCATCGGTTGAGCTGTGCAAATATGGGAGACATCAAGTGAACTTCATTGGTATTAAAAAAAAGCCGCGCAATACAAAAAGGTACTTCGAGAGTTAATTTTGGTTTTCGTATCAAGTTCAATTCCTTAGTTGACCTATAATGACGACTCTTCTTGTTGTGTGTCGATTTCGGGAAGGAAGGAAGCTCTGAAAAATTTTAATTGGTCTTCGAATAAAGTTGGTTCAAAGTTAGACAATAGCCAACTTTAATCACCGACTAAATTATTTATCTGGCACGAATATTGGAGCATGTTTAGAGCTCGTCAGGATGGAGCTTGAGGCAGCATCCCGAACTTTTAAAAGTTTCTCAATTAGTTTGTTCCTTTATAGCTAGACAAATTGGTGTAATTCTTGCAACATCAATTTTACTATTTTGACGCCATTTGCTATGGATGAGGTGGTTTCCGCCCAAAACGCTCAATTGACCGAGTTTTATGTTTGTTATTTATGTTCAATTGACCAAGTTTTATGTACATCATCACAATTGATGACTTCGTTTTCGTACTCATTTCCATATAACAAATAATTTTAGTGATTTACTTGTTATGAAATTTAGTTACCTGTGAACGAGCGGAACACTCAACATATTTAGATGCTTTCATTGCCTTAGCAAAGCAAGCGCCTTCCTCTCTATGAATTCCCATTTTGAAGCTCTTCCGAAGATCTATCTTTGTTCCAACCACAATGTATGGTGCCCTGGGACAATGATGCATTATCTCTGGTATCCACTATCAAAAGAATGAATGTCGATTTCAATAAAACTTGAAAATTAACCATACCTTTTGTTTAACATTGAACATTGACACACGATTATCTATTGCAAAGCATACAACAAACACATGAGTTCCTTGATAGCCTAACGGTCTGAGTCGATCGTAATCTTCCTGTCCTAATTGAGCAGCTTTGTTTCAATTAAATTATAAACGCAACATTATTGTTTCATTACCGGCTGTATCATATAGTTGTAACGAATGAAACTTTCCATTTGAAAAGACTTCGATGCAATGTGTATCATAAATTGTTGGAATATAGTCGAACGAAAAATTATTATAAGTATACGTCATCAGTATGCTTGTCTTTCCGACTGCGCCATCACCGACCACTACACATTTGATTTTATTCTGCATTGCTTTGCTAACAATGCGCAGATCAACTTTCGCAAATTTCACTCAGATATAACCCTTCTCAACAGTATGCTAGGTCCATGGGCTCTAACACTTATTTGATCGACATTAAAAACGTGGCGTGCTTACTTCACTTCTTTAAGAAAATTATATCGACGGATTGTGATAAGGTTCCCCAAAAAAATCTGTTTACGCCCCTTATGTTTAACGTGGATAAATACATAAATTTGGGTTGATAGTGGAAAACTTGTACTAAAGCGACATTTAACCGGCCTTTTCTATTAAATCATCCCTTTTGCTCATATGTATTTCATTCCAATGAACACACTCCGATATTTTGATAAACAAGCCGGTGCGCTGATAAACGATAACGGATGAATACAAACATGATGAGTAATCGTAAATGATAAATCCAAGCCCGGCAGTTTGAATTATTAATCATATTTGAAGACATCGAAATTAAAAAAAAAATTATATTTAATGATAAGTTTGGATGGGCAGTGATTGGAAACTTTGAAAGATAAAGAAGCGTTGGTATATAAAATATCAAAACTTGTAAATATATCGACATGTAGTTGTAGATACATCGATATTTAAATGTACAACAATCAGATGAGTGAGTGTAAAGCATTTTCCCGTCTTATAAAAATTATTATGTGAAACTTGTCTTCGAAAAGGAAGCTTATATATTCGCCTGCTTGTACATCGCTTACAAACGTGTTTCTAGTGGAAATTAGGCTGTCAATTGTAAGTAGGTATTTCTATGGTCTTCCACACTTTACACATTTTCTTCATCTCTCTTGCCATTTTTTTTCTCAACGTTTAATCAATAAAATATTTTCTATGTGCGACGCCCAATACAAGACAATAATATCAAATGTATCAAAACGTGCGTTTATTTCAAACAATCGAATAAAATCGTCGTTTTCAATTAACGTACAAACCAAATCTCATTTACAGAACACATCCAAGCTAAAGTTGGTATTCGCAATTGTCTCTATCACAATATTTCATGCTGCTTTAATATTTTCCTGCATTGCAATGCCGATCGACTATCTGTTCTTTGTTAGTTCGTTGGTAGTTATTCAGTACTTCATTTAAATGTGCAACCTTGTATTATGTACGATGCGACAAGGGTAGTTTTCGAGTAAATGCGGAAATAAAAACGGTCGACACATTTCAATAGTACAGTATATAATGTGTAAAAATATCTATGTCTAATATGTTTTTCTGCATAGATAATACAAACTTTACGTTTCTTTAAAAATAATAAATATTTCGTTTTTAGATTACAATATATTTTTGCTTTTTAAGAAATCTGTTAGTGCAAAACTTTCATCCAGTAGGAATTCTGCTTATTTATAATCTGTCATACAATTGTTATTATAACTTAAGGTTTGTATGTATACTTTGTTATGTTTCGAATTAATTTTAGATGTCTCCTTTTCTAGATGATATCAATAAACACCTCACTGTTGGTTTGTTTCTTTCTCTTCAAAATGTTTACCTCCTTTATGCGTTTACTGTTTTGCGTTATATTTTGTAATGCCGACTGAACATGAAAAATTTATAGAAATTTACATCGCTTTTTCTTTGATGGTTCTGGGGGCTCCAATGCCGCCAATATAGCTTCGTCGAAAACATTCTTTAATCCTTTCTGTAAATGTTGGAATATAAATATTTAATAAGTGAACGTTCCTTTACGTTAATTCGCCAAATTATAATGTACCTGTGTCAGTGCGGAGCATTCCACATATTTGACCGCTTTTAATTCTTTAGCTAGTTTTTCACCTTGCTCCATTGTGATTGGTTTCTGCTTATTCTTCGCCAATTTCTCTAACGTTCCGCTCTCGTCACGCAAATCGATCTGTGTCCCGACTAGTAAAAATGGTGTTTTCTGGCAGTGATGAAGGATTTCCGGGACCCACTAAATATTATAAATCACCATTTTTGTAAACATGTTTTGGCAATTGTTATATTTTTTACCTTCTCCTTCACATTTTCGAAAGAACTCGGACTAACAACTGAAAAACAAACCAAAAACACGTCTGTCTGTGGATACGATAACGGCCTTAGACGATCGTAGTCTTCCTGACCTATCAATAGCAAAATAAAAACCATTTTTTGTTTGTTTTGCATTCACTTGTAGTCACATGCTTACCCGCTGTGTCAAACAAACCCAATGTGTATGGTTCACCTCCTATCATGACAGTGACTGCATAATTATCAAATACTGTCGGCACATATTCTGCCGGAAACTTATTGGTTGTGTATGAAATAAGAAGGCAGGTTTTACCAACGGCACCATCACCCACTACAACGCATTTAATCGTTTGCATCCTTCTACTATTTGTAGATTGTTAACCTTCAAGTGAAGAATTATTGGTTACTATTCGCATTCTTTGCACAGTAAAAATTTGTAATTAATGACATTATCGGCTCGGCTAGCGTCGTCGGAGAAACGAAAACAGCTTAAGGGCATTCAGTTCCATGCGAACATTGGCAAATGATCGGCAGTTTAATGTGGGTTCCTCAAAACCTTTGTGAAGTATATCTATATTTATCTGGAATACTAAATGTTCTAGAACGAAGACACATTAACTAAAAGCTTTCTGTCAAGAGGTCAGTTAGACCAAAACAAAAATATGCGGCAAGGGATGCGTACTAAGGTAAACGATGAGGGCAATCGGAGCGAGAATTCTACCTCCATCAAGACAATGACAATGGCCATACTGCAAAGTCCTCCAGTCTCCAAACGGCAAGAAATGATTTTCATTCGAATTGATAATCCATTTCCAGTTCATATCTGAAGAGCAATAGAAAGTGAAGGATTTGCGCGCGCTATTAGCTCGACACAAAAAGCTTCAAAAAAAGCTTACCTTCATGAGATAAATACATTTATAAAGCGCGAAACTATATGGAACATTAAAATAAAATTCCCACTCCATTACGACTGCGACATAGCTGCAATGAAAACAATGCTCCATCATCACCGTCATTCGGCGAATACATCTTTAAAGGGCGTCACTTGCGAGCATCGGAGAAAGGGCCTATCCAACCTTTCTCAAACGGGTATTCGCAATTCGTTAAAACAATGTTACATGCTTGGCAGACACCAATGGTTTTCAGTCAGATTTATTCATTTAACAACAAGAACAGCTTTGAATGGATCTTGTACCGAAACATATGTGAATCGGATGAATTATTTGTATACAATACGAAGAACAGTCACCAGTTAGTGAAACATATTGTTGCATATCTCAAGATTTCTGAAAGAAATACCTCGACTATTTCTGTACGTCGCTCACACTAGGAAGAAAGCACCCGACGTTTTAATCTTTTTAAAGTCGTGACATGGAATATCTTTTTTTCATTACTCACAGATTTGCCTTTTAAAGTAAACTTTCAGCTGTCGACCATAGTCATTGCCCAGCTGTGTAAGCCCGCCCATTTGAGGCAGTCGACTAATCAGTTGAATGCCTTGATGGCTTTTAGAAAATTTTTGAAATATAAAGGTGCAGTTGAATTTTAGGGCAATCTGAAATTGTATCACTTCAATTTGTTAACCAAAGATGGCATAAATTTAAGCGGGAATTCATGAAACACATTCAACATTTATTTTTTCAGCCTCAGAATGGAAGGCCCCATTCTTACGCAATATACAGAAAGGGTGTAGGGGCAACAAGGCAAATTTATTTCTATCAAATCCCTATGCAACGCAAGAGTACGTTGCTGTCTGCAGGCGATTAGTTGGTGTTCAATTAAAGAATCATAAAATGCAATTGACATTTAACATGACTCAGATATGCAGCGCCTTCCCCGTGTGCTATCTAAAATGGTTAATCCTTATTCACATTCTACAACGAGTACTACAAAAATTTCGCATTCAAATATCATATCGAAACTTTCCCAACAATATCACATCGTCAGCTATTCCAAATGTACATAGAGAAATCTCCGATACGAAATCTTAATAGTGCCGCGTTGATATCAGCGATTTAATATTCAGTGCGTCACATGATCAAGTTCCGTCGAAATGCAAAAGCGGCATTTAGCGTCCAGCACAAAACATTGACAACAATTTAAAAAAAGAACGTGAAAAACACAAAGGGAGAAAACAAGCCAACGAACAGATTCCATGCATATCGCGAACGACCAGAATGCGGCCGCCAGCCACCGTTTTGGAAATATATTTCTCATTCCACTATCTCTACATTCGCAGACTCTTCATTGCGCTGACGAACCTCATGACATGAGCAAGTCTCATTGGAGAACACCAAACACCCATCCGTATTTTCCCGAATAGCAAAGTGTTCTAATCTCGCCGCCTTAAGTGACACATTGCAGTCCCCCGAACCGGAGTACACCCGACCCAACTGCATTCGATAGTGTGTCCGCTGGTCGCTATATGACCGCAATCGCATATCCAAAAACCAATTAATATTCAAAACAAGACAACAATTTAGGACAAAGGTCATTTTCCTGACTTGAAACTTGCTAATCGTGTAATTTAATGTTTCCCTCGAACCGAACGTCAGCGAGCAACGAGAATTCAGAAATCCACCCCGTCACAAGGCGCAACCAGGCGGGACTCGCCCAACCCTTCTGCATTCCCGAAATGCATCGCCGAACCAAAACTTTCCAATGCCAATTTAAGTAGTTTTTATCCGAGAGATATCGGCAAAGGCCCCTAGAACGCCATTGAACACCGCGTCAACAACACCATCCTGTCACACACTCGATTCCACGATGATGCACTTGCCGTCATTTCAGTCGCGACAGACGACTTTAATTTTACGCACTTGTTTATGGAATTCATACCGGATGTTCGCAATTTATAGTAAAACAAGGCTTAAAGCTTCAAAGAATCTTATTTTTCGATTCAACTTACGTCTAAATAATGAAAATACTGCTTTTCTCGCAATTCTTCCGATATTTATGGGCAGGGCACGATGGAAACAACGAACAAACACGGCAAAGACCAAAAATACTTCCCCGTCCGTCAGACGTTCCCGTTCTTTTCTGTTTCACTGGCGGACCAGACCGAATGAATGAGTGTGGCAGCATTAAATATTAGTGCTACCACACCAATTTCACGAACAAACCAGAATCATTTTCGGAGCTTAGAAAAAAAATTTGTTATTAATCTAAACAAATGGCTGTAACGAGAGCAAAGCAATGAACAATTTACAATCACAGAAATTTCCCCGTGTAACTAAAACACCGAGAAATCATCCTGATAAATGGAAAAATAAACCGAGTTGAAAATTGAAAACTTTCATTGAAAACAAATACAGCCTTTCAGTGTGAAAAAAACTTCTCACATGTAACATGTTTTTAATTGATCATTTCCATTCTCAATTACAATTTAAAAGTGAATTATGTCTTTTGCCAAGCCAACTTTTATTAGAACGATGCGGAAAGAGTTCAAGTATGTTCCGGATATTTTTATATTCTTCATAATATTTTTAATAACCAAAAATTGTATATATATAGTAATACAATTGTAGCTAGTTTGAAAAATCAAGTAATTAATACAAATATTACGATAGCGAAAATATAAATCAATTCATAAAAGGAAGAAATGGTAATAGTAGTAATCTATAGTGCGTTGTTTCTCAAAATGAGCCTAGGGTGATCTCACATTTGTATATACTTCACACCACGTTTGGGTACTTGCTCAGATTAATGAAGGTACCTTGGCAGTCGGAGTGCCTTCGATCTTCTCTGAGTAAAAGCTCGTCAGTTAAAAAGGAGGTTTTCCGCCGTCTTCCTTCCCCTGGTTATCCACTGCTTCTGCGTTGGTCGTTTATTAAAACTTCTAGTCTGTAAACATGCGTGCCTGCAAGATTGTGCCTAATCTTGCCGGCTTAATAGGGAGATAAGTATTCTTCCTATCGTTCCTTTTCAACAGGAAAAGTTTTAGCTGATTTTATCAGCTTCTGGAACTCAAAAAGTTGTCGGAATATCTACCACCGATAATTTCTTGAAATGCGATACCTTTCACGTAAACTCATCGGCTCGTTTATTTTCTGGAAGCGTTCAAGATCGAGTCGATCTCCACCGTTCTGTTCTCAAAGAGGCTCGGTATTGTAATGCTATCTCCTCTTGATAATTCGTCCGTTTGTTGCAATTGAAGCCAAATACCTCCTATCGACTAACTGTGTTGAGCTCGGATAAAAATCGGTATCTTTCAACTCTTCAGTACGTCATTTATTAAATATAAATTATTGTATGTAATTGTTCCTAGAGTGATGATTCGAGATGATGAGAGAGTTCCTATTGATGATTCCGTCAATAGTAGGGTTAAACACGACACTGGACAATCATCATGGACTACATGCTGTCTGTTGCCATAGGCTGGTTACCTGCATATTTTAAGAACTTAATTCACAGCTCTCGCAGAGGAGGGAGTGTGTATTGATGTGTATTGATTCACTTCTTTTAGTCCAATGTCACCCGCTATTACGTATTACCCACCTACCCCTTCATCGCTCATCACGTTCGTTTTAATATTGGATTTGGCTCAACAATGAAGCCTTGAGTTCATCGGCGCCTTTGGAATACTATCATTTATGATTATTATTAAAATCGTATAGATAATACCTCTCGTCTTTGTTTTCATGCATTGGCGTCAAATAAGATCTCTTATCGGACTTATCGGAGTCCCGGAGAGGGAGTTATGAAAAATAATAATTAAGGAAAAAACAATTGCTCTCTACAGTAGAACAAAAAACAGGAAGTAGGTAAGTCAATCTTTGAGATTAAGCTTGCCTATTGTGTTTGATAATTTTTCTAGGGGAACGAATGTTCTCCTAGAATGAAGTTGCGTGAACAGATTTTTTCGTTCAGGAACACACCGAATATAGAACACCGGCGTGCATCTGGACGAAAAAGGAAGGAGACGAGAAACGGGGATAGTTCATTTAGAAAACAAATCCAAACTCTATTGAAAAAATAACAATATTAAGTTAAAAGTTTTAACATTTCGAAAATTTTTTCAATGTCGGTCAAAATATGGACCTCGATAATTTTCTTTTGTAATCGAATGATAAACTAATCGTAATAATCCTGTGCAATGCCGGAGATTTTTGTGGTGGTGTATCCTTTTGTACTAGCTCATAGGGAAGCTCACATGAAATCAATTGTTCTAGCTCACATGATATCAATTGTTCCCAGGATTTTCTTCGGTGTAACTGATTCCAACCATTAGCAACTTTTCAAAGTTGTATGCAAAGAATTTTTCCCATGCGAAAGTAAATCAATTCAGTAAAAGCAAATCATGAATTTCCCTCCATTCACTTGATGTTGTATGGAACATAAAGCAAAGATTATCAAAATAAGATGAATACCCAATCGAAGATAATTAATTTAAACTGACCAGGTTATATGAAAGAAAAGTATATTTGATAAAAAATAGTAAAAATTCTTAAATACAACTTGTGGTAAAATTAGATTGCATTTAGAAAGCTCTACTTAACATTAACTTTTTTCGTATATATATCTATATTTCAATACAATATTGTCTTAACTACGTCAGTAATAAATATGTCTTTAAGTGTATCTACTTAAATGTACAGCATATTGAATATTTGTCGGTATACAATCTAGATTTATCAACTACATGTAAGATGCATTATACAGTTTACTATATTCTCCTTTTTTGACGCTTCTATTCCTTTAATTAACGTTTTATTAAAATATAATCATCGTTGAACAACAAAAATACACGTTCCTTTTCAAGTTTCGTGTGAAAACAACATTTCGCCGCAATCAGACTCAACAAAACTTTTTCTCTCTCACAGTTTGTATTTTAATGCTTCTCCAAAATTATGAACGAAGTATTTCCGCGATCATTTTGATGTAATTGTTTTCATTTTAACCTTCTGAGATTGGAGTTTTGGTCATTGCGAAACCATCATTGATTGTTGCGATTGTGTTTCGGCCACTGAGGTTGACGGCATTGAGAGAGCGCTTGCGGTCGTGATTTCACCAGTGCTGGTTGTAACGATCTGCGGGATTTGGATTTGCACCGGAAGCGTCGTGTTATCACTTGTTGGAACCTTAAAACAAAAATATGAAAGGTTATTGGATAGCCAACGAATGGAAATTAGATTGTGAGAAGAATGTGCGCCAATTTTTCAATATTATAGGTTTTTATCATTTTTATGTTAAACTTACATAAACAGTTGATAATGATATTGCAGCTTGCGTATTTACTGGTAACGTATGTGATTCGCTGGTATGGAGAATGCATTCGACATTTGGATTAACGCTGTCCTGGCTTTGACCATCACTCATCTGTGTCGAAGTTGAAACCGAAATTGAAGCCGTTTGACCATCTTCGCTAGGATCTGACTTTTCCTGCTTTATTGTAGCGCTACCGCTCATAGCGAGACCAGCTCTTGCATTCATCTCTTCCTTTAGCCGTTTCGCCGCGTGAGATTTCGCATGTTTTCGCAAATGATCCTTCCTATAAAATCCTTTACCACATTCACAGCAAATCTGAAAGTTGAACATATTTCAGATGCAGCTGGTACGATTTGATTGCAAGCTTATAACTCATACTTACTTCATTCTTTTCTCCACTATGTATCACAAAATGAAGATTCAAATGCTCCTTTCGCTTAAAGCCTTTCATGCATACACTACAAATATAAGGTCGTTCTGGACTGTGCCCTGACTTATGTCTTTCTAAGTGCTCTTTTCTCTTAAGGCCTGCACCGCACAATTCACAAATATATCTGAGGAAATAAATTGATTGCATTTTTTTCGTCGTGATATATTTCTTTTCTCATTCAGTTTGTTGGATATTACCTTCTTTCTATTTTATGTACACTTAAATGCTGCTCTAGATTTTCCTTTTCTGGATATGCCATCTGGCACTCGGGACAACAAAATAATACAGTACCATCGATAGCTGTAGCAATAAGAACTTGCCCGGGCTTTGGAGGTTTTGGTTTCGGCGGTTTCTTTTTTGGTCTTCGCTTCCTTTTTGGCTTTGCGCCATCAGCTTCTTCGGCTTTGTCAACTTCGGGGTTCGGTTCGGCGGTAATTTGAATTTCCGGCTCATACTGTAAACAAACATTAAGGCTTGTAAACGAGTTATGGGAATCTATTGCAGCATATAGGAATCAGTTTTGATTCCGAATGAGTCATTGAATAAAAGCAAGCGGGAGAGAGAACGTAAGAAGATAATGTTTTATATAGATTTTTCGATTTTCCTTCTGGGTCAGTTCCTAAAGATATAAAATACTTTCACTTTTATGCATTTTTCGGATTCCAGAACACAAAATTTAAATAGAGTATTTTTTAACTTTAGAAGAATACAGTACATCAAAATCAAATATAACCAAGTGCATAAATAATTGGTATAGAGTAATAAATTAGAAAAAACAACTTACTTTTATGGAAGCGTTTGTATTAAATTTAAGAAACTGTTGCAAATTTAATCCTTGAGTTGTTTGAGTTATGTACTCCGAGAGTTCCGGTTGATTATTTTGTTGAACTATGTTCTCCCATTCCGGTTCCTGTTTAATTGTTGTTTGCCTGCAATTTAAAAAATCAAATATGCCATTCTGAATTGAAAAAAAACTTACATTATCGACTGCGATTTATTCTGCTCCTCATCACAATTTTGCTCCCCTTCGCTATTTTGTTGTTGCACTGATAAATGTGCTGAGTTTACAACACTTTGTGCCTGCGCTTGCGCTTGGGCTTGTGCCTGCGCCTGGGCTAGGAGTTGTAAATCTTGAGGTTGCAATGCAGCCACCACTGTCATGCCTTCAGGAAATCCATGATTTGGAATTAGTTTGCCATCTTGTGGATTGTATGCCACTGTTAATACGGTCGTGCCTCCTGGCTGGAAACTTTGAATGGGAATCTGCATTTGACCCACTTGAAATTTTTGTGTTTGTTGCGGTAATGGATTCGGATTAATCACTTGAATATGGACCGTTTGCTGGGCATCGCCTGGTTTTGCGCCCGGCATAGTTATTGGCAGTGTTATAAGAGTTTGTGGTTCCGCCAAGTTAGCAGCATTATGAGCTTGAACTTGTCCAGCAAAGGCCGCATTTCCGTCCACGGGACGTATATAGTGTACACCACCTTCACCTCCAGACACAACGCCGACAACCTACGAAATCAATGGAGAATATTTGCATTAGAACGGTTGAAATATTCCATTTCTGATTTATCTTAAATGTCCGCATGTTTGTTCGAACATAAATTAGAGAGCAGGAGATCTAAAAAAACATGCATTTCACGGAGTTGATCGAGCAAAACTTTCGGGCCATCTACACCTTTTTCACCTTTTGAATATGAGCTTCACCTATTATGCATACTGACTACTTAAATGTTGTTCATTTAATCGATCATTTGATCTATATTGATAACGAACACATTATTCAAAAACATTTTATTTTCGGCAAGAATTATTGATAACGCAATAAATTCTTGACATTCCAGCAATTTTTTTATTAACAGCTACAAGATGTCTTATTTTTTATTATTTCATCCCGTAGTGTATTTCCTACGAATTCATTATGTCTATCTGTCGACTGATTTTACAGTAAAGTCAAGTAGACACGCTTTAGACCAGGACTAATGAAGAAATGTTGTCGCAAAAGTTCGTATCGCTTTTTTCAGGGTCTATACTATAATGGTATATTCTCATTCTCCTGGAAAACCTTTCCTGCCTTTCCTTATCTTTCTTCTGGAATACCAGATTTCTGTTTTCTAAGTGACATTTTACAAGAATACCCTCAATATATATGTGAATCGGGTTACCCCGTTTACAAGAGCGTAGATAACCATTTGCATTTTTTGCTGCATTAGAAGTCCTATAAATTCTTTATTGCTTGTTAGCAAAATAAATCGTTGTACTCCCATAAAATTAACTTCGGTTTCAAAGTATTTATTGGAAGCTTAAATCAATGCCTTAGTAGAGCATATATGAAAGGCTTAGATTTATTCATATACCATATTCAGCCGTTTATTCTTCATCACAAAGAAGGGACAACAAATAATGACGCCATAAATTGTGGACAACGAGCATGTCACATGGAAGGATCATTATACAAATATATTATACAGTGGATGTTACTATATAGCAAGTCTCTCTCTAAAATGGCTCAGGAGAATTCAAAATAGAACAATTAGAAAACTCGTTGAAAGAACATGTTGAACTAGGTATGTAGGTATTAACAAGTGCTTAGACACAGTCCACAATCATATGCATTACAAAGCACTGAGACTGCTTAATAATTGGGAGAAGAGGCCGATGTAGTTTTTCAATTACTGAAAGGGTCAATAATTGGAAAACTACTTTGGCAGACCCTCCCGTTGCCTGTAGACAAAAATTGGCAAAATATTTCATAAAAATAAGCGTTGGTGTGGAACAAGGCCACTCGGTGCTCACATACGGAAATTGGAGTTAATTTGACAAACACACATCTTCAACACAAACGACATTTGACAAACTTCACTTGACAAACGACATCTTCAAAATTTTTTTCAAAATGCTTGAAAGCTAAAATATGTCTGTATGTATATTGATAAACAATTTTATAGCGTTTTGTCATATCTAGTGTCTGTTGTTGATTAACCTAGGTTTCGTAGTCGTTAGCGCTCAGGCATCTGTTTGCAAATTCGTACAAGCAGATGTCAATTTTGTGTCGTATTTTTTCTCAATTTTTAAGAAATAAGTTGGTTAATAAATGACGAAAATTACTTTTATATAATATGGAAAACTAATTCATTTACCTGTCCATTTGCTGTAGTGATGTTTTGCGCAAATTTAGATGTTGCAAATTGGTTGACAGCATTGGCCGGTATGCCAGCAAATTGTGTTGCGAATGGTGAAAAATTCATTTTTTGGTACTGAAATATCAATTTTAAAAGTATTGATTTTATGTAAAAAAATTAATTTTAAGTAATATAATCACTAAGACCCTAAGTTTCTATCATTCTTAAACGATATGACTAGATACCCAAAGCGGGATAGGATTCAGGAGACTATTTATAGTTATAAATGCATTTTCTGCAAGGCATAATCTTGTTGCAGTAATTCACAAGATTCCTGTATAGCTTAGGCGTTGTTTCGATTATTCCGTGCTGTTGTTAGTATTTTGACCATTATTTTGTGAATCAAAAACTAGATCATTTGTGTATGTGTTGCTCTTTTATTCAGCTTTTCCATAGTCATGAGCTTACGGAATTTGTTTTCTTGTGAATAAAATTTTTTATAAAAAAAATTGTTAAAAATTCAATAACAGGAACACACAATGCATCATTTAATATTTATTTTTATTATATTTTCACCATTATTTTTTTTTTTTTAGTATTTATTCTGAACTTTTTTTTCTTTAAATCAGTTACATTTTAATTTAATCTAGTATATGCTTTATACTCTCTCTTTGAGATATTCTATTATATTAACATGGTTATTTCATTTACTAATGTTACTAAAGTTTTAATACTTGCATTTTTTGCACAGGATTAACCACCGCGATAGAATTTGTGCAGAGAACAGCGGTATTTTCGTGCTGCTTTTGTTCAATATTTGTTTACATAACATAAAATTGATAATTATAATATGATAATATGATAAATAATTATAATAATTAATAATTATTATATTATATATTACATGAACGATTATTCTATACATAATAGAATATAATCATAATATAAACTATGTCAAACAATGACTAAAACCATTGTTATAAGTTTTATTTGTTATGATTCGAGTTGTCCGTCTTCAATCAAGCTTACTTGTATGGCGTGTAATGATGCACAGCATGAAATGTAGGGCTGAATATCGTCATTGGTTATTAAGCTTCTTATCTTTTGTAAATAATCCTTTCCTCATCAGGATTGCACTCACTTGGAGTTTGATGAAGATTTAATTTATTCAAAAGCTGTGGGCGTCAATCATAGCAAAACAAAAGACATGAAAATTGGTAAAGTTTAGCCGAGGTTATAGCTCAAAAGATTGGGTCCCTTTTTTTCATTCTAGTGTGTGTTTCAGCGCTTTCACACTCAAAGTGTGTTTCCGCGCTTTTTCCTATCTTGGGCGCAGGTTTGCATTTGCATGTGAATTCTTTCATCTCATTAATAGTGCAAAGCGTCGTCCTTTTATTCACGTCCAGACAGAAGAACAGATGAAATATTTCGACAGAGAATTCAACTCGCGAGTTCAAGTTACCTCTATGTTTGTTGCGGTCCGTTTTTAACAAACTTTTGGAATTCGTCTTCGTCTTTTTAAGGTTTTTTGCCATTAAATTATATCTTGAGTAGAGATACTTGTTGTAAACATTTTACTTGAGGGATTTTAATCAATGCCTTTTGGTCTTTAGATTTGCATATTACGAAAAAACCAAATCAGTAATAGAAGAACTCATTATCTACTTTATTATTGGCAGGATTTCCATCAAAATAAGAACATAAGATATTTTTATTCAAACTTTCGCTATTGCTGAAATGTTTATCGAATGCCCTTACGAGCATTCTTCGGTTAAAAGTGGATTTGGTTCATACTTTCGACTTTTTCTGAGCACTTGTCAGAATTTTAATTTTAAGAACTAAAGATTTCGACTTCTTTAAGAATAGGACGAGGTAGTAATTGTAACGATGGATTGCATGGAAAAGGACTTATGCAAAATAAATCAGGAGATTGCACGAGGCTCTTTAGAAACAAAGCGTGGAAATTCGAACTGGGGTTCCAACACACTAAGTCGAAATCGTGACAGATGCCATTCGCGAATGATGAGATAATGACCATTGTATCCTTTTGAGAGAATCAAAGTCAATTTTTTTTCTCAAATGAAATTCGCGAACAGACGGGCTAAATACGTCGACTGGTTTCCTCGTATATTCTAAGAATTTTATAAATGTCTGTAATTGCTTCTACCTTTACAAAATGCGAAAAAAATATGCTACCCTTCTCAGGCTAGCAAATTTTCAGTGCTACGCATGTTGTGACAGCTGTCATGCGTTTTATAGTTAGGTTGATTTGCCATTTTAACGTGAATTGGTTGACGCCTGAGCAACGTGTGTTCTTTTTTTTTAAAGTAACTCAATGCGCACTCCTTCAAGTTTATGGCCGACATAATCGTCCATCAGAACCGTCAATTCGATCGTTTCCGCGCCACGTTTACTCTCACTGATAATACGCATCCATCCAGATGTCGTATAGTGCGTAATGAAGCGACACATTGGACAATTTTACGGAAGGAACTTGGTTGGCTTACAAAATTCAACTCGTGCAGAATTGAACCCGAACGACCACCAGGCACAGCGTAGATTCCGCGCATAGGGCCAAGAACAAATTGCTGCAGATCCCGTATTTCATAATAATTTTTTTTTTGCGATGAGAGTCATTTCAAGTTGAATGGCTACGTCAGTCAAAACTACTGCATTTGGAGTGATAAGCAGCTACAAGCGATTGTTCAAACACCGTTATAACCGGAGAAAGTCAACGTTTGGTCCATATATCTTCAATAATGCTGCTGGGTAAATTGTTTACTTGGTATGAATTTAAGTGAATTGTGGTTTTCTTCACGTCTAAAAATTACCAAACTTTTGTGTATTCATATGCGAAGGACACTGTTAAGTTCTTTTTTCATTTCTGAACTTTTCAATTAATCTAGAAAAACTGATTAAATTTTTCTAATCACTCAAGAATTAGATAGAATGATTAATCCTGTAAAATTCGAATACGTTTTAACTTCTACCAAATGCAGAAATGCTTCAGAAAAATACCAGGTTTGTAAGTATGCACATGGTAAGCACTGTCTGATACATAAATATGAGAGAAAATATTTATGTTTTAATTTATTTGTAGGATAGATAATTTTTAATCGATTCGTATTAATTTTTATGGTCTAATTTAATTAAATATTTTCTTTGCAGCGTACTTACATCCAATATGTTTTCATTGTCATCCATTTTATTATTGCTTTGTTAATTCAATAATATTCCGAATATTTTTGGTTCTTACGTGACCTGGACAAGGAGTGAAACCAAATTATATATTTCAAATTATTACAGATATTTCAAGCTCTACATGAAATTAAATTTCTTTCACTTTATTAACCGCCTAAAAAATTCACATATGAATTCAATCCCATCCCAGAGCAAGAGATTCATACCTTTATCAATCGACCCTTGCTGTTCTAGGCTGTGACATTCAAAATTGTGGCGAATGAGTAGAAACTCCTAAGATGATTTGAACTCTCGCTTTGTTCTCAACTATTTATGGCTTTGTCCAACTCCCATCCTTTGTTTATTTCGATCTTAAATTTGATTATTCGTTGAATTTCTCTTTTATGCTTTGTGAAGACATAACATGCGTTACTGGTACAAAATGATTGGAGGGTTCGCAAAAAATAATATATGACCTTTCAAGCTTAAAGTTTTAGAGTGCACAGCTCGATTCCAATAATACAAAGCTACTTATTTAATCCTGTTACACGATCCTCCATTATGAGAAAAAAACGTTGAGACAAGAATTTGATTTCTTCATCAGTTCACATTATATTTTGACAAAAGGTAATATTTGCTATTGAACTCAAGGCTGAGCTAAAAAAATTCAGCTGATTGCATCGGTACAGGTCGGAATTAGACCTATTTTATACCTCTGGCGAGTCATGGAAGGTTTGATTTCGTTAATGACTACAACTTTTAACATGAAGCAGTAAAGTTTCTGTTTTGAAACAACTAACCCATGATTCATATGATTTCTGGATAATGTAAATACTGAAATGGTATAAGCCAAAACTTTATGCCATTCCAATTATTTATTTATAAGGAACGGTGGTTTTGGTCAAAAAACTTTTTTTATTACCAAAACAATAGATAAAATGAAAATAAATTCATGCGTTGGTTAAGCAGTTTTAAGAGATGAATGATGTCTTGGCATGTCTTAGGGACACACTGCGCGAGGAAAATCTAATTTTATTGGCTGCTGAGTGGTACTGTATTTTAAGGCGTTTGCAGAAACGCCAATAATGCAGAACTTCCTGACTGGACAAAACCAGCTGTTCTTCAGTAGACAGCAAATAAGTCCACAAAATATGATGATAGTACACTATATTTTTTGTAGAAAAAAAGGAATTAAATCATCGAAACATATTTTCAATTCATTTGGAAATTCCCTTTCTTTGCGTGATATTCTGGTATCTTTTCGAAACTTTTTTAAGTTTTTTTTTCTACGAAAATGGGTCATACATTTTTTGTGGAGAGCAATTTGGTAATATATATATTTGCTCTACTTTTTAATGAATTACACTGTGAGGTGTTGATTAGATTGTAAGATGTCCATATGAACGAATCAGTCGAATTACCAATAAAGTATACAAAACCATAAGAAAGGATTGTTTGGCGATCCATTTAACACAGGGCTTAGCTCATACTTATGTTAAATCTGTCACACTAACAAGATTTCTGGTTCTACGTATAGAGATGAATTATATTTCAAGAATAGCTAACACAGCGCATTCAAACGCTTATGAAATCCATGGTCATTTTGTCCACAAAATGTCAAAAACTTCCTAAATTGTGAAATGAAATTAAGGCCGACCTAGGATCAGAACAAGCCGTTGAATGCCGAAACTATAACACAACAAGTCGAGCCTAAGCTTTTGATAAAGGACTGCTTAGACTACGGAATGCCTTGTAGTTCACGTTCAGTATGTTTGAATTTGAAAGTGGGCTCATGCTCGCAATGAAAACCATATATAGCTGCTTATTTTCATATGGTTTCTTTTAGATGGAAAACTCTTTCAACAGTTGGACGAAGCAACTAGTTTAACTGTGCATTTTGTATGTGCTTGCAAGAGAAAGTAAATTAATGAGTTAGCAAAGTATCTTTCTTCAAACGCTAATTCATCATCGTGAGCTGCACTCAACTGCCCACAATTGTTCGCAAATCAAATCGAGATCGGACCATAAGCAGCAACAGCAGACAAGGCGCTATTCCACATACTCAATGCAAGGAAATAATTTGAATGCAAAAAATAGTAGCAAAGCTCCATGGAGTTTTGTAACGAAATAATGTCTGAAAAATTCCAACATCGTAATCAACATGTTTCTGCAGCGACCTCAATCGCTGCTGGTTCGCGCGGTCGCTCATTCATTCAAACCTTCATGTAACGAGTAAAAATAAGTAGAAATACGTCAGCATCAAATAAGTGAAAGTTGGTCGTTGGTTGCTCGAGAAATTTATTTTCATGTAGAGCGAATTGAAGTGTTGAAAATTTCGTACTTGAAGCACATACACTTAGTTTCTATGCAAATCCGCGTTCGGGATGGTTTTCTTGAGTAGGTCACTGAAGTACATTCTTGGGATTTTCATATCACAATGGGTTCGGTATTTCTGCCTCATTACTTGTTCAAGCGAGGATCACTAGGACGCATTCTATGCATTTTTCACATCGGCTGCATCGTTATCACTAATTAACATTCTGGGCATTTCGCACCGTTACCAGCCACTGCGCTGCGTATTCAGTGATTCGCGGCAAGATGTCACCTCTTTTGAGAAGTTTAATTTTCTATTATCTTTACGACACACCACCACTTCTGATGCACCACCGCCACCACCGACCGACCACTACGTTGCGCCTTTTAGTGGAATGTCCGATTGCTGACTACGCAAGGTACAAAGCAAAAACAATAAAACAGAACACCTAGATCCCGATAGCGGTTTCGAAAAGTAGTAGTAGGAAAGTCTGATACTACTTGGGCGTACGCGATCCGCTAAAAGCTTGCAGCCAGCACCGAAATCTTTCAGTTACACCTAGAAACTTAGATACAAGCAAAAAGATACTGTGGACGGCCACGGTCGTTGCTGTTGCTGCTTCTACTTCTGCTGGCAATGTTGCACCTCTCTTCAGTCTTCGTCAAGCACAACTGCTTCGAGGTGGAACAATATATAAACTGATCGACGCTTACCACGCTAGCATTCACAGAAATTATGTCGGATTGGACCTAGCCATATTCACTAAATGCGAATTACGGTGCAGATCACAGATCGCGATCTCTCCGGTACGCTCAACTCATATGTACGAGTACTTACGTAGCACTAGCACGTACATTTCATACATCCTAAATGAGTCTTGCGTTGACTAGACTCGGTACTACGTCGGCAATCGGCGATTTCTTTGCTAGTTGTCTTCCCGCCTGCTTGTCCACAGGTGAGGTGTAGCAATAGTACGAGGCAAATCTCCTCAGGTGAGGTAAGAAGTAATTCTGTGTTGCGATTCAGCACACACAATGAGGAGTATTAACCCAAGTGTGCCTACCTCAACTACAGATGTCATCTGCGTTGCAAGTAACAAACAAATAAAAAATCCATCATAAAATTGGTTCACACATTATTTCCCTTGCATATGCGTTTTAAGCATTACATAAAAGCATTCCTAGGGCAGACCTTTAAGCAACGAAAAAATATATCTACATTCATGAGTTGTATTTGATAAATACTCATTCAAAATATGTATTAATAATTTGGTTCTTGTGTCTTCTCATTCTTAAGTGGCTTGTGGAATTTAAGCATTATTGACGATAATAGTTTACTATCTATAACGAAAAATCATGATCTCTGATAATGTATCTAAAACATATTTTTAAATGTCGACATCAGCATTGACGCAAAAATCCTTCAACTAGGGTGAATCTATACTGGGTATAGTATAGACCGCATTACATGTCTAACGCAAAGATAACCTGCCCAAGCTATGGGAAGTTTTTTAATTGCGTGTGACCCCGTTGCCCGGAAAGTTGGTTCCATCTGCACCTGGAGTATTACTTCAATTATCCAAAAAAAAAAGAGTTATTTTGACAGCTTTTGATAGCTTGCGTTGCAGAGTTTATTCTCTATGTAACGGACTCATTTCAGAAGAACACATCCAGAAAGGGCTTGATCTATAATAAGAGAACACTTTCATAAAAATTCCTTTCCAACAATTAAAAACTAATTTTTAATGAACTTTTGTGAATGGACATTTTTAAAATTTTTTCAATTTTTTAAGGAAACTGTTGATAACACATGCTTCAAGAAATACTGTTCTTACTGCTTTTTAATTTATTGTTATCAAAGATGAAGATTTCAAGTCAATAGTTGTTGTGCGTACAACGGGTTAATAAGTACAAGGTCTTACAATAAGACATGCTGTATATTAAAGAAAATCAAAAACAGTTTGTGTAACTGTTTCAGGACCGTTTCAACGCTGCCAACATCTTTGGATGGGTAAAAGAGTAGAAAAGATTCGTTAAAAGCTATGAATGTGGTTATTGTTAGTATTATAGTACCCGGGAGGGAGTGACGAAATTCTGATGAAACGAGTACTCGGATACTAAGCTACAAGCACCGAATGGGATCTCACGAAAAGATACTATTGAATCACAGAACACATCAATAGCTTAGTGTGTGATTCTATTACCTGTTATTCTTCATTTATACGCCACAACCATCATGTAATTGAGCTCGTATGCTCGGTCGATCCAGTTAACTTCGCGATTTAAAATCTTCGTTTAACATTGAGCCTGACTAGTTACGGGAAATACTGGAAGACATGGATTGGGTTGAATTTTAAGTTACTACGATCTGGTATATGCTTGATTCCCCGGTTATCGTTGGGATTGAAAATGAAACACGCCGCTGTCAGGCCAGCAAGAAGTAGGTCTCAGGCCTCACGACCACACCACAAAAGCACTCATGATTACGGTGCTTTTGAATGAATGTGCGAACGAAGAAAATACTAAACGGCAATCGGAAGCTTTGTGAATAAATTCTATTTCTATTTGGGTTAGAAAGTAAAAGAAAAAATACCATCACGAACTGGAATTCTTCTAGTAGCGAAACATTCGTGTTGGATTCTCGCTACTCATTCTTCTGATTCTTTAATAGATATCAACCTGTTCAAACGACAACAAAACGGTGAATTGTTTTTCGGCCAAATTTGCATTTAATTATGCTGAATGATAGTAAGACTGAGGAATCCGCCGAAGTGTTGGTTGCGGATGATTTACAACAATAGGAAAGCATATGAATAAATCGATCAGAACCACAATTAAATGAGGCTAACGGAACTGATTACCAAAATGTTATTGGAAACAGACCATTGCTGTACGTACACCTACGAGCGAGAGCGAGCGAGATCAGCAAAAGGACAACTCGCTCGTTTAACTAATTCTGAATAATTTTTATTATTTTATTGTATTAATTATATAGTTACATTTTTGATTTTCATTTCCTTTCTAAGCAAGCTTTGAGACAGAGTTATTGATAATTAATTACTAAAATGTAATAAAAAATTAACATCCATCAAGGCTGCCATGAGCTGATGTCCGATCAAAATCGAATAAAACGTTAAGGTAAATTTGGAGAGCACCTGTCTCCAAATTTTCACATTTCATGCTGCTAATCATGAAGCCGTTCGTCACAATCCAGGGGTCCCAGCAGCATTACTCTACGCTTAGAAACACTAAAACATCAACATTTAGCACCAGGTTTGGTAACATGAGCACTTGTATCAAGATCTAGTCATGAGGAGTAAATAACTTACATTGGAGTTTATACCTCCAATACAGAGCATAAGTACACAGATTGATACCACCGACCCAATGGGTTATTGAAACAAATCATTTTAACTTATAAACGCTGTTAGGGTAAGATTAATAAATTTGGTGGATAGCAACCTTATAGCGACCAATAAAATGACTTGTTCTTCTCTTGGAACTCAGATTGCTAGAAGTAGATGCAACTAAGTTACTTAACTCTAAACCTATTCTATACTCTATACTCTAAACTATTTTAATCAGTTATTTTTCTTTGACCATCTCTGGACATATTTCACGAATTTCGCTAGCTAGGAAGCATAGAAGGCAAAAAGTTAACTATTTTAGTTACTTGTATATCCTTTCAAAAATTTCGAATGATTTGTTGCGCCCTTATGTGTGTTGAAATTTCAGCGTTCAAGTCTCTCTAAATGTTTATATTCCCAACATACAGAGAAATCCCGAAATCCTTGCGCAAACCTACAACAAAATAAGGTCCGGTACAATCGGTACATGATCCGATTTTGTCTGAAGTCTGTTTTTGGTGTCAAGCATGAGGGGAATTATGAAGATTATACAGTTGATTTTATGAGAGGATATAGTGATAGTAATCATCGGCACTTGTCTCCTAGTCATCGGCTTTGAAAATTTTTGGAAAAACTGCTTGTCTGGTAAGCAACATGCAAGTGCATCATATCCATACAGATGCTATGCATTCACAATTTATGTAGTTTCGCTGAATTAGAAATCAAGTAATCTTCAACAAATGTAAATGACAGGGAACATCAGTCTTTCATTAGACTAGAAAGGGAACTAAACGAAACTGTCTAGAAAGAGTTAGATACAGCTTGGAATTACAGGAACGGCTGCAGGGAAAGTCTCGCCCAAACAAACGAGCACGAAAAAAACGAGGCGTTCTTACGTAACAAAACAGGAATACTTAGCGACAATATAGGTCGGGGTATTCCTTGTTTTCCTTGTTTAAGTACTGTATTCGGGGAGCGCAGGGCCTAAACGGATAACTATGAATATATTTCATTCAAAATATGCTACGTTTTTGCATTTTATTTAGTTGCGTTTGCTAAAACAACAAATTTTGCATTTGCGTTTGGATTATACAACCACGTCGATATTTCAATTCATAATATGTTGAAGAAATTTTTTGTCGTTAAATAACATATTTAACCTACACGCTGGCTGATGATTACTCAGAACCTCGTGTTAACATACTCAACTTTCAATGAAATACCGTGCTCGCTTAACAGACAAAGAAGCCAATTCATGGTATTCTAACAATTTTTGTAAGAACGATTGGTATTGGTATTCACCATTGGTACTTACGATTAAACGTATGAATAAAAAATCGAGTAAAATACGTTTGCGCATACCTTAATCGATGTTTTATTGCATATGCATTTTACATGAAAATGCGTTTACAATTAAAAAGTTCCCCACATTGAAGTCATCTCTACCCACATGATAGATGCATTATGGCCACAACAGTGCTTCCAATTCGCGCAAGTGCTTTTATTGGAGTTGTTGTACTTTAAAAAGTATTGGTAGATTATGGAATGGCCTTTGCAAGTGCACGTTTCTGTTTCAGAGTCAGCTTTCTCCCTTCTTTTGACCACCAACAGTTAAATTGAAGTCGAGAGTGGGCCTCGTGTCGCAGGAATGTGGGAAATGGACAGTCATTAGGCGTGAAATAAAGCACCGCCAGTCATTTGTATCGTAGCTTCTTACCTGGACGTATTGCATTTAAAAGATTCAACATTGTAACCACTACACGGTTCTATACCATTGGTGCTACTATTAACAACGTGCGCATATCACAAGAAATTTTAGAAAGTGGAGAAAGTACACCGAGTTTTCTCTCTTAGCAGATTTTGGCCAGATTTGAGTGTGGTCGCGTTTTACTAGTGATCGCGTGGAACATTCACTCATGCCGATCAAAAATTGTTTAGTATTAGTGACTTTTACTTTAACTTGTTTTGACCAATAATCGAAATAAATAATACGAATCTTTGCTCGACCGATTATTTCAATCGCTTGAGTGTTGTTTGAAAGGAGCGAGTAATATTCTTTTTAGTGCATCAGTGGTCAAAATCAAGAACTTACTTGCACCTATTGGGTAGCAGAGAAGCTCGAATGGGTTGTTTGAGGTCCCATTTGTAAGACTTTTACTTTCCATTCTTCACGCAACGGATTAAGTGAATCACTCCTTCACATGTTAACTGCATCGATGAAAGCTTGAATTACTCGGCATGAATCAGTTCCACTTGATTTTTAATGGTACAGTAGAAGTGTTGACTACAAAGGTAGCTATCATAAGCCTTCCAAGCAATGGTTTTTGATAGCGACGAACAAAATGATTCTGGGCGAGCATGTCATGAAACCTAATATATCGCAATCTACAGATACTAAACTGACCAACTATTTGCAATTTTTAAAATCAAAATGGAATTATTGATTTATGAAAAATTATGCTTCAGTTAGTATTGTTATTCGTCTATTTAAATCAGCAG
Organism: Stratiomys singularior; assembly: GCA_954870665.1. Classification (NCBI taxonomy): domain Eukaryota; kingdom Metazoa; phylum Arthropoda; class Insecta; order Diptera; family Stratiomyidae; genus Stratiomys; species Stratiomys singularior. The sequence goes on along the minus strand of OX940881.1, from coordinate 1,530,547 downwards.
TTATTTTATCCGTTTGTATGTAATCGCCGATGAACAATTTGTTAAATTTTCATGACACCAAGATTGCATGAGGATTTCATTTGGGATTTGAGTTTCTACAAAATGCACACAGCTGTGAAGTATCCATAGTTATTTTGTAAATTTATTCGACACCCCTTGTCTGAAATTCATGCCAACATTCCCTGTTGCGCCTACACTTAGTACAGAATCTCTTTACAATGGCAGATTAGAAAATCGTCAATATTGAATGTATCCCCGAATAATAATTCAGAAACGATCAAAATAGATCGAATCGAATTATAATTAGATTAAGGTAAAATCTCTTTATAAACTTGTTTATATGCCGAATGTGTGATTACTACGTCAACGTTTTTCTGTATGGACGAGGAACACGAGGACCTACAGCAGCCCAACTATAATGATTGGCGACGCATATGCATTCAAAATATTGAAGATACCATTCAAATGCACCATAGTCTTACAAAGCCAGATGTCTTAGTACACATATCTGCGAACAATCTTGTTAATTACAAATTAAAAGACGATGAGATGAATTGTGTGCTGCCAAAAATTATGACCAAGACTAATTTTGCTTTGAAAGGCGACATTAATCATTCAGTTATATATACCATTTGCGATACGATAGGTATGCAAATAAATATCTTAATCGTCATCTTTACCATTTCCCTAATAAGCTCGCGATAGGTCATGTGTGTGCAGTCTGAGCATGCATGAATAGTGAACAATATTTGAAGAGTGTAGCACAAGTTATACAAGGATCCAAGCAATTTGTTGCTTTCATTTTAATATAAACTCATTAAAGCCATACTCTCCATGATAATTCTATCTGATTTAATTTCGGCATTTGAATGTAGTATCAAGAGAAAGAAAAAAGTGTAAGTACTTTCTTTTTAATCAACCGTCATAAGTCCATAAATATTTGTCATTAGATATGATCATTAGGAATGATCTTAAGAATCGAAATAGTAGTTACAATAACACATGACGCCACAGTCGAGCTTGAGACAATGAACTTGCAAAACCACGGTGCTATACTAAGGTGAGCATCTAGGAAGACCTCAGTATATCATGTTGACCACCCAAACCCATGTTGGACCACCTTCATATATAGCAGTCCCAGCGACATTACCGGAATATAGGAAGTAATCAAAGGAGAGGAGGAAATAATCATTTAGAGATAAAGAAAATTTTAGAAGTAAGTAGATACGAGGAAATAAAATACAGGGAAACCAATAAAAAGAAGAGTGTTCATATGTAAATAAGAAAAACAAATACCACCGAGCCAAATAGGGAAGGCAATATACTACCCAAGTAGGCAATATACTACCCAAAATGAAATGAGAAAAGATGGAATGAACAAATAAATAGAAAACGCAAATTAATCAATATGATGTAGCTTTCCTTCTCTTTCTGTTCTTTACTTCCTCTTGAATAAAAAGGACTGGTTCAATCGCACCATCATTATCAACTTCATGATTATTAGATAAAAAATATAAACAAATGGTATGAATTAGCCAAAAACTCAGCTTAGTAAGAAAAATACACATGTGAATGTGATACGAATTAGCGAGAAAAGCAAGATGTGGAGCGAATTTCCAGTTCAGAAAGCTGCGAAATCGAAACAAAATTGAACCGTTTCTGAAACACGATATACAGCCTATCCGCCAAACTGTTACTACTTGTTAACTCCATGGAGACTTCACTTGCCAATGAAGTTACCTACACCTGCAAGGAACCTTGGAAAAGTGGTTAGAAAATTGAAGTTCCTGTTCTGTTATTCTGTGCCTTGTCGATAGCTCATTTGGTTGCATTAGTACGAGTTTACTAGACCAATAGTTAAAGAGACTCGTCGTAGATGTGTTTGGCAATGTTCGTGACAAACTAACAGAAAAATGTAATTCTTCATGTTTGTTTCATTCGTAAATTAAAGGAAATTTTCAAAGTACCAATCATGTCACTTTTATCATTTGGCGTAATGTGTAAATAAGAAAATATGAATCGAATTATGTTTATCGTGGATGAGACGTAGCAACTCTACCTTATATTTTATAACGATCAAAATCATAGAAAAGAAACGACAAACCAAGGGAATTTGACCCGAAATTTATTGAATTTTTGATTGATTGAGTCTACGATGACGAGAAGGCTATTTTAAGAGACAATGCACATTCGCCTTGCATTTATGTCTACTTGTTCTTCGAAATTGCACAAATGTAAAAATTCTCAATACTTCGCAACATTAGAAAAAATCAGTGAATAGTACTACTTGACCTTTCCCGTACAATTTGCGCTAATGCCAGATTTAGATACACATTTCATCATTTTGAAAGTTAGCTACGCATGCTCAATAACATCAACTTAGAATGTAGTTAATGTTAATAAAAGCTCGGTTGCACCAAACGTTAGAAATAGATACAAGATTCCAACATGCGCCATATGTGTGCACGATCTACAACACATCTTGGATACTAACCTACTCAAGCCTGCGTTGTGGGCAGGTTCTGGAAACCGTCTTTCTATATGTATGTTCTAGTGTGACCTCTCTAACGCAAACTCGATGCCGCGAGTTCTCTTCTTCAAGCTTCACCTACTTTTATGTTCTCTTTATAGTATTCTGCGAACCTTATACAAATTTATGCGGTGGGCCAAGTATCTGCGTTTGCTTTCAAATAAGTCCCACAGCTTCGAATGAACATTTATTTGCATAATATTGCGCCTTGAGAACACACCATAAGATACGAATGGTTTTTTGTTTCTTTTAAGTGCTTGCGCAAAGTTTGTGTCCTGTAACTGTACTGTAACATGTAATTCTTTGCACATTCAACGGTATCTTTCTCAAACTGGTACTTAGCAAAATGACATGATTGCGTTCCAACTACTTAAGATTATACTGTTCTGGATGGACAATATAATGACGTCACATTATCTGAAATCTTGTTCCGAAGCGGGTCATAAAAGCAAAAGCGAGTATACGAGTATTGTTTGCCGTGTGAGAGTTGACAGATTCCAAACACTTAAGTTATACGAGAATGTATGCAATTCAAGGAATGTTATACATGAACGGAGATCATAAAGTGTGACAACTGTAGCTGGAGCGACATTAGCAGTTTGGAAGCAAGCCTCGCTACTCACTCCTCTTCGAGACTGAAGTTGGGTATAAATGACTTCCAATTATTGTCAAAGATAAGCCATTAAGTTTTTTTTTACTTTTCGTCAAAAAATAAAACAATAAATTAGCTTCCCCTGTTTGCATTCCAGGCCCGCGTATGAGTTGAAACTAGGTCTTCTTGAATCTAACTGCTATTTATGCTTCTCATCCTGCACTCGAAGATACTTTCAACGGTATCAAGTACCAGAAACAGTAATTTATAAGCTTGTTCTTCATCCAATGTTCCGTAAATTTTACGTCGCTATTGAAAATTGATTTTGAACACACGAATCTCCGTAAATATGAGTCTAAATAAATATGCATTTAATAAACTTTCATGTTAACCCCATGTTCGAAAGAACGTCTTTTTTCCTGGTTAGTTCGATATTTGTCGGTTACAACCGTTTTGAATACTATAACCCTTTATTATCTTTTCAGCGGCCTGTGGCATTTCTTAAACACAAATTGAATTTGTTAAGCTCATTCAAGTCTGATCACCACTCCCATAACATACTATTATACATCTGTAAGATTCAAACATATGTACATAACTTAATATTTCGTTTAATTAAAATCTTTTTTTTTTGTTTCATCCCAGCATCATCTGATTGTGGCTTTAGCGATAATACGTCCTGACATCATATTCTATTCATTCGAATATTAAGCATTCTTTAACAAATAATCCTGCTATGCATGTTGTGCAGTAAATTTCATTCTAGACTGTAGAGAAAATACAAAAACAATTCATCACATTCCGACACAATTTATTTTCGACCGATATCTTAGAATCCCACTACCTCGCATTTATGCGGCCATTTTCCTACTTGATTATTCCCAGCGAGTGGTCACGTCATTCGCAAACTGATGGCAAAACGCAGTTCGCCACCACTCCAAATTGAAAAACTATTGGTCGAGTCTCATCACAGGTTCAAGGAGCAGGATATTGTGGCAGTCATTTTCCAAAATACACCATCCGCACGACAATGAGTGGGAGAGGTGGGGTAATCCATGCAGCCGTGAACGATTCAAGTTCATCCCCGCTCTTAAGAAAAATTTTTCCCTGTGGAAAGTCGCTAGTCTTCCATCACCGCTTCTCCAGCCCCCCGAAGAATTCTATCTTTCCACGCTGTCTGGTCTCTCTGTGGCAGGATGCGAATTCATGCGTCGTTCTATCGTTCTATTGTCTGTTACTTTGCTATTCATTTAGAATTCGTTTATTCATTGGGCACTAAACCGTAACAAGCTTCGCGTGCATTCTTTTCTCTGCCTACCAATATCAAAAGCATATAGGGTGACTTCTATCTCGCTATAACCCCACCACGACCAGTACACATTATTCATGATGTTCGACCTAAAGGAACATTGGTGAGCGGGGCGAAAATCCGATACCCCCATTCACGGTGCGTACAACTTCTAATAGCCAAGGTCTTCAAGTCACCAATAGCCACTCGACTGTGCATGCAATTCTCGCCACATGGACTTGTGAGAGTCAGCTTCGATTGCACCCCTTATTCACGACGATTTCACCCTTTCCTGATCACTCTTCGTTTTGGAGTGATGGCCGCCGCCCCTGCCGTCGCTGTACGTTTTTCACTTTCGTGCCCCCACCCCGGCACATTTCCGCGGCGGGGACGGGAATCAACAACTTGCTTTTGTTTATCGAGTCGGGGGATCGTTCCCATTTTGGGGCGGCATCTGCTCAGTTCTAGTTTCCGCGATTCAACTCTCGTTTGTGTCCTGAACCGTTCGTAACACTAAGTACTTACCTCCTGGAGAAGAAAAACTCCGGGTATTCGCTGCCCACCTTCCACTTTGTTACCGTCATTTATGAACCCACCGAACCGATATCCACGCACTTACGCGTATAGTTGACGCGCCGTGATTGCTGTTCGCTCTCGTTTTTAAGGTCTAGCTTATATGCTCATTACTTGGCCACGAAACCAACAGACAAAACGACTATCGATTATTGACCCAGTCTAATCGCACTGATATAATAGTGAGAAACGTGAAGGTGAATATACAACAACGGCCAAAACTACCATTAAGCAAAATCGACTCCTGTCAAATTATGCTTGGAGATTCCTAAATCAGACAGAATTGTGTCATTGCACACACATGCACATACGCGGTTGACAGCACAACATGCCGAAACGACAACGAAATGTCGCGCTGTGAGGATGAAACAGGTGGTTGTTGGGTGGTCGTTGTCACGGCTTAATGAGTGTGAGCCTATAAAAAATTTTCAAATTCCTAATTGGTGTCAACATTTTTACAGAGGTGGCTCATCAATCGCTTAGGAAATGTCATTGTCATTTCAGCTGATCGAGAAGTTCGAGCTCAGCTGCAATCTGATTTGTCAACCGTGAGGATTAAATGGCTGATGGGTCGTTAGAGAGTCTACAGTATTATTTACGATGACTGCAACAACAGAAACAAGGTACGCCGTTTATGGCTAGTTTAATTGACCCTGCACTTAAGAAAAAAAATTATAGAAAACGTTCTCGGGAGGACGACAACAACTGCGATTCGATGCCATTGTCGAAACGAATCAACAATTTGCACATTAACAACGGCATTCATGACTTCGCTGCAACTCATGGTAGCTTATCCCACAGCAGTAATCATCACATGCAACAGATGAATAATGAATATGTTGCTCACCACGGTTTATGCAGAGAGAACGGCTTTGTACCACAAACTGCTGATGCGAGTTCGCAGGAGCCAATGCATTCTGCCTATCATCCGGAGCTTAATCAACATGAGAATCCTTACTACTACAACAAAAACAAATTGCTTTACGAATTGCATTTGGAACGGATGCGAAGAACTCATCAACCATAGGCTGATTTCGGCGTATGATATTTTATAAGATTTCGTTTTAAGTGGGCTATTTATTACAGCGCATCTTTTTAATGGGTTTTCCTTATAAAAATGATGAAATGAAGTTAATTTAGCATATGTGCTACATGTGAAGAGTGTTAAATGAATACAACACAAAATGGCATTTTTATGGTGGAAATTGAATTTGATTAGACTTTTTGTAAGAACATTTCCTCGCTGACGTGCAGCGAGGAAATTCAGAATATATTTCGGTAAATCTCGAGCATTTGGATTATTATTGACTAATAAAAACGAGTATAAACCACTCGACGCATTTTATCTACCGTTTTTGGGTATTAGAGAATTTCAATTTTGTTTCAGCTGTTATCGTCACCTCACGGAACTGAGAAGAGAAGCGGGTATTTTCTTATTTTGTCAATAACTTGTGCTAGATCTAGCGCAATGTTTTCTTCGATCTAGCAACATTTGAAGAGTGATATGGTGGTAGGTATTAATTTCGAACGAATCATATACAAATAAAGCAACGTTGCTCGCATCATTTTATTTAAATATATGGAAAAGCCATCTTTCCAAATCGAAGCTGCAGACACATAACGAGTCATAAAGTGTCCCCTTAACAACTACTTCAAAACAGTCTTTGGACTATAAGCATTACTTGCACTAAAGAAATTAAGCGCTCAAACGAGGACAGCTATGTATACAGAAAGAAATTCAAAGGCATGGCGAAAACACAAGAAGTATAGAATAATTACCGGAAAGTACACATCAGCCTACAGATGATATAAAGGTGACTAATGCTGTCCAATTTATAAAGTAGGATACAAGGATGTTAATACAACAAAAAGCCTACCACAAAGGGATAGTCACCTAAATTTCAAAAATTATAATTCTAATTCGTAATCTATAATACATTCAGGAGCGACCGAAGAATGTAGGTAACATATTGAGTGACGCGGTGTTCAGACTCTATTAGATTATAATAACCTGATTCAAATGCATAGTGGCCACTGTTATTTCAGCCGTTCACATGTTCTATTTGTTCTGAGCGAGAAAAGAAGTATCCTAGTCCTTTAAAGCATGCTTGGATGTTAAATGACTAGTCGTTTATCATTTATTCTGAGTTGACTCTTACCACTGCCACTAGGGGTTTTGAACAAATGGTCTTTAGTTATTGTAATGTAAATAATGTACATACTCGGTAAAGGGTATAATAACTATCTCACTCTATAATCTTCTTCGAGTCTAACTTTATTAATTAATCTAGTTTTACTATTTATCCTCCTAGTTTGTTAACTGCGATGCAACAACATTCAAACTCTAAAATCAATTAATCAACTTAATGCCATTTTGTTTTTGTGTGTTTATGCTACTTTAAGCTACTTTATAACGCGTTTTCAAAACTTCCTGTCTTCTAAACCAGCCTCACCTTGATCAAACGGTTTTGACAAACTCGGTGAGTTCAATATTTAATCAGAACCTGCACCTGGAAGCATGGAAAATCAGAGAAGTAAATCAACGCAATTAATATCATAGGAACATAATAAGAAAACTGTGAATCTTTCATCAAACTGTTGCCCGAAAGACAAAATATTCATGGAACGTAAGAAAAAAGGAACAGAAAAGGAAATAAGTCAATATGTATATATTCTTTGTGCGTCTTTGTACATCATCTTTGTAGCTTCCTCTCGCCCTCAGTCATTCGTACAGCAAATTTATTATAATCCATTGTACTTTCCATAAAAAGTACATAAATATTCCTAAATAAACATAATCCTTCATACCAATAAAATAGTATGAAACCAAATCAGTTCTCAAACATACAAAATGTTTCAAAAACAAACACGCTCGGAATTTCGACTTTTCTTTAATTATTAGGGAATATTTTCACATGATATCATATGTTACTCTATTGGAATTCAATGTGCATTGTTTTGTCGACTTTGCAGAAGGTGCCCCTCTAACTTACCCTTAAATGTGGAAACACTTATTTCGAGTTGAAATGTTGTTGGCAGATAATTAATACAATTATAATTAACTAATAACAGTTTTTAATTAACAATCCTATATGCAAATATGCATTTGGTCCAAAAAAGGAGTTACAAATACCTGTTTTTCTGTATCACAATGTTTCTAATTTATTAATACCTTTCTACGTTTCTAATTTTATTAAGCCACCAGCAAATGTAGCTAATTTCTCTTTACTCCTTTAAAGTGAGTAAACGGACTTGGCTTTTGTTTCAACCTGTTGTCAGTTATCCGCCCATGGGTTGTAGATGAGCACTCCAATTAGACTCAAACTGTACTAGTTGGGAGAATAGCACAGAAAATTCATTTTGTCAGCGACTGTAATCATCTGACAGTTTCAATTTTTGTTATTTGTCGATTTTTTTCATCACACAAATTTTCATAGGCTTTTGTGCATCCAGTTCCCTTAAATTGTATCAGTGAAACTCGTGCAAATGATGTGTATATGAGAAACAAGTTAGATTGGTTGTCCGCTTGATATAGTAAACAAAGTAAAAATTGCCATTTGTTGTGAGGAAATTGTGAAAATATTGCACCGACAAATTTTTAGGAGAAGGGCAAGGAAACGCGAGGACAGGCGAACAACGAGCACGAAAGGTGACAGACGGCCGTACAAGCTACGGAGCCAGCGCCTTTTCGTTGTCGCTGGTCCGTTTATATTAGTTATTTCTTTCAATATTAATTGCGAACAATTAGTTCAATGTCTTCAAATGAACTTGCAAACTACTTGATCGTCCACCACTGAGTGCATCTCTACAAATCGAAAGTCCTGAAATTAGGTGCTTTGTTTTCGAAACGGCAATGACGACGAAAGAGATCTACCTGCGCCCATTTCCATACCTAGATTCGAAATGGCTGCGAGCAGATCTGATAGCAGCCCTGCGAAATGTGGAGGACATGTCCGTGCTGTGGAACAATTTGGTACACGATCGAGAACTGGTTACGACCCCTTCAGCGCCAACTGTGAATACATCGGGCAATTTATCGTATATGGGTGATGACAGTAAACATTATTGCGGCGCTAAAATAGTGGACTGCGGATGTTGTACCGGCTTTTGTGGTGAATTGGTTCACAATTGCTCATCCTGTCGTATCCTGGATTCAGAGACTAGTTCGAAAAAGAATCAAAACTCAAATCAGGCGCATAATAATGTGATGTCCTCGGATGTAGCGTTTGAAAAGTGGCTGTGGGGACCCGTTCCAAGTACGTAGGGATCATTTTATCTACTTAATTTGGTGTAGTATTGTTTGGTTTGGTCTATATATATATATATATATTTATTTATTATTTAAAAAATCCTCACAACAAGACACATCATTTTCGTCTGAGTTTTCATAGTTGCAGGGGGAGGTTTTTAAGCTTTGGAAAAATTGTCGACGTTACAAGACTGTATCCTGCAGTTCTTCCAGTATAGTACAAATGTATAATGGAGTATTATGGACAAATCCCTGACGTTAATTTTTAATTTTACCTCATTTTAAATTAGCGTTGTTTGAGGAATGGAATGCAATTCGTTCCGTTAAATGGTTACCTATTTGATTTTTCACTGACGCGCGGCAAATGGGAATGATATCAACTCATTGACGTATCCCGTTCCAAATATGTTGTATTGCTTTGAGTTGAATGATTGCTATTTCTACCAGGGGTAGGGACATTGAATTTGCATAGTTGTTAAGGTAAACCTGTTTGCAACGCACATTGAATGTTGAGCTTACACCATTTGCATGCTCCTATTGTATTCTATTGCTAAATGTTCATATAACAAATATTCATTCAATTCTGATCCATACCAAAACGAATCTCTTTGGTATTCCAGCTACAGATTCTAAAAAATCTTGCCTGAAATCTTTACTTTCCGAGCAACATGATATTTGCTTGCAAGTGGCTGGTAGCAGTTTATCATCAGTGCATTTGCGACAATTGCTTTGCATATATGAAAGATACTTCGTTGCACTCAACCGATGTAAAAATTTAAAGCCCGAAACCCCTGCAAAACGTTTTCCATCAGATCAAACAACAACAACAACTGACAAACCATCAGCAAAATTCAAGACATCCGATTCAACCCAACCAAATAGGAAAGACGCCACCAAAGCAACGCTAGGATTAGCTCGGGTGGGAACGAGAGCAGCTTTAAACTTTTCATTTGCTTTTTTACGTCGCGCTTGGCGATCTGGCGAGGATACAGAGCTGTGCAGTGAACTGTTAATGGAAGCATTAGAATCGCTGCAAGAACTACCCGAAGCATCATTGTTTGATACAACTCAGGTGTCCGCGTTGTGGATTGAAGTGTTGGAAAGGTCAATAAAGTTTTTAAGACAAGTCGTGCTAGGAGATGTAATGGGGGGACGTTGTGCGATCCCACGAGAAGATCGGCATATTGCACTTAGTCTTTTGCTAGAATTGGGTGCTCAAAAAGGGACACTAGGAGCGTCGCTAGAAGCTGTTGTTTTACTGTTGATTCTGTGGGAGAAAGAAAAGGATACGGATGATAACCGAGATATTCCGCAAAATACAGGAGCACCATTGCTACCGATACTGAAACGGTATGAAAGAATATGTAACTACGGAATGCCGATGAAGTCTGAAACACAACCATCCAGTGCAACCGAATCTTTTTTGAGGTGTGTAGCGCATATGTCTATTTTCCATTGCGGTAAAATCACAGAATTTTTTATGAAACTTTAAATTTACTTTAGATTCCTTACATTGCCCGAGGATGAACAAACTAGCGTAGATATTAAACAAGCATCTGTTGTGATTATAAGTCATTTAGATCGTTTGGCGAAGCCGCATATGCCGACAGGAAGCATATCACCAGCTACAGTTAAAGTCAAACAGTCTACTGAGCAGCAGAAGCAACAAGTATTTGCTCTCGGCCGATATTTATCCCTTGAAAATCATGGATTCACTGCGGAACCGCCAGTTGGAGTGAATCTGCCGAATGCACTTTCAACAGACCCCTTGTACTCCGCCTTTAACTTAAATTATCAATTTCAAATTAAGGCAGTAGCTTTTTCGGAAGACACAATCTTAGTACTATCGCAGGAACATGTACTCTACTACCTGCCAATTACTCATCCAAATATGGCTCCGTTGAAAATGTTCCAACTCTACCACTTGCAAATAGTAGCGATATCAGCTCATTGTGAAGGCAAACATTTTATGGCTTTGGACTCGGAGAGCAACGTGTATAGTTGGGGAGTTGGAGATGGAGGCCGGTTAGGTCATGGAGACACAACTTCCAAAGAGGATCCGACAATCATCAATTCACTAACAGGAAAAGATATTTGTAAGATATACAGTGGCTGCACGTATAGCGCCGCTATTTCAAAATCGGGAGAACTGTATACTTGGGGACGAGGAACATATGGAAGACTGGGGCATGGTAACTCGGAAGACAAACTCATACCACAGCTGGTAGAAGCTTTGAAAAACTATAAAATAGTTGATGTTGCTTTAGGCAGCGGAGACTCTCATACAATATGTGTAACAGATGAAGGGCTAGTTTTTACATGGGGCGATGGAGATTTTGGAAAACTCGGAAATGGATCGTGCAACGGATCACAACTTCCAATTCAAATCGAGAATTTAGTACGCATTCAAAGAGTGTTTGCAGGTTCACAGTTCAGCATCGCGTTGAGCTACGATGGAAAGCTGTTCACCTGGGGTAGAAGTCTTGGCGGCAGATTGGGACACGGCTTGGAACATCAAAAGAATATTCAGTGTGCGTCAGAAATAGTGAATGCACCGAAGCTTTTACAAGCATTGGATGGAAAAGTGATTGTGGATGTAGCTGTGGGCTCTGCCCACTGTTTGGCTTTAAGTAATGCTGGAGAGGTATTCGGATGGGGGCTCAATGACTGCCAACAAGTCTGCCCGCAGTCCATATCCCTAGAACCTATTTTGATGCAACCAATCCTAGCTACGCATCCTTCGATTCGAGTATCGGGAATAGCGTGTGGAGCAGCACATTCCATTATTTGGTGCCAATCTTCAATCCAAGGCATCGAATCGCGTGTTCCATTTGTAATTGACTTGTCTGAGCACACATTCCGCTTGCTCGACCAATTATTGTCGATGGTGACAGTACAAGATGGACGACAAACTCCCAACCAAGAGTCTGAGTGCATATCCGTGGCTTGTTTGAATTTGTTAAGATTACAGCTACATGCATTGATAGTTAACAACTGTTCACCGAAGTCGGTAGGATTGGGCGAAGGCTCTAGACTGCTTGTTAGTTTGAAGACAAGAATATTGAATTTAGCCGGTGGATCTTCTATTCTAAAGACAATTCAGGAAGCTGCCCAGTGGGCACTACAAGTAGGATGGAGTATTTTACTTCCCACAGCATCAGAGCGAGCTCAAACATTGACTTCGTTGCTACCATCAGAACCAGGAGCATCAACGTCTGGACATCGGTTCATGACAGATCTTCTGGTAGGGTCGCTAATGGCGGAAGGTGGACTAGAAACAGCCTTGAACCAAGCAATTAATTCAGAACCGGATGATAGCATTACCAGTGAACATAATCTGCCACTTTTGCATTTAATCAAACAGCTACTACGAAACAATTCGGCCCTAACCCAATCAAGACTCTCCCAACTTCTAATTAATCCCTCTTGTTGCAAAGTGGACGAAAGCTACATAACTACTTCACCGGAGCATACATCGCCAAGCTTGGATCTGCTACATCGTTTCCAAAGATTGCTTTTCTCTCATATACATCAAGCAAAAAGTGAGGATATGTCTGGGGCTGAAATACTTCTGGGTAAATATATTCAAAGTGCAATTAGTTTATGTACGGTGTCGGTTCAACGTGCTAGCGAAGTAGCAATTCAAGGAAAAGATGGCGTTGCTGAATCTCTGAAAACCGATATATCCGATACTTTACTAAATGAACTAGTGATTGGACTGATAGTAATTCATCGCGATAAGCCGAATATATTGCCTTCCTTCGAATGGACAAAGTACTTTATACCACTTCTACATGCTTTAGATTCATTAAATCGTCTCATTTGTGACTATGATATACAGGTAAGAGGTTGGAGTTTCCTTTTGTAGTTAAAGTCAAAATCTATACTAATATGAGTGATGGATTTGGAAGATTTGTGCAGTTCATTTAGACAACTTATTACATTTGACAGGATTCAGACGATATGGGTTGGCCTGGAATTATATGCAGGGGCACTGTGAAAACTGCAACAATTCCAGAAGAACCTCACATTATACGAAAAAGTGATTTGGAGAATCATATTCTGGATGGTGGAAAGTGGATAATAATAAATGGATATGTATATGACGTGAAGGACTATCTGTAAGTATAAAAGGCTAATGGACACATTTTGAAAGTTTATAACGAGTTTATAACGAGCGGGAAAAAAATGTTTCATGGTAAGGAATGTTGCTTTGAGAGAATCCCTGGTGGAAATTGTTATAAATTCGCTCGTTTGACCTTTGTGGTTCAATGATTATCGTCTGTTCATTAGTAACAGTGGTCAGTGCTAAGAAGTTATTTTTAATCTTTTACACGTGAAAATTCGTTTCTATTGCCTTCTATAGTTCTGCAGATATTGCATTGACATCTAGCGTTTGATCTAACATGAGAATCGACATTGTTGAATTCACTTTGTTAAGAGAGAAATGGGAAGAAAGGCATTAAAAAGGATGAGAACATCAGTCTCTACGATGTCGTCCGACTCTTTTTACCTTTTTAACGCTTCTATGCCTAAATTGTTCAGTTTTCAAAACTTCTCATTATTGAATTATCTTTGTTTCTGTCTGCAGGCATGTTTTCCACTCTGTGTAAGCATTTGATATGGTTTTTCGCGGCCCGATGGTCGTGTTTGTGTAAAAAAAAAAAACTTCTAAAACATTCCCGGAAACAATATTTCCTTATGGCATCTTTGTATGCCAAAACGTTTTCGTAGTTTTCCAGATGCTCTTATGTCTTGCCAGATTTCCTGTGCGATTTGGTCTGCGGCAGTTTAATGGATCGTATTCTTCAGAGCATAAGTTTAATCAGTTCTTCATTGAAGGTAGAAAACATCGAATTGATCATATTTAAATCTCTCTAGATGTGATAATCAAATGACGAATGATATAATCAATTCCGGCATCGGTAAAGATTTAACAGCCGAGCTGAGCACGCATCCTCACCGGATAAGTCTAGAGTATATTACTAACCACCTGAAAGTTGGGAAATATGGGCCTAACAATTGCGAAGAAAAGGTAAGGCTGAATGTGGCTTAACAAAAATTCATGAAGAAATAAACGGTTTAAAATTTGTAGTCACGAAATCAACAGAGTAAAACTCTCACTCATTTTAACTCCGAACGAGCACTATCCTATCTTTTGGGTTTACGCGTCAATATTCTTCAAAACGGGACCCCACTGCAGCCAGCCGAATTGCAATGTAAGAATCTTCTACATTCTAAAATATTGAGTGGCGGTCTTCAAGTACTTCAACCGTCGAACCCTTTCGACGAAGAGAAAGGTGAAGCTAGAAGCTGTGCCTCGACTGCTGGAAATACACCAACCGAAGCATCAAACCAAATTGCCCCAAACGATATACCACATATGACATCCTGGCCACACATGCTAATGAACCAACGTGTCGACTCATTTCTAAGTGTGCTCACAGAAGCTCGATCTACTGATCCTTTGTTTACAGCATGGGTGAATATAACTGAAAGATATTGTAAGGAGTCAAATTTAATATGGCATCAAGAATTTTCGACAGAACATCCAGTTCAAGAGCTTGAAAGATTGTTGGCTGCGGCGCTAGTTAGACATCAAAATTTGGGACCATTAGTCCTGGCTGTTGTGGATAGAGAATTGAGCGGAATCACTGAAAAACCGCCGTTGCAAATAGCCGAAATTATTCGAGTTGTGTATCAGACAAAGTGGAAAGTAATTAAAATGCGACAACAATTGAATAGGAGTTACAAAGAAGTTTGCGCTCCAATGCTGGAACGGTTACGTTTTCTCCTCTATGAAGTGAGGCCGGCCATTAGCTTAGAGCAATCCGGATTGCGAAAGTTACACATCCTGCACAAAGCACCGCGATTTAAATCGACGGTTAAAAGAATTATATCCGAAATTCGGGTCGCTCGTAAACAATTAGAGTGTGCTAAACCTGAAGATATCCTAAATGTAACGATTCAGAGTCAAAATGCTGCTCAAAAAAACCTATCGACAGATAATTTGCCGAAGATTGTATCAACTGAAAATCTGACGAATGAAGCGTCATTTAAAGTTGCTAGTGTTGAAAATTTGACGAATAGCAATACCGCTTCAAACAAAACTACAAAGAAAAATATCTCGAACGAAAATCTGCTGGATATCGGCTCAGGTGATAATAATTTTTCTACCAACGAAAAACGATCACAAATTGATGATGTCGTTAAAACGCCGACCAACGATTTTGATTTGTTGGGAAAGCAGAAAAGTGCTGAACAGTTTATTAATGATGTGATATTGAAAATAAGTGAGAAACACTGCTTAAATGCGGAAACCCAAGAACTGAGCACGTCAGTGATGACGCAAATCGTTGACTTTGTGATGCAAGAAGTCTGCGATGTAGAGACGTTGCGAAGGGCAATGTATTGTCAGGTTCAACGCTATCAAATCCGGCGTAAAGGGCTAGACATGCTCAATGATCTGCTAAAAATTACTGGTTTGCTTGAATCTGTGCAATATAGCATGTTAAATGGATACTTGGGTCAACATATGAATCGTGCGAAATTTAGTTTTAAGAACGTGCTCGAAGACCTGAATCTGATTTCAGCTTTTCAGAAGGCCAATCTTATAATAGCGCATTCGAAAATTTTAGAGTGGGCGGTGTTAGAATTGCAAAAGCTCGTGAACGAAGAACAAATTTTGCTGAAACAAAAAATCCATGGTGACAAAGATAACTCCAACTTTGGGACTTATGTATTTTTGAAAAAGTTGCCACGAGCTCGATTTTTATTGAATGTGTTTGGCATTTTGGCGAACGACCTTGGGCCGAATGAATTGAGTCTTTTGGTAAATCTCGGCTGCTTGGGAAGTGTTTTGGGGCTATTACGTCAAACAGGGGGCGATTCATTGCCACAAAAGACTGGAAACGAACTTTCTATTGTTTATAAGGATACGGTATCAAAGGTATATCAAGTGCATGTAAATTGTATTTTTTGCATGAATTAAAAAAATGACTTCACAGCAAAATTCCAACAAAGCTAACTTGACGGGCCCAGAGCTGGCACAATTAATGAAAATCGGAACACGAATTTGCCGCGGTGCAGATTGGAAGTGGGGCGACCAAGACGGCAGTCCACCGGGAGAAGGAAGAATAATAAGTGAAGTAGGAGATGACGGGTAAGTTTATTGAGCCATTCAACTGAGACTGTTCTGTTATTGATGTAATTCGATTTCGAATAGTTGGGTTCGCGTTGAGTGGGATACAGGCGCAACAAACTCATACAGAATGGGAAAAGAAAACAAATTCGACCTACAGCTAGCCGACAGTGCGTCAAACATAATTTCCCCTGATGTAGAAACGGAGAAAGAAAACGTTGGAATGGAGACACAACTATCCGGCGAATCGCATCCTACTAGATTACTTCGATATGCATGCACAAAGATGTTACAGATAATTGCAGTAGGAGTTGGCATTCACAGTGAAAAAATGGAAAAACCTTCAATCTTAGGATTTACTTCGATGTTTCGTGCAATTTTGAGCCAAAAAACAGTTTTAGTAAATTTTTGTGGAGCCGATGTTTGGAATACGCTAGGATTTTTACGGGCAATAGCAGGAAATTCTTATGTAATGGCGGAGTATTTGTCCGCGCCTGTCTGGATCAAACTTTATACAAATATACTGGACAGTCCTGTCACATGTGAGCAAGATGTGTATAAGAAAGTGCATTCTCTCAGATTACTCGAATGTATCTTGGCAAACTGGAAAGAAGAGTATGCAGAAAGATGCCAATGCCTGATAGAAACGCTATTCTCTTTGCTAGGGAAAACAAGTTTGTTGTGCGCAAATGATATTTCCTTAATGCAAAATCCAGTTGATGTTAAGTCGAGAGTCCTTTTAAGTGCTTCCCATTCGGGAACAGTGGCAGATGAGATAGTAGTGTTGCTACGGAAATTACATACCCTACCAGTTTGGAATACTGTGATAAATTCTTTATTATCGCAAAAGCTTTGTGTTGCTGCCGACTTGCTTTCGACGGAGGACTCGGATATTGATAATCTGGATGTTGAGCGTACGCTCGTGATGGGAGTTTTAAATACGATTGGTGGCTGTGATCCGAGGCCGCGTATAGGTCTACAAGTCAACTACGAGGGACAACGTTCGACAATTTGTGGATTTACACAAAAAGGAAAAGCGTTATTGTGTACAGAATATGAACTAGCTGAAGTCAAGAAAATCGCCATAAGTTTAGCAGAGGAATGCTGCGATCATAGTGTTTTTAGTTTATCGAAATTACCGCTCAATGAGATGCTTCTTAATTCGTGGGCGGTGATACTTTACGGACCAGGTGAAAGAAAGGAGTCAATACCTGGTGCTGTGCATGTTATGTTGTTGCGTTCGCAACAGATTCAATTGGCCGTGCTGAATGCAAATTGTGTTCTATATCGTCATCAAATCGCTTTGCGGAAAATTTTGCGGCAAAAGTCGCCTGGTTTGTCAACTTATTCGTCTGACGAGAGCCTTTCAGATCAAGGAAATCAAGGAGGAGGAGATAATGGAAAGTTAATCAAGAACGAGATGCGTGCTGATGATTCAAATAATGATGAACCTCCCCCGAGTGAAACAGAGCTTCTAATTCAAAGCGTGCTCGTACGTGCTACGCAACCATCGCCTCTAAAAGCGATTTATACTTTTCCCGAATTGGCGTTGGCGGCACTGAATGTTACCCAAATGCTTGCAAGTCATATTTATACAGAATCCAATGCGCCACTGCCAATTAATTTAAAACAATTTCCATCACCAATTCAGCCAACATTAGTTCACGGTGTCCCGATATATAACGACGGAGTAAGAAGTATTGTTTTATCATTGCCTGAACTACATTTGATATATTTGTTTACTTTCAGAATGCAGATACTGCATTAACACCCTCTAGCGATGTATCTAATTTTGCAAATAACAGTCGAAATACTCGCAACAAACGCTCAACCCGTCCACTTGTTTCTCAGATAATGGAGATGGGATTTTTGAGGAAATCGGTCGAGCTTGCAATAAAAACGTTGGGTATGTACTGCGTGTTGCCCCGATCTTCTTTTCTTGAACCTAAGATATTAATATGGAAATTAATGTATTGCGGAGATTTACAATTTTGTAATTTGACGACTACATTGGGGTGATGAAAAGTCAATATGTAATAAATCACAACTAATGAGAATGGTCAAATTTCTATTCTCGGGGTCCACTGCTTTATTTAGTATCTATTTATGAAGTTAGAACCATTTCATTTGATGGAAGGCAGGTTAAAACAAAATGTAGCTTAAAGAATTTGTCTTCCCTTTCCATTTCTTGAAAATAACTATTAGTATTTGTTTAAAATGACATCATTTAAGTTGCTTTCAAACATTGTTCTTGCAGTGGGTCAATCGGAAATATATCCTACAGCGGAACAAGTTGTTCAATGGATTCTGGATCATCCCGACTTGTGTCCCCCAATGGCTTCAACATCAGGAACACAATATTTGGATGGTAGCATTGCGAATGACAATTGTGGCGCAAGAGCTGACAATGATGGCGATGAGACTAGTGATAGTGATAGCAGTGATACTGTCGAAGGATGCTCCATTCACGACAACACCGACCCTACAAAATATTTGACACGAAACAATTTCCAATCAGCGGATCAGTATGCAATGTATGTTCGCGGACTAGTTTGTCCCGGAATGACTGTAAGATGTTGTCGGGACTTTGATGAAATCAAAAAAGGTGATATCGGAACGGTTCTTAAAGTAGATACGGAGGGGTTGCACGATCTTAATGTTCAGGTAAGGAATACGCACATGATTGTGAGCAGCAAGTGTAACTGAAATTGATTTTGACAGGTGGATTGGAAAAATCATGGGGGGACATATTGGGTATGTTTCGTACACATTGAGCTGCTAGAACCACCGAAAGACAAAAGCAGTGCCAAGGAAAACACGATAATTGTTGGCTCTCAAATCCGAATCAAACCGGAAGTGCATACACCACGCTATAAATGGGGCTTGGTTACACGAGACAGTATAGGAGTGGTAACGGCCATCAATGGAGACGACGTAACCGTGCGCTTTCCACAACAATCACATTGGGTCGGATGTGTGGATGAAATAGAGCTGATGGTGTCAAAGGATGGTACAGGAAATGCAGAAAGTTTAGCATGTGCTGATGGAAATGTCATTTATGACTGGTCTCGTTGCCTAAAGTCGTTGACAGTATCGTCGAACGAATCACTTGCAAGACATTTGCTTGACAAATCGTCAAATTACTGGCAAAGTGCGTCGAGTAGCCAAGGAAAGCATTGGATTCGACTAGAAATGCACGAAAATGTTCTTGTGCAAAGTTTGTCAATTATAGTAAGTCCCTCTGATTGCTCCCATATGCCATCACTAGTGGTGACTCGTGTGGGGGAGAGCTTGAATTCCTTAAAGGAGTTTAGGTGAGTCATTTTATATTTAATGATATTCATTATTGGTTGGCGCGTTAAATACATCGTCGAATAATATTTCTTTACAGCTGGGTATCAATAAAGCCCACCGATGTAAATGTTCCATTAATTAGTGAAGTACGTCAGTACTACCAGTGGATTGAAATTGTCATAAAGCAGTGCCGAAATAACGGAATTCAATGTAAGGTGCACGGAGTTAATTTAGTTGGGCGCCGAAAACAAACAGACCTCGACTTAATGTTGGTGAACGCGGCGTTCTTAGCTAGTGAACATGATACGCTCGGTGAACCCTCCAGCACGGCATCCTACACCTATCCCGAAGACATTTCGGCTAGTGATCCGCTGTGCACTGTGCTTGTTTGGGGATTGAATGATAAGGAGCAGTTAGGCGGATTGAAAGGTTCCAAGGTGAAAGTGCCTACGTTTTCTCCAACATTAAGTCAATTGAGGCCAATCCACATTGCTGGTGGCTCAAAATCACTGTTCATAGTCTCGCAAGATGGTAAAGTTTATGCTTGCGGTGAAGGTACCAATGGACGATTGGGATTAGGACATAATTGTAATGTGTCGACGCCTAAACAAGTTCCAGTGATAAGTCAATATGTGGTGAAAAAGGTGGCGGTTCATTCTGGTGGTAAACATGCATTAGCATTGACGTTGGACGGAAAAGTATTTTCATGGGGTGAAGGGGAAGATGGGAAATTAGGCCACGGAAACAGATTGACGTTGGACAAACCGAAATTGATAGAGGCTTTACGATCGAAAAGGATTCGAGATATTGCGTGTGGCTCTTCTCATAGCGCAGCGATAACGTCTTCCGGTGAATTGTATACTTGGGGTCTTGGAGAATATGGACGGCTTGGACATGGGGATAACTGTACGCAGTTAAAACCAAAGGTTGTAGCGCCACTTCTAGGAAAAAGAGTAGTACAAGTAGCATGCGGTAGCCGTGATGCCCAAACACTTGCCTTAACTGAAGATGGCTTGGTTTATTCTTGGGGTGATGGAGATTTTGGAAAGCTAGGACGTGGCGGGTCCGAGGGTTCATCTATTCCTCATGAAATTGATCGATTAACAGGCATCGGTGTTACTCAAATAGAATGCGGAGCACAATTTAGTCTAGCTCTTACGAAAAGTGGGGAAGTTTGGACTTGGGGCAAGGGCGATTACTACCGCTTAGGGCATGGATCTGATCAGCATGTGAGAAAGCCTGCACCAGTACAGGGTCTGCGTAGTAAGAAAGTGATTCATGTGGCTGTGGGAGCACTACATTGTTTGGCTGTGACGGATAGCGGGCAGATCTTTGCTTGGGGTGACAATGATCACGGGCAACAAGGGTCTGGCAACACGACAGTTAACAAAAAACCCACACAAGTCGTTGGACTAGACTCGGTGTTTGTTAACCGAGTAGCTTGCGGTAGTTCACATTCAGTAGCGTGGAGTTTGCCACAATCGCCGGCAGAAGATGACAAGAAAGGTCCTGTCCCATTTACAACTAAAAAGGATGCGTTGGGTGGCAGCAGCTTAGGTATCTATGATTCCGAGCCAGATCAACAATCAGCAAGCAAACAAATTCCCAAAATGTCATTGAGTGAAACATTGCTCTCGTTAGAAACATATGGTGCCAGGCAAACGGCTCTGAACTACGTTCTAAACGCGATGAGCATCATGCAAGCCCGACAATTTATTGTAACTGCATTAACAAGCCACAGCCAAATGGGAAGTTGCGAAAAAGTGGCGTATGAATGTGATACACAATCAATGACAAATGAAGTGGATAAACCTGTGCAGATCATCGCCTCGCAGGGAAATAATGAAGTGATTGCTCAAGGGGGCGGCGAAGCTCCCGCGGAACTAAATGAAATCATTCCAAACGAACCATCGCCGGATGTTGACGTCGCTCTAGCCCCATCAGGACCTCTAAGTGCCCTGCAAAGTCTGACAGGATCCCTTTCGTTATCGGCGTCTATATCAAGCTGTAATGGACCACAGAGGCACTCGAAAATGTCGGCAAGTGCTATGTCTGTTATGGCAGCAACTATGACAAATCAAGAAGAGGTAAGTGTAAAATTGGAGAGTCTTGTTAATATTAGAACTCAAATGTTTTATTTCAAAGATGATTGCAGACTCGAATTTGACGGGGCTTGATGACTTTACTTCATTGCTAGGCGAATCGGAAGCAAAAAATCTTGTTGAACTTTTGAAACTAAGTGTTGCAGGTCGCACTGGTCATCCAAGCACTGCCAAAACGATCGCAGATACCCTAATTGCTTTAGGTTCAAACTGTCCATCAATTGGAGCAATGCTGCTTGAAACATGCATTACTGAATTGGAAGATCTGAGCACATCACGCCATTGCCTTGGAAAAATGCCTAAGCCTGTGGTGCAAGAAACCAGCCATCCGTACGTCGATGACGTAACGTTGCAAGGACATGTGCGGATCCCAGGAGCCGAAGCATTGCTTTTAGAATTCGATAGTAACTGCTCGACTGAGAAGCGCAATGATCCTCTTGTTATAATGGATGGATCAAAAAGAGTGATTGCAACACGGTCTGGACGTGAATTTGCGCAGTGGGCGCCGGAAATTAGAATACAAGGTGATGAGATGTACTGGAGATTCACAAGTGATAGTTCCGTGAACGGATGGGGATGGCGATTTTGGGTGCATGCAATTATGCCCGCATCATTTATGCAAGAACTAGGATCAGATCGATCAGTGCTATCGCAGCCATCTATGGCGCTAGTTATGGCATTACTGGACTCTCGATTGGGCCCAACGAATACGGGAGTGCTGCTGCGTCTAGTTGCTGCCCTTGCGACTTGTGCACAATTGAGTTCGTTAACAACAGCTCAAAGAATCTGGTCTCTAAAGAAAATGAACACCATATTGCAGTCAAAACATGCTCCGAAGCCATTGGATTCGGCCTTAACAAACATCCTGCTTCCACTGATTCCAGAACTGCTTAGACAATATGAATATGAAGAGCCTCAAGTGAGAGGAGGAATACATTTAATGCATTCTGAGTATTTTAAAACGTTGGCTGCATTAGCCTGCAACATGCAATTAGATGCTATGCTTCCACCCGGGGAAATGCACAAATGGGCTTGGTTCCGACGATATTGCACAGCTGTGCGAGTTGCGCAATCTTTAATAAACAGAACTGACTTATCGAAAGCTTTCTGTATGGAAGTTCGTAAGAAATTATCGGAAATGATGCCATCCAACAACTCCGTGACTGGGTCAACGGTTTCAGCTTTAGCAACTTCAACGACCTCTTTGTCCTCGAGCACAACGAGTAACCCGACGCCTCCACCGTCTATGCAGCCACAAACTGTTGTCAACTCGCTCACACCTAATACTAGTAACTTGACACAATATATAGATTCGATAATGTCGCTATCGTTCCAAGAAGCTGATCAAAAAAGTATCGAATGTAGTCAATTCTTGCACGAGGATCATACGTTATTCAAAACCGAACATGATAGCCAACTGTTACAATGGCTTAACAGGAGACCTGAAGATTGGGCTCTATCGTGGGGGGGTGCGAGCACGATATATGGTTGGGGTCACAATCATCGTGGACAATTGGGTGGGTTGGAGGGTAGTCGCATTAAGACACCGACACCTTGCGAAGCGTTAAGTTTGTTGCGACCGGTGCAGTTAGCTGGCGGCGAGCAAACATTGTATGCGGTAACTCCTGACGGAAAATTATTTGCTACTGGTTATGGAGCTGGAGGTCGACTAGGAATCGGAGGTACTGATTCAGTATCAACTCCGACTTTAGTTGAATCGCTACAGCATGTGTTTATAAAGAAGGTAGGTTGGTTATGCAGCAATTTTGAACGATTAATTCTGGTTTCTACTTTCAATAGTTTTTATTTTCAAAATTAAGTGTTTTTCTGAGCAGCACATTAACAGCCGTATCGTGATTACCAAATCAAATGTGTCAGTTTGATAACTTTGTGCCTATAAAAGTAGATAAACTCTGAAGATTTAGAATCACTAACCATTATATTGCAAATATATTTTGCTCCAGAGTAAATTATTTGAATTGAAAAAAAAAGTATTTACATATTTTTCAATTTTAACACACACAGTTAAAAAAACACATGTTAACTTCTTATGTCTCGTTTTTGCTCTTTATCTCTAATTGCAGGTGGCTGTTAACTCGGGCGGAAAACATTGTTTAGCTCTTACCACCGACGGCGAAGTATATTCGTGGGGTGAAGGAGAAGACGGAAAACTTGGTCATGGAAACCGTATGAGTTATGATCGGCCAAAACTAATAGAAGCCTTATCGGGAATTGGTATTTTGGACATAGCTTGTGGGAGTGCACATTCGGCGTGTATAACTTCAACTGGCCACGTGTTAACGTGGGGCAAAGGTAGATATGGAAGACTAGGACATGGTGACTCTGATGATCAGCTACGTCCGAAGTTGGTAGAAGCTTTACCTGCTTACCGTGCAATAGATATTGCTTGTGGATCGGGAGATGCGCAAACATTGTGCATTACAGACGATGACAACGTATGGAGTTGGGGAGATGGTGATTATGGAAAATTAGGTCGAGGCGGTTCGGACGGATGCAAAGTTCCAATGAAAATAGAAAGTCTCGCTGGACTGGGAGTGATCAAAGTTGAATGTGGCTCTCAGTTTTCAGTGGCACTTACGAGGTCTGGTGCAGTTTATACTTGGGGAAAGGGAGACTACCACCGATTGGGCCATGGAACAGTAGATCATGTGAGACGCCCGAAAAAAGTAGCAGCCCTGCAGGGAAAAAAAATAATCTCAATTGCAACGGGGTCACTACATTGCGTGGCGTGTAGTGATACCGGTGAAGTATTCACGTGGGGAGATAATGATGAAGGTCAATTGGGCGATGGAACAGTAAGTGCAATCCAAAGGCCCAGACTTGTTACAGCTTTACAGGGGAAACACATAGTGAAAGTAACTTGTGGTTCAGCGCACACATTGGCTTTATCTACTTCGCAGCTTACAGAAGGCGCGCGGTTGCCACCTAGTCCACCCCTAGAATATGATCTGGTACGAGACCTCCCGCCTGAAGCTCTGCATGCGCGACTCGTTTTACTTCATCATTTTTCAGAACTTCTATGTCCCTGTCTATCAATGCTTCCAATCTCTGGAGAGCTAAGTCTCAGCTCATTAAAAGATGTGCTAGTTTACAGCATCAAAGAAGCAGCTTTCCGAAAGGTAATTCAAACCACCATGGTCAGAGAGAAGCAACACGGGCCAGTAATCGAATTAAATCGAATCCAAGTAAAACGTTCGCGAAATAAGTTTGGTGGTGGCCTAGCAGGAGTTGATGGAATGAAGAGTGTGTTCGGGCAAATGGTGCAGAAATTGCCACTTCTTACGCAAGAGGCCTTATCTTTGCCACATCGAGTATGGAAAGTGAAATTCGTTGGTGAAAGTGTTGACGATTGTGGAGGGGGATATAGCGAATCAATAGCGGAAATGTGCGATGAGCTTCAGAATGGAAGTGTGCCACTCCTGATTCCCACGCCTAATGGGCGCGGTGAAGCAGGAGCAAATAGAGATTGCTTTTTACTAGATCCAACATTAAATTCAGTACTTCAAATGAATATGTTTCGATTTTTGGGAGTACTGATGGGGGTTGCAGTTCGAACTGGATCGCCGTTGAGTTTAAAGTAAGTGTAAATTGATAATATTAGAAAAACGGAGTTTTGAGCTGTATCATTAAAATATTTTTAATCCTTTAACATAGCTTGGCGGAACCTGTTTGGAGACAATTAACTGGGGAAAACTTAAGACCAGCAGATCTGACAGAAGTTGACCGAGACTATGTCGCTGGTTTGCTTTGTATTCGGGACATGGAAGATGATCCAAAAATTTTCTCTACCCTGGAACTACCGTTCTCAACATCGTCTGCCAAGGGACACGAGGTACAACTTTCGACAAGATATTCTAGAATCTCCAGTCAAAACAAGCAGGAGTACGTGCGTCTGGCATTGAACTATCGTCTGCACGAATTTGACGAACAAGTGAAAGCAGTTCGAGATGGCATGTCTAAAGTTATTCCTGTTCCTCTACTCTCATTATTTTCGGCAACTGAACTTCAAGCGATGGTCTGCGGATCACCTGATATACCACTTGGTCTTTTGAAATCAGTAGCAACGTACAAGGGAGTTGATCCATGTTCATCTCTTGTGCAATGGTTCTGGGAAGTAATGGAGGAATTCTCGAACCAAGTACGCTCTATAAAATATAAAAAAATAAAATCTATATGATTTATTTGAATCCTTAGGAACGATCTCTATTTCTACGTTTCGTTTGGGGTAGAACACGATTGCCACGAACAATCGCGGACTTCCGCGGCCGAGACTTTGTTCTTCAAGTGCTTGACAAATACAATCCGCCTGATCACTTTTTACCCGAAAGTTACACTTGTTTCTTTTTGCTGAAAATGCCGAGATATTCGTGCAAGGTATGTAACAAGCGCAAACCATTCTTTTTGTGAGTGATTGGCTCCACTGACTCTTTAACTCTTACCAAGGCTGTTCTACTAGAAAAATTGAAGTATGCAATTCATTTCTGCAAGAGCATCGATACAGATGAATATGCGCGAGTGGCGATGGGCGATCCAACGGAAGCTACTGGAAGTGAAGATAACAGTGATGGTGATAGCGATGGATGCTAGTCATTATATTGCATTATAAGGTCAGATATTTCGAATTGTATACTGAAAGTATATTTATCTGAAGAAACCTGACGAATACTAGACGTAGTGACAACCAATTACATTGAAACTCATTTTTAAATAATCATACTATAAAAAGCCGAAGAAAAATGAACGGTAATGATTTGTTTTTAGAACTGATATTAATAAAAATAAATCAGAGAAGACTATTTTTGCTATAATACTCCCTCTTTCGTTTTTATGATCCCGAACTGTTTGATATAATTTAAGACAAAATCTAACTCTACTTGCAGTTGTCCGCAACCGTTATTGAAATGGAAACTTAAAATTGATGGCATATAAAATTCATTAGTTATTATCCGTGTTTGTTTTCTCTCCTGCATTTTGTTTTGTTAAATGAATTTTTATTGATCATTTGTATTAACAATAATAATAATGAATTGCTATTTTATTTGAAAAAATATTTGTAAGTTTCAACAAGAGTATTACAATCCATGAATCTCCTAATATGAATCGCCTTTCCACGTTACTACATTTATATGATAGTTTATTTTTACCCAAAGATAATTTAGATCATACATAGTAAATATTATAAATATATAAAACGCATTAGCGCTTGCCTGAACACCGTAAGCGATTTTCAAATGACATAACATCAGTAAATTCATCACAGCATTTATCACTTGTTCTTTTTGTGTATGTTTCGTACAGTAGATACTCGCATAATGGCGGCATATTTTTAACCATTTGGAAATCACATTTTAAACTTTGATCACGTGCGGAGCTAAAGCTTATTTAATTTGTTTGTAAACGTAGAACTTCAATGTGAAACGCCACATCTACACTAACACAACATATGTGGTGCAATTCAAGATAAACATTAATTGGATTTCGATACTTGAAATTAAATTATTACTACGTGTAACATGTAGACTGTATTGAAAATTAAAGCAAATAAATTAGAGAACAAAATGATAAAATTCCTTGCTTCATTGCTAAGAATGGAAATTTAATTTTGACAGGTGATTTATATTGATAAGGGTGTTTGCCTTTTGTTTATTTGTGTTGCTGAATACAAGATTTAAATAAACTGAAAATTGCTAAATACATTTGGTTTTTGTTAAACGTTTACGTAGTTAAATTTAGTAAGCGAAAATCGCGTATTTAATACTTGCTTATGAGGTGCTCCCCGAAAGTATTTTAATTTTATTGTAATCCTGGACAACACCTCCTTCAAAGAACTCGCTATAAGTCCGAAAAACGACCAGTTTTACCAGTTACTGATGCAGTTCTAGAAGTGTGTGGGCAGGAATGAGTTAATCCTTTCACTCTTAACCCATTAGGGACACTCGAAACACTGTCTAGGTTAAGAAAATCAATCGCTGATGAAGACCGAACGATCACGGTCGAAAATCGATTCCGCAAGGTAAATAAATACATAAAATTAAAAGGAAGGTATTTCTTGATTTTTAGCAAAACGATTTTATGAAGATGGAAGCAATTACAAAAAAAATAAAATGCGTTTTGTTGCCGAAAGGGGCTCCACATGGAACACTGAAGAAATGACCATGTCGGAAGGATATTCTCTATGACCTTTATCAGCTCCGTTTCAGGAGCACATCTCATCCATGATTCTTTATAACAAATAAGGGCAGAATATGTTGTAGCTTACAAATATTCGTTTGTGTATTTCCAGTCGAAATTAACTAACTGCATCCATTAATATTTTTATAAAAGAAACACAATTGTCAAAGAATTCACAATCATAATCAATGCCTTCTCTTTAACAGCTTTTAATCGGCTAACAAGCAAACCTCACATTTTTCATGAATTTCACTGATAACAGCTAGGTGAAGATTTTTAGGCTCTAATACTCGTTCGTTTAGATTTTTATCCGGTTTAATTCGAAAAAGCTTAAAATATACAAATGTCAGATCGGAAAAAGCATGATAAGATTATTCACTTATACAATAAGAAACGGAAGCAAAAAAGACATTTGCTCTCCGTTCGATCGCCGTTGAGTTGAAATACTTTTTCAGTTCCTTCCGAAGTCTTCCGGAACTAGTTTCCATTATATTACACCAAATTGCATCTGCTGAATTTTCGCCAAGCATGCTACTCTGTCACAGTGATAAACAAGTATCCACTGACTACTTTGTTTATTTTTGTAAATTTCCACCCTACGTAACAATATAACAAAATGATAAAAGTATGTGTTTTTTCTTTTTGTCGAAAATTGTCCGGAAAGCAATTTTGGTTCCCATCCATTTAGTCCCATTTTGAACGTTCGTTGTAAAACTACCTTTTGTGATAGCTTTTGACCTGTGAACATTGTTTTGGCTCTTAGTGACGTTCTACAGCAAAGAAGCACCTTACTTCGCCTTGACTGTTAACAGGATGCCCATTTAAAGAAGAAGCAAATCTCAAAAAAGAAAAGAAGTTCATACCCAGCTTAGTATATCAAATGTTTGCACAAGGTGGGTGCAGAAAATTTTAACGACCGGCGGCAAGCTTTAAGGAAGAGAGGCGGAGACAATAGAGGTGTACTCGTTTTGTCGAAAATGCATTAGAGCACTTTCTTGCGCGCGAAAAATTTTTCTACCAAAAAAGACTCACCGATAACTTATTTACGTGAATTGCATCGTAATGCATAAAGGCGATTTCGATAAATCTCACGCTTGTACATTCGTACTTTATGCAAATGTACTGCGCTGCCGTGAATTGCCATGCCTGATGACACACGACCGAAAAAAGAAAAGTACGTATGCTGTTAACGACGTCCAGATGTCCAACGATTAAGTCGAGGTAAAAATCTTGACTTTGCGAAATGAATTCAATCAAAATCATCATACACTACCATCGAATGAATATCAAATTCTGAACGTGTACATAATAAAGTAATTAAATATAACAGCGGTTTAATCTCTTTTGTCTTATAATTTCATTAAGTTATTTTTATTTAAAATTTAATTTTTTACCAAAAATAAGGAGCAATATACAATAATGTGTTAAAATTACAAGAACGCCTATTTAGCTTACATGTACACGAATGCAGTTACAATTCATTCAAATCAGGAGCAACTAATCTCTATGTAACAATTTCTGTAAAATTTATATCAAATAGAATGCACACATAATAATTATAAAAAATGCTCATTTTTTCCATTCCGACACTTTACGTAGAAAATACGGTGAAATAACAAATTCATAGTAATGATTTTTAAATGATTCAAATTATATTGCAAATACTCATGCCAACATTGTTTTTAAACTTAAGCATGCTAATCTGATACATATGTTTGCGCTGTTGAATAAAAATCCCAGTGCCCATGAATCAATTTGCAAAAGAACAATTGATAGTTACTAAAAAAAGCTGCGCGAATTCACCAATAGCTTAACACGGCATTGAATATTTTTCGCATCATAACTTTGTAATCCATAAATAATATTAAATTCGGAATACAATAGTTCGTTGAGCAGTGTTTATTAGGTTTAGAAAAAAATGTGATTTTATTGAAAATTCATTTCAATCATCTTTATATATCAGATTCCCAAATTAGCGACAAATCTTTACGTTAAGGAAGGCGAAAATGTCCTTGAACCACATCTGATTTTTATCAGACCGTTTTTATACGACAAATATTATTTGCACCATTGTTAGCTACCAATTTCATGCTTGAAAATGTGTTAGTAGATTTAATTAGTTAGATAGTTTCGAGATTATTCTCGTATCATTCAATTATTAAAATTTGCGAAATGAAAATACATATTGTCAAAAGCGCTTAGTAGTGCGAGAATTTCGTTGAAATAAAAGCGTTTATGGATGTTCCATTTAAGTTTGCGTGAATTCTAAGTTTAATACTCCCTTCTTCAATAACGACATATCACAGGAACAAAAAATATATAAAATTCGGCATTTGATCTTAATGCAAATAACAAAGAAGGATAAAACATGCAATTAAAATAGTTAGTAGCTTTGCCTTATGAAAAAAAGTATTTTTTGTTTATATTCTGTCCAACAGTTGGCCAAACTTATGTTTGGTGTTTCTAAAAGAAAGCAGATGTTGAAACGCATACGCAAATTTGATTGTGTTTTTTCTTCGATACATTCAATGCATTTTAACGGTATAGTTAATGAGCAAAAGCAACAGATTAGACATTGATTCATCGTTGTGTTGTAAAATACACATAATAATTTAATTACATTGTTTCAGGTATAGTTAAAAAATTTATTTCTAGATTTTCTTTTTCTTTTATTCTTTTGTATAAAATGGATATCTTGTCACTTATAAAAATATAAGCTGTGGATGATTTATAATTAAATTTCTTTCTTACTTTACGCAATAGTCTGGGTTGTCATGACCAAACAGTGGCTTTTTTATCAAATACATCATTCAGATTTTGTTTGCATACAGTTTGATGATTTGTCTTTTAGTTTACATTATGCATACATATAATTACTGTATTAAGATCCCTAAGTATCATAAAGAATAGCGGTTACATGTGTATAGTTGCTGCCGTGTATCGAGCTTCACCTCGTCGCCAAGTCCACTGGCTAGGACGGTACTGTTGAATGTAAAAAAAAAAGATCAAATCAAATTCAGCTTTAGTTAGTCCTCGAACTTTTATGCCATTATAAGATAATTAGAAGGCAGGCATAAGTTACTTATGTTGACTACTTAGAGACCGCTTGTCTTTTAAAAACAATATGAAAAACTTCCTTTAAATGAAAAGCGTTTCCATTTTCATTCGTGATTAACTCATCACTTTCACTGAGGATAAAATAAGTGTATTATGTCTGAATTTAAAAGGAAGCAAATTCTATTTATTACAATTGATTGTAATAAATGTGATTGGTTAATTGGATTAATTGTGATTTTATCTTTTTTCATCGGACGCGAGGCACTTTGAATGGGATGCTGTACTACAAAAGCTGAAATAAGTGAACAAACATCTACAAACCTTCAAGCCGTGCGTTTGCTTGAAAGAAGACATTTGAATGAATGGCCATGATTTGAATCCAAATTAAGTACAACCTCCACTTACCTGTATAAGTAGCTGACCACTTTTCGTGTGTGGATTTCTATACGCATAGAGCACCCATAAGAGAGCACTCATTATTAGGCAGATTGGTAGCATTAAACCCAAAACAAGTCCGACACTTCTGTTCTCATCTGCCTTGGACGAATCTTTGGCTGAATGCCCCAACTGACTGCTTTCAACGTTTCTCGCAATGTCATTCATATGAGGTACATTTTCCAAATCAGAGTACCCATCCCCTAGATTACTATCCCAGTTAGATGAAGCTACTGTATCATTCGCATGTTCTGCTGCGTTATTGCCTTTTTCACCTAGAGCTGGACAGAGTGATTCTTCTGTAATCAACGTTCTATCACAACCTGGAATGAGGATGATCAAAAAGATGACATTGGAAATCCGCCGTGTTGGTGGAAAGCATTACCTTTCTTAAGCCACTCTTGTCGTTTACGATCAGTGCCTGTCGAACACTTATTTAATGTCGGACACCAACTACACTGTAAGTTCAAAACAAGTTTTTACCTCGCATGATGTACCATATCGTCCCTCAATATGACTCACCTCAAAATTTAGTTTTTCCGAAATGCACGATACACAATCGCTTAAAGTTAAACAAGTTCGCTGTGCTGACAAATAAATTATTGTAGAGTTTTGTATATGCGGACTTTGGAAGTTTACACGGTGGTATTCATAAATTGTTTTTCTACGTGCAACTAACGAATAAATAAACCTTTTTTAAAACATTCCTGAAATTATTGCCGTTTCTAAACTTACAGAATACATATTTATCAATTATGTACGCATCTGAAAGTCCTACTTTTACCGGATGTTTATCATCCTGAATAGCTTCGATTTCTATTGGAACTGTGAAATATGTAAAAACAATATCACCACTTTTATGCAAGGTTGTCGCAAATGTGAATGTGCCAACTTCGGGTTTGTCTTGCAACGCAACCTTCTCCCATAGGACGGTAAAAGATGTGCCTATTGTTGAGAATGTCCATTTAAAATCCACCACTTCATCAAATATATCCTACGTATGCTTACATACCATTATCTGAAAATCTCACAAATGAATCGACCGACAAACTTGTATCAAAATTAGCCATTAATGGTGCTATGTACTGAGTAGCTGCAAGCCAGGAATGAACGTATTCCCCTGTATAAAGGAATCCCCCAGTCGCAACAGTTACATTTCTCACTAAATGTCCATAGAAGGGAAAATCAAAAGAAAGGTGCACCGTCTACTTAAAAATAATATGTTAGACACTGGCCATATTTTTAAATCAATTCAGATCCTTACCATTGCTCGCCGATGAGATCTGGAGAGCATAGTGCTCGGCGTAATATTCTTAAATTCATTCCAATATTGCTCAATTAGCTCCTTGTCGACAATCACCGAGCTATTATAATACAAATGAAAATCCTGAAATTTAATCATCCGTTATTTTAATACTCTACTTTCATTGTCAATATATTCTACTTCTTTCACTTCGGTTATATTATACTTTGTCAATTCATTTCTCGTGTTATTTTCCGGTTGATTGATTTCATCTATTATACTATCGGTTATCGTCGTAGGATCTACTGCTGACAAATTCACTTTTTTCGGTGTGGAAAGTTT
The DNA here is from genome assembly GCA_954870665.1 of Stratiomys singularior. NCBI lineage: Eukaryota > Metazoa > Arthropoda > Insecta > Diptera > Stratiomyidae > Stratiomys > Stratiomys singularior. The sequence goes on along the minus strand of OX940881.1, from coordinate 1,497,509 downwards.
TGTAAGCTTAGGCACTGGATTTATTGGTTCCGAAACGATTTCCGGTTTCTTCGGTATTGAATAGTCTTTGCGTTGTCCCGTTCCATTTACTCCTAATAATTGCTTTTCGCGTACGGTCGGTGTTGCTGTTGCATTTACAACAGCAGATGTTGTATTTGCAACAGCATTACCACCGCTATCCAAAACACCTGGCGGCTCTTGCTTTACATCTGAATCGTCTTTGTTTGGTAACGGAGCATTATAATTGAAATCTACTGATGTTATCGCAGGATTGACTTGTTTATATTCTGTACTAGTAGTTTCCCGTTTTTGCATTTGGTGGATAGTGGGTTGGTCTAATTGTTTTAAGCCTTCTATTTCATAGGCGTCATAGTTATCTGGAATTGAACAAAATAACAAAGAATAAAGTGACAAATCGAAAACTTTCACATCGCTTTGTAACCAGTCAACCCTTTTATCTTCGCAAAATTTAATCATACCATCAAAAGAAAGCTTGGGTAACGATCTAAAGTGGGTGGTTGACAGAACAGGGAGGCAAATTTCAAAAATTTCCGTTGAAAGATTTTGAAATTTGCACATCTTGGTTAAATAAGCTTCTTATTTACAGAAGGGACACAAGTCGGCTTCATGTTAACATATTCACACCAATTTAAAATCAATTTGCAATCTTCTTGTGAATTCCGTACGGCTTGAGAAACTTATTAAATATTGAAGTGCAAAGCATCACATTGTTCTCTTTCGTATTCGTTAACAAGGTGATAATAATCACAAATGAAATCAATTGGAACCGAACAGACATTAATGATCTGATTTTAATTACTGATATACCGCGCCAAATAGTAAAGAGCTTAACAAAAACTGTCACACTTTATTTTTGTCGCTAAATCGGGCCGCGCCCACTCATAGGTTTACCCTCAATTCCCATGCCTTGTGCAGTCACAATGCTACGCTAACAAAGGGTCATTCAAGCAATTCACATCTGACCTTTTCAATTTCTCAATTGTTTTAGTGATTTCGTTTTTTTCCGTTTATGACTACTATGAGAATGAAACTCACGCTATTCTGAATATGGGTACATATCTACATTCACCAGTGAAACCTTAGTGATCATACACACTATGCGCTCTGAAAATAAATTTCCGAATGTGATCTTATTGGGAATATGCTGCATCTTTTCAGATAAAATGGCAATTATCAACCGTAATGTGATTAAGTAATTAGCATCTTTGTGACATGTTTAAATTTTAGTTGGTCTCAGCCGTTAGTAGATAATATTTCATGGTGCTTGTTGATTTGAAGACGTATATTTTGTGATTCGATCAAGTGAGTACGACGAGCAAGTGGTAAAATTTCACAATACATGTGAAATGTAAATACAGTTATAATGCAAATATACATTAATAAAAATACGCATCGCAACGCAGCTTAGATGCAGTAGGTTAACGCAATAATTTAGCAATAATAACTGTAGGAATGGGGTTCCAAGTGTCTCTCGGCCCAATTGCTCCAATTTTTCTCCTTTCAGCATTGCTGTATAGCGAAAAGCATTGTCATGAAGAAGTTTAACATCTCTCATCGGTATGTCACATTTGCGAGGGTATGCTCCTGCAACTTTGCAGAAATTATCAGAGTAGTAAGACACATTAACTCTCTTTTCTTTTAAAATCTGAAAACTGAGGTGCAAAAAACTAATAAAAAATAAATATTATTAATAAAAAAATAATTTTTATAAATAAAAATTAATAAAAAAAACTTTGTCGAGAGCTGATAATCGTGAGTTAATTATCACAGGCCCTTTTCCTGAGATTTCAATAAGTGGCCCGCCCACCATTGAACACGATGTCATTTCAGTTCACATGTCAGCCGTCCAAAATGGAAGGAACGGTTTTGAAGCAACCGTGGATACCGTAAGACTTATACCTTGCCCAAAATGTTCCTTAAAAATTGCGAACAAGACAGATATCATGACATCGCTGTGATATAGTGTCTGGTTGAAATGATGTATTCCGACGGAGACGGAATTATTTTTTTGTGTTGGGACATTCCGTTGTTCCTCGTCACTTCCTCCGAATCGTCCATAGACGCCTTTAGGCGGTACGCCATCATCAGTGTGATGTTCCGCTAACGGAAATGGCGGGCAACGACGGAATGTTCCGAATACAAAAAAAAATATATAGAGCCCATAATACTGTTAACAGCAAGCGAAAGTGTAATGGGTGATTTTGGAACACTTATACATAGAGACAAGTTATGGATGCTCTATCAGAACGGTTCAAAGATCCACGTCTTCAACTGGATTTGACCAAAGTACAACTAGGCAGGTCTACCAAAAAACTAGACCGAAAAATAAATATTTTCTACGGAAAATACACAATAGTGAATGCTACTGCTCAGCCCTGAACCTGAGAAGTTTTTTTTTCAAATTTTGTCTAAATAAGCCCTCCATACAATGCACACAGGGAAAAAGAATCGTATCCGGAAGAGAGCGCGAGCAATAAGTAGTCCCGACCAAAGATACCAAACCTTGACAAATCGTGGAACAGTTCTTTCTGAACTTTAGTTCAATCGTTTGGCAATAGCTCTCTCTAAATCATAAAATTTGAGGACTGGGATCCATTGGTAGCTGCCACAACCAACTTTTTTTATGGGAAAAATATTCGGTCGTCTCGGAGACTATGAGAAAGATGCCAAGTACCAAGTTCAATTCGGAAAAGAAATATTTGATCACGTAGTTTGTTTGTTAATAAATAAGCTTTTTTCATATACTTTTTTCAGGATCTTCACTTTTTTCATATACATTTCTAGCTCTTCTTCGAATCGAGCGCCGAATCTTTATCAGGAGTTTAATCACCAGAGTTTTCCATTGTTTATATTCTTTCCTATGATTTGTGAACGTATTACCGTACAATGATACAACCACTCCTAACCTGAATACTATGAGCCGAAGCTGTTGTATTACTTGGTTAAACCAAAATAAAGTTTGCTTAGTCATCATGAAACGCGGCAAAGCCATTAACGGTAAAAAAAACCTGAAATATGAGGAATGGAACACCGAACACAAATAATTTATTTTTAATTCCAGATTCTAGAAGATTCTATTTCAAAATGATCTTGTCCCATTTAACTAGCAGTATCTGTTTTGCAGGATCGAGAATTCCTTGTTTGTAACACGCCGTACTTTTGAAACTGGAACCGAGAATCGACACAATGTGTTTCTCGATTCAACATAGAAGCCCAGTTTTGGGACAGAATCGCTGATTTGTACCAGAGGTCGACTGAAGTTGCAGCGACGGAAGAACAATATTTTGAATAAACCGAATTAAATTCTATAACTAACTGGAGTTTTCACTTGAAAATATCTGTTAAATAACTAAAAATAAAATCTACAAATACCATCTGGGTTCATAAATTGGATCCAACAGTTGTACACGAATAGAAAAATTAAATTAAATAACCACACAATAAGAATCACAAATGGCCTCCCACAGGGTGACGTACTAAGCCCAACTTTATTCAACATATATACACACTCATTACACAACATTACGGACCGGAACACGACAATACTACAATATGCTGACGACTTCGCCATATTACATGAAGGGAACAACGCCGAGGAGACCTTTTTAACAATGCAGAGCAAAATTAACAAATTCTTAGAAAAATGTGATGCTCTCAGACTCTCCATAAATCCAGACAAAATTCAAAATATATTTTTTGGCAAAAGCAATAACCCTGAAAGTACCCTACAAATACTTAACATCAATACACCCTGGATGAATAACATTAGATACCTAGGTAAACTTATAAATAAATCTAGAAATTTTAAAGACATTAATAATTATTACGACACATATAAAAATAAAACCAGCTTAATAAAACGACTATGCAGACCCATGAACACCTTCAGTCCCAAAACTGCCCTAAACATCTACAGGACACTAATTAGACCCAAAATAGAATACGCGATAACAACCATAGCCCATGCCCTGGAGTACGTTTTTAGAAACATCGATAAAATCAAAGCCAACATACTAAAACAGTGCCTAGGTCTAACTCCTAGCACTCCTAATAGCTACGCGTTCGACATGGCCAAGGAATTGAACACCCGAGAGAGAGTAGATTATCTTACGGCAAAAGAACTTGGCAAATTAATGCACTTGAATCTAATTGACACAACACTAATAAACATAGAAGTACCATCACTAAATAGCTATAATTACATAGCCAACAAATTCCCTCAAATCACCACAAATTTCAGACCAATCAAAAGAACCAAGCTACCCCCTAATACTAAAATCTTTTGGGACCCAGAAGACACACCTTTCGCTAACTACAAAAACATTAGACATCCAGACCTAAACGACATCTTCAACACATTCATAAGTAAAATAAGGAAAACAAACAACAAAATAATTATCACAGACGCCGCCAAAAATCGTTTTGGAACAGGCATCGCCTATACAGAAATATTACACGGTACAGGAAACTCATACAGTCTCAATAACTCCATTTCTGTCCTAAATGCTGAAATCACTGCCATTCACACAGCCCTATTGGAAACAAACTTCCTCCCAAACTCTAGGTGTACAGTCTTCACTGACTCCAAAAATGCTCTTACAAACCTTAATTTCAATAAAAATAACAAAAGAATAATTCAGGATATATGGGAACAAATCAATAAACACAATGAGGTCTTTTTCACTTTTATATGGGCTCCAGGGCACAAGGACATAGAGCTACTCCAAAAAACTGACTCACTAGCCAAAGAAGGCATACTAAAAACAAATCCCCTACACACCTACAAGGACCTGGATGATGTCCTTAATGAAATACATGAAATAATATATGACAAGTGGTTAGATAACACAGACAAGCTACTAAAAAATTTCAAACCTAGCCCATGGAGCAAAGCCCCGCATCTAAGACACCTCACCAAACCCTGGTTCCACAACAAAAATATAAACCCCATTGTTATAAAATCAATAAATAGAGCTATGGTAAACCGAACATACAACAGGGAAAGACTATTTAAGATTAAAAAAGCGCCCTCGGAGGAATGCCATCACTGCAATGAGACAGATACACCGAGCCACAAAACTTTCAGATGCACCAGATATGAAGCTTTCAGAGCCAATTTCAATTTCTTTACTAAATATAATAACATAGAAAATTTATTATGCAAAAACGATGAGTTTTTGCTAGAACAACTATGCAGCTTCCTTGATTCCACAAATATCATCCTTTAAATACAAAGTCCGTATAAACCTAGGAAAATCCTAATTAACCACTCCCACCTTTACCTAATTTCCTACCCCCCGTGTTCCAACGGGTAAAATATCACAATAAATAAGCGAATACGCTGGCCAGTGCCTAGAGAGCTAGGGCCAATTTTTAGTTTTTCGGCTCTGCCGAAAACGGAAGGAAAAAAAAAAAAAAATAAAAATAAAATTCAACTTAAATTTCATTTCATGACATTCTCAGGTAGTTTAATTCTAACTAAATATGTCAATGAGATTCCCATGTATAGGAAGCATTTTTTTTTTCAAACTATAACATTTTGAACTACATTAAAAAAAATCATAACACCGATTTCATTTCATTGAAAACCTTGAGGTGAATAACTCTGTAGAATCAGACTACTTCGCTGATAATTATGATAAGACTAGATGTGCAACTCATACTTATCTCCATACTTATATTCACTTTTGTTACTTATTTCTGGGCCATTTTTGTAAACAACATTTATCAATGTTAAATGCAATATGCAATTTTCTTGTGTTATTTTCTTGTATTCATTCATTTAAAAGATACAGGTTAAGATAGGTAGGTAATGTGATGCTTTTTGCAAAAAATTAAACGCTTTTTATACATATGATATAAGATACTTTTCCACTTACACGTGCCAAGGAAAAATTCTACCGAACTAGATAAACTAACTCGATTGATATTTTTTAACATTTGCTCTTATTTCAAATTAATTTGATGTTAATTCCGGATAAATATATGTCCTCCGTCATTTCTTCTACGGTTTGCAGTAGACTCATTTGCGACATACATGTTGATCAATCGAGGAAATGAGTTGTCACCAAACTTAATTACTTCGTTTCATGCAGTAATAGGATACTCAATTTAGAAAGCCACCGAAGAGATGGGAAAATCAAATAAGTTCCCATCTGCGAACATACAACCAAAAACAATTTACCACACTCCCCTTGAACAAATAACCTTCAGCCTCGACTTGCTTATCGTCTTTCGCCTTAGCTATCTAATCCAAACAAACACAGGCAAATGTCTGCATATTATATACAAGATAAGGATATTCGTATACAACGAAAAATTGTGTACATTAAGATTTGACTACTTGTTTTCGATTTGAACTAAAAATCGATAACAAACCTCATGAAATTTTAATTCCATATCGCAACGGACTTGATAACTACTTTCACTCGATAATAATCAAATATTTAGAACATAATTGATTATGATTGCGACTTTCATGTTAATAAGAGTTTATCAGTTTAAACATTTTCTAAATCGAATTAATAGACAATAAGTTTTACGATAAAATCTAAACTATTCACATTTGTTATTCAATTCTATATTAAATGACAAATGGAACAGAGGTCAACTTTGTAAATATACTCACGCTGTTTAATTACGCTAAGCCATTAAAGACGTGTATCGTTGCCTTCCAAGCGCTCGATAAATTCCCTTTTACAATGCTTTACTTAATAGCGGTGAGGTCTAGGTCAATTATCCCCCCCCCCTCCCCTCGGGGAGGTTTAACTAAAGGTAACGAAAAACAATTTCATTGGTTAGTACTTCCATCATGTCATTAATAATAAATCAATCCGGAAATGACCCGATTCCTACAATTTAGATGCACCCACTTGAAGTTTACGTCCACGAATGCCGCATGGAAATTTTTATCTTCTACGTAGTTCTTAGTTTATATATTTAGTATGTTTTAACATATTTTTGGAAGCATTTCATATTTTCAGGTTTCGGATTGGTGACGAATACTTTTTAATGACCTTGTCAATGTTTGGTTATTATTATGTGATGAGCCAAATAAGTTTTTCTCGGCGAGCAGGCCAAACAGTTTCTCAAATTCTTACAAAGAATGTGTCCGCCAAGCCAGTGAAAACTAGATAAAGTTAACGGGTATTTTCCCGTTGAATGAATTCAAAAACATCTTAGAGGATCAATCTACCGACTAGTGTGAAAAATTGCACAGGATCACAAGAGAAAATGAAATGAGAGAATAAACCGATGGCATTCAAAAGGATGGAGTGCCGGAATTCACTTCCATGACTATACACAATTCAACCAAAACTACGGGTTAGAGTTACACCACACCCCAAAACGACTATTTACATCCTTTCTCACAACAAGTCAACACGGCAGACGTTTATTTTTTTTCGCCTCCCCTTACAGCTAGTTCATGACTGCGAATGGACACATCTGCTAAGCTTTTTGGGAGGTACACGAAAGCTTAGAACACTTTCGTCTACATATTCTCCAAGCTTGACTCAAATTCCTTAAATGAGACGAATGGAATCAAGCAACAGGGTTAATAGACCTGTCAACCACAAAACTAATAACTTTCCTTGCCATATTACAACAACTAGCAGACCCACCTTCTGACAACTTACAGAAGGTGAGCTACAACGTGTGTCTATGTAATAAATGACGTCTATCTGTATCGAATATATGATGCTCATAGGTCAACTTTGATCATAGGTAGTCATCAAAAGTGCTGAATTGCAGAAATCCCACAGGATTGTCGCTGCAAGCCAAGTCGACTCTTCATTGGTAACTTCATTTAGCCCAATCTAAAGCGAAAGTCATTCGAATTCTAGAAGGATAATAGTAGTAATATTATTAGGTAATTTTCTTGCTATAAATTTTGCTAGCTGGGAATTCGACATATTTAATTTAAAAAAAATTTAACACTCTGAAAGCGTGCGAAAACAATTCCAAGGACCAATTTGTATAAATTTTATGGCCAACAGAAGTAATAACTATTGTCTTCTTATACATAGTTTATTCTTTTCTAAGATCTTAAAGACACATGAAACCTAAACAATACATCTAAGCAAATCTCTAAATTTGGCTTTTCATTCAGTCGATGTGCAAAAACCAAATCAAAACACAATTCTGGGAAATTGAACCCAACAATGGACCTGTATGTTAATTTATTAATTTTTATCAATTCCAAGTTATCGTAAATAATTTTATAAATAAATTACAAGGGATTCATTTGCTTATGAATAATAACCAAGGCTTTTTGCAATGATTAAGCTATCGGACAGATTTCCGCAGAAATAAGCATTTCTTGCGGTATCGACTGTTTATTTTGCGAATCTGATGAAGACAAACCAATCCCGAAAGTATTATTATTTTGCCCATCGGCGATCTGCCAAATTTCTGTATGACTGTTTGCACACAAGGGGAAGCCAAACTCATTATTACAAATATTATCTAACGTGATAACACCGCATTTCCATTTTTTATGAACAATCCAATGGCAAACAGCAATCGATATGCTAATCCCTGCATTGAATATTAGACGAGGCGCGTTTGAAATATAACACCACTCGACATCAAAGCGCCTAGTTCTTATTTTGCTACCCCAATGTCGTCATTTGTGCTGTTAATTTCCAGCATTAAGGTCAAGTAAACCTGCTTCGAAGAGACACAGTGAGTAAGCGAAAAATCCGCCGAATTCGCGCTACTTATGAATAACTCCATTTCAACTGAAATGTATATAGGCACTGGACTTTTTCCAGCGTCAGCTTTATTGCCAATGCATGACACAGGTTTCCAACTGCAGCGCAATGAAGATTTTCGATTGTGACCCGTGAGAGCGCTGGGTTCGTTGCCGCATTAGCCACTGTTGTTTCGTGAAACTTGTAAGCATCTTCGAGTCTCGGTAGTCCGCGCAATAAGCGCATCTCGGCTTCAACACTTGGCCTCTACTAAGAAGAATGCAGTCACTACCTCCTCTCATAATTAACACATCCATTGCCCGTCCAGCGGCAGCGCGGAGACGGAGACTAAATTATTTCTGTAATTCACCCCGGCCGTTTCATTAATTCAAATAGTTACGATCGATTAAAATCAATGCCTTCCGATTTCCATCTGCAACTCATTCGTCAGACTTGCTTTGTAAACTTGCGATCTGCTAATCGATGCAAATAGCGGGATTTCCCATACGACCTATCTGAGCACTACATGCGCCGCATTGCTTGCAAACGGTTGAGAAAAAAGGGTCAAATGCTTTTGATTTCGCAACAATTCATTCGGCAAGTTACTGTGAAAACATTTCCAGTGGATCGCGCTGACTCGGTGATGATGAAGCATCTCAAACTCACATCTTGTAGAACTAGTTTTTACGTTGTGTTCTACGAACTTCCACTAGGCAGTCTTCGCTGGCTTTTCACTTCATCCAACTCCGAATCCAAGATATTGCTCTTTGTAGCCGCGTAAAGGTACTGACGTAAAGTTTTTCAAATTGTTTACCCACTTGAAATTTCATTTATATCCTGCTCCATGCAACGGCAGCCTCGCCTAACTTCCGCTTTTGGATGAAACGAGGTTGAACCTTATCATTTATTCAAAATATAATGTTTACTACACGATAGTAAAGACGTAGAATGAAGTTTATCTATTTTCAAGTAACCGACACGCAAATCAATACCATTTCATTCCGAGGCTTTTCAAGACGATCACTAATTAAAAACGACTTACTTTGATTTGTGAAGGAGTTACAGAAATCCAGGCTAAAGAGAAAAATCACGTAGAGGGTCACTTTTACACCACATACTTTCGCCATCTTTCTTGCACTGACTTTGTCGTTCTCAATCCGAAAATAGCAAGTGGAAATGGAACATTCAATTGTCATTGTGACAACATCATTTGTACATGCGTTCAGAAAATTATGCTAATTATAAAGTACGTGGAGAAACTTAAAATTGAAATTCATTTTCAATAACTAAAATTATCTTTAAAATTGTTGCAACTTTCATTTTTTTTTAAGATTTCCTCATAGTTTTAAGGTAATCTAATGTCAGAATTTCTTATGGTAGAATTTGTACTTAGAAAATGAAATATAAACAAAGTAATTACTATGAAATTAAAACAACAACGATCGAAATCCATTAGATGAAAAAAGAATAATCAAATTAATTGAATAATCCACATTTCGTATCTTTAGGCTCAATATAACGATTTTACACTACTGCTCTGGATCTCAACATTAAAATTCAATATTTAAGTATCTGATGGTACATTTTTAAGACACCAAAAAAGGGTTGTTTCTAGTGAAATTGCACTCCAAACGAAACCATTCCACATCAAAGTTTAAAGCTCTTACCTTGCTACCCCAAAGTCACTTGTGCTGTTAATTCGGAGATGATGACTCGTGGCATTCAAAGCATTTAGCGCCATTCATTTTTAGCGCCCAAATTATAGTGTGTTGTAGAACTCGCTCGACACAGCATTGACGGGAGTTCTAGGTACGTTCGAGCAAATTTTTAGCACTCGTCTAGGATACTCAATTTAGCTAAGGCTGGATGCAGTTACCTGGCGGTAACTGCATCAGCTATTCAGTTTAAAGACATCACTTGAAACGCAGTTTCCATTGCCCAAAAGTGCGAGCTATTGGATAATACCATATAATAATAATTGCATAACACAATCTAATGGAGAACTGAGTTCATCCCGAATAAATTTATTCGCGCCAATACGGGTTGACGTTAAATAATTTATAACTCTACGCTGGGGTCTAGTGAATTTGTATGCAGGTGAAGAAAGGGCCGGAACAGCTGTGTGTTCTGCATAAGTAAAAGTGATATTCTGTTGGTTTTATATTGATATTCTGGATAAAAAAGCAGATTATCTGGGTTAATTTAATCAATGACTGATGAAGATCGAACAATCACGACCGAGTATCGATTCCGTAAAATAAATGCTAATGAAATAAGACTGATTTAAAAGGACGGCATTTTCACTATTCTTCAGCAAAGATATTTGGTAAAGGTGAATTCAATAAATAACTTTCATCGCCACTGTCTCATTTTTTCATTACACTTTATCCAACCCTAGCCAGGATAATATGTCCTTCATTCAATCGGTTTCAACAGCGCAGCGTCAACCGTCATCTCCGCAAATGTCATCTTTCCGACATGCAACATCCAATTGCTTGGCCACGAATATAAACAAAAACTTTTGCTCAAATACATTTAAGTAAGCACTAGTTATTTTATAGGATTCAAACCCATATAATTGCAATGCTGAAGCGAAATTTGTAAATACGATTCGGACTGCTCTTTAAAAATAATTTCGAAATTCATATTTGATTCACTTAATCGGGGTTGTAAAGCCGAAAGCAATAAGAAAGTGATCATGACCCCGTTCGATGACTTTGCATATTTAATAAACCATGTCCTTCTTGGTGAGGAGCCGGTAAGTTAGTAAACTAATATTTCAATCAACATTATCAACTTTTTACTTGAAAATTCATTGCAGACAATCGAAGACTTTATTTTATTGGTAGGAACACTGGTAGCTTTCGTGGCATTTATTCTGTGGTGTTGCTTTCCGATCCAACCAAAGGTAGCTTTTATTCAATTGTAATTTGCTTAGATACTTTATTCGATGTGCAACTGCGTTTTAATTTTAATAGCGGAGTCTCCAAATAAGTATGATTTTTAGAGTCTTATTGATCAGCGCGCTCAAGAAAACGATAAATTTATTTCTAAATCAAATGGTATCTATCAGCTAATCAGTCAATAGTTCCTTTTTGTAAGAGAGCGCCCTGTTTGAATGTCTAGTTATAAATGAATTTTGGATTTGGCATCTTAAATCGGAGATATGTATAGCATGAATTCAATATTAACTAAATTGCCAGGGTCCACAGTTTGAAATTTATTCATTTCAACTCGTTTCAGAATAACCTCAGCCACCGTCAATTCAGCTGCAAATCTGCACAACACTCGTTGTCATCAGCACACAATAGCAAAAACGGATCCGCTGCTCCATACAACTGTGGAGTGAAAAGCAGTCACTCATATCACTGTTGCACTTAATGATACCCCTGATAATTATCTAAGAAGGATATTTTTTCTCTTTATATTGCTCACATTAAATGTCGAAAAAAATCAATTGAGCTTTGCATGATTATTAATATATTCCATATATAATAGCCCCAATTCCTAAATTCTTCTTATTCTATACAATTAAGATCACTAATTATATACAAAATTATGAAATTTTAGGAAGAAACAAGAAGTTTACATGAAAGCGAAAAAAATATTTGGCTGTCGGTTCGTTTTAGGACAGCGTATCTGCTTTAAAATGGAGAATTGTTTTCACAGACTGACATTCAATTTTGATTTTAACTTTGAAAAATGTATTTTAATCAAATAAAAGTATTTTATTAGGATAACGTAGATAAGAGGCAAAATCAGAAGAAGAAAAGAGAAAACAAAGTTAATGTATAGTATTCAAGTTATTTTTATACGAATAAGGAAAACAAAACATAATAGTACATAATAATAGAAGTATGGACGCATTGTAAATAAAAAACTAAGTACACTTGTTTATGTTGATTGTTATCATTTAACTAATTTGCTAATTTATGTGATTACAAAATGTTTCTTTCGAACTTATATATTATTTCTTTAGGATTGACCACGGCAAGCAGTCTGAACGTTTAAAACAAATATTTCTGATGATATATTGTACATACGATCCGTTTTAGCTGCTAAATAAGTTATTTCAAATAGAGCTACTCATTCATTTGAAGTCCGATGATCAAAAGATTGTAATTTGATAAAATACACATTGCTTACAATATTTGAATAATATGGAATTGAATTAAGCGTGTTTATAACGAAGATAACTTAATATCTGACTCAGTGATTTGACTGATATCTCCTGATGACTCTTTTATCTAGTTTTGAACTCGAAGAAAATTTCATCTTTCTGTTTTAATTTTCTACGTTCTTTTCCTGTTTTCGCTCCCTTGAACTTCGATTCTTGACAAATTCTGTAAAAATTTTTTGATTCGTGATTCTGTTCTTTCCTCAAGAAGTACAGAGCCTTGTCGATGTTTCAAATTATTTTCAACAGTAATAATTTTAACACTTTTCTTCGTCTTTTCGATATTTTAAATTATTTCAACAATCATAATTTTAACTCTTATTTGGATGCTCATATTTTAAGAAATCGATAATTTTCGATATCATCAAACATCAAATGAGAACGAGCAGAAACATTCTCCATTGCTAACCAATTCAGTAAATGTCGAAAGTCGAAGATATATGGTACAAAAGCCACTGCAATGCGGAAGTTCAGGAGCCAATAACGATATAATTTTTAGCCGATGTATACAGGACCAAGCTGGAAAAAGAGTTTCTCACACTGAGAAAGGCGTTGGATGTGAGACCCGACAAAAAAGTTCGGCGGCTTTCGTTCCTCCTGTTTTTTTGTTGTCTCTTTTTCCATCTTCGTTCTAATTTTTCCCTAGTCAATTCATTTCTCTAATCAAGTCAAACAAAAGCGACACTACGCTGTCACGAACCACGTTCACGATTTTCTAATATATATATAAAAATTAGTATAAATCAAAACTATGATGTTATAGTCAAAAGGCCAAGTTTTATAAGGAACAGTGGATTTCAGAATATGGAAAGATCAAACAGTATAGATGCACCATGCACCACCCTGTTCAGGTGTCAGCTTCCGAGACGCTCGAAGAAATTCGCAAAATCGTGATTGAGATGAATCAGCATTAATAAGGCGAAAGCAACCTTTTCGACGAAGAAGGTTGGGGCAACTGTCTTTTGGGATGCAATACGAATATTATTGCTTACCGTACGAAGAAGAAACCTTAACTGAAGAACTACTACGAAGGGTTAATGTTTCAAGAATGTGCTTAAACCAAAGCATCCTCATTCTGTGGGAAAAAATCGAGAAGTTTTAGTTGTTGCCTTTGAACTTCCTTTTCATCGCGACATCATTTACATAATATTTGCAAAAAATGAATAAAAATATTGACAAATTCCGGGAAAGTATACAAAATCTTCTTTTTAAAAAAATAAACAGCGTATATTTTGTCCAAAAATTCCAACCTACATTTATTTAGAGATTTCGTTTTTTTAAATGCCAGTATAAAATCATTTGACATTTATATAAAGAGCTATTTCAGTCATTTATATTTTCATTAGCTTAAAATTGTGACTTGTAACGTAATTAAACCGCTACTAATCCTACATCCAATTTACGAAAAAAAACTTATCAGTAAATCATAACCCACAAAAGATAGCAATTAACTAAGTACTCAATATTAATTTTACTATTTCCAATGAAATAATTATGAATGATTACAAAAACTCAAAGTATAATGTCTATTAAATGGATTTCCATGTTTTTCCGTTTGTTTTCTTTTTATAACATTAAAAATGCAAAAATGGGGTACTATGTTCGTTTTGTTTATCTCGAGTTATTTTTAAAAATTTTCCTATATTTAGTAGTTGAATGATTTTGAAAAAAGCGCAGCTGTTGCTTTCGTTTTGTTTCCATTGAAATGTCTGAGTTCAGCAATTGTTTGTTCACGAGGAAACCCAAGCCTCACTATTTCATTAACGTCGGCTTCAGTAAATTTATCTGATGGTTGAATTATAGTTTGTGAATTAAGCTCCCCACTCAATCGAGCACAATCGGGTAGTTCACTTTCTGGTAAAAAATGCGTTTCTGTACCAGTTGTCCCGATTTTGAGGATATTGCGTTGCAAGTCTATGTTACACTGTAAAATAAAATAATTAAAGCAATTAACTGTGGACAGAATTAATTAAATGTTATGCTCCCCACCTGATGTCTTTTCAACATATCTAATCCTAATAACATATCCATGGGCTGTTCTTCTAAGACTGAAAAGCTAGTAGTTAGAAAGTCATTTTCTATTTGTATTTGAACCATATGTATTCGGCCAATGATTCGTTGCACTCCCACCCCTTTAGCGAATCCAGCCCATCTGTCAACAGAATTTTTCAAATTCAAAAGTCGATCATTGTCCAATTCACTTTATACTACCTAGTATCCACTAATCTGATAATATTACATCGTTCAGCACAAGATGCACTCATTATTGTTGTTTGAGCGCCGGAATCGATGAATGCCTTTACTGGTATCCCGTTCACTTTACAATTAATGTATCTAAATAATTTATGCAGTAATCATTTAAGTGACTGACTTTGAAATATTTCTTTACGTACAACATAACAACTGTGCCAAAAGTTTCTGGATTATATTCCATAGCTGCTTCCATATTCGCTTCAATGTTCTTTTGCCGAATTTCCTCCGCTATCATTCGTTGTGCTTCTGTATCGAAAGGATCAGCTTGCATCATGCGAAGTCTTTGCATTTGACGTTCAGCGCGCGCTTGTATTTGTTCCTTGAGAACTTTTGTAAAGGTTTCTAGAACGAAATTTTAAAGAGAAAAATTGAACTGTTACTTTTGAATAATGACAATTGGTCGTTATATTCATCGATCACAACTTGGGTAAAGGCACTTTGGATCACATGAACCAACTTCGTACATTAGATCAAAATAGGAAGAATGGGGTTCATAATGTACTAAAGTTTCTTAGAACCCTCAGCAACCAAAGCTCTGGTGGTGTACAGAAACACGGCGGGCAAGGGGTAGAGTCAATTTGAAATCCTCCAGTGGATGAACACTATGATGGTTAGATAGATCAACATTTGCTGAACTGTTGCCTGGATAGACCAGGCCCACGAACGAAACACCAAGTTTTTCCAAGAGTTCTACATTTTCGTCTGCATCACGAGAGCTATAAGCCCTACAGCAGCCATTCAGATAAATCCCAATTTATCCTATTTCAATTTTTCAGATCAATCATAGTGCGACATCAGAACAAGATTTTATTGAAGTAGAAGAAAATAACTCTCAAATTGCGAATAAAAATCAATTAAAATTTTCTAAGATTCCCTCGTTTAGATTTTTGACAGTGCAAAGTTTCCACAGGGAATGCAGCGTTCGTTAGAGGGTATACGGATGTTTCCAACATATCTGACCGGACGAAATTGCAGTATTCGGGCTTGACACCAAATATTCTCAACTGATTGGAAAAGGTTGAAGTATGCCAAGCACATTTTTCGTTGAGGTTAATGGCATCGATCTGCATCAGCTTTCCATCTGGCGGAGATGCATACGTCTCTGATATCCAGCGTCATCAGAAGGATGGCCATTTGTTAATGGGTACATGTTGTCTTTTTCCCCAAAGGCTCTTTTAACCATATCACGGAATAAGTTGTTATTTGTTACCTCAGATTTAAGATTCACCATGAGACCATCGAATAAGCCATTGCAGTTTTAATTGCATGAGATTCGAAACCTCCCCGAATTTTTTGCAAAACGCTTGCGTTTGATTGTTTCGCTTGCATTTTGTTAGATGTTTCTTTTTACTTTGTCTCCATGAAGAAGCGTATCATGCACGTCTTATACGAGGATCCTATTGTTTTGTTGTTCTTGGTAGCCAATCTCTGAAGCAATAATATGACAGTCTATTTGTTTGCTGCCGCAAGATTTGTTCGTCTGTAATTCCAAGTCTTGTCCCAAAGCACTTTCATTTATGATAAATATAATCTCCATGTTTAGATTTAGATAGTTTTTCCGTGCTTTGCAGAAAACTTTCATCTTCTTTAGTATGTTTCAATACTTTCGTATGAGGCAAGCTTTCTCAGTATATTCTAAAAGAACGAAATTACCCTCGGCCTCGTTTTGGGATGGGCGTGCTTTGCTAGTGCTTATAGCGTCAGAAGCAATGTCAGGACATGTTAACGTTTTTAAACCGATTTTGCTGATATGAATTTTTCTTATATCTGTATCAATACTTTGTGATGACGACATCCACTGCTCTACTTCTTAGGTGTTGTCAAATGAGATTCTTACTAAGTTTCCGTAAAATGCGAGAAGAGAGGTACTTAATGAAATAACATATTAGTGACAATAATTTCTTTCTTCATTTGAAGGAAAATCAGTTAACTCTTTTATAGGCTTCGATAATTCATGTTCGAAAATAAATATTTACCGGATCAGTGTTGCTGAACTAAAGTTCGCACAGAATGTAAAGTTGAGTGAAACTTTACAGACATAGATCAACCGCCACTAGACATTTTTTCTTTCCTATAAATACCCAATTCCTTTTAATGTCATATTTAACAATTACAGTTACATATCCTTAGAAAATCAAAACGATCTTAGCGTAAACAAAGTCCTTGTCTTTTTCATATGAAAATTGATAAGGGATCACTTTAATTTCTTTATTTTATCTGATTGCAAATTGATGCATGGCGATTTTGGTGCAGAAGAAATTGAATACGCGAATATCTTGTTTACAACAAAAAGTGGCCAAAAATAGCCCCGCCGCAATCTGTTGAATGCACATGTGAAAATCTCCAACACATTAACTGCAGTGCATTAATTGACTTGTTCAGAATGTTTCAAGCATAATGTTTGTGACGACCACGCAAATTCCAAATTTAGTGTCGGTCAAAACATGAAATGTATCAGCCTTGAAATGTATCAGTGACCCATTCGTAGCAGCGGCAAGAACGCCACAGACGAACACAACGCAAAATGAATTGCATTTTTTCTTTGTATGCAATCAACGCTGCTAGTTATAAATATACCTGAAAGCAATTTATTTTCTCACCTAGACTACCCGACAAAAGTGCTTCCGCCAGTTTTGGATTATTCTGTTTCAGCAAGGCAAGCTGGTCTGGATTCTTAAGGAACATTTCTTTTATCACAGCGGGATCGTCTTCAGCTCCAACTGATATAGGGTTTGTCTGACGGCCTGGACTTAACCCGCTGCTACTTGTAGCCGTGGAGCCAGGAACTCGAATCGAGCTAAAGTCTATGTTGGATAGTTCTGTAATGAAAAATGTCCATTCTGAAAACGAAATGTGAACCATTTGTGGCAACCTGATGGATTCATGCTAGCCGCGGACGGGTGTGGAGCTAGCATCCGTTGCAGTACAACTACGTCTCCGTCCTTCACTCCGAAGTCCTTCAGAGACTTTTGGTTTTCGAGCAAAGGTTGTCCATTGAACACAATCATAATCTCGGGCGCTGGGAATCCCGATTCCACTTCGCAAAACGCCTTGAAATTTTCTAATTCTAAATCTTCGGACACGTCGAGTGTGAAAATGTAATCCGTGAGAGTTGTTATTGTGACTTTCATTGTGCCTTATCAATTGTTATTGATATCGCGCGACAAGAGTGATGACGACAAACTTGGTTATATTAAAATGATTTTCAGTTTCGTGGAATATCTCGACGATTTTCTTTTGTTGGACACCACTCCTAATCTTTCCTCACACCCGGAATACTGCACTGTTCAGTTCACAATGCCGAATTGGCTGCGATCATTGGAAATTTGACTGGACGAAGAAGAGAACACTTTCCCCGCACTTTGCAAAACGGAAATAATAACACACGGCAAGTTTGACAATGGCGGCGTTTTAAGTGTCCACCGTTCGACCGAGAACACACACTATCAACATTTGTTGACGATGAGTGAGAATTGTGACGTTCCGATGATAGCAAGGCCTACATTGTAATGCAGGTCTTGGGCCTTGCGTTATCCATTTGTTGTACGAGGACTTTGTATGAGGATTCTCTAATAAAGAGAATAAAATATCATAACTGCTCTCATTTTATGGTAAATAATTATTCTAGTCTACAAACGGAAATTAATGACAAATTAACTTTTTTTCTTTTGTTCTTAAATAACTTTTTCTTTAGAAAGTTGTTAGAGACCATAACAGAAATATGAAATGAAAAGTGGGAAAAACAAAACATGATTCGAATAAAGAAATTTAATCAATCTTAACTTAAATAGCTAATCGCAATGAACATAGATACACAGTCAGTATCAATAATAATCAAGTTTCGGTGCATGGTCACAAATCAATGGAGAAAGAAATCAAAATAAATTTTCATAAAAAATCAAACCAATTATTTCCAATACAACGTTAAATCAGTGAGAAATCCTTTCAATGACAATTGTTTCGTATTCCTGAATTTCATTGCCACTCATTATCATAGGTTATTGGCAGCAATTACAGGCTGCATCATAAATTGTTTATTAAAACCGAACTATGAACCTCACAAACGATTCAGAGGTAAAACCCCATTCTTAATTAAAAGAATATGCTCTTTATTTCCAGAGTAGGAAACACACCTAGAAAATATATAGCTGGGAATAAAGCACTTTTAAAATGAGCAACGAACACTCAGGTAGTGTGACCTGTTAACAAGAAATTTTATAATTCCCGAAAATTATGAATATCATTGTGTTTATTGTGGTCACAATTAAAAGTAAGAATGTTAGAAGAATTGTTATGGTAGAACAACAGATTAATTAAAAAAATCAATAAAGAAAACAAGAAAATGAAGATGAAGATGAAAAAAAATAACCCGATAGACAATTCAAAAACCACCCCACGGCGTACTATTTCATATGTGGCATTTTTTAAGTACAGTTTAGTTTCGTTTTTTTCGTACATACATGTATGTTAAATGTAAATAAAAAAATTGATGAACAAAAAATTACGACAGTTTAACGGCAGAAAAGCCAATTCACAAACCAACCCAGTTGAGTTGACATCGCAGAGCTGTCCGAAGAATGTGGCAATATTATATTATAAATTAGTACAGTTTAGTTTCGTACAGTTAGTACAGTTTTGAAGTGCTCGTAAGACATTCGCTGACCAGCGAACTTGGGCGAACTACAACGAAGCGAACTCGAAGTGCTCGTAAGACGTAATTTGAAAGACTGTGAAATCGAAAAAGAGCGAAGTGAAAAAGTTATTTGTCCGCCGACAACTTGCTAACTCGCAGAAATTCATTTTAATCGGCTGGTATACGATATCCAATTTCCATTTCAACGCGCAACAGAGTTGTATTTATCGGAAAAGTGTTAGCAAGTGTGGAAAGACTGAAAAAATACGTGACGAGAAAGGCGTTTTCTAGTCAGCTCGCACGCTGCCCCTGTTTACAAGTTTTCGACATTTTGGAGGACAGGATTGATCATGAGTACGCAGCCGAGCCCAGCAAATCTTAATGTGTCGACAACGGAAAGTGAAAAGGTAAAAATTTATGCCACGATGTAGTTTTGCTGCGATCACCGTAGAAATTTTGCTGTTAGTAGGCCCTTCAGCACAGCAGCTGCTGCATCAATGCTTGGCAGATGATGCATAAGCACGTCTGGGCAGGGCAGATATTTATCCACTTTGACAGGCGTTGGAATGAAAAATAAGGTCAAGTATGGTCACTGAAAAGTTTATGTGCAGATTCTTGATGGCCTTCTAAGTTGCTTTGCATATTTTCGTCGTGAACGAATGGCATGTAGGGGGTTGTCATACTTTCCAAGCGCGCAGGGTCCAACACAGAATTTGCTTGCGTGTATAGAAAACTTTTGCTTTGTTTGGGCTTCAAAAGATTTTATGGCCACATTTAGTGTAGTACGTGGTGTTGTTTGTTTTGTATAATAAGCGCAGTAATTTATTAGCGTGGTTGGGTTCTAACGAAAATTCAGTTAACATAATGCTTCAAGCCCTATTTGACATAAGAACACAAAAAGCAGAAATGAATTTTTCCATTAATTTAAAACACATTTAAATAATCTACAAGCCTGTTTCAGTACACATTTTATTATGGCAAATGCCATTCGAATGAAACGAATTGGGCTTACAAACTTAAAGTGAATGTTACATGATTTACCTGCAAAACTAAGGTATATGGTTTATCTCATTCTTTGATTTTTGACGAGGCTTCAACGATATGTTTGATCTGTTGATCAATCCTGGTCGCTTTTTTAAATATTTGTCGTAATCTAAATAAATAACTCACATTATGGCTCAGAATCAATGATCCCCAGGGAGCAGCGCTTGTACTAGACGATCCGCTTGTGGTCTCATCAAACTCCACATAACATTCGTTTGCGTTCATCCAGGCTTTGTGAAGAGTCATTCCATTTCGGACACGATATCTTTCGCACACGCTTGCCATACGTTATCCAATTTTTTTCTGCTTTTGCTTGTTATGACTTTGACTTCCTTCAGCAACGATTCGCAAATACAAATTCAGTCCTCAGAGATGCTAAAAGTTGTTCATTGCTCATTGCTCGCGTCGAACTCATATCGAGCCTTTTCGCACCTAAAGTTGTAACTTGCAATTCAAACCTAAGTTTGCATTAAGCTAAAAATATCTGCTGTCAAATCATATCAACATTATATGCTCCGGTACGATTGGTGCCACCAGAGTTGACTATAATAGACCTAAATAATAGTTTGCTAAAAAAAAATGATTGGATGAGCATTTCTACACAAAGCAATTTCTTCTTCGCGAAGGAAGTGCATTTGTTCTATATATAAATGAAAAAATTCAGGATGCCTAACTTTTTTTTTAATTTCAGGTATTCCAATGGATTAATGAACTCTCCAATCCAGAGACTCGTGAAACAGCACTACTAGAATTAAGTAAGAAACGTGAAACAGTTCCAGACCTGGCACCCATGCTATGGCATAGTTTTGGTACAACAGCCGCTCTTCTACAAGAAATCATCAATATCTATCCATCGATAAATCCTGCCACATTGACCGCACACCAATCAAATCGTGTGTGCAATGCTCTTGCCCTCCTGCAATGTGTCGCCTCCCATCCTGAAACACGAACCGTGTTTCTGCAAGCTCAGATTCCATTATTTCTTTATCCATTTTTACATACCACATCGAAAACTCGCCCCTTTGAATATTTACGCTTAACAAGCTTAGGTGTGATTGGAGCACTTGTCAAGGTGAATATTTTGTTTTCCAGCCCTTTTCGGTTTTCCTTTTAGCAAGGATTTTAATGAAGGTTTTACTGGCACTTGCAGACTGATGAACAAGAAGTAATTACGTTTCTCTTAACAACTGAAATCATTCCGTTGTGTTTAAGAATTATGGAATCCGGCTCGGAATTGAGCAAAACCGTGGCGACTTTCATCCTGCAGAAAATTTTGCTGGACGACAGTGGTCTGTCATATATTTGCCAAACATATGAACGCTTCTCACATGTAGCCATTATACTTGTAAGTATTTTATTAGTAGCCATCAATGGAAGGCATTTATTAGTGAGAATTTTGTATTTTTTGTAGGGTAAAATGGTTATACAATTAGCCAAAGAGCCATCCACACGACTTCTGAAGCATGTAGTTCGCTGTTACTTAAGGCTTTCGGATAATCCTAGGTAATTTCAAAATTTTTTACTGTAATATTTTTTCTGTGGATACTTAGTATTGGTAATTTTTGTTGTTGGAGGTTGTTATTGGTGTAAATATTGATTCTGGCTGGTAATTGAGAAGCTTGTTTAAATTGATATTTATTATTAAATTTAAATCTAATCTACTACCAACGGCCCCGTTTCGTCGAACGATCTGTTCGGAGGTTGAATAATGTACGATTTCCAATTACAGAGCTCGCGAGGCCTTAAGACAATGCCTGCCAGATCAATTGCGTGATGCAACATTTGCTGCTTGCCTCCAAGAGGACAAATCCACCAAACATTGGTTAACACTACTCATCAAGAATTTAGAGTTAGGTTCGGCAGTGCCGGCAGACCCGCGACAGATGGGTATATCTCCGTTGACCTCATAAGCCTCCTGTGAATTTTATTCAAATACATGTGTCTGTCCATTCGCTGATCGTTACCGTTCAAATGGCATGCGCGACGGACGGTAATTGATGGTGGATATGTCCTGCATGTATACTAAATTACTGATGACTTTCTAACAACCCCGTGATATAATGATATGAATACAAAAAGGAGACTGTCGTTGATAAATCATGTACCTAATCAAAATAATTGAAATACGGACACAAATTATAATGTGCAGTTTTTATCATATTTCTTATTAATTATTAAACAAAATATAACTGGTTATCGAGCTAAGTGATTGTTTAGAAGGAAACCTATAATATTTGGATATATTGGATTTAACTTAAGATGAAATAATGATCGATAAGTAGCTAGTAGATTGGAAGCAAATATATATGTAGATAACAATATGAATTATTTAAGTTGAGATGAACATATTTGAAATGTTTGTACAGATGTTTAGGAGCATAGATGCAAAAAAAAAAAACACAAAACTATAACAAAATGTAAAACAAACAAAATGGAGATAAGTTATATAAAGAGATTTATAAGGTTCTCATTACAACAATGTACTTTTATTATTTTTATACGCATTGGTAAAATCGCAACAATAATTATCGTAACAAAGAATTCCACATTGATGAATATGCGTGATATGCAGACTAGAAGAACAATTTGAATGATTAAGGAAAATGAAATATTAGAGATTTACCTTGAAAACAGAATTAAAAAACGCTGCGTGGGTGCGTTGAAAAATTTGTAGCCTGTCCAAGAATCGGCGCTAATGAGTCTAATTCTGTTTCTGTATTCTATTCTTGACCAGCTCGTATGCTAAACACCAGATCGACTGCCTAGTTAGGATACGTTTGTAAACTTAAAAGGATACTTTTCGTTTGCCGAAGCTCAGCTCAAAAACGGAAATTACAAACAGTAAATAATTATTTTTGAACGGTGTGGAATCGATATTAAGATGATATTGATTTACCTCCTTAAATGTTAAACTCCCAAAGTTTTTTTTTTCTTAATATTAAAAACGAATCACTACATCATATATTATGAAAAATTAGTTATCTTGATGAGAGATAATATCGAAGAGCAGAATGCAGAATGCAAATATAAACAATTGAAGAAATTTGTTATCTGGTCGGAAATTTTTCTCCCCACCCTCGCATTACATTGTGAATTAATAAATTTGAAATTGCTAACTCTAGTGTTTAGATGCAAATAAATAAGTTTTATGTAAACAATTGTGTGTAATTGTATTGACAAATTGTAATTGTTTTTAAGAATGTATTTTTCTATTTAACCATTTTAGTAGACTTGCGTATTTTCGCTTCATAATTCGAAAGAAAATGCCTTTAAAACAAACACATTGTTTTAAGCATGTATACCTGTGTTGAAAACTGAATTGATTCAGTGTGTAATAATGTTTAATTTTATTAAATACAAAAGTGAATTGTATAGTGAACGTTGATTGGTTTTATTTGGAAAATATTGCTCCTTGTAATTGCATTCAGTCATGTTGCGAGACGTTATGTTCTCATTGAGTAATAGCGATTTTTAAAACGACGAGTTCATAGAAATAAGTATGAACCAATATTCAGGCCCACTGTACAAGGATACAAATGTATCTGTTCATTTATTTTACTCGTATAACTCAAATAGACAACTTTTGCGCCCTGCGAAATTCGCGGTCACCAGGAATCGTTATTCGAGCGCTTTTCTTTATTTTGAATCTCCGCAATTGACACTCGGTGAATTGCTGAAAAGTCCATGGCCAAGTAAGGAAGATGGTGTGGTCATTCTCGTGACGGGAACTGAACTATCGGATCAGGATGAGTTGGTGCTAACTTTAATGTAAAACCCCAAAATAGAGACTGAATGGATAATGGATTCGCGAATATACGGAACTCTTATGTTCATATCGAGATGAACGTGCTGCGAGAAGCAATCGAGAGTAGACTATGCTAAACAGATCCATCGCGCTTACGTAAGCAAATAAAACTTTGGAAATACAATAGATTTCGGAATTCCTCGCGACGCCTACCCTGGCACTCGAAGGAATGCCTTTAATGTGAATTAAGAAGTGTCAGTCCGCGGTGATACAACGACACATAAATTATGTACGGAATCGTTCCGGCGTTTCAAGAATTGCGACATCAGGAGCTTGCAAATATTTTGTATGTTACTCAACAAGCAGTTTCCGTGTGACTCATATCCATGGCAAGGAGGATTCATTGAATCTGAAATGTGATTTTTCTCTTGCAAGCAGCTTATTCAAAGACTAAGAGCGAAGGAATTTCGACAATAGATTAAACGTTTAGAAGAGAAAAGGGTAGTTCATAGCAACAACTTAGCAAATTGATTTTTTTGAGCCGTGCACAAGGAGAAAACGGAAAAGCTTTTCTTCTGGATTCTCTAAAACTCGAGCCATGTTACTCGAAAACCATGAAAAATAATGTACGCACGTTCGAGTGCGATTTTAACTCAGCCGCCACATGTTTGGGACATGGCTGCCTTCAATTACACCTTTTTACTATCATTATTTCGTGCCCTATTTGAAGCGGGAAGTACTACCTTTCCAAATTTCTAATGGCACGATTGTGTCCATATAATTAAGAAGGTTAAATCAACATTTTGGCGAAGACGATACATTCAACCAATCATCTGTGTGTAAGCTTTTCTCCGTAGCGATCAGTGCTCTCGCTTTCATTTCAGAACAGATAATTTGTGATGCGATAGTGCATATATTCTGCGAACAGGATATGTTTGAAAGACAACGAGTAGTTTTGTTAACCCAGTCCTATACTGTCTTTCGTTCTTATGTCCTGTCTTTCGTTATGATGATCGTGAATATCTGCATTAGTATGGAGAAACTCCATTTCAACGTAGCGAACGCGAGCATTCTCAAGAGGGATCTCTGCCCCATTCGAACCATGAGAAATTGAGGAAACGTAACCGAAAACCGTAACCTATCCGATGCACACGAACAAAACTGCAGTTTACTCGTATCATCTGTGAAATGTGTCGAAATCGTCTTTTTTCCGACCGTTACGAATTCTCACGAAGACATTCCAACAATGATCAATATGTCTGCTATATCTTTTTCAAAGTTATTTTCAAACAACCATCCAGGTTTGACTGTGAGATTCTCATGAATATTTTCGTTACAGTTGCGAACTATTTGCAGCTGTTTCCATGTTTCAAGGATAATTTATCCAAAAAACTTGAACAAAAGTGTTAAAGTTGTTCTTGCTTGGTAAATATCTTTTTGATAAACACTTCAATTCAAATGATATTCTGGAAAAACAAGATCGTATTATGGCCCATAAGCTGGTACAGATATTCTATTTCATTTCTAAAGAAGCAGCTTCCCAATAAAAGAAGCCAATTCGTGTCCAGTCCAATAATTCAACCACCAACCAGTAAATTCAGTGAAAATGCCAGCAACCATAATGTTGGGTCGTCCAATCCCTTTTGCCGCATTGAAACGTACTACATACTCGCAGCCCACATCCTTAAAATCTATTCAGAAAAAATCATCGACCCACAAAGTATGTGAGAGTGACTCTGCGAAAGCGAAAAAAAACTAGACCAGATACGTGGTCCGGGTCTGGGTGGTGGTTTGCATAGTATGAGTGGCAGTATGTCCTGACAAGAGGATAACAATAAGCCGGATTTGTATTCACAAGGATCTTTTGTGATTGTAATTATTATGGATCTGGACCATTTGGGTAATGGCTGCAACGGTTCTAAGTTGACATCTTGCTCTGAACGGTTTTCAGGAACACAGAAAGAAAAAAGTAGGAACGGACGCAGCTGTTGTAATTTTTAAATATCGTTGGTATTGACTCGTTGTTTAAAATGATGACGGGTTTCATGAAGTCAGCAGTCCATTTTGAAAAGATATGACGATAGTATTTGTAAATGCTGGTATTGGAAAGAGGGAAAGAATAAGTTAGGGATGAATCTTTCTTTGACAAGCTTTGCTCGAAAAACAAATGCACTGCTTTGATAGAAAACTTGGCGAGAAAATCAGCCGTCGAGAGTTCCAGATTGTCTCCCGACACTAGGATTTCAATCTGAGTAGATTGTTCGTTAACGCGATAATTAAATGATCGCGTACTTAAATGCGTAAATAAAGAATTAAAAACAATATTCAAAACAAAGTTATTGTATGTTAACGTTGACTTACTTTAGAATCAGCTGTACCATTCTTTTAAAAAGTTCACAAGAAGCGCATCGATGTTTTCATGATTTTTGGGTTCTACTTTGCGCTAAAAAATTAATGAACTGAACAGTCAAAGAATATCATCTCAGACCTTCCATTGGCTTAACACTGCAAGTCAACATCGACAGTGACTATTTATTCCGATAATTATCAAATTACCAAAAATGGCCAATTTCGTGTAATCGAAAAAATACATTAGAATTTAACAATTAAATCAGGCAATTACATGATATGTAAACAGCAAAGATATAAAAATTAATTCTGGTTCAAGCATTGAAAGGACTTTCATTAAAATTGATTTTTTGTTTTACAGCTTTTCCTCAATATTTACCTCAATATTTTTGAACTTATTTACTTGCCTTGTTGATTTGCTGATTTCATTTATTTATTTGCTTAGCTTTACTTTCTTTTTTGGTTCTTGTGTATCACATAAACACATTTCATCTTCAGAGGATCAAAGCAGAACTGCGAAATAATATCCCAGTGACCTCAATCTCCTGTTATTTCCGTTGTCCTTGATGTGTTCAGCCCTCTTGATCTTGTTCTTCTGGTCGATTTCTTGCTCTTGACCACTAATATGTTGTTAATTTTCTGCGAAAATTTTTATTGTGAAAATGAAACTTTTTGTACCTGAGCCGCGGAGTAATTCATTGAAATGCAACTGTCTAAAATTTGTAAATACAAACACCAACTCTGTAACAATGAAAGGAATCTGTCGGCTTTTGCTTAGTTGAAAACAAAATTTATCGTGGTATAATGGAAAGCTAAATACTGCACATTGGACACAATTAAGTAGAGGAAGAACAAAACAAAGTGATAATATTCGAAAACAAACACAAATGCTTGTCTATTTATTTATTTTTTGACTATGCTTAATGCATAGTCAATGCTGAATGCTGAACCGTTGGATGTACCAGATAGTTGAGTTGTAGAGTTAAAATAGGAACAAGGGGAAGACAAAAAGTCATCCCTTCAGCATCGAAACCCGGTGCGAAATAGTATGAGAGAATTTTTTCGAATTTTCCCGAATAAACCTCCAAGCATTTCGAACATCCAAAAGTTAAAATGAAGCTCTAGATCTGCGAAATATCCTCTGGTTGGCCGCAGCCAAGCCGGAAGATAAGCTTCGGTAGCTATCCGTAAATTGCATACCAAACATGATTCCGAGTTCCCAACAGCACCCAATAGATCAATCACACTCCTGCCGTCTCCCATTATCACAATCCAGTGCAGAATCGCATGGCAGAATTTTCGAATTTTCTCCGAGATAATTCCAAAAGGATTTTGACGACCCACGACGAGGAAGTAGTGGATCTTGAGCGATCCTAAATTGTGAAACAAACCTGTGAGCTTCTCACAGTATTTGGTGGATTGGTTGTCCCTAAGCATAACCAGTTATTGAATCGTGGCCCGACATAAAACCGAACAATCCATGCAAGTTACACATAAGTGTCAATTAAATATTCCACGGCACGCATACAGGTTGCAGGAAATCTGCAGATCTTACCAAGTTACAATGCACTCGATGCTACAAGTTTAAATTTAAGTTTGAACATCTACTAAACACCCTATACTGATGCCAAGTCGTGCATGAATGGAATTCTTCCGGAATAATGTTTACGTATCCGCTTATGAACTCAATGAAAAGACTTTTCCGACGCATTCCGAGAAATTTCTCATTCTCGACTGTTTGCTTTTTTGTTTCCGAAGAAAAGCATCTTGCGATGTACATACTAGTTCATCTGAAGGTCTAACTCCGCCAACAAAGAAAGCCAAACAACCGAAATAACATTATCGCATTTCAAAGGCCAAACAGAAAACATACCCCTGGTATTTATGCCGGAAATACTTAAGAGACGTTACGTCACCACATTGGAATGTTGTAAACGTGACGTAACACCCGGTTCCGTAATCGGTAGCGGAGATGAAGCTGGCGCGGTTCGATAGCGTTCTTCGTTCGCTATCCAACAATGCATATTTATTTGCTGGCCTCGGCTGGCCGCCATTACGGAATGACGTGTGTGGGCAAAATGCAAGCAGCGAGCAACAACGCAATGGGTAGGCTGGCGGACTTCCACCACTACTTCAGGCAACGAGTGCAGCAAATAATTCGGCTGCTAGAGTCACAAGCGACAATAACGGCGACTGCGACCACATGTGTTGTTTAGCCATGCGCTAATGTGTGTGCATGATGAGGCTGTTGAAATGCAGCAGCCGCCATATCGTCGCATTTGTACGTGAATTGGATGTGGGTTTACGCTGCGCTAACGCTTGTTCAGCCAATGCAATTGCAACGCGAAAGTTCGAGCTCGCGAATAAAAGCTCATGAGTTGTGCAAAATGGCGTCGGTTCGTTTTCGGAAGCGGCAATCCAAACGAAAACAAAATGGCTGCCGTTGCGCTATGGATTTTGGCTGAAAATGTGAGCACATTGTGGTGAAATTGTGGCTCTCTGGCGACATTCCCAACAATCATTAGGTTATATTTAAGAGAGTGTTAATGCAGAACGTTGTTATGCCATCGATGACGATGTTTGAACCATCAAAAATTTTCCTTTTTGAGACGGTACGGCAAGAGTTCCAGTTCTGTCACTCAATTTCCAGGATAAGCTGATGACAAGTTAAAACAGAACACGTGCTGTAAACAACCTTGACAAGATCGGGCGGAATACGAGACATTGCTAAAGTTAAGAATACGAAATTTGTTATAAAGAAAAGATTGTAATATCATAGCAGGATTTTATATAAGACAGATATAAACCTAGACTATGATGGTAGGCCAAAAAGTTAAACAACTGACTGTTTCGGAACACTTTGAGTTGGTGCCTGTAAACTTTTTGAAGTTACTACCAATCTAAACTTTATTGCAAAGTAAGGAACAAGAAGTTGGGATGATCCATTTATACGCGCAGCAACGTCATAAAAAAAGATGTCCTTCATTTCGAAGTGAAATGTTTGCAAAAAACACTTAGCAGCAGGTCTTTCGACTAATTAAGCAGCAAAATCATATCGAATACATGCGACAACTTTGACGCAAATTCTTAACAAAAACGTGAAAAAGGCACTGTCAGTTGCAACGCCATATCTAGGTGCAGCACTTTATAAACGTTGTTGGTCTTATGAAAAAGTTAAAAGTCTCCATCACACTGTCATAATGAAATTTGCAGTTGTGTAGCGATACCAGCGTGTTATAGCAACAAGGCTGCCGAAAGATGACGTGCCCGGGCACGATTAACCTTTTGGTTATATGCCATAAGTTAAGTAGCTATAACTTCAGCGCGAAGCCTCTTCAATTTTACGAGTTAAATCTCGTATTTGACTCCTTTTGCAAACTCTTTGACGTTCAAGAACGTCCAGAGTAATTCACATTGAACGTCAATATCGGCCCGCGTATTTTTTAACAGACCTCTAAATATGATGATATCGGTAGACCATTGCAAAGATCGACGCTTTTATACAAATTTTATAGCAGGAGCTCATAGGAAAGCTGTCAGGCGATGGAGTCCAAGGGTCTAGTTCACCTGTTACGATCAGCGTCTGTATGACCTGAAAAGTAAACCAGCAAATAGTACCTGGCTTTGATGTCTGGACAAACGCGGGATGCTAACACTAAACAAGCAAAAGGTAATCGAGTTTGATGTCAGGCGAACATGGTGCGATTATTCCCTCATATAGCATGCCAAAAGAACGCGGAATAACGGAAATGCCTCGAAGCATGGAAGAAAGCAGTTGTAACAGCATCAGTAAAGCAAACTAAAGACTTCACATTCTTGAGGAAAGTAATGGCTCGCTAGCAATCGATCATGATGCTATATTTGGTATCAAATTCATCCTTGGTGTTTCAGTTCGTTTTGAACCTGATGTCTTCGTTATTGCGTTATTGCGTTATTGCTTGCAATTTAAAAATACAATCGAAGATTTTTAGATATATGATGAGATAACATACTTTTTTTAGTTAAGAGTCCGTTTTGTGTGATTTTACAGACAATTTTTATCCACGAAAACAACAGAAATTTTTGTCACGCTCCAAGGATACAACCCTCAAGCGTCTCAACTGTTTTCGTTATATGAGTATGAAAGGTGTTATTAAGTAAAGTTAGCCACGATTTGGGTGGATCTTCACCTTACGTGAATTGTATTTCATTGCGGCTGCAATACAAACTTTACAGTCCAAGTAATGCCATCCTGTGTTGTCTCTTGAGCTGCTGAAATAGAGAGCCATGTCTATGCCATGCTAATAATGTGATTACTGTAAAATTATCAAGCTTGTGACAGCTCGCAGAACTGAAGGACTTACTTCTGCGCTAGATTTGCACTGAGTGGCATCTGAAATGAGGTCCACTGGGGAGGTGAAGAACAATGAACAAAGTATTTTCACTTAGATGATGTCCTTTGAAAGTAAACATTGCTCAGCAAACGAATATAGGATTAATGATCATCAGGCAAAGCGTACTAAACATACACAAGACTCATTCACAGATTCACAAAGAACAGGGCACCCCACAGATGTCAGTTTTTAGTGCAAATTTCTTTTCTATCGCAGAATTGTCGAATATTTTTCTTATCTTAAAGCTACCATTGCTGATTTTGTTAACAGTCATATCAACTCAGTTTAGCAAAGGTTTACTTCGGAATTCAATTTATTCATATCTCATACAAAAATCGTTTGACCTGATGTAAACTCGGTTTTTTCGGAACTCTGTTGAGCAGGTTATTTCACGGTATATAGTCGTTGTGGCGATACAATCTCTCTCGGTTCTTTGCTTCCTGTATGTGACGGTTCTCACAGTCTCGGTCAATCGGATGCGTCCTTCAAACGCAGAAAGTTGTAATTTTAATATTATTCTATATGGCTAATGATAATATATAATAAAAATATATTTCACATCCCTGTGCAATTTTGTTCTGTTCTGTTTCAGCTTTATTTTTATTGTAAATATTTATTTGGTAATTTGATGGGCTTCCTTCCTTGATATTGCCTTTCAGCTCCATATTCAACAGTTCTATGCTCTGAGACGAGGAAGATGACTTGTTTGTGTATCCTACGGTCGTATACCGGCTTTTAACCGCCAGCAGAGAACAAACCAAAAGCATCACAATCTTTTTAAGTTTGGTCCTGTCTTAAGTCAACTTGTTAAGGTACAAAATAATTTGAAAGCAAAGGCAAATTGAAAGGAATTTAAACAGTGCTACCATGACGTGTTCTCCCGTCCCTGTTGATGCCCGATGTTTGGTTCCTGTTAAGTCCACGACACAATAGGAGGAGGCTCTAGAGTAATTAAAAAATAACAAATCAGTTACTAAATGAATTGATAAATTAACAACGAAATGTTAGTCGAGTTTACAGCATAGATTCATTCTATAATTGGCCTACAGATAAAGATTTAAAGAAGGAATTCGATATGGATTGGACAATGGTGTTTAGAATAAAGTTTTTGGCTGGCACTCAGCAAGGGACGAAAATCAAACTTCCAACGAAATGGTAGCATCACATATGAGAAATTGCATGAATGTGAAGAAATCTAGCCACCTCAGCTGTTACTCAAGGTTCTCGTTATTTAGAATACGGAATGAATAAATTATTTTTATTTTGATATACATTAACGTCATCAATACATCAGCAAATACGTCCTTCGCAGCTAACTTCTCACTTGAACCGTTGTAAATTTCAAAATGCAAGGACCTGGCTACAACCTTCCAAAAATTTTTATTCGTCTTTCGAAATGCTTTCTCACTTTCATAGGCGTCGAAGCCGCCATTATTAGTTGTAACTGAGACCCAACAAGCCAGGGTACACAGAAAATTCGCGCGTTCCAATTGGACGAAATTGCGAATGAGTCGCACAACTGGCGGACATCTTATTAGCCTAATGGCATAACAATAGTTCTGATGTATAGGTTCGGGGTGTGAGGGGTGCAAGCTTATTTGCAAATAGCCGCAAGTGTGAGTGGCTCGAGGAAATCGTGTGTGTGTGTGTGTGAAGGGGTGCAGAGGAGGCGAGGCAGAGAATGAGAGAGTTGAAAAATTGTTTGGCGCGATGGCAAATGAGTGGAGCGAAATGATGTGGATGTGAGTTGGTTCAGTGGAGCAAGTATTCTCAGAGATTTTAGAAAAGTGGGAGAGAGAAAGAGATAAGTTATAAATTGTGTGCGTGAGCGAAATTATCTGTTACTTGGATGTGTGGGTTACTGAGTAAAAGCTTGCGCGAAGAGATTAAGCTCAATCGGAATGGAGCTTTCGCGAATTTTTATTTTTCGCGTCTGAAATGAATGTCCGCCATTATTACGCATTTCAATTGTAAATTAAGAAAATTCATCGGAAATTCTTTCGAAAATTTGCTAATGATGATTTGCTGCTGTTTTAGGAGAAACTAACACGGCCGTTGGTCTCAGATTTTATGAGTCTCTTGGAAAAAAATTAGAATTTTCATGAATATTTACAACCCTAACGCTTATTTTTGGCAGAAATACAATATCCTTTTTTCCTACTTTCCAATGATCCGCTCGAAAAAAGCTGTGTGTTTTGTGTTGGGAAAAACTAAGTGTTTTCCAAATATGTAAGATAGGGCATCTTAAAAACTTATCAAGCACTGTTGAAAATTTAACCAAAATGTATCAGGAAGGTAAGAAAGGCTCTAAGGAATGCGAGGAAACAAGCCAGAATGATTGCTTATTTAAACGTAATGTATGAATTATTTTGAGTTTTACGGCCTTATTACACAATGGCTTAGTTACTACAAAAAAGGCTGCCAGTAAGTGTAACGATTCGACTGACTAAATATTCAAACAATCGGATCTAGATACAGTTGGCGACTTCCTGTCGAACGTTTTAGATTACAATCCACTCTCGAAACAGAAGGAGAACTTCTTCAAAGCAGAACAAACCAGGAAGAAAGGCGAATCGGTACTGAAAAACTCGGCGAACCAAAGAATTCAACCAAAGAACCTGAGAGTAGAAGCCTTTAAAACCCCAAAGGACACGATTGATTGCAAACGTTTCGTAATTAGTGAGCAATTTAATATCTACTGAAAATCGCGGCAAACTAAGCCACTACAATATTAATAATTTATACTCGGCTTGAGGGTATGTACAGATTTTAGAGGATCTTACACAGCCCGTGTTTCGAAGACATTCTGCACTTGGAATAGGGATGAGATTTAATCTAGCAACATCTTTACTTGACTGGTTCAACGCCCAGTCTTAGCGGCACTCTTCGTTAGAATTCAGACTACGCTTCCCCACAGCTGAGTAAGTGGAATGAGTGATTGATATTTTGGAACCTCGTTTTTCCAGGTATCTGAAGCTTGTATCATTGCAAATCTAACGGTCTGGATTTTTTCTTGCTTTGAATTCCCTCGAGAAATAATGATGTCCTTCAACAGTTTACGCCTGACATTGCCAGAGCTTGAGTTCACATGTTCACAAGATTCGCCTGACTTAAGGATTTAACAAGATCATTTTATGCGTCGTGTATTCTCTGATTGACTATTGAATATCATGCATTTGATGCACGAACACGCTGTATCCTCGCAAAATGATTATTCGGTGTGTTGAATCATTGGTCTCTACTTTATTTGAAAATGGTGATAGTAATGCGGTTACTCTGAATTCTCAGAGATAAAATACCATGTTAACTGACATTTCTAGTCTTTTTTAAGGTTAGCCAAGTGTGGAAACATCGTCATCATTGTTGAAGATAATTGAAAATTCACTCCCGATACTATCGGCAAGGACGTCCTGACCCTAGCTTTGA
Source organism: Stratiomys singularior (assembly GCA_954870665.1). NCBI lineage: Eukaryota > Metazoa > Arthropoda > Insecta > Diptera > Stratiomyidae > Stratiomys > Stratiomys singularior. The sequence continues at coordinate 1,462,795 of OX940881.1, read as the reverse complement.
AATTTTTCGACTAACGTGTGACAGCGTCAAAAGGAGTTGAATGGAGTAGTAGATACAGCTCGAAATGCATGCAGCAAACACCACATTCGTGCGCTAGTACCTTCGATTCCGGCTTAGGAGTGCTAGGAGTCCTAGCTTAGTGGAAGCTTCTTGGATTTCTAAGAAAACTGTGGGTAGTGCGAATGTATTCGAAAGATCGCCCAGCGCAACAGCCATGCTGATGTCCTGCGGCCGTATTTGAGACATTAAAAAAGGTTTTTCAGACGGGTTTTTAAGTGTTTTGGATGTCTCAGGAAGCTTACGGCGACTGTGTACCAGCGAAATACTCTGTTTTAAGCATGCAGAAGTGATGATTTTTGCGATGATTGCAAAAGAAGCCACAAAAGTCGATGGAGACGTTGAACAAAAAAGATGACACATCTAAATTCTGCCTCAGCGTCATGAATGAAAAAGTTCTCTGCAGCGATACCTCACGGGAAATGGCGTTGTAGTCATGTAGTGATACCAAACCTATGCTGGAAAGTAATACTGTCTGCGTGGCGAAAAACCGACACCTGTGACTTAACGAAATTCATAAGTTACCCGTCAAATGGCCAGAACGAGATTTCAGATGCAAATGAGTAGTTCGGCTGCATGACCAGATTCTCTACCGGCTCATTTGCGTGATAAAGAACTTTTCCTTCATATTTATTTCTAGTGTCTTCTTCCGTCGACACTGCCTTATCGGAAGGATTTGTAATACTATTGCCCGAGTCTTCCCTAGATTGTATGTCCTCATAAATCCCAACCCGCGTCAATCTGTAATGCGCTGAAAACCTATTAATCAACATTTACACACAGCGATTTTGCAAAAAAACTTTGTTATTACTAAGAATGAATTTCGTGTTATTGAATAAAAAAAATTAATAGTGTTACTGATTCGCTTTTGCAGTAGCGTTCCAATTCGAAAACGAAATTCCAAAGTAGTGAACAAATATTATGCTTCCGCTACCTGCAAGTGCTTTAAGGAATTGGTGAGTTAAGTTGAAAAAGAATAATTATTCGAGTATTCTATATGTCAGAAGCTGGGTCCTTATTTCCTTGCTCTGAGTCTTTGCGGTTTGAAGCAATAATGGCAAATGCTGAGGCATGACACGTTGGTCTCTTGCAAGCCTAGTAAAATTTTATGTATATTTAATATTAATATTTATATTAATTAATATATATTATAAATTATATAATTAATATTTCATTCTTCTGACATGACTTATTTCTCCTGTACAGATACAATTTATGAACACTTCAACACACAGCTTTAATGTTCTTGTGTTCCTTTGTTTCCGTTTGACGTTTACCAAGGAAGGTTCAAGAAAATTGTTGAATACATCTGTACCCCATACAGATACAACTCGGTTTGTTTGAGAATAACTTTGCTGCATCACGTGCATTCTCCAATTGGTCCTTACACGTTAATAACATAAGGAGCGTCGAAATATTATCTCAGGAACGAAAATTCGCAATGAGTGCAACTATCTTCAGTCAAAAGCGAATCCAAAAATGAAGCAACAATTAGAATAATTCTACTTCCACGAGCGATTCAGTCCAGTATATTAGAAAAAAGGTACTTATATTCCTTTCGTATACCTTCCTTTGTTTGAAAACTGGCCCAGCAATGGGTTGTATTTCGCGAGATATTTTTTGTCAAATGTATTCAATTATATTTAGCAAAGGTTCTCAAACGGGTCACCCGTTAATAATAATGATAATACCTACTTTTCAACCCTTCCGTTTAACAGTTTTTGTGCATGGATAATTTTTGAATAATTATCGCAAAAGTATAATGCGGCTAAGCCAAACAAATAGCAAAAGGATCTGTTGGTTCGAAATAAATATTGTGGGCATTTATTGGATCCGTCCAGTACGTTCTCTGAAAGGATACCCTGCTTTCTTAACATTACTGAGAAAACGTGCTAATCGTTAACCGTTGAGGAATAATAAATAATCTTCTTGTGAAAAAGTAAGTGTGAATTAGAAAACAAGTTTTACACGGATATTCAAGCCAAAGGACACAAAAAAATTATCTTAAATAAAATTCGAAGAAATTTTTAAGTGTTGCAAATCCATGTACATACCACAATTATAAGCATATCAAGTATTCAACAATGCATAAAAATTAAATAGGAATTAATACATAATAAAAGGAAAGATAAAATAATAAGAATCGATTCGAGCACATAATCTTGCCCGACCCGGAAAATTCTTACAAAACAATAATCCTTCTGCTAAGGAATCGTGAAAGGAATCTAATGATTTATTAACATGAATATAGTAAGAATAGTAATAAATAAAAAAGTAAAAATGAATTTAATGATCCTTCAAAATAGACTCCATTTGTTCCCAGAAGAAGAACCGTCCACACAGGAATGCTTCTCTCGGTTGAGACAGCCAAGAGTTCGCCTCCGGGTCTGAGACAGATCTGTCAGCCTGAGCTGACAGGGGTAAAATTAATAGAGTAAGTCTTAACTTAGAATAACGACAACTCCCAACGTGCTTCGGTCTGATGACGGGGGTAGGCTCATGACAGGTCACTATTACCCCCTCCAAGATGAAAAGCCTAATTTGTTAAACCGTCGAAACGGTGTTTTCTGAACACTAGGAAATAATGATAAGTATTAGGCGGCGGTATTCAGGTTTTCTGGAACTTTTTTCTTAGTACCATTCCCTTCTCAAATATGCCATTCCCAAGTGAAAAAAGTCATGAGTCGACGCAGAAATCAACTCAATTGTGCAAACTGACGGATTTAGTGTAAAAACTTCAGTTCCGACGTCATACAAAATCATTTGTGTTCTGTCAGTCATATTCAAACAAAGCGATGGTGCTCCTTTCACTAAAATCAAAAAAAAAATCTCCAACCATATAAATCATCGCATTATCGATGCTGTAACAATTCCAATCAGCCCTTATCATCTGGGAAGAAGTCACCAACAATTGTTTTCTTTCCATAGCCTGGATATCCGGTTTGCCAACGCTAACAGGATCCAGCTTTCACTGTGTTTTTGCAAGATATATAAAGTTTGCATTTCTACAAACACAACGGTCTCAAATTTTTTCACTTTTGTTTCTGTTGATGGTGGGAATGAAATGAACTTTTTCACTTCTTGCTTTTTCTCGATAGTTGGATTGCAGCCAAAAACTGGAAGAGTGCAAAGCAGTCTAAATTGCAATAAATATGGAAAAGGATAAATATCGAATTCACCCTCTGTTTAGGTCAATTAAAAAATGAATAACGAAAAAGTTTCGATCGTTGGAACGTTATCACAAAATTAAGCTTTTTCACATTCAACTCATTCAGCTCCTGCGCGTTTTCGCAATACTCTATGGATATGCTCAATATTGAGGACGAGTAGGCTGAATATTTAATATTTTCACACAGAATGAAATTTTCCAGTCTTGGAATTGATATGAGCGCAAATCTGTTTCTCAGCTTCAAACAAAAATCAATGAAAAAGAGCTGGCGTGTTCGAAATACAGAATAATTGAACTTTTTCAGGATCGCAATCGAATCCGCCACTGCTTCCAACAAAATCTCGCTACTACACACGTTTCGTACCCTTCGCTTTTTGTCTAGATCGATAGAAAGATGGTTTTCTTGAGCTTAGCTGCGTATATATTCCCAAATTTCCAAAAGTGATTGAAATCCAGACATTTTAGAAATTTATAGTAACATGAGGATATCGATGCGGAGCGGCCTCAAAATATTAACTTTCCCCGAAAAATAGTTTTTTTTTTAATGAATTCGATTCAAAGGAAGTTTCATCTTCACGAAACACAATCCAAAGGATTGTAGCTTACGCCATTCTTGGAAGTCGCATATTCAACGGAGAAAAATTCCTTCTTGAAATTTACAAATTTTACTATGCGCCTTTCGTATTCGATTTGTAACTGTATTGCAATACAAAATTCCTATTGCTCGTTGTTGGTGAAACATTACACTGCATGTCTGTCTGCTCCGCATTTGGCTTGTTCAAATATGGAGTAGCATGTGATAGTTCCGAAGCCTTGGCTGAAGTGCCCTCAAAGAAAACAATTTTAACTTTCTGTTTACACAAACCAACCTTCCTTATCAGTATAAATAAAACTCGAAACAGAAAATATTTGAATGAAATACCAAGCGTAGCTGACAGTGGACAAGTGGGCGAGGGGGATACTGGTGGTAGTGCGGAGTGGAACGGAATTACGACGGAAACATTCATTCATAACGAGCAGCTAGCGGCTGAACGGACCCACAACCACTATAGTCTCGATGATAGAGAAAGCCCTGCGGGGGCTACATTCCCACCTCTCCACATTCCTCCGGGCATTTACAGATGGTTTGGCGTAGCGTTGTATTAAGACCCTTTTTATTTCTCCCAGCCGAAATACACATGTAAGTGAAGCCGACAGACGCCGCTGCCCGCTCGCCCATCGGGCGGTCTAGTTCTGTGGAATTTTCGGTTGTATTTGCTCAAGATTAGAACAACACCCTGTTGTGGCTTGCAGGGCATAAATATCAGAATATCACACGCACGCACTGGTTGGAAATGATGGCCTACATAGTTTGGCATTTTGGACGGAGTGATGTTACGAATAAACTTGAATATAGACGTAGATGCATTTTTAGCCCCGCGATTCGGAGTCAGTGTTGAACAATCTTTGCGTTCGATCCAGCCCTGTTTGCTTTCATGAATCATGCACATCCGCAAGGAAGGATCTTGCATACAAAGTTTTGTCTGGAAAACTCTACATCAGAGCAAAGTTAAATAAATTTCCCTGTCTCCTACCCACAAAATCAAAAGACTGATGAAAGTACATATTGCGCAAAACACAACCGGACCTAGAGTAGATCCCTGCAACACATCATCTGAGATCGCAAACTGACGCTTCCCAGCCACTGATCCCATCCAAACCAGCTCTTGCCTTTATTTTATGGTGTTCAGATGACTTCATGCAACGTTCCCAGGAATAAATTTCCTCAATGGAATGAAGAACACCTCGCTGTGGAATGTGTATTAAAATTTTATATGTCTACTAGTTGCGCGACTCCAAAAGTTACATACATTCCCGCCCAAGGTACACATGTAACGTACATTACATACCTGAGGCAGCAGGGCCACCGCACTCCCCGCCTCCATCTCTAGTGCGATTTGGGGCGGTGGTGTTGAGCCTAGAAGATGATAATGACAAAGACGTTGATGATGGCAAGTCGACGTTCACGACGAAGACCCATGTAGATAATATGTTTGATCTCTTTGAAAATCCAAGTGGAAACCTTAACCCCAAACCGAAACCGGGGCTACGGGTCTTATCGACCGAACTGTTTTGCGTCTTTTGAATTTCTTTGGGATTTTGTTGTTTTTGTTTTTCCTTGTGATTTTTGCTTTTTTTCATTCCTCTTGTCTTCCCTCAACGCTCAAGTCTCGGTAAAATACAAATACTTTGTTTTTTGTTTTGCCTGCGTACGTGCATATATAAAAGACGACGAAGAAAAACAAAATTTCTACCTTTTACCTTTGAGGAGGGAACAACAACAACAACAACAATAACAACAAACGCAACATGGGAAGAACTGAGTATTGATCTATTTAAGATATATCTGAAAGGCTCATTAGACATGTTTTTAGGTTGATTTTTCCCGGAAATGCTGACTTTTGAGGACGAAAGGTTCTGCAGGTTAGTAATGACAAGGAGAGGAGTACGATGTGAGTCAAAGACTTCGAAGTCATCGGAGTTTTGATAAGGACGACGGAGCCTTGAGTTTTCGTGCTGACCAGTAGGATATCCTCGAAAGAGGTATGATTTCGTCTCTAGCAACGTATCGTCTTAAGCAATCCTTGCAGTTGTATTGCAGAAATCCGGGACTACTTTGCGCCTTGTTCAATGGTCATTTCCACGATTCATTCACATTTTTTTCACTTTCGAATCATTTCCCCAGTTTTTCACAAACGGCAAACGGGCTGCAGAACGTCTCCAGGTGCTACAACCTTTCCATCGGGAGAAACGTGATCCGAATGATGAACGAGTGGATTCCGACGAATTTTTAGAATAGAGGGAAAATGAATAAAAATTGCCTAAACACACTTGTTTTTGAACTCACGTGGTTTGATAGTAGCGCTTAGTGTTGCTCGAATTTAAAACCCCAAGTGGTCATTAAGTCTTAACTCGAATTTTTGGGAGCACATGCATCTTCGATTTTAAGCTACATGATAACGAACGAAACTGTGCTATGTTGGGAAGTTGTACACCCCAGACAAAATTCAATACTCGCAGAGTTGATGTGATATATGTTTTACCATTTCGTTCATTTTAACGAATTCAAAAATGTTTTGTCAAGTCGCGAATAATATATATTTCGTGTAAAATTTTTAGACTGAAAAGCTAGAAATTCAGCTGCATATTAATTAAAATCAGAGTGAAGTTATTATTTTTTTTAATTGACATTATTTTCTATTCTATATCGAGCTACTTTGCCCATCCTGTAGCTCGCAACTGTGACACTTGACAGTTGTGAGAGGATGTTGATAGCGAATGAGGCTCTTACAATTGCAGTAACTTTTGCGCGCTTCCTACGATGTTTTCGAGGACCACCTTTCCTTTCCTTCCTTCCACCTTTCCACCTCTGTTGCGGCGTATATCTCGCTCCACAGGATGCTGTGATTTTCACGTACCTTCCAGTCGTGTTATAGGTGACTGCGAACGCTATCAATAGCGACAGGTTTTTGAACGCTCTCTCCTTTTCTAAGCCTTCCAAAAGTACGCTGTGCCGAGCGTTTCTCTGATGATAGAGTTTCTAACTGATTGTCCTCCGCATACAAAATGCATCGATATATAATGTCAATAATGTTGAAAGATAACGTGTGTGTTGCGCGCATGGTGGTGCATTTCCGAAATTTCGTCCACAATGTTGACGGCAGCCTTACTTTGGTGTAGTTCTGGACCGCTTTAGGCTAGTCTTTGTGTACCGGGCACACTCGTTGTATAATGGACCGTTGACTGCAGCATTGCGAATTTGTTTCTTTTGAGCACATACGAGCAAGCGATGTCGACAAGAGTCGAAGAGAGAATTTCGCAGGAAGTCTTCGAAATGGCATAACGTCCTTGCCTTTATAAAGACCAATAATGTCAGATGTACTCCAATGCAAAATAATTCGCCATGAAACTGTAATTGGAAATACAAGGTGTTGCTGAAACGCCCACAGATAATTGACAACTCGGCAAAATGCTTACAGTAAAAGTATGGAATATTCGAATGTTACAATCACCGGAGAACAGAAACCCCAATCCTGTTCTTAGAGTTATGTACGTCATAGCTATCGGAGAAATGCTAAACAACCTGCAAGCTCAAGACTTTGCTGTCAGGAATTTTCTCTGAGACTTTAAACTGGGAAATTGCCGCTTGCTAAAGTCCTGCTTCTTGCTGTACCCCCAACTAGGCAAAGCCGGTCATAGGATGGGACTTTTTTCATCTATGGAGATAAAATTTCCACTTATGATGCAAGGAAACTATTTTGAAGCCTGTAAACGGTTTCGCCAACCATGTATAGAACGGAGAGCGGCAAGGAAAGGTCACGGCCATTCACGAGATTAAACTGCAAATTATGGAAGCTACTACATTCCAGGTGCGAGAAAATAGTCTCATATTACCAATCGGGAGCTGTAGGAAGTAAGGGATCTGGGACCGAGCTTGACAAGTTCACCAATGGCATTCGATTTATCTTGCATATATCAAATGAATTACCTTGGCCCAGCCAGAGGTTTTAAGGTTTGAAGGATCCCCGACATAGGATCTACTGAGGTATGCTCATCCAAATTTAAGATGCAGTTCAAGAGAATGAATAAGTTATAAGTAAACAAGAACAATAAAGATAACAACTAGTGAGCATTTTGAGCGTTCATTGCTATCTGACAGGATTGAAGTTACAGAGCTCGAGTGCAGTAACTCTCATAGGAACCACCCATTCTGCAGGCAAGTCGAAAAAGACATGAATTGAGCATTTGAGTCGATATGGATGGTAATCCTATGAAAGGAAAACACGTAAGGTTCACAGCAATGCAAAAAGGATGGTAAATGCATTACTAAACTTGGTTCGATATTACATTGAATGATTGGAGAATTCTCGTTACAAACTGTGCGGCGCAAATAAGCAAATTTGTTAACAAGAGAGACAAAAACCTTGATGACTTTGTATGGATACTCGGACGAAAAGAATTCAAGGAATCATTAACGTTTTCAGCTATTTTCTCAGTCTCCTCTTGGACGTAGAAAATAACGTAGTTTCCTTTTAGTGCAGAAGGCCATTGTCCTCGCATCGTTTCAAATCAACATGAACAATTTAATAGGTATCATTATTTAAATAAACCAGTATTTTGCAATAACAAACAGCTATGACTTCAAACAGATTCCTTATTCTTATTATCTTTCGAATCGCTCTCATACCTCGCATATTTATTATCCTTTGCCAAAATACATCAATCGATTTCCGGTTTTTACAGATCAGGAAGCAACTCCCGAAATTTAAAACGAAATGTCATTCACATTGCAATCACGTCCCAGTTTGAAAAAAAAAAGAATTAGAAATAGGAGAAGGAGAAGGAGAAATGCCAGGATAATATGCTGGCATTAGTTTGCTCGCTAAACGAAATCCCAACAAACCCAAATACAAGGCGAGGGAATAAAACGGAGTACCACCTGACCCTCGTACAAAAAACAGGCGCAGCCCTGCATGGGTTGCCGAGCGTTTAACTTCCTGATGGCGTCCCTTTCACACACGTTCACATGAGTGCGATCTTGCTATCCTTTTCGATCCAGAAACGGCAAATTTATGTGCGTAGCTCTGAATGAGGAACCGATTTGCACCTTCTATTCAATTTGCTGAAATTTCTCAAGGGCATCTTCATCCTGCATTCGATTCGGGGAAGATTTGAACTCAACGAGCGCATATGAAATCTGTGGACGCATTGAGACACGCATTATCCATGCGAAACGGAGAGATCAGATCCTGGAATGGTTTTGTTGTTTGTTGGTTTCTTTTCAAATCTCATGATCGTTAGAAATTCTTTTAATTATTTCCCAATGGTTAGAGAAGCGTCACAACGTGGCTTAGTGGCTGGTCTAGCGGGCAGCGGGAGTGGAACGGAGGGTCTATAGAGGATTTGTAGAGTACAGGACCGGTTCCGCTTGAAGTTCGAATGCCATCGAATAGGATTAAATGGGAAAAGATGAGAAAATGAGGAGGGAGCTCAACGAACTTCAAATGAAAATAGATGTTGGGATCCTTTTCAAATGCTGGCCGGCAAAATCTTAGAATAGACGAAAATGACAAAGGGATGAAAGGTTTTATCCAAAAGATGCGAAAGAACTAGAGGAACTATTCTTGGTTCGGTGTTCTATGCTGCGTTACTCGTGGATGGGGACGAGAAAAACAAATGCACACCAACAACTACTTAAAATTAAAATACCTAAAAATTGTACATTCACTCAGTCACGGATGTAATACGTTTGACGTGGTTTGGAAAGGATGGACGGATGGATTGGTTCGTATGACACGATCCTGTGAATGATTTTTACTCCGTGCAAGTAACGCTGCGGCGTATGGATTTTGGACTTTTATCTTTTGGGTATTTCCATCTTGAAAAACGCTTCAGGTGATGTTGAGATATCATTTCTTGCCATTTACAGGAAATAGAACGTTCAACGAGTAGCCGTGTAGGACCTTGTTTTGCTAAGCTATCCACGGCGATTCTATTTCGTTCGATTGTTGAAGTTGATAGGAAGAATTCTTGGAAATAAGAAGGAATGTAGGGTGTGCACATTGTTTTGTGTTCCATAATAGTGATACTGGTTTTTTCGTCGTTGTCGGTTTGGTATTGACGCAAGGAAGAGATGAGTTGAATTGGGTTGCTTTTTGATTTCGAAATATAAGCCTGCTAGGGAAAGTTTCCTGGTTGATTTAAAAGTGTATGCTTCCAATAGATCGGGATAAATTCATGCTCGCAAACAAAAAATTTATTAAAAGTTTATCTTGCTTGTGATAGGGCTTCTTGGGAAGTCGCAAGTCCGCGACCATCGAACCTCTACCATTTCTTTGCAGTTGTAGTTATTTTGCATTTATAAACCATCTTCAGCTTGTCATTTGACTTCAAGTTGTTATAATTGGTATATTGGTATTAGAGATGATACAAATTGCAGTTTTATTCTTTTATGAATTGTTATTGTTATTTTTTAAAATTTGCGGCTCATTATTAAACATAAATTTTAGAAACAAAAAGACTTCAGCTAATTCGCGCTAATATTCTTATCTTTTTGACATGTGTTGACAGCTACGTCTCACTGATTGTAAATTCTATGTTTGAAAAAATTATGAGGGATTTGCTAGTTCCTCGTTTCCCACATTTGAAGAAAGAATTGTTTTAAACTTTCTAACAAAGCGGAAAAGTGAAAAAAGGTTAATTTCAGAGCAATGCGGAGAGGGAGATCTATTTTAAATCTTGCTTATATGTGTAAACTGCAGTTGATGCATTAATAAATTTGGCCCCATGTTCAATTAAATAGTGTCAAAAAGTGTCAATTGAATATTAAACTGATCTTAATATGACCCGAAGATACTCCATAAAGTAAACAGTAATAATTCGACGTTTCAAAAAATAAATGAAAGGTTTTTTTTTTAAATAAATGTAGGAAATTAGGGAACAGAGAACATCAGGCGGACCCAATGAAAAATGTAAAACAAAATTATGACTTCGCTATATTAGGCAGGTTGGGGCGGTTCCTCACGTACCACCTCCAAGTCAACGAACAGAGAGAGAAAAAGTGCGAGTCCGAGGGAACACCGTGAGCGAGAAAGAGAGAGGAAGATAAAAACAGAGAAAATGTAAAAAGAACTCAATACTCGCCATAAAAAGTTTTCATATTATGACCACAACTTTCAAATCTATAATTATAAATCAATTTATAAAAAATTAGTACAGTAGCTTCCCAATTATAATCTGACGAAAAATTTGTCCTATGACTGTAAATTTGCTTCACTCACACAAATCTATTAGTACGAGAATAAAATCTATGGCAGGAAACACCTACTTAATGCTGGATGTTACAGCGTTTGATTCTCTACGCTGACGTAGTCATTTTTCAATGAATAATCACGAATTGTTCCTTTCAAATCCTTTCCCTTCAACCCATACCAAATGGGATTTTTCGGTCTTCTCTTCACATAGTTTCTAATGCTTCTAAATAGGAAGTAGAAGTTATATGATCAACTCCTAATAATTCAATTCCTAATAATTTTGAATGAAGATTCAACATGATCAACGCTATGAAAAAAATATGGTGTTTACACTTCAGCGTAAGAACTTAAACTGTTATCTCAAGCCAACGGTGGAGATTGATGGTAAAGTTGGCTGCAGTGTTGCCCCTGCTGAAAAGATTAACAGGTCAATGATTAATATGCGATTGATACATCATTAAACAGAAAAAGGTTACATTCCATTAAATAGCAAATTCATCTGCTTGCGATCTCCCTACAGCACAAGTAAGGCAGAAGTTTGTCATGATAAATGTGAATTTCTTTCAACAAAGAATAGATGCAGAGCCCATAGACCTCTGAAACTTTGAGGTGGAAGATCCCCCTATAAAACGTCGTACATGGATAGGGTAGAGTTCGAACCGTGAAAGCCATGAATATGATAAATAATTAATATGAGCAAGTTGGCATTCTAAGCCAGTATGTACTAATTACTCTAGTGCTACGATATTTACTCTGACGGAATAAATTTTGCGAATAAACTAATTAAACACAGTTCTATACACGGGTGTCTCAAACAAGTTGACAAACGTCGTGGTAAAATCGACTCAATTTCAGAACTGTACTTATTTATACGAATTTTTGCCAAAATATCTCCCTGCGAAAGTTCCTTCAAAAGTTAAAAACTATTGGACTCAGATTCGCCTATCTGAAGCAATAGTTCAATATCCTTGCACAAGTAGTTCAAATATGCATCGATCACAGTGACAATGAAAACGAAATACATATAGCTTTGGGTTACAATGCCTCTTATTTTTAGATGGGCTGAGTGGACACAAAGTTCAACAGTCTATGCGATGATTCCATAATTTCAGGACACATGTGCTGTGTCAGCACGGCATCAGGATTGCAAATGCATATTTAAGTCGTATCAGAAAGATCAGAAGGCAGGTGCGCTCCACGAATCGGACTAGAGGTTTATTCTTAATCAATTCTTGCTGAGAAACGTCCACGTGAATAATGTCATGCCACTCTTCATCTGTAGACTGGCTCCGCCATAGCTTTTCAGTTGTTTATCGTGGTCCTGTTTCCACTGCATCTACAACACTTCAAGGCCCCGGTCGTCCTGAGTACACTACTCACATTTTCTTCCAATATAAAGTTGTCTGCACTTTTTTATGTTATTTAGTAATTGTAATCCAGTTAGATTTGATTTTTAAACCGAAAACTTCACGGTTTCTATTGATTATAATGTGTGACGTTTTGTATCTTGCTGCAAATTACATTTGCTACGCTCATATAGCGAGGAATATATTAACCCAAAACTTCGGTTTAGAGTGTCGTTTGTTGATAGCGTCAATCGATGTGTGTGCCTTGAGCGGATTGTAGAAAGAAGAAAATTGCAGTTTTGCCATGCACAGAGTGAGGATAAGGTCTGCATTATACCACGGTTATAACACGTGGGCTCTGACGCAAGCACCCACAAAAACTGAAGGACACCTATAGCATGCAAATAAGCTACAGCCACGAGTTTGAACAAATTTTTGATGAGCTGGAGGTCTCTAAGAATTTCAAATAGAGGAATTCGCAATCGGCTAGTCATGGGCAGCGGATGAACAACCTGCAGATACCTAGATGCAGGTTGTGAGACTGATGGAGATCAGTGTTACAACGGGGTTAGGACTCGATTAACGAAGAAATCTCTGATCAGATTTTCAACTTTTAGACGCGGTAACTTCACTGAGACTGTAGAAAGCGAAACGATGTCTTGAACTTACGATCTACTTCTGTTAAGTAACAATGGGCTACAATGGGTTGATTAAGAACAAAAATAGAAATGTCAGCTTCAGCTGCGATTGAGTCTTGTCACATCTGTCATATGTCAAATCCGATTATAACGTACCGTTTATAAGTCACCGGAAATCAAAGCAAAGTTCGTGCCACCAAATCGGGTAGCGAAAACATTTCTAAGGACGATGGCTTGAAATTTATTTCAAGCCATCGTATTTCAAAATAAGAAATTTTCTTAATATCATCGTTGCAAAAAGTGAAGACATTATGACCTTACCGTTACCTGGCAAAGTTTGGTATTTGACCGAGCGAAAGGGGGCTACGATCGCTCGATTTGAGTCAAAATATATCACTAGTACACAGTAACTCGCGGGATTCGACGAATCCATTTGTTTGTTTCTTATGAAATTTAGGATCAAAGTGCCGTAACTTTGATTTTATATCATTTCGTGATGATTCGTGATGAAATGTTGGCCTATCATTTCGTGAACACATTTCTATTATAACGTGCAAGTCTTCCAACTCTCCGCGTGTACACCCGTTCGCCGATCAAATTTGTTTCAAACATTTTCAAATTGATTTCACGAATCACCAACATCGAGATTACAGGCACTACACATTGATAAACAAGCGCATTGTCCTTATTGTCGTTATTGTCCTCGTACAAAGGACTGATAAACAAATACAAGATACAAAATTTTAATTAGCCAAAAACGCCATTTTGATTTGCTCTCATCTCTGTCATTTTGGTATTGGTTTGCCGATTATGGGTCTGGAGTCGTATTATTGAAGAGCGAATTAAACGAATTAATATTACTAAAAGGTGCGAACAAACAAACAAAGAATACATTTAGTTCCCTTGGCGATTTTTTCGCTAGTTATAAACGTTCAACTGAAACATCGATCAGTTGAAGGTCAACAAAGGCTAACAAGTGCGCGAACGCCAGAATATATCGCTGTTTTAAAAACATGTGTGGGAAAGAATTTAAATTCAGGTGTTTCTCGTCGACTATGAGAATCACACGTTTCGTCCACAAGTTTACGTCGTTTGATGTACAAATACTTGACTTTCAATGCTACCAAGATCCGTTTGACCGAAGGAATTAAGCCAGGAGATCGTTTTAGTCGGGAGGTTTGGTCTGATTGGCTAATTCAACGCCGTGCAGTTGATATTTTTGACTTTTTGTATTGAATACAGCGAACAAAATCAAAATTGTCGCATTTTGGGCACAGAAAATAGCAATTGAAATCGGTCACCGTGAATTCTAAGCGATACACTGAAATAATAAGTGACTTTTTTCCGGAAATTCATCACATTGGAAGTCGGGATTTTTACTTTGAACATGTCACAAAACATGTGCGTAAAAAGTAATTTGCGCTTTTACATTTTTATCGAGAATCGCGAAAAAATGTTGTTTTCTCTTTTCAATCTTCTTTTTTTTCAGTCAAAACTCGAATTGCTAGGATAAAAGATCGACTAGCTGTGTTGGGTCGAAATGCTGCACTTAGCAATACCCGAGTGTAGAAAATTTGTTATGCCAGAATAATATAGGATCCCGGGATTAATAGTACTAAGAATAGCAGAATTGATTTGAAATTAAAACGCTGGTCTTTCAAGTCGGCCAACAAATTCTATTAAGTAACTCAATGATGGCCACTGCCAATCCGAGATAATCTAATTCAAACAGCTTAACTATTTTTTCTAGCTGCAACCGGGATTTTATAGTGGGAAGATTTTTTTATGAGTATCCTCTGGAGTTGAAGTTTAACCTGGCTCGAATAGCTTTTCTGGGAGTCCCTTAAATTCGTCCTGGAACTTGTGCTTCCAACTCGTTAGAATCCAAAAACGTACCCAATATGGAGTAGTTTCGAATTTCACTTACATGCTATTCGACTACATGGCTCTTCCCCGAAATATTTTAGGCGTTATTCGGAGCCATCACTACACCACTACCATCATATGATTTATCACCTATTCGCCACCATCAATCGCCACGAGTATGAGCAAGCAGCAAAATACGCCTTCCCAATATCTGCCCATTGCTTACGCCACCACTCCACTCTCAATGCGAGCTGATTAGATAACGGGCCGCGGGTAGGTATGAGTGCGAGCTTACTCTTTGCTCTCTGGACATCGCTCTACTCGCTCTCCTCCTCACGCACACTGCTTCGTCCTGCCACTCACACTCTTCCACATCGATCGACACACGCGCGCTCTCCAACCGTCGTACTGCGGTTCGTCGTAGATGCACAACGTCATTTTTCCACGAATTACGACCTATGCTAAAATCTTGCACAAACATAACACCTTCTGCGATCAGCTGAAAACTTTAATTGCCGCACGAACAAGGTCGCCCGGGTTCAAACGTTGCAATCTCGCGCAACAAATCCGGCGCTATCGATCATTAACTGGAAAATTCCTGGAACTGAAAGAGTGGCGGAAATGCGTTTCGCATGCCGTGCCAATAACCGTGCCAGCCTGCTTGACAATTGTCAACAAATATCTTTTCACTGACGCCTATGCACTGACCACCTACAATTGCACACACAGTTGTAAACTTTCAGGACATGTACAGAGGACTTTTCTAACTGATTGGGATGCACTTTCCAACGTGTTATTCGGTTAGAACGCAAATGGACAGCCAACTGAACCTCGTCAAGACCGCGATCGGTGCAGAGCGTGCGTGTTAACTGGAAGAAAGTGCACTGCAAAGTAACGAAGAGTCTACTAGAAAAAATAGATGGTTTAGGGTCGCAGCACATAGTGGATATGGGCAAGGGCCAGACCTTTGAACAATCAAGAAAATTCGTTCGATAAGATTCGTTTTCGGGCCGCTCGTTTCCGCCCGAAATTCTTGGAAGGAACGCCTTGTAGGGATGCAGTTGACTTAAGGTGTTACTGCAAATGCACTCAGAGCTGTTTCATAGGGGAGACCAGCGCAATCGGGAATAGATCCGCGGGCACCTTGTAATCCCTTTTGTTGCGGAAACTACTGAAAGTCAAGATAACGGTAGTCTCATATTTATTGGCTTAACCACACCTTATTGGTGAATGTGTTATTTTCCAATTCCATTTAACTTTCAATATTTGCTTCAATTGCTCACAATTGAAATGCATAAAGCCAATGAACACGCAGTTATCAACGGTGCAACAGCTCCCTTCCTTGTTATCACACCTCTTACCAACATGCCATCGAGCCTACACCAAGTACATAGCGGGTGAAATTTAGTTTAGTAAAGGCGACATTGAGACAACATTGAAAGGAACATCACGGTCCCGCGATTGCCCGTTTTACTAAGGAACGACAATAACGCTCATGCGTCGGTCCTTCGCTCTCCGCGCATGGTATTCGCAGTTTTGTAGCAGATGAAGGGATAAAATCCTGTCATCTTTGGTCACCAGCAATTCTAGTTCTTTTACATTATTTCGCTTTGGCCATGTGGTAGGTCTATGGATCAGGCTCGGGGAATGTAGAAAGTTTAAAGTTTCCTATGCTTCCCTCCGAAAGTGTCATCCCTTCAGATTCCTATACCTTTGGTGTTTTTAAGTCAGAGGGTTAAGGTTTTTTTAGTAATCCAACATGCCATATTGTCTCCATTTTATTAGAATGAAGTGCAAAAGTGAGGTTTGTCTTGCAGTCGATCCAAACCATTCCATTCAGTTTCAAAGAATCTAAAGCAAGATCGCCTTGAAGTCCAAGTGGGGACAAGCTCAAATAGAGTAAACCGCAATTGAGCCTATGACGGGCAAAAGGATACGCCATTCTTCTCGTGCTCCAAGACGCAACCCACTTCATTCTCTCAAGAAAAAGTCAGGCAGGTAAATAGAGAGACCACACGAAAATCACAGAAAGCACAGATTTCATATCCAAACGCATAGACTTTGCCTACAAGGATGCTCTATCCGATTTCGTTTCTCTTGCATTTCCAGGAAGAAACACACTGTTTTTTACAGAACGTGGCCTGGGTGAAGAACAAGAGATTCTTTCCAAGGCTGGTCTTCCCAGCAACGGCCTTTCAGCAACTTTCAGCAACACATGACTTGGACTTGGTTTTTTCGGTCTAGATTTTCTATTCTTACCACATCAATTGACCCGCAATTTCGCACAGAAATATGTTTAATCGAAAACATATACGGGCGGAGTTGCAAATGCTGCAAGAAGACGGATTTCTTGGAGCGACGCAAATCACTTACTTTTGACAGACAATAAATGGTAGCTGCAAACCACCTCCGATGTTGGAGTCAACCCATCTTGGAGTCCAAACAAAACCCTATTCACAACCCTAACCCATCCAAACAAAACCCTATTTCTGAGCTCTGTCACTTCTTTAGTATCGTCAATGAATATTCGCGAAATACTGCAAAGTGAAGGTCATAGTAAAGTAAAGGTAAAGGTAATCCTCAACGAGATTTTGAAGAATTCTAAAACAACGAACGACGAGATTGAACAGCCGGCAACTGATACTTTATGCCGGCTGCAAGCTGCTGTCATATCCTCGTTTTGAAGATGCACTTCCTTCGTGTTGCTGTTTCTCCGTTCCCTCACAGTTGATCTTGCGCTACATACCAACATCATTACGCCGAAGTGTTTCCAACTCTATTCATATCCTTTCCCATTCGGCTTGCGAGGTACGAGCGTATTGCCTCGTCCTCGAAAAAATAATGTCTGATCTACCTTGTGCAAAGTTGCACTGATGTGATATTGTCACCACAATTTCCAGAAGGGGTCACCGTTGTGGTCATGTGGACAAGTTTATGCGCTAAACGTTGTAAATGCATAGTGCGAATGCCATACCTTGTGTCAGCTTCAGCTGTCAATTCCCGGCTTCAAATTCTTCTTGTCAGTTACCCGAGGCATTTAGGGCGTTCCTTGTATCTCGAACAAAATCTGACAATTTTTCTCGGACTATAGAAAAGCGCATCCTGATCAGAAGCTTATATGAACCACGGGTTGAAGTAAACGCCCACAAATTACTACCGCCATAACCCCACACTATGAGGCGCCTATCAAAGCTGAAAAATTGTGGTTGACACCGAAGGCTAGAGAGTAACAAGGAGCATACGCTAGCCGTGTTCGAATATCCAAGTGGAACCCATGACTGAAGACCACGTGAAGACGAATCAACCAGCTTTGACGCTGTCAGGTTAAGTCTAATGGTGGCAGGAACTCATGTATCGCGTTCAATTCTAACTTGATGAATGAAGCACATGTGCTCTTTCAGAACAACGATATTCTTTATAAATAATATTCGGCCCGTAAAAGACAGGGACACATGAATACCGTGGCATATGTCAATAACCTGGCAATATTAGTGTCAGATATTTTTCCTCCATAACTAGCGACAAGCCACAAGATATGCCCTGAAGAGTAAGGGCGTGGGTTACGTTCTCATCTTGTGCAGAGTGTGGAGAGAATCGCCACTTTAGGTGTTACGAGTGCTGTGCTCTCAACTGACATAATTGCCCCAAACGTTATCAACATTAGTCTGGTCACGGCGGCTGACAACACAAGCCCCAAACTAAATCTTCGAAGGCACTTCCAATCCAGAGTACACTGGAGAAATCGTAAAGCGTTGGAGGGCTTGGATGTTCAAATTTTTACAGGCAGGAGCTTCTTCGGAGACATTAAAATCTCCAAAACCAAAACCTCCACAACCCGTTAATTATTCACAGATACAAAGAGCTTTGTAATTATCGCCGATAGGCAAGCTCTAAATTTAAGGGCAGTGTCGGGGGAGTTGGAACTCATTAGCAGTCGGCTTACAATGACTGTTCCCAGTGTTTCAGGACGTAGGATATTTTTGAGCTACAGCCTAGACTGGGTTCAGCCCTTGATGCTTGCTTTACGGAACCCGTTAAGATTCCACTAGGAGTCGTAAAGGGAACTACCTCCTCATACTCCTTTTCTATGGCGATTTTCATGGAATCACCTTATTACTCGCGCTTCATCAAGAAAGATATGGCCAACTTACTGCGTGAATAAGACCCGTGCAGTCCGTCGTCAATCTCGCTAATTCAGGGTCATTTCTGCTTACGTAAGCAAAACTATCAATGATGTCACAAGCCAACGAGCATACTGCAGGGGTATTCACTTGGTATCCTTTTGCCTTCTTGCACTGAAGCGATAGAAGGTGCTTTCAAGTTCCAAAGGCAAGGATTCAACGGAAACCAGACGAGTATCTAACCAGCACTTCGCCGAATTCTGTCATCTTCAAAGAAAACACTAAATACAGCTCGTCCCAGCTCTTCAGCTCGCCCAAGAACATCAAAATAAACTTGAGATAGCATCGTTGTACGCCAAATGCATGAATCCAAGCTTTGATATTTCCGTTTGACCTCCGGTAGTATCAGAAAAATGGCAGCCACCGAAAACAAACTCTGTTGACTTTCATTTCTTGAGGCCTTTGGACCATCAAATTAGCGGTGATTCAATTCAGCCAAAAAGTCGATGGATGTGTCTGCGGAAATAAAAACATTTGCAAGTTAAAGCAGCAAATGTTGCCGCAATTAGTAATAGTTCAGTTCCAGCTCCATCCGGTAATGTATGCGCAATGAATCAGCAAAGTGAAAGACATATTTTGATTGCGCCTCGAGATTTAGTAGTGGTGAGTGCGACTGGGTTCTGATTATCTAGAAAAATTTCCTTGATCCGTGCACTATCATATTCGGCGAATGCAAACCATTTCCGACGTCTTTGCCGGGCGAGGTCGCATTTGGAGTGCCAGTGAGCGAAAAATGCTCACAGTGGAGCCCGCGAGTTGAGTCGCTCGCGAGGATTTACCAGTGATGTCGAACACTGGCACGTCAACGGAACCGATCCGTGGATGCTTTTGTTGTCCTTAATGAGACCGCGCCATAGCGTAATGACCGCGCGCTCAACACAAGCGCTCAGATTTAACCACGATCGCTCGCTTGGAGCATTTAGAATTTGTTTTCTTCCTTGGGGCCTTATTGGCCTTTTTCGTGAATTGCAGAGTGAGCTCTGGTGGTAGCCGCTGAACCACCACCAAGCGCAGGGCCTCGTCTGAAGTGAGTCTAAGTTGCAGTCGAAACCCCAAAAGCAATCCATTGTCGACCCGAACACTATCTGCGCATCACAACATACTTTTCCACATACGCGGACTAGATAGATACTTAGATTGACTACTGTTACTTTTCTGGTGTCGCTTTGGTTTCTTGGGGGCCCGGAAGTGGAGCATGTTTATTTCTTTATTTATTAGTTTGCCTTGGTGGAGTTTGGTGGATGAGCGATACAAACAAATTCGTAGCTCGCAAACTGCGTCGCTAGTGTGCGTGTGTTGGTATAAACTTACTACGAGTGCAGTTGGAAGCGCGCAGTAAGCTTTTACCCAAAATGTTGTTTTGGAAAAGATTGTTATTGTCGTTTGGGGCTGTTTTTATTTATCTGTGCTTGAAATGATGACTTAGGACTATGGAGGTGCATCGTTGGTTGCAAGGTAATTCGATTCATGCTTGGTATCACGTGGAATTCCGCGTGTTGGACTTTGATCATTTGTCGTATTCACCACGAGCATCTGGTCAACGTACAACTCAGAATCACGCATTGCATTAATTATTCCGTTTATACTTGTACGGTGATAAATCAAATTCGAAGTCACCGGGAAAAATTTAAATTAATAATTAAAATTATTTCTAGCAAAAAACATGGACACAGTGAACAGTTAAAATTTCACTAAAATCGCTCTGTTGAGTTTTTTAAATTTGTTTATGTTGAAATTTTTAAATATATGGAAAATAGTAAAAAAAAATCCACAGTAAGAAGTCACAGTAGTTCGCTTCGGGGCAAGGAGCAAGTAGGCAATAGGTATAATACAGTGTTGATAAGATCAAAAGAAAATAGTGAATTCCTTATCGACGAAAATCATTCTTCTCAAAAAATATTATGTAGGCAGATGAGGGCGTTTTGCGTCCTGCGTTGCGGAATCCCAGTGGACAAAACCACTGCACTGCCGAATAAATACCTCCTCTGTCGCCCTGCCAACTAAACCCGAAACTGTTTGACACATTACTATTTTTCCTGTAAATACATAGGTTGTAAGCACCCTAATTGCAAAGAAATTGAATCCTGCCTCACCATGATGATCACCCAACGCTCTCCATAGGCGGGCAGACAGATTAATTGCAACGCTGGAGCTATTTTGATTTCATTAACCCAGATCAAACCGTTGCATTAAAAATACTCGTGAGCTAGCCGTCTCACCTTGCAATTTTCATTAGTTTGTAACGCTCTTTCGTTTCTTTAATCTTTCGTTTAAGTTCCCTTTCCAGCGTTATCAGTAAAAAACCATATGTTTCCAATAAAAACTTACACCTCTATTCGTTATAACTCGTCTGAGATTTTATTATTTGTTTCGTTTTTCCGTTTTTCACTCCAGAGCAGCTTTTTCAAATCGAGTAGTTTATTATCGGTAATCGTAAACAAAATATCTTAACTTCAGTTCAGGTGTTATTCGGGAAATGATAAGCAAGCCGCTATCCAAATACGATAATGATAACGAACTGTTGGTGGCAGCAATTGGCCTTCTATTTGGCAAACACAGCTTTCAGGGGGTGACTCCTTTAGTATTCATTTGCTCATTGCATGAAGGAAGTGCTTAACAGCTAGCGATCGAAAACTATTCACAGATTTGGTTTGGGTTGTCTTTTATCGAAAATGTGTTATCGTCTGTACTTTTCACGAAAAATAATGCTTTCAAATTTTAATTGAGTAATTTGTACTCTAATTGGAGCAAATACATGTGATTTGGCATTAAGAAATAATATCCTGAAATCGCTACCATCTGCTCCGTATTCCGTATGTTTGTAGTTTGTGCAAAGCTTTCGTTTCGGACGGAACACAAAAGAAATAACTCACTGCAGACAAATAAGGATATTTCAAGTGAATTACTTACTCCCTACCTCGCTTCGACTTGATCATTCTCGTCCTCAGAGCTCTCAACTAACTCAACCTCTCTCCTAGTAAGAGCAACAACAATAACTTTATAATCATAACCACAAGCGTTGCATTTGGATCATTTGATGCAAATGTCTTACCTTGGGCGTAATCGTCCTTAAAGTTAATGTTTGTGTTCTTTTTGTTTCTGTTGTTATTTTCAGCGGCCCGCGTCTGAGACTAAATTTCATCCATTCCACCCCGGCACGGCGCAGTCCTAACGCTGTTATCGGGGGAATCAGGGACAGTTGTTGCCCAATTACAAAGTTACCGAGCCTTGCACCTGTCTTACTTGCATTTTCGGCATCCGCGGCCGATAGACGACCATCATTTTGTTATTTTCCTTCATACTGTGCAATGTATTGGTCGATTGTTGGAACGGTTTGAATGCAGCCAAGGTACAAGAAAATATTCTGCAACGTGAAGTTCACGTATGGGACTAGGTTCAGAATGCATCGTCTTTTCGAATGCACGAAATACGTATTGGCGTTGCGTTGCTAGTGTTGTCGTGTGTGAGCGCAAAAAATCATTTCGAAAACATAAGAATGCAAAGTTGTGGCTACGCGACAAACTAGAACGAGTGCCAAATTGGGGAGAAATATAGGATCAGAAAAAAAATATATGAATGAGGACACAATGAGGTCCATATTTTCTGCAATAAATATCTGATTCATAAAGAGTATTGCGAGGTCTTTGGAAGAGAGATTGCTGTTTAATGGGATTAAGACATCATCGATTTTTCCGTTTTGTTCAAAAAATAAGAGTTGAAATGTAACAATTTTCTTAAAACAGAGCACAAACTTGGCGCAATCTTGGAAAATGTCCGCGAAATCCAACTATCATAGTCTTAGACACCCTATTAATTTTCTATGCCAGTTAAATGTGGCGACCTCCTGGCAAAGCGCGCACCAGTGTGTGTCGCGATAATCAAGCGATGACGGATATAGTCGTCATGACACAAAATTTTGCGCATCTCCATTACGGATATAGCCGTCAAGCACACTTAACTGGTCAACCATTGCATTACACCCAAACTCACTAAATCAACTTTAAGGACTGAGACTGCAGCCTTTGCACACCTAGAGTAAGGCCAGATACATGCAAATAATGTGTAGCCTTTACCATACGATAATTTCGAGGGATGATACTCCACCAAACAACAGAATGCGCTCAAAGACCATATCGGCCAATGATTTCAGAACATCGAGTGGCAATTG
Source organism: Stratiomys singularior (assembly GCA_954870665.1). NCBI lineage: Eukaryota > Metazoa > Arthropoda > Insecta > Diptera > Stratiomyidae > Stratiomys > Stratiomys singularior. Next base: position 1,439,577 of record OX940881.1, on the reverse strand, counting down.
GTTTTTCAATCAGTGTCAATCGATATTCTAAAAATTTCGGAATTCTGCAGTTTTGCTTGTTCACGATTCCATTCAGCTGGAAACATGTGCTTCGAGCTCCTGCCAACACCTCAGAAGAGGGAGATTCGAGCTTCCCTCACACTCTGCTGAACAGCTGCGATATTCTCCACTGCAGGAGCGGTTTCCATCCGTCCGCGGTGTCCATCCTGTGGAATAGACCGTGGCTTGCCTTCCTCTTCATTCGGTGTGTGATTTTCTCTGCTATGTAATAGAACAATTTTGAGTTGATTCAATCAATTCTTAAATAATTTTAATAAGAATTAAATGCAAATCACTCCTTGAATGCCAATTCTCATTCAAATCCGACAACACTGCAGTTTCAAACACCACTCGGCCACCACCTTGAACTTCAAATGGGGTTGCTTGCACCTTACTTCACCTTTATGTTCGTGTCAGAATGTGTGTGTATTTTTGGTGGTCCTTCGCGGACTACATGAATCGATGGCCATCAAGTGCATTCATACGATCAGGTCTGTCAGCGCAGGCATTTGTAATTTTTTGAAATTTTAATTTACGGCTGGTGATGATGTCAATGAGCTATGAATATTTATTTAAAATTCGTATCTTTCATCGTCTGTTGGGTTGCAACCGAAACACATTGCATTCATAAATGCTCAACTGCCCGCATATGCGAGACTGCAAAAAGTAGACTATTCACAAGGAAATTTGAATATATTAGGAAGTTTGCACTCGCTTGGTTCGCTCATATGATGTCGATGTTAGAAACATTGGTTATTGTAACTGGGAATCCTCAGAGCAACTGCACGGGGTGCACTGAGAACTGAAACTACGGATGTCGATTATTTGGGTAGAAAGAGACGCAGCTGACTCATAACACAGAATAAATGAGTCTGGAATGGTTGCTTTATTGATTCGGTCGTCATCCTTACCCGTCTTCGTTGGAGGTGATGACGCCACCTTGATTATTTAGTTCCAAGAGTTCTGGCACTTTTAAATGGGAGATTAGTTATTAATATTTGCAGCTGGGAAACGTCTCCTGACGTCCTTTTCGCCTGTGATTAATTCCATTGACTTATATTCATATCGTTACTAATGCACATTAGTTACTTGTCACACAGACGGCCACATTTCGAGTGAACTCGATATCTAAGGTTGCTTAGGGAAGCTTCAATCCGAGGTGAACATTATTAGAAAATAGAGAACGTTTTCCATTGAGTTCCAAGTATTGATGGCTTAAGCGATTCCATTGGTGGCAGCACACATTTTGGAATTTATTAATTTTTAAAGTTAACGCTTCCTGTTCAGAAATATTCAAAACTGTGATTACTCGACTTTTGCTTATAAACTCCTTAATCGTCATTCCAAATTGTTCTCATTAAACTGCCGTATATCCCATCTGAATGCACAAATCGATGTTATTAAGAGCGTTCCTCGTAACTTTTAGCTGCTGGTTAAGACTTCTGGGAGGTCTTACAACTAATCCTCTCATTTATATCCAATTGCATTTCGTGCAACGTCGTCTGATCGCATTCGCGTCGCATTACACCGCCGCTTCGCAATAATCGGAACATATGTAACCGCATCAGGGGCAATTAACATCATCAAAACAATAATGCGAAAACATATAGCCTTGCGCTGCACACCCCATTGCACCCGGCGGCTCCGCAACCCCGCAACTATCGGCTCCTCAATGGTCTTTTGATGAGCTCATCACATGTCAATGCACTGTTAATTGCCTAAATAATCGCGATTTCGTAGCCGGTCTCGTTGCCGTCAAGATGCATAGATCGACTGCACGGTAATTTCATCCACCTTCGTTTCAGCGGCACCATGGTCCGCAGCCCATTAATTAGCCCAAAGGCGAGGGCCGAGTGCTGGGGCTGGTGCTGCCGCGGCTGCATGTGCAGCAGCACAAGACCTCACGCTCGCACCTCACATCACCTCAAAAAAGTGCAACGAGGTTTGACGATCATGACGATGATGAAGATGGAATTGCCGCGACGAAAAGGGTCCGAGGAAGCACAACGCCGACCTTTGTGTGAGCCTCGACTCGTATAATCTCATCTCACCTTGTAAATTTTGTTTGGCTTTACATCGAAGGCTTGTGGCAGAGCTTCCCTGAGCCCATCCCGATCAATAGGAGCTCTTGTTGCTGATGTTGATATTGATGTTGTTGGTGCCACGACATCCGAGACTCCTTGCGCTCTTGTATTGTTGCAGCAACTGCATCAACCCCGGCGCGTGCCCGTTTGTCTGCTGTCTCCTTGGTCTTTTTCCCTGTCTCGCTTGTTGCACATCTGCTCTTTCAGCCGTGCAACAAAAAAGTTGAGAAATCTTCCTTTTTGGTGTTTGAAGCGTAAACGTAAACCTCCCGAACTAACAATTGCTTGTCTTGCATTTCAGGTGATGATATACCTGCGTACGAGTGGTCAAAACGAAATCGAGAAGGCACGGATGGCGAATTCTTCTTGACTTGCCGGTGCCCGTAGTGGATCGATGCGTGCGCTGCGGCACAATTGTGAAAGGAAGTGTAGAAAGTGCAACAAGATCAAGAGGAAACACACCATTTGGAGACCCCTATTGAAGGTGACTGGATCACATTTGGAGCTATTCGATATTGTCGCGTGTAATTTCTTACAAATGCTGGTTGGTATCCTGGTGCAGACGACTTATTTCGGCAACATATGGAGTTTTTCTAGGAAAACGAGCCAGCTATCCCACAGAATACAAGTACCGGAAATGCATATCCAATGTATTTCGGACTCTTGCAAGCGACCGGGACTGAGGGTTTTCTGAGAAATTTCCAATTCGCCTGGTAGAGCCTGTTATGTTCAATAGCACGAGTCAACTAACTTCCTTTCCAAAAAAAAAAAAAACAACGTTGGGACGAGATTCTTTGTCTTTGCGGCTTCTGGTTGTTATCGTACACATCCTCGACCTGCCAATTTATTAATTACAATATTTGTACCTTTGATGGAATTTACTTCTGAGGCGGACTCTAATCAACATTGATGGTAAAAGTGCCCTCCACACCTTCTACGCTTTTTCAACATGATGTTGGTGAATTTAAAAAGAAGCTTGGAACCATTCTCACCTTCTCCCATTCAAATAGAGCAATATATCCTGATAAATGCCGAATGCCTTGCTTCCGATGATACTCAGAGCTACTCATGATGTGGATATGATGTTCATAAGATAAAGATAACGTGAAGAGTGCGTTGCCATAACAGTGAGTTGCTAACCTAACAGTACAGCGAGCGATCATTGGGAAATTGACTTTAACCATACCATCGAACCACGAGAGCCTTCTCACTCATATGAGTCCTAAAAGAAAATAGAATATAATATAAAATAAGAAACCGACAAATTAGATTTCCTCTGTAGACAATGCACTGAACAAGACGGTTATCCAAACAGCTGGTTATCGTTTTTTTGTTTGTTCCATAAATTAGTTATTTTATTAAAATGTCTTACTTATTACACTTACACTGAACCTCTTCTTATCAACTACTTATTTCTAACCGTTGGCTGCCTCCATAGTCCCTTTTGTCCGCCGCACTGCTGATCGTGGTGGTCTCATTCTCCGGCATCCGTTATGCCGCTCGCTTGATAAACTTCTCAGCATAGACATTGATCTGTTCCAGGGCTGTATCTCGGTAGAGTAGTCGGTTGGGGTAGGGCCGTCCTTCCTCCCTTTTGTACAAGCCAGTGCAAGCCCGAAGGATTTTGCGCTCAGTAGGAACTCGTTGCAAAGATTGTTATTATTATTATTATTATTATTATTATTGTACTGGAGTCCACTTGTTGGAATTTAGCATAGGCCAGCAATCGGCCCTTAGCTCCCCATGTGTAGTACTATTGTTTACAGATGGTTCATCCTGTCGTCCTACAGAAGCCAAGGAGTTCTCCCAGCTCTGTGGTCGCCAAGTGTTCCAATTCTGTTGCGCCAGTACATCTCAGCCAAGTAAGGCGTTTGTTGGCCAGACTCGGGCAATCTAGGAGGAAGTGTTCTATACTTTCTTCCTCCTCGCCGCAAGCTCGGCAAGTGTCATCCGTTCCTAGAATCCTAGAATCTAGAATCCATAATCCTAGAAGATTATGACCCGTTAATACTGCCACCAATGTTCTAACGTCATTTCGGGTTTTCCCTAGGAGTTGTTTTGTCCTCATTTGATTAGGGTGAGGCCAAAGAGCTCGGCTTATCCTGCAGTCGTTCCTGTCATTCCAAGCCGTATCTGTCTCTTTCCAGAGGATTTCGTCTAGTTCCCTTTTTACCGTTGCTAGTGGCACTTTAATTGTGTCTATTCTAGTGGCATTTTGATCGGCTGATCCAGCTCTCGCTAGTTCATCGACTCTTTCGTTTCCCTCTACACCACTGTGTCCAGGGACCCATGTCAGTTTTCGTTGCAATGATAGTAGACCAATTAAAAAAACACCAGCCGGGACGCCGTCTGCGTTTGTTGACGTCCTTGTCACCGTAGAAAGAATAACCTTTTCTCGATCCGCGTATGAGTGGAGTGCGCACTCCGATATTCAACATAGCCAAAACGCGAAAACTGTTTCTGAATAGAGAAAATTGCTCGGCATTGCTCACTAGTTGCTTGTTGATGCGTTGTCTGTCTCTAATATTATTCGTCTTGATGGAAATTGTTTTGAAAAATCAACTTTTAAAGAACCCAGAAAACAATATATTGCTATGCCAGGTTACAAGACACACAACACTTCTCGACCGACCCACCCCATCATGGAGCAAAACCATCTACTGCGGTTGCTCGCATTATTACTTTTGCATTTCCCGCGCACACATTCTGCCAATGCTTAACCCATTTGCACGCATAATAAAAGTCATTGTATGTTTTGTATACCACGCGCATTCCGTGAATGGCTTGCAAATTATCATATCTCCTGGAGCACTGACCCCTTGACAAATGCGAGCTGGCAAAGGGTAGCAACTACCTTGCACACGAATTCTAAACAGTCATTCACGTTCAATCTGAAGGGAAGGCGTGCCGAAAGCATGGCACTTATAAAGGTCATCGAAGCCACAATAATCATTTCGCCAAAACGGATTGTGCGCACAGAATGCAACAGTAAGGATGCAATCCAAGTGCAAATAGTCCATTGTGCCCACCCCAAAATCGCCAATTGCACTCGCTGGCAAATGATTGCACTCGAGGCGGCAAACGAGTGCTCGCACGTCAAAACAAATATGTAAACAATTCGCAACCCCTTGTTGAATCGTTGCATTGTTGCATCACCGGGCGGCACTTTTTAAGCCGTTCCGAAAACCTTCTTCCACCGTTTCTTTCTACGGCCTGCTTGACATCGTCCGCGCACAGTTCGCCATTGACCATCGCCGTCCTTATGTTCGTTGACTACCAGGCGGTGGTGGTGGCCGGACGATGCAATTGCAGCGAAATTGCACTTGAATGCATTACACGCTTAGCGCGTGCCAAATGCACCAACAAATCTGCACATGCTCGGTCATTCGATGAGTGCCGTCGTTCCCCACAAGTTTGTATACACAAGGAATCTTTAGCGGCAGGCCAAATGCACTGCAAGATGCATACAATCGCAATATGATCAGGATGCACTCGACGAATCGCCTGTATGTCTCGAGCCATTGCATCCATGAGTTATCTGGAGTGCATTCATCGGTTTAATACGTGGCGTCTTTTTTTTTGTGGTGCGAAATTTATTGAAAACAGGATATGATCGCCAGGGAAGATTTTAATGGCACAGTATTTTGTAAACCCTGAAAATAAGCGACATTTCAATTTCGAGCTAGTGAGGAACGTCAACTCGATTTAGTGTTGGATTTTCCCAAACCAACGAATAATCCTGTTTTAATCCGAACGGTTTAGATTCGGCGAATTTTAATTATTTATAAAAGGAGCAAGGTATAACTGTTAAATATAAATAACTATTTAATTAACTGAAAAATGCACGAAAAATCCTATAAATGCGATAAATCCATTTTATTGCCAGAATCGCCCATCTCAACGATCTAGTGTTTGGTTTCATGAGCATCCTTTACCACAAACCACGTGCAATCTTATATGTGGCTCTTATATTTATAAGACGATATAGTTTTCACATTTCTATCTGAGGCAAGAAAGACTTATCAAAACCTTTTACGAATGCAAGAAATCTTGTGCAGATTGTACTATATGCACATTCTTCAACGTCATCGACCATTAATTCAATTAAAATAATGTTCTCATCGTCCTTCCACGGTCACAAAAAAAGACTACAGCCAAATGCATTATAATCCCGTCACGCCATGTACCTTCATGCCTCTCCTTCGCAATCTGTAACGAGGGAGAATTTACGCACTTAAATCTGTCACACACGCCAATACACACATCGACAGGACATTTGTAGATTTTCGCTCAGTCATGCGCCGATATTTTTTTCTAATTGTCACCCCTCCTTTACTACGTTGAGGAGTACAGAGTGATGGGGATTCGAAACGTACAACTCTGCATTCATTTCTTCAAGCAAATGAGATGGCAACATGGAAAAGTCCTTTTCTGTCTAAGGTTATATTCATAAGAGTCTTTCGTATACGAAAGACATTAACCCCGAGGAACGTGAAAAGGAGGAGAGAGTAATATCGCCGAAACATTGCACTTCTGTGTGAAAGTGGTGTGTTGCACTCGTAAGAGGTTTGCTCGCTGTTTGATTTAGAAAGATACCGTGAAATGAATGATTTCTTAAAGGATAGATTTACAGTGCAACGCGCAATGTTCGCTACTCGTTTTCAGATTAATGCGTTCGACATGGTAACCTTTACACACTCCAAATGGAAAATATTTCAGTGTCGAGAATCGAAATGAAGTATTTGATGCGTAAGAGTTGAGATTCTTGCACCCAAAGAAAATACATTAGACCTTTTGACTACATCGACGGCATTAATTCCTGCTGAAAAATCATGGGGAAACCAATCCGCGATAATACCTACCCGATAACACCTTGCACGCGATTATTCCTTTCGAAACGGTTGCAAATAAAACAGTCGCGTCCAAATAAATCTTGACATTACTCTGATTTCGTCCCAACAAATTGCACCATCCACTGTTGAATCCTGTGCCGAAATTCAGCCATGAACTTTCCCCACTTTTACTGAACATTTTATTTCGCTATTTTCACTACACAAGTCAACTCAAGGCAAATCGGATCGATAACATTTCTTTCAATTTCTCCATGCTTACGCATAAGAACTAACACAATACATAGACACACTGGCCGTTGGCACCCCTACGCATTCGCTATCCCTATAGAATAAGGACGCGGCGTTTTAGGCTGAAGCGGTTTTCGGTCGTCGACGTCAGCGTCAGTGAAAGGCAGCGCAAAACGAGCCAGCAGCCATCTTGTTTCCCTTTTGGATCAAAATTATCTCATAAACAAAAAAAACATAATTATTTTTCCTGTTCAGAATTTTTGGTTTTCTAACGTGGCCGCGGTTGAATTTCTCACGAACGAGTGGTGTTTGCATGCATTCAAGTCTCCGACGCTTACGGTCGTTTGCAAATTTCTCCCGGCACTTGTGGTTTCACGTCCTGCATACGTACAATATAGAAAAAACCCTTTTTGGCCGCCAAAATTCTCAACCGTTTTTCATTAGCTGTCGATTTTTTTTGAGTTCGATTTGGGTTTGCTTTTCGTTTCCGTTTCCGCGGTTCGTTTCGTTGGAAGAGCTGGTGTCGTTGTCAATGTGATTTCGAAAAACCTGAGAATCGCGAAAATCCTCAGAGGACTCCCCTGAGAGAAGTGAACATTTCGGGAAGCTGGAAGTTTCGGGTGTGATGCAAGAATAAAAAATTGCAACCGCAAAGAGAACTGCAATCCCCATCGAACCAATAAAAACCAGATCCTAGCGTCAAGTGAATCGATACCGATGTTAAACATATCGCGACTTTTTGGGGTCCATGACTTTGACTGAGCTGTGAGTGCGTTGGGGGTCCTTCTTGGATAATCCAGGATTAGCGAAAAGTCTTCGACCCGAGTCGCAAACGCCTACGCAATACATCCTCTTCGAGTACTCGTTGGGCTGCGCCACACCGCCCCGCACCGCACAATCCAACCACACTACACCCCACCGCCCGCAGCCGCCTACACCACGCACAGGACACCGGACTTGCAGGCCACGAGGCAAAGTGGATTTTACGCGCGAAAAGTTTGAACGAAAAAGTGTTTCGGGTCAAAGGTGATGTGTTGGAAAATTTCTATTTGAAAATTTTAACAAAACACTGTTGCAATCATTTTCCCTTTTGGGCAATTGTCACGGTTCATTTTAGTAGTTTCATTCGGTTTGCTGGTTTTTCATCACGCGTTTATTTCTTTCTCCACCCCAAAATCTGAACATTTTCGCGGTCTTGAACTCTGCGCATATTTTGGATTCGTTTGCATATTTACCATTTTAATGTTATTTATTCGTATATAAGTTTTGTTTGTCCTTTTTGGGATAACGTTGTCGTAACATTACTACCTGTCTTTTGTAACTTGGTTGTTTGGAGGCTGCCTCCCTCATTTCGTTGCCGTTGTAACCTCAACTTGCAAATTGTCACGGGACCAAGGCAAGACCACAAGCGAACCAACGCCCCGACGTGATCTTAATATAAAAAATTGTCCGAGTCGAGAATATGCCAACAAACTCAGACGACGATTGTCGAAGCTCGAATTCATCATTGTCCGAAAAATCATCTAAAATACAGAACAACAGGTAATTTTTCAACTGTGTTCATCACTGACTCTTCAAATCTCGCCTTCCCGAAAAAAGCAAGGTCAAAAATTGCCCAGAGTTCCTGCATTCGTTGTCGGATGTTGCAACCGTTGATCGCTTTGAGCTTTCCGTTGCGTTTTGAATGTTTGGTTCTAATATGAATTCCAATGAGTGATCATATCCTGAAACGCTGCTTCTGTTACGAGAGGACGTTGAAGGAGCCGTGCAAGAAACTGTTAGGAGATATCATACCAAAGTTAGTTGAGTCGACCAGTAGAATCATTGACACCAACTCCGCATAAATAAGTAAATATAAGGCTTTGTCTTCTAAATAAGACATTTACCATCAAACATCTCGATTACTTACTGCGAACTTATGAGTAGACATAAATTGACGGATGATGTCGAAGCTCTGTTCCACTTGAAGCTCCTTGTTATTTTCTGAAGAAAGTCCATTTGCCAATTCGATTTTTGATTAATTTTGAAATTTTTAATGAATTTGAAAATTCTTGAATCTTCAGATCCTTGACTTCGATATTAACTTGACAGTTTTCACTAGTTCGAAAACTAGTTCTTCACTTTCAGAAGTTCGTAACTTTTTCCATGTACATTTCAAAGATTTTTGCTGATTTCTTCCATTTAACCAAATCAATTTCAAACATTCTTCAAATTCTAATTTGCAACATGAGGATAATTGAAATATAGTCCGATTAAACATTTAGCAATAATCTTTATATCTCTCTTTACCAAACAATATATTAGCTGATAGCAAACAGAATATTAGCTGTGCAGGTGATAAAAGAGAAGGAGAATTATTATCCATTATCGACCAGTTTTCGTTGATGGGATTATTGGGGTATGCTTACAGCTCAATTCCACTAATAAAGATGTTTGCATAATCCGTTCGGTTTCTTTGGAGACTTTCTATTTGTTTTCGTTTAGATTTCATCGTTATTTTAATATTCATTGAAATAGCTGTGATAAAAAAATGGTAGAGCACGAGGTCGTTGTTAATTTTAGTTAATCGTTTAACTGGTTCTTCCTGTTGCGTTTCCTCGGAATCTAAAAAGCCGTGTTGCAGGCCTTATACCTTCCTGTCAAAAAATATGAAAGAAAAGCTCGCGCCCGCTAAAAGCTTTCTCCATAAATCGATTTGGATCGTATTAGATTATGTCAATCATAATGAAAACTCGGTCAGCAGACCGACAGAAAGAACTCTTTTCTTTTAGTATTGTCGGAGTCTAAAAATTAACAACATAAGTAGACTTCAAATATCTTCATTTTGTGATATAGATTACATTTACCTGAGTTACTAGCTCTTGCAGTTAAAACATGTGTGACATACGCACACCATACATGCCGACTTGACTATTGCGAAACTACTCTTCCCATCCGATGAAGAAATTCACTGAAATATCTATACTGAGCTTAACTCTCCTCAGTATGAAGCATCTAGGGAAGGAAGTTTTTGTCGTAACTGAGAAAACAGGTCGAGAAAACCTTTCAACAAGGAAAATACAAAACAGAGAAAAAAACAAGTTCACGCCCAAGTTTTCATAGGACTCTGCTCCTTGCGAGCCTTAGAGCCTGCTAAATTAGAAGATGCAAAAGCCTTTTCTGATAAGAACCAAGAATATCAAGGAAGATAAAAACTCGTAAGCTTGTTGTGCTAAGGTCCAAACAGTAATGGAGAGAGTTGGAGTGACCGACATGAAGAAAAGTTCAAATAATATGAACTGGTAATAATTAGAACATGAATAATACGTAAAATGCATGCCTGACCAAGACAATTGAGCTCAATCAATCAAGGATTTTTCATAAACTCCGCACAACTCTATTTCGCTGTAACACGTATAAGTATCGAAGCCGTTAGAGAATTCTTATATAAAATTAATATATCCATAATACGGAAGCCTCGATATGGTAGCGATGACTACCGCCCGCTCTTATACAGTCTACCTCGGATTTGAATACCACTGGTGAAGGTGATAATCAGCCAACGCACATAACTGAGCAGGTTTCCTTGATGGCAATAATTGGGCTCAAGAAATATCGTGACCACATCATTTTCTTATAAATTTCTTTTCTATCCTATGTACATATCGCGACTCTTCTTCTAACAGTTCCCGTAAATCACTGTAGCGCCGAAGATTATTGCTATACTTGGAGTCACCGAAATATTTCACAACGCTTCATAAGATACCATTACTGAGAATGTTTCTGCCAATATATTTTGACGTCGAATAACTTCTATTGTAGGAATCTTATTGAAGAAGGTTAATATGGAAGGATTTTGCCGGGGAATATTTACAAGGATTTGGTGGAGTTCCATGCTCAAAACTTGAAATTATTTGAAGAAACAGAACTGACAAACTTACTCGATGTTGATCCAAAACAAACAGAAGGATTTGTCATCTGGCTTGAATGTGGATAGTCAACAGTTCGTAACCGTTTAAACGCGATGAGAATGGTGAAAGCAGCATCGGGATTGCATTGCATTTCAATCATTTCATTCAGAGTCCTCGATCGAGTCAACAGTGCCAAAAGTTTTTTTTCGGATAGGTCATTACATCAGATTGGGCGTGTTCCAAATGACCTGTCTTTGGATGTTTTTATGAAAACAAACAACAATATTTATTGCAAGAATTCAAAAACTTATTCCTTTATCAAAAGTATACATTCATATCCGATATGCTCATACACGTCCATATTTGAATTGATAGTTGACCACAGGATGGCCGAAACTGGCTCTAGACCTAAGTTGTATAATGTGATCATTGCTGTTCCCTGCACTAAACTCTAGTGTAGTTGCAACAAAATAATGAACTGCATGAACCATGTGAAATCTGCCTAACTTTTTAATCTAAGCATCTATCCAATCAATGCAAGATAGTCTTTGCTACTAAATCACATCAAATTATTCTAAAGGATACCCCGAGTTACAGGGATTCATTGTAAACAGAGACATCCACAGTTTTCCAATTCCCATATCCAATTTTTCTTATATTTTTTGACTTTGCCAGCCATTGTATGTGTTGCAATGGACCGGGATCATCAGATCTCTTCATTGCGTCTTTGTCATAGCAACTCTGCTTTTGAACTGAGAAAGATTTGTTAAAGTATTTAGTATGAATTAGAGAACATTCCCTTTCCAGCGCAGGCCTGTCCTGCAGCAAATAGATTCAAAACTATACCCAATCTAAATCGTAAGCATGCAATCCGGATTCATAGATTAACGATTTTTTCACATGTTTATCATTGATCTTTTCTTATACCAGCGCCAGTTAAATCCCCCGACTTACCATATCTTCTTTTTTTAAAATTCTCCAAAATTCTTACACAAAGTATAAACCATATCAGCCATTTGAGAGTGACATTATTCTGCCATCCGCCGAAATCAAGTAACGTGCTGTCATGTTTGACGGTGTTGCTGCTAACGCCATTGACGAAATTTCTGCTCCTGATGCATCGGTCTCTGAAGTGAAAAGTCGACGAATAATCAAAACTCATGCAACCATTAAGACCGTTAAAAATAAAGACAATATTCAAAATGTCGCCGTGTATGGCTGGAACACGTGTATCGATTAGATGCTTCATTTCGCTTTTGAAATCAGAACGACGCAGCGGGCAAAACTCGAAAATTCTCGTTTATTATCACAGTTCACGGTACAATATTTGAATATATTACGAAATATTATTCCTTGTTTTGCAGAATAGTTTTCCGTCAGTCCTCCTCTCTTTTTGTATCATATGCAGACATGCCTCAGTGATATACCATCTTGGGTGTGTTGTTTCGTTCTTTATATAGTAAGAAAGGAATAAAGGTTGTATGCAAATGCAACTACTGGTAGCATCAATGGGTTTATAATATTTCCACCCATAACTGACTCTATTCCTTCCCATATCCGTGTTGAAGTATTCTGTAGTTTTTTGAATTTCAAGCCTTATACTTGTATGCATCTATTAGCTTTAAAGAGTTTCATACAGATAAATTTCATTTGCCTTGGTTCATTTGCATATGTCCTTAAAAAACGAAACGGAAACGACCATGGCCGTTTGTAAGGTTATGTTCGTTTTTCATGCGTGTTCAAGTGTGTGACATCAAAGAACGGTTGAAATGATAACATCCCGCCTAAACTCCGAGAAGGCAGTTCAAAATACCAGGGAAATCCAGGATAGATTGCGGTTGATGGAATTGGAATTGTCATTTCCGCGAAAAATCAAGCCACGCGGTTTTTCGCCGATAAAATGGCCGCGCTTCTCCCCGTAGCTTTTCAATCGCGGACGTGTGTGTATGATGCAACCTCATATGGTGCCGTGAAAGTGTGCGAACAGCGCGATATATCGCATCAGTGGTGACTCACCCGCCATCGGCGAAGAACTTTACCGGTTTCGATTCGAACGCCTCAAATGCTCACTCGCGCCACATCTATTTCAGCTACTAGCAAGCTTGCGAGCCACTTGAATCATGCATACATGTGTGCTACACACTCAGAGCTTAACACTTAACGCGCCCACACTCGAAACAGTGTCGGGGGTTCGGTGAAGCTTTCTGCATTCTATCGCACTTTCTTCTGAATGAGTCGAATAGGTCGAACGCGGACGTCTTGAGCGGCGCTAGGCGAAAAAGCTTTTGCGGCCTTATCGAACGCCCCCCAGTCTGTCGCCCGTTTCCGATTGTCGGCAATAATTGTAACAGACTCGGCCCCGTCTCCACCGGTCCCGCCTGACAATGTGGAGCCGGCTAAGGCGAATGCGTCGCCGCCATTTGACGTTTCGCTCCTGCCCCCCTTCCCCCCCCCCTGAACTTCATCGTCTCCTCGTTCGCGACACTTGCCGTCAATCACAACTGCCATAGTGTCACGCCGAACGTTTTCCGACCAAGCTCAGGGGTCGCATTATCAACGTCCCGTTAGCTTTCGATTTTCATTTTCCTTGGTCGTGAGCGTGCCCTTGCCAAGTGTCATCGTGCGAACATAGTGGCAGCTTGCACATTGCTTTTGCCACCGTCTCGAATTCTTCGTCGTCGTCGTCGACTTCAACTTCGTCTTGGCCTCGGAAGGGTTAAGTGAATTTCCGAGGAAGCTCTTGGCTTCCTTATGTCGAAGTACATATTCAGTTCCCAGCTATTTGCCAGCTTTCACTGGCTCAATGTGAATTGTTTTCGGGGAAAAGCTCCAGACACTGGGCCCGAGGCTGCTGCCGGCTTGGACTGGAGAGCGAAGGCCGCGCTGAAGCGCGCACTGGCTGGCTGGCTGGGCCCGGGTGCCCGGCAGCCGGAGGTGTGTGGTGTCCATGGTGGCGTGGAATACGGGGAATGTTGCGTTCTTTTATTGTTTTTCGTGGCTGTTGCGGTCATTGACACACGAGTTATTGATAAGGCTACCCTGCAGCATGCATTACTCTGCGACGTTGTGGGAAACTACGCAATTAGCGGCTGGGAGCGAGCGGAGCGAGAAAACGGCAGCCAGCCCGCCAATGCCGGGTCGCTCTGTAGCTACCGAACAATGCGCCCCATGCGATGGAAAACATTTCCACCGACTCATGGCCGCGTTCTTATCAAGCTTTGTAGCGCCACGGCTGTGAAAAACTGTCGTAAATGTCGAGAATAGACTTTCACTTTTCTTTGAGTGAATTTTTGATGTTTTTATTGTCGGATGCTGGGAAAACCCGACGGAATTTAATTTGTTTTTTGTTTGCGTTGCTTCCACTTGGGTTTTCTCATTTCAATTCGTACGTTACCACTTGAATCGATCAAGTAAGTGGAAAACTTCTTGCACGTAAATTTCTGTCTGTCGATGAGTTCCCTCTGCGTGAATAAATGTTAAGGCAACCGTAACAAGAACAATATACCAAACAACTATATGCATCCTTTCTAACCATGGATGCATGAAAAGCTTTAAAACAACCCCTACTTTATATGATTCAAAACTTCTGTCAAATCTTGCAATTTAATCTTAGACACAGTGGTCAAATAAACATCTGCTACTCTCAGAACAAACCAACGACACAACCGACTTTAACCAAAATTTGTAGTTTTATTTGTATTGCTAAATAATTTCTCATTTCGTCTAACAAGAATAACAACCTCAAAATGCCCGAGTTAAGCCGCAATTCAACTAAAAATCTAGTTCTAGCTCATTCTCTTTCTGACAGAACCCGCCCGATTGTGCGATCGCTATTTTGTGCTCACGTTATGTGTATGATAATAGGAGTCCGCGCAAACGTACTCGCGTATGTTTTCTCCGCGTTTAGACGAACAATTCAAGAGTTGCATTTCGCCGTCAAAGAGGTCGTAAAAGCGAAGCTTCTCGTGGGATTTATAGTTCAAAATAGTAATGATTAGAAAACTCGTCTCGCACGCAACGGAACGGATGCTAGCCTAAGTACTTGTACTTGTGTGTTCCGACGCTGAAGACTTGACAAGGAAGACAATGTTTGTTCGAGGTTACAAACATTGTCTGTTATGATTCTAACCAAGTCACCTGATCGAGTACCTTTGGTCCCAACATGAGCTGCCTCCAAAGACATGCCCAGGTCTGTGGCGCCATGGAACACTCGAGAAGAGCTGAACACCTTATTTGACTTTTTCGTATTCCTGGAGCTGGAGAAAACTATTGAAGAAGTCAGATGTCAGCAAGAACTTCCCGAGACTGAGCTGTTTCCCAGATTGGTTTCGCCCTCTATGCAGCTAAGGCGATACAGGAAAACTAGGCTCATGTCGTAGACTCTCCAACACAGTCTACCATCATCTCGGTCTTCGTCTGGGTTACTATTCAAAGCTCGTCCATTTACCATCCATCAATGGTAAATGGATGCCATCAATTTACAGCTAGACGGTTAATTACAGGGTAAGACAGATCTCATGCTTTTGGCACCGGTAGTACACGGTCTGCAGAAGAGGGAGGCACACGGGAAAGGTTGCATTCGGTTCTCTGCATTTGTTTTTCAGCTGCAAGCATGGAGATTTCGTACAAAATTATGCCTTCACACCATTCAAGGGCCATGGCATGGAATTGTTTAACTGTTCACTTTAAGTAGCTCCAATATGAAAAAGTAGTATCCAGTCAACGCTGGATAAATCTTGTGATATCGACAGGAAAAGAAAGTGGTACTTCCCGACACTAATGCTTTTTTTTATTGAAACATTAAGTTCATGCGTTCAAGATTCATTTGTTGAGTCCGCTGCTGTTCGTGTTTTCTTCAAAACGTCGGCTAATTTTCCGATTTAGTGTCGTCAATTAAAAGTTTTTGAGTAAGTTTAAAAGTAAGCACATCGCTACAAAGTTCAGGTTTTGTGATATCCATCCACAAACTGTGATTTCCATGCATATTCGGGACATAAATTTTGTATACATTTAATTTATGAAGAAGTATTGTCACCGTTTTCGCCATTTTCGCCCAATTACTGGTAAAGCAAGGATACCTCGTCGAAAAACTGATGCATTTTCATTACAATAGTCGGTCTGAAAGTGGTGTAAAACAGGATGATGTTATTTAAAAGAGCAACAGACGACTCTTTCGTGCCCGAAATCGGGTTGAAGGTTTGTAGCATAGAAACAGCTGGCTATCGATCTTTCAAGAAAAGTATCTGCAAATTGTGAAAAATGAAAAAAATTTCTGCAAAGAATGTTGGACACATTTCAACTCATCGAATTTGGTTGCGTTGATTAGCGAAGCTAAGCACTATTAGCGACACCGGAGACCTTTTTTCTTCTGTGAGTAAGTAAAGTAATGAAATCCTCCTAACCTCGTTGCGCGGAGCGCTTATAGGCTCTATATACGTGGAAGGTCCAAGCGACAATTTTCAGAGTAATGGCTATGGCTAGTTTACACCTTGCTTCGAGCATTTGACAAGCGTTTCGCATATCTTTAGGTAGTTGCCCTAAAGTAAGAAGAAAAGAGACTCTGAAAGCGCGTTGCTCAACGCACCCGTCACTCGCAGATGCATACCTTTTGTATATTTTTTTAAATTTCTCTGTATGTTTCTCTAAATAAATACAATGAAAACAAACTATACATTTTGTGAAACGAAACTGCGTCCTTTCTGCGATGTCAAATTATAAAGTCTTAAAGATTTCTTCGATACCATGATGGTCTACATTATTCTCCCTCTCAATGAACGTAATCTTTCCTCTAGTTCCTCTCGTATGAACGTGATACCCTGCAAAGCATCTTTGCTGACATTTTACCCTGGTGACTTCTTACATGGGTAGAAGAGGTGATGACGTAATCGTTTTTCATCGTTGCTGAATTACAAGTAGGCTTCGAGTTGCTATTCAACTTAAAATTATATGGTCCGTGTTAGAATATCGTCTTTTAATGAGCCTTAGGACCCACCGTCAAATGCATTTATCTGCCTTGTACATGTTTGCGCCAGGGTCCACGTCCCACATCTGCAGCGTATCGCAAATCTTCTAAAAGATTTTTGGGTTTGGAATTATGTACTCCTGACTGGCTTTGAAGCAATGCTAAATGAAAATACATTCAGAGCCAAATTTTCTCAGATAACTGCTAGCAAAGACTGTCTCAAAGTTCGAGTAAAAGAGACACTAGTCAAACATGAATACGAGACCTAATGCACTGAAGGCGAGTCCTCCGACAATTGCATCAACACATCTCTCGCCTTGAGCTTTTTGGCTTTTCTGGCCCCTAGAATGCCATTTCCTTCTTTACTTGACGTGTTGGGTAAGTGTTTTATAGGGCGGAGCACAAGCTATGCCATAAAAAGTGTGAGCGTCTAACTGTCTCCGTCTTCGAAGACCATAAAGCCTTTTGCGTTTTTCAGGGCGATTTTTTCAAACCTAAAAACAAAGAAAGGTCGGACAATGGTGGTCAGTAAAAACGTATGAACGAATCAATGACTTTTTTGATTCTAATTGAGCAGCACTCCATAGTCCCCTACTCCACTCACTCCATAGCCTCTCCCTAATGCTGGGCTTGAATTATGATTTGAATTAAGCCGATGAGAGTAAGTATTCCCGCGATTCATAGAGTTTCGTAAAAAATCTAGACTTAAGATCTCCGATCGCAGCATAGTTGCCGAACTTACTGCACACTTACTTCGGACTGCGACTCATTCCCGAAACCGTATATCAAGGTACTGATCCCCTAACCGTAGGAAGGTTCAGCTTTTTAGCTGCAACTCTTCGGCGAGTATCAAGTTGACTCTTGGTGAACTAGGGTCCCGGTGTGCTTACCACCATTGCTCACTGCCACGATGCTCCTGTGCTCACCACGCCGCAAACGGCTCCTTTCAGAAGGACTGTACACCCGGTAAGGTAATTTGGTAACTGTTATGCTTCGCCTTAACTATTATCACGAACGCGATTCGCACAGCTTTGCTGCACAGCAGCTATATAATACCAAATGTATTCATATGCAAGATGCATTGAAGGACTATTGAAATATTTGAAGAGAGACTCTAATCGATGTCAATCACTCCAAGTCCTGTCGAAAAATCTCAGGTACCGTGACGCTTTAGATGAAACATGGAGGACGGAAAATAAAGTAACTATAAGGACTCCCAATACAATTTATAGCTAGGGCGCACATTCTTTCCCGAAAATAATTTAGAAAGACCTTAAACTCATGTTCGTTTGAGTAATACTTCACAATTCTACTCCCTGCGAACTTTCAAACTGTGTAGGATTTCATACGAATCTTTGAAATTTGAGTGTTACTTCTCTCTTCTCTTTTTTTTTTGTCGTTTTCACTTAATTCAGTAAGTATTATTGTTCTGGCTACTGAAATCTTATGAGGAGTCCATGGTGATCATAGATGGCGTGAAAGCTCAAGGCAGACTTGATTATTTTGCCGCGGTTATTACGTGGTTATTTCGTGGTAAAATGATTCAACAACATTCTAGGACATAACTGTAGGTTTATATAAATTTGATTGTGTAGATAACACTAGAAGGCTTGAAATACCGAAATTTACATTTCAACCTCAGAATATTTGTTTTCCTTGCGAGTACAATGACGTGTTACATACTCACACGAGTTCTCCTGGCTATCGAATTCAAATCCAACCTAGTTTACGGACCGAAACATTTAAGACCATGAACGAAAAAGAATTTCCAGCACTAAATTATTATTATTTTCAATGGATACAAACGGTTCATTGACTCTTCGACCGAAACTCCAAAAAAAAAAGCCCAAACCTACAGAGCACAATGGCATACGTACGTGTCTTACACGTATTGTACACGTTTGTACGCTGGAAGAAATATATCAAGCTACCGCGCCGCCACAATACCGGTTGTTGCACATATTGAGAAGAAAGTAACCAAACAATGTTGGCGTGGAATGTGTATCGTTGGGTTTGGTTATGGACACTTGAGGAATGCATTTGAAATTCTTAACCTGATTTTATAACAACAAGATTTCCAGTCAGCCGTGAAAAAATAAAGAGAAAATGGAAAAAGACAAGTTTGTTTTGAAAAACGTTTGGAGTGATTTGAATTGAGATACATATGTGGAATTTCCGGGCATTGGGAGAAACGGTTAATACGGTTTTGCAAAATTTAGTTGGTCTCTTTCATCGGCGGTTGTCCCAGAACGAAGGTAGCGCTGTCTCTCATAACCAATTACAATTTTGATTTACAAATGCATGGTGTTATACCTCATCCCTTGGTTCGTCGAACTACGATACATGAGGTTCGAGAAACTGGAAAAATGCCAGTTCTTTTCACATTCCACTGATGTCACCTGCAGACTTTGTCTCGAGTTTTAACATGCTCGAATGTGCCTTAAGATTATTATTTATTAAGTCCTGAATAAAATTTCCGCTGTCTATATGAGGCATTTGCAATCTCGATGGTTAAATGAAAAATCCACCATTTTCTACCCCGAGCCCAACCGAGAGAGGCGAAGGCATTCTAGAATGTCCACCATCATTACTATATCCACTATTTCAGCTCAGCCTCCGACAGGCGCATCAAGCCTGCGTGAAACTACAAACTCACAATCGCAGTCACTATTGCACGATTGCATTTGCATCGTTTAGTACACCAACAAGGAAGCATCCTTTAGATGCACCTCCAATCAAAATGACGGTTGCCTGTCGTAACTTTTCGTTATGACGAAAGGACACGGACGCCAGCATAAGCACGCCATTTATACTTTTCCTCTCTTTTTGCTACCACTTGTTGCGCGTACTGCACAGGAAAAATTGCACTTGTATGATTGCAGCGCATGACCGAGACATAACTACCAGTGCACAATTGCATTTAATCGCTTAAAGGACATGCAGGCGAATGCAGCAGCCTATTGGCTCAACGTGGAAAGTCGTGCTGGCCAACTCGGTTGTACTCAGTGCATTGCATTGGCGAAAAGAAGAAAAGGATAAAAGGAAATGTGAATGGGAAACTGGCGAGAATACCTTATAATATGAATGTTTTTCATGAATGACAACTTTGTAGTACCTGTAAAGTCCCACCCTCGTGGTAAGTTAATCGGAGGTCTTACCAAACCCAAGGTAACTCTACAATATTTGTAGCTGTTGTCGCATTGTAACAATCCTGTTTACACTTGAAGTGAAGGTCTATTCGATTTAAAAAAAAAATTACAACATTCAATCTGCCGGAGATACCTTGACCACGATAATTGAAGCAAACTTCTATTAAAGCGGTATTGAAACTTCTTTGTCAAGAAATGGAAAGATCAGGACAGTGATCCGGCGGTTTGACCAGATCAAAAAGAGCTAAGGCACTATGTTTATATTTATTATGATCGAGAAGAGGATATATTTGCCTGCAGATGCGCCTTGACACGTGGGTCCATGTTTGGCAGCAGACCCACATTGCACTTCTTCTCTTGTAATTTCTCCTTATAATGTT
Organism: Stratiomys singularior; assembly: GCA_954870665.1. NCBI lineage: Eukaryota > Metazoa > Arthropoda > Insecta > Diptera > Stratiomyidae > Stratiomys > Stratiomys singularior. The sequence continues at coordinate 1,418,992 of OX940881.1, read as the reverse complement.
TCCTTAGAACTAACAGCGAGAACTTGCATAGGATTAGTGTAAGCACAGTATATAAGTCCGCCTCACGTCAAAGGATAATGGCTCCGCTTTATCATTACGATAACCACGCGTATGAGTATCTGCAAATATCCCTCGACTCTAGTCCAGCCTACACACAATGGATAAGAAAATCGCGTTCAGAGGGGCAATGTACTCGATTGATTTGGTACGACACGAACTCTACTTCTTCAAACAACTAATTTTGGCAATATAAGGAAAGCTCAATGTTGACATTAAGACTATAGAAAGCGGGCCACTGCCATTCCAAATAACACTCCTGCAGAAACCTTGAAAATTTATGTTGATTTTTCTGGCCAAGCATTGTATCGACGTTCAAGGACAAATCTCCGGAACATAGACAATGTTTGGCACAAAAAAACCCAAGTATTCCACTTTAAGAAGTATTCCGGGAAAGACTCTTTTGGAATAGACTTCAGCTCGGTTGTCCCATTATGGCCTCTCTCTTTGAAATCGCTTTCGCGCTTTCTTCGCTGTCCTCTTGAGGGTAGGTGCCGGACGCAAATCGTAGGATGTCATCTCAGCAGATGAAGTGGCCTATTGAGCGACAGGATTTAAGTTACTTGTCGCAAAAGTATGATTCAAGTGCGAGGAATGTGCTGGACTCTTGTCGTGGTCGAGATTTGACCAAAAGTCTGCATTTTGCATTGCGGTTCATTGACCATGTGATGTGAGCTCGTGGTGCAGCATATCGCGGGAATAAAGAAGGCAGCCAGGTTCATTCAGACGTTGCTGTGCACTTCGCGGGTTTTCTGTGTTTCAGGTAGTTTGGAATGCTTCCACGGTGTTAAATAGGATTCAATCAGATATTCAGAATTATTTCGGGTAAAAAACGGTTTTCGAGAAAAAGAAAACAGGTATTGGTGCTGTTTTGAAATTGGTCGCTTACTTTGACAGACGTTGTAGATAGTGTGGCGTGGAAGCAAACTTTAAGACACCCGTAAATTACTACTCGAACAACAAGTTTCTAAGCGAATCTTGAACGTGAACGCCTTGAACGAAGCCAACTGAGGAAGCCTATAGTGTGAATGGCGATTTCAACAGAGTTTTGCTTGGATCACGTGCTTTCTGAGCAACAAAAATGACCGCACGTTTAAAAGAATACAGCTCTACACGTTCCTCAACCTGTAAGCTTTTGAGAAGTGGTCTTTTACCTTTTCTCAGGGCTGTATAACATGACTATTCCTAGAACTCAACCGAATAGTAGCCTTAACAGAATCTCGGGAAATATCCTTTGTCTTAGATCCTGGCTATTTATTGGAGTTTGTTGTGCAACAGCTGATGGATGTTTTGGTTCGTTTCAGCCATATTACCGTGATAACAGCAATCCAAGTGAATATTATTATATATTTCGAACTTAGGTTGAGTCGATCCGTGACTTCAACATACGTTTCCAAGACCTACGCCAGTAAAACATACCACTCTTGCGACCAATTAGTGAAAATAATGCTTTTGCTTCTAGTCTTGGCCTAATCACCGACCTAAATTTGCTCCAGGATATTTTTTTAGTAAATTGGATATGAAAATTTCCCGATTTTCCGACAACTATGTCTGATGGTTAGCATTTTGAATTCAAGGAATGAAATTGTCATCCGTCATACTGCTTAGGTCCAATAACAATATTCAACGTACCACCTTCTAATCTATTCGCTTTCGTCTACGAGTAGAAATATGGTCTGTATCTGAACGCACTTCAGACACATGGAATGTCGATCGGAAGTAAGAAATCGGAAGAAATTTATTCTGGTCTTTTTAAGGTTGGGCGTTTAACATCATACATCGAAAAGATGCACATCCACCCCGTGTGCCGTTGTTCACAGCCGCGCCTGCATTTTTGTGTTTACTTCCCAAAGCAAGAAGAATGCAAACAGCCATCACCAAATGGAAATGAACTCGAGCTCTTCTTGACAAGCATCAACTCTATTTTTAGATATCCTTAAAGATATTCAGGCGCAGCACGATGCACGAGGCGAAGAAAAGCCCTAGTAGAGCCACTCGAGCTCCATCTCCTGCGATACGTATCTATTCTGCCGATAGCGTCGAAGAAGTTATGCACACATTGTTAACGCTTTATTTTTATCGCACCCTCGAATAAGGACTAATCCTGCTGCATGTAAGTGGAGACGTGTCACTAATCAAGAAAAACAATGTAAAATCCAGGCGATTGTTGTCTATGATCTGTAAATAGAGTTATTTTGTGTTCCAAAAATATATGTGTACATGTTAGAAGCGCAAGGAAGTGAGAAAACCACTACTGAAGATGGCCAAGGTACAGGCCGCCCGATTATTGGCCTCTACGTTCCGCTTCACATGAAATGCTGTGAGCTCCACGAATCTAAGCAACCAGCGTTTCTAATAATAAAATTGTTTGGCGGAAAAGTTTGCCGGAGAGAGTTGCTGCTGTGGGAGGCAAACCACTCAATTTGTGAAACATACACCCCGAATATGTGTATTCCTTTGATATGTAGGTTATAAATAAGCTGGCCCTTAAATTATTCCCATCAACTCGAATCCCAGCCGTTTAAGGGAATTCCTAAGAAGCTAAAAACGTTCGTCTCGCTTTGATTCAATTTGAATTATCAATTTCCGTTTCACTAATTCTCAATATCCTTTAGTGCTACGAAAGCTTGCTACTCACATTAACCATTCATCTTGTAGAACAGATCAGCCCAGGAGCACATACATATTACGAACGCTCGCATGCATCTCTGATCTTGCCTAATTCGAAAAGATCAACTAAAAGATAACTCCGAAAACTAGTTTCATTCTATGTTCTTCATATCCTTGCACAAAACTATTGTGTACATGCCACGTAAAATAAGGAAGAAACTTGAATAGCTTTTTATACTATTTCAAATAACTCGTTTTTTTCTTGCCTACTGAGTTTCACTACTTGCAAGTTGCCTGATGCAAAAACTGAAAGATCGTTCATCAAAAAGGTTTTACCAAAAACAAAAACAAAAAATAATAGAAAATAGATTTTGGCATCTGGCGTTGTAAATCCCGAATGATGTGTTATATAAAAGGCAATTCTTTCCCTTTCATTTACCAATGAAAACTTCCAATTCATTTAGAATCACAACAACATTATATACATCGAATTTTGATTGGTATCCTGTTGAAACGTCTGTTTTTTTCGTATTGTTGCTAAGCCTTCACACCAATTTAACCAAGTAAACTGATATCCATCCACGCTACTGCTGCCGCTATATTAGCTGGCATGAGATCCTTAATACTCATACATCTGCGGCCTTTCTATTACTTTCTGGTTTTCGACATTTTTAATGCAACGACGAACCAACAAAAAACGTCCAGGGACTCACATTGCACGAGGGTCTAAGGAAAAAAATGTTACCCTGCGAAAAATCTGGTTTGACAATGAAGTTTCGCGGTAAACTTTTCCCTATTCCACTTCGCTTGGTAATCCTTGCGCGATTGTTGTTAGGAGGCAAATGGATTGTATAGATCCATGTTGCTGTGATGATATTGTTGATTTTTCGAACTCATGTAGATTGTTCGTCTAGGCCGAATCAGCCCATAATATTCAATTCCAGGCGACTCATTCGGACAATGATGAAAATGAATCCTTTTAGACCGACATTCATTTCATTTTTCAATTCGAGGTTTCAATCGAGTTGTACTTGTTTTTTTTTTGTATTCAATGAATTGATGAGGGTTGTGTTTAAATAAATAAATGAATCTAAATTTCTTGAATATTTTGATTTGACGTTTTCAAAAAACATCTATAAAGCCGCCCCTAATCGTCAAACTTATTAAGACAAAATGATCTATATACATAACATACACAGGGTCGTATGTGGCACAACTAAATAGCTTCAATCGTAGAGTGGACGCTCGTAATTACTTCTTTACATTCAAACCGAAGCAGTTCTTTGATAATTTCCTTCAAACGAAACGATTGTTTCTGAAAAGAAGAGCAGCGTTTATCAAAAAGGAGAATTATTAGATAGATGGATGCATGCATTCAGAAAAATGTCTAAAATTTCTTTTAATCTGACTAAATAGAATTGTAGCTATGAGTTAGATGAATGGGCCCTAACCATGGACCTAACCAACTACGTATGATTTGGTTTGCTGTTTGGGCCGTAAACGGTGCAGAATCCAAAATGTTTGATCACGGCACTCTAGTTTTACTGTCTAGCTATAGGATGACAATCTAGCACATAAACGCAAAAATACATATTGAGAATTTTTCTCCCCAATACCACAAGGATTACCCTTACCTGAAAAACTCCTGAAACGCACAAACACTGGGGATTTCTCGAACTAGGTATCAAAATAAAGGTCTTAAAGTTCGGCGCAATATTTAGAATTTAGGGTACTGTAGTATTTCACACACTCAACACCATTAACAAGGGTAAAATGAACGATTTTTGGCAAATTCTACAGTCACCAAAATCAGAGCTTTTTCCGAGTCTTACACAGCACTCAATGGGCTTGTCGTATTCCGGCATCGCAATGATAAAGTGCGGAAATTCTTCTATATATGTAAGCTCGCAGTAAGGACATTCTGAGGGTAAACGTACGAAATAATATTTTGCATCATGATGTCTCGGCTCTTTTAGCATATTAGGTATTCGGTGGTGGTTTCCACGGATGGAAAGTGTCTACCTTTTTTTAAAAAGCAGAAGTTAGTGGTCAAGGGATTTGTTAGATGCCACAGTTTTATTTCCCTTTGAAAAGTAAATAATTTAGCTTTTTATATAATGACCAATATTCCGCGAAGTGCAGAATTCTGTTAGGTTTGCTGTTGAAAGTGTCCGTTCTTACACGAACAAAGCAGTATTTGCGGGAAGTTTTCTTCTAATTTTATTTTCTCGAAAAACGCTTTAGAAAGCTCTGAAGGGCAACGGCCGGAATGGGAAGATCAACACACCAAATTGACTTGGTCGACCCTGTCTTCCGAGCTAGTCTCCTCCTGGGAGCGATTTGCTTCATATAAAGATTGAGTCAATACAGTCAGCCCATCTCCGTTGGGATATTTGACTGGTACTCAAAATGGGAGACAGGCTTTTTCAAAATTGTTGAGCAAACGCTGGTTTCCCATAAATATTACCATACTTATTCCCATATGATATCAATAGTAAACATACCTTTCTGTTCTGCCCATATATATCCCTTTTTTTAATTGGGAGCTGTGTCAAATATAAACAAACCAATGTTTTGTCAATGCAATTGTTTAATCAACCATTTACTATCCCTGATGATATATAGTATGACCATTCTCACATGACTAAACTGCAGTGTGTTCGCAACAAAATTATGACGTGCAAGACCCATATTTAATCATCCCAACTTGACAGCCAGATGCTTTTTCCTGGCACGACTAATCGTTTCGATTAAAAAAGAGAGTTTCATAGGTTTTAGTTGTCTATGTTGACCATGACAATGAAATGAAACCGATTCGATACTGATGACAAGGGAACTTGTCAACACAAATAACTTCTGAATTGGTTACAAATAAATAATTTACAAATAATTGAAAATCATGGTGGGAAGCGTGTGGTTGATTCCAGTATTCAAAGGATTGGGTATTCAGCAACAAAGATGACTCATTGCTGTACACGCATCAATCAGTGCTGAATCCGTAAAAATAGCAGTTAGATACCCATTTTGGATATTGAACGCTCAGATAAGTCCTTGAAAATGACCTCAGGCACCCAGTCCACTAAAGTTTGTAAAAACTACTTTTGACCAATCCTAATGATATTCGGATTGAATATGTTCATTTTCTTTGATTTTCTAACTTGGTTGAGTAATAGTCTTACATTTTGGCTAGTGACTTCAGCGTCCATTCACGTTGTGAAGAGTGCAGACTTAACGGTAGCAGGTACTGAAGATGTCAAATCGGGCAAATGTGTTTGTAAAAGCCCCTATTATCGACAGGAAGCGACCGAGGATCGTTCTGCAATATATCTTTAATTTCTGTCATTCGGCTCATAAAATAATTTGTAAGGGCAGTACGATTTCACCTAAACATTTGGTTGCTCAAATTGTACAACCGAGCAACAGAAATTTGGAAGTAGAATTTGGAAATCATGCAGTTCCTTGCGCCTATCGCGCTCCAAACAAAGTCTTTTTAGAATCAATGTCGTTGAGCTTACGAATTTGTGCTCGCTTCCGAACTACTTTAGTATCTGAAATTACTTTATGTAAATTCTCAAAAAAGATATCCTTGCTCAAGCTCTTTTCACAATCTCCAACTTCAAAAAAGTGAACAGTTGCATAGGCGATGGGTACTCCACAATGAAAAATTAGAAGATTGTTTGGCAATTGTTAACCACTGAAGCTTGGTCTTCTCCGAGCAAAAAAAAACTAACAAAATCCCACCCGCTCCACGAATCTTCACCACGTGAACTGCACAATCTATCAATTACGTTGTCTACGTCGCACACCGTTTCTCCACGTCTCGTCTCACACAGCGCCAACGATAGATAGCTAAAAACTACCCATACTTCACAAATATCTTTTGGGCTTGTTTTGACGAAAAAATTTAAGATTTCGGTTAACAAACAATTTCCCAAAGCGGCATTTCAGTGAGCCAACCCATGTCCAACATCATCCGGGCGGAAAGAGCTTCGCCTCTAACAGCCAAGCACGGCTTAGATACTTTTGCTCGCCGAAAGTATCTTCGTATGCGTGCGTGTGAAAAGATTTTTTGGTTGTGCGCCATGCGCGCAATTCGCTTCTCACATATGTGTAGGGTAATAGTGCAGATACGTGTGGTTCAGTTGCTTCACTACCATACAATTCGGACGGAATTCATCTATTGCTGTACGAAATAAACCAAGCACTAGAAGAACGAGCTGAGAGATACATAGCTCGTTGGATTTCACCTATTTGGACACGCTACACACTCGTAGATACTTTGATCCGTGATAGATACAGCGACCAGGGTTTTATATGTGGTATGTCGAAGTACGTAAATGAACATGGATGTGCTCTCTCGCTATTTAATCGTGCTGAGCTGAAATGTTTGGACGAGGCGCAGGAAATGCCTTGCCACCACTAATGTAGCCCGAGCGCGATCCTGGCTCAAGGATCAGGCAGGAGCCAGGGCTGGAAGCAGCGCTTAGCGGAGTTTGTGGCAGGTTGTGCGCGAGGAGCGCGGCTGTTGGCAAGGGTTTTGGCTCCTGGAAATGGGGTAGGAACTTGAGCAGTAGCAGCAGGCAGTGAGGTAGGGATGAGGGGGCAACAGGGTGGCGAAGTCGGAAGACATTGGCATGCGAATTGCGAGCCCAGGTTGCAGCAAACACCGCGCCGTAGGTTTCGCATGGCCTAGACGCCTCGCTCAGAGCTGGCTGCACTATTTGTGTTTCCAAGTGGTAAACACTACCGGCCAAAGAGTGTGCGTTAGCGGCTCGCCGTCTTGTGTGGCTGTGAACAGGGGAATGGCTGGTGAGAGAATTCGGGAATATGGCTGTCGCATTACTGTGGATGATGCCTGAGCGAGTGTTGTGTTTGGCACATTGGTTTAGTGTTAAAAGTTCCAAGAGAGAGCGACGTGCTCCGGCTGTTCGCGGCACCCGTAATTCTTAATAACTATTTAAATAAATCGCCAAAATTGCAATAATTTACTATCGTCAAAACCATCTGCGCATATTACAAGGCTCTTGCGTCCGTTGCAAGTCGGTTTATTTAGTTGTTATCCGCGTGGATCCTTTTCTTGGCTAAACTTTCAAGGCGTTCCGGTTCGCAAAATCTCCGCCAGTCTCGCATTTAGGCTCGTCCCAACCCCAAGTTCTGGTCATTGATTGCAACTTTTTGGAAATAGATTTTTTCAAAAATTTACACGTTCATTGCCGGAAATTTGCGCGTGAGTGTCACAAAATAACATTTCATCCCAATTTCAGTCGAAAAGATGAAAAGCTAGCAAGAGCTTTCTCTGGGCTATCTCTATCTCTTTCTGCGCGCTGATATAAGGACCATCACGACGATATCGCACTTTTCTGAATTTTCCAAATTTTGACAAATTCCGGAGAATAGGATCTCGAAGCGGTCGATTGCGAAAAACTGTTCTCGTTGCGACAAAGTAAGCGATGGTCATGTTCTTTTTGCCTTTCGCTAATTATTGCCTGTTTTTTCAGTAGATTAGAATCGCTGCCCCCACCCTTCGGCGCCGGCAAATCGTGTGTTCTTACTACCGCCGATCATATTCAACCAATTCCGTTCTAAACAATGTGTTAATAGCGTCCGACAAAGGAATAATCCAATAATCAAATATATATATTTTTGTTTTTCATAAATGCATCGCTACAGTGGATAATTCTAATTTCCAACACCGGAATCCTAAATTCAAAATTGGCTTAAACCCTAAAAAATTCTCAACTGCCGCGTTCCTCGATGGGATAGGATTAAAACAAAAGTAATCATAAAATATAAGTGTGTTCGAGACGAATTTGGCGAGAATCGATTAAATGTTGTTGAAAAGGTCGGAATAGTGAAGTTGTTTGCTCGGCGATTCGTTGTAAAACCAATCCAAAATCAAGTCGTTTGGAATTAAATCCGAATTTACAACACCCCTCCCCCGAAACATAAAATAAAAAAGTGCGTTTCGGCATCTTAACTGGCATAGTCCGGAGAAATTTGATGATTTCGGGAATAACTTCTGGCTGGAATTCGTCAGCTATGCAAACCTAAAACCCCAAAAAATACCGGCGAGTATTCCTAGTGCGTTCTCCTTAATATTAAATATCTTAAAAAAGTGGTTGCTACTTATTTTGTTAATTGTTAAAATTGTGCGATTGATTTGTTGTTCATTTTTGCCTTCTGAAGAGCGTCGTCGCCTAAGAATAAGAAAAATATTTTAAAATATTTAGAGTATAACAGAAGAAACCTTGCGCGCGGCTAAAAATTCATTCAAGTCCACAAAAGTGATCGATTGAAATTCGACGAAGTCCTGGTTTCTTTATTCTTTCTTCGTTTTTATTTTATCCTGTTCTTGGAAATCGGACAACGCACTGAATCATTGATTGAATCAAAAGTAAATACAATGTCATCAGAATTGGATCAATTTGCCGAGCTGGAGCTCTCGAAGGAGGATCGTGAACAAATATTTGACCCTCCTTCAGATCGACCACAGGACACTGCTGCTTCGACATCAAGGTGAATTCAAATTTTACAATGTGCTTGATCTTAAGAAAATTTGTGCGTTTATTTTACGTTTTCAAAGTTACCGCTCTAGGGATACATCAAGTATGCATTAATCAATTTGTGGTTGTGGTGTAGTTTCAACGAAATCCAATGCAGTGGAAAATCATATTAAGGCTTAGGGTATTTTTTTCTGTGCTTGGAATTTTCGGGGCAAATAGTTGTTGCTGTAGTTTTTAACCGTGTGCCTCCGTTTCTTTTCCAGTGTCTTTTGCCAAAGTCCAATGCCTTAATGCTTTTATACATCGCAATTCAACATCGTTGTTAAGTTTTTCAGCGTCAACGGAGACAATGTAGGATTCGATCCTCTCTGAATCGATTTTTTTTTTAAGTCTTCACGAAATTCATAGCTTTCTGCAGATCTTAACAATTTTGATAACCCAGGCATGGCAAGTGCCATGCTAATTTTCTTGGCTTCATTTATGTCATACATTATCTGGGTATAATGTGTCTTATTGACATTGATTGTAAATGCCGAACGCTTGGCTCATGTTTAACCAATATTTTACTGAACGCAAAACTAGCGTTAACGCCGAAGGAACTGTTCTCCGTGGTCCACTCGAAGACAGCCCTGTAACAATCGTTCTTCAAAACATTCGAAGTTAAACATTATAAAGGTGGTGGAGCATCCAAACGTTCAATGATTACCGCAATCGGCAAGCTGCAAGTGAACTTTCGCCACTTTGTATTGAAATATTTGAATGTATAAGGTATGGATAGTCCTCATCAGTTTATTGTTGTATTGATTTTTCAGCATCAGTATTGATTTTTTCGCTGAAAAATTATCGAGCTCGTTGAAGTCTATAGAATCCAAGTACTAAATAGCTTAGCGGATGGAACAACTTTTTCTACAGTAAACCTAGGTCTTGTTTTAAGTTTTAATTTAAAAAGTGAGAAATGAGGGCTTTAGCTGAACACAGACCCTTTACTTGGAAAAAAATTGAGTTATCAAAGGCGGCACTTTAATATATTTATGAAAGGCCGCGGTCTTTCTACCGAAATTGATGGAGACGTCATAGACGAGAGGTTAAGGCCCATGAGCGACTGTAAGCGTCAAAGACGATCACGACCTGTCTGACGAGTCATGTGCCGGTGCATCACAAATAGATATCCTTTTGTGGAACTAAATAGTCCTTGTGCCCGTTCTTAAAAATCCCAAATCCACCCAAAGTTTGAAAGAGACAATTTGTAGCCATAGTCATTATACTGCCAAAACGGACTTCATATCGTTAAAAAGTACGATTGATGCTCCTTCCTCAATTAGCCACCAATTGATACAACTATCTTTTTGAATTGAAAATATCGCATCCACTGGCTTAATGAAACCAAGTAGCAACAACAAATAACAGTGGAAAAATACCTTACTGTTGATACACCAAAGTTGATGCTCACCTATGCTTCACACATCAATGGATCCCGAAACCACTACAAACATCATGCTATTCACGTTTGTAGAAGTCTTTTTTGTCAATAGTTCAGAAAGCAGAATATAATATATCCTTTCAAGCACGCCCAAGGCATTTTTGGGGTCGCTTGATTCGAGTCCAGACTTCGCTTTCATATTTTGTCAATAGCTCAGTGGAAACCTAAAGCGTTGATAATACCCAATGTGATTTTCTACCGATTTCAGCACTCTTCGACTTCAACTTTCGACGGTCTGGGCATAACTCATATGCAGAACGTAATCTTTTGAGTAAAAAATTCGGCGTCCTGCTGTCCAATGTAGAATACGAAAACTGAAGACTACGTCTTGCCGATCTTGTGCAGGTAAGGCTGAGAAGTCCATCTGACTTTGCGACCGAGCTATTGCGCTAGCATACTTAAATTAGACTGAGTAATGGTCTCGGATCGCTTATGAGCTATGCACTTCATCTGCAGATTAGCAGACGCTCATAGGATTTTTGTCACTCGTCAAGAGTGTGAATCTTTTATCGCTGATGACTGCTTACCCGTCCAGTATCGTGCCTTCCTTGATAGACTCTTTTATATTCTCTGGTTTCTTCTTCTACGTCTAGCGTCCAGATGTATATAGATACAAACCATCATATCGTACATTATCAGCATTACTTGCTTCTCTACACAAGCAAGAAATTTTGACTTTCATTTAATTCTCTCTGCAAATCGATTTGTTCCTAAGGATAAACCTCTTAGAAAGGTGATTCTAGATGAACATATGTCAATTTTTGTCTGCTATTTGCCCATTGAGCTGCAATACCACATATATAAAACTATCCAGAATCGTCAACTAATTATGAGCCGCCGTTTTTGAAATCATTCCCTCATTTTTCCACCCATGGACGGCTCGCCAAAAAAAAACCTTCATTGGCCTCCGGTAGAATTTTACCTACAATTGCTTCATTACTCCCACTGTGGTCTCCCCTTTCTTCAAAGAACAAGGTTGGGAAAAACATGACTCCAATATTATTTAGTTCAGAATATTCGGTCACATTGGACTACTATACCTCTGGCAGTTGCAAAGCTACAAAAATAAAACAGCAACTTTTGACAAAAAATTTCAAATGCGTCAGCTTTCGAAAACAAAAACACATATTTGGTTTGCGAAAATGCCTTCTTGCAGATAACATATAAATAAAACTTAGCTGTTCAGCTGTAATCCAAAAAGTCGTCGTCATGCTTTCCCTAGCGCTGTAGGAATAAAGCGGGATCAGAAATCTGTGGGATAAGAAAAAACTGTCAAAATATCGATCTAACCATCAGTCGCTTCAATTATAATTCACGTTATTCAGCGTCTGCTAAGATACACTATGCAGTTTTCCTAATCCTTAACCCACATTACAGCCTGTTTATTAAGCGACTTCAATTCTTTATTCAGCATAACTTGCAAGAGTCTTCGGGCGTACATCTTAATATGAAACTCGTCATAATCAACAGGACAAGCATAAATGCTGACACAAGAGCTGGACAATTGCTCATCTAGTCAAAACCGGACAAGTTTGAGGACTTAGAAAATTTAGTAGAGCACGCAAAAAGCTGCGCATAAAAACACGCCATGTCTGTGGGGTTCGACCAAGGATACAATACCCTTGTTCCCTTACTAAGTCAATTATAATCACAATACTTTGTAACGAAGGATCCCCATCAAATCAGAAACATTACATTTCTTTTGAACATTTTCTAGTGTAAAAGAATCATCCAGTAGATTTTTGATTTTCTATAATTTTTAATTATTCTAGACGAAAGATGTCAATGTTATAATTTCGTTAGTTTCCATTGTATATTATGGTTTTTCAAGCAGTCATCAACACCATTGATGCAATCACCCGTATGTCTATTCTTGGATTAAGATGGGATCCAGACACTTTGGATATATAACGTTCAATACTCCGAGTCCAAAAAGCACATTTTCCAATTTCGTATACTTGGTATACTTGGTTTACTTGGAAGCTAACACCTGTCCACATTGATCGAGTCCTGCTTTCCTTACTGTGGTTGTCCGTCCGCTCAACCCCTCCTGTAGCGCAAAACTTACCTACAAAATTGCCTATAGGAGCAGATCTCTACCGGAAAAAGGATTGATCCTTTTTTGGAGACTTGCAAAGGATTGAATGTTAGAATATTGGTATATTGGTTTCACAACTGCACGCTAGACAACAGAAGGATAGATCTTCGTTTACACATACAGTTCAGTCTTGCTGAAAAAAGTGCTACGGTATGCAAGCGCCATATGAGAGGGAAGCACGACATGTGTTGATAAGTAGCTCAGATTTGGGTGCCTGAAGTTTGCACCGTTGCAAACGCAATACTGCCAACATTTTTAACTATTGAACCTAGTAGAATACTCTAAAATTCAAAAATGAAAAACAAAAAATTATGCAAAACACCTTAAAAAAGTGAAAAAATTGAAGACCATTGCATTCGCAACGATGCAAACTTCAAACACCTTTAGATTTGGGTTGACAAACAGCAGTGTACCAAGATAGAGCTTTTCGCGGGCTAATTAGCCCGTCCTTCGAGTACCCGAGAATGTTGAAAAACCATTAGAGGTTTATTGCATCCAAGTTCCTATTGCACCTTAAACACTTCAAGCAGAATAATGTCCTTAAAATTCAAAAGTCTGCTTCGACTTCAGACACTTCGGACCTGTTAATGTTATGTGCTATTCCCAGGTTGGTAACGTTCCACAGCATGCTTCGCTAATCGCTTCCAACCAAGCTAATCGTCTTGAGACTTCCTCCGACAGTGCGTTGCCCCGAGAGAACCCGAGTAGGACGTTCAAAACGTTTTCTTGTCGTAGAAGTCGAGCAGAAACTTCGATTTCTGAAAACCTGGAAGTATTTTCCAGAGCCTATTACATTCTGTCACTTTAGTTTGCCCTCAACATTCAGGAGCGATGAGTGCTGAGGAAGCTATCTGCCTCCCTCATTGATTCATTACCCTTGATTGAAGCGCTCCCCGGTATCCAGTATATGCGGACTCATGTGTCCTGTAGCACTACTTACCCAGCAAATCGAGTGCGTTACAAAAGTCTATTACTGATCTCGATGTGATCACCAATGCTTCTAGAGCCTTTGGCTTCGTGGCTTTGAAAAAGGGTGGCTAGTTTTGCCATTGTATCCCCTTGGCAAGGCTTCATATTTGAATTCATTTCGTACTGTATGTACTTTGCATCAACTTGATCAAATTTAACTCAACTAGTACCAGCATGACTAAAATTTTGAAGCATTGAGTAACGTTTCTTCGATAGAAATGATTCTGTACGGAGACAAATAGGTACTTTCCTGTGAGAAACTTATCAATCTGTCCCCCAAACTGTTGGGGCATTTAAATCGACAGCAATCTGACCACTGATTAGAGTTTTAAGTTCCCTATTCTCTTAGAAATGGTGAGCAAAAACTTCGAGCCATCGCGACTATTCCCTCTCCACTCGTTTGAGAAAAGGGATAAATCTCAGATGTTTATGGAATAGAAAAATAAAACGATTGGTAAAACTCGGAACAACTTAACCAGAGAAACCTCCATTACCACATTAATGCTTGGCAATCGACTATATCTTCATTCAATTGAAAATTAACCATGGAAGATTGGTTTTTGAATTTTATATGTTTACCTTTATTTCGAAATCTATTGAATCGCTAAACGAGATCGCACCATGGCGGCGGAAAGCCGGCAGCGAACAAAAGGCAAGCGCTGAAACGAAAAGGAAGCTTTTATCTCTATTAACCAATTCGGAAAGTTATCATTGAAGTTCCCCTTATTGTAAATTATAGTTTACAAGGCAAGGACATTAGATATAACTCTTCACAAAGATCTCACAAACAACACATGCAAAGTGTCTGTAAAATCATAAATGCAAGCCCCACCTATACCTAATTTTTCCCAACCGCAAAAAAAAATTAAAACACGCGCAACAAGATATCATAGTGCGCCAAATATTAACGACTTCTGAACAGCACCAGTTAAAACCTGCAGGAGGAAATTATTTAGATCAGGAACAGGTCTGTTCCATCATGACTGTCAGTCATGTATGACAGATCCTTCCATGTATGATCAAGTGCGAAGATACAATTAAATTTTCTACGGTCGTACCAGATTTGAATATTTTACAATAAAACTTCGTGCCGAAAACACGAAGATAATACTAGATAATAGGCTAGTATTCATATAATATTCGATAGATTAGTTGCGATTATCCTACCCTCTGAACGTTGACTTCGATTTTCATCTCTTCAGAGTGAATGAATTTAGTTGCCTATACGCAGGGATCCCTGCTGGGCTCCAGATTAAATTCTTTTTTCCCTTACCCTGAACAATATATCGTACCTAACTTCTACATCTCCGTTTTTGTTTGACTCACAATTTTATGATTATTTTATATGTTTTGCTATATTTTCACTGTTCTACTTTATTCTGCTTTATTCTCTTTACTGCTACAAATAGGAAGTTCAACCTTAAAAATTACCCCCGCACTGATAGGTAAAATTAAAATGAACAAATGCTAATAGCAACCACAAAGTTTTAACAACGCCCAATCTTAAAATTAAATGGGCAAGGAGTTTTTTTTTCGGAACTTCCCGAACAAGTTTTGTTGCAGAGTTCAAACTAGAGTTTTGTAGAAACTATCGCGTGTATGTATTGAATGGTTCATGCATCACTTACAATTTTATCGAACTTCGGTCTTATTTTCAGCTTCTCTGCATTCCTGGGCAAGATTACGCTTGAAGCTTTTTCCTTTTATTTCGTGGATTTCCCTAAATCGCCCATAAGATTCTGCTTCACTTTCTCCGATTTTTCTCTTATCACTACACACAATTTATTGGTAAAAATCGGTCCAATAAAGCAGGATTCGTTTAGGAATGATACTGTCAGGCATTACACTTGCCCCAGGACTATAGTCGCCGATATTTCCGAGCCAACGTCCTAAATGTTAGCACTGGTTATGAATTTCACTTCACTTCACTTGACGAATTTGGCAACGGTCAAAACAAGTGCCTTGAAAGGCTTTTCTGGATTTATTGGCTCAGTACTTGTAGATTGCCTGATTTTGAGTTTTGCGCTTGATTTCGAATTTTCTTTGGATTTCGTTTCATTATTACCAACAAATAGACAAATTTGAGGAAACCAGTTTACGCAGAACCAACTTACATGTTTATACCGCATTGTAAGAATTGAATCAGTACCAACTTTGAAGTAGTAAGTAATGCTCAAAGTACTGCTGCATTACACACGTAGCAGTGAAACTGTAATAAGGTTCAAGATGATTAATTCTTAAATTACTAGAGGATTTAAATGGGTTCGTATTATAGAAGAGCTAATACTTCTTTTACAAGATGTAAAAAAATCTTCGAGTCATTCTATTTAATAGGGAAAGCACTGTCATGCTTATGAGCATTATGAGCTCTGGGCTCGGCCTCCTCATAGGTCTCCTCCAACGCATATCCACGCATAGCATCCCCAATTGGAAAATCTGAATCGGAATCTACTATATCCGTCAACGAGCCAGATCAGCGCTTTCTTAGTTTTTTGTCATCCCTCAGCCTTGCCTGGAAACCTTACAAGGTATCCGCTTCCTACTCATTCGCTGCATATTAACAGCCCATTGCAGCTTCCGCGGTTTGACAATGTCGGAGACCTTTGGCTCGTCAAAAAGTTCAAATCACTACTTCTGTTCGCTGGTTTTTTCGACACATCGTTGCTCCGCAAACTCGTCAATTTCCATATGGAGTAACAGATAGACCATGAAGTAAATCCACAGCTATTATGAAGATAGACAGTTTTTAAACTGATTTTCAGACGAGTTAATAAAGAGTCGCAATTCTTGTGACTCTTAATGAAAACCCAATACTTGTAGAAGGATGTCATAGATTTTAAAATAAACTAAATCGCCATCTATAGAGATGAAACTCAAGAAATCTCCCTGCCCGTTAAAAATATGATATTGTGACATTCGTATTTAACCAATTAAATTGTGTTGATGTAGGTCGCTGAGGTTGATCCTTCGACTTAGGACTCAGGCATAGCATAAAATTTCGAGTCTTGAACCACGAATAGGATGATTAGAACCAGCTTGCACAAAAAATTCAAGTCCTGGTAATAAGCTAGTGATACACGAAGATCACACAGGCCTGAGTTTCTGGTGAGCGTTTCCGTCATCTGCCATTTAATCGCTGTTGGTTTGCTCTACACGGGCGTTTAGCCCCTTAATTACTTCAAGCAAGAAGTCCTCGTGCTGACGGCATGTTCGGTTGTTTATTTTTGGTCATACCAAGAGGGTTATAATCAAACAAAAACAGTAATTGTCATAAAAGTTTGGTTTCGAGATGTATTCCTGGCCGTAGGGGTGACAAATAATAAGGATCTGATAAGCAATTAAACAAAGACATGATCACATCCTGTGGAGATTTTATGGTAACCTCACATCCAATGTTGCGAACAAGTTTCACAACTCCATGGCATTTTGTACCCAAAACAACATTGACTTTTCTGTAAAACCATAATTTTTAATCGTCAAAAAATGATATACTATTCAAACTACATTTTACCATATACTTCTTTTACGCCACTCTATTTATAAAAGGAAACAAAAATGTTCGTTACATATAACAATATATAAAAACTTACCATGAGAACAACTTTAAAATATAAACAATCGCTACACCACACTTTTTCTTACTGAACTCCATGGAGTATCAACGGGAGCCCAGGCGATTGCATTGGTGTCAAAAAGACACCTTCAATCACTTACATTCCGTCTCTTCTTCCGATTCGAACAGAATTTGCAGCATTCTGTCATTGCCATCCTTCCAACTGTACAACATTTTCAAATTGTTCAAAAAGCATTCAATTTAACGAAAGACGCGTGAATGTAAGCTTGAGTTGCGCTGACTATGGTGGTCTGACTCGAGACTTCCTCTCACTCGTTTTCTGCGCCTGTTTGAGGTTATACCAGTCCATCTCTACCAAAAATCGTCGTTAAACTAGTGCTTCTGCATACTAAGTGTATAACCTCAAACATTTTGCTTGAAGGCATTCTAGCACCTATTGTAACTGTAAAATATGCTGATTCAGGTGAGCAACCTGGAACGCTGCCTGGCAGCTGGCGAATTGCTAGTGCTGAGGATCTCAACGTGCCAACATCTCATAAATTCCTCACAGCAACGTTTCAGCTTCATTGGTCCTTTCACCATTCATAACTTACTTGGGTATTCGCAGCGCACTTGACCGTTTCGTCTCCTGGACATCATCTGCCTCCAAAGATACTCAGCTAGCAGCCATCCCGTCGGCTGACTCGTCTCGTTAGATCTTTAGCGTGTTTCGGGTCATTAGAAAATCCGCGCCGATGATTAAATGGTGATTACGCGTCGCTCGCAGTGCGTTGGCGAGAAATTCGTTTAAGAAACATTTTGTTAGCGCGGCATCTTCTTTTTTTGGGCCGGAACGGGCCGTTGCCCATCTTGGTCATGAATGGAATCCGCAGAACGCCAATTCTCGCCTGTTGCGCTGTTGGATTTGAGTTCAGTTTCCTTCTCGGCGGCCGCCAATTCTTCGACCTTCCTGCATGCGATCCGCGCTGAAACGCGAAATAGATTAAATATTGTTTTCGCAATGAGCGACTCATCCGAGTGGCCGCACTATTTTGGAAATAAAATCATGCCAAACACCGATGAGTCAGCGACTTAAATTTTTCTGTGACGACGGCAACAGCGTTGACAGCGACAACATATTCCAACAAAAATGTGTACGCGCTGGCGTTGGCTTGCCAAAATCGATTTGGCTCGTGATCTTGAAATGGCCCAGTCTAGACTATAATATTTTGGTGGTGAGCTCTGCCGACGCACTCGCTTCGCCTGCGTCTCTGTCGTCACGACTGTTTGCGCAGCCCCACAAAAAGAGTTCCGATTTCAGGTCGCACTCCCGTTTACGGCACTGCCAGCAGCACGACCATACTAGCGCGTACCGCGTCGTGTCCGTACACCGTGTGTGCACATACCGTAATTACAGTGCGTCCAAGTGTGCAATGAGTCCGATCGCAACAACGATGGGACCGCTGTGAACGTGTGTTGGCGCCGATCGCTTGGGTGCTGCTGAGAGATCCGCCGAGAGCGAACGTGCTGGTGTGTAGTTGAGAAGTGCAACAGCTCTTGTTGCGGTACTTTCGCGATATTCGCATGCCATGGCCAACCGTACAATAAGACTTGGATCGACCCAAGCGCTAGTGAGGCGACTGAGTGTGATTCTGACGATGACACGATAAAGTGGAGTGAGTGGTGGCCACGCCAATCATTTTCACTTGGAACTGCTCTGGCCGAACAGGCGAAACAATTTGTTTTTGCCACTCGAGAGGCATCCATTACGTCAAGGAGTGCTAGCGTCGCTGCTATTTTGACATGAAAATGGCTATCGCGACATTGTTTGCATAATTGCGCCCGCCGTTCGTCCCTGCGACCGATTTACAACACAAAAACGCCTTAAGTCCTGTTAATTTCGCCGATGATAATGATTGAGGACTGCTGACCTTGGAAGAGAATCAAGATTGGAAATCTTTAATTGGTCAATTTGGTTCCGTAAAGTATTTCAATGATCACAATGACGCTGTGTCCGGCTTCCAGTTCCTCTTTACCGCAAACTGCAACGACTTCGTTGAAGAATGCGTTTCAATGGAATCAACTTCATAGTATTCAAATTACGAACCTCATTCACTCATGCCGAAAACTCTAATCGGGCCGCCGAGATCAGTAGTTGATCTAGTCCAATCAAAATTAGTCCCGTTATGACCCAAGAAGTGGCAGACATAACGTCATAATTGTGCCCACCTTTATATTAGCATGATTGATCCTCGCCGCTTCTTTAATCGTGATGGGTAATTTCTAGCTTTTACTCTGAATCGGCGCTGCATAAACATAAAAATAAGGATTGCAATGGTTACAAAAAGCCAGCGTCAATAAATTATCCATAGCCAGGCAGAGCCCCATTCAAAAAAAATATTTCAGGTAATGCTACTGATAATAATAATAATAATAACAATAATAATAACAATACGCCATTGTTTCCACTATACAATACTTCGTTGTCAAGCCAATAAAGTGTTGTCTACTTATATATCAGATGTCGGCGATTGTGCCTGAAAAATGATTTTAGGGCGCCGACTTGGAATGCTCTCTTCAGAATTATCTTCAGCTCACCCTGAAGAGTAAATGGCAAAGTAAGTTTCAGTTTGTTTGTGGCCAACACACTTTGTCTACTTGCAATCCTTAGCGCCTTTGTCAATACTTTTTTTTGCCATTTCCATCAGAATAAATCTTCGTCGATAAGTAAACCCATCAGAATCTATCTTTGTACCATCAACTTCAGCTTTCCATGACCAAATTCTCATCCAAATTCTCTTCCAAATTCTCTTCCAAATAAAACGCCGAATGAAACTGTTTCTAGATTTTATTCGGCTATTTCCTTAAGCGTAACTACGCAAGCTTCAATACCTTTCAAAAAACGCTGAGCGAGTATATTCCCTCTATTAAATAATTGTAACTTATATTCCTTTCAAATCGAGAATTAGTTTTATTAAGGCGACGAAATTACTGTGGTACGTTTTTGGTCAAAATACATTCTTTCAGATTGAAATGATTAACCAACGCATTGAACGTTGCTGGTTATAGGAGTTAATTTTCTTTTCTGAGGAAGAATTGAATCGAGGACCTGGCAAATTGTGTGGCATGCATCAGAACAAGCGTCAATTAGGCGAAGCAATATCTGGGGCATAACGTGTTCAGGCTAAAATAATCCATTTTAGCGTCTCCAGTTTTTATTGCGACATTTGCGACATGGGTCCGACATGCAGAATCTTTCGCCGGGTTTTACCAGCTCATAGGACACAACCTTCTGTTGATCCCTTTCTATACACAGCATGACTTTCGAACCATGAACGTTTGGGTTTTGATAGCGATTGACAGACCAAACCCTACTTTTTTTTCTTTTGTGAAATGTGATGGAATGTCTTTTACTATCTCCAGTCACAATCCGAGAAGGAGTTCTTGTTATCTCTGAATCCGTTGCTTGCAAGTAAGAAATCTCGTTCCAAAGGCGATGTGTCATCCTACGAATACTTATGTCATCACCAGTGATTCCGCAAGCTGCTTTTATGTTCTACTCACATTTTCATTGAGTACTGCCTCAAATTCTTGTATTCACTTTGTTTGTTGTCCGGAGCAAAGCTTGTAATGTAAAATAATGATTTCTTCAGCGCAGAAATCATTATTTTTGAAACGCTGAAACCATTCCATGCATTATATAGAGAACTGGGGCCTTACAGACCGAACGAGTTTGAGCTTCCAAAAATAAAACAATTAAATAATTGATTTATGCAGCGACATGACAATGCCGCTAAACGACACATAGAGACGATACGAAATGCCTCATTTTGTCTTCAAATTCCTAAAGACTCTATCCCAAAGGATGTAAATGCTAAAGTTTCCATCAATGTAGAATTCCGAACTCAAAGACTGAACTTAAACTTTTGTAAGACGTTTCGTTACATCTTAGCTAGAGCCTTTTTCCCACACCAGACGAGTGGCAATGTAGAAGTCATTCGGAACAGGATTTTCGAAATCCTAACTGGAACCACAGTATGGCCCAATACAACTATGACCCCTATTGTTCGGTCTGCGACAACAAAGGGTAACCTTTCCGATTTAGAACAGAGTTGAAAATGTTCAATATCTGCACTCAATACTTTCATCATTCAGTGAATCCACTAGGTCGATACGATTCGAAAAGAAAGATGCTTTTTTGCTGTGTTTCGGGGCGTCTGAGCTATTCGACTTCGTCGAAAGCATTGCATAGAAGCTACAGGATGATAAGTCATTAGCTAAAGGCAACAAAATATGCGTATGTTCTTCACTTTCGAAGAAAGTATTGTCTTGTAGTTGGTATCGTTTGTCACGCACCTGGCTTTTTTGTCAAGAGGCAACTTCTGAGATACCTGAACCTGTACGCAACAAATTGAATACTTCAAAATAAAGGGTATTTTCTTTCAGTGTGTTCAACTGTGCAAACTATATTGAGAAAATCAAGAAAGATTCAGCAGTCGTCTATGTTTCAGCAGTCGTCTATGTTTCAGCCTTTGTTCTGGAGTCCTGTTATAGGTTGCTTATTGGCTCGTCCAAAGTACAGAATAACTGTCCCACAGTTAACTTACCCATAAATTTTAAGAAAAAAAAAAATGTGGTAACATCCGAATTTGTATATACGTTTCGGATCCTGTCCAATTACTTTGCATCCTTTATTTATTCATACCTTTTCTTTTCTTCATTGTAAAGGGTTCGTGAAATCGATAAAGGCACCATAGGCGTGCAACATAAATGGCAATCAGGCATTAATTGGGATCATCGTATCATCGTCTTTTCCACAGCCAATGAAAAAAATCTTATGATTTTCACAATCATATTCTCTGGTCCTTTCGCTTATACATAACGACAACACATGCCCAGTATGTGGTGTACTCCCCATATGCATATCTCATTCCAAAAATCGACGACGCTCGTCCACAGTAATGTGCTGAGAAGATTTTTACGTTTGTCATTTAACAAATCATTGGACCCTGAATTCAGGTCACACAAAATTCCAGTTTTCCATCACTCCATCCTTTTCACATCAATAGAATAACTTCCGGGATAGCTGGTCCAGCAACACCAAGTGTACTTCGTTAAACCGTCGTATGAGTAGGTTCGGTAGCTCGGTATGGTAGGAAGACATGTAGCCAGAAAACACGAGAGAATAGATAGGTAGGAAGATAAAGGTAGCGAAGGTAGGAAGATACCCCGGAGGAGTTGTACCTTCATAGGTACTCCTTGAGTGAATGTTTTTTTTTTCGGGATACTGCCGTTCCTGTTACTGCTGTTGTACAAGAAACTGATTTCTTAGAAAAATTAACGAGGTGTGTGTGGATACTTCCATACCCTTGCATGCATGTCGTGCTCAGGCAGAGATAGAACGCGGTACTTCTTCCCTGGGTTGCTTCTTTTTGTTGGCATTTTTGCCTGCTAAGATCTTTTCTAACAAAAGGCGTCTTACGTACATTACGCTTTCGTGGAGGACTACACCACTACGGATTGCGTGTGTGGATGTGTGTACGTGCACAAAACGGTCCCTAATGCAACCTCGTCACATTTATCCGCTCGACGTAGCTTGTGAACGAACGTACGTCGAGTTCTGTTCCGGAGACTAGTAGTAGGCAAGCTGCATGTGTGCACATCATTGCAAGCTTATAGAAAACCTTCTGCTGATGATGAACCTTTTGAGAGATTTCCTTTTAACTTAGCGCGATCGCTTGATCACAAGTAGAATGCGCCCTCCGGAGCATACAACAAACCTAGCGGCCAAAGAGAATATGAAAAAAACATCCACCTAATCTTAATATACAGAAAAGAAGGAAAAAAGGTTTACCAAAAGATGTTTGAGTGTGCTGCAGGAATATCAATTCATGTTTACCCGAATATTGGCCTCAATAGAATTGAGGGCTTGAAGACGATGGTGAAGTTGCAGAAGTGCCGAAAATAAAACAATGAGGTCCCTGTTGGCAAGAGTGTTCCCTTGAACAAGAATCAATTTCTCACATAGCCATCGATAGCGCTATAACGTACACATTTCCACACACGTTGGATGTTGTGCTGCTGCTGCTGCTGCCTGCCTGCAAAAGTCGTAAAATCCACACGTAGGTTGTTTTCAGGCCTGCATAAGGAAAATACACGAGAATTATAATACTGTGCGATGGAAAAGATGAATGCAAGTCCTCTCTGCGTCATGCACCTTGTTAACATGCATCTTAAACTCAAGATGACAGGGAATCGAGTGTGGATGCAGATTGTGAAGTATTTTGATCCGTATGGAAAAATTACGTAATAGGAATGTGAATGGCGAGGAAAAAGAGGAAAAACTGGTTCCCTTCTGTAATGCGGAAGAAGAAAGAGGAATTAGTACGAGATTATGCAATTTGACATGATTGAAATTGATGGAAGGATATTTTTGATGATGCTGCACAAACTTGTCCTTTTGATATAACTTTTTGATATTTTTTGCAACAATTGCATTCATTCAAGGGGTTCAAGGGGTTCACTCGAATGGTAATAGTTATTAATGGAGATATCTGCAATTTGTTGCAGTCTAATGATGCTTATTCCCATCGATTTGAAAATGGTTCGCATACATGATCATGTTATGTCGTAATTCATAATCGCTGTTTAATCAGAGCATTATACGGATCTCACAGATGATTTGAGTTGTTGAGTTGTTGAGCAACTCGATAACACGATATTCCTCATATTGCGACTGCTAAATCTGTCTTTTGTCAGATTCTTCCTTGGCCCGCATGATTTGTCTGTAAAAAAATAAAATAAAATTTCTGTTTTACTGTTTTTTCCCTGTTTTATTGAAATTCATGCTGAATATTTATAAGTGAAAGATGTATGTGCATTTTGAATGTAAGTCGCACACCTTCATTTCTGCCAAACGCTGTCGCCTCGTCACCCGGTAGAGTTTTCCCCAACTATTATTTCCCTGAGAAGACTTATGGGTCTCCGATTTTGTGGACAGTATATTCTGCTCGTGCTTTTGAAACTTCCGCACTTGAGGATATTCTCACAGACAGCAAATTAAATTCAATCAAAATCGACTGCAAAAGCTTCCCGGCTACTCTATATTATCGAATATCAGGTCATTGGGTCCATGTAGGAGATATGTGACACAAATACCTTACTTTTAGCGAAAATATTTATCTTCTAAAAAGCATTCAAGCTAGATTGAAGAATGCCAGTATCTCCCCATTGTTAATTAATTAAATAGGTATGTTCGATCACATATTTCGTTTGCAAACACGGCGCATGTTATTCTCGTGTTAGTGCCATCGAGGTTAGCTGGTCTTTCGAGAGTTCAATCTACTGAGGCAGTATTTCATATCAATTCGTACTTATTCATGTCGGGAGGCTCGCCTTCATTGATATCAGCTATTAGGAAAAGGACAGCTTTGTGGTCAGACGAAGCAAACTCTACGTCATCGTAGAGCTCGTAGTTCGTAGGGGCTCCAAATACGAATCTGCTTCCGTTTATTCTACAAAACTATGTTGATATATTGTATAGAGACAAGCATTTTGTGAATCTATTTAGTTTAGTCCCAACTTACCTATCTAGTCGTGAAATTTCAGTGATAAGGATTAAATTCCCCATCACGAATAGTGGCAGGGAATATTGGAGAGGGCATTTAAACCTTATGGGGCGCTTGTTTGCTCCTTACATACTGGACATCCTGAACAATGTGGTTCATGTACTGTGTATATACTTATGCGGTTGTCCACATTTCACCTCACAACAATAGATTCTATTCTACCAATCATTTTAACACAAAACATCGATAGTGGAAACCAGACGGGTTTCAGACTTCATAAACGTGCCCGGTGAATAATTGTTATGTCAAATTTTGTGGACATTCGCTACCCGTATATTTTGTGGACTGACAGGCACTTACATTTTGACATTTGAGATATAATCGATCGCTATAACGATCAAACACTCTTAAAGAAAACATTTTTGGACGAACGTACTCGCTTCGAACTTTTCATGTAGTTGTAATTTGATTTTAAAAAGATAATAGAGGTAGGTTTTGAAATGGAATCAAAAAAGCAATCAGACCGTGAGAGTCGCAGAATTAAACTGTTCATGGAACAGTCTGTCATGCATTGAGTACAAAGGGACTCGTACAATTTGGGAAAACTTATTTGGTTTTACGGAAATTTGTAAAGTAATCATATGATTAATTAATTTTAATCATTAGACATGTCAACCATAGCTTTAGTTCCGGAGATGTGAAATTTGCAACGTTACAAGCACAACGGGCTCGAATTTTTGGGTTCAGTGAAAGATTGGGATCAAATGAAGAGCTAGTAGATGGCATCAACTTGGCTACGTTCACAACAATTTTCCTAGTTTATTGATGCTGCGACACTGTTCAAAAAGTTTAGTGTTCAGTTGACTTCGAATGTCGGGAGGTAATGCCTGGAAATCGGTGCTCCAACAACCCAACTGTTGCACGCCCGGCCTGTCCATCTTCTCATGATTATTACTATATTATTGAGGCTACAAGAATTTCATTATAATGTCACTTGCACGAATGCCATTCTCACCAGTGCCAACTGCATTTCTTGCATAGTTTTCAACAAAGTAAAGCTCAATGAACCCTGTCTAAAATCCAACTCTGTTCTTCGTTGTCGATGAACTTTAACCTCTGGGTCACGTGCGGATATCCTGAACCCAAAATCAACTATGTTTGTTTGTTGACAAATCGATTAAATGTAATAAATTCTATAGAGATAATATATAATGGGCCTATTCGGCCCAGATGAATTTCTTGAAAAAAATCACAGCATTAAGTCCACTTTGCGTTGCTTCATTGCGTTGACATTTTCAAAAAAGTAAGCAGGGCTTAGCTTAAACATCAAAATACACAGATTTCGATTTTGAACGTCATGAAGATTTATACATACCAACAATTCTTTCAAGATTTTTAAATCTTAAGTTAATCGCACAGCTGCTGTCGTGTTAGGAAAGAGTTCAACTAACGCTCTCTTCTGTGCGTATAGTAACGGAGTGGCAGAAAATGAAAGTTATTTTGCATCGCATCGCATCGCAACTAGTGATGCGTGTTAACCATGCTGAGTTATGAATCAAATTTGCTGATATTAGTACACGCTGCGCACATTTTCGATGAGTCCTTACAGGTTAAATTTGTTCGTGGACGAAAAATGTACCGATTTAACGTGTTCAAGCCATATATGGCGCCGGTCCTTCTTTTGGTTACGCAGACTTTATTTATGATAACTTACATTGGCTAGACTTTTATTGGCCAAACTACCAACACATTTTCATAACGTCTTCGAGTGGACGTCACACGAATTTGTTCATCAACTACTTGTATCGCTCTGTTCAATGAAATATTGATCCAAGTGTAAGCAACAGAACCCTCTCACAGATAAATTGTCAAACATTCAACTAAAAACTGAAGCCTTTAAATCTTAGCACAGGCAGTTCCCGGAATACACAAAAGAAACGAAATTGCGATCTCTATTTATAGCACGATCACCACAACCCTGACTCTGCGGATTTCTTAATCAGCATCATCATTATTTTAATTCATTCAAGGACATCTCAAAAATGCATTTCAATACTCGTTTTGATCATCCAGTCGTATATCTCTGAATCAAAATACAAGTGACCATATTTCAACCACATTTCCTCTGTCGTCCGAAGAGGATACTTTAGGATTGACCTTTACTCTTCATTGATCACAAGACAATCCTATCAGCCAAATGCCTTGATTCCTCCACATGCGATAAAAAATCTGCTACGATGTGAACACGAAATGAACCTCAAGCCATCATTTTAATAAAATGCAGCAAAAAGCACATCTTGCCGGGTTATCGTCCCGAAAAAAGGAACAACTCAACCCAAATGCTTTGCGCTGGAAGACATTTGGTGTTTTTCGTGGAATTCGCAAGGTATACAAAACACCAACTACCGCTTAAATGCTTCGCCAATTCACTTTGGCAGCCGCCACCGCAGCCGCAGCAACAGCAGCAGGACCGAAATGAAGCGCAGTGTACCATGCATGCATGAACGGAGGCATGTAGGCAAATACAGGTGTGCTCACAACTACACGTTCAACACTTCCTGGAAATGCTTAGGAGAGGTATGCCGTTTTCTTTTTTGGACATTTAGACTGATGCACCCGAAAATGTTAGTTGCAATCTTGGGACGCCGATCGCCTCGAAATTCGAGAACGGAGACGAATTAAGGATACACTGCTGTTGTGTGTAGAGGTGCAGGCATAAGATGAGATGCTCGATGTTTCAGCGATGGCCTTCCTCTTTTCTAAGTGGGAGTTAATTGGCCGAAAATTTCGGAGCAGCTAATGAACGAGTTCAACAAACCTAATAATGTTCTGCAAATTGTCCTATTCATGGGGATCTTGTTCGGCGGCAATCATCTGTAAGGGGAAATTCTCAAGACTGTACACAGCAGAGTTCAAATTATGAGCAAATTCAAATCGCTTAAGAGACAATCTGCATTCTGCAGTGTCTCGACTCGAAACGTAGGCGCGTGTGCCAACCAAAGGATGCGAACCGCAAATTGTACTTAATGTTTATTCTTTGCATCAGGGCATCTCGTAAACTTTCGCTGTCCGTTGTCTACAGGTGAAGAGGAGGAAACTTGTGGTTCCCTTTCGAAACACGCGGTAAGCGATGATCATTGCGAAAAGTATTCCAAATGCTTTCCCAACTTCAATACTCATAACATTCTTTTGTTTCCCATTATCTTTCGTTCCTGGTCACGACAGTAACGAACAATAACGTCGGTATTACTTCGCAAATATGTACCTTGGGTGCGTAATTTTTCGGTAACTTGAAATGGCATATAACCATGAATAACATTTGAATGGTTCCTCCAGATGCATTATTGCAATCTGTGTGCTGTTGATGAAAAGAGTTCATGGCTGCGAAGACGATGAGGCAAGTCCTTATGTAAGAACAGCTTGCTTTAGTTTCGTTCATATCAATTTCGAAATTCCTCAAATTTTGATTGTGAAAGGGTGCATTGCGAGGATCACCAAATACGGGGTGAATAGAATAGTTAGAATAAACAATGAATCTTGACATGCGCCACTTGTCCAAGCCGTTGATGATTTTTTGATAGCAGAACTGTTTTAGTTGATTGGTTGTTTTTCCAACCAAGTCCAACAGAAAAAGTATTGAACCTGGTAGCTAGAATATAGGTAAATGTGGCTTAAAGAAACATCGGTTAAAAAGTGATGACGAGAAGATTGAGACGACGTTAATGAAGCTTTTTTCCAAGCATGTTCATTTAATTTGTTTGATCTTTTGTCTGTAGAAGTCGCGAGAACATTCTCTCGGGAGAGATAGGGCTGGCAAGTTCTTAGCATCCTGAATTGTCCCGATACATCCGAAGATTTTGTATTGTCACTCGTTAGCCTATACAAACAACAACCAAACGGCTCCTATAGAAGTAAAGAGATGGCTCAAGGACCCTACTAACATTCAAAGAGGCGACAGCCTTCTGAGTCTACATTCTAAAGGGATTCGCAATGGAAATAAAGACATACGATGTTTGCAGCAAGCAAAACAGGTGAAGGGCAAATTCGCCCATTTTCCCAGATCATGCGTATTCCAACTGACAAACGACAATTCAAAGCCCTTTTTTTTGTTACATAACAGGAGCCTATCTTAAAACTAATCTACATGGACGTTGATGAAGACCAGCGCTGCTTGCAAAAACAGTCGTATCAGAGCCAAATGAAGCGTTCGAAAACATTTCCAAAACAATAATAACGAAGATTCAGCAATTAATGAAATAAAACGTCCGCTGTTCAAGGGGCCCTTCAAGCGCAGGGCAAATAACGCAAATAGGGCAAAATATGTCGCTTACCACCTCTTCAGATTACAAACTCGTCACGCATCGTTGTATTAGCAAATTAAGGATTTTTTTATACTTTCTATGGGTGAAACAAATGAAGGATCACCATATATTGAAACCATTCTAATGATCTGATGAGATTTTGGGAGTTTGTAAGCACAAAAATGAGTACTTTTTTTTTAAAGTGAATGAAATTATGTTTCCATCTCCACACAGCTCTTTTCCCTCTTATTATGTGTTTAGTATGTCCTCTTCTGGGCGAAGATCCGCGCGTTTCACAGTGAACATGTGTATACCAACTTCGTGTTGCTCTACTCTGGTAGATCTGATTGTTTTCGAGCAGGCTTTCTAGAGCATGAGCTTGTGAGTCATTCACCAGTTGTTTGTTTCCTTAAGCCGTTTCTGCTTCCTGGTTGCGGAATGCTAGCTCGGTACCTTCTAGTAGAGAAATCCGTTCCACCCTGTTACATAATGACCCTCAGATCGGAAGTGTTCACAAGGGCCCACAATGATTGCGTCTCCGCATCCTTGTTCGACGATCGTGGAAGATTGTGGCCTCGACTGAAATAAGAAAAAATTAATATTGTCCATGACACTAAAAAGGAAATGGAGTTTTCTCTTTACAAATGGTAAATCCTTTAGAGCGGTTTTATTTCTAGAAAACCGCGTAAGAACAATGGGGCAATTGTGTCAGTGTTGACAACGGGTTGTAAAAAAGGTAAGGATCGGTCTACGTTGCACTCGAGTAAGCACATTTCTTATGAAGAAATCTGAGAATATGATGTTACATGCAGTTATTCTGAATTCCAACATAATGGGACGCAAGGTGGTCGATGATTAATGTTTTGCCACAACGGTTCAAAAGACAACACTCATGCACTCTAGCGTTTTGTCACGACACTGCATATTGCATATCAGTACCCATTCTGCATATTCCAGAGAACCGGGCAAGTGTCGCCGCAAAATACAGTTTTTCCGTTTCATGCTTAATTATGGTTGACAGTGTTAGGTGGTAAACCATGTTAAAGTGCTGCGTTCTTTGCCTTCAATGAGTTTTTACTGCGTTGACCTGTGCAAATTTTTCTTTCACTTAGCAGTAAGGTCCTCTGCTTCCGGTTAGTAACCATGATGGTAGGTAATTGGGACAAAATATTGGCCGAGGAAGACTTCTTTTGAAGCAACGAACCCTTCTAACGTGGAAAGTTAAATAACATACTTCGCGCAATCATACGAAAATACCGAACATTCCTCTTGGGTTTTATTTTCATGAGCACCAAATTGTTCCCAAACATTCTGCCAAATTACATTCACGGCGGCTTTCCCATAAAATACAAATCAAAATTTGTAAATCCACCTCGCGATGACAAGATTTTTGTTTTACTGAAGCCTTTAATCATTTTGTATCGCCACGACTTGCGGACTCACTTTCTTTCTCTCACTTAGTCATTCTATTGAAGCCTTTCAATAATTGAATTTCCATTTGTAGCGTGAAATCTGCGAATCTTGCCAAAGGACTCTTTAAGCAAAGTTGAAATTCGCTGGTGGCCTTAGCTGTACTTGGTTTTCTCTGTTGAAATGTTCGCAATCACCACCCCGCCCAGAGTTTATAAGCATGAGGAAACAGCCATCATGTTAACACTGCACTGAAAGGTCGCAAGAATCATTGGCTGAATAAAAGACAGCGCTACCGATGTCCTTGAATGAAGATTACTCGCACTCGTGCCCGTTTCCTTCTAGGCAAAACGGTGCACATTGGATTGCCGAAATTCCTTGCACGCTGATCGCCGGCTCGAGGCACTGGAGGAACCCTTGCTGCGGGGCCCAATCAAACTTGAACGACACCGGGTACGCTCGCCGGTGCATATGCAATTTCGGATGATTCGTGTGAGCTGTACTCGCCGCGTTGCTCCTTTTCGACAGGGTTCGAACCCAAAAACGTTTTGGCAGCTAGCGGCACTAGCAGCGACTAAGTGGTGTTCGTGGACATGGTTATCTTGCGAATTTCGGCAGAATGTGGTGTGCCGGTGTGCTGCATGCACATATGTGGAGCGGGACAGTTGTTAGGTTGTAGATTCGCGGAAATGTCTGTTGCAAGCGCGCTAACGCCATGGTGTGTCGAGCGGGCGGGCAGTGCTGGACAGACAGCGAACTTTAGTCAGCCGATATAATTGCAATTATCCTAATTAACCTCGGGCCGCTGGCCGCCGCAACACACGTAGACGTGAGTCGGGTGCGGTGGGGCTGGGAGGGCTGCAAGGCCAGTAGAAGTTTGCACTATTTTTGCATAGCAAAGGCTGCGTTGCCCGGCGTGTGGATATGGTTGGGAACGACGCGATGGGCGATGGACGAAGCGCTGGGAATGGACGACGGGTGGTGCTGAGCGATAGGCAGGCAGCGGCGGAGTGGTCGCCGAACACAGCCAAGTCCGCCATCCGCCACACCTCTGCTCGCGCCCGCAACCGCATACACTCGCAGATGCACACTTTTCCCAGAAATTCACTGATGACGACTGCGAATGTGATTCGCGATGAATGCGGCTGAAACGACGACGACAACGACTCCGTAGAACAGCAACGGAGCGGCGTCGCCAAGCTGCGATGCGGCGTTAAGTTCTCAGTCAGTTGGCTGGTTTGAGGTTCGTTGGTGCGTTGGATCCCGGTCCGCTTTTATTTCGTTCGCTTCTCAGAATTCTCATTTCGGCTAAATTATTTGCAAAATTCGCAGATTGGCAAACGGCGAGGGCATTTTTGGGCCGCGTGACGTGAGTGTGAACGGAACGATAGTGGCAGTTGGCCTTCGGTTCGGGTGACACCTGAGCTACCTGGTCGCTAGGTTCAAGTTTCGGCGGCTTTGGGGCTGTTGGGGGTTTCTGCCGTGGTGCACTCTCGTAGATCGGCTCCAGGTCAACTCAGCGCCTGTCCCGTGTGTGTTAGGCCCGTTGGGAAATATTTTGGGTTGCCGCTCCGGGGTAGCGGCAAGTTGGGTTCGAGTGGATTTTTACGCACAGTGTAGTCGCGGGCAGCGGATATCGTCGATAAGGACATAGGAGCACATCAGTTGAGTGGTTGCTGGCGTCAACGATTATCTTTAGCTGGCGCGTACTGTTGGGAGCAGGGAACGGAAGCACGGACGGACGGTGGGACACATGTTGCCGAGTGTCTGCTGTTGATAAGGTGGATGTGTGTCGACTTCCGCTGGCGCTGGCCCGCGAATAGTGGATTGGTGGCGCTGCACTGGTTGGGGCTGTGGGGCAAAGTGGTGGTGCGCACGCCACTGGCCGTGTCTAATCGCTCGTGCACTGTTTCTGCTTCACTCGTCATGTTTTGCTTTCCTCGTTCGTCGGCGTGAACTTTTGCTGACTGCATTCGGCGTAGTTGGATAGTTGCATCGGAATTGCAAGTTGGTGGTGCAATTGCAGTTGCATCCGCTGTTTATGTGTTCAGAGTTTCATTGGTGTCCCACGCTGCGCCGTGCAATATCGTTATCGTAGCCCGTCGATCGCCCGAAACGGTGACGGTGACGCGGAGTCATTGTGCTCAGTCAGTTAGTTTTTAGCGATTGCGTGTTTGGTTTAGTTGGGCGGTTGCGCTAGTGGTTTGTTTTCGTTTGACGTGAAGATCGGCCCGGAAATCGACGTAGACATCTATCCCCGAGCTGCCAGTTGCATCGCGCACTATGCATTCCATCCCAGCTATGGCCAGGTTTCATCGGTGAGTAAAGTTTCAGTCGTTTTCTGCCCCCCGCCACCGCCTTTCCCCCGTCTGGCACGCAGAAAAAGTGTTTATATTTGTTTTATTTTTTCTTCTTCTTTGCGTACTTGATCGCGCTCAAAGCCATTCATAAGCATGATACTGAATGTCATCACTTCCCGTTGCCATAGTCGCCGTCTTGCTTTCCTTGCTTGCTCGCATAGATGGAGATTTGTTGATTGCTCGCGGGGAGTGAGGATTCGGCGCTAGATCCGGAGTGAGAGTTGCCGAGCAGCATTGCTCCGCCGTTTTTTCGCTCACCTCTCCATTCCCACATGGATGCGAAATGACCCGCAAGCCTCGGGATGTTTTTCGCGGTACTGATGAACAGTTGCTAAAGACCATTCCCTCCAACCAATGATTTGGCATAGAAGTGCCTTGGACAGGCAGAGATCCTCCTAGTAAGTACGGGTCGTGAATATGAATGAGCGTGGTCTGCATTAAGGATGATAGAAGTGCGGCATCTCCATTAAGCGCCAGCGAAATTTTTTTGCTGACATTGCTCGTGTAATTTGGGCTTCGCTGCGCTTGTAAACTATCGGCAACCATTAAATTAATAAATATATATAAATTGCCGGAATGCTGAGCTTCGTGTTTTGAAAAATGTTAACAAAATACAAATTTCACGCTGTTCTCACTCGAGCAGTGGTTGTTAATGGTCCAGGATAACATGAAGATTTCACTAAAAATAGTACGTAATACGACGCGACAAATCAAGTTCACGTCGAATCTAGTTTATCTAATTAATCAAAAAAGGATTTAGCAATATTGGTGTTTTCTTTCGACCGTACTTGGAAGTTCGTAACTTTGTGGTGGCAATTGCGGGTATAATGGAACTTTCGAATGTAGTACGTTGATTGTTAGCAACAGTTCACTTTTGGAATGTAGCCTCCAAGTTGTGCTGCATATTCTGCAGGCGGCCTGCAAATTCTGCAATTTGCAGGCCGTTGCGTTTGTAAATTCCAGACACCAGGTCCGAGGTGGGTGCAGGACCTCGAAGATGACGATATTGATTTACTAGCTAATAGTGACTTCATCTAAATGATCGCGCTATCTTGTCTATGACTCAAAGAATGCAAGAACGCAAACTGCACACTCAATTATATAAAGGAAACTATTTAATGATTTATAATGAGACCTTGATGAGACGTTGATTTATAATGATGAACGTGTTCAAGTGTGTCTTACACCGAAATTCAGTGTATATTTATAATGATTTCATTGTAAACATACACGAACAAGTGTCCAGGTAAAGATTATGTGCGGAAAAGTGAAATCCCAATGTTCCAGCGTTAGGTTCAAAAACATACATACACAAATCAAAGAGTATTTTAATTATGAATTGTTGGTTACAAGATTCGCCTCGCTGAGGAGGGTAGCTCGACATAAATACATTCTTTTTGTGTAGCAAATCAGTTAGGAACCTCATACCGGAATGCTTGCTGTTGACATTATTGCGGTACCCCGCTGCCCTGGAATGGTTGGTTTGCCTTGGTCTAATAAAACTTGCTGTTGATTACTATTGTTTCTATGTATGCATGCTTACCAAAGATTAAAAAAAAAATTCAATATCACGAGCGCCACCTTTCGAAAATATCAAGATTTTCTGGAATGTTAACATCACTTCAACTATTCCAATCGGTTAAGGTTCGCTCGGAGTCCATGACGTGAATGCAAGAGATTCTTTTAGTTTATTTTAAGTTCTCCTTTGGTTTCGTTTTGATTTTTTGCTCATAAAATAACATGAAGCGTCGCAGGAGGCTTGGCGAAAGGAAATCTTGAGAGGAGGGCTACCGTTCTACTCTAGGAAAACAAGTAACGCCGACTGCTTTGTTTTTCAGGAATAAAAAGAAAGCAGAAAACGTTTTGGGAATATGTAAGCAATCTCGAGTTGATGGGAACGGAAAGAAAAACAAACTTCCGTGATATTTGCAAAGTAAATATACTGCAAACATTTCAAAATGGACATGTTTTGGCTTTTCAAAACTATTCTATCGAGACTATCTAAATATTTCACATTAAATCTTCCCATGTCGTTCTTTCAATTGATTTCCAAAGGCAAACACCTCTTGAGCATGGCAATAAAAACTATTATTATTCAACATTCCTTCGCCGCCATTCAAACTTCTCAACATTCTCAATTAACAGAAAACCAACTCTAGAAGGGAAAAAATTGAATAAAATTCCAAAAAAAAAAAAAGAATACGACAACTCGTCGAACTTTCTATCTATCGCTCGGCATGAAGAAGAGCATGAATGAATCTTGTTTTTGTCCCAATCCGTACATATTTTCGTTAGTGTCAAATGTTTGTTAGATAGATTAGAAATATGCGATAATCGAGGCACCAACAAAAACGTAACGAATCAGCGATCCATCGCAAAGCATTTACACAAAACAACAAAATACTCCCCACCAAGCCACGAGGGGTCCGCTTGGAGCGGCAAGAATTTGCGGGCCAAAGAGGTGGACGTAAACGGGGATCATATGCGTTGCGAGTAATATTTTGTAAAATTTGCGGCATTATTAGATACGTGGGGCCTCATACCATACCGAGGTAAATACCTTTATCTTGGGGAGGGAATTGAAAATAAAAATGTACAGAAACAAAAAAATCGCGAGGCCTAACGAGGTTCATTCATAAACCGAAATTGCAAGTGGAAGATCAGGATTGAATAACTCAATGGCTCAGTATGATCGATCTGATTGTGATAATTTTAACGACCAATACCTTAAAATTGGTTGCGATCTTGATTCGGGTGGAGCTCTGAGTTGCGAATATGGTCGGAAAGTACGTGGAATACGCATGACATATTTGGCCCCGGATGCATAGCTTTGTATGGATGAGTGCTTAATTTGTGCTGCATTTCGTAAAACAGGTAGAAAATATGTATGCCATAATTATTTTAAAACAACCTAAATTTGTTCCGAAAATACAATAAATCCGTCTTGAAATTTGGAATAGATCTCTCTAAAACCAATGCGACGTTTTCTGGTATTTTGTTTCCTATATCAGCATCATTTTTGTGGTGGCGGTGTGAAGGATGTTTACACAGTCAGTATGTTGTTCTCATTTGTAAAGTTGTTCAGCTATGGAGCAGCTGATAACAAATATTAGCCTGAAATATAATATTAGACAATAGAAAATTCGAATAAAGGAATGGGAAAAATAGATTGTTACTTGAAATCCTTTCTCTTTCTCTCATCAATGGCTTTATGAATGAGCAAAACTCGAAATTGATTTTAAAACCATTTTCGTTTTACGCTCGCAGAGCGCAATGACAGGCCATGCTCCGTACATTACAAGGTCATCTGGATGTCTCCCAGCTGTTACCAATCCAATGTCCTCAACAAAACCAATAATGGGGGCTTGTGGAGTGCGAATGGCTTAGGACCCTCACGTGACTTTTGACGTTTATTTGTATTTAATCCTCTATTATCCGCCTTATATTACGAATTCAGAAGGAAAAAAAATTGACGTAAATACGCATCAGATATTTACGTTTGGTCTTGTAGCAGTTTTTCAAGAAATTTTTTTCTACTTATTGAAACTGACCTTCAATCCCTTTTTCCACTATCATTGAATCAACTTCGCATTGTCGACAGTCGCAGTGGTGTTTTGTATTTCAACTGACTTTTTGATGTACTGAAATAAAATAGAAAACTATTTGGCAGTGGAAACCATGACCTTTTGACAATGCTTGATGAGACAGCTTAAGATCAACTTGGACGCTGACTGTTGGAGGGCGCTATATCTATTGTTCCTACCAAGATGCGGGATGCAGAGAATTCTTGGGGTTTTGGAGCAATTCATACAGTTATCAGAAAATATATTTTATTAATGAACCAACTGGATGTGGTATGATCTCAGGGTTCTGAACAATGCATCGTTGCAAACGCAATGGTCTCCAATTTTTTTTTTCACATTTTCAATGCATTTTGAGTAATTTGCCTTAAAGTTCTGGTAAATTTTATCCTCGTTTCTGAATTTCTTGCACTCTGCAAGATTGTCATTTCAATTCAATCTAGCCAAAAGTAACAGTGAAAAAAATGATACAGTTGCGTTGGCAACGGAGAAAACTTCAGGCACCTTGTGATCTCATATTGTTAAGGGCAGTAAGTAAAATTTAAATTGAAAGAATTCGCAAAATAATTTCTTTGCGTTTCAACGATACGACATTCAAGCAATATAACAAGGTAAGGATTCGAATGACAATAAGAAGTCTTCAATATTTCATTGTTGCTCGGCTTTATATGATAACTTGGCCTTTTCAGCACTGTTATTAGAAAAATTTGGAACTTACACTAACAACTGAAAGCTTTTAACACTGTAAGGACCCTTAAGAAATCTGTAAGGCACACGCCTGGGACCGCCCGCCGCGGCTGTTGATACAATGTATACAATGGATACAATGTATGAAAGAAGTGACATCTAAAAGCGTGTGGAAAATACGGGTTATTTCGTGATCCGTCCGTAACAGACGGAACGCGAAACACGAGAGAACTCGTGAGCGGTCCGTAACAGATGGAACGTGAAACACGAGAAAACTCGTGAGCGGTCCTCAATGTGTTAAGCTAAAACTAACAAAAGGACGCGGTCAACGTGTCTAGACACCCAAGTTCGGAATTGAGCTATAGCGCGATGAGAGAGAGAGAGAGAAAAATAAATGATTTTCTGCTTAGGTCCTTTCTTTTCCACAATGATGCCTTGCATTCTTTACACCTCCGCTTTTTTTCGTAGAAATAAGAGCAAAATAACACGAAAGAGTGATCAGTGGTTGAGCTTACGGGGACAAGAAGCTTTTCTTGCAAGAATTGAGTCAGGGATTATGCTGCATACCGTTCTCTTCATCGCTATTGTATCCTTATCTTTATGATAGGTTGCTTGATTCACTTTCAATCCGGATGGAAATTTATGCAGTATTTGTAAGGGCTCATGTAGTTCAATTCGGTTGATTTTTTGGTTCCTTGAAAATTTATTGTGACGTATCGCTCGGCTTGGGAATATGGCATTTGAGTTTTACGCTAGTTTAATCAACGTAAAAATATCAAAATGGTTGTCAGCATGCTGACATGACGGACGCAGATTCAAGAAAAATTATTGACCTTTGCTTCCTATCGACGCATGCAATGCGCAAATTTATGCATAACATTAAAGAAAATTGACGCTCATTGGCCGATTCGCACGCGATCGACAAATGTTTTGGATATTTTATGTTTGTGGCATTTATGCGAAAGCAAAGTTTCGATTTGAGGTATAAGAACAATCATGATGGCCATCTTATGCAAACACCGTTATGAACCTCGCGATCTCAACACAACATAGTCGCATACCAGAGCTATAATCTATGAAATATTCGAAAAACTTCTTAACCATAAATACTGAACATTGGAATGCGAGAGACTATGATCGAGCCGGCCGTGAAGATTGGAGTCGGTGACTCTAAAGAGAAATATTTAACCATAAGAAATATAAAAGACAGAAACAGAAACATAAGCAAACGCTGTGCGAACGGAAGAAGTGGGAATGGAAGCCGTGAAGGTATCTTTGGATTATGGTGGAGCTGAATGTGAGTGTGGGGTGTACGGCGAAGGCAAGAAGCGGGTCTTGAGTCTGGTCCGCCAAGCTGAAAGGAATGCATGCATTCTGATGTGACAAGGGCCCGACGTACGTAACTACCACTTGCCCATTCTCAGCCCGCGGTCCTTACTTGCCAGTCCAGCTTGCGTCGTTGAGTCATTTGGAGTAGCAGCAGCAGCAGCAGCAGCACAGAAAACAAAACATCGGGGGGAAAAGTGAAAAAAGGCAACAAATGATGATATGCCTACGTTGGGACTGAGCCCAAGTCCCAATGCGTATGTGACCAAGCAGCGAAAAGCCCAAAGCGCAAGGCGCGGGGCAACATCTTAAGATGGAAATGTCGACTAGTGAAAAGAAAAATAACAAGCAGTCGACGACTTCGAAAATATGCGAGGCAACAACATTATCGTCCTAGTGGA
Organism: Stratiomys singularior; assembly: GCA_954870665.1. Lineage (NCBI taxonomy): Eukaryota > Metazoa > Arthropoda > Insecta > Diptera > Stratiomyidae > Stratiomys > Stratiomys singularior. The sequence goes on along the minus strand of OX940881.1, from coordinate 1,380,088 downwards.
GCGCTCGTCGTCGAGAAGTTGACGTTGGAGTGAGCGTGAATTTTTTTGGATCGTAGTTGATGGCTCGGCCGTAGCCATCGCCACCAATCTACTACTTCCGCTGGCTGGAATGTACTTTGGACACAGAATTCCATGAATGAACATTGTTGAATGCTGGAGCCGCGTCTCGGGATGCTCCAGGCGCTACGAAGCCGCTGCCGGGTGTTTATTTGTTATTGCCACAATGCACGGGCAAACACCATTTCGTGGTCTATTGAAGTCGAGCAGTCAGAATTGATAAAGCCACTAAGAGCACTTGGGCCGGAATGAGATGATATCTTATTCAAGGGAAGGAAGCAAGGGAAGCTGTGGGTTTTGCGTCTGGGTTGGGCGCTGCGTTGCTCGCGAGTGTAGCGGATTAATTGCCCTCTTACTGCGGAAAGTGCAGAACATGTGATGGTGACGCATCTCACCTCTGAGGTCGCCTTTGTCCGCTACCCGCAACCTTCTGATGTTTCTGCCCAAAGCCGAAAGGGCATGGGGCTCGAAATCGCGGACGACGAGTAGGCGCCTTGATAACGGAACGTTGCCAAATCGTCTTGTGTTTTCTTTGTAAACAATCAATTTACCGCCACTTCTGCTCATGTAGGCTTCACCTTCCGATCACCGATCATTTGATAGGCCGACAATTTGCTGGCGCCGATTGATTGGCAACAAAAAATTGCTGCCTGATTACTCATGTGTTCTGATAAGATATTCTCTAAATTCCAATGAATAATAGGTAACGGCGGATAGATATGCTTTTATAAAAGTAGACGCTGGCAGCGGCAGCAGCAGCAGCAGCCGGCCGCGACAGCATACATGCTCATGGTCATGCTCACATGCATGGCTCCAACATGGAGAACAAGGTAGCGACGTTTGGATGCCAGTTAGCAACTTCCCTGGAAATAGAATCAAATGGCACCGCAATTTAATGATGCAGCAGCGGCAGCTCGCAACTCGCAGCTCCTCGTTTTGTGGAATTTTAGATGACTTTCAGTTCAGGTTTCAGTTGTGGCGCTTCTCGGAATCGGGATTTGAGTGCACTGCATCATGTTATCATAAGCTGCGCCGCCCGATGCAGTATTTCCGTACTGTGCTTCGGGGGGGTGGTGGCGGCCTTGCATGCGGTTGTGTTGTTCGAAGCTGACGCACTGTGTTGAGCGGTTGTCGTCAAAACAAAGTTTTAATTATCGCGTTTGATACTCGATGTGGTACCCACATGAGTCGCGGAGGTTATTACCTCGCGGCTGCTGCTGCTGCTGCCGCTGCGGTTCGTTGGCGCGAGATACCACACACAGCATAAAATTCCAGGAATGCGTTGTTACTGTTACTCTCCTTCCCAGTCCCAATACCTAAAACACATGGTAATCAACGAAGGTAGTCCGCGAGCCGGTCCCGGTTAGGCAGCAGCACCAGCAGCAACAACAACAGCGATCACGAAACAAGTTTCAATTTACACGATTCAGGCGATTCAAGCAATTGGCTGGCTGGTGAATGTTTGGGCTCCAAACCGCGCTTCAATGTCGACTTTGAGTACTTGAGAAAAGTCTGAGGCCGCGAGGAGATTCTTCGCGTGCTGTGTTATGATGGGTCGCGGCAAAGCTGTGCTGCCCGGGATGGGGCGGAATGGAGCGGAATGGAGCCGAGCTCCTGGATGCGGTGCGGTGCCGAGGTAGAGAGCCTGCTAGTGTGCGCCATTCATTGCACACTCGACTCTTCCCATAATGTTTCGAGCAAAAATTCCATTTTCACCTTTATCAGTCTATGTCGTACTCATGTGCACGTTGAGTTGACTGCTATGAAAACAAGAACGGGTGGTGTAGGAATTTGGGGGAAACAACGACAATAACAGAGGTGCGGAAACTTTTTACTGGCCTTGCGCATAATTTCTTTATTTCCCCACTAAATTGAACCATGGTATATTCAAAGAAATTTTTATGTCAAAATTCACTTTGACAATGATATGAAGTAAAATGTAGGATGGCAAAAATTGGAACGCGCATATCCAGTGTCAAAAACCCAAACGCGCCAATTTCATCCAAATGAAAAAATTGGAAACCGTTGCGTTTGCAACGAAGCTAACTTCAGACAGCTCGAAATTATGGGTGTCGGTGCTTATTTTCTATCGCTATATAAAAAGAAACTTTCAGCCTTTATTTTTCTCGCATGTGTCGCTGGCAAATGAAACTTTATTCAGAATTAAAAAATTTTCAAATTTTTCTGATTCTCAATCGTGTTGTTAAAACTATGTTCCCAAATAAGAAGCATATTTTGAGAGAGACATTATTCTGAGCACCGTTTTCATCACACTAAATAACCGTTCTTCGTTAGAATTATTGTGAAATTCCAATTTTCATTGACTCGTTGGAGAATTTGGAGGAGTATTTGACCAATGAGTCCGTCGCAAGCGGCGAACAATCCTTCACGTAGGATTTTGGTTTTGCGAAGCCGAAGGAAAATTCTAGAGGAGGAATGTCATATGAGCTAGACATGCAATTTACTGGTCCTACGCGTCTAAAGAACTCACAAAATTCTAGCAGTAAAGCCATGGTTTTTTATTGGAACTAAATGTAGATATCACGGTCTACGTGTTCAGGAGGGAAATAGTCCATTATAATGCGCATTTCTGGTCATGTTCTGGCCACCTTATTTTGAAGAAATATGCAACGATTGTATCACTAGCCCATAAACCAATGTGTCCCGGCATCGCGCTTTATGTGCATTTCCCATTCCAGACTATCTAAAATGAATTTTAAAGTTGATTCTCTTTTTGGAAGCATATCGAGTTAAATCTTTCTGAGCACAAAGTACTAGTTATTGAATGCACCTACAAATGACAACAAACGTCAAGAGGCTGCCAAGTGTAGCAAAAGGGAAACCCGAAAAGATATTTTCGAAAATCGAATTTGAATATAACGTAGACAGGTATGTTTGAATGTGTCTCTGAAGAGGAAAACATAATTCGGTCCATGTGATCAACTAGTGAAAGCCGCCACTTATTACGACAAATTTCTAGCCGATAATTTGGATGGTTTGAATAATTTGATTGGTTTGAACGGTTCTTTATGCGAAAATCAAGGAGGGATTAAGATTCCTGCAAAGATTCTACACCCCTGGCGGCCAACCGTGCATTGATCGTCGGACGATGACGCGCGGATTATACTTGTTAGAGATATCGTTACGTCAGTTGTTTACGCCAACTTCGGCCGCCAGCCGCCACAAACAGCTCCAATGTTGCCCGCTCGCGTCGCCACCGCCATTCATTGAGTGACTCGGCGTAATACTCTACTACCGAGCGTTGAGATGCTATCGGGGCTCCAATACACTAAATCAGCAAGTAAGACCCCAGTGCCTTCCGCCGATTCCCCCTTATCTTCGTTCCATACGTTACAAATAACGCTACAACAACATTAGAACAAAATGCGCGATTCGGCGCGGTGCTCCCCGCCGAATTGACTGGGCCCCCGAACGTGCGGTTGTGGTGGAGTCAGAGTGCGAGCTAGACAAGTTTAGAAGCTGTTTATTGCACTAAATATTTGCATGTTGACTTGCAAAACCGCGAACTGGCAAAAGCAACAGCAATAGAAAGAGCTGGTCGACGCGGCAATGTCGTTGAATTCCATTCCCATCGGTAGAGTACACACTCCGCGACGTCGCCTGTCGAAAATGCTCAACTTACTTACGACAGTGGTGGAGGAGACCAGGAACACTTGACAATCGCCTGTTGACTCTGGTTTGCTTGATTCCATCGCCAATTTGCCTAGAACCCATGCATAGTGGCTGCATCGCGCTGGAATGTAGGCGAGTCGTTCTCCACGATTGCCCAATCGCAAAATGCTGAATGTTTCGCAATGTGCAACAAATTTAACAATTATTTATTGATAGTGGGCTCGATGCGCGAGTATCGGCACCAGCGCTGTGGAACGAGACCGCCGCGACACCCGTGCAACAATAATAGCTTAACTGTGTTGCTGCAGACCGACTGGGGAGCGCTGGAGGTTGCGCCACTGAAATTCCATCCGTCATTTCTTATGCACCCAAATGTCTGCGCGCATTTTTGGCTTGGAGCAATCAGACTGGCTCTGGCTGCAAGGGTCTCTGAGTTTTCTGTACAACGAGCGAAACCCTGAGAAGTGCAATCCACCACGTCTTGCGCTACGGTTCTAGAAAGTCCTTTTTTTTTGCATGCTCGACTGCACATCCTTTCGAGCCTGCAAGACTTCGGACCCTCATATTCACGCATGCAGATTACACAATCCTCCCAGACAATAACTCCCACGCCTTAAAGCCTTGCGAACGCGCGTTGTACTGTTCTTCCCCAAACCATCCATCACTCAGACTTGTTTGAAAATAGGCATCCTAACGCAATTCAAAAATAACATCGTCTGGCGAAAAAGAAAAACCACGCACGCTGCGGAGACGATGAGAAAGCGTAGTCCTCGTGTGTCTCGTGCTTTTCTTCAGTGTGCATTCTAATTGCCCTCTAAGCATATTTCCATCTATTCTGGTAGTAACAGATAGACATTTGATTAAGCGCGATCGCCTATTTTTGGATTTCAAGATTTTTTGTCGTTCTGTTTATTTTTAGTAACGCACTAAAGTTGTTTAGCATAGACGGGAAATGACCGCGGTTATTGCTTTTGATGCCGCCACCGTCAGCCTTTATCGAGTTCAGTTTGAAGGCAAGTTAATCGCAGGCAGGCTTTGCCGGCCAGCTAGTTGCGGCCGGCAAGTGGGGCTAGTTGTGACCAGTGGGAAGGCTGGATGACTGAATGGCGAGACAGGTAAAAAAGAACAGCAGGATCGGCGGATAGTGATCCTTAGTGAGACTTAAGTTGATGTTGATCGGTTGCAGTGTGCTTGCGCTGCCCTGCAGGGGGAGACGAGAGTGTTAGTTGGAATATATTGATTCGATAGATTTGACTTCCTGATTGGAACTTGATTTATTTGCTGGGAATGAGAAGTCTACGTGTTTGGTAAACGCGGACATAGCGCTGAACCTAGCTTATAGAATGAGAAAAATTAAGGAACAATTCTGTATCTCTTACGACTCTTAAAAGCCTTGTTCGTCAATCAATAGAGGCACATTTGTCTATCTACGAGTTCACGTTTTATTTCGTTTCGTGATTCTGAGTTGTCCTCGTCCGCATTAAGGTTCTGCTTTGGAATGGAACGCCATAGAGGACGAAACTGATAAATATGCCACCCAACTCCAGTTCTGATTTACTATACTGAGTTACCTTTCAATACGATTTCCTATACCTATACTTACTTTCTCCATGGTACTCTATTTTATAATCCAGCTCTGGTTTTCCCACACCGTCTTTTCTTTCTGCCCCACATAGCTTCTGTTTCCCCTCTCAATCGAGGTAATTTCTCTTTCTTGTTCTAATGATGCGATTTTTAGACAAATTTTGACAGGGCAGAAACAACCAATAATGGACGAAGGACTCATGGCTCACCCCCTTGACTCATGGCGTCGCCAGCTTTTTTGCCTTAAAGGCTGTACAGCATATATTGTGCTTTTTCAGACACCTTCGGTCGGTTGTTCACTTCTTGAATTTGGTGAAACAGTGAAAGTGAAAAGGTTGAGATACCCACGTTTTATAAGCATTAGTCGGGGGTTAGCAGTAAAGATGATGATAATTTTGGGCGTACTTCCACGTCAAATAATGATCCATGCGTTGAAAAATCAACAACTTGGAGCGAGCGAATCAAACATTGAACTATTAGAAAAAAAAATTGTGGGGTGCGAGTTGGAGTTCGTTGCGATGTTTCGACAATTGTAGATGCTCTATTGATGCAGCGAAACCTGGGGTACGATCTATAAACCAGAGGGTAGGCAATCAAGGTGTCTGAAGTTTGAATCGTTCCAAACGCAACAGTCGGGATTATTTTCGCTGCCTGAATTCCTGCGGCTAATTTCGATGAATTTTTTGGAATTTCTTTTCGCAATTCTTACTCTACGGACTCTCTAGTTTTTTAATTCAGTCAAATCTTGGACATATTTCAAAATGTCAAAAATTCTAGTTTTATTATTTGCCGGAGTTGAAAGGCTTTTGGAGAGCCTCCTGGACGAAAAATGCAAGCATCTTTCTAAGCTCGTGAGCTTTCGAAAAGAAAAAACAACTTTTTAAAAACTCATTACAGGCCACCAAGCCTCATTGCATTTCCACCGAGTGTTCTTGAGGGTGGGATTATTGCTGTAAATTTAATAAAGAGACACTATAAAGTCTACAGTATATTGAAATGTTTTTAAGAAGACTCAAGAAATTGTTCGCGGTTTTTTAACATCATCAAGGTTAGATAGTTTAGTTTATTATTTTTTTCCGATTAATTTTCCAGTTGTTTCTATTTTCCGTTCAGGAATGTTGGGTTCGTATTTAGTTGCTTTCATATGCTTAGTATGCTTCGAATGTTTCAAACTATAAGTTATTAATTTCTTTTAACCCGTTCCTCACTCTGCCTGCTTTGCATTTATATCTTGGCTTGCTTTGCTCGGATTTTGACATTATGAAAAGATCTATGATTGCATTTTATTTAAAAATAACTAGTAGAATTGGCAAATGATTTATTTTTTATATAAATATTTTTGCAATGTTTTTGTTCCGTTCACAGCCCATCTTCAAAAATAGTGATAAGCGGAATTCCGCCGCATGCACATTTCGATGACATCGAACCTCTTCTAAAGCCATACGGCAAGGTGGAACAGTGTGACGCTGTTACAAGTAAGGACCCAAACACTCAGACTGTACAAATAACTTTCGAAAGTCCCGACCAGGCGCAAAGGTATTAAAAAATAAATGCTACTTTGCAATTAAATATTTAGTTTGCTCCTCCAGATTTAAGTAGGCAGTATAAAAACAATAAAAATAAGGCAGAAATTTGGTAGCCACTGAAGGGTGTTAATGATAGTCCTTTGAAGAAAAAGTCTTGAACAAGGACCAATTTATTAGGTTGATATTTACATGTGTGTATTGTATTATACAACACAATGGCAGGCCTCCGTTGTTTGACGACATAGGGGAAACTGGCAAGACCGTTATAAAAATCGCGAAAATTATTTGAACAACTAAATATATAAGACCAGTCTTTGAAAAACAGGATCGAATCGTACGTTTGCAGATAAGTGGAGTGGAAAATCTTTGTGAACTAGGAGATTGTTTCTCGAAAAATTACAAACGTTATACCTAAAATTTATATTTAGTTCGTGATTGGTCAGTTCCAATTTAATTATTCAATTTATATTCATGTCTATCTATTGAATGTTCTGACAAAGACTCGATTCCAACGTGGCAAAACTACGCCTTAAATTTCCACCGACACTTATCTATAAATATTCAACAATATACGAATATCTGTGACACATACCCCATAAAATATATAATATATATTTGATTGCTCCAAATGCATTTAGTATTTCGTTGATATATTTCTAAAAAAATCTAATTTGTTGCAATTGTAAGCTCATGTTTCTTTTCTCAAATTACAGAGCGGCCACGGGGTTAAACGGAGTCGAATTTGAAGGAAGCAAATTGCACGTAGAACAAATAGATAAACAACGTCGTAGTAATCGTGCTAGAAGTCAATACGCCGGAATGCCAGGACCAGGACGACAGGCTGATTTTCCCCTACGTCTCTTAGTGCAAAGCGAAATGGTAGGAGCGATTATAGGCCGACAAGGCAGCACTATCCGCACAATCACTCAACAGAGCAGAGCGCGCGTTGATGTCCACCGTAAGGACAACGTAGGCTCATTGGAAAAAGCAATCACAATTTACGGCAATCCGGAAAATTGTACAAATGCCTGCAAGAGAATTTTAGAAGTAATGCAACAAGAAGCTAATAATACAAATAAGGGGTAAGTTGAAAGAGGGGTTGTGAATGGGCTATTACAAATATTCGAGTGGTTATAAAAACGGCCTTCGGTGACAAATAACAACATATGCACTTTTTTGTTTATTGAAAAAACTATCGTCAAGGCTTGTAGGAATTATTTCTCGTTGGTATTTCGCCCACAAATTAAATGTTCCGTATTACTATTCTCCCATTCTTTCACGTGTTTCTTCTGAATGAACATTTGAGTTTTCCCGTCGAATAGGGCGCCCGACCTGGACTTTTTGGCATAGAGCTATCCAGGCGTTAGGGAGAATATTTACGTATGGCTTTATAAGATTGTCATATCCTTAAAAATTGCGAAATTATATGTTAATTTCGCAATTTCGCAATTAAAAATTGCGAAATTATTTATAATTATCATTTTAAATATCAGCCAGAACTACAAGAATCCGTTAAATGCGAAAAGTAGAGTAAGGGCAAGTTGAAAAGACCCACAATGCTTCTTCTCTTCTCATCCCTTTACCCCCTCTCTCGTCATGTCATCTTACTAAGCTGCTCTTTTTTTTCCTTCTCTTCCGCAGTGAAATATGTTTGAAAATTCTCGCTCATAACAATTTGATAGGCCGAATTATAGGCAAAAGTGGCAACACCATAAAACGTATAATGCAAGAGACGGACACGAAAATCACAGTGAGTTCAATAAATGACATCAACAGCTTTAATCTGGAGCGAATTATAACTGTGAAAGGATCGATTGAAAATATGTCGAAAGCCGAGAGTCAGATAAGCGCGAAGCTACGTCAGAGCTACGAGAATGATCTGCAGGCGATGGCACCGCAGAGTCTCATGTTCCCGGGACTTCATCCTATGGCTATGATGTCAACACCTGGAAACGGTATGGTATTCTCTCCTGGAATGTCTTATGCTTGTTCGGGTTATCCTATGGCTAAATCCCCAGCTATCATACCGCCTGCCTTCCCCAATGACATTCAAGAGACGACTTATCTATACATACCGAATAATGCGGTTGGTGCTATAATTGGAACCAAAGGCTCGCACATACGTAACATTATGAGATTCTCAGGGGCGTCAGTGAAAATTGCACCCCTTGAGGCTGACAAACCCGTCGAGCAGCAGATGGAGCGCAAGGTGACGATTGTTGGTACGCCGGAGGGCCAGTGGAAGGCGCAGTACATGATCTTCGAGAAGATGCGAGAGGAAGGTTTTATCTGCGGGACAGATGATGTTCGACTTACAGTTGAAATAATGGTCGCAAGTTCACAGGTTCAATAAATTTTCTTTGTATCATGCATGAATTTAATTCACTCATATTTTGCAAATTTTGTTTTTTCCCCCCACCCCACACTTTTTTGCTGTCATTTTAACTGACTGCGCACATCAATACGTACGTTTTGTATAATAGGTTGGACGAATTATTGGTAAGGGAGGACAAAATGTTCGAGAACTGCAAAGAGTAACAGGAAGTATTATTAAACTGCCTGAACATGGGTCAGCGCCGCCCGGAGATGAAGAGACTACAGTTCATATTATAGGGCCATTTTTCAGTGTTCAGGTGAGTTTTTTTTCTTCTTAACATTAAATTAAGCCCCACATTTTTTGGGCTTTCAATTTTGCAAAATAACTAAAGTGATATATTAATATACCATCGTAGCGCTTAGAATTGGAACCGAGAGAACATTAAATTCAAAGAAATGTATTAAAAATACAGATATGGGTTATAATCCCTGAAAAAAAAACTTAGAAAAAATACCCCGAGAAAGTTCATGATATTCTAGTCTTCTAGAAATGACTTCTCCAATAAAAAAGATACAAGCACATTTACTAACGTCTTCAACATACTTAATTTTGTTAAACATGAATGCAAAACATGAAATGATGATGGTAGTATAATATGGTGTAATATTTTTAAGCTGTGCCTTAGAATATACCAACAAGAATTTTTTAAAACCATACCATATTTACCGCTTGTTATATAAATTTGCTGATACAGTACATCCTGTTTCATAATATTGAAACTTTAGTTGAAGCGGCGGTCGAGGGAATCTTTGAAAGACGCCAAACGTCGTTCTCCAAGTCAATACGAGATAAACGCTCACGCGGTTCACCTATTCCGAAAATATTTTTATACCCTATTTTTAAGTTTTAAATAAATGTTAAGGCTGCGTTATACGTAAACATTCGTCAAAGGACAGCGACACAACATTCTGATGTAATCTTGTGAAATGCGATTATGTTTGTGGGTTGTCGCAAGTGACTGTTAGCAATCCCGAAATGTCAATGTAAAAACTGATTTGCTATGCGAAAAAATTAAGGTGTATTATCGGGAGTCATTTTACATGATTATGATCACTTTATGGGAGTGGAGCTTTGTATGAATTTGTAATCTATCGTCAGGAGTAATCTATCGCCATAATGAATACTTTTTTATTTTTTTTTCTCTAAGCATAACTAATCAAAATTGTGCTTGCTCGGCTGCGCGCCTAGCGACAAGTGGCGGAAAACCGTCCACATTGCCGATCTAGCGCGACACAGAAGAAACGGCAGGAGCCCTGCGCGGCACTTGCAATAACTTTCATCCATCTGCAATTTGCGCTCGTGTTATAATCCAGACTGCAGTTCTTCATAAACTCATCTGCCCGTCTAGTTTATTCGAGAACATTTCTGAGCCACAAGAGTAACGAGCAGGACGATTCGTTATGTGGAAACTACTGCATGCCCCCAGCATACTCGACATTGTGGAGCAACGTGCACGGGCTTAAGGGAAAAGCCCGCACAATCTCTTCCATTTTTGGCGTCAAATGAGATATTTAACTTATGAGCATCGAGTTTCTACATAACTAGTCCAGGCTCTTGAATCAGTTTTCACCTCGTCAGCCAGATGTTGGGATTGATTGGCCTTTCTTCTGTTGATGAATCTCAGGAGGCATTTTCTAATTGACAGAACGCTTTCAGGGGGACCTGGCAGAAAAAGATTTCCAGTTCTGTTTTCTAAATAGAAGATTCTCATGGAGCGAAAGTCTTACTGTTTAAAACACATTCAAAGATGAGGAAAAAATGACTGCAGACCAAATTGGGTTTTAAGGAAAGTCTCTGTATGTTTCTAATATGCATTCGATTGGTACCATAGTATTGGGTTGGGGAAAAAGACAATTGAAAGAATTTTGAAATATACTTTACACCCTTAAGCAAGTTCTATAACGACCGGAAAAAGCTATCGTCAATGACGATGCATCCAGGTCTGACCTGGGTGCATCAGAGCATAACCGCCGAGCTATCTGAGTTTTCGGGACGGGCCTTAATGTTATGGTGGAATAGAGCTGTTGATAAACTCTGGTCGGGTTTTGACATGTTTGCTGAAATCAGGTAGCTCTGGTTACTGTGCAGCTCGGAATTGATTGTTCGTTCCGGGCTGCATCTCTTGATAGTGCAACGTCCTTGTGCAGTCTCACCACATGCACTAAATCCTCGTCGTCAATTGAAATGTTCGAGAAAACTTACCACTGTTCGACAACGGACTGTTTCGCGTACATGTCGTACGTTATACGTTGAAATCATTTTTCTGATGATAGGAAATTGCTTGTTATTGCTCGGTTTCAGGAATGGTTCGCAGATGGGAAATTTCCGTACACAAAGTTTTTTTTATGGTTGACTCATGCGACGCCCAACCATTCCTTCATGCTCTGTTGTTGCCGACACAGAGTCATCACTATACAACCGCATAATTATTTATTTGCTTACAACGCGTTTTAATCTTTCTCGAAATTTAAAATTAAAAATGAATATCGTAAATTGGAACCGTTCTGGCCTCGATAAGAAATACAACGATTTATAAAAAAGAAAGGTTGATTACAGCTGTCAGAATCGCTTCGATGGGATTGGTGTACCAAAGATACGCTACGTTAAGGCCATCTGCAAAGAAAATTGGCAGAAACTTTGCTCTGAACACAATATACTAAAATGTTGATTGTAACAGGATTTGTAATGCCTTAAAGATGTGAGAAATTTTATTGCATATCGCTAGAAGATACGAAGTGAAAAACGTTTGCAATGATACATTCTTTGTTTAGTTAGAACAAAACAAATTTTTAGTGAATAGTTAATTAAATATTTATAAAATATTTCAAAAATAGGCGCTCGGGAGTTCGATTTTTTCTCTTTCGCACAGGTTACAAAGAAACACAGTTGATATTCTATTTTAGCATTTAAAATGTCTAACAAATCTTTTCTTCCATCAAAATTCATTGCAGTCTGCGCAGCGACGAATCCGCGCAATGATGATGTCAACCAATCCACCTCCAGTCACCAAAAAACAGAAAGCTGCCAAAGAACAAACATCGTCTAGTTCCGGACCCGCGCAGGCTCAACAAGCTCCACAACAGCAACAATCATCGAGTACGAGTCAATAAGCAGCGAAAAGCGCAGAGCATTTAACTTTATAAAAAACAACAAAAAGAAAACAAAAAAGATTACAGAAACGAAGAAGGAAATCTAAGAAAATGGACAGAAATATTAACAAAAAATATAAAACACAAAAACTCTTCGACTTCAAACAAAACAGAATATTGAATCCTCTTTAAAATCAAAACTTCAACTGCAACAAAGAAAAAAGATCTAAAATAGACAAGATCTTATTACGTACTGGGGAAAAAACCTAAACAACTCTCAAATTCACTAAATAATTGAAATATATATAAATATATGCACAATTAAATTCAATTGCGCCGAAGTAAAATTTATAAAATTAAAAATCTTAAATAATAAATATCCTGTTCAGAAGCTGCAAAACATTCTGGGAGCAGAGCGCGTCACTACCCCTAAATATTAATTTAAACAGCAGAGCAAACAATAAATAGAGTAAAATGAGCATTGGAGGAAAAACAATCTAAAATACATAACGAATCAAGTAAAAAAATTCAAAAGTCTTAAGGAAAAACAATTATACAAAAACAAATGAAGAACAGAACCATGCAAACCATGTATTTTTGACGTAACCATTGAAAAATTTGAAAATGACCAAATTTGCCGTTTATTGTGGAACGATTTAAAGCTGCAACCCGCGATTTTGTTGAAATTGCCTTCACAAGTAAAAGTTTCAAAAAAGGACAATTGCGGAGAAACATGAAAATCAACTTGTCTTTATACATGATTCTAAAACTCTTATCGACACTTTTAGCTTTTATAGTAATGTTACGATTTTTTCTGTTAATTTTATCGATTTCAACTGTCGGCAACGAGCCATCGTACTACTAATGCGCGATTGTTGTCAATTTATTTGTAAATAATAGTATTTGAAATTTTCAACTCTATTTGAATAGTGAGAATCCACATCTTAATTCTCCAAATTAGAAACACCCTCCGTTGACGCCTAATGTCTGTGTATGTCAATCAAAATGTATTTGTTAAGATAATGTAATTTCCTGTATAATAAAAATGACCGAAAAAAATTTCAATAAATTCTCGAAATGTATTTTTCGGCATATTTGTCATTGTTGGGAAAGGAAACAAAAACAACAAGAAGCGATCAAAATTACAATTTGTCCGTTTTTTTTGTTACATTCAAGACATACTTTTCGATTCGTATTTGAAAAATGCTTATACGTAATGCAACGTCTGGTGTTAGCTCGTTGGAAAAGCTCATTAGCATAATTATTTTTTTAACAAAAAGTATTTTTTCTTAGGGGCTATCTCACGATGGAGTCCAAGTCGACCAGATTCGTCGGTTTCTGAATATTGAAAGATGTGAATTTGCATTGTAATCTGTTTCTCCAAGCCAGTTGTAGATATTAATTTCCGCATTGTTTATTTTTATTCTGAATAAGAACATAAAGTTTGAGTAGTTATATTGTTGCCGATTATATAAATACAAAGCAAGTAAAATAGTAATTAGTAGAGATATTGGACTTGAATACGTTTTACATACTTAGATTATCGCCACAATTCTTAACAGTTACAACGAACCATGTAATCGTAATGCGTCTTCCACTTGTTATCCATTTTGCCTTCAAATATAATAACATAAGTCTACAATGGCGTGGGGAAAAATGCAAAATATTAGCTCCAGACCGAATTGAACCAGAATTTTTGAATTGAATATCTGAATAACATTTTCATGTTTACTCCCCAAACAATTTTGATGAGCATAATTTTCAGGCCTAGGAATGAAAAAGATAAGCAACGAATCGAACACGCAAGAGCAATTGCAACAAGCGTGCTTAGTTAGAGTACTCTGAAAAATAAAAAACAAAAATCAATACTTTTTGGGGCGCTCCATAATACTCTTAACTGCCGATCCACAGTTTAATTCGATCCACACAAAAAGAAAAAACAGGCAAAAATGAATTAGAAAATATGCTGAGTTTATAATGTATGGTTTGGAAGAACACAAATACCTCATAAAAGTGCATTATATTATAAATAATGATATATTTAATGAAAAAAAGATGAATAAAATCATATATGTAAGAAAACAAGGTTCAGAATTAATGGCAGTCAAAAACATAATAAAAATAGGGCACTGCGATTGCTTGTTGCGCCCGAAAATGATCGTGAAATTTTTCAGATGCGCAAGGAATCGCTCGCGTACTGTACCATGGTTATCTATTTCTTATAATATGAAAGTAACGAAAAATCGACTTTTGAATTGACAACAAGAACCCAATACTAGAAATCAATAAATTACCAAATAGTTAAAACGAAACTTGAAATTACAATTATACAGAGAAATGCATGAGAAAGTTGGAAAGAAAACAAACAAAAAACACAATCACATGTAAAAAATAGTTGAAATGAGATGCAAAGAGCTCGAGTGACGTTGATTAGCCTTTCTTTGTTGTTCCACACCAAATATGTGCATTAATGTTATTGATTTTTTTAAATAATTGTTCCAATAACTATAGAGACACCACTTTAATATCTACTACATATATTTATTTCACATTACCGTAAACACAGTCCAACATAACGTTATTAAATGCATATTATTAATAGAGAACGCAAATACTACAAGCATTACAAATACAATAGAATAGTAAAATTTTATGATGCAAACACAAACATTGAAATAAGAAAACAAAGTACGCAACATTGGTACCTTAACAAATCAAAATAGTTTTACAATAGGATTCGTATTTATTTATAACAATATCTGCAGCGACTGCTGCATTACTACGACTACACAAATATCAAATATCTTAACCAATATTTGCCACAACAATATTAGAAGGGAAATGAAAAAATACAAGAAATAAATATATTTTGAAAAAATCAATAGATGACATAATATCAATGCATTTTGTTTGTAAACAACGTAACACAAAACACACCCAGACACACATCTCATCACAATTATTTTCAAATAGTTGTTACAGTGATCAAGTAACAAACTGCTACTGACCAGGTATCAAATATATTATGTTGCATATATATAAATCAAAATGGTAGTGACACTTAAACTTGACTAAACCAAAACAAAGCAAAAACAAACTGAATATGAACAATATGGCGAGAAATAAAAAAAATATATGCTTTTGAGAGTTGATGAACAATTTAAAAACAAGAACTACAATAGATTAATACAGCTGTTAGACGACCGATCCTACCCGATTTTTCAGAATTACTTACAAAATAAAACATATCATTGCGATTCAAATGGTACGCGGCTTGGGGTTGTACGAAAGATATTAGATAAAAAAACACAACCGTTTGCATGGAAGGTCTGAAATCTATTCATAAGCTGGTCTTGTCTAAATTGAGTTGAGGCAACTGCTTGAAAGGGGCGTGTTGAATAAATCGATGTTATTTGGACAAACAATGCGAATGTGATAACTTCCTCTTTCGTACGTTGTTTCAATGGCTTTGTGAATTTGATTAACGTTTGCTTGTGCATTATTAGGTATCGTTTGATAAAAAGTCGAACAAATTTTTTACACCCTAGCTGTACCGAGTTTTTTTTACTTTTCCCTATCTTCGTCCCTTCGATACGCCTTTCCCAGAACTTTGCTAACTGAAAGGCATTGCCTGGCGCCATTATCATTGTATCACCCGAATCAAGAAAAAATAGAAAAAGGATAGATACTTCGTTTTTGGTATAAAGATATTGATGAAATTCGGAGTTATTTGCCCCCCATTTCCTACTCTGTCGCTGTTTTACGTCTGGTTGCGTTTCTTCGTCCCCAGTACGAGGTTTGCCATTAAAAGCAGCATTTGACCATTCCAACCAATTGAAAAGAATTTGAGATTTCAATTTATTGCAAAAAATTACATTTCCGTGTCCCTTGCCAATGTTTGTGCGATAAACAATATTTTGTGGCAAAGTGCGATTAAACGTTTCCCGTCATTATTTTGCGACAAATATGTATCACCTATTCGGCATCCTAAGTGCCTTCTGTGTTCAGAAACACTCCAAACTCAAACCGTGGACAGGACAATTTTTTTTCGATTTATTTTCAAAATAAATTACGGCGATCGTTTTCATCTAATTGTTGTTCGTAATTTTTCATCTCCGAAAATCTTTTTCTACTTTAAAATAAAAGTAAACTTCACCAGTAGCCATGTCGGGGACTGTAGGGAGGGCTAGTTAACCCCTGTTCATCGAGTAGCTTTCAAGGCCAGTTCAGTGTGGATGGGGTTGTTTGCAACATGTGTGCTTGGTCCAGATAATTCACGTAATACGGGCAGTTCATTGTCGTCCCTTTAGGCAAGCAATCAACTAATAAAATTCTAACGCAATCCCAGAAAACGTTGGCGCCGTAATCTTCAACGCCGACTTTAAGCCATTGAATTTTCGGTAGCCCTTTTACCTTTGTAAAAGACCCTTTGACATTTGACTCTTGTTTCGTTCAGTATCATAACGACCTAACGAATCATGGCATCATCAATGGTCACAATACATTCTTATTTCGATTCAAATCATACTGATGAATTAGGGTCTCATCAACGGTCATAATGCGATTATCATTGTGAGCATTCACGGTACTCAACGGGGATAATTTTTTCTCAATGCAAAGACACTTCAATTTGTTCATTGCTACTCGATAGTTCTTCTGCTATCTGCCATAATTTAATGCTGTGATCGGCTTGTAATATCCTGGAAAACTGATGACATCTCAGAAAAAATTTGTTTCGATGAATTTCTTTTTTTTTAGCTAGCAGTTTAATTACAACCTGGCTCGCCGAATTTTTAGAATTGCTAGTTTCCTTTGACATTGTGTTGTTGCTTAGAGATTGAAAGTCGTCATTTGGTGAAATGATGGTCACGTGAAATGTTATGCTAATATTGCATGCTATTAATCTCGAATTTCATCTCCCGTTAGGTACAGCTAGCAATTATCCAATTTCAAGCAGTTTTAAAAGTAAGGTCATAACATAAAATTAACAGAAAAACAAGAATTAAAAAATGACGAAGAAATTACCATGTAAATGCTGAACATGAGCAATCAATTTTTAACTCATTCGTAAATGGGCCAGTCAAAATGGTAGTTGTCGTGCAGTTAATCCTTTTCATATGTCATTCGAGATCCGTATGTAGTTCATTGGTAGTATCTTGCTACAACAACTTTGCTTGAAATTAATATTTTCCATGTATAAAAACAGCGTTTTATTTCGTTCAAAGATTTTAATTTAAAGATTCGTTCGTTCAAAAATTTTTTTAGAAACAATTTATTGTTGTTCCTCCACATTTTTTATTCTTCGTAGCAAATCGACAAAACGGTTTTCAAATTAAGAATCAACCAGACAACGACAGTGATTCTATTCTTTATTCTTCATTGAACTTTCCACTCCGACTAACTTGAGCTAACACTTGAGCTGCGTCGCTTACAATTGAATTATTGGAAAACGACTTATAATCCTCAGATAGAAACCATTGGCCATGTGCAAAACGTTAATCAAAAGCTTCAAACTACAATAAAATTCTAAATATCGGGGGATAAGTCTCAAACCAAAATAAAAACAAACAAAAACTCAAAAGAACCTGCCTAATCAGACGCAACTGAAAAATTAAAAAGATCATACCAGCTAGCTTCTAAGACTTGAAAAAAATAACAAACCCTATAAAAAATCTGAAAGAAGGAAGGCGGAAGGAAAGAATAGATAGGATACGACAAAAAAATCATTGAATACAAAAAAAAACAAAGAAAATTTCCCAAGGTCATGTAGAAATACATAATGCTCCTGCTTTAAGTATTGACTGGTCTTGACTAAAGTAAGTTTTAAAAGTTGTATTAAAACATTTGAAATGGTAATAATAATAGTCGGGACTACATAGAACTAGCATGGTGGCATCATCATATGTATGCTTGTCCAAGAAGCAGACAAAAAAGAAAAGAAATTATAACACGATAAGACGATTTTATACATTAAAATTAAAGCAAAAAAATAATAATTAGCGGTAGAAGAAGATGGGGGAGGTCGACAAACAAACAAAACAAAAAAAAAACGAGAAGGTTAGAGAATGGAAATATTCGAGCCCATCGTCACATCATTTTTAGCGGATGTTATTTTTTGGATGGTTGCTCATGTGTGAAAGTAAGCATCGGAAGTGTAACTTAAATTATTTATTTAAAGCGAAACGAAAGTAAAAATAAATCCTAAAAATATTAGAGACGACAAGTTTTTGAATAAGGTTAATGCAAGTTAATTATTGAAGATGTAATGTGTATTTTTTTGATAAGTAAAATTTAAAAAGAAAAAAAGAAAATGAATTTTTAAAATTTTATATAAATCGGGGGTCAAATAAGTATATATAAAAAAATCAAGTTGATATAAGATGAGGACATTTTCTGTTGAAAGTTTAAATAAGAAGTGAAAGAAAGAATAGCGACTTGATGAAATTTGCACGAAGTGTGAAGTGGTTTGTGCAGATTGATTTGCTTATATAGATAAATGCAAGTTGATTGAGCAAATCAGATTAGAACTCAACAGCTGAATGGCACAAACTATCGAATTTATGGTGGCCACATTTGGAGAAGAGAGTCTTCACGGCGAGTTTCCGCCGCGGAAAATGTAGAACGTAACGCGGCCGCCAGCCGGACCGCGTCAAGTTGTCTTTTTCCTTTTGTACCTTACTTGCAAGAGAATCTCTAGCATAATTTGAACGCTTTGTTGTTGGCTTGTCCCTTCCGGTAGGCCGCTGATCGCGACCAACTCTCACCTCCAGTTCCATCCTTGACCATTCACTTTAACTTCAGAACATTTCATCCGTGAGTGTATAAATAAAATAATTGAGAAATAATGGAAGATTCCTCAATATTTTTTTATATGAGAAAGTGAAGCGTAATGATATTAAGCTTATTATCTTTTTAGAAGGTTATTTTAAAAGAGCGAATAAGAAAAAAATGAGAAAAAATTATATATAGAGGCTATATATCGTTAAATATGTTTAAATAAGTATTGTAATAAAACGAGAAGAATATTAATTTTTTAAGAATATCAACATTAATATTTTTTCTAAATTGATTTTTATTTAAATTTTAGATTAACATATTTCTCTTTTCATAAAATGAGAAAGGAATATTTTATATTTAAAAAGATTAATGAAAAAAACGTTATTTAATGGTGCCAAGTACTGAAATTGTTAGTGTGATAAATTAAAACGATATGTGAATGAAAAAAGATGAAAACATTTTGGCATTAATTTTTTAAAGTAATTCTAAATGTAAGGAGTTAACAACACCAAAGGTTAGCATATAAAAATTTTTCAAAAATTTACTATATGTAATAAAACAAGAAATGTATTTTCGGTAATGACGATCAATAGCACGGAAGTGAGTTATAAAGAGGAGAGGCGGTTAAGCGGAAGAGAAAAATGATAAAAATTAAACAATTGCCAAAAAACGCCATCAAAGATAAAATGCTAACAGAAAATCCATACATAAACACACACACACGCATAAATGCAAGCAGAGACGTTTAAAGAAACATCAATTTAAGTCTGGTACTACATCAGTAACATGCAGGAAAAGCACTCACAGTATTAAAAACGTTTTTATCCCAAATTCTGCTGAACTATTTCGACACCATGTAAAATAGTTTAGTTTGGAGCAATGGAATTTCTTCTATTTTTTTCTCAAAAATTTCATTGATTTTTCTCAAAATTTTTTTTATCATTTGGCCCATATGATGATATTCTTTTCGACACTTTGTAGGCGTTGATAAAACAATTCGACTCATTTGGTTTTTTTTTTTGTGTGACATTTTTTTGGAAATATAGAACGTTTTAAGAGTTTTTCGGAAGAATGTAAGCGAAGTAAAACTAAATAAATAAAAAAAAATATTGCAAACATTTCGTACAAATCGCAGTACAAAGAATTTATACGCATGAAACGACGACAAAGTAGAAAACAAAAAACCCAAAAGTCTATGAAGTATCATCTCAAGAAAAATCTCTTACAAACAATTCATAGTAAAGTTTCCATTCGATTTTGTTTCAATTTAAGTAGACGTAAAATTAAAAATATCAATCATTTAGTGGGACAGATTAAATAAAAATTTTTGAAATTTGAACAAGCAACGGCTCTCACACGAATCGTTTCCCAAAGGATGCGAGTGAGAGTCTAGCAACGCTTTTCTTTTGAAAATTGAGTTTCGCGAAGCAGAAAATATATAACTTTTTAAATTTTATATAGAGAATAGCCCCATAAAGAACCGAAGAAAAATTAAATGTCCAACAATTTCACTTTAAACTAATATGAACGAATATTAATTGAAAAAAGATATAATTAATACACATTTGCAGCCCCCGTTCTTGACAACAAGAAACAATTAAATACACATGAAGGAAGCATAAAATAAAGGAAGCGAAATAAGATTCAAACCTCCAAGTCTTGACTAACCAAAAGTAGCAAAAAAAAAAAAAAAGAAAAATAAGCGACAAAAAGCTGAACCAGGATATGAAACATAAAAAAACATTTTGAAATGATAATCTCAAACCAAAACAAACGAAAAAAAGTCATGGATGTACATAACAAATACAATCTTTAGAACGCAGTTAATTTGTTTAAACAAGCTTTCGACACTGCAAGTCAAAATCGGCGATGACATTAAACTAGTAAAGTAAAAACGAAACAAACAAAAGAACTAAGCAAAACAGAATGAACAAAAATGTAGCATAACGAAAACACGCTAAACTTATTCAGTAAGAAATGAACGTTGAAGATGAAAAAAGTTGAAATTCAAACTCTCATTCGAGAAACATAACAACGATGTAATTATTTGAAGTAACTAAAGAAATAGCTTAAAATGAAATACCTTAAAAATAAGAATTGAAGAATTTTTCCATTATACAAACGAAAATAGATTGAGGAGAAGATGCAGATAAACTGCATGGTCCAAGCAAAGACCACTTCGGAGCCACATAACAAACGCAATACAACCAAAAATAATTGTTCATATGAAATTACGAAAGTTATATTGTATGAGCAAGTCTAAAATCCAAAACCCAGTTGCCTTGTCCTGAATTACACCTCGAACTCAACATAAAACATAAATTAACTATAGACGTTTTACCAAAGAGGTCGAACCGATTTTCAAACTCATTCGAGGTGAATGATCCTATTGATTAGACCAGCAGTTTCTTTGTCTTGTATTTGAATTCTCTTGTGTTTTGTAAAATGCGTTTGCGCTTTACTCAAATAAATTCAAACAGGCGCCATTACACCAATATCCGACTCGATGGTTGACACGCTACGATACAACACACAGGGAAGGAAATCATAGATCAAACAGAGAAGTGCAGTTCGGACATTGCGCAATGCTTTCGGTTAGTCGTGTGTGCATATAGTGTCGCGTTTCTCATAGGCTGGGCGAGCAGCCAACAAGGGAGAAGGGTGCGAAGAAGCCAATGAAAAACTACCCTGAAGCTGCAACAGCTTCGCATATCTTCTATCAATTTAGATGATATTCTGATACATAAGAAGGTTTTGTTTCCCTTCGACCGTTCGTATTCGAATTGACTAACTGAATTAAGAAATACATAGCCGAGCCAGCATCCCGATAATCAATTTTGTTTGTTTATTTGTATAAAACAAAAAGAATCGCTGAAATTGACATAGCTCTTGATATATTCTGGGCAATATAATGTCTGTTGTCCTGATCTGAGATCCAGGCGGTAGTGGAGCGGGCTCATAAACAGACTGGGCTACACTCTGCGCACAAACCATGCGGATCCAGCTGCAAACACGCATAGCTAAGTACATACTACATTTTCGCTTAGACATTAATGTTGTAATAAAATCACGTTTAAATAATACAATACAGAAAAAGTAATATAAAGAAGAACATCTACCCTGTACAATCAAAATAACTTAGGCACCTTGAAAATTGAATGCGAATAGAGGTCATAATGAAATAATTGAACTATAACCAAAACCCAATATAAATTTTAATGTTGTAAACACAAAGTACTCACGCTCACATCCCCACACCTACAAATCCACACATATTAGAAGTATAAATGATACACGAGCAGTGAATGCAAGTAAACATTTGTAACCGATACAGGAAGAATGTAAAGTCTCGGAACCGGAAACTAATTGAAGAAAACAATAGAAAGAAACAAAGGAAATAATAAAACACAAAAACAAAAAACTCGAAATAGACATTGCAGAGTAAAGAAGTTGATAATCGCTTTATTATTATAAATATAGTTTTATGCTTTACAATTTATATGAAAGAGGAAATACTTATTAAAACTTATATTAAACTATTTAAATTAAAAACGTCGCGACTAGCAAGGAGACTGAACTACAACTGTTAATAGTCGCGACGGTTTTTTAATTGCATTTTATATAAAAAATATTTTATAATATATATTTTGCCCATTCAGCCCCCTTTTACCTTTTTTATATATTATATTTGCATTACATATATATTCTCTATAGAAGGTAATTATTGTAACGAATTGATCGATGAAAAGTGAAAGGAATGCACTGAGTTTACGATTCTTTTCTGGTTATCACTACTTTGTTAAGTTTATTTAAATACGTACTTTTTAAAGCGAGACGAAATGAATATGAAAGAGTAAAAGTAAAAGGAAAAACACAAAAACACAACCTCTTGTAATATTTAAATGCATTATTAATAGACTAGTTAATTAAAGGTAATTGCAGAAGTTATTATGTTGTTTATCTACCCTATAAAGCCAAATGACAAAACACAATGAATATGCATGCTTTTATATAACCGGGAGATGATGAGATAGGCCCAAAAGAAAACAAAGCTAAATTCATATAAGGCAAAAGCATCCCGTTTTTGAAATGTTAAATGTAAGAGGACGAGTGTTCGGGGCGTGGCGTTGGCTGGGCAGCATGTTACATTAAACGGCCTGCCTGTGTGATAATAGTTGATTTACCGGGCCGCAGCCTGCGGCAAGTGCTGCTCCCGAACAGAGCGCATCCTTGCTCTGGCGCAATGTAACCTGTTGCCAAGCCAACACGGCCCTCGTCCTGTTTGATGTAAACGAATTAACCATAGTTTCTACTTGGCAAATCAGAGAATACAAAATATTAACTACGAGAAAAAAACAAACAAAAGCAAAAGCAACGGAGAACTAACAAACAGAAGTAATTGTAACGAAATAGTTGTTTTTCATTTGTAGTTTTCTTTCTTGTTTTAAGTTTATTGGCTAGTAAATAAAGAAGTATAATCTATAACAATGAAGTAGGAGAAATGTTAACAATGTTACGTGAAAGATATAATTTCAGAGAAGAATTCTTGTTTGAGAAATATATAATACATTCACTTACCCAAAAAGTAAATATTATTTGTTAGGCCGTTGACATTTGTAGGGAAACGAGGATTCCAATGATGATTTGAGTAGCTACTTTCTGGCAAACGGACACCAACAAGTAAACATACTGCGCGAGCAGCCAATATTGCTTATTTGTCTTACTCAAGATTTCATTCCAGTTTCCATGTATACTCACTTGTAATGTATAATTCGGACACCAACTGCACTTTTCTATTATATTAAATAAAATAAAACAAAATCACGTGAATAACCTACAGAAAGCAAAGAAAACAAAAAGTAAGAACAACATGCAAATGTTAAGAAGAAAACAGAAATAGAATAAAATGTAGCAATTGAAAAAGAAGAAAAAAAAAACAACACATAATTATAAATAAAAGTGGAAACTACCTCAAATATTTCTATATAGTATTTAGTATATATGTATGGATAAAAGAAAAACACAAAATACACAAATAACAAAAATGAAAAAGTAAATACAATAACCATATTGAAAGTTTGATAATTTCTAAATATTTGGGAGAAGAAACAAATTGTTTTCAAACTGACCCGAAGTAAATCACCAAGTTTTCGATGAACGTAACGACGGTTAAAAAGTTAAAAATAAGGGAAACTTAATGATGAACCAACATTTAAAAGCATAGTCCGCTGCAGTGTAGTCTTAACATCAACCAATCAAACTGTTTTACTTGGACACACGAAAAAATTCATCAGAAAACAAAACACAAAAAACTGTATTTCAATTAATCACATTTATATTTATAAGAACTGGCATTTGAATATTTCCTCTTTGGATAAATAACTTTTATTTTTCGTATTGCATAATGTGTTTGGGATAAAAAAGAAAACTTAGAAAAAAAAACAAAAGTCATGTATTCAAAATTAATCCATATTTGTGTGATGAAAAAAAAACGCGCTACTATAAAGCATACAGAAAAATGGAATAAAATTGAAAATATTAATATATTGGAATGCAAAGCCAAAAAAGAGGAATAATCTCCCCGAAAGTAAAGGAAAATATAATATTTAATGATGAACATGTTTGTGTAACTGTATAAATATAATTTTAGTTTGGATTCAGAAAAACAAAAGGAGACAAAAATTTGAAAGAAACATTTAATTACATATTAAATACCAAGCTACACGCAAAACTAAAAAGGAACCCATTCACATGGAAAAAGTTAAAATGAACAAGAGAAAAAATGAAAATCCTACATTAACTACTATATTATATTTAAAAATGTCCAAAATTAATAATTTAGTTCTCTGAAATAAATTTGAAGTTTTTTTTTGAAAAGAATCCAGTTTGTTTTATATCCTAAAAGTGCCAGAAAACGAAATGCACCATTTGTTGGACTATGGTAAGTATAAATTTGTAAATATTTATCCATTTTTCATGTATCCACCATATCATTAAACTATGACAAGCCGTTTTATAATTTTTCAAGAATAAATAAAAGGAATTTCGTCAAATCAACATTGTTTCCATCAGAACATAAAGTCCTTTCATGTCACCGCACTATAGCACGTCTCAAGTCTTGGCTTCTCGTACGTGGAGCCTCCAATCCATCTACCGCGGCCTCCAGTTAAAAATCCGAGTAGCGATTCACTATTATCGTCAATTGAGCTTTTTGAACGCTTCTCTAGATCCCCTAAAACCCTTAAGTCCTCGTCTGTGTCCCTCAGTCTTACTTGTTATCGTTCCTAGGTACCGCTCGCTATGCATCGCCATGATGTTGATAGTGACTTTACCATTCCGGGCGTCAATGCTTTCAACTGCAGCAATGAGTGTACTGATCAATAAGTTGAATGAAGAAGATTAAAGGATGAAGATTTCAGAACGCGTGGAGATTTTCGAGGTGCGTAGAGACGCCTTTTTAGAAAAACCTTGGACGCAATATTTAACGCACCGATGAAGCGATATGCGAGAGAAAGAAGTAGGAAATTGGGTTTCAAGTATGGTTATATGCATGAGCGTTGTCAGCTTATTGAACTGAAAGTGAAAATTTTGTGGTACTGATGAGGTACAGCCCAAGGTTTCATTGTGAACCAAACTTACTTACATCCAAATTCTAAAAGCCCTAGGACATTAGTATTATAGAGGGCCTTCGACTTAAGCAGACCTTGTATAAAAGAGATGATATAAAGCATTGGAGAAAAGTTCTGGCACGGAATACAATTCTTGATAGAAAAGGGTCGTTTACGAAATCGCAATGCGATGCTCTATATGCAAACAAGGAATAAATGGTACTAACAACTTGCCAACCGGACCGTAACTCGTTCCATACTCCTCCATTTTCTGCAGACGTTAAGCGACCATTCGAAAAAGAACAATTCTTACAGCCGGACTTTTTATGCAAGTCTATACGCACTCTGAACTGTGTCTTTTAGATAAATTAAATAGGGTTATTCAAACTTTTTGTAACACCGAAGATAGTTTATTACATCAGGTGCGCTAAACAATTGTTAAGGGTTCCGCCTGATGAAAATTTTCTGTTTAAGATCGGCTTATATCAACCGTGATATCTTAACACATCTTACACTGGTTTCTTGTAATTCTTTCGTCCCGTTTTCATTTTATGAGGATTT
The DNA here is from genome assembly GCA_954870665.1 of Stratiomys singularior. Lineage (NCBI taxonomy): Eukaryota > Metazoa > Arthropoda > Insecta > Diptera > Stratiomyidae > Stratiomys > Stratiomys singularior. The sequence goes on along the minus strand of OX940881.1, from coordinate 1,353,876 downwards.
GTGTTATGTGCACTCGTCTTCTTTGTCTTAACGCTTCTGCACATCTATGCTCTCGGCTTCCCGTCCTTGACGTCTCTATCAGTGTCGGTTCATGCACGACGTATCCTACAATTGGAAAATCTGAACTATGCTTCGCTACCCTATCGTTTCCGTTGATTCAATCCTTTCCGAGGCCATTCCACGAACTAAATGAAACGAACTAATGAATTCGATTATTGCTTGGATCTGCTGGGCTTTGTTGTTTAAATTTCGAGGACGCGTTTTGGCTGTGCACAGCCATCTCCAGCTCGTTCCCAACAAAAAACACATGAAATTCAACTAGTTCGCGAACGGTGTCGAGACCATAAGCTTTTATTCATATCATCTCGCTCTTATAAACGCTGAAGATCAAATTGAGGCGAGTTATACGCTAGACCTGCTACAAGGCTCGCAAAAACTGTCTATTCTTAACAGACATCAAAACAAAATATTAAAAAATTCATTTGCTCAAAATATTCTTCTTAATAAAATCACACTGAAGGATTCCTTCCAACACTTTTAATACATATTAATTACTCGTACAAATGCAATAAGTTTGACTTGGTAAAGAAAATACACTTTTAAAGAGTCTGAACACTATTCCTTACGCTCATCGCAATGCGTCTGCTTTCTTCTAATCAGTACGCACATGCAAGACAAGAATTTCCGGGAAGCGAATCAATGTACAAGAGCTCCGGTGAGCTTGAATATCCATGTTATATCGTTAATCTATCGTGTTTAATTTGTTCTCAAAGTTGTTGATGTTATTGTTGAAATTGCGATATTGAATTTCATAGAAGACAAGAGATTTATCAGCTATTCATAGTCTTTGTTATATTACGTTTCCTTAATCAAGATGCGAAATATTGAATATATTGGCATTCTGCAAATATTTTCGTCATCTACTACAAATTAACGCCTATCGTATAATTTGTAAATTTGCCAACACCAATTTTCATTAGATGGGCATACTGGGCATAAAAAATACTTTGCGTTTGGTAACAGCACTCGGCTGGACCAAATGTAATTAAACGTTTTCAACGGAACGAATCATTTTGCTGTCGCGCCAACTCACTGTTGCTGTCAGATAAATTGTAAACAAAACCTGCAGAGCGGGAGAGATGATGACGGGGATTATTCGAGATTGCGGGGTAAATGAAGATCGATCAGCAGGGAGCGAAAACGAAGACGAAGACAATTTTGTATAATTAATTTTATATAATTTAAAAATTATTTGTGATGTCCGTGTGGTTTGTGTCTTGAGTGAAATGCCTCCTATACTAGTTGGTGCAACTGAGCAGTTTGACATCTTTCAATGACTTTTCCGTTAATTTCGAATTGGCATTCGAATTCGCGAAAAATAATTCGCGAAATTATGAAAATAAATTGTTATCTTAATTCAGAAGAAAGGGTTGATAGTTATTTTATGAACACTCCACACAATTCAACGATGGCATGCACCTTTATTGACCATGTCCAGGCACCTGGGATGGTCCCCGATTTCGAAGCAGAAACAGCAGGATGAAGCCGCAACATACGATAATGATTTGATTTAGGTTGCGGCAACATTGAGGTAACATGTGTGGAATGCTACGAATCGGATGATTCAAGTTTTCTGGTCTGTTGCGGGAGTTGGTGTAAAATGGAAGAAGTGGCGAGTGAATGGAATTCGCCAGACTTCGCAATCGGGGCTTGTTCAGTTGAGCTCATCTTCATTATCAGCCCCGATCAGCACACGAGCGTAAATCCAACATCCGCGACAGCCTACCTCGTGCTTGCCGGAGGAGTTGCCCAAGTGGCATAAGTAAAGCGGCCGTCACTGTGAGTGGATCTTTTTTCGGCGCGGAGTTAGCTGTCAAACTTGTGAACGGGAAACGAGCGAGCAGTGCCAGTACGTACGCCACGGTGTGAAGTGTTGGGAGTTGAGTTCTCGTACGCGGAGGATTGAGTTTTCTGGATAATTGACACAAAATTTGTTTTACGGTATTTGTGTCAGGTGTGTTGGACATGGCTTTGATCAGGAACCAGGTATTCAGGCTGCCCGAATTGCAGGTGAGTCCCAGAAAGTTTGAAGCGTTTCGGGTCACGTAAGGTCCTAAGTGGGTTCGAAGCGCGGGTGCTAAGGTCGCGATTGTGGTTGACAGACCCAGACGCAGCAAAATCGCCTCCTTGCGTAGTAATTGGTCGTGCAAGAAGCGCGAAAGGATTGTGTCAAAGGGCTTCGAATTTTCTAGCGCCCGTAAATTTCGCAATTGCATAACGTGGCCGAACGCTGGTCGCGGTTACATAAATTTCCGAGCAGAGAATACAGGCTAGCAGGCCACGTGAATGTTCCGCTTTTTCGGTGTGCCCATCCGCGCCAGCTTTTCATTGATGGAATTTCCCCATCCAGGTGTGTCTGTGGGTGGATTACCGAAATTTGGAGGCTCGACCGACTTCTGATGGAGACGTGCGTGTTCCACGCATTCGGGGCCATTCAGGACTTCATTGTCCCTGAGTCCAAACGCCAGCTCAGTCAACGTTCGCAGTGTCTTTTCGCACAATGGAAATTCCCCAATCGAAGATCTCCCATCGGATTTGGGGTTCGCGAAAATGCCCGGCCCACTGTGTGCTTGGTATTGATTTTTCGCACGTATTATGTAACGTGCAAGGGTCGTACGCTACGTTACACGACGGGTGGCCGGGGCAATTGGTAGTTCATAGACCTTTTCGCCGATAAGACGAATCGCTTGCATATCTAATCACGGCGCGTTTCTCGCGCGTAACCTTGTCACCGGCCCATTCGCAATGCGGGCAAGTTAATATGCACCCGTCGCACTATCAGTTGACACTGAAATCGGCTGAGCTGATAGATGGGGTCATGTGGAGCTGCTTATGTAATTGTACTTGGGGTGGAATGATGTTCACTTTCATTTCATTGATTGTAAGGCTTTGAATCTATTGCGATGCCGCACAGGTCTCAAGCTTAACCCACTTGTCTAACTGGTTAAGGTAGCCGTGGTAGCACAGGTGAGCCAACTAGGTTCACACCTGGCATCCGCTCCTCTTAGTGTGTGGATCGTCCTCTAAGCATTCACTTCTACCTCACGAGCGGCTCATCATCAGTTAGCACGTAATTAAATTTCCACATGAAATACTGCTGCTCGCTTAGAGTTGTTGCTTTTGTTCGCAGTTGAGTTTCGTTGGCTGAGGAATGAGTTCGCGGAGTAGAAGTAAGGGAATGGAGGGAAGGCCGTAAAGACCGGAGTGGCATGTTTCTGAATGTTATAGCAGCGTTGTTAGACCCTTAAGCATGCCACAAACAATGAAGAAACAAAAAAGAAGGAGCTGTTGCTTGTCTGGTTCTTTTGGGGTCATCAATAAGTAATTACAATCGTATCTGATTGCGATTTACAGTCACACTCACTTCGCAGTGAAAAAGTAGGCAGTTGGCGCACTTGCAAATACCTGCACGAGTCTGAACGCGTGAAAGTAGGTTCTACCAAATTTTAGAAATAAATCAAAAATTTCCTTTCTAATAATCATGTGGTAAGCGGTCAAGGTGCCAGTTCCACCGAGGCTGCGAGTAACCGAGAAAACTCATCGGCGCATCCACTTGCATGTTCGAAGCACTGAGAGGGTCAAGTGTGTTTAGAGAGCTCACTACCTAAAAAAGTTACAATTTCTACTTAACCCTAAAATGTTTGAGTTGTTTTGTAGTGCTGATTGTGTTGTGCCTTGAGGAATAAATTAAGGAGCATTCAATCGATGGACCGACAAAGAAACAGACTATTAGGGATGCGGCTGGTTTGACCAAGTCTTTCAATAAAATAAAGGATGTGTTTCATATGTTATTGTTGTAAACTCAACTTAACAAGTGCGGATTTTCTTCAGTTTCTACATTGGAACCCTTGCAGTGTGCCGCGTTGCACCGTCTTGTTGTAACAGTGTTGTTTTAGACGAAGACGCGATAGGATGCACATTAACAGTCCTTCCAAATTTCTGTCCATACGCATGAAGTACGCATAGAAGTGCACCAAAAAACTTCTCGCAAAAAGTGCTCGCAACGGAAAGTTCGGAAAGCTAAATTCCAGCTTTCACAACCCATTCACCTCCATATTCCTTGAGGTGAATTTCATTGATATATGATGGAGCATTCGTATCTCTGGCTTCGTTATGCCGCTCGAAAGTGGTAGTGCTTTATAGTGGTAATGCCACAGAATAGACAGTCGCTCGCTGATTTGAAAGATTGGAGTGGAAAATGCCATCGCACAGTCGTTCTTGGACAAGGTAAACGTTTTTGATACCGTTCCCTCAGTCTGTTAGGATATTAAAAAAAAATTAAATTTTTTCCTTATAATTACTTAGTCAGCGGTATAAAAATGGGCTTCATAATTTCTTTGTACATGTTCAAAGCTTTTCTTTATTATTATTTAATTGTTTACTCATCACTCGAGCACTCGGACTGTCTAATCGGAGGTCTGAGTGTCAAGATGACGTATATTCAAAAATATAATATGTTTCATAATCTAGTTTAGTTCTATTAATGTAAAAAACAGCTAATATCTGTAGCCAGTTATTGAATTTTTAGTTGAGCAAGAAGAAAGGGAAGAGTAAAGATGAACTTCATTCGGTTTGCCGAAATTCTACAAACATCTATTGCTTCTAAGACTGTTGTTACCAGGGCTATTCATTCTAGTTTCACGTGAACTTGTTAAAAATAAAAATCTCGAATTATAGATAATCTTATCTTCATATAAATTGACGACACATTGTTGCTGCAACAAATACGGAAGAGTGTTATCACTTTCAAAATGACACTTTTATTCGTGTTTCAATTGTTTCGGGTCGCTTTAAAAATTGTAAATTGCCTGCGCTTGCATTACTTAATCAAACCTCCTTACTTTTATTTTAAGTTTAATCTGAGCAAAACGTATCGTTAAAAACAACGATAAAGGCATATTTGTACAAGTTCGCACAACAAAAAAAGCGAATTGACTATTCAATGACGAATGAATTTAAACTTTTCGCTACGGCTGTGTGCTCCGTCGGACTGACACCGCTGTACGGGCCACCATGCCGCGGGAATAGCGGAACTGTACGGAGCACTACGCCGAAAAGTGTATTGCGCTTAGGTAAACTGGTGTTCGAACTTAAATAGTTCGGTACATCTTCGTCTTACTCTTGATCATATTATGCTTTGAGTGCTATGCAAAAGCACCTGGAGATTTTTCAATTGTTAACAATAAAAATGTATGTCTAAATTAAAAATTACACTTTACACAGGCCGTTACGATGATGTCGTCTATAGACAACACTCGTAGCGAAAGGCTTAATTCATACAAGGTTTCATAATTTAACGCATTTATGAAAAAAAAATTTTTTTAAATTAAATTTCCTGATTAAAAGAAAAAAAAACCCTAGAAAATAAAAACTCGTCATAATTGAAACCTAATAATTTTTCAAGGGAAAAGAAGTATGAGATGCACTTAAATTCCCATGTTTTCACAATAAGAGCATCAGAGACTGATCAGAGTGTACAGTTCAGTGGCAGTCGAGTCTTAATTACGAAAATTTCGAAACCGAAGGGTTAGGTCGCCGAAGACGAGACATGTGTCGTCCTTTTAGATGTCTTGTCGTTTGTCGTGTTAATTCAGAAGGTTGTGACCGATATAAGGTTCTTACGCGGTTGCTGTTGCCGCAAGAAATATTTGGTTGCTATTTTCTTCGGTGCAAGTCCCAATCGACTCGGCTTATATGCAGGCGTTCCAGTCATTCCAACCCCAATCTATTTCCTTACGGAGGGTTTCATATATCTTCGCTTTCGCCGTTGTGTGTATCACTTTAATTGAGCGCCCAATCTTACTGCGTTTTCACCGTCTGAACGAGTTCGTGCCAGTTCGTTCACTCTTTGATTTCTCGCCACATGAATTTATGATCAACGACATCTTCCGACCAGGCTCTGAACTGCCATAGGGCGTTTGCATGGAGTTAAGGATTTTATTATGACAACAAGATGGCTTGAATCGGAAGAGTCTTAGATTCTGTTGAATTCTTCGGTTAGTCTAATCTTTTGGGGAATTTAATGGGGAATCACATCTGATGAATATAGTGAAGGGTCGTGTGGATATAACAGGTCCATTTCGTATTGCTGGAAGGTCGAATCCTTTTGAGTTGCAATTTAAAGCTAGCTGTGTAAGCATATCTGCAAATCTTGCTCATTTGAGGGTGAGGAATTGCATGGGTATGATCGTTTTAAATAGCTTTACTCTAACCGGAAGCAGAATTTCAGAATTTTCCGAAAATGCTAGTAGCTAGCGGTTTCTGGGATGAAAATTACAACGAGTCTCATCTTGCGATTTATATTTTCTTTTTGGAATTGTGCACGGATTTCTTCTTTGATATTATGCTGTTTAATATTTTAGAAGTATTCAAAGTGTTTCTCGTATTGAAAATGCATTTGATTTTGTGTTTTATGCTTAGGAAAGTGTTTATTGAAACGAGAAGCAATTCACAATTGGTTATAATTCACAACAGCCCCGAAAAGCAATTAAAGATAATTGCAGACTTTCGAAAATTCGGAAGTAGAAGACATGCAATTGAAAAGGATTCGATTAATTTATTTGTGCAAGCAATAGCGTATTATTGAATTACAATGGCAGTAATTCCCCACATATTGTTCAACGAAGCACAACAAACAAATTGAAAGCGGAATATTATTAATTGTGTCTTTGCCATGTAATTCAAAACCATAGTGGCGGTTTCTATACATTTGATAGAACTGCATGATTATATGAAGCACATATAAAAAAAACACTTGTGCTTATACTCATGTACCTTTATCAAAAAAACGAAAAGCGTCAATCAATTTTTAAGAAGTTTACTGGTGAAGAAAACAACAATAAATTGACATTGTGTTGTTAACAATGTTCCAATTTTCAGCATTCCATGACTATATTGTGCTTTAGCTTATGTGTTCGTTCAAATCCAGCATACGCTAGAAGTTTCTGCTTAATTCAACATTTCACCACGCACGACTTACTATATTATGGAAATAAAACACTTAATGAACCAAGTTACTGACCCTAGCAGCACTGCTGTCTTGACCTTGAGTTTCACGACTGGCGACTTGATCGTCATTAGCAACGAATATTCACGATTTTAAAGAATTCCAATGCCTGAAATCAAAAAGAAAACATTAATCTTTTCAAGTTTTCCTTTTTTTCTTGGCGGAATGACAAAATTTCGACTAATTCTTTGGTATGATTACACATATATAGAAAATATTGTGGTCACATCTGGGTCCATATAGAAAGAGAAAATCATCAGCTAAACGTGATATGTGGGGTATTGATATATATTTCCTTTCTCTGATGACGAAGTTCATCATATGGTTAGGTGAATCAGACGGCTTCAATTTGTTTCGAGATACTAAGCAGAAAGTTTTAAAATGATTTTATCTTTATTTATTTTTCTGATTTAATTTTATAAAAAAAAGTTTATTATTGTCGTTTCTCTAGAAAACTATTGGGGCCACAATTATTTTAAGGCGTTCATCCAGATACCACCTGTGTACATATTAAACCGAAGTGTTTGCCCTTAATGGAGCGTTTATTTCAAACTAATAGTAATATTTAACCATTCAAAATGTTGGCCGTCGTTTGCCAACTATTACCTTATCGTTTGGGCAGCTAATGGAAAACCTTCCAGCATTTGTTTTTGAACGGATCCAATGATCGAATCTTTTTTCGATACTTTCATGAGAGTCGAAGTTCAGGATTGCATTAACCAAAGCTTATTATAACTTTAGGGCACAAACCGCGACATACCAATGTGATCGAAAATAAGACTTTTAAATTTATTTTGAATTTTTTCGCCCATTAAACATGCTGTTATTTTGGAACAACCCCAATGACAATTTTGTGTCTAATTATTTGGCAGGAGCGTCGCTTGTTAACTAGTTACCTTTGTTTAAGTTTGTCTTAAAAAGGTCTTTCTTCTGTTTTTAACACGTTCTGGTGTTTGTGTTTTCCATTTTTTGACATCATTGACCGCTGTAAATTATTTGAAGAAGGAAAAGAATGTCTTGATGATAGAGTGCATTCTGGTCATCCTTTGACGCCTGTCGATTAGAACTACCTGAAAGAAATCCAATCATTTGGTGTTGTAAAATCGTAGTTTGACAATAAGGAGATTTTGGTGATATCATCATGTTCATCTGGGTATGTTCATTTGCATCTAAAAACCAATTGGACATATGATGGTTTGCATCGCGTTTGATGTCAAAACAACCTAATTCATTAGAAAAAGAACGCCATTTTAATGCGTTTGGAGACTTGCTTTCGTGGCGTGGTTTCAAAACGTCATTAAACGCGTTATGAATTTCGTGCCAACGGTGAGCCGTAGGTTAAAAATGTCGGCAGTGTTTTTCGACTATAATGGTTTTGCCTCATCAACTCCCTCAAATTGACAACAAAAAATATAATATTGGAGCACTATGCCGTTTGCTTGAAGAGGCCGGATTTTCAGAGAAACAACCTATAAGCCCAAGCATTCTCTGAAGCAAAGCTCAAGTCAAGACTGGGTTCGCCAAACCCGCTCTTCTGTAGTACCTCAGTCGCACTCTGGTATTTCCTTTGAGCATCGCTCACTTCGAATTTCTTGCATTAAAGTCACGAATAACAAGTACTAAGTACCGCGTTGAGCCTAGAAGCCTTGAGAAGTTCTTGAAAACAGAAGTTCATGAAATTTCGAGAACTAAAATTTCTGAAAATACGTAGCCAGAATATAATCAACTCTGTGTCCAACCGTTACGGGTCTAAAAGAAGTTTCATTTTCGTTTTAATTGCAGAGAAATAAATCCAACTAACTTTAACTAACTTTGGTCTATTTGATCGATATGAGTCTAGTTGGTTTTTCTTTTCGCTTTCCTTAAAAGTATTTTCCCTCAAACCAGTCAAATGCACAACACTGCGTTCATTTTACTATATATGAGTAATAAACAGTATCCGTTGCAGTAATAATAATTCAGCGAAAATTATCTAGAGGTCAGATGGACAGATTTGAATAAACGCATGAAAATTGATAACAACAAACTGGTTTATAAAATTATTTAAATTTTTATATGCAGTCATTGGAAATATTACAGTCGAATACTGACATTGTGTAGTGGGTCGAAAAAGCTTCTTCATTCATAAATAAAACACGATTGCTTCGATTTTTCATTTTTATCTTTGTGACGAAGTAAAGAGAAATGCATTTTTCGACTCTGAATTGATAAACTGAATTTTCGGTTTGGTTTGGGGTACAATGGGAACGAATACCACGGACTTTTTGTTGTCTTGTATTTTGTTTTGCTCTGCAGTCATAATTTATTCTTCAAAAATTTGAGTTGCCATTTCATTCTTGAAAAGGGAACACATTGTTTTGGTTCCCTCATAAATTATGGTTTTATATGAAAATGAAATTTCATCAATGTGCAATTCAAAATGGCTCAGGTAGATAAGGGTTTTGCTGAAGAATGTTATATGGAGGCTAGGTTGTAATAATGGTTGACGAAGTGAGAGTCTAACATGAGCAAAAATCAGAAACCGAAGTTTCCTCCATATTTTTTCGGTAGTTCCGCGGAAGCTCCTGACTCGATCTGCATAGTACGCTCAAGTACCTTTTTATCTACCTTTACAATTATCATGACGAAACAGGGCGCTCTTATTTTTGGCACTAAAGTTTGGACTTTTTCTTCCAGAGTACAGGCTGTTATGTTTCAGGATCAAAATGAGCGAACTAAGTTCTGTTCATATATCGTTAAAAATCCAGATAAGGATGATAGTTATAAGATTTGTTTTTGAAATGTCAAAACTATCGAAAAAATTCGATCATCTAATACCAGATCTTCGATTTCCTTGCCATTTTTTCCAGTGTGAGATGTAGATAGCCTTAGTAGTAGAATGAGGATTATTTCTTCCGATTACATATGTATATAATTTCTTTAACCTTAGCTAGTGAAGGTGTCAGGCTACCATATTTATTTTGATTACTTTTAATCTGAATCACATCTCGTTGAAAGTGCTGATGAGTGTTCGATGAGGGCTGTACCTTGGAAGAACAGAAAGAGGGTAACAATTTTCGGGTAAAAATCTGTATTTCATTTCTGCAGCGACAATTTGTGTGACAAAATGCTCTCTTTCAGGATCGACTAAGTATCGTTAATTTTTCCAATTTCTTTCTGTACCATCTGGAATTCCCAAATGGTGCCGACGACCTTACTTCAAAGGATCTAATTTACAAATTTGGTTTCATCTTTTAGTTTCCACTGTCCCAGTCCGTTCGCTGATTGCTGAATAAGCGAGGTAAATTTAGGATATTTTATTGATAGCACCAGACTAACACAATGAACTTTTCAGGCCTGGTTCTGGGCCACTTGCTTTCCATTCCCGGTTGTATATAATTTAAAAAATTCACATTTAAAAGACGTGCAATCAAAATAAATATAATATAAACAAATTGCGTCGTAATTTGGGCAGAGCAAATTCATATTTCATATTATCGCTGCTGTACATGCATTTGATGAAAAAACATCAATATTTGCTTGCTATGGGATTTGCTGTAGAGATCTGTTGCGAAATGAACGACGTAAATGTTCAATGTTGCCTGCCAGATAAAAAAAAACGATATTTTTATTTTTAGGTATTCACTTCGCAGATATTTTAGTACTGTAGATTAGCATGCGTGCTGCAAAACATTCAATGCGCTGCGTATGACATAAAATTTGGGCGAACGTTAAAAATTCACTTATACTTCACTGAGAATTTATTAAAAATTCTCCTTGTATTATTGTACGTTTTCATCTAGTTTCAGAACAATGCGGAGCACTTTATCGCATAATCGGTGCTTTCAAGATAGCTTAAATTAGGTCTCTTGATGAGCCTATGTATTTTGTCGAGCTTCTCTGTTCATATTTTACGATAATTTAAAAAAAGTAAACAAGATGAGTCAGACGAATTGTTTTGCAATGGATAAAGAGTGAGATCGACTTAACTACTTGGCTATTGGTTAAAGAGTGAGATAGATAGTAATTAAAATCGATTATTCAACGTAAACGGTTTACTAAAAGGATAAACACTTCCAAATTAATTACGCAGCCAAATTGCTTGAGTATACTTCTGATTTGTTTCGGATGAATGAGTCTCCATTTTCTTTCGTCATAAATATTGTTTGCAAATTGAACAATGATTTGTTATAAGAAAATGCATGTGATCAGTTATCATTGTTACTTTCAATGTCAGTTTCGTTAGAGACGAGATGTCGTGAGGTTTTCGATTAAACTTTGTCATTGTTCGAAATGAATTATACTCTCAAATACTCTGACGCGAATGACTAATTGCTCCGTGACTCGATGATTGTAGGTGTGACTTTTTGATTATTATGCAAACAAATAAATTTCGGAGGATTATGTAAGACATTTGACGATATTTGGCAAGGAAGTATTGATATTTTTTGCAATGTGTGTTTATTTCGTTTCCCGGTGAACATTTTGGCGAGATAAGTGGGTGGGTAGGTAAGGCAAAGTCTTTAAGCCATTTTCCAAGTTTTATCGCTTTTTATGCCTAAATTGATGACCGCAATTATTTTTAAGCAAGCCCACAAACAAAGTGAACATAAATTGTTCGTCGTTATATTATTGCAATATAAACACATTTTTCTAGAGGGGAGAACGACTGACAACATGCATACAGCTGACAGAAAAGAGCAAATCACTCCAGACATACCGGAGATAAACTCAGCACAGTACGACTTTTCTTATAAACCTGGGAGAAGTCTTGATCTTGATCCAACTTTTTTTAAGTTAAAAAGTAATTTTTATCGCATTACAAAACTCCGCTGAAACATTGATATAAATGTCAATGTCAAATTACAAGTTTCGACTTGACTTTCATTTTTTCTGTAAACCGCATTGCCCAGCAGAGCTAATTGCGTAATTCAATCCCGAACCAAGTACACATTTCATATGATGACCAGATAACAATGTGACATTCATAACATTGGCCATCGCGTATCAAGTTAATTCCTATAATAAAAATGTCGAGACAGCAGTGTTGCGTTTTGCGCAATACTACGCGTTTTGTTGATAAGATAAGATTTGAACAGATTGCTTTACGGTAATTTACAAAGCAACGAGCTTTTAGTAAATGCAACAAGTAGGTGTTACATGGACAGTAATAAGGCGTATCTGTGGTATGTTAACACTGAACAATAAAACAAAGCAAGAAAAACCAGCGCGTTATCATTCGCTGGTTTTCTTCAATAATTGGTATTAACGAAATGATACAAGTTGCTGAGATTTGCAGATTTTCATGTAATTTTTATTTGTTATTATTTATTAAATATTGCACATGCCGTTGACGAAAGTTCACAATTATTGCAATGTAGCAGCATGCACATTCATTTGTCATATCGCCAGTTTAACTGATAAACGACAGATTGTTCACCAAACGCATGACGAAATATAGGACGAACTACGAAGTGTGTCAATGGTTCGGTATTATCTTGGAAAAATGATTAAAGCGTTTTAGTTAATAATGCTCCGCATCTTATAATATGAGCAATTAAACCTGACTAATGTGATTTGCTTTTGTTTGATTTATTGCAGAAAGTTTTGTTAACATACGCCCGATTCATCTCGGCCGATGCAAGCCTACGAGATGTTCTCGCTGCCAAAATTCCCAAAGAACAAGAACGTGTGAAGGCTTTCCGAAAAGAACATGGAAATACTAAAGTTGGAGAGGTTACCGTTGATATGGTAAGTAGTTGTTCCAAACTTTCAAAAAATGGCAATAATTTTAAAAACCATAAATAAACATTGGTTGGTTAGTCTTTTATTGCACTATCCGCTACATAATTGAGTTACCCGAAATTTAAATTTTACCCGAAAATTGAACCTAATCCAACCAATCATCTAATTCCTACCTCCTATACGATTATGAATACCATGTGCTACTATATCTTGAGCGAATTGGGAACTGATGTGACTGTGCATTCAGGTATGTTTGTTCATTAAGGTAGATGACACTCGACGAAATGAACAGATGGAAATGTTAAAAGTTAACAAGAACCTGCAACTGTATTGGAAATGCACTAATGAATATTTGCAAAATTGTCCTGAATACTAGCGACATCATAAGAATATAACTCGAATTTCTTTAAAACTATGCTCTGCGCAACATTCCACTTTAGACATTTGAAAGGTGTCCTTGTCGTGCAGGACATTCCATTCAAAATGCAAGTTAATGACTGTGGTTTCGTTTATTTCAATTGGGATTGAAGTTCATAGTATTGGAATGTTAAAGTATGATTTATGCACGTGCCTAAATTTCTGTGGTGCACGTAATAAGCTCAGAAATAACCTTCGGTTGTTTACAATTTTTTGGCTGCAGCACTCGTCTTTTCAACATTTTTTGTTGTCGTCGAAACAGATAAATGACGATTTCGCGTCAATTTTTTCAGGCTGTATTGTTAAATATACTTGTGCTGATTGATCCTAATTGTGTCATGAGAATGCACAGCCGATTTCGTGTTTGCTTCACATACAAAAATTGTATCCTTTCATCTGTTATTTATTTTCTTCATCCCGTAGGTGTCTATCTTTGACCAATTCAACTGTGAATGTGACTTAAAGGGTAAGTGCATTGAACTTACATCGAATACATTGCCAAGATTCTCTTCACGGTGTCTGTATTTATACTCTCAATACACTGCAAAATTTCTATTCTTAGTTCCTTGCTTCCAAAACATCTCTGACATTGTGTTGCATCTTGGATAGGTGGAATTTTTCAAGACTTGTATCGCTTTTTGCAACAAAGTTCACTGAAACTAATCTAAATTATGCAAAAAAAAAAAATCAATTAACTTAAAGATCGAATCGAGTATTTCTGAACGCCAACCAATTGATTGTGATCGATCAATTAAATTACTTAACACTTAGTGTTGTCTCCTGATGTGGGGCATATGTAATTCTATTTATGGTACTTAACATTCGATCTGATTTGTAACAGTGGCTAATCTGCATGTAGTTGTCAGTCATATGTGGCTAGTCGCCAAACATTAAGTAATTCAATTGAAACGAGTTGGTCTTCGCCAATCTATTTTCGTGTAGACTCATACATAGTATGCATTAAGAGTATGCCCCTATGAGCAATGACTTTTATCGAATATCAAACCGTTCCAGGCGTTCTTTGGTATCATTCAATTGCAATTCTGCATCGAGGGTATTCTCTCTATCACCACAGAATAATTGAAGTATTTATTTATTAGTATATATGATACGAATGGTGGCGAGGCTTTTGCACATCTTTGAATGTTCGTTCGTTTAAAGAATGGACGCAGTAAAAAAAGCATATAAGAACAAAACTTCGTCAGGGTCACAAATAGACCGAGCACCTCATGTACAAGCTTTTATTACTTATTTAATATTTATGAGTAAATTTAACTTGCACTTGACAAGTTGTTTCAATATTTCAAATCATTTCCAAGCTGCTTGGCCTGTTCAGTGTAAATGCAGAATATAGTTTTATATTTTATCATTTAACCACTGATAAAACAGCTCCACTCGAATGCAGGTCGTTAATGTTATACAATGAAACTTGCAAATGAGATATAAAAAGTTTGCACGGTAGGTAACTAGGTGCAACAACAATTAGTCACTGGCATATGTTATTTAACATTAGATGTTCTGTTGTTTGACTATTTGATCGTTATTATTTTATTTAGTAGCGTTTTATCTAATACTTATATTCGATCTCCGGTTAACCAGCTGACCAAAGTCCAGACCTTCATTTGTTTCTAAATTAATAAGTTTTGACTTCTGATCAATGTGCAGTAATTGTACGTTTTTTAAGAGATTGATTGATTAAATGATTAAAATAAACATCAAAGATAACTGAAAATAATTTCTGTTTTTCGCTTCTTATCTTGAAACATTTACTCCTAATCAAATTGTTGGAATAATTCGTTCTATGGAAAAACGAGTATAATAGCCACAACAGAAATTACTGAAGAGAGATCACCTGTGTTGATAGCTTAAAGTGGCGATAAGGAAGTTGGTAAATACGCTCGGCATTTAGGTCACTTCTAGTTTAGTTTATTCCAATCAAAAAAGGGAAACTTTCTTCCGTCTTGCTTTGAAACTCGTTGCTTCCTATATCCTGCTCTTTGCGAATTTACCTGCACTTACTTCATTGTTGCCCTTAGCTTGTTTGCATAGGAAGAAATTTGCAGCATAAAGGTACCGTTGGAGCTTTATTGCAGGCCGGCATTTTCGGCATTTTCTCGGGGCCTGTCTTGAACACAAACCAGTGAAATGTTATAGCACGGTAATAAGCGGATCGGAATCTTCAGTTGAAGAAATCTCATTGGTGTCAACCTCATCTTTCAGGTCCCGCTACATATCTTTCTGGTCCTTAAAACATCTGGCCAATTACTAATGAGTCTGGAACATCACTTTTTGGATGACATATGTCTTGTAAGTTTCATAGGTTTTTAGTAGATCCATCACACATTCAGTTGCCCCTTTTCTAGCAAAAACCTTTTGTTTTATCTCGTATAAAATCCCACACGTTTCATATTATCAATAAATCGGGATGCGCTGATCAAATGTAACCACATCGATGCAATGAGTGGTATCAGATAGAGCCATAATGGTAGAAATAACCGCGTGCAATGCAGAGCATCATTTCCGCGATAATGAGTTCCTGTGTTAATTACAAAAACTTGCCGAAGGTTGCAACGAGAGTTTAGAGTTTTGGTTTCACTGAGAAGGTAACAAGTGTATGTTTCGAAACTCCGCGGTGTTTGAAACAAATAAATAAAAATTAAGTCAACGGATTAAAACCGCAAAAAATTTTCATTCCTGTGATAGTTTTTTGTTGTTCCTGTGTTAGTTTTCTATGTTAGAGAGCGTTGTCATGTGGGAATAGCACCTGCCACCATCCTTGTCCTGCAAGGAGTCTTTTTCTCCTTCGCAAAAACAGTGAATTTGCTAAATTGCGAAATTGGCAAAATTGTCCACTAATCTACAGCTAAAACAGTTTGACCAGTCACCAGAATTTCATAGTCAAAGCTCATTCCACATTTTGCCAGACAAACCAGTAACCACTACTGGCGTAGCTGTTCACTTTTCCAGCTAATCTAAATAGCTGATAATCCCATTTTTCACGGCATCAGTTTGATTTGACGAATTATACAATTGGATGCACTATTGAAACTTGCCAACCGATGATCTATTTAGTGTTGCAATCAAAATAACTGCCGTTGAAAGTGTATTCTTTGACACTTGTAATTTAACATAACGACCCTTGTTTTAGATGTATGGTGGTATGCGTGGTATTAAAGGACTGGTATGCGAAACATCAGTTCTTGATCCCGAGGAAGGCATACGTTTCCGTGGGCTCTCGATTCCCGAATGCCAACAAGTTTTACCAAAAGCTGACGGTGGTAGTGAACCTTTGCCCGAGGGTCTGTTTTGGCTTTTGTTGACTGGCGATGTCCCAACCAAGAATCAAGTGAAATCAGTGTCAAAGGAATGGGCCGATCGTGCGGCGCTTCCACAACATGTGAGCGCTATGCTGAATAACTTCCCATCCACCCTGCATCCGATGTCTCAACTGTCGTGCGCCGTGACGGCTCTGAATCACGACAGCCGATTTGCAAAAGCGTATGCTGACGTAAGTTTGAGGGGAATTTATGTTTTACATTTTTGATTAATACTAAATTTATGCATTATCGGCAGGGTGTGCATAAGTCGAAATATTGGGAATACGCTTATGAAGACAGTATGGATTTGATTGCAAAGTTACCAGTAATAGCCGCAACCATTTATCGCAACACTTACAAAGGCAGTAAGGGGAGTGTGACAATCGATCCAAATCTGGATTGGTCGGCGAACTTCTCGAAAATGTTGGGCTTCGACAATAAGGAATTCATCGAACTGATGCGCTTATACTTGACCATTCACAGGTAAATAATCCGATTTGTAATGTACCTACATTCCTTACATTGAAAAGGACTTCTTTTAGTTGTAAGTATTCTCCTTTGATTGGTAATCAATTTTCGATTGTTGTAAATTTCGAATAAATTGAGAATCGATTACAAAAAAGGCAAATGCACAAAACAAAAAGGCATCCTTTTTGATGCTATAGAAACTGCATCTTTATTGTTTGCATATTCTAACAAATACTCATATGAGTTAAAATGTCATACCGTTGAAATATTACAGTGATCACGAAGGTGGCAACGTATCCGCACACACAGTGCATTTGGTAGCATCTGCCTTGAGTGATCCGTACTTATCCTTCGCTGCAGGCATGAATGGTTTGGCTGGTCCGCTTCATGGTCTTGCCAATCAGGAAGTGCTTGTGTGGATAATGAAGTTACAACAACAAGTAGGCAAGAATCCGTCTGAGCAAGAGCTGAAAGATTTTATCTGGAAGACATTGAAATCTGGACAGGTAATCAGCTTGACTTTATACCTAACTTCCAACTTCTTCTAATCGTTCTTGTCAATATTCATATTTGCAGGTTGTTCCAGGTTACGGTCATGCTGTATTGAGGAAGACAGATCCACGTTATACATGCCAGCGTGAATTCGCCCTGAAGCATTTGCCCGACGATCCACTATTCAAGCTTGTGTCTGCATTGTACAAGGTCGTACCTTCAATCCTCACCGAAACTGGCAAGGTGAAGAACCCATGGCCTAATGTAGACGCGCACTCAGGCGTTCTCCTGCAATACTATGGATTGAAGGAGATGAACTATTACACTGTACTCTTCGGTGTGTCTCGTGCCCTAGGTGTATTAGCTTGCACTGTGTGGGATCGTGCCCTTGGCTTGCCAATTGAACGTCCCAAATCACTGTCTACCGATGCGCTGATGAAGCTTGTAAAAAAGTAGGTTAAACGCGGTTGGAGCATTTTGTTGAATTAATTTATTTTCCGAAATTATAAATTACGAAAAAAACTGCGAAAAACACTACAAAAAAAGAAAAAAATTACCACTAATATTTTGAAACGGATTCGGTGATTTTGATTGCATTAAAGCTTTTACCCCATCACAATGGACGGTTGGTTATAGTACCAATTGGAATCAGATTTCTAAACCGAATCTTTGCGTATTGAAAATACTTTTTTGTGAACAATAATCAAATGTAAAATCGGAGCTTTAATAATTTTTACTTAATATTATTTTAATTTATTTACAAGTAGCCATTCTTGAGATGTATCATAGCAAAAATAAAAACGAAACAAACGTTTACAGTGTACACAAAAGATTACATAAAGTCGGAAACTTGTACTCCCACAGTGAAAGTATGTTCGTAACGAATATCCGTGAAGTAGTTTAACTCGCATCTTAAATTATTGCGCTAAGTGAAACTTACTATGTATTAGGAAAAGATGATTTTCTTCTGGGAATTGTATTATTGTCGTTTTGACGATGAAAGTAATTGAAAAAAAGTAAAATAAAAACAGATAAAGCTTAAAAGTCGAATGTTTTTTTTATTTATTTTATTTGTTTGCGTTGTATCATTTTACCTTACCTTGTGTATATTTTTGTTGGGCGTGTGCTTAGTGCATTTCGAAATCTTGCAGCGGTAGGTTAAATTGTTAAATTGATCGAAATAAATAAACGCTGATCTAGTGGTCGACTTAGACCTCAAACATTTTGAAACAAAAATGTAGAGTTAAATTCCACTGTTTGCCTGCCGATTGAACGCAGTGTGCAAGTATTTTGCTCTCATTTTTGGAGCACGATTGAATTTCGTAGCTGTATAATTTAATGCGACAATAAAGATGAAAGTGTTCCGGCCGATAGCGAAAAATAAATGATAGAACGAGTGCAGATGATTTTTTCTTATTTTTTGTTTTCATTTCAGTTTTCGGGGATACACAAGAACTTGTTTCACAGAAACCTTTTCAGGTGGAAGGAAGCATAGTTCCATGGAATACAACGTACATGGAGACCTTGCGCACTTGGCTGGCCGACTGCTTTAAACTATAACATAAACCAAAGACATAGTCAAGCTGGTTGAAATACATGAAATCAAATAACACGTAAATGACCGGGTTAACTGACATAATCCATCGTACTCTAGCTTGCTAGTGTGGTAGAATTTGATAGAACAGGCAT
Organism: Stratiomys singularior; assembly: GCA_954870665.1. NCBI lineage: Eukaryota > Metazoa > Arthropoda > Insecta > Diptera > Stratiomyidae > Stratiomys > Stratiomys singularior. The sequence continues at coordinate 1,334,703 of OX940881.1, read as the reverse complement.
CAACAGTCATCAATGAAGAGAAAACAACAGGTATACCTATGTTCGGCAAAACCTTGTGACGCATTGATAAACACAGCAAACCTCGAACAACGCAACGTTGGTTATTTTTTGTCTCCGGAGATGGGGCCTGAGGAAGTCCCCAATTTAACACGTTTGGAGTACTACTGACTGTCAAAGCTTGGCCGTAATATCGAGTCTTTGAAGCATAATTTCAAGATAGCAGCAGCATTGAGATTGTTTTGTTATTCGCTTTGTCCTGTGTTGCTTTCAATCGTGATAAAGCTGAAATAAGGCATTGAATGTGTTGCTGCAGGGATTTATACGTAGGTAAGAAATTGAGGTTCCCCATATCGAGATAGTATACAAATATAATAATCGAATAGGTTTGCTGAAAAAATCCTGTTAACCGCGAAGCAAGAAGGTAGGTTGGGTTACAAATCAAAAAGGCCAAAACGAGCCACTTGAGCTTTATCATTGGTATATATTTTTGACCTTGAGCTTTATCCTTATATATAGTTTATAGCTTTATATATTTTTGGAGAAAAACAACACGTGATCCCACATGGAAAAAAGCAACCGATAAATCAGGGCAATATGGTTTCGCCGGCTGCAATGAATTAATAAATTGTAAACAAATATTTGCAACTCAAACCCTCCCGGACAATTTTGTTGCTTGCGCAGATAGCTAGTTTATATTGCGAGAGCGATATTCGTCCATGGTCCATGGTTAGGTCTAGATGAGCAGTTGCTTATAATGTGGGTTAAAAGTAAAGTTCAATTGCCTTCTCTTCTTTGTGAGTTTCAGACCCTATGGAATCCATTAAGGACACTATTGCCCAACAAAAATCGATTCTGGAAGTTGAAAATAAAACCGTGTAAGGTAACCGTAGGCATGTGATTTATTTTCAGCAGAAACAGCAATCATTAATATTACCTGCGATATTCTAATAAGAATATATTCTCAGGAAAGAGTTCTATTACTCCGTTTATACCAAATTTATTCACCTACATTTTCTACACATTTACAATAAATATGTGACATTCTATTTTCTGATTTTCCGCGTCAGCTAAACTGTATACTTGATCATGAGCAAATGACATTTAATTTGTTTAACACAATTTTGTGTTAATTCATTCATAATGAGCAAATGGATGTTGCGTGTAACATACGTTTAAGCTGAATCAATTTTGTCCAATGGTGAATAAATGTTTCAATGTCATTCTTTTCAGTTTGGTCAGCGAGGTTGTCGGCATTGTAAGTTGGTGGCGAATGAAATTTGAACTGTCACTGTGACATTTGTAAATTTTGGGAAAGTTGTGCAAGCCGGTGTTAGTTGGAATTTCAAATTAAAATGGCATATGACCTGCAGAAAGAGTCAGACGTTAAAGAATATTTGGACAAATTAGGCGTGGAGTACAGATTTGGTTGCTATTCAGAAAAGAAACCAGAAGGTAGCGTGAGTCGTCGTCTAACCTGTGAAATTATGCCAGGCGGACAATTTTGGTGTCAAATTCTAATTAAGTACTTCTTGCTATTTGCAGTATGTCATTTGTTAGGTGACTATTTAGAAAGTATCAAGAAAGACTTTGAGAAAGCATCAAAAGTATTCAAGTCGAACTGCGATGATTACGGCTACGCGAAGTCGTGTTACAAATTCGGCAACTATAGCTTCCTTGGTAAAGGCAAAAGCGGAAGTAAGGGCGACCCTGAACAGGCGTACAAGTACTACGAAAAGGGATGTGAGCTAAACGATCCAGAGTCGTGTCTCCATTCTGGGTTGTTGCTGGTTTCCCGCGCCATGCCGAAACAAATCCAGAGAAATGTGCCGAAGGTAAGAAGGTGCCTGGTAGAGCTGCACTAGCGATTTCAATTTTTGAATTCTTTGTTTCTCAATTTTTATCGGCAGCGCGTAGTAGTATGCAGTAGAGAAGTATTGGGCATCATTGCTAGTTAATTTTTGTCTGCTTTCTAGGGCGTCGAATTTCTGACGCGGAGCTGTGACATGAACAATGCCACTGCATGCTTTTACCTCTCGGGTATGCACATCTCGGGCGTGCAGAAGCAGCTGGAAACGCATGCAGCACCGTCCAGCAGCGCCTCAAACTCGGAGTTTATCATCCACAAGGACATGAAGAAGGCATTTGATTTCGCCTACAAAGCGTGCGAGCTCAGAAACATGTATGCCTGTGCCAATCTAAGTCAAATGTACGCTCGTGGTGACGGAACCGAGAAGAACGAGGAGAAGGCGGAGAAATTTAAGAAGATGGCGCTCGAGATGCAAGATGAAGTGAAGAAGCAACAGCAGACGCTGGGATTTCAACAGGGCCTGCTGCCCCAGTAGACCCTACCTCGATGGACGTTTGCTTTTAGTTTAGACGAAATTGCAGAGAAGTTGATGTCGCACCAGTTTAAGCGGCCGACGAATGGTCTGTCTTCACACTCCTGCACGTATTGTACTTTCTGTAAATATGAGAAAATCTTGTTATACTTAGCATAGACTTAGAGTATGGAATTAAGCGCTGTTTATACGTTGTTGAAATTTTGAGTGGAAAAAACCTAGAAAATGTTCTTGTGATGTCACTGGAAGAATAAAGACTAGTTATGCAAAGAAATATTTTATTGGAATAGTATCCGTGAATTTGTCGATTGAGTGGTATCAGCCACTACGTTCCTCCATCATTTGTTCCCTTCTAAGTTCCCTTGCGCTTTGCCCTCATTGCTGCCGACAACGAGTATTGTTTCGTGGAAGTACTGCGGGCCTGGCGAAATATTTTTGGGAGGAACATTTCTTCGAAGCCCGCCATCGCATTGTAACTTGATATGACTCTGCAAGGATTATGTATCGCTATAGTACCGTGCAACCTGAGAGGAACATACGATGCAACCTGAGAGAGCGTACCTTTAGGACGTTGTTGTCGAAGAACGTTTTACCGCACCTTTAGCACTCGAACTTTTTGCTGTTGACGTGAGTCCGCTTGTGATTGGATAGATGGCTGGAACTTATGAATGCTCGATTGCAAGTTTCACAGTAATGCGGCTTTTCGCCAGTGTGCGTGCGCTGATGCACGGTAGCGGTTTCTAGTCTCGCGAATGTTTTGCCACAGACGTTGCAACAGTAAGGTCTCTCACCAGTGTGAGTTCTTTTGTGCATTGCAAGCGTGTTGGACCCTGGAAAATGTATCGTGCGATTTTACAAATTCATTCTTATAGTTCTGAGAACCTCTCACCAGCAAAACATTTTCCACATTCATTGCACATGTACGGTTTCTCCCCAGTATGCGATCTCATATGGATTGTGATATAGCTGCTTTGCGTGAAGCGTTTATCACAGATTGGGCAGACGTACGGTTTCTCGCCGGTGTGTATGCGTAGATGCTTCTCCAAATTGCACATTTGCGTAAAGGATTTGTCGCAAATATTGCACACAAAGGGGCGCTCGCCAGTGTGTGTGCGAAGATGAAGTTTCAACGTCTGCCTTTCCAAGTAATATTTCGGGCAGTGAGGACAATTTAAGACTTTCCGTTTGGTGTGGTGATTCATATGCTTGGAAAGTGAGCTGGCCCACTTAAAGGCTTTTCCTGCAAAGACAACAACAGTCATGTGTGGTCAATGGAACACACGTACTATATATGCACTCACCACAAACTGTGCAAAGGTTGGGCTTGCCGGAAACGTTCCTCAACTCTCCGGTGTGCTTTTTCTTATGTTTCGTTAGGTTCGAACTCTCTGTGAACGACTTCCCGCATTCTGTACACACGTGCGGCTTTTGCGGATTGTGAATTTTCAAATGACGTCGGAGGACAGGCTTCTTCGCGAACGTTTTTAAGCAAATGTTACATTGGAATGTTTCGGGTTGTTGTTCAGTAGTGACCTGCGAACAAATTCAAAATAGGTTATAACGCTACCAAGTTGTTTCCATCAGGATTTACAATTTTCCTTGGATTGTCCAGAGCCAGGCCCGGGTATTCTGAGTAACTTTTGTCGTCTTCCACGTTTTCGACGGGTTCCATTATGGAATCACCTAAAATTTGGTGACATAACGGTACTTCTTCACGAATTGCAAAACTACTGTCCAAGTTGTGGTCACTCAAAAGTTCAAATGATTCTTGCAATGCACTTGCGGCCACCTCGCTGATGCTTTCCGTTCTTTCTACTTCCGCTGGTTGTAAAAGGAAAATGCACTCTTGTGAATGGGTTTCAGTGAATTCTTCGCTTTCTGCCGCACTCTCAATTTTTTTAGTTTTCTGTGATTCTCCCTTGGACAGTCGGGCTATATACGATCTTAGTGTGGCATCGGATCTCTGGCACTGTTGCTTGAATCGAAACGCTCGACTCACTTGTAGCACACACTGGAAGCACATCAGTTCCGGAAGACCATCTTGGATTTCTACCTGTGAGCATTTAAGTCATTTCGTGTTTCCAAAGAGCGAAGGAAATTTACCTGAACTTGGGCCACCTTCCTTAACATATCATCGAGGCAAGCCCCGAAGAGAGATCGCATTTCCCCCTTTTTACTCAGACAACTTCGGCACACCTTATCAAGTTCAATGTCGTCGAGGGTTTTTGTGGCGGCCGTCATTTTTGGTTTGAGATTATGCAAAGGCAAATTTGGAGGGAAAATGCGGTTTAAGTTACATAAGACGGATGTTAATGGTAATTAAATCAATCAAAAACCCATTTTTGGATTTGCACTTTCCCAGTTGTATTGTTCGTTCGTGTCCAGGCGAATTTATTTTCAGCTGACACTGATTATGACTAGATATAGGACAAGAGAACTCGATAATCTTTTCAATTACAAATTATTCCTTCAGATTTTATTAATTGGACAGATTTTGGATTACTTTCAATTGTTGTTGTTTGTACCATAAAAATTCTTCTAATATTCAACAACTCGCACCAGCTGACAATCAGTCAGCTGGTGTGCTATAAATTTTTGTCAATTTGACAAAGTGGAGTGGTTTGGACATATGATGCTTGATTTGCTTGCAGGCAAGCCGGAAATGAATCTGAGAAAAATCAAGTGCTGCCAAATATAATTTTTTGGGATAACTTGGAGTTCAGTGAAATTTATTTGATTTGAAACTAATGAATTTATTTTGAAATTGAATAAATAAAATTTAAAACAATTTACAAAATTTATTTATAAAACTTGCCAGAGTGCTACTTGGTGATACATGCAACAGGAAAGGGACGTAACTTAAGACAGAGGGCATGGCGTAAAAGTACTGTACAGGTAGGTATCATGGACAATACAAGCATCTGAAAATATATGAAAAGCCTTTGAAAGGAGGGTTCTGAGAATAAGTTGCGGAAATAGAAGACTCATGGCGATCAGACACAACAAGGAGATGTACGGATTGCTTGGCACACGCTTACTTACATGCGCAGCGTAACAACAACTAAAGCATAAGTACATACAGCGCTAATACGTGCATCACACTCCCTATCTAACGGTGCTCTACCAAAGTAAGTAGAATTTCACTTGGATTAGTAAAATTTCTCCCATATTAGCGTAATACATGAATACCGTTTCAAACTTTTTTCTATCTCCGACTGAGGGGAGTCGCCCAAAAGTAACAGATGCTAGTTACAGTCAAGTAAACAGGCACTGTATAGGATGGCTGAGATGGTTTATAAACAATGAGTATCTAACCACCAAATTTATACCATATTCCAGTAATAATACAAGAGCGAGCGCCTTTCCGCGCTGCTTCTCGCCGAAAGAGGGCGCAACGAATATCCAGTTTATACTTGTATTGTGTTTTGCAAAAACGTTTTGAAAGTTTTGCTCGTGTTGAACCAACAAATAAGAAAACATTTTGAAAATAAAATTTTATTAATTTTGTTTGAGTTCCCTTAGCTCAGTTGGACGGTTGAACAACAAGACATGCTGCGACGAGTCAGCGAGTTACCAATGTATCCGATTCATCACCGTGTGGATAGTCAAATGCTTATGTCAGAATCGATGCATTCCACTTTTTACCAACTTCTAGCTTTAAGCTAGAGGCTTTCTAGGCCATCTACCCAGGTGGATGAATTCCAGACATTTTTAAGGATCAATTTTATTAGATGTGGTGAAAGATGGTTGGTCCTGTATTTGCTGATAATTGTTGTTGGTGCGGGTTGGGAACGTTCTGCGGTGATTTCAATCTTGACAGGTACTAAGCCGTCACATTCTTTGAAGTGTTTCCTCTGGAAATGGTACCAGTTGACCTCTTGACCTCAGAGATGGATCGAAAGTTCAAACTTAGTTAAAATTTTACAATTTCTTCTCGTCCTTTGGTCCCATCGATGCAATTTTGTAGTGAAAATTCATTGTGGAAGTGTGATAACTATCACCTGGGAAAATAAGGTCAGAAAATCATAGGAGACCGAAACAGACAACAAAACACGCGCCCTACGCGAGTATTAACACGCCCAACATGCCTAGAATATGCCATCAGATATGAAGTCGTCATTTTCCTTCACGACAACCCACGGCCATGCGTTGCTATGCCGGTGAAAAACTATTTGGAAAATTGTTGATGGGAAGTTTTACCCAAGCCGCTTGTAGCCCAGCTCTTGCACCTTCTGGTAACGGTTTGTTCAGATTGACGCAGAACGCAAGAGCGTTCTACAAGAGCAAGAGCTATTACAGCTATCTCTGATCTGAAGTAAAGCCTATGCCAGTATTCCAGTAAGAACTGGAATACCGGAAACTCCATAACTGGCATAGACTTTACTTCAGAACAGAGTTGGCTTCAATAGCGAACCATTTTCTCGGGACAGAATCCATAAAAAATAGGAGAGAGGAATTATGTTATCTCAAGGTTAGGTCGAGAGATTAGGTCCTTGCTCGATGGTGCTTCCTTTTTTTATTAAATTTGTTTTGTGTTTATTCACAATTGCTGCGGATAGCATCAACAATGATTATAGATGGATCTAATGTTTCTTAGAGTAGTTCGACGACCGTCGTGTATCTCAGTTCGTCCGGGGAAAGCCGTCTTGAGCGGTTTTCCGAAATTTTCGAACGTCCAGACACAATTTCCCAGATCTATTAGAATAATCAAAATCGTTGAGATGCTTTCATGTTCATCTGACTGTATTTTAGAGCATGTGAAATAGCTTCAGCATCGTTTCAAGTGGTTAAATTGCGGCTGAGTAATAGGTCATGAATGCAACATAATGGAGCTGATAGGCCTCGTCGGTACATTGGAACCCGGGAGTGGAAAATTCGGTCGGACCCGAGGAGGCTACCAGGCGGTCTTTCACTGACCAGAAGATCTCGGGTCAATAGGTGGATGTCGCAACCACCGCCACTGGACCTGCTTGGGCCCAGATTGACCGCTGGCTCTCGTTCGCTCTGGCTCTGGCAGCACGTCTAAATTGTTACATGGTGAACAACGTGCAACGAGAGATGATAAAAACACTTAACAAACTTTAGAGCAGTTTGCTAGTGGCCACCATTTTACAAACATGGAAGACTATTGGGGTCTCGAGAGAACAAATGGTATTTTTTCCAAAATCATATCTAAACAAAGTATTTTAATCAGTTCGATCCTAAGACATTGGTTGCAGTGCGCTGTTGCAATTTAGTATGTAGTAATGAGTAGTCCTGATTGATTGGTGGATCCACTGACGCTAATTACTCAGTTCGCATTCGTTATTAACAATTAGCCGGATGTGGTTGATTCGGTAGTGAAGAGTGCGTGATTTGTGCAGAGGGCAAGAAATGGTGAATTGTAACGACTCAATGCCGAACGTACAAAGTGCGTCTTTATGCGCTTCAGCGGCAGGCCGTGGTTGTCGCGCAAGGAGAAAACGGATACGGGCCAGGATGAAAGATAAACGCTAAGACACAAAAGATGGGAAATAGTCGTCTGCAAGTAGTTTTTATCGAAAAAGTGCTAACTAAAACAAATTCGAACCGCCGCCCGACAAAGTGAACGGAAGAGGGAATGGAACGCATGAAACTAAGAATGTGGTGAAGATAAAGAATAGCACGATGAAACGTAAAAGGCGTTTGGGATTATTAAATTAAGTGAACTAAATTATAGTGATTGATATACTAACGTCCATTGGTACGTAGTACCTACTCCGGCTTGGTCGGCGGCGAGTGGGTGCATATGTGGCTTATGTTGATTTGTGTGCACAATAGGAAATTGTCGGATCTGTATGATAGTGCTTTGATTCGAGTATAAATTTAATTATGGGAAGCGGAGAAGCAACCACCGCGCTGGAGTCACTCGGGCTGAGTCGAGCAGTGGGAACAATGGAGCGATTGGCCAACGCGTTGGGTTTCCCGAGCAGCCTTGAGTCCTTGGGAACGGAGGAGCATTCCGTGCACAGCTAAGAGATTGAACGAATTTCGACATATTTCCAGATTTCTTAATATTCCTCGATTGTTAGCGGTTCAAAATCTTGCCTAGCGTACTCAATTTTTCGAATGTGCAAGAGTTCAATTAGTAAATTGAATTAGACCGAATGTCACGATAAAAATTAAACTTTTTCATACAAGTTAACTAAGTGGATTTCGTTTGGTACTTGATGTATTGCCGGCCATTCGGGCCTGGATCATGTTGAGCAAATGCTGCATTTAGTGACCATTTTTCGACTGGAGGTGGTTTAATTAATTAATTGCGTGATAACAGTTAGCTTTAATGTCTTCTAATTATATGACCGCGCGTGCATCATACTAGCGGTGCGCTTTACTTTCATTTAGAAGTTTTTCCTCAATGAATGGCGAAACTGTTTAAGGGTAGTCGAAGTTTTGACAAATCGCCAGGCGATCCTTAGCTGAGTGAATAATTGTATCTGAATTTAACGATTAGAAATATCCTTCACTCAGGAGGTGTCTGCATAATTTCAATAAACGAAAAAAATAAGCAAAATTCAAGAAGGAGAAACGAAACGAAAATAAAAGATAGACGAAACAGTAATTTCAGTCAGTTTTGTCAAAAATAAATGCCCTTTCATCGGTCTTTATATGATCCACCAGATTCTGTTATACCTCGTAAACCACCTTCTAGTTGGCAAAAGTTCGTGAAATAAAAAAAGTTTTGAAAGCATTTAGAATATTTTGAAGCTTTCAATTCCCGAATTAAGGGCATGTTTGATGGGTTGAGCTCTTTGTCAAAAATGTTTCTCATACGATTGAATTGCTTTTACCTAATGAGAAGTCGCGGAATCCAGCCTATAGAAAAGGCATATTGTGTTGACGGAGAAACGATAGTCGAAACATGCTCGAATTTAAGTATTGGGTGTGTATTTGCTCAATATTGGGCGTGCCTTTAAAGAAATAGGGGCTGGTTTGAAGACCAATGTTTCATATTTTTTGCAAGCAAGCACTTTTGCATTTTTCCATTTCACTTCGGTAACATTTTCTCAAAATATGGGCCCAGTTTTATACTGAGAACCAGGAAGTATAGAGAAGTTGTATTTGAAAAATGATTCAACGTCACTTCTTGTACAATTTTTGAGACTCGCTAAACGCGGTGCTTATTTGCGCCGTACTTCATTTCTGGTTTCTCATTTCTGGTTGCTTAACGATAATTGAAACATTAGACTGCTTAATTCGTTACGTTATGAACTCTTCTTTCTGATAAGATTTTATTATAATGTATGTTAGAGAGCTTCACATGTTACTAGCAATTAGTGTGAAAGAACAAGCATAACGATTTCATTAAGGGTAAAAGATAAGCGATAAGCAATTGCGTCTGACAAGAAAACGGATATTTTCCGGTTTTTTTATCCATTTTTCAATATAGCTTCAGTTCAATATATATACTAAATGTATCAATATATATACTGAATATATTGAACTGAAGCAATATATTCAGCACAGTCTCTAACTTTTACAATCTTCACAAGGCCCGACTTTTGTGTGGGGATAATTCTCGTCTGTAATATGAAGCAAGTATTTATTCTTTTATTCCTATCCTTTCCTTATATTATATTTTATTCCTTTCTGCCAAATAGTTATTCCATGTTTGGAATTAAAAAAAGTCGGTGAGGGTGTTTCAGGAGTTCCGAAAATAGTAGACAGTGAAACCGTTTTCACCGTGATCAGACGCTGTGTCAAGTCCAGACATTTCTCGCCTGGTGATTTGCTGAAAGATTGGAAACGTCATAGAAACTCTTTCGAATTGCGTTTACATGGTTAAACGTCATGGTTAAAGTCATAATCTGAAATTGCCATGCCATCACGGATTTGTTCTATTGCGAACAAACGCAGGATATTTACCCCTTTCCTTATTTGTTTATTGATTTATCGCTCTTGATTTTTCCGTCCTTCCTACAAAAATACCACAGTAATTTTGAAGGTACATTTTTACGCTCGCACGCAAGGTTGGGTATCACGCCTGTGAGTATGAACTCGGAAACTGTCCGGTATGCTGATGCAATTCAAAGTGCATCTTGTCTCTGCGGCTGCGCTAGCCACTTCAATTGTTGCCTCTTCCCCTTGTTGATAAGCGAGAAACTCCTCTTGCTCAGGTGAAAGTCTTTCTTTCAAATGGCATGAAAGGTATTGAGAGGATAAGTGATAGACCAATTGCGATATCTTGACAGAGTCCACCCGGCGTAGGGCCTTTCCTTAGTTCTTTCTGCGAAAAGGGGGGCCAGCATATTGGTCCCCCCTTGAAAATACTTTCGATGAGACACTTACTAATTTGTCGATCTAATTCGTTACATAGGACTCTGTAGGGCAATTGTATAATAGTTCCTACAGAGCATGGAGTATTCGCATTGCAAGCCTGTAGCTCAAGCCATACGAGGCACTTTCTTGTTGAGCTGCTATATTTTATATATAGTAGAGTATATGCTTTCATTATGGTGCATGCATCGTCCTTGATATTCTCGCCGGAGTTTCCCGTAATTGTTCAATGGGACGTTTCAGATGTCCAACGATACACTGGGGACTCCGCCGTGTCTGCCGTGTCTGCGTTTCGTAGGCGTGTAGACGAAATTTTCCACGTCCATTTTCTTAGCATTCAGACAGCATAGACATACCCCTGACTGTGTAGGCGTGCAGGTGTACTATTTCCGACCTGGATTACTATGTATTGATGATCATGGTCCTCATAGTCTGCTGCAATTGTATATCTTCGATACTATTGATTTTCTAACAAATGTCAAGTTCGGAATGGCACCCACTCCAGCTGTCATCTTCAGAATACGTTTTCCTCTTATATCTTGCTGTAGCATGCCCCATTTGATTGCTTTAGCATTAACATCTCACCTGAGATTTGCATGGGAAGGTGTTATAAGTTTGTTCCCAAGTCTGGAAATGTTACTTGAAGTTAGTTTTCTATATTTCATTCCAATTTTCTCAAAAAATGCCAATATCTGAGTTCTCGTTCTGGATTAGTTTGAGTACTCATTAGCATTTCGCTCAACAGTGGCCTAAGTATTGGTGTGATTAACAAAGAGGAAGATATGAATTTTATGGTTTCTCAAAACGGTCGTCTAAGTTATGTCACGAAATTTTCCCACTTTTTTGTACATTAGAGCTGAGTAGCTATATTGTTGTTGTGCTACCGACTTATCTAAAGAGAATGCGATTTGCTTGGGGTTCTCTAAAGCTTCGAAACGTAATAACTTGGAAAAATATTTTCAAGGCAGTAAGGTCTTACCTTAAGTCAGTGTTTTCAAAGTGATAGTCAAACATTTTCTAGGTATTTAATTTATTACTTGCTTAATTATCACCTGGCCTTGAAACGTGATGGGATCAAAATGATCCAGGCAATTGGTTGAGTTTTCCAGTCAAATTTCTAATCCTTTGTGCCAATCCCCTTATCAGTCTTAAGTTGCAGTTGTAAAAAACACTATTTGCGGTCGCCACTCAGTGCTACTATCTCCAAGCGCGTTTTTGCTTGTCCGCCGACGTTTTCCGAGTAAGAGTAAAAGCTTGTTGGGTCTTGGGATCCAGTGTTTTCCGGAAAGCGTGCAAACACAAGAAGATCCGAAATATAAACTTGGCACCATCAGAATAAAGTGAGGGGTCGTAAAACATGACCCATTATGAGCTCACTATTTCATCAAGAGACGTCCCGGCGAAGCCGAATAATTAGTTGAACAAACTTTTCTAATGGAGTTCCATTGCGAGCTGTTCAGACACGTCTAAAGCATTCTTTGGGCCGAAAGCGATTGTTGCCGTAAATATGCAAATTCTAATTTGAATGGCAATAAAAAAATTAGCCTTATCATGAATGAAGAGGAATTGAAAGTGCTTGAGTGATTATGGACGTTAACTGACGTACAAAAAATTATTCAGCCAGCTATTAGCACTAATGCTGGGCGACTCAGAGATGGCTTAGCAGTTACAGCTCTATTGACTTTGGCCATTCTCGATATTTTGTTATTTGCACCGGCCGAGTAATAAAATGGACGTTAGTTGGAAATCGGGACCTGATTGGAGAAGTTCTAGAATCAATTAGCCTGGCTAATTTCGAGATAATGGCGGAGCCCATACCCGGTAGTGCTGATTTATTATTTAGTGTTGTCTATGAGCAAGTGCCTCTGATAAGATAGATCGTAGCAGATTTACATACTCAGTGCAAATTAGTAGGTTATGGATTGGTGGCACCGATTAAAAACAATTAAAAGTGCGCCCGTGGTAGTCGTGCCGCTAGTGATTAAGAGCAAAATTAGGAATAAGTCGGAGGATATGATGGCACCAAGCGTCTCGTGCATAGGGTGACCATGGTTTCAGCGATCTGGAGAGTTAACTCGACTTGACTGGACTGGACTGGACGCAACTCGGATCTCGACAACAAACCATCTTATTCGACTTAACTTCACAACAAAAAGATATTTAAGTGGGACTCTGATTTATCAATCAAAAGTAATTCAGCCTTGCTTGGATACACATTGAGCCACACATATTTGACCGGTTGTTTTGTAGAAAGAGAAAATTTCGCTGCATAAGATAAATATGCCCGAGTTGTGATTATACTGGCACAAGTGTCTGCTGAAGAGACTTTCATGCTATTGATTCAATCATGAGGGTTAATGTTGGAATGGGTTGTCTTTTAGTTTGGGCTGGTCTAGTCTTTTAGTCTCTGATCTTTCTCCAGAATTTCGTAAACACACGCAAATCGCCTCAGAATCGTTTTGAAGTCCTCATAGCCTTAACAAAGTCTAATGATGGGTGCTCCCCTAAACCTTCTTTCTTTACCAAAGCGGATGTGTATAAGTTGAATCCCGTCCCCCCCACTCCGTCCTGGTCAGGGATAAAATTATTAGTTGTACATTATAAAATAAATAGGATAAACATCTATTTACAAAAATTACATTTGTGAAACTAAGAACTTTTTCCTTTCTAAAGGAAATAAAGCCCACGTGTACACTTTTTGCACGACTTCAGGAAATGGTCTGGATCTATTTTTCCCACTTGAAGTAACAAGGTTTTGTTCAAAGACATGAGGACTATTCCGATAGCTGCCGCTGCAACTCACACCATTGCATGATGTTCTATATGAGGAGTCAAACATTCCATCGGTGAAAAATCAGTCAAGTATTGCTGTATTTCTTCTCTCTGAAGCACGGTTGCCGCGGCACCCTCTATGTACTGTTTCTGCAAGAGTGATTGAACTGAAAGATTGCGCTTAGTGTCCGTTTGCCAAATCTTTTTATTTTACTTACCGCAAAGGACACTTGAACCGCTCTTTATTGCTTCTATTGCTCCATAGCCACTGGCTGTGTAATATCTATGGCAAGCTAGTTCTTTCGGAATACTTATATCGGTGGAAGCTGCTTGAATCAATAGGTGTAGGTTTCATCAATTGTTTTGATTTAGGCTTTTCGTTGCCAATTTCTACAACCAGCATCATTGTACAGATTTTTGTAAGTTTTAAACCGTGACATGACTCTTTAGTTTATTGTAGTTTAGTTAGTTTACTCTAGTTTATTGATTTATTTTGTGAATTTTAAGGCATTTTCAGCTAACATAAATAAGAATCTGGGGAGAATGACTGGGTGGCGTCATGATTAGAGCATTCTTCTAAGCTCTGATATCATGTTTAGGAACATAAGTGCGGTGTATGGTATCTGTGCTTTGATTAAAGGCCTCCAGCCTCGCTTAACCTACCTTCCTATCAAACAGGACCGAGTATGGGAGCTATGTTTGGTCCATTAAGTTGCTTGGCATTTTATCATAGAACTTTTTCTGAATAATTTACAAGAGACCAAAACAGTCCTTTTGTAAATAATTGAGAAAAAGTTCAGTCTACCTAAAAGCAGGCTATGATTTACATAGCAGAAAACTCTGTGATCGATTTGTCTCGAAAATACAGAGAAGAAAGAAGAAAATATCCTTTCTGTAGATATAAAGATAAAAAGTTACCTTAGGTACCTTAGATACAAAGTTACATAGCAAATCGAGGATTAAAGCGCCGAAATTGCCCATAAAGTTAAAATAACGATATTTTAAAGCTAGTGAAAGAGCAACCAAGAAAATAGTTGTATTGACCTCAATATGATGCATGAAATGTTCAATTATCACTTTTGTCCAGCTTGGGGTATCGTTTGCAAATAGTTTTCGTTGTAACTGTTTTACTACCTCGTTTACAACCAGTTGAGTGAGAGAATATTCAGTTCATCGTGAAGTAGTAGTTTGGACATTCTTACTTTGTTGTTAACATTTTGAGTAAACGGAATCAATGTTTGTTGACATCCCACTCGCAACCGATAAATACATGCATTTTAAGTTTCTGTTGTCTGTTGAATGGTCCTCCATTTCCTGTAATTCCATTGCACGGTTCATTGAATTGATGCGTATTTCGCGCAATTAAAATGATTTTGACTAATTTCGTTTGCCCGTACAGTGCGTGGTCACATCATGATATCAATTATATGCCTTGGCGGGCTTTGCCATTTATTGTGACATTCAGCGCCGCGTGTAAACTTCTCTAATCGACCCGAACAAGAACTTGACCAACTATAATTAAATTATTTACCATCTTCATTCATGTGTAACGCACTTTGAATACGGTATGTCAACATGTGTGAGATAATGATTCGTTCTGTCCATCGACTACCAACTTGGTTCCAAGTGATGGTTGTAATTGATTTCTCATTATTTACATGAAAATTTAACGACTTCAGTGTGGTTTGAATTAAATAATGTCTGAAATCGATTGATTCGGGGGCCACTTGGATTCAATCAAAGGTAATAAATAGAGATTTCATGATGCTATTAGCAAGAATCGTAGATGACTGAGAAGAGCTTAAACGCTTCCTTGAGTTTATTTTTTTATTGTTAAATTTTCGAATTAATCTTTGCTAAACTAAGATTCTGCTTTTCAACACAACTCAATGCCTGTTTGGACTCAATGCCTGGCTTCTTACTTTAATAGAGACATTTCTCACGTTTGATAAAAAGGATAATGAGCAGGCGACTTTTAATTTTATTAAGACTTCCTCCAGTTAGCATACGGTCAGTGAGCTACATCTTTACGTTCGTGGCAAGGATCAGACTGCAAACTTATATTTCTACACCAATGTGTGCTCATCAAATTGAATTGAGTAGAAATGTTGTTGTAAAGTAAAGTATTGTTCCTGAGACTTCCTTAAAGTTGATAAGTAAAAAGTGGTGTGGCTTCGACTCAAAGTCATCATCAAGTTACGTTTCGACAGTACTTTTGTACGAATTTTTGACTGATACATTGAATAGTAACGCTTAAATGTAAAACAGTCGTTCTTAACAGTATATGGAATAATTTAATAAGAAGTCCTATCCAGATGGTTGCAGTCCTTGAAGATTCGGGAAAAAGTAGAAAAGTTATTGGAAGCTTGCGGTTGTGCTCAATGATTACAGCCACTGATGACGTCCTTTATGACCAATTCTGTTGATCCAGTTTGGCTTCTTGTAGTCACCTAAGAGTGCAACCGTCAAACCAGCCTGCATAGTTGATATTGATTTTTTTTTGATACTGGATTCTGTACTTACTATTGAATGACTCTTGTTAATGGTGGTTTTGGTCTCAGTAGTTCAGTGTGATAGTTAGGACTTTTCCTCGCACTTCTCGTATAAATATGTCAATCATGTGTACAATTAACTTCAATAACTTTATCATTGCCGAATTTTCGTCATTTAGGGCTAACTTGAGAGATCCAACCAGATTAAAATAAGAGGGTGATAAGTTCGGCGGGTGGGTGTTTATGTGTCTCCCAGCTCCGTCGCTTTACATTTTCTCTTGTCAGAATTGCTTTCTATTGACAAAAATAAAGTTTCGGTGAGAGAAGTTCCACTTCTCTATGCTAATCTAATCTAGCTTCAAGGTTCACAATAATGAGGCCACTATAATTGTGCTGCAACCGTATAGAAAATGAAAGTGTACCAAGCTCCGCTGGTTAATAAATAAGAATCGAAAGGGTTTGAATCGAATTAAGCTGATATTTGTGATTCGTTTTTATAGGTGCTGGTCCTCCTTGCTAGTTCCACTCTTCGCAAGTGTCGTACTACTCAGGGCACTACGCTACTCCACCTTTTCAAATTTTGGACTTCTTTGAGGCAATCAATAAGATTCTATTATGCACCAAGTTTAGTTATAGTAAGAGGATTTTTTATCATTCCCAGAAACTAAGATCCTGTCAACTATGAGCTACGAACTGCATTTTACTCGGATAGTTTGACTCTTTTTTAGTGTTGATGCCACTATCATTCTTACAAGTATAGAAATCTTATGTAATCAAAATGAATTAGCCAAACGTGACACAATTACTAATATTTACTGTTTTCCAATGCAAGTAAATTTACAAATACGAAAACTTAATCACTTAATTTTCTGTGGCCTCACTTTGAAAATTGAGATGGCATTTTAGTTCTAGATATTACCCACTGTGAATACATTTCAATGTTACTCGTTACATTGTCTGAATCCACTATTCGCAAAAACGACGGACTATCTATCTACAGATGAGATAGAGTGCAACTTTTTGTAGATACGTGGATTGTTGTTAATTTGAACGGTGGCGGCAACGTTTGGCAAAAATATATAACGTAAAGCTAATAACGTACAGTAGACCTCTATATCTGATGAGAGGATCTAAACACACGAATCGCAAACGACTTACGACAAAACAATACCGGTGTGATCTATTGTCTATTATTAATTGATGCTTGTAATAAGATATTATCTGTTATCATATTTGCATATCAATTGATCTGCTGAAGACTGTCGGCACATTTGTCGCACATTATATGGGGGAGATGGGTATTCATTCTGTTTGGTTCTCTAATGAGACAATAATGGATTGCTCTTAAGTGGGTAGCCTTAATTTCTTCCCGATTAGCCGAGCTCAGACCGTTTTAATACATGATTACTAAACATTACATAAAATCGAGATATAATAAACAAATCGAACGGAATGCAAATAAATTATGAATTAATGAGTGCCGGAAAAAGGAAATGAGTCTTTAAAGTGAGTTGAGGCTTCCAATATTTGTGTTGTAACTTATTGATAGTGGAGGTCTTTAAGCCTGCCGAAGAAATAAGGCTTAATAGCTTAGTATTACTGATTGGGCAGTATGTTATTATGTTTCTTCCATAAATGCAATGAAACAACATATTCGGATGAGACTTGTATGTACATTACCTTATCTATTCTAAACAGTAACCGGCATGGCTGAGTTTCAATATCCTGCATCAATGATCAGCTCTCAGAAATATATTCGCGTTCGATTGAATAAAGATATTGGTTGTACCTTATGTACGGCCCGAAAGCATATATGAGACTTATAAAAAATATAAAATTCAAAGCAACAGTGATCAGGATGTCCATGATAGATTGCCGACGAGAATCTCCATAAGATGAAAAACATGAACATGAGCGATATTTTGAGAAACTCTCAAATTTGATCGACCCGTACTGCAGAAAAGTTGGAAGAAAGATAAGCCGGATAAAAAGTTTCCGCGCACTTTGAGTGATCATTTGAAATGAGCTATTTGGAGGTATCTCCTCTAGAGAACTTTAAAAGGAGCATTTTTGAACAGAACTGGGATGGCAGAGGAAAAGTGGATATTAAAGGCAAACATAAGGCAGACACCACGATTGTCTGCAATTGTGTTCTCCACGCTCTTCCAGCGATATCAAAAGAGGCCTCGTGTCCGAGACAAGTTTTGTTGAGCGTTTGATGGCATACCATTGGTATCATCCTTTGGACGCCGTCACCATCTCCACTGTTTTCACTAAAAACGAGATCGCTGAACTGAGAGATGTCGAAAACGCAATCCAAAATTTTTTTCTTTTAATTCCCATTACTTTTACAAGAGTGGTGGACAAGTTACCAAAGAAATCGAAGTGGTATCCTAGAATAATTGGTTGTAATGAAAAGCGAGTGTACTACAATAATAATTGGTACATAAATATATATTTCATCGAAAATTGAAACTATTTAACTTTTGACCTATCAATGGACACAACGTATGCAGATTTTCCTTTAAATGTCAACATATTTTCGTTCAGCAGTTTTTCAAACTTCTTCAAAAGTCTATGCCGTTTTGCAATTTATAAACTTTTGGGTTCATATTTGTAAGCCACATGATTCAATTAATAAAATGATTTTTTCATTTCAATGTCGTTTTATATTTATTTCATACATTTTTATTCGACTTTCCTCGTTAAAATATATTTTAACACTAATTTATGCTTGAATTTTTGTTTATTTCCTTAATATGACATCAGGATTAAATTGCACCCCGCCGGCAATAGATGACTTCCCAAAAGATTATTTCACGGAGGAACAAAGGCAAGCTGGAGCCGTAGTACTTCATGTTGCAGCAAGTTTATATTTATTTGGAGCGCTAGCTGTTGTATGTGATAAATATTTTGTACCTGCAGTCGAAAAAATATGCCACGGTAAGTGTTCAATAATTGACTTCCTTCTAGTATTTGTTTAGCGTCAACAAACGATCAAAAAGGTTTTTATGACCGTAGTCCTTCAGTTCGCATTAAGTTTATATATATATATATATATATATGTATAGATGCTAGGTAGAGTATCAAAGCTTATGATGGTATCCTTGAATTCCTTCAGGATCCTTCAACAACAAACGATACCACAGAGGTATACCACAGAGTCCTATAATCCGTGGATCCTTGTCATAAATCAGGAATTCGACATCAAAAACTAAGTTAACAATGAAATTATATAAATTAGTTTTATATAAAGCCTTTTCAAAAAAGGATGCTGCCGTTATTAATCAAAGTGTACTGTGTTTAGAAATTCCAAGCCCCAGTTCCCTTCAAAGTACTCTCTTTTACAATAAACACATATAATCAAATGTTGATTCCATTTGCTGTTCATCCAATTTGTGATGATGATTTCAACTCTTCCGATGTATTTACTTCGATTTCGATGATTGTCTCGAAATTTCCTTCTTCCAAGTGTCTTTTGGGTTTTGAGAATAAGATGTTTGAGGTCAATCTCATGATTTAGTTCTTCAATGAAGAACCCGTTACTCCATTCTTCATCCATTCTTTATAATGGAATCTTCACCATTAATGATGAGCCAAAGTTGAGGAGCAACTAATGAAATGTTCGGGCTGCGACGCGTACGCGAAACGCGTTGTAATTAAATAGTTTCACTCTGAAAAATGATTGAAACAGTTGATTATTTTCAGGTTCATGAAAATAGATGCTGGATCTGTAGTTATTGAAGCGCTTACATGTTCTTAATATAGGACATGCTCTAACTTAAGCGATTGTATATCCTGTGCAGGATTACTAGTACTCGAATGAAAAAAAGAAACTTCCTACGAGGGAAGTGCTGACAGTAAGCACATTTTTTTTTTCAGTGTTCTTTTCAGTTTTTAAATAGGAATAACCTGTCAGTCAATCTATGAAAACATATTTTGCGTATTGGAGTTATGAAGCTCGTAAGATCCTCTCACCACTCTCCTTATTACACGACGTTCAACGTTGTACATATCAACGTCTAAACTTTAAGCTCTATCTATCATGTTCCAAGTCCTTTTGTGCCTTTGTCTTCTTTGTGGAACTTGTTTCATGAATGTGATCAAAAAAAGCCCCCATATAAAATATTCATAAGCCTTTTGCCAGCATCGGGAGCAATTACACCTCCTTGAATCAAGTTTATTGAAAAATTTATCTCAGAGGTTTTCGAATCTCACGAGAGATTTGGCTGCCTGACTGCAGCACTAAACCAAAGCCAAAAAGAGAGGCTCTACCTTACACAGTCGCAATTAGGACGATTAAATAATTTTTCAAGAATTTTCACGATTGTGGCGTAAATATTTAATTATTTTAACCTTTTTAGCATTAAATATGTCAAACGATGTGGCAGGAGCGACCTTCATGGCAGCAGCAACATCAGCGCCAGAGCTCTTCGTTAATGTGATAGGAACATTTATTACGGAAGGAGACATTGGTATTGGAACCATCGTTGGCTCAGCGGTGTTTAACATCCTGGCGGTAGCCGCATGTTGTGGGATCGGAGCTGGAATGGTAAAGCATTTTTTTGTCTCTTCAAGGATTCCATGTGATTTTTCTTTTTTCACCTAGGCAGTTCCTCTTGATTGGTGGCCATTAACGAGAGACTGTCTGGCGTACGGTATAACTGTGACTATTTTGATTTGCATTATCCATGACGAACGGGTGGAATGGTATGAAGCCTTGACATTGGTGCTTCTCTATATAGTTTACATAGCCGTTATGTACTATGATAAATCATTTCAAAAGTGCGCTCGAGGTACGTATGACAGTGGTTGCTGTATGCACAATGTGAGCACGCAAATAAGATGAATGAGGTTGTTATTTGATTGCCACCCTCCAAGCGCATCGTCTTAGCACACACTCTTGGCTTGCAGAAATTAGCCTCCTTGGTGGTGGTCACTAGAAATCATGATTAGTTTAATAGTTGAATCACCAGTGAAGCAACGCTATCCGTATTATACTGTAGGTTAAAAATAGAATTGGCAATTTTATTACGTTCTCGTGCTTGGAGAAAGACATGGGTTAAAAGTAGTAAACAAGGATTCCACAACAAACTTCTAATTGGGAGGAAAGTATGATATGCACTCTGGTACTGCAGGATACAAGGCGATATTTTCCCCAAGTGACTTTCTCCCGGACTTGACTGATATTGAAATATGCGCTAGCAACCACCGTTTAATCTGCGGAATAAGCGTGAATAACTTTTGTTTTGTTTCAGTACAAGTGTGACTAATCCTGGCATACGATATTATTCTCGTCTTGCTGTTAGCGTGATAAATACTAATGACAACTCTCGTGCACTGATTGCTTATCTGTGACTAAAAATTCCACGCACCTAAATGTACATATTTTGATGTGATTAGATTGTCTGACGATAGAATACATTATTTACTCACTCACATGCACATGTGCGTTTCCATTGAAGACGAGACGGATGTGTATTTCCCGTAGTCCAATTATTCCGGCAACTTGGCTGACAGTTTTATATGTTTTTGGATTGATTTAGAGCGCTTTTAGTCTTTCGAATTTTCATGGAAGGAGCTGCTTTTTTCAAATATGTATTTTAAGCTAGGTTTGCTTAGGAACGCCTGACTAGGTGAAAGTGGGTCATTCATACATGTTTGTCCTAGCTAAAGGTTGCGATTGCTACTTCGCATAAATCGGTTCATCCAAATCTCGAGTCCGTTGACCTTCCATGTAATCACAGTTTCTCGGAAGAAAATAAAATTTTTTCCATGAAGGTGAAGGTCGGCTAGGATGTTTTGAAGCAGCTTAGCTGCTTGTTTATGTTTCATTTCGATTTTATCTGAGCTCGTTAGTGGCATCCTTGTGCTCGGTTTGTCTAGATAATGGCAATACCTTTGTATTGTTCACTGAAAATTTTCAAATGAAGGGGTTGGATATTTTTATAGATGGGACACAACAGAAAAGTGAGTTTATACAAGGTATAGCCGGATGGGAACTAACTAGATCTAGAAATGATTTAAACTTTGGATTGGTCTGCAGTTACGACAGAATTAAAGATAAACCAAAATAGAGCCTCTATTGTTATTGATATGATGCAAAAATAAAACAAAAACAATTGTATAATTAACAAATGAATTAAGTTTGCCGCTGATAGGTGTTTTAATTAATTTTTTTTTCAACGATGGCATGGCGATAGAGAGTAAGAAGTCTTATGCACCACAGCAGTCTGCTTAAAAAAACTTGAATGCCAACATTAGAAATGTTGGCATGGAAGTGCCTTTTTAATAGCTCCGGTCTTGTCCTGTTGGAAACTCCTTCGTTAACTTTGATCTCGCCGCACAGCATCACGAAGCTGCCGGAGGACGTCCCTACAGTATTCTTCGTAGTACAGTAGTATGCGTTGTATGTGTGGTGCATACCTTGGGCTGCACCACATAATGTTGCTGCGCAGTTGGTAGGCCTTCTTTGGAGTCTAAGCCATGGAGGTATATTCAGGTACTGTGGGAAGCTGATAAGCCCATACCTGTTGATGGAGCAACTGATGATGATCTTTGGGGGTATTGTGATGGCAAATAATACAGGAAAGTGGCGTTTGGCATAGCGTCCGAAATAGAACGGCTATGCATCCACTAATACGAAAGTTGTATGCCCTCAATGTAAATCGGTACCTTGGAACAAAGAACTTGGGTTTATTAATTTTGAAAATATTTGTTGCAAAATTTCCTCATCAAAAAGAGAAGCGACGTATCACAAATAGAGTGTCATACATGTGTTTCGGTACGTTTAACAAACAACATGTGTGTTTGTTGTAGCCGCTCCAAATTAATATTTTATGGAACATATTGCTTACACTTGAAATGTGGAAAAAGCTTTCGATGTAAAACATTTTTGTTTTAAATTAATCCAAAATTAAGATTTCAAATTTAACAAATGTCAAACATTACATTCAATTTTTAAATAAGAAAAGCACAAAAACTCCTTATTAATTATCTAATTAACATTTCAAAAACCCTACCAGGTGGCGTGAACCACGCAAAGGCACGAAGATCACAAGATAACAGTTTTAAAACCACAGCGGAACAAGGTTGCACATGCACTCATACAATTTTTTGGAATATTAAATTAACCTTTTTTTCATTTTAATTATAGAAGCCATAGAAGCACATTTACCCTTACGAATTGAACACTTTCAACAGAATGGTAACATTAAGAACATAACACATATAGATTCAAGTAATAACGAACTCTCATCGGGAGTTGACTCTCAAAAGAATAATTCAAATAAAGGACGAGAGAGTTTCGATCAGAGTGATATCCAGGTCAACGATGTGAATGTAGAGAGTAAGGCTGAAGTTCCTACGGTGAAGGAGGAAACAGAAGAGCAGGAGGAAGATGAGGGATATTCACTGATACGATTCCCGAAAAGGAAAAGTTGTTTCAGGCAGATCATGTGGGTGGTAATTTGGCCGATTCACTTTTTGTTCTTCTTCACCATACCGGATTGTGAGAGACCTCGTCTGAAGAAGCTGTTTCCGCTCACATTTATGATGTGCATTATCTGGATTGGGTCGTTGTCGTACATGGTGGCGTGGATGATCACGATCATTGGTATGATTAGAGGGCAAGGAAGAGGTTTTGAGTATTTTGATTCGTGATTCAATTTGCAGGAGACACATTAAAAATTCCGGACTCAGTAATGGGTATCACCTTTCTGGCGGCAGGGACAAGTGTTCCAGAAGCAGTGTCCAGCGTAATTGTCGCCAAACAAGGTCTAATTTTTAGTTTCATCGTTTCAAAGCTTGATTTGAAATATCAATTACTTTACAGGACATGGGTCGATGGGAATAAGCAACTCGATAGGGTCAAACACTTTTGACATTCTACTTTGCTTAGGTCTTCCATGGCTTATTAAGGCGGCTTTCTTGCCTATTGAAGAGGGGCATCATTGGGTTGGTATCAACTCTGCTGGTCTTGAATATTCCGCGATTTCACTGCTCTCGACGTTATTGATGCTCTATATTACCTTCTCGTTAAATAAATTCAAATTAGACAGAAGAGTTGGACACGCATGTCTCATTATGTATGGAATGTTTTTGATTCTGGCCAGCCTAATCGAGTTGAATGTCTTCTTCCGAGTGAATCTGCCGACATGCGGACGGTGAGAAAGAGATGCGATCGCAGGCATTAATTCGAATATTTTAAAGAAAAATAATTTGAATTTTCCCTATTTTCGAAATTTAGGTTTCAACATATTTTTATCTTAAATATCCAAAGTATTTTGATTGAAGATCATTGTCTGTATTAATCTCTTTAATTTCTAAAAAAAAAATATAGTAAAATTCAATCATAACCATTGATTAAAAGTAGTAATTTTCATTTCAATAGAATAAACATTACAGAAGTTTCGACTACTCAAAAAAGCATTTGATTTTCATTGTAAGATGGATGAGTTTTCTGCAAAGACATGTTTTTTTCTTGTAAATATTTGACGTAGAAATAAATTACAAACCAAATAAAATATACATTCTATGTTGCTGCAATCAACTATTTCACCACTAAACGTATTATAATTTGTAGGGACTGTAAGTTGTTAATTTTAATATCTATTTCACTTGACTGTATTGTCTGTCGCATTGGTTACTAAGATGTACGCGTGATAAGAGCTAAAGTGAACAGGAACTTGCTTCTTTGGCATTCATTGAAATCAAAACGAATATGTCCTAGCTGAAGAGTAAATTTCTTTTCGAATTCTGTAGCGATATTTTTGTGTATATTTGTTTTTGCATAACGTATGATAAATATACAATGTTTTATAGATTTTATCTTTTAAGTAATTTAAGCTTATAGATTATTTTGAATGAAATAAAGAACGAATTATAGTCACGGAACTATTGTCATTTGATGTTTAACGTTTACGCCAAAAAAGTGGATAGGAGTCTGATCCAGTTGAGTATTTTTGATTATTCGATAAAAAGGGAAACAATTGAATATAGCACGAAAGCTTACAATCAGTCTTTGATGTTGATGGAACTCACGATGTGAGATAAACAGGGACAGGTTTCGAAATTTTAACATTTTAAGCTGTACTATCAAAATGTCTAATATCGTCAAACCGAATTGAAGGAGGACAGTGCTGCGTGCTTCTTTGATTGAAACAATTGTCCCCATTTTCCTGAAATTAACACTATCGAAATGGTGCTATATTCAGCAGTTTTCACACAAAAAAAAAAAAAACACTTAAACGCAGAGATATCGAGATCATAGGAACGAGTGGAACAGATCAGTGTATATAATAGAATATAGAAGAATTCTACAAAATATTCTACAAAAAATTGAAAAAAATTCATTAAAGAGTATTTTAATATTCGTTAGCCGAGGTAAATCTTGTTTCTGAAAAGTAAATTGTTCAGTAATATTACATACAGTAATACAGTCCTTACGTACCGCGTGTGCTTATTCCACCAAGTAAGAATTGAACGGTGTCTACCATAACATTATGGCTATGTCGTCAGTGTAATAGTATGTATCTCCCACCACTCTCAGAGATTCTTTTAATGACACCTTCACAGATTCACCTGAAAGAGAAAGTTCTTCGTTGGTTTCACATCCTTCTAGTGCGGTAGCCTTCATTCGTGATACATTTGACATTAATTCTTCAGATAGTCGGATGCTGAGTCACGGTCTAAAAAAGATTGGAAAACGTGAAGACTTTTCTCTTGTACAACCTCCAATTTTATCACTGTTGTATCTAGAAAGCATTTTTATTATATCTAGAGAAGTATTTTCAGTTGTAGCTTTCCAGAAAATTTTGAAAGAAAGGTGGAAAGAGCTTAAGCTGGTTTCGAACACACGCCCCTGCCGCTTCTCGTCAGGTGCCAACTCACTTACAACTCGTAAGTGAGAATGGATAAACTGATCTACCAAAGCTTCTAGAATTAATTTCGAGATAATACCAAACGATTTAAATCTCGTTTTCTTCGAGATTCTTAGCACTATGACTGAAAACCTCCACCTCAGAACCTTCTACTTTTCTTGCTTTTAGAGTTAGTGGTTTCGCCACAGTTAAACTACGGATTTTTTTTGTTGTGATGAAGTTGACGAATGTGGTCTTCATGTCCGAAATTTCGTATCCGACATGTCGTATCGTCTTCCCTATGCGCTACGTCAAATTTCTTCAAAGTTTGTAGTTTTGAGGTTCCATTATTGTGTCGACGAGTGCTTCCGGAATTAAAAGTCTATCCCTTATCCCTTATAAGTCTATCCCTTAACCGTCGATGCCCAAGGAACTCGGCACCCAAATTCCTTGGGTCGCTTAACATATTTTACAGTACAAGGAAAGCAGCCTATGAGCTGTTGCTTCAGTTTACAAACATAATAATTGTGGGCTTACCTGCGAACGGTGCATTCTATAGTAATTGGGAAGAGAATTTTTTAAGTGTTCTTAAATATTCTAAATAAGAAGAAATACTTCAAAATGAAGCTGGGTAGGGGGAGGCGTGAAAACCAACTGAAGTTTGCATTCAATTACAGCAAAGGAGGCGGAATTAAGGGGAATGTGGGTAAACGCTGTATTCATTTGCACACTTACCTAAACCTTTTAAACTCGATGAACCCTCTCCTGAACACAATAATTTCAAGGAACATTTGTGTCGAAAACACTCTGAGTCGGTTGCAAAAAAGTTAAATCAAAACATTTTGATTTACAATCGGAAACAAATGATGAAACGAGCCATGATAAACCTTTTCCGTTGCTGAGTGAAAATCACATGGTTGCTGTTCTCCGAAATGGGAACACAAGTAGCGGAGTTTTCCACGCGATAAGCCAAGCACTTAATTGTCTAGTGCGTACATGCCATTGAATTAAATTTATTAACAATAAAGCCAAAGTGAGTAAACGAGTAAAGACAAATCAAGGAACATCTCAGCTGACGAATCCTACTGTGATCCTATTTGTTGTCATCATAATGCCATTCATGATTGTAAAATTCCATTTTGACGACCTTCAGGATATATTTGTCGTGTCTTCTTTGCTAATAGACATTAATCGGGTTTGCCTTACGCAAAGATGCGCTCTTGTGCCGTTAGTGGACATAAAAGTTTTTTCCTTAAGGCGACTCGTTTGATAACAGTTTTGCTTTTTTGGATGCATTGCAGAGGGGCCAAATTAGACTAGAAACAATTCTAAGACAAAATTTGGACGCTAACACGACACGACTAAGAGCAAACTTTAGAGTAATCAGAGCAAATACGGTGTCGTGAGGAGAACGCGTATGAGTACAAACAAAATAAAAAATTCAAACAGTTAAAGTAAATGGTGAAACTCTTTCCCCAAAGCGCCAAGCAAAAACCGCGTGAGACAATTTGGGCGGGCATTTTTACATACGACCCTGGAAAATTTTTGAGGTAAACGACTTCGAAATTTGTTGCATTTTGAATATATGCTTCGGTTCGGATGCAGCGATGGCAACAATGTGACGCAATTACCTATATGTTAACGCTGCATCAAGTGTCGTGCCGAATGTTTGGGGGCAAATATGGCAATTTAAATAGATACGCTAATTGGATGGGGGTGTGTGCAAATAGATGGGGTAGTTTCAATGCATTCGCAAATAATTGTAAATATTTTATCACGAAAGATTGCCGGGCGGGAAAATATTTGGCGATTTAACAGATTATCTGCTTTGGTCAACATACGAATGATTATAATTTAATTCGTCAAATGTTGATATATTTAACACTTAAGTATGATTGTGACCATCTGCTAGAGCTTACAGTTTCGCATTTTTCGCGTATGATGAGCTGATATGATGAGTTTTGTTAGCAAATGAAAAGTGTCTCTGACTTTGGCGAGCTTCGATACATAACTTTTTTTCTATGCTTAGGAGAGTGTGCAAAAATTAGAAAATCTTCATGAATTATGAATGGATATATATGTGTCCTGTTAATCATTGCGATTGAACTATTGTGCGAGTAGTATTTCTGCAATTAGTACCTGGTAATTTCAATTTTCCACATATAACCGTATGTTACTATTGAAGTCCGTACGTGAGTAAATCTGAGTTTGTTTTTCTTTTTGTTACTCTACGGTCCATTGTTAGATAGAGTACACACCTGAACGGACTTAGCTCCCCGTTTGTAGTATTTGTCATTACAGCTAATCTGTCCTGATGAAATGAAGTTGCTCTGTGATCGATCTGCTACGATAGTTCTCCCCAACCAAGGGAGGTGTTTGTTAAGCAGGCCCGGACAATGTCGAAGAAAGTGTTCCGTGCTTTCCTCTTCCTCTTTCTTTTCTCTAGCTGGACAGGTATTGTCTCGTTCATTAGCCGTGTTGAGCCAAGTGGTTGTGGTCCTTTGAAAAGGCTACTAATGTTGTCATACTATTTCTGTTTCCCACAGGTTGTCCTACATCTTCGTAGAAGCTTTCACCTAGTTCCCTGGTACGTTGATTGTATCTATTATTTTAGCGAAGAAGCTCTTGCTAGCTCATCCTCAAAAATTGAGTTTCGCCCATCAAGATTTATGATATATTGGTTAAGTTCATAGATTAGAGCAAGATCTATCTATTTTTGGTCACCTTTATTCTGGTAATCATGTGAGCTGAGACAAAAAGATTTGTGATCCTTAGTGCATTGCTGTCGTCCGCAAAGTTCAGCTTCCCTCTTCATCTTATCGAATCTGTCCTTTACCAGTGTTTGTTACTCAGTTGTCCGCGAAAAGAAGTTCTTTGGGTATTGTACCTTTTCATTTTCTCACGCGAAAATTTAGTTGTACGTTTGACTTCTTAGCTGTGACTCTTCTTGTGCGAAACGCGGATGTCGATTTTGACTTTACCTCTTTATCGTAGGACATCTTTTTGGTGACACTCCAGTCCAAATCAGACCGTTTTTCCAGAAACATTGCGCTCAATAATCACGATCAATTTAAAGGCGCTAGCTAGCGCTTTGTGCATCAAGTGAGCTCTCGCAGTGTTTGCAAGACTGTTTTCATGGTGGAAAACTTTGCCGCCTATGGGTAGTTGACAGTGAATTGCCCAGCTGTGAAGCCCTTTGTTGCTTTCAAATAAAATCGTTAGTTTCAACATTCCAATCGAATTGATGAGTTTCAGTGAAAATATCGCTGGAAATACACAAAAATGGTGCACTATGCTAAGAGCAAGTTTTTTATTTTTCATTAAATTTCCAACTGAAAAACCATGGTATTAACCGCTTCTTCTTGCCAAGATTGTCGCTAATAGGTAAGGACCTGAAGGCTGTTTACGATAGGCTCCGAGTATGGGACTTCTAACGCGTGATTCGTCTCGACGACCCATTAAACGACCCATTTCTAGTTCTCGTGTTTCTACGGTTATAGGTGCCATCAAATGATGGTTATCCTTTCATTAGGGGGAAGATAGAGGAACAGAATGCTAGGAAGGAACCGCTCACCACAGACGCCTTCTGATTCACCAGGCTCCCTCTTATAACTGTCAGCACTGCCCGAGCATAATTTGTCACGAGATTCCATTGGTCAAAGTTTTCATTAAATGTCAGTGATACCTCAAAGTATACAGCGGAATAGTGAAAGAAACATCGATAAGTTAGTTCGTTGTACAAGGATCTGGTAAAACTATATGCGCTTCAGAAGTAAGTAAAATTAAATAAAATTGCGTTAGTGAGTAAATACAATTATTTCTAACACTCTCACTCCGAAAATGTGAAATTAAGTATCTATTATAGGTTTAAGTCGGTCAGCAAGGATTGGGTAATGAATAGCGTTTGATCCTTATTGTATATCTATACTATTAACATAGATTTTTATATCTATCTAGATTTGAAGTGGTTGCGTGTATTATGTAACCTGCTGTACTCTGAAGCAATGAAATGGTGACACGATTTTCGATCAAAGAACTAACTACCTTTCGTTTGTACAAGTTGAAATCTTTTTGGGAATTGAAAAATTCCTGGAAGTTGTTGAAAGCCACATGCTGTAGTTTCGAGGCTAGCTGACATGTTGGTGTTTTCGCAAAACTTGATTTCAGTCAACATTGGGCTAGAGAGCAACTAGTGTTTTCTCGAGAATAATTAGTTACTTACTCATATGAATGCACGTTCGCTCACACATATGTATGTCTGTTTGCGTCGTTTTTGGGTGAAATGTATGTAAATGTAAATCAAAGTTGGACTCATAAATCTTTGGAGATATGCAGTCATTTATCAAAAAACAAATATTACACTATAAAGCCATACAATGTAGATTTGAAGAGACCACTATGCAAATTGTTGATACGCGATGTGAGGAAGAAGAGAACACAGAAAATTTAACTCTGGATATGCGTTGGTGGGTTTCGAAGACAGACCTGCATGGGTTAAGTTCGACAAACTCATTAATTGTTGGTTGTTTCAAGCGTTATTCGGAAAATTAGGGGATGCGTAAAAGTTCTACACAATTTTATTTATAATTGAGTGTTTTCGCTCCGTGCACTCGTCTTTTCTGAGCATAATATTTTTTACCCAAATTTCGGGGTTAATTTTGTTAAATTACTTATCCCCGCCAACAGATTAGCTTGAAGACAGCTTAGATTTATATAAAAAGGGGCTTGGATGCTTTGAAAACTTTCCATAATTCGCGAACATAGTGAGGAAGTCACTGCATGATCTGTGTGCGATAAGGTGTAAAATTTGTGTAATATTTTTTGACGGCAAGGATTCGAAAAACAATTCCAAAGTGACGCGTTACAGGAAAAATCTTTTCCTTTTACTTTATAAATTTAAAGAAATAATTTTTTGATGTTTTTGTGCGGGTCTATTGGATTTTTAATTTAAATTTAATTTAATTATTTCGGGGAGTATTGGTTCAAGCTGAATTGTTAAGTGATTTTGGAAAAAATGAGTGCAATATCGAGTAGTGATAAAAGATCTCGACAGAAACATAAAAGCAAGATTGCATTAGGCATTCGTCTCTTAGTGTTTCTAGGAATAGTGTCGTTTTACTTAATATGTTGGACAGGAACAAGGGAAAGCTTTGAAGGTATAAAAATAGTGGATGGTGTGTATGTGAGCAAATGCGGGGAATATTTAATTGGGTAGAAGTCGTTTTAATGCCAATTTTTCAAATCACTGGCAGTTGCACTCATTACATCGGTAAATTTCAATAGAAAAAATAATGCTTTAAAAGTAATTTCAAGCAGTAATAATAATCAAAATAATCTAATAATAAAGAAATAAACGAATAAAATAAGCATAAAGTAGTGAACGATCCGATCGGATTAACTCAATACCATGACCAAACCAAATAACTTTTCTATTTAATATTTTCCAGGCTGGATTCAGATTTTTGTAGATGAAAACCAGGAATTTTGTTTCTTATAGAATTAATGGAATCGAGTAAGTCGTAAGGCTCAAGGCTCTAGCACGAAGGCTCTGCAGCGCGTCTTGGGTTTTGGCCTTCTGGATCTTTTGTTTTAAACTTTTTCGACCGTTTGATTGTACCTTCGGATTGCTTGGTCGAAGTAATTTGATATCATCTTCGTTGGTCAAACTTGTCGCTCGCTTTCGATATTCATCTGATAGAATTAGTCCTTCCGTTTTTCTATCGAATTTGTTTTAAGCAATCCGAAATTCTTGCACGTCGTACCAGGAGAAGTCCACTACAGCTTGTGCACGTTTAGAGTTTTAGAGATATAAGTTTTGAAGAATTTTCAATGGATCATACATCTATGTATCCTATTTGTTATATGTCTCTGTATCGTTTGCCAAAACCCCGAGATCTGATCAATTTTGCTCCCAGTTTAAAGGGAACACTTGCTTGACCGGGGAAAACTCGCCTTCACCGTGCATTCCAATGACTTGTAAGAACCTGGAATTGGTCAGGACGTGAAGGCTGAAAAAGAATACGGTAGTAGAGCTGTAGGTTAGTAACGAGCAATCAACGTTGCTCGGAGTCCTATAATACCTTTAATCCTGTCAATGTGATATTCTTCATGTCGAACAAGTTCTGATGAGAGATTGAATTCGCTGTTTATGCTGTCGTATGCTAGTTTCAAGTCAACAAATATTTGATATTGTTTTTAATCTTATTTACTTTTTACTTTAATCTAGGACTGAAAAACCTTGTTACTGTTCTTATCCCTGTGCTGGGCACTCAACCATCTTCTAGCGTTGGCAAAATTTTCTACTTTCATCATCTTATCTTTGAATTTTTAAAAATATGGAGCCAAACCGGAAACTTCACTTCGGCTTTGCGAACACGTCTTGTGAAGTTACGCAGCAGATTGTCATGAGATTTTTTCAATTCTTCGTCACGGTTTTTCCTTTTTAGTACCTCTTATTATTCCATTCAATCGTCGTGTGAGCATATGCAATCCATCGTGTTTGTGCTTCGTTCAGCAGATTGTCTGCATGCCTCATTTTATTTTTGGCTGATCCCTTGTATGCAATATCAAACCAGTCTTTTCTTTTTCACGGCTATACAGATTCGACCACTTCTTCGGTTACCAAATAGAAACCGTTGTTCAAGATGTTCCGCAGTAGGACCCTTAATACTTCTTCCGGCCTGGCTCTTTACTAATCAGCTGCTCATCCTTCTTTAAGTTCTTAAATTTCGAATTACTCGTCTGCCAGGCTTTTATTCCATATATTCTGCCATATTGTTCCTACCATTTTCGCCCCTGTATTGCAATGTTATAGGGTGTATGAACAGTACAAAGATGTCTACCAAAATTGACGCAATAGAGGGCCTATGCTAGGTCTTGCACTTGATCCCTAGAGCATTGTGTACGATGAGGTTCTTCGCTATCGAATGCCTGTGCACTATTCTTGGTTGGCAGAAGCAATTTTTGTGTAATCTTTCGTACAGGCTACCCTACTACAAATGTCGAAAGACCATGTCCTACATTCCTCAAAATTAAAATGAAATTTCTCGCGACCGTTAATAAAAACGCATCCCATTTGGACAGAACAAAACGAGTTTATTATTTTATCGCCCGATACTTAAACTTTCTGTTGAGGAGGATTCACTATTATGGAAGTACCCAAATTAAAGGAAATCATTATTCGCATAAATAAAAGCTTTTATTCCCTGTATTACAACTCACTTATATTTATACAACCCTTTTTCATAAGTTACACAAAACCTCATGATTTGTTTTCATATTTTTAGAACGCCCAATGCACAATCATGCCAGGAAGCTGCTGAGTGTAAATGAAACAGATCCTGTTGTTGCTGCTTTCGGAGTTTTACTACCAACACCAAATGCGACCATCGCAAACGTCCCGACAGAAGGAGCGAACGCCACAACTGCCACGCAAGCGAGCAAAGAAACCGAAATGAATTGTACATCTCCTGCCATCGACCAGTTCCCGCCGGATGGATTCACCAGAAGTCAAAGGATGCATGGTGCCGTGACCATCCACATATTCCTCGTGTGTTACTGCTTCTGGCTTTTAGCTGCTATTTGTGATGACTACTTTGTGCCGTCGGTGGAGGTCATGTGCTTCAGTAAGTTTCTAGTTTCTCCTGTTAGTTTGATGCCCTGTAAGGAAAAGAGATATTAGGCCATGCTGCATAAAATATTCATTTCGACCAAAGAGAATTCAGCATTTGGATAATAACTTCAAACGTTGATGGCTCAATGGGGCTGTTCTGAAATAGGATACGCTTTGATGGAAAGTATTTTTAAGGTTTGCAGCTAACGGAGGATGTGGTGGGTGCAACAGTGATGGCCGCAGCGACTTCGAGTCCTGAACTGTTCATAAATTGCATTGGAACGTTTATTACGAAGGGTGACATTGGTGTAGGCACGATAGTAGGATCGGCTGTGTTCAACATCCTGGCGGTGCCTGCATGCTGCGGCCTGTTCGCCGGTCAAGTAAGTTGAAATAATGGTATCCATTAGCATGCAAAAATGCTTCCGCTGGACCGTGGTTGAACTTATCGAGAGGATACTTTATGGCTCCGTAGGTTGTTGATCTGGACTGGTGGCCCGTGAGCAGAGATTGCCTCATGTATTGTGTGGCAGTTTTCGGCCTGATTGGCACTTTGCACGACGGCGTGATAATGTGGTACGAGGGTCTGATTTTAACGCTCGCATATTTCTTCTACATGTTTGGTGAGTGATTAGTGAGGGCGCAGAGTATATTTTTGGGGACAATTTGATAGTTGAGGTTTGCTTTCAGTGATGTACTACAATGACATAATGGCGCGAAAGGCCAGGAAACTCATAGCCAAATGTCGTCATCGAACAAAGGTGCGTCCCTTCAAGGAAGTGACAGAAATCTCACCTCTTTTGGAATGTAATAGCATGAAAGTGACACAGGCTAATGGTAGCACGATAAATGGCCTCCATAGTGGATTGTCAAATGGCTATAAACACAGTTTTGACTCGATCAGTATGGAAAGCGACAGTAGCGGTATGATCTACAATTTCGGATAATTTTGAACTTGTTGAAATATGGTTAAACTTATAGAATTTGCCGAGGATCCATGGAGTCGACGGGACAGCAACTGCTTAACATACCTCTTGAGATGGCCAATTACATTCGCTCTCTGGGCAACGATTCCAGACTGCCGCAAAAGGCCACAGTTGAAGGTTTTAACTTTCTTGCTGTCAATAGTGTGGATAGGAGTCACTTCATATCTAGTGGCGTTTTTCATTACAATCGTTGGTAAGCATTGCACGTTTGAGGACTTTACGACTTAAGTAGTGTTAATAGAAGTGGTAGTGATAGTAGTAGTAGTAGTAGTAGTAGTAGTAGTAGTAGTAGTAGTAGTAGTAGTAGTAGTAGTAGTAGTAGTAGTAGTAGTAGTTGTTGTTGTTATTGTATTAGTAGTAGTAGTAGTAGTGGTGGTAGTAGTGGTAGGAGGAGTATTAGTACTAGTAGTGTTAGTAGTTGCAGAAGTAGTAGTCGTAGGAGTAGAAGTAGTATTAGTTGCAGCAGTAGTAGTCATAGGAGTAGTAGTAGTTTTTGGTTTTTGCATTTTCTTGCCTAACAGAACGACTCTAGAAAGGACCTACCATATCCCACAGCATCTCAGAAAGTTTCACAGTCGTGACAACAGTGGAGATCGCATACCAATCAGTGAAACTATTTGTGCTGCTACTCACGCTGGATGAGCAAAATGCCTCTGCTCCAAAAACACTTCTGCAAGTTGGACCCATATCCTGAGCGATACTACTCCAAAGACCGATCGTTTTCGTAAGCATTTAAGGGGCCAAAAGAAAATAAGTCGATTCCACCTAATGGCATTTGAAAATTTCGAATAATTTGATTTTGATTGATTGATTGGCTCGCATGATGAATTATACTGACGACGTACTAGCGGCAGCCATTGCGACTCGGCTCAACCAAGTTACGAGAAGGGTACAACGTCGGCGATTTCCATCCTAAGTCATGAACTGCATGCCACCATCCAGGCATAATGCTAGTGTTTTTTCCTCAAAATGTCCTTTAGGATTCAAACAATACGGCAAACGCTTGGAGGTGACCCTGGGCAATAATACATTTTGGTATTGGGGACATGTTGGTAAGGTTTGTGGCAAAGTGGCTGGTTAGACCAGTGAATGTTTTCGTTGAAGATAAATAAGAGTTGTACTTAAGAAACAAACCAAATAAAAAGTAAGGGGTACCTTTCATTAGCAACTGTAATACGAACTAATGGATAATGAACTGTGTGTTGCGAACTGGACCATGAATGTGAAGAAGAAAAGAGGAAGCACAAGGAAACCGTGGA
This sequence comes from Stratiomys singularior, assembly GCA_954870665.1. Lineage (NCBI taxonomy): Eukaryota > Metazoa > Arthropoda > Insecta > Diptera > Stratiomyidae > Stratiomys > Stratiomys singularior. Next base: position 1,299,088 of record OX940881.1, on the reverse strand, counting down.
AAAGAGCAGTGATCTCTTTGGATGCACTATTCGTGGTGCCAAAGAAAATTTCAAAATGCTTGCTCTGGCACTTGAGAGGAAAGAAATGTTTTTAAATGAATTTCTTGCTTTTGATTTCTTGAAAATTCAGCAACAATACGCATAGACGCCGGAGCTCGGTCTTGACCAGCACATTGCAATGGTGGAAACAATACTTCGTGGACAATTGATACTTCTGCTATGGTTTCTCCATGTGATGGCAAAGGTTCGAATACATTTGCACCATTCGAGCCATTTAACCGAATTTTGCTTCCAATGCTTTTGGTAAGATTGATCTGATTTCAATCGTAAATTTAGTAACATACTGGAATATAAAAACTGATGGGGCAAATTGGCTCAACAAAACATAATTTAGTGATGCAGACTTATCTTGAGTTCCAATGTAATCTCATCAAAATAATTTCCCGCATTAAGTTTCAAAATGGCAGCAACATAATGCCCTGTGACGTTTGAACGTTTCAGTGCGATCTGTCATTGAGTTACATGAGGTTGGATAGCCCGGATATTGCAATGGATATGGACGATTTAATTTATCTTGGGAAGCAACGGGTCCAATTAAGCAGGTTGTGTTTTGATTGAATAGTTGATATTTTCATGAAACCTGAAACCTATTTGAATGACTATGTTCTAACCTTTTTGTAAATGAATTTTGACATTTAATTTATCTTAATGTATACGGCCCAAATGTGGGTTTGATCAAAACAGAAATCAATGAGAAATATGTAACAAAATGAAATTTTGTTTTCCAGGTGATACCCTGAATATTCCCGACTCAGTCATGGGTCTGACGATCTTAGCTGCTGGAATGAGCGTTCCCGAAGCCGTGTCCAGCGTAATAGTCACCAACCAAGGACATGGAGGAATGGGTATCAGCAATTCGATTGGGTCAAACACTTTCGATATTTTGCTTTGTTTGGGTCTGCCCTGGTTTATCAAAGCTTACTTCGTTCCAGCTGTGCCCGGAGAACATTGGATTAGTTTGAATTCCAGTGGTTTAACTTATTCAGCGATTTCGCTGCTGACTACGCTTTTCGGTCTCTACATTGCTTTCGCGGCGAATAAATTCAGACTTGATTGGAAAATTGGTGTAGCATGTACAGTTATGTACGTTGGCTTTTTGATAATTGCGACCATGATTGAGTTGAATGTATTTTTCGCTGTTAACTTACCAGTCTGTGATCATTAGCCTTAAGTTTTTATGTTTAAGCCAATTGCGATTAGAGTCGCATAAGTTGAAAGGACTAAAATGTAAGACTTATGCAAAGAGCACGTTATATGTCATTTGTATGATGAGTAACGGCATATGAATGGTAGTAATTAAAAGTATGAATGTTTGATGTATCTAATAGAGTTGATGAGTTTATTGGCGGGGTCGATTTTTTCATTTTTTTTCCCATGTTTTGATAACTTTAAATTTTCTGTGAGCCCACTAGTAGAATCCTGATAGTAAACATTATCCATAAAATACTAGGTAACATTTTTACGTCAAATGAATCCTTATCGTTGGATATCATAGGAGTGACCATAAACTTTTCGGGATTGATCTTTCTTCGCAGAAATTCCTGATGTTAAGCCAATAAGTTCATCCAATTCCTCCTAATCATTTTGAATACTTATAAGAAAAACCTAATTGCTGCAGGAATAATGGAACTGCGAACAATAGACCATACAATGCTAAGTTGCTCACGTCAATCCGAGGAAGCCAGTGTGCTAGCGACCATTGTTAAAATTTGGTTTTTTCAAGTTTTGCGCTAAATTTTTGTGTAGGCATTAATTTTTTTCACCAAAGCATTCCAATAAATATGGTAAAGTATCAACTTATCAAGTTTTGGAGTTATCGTTGCGAACCGTAGCAACAATCACGGTTTTGTGAGCATGTGAACCGTCGAGTTTCATCCAGTATTTGTTTTGAAGTTGAGATACTGGTAGCCACGAATTACGGATAACAATTTTTGAAGAAGAACCAACTTCGTTGTTATCTTTGGATCTGGTTAAAAGCAAATAATGTTGGATCTTGCAATACAAAAAAAAAAAAAAATGATTACCTTTTCCACCTTTTAAGACCGATATTTGAAATATTTTCGCGTTGATTTAAATGTTATTTTTCGGACAGTTTAATATATATGATTATATGCAAAATGTGCAGGGGTCCAAAGTCCGCAAATAAAGTTTTTTGACCACTTTGAACTCCAATTGATACGCCACGTTCCTTTCTTATCCTCGTGAGGAATAGTGGAATGACGGACTATGTCACATGTCTCTCAGCATATCCTTTGTTAGCTTTAATCTCTTTCAGTTAAATACCTGGAAGTTAACCACAAAGTAAACAAATTTCCCAGTCCCAATTGATACTAAAGGATTCTTTATTATTTTAATGTCGTTCGCAAGTCGATTGATCGGCTGATGAAGATTCTAGGCATCGAAATATTTCGTATACATTCGAAATTTGGTACACATCTGTATTGTGTTTTTATCGGCGAAATTCGGTGATCAGTATCCTATGCCACTTGAACCAAACATTTGATTCAAGGCCGAAAGTCAATACACTTTTCGCATGTAATAATAAATCACTTGAAAGATAAGAGTTATCGTAAACGTAGTTTGTAAATTTTACGATTACTTAAAAGAAAATGGAAATAGTTTTTCTTACGAGTCATAACAATAAATACGACATCACAATCAAATCATATTAAATTTAGCTATTTATTTTCATTTTGATCATGCTGATATAAAAATTGAAATGTATGTCGACATTTGAAGCCGTTTTGAGTTGCTGACGTGTGCTTCATGAAAAAGTCTGTAGGTGTCTCATGTACTCGGTGATATTTGACTTTTAAATTGGCTGCTAGGTGATATTTGACTTTTAGCTTTTAATTTTGGCTATAGTCGCTGCTGTTTTTAATCGATCACGAACCGATCACGTTTAATGTAAATTTCAATAAAGAAAGGAGTCGTTAGCTCCACTTTCAATTATTATTGACTTCAAAAATAATAACCTAAACATCGCCTCTTTTAAGGGCAATGCTTAGGATCATCTAATTAAGGTGCTATTGATAGCAGCAGCCACATACATTGTTGAGCTACTTTGACGTTTCCTAATGAACATGAGTGAATCACCAAGTGAGATTCACCACCTACCTCGTGGTAATTAATCGATATCACAACCTCGTGGTAAGTGGTGAAAATCTGTTGGTATTCCGTGAAACAGAAAAGATTCTGTCTGACTGAAGGTGGAAACCATATTGCAGCAAAATGTTGATGGTGTGACGTCGGTTCCTTGTGCGTAGTTTCTTCACGCTCAAGGATTCGGGAGGCGTAATACAATAATAATTTTCAATGATAAGCGTGTATTATAAGTCCATGTTTCTTATTTCTAGTATAAAGGATGATAAAATAATAATTTGTCCCGCATGTGATTTCAACAGAAATTCAACAGAAGATGTAACATTTTCAGTTTTGTGTTAACGAAAAAAAGTTTTATTCACACCGACAATATTCGACCAATACTTTTTACTTAACTAACTTAACTAACTTTGCTGAACACTTCTATTGTTGAACTATACCCATTGATTTTTCAGACTAAGCTCATGTTTTGCTCGTTGATTGAGAGCAAGTTTGTGGGGGTTGTTTATGTTATTTTTTTAGTTTCCTTGATGATTTTTTGGGTAAACTTTATTTTTGTGGGTGCTTTGTATCTCTGAATATTCTTCATACACCTGTTGTTGATTTGTCAGCAGTTGTTCTGATTTGCTCGCAGGAACTCAGATTGAAGCTTTATAATCTGCTTATGTTAGCAGATTAGGCTGCTAGCGGAGCTAGCGTCAATATTTTCCCCATTACGAAAGTTCTTACTGCTGAGATTCTTTTCTTTGTGCCTTAGTAGACTCCGAATGGGCCCTGCTCGTTGGTGTGTCCAGCGAATAGTGTTGTAACATGAATTAAGAAGCTGATCAAGCATAACTTTCGGCAGGTCCAGGCTTAGTAGTTCGTCGCTTGTGTTCAGAGATTCAATGAAAGGAAGAAGCTTTGGGGACACCTGATCTAACTCCCATACTTCGATGGGGAGAAGTTTCCAGTGATTTAAGTCATTTTCATTCAGAACCTGGGATATTTTCTGGAGTTTTCAAGGTATCCATCCATCCAATAGTGTAGAACTGTTCTTCAGTTGTTCTGAGTTCGGATGTTAAGTTTCTATCTAGTAAGGCTACAAATCTGGTTGACTGGTTGTGTGTCCCCTCTTGTAGGAACGCTCTCACTACTTCTGAGTTGCGTCAACATGGTCAACTATCAAATTTATCGTGGAGATTGGTTAACAGTCTCATTAAATCTTATGATGTTGTGAAGTCACTACATTAGGAGTTTCTCCAATATTTTTTCAGCTGCGGTAAGCATACATTACGTGGCCAGTGCGATTATGGTTTCCGTTCGCTTGAGGACCAGTGCAAATTTTGCACCCTTCCAGCGCTCCGAGATGATTACGTCACGAATACAGGCGTTGAAAGTGAAATATGTGCAAAGGTAGTAGGTTAGTCGCAAAATGTAAGCAAGGACGTTGTCCGTTCCTGGTTGTCTCCGTGCGTTCGTAAACAGAATTGCTGACTGCAGTTTCATGTATGTGAAGAGAGCCACATCCATGCTTGTTCGCTGTTAACACGCAGGCAAGGACGGAAATCATCCTTTTATAATTGACCTTTGCCGGGCGGTGACACAGGCAATGCTGGCTGAATTGCTTCGGAAGGGAGTGCTTTTGGCATTGTAAAATTGCACTAGCCCTTGTATCTCACGCTGTGCCTCCACGAACGAGATTGATGTTGATTTGTAAATGAAATCAAAAACATAAATTCGTTTTTTTATCGTCTACATGGAATATATCAATATTTTATCAATGGGAAGCCATCTTCACTCCAACTAGCACAAAAGTAATCAAAAACAAAATTGACACCAAAAAAGAAAAAATTTGTTTTAAACAATGGCTCCAGCGATGAATTGTGAAATTAATATTTTTTATACATTCATTTAAAATATTAATTAATGTTTCGGCAAGACTATCATTCACAGTTATAGGCTCCTGTTTTTTGTTATGGATTGGAATCCATCGAAACAATTTAGAAGGAGAAATTCATTGTGCAGTGTTCTGACGGTGAAAATGTATCGGTGCCATGAATGATAAGAAAATGTCAACGAAACAATTGCATTTCAGTGTACTTGATGCTGTAATTTGGATAGAAATATGTTCAAAAATACGATTTCGATTCGGCAAAAACGAAAGAGCGAGGCTTTGAATTTTGATATTTTCAAACCAGGATATATGTGTAAGAATAGGATGAATCACCTGTTTGTTGCTCATATATTTTTAGCTGGTAATCGCAAGTGAAAAATCAATTTGACTGATAAATGGTAAATTATGGCATAGAAGAGTTGAGAACGTACGACGAATCACCATACGACATTCTTCGGTTTGGGTAATTCATCTGATTTTGAAGCGAAACATGCTGATCATTCTCCGATGATTTCAGTATCAATTATCTTTCGCACTATCACAAGGTTGTTGCCACCAGTTTCGAATTCTTCCCCGAAAAGGTCAAAATAACAAAGTACATATCAATCGGGCGGCAGGTTGTATAACTTATCATGATTTAGGCCTATCTTCAGACGATCTTAACAACCTCCCCCTGAGGTAGGCTTAGGCACTTGAGTTGCCTCCGCGTTTATGGCCCCTAATTCCTCTTGCTCAGATAGCTACAATTGATAATTTTTAGGCGTTACTTATCATAACCGAGTGCGTTCCAATGGTACTTGGGAATTTTCCCACGATCAGATTATCCTTGCATTCGAATCACGTTTACTATTTGTGAACGCCTGATCCACCGAATATGAATATGCTTGTAGCGCGATTAAGAGCGACTTCGACAAGTATGACCAACGCAACTGGGAAGCAGACGCTTCTGATAATAGATGATAGAATAATTGGATAATAATGGGAAGGAGCGGCTATCACTTATCAGTTAATTAAAATTCCGATATGATAGATAGATAGGAGTTTTCATAGAGACATCGCACGTAGTCGCTCCTCACACGGAGCATTTGTACATCCATAAAGACAATATTTCCATTTGATTTGGTCAGTCGTGATTTGATTTCAAATTAGGCAACCTGTCGCCTAGCAGCAAACTTCTACGTTCAGCGGGAAAACATTCGAGCGATTTGCGACAAGTGATGCCTTAAAGGTATTGGCAGGGACGAAACCCAAAAACGGTCTGTTCAAAGTGTACTAAATAAGCATAAAAACGGCAATTGCGGTCGATGCGTGATAGATTGAGCTCGTTTTGAGGATACATCGGAAGTCGAAGTTGATGAAGTGCATTCAGCCAGCATGAAGTCAGTGACAAAATTAAGGACTACCCGTGCGTTGATGTTCGTCGTGCTTTGCCTTTTTGTGGAACATGCAGCAGGAAGCCTATCCGACGGTAATATAACGTGAATAACCCGCAATGGGAACGATGTCCAATTATCGAATGGCAAAGCTTTTATCTAACAAGGTCATCCTTTTCACCAATTCATAAAATTATCCTGCCTTCCGTGCTTGAGAAATATCTGCTTCCACGAGGATTATTTTGCTTTGTGATTTTACTACCAAGTAAACGAGAAAAGAACGAGGCTGATTGAATCTGCATTGAATCTTGAGTGGAATTGCTGCTTAGGAACAAATGAACATGTGAATCCCTTTTTCGACATCAGCCATATCAACCATATTTATGGTTTGAGACTTTCATTGAATCTTTGTTCGGCTGATGACAGGAGCCAAGTGTTTGTACGTACAATTTTGAAAACTTTTAATTTCAAATTGATTCGACGCCATTGTCCGAAATAATGTCATTGAATTTCATGCGGTGATTTAAATCCTTTTGAATTGTTGCTATTGTGAGAAAGAGAATTACAGACAATATCCAAGGCGAAAAATATCTCCGTTGAAATTTTGGGAATGGCTGTATGCCGTGGCTAAAATTGTTGATATTTATCTAATGGAATTTAGCCATATTAGGGCCACGACGATTGCAAGGAGTTAAGATGAAAGGAGAGAGGAAGAAATATTATGTCGCTCAAGCTCTTCAGATTTTCAGCTTTAGCAGGGCTTCAAGGGCTTTCGATTTTTGGAGGCTGCTTACTAAGATTCGTTTCAGTAAAAGACTAGTGCATAATGCACTATTTTATCATTTTCACCGTATATTTTTATCCTTTTAATTAGCCCTGTTGGTTTATCACTCCCATTGATAAGATAAGAACTACTCATACCCTTTTCGAATGTTGATTGACAAATACAGCGTACAAACTTTAGACTAACCAATTAAAGATAACGTCTGGCCCGCCCGAATCAGGGTCATACCCTGCGGATGCATTGCCTCCTTCGTTAGTAGCGATCTAATTGTCAGTGTCTGTGTTTTCGTATCATTTCATTACAATTTAAAAAATGATATATCGTCTAAATGACCCCCGCCAAGCGAATTAATGTTCGATATGAGCCTTGTTCAATTCGGTTTTCCTGAAAACTGTGTTTTGTCGCCGGTATTGTTGTTAACATTCTGGGGACAATGCCGGAAATAACCTGTTCTCAGGCAAAAAACCATGTGTGCGAAAAGGAGCTACAAGACAGAGGATGCTTAAGATTCAAACCCCCGAAATGTGGGAGGGCATTATTATGGTCGAGTTGACTAGCGTAGTATTCAGCATTATTTATTGGTGTCTTCATTCTAAAATGGCTTCAAAATGATAAAGGACTATCGGCAAGCATAGTTTACAGTTTAGTCTCCGGTGAAAAGTAAATGGGATGTTGTTATGTTATTATTCGTATAGGTTTAAAAAATAAAACAAAGAAAATCCTCATAGTCTCCGTTCGGTTGATTTTTATTCTGAAGAACAGGTAGTTGTTTCAAGATCGATATAGCCCCCTCATTGTTCTTCTTTTTGAAGACTAAGCGGGTGAATGTCGTTTCATATTCTTTAGAAACTTATTCTACATCACGTTTTGGGACTAACGATGCCCCTGTTCACTCGATGCGACCACCCTCCCTATGTACGTGGAGTAATGAAAATTATTTTGAACTAACAACCCGATGTTAAGAATAAAAATATGTTTCTGCCCTCCGGAGTGTTCATAATTCAACAAACATAGTGTAACACATTTCTGAATTCAGGTACATCGTGGGAAAAAGCTACTTGGTTTTTTGGTTATCTGAAATAGCCTCAGGCCGGCCAAAACTTCACTATCAGCTTCAAGTTTCTTGCCTTGAAAAAACCAAAAAACCAAAAAAGAGGTGGGCAAGAATTGAACTGTGCAGCTAGAATTGTAATCTGATTCTGAAATATTCAACGCTTCTTGGATTATTGTGTTTGGGAACAGTGACTTGATATCAGTCATTTTTTGAGTCTTCTTCTGTTGTGACAGTGTTCTACTATCTCTAAAGTCTATCTAATTTAAATTATACCTTTTTATTGGCCAAGTCTTCCTGGTTCCTTACGATAATAAGGAAAACTTGAGCTATTTATGAGCATACTAAGCAAGGAACTATGTTCACAGCTGAACAAAAATTTTGCTCACAAGTAACGATCCCATTCTTGTTTTACCTTGACTTAGTCCAGCATATCTTTTTGATTTCGTTTGATCTTTTTTGATTTTTTTTATTCCAGTCCCAGTAATATTTCTAAAGGATGAGACTATGAATTTCGTAGTATAATCTATGTAACGAATATAAAGGCGAGGTTTTTTTCGATAATCTATGTAACGAATATCAAGGCGATTTCAGTTATTGTTGTAAAGCTCAAAAACAAACTAAAATCCACAAATTACTCTACTGAAAGAAACTAAAAGTTTCGGCTCAGTAAGAAATGAGTAATTTCAAACTTCCTACGAATTTAATGCAATTAATGCGGGTGTCAGAATCAAATGTCTGGCTGCGTTTAATTCGAGGTCTGTCAAAAAATATGCAAGCTGATTTTGACAAGAAGCTTACATCTTCAGCTGAATGACTTAATCGTTAAGATGGTTTTACTCAACAGTCTACATGCGTTTTCAATTTCTTCAATATTTAGGGTCAAAATGTCGCAGCATAATTCAAATCATCATCTTCGCTCTTCAAAAATTTCTTTCAGACGTCAATTTGTCAAGAGCAAAAATTTTGTGATAAAGGGGTCCGGCAACTGCCTTTTGAGGTTTAAGAGAAATCTCTATTTTTTGCTGCTTTTATTCTTAGGAGAAGTGTTTTCGACTGTTGAGCAGGGTGACTTGAGCACGACAAGACGTCAGTACAATAATATGAAAAACCAAGTGAAACCAAGTGGAAGAAACACTCTTAAACTTTAAACCACGTAAACTATGAATTCAACATAATTAGCAACTAGTTGTTATATAGTGCCTTAGTTGCAGTCTTGTAAAATCCCTCTGAGACCACATAACTAGGAGAGCCGAGAGATTCGTTGCTGCCTCGTTACAGCTTGTGCGAGACATAATAGACCTTTCGATTGAAATGTTGGCACTACATAAGGGTAGTAGTATGAAAAATATAAAAAAATGCAATATAATGAGGAACGATAAACATGTCACTCTTTATCAGAGCGGAAGCATTTCAAGGCCTATAATGCCAAATACAACTATGAGGCGAAAAGTGGGAATGCATCGACATTTCGCACACCCCAATAGGCTCAAATCACCTTCAACACTCAATCAAGTTGCTTCATTCACCTTATGAATGTATGCATAAAGTCTTGATAAATAATTATGTACCAACACGTATATCGTTGAATGATAACATTCAAGTGCTCCGATCAATTTTGTTCAATGAAAACGAAGAGTTCAAACGATAGATACGCTTCGTGAGAGAAGAAGAGGTAGAAGCAAAATAAAAAAGATTTATTGGCTTTACCTCTAAATACTTCGGACAACTTTGTCTTCGACAGCCTGTAAAAGTTGGTTACTTATTTTCGATATCTTTAGAAGAATTTAGGAATTTGTTCCTAATTTTTCTTAATTAATTTCCGTTTCTTCAGCATGAGGCAATGATAAGCTCTCAGTCCTACCAATTTTAGCAAAACGGTATGAAACGACGTGTTCCCTAAAGCCGAATCGATAAGATGTGCAACCATCTCAACCTTTCCTATTCTATACTTTACTTTTGAAAACCAACACATGTTTATTCCAAAAATAAAAATCAAAGCTAACTATCAATACTATGTGAGTTTTCCAAATGGAATAACGGAAGAAAATTCAGTTTTTGTAAACGACTCGGCTCGACCAATTCCTTCCGAAATCGACATTTTAACAATGATCTACTTTCCGTCAAATAAATACATGTGATGTATAATGAAATAGGCTCCATTATATATTTTTCCAATACAGAAGTCATAATTCAGAATTGACTTGAATTAGCTCGGAGCGTTCGTAAAAATCTCTTTACAGGTATTTGAATCTTGAAAACAAACTAAATGACAGATCGCGTTCGATTCTAATGTGATTATGCGTTGTCATGCTCTTAACGTATGGAAACGTCAACCCCTAAGAATCATTGAACGTATATGACATTCGAGACTTAGTACCAGAACTCTATTCTGTTTTAATTTGGAATCCTCTATACTTTTTATCAAAGATAGGTATTTGAAATGATTTCACACTTGATATAGAAAGTTACTTTCAAGCTTCAATGCAGCACCGTTTCAGGCAAATCGCTGAAATAGGTAAATGCGACAGCAAACTAATAGAAGCGGGGACTGGTAAACCTGGTAGGTGACGAAGGGAAAAAAGCAGTCGGCTATAGGAAAAGAATAGCATTCTCAAATTATTTTAGATTACTTTGGTCTGCCAATCACCATGAATATGAAAAAAGGACCAAAATTAGCAAAGTTATGCCATGAGAATATTCTCCAGTTCACTTCCAATTCCACTCCTAAATTTAAAAACCACTCAAACATGCGATAACGTCTACGCGGCAATAAATATCACCAAATGATAATGAAACAAAGGAATAAAATGACTTGCTATGAAATAATTTGACATTTAATAAGCGAAAACAAATGAAATCTAATTATGAAATTTAATAAGACAGATACGAATAAATAAATTGAATTTGAATTTCTTTTTTTCTTTAAATTCTATATAATTCTAAATAATATTCTTCTTCAATCGAGTCGAGAAAAAAAAACAATTAAAAAGGTTAGCAAAAATTTGCAAAAGTAGAAAACTCTGCAGCTGAGCTTAAGTTGTAGACATAGGACCAACGACCAAAACCAATATTCCAAAATAGCAAGAGAGAGAGAGAGAGAGAGAGAGAGAGAGAGAAATCGAGAGGAGAACTAGTCTTAGATCTTAGTCTTAATGCTTAGTTGCTTTGTTTAAGGACTAATGAAAGGCTACTAGACCGAAGTATGGTGTCATCATCGACTTCCGACATTGTTCGGCTATTCGACACCAATAATGTTACACACAGGGAGAGAGGATCAGATAACATAACAACTATTGAACCCAAGGGAAATTTTTTCAATATAAGCCGCCTCACTTATCGGGCTGTTTATGATTCCACAGAATCTTTGTTTTTACCTACATTGGCACTTAATAGAGTCTTACAATCCTTCTGACTTTTCATTTCAATCATACTTGCATGTGAAAATTTCCGAATCAATCCTTTGTAATTTCTTGTAACACATGTTAACGTGGAGAACACAGGAAAGATGGAGATGGAATGTCAAGCACCATAAAGTAATTCAAGATGTAGTTTGTACAGTTGGAGAAGTTGGAATGCTTGATGCCATCAACATGTGGAATTTTTCAATAAATAATCAACAATAATACAAAATTCATCCAAACATTCATTGCAGGAATAGCAACAATCGAGCAGTACGAAAATGACACTAGCCCAATCCAAAAATATATTCATGGTCCTGATAAACGAAGCCAAATCACCACATGTATACAATCTTCAGCAATAAATCAATTTCCCAAGGGCTTATTCACAAGTAAGTAATGATGATTTGAAGTTCCAGCGAAAGGATTGTTTGATGTTCGCGTATTTTAATAGGGGAACAACTCGAAAACGGCGCTGTCCTGCTGCATGTTCTCGCCGCCATTTATTGCTTCACCTTCCTGGCAATTCTATGCAACTACTACTTCCTACCCGCCGTGGAGTGTGTTTGCGAGGATTACAGGATACCGAAGGATGTTGCTGCAGCTATTGTTATGGCTTCGGCAACAGCTATTCCAGAATTTTTCACCAACATGATTAGTACACTGATAACGAATTCGACTATGGGTCTCGGGAATGTAATCGGCTCAATGATGTTCAACACTTTGGGATCAGCAGCGATTTGTGGACTGGCTGTGCGAAAAGTACGTTGGCCGTTGGACTCAACCGTGCTAAAAATGAAAATCGAACATGTCTTATTTGCAGCCTCTTCAGCTAGACTGGTGGCCTGTGTGTAGGGACTGCACGGTGTATTTCTTCCACACTTGCATTTTGATGATAGTGGCTTGGGGTGGTCACGTTACATTAGCGGAATCATGTGTTCTGATTTTCTTCCTGGTTCTGTACTACTTCATCATTATCTTGAGCAACATGACGATTAAGCACCGACTCAGGACGTTTGTAGAGGACCATTTGAACTGGTGCTATTCGACTAGATACGGTCAGTATCTGTACGTTACTTACAGCAGCAAGAAATCAAAGTGAAAGAACGATAAATCCTTTCAGATTTGACCCTTCCTGTTGAAGAAAGTGCTAAGGGCAAGTTACCATTTCATAAAAACCACAAGGACCGGCGTCAATCTGGAGTCTATGTCATTACTCCGACAGATTTCACTCCGTCCCCGATAATTTTCCCTGAAAAAGGTAACGAATTCGATAATAATCCAGCATGTGATTTGTTCATCGCATTTTTTGACACTGTAGCAGAAAAACAGGACCCCGCACATATGGATGAAGAGACAGACTTGAGTCCTTTTCTATTGCCACGTGGAAAAAGTCTTCTGTTGAAGTTTTGGTGGGCTTACTCGTGGCCGATTCGCTTCGTCCTTGTATGTATTTGCCCGAATCCGAAAGTACATCGCAAACTATATCCGTTGACTTTCGCAGTATGTGTGGTAATGCTTGCCGCGAACTCATATTTCATGATGTGGATGTTAACAGTGTTTGGTACAATATTTCACATTGGAGAGTTATGGTTCCATCGCGTTACTTATGATTATCAATTCTCTTTCAGGGAGCACGTTCGGTATTAGGGATGTCGTGATGGGTCTGACAATTTTATCAGCTGGAGGTGCCACACCAGAAGGATTCTCCAGTGCTGTTTCAGCACGCAGAGGTAGTAAATACACTTTTGACCCAATACATTTTCATCAGTTGTCATAGAATCACATCACTGGCGTATTTATCAATATTAAAATGTTTATAAAATGTCCTTCGTGACATGAAAAGTCTTTTGTTAATAGAAGAATAATAACCATGTCGGCAAGCTTCGTTGTCGTTGCATGAATTTCTCAAGCTAATAACAATCGACAGTTTCAAAATTTATTGAAAAATTGAATTTTCACATTTCAGGAGAGACTGGCGTCGGCTTATCGAACTCGCTAGGGACGAATTCTCTGTCAATCCTGCTATCACTTGGTCTCCCGTGGTTTATCAAAGCTTGCATAAGCATGAACTCGCAGCAAGACATAATTTATATCAGTTCGGATAGCATCGAATATGTTATTGGTGTGGTCATGCTGTCAACAATAACACTCTACGTGATCCTGGCCATTTTTGGATTTCGTCTTCGACGAACAGTTGGAGTTGTCCTCTTGATTGCTTATTTGGTGTTCATTGCCGTACAAGTCATGATTGAACTAAATGTCTTCTTCCCGTCTCACGATGGGTGTTGAATTAGCCCTCACAATCTCGAAAAAAAGAAGGATACGTGATTTATACTCATTGTTTGCATTTCAAAGATTTTGAATTTTGTTCTCTATTTATATATGTAACACATTTAATTAAATATTATTATCTTAAGCTTATGTCTCATAACGATTGTCCTTATTGACATGGAATTTTAAGGAGATATTCATATATTTCAGCTGCAAGGGCTTATTCTTTTCATGAATTTGATAATTTAGAGTTGAAGTTTGGTTTGTATAGCTGTTTTTTTTAATTTTCAGCATTTGCAAATTAGAAGGGGTACCTTGAATTAAAATACCCCAAGGCATATTAAGGTTGATATTGTTTGCATCATGTTTATTGGCGTAGTCTATACGACATCGATGAAATTAAGGCAGAATAATCGATGGATCTTTTACAAATACCTTTATGGAAATGTGTTTCTGGTGTGTCGGGAATTACATAGATCTGTTAATGGAACTTTAATTTAAATCACTGGACGACCCTGGACTTTGGTCCCCATATCTTACCTACGGATATTTTTGCAGTTTAAAGCAGGAGGAGTCTTATTTGGGTGTCAACGGATACTTTGAAAGATGTTACGTTCCCGTCGCAAAGATTTTTAACTGCCTCATCCATGAAGCCTTTAAACTTATTTTTATTATTATCAGTCCACGATACGTCATTTCTTTGACGCACTGTAATGACCTGCGGTCTTCGGAACTTTACTGAGATCTTCTTAGCCTAGGTGTCTGCGCAAAATAATTTTTGTCCTGATGACAGGGCATGGATGACATTCCAGCATAAGGAAAATGGGGGGGATCTAAAGCCAATTTTTCAATCGTTCACGAAATTCGGAAAGCAGATCATAGTATTTTATTTGTTCCTGGCTGTTCCACGTATGTCTTAGAATCCCGATTACAAACATTGTGATAGATTTTCCAGCTTCGCCTTAGCAAACCTTAACAATGATTGTGTTATGTTGTAGATGCGAAACGTGGGCGCTTTGGCAACGTCTGTGAAAAAAACACTAAACTTATTATCGAAAAGGTGTCTAACAAGAAGGAGAAGAAGAAAATGACGAATTCCGAAAGGGGAGGACGCGATCAAAAGATAGAAATTGAGAAATGATCTAGTAGGCTTGCGCTTTTCTGCACGCGCTGGTTCGGAATGTGCTGTATATTTTTAATTTATAAAACAAGATGGTGTCACATTGATGTGGTTAAAATATTCGACCAAAGAGGAGGAAAACTTCCCTTTCTTCTTGAAGGATTCTAACCTACACAGGGCTGGCTAATGAAGGAAATGAATTGAAACGATCAATGAAATCAATTTTCCTCTAACGAAAGAAAAGAAAAGATGTGGAAATTATTTTCAGCATTGTTCAAATTAATGCCTCTATTTGAATAGGGTCTTCACAGAAAATCACAAAAATTTTCAGGATTTCTAAAGAACGCCACGGTGAATACCCGCTCCACGCCCTTTGGTGCTGCGGATGAGCTGACATGAGCGTCAATAATG
The DNA here is from genome assembly GCA_954870665.1 of Stratiomys singularior. Classification (NCBI taxonomy): domain Eukaryota; kingdom Metazoa; phylum Arthropoda; class Insecta; order Diptera; family Stratiomyidae; genus Stratiomys; species Stratiomys singularior. Next base: position 1,283,636 of record OX940881.1, on the reverse strand, counting down.
GTGTCCACAAAAGAGCTTTCAAATGCAACCGTGGTGACTCGGGATAGCATATATTTTGGCGGTCGGGTGGCTTTTCAACAAATCACAACAGCAAAATAGACAATCTTTTATCTCCTAAATAGATGTTATAAAATAAATTTAACAAAACGATATTTTCGTACGATGAATTTTATTTTTTCCAACATAAAGCGTGACTGATAAGGGGAAACAAATTTTTTATGAGATTAGATTTATCGTTTATACTTTTTGTTAACACTTTATTGGATAATAAAAGAAGAAAAAAAAAACAACAGCAATTCTTAGGAAGCAATAGAATTCGTCTGTCTCGAAAATATCATAAAGCGAATCACCCCAGACAATATTGACCTAGCGAAGTTGTTTTCAATTGGGACACAAAAGTAGGAGTAAGTTGTTATACGCCGGCGTAATCAGGAAATGATGTGATGAGAGCGTTTGGTACATGCAAGATAATTTTTTTAAGCACGAAATGATCAATTCAATTCTAATTGTACGGATAATATGGAATGTGTAAAAGTTTCTTGATGAGATTGATGGTATTTATTTTTGAATAACTACTAATGTATCCAACAGTATTGAAATGAACCAAAAAATTTGTTCAAATGTAATCCTCTCCACGACTTGGATTTGAAAAGAGTTCCCAAGACGTTTGAATCAATGGTTCGTAATATATCAGCAACGGAAGAAGGCGTCATTAAATGAAAGATAAATGCATGAAAAGCTGAAGCCTACTGCAATCCTGCGTCATCATATAGCGAGTGACTTCTGAATGCACACTTTCTTTTTACGTTTGGTGGTTCGGTAGTGCCGCGTTTCCTCACAAATTGAAAAAATCGACTTTTCTGCAACCAATTCCTCAAGTTTGAAATCAATTAGGAGTTGCTGCGTCCCACGTGTGGAATGGATGGTGGATGAGGAAGCAATTCGCATGCATTTCCTGCGTGAAAAAGACCTTCCCAGAAACTTATTTTCCTTGGCTAAATGAGGCCAAGTTTCCTGGATTTCATCACTCAAACTGCCCACAAAAGACACACAGTAATCGCTGGTTCGCCTGACTAATCCACCATTGACGCAGTCCATTGAGATTTCCCCGGCTAGCTAGGTCCCTGACTGCGTTTTGGACTCGGGTGCTAGTCATGGACCTGTGTTTCATCGAGCGTTATGAAATGCAATAAGTGCTTTGGGTGTTTTCTGTATCAATGACGCGTCGTCCTTTTTAATCTGGCGTGAGGAAATACAGCTCCGTTCGAGCATTGTTGCACGTGTTGTTATATTTACTGATAGAATTGAATTTTCAGAATCTCTGAATAGGCTAACTTTGAAGTCGACATAGAATGTGATGAGATTATATTCATAGCTCGTCGTGCAATTCTCCATACTCTGGGCTTGAGATTCACCAGTTGCTTTCGTTTTCCAGCAAGCAGAGAAAGTTCCATAGCAGCGAAAAATTACTATTTCGTTAGACTCTAAGGTGGCGTGATAATTTCTTGTCAATTCTTGACCCGTATATTAAATATAACTTCTTTCAGATGTTGAACTTTTCCCTGTCAAGGAATTGTTTAGAATATCATTTCTGTATTTCCTGTTGGACAATTTCCAAACATTTCATTTTGTGAATGTCACCGCTGACCGTATTTGACGATGTAACTTTCAGTTTCCTTGCCGCTTCGGTCGTCAGTATAAAAAGCGAATAAAATAAGGACGCGAGAAGGAATGATGTGGAGGTGACTCAAGTGAAAGGGAGATGATGCCAATCAACATCTTAATCTTAAATCAAATGGCGTAGATTGTGCAGCCGGGAGGGTGGGGCAAGATTTTGATGTTGATTATGTCATAGGTTTTAGTACACCTGGACCATTTTAATCAGGTAAATCTGCATAAGACACTCAATGAGCTGCTTCGGCTTTAGACTTCCTAATCCCTTTTTATTAGGAAGAACCTTCCCGATATTCTCCTCTCCTGCGGGACAATACCCCCACGGCTAATGAAATATGGACTGGTGTTGAATTGTAGCACCTGCACTTACCGTCTGCTTCCGTGCACACCTCTTTGAGTATTTTACAGGATGACAGGAAGAACTTGAAGCTTTTTTTTGTCTATTCAGATGCAAGCTGTAACCTTTTTCTCGTTTTAGACGTCGAGTAAGAGCTGCTTTGGTTTGCAATCTAGCAGCCGATTGCGATAAGACACCCCTTCTGTTCCTACTAAATTTTTAAAGTGTGAACGTGGACGATGTAACTTCAACGTGGAAGTAGTTGGCATCGAAAGCTGCTGTCAACATAAAAATACAGATTGGGGATGTGAAACTCTGCACCCATGTGCCATCTGCCAGTAATACAACGACAGATAATTAATTCCAGAGGCTATAATGGCTAACAATTTGGACTTCAGACCCTATTAAGATCCAGCGGTTTTTCCAGCAATCAACAAATTCGACATATAATTATCAGTGGAAGATAAATTACTTTATTTATGAGAACAAATTTAAAAACGAATAATATCAGCCTGAATGCGACTTGAAATATTTGAATTTGGGCAAAACATTCCTGGAATTCAATACCGAATCAAGTGTAAATCGTTTTCCAAGGAAAATATTTTCGTATTTGGTTTCATTTTACCCTCGACCGTATCTGCTTTGATTTCGGAGCATTTGAAAAGAACATCAAGGATAATATTTAGCACTAGTGAGCGTTTCCATGGTTTTGTTTACCATCCTCTCACTTATAATCGCGATGGAGACCTTGAATGAAGCGCATACTAAATATCGTCGTAGTTATTTGTTTATTTTTGATAGAATCTGCCTGTGGATTCGATTGAAGGCTCGTTATTACCAAGTATATAACATTCCAGGTCATATTCTTGCAATTTTTTTAAATGCGAAATTTTGCGTGCGCTTATCAAATTTCTAAAACAGATTTCTAAATTAAAATTTCTAAATTGTCGACGTGCAGAAAAAGAAACATTGAAATAAATTAAACAAATTCAAAACATCGTGGACTATCTGATTCGGCAATTTTTATCTTCAAACAATGTGAAAAACGTCATTCATCAATCGCAACCACGACGTAAATGAAATCAAACCGAAGGTCACAATAAGACCTTTATTTTTCCAATCGTCGATAAGCAGTTGCTCATTGCTAAATGCATTCTCTCCATGAATCTTATCACTAAAGAAATTTAATCGAACTCCTTAATCTATCCGTTAGTACATCAATAAAGCTGATGTGACAATGTCCAGCAGCCAATGGCCAAACCACATAGTCTTGCTCTATCCCACGCAATCTCATCGAAATCAACCACTTTTCACAGCTATATATATTCTGGCTTAAGATAATGCTTAAGTCCTTTCGAATATTGATCTGAAGATATTTTCGTTTGCAAGCTCGTTCATTCAAACGTTCTCAATCGTTATCTTTGCTAGGATAAGTGAAAATAAGTGAATGCTGAGAATGAACTGTGAAATTAAAAGAAATATCCGGTTATATCTGGACTAGATGGCATTTGCAACAAAGGATCCATCTTTACTCTTCACTCTATGTAGACGACTTGATAGAGTTAAAGAATATCCGACGTACAGAGGTCTGCGTAGCCTTTACTAAACATGTTAATAGCATTGTTGTTCGTTCTAATCCACTGTTGAAAAGAGGATCAGCTAGCGTTGGCTTTAGGTTCCTGCATATTGTTCATTTTAACTGACGGTCCATCCGGTCATTCTACCATATAAATCCCATATTACCGTGGTGGTTCTTGGACAGTCCTGAAGAAAGTATGCTGAGCTTCTCTCTTTCGCGCTTTCACGTATTGTTGGGACATATAGCTATAACCGTTGAACAGTGCAACTGTAGCTCTTACGCCATTTCTGTGCTTCCACAGGGTTTGACCAGACATTTTAAGTTGTGGAGAGAATCCACTCGCTAAGTTTCTCCTACACCTAAGTAGGCTGCGACCCACATTGGTTTTACTTCTTTCCTATGAGCTGCAGCTCTAACTCAAGAATGTGGTATAATGTTCAGGAAATTAGGTTGTCACTTTGGTTAGCATTGCGTCCTTCGAACTGTCTGCGTTTACTGACTCTATCCTGAAATGGAATCCCGTCCCATTTCCAACTTTTATCTAGTCGGTAGATAGACTCTATAATGGACTCTTGTATGCACTACTGGTTGAAATCTATTCAGTTCATTGCATTCACCCAAAAGGTTGGAGGATTATCCTCCACGGGCTTGTAATGAATCGAACTTGTACGCGATTGCCAGTATTCTGTTTGGAGTGGTCAATTAATTCCCGAAGCAAATTATTCCACTGTCCCACCAATGGCAATTTGGATTCTTCGGTACCCTTGGGATGCTGAAAATCGAACATTATGATTGGGTGGATCGAAGCTAATAGATTATGTAAAACGTTGTATTATATAGTATGTATGTAAATAGTGAGGAAGATAGCAGTGTTATAAGGCACCAAACGGGGTAACGTAGGGGGTATGCTTTTGACCGGATACTTGCATCGATCCACACAGGCAGGAACCTTTCCTGGGTGAATCGTGGTGATAACAATAAACTGAGTGAACTGAGCACACACCAGATGTGTTCGAGTTTCTTCTCAAATTTATCTCAAAGTTGCAATTTCTAAGCGTAACAGTTATTCGCTTTAGAGAAGTGTAGGTTGTCATGCACGCTGACACAACCCTTTCTTCTGAGACCGTGAGGTTTGGCCAAATGATGGTTCAGGTTTGGTCTAATAGTGCCTGGTGCTGCCTTGTATGTAAAGCACGTCGACTTGTGCGAGTAGAGTGGAGTGAGCACAGGTGAGCATACTGAAAAGGTTCCCATCGAAAGAGAAACCCCGCCAAAGGGCGAGTCAAACGGAAGAGGTTATGTTTCAACCAACATTACAGTGTATAAAAACCAACCGAATTTTCAATCCTTCCTATGTTTAATTAATTTCATCCAGAAAATGTTTTTTTTCTCGAAAAAGCTCAAACATATTCCTATCGACTGCACTTTAGTAGACCTGAACTCATTCCATGTGAATATATTGATTATGTTAATTGAGTTGTTAAGCTTAAATGTGGCATTTGTGTAAAGCTTAACGTTGTTAATATTATCAGGATGAGGTGAAATCATTGTTCATGTCACTATCAACAAATATTTAATTGTTCCACTCGAAACTTACAATGGCTAATAAGCGTTTTATCTTCCATGTTTAGATGGGCGAAATTAGTTGTTCGTTGTTGATATGAGCAAAAAAATTGATATTTTGCGAAATTGAAATAAAACATCGATGGAAAGTTTTTTGAATTGTCCTGCAATATAGTTTCGTCGAGATTACTATTTTTGGAGCCATTTTTTCGGTATCCAAGCGAAAGAGCTCAATGTCCAATGACCTATCGGTAATGGGTACAGAATGGAAAGAAAACACTAAAGTATGTGGGATTAGCTTTTATTTTTTGAATTTCCATTCCAAATGCTATGTTTTCTATTTTGACAGATATATATTTCGGGAGGAAGTTGCTCCGTTCTTCAGTGTCAATTATTTTGGTAAGAACTTACTCTCGAAATATACATTTGTCAAAATTTAAAAACATAGCATTTTGGAATGGAAATTCAAATAATAAAAGCTAATTTAGAAGTGCTAAACGCGGGCAAATACACACAGTATGTGGAATTGTTGACGTTGATTATCATATCTAGAGTGTGCAAAAAATTTTGCAATGCATATTCGAATAAGGTCCTCGCGGAAAAGTGGGTGCAATTTGACCTTATGAAGGTATTGGACCAACCACAGTAACGCGGTTAATAAGTCTGGCAGAGTATACGCATTTAGCATTAAGATGGTCCTTTGCGTTTCAAATGATTGGTAGAAGTCACGAGAACAAGTTGGCAAGTTGGAAATTAAAGTTATTGTCACACTTGACCCTTAAGTTTATATTTAAAGGAGGTTTGGTAGCAGTACTGTAGAAAACCTGGATTATTTCGTTCTTCCCTGTAGTGAAGCTGCCGTCCAATTGGTTTCTGCTATATGCCATATTCTGAATAATGGGACCTAAAGCATTCAAGAAATAATTTAGGAAGCATATTGCCAATACAATACAAAGTTATGGATACATTTAATACGTAGTCTAAGTATTCAACCAAAAGCTGGCAGTTATGTAATAATTGCGCAACACTGATTTAATTTATATCAAACTTTTCCATATTTTGATTATAATTTTATTGAGGTTTTCATTTTATCTTTCATCCTTCCGTAAAATATTTTATGGGATCACGTTTATATTGCTGTGATTTATTTGCAACCACAGAATAATCCACACTATTGCTATCAATTTCAAATTTCCACTTACACGTGACCTCTTGTATAACAACTTCGTTGGATTTAGTGGCAATTGCTTGTTTAAATGTTTGGGTGGGAATTGTTTATTTACTAGCTGCCGGTTACTGCAATGTAAATGGGGACATTCAGCATAGCATTGCGTCATTTGAATTGACTTAAATGGCGGAAAATTTAATAATTCAAGCGCTTGAATCCCTTATCTAAAGTTCTGTGTAGAAAATGACAGGATATAACTACAATTTCGAATTTCGAAAGATAATTTTATCATTTTGTTTGGATGCGTTGTGCTTCAACTAGTTGCAAACAATGTGTGCGGGCTGTACATATTTGTCCAAATGACAAAGCCTTATAGTCCTTTGGTCTTTGGCATATTGTTTTAATTAGAGTACAGTCACACCTACTCTTTCCGCCCTATAAGTTGTTATCTTAGAACAAAGGGTTCGATAAAATTAGAACTTAATAAGTTGGTCTGTATTTAATACTAGGATATCTTCCGCTTACTGCAAGGATTGCGCTCAGAAGACGATTATTCTTTGTAAAAATAATACGAAATGAAATTATATAGGCATAAACCAAGAGAAGAGATCCGATTGGGAACAATAGGTGCTTAGATTTTTAACGAAAATAAGGTTGGGTCAAGAATGCTAGTTCTCTCATATCAAAAATCAGCGACTGTTGGTTCGGTTGGCATCTGTCAAATTGTCCCTGAAACACCCTTTGAGCGCTATCATACCAGCAGCAGTTAAGCATTATGTCAGGATAAAGCTCCATTGGGTGTCGCGGGCAAATGAGGTATAGCGCACAAGTTATAGGTTAACCTGCAGCCCCAGTTGTCATTCAAAGAGCCCTCTACCGTTTCGAGACAAACGAACCTGTGCTCACCAGCATTCTATTCGTGATCAACGGAGGTTGAAGCTTAGATATCATAAACTAGAGTGCCGCTCCGCACTCCGAATTCGAAAATTGTGCTGAATACGCAATGGCCATTGAGACACTTTGTGTAGTTTCACTTTGTTCTATGGTTTTCCCGCTAGATATGAAATTTTATTTGTAAGTATTTGAAACGATGTTTGTCGCCCGTCTCAAGAGTATTGTTGCTGTCTCATTTGTGTCTTTTACACACCGTAGTGTGGACAAACGAGACAGGGAACTAATAAAAATCATCCCGAAAAATTCGTTATTGAGAAGTTTTTACAAGCGGGTTGCATAGCCTCCCGATCATATCTGAGAAATTTCCGAAATATGTGAACCTTCTCAGAAATGAGTAGATGACACTTTTACATCATCGCCGTTAATAGTCTTGAAGCGTGTTTGACTTCCATTTCTCTTGCTTCCAAAATGTTGTTCTCGTTCTTCTCCCTAAACAAGATGGATCAATGAGGAGTAAACCTGCTACTTCTAGTGTTGCATCTACTGCATAGGGGGCCTGGTAGCTGCAAGCTACCCTTCTGGTCGTTGGTATTATTATAAGGTTTATTATTTTTCACTCAGCAGACACGGGTATTTCTAGTCCCACCTGCACAAAACGGGCATGTCACGGCCTTCTGACCGTATGTTTTGCCCAGGGCCCGCGGATGGCACCTTCTGGATCGTGCCAGGCACCGTTTACTTTTTAGGGCAGGAATATGCGAGCTCTCGCCCGTTAGCTTAGCCGACACGATGCTCGGTGAGTTCTCTTTCTTCATGACGTCTGTCCTTCTGAAATAGTGGCCCCTTAACCAGAAGGCGTGGCTTTTTGAGACTTATAAAGTCTAGTTCGATATAACATGGGAAGCATTACAAGTGAAGTTATCGAATAGGCGGATAGGATGCCTTCCGTTTTGGTCTTCCAATTGTTTCGTGCGCTCCAATCACAAAAAATACTATTATATTCAGCACCATATTATTTTAAAGTTATGTTACATTTTATTTCAGTCGTGTTTGGGTGTCGGTGACAGATGGTGAGACAGCTATCGCATCTGCAGACAGCTCGTCGATAGCAAATCTAAGTCGCTTAACATTTGGTCCTATATTTAGCTTATCGAGATATGAAATAAGTCGAAAACTGTACATAAATTCCAATGATTACAGAATGCAAGAAGCGTGGTACTGCTCGCAAACGTGTACAATGACGAGGTGACCATACGTGATTGATGTTAGAGATACTCATCAAAGTAAACTTAATGATATTCATTTTCAAAAAGTTGATGGATAAATTTGTACAACTGTTTGTTACTCATATTGAAATAATTTTTCAGGCGCCAGACCCACCGGGCGCTTCAAATTAACATAAACCTGAGTCAATCGAAACTAATCTACATGTCCCGATATCAATAACATACGAGATTAATAAATTAGATATCAAAGCATCAATTGAAGTGGTTGCGCAAATGATATTTGTAAATTTGTCGATCACTGTCAGAACGTGGGGAGTTATTCCTGCATGAAATTTGAAAAATTAAATATTTAAACGTTTTAACATTTGAAAGGATGCAAGAAAGAATGCATTGAAAGAATGCGCCAACACAAGAAATTGGAGTGGCGCTAAAGGCGTAGCATTGGGAATATGATTGTGAAAACATATGAGCAATATGAAATTATTTAAATGATAATTCATAGTTGTTTTCCTACTACACAGACAACGTGGTTCAGTTTGGAACTTAATTTCACACTGAGGGAATAGGAAGTTTTTGATATTTTTGGGAAATATTTCAATTTTCCATTGCATTTTCACATCGTCTTGAGATTACGCCAACTGAATGGAGGAAATCTGATTAGTTAAAAAAAGATGGTTCAGAAAACGCTCTCGCGAATTTTCACGAAGAAAAGGTTAAAAATTTAAAGAAAAGGTTAAAAATGTTTGTCCAGGCTTGTTTGGATGTAAATGGTCTGCTGGGCACTAATGTAAGCTCGAAATTCACGTTTGATGTGTATTTTAGGATTACCCGCGAAACTTAGCTCCCACCCTACCTTTAAGGCATCACAGTGCATTCGCATTTGGTTCAACGCAAGTTTTAATGAGGTCCAATGACGCCTCAGAACATACCAAATTGCGAATTTTTAACCTAATCTTACAGTTTTGTATATTCACAAGTTCACTGGGCCATTAATGCATCTTATCCGAAAAGATGATTTTCATTTGAAATCTGAATCGCCTTTCAAGTGCTCCAAAGCCCGTTGTGCCAAAGTTCTACACAAACCATAAACAACAGTTTCGAGTTATAACGTCAACATGCCAATACAGCTCCACTCGGAGAATTGTGAGGTTAAGGGGGTGATTCGGAAAATTATGTCTTTCTGTAACTGCAGCACACTTCATTGGGATTGTGGAGGATCTTTATGGTATGGCCAATTCAATTGGCACAGCTGCAAGCTAAAAATAATGTTTGATTCGCAGTTTAAAGGCAGCCTTTAATGTAAACTTTAAAGATTTAATTGTTGTTTCACGTCTGATAATAACTCTTGGAAGTCTTTTCTAAATAATTGGTTATTTCGGTCCTTTAGCCTCATGCGGGAATCGCAAAATAAAGACAGGCTGACAAACATCATCCACTTTTGACTACCAGAGGGTGCTAAAATGCAGGCTTAGAGTTGTTTGTGAAAGTCGAAAGTGATTATTATTTCTAAAAAAATTTTATCGTGTGAAAAAAAATTTGAATGAACTTTTTTTCGTTATTTTCCATGTCTTTTATTTGTGGAGGATGTTTTTGATAGGAAATGTGGTTTAGCCATTGTAGGTCTCTGGGGTCAATCTTCTACCGTTGCTTTTAGACGTGGCAAGACGCTGAATTGCATGGTTATTGTTGTTTTGCATTATTATGGCTGACTTCCGAAAAACACTATAACGGTCATAAACAAGCCTGTAAGCTTTTAATACATTGCGCAGAGCAGCAGCTTTATTTTGTGAGCAGAATCAAGGAAGTCAAACGAAATTAATGTTTAATGAAAGAAATCAATGTCTGGGCGCAACCCGTTGCAGATTAACATCCAGAAATACTGGACAAATTTCCTTTTGTACTCGACACTTCATTGCAACCGTGGGGGATATTTAGAGTACGAATGTTCGGGAGTGCTCTTAACTCAAATAGTATGTTTGGCTTCTAGTTCAAAATCAGGGGGAGGAGCGACGGTTGAGTAGCATTGGACGGTTACTGAATGCACTCCATTAATCTGTATTCTGGTATTTAATATTCGAAGCTGAATGAGGCACCTCTATTGACGAGTCTGTTTGAAAGGAGAAATCGAAATAAACAATGAAAAATGCTTTTATATACCAGTGTGTTGGCTGGTGGACGTAATTTGAATCATCGATTTTTATGTCATAAACTATAAATAGTTTGGGTTTAGCATTAAGAATAGTTGTTAAAGGGTTTACTGCATAAATTTATAAGCGATGAAATAGTCTGTGATGCACTGAGCTATCGATGCAATAAACTCAATAGCGGTTGCAGCGTCGGGACTTGTGGGCTCAGATTTGATTTCTCCAGCCAAATGTGATTCCCGAAAAGGAAAATATCAGTACGTAACTCATAAGTATTTGTTTGCACTACAGATTGTGTAATTTATGTGTTTTTGTTTCATTCGCCATTATTATTAAATAGTTTCAAAGACATTATTATTAAATAATTTGTGTAGGTGGTTCGGTCGAGATTTCCGAAGCGTATGTTTAAACGCTCGAACTATGCCATGTATCTGGAGAGTGGGGTTGCGAGGAATTAAATTTCCGATTATTTATTGATAAGAAAGTCATCAAGAAACTATTTATCGCATTGCAAGCGAATGCACCGAGTTTTTGCAGATTCGACCGTTTTGCGGCTGTGATTTTCACCAAGGACTTGCTCCACCATGCAGGAGTCGATTAGGGCGGCTGGGTTCGGACGCGCAAAGCCAATTAAGCGGGAAACACGTCAGAAGTTGTACTTTGAACAAGGCCAGCAATCTTGATTTAGCAATAACAATTGAAAGAACTGCAGTGGTACCATGCGCGTGAGATAAAAGTGTCACATCGACGGTATCGACAGCGAGCGGGGAAGATATAACAAATAGCGTTCTTCGGTTGACACCCGTAACCAGATTGATTCTGTTTTGCGTTCGGCAGCCATTTTCACCCCATCTATGTACGTCTATCTTGGAACGTCTATCAGCAACCGCGGCTTATCAGCTGAGGAGGGCTTTACTTCTACTTAGCCGATTATTCTGGGGCTCTGATAGAGATACTGTCGAACAGGTAGGAATCTTTATATAGGCGCGAGACCTTGTTTATGTTCCGTTAGTGTTGATTGAGCAACGAACCCGTTGGCAGTAGGTAATAGGCAGTAGACACTAGAAAGTAGGATGTTAAATTCGCATCACACTTGTCCACTAGCACTTGTCGTTGAGGCGCAAGGATAACGTATAGAAAGCAAGAAGCTTGTGCTCACAATTTCCTCCAAGTGCTCGTTATAACTTTCTGCAGTGTTGTAATTGTTGTTCAGTACGCGAATCGGTTGTTACCAGTGTAAATAAAAACATTTCTTGAATCCTTGGATTGTGCCAGACGGACGGTATTTGTGGTAAGGAGCATAAAACTGCTGAGCAATATGGCCGGAAGCAGCCTGTGGTACAGAATAGCCATTTTGGGCATCCTGTGCATTATTTTGCAAGACGTTGGAGCACAGAAGACAATCAATCAAGGTAAATCCCCTTTCACAGGAACCTGTTAAGGATGCGCTCAACTCGTTTCCTAAGCACACATTGAATTTGCAAACAATTCGAAACCGTTCCTTATCTTGTTTGTGTCAACGAGAACAACAAAAATCAGGAAATAAGTTGTTAAGCTTTGAGTAATGTTTATGGCATTCTTGGAAGTTTTGTTTTTTATTGATTTAAAACTTCCGATCTGCAGGCGTTGTTTGCCACAGTTTTCATCCGCCGATTATTAAAGCGTTAAATTAAAAACATACTTGGATAATTTATGGCGCTCCATAAAACTAGTTGAGTTCGACAATGCGTATATTTTATTCCAGTACGACCTTAGGTTTTTGATGCAATAATGATCGTGTCATCGATAAAATATCAATGATTTGATAAAATTTGACTACTTTTAATACCGTCTCCATGTAATTTTGTTGTTACGGACACGCTTTCCAACTGATTGTAAGTGTTTTGTGAGTTTCAGCAGAAAGCGGGAAACACTTGAGCAATTCTCGATAAATTAGTCAGTCGATTTTCGAATGATTTGTCTCGAATTTGGTTATCTTTGGCTCCGATTAATACTAACTACGTACTTAGTATGTATCTTTGCCACCTGAAGGTACTAAGCGCAAGTAGTGTTATCTTGCATAGATAAACCCCTAGAAGTTGCTTTTGTTGTAATCACTGACCTCTAATTGCACATTTGTTCCGAAGTGAAACTTTTGATAGCTCCGATTGTGATTTATACAATCTTCAATTAAAAACTAGGTGAGTTAGTCCGTGAATGGAATTTCGTCGATTAATTAATTCGTTTTGTTGCTACATCGAATTTTTGTTTTTTGTTAGGCTTCGTGATTGATGAGTTTTTCTGTGTACGAAATAATTAGTCAATTTGTTGTTGCATCTATGCGTCGATGATTGATGACTGGTATTAGGACAAATCATTGAGCATTGCAGATACATGTTTTCCCATGTTTTAATCAAGCAATTTTTACATTGTTCCAAAAAGATCCTCGCCGATATCAATTGTTCATTCAAATTTATCCCGTCTTGTTCGTAGTAGACTCGATTGAACGTACTGCACGATCACTTCCAAATTTATTTTGCAAAGACGATTTCATCTTCTTAACACTCACCAGAAGTGGTTATCATTACCTCCGAACAAGTTATTTTTCTAGCTCTTATCGCAAAAGACTGTCATTTAGATGCTGCTCAAAGTCGGCATACCCCATTAAAATTATGGCAATTCAAAGAGAATAAAACCTCACAAAAGAATTAATCACAAAAATTTGAATGAAATTTTCCATGAGAAAATTCCTGTGAATAAAGCTACGTAGTTTCCTAAATCACTTTCATTTTAATGAAAAACTTTAAAAAAAATTGATTACCATTAGGGTATTGCCGAACTTCTAGTATTTTTGGAAAAATGAGGAAAAATAACCTGCAAGCTTACAATAAATTTAGAATTCAATAATCACAAAGCACTTGATAATGAATAAAAGGAATGATGTTAGCCAAAGTTAAAGAGAAACTGAGGCTAAATAAGGACTCGACTGAATGACAAATGTAAACGCTTTTGAAACCTTGATGTTCATGGCAATCGCGTGTGCAACTTATTGCAATAGCGTGTCTCTGGATTCCATAAACTGTATTCGCTTGCAAATTTTATTTGTCGTTCATTGGTCCAATTGCCGAAAAATATCGAACAATGCATTTCCTTTTACATTTCATTATTAGATGAATTAGATGATATAATTGAAGGCATAACTAACAAAAAACCAAGGGTGGCAGAGAACTCGTCTCCAAATGGATAGCTGTTCCGTATTGCCGTCAGCTGTTGCAGTTTTTAGGTGTTCTGACCTTTAAGTATAGCTGTCACAAATTTTCAGATTTTAAAGGATCAAGTGGAGTCCCCATACCCAACGTCTAATTCGTATTGGAAATACTAATTGCAAATACTCGTCAAAAACCCGAAACATTCCATTGTTTTTCTTGTTACTTTTCATCTACGCATTGACATGGGAAACTTTTAATGCTATCCTCGTATTTAGGCATCCAAAAAACAACCCCATAATGCACTGAAAAAGCTTATTGATCATTCTTCCAACAGAGTTCGGTTGTTACAGATTCCCGAACGAATTTTTGTCATTCCCCTCTATGATTTGCTGCTTTTCGGTAAATGCTGAACAAGAGAAGACCCTGAAAAAGGTGATCTGAAGGAAAATTTTCGTCAAAAAAGAGGAAATGATGACAGAGTACGATAAAAATCTGAGTTTTTTCGTGAACAATCATTTCAACTACTCGTCAAACTCCGTCGAATCGACTCACTCAACAACTGAACAAAAAATGGTTCATGTCCTTGATAAGACTACAATGAAATTCTCATATGACCTGAACTGACAGATTATATCTGAACTTGCCACTTCAAATCCCTTACTTAGAATATTTATGAGAACAGATAAAAATATATTTATATAATTAATTATTTTCTTTCTGAGTGCGTGAAAATTTAAAAAGCTGACAATCACTTGTTGGTGCATTCGTCATGGTACCTGAAGTAGAAAGAGCCGGTCGCGAACAGGTATATCCAGTTTTGATCAGATTGACAGTAGCCTTCGTGACGTCGTAGCATCAATTTATTTTGAGTTGCACAATGCATCATTATCAAATTTCCCGCTTGTAAACAAGCAAATATAAATGAAGTTCGCAAAATTGTTGAAACATGAAGTTCAAATAAATAACAAATTTGTTTTCATGGCTGACTTCCGAAAAAACAGTATGAACGGTCATGAACAGGCCTGTAAGCTTTGTTTGTTTGCTTTAATTTCTAGTATAAGCGTTCAACAATTGTTTCAAAATATTCAGCACTTAAAATATCAAGCGGAGCTTCGAGTACTTTAACAACACACACAACACAGGTGTTGATTCCTTCAAGGAAGCATTGCGTATGACTAAGCATTTTCTTCACATATGTTGCCCGTTCCTCATAAGTTCCTTTGAGTTTCATATAGTTTTTTCATCGTATTACGTATTAAGCGCCAACGTATTTTGATGCCTTGACACGATAGGGAACTATTCAGATTTCCAGTCGGAAGATCATAGAATAGAAAGATCCAGCCATAGTCTAACTGATTGCAAAAGGAGCTGCATCTCCATTGCTGGCATACTATGTCCATTTGCATTGGTGGTAGAGGTGTCAGTCCTCGCTGATGGTAGAATGTGATACAGTTCACTGTGGTGGATCTGTTGAGTGAAAACACCACCAGAAAAAGATTCAGCGCAATCAGGCAAAAGGGCAAACAATACTAGCATAAAATTTAAGAAAATAAAACCTTGAAATTTCTGAGCAAGGACGGCATCTTCAGGATTAAATTGGCTTTCGTCCCTCGCACTTGCGGACACTCTCGCAACATCGTTTTGCACACATTGGTGATCCTGCATCCTTTACAATTTGTTGGGATATTCACTGGTGTGTGCCTGATTCTTGGTGCTTAAACATTTCAAATTCAAACGAGTTGTCCGTTACAAGTTCGAATTTCATTATTAGCCTAAGCTCCGACAAAGCTTGTACAAGTAAAATATAATATTTGTGCCCGATTTGAACATTGTGCCTGGTTTGAACGTTCTGCCTACTACAGATTAATAGACGATAAAGACAACAAATTTCCGTCGAAATCGACATTGTAAATCTTTCAGTTTTATATTTATCATATTTAATCCGTGTAAATGATGTTCGAGTTGTATAGTTCGAAAATACACAAACAAAACGAATAAGTCAAAGTTAACAAATTTGTATTTGGGCAATGTGCTTTGATTGTCATGTTAAGAAGTATTCGTCGAAATCGTATTGGCATGGCGGTCGGTAAAATACAATAAGACTTTGGATTTTATTTATTTGTAGAGAATTGTGATTAAGTGAGCCACGTGCGATTAATAATTAACGTGGTGTGTGCATACGTTAATTAGTACGACGTTTTATTTATTTTTATTTAACAATGTTATCTTATAACACAGTTGTCATTTTTTGATGTTGACATTATAAAATTTGATTTCGAAAACACTTGAGGAATTTTATCTGGAAAACTTCATACTTCTCATCTATGAAGTATAAATATCGGATGAAGGTCTCGAGTATGTTTGCACTTTCTTGAATCGATTAGTTCATCGTTCGAAATTGTTCACGAAGGACTCATAGAAAACCATTTGTTAAGATTGCACGGCGAATGTGTTGTCTTCTAATAACGTGATACAAGCAAAATTATAATCACTGGGCGATAAGAGGAATATGCCTAATACAAGTAATTATAAATAAATTTAAGCGAAGGCGTTACTTCTGATCAATACTTTGGCAAAAGTAAAAAATGGCAATAACTAAAGCGGCGAATCGTGTATGCCATACATACATCCCTTGGTCAGACCTCTGAACCACTTCTTCTAGTCCAACCGCTTCTAGTCCATTGCATAAGAGGTGCACAACCGCCTTTCATTTCTCTGGTTGCTCTCTGTTACTAAATAACATAGTTATTGCAACCAGCAGCCTGCCGGAATGCGTGGCTCCTGGGCAGTGACAGTTTAAATCGTTACCAGTATTGCCTAGATTGATTTTGACTGCTTTATACAGCGTCCTGACCAAACATTACACCACAACTACATCAATTTCGGGCTTGAATAACTATTACTACTATTACGACCAGTATTTGATAGAAGCATAACTCAGAGCTCCTATGGTTCTCTGAAGACAACTTGTTGAAAACACCCCTGAAGTTATCGATCTTCGAGAAATGAATAACAGAAGAAATGAATTAAAAATGAAAACGAAAAAGTAATGAAAGAAAATTAATGCCTTTTGAGAAAAGACGTATGTCATATCTGGATGTTAAAATCTGGAAACAGCAAGAAAATCTTGAGATTTTTTTTCGTCGCGAGCGCCTTGTCATTTGTTTTTACCGAATCAGCAAATCACTTTGGCGTTGCTTATTGTAAAACAAAAAGAGAAATTTTTATTCACGGCGTTTCAAAACCAAGTCGTATCCGCAGCTGATTACATTTTATATCTTGGCATATTATACGTAACGAAATTTTGTTTCCTTGAAAACTGACAGGGCTTCGATTCCGTTGAATTGAACAAAAACGGTTGGAATGTTTCCCAAAATAGCTGCGCACTCCTTTGATTTACGAAACGATTAACTGAAGATAAATACAAAATTGAATCCTTAATCAACATTGAATAAACAAAGCCATAGTGAACTTTGCTCTCAAATTGCTCTAGTTCGATGGCAAATTCAAGCTGCGAATGCAAAACCGCAAACCGAAATTCCTGATCATATACGTAAGTTTTATTCTCAATGAAAATCTTTATAATCCAGATTACATTGTTTAGACTAAATGCCAAACAATCTGATTAATTTCGGCGAATTTTTTTTATTGTGTCAATTATAAGGCTCATAATTATTAAGTTCCGAACTCGTAGACTTCATGTAGGTCTGTCACTATGTGGGACCTAATTTTAGAACAGCCAAATTCATCAACTGTTAATTCGCGGGTATCTAATCAAACTGATTTCGCGCCAAGAGGAGATGAAAACGCGAGGGAGCGACTTATATGAGTGGTCATAAACCACAGTGCACGCACTTCAGGTGCGTTTGGCTGGACGGATGGGATCCAGAATAGCGAAAAAATTAGAAATATGCGTTATCCACCATAAAAAACAACAAAATTTCCAGACGGTCTAATCAAACTGATAAAGCACGTGTTTTCTTCAGATGTTTCAGGTACAGTGTCGCGGGGCGTGATATCAATGTCAAGCAGCAAATTTCCACATTATACCGCCCGATTGTTGTCTAGTATCCAGGCAAATGGGCCTGAATTCGTTTATGCGTGCAGAGGACTGGTGTTATCAGGAAAGTCCGAAAAACGCAGCAACAACAGCAACAAATTTGGATAATAGACCGACTATTGTATTGGTTAATTGAACACCAATCAGTGCTGTTGTGCATTTAATGTAATTGTTGAATAGAAATCCATTCGTTTCGAATGTCACAATCTGTGTGATAAGATTTTGAATAAACCAAAAACGTCGGCTTATGCGATCCAATTGATTCGGCCATTGTCAACATTTTGAATGATTTATTATGTTTTATATTCACAATTTCCTTCTCGATGTTACTGATATTTCGTTAATGAACTGTTAGTTCTAATTCAGGAAAATTGCCATTTCAGCAAAGTACGACAATTACTTGTACACTCTGCAGTTTTTTGCATTCAGCGCTGATTAAGAGAGGGATATCGTCATTGAATGACATATGATTGCATTGGCTGATGTGATGATGTGCAAAGTCCTTGCGGATTCGAATGTCCTAATCAGAAAAGTTTTTTACGTTTTGCGTAAGCGAAATCAAATGAAATGAAATAATTTGTTTGTTGCCTAGTAGCGTTTGCTTGCAAGTTAGGAAATTGGAAATCCTTGTTTCTTGGGTTCAAACTACAAATTTCTGCATAGCGTCGACCATTACTCTACTAAGTGCACGGATAATGCTCTATTTATGTAGTTAACAATTTAGTAGACCTTTAATGAACATTTTAAAGTCTATTTATCGATTTTTTCTGAGTTCTGTACAAAATAATAGCAAATAAGTTTTTGTAATCGAAAAAATTCAGGAAGAATGAGGTTAGAGAGTTAGAGGAAGTTAGAGGAAGTAAGACTTAATTAGGAAGTCCAATAGGCTGAAGCCACAAAATTTTGGACGTTAGGCCTAAGGCCAGTCGAAAATCTTATCAGAGGTTAGATCTGTCCACGAAGTCGGGACGCATGGTTAGGGCGGAGTTTTTTGTTTCCAATCTAGCGCCGAAATCAAAAGATTAACATTAAACCTGTTATTTTCTTACATTTTATGGCTGCACACTGAGTTGGCTCCGTCTTATGGGACCATCGTGTCGAGCCCTTTGCAGTTAATTTTACCCAAATAACAACATTTCCACATAGAGGTTAATGCAAGAGTAGGTAATTTCTGGATAGTTTAAACTGTTGTTCTCTGCTTTTGAGGTGTGCCTCATATTTGAAGTGAGCCCCAGCTTTTTAGGTTGTTCTCAGAAAAAAAGGAAACGAAACGTATCTTAGAGTAGTCAAGAATTGAGCAGAGATTTTGTCAGAAAAATCATGGGCCATGGTTTATAAGAAGCTCCTTTTCGGGGAAACGTGAACGTCTGTTGTTTTCTGTTGAACTGAGCTTTATTGATTGCGCACTACTTAACTATTGAAAGGTTAATTCAATTCAATCAAAAGTGTCGTGAAATTAGACGAAATGGTGGCAGGTACCCTACAGGCATGGAGAACTCTTATTTGTTATATTTTCAAAGAACAGAGTTTTAATCGCGCATGAAAATAAGCATTCAGTTGAAAACCTTCGTGTACGAAAAACGATATAAGGTTCCAAGCAAACTTCAAACAACCCTTTCTCTCCCCTCCCCCGTTTTTTCAGGTAATTACTGTTAAGTATCTATATCTGTTTACAATCATACTTTCTTTCGAAAAAATGAATATTCCTCTTGATTTAAATAAAAAATAATAGTCCTCGAAACACAGGCAATAACAGCAAATGAGATAATAATTTATTTGTAGTATTTATTGTATCCTTATTGAATAAAATTTATGGTTGATCAATGATAAATACGTTGGTAAATATAAGCTTCAACTTCCAATCAGTCTGTGAGTCGATTTATAGCACAGCCCAGGCATATCTATAGCTGCAGTTTAGCGTACGCTCCTGTGAATGAATCCGCCTAGATAACAACTGTCTTTGTATCGTAGGTGTTAAATTGTAAATCAACGGAGAGCAAATAATCGGGATGTTAATGAATACAGTGGTGATATCCATGATTGTACGATTATTCTGGGCGGGAATTGAGTGGAGCAATCATTTGGTCGAGTTTTTTGTGTTTTAACATTATGCGTTAGAAGTTGAGTAGCGCGCGACACGACTTAACTGTCGGGGAATAAGAAGGCCAAATAAATGTAAGAGTGAAAAATCTATCTTAATTGAAATGCTCTTTACTGCGAGTACGATCGCTCAAATTTTGTAATTTAGTTTAAACAAATGACTAAACAATTTATTATAAAATCAACATTGTTTATAGCCAGTCTGCTTAGAAATCGTGACCATTTTTTTCTTTTTGTACTTCTTCTATGTCTCGTTGAACCTTTGGAATTTCCATCTGTCCCCAAAATTATTTATAATCATTTTTTTCGCAATCAATGGGCGCGACGAAAACGAAAATGAAAAAAAAAATGAAATCTCCATAAATTTGTTTTTACAGTCGTAATAAAAATTCTGATTAAATTGCTACTGTTGTTGCGATAATTCTGTCGAGCGATAATGAAAGTGTAGTTAGACTGGGCGGGGAGACAAGTCAATCAGACGCATGAGATATCATTCAGATGCCACCCTTCACGGTTGAGTCCTTGCGCTATATTTGTTATGAAAGACATCGTTAGATCGATCAGGTTAATGTTATTCACATTGATGATGATGGTTGCGAAAGTTCGCGAAGCCTTTAACGGTAACGAGTCGCACTCGCGATTGACAGATACTTTTATCTATCATTTAGTAAATACTTTTCGTGTACGAATTACTGTTTGCGTGTATGTCCGAGTGGGACATATTTTATCAAAAATAATATGTGAATAATTTGCGATTTTGATAGATTTCGATTACACTATCAGTGAATTAAATATATATTTACCGTTATTTTTATACTTTTCGATTTAGTTGTTTGATTATTTCGAGTGGACGAATTAAACTTGATGATTAAGAAATCTGATTTACAGAAATAAACCATGAGTTCGTCTTTTTGCATGAAAGCTATCTATGAAGCTCACGCGATAATTTTTGAGATGGAGTCGAACTTTGTATTGCGGTTGTAAATTACACTCTTATATCTCGCGGTATGAAAAGTATTTTTAATCGTTTTTTTCCAGTGTTCGATTCAGACTCAAAGTTTTCTGTTGGTTGGCAAAAGGCCTTTTGATTATTTTTACCCTCTGGGTTGATTGAATTGATGCGTAGGCGGATAAATTTTATTCCATCGATTTTGGGCTTATTTGTAAACTGAATGAGACTTTAATTAATTAATTTAAGGAAAAACGTGATACTCTAAAGATTGGAGAAATGTCGTAGGGAAATTGTTGAAATTATGAAAAACAAAAAGTAAAATGATGACGATACCAGGACTGACACTCTTTGGATCCTCCTGGGACACGTGCTTGAATTCATCACTCATAAAGTCATGTGCATGAGTTGGCATTTGATAAATGACTGGAACTTATGCCATTAAAATCACAATGACTGAAATGAGACATCAAAAATAACGACCGAGTCCGATCAGCTCAAGACATTTGAACGCCAGAAATTTAACTGCTGAGTTCATCTTTGCATAACTACTAATTTTTGAATTTTGAAAATTTATGACTCTTTCAGAATTGCAAATGTTCACTGAATAACATTTCGTGCCGAGCAGTATAAAAATCTCATCACGAGTCCGTGAATGAGAAATTCGAAAATTTAACGTTTGTGCAATCAAAGCAATTTATAAATATCACTGAGAGAGGCTTAAACATTGATTTGGAGGCCACAGTACTCCTTTCATTTTTCACTTTCACTCCTTTCGGTTCATCCAGATACGGCCAGTTAAAGCCGCGTATTTTTCACTACGTACCATATCCAAGATTATGATAAAATATGCGAGCAGTAAAAGCAAATGACACATGTGGCCTGCATATAACGACGGTACTAGTAATATAGGTGAAATCAATTATTCCGTATCCGGCCGATTAAGAAAGGTTATAAAACCATTATTTAGCAAAAAATTCGACCCGGATAATTGTTACGACTCTGGCCCCAACATGGTTTTTCCCCCGGGAAATTACCTTTATTTCTACATAGATATGGCGTAGTATTGAACGAGCGCTTGTAAATATAAATATTGCGTTTGAAATAAATACATACATGTGAAACGCATTGTGGCAGGTTTCCAGTATTAATTCTTCAATTAAATCATGGGAGCCTGCTGGCACCATTACATTCAAAATTTCTTAAACTGTGAAAGGATAACGTTCACAGGGGCTAGCAGAAGTTGTAGCTGTTCACTTTCTAGCAGACATGTGTAAATATAAACAAAGATATGGGAGAAATTTTGTAATAGCACAAACGTAGTATAATTCGTTTCTCAATGACTGACTCAACTATAATAATATTGTTATGATATTTTTGGCATGATAAAAACTGACACTGTTTTTTTTTGAACTTTTATTTGATAAAGGAAAACATCAACACGTTTACGGTCTTTCATGATAATCCTCTGTGTCAGACGTAAGGAAAAGGTAAACAAGTCGTAAATGAGATAATAGGAAGCATCAGCGGAAGTGTTTATTTTTGTAAAATTCTCATACACTTAGGTAAATGTGTCTCCATCGAAGGTTGAAGGTAAGGTTGCAATTCGGATGTTGTGGTCATAGACATCGCATGTAATCAGCTAGAGAGGAGCCTGCTGCTGAAGTTGTCGAAAAGCATAGACAATTCCTTGCTACCATAACTTCAGCATATGTGTTCACTGATAAAGCAAAATCCAGCTTGGTCTTGCTTCATCTGGTTGAAATTCAATTGACAACAAAGTCAAGAGCAAATGCGCCAGTATTGTTCACTTTTGCGCTCAATGAATCACAAAATTTGGGAAATACCACCCCTAAAATGTGAAATCGGTATAAGCTCGGTTTGTTGTGAGGTCAATTTGCATATGTTTTAGGATTGCGAACAATTTTTTATGCGTTGAATTGTATGAAGTGCGGATTAGCTTTGAGCCTTTGTTCGCTGTCGTCAAACATTTGTACATAATTTGAAGAAACAATATTTTGCGCAAATCGTGGTCGACAGCAAAAAATTAATTTGTGCATATATGCACAAGGAGTTGTTTGCCATGCATTTACTCAATGCTTGAGAATCATGTTTGCGATCATGCAGAATTGAAGTACGTAGTCGAAAATTGTTTTTCGAGTACACAATCCAAAATTCTTGGTAAATAAGAAAACATGAAGTGGCGAACAGTTTGTTCCGCGGCTGCGAAAAGTAGGAAAAGGGAGTTTTAAGTTGTACGGCATGAGCATTGCGTAGTATTCATGTAGGATTTGGACAGGAGAGAGGAGTGGGTATCGTGGCGCTACCGCACCCCCTCTCTCCTGAGGCCATGTACCCCCCCCCCCTCCCCGTATGTGGCATTTTCGACAGTCTTTGTCCATCAACCGCGTTCTCCAATTGGAGGAATAGCAGCAGCAATAGTACGTAGGATGAGCAACTGAATGTCCTTTAAACTTGAAACTTGTTCCAAACGCCCAGATTGGTTGTCTATAAGAATTTCTTATTATTGATCTGGCGAAAAATCATAAACTCGGCATTCTACCGCTTGTCTAAACTCAAAATTTAAAATTTAAAATTTTGCTGCCTCGTGTCCAGGTCTGTACTAAATTGACAACTTTTTATACCATTCGCGAAAGTTAAATTTAAATTCATAATACAAATTCAAATTGAACACTAAACTTTTATCTTCAGTATGTTTTAGTATGGAAATATTTTAATTGCTCTGATTTAAATGCTTTAGTGAATGACGTCAAAGTAGAATAAATTGTTACGGCCAATGCATGCATAATTCATAAAAAATGTGTTGTGTTTTTTCTCCAGTGATTTCGTGTGTGTCATTTCATTTGGTTTGTTTATTGCAACTAACGTTATACCATTTAAATGGTTTAATTAATTTGGATTTTCAGAAAACATTGTAAAACTTTTGCTTCAGTGCTGAAAGAGGATTTTGGTTTTTTTTTTAAATTTAAAAAAAAAATTAAAAAAATTTGTTTTATTTGATTTATTTTGTATTTTTTTTTTGTTTTTAAATGCTTTGTTTGTGTTATAATTTAAAAGTTTAGGTGGTTCTGGTTCTTTACGTGTGTTATATATATGAACTTGTGTTTTCTTTGACCATTATATCACCATAATTTAATCACTATGTCCTTTGAAATGCTGGTACGAATCCTTATTAACATTATTAACAGAAAGTTGATCGGATCCATTCTGCGTCATACTGAGTAAGATAACTTTAACCTTTGGGTGAGTCTAGGCTAGGCTTATTTCCAATTATTTGATTGAACCCCCTTTTCCTGGGGTTTTTTATTTTCTTTGTGGAGGGTCTTGAAGTCGAACGCTGTTTGTCCACTACAGGTAGGTTACGATATTTTCTTCGGCTCTGATCTTTCGTTTCGCTTGTAGCTCCTGCATCCACTTGCCGAGAAATCGATCTATTCCATATCTTTGGATGGCTGCTGCTATTCTTTTCATTTTATACGTTATTTATGGCTCCTTTGATATCGCGGAAGGTCTCGTACTTTTGATGGTATGATTTTTCTCTCTGCATTGGAGTTGTAAATTATGATAGTTCTACTAGTGATTAACTTTTTGTTACGACTTTGATGTTATGGCCAACTTAACGATCAGTTTTTAGGAAAAAATTATTTGCTTATTGCTTGTGATTGCATGCAACGAGTTCTTCTTGGAATAGGGGCGATAAGGATCATAGGTAAACAATAATCATACTTATTTATAGAAAGCAAGGACGTAAGCTCAAAAGCATGTTCAACTGCCAAATTGCCAATCCCTGACCAAGCTTGAATTACGCACAACGCATCTGACGAATTTGTTAGCTCGATCTTAATTTAACTAATCATAGTAGGAATTCATTAAATGATTCACAACACACAATAGCAACTATTCAAATGTTCAAATAAACCATCCGTGTATGACGTCAGACAAGAAATAACATCTTAGAATCTTCGACAAACTTTCTTGAACTCTCTCTACAAGTACTTGTCAACTGATTAAATATAATCCCTTGAAAAAACATTTGAATAATTCGTAATATTCTGTATACTACAAATAAGAATACTTGCAATGATGTGTACAATACTAATGCTTTGACACCTGTAGTAATTATTCTGTTTAATTACGTTTCAAGCACCTTTTTTTCTTGCTAATGAATTTTATCATTTACAGATCGTCAAGTCAAGGTAGCCCAAGAGGAACAACCCTCATCAAATCCAACCAAAGTCTTCATAGGACGGCAAGGACGACAAGACGCCGTCAATACAACATGTGAGGTGTCATCATCGCTTGAAGAATTTCCGGACGATCTTTTCACAGGTGAGAACTCGACTATTCCGTCATTTATGGGAACACACATGCATGCATCCATACATAATCTTAAATTCATATTCAAATATTTATATCTGGAAATTTACGACTTGTTGTAAATATCTTAAACAGTAGTGGGAAGAAAGCCGAAAAGAAAAACTTTTTACGAATTTAGTCAGCATATAAAGTAGTGTGGCAAAGCTGGTAATGCTAGATGGCCAAGGTCAAGCTCGCATTATACTTTAGCAAATGAGGACAAGACGTAAGGCAAAGACAATACGGCGGCGGCTTTAAAAGTCAATGTTACTACACCAGAAAAGGATCATCAAACATTTTTGTTGGCTCAGCTGTTTTTATCTTTTATTTGTCTGTGTTTTGGCTTAGTCCGAAGCGATTTCACATTTGAATTCCTGACAATCAAAAGAGCGGTCAAAAAAGTCGAAATTACCGACTTGAATTCATCATCGTCCCTAAATTTCTTGCATGTAGCTGCACTCTAATTGGATACATTGGAATAAGTAGTAGTCTATGGTGGCTAGATCTGGACGGTAGGAGCAAAATGGTTTAAATGCATAAGCATGTTGTTCGACCAAGTAAAGAAGCCTTGTTTATTGCTGCTATGGAGACATCACGGCCCTTATGGCCCTAATCAAGAGAATACCTGCCGTGTCTTAAAAAAGCAGTCACTATATCTTTTCGAGTGATTCTCATGCTTTGGTATTTGTTATCACGAGATGTATGAGTGGCACATCATCAACCCTTGCATCAACGATAATTGAAGCTTCATCACCACCATTTTATTCGTTTTTTCGAAGCCATATGAATATAATGAGGACCAATCTTACACAAACATGAGTCATCCGAAGTTATTGATGCAGAAAAGTTTAAAACCGTTTAATATAAAAACAATAAATACTGCAAGTAGCTTAATTTTTCAACGCTCATCTTGAATTACGAATAAAAATAAGTTTTTATATTATTAATATTATACTTTCTCGATTATCTTTGGCGTGATAGCCTCAACGGGCCCTCCGAGTCTGGATTTTTACATTCGAGCTCATTAATTCTTTGGAAACGGGGCAAAATTATAAACCATTCTTCGATTTGGAGCAAAGTGCCCTTAGTTGAATTGTAAATGACTAGGCCGAAAGAAGAAGGAACTGCATTCCAATCGACTGGAAACTGCCAGATTTCTTGATGGTTTCACTGCCCACTTATTCATTTTCCTTCATGGCTTCGCGTTTTGCAGGAGCGGAGGAAGAATTTTAGCGTCAATTAATGAAATTCACGAGCAAATTGGGCAACATCTCTGTGTCTTGATTAAAGGACGACTTATGGACGAGCTGCACAAACATTAAGTCATTGGTATAGTCAAGGTAGTCAACCCTTCTGGTGTTGTACATATGAGCCTCCAAATAACAAATGAAAAAATATTTCATTTATAATTCCTCTGATAACCATGGCAGCCGCAATATATAAATAAAAATCAAAAACAAAAATAACAAAAATGATGATTGAGCTCCTTTCAATTGCTTAGATAAATTGCTTTGAATTTTTAAGCCTATTGGAAAAGGTCCATAAATCTCGTTATCAATTTATTTAAAAAATAATACTATAATACCATAAGTGTGCAGACGGGCACCCCTTGATCGTACCACGCATAGCAGCCTTCACCACAATTGAATCTTTATCGTTCATTGAACATGCCTATGAAGTATTTATTGCAGATTCCTTTTGAGATTGTGACCAGTCTACCTGATATGGCACATATTATTAGACGATTGCGTAACGCAACCAATTCAAATTTCATGCAAGTCAGCGCTTTTATAGTGCGGCAGACATGCCTGCAATTATCCAAGTTCATTTAATACGGGTTATAAAGTAACGCAGAGTTTTTATTAGCTCTAGACATGCAATAATTCTTTAACCATCCGGTCGGATAATAATCATTCATAATCATTTATAAAGAAAGTCAACGCTCAATTATATCGGAATCAGTATCCTGAGTATTCATTTGTTCTTTGGTTGGCTTATTTGAATCAGCTAATCCTCCCTTATTATCCTGCTAATAAGAAGGCTTTATCAACTCATTCAGCAGTTCTTGGAGTGGAACAAAGGTTTTGAGTAATCCCTTTTTGTCGTTCTGTTTGAAAGATGTTAGTTAATCTTATCTGAGAAGTGGACTCACCTCGATCCACTCGATATCGCTATTGTTTTAAAATAACTCTTCCTCGTTCCTCGTATCGTTTCCGTCGAATTTTCTATAACTACCACTGTAATCTGAAATGAAATGAATACCGAGTCCCAGACAGTATTTTAGTTAGTAACAGAGGTGCACCCGCAACAGGTTGTCTGTTGTCATTACTGGCATTGAAACGGGAGAAGAACCACTTCTCCTTTTTTTAGTCCTTACAACACCATTTAGTGTAGAACGGGCTGCAGCGATTGGGGTTATGCTAAGGCTAAAATTATTACTGACGACGAATCATTGCCAATGTTAAATATTGTAGTTCTAAGATGGCCGCTAAAAGCTGTCAAAATCATATCCATACGGAGAATCCCAATGTTATCTCGAACACCTGCAAGGAAAGTTTCCAAAAAAGAATCGTATAGAAGATAATGCATCCAAATTATGTAGTTCAGGGTATTCTGCGCGAGAAATAATAGCCTGAGTGAAAATATGAACAAATTGAAAGGAAAAATATCAAACGTCCGTATGAATTGAAGAAACATCTAAGTCATATCAAAATGATTTTACTAATCAGAAAACAAATGCAAGCGGTAGAATAGGTTTTTCCTTAAAAGTTGAATGTTAATATGAAATTGATTCGAGGTAATAATTGAATTTGCAACTCATACAACAGGAAACAAACGTCGCAATGTTATGATTTAAAATACAGCATTTCATTTATTGCCTAATCACATGCAACGCTGAAATTGATTGAATTAAAAAAACTTATCTGCAAATTAAAACAATCAAAATGAAAAGGGAAAAAAATGTCTGCCATTAAATCAGTAACGAATCTCCATTCACTTAACACAAATCATCCATTTTGTCTAGTGGATCATTATCAATCTGATTTTATGCTAGAAGATTACCATTCAATTGCATTCTTTATTGTTTTCTCGATTGAGAATTGATTACGAAAATAAATTCAGTAAGTAAAAATGAAATTCATCGAAGGAAAATCCTATCGAATTTACACTGTTGACATTGAACAATTGAATGAATTCTAGTATTTTCGACAGCGATTTGATAGCCTTGTAAATAACAAGATTGCAATGAGCCTACACATAGCACATGCGTATATCTACGAGATTGAAAAAAATATTAGAGCTTCCTCGATCTTTCCCGTCTATAAAAACTATTGTCATACGTATTATCAACATTCCATGGCGAAAATACAGGATATTTTGTGCAAGGCAGGGAAGTTACCTGAAATACAAGACAGGATTTATCATCTAAGCATCAATGCACATCATAAACATTTGTCGCTTTATAGCTCGAAACTAATGTAAGCTCGTGCAGGATATGCTCCTCTGTTTCGATTATAAAACTGGCCTGCAGTGGAACATTTACACATTCTTCGCATTTACCACTGAACACAAAGTGAAATCTCTTTTGGTCATTTTTCTTGGGGCATCTTATCTGCTCCATCTCTGAGCAGAGGCGGTTTCCTTACGACAGTCTGCTTGACTATTGTCCGGAATTATCGACGGGAGCAATATCTGGAGGTTTACTTTGTCACGAGCCAGGCTATTATCGAAGGCCCGTAAAGATGGGTGGGTACAGTGAACCGCTTGCAACATCTCTTGGCATCGGCTCCGCTGCATTCCAGTTTTCATCCTGTTGGACCATACTTATGTACTTCACCGGCGGTGAACGGGCGTGTGATGTTACTTCCAAAGATTTCAAAATTTTAGATAAAGTTCTGTTTGAGATTATTTTAATTACTTAGTACGAATCACAAGCATCCCAAATTCAAATTCAAAATATACATACACAGGCGATAATTGTTCAGTAATTTCTAAAACTAAATTCGCGTTTCTTTATCATTGTAGCGGAACAAAGGAGACAAGGAGCTATTATTTTTCATTTGATGTGTGCCATTTATTGTTTCACACTGCTCGCTGTTGTATGCAACGATTATTTCCTGCCGGCAATCGAATGCATCTGCATTGACTTACACATCCCGAAGGATGTAGCGGCGGCAACTTTCATGGCTACAGCTACCACAATGCCTGAGTTCTTCACCAACACCATCAGTACGTTGATAACCAATTCGGAGATGGGTGTTGGCAATATCATTGGATCTCTTATGTTCAACACTCTTGGGGTGGCGGCTGTTTCAGGACTTGCGATTTCACAGGTGGGTACAAACTTACTGAAGCCATTGGCCTGACTCTAAATAACAAATACGAAAATAATTTCTTTTTTCTTGCAGTCAATTCAGCTTGACTGGTGGCCAGTATGTCGTGATTGTGTTATTTATTCGCTGCACACTTGTGTCCTTCTGATCTTGGCTTGGGGTGGAGTGATTACTTTCTACGAAACTCTTGTTCTCGTGATTTTATGTGTATTGTATTATTGTACCATTGTCATCACCAACTACAAATTAAAGGGGAAATTAAGAGTTTTCGTCGAGGATCATTTGAACTGCTGTTCCTCTACTCGTTATGGTAAACACGATAGGAATGATTTACAAGAAATAGCAATATCAGAGATGTCTTTCCATTACAGACCTAACTTTGCCCGTGGATCACAGTGCCAAAGGAAAGTTGCCATTAGATAAAAAACACAACCACCATCACCAACATGGTGTGTTCGCTATCACCCCGACAGAGTTCACAAACTCACCACCCACATTTAAAGAGAAAGGTAAGGCCATGTTTGGATTTTTTTCTCAATTCTTTTACTAATTCGGGAGCAGACGCAGTCGAAAAGTAATTTATGTTAAGACTATAAATTCCAAGCTCAAGCTTAGGCTGAAAGATTTCAGGACTAAAGGTTGAGGTCCAATTTTTAGTGAATGAAAGTTATTTTGTTCCACTCTTGCATCATAACAATTCAAATTACATGATGGTGAATTGGGAAATTTTTCAAAGATGTTTGCTTCCACTTATAGAATATGATATGGAAAAGGCTGACATGAAGAAGCCCAAGAAGTTCTTCAGCATGCCCGAAGGAGGACTCGCTAGAAAATTGTGGTGGATCTACACTTTCCCACTCAAAGTACTTCTTGCTTGCTTTGTCCCTAATCCCAAGAGAAATCGTAAATTATATCCTGTCACCTTCATCATGTGCATTGCTTTCATCGGCGGCAACTCATATATGATTGTATGGATGTTAACAGTTATTGGTAAGGAAAACAATGACAGAGCCTATGAATGCGGGAAATTTATGTTTCATTTCGATATTTACAGGACACACATTCAATATTCCTGATATTGTGATGGGTCTTACTTTCCTGTCAGCAGGATCAGCTATGCCAGAAGCTTTATCGAGCGTAATTACGGTGCGAAAAGGTAAAACAACGTTAAATTGATACTAAATTGAAATTGTTCTCATCAACAACTCTCTCCAGGTGAAAGTGGTGTTGGCGTATCAAATGCGTTGGGTGCAAACTCACTAGCCATCATCTTATCGTTGGGCGTTCCATGGTTCATTCACAACGTGATCAACTATGGCACTCCTGGAGAGGATGTCATCCATATTAGCTCCTATGGAATCGAGTACACATTAGGAATCCTTCTACTCTCTACTCTTTGCCTCTTCGTGGTACTAAGCTTTTACGGCTTCCGGCTGAGACGAAGAGTTGGTGCGATTCTGCTTGTATTGTGGCTGGTCCTGATCACTGTTCAGGTCCTAATTGAAATGAACATATTCTGGCCCTGGGTGTCGGATTGCTAGTTGCACCGAAAAACAAACACGTCATCCAATTGATTCTTTTGAATTTGTTTGAACTTCCCGCAAGGAGCGAAATGGAGTGCCAACAAAAGAATGTGATATAAGCATCATGGACATATTTTTGTACTTATTCGACTTTGTTATTATTAATATTATTATTATGATTATGATTAAGAGTTGTATATTTATTGTTGACTTCATCCAGTGTCGATACCATCATTAAACATATTGCTTTGTTATCCGATGTCAATACTCGATAGAAACCATGCTTTAGTGTAGTATTATCGTATATCTTGCCAATGTTGTCAGTTAGTCGATTTGAAAGTAAATAAGGTTGAATTGTTATCATGAATAAGTTCGTGGTGGTTACTTTTAACAATAATTGTTAATTGTTTTTATGACTTTTTGCTAGAAGCTAAGTTTTTTGATTAATAAAACAATATTTAAGATAATAAGTCCTTTTACTTTGCAGATTCTATGGAATAGAACGACCGAAGGATACTTATTTTGAAGCTTCAAGAATAAGAAAAACTTGAGAAAAGCGCAACATAATAATTTCGAGATTATTATGTTGCGCTTGCCGAAAGTGAAATTTAATCTCGAATCTGTTCACTACTTTGACTCGCATTACTTACCGATTGACTCCGCCGAGTCCAATCTACTCTTCCTTTCACGTTTCAATGCGACCGATTATCGTTGTCCACTAATGTCATAAGCACAAACTTGTGATTTTCTCATAGACGTTCTTCCTCAATTGTCTCACACATATGATTCGTAAGGACTGACTGACCTTGCTCTGTCGATCGACGTCGTCGTCGATACGCTACAGCCCCTCTCGGACTTCGGTCTTCCTTATGTGATGATGTCAACAATTTCAGTACAATAGCCGCGTCCAATCAGTTAAATAATAAATGAGAAAGTCGTCTCGATATCGCATGTCCTGCGCGATATCTCGATATCTGAGACTCAAACGGGGTTAGCTTGCAGAGTCTTTGCAACTTATTCTATTAGGGCATGTTTTAAGGTAACATTTCGCTCCTTCATCATGCGACATTTTGCTTGAAAGGACTTGCAGGTGAACCCGCTAGTTTGTTAATTGTTATAACATATCATCTCCTTTTGTAATGATAGAATTGCACCGTGCATATTAACGCGACAAGGCCGTGAAAAGCGGTTTTCCACACAAAATGTCCTACAGAAGATAATGTATTATTAGAATTATATTGTAATAGA
The DNA here is from genome assembly GCA_954870665.1 of Stratiomys singularior. Lineage (NCBI taxonomy): Eukaryota > Metazoa > Arthropoda > Insecta > Diptera > Stratiomyidae > Stratiomys > Stratiomys singularior. Next base: position 1,251,272 of record OX940881.1, on the reverse strand, counting down.
AGCAGTACTGCGTGTTGCCATGTTACTGATTTAATCACTCTCTCCTAGTTTCAATTTAGGAGAGAAATTAATATCTATCATTTTCCAGTCTCCCCCGATTCCCAATACCTTCTTTGACTGTGTCATAAAATGATTAATTGGCACACGCAACCGACTAATAAAGGCCAAATATAATAAAGGATCCACTTGAATTCAACTCAACAGAAAAGCCCGTAATGTACTTTCGGTATCATTAAGTCTTCATTTTGCTTTCAATGAACTATCCAGCAAATACCATTCTGTGCACTTGCTCCAGGTTAATTAGATAACATGCTGGCAATAGATCCTCATCCGCAACAGCATTAGCCTCTGACTCTTAAGCTACAAATCCCTATTTGTTTTCAACGCCCATCGTATTTACTCTTGGCATCTTTCACCAGATACTCCGATCCCATTGACCGACCTCAAGTTGCTGGACTCGTTTCTTTTTTCTTTCTTCCTTGGAAGAGTTCGCTCCGTGTAGATATTTGCAAGGATTGTACAACTCAACGTAATACAATATTCGTGCTATACATTCGTGAAGGACTACGAACTGGAACAGCTAATTATGTCTTCCATTTCGTTCTGCATGTTGCTTATCATTTCGAGTTGTGTTCGAAGCAAGGAAGGTGTGTCATCTGACGTACTCTTACGAAGCATCCTTCCTCGATAGCAACGCGAGCATTCGATGTGAATGTCGAAAATTTAATTTAATCTCTTGTTGAAGTCCTTAAATTACAGCCAGCTGATATGAGCCCCAGAGTTATGTGCTTCCGCGAGAGGGTACAAATCATGCAAAGTTTTACAAATCGCTGCGCATTACAATGAATAACGATTGCGATAAAGCAAACAAAATGGTCCATATTTCAGAGTAATATATGAGAAAGATGAAAAGAAGTTGAAGACGCTAAGAATGTCGGAATGTACGAAGGATTGAAATCATGCATTCTTTCGAGTTCATTGAAACGTTGGTATTTCGCTAACAAGGTGCAAAGCCCTGAAAAATTAGCAATAAAAAGCAGCTTGAATGTTTGATGGTTAGAGCTTGGGGTGGGTCAAAAGGATGTCAAAACATGCAGGCGATAGAATCGATAGATTTGAAGACAGCAGTTCGAACTCATTCAGAATAGCTATTGTCCGCGATTAATAACAAATTTTTCTTCTCCCTTGGCACAAGAATTTGAAAGTGTGGTCTTTTGAACAGAAGCAAAATAAATTCTGCTGATAGCGTACATCTTTGTGATATTAATTGGTTTCCATTTCTAGAGTTGCAAAGCATACATCAAAGAGTTTGCAATGAGATCGGAAAATGGGATTGGTCTCCTGAAAATGACTTTGGCTTACTCGCTTTGAATACCTATTCACAAATACTTTGCAGGGAAAAACCGTATTTTATTTGAACGACTTTATTTGGTCGACTTTATTACTTTGTCCTTTTTCTCAATGGATTCTATTGATCTCGGGAATGATTGTGGAAATGCTTTGCTATGAAGGAATTGTATCATATTTCCAAGAATCTTCGCGACTTTTGAACTTTTTGTCGTTGGTTACAATTTGTCAAGGAGGTGATTTCGATTTTTAAGGGTTTCTTATTGCCCGAAGATTTCAGTTTCAGCTGAAGTTCTTATCGACTCCTCATCTCTCTTCAATCGGCTTTGCAGTTTTTCCATTTCAAATTTACATATTTTGTGAGAAACAATTACTCAAATCAAGATAATATTCACAAGGAATACATTGCATTTGGTTTAAATCCACCCAAAATGTGTTGGAGTGAAGGAACAAAGTTGTCTTTGGGACTTAAAATATTTAAAAAACGAATTTTATACCACCAACAAGGAAAATTTAGACACTGTATTCATTTGTTGACAAAAATAGACTTTTGAAACAATACTACAGACTAATTTTTTTTGCAGAAATGCCACTCGGGGGACTATTATTAAGAAGACAGTATATCTGGAAAACAATATTGGATAAAGATACAAGAGGTACAAGAGTCAACGAATGAGCTTAGCACTCATCATCGCTCACTGAGTCTTTGAATCGCTCATGCTGGTCGATGTAGTGGTTGGTTTTTGTTTATCCTCGACGATAATTTATTCAGAATTACAAAACAGACCTTTTCCCAAAAGTCAGCTTGGTTAGTATGTATTCTATTGCTGAACGGGAGGCAACATATTCAAAAACTTCTCCAGATTACAACCCCTCGACGTTATCTTCAATGCAAGAACTTTATCCTTTATTCATTCACACTGAAGGAAATTTTTGGCGAGGATAGCAATAATCTTTCTTTAAGATAGGATATACCATATTGACCGCTAAGCGACCGTTTATCGTTCGGTGATTTGGAAGTCTCAGTGGGAGATCATGATGACCGTCATAAGGTTTGCTTTCAACGTCGGCTAATTACTCGCACACATTTCTTAACACATAAACACAACAGTCAAACCGTTTCTACGAGTACGATGAAACTAGGTTCATCGATTTAAAAACTTACAATACAATACAATACATTTATTGATGCCTTACAGTGTTAATACATGTCATTCTTAATCAATTCAACGCTCTGGACACTGTTTTGTTTTTTTAAGCGACTATGCTAGTTAGGTCTACTTTTTCTTATCTATCGCATTTAGCTGTTAAAAAGTTTCTGTAATTATTCATATGCGCTTGCATCACGTGCTGTAGAAAAAATAAATTTATTTGATAAGGAGGAAAGAAAAATAACTCAATTTGACGAGTGAGAAGTTGGAATCACGCAAAAAGCAACACTTGCTTTGCACTGAAAGCTTGCTTTGGCAGTTCTGTGCTACCATTGTGGATTATCGAAAGAAATCTGATGAGTTTGAGGCAGATTTCATAATCTATTGTAAACATTGTTCATTGATTTGTTAGGAAAGAGAGAGTTTTGACAGTACTAAAATCCCTCTGGATAATTTGATTTCTCAACGTTGCGAGACAAGGTAAAACATTTAAACTCATTGGTTGCGCGTTGCAAGATAGTTCTTTTGGACAGTTCTGTCTGTCGCGTTTTTTTAAAGAAATTTTTGTATACCTACAGGAGGACCTGTACGTGCACGGCAGTCCTCTTGAAATCACAGGCAATCAAACAAGTGTTTTCTAAAAGATTTTAATTTTAAGATCAACCCTGACTGTGGCTAAGAATTCCCAATAGATAAATTCTCCAAAATGTCCCAAATGGACTAATAAATAAGGTTCACATGCTATACAAAACATTCGAAATCTACTTGAACTAACATGTTTACCCAAGCAAGATCCTTGCACACTCACAAATGCAAATTGTCATTTTCATCGCGTCAAATTGCGATGAAAATTTGATAATGTGATATGAATCCGCTGGGCATAATACTCAGGGTGAAAATTTGTTTGTCCCAACATACAATGCCACGGCATATTTGCACTGAAATCTTTTTATTTATCTACAAAATTTATCGCATTCTGCTCTGTCGACAATCCAGCTATGTAGCTTCACTCTCCATTGAATGAAATGCTATTACTCTGTCGCTTTGCCAGGATACGGAAGAATAACGACGGGAAGAATAATTGAACTTGCATTGAGCTCACTCGAGGCAAACATGGTGGTTAAAGGAAATTCTAAAGGACAACCAAACTCATCCTTGTTGTGGATGATTTAAACGCCACTTGGGTAATTTAAGACGGAGGCAGGCAATTTAAATATTATCGCTGGCTGCCGTTGTTGGTCGCTTAACAAAATTTAATTATGGGAGTGTGTATCTGCAAAATGAGACCGAAATGGGAAGTTTATTGTGAAAAATAAACAAACATCGAATTAAAATCTGTCCTGGTTTCATATTTGAAATGTTGATGATGTATATGTTGTTACTTGGACAATAAGCACGAAAACAGATTGAATGTTCATTTAAACAGGATATATGTTATGTGCTAAACTTATTTAGTTTTTAACCAATGATTTCCAAAAATGTTTCAACGTTCCGTTTTCGTTTGTAACTTGTTAGCATGAATGGGCAATTGATTGACCACTGGAAAATATTTGATTGTATGTTGAATACTCGCAAAAATTCATGTGAAAAATTACATCACTGATGACAGTCCTAGTGCTCCCGTACTCGAGACGTCGAGACTCTATAGCCCATCACGGATCTTGGCGTTCAGGATGCCTTATCTTCAACCATTTCCATGGTTTGGTTACGTCTTCCGATTTAAAATTGCAAAAATCACATTGTTTTCGCCCATTGAATCTGCCTGTTCTTTTCGAGGTTTGTCTATTGGCCTTCGCCTTCTCACATCCTGTTTTTGTATGTGACAGACATATGTACCCTGTGTCCTGGTGTTTTCGCAGCTTTATTATTTTCGAGACTTCTGACTTTTTGAATATTTCGTACAACTCATAGTTATATCTGGTTCGCCATTCGCCATCATTTTCTTCAAAGCGTCCTCTTTCAGAAGCATTCAATATTCATTTCTTCATGCTTGTGCAAGGTACTGGACATGTTGTGTCAGGTGCTGCGTGTCTCGGTATAAGTTTACAAAAGTTGATACAAAATCCACTCTAAATTTGAGCGTTGATCAAAGATCTTCCTTTCCATTCACAGATGAAGTACAGGCACACAAGTCTGCACATTTTATACTTCTGTCAAACGGTAACACTACTGCAAACGTTCAGACCCGCCCATTTGAATAAAAACATTGGTATTTCTGTCGGAAAAGAGTGGAATCTTGGTAGAAAATGGAAAAACTCCGTCAGCAATAAAACATATCTTCGTTTTGTATGTCGTCATCACAAATAATTTAACTCCTTTGCCGATGCAATTCACATGTAGGAAGTAGTTGGCTGTCTGCACTCTCATCTCTGTTCTTTATGAGGTATCTCGACTCGATTTTTATACGAAATTATTTGCATGGAAGTGAATTTAAGGGAATCAATAATTTTTTTAGGAATACAGGATAAAGAAACTTTTTCACTTCATTTGCCCAAGGCGACTTGTAATATTTATTTATATGAATGGCTTCTATGCCCAGTACACGAATTCTACTCAATTTCATTGTATAAATAAATTTCTGGACGGAAAGGAGCTACCGGTGATGAAATAGCTTCCGCGATTCTGCAATTTTACATTTCAAAAATTCAAGAACAAAGCTCGTAAATTATTGAAAATATTCGCGTTGGGATGTTTTCCAAGTCGTCTAAACTTGTCTAAAGACTATCCCAAACGATGCTGATTTTAATGCGATTTAATTCTATAATTTTTCTCGCCAATTCGCGCCGAACAATTATCTCAATTGCATCGTTATCATGTTGTACGCTTTCCATCACCTCCATCATGGCAAGTACCAACTGCTTTTGCTTCATTTACACCCCGACCACGTGCAAACACAGTCGTCCCTGGGGGAGCCAAAGTCGAAGGAATAAGAGAGAAAATCATTCAATTCCTCAAGCGATAATGATGCGGCCTCCCATCAATCCAAAAATAATTCGACTGAAGTAAACAAAATCTGAGTTTGGTTTCTTTTCGGGTTCGGTTGTTGATTGGAATTCCGTTTGTGAAAAATTGATTTCTTCACATTCACACGATGCTCGGGCATTCTCGGAATACACCATCTAAATGCCAACATTGCAGGATTACGTTTCTACTCATAAGTAGCTGTGTACATATCATGTACATGTCTCCCATCAGAACACAAACAACGGTAAGAATGTTAGAAGTCTCTGAAAAAAGGACGTATGATGTCGAAATTGACGATATTTATTTTTGAAGCACGTTCTCCCAAGCCGCCGACGTATTGATACAGTGTATTGATTTTAGGAGAATCGTATTGGGGAGGCTTTATTTCAACCACTCAATGGCGACTTTGGCTTCCAGCTGGGTGGGGGTGAAATAACGATAATACCACCAAATGTTAACAAGAATATTGGTAATTATATCACGACTCGAAAAAATGCACTACTAAGTTAAGCAAAGCAGAAAGCATTAGTTTTATGGATATTGTACCACGCAATGTGGAGCAAAATAACATTTATCCTGGTAATATAATTAAAAAATTGTTACTGAATTACAGCCTAGTTTTCCTTGGGATAGAAGTGTAAATTCTGTGTGTAATTACTCGTTTTTGAAATTGTATTAGGTGTTATTTAATAAAAAAATCTGCGATTCCAGAATATCTCCTAGCGAAAAAATCTCCTAGTAACTTTCATCTCAGAAAAGAATAGAATATGGAATATGAATATGGCGCAAATGACGCCTGCTAAATCTTTCGCGCATGGGAAAATGGCCCAGGCTTCACTTGGACTGCTTTGGAGAATCGCTGAGCTGTCTCAACTGATACAGTCAACTTCGAAAGACATCTTTCAACTCTTTCCGGACAAAATAAAGGAGTGCAATTCCTCAATAATTCCTCTCGCTTCCATCTGTCCTTGTTGAAAAAGCCTCTCTAACCCCAAAACACTATATGGCGAGACTCACTTCAAATAATACGACAAACTGTTGCGGGCGAGGCGTCTAATTTGCCAGCAGTTGTGTTCATTCGATAGTTCAGTGGCTTGAGGCTACCGGGAGTACAAAACTCCCTCAAAACATAAATTTAAATTTCGAAATTTGTTATTAGATAATAAATATGTGCTGCCATGATAAATTTTAAACGGTTTGTCTTTACATTTCGACTTCTTCAGCTTTCTAACTCTTATTTAAAACTCTACTTTATCATAAATAAAATCCTCTCCATTAAATAGATTCCCATCAATCCCCATCTCCAAATCTAGGAAATTCCTGAAAGTTTCATAATTAATTCATCATTGTTCAACAAGCTTTTCCATTTGCATGTTTGCTATCATGTTTCTAAGATGATTTACAGCAAAATTTCTGGATCTACGGCTTCAAAGCGTAGTTTTATCTAAATTTAAATGATATATTGCTTCAAAATATAAGTCATCTAAACAATTAATCCACAATAATCACTCAAAGTAAAAGTCTTGAAATTTTCATGAAAATATGTTATATTTTATATTTTCCATCACTTTGTTGTCTACCGATGGACGAGCTGAGCGCAAAAACACCCCAACGAACATTCTAGAGAAATTATCTAATAAATTCCCGGTTTGCACTAATAAATATTTCTCCAAATCTAAAAGCACGCATAAAATTGATTGAGTTGTGATTTGAGGCTGAGTCATTTATTTAGGAAAGTAAATACATTACAGCTCGATGAATGTCAAAGGACATCACTGAATTGATGGATTTAAGTTTAAATCCGAGCACCTTCCAATCCAATCGTAAGGAATTAAACCGAAACTCAATTTTCATTCAACCGACGGTAGACAATAGTTCGATTTCAAAAGCAAGTCAAAGCAACTTAAACATAAATTGTATACATCCCCTATAAGTTCCCCTTTAAGTTTCCTGTGTTAATGAGGCTCAAATACACACTGCAACGAGCTCACTATTAAACTTTTCTCGTGACTTGAGGGATGTTCCCTTACTGTCCCTTCTATTCTCTCCCACGCCCAGCACCCTGTAGCAAATTACATATAATCTGTACATAATAACAGATTGTGCAGATCGAGGCCTTCATTTTGACACCTGGTTCGAGGAACCCGGACAAGTTTGAGATTTTTGGAGCTTTTTCGACAAGGCTACCTTGCGGTGCATTCGGAGGAGAAAATTCTAAAATCTTATTTTCGCTTTTCCGCACGTGTATGTCACTCTCCATTCTTTTGGGACTATTATGAGTGCAATACGCACTGCAACGAGCTCCATTTTAAGCTGTTTTTGCGACGTGAGGGTGGTTCCTTGACTGTTTCTTCTATCCTCTGCCGCGAGCAGCACTCTGTCAAGGTTATGTAGTTTACCACATATCCGTGGCTACTACATATTGTACATCTTATGTAGAATCCCCAGCAGGAATACGCACTAATCAGTGATTAATGGGACTAAGTTAGAGCTGGTTCTTTGAACTTGTACCTTCATCCACATCACTATCTTTCTACTGCAAAGCCAACACGCCCATAATAAAATAGGGAGGAAAACATGTTCCAAAGGAAAAGCAGTCTACCTGCCGTATATTGCATAAAAATTATTAAAAATTCAAATCTTGGAGACCGTAGCCGTAGTTCCTCCAGCTTCTCTAGCTAAAATTCCTGATTCGTTGAATTTACACACGGGTAGTATCGTTTAATGCATAATAATCCCGTTTAACATGTCCATTTTCTAGAATTCATAAGCGCACATTTACATGTATTGCGAAACATTCGCTTCCTTTTTTACCGTTTGCAGAATTTCTTCTCAGCAAGAAGAAGCAATTTTCAAGCGCATTCCAAACTAGAATGCACTGGGGTGAAATTATTCCTAGAAGAATTAACCGACTGCATGCAACTAATCTGCCATCGTTTGGTCCTTTGAATTTGTTTTGGGTACTCCCCCAGTATCTTAGGGTGAATCAGATGCATTTAAACGACGCACAGAGAAAGAGTTTCCTGAACTTCAACATTTCGTATCGTCCTCGTCTTTAAGAACAACAAGTCAGCAGACAGAAAATTGAATAAGGGAACTACCAACATTCAATGCAAGCCCTCGGAACCACTAGCCATAACCTGCACATCCAACTCACAGAATAAAGTGAAAAACTGCCCCCTGTCGATTAAAGTTTCGTAAACTTCCATTGCTTTCAATGAATTCCACTTTGTAGTTTTTTTTTTTGCTTTCGCTTCGCCAGATCTGTTTCTGAAATATTTATTACGCTTAAGCTCCCGTAGTACATTATTATTAATCGAAGAGGATTGGTTGTACCAAGCATAATCACATGTTGTGTTGTCTTGCATCCCACACAAGCTAACCCCAAATGGATTTCCACTTGAACGAATTGAATGTTTTTACAAACATTCCTGGCAAATGGAAGGCTCATCTGCAAGTATCATTTACCTACAAATACAACATCGTCCTCCTATATAGCGATTGGAATGATTCGGCAGTTGCTATTCAGTTTGAAGACGTTCCACTATTCCGATATCTAAGCAATCTGGATGCACTGAATTATGAATGGAAGTGTGCAGCCGAGCCACTCCAACCACCTTAGCCACCTGACGTCACAGTTGCTCCTTGAAGCTTTTCAACGGCCCATAACCAGATGTGCAGCATCTCCATATCGCTGGAACATGATGTAGATACGTTGTTTCAGATTTCAATTTTCCATGTCAAAAGCTTTTTGCGGAAAATTTTCTTGCACGCTTTCCAACAAGTGGATGAAGCGTGGTACTCGCAGTACAACCGCACGAAGTGTGACGAAAAGTCGGTCATCGGGATCCTGGATGTGATGACTATATGGGGACGGCGATTGAAAGGAAACTGATCACGGTCTTCGAGAAATTTTTACATCTCATAATATACTAGTGAATGAGCAAGAAAATCCCTTCGGGTGAGTCAAGTGTGATCAGGACGTATATACCCCCTAAAAAGTCCCTAATTTCCGAGTGGTTTCGAAAAATTGAATAAACGAGAAGTCGATTTGGTTTCCGGTGTTGGGTTTTGTGGCAACCAAACTATGAACTAGAAAAAGTTTGTCTGTTTAGTTTGTGATGAAGGAAATGAATGCTTTAAACTTGTTTCCGGTAAGTGAAAATAAAACCATGTTATAGTCATTGTAACCATGTAAAGTTTGCTGTGAGGAAAAGGACTTCACTTTTCGTTACGAAATTTATAAAATGCTTGGGCTTTTTACGTCCGCCAAAAGTATAAAAATATTCATTAGCTGAAAGTGTCCTGCAACGAAACGTTATTAAAGATTTTATGCCAATCAATTTTCTTTCGTGATAAAAAAGTTGTTCGCAGGAGGAAAAATTCTGTTTATGTGTGGAAAGTTGAATGTTTGTGCAAGTTTGAAACTTTGTGCGTGCAGTGCATAGATAATGGTAAGCGCCCAAAACCTTATTTAACACCGAAACACTTGCATTTGTTGAGACCCGCAGGATTGTGAACTAACAGAGACGTAAAATGGCTTTGATTGATATTCGAGTGAAGTCATATTTCTCTATTTAATCTAACTACACAGATTCCATCTCAAGTTTGTTGTGTTTATCAATGAAATTTCGCAAATTCCAAAATGGATTCCATCACGAGGTTAGTTTCCTTAGACATTGAAAAAGGCGAAGCCTTCCAGTTTCGAAAACTTGATAGACGAATACACAACGGTCTTTGTAATAGGAGATCTACAGGACACCAACAGACACCACAATGATGGTTCCTAACATTTCACATCGTTTTTATCAGCACAACTTCGCATCCTACAATCAGAAGATTCACCAGATATTAACAGTCCACATGTCCCAAGCAAAAAGACAACAGGATAAAGAGAAATTTTAAAGACCATGAGAAAGAATGGATACCGCAATTAAGCAAGCAAGAGAGAACCCTATGTGTCACTACCACTATAACAAAAATTATTGACCTATAGGACAAATTAAGAAATCAGTGAGAGAGTACCACGCAGTTGTAACCATATATTCCGTTGAAAGCCAATTTCAAAAGGGTGGGCTGAAAATAATGCTGAGCCATAGATGAAACCAACTCAGGATTGTACTAGTGTCAAACAACGGCCCAATGCCAGTAACTGCTAAATCTGGAAGACACAAAACCACTTGCCCCCATCGTAAAAAGATGTATATGAGATAAACAGGGAACAGTCATAGACACATGCCTAACAACATCGTCGTCCTATATCCGGGCTTGGCTTTCAGGATGCCTCCCCGCCATCTTTCTCGATGCGTTTAGTCACACTTTCCAATTTCGGAATCCAAGCAGCTTTATACTGTCTACGTTCATTTAATCACGACCACCGCTTGTTATATTTTCGTACTGATCTCGGTCTTTCAGTCCTGTCGTCAAATATCTTTAGTAACAGATAGGTAACCTAACCATTGCAAGTGACGTGCTCAATCAAGTTTAGGCAGCTTTATTTGATTGGAAACATCTGATACGCCAAGCGATGATTCTCTCTGTACGAATGAATTTAAAATTTTCTCGGCCACTTGTGTAAGGGTCCATTTCCTCGTCCATGGCGTAACATTAACCTGTGTTAAAGACTTGTTTACGCGGCACTTCGTTGAGTATGCAACTGGGCTTTAAAGTTAGAAGCTCCAAATAAAATAACTTATTAATCAACTGGGTATTGTATTATTCGAGAGTTTCTTGCCTGGGTCTTATATTTTCAGTTTGTGTAAATTTTAAGTTCGACTGGCTGCTGTACGGCTAGGAGAAGGGCCTTGGAACCAAGAGCCTGACAGTTCGCTCCAGCAGTTTCACTTCGTTCTTTTCCAGGTGCTTTCATCCGTTCGGACATATTTTCGCTGGGTTGCTGAGCTTAGCTCATAACCTGGGTTGCGAACCACAAATCCATAACCTTCCTTTGTTTCCAAAGTTGCTTCAAAAAGAATATCAGCAAAATCAATATGATGATAGACTCCGAAGTTAACTGTTACCGACCCGAACTTACGATCACTCGCCCTACTATTTGAACTCCCAACCAAATTAACGTTACAACGCCTTATACGCAAAGCAAGGACCAACAGCATGAAGTGTGAATACTGTGCCCACTAAATTATCTGGATTATTAATTAAGTATAATTTTATTCATTTTCATGGAGGAATGTTTTGCTAAAAACTATATCCTGGCTGAAAAACAAAATGAACGACAGCCAATAGTTGCATTGTCTCTGATCTTTCTCTCTCTCTCTGAGAGAATGTTTTGAAGATGATATTTTAAGAAAATGTTGAAGATGATATTTTATAGTTTTCGTTTGCAAGGAGTTGAAAATTGATAAAGCCAATAGATCGAGATATTGTGAACATGAGCAGTGAGATGATAATTTTTATCACGGTGAAAATAGTTGAAGACATTCAGTTAAATAATTGAATAAATATTTACAAATGGGTTCGAATGAAATTCGGCGTCAACTGACAATCGACTTCCCAGTAAATTGTCTAAACATTAAAATTTAGCACATTGAAAATACATTTAACGACCTGAACATCAAAATGGAGTCACTTCAAATGATTACCACATTCTATGTAAGTTGTTTATAGTAATAATGTGTAACACATGTTATAACAGGGTGCTTGCTATGCCATTTTAACTTTTTGAACTTATGAATTTTAGATGAAAATGTGTCCATCCCGTAGAAAGAACAGAGTCCCTTTGTCTGCCGTCTCGTATATCTCGTTTTACGATTCCATCCTTACAAAGAGACAGACTTGAAAACAAGTGCACTAGCTATTATCCATCAATTGGCAACAAAGTTTGCGCAGTGGACATGCAACTTATGCTGATGTTCACCATTTATTCAGGGATTCTGTAACAACTCTTTTCGTTATTAATTTTCAGCTGTAAAATGGATGAATAATTGAAAGCTGAAATAAGCTGAATTAACGATTGAATTGAAGTTTTCTGTGAGCATGTAAATTTTTATACGGTGGTTTGTCTGTTTCACACCGGAGTCCGTATGAGTAATTCGCTTCAGCTATTATGATATAAGTTAGTTGTAAATTTTTGAATCCATGATTTTCGAGTTCTGTTTTACATTCTTTCCATGATCCGAGAGAAATTTAGTAAATATCATTTGACCGGTGTACGCACCATCTAGTGCTCAGACGCACCATCTAGTTCTCAAACTCATTTTCAATATTTACGAAAGGATCATAAAAGGTTTTGGGCGCCCGAAACGGGTCATGCAGAATAATTAAATTAAAATTAAATTAATTTAAATTAAAATTAAAAAAAAGACTATTATATTGATGTGTGGTCCAGTTTTTCACCTAAGAACTCATTCCAACTTTTCTACAACGATGGATAGCATGTAACAAACAAATTTTGTCACTTTGCACGAATTTATCAAGGAATAAAGTCTTCAGAAAGAATGGTGATAGATTGTATCAGGCTTGAATCTTACTCGATTTTGTGAACCTTTCTTGGCTGCTTGTGTTCTGGTATGCTATCATCCCTGCTTGTTCCTCATCAGTCATTTCAAATAAAAACAGATATCAGATGAAAGTAACAATCGATGCATTTACTATGTTCCATTGATTTGTAATTTCTTTCCTCGCATTAAATAAGTAACATAAAAATTCTTTAATTGAGAAGTGAAAATATTATGTTGCCCACATCTGACACCAGACAGGCAGCGACAGATATACGTTCCATTAACCACGCCTACGATACTTCTCCAGAATCCTCTGTTCATTATATTTTCAACAGAAGCTTTCAAATCGGCTCAAATTACATTTCGATTTTATGATTAACTTTCATTCAATGTTAGCAGGTTCATCCTGCAAAAGTTGACAAGCCATCATCACACGTAAAGAATTCACCCTATTTGTTTCTAGACGTACTCAAACTTCCATAATTCTCTTTTATCCGAATCAATTACGCTTCTTACTAAGATGAACGAGAGAAGGGGAAAAGCATCTTTTCACCTAAAGGACAAGTTCAAGATTCATCTGCTAATCAACTCCACATACGCACACACACTCGGCTCGCTTACCTGCACGGCAAGCGTCAATTTTGGAATGTTTAACGCCCAGTCAGTCAATCATCATGCATAAATGTTTGGCAAGTATACAACCCCGAAATGGTCGTACCACAAGGATTTCGGGATTAGTAAATTAATTCACCACGTGTGAGATAGTGAAAGTTTCTCGTTTTGTCGTTTGATCGGTTCGATTTGAAACTAATTAGAAATGGATGAAGGTATTCCATTTCGGAAAGTGATTTTGAATAATTCAACGTTAAGGTTGGACGGACTGCAATTGTTGGCTGTTCCTTTTCATTAAATTTATGACGTCAGGCAAACTTCAGCTGAATCACAACACTGGCCGCTGTGCATAATTTAGTGTGATATGCATAATTGAAATCATCAGGACAGGAATCTTGAATCTCGACTATCTACTGCTGGCACAATGAGTGACAGGTTTTGTTAAGTCCATCAGATAGCCATCAGAATTTGAATAACAAACGTTTAATATCGCTAGGAGAATGGCTTCTGCAATATTTATTGTTGTTGAGAATTTTTAATGAAATTCCTTGATTCCTTCATATGGCCAAAGAATAGACTTCTAGGTAGGAAGAAAAGATTTAATTCTGAGTCACTTAAGAGAACGCCTCATCCTTCTAAACGTGGATACCTCCACTTTGTAACTTAGAGCAACTCCAAAAAAAGGCGATTGAGTCGATTTGCACAAGTTTGCCGCGTTATCATCAACTTTAGCTCCAAGCAATGCCAGGATTTGTCATTATTTTCTGTGACTTCCCCTCTGTGACCTCCGGATATCTCATGATTTTTGAAAGAAGCTTCACAGTATATTGAAAGACTGCCGTTGTAATTCATCCTACCTCACTGCTTATCACTCAGTTTTCTGTAGTTTCTTGTACTTTTGCCACATGCGTTGTACTCGTTCTTCGATCAATTGAAAACGTTTGCTTACTGGCAACAGTTAGGGAGACAAACGAAAACATTCAAAAGAAAATTTTCTATTAACTCCTGCGATCCTTTCTGTCACACTTGGTAATCAATTATTTATATAGTATGTGAGTATTCATTTGGCAATTTGCCTCGTTCTTTATTATCATATCTCACTACAACTGACCATTCACATTCTGCTCTTCGTCGGCATGCAAGGATATCAAATATCATTCGAGATATCTAACCGAGTCCCTGCGAAAAGAATAAATTTTTATCGTTTCGCTCAAACAAATGATATGGTCCACAAAAACATAATCTTGATATTGATATGGAAAAACTCTTGTCATAATCCCTGACACTTTCCAATCCAGCCAAATCATCGCATGTCCTGGGATTGGTCGCGAGGATATCGACTACAAAATTGCCGATTATCGACGCTTGAGTGAGTTTAGTCGGCTATCAGCGATCAAATGTTGCATGAAGCGAAATCAATAAATCATTTGGAGCACTTAGGGTTAGTTGTACGCTTAATGACGGAAGTAAATGCTGACAGGACCTTTTTTTGTACGACGTCGAGTCATGATTTGGCTAGAAAATCATGTTCGAATTTATTTATTTATTCAACTGTTTGTCCTGAAAATACCATTGAAATGAGCGAGGACACAAGTTCTATATGCGTACTTTTTTTAAAATGCACAGTCACCCATAATTTTTCAATGGGTGCTGGTAGATTAAGGTTTATACGTTGGTTTTGACGACCATTGGGTTCGCCACAAAGAATATTTACGTTGTCTGGCTGTGAATGGAAATAAGACGAAAAAGTTGTTCTAGAAAAGCGATTTCCCTCCTTTTGCGTCACGACATACACGAATCTATTGATTAGGGGAACACCATTACATTTGATTGTTGGTGAACTCGAGAATAACACTGCAGTTTCCATAAAAGTGAACTTGGTCCTGATATCAAGTCATCTTTATCGTCGATAAACAATAGAATGTGCGGGGTGAAGGACTTTGTATCAACATAGCGTTTGTGATAAGTGCTTGTATTTTAATTTAAGATTCTTTAAAGGAAAAGCAGTGAAACTTATTTGAAGCTTGTCGCCAAAGTTTAATAAGTAAACGGGAAAAACAGTATAATTAAGAATAAACAAAAAATATTTAGTTTCTCTTTCAGAATTTCAAATAAAAAATCTTTTTCGTTTTTTTTTTCTTACAAACCGAATAAATCGAAAAAAGTAGAAATGAATTGAAGCCTTTCTTCAGGTATAAACAAATTCATTTCTGTCAATTCTAATGGAGACTCTTTGATTTTAAAAACATTTCGTTCTACTCAGGTGGTAGGAAGATGGCTTCTTCTGCAACTCCCTTTCAACTTCAATGCTAGATCGTTCTTTCGACACAATATTCCCATGCCTCCGCAGGGCGGAAGAGACTTCTTCAGTCCTTTTTTATAAATTAAAGTATGCATTTAACAAAACGGAAAAACGCATTTAAGTTGGAAATTATTTGTTCATTTATATCCAATCAAATAATTCGCAGAATTCACAAGACTTGACTTTGGTTAAAAGTACGAAATCTCCTTCAATTTCTCAGCAGTAGTATTAATATTGTAGTGATCTAGACACGTTTCTTCCGAGCATTTGCGATGATATATTTATTCTGTTCTTTTCAAAGCTTCAACGATTTCCTTCAAATCCCAAAGTTCTCACTTTCCGCCGAGATTAAAATTGCACCCCTAGCGTGTTGTTTACCAGATTCTAATTATTGGCATTCGAGTTGAATGCAAAGAATCCGCATCCGTCCATTTCGTTCCATTCATTATCGTTGTAAATTAAAAGACGAATTAGCGTTCGACCGCAGGAGTCTCATTAACTAATCCATTGAATATCTGAAGCATGAGATATTTATTTTGGGAAAATTAAGGAAATAAATAACGAGAAATTTTAAGTTGATTTCTTTCCGTGAATTTTCAAGCAATGTGTAACTACATAAATCTGTACTTGCGTGCATTTCGTTTGCTTGAATTTGATCGGAAAATTAATATTTACATTGATTGCAGATTAAAAGTTTTCGCTTAAAACATGTTTATATGAATATTAAATGAAAAAAAAAACGTTTTAAATTTTCCTAACGTAATTCGCAAAGTTTGTTTGGATAGAATCAGAAAATATTGCACGTTTGTATTTATTGCTTCCGAAAAGCTGAGTATAGGCCATGTGAGCAGCTGGGAATCAACAGAATATGTTTTAAATTTTTTTTTATTTCCACCAAGTACTTGCAGACGTATGATTTATACACCTTCATTTCAACTTTTCATACTAAAAATAATTCTCTCAAAGAAAATTCGGATTAAAACTCTTTTCATTTTCTTAATGGAGTGCGAATATTCCTAGTAAAATTATTAAAATGCTTGAAAGCCTGTGTCGAATCTCCTGCCGTACATTTCAGATACTTCGAATGTCCATTATCCATATTTCATAAAATCCATATTTTATAATCCGGAATCATAATCAGGAGCCAAAAAAAATATTTACTCATATTAGCAAGTGGACGAAATCATAAGTCTTCAGCATTTCGCCTGAAGACCTAAACGAAGGATGCGAGATGGCATGTACGAACGACATTTTTCAATCCCCATTTTTCGCTCTTTGAAGGAGATTTTACTTTTTTTTACTTTTTTCCTAATCTTGTGGAATCTTACTTTTATTTATTGACTTCACGTCAACAGCTTCGAGCGAACTTCATTAAAATAATGAAGAAAGGGCGGAAACATTGAAAAGTCATCTGCGAAATGATGAAAGCAGGGATTATGTTTGCTTCGCTGTTCATTTAATTTCAAATTAATTCAAAAATGAAAGGAGGCGACCAAGTTTCTCCTTGGTTAGTCTTGGGATGGAATATTATACTTCGGGCTTGCGGAAAATTTCTGAACTTATTTCAACACAACATCGCTTTTCATCATTTCAATAAATCTATCGCGTATCCTTTGCGACAAAATAATTATACATTTGAAATCCCTTCATGGTTAATCCATAAGAGTGTTCGGTCATATTCATGGGCTTACTCAAATGCATTTTTAAGTAATCAATATTCAAGTCATATTCAATTATATGAAGACAGGCGAAGCAGAAATAAATGAAAAATAAACCAACATGACTCCTACTGCTTCAACTACTACAACTAGTTACACTCGTATACTTGCGCAATATGAACGGCGAGCGTTTTGAGCAGGACTTCAAATGTTTTGAGAATTGAGCAGGAAGGTTTTGACTTTCAACTAGGCAAAATTAGGTGATTGATCTTCAAAAGTAAATTCACTGAGGTTTCCTTGTTGCCAAAGTGAAAAGCAAAGTTTGAAATCAACCGCATTGATACAATACGCTAAAGTTTTGTTGCTTGTTTGAATATCTCGGATATCGAATAGATAGTGAAAGTAGTGCAGGAAAATAAAGTTTGTTAGAATCGGTCAGAAAAGAGGACAAACTGATTCGTGAGACCTAAATTAAATTCAGTTGGTCAAGCTGCTCCGTGGAGGGAGGGAGACTCAATTTTGATAGTACCATAAGCAATTAAGAGATAGGCCGGGCTGTTCAATAGCCCATTGGAGACTTAATATGTAGGATATCTCCTACTCAACTCATGGAACAAAATGAGGCTACGGATGCATTGCTATCAAACATCAGACATTGTACTCATGAGTACATAAATTATGTAGTGTTCTCAGTATTCTCCCGCCTAGAGATGAACCTACATATATCGACAGATTTCATGGTGATTCCTTCAAATCTCTTCAAATCACTCCTTCTTTTCAAGCATACTTGAGTCACACAACATTTCAACGAGGAAAATTTCCGACAACGATAGCGTGACAGTTGCTAATGTTGGGCTTGAATTCTGATTCCAAATATATGGACGTAAGTTGGAGTTCCCACAGTCGCTAGACGTTTGGTAAACACATGAACTTACACTCCCTTAGAGAGTGATAATATCACTTTAATCACCAGCCTTAACTTGGGAGCAAAGCGTCGGGTCTAGGTTGAAGCTGCATCTAATAAAAAGTTCTCGATAATCTTCGATGTAAACTGCTGTGAAGTTCTCGACCTTTACTTTATGTGAGCAGGGATCTTGAGGTTAAGTCGGATTATAGCAAGATTTATGACCATGAACCTCTATTTAAAGTAATACCATAGGTGAAAGACCGTTGGACGCCTATGTTGCACAACAATCCGTTGCAGTATTTGTTAAAATTTCTTTAAACAATTTCTGTCTACTAGTGATGACGTCTTCGTCTCAGAATAATATTCTGACTCACGAATGTTACGAATGCAATTCAATGCTCCGAATATCCATATGCAACTCATAAAACCGTGGAATACATTTATTGAATAAACATAAATATTTATTGAATTCTTATCATTTTCCGCACCTGCATGTATGTTGAAACTTTGAGTCATGGACACATTCAATTGATACATTTCCAATTTTTCCTCAAACTTTAGATTTATATTTATCCAAAAGCATACTATATGTACACCCACATATCGACGTAGATGTAGAACCATGCAACGAGAAGACGAAGGATAATTTCGCATATGAAATTGACTCCCAATTGATAAACTTTTTTCGAGTCTGTATGAAAACTTGGTCAAAGTCACTCAAATTTCGTAAAATATTTCACATCACGTATCCACGTCGAGATTTCATATTCAAAGGAAAAAGTTATTTTTCCTGCTAGTTCTCAACATGTCACTAAAACATCAACATGTCCATAACGAAAGGAAGTCCCAAATCCACGGCATGAGTAACGTATCGAATATTTCCGAATGGCATTATAGCTGTCTTCCAAAAGTTTCCTGGTATCGCATACGAGCTGAATATGCTTTATGAAGTGCCTGAAATGAGATGTCTTCGGTGATGTATCTTATGCGTAAGTAGCTTGTTATGCTGACATTTTCGCAAGAAATACAATATGTGTGATGCATGTCGTAGGGATTCTGATGGAGTTTTATTTCGTCTAAATATATAAAACACGTTTGCAAGAGACAAGAGTATTGGCGAGAGCAAACTCGATTAAGATCGTTGAGGTTCGCGTGAATGAGAATCAAGTTTTTCGAGTATATTCGCTGGAAGTTTATTAACTTACATCCTCACACAATCGATTGCAACTTGACCAAGAACAATTAGAAAACATCGGTTCATCGATGTTCATTTGAAGTGACTTCCCACTTCGACTTCAGGTAACTATGCCGCAGATTCTGAGGACACTCTCGGGTTGCTGGAAGTTCCATTAATGAGCTCGTGCTGATAAAAACCCTTTGACTAAGTAGTCATGGAGTTTCCTGCACCTAATTTTCCACCCGGCTGTTCTAAACAAACTAAGTGCCACCAAAGTCAATTTCACATTGCATTACAGTGTTACGATTAGAAAATATCAGATGCCAGAATTTTGCACAAGTTTTTCTTTATCGAGTATTTTTTATCGAGTTCTTCTCAAACATGAAACATCAACTGTATTCATATCAAAAATATTGCAAGAAATTATTGATAGTGAGTGAGTAACGCAACTATGATACACCATTGCAATTTTCCTGAATTCAGTCGATAAAAGTAAACAAGCATTTTAATTTCGTCAACCGGAATCGCCAATTTCCATGGGATACCCAAGTTATTTTCATTGAGAACATAATTTCCACCTAACCATTGCGGCCGCCAAACATGAAAGCTTTCTAACGCAATTTTCAGACGTCGATACATGAAAGAGAAAATCACTTTTCCCGCTGCCGCTCCATGACATCGTTTAAACGCAATTCGCTTCGAGATAAATTACACTGCAGGGACATCAAAATCTTAGAGAGTTTATCTAACGACTTCCCGTCGACCAGGTATATGGAAAATCCTTCTATTCCACCTGCCTTTCAGATGTTTGTTCATTTAAGTTAAAAATTAGATCGACACAGCTTGGGTAAGGCGACAACGTCGAGTTGTCAGAGAATCCTTAATTTCTCGCTTGTTAAACATCCACAATGTGCTGATGTTTTTTCTTCAAGTCCAAGCATTATTTGCCAATTTCCTTGTTTTTCGCATCCCTTTTAGTTCGCTGGAAAACATGAAAACCTTCTCTGCAATTTGAATTTCCTTTTTTCTCGATCTCCGTCGTTGTCACAATTGTGCATGGGACATAGTAAATATCTCGACATCCATCAATGCTTTAACAAGGAAATGGCAACGGAAAATGTATGTCCTCGTCCCCTCGTACGCGCCCTTGCGATTTTGTCCTTGCGACCAACTCAAATTTACTCGACGACATCGATTGTCGGCCATACGAGTCCTCTCATGAACAATCTCTATCTTCTAACATAAAGTTCCTGTAACTTTCAAACGAATGCCTTAACTAGTCTTGTTAGAACGATAGCTAGATAATATATCTGTTCAATTAAAAGCAACAGAATGATAGCAATGCATAGCAAGGATGTCGGTTTTACGCGTGATTGGCTTTTTTGTTATCGCATGCATATTTGGTATGTTTGAATAATGAACATGTTGGGAGGAAACCTAGATGGGAAATTTTCACAACTGGTTTTTTTTTTGTTGGGAGAAAAACGCAAAATTATCTTCGTTTGCATCGAATTTGACTTTCATTTTAGATGCAAATATATCGAAGGCAAGATAACAAATCATGGCAAAAAGAGTGCGGAATTTGAATATGCGAAATAAATATATTAATAAACAATTCACGTCCTAGTTTGAATCAGTCGAGGAGCTATACGAATTAATTATCAGTGGTATGAATCTCACTTGAATACTTTCAACATATTTCAGCCTTTTAGCATTAAATATCATAAACTACAACACAAACAAATTGATTTCAAAATGTTTCCCTTTATTTCATCGTGCATATGTAAACTGTCGTGGTTGAATTAATGTAAGATGATATTGAGTCGATACTTAATCGTTGTGAAGCATATCCAATCCAAAAAATATATAGCCCAGGCAGACGATGTGATAAACTCCTATTTTTAAAAAATTACGATTGATTAAACCGCAAATCTGAATGCCTATCCTTGCATATGAGTTGTACCAAAGCTTTGTGTCATGATGATTAAAAATTATTCGGAACACCAAACCACTGACCAGCGTCCTTCACAATTCTGTACAAAATGATCTCCAACATCGTAGAAAAGGTACAATAAACCCTTTCTTTGTTGTTGGGTATTTTCTGGTATATATAGGTATAATATTCTGGCGATTTCACTTCGAACTTTAGGCCTCGACCAAAAGGCATTCTCAACTAATGTTCAAAGTCTCGTATTCCTTCTACAAAATCCTTTGAGCCACCTAAGTAGGCAATGGCTTTAAATCAGAAGTTTTATTTGCAACGAACTGCGGCAGAAGTAACGAATAATTTAAATAACTCTGCAGTAGCTTTCGAAAGACGCGATTCGAAGCTTACCACTAAATTACATCCTATAGCTCTCCTCGCATCTTCTCTACAGTATTTATTCACGAGCCACCGTTGTAACGTTGTATCAAACAGGCTTCTCGTTATTACGCTAGCCACAATCCCACCACAAATTCACCGGAAATCCAGAAGAATCCTGCTAATACACACTAATTACAATCAGACTTGATAAACTTCTACACCCCGAAACACCCTCAGTGGATTTCTTGTGTCCACTTGGAATTCTATTAATCGAACTTTTATTCAAGCCCCAAGGCATTCTTTCGTAGCCACTATTTCAACCTGGATGCTGAGTTACATCATCCTTGAAGCGTTTAACAAAACAATTTCGAAAGCTGTGAATAAAACTGCGCTCATTTACCAGCAGCGTACAGATTCAGCGTTATCGGAAAGGATTATAGATAACTTTATAGATCATTTGCAAGTTATACGATGGCGGATTATTCGAAAGCAACTGCTGTGAAAATTGATTCAAAGTATTTCCAACACATGCTTACGACTTGTAACAAATTCTCTCCCAATCAGATCCTAGATGGAATAAACTGTTTTGAGTTATTCGTGTCCCGGATAATATCCTGCGAACGATGTAAAGCATTACGTTAGTCCAGTAGAGTATGTCCACGTTTTGAAAGTTGTTTCGGACTTGTAACAGGACAAAAGAGTCACAAAGGACCTTCGACTAACACAACCTAAGATATCACTTTCCACTTGATAGGATTTTTCTCGGGCAATTTAGCAATGTATCAGTTGTCGAGGATATCATTCATACATCAAGAATGTGGGATCATTTAGAGTTCAAATAGGAAACGGAAAATAACTTGATAAAAGGATACGTACTTTCACCATTTCCCAGCATTCATATGGAAGGCAATGTCCACTTACATCTAAAAGAAAAAAATATTTTAGAACCACTTTTATTACAATATATCTTTCGATATATCGTTGGAAGGACTTATGCTCAATGCTGTCTGAAGATTTTCTAAGCAGTTGCAATATCGTATCTTATAGTTATTCAATGTTTATCAAGTTGGAAACCGTAAATTACCATAAGAGGACAAGGCACTCAATTTTCGTGTACATAAATGCTCTTAGGGCAATTCATTGGAAGACTAACAGATGCAAAAAAACAACATTGCCTATAGTTCATAGTTGGTCTCGTTTCGAAGAATCATATCATAAGGACCGTTTTATTCAATATAATATCAACTTATTATAGGTACCACCAGCCGATCCCTGTGAATGTGAACAAAATTAAAACCGTTTTCAGTTCAAGAACCTGACAACAAAGATCCTTTTCCTTCTATACAATAAATTGCTGTGCTCTGGCACAAGTATCCTTGAAAGTTATTGTATAGCTCAATAATTAATAACCGAACTCCATCAAGTAGATTTAAATTTATAAAACAATTTCAAAACTTGATAATTGACTTCAATTTTAAGTTAGTCTATGAAATAGTCTGTTTTGAAGTTCTGGTTTTAGAGGACTAACCGGAATGCAGAGGATTTGTTGTTTATTCCGATAATTTAATGAATTGAAGCACTTGTCGGAAAGCTTGAAAGTTGACAATAAACATATGAAATACACCTGACAGACGTCAATTCAACTGAAACAGCTAAACATACATTAAATCATCGCTTCCTGCTAATTGTCTTTTACATATTTATTCATTCATTTCATTCATTTTTACATCTCAACTTTATCTACAAGTAAAACGAGTACAAAGTACTTTCACAAATAACAAGCGAGGAAACAAATTTCAACCAGGAATTGACAATCCTGCGTCTTTGAAATCCATACGACGGACAAATACTCTATAGCAATATTTAAGGTCAGCGATCAGGTCCTCATTTGGTAAGGTAAGCTCCTCATTTGGCTCTCATTCCGTAATATGTAGGTGATTTCGTAAGCTACTATTTTATTTATGGACACATTCAATCCTTTAACTTCATTATTTGATGATTCAGTTTCATATTTTGTATTCTGTATTCTGTTTCTCATGATTCACCTGAAATTCCTTTTAAATGTTATATGGTATGCTTTTTTATGAGTGACTGAATTAGCAGGGCTGTTAAATGATTGTGGCTAGATAAATACTTCAGCTGACGACGAAATGTTCATTGATGTTTTGGTACTAAGTTCAATTCGAATTTTTCCATTCAATTTTTTTACTATATACTGCATATTTTACATACTGCTTTAGAGATAGACCCCTTGAAGTAGAAATAGCTTTAGCAAGTTTCACCCTGAACATCTATCCCTCGGCATCCACCATGTATAAAGGGTGGTATACGGAAGATGATGCGGTCCACTTCCATTCCACACTTCTATGCGGGCTTCCTTCGCTCTTACTGATCCGACGTTCCACCAGAAGAGGTATTTAAAGTTTTAGGTCGAATAGTCCTCATTTGTAGCCTATGGGTATAGATACTGTGCGCTGCCTTTCTAAACTTCATTATCTGCTTCGATGCATCAGTTTTGCTCCGCGCGAGAGAATGGGATGCGTGTTCACCTGTCGACTTTTGAGACAATTTCCGTTAAAATTTTCGATCCATTGGCGATCCTCCATAGATTGATCACTTTTGTACATCAATGCCTCAGAGACTGGCTTTTCTATAATCGAAAAACGTCCTTATCCCAGCCTGCTTACCACTGCCAACGAGTATATATATCTCGTACGTAATTTGGTTTATTTGATTGTGTTCATCATTTATTTTGTTGGGATACATTTAGTGAGTTAGCTCTTCATCATCGAAATCAAGCTACATATTCGAATTGGCCGCACTTGCTTACAAACACCAAAACAAGGGGTCCTCTGTGCGGAAAATTTCCCTGTCGTCAAATAAACTTTTGGGTACAAATTTTAGTTATTGTTGCGTTCACAACTTTCCTCTCATTCATATTACCGAATTTGTTTTTTATTTTTTTGCAGTTGCTTTCTCAACCTATTTTGATCCTATTAAATCCAGAATATGCGCATATCCTTGAATACTGGAATCTCTTCAATTCGCAGAATAATAATCATGCTTTGTTTGTGCTGGCTGTCCTCAAATACCTTTTAATATCAGTGGATCATCAATATTTAACATCTTTGTTTTGCCCGCTTATCACGGACTTGAATATGGCCATAAACGCTCTTATGGCTGCTTTCCATCTGCTAAGCGCCCATTCAAAAATTCACACGCGTGCACGAACCGTCGAAACAAAAGTCGAATTGCTCCTTTTATTCTTCTCATTACTCCCGGATGTTTTGTATTAAATTTTAATATATATTCCATCCGTCATCCTACCGGCATCCAGCAACTCTGCAGTTAAGTACCTCAGGTAGACAATAGGAAACAATGCAAGGTCCCAAAAAGATACTTCAGATATCATCAATTTATGAGGACTTATCGCAATCGCTAACGTGAAGAGGACTCTTTTTCCCTGTGTGCCACATACAGCTCTATACCACAGACAATCCCGCCTCATCCTCCCAAATTGACTTTTCTTTCTTTTTCGTAACAGGCGAAATTCGCTTCGGGCATACACCGGCATTCTGAGGTGTTCATATATAAAATTATTCCTAATAAAATTGGCCATGGGAAATTGAGTTTTTTCCCGACATTTTCCCGACAGCTTGCCATCAAAGAAATCCTCCTTGAAGCTGGTCGTAGTGAAAAGTGCCGGCGAATAGGCCCAACGGAAATACTGATTAAATTTCCCTCTATCTTTTCTTAGCACCTCCTGAGATTTATGTATATCGTTACAATGATGTTCACGGCTTTGTTGGTTTTTGTATATCGTTCCGACACGTCTCAAATCAAATCCAATTTAGATATGAATTTGATTTTTGAACAATCACGGCATGAAGAGAAAAAGGACTTTGAGACCTTCTTCCCGCACTACATTGCCAGAGAATTGCATTATTATTTATTCATTGAACGCTTTACGCAAAAGTAAGACGTGGGTGGAGGAGACTTTCTTTCATCTGTTGCTCAATCATAAATTTATTGTCAAATTTCAGATACGCGATGAAAAATATTGAAAGTCGTCTATTGAGTGAAGCAAGATGAGTTACGGTGCCAGCGCGGACCAAGTTAAAGAATTCGTCCTGTATCGATACTGGGAGTGTCTCAAGCAGAATGAAACCGTTCATAATACAACGTTGAGTGGTAAGTCAATAAATGATCAAAAGAATTTCCCTAAGTGTTTTATGCTATTGGTGAAACATACTAAAAGCTCAGAGAGTTTCCAACTTATGGAAATGATTTTCTAACGCAAACACCCCCACACAGACACCTACATTGTCAAGGGGAGTCGTTCCGAATGCCCCTTCCTAATTCTTAATGAAAATATTTCTTACTTAGAAGCTGAATTATCATTCTTCGAGTATATTCTGAGTTGTAGTACCACTGGGGAAAGTGATATTCGAATTTGGATTGGGTGGCCGCACTCCGTATCTACCCATACTAATCTACCCATGCTAATAGCTCTGGTGTGATGATTAAAGTAAAGCGAAATCGTCCTGTTCTACGTTTGACTTCAGGATCACTTAGTTCTCCAACCAAACAAACCTGAAGCCTCGTTCCCTAATCCGATTCTTGTTCGATTTAAATTCAGCAGCTTAACTTAAGGACTTCTGTGTTTCATCCTGTCCTGTAACTCCAGGTGTAGGTTTTTGTATTAGAATGGGTTCAAAGTCCAAGCTGTAGACATAAACTGGTATCCAATCTCTCGATAATATTATTGTTTGTTCATTGTTTCTGAACATGGTGTTATCGCGAAAGTTGTACTCCTTTACTATGGATTTTCCTGTAGAGGGGAGGGATCCTGATCTATTTGACATTTCGGTTTAATTTATTTTATTTTGATTTACTTGTTCTTTCCTCGCTTTTTGCTTAGTTGTTACAATTGAAAACAACCCTTTTCATTCAAACGTCCATTCGAAGTCACAAGCCAGTCGGTTAAGAGAGAATTAGTCCTACCGCTTTTTGACGGGTAATTGTACCAAGCCGATGATAAGCCGCGATCTTCCTTCTGTTTATGTCACACTTCCAGAATTGAAGAACACCTGTTTCCGAGAAAACCCGTTTCGAGCAGTTTTTCTGTATTAATGATTGCCTCTGGACCAGGAGGAAAAGTATGTGGCTGCGCTCTGTCGCTCGCACTTATAAATGTCAGGGCTTTTGCTTGAAATTGAACCGTTCTTTTCACAATATTTAAAAAATTCGTTCTCACAATATTTAAAAGTAAACAACGTTGCCGATGAAAAGCCGATGGTGAAAAACGTTATCCTGAAGGTAGATCAGTGATCACGCGTGTATGGGCTCATAATTCATATCATACCTTTGAGCGGATTGGGTGTAGAAAATCCTTAGACTCAGGTTCATGACCTCCTCTTTTTGGACTTCAAAGGCAAAATAGCTCAATTAAGAAGTCCCAACGTCCACTAGCTAAGAGTGAAGTTAATGAGTAGCACAAGCCATTGTAGTTTTTGGTAAAAATAACAGCTATAAGACGATGTAAGCATCTAACTACCCACTCCTTGGCTACAGCAGAGCCGCCTTCGCCTTAAAGTAAACATTTTGTACAGCAACATTCATCCCTAGTTTCTTCTCGTTACGGCTCCAGTAAAAGGCGAGGCAAACACTCGCTTAGTATCGGGCTTGCACAATACACTGCAATCGTATCCACTGAATACGAATTAGCTTTTTCACCCTCCATCGTAAGTGTTAAACAGATTATCCTCTCGAATAAATTGTCTCCTTGTATACTTTCAGACAGTCAAGAATCTGCCGAGCAAAACGATGAGAAAAGGAATCTTTTCTGTCCAGTTATTTTTGATGCTCTCCTCTGCTGGCCGCAAACACCAGCTGGCACGGTTGTTAAGCAGCATTGTCCTGATTTTGTTGAAGGATACAATAAGAACTTCTTCGCCCATAAAACGTAAGTGCCAACGTAGATTTGTGGGTTTGTTTAGGTGCCATCAGTCGATTTAACAGATGTCGAGAAGTTGATTAGTTACAACACAATCGATAACCACATAATAAATACATTTTCCAGATGTCTTCCGGACGGGACGTGGTATCGGCATCCTGAAACTAACATTCCTTGGACAAACTATACTCGATGTGTGGACATACAGGACTTGGAGGTAAACAAGTGCTAAATGTTTTGTAAGCAATGTCCTAATGAGTTTGAAAAGAGATTTAGTGTGGATGTTTTAGAGTGGTTTGGTCAGTGGCCACAGAAAGGGATAATTACTACGTGATGTTAGTAATGAGTGACCCCGTTTTTGAAGAACCATTAAAAGCATACGATCATTTTGTGTCGAATTATGTAATGGAATGGCGCCCGTCAAGAAAACGAATATTTTGTATTCTTATAATTTAAACTTCCAAAGATGAACATATTTGATTCAAGGATGAAAAGGGTTTAAAAGATTTCAGAATGTAAAATTCTCGTTTGAAATACGATGGACATATTTTTGCTTCCGTGCCTATCCTTACCCATTATGGAAAAAAGCATGCCATGATTTCGGTTCAGACAAGTTTGATTCAATAAACTTAAAGTCAAACCTTTTACCTTGTAATGCTTTCGGTCAAATTCTATTATTTTTTGGAATGTTGTTTTTTTCAATGATTTAAATGTATTTCAGCGTTGAAGTGATTGCTTTGCGAATCCTTCCACCTTCTTGTAATAAAGAATCTATGAATAATCTTTCGCAGAGTCACACAGTTATTTTATTTTGGTTACTAAATTTAAGTAACTATTCCCTACTCCTTCTAAACATAGACCTCCATCTGCCTATCCTATCTACCTAATAGCACTTTTTCATACCAAATGTGTAGAGGTTCGACGTAAACAGTTCCTTTGTGAACACTCACTCGAGTAGCTGTTAATAGCAAATGATGTCAATATACATCGGATCAAGGATACAGCGCGGATCAATCAAAACATTGCCCATCCTTCTTGAACGTCTTGAACGCATATCTATGCAAGAACAACCGTTCAGCTGCCCCACAAAGTAATTTAACTTGAAACTGAAAATCAAAGTCAGTATTAAATAACATCCTCAAGCTTAAGCAAAATATTTAATTTTGAGTTAAGCCGACTTGTATGTCTTTTTATGTTTCACTCTGCTTTCCTCTTGCTAATCCCTAACAAACACATCCCTAAAAATGAAAAAACAAAAAACAACGAAAACTAACCCAAAGCATTTGTTTGCTGCTTCGAAGGCAAACATTTCATCCTTAACAAATATTTACTCAATTCACAAACTAAAAGTTGCTCGTAGTATTCCGAGGAAAGAGAATATAAAAGAGTAATACAGCAAGGACATTTGCAAGCTATCGTCCTTTCTTTTATGCCAGATCATTGTGCTTGCACAACGCAACTTGCCTCAATAAAACTTCAAATTTATTTGCGCTCAATTCTGTACTTTCTTTTCAGTTTCGACAAGTTGTGAACGAATTGTATGTTAAAGGCTACATCGTATCCTTGATAACTCTCATTATATCGCTAGCCATATTTTTAGGATTCAAGTAAGCTTCATCATCACATTTAAATGAACACAGCTCGTACCAACGACGACCCCGTTTCCTTTGAACGGTGGTTCCAATTACTTACAGGTCGCTGCGATGCACCAGGATAAGGATACACATACACCTGTTTGCATCGCTTGCTTTGAACTGCATCGCATGGATACTATGGTATAAACTTATTGTGGAGATGCCACAAAATACGCGAAATAGTCCGGTGAGTCGGCAAGCGATTGCTTGCATATTTGTCCTTTTTTATGTGTATCGGTTGCGTCGCTTGCAAACCTTTATCAAGGCAATTTTCGTTTAAGAGACCTTCGCTTTATTCTATTTTTTGATTCTTTTTGAATTGCAGACATGGTGCGTAGTTTTGCATCTTCTGCTGCACTATCTCATGCTGGCGAACTATTTTTGGATGTTTTGCGAAGGCCTACATTTGCATCTAGTTTTAGTGGTCGTAAGTTGAACCTTTTTTAAATTTTACTAAACAGATAGCCATATATTAAGTGAATTGAGTGTAGAAAGGTTTAGAATAACTGAGTAAATACCAGGAATAAATAGAAGATATGAAAACGAAATAAAAAAAACGTCTTGAAATATTTTTAAGTAATCGGTTAAAAATTAGAAAGTAGAAAAGCTATTCGAATGAATGAACTCATAAATGTTAGCCTGTTTTAGTTGCATATGATCATTAGCGGTCATAATTGTCAAAATTCAGATTTTTCGCGTATTTTGTTTGGTTCCAACTGCTGACAAGTACAACGCGTTTGATTGCCTGAAAATAAATTTTTGCTACAATTCAGCAAACTCAGCGAACTGTTACATTTCCCGTCGTCTAGGCGACATAAAGACATAAAAAGAAAAAAAAATGTTGAGTATTTTCAAAATAATAATAAAAAATATAGTTTCTGAAAGGGTCAGAGCTTTCAGAATGTCCCCCACGCTTCTTCGGTCGCCATCATGCCGCCTTTGTATTTTCAAAACTAACTTTATCTCTACTTGCTGCAGGTACGACTTATCGGCCACCTCATTATTTATTTATTTATTTATTTTGTTAACTACATTTTTTTGGTTCTATTATTTTGAAAATCATCAACAGAACCCACCACTATCAGTGGTGGGTTCTCCGAGTAATGGCCCTCGTTCGTCACTAGCACCTTGGCTCATATATTCAGAGCAGAATAGAGATCAATTTGCAACCAGTCGAGGCCCTGTCCTGTATATAATCAGCAAGGATTTTCAGCAGGCATATACTATAACAATATAGAGACACAACAGCGACCAGCAAAATTCATTAGGAAAAAAATCGTCATAAAATAATTTACTTTACTTTTAATGTTACTTTTACTTTAAAATAGTTTATGTTACTCTTGGCAGGTTTTCGTAAAGGACAACGTTGTAATGAAATGTTTCACTGTATTAGGCTGGATTTCCCCACTCTTATTTGTCAGTATTTATGGAGTTGCCAGAGCTTACCATCCGACGGATGCCAAACAGTAACTGTTATTGTAGGTTAACGCATGCTTTCACATTTTAACAAACCATTTTCTATCTTCAGTTGCTGGATGGAGGATAGTGAATTGATGTGGCTGCTGACTGCTCCTGTCTGTATATCACTTATAGCATCCTGCGGTGAGTCTCACAGCTCCAAAAAAAGTATTTTTGAAAACCCTGCGTGAAATACCATTTCAGTTTTCCTGATTAACGTTGTTCGAGTACTCATCAAAAAACTTCATCCATGCTCAGCTCAGCCAGCACAACTAGCAGTACGAAAAGCAGTTCGAGCGACAATTATACTCGTACCATTGTTTGGACTACAGCATCTTCTGCTTCCTTTCCGGCCAGATCACGGTACCGATCTAGAAAGGATATACCAACTTGCGTCTGCTGTGCTTATCAGCTTACAGGTAAACAACTTCATTTTTTTCGCAGAATAAACGCTGAACAAACAGCATATGCTAACCACACAATTGTCTGTTTATAGGGGCTTTGTGTTTCATGTCTTTTTTGTTTCGCAAATCATGATGTTGTTTTCACAATTCGAGCCACTTTGAGTCGATTCATTCCTAATATTGTTCCACCTGTACCTGGAAGTACAAATACTGGACAACTCGCTACATTAAGCCGTGACATTGGTGTCTAGAAGTGTCAGCAAATCCTATGAATGTGATGTACAAATTTACTAAATTTAAGTGTAAGAAATGTTTCAAGCAACTATTAAGTGTTACAAAATAGTACTTATTTATCAAAACAAACTTCAATAAATATATATAAAAAAGTACGATTCATAGAAACTCAAACAATCATCATATTTCACTACAGATTCACTTTGGAAGCATTGTGAAGACCGATCAAGGATTTCAGATAACATATTAAACCTGTCAGTAACGCCAAAAAATGTCCAATCGGTTGGTCAATCATGGTCCAATCATGTTCTTCATTGTGTGTTTTTTTTACAACGGCTCGACTGAGTCTGTCGGAGCGTAGTGTGTTGTGTTTTCTAAGTGCATTCGATTTTTCGAATATAGGCAAAAAATCATAGAAACAATAAAAATAAGAAAAAAATATAAAAATTGTAAACATAACAAAAACATTATAAATACATAAAAGAAAATGGACGTAAAGTGATATTTCCTGTTGGGAAGTGGATTTTGCTTAGTATTCAGTTTATAATTTATTCATTTTAAATTAAATATTAAAAACTATACTAAACGCATTTCTACAAAATAACACAATACCAGATAAATGTGGCAATACTGCCGGCATTCTAGTCTTTTTGAACGAAAATGATGAAAGAAAATAAAGGTAGTTCTAATATTTCATGGTAGTTGGTGTAAGCATTTCAACCTGACCGAATGCATCGATGCGCTTATTACTATTCCGAGCGTATAAGTTTAATTTAACACTTCACTTTCCTTCGTGAAAGGTTTGCTTGAAGTTTCAAAAACAAAACAATTGAAATTTTAGGCTACAGCTAGAAATTATAGAAATATTTACATCCAAGAAACTCGTCACGTCCTATAGAAAGCTAACAGGATGTACAATAAAATAAATTTGCAATCCCGCCAGATCATAAATAATAACAACTTACTTCAGTCGTGATAAATTTAAGGACAGACCTAAACACATCTAAAGATGACAAACTTTAGCATCCTCGAAAAGCCTTGAGGGCAGGAAATACAAGAGCTTTAACTATTCTACTGCAACAACGTGCCTGCTGTTAAAGCAATTTCACATCGCTGAAGCTGAAACTAAAACTACTGAACGAAGTCGTACCCATAAACGTTGGACAAAATCTAATTTCATCAAACCTCACTTTGGACTAAAGTTTAGCTGGGAGGATACAACATCTGGTCATATTAGCAGCTCAGTTTTTACATGCACGCACATATTTATGCATGTTGAAGTTTACTTTTATAGTATCCTGTCGTTTTATCTGCATGTCACACCAATACGAGAACGAATACGTGGGAGAACGTAAACTTTAACTGTTGGTTAGTATTAGTAGATGAGTTCCGAGTTCTTTGTACGTGTTTTGGTCAAAATGGCTAGATAGTGAGTAAGAGGAAAACCATGATTCGGTTTTTCTTTGGATAGCATCTATTTTATGCTGAATTGCTTGTGCTTGAAGGGAAGTTCAGGTGCTCAAATAAACATTGGGACAAAGTTGAAGGAAACCTATTGAACACATGTAAAGGTGCATGAAAAGGCAATCGAATCATTTGCGACAATGGTTCATCCCGAATAATTCTTTTTTGTAAGAATTCCTGTGGTTTGTATTTTTCAGCTAGACTCTTGTTATAAAAAAAATCCCTATATATTTAGGAGTTGTATTCCAGCTTTCAATTAAAACTCAGGTTGAAAATTCTCATCTTGGTCAAGGGTAACTTCCTCATTTTATCGGTGATGTAGAGAGCACGGCCGTTATTGAAGGACCGCCCATTGCAATACTTGCAGTGTCCGCCCATCGGTTTGATGAGTTTTGAAGCATGGGTCCTGGCTTTGCTATCAAGGAGTACATTGAAGATCTCTCGATAGCTTCTTAGCCGTATAGCCTCATTAACTCAGTGAATTTGGACAGTTTAATGGTTCCAATTAATCAACTGATGGTAACAATCGAATGGTCGTGGTATGGTAAATTCGCATATAGGGATATTTCGTTCCAATATTGATAATATTATATAAGAGATATTAATTTGACACTTCACTTTGAAAACGTCTCCCTCCCTTATTAATTTTGTTTCGCTGTTTTGTGCGAAGTGATATATAATAAACAAAGAAATATAATCCAATACTTTCATTTTCGCAGATGTTCAATATGAATCATAAAAGATATTGATGACTAATGAAGATATTGATGACTATTGAACATCTGCATTGATTCATGTAACTTTTGCAACATCAGCATAATATTATTATAAAAGGCCTGGATCAAGATTAAATAGAGCAGTTCATACATTAACATTCCAATAGTAAACCCGGTTAACAAATTATATTAATAACCCGTGAAGTGTTAATATTTAATATAATAAATTATAAAATAATAAATGAT
Organism: Stratiomys singularior; assembly: GCA_954870665.1. Classification (NCBI taxonomy): domain Eukaryota; kingdom Metazoa; phylum Arthropoda; class Insecta; order Diptera; family Stratiomyidae; genus Stratiomys; species Stratiomys singularior. The sequence goes on along the minus strand of OX940881.1, from coordinate 1,217,280 downwards.
AATCCGTGAGTTTACTTACTAGAATTGAAGGGACCGCGGACAGGTCCATAATTTCAATTTCTTTTGGGTTCGTATTGAACCAAAAACAAAATTTGCGTCCAAATTGTCATGAGTCGGACAACGTGGACACCACCAATGGTGGTGTAAGCTTGCGCCAATCAAGTTTGCATATGATATAAAATTCCAATTCTTTGCAGTCAGAAAATCAACTTTTTAGACGTGATCAAACGATGTTCCATATTTTCTCTTTCTATATTTTGTCTCTTGCTCTGCATTGTTGTTAAATGACTTGGAAATGGTTACGGTGTGATGAAACTGCACGCATGCGTAGTAGTTTAGATAGTAGATTGGCTGTTGGTTTTTAAAAAAAAACTGCCGTTATTTTTTTCATCGCATGCTTTCGTGTCCTTTTTTAATATTTTTTATTGCACAAATTTTGGATTGCTTTCAAAAGTTGTTGTTTCTACCATAAAAATTCGTCTAACATTCAAACTTTTAATTCAAAAATTTAATTTAAAAAACAAATTGTTTTTAGTGAGTCTATTGTGAATGCTATCATCTACAGAATTCGGCGACTCACTTCACACGGCAACGCATGACATTTATTGACATTTGTTTGATTCGCACACAGCTGAGCGATTATAACTTCCTTAATAACTTACCGGTTAAATTCAGAGTTCAGCACTATAGTTTCCAAGTTTAGTCTGAAGCAATTCCAGGGGAAATTCACGTTGACGAAACTTCATTGCATACATTGCCATTCAATGCAGTTTAGGGACCTATTGCAGCTAAAACATGAAGAAATGCATGAAAGGTAACACATGAACTATTCCAAACCAAGTCTAATATTAATTTTGTTAGTTCCAACCAACATTGAGCAGAAAGACCCAATTTTACTAACGGAAGACGGCGTTCCCGTATACACATTGTACTTGGGTAATATCCCAAGATATGTAAGTTTGCACGATTTTGCGTCGAGTTTTATTCTCAAATTAGCGTTTGAATTACAGAAAAATGAATATGACATTAAACAGTATTTCTCATTTTTCGGCCACGTTGAATCGGTGGAAGTAGTGCGGAAAAATCAGCAAAATGTTGCACGGAATTCTTACCAATACGGGTTTGTTACCTTCTCGGAGCCGCAGGATGCTGCCCGGTAAGTCCGCTTGTGCGATTTTTGCGAATAACTATCTTATTGTTGGTTGCACTGCCTAAAATCTTGCGGCCCTAATGCTTCCAGTGAAACTACACCCCAAATGAAAGGCCCTGATCAAATTCCTTCAGAAGATAAATGGCGCTGAGATTCTCGAGAAGATAATGGGGACATTTTCGGTTATTAGTTCGAAGAAGTCTGATCGAGGAAACACCAATTATGCAACGCGGAGTGGGAGCCGCCGACGCAAGTTGAAATTGAATTTCGAAATCGATCTTCGAAATTAATAAAATGCATTGAGAAACGTAAAAGCAAAGTTCTAAACAGATACTGTGAACTATGAACGGAAAATTATACTACATTGCGTAGATAGCACAGACTTACCTTTTAACGCAACGGAAGAGCAATAATTGCTATTGAATACAGGGTTCTTCGCGAACGATTGCGCCTTAGCAGTAAACTTCACGAGTTTGTATTCAGGTAAATGGTGGTGAAATAGAAAACCCCGGTTGGCAGGCCCTATCGACCTACATAGTGTTAATCCCGTTACCACACTAGCCGATGACAGTTGGCATTAGATAGGGGTGAAAATTAATAAAGAAAAATGCTGATCACCCTTTTCATAATGAGAATATGGTTCCGCCATGTTTGACACCTTTTAAGACATTTAAACCTTATTTCAGGATTTGATTTTCGTCGCTTGTTCTAAAAATTATTGGAAATGCATTCGTACACATTAACACTGCATTGACCCCAATGTTTTTCAATGTTCCATAGACCGCAACGAGAACAGTTTCGCTTAATGTTTTTTTTTTTCTTTCTATTTTTAGGGCTCTTAGGCCTAAGATATACAAAGGACTTTCGAAAAGACTTAAAGTGAAGCCGGCTGATACTTGGAGACAACCGAAAAACGCTCAAAAATGTTTCAACAATTCCAAACCAGTTGGAAATGATTGTGAAGGGAGCGAAGGCAACAACTCACAAGCAAATTACACTTTGAACTCATTATTACGTCTAAATGATGATTGTTTGTGCCACATATTTTCCTTTCTCACCCAAAATGAAGTTTTGAAGTTGTCGTTTGTGTGCAAGCGTTTCTACAACATAATTGAGCATATTATTAAGACGAGTAAATTTATCGACTTCGACGAAATATGGCGAAATTTCACGTTGATGGAGACGAGGCAGATGTTATCAGCGTTCGGCGAACATATTCGACGCTTACGATTGCAATATGCAGATAATAAATGTCGGAGATTCATCGAGTTTTTGGGAATGTTTTGTCATAATTTGGAGGAGATTGACTTTCGCTTCCACCGTGATATTCACTTCGACACCTACAAACGAATATTTCGATCTTGTAAGAATTTGAGGTCCCTTACACTACACGATTGTGAGCTAACAGGACATATAGGGCCATGGATCACAGGACTCACAGAGCTTGAGTCGTTGGATCTTTCGGGGAATCCGAATATTACAATGCGACATTTGAAATCATTGAATTCATTGAAGCGATTAAACTTATCTGATTGTGCCGATATTGATGAGCAGAACTTCATAGAACTGTGTCATGCCGCCAAGTTGAAAGATCTCAATATTGTGGGATGCTGCCAGTTGGGCGACAATGCTCTGAACGCGTTGATAACGACTCAAACAGATCTCGAGTGCCTCGCAATGAGCAATTCTTTGGTTGCGTATAATTTGGAACTCGTCGACAAAATGAACAGCCTAAAACACGTTCGCATACATCGCAGAGGAGATGTATTCTTCACTTCTGAAGTGTTGTGCGAGTTGTCCGCGCCGCGCCAAGAGTCCTTGCAGAGTCTAGAATTGTACAATTTATCCGCGACGGAAAATAAAGTCAACCGCGACCGAATTCTGCAATTGAAAAACCTCAGAAAGTTGTGCCTTGTGCGCGATCCTTGTTTAAACGACGAATACCTTGGCAAAATCGTTCGGAGCTGCAGAATGCTAGAAAGTCTGAACATAGCCGGCTCGTCGAATCTTGTTACAGAAAAAGGACTGCTCGATGCCATTGAGAATTTACAAAATTTGAAATTTCTCAACATCTCGCATTGCGATCAATTCGAATACCGGACGTTCCATGGAATATGCACGATTTTAGCAAAAAGAAAAAATAAAATGCAGCAACCCTTGACGCTAGGCATATATGGTTTTCAATTCGAGTCCGAAAATTGGGAAGTAATTATTTTTTGTCCTTCTCTGAGGCTACACAGAGTGATGTTGATTACTCTTCACAGTTTGCCACCGATCCACAAACTAGAGGGCTGATAAGGTTTTCTCATAAGGAAGACGTTCTGTGCCGCGACTATTGCGATGACGGAATGGACCTAAATTACGATGACTTGAGCGACGTGTTCGAATATTTCGACTCGGAAAGCGATTTTGATGAATACAGCTGTAAGTCAATTTTCATTTTCTCCTTTCTTGCACTTATGCGTTGATGGGTCTGAGCGCATGTAGCTCAGCTTCCTTCGGGCTTCCGATCTAACCAAAAAACTCATTAACGATTGCAGATGATTCGGGAGAAATCATTGATTATCCGGAAGAATTCATTGATTATCCGGAGGCCATTTTCCTGCTATAAATAACGGCAATCACGACCAGCGGAGGAAAGGTTCCTCATATCGTAATCAAGTTTTTTCATACCTTTGAATTATTTTTATTTCGCCTACTATAAAGCGTATGTGAAGTATGCCTTTCTTTATTTTTTATGATTAGCTTCGACAAGTGAGAAATTTGTAATTTGAAATAAACTGAAATCCACATTGATATCATTTGGATGATTCGTAGGTAATTGGCAAGTTTGTTTCCAGGGAATGTGACAAAGTTTGGCAACTGACTCGAATATTTAGTTTGTATGCACAGATAAGCATTTCCAATGGAGTCGACCAATTAGAACCGAAACATGACAAGCACAGTCTTCCTTGTTTTTCGTTCTTCAATGATGATTCAGATGCTTTATCAGAGTACTCTTAATGAAAAAAAACGTGAATTTGTAAAATTACAAATGTAGAACAAACTTGAAGGTCGCGATGGAGGGTCCCGACCAAACCTGCAAGTACAATCCCTTCCTAGACTGAAAAAGGTGTTGAACGACGCCAAACTGGGACTTCTATGACGCACAGATGCCTGCACGCCTTTACGAGAAGAATCGGAATGATCAAGAGAAAGGTCTCTGTTCGGATTTTCACGCGGCATCGCACACTGAAAGGAAGCCTTACAAAAATGGAATTGAAAGCGAATTGCCAGTACCGACTCTTCGATTTCGCGGAAAAGGCAACATTGCATGCCATACTTAAACGTCCATAGTAAAGGAATCAATCTAGGGTGTTATTTTCTGAAAACTGGGAATAAAAATAAATGTAATACGAAATGAGACAAATTCATTTCTCATAACTTGTCATTTATTTTGTTCGACTAAATACTCTATCGAATAAAATTAGCTCTAATTGATATTTTTTGAAAACCACTAAAATAGAGAACAACAAAAGAATATTCAAAAACTATTTTCCCTTTCCTAAAAATGAGATTCTAGCCTACGGGTTTTGTTTTCATCAGTTTTCCATGGTTTATTCTATTCCAAACACGTGTGCAGTCGTTACTCCGAATCGAAGTATTACAAACATCTTTTTTCGCCACCATGAACAAAAACACTTAAAATAAAGGACTTAAGTACAAACAAGAACTAAATTACGATCAAAACAGAACAATCGGCTTGCGCGCTTATAAGAGGCCAAGTAGGACGTAAGAGATTGGCACTACAAGACCAGTTTTAGGGAATGTGGATCCAAGCACAACCGTCGTTCCCCACCAAATCAGGAAGTAGATGAGAAGTTGTAAGATCACGTGCAGAAACAATAATCTGAAAGAAATCAAAGGATTTTCATGAAATCAGACCAACTTAGTCGAGTTGACAACCAGACACGTACATTCTGTCCTTCTTTCTCGCTGCTTCCAAGGTCTTTGGTGATTCCTTGCTCAGATATTGGCGAACTCCAAGCATCATACTTTCGAAGTAACTTTCCCACTTCAATTCGCCGATGTCAATGCCGAACGTCTCCCTGTCGACTTGCGTCATTGATTTAGCCAGCGCCAGCGTCTTTTTGTTGTCGAATTGCCATTCAGTGAATATGAACTTCTCTAACAGTTTCAGAGAATTCCATACGTTCGTGTGCAATCGCATTAAGCTGAAAGCACATGTGAAAATCGAGCCGATGAATAATGGGAAATGGAAAAACTTACATCGGTCGCCCTCCTGTTAAGCGCGTTAGACTATCGAGGAAGAAAGCTGGCACAAAGTGGATGAATATGGCGGATGTTTTGAACAGCAACAGGCTCTGGACAAACTTAAGATTTGGGTACCTGCGACAAGCGCGGAAACCCCACGTAATTGTTTTCATGGCAAATATTGCAACTAAATACTCACCAAACAGCTGATTTGAGCGGATATTTATGCATCATTGAGTTCACTTTGTCTTTGACTGTGTCCCAACGGAATGGCTTGTAAGAACTCGATGTGCAATGGAATATTGAAAGCTGCAGGGGTGCATTTGGTTCTGCTTCCCTGTTGTAAACGAAATGAAATTCAACTTTGCTTCGCCGTTACAGTAAACCAAACTGCATTCTGTTCGTACCTCTTCAGACTGTTGGCGTATTGTCCAGTCGCCAGGACCTGGTTGACCACTACATCAATAGGAATGTAATCATAGATGATTCCGGTTGCCAGCGGCAAACGTCGCACTACCCCGCGAGAGGCTCCCATGAAGAATCCTTGTGGTCCGTTCTTTGAATTTGTCCATCCTGGAACGGGCTCCTTCCATGCTGCGGTAACTGAAATTCAGTAAACGGTCTCTTAGATTCTGTACAAACTCATTCGGGTTTCTCTTATTACTCATGCTAGGACGTACGATTCCGCACGGAATTCGACTCGCATGTTTATTCACTTCATGCTCGGCAAAATGTTTGGTGAATGTGTATGTGTTGGGATGGTTTTTCAGCAATCTAAATGTGTCAATACAAACAAAATAAACTATTGAGATGCAACAAGGCTGAGAAAACAAATGCATGCACATACTGTGGCTCCATTTCCGCCAATTGATTCTCATCGAGGGTTTTCACGAGTTCGATTATCCTTTCAGCGTCGTCCGGAGCATCGTAGAGAATTTCTTGCGTCTCCAAGTTAAATGAATTGGCATATGCGCTCGAAACGTGAACCAGCGCCTGTAGAAGAAAGGAATATCAATTGGAAACAGCTATCAATATTTTTACCTTATTAAATTTGGTTTAATTATGCAAGCTGGCACCGTACGGCATCCAGCACAATTTCAAATATTAAATTCAAAATTCATTCAAACGCAACGGATCGCGGGCATATCAAATTTATTCTTGCTGTTTTCATTTGTCTTATTCAGAAACTTTCTTATGTATATTGGTGGTAGGAATCGATGTCTTAACTGTCCATTTCCGAACCGGAGCCTTAATGTGTGTACGGCGGAAATAGCACTGCTACCCGATGCATATGTCAAGGTTGAACGCAAGAAGGTCTATTTCCGTTTATTGCTCTAGTAAACGTCTAAAATATTCCATTCGTGCGTGAGCTAGGCGGCATAAATCGAACCGATCAGTTTGTGCAGATTTTATTGACGAATTATCTAATTACAAACTATGACATCTGCTGAGGAAAACTTATTCATTATGCATCGAAAAAAAAAACGAGGTCAAGCCAAAGTGAACAGGACCAAAATCAGCAAAGTCAAAAAAGAGAAACTCTGCGTGAAACTTGTGAAAGACGACAATGAATCCGCCGAAGTAAATAGAAATTTCAGCTCGCGCACAAGCCGATCTCATTTTTAATGTTAAAAAATAATTTCGTAAATGTGAAGTACATCAAAATCGAATAAGGTACAACCGCGAGTTGTACAATGTTTCTAACGTGCCAGATAACTCCGAAATTGTGAAGCTGTGGTCTGCATGAATGCAGAGGATGAATTAGCTTAGAATTAGAACACCTAAGAAGGTATCCGCAACTAAGGCTGAGGGACGTTGACCAGTCGAAAAGCTCCCGGAGTTCGCGGTCAATAGACTGCATTCTAAGACTATTCGAAGCATGCGGACTGACACGACAACCAAATGAACGCAAATGGTAAAAAAACATAAGACAACAAGCCCCAAAAAATGATTTTCTCATGCAGAACCGTGCAGAGTTGTAAAATAGAAGAAAAAGTGTTGATACTGAAACACGTTGTTTAAGCACAAAAGGAAACAATAGAGGATACAGGAATGCAAACGATCAAATATTGTAGATGACGAAATAACGAATTTAAATCGGTTTTTAATTTTGGATGAGTTTGATCAGAATAAATAACCGCGTCACATCCCGTCTACCAATCGAACTCGACTTTCGGTCTACGTTCAAAAGGGCGTCCATAATGGAAAATTCCGAGCCAGAAAAAAACTTGCGATTTCCAGTTTGTATCCCCCTCGATATTTGTTGCCACATTCCGTTGCTCAATTCCTTCACACTGCGCCTCATTGATTGTTAGGTCATTAATAATTCATACAAGTTTTACCTTAAGATCTTGTGCCGTCGAACCATTTGGCGTTACTAAACCAGATCCATCGCATCTCCCTTTTACGCAGCAGACTGAAGTGTGTGTAAACGTGAAGCGCCTTTACTAATAAAGGATTGATGGTGGTCAGTTTCGCTCATAATTAAATCAGTTGATGAAATTTTGTTTGGTGTTTGTTTTTGTTTCCATTTATATAAGAATAGTAAACCTTGGCATTCAAACAAACCAAATGATTTTTGCCGAAAGACCTACTAATTTTCGTCAGATTTTAATTGGCTTCTTTTACCGACCCGTTAGTGGAAATTTCATACGCTCAAGATGCATCAAACAAGCGGCAAAAGCACCAAACAAACATTATATTGGTCGGATTTGCATATTTTCCATTTTTTTGTGAATTACCATTTATGTTTTCTTGTTGACCGGATTCCACACGCCATAAGAAAATCCATTGGCTTCTATCTGTGAAAGACCAAAGCTGTGAGTTTGCATGATTGGAAACCGCCATATATTGTTCGGAAGCCTTGTGTATTTGTCATGAACTTATGCTTGATTACTTAACTTTAAATATTGCCAGGAGTATTCGAGATTTTCGCCACTGCAAGTGTTGCTAATTGGCGCACCTGCGCGATGGCGTTAGGTGGTTAGAAACGTTCACATTAGGTTTATTTCGAAAACTTGTACAGATCTCCAAACCGACCTCCTCGGCAGTTTCCAATTCGAACTTCAAATTCTAGTGCATCCAAGGCCAGGCTGGCTTTTCATTTTCACGAAAATCATATTCAAATGAAGGCATCCAAAACAACCTGAACTGATGCAACGAAAACAAATGCAAATTCATTGATTGACGAAACACCAATAGTAAACAGCCATTTCACAAGAAGCGTCCAAAGAAAAATAGATATTTGCTCATCGCTTCCACATCCAAAGTATCTTCGCTATTATGGAAATGGTCCATTGCGAGTCGTCCGACGTAGGCTTGTTTCAACCCGTTTCGATCGGCAGACCATCGATTAGACCAACAAATAGTTGCTAAAAAGACTCATAAACACATGATACCCAATGAATTATTATAGACCACGACGTGCGTCAAGTGTTGATGATTCGTCCTGCTAATTCGAAGAGCAGCTAAGCGATCTCGCAAAGTGCTAGGTAAACACATTGGACTAGATCTCAATTTTGATCAGGCGCAACAATGTGAAAGGTTTCGGGTCGGACTGAATGCAAGGTCCCAAAGTAAGAACTGCTGCGTGCTTTCACGAGGCATTTTGCTTCGTCACACTCATGCAGCCCCACTTTCCTCGAGTAGTGTGGACTGAATCCTCGATTTCTGATTTCTTTTCTCTTTCTGGTGGCAGACGCCACCATTCAACAGTATCGTCAGAACTATCGTAATCCTCCACTTCAAAACACGTTGGATTAATTACGATTTAGCAGATACAGCAAACCTCTCGCTGGTTCGCTGGTATGGGGCAATAGGTCATCTTGAGCAATGGTTTTTTGTCTGCAGGCACATTGAATGCTTACAATTCATCTTTTTTCTTCAAAAGTTTCTTGATCGACCAACCGAGTATTGAGTTCTTCGGGTCCCACTAATGATTTCGAAAGCATTTCAGCATGGAAATTGGAGATTGGTTATAGCTTGGAAAAACCCAAACGTCCAGCATCGCATGCATTGGAAGGGGCTTAGAGTTTCGATAGCATTTTGGAAACCTACCAACCGTGAATTGCAAAACCACTAATTGAATTGGAAAGGCGACCATCAAAAAATAACTGGCAAGACTTGGATGACTTGCGAAAAACGAATCTTGGTAATGAAAAAAAAAAAACACAACAGCGCAGTTCAAAATAACTTTTCAGCTCAAGCAAAGACTAACAATGCTTTAATTATAAGGAAGCCCGTATGTAGAATTAGATTGATCAGAAATTCTGCCGTTCGTGTCTATAGTGTTCTTCGATAATGGAACTCAGAGTTTTTTTGCCACTAAAGCAGTACCCACAACTCGATCCACTGACCCTCTGATCGAATTTGGAGCAGAGATTAGCGAGAAAAGTTTCGTGCACGGACAGAGCAACGGCTGAACAGGAGCCCCCTGTCCTATAATATTGGTTAAATATGCCGTGAAGGAGAAGGCTGTACGGAGCAGGCCTATTTTTTGCAATGGTTGATTCAAGACGGGTGGATCTAAACGTGTCTTGCGAATTGAAAAAACGTTGTGGTCTTCAAGATGCCCAAAGGCTGGATCGAATCCTGACCAATAGGTTACCTCCACCAAAGAAAACCATGTCACCATGAGGTTGGCTGTTTGTTTAGAACCATTCACTGTTCAGGAGTAAGTTTTTCTAGTATACACCTAGCACCGAACCAGCAAACTCAATAACCTGGAAGATCATATTACGAACCCTAAATATAATTTTTCATCGGCGAGGATTCGAACCCTTGAAGCGTTGTATCGCGCATACCTGAAACATGTACTAGTGGTTAGAGGTGAAGGTAAAGTGGATTCCTTAGTTTGACTTTACTCTATGGCTCTCCTATCTGTAGCTCAATATCCTCTGTTCAAGTAAACAAAGCCTGCAGATCTAGGTCTCAGATGCACGACTTGAAAAAAGTTGTTTAGCATTAAGTTTGCCGACCAGGAACAAGCAAGACAGATCGTTAGTACGAGCTCGCAAGTGTCCCTACGGCACTTCAAAATCCTCGCCACGAAATCAAAAATTGAAAATCCACAGACAATTCCATAGCCGGTTGCTTACCATTAAAGAAGAAGAAATAAATACGCGGTACTTTATGGCCGAAATCTATCAAATCAAATACGCTTTTCACATAGTAATATGTTCACTATGCGCCTTTATATTATAGAAAAAGATTGCCTTTCGCTCCTAAAGAGTTGTCTACGGCCGCATTAATCTAGCAATTGTTCAAAGTTTTTTGTATCCGTAACTCCTCTTCTAACTACACATTTTATTAAGTAATATTTAAAACAAACATTTGAAATTGAAAGGTACCTTGCTTACATCATTAGGAAAAAACCAGAAAGATCTTCAAGGATTCGGCGGCGATGCTGATTTATGGGATAGAGTGGGACTTTTAAATTAAAAAAAAACAGTTTAAGTATTTTTTATGTTTTCTTCTCTGGTTGTAACCTGTAGCCTTGCGTTCGTTGGAACCAAACGATGGAAGTTCCATTTTCTGGGGTATTTAGTTTGCAAAATTTAAATGGCTCCACGCGTCTTCTCTAGAATATCAGATTGTACTTATCTACATCAAAAAATTTCTAAGCGATAAATTCTAGACTCGACTCAATTACCTTTGCAAGTTTTAATGTATCAACCCAAGCCTGCGTTGATTTTATGGTTTTCGGAAATAATTCAATGCAAATTGTACGCAAGTCGCCTGGCATTTATTGCAAGTTGCTGCCGAAGTCCACATTTATTAAGTCCAGGAACTAACCGGGCAACTTTATTTCCATGTATTAAACCAAAATAAACACTTGATATTTGTTATGCAATGAACGAAACTTGAAAACCAACGTCATTTCCCAGCGCCGAACATCGCGACAACAAATGTTTTTCCTGTTGCATTTGCGAATTAAAACTTTTTGTTGAAACAAGTACTAGTTTTCGACCTTGAGTAAGTTAACCTTTGAGAATTTATTTTTCAATGTAGTCGCTGAGGTTCACATCGCGCAAAAATTCAAATCTTGTTAACAAACTATGAAACAATCAACGAAATTTGTTATTCGGGTCTTACGTGAATTGAACACTTATCGAAATAAATATTTCTGATGTTCTTATGTATTTTTATGTTTTTACGAACTAGGCCCCTTTTTTCGAGTCACTTAGCCAGACATAATAGTTTGCTGTTTATGTAATAGGAAAGGGAGGGGACTCTCATCAGGAAAAGGAATAGGATGTATTTCGACTACCTCCTAGGAAATTTCTTCCTAAGAAAATAGGTTCGGCTTAACCTGACGGGAGAACACTGAATTCGGGAGATCCAAATTTGGTGCATATTTTGAGCATTTTTAACATTTCGATGCAGTTGCAAAAACGAATATTCATACGAAAAAACTGTTACGGTGCTCCTAGTGGTATGAGAATTTCCAAGAACTCCTACGGAATTATGTAACCGGTTCGAACTACTCAACGTTACCAGACCAAATAATCAAGAAAACAAATCATATGAGGACCAAGAATGGTGGGAAGAGCCGAACAAGGTCGTGTGTGTCCACAAGCCAACATACAGAAAAACTTACCTGAAAAACCTTTTTTTGCAGATTTTAATCTCTAGATTTTGGGTTTCTCTCACATTTGCTGATTCAAATCCACGTCGCATGTTTGAGGGATAAGCAGCTTATAATATTTGAAATTATGTGATAAATCAAGACTGAATATTTCGCATTCAGCAGCTATCCGATAAATGGCGGACCACCAAAGATCCTTACAGCAAATATCATGACTTTGAATCCATACTATCCGTACTTGAATGACGGAAGCCATGCATCGAAACTCGGCTGGTATGACCCAACCATCGAAAAACCATCTTTCCATACCAGCCAAATATAAGCCCTTAGCTTTCGGCAAAAAATTTAAGAACGCGTGTTTTATGAAAGCAAAGATTTGGATAGGACATAGTCGAGGAGGAGAAAGGCTCATATTTTTTGCTTGCACTAGCTGTGATATTCATTCAGGTGTATAAGTATAAGCTTTCATAAAAACAGTTCACTTTCCTTTTAAATACAGTTCAAGAAATAATACAATCCACAGGAAAAATTCCGACACAAAATTGAGCTTTACTGTCATCAAGCTTTTCAAGCAGCCAAGAAAAACGTCAATGGACTGTTTTGAAAGGGAGTTCTGCTGCTTATGCGGACTTTTGCCTAGTTTACATGCGGCACAATCTCTTCTAGCAGTTCAAAGACTCTGTGGGAGCTGATCCAACGGCGTGGTGGCCTATCGAACGTTAAAGAATCACACTGAACGATTCGTGTTCAAAGCAAAGGACCAGGATTTTGTGCATCCTACATTGTCATTGAGGCTGAGAATACGACAGATGCAAGCCGAGTGTGTTATGACTTTTAAGCTGTCTGTGGTAAAAACAAGAACGCATTTTCAAACTGGGCTCTGACTGGAGACGAAAGTTGGATTCATCATTAAAGGCCAGAGTTCCATGAATTGGCATTGATAGGGCACTCTGTCAACAAAGTTATTCAAGGTGGCATAGACAGCTCCTTCTGTATGTGGCGCAAGTTGGATGGCTACTGCACAAAGCATTCTTCGTACAGGAAGTTGGAAAGGCTTGGAAATCTTATAACATCCCTCCTCTAGCACAATTTAGCACCAAGTGTTCATCATCTGTTCGAAAAAGCGAAATAATGTGAAGATGTCCCATAAGAATTATGCGCCTAAGCGGTACTCAAATTTGTAACGTTTTAGCTTCCATTATTGACCCTACTGATTGTAGCTTGCTGAAAAATCCGGAAGATAATATTTTACATCATTTAAAAGATTGTATTAATAAAAAAGGAACAAACAAATTATTCGAGGCTTTTTTCTGTATTCCATGTTTCTTTTTAGTTACATGGACCTTGTAAATGACATTCAAATTATTTTGGTTACATTGACGTTGTAAAGGAAATTCAAAGTATTATGGTTTTCACATTTCTTCGGTTGTCTACCGAGCAAGATGGACCAACCAGAAAACAAGATTATTTAATGCGCAATAGACGGACCAGTTTTTAATTTATGATTGAACTTTTCCGGATTAAATGGAATCCAATTCATTTCTCAAATCGAATATTTGAATGCAGAGAATGCAAAAAACCAGATAATGTAAAATAAAATGTGAAAAAACAAAAAGAAACAAGAATGTTGCAGTTTTTGGAAATTCAGCGGGAAGGTAATTTTCGTAGTAGATGATGCGGTAAGTATTCGGCAGTGCTTTGTGCGCATTGCGCATTCGGACACCGTTTGAAAGTTCAACCAATGCAAGAATTCAAGCGCAACTACTAGAATTGATAACAGCCCAGTCATTACGAAAACGCGTCATTGCGTTATTGTTTTAGGGGCTGCTGCATTTCAAACGAGTCATAAAAGCTTAGTCCGAAATCAAATTCTAATTACGTCAAAGGCATAACATTATGTCACATGGTTATGGTAGCCATCATTAACCAGTCACCAAATACCACAGTGGCAAGCATGTGGAACTGTTTGTACATACTAAAACTGATTATGGTTCAGCCACTTGGCAATTACTTACCTCCAACTTCTTCACCTGTGCAGCCAAATCCATTACTCGTCTCGTCCCCAACAGGTTGATGGTGACGGTTGGCTTCAACGACTGTTGGAAGTCAAGAGTCGCGGCTGAATGTATGATAACATTAATATTATCAATAAGCAAATCGCGATCCTCTTTCGAAATGCCCAAATCCTCTTCGGCAACGTCTCCATTGATGGGGATCAACTTCTTGAAAATCTCTGGCGAAGATCCTTTCAGTAATATTTCGAAAACTGGGTTTTTCGTCAATTCCTCCAGTCGCTCCTGAATCGTTTTGTTCTTCTTTGATCGCATTAACAGATACAAGTTTCCGACGTTCGGAATGTCGCGAAGAATTTTTTCAACTAGAGCCATTCCAAGAAAGCCAGTTCCACCAGTTATGAATACATTTTTCCCCGAGTAAAATTCTCGAATTTTCGATATTGACGCACTGCAATGGATAGGTGAAAAGAATAATTAGTAACGTGCCTCGCGCAATATTTGCTCATATTTTTAGATTTTGTTCAGTTTACTTTAGCGTTTTGCGTAAAGGAGACGCGAGGTGAGAAATTCACTAAAACGTTTAATGTTGACGATCATCTCCCTCATTCAAAAAGAAGCACTTTTGTTTGAGAATTCGATTGCGAGCATTTTTGGGCGCAAATCGAATGAAACCAACAATTAGACTAGAAAACTAGATTCACGTGCCAGCTGCATTTTCGATTAAAACGCAATTTTGAAACACGTGCGCCTCAAAAGTCCGCATTCAATTTTAGTTTTTTGAGTTGTAAATAGTCATCCGGTTTACAATGGAAACATTTCTCCTCTCCCTTGACAATATCCCGACTTATAACTTAACAAGGTTCATCTTTTCACTTGCAATGCAGCAATCTTTCAACATAAATACTTAATTTGCATTTATTTTCAATTTGAATTTCCATATAAGCCTTGATTAAACCCATAAAAAAACTTAATGCAAATATGGATACAATAAAATGCAGCTTCGCTTTGAATGCATTTGGATGATATCGCACTCATTGTTGTTGTTGTTTTTTGAGCAGCTGAAAATGTATTGCGAACGCAAAGGTGACAGCTTGAAATTGTTTAAAAAAGCGCTTAGTCTCACAGAGGGATCGCAGTCTACGAGTAGCATACACTGCAGCTGAAAAGTATTCCCTATCTAAGTTATTGACATTTGAAACTAAATTCCAAACATTTGAAACAACAAGGCACCGCTACTTTTTTAAAACGACATGCTCCACGATACGCCCCTCAGTGCCATAACCCAATAGATCCAGAAAGACAAGTTAGCACCTACCCCTGGTACCTGAAAATACCTCCAGGGTTGATTCCCAAGATAGGCTTCTTGGATTCTCTCTTACGATAGTTCCGAGCTTAAAACCTAGTTCTCGTTTTTTCACTAAGGGAGATACCATTTTCGTTAATTTCATTGAAATCTCAGCAAATGTTAACCTTCTTTCAAAACCAGATAACCCACGGTGTGAGGTTGAACGAGCAATTGTTACCACTGATATTTGTATACAGATGCTATTCATTTACCTGGCATTCTGGAAGATCTATTTTGAGAAAGAGGCCTTGCGAAATTGACTGAAATACAAAACCATTTTCCGAATGAAAAAATTGTAGCAAGTGTTGCTTTCTTCATTCTCACACGATTTGTCAACAACTTTCTTAGAACTTTTCAGATATTTGACAACCTAAGTAGGACCGATACTACGCTTCGAAAATTGGTTTGACCATTGGATCTCTTCAAAATTCAAAACTTCTTAGCTTTATGCAATCGAAAAATGAGCTGCGAAGTGGAAAAGGTTGTAGGCAACGATAGACAATACTTAATAATTAATGGTATCTTTTCCATTGCGTAAAAGATATTTAACTGCGGTAATTTGCAGTACCAATATACGCATTAAAATCATAAATCTCCGATTAGTCCACCCTTTCCCTGTGGACAGGGTAATTCCAGAGCATCAAATCAGACGACTAAGCAACAAAACTAAGATTAATTCGTCTCGTTTTACATTGCAAACTTAAACGAATGACAAGCTAATAACGTGTTGTAAAGGTCACTAGGTACAACTTATCTTCGTCTCCGTCTCCATTGCGTGTATCTCTAATCTGAGAAAACGAATTCAACTTATTCCTATTTGATGTTCCTACTCAGGCCAATCATTTGTTTGGTTATAGGAAGTTTCAAAGTGTAAGGCTAATTTCTTTGATATTTAATATGCTGAATAAAATCATCTGGCGATTAACCCAGAAAGAATTCAAAAAAACTCTTTTTTAGAAGATTGTGTAATCGAAAATTATACAAAATCCCAATTTCATAGATTTATGTGTAATGCGTACTGGTAATGGTTATGCTTGGCCTGAAATTGTCGCTGTTGAGTAAGATCTGCCGCAGAGAAACACGCGAATGCAATCGATTCATTTTTTGTTGGCAGTTTTCACTAGTACAACAACAAAAAACAGAATAACGTAAAGTACGATTCAATATTTGCTGATTGACGTGTTAGTTGCGTTAGTACGCAAAGCAAAGTTAGACGTTGATCTCGAGTTTGAAGAGGAGGTAAGTACCAGATGAGGGTTTCATGAAAATCAATAATCATGAGGTAATCATATATTCTTGGCATTCAAATTAATCAATTTGGGTTTATTATTATTCAATTTATGCAAGGATACAAGGTTTAAAGTTGCAATCAAAACCTTCTCGCTAGTAGGTTTCTAGCTCTTGACGTTATTTATAAGAAAACATTTTCACGATTATTTTACGGAGTGAAACATATATCACGATATTATATACCACGGAGCACCCGGGAGTTATACCACTGGGTATATAGACATGGAATCTAACGTTTTCAGTAGAAGTATGATGTCAAAAATAGAGTGGACATTTTTACTTTTTTTTATAAATGAGCAGAAAGATAAGACTTATTGCAAGTCAATAAAAAAATTAAATCACTTCTCAAAATGCTCCCTAGTGTTCAAAGAAAGCGTTCCATACTTGGATCTCTGCAACCAACGCTCTAGCACCTTAGGAACGGGAAAGGAGTATGAGACCGTACACCATGTAAAAATTATAAATGAAATAAATGCAATCTCTGACAACTAATGAGTGAATCAGAGTATTGCAGATATGGGCACATGAAGGATCAGTCAGTGATAGCGGACAGATCACGCAAATTTGTAAAAGAGAGAATAGTATTCAGAAATCGAAAGCAAAAGTTCGAAGAACCAATAAAAGCTTCAAAGTACAAACGGAAATATGTCTATAAGAAATATTTGTCATGAAAGACATATCACGACCAATATCTCGAGCACAAAAGGCAACTCAGTGTCCAGAGGAAGCCACAGCATTTGAGCTCACAAAAAACCTGGTTTGTTTCATTGATCAAAAACCAAATGGAGGAGTGAAACAAGAAAGAAATAAAAATATGCGAGGCGATACTCATAAAGTCATTAGAAAAGAGGCTTATTAGTATTAATTATTCAAGTGGATGATCCTTTCTTGTCTGGTGTGTTTTCTACGCCACAATTTTAAGAGAATATGTTTCTTCTGTTTTTCACCCGTCTCAAACTCATCCCGTGTATTTATTATCCCAAAGGAAGCAGCATGTTTGCCTTTCAAAAGTTCATCAGAATTGAAGTGAAAATTCTCGAAATATGCGAGCGCTGTCCACAGTTAACCCATTTGACATCATAACTCCGAATCAGTAAGCTAAAGCTTCCTTCTGCCAGAAAATCACCAATGGGGCGTGTTAGCCTGCGGAAGGTGCACATCATTACGATCATTGGATTGTGTTATTCCTGGCCAGAACTGCATTTCCAGGTCCGAATCTTCAAAGATTCGGCTTCATGCAAAACAGAACATTCTAATCAAAGGGGATCCATTCAGCGAGGTACAGTCGATTCAAACGTGTTCTAGAACTGTTCTAGGCATTGGAAAATTGATGGAGTGTGTTGTTTGGTCAAATGGGGATTACTTTGAAGGATGCAGTGGATCGCATGGCAACTTTTCATGCTTGCGGCAAATTGAGCCTAATTCGGTATCATTTCTCAATACACAAAGATCAGCTGTTGAAAATAAACCAAACTTTCACCGTGTCTACAAACGTCGTCACGTGTCAAAGTAATAAGTTTCAATATACGTTTTAGATGTTTTACTTCTTTTTGATTTGAAATATGTCATGTTGTCCTTATGTGTGCAGCTTAAGATAGATAGTCTTTGCCTTCCGTCTGTAAAAAAGGATTTTTTGTCGCTTACCCCGGGAGTGTTTCAATATAATGGGTCTACAGAATTGTTTTGAAAAACTCCTCAAAGGGATTTAGTACACGAATTCGTACGATGCTTCGCTGGCCAGCTTTTTTATCATTCGAGTGCAATTAACATTGGTTAAAGCCCAAAAGAATAAGAACTAGAGACTGATCCTTCGCCATTATCCAAACCATTTCTTGCCCAGCCAGCAGTTTACACCAGTCGTTTGCTCTACACTAACCCGCCCAACTAGTCAAGATTCCAGTTCACCTCGCAGGTTAATGCACTTTCAAATCAGCGTCAAACAATTCCTAGACTACTGACGGCGCATAAACCGCATCTCAAGCCTGTACGTTATGTCATGCCCGCAAAGTACAAACAGCGAAAACCAGTCAGGAATGACAATCTACAGCTATAACGCACAATACTAAACAAATTGCGGAGATGCTCTACACGCTAAATATTTATCAAACAAACGTGAAAGCTTGCGCTCCAGTTCGCTTGCAACAGGTGAGCGAGTTTTTCACGGAACATAAGACAAGAACTCTACTCACTTGTCCGCCATCGTGCTGTTGACGTTACACAATTCAAGTAACGGATTCACGAAATGTCAATTGCAACCACAAACGCACGGCTGAGAATTCGAAAAGTTAACAGAAACACTAATTTTCCGCACTAAATTACAGTTTTCCTCGTCACTTTTACCACATTGAGACTTTCACTTAATTTGTAGCCGTGCAAAGATTCCAGATCACTAGTCAAATCAAACACATCTACCGCGTCGAACCGTACGACGAATAGTGAACAGCGAACAGGCTCAGCCCACGAATGAAACGTAGCGGACAAGAAAAGAGATACGAAATCGAATCTGTAAAGTGGAATCCAAATAGTTGCTAAATAAACCGAACACAACGTGAGCTGCGAAACCGGATAGAGAAAAAGAAGAAATGAGGAGGAGACTAAGTGCCAGAATAAGGTCGGGGGAAAGGTGCCAACGTTCTAGACTGGTGCCGGCTGATCCGAGCGTGAGGAGAGGGCAAATATTTGAACAGATGACGTTCGACCGTTCGACGATCCGTTGCGGGGAAGCGTCCAGTTGTTTACTTTTTTCCGGTTTCCAGCCGTTGTACATTTTGGTTATACCTTGGATTTTTCGCTGGAAGGTGTTGGTTGTTGTCCGTGCTTCGAATTGGTGGAAATATAGTATTAATGAACGTGCGTTCATCGTATGAACCTGCAGATATGAAAACAACATTAACAAATTACATCTTGTGCTTGCAAAATACAAAACTCACGAAAATGAACTTCAACTAATTGATTTTCCTTGAATGGTATAATTGTTGGCACTATCGGAAAATAATTCTTCAAGTATTTATTCATCAGCAAGCCTGACGAATTTGTCGACTTTCCTTAAACATTTCATTCAGTGTCGTGCTGTAAAATTGTTATTGGGTTTTATGCTCATCCTCAATCTATTTAATATATTATTGGTCGAAGCCTTTCGGGTACGATTGTCTATCTTCCTACCGTCACACACACGCTTGTGCCATTCGGTCCTAAATAAGCAGCCAAGTGGGACGTTAATTGCGGAACTACAATACTTAAAAATAAGATCCGGTCCCCTAAAACGTTACTAAAAATCACCGCCTTTTCACCGATCCAATTGACTTGACAATGCAAAAGGACAAGGGCTCTTTTAATCTGAATCTCTCTTTACGTTCTATAGTAAATAATGAGCAAAATATGTTGTCATATGCAGAAACCTGGAAGTAAAGTAAGAAAACCTTTATTTGCAAACAAATTCAAGTCTTCCTTCTTCATCGATGAGCCAATTTGACTCTTTGCTTTTCGATTTTAACCGTATCGTTCTTTACTAATGCCCGTTCAGGATGAGGCAATATATATATTCAGAAAATTAATAATAAAATTTCACGCCTTTTTTGCAAAAATTATGGCTGTTTATTTTTACAAAAGGATACAGAGTGAGTTCAACCGAAGTATTTCCTGTCACAAGCGACAAATTTCTCCCATTCAATGGGCAACGGGCAAATACCACAACGAAAAATATTGGCCCTTTTGAGTCGATCGATTGAGCCATTTCTGATTTCTTCAGGTGAAGTGAATCGCTCTCCGGACAAGACTATCTGCATGGACCGCAACAAATGGAAATCTGAAAGTTTCTCGCTCTTGCGCTCCTTCGGAGTACATCATTGTATTCCGTGAGATGCATAGTCGTATGTGGCGGCGACATGTAGCAGAACATGTCTGAAGATTCCGACATTTTTGCATTCTGATCTCGATGTTATCGCAATCAATGTGCCTTTATTAGTTTAATGGTCTGAAGAGTTACACAATAGGATATACCCTACAGATCCTGCCAATTCCTAGTATAAGCTAACGTTTCATGGACCTGGTTCTCTCGACAATATCCATGGTCTAAAGTGTCAAAATTGACCAGTTGAAAGTTAGCCTAGATATTTTTTTAACATGACCTGAAACGAAAGAGTCTAACGGTGTTGTATTACAAGATTTTACGGACCATAACTACCGCTTCCCAACAATAAGTCCTGGTTCACTTCAAATATTTCCATACAAGTTTCATCTTCTGGTAACCAATTTTCGCTCCTTTAGCGTCCTTTTCAGGGACAAAAAACTGACGAAAGTAAAAATGGTTATTGTAAATAGCTCTGTGAGAATAAGCACATCCTGCTCTTAATTGCGAAAGCCCTGATTTTGGTGAAATACTGACTCCTCTCAAAGTCTGAATTGTAGAGGGAACTTTAACCTGAACCGTAAGGTGTAGAGCGAACTTTAACCTGAACCGTAAGGTTCGTAAGGGAATCGTTTTGTTGATAAAGAATTTCGAATCACCTTTGTTAGATTGACTTTTCTTCTTATTAATTTTCTGAATGTATTGATTTCTCTCAGCCATCTCCAGGGCGCTCTCCAGGATAACCAACAGAAAGAACATTTTATGACAAAGAATGTTTTAAGTGGGTATGGAACTAGATATAAAACGACATGTTCAGCTGGTATGGAAGCATGCCTTAGTGTGGATAATGGTTCAACGGTTATATAACAAGGAAATAGGGAAAGTTATGCCAAAGGAAAAAACGTACGAATTGACATCTTAGCTAGAGTCTTAGAGTTTAGATACACACCTGAACTAATAATTCAATTAAAATAAAAACATTTATTTATTTATCTAAGCTTAAACTTTCGACAAATTATAAAATACGACGTCCAATCCGCTGTCTCATAGCCATACGAGGAATGCCCACGTCAGCAATGAAACTCCAAGACCCCAAACTCCAAAGATCGGCCGGAAAACGCTGTACACAATCCCGAAGAGAATGATAAAACCGAAGTAGTAGAGAACCTCCGAACTGCAAACAAGGATCAATGTAATAGTTGTCGGGTATAAACAATTTCATAACTTACATTTGCCAATGGACACGATGCCATTTCGTCGTCACCGCGGATTCCTTGAAGTAGAATCGTCTCACGCCAACTAGACAACGTGACATGAATTTCGACCAATCACAATTGCTAGCATCGAAAGAGTACCGAGCTTTGTCATGTTCATTGAGGAATGTCATAATCCTTAGAGCGTTTTTCAATGAGTAGCGGAAATTCTTGTCCAGGAAGTAATCAAATGCTTTTGTGCCATTGTGAAATACCCGCATGTATTCAAGAGTCCTGAAATTTCGCTTAATCAATTAAAGGGAAGCGACGGCCTTATTGTATCGAAAAATCTGTGAAACGTTTTGCTCTCGCTTTGGTTTCCTCAAATTCAAAAGCAACAACAAAAATAACAACTCACGAATGATGTGTCATTCCCAAATTGAAAATTCTTTCTGGGATCAGGATGATTGCCGACGGAATGATTTGAAAAAGGAAGAAGAACAACGCATATCGCCATCCATTACGGATTTGAGTGTACGGTTTCCAGAGGTAGTAATCGGCCGGGTTATCCTTCACGCAGCTATTTAATGTGTTAGCGAATTGCTCCAAGGTCAAGGGATTCACTTCACCCGATGTACAATGAACAACTTCCGGTGCTTCCAGTTTCCTTGTGCCCACGTACCATCCCATTACTAGTGAAGAACTTATCACGTAATCACATGGTATAACATCTATGGCAGATGATGCGTTGCCGTTCATTGTCCTGAAAACTCCTGTTGGAACATTTAAAACAATTGTCAGAGCATGTCGGTTACAAACGTCAAGTCGCATTCTGATACTTGCCTTTAATGAAACCAGCTAAAAACCCTAAATGGCCACTTGTTGCATTTCCAACCCATCCTTCAATCGGGTGCTCCAATGTTCCATAAACTGTAAATTGATAAACACAAATGTGAATTGGAGGTATGAGCTTACTTAAAAATTTGAAAACAGCCGCATTGATCTTCAAGGGTAATGCCACATCCTTGAAGCGCTCACGATCTATGAGAATGGGTTCACCTCCGCGAACAATATGACAGATTTCACGATAGGCCTGAGATTGCCCACAAGTTGAAGTTTCACTTTCTATTCCAGACGTTTATCATAGAGTAGACCAGCAAATTACAAGTTTACTTCAATGGACTTGACTCAGTAGACTACCGCTTGGAAGGCAAGTGCTTAATCGAATGTGTCACATCGGATCACATCTCAATGATATTTAATCACTTAAAAGCTGGGCACAGTATCTGCCCTATGTCACAAACAGAGGTGAACCCTCTGGGTTTTCAGCGAACCCATCCTAGAAACGTGGAGATCTTGTGGCGTGGATTTCCAAGGCTATACAGTAGTGTTGTGCACAAACCAGCTGTGTGCCCGTACCCGGAAAGATGAGTTGACTTGGAACCTCTCACGAAATAAACTTACGATGGCAGATGGGCGATAGATGAAACACCAAATTAGCTCCGCCTTTGGAGAACTCTGTTTTCTTTGGAATGACGGAATGAACGTTATGAGAAAAACATCAAATGCGTTGCGCTAAAGGATAATGCAAGTGTCCGTGGAATCAAACACTGCTCCGAAGATCAACAATGATATAAAATATAATACAAATAACAACATTTAACGGGGGCTTCATATTCTTTGCTCATTTAGCTGCAAACTCACGAGTCATGAACCCGAGCTCACCTCAATATAATAAAGGAAACTAATGAAATAAAAATAACCCATACCGATCGACGGTCTCACTATTGCTGCGGGCAGACCTGCCATCTCCTCCTGTATTAAGTTCTCTGCTAAATTTTTGGTAAACGTATAAGTATTTGGATGATCTCGAATGATTTCTTTCAATTTTTCCGGGGTGAAGTCTTCCCATGCCTTATCGTCTTCTGCCATTTTCATCATTTCCTTTGGATCCCAGTGTGACTTGTATACAGTTTCTGTGATTAATCCTCGATTGTTACTATTACAAAACGCTGTCGACAAATGAACATAAGCCGCCAAACTTTTTAAACTTTTCGCCAGTTCAATTGTCCTAAGTGTGCCCGTCAAATTTGTCAGGATGGAAGTGCGGAGCGGTGAACTGAAACGTATAGTTGCGGCTGCATGGTATATGACATTAACTTTTTCCGCGAGCTCCTTGTAAACATCGTCGGGCATGCCGAGTTTCGGTTCACTTAGTATACCGAGGACAGGTACAACTTTCTTTAGTATTTTTTCATTGTGTTTGGCGAAAATCTGAAGTAAACAAAGAGAATTGAATTCGAGAATGCGAAGCACAGAGATAACTAAAAATCAGTCCAACTAAACATTGACTTACGGGTTTTTGCAGCATACGATTTATCCTTTCCTCTGCATCGAACCCGTGTTTTCCTCTGACTAGTACATAGATGGTTCCTATTTCTGGGGTGGTACTTAAGAGTCCTTCAATTAACACTGTTCCAAGGAATCCTGTGCCACCCGTTATGAATATATTTTTGTGCTTGAAGAAATCAGCCACTGATACGTTGCTGCCTTCTTGCTGGCAGTCTTTTTCTGTTGCTACAGCCATTTCGTCTGAAAAATAAGAAATAATGGTTAGAATAATAGCACCTGCATTTTTGCTTTTTTATGTCAGTTAAGTTTCAAACTGGTTGGACCTGTTCACTCGAACGGACGAGGTAAGTAATCGAGAGCTGATCGATACGACCGTGGAAATATCGAGTTGAGTAAAGCCCCAAAAGCCACATATCATTAGGGTTCATGAGTGGGTACCGTTTTCCTTTGCTAGAAGAGCTCAATAAAAAAACACTGGACGCTGAACATAATCGAAGGACGCTGAAAAGGAAGGTGCAATGAAAGTTCGGGCGTGAAGGAAAGCTGTAGGAAACAGGACACAGGAAGATGAACTAGCAAAACTTTAGCGAAAGTTCATTGTGCTCTGAGGACTAGGCTAACAGCTGCGATGAAAATAATACTTAGGTTGGGAATTTTCCCAATTAGATCAGTCGCTATATCGCTGCAACCTCAGCGCAAATTACACAGTCTGTAGGACAGCAAGTGCCGGACTGCAGGCCCGTAGTGAAAACTGCAGCTAACCGGAAGGGAACAAAATTAACGCGGGTCCTTGGATGTAGTGGTGTAGAGGCAAACGAAAGAGCGTTCAAACTAGCAAGAAATGGTTGAGTCAGTCAAACGACAGCGAGGTTCAATTAAGTGTCATTTCCAACGATGATCCAACGAAATAGTCTTAAAAGAGCTTTATGCGGCTTGGAGTCGCAGGAATGACTATTGCACAATCCAAGACACATCCACCTTATCCACCATCCACCTTATCCACCATCCACCATATCCTATCAAGACGAGACTCCAAAACTCGCTTACAGACTACAACTTTCTGAATCAACACGCTAATCTATGAGGAACCCAACACAAGCCACATCTACAGAGAGGACGAAGATAGGGAGCACTTTCTCTACGGCGGTCCAAGCCTAATTCAAGAGCGTATAAGGTTACGCTGTTAAGGGTTTACACAAGCAGCATCGTTGGTGTACGAGGCGACAATGAAACCAGAGGCTTTCTTTGGCTTCTAAGCGGTGACAGGATGGACCATCAGCATACACTGAAACGTATTCAAGGAGCTAAGGGTGAATGAATGCACTGAATCCAACGGTTGAACTCAATGAGAATCATAAATAAACGGTGAGCGATTTTTATGCTGAGATATGTCGTAAACTTGGTTGCTCATGTTACCTACGTCTTTCCGCAAAGAAGCAAGGAAGGCAGTACAGTTTGATCTAACCTTGTTTTACAGACTAGTGGTAACTGTTGTGGTAACTAGTGCCTCCAGTGAGTGGTTTTTGAATATTAATAGATCGACACTTGAAGTTGAACCCGATCAACAGTATGGTTAGTTGATGGTGATCAACTTCATCAAAGTTGACTCATTGCAAATATTAAAATCAATATGCTGTATGTTGGGTTCTCGAGGAGAAGCCGTGGCAGCCAAAACAATCAATTATTGAGGCAGCTCTCACCATGACAATGAGAGACCATGCTCAGCTGCATTCCGACCGTAATCTAACGAGGATATACTGGCACCATTTACCCTACTTACGACGCTCTTCCGAGCTTGTTCCAACGGATTCACATGTTCTCGTCCTTGGGTAGCTTTCTTCATGCGAGGGAATTCACTACTAAAGATTGTCATCTTCTAACAGGACTAGCAAGCTTTTTAATGAACAGGTCGGAGGACTTTTTCAAGAGAGCAGAACACGAACTGCAAGTCGCTGAAGACAAGTTGTAGATAGAATGCTGGCTGTTGATATATCTCAAATCAATATATTTCGATAGGCAATAATAAGCACAAACCCGAAGCAAACATTTCCGCACTCCTGATGTACATAGAGGGAATAACAAATGACCAGCCAACTATTGTGCAACCAGAAATCCATAGCAAACTTATTTTGACGTCGCCGCCCGCAGATTCCTTTTTATTTTTTTTTATTTGATAAACCGGATCAGATCTTCTTATGGGATTCTCATTTGTTGTCCATATCTAACTGCAAATGCATTTGCGGCATTTTAAGATGAATTCATAACCCAAGGGCAGACATTGACATTTTATTGTGTAGTTTTCTGTGACAACCACACAATACATGGAAATTTTAAAAATCTCCCATAGACGATTCCAATGCATCGTTATAAAAAAATTATGATGCGATCATGTTGAAACTTTACATATTAACTCAGAGCATTGAAATTGCAGTAATTAAGAGCTAAATTCCGTGGAATTCACCTCGTAGCAGAGATTATGATACCACCATTATATGGTCGTTACTCACTGAGCTCTTTCCAACCTTGAACCAATTGTTTATTTCTTGATTTGGTTTTATGTACGTTTACCAATCAATTTTGTGGATTTTTCATTCCGTTTGCCTCAGATTTTCGGCTTACATCATCTAATTCAGACATTTGTAATCACTCGAAATTAAGTCGTTTCGTTAAGTCGATGCTAAACTCTTCAGGAGCTCGAGGGTATGCGCGATATAAAGTGGTGAAGAAACATCGTTTTACATCACAATATGATGTATGACTCTGATTCTGGAGAAAACTATGTTAATGATTGTGTTAACTCCAGCTGTGAAATAACTTGTTAGGAGTCCCTTTGATAAAAATATTTTCAGTCCAAACGCAATTGAGTTTTCTCTTAAGCCATTTCCATCGTCGCAGATTTTCATTTCTGAAAACTGCCCATGTTATGTTTGTTACTACGAGGAATACACTTAAATAAAATGAATGATAAATAAAAGATGGAGCTCGTAAATTCGTTGAAAACTTGGACTTCACACATGTGACTAGGATACAAGGTGACTTGTCTTGTTTTAATCGCAGAATAATATCTACGATTAACATAAGTTCTTTTTCCGGTTAAAAGCAATCACAAATTTTATTTTAACAGTTGCATAGTACAAAGTCTCTTTTCAAGCCGTAAAAAAATTGTTTTGCATAAATCAAGTCAACTGAAAAGCTAAAATTCTCGAATGACGAACGTTGTTGTTCTACTGAGTCATGCATGAACGCATGAAGTGAAAAACCGTCCAGGCGTCGAGGGATACAAACTCTGATAACATAAATGGTAGCGGGAGAGTTTTGATGAAAGTTGACAGCTGACATTTTAAGCTTACTTTCTTGAATATAACCTTTAGATGTTGATTCCAGCTGCCAACTGAAAAAGTTGAAAAGCCGGTTATAACCATTAGAAAAATCTTGTAGCTCATTATCACGGAAGGAAATATAGCGTTGCATGCGATAAAACAAATTGTCACTTTGTGGAGTTGAGTTGCCTTACTCGCAACTAAGACCCTAAGCAAACCGGCAAATTCGACCAAAATTAAATTTGCGGTCAAGGAAAAAGCCTCATAAGTCTCGAAATTATAAGGCAGAATCCTGCAGCAAATAGTAAACTGCCAACGGATAAAGAAATGATGGGAAATCAGGGCCACTACATTGAATATAAAGGGTGCGTTGGGGGAAGTGACTTATCAAGGATTGAGGATTTCGCCAGCGAACTTCCGAAGACTCCAGCGTCAACTACGACATAGTCAATTAGTAAAGTGTGCAGTATTCGGTATTTTTCCGACTTTAACTCTTTGTGGTATTTAAGAGGGATAAATTGAAAAAATCTCCTATTCACTTTGCTGACCTTGGTTGTCTTTACAAGGCATAAACCTAATGAAATGGTCCTTAGTGTTGAAGGGTAGAATTTTAATGTCCAGTTCATTCACTATAAAGAAAAAACTCTTCGCCAGAAGCGGAAGAAGAGTTGTTTGATGGACGAGCCCATTACCAGCCAGATATAAAATATAAAGGAATGCATGGACACAACACGAAACTAACTCCTTACGTAATGCGGAAATTGAAATTATGTAATACTGAGAATTGTGCGCTATTTCTGTAAGCTACTCTTATGACGGCTGATGGCATTTTATGCACAATTTTTCTACAAAAAGCTCAAAATAAAAACGAATTAAAAGCAATTTGAATTTCAAGCTGACCTTCTATCATCTATTACAAGCAGTGTTTTCCCACAAAACTTTTTAGTATATACAACACGCTATCATTCAGAAGTCCTTTGACGTGTGCTATTTTGGTGAGCGTTGTAAGTGTAATATGTAAAAAAACCAAACGTTCAACAGATTTTCTTGTATTGTTGTAAGTTATAACCGACATGTGCAAGTTAATTGTTCCATGGTTACTTCCTAAAAAATTACTTATACGAAATTATGCCAAATCAGTATGTTTTGTGTTGCTATTTCGGATGCAACTTTGGTGTCAAAAGTCGCATCTGTTATGATGACATCTATTTGAAACGAAAAAATCCAACAACGAGATTGAAATGCAGACTTTTAATTAATTACTGACTGCTTATAACTTCCGTGTCTTGTCAAATTTACAAAGAAACATTTGTCGTTATTATGCACTGAATAGCGCACCGTCCCATAACAAAACAATGTTTTGAAATTTCGTTTTTGTTGTGCAAATAAACGTAACGGCAGTGTAGTAGTAGTAGTGTAGAAGTAGTAGCAGTAGTAAATTTGCAATTGTCGGCATACATTTTCATTGTTATCGATTGCGGGTGCAGAAATGTTGAATGCCACAGCACGGAAGTATGGTGAAAATTCAAAAACTTCCATGTCAAATATGTCATGTCAAAGTCGCTGTTTGGATTGGGAGTGAACTTTACATATGTAAAGTTATTAAAAGTAGTAGAAGCAGTAGTAACAGTATTAGTATTAGTAGTAGTAGTAGTAGTAGTCGTAGAAGTGGTAGTAGAAGTGGCAGTAGTAGTTGCAACTTTTAATTTTTAATTTTTTCGAAAAGACACCGAAAACACTGTTCTATCGTCAAAAATCAGTCCTTAAATCAAATCACCCAAGTTTCAATCTATTCACTCATTGCGCCAAGCACTCGGGAGGTCCTCGTCGCTAGAAATCCGTTTTACTTGCACCTTAATTTTCACACTAAGTTTCTATGTGTTGAAGGACTGCGTTGTAGGACTGATGCTTTAGAGATTCGCTTATACTAAAGCCATTTTTACGGGTTCAGACAGAGTAGATTATTCTATTAGTCAGGTTCGTATAACTGCCTTTCCTCTATAGCTAGTGCCCATTGAACAGCATACATTCTTGCTGCATTTTGAACGGCCGGTCTAGCTCGTCTTCTTTTTTGTTCTGCATCTATCTCTGTATTTCTTGAATCCATGTCGATCATAGCAGTAGTTTTGGCAGCATGTCGAAACTTCTGCATAAGTTGTGATTCGACATGGATGGATATAAGTTCACACTAAGGTTGCTAATTTTCTTATCTTGGTTGTTTGCGTAACAATCAGTTCTGAATAAATACTATGGTATAGATTTGTACATTATGTCTCAGTTGAGTTATGGTAAATTGTAGCCCTGCTTGACACTTCCAGTTTACAGCCATCGGTGCCGACTGTTATTTCACTTTCTTCAGAAGTGGAATGCTGAGCATAGCGTAATTACATACAGCGATATCGAATCCAACGGCTTTTCTCAGAAAGCATAGAAAAAGCACAAGAATAACTTTATTTCTATTGCCTTTTTACGCAGAAGCTTCGAAAAGGGTAGTCCTGTTTTACTCAAAAATAAGAGAAAATTTCCCAGTTAGTATCCAGTTCGGATCTATTTGATGGGACAGCCTTATCCGTTCATATGAGAATCGGACGGTATCGCCTCCAAAAATAACTTTTTTAACGGCTTTCCTTCTTCATCCTTTTTTTGTGGTACAGTGATGAATGCCAAGACATCTAAACTATCCACTGCACACCCTTTTCGTCAAGCTGAGAATCCTCTCTGGATACAAGTAACACATTGGTTAAGACAAGGTCGGGTTATTTCTTAGGGTTTGCCCTAAGAAGACTGTAAGCGATAGCGTTGGTAATTTTAAGGCGTTTAATCTAATATTGAATAATAAATAAACTGACGCCGATATCCACAATAAAGAAATACTCAGCCCTGCTTTTGGATCTCTTCAAATTGATATTCAAGACATTGAAATTACCGCTCGTGATCCAATCAACCAATGAAAAAAGCCCCCAAAAATGCCCAAATAATAATTAACTATTTCGGCGATCGCACCGAAATCGACGAAGTCAGAAGTTGTGGAATAGTGAAATAGAGAAAGAGATAGAGAAAAACAGGGCCAGGGTTAAATTCAGATAACTTTCCCTGTGTACACCTTGTGAGTATCTATCGGCGAACTAGGAAAGTATCTGAGCGGTTGCTCACATGTGGAATTAGCATCTTGTATCGAATCTTTTGTTGGTGGAGGCAGTGGCAACAGAGCTTAAAGACCGAGAAGATAGCGAAATGGTTTTCCGATAGCAACGCATAGCTAGCTGGGTAGCTTGGGTAGCCATTTGGACCCCAGCATCATTAATTCGTACCTCTGAATCTGGGTCACTATCGCGTCATTTGTTCCATGGTACCACACCGTTCCGGTTGGCCTTCATGCATGCACCCAGAAGACTCACGAGTACTACGACTAGACTTATTCAATGGATTTGTGATTATTCTAATGTGTCATGCATTGCAGGCATTTTGTATAGTTGGGAAGTCCGTTGTTTTTCCAATGTTTGGGCCTGTTCGCATACTCGCATGTGATGTTGGCTTCAAAGACGAGGTGGTCGATTGGGTAAGATGCATAATTTTCTTTGCTAAATTGCATAATTGTGGTTAGTTATAGTGCCGAGTCCGCTGATTTTCTAATTTTAATACTCTTTCGCGGGAGATTCACACGCACAAACCAACCAAAGAGGGTCATGTGTGTAAAATTTCAATGCCAACTGGAGTCTTTACATCAGTGTTGAGATGATTGTAGGAAATGCAATTTGTCAAAGTGTCAAATTAAAAAATAAGCCAAAGGCTGTCGAAGGTGGTCGAAGTTGATAATTACTTTATTATGTGAAAAGCACAAATCAGAAAACAAAGGAAAAGCGTAAAATTGCTTAATTTTTTCTTACGATTACTCTGATGCCCATATCCGCATAACTACGGGTTGATCATTCCTGGGAAATGAGGTGCTTATTACCCAGAAAATGCCCAGAAAATACCCTGATCTATGAGTTATTCTATCAAAAATCAAGTCCTCAGCTAGAAGCAGGACGTGGTTATTGTGACGCCCAAAGTTTCAATCAAGACCGAAGAGCCTGTAGTTTTTACTTTGTGTATCATGAAAACATGTCACGAAAAAAGGATGAAAACACTGTTAATGATTTGAATTAAATTGTTTCTTTTTCTACACTGGAATACATTTTCGTAATTATATCAATATTGAGTCACCGTTATTATTGACTATGTCCTGATATCTTTTTTTATACAACTCCGTTTTCTATCGCATTGAAGTCTGACGTTTATGATGGGCAAATTTTGTAATCTCCAACTTGCCGTACTCCTTGATGGTTCAGTAGTTTCTGTTTTGCATTGCTCGGATTCAGTGCCGCGTGCCCAAGAAACAAATGATTTTTTCTTGTCCTTTAAAGGACACTTTCTCCGGATCTCAAGCTTCATCAGCTATGCAATTACAAGACTCTTTGGAAATCCTAACAATTGCACCAAAAAGGTTACACCGGGCGAAAATTTTACATTCGGCAAACCTGCATGAAACTATGTCGTAGTTCTTGCTGGGAAGGACGGTAAACTGACATGCGACCAGAAGAGCGCTTTGACGAGAAGTCCAGCCTAATCATGAGAATCCCGAGGACGTGCAAGGCGATAGGTGAGAAGAAATTTTGATTTTGATGAAAGCACTGGAACAAACTGAAAAGTTCGTTTAAAATGCCACTTTTAGAGGCATGAAGTCACCGCTGTATACGATATTGATATTTGATAATGCATTCACAAAATGATTATGGGTCACCATGCGAATTATTGATAAAATATTGCGACAGTTATGCACCAGGATCTTGTAAACAATTTATAGGCTAATAATTCCAGGGTACGGCCTGATTTTTGCATCTTTTGGAACGGCCGTCGCCACGTATCCGAGGTATTAAGAACAGGCCTTGCTTCTAAATTATAATCTGAGAGTTGTCTCAAATCTTAGAGAAGTACAAGCTGATCAGAATTTATCTGAAACATTTAATGGATGAGACCCGTAATATGTTACTGGCATCCTCCATATAGTAAGGAGTCGGTCCTGACTGAAACGTAGTGGTTATGGCCTCGAGCGCTGGGAAGTAGAAATGAGCAGAAATCAATTGTAGCCGTGTATCCACAAATTTGCATACTAGTTTTAACTATAAGATATAAGAGAAAGCTGGGTATGCGTTATGTACATATGTATCCGTGGGACTCGGCCTAATGATGACATGTAGCTGCGTTAAATGCTTGGACTTCATGCGACAGGTCTTAACTTGTGAACAAATTGGAGCCATGTTAGACTTGCAGTCTCCTGAAGCAATTGTGTAGAATGCATTATTATGGGATATTCAGCCAAAACACCAAATTTCATGGGAAATATTGAACACAAGACCAGCTAACGTCCTGCTACTGAAAGATAACTCATTCTATCACAATGTTGGATCACAATTCACTAAGCTAGAATAAGGTATCTGAGATTTCACCTCAAAAGGATGCGCTGTATACAGTCCACGGTTGTTACTCGAACGATTTTGATTATGTTTCACAATAGGGTTTTGCAACTCCAAACTTCGAGTAAAAAAGGAAATAAGTGGGAATAGAAACGTGAAATTATTTTTAATGTAAACTATATGAGCCAATATTTTCACAGGAAAGGTAAAATCTGTCGTTTCCTTACAGTTGGTTTTGAGGATTACAACTATCGCTAGACCTCTTCTGTTTTTTACGTCCAACAATATCAAAATTGCCTAAGAAGTGAACTAGCCCACCAAATACCGCGGTTTTCAAATTTTTAAAATCAAAGCCCCCTTATGATGTCCCACTTTCTTTTCACAGATCACAAACGCCAGGGAACTTTCCACAATTGATGAAGCGTTTTTTTTTTATTAGAAATTAAGACCTTGTGGCATCAAGTGCTCTCCTCTGAACTTCGATCTTTTTCGAATCTCAATTTGCGTTATCTTCGCGTCATTTGATCGACTCCTTTTTTCCTTTTCGTACAGAGGCTCACATTATGTGCGTTCACGTACATCGTACTAGCGTAATAATTAGCTATAAAATCATTGAACTGGGAAGGCGACAGAAAGGTTACCAGGCAGGTTTGTTATCAGTGCACAAGGAAAATGTTTAATTAGGAAACTATCAGCCGAGCTGAGGACATGTCTCTTTATTTATTTTTTTATATAGACATAGAATAAGAATATTACATATCAAACCAGTAGATGGCTGCAAGCTAACGAATGCAATAACCCAAAACGATATGACCATTTCCTGCTACCAAAATTAGAATTAAATATAAATTTTCCATTCAGTCGTACAATGCATAACACAACTTGAATTTAACCTTTAGACTTGATTGTATTCCTCGCTAAGAAAACTGTATAAGGTAAGTAATGATTTCATTTGGTAACCTTGCCGTGAGCACTATGGAGTTACCCATACTTAGGTTCGAATGTGAAATCTGAGCAACGCTTCAAATTTTTTGGGTTTTAAGCAAACGTTCGCATGTTTGTATGTATTTGTAAGAAAATTGAGAGGAACGAAAAAAATGGCTAGCGCGATCGATTTGGATGTCAAGATCATATATATGTAGCCGATAGACGAATTTTTCCCTCGATTTGCAGTCCATTAGCCACATGGAAACGTTAATATAAAGAGTCTTTCACCTGAAGGCATGCCATTTGTCAATGACCATAATTTGGGAGGCATGACAGTGACCCTTGCTAATATGATTTCGTTAACCATTATTGCAAAGTTTACCTAGCAGAAACATTGATACAATTTTGTCGGTTTATGCCTAGAGCAAAGTTGGTCGATTGCAACAAATATCGACAGAAAATTAGGATGCGAAGCGACGAATTACAAATCCATGATTGAATTGATCACAAAATTTTTAGCCCTTGATTTGGCATGTAAATTAGTTCAACTTAAGCTTACGTACTGGCCAGTACTTTTGCGTAGGTAGTGACGATATCTCAAGAATTCTGCTAAGAATTAATACTTCTTCATTTTCACACCTGGTCAACGGAGCATTGTGAATGGATTAAATATAACTTCCAAAAATTGCCCAGATCGAGAGCTTAATTTTGAAACCTTGGTCGTACGAACCAGAAAAGTGTAAAATTTTCAAAGATTTCTCGAGTAAGCCTTATGGTGAAATCGTATGGTGCTTTTTGCGGAAAACTATATTGCTCATCGCGTGCTCCGGGGTATTGGCAAAATTCATTAGCAATGATTATACAATAAAATGACGCAGATAAAGACAATGCAGTCGTGAAAAATGGACAGACGCCGATATGATAATCACGTAGAAGTAGAAAATTTCGAAAAATTCTTCTGCAACTAGGTGCCATTCTGCAGCATCGAGGGACTTTTACTAGACCTTCCTGCACTGCCGTGAATGCAGGAAGTGCACTCCGCTGAATTAACCGGAAGAGATTGAAATTTTTTGGGATATTTCGTCTAAGACCCGAGTAATGCTTTGTGGTATTTTCCGAAGGAACACAATATCTAAATTTTATCTTTTCGGTTTTGCGCTTTTACTGTCACTTATACCTCAGTACGTATATTTTTCGTCGGAGATATGAATGATTTAGTAAACTGTTTTTGTTTTTTATTTTTCAATCATTATATTTCCTACTGGTGTAGGCACCAAATGGTTCAAGAGGATTCCATTATATGCTGACGATCCAAAGATTATTTATTACTGCAACACTACTTAGCAATCCAAACAACCTAAAGTGCAGAAAGACAAACGGTGTCACCAATTAGTCGGACCCTTAATACATCTATCAGTTGCAAGCTTCAAGTCGGTGCTAGATTGCACTGAAAGAGTTGGAAGCTGAATACACACCTAATAAATTATTTCTTGCCGATAGTCAGGTATCGAATGAAGTACTTGTCATATACCTTTATGCGTTAGCAGTATAATCCATTTTGAAAAACAGACGAATCGCCGCTGAAGGTGAAAGCTACTGCTGGTTGTTTGCAATCATTTTTATGTACATTTGGAAGTTTTCACTTTTAGGTACCTTTTCGCTTAATTTCCCCATTATTAACGAGGTGTTCATGCCAATAAATAGAGCCCTTTCTACCATCCGATGTTGTACAGTCCACTACCCTCTCTTTTCCGACTTGAGAATCTATTCTAATCTATGTATATGGCTACTCATTGTTGTTGCATCAATATATGTTCTTTTTCCATTGATGAACTTATTATGTTCGACACTTCTGTATATCCGATGCACACTTTATTCCTTCCATTGTTCCTTTTCTCCTGAACAAGGAGGGACATTAACTTGTTTTGATGTGGCATTTTTCGTGATGGTGATGTCCACGAGCGTTTTCTTATTTGTTGTTTCAGATATGAACTTGAGTTCCTTGTTGAATCCTCCATGCTACTGCTTGGAAGATTCCGACTAAACAACTGCTCGTACCCCGTTGATCCCCAAAACAAATTGCTTTAGCTCAGTGCAGAGTGGTGGTTGCAATAGAATGTGGCCCCACCAATAATTATTCTAATAATTGTTGAATAATTGATTAATTAATTCGGTCAGTTAATCATCATCGGTCATCGACACACCAAGTGTGAATACCTACTTGGTATGTCGGACTCAAACAGATTCTCCCTTGCTCTTCAGCAAGAAACAAGATCATCCTCGCGATAACCTAAATCATTGGCTCAGATCGATACGGGAATATAATACCCTTTAATTAATCAATGCAAAATAAATTTACTACCAACAGGGAATTATGTAACAAATCAAAGTAAGAAACAAATTACCCAAACCACTGAAGACTTTCCTGGAGCTTTATCAGGTTTCGTAGTCCTCACAACACGCTTTCTAGCAACATATACGAGTAATATAAGGAATCAGCGGTAAATTATAAAATTATTGTTCCTTGTTAGACATGAGACAAAAATAATAAGACAATATTTACATACAGTTTACATGGGACGCAGGAATTATTCTTGTGAACGTTCAAAGATTGATTTCGTTCTGAGAAATATTTCGGCGCTCCTTTTACATTCCAAACAATATTGTTAGCTGTCTTTGAGACAAAGCGATTTGAGGCAAAAGGAAAACTTTCATCGTTTTTATTATTAGTTTGGGCTTACACGTTGATGTCACAGCGCAACGCCATCGTCTCCATCGGTTGATCTGATGACTAAATGAATCACATGATGAAATACCCGAAAAAAGGGTTGATTTCCAAAGAATCGTAGGAATATTCCAGCAGCCAGTTATAACCGACTTTGGATAGCAATAAAAAGTTATTTTCTAAAAATAATTCCCCGAAGAACGTTAGATGGATGGTTAGCAACTACGAAAATACAAGATGGAGGTGTTGCTGCTAGAGTTCGAATTTTAGATTTGATCCGCCCTTGCTGGACCGCTAAGTCATACATGCGTGAACCCGATCAGCATAATCTTTAGAATAAGTGGATTTAGATTTGATCGAACAGGTTTTAAGGTCGTTGAATTGAAGGAAATGCAGTGGACAAATGACTATTTCGAAAATAAAGAAAAAAGCCAACCACAAGTGAATAAATATTTATGAGCCAGCATCGTCGCAAATCACTCATAACAGATTAGACTATTAGCTTTGGGAGAACGCCTAGCAATTATGAGAATTAAATTCTTTTCTATTTCAAATAACGGTATTTTCATGCATGTAAGGATGCTAGTGTTGTTCATTGATGTAATTCAATAGAATTCAACCCGTTGGCATCTACACATCGAAACCAGCACAAATAAATATTCAAAATATTTGTATATCCGTCGCACAATGGACAATTTTGCGATTTCTGAATCAGTGCCGGATTGTCAATGAGTGCCTCCTTTTATGTTGTAGTATTTCTTAATAGACACCATGATACAGAAAGGGTACAATATAAAATGGTACAAGTCATCCACCAAATGTTTCTTTTATTCTCTGGAATGAAATCAAATCAAAAAAGGCAAAGAGGAAATGAATCAGCCTGGGTTGTTGATCAGGAGCAAGCTCCTGTTTTACCTTCGATTATTCTTCTTCGAAAATAAATATTACCCCAATTAGAGTCACTGAATTCCTGTCCACCTGTATAGGAGGCGCAATAAAAGTAGAATACACAATTTGGCTTTTGTTTGCCAGGTTTGCACAGTTTGCTCTTTATAAACCACTGATTTAGCAAAACCTTCGAACATGCGTTTGTGATTTACGAATCCAAACACCTTTCCGATGAATTATGGTTGATTTTTCACCAGTAGTTTGGACATATGAATAATAATTATGATTGGAACAATTAAGACGCAATATCAAACCAAGGAATTGTTGCTGCTGGGATAAGGACATGGCATACACATTGCTGCATGGGTATATTGATTCAAATATGTACAAACAAGCCCGCGATTGACGCCTCTGTACAACTCACCTAATGTTGTTGGTGGAGCGATACATGATAGACAACATACTCTTCACGTATTAAAGAATTTTTCGTTTGATTTTAACGCTTTAATTTTAATTTAATGATTTTAATTTAATGAATTCCAAAATCGTACTTGTTCAAAATATATTTCGCAGCGATTTAACGAACTTATTTATCGGTTCCATAGAACTGTATATCACAAGAACGTAGTGCCAAGTTTAACTTGATAAAATAAATTAACGATATCAACCAACTAACTAACGACAAACTTTCTCTAGATTATCGAATTTTTCGAGGTTCAACTCAATATCTAATTAAACTCCTTAAATTAAACAAAAGACCCAGTAGATTCTGAATTTGCATGTAAGTCGAGTGTAACCCTAATGTTAGCAACAAAAACAAACAGCAATATGTTTTTACAGCGTTTTACGAGTTTCTTTTGGCAAAGCAACAGCGCGGAAAATGGATGAAAATTAATCTATGTAGGCACGTTCCGCCACACATTGCACATTTTACATTCGAACTGAAGAGATCTTATAACTTATGTTACCAAAAAGGAAGACGTTTCGCCGATGTTATTGTTTTCGGAATATTATGTAAAAGAATTGGAGAAAAAATTATTTGTATATTTATTCCTGGACTTTGAACGAAACTACGTGTTCAATTTTCATTTTAACTTAGCAATGACGAGCCGAAACTGAGACTGACGAATTATTTTAAACTCGTCACCCACATAAGGAATAACATCTTATTCCGAATCGTGAACCAATCACAACCGATTTGTCATTACGAAATAGAACAGCAAAAATTCTGTTTTAATAATAAAGCAATGTTTACAAGATAAACAATATTTCGGACTTAAGTGTGTTAACTGCGACGTTCCTCTTTACTGCAGTGATACAACATTTGAGTGACGATCAAAGAAAACAGAATGCACGTACCTAGTTGTTATTAATCCTTAATGGGAAGTGATCCTCGTTGCCGTTCAATACAGCGTTCACTGCGATTCCGCTTTACAAAATGAAACTTTTGCTTCCAAAACAGAAGACAATAAAGTGCACTGAAACGATGTTAGCTCCAACAATTCCTCAACATTGAGTCGGCTCATGAAACGTGGACAAGCAACGAAATTTCAAAACTATGGCAAAAACTCAGCGAAATTTTGGCACCATTCACTTCGCCACGGAGGGAAATCGATACAACACGCGCAATGAAATATAAAAAGTTAAATAATCATGAATTGATAGTAACGATCGATTATAATAATAATCGATTTATCAACTGTCTACGCTTATTTTGTAACGATTCGCGATTCATGCGTGGAATTTCAAATGACACAATCAACCGCCACAAGAAAGAGGAACTTAAACAGCAAGCACGTGCTTGTAAGGAGGTATCGCTATTGTTGCCGATATCCTGACCAATATCAATTGTTGTCTGTGATGTCCGTGATTTAGAACGGATCAGCTGAGATGTGCTGCAGCTTCGCACTCGTCTTGAAAACTGAATGACCCACAACTCCGATGAATCGAGGCAAATAAGTGGTGGAAGACATTTTTGTCGAGTCAAAGATTAAAGACAAAAAGCCGAACTCGAATCGTTTTACTACAATTCAATAACACAACACTATCCCCCTCGTTTATTCATCAAAATTTCTAGCCTACGCCAAAAGCTCTTGGTAGACAAATAACAATCAACTGCTGGTCCAAGAGCGGGAGAACTTAGGTGCAACATGTGAACTTTTAACCGTACACCGTAACGAACGCTTGCGTGAACAAGTACAGGTGAGACCAGAGCTTTCGAGTCGGCTATTTCGACCACGCAAGTAAGTAAATATTTTGGTTGGACTAACATCTTGTTTGCGAGAGAAGAAGCTAACACTCAAGCTGCAAGAATTTCCTTTGAACACTTGCAAGCAGTTTTCCACCCCACATATTAGATGGCGGTTTGAGTAACGCATCCTCCGGTACGTGATAAACAAAATATACATTTGTAAATGAAACTTCAAATGAGGCTGCTTAATAGTTATTTATTTTACATGGACTATACTTCAACTACTTACACCTCTACAGCTCCTCGAAATTAAGTAAGAAATGGTAGGAACATGTCAACAAGGACACCTGCTTGTGATCCTAATTTAGGCATCATAGATTCCTGCATTAGGGATCATCAAAAAAAGGTCACTGGAACATTGTAATGGAATGAGAACATTGCAATGTAATGGTAACATCGCAACGCGCTGTGCCATTAAATTCCAAATTTGTCATTTAGTTTCTTGACAAGTGTAAAGTTGGACAAGTTCCTCGACAAAACTGAGGTTATTTCCATAATTTAAAAACCTTTCGAGCATCCAATTTATTTGAAATGCGGTGCGGCAAATCAAGTTCTTTGCTTTAAAGCGTTCAACCAAATTACTCATCTATTAGCGAGCGCGCGATAATCAATACAGAAATATTTGAGTGAAATCAAGCGTTCAAATACGCGTGTCACATCATCACAAATTATTGTTTAGTATGAATTTCAGAGTGCTGGTATGCTGGACTAGAAATACTTCTGGTGTAGCATTCTTTGAATCTTTTGAGGACTTTATGATAAGCATTCATGCCACTGTTAACAGCATTGACACCAAGTCGTTATGAAACTGTTATATGCCATCTATTAAAAGGTAGCTGTCAATTGTAATTGTCAGAAGATTTATCAAAAGGATTTTTTTTTATTTCTGCTGCATTCCAGAGAAAGGGCCAAACCAATTTGTGATTGGGTTTCATTTTTTCATAGGAAGACGTGTCAGGAAATCAAAAGGAAGAAGTAAGCTGTTTAAAAGGACTAAGTACATCCGAAGTAAATAGATATCCGCGACCAACGAAGAACCCCGCGATCCTACTCCAATACAAGCGAAAATGGTTTTTATCATAAGTTTTTCATAATTATCATATTTTGTACTGTCCAGTTTCCACCATTACTACAAATGCATCCAAATAAGACGTGAATGATGCAGATGCTAATTTATGCACCTCAAGTACAAAATCTGATAATGTATGCATCTAGGGTTAACGATAAAGTCCAACAACTGCTAAGCTTCGCTAGAGAAGAAGTCCTAGTCTTTCCACGGGTATGGTTTGAGTTTTACATAAACACTTCAAGGTGGATTAATCAGCCTCAATGCAACGTAGCAGAACTTCTTATAAACTACATCGAACCACATTACTACAGGGCAAAGGAGGACAATCCGGCCGATTCCGAAAAACTTTGCCATGCACCTAGTCCCTTCCTTCCGTAATGGAATTCTTCTGCCTCAATCTCAGAGACAAGTTTGTTTAACAGGTTGTCATCGAAGATGGTTACTGATGAAGAATTCTCTTCAGGTGTCTCAAGCCAGCAAGCAAGAACGCTTAATGGTAGCTGCATGTGGCAAACCAAACTTTGAAGCTCACTAATTCCCTCCTTAGTAAATAGTAGCTTTGCTGCACTCATCGATATTGGCTAGACGACCACGAAGGAATGACTGAAATGGTGTGAGATGATGATTGAGTGCATAAGTACTACATACACTCGTATTGTTGAATTTAGATGCAACTGCAGCACTGCAATGCATACTGAAGCTATCCAGCTTGCGCAGCAAGTTGGCAGTAGTAGCTACACAAAAGGTTGACAAGGTCGCTGAGGAGGAAATGTAAATATCAGCTTTGAGTCATGGGAAATGCGGAAGCTTTGTAGCCCCAAAAAGCCACTCCGTGAAAATCTGATTGGTCGTCATTTATTGTTTCCTAGTTGACATTATAAAGTCATTTGCAACATCGAATTAGTTGCAGTGGATTGGCAAAAAAGGTGATAGATATTATCTTTTGTGGTTATTTTAACATTTTTCTCTTGAAGATCATTTCTGGTATTAGATGCTTCCTGTTCTTGCTAGTCACTCATGAACTGAGACGATCTGCTTTGATTGAGACATCCTTTGATAGAAACACATAAGAAATTAGGAAACTTTCCATCTTTTATCATAGGTTGTGTGTTTTGACTCATGAACAACTTTTCTACGAATGTGTAGCAATGTTTGCTTGATATCAGCTGCTTCCTGTAAAACGCATGAGGACTATGCATCGGATGTCACGAGTATTAGTCAAGTATGACTAGTATTAGTCAAGTATTAGTCAAGTATGACCTAGTTTCATTCGTATAATTTGTTTATACAAACAAAATAAGGAATCGCAAACTTATTATTTATTTCTTGATTACATTTCAAATCATCCTTTCTGAATTATTTGCATCTTCTCGAACAGCTAAACGTTTTATGATTTCAGCAGCCTGAACGGCTAGTTTCCAATGTCATCGGTCAGCCTCTGAACCTGCTATTCCTTCGAATTGCAAACTATTGTGGAAATCCAATTTTCTAATGTCCGTTACTTCTGGAAAGATTCGAACATTGTCCTAGGTGAAATTGAGCGCTCAATATGTACCTAGTTAATATTCATTTCAATCACGTAGGACTCCTTTTCATTCTATTATATACAGTTCTCGATTCCTCCC
Organism: Stratiomys singularior; assembly: GCA_954870665.1. Lineage (NCBI taxonomy): Eukaryota > Metazoa > Arthropoda > Insecta > Diptera > Stratiomyidae > Stratiomys > Stratiomys singularior. The sequence continues at coordinate 1,174,987 of OX940881.1, read as the reverse complement.
TAGGTTTTCATCCTTCATGCATAATTTCCTTATCTTCATCTCATCTAAGGAGCTACCCAAGCTGATGAGTTCTGTTCTATGTTATCAAGTCCATTTGTAGACCTTACATCGCCTTTCTTATTTACCGTTAGGTTACTGAGTGTATTGTTGTCTTTTTTGGAGGGTGTCCACTTCCAGCTGAAGGCCACATAATTTTCCCTTTATATATTTGACGGGCCTGTGCTTTTGCGGAATTGAAATAAATACAATATTCTCTCTATTAGTTTCTATATAAGTATCAAAGTGTTTAAATTTCCTGAAAATATATTCACCAGCAAAAATCCCTGTATACATTAACATTAAACTTTGACCAAATATTTACGCGTATATTAATATTGCGAAGTGCTGACAAAGATAGGACCACTTCGAATCCAGTATGGGCATCGGTTTTGTGTCTTTGTACGTGTCACGCAAGACCCGGCGCGGAGAGCCACAGTGTACCAGTGGTGCCAAAACTGCTGAGAAGCGATGGAAGTGTAAGTGACGGGAATGAGTGCTAGGAAATCAACACTAAATCCAGGTGCACAGCGATTCTGTGATGCAAACGGAAGTCAAGTCACGTCATGCTGAAGCTTGCCGGATTCAACTCCACTTAGGATAAGGCTGGCCAGCTGCCACTCTAGCTGCGGAATGTCAAGCAGATGGAGATTTTCAAGAACAAGGAACCGACGGAAGTAGGCTTGTATATGAATACATAAAAAACTAAAGGACATGATGGGATTCCTGCGGAGGTGCTGTAGGTCTTCTACCGTTTTTGTCTGACTTGCCTGACTATTCAACGTGCTGCGTTCAATGCTTTTTTTGCAGGAAGTGATGTCCTCAGGTAGGTAGTGAGGTTCAATCGAGCAGTCCTGTTGCCCTGCTTTTTAATATTGGCTTCAGAAATGCGTTCGTATGACAAATATTATTGAAGCGCTGTAAATCGTAGGATCGAGGCTTGATGAGAAACTGATGCGGGCTGCATTTTATATTTGATCGGCGCTTGATAAGCTCAATCAAAGTTACATAAGTTTGTATATCAAAAAAAGTATATATATATTCATGTTTATTCATTTATATTTATTTATATATATATATATAGATGAATATAAAGTAAAGTAAGAATATAAAGTAAATTCATTGCATTTTTGGCTTTTGCACCGATTTGAATTCAGCGACAATAAATTCGAATAATTTCATAAGGCGATTCTCGTAATGGCCAAAATTCGCTTCAGCAAAATGATTCCCCGCCTAGACAATTCAGACAGATCCCGAGTGTATGTACATGAATTTAAGACAACTGATCAATATTTGTTTATCAATTAAGTATTTGGTCTCTTCGTTGGCTAGTCAACATTTACCAAAGACCAACTTGAGGAATTGTAGCGCCATGCTATCGGAGTAGTTCATGGTGTCACAAATTCAACACAATTTGAATATTTAAGCCTTAGGCTAGGTGGAAAGATTAGAAGTGAAATTCGACACTGTTATTAGACTAATTTCGAATTAATGAACGGCTAAGTATGTGTAAAACTAAATGAAAATTCTTGTAGACACATATGGTAATGCATGTCCGCTCATGAACCACGTGCTTGCACACATCGTGGTAATAGTTTTCCTAAAGTTAATTGGCGCTTGCAAACAGAATAGGCCTTGAGCTGTTTTTTTGATTGCACCTCCATTAACTTTTCACGATGTTACTAAATGAATTTCAGTCTGTTGCAACCGATGACATTTTCCAAGATGCGCATCGCACTCCCTGCATGTGAGACTAAGATGGAAATCATAGCCATATCAATTCGTGGCTTATGATGGATTTATTATTTCGTATTTTTGCTCTCGCAATGAAGGTGTAGTCAATTGTAGATAATGTTGCTCTTTCGAAAAAGTTTGGTTCATTCTAAGCTAAACTCATGTTGGAAAGGTAGTCAGGCGAAATGCAGTACAGAATATTCCGAGAAAGATTACGAGTATGACTAGCATGTGCAATTTACGACTCCTGTTAATTCGGAAAATTTTGTCGATTTCCTATCTCCGTTCCTTATTTTCCTTTCCTTTGTTCCTTTTCTCCTTGGAAAAACAACAATTTAAGAAAAGACCTGACAGTTCCGCCCATAAAATAGGCTCATTGGTATTATTGATTTCTCAATAATACCGTTCGCTGTTTCGATTTCCATGAGTGAATCGAAATTTCGCCACCAAAACACAAGTCCAAGTATTACAGTCACCAGTGACCCTGTCAGTAGGGGAAGAAGTTCTTCCTGAAGAATATTTACTCTGAATTTAAAACAATGTTAACCGCTTATTCTCCAAGCAGTATCAATAGCGACCTACAAACATTTATTTCACGATTTGTTGTCAAGTACTTGTGGAAATTCTGGCCTTCGTAGCTGGTCTAAATGGAAAATTTTCTGAAAAATTCCACACATAAACCATATTTTCATAGACGCATAGGAAATGACATAATGTACCGAGTAATTACATTGCTATACTGGTTGTCTAAAGAATTGGGAATAACCATATTCGTTGGGATGTGCCAATTAACGCGTCCATAATGCCATGCATGAACAATTACGCATGTCATGTGGGTTGGCTAGTCGTACACGTGATAGAATGTTTAAGACAACTTTGGATTCCAGTAAACTAACTATGACGCCAACGATTGTGCTTTCAATTCTCTACACGTAGTTTATCTGAATTAACAGAGGTGATTCTCTTGACAATGGCTCGCACAAAAAGACGCGGGTGAACATTGTTAAGGCATTTTTTCATAACGATTTCAATAGAAATTGAATTTCTCATTTGCATGAAATTATTAAATGAATCTTTAGCAACCTATTGTCCAATGCAGCATCATGCAATTCAAGCTCAAAGGTAATGAAAACATAGCAAAGGCATCCTAGATTTGAGATTTAAAAAAATGTCTTGAAAGGCAAAAATTTACTATTCGAAACACGTGCCTTAATTTTAGGAAAAAGGACTTTCAGTATTAAATATTCGAAGATCTTGAGAAGAATTTCAGAACAGAGCCAATCGTGCTTTATTATGTATAGCAATATTAGTTCGCCCAATAGCAGTTTAAAGAGTGGAAAATTGCAAAGGATAAGACTCATTTCCCAAACAAACCGAATAGCTTCCACTTCACATCTTCTATTCCCGGTCCTTGATCTGGTTCTCCAAATATTTTTAAAATTTTGTTAACCAACACAGATTGCTGAAATATGATTCGATAAAAATACTCTTCTGCACTGCACGTTATCTGAAGCAACTTTAGTCCAATCCTTTCTGTGATCGTTGAGCACCCACCACTTGTCACTAACATTCTCAATCTATAAGCTTTCCTTACTTTAACTAATAACACATGCTTTACAAGGTCTACAGTCTCAGTGTTCCACCCCCTGTAATCGTGCCTTTTTCTAATGCACCAAAAAGCGTCCCTAACTTCCCGAAGCACTCTTTTATGAAGAGACGTGCTCGTTTCCTGGGTATTAGTGAATATGCTCCACCCATAACATTTCCTCGTGTAGCGTTTAGTTCAGTTGTTTGATAGTTGAGTTGTTCAGTGATGAATCTAGCTTATTCCCAGCTAAGTTAATTCACAATTGCCTGCGGTAGGTCCTCAAATCTCCAGCTAAAAAGATTAAGTCGTTAGAATTTGGAAGGCTGGTGAGATTTTCTTAAAAGTGCTGCATCACCAATCAACTTACAGCAACTTGCTGTACTTTCATTGACCGATCTTCAGTTCTTTCAAGTACTGATGTCAAAGGGACACGATGAGTCACATGTCTGCACATTAGAATAGTGTTATCATCATCTCTCTCTGTTATTCAGCCCGTTGGGGTGTCTTTGCGTCTCAAAAAGGATTCTTGGGTGAATGTGAAGGGGTACATATCGTAAACGAGCTGTATCAACTCATCAAACATCTGAATAAGCGAATTTGTAATTCATATGAGCAAAAGGAAGAAAATCATTGCTAGAGTTTCATTTCTGCAGTTTCAAATCCATCTTGACGACTTCAGGAAGAACAACTTGGCTTGGATTATTACTGTGTGCGATGAAATATTGAATTTTGGGATGCAGAGAACTTCTGATCCTCTCTTTATTGTCGAGCATCATTGCGAGTGATAGTGCATTTTCGCACGCTTGCTATTATGCTGTATTATGCTGTGTGAATGAGTTCGACAACAACAAGGATTTGTCAGTTAGAAATTTTTCTTAAAGTAATGAATCCTTAACAACTAGATTCCGAAAAAGTTGGAGCGCTGTTATTTTGGCGAATCACGCACCAAGCCTCATCTGAGTTTGCATATTTAACTTGTATTTTGGCATCATATGTGCAACATGACCATGCCATGTAATCAACCCCACACGCAGTTGATGGTGTTAAGTAAGAAATTGTGTCCATTGTGAGGGAACTCACGGTAAATGTACAAATTCCATGCAACACCCTCTGTTCTCGCCTCAGCTCAACTGTTTTAGCTAAGCGCCAGCTCCCTATTTTGATAGGTTCGCTAGTAAACTGTAAACAAGGGTTTGAACCATGGCGCCCATCCCATTTAAGACCATTTTAGCTTATTGATAGTTAATTTTACGATCCCTTCTACTGTTCATTACAAGTACGACTCAAGTAAATATTTTCGGCGAAGGAACGACAAGGAAAGTTCGAAACAAATTTATATGCAATAGCTCTCGACGTAGTTTGAGGAAAATTCTCAACGTAATCTCATATGTGTGGGAATTGCCACTAGATCCAAAGAAGAGAGATGAATCTTAGAAATCAGCTTTTCTTACCTTGCATTTTCCAACGTCTCTAGCCCATATGCAGCTAGAAAGTTTGAAGCATTGCGTATTGCACCCACTGACTTTTCTTCTTTGCTAATGCGACTCCGGCAACACGAGACCTAAGTTCCCTCCGATTATTTAGGTTTCCTTAAACTTGTATTGTAAAATAGCACGATATCATTTGGTAGCTTACATCAATTTCCGCTCACAGTTACATCCCATTAGGATGCATATTTTGGCGCCTAGTATCCAAGGAAAATCCAGTTTGCCGCACCAATGGTAAGCGCAATGCAATGGCCATCAGTTTCTGGTTATGACTTTGTTTTGGTATTCACAAATGAGCATCTGAGCCCTGCAGCTAAAGTACGCGGCCCTGACAGACGTTTGTGTTATGTTTTCTTGAAATTTAGAGGTCAAAGACAGCCGTTTTCTGATATCTTGAATCGAACAATGGAACTTTCGATTATTTCTCAGTGGAAACTAGTTTTTTTCTTCTTTTCTCGAACACATTTCAATAGCATTGATCATGAACACTATCACTGCTCACATACGTTCACGTACGCGAGTATATAATATTAGATACATTCCACCTCATATCACGCGATCACTGGGCGAACTTTGGATACCACTAAATAATAAATTCATACTTAGACGGAGCTTGAGTGGATTCACGTCCAAGACGGAGGAATGAGCACTGATGGACGCTGCAACTGCATCTCCGATGCAATGTTGTGAAATTCCATCTTGGAAGACTCGCGATTACCCATTGCATGCAGAGGTGAAGACAATTTGCATTGGCAATAGAGAAACATAAACAAACTGCATCTCATAATTACAATTACAAACATCGTGAGATACTTACTAGTGGGTATCTGTAAGATGAGAATGGTACCACACAATGGATACGAGCTACTCACTAAAATACAGCCAGCTATGCACATACGAACGTTGTTGAAAGTGTAAACAATGCTCTAATTAGGCGGATGAAGCCTGCTTTTCACTTTTGCTCGGCTTTCCCATTGTGTCTTACAGCGGCAATTAAGTATTCCATAATATTTCGGCCTGAATATTTCTTCTAACTTCTGTAGTTGACATGGCAGTTCTTAATCTACTTCCTTCATAACTTTTTCAGTGGCAATACTTTACCTGATATACCTCGGCACTCATGTGGAAATATTGTAATAGGAGGAGGTTCAAAGTACTGAAAATGGTGAAAGCCAATCTAAATGTCCCGGAATTTAAAACCCAAAACAAGCGAATTTATCTCTTGATTTTTCCGTTGAGGCGCATTGAAAATATTTGGAAACTTTCACTTCGAGTGTCAATCGCAGCATCATCAATAGCCAATTATTGATTTCGACATACAAACACGTTTGGAAACAAGGTTTCAATCGTATAAGTAGTCATGACCATGACTTTGCATTGACTTACTTGCTCACAAATCCGAAATCTAAGTATAAATGTTTGAGATTGGTCTGAAGCACGAGAAGAAAAACTGTAAGGCTTGGACTATGAGCATGAGGACCAGCTCTTACCTCGTACACTTGAACCGCTTATAATTCGTGCCAGTCAACCTACAGACAACGGTCGACAGCTCACCCTTAGCTTCAGCACAATTTTGAACAGGAGTTCCCCTACGTTGCCTACATTCATTTCCTTTTCTCGTGTTTCGCGCCCATTTTCAAACTCAATATCAGTCCTCAATCAAAAGCTTTTTCCGACTGCGAACTGTTCAAATTAGAAGGATATTTGATTGTTGGTTTCTTTTAGATTTTCCTAGCGCTGCATTTTGAAAGTCAAGGCAAATACCCACACACACGCATCCCTCATGTACTGGTCCGATGAGCTCGCGACACAATATATGATCTGTGGTGTATGTTAATCACAAACGATCCGACCTCGACCCAATCGCTTTCGCATTAACCTTAAAATGTGGTTTGTTTCGTTTATACGATTATTATTAACTGCTCAGATTTTGAAACATGTTGCCAGCTTACGAATTGTAACAAATTCAAATATTTGAATTGTGTTCTCGGATTTCCATTGAAAACACAAAATTTAAACAAATTAATCGTCATGCGCGGACGCGCAGAGTCTACTCTAACTGTGAATTGAAATTCACGAGGAAATAGTTAAGATATGTTGAAATAATGTGCATATCATTCAGGGACTTGCATATGATAGCGATATGTCTACGTATGGGCTTAAAGGATTTGCTATTTAGGTCACAAAATTTGGAAGTTTCCGGGTCGAAATTATGATCAGTTGAAGACGATAAATTGTGATAAATTGTGAGTCTTAATACGCTCATTATAAAATTTCGTCGATGGCAAAATCAATTCTCAGAAGATAGCACGTGATGCAGAATAAAATTAAATTTATAAATCTATGAAATAAAGATAAGATCGTGACAGTAAAATTTGAATTTTTTTTTTTAATTTAATCAATCAATGCAAACTTATCCTGGCGAAAATACTTTGGAGTTCCAGTAAAAATAAAAAGGGTGCGGAAGGGCTTGTAACATAACGAACCAAATATACTTAGAAGAACAGCCTCAAAGCTGGACCCAAGTAGTGCAACTTCAATGGACAGTTGTTACTACTATCCCTAGAAAGATATTTCGATACTCCTAGATAGATACATACCCCTTCTAACATGTTCACGTGCTAACATCTATCCTCAGCCTTATAAGATCTTCGCGTTCTAAAAGCGGTCAGAGTAACGACCTATCTAATGCAAATATTCAGGGAATACCAGAGGCTCCGCAAGCTTATCTGCCATTCATTGGATGGTAGGATATTGCGTTACTTTGAAAACTTTGAAAAGCACAAACTGGTAATGATGTTGCGGTGCGTTACCCAAGGAATAAGCAACCGGAGTTACACCTGAAAACTGCAATCATGCATCAAGAACAGCATCTTTCCCTGCTTGCGCCACAAAGGAACGGATGACTTTTTGTCAGTGCATCCAGTCCACACGCAGTCCACTCTACAATGCAACGATATATTTAACCCTGCCTACTTATCAGCTTCTCTGCATATATTTATCAATAGATATGAAAAATAAAACTTTTCCACCAAACAAAAAATTCAAATTTCTATTGAACGTTACATTGAAGTATGAAACGACCGGAACTACGTCATCAAGCGCGAAAAATTCATGCACACGTGCTCAACGCTTGCTTCACACCACACATTCGTATTGTTCCAGCCGTCATGGCATTTTCCTTACTTGACGAGTCTCGGCAAAGCGAGATTCAATGCGCACCCCTTCCATTGGAAACCCCGGGATGGAGTCACGCCAGAGGAGATTCGTTGCGGACATGCGCGGAAAATTCAAAGGGTGCCGAGACCATTCACTGTCGTCTGCTGATGGCAATGAGCCAGCCGTGGTTCGCTTTCAGGAGCGTGAAGGGTGTGAAGGAAGCGGTGAAATGAAATGAACTCGCCAAACTGGCGAAGGGGAGACGACGATGACTTCATAGGAAAATGCACTGGCGCCTGCAAATTGTTCTCGTGCCCTTGCGAGCGGAGTTCTCGTCTTACCATTTCATTTCGAATTGGGTTTCCACTTTCCAAATTTTCCTTCGCCGCTTTCGCCAACTTTCCCGGCCAGCATCGACATTAGTCGCGAGTTGTGAATGCAATTCTCACTACAACACCCCCGCCGTGCACGTCGATGTCCATAGTCCTTGGCTCTCGGGAAAATCCTGCTTTTTCCACTTTCTTCCGCTGTCGCCGTGACTCGCTTTTCCCTGGAACGCAGGCGGACGACCAATATGGCGTTTAGCATTGATTTTCAGCGGAGCACTGTCTCTGAACATTCGCGAATCTGTGAGACAATTTTCTGAGGAAAATTCGAAAATTTCGTTCTTTTCTTTCCGGTTTTTCTAATCAGTTTCCCGGTTCGTTTGCGTTAGTTCTCGTGTTTCGAAACGATACGTTTGTCCTGTTCTTTTCCCAGCACCCGCTCGGCCGTGTACTCTGTGAAGTGATTTTTACCTTGAATTCGTTTCCACCCCTTCTGAACGTTTTCCGACTCTTCGTGCTTTCCGATCAAGAGATTTTCGTGCAAGCCGCCTGGCCGAGGAACGTGCCCGGCTACAGAGTGATCGGCAAGGGTTCGTGATCGCCGCTGAAAAATCCCTAAGCAGATCGGTGCCCATCTAAGTGCACGCCTAGGCAAGTCCTTTCCGTGTTCTCATTGCAAAAGCCCCTCGAAGGCGCCCATCGTGTTCCCTGCAAATTGGTGATTGCATAATTCGCGAATGAATCCAAGGAGCCGCCAGCAGCCCGGTGACGAGTTTTCCTGCCAGAATCGCTGAAAACGCTCCAGCGCATCGACCTTTCGACGGAACACTTAGTGGGTGTGCTCCATCCCCTGCCATTCGCCGTCACCTCGAAGCATTAGCCAGGATTAAGTCATCTCTCCCTCGGGACGTTTTCGCGATCTGCCGAGTCCTGTGAGTCCCGAGTGCAAGTGTGTTGGTGAGGTGACAGCGTTTTACTTACACTTCCAACGAGCGCACGGACTGACCCCACAGTGCACAGTCGGCAGAAGCCCCTAAGGTGTTGCCTGTGCCGTCTACGAGTTCGACCGCACTCCAGGGGGAGAGTCCGAGTGTCGAAAGGAGACGTCGTATCAGCGGTGCGGCGGAGAGGAAGAGGGTCGAAGGCGCAAGGAGTATTGGATGCCGGCTATTTCGCTGTCCCTGTCGCCGCCACCTCCACAACCCCAGCCACCGACTTCCAGCCAGTGCACATGGACACGGCGCGCCGCCCCCAGTTCGCGGGAAACCGGTAGAAAGCGCGTGGCGACATTTATACGGCTCCGCTTACGTACCATCGTCGCCGTGCCCCAGATTTAAGTACTAGCAACGACTTGCAAGCACGGAAATCGGAAAATTCGTAAGATACCGAACAGCTCGCCTGACAGCCAACGGAAAATTGCTCTGAAGAGCGCGGAAATGATAAGTGACGTTCATGGATACGGAAAACTCAACAGCGATGATACATTGAGTGGGAAATGCTGCTAGCGCTCGTGGTGGTAAGTAGTGGCAATTGTGTGTCTTCTTTCCGTTCATTGGGGATTAATAATTCTCCGGTGCCTCTTAATAGGGCGGCAATTCTCCAAACACATTCGCAGATAACTGCGCTTGATTACGTTGAGAGATTTTTTCCGATTAAATTTGTGCCAACGGTCTCCGAAGAAGGTATTACATGTCATATCGCGAGAGTTGACATAACACGTTGTTGAATCAATGAATTGTGTTTTTGGAATCTTTAAGGACGCTTAAAATATCGAATAACAATAAACGCTGAAAGGAAGTTGAAAAGAGAGCGTTGACTGCTAACGCACTGCACTAAATTTATTCAAAAAACCTTAATTTACAGATATAACCGTTTCGAGTCCCATTGTGCAGAACGTTTCAGCGAGCGAAACCATCCACATACCAAAACTCAAAAGGTACCAAGTCAGATAACTATCTACAGCAATTACCAATTCAGACACCACGTTGGATAAATGGTTTTGACATTTTAGAGTCCTTGTTATCGCGAATATGGAACTTTGCAGCCATTTCTCTTTATTATTTTGATTGTGTACGCGGTCCACATGTTGAACTCAAAGCAGGCCAACTTGGCTTTAAGTTCCTTGCGTACGGCATAGTTGTTACAGTTGGTCCATCCTGCCACCCTACAGATGGCAAGGAGTTTCCTGACCGCTAGGAGTTTCTGAATAAGCCTCGGACAATTCAAAACAAAGTGTTCCACGCTATCCTCCACCTTGCCCCAGGGTCGGCATGACCGAGACTGTTCATCATATTATCCTTAAGGCCTTCTGCGGCGTTGTTGTTCCTCCTGGAAACGCATTGAAGCTTATTTTGTTGGTGTAAGAACACAAGTCTTAACTTTTTCTGCAATCAATCTGGTCGAGTATATTTCCTTGCAGGGGCTCCTGCCAACTTGTCGAACCCAACTAGCAAAGAATGTTCAGTGGCGCTTTTTTTCACGTCACTGTAAAGATTCATTGATCTGCCAACTGATGAGCTACGATGCCACGTGGTAGTCCTATTCTCCTTCAGGTCTACCTTCACTTCCTTCCGAGCTTGATCCTTATGGGCATCCGTCAACAAACGAAACTGACGACAGCTGAAGAACAGCTTAAAGTCGGGGAATCTAAAACGAGAAACGTTCAATTCAAAAAGCGACTTGCTACCGTGCAACTGGTAGCTCATCTACCAACTCAGTTTTCAATTGAAAAGTATTTTCGACTCAACAAGTGGCTGGAAAACCTATAAAAGATACAAAAATTTAGGTGGGAATTACATGGTTTAGTCAAGGCATAAACGACTGCTGCATCCTTAAGTTTACAGTTACTCTGGATCTATCATGGAATTCGAATTAGCAAATGGGAAACAAAAAGTTAGATACGTAATTCCCGCACATAATAATTTCCAAGATTCCAAATGACTGCTGCTAAAATTATGCTACGACTTTTCTTTACAGCATATATTTAGGAGCAACATTTTCTTTCACTTCAGTTTTAGTACAGCCATAATTGACATTTGGCATCGCATCTTCTTTGGAAACGTTAAAATTCCCTAGTCAACAACCTGTTAGCGAGATTTGTATTCTGTAATCAGTAATTTGCACTACAATGTTCAAAATGTAATTTATTTCTAGTTAGAAAATGTAAGCTGTCACAAGTTCACATTTATTTTCCAAATTAAAAGTTGAACCACGTTCTAGATCCGGTATAAAAAGCAGCCAGAAAAAGTTTTTGCAAATTTAGAGTTACTTTGAAATGAGTTATTTTAAAATTTAAGGAGAGGACTCGCCTGGACGTAAAGACACCGCGTATAACTACACAATGTAAAAGCGCATGTGATTATAGTACCAATAGCCGGTTATTCAGAAATATCTTAAGTCAATTAAGAACGAGGACTTTCGCTATTGGATGCTTTCTCAAAAAACAGTAAAGAATGTCAGCCAACATAAGAAAATAAAGTAGGGACGACTGTTCTAAATCAACTTGAACTCAAACCTTTCTTTCTTTCTTTCTAACAGTTCCCTGAAAACGCACGAGTTGCATGTAGGGAATTGAACATTTCCCAAACATTTGCAATTAAATCAATTATTTTATTTCGCAAAGAAAGTATATTCGTAACTTTGGAAAACTTTGCTTATTCAAAATTGTGGAGTACTAAATGCTCGCTTTTATTCAAAGTATAATTTTTGGTACACAGGTCGTACTAGCCTTTGCTTACCACTCTTTTGTAAGGATTAATCAATGGACTTATGGATAAAGTCTCGAGATTCCTTTTTCATAAACTCGATTCGCAGGTATTTTACCGAGAGATGAAAGGAATAACCAAAAAACGGTCCTTGCACATTCAGTTTGTCGAGTATTAATATTTAAGTATTTAAATATTCAAGGTTTTACGACCTGCCATTCTAACAACCATCCTCGAATCGAATCCTCGAATAAATTCCTTCAAGAAGAGAATAATCAAGTTTCGTAGGTGGGGATCACGATGTGGCATAGGCCAACCTTAGTTACGCCGTCACTGTAGCCCTATAGCCCCTCTTTGGCCTTGGCATTCCGTAAGTGATGCCTCCGACGGTCTTAGTCACTCGACCATGCCCTCCAATTTAAAACACCGAGATAGTGACCTTTCTTCGCTCTTGAATCTGAAGAGCGTCTTTCCAGCGTCTTCGTCCTTCAGCCTTGCTTGCAAATACCTTGTCAGGTATGCACTCGTCATTAATCCGCTCCACGTAGCCAGCCCATTGAAGTAAGCACAAACACATAATCTTGAAGTCCTCTGGATCATCAAAAAGTTCGTACTGCTGCTTTCATTAGATGCACCTTATTCGCCATCGATCTCTTTCAAATTTTGCTCCTGTGATGTGCCTTAAAACTGGCCTTCGAATAAATTTATTTTGTTTGCCGGTGCTTGTGTTAGAGTCAACGTCTCACAATCCCAGCATAACAAAGTCCTTATCACCGCTTTGTAGTTTGTTGTGTTGTTCTCCTGTGTGTACAACTGGCATTGAGAATTCTCAGAACTACGAAGGATTATGAAAATGTCCTCAGAAAAGATAAAGTATTGCGAAATTGTACACAACTTTGGTGTGTACCATTAATTGATTCAATATTCCGTGCCGGTTCTCGGAGTCCTGAAATTGCATGAAATCTTGTGCAGATTATCCAAACTTTCGTTAAATTCTGATTGTTTAGGTAGAATGTAAATAGATGACTCCATATAACGAGATAATGTAAGGTAAATAGGTAAGGTAAGGTAACTCTACGCATAGAGTAGCTGTTATATTAACCTAAAGGATTAACAATAAGCCGCTGAGCGACACTGAATTATATTACTATAAATGCTTGCTGTTTTGTACCACGCATATTGTCTTAGAGTTTAATAATCAAATGACTTGTATTTATTGCTTTATTTCTTGCGTTCTATGCAACGGATCTTCGATGTGTTTTTCGCATATCCGGATTTATTTTTTAAAACCCTGCCATAGAATGCCTTCCACAAAAGCCAATTAATCCCTGCCGAATGAAAAGTTCATAACTTTATCATGCACAAGCACAAAAATCAAAAATTTTCCAATCCGTACAATGTCTCTAATCTAAATGAATCCTTTCATGCTTTCCTATTATAATAACTCTCTATTAAATCACAAAGTCCCGGCTCTTCTGGTTGCTTACTTTCTAAATAACAACCAGACCGCACTCTGCACTGGCTCGTCCATTCACTTAACCGTCCGAAATATCCTACCCGTACATCCTAGCGACGGAATGGCTCCTTAAAAATGCATGGACTATCGATTCAGGAGCTTCGGTAACGTACTTCCGTCTGAATACCGCTATCACGGCATTATTACCGTTTAATAATTCAAATCGTATATACAGCTCGACCCGATACTCATCCAACATTCATGGCAACCATCTGCTGGCAGGATACAAGTCCTTATTGTACTGCTGCTAGTACCAAACTCCCACCGAAGGCGCGCAAACCAACAGTTTATCTAAAAATAAACGGATTTTCACCTATGCAAAGCAATTGTGGTCAACGACGAGATAACGATTACTGTCTATTTCTATAATCGCGCGATACAGGATAGAGCTGCCACAGTAACATAGTTGACTTTTAAGGCACGTTTGTACAACATTAGGATAATCGTTTGGCCTAGGGTGAATCCCTGAGACGGCTAAGGCAATCATAGTGCACATTGAATTGAAGGTTAATTAGAGGCGCCACTAAGTGAATGCACGCGATGGGGTTGTTAGTGTTGGAGGTGGGGGATGAGTTGTAGCTTTTGGTTTTTGGTAGTGGCGATGGGCGCGGCGGAAATTAAATGGAATATAATTACTTGTGCCGATTGCAGTGTCGGACGATACTCAAGGTGTGATCCAATCAATGGATTTTGAAAAGTATCTTCGCACGAAATTCGCATTTCCTCAAAGGCGCTCGGATGGACTTTCGCCAATTCATAATGGAGTGCATTACGCGGGAAAACGAACGCCAAGAATTTTTGCTGCGCCTGTTCGAGCTATCAGCCGTTACCCATCCGTGGACTACGTAGATTGCAGCCAAGCTATTAAGTTCAACTTAACGTGACAAGTAGAAAAATAAAATGTCCTTCAGAAAATAAAGTGCAAAGTCTTTAAGGAAACAATTCTACTCCGAATTTTACTAACCCGTAAAGTGGAGTAACAAAACTGCAAACACCATGTTTAAATGCATTTTCAGCTGAAACGCCATGAGAAAATGCAACATTATGCACTCGAACACGTACGGGCATGTGCAACATTAATTAGGACCATGGCTACACTGGTTCGTGTTAAAATTAATTTCAGTATTGTCTGAGATGTTTGTGCAAGGTGTTGTAAGCTTCCATGGACAACATTCAGAGTTTAATTACTCAAGAATAATTAATCTGTATCTTTTGAACTACGACGTATCAGCTTACTTGACAATTGCTCCTTATAATAGTGCAAGTGTCTTTGAAAATATTATCATGGCATCTTGAACATTTTATTGAGCACTTTGTCTGGTAATGCAATTTTACTTTGCTGTAAATGTAGGTCGCGAAATCGTTCCAAATATGTTACAAGATGTCTGCGCATAAACGAAAATATTGTAAATGCAAACTTCTCGAATTCACGTTAATACCAAGGGCAGTCAATTAGGGGAAAATAATTTTAAAATGAAATATTTTTACTGATTTACTGAACACAAAATAGAGAGGAACCACATTTCCTTGTTTTCACCTTGAAAACAACTGCTAAAGTTAATTTAACGTCAGAAATAGCAACAGGCCACAATAACGAACTTAAAACGAGACGCCTTACCTCCAACGTTCTCGATTTTTGGATCACGTCTTTCAATTTTGCAGGTCGAGCAGCTACATATCATGCTCGTCGAAATCCAGCGAATTTGATGTTTCCCTACTGGCCCTCGTCCTCCAATCAACCCGTTAAGGGCCTTGTTTGATGTCCGCAGGCCGTCACGAATCCCGCTGGGAGTGTTCCTGCTGTTTTGTGCATACGCTATATACCATGATCTAATTATAAGTTGAATTAAATTTCTACACTTACTGGGTAGATCATATTTTCGCGAACATTGGCAATGATTGATGGGCCACTACTGCACAAAAAAACTCAACGTAACTTGATACAAACACTTGAAGGATACACCGAGAGGCGTTGACCGACAACAAATCAAAAATCAGAGAAATCCAAGAATCATTCGCCACAACTCCGTTTATTCTTACGGAATCAAATTGCGATTATCAGCTCAAAACCATCCTCGGAACAATGAAGGACATTCGTGAACCACATGAAAAATGTGAAGCGTGTACCTATCAAAGTTTTCGCATATGCATATGATATGTGCACATCGTCATAACTGCAGGTTAAATCCAAGTTTCTCAGGTCCAAGTAAAACATTCTTGGGGATGACCAGCTTTCGAGAACTCCAAACACCAGGATTTTCCACGATTTTCGATCTGAAGATGACTCCGTCCTGTTTCTGTAAGCACATCATAATGCTCTAACTCAGGTACGTGAAGATGATCTTCCGCAGATTTCGATTAGACGAAGGTATTGCCAATCCCGCGGCGTAACATCGTCCCGAAGCAATACCACAAGTCTATCGGTTCAAGCACGCAAACGTCAAGATTAACCTACGTTTAATTTAGCACTGAGAATGCCTTAATCGGTTGTCTATCTGAACCAGGATCTCATTCGACCCATCAGTCGCATCCACTAGTTCAACATCAGGTCCAACTTCAGCTAAGCTAACGATCGTGAACTAGATCCTTCCATCACCGCCAATTGCTTTTCTTCTTGGTACCATATTCAATTATTTGGAACTTTGGACAAATAGTTTGTATTGCTTGTAACATATGTGGACGAGCTTTCCGGTGTTCAAATATAAGTGGTTTGTGTCAGATACGTTTACCTCTCAATGTAGAGCTTACCCAGATCGTTCACCGGACGGAAGTATGGAATAAGATTCTACTCTCACCAAATACTATTTTTAGTATAGGACCCCATTGGTCCTTGAATGTCCGCCTTCCGAGTGGGTTTTTCTGGTTGAACAGGCTTTACATCGGAGTCTTTTGCTTAAGCTTATGACAAAAATCCGTTGCTCGTGAACGGTGCGATATTTGTGGTAAAAAGTCCTGCCACATGTTTAAAAGTCGGAGTTCTTAAATTGCCTCGAACAACATTCGCTATTGAAACACATAAGGCATGGGCTCTATAAGTCCTGCATTGCTCACTATGACTTCCTGTTCCTTTTCTTAATTTTAAGCAGGAAGGTAAAAGTTCCAGGGAATGATTTTTTGATAGCACTAAATTTGGCGTTCGCGGCACAAAAAATCGACTTATTTACAATTCGTCTGCAGGAGACAATGATCGTGCGTTAACATGAATGTAACTATGAGCCAGGAATCCTCTAATGCTTGCTTGTATATCGAATAGATGTTAGTAAAGTTCGCTGCTGGGATTGATTAGATAAGAAGGTAAGATTAAAAGGCACTTTAAAATTTATTAGTGCTTCTCTTGAAACTTCTATTCCTATGAAGGAATAAGCCAGCAAGACCAATGGGTTCTCCAACTGCTTTATTCACACTTGAAACGCTACCAAACACACAAGCTCGCCATATTACGTAATATCTGCCACCCAAGGTCCAGTTTCTTTCGATTAGTTGCGATCCTAGAAGCAAAAGAAAGAGCCTACGTTACCAAAAGAGTTTGGTAACGTAGCATGCGTAATCTGCCTGTAACCTTGAAATCCCCAAGATTTCCCAATCGAAGCAGTTCCATGGCACAAGGTTCATAGTACAACCGAGGAGGTGAATGAGATGAGTCCAGCTGCAGCTGCAATCGAAAGTTGTAAATTGAAAGCCAGCAAGCTCGCGGAAACCATCATTTCTTCACAGCGCAGCCAAGAACGAACCGCCACCTTCCCGGCGGAGCAAGCGGCGCTCAACGCCATCCAACCTCCATCCAACCGATCCACCAGATATTCGCTCCAAGCCAAATTCAACATAAAATCATTCAGTTCTGCGGTGGCCGCTCAGTTTTAGAAAGACCGGGTACAAATCCGTTGTGAGTTAGCGCAGATCGCGGCCAGGTAGTGTTCGTCAAGATTTTCCCAGTGCCGAGCATCTTCGAGATTATTCTGCATTTCGTCGGCGTTTGTAGTGTGTGCAACCGCCGTTAGCCCAAAAGAATTGCAGCCAGTGAAGCCAGGCGCAGCGAAAAGATAAGTTCTTGTCTAATCACGATCGGCGGAGTCTCTCACGTACGAGCATATTTAATTATCCCGCATTGTCTTCGCCTACTCACGGTCTGACCGCAGCAAGAATCTAGTGACGTCATCGTGCGTTCCGTTTTATTTTAGTGTCCTACTTCAGAGTCGACTGCGCAAGGCCGGGCCCAGTGGCGCCTCCCGCTGTCGCGCCACCGCGCTCACGCCACTCTTCGGGCGTTCTCCTCAGCCGGCAGCTGATCGTGGATTTCTCAAACGCTACAAGAACCATGTAAAAGTGAAATAAGAAAAATCGGACCAGTAAAAGTAAGTGGAACACGTCGAAAAGCCTCTTCTTGGTCGCGACAAACGGTCCACGATCCGCGATCCGTGTGTGATATTCGTCACCCCAAGCGCCAGCCTACCTCCGTTGCGCAGGTAATCCGAGTCATTTTTCCAGTGAAAGTGCCAAACAATGATCCGGCGAAAAGCATAGGATCCATGAGGCCGCAGACACCGCATTGGATGCACCCGCGAAATTTCCACTAATTCACGCCGCACGGGCCCCAAATCGTCTTCAGGTAAATACTAAATGAAAAAGATGCGCGCAGAACAGGTTTTTGGCAGAGATACAGAATCAGGTGAAGCGAATCAAGTTCATTGGACGCAGCAGCATAAGTGACCTGATTACGAGGTGTCTTCGATTGTTGTGTTGATGGTGCTGCTGACCGTGTTAACACGCGCGCTGCCACGTGATGCTGGCAACGCACACTGTTCGCCCCCCACGTTCGGTCGAGTCCTGTTAGTTATGCATGACACATGTCAATGGAGAAGCATTCACTACTCGATGACACATAAAGCCATTCGAATAATTACTTCTACTAACACCCCAAACATGTAGGTCGAACAACAATTGAGTCATTGGGTCGGGATGGCTGTTAAGGAACCGCTAAGCGTTGCTGAAGAAATGAAGCAATTAAATTCTAAATATGGTGTGAATTGCAATATCGCATCAAACCCATCGAATTCATTCCAAAAGAAACCTGATTCGATTGATGGCTAGAGTGGGATCGGGAAGTTTGTCGGGGTTTCCACATCAAAATGTGTTAACAATAATTTATAGCGTTAATAGCGTTTAGCAGTGCCTTTTGTACTCCATCCTTTTTGAAAATTTCTTTAGAACAGCAGCTCGCATGGTATATTTTTATAGGACTCGCTTCGTGTGCGGGTGCCCCTGTTTGAGATTGACACTTTCGAGATACTACCCGGAGCGAATTGGTTGGTCCCGACTAAATGATCGTTTCCTGCATATTTGATTCTGCTATGAGCTGGCTCTAACAACCTCAACGTCCAAATCTTTTGTGCGGAATTCAGTTCAAATGAAATCGCATCAAAAAAATGAAATGACAGACCCAACATCGCTATATAGGTCGAAAATTATTTAACACCCGGTGAAAAGTCTTAAATTTCTCAGACCAAGTTCGTACTATTACGGATATGCAAGTAACCCCTAAATATTTTCAGACTTCTCTGTCTGACTTATTTCTAGACAACGTTTTTTTTTCTATATTTTTACTGTCTACACTTACTCTCCCTTAAAAATAAACGTTTATTCAAAATAAACGCATAAATAGTTTATTGCAACCATGCAATAAAAAGTATGCTGTGAAATATATGACATTCATTCATTACCTTCTCTCAGATTGTTAAATTATTCAAGTAGGTCCTTATGCTCTCAGTGTTAACATCGTTTGCTACACGGAAGTGAACCATAAGTGTCAAATGAATATTATTAACTACTAAAATATTTCGTACGCTAAATAAACATTTCCCACAAGGTGCAAAAAAGAAGTTTATCGAGGAAACGCGGATTGTTTGGTGAAGTACAGAAATTCGCGCCATTGAGAACTGCAAGAATATTTGCCAGATATACAAAAAGGTACAGTTGAATGTTCCATTTATTACTGCTTTTAAAATGCAATTCACCTAAACATAAAATGAAACATCATTAATCTATTTGCAATAAAGTGAGTTTTCGTTTGTCCTGTTAACTTCCCTCGGCTTGTGTGTGTAGTCCTACGCTAGATGTGCTACTACGCGACTAGAGGCAAACATCTACATGGAAGCTGATTACTGACTTACTACCCTAAATTATTAGCCGTTTAAGTTGCTCATTGCCATTTCTGTTACAACTCGGCATTGTCCGGCACTCTTCGCTGCAAGGGATATTGACTCTGAAAGGTGTCTTTGCGCCTACTGCTCGTTTGGCTTTATCCGTTTCCCTCCTAATTGAATCGGCTGTTCTTCAGGGGGCGTACTGTTGAGAGTGGTTGGTTATCCACTTGGTGAGTTTCAATTGGATGCTCATTTTAGGATCATGCATTCGAATTTGTCCAGGAACATCGAGAATATTATTTCACTTGCAGCTGTTGTGATAGTTCTCAAACAAACAGGGTATTTGCAACATTTCTCTAGTTCCTTTATGGGCTTGTACTTCTTTCATGCCAATTGACACACTGACGCTTTGTTGATGGTTATCGATGATTATCTCATCCTCATGAACCTCATCCTCATAATGATCCTTTTACAGAGTCTTCTGCAGCTTGACAAGCAAACCTTTTTGAATCGCATCGGCTTCATTTGTAGAGTCCATTACCGCTACGGTAAGTGTATCAACGTCGACAGCTCGATGAGACCTTCTGGCTCTGGTATGGTATTTTGGCCCAGATCTAGAAAATGGTCCAGTTCTGTTGGCAACACCAACGATTTCCTCCATTTCGCCGGATCAGTCGTTGCTTTTTCTCTTAAAAAAGGAAATAAATAATAATCAGTGGCGCAATACGTTCCTTGTGATACCTTAACCTGGTGGTGTGCTGAGGTGACCAGATTTTGAAACCGTGGGTACACTCATCGCTCATTTCTCGTGCGGCAGTCTATGTGTTAACACTTTCTACACCCACAAAACGAAATATATGTGCTCAGCAACGGTGCGAGTTGAGGTCGGGCAATAGGAAAGTGGCTTTGTAGGAAATGAAAACAATATTAGCACGACGATAGTTTACCCATTCACACGTAGTATGTGTATATGTGGAAGCTTTCGGTATGTCATGATTCAACACATTCATTTGTTCAATTCCCAATATCCTAGAAGCTGTCAGCGGTTATCGCGGAGGCGACTGGACCGTAATTATGAATTCTCAAGCCTGTTCGTAGTGTTTGCACTAAGTAATCCGTTAATCTCCACACTCTCGGATAATTTTCACATGCACAGTACAGTATGTAAGTGCGTGTAACAGATACATATTTTAGCTTCTCGTTTTGCACTATTGTTTCAGAGGCGAAAAACGTTTCTGGTTTTCAAATGCTCGATATGGGACATTTGAACTAAGTTTCGCTGCACACTCCCAATCAAACGATCTATTTTTGTGCTGTATTTTATTGCTCCACGTCTGCCAAGCATTCTTGGATAATTTTCTCCAAACACATTCACCTCAATGCCGAGCGCATTTCAATGGCAAAATTGATTCTTCTTTTCGGTATATATGTTTCCATTGATAGAAAGACCTACGCTGAACTGACGACCGTTAATTGAGCGAAGATTTCACATTTTCCCAAAGATTTTCTTGCGATCAGTGCGTACGATTAGTGCATATCCAGATCCGAATGAAATATTTCAATTTGGCGCCACGCTGCGAGTGACGATATTTGCCGGAACAATTGTCAATCGCTCAATGTGCATATTAGTGTTATGTTTGGTTAAGATACATCCAAATTTGAAGAGTAAGCAAACAGCTGTACCCTTTTTTCGTTGGAGAACGTTTAAGGTTGAATGCTGTAGATAAGCAGACAGGTAGTGGATGAAAGATACAAAGCATTTTGAATAGAATATTTGGAGCGTGAATGAAATTCATGATTTTCTGAGCCATTTGACCTCGGTGGAGTATTCCGGGCAATCATGAAGCCAATATGCTGCCACTGATTTTTTGAAGCATGCTACCAAAGAATATACTACTCTGTAGTGCATTGTTACATCCCCCTGAGACATTTGACCTAATGCTGAAATGACCATCAAGGATCATAAACTTAAAGATTTGATCGACAGTACTGCTGGTCTGAATGATTGTAGAGTTGGACTATAAGTCTTGATACAGTTCAGTTTATACTTTAGTACTATATAAGCGGAAATTTTTCAAGCTCAAGTCAAAAGATCGATAACCTCATTTTATGTTGTAGCATAATCGCAAGACTCAACATCTCATCTATGAAGATTCAGTTTATCCAGTCACCTCAAGAAAAATTTGTAGCGAAATAAGCTCGTACAGAGTAGCTTTGATTTTGATTTTCGCAAAAACCTTACATAACTAGATTAAACTTTATTATTTTGATAAAGTTGAGGGTGGTCATGTTCCTTCGATGCCCAATAAACACACTTGCCACGACAAAATCAGGAGCGTATACATAATCATACAAGGACTCACATTGAAAGGTCATGAAAATGGCGATAAGGCCATATTTCCGTAAGACACATGGACACACAAGCTCGTTCTTCACTTATTTTTTTAAACGTTAATCATCCGATCTTCTTAGTAGCACAACTTACTGCTGTATTTGAATTCTCGCCCCCAACCTTTTTTGTGGTCGCTATATCATTCGGATCAATCATAAACATAAACAGTAGATTATTTGACAGAGAGGAGATTTGTCACGAAAAATAAAAATGCTCTGGTTACTCTGGTAATTAGAAATTTTGCACCAGGTAATCGAGTCGACTTTTTTCAGTAACCAGGTACACTACTCTTAATTTTTTGGAAAATAACTACATAAAATATTAGAAGATGTTTCCTGACAGTAGAAAACAGAAACACGTTTTCTAAACATCAATTTAGAAAATCACTCAGCGTAAAGTGCTGAAAAAGTAGGAGAAATTCCAAATTATTCACGACGATAAATGACAAATAAATGTTCAAAATGTCGTAAACTAATAAAAAGTATGTGTTTTATTCCTATCAAATTCATTTTTTCATCTTCCTCTCCGTTGCATTGTGCTGAGCCCACGACGAAGGGAATGGAGAATGTTTCGTAGGAGTTTTACCACGAAAACTTGGAAAGCGTTTGGATCAGCAGTCGGTGAATAGGCGGCAGCTGGTAGGGGGTGCTGGGCAGACCACATCATGAAATGCAAGTGCAGCGCCAAAGATACTTCTAGGTGATTTCCACTCTTGGCAATTTCTGCATTTGGAAAAAAACCTTCGAGATTTCAAAAAATCTGTTTCGCATTTGCAGCACCCTTACAACCAAGATTGCAAGTATTGGTCGTACCATGGCGTCACAATCTATTGCATATCTCAATTTATCTTGTTTTCTCCTGCGAGAAAAAGTAACCAAAATTTGGTGTATGATGCAAAACTGATGTATGCCGTTCCACTAAATGTACCGAGTGTGAGCATTAACCGTTTTTAATTCACTTTTACCATCTATCAACATGTTTGACCTGAATGAAGACTAAAAGTTGGAAAAAACTATGATAATTTCAACAGGCATATTACTAAAGCATGTGCTTCTCTCTAATTCTAAACAATTTTTGCAATGTTTTGAATTTAATTAACACTCACACAGCAACTTCTGCACCAAATTTCAAGTGCACAGCTGGTACAACAGCCGGCTTTCATAGACAGTCGAACGACCTTTTTCTTTGCACTTACCCGCAAGCAGAAGAAGAAGAGAAAAATGAAAAGAAAGAAACCGCAAAAAGATTTTACAATCTTTTCTAAAAAGCATGAGAAAATCCCAAGAGATACTACACTCGTCCAAAAATATCTTCAATCCGAAATGCTTGTGTGCTGGCGATTTCAACTGGGTTTTCTGATATTGCTGTGTATCTAAGCCAACAGATCGCTAATAAAATTGTTGAGTATAGAAATATTGCAGATTTGATAGATGAAAATTAATGGATTCGCTCTGAGGATTTTTTTGAAATCATACCATTTGCTGTAGTAACATTATTGGTTGAAATTTGTAAGAATAAAAACGCGAATTTCATTTTCGATTTCGACAGGATTAAATATGAAAATAGCCAAGTCGAATACAACGGGTTGCGTTTTGGTGATAATAAATGGACTCGGATCTAATCACATGCAAAAGTGAACACATTTTTGGTTATGTTATGCATATGTTTAACCTTGGTTTGGGTCGGAAACAAAGCCACCGAACATTCGAAAAGCGAAGAGTGACCTACATCTTGGTATCTAGATGTTTTTCTTTCATTGTAAACTTGTCTTCAAACTCTCAATTTATTTACAAAATAACTAACGGAACTGATAAGTTTGAAATGTAAGCTTCTTCCTTGTTTGAGCAAAATTTGATACGTGCTTTGCAGGACTGAGAACAGACGCTGTTCTCCATTTCCTGTTTCTCGTTGGAAAAAGATGAAAGGTTATATATATTTTATTATTTGGTGTTTGTACGTCTGGACGACCGTTCCATATCTGCTATAAATTTCAACGTATTGAACCCAACAACACAGAACTGTGCACAGATTTTTCCAATTTATCAATGGTTCGTAACACAACAAAATGGGGCAGTGTCAAAGCTTTACAGCACAAACCGCATTGGCGCCACATCTTGTGTTTGAAATCCGCATTTCGTATTTGTTAAACTGTTTTCAGTCTTAATCAGTGCCAGCAACATTACATAGTTCCACGCTATCTTCCCATACACTAATAATTTTTATGTTCATAAGAACGGCTTGTCCGAAAGGACACATTCTACAGAATGTACACATAGCATGCATTCACCGATCTAATTTTTAAATATCACCGTACAATCCTTCTCGACCACCTTTCTATGCAATCTGTCCCAATTCTTATTAGTTCTTATACCGGCGTTCTCGTGTTTATATTTGTGGTCCTAAGTCGACCGAGAAAGTCCAAAGTACCCAATCAAGCCCATATAACGCCATTATACGCACCCAAGTGCGGTCATTCAAATTTATTAATTGAAACATTGAGACCACTTTGAATGATCACTTTTTTCTTTTTCATGACCACCTTGTACCTCAAATTATTATCAATTCTCAAAAGACATTTTCTTAGCCTCACCAACTCAGTGATGGCATTTATCATTTTTTCTTTCTAAACTTTCTACGCCTATGTGTTCATCACCATGCATACCAAAACGTGGGTGAATCGATTATGAAAGTGTATCTGTCACTTTCTAGGATATTTAAAACTGAACGAAATGTTCAAAGTCGAAAACTTGAGAACTAACGTGACAAGGGCTAGTCGATGGCTAATGTTGAGCTATTATGAGAAATGCTTGTGAACTCTTTCATGTTTTTATTTTTAGTTTTGTTTTATTTTTATTTCAAATTTTCTACGGCAAAGACAAATGCACGTTGTTTGCGTTATTGTTTAAATGTTTAAATTTACGGCTGATAAGTTGTTTTTTATGTCCTTAAATACCGCGAGTGTGTTTTTCGACTGTGAGAATTCAACAGGTACAATGTTCCTTCCATTGAACTTTAAATAAAGGAATTATTGCTTTGTAAGGATTACCATTAGGCATTGCATTTGTGATATCTAATAAGAATTTAGGTGGTATTTCACTTCCTTATTGAATATAAAATAGAGAAAATACGAGATCTGTCGACAAGCAACTTAACTTTTTTTCTGCAAAAACTTTTTCATATCTGTAAATAGTGTCAGTTGCTGGAGCGCAGCAGTTTTGCGGGGTAGTGTCGTTGTTTTCCATTGCAATTAAAACACCGGGTCGTCTAGGATAGCATTGAAAGACTAGAAATAAGGCCAGACTAGATCAGGCACCAAAGAGGAAAAAGTGTGAACAAAGTCACGGTGGTGTTAACTGATTTATTAGACTTCTTTTCTTAGGCATACAGCGACTATGCCTCACACGATCAAAGAATTACCAGGCTGTGTGGCTTAAGACACCTGAGTTCGGGTCAACACGAAATGGACGGATAAAATGATCGAAGATCTTTCTAATAAACCTCGTTGAATTGTCAAAGTGGCATTGTCCTCATGGCTAATAGTTATGTTAAAATTCTAGAAAACAGCAGAACGCATTAAATGATAGCCCTATTGAATCCTTTTAGTGAAGACGTCGGTTGGTGATTCGTGATTGATTATCCATGAAGTAGGCATTTTTCAAGCCTGTTCACTCATGCATCAACTGTGAGCTGAATTAGTAAATATAAAGGCAATCAAAGCGTTGCAGTTTCTTTCGTGTCCTGGATGTGTTCGGAACTAGTGATTAGAAGACAAACTGAAGAATACAAGGCTGATACATTCTGAAGGAGAGCAAATGAACAAACAACCGCCAAAGAAATAATACGAAGAAGCGAAGCAAACCAAGAATTACCTCAAGGAATAATCAGTTGACGATTCTACGAAAGAACATTGCTCTTTCTGATATAATCTATGATATAATTCAACTCTAATGAGCATAACCCAGCGCGGTTCAAATTCCTAGGATTTCTTGTTAACTGTTTAGGCCTATTTTGGGGTTGCTCAAGCGAGACGGGGACATAGAATGTCTAGTCTGTCTATGGAGACCGTCGGAATAAGCCCGATAACGCACGCGACGGCGTACTACTCATTTTTTCTGCCTGGATGGTGCTTGATGATTGTTCAGACCCTCATCTCGTCTTATTTGCTAAATTTACTTAGTATTCAGCATTGCCTCATGTTTCTAGATTTGATTAAAGAAGTAACTTGTGCAACCTGATCTAGGCTGTAAATTATTGCAATTCGCTGCAATCAGCTGCAATCATTACGCGCCGAGAAATTTTTAAAGTGCAATTAATGCTTCTATTGTTATTTCCAAGTTTTACCAAAATCTTCCCTGTTTCGTAAAATTCTTGTTCAAACCAACAAATAAATTTCGAAGCATAGAAAAACAGTCAAAAAATTTCTTGCTCCACACTGAGTAGGTCACGGTTATCGTCCATTAATCATCACATTTTCAAAGATATTTTATCATAGCAAAACACTTTGGGTAACAATCAGTTACTTAATCGTACTAACAATTTGTTTTCATGACCCACGGGTTGAATTTACAATGTCTACAAGATTCGATTGATAAATTGCATCAAAATAAGGCCAACACTATTAGTGGTTGGACAAACTCATTTTCTGCACAAATTTGCAGCAATGTTTAAATTTATATCAGAACAATGTATTTTTGATTTTTCAACATATTAATATTAATGTGTTGGATTGTTGTCTTTGGTATGGTTTTATTCTTAGGTTGCGGTTTAGTTGCTTGCAGCAGCTTTTTGAGCGAAACAATTCAGCGATGAAAATATTTTTTACTGATTTCTTAAATACTAAGTCTTTTTCGTAATTTGCAGCGAATGATTTTGCGTTTTATGAAGAGTTTCATCCAATTTTATGTTTAAAAATATGCACCACCCTACTAAGTGTGTAATCGCAAATGAAACTAAAGTACGAGTTAAATATTTTGAAGGATTATTGTAAGGAAATAAGTCCCTTTGTAATTTGTTAAGAAAAGAAAAGTCCCCATCAAAAAATAGAGAAACACAATCGAACATTTTTCTCACTTAAGTTATAAAAGTTAAATACAAAAGTAATCATTCGAAAAAATTTTTAAATTTATCCTACAGCTATTGCCCAACATTAATTAAAAGAGTATTCTGCACTGGTCAAAATTGACCAAGAACAATCTACCTGTCTCAAAATTCTGTTGACTTTTCAAATTACTTCCGAATTGCATGCGTTAAAGTGTTTACAAATCAAATTTCTTATGTAATATGCATGGCCCGTAATCACTTAGCAATCGATAATCATTTCCATTCACTTGCACCCCAAAGAAAATTCAATCAATAAACAATCAAATTCACGCCACCAGGGACTCAAGCATTACACCATGCATTTTATGTAACAATATCAAAAGAACACTCAAGTGCGCTATTGTTTTTTTTTTATTATTTCTTTTTCCCTCGTCCACCTCTCTCTCTCTCACACTCACTCAGCTTAAAGTGACATGATCCAATTATGTCCTTAATATACAGCCAATGCTTTTGATGCATCCGAAACGACGAAGGGAAAGCGCTTAGAATGAAATAATGAATTAATTTTATTTATTTCAATCTAACATTGAGATACAAGTGTGACCATAAAGTATCTGCAACACCGTATATTTACATATGTCGGAATTCTTTTCGGATGTTGAAAATTTTATTTTAACACATGTCCAACCGAGACAATCATCTATATTGCGAAGATATATGTTGTTTGTAGGCATTTGGGGGGAGAGCGGAGGTGAAAGTGCATTAAACAGAAATATATTTAGAATTATTGAGTTATTCATTCACGGTTAACTTGTTGAAACAATAAAAATATGAATTTCCGATGTGGTTGATTTTTGATTGAACCGTAGGGATATTGTCAAAGACCGTAAATTTTTTTTCGGGATGTTTGAAATTCAAACGGTCAGATTTATGACAGGAACGGCATGGAATCGATGGAAATCATTTTATCTAGTGTTTTGTGTAAGATTTTCCGTCCTCCACTATAAAATAAAATTGCAACATCGCAAAGGCCTTGCAAACTTCCTAGACAATTACTCTTCTTTTATTTGAAAAACAATGGACTGCAAAGGGTGTAAAGTTTGTGCAAAATCAGATATCTTATCATTTTATTACGGTCATTTGCTTAGCGGCAGGAGGCCACTCCTGATTGATGGATTCGATTTCTGATTTGATTTCATTTGTTTTGATATTTATTTCGAACATCACAAAGAAAAAATTGTTAAAGTTGCTCTCTTGACAATTGAAACAGCGTTATGTACTGTTGTACTGTCTCAGAAGTCACATAATTTACGCGAAGTAAATTAAAAGGCCGAAACAGAACCAAACGTCATGAGCAAGTAAGCACACGAGTATAAACATTCACACAGCATAGCGAATCGCTGAAAACATATTGGTCGCAGAACAACTAAAACATGGCAGGTAATGACGGGAAATCGTTCCGAAATGCATCCCGCATATGAACTTTATAACAAATTTAAACACACGTTTGACAAAGCACGAGATAGAGTTTATTTTGACAAATATTCGAACTCATTTTCCAACTCCTAAAATGAATAAACCCTTTTTGGGTTTAAATTATCCAGTTGGTATCTAATATGAAAACATTTTTTTTTTTTTGTATGAAAATAAGTCTGAGAACAGCTTTCAAGCTAAGGGATCTTATGTAAAGTCAGAAAACAAGAACAGTTATTAGTGAGTCCAGTGCAGGAAACCAACAAGTCGTCCTGCAGAGATAAAATATGCACATATAAAGCAATGCATGCCTTCATTTACGCAAGGAATCGGCCTTCTATCCATCATAAACATAAATACCTTTGTAAGTCCAAAAAAAAAACGCCAATCTAAATTATAATATTTTCATATTTTATCAAAAGGTATGGACACAAATGGCTTAGGTTCAAATGCATAAGTGTATATCTCTCTTGTCAAGGTGAAACCCTAAATACTTCAAAGGGCACCAGCATCAGAATTATCAAGCTTCAGTATGAATAAGTATGTGATCATAATAAAGTGTGTTACATATACATAAATTATCAATTAAGGAAAACAACATGTCCAGTATTCAATCATAGAAATTTAATTTTTACTACGGTCAATGGCCGTTTGTGATGTCGTAAAGAAAATTAATTCAAGGTAAGACAATCAAAATCAACGATGAGTTATAGGTTTCATTGCAATATGTTTCGTTTATTTAAACTGGAGTGTGTTGAATTCATTTCTACGGGAAAAATACATTGCGAACTGCTCGATTTTATTTCTTGAAACGTTCTATGTTTGGTTGTTACTGTTATGTTGTTTAATGGCATATTCGAAAAAACAGTAGCACAATTAAATTTGGAACCTTTCTGAACATATTGATTTTATAGCTTTTATAATCGTTCAAAATGTGACTCAATAACTCAACGACCGATTTCCGAATGGGTATGATATTCTTGTATATTAATTGCCATGATACTCATTTCGGCCGGAGAAAAAGAATGTCCTATCTTGGACGGACATCCCAGGAACGAAGGACATCCCAGTGGTGCTTTTTGGCAGTGGCTTATCTCAGAATGAGGTAGACAAAGTACAAGTTGATTTATGTTCGTATTGCGGTTTTATGCACAAGCGTTGAGAGCAGTAATCCTGTTTTACGCAAAAATGATAAGAAATTCATCATTACAAATATGATTCAACTTGATCGTGTCCCGTTAGAACGGGAGTTTGATGGCACTGTTTGTACTTACGCTATACCGCGGGAGTCGACGAAAACAATTAGTATCGCTCATTCATTTTTTTTTTCATTTTTCATTTGATATCTGTTTATTGGTGATTCTCTCCCTGCAGTCCTTCAGATTTTCGATCACATGAAGACATCTTAAGGTCAGAAAAAAATACATTGGTTTTACGTATCGACATGGTGAAACTGTATCGGAATAATAAAAATATAAATTCGACCAATTTTAAATATTTTCTCTAATATTTTCTGCTTAAATCCAATTAAAACCAAAAAGTAAAACATAAAAGAGATTTTGTGTGGTTAAATTATTCGAAGCTCATATGCAGAAATATTTAAATATAAAAAAATGCTAATTTAATATTAGGCACTTAATATGACACACAATTGTGTTTGCTGTACATTTACGTGCATGCATGTATTTACCCACTCATATGATTGTATCATGTGTGACTTTTATATGGCACAAAAAACCGTTTCTAATATGTCAACTTACGGTCGGAACATTTTTATAGAAGCATCTGCAGACAAATACTATGTTGCGCAAGCCATGTGAGAAGTGTTGACGATTTTTGTAGAATGTGTCAATGATTAGCAGCGAGATAGAGAGAGAGGAAGTAGTAAACGCAAAGCTCATGAAATTCATATCCTCTACTCATTTATTATCTTATTGTGTTACTGGTTATGCTAACATTTGACAATTTAATTAAACTTGGCCGTGGAATGGATGAATGAGTTTTATTTGGGGAACACTCAGCGTGGACTGGCCATACAAATTGGTTTCGTGACTACGAAATTCGGCTCAAAGTTGAATGGACGGCGAGGAATTTAATTTCACAATTACTGAGCAATACAATGATTTGTTTGTAACTCTCCGTGTTTGTTCAACGACCAGCTGAGATTTTCTTTTCATAAATTTTCCGCGTATTGAGCAGAAATACTGTCGGTTAACACTCGCATCGTATCCACAGTTCCAGGCGATTCATTATCGTAGTCTCGATTGGTGATAAAAGTAGGCCTTCTCCCGGTTGGCACATATGGGAAAAGGAGTAAACACAATGTGCTTCGAGGTAGCACAGCAGGGAAATTTTCCACGCAGTTTCTTGTAAGAAACTCTCCCAAAGAAGACTTGTTTCCCCATTATTGTCGTTAAAAATTTTACCCTTCGCACCCAGAATGCAAGCCTCTTCCCTTTACTCATGAGTTTGGTTTTGGTATCCCATATGTTTTGCAGCATCTAATTTAGTTTGATTTGTCTCGTGTTAGTACTGCATTTGGGCAAGGTGCTTCATGCATTTTGTGAGATTTTTCGCTGCGTTTTGACAGTTCCTCGGGCCTAAGTTGCAAAACTTATGTTGAGAACTACTTTTTAATTAATAAAAAAACGCGGCAAATTGCCTTTGAAATTTGTTAATTTCATTCATGCATGTAATATGTAAATCCAAAACCATAAGGGCGTTTCTGAGAAACCTGACGAAAAGTTGATTTGTTGGCTCACAGAACGTGAAAACCGAATCTATCATCTTGATTGTGACTTGAACTTGGTATGAACAACTATCGCAACTAATTCCAACTGAATGAAGTTCAAGCATTACACTGAACTGGTTTGGATTTTCATAAGAAATTTATTTAATTTTTTTTTCAGTAGATTAATTTGGTAAACTTATATGCAGACTCGCTCTTGCATTGACATAAATTAAACGGCGGCTATTCAATTTCATCCTAGATTGTTAATTGCTTCTCGAATCTTTAGGCCCATGTTACAATTTTCTAGCAACTGTTAAAATGAAACGAGCCAAATACAATACAAACGAATGACACATCCCCCGCTTCGGCTAGGAAAAGGAAAACTTAGAACGCTTTCTTCTAGATGATCTGATCCTGACTCACAAACGCCTCCTAAATGACAAAACAAGTAACAAAATTGTAATATCTGACGAGAAGTTTTAATTTATCAATTGAATAATTTGTTGCAGTTGCGACACTTATTTTCCTAAATCCTCGGCTTGTCAATTTCATCTACTGTTTGCCAATAATGTTGCGAGCTGGTTGTTCATGCTGTGATTTCCGTCGTATCCTCGTGGGAAAATAATTCAAGCTAAACACCATCCTTCTGCAGGATCCTCGGTATCGAAGAAACCAACGTACTTTTATTCGCCTACGTTTCAATCGCCTCGAACTCTGAGTAATTTTCCGGCTTTGTTAAAGTATAATTGGTATTTATACCTTAAAAGTGTCTAAGATTTATTCAGAAGACATCACTGGATTCGGTAGTCTGGTGATAGTTTGTTTAGATATAAATAAATGTACAACTTATGCAATCTTCGATGATTATTTTGAGGGCCTCCCTAAGGATCACCCCAGAAAGTGGGTCAATAGACTGGATAGTGATAAAACTTTAATGAACGAACAGCAGGGTACAAAAATGTTATTTTGACTCATAAGTTAATGTTTATTCGCTTTCCGTTTACAAAATTCCACGATAGATATGCTATCGTGCCACAAGCTTTATGTATTTTGTGTTATCAACTTTATCTATCACCTGGTTAAGTGAAGTTCTTACTACTAATAATCTTCAACAAGTCTGCAGATAGGGTGCTTGTCAGGTATATTAACTCATCTGCAGATCGGCATTTCCACGTGGTGCGATACATACGCATTGGTTCTATGTGGAGTTGTAAATAGTTCCATAGTAGTAGCTAATTCGGATCCAGTAAATTTATCAAATATAAAATCGAGTGGGCGTGTTCAGTGCTTGAGACAAGATATTAAGATTAGTAAACAGTGCAAGTTAATCGCCTGTGAATATGAAAAACATCTAAATAATTGAAATATCAATTAAAACGCGAATAACGCATCCGTTGCCGCAAAATTTAAGTGATTCCTATAAAAGCCAACGATCCCTGTGTAGAAATTATTGATTTATAAGTGCTTCAAACAAAATTGGTAAGCAAACCAAACAAGACTTTCTGCTCATATTAGAAACTTAGTGAAATTATCTTATGTTATCCTTGCATAACTTGAAGTACTTAACTGAACTCATTTTTTGAAATATGTCATGTTTGAAATATGTGTGTTTCTAGTTATATCCGGTTCAATCAAAATTAATCTCTTGGGTACTATGTTGACTAATACAAAATTCACAGGGATATCAAAAAATGAATTCGAGGTTATCGCTTGGGATATAAGTGCCAGTCTTGAGCTATTCATACTCGCTTTTCGAAAATCAATTCCAACGAATTCTTTTTAACTATGCTCACTTGCTTATCGGATAAAAATATGACGCCGATGTTTATTTAGTTCAATAGAACAGCTTCAAGCCGCTTAATTTTTTGATAGTTGTTGACTGCAGTTGTTGAGTTGGTGAAGTTGACTGCAACCATTTGCTGACATCATCAAATAATCAAACTCTCAAATCAAACACAAAATCGCAAACTCTCTACTTTGAGAGTTAGAAACCACGTGTTTCATTTATTACTATTGGTCAAACGTTAGCCTTTCAACTGTAGTGAGCATGTTATCTAGGAATAAAGGATTAGATCTCGCGTCTATGTTCACAACCTATGTTTCTATAATATTCATATAACGAGATCTTCTCGGCATCTTCCTGTTGTCTGAGTTTCAAACTATTAAACTGAGTTTCAATAAAATTATTTCCTGAATTAGTTCATCAAATTGACCAATCAATAATTGATATCGACGGGAAACATTACCATACAAATCCGTTTATTGTTTTTCTTTTATTAGTTAGCAAACAACCAAATTCTAATCTGAATATGAATATGCTATATTAGAATAACTTACTAATTTACTTATATTTATTTTTGTGCATTTCACTGCTTCATGGATTTTAAATACTTATCAGCTATTCGCTCCCCTTCTTTTCAGGTGAAGAACAAATATGATGTGGCCAAAATGAAGCCTAGAACTAATTGCGATAGGAAACATCAGAGTTGATAGTACTCGTACATCAAAAATAGTTTACTCAGATTTGGAAAAAAATTTAAAAAAACGCAAGAAAATCGGTGGAAACACTTTCACGAAAGAAACTCATAACCAAACCAACTATTAACAAATCAATCGATCATTAGCAGCAATTTAAAACGAAATAATAAATTTTGAAAGATTAATTATATTCCATATGTAAATAGTGTAAAATATTCGGCAAATCGTTAAATACTTAACAAGAAGTAACAAAACATCTGGATCAGAGACAGAGAGAGAGAGAGAGAGCTGATTTCTTGCACGACCATTCGAAAACAAAGAGAATTCAACAAGCAAATTACAATAAGCGGTATTTTTTAAATGAATGATTATTGCATAAGCCTTAGAGAGCAAAAGAAAATAGGACGCTTAATAAAATACTAAAGATATTGGTAGAAGGAGAGCAGTAGAACCTAGTAATAGCAACTAGAGCAGCAGCAGACAAATACTTCCAAGTATTTGTGAAAATAATCTTCCGAAATCTTCCAAATTTAACAGCAAGAAATATAAAACTACATATATAACAATTAATTATTAACACGAATTAATAGAGAACCAAATCAATCCAATGATTCAACGATCACAGATAATTATGTAAAAAGTTAATATTTCCACGAAACTTATGAATTTTAGGATACAAATAATAATGAAACAAAATACAAGACGCTAAAGTTTTCAACAGTTCAACAAATTAACGTGAAATAACAACAAAAAATAAAACAAAAAACTATATTTTGAGTATTTAATCTACAAATTTAAATTCTAGACTTTTGAAAAATAAATTACTGAATAAACTGCGCACATTCAACACTGCTTCCTACAACGAGTTGTATAAAACAAAATCATTGCAAAGTATTTGAATACCCAACAAGAATTCATAAGCTGCAGCAAGAAGAAAAACGCATATTAATAATTGACTACTACTATTACTACTACATATACATATTAAAAAACAAAACAAAAAAAGGTTAAATGAAGATTAGGACTGCATTGGTTTTGAGAAGCTTGACAAAATATTAATTTGATTTTCATTAATTTTATTGTTAAAATAAGTGAACTACAACCTAATAATAGTGAATATATAACCGTGAATAATAAATTAAAAACAAAATGGCCAACACATCGCCAGAAGTTGATCAGGATCAAATTCTACAAACACTAGTACCCCATAGTATGCCATCCACATCAAATGGGAAAAGGACAGAACGAGTCGGAAAGGACACAAATAATCATTTGAATATATCACAATTTTATGCCGGCCGAAGTATATTTATAACAGGTGGAACAGGATTTATGGGAAAGGTAAGATTTTTCAATATAATTCGAAATCGTCTTGAATGATACTTTCAGCATATGTATGAAATTTCAAATGACCGATTTATGATTTGAATAATTTATCAAATTTTTTGAAAAGATACAAATCTAAAGACGTGCTATTTCCCTCCATATCTTAAGTATCGGTTTTTGACGATTATATTTAAGTACTGCAACGGCAAAATTTTATAAGAAATTGTTTTTCAAAACTATTCAAGCCTCCCAATGCATGTATTCTCTTAATTAATAAATTTGTCATTGAAAATGAAACTAATATCCCTCTAAGCCTATCGGGAAGAGCCTGTTTCGGCTTTAAATATATTTCAGAAACTTGCATGTTGCTTTATTGATTATTTTTAATGTTTTCAAAACATGAATTTCCATGAAAATTGACAAACCCTAAATGAACTCATCCGATATAGTCTTGGAAATATATTCCATAATAAAAACAAATACAAAGCAAACCCTTTTTATTACGTAAATAATCCAAACAATACAGCACTCTTTCTATTTTTCAGGTATTAGTTGAAAAACTTCTTCGAGCATGTCCTGAAATCAAAAATATTTACCTACTCATTCGTCCTAAACGCAGTCAAGAAGTTTCCGCTCGACTAAATGAATTACTTAACTCACCGGTAAGTGTGAATCTGCTTCTTTTCCAATCGATTTTTTTTTCTTTATATAAACAATTCGGCTATTAATATTTAATGGGAATACTTAAGTAAATAATAAATATGTTTTATTGCGAAACACGTGTTGAAGGATCATAAATTTTAATTCTGGTTCGGTGTGATTATTTTTTGCATATTGTGCCACAGTGAACATATAATGCTTATTTTTGGAAGTTCGAATGCTTGCGATATATTTTTTGAGTTATGTGTAAAATAAATAAAATATAGCGATTTCATAGCAAAAATGATGAAATGTTAAATATCGAAAAAGATTTCAATTTTTCAACGTTCTTGCCAGAAGCAGTTTTAGTTGTTTTCGATTGGGACTTCAAGATGCTAAATAGTTTTTACGGTTTGCTTTTATCTTTATTAGTCTAAGAGTTCACCGATATGATGTAGATCCAAATTGAAGTCAAACACAGTAAATTCAATAAAATATTATGTTTATCGGCCATATCAGTTTCAATTTTCGTTGCCATTTAGAATTTGATCAAAATATCGCCTAAATGTTCACCATGACAAATCTGACATGATAGTTCTGCGGTATTAACTCGCATTTCGCTGACATGTCTCACATGAAAAATTTTCGAAACGAGTAGTTTCAAGAAATGGTTTTGTCATTTGGCAATCATGGGAACTCACACGTTTTTGGGAAACAAGTCATGAATTATTCACACTCACAGACCCTTAAGACTGCAGTCAAATCAACGAAGCCTAGGAGGATATGAACGATCTGATCTAAAGAACTTAATGTCATTGAATCTTCGTTAGAATAATAAAAAATTACATAAATATCACCAGTAGGTGATACAGTTCTAGTCCACATAACTTGGCGGCAGTGCAGGGGGGAGGGGATACAAGCTAATCGGGTCCACGTCCGTCTGGAACGAACTTATCAGGGTCTTAGAATACCGGCCGAAACACTCCCACTCGTTGTTGAATACCGCGTAGACGTGATAGCAGTTCTTTGTTTTCGGAGAAAATGGAAAATATTTTTCAAAGAACCTAAAAAACACAATGGGTACACGATTATAAACAAAATGGAAACAATCTAATCGCTCCTGAGGATGCGTGAATTATCCACCAAACAAATGAAAGACGCCAAGTTCCTATAAAGGTTATAATGGCAGAGTTGCTTAACACTAAGGATGTTGCTCACCACGAGAAGATATCCAGTATCTCAGAGACACAGTAACTCAAACTTACTCATTAAAGCTCATAAACGTCAGAGGGCGCAATATAAAGCAGAAGACCAGGAAAATAGAGCGGTTGCGACTGGTTTTTCCACCACCATTAGTCATGCGAACTCGTAAACTTTGGCCAAACGCTCAATGGCAAGTTCCACTGCTCTCCTCAGTTTGTTCATTCTCACATTTTGTGACTTCACAAGCTCAAAAGATTCCAGTCATCAAGAACCCCATTACATTTGAATATTATATTACCAACTAAAATGAGGGTAAAAACAGATAATCATCAATCACAGACATAATCATTTTGCATTCATCAAGTGATGTCACTGTAGCATCTGATATATGTTCAGATAACTGATGATTTCTTTATTGACGCAACCCAGGTACACGGTATCGTCCAAACAATGCTCAATTCCGGCAAGATCTACAAAAAATTATCAAACTTGCTGCCAGATTAGAAAACAGGTGATCAAGCTATATCAGGCATTGCAAAATCCAAAGTGTTAGATAAAACCGATTGTCTAGGAAACGACTGATCCTATCACAGCGTTATATGTATTCATGTGTTAACATCAAAGGTTTAGTTATTTTTTGTGTGAATATAGAAATAGACAAAAGCAATACGAATGCGGGTTTTTACCCAACTGCCGAAAAAGCTGAAAATCTTATCATGATATCTTATCTATTTTTAATTTAGCATGCATGCTCGCACACTTTACGTTTTGCGATAATAATAGCAGCAAGTTGTCTTTGAAGATACTTATACATTTCCTTGAGGATTCACCAAGTCCATTGCATGTTTATTGATAAGTTCAACTGCATGATTTGGAGAGTTAATGGGTCTTATTATTTGCTTTATCAGTCTAAACGCTAAACGCTTATCATTTCTTTCGAGTGTTTAGGTTGCAAGAACTGGTAGAAAACCATTGGGAACAGTACTATGACTTAATGTCCTTAGTGCCTTAACATTACTTTGACAACTTAAAATATGTTGTAACTCGATTTCCCTACGTCCCTTGATCTCATCATAATACTACTCTTATTTTCGAAATTTCTAGAACCGCCCAGAATGCTCATGCAAAGCATTGGCAATTCAGAAATCTTTTCATCAGTATTTAATATAATAATTAAATATGGTCTAATAATTTAACGATAACCGCCTTCAATGTGCTTTAAAACAAGTTGAGTTATAGATCGCAAAATTCATGAGGTCAGTTGAATTGGAATATATCGACCTATCTTTTTTCATAAGGATCATAAGGAAAATCGTAGGGAGATTAAGAATAATTACGGAACTTTGCGATTCATATAATGCGTCGAGAGTTATTATCCGTTAGTTAGATTCTCTTAGTTAAATAAATTATGTTATTGTCAATATATTATATGTTATGTTTCAAAAACAAATCGTTGCAAAACACTTTCAGGGTGTTTTTTTTTTATTTGTGTTCAGGATTGAGTATTTAAAAGTAACGAAGAACTAATTGGGTTGTATTCAATCGAAATAAATACGGGAAGAAATCAGCTAAGGGATAGCTTTACCTGAAAAATCCGCAAAAATCTGAAACTCTTGCGAATTAGTCGAAGGATATGTCACATCAAAAAAGAATAAGAAGAATTTTTAGAATTTTATAACTTCGCGAAAAGCTACAAATTCCTCAAATAAAAACCGCCCAAAATGTGACTTAATTCCACCTTCTTCTTGCAGCTTTTCGACAAAATCAGGAAAGATCATCCAAAGGAATTGAGCAAAGTCATACCTATTGCGGGGGACATAACTTCAGAGGAATTGGGAATATCGGATAATGATCAGGTAGGACCCTTATCGTTTTGATTGAAAATTTCGCTTAATTGCAATTAATATCTTTTCTTGCAGGCATTGCTTTGTAAAACCGTTTCAGTTGTATTCCATTCTGCAGCAACAGTGAAATTTGATGAGAAATTAAAACTCTCCGTCACAATAAACATGCTTGGAACAAAAAGATTGGTTGAACTTTGTCATCGAATGATGTCGTTAGATGTAAGTTTGTGCATATATTAAGGGAAATTAAAATTACTCAGCAGGAGTCAACACCTAAACAAAAAGATTAACTCTACCGAAATCTACTTAAAAGACAGACATTCTTACCAATGGATTTATTTAAATAACTTCTTCGAATCCTATCTAAATTGAATGCATTGCATCTCCACAGTTCTCCCATATTGAGAGAGCAATCGAACGGGCATCTTACTCCTTAAATAATTTAGCCATAGACTAACTTAATTTTCCGCCTGCAGGCACTTATTCACGTATCCACTGCCTATTGTAATTGTGATCGGACCGAAGTGTCTGAGGTGATTTATGCACCACCCTATAATCCAGACGACGTTATATCACTAATCAATTGGCTACCCGAGGAAATGCTGGACGGATTGACGCCATCATTGATTGGGAAACGCCCCAATACATACACATTCACCAAAGCCCTGGCCGAGCATATGTTACTCAAGGAAGCCGGAAACTTGCCGGTGGCGATAGTTCGACCCTCAATCGGTATGCATCGGCCAATTGCAATTAATCAACGAAAATTGTTTTCGAGGATTCCACATGAATATTCTAATGGGAAATGTTTACAGTGACGGCGAGTCTTTATGAACCGATGGCTGGATGGGTGGACAACTGGAATGGCCCAACAGGATTGGTATCCGCTGTAGGCAAAGGACTCTTCCGAACAATGCTGTGTGAAGCGAACTACGTTGCGGACATGGTACCTGTTGACATTGTAATTAATTTGATGATTGCTGCAGCGTGGAGGACGGCAACTGCGAAACCGGATAGTCTTCTCATCTATAACTGCTGTTCTGGCCAGCAAAAGCCTATCACCTGGGGAAAATTTGTTGAGTTGGCCATCAAACAAACTCGATTACACCCATTAGGTGAGTGCTATCGTTTGAATTGCCCAGAATGAAAAGGAGCCTGTCTCTGTGTGAATTTCAAATGTGTTTAATTGATATGAATGACCATATTAAATCGAAGGCTTACGAATTTTGCAGAGGGATGTCTGTGGTACCCGACAGGAATATTGCGAATGAACAGGCACCTCAATCTAATCCATGGATTCTTCGTTCATTACATTCCAGCATATATTTTAGATACTTTCGCAAGATTAGCTGGAAAAAAACCAATGTAAGTAAATTTTACTTCCATAGCATATCTTTAATATATACGTTGTCCCTCGATTCGTAGACTATGAAGACACTGACAATGCAATAATCTACATGCGGAAACCTAATTTGGTTAGCGTCCACATAATATAATCTAAGCCTCACAAATAGAAGTTTATTAAGTAATTTGCTTTCCACTAGATTTCGTTTTGTAGCCCTGTTTAGTCCTTTAATGTATAAAATCTCTTCAAAGCAGAACAACGTTATTTTTATTAAACAGTGTAAGTAAGGAAATTGTGTAGGGAAGTCTTATGTAGAAGAAAAGTATAGCTTTATTCAAGTCAGGTCAGCTTCCCCCCCCCCAAGAATCAGCAATTTACTATTACTACTGCGTGTCGGTAAAAAATTTATTAAGAAAGACAGTTGAGAAGCTCCCTGGAATTCAGACTCTAGTAATTTAGCTTACGATGACACAGAATCAATATACGATACTAACAAAAATCCTTCATTGCCACCCCCAAAGTCTGGCAATGGTTTTACCAACTACACAAGCGAAGACTTGCAATGCAATAAAACTGATTTCTGAGTTGATATATTTATTATTCTGTGTCAGTAATCCATCTCTATTACATGAAATTTTAAGAACTAAGGGAATCCTTGCGAGACGTAGTCGAGAGGGCGAGAGTCGTAAGGATCTTATCACTTCACTTAAGTGGGGCTAAAAAAGCTTTACCAAATTTAATTATTGAGTGAAGAGAATTAAATTTACTGCCGAATTCTTAAAAAACTTGCCATAGTTGAGTTTACAAAGAGCGAATAATCAAATATTTGTAAGCATTCGTTTCGTTTACCATGTTATTTTTCAGAGCAGAAAAATAGTTGCTGCTCAGTCGTGGCGAATACGTCCCTGTGTGGCCGAAGTGGATTTTGTTTGGATCCTAATACGCGACGATGAATACATTTGTCAGACAAACTTCAAACAATTTTATCATTTGCGCACACATTATTCTCTGATGAGATTGTTGATTTTTTGTTCATTTTGAAGTTTAGTGACAATTCTGCATTGATGTGGCTCAAGGCTCTATCAAAAAGTATCACTTTGGGTGCGCATCTGATTGGGAATGAATACCAGGGCACTTTTGATATATCATACATTGATAAAAGGTCTTTTAAACTATTAGAGAGACGCCAGATGAATTTTTCTTTTCCGAGATCACCGAATATTCTACAAGGGTAGTTTCGCTGCAAATGATCTGCGGCTGAGATTTTTAGGTTGGTTGATTGAGGTAGGGCCAGTCAACATTGGCAAAAAATAAGGCATGGTCGTCTGAAGCGTGTTCAGTTTGCTTTTCAGAGAAGGACCAGTTGGAAAGTGTTGTCATTTATGTTTGTTGAGCTTCCACATAATAAAGGGTGTCCAGCATGTTCTGATCTGCTTAGTCTGCATGTGAATGAACCGGGTGCTATAGACAATGGAATACCACATCCGAGCAGTATTTTGCATGGATGGCATCGGTTTTCTCGCAAGTTAGTAATCACTTGGGTTGAAAATAGAGAAGTAGCATCTACGGTCTAAGAAAACAAATACAGACTTTGTCTTAGAATGAAAGGCGAGTTTGCATACTCAGATTTTTGACAAGAATTAGACCAAAGTGCATTTTGGAAACATGGACATGTGTGCCACAGAGACAATAGGAGACAATCAAAGACAATAGGAGACAACTAATGCGAGCAGTTAGACCGTTGTTTAGGTCTAGCCAGATTTGTCACTAGCAGTTATTTTTCATTTTCAACATCCTTTTTCTAATTTTCATTCTAATACTTTTTCAGAATGGTCAAAGTTCAGGACAAAATTAAAAAAGCTGTTGAATGCTTAGAATATTTCACTACACACCAATGGCGATTTAAAGATGACAACGTGAGAGCATTGCTGAGCTCCATGACGCAAAGCGATCGTGATACGTTCAAATTCGATGTGAAATCAATCGAGTGGGATCGTTATTTGGAACGTTACGTTCTAGGCTATAGGGAATTTTTATTTAAGCAAAGTCCAGAGTCATTGAATTCAAGTAGAACGAAAATGAGGCGGTAAGCGATAACTAGTTTTGATGAATTAATTAAAAATTTAAATTGCTGAAACTCTTTTTCTGACTAGTCCTTTCTTCTTTTTTCAGATTATATTATTTACATCAATTCTCAAAAGTCCTAGTCGTTATTATTACATGGCGTTTTCTTATGGCTCGATCTAGAAAAGTTCGAGATATTTGGACAAAATTCCTGCATTTAGTTTTACAAGTAGCTCGTTTACTTCCGTTTTTCTAATTTTTACAAACTAGCAGAAATAAAAAAAATAAAATAAACAATGATGATATTGGATAACGATTGCAAGTCTAGTGTAATGGATATAACTAATGTTTTACTACTCACTATACAGCGTATTCAATTTCTTGTATTTTAACAATTGTTTACCAACTAGTTTTAATTATACTGCCCCAATTATTTGTTTCAATAAGAGCAAAAACATAAAACATAAAAGAAAGAAAGTAAGGAAGGAGATAATTGAAACAAAAAAGCAAAATAATCATCGTACACATTATTCTCATAGCATGCGAAAACCATCGGTCGATGATTAAATTGCAACCTTTTCATTTTTTATTTATTTATTGTTAAAATGTTAAATATTACGCCAAATGTCGTTTTATATGGATTATTCATATCCACGCTTGCTACCTGGAGAACGAGGGGAAGGGAATATGAAGTGCATGCATGCAAAAGGATAACAATATATATGTATGTATTTGTATGTATGAAAAGAAAAAAATATTTATTTAGTAATTGATTCAAAATTGCAATAATTGCATTATGAGCAGTAATACAAAGAAAATAAAAGACAACAGCCGATCGCAAAGATTAGCAACAATACTGATTACAGAGAAACAAAGCAAATAATGTTGTGTAGTAATAGAAATTGTTGGTTCTAAGAATATTTCCGAAACTCAAAATCATAGAAAAGTCTATCGAATTCCAAGCACGAATACGAAACAGATGCTACACACCGCAAACTCACAATTTCAAAAGCATTGATATTTTATTACATCATTATTAAATATGTTCAAAAATTTGCCGGTCGTAAGAATGAAAAGAAAAACTGGAAAAATTGAAAACTACGTTAAATAAATCTTTGGATTTACGTGTATGTGTAACATAATGTATGCTTATGTAGTAACTTATATTTTTAATTACATGACAATGGAAATTTATATGTTAGTTGTTCAGTTGAAAAATACACTGCCACCAAAATGGGAATATTTTTGTTTGCATTTTTCTATTTTGTTTCATTCATTCATTTTTCAATCTTTTATTAAACAATCGATTGTACTTTTCGTTTCAACGCATGCAGCGTAGATTAACTCAAACTTTAATTGAATTCATATTTTGTTGTTATTTATGTTGGGTCATCCATAATTGGATTTAATTTTGATGTTGCTCTTTCCTGTTGAGCGGTCTAACAATATTCGTACCAATCCTTCATATGGTTTAAATTTATTTGAAACAGTTTCATTCACTTCCAAATATATTAAAAATTACAGTTGTTCATGCTTACCTTGGCGTCCTTGGCATGTTATTTGAATGAATATAGTGCTCAAATGTCTTTTTCCGCTTAATGCACCTGTTGTTGAAATAAGTACACAAGCTGACGACCAAAGAGTGAGGGTTATAATCCTTCGATTTCGCACGCATAGATTGAGTCATGACTAATCTAATTCAATTCTTATCATAATTTTTCTTGCATTATCGTTCTTAGCGTCACAGGAGGGCAACGTATAACCTATAACAACCTTCTAGTTCACTCACTTGCAGCGTGCATAGAAACATCGCTAATTCGCAGCTTCTTTTGTATTTTATAAACTTGCATTTTATAACTAGCAGTGAGGACGAATAATTCAAAAGCGTTTTGTTTGAATTGCCAATTTGATTACAACTTGGCAAGAATTAGTAACATTAAGGCGGCAAAGAAAGTAACGTATCTTTTTTCTTCAATAAACGTAATTCAAAATTGAAATCAAACCTCAAATGAAAATAACTCTTATGCTCCTTCTCATATAAGCTGTAATAATTTTGGATTTCAACAAATATTTTGTGAACATAGTACTGATAAAATGGGCCGCGACGGCTGGTTAAGTCATTTTCTGAATAAAACTCAAATCATAGATCGCAACTATATAAGAAAAATAATAGAGTGATTCTGCATTTAAGGACTATTAGTTGAGACTAATATAATCAGGTTGAAACAATTAAAAAAAAAATCTTTGACCAACATTGGTTGATCAATGAAAGTGGTGATGTTGACATAATGGTGGAATAATTCAAATACAAGTGTCATAAACATACTTTAAAGCATTCCAGCCAGTACAGGTAGAGTGAGTTCAAAGTCCGCAGGAAGTGCACCGTTATAACACCATTTGGATTCTACTTATTTGTCCGGGTATGAGACAACGATTTCCGGATCCGCCTCTTCAACGCAGGGTTTGTTAGAATCTATGTTGGTCTATCAAGAGTCCTTGTCTATCTGATGAACTCTCCTTTGAGTATTTCCGAAAGTTTCCTTCTACAATTTATTTTCTTTCTGCCCTTCCTTTTGTTTTTTTTTTTACTTTGTCGTTTAAGTTGTTGCTTTCGTTTTTCGTTTTCTTAAAGGCTGTCTATTATAACACGATATCCTATTTTCTCCATTGTAACAAGTCACTTCCAGGTCGACTTGTGGG
Source organism: Stratiomys singularior (assembly GCA_954870665.1). Taxonomy (NCBI): domain Eukaryota; kingdom Metazoa; phylum Arthropoda; class Insecta; order Diptera; family Stratiomyidae; genus Stratiomys; species Stratiomys singularior. The sequence continues at coordinate 1,130,062 of OX940881.1, read as the reverse complement.
TTCCTTGATTAATTAGTTGTGAGTATGTACACTACGTAGGAAGAATGTAATTATCAACCAGGTAAGAACGACGAAAAGATGCTTTTACATTTTTTTAAAGTCCCTTTGAGCACAAAAGTAAAGCGCAGCAAATGCTTGCGATCCTGTACGCTCTTGCAAATAATATCAACCGGTCTCATTTCTTTATTTATGCTATTTTTCTTTGTCCATATATATAATTGAATATTTGAAAAGAACCAACATCAAATACCTTATGCTAGAATATTGAAAAGCTGTGTGTTCAGCAACGCGAAAAATAAATAACGTTTACAACATTAAAAAGTAAAGTAGAGAGAGAAACAAATGATGCTTCTTCAAATGCGTGTATAGACAAGAGATGTTTGTAGTTTAATGTGTTCGGTGGCAATTTATAACTACCAGCCATCAAAAAAAGTTGATATGTAGAGAAAATTGGAATTAAAACATGTATTCAAATAGGAGTTAGACTCGGCCATTAATACTAAAAACCAAAAATACGAAACTATGTCTAAACATTTGTACCGTTCACATTAAACCGAATAATTGAAGTAAACCTACTATTATCACATAAGGGGGAAACATTGAATAATTGAAAACAAAATTTCAAAATTAAACAAAACAATTGTCCAATATTGATATCAACTAAATATCATTTGATTGATCGAACGAAGGCCCTATGAAATGCAGACGATGCCAACTATATATAGCCACTGTATATTTCAAATCAGCTGAATTTTCGATGCAAATTAAGAGAAAACCTTTTCAGAAAAACTTAGAGGACCCCATACGAATTCAAACGAACGCTGAACTTCTGACAATTTTGTTAAACCCAAATATTAGTTACTTTTGAATATTTTTTAATTTTGCTGATCTTTTCAAGTTTGAGCATAATAATCTCCTTCTACAATGCTCGCGCATAAAGCCACGACAGATCGCAACACATTCAGCTTCCTTGCATCCCATCACTACCATGCTCCTTTCCCAAAAGCACCCATGAAATCAATCATACTTGTTTTCTCTTAATATGCTTAAGCATGTCTGCAAATGATCATTGTCGTTGAAGCAGTTTATTGCAAAGTATGTACGTACATAGAAATTGAAGCAAATAAACAACTCAAACAAATAACATACATAAGAATATTTATAGGGAACGTTAGCAAAAATTATGATAGCAAACGCTAAAGTCGCATAAAAACTCGTAAGTGAATAAACGTATTGTGTAAGAAAATTGCCTCCATACAACTAGTAAGAATCTTAAATGGTTTATAGCCATTTTAGTACGACAATTTGTCAACAACAAAAATATAATGAATAAAAAGAAAAATTAAAAACAAAAACAAATCAACACATTTTCAACAAATTGAAATAATAAAAATGTTTATGCAATTGAAATAAACTATGGAAGATAATGTATAAATAAATTTAAAAGAAAGAACATCATTAGAATGTTTTTTTTACAAGCTATCAAACCAAAAGTTCACTAAAACCGACCAACGCTGCATTCGCCTACAGAAGCCTCGTGGTAAAGCTAGACGTTTCTAACATCAGTAAATCCCAAATGTTTATAATACATGTACATCATGTACTTCGTGTGCATCAGAGAAATAACAAAACGCAAATGAATATATTTCCATTTATTCCTTAGTTTCTTAAGTAAAACGACAATTTTACAATGCAATTAGACAAACTTATTCAACGGTCTAGAAGTTCGATTTGTTTAGAAAATGCATAGTAAAATTCAGTAAATATCCGTCTTATTCTTCTTAAAACTACGAAATTCTTAAAATTTAGCACATTTAATTTTACCTTTTTGATGCAACAACCACAATATCAACTAACCAATAAAATGATTGTCTTAAGTCACCCTCGCACAGATATGGTGCTTTAGTCCACGCTTCCACTTGAAAGCCAGCTTGTTCAAGTGTTTCGAAAAACAATGTAGCCTCATCTTCAAATGAGTATTGCCGGGCTTTGTCCGGCCAATGGGGCATTAACGGTTTGAGAGGCAAATGTGATGTATCTGGTTAAGGATAAAGCATTCAAAACATGAGGGGGAAAGGCAAAAAACCCACTTACTATACTCTACATAATGAACGTATGGTAGCACCAGAGCTATAAGTACACGACCTTTGGGAGCTAGGGCGTCATAGATATCCTGTAAAATTTGATGGGGATCAAAACATCTGTCCAGCACGTTCAAGCACGCTATCAGTGGAATGTTGCATACATCGTGAATATTATCGACCACGCTGAAAGAAGACACCACAGATCACGGTTCCACTCACATGCATGTGAAAATTGCGCAAATACCACGATACACTTACACAAATTGCTGCTTCTGAAGACGTTCTCGCATTGTCCAGCTGGTTTCTGTAGCAAAAACTTTCACATAAACGTCAGCGCTCATCCCTATCACAGATTTAGCAAGCCGTGTTGTGATTTCTCCATCACCAGCACCAATATCCAGTATATCCACCTGTCAAATACAGTCAAATCATATCGATCATTTCTATATCATTCATTCAAATAACTTTCAATTGGCACGTACTGTGTCATTGTTGTAGAAGTTTTTTAAGTCGAAGCCGCCGGCTGTAAGGAGGCTGGCAAATTGAACCTCCGATAGAATAAACATTGAACCTCGCTTCAGTAGACCATTGACATCAGTTTGAGTCATGAAGAAACTTAAAATTAAGCGAGCTACTACATGCCAAATCTGAAGCCATATGTTGGCCGACAGTGATTTGGCCTTTTCCAACCAACTAACTGTTATTTCATCAGGACATTGCAACGGTAGAAACTTCGATTGAAATCGTTCCGGCAGCGGTTTTGTGACTTGGTACCACTGTAAATTGTCAATTTATTCTCCTGTAAGCTTTCGTTTGATTAGAGCTTACCAGCTTTGTATCGTATCCATCTAAATACTGATCGTTGTGCACTTTTTCAAAAATTGCTCGAGCTAAAGCTCCTCGAGGTCTGTATAGTGTGGTCATATTATTTCTGTAAAAATTGAATTTTTAACAAAAAGAGTTGTTCACTAATAAAAGAAAATGTTGGGCATTTTCGTTCTTCAACAATTGATAGACGTGGTCGCTTAGATTTTGGTACCAAGAACTCGATTGGCAAATGGATGATCCATTAAGACCGTGCAGTAGAAATTAAGCCAGTGGTGACAATCCTTTTAGATTACCAGTGAATGAAACAGTGAGTGTCTCCGATGGAAACAAGACGAGTGAAGAGATTTGGTTTTGCCAATATTCACAAGATTTTTCTGTGATTAACAGGACGCTGGTAATGGTAATATTGGCAAACAGATTTTCGGTCGATAGCTTTCAGTTGTGGTGGAAGAATTAGCAAGTAATTATAATTTTCGCTACGCAATTATCCAGAAAATTGGAACAAACACTGGCCAGGCTTATTTACCGCCGATTTTCAAAACCACAACCAATCACACGACATCGATGTTTCGCCCAAAACGAGACCCACAATGGATTTACTATGTTAAATTGGATTGACCATGTTAGCATACAAAGACTAAAACTGACACGAATCATGTGTCATTTGGACAACATTTTAAGGGTGAATGGAGTTACCAGCTGAGGTATGACTCAGGTGTAGTGGACTAGTTACTCAGTAATTAACCACGACTGCCCAGATAGCATCTATCAACAATGAGCATGTATTCAGTATTTTCACCGTGCATTTTCATGCTTACGATTCAAGTAAATGCGCAGAAGACCGTTCCAAAATTAGTTTAAAAATTCTTCAGGACCAGACCCCATTCTTCGAGCAAATTCAAGTTACTTTCAAACATTTTTTGAGAAGAACGACGAATATCAGCATGGAATTAAGAAAGCACAACGGATTCTTTTGGGACATAGCCTATTAGCATCCATCGCATCACTAACAATTACAAATCTCAGATGCTTGTTGTACGTTGCTGCCTCCATTACATCTACTTTTTCAGTAATTCTGCAGATTATTATTCGTCTTAAAATCTAGTTTCACGTGCAAAATATCCATGTGAAGTTTTTCTTAAGAATGATTCATAGAACTAAATGGCAACAACATTTTTTCCATTAGACTTAGTAAACAAAACACGTTGCTTGAATAGATCAATACCAATTTGCCGAAGACCATTTTCTCATAGTGCAAAATGAAAACGTTATCGCAACGATGCAACTAAATATCGACATGACTTTGGCGTCACGCTTGAATCACTTGCATTCACTTCAGTTGTTCAAAGGCGCTTTGCAAAAAAAACCTAATGAAAAACAAAAAAATTCACCGGTGATTACCTGCAAGCCGCCCATCCACTATAGTCTCAACTTTTACACTGGAAAGTTATTCCAATAGTACTTCGCAATTCACTTTATTTATAGCTCCGTCGTGTTATAAACATTCCGCCGAATTATGCTTCCCTCATGATTCTTATCAAAAGTTGCGACGCAGCAGACGTGCCCAGCATCTTTGCTGATCGAACAGCACACTCTTTCGACTTCTTATCAGGCCGCGAATATCATAAGCAAACTCCTCGCGTGATAAAACTCAAGACAGCTGACAAGCCGCGTTTCGTGGGAGTGCCTGTCACGTTGACAGCTGGACAGGTGACATATTCACACAGCGTTATCGCTTTTATACCAATTGACTTAGTTATGTACTTAGACTTACTATCGCTGATCGATTTTCATTTACCCTGCAAATTAAGGTTAAGGTTCTCAAATCCGAGTAATTGCCATTAGGCAAAAGGAATGACAAGAAATTTAGGAACATGTTATTCTCTTATTTGCTTCGAACTAAAGAAATCAATTTTTTTATCAATTTCATTTTTATTTTATCAATCCTATTTTCTTGAAAAAAACTACAGTAGATATCACTAAATTTCCAAAAACTTTATTGATCATCTAAAATAATCCGAGTACAATAAGATCAAAGTTTAAAGTTTGACAATTTTGTCGTTTTTTTCAATTCGAAACTGCTAACACTAATGGTTAAGAGACTAACACATTTGAAGTGAATACAATGTAATTCCATGCGCTAAATAGAATTCACTGATCAGCCGACTTCATTTTACACAAGAACTTACACGGTATGATTCGAGGTTTGCCATGCAAGTCGCAAATATAATCTTTACCTTGTACTGAAATAACTTTGCCAATTGACTCCCTCTCCTCGCCGCAAATCACCTTGAATTCATCTCCAGGCTGTGGCGTGACTGGAGCCAAATGTTCACTTATAACTGATACCATGCGATCTTCTTGTCGCAAGAATACTGAGCAAACTCCATTGCTGACTGTTCGTATAATTCCCGTTTGGCCAACCAGGTCGGCGTCATCGTGAGTGTGGATTTTAACTTCGATGTCGGTTGTACACCAATCACCCATATGTGCTGAATCCAAGCTCGCTCCTGGTGTTTGAGGATTAAATGGTGACTGCGGTGCACCACCTGGCGTATTGGGAGAATATGCAGACGGGGATGGAGTTCCCATGTAGCCAACTGGATAAGGAGATGGTGAAGGGCTTGGACTGGCATTGTATGGACTGAAGCTGTGATCTGATCCGTACATGGTGCCTGGAGTGTGAGGAGCAAATGGGGTGCTCATTTGATAGCCAGGAGTACCTGAAATTAAGTTGGTTTACGCAAAACCTCTCATATGTGGTCGATAATCACTACTTACTTGGATTGTAACCGGGGCTTGGGCTGGCCTCGTCCATATTGTAGTCGAAGTCGTTGCTCCGCGCTGGAGTATTGGTTACATTCGGATCCCAGGCGCTGTGTCGCGGTGTGTTGCTGCCGCCATCGTGCGAAGGAGTCATCGAGACATGATGAGGTGTACGATGACCATCGTCCCATTGGGGAGTCTGGCTTCCAATGAGTGGAGTTTTAGATCCACTGTAGATCGGAGTCTGGGAGCCATAGTTTGGTGTGCGACCAGGAGTTCTGCCATAGGTTGAAACACTTCCTTCCTTTCCAGGAACTCCAACCACCGCAATATGATTGCGGTCGACGGAAATAGTTTGGCATGAAGTGTGCAACTCAACTCGGGCCGTACTTTCTGTTGCATCTTTCACAATGCCAACCGCTCCTTTGTATGGTCCCCCACTTATCTTGATTGTTTTGCCTAGAATTTCTCGATCTCGAGTGACTCGGAAGCCACCACGACCGCGGCCGCCACCGCCACCACGCCCACCTCTCCCGCCAGAAGGATGCATCGGAGACTGAATACGCGGCGACATGAATCCAAAACCTCCCAGCGGCCCCAAAGTGCTAGACGGGGCTTTGTTTCCGCCAGCCAGCTGCAAGTGCCGCGTTTTGCAAACGAATATGCCACCATTCTCAGTGTACATGCGACAATGCAAAAATGCTAAGTTCCGATAAAGATGTCGGATTTCACCGTGTCGTCCCTGGTATAAATTTCATTAGTAACATCTTCATAACGTTACGATGCGTTTAACTCACCGCGTGTGGCCCTTCTATTACTTTCACAATGTCTTTGCGACGAATAGGATTTTGGTCTGTATCCAAGGCAATTGTATTGCGATTTTCACGCCGTTTTTGCAGCGCCGTCGGTTTACATTCAATCACTTTTCCATGGTTACCAAGCACATGGAAATTTTCACGTTCAAGTCGTACGATCACTCCCACATTTTGGGCACTGCACAGAAAACAAAACTTTGTTTCGAGTCCATGACAAATACTAACTGGACTTACTCTAATTGTACCAAATCACCCCACTGGAACTGACCCAAGGAATCCACGCCAGTAGCCATGTCCGAGCAAAGCTGTAAGTCGCGTGGCAAAACTTCAAGCTCATGCATTGTAAGATCTGACACCAAGACAATACGCGAGGGTTCCACGCGGACAATCAAACCTGTTTCACCCTCGTAACGGCCAGCCAATACCTTGGCATGGTCACCAGTTTTGAAATACTTCCGCAACTCATTCGCTTTGAAGATAAGAGGATCCTGGAAACAGTGCCATATTAAAGGTACACGTCCGATTCGCAATCGGTCTACTCACCCTCAAATCTTCATGTTTCGGCATCACAGTGATCATGCTGCCGTCAATTGCGATGATTTTTGCTTGCAAGTTCTCCAAATCACCAACACAAACTTCCACGTTGTCGCCCATGGAGAATGAATGTGATGTTGCCGGATCGTCCTTATTGGCGACCGCAAGTTCAATATTTATTTCTGTCGAACGGTCAAAATAATTTTGCTTGTTTAGTTAGAACATAGTTTTTTGGCGTTATTTACCTTCCGGTTGCTCTTCAAACCTCTCCAACTCTGCTAATGTTGGGCGCACACCTTCTGCTAGGATTGCAGACATCGTGAAATTTTTATAAAGGAAACCTTTCCTAGAATATCTGTTTCCTTCGAAAATCAGAAAGTCACCATCTGATGTTACCTCACCGCCGATGGCACGAATCGCCTCGGGATCGAATGGTTTAGCGGGTGGCCTACGCTTCTTCTTACGTTTTGCATCATCGGAATCCTTTTTACCAAAATAAGTGAATCTTACCTCAAATGAGTTTACATAATTTTATGGAAATATACCGATTGAGTTGTTCTGAGAGCACCACGCATACGAGTGTAATCAATGCGCGGGAGCAATTTCAAATGGACTTGGTTTTGGGCTAAGTCTACGTAATCCACCTGGGCTATATCATCCTTGTAGAGCCCACGCTTCAAACGAACCCACTGTTTCGGCTTCAGCCCAGCTTGTTCCTTCACAACCTTCAGCACGTCCGTCATTTCCTTGATGGGAACCATCTCCTGCTTCCATATACCCATCCGCAAATTGCCGACATTTTGTATTGCCGCCTTAACGTGCGTTTGCTTGTATGCCTCAACATAAATATAGCCTTTTACCCCTTCCGGAGCAACAACCGCTTTAATTTGGAGCGGTTCATCGGTGTTTAGATAAGTCAGATACTTCCGCATCAACAGCAGCGCAGTGGCTTTTTCTTCCCCGATACGACACTTGACCATCCATAAGTTCGGATCCCTATAAAATTCCGTTTTTTTTATCCATATTTTTTCTACCAACTAAGTCGATCTCACTTGATTCCTGGCAAGAGTGTTTGCTGGGTGATCTCGTCAGACATTTCTTCACCGCCATCCCCAAAGTGCCTCCTGGCTATAGAGGCATCGGCATACTTTTTGCGCAAATACTCCTCAATTTCATCCTCCTTGGCAGTGCTGCGTAAATACAAGTTTAAGGCAAATACATTTTCAACTTATTGTCAATCTCACTCCCAAAGATTTGTCCCGCGTCGCTTGATTTCAATATCACGAGCGGTCGGTCCCAACTCATCAATTTCATTGCCAACGATACCAATTTCATTGGCTCCGTCCTCCCATTCTTCGTCTTCGTCGACCTTAACATTAAATTTATATTATTTGCCTTATGCTGATTGCTAAAAGCTCAAAAGTTTTTGATTGTTCGAAATGTGAAACATTCACGAATGTGGAAATTTCGGTCATTAAGGAAGATATACTGTTACCAACCTCATCGTCTACTTCAGCTTCATCAATAATAAATCCTCCAAAACGTTCCTTCTTCTTTTTCTTCTTATTCGGTCGGTCTTCGTCGTCCTCGTCCTCCTCATCATACTCGGAATCCAAGTCTTCTCCGTCCTCTGGTTCTTGCTCTTCGCCACCATCCTCATCTTCATCATCGGATCTGCTACGGCTACGCGGTCTTTTCTTGCCTCGATTTCGGTTTGCTCCTATTTCAGAGCCCGATCCTGAACCAGCCGAAGCTGATCTGGAACGGGATCTTGTCGGTGATCGAGATCGAGAACGCGATCTTGATGCTGATCTTGAAGCAGATCTAGATGAACTGTGAAATTGGTCCTTTAAACGGGAGGCTCTTTGTTGCAGAAAAAATCGATTGTGGTCAGTACACTCACCGGACACTATGCTGAGAACGATTAGATCCCATGCTCCCAACATCTGATCCGCTGTCAGACATATTGCTCGCCTCTGAATCAGACATTTTTCCAAATCATTCACAACCAATGGGTTCAACCAACTTCAAGAGTCAATTAAATTGATGTTAGTGCAAAATTGCTCAAAGACAACATGGCAACTTTGCCACTCGTCAAATGTTATCATAGAATTATTCTTTAGTGAATTGAAAATAAATGCGTACTCACTGTTTATATCGCGCCTGTTACATTAAGAAATCCGTTTCACTTTATCTCTATCTTACAGCTTTTTGAATAACGAGAACTCACAAAATCTCAAGCGGGATGACCGTCTTCACTGCTGTCAAATTGACATGAAACGCGCTCGGCATTATCACGAAAAGTCTTATAATCCTAAGCGATGTCTTAAAAATATTCTCATCTGGCAGTTGTCTGCACTGCATTGATTTTTTGTCTACAAATTTAAAATTGAACAAACTTCCACTTTTTTCGTAGTTTAACTTAAATTTTTCTAAATAGTTCCTAAAGAATCGAATGTCATAAATTTTAGAGCAACTGTTACAGCGTATTCTTGGGAGAAAATTTTTGTGTACTTAATCTAGAGGAAATTACAATAACGTTGATGAGTAGTTTTCGGTTTCAGGCTAAATTCACCGCAATTGCAGCAAGAAAAGTCTGCGAATTATTATATTTTATTAATACACTTGAATCATGACATTTGAATCTGCATTTGAAAGTAAACGCGATATTAACAGAATAAAAGCCAATGCACATAAATAGCACGCTAAACGCTTCATATTTATCATGTTTTTATGTACAGGAAGAACTCGATGCTTTGTTTTTGCAATCTAAGCGATTGAATGTACATCGGCACAAGTTCGATGATAATTAGTTCTTCTCCCTTTTTAGGCAGTTTTTTTTTGGAAATTGATGGCACATTGTTCTTATCGAATTTTAAATTGTTTGTTTGTTCTCAATAAGACTTTGTCCATACCCCATTAATTTTTTTAGTTGTAAATTTTTTAACTGGCGATTTTTGAACAATTAATAGCCGTTACGATCCACAATGACGTTTCATATGCTTTCCCTGAAAGTTGTTTCATATGTCAGCCAGTGGTGAAGACATACTTGCCGGTTTGTTTACGATCGAACATGAACGTGATCGAATTAAAGGATTCAAAACCAACACCAGACATTATACATAAATACCCTGAATCATATAGAACTTCCCAAGTTCCTCTAGTGATTGACAATGGTAATTTGATTTATAATTTAACAATGCGTTATGCATGATTTTGTCCAGTCGATTCCGAACACTTGATGAAAAGGACATTAAAAGATAGAACCGAACAACTTTTCAGGATCATATCAGTGTCGTGTAGGGTGGTCTGTTTTACAAAGTCCATTGTTGACATTCAGGAATTTAATTGCTAAGCCACGTAAAGATCGAGTGAAAAAGGATGGCGCGGAAGTTGTTGTGACTCCTCCAATACAAATTGGTAATGACATTTTGAACATAGAAGCGATGCGATTTCAATTGAAGACTCAGGTGAAGTAGATTGAGCATCGATTTGCATGGTTGGTTTCATTTTATCCTGTACTTTTTCTCATTAAGTTTGATAAAAACGTTGTGACACACTACCAAAACCAGGAACAAATATTCGACTATATTTTCTCGCACTTGGGGATCGATGGGGATGGCTGTGTACCGCATCCAATTGTTCTAACTGAATGCTACGTCAATCCAAATTATTGTCGACAGTGTAAGTGTTGATTTCGACTCTAAATTCGGGTATTCTGATGGATATTTCAATTCCTACCATCTTTCTAAATTCTTCACAGTGATGTCGGAACTACTGTTTGAATGTTACGATGTTCCATCAGTTTGTTACGGTGTAGACTCCATCTACAGTTTTCAACACAACCAAATTGGAATAAATGGCCTGATCATATCATGCGGCTATCACACTACGCATGTTATTCCAGTTTTGAACAATGTCCAGATTGCATCAAAAGCCAGACGTATTAATCTTGGAGGGTTTCATATGATCAACTTTCTCCATCGCTTGCTTCAACTTAAATATCCTGTCCACGTTAACGCCATTACAATCAGTCGAATAGAAGAACTGCTTCACAATCACTGCTCAATTTCATACGATTATATAGCTGATTTGAAGAAGTGGGCCTTCCTCGAGTATTACGAAGAACATGTTAAAAAGGTTCAGCTGCCTTATAATGCCCCAGCAACTTCGACAAACACACTCACGGCCGAGCAAAAAATCGAAAAGAAGAAAGAACTGGCGAGGAGATTGACAGAAATTAATGCCCGGAAACGCGAGGAGCGTCTAGCCGATGACGAGGATCAGCTGCAAAGAATGCTGGCCATCCGGGAACTTCTGGAAGAAGGGGAGATCGAAGAGTTTAATGCAACTTTGAAAGAAAACGACATAGCTAATGTGGAGGAGCTTGATGTAAGTTGCCAAGAAATTTGATCGACAGTCCCTTGCAAACACTCACGCAGGATTTTCTCATTTGTATAGAAACTCATGGCTAGTGTCAAGTCACGGATCGAGAGAACAAAACAAAAGATAGCTGCTACTGAAACTACCCCCATGCCTGTTGAAGAAAAAGTAACGCCTGCACCACTTCCACCGTCAGATATATCCGTGGATGAATGGGTCAACCAGGTTAGGACAAAGGTAAGCGATGACAAGCTGGCGCGCCCAAATTTTGTTAAGACAATTTTGTTGACAGCGGAATGAGATTATCGAAAGGAAGCAGGCTCGCCGACAGCGTCGGCAGGATTTGGCCAAAAGACGTACTGCGGCGGCTCAAGAAAGAATGCGGATAATATCACAGCTGGCGCGAAAAGAGAAAGGGTCGGATAATTTCGGTATGCGTGACGAAGATTGGGATATATATAAAGCGATTAGCAAGGAAAATGGAGACAGTGACAGCGAAGTAGAAAACGAAAAATTAATAGAATTCGAAGATATTTTAAGGCATCACGATCCAACATTTGAAGAGCCAGCAGCAGCGGTAAGTGGAGGAGCTGCCGAATCGCACCAGGTAAGTCGTAGAAACACGAAAAATTCCCAGTATTTACGTTAAGGATTGTATTTGATTTATGGCGATTGTAACAAATTCCCAGGTAAATTTGCCTGTAACAGTCCTTATCTCATAATTTTTAGCTGCAGTTGGCTGTGGATAGCGAGGTCTTTCACTAGCATCGGTTGTTCCATAGCTGCTTCTGTTTGCCTACTGGACAGTTCCGTGCACTCTTTCCGTAGAAGTCAATCTCTGGACGCTTTCTAAAAGTTTGAACTAGCCTCCCGAACTAGAATCTTGCCGAGTGAAGTGCAAATTTTAAAGTTTTCAGCTCGCATAATACGAGCCTCTATACTAGCGTTCAAGATACCAAGCGTTTCCACAATTCCCCAAATGAGCTACTCTTCAGAGTTGCAACTCCAATCTTCACCTGAAAATCGCATCAACAATTCCATCAGATAAACCAAACCCAATCTTTTCAAAGAAGCTTTAATCACATTAAATAATAAAAAAACAAAACTCCTACGCATCGTCTACATTGTAAAGCTCCCGATGCCGCAATTTCGTCTGCAGCAAATCATTTTCATTGATTTTAATATGCAATGGCGGTATTATAGCTGCAGCTACCAGCCGACTCTCGGCATTAAGGAAGTTGAAGGTAGCACAGGCCTGTCCAAAAACAAAAATTGTCGATTCAATGCTATAAAATGAGAAGCAAATTAATGACCTGCTCGGTGCCCAACACTTCGACGTTGATTTTGTATTTTCGCATAAACTGTATAATTTTGCGCGAAAAACTAGGCGTGACCGTTTGGTCTCCAATTCCAATCACAAGAATGTCTATTCTTGGTTCCAAAGTGTAGAATAAGCTCAAACTTTCCTCCGTGATGTCCTCCATATTGCTAACATTCCAAGATAGAACGGATCTGCAATGGGAACACTTAGATGCCAAAAGATATAACGATGAATCGACCAGCTGAATAACAACTCCAGTCAAACAATGGACACAATTACCTTGGAAATATTGCCATCGGGCCGACAACGACCATGCCGTTGTTCAGTCGAAAACCGGCCTGGCTGAAATTGTTAATCATCAGACCCAGATCTAATTCCTTGTTAAGGATGCTAACTGTAGTTTTGCCATCATGTTCATAAGTAGGTGTGCTTCGGTTCGCTGTTGCAATCCTAACACAGTAAAACACACCTTTAGCTCTTGAATGAATACGCCCCGAACGTGTACCTTAATGGTGTTCTTCCATTTGATAGCAAATTCTTTCGCAAAGCGGTTAAGCATCTCGTGGCTAACTGCGACATTTTTCCGTTACATAAATTAGTATTACTTTCGTTGTAAACAAACTCAGTGTTCCGTCTAAAGCCACTTTATCTTCTTGACGTTTCGTTGTCATCACTCAACCGTCTAAAATGAGCTCGTTCACTTCCCACTCTGCGGCCATTCAATGTGCAATGACATATACGTGAAAATTTAAAAAACCATAAAAAGAATTTTTATAGAAGAAACAACTTTTGAAAGCAATCCAAAATTTGTCGAATTATAAAATCGGCAGTTTAACAGTTTTTTTGCGACGGTTCGTTTGTTTACATTTGGTCCAGCCGAGTACCAAAATAAATGCCGTTATTTAATGCAACTTGCATTGGCCGCTTAACTCATAACGTGTTCTAACAAATTAAAAATATATGATTAAATCCACTCATTTATTTTCTGATCTTTGCTAATATTACTTCATTTAGTTACATGTAGGTGTAGAAGCTATTCGAGCACCAGAGTTATTATTCCAGCCTAGCATGATCGGTAGTACGGAGGCAGGCTTAGCGGAAACAATTGAATTCATTTTTAAAATGTTCACTCCCGATGAGCAACTACTCTTGGCTAATAGCGTTTTCCTGACTGGCGGATGTGCTCGCTTTCCAGGTAATTTTTTTGTGTGAATTTTAGTTGAGGTTTGCCACCTAAACAATTTATCCCAGGTCTAAAGGAACGTCTCTCAAAGGAATTACTAGAAATGCGTCCGTTTCAAACTCCGCACGAAGTATTCATGGCTGATTCACCGTCACTCGACGCATGGCTTGGAGCACGAGACTTTGCCCAATCGAATCAGCTGCAAGAATCAGTTGTCACCAAACAAGATTATTTGGAGAAGGGAGGTGAATTTCTGAAAGTACATTCGGCGAGCAATTTCTTCTTCCCTACTCCAAATCCTATCGCAAATGAAAATGTAGAGAAATCCGAAATGGTACAATAAAACGCTGTTTAAAATATATTTTTTTTTGTCCTTTTAATTTTAATTATAAAAAGTAATTATGTTTAAAATTACTTTTTGCTGTTAAGAATGATGCCGTCGTATTTCTGTTGGAACCATTTCATGGCATCTTCCTTGGTCAGCCGGTGTGGGAAGCCAACTGTTCCGGTCTTGCGTCTCCTGTGCGCAACATTGTAGCCTGCAATTGAAAAAAGGTTCATTATAATTTGAGTCACATTTAGAAAATGAATGCCAGTTTCGAAATTCAACGCAGTCTCCACTATGCGAAATACCTCTAGCAAATAGCTAAACAACATAATTTTCAATCATTCCATTACAATTTGGAAAATGCCGCGATTGATTTGTTAAAAGTACTTTACTATTTGTGACAACTGTTGTCGCATTTAATTCAGTTTCGCAAAAACACTACCCCTTTCAGACTATTTGTGATGACTCAATCATACATTGGCTCTATTCAATCAATGCACCGCAAATATTCACAGCCAACACACGCGATCATTTCATGAACCAACAAAACTGTATGCATATCACCGTGAGTTCAGTGGCTGCACACCACCAGACCTCATTAAGCAAAACGCTTTCGATATTTGCACAATGACTGAATGCCGGCAATCAAACGATTTGCGGCACCTAATTACGTGCAATAAACCAATACCACAAGCGCTGACACTTACCTGGACGCCCTAAGACAACATAGAAGTCCAAACCATAGATACCAATTGAGGGATCGTACTTAATACCCAGATCAATGTGTTCTTGGATACCAAAACCGAAGTTCCCGGTTGAAGAGAAGTTATCACGTCTCAATTCATATTCTCGTACCTGCAAGTGGATCAAAAACTCTTAAGTCAGCACAACAGCAAATCAATATTCTATATTATATCAAGTACCTTCAACCCTCTTTCAAGAATTTCTTCAGCCTTTGCTCCTCGCACCGTACAATGGACTGCGATTTTTTCATTACGACGAATGCCAAAAGAACGCACTGTGTAACGAGCTTTCGAGAAAACAGGCTGTTGACCAGTCAACTGTTCCAACACCTAAAACCAATCAATTTCTCGTATTGCGAAACTTTGTTTATACCGAACCACAAATTCACTTACCTTGGCGGCTCGTGTCAATCTGTCACCAGATTCTCCGACGCAAATATTCAAGCACAGCTTCCTGATGTGAAGCTCGCGCATCGGATTTTTAGCGGGATCCCGCTTGATTTTCTTTTTGGTAGGCTCTGCCTTGTTGTCTACTGCTGGCTGAAAGAATAGAACACACAACCATTAGTTTACATCCCGGCCAACTGATGTAGGCGCTTGTCATCTTGACCGAGTTTTCTTGCGAAAAGTACGAACAACCGACACTAATCCACAATTCAAATGGTAGTGCACCAAATCAACATTCGCACTTTTCATAAAACAACAAGTTACAAGCCGTCATCGCCAGGATGATTCGAGATTTTCGGAGACTACGCAAACTTTGTGTACCTACCGACATAGTGGATCGCTGGAAAGAACTGTCAACCGCGTTTTGCGTTCAGTGGTTCTCTCTGAAGTAGCACAATCAATCGGGTAACCCTTGGATTTCCGTTCGATTGACATTGCCAGGCAACAAATACACCTGTTTGATCAATAAATTTTTTCAAATGTTTCATGTCGAAAAAAACTCATAAAAATGCAGCGGTCGGACGTTATAGCGAATGATGTGTTCCCACAAAAAGAAACCCTGCCGGATAAAGGGCCTGATCCAAAGATAATAATACCAATGGGAAAGCCGAAACCTCTGGGAAGCATAGTACTCGATGAATACAGCTCTTTCAACATGAACAGCTTCTTAATAAAAGAACGAATGGAAAATCGCAAGGAAAACGCACCGAAAACGTAAGTTGACATTCATGAAGTCCGTTTGAAGCTGTCAATCAATGAGAAAAGCAAAATATCTGGGCACTTAAATTCTTTATTCTTTCGAAATATGTTTTTCGATTAGTTTTATCAATTCTTACTTCCCTGCTCTAAATGGAGTAAACGAGTTTCAGCAACGTACAAATTTGTTAAGAAACTCGTTTAGCAATGTATTATACCCATGTGCTTGTAGAAGATTTTATTATATGTCGTGCTGCATACTTTGACTTTGCTATCATATCCATAAGATACATGTATTCATTATATCGATCCCATCAATCACAATTCGACTGTAATTGTTTTTGATGGTTATTCCGTTTGATATTTGACGGGCGTCTGTGGACCAACGTTCGTCTTCCACAATTTACATTGTTGCACTTTCAAATTGATCACTCCTTCAGATTGATCAACTTGAGGGTAGACATAATGTCCAACGGGCTTCATATACTGAAAAAATTGCAAATTCAGTAGAAATAACCGAAAAATTACACTGGATTTTTGTCACAACATTTGAATACAGATTCATCGAAAAAGCAGAGGAAAAAAAAGGTGTTATTGAAAGGCGTTTAGAAGACACTGATAAAACTCTTAGCGAACTTGTGCAACTCGGTGATGAACTAGTCACAAATATTAAGATAGCAAATGAAAAACGGGAAGTAATGCGACGAAATTTTGAAACACTAAAAAGAGAAGGTACTATCGATATCAGTCGTACAAACATAATTATTAAATTCATAACATTGCCTAGAGCTCTTAGCTGATCTGGAAAAGGAATCGATTGAGGCACTGGCTAAATTTGATGAAATCACAGCTAAGTGGACTGAATTAGAAACTATTAAAGAACCTGTTGGACTCAGTGAAGGGCTTGAGCTTCAGAAAAAGCGAATTGAGCAACTAATGAAGCAAAAAGAAGATGCAATCCGCCAATGCCAAGAAGAAATTAGGCGTGTTAATGCTAAATACCGTGATGACTTAGAGCGCCAAAGTGCTGATATTTATTGTTTAGTTGAACGAATTGACAATCAAATGGAAAATATGCGCAAGGCTTTTCAATCACATATTCAACTATTGCTCGAGACAATTGAAAGCGAAAGAGAAACTTTGGCTATGATGGCTGCAAGAAAATGGGAAGACTTATATCAAAGACGTACTGAAAACGAGAAAATGAAGTTTTCGAAGGAAAAAGAAAATGAGGCTTTTTATGCAGCGGAAAAAGCTCGAATGACACTTGAACACGAAGAATTAACGCGCGCGACTCGAATCCGTTTGGAGAAAGATGCAGAAGCGCTTCAAGTCGAACTGAGAAATGTGAAAAATAATGTTTTACTCAATTCCGAGAAGCTTGACTACAATTATCAAGTCCTTCAGAAGGTAGATGATGAAAATGCTATCACAGTGAATCAACAGAAACGGCGATTGGCAAAACTAAACGAAACTGTTTCCATTTTGAAGAAAAGGATACGTGAAACAGGGCGTAATTCAAATTTGGAAATTAAGAAATTATCAACGGAGGTGATGCATTTACATTCTTGCATTGTTGAGTTGGAATCGAAGACCGAAAATTTCTGCATTCTGGATGACAAAAAGGTAAAAAAATATAAATTGAAAAATGAAACTAAATGTCGTCAAATGTAGTATCGGGCAGTATGGGAAGTAAATTTAAGTGAGGCCATGTCCTTACTAAACAAGATATTAGATATTGATCGAATCCTCCATGAGCAACAATTAGGCTTACCATGGACCAAACCAGATTTTCCAGTTTTTAAAATAAAGGATTTCATTACATTAAAGGAAGATGTCGACGCTAAACATTTCGATATGAAAATTATGAGTATGAATTTTACACTTTATTATGAGTAATAAATTCTAGCTTTGCCTTTCAAGAACCCCACAAAGTCACTCTTAATGTAGACTTGTTCAAAGAAAAGGTTGGACAAACTGTTGAACACAAATTGACGCATACACGCATCATGCGGGCAATATTGAGAAAAATTGCCGACAAAGGAGGTTTCTTGCTAGAAGACAAACTGCTGCAAATCTTGAAGCCTTATTCAGACGATCAGCAGTCTTTGGTGAAAATCGAAAACATACTTAATGTAAAAACACTTTGCGAAAGCAAGGAAAGAAATTTTATTGATTTTTGTGATTCTAGGCTCTAGGCATAACCAAAATAGAGGACGTTGACGCTCTAGTTGATTTCTTTGTTCCCTATGCATGGTGCCCAAATTGTTCTACCGGCGTACCGCAATCAGTGATAAATCGTCTACATCAAATCGAAGTCGAACAGTTTCAATCAAGAGATATCGACAGTGCTATATACGATGAATTAAGCGATAAAACAACCATAAGAGATGCTGACAGTAGTATGAAGTCGGAGAAACCGCAAAGTTTCGATGAAGAAATGTCTGAAACAATAACCGAAGACGAAGATGATCCTATGGATCATTTAATGAAAGAGTTTGAAAAACAAGATGCTACTTTAGATAGGAGGAAGTCTGTACAGTTCGAGGTCTGTACGTGAATTTTAATCAATTCTCTTATCTAAATGATTGGTATTTTGCATTTTTTATTTAAATCTAAGGAATCAGTCGCAGTTGAGCAGAAAGCCGATTGTTCGGACCATTATCTCGGTATTGAACCAGCATTTGTTTTAACAGCTCTTCGGGAATTTGCGGAAAAACATTTATGTGGTATTGTGCCACCTGAAACGTAACATTATAAGTAGTCAGAAAAAAAGAAATATTAAATAACCCCTTTGTATTTGTAGGAGTAAAACGAAATCAGCTGATTCAATACGACCTAGACGCCGAAACTTGCTCAATAAAGCCATTAGTAAAACTGATGTCGAAACATTTTGGCACCAGTTTAATACCATTTTTCCCGAACATAAGATTAAAGTATGGCAAAATTTGGAGCATGGATTAAATCATTATTTGAAAGTTTTAAAAGAACGAGTAAAGCTTGATTCTGAATGCGAGTTCCTACGAAAGCAAAATGCTGAATTGAAATTTTTGTTGCAACAACACTTGCCACCAGATAAATGTGTTTTCTAGGATGTTTTGTTGTAGTTACTTGGAAATAACAAAATTGAATGTAAAATACCATGATTTTTCTTGTTCGAAAATGGTACAGGTTTGAAGGAATTTGAACTTGGTCTTCGCTTATAATATTTTCATAATTGTATGCTTTCATAACTATATGTATTTTCATAATCATATCAACATGTTTAAATGATTAAATTATTCATCGATAGTTATTCCCCTTACCAAGCGATTTTGAGAGAGATGGCGTTAGTTTTGCCGTTGTTCTAATTCTTGCCCATGGAAATACAGAGAGAAATGCGGACGAGGGATGCCATCGGAAAACCTTTAAAAACTTAGTAACTTTTTCTTATTAGTATGTAGCTGATAGTCTTTGTAACTTAGCGGGGAAAAGAATCTAAGCAATCACACAGTAAATTAAACTGATATGTTAATTATTTTAAAACTTTAAGTCGCTCTTCTAGAAGTTTTTTTTTTTAATTTTCAGACAGATTCTTAACAGTTTCTTTTAATTGATTCATTGGATTTCATATAAATTTTTGTCATGGTTTTCAAAGCAAGTGCGCTTTCCCACACAAAAGAGTAGCGAAATCCTTGTGGTAAGGATTTTGGTCATACCAAAATGTTTAATATTTACCCCCTAAGAAACTGCATTGCCTGCTTTGTGTGGTCTTAGTTCACGCAACTTGAACATCTGTCCAGATGGCACTACTCATTTCACAAAGCACAGACGAGATTCCGACAGATACCGACCAGAATCGCATAAGGACGTAGCGCGGCGCGTTGTCGGTGCACTCGGGTCTGTTTCGTCGCTTCGTTTCACGAGCTCCAACAATTTTCGATCCATCACCGTCAATGGCTGTCGCTTAAATTTCTGGCGAGATGTTACCGCGAATTTACAACATTTTCTATTCATTGCTTCTTATTGTTCGTCAGACGGGTTGCTCTTTCAATTGATACGGAAACAATCAGAATAATTTTCGACTGTATAGTGCTGGTTTTCATGGTGAATTCGGGAGAAAAAATCCTCGACATTGTGCAAGTCGGTGATTGTGATTGATTCGCTGCTTGTGTTGCGCGAGTTTCTTCCTTTGTGGCCGCCTTGCCAATTGGAAAAGTGAATTTGCGTAGCTGATGCAGTGGAAGTTGAAGGAGCCTACTTTTATGTTGCGAAAGCTACTTGATCAGGACGACGGCGGTGCCAGCGAACGCGGGTTGTTGCTGCCCGCTCTGCCATGAAATCCGGAAGAGGTGACTCGGTGCACTCTGGTCGACGTCTTCAAGTGTGCATTTTGGCAGTTTTTTGTGAATTGTGTTCCCTTGTTTTCGGCCAAATATAGCCACTCATTGTGTTTTCCTACAATAAGATTTTATGCCTGGTCCAAGGTCGGATTGAAACGGGATTTTTATTTAGCACAGTCTAAACATAAGGGATCCGTAAGGAAACTTTGCATTCCAGTGTCTGGAGGAGGAAGGAGGAGAGAGGAGAATAGAAAATGGGGCTAGCGGTGGTGGGCTTTTATGCAATTGGATTAATTGGAGTGTGCTCAGCCCTTCCGATCCTGTCTGTGAGTACCGGTAAGTAGCACCTTCTCCAGTTATTTCTCAACCTCACATATTCGCCTTACTCGCGAGGAAGCGCGTATTGAAAGAATTTCTCTGGCAAATTGCGCAAACAAATGAACTCTTTGCAATAATGTGCGTGAGAAAATCCACTAGGTAAGGAGGGCAAATTGCGTTGTGTCGGTTATGATGTGTGATAATTGTCATCACCGGATTCATACTGATGAATTTTTCTCGACTACTTCGCTGTACCGAAAGATGAATTCGCGAACTGGTCTGTGACAAATTCGCTAAATTAGCAATTATTTGCAACGATGGGAATATGGGACCGGGTGGAGGTGACACAAAAACAGGAACACTTGCTCTAAAAGAATTACTAAATTATTATAAATAATTTAATTGTCTTCTTAAACTATTTAACTGTCTGTTAAACTATTACCCTGAACATTTTTCCGCATCGTTTCGAAATAATATCGAAATGAATTATGATAAGTAATGAAGTAGATAAGTTTAATCTCGTTTACCAAATGGAACGGTGGCGTATTGTGAATATTCTGGGTAAAATAATGATGAGATCCTAATGATTCAGGCTGTTGCACGTCAACATCTTGTTATTTCAACCATTTTATTGAATATCAATTTTATATCAACATCAACCATGCATTACTTTTTTTAATAGTAATCAGAACGGACTTATATCATACTTATCAATTGTATCAATGCAATTAGTAAAGTAAAGACCACTCCTCTCCGCCTTCCAAGGAGAGGGGGTAACAGCAACTGAAGGATTCATCAAAGAATCGCTCTTTTAATCATTTATAGCTTTTTACCCGGTCTTTTTGCTATCATCAATTGCACATTGAAGTCATAACATTTATTGCCTCAAATATGATCGCATGTGACAAAAATCAGCATTAAGATTCTACGATCACAATTAAAACACGCTTGGGAATAACCAGTTTTCACCATTGTACGAAATTAGTCGGTCTACGACCAGTCCATGGATCAATTGAATTGTTTCGTGGGAGGTATAATATCCTGCTGAAATCATAACTTCATCATGCCCACTCGATTTAAAATAGGCCACAAAAGCTCTCTTATCGTCGTACCGTAACGTTCTCCATGGACTGCCACAGCTTGTTCTCGCCTGATCTAACTCCTTACGAGTGCAACTGTTTTGAAATAAATGTCATATCTTCGTTTTACAATAGATGATGTAGTGGCCAACATCCCAAGTGCCTTTTAGCTAAAGTGGAACTTATTAAAAAGCCCGAAATTTCTTGCAACCCAATGAAAAAGGTGTTGATAGAATGTAAGCAGGATTGAATGTAAAGTATCATGCACGGGAAGAGAAAACCTAGGAAGCTACTCTTGTAGAGGAGGAATTGAGTCAGATGACGATGGGCCAAAATTGGTCAAAAAGTTGTTAGTATTCGTTTTTTTTTTAGGATACAAAGAATGATCTCTTGTTAATTGGAAAAAGGTAAAAATAGAAAAAAGGAAAAATTATCACACGGCAAAAAAAAAAAAATATCGCGGAAACCAGCGAATTAAAGTGAGAACTCTTGGAACTTTCCCCATACTCGTCAGACTTAGCTCCTTCTGATTTCTGGCTATTCTTTCATCTCAAAATCTTCGTGCGCGGAAAACGATTTTAATAGAAGGAAGAAGTGATAAGCTTCCGCTGAAACGTATTCGAAAACTCTCACTCTAGGGATGGATTCCATAAATTAGAAGATTTCTGGAACACGTGGATTGAAGTTCAGGTATATTGTATTGTAAATATAATAAAATGAAATGTATCTTAAACTCTTAAATGAGTAATATAAACGACCGAACCACTACTACATTCTAAGCCCAGAATATATTGAATAGTCGCTTTGCGGCGATTAAATCGTATTCGGTAGATCAGGCTTTTTGCTTTACTATTTATAAACTATTTAATTTCGTGTAATGATTTGATTCCTTGAGTGAGATCGAGCAGTTACTTAAAAATGAAACAAAAATCTTTATACAATTTTTATGATTAATGTCGTTTTAGTTTCGGTCATAGAATTGATTATACCATGAAGTTGCTATCATATTTCTTTCTCATTACTCTATTAGCCATAACTGATGAATATGATATGAAAACTGACTTCATACTTTCATGCAAAACCCTTTGCCAGTAAAAAGAAGCTAAACAAATCCCTAGTTATTGAATGTGTCAGAAGTTTCCCTTATCCAATGATGATTTCAAAAACGATGTTATCTGTGTGTTTTTGGTATGAAGGCCAGAAGCGCTCTAGTTTATTGATGGCAAATCTCACGAGCGTGCTGTTTTGTTATCTTTGGTTATATTTGATGTATCGTCTATATTGTATACTTTGTTTGTTTCATATAAGTAAGCCAGTGAATGATCGTACGATGGGAAATCTTCGCGATTGGTGTCGCGTTCGTAGTGGGGAGAGGCTGAATGTGATGAACAGTCTGTTACTGTCCATTACACTTAAACGCTAATTTATCGCTCATTCATGGAATGCTAATCAGTTGTTTAGATTAAAACCACTACCGTTCGCTTAACTTTGCTTAGCATATGCATCTATGCACACGCTTAGCACATGTAGTCAGTCCCAAGTGTTGTTAAAGGGTCTTAAAGTGTAAGACTTGTGTACTTTGCATATTGAAATTCATTTGGTGAATTCCAGTTATATGCATTTAAATGAAATCACAGAAGTTTAATCGACTCGTTATGGACGAAAGGCTTGGTGCTATGGTTACGCTTAGCTAGGGAGGAAGTTGAGTTTGCTGGATATGGTTATGCTACGCTAAAGCGCAGCAAATAGGACTAACACAGTTGAATTCTAGACAAAGCCTACGGAATAAATAGTAAAAGACCTGAAAAACATGATTTTATTGGACTCCTACGTGATGAATAATTTCCAACGAGTTTTTGTTTTAAGGAGGAGTTCGATAGGTTTCGTAAATGGTATGTAATGAATTGCTCATTTCGTCGCTAACGTGATTCCTTCCTTTTTTGAGAGGATTACAATTTTTGAAATTGCTGGCTGATTATTGCTATTGGTTATACGCTTGAAGCAAGTTGGCCATGTGCTTGGAGGCTTGAAAAAATGATAATAAGAGTGTAATGCCCCTGGATCTCTCATCTACGAAACAATTTAGACCAAAAGGAACCTCATATGGAAAAAGATTTAAGTGAACAATTAGAAATATCATCAAATGTTTATTACTCAACCATAAAATGTTTACCACAAAATTTCAAGATAAGAAAAGGCAATGGTTAAGAAACGTTACTTGCACGCAGTTGTTTTGATTGCAATATGAGTTGAATGATGGGGAAGAACTTAGCAAGTATCAGGTTATCGCCAAAACCAAACTGTGTACTTTCCGTTCATAGAATGTTGGTGCTAATTCATTTTTCATTGATTAAAGATTAAACTGTTTACATTATTACATCACTTATCATCATTTCATCACTTCACCATATTTAATCACTTCAAAGTACTGTTCTTAGCTTCAATTCAATCACAACATTTATGAGCAGGCGAATATTGCATCAAAAATATTTTCGAATTTTTGAAAAATCAAAAAACAAAAATGAATATTCTAATATTCATTTTTGTTTTTAATTTTTTCCAAAACGGTGTGAAACTAACTCCTTATTATTTAAATATCCAAAAATAGCTGTTAAACATCCTTTACCACCAAACTTAATGATATTTTGTTTTTTTATGGGTCCTTATCGGTTTTGTAGATTTGATATCTTCGTTAAACGTTTTTTCCGTTCTGATAGACAACCCACGACTTGCTCCTTCAAACTACTAATTGTTTTGGTTGCTGCCGAACTTGTTTAATGATAAAGTTTGATTTTGAAAGACAGTGAAATTATTTTTTGTCTTTACACTCTAAAAATTCGAAAAATTTTCAGTGGCCGCATTATGGTCTAGTTCGAAAAATGGTATAAAGTCGTCAATCGAAACGACATGCTTGGTTAAAGAAAGTTCATATGAAAAATTTTTTAAATTTCAATAATTTTGAAAAAAAAAATTGAAATTTTTCCGACGATCTTTACTCTTAGAATATTTGAAAAAATAATGGCTGCAAGCATGTAGAACCTTAAAGCTGTCGTCTAATACTTTGTTCGGAGGTTCATAAAACGTTTCAAAAAGACGTACTTGTTCAAACTCAAGGTATGTAACATCTGCTAGTCCACACAAGGTGAACAATGAATCAGACGGAATTCGTCTTTCCTCTCTCAATTCTTTCAATTTTCAATATTTTTATGTCTTGTATAATATTTAGTTTAACTTAAGATTTTTCTTTATACATTTACAAAATTTCTGGCAAACACAAAAATCCAATTCAGCTCCTAACAGCTCTTACTAATTAAAGTATCAAAAAATAACATAGTTCACTTAAATCTCAAAAAAGTTGAGAATAGCAAATGCTTCCTTAGAGCGTAAAGAATCTTCTGACAGCATAAGCGATGACATGAAAGATAAAATGAAATGCCAAGCCGATCATAAAAACTGAACTGACGGCTTGTAGCAACTACTTTTTGCAACACCACATGTTGCACGCTTTTCCGCAATGGAAGAAGATTGGGGAAAAAAAACCAGCAAATGATAATCCGGATTTTAAAGAAGAAAGAAAGAAGAAAACCTTAATATTAAACGAATATTATTGAAGTCCTTTCAAAATAATGCGGCTGGAAATATTAATCTTGATAGCACGTCAACGCCTCGATGTTATTCGTTCAAGCCTTATGATTTTGCATCCTTTTTTGCATTCTTGTCACCGTTCATAATAACACACTTTTATTGTTAAGCAAAAAAGAATATCGATGGCCATTATTAAAGGACATTAAACAAAGATAACGAGACGATCTAATAATAAAATGTGGTGCTACTTCTTTATGGTGATTCAGCTGAAATATGAGCGGGACAAGATGTATGTGAAATGATGAGAAAAGTATGTTGCCCTTGAGCTGACGTTCTTTCAGTTATTCTTAAATTTTGTGAGGCTGCAAATTTTCTTAGGGTTCGTGTTATCAATAAAAAAATTTTCCGGACTATGTGATGTGAAAATCGTCTGAACTATTTGGGTTGGAAGTGTTTACGACTAAGAAGCTCGTACAAGAAGCTCCATGTAGTTGAAATGTTTTTTTTTCTAGTTTTCATTCACTCGTCCCTATTTCGTTCGATGTGAACATGTTTTAATGGACCTATGAATAGATGCAAATACTTTGGAATTACATACTTAAAAAGTTATCCGGCGTAGCGAAGCTTCCGTTAAATTTCCATTCAAATTATTTGAAGAAATGAAATGGGAAATCTGCCGAATTCATATTTAAATTAATAGTTAATGCTCCAGGATCCTATCATCAGACACACTGTTGATGTTTAAAATCCTGTGAAATCTAAACGCGTCCACGGTTTGCGTCGTTGCGATCGCAAATATCTCAATTTTTCACTATTTGAATTCGGTCGATATTTGGGCGAAAGTAAAAGACTAGTAGAGTGCGAAAATTCAAAATCGCAATTAAAATTTAAGCCCAATTTTCCACAATAAATTAAAAAAATTACGATACCGTATTTTTAATATTTCGGATACCTGAAATTTTCCAAAAGCCATTCAATTTTCGTTAAAAAGAATTTCTTTAAACTAAACTGAATGATGACCGTCTTCTTCCAGTCTTTATGCAATTTCGAAATGTTCTCACCTGTGTTGCTCATGCCATCGAAAATAACAAATTGTTATATTTCCCTTCGTCAGTTCACAAGTGTCAACTTTGCTGCAATGTTTTCGGAGGAACGTCTAAACACACTTTTGGAATAGTGCGAAACATTTTGCTGACTAATTTCAAGTGGAAAATTAATGATGACAAACGAGTCTGAAGTGAGAATATTGTATTTGTAAAAAAAGTATTTTCAAGTTGTTTTCACACGACGTACTAATTAGGTTTTCAAATTTTCAAACTGTCTAATTTCAATACGGTCGTGCCTTAATAGCTATTGGGTTAACTTTGTGGAGGTCAATGAATGATGTCATGCGTACGTTCAACCCTCGCATTCCTTAATGAAATCATGACGAATAGCCTATCGTTAATTTCCTGTTGGGGAAATGAAGACATTGCCAATTGGTCTGATGAGCTGTTGATTTTATTTTAAATTAAAAACCAGTGGATTCAGTGTATTCGTAAGGCAAATTTTGTGAAACGTTTGTCAACGCATTTGATTAGTTTTCTCATCGTAAAATTGGTGTTGGTGTTTTAAAATTAAAATTCTAAATTTTATACACTTGGTTTCATTGCTAAGCAAAAAAAGGTGCCTTTCTGCGGAATTTCGTGCATTTGATAAAAGTCTTTAAAGTTGCGACAAAATTCCAACTCTTGATTTCGTCCATCTTTTAACCACAATAAAGCTCCTAATTTAAAAAGCAGATTTTCAGATTTGGCTTCTGTTTATGCGATCCATCATCTGATAGTAGTGATGAATGGTGATAAATTTATTATTGGGGGATTCAATAATTGTTAATAAATAGAACAAAGTGGAATTTGTGAGATTTTGTATTTTTGGCTATGGAATGTATTTAGATGACTGCAATGAAATTTTTGTAAATTTTATTTGTCATAAATTTGACAATTTTTGACGTTGGTAGTCTTTGGCTTCACTCCAATCATCGCCAAAATTCAAAATCAAAATATGCGAGACCGTAGGGCCTGCAACCATGCAAACTTCAAAAACTTGGAAGTCACAAGGATCTGCCAGATAGATTTTGCTTGAAGGCAGATCCTCGTTTAACTGGAATCCTTAGCATTACAGTCTTACACCTTAGCATAGACGAAGCATTACCCGCTTAATCGTGGCATCAGATGGAGCCTGGCGGGCTTTTTCGGTTGGAGGTGTTCTTTCTCTATCGCACTATCCGAAACTTAGCGGACTCTTAATTCATTAAATTACATTTGTGCTATTGTGCGTAGTTTTTGCCAGAGTATTCGGGCCAAGTTTTCAGCCAGCTAGAGTATTTTCTTGATGAAAAGCCATCATTCGATGAATGTTGGTAAATTGAACTTGATGAGTTGATTGAAATGTGGTATATATTTCGCGAGCGAATTTTTGCATGCAATATTTCCAAAATGCGTCAACAAAACTATCAACTCGATTTTACAAGCGAGCAATGCATGCATGCATTGAAGATACGAAATTCAATTCGTTCAACATTCGTTCATAGGCTTCATCTTCCGACCACATGT
Source organism: Stratiomys singularior (assembly GCA_954870665.1). Classification (NCBI taxonomy): domain Eukaryota; kingdom Metazoa; phylum Arthropoda; class Insecta; order Diptera; family Stratiomyidae; genus Stratiomys; species Stratiomys singularior. The sequence goes on along the minus strand of OX940881.1, from coordinate 1,102,036 downwards.
GAATGCAAGCAGCACTTTCTTTTTTCATAGCAGCAAACATTCAATGATAACCCGATACTTCATTTAAACACAAATTACTCAAAAAATTGAATGCCAAGCTATTTCCTGCCCCTTCCTGTGCTCGTGCTGCTGTATATTACTTTCTAATAAAATGCGTTGCAGTGAAAAAATCGCTTGGTTTAATTGTTTTAGTTGTTGGTGAATGCAGAGACGTCTGAAAAGTTCAGCGATCGTCGCTTAACTTAAAACTCCTAATTCGTTGCACCAGAGAGCAGTCATTTGGGGCGTGATTCACTGCGGCTGCGTCGAAAGCAGGCACACACGTTGCATCTTCTGGAGTTGCGTCGAATCGATGCACGTACGAGTCAATCGGTTATGGAATGATCTGCGTCACCAGACTGACCTTGTCGACATTATCTGCCGTATTAAGTAACAACCCATAAGGCGCGAGTAGAGAGGAGCAACCAGCTATCGATTGGACAGCACGTATGGTTTAGCTGTTGAGGCTGCAGAGTGGAACGCGTGTGAGATATAAATAAGGTTTCGATTTAACAATATCGAACAATCATGCTTTTGTTGAATTTTATCTGAGCTGTGCTCATTTTGCTGAGCGAGTAATGTTTCCAAAGAAGCACACAACTAACAAGTGCAATTGTTTTAACGCGGTCAGTTTAGTTACTATGCACACTTTGATACAGTTGGCTCAACCCTGAATTTGAGGTGGGCGTTTCGCAAGTGCCCCAATAATGAGGCCACGCTCAACAACTCAGACAAGTGCATGATCAATGAATGAATGTTGGCACTTAATATTGCCCACGTGCGAACTGGAGTCTTTTGAACGTTCTTGTTGAAAAACTTTCAAATTTCCGACGCGCATTTTCATTTTATTTCCTTCCGCTATGGAATGTATCACGAGAATGAGCAATCGCTGTTTGTAAAAGTGAATTCACATAAACAGGTGGCAAACCAGGTGTAAAGTGAACCTTCGTAACTGAATTAATCGTAGCATGGTTTTAAGCTATTTGCTGGTTGTGACCATTTCCTGTTCTTCTGCCTCCGATTTGAGCGAAGTTACGAACAACAGTTTGATCGTTCAAACCAGTCGACAAAAGAGCTCAGCGTTCTTGATCTGCTGTCAATGTGATCCTGATGTTACGGGTGCTCTTCCAAACAAGTACCTCCTCAGACTCCAGAGTAACCAGAAAGACTTGATTGAGTATCTAAATTTAGTCAAGGACGACACATGTCACAAAAAGTAAGAAATTTAAAATGTAGTGGCTTGAACGAAAAGAGTGTTTTATCAACATCCTTTAAGTGGATCGAAATGATGATTCCTAACGTGTCCGTCTAATTTTCCACAAACATAATTATTAATATGTCTACTCGATGAATGATATTTAGTTGATTAATCGCACATTGGTTTGAATTTCTACGCGCTGGGATCCCTTTTCATTTTGGTTAAAAGAATAGTATACAAAAGTATATAAAAGAATAGAATACTACAGGAATTTGTTGTTTGCCAAGACCCCATTGGCGATATCGATTCTTCATTAGTGACATATTAATGTTTCCTGATAGGTAATCACTGAAACTCTTGAAACAATGGTAAACAGAAGCTTAATGTGTTTTCATTAGTAAAAGGACACACCTCCATGACGTGATTTCAATTTGCGAAAGTTTTCTTTCTCGTTACGGTGTTTTAACTCAAAATGTTGCACTGGAAATGAAAAATATGTGTCAACGTAAAGGATTTCGTAGACAAAATTACAACTGAACTTTGCTCATGACTAATTCATACCGCAGCAAACGCCTCGCTGGTTTCCAAAAAACGTCTCGAATTCAACGTATATGCAAATTTCGTATCATTGAAACATGTAACCTTTGAAAAAAGAATTGAGTGAAGAGTGTTAAGCGTAAATAGCATACAGAATTCACAGTTACAAACTTAATATTCATTATGAAAGTGGAAGAAGAGTTAATTCAAAGAATCGCTTTCGCTATCGTTTTATTGTTGGTCACGCCTCGGGGCATTGCATAATAAAGAATTCGATTGATTTGTGTTTGTTTCGTGTCAATCACATGCTTGAGAATGTATGCGGAAAAAGAGTGGCGTTTCGTAAGCAATCACATTTTGCAACCATGCTCACTATACAGAATAATTAATTATTAAACTCAACAACAAATTTCCAATAATATAATTTCTAGGAAAAACTTACTTTTACTTTTATATTTTGCAAGTGAAATTTCAAAAACGAAGAAAACATGCGTGACATTTTTCTCGTGCTGTGAGAACAAGAAGAAGAACATTTAAGTTTGCCAACTCTCATGGGGATAGCTGGAGGAATTTCTGGCAAACTGATAGTTCAGCGCCATGCCATCGGTGTATGTAGCGCGTAACACTTCGCACACTCTGCATCGTACAGATGTGCCAATTCGCATAAACGACATGGCATGCTAATATAAACTGACCCGCCCGCTTTTAAACTAATTAATATCCTCGATAGGGCCTTGGCATTACAAATGACCAAGAATTTCATGTTAGCTACTAATGTAAAGATATAGCACACAACTGTTCATTTGGTAATGCGTGTTTAGATGTGTGGGATGAAGCTGAAGGCGAAGCAGAATCTGAAGCTTGTTTGAATCGTCTCATGATTGGGTTTGGTGGTCACCGACACTGCCGAAATTGGAAGAAAATCAAGGAAAAGTAACGCAAGTGGATTATGCAACCGATAATTGCTGCGAATAAAATATTTCTATGTGTGTTATATGGGAACCTAATAGTTTAATTTTGTTGTAAAAATAGTCCATGACATTGAAATTATTTTGAAACTGATATAGACATGATAAGAGTATGTACCTCTTGTAGGATTAATTTCAAATGAATCAACGCCAAAAATCAAATAACTTAGCTCCCGCTGCACAATAATGGAAGAGTGAAGCCAATTCAGACGATGAGAAGATGATGTAATATGGTATTTTGAAAATTCTTTTTACTCAACGGCATATTATTAGCTGCTATTTTGAAAAATAATCATTAACAATTTTCGAAATCTATAATCATTTTCGAAAAGTTGTGGTAAGCTTAGTAGGTTTTTCTAATTGAATTTGACTTCTTTCACTGGATAACTCGAAAACGTAAATTTAAAACGTCGTGGAACATCTCCACATTTGTAAATTGGCAAATATTGTACAGGGAAGATGATCGCATCTAACTGTCAACTTCCTTGTAGCGCAAAAGGCCAAAGAAATACCACCAGCTAACAGATCCGTCAGCCCCAAAAGCAAACTTAAAAGTTATCATTGCCCGTTCCGACCATCTAATATTCGTATCCATCGACTTAACTCTAAGAAGACTAGCTGTTAAAACGAGACTAAATTAAGGCACTGCGCTACACAAGCTGCTTCCGCCAGTCAGTATCTTGTGTATTAAAAACAGATATTTCGTCGTGGCTAAAGAGCCATTGCTGATCCGAATAGATAAATAAAAATCTTACTCGAACGTAAGAAAAATTCTGCAGAAAATTATTCTGTTTTTGTTCAGAGTATTGCTAAATCGATATTACCAGTGCAAATTGGATTCAGCGCTCTTTATATGACCATGTCTCATCATTCTCAGGAGGAAGGAAAAAGTCGTAAAATTAGGGCGTGCTCCATCGACCAAGAAGAGTCGTTCGACATTCTGATCCAAGCGGCTTTCATATAAACTACTAAAATTTCATTGGCTTCAGGCCGAGAGCCTCATCAGGCCGAATACCAGTCACAGCTTCCCTCTGGTTTGTAAATTTCGTTACGGCAGTAAAGGAACTGCAAGTTTATGGGGAAAAATTGTTTAGTTAATCGTTTGCCCAAAGAAAAAAGTATATTCAGAGTCGTGCACTGCATAGAGAAACGAAAATCGAGTTCTCTGCAATATTTTATTAAGACCAGCTGAGAACGAACAAAAAATGGACAAGTCTACTTGAAACGAAGTAAGGCGTTGTTCTCTCAAAAGATCGAAACATTCAAGCAAATAGAAGAACATGACAGCGGTTAATGAGTTTCGCCAAGAATAGGCTCCAATTTGGAAGAAAAACGTAGTATAAATTCTCCATGATCCTCACCATGATCCTCATCCCGCTGTTTTAACATTCCTCGCTCATATTCGGCCAGCTTGAGCCAATGGCTGGATGCGATAATTCAGAAAGTGTCACCTTCGGGGAAGCTCAAACTGTTTCCGTCGGCAGGAAAAATATGGTCACTTTTTTCAGGGAGACAGGCCGAAGCCTTCTGGTTGGCCAGAAAGAAAAGGTGTAGTTGGAGGGTACTGCACGAGGACATGCTGTGAGGGAGAAAAGACTGCGAAAATTGACCAAATGAGTATTACTTTTGAATGAAAACGTACCCTTCCACAAGGCACAAATCTTGAGCTTTCCTATCTTGGTACATGCTCTCAAACAATTGCTAAATACTAATAGGATACTTTAAAAAAAAGTTCTTAAACCCATGTGCCGGGAAATAATGGCAAACTTTTGATTTACTTACGACATGAAGCTCCATATTGATAAATATGTCCGGGCCGAAAACATGAATAAAAACGTGATTCCACTATTTGTGGAGTTTGCAGTCACTTACGATAATTTTGTGAGTTTGTCCTTCGCAATGGAAATTTAGGCACATTTATACGTTTCAAGGATTAGTTTGTACTAATACGCAAATGGTCAGACTAAACTTAAATGGATATCAATTTACAGGTGACCGAAATGCTGTGTTGTTGGGAGCATTGATGTTTTTGAGTTTTGGTGCTGTTATAGCCGGATGTGTATGTTGTCGACGCAGGAAAAAAGGATTTGAGGTAAGAGTTTTTTGTTCTGGTTGAAATGGTACTAAAAAATATACATAATAAAACTTGTGAATATTTTCTTTTCGTTTTATATGAATTTGAATTTGTTTTTGACCCTCCCTGAAGTATTGTTCTAAAATGTATTATCTACTCCAGCTTAACCATGAAACGGATCAAAAGGTATTTTGATTGCACACAATTTCCATTTATCCATTTGTATTGTGCATGCTGTGATGTGATATGTGTACTAGTATTTGTATAATAATTTTGGTTGCATGCTCAACGGCACGATTTACTAAATTCATCCGCTCCATTGTTTATACAACTAAGGAAAGTGATGGAGAAGAATGTTCTTCGAATTTGCGCCTGAAAATTCAAAAATAAATCTCATTTTGTGTTGATATGTGATACACAATGCATAAATTTGGAATTTACAGATTATTCCGGATCCTTTGGATCGTTGTGTCGATTCCGCTGTTCGACATTTTAACGTGAAAGCTGCAGTCGATGATTCGCATGAGTTGAATTTAGGATTAGCATCGCAAATTAACTAATAGAAAGCATGTTTCGCTGATGTATGAATTTTTTGAGCCCGTATTGTTAGTTTTCTGTTACCAAATGTTTTTTATTTTTCCCTTTATTGAAAACATGTGATTTTCGGCAGACAATTTCCCTTGACAAATGATGGTGATGTAGATTTTGAGCAAAAAAAATACAGTAAGAATAAATCGCAAGGATATCTTTCAACCGGGTGAGACATTCAAAGAATCCGAGTTTGTAAGTTCCGTACTGTATTTATTTTCATCAGGTGATTACAAGAAAATCCGAAATTCATTTTAACCAATACCAATTCGTTTCAACTAGTTTTTTTTACCAATTGTATCATATTGGAAACACCTTGGGCTCTTGAATTTCCGAAATGGTATGCATGTCCTCGCATTTATTTTGCAGTTCTCTCACAGACATGACACCCAAACCATTATAGAACCTCCTGCAATATGAATATCGTGAACGTGGAATTATTTTTACTGTTGTAAAAATGTCGTCATGTGGTTTTCGCCTTCAGAGGAAGATTAGGAATTTGAAGACTTCTGTGGTCTTAGGGATAGCGAACCAAAGCCAACAACTTTAATCGATCCTCTTGTTCCTGGCTCTGATTTTACGGAAAGAGTGTCACAAACCATACTTGCAGCATATTAGGAAATAATGCGATATCGATAGTACAACCCTCGACACAATTCTAAGTGTAGTTTTTGGGCATGTGTACAATTTTTTGATCGGCCTATAATTTTCTATGATGAAAATCGATTTTGTAATTTGTCAGATCATGCCCTAAAATAATTCACTGAAAGATCCTCTTGCAAGAGAAAAAGTCATTGTTGAATTTTCTGTTTGTCTTAGTACATGTTTGTTTAAGTTTTCAGACATCAGTAATTTATGTTAGTATTATATATATACTTACATGTCAGTACTATACATTGCTCATATAGCACAGGTAACTTAAGCGCTTGGATTGACTCTCAACTTTTTTCGAATCACTTTGCGGGAAGTAATTTTTGTTCATTGCCAAACGTTTATCTCTTTCAGCAATTCATTTCAAATGAACCGTGTTAGCTTGTTTACCTTTTCCGAGTAGAAAAGCTTGTATTTCGCATAACACAATTGGCTGATCAGAGTTTTCTTTGAATGAAGTCCTAATTTTCTACTATTGAACGAAATGATGATCCTAGTTAGTAGATAATGGCTATCTTCTCCCCAGGTTGTCTCCCCAGGAAAATATTTCAAATATTCAAAGTCTTGAAGAATGCTTTTGTTATGTGATAACCAAGCCTATTAAGTGGATACAATCTAATTTTCTAATGGGAAACAATTTTTGAGACCCATCGATAAGGTGTTCTGCTGTATATATTATTCATAAATATCCTTACCCATAGCGCCCTCGCATAACGAAGAATTGTGACTTTATCTTATTTGACTGCAACCGTTTTATGTTAAAGGAAAATTTGCAATCATTAAATTGTGTGGTGTACACTCTAATAAAAGTTATTTTAATATCATAACAGTTCCATAAAATCTGCTTAATGAGGCAAGGGAGAGGCGTTTATGAGTGTTTTTATCTGAATTTTGTCAGCGCACACAGTATATCAAATATTATTCTTGGAATCGATGATACCGAAATCTTTTAATCAGTTTATATGTGTATGGATATGTCGGAAGCAACATAAATGACACTGTAGGTAAACTAGCTACGGCAAATCCATTTGACGGTCAATTTAAATATTCAGCGATCAAAATGATGAGTTCCATCGAGCTGCCTCGAACCTACTAATTACCCATATGCTTCAAAACTCAAAGGAATTTAAATCAGGAATTAATGATAACAATAAGATTTCTTCATAATTACAAATGATTCGTCATATCAATTGTTTTTATCGAGAATATCATTCTGAACAGCCATACCAAGGAAAATGATGACCATGATTACAGTAATACACAAATTAAATTCAAATACGATATTAGTATCTTATACTGGAAGAAAAAGAAAACTAAATGCTTCCTATGAAATTTCGCTTTGGACTTTAATTTGCGTGTTTGCATGTCCTTTTCTAGCTTTAAATTAATGAAATAAAAATGAAAGTCTCTGTAACTAACAGATTGTTGCTTTTGAAAATATTTCAAATAATTTTTTATCAATTTGTAATTATAAATAAATCAATTTTATTTAACAGGAATTTCGCAATGAGTCTGGGACTCCCGAAGCAAATAAAACGGAATATCCAATATTTCGAGCACTATCGCCTGATGCACAAAGGCATTCCCCAGTCGTGACGCCACCAGTTAGCAATAGTAATGTAAGTACATGATTTCAGAGTAATTATTTTTTCAGCAGCTTTAGCACATTCTTTCGTTATATGTTTTTATTCACAAAAACGAAGGAATTTCTCTGCAATTTTTTAAATGTTTTGTATTTATCGTCACAAATTTTTAATCGCAACCGTTCCTTCTCTTTCCACGGTTCGATTCAATTTGTTTACATTTCTACTTTTATATTAATAATGCTAAAAGAGACTTAACCTACTATTAAGTATTAAAATCTGATTTACAAAACGGATAAAAGAATGAAGCATTACGGAACGGATAAAAGGAATGAACATTCTAACATTCTTGCTTGTTTTCAATGCACTCCACATTGCCTATTGTATTGATGATTGGGAGATGAGGCAAGAGAACCGCCAGCCTTTTACTTCTATTATGATTACTTGTTTGTTTCCTTCCTTGGCATCTTGTCACATTTTTTGGACATGTTGCAGCGAAGCAATCGCTCGATACAGGAATAAACTGCTCCATAGTCATTCAAGATCCTTAAAGTGAACTGCATCATAGAAATGGAAGCAGCGTTGGATATTAGGTTCGATGAATACACAATGGAAGTTGTAGTGTAACCATGTATTTCTATATTCTTAACAATCTTCTTATTTTGGGAATCACGTTCAAATACGAAACAGTTTATTCACGTTGAAACGAATTCGATTACAACTTTTCGATAAACTCCTGCTCTGGTTTTTGGGAATATTAAAGCATAAACGAGTCAATTAATTGATCATTGAAACCCCATTACGATTAAACTATCTTCTCTATCTCTAATAGGAAAACCTGATCGAAGATGATTTTGATAACAATAATGGTCCGATATCGCCAGCTGATTTGGAAAATATCGAAAATAATAATGCAGTTGACTATATACAAAATCAAAATGAAGTTGGAATAACTATTGAGCCTTCACCATACGCGATAAATAGAAACCTGGTGAATGACGATGGCTCAAATGTCAACATATCTGAATCTTCGGAATCATTGCAAGCATCAATACCCTTAACCGATTTGCACGATGTTGTCGTTACAAAAACAAAAACCGCTGCAATTCCCTGCTTCCAATTAGAACGTCATCCTGCACATTCCACGGTAGATGAAGTGGCACTGGAAGGAATCATCATAAATACGGTTGACGATATAATGACTGCGAAAGATTGTAAGCAAGAAGCTGCGTTTGAGGAGCCTTGCATACAAGTGAATAAACATGCGTCATTGAAAGCAAGTCCGAGAAGAGTGGAGGATGTGGAGATACAAATACACGCGATTGATTCGGCACATGATGATGAGTTTCAAGCCAATGTGAGCAAGAATAGAATATTAGTCACGGAATGTTTGTGTAAACAAATAACTATTGCTGAAGAATTAGATTTAAGTAAAGCTGATTTTGAAGAAAAGAATGCCTCGCCTAACATCGATCCAGATCCTGCCTCTCCAGAAGAAGTTCTATCAATAAAAAGTAGCTCTTCTGAAAGGAGTAGTGAAGTTAACAGTGTAGAGGAAGCGTTGCGAGCATTAGACTGTGCCATAGCCGGAGAAAGCTCATTGAACTCTGGCGAAGACGATGAATGCGATTTAACCGATGAGGACGTTGAGTGTAACAATGCAAACTTCCAAAATGTTATTCGACAATTACTCATCAGCGACAGTGTAAAGCGCATTTTGCCGGATTTGACAGATGACCAACTGAACCACAACCTGAATAAAATCCATTGTTTAGATGGTGTTCGAACAGAGGCTGAAATGCTAGTTGAAAGCATACTCAGTGAGAGTAGGCGAATTATTGAAGAAAAGGAAAGATGTGTTGCTAATCAAACAGTCGTTATACAGCACTGCGAATTGGAAGACGACTTGCCGTTAGCTGACAAAGAAGATATCAACTCCAAACATCTCGACGTGTATGGGAATTCACCCCTTGTCCACACGCCCAGTGGATCTGTGGAGGATTTCTTTTCATTTGAGCCTCTGAAATCGACCAGCACGCCCTGCGTCCAAAAACAGTTGAATTCAAATGTGACCAGGTACCGCTTTCCAGTGGCAGATGGTTTTTATAGTCAAAATCTTCAGATAAAACAGTTTATAAGTCCCGATGATGAAAATAAAACCGAAGATGTCGTATTAAGTACGACTTTCCCGGTAAATGAAACTCTTGAAAGTCCTGATCCAATAGAAGGCACATTCATACACCCGAAAGTAGAACGAAATGCATGTGACCATACTTACAACGTAGATAAAACGTTCGATGTCATCAACCAGACGGATGTAGTAGATCCAAATACGGAATATACTCACCCAGGTGATCCATGCACCTCAAAACAAGCGTTAGAACGAGACAATTGTTTACCTTCGATTGTCGTAGACCATGAAGAAATGAACTCTGAAGACATGACAACAGTAACTCCTGTTAACACACCCATTGAACTGAACTATTCCAACGAAATGTGGAATGCCATGACAAAATGTGCTGAAATCAAAGAGCATAATGACAATGTAGAAACGGTTATAAATGATGAAAATGGATTTGCAAGTGGTGGCTGGTTTTTGCATCCTCAAGCGAGCAGTGTACATGGCAACGAGACTTTTGATGTTGATGAAGAGGAAGAAGAAGCTGATTTGGAGTCAACGTTTGAAGCACTACGAAAACAATTGGCCGAAGTTTTGCCTCAGCCTCAAGGAATAACAGGCCCAGCGGAATATTCGGATGATGAAGATGATATCCCACAACATAGGTAAGGACAAACGAGAATATCGAGAATTGAAGAAACGCAATGATTTAATGGTTATTTGCAGGACGTTCGATGAATACCGATCGCCATTAGATGCGTCAGTGGTGAGCCTATTGGAAGGTGACCCAATTCCAGGAACTACAGTACAAAATGAAATGTTTATTAATTATAAACGGGTGCTCAGCCCCATATTGGAAGTGAGTGAAGAAGAAACGTGTAAAACATTTGTGTTGAATGAAACGAAATGTTTAGACAGCACGAGGTAAGTGTAAAGAGTTGGAACAAACGATCTTCTTTAATTTTTAATGGTACTGGTTTTCGTATTTGATTTAGCACTGGTTGTGTTGACACAGGAGAGGCGATAATGGGAGTGAGCAAGGCGCTTATGGCCTCCAATGATACGCTGTTCAACTTTGAAGACACATTGGGGGAGCGGGAGGAGGTTTTTTCCCCTCGCACGCCGTCTCGATCGGAAGTGCTATTGAATAACTCTAATAAAAGTGGAAAATCGACTGAAGAGAACTCGGTGGCGACTCTAGATAGTGAAAATGTTGATTTGAATAATTCAGGGAAGGACACAGGAACAAATGACATTGAAACGCAAAGAAGACGCTCACCACCAAGGACAATAGATATATTATCATCGTTGGAAATGATGATAGATGGCGATGTGTGTTCGCCGGAACAGCAGAAAACATTTTCAGATGGAACAAATTCAAGCAACACGGATAGAGTTTCGTCGGATGTTTCGGCGACAGTCGATCATGACACAACGTTCACTACTTATACTAACGATGAAAAGACTTGCATAACTGTAGTAGTTAAGGATGACGAAAGGATATCGGAGATCTCGGAGCCAGAATGGGGTTCAACGACATCATATGGAGGGTACGAAATGAATAGTTTAACGGATGTCCCTAGTCTCGACTACAATGTGAACAATATGGAACAATGCGACTTGTTGGACGACAGTAGTAATTCTAGTGAAGTTCTCTCGAAAAGCTCAAACTTCAATGCCAATTTGGCATTGCCAATGATTGTGGAGAAAAAAACGAGATTGGAAGAAAACCAGCAAGAAGATTCGGGGAACAGTACACACATGTCGGCGGATGATGGGACAACAAACAGTGAACAATCACTGGAAGATGAAACTCAAAAGTGGGACCATAGCGTGTCGCGGACAATAGAACTCGCCGAGAATGATAATCTTATGAACCAATCGCAAGTGAATCCCTCCAAAAATGCAACTTTACAAGATTTGAATTTAGATGATAGGGAGAAATGTAGAAATTTTATACAAAATGAAATCGCGATTTCATCTAGTCAACGTTTAAGATACGATCAGGCGGTAATAGTAGAAGAACAACCATTCGACTCGGACAATTTAGAGGATAACGATGAGAATGCGTCGATTGAAGTGGATGGGGATTTCGATTTTGATAGCTCGAAGGAAAATAAGAATCCAAACATTAAAGAGCAACAAATGCCACATGTGCAACCACAATTAACATTAAGCCCACATTCGATGGATTTTGATAAGCCTATTGCACCACTTTCCTACCAAAAAGTACAAACAAATAGTCAGGATGCTGTGATAGTTGATAAAAAGGTTAAACTGAGTGCAACGGCTGACATACCGTTCGACAGTTTGAGCTACAAGAATGGCGAAGTAAATGAGAATATTTTCGTAAGTACACGTTGAAAAATTCGTTGATTTGGTTGCTAGTTTGTGTATTTTCTTCTTGTGGATTTGTGGGTTGCTTTGTATAAAAATGCTATCCGTTTTGAATGATTTGATGTTTTTAGATTGTTTTGTTGTTTGCTTTGGTGTTACTTAATAATAAGGACGTAGACTAAAATGATTGAGCTTTCTTTTTTCCATTGAAGTACTGTGTGGATGCGTGGATGGGTACTATGACACATACACAATTAAGAATTTTAATTTTTAGTGTTAAAAAGATCATTTAAATAGTCTAGTTCGGATCAGGGCAGGTAAACCTGATTACATCCCGTACATAGAAATATTTCAATTGCATAATTATTTGATTATATAAATAGTACGATAAGGTCATAATCAAACTAATAAAAATTTTGTGAAAGTCAAAATTTATTGGAGTATATTATATCGAGCACGGGTTGTAACTTGTATGAAGTATTGGCAAATGAAATCCTAAACGATTGTTGATTAACCAGAAAAAGCTCCAGGGGTACGAAAAGTCTGCATCTTATCCTAGTCTTTTTCTTAATTTACAGGCCTTTGATGTATCGTTGTGTTTCATTTTTTTAAATATTTAATTTGCATTTTTATTTAATTGACTTCCTCATCGGTCTCGAACCATACTTCAAGGCAATCCCTATATGACTGAAAAAAAAAACACTTTCATCGATGGCTGCACGTTCGGAAGCAGTTTTGAAGACAGTTTACGGAATATCATTCATTCCACCACTCATTTCATTCATTTCAACTATTTGAAATCCTACAGCGTCGGCGAACTGGTTTCCTCTGAACGAAAGTTTTGATCTCGCGAACAGTCAAAGTCGCAGGTACTATGTTAGGATAGTATGCATATTTGGTTGCTGATTATATCAATTATATTTCATTTTTCTGAAGTGAGGTTCCTTGAGGGTATATAGATTCATTAACCAAAAAAAATCAATTATTTTGTAATGCATGATATATGAAATATAGTACCTAAATTTATGTACTCGCATCAGTGCACATGCGAGTACATACATTTGGGTACTATATTAATAGTTACTGCCAAACAAAATATGCTGCGCATCCGGGAACAAGACTAGAAATCGCAGGTTTCGATTGATGCCAACTTTGAAGAAAATAGCTCCTGGCTGCTCGTATTTCAAAATTATGGGACACGGTGAATGGACCGAGACAATTGAAGGTAGCTACTGCAGGAATCCAAGAGAGTTGTTATAAAAACGATGAGTCCATTCGGAGAGAACGGATACACTTCAATGAGTTCGAAAATGTGAGAACTTTTAATCCCGCCATTTGCACTAGTGAGAAAAATAAGATAGAATTGAGTGTGTTACGCTCTGAAGTTAGTTTCCTCACAAAGAAATTTCAATGCAGCATAAACTTTGCCACCGGATGGAAATGGTTTTTTAGTAACTAGTGGAGGTTATTTATCGAAATAAGGTCTTGACGAAGAATGCTAATTGATGGATCCATAGACACATAACCGCTTATATCTTGCAATTCTTTATCTTCATAATTAAAAGTAACTACTTTCTTTAAGTATTTATTATTTTGACATTTTCACCAAACTCAGCTTTACGTGTTTGTAATTTGCCAGTAGATTTTCCTTTTCCCCACTTGGCATTGTTACGTCTCTGTAGAAATCTTCTACTTGGTCAAATTTGAGTTTACATTCAAAAATATTTTTCCACCTACTGTTTTTTGTTTTGTGTCGTTTTTCTTGCACAATTGTAATGTTGACTTGTTAAACAGCTTGTTCGATCGTTGATATGGCCCTCCTTATTTTTCTGTATTAGACCATTAGGATTTATTATTTCACGCAACTTTTTCTTCTTTTCCATTTAGTGACTGTCAAAGGCGCACCCAACGCTGGATAGATGAATGATCTTTGTGTTTTGTACATCTCCATCACATTTTCTACATAATTGCACACTTCCTTTTTCATATCATATTTGAAATGAAATCGAACACACAGACAACACCCTTTTACAAATTTTAGACGCTTGTAACGTATTGTAAGACTTCCCCCATTGATCTTAATTCCTTCTCTTTATTTTGGTAAACCGTTTAAGCAACAATTTTCTTAAAATTAGATTAATTAACCCGATCGTTTAGTGAATGTAAGCTGTTACTGATTATTAAAAGTGTGGTTTAAATCTTAAAAACTGTTAACGCAATCGGTTTTATATTGTAAATTTACATTTATTAATATTGATCGTATTTATATTTTATCAATTATTTAATTTGTAAAATATTTCAATAATAAAATGTAGGTGAATCGCCATTGTTTTATAAAGAAATGAATAAAGTAGAGATTTTGAAACAATTTACAAGTGCACAATTATTCATTTATCAGCACTCATTGCTAAAAGGAGGAAAAGAGACGATCTATCGGTGTACTTTGGCAGGCAGTCTTCATTCGAACAACGTATCACCCGACATGAGTCATAAATCAGTTTGATTTGTAGCACATGAAGATTTTTTAATTTAATCAGAAATAATCACAACTTTCATTTTCGAATTACCTATCACGTGGTGCACTAAATCAAAATTGTCAACTAATTTCATCGAACATTTTGGCTGACAAAACAAAAGCGAAAGAAAAAGCAGATTGATTAAAATATCAGTCAACGCATTTAGGGGGAATTAATTTACAATCATGTTAAAAATTATTGTCCTAGGATTGTTCAGTTGGTGAATGAATTCAATATAAAAAGAGATCAATGTACAGTCAAGATCGTTTCAAAACTTTGGATAACTAACCCGGGTAGTAAATATGTATTAAGAGACAAACACAGAAGATCTTATGAGAATTGAAACGCTGCTTGATGTCAGTCGAATGTTCAGTTTATAAGCTTTACAGCTTACGTGAGAATGGATAAAATAATCAATTGATGAAAAGACTACAGAATAAAAATTCAGCCATGAGAAATTAATAACGAAAACATGAAATATAGCAGCTCTTCTTTCTTGACGCTGCCATTGTCCTAATCGGACGCTGGCCTTTTATTTTGGATATTTCGTTTCAAATTCGTTGCGAAAGATCGCACCACTCGACATTCAAAAGCATTCAATTCTCTTCTCCGATGCCTTCACAAGTGTCCACGTTTCTAACTAGAGGTTGACATATTTCAGTTCATATGAGAACGTGGCCGGTTTCGCAATTGGCGCCGTGTAAATATCGCACATACAGTGTAATTGACAAAGTTCCTGCCAATAGGTCGTGGTTGATTTGTTTGCAGGTCGTTGCATCAGGTGATACGTAGCTCATTTACACATATGCTTAGAGCTTACACTTAGAGTTTTGCTAATAGTGAAATCCATTTGAGTCGGGAGTATAAACTTTTCCAATTTTAGCGTTGAAGTCTCCAGTTGAAATATTTCGTTTTTTCAATGACGCCCAATAACTCGTCCTTTATGGCGTCATCTTTTTCGGTTGGAGTGTGGCAGTTGATAAGCCACGGCTCCGGTTACATTTGGGTCGCAATAGTGGGAATTATTTATAAGAGCGTAAGGGTCAACAATAAGCAGTACAAAACATATTATCTAAGTTCCTAATCAAAAGATCAAAAACATACCTTGAACTCAAAAATATATAGGAAGTTTTTTTTGATAATATTTACAAGAAATACTTAAGTGGTTAGTTCTGCTTTCGAGTGATTGATGGGCCTAGGCCCTATGTTAGTAAGATAAATAATTAGGATGATGAATTGGAATGATTACCCTGGGTTGATGAATACGGAAACGTTATGAGACCCAACTTTTGTCTCTTCTGTTTTTTATTGTTTCAATTTTTTTGTCTTATTGTCGTGAATATAATATATTCGTTCATATTCACATTCATTCGTTCTAACTACAATTACACACAATATAATTCATATCACCTTTTGGGATTGCCAAATCATTTATTGGTCACTAATCAAATTGAAATCCGTTGGTTTTTATTTATTTATTATATTATATGAGATCACGCTTAATTAGCACTGAATTAACAAAAAAGCTCGGCACATGAAATGGGGATGCACTGTTTAATAGAATCGAAAGAGGAAATTAGTTGTGTGATTCATCGTTGCTAGTAAAAAGAGAACAAGCGAGTACAAGAACGTTCCGCACCATGCATGTTGCACTGGTTTCTAAATGATTATATAACGATCATGTAGTGCGTGCATTTGGCAATTGAATGTATCAATCTATATTGTAATTTCAGTACAAACCCGAAACAACAATAATGCCAAATAAGCATCAACAAACTATAATCAATTATAGTGTGAGCGATATGGGTGTGAATGGTGAAAACAATCAACAACATTGCCTACTAGTGGCCGATGAAATAATCGCTCACTTGTCTGGCGAAGAAGACCCATGGGTATAAATTCATTTGATAGAATTTTAAGCAAATCGCATGTTAATTTAGAGCTATCGATTGAATGTTATTGTAATTCATACGAAAATATTTTACTATCATACCTAGGCTGAGCCATTGCACAATGAACTGAATTTCACGGGACCATGTACAGAAATTATAACATCATTCTCAAATGAATGGGATAGTGATGTGGATGACAGTCACAGCAGCGAAGAATTCATGTACGTTCGTGGCACACCGACCAAAGAAAAAATCTCAGAGATGATAAGTAATCAAGGTGGGAGGATGAACCACAAAAATATTGACGAAAATGACTTTTTCGAATACGATGGGCTAAACGATGCTAATGTCTGGTCGACACATGAAGACAAAGTACCCGTTGCTGGTAAGCTGTAGGAATTATTTAAATGTTCTAGGAGACGCTTATTTCTAAATTGTCTACGAATGTTAACATGACATTCACCGTCTCTTTTCTTAAAAAAAAAGATTCAGCGGAAGATGAATTATCAGAAGGAAGCTCATCGGAATTTGAGGGTGAATTTGTGCCATCTTGTTGGGACTCAATGGCGACACCGGCACGTTCAGCGTTGAAAAGTCCGGACAAATCAAGTAGTGTAAGTATTTTTGCTTCTTTATACAAATGGATAGAAAATGCTTCAAAATTTTGATAAAAATAAATTACATATAATATTTGCATGCTATCATGTTGATTGGTTGATACACGTTACCGATTCCTCTATAAATATACAAATTCGATACCATCAATATCAGGAGGAGGAAAGAAAAATCGTAAGTTTCATTAAAATGCAACGTTTCTTTTGGAAGCAGAAATGATTAGCATACCGTTGTTAATAATGATTCGATAATAACTAATCGGGTACTTATTGAGGATATGGGTTTTACTAGTTACATAAAAGTTCACTTTTAGATATGAGTTCCGTTTGACTAATTGAAATTTTGGGAGTACAAAACCTTAGGGTCCGCTTTAATTAATTTTAATTTATTTTATATTTATATAAAAAAAGAAAGCTGATTAATTCAAGTATTGTCCATAGTTTGCTACCAAATTTTCTAATGCAATCGCGAAACAAGTGTCCTCTTTTGACGAAATCCAAGTTGAAAGCCAGTTTTCGATGTCAGCCAAAGAAAGGATTCGGTAACCTGCTAAATCGCGTTGCTTCCGTCGAAACAGTCGGCAATTGGACGGAATCATGTCCGCGGGACCCAGCGAATTTGGCGAAATAAATGAAATAAACCACTTGAGCGCTTCCAAATAATTTTTCACGGCTTGTACAACGCAGGACCAACGGTTCTATTGCCCTTTTTGTCTTGTACGACTCAAACGACTCAAACTTAATTCTATACCAATCGGCCCACGCAGCCTCACCAGGTTGTAGTAGGTCAAAGCACACAACACCGTTTTAGTTCCATCAGATACACAGCCAAACCAGTCTCTGGTGTTGATTTTGTGGGCAGTGGTGACGATTGACTAGTAAAGCGGCTTATTTTTCTTCTTTGGTTTGTCGAATATCCAGTCAGTCAGTCAGCGTTGCTTTTAAATCCTGCCCATGAATCAGGCGGGGACTGTTTTTTCAGGCATTTCCAACGTATATGCAAGTACATCTTGTGTCTCCCTCTGGTCTTCATTATTAAAATGATAATTCCTAAAACAGCTTGCTTACAAAAATTTTCCATAAGCTCCGTTGCGGTTCAGTGCTCTTTACTTCCAATTGAAAAGGAAAATGCAATCTTTCCACATAGGCTATTTAGTTATGAAAACATTATCTTTTGCGATGATGTTTAGATCTAGTAGATAACAAGATTTTTATGCAATTCAAAGCATCTCTTAAAACGGACCGAAAAAATTTGTACTTTCAATGATTTACTTAAGATGAAATATTTTTTTGTTTTGAGCTAAAAATAGACATTTTTTTTCTTTTTATTTTTTAAATCAATGTACTGA
The DNA here is from genome assembly GCA_954870665.1 of Stratiomys singularior. Taxonomy (NCBI): domain Eukaryota; kingdom Metazoa; phylum Arthropoda; class Insecta; order Diptera; family Stratiomyidae; genus Stratiomys; species Stratiomys singularior. Next base: position 1,083,571 of record OX940881.1, on the reverse strand, counting down.
CGCAGATCTTTATTCATTCAATCATTCAACCTTTAAATAGTGCGTTTATTAAATGAAATTCTTTGTTGTCAAATGATTTAGCAGCCTAACAAGAAACGGCGCAGTGTCGCATTTAAAAAGCAACGATATCATTCAGTGTATGAATATCCCCGCGAAAATGTGTCTTTATCACCATCTTATAGCGAACCATATTTATATAGTAGAGATCGAGGATCACTGTATTTTGATCGTGACTCGAAAGAAGAATTCAACGGTGAGTGTTCATTCAATAGTTTGTGAAAAACGGATGTACTTATGTTTCTTATTTTTGATTTTTTTGTCAGATGGCTTTACAGTTTCAAGTTCAATGCGACCGTTTCATGGAAGTCAATTCAATGCTTTGTGTCATACGTGGCCTGCGGACTCTGATTTTTCATGGTCTCAAGTGGAGGTATGTATTGCGAGGGATGAATTCTTCTCTTTACATCTCGTATGCTTGTTACTTCATTTAGGAAATAGGTTTCTGAACAGTTTGTTACTGTGTCCTTCAAACCCCTAATTAATCTATTATTTACTACGCGAAGAATAGTTAACAAGTATCCTTAATTAATAGGTCCGATTTGAAATTGGAATGTTTGTTATTGGATTTCGGGCATGATTAAATGCAATAATCTAATATATATATATATATATATATGGGTGGTTGATAGGTGATTAAGTCGCGGAGGGCGTTTCACCTGTGTGTTGGAAAGTAAATATTTCTCCTTGCATAACATTGTACAAGGCTTGGAAAAATGCTTAGCAGTTGACGCGAGATCTGACGAATATAATGGACGACCAAGTGTTTCTAGGTCCAGGTCCTACAATTTCAGTTACGTATATTTTGGAAAGGTTGGTGGAGCTTTGTTGTGTAAAAGGAGGCGCAATTAATTTCTGCATAAGCTACATGTCCGACCTCATAATCTCGAAAGAGAATAGTAGCTAAGACACTATACCGCTCTGCTTGAAAATAAAAATAATGAATTTTATAATTGTACAGAGTGCATCGTACGTTTATGTCGGGAAAGCATTTTGATACTATAATTATTTAAATTTGCCATTTCAACAAAGTCTGTGTTTTTATTGTGTCGTATTCATTTTACCACAGGACCTAGGAGACCTGACTGACGAGAAGAAACTTGCATCTTTTGCCAATTCAACCGGTGGTAGATGGCCTCAAAACTTTGATAGTATCGATCTAACCGATGGCGATGTGAAAACGGAAAATTTAGAGTTTTTCGGTAACAATCGGCCGGACAGTGGCGTTGGGGAATCTGTAGGTTTAATAGATGCATCGCAAATCGATTTTGACGGAGTCATTTAAAAAATATTTTCAGGCTGAAATGCTCAGCGATCGATTGCCGCTGGGAGAATTGTGCCACACAAAATCTACATTGCGTCTTCCTTTGGAACTCTTACCGCCAGTCGACACGCTTTCTGACATCAAGCCTGAAGCAACGAAATTAGATGAGTCCCTGGTCGACAGACTGATATTGCCTACACCCTCATGTTCCGGTTCAATGGATTCGATAAGCTCGAGTTCAGGTTCCGAACGTCATGTGAGCTTCTCGACATTCGGGAAAATGAAAAACTCATCAAATCTTGATGCCAAATCAAACGAACCAACTACAAAACGACCGATTTCCACCACGTTTTCTATCACCCGTGACGAGCAACTGAAACCAGCTCTAATTTTGATAGAGAATGGGCCAATTGATTTTCCACTGGGTTCCGATAAAATAAAACAAGGCGATAGTACAGACGAGGATTCGGGTATCGAAAGTATTATGAAAGTGAACAGAGAATGCGATTAGACTATTATTGTGTAAGTAGGAAAAATTTCTGATAATTTTTAAGACGAAAATGACTGTGTAGGCACAGAAAACCAACGGAAAGTGGATGGACGCAAGGAATAGTATGAGATTTAATCAAAGTCACAATATAGGTTCATACATTTAATTTGAATTCAAATGAAATCGCAAACTTGCAAAACTAACAATATCATTCTGAACAAGTTTCGCTTGTTGTTTTCTAAATTTTTGGTTTACAACTACAAATTCTATGTCGGCTTATAATTTTTGAGACGTTCGAAAGCCATAATACCTCGTCCATCGTCCGTTTCCTTGATTGATTACGTACTTCGCATGATGAAATTGAAGAACAAAATAAAAAAGGAATTAAAAGTCGTTAAGGAATAATTTATGTGATGTACAACGTACAACTGTTTTGTGTTTTATATTTAATGAAAAACAATGAGACGTATAAACGATGAAATAACTGGAACGTAATCATTTATATTAACAGAATGCAAATTAAAGGAAAAGTAATAAAACGAAGAAGAAAATGCGTCAATAGGTAAAACAGAGAATGAAGAATGCAGAACGAATAATGAAATAAAAATTGCTTAAAGGCCAAATCTACTAGAACTAATTTGTATCTTATTGTATCCTCATGTTTTATTAGTTTTAAAAGTAAAAAATAAATAAACAGAAAAGCATAAACAATGAAACCGAGACCTTTTTAGCGCTCTAATAGTTTTTAATGAGATTCTCAAAAATAATTTAATGTATCAATCTGTACTGATATGATCGAATTGTTTTACTGTTTTACTGTAAATTTTTGTTCTTGTTTAGAAAATGTGTAAATGATTATATGTTAATTTTAGATGGTATTTAAAAATTAGTTATGGTTAATTTTCTAAAGATTATTTCACATGGAATATAATTTTTGTGCTGTTTACATGCACGTGGATTTTGAATTATTGCAGTATTTAGTCCATGGAATAATAATATAGATTTGAAAGTGAAATAATTTGTTTTAATTTTGATTTTAGAAATTCGCTTATCGTTCGCCTCTTGAAGTTAGAAGGAAGGACTAATCGGAAAGATTTCATAATGATTAACCTTAAATAAAATATAATCGCTTGTTTCGTCTTACTAATTACTAATTTTTATTTGTTGAAAGTTATACTACACTATTATTTGCTTAAAGAAGTCTGCACAAAAGCGTGTGGCATGTCAACAGCCTCTTTCCTCCAGCTGAAGGAACCTATAATGACTGGTTGCGACTGCTAAATATGGAAATGGAACCGACAACATTTTACTTGAAGATGATCCGATCCAAAAGCTTGAAAATCTGTCATCTGCGTTGGCTATAAATTTGCTACGAATAACGAAAAGTGTTTACATGCAGTGTGAATTGTAAAAAAACCAGGAAAGATTGATAGAAAATTACATTCGCCCGGCAGAAAAGATTGTCGCTCAAGGCATCGAAGTTGTCTGGAAAATCAGCCCTGAAGCCAGATTGCAATGACTACTGCAACATGCTATTTTTGCTACAAGACAACGCCTGTCTTTATCTACAAACGTTAAAAAAGCATGCTCCAGACGCAATTTTCCCCGTTATATTCGATTATGAGTGTTTTTACTTAAATTTTTGTTGAGAACATAATTTCATATTTAAAAAGATTTATTCTGAGCGGAATAATTAAAATTTATTTTGAAATTAAATGAAATCGTAGGGTTCGAATTGATTCTCGAAATTTTTTGCTTATTGCAAAATTCTTACTTTACCGCATCGATCGCCGATATCCGTAGATATTTGTATCCTGTTGATGTGAAACTGTTTCTCCATGCTACGAAATGGCGCGAACTGCTTCATCCGTAGTGATTCTTACTTACGTGTTGTTGTTAACAGAAATGTTGGTGTCATTGCCAATTGTTCCGAAGTCGTGGTTTTCAGACTGGTCTCCGAAGCCTATTGTAGTTTTACAATAGTTTCACAACAGAGATTAATTGTGAATGAAGAAATGTGGGAGTTTATCTGTTCGGTTGAATCGGTTGAAGTAAATGGTGGTAGTAAAAATTTTTGAATAAGAATTGCCAAACGAATTTTCTATTTAGGGTTACTAGTAGTTTGAATGCGAAGAACCACTCAAACAACTGCAATAACTCGGGGGGGCTTAGCAAATTACATTTGCGCTGAGTACTGGTAGCTATTCGTTGGGCAGATAAAAACGTTTTAATTGTTGCAAAATCATTCATGTATTTTATAAATTATTTCACATTCTTTTATATTATCACATAAACGTAAAATATTTTATCTTAAATATCAGTAAATGCCTAAATTTCGTAGTGCCTCTGTAAGGCCAAATCTGCTCTCCTTAATTGCTTTCTCCGTATTTGCTCGGTATGGCTCTACGATGCCGTATTTCTCATCGTCTGCAAAGTAATCTCGATATGCCTGTACTTTATGCGTCCAATATTCGATAACTTCTGGTATTGAACCATTTTCTCCGCCATATTCAGCAGGCAATAGATGCTTAGGTATATGAGCGTATAAAGATTCCATGTTGCTGCCATGAGTAAATATCTGTCGCCAAACAATAAGAAAAATGCTTATGACCGCGGTTCCAATGAAACCAAAAGCTGGCGTGTAGATGCTATGTCATTGTACTTACCCTCGTTTGGCTTCTCTCTCCCAAAAAGGCCTTAAATATATTAAAAATGGTATCGAAACCTGGCGGAGTATTAATAAAATGCAAGCCTTTATGCCTCAAAGGAGTGGCACCTTCAGCTACTGTTGCAAGCTTACGCATAAATGAAGCGTCCATTTGTAGTAAATGTCTTAATGTCACGTTTGACATGTCCATAATCTCTAGTAGTCCTGATATAACCATATTGTCATGCTCCAGCAGTTGTATGTCGCCTATCATTGTTCCAACTTTCATTAAATCCTTAATATGATATTGTGTGGGGTCGTAGCCGCCTGTCCGAACAATCGAAATGCATGGTCCACTTTCGCCGTACGTCTTTGGGAAAATCAGTCCGACACTAAAATTTGAGACGTTAATAAAGTTTGCAATGTGACTGGTCTGCGAGATGCTAAAGTATTTTTTGATCCATGTGCTTTCTTAAAATGATAGATAATGCCATAGCACGAAGCTACTAATTTAATTATTACCCGAGTTTGAACGCTGCCCTTACTTTGGGATCATCAACATTACGATTGCTGAATAGTTCTGGAAGAGATTTGCGAACTCTGTAATAGGCTTCGAGTTTTTTCTCAGCTGCTTCGATGCTCCATTTTTCAGCCCGTAGAAAAGCCAGAAGAAATTGACTATCAGTTCGAGCTCTAAGGTTTGGATGCTGCCGAATCCACTCGCGGAGTATGTCCAAATGCTCTTCAATTTTTTCAGGATCCTCGTTGAGCTCTTTCCTAGCTTTCTCGGCTAGAGCACCATGTAAAGGTCGAAAAGACGTCATGGAAACTTCAAACCTGAAATATGAGAAATTATTGTTCCTATCTACACTACTATGAGAGAGTCCTTGAACCATAAGTAGTGATTACTTATAATGATAGCAAATGTACACTGCCCAGATGATGCAAGCAATGACGATCTAATGAATACCTGGGCAAAAAAAAATAAATTAAAAATAATTCACTCCTTTTCCAGAGCCATGAATAATTCTAATTCACAGATAGCTCATTCATTGTTGTTAAATATTTGCAATCCTACAGAAAAGGTGAGAAATAATAGCTGAAATTCAAATCTACCTTGTGGCTCATGCAAGATTGAATTAGATTTATCGTACTTGGCAACCATGACCAGGTGAAATAAATCAGTCAAGATAATGAAGAAATTTTATTTACAATAATTAAAAAACAATGAAAACACGAGATTAAAAAATCTTGAAACAATTACAGCAGCAACAAAGAACCGCAACAACCTTCATACAACAGTGATATGGTGGAAATGCTTTTTCAGGATAAAAACTCTAAATATTTGAATTAGTGAATAGAAGTCCGTTGGTTCGTTGCTGCAAGAAAATTTGTTTTCCTCTTGCAGCTCGCAGAAAAAGCTGAGTTTGGTCTGTCGAACGCATATTTCGCTAAACCATCACAAACTTTGAAATAAAATTTTGATTGGAATATACGAGTAATACAGCGACGAAAAACACCGAGAAAAATTGAGCAACAACATAAAACAGTCGTAATGAAAAGCCTACGCCGAAAACGACACCGCCTGAGAATAACTATTGGAGTGAAAGAAAGTGAACAACAATTGCAAACACACGTTACGCGACACACATTTCAAAACTAGTAAAACTGCAGTAACCCCCATGGGGTGGTCATTTGTAGCGTCTAGACAACTGTCCATGCTGTCCAATACTGTCGCTACCCAGGAAGAGTACTATCTAATCAAGGAATTGTGTGGATCCTGTTGTTTGATACTGTATTTTCAGTGTCAACTATACAAGATCAGTCAGTCACAGTCTTCAGACAGCATGTTGTGCATGTTCTGGGAAAAGGATGACGTTGGTCACACCATCATCCACGCAGAAGATCACAGTCAGTTTACCGAAAAAAATTCAAGAGCTTTGTTCGGAAGGCCTAATCAGTTGACAAGTTGAATGAAGTGGTACATGTTCTTCGGGCTAACTCTACATTCAGGGCACTTAACTCTATTTAAAATTGGGGCTTACTTTATTTTTCTTGTGGCCTTGAGAATGAATAGATCTCGACACTAACAATCCTTCCGTCCTTCACATTCTGATGGAAAAAAACTTCGGTGATCCGAACCCACCATACAGCCGAGAATATCGCTCAAATTAATGTGCCGAACAGTTCCAGGCTAAGACTCTGGTTGACAGGGGAAGTATTTAGTTGGTAGGGCAGTTGTTTCGTTCTACCGGAAGTCCGAAACTCAAGGCGGAAATAGCTTTCACTTTTCTGCTCTTAAAAACATCCTGTTGCCGGAACTTTCTAGTCTTCTTCTGTATTACGAAACACGCGGCATGCTAACGAACAGCAAGGTAACATTTTAAATAAATTGCTAATATCTTTGCGTTTATGTAATTTGGATTTATTGGATTGACGAATTCCTTAGATTACTATGCTCGCAGCAATCACCGATATAAACTGTTAAATAGAATTTGATAACCTCCCACTATCGATTCACTATGAATGGAGATTCGCTACGAGCGTTGTAAATACTCAAATGTTAGAGTATAGTCACGGAAAGTTGATACCATATTAGATTATCAATTGTCTAATGTACAAAAAAGTAATGGATGGGAAAAGCGAACAGTTTTCCACTTTGTCAATGTTTACGCTTGAGAGTTTTCCGTGCAAAAATTGGTTTTTTTTCACAGTGCCGCAAATTATTTCACCTGATTTTAATTTTAATCATATTATTCTGCTTATATTCACGATCGGATATATTGGCTTGGTAGATTGTAAACGCTGAACTAACAGTGAGGCAGGAATGCGGATGGTGACAATGATGATGACGAAGGAGAATTAATAAGTGAAGAAATTAATCCTGGTAACTCAGGTTGGCTAAGCATTTGCATGAAGCAATGATAAGCGCGGATAAAGGACTAGCTAACACGATTCACCGTTATCATTAGTAAGGGCCTTTCACTTATGCAATCCGATGTAATTAATTTAAGTTAAACAAAACTAAGTTTATATTTATCTTCAGTGGGCAACTCGCAATCGTTTCGAGGGGTTCAAGAGTCAACAAAATACTGGCAAAATACTTGCGTGCGTTATAAGCGCTGAAGTTGTTCGTTGTTTTCACATAAAAATTAATTGAATTATTAGACTTATTGATTTCCTTCACACTCGAACGAATATTTACTGGCTTATCACGGGGTCGACGACGGTGGCAAGTAGACTTAGTCAGGAATATGAAATCACTGTAATTTGTTTGCGATTTCCCGCAGGACTGAATTCAAATTCAATGAAGCACTCACTTTTTCATTTAGTGATTTAGCCGGAATTTGTTTCGGGTAACTAATAAAACAAATTAAAACGAACCGAAAACAGAAATTTCATTTAAACTAAATTTATTGCCCGCATTAACACCACCACCGTCATCTTGGGTTCCGTTCAAACTAACATTGCACAGAAGAAGGCATTTAGGTTTCAACAAAGCTCCCTATCAATCGATAAGATTAGAAATATTTATATGGTGACGGAAGATGATTTACAAACTGATTAAAATTATCAGCGTGTATTCACCAGCGTACCAAACCAACGGCGTGGTATTGAACGCACGAAAACAAGTGAAAAGTGCAACTCTTATCAGTCGCACTCATTCTGGCCGGGAGATGATCGTCCTTTAGTGATTGCATTGCATGAATGGTCATGAAGTACATTATAACAGATGAACGGAACTACAATTTGTTTTGATTTATTCCCAAATTCCCAAGCATATCATTTTTAAACAACATGGATATGAAAATCCAATAAAACCGCTCTTTCGTGGCACATAACATGAGGCAACTCTGCCGATTTGAAAAAATCGATCTTATTTTGAAATTTTAATTTCTTTAGGAAAGGAAAATTTTGTAAAGTAATAGCAAATTACGAATGCGCGGGTTCACACTGACGTGGCACTTGTCATTGTTCAGTCATTGATTACCACTTTATCATGGGAAGAATTAGCCCGGGACAGCCTATATACTATACATGATTCAGCTGAATCACGACAATGGCGTTCTTTGAAGAACTTTGAAGATCTGTTTCGTGCGCTTACATGGCCCACAATATCGGGCCAAGAACGCAGAATTCGCTCTACTATCGATGATATTGAAAAAAGGACCACACACAGGTTGATTGTCGTGTAAAAACTTGGTGAATTTGGTGGTGAATGGAGTCAATGGTTATTGGTTCTTTTTATATCTCATGAACGATAGTAAATATCTTAACAAATATTCCGTGTTTGGCGGCTGGTTACGCAGATCACAAAGTCAAAGTCAAACTTCAACCGCCAATCGTGAGAATGTTGATCATTCAACTTAAGGTAGAATGTTACCAACATACATGTTCTTAGGATCCTGTAGAAAAATGCTTCGGATAGTTATTTAAAGAAATTGGTGACGACCACCACCCGTCAAACTTAAACAACTAAAAAGGAAATAAACTTTTCTTGTCAAAATGAACGTTAAATTGGTCTTGTGATTGATAATTTCACAAAACCTTTCGATAAATTACGGAAAACTTGAAGAAATGATGAATATTGCTGGTTTTTGTGTTTATAGGAAAGTTTTATTAACGATCAGTAATTTTTATTGATAAACTCCATTTCATCATATTCTCATAAACATCTTATATCGAATGCCGAGGTTAATATTTGCTTAAAATAAACTGAATTCTTCGTTTAGCCCCATTCGAAAAGTTTGACAAAACTATTACAGCTAAAGTATAAATGGTGGCTCCACTTGATGACTGAAATCATTGTTCGTTAGTATTTTATCAAAAAATGTTTTCTTGCAGTTAGTCCTAGTCCACATTCAATGAACGAAAAGTACCATCAACACCGAATAAATTGTCCGAGTGATGTTTTCGATCAACACGCAGTTCTTCAATAGTACCATATTGTTCTTCTTCCAGGAAATACTCTTTATACGCTAAAATTTTCTTCTCCCAATAATTTGTGATTTCCTCGATGGATCCATTGTTTCCGCCATATTCTTTCGGTAGATATTGCTGCGGGACATGCTCATACAGCGACTCGAGATTATCACCATGAATGAAAAGCTGCAAGGAGTAACAATCAAAGAAGATACGTGCTGCTGGATGTAAGGAAATTCGCAAAACTTACTCGCTTTCGCCGATTCTCATTCAAGAATCCCTTGAATATACTAAACACGGTTTCGAAACTGCCCGGTGCATTGATGATATGCGTACCAACATGCCGCAAGGGAGATGCATCGCCTCCTATCGACGCAATTTTCTTCAGGAAAACTGCATCGGCTTGAAACAAGTGGCTCATCGTTATATTTGCCAGATCAATGATTTCTACGACCCCGGAAATAATCAGGTTATCACTTTCGATCAATTCAATGTCGGATACAAGAGATCCTGGCCGCACCACCTCATAGATTGTGTACTTGTCCGGATTGAATGCGCCAGGTCTTATCATGATAATTCTTGGTCCGAATTCCCCAAGAGCTCTTGGAAGTACAAGACCAGTTCTGTGAAGACGGTTGATGCAGAGTTTAACACATGAAGAAGAAAAGTCCTTCTAACTCACCCTAAGCGAAGGATTTCAAAATAGTTCTCCTTCTCTATGTCTCTGTTCTTAAATAGTTCCGGAATGGCTGTGCGAAGAGTGTAAAATTGATCCATCTTACGTTTTGCACGTTCTATGCTGTGCTTGCTGGAGCGCAAGAAGGTCAACAAGAACTGGTCATCAGTCCTTGCTTTCAAATGTGGCTGCTTCTGAATCCATTCTCGGAGAATACGAATGGATTGGGGAAGCATCTCCGGGTCCTCGTTGAGCTCCTTTTTCGCAATGGCTGCAAGTTCCGGATGCAGCGACCGGATCTTCAGTATCGGTTCACCACTAAATAATTGAAACAAATAATCAACAAACATCATCAGGACTTGATTGCAAGACGTTTTTTCAATACGATCATGAGGCTTGCGCGTGCTAATCACGGTACGTATAAATTTCAATCATTTCACTTGCAAAAATAACTAGAGTATCTGACGATCTTATCATTTTTGATATGTAACTTCATTGAATCAATCCCCAGCGAGACTACTTACTAGTAAGGTGAATATCTGGTCTTTTTTGAATATTATCATATAGGCCAGCGATTGAATCCTTCTTGAAGCTTTTGCAACGGATGCATCCCAAACAGACTCTTCAGATTTTCGGTACTCACCAGTGTGACATTGTGCGTCTAGTTGTCGTCCAAGAAATAATTCACATATGCACGCGGAGCATGTGGCATTCCCTCACTTCGGGCGATTTCACTTTAAACACAACTTAATTGACACACAATTTAATTAACACACTTTGGAATGCAAACGAGCGATTGCATATTAGCACCTGGGTTTGAGGTAATCTAACGAAATAATAAATTGACTGATCGATGGATCGCGCCGCTCACACTTTTCACTTGTAGAAAGCGTTTGTTAAGTCCTTGTGTCGACTTTACGTAATCAAATCATATCTACGTGGAAATTCGAGCGAAAAGAAAATCTAAATCTGTTATTGTAGTTCTGAGTGTGTGATAAGCTCAAAGATTGTGCACGTCGAGCATGAATCAAAGAAAAAAGAAAAAAAATATTAAAAACTAAAGCTGGAACTTTTCATTTCACACCATTCAAGATTCGATACGCAACAAAGTACGGCGTGTATATCTTAAGACTTTGAACTTTCAACTGGAATATCTCAACTACGTATTTTTACCGATTTGTTGATGCTTACGGCAACCAAGTGGAGTTCGATGGCAGCTTTTCTACTAGCGACAGTATTTGCTAGCAAAAACTTAAAGCTAGATGGAACGATGGTCATGTAATTTGTCCATCCAAGTCTCCCGCAGAAGAGAAATCGCAATCAAACGATAATGAGGAACGTCTACCTATTGATGGCACCTTCCATCAGCCATTTGAATAAGAAATTCTGATAAGAAATTCGCTCGGACAACAAATCTTTGTTGGCCGAATTTTCAGTATGTATAAGAATTCCGCAGAATTTTGCGATCAATAGGTTCCGTCTCGTTTAAAAAATTAATAGGGATTTCTGGGGATGCTCGAATGCTTCATAGTATAGAAAGGAGGCGAAACTTGTAAATTATGCAGAGTTCAATGAATAAATAAAATCGGTTGTATTTAGGACCCGATCAACAAACCATCTGCGTAAGAGCTAGAAAGCTCTAAAGTTGGAACGCGGATTTAAGCTGCCAATTTACAGTTATACCGAGAATTAATCTGAAATTAGAAAATATTATTTAAGATTCGTGTGCGACTTGCTGCAGATATGCAAAGTGTTTACTGTAGCTAGCAATCATCAAGGTGTGAATTGCAAGGGTGAAAATTTGCCCGAAGACAAAATATCCCAAAAGATGCCTCGAGCAAATCCGGTGTGATATCTCAACTGGCGTTAAATTCTAGAGCAAAAGTTCAGGCAAATCTGCCACGAATTAAAAAATTAAGATGACTGCATACAAAATCGAAAAGGAACTCGATTTTTAAAGATGCTAACTTTCCGAAATGAAAGTCAGTCTAATTCCCCAGCACTAAAGACAGGAGAGGCAACTTCTTCAGCCAACATGGTTTTAATTTTGATTTTTAATTAATAGTACTTTGTTGGATAGTTTGCTTAAAGAAATAAAAATAATACGAAAGCTTTTAGTAAATAAAAATCTTGCTTTTATATGACAATGCACCAGATCATTCGTCGGTCGTTGGAGCAGACAAAATTCAAAAGGTAAAGTTCGAACTGTTTCCTCATGTTCCCTTTTCGCTTGCCACAGCACACAGCGACTAAGGTTTGTTGCCAAGCCCGAAAGATTGTTTGGGTGGACAAAAATGTATGTTTGTTACAAATTATTTCGATAAAAAAATACAAACAGAAAATCGTGTTTAAAACTAACAAAAACATTGGACACGAACTTAAACCCAAACTTACATTCAAAAAGAGCCGCATATAAGTATGTACAAACTACATGTGAGGATTGTGACATGAGATACGTAAGAAAAATGACTCGATAATCAATAAACAAACACAATGAGCATCTATTTTCGTTCACGCACAACAAAGTTCACTGCAATTACGCAGAATCGCACACACGAATCCGATACGATGGCAAATTCGACGACATTACTAGACCACCGATCCTTATTAGAAGAAGAAGACGTAATGAAACAGTCACTACTGACATTCTCACGAACCCAAAAATGCCCAATCATAACTGCCCAATTATACTTAGTTAAACCAATCCATCCCTCCGTGACGACTTATAATGACCCTATACCAGTCTCCACATCCCAGTATTAAAAGTCCAAAATATAAAACAGCATAAGGCGCGACAGACAAATCAGAACGAGCTAATGATAGCAATAAATAGCCGAAACGCATCCGCGCCAAAGCGCATGATAGGCCGGTGGAATTAAAACACAATATATAGTAACTAAAATATTTTAGGTTCTCGACTTATTCAACAGTGAATTTCATGTTATTAAAAAATCCATGTACATAGTCCCTAAAATTCAGTATAAATACTTAAATCAGTTCGACTTTCACACATTGCCCTTGAAAAATTGAATTTGAAAGTATTAACATTAAACGATTTATGTCATTTACTGTTACTATTTACATTTACTTCCCGAAAGAACGTTCATTGTTGTTCTGGAAATTCCATTTCCCCGCGCAATCTGTATTCTACGGAAAAAAATTCAACTTTGGATTGTATTTGAAACGGCTGGCCTGCATACAATCTCAGTTGACAGCATTTTGACGTTTCAGTGTTTTATAGGAATACTCTCAAAATTTCGTCAACAAATGCATTCATGTTTTCAATTGATTTAACCTTATTACTCTGATATTGTTTATAAGTGCGGTGATTATAGAAAAATTATAATTTAAGTAAATAATGATGTCATAATTATGAAATGATAGGGTGCAATTGGAAAAAAGGTTCCGGATTTTTCTTTAAGCAAATTATACCTACGGTTTGCAATATGGGTCGTTGGACGTTAGAACTTTCCATTTCTGCAACGGCAGCTTTGATTAAATTTAAAATTTCAATATGGACCGCTGTACTTTTTACTGTTTGGCAAGTCAACATGAAAAGTTTGACTATTCAACAACGCTTAGAAATATTTATGTAAAAAAACACGTTCTTAAGAAGACGTAGAAAAATTTCTACGACGAATTGCGTTAATAAATGTTAGTGTCACTGGACGCCAAGATCCGGTGTTTTTGAAACCTTTGGTTAACGACAATAAGTCGAACAGGATTTGCCACCATGCATGAAATACCCCATGTAGCGTTGAAAATTCACTCCAACCAAACCAGAAGGACCTTTAAACGATATTTTTTTAGAACGTACAAGCAATGACTGTTATTTAAAATGGCTCACATCATACAAGCTTTGTATGAAGTAAAAAGAACAAAAGACCTTGCGAATATCACAGGAAATATTATTGGTTTTGAATTGTACTTTGGCAACTACCTTTTTTAATTGTGAGCAATTTTATTGCTTCAATAAAATATTTTTCATTGCATGCAGTGCTGCCGTCGGGCTGTTATGAGCATATTTTGTTTCGGCAGTTGCTGAGTAGGAACGTTTTCAGTCTCACGAAGCCTCTAATAAAATATAATTTTGCAACTAAATTTAAAAAAATTTGATTCCATTACTTATCAGTATAAAAGGTAATAAAATGAAGTCTTTCTCAGTGCAGCGCAGTGGGTTGAGCGCTAGTAACTGTCTGTTTAAATAAGAAAAAAAAAAAACACCGCAAGCAATTTTTTTAAGGAATGGTGAATAAAACTTGAATTAATAAGCATTTACTTCGGTAAAAAAACACAATGTACTCGTCTTTCTTGACCTAGAGTTCCGGAAATCATCAAACGAAACAAGCTTTAAACTTAAGTGTTCAAAGTTATTCAGCAGAATCATCATTCTTAATTGAAAAGGTTTATCAAGAAAACCGAGTTGAAGCTGACATATAATGTATTGCAATATTGCAATGCATTACAGTGCATTGCATTAAGGCAAGCAAATTGAAAATAGAAACAAATAGAAATTTGCGGGGAGAGATAAGTACACAAATGCATGATTATGAAGTAATGTAGTCAACTTGGATGCATTTATTTAAAGCAATGAGAACAAACTTTTACATAAATTACCAATTATCACTAAGCGAAGGCTTTAATGCAAATAAAAGAATCGTGACTGATTGAATACGATTGAATGCCAATGATGCTGGCTGTCTCCATTATTCAAAGAAGCCATCAGACTTTAAACTTTAATATCTTAATAGAATGTTAATGTTATAGTTGGTTTGGAAGAGCGATAAAGACAAAAACCGTCAAACTATGGTATAATATAAGTTTTAAACGAAACAATACTCACAGAAACTCTCCAGTCGACAAGCTAAATCTGATTATAACAACGAATGAGAACTCTGCGAGCCTGCACTTTTCGTTCTAAGGCGCAACTCTCCACAATCGAAAACACTTGCTCGATTCTTCGCTAATTTACTCCGGAAGCTTCAATGAACCATCGCTTTGATTGTCATATTCATAATTTTCGCGGCTCACTACCATCAACTGCGCAATGTGTTGTTGTTTTCGAACAATTTCAAACACAGACACCAATTCGCACTTACTTTATTCCCTGGGCTGCTAACCAATCCAACCTACTCCCTCACTTCATCAAATATTGACTGTTAACTTATGAAATTGCACTGAAAACGAACGGTTGTGCTTGAGAGTTTGTTCCCTTGCTTTCTTGGATTAAATTGCAAAATTGTCTGCAACAAAAAAGATCCGGTTGTGGCGGAAGAAAAAGACCGTTTGGTTGTGTTACATCTAACATGCGAACACTTCTGGCGAAAAAGCTTCGCGAGCAGCGTTCTATATCTGTAGCAACAGCATCACAATTCCCTTCTGCATGCAACCAACTGATTTCTCATTAACCAAAAAAGATTTTGAGTTAAAGTTTAAAATAAGAAGCGTCCGTGGCGAACCGGTGCCAGTTGGCTTAACAAAACCTTACCTAGATGTTGCTGGGTTCACGATCTCCAATCAGCTCCTATGCAAAGCTGGATTTTCTAGTTTGCTATTCTAAACTTTGCATAATCTCTTATTACTCTTTTGATTTTTTTATGCGGTTTTTATGCGAATGCATAAGGATTTATGGATTGATAAGACGGCGTTGAATAGCTGTTGCCTAAAAGAGCGTTTTGGCGAATTGCACCATTGACATTAAGACTTGGAGATTTGCAACAAGCTGGTTTGTCTTGTTAATTATGAAGGTGTTAACCCTGCTTTACTCAGCACTGAAGTGACCAAATCAAGAATAAAGTGTAAGTATCTTTCATGTTGTATTTGTTCCAAGAATTTTACGAAACTGATGCAATAATTAGAAAGAAAGAATTCTTTCTAATTATAAATTCACTTGCGAGATATTCGACAAAATTGATCTAAACTTCCGCACCTCTGAGTCTTCGTTAAAATAAGCAGAGCAACGGTATAAATCACTTACAACTTATAAGTGCAAATGGATAAGTTGATCTACCAAACAATAGTAGGCAATAGAGGCAATAGTAATTGCCTCAATTTCGAAAAAATTTGTCCTGAAAATAAAGAAGAAACCTTCCTTTTGATTTTGTGTTATTTCAGGATTGTAACCACACGAAAGCCATTGGATTGTGGTATTTCGGTTTGCTTAAGCGATTGTTTTGCTTAAGCTGGAGATCCACCCTCCAGGCTTGTTGACTTGAACATTGGCCTCCTTTAGGTCTAACTCAGCGGAAAGCAAACCTCGCTTTATTATTTACAACTTCTATCCAGGGCGTAGTATAAACACTTTGCATCGTTCATTGGTGAACGTTTCTCCAAGCGATCTCTGGCAACTGAGAAGCTGGCGGCTGATTTTTCACAGTAAATAGGGGCTCAGTTTTATGCGAACGAAAACTGAGTAGCCTTGCGTCAACCCTAAGAGCATTTGAAAGTATTTGCCGAAGTTTTTTTAAGCAATAAATGACTTGTCCTAGCCACGTGGCTTTAGTGCCACGGTAGTACTGGTAAGTAAACAGCTTACCAGCCCGCAAAATTGTGCGGGCACATATTGAAAATGGCATAAAAAACATCGGCGCAGACTAGCTTGTTTGTATGCGCGGTGTGGGTTCAGGGGGCCTCTTCGTTTGTATTTGTGCGTAATATTTAAATAGAAAAATTTCGCATAACCTTATCTAAGGTACTGACTCTTCCAAAGACAAACTCATGTATGATAACATTTTATATTTTGAGCATCGCAACGTACACATTAATGTGTACAATTTCGGTGAAACCGGCTCACATATTAGTCTACCTCCAACCTTCTGAACGTTCCATCTCCTCCATCCAAAGCTTCTGGATTGAATTTAGAATCAGGAGAACGTAACGCATCCTCAGCTCCAAAATTATCCTCTTCCACAAAGTAATCATAATATTTTGCAAAAAGTTTCTCATAATTCTTAAGACATTCCTCGAGAGATCCATTCTCTCCACCATACTCCCTGGGTAGCATCTTTTGGGGAATGTGATGATATAGTGATTCCATGTTTGAATGGACATATGTCTGCAATATAATAAGTTAACAAAATTTGTTCCATTTCAGCCTTTGATTCGAATCATAAAGAGCATTATCGCTTACCCTGGTCTTTTGTTTTTCGGTCATGAACGACTTTAGCAAATTAAACACTTTCTCGAAAATTGGTGCTATATTGATGAAGTGCAATCCTTTCTGCCTCAAAAGCAACCCTTCGCCACTCAATATTGCCATTTTCTTCATGAAAATTAGATTGATGTGCAGAAAATGAGCCATCGTCATACCGGACACATCAACTATTTGTACAATGCCAGCAATCACAGCGTTATCGTCATCCATGAATCTGATATCTTGAATCATTGTGGCAGGACGAGCTATATCATAAAGGTTGTATTGAGTAGGATCTACGAGGCCGGGGCGGATTATAACAATCGTTGGTCCATCCTCACCAAGAGTTTGTGGGAGCGGAAGGTATACACTGCAGGTCAAAAAGGACATGTCTAGAGGCAAACACTTAAGCAGAAATGAGTAAAAAGCAGACGTGAGATATTCACCCAAGGTTCATTATTTCCCAAACTTTTGGGTCATCGGTGCGCCGATTTCTGTACACTTCGGGGAGCGCGGTTCGAACGGTATAAAATAAATCGAGCTTTTTCTTGGCGCGTTCGAGTCGGTGTTTACTTGCTCTTACTACCGTCAGCAAGAACTGATCATCTAGTCGAGCTTTCATGTGAGGCTGTTTTTGAGCCCATTCCCGCAGCATCCGAATATCCTCGTCGTTTCGAGAAGGTTCCTCACATATTTCTTCCTTGGCCTTTTTCGCTAGCAGTGGTGGCAGTTGACGAAACGGCATTCTGCAGCTGAAGGACCCA
Source organism: Stratiomys singularior (assembly GCA_954870665.1). Classification (NCBI taxonomy): domain Eukaryota; kingdom Metazoa; phylum Arthropoda; class Insecta; order Diptera; family Stratiomyidae; genus Stratiomys; species Stratiomys singularior. The sequence goes on along the minus strand of OX940881.1, from coordinate 1,065,618 downwards.
AACCGAATTAAATTATAATAAAATAAATTATTTTGTTGTTTTCCTTGAACAGATACGCTGAAAAATACAAATTGTGAACTTTGACCAAGAACCATAAAAATGTGAACAAACATTAAACGCTAAAATTAAAACTTTCGTACGGGTACTCGATATTTCGTCTCGCTATAGTTGTCGATACTGCATGGTCAATGATCTTAACAATGGTCGATAAGCCATTGGAGTTTGATTTCAATAAAGAACAGAAATTTCAAAGCAGGTGCAATCGCGTCGAGATTTCGCGGTGAATAAACAAAAACACACGGAATGGAACCATGCAAAGACGAAAAGAAATGCAGCCTGTCACATATTGTTTTCCATTTAATTTGCACAGTAACCTTTAATTTGTGGAAAGTATAAAATCAGATTTACTTCATGAAGCTTCATTCGAATTCTTATCAAATATTTAGGACTTCACTACTGTACTAGTCAAGGCGAACTGATCTACTTTCAAATCGCAGAAATGCGCGAGTTTATATAACCATAAATTAAACCAAAATAACCAGACACACCGTTGATTAGATATCCCGCATAGTATTAGATATATTGCATTGGATTGGTCGCCAAACGATTTCGTGGGCCGTTCATAAATTATAATAAGCTTTTACTTCAATCTGTATATGCTGTTCTGACCACTTATGCTACGAATATTGAAATCAGACTAAAAAAAAACTATTTCGCAAAACAAATCCCATTACATTATGTTACGAATACACTCTTCACTGCTCTTGTCAGAAGTCCTTCGTTTTAACCAACTAGTTTGGCTGGATGACAGGTGATTCAAAAGAATCAGCTGTCAGACGATAATGTCCTGGTTGAAAATGATTTAAAGCTTCAAGTTGATTAAATCTAGGAATCATCTTCGAATGATGAGGAATATTACAAAACACAATGAATAGATCCCCTACCATGTCTCTACCAGGTCCAAAGATCTCAGCTGGCGAAACTAGAACTTTTGTGATCCAATTCCTTTCCTTTTCATCATGAATTCGTTATCGTTACAAGAAAAAAGATTAGAAACAGGATACAAGTACCGCATTTAAAAATATCTGAAACTTCGATTGCCGCAACATAAAACTCAAGAAAATTCAGTTTTAATTTATAATATTTCAGTTATGTCATGCTTTGAAAATACGATATTCATTTGAAATTTTTTCAAATTTTCATTTACATGAAATTTAGAAATTATCTCACGGTTCAGTCGACCTCAAGTTTTCTAAAAGTTCCATCCATCCCAAACATAGCTTCTGGATGAAATTTAGAATCGGGTGGACGCAATGCTTCCACAGTTCCAAAATTATCTTCTTCCACGAAGTAATCATGATATTTAGCAAAGGATTTTTCACAATATTCAATGGTTTGCTCAAGAGATCCGTTCTCTCCACCATACTCCTGGGGTAGCATCTGTTGGGGAATATGCTTGAAAAGTGATTCCATGTTTGAATGGACATACATCTGCAATACAAACTTTCTATTAAACGAAATGGAAGCTTTCTATGGATACGTTGAGTGGTTTCATATTGCTAACATCTAGCGATATTATTCGAATGATAAAAAAGGATTAATGCTCACCCGACTCTTTTGTTTTTCAGTCATGAACGACATAAATATTTTGAATAATTTCTCAGAAAGTGGTGTCATGTTGATGAAATGCATCCCTTTTTGTCTGAAAATCGACCCTTCACCGCCGAATATTGCCATTTTCTTCAAGAAAACAATGTCCATTTGCAAGAAATGAGCCATGGTCATACCTGACACATCAATTATTTGGGTGATGCCGGCTGTAACAACATTATCATCTTCTATGAATTTTATCTCTTGCATAATTGTTCCGGGACGTATCACATCATAAAGGGTGCGTCTGTTCAGATCTGCGAAACCAGGGCGGGATATCATGAGTATTGGCCCATCTTCACCAAGAGTTTTCGGTGGTAAGAGGTAAACACTGTAATGGCAAGACATACTCTGAGTAATAAAGCAGTCAATACAGCTGCGACTTATTCACCCAAGCTTGATAACATCCCAAATTCTAGGGCCATCGAGGATCCGACTTTTGTATAGTTCGGGGAGCGCGGTTCGGACGGTGTAAAATAAATCGATCTTTCTTTTGGCTCGTTCAAGTGCGTGTTTACTTGTCCTAACAAACGATAATAAGAACTGGTCATCCAATCGAGCCTTGATATGCGGTTGTTTGTGAACCCATTCACGTAGTATCTGAACATCCTCTTCGTTTCGAGAAGGGTCTTCAAATAATTCTTCTTGGGCCTTTTTCATAAGCGTCGGAGGCAGTGGTCGCACGTTGAACGGCATTTTGTTGCTGAAGAAACAAAAAGAAAAACATGACTCTAACGAAAAACCATCCTTTGTCTGAAATGGATGAAATGCATTGAAATAAAATCAAAAGCATTTAAATACGATTAAATTTATCACAAACAAACAAAGTAAAATATAAATTGAACCGAACTTTGGGCTACCTCCTAGTCGAAGATTATGCTAATTCAGTTTTCCTAGCCGATTGGTTTCTTATTTTAAGTGATTTCCCAGTTAATAGAAACGTTTTAATGCGTTCGTTTAACTAATTCGTTCAAATAATGCAGCTCCACACTGTAATACAGGAAATCTCCAGAACCTTGAAGAGTCTTCAATAAGTTAGTTGAGGACTAAATTTAATTGCGAACTTCACTTGGAACTAGAAGAACACAATTAAATCGTAATATTGGAAAAGTAAGAAAATATCAGCTTGATGATAGACTCAAAACTGTATTGTATTTTCAAAATCTACTTTCGGAATCATTTTTGGGGCCGAATCACCAAAACTTCAACATAAAATAAAACGGGTCGCAGTTATCGGTTACTGATCCGGTCGTAAATCAATTAAACTCATTTATAATAATTGCGGTTTTATTGCGCTACACTGCACAATCAAGATAGTAACGAATTCTTCACAGCTAGTTCAATCATGTCAAGAATCGAAGTTAAATATATGCAATCATATCGCAACGAAGGCAGCCACGTAGTGAACCGCAACTTTTGTATATCGTTCTTGAGAAATTGAATATCAATCGTATTATATTGGTTCGGCTTAATTTCCAGAGATGGCGCTGGCTACAACGAATGTTTAATACTGACAGCTGATTTTGCTGAGTTCCATGAGATCACATCACCCTTATATACTCACGATGTCTTGTTCATATTTGACATCCTAATTGATTGATCTAGCCAAGTCGGCATGCATGAGTTGTTTTATGTAAGCTCTTTTCATATACGTTTCAGTTAGTCCTCTTTGTTTGGATAATCTTTGAAAGTTCACTGCGGGTCCCTGGGGACCGGCACCAGTTATAAATCACTTTCGGAATAACAATGAAATGAATTCCCACGAATAATTCCATGTTAAGCAATTATATTTATTAAGTTTTATACATATTCCAAGCAACGAATACATTTCAGAACTGTTTGACTTGAACAGATTACATGTTAGTCGACCTCCAGTTTTCTGAAAGTTCCATCCACCCCAAACAACGCTTGTGGATTAAACTTAGAATCAGGTGGACGTAATGCTTCGTCAGTTCCAAAGTGATCCTCTGACTCGAAATAATCACGATATTTTGCAAAAGACTCTCCACAATATTTAATGGTTTCCTCAAGCGATCCATTCTCCCCACCATACTCCTGGGGTAGCATCTTCTGGGGAATGTGCTTGAAAAGTGATTCCATGTTTGAATGAACATATATCTACAATTTAAAAATAATCAATTGAGAAAAATGAAAGCTTCCTGTGGATACGTTTATGCGTTTTCTAGGAATAAAATATTCAATGTTAAAAGGCACTAATCTTTACCCTGCTTTTTTGCTTTTCATTCATGAACGACTTAAACAAATTAAATATTGCCTCAAAGCCTGGTGTCATATTGATGAAATGCATTGCTTTTTGTCGCATAAACGATCCTTCACCGCCCAATATTGCCATTTTTTTCATAAAAACTACATCCATTTGCAGAAAATGCGCCATCGTCATGCCAGAAACATCAATTATTTGGACAAGACCAGCTGTAATAGCATAATCATCATCCATGATTTTTATGTCCTGAATAATTGTTCCAGGACGAACCATATCATTGATCGTGTATTTATTTGGATCCGCAAAGCCGGGCCGGGTTATAACAATTCTTGGTCCATCCTCACCCAGAGTTTTCGGTGGCAAAAGGTATACGCTGTAACGCCAAGAGGAATACTATTATATAGAAAAAATAAATTAGAACCCACAGAGGTGTGCAATTTACCCAAGTTTGATAATTTCCCAGACTTTGGGGTCATCAGTTCGCCGGTTTTTGAGTAGCTCGGGCAGCGTCGTTCGGACGGTGTAAAATAAATCGAGTTTTTTCTTGGCCCGCTCGAGGCTGTGCTTACTCGCCCTCACGAACGTTAACAAAAACTGATCATCCAAGCGAGCCTTAAGGTGTGGTTGTTTTTGTGCCCATTCACGTAGTATCTGAACATCCTCTTCGTTTCGAGAAGGATCTTCAAACAATTCTTCCTGGGCCTTTTTCACAAGCGCCTGTGGCAATGCGCGAACGTTGAATTGCATTTCGTTGCTGATGATGAAACCGTGAAATGTTCGAATGAAAATGTTTTTTGTTGAGAAATAACAAAAGCAGAGAAAGCGAATGAAATGAAATTACCAATAAATTAAACAATAGAACAGTGGCTTTCTATATTTATTAAGCTTTACAATCAACAATCAAAACAATCAACATAGAATTGAAGGCGTTTTCCCAGTTGAATTAAAAGGAGAAAAGAGTTGGGTTAGCGATTACGTCCAAATACGTCCAACCGAGCGTCCAAATACGCTGGTAATCACATGCATTTTGATAATCACTTAATTGATTGCGAACTTCGACTAAGAACTTTAAAACATCAATATATATGAAGTATTCGACAGGGGGTTAGGATCTGAAAATCGAATATGTACTTCCGGTATAAATTACGATACTACACCACCAAACCCTCAATACAAAAAATCACACACTTCATACTAAGGAATTTCAGTTTGGCTGTTGTACATTGCACAATCAAATTAGCAACAATGCTTGCAAACAACAAAGTTAATGTAATCGTAGAGAAATACGACCACCCATCAAATAATCATTTAGTCAGGATAACTCGCTACAGGTACACACTAAGATTTACTTGATTAAATTGTACTGGAACTCTTACCAAATAACTAGAACGGGACTCCTGCACAACTTAAAGGTAAACTGTTCTGACCCATTTTAAAATTGCACCAAAGCTCTAATCTTATTCCATAAATCAAGCAAAGCTACCAGTAATATCACTGATTAGATATTTCTTCATATTTTACATTAGCATGGTAGCCAAATCGATTTCGCTCGATTTAGAAAGAGACTCTGGAGATCAGCTGTTCTACTGTTCTGCTTTTTAAAATTCAAGTGATTTTTGTTGTTATTTGTATATCCATTAAACATTGCGCATTTTTATGTCTTATTTAAACTCATTTCAATTTGTAGGTTTCAAGTTTAAGGTCAGTAATTGTTTCAAAGTACCAAATCAACTTTGTGCCAGTTTTAGGTTAGCTGGTGATCGAGTCTTCAATTCGAGAGTCTTTAGATATTAATTTGACGCGTAGCTGGCGCCTCTGTTTCAACGACGTCAATCTCTAAAAATAATTGCGAATAGATATTTATGGCATTTCGAATATGACATGATGTGCGAAAATTTTAGAATAAATTAAAGAACGAATTTTGCCTTTTGAGTAAATTCGACGTATAACAAGAAAGAGCAGACGTTGGCGTTTCGAAAGCAAAATATTCGCTCCAGCAGCGCAATGGACTGAAATTCCTCCATTGATCAGTTCATCTCCCTTACCCTCTGTCAAACACTTGTATGTTCCCTTGTGCGAAGTGGACACTGCATCATTCGGATCGTTGTTCCCGATTGGGGACTTTTAACGCTGAATGCAGAGGTGTGTGCTGTGGAGTGCGCGTTAAGTGACACTTAAAGGATCGGATTTAGAGGTGGGGAAGTATGACTATCCGGACGTTAGTTCTAGCAGATTCAGATATAGCTTGAAAAAATGAGTAGTAAATTACGGACAGGTAGCTCAAACTGAACTCGGATGATTGGGTACAGTTGGTAGCAATGGCAATGAACCAAAGAGCGATGTGATGGTGAAGTTGATCTAACTGAGACTTGGTAACCATTAGGTGTCTAGCAGATTCAGGCATTAACCTGTAATAGGAATTCAAGCCAAAGGGGAAAGCGATAGAGAATAGCTTCTCTTTCGCTCCTGAGTTCTTGGAAGCTGATGTTGATGCACTGCAGAGCGTACACCACATGGTAATGTCCTCAGTGATGAATTGCACAGAACCGATATGGGGAATGAATCTCCTAGCAAACAATGAAACGTTATATGAAAAGTTCACTTACAGAAAAAAGAAGAATCAAATTCGAGAAATCAACAACAAACACGCACTCATTAATGATTTAATAATAATAAAATATATTTTTTAAGTATTTCACGTTAAGTATTTCCGAATAACATAACAATTCCAGAATTTCTTTCACCATCTCTTCTCACCACAATGACATTCTTACAATTCCAACGCAATCAGCTTACAATTTAGTCCACCTCCAGCTTCCTAAAAGTTCCATCCGCTCCAAACAAGGCTTCCGGATTGAATTTAGAATCAGGTGGGCGCAATGCTTCATCAGTTGCAAAATGGTTGTCTTTCGCGAAATAATCACGATACTTAGCAAATAATTCCTCATGCATTGTGATTGTTTCCTCAACAGATCCGTTTTCGCCGCCATATTCCTTCGGAAGCATATTTTGGGGAACGTGCTTGAAAAGTGATTCCATGTCTGAATGGACATATATCTACAGTAGAAAAAAATTTTGAAATCAAAAGGAAGCTTTCCATGGTCACTTTAGGAGTTCTCTATTTTTTGAAAATTTCGTAAATACCATTCGAATTGCAGAGGCGACTAATCCTTACCCGATTTTGTTGCTTCTCACTCACCAACGTCTTGAACAAATTAAGTACTTTCGCATAAGCTGGTGTCATATTGATAAAATGTAATCCTTTTTGGCGTAAAAATGACCCTTCGCCAGCGAGTATTGCCAATTTTTTCAAAAAAATCAAATCTATTTGCAGCAGATGAGATAATGCCATTCCGGACACATCAAATATTTGAATAAGGCCACCAATGACAGCAGCATCATCTTCCATCAGTCTCAGTTCGTGATAATATGTTTCTGGACGAATCATATCGTAAAGTGTGAATTTGTTTGCGTCTGTGAAGCCTGGACGGATTATCATAATTTTTGGTCCACCCTCACCAAGAGGTTTCGGTGCCATAATGTATACACTGCAAAGGAAAAAAGACAAAATCAGAATTCTATACGAAAAGCGAAACTCCAAAATAAGTTAGTGAAAAAATCATTGAATTATTCACCCCGCTTTCAAAATCTCCCAGTTTCTAGGGTCATTGACGCGCCTGTTTCTGTATAGTTGAGGGAGCGCAGTTCGAACAGTACAGAATAAATCAAATCGTTTCTTTGCTCCTTCGATTCTATGTTTGCTTGCCCTGATAAACGATAGTAAAATCTGATCATCCAATCGAGCACTGATGTGTGGTTGTTTCTGAACCCATTCACGCAAAATTTGCACATTCTCTTCATTCCGTGAAGGATCCTCAAACAATTCTTCTTTGGCCTTTTTGGCCAGCGCCGCTGGCAATGGAGGGACGTTGAGCGGCATTTTGTTGATGATATTAAGCTGAGATACGCACAAAAGAGATGGTAGTTCTATTTATTGTTCTAAGATAAACAAACTTCAGTATGAAGGTGTCAAAGGGCGAAACACAAATATCCTTTTATATACTCTTAATGTATGAAACAAAATAATAAAGTAATGATTAAAACACCTTGTTGTAACTGACTAGGATAATAAAACTTTCTATATAATCAAATTTTTATATCAAGAACGGAGCGAAAAATTGTTAATATTTTGTTATTGGTTTTATTAACGAAACCTCTATTATCCTTTAATTTCGTAACGATTTCTATTACAACAATCCCGCACTGAAATTCTCTTCATGAAGGTTTGTTTAAACAGTACCGAATAATTAGAATTAAACCACTGCAGTATTTATAGACGAACGGTTCTGACCTTATTTTGATTTGCAGAATTTCTCTAATCTTAAACCGTAAATCAAGCAAATCAAACATTATTAACATTGATTAGATACGCCGTCATTTTGCACATTAGCCTTGTTTGATTGAGAAGAAGACCTGAATCTTTTATAGGATCTAAATATGTTATAATCGCCAATATTAAATCGATGTCACATTTAATCAATATATTTTAGGTGATTGGTCTATTTTTTTTCACGCGCGACCGCAGCCGTTCTTTGCAGTTTACTGTTAGAGTTGAATCGAGCGTTTGTTAATGGATCCTTGTTTCGCCCAATGTCATGAATCGACAAGACATCGATACTTTCAGAGTGCTCAAGTATTTAACGGTACTATTGTGGAACTACTTCAAGGATTGATTGATTTGCAACACCCTAAAGCGTCGCCGAAGAATAATCGTCACATCTGAAGTTGCACGCTGTTCCATACTTGTCCCCAAACTCTGAAGCATATCATATTATGAGCTTTTGTGGTTGCTTCCGGAAAAAAACTCTCTTACTGGACTACTGCCAAAGTCCATATTTTGTACTTTAAAAGAATTCCTTATCTAACAGAACTAAGCCGATTCATTCCAAATGCATGGATATTTGTAAGGAAATGCACATTGAAGATCAGAAAGTCAGACCTCGTGATTACTCCCTCAACTCTCTTTATTTGTTAACGGCATAGCGTAACCACTGAAGCGCTGACATCTAGAACAAACTCCTAATTCAAAAGTATTCGCCGCCAATTTTAAAGAGATTTATTGATATTTGTTAGCAAAATTAGTTCGAATAGAGATAGAAACGAAAGTGCGAAGAGGCGAGCATTGTTTCAAATTACTCGTATTTTCTTAATAAATAAATTCTTTCGTGTTCATACAAAATGACTCACATTACACCGTAAAGATTTTCCTCACAAACATTTTAATTCGGAAAGCTAGCCATGGTGATCTCTCCATTCGCCTACGTCGTTTTATTCTTAAGCTCCCGATCTTGGAAAGCTCACTTTACTTACAATACGGACTCTTCTTATTCGTTTCTTTGTGATGCTCCTCAGGGCTTATAGTGTTAAGTGGTTACGCTATAAAGAAGATTACTAAATATCCTGACTAGACATTTGAGACGAAAATGAGCCTTTTCTATCAAAGCTGGCGTATTGGCGCTGAGCGGTATTATTGATGAGTACAACAGATTTTTTGTGACAATGTGATTCTGAGGTTTTGGCTGGTGGTCTCAATAGGGAATCGTATTGGAAGCGATCGGTGCAGGTGGAGAGCCGAGATAGTGCTCCTCATACAAAATACAAGGCAGTAATAAAACCCCTGAGGATATTTGAACCAGACGAGACATTGCATGGTTAACTCCTCTACAAGCTTATACAACTACCATCCGTATTTATTGTAGCAAACCCTTAGTGAAAAGCTAGCTGCGAAATGAGCTCCTATGCATAGCATACTCTCCTGGAGAAGAATTCACAGAATTCACAGAATGGACAGAATGAAAAGAAAACAATCATTAAGAATTTGTTCCATAGGACAAATTTTTAGAAGAATCGAATAATTTTCATTAGATTTTTCAAAACGCGCACTATCTTCAAAAAGTCCATCCCGATAGCTTTCATAATCTGTGAGCCAATACGTTTCAGTAGGTTGAATTCAATTCTTTGGAAAATTTCACTTTGATCAGTATGCCCACAGGAAACGAAGCTTCTGCCGTACATATTACGGCTGGGAGGACATTGACCTTTAATCTATTGTTTTCTTCTTTAGTTGTGGATTAAAAGATTAAATTTTACTTTGTATTTCCAATAAAGGTTAAATCACACAACTTCTTATCGTAAAGTTGTTAAAGATAGCCTAAAACAATAATGAGACAATCGCAATATATTAGCTTTAATTTATTCGTTTACTAAGCGAGCAAATGCACTAATTCAAGGTATGCAGCATCACCATTTTTTTTCGTTTTCCATCGTCATTTTTTACGATTTAAAAGGCGGATCTTTTTCATTCGTTATACATGTGTTGGCACGCAAAAATACAGTAATCTCTTCTATGCAAAGTTCCACACCCTAAACAAGATTGCCCTTACATGGAAAAGTTTAATCAGGATGCCACTTGATGAATAAACTTGAATTTCTTGTATTGAAGAGATTATCGAGAGAGAAATCACGGGACAGAACTAGAAAGCATTCAACTAATTAGGACTTGCACTTAAGCTCTAGGATATTGATTCGAACACAAGCTTCATTAATGTTGACGATCCGACGAGTAAATCCTTGAGAATTATATTCAAAGTACTCCAAACACTACTTCGACGTTATCAGTCGTATACTTGTCCATCACAACTGCCAAAGTTTTCCTATGTGTAACTTTTAATATGTTAATATGTTATGCTTAATAATAAATATTAAAATCAAATGTACAACAAGCTCTTTGTTGCCACCGCCAAGAAGGATCTGAACTTCTGTGCGTAGCCTCCTCCTTCGTTGAACTTGCTTTGGAATGCAGTCATTGGGTCATTGTGCGTTTACAAGAAACTGAAGAATGGTGTATCCTTGCTCTTTCATACCACCTTCCTAAACGTAATTTTCCACGTTCCAGTTCATGAGTGAAATCTTTGTGAAATCTTTTTCGCGCATTCGTGCATACACCAATGCGTCTAGTACCCAAAAAAATTACATATTTCAATAACTTCCTTTATTTTTCTTTGATTCTTGTAGAACAGCTTGCAATTCAGTCTACCTCCAATCTTTTAAAAGTTCCTTCTTCTCCAAATAAGTTTTCTGCATTAAATTTCGAATCAAGTGCCCGAAAAGCTTCGTCAGTCCCAAAGCGGTCTTCTTCCACAAAAAAATCACGATATTTGGCAAATAAGTGTTTACTGCGGTCAATAGTTTCTTCAAGTGATCCGTTCTCTCCACCATATTCCTTTGGTAGCATCTTTTGAGGAATGTGTTCGAAAAGTGATTCCATATTTGAGTGGACAAATATCTGCAAAAATATGTCATCAAAAGAAATCACGGATTTCTACGGTAAGCTTGAATGGTACCAAATATCTAACATTCGGCGATATCATCCAAGCGACAAAGAGGATTAGTGCTCACCCGACTCTTTTGCTTTTCACTGAGGAACGATTTCACTAAATTAAATACTTTTTCAAAAATTGGCGACATGTTAATGAAATGTAATCCACTTTGTCGTAGAACCGTCCCTGTGCCACTGAATAATATTTTCTTTCTCCCAAAACTAACATCCATTTGCAACAAATGAGCCATCGTCATACCACACCCATCTACTATTTGGGCAACGCCAGCTATAACCGCGTGATCATCTTCCATGATGTTTATGTCCTGAAAGATTTTGCCAGGACGAAGCAAATCGAAAATGTTATATATATTTGGATCTATAAGACCAGGGCGAATTATTACTAACTTTGGTCCATCCTCGCTAAGAGGTCTCGATGGCGAAAGGTAAAAGCTGCAATGCAAAAAGGACACATTAAGAAAAAATTTGAAAGATTAGTTAGTAAACAAAAAATTTGCGGTAGTCACCCAAGGTTCATTATTTCCCAAAGCTTAGAGTCATCTGTGCGCCGATTTTTGTATAGCTCAGGGAGCGCTGTCCGGACGGTATAAAACAAATCGAGCTTTTTCTGGGCCTTTTCAAGATCATGTTTACTTGTTCTTACGAATGTTAGCAAAAACTGATCATCCAAGCGAGCATTGAGATGTGGTTGCTTCTCAGCCCATTCACGCAATATCTGAACATCCTTCTCGTTTCGAGATGGATCTTCAAACAATTCTTCTTTCGCCTTTTTCGCAAGTACCGCAGGCAATGGACGGACATTAAGCGGCATTTCGTTGCTGATTACTCTAAAGGATAGAGTCAAATAAAACTTCGATCGCGAACAGTTTCAAGTAAAATATTATTATCTCCAACCGGTGTTTGATTTGCGAGGTTTCGCAGGTAAATTCAAGTATTAGTGAACTATTGGTTCAGCGAACACATCGAGACAAGTAGCGTTACACAAAGATGCAATACACGTCAAGCACTTGGAGAGTCCCTTTCGACTACATTCAATCAAAAATTGTTACTTATTGTCAATTGGTCAATAGTCAATTGCGAACGTTACTTTTGAACTAGAACACTATGAAAAAAAATATTAGAACATAAAAAAAATTTTGGCAACGAGCACTTCCGGGATTATGTTATACACTGCATTACCAAAATCTCAACATTATTTAAAAATATTCACGTGAATATCGGTCAATGATCTCACCGAGAATCGATAAAAATCATACAAAGGAATTAGATCGGGATTAGGCACTAGCACACTTCGCAATCAAGTTATAAACAAAATATCTTGAAGCTTGTGGAATTATGTCCAAGTTCGATGCAGCTATTATATTTCTCATATTAGTTTCATGATCGAAATTTCAATCGTGCTGTCACGTATTTTACACGTTAAATTGAAATTTTGCGAAAATATTAATCACAACAGATATGCGCCAGAGTTTACTTCACGAAGGTTCATTTGAACGTTTAACGTATTACTGCAATTCAACGGAGTATTTATATTCAGTGGCGGCTTAATCTGATAAATATATTAATAACAAATAAATAAAGCAAAGCAACCAATATTAACTTTTATTAGATATGCCTTATTGTTGCTCATTAGTAGCGCGGGATTTTAAAAGGTGCCGAAAATCTTCTTACGAATTCACGATTCGTCGTTATCTTCGTACGGATTAACGATTAGAAGTTGACGTCATTTCTTGTTACCTCGTTCCATTTCCACCTATTTCTCTCAGCTGTCAGTTTCTACTCACATTTTTGCGGGGCCGTACGCCGTTTCCCCACATATCACCCCTAGATATTTGTGGTGAATAATTCAATAAATTTGAATTTCGTATAGTTCGAGATTAAGTCTACCAAAACATATTGTTTTTATCATGGTTTGGAAAATTTGATGAATTTATTTTTTTTTAAATGATCGAGGAGAGCATAAACGATCGTCTGACAAGGTCTGTGTTGTTTTGAAGATGTGGATCATGTTTCCATTCATAAACTGAAATCACTCGTCCAAAAAATATTGTTAGTTGGAGATGAGATGATGATGTTTATTTGCACATCGACACCTTTTGGCTCAGAAAATAAGATCTACCGGATAACATCGCGATTCTTATGCAGCGAGCTCATCAAATGTAGTTTAGGCTGGTTATAGTATGCAGTCACCGAGAAGTGTTGTTGATGAAAGTCAGAGAATCAAACAGGATCACTCAAAATCCATCAGATGATTCCGGTCGCTGGTTTTCATGAGTTTTTGGTCAGGGCCATGTGATATGAAGATTTATTCAAGGGCGTCCATTCAATTTGCTTGTCATAATGTTTACGATTTCCAATCTATGAAACCTATGGTTTCAGCACTAAGTCGATAGAAGGAGAAAATTATATGTTTCATGTTTAGCATGAAATATTGCACCAATTTAATGATGACTATCAAAAAAGGGCCTGCAGTTTCCGTCAAGGACCACTGCATATGAATAGGATGTTGACTGTGATTCTTTGGTATACAAAGTATGCGTTCATAATCAACTTGGTGTTATATTATCATCCACTGTAGAAGTAGTTCGAATCTCTATAGTAGTCGAATACTATAGAGATTCGAATCTACTATAATCTCGAATAGTAGTTCAAATCTCTCAAGGAATAAGATAGTCATCCGGAAAAAATTCATCCTGGACCCTCGGTCTTTTGTTGTTTAAGACAAAATAGAACTTATCACCAACCGCTAATGGCATCAGAACCCAGAAAATTCTTAAATATTCAATTTGGATACAATGCCGAGGATACCCAGGTTGTTTCATTTCTCTGATAAAAGTAAATGGCGCAGATATATTTTTTTAACCTGGGTTTTAGGATGTATTAAACCTGCTCACTTAAGGCCGAAAGCTATACGTAGAGTTGGGAGCGAGTCACAAATGATATTGAATACTACCCACGGTTTGTATTCGTTGATGAAAAAGTCCTTTGAGAATGCATAAATTTATCTTGAGAAATCTAAGAACTGAAAAGGAAAGTGTGTTCGACTTTATTGCAGTACAAACTCCTTGCCAAAAGCCAATTAGAGGCAAAAAACTATTTGCTTATTATTTTCAAAAACATTTAACTTTTAGCCAAGATTATTTTATTAAATTTAGCGACTTCTATTTCTTCAATGCACAAAATTATTATTTGCGTGGATGAACATTTTTCCGGTAGTAAACTTACTCTAGTGAAATCTTCTCAAGGACAAAGTTGTAACATTTTCACAACCTCACCATGCACTCAATCTACTTCAAGCTTCCTGAATGTTCCGTCCACTCCAAACAAGGCTTCAGGATTGAATTTCGAATCACGAGGTCGTAGTGATTCTACAGTTCCGTACGTGTCTTCTTCCTCGAACCATACCCGATATTTAGCGAATGCGTCTTCCAGATATTTCACTGTTTGTCTGAGTGATCCGTTCTCACCACCATATTCCTCTGGTAACATTTTTTGTGGAATGTGTTTGAATAATGATTCCATGCTTGAATGAACGAATAACTGAAACGTAAGATCACAAATGAGTTTATAATCCTAAATTAGTTTGTTTTTAATTTTGTTGTCGTTGTGTGTCATCAATCAAACAATGCATCGGCCTACAAAGTTCACCGCATCGGTGAACTTTGGATTCAGAAAAGGAAAGATTCAGGAAAGTACTAACCCTGCTCTTTTGCTTCTCGTTCATAAAGTTTTTAAATATATTAAAAACCTTCTCGAAAGCTGGCGTGATGTTAATGAAGTGTGATCCTTTGTGTCTTAAAAATGCTCCGTCTCCGCTCATTATAGCCATCTTTTTCATGAAAACGACATCCATTTGCAGAAAATGCGACATAGTCATACCAGAACAATCAAGAATTTCAAGAACGCCTGCGGTCACAGCATGATCATCTACCAGAAGTCCGATATCCTGGGACATTGTTCCGGGGCGAAATGATTCGAACAGAGAATATTTGCTAGGATCGCCCAAGCCCGGCCGAATGATAATAATTCTTGGGCCATCTTCACTTATCGGCTTAGGAGGAAATAGGTATAAACTAAATAAAAATGACAATAAATACCTGTCGCAGGAGCACTGAAATAAAACTCACCCTCGATTTATAATTTCCCAAATTTTAGGATCGTCTGTGCGGCGGCCCTTGTATATTTCGGGAAGTGCAGTTCGAACCGTATAAAACAAGTCTAATTTTTTCTTAGCCCGTTCTAGGCTGTGTTTGCTGGCTCGCACGAAAGTTAGCAGGAATTGATCGTCCATCCGCGCCTTCAGATGTGGTTGCTTTTGAGCCCATTCCCGCAGTATACGAACGTCTTCCTCATTTCGTTCTGGATCCTCGAATAATTCCTCCTTTGCTTTTTTAGCTAGGGGTGGAGGTAAAGGGCGGAACGGCATCCTTGCTGCTGATATAAAAATAAACTGCAATTAGCAAATATTTCGCGAGTTTTTTGTCAACATTTAAACATTGTGGTAAAAATCTTCATTTAATTTTGAATTTGAATATCTGGAGTTACAGCTGTCTACAGCCTTGCCCGTGCCTTTAGTATATTATTATGTAACTATCTGCTAATTTATTATTTTATTGCAACTTTTTTCGTAAGTTTCACTTTTTTACTAAGCCGAACCCATTACAAAGAGAATTTGTCTAACTTTACCTTAAAAAATAATTCTTGGCCTACGAGCCGCACTTGCAAGTGACTGCAAAAGCTACTCAGCTTATGGATGATTCTGAAGTTTGGAGTTTATCTTATCCGTCATGGTAACTTGGACAAAATAACCAGCAATAAAATTGATTAGATAGTCAGTCGACCAATGTTTTCCCGTTTTAAAGGGATTATCTAATCAAATTGTACGTTGATCGAATTTCAATTCAGTAACGCTTAGATAAATTGCGAAAATGCTCCCCTCATTACCCTTGACATGTGTTATATTGCGCAGCCGATTATAGCACTCATGGATTTGTGTTTTTGGGGGTGAAAGCGGTTACTGCTTTGGAATTATATATTCGTGATCAACAGAGAACAATTTGATGTCTTTTACACACACCTCAAAACACTGATTGCATTGCCAGATGTAGAGATAACTGTGATTTTCCGACCGTTTTTATCCAGACAAATCCAGAACGGGGATGAGAACTCTACTTCCAATAAGCACCAATGTCCACATTATTCTTGAAGCGTATACATCAGCTGCCTTTGTGTATGGAAAATGTTCAATACGGAGTTAGAATTTCAAAACGACCTAAGCAAGTTCATAATGCTCGCTTTCCTACACCACGTAGATCATGCAGCATAACTTTACAACTGAGCCGAGTTATCATCCCTCCAAGGGCTTGATGCCTTCTATCGATTCAAGGCTCGCTCAAGCTTACGCAATTGTGCCAACTGCAGAGTTATTTATCTTATACGTCACGCACCTCCAAAGCTATATTTTGACAACTGGCTTAAACGAATCGGAGGAGTTCGATACATTTGCGGGTTTTTCCGACAAGGCTAACCAGATACAGAAAATGTTCTCCTCGCTAATATTATTGCATTTCACGCTGACATACTCCCAAAAGCCAGCCATACTAGGCAGTCCAGGATGGTTCGATTTCCATGCCTTTCACCCTCGCTCACGGTCTCAAGTATGTGGCTCACTAGAAACGTATAACTGTTGCCTATTATGCAGATCAAGAGGTTTGTTTTGACATCTGGTTCAAGCAAATCGGAATAGTCCAATATTTGTGAACTCACTGCTCTTCTTGTACTGAATCTACTGAAAATTCTTTTCTGCACTTGACCGCCACTTGGATTTGTGGCAGATCATAAAAACATTCCCACATAAGACTCTTACCGTTTTTTGTGACATTTCGAATAATTAAATCTGTTGACCTAATCGACTTCTATCGATCCATCCGACATACGAAGCGTATCAGGACGGGAAACGACAAATTGTACGAAATTTTCCGTTAGAACAGTAATCCATAGGATACATTGGATAAAACATTTATTCATAAATCTTTATTCTATACGAATTAATTTTTTCAGTCTACTTCGAGTTTCCGGAATGTTCCGTCAACGCCGAACAATGCTTCAGGATTAAATTTAGAATCAGCTGGACGAAACTTTTCTATGGCACCATATTCATCTTCTTCGATAAAAAAGTCTCGATGTGCTTCAAAGCGTTTTACCCAATGTTTAATGATTTCATCAATCGATCCATTTTCACCACCGTATTCTTTAGGTAAGTATTGCTGCGGCACATGTTTGTGCAAGGACTCCATGTTACTTCCATGCACGAATAACTGAAATTTAAGATGGGAAATTAGAACGAAGGTTCTTCATGAAACAATTTTCATTAAAACGTTTTGATTGGAGTTTTTCTTATTGCGAATATTTGCATTATGGACTCACCCTACTTTTCTGCTTCTCGTTCATGAAGGACTTAAATAAATTAAACACCGTTTCAAACGCCGATGGTGTATTTATGAAATGAGTTCCTTTGTGTCTTAAAGCTGATCCTTCTCCCCCGAGCAATGAGATCTTACGCATGAACACAACGTCGAACTGCAAAAAGTGCGCCATTGTCACGTTGGATAAATCAATGATTTCAACAACCCCTGAGGTAATATAATGGTCGTCATTCAGCAGTTCTAGATCGTGGACCATTGTGCCCGGTCGAACGGAGTCGTAGATAGCGTATTTGCTCGGATCATTATACCCGGGGCGAATAATGCATATTCTAGGACCATCTTCGCCCATTGGTCTCGGTAGATAGAGGAACACCCTAGAAAAATTCATTAAGTACACTAAAACGAACAATGGAATGTATGAACAACGCATTTTCCCTACCCTCGTCTAAAAACGTCTAAAATTTTCGGGTCATCATGTCGGCGGTTCTCAAAAATTTCAGGTAATGCCGTTCTGATTGTATAATACAAATCTATCTTTTTCTTAGCACGTTCCATACTATGCTTGCTGGACCGAATGAAAGCTAAGAGAAATTGATCGTCCATTCTTGCCTTCAAATGTGGTTGTTTTTGTATCCATTCACGTAACATTCGAATATCGTCCTCATTTTTCTGCGGATCCTCGTTGAGTTCTTCTTTTGCTTTTTTAGCTAGAGCTGGGGGCAACTGTCGCACAGGCATTTTCTTCTCCTATTAATTAGCTAGAGATTATAACAAAAAGTTTTAATCTGAATTATAATAATAATGATTGAATTGTTTATGTTGATTCGATTGAAACGCTTTGAACATTTGAACATGAACATCATTGAACATTTGAAATGCCCAAAGAGCTTCTGTCGCATTTATCTAATTTTCTAGAATAATAGAAAGTGTTTCAGTTCGAAGCATAGAACCGATGACAACTGGTCAAGGTGACAACATTTTTTTGAGGGACGCGCGTTTTGACAGCACACAATTTACTTTGGGTTTTTTTTTGTATGTCATTTTATAATGATCAAACTCTTGGTCAAGCACCGATTGTTACTTGTTCCGTGAATTGGCTGAAGCCAATGTTGATCACTAAAACAAACATTCCGTACAAAAGTTTCTTAAGTGACGGAGCTCATTATTGCATGAACAATTCATGTCAACAAGTGACGACACATATAACAGAACATGCCGACATAGTTAATCTACTGAACAACCATTTTATGAAGAATTAATTTATAGGAAAAAACTTCTGTTGATTGACCAACGCGTTCCTGTGATTTAACACTCGAAAACTATTGCGATAACTTTGCGGACATCTGAAGTCACTTGTTTACAATTATAAGTCAGATAAAATCGATCTTTTGGGAGCTGACACTCCACACGTTCGATCCGCAATACATCCTTGGCGAGGGATCATCAACGGGTTATTTTGTGTCATGTTCATGTGCAGTTCAACTACCGTGTTATATCCCGCAAATAACGGTAGTGACCTTTGATAAATGAATATCAGTTCTACGTTTGAAAGTTGGCAGAGCTTCGAAACATTGAAGACATCGAAGTCTATGGATATACTTCGTTCTGCGTGCATTTCGTCATCACAGCTAAATTATTTTCTGTTCGATGAATATTACCTGGTGGCAACTAGCAACACTTTTACACTATTATTACTATATGATTTGATATTTGATTCGTAAAACAGGACAATCATCACCACACTCTCTCGATTGAAAATACATAAACTATTGTTGATAATAGTCCGGGGTATTCAAGTAACTACCAGTATTACTCAAAAAGTGTTATCTTCAACTATCACAGAAAAAGATACGTATCACATTAGATTTATTATCTTGTAATCTAACTAGCGATATGACTCCATTAATGTATTATCCCTGTTGCGTTTTTGCTATTTGTTGAAAGAGAAAAATACTAATTCTTACCAAATAATTAAATAAACCACAAGTTCAAGGCAAACTAACTAGCAACTGACTGTAAATTTTTGCCCAAATCTAAACTGCCCCTGGCGTTTCGATCAAATGCATTAAAATTAAATAAAAACACACCAATATCAATTCTAAGATAACTATTGAATGTAACCATTTTTATCAAGCACCCTCTTAGTGATTAATGTTATCGATTTGGACATTGAACAGAATATTCAACTAATAAATTGAAATGTAACCAGAAACGTAGATTAATTGCATTCAATGATAAAAGAGTGTACTTTTTTCAAAGAGGTAGGACTTTTTCTGCAATCATCGTGTCAAGGTGAATTGAGAGGCGTTGGGCTTACTCATACCAGCAAGGGCGGTATAATTCCCGTATTCAACTCAAATATTTTTGAGCAGACTCTTGTATCGTGAATAGGAAAATGAAACTAATTCATCCATGTAACTTAGGGGTGTTAGAGCCACCACATTTCAAAACCAAAAGTAAGCGAGAAGGTAATTACGTCTGGCTAGGCTCCTTCCTAACCTATCTCGTAAAGTATTCGTAAAGTAGTATTCCATATTCCATATACATGGGAAAGTATTCCATATACATGGGAAAAATCAAATCCATCTCGTTAGACCGGCAGTATGCTAAACTATCTGCGCAGCGTGTAACTTCTCGAATCGACCGTCTTAGTTAGCACCTTCATTTTTGCAGGTATTTGTTGGTAGTTTGCCTGGTTACAGTGCTGACAACTTTCAACTGATCAAGTGCTTCCTTAATACGCTTTAAAACCAAGTGTCGCAGGTGATTCCGCGGTTTATACTACGCAAAGGAGCCGTTTAATTTTTATATTTAAGATTTCATGATTTACTCATTCTGTAGCTTATCCCCGCTCAACAGATTTTTTTTTGTTTTCAAGAACGGAAGTGTCTGAATTGAGTGTGATGTGCTAGGACGCTTCAAAGCTGAAAATATGTCAATGGAAGAGTTATAAGCCTCTCTAGAAACGGTTGCTAGTCGAATTTTCGCAGATAAAGTCCTCCTATTATTTTCTGCTATCTCTATAATTAGCACAGAACTCGTTCTGGTGACTTCACATGATTACTTAATCATTTCGTTGTTTATCATAACGAAATCAAATATAACCCAAAGAAATTTTCAACGATTTTTTCCTTACACCCAATATATTTAATAATATTCAAGCTTCCAAAAATCCTTTTCAAAAACAAAGTGATAACAATTGAATGTTTACAGACAGTGTATAGAAGTGCGGAACCAAGTCATGTCCTTTTCAAAATGAAACCACTACTGTTTTCCTACCTGTAAAGAAGGATTACCCCGCAATCATCAAAATGTTTATAAGCAAGAAAAGCGAGACCTAAACTAAGCAAACTAGGACACTCAAATGTGAAATGCTGATGGGGACCTATCAATACGTAAATATCGAATTATTAGCGAAGTAAGTTCATCACTAGATACATCAGCGAATAATGTAAACTTATGTTTAACGATTTTCTATGCGTTTGTTTAAAATAAAAGCAAAACCAGTCACTGTGCCCCGCGTAAGAATTGTAATTTTAAATGCTATAAAATCTCGCAGGATAGTGAGCCTAGTTTTGAGGCCTAAATTTATATAGATAAAATACGAGAAAGTCAGACTGAAAGGCAATTCACTACTCAGAGAGGAAATTTGGGTCCTGGCTTTGGATTTACCCGGTGAAAAACTTGATATTTTCAATGCGTGTTAAATTTGTTAATGTAATGAACTGTCTCTCCTAAACATCCTAAATTTTCCGCGAATTAAGTGCTGGCTCTAAATTATCGGCAAAAAATCCGTCGATTGATGTGAACTAAGATCTCGAGTTTCTGAGCTTATTGTTGCTTTTACTTGAACAATCCTTGAATGCTTATATTTTTTTATTGTTTATTTTTATTCATTTGGGGACACAAATTCTGTATTTGTGTTGGCAGTGCTGATTTGTCTGCCCCTTGATGCATGGCAAAATGACAATGCCACGATCAGCCCCTGCCACTTCGTATGCTAACCAGTTCATTGCATACATGTAGGCAAATAGGTACCCGATTGAGCTAGTGTAAAACTGTGCATAATTATTGGAACTTAGCGGATATAATGTCGCAGTAAGTACATGAAACTGCTGTTGATCAAGCTACGCGCAAAGTATTGCTTTCAAAAGTGCTCAATATCTTAACATCCGTAATATTCCACAATTCATTTGCGATGATATCGCGGCCAATGACGTTTGACCACGCCTGCCACGTTACCTCGCTTGACAAGATCATTTAGTGACGGGCGCACAATGTGAAGTTGTTCGTGACACGAACTCAACCCTTGATTAGTATGAAATTCAGCCTAACAGTATGCATACTCCATTTCTTTAAATGGAAACGTTACTACTCAGAATAGTAATAGTGTCCTAATTTTTATTATAACGAACATTTTTCGTTTGAAATATGCAATATTTTCTTATGTCACACTTTATCGGATTGCTTCCCACACGAATTGAAATACCATTTGTTACTCTCTGAAAAGATTTCTTGTCGATGCGCGTCCATCGAAGAAAACGACGGAAAGCCGTTCCCAATCCAACAAAAAGTATTTTTTTGAGTGTATTGAAAAGGAAATGATGGGATTATTTGAAAGATGTTACTTCGAAATATTCTAGAATCTTATTTACTTTATACAATTTGAATATTTTGATACTTTTATGCTTGGCATTGTTACCCAGTAATTGATCGATGGTGAAGCCAAGCATATGATCTAATTGAATGTGCAGGCCTCCTCCCTTGAAATTTTATCATTTAATAAAAACTTTAAATCTCAAAAAGACCGAATAATTTAGTTCATAATACAGTAACACGTCGCGATTGCAATCTATTGGGTCCAACTATTGTAAAGAAAGAATAACTTCTCATAATCAAAACCAAACGAATCAATTTAAACATTTTTACTACCAAAACAGAGTGAGCAAATCAAAAGGAAAAACAGCGGTATATAGTCTTCAATTCAACGATGGCGACAATTTTGAGTTGGTTCCTCATGAACCACCCGAAGAGGATGTTGATTTGGATGATACAGAAATGCAAATCGAAACAACTGAACCAGCTGTAAAAGAGATTGTTGAACATGTCTGCGGAATTTGCGGCAAAGCTTACATTTCATTTTATGTAAGTAATTTTTGCCTACAACAATAAAAAGTACTAATCCATACTAATATAACTTAAATACTCATTATTCCAAAAATTAGAATCTGCCAATAATAATTGAAATGAAAATGCATTTCCAACCCATCATTAACTTCCAGCTAAGTCTACCCCGGAGATGATTTTTAAATAACATGGTGGGGTAGTTGCATGTAAGAAGGAATAATGAGATGCAGTGTTGACTTATTTAGTTAATTAGTGTGCTCTTTGAGAGAATAAGAACATCGAATTCAAGTCATATATTAAGCTTTTTGTATCTATTCAAATCTTACTTTATTGCGTTATTTCGTTATAACCACACTTATTTTTTAGACCCTCAAAAACCACATGAAAACCTGCACCAAAAAGGACACTTTCATAGATGAAAGCTATGAGGAATTCACGCTAGAAGAAATAGAAACCATGCAGAGCACCCTGAGAGAACTAGAAGATCGCAATACGTGTTATTGCTGTGAAGAAAACCTTGATACCGCCCATGTATGTACAATATTCAATACTCGAAGAAGCTAAATTGAAAACGTCAATCTATTCCCAGTCCGGTCATATCAGATGTCAGGATTGTCATAAATCTTTTAAAAATGTTAACAGCTTCCGCCGACATGTTTCGTTTCTTCATTCTTCGCTCGCGAACGCTCGGGCTTGCAATGTTTGCAATGCAAAGTGTCCGACACAACTAATCCTCGACGTGCACTTGGAAGCCCATAAAAAGGGCAAACCATTTGCATGCCAAAAGTGCGGGGTTGAGTTCACGAGAAGATATCACTTGAAACGACATCAACAATACTCCAACTGCGACCCATCCAAGCAGAAGCCACCAAACAAATGCAATGTTTGCGGAAAAGAATTTTTTCGTCTTGACAATTTAAGGTCTCACCTACGCCAACATATCGGCGAGCAGCCGAAAACACGTGATTACAGTTGTCCTTACTGTGCCAAAAGTTTTATGGGCACGACGACTTTGAACGTTCATATCCGAACTCATACAGGTGAAAAGCCTTTCACTTGCGATGTCTGTTGCAAGGGGTTTCCATCGAATGGGGCGCTAAGGAAGCATCGCCGCTCACACACCGGCGAGAAACCTTTCCAATGTTCTCTGGTAGGCAGATGTGCTGACTTTTGTTTTGGCTCTGCTCTGAAATTTAATCGTAATTAATAATTGCAGTGTTTAAGAGCATTCGCCGCGAAAGAAGTTTTAAATCGCCATATGAAAACACATACAGGCGTTCGTCCGTACGTTTGCACCGAATGTGGAAAAGGATTCATTCAAGCTACGCAACTAAAAGCACATATGTTCCACCATACTGGAGAGAACGGCTTTAAATGTGGGAAATGTGACGTTCAGTGCAACAGGAAAAAGAAGTAAGTGCTGACCAAATTATTAATAGAAACATTTGAGCTTCGAAAGCAAGGCCATGCCTAACTATACAATCAAGACTTGCAATACAAAGGAAGGTAGGAATAATAACAACAAAGCAGTTTCGTGCAAGCTTCCCAACCGGATAGAACAGATCTTATTTGAAAATTAATAACAATATGGAG
The DNA here is from genome assembly GCA_954870665.1 of Stratiomys singularior. NCBI lineage: Eukaryota > Metazoa > Arthropoda > Insecta > Diptera > Stratiomyidae > Stratiomys > Stratiomys singularior. The sequence continues at coordinate 1,041,200 of OX940881.1, read as the reverse complement.
ATTTGCTGTGAACTAGTTGCACAAATCATCTAACAGCGAACGCAAAATTTGAGAGTGATCGATTTCCGGCGCATTTAATGTCTTTCTCCAGGAGCCATTCGTCTGTAAGGACGAAAAGCCATCCGCACAGCTTAGAAATTTATTTGCTTACAAATTTTAAATTTCTGTAAGTTTGCATCCTCAGAAAAGAAATTAAAGAACCCGGAAGGTGCTTTTGAACTTTTGAATATGGAACTTATGCAACCAACTTAATTTGCCTCTGATTAATCTCTTCAGGATATTCAATAATAATTTAAATGTTTTCAGCCTTAATGAACATATAGAAGACTTTCATTGCACGGATGAAAACGTTTTCGATTGCAAGGTGTGTCAACTTGGTTACAACGAAAAATCCGAACTTGTGTCACACATGAAGGATGTCCATAAAAAAAGTAAAATATTGGTAATAAAATATATGTTATGCATTCAAGTACTTATTTCGTAGAACTTTGTAAATGTCGTGCGTGCGGCAAAAAGTTTTTGGATCTGAAGACTCATACGGAATGCACGCAAGAAAATTTATACAAACAAAGAGAAAACATTGTCAACCCAAACACATGGCCATTGTAAGTAAGGTGTTTTGACATACGTACGCAAACTCAATAAAGAAGATGAAGAGAATTTTTGATTTGCTTCAATTCAAACTTGTGCTACAAGAAACTAATTTTCTCCCACAAGGAAGGACATATCAATCATAGACGATCAGCAAGACTCGCAATCATCACATGAGGCGGAAAGGCCGCGAAGACTGAAAATTCTCACGTCGAAACGGAAAACGAAGAACACTCAAACTGGACCAGTAGTGGAGGTGATCGCCCAAAAAATCTCCCTTTCGAATGCAAGAGTTACCCGAGCAACTAGGGCTGCAACTAACCGAAGGCTTGCAGAAGAAACCAGCATTAGAGACAAACAACAGGAAGACAACCGAAAGGTAAAAGAAGAAGTTGAAGAAGGAGAAGGGGAATTAAAAGAAAAGACTATCAAAATCGAGAATGCTGTCAGATTGGATGATCGGGATGAAGTTGAAGGTGGTCGCTTGGATGACGAAAAGCTGAAAGAATGTGTTGGGCAACTATTAAATCTGCTTCTCGATTCGGAACTTCTTACTGGATTTGGATGGCCGAAAGCACCGATTGAGCATGTAAATGCGCTAAATAATTTATCTTTGTCGTTTCATCACGGCTTTGAACCTGTTCGGTTTTCGTTTCAGGTTTTAAGTTCCGTGATTAAGCAGTGTGGACACGAGCCTGCAGACAGTGCGAATTTCTCCGATTATTCTACCAAAATTCGAGAGAACGTCAAACTCTTATTTACGGTAGTGGTCGAGAACGATTCATTCAAGGAGCTGCTAAACAACTATACGATTGATGAAGTGGTTCTACACATTCTGAAAATGACGAGCTCGTAGCTAATACATCTACAATTTTCGTTAGCTTGGTAATATTTGAAATTTTGATAAATTCAGAGCATGAAATAAAATGAATACCTCCAATCTATGTTTGATTTCAATAATTGGCCTAATGGCTTCTAAATTTTAGGGATTGCATCAAGATTGTTTTCTCTTTAGGATTATTTTCATGTATTTATTCGACGCCGCTGATTCCATGTTGTTGAAAAAGTTGCATATTCAGTTTCTGCATGAGAGAGGTGAATCACAGATAAAGTTCCATAATTGTAAAAAATTCACGCTAATCTACGCAATGTGCTGTTCACCTATTTTCCTCTACGAGATCACATCAATAGGCCTTAAAACGCCCACCACTGAGCGTGAGCCTCATAGGTTTCTAAAGTAGCTCAAAACAAAGGAAGTAAGCATCCGCAGACCTTGCTGTCAAGTTGTCAGTAGAAACTGAGCGACTGATCCTCCAGCACCCTCAAAACTGAGACAAATTCAACGCGTAGCACGACTACCTCAGTGGACTGCAAGAATCTCATGAGCTTTTCAGTAAAACGAATTTCTTGCTACTCGCACCAACTTCAGATTGTCCCGTTTCAGATCTTTTCACCTTTTACTTTTGATGCTTTTTTAAAGTTCGAAGCTCGCTGTATTTATATAAAAACAACAAGGAATTGTCTATTACAAAATATCAAAGTCCAACGGCATCGGCATCCTGAAATTGAACAAGCAAATAATATCGAAGTGCAAAGTAATAAATTTGCATTTGGAATGTACAAATTGTTTTTTTATTTCATGTTTAATCAACCCCTGACAATCTTACACGATTTGTTGTTGGTTTAAATAATGTATTACTTGTTAGTATATCTTTACTTTTGTTTTCAATTTCAACTATATATTTCTGCTCTTAGCTCTTCTGCTCAGTTATAATGAACTACTGTTACATAATTTCAATTGATATAATATGAAGGTGCTATTGTGTTTTCCCTAGATGTTTCATTTATTGGTAAATTAATTTGTTCTTCGTCATTAGGGCCACGCCTTTTTCCAACGTCAATGACGCACTTTAGTCTGTCGAGATTTGCGTAGTAAATTAACATCTTTTGAAAGTTGAAACTGCCACTCAAACAAGGTGCTTTGAAGCACGCGAAAATGATTTCATTGTTGCCTTTTTTTCAGTCGTCGAACGAGTTCGAGATGAATGAAAGTAATGTTTGCGTAATAGTACGAAGAAGAATTTGAATATTTCGAATATTGGCGTTTCAGATAGTGTAGTAGGCGTTGACTGCAAAACAATTTGGTTTAAACATCCATTCAAATTTCTAACGTTCATATTTGTTAAAATATATGTACATTTACATTAACAATTTAAATGCCTCTGATTTCCTTTGCTTTCAATTCTATTTTAGTTTTACAATAAGATTTCAGTTAGCGATAAAGATAATTACACAATCAGATTTCATATTATACTTTCAAAGCATTCAAGAGCTATACATTTTACATGATATGAAAAAAGGCGACTCGTAGGATAAAGAACAAACTTAAGGTGTAACTGATCGGTGGAAAAAAAAGTCGTGCTCGATGGAAATACAATTAGTCGTTCATAAACAAAACATACAAATCAACAGAGATCTTAACTGCTTTCTAAGATGTCTGCGGATTGAAAACCATTTAAAAATCAACGGGAAATCAAAGCAATTTTTCGAACAAACCAAAGTTTTTTTCCGATTTTTTGTTGAAATAATTTCACTGCTTATTTTTTCTTTCTGTAACTTCTAAAGTTTCTGTACATACAATCTTGAATTAAGTTATATTTAATTATATATATAGTTTTCTCTTATTGCCTAAAGTATTCTATGTAGTTCATTAAATTTAATTACAATAATATGACAAAATTAACAAAGAGGATAGATGCAGTCACGGCGAGAACGAATCAATGAATTGAATTTCGTCGTATGCCATTATAATCAAAACGACGCGAGCGAATTAAAATGTCAACAATAATACTTGCGAACAGAGAATTCTTTGGAGTTCTATGATCTACTTCGATCTTGGTCGTGCGCAATCGTGCAAAGTCAAACTTAAATGAAACGGAAAACAGCAGTCAAACTCGCCAACCGAATTCCGTCACATTATAAGAAATTATAGGTGGAAAATTTAGTGTAGACTAGAAATCTCCAATCAATCATGCTATTATAATGGCCGAACGTAATACTAAAATTGTGCTACTTCGATAACAACTTTTTCCCTACATATTTGCTTTTCCTTCATACGAAACATGGCCTGATGTTCCAGGCAACGAGTACAAATCGTTACTTTCCACTAATTTGCCTCGGTATCGGTGGCCAGCCCCATCAAATTCTAGCACGTTTGCATTGATCGAGCAGCTTATGTACTTGCGTATGACTTTATTGTGTTCAGATGAAAGCAGACAAGGAAATGGAAACAAAAATAAGTAACAATTTAAAAACAAAAAGGATCATCGGTTCGCACGATGTTTCAGGAAAACTCAATCCAGTCCTGTGGATCATTTTGGGAGGGGCAAAGAGTAGATTACGGTGAAAACTTCATCTCCATGCTGCAGCATCTCAGCATTTCAACAAAATTCTGTCGGAACCACCACTTGCTGACTCCCCAGCCGCGAATGTCTGCCATGACAAATAAACAAACGAAAGATGAAGAGTTGGAATAGTTAAAAGCCTACTTTATGCGTACATGAATAAGTTGCAACCTATCACAAATATAACAAAAATAAACGAAACATAAAAGAGCACTTGGACATTTTCATGTCTTACAAAACTATCGGAAGCTTAGATAATGCAGTCGTCCCGCTTAAGACAACGGCGATAACATGTTCGACGATCACAACTAATCATCAATTCGGTTGGTATAGTTCGCTTTAATTTGGCTGTTAGTCTCTCAGCCACATTACGACACGTTATCACCGCCACTAACTCTCCGAAAAGGCTATAAAGTACGTAACATGGCCAAATATCAGTACATGATTTTATGTGTTTGTGCATTATTTTATAGGGAACGAGAAAGTATCGACCGAACTGAAACCCATTTTATCTGACTACGTCGCCGCGCTTAGAATTTCTTTTGAAAGCTGTTTGATTTTTAAATTTTTTCATTAAATCGTGTTTGCTTTTCTCTTGTTCCTTTCACTCTAATAGTTACCTACAATCTGATTTAGTTCTCTTTGATATTCAATTAATCACAATTTCACATTTGAACGGGAAAATAAAATACAATAAATTCCATGCGACAATATGTCGATTAACCGTACTTTAATTACACAAAATCCAAAAAAAAAACAACAAAAAACAAGTAAAATTGTGACTAATTAAAAAAAAATCCACTGTCAAAATCAACGAACTGAGCCAGGACTTGACTACAAAACCATTACTAATATCTGGCTTCGTTTTTCGATATTGCAATAGAGAGGTATTTTGCATTTAGTTTAGTTGCTTGAAAAAGGTGAAACAAATTAATATTTTTTCCCGAAAATAATGCAGTCTATATTTTTCATTCATCTTATCGGCATCTGGTGGTGGTGGTAGAGTGTGGTGGATTACTTTTTTGCTTCTTTTAAATGTATATATTGTTTGTTTTCAATTTGTGTTGTATTTTAGAGATGATAACGATGATTGATTTTTCTTATGAGCTCTGTATACACTTTTCTTATTTTTCTGGTATGGTATTTTTTTATTTAAATGTATTTGCAATGCGCTAATGACTCTCTCTCCCACTTTGGCTGCTTATTTTGTGTACAGGTAAATGGCGACGATAAGCCCATACAGACCCAATACTTCAGCGAAAATGAGAATCAAAATCATGCCGACGAAGAGGCGTGGCTGTTGTGCTGTGCCTCTGACACCAGCATCACCTACAATACCAATTGCAAAACCAGCCGCTAAACCTGAAAAGCCGACCGCCAGACCGGCTCCCAAATGGATGAAACCCCTGCAAACGAACAGACAATTTTCAATAGTAAATTCAGTAAAACTATGTCACTTTCACAGGAAGATCCAAACTTTGATACTTACTTGTACAGCGAATAATTTGGTGGTTCTTTTACAGCACCAGCAATAAGGACGGCAATGACCAGACCGTAAATAGCAATAATACCCGCCATGACAACAGGAATAATGGATTTCATAATCAATTCGGGCCTCATCACTGACATAGCAGCAATACCCGTTCCCGATTTAGCTGTTCCATAGGCGGCTCCAAGCGCTTAAATTGAAAACAAAATGTCTGTGGTTACAACTTGCCACATTTAACTGTTTTAAAAACATGTTTAAAAACACAAAAATATTATATCATTTAATAAAAGCATCGTCAATCTGTTTTTCTGTCATATTTTACATTTTCTTTTGATGCAACGTCTCTTGAATTCATTCATTCTATTTGCTTTGCAGATTTTTGCACATTAAAAAGAAAGCAAGAAAATAATTTCACGAACTGACGAAGCACAATCCATCTTTTACGTTAATTTACAAAATGCCACTAGACAACTATAATTTAAAGCCATTGATCAGGTTTTTGTTTCTGGCGATTTGTGCCTTACATAAGCTCACTAGGTCCAAAGTAATATCTTCTACTCAATGGTGAGTCTGCGTATTTCTTGTAGCGAATATTTCTTTGTTCAGATCGAATGCACCACTGATCTTGGAAACTTTAGGATTTGACTCAGAGTGTACTTAGAGTCCTCGTTCAGATCACCGGAGCTCGGTATTCGGAACGCCGTCCATCTCTTCTGAGTGAGAGTTGGACAACTACATAAAAGGAGTTGTATCATTTGTGTGCCTTTCGGTATAGTTCCTACATTTACACAAAAAGTCAACCCACAGACAGAATATTAACAGCAAATTCTCCTTAATTAACATTAGGATAGTAACTTATCATAGGTAGCTCTCTTGGCAGATATGCATTTTTATGGAAACATGGTGACGCATCATCCCACACGGAACGGTCAATCTGGAACAAAGCCATGGGGCTAGCAATGCACAACGACCACTTTAACACGCGAAATGACAAAAAATATATGAAATATCTTAGGGAGGCAAAAAAAACACTTGCAATATCGGCACGTGGTAAGGCGTCCACGATGGTGAAGCACTTTAATTACCATCCTAGGGTTAATATTATGTATAATAATGATCTTTTGGAACATTTAATACGAACAGCATACTCCTTACAACGATATTTATTGGTAAATGACGAGCAACGACACTCGTACATAATAAATATTCCATATTTCTGGCAACAGCTAGAAAAACATTCAAATTAAGTATGTGGGCAGAACAGCTTGGCTACAAAAGCAAAAAAGCAATTTAGTACAAATCTACTAAATCCATAGATGTCAACTACTAATGTGGATTATGAATTCTGTGCCAAATCAACTCCGTCTTGCTACCCAATTGTAATCAAATCATTGGAACTATTTGCTTGCTACTGATAAGTCTGAAGGTAACAACTACAAATGAAATCCTATCGGACAACTCACTCGGACTACAGCTACCAAATAGTCATCTAGAGTATAGATAATGATTTAAAATGTGCTACATGTAAAATTAATGGCACACATCAAACGAGAAGAATCAATGAAACATAGCTTTGAACTCGTTTCACATGGACATCATTTCAAATCATTCTCCGTCCTATCACGAAGATAATCTTATCAAGCAAAACACGAATGTTCCCATTTGTAAAGGCTAATCATAATAATTATTTCTTTTCGATCTGAACCAGGTGAATGCAGGCAGAGGTGTTTTACTCGCAAAACACCCGAATTGATTTTATGTTTTTTAATTGGAATCAACTTGCAAGTAAGACTTGCATAAATGATTCTCCAAATTTAGTGATACATGAAATCCTTTTTTTTTAGAATTAAACAAATCATTGTTTAAATTGCATGGACCCGTTATGCTTTCTAGCAGATCGAGCTGTACTTCGTCTTATCAGAATGCAGATAAACTTCATTACTCAAGTATTTGCGTCACATTAAAAGCATAGGCAAAGGATAAGTTGTCGTATCACGATAGGTTTTGCCGGAAGTTGGTTTAAATTTTTCATTTTACGTACAGAATGGGGGAACGTACTAATTTATACCCATTCGTATCCATCAGAAATTTTAAACCACGAGTCGAAAGTAATTACTCAACGTATTTGAAAATATCAATGGATGTCTGAGAAAATGTCTGGTGACGGAAAACTTTCCAAAATAATTCGTATCACGTGCTTCATCATGAATCTGTTGATTTCGAGTCCAGCTAAAAATTCATTTGAAAGTATTTGAAATGACAACTTCAAACAATGGAAATTTTCCCGAAATGATGAAAACAGGCAGTAGTCATTTGAGGCTTAACTAAATCGAATAAATCAGGACTTCAAGCAAAATTCCGTTTAATTTATGTGTAGCTTTGGTTATGCAAACAATCAATAGATAAAAAGCCAAAGAACAAACCATTTGCCGAGTAACTTGCATCTTGTGTCATATTTTATAAAATTGCTTGCAAAAAATTTTTATGCCAATTTTGGCTCTAAGTCTAAATCTTTGGCTCTCTTTTGGCTGAACTATCAATTATTTACTATAATTATAACGACTAATAGCAGCCTCCATATCAGTTGTCTTACATAATATCAATCTTTTTATCTATCTAGTTCTCTTGCTCGGTGTTTGATAACTACCTCCTCTTATCCACTCACAATTCTACAGCGCGGAGAAAATCCTGCGCGAAAGATTGAGTTCAAGAAAATAGACAACAGACTCGTCTTATCGTTTTTACTTTTCCAGCGTTGCATGAGTAATTATTCACCGAACTGTTCACATAGCGCTGCAAAAACAAGAATGCAAATAGCTACCATTATAGCAACTTGACCCTGTAAATGAACGTACAATGGGCAAATAGCAACATTTGCAGTTCGTGCTTTTACACCTTCTCAGATGACGGTTACTAACTGGAGAGCGCCAGTGTGTAAAATTTCCATTAGGCCAAACAGGTTTTGTAATCAAATGAATCATATGATCGCAAACCACGAGCGGAGTATTGCTCTTTCGAGATTTCAATTTTTTTCTATAGGGGCGACGACGCTTTCCGAGGTGTAACAAGACAAAAATACACTCGTGGTTAGTGTATCGCGACAATGTGCACTGCTGTGAAAGCTATGAAATGTTTTCAATGCCACTACGAGCAAGCCGATGTCTGGCATTTTAGAGGATTGACTTTATCATCGTTCCCAGTACCTTGAACAAATTGACTTGAAAATCCCCGTCGTAGCGCTTTCCTAGGAAGCCGCACAGACTTGAGAATCATGCAGAAATCAAATTAAAAATTCTCTTAAATACAGAATAGCGAGATGACTTTGCGCTTCCAGCTCTGTGTTCAATTATGATTTATTGAATTGAAGCATGCGAATATTCATTAGCGCCCTGCCAATAAAATACCAACCAGCAAATATACCTCAGAGTGGCAGCGATACTAACATTTGTCGTGTAATTTTTCGTGCACGGTACGATCACAAATGGATTACAGTTTAAATAACACGTCCGACTGCCAAACTCAACAATGCTAAGCAAATAAGTCTTGATCATCGCTAGCCATATCGGAATTGTGATAATTACGCACGTTCGCCTTCAAGGGTAATTCACAAGCGACAATCATATGATCGTCCTCGAGTCTTGTGATGCTTCCACCACGACAAATTTTCAGTTTTTTACACAGTCGGTGTGAAGCTAGATATTCAACGGGCCGGCAATAATCGGCGCCACGACCGCAATACCGTTTGCAGAGCAGAATCAAGAGAGTCAATTGAAGTTTCTTATCAGTGATAAGTATCATCTGCCTACCCAACCCTGCCGTTCCGCGAGCACTCATGACACCTGTCACCTGATGGGCTCCAAAGCCATGTGACTCGCACGATTACGTATTCGGTATGCAATCTCCGACACATTACTTATGCTTATTTGTTTAAAATGAAGGCGGTCATCTTTCATCATTTGCCACAATTCATGGTCGGAATTCAATGGAAACATGCAACCCGCACCAAGCGACTTACATCTACCAGTTTTACCATCGTTACTTAGCCCCTTTCAGCAGTTAGGCTGTCACGTGATGCTGATTTTGATCCGGTTGCGCTCGCAAAATTTACGTCGGTAGGCATTGAGACGGCGGAATACTTGTCTGGCGCGGTCCACTGCGAAACATAAAAACCGAGAATGGCAATTGCATGACGATGCGGTGACAATGACTTTGATAAAGCGAGAAGAAATTGACCTAATTGGGCGTATTCAGTCGTCATGATGACGACAGACGTCTGCAAGTGAAAGCCCGAGCCATCTTTCTCCGAGCAGCTTTTGCTTGCCTTTGACAGTTGTTGCAGATATATTTATTGGCAGATGGCGAACAATTAAGGGGATTGCTGCTGTAAGGGAAACACATTCATCATATGTGGCCACATACGCGATGCTGTTGCTCGGACCGTTGCACTCTCGGTCGCGCTTGGCCATCATCCATATGCATTGCGATTCCGATGCTTATAGGAATACTTTTCCCAACTTGTGGCCTTCGGGCTGCGCGATCAACCGCGCAGTTACCTTCCTAGGTGGTTTCCCTCAGAGACCACTCTGACAGCGAATCTGTAGACAAGTGACACATCACTTGATGATTGCCGATGCGGAGAAGCTGCAATTCGATCGTAACTCAATTCGCCACTTCCGCTAATTTCGCCCATAACTGACCACACACTTCTCGCAGGACATCGATTCGCTGGACCTGTTCCAATTCTCCATCAAATCCCTTAGTCCTTGGGCCTCAAAATCGATAATTTTGATGAAGGAAACGACTACGACCACGGGGGTTCTCCGGGCGAGTTGAGTGCCAGTCATAGGACCATACATTCACACTTTCTCACACACTGCATAGAAAGCTGCTCGTCCCACCACCCTCCGACCCCTTTCCTAAAAGTTTGACATCAAATTACACACTACGCACACTATTGTCGTCTTGGGACTGGCTTTTTCCCACTAACTATTTCTCAATAGTTATTTCAACGACCGATTCCTTTTTCCTACCACTTCCGCCAAGGACTTTCGTCCTTCAACGGAAGTGCTTCATGTTTTCTCCCACAAATAAAATGCATACGCCACGAAAAATTCTCATGTCGAGATCTGCGCTTACCACTGAAAATGATGGCGGATGCGGCTCCCATAACGCCGAAGAATGGTGAGTAAATTGGGCTGTTTGCGTCTGCCATTTTACTGAAGTTCGGATTTGTTTAGCTGATTGCGGAAACGAAAGAAGTACTTTTTCTTCGACTGCGGTTGCTATTTACAGGTTATCTGCAAATTCTCAGGCTGGACTTTCGACTTTATCCACACACTCACTGCACTAAACTGAGCAATCCCTCTGTCAAAAATGGCCTAGCTCGACTCGTTCACTTCACACACTGGGTCATATGACATGCTACTAAGCGATCCCGCTTATAAGCGACTTTCCCATTGGCCAAGTGCTTTTGTAATCTGCCAAATTCCACCAATCATACATTCGCTTCTATTTCACGAGAATGACGTTTAGACGAGAGAGTGCAAATTCACAATCCATTGTGAACAAATCTACTGCTCGAGTCAAATGTATCCAACTCAATTTAGCAGTGTGAAATTAAAGTTACCTTGCAATTTTTTCACATAACCAAGTTGAATGTGTAACGGAAACTCGTTCAGAGATTCAAATTCAAATCACTGATGCAACAAAACTGTCCAGATTTTTGTTTATTTCGCCATCATCTTTTTATAATAGAAAATATTTTCATGTAACAAATACCCAACATCAAAACGGTCGGCGGAGTTATAATTTCTTGAATAAAGCAAGCGACTCTATTATTAAAATTTAATAAAACACAACTGATGATTTCTACCTGACTAATTTCTAACTCATCTTAAAACCAAACTTTGAATACTAAGCAGTTTTTCTTTGAAATAGTTTGCAACTATTGCCTTATGTTCGATATTTTTCGCAATATTGTGCTTTCGTTGTCACTCTTTCTCCTGGTTTCACCATTTCTGCTGGCTTCCTTGCATTTTATTGATTGACAATGTTTCCGCATTTCCTGTCGAACCGTGTCCGCAGACACTAATTTGCCATTGTTCGATAACCTTAATCTAATAGAAGTTGCCGTCTGCGGCCTGAATTTCTCATTTTTATTGTTCTAATTCCATCCAATTTTTTTGAATGCCTTTTCACTGTGTCCAGAACATCGTTTTTCTGTTGGATATTCTCTTAATCAAAGATCAAAAAGCCGTCCCCTGGTGAGGGCCGCTGGAAACGATGAACTCTATCTTAATCACAGGATACTGACACGTGATGTGTTAAAATGCATCGGCATTACTTGCAAACCTTGAACTCCTCAAAGAAGCAACCTTTAGCTGGTCGATCAACCCCAAAACACAAATAATATATTTTTGCCATTTTTTAATTAAAACTATAATTATATATTTTCCATCACATTCATAACAAATGTACACACTTCAACAATCGACAATTATTTGAGAAAGTCTTATAAATATTTTTTGACAATCAGTGTTTTTCCAACGCCTTTTCTAACAAATCATTTATGGTTGTGAGTAAAGTTCTTGGATCGTCTGCTAAACCTGCGCCTACCATTGCATTAGCAAAGAGTTGCTTCGTCAGCAGTTCACCTAGTTCCGGATCATTAGTCTTCAGCTTGTAGAGCTTTTTAATCAGCGGATGCCTGTAAATCAGTTGAGATAGTGAACAAAAAAATCGTAACGATGTGACAAGATGAACATATAATTGTGATCACTTTCTTGTCCTTACTTGGGATTTATTTCTAGCTGTGGTTGCAATAGGGCAAAACGGTTTTCTTCCGATACTTGGTGGCTTTGGGTTCGAATAAAGTGCCGCGCTGCAGCCATTTCTTCCACTGTAATCACGCAAGGATGTGAATCTAGTCGCGTTGTAACCTATAATTATTCACTTAGGTAAGCCTGAAATCTCATTGCTCTCTTTCGTATTGTACTAGGTTCAATGTTTTCAATTTAACTGACATAGCATACACTAGCAACTTACCTTCACGTTGGCTGCTTTTCCGGAAAGTTTTTCCTTTATCCACGGAATCATTTCATCTACTTGGGTTTGAAGCAAACTATCCGCTCCCAAATCATTCACCTCTTCCCCACTCTCGTCTCTTCGCATTTCTTTCTCTACCGAAATCAAATTTTTACCCAAAAACGTTCCCAATTGCATCAACACCAATTCATCATAGTTTTCGTAGCAGAACAACACCTCGACATTTTTCTTCTTTAAACTCTCGTAATATGGCGATGATTCAGCCAAGGTTCGATTGGGTGCTGCCAAATAGTAGATTTCTTTCTGTCCTTCGCCAACTTTATTGCAATATTCCGGCAACGATATCATTTGACTTCCACTGCAACTCGATGAGTCAAAGAGCAATAATTTGGCTATTTCTTCCTTTTCACGATGCTCTTGGCTAGTGATGATTCCTTCTTTCAAAAAAATTCCATAGTCCTTGTAAAATTTCAAGAACTCGGCGGGCACTTTCGTTGCACGTTCTTGGAGAAAGCGTAGTACACGATTCGTGAGCACATTACGCAACTTTCTGAAGTAGTTATGTATAAAGTGTAGCGTAAACAAGTTATCTATAAAGGGACTTGAAATCTTTAAACCAAGACTTACGCTATCAGGGCACTGTTTTGCAGCAATTCCCGACTCAAGTTTAATGGAATATCCTCTGAATCGACAACGCCTGAGACAGATCACAATATTCAATCAGAGTATCAACACATTTTCAGTTAGATTACCTTTTACAAATCGAAGCCATTTCGGAAGTAGGTTTGAAGTTTTTGATTGAATCAGAATTTTTCTAGTATACAAAGCTATACCGACATCTGTGTCGCGAGACAGTTCAAACAGTCCGGGCTTGCCTTCCGGGAAATACAACAAAGCGCTTATACTAAGTGGAACATCAGTCTAGTGAGAAGATGTTAGTAGTTTCACAATGATATGTACTAGTCAGATTTCTCTCTTACCTTATAATGCAAAACAAAACGAGGCGTGTCAAAGGAGTTTCCGATAAATCGATAAAATTCAGTATGTTGTTCGGGCGTCACTGTTTTAGGCTCCATAAGCCAAACTGGTTTTATTTCATTCGCTCGTTGTCCGTTTAAAAATATCGGACTACCAACAAAGTTGCTATACTTCTTGATGACGTCTGCGAAACGATTGTATCAAGTGAATCGTAGCAAGAACTATCAGGAGGAAGACCAATTCTGTCGCTAGTTCGTAACATCGACTACTTACTTCGTATTCTATCTTCATCGGCGTATTCGCGACATTCTGGCTTAAGATGAATTACTATTTTAGTACCGAGTGATACTCCTTCAGCCTCTTGTATTTCGAAATTCCCAGAACCATCACTAGTCCATTTCAAGCCGGGCGAATTTTTCTTCGATGATTTTGTGAACACCTCGACCTTGTTTGCTACCATGAAAGCCGAATAGAAGCCAACACCAAACTGCCCTATAATATTTGATGAATTTTCCACAGTTGCACCCTTCTCTTTGATTTCCTCTAGAAATTTCTTCGAGCCTGAGCGTGCTATGGTTCCAAGATTGCTAATTAACTCCTCTTCTGTCATCCCGATGCCGGTGTCCTGCGATTGGATCAAATTCAAATCACCAATTCTATTCAATTCAAATACTATCACTATCATAGAACCTTTCCACGGTAGCCGGTAGTCTAAATGCATAATACACCCGACTTACCTGTAATGTTAGAATCATTCTTTGTTTATCTGTTCCGATATGAATTTCAAGAGGCCGATCTGTGCTTTCATATTCGTCGGCCCCTCCTGTCGTTAGCACCGAGTATCTGAACTTTTCCAAAGCATCGCTAGCATTCGAAATCAATTCCCGCACGAACACTTCATTCTCTGAATACAGCGATCGTGCCACAATATCGAGTAACATGCGCGTTTCAGCTTGAAATTCGTATTTGGCCGCGTCGCCAACTGCCTTTTCCGAATCTTGAATTATAGAATGCGTCTTGGCTTCAGTATCAGCATTGCTGTAAGGTCTTACGAAACAGATTGCTGGAAAACATAAAAAATTGCATGTGAATCAAGGCCGGGCTAACCTAAAACTCTCCAATTTACCTGCCACATTTTTTCCCAAAGCATTGCATAAAAACGGTCCACGACCATTAGCAGCGATGTGTAGGACGCGTTTCCGTAACGTTGATGATCGACTTATAATTTGAAATATCCTGCTAACTGCAGACATTCTCCCGCTTCAATTAGTCAACACAACACACAAGCGAACAACCAAATCAAAGTAAATTCAACTCTTATCAGAACTGTCACACTTGAGTGAAAACGTCAGTTTCAGTGTCAGTTAATTTTGCGTGTTGCGCTAAACTTTTGTAATGAAAGTTAACAAAACAAAAATACACCAGAACGGCTGAGATATTTTATTGAATTCAAACTACATACATTCGGAAGAAATTAGCACATATCTTGCAAATTTATTTCTTGTATCATGCTTATAAATAGTGGTGTCAGTATTGAAGATCTGTTAGAAACACAACATTTGAATGAAAAACATAAATTTTGAGTATTTATTGGACAAAGCACTATCGACGCAATTAATCAGCTTGATAATGTGCCCGCGATAACACTTGCGGGAGTATACCATTGAAGTACTTCATTTAGCTAACTCATGTTTGATAAATAGAGAGTGGAAGAACAGAAAATACGAGAAAACATTAATGCCATTACTATAACTCTCGCATTGCCTTGCCTAACGAATAATAATTCAAGCGAATGACACCAGTCGAGCATGTGGTGAAGAAGAGGAAAGCACAGAACATTTTCTCCTAGTTTTTCCAAGCCAGACCAACAAAGTCCTCCTTTGGCTAAGGCGAACTAACGTAACACCTCTGCAGCACGGGCGACGACAGAGCTGGGGGTGTCCTTGGCTTCTGCGCTTAGTACTTTGGGGTGCTACTAGCCTTTTTTATAACAAATAATAGACCCGAGGGTAAAAAATTATATCCTATCGCCAACCAATTTCGTTTTCAAATCACATCACGAGTCACACATCGTGGGATTGACAATGTGTCCAAAATGCGTTAGCCTTTGATTAGCGGTGGACTGGTATCAAGCCGATGAAGATCCCAATCAGCTCAATTTTGAGGCAGACTGTACAAGTTAGTAAATGCCGTTAGCGTTCGCAGGACAACCGTTCGTAAGCATTTAACAATAATTGAATATGTCGACCTTTGAAAATATTGGGTTGCACATTTAATGAAGAAGACCATCTGCATGAATCGGGTCGCTACATACAGTTTGTGATAAACAAAAATGTTCTTTATGAGACTTTTCACTTGAAAGGAAATTTTATATTACATGCATCGAAAAGGTACTTTCTCATCTGGAAGATTAATTGCAGGAAGAAACTATGGAACATCCTCATGTAGTCCACCTACCACAGGAGTGCTATCATAAAATAATATAATTAATACATAGAATGGCTGCATATATGTTTGATATGAATGTATGTATTAGTACTGTGTTAAGTTAGTCCTTTAGCTCAAGGAATATATAATTTAATTAATCGCAAATGGATATAATGATCCATATGTGTAAGAAAACCGTTACTAATCTAGCTATTGTTTTGTGATGGTAATGTGGTGAATTGGAACACTTAAGGCATAACCTGAAATATTCGGGGTTTCTGCAACTCTGACCTTACAATTTATATACAAAAACAATCTACGTCAATTTTAATCCAAGAATTTCATCGATGTAATGGGTAAAAATTTGATTCATAGATTATAGGCAAAATTAGTCTATCGAATTAGTCCGAAAACATTAAAGTCCGCCAATAGTTTTCAATCCGAATAGAATGATTTTCTTGTGAAAATATGAATTTACCAATATTTTCATTTTTCAACATGTGCTTAGACCAATCAAGCT
This sequence comes from Stratiomys singularior, assembly GCA_954870665.1. Taxonomy (NCBI): domain Eukaryota; kingdom Metazoa; phylum Arthropoda; class Insecta; order Diptera; family Stratiomyidae; genus Stratiomys; species Stratiomys singularior. The sequence continues at coordinate 1,024,747 of OX940881.1, read as the reverse complement.
ACTTGAAATGCATAATCAAAGTTTAATCCTTTTAGCCTGTTTGAAGGGCTGCATTACTTGTTGACTAACGCCAAGATATCCCGTTTTGTCAAAACACGAAAATGACAGTTGTAATTGCCAGGATGTGTACTATTTGTTTCTGCTTTAAGACAAATACACTTTGAAACGGCTTTTTAGATACCGCCACGTTTTTTTCGTTCGTGACTCGTTTTTCGCTGAATGGCACTTATGGAAGATGATTATGACTGGACATCTAGTTTCCAAGATTTGCGTATGTGGGTATGATTTCAATTGTATCGTGTGTATACTTGAGTAAAAATTTAATCTTTTTATTTTTTCACTGAAACTTCCTGCTTAAAAGAATGGAGGACATTTTGCATTGCATTGGTCCACATGGGCATTGCTACAAACATCGTTAAAAGCCGTTGTTAGCCGATTTCCAAAAAACAATCGCAAGGCTAAAAGGATCAAGAATTTACAAGTATAAGAAAGATAACTGCCACAGTAGGCTTAGAAAATATCATTCTCAGAACGAATACAAGAGTCTTTGACCTCTTCCTCTTCGTCAAGGTTCGATCGTTCATCTCGAGCCTTAGTCTGCAGGATGTTCTTGCCTCCAACTCTAGCCTTGACTCTCTTTCGCAGATAACCAAAAGAGAATGACCTTTCAACTGGAAGTACAGCAAGGAAGTCGCTGTCAAATGCAAAAACAAAATGAATGCAATCATAAACCTTGACACTAAACGCTGAAAGAGAAGAGAAAAAATTCTAGTTTTGACAGAGAAGAACTTGTAAGAAGCAGTTATTAAGTACATTTTGAAATGAGTGAAACTAAAGAAAAAATGCAATATCTCACCATTCTCGTGGTGTAATGGCCTAGAATGGATTATTACTCCTACATAAAAAGAAGATTAGTAGATACATTGAGGATTTCCTATATTAAATGTAAAAGTTCTGAATACTTTTGAGAACTTGTCTTTAGTAAATAAACGAAAATAATTGAAAGGTCGATTAAATTGTATTGATTTTATTATTTTTATTCATGCCATGTGTTGAAATATGCCTCGTAATTGAACGTCATCTCTGATGACGAACATCGAATGCCTCTGCAATTGAACGTCATTTCTCATCTCTATCGACCATCAACCATTCTTTCCATTCATTACACATTCTTAATTGAATCTATCCGGTCGAGAGCTGGTGATGAAAGTCGAGTAAGATGTTTCGCAACTGGCTACAGTGGGATAACCATGCTGATATGTCATCATAATCATCTCGTACCCCAATGCTGAAGATCATGTAAGCCTAGTATAGAGATTGAAAAGAACGAAAACCTAAACGAAGTAATTTTTTGGGCTCCAACAAGCACAGGTTGTTGTAGTGCCAAGAAGTCTTTTTCTTAGCTGATCAACAACAAAAAAAGCAAGTCGACCAATAGATGCATTTTGTCCAGCAGTTCTATCACAGGATGCAAACGTATTCCACATCAGAATAAGATTATCATCAAATTTATCTTATTATTTTGGAATAGTGGCATAACAAGAGCTTCTGACGTTCAGCTCTACCTGATCCTTCGATGTGAATTGATAGACTTAGGAGCCACATGTATGCCTTCTATGCAATCCTATATTTAACGGAGAAAGAAACAAGTATCATATATGTATTCTGAGGTGTTAATATACCTCTAGCCATCAGGATGAATATTGAATATCGTTGTTATTTACTAAGTTGCTCCAGAAGTCAGAATTACATTTTGTAATGTGGAACGATGGTCTATACTGATTTAATTTGTTTGAAGGGTTTTCTGTTATTAGAGTATGTATATTTCTTTCGCTATAGAAATGTTATAACACATCACGTGACGATTTCCCGATTTCCGATTATGAGAAATAACTTATTTTGAAATTTTCCCACTGCCAAATGAAACCATTTGAGCGCAGCACTCAGGAACTATTAATCCAAAGCATAGTGCATGTGAGATGAAATGTTTAGGAAGCGAACACCGATACACCGGTGCAGCGGGTACAGTAAAATATTTAAATTCTATGAGAGAAATTAGGAGAAGGAACACAATTTGGCTTGATGATAATTGGTTTTTGCACTTTACTCCGTTATAACATGGAGTGCGGAGACAATAAGATTGTGGCGAACGAGGGGGTCGCAACATATTGCCGGACTGCACTACACACGGCGTTTTCCTTTTTGCGCACAAAAGTGTGCAAAAGTGTGCAACTCGGCTCTGAAGTTGATTGCATTGCAAAAAGGAGTTATCAGCAGGGAAACAAACATTACCATTGGTTAGTTACAGTTAATGGGTGCCTTATGGTAAATTGTGGACAAGTTGCATACTCAATAGAACTAAACTCAACAAACGTCAACATCCCAACACTCTTTATCCCTCTTCTTAACCTGTAAATCTAGAAAATCTAGAAGCCCCAACCGTAAAAGACGTATGAAATGAAGAAGCCTCAACCAATGATGTCGCATCCATATACCCACATATGGTTGACAAACAGAGTATCCAACATACTAATTGGTAGTTCCGCTCTCTATCATCGAACGATTAACGCCTAATTCTAACCCTATAATTGGACACAAGCAACATTCTCAGAACACTTTGTTTCTAGGAACACAGGCATATATGGAGAATGTTCCTTCTTTCTAGAAACACACGTATATATGTACGGATAAGGCACGAATGAATTAACAATTATCAAAGTGCATTGCTAGATTTTGGACTCTCAGTAAAGCTTTGGATCTTTTTTGCAAATTTTGAAATCTTCTTTGCTCTTAAAATTTCAATGATTCGAGTTCAGTTGAATTCGGTCCGTTTTGAGGACGAAGGAGTGTTTTATATTGACAACTGATTTCAGTTTATATTTTTTACTTTTAAATTGAGTCCTTTCCGGCACAGTTTTTATTTCTGGCTTTGGTTCGAAGAAAATTGTAGCTAGAACCTAAAATACCGCAGAAGTCGTGGAAAATATTTTAAAATGCTCCAGTAGGATGGTTCATCGCATCCGCCCTATGATTCCTTTGATCACCGACTACTCCGACAGATGCAGCTCGATGTGAACATTTTCATACGAACCAATTTAATTTGTACTTCCAACACATCTATAGCTATATATATAGACGCATTATCTGCTTGCAGACATTTGCAGTTGCATTGCATTTCAAATTTCAATCGTATCGGATTTCCCCTATTTCCTATATTCGACCACCAACATCTTATAATTTTAAGTTCATATTTTGGTAAGTGAACACTTATGGGAATGAATACTGTTTTCGTAAAGATAGAAAATTTAGGTTAAATGTTAATCATTTTCTGAAATTGCAATCGGATTCTATAATAGATTCGATTACGTGGTCAAACAAGATCAATTATGTTTTCCTTGACCGAGACAATATTAGTTTCCAAATTTTAATTCCAGTTATTTCAGTTATCAAATTTACCTATGCAAATACATTAACTAGGACATATGAGCTGGAGATTATAGGAGATTTTATTTTGGCATCGGAGAAATGCCAATTGGTTTGACGAAATGACTCCGTACGAATGTGTTGACTCGATCATAATTTTTTCTACTCTTAAACATCTAACATGCTCGCAAATAAGATGCTCCTTCCAAAACTAAATCAGCACCTGTCAACATCGCAGCTAGATATCCTTGGCTTTTGGAGGACGGCATAGATAAATCCAGTAAGTCAAAAAGCGCGTCGACAGAAATTATATTAATGGTATTTTGATTATATTTGTCTTTGCTTTTTGCAATAATCAATTTGGTCTAGCTAAAGCAGTCTTAATTCATAAAGGAAGAGGACAAGATCGTTTCCCCCCAAGTATTTGTTACGTTTCTTTTTACGAGTAAGTTTGTGAAAATTGAATTTTTTTCAAAATGTATTACAAATCCTTATCGATAAATGTTGAGGAATGATTTCATTGGATGTTGATGATTTCAGTGTGATTTTACCAGCAAATAAATGTAGTGCTGAACTCAGCCATAAATCAAAAACCTTTTTGTATTTAAGTTGCAAACATAAGCGGCAAATAAGACTTGCTTTCTTTTTCCGCCCAATGTATTAAAGGCTGTGAATTTATGAACGCGTGAAAATAGAAGCGTTATCAGCCAAATCAATATGTGAAATTGGAAAACCAAAAAGTATTTGATTTGTGAATACTGAGACTTGTATCACATTAATTCAGGTCGAACTTATTCTCAACACTGTATAGTATGAATATATTGGAATAGTATCCAAGAGCCATAATTTAAAAGTCTACTAGTACTTGCGAATATATTGTCCTTGATGATTGATGTTGGTTTATGCAACTTCATTGGGCATTTGGTGGGGCATTTGGATTGGTTTAAAGTATTGATTGAAAGGCTAATGATCTGGGAACAATGACCAACATCTTTGATTGTTTTTTTTTACATATTGGACTGACATCCTTCAGCTCCAACAATGTTCGTCCTATGGATGAAATTAACAAAACAAGTTTTTTCGTCTGAGTATGAAATGACAAATGGTGCATACATACAAGTTTACAGACATACTTACCCAATGTGAAACATACTTTTTCGCCTTAAATCATAAAGTAAGTATTGTAAGAATCATCACAAATGACGACAAGTTACAAAACTGAAAATCTGCAAATAATATTTATTACATGTTTGGGAACTAATATTACTAAAGTTCTATAAACTGAATATCGAAATCAAGACGGTTAACTTATTATTTCATAGTCATCTTTCATGTTCTGATCATTACAAACAAAAGACCATCGACACAAACCAGATGGCGGTAAAAAGGCCCATCCGCTTTTTACTTTATATGTAATTACTTTATTTTTATTTATTTTAAATCTTCTTTTCAACACAATGTCATAGTGGTCAAGTGAGATCAAATACAATATTTTTTATATTTATATATGATGACACTATGAATAAAATATTCGTTATAGAATTTATTAATTTAATAAAAATATAATATACAAATGAAATCGTTATAATGATATTATTATTTAAGGATCGTCTACAATCAAAATAATGGAATCATTGGTATAATATTGATTAACATTTCTCTCTTCACGTTTATTTTATGTTCGTTCATAAATCTTTCACCATCTTCTGATTGTTTCAACTTAAATTACATTTTTCGTCACGTGACTTTACAATGATAATATTATGCATAAATTGATATCGTATTTGTAGACGGCTAACAGAAAAAGTTCTCACCGTACACGAATACAAACGCTTTTCGTACTAAGTTCTAGAGGCGAGTTGATAAGTTACTTAGTGAGGTTGAGCTCTACAAATAAGGGGTTTCGAAGAAAGAAGTAGACAGCAAGAAATCACGAGAAGGAATAAGCAAATAGAACAATTAGAAGCGCTTGTCCCAATGAACGCGCCTCAAAACCGAAAATATGAAAAAGTTATGCTGATTCATGTCAAAGGCTAATTTTCCCAACGCTATTCATTATCACATGTACAAATATTTAATTAATTTATCGACTAACTTCGCGCGCAGACAGTGAATAATTGGGTTTGGCATAGAGAAATCCAAGACCATTGGTTTGATTTGTACATACGCGGTTCCACCACTGCGGAAAATTATTCCTTTCTATTTGATTTTGCATTTTACTACCCCTTTTTGTTGTGGATAAAAACCATTTTGGTTTTATAATATTTCATTGGAACCATAATATTTCATTGGAACGCAAAACATTTGAAGCATGTTATCCAAGCGGTTGGAATAGTTTATAATATTTTTATCTTTGAGGCAACACTTCACTGTACGCTGTACAAGCTATGTAAAAGCGTTTTAACATTTTTATTTGAGCATACAAATAAAACTTTTGAAAGTATTTATATAAAGAACGTGACACCGGTTTCCGGAAACCGAAAATTGCTGCTTCATTGCTTCAAATTTGTATGCAAGCTAGCTAATTTTATTCAAACAAAAATTCAAACAAAACTCAAGAGTTAAACTTAATCCAAACCATGGTAGACCAAAAAATTTAGCTATGTAGGTCGGAACAGTAAAGTTTTTAACCCCGCTGAGGGGCTGGGGATACGTTCGAGAAGGTTGTGAATAAACCCTTAACAAATTGTATTCTTAAACCGCGGTACTCTTCTCACGGTAAAAGTCACACCATATGAAATTTATTTTATTTGTGAATGGTATGTTTTTCTTTCATTTAATAGCTGATGAATTTGTTTTTAGGGTCTTGGCTTCTATTCAAGCTATGGACCCCCCCCCCCATGTATTCCCCTCGCCACACATTCTTGAAGATCGCTGAAGATTCTTCGTGGTTTTCCTCTCCAGTATTGCCACGCTGAGCATTCGTAACTTCGAGCCTTATCAGTAGATACACCGGTTAAATTTACTCCGCCACACCTCAAGTATCCTCTGACAGAAGATCTAAGACTAGTTTCCTATGAATGAAGAACGCACTAGCATTAAAACTTTCACGGTTGTAATATTTTACGAAGTTTACCGTAGCATTTTGAAAGCAGTTCGGCGCAATCACGACCACGAAGGAAACAGATTTAAACATATTTCAACGATACTGCCGTCAATTATGTCAGAGTGGTAGACATTTAAGAAGAAAAACAATGAAATCACCTCTATTTGGGTAGTGGCTGATGAAAAAATTCTCAAAAGCTAATTAGCTAAGTTGATTGTTTTATCCAATCGTAAATGGGGCTGCGGAATATCGCTTGGACTTTGAAGCGAATACTTAGAAATTCCATTGGTTCGATAGCTGTGTCAAAGAATATGGAAATAATGAAGCTTACGACAGGTATTCAACAGCACGTGTTAGTGAAGTCCAAAATATGTTCAATCATGCAATGCTTGAAAGGATTTTGGACTAAGATGAGTGCAATCACACATCGAAGACTTGTGCCAAATTATAGAGCTCTGAAATCGTATATTGACATTTCAATCCAATGTATGTAGGTATTTTGGGCATGGGAACCATAAACGTAATGTACACCATTCGTTTTCACAGTTTCAAGCTTCGATTTAATTTTCTTTACATTGATATTATTTTCAACCAACAATCAAACTATTTCGCTTTCCTGAACAACACAAAATTATCAATACGTCAGTCATATTTATGGCAGTGATCATTACTTATGAAGTTTCGTTTAACTTTCTACAAATTTATTTTTCATTTGAAATTCTGCAGATTTGTGGATTCGAATATGCACAGTTCTATATATACGAAGATGTTCTAGGTCAGTTGGTGTCACTTAAAAGAATTTATTTAGCGGTAATGTTAAGAACTTGAGGATATGCATACGCAATGCGTTCAAAATGACAATCACGGAACATGTTGTGTTTATTTGTATTTTTTCCTTTTCAACAATCGATGCAAGCAAAGATATGATTCAAAAATTAAGAGAGTAAACAGTATTAACTTGTTTACAAAATATTGTCATCATTCTTCGCATCAAAACTTAATGTTTTATATACTCATTCTACTCGGAAAAAATTGCGTTGCCACGCAAAAAGTTTATCAAGGACCACTGAGTCCATAAGGCCGGTGAGGCGAATGACAGTGAATTTACGAGCACGTTGAAACACTGAGTATGCAAAAATTGTTTAGTGTAAACTGACAATCAAAGTTTTTTAACCAGCAAGAGGCAACATCGCTGATTTACTTTTAAAAATAAGGCGGACCTTGCAAAGGTGTCGGTACAGCGAAGGAATTTCTCGCTGAGTACTCTGTCATTCGGGAACGAGAACTAGTTTATATCGAATCCACATAATCGAATCTTTACTACATTTACATTAATATTACCGTTATTATACTTAAAATTCATGTTACTCAACTATCATTCTATTGCTATTCAATGAAATTAGTATTTAGCATTTTCGCACTTCAACCGATTTACTGACTGACATTCGGCTGACGAAAGCAAAATTTTGATAACGAATTCATGCATTTTTATTAATATGCGATTGTATAAAAAATTGCTCTGATCTTTCGAAGCACTTGTAATGACTTAACTTGGATTGATTTTTCTGTGCGCGTGTGATATTTCCACATGATTTTTATTGTTTTAAGCGTTTTTAATATGGATTGCTATAAAATATTTACATTTTTGTTTTTGGTTGAACTCTAGGATGAATGTCATCAAAGATACTTTCTAGTCTAAAATTTGTTTATTAACATGTTTTCTTTAAACTTTTTTTGGTTCCTATGCATTGATCATTATATTTCCATCATATAGTTTCATTTGTTTTTCTGCACATTGTTTTTTTTTTGTTTTGTTTTCATTTTGCACTCTAAAAATCTCTTTCTGTTTTTTAGTTGTTTATAAAAATATAAACGTCGGTCTTTATGATGCCTGCTTTTACCCGGTCCTAGAATAAATTCTTCCAAACGTACATGTTTATCTAATAAAGTGTTATCCTTTTGTCTCACATTATTTTCTTCTATTTACTATTTACTTTACGGGAGTTAAATTTACACTTTTTCAGATAAATTACACAAATTTTACACCTAGAATTGCTTTTGTTTGTTAAATGTTTCAATATGCATTTATATATACTCTGATTTCACTGAATTGATGTTTTTGTGCTGATTAACTTTACAATATATTTAATAACTGGTTGATCCTGATAATTGAAATGTCATTTTGTCGATGATAACAAAATGACCAAGCAACGTTTCGATTTATATTTTCTGTCTTATATTTTTTTATATTTTATCTGTCTGTACAAAATGTTCTTTTTTTCTTCCTCTTGTTGAATGTTTAAATTTCCACGTTTAGTTTTACACTAAGTGCTAATTGTATTTACAAATACAAAACTTATCTTGTAACCGGATCGTCCACGACTTTTATCTTGGTTATTACTACTAAGACTTTATCATCCTGATTTGGTTACAGCACAGAAATCTTACAACATCCTGTAAGTTTATGCTCTGAGTGATTCAAATGAGATCAGTACTGATTTTTCGTTTCATTTCCATTGCTGAACATATGGAGCTTACTTAAATACAAAGATATCTAGGAATTTAAATAATTCTTTAAGCCACTGATCCTTTTGTTCTAGCTGTTTGTAATGTCGACAAAGAAACAGGATTACTCATAGTTTCAGTATTAAATATTAACTCAAAGTTACTGTGAGTTGGTTAATTAACGTTTTCAATATTAAAAGACATTTTCATGACATAGTTCAGGTGCAAAAAATTTGGTTCGACACGGTTATAGGCCTGCCGAATGTTATTAGTGAATTTTATTGACTAACATGCATGTTAATTTTATAATCCTATTAAACTATGGCAAATAATCGCAACCGCAAATGTTCATGCGAATATTGAAATTAACAGACGCCCAAGGTTCAACACAAAAAAAAAAAAAACGCTGCAGATAGGCAAAGGCAAACTATATGGGTTCCAAATATACTTTCAAGACTTTTTGAAATTTTCGGCTGATTTTTAGATGCGTGCATCGGGCCAAAGGTACCAAATAATCTTTGCAAGTGAGAACTTATTAAAGGTGCGCGAAATTTCAATAATTGAAGACCAAAGTTTCACTTTTTCTATACAAATTGGTGAAATATATCAACATTTTTGACACTTTTTAAGATACTCTCCATGAATCGAGCCTTCTTTGTGCAAGTACAATGCAAAAGTAAATCGCTGAGTGCAGCATCAAATACCAATACTGCAGTTTTCTTGATTAGCGTCAAAACTTTTCCATGTCGAGAAATCCGGTCAAGAGTTTGAGAATCGAAACTGGGCTTTAATGTCTTTGGAGGAAAAGGAGGTTTTGCTTGGGAGCATGAACTGTCCTTGTGTTACGAGCCTACAATATTCTGAGCAACATCGAAATTTCCCACGAGATTACATGCAAGATTTTTACCTCAAATGAAACATTCAACTTAATTTTATGATAATTGATGTAAGCCAAATCGAATCTTATTGAATTTTTCGTACAACTTATAAACTCAATTTGAATTCATTTTCTCTTCTAGTTATTTCATCAGAGAGTGAGTTTACCTCCAAAAATGATCTTTACGTTTGCTATTCGTTAGATAAAGGCACACAAAACGTACATCTAGAATTCGCAAACTTTCAAAGTAGTATTTCGTTTAAAGATAAATACATAAAGATTTTAAGGCAGAGTTCAATATAATAGTTAGTATTAATGTTTATCCTTTTGTTATTATTTCACTTATGTTTACTTCAAAGCTTTCCTTTTCACAGCCTATTACCTAGATTCGAGTAAAATTTGATAAGAAAAAGTTTTTCAGCTAACGTACATGCTTCTGATGTATTTTTCATGATTCCTTACTTAAATGCCTTTTTTAAGCCCTTTTTAAAACATGTTTTTATTACTCAAATAATCTAAACTAGCTGTAAATACGCAATACAGTCAAGCAATCACTTATCCGTATCGCTTCCCTGAGCATATTTTTGCTAGTTTTCTCTCAAAGCACATCAACAAATCTCTTCGTACTGTCGTACCGAATCAAATTTCGTTTACTTTTTCACTTTTCAAGTTTGTTTTACTTATTCGAGGACTACCTTCTTCTTCGAAACATCCTTAAATTTTAGATACGGATAAATTAATGCTTCCTCTTGACCTCTATTTTCTCTACGTTTACGTTATTGTTTTTTTTTTCTTCTTATATTTGGCCTCAACGATATACATATTTTCCTGAAAATTTATTCCCTCAACGAATACATGACACAATTTTCACATGTTTTCTTTATCCTTTATTCATTTCAAATAATTTACTTGCTACGCAATATAAAAGACTTATATTGCGTTCGCAAACAGATCTTTTCGCTCAAAATACTACGCATGAAAAATACATACACATATACATTAGAATTCATTAAGAAATTTTACAATAAACTAGTGGTATAAACCTGCCGATAGAAATTGCCCTGCTTTTATTCTTCTTCCCTTCCTTTGTTTCACAAATTGTCATTGTGTTATCATATCATGTTTGCTATTTTTGTTGTTGTTGTTGTCGTTGTGGGGGGGTAGGTAACAAAACGCAACTACTACTCGAACGTTTTTAAATCCAATTGAATTTTTTGTACATTTTGTTTACATTAATCCAAGCTTATGATTTTTGTACTAATTTCTTTTCGATTCATTATCCAAATTACTATTTATTCGCCATCTATTTTTTGTTATTATTTTCTTACTGAGGTCTGTCTGTAAAAATGTATAAAAGGAAATTGTTTCACTTTCGCTTTGCTTATGTTTTAACAACAGTTTTGCTTAAATATTTAGATACTTGAACTATTTTCATATTTTAAACGTTTGATGAGTTAGAAGTTCAGTGGGTTTAAATAATTTCTAAAATTTGATTAACATTTTCCAGTGTTTTTTCTTGTATCATCATTTATGAGCGTATTACCTAGATTTTAGCATTAAAATTTTACCTTAGACACTTACCATTTTGTCTAGAGAATATTACATTACTTTCAAGTCGATAAACATTTTGTAGAGATCGTTTTTTGTATGTTTTACCTAAATTTAGTTTTGTTGTTTTTCAAGTCAATCATTCATTTCTTTCATTTCTCGTACAATCGTTTTTTATTATTTGGATTCCAAACGAAAGGAAATAAACGAAAACTAAAGCCAATATTCATTAATTATAATAAAATTAAAAGCACCTTCAGCTATTGTTTGGCAGTGACATAAAGAGTACAATTGTGTTATTAGCTTTAAATATAAACTTTATTGTAACTTTGTATATGAACTCAAAGTATTTGATGATCTGCTAAGTGTTAGACTTCGTATTACATTTGTTTTATTTCGATTTACGAGTAATATAAATGCAATTTTAGCAATGCTTGAATGAAGAGCAGTTGAAGCAGAACTAATATTGCAAAAGAATAAAAATTTAGTTCTACTATGACTTCCATATTAGAAGATGATGCACTGAATTGAGTAGTTTTTTTCAAAGAGACTCGATTTCAGCTATTTCGAAGCTAATTATCATCTTAAAATTTGATCATTTCAAGCTTTTCGGCCCCAAATGATGGTGAACTTGCCGGTGGTTAAGGACAAATGGCAACGGAAACGGAAAATTTCTATATGAATCCCATTTGGACCAAATGTATGTAAGCATTCCGCCTGAATGTTGGCAGCAAAATTATTTATTTGTGAAAATAAGGATGAACTTGTGTACTCATTTTTAGAAACAAAACTCAACCGGTGAATATACTAAAAGCTGAACAAGGCAATTAACGTAAATTCCATCAAGTTATCGTCCTTTTCGACACTTTCACAGCTTATCGTAGTTCACTCAGCAATATATAGTTCGAAATAGGTACATCTAATAACTACTTCTACTCAGGGTACGCCATTGAGTTTAATAATAACTATATGGATATCCGGCTTTTCGGAATAAACGCATTCATCTCCCAATGCTGCCAATTCCCTGGGGTTGAAAATACCTACAATAATCTGGCCGGGTTGATATCGTCTCAAGGAAAATGAGCTCATGATGAAAACTCTTCCTTTCGTTTCGCGATTCAATGAAGGCTTTGAATAGAATCCTATTATGAAAAATTAACTGCTCTCCAGAGATGAATGAAGTGAAATATATTCATTTAATTTAAGCTCGGGGTAGCTTTCCCAAAACAATGATTCAAAGAGATGAGAAATTGATGTTTACTGGAAAAGTTTGCAGATTTTAATTATTCGACAATATAGAGCACCACTATGGAGTTCCTTCGTCTCAATTAATGCTGCTCCCACTTGCATCCAGGAATGGATAAGCTATAAGTTAAGCCGGAAGAATCTACTTCAGAACGTGCTTTTAATTAGTCTCTTGGAAAGTCGATTGGGGAAAATTAAGATTTTCAAAATTCAAAGCCGATTCAGATGAAACAGTCACTGTTATATATTAAATGCATAATTTCCTAGCGACGAAGCATAACAATTTAGGTTATTTAAGAGTCTGTAGTGAGTCTGTTCCGCTTTCCGATTTAATGGAAAAGACATCAAGAATGTAATTTTAACTCTGTAAATCTCAACTTATTCTCAGTAGTAAGTAATTGATTTCTAACATCTTCTGCAAATCATCAATACCTCGCACTCTAAATCGAGTCTTCTAACATCACGTTTGCCGTTTGATTAGCACACTTTGAACACATATAATTGAATCATATATTCCAAAAAGAATAATTTCATTTCAATTAATACCTTCTTCTTCCTCTTTGTCTGTTTTTCTTTCCATTACACTACTAAATACCATACTAGGTTGCATGTTTTTTGTTTCTCTTCGATAAATTTTCTCATATTATAATTGTTTTTTTACAATCCGAAAATCAACTATGATATTTATCTAAATCAAAAAAGCCCAAAGGTTTTATTGTAATTAGCATAATAATAATGCTAGTCTTTTTCCGTTTTTCCACCTATAATTTCAATAATAAATTTTAACCATAATCATGAATTACGCGTTACACATACATTTAAATATTTTATGTGCATATTATAAATGCAAAAGCAAATTTGAGAGAGAAAATTAATCGTGAACTTTTCACAATTTAAACTGGTAAGGAGTCGCATTAGGTAGGAAGCAAGAAGCAAAAAGTCGAAATCAAAAGCAAAGTTGTTCGATATTGAGTTCAAACAGTTGATCAGTTGTTTGCAGAGAGCTAAATATGTCTAGAAAACGCGAACTTAGAATCACATGATAAATGTATGTTGTCATTTACAAATATATTGCATTTTTGTGTGCACTTTTTGACTTTCCCCATGTGCTTGTTTCCAAAAATATTCCCTTTGTTTCTGTTTGAAATTTTCTCTCAAAAGTTTTGCTTACGATTTTACTTAGACTAAGATTCCGTATTAATCTAGGATTTATTTTACTACGATATTTCCCGTATACGAGGGATGATTCTTCATTTGATTTACAGTAATTTATGTATTTGACAATGATGGCAATGTTATTTTTTTTTATATTTTTCTATGATAAATTTACGAAAACTCCTGGAAGAGAAAAAACCATGCGACCAAGAGCTTTTTTCTGCTTAAGTTTTACTCTTCATCTTGTTGACTTATATTCGATATACCGGAACGAAACAATTCGCTTACGTACATCTAAATTTAAATAAAATTTACTATTCACAATGCATACGACGCACAAATTCTAGATACATATAAACTAAAAGGTGATTATGGAAAGGTAGTTATGAACTGAACATTTACAATATTAAATATTAGATTGTAACATCTACAAGTGAGTCTGCAGTGAATTGTATATTTCACCGATTCAGTTTTTCTTCACTTTAAGTTTTTGTTTTTTTTTCTTTTTCTCTTAAATAATTTCTTTCTATTCGAATTGCATATAAATGTTTTGTGATTTAAATTATCCTGAATTAAAAATCTACAAATATTAACAAGAATCCGCTTGATGTCACGAAGGCTCAATTTTATTTCGCTTCGGAGGTTTTCGTGATTGTTTCTTTTCGCAGGATATTTCCGTTGCGTTTCCAACGTCGCTGCTGCTACAGCTGTCGGCGAATAAAGATGATAGTGCAGTCAGCGTGCTGGGGAACAACTGTGAGTTTGAAACCGATTTAACACTAATATCACTTTGATAGTTTGTCGTCTCCAAAAACTTTTGTAGAGCGAAACGTTCCTGATATCGCATCGATTGTATTGTTATTGTTTTAATTAAAGCGTCTTTCGTCTCGGGAACCCATTCGTCGGGTATGCTGTTTGGGGATCAAATGAAAATATTAGGAGGAGGCAAATGTAGTTGAAAGCAATGGAGATGTAAACTATTGCTGTGCAAAATTCGAATGATTTATAAGTAGATGAAACGAACTTACATTTCTCTGGGGCTCCATTTTACATATAACTCGGTGATTCCGGCTGGAGTCTTACGACGTGCCATTGAATGTCCATGGAATGTCACGGAGCCTTTTGAACCATTTGCGTATGAGCCTGTTACCAACAAACGATGCTGAAGGCCTTCCATAATACCCGTATCGAAGAAATCAAACATGCGGGCTGGAAAATGTGAATAAAAAATTGTATGTGGTCGAAATTCCATAACAAAGGAACAATTATCATTGAAAGTCTTGAAGGAGGATATTACAAAATTAATCAGGAAATCGTAATATCGAAATTAAGGAACATATTGAAAGGAAAAATATACAAATAACAGAGAAGTTTTGTATCAACGTTAATTTTAGTCCTGCAGAGGTAGATTAAGACTTGATCAGGAAGATCTGCAAGAAAAGGCTTAGAAGGTGCGACGAGGAAGAGGAAAACGCAGAACAAATCTCTTATATTTTCCTACCTTGAACGAGATACTCACAAAAGACAAGAGGATCGAACGTATGTGAGCAGTGATTCCATTCGCAATGAGCCGAGCATCGAACGCTGGCTACTACTCAAGCAACTACTACTACTCAGCAACATTGGACCCTCAATTTACCCATCAAAATATCCATCCAACTGCTTACTCTTAACGGCTCCTCATTACCGAATTTACATTATAATTTAAAATTTTAAATCGAATACGACGGAAATCATTTAAAGTTACATCAATTACAGGTAGTGGTATTTAGCCAAAATGGACCAGTTTTATGGATTCAATAAAAGATAGATAAACGCCACTGAATAATCATAGAAATTTAGACTACTGCACCATATTTAAAGGAAAAAGAGTGGAATTGTAAACAAAGGAGGAAGGCACCTCTGCAGCGTTACATCCTTATTTAAAGATATCATCTTACGATCGATACTTTCTGATCTAAATAGTAATTAAAGAACAATATCTCTTTGAGTTAGTCCTCGAGAAATACTAACTACACATATTTGCATCGAATCCACAATTCCAAGTGGATAATGATAATATAATAGGTATCATATACTTTGTAGAGCTAACACTTTCAATGGCTGTGCTACCGATAAATTGATCAGTTTACTTTGCCATGAAAATGCACTGCTTGAATATTTTTTTAAAAAATCATATCCAGCATAGAAGCGAACGGGTTATCCTTACAATCATGTGTTTCTATAGACTCTGAAATAAAATCAAAGCTATTATCATACCTGAAAATGGTTGACGTCTGTATCTCGCCTTCTTTCCATTTTTCCGTAACAGCTTTGGAATCGGCGGATCAGATGTCCTTTTGTTTGAATTGTCCTTACTCTCGGTGGCGTTGAAGTGTCCATTAACATGTTTTTGCAACGCAAGCTAACATTTTCGAGTAAATAGACAAAAAATATGATTAGTCAAAGGAAAATTTATGAACATCAAAATTTACTTACTTGCGATCCAAGTCGAAGTCCACAACCATCCACAATACATTTGAATGGCTTCGTGCCGCCGTGCGAGAGGACATGCCTTTCCAACCAACGCCGTGAACACGATTCTCTGCCTCGCACTTTGCATCCTGACCATAGGCAAGAAAATGGTCCCGTTTGGGTATTGACATGTTCGGTCTGCAGGTGATCCAACAGTTTCGAGCAATTATCATATTTTTCGCTACATTGGTCCCAATAACAAACCCCATCTGAGCGTTTGGTTCCTTTCGGACCAAACCGATACCCCGCTTCACAACCTGATGGTACTGGAAAGCGTATTGTTTTTGGCTGCGATAGGATCGGGCTTATCGCACACTTCGAAGTCGATGCTGGAGCCAGTGAATCCTCTTCATCTTCAATATCATTGGTGGAATTCACTACTGGCAAAGAGGATGATTTCGATGGTAGTGAAGCTATTTTGGGGGATTCAAGTTTATGATCTGTCACAATTGCGGGTATTTGGATTTCGGGAAGTGCTTCTAGAGGTGGACATTCCACCGTCAACGGTTTTTCCGGTTCGATAATAGTGTTGGAACCTGCTGTCTTGTCTTTTAATTCGGCGGGAATTGAGGTGGTTGCAGTTGCGGGAGTTGAAAAGGTTACAGCTTTCGGGCCAGATGAAATCGTTTCATGCTTGCTTGCTAATGTTACTAGCGGTGGCACTGGAGGGCTCACCGCATTGGTTAACGAGGTAACTGCAGTTCTTGTCGATTTGCACACCATTGCTGTTGTCAGCGTTGTTTGTTGCGGAATGTTGTTTGAAATCGGATCGCTGGTCGATTGGTTTAATACATACCAACCGGACGTCGTGGCCATAAAAACCGACTGTGCTGGTAACCTTTGACCCGTCGTTGTTAA
This sequence comes from Stratiomys singularior, assembly GCA_954870665.1. Classification (NCBI taxonomy): domain Eukaryota; kingdom Metazoa; phylum Arthropoda; class Insecta; order Diptera; family Stratiomyidae; genus Stratiomys; species Stratiomys singularior. The sequence goes on along the minus strand of OX940881.1, from coordinate 1,007,576 downwards.
AAATGCCTGGTGACAACCGTTACCATTCATAGATGCCTGCGCCACGAGCGGTTGCTGGAGTGCTAAGGCTGATGTTTTCGGTTGCGCTGACGAAGTTACAATTGGCAAAGTTTGCGATATTGCTGTCGGGGGCTTTACTAATATATTGCCCTGCAATGCTGATGAATCCATCGCCAGGACCCCATTCGCACCACTCGCTCCTCCAGCATGCCCGTTGGAAATCTGTTGCAATTTCAACACTGTTCCGTTGAGGAAGTATTGTCCACCGTTTCCAACTCGTGTGAGTTGCCCATTATTCATCACAAGGTTAGTCCCGTTCGTTGTTGTAAGCAAATTAGGGATCTGAACGAGGTTTGGCACAACTGGTATTTGTAGCATTGAGCCCATCTTCGTTGGTGTTAACGGAGGAGCCTTGGTCGACGACTGTTGCCCCACATTTCCTGCAGAGCCAATTTGTTGCTGAGATGTCCCAGTTTGCGGTGGTATTCGAATCGCTGTTAGAAGAACAGTCGGCTGCGATATTTTTGTTTGGTCAATTTGGAAGGCATTTGTCGGTGGTGCCTTTTGAGCTTGATTCACTTCCATGGTGCGTGGAGCTATTGCAATATGTTTCTTTGGTGATTTGAGCTGTGGTGTGACGGCAGTCTTACGAGAGATCGGTGCTACCTGCGCCACCTTGGCGGGCTTCCTTTCGAGTTTCTTCAAAGAAGGCATTGTATGTGCAAGCGGTGGTACATCTAGAAAGTCTTTCTTTATGGCAACTGATTTGCGTTGGCTATTCTGCTCCTTGTCCTCCTTTGTGCCGGTTAAACCGGCCGGTGGTGTAGCCTTTGCTGCAAGACCATTAAAGTACTTGTCCAAAGCGCCCGTGGCTGCGTTCACACCTAATTGTGCGTCGGTATTGGTCGCTCTTGCCACGAATGTACTCAAGTCTCCTTTTAGGGGCGCCTTCAATGGTTTCATTTGAGACTTGAAATATCCTGTAATTTTCGTTTGCGATTCCTCTTGTTGAGCTCTCAGTCTTTTTGAAGCGGCGGCAGTTAGTCCGGCTTGCGTGTGCATCCGCTCCGAGGAGCCTGCAGACGTCCGGACTTTTTTGGCAGTGCCGTTTATATCACTGTGATTCGTCGATAGAATCCGCTTATTTTTCGCGCTAGCGTTATTGTTTCCGCTTAACGCACTATTTACAATACTACTGCCGCTGTTCTTGTTTGCATTGACAATAAGATTGTTGTTGCTGCTGCTACCGCTACAATTGTTACTATTATTTATGTTGCTTATCGTATTATTATTCGAGGAGACGTTCCAAGGCCACTGGTGTGGAACTGTCGTGGTTGTCTGATGTTGCTGCTTTTGCGCTTGCTGCAGAGCCGCAGCGGTGGTTTGATGATGCGATTGATGAGGATGTAAAATGCGATGACTTTGCTGGGCAATTGATAATATTTGTGGTGGCATATTTGCTTTCGTCGATGATTGATTGGCATCTTCTCCTAATGAGGCAGGACTATACGGCGATCCTGGATCCGAAGCATCACTCGATGCTGTGCTCGAGTCAGTACAACTTAATGTGGCAACTCCACTAGAAAATGAGAACATACGATACAATGAGCACTGTTTTAAATTTAATTTGGTATTATATTTTCTTACGTTCAAACTAATTTGATTGCAGCTGAAATTTTCTCACTGATATGAGACCAAAAATAGCCGAAATCAAAACATAACCAAAAACCATTATCAAACACACTCAATCTCGTTTATCTAAGGGTAAAATGGCGACTGAGTCGTCGCCCATCACTCACACCGAATGGAAATCCTTGACGAAGAGAGGGGCATTTCAGTCACACTGATAGTCGAACCCTCCGCATCAGTGTTGTCAGGGGTAGTTTATTAATCAACATCGAAGAACTCAGCACGACTTCAATGAAACGTTTGTCGCGCGTATGATCCATAATTGATAGAATATTTTGGCAAATATATAATAATTCCTGTATTGTACCCTTAACGATTTTTTGCTGATTTAAGTAACAACGAACATAACTGCAACTTATATGGTTTATCCCAGATATTTAACAATTTTCGAGAATTCAATAGAATATCCCTCGTAAAGCTGAGAACACTGAAACTAGCCCAGCTGTCTACGAAAAGATCCTTCGTCCTTTGGGACAGGTAGAAACAACCTACTCGTCCATGTTTATCCGTCAGATTTTTTCTTCATACCGGTTTCCTATCGCGCCATACAAATGTTTACTTGTTTGATAAATTTGTAATATTTGCTTTAGCCATAGTGCAATTCATACAGGCGTAAGGATAACAGCATATGTTTACCAATGACTTCGCCATAAACCCGCAATTTGCCAACATCTTGTTTCCTTCAAAACTCTAAGAACTATTCACAGTACTGGCAATTCTTGAGCTCATAAACCCGAAAGTAATTAAGTTTTATGGAACTTAAGGTATCTAAAATCTTCAAAGACGAAGAGAGTTCGTTTAACCTGGCGTAAAATAAGTAAGAAAATAAGGGAAATTTTCCGTGAAGGAGCACTGATAAAGATTCTGATTCAACTTGGGTATCAAATCTTTTACGATAGAGAGGGAAATATCTGACGCGAATTAAACGTACCTCCGAATCGAATATTGTCAAATGTCACCAGAAAAAAAACCATCCTTTCGAATTTAGACACAGGATTACCGAATAAACTAGCAGGGTTCCGGTTGTTGGCTGTTGCTACTTTTTCAAAAATCTAAAATAGTTCATAACTCTTTCTAGGCAATAAATTTTCACAATTTTCCCAAATACTTTGTGGAGTGCCTTTTTGGGAGCTTACGGCTGAAGGATTTCTGAATTTCTGATTTCTTACGGCTGAAGGAAAATATTCTTTGAGTAGACTTTGAAGAAAGTAGATTGTAAATTGGAAATTGCCTTCCAGTCTATGATTATGCTTTGATTTGATAGGGTTTGTTAATTTGTTCTGTGCGTCCAAACGTTTTTCAACAAAAAATTCAAAAATAGGAGGCACAAGAAAAAGACGGAATAAGGTAAATTTGTAACAGTTTTTTTTTTAAATTTTCAATGGTTTTCCGGTGAGAAACGTTCATTATTATAATGTCGTTGGAATTTGAGGTTTCAGATACGCCGACGATCCACAGATTAAAAGTCAGTGGTGAGGGGATATTTTGGACATAAGTTTTCCGCCGTCTACAAAAAAGTGCAGTGGATACTCTCAACACCTTAAGAATGTATAAAACATTATGCAATTTTATAGCAATAAAAAGCTTAGAATAATTTTTTGGTAATCACCAAAAATAGATAGAAAACTGGGTCTCTAGGGAATATGGTTGATGTCGCGTTTTAATTTATCCTCAAACGGCAAGAACACTGTGCGCCTTTGCTTTGATTCGGTTAAATAATTTAGGAGACACACGCCACGTTTTATGAATAGTCTCCTTCTTGTATTCGTCATTGTCAACAGCGACTTACTACCATTTTAAAAGGATTTATATGGCATGACGGGTGTTATTTTGGATGTTAGAAATTTCCCAAAACTTAAAAAAATATCAAGTTATTATTTCCTACTTTCGATCGATATGAGAACAAATCGAACCATTTCTTTCTTCATGAAATTACAATATTTGCATTTGTTATTAAATTACAATATTTGCGTTTGTTATTATCGATTGCATTTGTTATCAATCTTCATCGAGAATCGCCAGGAAAAAACGCAAATAGGAAGATATAGGGTGCATCTTTGGAAATGTGGTAGCTACTCATCAACTCGACGCAGATTCCTGCATATTTAGAACCCGCGATGAGGCTGATGCCATTGCGATTTCGTTTAATCGTTGCGCAGCTCTTTCGCTATTGAGTGGTGGATCGTTGGTTTGCAGGAGGGAGGCTGGGGTTGGGTTCTTCCCGGTTCGTCGTAATCGCCGCGGTTGTTGTCTTCGAGTCATCGGCGCTGTCTTGGGGAGTTCGATGCACTTGTGCACGTCCATGCAATCAACTTGGCCAAGTGTATCGTAATTTCTAGTTTTCCGGCATTAAAAATAAGAAGTCGCAATGAATATGGGACTGGGCTGGGCTGGCCTGGCACTGGGCCGGGATGTCGTTGAACTGGTCGTAATGGTTGAGTGTCCACATATCGCGTAATACTGTGTAAGCTGCGCGCGTCTCGCGCCACAACCGTGAGGAGGTGATAATGCATATTCTCTTCATTCTACCAGCCAATTGCTTGGGCAGTCACTCAGATTTCCCAAGCTCCTCTTGCGTCGAGAGGAACGCAGTAGTACTACATTTTCAGACTGCACTCATTCATCTCGCGCCTCCCGAAGAATCCACGTTTCATCACCAACGGCGGCTGCTATTTCTCTTCCTTGGACTGAGTCTCAGATCAACTCCTGGATGGTACTCAATATATTTTTTTTATTATGGTCTTTTTGCAACTTTACTTTTGTTATGCAAAAAACTCAAATCATTGCACTCGCGCCTCTCCATGCACAATGATAAATTGGGTTCGTTGACGCGCAGGAAGACGTCAAACAAACATGGAATGCAGTTTATTGACTTGAGCTAAAATTATCGCAACATCTTTTAATCGTGTTTACGATGCATTCGAAATAATCTTGCTGTGATGGTGCCTTCCTGTTGGCATTGATACTGCTGCAATGATGCATGGATCCATAGGCAATCGTTAGTGTATGCACAAGATTAATAGTAAAATTTCAGTTGATGTGTACTTAGGTCTCATCAGGAAGTATCTTGAGGATTCTTTTACAAGCGATACGAGTGGTTGTCATTGTAGGAATAAGAAAACCTTAGGAGCAATTCATTCGTTTGTTTTTACACAAATCCACCATTTATTCTTTATAATAAGTATATTTGAAAAATAGCATTTTTTAAACTTTCGTCACGATGTTATATTTGGACTTCTTTGGACAAATCTTGTTGACTAAGCAAGTCGAATATTGCTTTATTTGTTGCACCAATGTGGTAAGACGAGCATATATATACAGATATACATATTTCCTGCCTTACACGGACATAAAAACGGATTGATAAACGCATTATAAATATTCATGCCATCACTTGTGAACACTGTAAACATGTTTTGATATTCAGTTCCTCTGCTGAATACAGAGAAGTCTATTCAGAGTGAGTATTTTGGTTGAGGGATATTGAAATCGCACGGACAGTGCATGCGATTAGAATCCAAGCAATACGGTAAGAAGCAAACTATTGAAGGAAGCAATTGGTTAGAAGTTTACTTGAAATTTGGTTGACTGGATAAATTACATACACAAGTATGTTCAATAATTAAAAAAGAATTTAAGATTCAGATGATATTTTATATTATGTCTCGAGATCGATATGTGTTGGGTTGTGGAAAAGTCTCCGTCGATTCATACACGGAATTCCAATTCCACGAAATGCAAATACATACTATTTTGATCGACATCTATAGGTCATTCCTTGGGCAAAACGATAATGCTCTCACTGTTGAACTTCTGAGTTTTCTAGCAATCCTCGAAAACGTCCAGCATATTTGAACTGCAAACTCTTGCGCACACTTCTGTGTGCGAACGGAGCTTATGAGGCAGAAGAATCAAAAGAATCTGTTTTTCGAACCATCTTTTGCAAGTACTATCAGAAACTGTATTTTAACTCAACCCATTCACGAAATTTTTGCACGCTTCTCGAGCATTTCTTCTTTCCCTGCTTCCCTACTTCCTTACTCCTTACTCTCTCCCAATACTCCGAAATTCGTACGGCGTACAATGGCCATAGATGGACTTTATGAGACGATAGCGTATCACTTGACATAGGATCTCAAATAAGCCGCGATGAAAGGGATTGGCCTTCGAGATATCGAGCTTGTTGCGAATTCTGTTATTCAATAATCGCCTCTCAATGCCAGGACATGTGAGTTGCAATTCGGACTATCGAGAGCTGCCAGTCACCATTTAGCGCGATCCGATTTGCATCTCACGGTCTCTAACATCCAGATCACGTAAATTGTTAGTGAAAGTGAACTTAATTATGTGAATGCTTTCGTAGATCAATGCAAATTGGCTTCAAATATAAAGACCACAGTCATCATGACGGATAGGTCAGTCAGAATTCAACAGTTGCATCAATAGTTTTGGTCACTTTGTCCATTGGACGAAAGTGGAAGCGAAGAGCGCTGCAATTTTTCCCAAGATGACAGGACTTGAGAATATTTAGAGAGATCGCATACCAATCTTAGCATACAGCTACAAGCTGAAAACGCGCTGGTCAAGCTTTCAGCGGTAAGCCCCACATTAAACTACATGTAAAAATGCAAACGTGAAAAACTTAGTAGTAAACATAGAGGAGTGAGAGGAGACCAGCTTCATAGTTGAGCATAGTAGGCTGTGCCTGTTGTTACTCTTCCTTTGTTGGCCCCTAGAAGAATCATTTTGATTACTAATTGCCGGAAAGTGTACGTACATTGAGACTAGGTGTGAAGTTGGTTTGATAAATGAGGTAAGTCAGTGGTCCCACGTTAAATATTGACTCACCGGTTAGAGATTATCATTCTAAGCGTACAAGTGAGAACCTTTCCGAAAAAGTTTGTTCGTTGAGAAGTGGTCATTAAAATTAGCACAAAAATGCGATTCTTTCATTTATTTTTTCACTTAAGAATTTTTCGATTCTACAGCGGAAGGACAAGGTACCCAATATCTGGAATTTAGACGCGTAAAGCTTTCAAATCACATATCGGATCGGTTATCTTCCCTCAATGCTCGGCAACCAGCCACCAAATGTTATTACTTTTGTTTCCGTTTAGAGATTCTCCAACTGATTGATTCTATTTTGTCGTCCTCTCTCTTTTTAGCCTTCCGTCCTCTTGACTAGGTGATAAACTACCAAGCGTCTTGTTCCGGAATACGTTGGAACGAAACATGTGGCCGGGAAAGTCTGTCTTGTACGTAGATAAGCGCGCGTCCAATTGTCCGGACAAGGTAAAAAAAATCAAAGGAAAAACCGCCGAAAGTCCAAGTACCGTACCAAGTAATTCGATGCGTTCAAAGCAACCGCGAGGGGCATTGACTGATTGTATTTTGCGGATGCTAATAAATGCGTAGAATAAAGTCGTCGTTCTCGCAATTGTAGATCATTCAAATGACTCTCCAACGATATATGCATGGAATCTGTTGCAAGGCTGTGGGATCAGTTGTTTTAGCGTCAGCCGAAATACATTTGCTGATTTTTCACTGCACATTCTGATCTGCGGTATTTGCAAAGAATCTTTGCGCTGCTCCTTCGTTTAGCCGATTCGAAAAAACTTACTACTTGCCACCACATTGTTTGTTGAACTTTCATACCAAAGTCTCCGAATTATTTTACCTGCAAAGAGGAAAAGAATTTATTACAAAACTGAAGTCATCGTGATATACAAATACTCATGTACGGGATGGTCTTTAACTAGAGACAAAAGCGACTCCCTGGTTCTGGGAAAGCATTTGTTATTTAGATTATTCTTATATCCCGCCCTGAAGGGACTATGTGTCCAGATTCAGTGAGAAAATCGTATTTGTTTAGTAACGCTGCAATTCAGCAATAATTCAACCCTGTAAATAAAGCCAGCATGACTGTCAACTATTCCATTTGCAAGCAATCTAACTGCAATTCATATTTATTCTACTCGCATTGGAGTCTTTTGCTCGCGATTGCAAATAGTAATTATTGCGACACTTAGCCAACAAGTCGTGACTTACAGCATGTCATAAAGCCTCCACCATTCAAGTCTAATCGACTAATACGGCTAATACTCGCCGACCTCGATTGCATCTTGCTTCCAGTCCAGTCACCACCGAGCCATACACTATGCCATATCAGCATGTACGATATACATGGTTGGACGCAAAGCTCAGGCATCGGGACCAGCCCAGAGTGCGCCCACCTACTTACGATACAGCGCGCTAGAGGCTGTCGGTACTCAGCAACAACAGTACACCACCATCTAAAATTATATACTTTATTACTCGTGCAAATCGCAATTAGAAGAGGCAACTGACCTACCACAATCATTTTTTCGATATGCATCCGCAAAACGCGACAGAGATACAACATATCCATGCACGTATGTTTGTACGCACGCCAACAAGTCGAGTTCACTTGACTTCTTAAGAAGAAGAACAAGAACAAGCAGATATTTGGCGAAACGACGACAATGCGGTTTGGCGCGGAATGGGGCGTCGAGTCAGCGACCAAGATGGGAATTTGGTGGTTGTCTTTTTGCTTGTCTAACTGACACAGCGTAGCATGGCAGGCATATGGAGAATATTGGAATCTCTGGGAATTGAGAATTGAATAGAATTTGCGGGGGGTGGCGGATGGCTACTACACCGAGCCTCCTATGGATTTGGATCGCATTCTAAATAGCAATCGATATGGTCGGAGTCATCCACATTTGCCAGTTTCTATGTAAATGAGGGTGTCAAGTGTTGCCAAGATCTGGCAGTGACGGATAAGGAAGTTTTAGCCTTCTTGGCACAAACAACTTGGAATGAAAAATGTCCAAACTACATCCTGGCCGCTGCCGTTGCCCATAGGGTAGCTCCCGGCCATGCTGGAATGAGAACACCAAAACGTCAGGTAATTTGGTGATTTTTGCCGCAGAATCTTTCCCTGTAAAAGACCAGGCAAGACATTATAATAGTGGTACTGATTTTACACTGCATTAATCTTTTGGTATGGCTTGATGCGTGTTAAGACCACTCGACCCGCTCGGTTTTCATCCACATACACTCAGTGCGATGGGTCACCAATACCATCTCGTTATCGATGTATCTCCTATTATCATTCTTTGGTAAAAAAAATTTTCAGTCTCAATCGCAGCTACAATCCAAAATATTAGGTGAAAAAAAAAACACAAACAGAATAGACAATTTATTGCAACAAAGGCAAAAATGTGATTATCCTTGAACATAAACGGAAGAATAATACACTTCAGTTAGTATTTCAATGAACAAAACCAAAATAATAAATAACTACCTAACCCAAGTAATATCAGACAATATTGTGAGCAAATGGGAACTGCAAACTACTCGTTTTTTTTGATGATCGATTGTTACTTATGAGATGCAGGCAGAATTTGTCGGGATTAAAAAAGGACTATCTGATAACACCACAGCTTAATAGTGTTCAGGTCCGCAAAATGTAAACATAACATATGAAAAATTGCATCTCAGCCATGGTATATTAATTGAGTTCGACAATGCACACTCCTTCCCTAAACCTGTCACCGTATACCCCCTGTTTAAGGACAGCAATGACAGCACCAGTTAAAAGATGTCAGAAGTTTGCATTGTCGCAGACACAACGCTGTCAATTATTTTTCACTATTTGTTTTAAGTAAATGGTTCAACTGAAATGAGAATCTATTTGAGTGAAAAAACTCAAAGTTGCGAATAAAATCACCATAATTTTAAGTCAAATTAACCAAAAAACATTAAAAAAGTTAAAAAACTGGAGACCGTTGCGTTTGCAACGATGCAAACTTTAGACACCTGTGGCAAATCTGTTTTTGAAACAGCCGAAGAAGCCGAAGCTGTGCAAATCGACGCTTGGTCGTCTATCGAAATTTACCGACGATGATCATTTGAAGGCAATGACACACGATGAGTACCATGCAAATTTTGAAAGACACAAAACATGATCGAAGTGCAATACACAACTCAAAAAAGGATACATCCAAGAAATTATGAGACAATACCTTCGACATAAAACACTTCTCTACTCACCTGTTATAGAAACAACAGGAATTTCTACATGCATGGGCAACCTGCATTATAATGATTGAATTGGAGTGATTGATTGGGTTAAGCGTTTGATGGAAAACCATCGGGATCATCCACTGGAAGCTACTACAACAGGAAAGCGTGTGCTGATGTAATATCCCGCCAACAACTGTATGGTCATAGGCCTCTTGTGTGACCCTTGACGCTGGCTGAGGATTTTGTAACATGCTCCCCACTTCCCCGACATCGCGCCACTGTATGACCATTAGTTCTGTTTTCTCGGAAATCATTTTTCTAAACAGATTTTTTTAAGTTCCAATATTTCTAATCTAGATTAAGTAGCGATTGAACGGCAACACGAAATTCCGAAGGCAAAGAAAGCGTTCTTGTGTTCTCCATACCAAGTAACCATTCCAAACAGCGAAACTTATTTGGGGGTCTATTCAACGAAATTCTGGCATTTCATCTACTGTCTAGATTTCGCCGATAGACAGCCAACCGCATTGCAAATTTCCAGAGAGGAAACCGAAAAGAAGGAATCAAAGTTTGAGCAAGGTGAACGTTGACTAGCTCAATCCATGTGTCCGCCCGCCCATCTTTTATTTTTGTAAGCATGATATGAAATCGAAAGTTCGATGATTTCGTTGGAACCAGTTCTTCGCCATTCTGAATCCACAGAATGGAATGCTTATGCTATCTGAAGAGAGGTCGACTGGAGGAAGCATGAATTAATTTATCTGTAACAAGGAGGAGTTCGAGTACAAGCGTTGTTGTTGGTCAACTTCTTCATTTCACGCCGAGAAGATTACAATGAAAGTGATGGGATCAACTCTGAGTGAGTTGATAGCCACAGTGTGTGGATGTCTGCCAGATGTAGATACAAGATAGTTCCAGTTCGCGAAGAACGACGGGCTGGACCCAGTTACGCAATAATGCTAATCGCCCCATTAAGATGCAACGATCGCTTAATTGATCGTAGACGAGCGCGGAGTTTAGGCGTTACGTGTACCGTTTACTTCTTGCATTCGGAGCCCGAGGCTCGCGAAGAATGGCCATTGATTTTGCATTTCATAAACCTGCTCTTTAATAAACGCAATACTCTTATGGAACATGAATTGGTGAGTAGTTGCGAGGTGGTGCTTGCCTATTATGTAGGAAGAACCAGTTTAAGTTTCGCTGGTTCTTTATTTTTTGCTCCTTCAGCACTCGCGCGCTCCTGCGATGTTGGTTCGTTCTAACCTGTTGACTTGTTTGGATTTCGCTAGCAATACAAAGTTTGTTCCAACTTCAACTGCGGCTCCAGGGTACCGTCGCAGCACGCATGACTAGGTTTTCAAGATGAGGCGAGTGAGGTGGCTTTCTATGTGCTGATGGTTTTAAGAGTAGGCTCATGTGCTGCGACGCATGATGAGGTTGGAGATAACTAAAAGCGTGAAGTAGAGTGCAATATACTATGAAGTGTTTTTTTTTAATAGGCGAAATGTGTGAATTTTCGTCGATTTTTTCCATACTAAACATATAATCTATTTGAGCCAAATAAATACACTGGCCTGAATTAATATGTTTACTATGTTATCACTTACTTTCGAGTAGAGGTAGTGTAAACCTCCATTCGATTCGTATATCACGTTTATGACCTTTTTTTTGTACAAAAACACGCTTTTCTAGTTTTGAAATAGTTCAGAAGGAAGAATATAACGCTAGAGTAAGTCGCAACGCACTGAGGGTCAATATGAGTAGAACTAACAAACTAGATTCTTCGAGTTTCGTTTGGTAAGCAATGAAGTAAGTAATTCCGCTGGGGACTGGATCTGAATTTCTTAGACTTTTCAAAACTTTCGGATTAGTGCATGAAACGTTCTCACATTCGACATTCGTGAATAGAAGTGAATATAAAAATGAATTAAAGTAGTTCCGGAAGCATAGATCAGTAAAAGAAAACCATTCTGGATATTCACTGCTTCTTAATTTTTCAATGGATCTCATACTAACACGGAGGATTTCTACCGCCAATGAGGTCGACATATTGCACTCTTTTACAGTTGCAATGGACACATCCATCCAGCATGATTTGACATTCATTAACACAAAGGATATCAGTGTCCGTTGGTTTATACGTTCAGCCAACTTTCTAGCCGCAATGAAACACAAACCACAGTATTTATTCCATCCATTATTTTCTTTCTATGTTAATTGTAGATTTTGAATCCTTGTAATTAAGTTCGGAAGATAACCTTTTCTACATGTACCAAGTAATATTTATGATATGCTATAAAAAAATGCCAGAATCAGGAAGATGGTAATTGTTATCATATGCACGAACGCCGCAGGAAGATTTGGATTCAATCAAACTCACTGGCTTGCCAGTAACTTAAAAGTATGCAAGAGTGTGCAGCAATTTCGTTCTTCGATTCTTCAGCGACTCACGATAAACTCACAAGGTTCCAAAAGGACCGACAATTTGATTGAGTTAATTAGATATATATATATATATATCTATTATAGCTTTATGCGAGTGTTTTCTGTTACATCAATTTACGAGCTTAAATCAATTCGAATTATCTAATTTGTTAATCTTTGAATATTTAAAGCTGATATCAATGTGTCTGCTGCGTTGAAAATATCCTTTTAAGACCTGTTATTATTTTTTTTACCTAATCGGAACAGTCATCGAATCCGATAAGTCAGAGAGTCTACAGTGCATACTTCTCCGTATCTTCGTTCGTTCTCGGAAAGGAATTTCCTTCTTATTCAACACAAAAGTCATATAAATTCACTACTCAAAAAACGCCTCTTTTCTGGCCAAGAAAAAAATTACCTGCTGTACCTGGATCTTAAAGCCAATGTCCATTTCAACCGGTTGCCACGAACCATAGAATATAGATGCGCTCAAACGTGTGTAATGTACACACTCGGCCAGCAGCCACACAAGCCAACATACATGGGCCTGAAGAGCTTTCTACAGCAATCTTATCATATCAAATTCCCACATACTAGATTTCAAGGAAAGAAGAAAAGACGCATGTTCTTGAGACCGTAAAGTGAAATAAAATATTACACGGCACGTAATGGATTGTTTGCTGTTGTTTGCTATGTAATGATCGCACGAACGATTTCTAAAACGAACCGGGTTGGTGGCTCCAGCACTTTTCCTCGGCTCCACCACACATTCAACTTGAATTTTTCTGAATCTAAGATTGGCGCGCGGCACAGGGGAACAGTCGAACTGGCCGACGTGAATCAACGAACGACGGGATCCCTTTGAAAACGATGCACTGACCGTCCAATTGCGGATCGACGCTCCTACCGAGGAGCTTAATCAATTATAACGAATCGCGTTAGTGGGGAATCCACATGGATCCGGCTCGTACTTTCAGCTGATCGATTTCGGCGGAATCTACCGTGCACGGTTTCATTCAGGACGCAAACAACGAATCTACGGAGGACTCGACTCTGCACACGGTACAGGGACCCTCCGTTCGAGCGGACGCATAGACGCGAAACTGTTAAGTACAGAATGTCTCCCGGGCTCCGAGGCTGCATCTTTTGAGAATGCTTCAAGAAAAACGGGCTCCAGGGGACCAAATCCATTATTCGATGATAGTGTGTGATTATTGGAAGATGCACAAACAACGCAACGTCCCGAAGATTTTATTTCAATGTAGGGTAGTGGAGGGAGCGGGAAATCTAGCTTAGTATATTTGTAGCGGACTGATCAAGTTGTTACCAAAATTATCAGCTTTGTTGGCCTGCGGGTAGTTAGCCTTGTTCCTCTTTGGATCCCATCAAACACACTGTGTGAATGTTGAACAGTAATTTTCCATGAATTCCTTGCACCCTTTGTCTCCTACCCTAATCAAATCATACCACGCTGAGTCAAAGAACACCAATCCAAACACTTCCATCAAAGGTTCCGAGTTCCCAAGGGATTAGGGAATTTTGGGTTCTTTTTAGAAATTAAAAACGTTCCCTTCAACCCGCAACGGCGACCAGGTCACATGCTTGAAACCATGGCACGAGCAAGGAGTTCGAGTCGTTCCAACCCATCCAACACAGCACACATGAACATACGGTGTGATCCGAGATTTGAAGACTTTTTTGTACTCCATATGCAGCGTGATTCGCCCTCCATCTTTCGAAATGGAACGAATATTCATATTCATGTTTATTTACATCCAATTGCCGTGAATCGATTGTTGACATCACGCAATGAGCATTGAAAGGCGAAAGAAGCAAAAAATTATCTTCGTACGTGGTCATGCTGGTTGATAGACGGACGGGTGTTGTTTGGAAAAGGATATTTTAAACAATGCCACCGCGTTCGTGTTGCGTTTAGTTATGATGCTACAGTGGAGAGAAGCGGAATATTTTGATTAGTTGCGGCGGATGAGAAAATGGTTTCTCTCTGGATATTTGATGGTTGGAAGTAAATTTTAAGCACATTTGAAAGTTATTGAGTCCTACAAGCCTTACAAAATGAAAACCGTAGACTATTTCTAGAGGAGCCGTTTAAAAGGTTTTAAGAATGAGTAAACGAATCCACAGTACCATAAATGGAAGCCACATATGTAAATAGTTTGGAAAATTTAGCCTGGCTTCGAATAGGGAGTGTGCCTTTTGTTTTTGCTCTGCTAAACGGAAACTGTTAGCACAATCCATATGATTTCTTGACAATATAACCATTAGAATAACACCGACATATTGGCTAGGAAGGGATTTAACAATTTTAAAGTTTAATTTAACATAATCTTCTAAAATTTGTTTAAAATACAGTACTAAGGCGGATAGTCGATGGATTTCGGAGGCTTTTGCAAGTTTCGAGATGATGTACATTGTGGTGGAAGTCGTTGTACTCCTGGCAAAACAAACATTTGCGGGACCGATGCTTTCAGCCATAATACGCAATCTTTCGGCTCTAATCCGTCGTTCTTTACCTGAACTCCGCCCATGGAAAAATTTTTCGTAAGGCGCACGTATTTACTTAGAGCGCGTATGTTGCGCACTCTTAAGTCCACACACTAATTCCCTCCTACTGTCAATTTGGGTCCTCAAATAGCATCAGCGAACCTTTGTGCAAAAGCTTGGTTATTAGACTAGACTTTCTGGTGTATAAAATAAACACGACGCTTCTAAAAAATAGAATAACTCTTCAAGATGAACATCTACAAAACGATTACTATGTAGTATTTATTGCCTGACTCTGGTTGGCTTAAATGACGATAATTACGAGGAGTTGTACAATTATTTTAACACATTTTTTTAAATGTAATTATATTTATATTTACTTCTGCATGACAAAGATTTCGTCGTTTCGATTTGCAACGATTATTTCTCTGAGTTAGATCGAATCAATCTCTGCCCCTTTCCAGCTATCAAACTGGAATTTGCAGCTTAACAAAAAAATTGTCTACTGATAAGTCAACTCATTAACAAGAGCCGCTTACTATTTGCGTCAGCCTTACAAATGCAGCCATATAGGAATCCATTTGCATTTGCCTTTTTTCCGCATCATAATAAACCAATTAAAATATCCTACTCCGTTTTTTCTCGCGCTGGAAGTATTCTCTTTAAACTGATTTTTGGCTTTCTTCCTACGTTATGAGGTTCGATGGCCAATAAACTATTGAATCACTGCAATAATAATTTAACCATACCTTGAATATGTCAATGACATTCTTAATCTTTTCACAAAGAACTATATTATTTATTCCATTCTTGCTGCAATTTATTTGTTTTCGTCGATGCTGGACAAATGCATCCAGCAAATACATCAAACAAAAGTGCATTTTAACTCAACTGAAAACCGAAAAAGATGTATCAGCATCATTAAATACCACCTCGAAAGGCATTAATTTCCTTACAACCGTCCCGACATGGTCAGACGAGTTGAATGGCAGCAAAAAATGCAACAATGTCGACCTTCGGCGAGGTCAAAGACATAATTTACAAATCTTAGAGTTTATAAGCCTGTTGAACCTTAGCCCATCTTATCTTCCAGCACTCATCACAATTTTGTGGACCTTTCAAGTCTACTACCACATGTGCCCGGTGGAACTGAAAATTTTTGTTTCCTATCCATGTGTGTACATACCCATTCCCCTATATACGGATGCGAAAGAAATTAATGGTCTCGCCAAAAGCTCCGCCATTGGTCCTGTATTTTTTTTTATTTTTCATCTCTTGGCAAACAGTCTACTGATTCATATCGAAAAGAATTTATGCTTTCTGTCGATTGTTCTCTTTGCCTTTTGTCGCGTCTTGTAGAAATGCTCGTAAACTAGTTTTGAAAAGCCTCCAGATAACTATTTGCGCTGATAGAAGCTTGCCCAACAGAAGGTATTGCGTGGGATCGTGGAAGAGTTTCAGCAATATATGCCTAGTAGCTGGCGTGTATCTGATCCGGTCTGGCCGGAAGTTCGTCTCAATTCCTGCCCACTAGTTTCTCACACATGGATACAATAACTAGTGAACTTTCTAATGGATCGCCCGAAATGATTCAACTTCCTTTTTCAATTTCCGCGCGCATATTTTCGACAATTGCTTAGATGTTATCAAGAAAAAAAAACCTTCACGTAAAGTGCGATATGACTCAACAGGTCCAAAACGATGTGAAAAGAAGTAGACTCAAGACAGTCTAAATTTTTTATGAGCATCTCAACTCATAGCAACTCTACACGTTCTTTACGGGTGTGATTGGAACGAATGGAGGATTATTACCGATTTTCCCACGAGTTTCGGGTTCGAGGCCGACTTTGCGGTTGGCGAAAACAAAATCAGATTAACTAACCGCATGTTAGCGCCCCGCCTGTTAATTTCACGAAAAGTTGCTCCAGTAGAGATTCTTGTAATACTTTTAGGCCAAGGTTCATTTAAAACATTGCCCGCCTAAACCTAATGCTCTTCAATTTCAAAAAGGGCAGATAAGTGGAAAAAAACCCAACACTCCTTTGAAAAAGGATTATACAGAATAATCGCGCTTCAATGTCTGATGGCATCAGCTTACAAACATTCGCCAATCGAGATAATCTGAGGTGTTATAGGTTGAACCACAATGCACATAACACTTTTCTACGATTACTTAATAATCGGTAAATTCTCACAGACATTTCCACTGATTCAAAGTATCTTCGCTGAAATGGGATTGGCGTATGGCGGCTATTCATCGAAAATTTGATTATAAGTTGTGTATATAAATACTTAGTGAGAAGCTGCTTGGCACTTATCAACATTCTATCAAACCCCAGAAAAAAGACTAATGGGTATTTACCAAAGCTACTTTACACTCTTTTGATATGTCAGTCACACTTATTCAGGTTTGTTAAGAAAAAGATACACACAACAGATACGCGGATAGCGGGTAGAGTAGCGATGACTAATTTTTTATATTAAGTATTCAAATCGCATAGTGAATTTTCATCGCTGATAAAACATCAGTTTCCTGTTGTAGAGAAAGAAACAAAGCCCAACATTTCTTTTACGTCGTTTGACACGCACGTTTAGTATTACCATGTTAAAAATAAACTATTCGCAACAAGATTGTTGACCTTCTTGTATCGGCTCAGATTCGAAAAAATAATCAATCAATACCGTGTTATAGAATACATCAAAATATTAGCAAAATATTAGTAAAGCAATGTTGGATCTATTTCGAAAACTTTCAATCGTTTCGGAGCATCATAAAAGGCCACATAACTTCCTTAGAAGTTTAAAGTTCTCTACGAACTTGACGAATCGCGGTAACCTATTCCAAAAAAGGACTCCAGGCCTCCCGAATATTCTTTACTTTCCATTAACTGATTACATTTACAGGTAGTAAGAATCATTTGAAAAAACACAAGGCAACGATATCGCATCGAAAATGAAACTTTTCAGTTTCACTTTTTGCGTTTGTCGGAGTCGTGGGCATGCTAGAATATAAAGATTGGGTTTCTGAGTCTTTAACGCTCGACAATAACTGGATGAGGTTAAATCAAAGTCTTCCAATCGCAGTTCTCATATTGGTAAGACTAGCTTAAGCTGCGCGTTCTCAACTCGCATTCCCTGCCGTCAAATTTTTTGACTTTTAGTAGCTGTTGCAACAAGCTGTTTCATAAGAACGGCGCCGCAAAATTTTCCAACGTTTTCGTATTGCTCGCCTTCGTAAGTTCTTATTTAAAAACCCAACAAGCGCATCATGTTTCATACATTCCAGGAAATCGCTCTATTCATTAGGCTTGGCCTCACCTGTTCCTTTTTTGCCATCAATTTCGTCACCGTTCTTTATTTACCTGATAAGCATTTGAAACCTGACCGATAACATTAACTAGATATGTTTTTTCTGCTATCAATATCACTATGATATTTTCTATTTAAACTTCAATTCTCATTCGTACTTGATTTATGTTTCTTTTTTCGAGCCTGATAACGTACAATGGTATAAGCAGCAGAGAATCGCTTAGCAATAATTGATAAATCACAAGTATGGCTTTCCTTATAAATTGTTCCGCGGTCTATCGAAATGGAAGCAGCATGTATACGCGTGTTGAGTGATTATCTAATCAGTTAAGTGGAAAATTCAATAGAATCATTAGATATTACTTAATCGACCTATGCTACGTTATCAACGAATGCAATGAATTCTTTCCATTTTCTAAAAGTGAGTGTCAGTGGAATGATGTTCCTTTATATCAAAAGAGAAAAAGTAGACAAGGTAAAACGATAGTGTACGGAAAATTTACACTCTACCATGACTACCAAATACATGAGACCCACTGTTGCGTTGAAATGTGGAAGGATCCGAAGGGAACTTCCACTTTTTGGAGAACGCAAGGATCGATCGTTGGAGAATGGAAGGAAAGTGAACTTTCTTTTCTTTCTTTTTCTTTTCATTTCTTTAAATTGATCCTTTTTTAACGAGGTTACATTTCTCTTCGCTGGTATTCCATCCGTGACAATCGGACAATTTCAACGGTCACAGGAGCCCTAATGAAACCGAGAAAACTCTTGTGAAGGTTTCCTGTCGTACACTTACTTCGCATATGGAAAATTAAATGTGGGCTTTCTGCACCCAATAATTTTCGGTGCGAACTTGTCACCCCATTTTACAGGAAGCATGCGACGCACTTCGCACTTAGAATGCATTCGAATTCATGCTTTTCGGCATTGTTTGCTTCGAACATTATTTTTTTCCTTTGCCCACAACCACTCGCTCGGCCATCCGACTCCCACATACATCACGCACACCCACAGGAAACATAAAATAGAAGTTAATTGTGCGAATCATTGTTAAACTCAAACCACCAACACACATGTGAATTATTCACATGTGGCGATTACCGGAGTACATAATGTTCGAAGCATTTAAAAATTTCCGAAATTGCATGGCATTTAAAAAGCGCACAATAAACAACAAAAAACTAACAATGTGAATTTGATGCATGCGCTTTTGGAGAGCGACAAAAACAAAACGAAAAAATCTCGATGCCTGTTTTGCTCTTGCAGCGAGCAATGTCCTCGAAAGAAATGCTGCTACTTATCATCAACTTTATATTCTGAACAACGTTGCATTTATTGGATGTACGAAGCAATGTTGACATGATTACCTAATGATGATTAATTTACCAATTCCGGCCGTAGAGCTGCACCTAATTAATATTTAACAGGTTCCAAACAAAGTTCCAAAGAAAAGCAAAGAAAAAGCCGAGGGTGAATGAAATTCCCAGAACGGGTGTATTGATCTGCAACGCACTCTGAGTTTTTATTTTTCTTTTCTGCTCTAACTGACTTAAGGACAAGGACTAAATTCTTCTACACTCAAACTCACACATGTTCACCCTTCACTTATGACTATTCTTTAAGTTTGTTCCGGGGTGAGTACCCTTAGTTTAAATTGATGCAAGTCCTGCTCGGGATTTAGAAATTTTTAACACTATAACATTTTCGGCAAGTGAAGCTTTCACTCCTCTTCAGGAACTACCTTAATAAGCCACACCATTGGACGCTGCCATCTTTTGTTGGGATAGTTGTATCAGTTTCTGACAAGGACAAGCTCGGTAGTTTGTGGTCCGTGGTTAGGCCTCAGAACAATCCACATTGGTTGCCGGTTACCAATGAAACAGCATGTTCTGTGAAATATTTATCTCCAATCAACGTTCAACGCTCTGCTACGGCGCTAGTTATGGAGCAGAATGAAGGAGAGTCCGGCGCTTCAAGTAGGAATCAGGTACCACTGGTCTCTGCAATAACCAAATGCGGAGAGTTAGTGAATGCTGACAAGACGACTGGCCAATGATTGGCCAACTATTTTCGGTAAAGCTGGTCTTAGTTGCTGCATAAAATCACGCTTTAGTTTGGGGTGCCAGTAAAATTTCTACAACCCACGAGCATAACTCTGCTGAACTCAACAGTGCAAATCAGAATCAACAACGATTTGACAGAAACCGGTGAAACGAAATATCGACGCATTGTGCGTGCATTGCAGAGCATTTAAAATTATGAATACTGGAAAATGATGCAAGTTCTTCCCAAGCAATCAATCCCAATCAAGCTTCCCAACGGCATATTCAACTGGGATTTACGCACATTATTTTGTTATTTGCGTTTCGCTCATATTTATGCAGTTCAACCGCTCCAATAAAAAAATCATTCTAGAATAAAATTGTCACCATATTGGACCCATTTCGAATTCAATTATTTAACACTAAGTAAATTGTGTTAATATTCACGCTTGGTCAATTTGGCACGTGATTATTGTTCTTCGTCGCCATCACCCTACCGTTAACATCAGTATCCTTAAATCAAATTCATGGCATAAGTACCCTGCAAAGAATACTCCTCTCCTGCAGGAAGAATGTGGCGAAACAGATGAGTCGGCACTTCTCAAAATCTCAATTGTAATGCAAATATATGCATCGCGATTTTATATGCAAGAATGGTTGTGAATGCACAGAGAAAGGGTTTAGAGGCTCCAATCAAGTGATGTCGGAATTGAGATCGATTTGGCTTTTTGTTTCCCGAATAAACTCGTTTAGAAATTCCATGTCACGATGAAATAATGGCGAGTACAAAGAAAAGGACGATGTATGTCGATGTTTATAATGTTATTCTACACTTCATTAATCCCTTGTGCAAAAGGACTTATGTGCTCCATTCAGACGATTGCAATTTTCATTTCATAGTCTTGTCGTTGACAATAATTTGGCAGCTTTATTCAAAGGAAGTAATTATTTCTTTCCTACGCAACGTTCATAATATTTTCCGATTCGTTGCGTACGTGATCCTGCACACGAAATCATTAGAAAAGTGACAAAACCTAATCTTCTTGCACACTAACAAGAAATATTCTATTCCAGTGACAGCAAAAAGTAAACAGAAAAGGAGCCGGCGCGATAGTAGTCTGGACAAGGAATACCCGGGGCAGAGTTTAATGTGTTTGCTTACCACCATATATCGTCGCCACACGTCCTCTCCTAGCCCCTTTGCAGCCACAATGGAGAACGAGAAGAGTATAAGGAGGCAACACAAACGTCATCTATCTATCTGTGCTCGGGATTATTTCACGGCATATTTAGTTCCTTCTCCCACATTTCGAGTCTTCCTTTTGTGTTTCCAGCAAGTTCAGGACCCATTTCATGCTCAAGCGGTATTTTCGGAGCTCTTTTACGATAGCCACCACACTTTTGTAGTGTGCACGGATGGCTGATGTTGGCATTGGTAGTAGTGGTGATGATGGTAGTCGAACTGAAATGAAATGATAACAGAAGGGAAACCTGTTCCTGGCACGATAAAGAACACCGGGAAGACGATGGCGAGCTCGACATCATTAAAACTTATCTTAGGGACATTTAATAGTTTTTTTT
The DNA here is from genome assembly GCA_954870665.1 of Stratiomys singularior. Classification (NCBI taxonomy): domain Eukaryota; kingdom Metazoa; phylum Arthropoda; class Insecta; order Diptera; family Stratiomyidae; genus Stratiomys; species Stratiomys singularior. The sequence goes on along the minus strand of OX940881.1, from coordinate 985,977 downwards.
AAACTTTCTGTTGATTTAGTAACGACAGCTTCGGATTGTAAGAGTTGTCTTTGTAGTGACGGAAATCGTTGCTTCGGATTTGTGACCATCTTTTCGGTACTTCTTGTGGCATGCGTATTCAGAATTTTCCACGTACTTGTATAGATCAAATTTTCAACAGTTAAACCTACGTACATCAGCAATGATAAGCGATCCGCAATTCGTAACGCACAAATGGTTAAGGAAGGTTTATGAATAGAGTTGCAGCCTGAGTAAAAAGGTCGTTTCAGTTCTCGCGTCTGCCTCATCTGGAGGGAGTCGTTATTTATTATCTTATTTATCTAAAGTTCATACTCATTGAACTTGGGACAGATTTCAATTATGAAATAAGCATTTACGTACACAAAGCAGATCGCTGAAATTTATGAGTTTCTAAATTGCGTTAGTTTTAATAAAATGCTTGGAGCTTAGGGCCGATTTCTGGCCTATGCTAATTTCCAGCAAGTGGACCCCAGTACAATAATAATTAATAAAATGCTTCAAAGAAGTGTTGAGTTTTTATTAGTTTTTACGGATGTTCCAATGTTAAGAGCACATATTTCCTACCCAGTAGTTCCTGGGTTCAAGGCTCTAATAGAATTCTGGATTCTGATGTCGCGTCACAGACAAAACAAGCTAGGATAGGGATGCTTGAGTGCATTAGGGTGAGCCTAGATCACACTAGGTTACATTTTAGTCCTAGAGGCCCCCCGACAACTTTCCTGATCCTTTGCGGCTTCCGATTTGGGAGTCCGAGCATCTTCAGTTTGTCTTCGTCGATTGAAACAGAGGTTCCAAACTTTTTGAGGATCTCCGTGGATCTCCGTACAATTGGGAACAAAATCAATTTGCAGTACTATTGTTGCCCGATTTTTTTTGGCCAATAATTCGTAGGTAAAAGGCCAATGATTCGTTGGCCTGCTTCGGAATGGTGATTTAAATAAAGTTTTGTATCTTGCTCATAAAAAGTTGACCTCAGAACCTTGTAATTATTGGAAGATGATCCTCAGCATATCTTGTGCCCCCCCCCCCCCCCCCTATTTGAAATGCATAGATAATGAAATTTCAATAATTATATTCAACTAAACATGATTTCCGGTTTTCGTCGGTCTTTATATGCTAAACGTGTATTACGTAAACCTTCGTAAACACATGACAACCCTTCAGTTAAATGTGAACATTTCATGTGGATTCTATTTATTTTTTCTTCCGTGCTGTCGGTTTTCCTTTCTATGGAGAAGTCTTTGATGATACTGCCATTGGATTTATCACCTTGATTGGAAACAATGTACATATTTCAACCGACAACGCGTAGTGCTTCGCGCGCGCTGTAAAGTCCTAAGTTGATTAGTAGTTCTTGTTGTCGGGAAGAAAAAAGGTTCGTATATCTTTCAGAGTATGAGTCCTCTTCCGGCAAAACAACTTGCATTTATTACAGCCCACAACAGCTTCATATGCTACGCTGCCAAGTCAACATTGTTATCCTGCTCGCCTTCTTGCTGGTCGGACAACATTGCACATGTGTTCCTTGCACACAACGAACGAGGGAGCGTGTGTGATGGAAATTGGCACGTGCACGTCCGTGCGGTTATTAATCCGAAATTGAGATGACATGCACTTAATAATGAGCGGACGCAGACGCATCAAAAACATGATACCCTTGTGATGTCTTGGCAGGACGACACGGATATCGTATTAGCGTTCCGACTGAAAATCCCGTTCGGCAACCCTCCTTTGATACAACATCCCTCGAGATATTTTGATGTTGCGCATTGCAAATGCCCGCGATAGCGAAGGGGTTAAACGCGACCCTCGCGATCCTTACATATTTTAATTCGAACGCATCTTATGTGCACAGGAGATGAAGATAAAAACAAGTTTTCGGCGGTGTGAGTTGGTCTAAATTAAACTGGACATTCGGTTATTTAAAAGGGGATCATGTTGACCAATTCTAGGAAGGGTTCACGTATAGTCGCTCTTCTGCTGTTGGTTTAGAATTCAAATGCAATGGACGCGATTTCGGGCGCAAGTTTTCATGGAGGAAATTATTTTGAATTAATTTCTTGCAGTTGAAAAAATTTATACAATAGAAAAAACTTATTTTTTTCAGTCCTCCGCTCGAGGCTCCAAGTAATTACAAAAAAATTACATGTATGACTTTAACATCATGACCGCCTGATTCCAAAAACCACACAAAACCAGGAGCAATTTTACAGTTGTGCATGATGCATGCACACCGCGTATAGTTTGGCCATCAATCAAGAAGTCTCCGAAAGAATATTTAGCTGGATCGCTTCTCGCGATGCGTCTTCCTAATCCACAGCTAACATATTGCGTGATCAATTGAGCAGTTCAGACAAGGAATGATCACATGTTTCCTTCCTCCTGTCTGCTGGCCCGTCCGAACTATCTTAAGGCGTCTTGATTGCAAGTCCGCTTGACCGCATCACTATGCAATTTAAGAATTTTTTGTGGTTCTTATAAACTGAAGATTACTTTGGTTTGCAACAAATTATATTAGTTATTACAGTCCCTTCGAGAAATGCATCTCCTTTTTTCGTAATTATAGGGAGGGAGCATGAATGTAGGGAGCATGTGTCGGGTTACAAGGAATGGTTATTTTTCCACATTAAGTTTGAGGCGCCAAACAAATGGGCGACTTAAATTATGCATTGCAAGTAGTGAACTTTGAATTTGACTAATTCCTTTTAAATTATCGGCTCTTGTGGAATAAATCAAATATCTCCGTTTTCAAGTTGACTTTAAGGTTTACGAGCCAGTTCTATTCCCGGAGAGCGGAAGAGAAAGCATAACTAATAGAACTAACTAACTATTTACTAAGTACTGTCTACTTACGGAACTAGACAGCATCAATTTGGACGATTTTTACCTGAAATTGTAAAAAAGTAAATTTGTTATTTATTATTCAAATAATAAAATTGAAAAAGAATTAGCTTCAAATGAATATTGCGAATGAATAAAATTACCTATAGATATAAATCAGAAATAAACATAACATTCATGTACTCAGATGTCAATCAGATGAACAATACCCCATTTTGAGCCTTAATTGCCAGAACAATGAACCTTAAAATTAATCACTGCTTTTATAAACTGTTAACTTGTAAATTGAGCAACTAAAAACTTCGAGAGCGCCTTGCTTTTGTGGTTTTATGGTTTGCGGGAAAGGGTCCTTGGAAGAACGACTGAGCTCAAATTAAATAAATAAAAATCAATTTTTTACCTGTAAATAACTTTTTTTTGAATCGCACCACCCTGTATGTACTGTAACAATCATGCTCATATTTAACCAACAAGAACATGCAAACTATATCCTTACACCAATGATAAGTGGGATATCAAGGCATCGCCATCGCTTAAGTGAAACAATTTTCAAAACATTCAATTACCGGCCCATCAATATTTCAGGTGCTAAATGTTAGCGCGGAACTATTCCCTGTACCGCGCATGGGTACGTATCCTACGCCATCCGTTCCGAGTGTTCAATACTCCTTCCTGCTCCTTTATTTATTCAAAATGGCTAAAAAACGACACCGTCACTAAACATGATGCAACTTTTAACATTCACTTTGCAGGAAGACAGACAAATGTTTCAATGCCTTTGTAAATTATTTATTCTTCTTCCTTTAACTGCCTTTCACGATTAACTCACAATATCCCTATAAACATCAGCGTAATATTGGGTGCCCAAACTATTGATTGATCATCGCGACTTCCTGGCGATATAAGTGTTTTTTCCATTATCCTTATCCACATTGCAGCTAAAATTCTCTGCCGGTAATTCTCTGATATGGGTGCCGTGGGCGTACGGGGAATACGTCCACAGGCAAAAAGAGGAGCAAATGAGGAATGAATAGTTCGCAATTTTCTTTTTGCATGCACAAAATGACGGCCGCTGACTGACAATGTTTCATTTACTCGTTTTGTTTTTGTTACAGGCGTTGTCTTGCTTTTCCCTTTCGAGGTCTTTCAAGTCGTTCCTTGCCGTATATTGCCAGCCTCTGACATGTGGACGACTTTAAAAGATATGACGTGAAATGTATTTTATCGCGTGTTTCGTTAATATACGTACCACATGTGTGCTTCATATGATCTGCCGCTGGCACAAGTACTCTCTGCAGTCAACATGTGTACATTCCAAGCCAAGTACTGGAGTCCGGCTTGAACTTCTGGTTTTGTTCCTTGAGCTACTCTCGGTACTCAAATGCTAGAAGTGATGTGTCTTAACCACCATCCAGCAGGCTACCTGTTTTATTATCCGCGTAGCCAATTCTGATGATGGAACGCGTGGCCGTGCTGTAATACCATCACCTGTCCGTTGAAGCGGGATGATTTCTTGCAGGGTCTCTGCAACTACTAGCCCAGTTGCAGTGGTAATTGAACGTCCATTCCAAATGATAGATATGGAATTGGCCACAAGTGGCAGTCACTGAAATGTGTAAAACTAGATGCACCTGTGCTGATTAAGTTCTGAAGCAAGTGCAAATGACAATCCTTGAATAATGATTTTGGGTTAGTGATCCACCCGATTGGGCTCGAAGAACCTATTCGAAAAACCACTTTGGGAATAATTGTAAGCTTTAGAATGCGGGCTTCGAATGCATCGGAATATATTAAATGAATAAAGGATATTTGTGATTTCACACACCATAAAAAATTTCATTTGAAGAAGTATTTCCATTTCATAAGCACACATTGCAGCACGACCGTATCGAAGTTATCACATATGCCGCTGATGCAGGAAACAATGAAAAAAAAAAACACAATACAAAACCTATTCATTCACCCTTGCCAATCGTGCAGGCTGTACAAATCAAAGCATAAGACCTTGCTTTTAATTCGTACACTCCCTCGGGACACGGAGAAGATGCAAGTGATGGGCGATGGAGTAGTAAAGCCGATGAACGTGTGGGGGTTGAAAATGTTTCATCGACGAACAAGCTTAACCTCCGTTTGCTCACATTTATACCAGAGATTCCTTCCACTCTTTTCATAAAAGTTTCATCCTGCCGAAGTCTCGCCAATGCAGAAGGAAGGAAAGATTTCTCCGGTGGGGGAATGATTCGAAAGAATAAAACATTTGTCACATTTTTACAAATACGCGAGGGTGGCAGTAATTCTGTGCGGGTAATCCATTTTGGTGACCTGACAACAGAATGCACCCTTTTGCGAGCTGTAGCTTTCATGTTCGTGCAGCCACCAACTCTGCATGAGTTCAACAATAACCATACGATCAGAAGTACGAGATTGTGTCTTCATGCATTCACGATTATTTCTCGTTGCAGTTAGTGGTGAAACGCTTGTTCCGTAGAAAGGGCTGCGATTCATGTGTTTATTCCCATTAGCGTTGCTACTAAATAAATGCCTCCGATTCACTTTGATTGCAAGTACAAAGGCCAGCTTAAGGTTGCGAACACATACTCCGAACAAGACAACTGTGCGACTGTCAACATCTGTGTACGCTTTACGAATATTCCCTGCATCCCTGACAATTAATTACCCATTATTCCATCGAAGCCTAATACCGACCATGATGATGCAGCAAGCGCTTTGCATTAGCCTGGCCAAACGACGTAGGGTGCATCTATAATGCATGGGAGCAGTTTCCATGTGCAGCGGAACTTTGAACTTTTCCACGTGCATACTAAACAAGTCAAGGCGATGTTAACGTGTGCATGCGTTTGTACTTCCATAAGTACATATGAATTTCCGGTGGAGGTTCTCCAAGTCGAAGCTCAAGTCATCGGAATAGATAAAGTCATCCTGTGGTAGTCGGAAATGATCGCATAGTGTTGCCTATTTGTGTTTATTAAATGACCTCCCGTCACGCCATTCGAGTGAAAAGTGGACACATGTATGCATAGGGCAGAAATCCACGCTTTGTGCGAGCGAGAAAATTAGAAATTCGATTCGGGTTATATTTTGGAGGATTAGATATGAGAACAATTCGAAGTACTGGGCTTTTGATTAATTGAATACCAAGAAAATAACTATAAACTGCTTCTTTGACCTTATATTTATCTACACACAGAATATTTGCGGTAAAGATTTTCCATTTTTCCATCATTTCCAATTTTCCATTTAGGTCTATAAGAGAGGGCTAGTCCCTACCAGTCCTTTTGCCCTACTCAAGCAAAAGAAGGAACACGACTAGGGAATTCTTAGGGAACACAGTGGAAATGGCACAATAACCATAGGGACACTGCTTACAGGGCAACATCCTGCTGTGCCAACACGCCAAACGACTCGGCGTCGTTCTTCGAGATTGTTCGAGCCCAATACATAAGTGCTTTCACTGACTAACCCGGATCAGGCAGCAAAGATGAAAAACGGGGGTATCACGAAATTTGGGGCACTATTTGGCTTTTATCAGACGGCAGTTTAGACCATCTGCAAAGATTACAGAGGCTTGGTCGATGTGCAGTAGTGGACCCAGGAAACAGGCGTTGAGTTTGAGAAAACTTTGAATCCGGACTAACTTCTCCATTCTGACGAATCTTACGAACTTTTCCATTCGTAGTTCTCCCGACAGCTGAAAACATTATTGGTCAAAAGTTCCTATGATATTGCATATGCCCGCGTTTACGTTTAAATAATTTGCCGTCATACATGAACAGATCAATGATTGTATAAAAAAGGGCAGTGATTCCGAGACACTTTGAAACTCAATCAGGGCTAGATTACTTCCTGCATACAGAACGACACAAAAATCAAAGTAATAGTTTCCTATGGACAAGAGAATGATCCATACGCCTGGAAAACTCTTTTTGGCGGAAAAAAAATCTGAATAATGGATGACAGTAGTGAAGTCTCTTTGGAAGATGAAAGAGATCCGTCGAGCCCTTGCCGTGAGCACCATTTAGTGCTGGACCTCTATATGATATAAAATCTGTAGTAAAGCTGATAATAACAGCGCACTGATATTGAAAAAAAGTTTAATCCACAAATATTTTCTCAAAAATTACAAAATCATGATTTTTGTCATAAACAAACTTGCCCATGATGGAGCAGGCACCTGTTACAGGCGTATAACTTAGACATTTCTTAGCGCTCCAAAATGCGTTTGTTTCGAAGCTAGAAAACGCATATCTCCAAGCATATCTAGAAAATCCACAACTTTTACTACCGCCTGAAATGTTGAAGGCGCATTTCTTGAGAGTTCTTTCTTTCAAACGAAAATCAGGGGGATCTAAACAAAATTCCAAAATTGAATGCTGTCCATCGTTCAATCTTTCACGTCTTGAGCGAGTATGAATATTTACTTAATTTTCTATCTCCAGTTCGATCTAACAACGTCGCCCCGCAGCATTTCCAACATTTTAGTGCATCAATTAAACCAAATAAACGACGTGTTTATTTTAAACCATAATAAATATTCGAAAACGAAAATGCACTCGACGCAGCACACCTCCATACGTGTTCATATGTTCAATGTACTTCTGTGAATGTATAAAACCCTTATATTCATTTGTTTACTCAAAGCCAGCACATCGTGCGTCACCAAAGAAAAACAAATTTTCTCCGCGTCCATTTACATTGTATGCCATCAATGTCGTACCGGATTGTATCCCCCCCGGGATGCGACTTGGCATCGTAGCCTTTCGTTGCATCAAGGCAATACAACATACAGACTACAGATCCCTTTCTTCTTTGTCTTCCGCCTAATGGACTGATATCTCCAACTCGCCAGGTATGAGTAGCGTGAAGCACTTTTCTGTTCTTCTGCTTTTCTGTGCCTTTTTGGCGCGCTGAGAAAAATCACCATCAGCATCAACATCACCATCTCAAGACGTAAATTCCGATTGCTCTTTATGCAGTTGCACATGTCATGTTCGGGACAGCTGTTTTACAGCTGTAATCAAGCGTGTTCAAATTCACCTTTTCATCATAATCGTCACATGCAACAAAGAAGGAACCAACGTCAACATTGAATTGACAAGCGCGCCCCTACTACCACGAACCTTCCGTTTTTTATACTTTTATCTTTCACCTGAACTTGAGATGCTGATGATTTTTTCCATTCTTCTTTTTGTTTTGTTCTTATTTTCAAATTCAGGTTTTGGTTTGATTGCACATACGCACGATATATGGATACCAGTAGAATACACACATGAGAGTTTTCGTGCCCTTCGATTCGGATTTTCGCCCAGCCCAGCTCAGCCTAGCAAAGCCAACCAGATATACCAACACCATAACCCAAGAAGATGATGCTTAGGGCCTAGAAATTATCACGAGATAAATGGGGCAAGACAAGAATTAAGAATATGTTTTTCAATTTTTTCGAGGCCGGCTGACGAGCAAAGGAGCGTGAACAATTCAAGGGAGATTGGGGTAAATGTGACTTTTTTTGGGATTTACAATCTTACGCCTACGCAGAAACATAGATTTCGAGTAACGGTCTTTCAAGATGACGACTTTCTCCATGTTTGTTATTTCATTTGAATATCAAAATTGGACCACCCTTGTCAAAATGGTTTCGGCTCTCATTTACCAGTGAATTTTGAACAAGAATTAAATATTTTATCTTTACTACAGCGGTGCGGATCTGCTCCAGAAAAGCTCCTTGAATGACTCAAATGAATCCGCCCGAAATACAATTAAAGCTTATTTAACAAGGGTCTAAATGTTTGCGGAATAAAGGATAAGAAGCAAGCAATAAAACTCATAATTATTATTTCTTCTCAATGCATTTTCTTAAACGATAATCGGGTGATTTACGATTTCAAAATAGCGGTTTTTTCAAGCAAGCGGCGACTAACTTGAAGACGATCCTCGATGTGGACGCCAAGTTGACAGCTAGCAGTTCACACGACAGAGATCATCCATCGAAAGAAAAAACAATGTGCTCATTGATTTCAAACATCCTATGTCAAAGCCTTGGAACGACCAAGCAGAGCGTAAGCACAAAACAGCAAGAACACTTCGAACAAACTGACGATCTAACGGAATTCAACGAAAATAACTACAATTTTATTTATATTGGTAAATTTTGTTCTTTTTATTCTGTTAACAAGGGAGACGCCCTGAACACGTTTGAATAAAAGCAAAATACACGCATAAATGGCTACCTCTATCTCCTCCTGTCAGAAGTGCCCTCGCTTTTTTTTGCTTACGCTATGATTGAACTTTGTGCAAGATTCATGCCGAAAATTCACTTCAAATACGCGAGTTTGTGGGAGTGTGGACATTAATTGGTGTTCATTCGCGTCCTTCCGATATCGCTATCATCACTTGACAATTTTACAAAATGGAAGAATTGAATAACGTGCAGTTATAAGATATTTTCACTGTCAGGATCTTATGACTTCTCAAATAAATGAGAGAAAAAGGATAAATTGCAGCAAACTCACAAAATATTACAATTAACTATTTTCCTTGTCAAGCCTGGGACTAACGAGCCCATTTATCATTCTGTATTCTGAACATAGTGTTCACGATCCCTTAAGAGAAAATCTGAATTAGGAATTCAGCAACGATAGAAGCTGAAGCTTCTAGACCAGCCAAAAAATATTTGCCCCAAAAGCATAAATTATTTACATGAAATTGAATGAAAGGGATTCTAAGGTATAGCTGTATGAAATTATTCCAAAGTGGTTAAACAGCCAAACGGGCTGTAGTTAGGTGTGGCCCGGAATTTAAGGAAAACCTTCTAAGAAACTTTGAACTTTGAATTTTCTGTAGATCAACAAAGATTCTAAAGGAGGTAATTGTCACGGCAGCTATCCTAGGTTGTCAATCAGTCGAAAACCAGTTGTCATCCTATTACCCTATTCTTCCTTTTGTACACATGCATGTTGTCTTGCCATCTACAGCTGAGTACAACCTGTATGTACGAGACCTATAAAAGATAAGCAGCAGCCAACAACCACGTCCGTCGTAATCGTCTTTTTTCAACCATACTAAGTGCTGTGTCAGCTGGTTTTCTTACAATATTGCGACGTTTTCTGCCCAATCAGGTGGAGATGAGATGATGTAAGACCCATTCGTTCAGTAAAAAAAGACTTACATATCCAGAGCAGCAGCTAAAGTGTAAATGTGTAATAAGTCGACGACGAGGAACTCAAGAATATACAAAACCTTCAGGATCCTGAATCTTGAACACTGTATGCTCCGACGTTGCCTTCTCAGAGTAGAGCTACTCCTCCGTATTCTCTGCGGTGTATAGCTGCCGGCAATATCTGCCTTTAGTATTCGATTCGCCATGCAGGTACACACGAGTATCTTAGCGACATGCATCACATCCATGCACGCTTTCCTGCGTCTTGTATACAAAACATTGGCGTAATGTAGACTTTACTACTGAACTCAGTGATGTTTGTCTTCCCTTGTGTGAGTTTTGTTGTTTGGCAAGTATCAGGTTGCACATATTTCGTCGACGTTCATCAGTTTGATAATAATTCTTTGTTATTTATCCAATGCTGACTGCTACTTATTGCAGCCCTTTTTTCGCAATCGGAACAAAACGTTTTCACTATATTACACTTCCAAGGTCGCAGGAACAACAAAAAGTAGGAGAAACGTATCATAGCTCACACAATATGCTAATTCCTTCACAGTTCCTCCACTGTGTTTATTGGCCACTTGCCCATGATTGCCAGCTACTGGCCAGACAATACGGGGATAATATTTCAAAGATCGTTCGAATTGTTGCTTCTTCACCGTTGAACACAGAGCAAGAAAGAAGGCTTTGTTAAACAAAAAGGATTTTTAGCACCTGCAGAGTTCTACATGCTGATATTTTCTAGGTCTTTTTTTACATCTTTCATGGGTTACATTTTAGTGGATTACACTGCAATGGAACAACTTTGTAAGGTGTTAAAAGCATTTTCCAGGAGCAATCGACAATTCATAAGATCCCATTGGAGATTGTTGTCATGTTCCCACTCGTTTCGATTCGATGTGATTCATCCCAACGAAAACGGAAAAATACAACAACAAGCTTGTATAGTGTGGCAGAACGCTGAGCCACAGGCAAAATATGAATTCAAGTAATGACTTTCCCTCTGACAGGTTGGAAACAAGGACGTGGCAAATAATTTCCAAATAATTTCTTAGAAACCACTCTCAACTTCTCCAGTCCTTTCCTTTCCACATTTCTATAAATTATTCAAAAACTTTACGGAAAAACATGATCTGAAAGGAAGCCGTACGGAGTGCAGAACACGTCTGAGTTTGAGGATTTTTAACAAAGTTAACAAAACATTAACATGTAATCAATTGGCTGAATTGACAGTAAACAAAGGATTTAAATAACATAAACATTCAGTTATCCTTTCATGGAATCGACTAATTTTTCTGAGCATAATTTGAGTGTCAATCAAATTGAGAGCGTTCGAGCGGCCTTGTTAAATCACATATCTTCTGCTACCGCTATCACACACCCCTATTGATTTTTACCACTTAAGTATTCTTTTTTGATTTGGGCTTAGCAATTATTATTCGCTACACATATTGAATAGATGCATGTCAGCCCTCTTGCAAAGCATAAATCGATTCGTTCAAGCGAATCTTTATTCATTTTTAATGTTTGTGTTTTTCATAAATTGATGATAATATATATTCAGTCACATTTAAGCCTATGTTCCTCCTTATCTATGAATACTTCCCTTTTTCAGCCCCAAACCCTACGGGGGAGAGAGAAGATGAGCTGATACATACTCGAATACATGTTACAACTGGTGAAAGGAGTTTCGATGCAACTTCATATTGATATTTTTTTATTTGTGAACAATATTACAGTATAACAGTTGCAGGATACTTAGTGCATATATGTTTAATATTTATATAATACTTGAGTTAACTGTGCAGTTAACATTTAACTATTTAGGATCTTGCTGAGACGAAATTTGTGCTAGGATATAATGCCTTGGGCAGGCGAGACCGTTTGACCTAACTTTTGAAGTAGATTGAACTCCTTATCCGTTATTCTCCTCCTTATTCTGACGTCAACGTCAGTAGAACTCCTTATATTTTCTAATCGTTGAAATCAAGAACTAGTTCAAATGGCGTCAGCTGTCCGAAGAATAAGCTTTGATTTGTAACAGTTTGAGGTTTCTTATAAACAGATGTTCCTCCGATTATTCTGTATCTGAAGTGATCACGTTCGTAAGACTCGAATTTGTTTGACTTTTGACTGCGTCATTGACTCTGGCAATACACAGATTTTACTCATAATGATTTCACTCATCGATGCTATCTTTCGTGAGATGACAAATAAACTTAATACTAAAGAAATTCATTTTTTAAATTCTGTTTAAAGCTATCAAAACAGATGGGCAATATATGAATCTTACTATTATAATAGATATGACTTAATTAAATCATTCAACCATCTCAGCTTTCCGATTTAAATTTGATAAACTTAACGCATCCTAACAGGAATTCCCGTACTTCTACTTTATGCACTTTCAATACACTTCAATACAAATGCATCCCTGGCAGTGCAATCGCTTGGTTTTATTTCTTTAATTAATTCACAATTATAACATTTTTCTTTCTCATATGAAGTGTTGTTTGTTATGAGTTTTATTAACACAAAACGGTACTTATGCGCACTTCTGACGCCGATATCCAATGCTGAAATTTTTGAAATATGACATTTAATCAATAATTCTCTGCAAATAAAAGAATCATTTTTATAGTTTTCTAACCTTTAAACAAATAAATTACATCCCAAACTGAAAAGGGACCCTTTTCGACGAGATGACACAAATTTGTCCACTTGTTTGTTCAGAATATATGAATTCACAAAATTCTGCTAATCAATTGTTGACAGTTATGATGTGAAGCTATCTCTTAGTTGAAATCTATGTTTCAATTCTAAAGGCGTTGGTGTCGTGGCATTACAGTCCGTCTCGGGCCTTGTTACCTTCATGACACCGTGAATAGTCCAAGTATCGTTTGCAACTATTTTCGCAAGAAAGGCGAACGGACAGCACCATTGAAACTCATGTATTTCAAACGAAAGCTTGCAGTGCTTTTCAATCAAATCCATTGAAAAAAATTTGATACAAACATTTCATTGAAACTAAACAATTAATCTCCACCACGATTCAACCATAGTTGTGAGCCATAGTGAGATGGTAATTTTGATTAGTACAATACAAAGCACATTTTTGAGTGAAAACGCAGAAGAAAAAATCAGTTCATTGAAAACCCATCAACCTTTCTTGCACCAATGGTAGCAGCGCCAAAAAACCCATTGTAAATAAGTTGCTTTAAAATTCTCTTCGGACATAATAAAATGTCTCGTATACTCAAAACCGTATACAGAAATGGGTGTGGTGTCATCGAATGCGACGTTTAGGCAGGGGCAAGTACAGTGGAGCGAAAGAAGATTTCATAAGGCCTTTTGAGAATCTCGGGAAACATTATTTCCACTCTCACCATAAATCGACGCGTCGCTGACGATTACGATGACTTTGTATCTCGTGCTAGAGGTCGAAGGTGATTTTGGAAGAGTGGGTCATATTTGCAAACACAACCCCAACTTCAATAATTCTCCTCTCTTCTCTCGTCTCTTTCACTCGAGTCATAGCCTTACGGCACTCTCTTTTTACGTTCGAAAACAGTTCAGCGAATTCGCGAATAGTCCAACAAAAAGGATCTTGACTGGCTTTTCCCACAATTATCCGAAAAAAGACAACAAGCATGTTACAATATGGCTGGCGATCCCCTTCGATAGGAACCTGTATCCCGTCTGCATGGGTACTTCCACGACAACACTTCCTATACACAGACAAATGTGGGGGCGCCGCTGAAAGCCAGGACTTTCACAGTCAGCATTCGAGGAATTTCCAGTCGATTTCCAAGTAGGAATTCCGCCAGTTAATGTACTCAAATACCCGCTGGTGACAAAAGGGTGGGGACCGACGAGCCTGCTTGCAAGTCACCGAAAGAAAACATTGCGACAACACAATTCTCTCCGGTATCAGTGCCAAGGGCGCAGGAATTTTTCACCCCGTCGTCCTATACAAGTCACAGCAACGGCACTGTGCAACGATAAACAAGGGCAGTTTGCCTGCCCGAATTTAAATAGATTTAATATTGGAACGAAGCGTATTTTTGGGCAAATCTATTCATAGTTGCTTCAATTCGGGAATACAAATTGATTTTGTGCGCAAGGACATTCTCTGAACTTGCGCTGCTCCACTTGGCTATAAAAATATCCAACTCAACGGGTCGATGGTAGCCAAAAAATGTTCAGTAGCAGCCGGGAATGTCAAGTGCATGCAACGTTTTGACTGAAGGATTTTCTACAGCCTTCAACTCGACCATAACCTCTGCACTGACACATGTACGAGTTCGCAGTATGAGGCTATGTTGATATGTTAATTCAACGAAGTATAGTCAACCATAGTACGGCTTTTCTCTGCGCCTTGGATCGATAACCAAAATAAACAACCCAATTCCAGCACTAATTTATCAGTTCAGCTGGAGTATGTTCTTGGTAGTAAGAATCCAATATCCACGGATGATTGTCGCTGAGGTCTTAGTTCTCCCTGAAAAGTCGGAAGTTTGAAATTAATGGAAATTTTCTTCAAGCGGTTTTCCTAGGATCCGTCCCAGATGGGAGCTCCAGTAGGTGCGTCTTTTGGTATTCATAAGTGTATGCATCAACTGTTTGGGTGTGTGTGGATTAAAGGGAAATTAATTAAGCAAAATGTCGTGCTGAGAGATTCAGACGGTGGATTTAGCAATAATATATTCTATGTGCGACGAAACTGGCAAAATGATTGATGTCGATACAATTGAATTGTCAATTAAACGATATTGGCAATAAATTGAAAAGGAGAATTTATGTTGAATTATTCATGAGAAGCATTAGACCTGTGTGAGCTATGATGACTGTTTATTTTGCAGTTCATCCTTCATTTGGTAATGGAGCAATGGAAGTTTATGCTACATACAGAACAAATATCAACTTGGGAAATCCCTCGTGGGTACTTTCAAGCAAAAAATAAATTAAAAAGGCAGTTTTTTTCAATAAGTTTTACTTTTTTCACTATTTTATCTATTTGATTTTTGCGACAAGGTAAACACTCTTGTTTCGAGAGCAATCTTCAATCTTTATCATTGCAAAGTTAGCTTTTGGAATCGTTTAGGTGGCACAATTTGTGGATAATGGTCACGAAAACTTTTTTGTAGTCCTAAGTAAGCACTCTCCATTCCAACTATATACTAGCGATGTAAGTCGCGTATGATCAATCTCAAAAACGAATCCCACAAACGAGAATTTGAATTGAAGCTTCATAATATGATCATCACTTTGCAACAAATTTTATTTCACGTGTAACTTCTCTTGCCAAATTTATTTGTGTGTCTCGAATGAACCTTCAGTTCGCTTGCGAATTCAATTTGTTTCGTAAAAATCGTACTCTGAGGTTTGATACAGAAGCAGATGAAAATTTGTACTTGTTCAACCCAATGTAGTCCATTGAAGCTTACAAATTAAAAGTTTTCGAAAGCAGCAGACCAGATCGCTCATTGAGATTAAGTTATTTTAGTTGTTGTGAACCCGAAAACATTACGGATTCGAATCAAGCACGCTTCGTGAATCGGCCTTCGTCAGTTACTAGGAACATTTGAGTTAGATAGTGCGTAGTGTCTCGCCGAGTTTTCATGGTAAGGCAAACGAAGGACTCTGACTCTGGCTCAACGCATCTCTACGTCACGGTAATACTGATGATCAAAAAATCACCAAACAATATGCAGGAACGTCACCTGCCACTTAACAGTGTTATTTGGGTTCAGGAAATTCGCTTCATTCACGCTTCAGGTTCTTTCGCAAAAAACAGACTTCTGCGGTTTAAGGGCTCCTCTATCTCCTGATATTGCGACTTTTAGATACCTCCAAACTCCTGAGATCATTTAAAAGAACGCAACACCAGCACTTACTACTATTTTGAATATGTTACTTATTTTCAACATCTGAAAAGATTCAGCTGGATTAGATTGTTTAAGTAATAAACTATTGATTGAAATAAACTGTTAAGTTTGTAATGCTGACAGAAAATCGCTAGACGTTAATGTGTTTCCCTTTATGTAATAGTGATTCCTTAATAATAATTTTTGCTTTATTTTGCAATAAATTGTTCATTTTAAGCCGATCTTAAATTAAGGATAAAGTTGCTTTTACCCTCTTCTCTCAGGCTGTAACAGCAATCTAAGCCATTTTTCATCACGATTTTGTCTAGGCTCTAACGCAATTCCCTTTAGCATAGCATTCAAAGGCAATCCAAAGAAACCGTTATTATTGAGCTTTATGTTCTAGCTATCTGCTCCATCCAAACCACTAGCACCCTCCCCCATTCAATACAATAAAATCCCTAACTGATAGAATATATACTCCGCTACAAAAGCATAGTGAAACCGTGAGTAGAAGGAAGACCTACAAGAGGACGAGGGACGACTTGATAAAACACCATTCCGAGTTGAAGAAGGATCAAGTCCTCTTTTGTGTGCAACGAAGCAGAATATGGCAACCAACTTTATTCTCATGTTATTAGAAATATAGCACGTTGAGAAACGCTTCAAGCCAACCTCCTTTCATCCTCCGTCTCTCACGCACGGAATGTCCTGTGCCTCGTCACTCCTGTCAATAGAAAATACAAAAAGCAACTTGAAACGAGAGATGAACATGGAGTAGCAACGAATGGAAGGGTAAAACGTTCGACAAAAGGAGCAGTAGGGCGAAGATAATAAATGTGATAGGTTTATGTTGCTATTTGGTTGTTGATGATGGGAACGACTCCCTTTCGCGTATGTGGTACTAATTAGAGTCGTTCGATAAAAAATTATTGGTCCCTGCTTCACGACATTAAGAGACATCGAATTTTTGATGATAAGAAAAAATAAATCTGAGCTTGTTTAATAAAAATTTCTGAGCTTCAATGACAATTTTTCTTGCGAATACGTTTCTTCTTTGTTGGTGGTTGTGAATTCTTCCGAGAGCGATGGTGTGTCCTGAATACTAGAGCACACCACGTTTTTGCCTGTTTTGCCACTCAACTTTTTCAGGCGGCAACGTGGCGTATAATTAAATTCCTGTTAACGAGGAATAATATCCTCAACTCAACAAGGGTGCGGGCATTGGCGCGTACCTTTGTAAATAAAGCATCATTTTATGCTCAACAAACAAACCTGCTTTCCAGTCTATCAGCCTCGTGACCATGTGTAAGGATAATATTATGTACTCTATAATGTGAAGTGGAAAGAACAATTTCTGCGTGAAGTGACACTCAAACAATTCATTATCATTGAACAGGAAGAAGGGTCCATTTTAACGCAAATCCCAAAAGCTATTGACCTGAATTTCAAGGGATGATTTCTTTTCATGTGTCGAGCACAAAATTTCCAATAACACTATATTAGCTGGCAGGGGACATGGCATACGGGAGGATATATAATAAATATTAAAACAATTTTATATTTTCAGCTGAAAAGGGCCGTTGAAAATTCAAGTTGGACTCCAGATTTTATATTTTTTCCCCTCTCTTTAACGCTGAGATGAGTTCTCAACTAGTTGATCCCATCATAACATAATTTCATTTCACAACTTTCATTTCCCAACCGACTGTCCAAACAGCTTTGTAAAATACGTGCACGACGAGAAAACGACTGTGATCCTTCTGTCATACTCAATCATATTTTAAGGGTGAATTTCAAGAAGAGAGAAACATTTTCAAACTACTACAGGATGCTTTCTCATAAAACATTCCCGAAATCTATTTGATTAAGTAAGTACATGCTTCGGACTATTGAAGGGATAAACGTAGCAACGCACGGAATTATAAAAGCCTCTAGGGGATCCTGGCAAAATATAAATGTAGTGGCGAAACTAAGCGTACATGTAATATTTGAGCATTGAGGCAGCAGAACAGGCAAGGACAACGAAAAAAAAAAACGCGCAGAGGGAAAAGTGAACGGCAAAATATACTCCACTTGAGTGAACGACAACGGAATCCTTATGATGTTTGTGTAGTTCACGGTGGCAAGAATCCCCAATCATTGATTTTTCTTTTGTACACCCAACAAATATCGAGCACATACATTGATATTTATTTGCCAAGCAATGTGCATGCAAACTACATCAAGGACTGTTGATCTTTAATTTCGATTTCTTTCAAATCAACTTAAGCTAAATTGCACACTTCCCTCTTGAACTTCTGGTAAACGTTATCGTCAGGCTAGCAAGAACTTATTCGGTCCCCTCACCTATATAATCTTCAGTTTCCCCACAACTATCGACATCGTTTTTTCCTGCTTCATTGATTTATAAATCCTGCCCTCCAAATTAACAACGGTTTCATTTCAATCAAGAGCGAAACGCCAAGGAGTGCTGAACGAATATGAACGATAACTTTTTCCTGCCGTCGTCAACAACAATTCGACAAGGGAGCAAGCATTTATTGAACAAAACACGGTTAATGACTACATGCTACATATGCTCGGGTAGTAGTTAGGGTTACGTAAGGTAGATGTACATATTAATGTTAACTTATTTCCAAGACGAACTCCTACAGGTGATTGAATAAAAGGCGATGGTGTCCAATGTTTGACTCAGGTACAGGTGATAATCATCAGCAGTGTCTTAATCGATGTTTCGGAGACATAACAAGGGGATTGAGGGGATGAGTTTTCCAAAAGCCGTTTTGCCAGTATGGAGATAAAAAAGCCATTTCCCACAATTAAAATGTTCTCAAAGAAGAGTTAATTTTATTAGATTGTCCTTGATTTACTTGTAATGCAAATATTGCAAATTGCGCGGTTGTCTCAAGGACCCTCGAATAATGAAAGATTTGAATGGACTGATGTGGGCATTCATGGTGGTTTGTTTCTGCAGGTGAGCAATCACGACATGCCAATATTTCCACAAGTCCATTCGTTCATGTTTTAATATTTTTACAATACACCGAAAATTTGAAAACTTCTAGAGCCGTTTTTCTCGTCGATTTGTTTTTGGTCCAGATCCTAGGCGAAATTGTTCTTGTTCTTGTTCTACATCCTCCATACATCTGCCAACATAAGTTGAAAGAAACCACGTTCTTTGAACGTATGCGAAATGCCTACGCGCCCAGTGTCCTGTCAGCATAATTGCATTGCACATCTCGATGTTAAGTCTTTGTAAGACCCAGTATTGTGCTGCCTGTACACGATTGACGAAGCCTCCATATGCGGGCTGTATTTTCCTGCCGCAATTATGACCACTGCTTAGCTGACCTAACTCTTACACGTTTATTCGGATGTGAATTCATCTATCGTCTAACAACATTTGTCATTAAATTATAGATATTCTCATACAGTACACTCCCATTTAAATCCACACAAGCAAGATCTACCACCATACGAGCAAACAGCGAATAATTGGACAGGGGGTATGAATTGATGCCAAGTAGGGACTAGATAACCAAAGCAACAGCCTCGTTGAAAATTAATGAATCGGCGTACAGTTGAAATCATCAAGCAGACGATGTCCACATATTTGTATATTTATTCGTGAGTCTACAGAGTTCCTGCAAGAAAACGAGCATATGCGCTCTCATAAGTGCTCATTCTTAACCAGGATAGTCATGCGACTTGTTCAGAGTTACTCTTGCATTACAACATGTTCGTAACAAGGCGGTGACCCCCATATCGCCTGCTGTTACTTCGGACATCTTCCCATTGCTGCTGGTACTCTGCGCGGCACTTCACCACCACTTGGCTACTTTTCATATCACATCATTTATTAAACAATCGTAAAATTTAAATTATACACCAGCCAGTGCGTCCCTTCAGTTTCCAACATCAACACAGAAGCGGCCAATAAGCCCTGGTCGACTAGAATCATAATGGTAAATGACAATTATCTAAGACTTGTGCGCTTATCAAGACGCTATTAATGCATGTCGACTTATGTTTCCGGGTTTAGTGCCACTTTTGTCATTAGACATCCTTAAGAATATACGGAAAGAATAAGAAGACACATTAATTGCAAGAGTCATTTAAAAAAAAATCTTCACTTTATGGCATGAGAGATGAAAAATCGATGCATTTTCCGAGCCAACAGGCTTTAGATTTGGTTCCAAGAAATTGATTATTATTCGCGTGGAACCATATCCGCGTGTTGGTTAAATATTTTCACTTGCACTTCTTATTTCAAACACACAAAAGCGTTTGTTATGACCATTTTAGTCTAGAAGTTAGTGTCCAAAGTGATAGCCTTCTGCTCATGGGATCCCAGGTCAAGTCTCGTTGCGCGCAGTTGTATGTCATAGAATTAACTACTTGTTGAAACATAAGTACACAGATCGGATATCGAATATAGATCTACATATCTTATAACTAAGTAGAACTAGACGCTTGAAATAATGTAAATGCAATTGAGTCACATTGATACTCACAGGCATAATGAACGTGCGAAAGGGAAGAGTCTACTAATTTCATCCACTGCACTGGAACTCCTACAGTAAGAATCGTTTCAAGCAGTCAAGCTAGTAAATCACGTCAAATATTAATATAATATAATAATATATTAATATATTGCTTGATTTATATTAATAATATAAAAAATATTGCTTGATTAACCGATATATAATGCTCAAAATGATTTGAATTATGTGGTTGTTCGATTTCTCTTCCACTGTGAAGCAAATCCCGTGTATCAGTGACGACAGTAGTGTTGGCATTTTTAATCTTCGAAAAACTTAGCAAGTTCAAACGTGGTACCGACCAAATCGTTTGCTTGTTCCTCTTCGAAGTTAAGTGATTCATTTGACTTATACATACCTACGTTAGGTCCAGGCGCAAGATCCAAAAGTGGAATTTTCCACCATCCATTATAATCCTTACGCAAACCATCTGCAGCTGAATACGATCTACCAGTCAGAAAAAAGACCATCAAATCATATAATCTCTATACTGGCTGATTTAATCATGAACACATTGAGGTATTATCCACCTTACTTAACATCAACCCCCAAGGACCAAATCCGTCTTTGGTTACCACTGTAACGATTTAAGTTCTGATGAAAAACCTTTCGATACAACATCACATGGATAGCTTGTCAGATTGTCGCTTACCAAAATTTCTGAACAGATACTGAAGCCTACAGATACTGAAGATGAGATAATCTTACTGAAGATTAAGGCCAATTAGGTGCGATTATATTCCTGTCATTCGCTGAGATTGGACTTTAACCGAACTAGTTTAACCTTAGCTGAGCCGCTGACTCAACTTTGGCCGTACAGATTGACTGATTGAGACACACACTCAATCTTTAAACAAATTTCGTAAGTCCAACGGAAGTCCCTCGCTTGATTCACTTTTGTAAAAAGTGTAAAACTCAGGAATCGGTATCCAGGGAATAGACATCGATAAAGGAATTTGTCCGATTAAGCAAGAAGCAAGTTGTAATTTTTTGATCAGTTTCGACTTTTTTAAGTAACGCCTAAATGAGAAGACAAAGACTAAAAAATTTAGCCCAAGCGCCGCTGACTTAAAGAGCCGCGAAAAATTGGACCGATTTTTTTTAAATGCAAAACTCGAAATGAGTTCTTACAGTCGATCGAGAAGCATTTTGGAGGAAAGCGATAATAAGGGCTGTTGAAATTTTCAAGATTCAGAATCCAAAAATCCTGTTCGTCCTGTTGTATAATCTAATCCCCATACGCATTTTAGTTTCAACTATTTAACGAGTAGTAACACAAACGGCAATCACTTTACCATGTTCGTTAACGAGCCTTCAGCCGACTTCAGGTGATACAACCGTAAGTGCTGCAAGCAAGATTCTTTTATTAATTGCACACTGATCTTGGTCATTGCATGCCAAATGAACTATAACGGGTTTCTATGATACAGGAGAACCTTGTACTTCTTACGAGAATGCAATGCAGTGAATGGCTGTAGCCAGCAAGAAGTGGTCATCTGCGAGTGCAATTATCCAAGCCAAGACTCTACCAGGTTCCGATGGACTCGCTTGCCTCTCTACGGTTCCACAGCATCTACAGACCCGACTATCCTTTCTAATTCCGACTGGGTCTCAGCCGTGTAATGGCTTGAATAAATTTTTCAATTTGTCATTAATTTTCCATATCTGCGTCCACGATAAATTACTCGTACCCGCAGACCAAGCAGCCCAGGCTGGTCTACTGCTAAGCTAGAACGCGCATTCAGGCTAGAAGGAGGTTGTCGAGTCTCTGCATTCGATCCTACCTACTGCAGTTTCCTCTGGTTATCCGCTGCCGGCTCTTATGATGCAATCTTGCAAAATTTCGTAATTACTGCACCGTGTCGCCGTAACGTAATCGAATGTGTGCAATGGGAGTATGCAATCGTCGATTGCATGCACATTGCACTATTGCTGATATTGCTTTTGCTTCAGCTGTTGTTGCTGATGCTGCAGGGGATAGAGGTTTGAATTACTCGTTTTCCACGTTTCACTTCTAAGCCTAGTGCAAGAGGGAGCGTGACGGTGCCAAGTGGCCACCAACTATGGGAAACGGCTAAGACAGAATTGCACTTTCGAATTTGACCTTCGTTTCGCGGCAATGGTTGCGCTAATAGTGCTAAACATTTTTCACACATTTTCCATGAGTTGTTCATTAGTAATGAGCGAAGCAAAGCTGACGCGGAAAAGCGTTCGTGTTCCACCGGAAAGCAGCTCCTTTGGCATTTGCCAAGCGACAGGCAAAGTATTCCACGTTCTTCAAACAAACCTTGCCCCTTTTTGCTGTTCTCTAATTTTTCAAAGGCTCATCAGCGCAACCTTTATCGCACGTTATTTTGTGGACAGACAAAAAGGTTAAACATTCAACACTGTTTCGCTGTATGCATCCATCATGTTCAGTTGGCAACTAAGACGGAACTAAGACGCTTAACGTCTTAGAAGAGAATTCTCCTTTTGTTAATTTGGACCAACACAGTGAATCGTTACTGCGCGAAGGTTGCGCAAAATCCAGGCAATTCACGACTTGGCACAGCGTGTTTTGTTGATTTCCCGTCATCACAAACTTCTGGTAATTGCACTTCCACATCCTACCCTCTTTCGTCCCCTTTGGCTCCTTGGCAACGAGCTGCGCCAGGAGGTTTGAAAGGGGCTCTCCAGCAGTCTGACTAGATTGGCTTTTAGATTAGTTATCTGAAACCTTGATTTGAACAGCCTTTTCCTGGACTGCACGGTTCACTTACGAAGGTTAGCGCAGAATGGGATGCAGTTGGTACTAATGTGAAAAGTTCAAATGTGCACATGAGATGCGTTTTGCATGGAATCTTAGAGTAGTTGATGGCACATGTGAACTTTAAGCGACACATATTATATGTGGCATACAGCCAGCGATGACGCAAAAACGCTTCTGAGAAAATGCCAAAGGCTCAAGAGGGCAATATGGAAAGTCAATGCATTAAAAGGTTAGATGCAAAAGAAACATAATATCTTGCTAAAGGATGCAATTATTGGCTTGGCTTAGCAATCCAAGCTAACTTCACATATGAACTTTTCGCTTCATGAAATAGTCCGTATGCTATATGCATGTAAAACATACTGAACTACTCGTTTAAAACGTTCAATAACTTGCGAAACTTGCACTGAGATGGCAGTTTAATTTGCAACCGGGTGGGTCTGATAAAATTTTCCTGTCAGACACACATTAATATCGTTTACCTTAAAAACCATATCGTGAAGTGGCAGCTTCCAACAGCGAGAACAGGGAAAGTATCTAGAGAAAAGACGCAGGAATCACTGAACAGAGCAATATAAATGCAAAACAAAACATTCAACAGAGAAGAGATACTTTCAAATCCAAATGGTTATTGTCAGCAGATCATTTAATGATCAACTACCTACTAAACCATATTACATGCGAATTATCCATGCGATTTATACTTTTCCTACTGCCGTAACGAAATTTCTCGGCAATTTAACAATCATTTCCTCACAACCGGTTATCTAAATATTCACAGACACCCAATCGGCTAGCTGACAAACTGGCAAAACGAAATAGGATTTTAATCAAATTATTAAGTCACTTAATGCTTGAAATGCTTTTCAATCGCATCTCGTCCTTCGACTCCCATCTCGTTCTGCTGGCGTCTAAGTGGTGAACTCGGAACATTTTGATATGCCAATGCCCGGTCGAACTAGTCTCGCCTAGACTCGCTTCTACTGCTACTTCTACTCCTAAACCTTTTGCGCTACACTTTCCAACTACAACTTCAGCTTCCACCCATATTGAATCAATCCAAGTGGTAGCAAAAAGCTCCCCCAACTTCCCATACACAGGCACAATATATAACCGAATTTTTTATATCCTCCACGACCCAGACGCCATAAATATGGAATTACATTTTTGAAAATCCTTGCGTTTTCCCTCGGCCATCGCTCTTTTCTGCTTTTTCTTCCGAAGAGATTTGGTTGGTGGTGTTCCTTGATTTTTCCTGTTGCCAGTAATAGCCTTTAAGTACTCGTGCAGGGCAAGCTTGATATTCTGTTGCCCTTTTTCACCAAACAATGGTGTAAGGAACATTATTTATGAAAGAAAATGGTTCAATAAAATGATGTCCATGTTCACGTCGCGTCCGACTCCTCTTTCTGCTAATTCGGTTGCAGCCAGTTTACTCTTGTGGTTTTTTGACATCAGCGAAAAGGGCCAAGTCATTCATTCATTCATTGCTTCCTTCTGAGTGTTGAAACGTTAAGAGGGTATTCAATGCACAAAGTGATGATGATGGTGGTTAGGACAGACAACCACCAAATGAAATTTGCAAATTGATAATTCAATTTTTCAACATTTATCTTTGAAGGGAACATTGCAAGCAAAAGGCAATAGGCAACAGGCAGCAAAGCTAAAAAATATTGTTAGTAGATATTTATCGAAACTGACATTTTTCTGGAGAGTAGCTACAGAACAGGTATAAAGTTCTGGTTATTAGTTTTGACGTAACTTTATATTCACAGTTTTGCCAGATATGCTAACGTCAATTATTGGGGTAGCTTTTGCAACAACCAATGTCAGCTTAGGACTGTAGCAGATAATTTGGAGACACTTATAAACTAAAGAAAATATTTCGCTTGGAGATGAGGCATGGTATCGTTTCACAATCTTTCTAGTTTGAGATTTGAAAAAGGAGGACAAATCATGTCGTCTGCAAAACGGAAATACATAATTCCATTCTTTTGACGAATTTCATATAAGAAACATTCAGAATGAAACCCAACTATTTCTATATTCTATTTCTATTTCCAACTATATAAGCACAAAAGGATGTGTATTAAAAACGGGGGTTAGAGTCGAGTCAGTTCATATTCACACATATTCGTCTCTCCTTAGCAAACTACACGAGCACTCCTCATACATACGACACTAATACACATCAGCTTCACTTCAACTTCACAATGGAAGCCTTTTCAGCACGAGGCACACTATAAAGCCAAGCATCCCCCTATTTTATATGTTTCCCTTAGCAGTGAATACATTATTCATTCCAAGAAATATCGATTTTTTCTCACCAACCACTGATCCTTTGCGCCGCGTCTCACCCCAATCAAAATGAAGGGAAGTTGTTCTTAGCATATTGTTACACTTGTAAATTAATCTTTAACATTTTCAAGAATCATTTTTCCTTCGGATCGACAAAATTCTTCTTCCTGTTGAACGTGTTCAATTTTCCTTAAAATCCAAGTTTTAAGGTTTAATTAACTCATTTCCATATAACTTTATATTATTTTTCCAAACCTGCTGAGAGGATCCTTGAGATGAGTGTTGTTGGGAATGAATTTTAATCGAAGCATTCATTTTTTACACATTTGATGGTCAATTAGATTTTAAACTGCTGCGGACACTTCATAATTTACCTGGAAAGAAAAAAAAAAAAATTATAATAATAATAATAGTAATAATAAATCAGTTTCCTATTAACTACAGTGCATCAGAGGTTAATCTGGATTACTCTTTGAACTTTTTGCAAAAGAAATTTCAATATTCATACATCTTGCAATCAGCAGAAAAGTTCTTGTATCGTATTTCCACCTAAATTTCGTTTGCAGTATTTTCTTGGTGCTATCACGCTACCGATTTTGTTTTTATTCAACCTTTATTCTAGTTTTCCTACGAATGACCCAACTTAAAGGATACAGGAGATGAAGCAAGATATGAGCGAGTCTATTTGAGGGCTGTACTCGTAGTACCGTTAATAGGCATGTTCACCGAGACAATGAAAGAAAATTCCACGTTCCATAGAAACTTTAATTGGAAGAAAATCGGTTGAAAATTTCATCGAAGAAAAGATTCAAATTTGAAAGGATCAAAACCAAGTCAAGACTTAAAAATAGGGGTTTTTTTTGGAAAGAATAACAAAAAGATTAGAAAACCCTCCATCAGTCTAAGGCTTCCTGGTTCACAGACTAAAACTGAGAGAAAATTCTAAATGACTTCAACGCGAACCTAGGAAGAGAAACAACACAAATGAGAATCATTGTAAGAACGATTACCTTCACAATGGCAGCAGCAAAAAGCTCGAAATATATCCCGTTCCGACTTGGGATCACCCTTTCGATGCAGTTTACAAAGGCATTCAATACAGAAACTAGCCTATCAAATGTTTATTTGCATTATATTATACTTAATATGTTGTATACAAGAGTGGAGATCCTCTTTAATTTTCACACTATTGTTTACCTCCTTTTTCTCAATATTGACTTTATTGGATACTGCTTGCACGCGAATTTGTTATTTACGCTAAAAACATCATTGAGTCATATGAGTAGGATTTAGAATCTGGAAAATCGAAAATCGACCACTTCATGATCAATTAAGTCCTGGAGAAATGTTGGGAATTCAGCATTCGTGATCATCACATTCTTCCGGACTTCGAACATGCATACAACAGTATGGATCGGTGATACTGTTCCAAACCATTTTTAATTTCGAATGACATTGACAAGTGCAGTTTCATCCTTCAAATTGTAGCCTACGCTAATGATTTGCCGACGCTATCACTGTCCTCTACACCTATTGAGGGAATCCATGCAACAGGAAGCAAAGTTGGTAGGGCTTTAAATGAACGAGGACCAAAACCTGCCGAATATAATTTTGGATTGCAGGAGCAAAACAAAAAAGAGGTCAATGGCGAGTATGGTATAACAACGAGTGGAAACTTTGTATCTTTTTAATGAGCCAGAGGTTATTTTTGGCTCATGCTCAAGCCGCTGCCATTTGAATATCTATGGAACCATAATGCAAGGCGTATGGCTTCACATAATAAGTTTTAGTTTTTTTCATATGCGAGTCTCCTCGTCCTCGGAATATGAATTCCAAATCAGTTCTCTCAAAAAGCGAATGTAAACAGCTCGTGAAAAGGAACAAGAACTTTTTCAATTGCAAAAATTTCCATGAACTTTTCCTTTCGCTAGTTCTCTTCTAGAATGTCTCTATGTCGGTTGGACGGTTCTATGCCACGAAAAAATATAAAACAAAATGGAAAAGAGAGCTCCTCGAAGCGGAAAGTAGTGTTTTATATCCTAGACAAGTTCGTGCTTTATATGTGCTTTTGGTACACTTAGCAAAAACGGCAAATAATATAGCGAAAAGTATGTGAAAAACGCAGAAAACCAAAGAAAATGTTGAAAAGCAATAAAGTTGTAGTGCTGTCAACGCTTATGAATAGGATATAGTGGTGGTGGGTTTCGGTGGGAGAGCAATCTCGAGTGTAAAGTAAAATTGCAAATCAACTGCATCGCGGCCAAAGCAAAGCATAAAATCAAGAATGGCATTCATGTTCCTGATAGCAACTGGTGAGTGAACCCCAGCAATGAGTTGTGTGGAGCGCATGTTATGCAATAGCATTGTGAATTGCAGTTGCAATCACGTCCGCTCCACTGCAGTAAGGCCTTAATATCGGCTTCTAGTTTTCTGTGCCTACGAACATATCCATCGATATGTCTCTACCACATAGTTCTTCCTAGCCCAACGTTATTTCTTGCACTGAAGTGAATTGGACGAAGGAGGGCGCATGCACACGGCATGCAAAATTTGCAAACGAACACTGCTAGCTTGAGTTCCAAGGCAATAAAGCAAAAGAATGTAAAGAACTTAGATATGGACTTAAAGTAGAGGTATTCCATACGAATTTTTTTCCGATTAGTTGACGATAAATGTTCTCCTTGTATCCCGAGCTCTAAGTGCTTCTGTAGTCTTCTGAGCTCATCTGTAGTCAACTAATGGTCGAATCAATAAGTTCCTGCGTAGATCAGCTTCATTCTCACCGCTCTGTGGATATCGGCGAAAGGCTAGCAGAAGCTTTTGTACTATTTCTTGGAAATGTTCGCAACATCTGATACCAACTTTGCGCTCATCTTCGCAATGACAGCCCCCCCCCCCCTTGGTTTCCTTGCACCAAACTGCATGTTTTGACTTCTATTCACAAAACAATCGTAAACAAATTGTGGGTCTTGGTATTACTATATTTGCAATTAATCAAATAGACAAAGCTATAAGTGAAGTTCAATCAACCCGAATGCGATTCGCTTGCTCGAGGATACAAGACTGGGAGGACGGCAGGAAGCCAATCGGGATAAAGACAAGCGTGAGACACAACAAAACTTCACTTGGAAATCCTCCCCATAGAGCAGTTTAAACACATTAATATCTCATTAACTGGGCAGGCTTCAACGAAGACTCCAACAATTTGAAATTCGTTTCCGTCTGCTCGAACAGCCATCATGCAACCACACCACGCATGCAATACAAAATTCATACCATGTTGGTTTGTATGTTGGCGGTAACGGTGTGATGCAGTCAGACAAAACGCTTCACTCCACCTAGCACCACTTTCTTGCCTCTTCTAATACTTTCGTATCTAAATTGTAGATACTAGTGGACGAACGTAATTTTATTGCAATGCATGTTCCAAGCGCAGTCCTTTCGTGCACGATATTTAATATATTGAATCGATCGCAGTTGTAAGGCGAACAAAATGCAAATTTTGGATTAAAATTTCACTCAAAGATGGATCTTTAAATTAAAAAGCGTATTCAGTCGATCCAAAAAGTCAGGAGTTAAGTGGAGACTGATGCAAAGTCAACGATGATAACTGAATGCAAAATTATTTTCTCATTAGCAACTTGCAAGCAACTAAGGAATCTACATATTGAATTGTATTAAGTATGGAATTGTATTAAGAGAAATGACGATTCGAACCAAATAACGTTGACCCAAATAAGCATTCTGGAACATAATAATAAATTGATATAAAATATAGACTAAATGCCTATCAATTGCATCATGGACTAACTCGTTTACTGCTGCAAGTTCGAATATAAGCTGTTGCGCCAAGGGAGAAGATAACAACTACACAAATGGAAATCGGTCGTTGAAAATATGGATTGACTGGTTGGCCAACAGGATTTTCCAATTTTTTAGAGCAAGATTCAAACTCGACGGCTTACGTTCAAAGCCGTTACATAGGCTCCTAAACTAACCTCCATTTTCTTCTTCAACATTTTCCCATCGATTTGGTAGATTTAGAATTCCGTTTTGCAAGAGCATTTGGTTTTCTTTGACGAAGAGTTTCTGCAGTTCCTGCGTTTTAGCCTTTTCTCCCTTCTTCCTTCAGAGAATTTCGTAGAGTGCAGGACAATCAAAAGTCTTAAGGAGCAAAATGAAGCAAGGATGTTGAATACATCAAAAGTTATACATGGAGCGTTGGCATCTGATTTCGGATCGGCACAAAAGGATGTCGCTCTGCAATATCGTGTTGAAAGTCAACGCCCTAACGATGAGCTAGTTTGCGCCACTCTTTTGGATTTCTGGATTAGGATTAAATTATTCGTTGCGTTAATACCTTAAATTTTGTACGGTAAATGTAAAGTTTCGATGTGCGAACTTGTTGTTGATGTTTAAAATTTGTTTTTCGATGAAAAATTCAACGAATGACATTTTTATCATTAAATCAACATCATTAAATAAGCAAATAATTAGACAACCATTTTCGCTGGATTTTACCGTTTCTTATTCAATGCGTAGTCTAATTAAACCTGAAAAATTTACCAAGCATTTAGGTTAATCACATCCAGTCCACACAAAAAAGTAACCCCCACATCCTCGAACAATTTGCATAAATTAACATCCTTTCTACCAAGCCAAGATATCGGTGGCAATCTGGAATTCGTAGCAAAATGAAAGAAAATAAATGGAACTACTATAGAAAAGTGAGAAAGTTCCCGAGTATTTTTTACGCAATATTTACCACTTTGGCAGACATGGTGGATGTGTGACTTGAAAATTGTCATGCTTGAAGACGGGCATTGGTGTGCCGAAGATTTCCACTACCCCAACTAATTTATTAGGCAATTAATTGAGAGTGACAAAATATTCACGCTTGTATAGTGTCAAAGATACATTCGGTTTGGATTTCGGAGCGTCAAGCAGGCCGAGGTAAATTTAAGTGGCTTTTTTTATAGACAATCGACGGACTCATGCACGCATAATTGGTTGTTGTAAATGTTCCGGTTACGTTTGGAAAAGGCTATAAATCACTATCATAAAATTAAGATATTTTAGAAATGCTGGACGACATTTCACCGTCTCGATTTCCGTTCTTAAGATTCATACGAAGCAGTGCATGCACGCATACGACACTTTCTTGAATATTTCGAATTTACATGTGACATGTCATCTGTATTTTCGATATTGATTATCGCAGTCAGGTATAGAAAAAAATTTTGATTTGCTGATTTCGAGGCGTCTTCAAACTGTTTTTGACTAGTGTCCCCAGCCCCACCTAGATAGCCATTAAGAATTCAAGTATTCGCTTGGGAATTTCGAAAGAATATTCTGTGGGACCTTACAGCCCAGTGATAGAATAAAATAAGAGTCGTACAAATATCTTTTGCCATACTGGAATTTGTCTGTAAACATCGACAAGTGTTCCTATCAGAAGGGCGAAATGTAAATAAAGATAGCATAGCAAGTATGAAGAGAAAATATAAGAGCCAAATATCAACGCTGTTTATTGGTTTTACGAGTTTTTTTAATCAGCAAATAAGTCCGTACGCAAACGTGATAAAATGGATTCCTGGAAAAGTATTGGAAAATTTTGAAGCACATATATGGAAAAATACTTTTTTCTCGCTAACATTCCCGCATTCGTTCGTATAATCATTGGCGCTTACATTTGATTAGTAGAATTGAGCAGTCCGCAAAACACTTAACTGAATAGTGTGCAGCTTTTTCAATATTGCCCTCTGCAATTTCCCATCAAATCACTTTTGTGAATCATCATGTAACGAATTCCTCGATCCAGTCAAATATGGTATCGGTTTCATAAATTTAAATTAAAACAATGTACCCAATATCAAGTGGTTATTTTACGATGAAAATTTGGATCACTTGAAGTCTGCTCTTAGTTCAAAATTTTTCAATTACTGGCGGATAAACGGATTTCCTTTAAGTAGCGAAAAAACTTCTCGATTCTTTCTGAAATAATTGGCTTCTATCCAAACGTAATAGGGCAAGCCTTACTGATGACAACTGACAATAGGTGCCAAACATTGTAATTGAAAAATGGCCGCTTTAAACTGTCATCATCATAGATACAAAATAGAGTCGAAATTCTGAATTGTTTTTGGTTTGACACTCAAGTCCAACCAATCAAAAGTATTTCATGATAGAAATCCCTATTGAAGCTAATGCACTATGTGGTATCAACTTTGAATGAGGAAGTATAAACTGAGAACCAATACATCAGTAACGCCGGAATCAGAGGTAGACGGAAGCGAAATTCAACGTCAGGTGCATTCGCGAGATTGACAGGCAAGGCTCGTTTTATTTCTTCACGTATTTCTTCAATGTAGGTAAAAGGCTAAATGAAAATTTGCATGTACAAAGGAAATTCATTCCATCGCCGCCATTCGAAAATTTCGTTAAAATAACTTGTTCTAACTGACATGATATTTTTTATGATTTAATTTTAATATTGCAACATTCAGATGATCAATTATTGTGTTTCAAATCTTCTTTAGACTATACACAACCATTTTATTAAATTTGTTTAACAAACAGACGTAGGTTGTATACCGTGGGCGGAGACTACAGTGGTCAAGTACTGATAAGTTTTGCTACAAAATAAAAAAGCAATCCATACACCCGTATAGATAGAAGCGAAAAAGTAGTTCTCATAAATCGCTGAGTATTAACACTAACACCTAAAAAATCCACTTGATTCGCATGAATATTATCTACAGCGATAACTATTCGGTGTATACTCTAAAAATAAAACCTATTAAATTGGACATTGAACTTGACAACCTGATACAATCCCTCGCTGGCTAATCGCAATCTCCTTTGTCGATTTGATATGTTCCATCAGCATAATTCTCAAATATATGTACACATGTATGTTTGACGTCAAAAATTGTAGCTCATACCCAGAACGAACGAAAGCCACAAAACGCCAGATCAGGAGAAAAATTAACACATGCCGCATGCCTTGCTCCACACTCGCCTCATATCGTACGAAACAGGTAAATCGTCTTACGAAACCCACAAATTTCAAAATGAAATGCTACGCAATCACCCCCTCCCAGATTATTGTACCTGCTGGATTATCTCCTGCGTCCCGGTTTCTTTCGTCTTTGTATCTTTTCTTCAAATTTCTAGACAAAATAACCACTTCATTCTTATCGCACTCAGATTTCGTGGAGGTACGGACTATTAGGTGTAGTCGGCGAAGAGCAGAACATCCGAAGAGATGATGGAAACCGCGCAAAAAAGTTCATAGGATTCCATATGGACTGCAAACTCAACAATGGATGAAAGATACATTTTCTCGCTCTGTGTATTTGCAAACATTCACGCGCCGAAAGTGATGTGATAACTGTGTTATCATGTAAGCAAACACAAATTATTTATCGTGGGTAGGGGTGGACGCATGGCGTATTGTTTTGGGAGCGTCTGCTCGCTGCGAAACATTAGATAATGGGAATGACTGTTTTGGGGAAAGCACATCATGATTAATCGCTCTGCGACTCGTACGGTTCTGTAGTAGAAAACGGAAATATTTCAATTCTGAGTTCCACTGAGTTGAGTTTGAATTTATTCTAGACTTAGTACACTGTTCACCGCAAATGTTGACAATTGCAGTTTCATAATTGGTTTATGTGCAACATTAGGAAAGCCTGCTCGTGTTAGTGTGATGAGTTTTCCTCAAGTTTGCAAACGATGGACGAAAATGACTCAAATCTTTAATCATTACATTATTACATACTACAGAATGAGAACATTCATGGAATCATTCTCACAGACATTATCAAAAGCAATTTTCCATGGACTTCTTTGCCAAAATAGCAGTCTTAAATCAATTTTGGCCATCGACCGCGTTGATTTTTTCCTGGCACGACATTCTCTTCAGCTGCATTTCGATTGTGTAGTGATTAGGCTGCATATGTCTCAAGTACGACTTGAGTGAAAAGTGGTAGAAATACATTTTTCTTGGGTAACGTAATTTTCGACTTTCGGCTCAAGTGTTTGCAATGTTTCCAGCATGTTTCAGAGTAGGTGTTAGGACAGCTAGAAGGGACGTTTTACAACTTCAAAAATTACACAATTCGATAGAATTGCTCTTCGGTCCTCTTCGGTCTCTTCTGGTCCGTTGCGATTCAATACAATAGTAGCACACCTTCACCTTTGCCATTGTTGACATTTTATGTCATTCTATGGCAAAGTGTAGGCGTTGCCCCAACACGAAAATCTACTGATAAATAGTTCGTCTGCGTTTTTCACCAAGGGCCCAGTGAAGACTATGCCGCGCGGCTATTCGATGTTAGCTTTAAATTGTTTACGAGCCCTAAGCGTAGATAAATTAATGGGCACATTCATCCATGTCCATAAAATACAAAAGACCTCGGTGAGCTGCTTTCTACTATTCGAATCCACGGATTGCATAGGCTCATATTGTAGCTCTCAACAGGCGTGCAAGAGCTGCGCGTCGTTGGATGTGGCTGCCGAGCAATCGTGCGGCTATAAATAAAAGATTTGTACTTCCTGTGTGGCAGTACTGAGCTGAAATCGGGCTCCGAGTCGCCTCAAAGCCAAAGCTGAATTGATAGCAGTCCATGGCTCCACCGTCTCTACCGAACATTCATGATATTGTTCGTGTTAAAGCCCCCAAAAGCTCCGTGCGAGGAATGCAATGCACCACTGCAACTCACATCACACATGGATTCGTTGGGGCATCGCCACATCTCCCAGTGGGTTGCACACACTCATGCACACATTCGCTTTTTGTTAAAGACCATCACGTCGCCATGGTTTTCCCCCAGCCCAATCCCATCGACAACAATATTTCGTATTGTCATTGACCTCGCATGTGCATCCTCGCGCGTCGTTGCCTGTTAGGCAATCTTGCAGCAACAACAACGCCACTACCTCCTCAGTCTCCTGCTTCTCGGTTTTACATCCTGATGTCTTCGTTCTGTGCGGCTCAGTCTCCCAATCTTTAGCGACTTGTTCAGAGCTTCGATTCCTCTGAGATAGGCAAACTGTGCCGTCAGCTTTTTTCCGAAGAAAAACAAAGCAATTTTTTTACGGATGCGGGAAAATGGAGGAAAAATACAACGCAAGAGGACAAAGTAGAAATACAAACGCAGCAAGTTGGCGATAGAAACAACAAAGGCATGTGATTGTCTCTTGGAGTTGCAGCTACGGTTCTTCGCCAAATACTCGATTACATTTATTCGGATTAGGTCCGTCTGATAAGAGGAAACTCTCCCATAATCGTCCACCGACCTCGCACAATTCCATTTTCGAATAGCACTGATGCCACCAGTTCCCCGGGAATCACGTTTTCAAAACTTTTCTTAGAAATCCGTTAATGACAAGGTAAAAACGACTCGGCATTATCAAGTGGACGTTTGGAAGTGCTCGGGAAGGATCATGTAATTAGGCTGCAGCTGAAAGGGACTCGATTGAGAGTTCGAGAGATAAATGCATGTAACTGGACGGCACGACAAAAACGATGAATTTGAAAAACTTTAAAGGTCGATCTTATAATTGACCTGGCGTACTGTCCTGAAGAAGGGTTCAGGCGAAATATTCGCTCCGTGTGACATTGAGAAGCTTTGGACAAGAGAGATGAACATATGAAGGATATTAATGTCGTAGCATGCGAAAAATTCGAACAAATAGAGCCCGGATAAAGAACGCGGAAGTGATTCGACATGAATGTCACATCACAAATTAAAGTTTCAATGATAAATGTTTCCAATTTTTCACATTCCCTTAACTCAGTCGCCTCGTGGATGCATTTCGCTATGCATTGCACACCGATGCGCTCAACTATAGTTCTAAAGATAGATTCATAGCCACTCACTCGAATTGCCTCCGATTTCAGTCATATTGCTTCCTAATAGCCATCAGTCTAGAGGCCGTCGCCAGCTTGCATTTCCCATATGTGCACACTCGCTCGCTATCATTCACAGCTCAATCTAACTCATCTAGCTTAGCTCGATAGCTAGCGGGCGCACCGACAATACTACCCACTCGAGTGACTTGTGGAAATTTCAAGGAGATACATTTAATTTACTATTGCATATGGTCAAGTTACCTTGTGAGATGTTTACGTTTTGTTTACAAGTCGAGTAGCAAAGTGAGAAGTAAGAGCTCATTGTGATCGAGTGAACGATTCGACCTGCGCTTGCAACTTTTTATTGGATGCGAATATGTGAGCCGCGCTCAGAAGGGGCGGGTGGGGCCGAAACGCCGATGGGGGATGAAACGCAGTTGTCTTTATTGCCATCGAACTCACTTATTGGCCGACTCTTGAATTGAAAATGACAAACGCATGGGCGACCATCGCCCGTTCCGACAACATTTCATTGCATGCGTTTCTTGCCAGCATGCTTGAACGAACGCGTGAAACAGAGAAGTATTTGCAAACTGAAATATCTTTCACATATGATTCAGGATGGCATTGAATCTTTATGAGCAACATTTCATCGTGATGGGAACTATCGGAAGTGAAATGCACTATTACAGTGGCTCATCGAGTCTTTGTAGATAAATAATAGATGATTCAAAAATATCATCACCCACTGCACTATTTACATCGCCATCAACGCCTCGTTGATTCGAACGCTTCCATTTAAGATCCACAACGGCCCTTAGGATTCAGCCCAAATTTTTCCATTTTCAGATCATGTAGTTCGAAATTTCCTGCTACTTTCACGTTCAAATTTCCAAAATCACTTTCTTTCTAGATTCTCCGGAACTTTAGATGTTCACAGTTAAGATGCGTTCAGCATCGTCAGCTCAAGACCAAACTGAAAATGGCCTGAATAAGAGGAAAGTCGTTTCTGGCCGAAAATCGGTAAGATCCAGTCTATCTTGAAATATACAACAGGACCTTAAGCAATCTCAAGAAATCCAAAAAAAACTTGGAAGTTGCACATAAGTTTCTTTGCTTTTTTCTGCCCACTATTATTGTCCTTTTAAACACCCACCTCGTGCGTGCCATCCCCGTCAAATGCTATTATATATATCTCACAGAGCGGTCTAGTCAGAATTGTAGTTGATTAGGTCTTTCTTCAATCATATCCTTTTTCATGTAATTTTTCACATTCTTACACTTGCATTATGGCATCCACTTCCGCATAGCACCATCCACTTCTCGAAAAAGCAACGTTCCGATAAATTCAGCCGTTGGGGCGAGATCGCGTTTAGCTTGTGAACCTTTATGGATCACGTTTACATCTGCCAAACATTGGTCAAGTAGGGCCAAGTTGAACTACTTCTTAAAAAAAATAACGGATCATGAAAAGTGGATAACGTATGACAATATTAAACGAATGAGTTCGTGGTTGAAGCGAAGTCGATCTGCTGAAAAGATTGCAGTAACGATTGACTCCAGATAAAAAGTGTTGACAGTGTGGACGAGCGGGCCTACAAGGAGCTACTAGTCCATCGTCGTTTATACTTTTAAAAACTTAATTATCTGAAAAACTTAGCAATCAAATGTTCTTAGACCTGGAAAGTTTCCACTCTCATTTATTCTCAGTTTGAACTCTTCGCGGTGCGATGAGTCACAGTTCTTTCAAATGCACTTCATATCATTTTTCTAACGTGCAGTAACACAACGTCCTGAGCCACGTTGCAATTCATCAACATCTTGCGCCCACAAATTTCGCCTGACCAATTTTGTTGCGAATACCTACCACAAATGCACATATATATCGACACTTATTTTGTTACTAGGATTTGGTCAGTGTCATGAATAGTTGGCAATTTGGAGTCAGGTAACATAGCAAAAACTTAGTGCGAGAATTCCCTCTGCAGGCGAGATTTGGCAACTGTCAATGAATTTTCGCAAAATTCAAAAAATTATAAAAAATAACTCCATTTTCAGTTATTTTTCATAAAACTTCAAATATTTATTTGGCAGTTCGCAAATATTTGATTGTCACTTTGTCATTATTTATAGCTGGGTTTTTGCAATTAGGTTATTTTCGAGAGTGAAATCGCTCACTGTTTCTTAATCATAGTGCAAACCTGAGAAACCATATAAATGCGCTGCTACCATCTCCACATGTGTTCTTTTTTCACTGTTCTTTTTGCAAAAGAAACAAAATGTTGTAAATGTAAATGCCATTCGATGAACTTTTTCGATAAGAAAACGTCGTCAAATTAATTTTTAATAAAAGTTATGTGCATGCATGCATGCAAAAATCGCACCTTTACACCAACCTTCAGAAATCCTTTCAGACGGCCACGTTTTGGCACAAAAAGTTTTAACATTTTCAACAAGTCTTAATTTAATTCTTTGCATATGACTATGAACCCGAGACTTTCAAAGGAGTTCCGTTGAAACTATGCAGTTCGACCTCATTCAACGTGTACAATATACATAAGCGAGCGTCTGGATTCAATGACCACGACGTAGCAATTCGCTGGTGCCCAGTAGCAATTACCAAACAGATTGGATACAAACAACACGGAAAGTTATTACCACCACCATGCATTCATGTAACAAAATGTAGTTGGAGAAATTAAAAGAATAGTATTCCAAGTCTGTAGAAGGACCCAGTCATCACAACCCCATTGCCCAGTTCGAATCAGCGTCAATGACGGTGGCATTGTAGCCTCATTCCCTCTGGCCATTAGTTGTCGGTCTTCGCACTCGCTTAACAAACAAACGAAAAACCTACAAGCAAACAAATAAACGCTTAACTTGGTGGCGGTGCAATTCTTTTAATGTCATTTCAACTTTTTCTTTTCGTTTCTTTTCCTTTGAATGTCGCTTTACCTTTGCAGCGAAGTGTACATTACTAATTTCAAGCACGTCTGAGCCTCGTGCAATTATTTTCGCTGATGCACTTATTAAAGTGCGAAGTGCGGATCCCCATATCAAATGAATAGTCGCAGACAAGGAGCGGCGACTTTTAAGGAAAGGATCTGCTTTGCGACGA
Organism: Stratiomys singularior; assembly: GCA_954870665.1. Lineage (NCBI taxonomy): Eukaryota > Metazoa > Arthropoda > Insecta > Diptera > Stratiomyidae > Stratiomys > Stratiomys singularior. The sequence goes on along the minus strand of OX940881.1, from coordinate 947,503 downwards.
ACACTGGGACACACATTTCCACGACGGATTTTTTCCCACTCGTGCAATCTCACACTCGAACGGCTCACAAATTAGTCTTCTTCCTTTCGTCCATGTTCTTTTGATTACACAAGCGGAAATCATGTTAGTTCTTACTTTTTCCAACCATCAGGCTTATGTCTAACCGAATCGAGTCGGGAAGTGAGCACCTACACTACTGCACGAATGCTCGGAGCCCTATTTTTCCCAGATTTTATTTTGGTCTCAAAACACACCCATAAATACGCCTTCGACCCTAAGCCCGAAATACGCTTTTTATTCTACAAATCGGTCCAGAGCTAACGTTCTAGACGTGAACGATGTTTTAAATCTTATTTACGATGCAAGATACGGCGACGCTCTCAGACAGAAAGATACTCCCGCAGTCAATGCCGCCCGATACCACGGATAGATAGGTGAACGCATGGACATGACCAAGAAGCGATTAGGGGCAATAAAGGGCTCTCGGATTTCTAGAACCACGTTCGGATCAGCTCTGCCACCATATGCGCCATAAATAGATGATAGTGCTTGATGGGGTAGGTGGTCTTCTTGCAGTTGTTTCTAAGAATCTTTCAAAGAACAAGTCGGGGACGTGGTGAATATCAAAATGAAATTTTCGAGGAAATACACGAAAAAGTCATGGAAACTTAATACATACACGCAAAGGTGAACGATAGTAGTCGATGCGACGATTTTCTTATGAAATTTCCACTGCACTGCTGAGAAACATTCAAGGGCTTCGTGTTCATCATTCACAGCACACATTGCCTGTTTAGTTTAGTGAAGGCAGGTGACATAGCGCGGATGTTTGTTGATAGAGATTAATACGTATTAGCCATCGATACTTTGTTGCTGACAAGGACTTGTTAGAGACTCCTAAAAAAATATTTATTTTTCATTATTCAAGATTTCGGCGTCCATTAGAATTTGTTTCGTTCCTCGAGATCCGGTGAAATTCATCTACGCACTCCGCACTCGCCTTTCACCCATAAACTGCCAAAATATATCCCAGTAACGCGTATACTCACATTGGATGAATATCACCGGTATTCATGGAGTCTCGGGTCCCTTTTATGGTTTCAGCACTTCAATTTTCATAAGTTCAACAATTTGAAGGAGAAACTCTGGTGTCCAAAAGTGAAACCAGAACGAAAGCCAAACGGAATACGTCTATCCCATTCAGACGATTTTTTTATTATATTATTTCTTTCTGCAGCATCGTTTTTATTTCGACAACGTGTCATGACCATTCTGAATACGGTTTTTAGATGTATAATTGCAAACCAAAAGTAAATCAAGTTTTCTCCGTACTGGTTTTCGTCAAATCTCTACGATGCAGACGAAACTCCTTGCATCCAATTGTTGTAGTCTAGCCGAGCAGCCAAAAAACCACACCACGCATTCTCTAGAAAACCCCAAAAGCTTGAGGCAAAGTATTTGCAAGAAAAACAGCACACCTTGACCCTCACCAATCGATTGACTTCAATGTCATAACATCATGCATTTGTTCACTGTTTACCAAAATAACTACCGTTCAACCGAAAACAATAAATTAAACGTGTCTCGATGAATGATAAAAAACGAAAACAAAGCACCAAAAATATACACAAATTAAAACAAACAAAAAGTGAGACGCATGTCTGCCTACTCAGAAATCTAATGCACAAAAACTTCAGCCAGACGGGCCGACAGTGCTGAAGAGGTGAAATTCACAATAATTTCACTCGCATGGCATTGGTTCAGCGAAACATTAACAAACTCGGACAAAAGCTACCAACGGAACTCGTTCTGCTTTTTGCATACAATTTTCTTGTTCTTCTTGCAATATTGCTGTTGTGCAGCGGCAGCATCATCACCACCACACAACACGCTTTCGTGGTCTTACCTTGATCGATATATGCGCTGAGAATGACTACCAACCTGTAGTGGTCAATGGGGTTAGCCGACAGATTCGCTGGTACCAGACAGACATCGTCGTCATTTCTTCGATTTCCGACAACTGGCAAAATAACAAAACAGAACAGCGATACCCAAAACAAAGCAGAACTGCAATGGCAAGGCTTGGTGCAAAGTGCAGGACCAGAGGGAAAAACGACGCGGCCAGGTAGCCCGAATGGACGATTCTCAGATGCTTTTGCGGGTTGCATGGATCCAGTTGGCTAGCAAAATGACAAAGATCGATTAGGTCTGCGTGTTTAAAGTTCTCAATCTCAGGTAAGAAACGACAAACGATCGAGACCACGGGAAAGCTGAATAAATTCTCAGAAGAGCTCACTTCGGGTACGGAAGCTACCTTGAAGGTCAACATTGTGAATCTTTAATTGAAAGGTGTTATCATAAATTATTCAAACGTCAAAGTTGAAGGTGTCACCTAACAAGAGCAACCGTGTCAAGTGGTACCTAATTAATTATTTTTTCCTGGGTAGATCCTGTGATATCCCAACAGGACACCAGTGACCATCAGCTTGTTAGGAACTGGAAAATGTTTTATTGAACTTAGTGATGTATTGACGGAGCTTGCATGTCATTGGAATCTCAATCTCAGTTTATGTCAACTTACATGATCGGAAGAGGGTACCATTTAGTTGAAAATGCGAAAAAAAAAGGAACACGATGGCATGTCTGTCAATGGAAAAAAAAAACATTGTACTTTGAACTTGAACTATATTCTCTATATTCCTGAACTATATATGAACTATAACTCAGTTAGGACTTTTCTTAAGTAACTTTTCATCAAGTTAGCATTTTTGCATTTTAAAAAATGAAGGTAAACTATCGTCCTGAGGGTCGTAAAAGGCGATGGAAAGTGGAATTTGTGGAAGTGGAACCACGGCCTGCAACCACCAAGAGATTAGTACGCTTGTTTGCAGAATGCAAACTCGGAAATAATTCACAAAGCAGTACTTTCTTGATGGTGTGAAAACAGAACCAAAAAGGTCTAAAGTAACTCATTAGTACGAAATAATAATGTCCATAGGTACCAAAATAATAATGATATATTTTGACAATTATAATTTTTCGTGACTTTTGCACCACGAGCAAGTTATCCCAGAATAACTTATAAGCTGTGAATTTCAAACAAACAAAACTTAGTATTTAATTTTTTGTTGCAGTATTCAAAATAGATTTCTTATATGCAGACAATACGTCCGACGTTATTCTGTGGTGGTATCGCTTTCTTCCGATCGACGAATCTTACACAAGAGCTACGGGGAAATAGGGACACAGAAAGATACTAGGAACGCCAAAGAATTTTCCCAGAAAATGCACGAACGATTTCGAATGGGCAAAAGATTACAGATAAAAAAAAATAAATAAGTAGGTGAGTGTTCGATGCTCACAAATTTGATTGGAGGTAAAACGCTCAATCGCGGCAACCCCCATTCTTAGGAAGAGACTTATGGACGAAATCCAAGGACGTGCATATCTTAGAGCTTAAAGGCCATCTCTATTTCTATTTCATCAGTTTTCCGATGGATCTCGCTAAATGATCCCTGATTGTCCAATTTTACCCATTTGTCATCTCCGTTATACGCTGAACTTACCCATCTGATTTACAAACACTATTGCATCCTCCACACTATTTGAAAACACACTCGGTCTTTTCATATTTCCATTTATAGAGCATGGCGACAGAGTGCGCGAAAATCATCCACTTGATTTGCCCAGATGTGTTACTGCGCCAATCTTACTATTCAGAGGAATATGTCACCTGCAATTACCGATGACAAATTTCATGAATGAACTGCATACTTGGTAACTGGACACCTCACATCGTCGGCACTGACATCACGTCGTCCTCATCATCATCGTCACCATTATTGCCATCATTATTATCGCCATCGTCATTTTCTCTATGGATGGACGCAAGTTCTTCGCCAAGGTGTTCACACTTGGCTAGTCTGGGGAGCAACACCACGTCGAAGAAGCCCCAGCCATATTTTCCATACAAACATTTGATGCTGTCGCTGTGGGTACTCCTGGACAAGCTAGGCACATCGGGAGTACATATGTAACCTACCAGCGCTGTAGTCGCGAAGTATTGCAAGAAGTTTTCCTATGAGTTGAATGGGGAGGAAAACTATGATAGTAGGCCCATCAGTGGATGTAATTGGAATTTGTAAGGTTTTGGTCGTTGACCCTCGAGTGATTGCGTGTTGAAATGCAATGGGATGGACGCTGGTGCTCCCGGGAAAGTCAGCTAGCCATGATGCCGATAGTAGAGGCGACCACTGGGAACAAGTGGGAAATGTATTCGATGAACACTAACTATGCAATAGCATCTTTCTACACACTGAACTAGCAAGTGGAAGACAATGGTGGTTCATGCATGGCTACATTCGTGACCATTCTAGAAACTTAGTCAGCAACACATACTGACACGAATGCATTTGTTCACGTTCGAATGTTGACTGTTAGATGGGTTATCTAATGAATGCAATGATTATGTTGGCTCCCCTCAATGGAACCGCATTCGAGAGAAAATGGAAGGAATTATTCTTTGCCAGAATCTGATTATAAGATCATTGAGGTGAGTTTAGGCAATCGTGGGACGTTAAGCTGATCTTTAAAAAGCTTTTGTGCATAACAAGTCGAGGCATATCGTTCATGTCTTTAAAAAATTTTTTTAAATAAATAAAAATAGGCTCGTTGTGTTATATTTCTAGAAGTGGACCTCTCTTTGTGAGCATGTGTGAAGCTCATACAGTGTTATCTGTCATCTATCAACTCATGCGTACATCAAAAGTTGTCATACTAGTTGAAAATCATGAAGTATCAGACTTTTTTGCGGGAATAGCGCTCAAAATACCGAGTAGGATTTCGTAGGAACTTTTGAAAATTCAAATGTCAACGGTCATTAAACGTATATAAGAACTCCTCTCATTAAATTCGGACACAAGGAACATGATTTTTTGCATTGAGAGATTCAACTGGATTCATCGACTGGTCGCTTTCCCGTTCACAGGTTCAAAACTATTTGAAAGAAATTCTACAAAGAAGTTGTTGGTACAAGATACAACGAACAGTCAGACAACACCGACTAAAGGAGGATGAAAAATGCGGCATTTATGGTATAGCGTGCGCGGGCAAAAGTATGATTCTAGGAGCACATCAGAGAAGCGAACAATTCAACAACAAAGGGAATTCCACATTGAGATCTATCGCGGCTCACAGCGTTGAGCAAGGACACACAATTAAACGGGACAACGTAGAATCGATGACACAATTCCGAAGAATATGGAATTAAGATACTATTTGGAGATTATAAAGGTACCCGATATAATAAACACATAATTGTATTTATTTTTGAATTTATATTTAACCATATATAGAGTGTTTGAACCGAACTTCTTTGGTTCACTTTGGGTCTTAATGGATTGGAACCCCTGAACCTCTGCTACTATTGCTTCTACTACCACTATTGCTATTGCTATTACTGATACTACGACGACTACTGCTACTACTACTAGTACTACTACTACCGATCCTACAATAATTTGATTGATCCAAATGTCCCGAAAGTTCACGCCGCTTGCTCAAAGTTTCATCAATTTAAGTTTTATTTCTAATTTATAATCTAGTGTAATATTTCTTAAAACGGGGCAAATAAATGACATTTGCCAATCAGTCGTTGGCTACAACGCGACATGAAAGTCTCAATTCCACTTCTAATCAAAATAGCCAAAGCTTATGTTGCCAATAAGATGCCGAATGGAAAGGAACATCTCTGACATTTTATTGTCGTGAGCGTGAATGTTTTTTTTCTGATGGCGGATTGTCTTGAAGGTTTCTCAACTTAGTGTTTATCAGTTCTTTGCTCCGCAACGCATCACACTTGATGACAAGTATCTAAAGTCCTAACATCACCGACGGGATAACAACTGGCTCATTAGATGGTGCATTGATATACAGATGAGTGGAATTCAGCTTAATGGAAATCAATTCCCGACTAGACGTCCACCAGGCTACAAAAGACCATTTGAATTGGAGAACAGCTCACGAACTCATTGGGACCCAGTGTCGATACTTTTATAGTTGGCTCGCGTTTATAGTTCCAGTTTCCGATGAAATTTATGCATTTCGTGATACGGATGGGTGGATAAGCAATCATGGGATGTTTCGATTATCTAAGAATGTATCTATTTCGGGTCTAATGGTGCATGACTGGAGTATTCTTCAAAGGAATTTAGGTGTTGAATGCGCCTTTAAATGTTTTTTATGCGAGCTTTAACGTGCGCTTTGAAATGGCTTTCTGCTTCGGTTGGGAAATAGTCCTTTTAGGTTCTTAGTTCACTCCAAGTACAGATCTCATAACGATTATGCAAAAGAATTGGAAATTATGAGCCACATTTCATCTCAAATATTGCTACGCAGATACTCCTAATAATTTAGCGCGGTCAGAATTGAATACCAAACTCTTTTGTCCATCCCAAGCAGATAATTTAGTCGAGCGAATCTTTCCAGAGCAAAACCAATCTCAATGAAATTGCTTCCACAATGGGCAAATTATGTTTTCTCCGACCAATCATTCACCGTGCTGAAGCCACCAACCAATCATTAAGATTAGTGCAACATTCATTGTCTGCAATGGCAGCATTCACTCACCACCACATAATGCAATTTCATTCAAATTCATTTGGTACGCAATACACATCCTTTCATCTCTCGTTACTATTATTCGTTGCTTATATCGCGGTTGGCAGAGTGAATTACTGCAGTCCAGGGCTCCACTTGTGGGCCAAGACCAATATAACCCACTCAACCCCACCCTAAACATTCTTGAGAATACCTTTATCCAAATCATCAGAAAAACCCAATTCCTTCGCTCTCCGTCGACTCTTTATGAATAATTGTCGACACCGCACCATTTCTTAAGTTTTATGTCTTTTGCGGTCAGTAAAGCAAATTTCACTGATTTCTTCGCTTGTCCACTATTCAAATCTGAACTGCGAAGCAGACAAACACGAAATCGACACTTGGCACTTTAGTGGATTCAATTCGAGTACAAACGAAATGAAAATAAACAATCTGAAACTAAGAAGAGGAGCTTGTCGCGTCTGAGTGATTTGGAGACGAAACTTGAGGAGTTCTGCGAGTCAGTTCACCTAAAACCAAAAAAAAAAAATCTGGAAGGAGACGCAACTGCGGATGATGTTAATCACTGAGTGATAATTTTCGCGATTTCGAGAGTGAAATTCAGTTGATTTGGATTGTTAGTTAGAATGCGATAACTTCTACTTGATTAGTGAAGTCTCGCAAATCCTCGCATGGTCAAGAACAGCCCAAAGTGGTTTGCATGCAGAAACCACGACGATAGCATCTATCCAAGAAAACGAAATTACCGCCAGGCAATCACGGGAGCTAGTTCAGAAGTATGGCTGGGATGTTCACACAAAGGAATGATGAACAAACGCTAATTGTTCAGCACAAGTATTGATTAAATGAATTAACACTGTGAGTCAGAGGTTACGAGAGCCGAGGTCCTTGCACTTTGTTTCAAAATTAGCAAAACTCATTCCGGATGCCATTAAATTCTTCAATTCAGATTTTTCTCTGCTATAAGCATGTGCAAGCGTAATATTTTGAACTGATTAAATCGCTAGATAACGGCTTTTTTCATCGCAATTTCATCACCATCCTCGATTGCCAAATCTTCATTTCACTCGGGGCAGCTGACCATAAGCTACAAACAAATGATTTGGACGGCAAATTATTTTCCATTCAGCAAAGTGACTTTATTGTAGGATAGGTACGTCGCAAGAAAGGATATGATCCCGTATCAACTCGGACCAATTCGCCGCCCATATATGAGATGCAGTAGAGTACCTGGAAATTAAAGCCGTGTACACACGGTTGCATGCTGAGTTATTTGTAAGGTATTCGCTTTGCACATATTGGTGCACTTTTTCTACTATTTAAGACAGTATCGCTTGGCTAACACATGCAACAGGTCCTGTTTTCATCATTGTGACAGCCACCTTAGTGTAGATAAGCTAAATTTTATTCCTATCTCATGGTGAAATCGGGACAACCTTGTTTTTACAATATGTATCCGCACTGTTATTAAAAGCGGGAATTTCCCTGTAAGTTACTTAGATAAGGCCAAGTTTGAAAGACCTATGAAGGACATTTCAGCACAGTTAGAAGACAAATAAAAAGCGGTGAAGTCGTTGATGGAGCGACTAAGCGAAACCTAGGTGAATTGGACGAAGGTAGTTTTAAGGGTGAACAATCGATGAATATAATCACGGAATTAAAATAAAATGAAAAACGTGATTGTTCGCATGATTTAGATTCCTTCTTCTGTTATGTCCTGATTTTCTGGTTTGTATATTTTGTTTTATATTTTTTTCTGCTATTGCACTGCAAAACTGTTTTTATTTAAAATAGCAAAATGGTATTCTCCGCAAAGTAATGATGAGTTGCATAACAATAACAACATTAAATTCATTGGGAACAAGTAAATTAGATCCGAATAATCAAATAATTGACTTTCCTCAAATGTTTGGATGTATTTAGCAATGAGCCAAACATAATCGGTGCATCAATTGACACATATGACTGATATACGGGAAAATGCACTTTTCCAACTTTCCTCGCAAACCATTTTTACACATAATTCGAGACCGGTAAAGACCTTCCCACTCATTACATATTTAAAGTGGAAACCATAATTCAACACCCAATCTACGCAATTATCATTGCAAAACGGCAGACTAAACTCATAATCGTTGCACTACCAATTAAACCAGACATTACAGAGGGCATCGTCGTGTTCTTTCTTCATCTTTCCTCTGCAATAATCCAGCACCATTTCAGGTTGTAATAAAACACGCAAAAAACTTGTTGGGGTTATGGTCAAGTTCATCGGAAGAAATTCGCCAAAATAAGGCAAAAAGTGAAAAGAAGACAAGTCAATAGCAGTTTGACGTAATACGGTCGTAACCGTAACCTTGTCCGCGAGTGAACTGGCATCACCAACAACCTGTTCCCACCCCGCCGCCAGCTTTTGGCTCACCACCTCCTTCATCGTTCGCCAACCATTTGCAGCACAAAGTATCGCCATATCCACCGACTGAATACGCTCCGTCTGATTAATGCCGCGATGGGGCACTCGCAACTTTATTGCCCATTCCGATGCCATTGCCAAAAATAATACCACAAAGAGACCTCGCGAAAGCGAGAACACTCCAAATCGAACCCAACAGCGCCCAAGCACCCCAGCCCGACTGGTACACCAGCCATAACCAACTGAGCAAGCCTGCAGCGGAAATCTAGCTCCACTTTGCACGCATCCGAATTTTCTCGACGTGACTGTCTTGTGGCTACAACGCTGCCAACACACTCGCAAAGACTCGATTTCGGCAATTCGGTCGCTAACCGCACGCACTAATCGTACAGTGCACATTGAAAATCTGCACACATGTCATGTTTGCCAATGCGAGAACGTCACCTGTAACCGCTGCGTAATGAAAGTGGAGACCCGTGTGGCGGCGCGTTCAAGGTGAATGTGGTTCGCCCGAATCGCGACGCTGACCATTACGCATTCGGAATTGCTATGGCCACGCGACTGCAAAAATGGAGCTCAATTTGTTCTGTTTGGGCAGGCTGGGGTACATTTGCATGGTGATTGGATTCCAGTAGCACACCAAGATGGAATCGCCAGCGGCGTCCAGTGTGCACAATGCGGAGGTAACACATGACTTGATTTCCGCAAGTATCTGCACCTCAATCGCAGTCAACTATGAAAAAACGCGTCGGATTGCCAAGTTGACTATGGTCCCACATGCGTGGGGCAAACCATCTTGAGAGTCCTTAGCCAAAAATAAATAAATAAATAAATATATTAAATAGTCGGAAGATTGCAGTCGGAAATTGACCTGAATCAAATAAATTAAAAATGTGCCAGTACGTTTTGTCATTAATATATTAATGAATACAACTGACTCCTGAATGTTGTTTCTGCATCCCAACTTGTGCATCTGGCACCATTGATGCTTCATCCTGTTCCAAAAACTTTATTTTATTTGATTTGTATTTTTATAGAAAACATTTTTTATATTATGGTTTTATAGAGGAGAGGGAAGTGACTGCCCTTTGATTTTAACTGGTCAAATTCAATTCAGATTCATGCATTTCATTTCGAGAGCAAATAATGAAGGAAATTCCCAGGAGTTTCAGTTAACTATATGAAACTTTGCGAAATTTAGCAGTGGAGCAGTTGGAGCCCGATTGAGATGTCAAGAACAAAATCGTCTTTTCTGAATGCACTTCATATGACGCGGAAGGAATACGCAAATCAGCAAAACTGCAAAATTTTGAGCGAGAAAAATCGTCAAGGGATATTCGAAACTTTGTACTGAAAAACAAACATGGTTTGGTGTGATCACTGGGGTCTTCGGAACTTATTTTTTCAAGCTGGAAATGTTCACAACTGACACAAAATTCTCGAGATTTTTTTCCTATCCATGGTGTAAAACCTTTCAAGTAATAAAAGTCCTCTTATATTTCTTCAGCCAGTTATGATTATCTTTCAATTGAAAATTTGAAACACGTTGACTAGTAAACCATGTACGTCCTTTGCTTATAGTATAGCGTTTTCCTCCTTCCCTCCACTCCCCATCGGAGCAAACTGTGTCTGTTCTTAGTATAAACATCTGATCGAGGAAGAAGACTCAAGAGCAAGGATTTAAAAGTTGTCGATCGACACTACCACCATTTGCTCTGTTTTGCTGGCATTGTCTTTTTATTCTTCTCAACAAAATTGAACCGTAGAATATTCGTCTAGAACGAATAAAAAACTTGAACGTTTATTATGTAATGCCACTGATCCGAAGAAATTCAATGATTATGCAGAAAAATAGTTCTAAGTTCTAATAGATAGTAGTGTCCAAAGTCATCTCGATTATGCAGTAAAAAAACAGTGAGCTGCATCGGCGGGCGATGAAAAAGTTTATCTTGCATGTAAAGTACTGACGGCGAAGAACGAGCCAGTATGTGCTGAAACGACTGCAAGTGGGAGGAAAGGTCATGTTGCCTTGCATGACCTCCTGACAGTGTCATCCCTCCCATTGTGATGTCTCATTTGAGACTGTAGTGGATAAAGAACTCATGAAAGAAGTCTTAAGAAGCTACCTGACCAAAGTGTATAGGTCCTAATCAGTTGGTATATTTTACAGTTGGTATATTTTTTTATAGCTTGGCAGGCCACCTTCAACCCTCCAGGGCTTGAATGCAGAACATCAGCACCATATTACATCGATTCTCCCCGCCTGCTCCCTTGTATTTTCAAGGCAATTATTATTTTTTAATCTCTCAGTAAGAGCCATCTGTCACAACATTTCCGCCCGTCACTGTGCGTGCCCACATCTAACGAAATTCCGGCACAAAATATTGCATAATAAGCGCTAGGAATTCGCGAAAAACGTTCCACAACTACTAGCTCTTATTCAATAACAATCGCACTGTGCTGTTTTCGCACGACTCTTCTCACAGCAATTTAAAGCGATTCAACGAAAGTGAAAAGTCTGTCATCACTGTCTCGGATTCGCTTTTTCCCATAGCGAGCTGCTGGCTAGACTGGCTGAAGCGGGCGAGCGGGCACTTTCTTTCTTTCTTTCTTTAGTATCAAAAATGACTGCTTCTAACTTCCAGCTCCCCAACAAACGATGACGCTGCTATTGGCAGTGGTTAGTGCTGACGCAGAGACGGATATGGGGGGCACTGCAAGCTTAGTCCGTCATATTGGCCATGTGGTCGTTTGAGGAATTCGTTGGCGGAATGCTAGTGAATAATATCACACCAAATGCGAGTGTGATTCAACGGAAACTAGTCAAGTTTGCTAGTTTTTCGCGGCCTAACGGCGGTTTTGTAACGAGTTCTGACAGATACTATATGCTGCGTTTTCCACACATTACTCGCCGCTTGAGTTGATATGCAGTACCACGACCGCGTGCTTGAGGTTCCGCCGTGATGTGAATAAGCGATCTCGCAAAAAGTTGGGCCGCTTTGTGGGTTGAGAGTGCGATTGGCCAAGATTTTTCACAAGTTCATGCGGAATGCGAGTGAAGCTCGTTTTTGGATGATGACCAATTGTTTCCGCGATATCCATTTGGTTCCTGTACGATAAGGTCATTGTTTCGGTTGTTATGAACCAGAAATCAGTGTGATGAATTCACAGTGTTTGCAGAAATCCACGTGCGAATTTCCCAGTCACCATAACTATGTTGCATGGAATTTTCAAATGGTTGGTTCTACTTTCCGCTGTTTGCAACAAAAATTGCTAGAAGGACATAAAAAGGCAGAAAGCAGTTTGATCTTCTCAATTTCGAGACATATGCTCCGTCAACGAAGAACAATATTGGCAATGATGGACAACGAAGGACTTCGAAACCTTTTCTATGGTTCTGTGCTTGGCCTGACCTAATCCCAGTCACGGCTGAAGTGGGTGATAGATATTGCAACAACAAAAACTATTCCACTACTGCTGCCATTTCTGCATCTTTGACGCCTGGGTGACATCAAAGAGGTTATACGTACGACCTGTCTTTCAAATGCGCTCATTTTTTCGCGGATGTTTGCTTCAGGATTCACGCTTCATAATTCGCGAGCTGCACTGTCCTATTTACTTCCTTTGATTCATTCCACTTTTAGTGAGGTTTACGCCAACTTTTCGATACTTCAATATTATATTAGGCCAGTTTTGTGTCCTTTTCTTGTTTTGATGATGCCCTTTGTTTTGGCCCGCTTAATTTTTAACCTAACCAACTATAGTGACGTCCAACTCTTCTGGAGGAGGATATAACAAAGATCAAGAAATACATGAAAAGCATATGTTCACTAGAGTTTCGACTGAGTCAGAAAATTCCTTGAAAACCATTGATTTTTGGATTGCTGAAATAGTTTTTTTCTCTCTTCATTATTGCGATTTTCCACTAAAATGAAACCAAATGATAAAAAAATTAATGGCATGATATTCATTGCTGTTTCGAATACCTCTTAATTTTAAAAACAATGTCTGCAATGCAATTCTCAGCCAAAAACGCATTTAAGCATTTGAACCGAACTCGCTGTAGATTAAGTAAAATGCATCTTAAAATCGTTTAAAAGTAGAATTTTGGGCTGGTTGCAATTAAGTTCCTAAAATGGTTGCTCTGCAGCCAGAACCCTCTAGCCAGGTGTCATTGCAGCATTGTAGACCAAAATAAACTTCGATTTCGGTGGATTCAAACGGACTACCGAAATAATATTTTCATGTGGTCTCGGACCAGGTGCCCATGGACAGAAGCCGAGCGCTTCAGTTAATATTGTATTTCAAAGGCAGGAGATCGGTGATTTGGCTCTACACCATCTATGCTGAGCATTCTAATGGAAAGCCATTGAACTATTCTAGCTCACGCATAAATGACCAAACGATTTAGTTTTCTGCTCGGCAGTGTTATGCCTTATAATCCTTCCAAGCCCCTGCACATTATACAACGTTTTGGCCATAAATTATGAAACAATTTTCATACTACTCATCATCCAAACGAAATTCAAAGTACGTTATTTTTGTCAGAGCAGATCATCAATGTGTTCAATAATCCCCAATTCTTCCCTCCTCCCCTAAAGCATGAACTTTCTACGTGCACAACATACATAACACGACGTTATCACTATGACGCAAACTGATGAGCTGATCAGAATTTGTCTCAAAAATTCCACTCCTAGCGGTTCGCCTCCTTCTTATGCCAAACATAAGAAAAGCAAAGGAAAAAAGTCTTAGACAATAATTACGTAATCGCCTTCGCGTAATTATTCGCGCTGCTCACATACATAATCACTGTCGGGGTTGAATATTTGCAATTACGAGAAAAGTTCTGCTCGCCGATAGAAGGAGGACAATATTCCTCTATTGTTATTGTTCCGTCGATTTGTTGGCTTTAAAAAAATTTCATTGTCAAATGTGAGATATGATGCGATGAGATGCGATAATGTGGCACGTATGTACATGCGTTATCGCGACACAGTTTTAATCGCAAAAGACTACTCCTCATTATATACCTACGGGACCCTGACATTGTGAATTATTATTTGGCGAATTAATAATTAGAACGGTGATGTACTGTACTGGTGGTAGTGACGACAAACATTTATTATCAGCAACAGGAATTGTTAGATAATTATTCATTTCGCTTTTACACGTATGTCGACTGATTGATAACAGTTCGCATGAGTCTCAAGGGGCTTAAACAAATGAATCTTATTTCGATTTAACCAGCGATTCGATACCAATTGAATTGATTCGTCATTTGAATGTCATGACTTATTTACTTTGAATTGCAAATTGCAGGATGGCTACATCAGGCGAAATGCTGAGAAGTCTGAATGCTTTACTAAAATAATCGTCCTTGTATCGCCTACTGTTAAAAATATGTCCGCTGACTTACAATAGCTATCTGCTTTGTAGTATAGGAGCGCAAGTAAAGGAAACACTACAACTAGAAATATGGTATTGGCTTCCAATGAGCCTATTCAGCAACACAGTATTCTGGTTTCATAATAGCAACAGCCAAGCAACCGTGATAATGACCACAACACCAATAGCCCCAGCAGGATTTAAAGTCGAAAATCCCATCAAAATAGTCTTCGGTAATTCAACCCGAAAAAATAATAGTTTACGGACTGGAAATGTACGCTGTAGTGTTACTGGGCTAAGCTAGTCCAAATTTTAAGTTTAGCTTCGGTTTAGCCAATTTTTACTTCCGGCCAGGAAGCCAATAGTTCGATCAGAAAAATATAAACCTACCTTTACTGCCTAGGGCACCACTACCCCTACAAGCTCTACTCCTTATCAGTCTGCGACCGTAATTTTGGAAAGAGATAGCTGAGGAGTTTTGTGAATAACATCTGTTATTATTTAATAACTCTATTATTATAGAAAACAAAAGGGAATAGTAAATTTCCTTCTTTTTCAATTAAAGCACACTCGCAAACCTTGACTTGAACCCGTTTTCTAATTTTTAAGTCGTCAATGAAAATATTAATAGTTTGGTATCCTTTGATAAAGTACAAACACCAATGACCATTCAAAATCGGGTCTGATGGCGGAAAGTCTCAAGTCTGGTTCCCCCGATGTGGTGTCTATATGCTGCCAGAAAAAGGGTGAAAATGGGTGGCAAGTGATCGACAAAACCTTGAACAAAAAAAACAATCTGACGTTCCTTCATTATAGATAAAACGTATTTTTCATGTGATGATAAAAAGCGACAACAGATTTGTACTCTTAGCAAATAATTCTTAGACTGCAGAGTTTGATTAGTTTTTTTTTTCAATGCTTTTCAAAAAAATATTTTAATGCATTATGCTGTATGCTCACTAGTGTTGCCTACTTTTCCTCACGTCAGTACTTTTTCAAAAATTAAAGGTCAGGATCAAGTGGAAACGTGATAACATACGGTAGGTTATCCGTATTTGACTTATTAGTAAGAGACACAATTTTATCATGAGCTGAGAATGAACCTTTGTAAACAGCAGACGAGACAAAATTTCTTGACAAAAACATTTAAGGAAGCACTCCAGTGTATCTACTTTCCGATTACGAGAAATAGATAAGTCCTCAGTTACCAGTTCCCCGAATCAGCAATGCACAATCCGTTTCCATGACGCCTGTTCCCATAAAAAACTCATTCACATGCATTCTCGCTATCAGCAAGTGTGAAGTAATACGTTCATATGTGATGCTTTACGTTCTTAGACTTGGGCCTTGTTCGGAGGCGCGATAACTCACGTCAAACGTTTGGTATTCTGTATTGTCGCGGGACGACCATTGGAAAGTATATCACCAACAACCGATAATTTCAACTTGATGTATGTGTTCTAGCGCGAAATGCCATTAAGCGATCACTCCAAGCTGACCAGCAAAGTATAGAAAATGCGAAATGGTTTTCACGCTTCCGGATTTCATTCGGAGCCAGTTGGTTCACACACACCCTATTTCTGAACAGCCCCATTTCTGCCGCCAGTGCACTCGATTTGCAGGAATACAAAGTTACGCTATGAAATTGTAAACGCGTGTACTCATTTTCTGTGGCCCCTGCCATCTTCAGACACCCCACGTTCCCATCATTCCAGCCATTCAGTCGTGAACGACATAATACTGCTGATAAGGAAAATAATTTTCACACACTTTGCAACTTGGAACGAAGAAAAAATAAGATCTGCTATGACGAGTGGGTTCGCAAATGCCGTCCCAAACCGTTTGTGTAAGCAGTGTTTGCGAAAATTAGGAACGGGGGTGAATAGCAACAATGAGCTGGGTCGGCAACAATGAGCTCCTTAAGCACGAACAAGGAACTGAAAGCTTTTCAAAAAAGAGACTGTGAACAAAATTCGTCTACACATTCTTTGACTTCTCATTTTCTACTAACAGTCAAGACAAAATGAGTCCTGTGACGTTGTCTACTTCGGTTTATTTTATCGGAGTTGTATGTTTTAAGTTGTAAAATTATTGGAGCCCACTACTACCCGACTACCTTGGGACCCCGAATGTTAGCAGAGACTTATTGTTTCTTGTTTCATGAGCCTTTATTTGGTGTCAAATGGGCTCTTGATTCACGGCAAAGATGCCATCGAATATGCAATAAAATCAAAACATTTTACGTGAATATATTTCGGACAAGGCGAGATTCTGTAAAGCTCTCTTGGTATTTTTTTCTGTCATGGTTACACCAATTTTTCTTTCTGCATTTTACATGAATCCTTAACACATATTTATTCACGTTCAATGACGGACGGCATGCGAAAATGCTTTTCAGTCAAATTTTTGACCAACGAGATAAATTCTGCTTGAAATTCAAATTTTTTTAATTGTTTTGATAGATGGTACGAACTCCTCCCAACAACACACCACATACGCAAAGTTAGACATTCCTATTGATTTTCGCTTCAGTTCGAATGTCATATTTGTTAGTTATTGTTAGGTATTGTTGTTTTTGACAATTGTTTTTAGACGTCTTGGCATACTTTCAACGTTTTCAAAAATTCACGGTTCCGTAATATTTCGCACATTTTTTCGGTCTCCTCATTTTTTTCTATATTCGGTAGTAGTTATAGTAGCAGCAATATAAATAGTAGTAGTAGTAGTAGTGGTAGTAGTAGCATAGTCGTAGTTGTATTAATAGCTGAAGTATTGTCAACTAGACTTGAGAATATTTAAATGAAGATTTGCTACTTTTAACAGAAACACTCAAGAATAAAGTTATGTGAAAACTAACGATACATGCAGAATTGCTCCACAATAATTAATAAGGACTCCGTAACTATTTTCATCATTTGGATTCGACTCAGAAAGAACGATATCGCCATCAAATCGATAACTAACGCATGTTGGCAATTAAACGATAGTGAATGCGAAAAGCCGACGCGAAATATGATAACAATTTTAGTTATTTATTATCTCACTGAAGTAAATATATTTGTATTTTACTTTCATCAAATAAAGAGCATTTGCGATGCACATAATACTCATTGTATGCATCATATAAAGCGTTCGTTTTTGCTTTAATTTTTCAAATTTCTGCAAAATTGTGATGGATCTGTAATGATCAAACATCTAAAACGAATGAATTAACGTTACTAAATAGTTGTTGTAGGATTCACGCTAGGAACTTTGCGAACCATCTGACATTTTATGGGTCATTCGCAAATGTTATTGCTGTGGGTCTCGCTCTAATTTCATTTTGAAGTAGGCAAAGATTTTATTTTTCTTTTTTTCGATTTTTTTTAGAGATAGAGATGAAGGTGTACATTTCTTATCAAGCCTATAAAGGATTTTAGCTCTAAGCTCGCGCACATAAGTTTATACATGCAACGCACATTCAATTTCATTTCATTCAGTGAAAATAGGGAAAATCTCAAGATACATCCTTTGTTCTCATTTTATTTCTGGCAAAGGTAATAAAAACGATCGAATTCGAAATCAAGTTGCAAGCATTTCAAAAAGAGAACTCAGCTGCTCGGTTCTTGTACGTGAGCTGACTCGTCTGAAGCATTCCCTTCATAGGATTCGTTTCTTGCGTATGCTCCTGCCCAATCATTCTGCCTTCCACATTCACCAACCAACAATGCATAAAAGAATTACCAGCTATCCATCAAACATTGTCGTCTGGGCATCTGTTTCTTGCCTTTAGCATGCAATCATGTCGACGAGGCCGCAAGGAAAGGTGAATTCTGCTTAGAATAAACAATAGAAAAGGAGGTGGCCAATATTACGGACTTAGGAAGATTGCTTTGTGCGAGGATGCTAGATGCAACCAATGTGTAGCTGGTGAGTGTGAACGCATGTAGCGTGGGACAGGATGCATGGTTTTCTACATAGGATTTAACGAAAGGTGATGCGTATGTGTAGATATTATTCGATGCGAGAGCATTTCCTTGGGAATTCAAGCAGCAGAAAATTAAAATTTTCAGTCTAGTGTGGTTTCAGTTACTTCCAGGACAAACTGAGAGTTGCATTTTGAAACTCAAGTATATCAAAATAAAATTAATTCCAAAGTAAAAGTTAGTTCTCTTTTCACGAGAAATATAGTAGGCATAATTCAATCAGGCCAATTTATAAAAATTGGACCATTAATCGTTGCGAACTATTGAGAATACACCTCGAGCAGACGAGATGTCTGAAATTGGCAC
Source organism: Stratiomys singularior (assembly GCA_954870665.1). Taxonomy (NCBI): domain Eukaryota; kingdom Metazoa; phylum Arthropoda; class Insecta; order Diptera; family Stratiomyidae; genus Stratiomys; species Stratiomys singularior. Next base: position 928,813 of record OX940881.1, on the reverse strand, counting down.
CATTGCAAATACAAAGGTCGCAGGAGTTTTCATCTTTTGGATTTGTTCGACGGTTGGAGTGAAATGAAAACACAAGAGGAACGAGAAATTTGAAAATCTACAAATTCCAATCAGGCAAAAAATTTTAAGACAAATATTCGACAACATTTGATATTTCACACACCCAATACTAAGTCAGAACTACTCATCAAGAAGACATCGTGGCCAGTATCACGCTTGACATTATGATTATCGTTCTGTTTTCAATCATAGATCCATTACATCCCTTCGCAAATGTTGCTTGATCCAATTCTTCTGCAAGAGTTGTATTTTATGCAAAGCAGTGTATTGACTGAAGCATGTCAAAAGCCGGCCAGTGGGAGGAGCATAGAATGCTAAAATATCATCTGGCTTATTCATTAAGGCAATGATTTTCTTGAGGTTTCTTGACCCTAAGTCGACCAACAAATGCTCGAAAATTGCAATGGGGATTTCTCCAAAGCCCACCACTGATACTCTCAAGATATTTCGCCTTCAGATTTAGATTTTTCCGAAGGCCAAGCTTTATCTCTGAGAATGGATGCAACAAGCCCTTTGATCGTTGAAATTCAATTAGAGAAAAGAATGCAGTCATGTCAGTGATTAATAAAATAAAATAACAAGTTAAACTTGTTTGAGATTCTCTATGAACGCAGTACAACCTTCCCGCATAATCAAATGAATTTTCCCAAAGGCACTACAATTTTATTCTTCCGCTCATATACATGAACGCCCCGATCACAGTTTTTGGCAAACCCTATAGCCCTGCTTGCTGTCATTCTTTTCCTGGCCTTTTGGTGCTTCTGTCACTATTTCATGTAGGGTGAGTGTGTTCTCATTTAGCGGAATTGTCTTTGAATGACTATTTAGGAGTTATTTACCCTGCATTGCAAACATTTAAATCAAAATATTTTGATTTCGGGCCACTCAACCACTTTTTATTCGATGGCCGACCCCTCATGACTTCATGTTTTCTTTTTCTTCTTTTGGGCAGACCGCGGAGACGAAAACTATATCAATTATAATTGCCATTCTCATGGATAACCAAAGTAAATTTCAAACGATTTCAACGATGACTCGCTTGAAATGAACTACACAAACGATCAATGATGAATGAATTTCTTTCTCTTAATAACATTTTTTATTTGATTTCTAAATATCTTTAATCTTTTTGTTCTGGTCTCCAACAGCAACAACTTCGTGCTTAGGCGCAAAAGGAAATAAAAGCAACAAATGATGCAAAAATAAGTAACAACAATTTCGGCCCACACATTCGCTGGGTCTCGCACGATTGACGTGTTGTATATGTTGAAAGATAGATTTTTGCTTGGGAGATGATATCACATTTTGTCAGTCGCTCCATGTTATGTATATAAATACATATATGAACGCAAATAGACGCTTTTTAAGACTCCGTGCTGGTCGTTTGTTGATAAGGTCATTGTGCAAGTTTTGTTCCGAAATTTATGAATGATTCATTTGCATATGTGACAAACCAGTCAACGACAAGACTAGCAACAGAGTGGATTGGAAAAGGCAGAACAGATCGATCGCATTTTGCGTGACGGTAGGAAAGGAATTCATAACAAAGAGTATTATTGATTTATGCTTCAGCCCCCAGCTATAAAGGAATGCCGACTTAGCAGAACACAAGAAACGATGAATGAATCTTTTCGGGAGTTACCCATGTGAAATTGTTCAGCGGCAAAGAAGGCATAGAACGCTCTGATGTGAGGTCCAGCAATAAGTCACGAACTCACTCACTTTCAGTGCGTATCAAAGTATTTAGCACAATTACTGCTCTTTGCTCAAAACGAAGCTCACAAAAATTGATAATTCGCTTCGATTCTCACGTTTACCAGCAAATAGCCACCATTTCGTCTGTTTTAAGCTCCTCCATGTTCCGTCGGCCAAGTTGAATTTCCGAAAATTTCGAAGGCCGGCCAATCAACCGCCCGGTCTTGCGATAAATCTGCAGGAATAACGATGGCATACATCAAGCGCTATCAAAACCCACAGGCCAACAGCCACGGAAAAGCTAATCAGACCGCTCTGCTATTCGTCTCACGGCGCTTTAATCAAAATTCCTTTTCTTCCTCCTTAACATCCGCATCATCTCGCAGTCAACAGTAACAGCACACGAACGTCCCAAGAACCTGAAACATGTTCCCTGAACCCAGCGCACTATCCAATCCAAGTAATTCACATCTCGGCAGGTAATCTTCATCTTGGAGGCTGCCATCCACGGAAGTTTGGAGTTACACTCCCAACTCCCCATGTCTACTTCCAGTTTGCATAGATACTGGACCTGCTTCCCAGGAAAGTTCGATGTGATGCTTCCCATCGGCGAACCAACTCCGATTCCAGGCACGAAACCACCAAGCAGGTCCACACTCCTCAACCTTGCCTGGTGGTGCGCCACTCCACGTTCGCGTTCTACCTTCAAGAATTTATGGGATGAGTGTTGGGGCTGTGCCGAGTCATTCTTCGCAGTGAAGAGAACGAAAAAAGATGCTATTGAAAATGAAATGAAATGAAACGCTGGCGGAGCTGTGAAGTGGAGTCTTTTCTAAATGCGCGCGCGAACAACATGATTTGAAGAATCTCCAACTTCTTCGTGGAGGTGTATGAGAGTGGCGTATGCTCGGCATAGTATTGGTTAGTTGGATGGAATGCCATCGAGTGGCAGGAATCGGGCTGTTGTTGTTGTCATGTTCGTCGTGTAAGCTCACCCTACGCGCAAGCACGTAAATTACTTCGTAAACGTGTGTGGAGCTGTTGTAAAAAATCATCTGTACAAATGCTAATGAACGTCTACGGAGTTTCCTGGAAAGGTGGAGCGAATAGAAGGGAAACGAGGCTTCAGTGTTTCAGGCGATGAGGATGTGTTTGCCTGATGTTTCTTGCACTACTAAAACCCTTTTCGGTAAGCTGCGAGAGTTCGGCTGCGAAGCGTAATTTTGAGTTCCTAAACCAGGCGAAGCTCGTTTGTGTCCAGTTTGATTTGCTTGGCGACTTTTTCTTGTCAAGATTCTCATATGCGAGGGGCGCGTGCACTGTGTAATCTGCAGGACCTTGCTAAGTTTCATGATACATGGTATGATGTCACAATCCTTCTTGATGACAAGACCTGCTCTGTGCTTTGCATAATTATTTCATCCCTATAAGAGTTTGACATTGCAAATTGTCATTTTGAAGAATGGTAGAAAAATAATGCTGCCAAAGCATATTAATTATGTTTACAAGAAAGATTTAAGAAACCACATTTTATAGTGCCTTATGAAGCAGGGTTCTGTACATCAACCTCATGTGAAAGACTCCTACTTGAAAAAGGATATAATGTATGGAAATCCTTTGTCTGAGACTCAAGACTGAATTGGTATGAAGGGACATAGAAGATCCGAAGGAGCTACAAAATCAAAAGTGATTGGTCTACCGCAAAATTCAAAGAACTCCAAATACATTAATTTCATTTCAAGAAAACTTCTTCAAAGGCAATTTTTGCACATGATTTAATCCATTTGTGTTAATCTGAAACATTCCACAGAGCCCTTTGACCGGGTCATGCACTTTGCGGGCGTTTTGTTGTGCAATCTCATAATGCGGATACACGTATGCTCCCCTATTGCTTTGCTCCTACATGAGGAACTATTCAAGTTGCGTTTTTGAATTTGGGCAATTTACCTTCGAACGGAACACCTTACAGCAATGTAAGGGAAGGTTGAAGTTTCATTCTGTTGCAAAGATGCGAATCTCCGCCACCTAAACACCCCTTTTTCTCAAATTTAAGCTTCACAAAGTTTGCACTTTCTAAAATCAACAACTATGCATGTATGCATACTCCGAAGTTTTTTTGTCCAAGTTATTCACACAAATGCCACGTCAATAAACAAATCAATCGTCTAGATCAGAACGCCCTGCGTTATGAGCAACTGATCAGGACTGCTGTCAATGGTAGTGCTAGATCTCCCAGCTGTAATGTTACCGCATCCAAATGAAGTTCGATCGAGTCGTTATAGAATGAAACATGCCATAATCTTCCAAAAAAATTCAGCTCTCAAAGCCAATGTCATCCAATTTTCCTTCTTCGATTTGGCTTTTATGTTCTCAATCGATTCGAATTTATGTCCCCAGAGCTGTACTTTACGTCAGACAAGCGACCAGATGTCACAAAGTCTGCAACACTGCTTTTGCAACTAAAAAAATTTATTATCGGAGTTTGAAAAGATTCTTGGTTTGATTTCGAGACAGCAATACCGTGAGAAACCTCTCTGATCATACTTGGATGCGAATGCACTTGCTGATAGCTAGCGTTATACACATTCGGATTTTTTTTAAGTACAAACAAACACAAGTTCTGGATTTTTAGCAATATAGGTAAGTACGTAGTGAGCGGGGGATACCACTTTCATTTGCCTGTCCCGAATCGCTCGTGTGAACACGACCCCTGCCAACCTGACTGGAGTTCCTTTTTACGCTACAGATCTTCGTTTGAGATGAGCAAACTCGTTTCTGCACCTGTTATTGATTGCATCATAAATAGAGTAGGATTAGTACGATTTGGAAACGAAGGCAAAGGGTTCAACCAAAATCAGCAAAATTTATTTTCTCATCTCATTCTCTTTATTTCTCATTGTATCGTTTAGCATAAATCACACTCGTAAAACGATTGAGTACGAACGCAACCAACGGCAAATCTACTATTGGTTGTTACATCTCTATCCGCCACAAACGGTCCGAGAATTCTTGCTTTTTTGTGCTTACGCTAAGTCAAGGACTTTATTTCGTATGTTTTCATATTACACTGCAGCGCCAACTTTTCCGTGAAAAGGATTTTACCCTTATTGTACGATTAGTGGAGACTGTTTTTGCTGGCAAATAACCAACAAACTTGGGTTTATACTTCAAACCTCAATGAACTTCTAGTTCCCTTGCTGAAAGGAACCACGAAAGGACGATGCTTGAAAAAGGCAAAAACAAAGATACTAATGGAGCTGGGTGTCATAGAAAAATGTAAGCCGCAGATTTACTTCCAAGCAATCAAGAATAAGCAAAGACACAAGCGTATTGAAACTGGGCGTATTGAATTGCTTTCAAAGATTTGACGGCACGGTTTAGATTGAACCAAATTTGTGCCAATTTGAGTCCACAACTGTTAAATTTGCAAACGGCTTGTTATGTGACTGCGGCCCAGCTTAATCCTAGCCTAGGAAGCCTGATGCCACGATCACCGTTGTTGTCAAAGACTTATCATGAGGCATCAACTCCTCTTATATTTTTATCCGTAAACATAAACTTTCATACATCTTTTTACATATGTAAATTGAAGCCCAATCGATTTGCGTCCATGAATGATTCGATGGGTGTTGCAAGGACATAAGAAGCGTTAAAAACTCGTGCTTTGCATGAGCTTCTGTCCAAATGATTGTTGAATTGCTGAATTCTTGGCATTGCAATTTCGACTATTATAGAAATAATTGAAGCTTGGAAGTTGTCATCCTGTCTAGTTACGTGTCAAAGGGGCACGAGTTGCATTGTGCAGATGTCTGAAGTTTGCTATATAAGAACACAATCATAAGGGTGCAACTTATTTCGATATCATCCTAGTCGCAATTTCGAGTGATTCTTGTGATTCATATAAAACGGGTTATTATCCTGGTTTCTTAATTTGGGTTATGAGTTACATTATGAACATAAGGGCAAGCGAAAAACTCAGTCGGAAAGAAGGGGACGCGGTTCGTGATTTAGAGAAAGAAGCTTAACCGCAATATGCTTTACATCTGAGTTTAAGTGTACAGAATAAGGCACAAAGGAAATACTTTTCTGTGGCTTCGTCGCGGTGAACGCTACCAGCAGGCAAAATGTTCTTTGCGCGGGACAATAGTGATACCAACCTGTCAGATGATTCCGAGGAGTCGTATCGATCCGAGCATCTTTTCTTCTTAGCACTAGGATTGTCATCGGGATCCGTCTGTTGTCCTGGCTCCGCGCCACACTTTTCCTCTGCCATATCCACATTGGCAGCCGATGCACTATTCAAATCCTTTTGTTGCACTTGCGAGCCGTTCGCGACTCCTGCACTAATGGAGCCTGGCAGCGACGCGTTCTTCATCTTTGGCGGCCCAATCTCGTCGATTTCGGAGGCCCCACGACTTGCATTGTTCAACTTGCCCAGGACCGTGTTTGCGACACTGCCACCGCCACCACTCCCGCCGGTACAGCCGACCCCAGCACCGACAGCCGCAAGCCCCTTCCCCACGCCGGCCAGCTTTGCCGATCCAGTTGCACTCTTTGAAGTTGGCGTGCCCGTTCCGCCCGCGCTCATTCCTATTCCTATTGCACTCGACATTGATGCACTCTTGTTCTTCGACGGGTATTTCGCGTCCAACACTTTCTTCGATTGTTGCTGTTGCTGTTGCGGCTGCTGAAGCTGCTGTTGGCCCGTGGCCGTCATGTTTAGCTGTTCACGATTCACGCACCTTTTCACTGTCTCAACACGTTCCAATTCGATTGTCGCGCTCTGCCTTCGACTCTGATACTTTGAATTCACACATTTTCTCGACTTTTCACCTGCACTTATTCCATTTTCATTGATTAATGCCGCGACAAATTGTTTTCGATCCGATTCCGAACACAAACCGTCTGCCATTTTGTCGTTGCCGTTCGGCTCAGATGATCGGGGCACGTCGTGCCTCCTCGGCCAGTCGTCGCGCTTGTCGTCCGTTCGCGTTCACGTTCTCTGTTTTCTTCTCGGTCTCGTTCACGTTCTCTTTCCAAGCTGCGATTCCCAATGCCAGCGCCAACCAAGGGGCGCCGTACAAGCATCTGATCGCCAACTGCGACGGCGCGACTCGCACGGCGGCAACACTCGTTATCGTTCCTCGCCTTCTTCACGACCACTTTGGTCACGCACAGGCTCACAGCTATCTCACGTTCACACCGTTCGCATTGACTCGGTCGTGCAACGAGCGCATCCACTTTCTAAGCCGCGGCCCCCTGTCACTTGTTTGTCTACTCTGCACTCGTCCGTCTATGCACGCACTGCACTGCACTGGCTGCAATTCTCCCAGGACACAACCGAAAATCCCGAGCGCGCGAACTCACTCCACTCCCGTTGCGACGGCTGCGGAAGGGCACAAACACTGAAGCCTGCCGCCGCTACGGCACACACCGTCGCACAATGCGATTCCCATTACTCTCCTTTCCAGATTCCAATATCCACGCGCCCGCCAGCCGGCGCGCTCTCCTGTTCTATCTATCTAAACAACTTCGCTTCCAACTCGACCCGTCGCACCCGCTCCCAAGGCGAACTTCTGCCTGTGCGCACGTGTGCGTGCGGATGGGTTGTCCAGCGGGTCGCGAGTCGCGGCCGCTCCGCCGTCCCACTCCTAACAAAAAGTATATAAAACAATTAAGTGCGACGGGAGCGACATCGGCTCAAACCAACCCAGCGATGGGGTCGACGGCGATGGCACTCTCTTGTAAGCGATGCACTTTGTCGGCGTGCGGGGAAGTGGCGGCGGCGACGGCGCAGATCTCGTGGCTAATGAACTCTTCGGCGGGTCTGTTTTGATTGTTTTTTTCGTCCCGTCGACGCACCTTTCCACCGCTGCAGTCGCGGTGCACTTCTGTCACCTTCCAACTCCGCCTGCTGGCCAGTGTCTGGTCAAAACAAATCGCCACTCGCGCAGGACACGGTCCAAAGGCAGTCTCCGTCGAAAATTCTCTACACACAGCGTCGTGCACAAAGGAGTCAACGGCTAAATCTCGCTAACAGCGCCTTCAACCAAACAAAACATGTCACAAAGGAGCACCAGCCACAAAGGCGAAATCATTAGAAACTTCCAAGCGACCAAAATGTCGTAGACATTTACAGCAATCCCATCGGCAAGCAAACAACTCCAGTTGTTTAATTCTAATAAGACTCAGGCTCGCACTGCATTTAACCGTTTTCGGAACAACTCAACGCTGCAAGTAACTCTCCTAGCGGGACGCGAGTGTGACTGAAACTGAACTCAAACTCCGTTTCTGCATAGAATCGATGCCCCGACAAGAATAAAATTGGCTGCCAGTGAACAATCCAACAGCGAACACATCGCTGCCAGCCGCGAAGGGGTAGCACGGCTGAGAAAGCTGTTGCAGAGAGTAATTACTCGATATGCACTTTGTTGTGCTTATATGCAACGCGACTCTCTCATTGGCGGACGAACGACTTTAAAAGAAGAATCCAAGAGAGCGGCGGGAGGGGAGAGTTATCAAAGCACATGGTGGCCTATTGTGTAATAGCAAAAAACTGTATATGAACTGTCAATTCTAATTCTGGTCCAGCTGGGAGGCAGTCAGATAACGTCTTTTTCCCGCTGTGACAGACATCTGTTGGGCAAAACGTTTACTAGTGGCACAAACCTAAGCAGCGCGAGGAACGTCTACCGCAGAATCGCTAACGTTCAACGGTGTCTCGGATGAACAACTATCGAGGACATGTGCACACAATGGAGCCAAGGCAACTACCTCATGTAATCAGTCACGAAAGGGGAAATGCGTTCGCATAAGCTCTTCCATACGTTACAATCTCCAAATTCGAGGAATTCCTCGCATCACCAGACGAAAAACTGTTCCACAGATTGCTCGACGGTTTGACTATCACCAAGCATTGTGTTAACAATTGGAACTTTAGTTAGGCCTGGAAAACCGCTGCCCTGTTTCCCACTTTCACTCAATGTTCCACAACAGCTTTGTCCTTAAATTCTGATTGATCTAAATACAGTGCCTTTGCCGTGTGAGTGGAACTGAAGCCTTTACCCTAAATAAGCGCAATGTCCTAGAATTCAGCCGCAAAAAGCAAACTCTTGCGGTGAGCGAAGCATCAAAAGGAGGCTCGGGGGTCGTTGGGTTCTGTAAGGGCAACTCAACACTAACGAGTTGGCTGGGCGTGTGCAAGCAGGGGAAGATCTCTCACTTCGTTCCCGACGGATCCTGCAGAGTACAACACAGGGTGGGCGTCCGCTTTGGGGTTTCGGAATGATGTGGAAAAACAGTGGCAATTGTTTTTCCAATTACAAACGACACTTTTTGACTAATAAAAACGGTCATTTTATTATGACTACTAAGTGCACTTAAACCGATGCAAAAGGTGTTAACATGATACTTTAAAAAAATATATAATCTCTTCGTAAAATTGTATATCAATACTGAATTAGAAAGTTGCTAGGCGTTAGCTATTGATAAGGACTTGTTAAATAGTTCGTCTGGTGAAATTTGCAGCCAACACCCCCTCGAAGCTATCAAAGTAGTAAAATATTTGTCACAAGATTTAAAATATCAACAAACCAAAATGGAGCTTGAGCTTGGAGCTTCAAGTGTTTCAGATGCCTACAGCGGCCATTACACAAAATAAATAAATACGAGTCCAACTTGCCGATTGAGCTTCGTTGCATTGGCAACGTCACGTCCAAACAGATGTCGGTATCAAGCCTTCTTTGCTGGTTCCAGGAGGCGTTAGAGTTTCTGTGTTTAAGAATTCTAGCGGCAAATGAACCAAATGACCCTGAAAATACAATGACTTGCTTGTGACCTTCATTCTGCGAACGATTTCGTCCTGTATTACCTGAATGTTATTAATGCGTCGCATCGCCATTTCCGGATCCGTTTTGCACATGGCCGGCTCCTCCTGATACTTTTTCAGGGTCACAAAGCTTCGCACGTTGTCGGTCGGGATGCACTTGAAGACTTCGTCATATATTTCAGTATTGCGCTGCGACGTTCGTTTCCAAATTCCATTCCAAAATTTGTCCACTACAGGATCGGTAACGTCAATCGGAATGCGGTCTGCATTCGGTTCCAGTAAGCCTAAATGTTCCCGGAACAGATATTTACGCAATCTGCCAGCATACACTCCACAAGGATAAGTTTCGCCATTCATTCGGCCGTCTTCGAACTCTTCATCCTGAACGGAATGAATGAATGAAATTCTTCGTCACTTTTCGCGCTTAAGATGATTTTAATGTACCTTAATTATCACCGCTATTTCCGAGTCACGCTTGCCGATCAGGGAGCGGTCGTTGATGTTCGCAGATCCGCAAATTATAACTTTGTCATCCACTATCAGAAGTTTCGAGTGCACATAAATCAACTCAGTCACAGGGAAGTTGTTCAGCACCGAATTCGTTCGCAGACTGTGGAATGAAATATATTCGCTGGGGTCATCTATTCCGGCCTCCTTCAAGCGATTCAGAATCGAGCCTTTGCCTCTGCAATGCAAAAAAGTATTCTCTGTGAAGAAGAACGTATCAAAACAAAAGGACTATCCACGTATCAATACCGAAAATTTGATAGTCACTGACAATCCACTGACCCTTGCAGCCTTACCGTGATATTGACGCATAATTCCAATGGGTGATGGCGCGTAATGCGTTTCCTGAGGTCCCACCAACATCCCCTTCAAACCCAGGCAACAACGGCATAACCACGTACACTCGGAAAACTTTGTTCTCCCTAAAATTAATAGTTCGTAAGACATTCGCTTTCTGCGTGGTGATCGCTCTTACTTGTGCGCCCTTATTATCCTTTTGAACAAAGTCTCGCCGATCTGATTTCTTACCGACCCGTTGCCCATTTGTAATGTGATAAAGAATTGATTTTCAATATAGATGTAGTGCTGAGCTGTTGATATGGTTTGAATGTACGCGTCGTGGATGCTTTGTTCCACGAGATCGCTTTCGACGAATCCACAGCTCCAGCTCGACACACTGCGCAGGACTTGACACGTAACTCGGTGCAATTGAACTTTCGGCAGTTTATCGAATGTTTCTAAATTATTGTACGATTTCGGTAATAAATATGGAAATGACTGCAATAAACAAGGGATCAGAGTCATTTGATTTAGTGGAAATAGTGCGGACAGGAAACGTACCTGGTTTTCTCTCGTTTTTTCCAATTTCGTAGCATTCCACCGTTGTATGAAATGTCTTGCTACGTCTCTCGCTGACGCGCCTAGAACGACGACGCCAATATCATGCCAAGGCATTCTGGGTGTGGTTGTTCGATCAACTAAATCTGCAAGATTTAAGTAAAACTTTACATCACTTTGCAAATATTTTTTAAGTTTTTAAAACACTTCTCAAGCTGCCCTATAAAGGCTACGCTGAAGGCGCGCATCGTTATCTGTTCCAAAGCCAAATAAAATAAAACTGAAAATATTACGGCGCACTCTAACCTGCGTACGGTGCATCCAAATTGACAAAATCCTTAATAATGAAGTTCGTATAATCTTTTCCGAACCAAAATTTCGCTTGTCCACTGTACGTTGTAAGGACTTGCGTTTGGAATGGCGTTGGATCTTCGTAGCCACCCTTTCGTCCTTGTTCCATTTCACTTTCCGAGAAAAATAAGTTTTTATCTTTAGCTTTCTCATTGCTCTTCTCCTCGCTTTGTCCATCAATCGACGTCAAACGTTGCATAAGGTCCTTGCCGCGTCGAACATTATCCCGAAACTTTTCCATCATTCGTTTCCTTTCCATTTCTGGGGTGTTTTGTTTGATGCGCTCTTCCAGCAGGCATTGATCATTGCTAAATGTCGGCATGAACAAATGATCGCCCGGCTGGAGGACGGGAACTTTTCGTTCCTCTTGAATAGCAGGAAACTGTGACGACTTTTGAGATCCAATCGCTGAGTCGGTATCATTGAAAAAGGCATTTGAACTAGGATGGCAAAGAGGCATCAAATTAGTTGCACTTGCTTGCGTTAGATTTGTTTTCGTACCATCTCTGAATGCTGCCTGAAGCACTCGACGTAGAAATGCTTCCCAAATCCGTGAGCCGATGTCTGAAATCATCCCAACGTCCGTAACACAAATCAATGCCACCAAGAAAAGCGTATGTTTGATCAATAACTACAATTTTTTCATGATGCGCCCAGAAAAATACACCAACCCGTGCATGATCTGGATGCCGCATAACCTGTTTGAAGGAACTTTGATTAGACATTTTCGTAAGTTTAACTTGCAGTTAAAAAATGGTGTAAGATCTTGCTAGACTTTCATCTTGTCGTTTCGCCTCGCTTTGCAATGAATGCGTGAACGAACGCCTTCAAGCTTAACTTAAAATGTTCATTGACTAGGGAAAAAGGAACATAGAATTTGCCCCGGATCCGGAAAACAAGGTAAATCACTACCGGTCGCCGTTACAAACACTAACCATGTCTGTAAACGGCGGTAACCGGCAAGATCTACGAACCAAACTGCAAGCGATACTGAAAAAAAAACATGTTTTGAACACCTTTCTAGCAAACCACGCCATATACTGACGCCATATACTGATGACGGCCTATACTTAGTAAGCAATGTCCTTAGAAGTAGGCACAAGTCGAACGAAAGAACAGATATGGCTCTACCCATGTGGTCCCAATACCAATGAGCCTTATAACCCAAACGACAAGGTTCAAATATTCGCTTGAAAAATCACAAGAAAACTACATTCTTTTGAAATAAATCTAATCCTTGTGCCACAGCACAGGAGCAGCGAAGTCCTAGGAAAATGTCCGCCGCAACGGCCGAGAGACCAAGAACACTGAATGTATGACCTGATCGACCTGACGTGAGTGTCTTTTCTCATTACGGATAGTAAATCGATACTCGTATTTTCCAGTCGGAGGTCGTGCTTAGGACATCACAGACGGCAATCGAAAGCCCGAGAAGGACTGTAACACAACCCCAAAACCGTCAACGCTACCCCAAGAGAAAAATGAATGAACGCGTCCGTCCTGCAGTTTTATGAGTTAAAACGTCGCCTCTTCTCCACACTAATACTGACTGCATTCCCTCTTCTTTTCACCAAAGGCTTTTTGCTCTATAAGTAAAGTAGGGAACATGGTATAATGAAACCATGCTCGAAAGGATCAAGACAGACTTTACATCTGTAAAAGTAGGGTAAAAATTTACCTTAATATTTTCATGGGTTCCCACGAGCCTCTGCTTGCTATAGTAGCTATTGATTCCTAATGCCATTTCCACTTCCTTGTACAGCAGCACAAATACTTTGACACCTTGTTCCTTCGAGTAACAGCTTATTAGTACGACATGTCATTCGTCAAAGATCCTAAACTCCTTACCGCTTTCCGTTGTAATATTCGATCCAATCGCCAATAGTCTCCATCAATAGCTGGCCGTTTCATATAGATTTCAGGACTTAACCACCAATCGGCGATATATATTTCCTCTGTTGCATTTTCCATAGCATCTGCTACAGCTCTCATATAACTGGCACCGTCGACAAACCAACCGGCCTGGATGGATGATCGCGAAGGTGCAAATGATAAATGTGGGTTGGGGTGTGTAAAGTTCGAAGCTGGAAAAGTAAAAAAAAATTGTTTACAACAATAAGCACAAGGGAATTCGTCAACTCAATCACCCAACGTATTGGCAGTGTCCTTTAGATAGTTCATCCATTCTTTGGATTTTCGCCTTGTCCAGCACTTTAAAATTATATGACGGTTATTTGTTATGATCTGCATACCATTTCGCATACCCGTGCTGTACATTCCAGTTGACACATCGAATCCTTGGTCAAAGAGGACGATTGCTCTGGGAACAAATTGAAGACAAATCAAAACACAGAAAATTGAACATCTACGATAAGAAAATAAGGATTCAAGTTGTTCTTCCATGAGCTATTGTAAGTTCTCTCGCTGTTCTTTCTGGCATTTCTTTAGGGATGTCTTAAATGAATATATTGATCCCGATGAAAATGAAGTGAGTGTAAAGTAGTTCAAGTAAATATTTTTCATAGAACTCGTGACAGAAGTAAGAGTTATCAGAAGGCTGCCAAGCTTCTCACTGTCGACGACGAGCGCAACTCCTTTTCGATTGACGCGTCCAGACATTCGTGGAGGACAGACTCGTTCAAGGGGTGAAGGTAAGAATGTTGACTACTCAATGTTTAACAAACACATTTAATTCTGTAACTGATGATATTGGTATCTTTCCGCGGTGTTAAGTTTTCGTGCTTTTTTGGGTTTGGACCAAATCTGGACGGACCATTGTATTTGTAAACTTAACGTAACTTAAAATGACCTTATCCAAAAGATCTTTGATCTTGGTGACGTGGAATGTTTCCACTTTGATCTTTGAGATGAACTTAATATCGTTCATTTATTAGAACATTTTCATATATAGCGATTATATGAATTCTAGCGAACCAAACACATTCACTGAAAACTCACCTTATAGCTCCATCTGATGGTCGCATGTAACCAAAAAACGTGTCTTTCACGAAAAACCATCGATTTCTCCACTTCCCACATAGAACATCGGAACAGAAATAGTTGCAACGAACACAGCAATTATGTCGCACCAGCCCAAAACAGTTACATCCAACTTGACCAGGACGGGTTGATCCTGTGCGCTTCATGACGGGCCCTTCTTTGCCTTTTTCACCCAGTGCCGCGATGAATGAGATCGGCGAGACTTCTAGAAAATTTGTCTATTTATTTGAAAAGATGAAGTAAATAAGAACTTTCCAAATTTCGGTTTTTGGCAAGGGTCCTTCTCTTTAAATGCAAACATTTTCAGTGGTCGAATGGCAATCACACGCTTTATATTTTGTCTTTTTCATTTATGTCGTGTTACATATTTGTTTCTGAATTTGCTTTCCGCGCTTACTTAGAGGTCGAAGGATGTGCCCTTGGATATATTTTGCTAATTTCAGGTTAAATATGAGGCGCTCATAAGCATGCGAAGGATGCATCACTTGTAAGCTGATTCCTTACTTAAGAAAAAGGAGTGGCATTCAATTATTATAATTTTCATGGCCTCAAAGATCAATAAACAATCGCTTACACCTGAAATCTAGGACCTTAAAATATTAAAGAGTCTCCCGTTTTCAGGCCAACGATGCATGAAAAGAGAAAGAACCCTGTTTCTATGTTTGCCAATCACAGGAATATCATGAACAAACCGTTTCATAGTGATTCCGGTACAGGCTAATGTTCAGCAAATTGTAAAGATACTGTTCCAATTGTTGGATCCGATTGGGAAGTGATTCCGTCGTGACCAGAGATTCTGGACGGTTAGGGAACCGAGGTAATGCCTTACGTTTTTTCTTATCGCTGGTGGCTGCTACTTTTGCGGGCGGTTGCACCGCATAACTTTCACGAAAGCTTGCACGCTTCTCTCGGTGACTTCGTGACGGGAAGGGTATGTTCAAGGATGCTTTAAAAACACGTAGCTGCTGATGTAATGCATTAAAGTGCTTGTATCGCTTCTTTATTGTCCACGTGAATTGGCCATGGGTCAGTTCTATCGTGTATCTAAATAAGGGAAACCTTTATTTTCGTCTATTCACCCAAACACTCTGTAGCTTACAAATTTGGGTTTAATAAATGTGTTGTTATACTGCGATCATTGTTTACAATGCGAACATTCACTTCCATGCCGGGTATGAATATGTTGCGTTGAAATGAACCAAACTTAACAGGTGGATTGTAAACGGTTAGAAATTTTATTTCGGCATCAGGTACAATCGTATCTCCTTCATCCTCGCCTTCGAGCCGCTGTACAAGGACAGGATTGTCACCACCCATCGATAAAATCGTGACCGAATCGGGAAAGGCGAGTGTTTCATCATATTCCGAGTCAGCGGAGAATGTGACATCTGGCAACCAACTTAATGAATTGTTCTTTACCGAGCTCACTTTAGTCTCGTTATCGTCCTGTTTTTCATCTTCTTCCGATTCGGTTTCATTGTTCTGATCGAGAGCAGGATTTGAAATTCCCATCTCCACGGATAACAGGTCTGAAAGCAAAAAACATAAATTATACCCAAATAGTTCTCGGGTTAAAAAGGACATTGGAAATACTAGCGTTGTCTTACAGTCAAACTAAATCATAGTGATTATAATTCTACAAAAATGCGACGAAATTCAGGTACCTAAAGGAAGGATTTACTAGCTTTATGTCTTCAAACCGTTGAATTTATTTACGTATTTGGCCGCGAAAGACTTCACTAAATTTGGAATTCATTTGTGTAAGAAATGACAATAATAATAGTAATACTAAAATTTGGTTGAAGCAATCAAATGACGTTGGGAGAGAAAACGGGAAGATCAGTGTAGTTGCCGCAAAACGTTTCTGAAATGGTAAACTTTAGGTCTAAGTGGCTTGCGCAGTTTTGCATGCCATTTCTGTGACGAACAAAAAGTAAAAGGTAAGAGATAATAACGACAATACTAATAACTATAACTGTCATTTCAAAAGCCGAATCCTTCTTATTCTTCTACGTGAGTGACTGTTGGCCAAGTTCAATTGCTTGCAATTGGATCAGTAGCATTTCATTGTTCACGCTGTAATCTGTATTTTACTTTGGATTCCGCCTTTTTTCTCCTCCTATCTATAGCCATCCTTACCTGACCATAATCTTAAATTTCACTGTCAATTCTTCTCGCATTCCTTGTCCACTACAAGATGGTCCTACTGGAGAGCAGGGTTGAGGTATCAAATTGTGCAAGTCCACGCATGATAATGTGGGCATAGAGAGAAGTGGAAAAGGGCTCATCCGACTTTAATGTCTCTGAAAAGTGAGCGGACGTAGCATTGAGTTGCCTAGAGATCGCATGAGAAGTCTTATATTCTTCAACTTTACAATCAATTCAAAACCATCGAAAGAGTTGTACAAAATCGCATATTTCAACATACTAATGTAGAAATATGAAGGTTCAAAAGCTGGTGCGTTGAGGACTCGTACGCTGAGGACCTTATCCAATGCTAATGATACACGTTATCAGTATCAGTCCGACAGTATCAGGCAACGAACATTCGACAGGCATGGGATAACGCATCGTGAATCCCCCAAGACTAGTGCTAGTGTATGGTATAAAACCGGCAACAACTCCTTTTACTAAGTTTCTAATTAACTATTGGCTATTGTTCACCGAGTTTTCAACGAACCATTAATATCTCCACTTAATTCAGAACTGGTTTAACATCGACCGAAGGTCCAATAAAATGAGTGGCAAAATCTAATTTCAGCGCTAATCCATTCAACTAGAACCTCGACGATAGCGGCTTACAAAAAATATAAACAAATATTTTTAGGAAACGATATTTCAGCCACTTGCTCTACGAATCCGTTGCACTGAGTTTTTGTTTACTGCACTTTCACCACTTGAATTCAAATAAACAAAAGACTCAATAAAACTTCACTTGCAAGTTTGTGCTTTCTAAATTTGCCTGTGAAATCTCCGTGTAGCCGTTTGTTAATTGTTAAATACTTCGCGTTGATTCTGACCAATCGACCGCGCGATATTACGCGTGTTGAAAACCAGCGGAGCAGCGAGCTTGCTGCAAAGTTCTTAGAATTGCAAAACACGTTCTAGCATTACTCAGTGCAATTTTCTAATATAAGTTAATAAAATACTTCATGAACTCATCAATTTTTTGTAATGGTCTGAAAAAAGTTGAAATGAAAAATGTCTCGATAAGTTCTACGCACACTAAAAAGAAAATGTTTCGTTTCAGCGCCAAAGTTACTCAAATTGCTGCAATTAAACGCTTTTGTCGCGTCATATGTAAAGGCGAGAATGTTTTTGCTTGACTTTGCGGACTTGATTTGCGAATTGATAATGGCCGCTGAGATACGAGCGGCAATTAATATGAAGGTTCGATAGACACAGTTGAAACAACTTTATTGCCATTTTGCGAGTAAGCAATATTTATGAGGAGCGACAATCACTACCGGCGGCTGGTTTCAATAGATACCAGAAAAAGCAATCATAGGAGCTTTTCTAGGACTTCACCCACGGATTGTCTCTAGTTGTAAATAATAAGAGATAACATCGACACGGTCGTCAATGGAGTATTAAATACCCTATTAATATTATCTAAAACAAAGAGACAACAACTGATTACGAATCAATATTTGTACGCCATTTGTTCGAGCAAATAAGTGAATCTAGTAGATCAAAATAGATTCCTGTTAAGACCTTGGCCTTGCAAGAAATGTATTATTTTGCATTTTAGCTTGTCACACACACCCACCGGTCCAAAATACGACGTTCGAGGCACCAATGAAGTTCAGACTGTTTCGCAAGCGTTAAGACGCACGCACTTGGAAATTTATATTTTGATTTTGAGCTCCTGAATAAGTGATCTAAAGGGATCCAAAGAAAATTTATCCTAAAAATCTTTTTTCTTGAAAAAAAAAATACTAAACATATAATCTCTAACACAATTTTTATTGAG
This sequence comes from Stratiomys singularior, assembly GCA_954870665.1. Lineage (NCBI taxonomy): Eukaryota > Metazoa > Arthropoda > Insecta > Diptera > Stratiomyidae > Stratiomys > Stratiomys singularior. The sequence continues at coordinate 910,562 of OX940881.1, read as the reverse complement.
ATATATTTGTTTTCTTCCTTGTGACAATTTTGCAGTTTAGCTTAAAATCAAAAAAAAATTCAGAACGCCAAACCCTGTTAGAAATGTTGCTTGTGGCACTTGAAACTCAGACTTGTCGCCTAAAACCCAACCCAAACCAAACCAAATCGAGTACGATAGTGTAAGCTTGGAATTTATTCTTTACTGAGTAAACTATTGACGCAAATTGACTGATGTCGGAGATATGCAATAAGAGCAGGCGCGCACTACGAGTTTTTTGCCGTGCGGCGAAAAAAACCTGCGACATTTTTACGTACGGCAAAAATAATAAAAAATAAGCAGGCGCGCGCACTACGGCCTAATAACGCATAAAAAATCATTTTTAAAATGGATTTAGTAGAAGCAGCTTGTATTTCTGCTCTTGTAATTAGAGCTCGTAAAAATAAAAAAAGATTTTGGGTACATCCTCTTGTCAATGAACGTTTATCTTCGAAATCTTCATCATCTTCAAAACAAATTTTGACAAACTTCTACCCATAATCGCTCTTTGATGTTTCTATCACCGGATTCTTTTGAAGTAATGTCATATAAAGCTGATCTTTACTCAACTTCAGTAATAAGGAATTCAACATTAAAATCATTACCCTGATCATTACGATCAATACTCAATGAAGTCATCGTTCCTCCAAAAATACAAAATAAATAATTATAACGTAAAAATTGCCGGCGAATCGCCGTAGTGCGTGCAGTCAAAGATAAACTAATGTATCACAACAAATCGATCAACCGCCGCGCCGCAAACAAGTTGTAACTTGTTACAGACTTTTCGACGCTGCGGCGACTTTGTAGCTAAGTGCGCGCAATAAAATTGAAAACTCAATGTTACAATACTGCGGCGCGATTTTATGCCGCAAAGCATTTCCGCCGCGCGGCAAGAAACCCGTAGTGCGCGCCTGCTCTAAGGCGGGAACTTTGCCGATTTAAATCGCGAATTTGCAGAATAATACAGGCGTACCCGGATTTCCCAGAATGAATGACAACAGTAATTTCTACAAAATTGGGATGATGATAAGTTGGCTTTGGGGTAAAATGACATTTTAAACAGCATATAAAACCTCTACGTAATAATATGAATCTAAACCCATTAAGTTTCATCTGTTTGAGGACGCTGCTTCACTTTATGTCCTCGAAATTGAGCTTTTTGACGGCAAGAAGCCAAAAAGCCCGAACCAATTGACTAATAAGTTAAAAGGTTAATTACAGTCACATTTTTGGCACAGAACGATACCTTAGCGTAGCAATTGGGGAGCACTAATATCCTAGCCTGGATCACGAACAAAAAGAAACAAATACACCTTGTAGCAAATTAACGGAGCCCATGCAATACAAAGAGCGTAAAAATTAAATGATGCACGTTTCCCTATCGCTAGCTTTCTGATCTTAAGTGTGTCACAAGCAAATATTTTCTGAGGTAGTTGTGGACGTCAGTCATTCAGTGTATGGAAAGACAAGTAACACATATCTCGCTGTCAGTTGTCGAATGTGTCCCCAGTTTTTGACAAATATCCAACTATCGAAGATCACTTTGCTCATTTCATTCAATTGGCAATGCGTTCAAAGAGTTTGCACTTGCTAGTAGTTATCCTAGCTTTCAACTTGTGGCACGCCAATGTTCCAGGAAAGTCACTTTGTCCTACGAATTACAGCAACCCTTAACATTAATTCAGTTGTGAATCTAGTTGAATTTTTCCACTATTCTAAACAAGAATCGATGACACTCCGGTCAGAAAATAATATCGGTTAAATGTCTAATCGGCTGCCTTGGACTGAATGCTTCTATACCCAATTTTCCACTGCTTTCTCGTATCTATCGCGTGGTAACTTGCTGCGTTCCCAAAATCCATTTTTATCTAAGATCACAGGTGGTCCTAAAATTATAAATTATTCTTGCAGAGCTTTAAAAATTCCCATCGGAAATAGTTCAAGGGCGTCAACTCGCACGACCTAGGCAGCCAGATGGCAACACTATTTCTTGAAAGATCTCCCAATTTTGCTACGTTTCCGAGAAATTTTGCTTTCACCAGCAAAAAATCAATGCATTCTCAACGTATTCATTCCATTGGCCAAATGGTGCTGAGAACAACTATCCTAGTTGGGATGTAACTTTTATATCAGTTTTATTCTTACGCCAGTTGAAACATCGGATATCCTGTACCTTTGCGGAGGACCTTATTCCGGAAAAAAGTGAGCGTAAATTTACATCAAAATCTCGAAGAGCTGACTCATTTCGTCCTTTATGTATGAAGTTATTTATTATCATAAAAAAGCTTTAGTTTACCCATTTATTTTCTAATACAGAGAAAAATTAGTTTATTTCATCTAAATGTAAAATTTATTTTTGAGTTTCCTCTTTCAAAAAATGATATACCAAAGTAAAGGTAATGTACTTGTACCCAATGAAAATATCTGTTATTTTATTAGTTTTCTTTATCAGTGGAATCTCTCATGTCGTTGAAATGTTCTGTGGGCTACGCGCGATCGCAGCCGTCACAAATAATTTGCTCGTGATATTCAGGATTCCTGCGTAATTTAGATTCAATCCCTTGGAGTTAACCCTTCATAAACATTTATCATATAAGAGATAATTTATGCCGACGAGAGCAAAATGCACATGAGCAGCACTGATAACATATTAACTTGCCACTTATTTTTACGAATTTTTCCCAACGCAATCATTTTTTCGATTCAGACCGCGCGAAAACTGAAAAACTTGCATCAATTTTTGGTTGAATGCCCGCATTCGCCAATATGCTAATTTATCTGCACATTGCATTTTACGCAACAGCGTGTGTGATTACTACATATTTCCCCCATTCATTCCAAGTAAAGACGATCTGGATAGCGTAAACACTTGCGTTACTCACAATAAATCAGTTTTTCTCCTTTTCACCCTTTCATGGTAGGCGCTAGTTATGACTCAAGGTTGCCGCGTAACAATTTGCACTTAAATATACTTTACCGATTCTCCATTGTTAACCTGACACAAAGTATCCATGCATACTCTTACGTGTATGTTTTCTATTGAGACTATTTACAAGGAATTCGAAGCATTCATGAGCACATTTGATGGACTCGACAATAGAGGGAAAGCCCTGATTTTACTGATGACGTCACGCTGCGAGCCAAGCACCATGAACAACTCCAAGGTCTCACATTCAAAAGTATCACACACTGCGCGAGCACTACAAATCACATGTTAGCCGCGGATCGTTCGTTGGTTCGTTTGTAGCAACCGCTCGCTCTTTAGTTGCTTCACCATCTTTCTTGGCGCGACGAGGCGATGGACGGTTTGCAGACGTTTCAACATGTACACAGTGCCATCTCCTCCGGTCTGATGACGTCATTTTATTTACGGTCCATGCCAACATTTGGCAATTTACCCGAAACTCACGCAAGCACTTTGGAACTTTGTAATTAAGCCTAATTAAGGGCACCAGCGGATACACACACACTCAGCGTTCCACTGAGGACTCGTTCACATCCATTCTGGGACAATGAAAATCGCAATTGCGAGCTTTTACCCGTGCTACCGCCAATCAGCTGCAAGATGTTGCGATTATGCCTGCTGACATTCGCCTCGCTCAACTCCATCTTCCTTCACGGGCTAACTCTGATAATTAATTCTACTTAATCGACAAAGAATCGCAAAAGGAACCGAAGGCAACGGCGGTTGCAACTGCTTTCGAGGAAGTGACGGGCTGCACTTGGACTCCACCGTTCGCCACCTCCGACGAACCGAACTCCGTGTGCGGAGTCAGCAAAATATAATCAGTGAACGTAAATGAAGTTCGATAAAAAATTCTTATCTTTCACACAAAGCGGAAAATTGGCGTTCGCATCTTCTCCACCTGCTGGCAACCTATCATGGGAGCTACTCACTTCGATACACAAAAGGCGTTTATCTGTTGATAAGCTAATCAGCACCTCGGCCGGTGACAATTGACGCCGCCAATTACCGACCCACAACCGCGTCGACTACCAGGCAAGTTGCATTTCTCGCGCGGATCCTTTCCAAGGAACCAATCTCCCCGCTTCGCCTGATCCGCGCACCAGCCACGCCAAGCGGAACTTACAACTTGGAACACGTACTGCTAATCGTCCGGTAAAGTACTTGCGGACGAGCCACTCTAGCCGCGAAAGATACACTAAAATACTTTGCAAGATACTAACTTCGCACGACCCACTCCCAAAGCCATTGTTGCCGTCTTAAATTCTCGCGAACATTTCCACCTTCCCCCCAACGTTCCAACTATCAAGCACAACTGGGAGCCTCCAGTTCGAACTTATCCCAACACTATTTACATCTTTATTTTTAGCATCGTGGGCGCGTTAATCGGCAAAGATTAGCCGCGATACGATTACATACGGCGGACAGACGAGCCAGCTACCTCGGCCGCGCATCGCGGACGACAATCGACATCGGGCTGAGACGCGCCTGATGACGTTTCGTAGCCGTGAAACAAGCAGGCGCCTTCGCCAGCCTCGGCGGAAATGTTCTCATGCCCACAGTTAGTAATGACGAGCATGCTTGTTTTGCGACAATTCTCAACTCCATGAAGAGCCAGCAAAGCAGCGACCACAGGGCACCTGGGAGGAAACTTTCCAGCTGGCGTTGCCACCAGCAACGAAACAAGAACCTATTCTGCAACACTCGCCTTCATTTGCCCACGTCTCATTGCCTACAAGGTTCGAGCAGAAAAATGTATCCCACTGTCATCAAAACCAAAACTTCCATGTCAGATGTAATCACGAAATAAACTCCAAGCGAGCAATTGGAACTGCAAGGCAAATTACAGTTGCATCTCCGAAGGAAATTTTCAAATATTCACCACCAACTGTCACAACATCGCGTGGTGAATGCTCCGGTTCCGATCACGTCCTTACGATTCCCCACCGACAACGACAATCGTTCCGTTTTTTCCGTTATGCGTTGGACGAGGATCGGAATTCGACTCCTTCTGCAGGATAAGTTTGCATGCAATTAGTAGAATATTAGTCGAAATCACGAGAGATACCAGCCAACGGTAGCTATACAATAAAGAATTTCAAATACAATTTCCCAAAACCGTTGTGGGAAGTTTTTGTGATTCTCTTCGCGCGCACTTCCGCCGCCATGTTGGCAATGTGTCAAATGGTTAAAGTAAATCCAAGAGCCATTTTGTGACAGCCCAACATTGATAATGGCGATTAAGGCTCAAGTTAATGGGTGCGCGGCGTTGTTCGGTGTGAATTAATTGAATTGAATAGTTGGAAAGGTTGATTAAAAAGCGACACAGGGTTGAAGACGTTGTACCACGGTTGAATTGAGAGATTAAGACGGGGCAGACAAGTGATGGAACGCTAGAGATAATTGAAAGATCTTCCGAGAGCGCAAGCGGATACTGGACGCCGCTGACACTTGCAATTGCTTTGTGTGTCTGACAAGCACAGGTAATCGCGGCCATTTTGTTTGGTATCACGACGCCATATTGTTAGAGTTAAACCAGAATAATGGTGAATGGTGTACATTGTGCGAATTAATTGAATTTGTTCTCCAAGAAATTGAAACTAAATAACTTAAGTGATTAAACTGTATACTTTAAAGCTGTATGATTGGAGAATAGTTAGTGTGAGTGAATTTACATGTAAAATAAATGCGAAATAAGATCAATTCGGCAAATTATCGAAATTGAGGTTAGAACTTTTTTAACGCACTCAAAACGAGGGAGTTTTCGAAATTAAACATAAAAAAGATTTGTATCGTATAAATGAAAAAAAAATTGACGAAGTATGGCTAGAATGAAGTATTTTGAGGTTAAAACCAGATATTAAAGCAAAAAAAAGAAATGAATTAGCAATCGAATCACTTTCATTTTCAATTTAATAGAAGCAAACGTAATTAGTTTGTATTGTAATTAGTCTTCATGAAATTATAATATAGCCTTTAATTCGTTCAACTATTCTTTTCGGAAACGGAACATCACACTGGTAGGACAATTTTGATTGAACTTTACAAAGAAAGATTTCAAATTATATAAAACAATACTCAATCCTTATCACGCACAAACATTGTAGTTTTAATATTTCATGTGAAAAATTCTTTTCAAGAAATGCCAAATGCATACCAATCATTGGCAAAATGATGGGAGAAAATGGATCACAGCTACGGGAACCATAATTATTTAATACTTAATAAAAATAATTATAGGTAGCTTATGATATGATCTGTATTTTAAAATGTCTATAAAAAATCTATGTTCTAAAAAAATGGATAGGTATCTACTTCGAGGCTGGTATGGTCAATGATATATACAGTCTGTAAGTTTAAGCTCTACCAGAATATATGATTAGGTTACTAAGGTATTTGTTGAATCGAAACTGGCATCCTCTCGGATTAATTTCTAACTAGCAATCTTCTTGAAGCTGTTTTTTGTTTACTTTGTCTGAGATTCTAACATATCAATAACCTGACGAGTGGTTACTGGAACTCCAGACAAGTCTATGGTTGAGAAACAGTTATTTTTAATCGAAAATTTAGCAATTCTCTACCTATGAACACAATATTTTCTAGCATAATTTGTTACAAAAATTATTAGATAAAAATTGATAAGCAAAGAAGCTCAATTTAAAATGAATGGTTAATTGCGAGGAATTTTTTTTAATGAAAACGAATCAAAATTGTATCACCGAAAAAACAATGATTTATTTCTCATTCCTTCATTTATTTCGATTACAGTTAGATCCTAGAACTTCAGAATGTTGCATTATAGTCTAACGAAACTTGCTAATGGCTTAATTTCATACATTCGACGGCTGGTAAAGATGCATGAAATTGAAGAGCGTGATTTGTTGCACTACTTTAGAAAAATAATCAGAAATTTACTCTACTCGAATAGTCATCACCCGATTATAAAACGACTATTAGTGAAAAAAAGCAACAATTTATTCCTTCGATATAATTCAATCAAGTACAAATCAAGTGAACGATTGATGGCCAAAGAAAAGAAACGACAGAATAAGGAATACGCTCTGACCTGGTCGAAACGTGTCGTGCTCTATCTAAAGCGACGACGAGCTCTTTTGAAATATATTGATACAGAGGAAATTCAGACCAAAGAAAAAACTTCTGAACCCCAGCTGAAGTTGGAGCCCGAAATCATCAAAAAGCTAGAAGAACGAATGACGCAGTATAAAAATAGCACAGGAGTATTGAACAATTCGAAAATAAGTTTAGAAATGGCTGTGTCAAGTGAAACCGCAGCGTCAAATGCAGAAATTTCTAAGCCAGAAAGCAATTTATCGAAAAATTGTTTGAACGCAGCTTCGTTTGGAACTGTTCTGAATGCGAAGACTTCTAACTGTGACCCCCCGCCCAAGTTAACAGGCCGGACATTCCTGGATAATCTTATAAATAAGTTGAGAAACGATCGCGGCGTACTTCCTGCTCAGGATGAAATAGTTCCAAAAAAGAAAGTAAGCCCTATGCAGAACTCCATAAAAAAATCCAGTCTGCACGGGGAAGTTCCCCGTAATGACAGCGAATCGTCAAATTCTTCGGATTTCTGTGGATTTAATGATGCGGAAGGAATCTCGGGCTTGCTACCAACGCCAATTGTCCCAAACTCAAAGAAATCGGAGAAATCAGCATTTGTCAGTGAGCATTTGGACGCGTTTCTGCGAGAAAATTCTCTAGAAAATAGTGCCAGCGTTGAGCTGCCCAAAAGTCGTACAATCGAAGAAGGGATGGTGTGTGAAGGGGCGCAGCCACCAAAAATGTCCATGCAACCTGTCCCAGAGGAATACCCTAAGGCGCGAACTGTCGCCGAAAAGCGATTATTGCTGCAAAAGATACATAATATAAAGTACTTGATGATTGAGAATGAAAACACCATTTACCGTGAGCTGAGGAAACGGTCCAAATACGGACATTGGAACGAGAAGCTAATAGCAATTTTGCAACAGGCAGACATGCCGTTTACGCGTGACTGCTGGAAAGCAACGTCTTGGTTACGTACGTTGAATGGGAAATTTTGTTTTCAAACTCTAACAATAGACGGAGAAAATTTCAAGTTGATCGGGACCCGAGGCAATCACTATAAGAAAATATTAGGAGTGCACAAAAGTTTGCCAAAATTCAAACGATTGAGGTCTGGATGTCCGCCTGGTTGCCGACAACAAATAAATATAAAAGCTTCAAACATAAGCGTTGTCGAACCATTGAAGGGAAAACTTTCCGCTCCAGAATCCACACTCGAAGAAAAACCCACTTATTTTAAGCTATTAGACTCGAATGAAAAGACGACTAAATATAAACCCGCTCCGCTTTCGAAAAAGTGCAAGTCAAAATTATTGAACAGCACGGATGGCAGAGAAGTTGGAGTTTATGAAATGCCCTCAGTTCAATTGGAGGTTTTCCCAAAAGTGAACTGTCCGCTCGACGAGAAAGTGAGACCGTACTTAAAACTGATTCTACCGTCGAGTAACATAAGCAGAGAGTGGGCGGAGTTTGCGGTATCAACATTGGTGACGAAAGCTAAGACTCAAGGTGCGGAAAAATGCATTGAGAATGGAGAAAAATCTTTTACGTTTAATATTCCGTACCTTAACCAGCAGAAGACACTCTTGGTACACAAAATTGTGAAGCGCAACGAAAGGCACGATCCCGAAATAGGCGGTGAAATGGCATTCCTCAAGCACGTCAACATCGATAATCCAATCGAATTGACATGCGCCAGTGTTTTAGCGGAAATGATTGATAGTGTTGCATTAGGGTCTTGTGAAGATTCATTGATAAAACGTGATCCTTGGATAGACTATGACAATAATAAAATAAAAGATGCTTACGCAAAGAGGGTAGCGGCAAAGAAGGAGCAACTAAAAGCGGAAAAGCAGCGCAACGTGGATTTAAACAAACAAAAAACACCTAAACGATTACTGTAAGTTTGTGACGATGTTCTTGTGACATTAATCAAAGGCTCTCTTCTTTATAGAAACGAGTTGAAACGATTGAATGCAACTATCGTGAAAGCCAGCACGCACAGTACTCCTGGTAAGTGTGGTTATAAGTCAAGAACGTTTATCGATTATTTTCATATTAACTAGACGTAAAACTTTACATATTTGCACTGCGAGGCAGTTTAGTTTTTCTCCTCCTTGCAAACGTCAGTACGCTTTGTGTTGAAAATCATTGAAAACAATGCCAAAACATCCTATTCCAAATTAAAACGCCTATCTCAATTTAGAAATCGTCAAGTGTGAGAAGGAATCCTGTCAACTAGGTTGCATTTGCCATAGCTTAGCGGGCCCAAAAGTACCCAAAAGTCATTGTGGGAAACCCCCATGTATGTTCGCTTGCAGTTGTACAGACAGCATACCAGTGACTGATAACGACTTGGTAAGTTCTTTTTACTTCGCAACGACGCATCCTTTCATATCTGTTATTTCGTTTTGCAGAACGGTTTGCTTTCAAAAGAAGATGCTATGCTTCTTCGGGAACAGGCGACTGCAAGACTAGCAAAAGTAGAGAAAGAGTTTTGTGCAACACTGGTACTGACCGACAATAGCACATATTTATTGAATGAATCCAAATCAGAAAAAAGGAGACCCACAAGAGCTCCGAAGCGCTTCAGTGACTTTGTGCAAGAGGAATGCTCGTTAAATACTCGCGATTCTCGCGGGAGTGTAGGTGTATGTGTATCAGATGAAAAACCGCAAACGGAGGTCAGTTACGCTGGGTGCTTGGAAGATTTCAAGCATTGTAATGTCTATTTGCCTAAAATGAAAAGTTTGAGGGCTATTATTGAACCCTGGTGTATGATTCATGGATTGTATCGGTGTTTTTGCAAAGGTCAGGCAGTAGAGGGTGAACGGTTTTGCTTTGATCAAGACCTGGCGAATGAGGAAAAAGAAGAACCACAATGCTCACGAAAACGACGCTATCCTTTTGAGCAAGTGAACTACCAACTGTCGCCAACTACAACGATTAAACGCAAATATTACTCGGCGGGATATGTAAGCGGCAGTCGAACCTCGGCAATTCCATCGCACGTGTATAGGCAACTAAATCTTGAGCGAGTCAGCAGTTTTGCAATGAAGATAAAGGCAGAAGAAACGGAGGAAAAAATTGCATTGTTAAAAAGGCGCCTCCATGCCAGCATGTCCTTTGACAAAGTCACAATTTCGAATGCCGTCAAGGCGAAACAAGCTGCACGGGCAAGAGAGAAAGCCAAACCCGCATCAAAACTAGATTATTCCAGACTATCAACACGCACCTCGAGCAGCATCAATGCGCCATCCCAAAATGATAATAACGAAAAAAAGGGAGTCAAACAGTCAGCCGATATGCAGAGGATAATTCAACATCAGAAGGATAAATCACTTCCCGTTATATCGTCAGTAATGTCGTTGAATACGAACAATGAAGGATCGATTTCGAATGGTAAGATATCAAATGAGCAGTTGCACAAACGTGCTGTAGGATTGTTGAATCTGGCAGTGACGAAGACCATGCAAAGCATTTCCAAAATACAAAGCCAAGATTTGAAACACATACCAAGTCCAGTGCCTGGAACGTTGTGCAGTACTCAGTGGCGACACTTTTTAAGGGCTTTCAACGAGCATAGAATCTTTGTGTGGGAAGTGTGTGTGAAAAAGCATAAAATCTTAGTAGCAACGGCGCAAAACGTTATGCCTCAAATCCCGAGTGCAATTTGCGCCGCTAATATACGAATTTTGCCGCGCGAAAACCTGCCGTGGATTGCACAGATGTTGCTTAGCGGAAAGTTTGTGGAGTCAATGAAGATGATATCTGTTTTAATGGCGGGTCAAAATAAATATTGGCGAATCGTTGGCTGTACAAAAAGCATGACGGACTACACGACGATGCAGTGCATCGTTAAACCAACCCCGCATACTCATCCAAAAGTGTCGTCGAAAGTGAACGAACTTTATGAGCTTTTGTATCTCCGGGAAATGCAATCTTATTCTCAAAAACTGCGCACCTCTACACAAGGCAAATGTAGCGGGAAGGAACCACCAATCAAGGCAAGCACAGAACAGGGCATGGGTGACGCATGTACAAATTTGGAATTCCGAAAGCCGACTCGCAAAGATGTAGAGTCGATTATTATCCCTATTCCACACAAAAAAGATCACCTGTGGCTTATGATGAAACTAGAAAGTGATTTTTCACATATTTATATTCCCGAATGGAAGGACTTCTTAACGTTTGAGCGAATCCAAAAGTCATTTGAAATGGCCATGGGGGCGGAAAAAACTGTTCGCTTGGGCTATTTGACATCCGATGCACACATCTACGCAACACCTTATTCTTCTAAACGTCTCTATATTGGTCCTTTTTTCGAAGATACTAGAATTGGATTTGTACTGTGCCAAAACTTTGATGGGAAGATCATTTCGCGTGAAGACTATGAAAAAAGCCAAAACATTAGCCACACGCGAAGAACAGTGGCGTACTGGCTGCGAATCCACAACTCGACTTTGGTGTATGACAATGTGACCCCCAACAATGGCTCTCCCGCTACCCGGCCATTAAAAGATGAGCAATTGTTACAGGTTGTCAAGGAGGAAATCGGCTACTCGCCGAAAGTAATCTCCAAGCAGGTAAAGAAGGAGAAACGAAACCCTCAAATAAATATAACCACCGCACCTAGACCCACTTCTCATTCAGCCAGCGCTGCGAAAAACTTAGAAGTGAACCTGAAAGAAAGCCGATCTCTTTTAAAAAATAATATTTATGATAAAGGGCATATGAGCAAGTCAAATGAGTCAGTGAATCAAAAGGACCATTCGTATCCATCAAAAAGCGCCAGATCCGAAGTACCACCATTTAAAAAAATTAAAAGAGTATTTGAGATCGCGGCTAAACAAGAGCCTCAATCAGATGGAAAGAGAATGGACAGAACGGCCCCTTCAAAAATGAACGTTTTTAATTCCGCGACTAAGAAAATACAAAACAAACAAATCCTGGCGCCAAGGACCATAGCATCGAGAACTCTACAGTCGAATAGCAACCAATCTCTAATCGCGCATCCTAATAATTTGCAGCAGAACCAAAAAACGCTGGGATATTTCGTGTCAAATGACAAAAATCTTGGCAAAATAATGGGCGGAAAGACGGCTTCCAGCTACTTCGTCAGAATGAAGCTGGGGTTGGAGTGGTTATCGTTTGCTAGCGTGGATGAAGTTAATGCTTTCCTGAAAAAGTAAGTGACGCAAGTAACATCTTTCAAAATAACTTTAGTTTTGAGTAATTAAAAAGCACGTAATCCGTTTCCATATCTGTGTTTCCACAAACATTTGTAGTCTGTTTATTAAACATTATTCATTTACTAGTTGTATGGATCCTCAAATACCACAAAAGTTCCGATCTCATAATCATTTTTTGCAGCATGATACGAACCTACACAAAAGGGCGATATAATAATCCTTCGGTTCAATGGCGCTTTATTCCTGTTGATCATAAAGATTGCGACAACTTTAGGCCTTTTTCGATGGAGAATATCATAGCCGGCTCGAAGCGAAAGAGGGCTCTTTTTGAACCATTAGAGACCTCACAAAATGCTGTCGCACCGCAAAGATGCAAAGAAATAAACATATCCAGTGCACAATCAATACCTTTAAATTCGCCCCCTATCAAAATTTCGAATGTAATGAAAGCGTCAGCAACGCCAGCTGTGAAACGGCCAAAAAACATTGAAACGAACGGACATAATAAAGAGCTTGAAGTAATTTTGATTGAGGATTAGGTAGATGATACCAATCCACACTAGCAAGTAATCCTTGGAGTCTGTGATTTAAGTATTTTTTTTTTTCAATAAACCCGTTAACGTGTTAAGTTTTGAAAGGAATTTAATGATAAGTTTGAATTAATTTGTTCAGTTTTGAGCGTAAAAGGCTCATTGAATTCTTTACTTACGTTTGTAGGGAAAATGGAATAAATATCTGACAAATGTAAGTTGTTTTTTTTTTCAAATTAATTATTTTAATCAATTCGCGCCAACATGCAGAGGTCAAAGGTCGATTGGAAAATAAATCAAGACCGCTGCTGCTGATCTGCTTGAAAATACTTAGAATGCAGAAGCGCTAGGCGCCGGGCTCCACACAGCATCTAAAATAGCCAAGATGATACCTGGGGAATGGAATTCAAGAGAAACACCAAATCATCAAGAAACGACGACAAGAAGAGCCTTGGTGACGATGACAAATGTAGTTACTCCTACGCAGCAATAAAACGCTCTATTACATTTTCTAATGTTATTTTATTACAATATATAGGTGTATTCAGAATTTTACGGAATATGTAATAAATAAAAATAAATAGTTAAATGCAACACTTTTCGCGGAATGTAGGAATAGCATCAGGTTTTACCAATTAAAGACAATAATTGCTGCACGAAGTCCATCGAATTGCATCTCAATAACACAACATCAAATGCTTCCAAATACTCGTTGAATAAGCTTTGATCCTAGAATTGAGTAATATTCTTGGATAATAGAAAAATTAAACTTCGCATACTTACTTTGTTGTTATAAAAACCAATTTTTAATACATGTATGTCGGAAGAGTTAAATTTTCCAACCATATCAGCATCAGCCAAAGAGTCTCCTACTAAAATGATATTACGTCGAGTACGAGAAGCGTTTTTCTTATATGTAGGATGGTCTATTAAACATTCCCCCTTGTTCAGCGCATGCACCATAGGATGTTTAAATCCATTCAGAATATCGTTTCGTCTCTCCAGAAAGTTTGAAATAATGGTGACATAGGTATTGTCGTTAATGATGCTGGAACGACTTAAGATTCTAGTAATACAGTCGCCGTGCCCACCAGAAACTATGAACGAGGGAATCTTCAGATCTTTGGCAAGAGAAAGTGTTTCAAACGAAGACGAACGCATTTGAATATTTTCCGTCGCTGTTGTAATCTCGTTTGGATTGAACGGCACGTTTCTATAAGTTAAAAATTTCATAACTTAATCCTGTTAAACTTAAGTAAATGCACAAAAATGAAAGCTTAACAGGGTAGCATTGCAAATGATTGGGTTCTCATATTTAACCAGATAATTGAAGACCGATACAGGAAGGTTACAGAACGTTGAAGATGATTTTATACTGATTAGTGGAAGGTTCTCGGAAGCTATGTCGAAAGACTGATGGGGAAAAATTGCGATTAAGCCCAAAATTGTCCCGTGGCGAAATACAATTTATATCGTGGGCATACAAAAGCCTCCTATTCATCGACCGCGTCGTCAATTTGGTAATTTCGAGTAACGGTTTACTATCTTTATCAATCGAGTCCCACTATCGCTTCCTGGGCTTCCCCATTGGCCTTCGTCCCGCAGCCATAGCAGCGAACTTTAACCTAGGAAATCGCCCACATCAGTTTCCTCAATTTTTCTATCTTGCAGACTTCTGTCTCGCCAAAAACTCGTCACATCTCGCGGTTATTCGACATTGCTCATTTTTCGCAGTTTATTCATGTAAGGCGCCGTAGGATTCACGTTTCCAATTTGCACAATACCATAGCCAATTCTACTTATTAATCAGTAGGAAGGAGTTTCTTGAATTAGACAATTTTTACTCGCACAGCAAATGGAGAATTTCATAATTGATGTGGTTTCACGCACAATTTGCGCCATCTGCGACACTTGAATCAACTTCAAACCACGACATCTGGACTACAAAGCGAGATATCGAAAACGTTTATCGTGAATTTTCAACTGAAGTGGGTCAATTCGTCCTCACATGTCGGCGAATACCTGCACCGCGGTAACCGGAGCATCAGGGCTTCCCACCTATTTTGCTGATTTCGACACGTGACGTTTGCGTCACTTAAATGACCTCTAATGTTTTCTTCGCGGCAAAAGATGCTTCTCATGCTACACATGTTATTCCTTTACACCTTTCCGCTATTAATTTATGAGCCGTCGAAAGGTTTATGTTCGACTTGTAATAAATTTAACATGAAGAGATTTTTTTCCTACCTGAGCAAATCGTTGGTACATTTACACCACTCATCCAGCTTCTGCTTCCGAACCTTTTGCTCACATGATTCATCTTCCTTCTCGTAGATGGAATATTTTTTATATTCCTTCCACATCGCGACTTTCACTTCGTCCGGAATAGAATCACAACTTGTGAACGCACCAAACGAATTATTCTGTTTTTCCCCTAACTCGTTGAATTCAATCGTCAAAGTATAATCAAAATCCCACACTAACATACACTTTTCGGGACCGCTTTTCATGAAATGATGCAAGACAGCTTTGAATTGGTTTTTATTTCGGAAATGGATGTAATCAGGCTCCAACAACCCGTTGAACATTTGATTTGGAGCACTAGGATCCATTGTGGACTACACGAAACTACTCTCGTTTCTGAGGGACACATTACAATGTGTGATATTTTGTAAGCGTTCGCGGATCGCATTCAGCCAGCACGAGCGGAATAAGCTGGCCAGTGGGGGATGTGCGGACGCAACAAACGTCTGGGGTAGTTTGAACAGAACAAGTGGTGAACAAACATGATAAAATGTTTTTTTGTTGTTTTTGTTTCTGCAAACCTCTCTGCGCAGCCGTATGAACTAGCACATCATCCGATTGCCGGTAGTGAAATCAACAATGAGCATTTTCGCTCGCCAATACCGACTATAGCCGTTGTTCCACAAGAAGGTGAAAGCCAAGACGTTAGGATAAGCGTTTGCATTGAATTGCATGGTTCGATATGGGCAAGCGGACTTTGAACAGCAGGCAGATGACTATTGACGACGAAGGACCGACACAGTTCGTGGCTTTGATGATGACTTGCGAGAATTTATTGCAGCAAATCCCGCCAGAATTTTCTTTGGTGACGCAGAGACCAATTATGAGAACAATTTGAATAATTTTTTTTGTTTTGTATTATCAGATTTTTATTAAACGCACTCATGGCAAAAGCTCTTCATCGTGAATGCAATCTAATGCGTTTTGCTGGCCTTTGAAATTTCACAAGCTCAATGCAATTTGTTGCAATCCAATGCGAAATAAGACGCGGAAAGATCAAACAAACGTGGGATGTTATTTGTTTCTGAACTATGCGAAAAGATAAGAGAATAAACGAAAGAAATCTATTGGTGAAATTAACTATTTTTGCATTATTCTCAGGCAGATTATGCGCCGTGTGTGACTCGTTTTCAGGACTGACTCGCTACGCTTGCAGCTGCTTCAATATATGTTCCGGCGATTACCCAATTCCAATTATCCATTCAGGCTTGTTCCTTTTCCAACTGTTCCTGCCTACCAAACCTACTTTTGAGCATTTTCGAAAGTATAGGCTTTGTTTTCAAAATTTTTGAAACAGGATCGCATTATTGATCAGATTTACAGTATGTGTGTGTTAGGCGTTCCCCATATCTGATAAGGAAGATGTAGGCTGATCATGAGTCGTTTCGGAGGGGCTTGTGGTAATTAAGCGAACTTGAATTGTAATATTGGGGTCTTTTGAGGTTCATAGAAACATCATTGTTGTTCGTCAATTTTTCTCTTCCCACATGGAATGGGGTTGGTGGCTGAAATCAGATGGCCGGAGTTGATTTCTACAAGTTGGTTTATAATGTCCCTTGTGCTTTGAATAAAAACTTATTTTGTTTTTGCTTACAGGCGCGAACCAAAACACGTCCCAGCTTTACGAGTGCCAGAATCAGACATCGATGTTGAATCACGCTTACTCACATGTAGTTGCGGCGACACTAGCACAAACTGACATGTTAAACACAATAAATCGTTTTTAGTGTTTTTTATTCTTTGCCAAATAAATAACGTCTTATGCTGCGAACAAAGTCGCATGGGTATAACCGCAATTAGCCAATTTCACAATGTTTTTCGATACACTTGTTAACTTCTCAAAAACATGTCGGACTCAGATTGGAGCATATTTAAATTAGGAGCAACATTCCGTTGCAGCATACACAAGTAATTAATTTAACATTATAGATTAGCGAAGGGATAAAGCTGATAAACATGCTGCTTGTTTGAGCCCTTGAAGCCTTCCACAGTAAAATTCGAAGTATGCTGCATTAAAACTTGATCCAATTTTGATACTTCAACGTAATATTAAGTCTTTTTTGGATGTTTAGCGTAGGCAGTGCAAATGACGATACACATGCTGTGTTTACAAGCAATCCTAGTTTTTTGAGATTTTGCGTGATAGATTGAGTTCGTTTTATATATCAGATAAGTAACACATGCGACAAGTATTTATTCTACGGTGTCCGCCAAAATAATTTATGAATCCCAAAAATGCAAGTTGAGCGCTAAAGTCATACAAATTGAAATTTAAAAAAACTATTCTAAAATCTTTTCCATTTTACGTATCCTCGCAAAAATGCTTTCACTTAACGCTTAATAAATAGGCAACCAACTGTCCTACATATAGAAGGCATTACGGACTGTAACACCTGGAGCTAGTTATAAGTACTTAAAACTTATCTAAAGTCCTCGTATAAATAATATCAAAATAAAATCAATCTTGACAATGTCCACTAAAACCCTCCAACTTAACCACTTTGTGCTAATCAAGACTCGGCATTTTGGATGAGCGCTAACAATGCTCGAGGCAAATCCATAGTTTGATCGTTTATCAGTACGATGTCAAATGCGTCCATGTATTTAGGAAGATTCAAATCCACCTGCAAGGAAAATAATGCCAGCATGTTAACCATCAAAGTTGTTGTTCGACGTACTACTTACGTGATCGTACAGAAATCCAATTTTCAGGACGTGTGAAGATGCGGGAACGCCTGTTGCCATCTCTGCGTCGCCTAACGAATCACCCATTAAGATGATGTGATCGCGGTTGCGAACTGATTCATAATATTCCGTGCCTTTTAGTACTTGTTCGTTCTTATTGAAGATATGAATGATGGGCGGAACGAAACCGTCCAAATGTCCATCTTTGTATTTCAAGAAGTTGGAAACCACCTTCACATTCGGCAGGAAAACGTTGAAATGCTTCAGAATCGAAACAACACAGTCCCCCAATCCTGCTGAGAATACTAAAATAGGCACATCGTTATTGCTGAGCGTCACAAAGAGATCTCTTGTGCCATCCCGTAGATAGTCTGCACATTCGCTGGCTACTTCGTCAATTTCTTGTGGGTCGAACGGGAAACCCCTGCGGAAGACAAATAATTTCTTTTTGTAAGATTCACGTACATTTTTGTTCTGTAGAAAATATATTGTGTGTGGAGGTTTTGAGCGGTACCATATCCTCTCTGAAAACTCATCTAACATCCATATAAACTAGAATAGATACTTGAAATGCAATTAGAAAAAAGTGGACAGCGTTGAACACTTGCAACAAAAAATATGGGCTGCGATTGGACTTAGGATCGTGTTCTTTTCTACTGAAAATTAGACGAGCAGTACTTCTAGGCAAATCAAGGACATTGAAAAGTTGGGATACAAAACGTTTCACTAAGTTCATAACGTCACATCAGGATCTTGCAGCGACCTCTGTGATGTACGACGTTTGCCGATGTCTGCTTTGAAGGCAAGTCGAAGAAGTATTACACAATGTATATCCCTTGGCCAATTTTTGATTTACGCGGTGAAAGTTTGAACAAATGCTAGTCAACATTTGCATTTGGTCACCTCAAATATGGTTACAGCCAATTACTGGACCGGAATTGATCGCTGCTTTGTTCGTAAGTTGCAGACGCTTGTTTTAGATCTTCAGTAAGCACAGCACTGCAGTGTTGATACTAAGGACGATAGATAACTTACTTGAAAACATCCACCGACTTGGTCCACCACTCAATCATCTTTTCAGTCTTCTCCTCTATTGAAATGTGAGGATCGACCTCAATCGGGCGATACGTCCGATAAAGCCGATCCGTTTCCTCCAAAAAGTGTTGTGGAATTGATCTGCAACTATTGAACAGTCCGAAACTGGTGGGCGGGATCTTATTGTCCGCAAGATGTTGTTTAGTTATAGTGAAGTCAAAGTCTGATAACATTTGCAGCTTCGGTACACCACCGCCTATCAATTCATTGATGATGTTCAACACACGATCCTTATCTTTAATTTCACAACGAGCTTTTGTCATGGCTTTAACCTGAGCTATGCTTAACATCTTATATGGCCTTGTCATGGTTTTTGCTTTGTCAGTGACCCGGGAGAATAGTTAGATTTAAAAAGACTCGGTTAGCGCAATGTAATCAGCTTCACGAAAATCGGTAGAATGGGCAGAAGCAAACTCTTATGTCTACCAGCCTGCTGTTGTGCCAACGGTCTCTGTATTTTGGCGGAATATTTAGTGTTCTTCCTCAAAGTTTGATGAATTCTTCCAGTTGATCAACTCAAATACGCAGTGCAGAGCCCCACAACAAATCTACTCCGCAAAGTTGTTTCGATAACAATCACTTGACATTAGAACAGTGCGATTTGCCATTTAAAAGAGCATTTACAGATTAACAAGTGATGCATGTGAACCAACTTCTGACTGTATAACAGTTTGCCAACGACTTTACGCGGCAAACTTTGACGTGCTAGTTGTCTTTTTCCACTGTTATCCCATGTCGTTGTGCGCTTTTCGCTGTAGTTTTAATTTTAAATTCCTCGCGTAAAGTAGTTAAGATGCATGTTTCGGAAGATCAAAGCACCAGTACAAAGCCAGTTAATTTCAAGGAATCGCCCCTTCAAGAGCTTAGCAACTTCCTGACGGCACAAACAAACTACCAAAACACAGTTCTTTTCTCTGACATTCCGCAAAAATGTAAGGACGAGCCGTGCGTGCTCGGGGTCGACGAAGCAGGCCGAGGACCTGTGTTAGGACCCATGGTGTACGGTATTGCCTTTTGTCCGATCGAAAGCAATCAAACACTAGTCGATCTGGGGTGTGCGGACTCCAAGGAGCTGACGGAAGAGAAGCGCGACGTTATTTTCAGCAACATGAACACCGAGGACAATGCCAACTCGCAAGTTGGTTGGGCTGTCGAAGTGATATCGCCCAATGTGATCAGCTCTAATATGCTACGGCGGACGAAATACTCGCTAAATGAAATCTCAATGGACTCGGCGATAGGACTGATAAAACGAGCTGCCGATCGAGGCGTTAACATTGCAGAAGTCTACGTGGACACAGTGGGACCTCCGGAAAAATATCAAGCTAAGTTGAGCAGCATTTTCCCGTACTACAAAATAACAGTTGCCAAGAAAGCAGACTCGACCTATCCCATCGTTTCGGCGGCTAGTATTTGCGCGAAAGTCACTCGGGATCATGCATTGAAATTATGGCGCTTTCCAGAGGGATTTGAATTGGCCCACGAAGCCTACGGAAGCGGATACCCTGGAGATCCCGACACGAAGAAGTTCCTCGCGCACAACAGAGACGTCGTCTTTGGATATCCGAATATTGTTAGGTTCAGCTGGTCGACGGCTGACAGGGAATTAGAGGGACACACCTACCAGGTGGCATTTGATGAGCTCGAAGACGACAAGCAGGAATACAAGGGTGAGCCTATAACGAAATTTTTTGAGAGCAAGCCGAAAAAGGGCGGCGTTAATCGACAAAGACATGCATTCTATAAGAAACGTTGCTTGCAGGCCGCAGTGTTTTAGACTCTGAATTAGAATTAAGTTGGATGGCATATAATAAAAAAGCACAATCAATTTGTCAGTGTTTCTCCTTTCAATCGAACAGCAACGACCAATTACAAGACTTAATCGAGAATTGAGGATTACTTCAAGATATGAAGCGCCGTTTTCCTGCGTATAATTCACAGTGATTGCATCTCTTTGTCATCGAGTTCCGCGAATTCTACTTGCTATTGCACCATGTGCGGATATTCGAACAGAAATTCAGTTTGAGTGCTGCTTGCCTGAACAAATGTTGAATCATGAAATAGTCGTCATAATAACGGCGCATAGTAACTGCACAACTCAGCAGGTTTCGGAAATCTGACCTAGTTTCATCAATTCGCACAATGAACAAAGCATTGCCAAACTTAAGAGCTTATTCTTGACTTACCGAAATAGGTCGGCTGACTTTTCCCACCATTCCCGCATTTTCGCCGCCTTCTCTTCCTGCGTAATTTTGGGGTCGATTTCGAGTGGGCGATAAACTTGGCGCAGTTTAGCATCGTCATCCAGGAAGCTAGCCGGCACCGATTTGCACCTATTGAAGATTTTGAAGCTGGTTGGAGGCGAACTGCCGTCCTCCAAGCATTGTTTGGTAATGGTGTAGTCAAAGTCGGAGAGCACCTGCAGTCTGCTTGCTCCTCCCGTAATGAGGTCATTGATAATTTTCAGCGCCCGATCTGGATCTTTGATTTCACATCGCGACTTCGTCATAGCCTTGATGTTGGCTGCAGTGACGGTTTTGTAGATTTTCGTCATTTCGCAGAGGAGATCTCTAATGTTCCTTGAGACGAGGCAGTAAATGCTTCACAATTAACTGGAACAGTGGAAAAAGATTTGATGGAGTGGAGTAATTAGGTTATATGATGCACTAACTGTGTATAATCGCGTAAATCGCAGCGAAGTTAATTTAGCTTTTTAGAGAGCAAGCGCCTCCGTCCTGGTTGATGACCGATTTGTGTTTGCCCTCTAAGAGGTGAACGGTAAACAACAACAGTCAGTGTCTCTGTGACACTTGCTAATAGTTATTTTAATCGACAGCAGCACAGCAGACGAAGAGGAGACCACGTCGTATGAGGGTTTGGGCATTGGATGTGCTGTTATTTTTCGCGAAATGTTTAGTACGTTGCGTAGTGGTTCAACTGTTATAATTATTTTCAAAAAGATTCAAAATGCGTTTTCTCATCGGCCGTAACGTTTCTTTATGGATGCTTCCCCTCTTAAATCTCATAAAACTATCTAAAATGTGAACTATGTGTTGAATTATCTAGAAAATGATAGAACAGAAGAATGCACAAGCTTGACAATAAAAATTTATTCTCATGTTTCTGACCATATTAATTAATTTGTTTTATTTTACCTCATATAAGACATTAATTAAAGATAAGGTTCAATGGAGAAACCAATAAAATGAAAAAACTTTACACGCGAACAAATTTGCTTGTTTAATGTGGAAAAGGTTGTTTTTCTGGACAATTAAGCATTTGTTGGGACAACTTATTATCGATTGTCAAAAACAAAATTTAAATGTGTAAAGTAAAAAAAACGTAATCTTCATGTCAATATTCATGACAAACCAAGTAAAACAATAAACAATCCGGTCAGTGCAGGATGGGGAGGCAGTTGGAAGGAGTTATGCCGGATTTATTACGAGTGTAAATGATAATGAATGATTCAGCAATGCCTAGCACAGAAAACATTTGACTGAACATGACCACTGGCGTGTCGCAAGAAGAGGTCGATGAGGGTATTGTGCAAAATAAATATGGAGTTTATGAAGCATGAAACGACGTTTCTTCACGAGCTCCGACATTTTTTATACGTCTTTTTGCGGAGCATAGTTTGAGTAAGATCAGGTACGGTAGAAAATTTCATACAGATTTGCGGCCATTTATAAATAACTGCGAGATGAATATGAATTTGCAGCTGAAGTTCAATGAAACGACTCGATCAAGATTAACACGTATATTGAATTTGACAATATTGCAAAATAACCTTCTGCGGTAAATACCTTTAATCGGTTTATAATGAAAAATATGGACATATTCATAGAATTAAACAGTCAGAAATGATTTAATAATTGATCAGTTGAATTTAAATATGTTATAAACATTTATTACACGGCAAATAAATTAATATTAAAATTAAGTTTGACCTCGTAAACAATATGAATTTTTATGCATGGTTCATTACACTAGAAATATATCAGAATGATCAATACACATAGAAATAAAAAGTCGACATCGCATTAATGATTGATAAGTTTAGTTCTAAGATTTCTAATTGTTTTCACGACATTTACAATAAAACCTTGACTCAATGTTGCATTGAGTAATTGTCCTAAATTCATCTTTATATTTATCGTCACATTATTTTACACACAGCTGGTTTGGTCTATTTACTAAAATTAATGTTAATTAGTCTAAGCTAACTTATAGCATATTTATTTTACACAATCTTTACTCTGTCTATAGTTTCTCAGAAACGAATACTTTACGCACAATGTAAATTTTCACTTTACAATACATTTTTTTTAATAATAATTATCATCAATCACTACTACTTACATTCTAGTTACATTTAAAAAAAATGAATACTATCCATAAGAAGGCATCATTTCATTGAAATAAAACAGAATGTCTAAGCCAACGGTTGACAATCATCTGTTAACGAGGAGGATTTTCCTTCCAAAATCGCACTTATTCAAATTAAAGCTGTTTTTTCAATTTAAAAAATCAAATGAACGAAAAAACCGTTAAAAGTTTTCATTTCGAAGCATATTTCATGACGTATCATGCGCAGGTTTTAGAGTTTGAGTCAGTTATTTTTGTTCAAACTATGCAGAACGAGAAGATGTTACTTCAATATCGAAAGATACCAATAAAATTAGAGTGCTTGCATTAAAAGTTAGAAGCTATTTCCTTATTAAAATTTACAAAATTGAAAAAGCGGCTGGACAGCATCGAGAGTAATACGAAAAGTTCCATGTTCCGCGAATTCATGTTACTCGTAAAGCAGAACTCCATTCAGATTTAATTTAAAAGTCTGCATCGTCCATTATGTTGATTAGAAATACAAGAAACCAATACTTCGTCAACTATAAACAATGTAAAAGTAGATTAAATGGGCAAACGTCACTGACGTTAAAGTTCTAAATCTGCAAATCGACGGATAATAACTGCTCTCATAAATTAGTTAATTTATATTGACCTTCAATTTGACAGAATAAATAAATGTTCTTTTTGGTAAAATTATTTTAGGATATAGGAATAATCATCGATGGCACGGAACATGGGCGATGGTGCATCATAAGCCATCTCAGTCCCAGACCAATGAAACTCGCGAGATGTTTTGGTCAGAACCAGGCTAGATATCGATTATTTCCCAGAAGAAGAAGCTCATCACCTAGCTTGGATAGTTATCTAAGCTAGGTGATGAGCTGATATCCCGGCACCAGAGCCATAAATTCGAAATTCTTTTAGAAGACATTGGTTGTGTTTGCACATTACACTGTTACACGTAAAAGCGAAAAAGAATCGAAACATACATTTGGAAAGGATAACTAAAAACTACCGAGTTTTAAAATAAAATATGTTATCAATTTCACACTGTACCGCCAACTACGTTATTTTAGGTATTAGAAACCTAGTACATTACCCCTGTAAGCGAAAAGGAAAGGGTGCATTACGTTCAAGCAAAAATGTTTTGTATTAGGTAATACACGTTCTGACAACGTGACACCTTGGCAACGATTGCATCAAATAATCGAAATAACATTTACTATCACATCGCTCCTAGATTAAACCGACCTTTCGCGCGCGAAAAGATCATACACACTAATTCAATATCATGCCTTCATCGCAAGGCCTGTTTTCTTCAGCAGATCACATACCTTCTTGCAAGGAAATAATGTGGCAACGTAGATAGAAAAAGACAAAGTCCTTCCGAACGAATTTTTGTTTAGATAAACGTTAAACACACAACCGATCTAAGCTGCTTTTTGAATCAGAAACTAATAATCAGATCACGTTTGATTGTCAACCCCTGGTTGCAATGCATATAAAATCTTATACGTACACAATGCGAATCTCATCAGCAGACTAAAATTACTATCACCATTTATAAGGGGAATCGACTAGGTAGCGAAGAGTCCATGAACGGCAGGATACGTACTCGGCCATGTTCAACTTTTTTACTGAATATCGTTGAATACGAAGGCAGAGCCGGGTCTAGAACGACACGAGGGCTCGGAGGCAACTTCACCGAGTTGTGTGATGGTGCCTGTTGTTTTATCAAAGTAGCTTTGTCTTCTGCAACAATATTAGCTTCCTCTTCCTCCTCCTCCTCTTGCTCGTCCACAGCCAGCGTGTCAACTGAAAACAGTTTATACTTTTCTAGGTCAGCTGGGGTTGCCGTTGGGAGCTGATCCTCGTTCATATTTCCTGATATGTCTTCTTGGTCTTCTGCATCCTTGTTTTGTTCAACTGGCAAATTCGCTCGATACGACGATTCTTTATTTGATGACAAATCTGTCTCGCCTCTAATGGCCGGACCGTTTATTATGCTGTCCATATCGATTGTTAACTGGTTTATGCCCGCATAATATGTCAGTTCGGAGGCGAGACTCCATCTAACTCTCTCATACTTTTGTTTGTTCCCTGCATCGCTCATTTGAGGCCTGTAGTGAACGCTGTAAACACTAGCATCAGCTCCTTGCTGTTCGTGCATGGTCGGTTGACCTTGCGTTGCATCACTTGCCGTTCTCGTTCCGTCGTCGTCGAATAATTTATAGTGTACCATATTAATACTTGGTGTATTGTGGCAATTTTCTTGCAGGTGATTATCCAGTTCTGTCTCTTTCAGGAAGGACCGCGGGCAATAAGGGCATTTATGGGATCGAATCGCGTGTAATTCCAAATGGTATTTCAATTGGTGACTGTAATCGAACGATTCATTGCACATATTACACGGGTGGTGTTTGGCAGCATGATCCATTGCGTGACACTGTAGGTAGTTTCTGCGAAAGCAAATAAAATTATTCTGATGTAGAGGATAAACCCTTACAAGAAATGCACTCACGGTCGTGTGAATCGCAATTGACACTCGGCACATCTATACAATGGCAATTGATGGTGCACCGTGATATCATGATCCATTATATCCAGTAAGGAAGTACTAAAGAAATAACATTTCCCGTTTTGACAGTAATATGTGGGTTTTGCCTCGCCTCTAGTTTTCCTTCCTATTCCTGCTGAAACCGGAAAGTATTTGTTAATATTTGCGTTCAATTGGAATTTTGCAACAATGAAACAAGACCGTTTAGCGCAATCAAATAGAATGTTTCTATCTATAATTCGAAGCATTATGTACAATTTTTGAGAAATCAAAGTAAATGCATTTCTTTTATTGCATTTATGATGTTCTTTTCATGGCAGCTCCTTAAAGATAACGCAGATGTTACAGAAAATTTGGCATTCCTGTTATAAAAGTGAGAGATTAAAGGAATATATACAGATTTATTAAGTTGCGACCCCTTATGTGACTAGATTTTACTTGGATGACAAATATTACGTAAGTGATTTAGAAACTTCTAGGGACGAAGGTGTAGTCGGGGTCACTTGTATTGATTTCCATTTGCCGCGGCACTGATTTAGATGAGTGTTGTCATGTGTTTGCGACTCTCAGCGACCAAAACAAGAACGCAGTTTCAGACTAGATTTTGATTTGGATTGATAAGTTTGGTACATTATCATGAGCCCGAGGATACAATGTAGTGCGGAAGGAGTTTAATGTGTGCCCTTCAGTTTCGAAACATGTGTGCAACTTTCTGGGATAGAGGGAATTTTTATCATTTGGCTTAGAGCAAAAAAAAATAGTGTCATAACGAGAAATACATCGGGAGTGCATACACTACATGTAGTATACTGCTGGAAAGAGAAAATATGAGGAACATTAAACGAAGAGGTATCGTGACCCTGTGGACAAGGTGCTTGTTGCAGTACCCGCTTTCTTTTGAGTTCATTGCAAGGAGACCTATAGGCAAGGAATATTCAGATTATATAGTTGAGTCAGTATTGTGGAAAGCGGTGGCCTGGCTGCTAAACAAGTATATGCATTACGGTCAAATTCCGTCGCTCTTTGTTGTAAATCGAAATTTACGATATGCTAGGGTAGAAAAACCAACTTTGAGTGTTTCGACTGCCCACAGCAGTACTTCGATTTGCACGCTAGGGAGCACTTGCTTTCCAGAGCTTGAGGTGCATTTTTCAGAAAAAGCTAATATAGTAGTAGCAAATGTTTGTTGGATGATTCAAGTGCAAAGCGAGCATTGACACCATGGAGAGAGTTCATGGAAAGCATTTAACGCGGCCAAACATTCGCAACTTGAATTTAACTGAAGAAACCATCTTCTTTGAGTCTTTTGCCGCATTCAAAGCATACGTACTATTGCAAGTTATGATGCATTTCATTTTTTTAAGAACAGATTCGATTTTTTGACGATTTAGTTACTTGCAGTGGATTTTTCCCCAGATTTAGGTAGAGATAAGTCTGCAGAATTAGTCCGCAACGAATACATTATTTTGCCTGATCTGTTGGAGAGAATAGAAATTAAGATTTCTCATACATAAATTCTTGAAAGATCAAATAATTGTACCCTGTAAATACGAATAGCTTTTAATTTCGCGATTACAAAGGGAAAAGGCACACTTACCTTTGTTTTTTCTCTTTGCTTGATTCCTTATACGTTGCCAATTCGGTGTACTGAATTGATTTTCAGTTTCATTTCTGCCCAGGAAATCGTCCAAGCGTTTTAGCTGTTCTGCACGATGTGCTCCGGCACGCGTCCTTTTCGATTCACCATAAACACTTGACTTAGTCGATAATAGTTTACTGTTTAACTTTGGTTTATCATACGTTACACTTTCGTGCACTTGCGCGCTTATCACCGACGAACAATCAGTCTCCATACAACTAGTTCTTCCACTTACGGTTGTAGAACGTGAAAATGTACTTCCACGCGACGATATAGACATACAATCATCGTCATCGCGTCTCGTTGCTTCAGTCTCTCTATCAGAGTTATAAAAAGGATCCACATTATCCACCCATTCGTTTACATTGTTCATTCGGACAGAGTACAAGTTATCCTCTGTATCGACACTGCCCACTTCCGACTCTAGTTGAGCCCTCTTTCGTGAGCGGGTGTAGTGTGTTTGAACGCTAGCAGTTTCATCTCGCGCACTTATTTCCCCAAAACATTTTGCTTCGTGCAGTTCTAAGTCATGATGCAAATAAAATTCAGCCGTGCAGTAGGTGCACTTCATTCGATTGCGGTGCGATTTTTCATGGTTTTTGAGGAGAGCCCTTGTTTCAAAGCGATCATGGCAACGATCACATTCATATGCAGCATGAGCTGTGCTAGCCCGCGTCGAGCTTTTGCGGCCCAATTTTGCACGATGTCTGCGCTCATGCTTTTTTAAGTAATACACCCTCTTATAAGTCTTTGTACAAAATTGGCACTTATAATTATACTTATTATCGTTTAAATTATTATAATTCTTGTACTTGCTCCCACTACGATTCGCATTCTCTGCAAACTCCGTCTCAAACATGGGCTCTAGTAGTCGCGACGACGAATTCAACAAGTCGGCGTTATCCTGTGAATAATGCATGGTATACATATCTGGATCGTTGAAACAATCGAAGAGGAAGTCGGCTGTCCTTTCTGGTTCTCGCTCAGATCGCACATCCGTTATTAATAGATTCAAATTATCACTCGACGTGCTGTTGGCTGTGTTCGAGATGTTTGCGTCGTTGCATAACAAATATTTCCGGCACATATCCTTATTGCCTATCTGATAGTAGTAGTTTGCACGTGATTTGTTTATATTCCTTTCCAACAAGCGACGAAAGTCGATGATCACGTTTATTCGGTAAACGCACTTGTAGCATGCATGGTCCATTAGGCCTGGTATGATTTCATACTGCAAAAAAGTATTCGAAACGATTGTGACAAAATTTTAACGCTTATTTGAGAATAAATTGGATGGTCCGATCAGCACAGTATTAAATTAACTTAAGCAGATATTTGTGAGTAAATTGGATTCTAAATCAACCTTAAACTTAACAATTTCAAAAAATTATCCTACAAGTTTATAAATCTGAATCAAACACGAATTTCTAATCAAACACAAACTATTTAATTACCAAATTAATAAATTTGCAATTAAATATGTTTTAAATAAATTGAATTTAACGATGACAAAACCTAGAAGTTTTGCATGTACCGGCACCACCACAAAGTTTAAATATTTTGCTCATGTTAGATGCTACCCCACCCTCTAGCTCAAAAATTCCTTTGGAAATTATTTTCAACAAAATTTCAAATTTGCGTTTGAGAATTACCTTTCCATTTTGCTTTCACCTCCCAAAAAACAAAAAAATGATTTGATTCAACCGATTACGTTGGAATCGAAGAGGTGTCTCGCGCAATTGTCTGTAATTTAGACTTTTGTAAATGACCAGGATTATGATGGAAGACAAACACGAACAGGTATAGATACTTGCCATTATACTTTAGGACTAAACCATAAGACAAAAATGCAGTTCTTTTTCCCGGCAACAAACAAGAGCAATAAAAACTTAACATGGATGAAATGAAGAGGCAGCAGGAGCTTATTATTTGTGTATAGGCATTCATGGTCTTTTATTAGTTCACGAAAAGCAAAAGGGTTAGACAATCTGGGTAATTCGTTTGAAATATCAAGATTGGAAGCTGAATTAAAAGGATAAAATTAAATAACAAAATAACAATAAAATAGCAAGCTTAAATTTAAGAGATTTTTCCGGCTAGTGAGCTCTAGTATTATAGCGGTTCGGATTATTGTGCTCCCCAGTATCATTCAGGTCTCCGTCACAGTTTGAGCTTGGTTGTTAAAAAGCATTGTAAGGACTAACGCTGGTGGTACTTTGCATCAGACTTTCATTGCTCTCGAAGAAGAGACAACAGAAGGAAATTCGATCAATTAGCTGCCCGAGTACGTATTTCGCTTGCACGTATCTTATGAAAGTATAAGGAAAGGTCTTTGCTCTAGTGGATCAAATTTGGAAAGTCAATCCTTTGACGGCTCAATTTTGGTGTACGGATGTTGATCGCCCGAAGGAGCAGTCTGTCGTCAGGCGATCAGGGATCGATGTTTCAATGCTGCACGATCCGCTAATATTTAAAACGATTCCGATAGCAGAACGAGCGACAAATTGTTAATTGATTACGGCCAATAAAACGCAATCACGAACTGAAAAAATGATTCGACGAGCTGGATGCCTTCACGATCTGAAAATAATACACGCAGTAGCGGGAAGCCCATTGTTGCATATGAGGGGCTTGTAATTTCCATGCATTGGTATGGTAAACTTTTGGGGATAGCCAGCGCATGGTTCCCGAAGTAGGGAGAAAAGTTTTCGTACATTTATCTGAACCATGGTTAGAGCAAGGCCTTTGTCATGTTGGTCTAATGTTCCTATTGGTGCATACGTAGGCTGGGATGTTGCGAGGGGCACACAAAAACTGTGTTCGGTAGCTCAGAGACATTCTTAACTTAGTTAGGGTCCGAAGCCAGCTAGTTGTGTTAAAAATTAGTGTGGAACCACAGGTAGCAGAACCCGAATAATCTGCAACCAGACAGCTGAACGGACTTTAGATTTCTTCGACAAATGCTATGGATAGACAAGCCAAACCGAATGCGACTCTTGACGGAAGCTCATCCACGGTAGGGATTATAGTGATGCAACGACGTGAAATAAGACATTACAAGCGACACTAACAAACTCTTTACATATTTGATACCATATTACCTCAGAGTGCAACAAGGTTTGGCTTTATGTGCGTTGGGTAAAAATCGTGACCAGCTCGCATATTTTCTGATCACCAACTGTTACCGAAAATAAATCTTACATAGATGCAGATTTTCCGCGGCCGTTGCACTCATCAGTCTTTGACGACGTGACGTAATATTGCCAAGCGTCCATAGCGATTAGTTCCGTTCAGCGCCAGCAAGTTGCTTAGTTTAACGCACGAAGAAAACACTGAATATTGGATATAACATTAGCAAGCCGTTAAATTCACTCTTTCCTCGGTATGTTGGATGGGCGCGAGCTGAGTCACAGTCAATTTTACTGCACTGGAAACATAATAACCTAGAAATTCTGGAATGCCATTCAATCCGTGGAAAAAGTAAACATTAAACATAACACGATCGCATGTTTATGATTTTCAGTTGTTGCACAGACGATTCGGTGTGGAAGTGCATAGCAGCTCGAATATTCTAAAAATGGGATAGTAAGTGGGATGAGGGACGACCCGGCATGAGACGCAAGCTAATAGCCTCGACTTGTCCGCTCCCTCGTCCCGGCAAAGCATCTAGCGTCATGCTAATACACATAGCAATCCTCCAGGACGAGGTCTTTTATCTCGGGCAAATAAAGTGTGCCAACTGGACACCGGCACGGGTGAACAACGTAGGCCGCCTCCCGAAATGCTTGCTACGCATTCTGAGGGCAAGTTTGCGATTTGTGATGCACTCGCTGCCGTTGCTTCGTCCTCGAACCACGCGAGCACCGACTTGCAGACGGACATTTAGAAGTAAACGTTCTTACCTTGACGCCAAGCGCATGAAGCGCTCCCACAATATCTCTCTTATCGTTGATAATCGTCAGCCGATTTTCCCATAACTTCTTGCAGAAAATACAGGGGAACTCCTTGCTCGACAGTCGGGCCTTCACATCAGCCAAACGGGGCTTGACATCGTGAGCGTTCTCCATTCTAGTTGCATTAGCAATTGTTTACACAGCAATCAAAACTCAAACAACATATCAAATCAGCTCGCGAAACACGAAAAACACTTCGAAGTTGGGATGCCGCGGGAAAATACAAATATGGCCGCTTGACAAATGACAAACACTTCGCTCAGCTGTTATGGGAAATTTCTGTGCCTGGGAAAGCGTAAGCTTCTGCGAACACCCAGGAAATTGTTCGATGGACAAAATCTTTCGTCCTCGCCTAAAAGTCCATAGATGTCGGTGCGAAGTTCAAATGTTTTCGTTTCTTGTGACGAAATTTACGTTACACGAGATGCAAGCGGAAGCTTTTACGTGGAAAACTAGAAAAAAGTTGAACAATTATTACTTAACTTGTTCAGTTTCGTGCTGGAGCGATGCACATTTAACGACAACTGCAGGATTAAATTCGATCTGTGTTGAGCCGCCAATACAAGCTATCGGCGCAGCTGAATATTGCACAATGGGGAAAACTGGATTGTAGCGTCTGGCGAAAATGTAAACAGAAGACGATCGCCAGTTTAGTGTTGAGTAATTAGTTCAGTGGTGGCGTACATAGGGCAGCAGAAATAGCGGGAGTAGATCCTTTTGCAACATCCAATACTATCCAATACTAATGCAGTGTTGGAACTTAATGATATTCGTGAAAGGCGTACTTAAATTTCATGTGCCTGAATTGAATGTCGGTAGAAAATTGTTGACAACACTTGATTTCACTTCGAAGAGATTTTATTCCAGAATTAATTATGGCTAGATAGTTTAACTTAGGCTAGGAGGAAGCTATAGTTACTATTTAGTAGCTTGTCATTTATGCTGTCAATTGTACGGCCATGTCTGCTAGTTGCCAATAGAGCGCAAAATCTTTGTTGGCCAATAAGTTCCTAGTCCGCAAAAAGAGTAGCTCGAAAGAATTTCGCAAGAGAAAAGATACGTTTCGCAAGTACGCGCTATTTTTGAATATGCGTTTCCTCTGAGATCTAGCATTTGATGTCTGAGGCTGGCCTGAGATCAGTCAAAAGATCATTACATGAGCCGAGGAATTTTCTAGGCGTATATCCTATGAGCTTAGTCTTCGTATTCTCAATGTGTTGGTTAAGATTATCCGTTACATGCCATTCGTTGGCCTAAGGATTACTATGAGAATACGTTGCGGCTCATTAGACATTCACATCTTCAGGCTGAAGAGATATGCCACACAATTTACACCGGTAGCACACCTAGAGCACGTGACTAACTATCCATTCATCTTAAACAAATAGTTGTTGGAAACCCGGATGGACTGCTTCCGAAGACGCGATAGTGAAAATACATAGAGGACCTGTTTTTGAATCTTGGAATGTAAGTTCACTGAATAGGGCTAATTCTTTTGGAAATCCAGTAGCCAGTAGACTGAAAAATACAAGTGGAAACTCCTAGGAGTCAAATAAATGAAATGGAAAGATTTTTAAACATTCGGTTGATGAAATATTCACCAATTGTTGAATAGCAACAACATTTCAGTATCGGACAATGAAGAGTTGAACTGCATTTCCAGGCGCTGCAAAAATGCTGAGAACGAACGAATAAATTATACTTGCCTTCCGGATTCCAGCAAGAATTGTGTAGCTAATGAAAATATTAAGCTCAACAGAGCAAGTCGAAATGAAAAACAACCGCACAAAAACGTTTGCAATGAAGGAGTCGGACTGAAAATGTGATTTAGTCGGACTGAACAAAAGTGACAAGCTGGCTCTTCTTCAGTTTAATTTAGCACCGAAAAATATCATCAAAAAGGCCTTGGCTGCTCTAAAATTTAAGTCAAAAAGCATCCTCTGCAAATGATAGGTTTGAAATGAATTTGCTTACATACAAGGCTTTGCTTACGAATATGCAAGGAATAAGGGAGGTATGAAGCAATATCAAGTGAAAGCTACCGCGAGATTGAATTTGAATCAAGTTTAGTATCAAAACCCACTCCAGAATGTATGTAGAAGATTTTTCCAAGTAACAGAGTTTATAGCGCTACTGAAAATTTGATACTGTTTCGTGATATTCTATGCTGTTGCGCTAGGAAAACCAAGGACGACTTTTAGCCCTGTGGATGCCTTATCGTCCAGCCCGGTTGGGTTAATTCGATTCCTGTAAGTCAGGCGTTTGCTGGTCAAGCTCAAATAATAAGAAAACAGTGTTTTGCGTTTTCCTCTTTGTCGTAACAAACCAAGGGGAAAGCGATCTAGTTATCGTGCGTTTTTATTCCTATTCGTGTGACGAGTTGAAACAAGAGATTGATATGTTCTTGTTTTCTTACGCCATTACATCAAAATGCCTCCTTAAGTTTCTTAAGCAGAGGAGCGAAGCCTCTCCTACAAGGTTCAATTCAAATGACGGCCACGTCATGAAGGGTAATTTTCGACGAAGGAAGTCTTTAGTTTTTTAGTTGATCATATACACACTTAGTTTCACACTTTTCCACTTAGACATCATTTGTGGAATTTAAAATGTCAGTATCCTTCACAATTGAGTAGCTTTATCTCATCAACGGTAGTCGACTCTCGTCTTTTGGTTTTACATTTTTTTAATTTTCTTTCTTCCTTTATGGCATCTTTTCACATTCCATTCAAATTTCGCATAAACGGAATAATTAAGCGGATCCTAGTATGAGACATAATTTGGAACAGTTTGTTTCAATCAGTAAAAATCGGTCGCGTTCTTGTTTAAGGTCCGCGAAAAATTGGCTTACGTCAAAGCGTGCTAATAATTCGCAACCATTAGCTCAACGGTTGACAGTTGATCAGTAGTTGATCGGACAGCTCGGAAGTTGGTTTGGTGGTTTGCGGTGTGTGTAATTAGTCGTAGGTTCCATAAAATCTATTAACGTTTCAGTCCTTGAAAGCGAATAAGTAGAAAAACTAACGACTTTTGAATACTTTGTGCAGTAAATTCGCTTAAAATACATCGAAATAGTAACGGAAATTCACTTTCTTTTCCGGTGTACAAGACCGCATACACAAAAATCTAATGCCAAAATTTTGAAGTTAGTGTTCCGCCGTCAAAATGATCAAGTCGAAGCTTTCCCGGTGGCAGGAGTAAAAATGCGTTGCCATACGCGAGTGCATGCGAAATGTAATGAAAACTTTTTATACTGAGAATTATCGAGCGCCTGTTGGCCGGCAATGAATAACAAAAATACGGGTTGTGCGTAAATCTTGGAAGAGTCCGAAATGAACTTCCGCGGTTCCAAGTGAACTTTACTTATAACATAATAAGAAGACTAGATGCAATTAGACAAAAAAAAAAGAAAATTAAACGGAATCAATGATTAATGTGCGGTAAATATTTTGAAGACTCCTTACAAGTCTGAGATGGTTCAGGAAAGCGAAGATGAGGACTAAATATGTCAAGCAAGTCCAGCGGGATCAGAAGATGAAACCAATCTATAATTGTGAATCAGAATGTACAACGTGAGTAGATTTCAAAACACATTGCGTATAAAGCGATACATTTTTTGACGCATTAAGGCTAAGGAATCATATTCGGAGAACCAATGGCCGAACTTTTACTCGAAAATTGATTTGAGCTGCTTTGGCCCCAGCGTATTGCAAATGATATTGAAATTGCTTTTGTTAACTTAGCACGTGTCGTATCTGTACCAGGTAAACCTTGGAGTTTATTATCTCGAAGACATTCAATAAACTCGAAGACTGATTCAATAACTAATTCCTTGACCAATTATGGCAAATATCTGTTAGAGATTACACGTGACCTTCCTATTTGGAAGGACCCTTTCCAAGGTCCTTCCAAATAGGAAGAGGACCAGGAAGAAATTACCCTTCAATATCTCTATGAGGAGAAGCTTCAAACGTTAGGAACTCCGACATTGTCCACTTAGTCTTTAATTATCCTCTAAACCGCTAAGCCGTAATGGTGCTTGTCAAACTGAATTCTCAAAAAAACTCGACTAGGGACCGACTCACCGCGTGAAATCAAGAATCTCCATTTCCTAAACAAAGCGGCTGTTTCCCGCGCCAGGGCTACTGTTCACAAGGTGCATAGCCTAATCCACGGCTCAATCTCTTCTCTGTGTGTTTCGAGAGAACGGTAGCGGTCAAAGGTCGGTGGTTAATCAGTATAAGCCAGAAAGAAAGCGCAATATAAGTTAAATAGTCTTCTTTAAAATAAAAGACCAATAATTCAATAATGACTCAAGGAAAAAACCTATATTTCGATAAAAAAGAAACATGTCAAATTGAAGTACACTTTCTGGAAAGCTATTGCTTGAAAATAATGTTGTCTACAGAAGAGCTCTATTAAAGAGCAAGTAAAATGTCGGAAAACAGTCCGGCACAATTTCTCCGTGATCGGTGCCATTTCTGTTTGTTTTAATATCCTACAGTTAGGAATTAAAAATAAAGTATTATGAATTGGTATGGAGGTATGCGTTTTGTCAGTTAAGAGTAAAGCGATTTAATTCGTTCTTTTTGGCTCGGCGGGGTGTCATTGCCTGGTTCGTTCGTCTCCATAAGTCCAAAAAGACCCAAACATAACATCACCATCTTGATTAATTAATCCAAACCAAATTCACGTAACGCTTTATTACTACCCAACTCGTGTCCTCACATTCCATTCACAAAACGCTACATACAAAGGATGACAGTAGATGGCTACAGAAGCCGTGTCCTGAACGAAACTACAGCAAGGACAGCGGACCTGCGCAACTTTATTCTTTCTTTATGAAACTTCGTTTTAACTCCTATTAATTGTTTGCTAGACTCGCTTACTTGTACTGCTAATATGGGACGAGGAAGACCCACAGTAAATAATTGTAGCTCCGTAATGATTACTTACTTTGTTGCTTGTCCACTGCCTGAAGTCGCTTTTTCAAATATTTTGGCACTTTTGGGTGTCGTGTACGTATTTTACTAGTCGGATATCGATCATGAATAAGTAATGTATAATTTCGTTCGTTTGTCTAGTCGGTTCCGATCAATCAGAATATTTTATCGTGACGCCGCTTGTGTGATCAACTTAATAGTCATAAGACTCTTAAGAGCTGCGATCTCTGCATTCAATAACATCGTTAATGTTTTCTGTCCTGTCCGCGTTGGTTGTATTTATGCCGTCGGGTATTCGCATCTCTTTCTTGCTGGTGCCTTTCAAGAGTGCTAGCACTTGGTTGGAGGCTAACGCTAGGCTGTAATGTATCGGCAACGTTCTTGACCATTTGTTGCAAATAAAATTCGGCAATTCTTATGATCAGGTTGTGCTACTATTTACGTTTTCATTTTGACTAATTCGAGATAAAAAAGACAAATTTCGTTTAGGAATAAAATATTTACAAATTAATAGTTACCAGTCCCGATGAAGTTATGAATAAAACTGTTAGTGAAATGAAGTTTGACCGAAGATGGTCATTCGGTTTGACCCTCAACCACGTCTGTCATTTCTCTCTTTTCCCGTTTGCATCCATCCGATTAACTAATTACTACAAGATTTCTTCTGTGTTGCCCTCGAATGCCCTCCTAGCTTTCGATGGTAGTTTGTTTGTGAGTTGTAAGCGAAAATAAAATTTCCGCCGAACCTATAAAATCCCTAATTTTCTGATAAGATAAAACTTGATCCATAAAGAAAACGCAGAAGCAGGAGCAATAGAAGCAGAAGAAAAACTAACGCAAGTATCTAATTTAGTTATTTCGCGTGTGCTTCGGTCGTAAACAAAAATATAACATAATATCATGATATATTGATATGTACGTGTGTATGCATATGTTGGCATATGAAACTGCTTCTCTCTACACAAAAAATTCAGATTAAATCTTACAAAACCGAAAAGTTCATCTAATGAAGTTTCTGATAAAGGCATACCCGAACACATGAATGGAAAGAGGAGCAGGAAAAACTGATCTGATGCCAATAATGAACTTAAGTAGTTTTGGAAAAAGTTTCGCTTCGCCATGGTAAATGTAGCTGGAAAATTCCTGGAAAGTAGTTTGAAGACGAAGGCAGGCATACGCTAAGACTTTGTAAGGAAATTGGGAATATGAACAACTAGTAAGTACATGAAAACTATTTTCGCAACGTACGCTTGATGCGATGAACTCGATTGATGTAATAGGGAAGTGATTTCAGAAAGGTTGATTGGCAGGTTTGAAAGGAAGGAGTGATATGTATTTTCTACATGGAATAAATTATGAAGTTTCCCTGCGTTTCGATAACACAAACTTAAAATTTAGTTAAAAAATCAACAATCAAATTAAAGTTTAGGTATTTTAAGGGTCCGTTTCTGGATAAAATAAATTCTTACCTGTGCCTTAACAAACATTGAATCCTTCATCTATGGAAAAAAGTTCTCTGTTACGTTTCTTTAGCATCAAGATGAAGGTGACGCAGGTGAGTCGAACTTGGACCACCAAAGCAATCCAAAGGCGGGAATCAGTTTCAGTACAAGTTTGTTTATTTCCCAGTGGTTTGAGAAACTGTTTTGAGTTTTGCGTTGTCGTGAAGTCGTTCAGAACTTATAATCTTAGTTCCCACCGTATGAGAAGAGAAATCTCCGGGGGCCGAACAGTTAGTATCACGGCACAAAATACTAACACAAACTGAGCAGACTGTTTGGCCTAGAAATGTGTGCTGAAGGAGCAAGGCATACTTAAGACGGTCGACTGCAGCAACGCAATAAGTGCAATGGCGGCTACCATACGTTCCGTATACTCGGAAGTATCAGTAAGGATCCTATAAAGGAGGGTACAGAAGGAGATCCAATGCCAGAATAAACAGGAGAGAAAGGTGCTCCTACCGAAACGCAAACCATGTAAAAGGCAACGAATGATACAGAAAAACCAAGAAAATATGGCCTTGTAGTTGAAGGCGAAACGAAACGAAACCTATGTTCAGTGCAGTGAGACAAACAGTGGATCTTCTAGTTGTGAACTGCTATGACGAACAGCCTTTGGTACACCTGGAGTGTGCGATCACCATACGAGCAGTATTTTGAAAAAACTGGTAGTAAAAATAATGATCCGTAACTGAAGTCGATTCGGCAATCCAGTATTATATGAATCCAATCCAATATTATATACAGAGGTAGTTGAAGATCTACAGGCCTGGAGAATAAAAGAGACATCTAGACGGTCAAACTAGTGGTGAATTACCTTTGAGGGTGAGGTTCAAGAGGTCCAAAACATGCAAAGCAACATCGTAGAAGACCAAGGTCAAAAAGCTGAGTACTGGTGCTAATCTCGATCGCATTGCGATGTGGAAAAGACAAGGATATGAAATATAAAACAAATACCCTACGTAATTGTTTCAGGCAAGTGTGTCCAAAAACCGCTTATGAAACTAGGCGATAAGTTTGCGATAACCATGAACTAGAGGTGACCACACATAAAATTCAAATGTTGCTTAGAAAACTTAGCACACATTTGCACACCACGCGTAAAGACTAAACCATATGGAGGGAAGGGCGGAGCTATTGCCTAAAGATAAGCTATCAGATGCAGGATTCCATTAGTAAAGTAATAAGACAAATACTTAGAAATGTGCTTTGAAATTGTAAATAAAAAACTCCTGGTGAATCAATAATCACTTAATGAACCTTTGCATTTTCGTTTGCATTCCTGTCTAATTTAAAAGTGAGCTTTTTCATCCTTGATTGGGCTCAAAATAGCTTGAAACTCGATCTATTTACTTAATTTGTGTCAAAAGGCAGAGGAAATGCAAATACCAATCTTGAAGATTACAAAATAATCTGAACCTTATCCATTCATCATCCCTTGCCTTAGACATTTGCCTTTGAAATTAAAAACCTTTATCCTTGTCAACAAACAAAAATTATCAAAATCATCACAAAAGCTCCATTTAAATTCAATGGCATTGAATGTAGCGCTAAACAAATATAAACTCAACGAGCAAACAATTGGGAGAAACATAACACTAAGCATCGGGCAACATAAATTTTAATGACCTTTTAAAAAAGTCCTTTCAATGCAAACGCAAAGTATCCCTTGAACCTTGAACATAAACATTTTATCCGGTTGTAAGATACGAAAGTCCATTTCCATGAAAATATAAATATCCGATATCTATCTACGAATCGATAGGGTTCCGTTTCCCTTTCAATAGTTTTATGATTCACTTTTATTACGCAATTATAAGGGCACGTAGAAATGTGATAAAAACAATGTCACCACCGTTCGCACTAGCAAATAAAAGTTAGAGCAGGACTAGGACTTGAAAAGAATCGGATCATGGAGTCAGCGGACCTCCATCGCCAAATAAAATAAAGTCCATTATCTCGACGACTATGACGACCTTTTGGATCCCAGGCTACGACGAGGACAAGTAGAAGAAAACAAGTAAACCCTTTCAATCCCCATATATCACGTTTCACTCTAATCCTTTCAATTCGCTCGCCATTTCTTGTTGCCTTTACTTCTGATACAGAAGACAATCGATGGAAGACGAATGTGATATTTCAGTCACAGAATAAATTTTCCCATTAGAGATAGTAACTGCGTGAATGTGGTCCAGGGTTTTTCAAAGGATTCCGTAATATTTTTACAACTAGTCGGGTAATAAGAAGTTGGGTCTATTTCAGGGATTGCGACGAATGGCTTTTTAATTCTTCGGCAAGCGCGATATACGAGTATGTGGATATCATGGTCAGAATACAGGGAGGAAGTATAGGTGAGCGCTTTTCGGTGAATGTAATGCAATGTGGGTGTCCTGGATAGGAATCTACCCAGTTGCATTTCAAGAAAGTTCGATTAGGTGCAAGTCATTTGAAAAGAGTTCATCAATTTGATGCTACTAAATAGAAAAAGTAATAGACGCACAATCTCATAAATCAGTGGTGGAAAGCATAAAGGACTTCACAGTTTGTACAAAATTACATGTTCCGTGATTTTAAAGTTCCTAATATTACTCAGAGAATCCATTAAATTCCATTAATTATAAAATTTCCAATGTCTGACGTTAGTTAGATTCGTTAGTATCATAAGCAGATTAAGCAAAGTAGTTGGTGATGATGAATTTTGCTTGATAGTTGCATGTATTCGCAGTAAGTTTGTATGGTGCATGTATTTGTAAGTCAGCAGAATGCGTGATTTGAATCGTGGCGCAAGTAAATTAGTGCAGCACTAAAAGTTTAATTTTGCCCATGCTCTGAACATAGGCTTGCGATTTAGAACGCCATTAAGAACCATTTAGAACGACAATATTTAGGGATGATCGATTTTCTGCTTTCGGAAAAAGTAGTCAAGTATGACTGTTGGTAACGACTAGTAAGTCGTTACCATCAGGAAGCGCACATTTTTATTTGCGGTGAACGGGGTGTTCACTAAAAAAGCACACACTTCGGAGTTGGCGCCGGTGAGCAAAAGATACGAAAACCTCATCTAGCCTATAAAGCGAGCTTTGCAACACAGAGAGCTTTTTAATTGAATAACGCTGCTCAATTGGTTAGTGATGCTTAGTTTTCGCAGGTTAAATGTATGCAAGAATAATTTTTCCTGTGGAATAGTCTGTAGTAGAGTTACATTTTCTAAGTTTTATAAATATCATTTCGTATGGAAAATTGGAGTCGAATACTGTTAGATTGGTATTACGTTTGAAGTTCGAAGCTTGTTAGTAGTTACACTATGGTTGGAACTCTGTGAGCCGACAGAAAGGAATCGTGAGCTGATGCTCGACATCCGAGGTCCTGGTCTTTCCCGGCTGAGAGTGGTTGCATGGGGTTATTTTATATATTTTTGCGTGTTTAAAGAGTGAATACAATTGCGTGCACGGGGTTGGAGCGGTGCTGCAGTTGACTTGACGATAGTGTGCTCAAGCAGAACATTGACTTGTAACGTGAAACAAAGACGCAGACTGTGACGGCCGTGTTCATGAAATAAATAAAAGATTTATATTTGTATTGCGTTTTTACTCTCACGTTTTGAGATTTCCCTCCGCTTGAGTGAGTGTCTTGTTTTGATGTAAATATAGATGTTCGTCTCAATTCTCCTCCGCTGCTGCTGAGGTTGACGGTACTGGACATTTAACCGAATCTACAAGAGGAATGAACAGTATTTGCATGGGAAGGCAAGAAAGAGATTGAAAAAGAGATTGACTTCCCGAAGGAACCGTCAATCATGTTTTTTCGTGGCGCACTTCACTTTTTTGGTTACACAGGGGATTTTGACTTTTTCTATAGAGGTTTACTTCTCCTAGTTATGCCCTTGATTCCCCCCTCGAGTTGTCTATCAAAGCGTTTCTTAGAATTGTCTTTATTTTGGTTTTCTGAAACTCTCTCGTTTACAGTGCTACTCAATTTACACTTTTGGTAATAAGGCTTAGTTTCCTCACAAAAAGATTGGAAAGAGCGAAGAAACAACATGGAAACAACTCTCATGTCTATCCAAGTTTAATGAGCTGGCTGTTCTTCAGGATAATAGTCACGATGAACGAAGGTCGAATCGATGTAGACGATTCGGAATCGGAGGAGTAGGTTGCAATCAGCCTTCTCCTGAAAAATATACATAGCAGTTGGATCCTGGTAGCAAATGAAAATATTCAGAAACAAGAAAAGTAAACCGAACAAAAAATAAATCTCTCCTGTACACGTGCATCAGACGTGTAACTATTGTTTTCACTTTGCGTGAATTTGCACGTTTTCCGAGTACGTTTGAATTCCATGCAACATACAAAATAAGTCTAGACTTAAGGGCTTTTTAATGCGATTACGCCATTTTTTGCCCGTTTATTCAGACCATTTGAGCAATGAAATGAATTAACTCAATTCTCTATAACAGCCTTTCAGCGTTTTATTGGTATATCCATAGACAAACAAATATTTGCGAGGAAGTTTGCGTGGCCGTTTTTATTTTTGATTATAAAAAAGTTGTCCCGGTTATTGTTCTGCACAGTGCTATTTTGTGTGGATTATTCCGGGATTGTTTAGACGGATTTTGATTTTATTTCGCCGAGGCATTTCATCGTCCATTGCGTTATTCATAGGTTATCCTTAGAACTTTCTCATATCTTTTCTCATGACTGAATCGCCAAAAAAATGAAATGAATTGAAAATGACAATAATTCAGAAAACAGTTGGAAACTGTTTTGTTATTCATCTTTAATATGTTGTAATATACAGTCGGGGGTT
Source organism: Stratiomys singularior (assembly GCA_954870665.1). Lineage (NCBI taxonomy): Eukaryota > Metazoa > Arthropoda > Insecta > Diptera > Stratiomyidae > Stratiomys > Stratiomys singularior. The sequence continues at coordinate 867,955 of OX940881.1, read as the reverse complement.
GGTATCTGTGTAAGAAGGCAATGTACTGTTACACTGTACATGACGCCTTGTGTACACGGCGGATGTTGTTATCCTCTGATCAAAAGTCATTAGGGCAAGACGAACATTTGACAGCACTAGGAAGGGAAGCAGGAAACTTGGAGGGAAATTTTATCCACTGATGATAAGCTTTGGAATTTTCAAGATCTGGAAGTTCCATTGGAAGTTCTAAGAGCTGCTTTCCTGAATTTTTTGAATTATTTCGTTGTTTTTTGACGAATGCGTAAAAATTTACAAAAAATTGAAACAAGAAAAAAATTCAGAATAGATTTCTCTTCAATTGAAATTCGATGCATACCTCAAATTCGGACAGTTGAATTTTCAAATGGTCGTGTGTGTTGTATCGCACATTCTTGAATAACAATTAAATGATATAACGGTTGAATAAATTTGGTAAATTAAAAGAGCTACTTCAAGCCGAATGAAAATTATATTGTTATATTCAATACAGATACATACAGATTCACAAAGTTCGAATGATTTTAAATTTGAACAGTCTCAAACCAGATGAATGAATTATTTCACGATTAGAAAACACCTAAAACTAGTGAAATTGGAAAATTTCAAGTTGAATGCGAGATCATTAATTGGAGCCCGGTACCTTTTTGTACTACTAAAAAATGTATATGGGGCGATGAAATCCATTACCTTGATAAATACTCCTCCTCTCCTTAGTAGTGCACATACATTATTTCCATGCAAGTACTGCACATATACACACGTACGTGAGAGTTCTACTAAAGTGTTTCAATTTATCTCATTATATAATTCATAAGATTAATGGAATCCTATTTAGATCTACAAATCTACACTCATTGATGGATTTGGATATTTTACGATTTGATGTATTAAGAAGTTGCAAATGGACTGGGCAAAAACTTGATGGATTTTTATAGTTTCATTATCCTAACAGGAAGCGTAAATCTTAACAGTTAAATGAAGATGCATGGAACCGGATTGGTTGGGCAATAAAAATTAGGGAAAATTTATAGCTCGCTGAGGGTCATGCCAAGTTTTTCAGACTAATCTATCTATGCTGTTTATTATAGTATATCTGACAAAGTTTGGTAAGCAAAATAAACCCTTTTCACCGTTCGCGAGTAACTTTACATTGGTCGGATTGCGAATCGATATAGTTGATTTTTCCAAGGAAAATTATAAGAATTGGTAATGGTATAATGAAAAATTTTCCGACCTTATAAATCGAATTTTTGAAATAACTCATTCTTATTCTATCGAATGCTAAATCACATTTCGTGAATAGTTGAATAATTCAAGTTAGGACTCGTCCTTCAGATTCGTTCCATGCACTCTCTTCATTTTACACTTTGACATTTGCAGCCGCTTCGCACGTATCTTTGATTTATTCATGTGTTATTTTCAAAATGTCCTAAAATTGAAAAAAGGACTATTGTTGATTGTTGAGCTAAACGACAAGTGGTTTCGTCATCATTTTGATTTGACCAGGGATTTCATGGATTTCATTTTTCATGGAGGCCATTTCATTGATTCTGAAAATTACTTAAAGTTCCAGACACAATATAAAAATTAAATGAATTCTTTCATCAAATTATGAGCTTTTTTTGCTATACTTCGAAATTAGCGGAAATTGTTTAAAAATGAAAAAGATGTATTTGTGCATAATGCGCTAACTCTGAAATAGTTAGAATTACTGAAAGAACCTTCTAAACAGTCGTGTGAAGTTATTCTGAATCTCGAGCGGCCCAGAATTGAATATTCATGATTTAAATCAGAATGTATTCAATCAAGATTGTAAATGTTGGACATCAACAAATAAGATTTCCCATTCACATTTATTGCAAAGTAGTAGCCAATATAAGGCATAAAAATATCCTTATAGCTACCTGTAGAGCACGTACAAGATCGTACAAAATGCATTGATAAATACCCAATAATAAGACATGCTCGCCAAGAACAATGCTTCACAGTTCAGTTTGAACTAACGAAAGGCTACATTGGCTTCCTTATGGCATCTCGTTGCCGCTACAAACAAATCGTTGAACCAGCACATTTTTTGTCGTTTACTCCTTCCGATATGCCCTGGCGAACGACGAATGACGAAGCCAAGTAGAATAAAAGGCTTTGAACGCGCCACAAGAAGAAAAGGCGCCCTTATAAAATACTACGAGAGGAAAATCTATGATAGTGAAGTATACTTTGCGTCAAGGACGTGTGGATAAAAATGGATAGAAATTTTTCTTTTGCAAAGCCTTGAAATGCCCTCAGAAGTGAGAATTCCTTGAAAGCGTCTCGATATTTCTCTAATAAAAGGCGTAATATTAAAAAGGCAGAAATAACCGTTCCTCTTGATATTTATCCTCTTTCGTACACTTTGAGCAATGCAAAAAATAATAAAGAGAGCGACACGAAGAGCGAGAGAGGGAGAGGACGAAATACGAGGAAGCTGTGATAGGAAAAGAACAACCTCGGGGATGATTTTAATAACGTTTCGCTGGAATGTTTTCATTATTTGCGTAGATCCAAGTCGAACAACTAATTGAAGTCTGTTAGACGGAAATAAATCAAATAAATAAATTTCAGGGAAACTGATGTGGAAAATTTCGTTTGTATTTGACCTTAACTAATTTTCCGGTCTCAATACTTAGATAACTTTGATTTGATTCACTGAAACCATTCAAGTGTTCGCCGACTTTATTCTTACGCTTAACAGGACTTCGTTTTCAATTTCAACGAATCTTTGTATTTGTGATGCATAAACTGTAACGCATTCATATCTACCAATCATAATTTTGTTAGTTTTTCATTTCACGTTTTCTAATTGTCTTTTTTCTTCGGCCATATCCCAACGTACATAATGAGAGAGTTTGATGCAAAGGAAGAAGGCTGAACCCTATTTCACCGCACCAAAATCATAACAAAAAGCGCAAAACTCTAAAAAGGATTCAACGGATCGAGCGTAAAGCCATGCAAGTTCTAATGCATGAAGGTACAACAACGTAGGTTGCCTGCGATGTAGTCCTTTAGATTTTTGCTTTAGAACTCATCGTAAGCCACCCTGGCTTTTATAAATCTTCAAGAAAATTCCTATCCTGGCCATTTAACAGGGATTTTAATTAGAAAGAATAAAATTACGAGCAACATGATGGTGGTGGTATGGTGCAGAGCGGAAAATGGCGAATCCTGGATACTTGAAAGCAACGAATGAATGGCGAGTAGTATGCATGTGCTCGGGTGTAAAAGCAAAATAGTCGCTTATATCTTGACTATAGTGTTCGCTCTGACAATAGATACAGAAACGTGGAAATCCAATGGATTAACAGATAGCACAGAGCCAAAGTCGAAGTCAAAGAGAACCAAAAGATATAAATCTGTGCAAGTTTTTCTCGGTTGCAAAGTTCGGAGAGCACCAGAGTGCATACGAAGTGTTGTCTGGAGCACTAGTTGCATACGTTCTCGCAGGATAACATTGCGCTACACGAATTGGAAACGTTAAATATTTTACGGTGAGTTGTAAGTTGAGCCAATTAAATTTTCTGGTTCACTTGTAGCGCACTACAATACACCACTGCGATACTTTACAGAGTTTTTAAAACTTGTAGCGTTTGACTAAGTTGTGTGATTTGATAGTAAGTCTTGGGTTCGTTTTTAGTGCCATGTAAGGGAACGTCCTCGTAAATTTCAATTAAACCCAATAAAACTTAGCAGGGATGTTTGGTAACATTTTGTACAATACAAAATGTTACCAAATCAAAGGATCCTTTACCATTTGAAGAGTCTATCACATGCAAAAAGGTCCAAGTTGATAGAGTGAGAAGGCAGGTTGATTTAAAAAATAGCAACTTGCTTAAAATTTGCGAATCCAGCTTATAATAAATTTATAATGAAATCTCTGTTCAAAAGGACCCGTCGTAACTGATAACCATAAAGCTGGTCTTTTGTGATTTACTTCAATATCAGGGCACATCAGATCACGGAGGTCTGGAGTAAGCAATGTTAATTCAGAAGAAATTGATGTGCAGTGATGCTGCGTCTGATATAGTGGGCTGGAGAAGATTCCAATTCTAGCGAGCAAATACATGAAAAAGTAGCAATATGAGGAACCTTATAATAATTCAATAATCAACTAACATACACAAAGATGGTACCATAAATCGATGTGACGAAGTCATGCTTCGAATCATTTGAATTCATTTTTCATCCACTGTACTTCTTTTGAGGAAATTCGCTGCAACGATGCCTCCTTACCATCATTCGACTACATTACATTCAGAAAATGTACTCATGAGACTCATGAATCGAAAGTTTGACAACCAGTGAATTAACTTGAATTTTGCTTATTTACGAAGCCGTTTAACTAAAAATGTGTGATCTGCAAGGGACCATTTTCAATCGCCTCAAGGGCGCAATCTAAAATCAACCAGCGCCATAAGCAGTGCCTAAAGTTCTTGCACATAAGTCTTTGACATTTGTGCTATAGTAGAAAGCCGCAATTCCTGGGGATGGTGTGAACCGGGCACACATTTTTTTCATTTTTGGTCAAACTGTGGCTATACTCGATTAATGTTACGGTGTTTAGTTATTAACGGTGTTTGGAAAATCGTCTGTTATTGCTCATCACTCCAAATCATGTCTGTCATACAATTGACGGAGTGCGCGATCAGTTATTCTATATGGCACACCAAATTGATCACAAAATGTACGACAGCTGTCAGACCATACGTTACAATAGGAAGTGTTGCTAACTTGAAGTTCTGTACCCCTAAAAAACGCCCTTTACATATTCAATTAATTTGGGGTTTCATGAACATCTTCGCATTGCTTGCACCGTCCCTTTCTGGCCAATTTATGACTTTTGACATCCGGAATAACGGGCTCACATGCTTTTGTAATATCTACAATACCTCTGTTTCATAGCTTCAATCATATGAACTATTTATTTTCAATCCATTTGCTCGCATTGCGGTTTTGAAAAACACGAGATCCTTGTTGGATGTTTTACATTTAGCGTATCATATAATGTTATTATCATATTAGATTTTTATGCGAATAACATTAAAAACGTTTCTATTTAATGCAAATATTTTGCATCAAGAATTGCAATGGCGCTACAGTTGTGGTGCCTAAGCGTCTCTTTTGTGGTGCAGTAGTACAACACGTTAATTTTCTTTTATTTTTAAGCTAGCAACAATTTATATGACATAGTTGGAAACTAGATTGAATTGCAAAAGGGCAGATGCTAGATGCAATTGAGTAAGGAAGTTTAAGAAAGCTAGTGGTCGTGATTATATATAAAATAGGATTTTTTTTCCAATTTCCTCTTCGCAGTAGAAAATTACTTTAAAAAGTCTTTACGAACTTCACAATAATGATGTAGCGGATAGAAAATCGGACAATTTTTTAATGTATCCTACTGTGTAACTGGATTACTACAGAGAGGGAACATATTGGTTTGTAAGGATTCCTACGGAAGTTCTTGCGGAACTTGTTCAGTAGATAAGATATGAAAAACTAGAAAAGTTGTAGTTTTCCTTTGGAAATACGCTGCTATGAAGCGCATTGAAGGTGTGAACCAAGTGAACTTGTATTGGACGCTAGAATGAACTCGAAACTTTTGAGTTGGTAGTTGCGCTTGTTCGTAAAGAAAATGGGGCGAAATTGAAGCGCAGAAGGAGTTGCAGAGCGCTGATATATTTGTGAACTTTTCTCTTTTGGGCACCAGTTTCACTAAATGCAATTGTTGAAATTTAATATTTTCATTTTACAACAATGTTCGGATTCATTTAAGGACAGTCATAGCAAAATTTGAAAATTTTTATAAAGAAACAAGTCTGTGTCTTTAGATACTAGGCTATACTTTCAAGCAATTATTTAAAATCGCGTATGCTGATGTCGTTGGAATACATTCAAAAGTTGAAACGCTTAGCAAATTGTCGTCAGCATGGAAAAGCCTCTGCAATGTATATTTGTTTTACAAATTACAAAACTTTACACCAATGTCAAAAAGCCATCGCCCATTTATTAAACGACCAGATAAAAATTTTGAAGCTTTCTTCCCATTATTCAATCGATTCGCGTTGGCCCTTTGGAAATATAACGACTAAATTAATATCAGCTTGGCAGAAACATTTGAAAACAATTCTCCTGTTGAAGTGTTTCACAATCCGTTCGTTCATTTTAGTTTTCCATTGTTTAAACGAAAGTGACGATAGCCCCTAATGCGACTATCAAATGCACTCGGTCAGAATAGAAAATTGAATTTAATTAAGGCAGCACCTGTGTTTTATCGAGGGCGTTATCCTGTGACCAGCCGTTTAAACAGTATAGCTGAAGGCAAATCGAAACTTTTTCCGATTAAAGAAATTTAAAATTCACCCTTATTTAGCAATTATCCTAACTGCTGCTACTTTATGCTAGGCGGAGACCAGGAATATTGGCTTTGGCTAGTTGACTTAACGCTGAACGTGGATGATATTGGGAGTTATAATCTGAATAAGTATGAGTACCATTGGAGCTCGAAGCTTACTTTCAGAAAAGTCATAATTCTAAGGATTTCGTGCATAGAACCAAGTAGAAAATTGGGTATAAAATAGTTTAAAGAGTTGCTACTGTTATAAACTTTAATTGATTCTGACGTGTTTGATTAATTTCGGGCCGATGGTGGGGAAATCAACGCGAGCGAGTTGAAAGTCAACGCAACATCTACTAGAATTCTTTTTGAGAGGCATTCTTTTAAAATTTGAATCCATGCACAACGACTTACATTCATGTCCCTATGGATGTTGAAAGTTTTTTCACGTAATACATTCGAGCTCAGATAGCCAACGTTCCAACCAAAAAACAATCGCTGTTTATGGGGTACGGTGCAGGGTTTAGACGTAGCTTGAGTACCAACAGCAAGTTTTTAGCAAGTTATTTCTGGTATTATGAAATACCAGTTTCGATAAAATTTAAAAATCTCCAAACGATTGTTCAAAATTCAACATCTTGTTGAATAACTTGTAAGCATGTTTTTCGTTGTGCGTTTTGATTTCTATCTGTTTTCTCGATGAATTAAGAATGGGGAGTGTTCTTTTTCAGGTATTCAATGATTAATGGAAAGGACCCAACACGCAGAGATTTACATGAAACATAATTTCCGTCGGAGGACTTCGACTACCCTCGAAGGCTTTCTCTGTATGTAACTTTTCCAAGATTTCCAAGTTGCTTTTTGATATTTTCCTGCCAGCGAATGTTTCGTCTGAGCCTTAAAAGAAGCTTCTCAAAGATATGATTTTATTCCTCCTGTATTTTGAAAAAGATGAACAAACGTATTCTGTAATAACTCTAAAAGAAAGCAAATCTAGGCGGGTTAATAAATCTGGACCCAATTCTGACATCGATTACCCACAGAAACCAACAATTGATTCGGTTATTCAAACTATACCAGTGTGATTCCCTAGTGCTTTGAGTGTTTTGAAATTGTATGCCTTTGTGGTAAATTGGAGCGAAACCTGAGTTTGACAACCATAGGTAGACAAGCCAGGCAAATTTTACAGAAACAGAATCAAATCTCCAAAATATTAAAACAAAGTATTCTCAATTCAAAAAACATAATTGAAGAGCGCTTTGTTGGTTGAACCAAATCGTTCACAAGTACGTCCTTCTCTGTAAATAAAGTCTGCAATTTCTACGTTTCCGATTTAAATGCAATGAGTACACAATGAGTGCTTATGTGCAAATTTAAAATGTCAACATACGACCGAGATGTGTGTTTAGTCTTTGCTCCAGAAATTATTGTCATCTTGTTGTATCAAATCTCCATTCCCTCATCTATCATGCTCTTCTCTATTTTGCATTAAACAGTCACAATTTGCTCATCTATTTCTCAGCATCTTTGCGACGTACTGTGCACGAAGTTTCAATTCTAATTAATATTAAAGTAATTTCCTTTGAATTTCATTCATGCTGAATCCTGGCGAGCGGCAAAGGGGGAGATCTCAATTGAATTGCTATTCTGATGTTTACACAATAAATTGAAATTGAACACATGGCGAAGGATCTTCCGAAACGTGTTTGTCAGAGCGTATAATAAAAATAGGAAGGTAGTTGCAAAACAACGTAATGGATCCGGTTTACCAAAAGGATGGCTGATGGGGAAAATGTGGCATTTGGTATGAAAGAAGTAGGTTTGTGTGTGTGGCAGGGGGGGGGGGGGGGCTGTGGAGCTAGGAGAAGAGATGAGGATGCCTGCGACAACCATTGTTGATGGCTTTTCAAACAAACAAACAAACAAACAGGATCATCAAATGAAAATGAATTTGGTAGTAAATGAATTGAGGGAGGACCTTGTTCTCGGAGTCGAATTTTATGTTGGCCTTTGTCACTCTGTAGGAATGCAGGTTCATCTTATTCGTGCATCGGATACATAGGCTGTTCCTACTCCTTATTTATTTATTGCTGATGACAAAATGGTGGAGTTTTATTTAATTTATGATGTTTTTTTTCATAAACATAATACAAATACTACGTTCAAGTAAGTAATGTTTTTGTGAATTCCTTTCGATACATCTCTAATATAAAATATTTATTGCGAAGCCTACATTAAATGATGACTTCTACGCTTGTATAACAACTAAAGGAGATTTAAATTTTAGTGAAAAATGGCTTTGAGACTTTGTTTCAAAGGTTCAAGTCGTGAGCTGAAGTTGGAGAGGGAGTCAGAAGCGGAATTTCATTAGCGATTCCACATGAATATTAGCAGTTAGCCAAGTAGCATTGAATTTATTGTATGTCGTAGAAAAATAATTTCGTTTGGTCTGCTTTCTTTCGAAGGAATTTTCACATTTCAACCATCTTTGTGCTTTTTCAAAGTAAATTCCGCAGTTTTCTCACACCTTTTATTCATTCTGTTTGTAATATATGCAAAGGTTCTTGCCAACGTGGAATTCACCTCTGTTGAAGCTTCAGCTTTTAGATTTAGCGAACCTAAAAAAGGTACAATTAAAAATCACAGTTAATAATTGTGAGAATAACAAGACAGAGAAAATATTCGTCCTTAAGTTAAAAATCAATATTTCTCATTTATATGCTCTTGAATATCTCCTGAAGTCCTCATTTTATTGGCAGCGTTCAATGTTTAGTTGTGGCAGAAAAATTAATTTTAAGAATTTTATTGTAAATTAAAGCATATTATAAATTTTCTCACCGTAAATGAAGTCATGAAAGGACTAAGGGACTTTGAACTTCAATACCGAAATCTACTTGAGTGCACGTAGATCCTTTGTGGGATGTTTTTGCAACAAACAAAGTATAAATAAAACTTTTCATTTTCAAACATCCAATCTGTCAAACAGTTCATTGAACGCAAACATGTAGGACTTATCAGTTGTTGGTCGTAAAATGGAACAAACACGAGTGAATTCCATATGGACGTCGTTCGAAAGCAACATTTATCTTTATTAGAATAGCCTAACTACCGAATTTCTTAAGTTTAAGATAAAGAACGTAAATTTCAGTGAGAGCATTATTTACAACTTTGAGGTACATGCCCGGGGCACCTCCCTCTCTTCTGAATGCTGTCTCAAAATTTTGTTTAACATTTGAGTTCCCCAGGGAAAGGTGGAACCTAATCTATTTCTCAAAACAAAATTATTTTTGATGTTTTCTCTACTTCTAAGACTTAGTGTATGGAATTTCAAAATCAAAGTTCGACGGAAGGACTTTATAGACACTGAAAAAAAGCACATAAAAAATTGATACCACGAGTGTGTAACGAAACGCGTGGGCGTTAAAAAACTTGGCGACTTGAACATAACAGGATGAGTCGAACCTGTGAGGAGATGGATTTGAATGGTACTCCAGTTTTGTGGCTATTTATAGCTGAGCCTGATGCTGTAAATCGGCCTCACTTGCTACTTATGCTTTGTCCATTTCGGGCAGATACTTTAATTGAAATGACAGTCAAATTGATATGAATTCATAAATGAATTGTGATTTTGAGGAGAAAATGGTGAACTTTGTGCTGATGGGTTGGATGGGAAGTTAGTAGACAGTGTTGTCATTCAAGGTGAAAAAGGCCTGGATGTAAAATTGGAGCAAATATTTTGCCACTTCAGGACTGGTTCCAATTATTAGATCCGATACTCAATTCTTCAAAACTGTCAGCTCATATATCGAAGTTTGTACCGTTAATTTGTACAACGTGTGCAAAGCATTTACTTGCATTATTATCAACAAACTGGATCTACTAGTGAGTGACAGTAGTGAGTAGTAGAGTACCTAGAGTAGTGGACCGGGAAGGACGCTAGTTCCTTGCAGGATCAACGTACCGATCCAAAAGAGAAAATATTCCCGGGGGCTATTAAAATTACTCAATATCCCCCAGAGGCGAGTTTCTTATTTCTTATTCGAAATTGTCGAAAGAAATGATGTTGGGCTGCATGGGCTCCGTATTTGCCGTACATAGAACTGCTCGTGGCGTTGCAGAGAACCATGGAATTTCGATTTTGATAACTGAAAAGTCGTACAGGAAAACAATTGCAGAAGTGAAATTTTAGAAGCAATCATTAAAGTTTTAAAAAAATTAACAAAAAAAAAGCATTAACGGAGCAATGCTGAGATAACTGATGGATTGTGATCACTTGATGCTTGTATAATGGAGACACTAATTCCTTATAATAGGGTGCCCTCCCTATCCGGTGAGTCTACAGATACAGGTTGGGTGACGGTAATGATTGAAGCGAATGCATTATATGTTGCCCATAAATATCGAATTAATTGGGCTCAAACTGGTAACACATTCGCAACAAAATATCCTAACAAGTATTATCTTTCATTATATACTTCGAAGAAACGTTGTTGTGTTCGCCTTTCTCGTTGCTATTGTCGCGTTTTCCTTCTTTTTCTTAAGCCAGCAGGCAGGCTGACACTGAAAGTACAACGACGAAGTTTTCGTGGTCCACGAAGCCCAACTTCATAAGCAGAAACATTGTCATGACAATTTGATAAAACAAAAATTTGTTTCATTTCGTCCTCGGGGGCAATTTGATAATAAAGTTTCGATTAAACTGTCTACGATTTGTTTGGTCTGGGAGGGATGGCAATGGTGGAGTTATTTTCCTTCCACAGCGCGAGAGTGGCGTAAATGATAAACGGGAAGAGAGTTTGTAAAGTTGTTTGTTAATGTCGATCTCATTGTTGTGGATGTTGTTGTCGACGAATATCTAACGTCCTTTATATTTTATTCCTGTTTTAACAATTGATTGAGTACTTGATTTGCCTGTCAAGGTATTGGTTTTGGCAGATTTTTGTTGAGCTGAGCAGAAACAATGAAAGGTGTTTGATGGGGTATAAGGGAGAGAGAATGCTGTCGCAATTTTCCCTCCCACAAATGAATATAAGGTAAAAAAACATTTCATAGGAATTTTTCGGCATCTGTTTATTTAAATAAATTTTGTCACAGGGAAACGTCGTTCTGATAACAACGAATTTTGCAAGTAGATGAGTGGACAGTATGATGTAAGATGTTAGGGGTTTCTTGCCTTATCCTTTTGCCTGTTCCAATTTTGGATAATTTCTCGCAAAAGAGCAAAATGTACAAGACGCTGCAACTTTTATATTATTTTAAACAATATAAATAGCTCGTCTCATATCGCAGTTATGTCACATCATATAAACATTATGACTGCAATATTTAATGCCTTAAGTGAAAAAGAACAAAAACTTTTCAATATTCCATTTTCCATTCGTTTGAAACTTTTCCATATTAGCTCCACCATGACTTTTTATGTTTCAATTTTCATCGCTTCTCCCGATGAACTTTCCATCTAGAAAATTCCATAAAAACACCAGATATCTCCCGGGTTCCCGCCAGCCACAGCACCAGGACCAACAACAAGACCAAACAATAATGATTTTTTCGATACTTGTTTTTTTCCCGCCCAGCACTATCGTTCGCGGGAGCAGGTGTATCTAAATGTGCAATTTGCAAGTTTGATATCGTGTCCTCTCCTGAAGGAAAAGGCGTGGAAAAAGGCAGCAGAAAAAAGGAAGTTGGAGAGAAAAAACATTGCAGGAAAGTTTTTAATGAACTTCTCAAATTTGTATTTATGACCGACGATAGGAATGCGGGGAAGTCGAGTCGATGCCATTTCAAGTCGACTATTATCGATAATGACGTTTATGATATGAATAAATGATTGGAAAAGTGAAAACATTTGTAGACAGGACACACGATAAGTGAGTCGTGAGTTTTGGCAGTAGATGTGGGCATTCGAAAGTGCTATCGTTGCACTGTCATACCCTGGACGGGTGATAATGGGCCAAATAAAATTACTATTTTATTAGGTTAATGTCATCGCTAAGGAGTGGAGTCATTAACGATAACGAAATTTATAGTTCAGGCAATTTGTCGAGCAAATAATGTCACTTGCGCTCATAATCCATAAAACGCGACCGGGGAAACAATAAATTCCTTGATTACATGGCACGAGAAAATGAGATAATTCTGTGGAGTTGGAGTCGCTTGTGAAGGACACGTAGAACGTGGATTGAAGTCAAAGGAGATGCTCATGATAATGAACTTTGTCTGTGGCAAGACAATAATTTGTTATGATAAAGTTTTCACAGGCCAGAGTAAAGTAGTTTTGATAATTATTCAAAAACGAAGTCTCAAAGAATATTGCTCGCACAAAGTGCTGTGTCCTTTTGTCTACTCCTGGTTTTTTACTGTTATTCTTCTGTTGAAGTTTTTTTACAATATTACTGTAGAAGTAAGTCATGAGCCGATTTATGTAAATATTGAAGAAGTGTACCTTAACTGGTTGGAAAATTCGCCAGATCCTAGATAAGGATCTGACGAATAAAGAGTCCAAGTTGAAGGAAACTGATTTTCGCCTAACAGATGAATGAGTGGAAGATACTGCTGTCCAGGTCTTCGCGGGAAATTTTGCACTCCATTTTCATCAACAAATGGAAGCTATATAACTCATAAGCCTGATGTTTATTTCATATAATATATTAAAGTTATGTTTGATTTTCCGGTAGGAATGAAAGTTGTTTTCATTGTAAAAGTCACCAAACTTATAAGGGTGGCTTACCGATCCTTCACTAGCAAGTATACACAGATCTGGGGTTTCACAAAGCACGAAAATTATGGTTGAGAACTTGCATGTCGGACTTCCTTGATACCTTGATTGAAATGAAACTCCTCCGGCGTTGGAATAAAATATCTCGAAGAAGATCTCAATTGTGCATTGACTTGCTATGGGAGGGACTTCAGTGAACTTGTTTGCTATGGGAGGGCCTAGAAAGGTCGCCGAATCTGGGGACGTTGAATGAATTAAGAGAGATTTGCGCAGATTTGCGCATCCTCGCGGAGCCTATCGTCCATTCACTCTCCCATCATTCCAAACTCTATTTGCTGTGTATTCACCATATTTACCGTACACACTGTTGTAGAATGACCAAAGTAGTTTATCTTTAAATCAGATGCAAAATTAGAACTTTATTGTTTCGCAATTTCTGTTTAATTAGTTCGTTTGCATAATGTGCCACAATATGCTTTCATCAATAAGTCGAACAATTTTACATGTTTTACATGTGCATTATTGTAGCTCATTGGTCGACGATTGGCAACGAATTACAATGAATATATTTCGGTGGAGGCACTAACATGAACACGATACCTATGCATGTTCTATTGTCCTCATATTTTCAATTCGACTGTGGGAAAATATGATTACGGCATGTTATAGTCAAGACTAAATGTAATTAAAATTTCATGTAACAAAAGCAACATGAACATACTTCAGCCACAATTTCCGCTTTGATCCGGCCGCCATGTATTCACAAATATTTCCCATTTTGTTTTGTTTTCCACGATTCGGTTGCTAAACGAATTCCCATAGTGTCTAAACGTTTCGATTTTCTCCAAAGTGTATTTGTAATATCACCACTAAATTACCCTTAACATAGGCACTATATCGATTCGGATGCAAAGTTTATACGACATGGGAAACAAACAAGCAGGCGAGCAAGGACGAGTGGGAGAAGGTAGGAAGTTCGGTGGGACAGGAGGCTGGCAGTCAAGCATGCTGGTTCAATCGCTGGTAAATTCACGACATAACGAGCAAAGGACGAAAGGAATAGCTTTCGGGTGGAGTTCAACGGGAGGGAGATGCTGATAGTATGCGATGAAGCTTTTGCATAATTCATAATTTCTCATTCCCGCGTGGCTGGAGCCGTGAGTGCAGGAATATGGACATGTTGCCATTTTGGGAGTTGGGCTGGGCGTCAGGAGCTATGCGAGGCCATATGGCGCACGATCGTATCAACTTTTCGCCTGAACAACTTTTCATTAAAACAAAAGCTGCTCCACGAAGTTCGGGACTAGTTGAACTAAAATGTAGCAGACGGACCGAGAAAAACTGAGCCTTCGGGTGTAGCTGGGTGTTGTATTGATGTTTGAATAACTATTAATTTAATAACGCGTTTAGTTGAAGGTTTTTTGAGAAATTTATAAGCTGGGAAAAACTGAAAAATTCCGCGAGGAAGTCAAATCGCGGAGGTTTTTGAGGAGTCCTATTTTTGGTGAGGGTTTTGCAGATTGAATCGCTATGTGCATTCTGTCTGCAAATCGAAGTAGGTGCTTGATTAGCGGCTGAGAGTAATAGAGTAATTAATTACTGTCTTTCTACTCTGGACGGAGGACTTGGTGCCCATCACGCCAGATAGCAGACCAGCTCTTATTCACAACCATTTGTTAATGCAAAATGAAAATGTTCATCATAAACAAAAGCTTAACAATTGCTACATTATCAACATAGCAGCCGTATATTGGATTACACTTAAATTTCCCTCTTAATCCTCATATTCCTGCATGTACTTACGATAAAATTTTCATGTAATTTCATCCATGTCGGGCGCATACTGATAGAAAATGGTTTCAAAGTTGAGATGCTCACGTCCCATGTAAATGGATTAAATTGAATGACTAAGTGGATCTTCATCAAAGACAGGATGGGCATAATATATTTCGATTCTGCAATAAGTTTAGTGGAAGCCAAGCAACGTTAAATATTTAAACTTTCCTGCATCGCCCTCACATCCACACACATACATCGGAGTGCTCGCTGGCATTCCCATGTCCTGCCGGTAAACCGACTAAGCGTTGGCCAGGCAGGCATTGACCATTAATTCGGATAATCTGTAAACTCCACCTGGCTTGAAATGTTCGTAGAATTTTCATAAATTTTTTTTGCGGAATAGGGGAGTTGCTTCATATATTGAAGAGAGTTCCAGGATGTGTAGTATTTCGGTTGCTTTAAATACGGGAATCCCTTTAGCGTTGGACATACTGCAATAATAATGATAATGAGCAAGCCAAAAAGCAGCAGAATTTTCGCCTGTTTATTTTCTATGAATTCCATGCCGTACTAATACTAAAATATAGACCTAAGTAGTATGAAAGAAGGTACGATAGCAGTTGAAGGAAATTCTAAAATTTCAAGGTTGTAACATAGTGCGGGCATCTTAACTTTGACTCCATGGACAGCCTTTTGCGTGTACTATCGGGCTTGGGACGCGCTTGGGGAAAATTAAGATGCTATTAGTTCCTGTCAACACAACTTCCTGTTTCGCTCATGAAATTCCAATAAAACACTAATTTTTCACTTTGAACACATGGCAATCACTCATTTCCGGGTTTATCACATCACTTTGGGCAGCATATCAGTGTTACTTGCTCTTTTTGGTCAGATGGTGGTTTGTACATCAATATCATTAACCATACCAATTGTAAGCTATAGCTCAGCTCAAACGAAAAAAAATGCTTTCCTATTAAGTCGTTTACTCGTAAAGTGAAAACGCGATATAGGAAACCGAAGAGCTTTGCGAACTTTGTTAGTCTAATGCTGTATTAATTCGAGGGGCACAGCAATTAGTCAGCCAATCCGTTGGGGTGCAGGACATTCAAGACAAGGCGTACCCCAGATGGCTGCGCCTCAATCAAAAATGTTGATCAAATTATGGCCATGGTCTTAGTAAACTGCCATGTGGAAAATTGTAGTATCGCTCGCGAGTTTCTTGGCAACAAATGAATCGTTGTGAACCATTTGAAAAGGCTGGGTAGAATGAAAATTCTATGTTTGGATGCCATTCGAACTACAAGAAAAGAAATGATTATGGGTTGAATACAGGATTTACTTCGGACTTCCAATAAAATTGATCCGCGTCTGATTACTGGTGCTAAAAAAGTATCATATAAAACGAAGACAACTACCAAAAATCTCGATGACCACGATCGAGCACCCACGTCGGATGCCAAGCGATTTTATGTGTTGGATTGTAAAGCCATTCATTAGAGCCTCTGGCGTATAGCAGGGAACTTGGTTGATGTGACTGGCAGGAAGAAGCCAACAGGAACAAGCCACCAGGTAGTATATCGTGTTATATCAAGATAATGTCAGGCCGCATATGTCCATAGTGTTTCGCTAGACACTCCAGAAGCTTGGCTATGAGCTCCTTAGGCACCCACCGTAAAGGTCGATAACTATTTGTTGTGCCGATACTGAAATCTCTTGCCTGCAATAGGTGCCTACGGGAGGTATCACATGTGTTCGCAGAATTCGCTACCTTCATTTCAGGTCTTGGTGTTTTTAATTCCACCAATACGGCTCTCACTCTTTATTGAGTACTAACGAGTCCATACTAGTGTAGTGGGCTCGTTGATTGCTGATCATACGTCACTGATCCACCTTTTTCCCGTCAGGATTAAGGTCATGTGAAGATCAAATTTAGAGGAGCTGTTGAAAAATAGAAAGAATTGCAAGAATTTTGGAGCTGATTATGGAAACTTCTTGGCCCCATAAGGCTGCCTGAAGGCGTTTTCAATGTTGTTCTGCGGTCTAACATGGAAACCATTTGAAATAAATTAAAATTATTGAATTATTTCAGTAAGGTGAGGTCTTCACCGACCGTGGCTGGATAACGAAACATACCTACTGAAAATGCCATGAATCAGAACTGGTCAAAGATCTTATAAATAACGTTTGCTGGATGAGCTCGTTCATATAACACATGTTATATGCACGAGTAGTACGAGTCATTTGTGCTGGAGTAGCCTCTTAAGTCTGCGCAGCGAATTCGAGCTCGAATTGAGTGTATTACTGAATAGTTTTCACTATGAGACAAAACGTGTTTTCGTTTCAACACAAGACAAAAGTCCTGTGTTGTTCTGAAAAGCATGCCAACAATAAGAGAATATTTTCCATCAAAGTGTGTAAAATTTTTTTTGCTCATACCAACTATGTTTGGGTTACTAAACCCTTATTTCATTGTCTTTGGAATCAATTTGAAAAAGCCGCGAAGGGATTTCTACCTCAACAAATAAAGTGAATGGTACGTAAGTCAAACAGCAACGGTTGAGAGACGTAGACCCAGGATAATAGTGTGAAATCAGCCAATGAAAATCCATAATTTTTTCAAATCTAAAATGCAAAGCCTTCCACCCACTTCTCCCGCTCCCCTACAATTTACAATATTAACATTTTCCACATAATCCACTCAACATCACTACTGCACTAGAAATTTGTTTATCTAAAAAAGGTCGCTTCCGACAGAGAAAATGGAAAACTCGGCTGGTAGGAGAGGACTACAAACATTGAGCTGGATAAAAGGAATTCAAAACTGACGCAAATCAATTCTTTGAATGTAATTCCCTGTTTTCCAGATATTTAGGGCAAACTCTCGTGCCGGAGCGATTTCTTTTTTCCGTAAGGAGTTTCCCAGAGATTTTAAAGCGATTTTCGTTAATGCGAAATCCGTTACTCTCGTTATAGTCTCTCATCTATGTATAAAAGCAAATTGCTTATTTGCTGCCATCACCGTCGTTGTCGTCATCACTATCGTTATCGTCCAGTTTTTTGGTGGTCCTTGCTCTTGCCTTGCAGAATGCAGGAATTGGCTGGTGGTGGGGACAAGGTAACGTGCAGAATAGTCTCATATGGGACGAGAATGAGCTCGAAATCCGTAATACGAGCGAAAAAGGCTTTTGGTATTAGCATAATTCCTTTACAATAACCCTGGCATTGCAGCATGGGATATGTTCACACTAGCGGAGCGCCATGTAGCTGGTGCTCCAGGGCATTGGCTTCCTATTGGATTTGGCACGATTTTATCGGATTCAACCTTGCCTCGGTACAAATATGCGAACTATTATGGCGTCTTTTGGAATTTCGGAACGTGAATTATTTGAAAAATGAACAAAAATCCATTTAAACCTTTTCAGCCACCGCAAAATCCTGTGTTGTGTGCGGATGGCCATTGGTACGATGGGTAATGTTTCGGGGAGGACGATCGGAATTTGCGGAGTGGCGAAAACAAAAGTAGGAATTGCGATGAAAATAGTGTTTGGATAGTTTTTGATATGGGGAAAAAGTTTGTAAACGGCTTGGGAAATGTAATTTCGATGTGAATCGTTGGTGAGTGGAGTTGGTGAGTTGATCGGTACAGCAGGGATATTGGTGGTGTCCGTGCACGGACTGAGTGCCGTGCATCTGAAGGAAATGAAAACATTATGGGTCAAAGTGGCTTGTATTGAAATAGTTTTTCCGATTTTTAGACCACCATCTGCATGGTGTGCGGCACAGATATTTCGAATGTTTTAGTGAAATGGTTTTAGGCACAGACGTGGTTTTATTTTGACAACGAGTTTTCGCGAGTCCATGAGCGGGGGAAGGATTATATCTAGTTCAAAACTGGTTCAAGTATTTAAAAGGGCTAGAGATGTTTATTTTGTTTCGCAAATTCACCCGTTCCCGAACTGAAAACTCACTCTTTGCATTCACAATACATTCGTCAACAATGATGGAAACTTTCTATCGGTTCAAAATCGTCGCTGTGCGTCCTGCCCCATTGCAAACAACTTATTTATGGGAAAACTCTTTATATTGAATCGAGAAGTTTCAAGGGGAAGCCGACTATCGAAGCACATGTGCAGGCTCCAATTTAAATACATCCAAATATATTCTCAGGCTGACGTTGTTTTGAACAAACATAATTCAAATCGCTTTCGAAACATTTCTTCAACGAAAAATTCTCGATATATTCAAGAGTTTGTTTCATCCTCTCTGCCGTTATCAGTCCTTTTGTGATACATGTAAATAAACAAGGAGTCGTCATCATAGCGCCGCTTCTGCCTGGGCATATGTCGACCAAATATGGGGACCGGATATACAGTGGAGGGAAAATACGAAAGAAAAAAAAAAAACGTTTTAAGTTTGATCAAATTTGAATTTCTTATATTTCATCCGAGATGGAATAAATTTGCGAAAACCATCATCATCATCAGATTTCATATTATTCCCGCAATATGAACGTGCTCATCAGTCATCAGCTGTACAAACTTTGAGAATTTTTGAATACTCTCCCCACTCAAGAAAGTCATGTAAAAGTTGACAGGCACATTGCGACAAGGCCCACCAAAGAAAGTGGTTGTGGAGGAAACTCGAAGAAGTGGCGTAAGGATAGTGTTGTCGGCCTTGATTTCTTTGTAACTGATGGAGGACACATTCATGACAAGTGGAGCGCATACTGATCATGCTAAGAGACCACCAAACGATGTTTAACAATGTTAAAAAAACCAATAAATGCTTTAAGGATAATCACCGCCAAAAAGATTAGCGGCAATGAGCTGTTCCTCACCTGTTAATTGATGTGTGCATAGCACCCATGGAAAAACTGCCATTTATATAAAATCATGTATCAAAAACTTCGTTAAATTATAATAAACTTGAGAAGGTATTAGTTGTTATTTTCAATTTTGGCAAAGGGAAACAAATCAAATTTATCTCAAATATATTGTGCAGCGCTCAGAGAATTCTGACGACTTTATGGAAGCCTGTCTTATAACTAGAATGTTTTTGACGCATGAACCTCGACCGATCGACGAAGATATTGTAAAGTTGCTTGAAAACAGAGTTCCAAAATTTGGCGACGCAATCAACAGTTCGAGTAAACACAAAAACGCGGTTTACTATTTGTCTCAACAACTGAAACGTAAGAAATTTATTAGATTATTTGAATCTAATTTATAAAAGGTTTCTCTTTATGAAACCGTTATCATTTTTAGGGATATTCCGACAAAAACAATTCATCATCTTCGTCGGTTGTGTAAACCGGCACCTGATCACTCAATAAAAGGACGGTCTATTGGAAGGATTTGGAACATGAAAGTATGGGAACAGTAGTTTGGAATTTCGAGAGCTGGAAAAAGTTTAGGCCTTTCAGACAGTAGTGCTGAGTGTGACTGCCAACACTGAATTTAGCCGTATACAATTTTACCCTATCCACTGTTTGGTTTATGGAGCTATCAACTGAGCGCCTGTAGTTTATCCTAGCCTCCTGCTACATTCGCACTCTCCCCCAAAATCCACTTTCGTGAAAAGTTATTCATGGATTTTATCGCATAGATGATAGCGACAGGAAAACAACATGCCATAACTTCTTAACGCGTAGTTTGTAGTTGAAGTTTGCCTACTTGTCTGTTTGTCTGTTTGCCTACGAGCATGGTTAGAGGAGGTCCGTTCCGGACGTGAGAAAAGCAGTAGCACATTGAAATGAAAATGGGAAGCATATCGGTCGTTGGAATTGTGAAATATTATTGTGTGTATCTAATTCAAGATTCCAAACAGATTTTCTCTCCATTGCTGACTTATGGGAAGAAAATGGGAAAATTACATTATTTTCAGTTCGACAAATAGCTGGAAGGCGACACGACTACGACGACAGGGCGAAGGACATGGATGATGCTGACGAGGAGCAGTAGAAGTGATGCGCACACGATGTGCAAACAACTAGTTTAGCCAGGACTACATAACATGACGAGGGAGGATTTTGGGCTCAATTCTACGCGATCCAATGCTTGTACCAACCAACAACCACAAACATCGACCGTATGTTTCTCCCAACCCTTAACAGCAACGCGAAATTCTTGCACTGGTATACGAACCGGTGGCGACAAAGACTGCTAAGAGTAGGGTTGAAATGTATTATTTGAATTCATATTACTGAAGTGGTGAGTTATAATTTTATCAAGTGATAAACATGGAGTCGTTTGCGGAATAATTCAATCAAAAATTTTATGCTTCTGAAGGCGAGGAGGGATGGTGAATTCACATTTTTTATGAATTGCACATCGGGTGTCTATCCTTTAAAGGAATATTTCATAAATTATCTTCTTAGCTTAAGGAAAAATGTAAACAATTTTGTATTGAAAGTTTTCAGTCGCTGTAGTGATGATTGTTATCAAATCAAACTGATTTACTCAACGATACGAGGAAAGTGCTGGAATAGAAGGACAAATTTAAAGATGATTTGAAAATATGAGAAAATAAATCATCTAAAATACGAGTAGCACTGTGGTTTTTTCGTACTCTGGACCGTTGCATGATTATGAGTACAAAGAAATATCAAGCGGAGGAATTCACTATTAATATCCTTCGGTTGATACTCAAATCACATGGCAAACAGTACAGATTTTGTTTCCTGGACATTTTATTGAAATTCGTGCTCGAATTATTGCAGCGAAATTTTTTTCTTTTATTCGTTAAAGATGGTGGCGACATAATAGAACAGGACAAAAGACTGATTTATAAAATTTCAAAATAATTAAACGTAAGACAGAATGAGTAAACTCTTGTTAGCTTGGCCTTGAGTTATTGTTGTCAAAGAAGATACTGGTGTCAAATCGCGATATCATTGGGCAGTCTCATTCTAGTGAAAGTCTGCATTTCGACGGGTGAAGAATGGAGCTATAATTTGCCGATGAGCGACTGAGGATAAGGCCGACGGAGCTAACTACCGCACTAACGAAAAACGTATTCTAGTAAAATGAGGATATGCCAAAAAGGGGAAGCGGGTTTTAAAGAAAACAGTAGTGTAAGCCCTCCATCATGTTCTGCCAAGTTTTCTGCTTGTCGCTTGCAAGAGGAAACTCTGCTCTGTGAAAGAGCAAAGTGCCTCCAAAATGGCAACTTTGAAATCCTCGTTCTCTATGAAGTTGATTTTTTCCGAGTTTTTAATAGTCATTGGGGATGAGATTATAGATATTTGCTTCTTTTCCACATAACCCTTCGCTTTTTCTAATGATGCTGCCATTTCTTTGGTGATTCCATTGTATATCCTTATAAAACCAAATAATCGACGAAGAGATGGTTGGTTGTCGCTGAAATATGGGTGCATTATAGTGTATGAGTATTATTTCGTTCAGCAAAAATAAAGTTGCTGCCAACCATTTTCTATCCTGTGTTGGTTTTTGTATGTTTATTGAAGCCCTATGTTCGCATCCAATCATAAGTATTTATAGTCTAAAGCAACAGTTTAATTTCCCCCTCTCTTTTCTCAAGTTATTCAACGAACAGATTGGGGCCATGTTTTATTTTGAGGTTGATTGAATCAAATTGTCCTTTAAGCAAAGAACTAATTAACTTTTTCACATTTTTACTGAACCCTCTCTGCAAAGTTTCGCCTGTATCCAAAAAAGAAAGAAAGCCATAAATAAGTTTTAATCATGTCGAAAAAGTTTAGCTGTTCTGTTGGTAAAAAATGTAGACATCACCATCTTTGGATCAAGAACAGCGCAAACTTCTGTTATTGGCCGTAAACCACAACGAGGGATTCATTTCGTTGAGTAGAGAGTCACAAGCGTTCCAGTATGAGACTATGAAAATTGTAGAACTCTGGACAAAGGAGTATGTAGAAAAAAAACCAAACATGGAAAATGTTCTTCGAGTAACAACTCCAACTCGAGATAAGGACAAGGATTCGACCTATTCCTGCATGCTGATATGGCCCGGACCAAATGCGCCTCCCCCTAGCCTAGCCCTGAAACGCACTAAGTATGGAAAAATAATTTTAAAAATAAAGATCCTTACGATTTCATTTTCCATCAGCTCGAGCGTAAATGTTTTATGCGCG
Source organism: Stratiomys singularior (assembly GCA_954870665.1). Taxonomy (NCBI): domain Eukaryota; kingdom Metazoa; phylum Arthropoda; class Insecta; order Diptera; family Stratiomyidae; genus Stratiomys; species Stratiomys singularior. Next base: position 844,981 of record OX940881.1, on the reverse strand, counting down.
GTTACGACATTCGTCTGGGTGAAGGCCGCGTCTGTCCGCTCGTCCTGCCAGCACTGTTTTCAATTACACCAACTCAGATTGAGCAAAAATTTTAATGAGGACTCAAAATTATACCTAATGAAAATATTAGCAGTAACGTTTATACGAAAACTTTAGCTTTGCTTTCGAGCGTATCTTTGAGGTATGTTTTCGGATACAGAATGAAAGATACCGGAATGATTCCTTGCGCTGACTACCGCCACGGGGAAGTGCTTTACGCGATGAGTTTAACCGTTAAAAAAGTTAAGTGAATAATCTTCAGGGTTTCCTACGGAGGATGGCTAATGGTTCGCTCCTGAAGAGTGGATGTGTGTTGACAAAGCAACTTCCGTATGCAAAGAGAAAATGAAGTTGAAGTGGTTGGTAAGAAAACGAAGGGCGAGGGGTTAAAGCAGAGTCGTATGTAAAACGTTGAAAGTTCAGAGGAAGTGTGCTCAATTTGGTTTGCCGGTGCTTAACACACATACATAAAAGGGTGGAAGCTGGCAAAGCAATTAGCATAATTATTTGATAAATAAGGATTGCCACATTGTGAAGTTGAATATCTGGTTAAACGTACGTTCGAGACGAATAGTAGGGATGTTTTAAGAAATGTTTTAAGATTTATGGTGAAAATAAGTTGCACAAATCGTTTTTGGGCGGCAGATTCCTTATTATATTTGGTATGTATTAAGTGAATTAATTAGGATGAAACGATTTTGGATGGTTTGCTGCAAACTTTTGTTGATATTGTTTTCTTTCTCAAAGTATGACGTAGCTTTGTTAGGTACAGCAATGACGTCCCTGGTTGCAAAACCACACAATGATTTCGTTACTGTTTGTATGAGGTGGGGGCAAGAGAGGATGTCAGCAACATGTTTTCCAGGTAGTCCAGATTCGTCTACTCGTCTTTTCTTCAGTAGACCCCGCGTTCGACTTCCCTCGTCTCTGAGTTGAATGTGTTCGTACGAGTATTTGCACAATTTGTCTAGAGGAAATGGATTTGATTAGTATATTAGTGTAGGACCTCGATATTCCGAATATCCAAAATGTATATTCTGTTCGGACCAGTGGAGCATCTAGATAGAATGTATATATTTTGAAATATTTGTCATCATGAGGACAGAGAAAACACAGCGTCTTCCATGGCGTTTTTCGAGAATTGCTTGCTGAAAAAAACACGAAAAAATGGTATTTTACGGTGTTAGTTAAAAATTATGTCATGTTTTGATTAATGAGTTGAATGTTACTTGTGAAATCTTTCTTTAGGGCAATTAGGGTGTTCTAGTTGCGTTCTTGGATGGTACAGATGTGAGTGGTCTTTTTCTTGCATACTTTTGAATTTGGTGTACTATGATCTACTCCAAAATACAAAGGTGTTTCTGGTTTCTTTTCTAAAAGTGTCTCGGTTGATCAGCGTTGTAGATTTGTTCTTTAGCTAAGACGTGGGACATTGGCAACCCGTATTTAACAACCTCAAAAGCTTTGCTTTATAGAACCTGTTCTCTAGTTGTAAGATCCAAGTTGCGCTTCACCAACATCTAGTTTAATTGAGTCCGACCAGCCCAGTATTTCCCACTGATATTTTCCTACGCACTCGCTCGTCCTTCATCCGCTGCATCGGCCCTGCCTTTAAGAACTTAAAAACCTGAGGATAATGCTTTATATGCGAGTATAACTTTCAACATCGCTGTAGCTTTCCTCAAGCATTTCGTCAAGGCCTGCAAATTCGTAAATGGTTTCAAATCTTTGTCTTCGCTTCGTGTCGTTCCCTGCATTTGAATATTTCTTCCTAAAAAGATCTCTAAACATCTTCTGGAATAGCTTGACAGTTTCTTAAATATTCGACAATTTCCTACCACTTACTTTAGGTAATGTGTCCCATGTTTTTAAGTGTGTTTTTCTAGCCATCCTTTACTAGCAGAGCAACAAAAAGTTAAAATGATCAATGCGACCTCCTATCATAAGTTTCTTTTAACACATAACCTTCAAAACCAGCACCTAAGCCTGATGAATGCTATGTTAACATCAATATCAATATATTAATGTAACTTTACATTGAGGATCCGCTACTTTCTACTTCCTCTACTAAAACCTCTACGAAACCCAGCAATCTTTGACGCTGTAGTGCAAGGCTTTCGTCATTTACCACTAGCCACCATGATACTGTCACGAAGGACAGGACGGAGGAGGACTTTCTGCGGTCATATTTATTGGAATACAATCGCAGTCTAAAGGTGCGTTAAAGAGGGAAATATATTTCGCACCGAAATAAAAACTCAGTGAATTGGTAGCCTTATATGTTGAGATACTACAAACAATCGCAGATTTGAGCATCTCTTTTACTAGTCCATGCAATTAACTCAATGAAAATATTTACTCACTCTCCGGCTATTAAATACCGAAATTAGTCTCATTTGACCTGAAACCTAATTAACTGAAACTTTTGAATCCCCGTTTTGAAATACTTGCAAACAATCGCCACAAAATAATCCTTCACAAACATCTCGGGGACTGAATTCGTGAAAATATTAAACAAACAAATCAATTAATGAAATTCGCCACAATAATTTCTCTGGATAGTGCTTAATTGGCGCAAAATCAAATGCTCCTCCCCGATGAGACGAACTAATTGCACAAAGCACTCCCGAGAAATTGACGATGTAGATGATGAAAAAGTGGAAAAGTGGAAAAGTGAAAAAGTCGCATGAAAAACTTTTCTCGCCGCAAAATTATTAGCTAAGTACTTTCTTTCTTGTTTGTCAGTTGCTTTGGTTACTTCATTTTCGGGTCCATTGGACCTTTCAAAAAAGAACTTTGTTATTGATATTGACTTTGCCCGCCTTGTTTTCCTCGCAACGTGAGACGTTGTGTATGGACGTAATATGTCTGCAAATACACAGATACAGACGTATATGAATAAAGCCTTAATGATATTGCTGGCTAGAATATGAATTTCTTTCTTCGAAACGGAATAAAGCTCACATTCTGCGAAATTCATTTGAATATAGCTTTGGGGAAATTTACTTAGGTTGTTGCAAGCGTAACCAAGCAAACACTTTGGAGTTTATTAGGAGAGACGCATGCCTGGGTTTCTTGTTTCAGAATCATTTAATATTTACAAGAATGAGATTCGCAATGGGTTCATGCCCAATAAAATATTTGACTTTAATTCGACTTTTCGGAGGTGAACCAGGAATTCCGTCGCACTCGCCACATTGATGAATTAAAAATAGCATGTCCTTTTGCCAAAAAAATTGAACTGCGGTCAAAATTTGAAAATTTTTAATCAAATGACAATCTTGATGCATTTTTACTTGAAAATGTAAAATTTTATTTAACATCTCCTTACTCCAGGCACTTCAGGAAGGACAGCCATAATGAAGCGGCTTCTGCAGGTAATTCAAATGATTTCCTCTTCAATGTGGTCATAATGCTAAGATGGTTTCATTCTTTCCTTTGCAATCTTGGCATCTGGTATGCCAAAAATAAAGCTTAGACACAGGATTCCAACAACATATTTGCCTGAATTCATCCTGCAATTTACGACGAATTCTTCCCCGTTGTGAGCGAGCAACATTGCATCCTTGTAATAAACAATTTAAAATATTTTCAGAAGACTGGAGAACTTGTTGAGTTTTTTCCTAGTGCCTATACCACAGTACTCTTTCCTGCGTATCTTGCAATGCCCAGAAAGACGACTTTCGTCCGCACGGAAAAATGTCCCTTAAAATCGTTCGAATTGATGCAAATATCTCTGAATGTATTCAAATGTCTTTGACAAAACTATCGAGCAATCGTTTCTATTACCCAAGAAATTTGTCAATAAATGATGAAAGGAATTAAATTCGAAGTTATGCGATACGGGACAAGGGTAGAGATGATCGTTTTTTTGCCCTCGTACGTAGCTGAGCAAGTCCGTCTTGGAAAGGACACTTGAAAAGGCTAACGATTGCCGCCACATCAAGGGTATACTCACGGAGTTGGTACGGCGTGTGGTAAGTGGAGATCTTTGCATAACTTTTTTGGCTTCTTCGTAGCGCAAAATTAAAAAACTTTCGTTATTGGATATGATGGACATATCGTGCCAAGTTTCCTTATTTCTACCAGAAAGTTATGTAATCAGCTTTCTAGTATTTTTCCCGTTTCCGGGACGGTTGTGTGACTCGCTCTACGTGTCTGCGACATGACCGACGAAACGAAGCTAGGGCAGCTTGGTTTAGGCCAACAAAGGCACCTTTCACGTACAGACGATTCAGGGACTTTGTGCAGCAGGAGTAGTACTGAGCTGTACTAACAGCAGGAAAACTAGAGTTTGCCCGGCTATGACATGTGTTTTTGCCGAAAAAATTGATTTCAGCAGTTTAGGGGATCGAATAAGAGAGAAAAAAAAGCAAACAACACTCCAGTCATCACGTGAATAATAATTTCACTGGAAGTCGATAAAAGTTTGCCATTAATTTTTAATTGCTCAACCACTTTGCAATAGAAGCTTTTTCGTTGGTGTTTTGCGGAGAGTTTTATTTCATTATTTTCTTGGAAGCTATGTAAGGATACTGCGTGACATGAAGGATGATTTATAAAACCGTGAGGCTAAAGTTTTGTAAAAATAGCAAAGTCCTTGTAAAGCAAATGGGTAAGATACAAGTTAAGGACGGGGGAGGGGGGAGGGGTTGCGTGCTCTAAATTAGTAATAAATCCATGAGAAAACTCAGTTGAACGAAAAAGTCCTTTGAAATTGAATATTGTTTTAAGGGTTATTTATTAAATTTTTACCAGTCGTGGATGATATTTATGGTTGTCATATTTGCCTAATGCCCAAACATTATTTAAAGTTATTCACAAGGCTCAAAATAATTCTTACATGGCTGCCAATAAATTCCAAGTAGCCCAACTAAGGGTGAGTGCGATCGTAAATCTTGAGCGTTCAAGTTGCGCCTTCAAATGCAGAATCTCTCATCTGTCCTTAGTCAGTGATTAAATGTAATTACCGAACAACTACAGGCAATTTAATTCGATCGCACAATAAAATTCATTCGTACAATTCTCTATAAATTCCATCTTAACCATTCTTGGCGTTTGCAACGACGACGTCGGTTGGTGGGGCCAGCACAGCGCTCACGGCAAAGGAGGAAAATCGCAAAATAGTTCGACAAACAATTAAAAGATCCTCGTAGTGTGCAGACAATAAATTTCGTCCCGATGTGCAGTTTGAAGCCAAGCAGAGTTTAAAAACTTTACGGTCGAGCCTATTTGCGGAAGTATGTCATTCGATTTCGATGCAATTTAGTTACTTTCGCTGTCCAAGGTCTGTGACGTTTGTATCGAGGATGGTTTTTGGTTGAGCATCATTTTTAAGTATCGATGAAGCAGCATATCTATTTGGAAGCGAACATTTTTCTCGTATGAGACCAAGTCCTCGTAGCATATGTTTTCTTTCAAATACTCCAAGAATCCGAAGATGTCTCCTCTCAATTTTCAAAAGTCTTCCAACTAAGTTTTGGCATCCACGTGTTACTTCGTCCTGATATATTTAAAACATCAAAAGACTTACTGATACTGAGACAAAATTCTCACATTCTTACTAAGTCCACATTTAATTTCTTTAAAAAATCACTCGATACCCTGCATTGAATCGCTTTTTCGCGATGTCGCTCCTCGGCAATGGTTTCTCAGGGATCCATTGTCATGTGATCGGCAAGGCCGCCTTTAATCGATAAGCAAACAATGCCAAATTGATTTTATCGGGGGAAGCGCATGCACTAAATAAATAAATTGCCGACGGGTCGGTGGATTCAATATGCAATGCCAATAATGAATATCAGCCTTTGGGATTGGCTCTGCAATGCTTGGGTTACCTTTTGCAGAAGATTCATTCAATGACTTCATGAACGTATCGCGATGCAAGGAAGAGCAAAAATGAATGAAAGTAGCCTTAGCGAACTATCTGATATCGAAGCGATAAGATAGATTAAAGTTAGCCGATGAGTAGTTTTCGTAAGTGCTTTACTCTCCTGTATTAAGCTTAGGTAGTAGTTGCATTTGGTGCAAAATAGTTAGAATTGACAAGTATCAATTTCATTTTTTTCAGCTTGGTCTGGCTAGGGGAGTCCCCGACTATTCCAAATCAGTAAACATCGAAATACAATATGTTTTCGCAATGATTGTTGCTAAGTCCTGGCGGGACTTCCTTTTCTGGCATTTCGGCTTGTTCTATCAGCCCAGAACAAGATACATGGGAGAAAGGACAACATTCAGAAACAATTGAATGTTAGCCACAAGAAAGAAACGTCGACTAGAGTGTTTTGAATTTTCTCCAAATGATACTACCTCCTCCAGAAATTTCTCAAAAAAAGCTCGTAGAGTTGTTAAGAAACAAGAGGATCGGAGATCCCTGACGGTGCTTCTCCCAAAATCTTCGACGCGCATCGCTTCTATGTGACCTGTGACCTGCGACCTTCTATGTGACCTATGTGACACCTGCACCTTCATAATAAAATCCACAAAATTACAACACACATCCTAGTCTTTATATTTATCAAGAAGCATTTTAAACGGTCCAAAGTCCTAGTCTTGATGAAGAACAATTATATAAAATACATGCCCGTCATAAGACTGAACTTGAGAATACATCTGAATCACAACTCTTACTTAGGAAACTCACATAAGTACTTATAATAAACGATATTCGATGTGACACGCGCCATCTACTGGAGAATGGAAACCTGAAGATTGTTCTCAAAGGACTCTACGGTCTAACTACGGGAACTAACGAAGACGAGAACACTAGGAATCTCAAGGATAAATCTGGCCAGTAAATTCTTGTTATGCTTCTAATGGTCTTGGAGAGGATAGATTTTAACCCCTACTAAAATGTTTCGCCTACGAGACAAAATCATGGTATCTCCGAATCTTGGTACTAGTGGTTAAAATATTTGACAACGTGAGCAAGGCTGAATTATCTGTGGAAATACTGGGACTAGAATTTAGAGAGAAAATTTACGATTACGAGAGCCAGATTTTGCGAGACCTGCAAACAGACGTCTCGGAAAGCGTTTTAATGGTTTGAATAGAAGTGAACAAACAAGCTTATAGGAGGGAACTAACCGACGGAAAGCACCTGGTACCCAATACAATGCTAACCTAGAACTGAAATAAGAACTACTGACATTCTAACAGGAATAATGATCATGTCTCAAAGTATCCCAAAGCGTAGAAATTATTTAAGCAACACAGATTTTCGTTAAAACAAGAAGAGGCGCAATTATACCTCAAGACTGTAGACAGAAATGTTTACACTTTCTAGGGTGTTAGTCACTCGTATTAACTCGTATTAAATAAATAAAACCATTATCCTACCTACAGCTAAGTGTTTGAAAAATATTCTAATGTATTGAATCAACGGATGTCGTAAAGAGGACTTGTTAATTTACTTAACGAAAGCATATGACAAAGTATGCAGCTCACAGAATGAGCTGGATCATTTCTAAAGGGCAACACTTTTCCTGTCAAAATCTACAACAGTCTCCCAAATCTTGTCCCGATCCCAACTGAACTTTCTCAAGGATTAACTTTACCTTGACTTTATGAAGCATATTTACTGGATATCTTGACAATCATTCTAATGTTACCTTGACAGTTCTTTACAACTTCACCTAACTGGACCATCTTGTTTTCTATCCCTCCGCAGGATTTAGGAAATAACTGTACGTACGATAATTGCTTCTGAGCCGAATTTTATGGTCGTCAAAACTATAACGACCTAAGCATAGTGATGAATGGCAAAGGAAAGGTACGACGTAATCAAAAATAAAAGGAAACAAAATTATGTGCGTAGACACTTACAGAACCCGGAGGATTGTGATACAGTCACCACACCCAGATAAAATGCCAGGCATCAAAATATATTAGTCTGGCTTGACAGTTCAGTTGTTCGTATACTAATTTCAAGGAACGACCATTCGCTCTCCGCTGTCATACTAGAACACATTGTCCTGCATTTTCATCTAATTTCCGTCTGGAATGGGCACTTCCTTCGCACTATAACGATCGCTCCCACAGCTAACTAGTTCTGCTCGCAGGTCATTTAATTTAACTTTCATGGCAAAGCGCAATGAAATTTTTAATAAATTGTTTCATTTCACATTTTATGGAAATTCCGACCATTGCGATAGAGTCCAAATTTCCGGCGCCGACACAACTTTCAATATTGTACACAATTCCAAATGATTTTCCATTGAATCGTGCCCATCCTTGCTATTTCGTCACTCCTAGTTCAAACGACGCTCTAAACTAGCTGTCCCAAACTTCAAGCAAGAAGTACATCGTCTCCGAGGACAACAACGTGGAGCTAGTGTTTGCAATGGAGTGCCCTGAAGTCATTTGCTTGTTCGTTTTCATGTTATTCTATTTTTCCCGCTTGTTCCTTTTCCAGAGGAGATCTCAAAGCGACCAAAGAGAAATTGAATTTCGACGAAATTCAGAAACTAAGATGACATCAACTCGGGTCGTTTTTCCATCGTTTTCGACTGTACGTTGTCCTTGTCGAAGAAATTTGTTTAGGACAATGACAAGTTGGGGTGGTTTTTAAGATTCAAAACGGACGACGAAGTGTGTATGTTGGGTAGTCTGGGAGCTGTGATAAAGTGTATTTCAAATGAAACATTGACGAGATAAATATTTCATGCACCGTTCAAGAGGCAAAACATTGAAAAAAATGGCGAGCTTCAAAACAATGTGCCACAAAGTTTTGATGGGTGTCACAGGAGTCATGCAACATGACTACGGTTGCACGGAGATGCGAGCAATGTTGAGGATAAGTGGTAGGAAGCAGTTAAGCTAGAGTTACCATCAACTTGAGAGTGAACTGTATAATTTCGTTTCCGGTTGTCAAATGAATTTTCGAGGATTCATTTGAGACTGCAAAGATTCATTAAGGCCTCCCTGGCAATTAAATTTATCCTATCCGTTCGAACAATTCCCATTTTGTAAGTGAAGTTTCCAACTTCACTTCGAAGAGCCTCAGTCGACGGTAGATGTTTTGTCCTGTGTCGGTTTGTTGGTTTTTTTTTCGTGGAAGGCATGTCACTGGGAATTTTTACTAGCAACCCTTTTCTCAATATCAAATATAGACAATATGATAGGAAGCTGAAAATTCTAGGACGTATAAAAACTGGTCTCCATTCTCGGTAGAATATTGAAAGTGAAGCACATATAAGTGATGATATTGATCCAAACAACAATGTTGTAAGCACTTTTTATGGGGTCGCATATGCTTAACATGTTAAATAAAAATTGATAGCGTTGCGACTAAAGTGATTGGAGGCGGAAAGAAACACTGCCAATATGACACCATGTAACAAGGTGAGAAATCTTCCCGGCAGCTTTCCGATACAGATAACCAGTAGATTGAGATGTAAATGTGATAGGATAGCGTCTTATTCCAGGAGATGATATTTTCAGTATTGCTTTAGGCTTTCAAACTTTTTTCTCCTGTTTTGTTGCATCTAGTCGATTCAGAAAACTCACTCTGACTGAAGTAGACGTCAAATTACGTTAAAAAATATATAAAAAGTGTAAGCAATACTGTGAGTGGACTTTCGTTGCAAAGATTTTAACTGTTTCGGAGGGAATTTCATATTAGATCAAGAGCATACTAGAAGATAATCACACAAAAACTGAAGAGTAACTTTGAGTAAAATGAAGGCATTCAATGATTTGGGTGTCACTGGGAAGAAAAGCTTGATGAGGATCCTAAATTAAGTCAACCTCGAAAATTTTACTCTTATTGGAGATTATTTACTTTTATTGGAGACTCTTTAATGTCAAGTGATACTCATACCAATTGCCGCAAATGTACAACATTGTCAATATGTTGATTCAAGGTGCGAACGTTAACACAAACTTTAATCTTTTTGCCAAATTTGACCACGAATTTTTTGACAATGTACCCAGTAAACAGCACCGTGACAGTGGAGCTGTTTTTCAATAAAAGATGATAAATTCACAATAGTATAGACGACGTTCTGGACACAGCACGTTTGGTGAATGGACTTTTCAAATTGAGTATAGCAGAGTAGTTGGTTTTAAGTCAGGTTTAGAAGGTAAAGAACACAATGCTAGTTTCTCAAAGGCAAGATATTTTGCGTGAACACATGGTTTCGCAAATGCATGTGGCGCAACGTGCCAAATCATATTCCGTCATATTCCGTCAGACGGAACGCGTGAAAAGTGTTTCAAAGATGGAAATTTGGAAGATGGCGGGAACGACATAATATAGCAGGGGAAAATGTAGAGTTGAAAAAATTTACTTGATGAGCCATACCGTCGGCCTTGTTGAACCATTCAAGAGGGCTAAAACTTAATCGTCGAGACACAAACCTTCTAATTCTCAATGTATTTCAAACGTTTTTGAAAAGAGAACTTGATGTAAGTTGTCCGAACTATTTACCAAAAAGTTGGAGCCACGAAAGGATATTCAGTGACTTATTGATAAGCTTCCCGCTCATGATGAGCCATATGAGTTCCAGAGTTAGCTCTTTTCGGTAGACCAACGAATATTCCAAAGCAAACAAGTAAACAAGCATAAAGTAAGGACAAAGAGATGTTTATAAGAAAAAATACATCAGGCAAAGTCCTTTATCTCTGCTTATCATCTCCACAATTTAATATATTTTTCCCCTACAAAGATCTATGACTATTGCGATAGAAGTAAAAGAAAAAATAACCTCAATATCATCTTCCATGTCATTGAGACTTGCAAAAACAGAAGTGAACTTCCAACTCTTCATCATAAAACTTTGCAACATTAGTCACAACGACTAGCGTTTACCATGCACATAATCAATCCATAAAAGTTGCCATTTAGCGTGAATGAAAAATTTCGTCATCACTATCACAATCAAGATTGTTAGTTTTGTCTCAAGGAAAAAGTTATGTTATGTTCATCCTGCAGCGATAAACGCCTTTATTAGCTGGGGGGGTTCCTAATCGAGCGTATACTCTGAACGAATGAACAGCTCCGTGCAGATTTCGTGCCATTAATCTTCCAACCAGGAGCAGGCACAATCTGAGCTGACAAATTGGAGTCGCTCCGAAGCACACTCACGACAAACATCGTTGCAGACATATGGTAAACAACCACTAAGTCTTCCCTAGAGTAGTAAGCTACTGGCTCATAAAGAGCATTTTGCCGACCATACCAACTCAACATCTTCCTACGATAACTATCTAAATAGCAATGACATCAGATTTCACTGTTGTCCTGCCGACGATACATTGGGCACAGTGTTTGTGCAACTCAGCCTTGAGTCAGGAGCCAAGCGAAAATGTTTAATTAAGACATTCCCATATACTTCAGGACGCTATTGGAGAAGTAACAATCACTCCACCGTTCCCTTTGTTTTGAAAATAATAAGCAACTCTCAGCAGATCCGATAACTTATGGTTTGCATACCGCTGATACGCCTGGCAATTGTTCCTGTCCAGTACTGTCTCCTGTTGGAAAAACGATACTGTTGACCTCTACCGTCTTCAATTTCAGATTGGCTTCCAGTTCAATCCTTACCAAATTGCTATCCGGACTTTAAAAAAAACTATCATACCGTCAATGGCTCAAAGGCTCCTCTAAATTTCCTTCTATCCAACTAACCCGTGCAATGTTATATCTAGAAAGTAGCAAATTGTAAGGACTCTGTTAAAACAGTCATACGTCGCTCGCGCGGAGCGTCATTGTTTTCGTGGGGAAAATCATTACATGCGAAACTGATACCGGAAGCAATTAAACTCGTGTTTGACTTCCCTGCATTCTACTATTGCTGCTGCGTACATACATGCATACGTGGTCATGTTGCAAAAACTCTGTGCTCAGCACGTTTACCCCATGTCATCGGTAAGGACAAGGATGACAAATTTTGCGATATAGAACAATATTTGGTCGGTTGGTTTTCGTAATAAAGTTGATGAGTGGAGTCTGTTCTGTTGATTAGACTCAAGGGAACCCCAACGGAAAGTTTGGCCAGGAGCTCCGGATGATGTTTTGCAAATCTGTTTACTTGGTTATTTCTTTTTGTGGACTCTGATTAAATGATGGGAATGAGGGTCAAAATACGAACTTATTTATGTATTTTTCGGGGATAATACTCAGGACTAGAAGAATGAGATTTGATTGTCATAATGATAGTGTTTTATTTGTTTTCTGCAAAGTCAGCATTAAGATATTGAAAGATTATAGCGGGGTTGGTGCAATGATAGATTCAAGATCCTTTTGCTGCCCAAGCAATTAATGATAAACTTTGCAAAGTATTTAGTCAAGTTTAGCATGGAAAAATAGTGAATAAATTAAATGCTCATGTCATGTTCAGTTAATTTGATAACATGAATAAACGTAAATAAGATTGTTGAAAGGATTATCAGTATTGTTGTTCATTTGGGATTTAGAAGGCAGCAGCTCTTTCTGTCGCATGATCGTTATGGAGATTATATCCAGAGCTTTAGGCTGCTGAAATCAGCCTCATATTCTCGCTGCAGCCTCAGCCAATGGCTCCAGCATAACATCAGCATGTGGCTGACCGTGCTGAAAGACGTCACGAAAATCTTAGGAACCGCCAGCTAAAAATTAGATGATGGTAGCGCAGCGGTGCTCTATTTATAATATCAACAGATTGGTGGACATACACCGATGCCTTAAAATAAACTTGGGAGAAATGAGGTGCAAGAAAAGGACACAGGAGCTAGTAAAAAAGTAAGAGTGTTCAAAACAAAAAGAGTGTTCAGAATCTCGACTGTACTGCAAATGGCTTCTTGGCTCTGCAGCCAAAAGGTCAGAAGCCATTGCTTCCCTGAAGCAACCAAGTCCACGGTGATGCCCGGAAACGGAAAGTGATTCTTGGGTTAGAAAAAACCTGAATCGCCTGGGCGATCTACAGAATTTGCAAGCGGCAGTCTTCTCTAACTGCTATAAATTATTAACATTCGGACATACTGCTTCGAATTGTGAAAAGCGAGATCGAAGTTTGTAGGTAAGAGAGTGCACCTATATATATGTTTTGTCATATTCATGTCCAGAAAACGGAAAGTGCTCGGTGTTCAAAGAAGCACTAAGCAAGGCTACAGCTGATGTATAAAAATTGTCTGGATTATTGCGGCGCAACTGCGCGGAAATTACTGGATAAGTAAAGCTTATTGAAAAGAGAAATACAAGCACTGCTAGGGAGAACGTAGCCAACTTGCTGCGGACATGTGAAGGGGTACCAAAATAGAGAAGCGGCAGGTAGATTCTAGGACCACTCTGAACCATCGCTACCAGGCCTGAGGAGCTTGTTCTGTAATAAGCTTATTCAGTCAAGACGGACTTGTGCTGATCAGCTCTTCATATTTGACTGATATTTGACAGTCACGCGAATGTCGCTCGTTTCGAATATTGGCTCTTGTGATTGTGGCCCATATCTGTCCGTACGAGGTTTTTGGTTTTCATTTTGTTGGCGCAGCCAAACGGATCTGCTTATCCTGCTATAAGACGAAAAACAGAAAATAAAAACTTATTTCAAACTGATTTCCACTATTTGACTACTTATTTGACCGTCAAAAGTATAAGAAATGCAAAAAGGCATACCGGTCGCATGCATCAATGCAAGAATTTAAGCCAATTTACCCAATTTCGAAAATAAAATGGCACTCGCATAACACAAAAACATCCAAGCCGATTCAAGGAGATCTGTAAGGGTTTCATGGCACAAGGGGATTCAAGTATTCATTTTAAGTTCCAGACCCAGTAATCGTCCCATCAAATCAGTATTTTCTCCCGCATATGCCAGTCGCTTGTTTCGGAATTAACTAAAATCATAACAACGCATAGAAATACTTCGATTCAACTCGATTATAATAGCTCAAGAGTGCTCATCATTCGTCTGACTAATAAGGACTTGAGATGGCCCCGAGAGTCCAATGTGCACAACTCTCAACCAATCATTCGAGCATTGCATTTAACATTCTCCGCAAAAGTTAACGAGACTACACAAACAACGACATTCTCGGATAGCAATCGAATATGACTTCACCCCAATATATAATCCGATGAAAGTATCATTGAAATTGTCAAGGACTCCTCATGTTCTTGAGCGCGACACAAAAGTTTGTCCCCAAATTGGACTATTACAACACGAAAAGAACAAAAATCAATGTAAATCGGGTACAAAAAGGAAATCACCAATTTGACGCCGGTGCTAGAGGTACACACAATATACATACTTGCACTAATGGTCACATATTGAGACATCCAAACAAATCCTAGCATCCATAGTCCATATTCAGGTGTGACAGAATGGTAGCAATAGAGAGGGATCGGGAGAGACCGAGAGAGAGGGAGTAAGAGAAAGAGAGGCCGGTGAAGAACTTGTAGATTCCTCCCGATCCTTTGTAGCTTCCCATCACGTTTTGCAAGCTGCGAATGGATTGTGATCGGTTGCCTGTAACCAGGTCAAACTTTAATATAATCGTATTTGGAAATTCCTTGGAAAATTTTATGTTAGTAGCGTGGACTTACGAACCGAACGAGGACTTAAGCCTTTCGCTGTTTGCTGCTTTCCTATCCACTCCAAATTATTTATGTACGTTGATAGGATGTGTTTGTTGTAGCCTGCATATTTAAGAGTGGCAAGCAAAGAAAGCTGGGTGTTGTAGGTGATGGAAGTATGAGCGAAGCTGATACTCATGGATAACTTTTTCCTTTGTACGGTGGTTCGCAAACGGTAGAGGATGCGAATCCTGTTCCCATTCAAATTGTCGAATGGGTCATAGTTTTGTGCTTGGCAATTATGCAGAAGTCAAGTTCAATATCCTAAACAGGACTCGTCCTTGCAAGCAGGCTCTCAGTTTTTACCCCTGCGTTCGTATGCCTGAAGTCACTTTGAACAAATCAAGTAGAAGTTGTTAATCTTGCCATTTTCTTTCATTTGTGATAGAGAGATCGGTAACCGTTATTGTCGTACAGAAAACGGTGCACCTGCGGTCTTGACCAGATCAACTTATTCTCTTCTGCACTAGTTGTCATCTTAGAGTTTGCGGATTGATAGATTGTTCGTTTCTTCTGCGAAAATGTTAACTTTACTGAGTGGATCTGGGTTTGACGACCCAGTTGTTTATTTTTAAATATTTACTTAAAACACGAGTGGCGAAATGAACTCGAAATGAACTAGCATTCAATTTGGCTCGCATTGCTGATACTTCTGCTACGCTTGTCTTCATTGCTGGAGCTCTGCCCGTCACCTGGCGCTACTTCCTACACAAATATCGTGCAACAATCCCTGTCGGGATTCGCCAATGTACTTTGTATGTTGGCCAGTCCACTGGAAAAAGGATTGAAAACGATGTCCTTTACCGGTGTACTGTTTGGGGTTGATAAAGTTTTTATGGTTTTCGGGTCAGTAATAATTCAAGATTGCTGGAGCATTAGAAAAGGTCCAGTCAGATATAGCAGATACCCTATCCGAGTCGACAGTAAGCTGTTGTTAATGTGTAGGTGGGGGAAGGGGGAACGTTTCCCCATCCCCCCCCCCCAAATGTTTGCCAGAAGCTTATACATTCAACTCCGTTATCCTTTTGTCGACTTCTTTATTTCGATTCCGATGTACGATGTATTTTCAATGCCCACCACCATTCAGTCTTGTAGTCAAACTGCCAGCATGCTGCTGAATGGCAAATGTTGTGGATTCATTGCTTCCTTGCAAGTTGAATCATCAAATATGGACGGACAACGGACGAATCAATTCATTCTATCTTACACGCCCTAAGGAGAACGTGAACACACACAGTTAGTTCGTGCCTGCACAGGCTATGGAAATTTCTTGTGATTTTCTGTTTGAATTTCTTTTTGCTTTTCGCCTTGTTAGGTGCCCGTCCAGTTGGCAATTCCTTTTATTAATTCCTGTTTGCCGAACAAGATTGGTTTGTAAACATGAAAACAGCTCTATTCATCGGAAGCGTGCAGAAAACGGATGGGATGCCTCGCAAGTGGTAATTATTAATTGCGTTAGAAATGATATTCGTCTTAGAAATATCTTTATTAGACCAATTAACGCTATTCGTAACATTCGGCTCTAGTTTGGGAGGTGAATGTAATTTGGTTTATTTTATGGCTCGAAATTGAAGATCCTCTGGGATCGTAGGCAAGGTTACGCTTTGACTTTTTGCTATCATTTCGAAGGTATCATGGAGCACTTTAATATGTAGAACACGTAATGTTTGCGGGCACGGTGTTTTCATGGCGGTTGGTCAGTGGTTAGAACTATCATACATCAACACCCCTACGCTAAATTGCAATGAAGCCTTCGCAGTTCATTGCCAGTATATGTGGCCGAAAAATAATCCAAGCCTGTTTAATCAGTCAGTTAAATAACCGAAGAAATCGAACAGACAGTAGAACTTTGGATTCGCGATCAATCCATGTCCATGTGTCACAAAAGTCTTTCATTTTTGCTATTTTAACATAACCCGGGTAGGTGGAAGGTCGCTGTTGTATGGCATTTAAACTGGACTGCACTAGCATGGTGCAAAGATCCTCTTTAGGACACAACGGAATCTAGCTAAAAGTAAATGTGTTTTGTCTAGTTATAAATTTATACTCTCTTTCTGAATGCAAATATTCATATAAGCCAGCACATGGTTTTACTATAATCTCTTTGTATCGACAATGACCGATTTCAACACTTACTCAGACATTTTGGCGTAAAAATTTGGACATTGTGGCTGCGCAGTCATCCATAACCGACACTTTGCTATTTAGCAATTCTATCGGTCTTTTTAGACAGCAACATTCAATGTTGTTCGCTCAAATAGTCCACTAACATGTGACGGACATTTGATCTGTTGTGAGGACTAAAAATTCACCCGCATGTCTTTCACTTTCCTTTTGTAGTTGCTAGGAAGAGTGTCATCAATTTTCAATTCACCGATACCAAATTTCCTAGACTTCTGTCTCCTTCTATTTGTTGCTTGCTTGATTATCCCTTCTTTTGCTTTGTGTTTCGTTGTAAACATTGCCTTAGCTCCTCCCTTTAGCTCCCTTAAAACGCTATTGCGAAACATTCGATTAGTGGGTAGTAAGCGAATGATTGTATAGTACAGCTGCAGATGCTATTTGCAAATAAGCATTTGTCGGGGCTAGATCTCAAAAGCCCTGCGCAGGTCCAATCAATGAAGATTGTGTGTTGCTGCTCAGATTCCGAAAAAGCGGTCCCAAATAAAGGATCAAGGCACATGAAGGCAAGACTTTCTCAAAAGAGTGTAGGGTTGTAGGGGTTGTAGGGCTCAAGGTGACGACGATTTCACTCACCATCCACGTTACATCGAGATCTCGCTTAACATTCATGGGTCAAAGATACACCTGGACAATAGATCACGATAAAACTGATAAATTACAAGTAAATATAAATTGGGCTCTACTCTCCAAATTTGAGTCGGCAAAGACTACTCTCCTTCTTTCGAGGGTTACTTGGCAGTTTCACAACTTGCAGGCACGGTGAACGACACACAAGAAAGAAACAGAAAATAGAGAAACCTTCAATGCAGTTACAAAATGTGTCCTTTCCGGATTGCCTGCTCCAGTCACAAAACTTTTTTCTCACTGTCACAAAACAATGAATCCTTACATAGTTCCAAACTTGCAATAACCTTCTAGATTGATTTAAGTTCGTAAAATTATATGACTAATAAACTCCATCTCCATCATGCAGCTTTTAGATGGAAAATAAATTTTCAGCCAAACGGAATAACAATAATGTTAAATGAAGATATAAATTCATTGAAAGCAACTCTTCGGACTCGTCCTCGCATCCGTGTTCAAAATGTGCGCGCACAATTTCTATTTACACTGCCCACAAAAATACATTTTGTATGAGTTGGCAAATGGGTTCCTTGGAAAAGTGTTAAAAGCGAGTTGAAAAATTTTCTACTAAGTTGTTTCATTTTTACGATCGTTTCACTTGTAAAAAGAGTGAGTGGCTTCATAAAGTTGTTTGATGGCGGCGGAAAAATGGTGAAACAACAGTAGGTCAACGAATAGAGCGGGCAGCAGCAGTCGCAGCAGTGTCCTGAGATCAATTTTTTACAAGGCTTTTAAGGTGCAGTTTGTATGCTATGCTTACGATCAACATGTAGCAAGCGCATAAAAAATGAGGATGTTCAACGTACTTTAGGGTTGAAAAAGACCTTAGGGACTGTTTCTTAGATCATAAATGCGGAAAGTGCATTGGCGCAACCATTGTTGTTACAAATGAGCTTGTCTGATTAAACAAATCATGGTCCTATTCTAAATAGCTGTAAGATGTTTGTCTTAGAGGAAGCATATACTACATCAGCCGTGCTAGCAGGTGGCGCTATTATATGTAATAACTTAGGTTACATGGTTATTATGCCACGGTTGGATATTTGTTACATCCTAGAAACTCGACTGAGTTCAGAAAGCTCACAGGGCGTATCTTAATTATTCTATTTGGCTGTGGTCCGCATCCTGTAATTAAAATATGAAATTTTGTTGGTTGTTTCTTGGTCAGACTAGGATAAACTAGAAAAATGATTTCTACACTTTCTTTTTTCCCGTCACAAGCTCGGCAGGAAGGGTCCGCTTGGCTTCCTATTCATGCGTTGACGCAAGTGATTGTCGCCCGTTGAAATCGCCGAAATTGTTCTTATGGATTAGGATTAGTTCAAACAGCCCAGGAAAGTCGAATCAAATTTTGTGTGGATATGTGTCCTTTCTTATCTCAACCTCTTACAACCATTTGCTACCTTGTTTGGCTTTTCCTATTAGAAGCGAATATCTCTTAACTATTTGTCATAAGCATGTCGTCTAAGAGGCACAATGTTCTTTGCCAAGTAAGAAAGAAAAAAGGAAGCTTTCGGTGGGTCCCATTCATTTCGATTAAATGCTAATTATACTTGAGCACCGCTTGTACTCCCATTATATTTATCCCGGGGTCAGTCGATGACAACCATTGTACCTAATATTTTATCACAATTAATCTTTCGTGTCAATAGCGACTATTATGCTAATGTTAACATTACGAGTCTCTTAACCACCACTGCATCCGAGTCTCCCACAAAAGATATTTTTTTTGTGTGTGTGTGTGTGTGCAAAGTATCTCCTTGATTAAAGTATTTCATATTGTCTACGGCTGTCGGCTATGGTAGCGACGAGGAATTGTGAGTAGTTGCCCCAGCCAGCGGTGGTGTTTGCCGTCTTTGAAATGGAGATGGAGACAATACGCAAGTTATGCTTGTTGTATTCTTGTCTTCCTTGCAATTTGCATAATGGACGTAAATTATGTCACTGGTAAGAAGCAATTGACATAAATTTCCAGGCTCCCGACCAAAAGGGGGACTATGCATGGATGTGCGATGTCGGAGGAGGCTTCGCCTTGCATGTCCGCCTATTGTTCGGTCTGGTTGCGTGTCATGAAAGTGCATTGGAAACGCCGAACAGATGGTTGTTCTGGAGTCCCGCACAGCGATATGTAAGGATTCTTGCCATCCTACCGCCTGCTCCTCTTTTCCGGAATGAACTCGTCTCGTAATCGTTTTCGTAAGAAAGTAATTAACCAATGGTGATCTTAAGATAAGGAGAGACCTAACGTCACAATAGTCGTCTGGCCGATCCGAGAATTTGATGAGCCAGGACGCAGCGAGACAGAAAGCTTGGCAGCCAATTTTAGATTCCTTTGAATCTGAAACATTGTAAGCGCTCAGATTAGCTTAGATTAGCATAAATTAATGAGATTGAGTTGTTGGCCGAAGGTTTCCAATTTAGAAGGCATCTCATTAATTTGGAAAGTTTCAAATTATATCCTGTTCCCCTAATCGCAAATCCAGTCCGAAAACTCAATTTGCTGAAACGGATTTATTGTGTGCATGGTTAAAATCTAAAAAAGTAGTTTGCTTGTGGTCCTTTCTGGAATTTCGGAAGCAACCCGTTTGTCCTTCAAGCCTTATATTAAACACATACATCCTTTGGATCAATTTTCTCGCCCTCTTGCAATTGTGTCTAATAAAAATGTCGTTAATATCAAGTAAATAAAGCCAACACATCATTGATTATTCCTTTCAGGTTTATTACATAAATACAATAATAATAGCATTTTGGGGGCTCGAAAAGCAACACCATCATCCAATTTTGTCCCAATTACCATATTTTGCTAACATATCATAGTTTATCTGAGAAGGGACGATTTTCGCTGCTGTTGCTGCTCCCGATATAAAAAACGGCATCGTGGCAGGCGCGGGGCGAAGTGCTTGGTTTTGGGGCGGCTCGGAAAAAGCGTGTTGGTTATTTGCCGTACATGTTCCCGTCACACAACTCAGCACATACTACGGCCAAGTGTGTCGAATGGCGTATTGTGAAAGTTGCCACATAGCAAATCTAATAAAATACAAGATGTAGGAAAAGCCATTTCGTTTGCCTCTGGCAGCAAAGCTTATTGCATTATTTGTCTTTATGATGCTATTGTAGCTGTAATATGTTTGTTACAGGAATAAATTGGAAACTAATCCTTGTGCTTTAATAATTTGCTTCCAGTGGAGTAGGTCGTCCTGGTCCGACTAGGGAAGGGAGTAGGCAATGTTGTTAATTTTCATAACAAGTACGGACTATGTGGAGCTGCTCAGAGTCCTCTAATTTTATTTGCCACTCCGAAACGCTGGAAGGAAGAATCACACTGCTCTAGAATACTAGTATTTAAATGACTGGCGTTAAAGTTTCCTAACTTCGCTTCCCTTACGAACCTACCTTTTTAGGCTAGGTAACAGGAGACTGATTACAAGATTTGTTATTCTGTGAAAATTCATTCAATGAAAACAAAACACTTCTTGCATTTCGATGACCTTTGAAATGGTACTTGCAGCTGACATCACGTCATGCAGAGGAAAATCCATTCTCAATGCGTCCTCAGTCTTAAAAATCGAAATTTATCGAAGTGTTTTTTGACAATCGTTTTTGCCCTGCGGCAATGGGCAGCAGCTTTAAGAAGTAGGTCAACGTGGCGTTACATGTCAAACCTAAGATCCCTAGTTTCGGGACTTTCCGACAGTTGAGCGGGAGTTCAACGTGGTAATACCATAGTGGTTGACGACACTTGATGACTACAGCATCCTTACTACATTTGTCCCCTGTGAATTTGTCTAGATCCCCTTTCCAGGGGGTCCTTTTTCAGGTCATCGTTTTACTTGATGTACTCCCGTTTGGCTGACGAGAAATATTTGTTTCCCGAGTCTCTGGTCTGGGAATGTGCTAGTTATTGAAACTCTTGGTTTCTTATGGTAAATTTCGTCCACATATCATCAAGTTCCCTCAGCCACGCTGATAGGTTGTCTTTGCCCTTCCCAACTACTTCGTGCATCCAATAATTGTTTAGTTTTTAGTGATGGCTGATCGTCATCGTGATAAGCTGTTCAAGTTGGTACACTAAAATTATTGTTCACAATAATTTGCTATCCTTGATTAGGTTAAGTATCAAGTCGAACCATTACTGTCGACTGTTATTAATTGGTAAATTTAGAAATTTCGGCTAGCCCCACTGGAGGAGAAAATGGTGAGCTTGTCGCTTCGAGGTACAAAATACATTTTAAATTC
The DNA here is from genome assembly GCA_954870665.1 of Stratiomys singularior. Lineage (NCBI taxonomy): Eukaryota > Metazoa > Arthropoda > Insecta > Diptera > Stratiomyidae > Stratiomys > Stratiomys singularior. The sequence continues at coordinate 823,344 of OX940881.1, read as the reverse complement.
ATGAAACATTTTCAGCTCGAAGCTAATTCTGATCTAACCTCAACTGATTTGACAACGCTGTGCTGAGTCATGTGCAGCTAGAAGATGAATATTTATAAGTCATTCAAGTGATTCGGCTTGGTTTCCTTTAATTAAAAAACATCGAGTTTCCGTGATGATACATATTAAGTTTGCTAGATTCAGCTCCATGTTAAATGGGAAATGACTTGGGAACTTTTATTTTCACTTTATATCGACGAGTACAAACAGAAAATTTAAAATTCACAAAGGAGCTCTTCAGGGAGCGAGTACTATAAAAAGTAAATTCCTTTGAGATGGATATACATCTAATATGTCCAGACGTATGTTCAAAACACCAGGAAAATACAAGATAGTCATGCGAAATCCCACCAGTTCCATCAGGTCATACATAAAAGGATTCAATAATACGTGAAACATAAAATAGCAATCCAGCCCGATGAAATGGAGCGAAGGAAGCCCTGATGGAAGGACAAACAAAAACTTCGGATCTACTATATGTGATCTGATGCAAGTAAGAGCTTGTGAAGACTGCATACGATGCATATAATATTTTACAAGTAACAGAAAGTCAAGTTATCCTTGGCACGGCATTTCACAATGAAATATTTTCCTATTTTCACATATTGGATCATACATTACTTATATATTTTATGTTCCTTTGTCAGATACGAAAGTGTGGAAGCAGTGTCGTTTTTTGTATTTTCGCTGGACATGTTACTCCTTCCGTGCAGACTTTGATGGTGGTGTTAGTTCTTGGTTTTTATGATCCGTGCATGGCATTCATGTCAGAAGGGTTCGAGATGTTGAGAAAAATGAAGGTAACAAGACACTGGAAAAAGCAGCTAGTGTTGCAGAGTGTAGAAATGAGCAATAAATTAAGGATATTGTCTGTATATTATTAACTTGCTAACTATTAACTTACAAGAGACAGAATCAGCTTCTTGGGTAGTTATATTAAAGTTATTTGCATTTGTAAAAAGGAATGGGATACATGAATGACTCGATTGAGGAGTGAGGTTCAGATAGTAGGCTCAGTGGCCCAAATGTTCAACCTTTAATATCCAGGCTTGCTATGGGATAATGGATTTCAAGGACAGCCGTAAAAGCACCTTCAGTCTTTTATCCTTTTAAATTACTAATTACGCAAGTAGCAGCAATATTCATAAACTGGTGCATACGGGCACACGAATCCCTTTGAACCTTCAGGAACATTGCTTTTGTCTGAAAATCTCAGATTTCCACATCTCAAGCTGGCAACCCGTAGAATAAGGAAAATCATATTATAGAAAATTACTTACAAAGCAGATCCTTGACAATATGTAACCAGGAATGACTTTGAAAAGCAACCACTAGAAAATACAACATTGATAACTTTGTGGTGCTTCTGTGCCACCTGAAGGCGTATTGTGGCGTATGCTCCAGGGAATGAATGTGTCACATATTTCAAATTTGGTTATCCGAGTACTATCCAATTATCCTATCAACCCAGTTATGATCAACTCAGCACCAATCTTGTCGATGATATTGATGATGACGATAACAACGACAACGACGACATGTCAACAATCTGGATTAAGGAGTTAAAGGATTGAAAGCTATGAAAACTTGTAATTTAATTGGGCTTTATGTACGATATTAAAGCTTCTTTTGATAAAGGTTACTGGTGTTATGGGCTCTGGATGTTAATAAAGTTGGACGAAGAATGTATCGTTGTACGAAAAAGCCTTATGGTCCTGCGGTATGAGGACACGCAACGCAGCAGCACAAAGATTTGCTGTTGATTCGACTAGCTTACGAGACTTCGATTTTTATAGATGACCAGGTATTCCTTTAATATCCTTGAACAGTTTATCGGCAATCTGTCATGTGTTTATTTGACTTGAACGCTAGAATTATCACTCAAATAATTTCGAACTATGCAGTCAATTGTTGTGCGAAATATGCTTCCTTGCGCTTAAAAGAACAATAATAAGAAAAAATTACGAATGAGTTCAATGGCGGAGACTGAAGACAAGACTGAAGTACGTACTGCTCTGCATACGAAGCTAGTTCCCAACTCGGAACAACAAGTCCAATTGAAAAACTCAAGTTTCGATAAAGTTAACGACATTTTTTGTCGCTGGAATTTCATGGACTTGTTTACGAATCGTCGTTGACGTCTGTATCATGGTAGTTGCACGCTGTGTCTCGAAACAAAACCCACTCCAGAATGTCCGTTTTGGTACAATTCATAGCAAACTTGCTTGAAGCTGAACTATAAGTGCCGAAACTTTTTCACTGTCTCACTCAACTTCTTGACTGCTTCATGCCGTGAAAATGTAGCCGGTGAAGAAATGGCGATTCCTTTTTATATTTGGAAAATTGAAAAACTTCCGAACGAACGCTCTTTTGTTTCAAAATAAACATAAAACCCTTAAGTTATCCGTGTAGGGTTACGGATAGAAGGACGATAGTAATGGGGATTGGTTGACAGTGGGAGAAATGCAGGTTAGAATGCTAGTATCGACAATGCCACATTCTGATACCAAGCGCATTTTCGTTGTGTGACGAAAATGCGTGGACTGGATATCCTGAGAACAAAGGACGATTCCAAATACTTTCTCCATATGCTCCAGTAAGACTTATCTCTTTGATATTAAAAGAGTATGAAAATAACATTCGATACCTGTGTCATCCCTTGGTTTTTCCTTGAAAGCTACTATTGCTATTGCATCCTGTAAGTACCTTAAGTGATCGATGACCTGCATGTACGGTCAGCCATCTCGCATTGTTCAATGAAGCAGGACATTATAGAGCAGTTTCGTCGTCCAACGTTAACTGTAAAGAATGGGAGTTTGTTTTTGGGTGTAGAAGTCCTCGTAATTTAAATAAACCCAAAAATACGGTCTTTTATAGAAGTAATAAAAGTTGCAGGACGAATGCATTTCGTGAAAATGGTTGGTTCCGGGGCTTCCGTGAAACTTAGTAACTTTTGCGATTTGAGGAAATAGTGCGATGGGGTTTAACGTATGGTTGCTAAATGTTGATGTCGATAAATATTCAATAAAAGTTGCATCGAAAAAGGATCTTAAATGTTTTAGGCAAATAGCATGCCTACCTGATTTACATTTTTCTCGATAGAAACATGGGCTCGCAGTTATTTAATCTTATATCACAAAACTTATTCTATGGGACAGTTTTTAACTTCAACTGAAATAGATTTGAGGATCTCTCAAGTAACAAACAAGCATACATGCAAAGAGTGCTTTCGAAAGTGCTCACGAGAAGAAGAAAAGGCTATAAATATTCTCATGAGTGAAATTTATTGGAGCATGCTCCCCGGTATCATGTCCTTGCTTGTTTCTGCAATTGATTCGGTGAGGAATGTAAATGGAAAAAATACAACAAGATTTATTTCGATCATGTCGCGTGAATTCGTTGAGTTTACCGAAATGAATACACTATCGAGGCATAATATAATGCACGTTTGAAGGATTATGATAAATGGGGTTCTATCATTTGATAAGAAAAGTTCGATTGATTTCGCTTTCTCAACAAAGTGAAAAAAACTCGGATCTGTTTTTACCGCCCAGCCGGTTCCGCGCTCAAAATAAATCCCAGTTTCTTGGCGCTGAAGGATAACGAGAGTTGGTGGCCATTGAGTCGACGAAGGCAAAAGTCAGAAATTTCCGTTTTCGCTGCTTTGATGCTCTGGCAACAACTTGTAGCCCCCAAACATGCTTCCTGCATGGCGTATTTTTTTGTTTTGCTGATCTTTAATGGGATTATACAAGAACAATAACGTAGATACTCACGGATAAATGCAAAAAAACCTTAGGATTCTACTTACTGTTTCCTTTAATTGGGTCCTGTTGATTTGGACCGAATTGATTTTTTCATTCGCCACCAACGGAGCATTGTTGAGTGCTTCGATAGGGAATCCTTTCTTTATTTATCGTATATTTTTTTTATATTTTTCGGATTTATGTATTGAAGCCGAACTTTCATAATGTTCGAATGATTTTTTATTTGCAAATTTGATCAACTCCTTTTTATACTTTGTATAATTTGATAAATTACAATGCCAGCATGTTTACGCGTTTTCCATTGGTCGTTTTGATTTAGGTTTTTTGGATTCGTTATCATCAGCTGCCATTTTTGTTTCCTGCTCTCAGCTCGCTCGGAATTCTTGAATGCAATCAATCAAAAGATGCTATTGCAGGCCACAAACTATGGCATTCGTCTATGCTTCACAAAAATTGTGATAATGATTATTTATTGCCTTGTCATTATTCACTAATTAGAGTACTTTACGACAATCTTGAGTATGCGAAGAATGGGGTCAAGCAAGCGTTGTCAATTCATTTATCTTGCATATGTGGCAAAATGTATGCATGGGATGCAAGTGCGATTTTCTGCCTGTGCTGCGGTCGGCGTCGAAGAGCATGTATGGAGTGCATCTGGTGGCATTAACTCAATTCTAATCCTTGCGGAGTTGCAATAAATCATTTGCCAACTTCATTAAATTGTGACTGGAAGTGGACGCGTTTCCGTCAATGGCAACGGATGGCGGCCAGGAATCTTCAGAGTCCAGAATGGTCTCTAGCCGGGTGACTGGGCGACTCCATCGGGCGGAATGTCTCGCAAAAGAGTCCAGTGCATCCGTGACTAGGCTGCAAGTCAATTATTTAATGAAAGCTTGCTCCAATTGTAGATCGCAACGACAACGGCAATGAAAAATGACAGAATGCAATCAATGCAAATAAAATGGAATAAACTGCAATCGAAATGCAACAATTGGAAAACGTGAGCTCCCAATATGCAAATACAATTACGGGCGCGGGTTCGAGCCAAAGACTCCGAGTCGAACTCGGAGCCTTTCCAGTCTTTTCAGTTTCCTAAGTCTTAGTCATTTGAGTCTGAGTCTGGGATGTCAACAGGCTTAAGGTCTCCCAAGAAAATCGATTCGATGTTTGATCTGAGCGCTTCGCCGAGTTAAATCCTCGTTAATTACAATTTGATTTAATGAACGGCGGGATCTGGATCTCGGATTGGTTTGATCTAATTGTGGAGTTTTGATATCTACTTTGCAAGGTTTGAGATCTTCCGAGAACATGGATGTCTCGAAATTGAAATACCATCGGAGCGGGTAAGTCTGTCTCAAGAAGGAAATGCAACGATCCGTCCAATACGTTAATAGATCGAAAACGACCATTTTAGAATCCTTCGTGGCTAAGCATAGTTGTTGGATCAAGATGAGTTGTATTAGTTGGAGCTCTTGCATACTATTGTATTCGGACGAACGGTATTACCAAATACGGCGTTTCAGGGAAGATGTGTTCCATTCGGACGACCCAGAAAGATTTAGGAGAAAGCTTGAACACATTAGGCGAAGAACTCCTTTGAGTCTTGTTCAGAAATGAACAACTTTTGTTGATCTAGTGATCTTTTATGATGATGTTTTGCTTGCGTGAACATCAAGCATACAAGTACGCAGCCTAATATTATTGGTAACCCACCTCTACCACTTGGCCTAACAAAAGGTTCCCTTGCCACTCTTGTAGAACCACTCGAAACTGGCATGCAGTCGCTGGTAGTTTCATTGCATCCTCGCGCTTTTCACATTGGCCGGCTTGCTTTGCAATGGGGCCGGCAAGTCCCAAAAGATGTCTGGCGAGAACCACCGAGTCACAAAAACGTCACGAGCTAACCTTCCTAATTAGATTGTTACAATGAAGCACTTGTGGCATTCTAAGTCAGCCTCGAGATCGCTCGCGCTATCCATCAAGATCCCAAGTCCTCCATTATCAGCACTCAGCTTGTTTGAGAGCGGCTGGTGTGCTGATGTGAAATGCCTGGACTGCTTCCCGCTAGATATCAGGCAATTTCTGTGGACGGGGCATTCTTGGCTGAATAGCACCTTTCATTAAAGTGGATAAAAGGAAATCGTGATATGATATTGCACAATTAATGTAATGGACCGTAAGCGGTTGAGTGACCACTTAGTTACCACATGAAGGCAAGTTTACGTACTTTGTGGAATCCAGCATGGTGAGACAACGACATTGGTTGGTGAAGGGAAGTGGGTGTTAATGTTGGAAGTATATTTTGTGAATAAGGACGCTGAGTATGCTTAATTCAGATGTGGAATTACTCGTGTGGAGTAATATTTGATTTCCGCTTTAAATGAATGATTATTCGAGTTCTTATGGGCAAAAGTCTGCGACGATTATCGGGCACTGAAGAACATTTCCTCTGGCACTACCTAATAACTCGGCTTTTTTCTCATATGTCACGAACTACTTGACGGTATTCCCAGACATTACCGACACCAGATAAATATGTATAGATGCAAACACATGGTTTACGAATAGGAAAAGGCTTATTTCTACTTTTATACTATTTTTTGATCCAATAACGCGTAGAAATGATTAGAATCTATCATCGTGATGTTTAGTATTCCACCAAATGAAAATAGAAAACATTTCTCAGGAAAATGCGAACTGTTCTGAATTCACTTCTCAGAACTGAATGTATCCTGGCATCCAATATTCGTTCCATTCGTGACATCCGATCTTCAATGGTCACAATTGTCATTGTACAAATCCAAGGCAGCAAACATTCGCCACTTCTGCATGAAAGAATATACATTGAGTAGTATTACAGAATCAAATTTCCACTTTACGAGCTCTTTTCCTGCATTTTTAGCATTAACATAAACCGCATCAATTTCCCTTCATCACTCTTTCAAACGGTTCAGCCTAAAATAAAAGCCAAGCATATTGCTAAGCTCCCGTGCTATCCCAATTATTATGATAAGCAACAAAATGAACATGTCAGACTGCATATTATGCGAGTCCTTAACTCTACCATCTTAAAGCGAATTTAAAGAATCGCCGAGCAAAAGCGAGTCGAGGCGGAAAGCGGAACGTAAAAATGCGCAACAATTTCATCAATTTAATCCCTTAATAAAAATAAATTCAAATAATGCCTTGCAGGCTTTCTTGTTCCTGTTTCTTGAGGATTTCACATTAAGGGTCGGAAGGAATACTGGTTTGGTGATGCGGCGAAAGTATGGTATCCGCTGTTGTACGCCTTTTCCTTTCGTCTCATATCAAATGTCTATGACTTTCATCATTTGGCCCATGTGAAAAATATGTAGACGAGGACAATATTGCCAGAATGGATGAGTTCGAAGGACTTTCGAATCATTTTTCGAGTGCTTTACAAGGGGTAAGATTTTCATCATTTTGCTTAGGAACGTCAATTTGCGGTTGCCCATTGATGGATGAACTCTTTGCTACCAATGTAGCGACTGGCGAGGTCGTTTGATTTTCATATTTAAGTTAGCCTTGAGTTAACGAGCCGTCGACCTGTTGGCAACACTTCCACAAAGCTCTATGAAATACAAACAACTCTGCAATGGGGACTATTCAGGCCACAGCCGCCGGCAACTTTATAGCAGCAATGTCAGGATTAGTCGAAACAGCCACATAAACAGTCAACACGCTCTCATTTGTATCCTTCGGAACATATTAGTGGAGGAAACAAGAGCTGAGCAGATAATCATTGTTACTGGGCGGGTCTTGTATTCCGAATAAATCCTTCGCGCTGACAATGAAGGAAAACCATATTTCGCTCCGGGAAATGAGCTTTTATCAAATTTATCCTCACTTCATTATTTTGCGTTTCGTTAAGTTTGCAGTACGAAATTGTGGGGAAGCGGGCGCTTCTCGGAAAGTGAAGATGTTTGCACCAAACACATCCTTGTTGTCATTAAGGAGCGATAAACATATGAAAAATATAATTGGAATCGCTGGCAACAGCTCCATAAAACTCTTTATGTTAGTGATTTTTCATTGGTCGTCGTTTCATTCGATATCTGCCATCATCAATCCCCAAAAGGATTAAAAATGATTGAGACTATTTGAAAATATTGCTGGTAAGTATTTATATAATATTTATTATTTCCAGCATTCAATATGGCTTCGATACTCCAACCATAAATACATGACCATAAAATGATACTTCCGCAAATCCCGCATCCTCCGACAATTCTCGCGTTTATTCTTGACTATTCCTATTTTAGAATTCCAAACAGATTTCGGTTGATTGTTGGGTATAAATTACATTATGCTTAGACCCAAGGATGTTGTGGACATGAACGGTATAGTGGCAAATGAAGGACTCTATTGCGGTGGCCACGGCATCATGGCGAGAAAATTTAACTATAAGAATGAAAATAAGGGTGCAACACTCCACGAGCCAACAAACCGTGACGATGGCGCTAGCATAAAAGGCTTCAAGGCAAAAGAGTTCGTTTTTGTTGCCACATTTTAATACGACGTCCATGTGAAATGAGTCAAAGTCCTTCAAGACTTCACGATGCATTAATATTCTGTGCATTTCTGTGAGAATTATTCAATAAGGGATTTATTCACACTGGAACGAATTCAATATCTAGCTATGGAGTGACTCATATCCTTTTTGCGATTGTGATGGATGTTTCAAAGGGTGAAAGTTTTATGATATGTGAGGGAGAGCAGTTTTGCTTCTAGTAATGAATTATGCATTAATTGCTCCGGTTGTTTTGCTGACATTGAGCCTGAGAATATTTTACTTCGGACCGACTTTACTTCAGCTGTAGAAATGTTTAATATGAAAGCTTAAGGTTCGCTTAAAATAAAAAATAAAGAAACAAAACACTTATAAAGAGGGAATCGCTTCATTTTCGATTCCTATCTGTTGAAAAGTTAATGCCTACCGAAAAGGGATTAATACTTATTTACTGTTGGCTTAGTTTGAAATCTTCTAAGCTTCTTATAACTGAACAAGTCGTCTCTTGTTGCCTGGCGAATACATCTTTTATTATGTCCTTTCGAATGAGTGTAGGATCTCGAAAACGAGTAATAAGGTCAAAGTAATCAAACACTTTCTCGGGAAAAAATGCATTTAATAAATATTTGAGGAGTGGTTTTGATCATAATCCAACTCAGCAAGAACATGCAAAAGCTAAGGATTTTTGAAATAGAGCAATGAGCGCTTTAAATTCCAAGAATAAGTTATTTATGGAGTACTAATGAGTAATGAGATTACTAATGAGCAAAAAGGCTCGGTCTCAGCCTATTTTAAGCTTTTCGTTTGAGCGTAATTCCACTCTTGATATGAAAAGCTAGAGGTCAGTTTTAAAATGAAGAATCCTATGACTAAGTTGCTCCTAATTCTAATAACTTCAGCAGGAGGAGTACTTGCCTCTAATTCTCAGAGGCATTTTGGTATTGCAACTTTGTTGCCTTCACGAAAGAATTTTCCCTTTTTTGGTGGCACATTGTTGCTTGATGGTAAGCTTACGAGAGTTTGGTTGCCGATAAAGTAGTCTCTCTTCTAAAGCCGGACCTTCTATTAGTCACGTTCGCTTCTAAGTTGATGGATTTTTAGGGCGCATCCCGACACTGAGGTCGATGGGGGCTGCTCTTACCATTGCCAGTATGGCTTGCCTGTTAAACCATTCGATGAACGCATGAATCCACTGTGGTTCTTCTTTCTGCACTGTCCACCGCTTTCAATGCATCTCTTGCGAGCGTACCCTCATTAAGAAGTGCTGACTCCACTGTGCTCATCAGCAATTAATAGGAAAAAATTTCCCAAAATTTCCCTAATGGTTTCGGTAGTTCGCGATAAACGGTATTTTCCCGACGTGAAGGTGAAACCCTAAGCCGACAGATTATGTAGCTTTCATCCTTTGTCAGAAGGGAGATAATTATCCTTCAAATCGCAAGTTATATATTTTGATATTTGCAAATGATTTTGCAGTGTTTCCAGGATATCCGTCAACCCTGTGCATCAGAATGCATTTCATACGTCAAGAGTCACCACCATTACGACCCCGTTAACCGTTTTGTCCTCCCGAACGCTGGACGGCACTCACCAACACTTCGTGGCGCGTAGAGAATCGTTCGTATCAATATGTACCGTGTCTGCAAGTCCCTCTGTTAAAACTTGCGAGCGTTTCCCCGGCCGCATGATGGACCGGGACTCGTGAAAAGCATACTCTCGCAAAAAAACTGGGTGGTATGCCAACCGAGAACCAGAATTGGCTTTCGACTTGCTTGTCATCATGAACGTCAAGACCCCCCACCACCCTGGGAAAGCCATCCTGCATCTGTCAGTATTATGTGGTAAAACAACCCACCTTAGATGCATGGATTTATTGACATCAGTGATAAAATATTTAAAGGTGCATATCGACTCAACACATCCTTCCTTTTCACCGTCCTTTCGTTTTTTCCGCGACCGTTGATGCGGGAATATTTAAAAAGTTTTCTTCTGATCTAATTACAACTGAACTTAACATTTTAAAAGTTAATGAAATACGAGTCTGGTAGGAGCCCATAAATCTGCACATGAAGCGGAAAACATTTTGCGACACTCGCGGCAAACGATCACATATAAACCATTTCGCTATTGTCCTGCAGTCATTGCCGCCGCTTGAATAATCGGTTGCTATAATTAGATTAAATTTATGTCTAATCAAATTGCATGCCAATAAAGATTCAACCAGCAACGCTTGCGTCTTTCCAGCCTGTAGTTCTAGGCAAACTTTTGCAATGGGGTGGCTTTCCAATCGACGAACGAACGGTTACGTCAATTATCGATCCAAATAAGCGAGTAAATCATATCATAAGTAGGAAGCAGACACCTCGCGAGCAGCTTTGCATTATTAGCCGTAGAATAGGATAATCCAAAAGCGAGCTCGCGCGGGTAAAAGCCTTCAATTGAAGCGCGACGGTGTTGAATCGGAACCATAAATAATAGTGAACGGGAACAGGGAAGTAAAATCATGTCTTAAATCAACGCGAGCGCTTCACACACCCAGAGGAGGAAGATAACCGGAGCCATTGCAGAAAAGTTTGGTGAGGAAGTTCTTGTTGAAGTGCTGATGAGCCAAAGGAGTGTGTGCATGCGCAGGAGGTATCGGATGATCGATATTGATTCCTTGACATTAGAAGAAAGAGAATAAGGGCGGGTTCATTTCCCAGGGTTGAACGTTCCACTATTATGTTACTTGAACTTGACTCATTGCATATGGTAGCAATTTTTCCAGATGGCGTCAGAACTGATCTATGAAGAGAATCGAAGCTACTGGAGCTCTCCAGTGAACTCTTCAAACTCCATTTGAATCAGCCCTCCCATACTTAACAGAAATCTCGAAGCGTGAACGATAAATTGGAAATAAATCAAAACGTCACGTTAAGAATTACCGCAAGCCACAAATCCTACAGGACGACTGTTGCCAGATCAACGATAGCTTGTCATTACCTTATTATAGAGCCCATAGATTAGACAGGAGTCATCTCGATGCACTCAGGCCAAGCGAAGACTCTTGATTCAGACCTGGATTGGAGACTCAATGCTCGCGATTTAAAGGTGATTATCCGCGGATAAATCGCTTCTAATCAGTTCGCGCCATGTCCGATTGTATTCCTGGTTCCGCTCGAATTTATCACGGCAGCGATGAATGCCCATTGATTGCTTAGTAGTGGTTTTATTAAGCTCAGAAATAACAGTTACAATCTCAATTCGATTCATGGTCGATTTACATAAGTTAGAACCATCGCCACCATCGGCGAAAGACCAAACGGACAACATACAAAGTCCCATTGTTTTTCGCTGAGGAATGGTTCAGAGAACACATGTAAGGCATTATTTTCTAAATCTCTCGAGAAGTGCAAGAATGCCATATTGGGAAAAAGAGGTCATATCGGAAGATTTTATTTGTTGTGTCCTGGATGTGATTTACTGTACCCGGAAATCTAATCGCAAGAAAGAAAATGTTTTTGAACAAAATATCGCAAGATTTTCAATTTATTGATCTGGTCATTCGAACGTTAGTTCCTCTTCCCTCAAATAAGTTGACCCGTGTTTTTTATTCCTGTAAATTATTGATCTTCATCTCCGGGAGTGTTTGACATCCGACACTGCAAATTAACCGCGGTTTTGCAGCCACCTTTCGAATGTGGCCCCACATAACACAATTTACCCCTAGCATTATTAATTGGTAAGAATATATATCTGGAAGGATATTTCCTCCCAGATATATATTCTTACCAATTGGCGATAAGGCGATAAGGCGATAAGGCGATAAGGCGATAAGGCTCCTAAGCCTTAAGGAGGCAATGTAGAGCAGGAGAATTGCGGAGTGCTACGTCAGTTTGTAAAAGCTTCCTTCATTTGTTGGCCAATATTGTGCGAAATTTCAGAAACTTCGATCATGTTATGCCTACCTACGTGTTATGCCTAGCCAATAATTTGTAATCAATGGGAAATACGCAATCTGCATGAACACTGGCTCCGAGCAAATACTTGCTCCAAATCTCCGCTTCTACAATGCATCATTACATATGCTCATTCTTGTTATTTGTCGTGGTATTAACATGCACTATTTCAAGATGCATTAATTCCAAAGTCAGTGTCAGCATTTTGCCTCCGCGGCGGACAAAACCACTATCATGGATTTGAATGTGCTCACCGAACAACCCCCGCATAGAAGGCGTTTGCCGTGTACACAGGATACGTTCAGACGGACTAGAGTTCTCCCGAATTTCGCTATATATGGGGGAGTACCGTGATGAGGGGCAATTAATCTCTTTCGCCGGTTTTGTTGTATTTATTGCGGTACATTTGCAAGCATTACTAGAACATAAATCACATTCTCATTCAAGAGTTTCATGAGAAGGAATTGAAATGGATGGTTAAATACTTAATATTTGTGTATTCTATATGGCTCCGTGCATCCCGGGAAGGGTTAGTGTATCATATTGGACGTGTCAGGAAGAAGAAAAAATAGTCTCCCGCCGGCGAGAACAAAGAAAAGTAACAGACAAAACTGTTTGACATGATAAATAATCCTTATGTGTTTATCTTTGAGGAATTTCCAAGGATTGGATAACTTTTGGCCGCTTGAACTCGTCAATTTATGCACAAAGATGGGCTCAAAACTGACTTCGTATGTGATAATGCCAAATTTTTTCAGACAAAAACGATTCGAAATGCATTTTTACATGTAGAAATACTTTTCGGATATGGATGTAAAGACTATCTATGCCCTGGACTACGAAGCAACTGGCCTACTGATTGATGAATTTCGGGCAAGCTCTCATTTTCAACTCCGCCTTCAGGTTGTAATAATCCCCTTTCCAACTTCGGTCTTTCTCCAATTAAGCTTTTCAGACGCAACACTCCTACATTTCCGATGGGTTGGCTACAATGTCTATTCTTTCACCGAGTTTAAAAGGAAGTTTCTCAGATTTCCTTCTGTTCACTGCAGAATGTGTAATCTTGAAGATCACAACTAACTGATCTTGCGTAGGAAAGACTGATAACACGCCATACTTATCCATAAATTTGACTGATCGACGGACTAAGTTTTTTTTTTTGAGCAACGTGTCCTCACTTCGGTACACACACCCAGCATTGTTACCAGTTAGCAAATGCTCACCGTCTTTCATCTCCAACGGCTACATCCTTATCGCCTACGTATCTTTGCGGATCGATTATTTAACGCTCTTTGGTTAGGAGGCCGCTAGGTATGAACACCGTTGGCCCAGATATTGTCTGATATGATGATGTAATCAGCAGTGGTCCCCGGCTCGGCACCGGTGCCAGCCATTTTGGATGCAGCTTTTTGTAGAGACTTCCCTCATGTCTCTGCTTCGTACAGATGGTGGATCTCGGTACTGACCGTATCTCCTCTAAAGATTCGGCTCATTGTGACATTTTAGTTTTATCCAGAGCCGGGTTGAATGCATGAGTGATTATCTAGCTCCCTACTCATCGCATTTAGACTGTGCTTGATCGACTAGTCCTTTAGCACCCGGCTCCGCAATCAGGCGTGACTCCTCCGCCAGTGTGAATCTCAGTTTCTCGTTATAGAAGGTATTCCATGGTCCGGACCGAAGATGGAGTCCTGAAAGACCCCTTGTGTAACTAGCATTTTGCGCTGATTTCTCTTAGTTTTTTAAATGAAACTGTCTCCGAATAAAAGTATCACAAAAAGACAAGAAAATATTGAAGAAACTGTCGTAGTTCAATTTATTAATATGTTTAAGTAAGAAGCATACATTTACGAGATGTTGAAGCTTCTTAAAATGTCACGAGTCTCCATTTGTTAACAATTGGGAGAAAGCATGGGAGTGGCAAATATACTCAAAATTTCGCTCTATGAGGTTTAGTACGGTAGATTTTCCTCTAAAAAATCAGCACGAAATTGTTTTCAAATAATCGATTTGAATTTATGCGATCATATATAAGAAGACATTTACTTTTGAAGTTTGAAGCCTTGTTATATGTTTCTTCTAAGAAGAGTTCATTTGCAAGGGTTACCCAAGACAATTCAAATTGTATTTACTTTAAGCACACATTGAATGGGCTTCCACGCACGTTCTCATTGTATGACATCCTTTCAACAAATTCACGAATCTGATGATTTTCCATCCCACTACAAGCACTAATCCCTATCGTGATGGCAAACAATGAGTTTGGAAAACAATGAGCCGAAAAATCGTGTACGGTAGTTATTTGTTCTTAAGACATGTTCAACATGTTGCACCCCTCCAGCCAGTTCCATATAAATTTCAAAATAAAAGAAACTTTTATTTGTATTTCACAAGGATTTCAACTTATCTCACATGATGTTACTCGGATCCGAGCCAATGTCAGAAATGATAGGCTCTTGTGAAGGTTTGGTATTTTTTTAACGGAATAAAAGGAATAGAAAATCGATTTTCTTATATATTAATACCAGAAAAAAATCACAACCGACAGGCAAAAGGAGAAAAATCAAGGGAGCAAAAGCGAAAACAGTGAATGGTTGGACTTTATTTCCTACGGAAGCAAAAATGTTGCACAGAAGAATAAAAAAAAAACACCAGCACCGAAAAAATCAATTAAATTAAAATGAAAAGCTTCGGGCAAGATCTGGTAAGGCGAAGGCATTCATCGAAAATGTTTCTCTTTCTTTACATTCGTCATATTGTAGATGTTCCGCTTTGTTCTGTTTCATTTTGGGTTCGGCTGCCAAAGATACACACACTCTTCATTTCCTGGTGCTAGCAGAATGGGTTCGAGGGGTTGTTAGGCAAGAAGGAAAATTCGAAAAGTCAAAGCGACTCTTGTTTTCTTTTTATTCTTCTTCCATTAAATTTAATTACAGATAAGACGATGCTTTTTAAAAGAATGTGATTTATTTTTTTCTGCCGTCATTCTTTGACGGAATTTCTCTAAATTAGGTTGAGATATGAAAGGCATTAAGACGATGGTTATTATTGGTTTTTGTTCCAGCTGACATGAGTTGTCTTTCCGATGGAAAGGAAAGGGGTGCTTGTGTTTGGGAAATGCGAATACAGCACAAAATACAGAGGTCGTTATTTTCATAGGCACAAATAACTTTAAACACGAGTTGTCATTGCCAGGATGATGAGTTTGCCAGAAAATTTTGCGGAGCATGTCAATTCTTGGTATTTTTTGAGAATGACATCGAGCTATCGATCTAGTCGATAGCTATGGATATGTGGCAAAGATACAGAACGAATATACCTGACACTAACGGGATAAGACAATTTTTGCTGTTGTTGTCTCGGATTCCAGCTCTTTTGATGATTCCTTACAGTAATTAATTCGGTCATATATCCTTGGACGATGGTTATAATGAGTACCGTTCATTCGTGAAAAGTGTTGGAGCTACGGGGTCTTGTGATCCATATTTTTGGCAACGGAGATCCTACAATAGCATTTTTCCGCCTTTGAGAAGAATCCATCGCGTCCTTTGAATCACGGCGTTTGCTCCATCCGTTTTTCTATTTTCGTGCCATTTCACCCACACCAGTCAGTTTTGCGTTAAGTGCAGATCTGCAGATCATCCCTTCATGGCATTATAGTGTGTGCTCCAGTTTTGTGCGTACACGTTTTGTTCACAGTTCCAAAATGTTTATTTATGTATGAGTGCAATTGAAATTTTGATGAATGGTTGGTTTGGATTAATTTATTAAGGCACATCAATGTATTTTGCCTACTTTGCAGGCTTTTCAGCTAATGAGCCAACTTATTTGGCCTTAAACTTATATTACAGGATACCACATTTTCTCAGCGATGAAACTTGAAAAATCATATTTATGTTATTCCGATCCACACACACAAATCCATTGACAGCGACGAAACGTACAGAAATTCAAAAGTTTCAAAATAATAAATATGAAGCTCGCAAAATGTTCATGTCTCAATCCAATATGTTTCGCTCGTTTGATGGATTCGCCAAGCTTACATTCATTTTCCCAACTGCATATCTAATAATACACAACTTTCTATGGAAATCTCATCCCGAATGTAGCACGTTATATCCATCATAGTCTGAATAATTCAATATCCCATATGTTCCGACAACATAGGAACTATTCAAAATTCAAAATCATGTCGTTCTCAGCCCAAACATGCATTCTATGTACTTGCTACAACAAACAGTAAAATAATATTTTCTTCGTTTA
This sequence comes from Stratiomys singularior, assembly GCA_954870665.1. Taxonomy (NCBI): domain Eukaryota; kingdom Metazoa; phylum Arthropoda; class Insecta; order Diptera; family Stratiomyidae; genus Stratiomys; species Stratiomys singularior. The sequence continues at coordinate 806,806 of OX940881.1, read as the reverse complement.
TCACATTCTAAAAGTCATGAAAAATTCACACCTTTCTCCTGCGGCAAACATACAAAAGCATGCAACAACTGAACATGAACGCTGCAAGTTCCATACTTGCTACCCTCCAATGTACACTTGCAAAGAAGATCTGCATGCACAATCACGGCTAGAATATTATTGTTGGGCGGAAAAGAAGAAAGTCTTGAGAAATTGGCACTCCTTAAGACGCGGTTTGAATAGGAAAATCGTCCGCAAAAGTGCACAAAGTGATGATGCAATGAATTTGCACGTATTATGTTGCAGTCTATGTTTGCACGCGTTTACGTATTAAACATCCGTGGCAATGTTGCACAAGGCCAAAGTAAGTTGGCGGATAATCAGTGATTGTGCAGATCATGCATGTGGAGCTAGAAGCACGCACTAGTGTCGGCGTCGCCTTCGACGAAAAGGGAACAGACTTACTCCTTACCATAAACAAGAAGCCAGCGAAACTTTCCTGGCAGACTTAGTAAAAAAAAAGCCAAAAAACAGCACTAAATTGTTCCTGTAACAAAAGTAGACGCAAAATTTATGATTTTTGATTTTACTCATGATCCTGGCATTTGTTATTAGTATCCTAAACCCAAGCCTGCGCACCCATTGCTCTCAAAGTCAATCTTTCGCGCAACTAATAACGTTGGCTCGACGAAATGCAAATTTGAATGATTTGTGTGTGAAGCGAAATCCTTGCAGGTTTCGACGATGGCAACAATCTAAACATTTTGCTGCATACTGTCGGCATGCATTGAAACTATCTTTCGTCGCATGCTTGCCTGACCAGAATGCAGTTACAAAGTTAGTGGCGTTCAATTCCATTTTCTACGTGCTCCGTTGCTTCTCAACATGATCAGAACAGGTTGTCGTTGTCACTATTGTCATTCCTCAAACGGAGCCACAACTCGATGAAAAACTGGACGACCGATCAGCGATCTAGCCAACGCTTCTGCATACTTGCACAGCACAATCCAATTCCAGCGAACTAGCCAGCACTATCCACAATCTATCTAACTGCCAACTCGAACTCCGGGATGGACTATCGTGGATGCATCTAACACAAGGTACTAAATTATGGGTTTCCACAGTGCACATATAAACTCTATTCGACCGTTTCGAATGTGCGCACAATCTAATGTAACTTAACTCGTAGCATAGGATGAGAATCTTAAGGATCATTCCATGCTGAGATGGTCCGTTTCTTCGCAATATTCTGGGTGGACTCTGTTGGTACTGAAATGACCGAAAATTTCATTTCATTGCCGCGAGAGTTGGGAAAGCCGAAGCCGAAGCGATCCGTTCCGCATCCATTCAAAGATTTGATGAAACGTCGTTGGTCGTAAGCGAACTGTTCCAGGAAGTGAGGGTCAAAATCAAGATCATAAGATTTTTGACCATCAAACTGAATTTCTCAATGAAAATCAGAATACTGAATTCATCGATGTCCCAGCAGGAATGGAGACTACGTATTGAACGGACCAACGGGCTGAATATCGCATACCGCCAAAAAGCGCCCACGTACGACGGGAAACGACGAAAATCGTTCCGAATTCGTTTCGATAAAATCGAAAAGTCGATCATTCGTCCTTCGATAGAATTCTGAAGGGAAGCGATCTTATTAAATTTCCTTTCTTCCTTAAGACAATTCTAAAACAAGTCGTTTCTGCGCGATGTACATGGTTGCAATCAATGACATTAAAGGGTCTTTGGAAGCTCAAAGATAGCCAGCAGCAGATGAGATTCCACAGGGCAGGTTGCTTTGTAAAAGAACTGGAAACTACCTTTAGACCGATTGAGTTCCACAGGGGTCGCATGCAATACTCCGCAAACTACGCACTTCGAACTTCCTCCTCCTTCAAGGAAGGGTAAATATGGAGCGGAAGAATAGATGAATCGGTCGATTATATCCATGAAGTTTGTTGAATGTGTAGTCTTCGATCATTTTTTCATCTGGAAACTATTCGTGCTGCTTTCGTTGCCGCTCATTATGACATATTTTGTCAGCTGAACAACTGTAAACGTGCCCTTAGGTCATTTCCCAACAGTTCTTTCATGAGGGCAAAGCTTTGTTGGGATCAGCAGTTATGGACACTCTGAAGAACTTGAAACACCATATTCGTAAATATACGCTCATGTTCATATACGTACAAACAACCGCTACACTGAGAATGGCTAGAACTGATGGAAATGCGGAAATGTCTTGCGCGAAATTATTTATCAGTTCAAATTTTTCGCTAGAGTACCCCGTCAGCATTCGCGTCAGCCCCGACTCCATATCACTTACACGCGGATACCCATACGCCGGCTCGAACTGGTGCAGCGAAAGCAAGTTGCATTGCATGCACTCCACTCACTCACCTGCTCGCAATGGTGCGGTGCATGCCAAGGTAGCCAACTCCAGCTCGCTCCACTGTGTTGCACTGCTGCTATCTGCTCCATTTCGCGCTGGTCCGCATGTATGTCTATTTTTTCACTAATCTGGAATAATGTATTTGCATGTAAAGTGCCACAGATAAAATTAACCAGATTAGAGCAAAACTGAATTCGAAAAGGCCAACATATTTCCTGAGTGACGCGCATTCGATAAATGTGTCATGATGAAATGTTACTTGGTGTGTTGTGTTGCTGCACTCGGTCCTGAATGCTGCACTATTGCAGCACATTGCCCTGCAACATATGCATGCATTATTTATTTTTGAATTTATCTACGAATGTTACACTCACTCGTTTTATTGTGAGTTTTTGCAACTTTCATGGACTTGTAGGGCATGCTATGACAAAGTGGTGGACAAGCGCGAGACAATAATGTGAAGTCCTGTCATGGGATGAAGAATGTTTTTTCGAGTTCACTAGGCATTCGGAAATACAAGCAAATACATGGAAGGTGAACGAAATTTTACCATATACAGGATATTAAAGGACCCTTTTGTTTTAAAGTTATACTTAAAGCTTTGGGGTTCGGACGTGCGGCGATAGACATTACAATCTGCGTCTATTTGTGACCAACAAGAAGGAAGCCGTTGCACAGTTACTAGCCTGGAACTGTTTTTCATGTTACTTCAAAATCCGTGCTTGCTAGGAAAGTAGATTGTTTTGCATCACTGGTAATGTTTCCAAGAAATGCATCCGGCATGTGTAGATAAAGTGCTTGAATGCAGTACGCATCGTTGACCTCGCTTATGAAGAGCTGAAAGTGCATTCGAAATTTGACAGCTTGAAAAATGTTTGTTACAAAATGTGAAGATTGACATGAACCGCTGGACGAGTATCCCGATTTTCGAGTAAATGTGGCTTCTACGGAGAGAGATAGACCCGGCTTGGAATATGAGGAGTGACTGCAGGATAGGCCAGGCCCTTTGCCTTCACCTAAATAAAGCCCAAACAACTTTTACAGCGAAGCAGAAATGGCGTAAGAATCCTAGCGGCATGTCTTCCAGAGCACAATCTTCTGGGCCAACACGCCAAACGACTCGCTTTTCAACCGGATGACACATGCCTGCGGAGCACTTTCTCTTAGGCTGAATTGGCATAATTGATTATTTGCTAGATCGAAAACATATTATAAATATTACGTAACGCAATTTATGGGGAGGGGGTCTTGTTAAACGTTACAATGCGATACAGGGGGTAAACTTATATTATGCTATGGTACAGAAAAACGTTATGGCGCGTTACACAGGGGGAGGGGTGGTCAGAAATCTTCAAAAATTGCGTTACGTAATACTTGAACGGTCCCTTACCAACAATATTAACAATAACAACAACACTATTAAAAAAATTTATTGTGGTTGGGAAATGAGCGTATTTACACCCTGAGTGTCGGACACGCAAGGGAACGCAGCAACTTGACTACCGACGAAATACCTCCCCTGTTACAGCGGGAACCTACCTAGGAACTCTCTGTCACATAACTTCGGACTAGGCCTCTTCGTTCTCGTCAAGCGGTGCTTTCAGGTTAGAAAACTTCCTTTTTCAGCATAGAAAGATGGAAGGGATCCATATTCTTTCCTCTGCGCTGCCAAGCGATCCATGATGCCTTTTTCATAAGAAGAATCGTCCGGACATAATGTGACACAGCGTTCCAATTATCTTTACATGTCACCATATTTCCCGTTATGTTTTCTCAAGAGAGTACGCCTATTTACTCGGTAAGATGCAAACGGAGCCCGATGCATCTTCAAAATACGAAGAAGGTGTGGCAGGGGTTATTTGTGTCCCTAAAGAACAAGCAATCACGAGAATTGAGCTTCGCCAAAAGAGGGGAGGAAAGGCGTAACTGCCCTCGAACAAAGAAAAAAAATTTAAAAAAACGCTTTCATATTTCTTTGATGCCACAGTTTTACGTTATTTGTTGCACCATACAGTTGAAAAATCTTCTGCTTTACAACTTTGATAGTTTTCCGTTGCACCCAGGAAAATTGTCGGACGAATTCCATTCGCTCAAACTGGGATCTATCAAATTATTTGGTTTCCCCAGGTGATGTCAGGTTGTAAATTGTCAAAGTTTATGTTTCGTTGTGAAGTTGGTTTTGCTGGGAGCCCTCAACTCCAAGTTGAGTTGAAGGCAATTGTAAAGAAAAATCGTTTGAGACATCAGTTAAGACGTCCTAATGGTTTTCTCACGCCGTTGGTTGCTATGGCACAGATGCATTTATAATAGCCCACATTCGCTCTCAAATGCATTCATTTCCATAATCACTAAATATCTTTTTTATATCCAACACGAAGCTTGGTATGCCTACAGCGTATGGAGGCTAGCACTTCCCATATGAATCTCATTCGCCGGCTGAATAAATGCATTGTTTGTAAAACTAATTACAGTGTAACTGTGTCCGAAAGGCCATCAGCCTGTTGACGATTTATTTTCCCACGACCTCATTCTGTTCACATCTCTTTAAAGTCATATTTCCTTTGTCCCATTGTAAGCAGTGCCTACCTGTGCAGCGACGGAATATTGTTAATAAAATCACACACACGGTGTAACTAATTAACACTTTGCCCAGATTCATTTTCACTCTTCGGCCTAAACGTATGCAGAATTGAGTGGTAATTGATATGAAATGCCCCTGAGGACATGTGGAATTCCGTCGCCGATGGGCGACTGCTTGCTATTCGCCTGGACTATGATCAAAAGAGTTTTTGGACGCGACTTTTGCTCAGTGACCACAAATCATTGGCCTAATGGTTCAACACGTTACAAGAGGTACCTTATGCGGGTGATAATAGCCTTTTGGAGCTGCAACGATCGTTGTTTATCAGTTGCATTGTTATGCCTCCACTTTGCGGTCCAGCTTAACAAATTCCTAAACTGATACAATCCACACAATCCGTGAAAAACAAATTTGAGATGCATTAGTGCGTTAATGGCTTAATACTCGTACGTTTAGTCACAAAATTGTTCTATCTTTTACTCTAACAGGCGCTGGAAATCCTCTAACAGCCCTTTCGGTATCATCTCCTAATTGCCGCATGCCTTGCGTAGTGGCTGCGTGTTTGTGGATGGTCGGCCCGTGCAATGTCGCTATGAAGCGTCTTTCGAATTAAGATCTCCCCAAGGAAACGATACCGCACTTAAGTGAGGGTCTGGCGTTATCTGCAAGAAGTGAAAAGGCATGAGATAACCTCGCGGTACACGTAGAGCGGCGACCATTGAGCGGCGTCGCCGTTTTATTACCATCCTCTTTGGCGCTTTGATTAAAATACTTAAGATGGATTATGCAATTTGTCTCTTGTTTGATGACTGAATGACTGAGTACTCTCAGAGTTCCCGAAAAACACCGTCCGATGGGAAGAACTGCAAACCTCGACAAAGGATAAGCCGCCGGCAGCTGAGCCCTTCGCAGCAAACACAGAGCAAGTCGAATCCGCGAAATGTTTCCAATTAACTCTCTTGCACTCATAAACGCCATTGAACGCTTCTACATAAACAGCTTTTACAAATTTAATTTGCTGCTTTGACACATGCACGCATAGATTGCAATAACCAAATTGTTTTTGCCGCGAATTCGCTGAAAGCCTTTTCCTCTATTTAGTTTGAATGGAATTAATTTAAACTTATAACCCCAAGCGTCGACAAATGAATTTAATTAGAATTAATCGAATACCACTATGGATTGATTCATGATCGCTGCGATATCAAATTAAATTGTTGGTTGCGTTCTAAATGCAATTTTATATATTGCTATAATAGCACAACTAATGGCAAATTTATTACGACCATATTATTATTAATGGCAATATTACGGACACCTTTGTACGACGTTATTTCGCGCAAGGGAGTCCATAATTAATGTTTATGACCGAACTATCAGCTCTTGAGACGGTAGCGAGGTGCTCCTGAGCTGATGATACACTGAAGGCAATGTATGAAATATGCCTTCAAGGTCTCGATTAACAACATCAGAACTGCGGAAAAGTTTCGTAGCCTAAAGAAAAACCAAAAGGATTTTTCTAGCCGGAATAATCAAAAAACGTCAAGCCTTACTGATTTGGCGAAGAAATTGTGGAAACAAATTTACTCTGAATGTCCTAGTGGAGCCTGAAAAAGAGAAGTCAGGAAGCTACCCTCAGTTTATATCAGTGCAATTAAAATATGACTTGTGAGCTTATCAGGGTTCGAGCGAGCTAGGAAGTATTGGAGTATGCTATCATTATGGTGTAAAATCAATCACGGAATATTGAAAAAAAAAAAAAATTTCGGATTCTCTTTCCATGGAAAGCATTCGTTAGCATTCCTCATTCATAGTTACATCCAGATCGCGCTTGGATCAAAGACCATACCAAACAGTGATTTGGAATGCGGATGAGCTTGTTTTTGCTCCGAACCCAATTTTCGAGAAATACCCGCAAACCGTGACCAGCAGCTGTGAATTCTTGTCTCAGACGGCTCTTGTAGGCTTTAAAATGAACATCCTTACGCGTAATTTTCCACATAGTTATCCGATAAAGTTGGTTTCCTGCGAACGACGCGGAACAGAAGGATCGGACTTGGAGTAGAGACATAGATAGTCGCATGTAAAAATTGTTATTAATATTTATCTTAATATTTTTCATTTGAACCAAATCAACTCGTATATTTTCTTAGCGGTAGAAAATCAATGTCACGTGTCACGACCCCGTCGTTAAAGCGCTGAGCGATGCATATGTAGTTATAATTGTGTTCCTACCCATCCTCTGGTAGCCTGTATTGGTTTCCATCCTCTGGTAGTATTGGTTTCAGTTGAGACTTTATAGTAATCACTAGATTGCAACTGAATGTGGATTAGCAGATATCTGTAACGCCTAATTAGTTAATAATAAGCTTTGAATTCAGAAGAATTTCTACCTACACGGATTCCTTTTTGGAAGAGGAAGAATTTTGAAACTGTTCTTATTACCTAACCAATGCATGCACAGTGAGGAAATCTTAGGTCACTTGGGTCATATCTTTCAGTAGCTGGAGTTAGTGAACCCAATCAGTGGATCAGAGAATCAGCTCCTAGCCCCAGACTTAGCTTCGACTTCCTGACTGCCAGTTCAGTATATACCACTATGGGACAACTGAATGAATGAGTCGATAACTCGATCTGTTCCGTGGCTTGCTTTAGATTTTTTCCTCCTGCTCGAGCGTATATCTGATCACGAACATGTTGTTTTATGCAAATTAGTCGAATGACAGTCGAAACCACCACAATTGCCATATTCTTATAATTGTTAATCGATTCGCGGATACAATTGGGAAAGGGTCTTGCGACCCTATTGTGGCCTAACCTCGCAGTTCAGCCCACTTCCATTGTAGTGGGGCCTCGAGCGCTATTAAAACTCCACTAAAGGTCTTCAGAATTCGCTTCCCGCACTGGTGGATTAAAGGCTGTCATGAACAATGCAAAAATTATTTTTCCATTGTTTCTTCGCGTTGCACCATGATATATCCATGTTTCTCATCATTCTCCTTCAGAACGCCAAAGTCGACAATGCTGTGCATGTTGCATGGTGCAATGAGCGGGGCTCATGTTGGCAACATGTTTACAATGTGCAAGACAAACGCAGGGTTACCACGGTGGAAGCTTGGTCAGAACGTCAGTTTCCCGTGGTCATCCACCGATTTTACAAAGGGCATAGTTAGCCAAATTTTTGTGGATACAATTTCTATGAAACGTACCTAATCCTAATCCTTGCCGTTGAGAAAAGCTGAATATCAAGGCGACACTCTCAAGAAAAATTATCTCAACCTCGGTAACCCACCGTCAAAATGTTCTGAGTTGTATCTCAGAAGTATCTTCAGGTGGCAAGTGGTTGATGCACAGTTACAGATCTAATTTCATTCAGCAACTTCACAAAACAATGGCGCTGTGCTGATGATAGGAGCTCTTGGGAAGTCGAATGGTGATAGCAGAACTCACTCTCTCGCTTCGCGACCTTTTTTATGAATGCGATCCAGATGAGTATCTTTTTAATCTGCTTTTCTGGATCATCTAGATCAAAGATCAGCCCAGCTGTCGTCATGCCTTGCTAATTCGGCATGCAGTTGGACTGAAGTGGAATCGGGAAACAAAGCAATCGGGAGAACCTAATGACATCATTGTTTGCATAGCAGGGAAAGCGATCTCGACTACATTGTTGTGCTATTAATGTGAGATATTAATTTTGAATGGGTTTTTTGGCTGTTTTTCAGACAATTGATTTTTATTAGAGATCTTATTGTTATCGTTATGGTTTTATCTACCTATAATAACGGAACTTCTCGGAGGTTTCTTGGTTGGAGATGGGCAAAACAGATAATAGCGCTACTGATGGGCTTTGCAGAATAGCCAACGAATTGTTCAATGATGCTAATCAGGGAAAATGTGACGTCGGAAATTTAATTTGATTCGTCCGAAAGTAGTCAAACACGGTCTTTGGATCGTTAGGAATACGATAAAGTTGGGAGAAAGAGATAGAACATTTATACGTTAGTGATAGCATATGTGAAAATTATCTAGTATTTCAGAATTCAGAAGTTAATATTTTCTTGATTAGTGAATTAATACCAAGCGCTTGCACGTTCAGAGTGCATTACGAAGAGATGGATATGTTGACTTCGATGTAACAAATGAAGACAAATGCAGGATATGTATGCCACTGTATGAACTAGTGTCGTGAATGAGACGAGGAATCGTTCTTTTGACAGGACATTGTTATTGTCAATGACGGAGAGTACCCGCGTTCATTGTGAGCGACATATATGGTCGTTCATTACGAACAGATGAAGAATTCAGGAGCGGATAGGAAGCCTTCATTAGTAAGAATCATTGCGCCTGCTTTAGCGTTGGCTAAAAATCCCCAAGGAATCATATTTATTCATTATTTCAGGTATTGAAAAAAGGGTTTTGATTTATGTTGTATGCAGCGAGAACATTCTTCAGCCGCTAGGAAGAGTGGAAGGAAAGACGAGACATTTACCATAGCAATGCAAAATTGCAAACTTGTCGCAACATCAAATAGGCTCAGATGGTACAGGAATTGTCTGACGGGATTTACGTATATTCCCAAATTCTACAATTACCAGTTGCCAAGCAAATAGTAGAACCACCCAAGAACCACTATAAATGTTATATGTTACGAAGGTATGAGCCTGAAAACAAATAATAAGACCAGAAACGCCACCTCTTCAACACACGACTTATTCCTAATTTTCTCAAGATTTTCATCTTTCCGCGTAAGAAAGTTGATTTATCCCTTAGTAACAAAGATTTGCAGTATTTGATGTACTTCGAACATCGTACAGATTCTTTTTCCCTTAGTATGGATTTCAGAATAAGCAGATAAATCATTCATCCTGCACATGTTACGTGGAAATGTAATTCTGAAAAGAAGAAAAGATAACTCTCGGATGCAGAATCGAATGTCTCGGATTTCGCAATGCATCCTAATGGCAAATTGTGTTCGCTGTTGGTTGCAAATCGATAGAAATTTCATGCATTTGCCTGAAACCTGGACCCACGAGCCCTGGCAGTAGAAGTCCATGTCGCGTTTGCATGACAGCGGCAACAATAGCTTCTGGTATCTATAGAACTACCGAATCGAATGATATTCTCAAAGATGAAAAGACTACACATGTGAATTGGTATGGAAAAGATGAAAGACTGATGAGTTTAGATGGGGTTTATTATGCGGGCAGAGGAACGGTAGCTTGATGTCAACTCTGACCTAGTATGACCAGTCTCTCAACGTATACTTTTGTACCCGCTTAGAAGCAACAAAAACCTACTCGCCACTGAAACTATCTGTGTGCCGTGGATGTCCCTATTCCTAGAATGGTCCTGGAGAAGTTCAAGGGATTTGCAAATCCGTGTGTCCATGTTCTGATGCACTGGATATGGGACACATACGTGAGTAGCGCCTTCCTTCAATTGTTCCTCAGATGCAGTAGAAGAACTAGTCAATAAATTCATATCCGATCGAAAGTTATTTGTGGGGTACCATCGCCATCCCGAATGCCTTGAATGTGGCTGGAAAATTTGCATACACATCTAGCCAAGCGATCTCTTATTCACGTATCTGTGTTTTTCCTTTCATTCACATTCTGATAAATGCTGGTCCTAACCTCAACATGTTCTCAAACAATTCCTCTAATTGTAATGCAATTGATGGCATCTCCGAGTGGTCAACTCCCACACCACGTACGTCTCTCCACGAAATCACCCCTGATCCACATAGCAAAGGAACAAAACGTTAATCTTTCATAAATTCCAAATTGTCCAACTCCTTGGCCGGGTTCCACCGCAGAAATTGTCTTGTACTCGGTTAAGTTGCGATGTCGCCCCTTGAAATATTCCTGGGACGGATAACAACAAGCTTTGTGTATGTCTCAGGACGCGTTTAACTCATCGGTGAAATATGTACGTCGCTTTGTGGGAAGTGTTTGGTGTCTCCACTTGCTAGCAATTTGCATTTAACAGCAACGTTTAAGGCAGTTAAGGCAGAATGAGTTCTTGTTGGGCCGCAGGTAACATGACGTCTCACATGGCCAGCAAGCTCGAAATAAACACGGAACAGACGAAAATGCGCGTTGTTGGCGTTTATTACAGCAACTTAATTAAGGGAATCGGAGTTAGCCACTTTGCAGTTCTCAGTTACCATCCACCTACATACGTGCCTGGCCGGTAGCTTATGCATTTTGCTGTTGCGAGGGTTACCGAGAACGTTTATTGACGGTACGTAATGCGCGGGATTCTTCCAACTGGAATGCAGTCAGGAATTCTTTGTAATTTTGCTAACCAGCAAGTCTGGGTCCCCTTTGCTTGCTCTTAGAGCATGTATGAAACTCGTCAGCAAAGTCGGTACAACATATTGACACCGACGCAACAAAGCTCGATTTAACAAAAGTTTGAACTTATGCCAACATTTCGAAGTATTTCACCAACACTATGCATTGCGAAGCTCAATGCATCCTTCTTACTATAAAATCCTGTGACTGTAAAGACTGTAACTATTCAAAATTCAACACTCGGAATCATGTGCAATATTCAATTGCTATTCGTTAGTTCTGTGCGAAGACCGATAGATGAGCGCTGGTTATTAGATAGTTCTTCTAGGCAGGAGTCAGCTAGGATTTATTCAACTGGACAATGTACTTGATGCCAAATCAAAATTTTACTTGAATATCTAAGGTTTCGAGTCATTTTGAGTTTCCCTCATGATAGAAGATGCATCCGAAAGCATGCTAGGATGTGAACATGGTGTAGATGCCACGAATTGATATTAATCTGACGTACTGCGAGTTTAGCGCTCATGTAGAGCTCATTAGGGATTTTTGGCTTTGGAAAGGACATTTGGCAACAGTTGGGGCACTTTGTAGTTATCTTTCTCATTGATCCGTTTCTGATTTCACGGGACAATATTATGATTGTCATAATATCCTAACAACATGTTCTAAGGGCAGATTTGACAGTAGTGTAGTCATGTGGGCAACTCAATTCTCTCCTTGAGTCCATTGTTCGCGTCGAAAGCTTCTGTCATTTGGTTAGATGCACGGATTTGTGATGTTGTCAACGTTAAGGTCAGACGAACGGGTATGGCTAGGATCCCTGAAAAGCATTATAGTCCGATTAATACTGAAAATTCCACGAAAATTTGATGAAAGTAAGATTGAAGCGTCAGTATTTCTCCAGCACACATTGACCGTGAAACCTGGGTCGGTGATCGTTCTTTCAGCTCTTAAGCCCACTTTATATTCACCATTGACGTCTTCTGCGTCTTAAGATCTTCTGAAATTGGTTTGTCATCTGTTCTTGTAGATCGGGATTTAAATGGATGGCCACCACTCCTCCGGCAGGTATTCTTGGCTACAGATATATTGAATCATGTATGAAGGACATGCTTAGCACGTACTTTATCCAACGAATACAACGAAATGCCGCTCACGCTAAACAGGGACGAATCTAGACAATCGCCCAATACGCACGATAGTTTGTACTCCTGCTAACAACAATTCACAAGGCTTACGAGGCTATGAAGATGAGATTATGTTCGAAATAGCATCTGAAGAGCATATTGACATAAACTAGCGCTTTTTAATGTAACTTTTGCAACAATTTAGATTGGGCATTTATGACGCAATAGAGGTTTTAAGAGCTCTCTGAAATACCCCTAATGTAATTGTTAAAAGCAATCATAAACTTATTTCGAAAACTTATCATTAACATGACGACTTATCCGACTGTACCTGTAACACGTGCACATACAGTCCTTTGAGCTGGACATCTTAAGAGTGAATTCGATCCTGCAGATGCATTCCACAACGACACGCCATCATTTCTGATAAAGCCAGAATTGAGGCGTTTTTTTATTGCCGCGATCACGAAGACACGCTCAATGCGGTTGTCTCTGAATGGAAACGCAGAAAGCGATCATTGAAACGCCTTAAGATTTTTGACGACCCATTAAAATGAATAATTTACACTTATCTGACTGAAAAGGTGAGAAAATTTATGATTGCGATAGGCAGGCGCCTTTGACTTTCTGGTCAGTCGGATAATATGCATTTTGTAGCAATTTACTCGTAAGCGGATTAAGATGGTAACAATCTCAGTAACACTAAGCACCTCGTCCGATTTCACTGATATTGCTCGTTTTTGGAACTCGTTGGAGCATGCAGACACCACGAAGATGATGATGACGACGACCATGATGCCGCTGATGAGGTCGATCGTGGCAAATTTAACGCCTTTTCAGAGCTCGCTGCGATACTGCGTAATTCATAATTCATGCAAAGCTCCAGATATAATTGGCGTGGAATTGAGATAATCGGATAAATTGTGAGCATGCCGATAGTAAAGTGGAATCTTTATAAACAACCAGATATCGCTTTTAGAGCAGCACATTCGCAAAAATGCATTTTATTCGCCCGTTGATATATGGATATTGGCTGGAAATAATGTAGTCGTCCTGCAGATCGTCCAGACCAGATATGAGGGAGTTGAATTACACGCCACCACGATATTGTGAATTCGGGTAATTTCGTTGATTTTTCCCCAAAATGTTTCGCGCTCCAAGAAAGCCCACGCACGCCCCGTTGGTTTCCGTTTATCATCAATTAAACGCCACGTTTGTCCCAACAGATGTGTATACGTGCGAATCTCTCACAAAATATTTTGCGGTTGCTTGGAGCTTGTGAAAAATCAGAAATCTGCAATCTTATGATTGATCTGATATCCAAGAAGTCTGGATATCAGATCTGAAGTGTAGTATCATTTTTGCATTTCCCTCATATCCATCGCATATGTGTGCATTCGTTTACGAGCAAGTATCAGGTAATTGTTCGCAATGTTACTTTCCCACTCAACGATTAAGGGATGCGGACCATGAGATGGTGCAAAGCTTGTGGCGAGATTGATAGATATTGAAGAATAAATAATAGCTTGCCTATTGCTCGCGAAAAAGCAAAAAGGAAACGGGGCAATATTAATTTATGGAAATATTCCTGCTTGAAATGAAAACAGAAACTGTTTATATTTCGTTGTGCCCCTATTCCTACTATTGTTAGTAACTTATTTTGGATCTGATAAAGCTCCTGCCATTGTTATTTCCGCGATTGTCTTAAATATCATCCGTTCAAAAAAATCAACTTTGAATTTGTCGGTAATTCTGCGGCTTATACAGCCTGTAAACATGTGCAGATAAAATGCAAGATAAAATTTGGCTTCATCGTTTAGGATGCTTTATACAGTTAATAAGGGGTTGGCATAGCCGGGACAAGAGGTTTTGCATTCTCAATCAAGTCCCATAACTAAACTCGCATCAAGGATGTCCAAGTTTCTCGGTTGACACCGGCTGGAATAACGCGTACCCATTTGTGTTGATGTAGGAGCACGGTTGGAAGCTCTGCCATAGCTAAAACACCCAAAGACGTTAACACTTCTGGGAGCATCGCGAAGAAAGAGTACATTTAGTAGAAAGTTGTATTGCATTATTATTACTTCAACATTTTGGAAGGGCTATGCTTGATAACACGAAATAATGAGGTGAATATTGTCTACTAAAAATGAAATGGTGGTTCGGTCGGAGAATTATCACGGTGTGATTGTAACACTCTTTTGTTAAAACGTCATCTGCGATCTACGCTCTATTAGTGAGCAACATACGATAAGGATCATTTAGTTTTCAAGCATTTATTCCTTTGCGATCGAAGAGCGTGGATCTCCTTGCAAGTATCGATGCAGAGGGCAGCTGCAAGAGATGACCAAAATCCAAAAGCTTTGTGAGGCCGTTTTGATCCATTGATTCGGTCCAAGCCATTGCTTCCGCTTGTAGTACAATACATTTTCAAATCATGAACTTGAAAGCGAATCGGCGCTAGCTCAACATGTTGAAACATTCGAGTTGTTCTATCGACTTGAGGCGTGTGCAGAATGATCAGGTAGAACATTTTTCCACCAAAAGTAATCGGAACTTGTGCTGAGATCTGGTGCACTTACCCTAACTCGTACGGAGCCTGTTACTGCTTTTAATCACATGAGTTCCGAGCAAATAAGTCATCACAATTGACTAGCGTGTGAACTTGCGAGTGCAAGTAATCCAATATCAATATGTCGCCCGTAACTGATCCTTACATTCTACAACCGACTCTTACATGAAGGTACTTAGGCGCATAAAATGGATGCGGATGAACTCCTGTCCGAAAGTATTTTGCGGTTTAAGATGAATTCCTACTTCAATTAACGCACACTCAATTGGCGACCGATCATATTCGAATTCCCATCATCAACGCTTCCATCGTCTTGAGTTGACTTAAGTTGCCGTAGCGCAGTTATGGGAAAAACGAATTAAGAAATTAGTCATAGTCAATTACGTTCATACTGTAATTGAAATTTTACACCACCTCAAGATTAAACGGTTGCAGTCATATGAAGTTTTTCGGTTTTCTTTTTTCTTTGATTTCGGCGTATTTTGGAAAAAGCGACAGCCGGTGCCGTATTTTGCATGGGCGAATTCTCGAGCAATTGAGGCTGGAGTGGTTTCTTATGCAAACGAAGGATTTTGTGCTGAGTATCTTGTTTGCTCAGATTTCGAAAATTCCAAATCGTTTTTGCATCCGACAGTGATTTTCGACTGGTGTGGGAACATTTTGCAAACCCGCTGACTAAACTGGGTCTAATATGTTTGAACTTAAAGTTTTAAATGCCATACCCTGGCTACGGGCTAATGCTTGCACCACTTCCTTAACAAGCGCTCTGGGAATTGATTGCGTGCTCAAGTTTTTCTCGCGCCCGACAACGGAAAAATCTTTTTTCCTTCAATACTTCTCCGCCGACCGGGTGGTTGGGTGACGTCCCGGGTGGATTAAATTTAATTGATTCCATTTGAAATGTCCAAAATAAATTAACAATTCTCTCAAATCTCTACCGAGTTATCCTAAAATAACAAATTTCTGCCAAGTGGAAGAGGAAATTCGAAAATAAACGATTTTTCACACTCGCACAACAATGGGATGAAAAATTCTCATTACTCTATAATCGGGGAAAAAATCCGCCAGTCGAAGGATCCAGTGGACTAGCTTAGTTGGTTTCAACTAGCTAACAATCGGATGCTTAGATAAACAACGGGACAATGTTCAAGTTAAGGGACGAAAGTGCAAGAAAAAATGCGAAAGACAAACATCCCAGGATTACCAACAGATAATCAGCTTTAACAATTTTAATCTTTGTTTGACTTTATCGCAGTCCTCCGCCCGACGGACAATGTAATGTTATCGATGCAAAGAGAAACGAAAGAATGCATTGACTGTGTCCTGATCTTTTCTTTTATTCCCAACGAAATAAGGACAGGTCAATAATCTTTTTTGATACAGTGACTCGTGTCGACTTTGAGTGACAGGCACATCTACCACTGATAATGTTGACTTTTTTGTGAACGCCAAGGAAGGATTACGGATTACAGGTGATGAGAGCTCGAAGAATTTTTCAAGGATGTATTTAATGAACAGGACTTTGGAAAGGTATTTCTAAATCTCTTTGTAATCTTCTTTGGCATGATAAAACAGTGGAGACGTTTCAAGAAAATATGTCGTTATCAGAGCTCGCCTTTTTTGCTTATCGTGCAGATCCGGGTCTTTTGTTTTTCAGGGAATGGTTATGATTTGATTGAAGGATATGTGAACAAGTTGCTGTTGTTTTGGGAGTAATATTAAACTATTTAAAGGAGCAATAAGAGACCCAGTGGCGCTTCTCTATACTTTGAATAATGTTCGCTGCACGATTGGAGCTATATCTGATCTAGCATCTGAGATCTAGCAGAAGATGGGTCAAGTAAGTAAAAGCATATTCCACCGGGCACCAGGGCAATTCCAGACGTGTCAATGTAACTAAAAAGGTTGGGTCGGCAGAAATCGAGTTCGTTTTTTTAAATGGTTTCAAGATCGAGATTCTACTACTTACCAATACTACCCTATAAATGCTTATTTGAAATTCAATAATAAAACGGTGAATTAAAAGGAAATTCACTGTATTCATGCGATTTTGATTGTATTGTAGTTCCATCAAGTACTTGTACGCCAAACTTTGTTGATGCTTCAACTCTTCAATTCTTCAACCGAGTGCAGTCAACCGAGATTCAACGTTGCGAACGCCGTTTTTTCAGCTGATACCCCGATTCGTTCGTAAATGACTCGCTGGTTCTCGGAGCCCTTGTAATCGTGATGTTCATCGGTGGGTCAAACGTGAAATCAGGAAATACAAATGACTGAAGTATGAGCTATTCAAATCACTGTTTATGATCAAAAGGATTTTTATGGGGTGAAGCTAAATACTAGTATGTGTATTGCATTATTTTGGAGATGTACATTACGTGTGTATAGGTCCTGTGCCATCAACAACGTTCTCTTTAGACAAGCCAGAACGGGCGAGGATGGCCTCTTTATCAAATGAGAAACGGGTTGGTTGACTCTCGTATGATGTTCAGGTGCCGAAAGCCCCCAAGTCACCTTTAGAACATTCACAAACTAAAGTGAAAATTTGAATGTTGAAGAAAGTCTAATTTTAAATTAATTCATAAATGAAAGCTTCCCATGCCTGCAACATTATTGCCTGTTGCTTCTAACGTCGTTTTATTGCGTCAAACCATTTATATCCTGAGCATTCTTCATACGCTATTAATCAGCGATTACAATTAACTTTCTCACCTGAACAAACTTGTACAACGCCGCTTTGTTTTACTCTTTTGCAAGTTTGTTCGTACCCATTTCGCGCCCAATGTGAGTGCCACGTCGTCCCACAGCATCCTTGTGATTTTCACTTCGCCGAAAAACAAATCACATCTTTGCCTTTGTAGCGAGCGAATGGTGGATATGGGGAAGACTACAGGGCTCCATGGATGGTGTGTGGTTTGACATACATAGGCGTGCGGAGCAAGTGTGCATGTATGTGGGAATTCAATGGGGTGTAATCCATTTGCTGGTTGCGCATTATTACCTCTGTTATGACTGTTATAAATTATATCTAATTGGGAGTGTACGATTTTGCTGCGCCGTTGATGCCTCATATATGGGACATGGTACCTGGCTATTATTATCCACTTCTCTACCATTCGGCTTGCAAAGCTTGATGGAACACTTGTGATAGTCGTCCTCACACATCCCTACCATCATCGGAGTACATGAAATGATAATAATAAAGTCTTCGAAGAGCGTTTAGATTTCTGCTATTGATGAACTCCACGATAATGGCGGAGGTTTACAATTTCGTACATTATCCACATGCACAACATGTGTACCAAAGTCAAGCTTAAGGATGTTTTAATGTTTGTAATAATCATTAAGGCGCTCGCTATACAGCGACCATGTTTGCGAAATAAGATAACATTGCAGATTTGTTGATACGTTGGTCGCAATATAAGAAACTTTACAGCGAACATGTTGTCGAAATTGTGGAACTTGTTTCGCTACTAATTGGGGAGAAAACAATGGCAGTACGTTATGGGTTGATTCCACCCTCAGATAATCCATTATGGATAAAGTTGAAATGGCAATATGTCATTTGGTTTTGCTTCGGGTAACAGAGCCTTGAAGCGCAAGATAACTAATGCAATAATCATCTTGTATGCGATGAACTTTAAATGATTTCATGAAATTAGTTTGATTAGGGTTCCGCTGAATTATCGCGCAGGGATCTCGCATCATAAATATTGTGTCAGAAAACAAAGTGGCTTTAATTATTCAACGATAGTTTCACGGCTTCATCAGAATTAGGTCCTCCAAGCCCTTCAACATTTTTGTAGGATTCTACCAAACATTGATCGAATTGGTCAGAGTGAGACGAAGACCGATGTATATTCAATCGACTTTGTCACAAGTCTAAATTCCAGGTAAAAATTACGTTTTAAGTCGGAAAATGAATACACTATGAACAGCTGTCTTTGATGATGAAAATGCTTAAAGAGTTGTTGCTTTAATCTGTGATATAAATACAATACGTCAGAGATGTAATAAGTGTCCTGGCTTTCGGCTTGAAAAGTGTTCTAGGCTCCCTGGGCGTTCTGCATACTCCGGTAGAGTATTCTATCTTTATAATTATCCTTTCGTCGCCGCCAGTGACCAATATTTACATATCACATTGCGGAGAATTAAATACAGTAATCGTCGATAGGTCGCGCTTGGAGGTTATTCTTTGTATGTGGCTTTGTGTGTCAATTTATTCGCGGTCAAAGTGTGTGTCCAAGGTTTTTATTATCCGTAAAACCTTCGTTCAAGAGC
Source organism: Stratiomys singularior (assembly GCA_954870665.1). Taxonomy (NCBI): domain Eukaryota; kingdom Metazoa; phylum Arthropoda; class Insecta; order Diptera; family Stratiomyidae; genus Stratiomys; species Stratiomys singularior. The sequence continues at coordinate 787,584 of OX940881.1, read as the reverse complement.
TGTTGATAACGTCCTCGAAGTGCACCACAACCTAAGTGGTTTCCTCGGATAAATCAATGCACAATGGTTCTCAACACTCTTTTACCTTACCCTCTTTCGGTTTCCTTAACCTGGCTTTCGTCTGTCGCGTAAGGGCGCAGAAAACTCCTCAAGCCACATATCAAAAGGCTGTAGGGCAGATAGTCTGGTTGACAGGGAAGGTGCCGAGGCGAAATTCCTGAAACTTATACTGCTGGGTGTGCTAAGTGGCCTCCACCTCTCTAATTTAAAGAAAACACATTGAAGTTTCCCTTGTTGTGATCATAACTCAAAATGACACGTTGGTTAGGTGTTTGATTCAGACGCGGCTTCGCCAAGATAAACACAGACCCATCGATCAGAAAATGCTTGCTGCGAACGTCATTCCATTCAATTTTACTGTACTCTCTATGAAAATGTTCATCTTATTGACTGAAGCAATGGCTCCTAGGACTGAGCTGGTTAAAAGACAAATTAATCTTCAGTACTTCCTCCTAAGGAAACAATTGCTAGTCTCATCTTTGGTGAAAAAGTCAACGCAAACTCCATTACATTTCAAAGGATTTTCTGTGTAATTCTTCTTATTCATCCCGCAATTGCGTCACACAAGCTTAAATCAGTTGAAGGTTATAAAACACTATTTCTGATAATATTTAAACACATGCACTCAATTAATGCTTGAATTGTTGATATGCACGGTGATTCTATAAAGTAAACCGCCCCTAGGGGTTTCACTTCACACAGTACCTACAACTTTGCAGACATTTTACATTTTCACATCCGTTTGCGGAAACGTTCCTTTCGGCTGTTCACTTTAGACCGTTTCAATGAAGTGCCCTGCAAAGTCTGTTGCAATTTTCTACTCACTTCCTGTTAGTGTTTACCGTTCACGAAGATAATATTCTCGAGGGCAAACATTGTGGAACAAAGCAATGCAAAAATCAGGATACTGTGTGTGAGCACGGACATAGGTGTGAAAATTTTTTTTAGATGCTTCGAACAGCTATTGGTGGTTTTTTGAAAAATTGCAAGCTTTCGGAATCACATGAGTTCGGATTGTTTTAAAATCCGAAAAAAAATAAGTTTAAAACAAGGAAGTTTAATGATATGTCAAGGAGGTGCTCTACACAGAAGCAATAAAAACCAAAAAAGGCAGACATTTGCGAGAGATTGAAAAGTTTCGGGAGGGAATGCAGGATTCCGTGAGCGTTCTTGTCAAGCCTGAACATGTACCTGAAGGTTTGATGTTTTAACCTATTCATAATATATCCACCGATTTAAAAATTTCCCCAAACACTGGCAGTTTCAACTACCAAAGCCAAAGCAACCCGTCATTTAACCTCCATTTTATTATGAGAATAAGCCTTATTATTGACTTTTTATCTTCCTACCTTCATGGCCCATTTCATGCATTCGTCCTTTTTTCAAGCCCGCAAATTATCCAAAGGCAGCTTCGCCGGTCGGTTGTTCTCCCCACTTTATGACTTCTACTTCTAATTGAAATAGAAATCGTAGCCAAAGTACTCGTATCCTGAACATTGGACGCCAGTGGATATTCAGCTTCCCCGAACGCATACCTCCGTTGCGTACGTTCGCTTCCATTAAGAAGGCTGTAAAACACGTTTGAAAATGAAAAGAATCCACCGAGCCTAATTAACTAAATACATTTCCCGCCCGGGCTACGAACGTTCCGTGCAAGATGCCAAAGTCAATTCTGAAAAGATAAAGCACCACAAAGATGAACACAAAGATGGGAGCAATAGATTTCATAGAAGAGAATAGGCAAGAAGTTGGGTTGGGAGGGAGAGGCGGGCATGGAGGGAGAGCGAAACGTAGGGCTATTATGTGCAGCTTAAAGCTGCCTCCCCAGGGGTTTATTAAACTCACATCGTCCCAATTATCAAATCTACATACCAGCTTCAATAAGTACTTGTTTGCGGAAAGATATCTTGTAATCCGTATCTTAATTTAATCTAGCAGAAATAGCGGGGGCGTAAACATGCATTGGATTTAAGGACTATGCGGGATGCAAAACGATTTCATCGTTGTTTAGCCAGATGGCAAATGAAGACATGGGGAGCGGCAAAAGTCTCTTATATGATCGTAATTCCAAAGTTTTCCTGTTCCGCATCCCTTCCGGATGTTTTAGGCCTTGTGGCTGGAAGGTATGGCGTTTTTGTTAGCTAGGCTAAGGATTTCCGTCCCCCAGGCATTAATTAAAATATGCAAATAGCATGCATTGATCTGGATTTGGTTTGGCTTAAATCGAATTTGTCTGTGATTTGGACTAAGATTGAATCATCATTGGTTGCAAGGGATTCATTATCACCATATCAAAGTAGTATGAGATTATTTTATTATAAACTGGCCATAGGATAATCAAGCAATGCTCTAATGCCGTCCAACGGCATGTCCTTTACAACAAATATTTTTTATGACTGAGCGAATTTTTGACGCTGAAATGATGACTCCTGTTATGAGCACACCCAGAAATGCGTTTTGACAAGTCAATGAGTTCGGATACAATCTCAGAAAGTCATGGTTATCATCGCAGCAAAAATGTGGTTCGGAATGCACTAGTTAGATAGTATTTTTGTTGCACAGATAGGTGTTGTATGGGAACATTGTTGGCCGTCGCAAAAACTCTGACTTATTGCGTCTAAACTACACCAATAGAGCGTTGGAAATGTTCATTCGAATACATATCTGGTGTAACGTGCGCAACCACGGTATCCAACCCGCGGACAGCTTTCCCACGATAACAACTCGATTCAATATGTGACAAACACGTTCTCCAGATATATTGACATACGCTGTTACGACTCTCAAATAAGTTCGATGATTATGATTCGGTAAAAAGCGATCTCCTCGTTTTTTTCGTAGTATTGCAACCTTTCGAACTTTCTTCATCTCTCCAGCTAGTACGACCCCGTTTGAATTGAAAGTCGTTTTGCCTTTGAAGTGCAAGTTTTTTACCCGAATCAGCACGTGCAAACGAATGTCAAAAGATAACTTCACCTACGAATTCACCGAAAACTTGGTGAGTAACTGTCAAAAGATGAACAACTATTTTGGTGGATAAATGTTGCCTCGGTAAGGCTGGAAAGTTTCATGACCGCCATTGCAAGTCTTTTCCAAGTGTGCTAATACGAAACTTCAGTTTGAACTCTAGCCTTTTAGTTGGTGTTGATATGGAGCACAGCAATTTACACTTGTCAGAACTTATTGGGCTCAAGTTTATTCACAACATAGAAATAATGGCCATAATCATGATTTCGAAGATTGGAAATTGGAAGAGGATCTTCTTCTAGCAGACAATAAACGTAATCCCCCAACACCGATTTGGTACAAAAGACTTGATTCATAGGAGTTGCTATGTGCATCCAATTGGAAAGAAAGGGAATTTAATGTGTATTTTCTTTTTGTTGACCAGACTATATTTAGTTTTGGAGGTAAATTCTGTATTTTTTTTTTAAATTGATCGTTTCATTTTGTATCAATGATTGGGCTGATCCTTAGCAGATGTATTCTGGTTCTTTGCGCTGATAAATAAAACGCTCTGACCTTTATACATTTCTGGTCGTATTAACAATTGTGTTCCATTACTCCTTGGTTTCATCGACCGGAAACTATTTTTGATCGACGATTTGTATTCTAAGATTAGGTGAGTGGATCTCATCTAAATGGATTCCACAAATCCAGAAAATCCTTGTGCACAAAATTTAGATATTGGTGTTCGTCATAGTCAGCTCAAACGTATGATATTTTACAATCAGCGCATTCCAATTCCCGGCAAATTGTGCTAATGATCCTTTCTCCCATAGTTGGTTTTTGGGATACCGCACCAAGCACCAACCCAAGCAGACATAGTTATCTATACCATAGTTATCATATTCAAAAGTATTGAAAACGTTTTTAAAAATAGTTTTTCGTGAAAAGTTTTTTGTACTTCTTCCTTTGTTTTTTTCGTCTTCTCCGCTTCTGATGAGTTTCCATGGAGTGTTTGTGAGTTTTTCGTGCGTGCCTGAATGTTGTTCTGGGGCATCTGATCGCACGGGGTGCCCCCGTCGATAAGTTCGGATTCCCTTTTAAATGCTGAATTATTTATCACCTGAACGGCATCGAAGAATAAACAAATTGTCTGAGCAACATTTTTCAAAATTTGCTCCTGTGTGTTGTGCGATGTATAACAAATAAATATTTATTCATAACTAACAGGCTATCAACGAAATGTATCAATTTATTTTCCTAATTGTCGTATGATAATCAGCAAAAACAAGTTATACCTATCACACTCGACTCCTTGCGGCTTCAACGAACCCATTCAAACCGACAGTGTAAATCCTCTCCTACACAGGCCTCGGGGAAGCAGCAACGAATGGAATTAATAAAACAATGACAATAACTTGAAATGTGGCATCAAAATTGCTGGGGGAATCACGAGATCCCTTCAGTCAATTTATTGCACTTAAATCGCATTATTCAAAAACTTATCAGAGATGTTGAAACTCCATTATGACTCCACCTTAAAACGTTTAGGTTTGCAAGGGAATACGAAAGCCAGAAACTTCTGTTTCAATATTCTGTCACACAGTTTACATGTCGTCATCATATCGTGGCAGACGAAATCCTTTTGCATGTGCTTCCTGCTCTTTGCTTACGCCGCCCGGAACGGAATCCTCAGAAGTCACGGAAGTATACAGAAATTACGTTAAAGAGCCCACCATGGTCTGAATACAATGAATGCTCTTCGCAAACAACATAGTAAATACTCCTATCGGAACATACAACTTGCTCGGCTCGGCTCTGCTCTGCTCGGTCGTCTGGTCGTATGCTCGAATGGCTGATGGTATCCTTTCAGGACATTCTCCATAGCATAGCTAGAAAATAAATTACATCTCTTGCACGCAAGTTCCAATTAAAATGCGATAAATCAACGTGCAAATGACACGTACGGAGAATGTATTGGTCGGAATAAAGGTGTGCACTGAATTACACTTTTCAGCAGTTTCATGAAAGAGTGAACAAGTTTGAAAAGAAAATGGTCAGAAATGTCGGACATAGAAAGAGTTTTCCCTATTCTGGTCATATACATACTCCCAGTCGGCCACGTGTGGAGCCAAGGAGTGTGGACTCGGTCTGTCAGGAGCAGTTGGGACTTTCGGTATTCTGAGAGTCGGTAGGTGGTGAATTAATGGGTACCTGGGAGTGTGCGAATGGTGACATGTATTGATGAGTCCAGCGCTGCCCGCAAGATGAGGATGCGGATGGGTTTCCAAGGAATCCGGGTTAAGTCAGTCCGAAGAAGCTAAATCTGTTTGAATTCACGAATGACCTGAAGTCGATTTGCAAAGTATTCTTTCGTCGAGCTCAGCAAAAATGAAATAAATCAATTGGATTTCGATTTCGCCTGTGGATTTTGAGCTTGAAGTCCGAAGCCTTTTCGGACGCAGATCAAATTCACATCGAAAGCATGTTTTAAAGGACGTTCTGTGTGCTGGCAAATACAGTTGAGACTTCAAGCGAATTGGATGAATTGTGCAGCTCACGTTGTGAGTTGAGGAATAGAGATCCGTTGAACCAATTCGAATTCGTTGGTGACGTCTGTCCGCAGTTTATGTGGACTCGGACAGGATATTGGGACTTCCACTGGGATTTCTCAAGTTAATAAAAGCGGGTTGACCATACGACCATGAGACGTTACATGCAGCACATCGTGCAGATTACTGTACCATGTACCAAAGGATCAAGTTTACAAAAATTGGCTTATTGCTATTCATAAAGTAACGATTCCGGCGACAACAGAAATGCATTTCAATATTTTTTGCCACCACTCCTTTTCTGCCCGTAGCTCTTGCACGACTGAGCCAATCGCAGACCCTTTATTTGGTTAAAAACATTTCATCTTCGATATGAAATGTTTATTAATAAATTATTTATTTAAATTCACATTCCGCCGATATGGACATGCCTTTGGTATTTAGTACCATCCAGTAAGTGGTTGCGGCTTTAATAAACGTATTCAAGTCTCGCGATCTTCAATGTCCACCACTCTGCATCTGGATAGCTGGATGTTGTGTTGGATTGGGTGGACGGAGATGGATCTGACCATCGATGGACCAACGAAGCACTCGCGACTCCAACTACAGGTTGTTAACTAGAGGTCTCAGACCATTTTTTGTGTGTCTTTTAGCCAATGCCGCCGACATTGGAATTTAATTTACGAGCCATTTGTGTAAAATTGTATTAGTCGATAAGTAGCGTGAACAGAATTGTGATTTCCGAACATATGAATTCCTTGAAAGTTCATATGCTGCAGAGACGTTCGTGTGCTGGAGGAAACCTGGCTGGGAATCATTATCGTAATAAAGTTTATTGTTATTTCTATTCCTGGGCTAGAATGTGTTAAGCCTTTAGTACCTTTGAAAAATTGTTGAAAGTGTTTGGATTGAGTTCGAGAGTTCTAATCGCTTTTATAATTGGGTGCGATGGAAATTATGCTCATTAGCATTTTAAACGTTAAACTGATAGCCGATGCCGTATTTTGATCTTCGAACGTGCTTCAGAGAGACATAGAACGAGCCAGATGAACCAGCGAAACATTGCTATTCCAGTTATGCTATCGGAATAGGCGCTTAGTTTATGGGGAAGCTCCAGAACAGAGGTGAAGATTTAAACTACCCTAAGAAGACCACGTATGTTTACTTGCGAAAGCGTCACCATCCTAGTGGATTCCAGCTGAGCCTTTATTTGAGGTTTTATAGCAATTGCAGCTACGGTAAGTACCATGCGTGAGGGCCTGAATACATACTACTATTCTCAGATACTGAGAACAAAATCGCATCATCATACCGTCTTTACACAAAGTCTTTTCTGGTGTAAATATGTCAAATATTGTGTTGATGAAGCAGCATGCGGGGAAAATTTGCCAATTTTACTTGAATTGGAAGAAAAATGCATTTTAAAAAAAAAGGCTTGGGGAAGCTTATGATGGCAACGCTCCACTTATGATGCATGAAACGGCACCACCCTTTTAAGAATGCTGATTTCAGCGTTGAAGACAATCAAAAATTTGAAGACGCAGAATTGGAGTTTTCACTCGCTGAAGATCCGCGCAAATGATAGAGGATCGCGTTTCTACACTGGAAGCATCTCTGCAAGCTGTTACCATCCTATAGTAATTCCATGGCAAGGATTCAAAAGCAAAGCAACTGAGTCCTCATAGGGTGAAACCACAAGACAATGAAATGCGAATTCGCTCATGGGAGCAGCTGATTTATAAGCTAAGCAAACAAAGAGTTATTCTCATCGTAATGTTATTGAAAAAATATTTTGTGGCTACCCCGAGAAGAATAAATATTACATGCTGCCCGAGCAATCTTTGACTTGAATCTTATCACAAACACTAAACCTAAGTACTTGTGCCGCCACAATCATGCTGTGTATCGGATGGTACCAAAGGGAACAAGTCAGTCCTAAACGAAAGTCTCCTCAAAAGAAGAAGCTTTTTCCGAGATGAAATCCGAAAATTGTTTGACAGTTGGGAAAGTATGTCAAGGGTGGAGAATACTTCGAATAATACGTTCCATCTATTTAAACAAGTGAAGTGAAGTTAGCTTAGCAAGGGTAAAAATCACTTATAAGTTGTAAGTGAAAATGGAAAAATTGATCTACCAAAAACTTCTGAAATTGATAAAGCCAGACCAAAGGCAATTTGGAATATAGGAAAAAGTTCAACGCTGTAGAGCAATATTCATAACTAGTAAATAACCAGTCGACATCCACCTAAGCTGGTAGTGCCAATCGACGCGTCCCAGCCTGTGAATTGGCACCTGATGAGAAGCGGCAGGGACGCGTGTTCGAAACCAGCTTGAGCTCTTTCCACAATTCTTTATGAATATTAAGTGAATTGATTTTCTGGCACAAAAATAGACTGAATTAACTTGTACTCCTAATTATTTGAAGCTACAAAGTAGCTTAATCTACATGACAAGCTAACTGCACATTTTAGCATTTTCCCCTTTGTATACAACATTTTTCTTTAATTTTATTTTCTTTTCCTATCGTCAGTCAGTTGTCAGTATCGTCAATCAACAACACGCTGGTTTGATCGTCTCTGAAGTACTAATTCCAACATACGTGAAAATACTGACACCAGTTTCTGTATTCTGGGATGACATCAATATTCTTCTATCTATGCCTTTGCGATGCATATGATTTATACCATGGAAGCTATCAGAGCCTGCAATGCCTGCATTGTCCTCGACGCACATGAAGACTTCCGGCGCATGAGTCCTGTGATGAATGTTTCCCACCACATCTTAGCATTAATTCGAGAGCTACAGATTCCATAAATTCTCGCTCAGGGCCATCGAACCAAGTCCAGGATGCACAGGTTCATTTTTGGTGTTGTAAATCTGATTGTTGTTTGGCGGTGCTATAAATCGTTTGATTGGGTATCAGTGCTTAGTTTTCATCCCAGCCTTTCTGTATACTCCTCGTCGTGTTCTAATGTATCTTCTCTCCAAACCTTCAAGCTACTCCATCATGGTCTTATTCTATTCATATTCTGGTTGAAAAATAAAGGACACCCATATATATCACAGATCTGACTAGAGTTTTATAGTGGATCAACTTGACTCTGTAAGGAAGGATCACAAATATTTGCAGCGCTTTTCTGAATGGTGTCTTCATATGTTGTATGTAGTATGGATGCTGGTCCAGATACACATTCAGATATCTTACGGAAGGCTTGTAGGATATTTGTTTAGGACTGATAAGTTTCTGGCTGAAACCACTACCATATCCTTAACCACTACAATGACCTTTTTCGAAATGTTCATGTGAAACTTTATATAATTATGTATAAAAAATAAAATTCGGCGATTCGTGATAGTCAAAAATGTTCATAACCATGGTGGTGTAGATTGCAAAACAAGTGAGTGGAGTTGCCGATGTACACTGAAGATTATTCGCATGGGAGTTCACTGACGAACCTCATTAGTTGACAGGTGTCACCGAAACATTACTAAGTACTTTCACGTCATAGAATCCATCGGGATGGGATACAAAACATGCTGCAACGGCAAACACATGGAAACTGGATGAATCAAGTAAATTTCGCGAACAACGGCGACAAAGTTACTCAAATGTCAAAATCAAGTTGACATTTGTTGTTGATTCTCATGGCACAGTCCATTTTGAATTTGTTCCGATTGGGCAAACTGTTAAAAATGAGTATTCCATTGGACACATAAGGCGATAATTATTGAAAAGCATGGTTTTTGCAGCATGATGATGAATCGGTTCTCACAGCATTGCTGCTTCCAAAACACATCAATTCCATTCATACCGTTTCTCAGCCATAATTTTTTGGAAATTTCTGACAACTCGCAGAACTCATACTAGCGCTCGATGGACCCTCAAACGGTTTGGATTCAAATGTTCACCAGACAAAAGCTTCGGAATTTGCAAACTAATTTGGAAATCGAGGAAGAAATATGGGCATGTGTGTTGTAGCTGGTGAGGACAATTTTCAAGGCACCAAATCTGAACATAGTGAAATAATTTGTTTAAGGACATCATCACATACTGTCCTACATTTTCCTGTACTATTCCTAAATGAAACCCACCAGGAATCGAATTTAGGGCAGAAACTCCAACCGCAAATGCTTGAATGAATCCATCAAGCTGAATTGTAATTTTGTTGCGCTCACGAGTGGTCACTGAAGGCCTGGCCTATAACATTGAAACTCGATCCAACGTCGTGTGCATTAGTTTTCCGTCTAATGCATTTATTTTCAGAATCAGGTTTCCCATTGGAAAGTGTTAACATCAGATCCTATCCATCTAGCCGTCTATCTGTTGTGCGTCCAACGTATAGATCCAACCCAAGACCATTGAGGTGCGCTCCTCACTCATATTTACAGTTACAAGACGATGTAATAGTCGTTCATAGCTCACCTGAAAAGGTTTTCTTTTTCACCTGTGTCGCCGCGGTTGATGGGCATCAATGCCAGCAGTTCAGTTCACAATTCTTCTAATGGTAAAGTGGAAACAGATGGACAATGGTTGGGTTGCCGTTATACCTGGCACGAGCTACTTATGGTGATATGGAATTTATAGCATTATTTCAATTGTTGCACAATATTGCACCCAAGGAAATATTTTGAAATTTGATAAGTGAATGCACAGCTTGTACGGGACGAAATTAATTATTTCTTATTTTTCCCGATTCAGCAATTATTATCTGTTTTGCATCCTCAGAGGAATAAAACAGTAGAGATCCTTCTGCAGCAAAGCTCAAGGATCTTGTCTGCTGAAAATCATCAGTTTGCAACTCTATGCACATAATTTCCTACTCTTCAATTTTCACTAGTAGAAACAATTTTCTGCTTTGGATCAGAAGTGTTCAAGTCAATTAAAAACCTTCGATTAAGTCCTTTGTTGCATAAAATAAGGCCCGACATTTGCTTTGTTTGACAAATGCAATGTTATCAGAAGCTTTCCTTCCAGTTTATGCCAGAGATAATTTGTTGATGAATTTTTAATCGAATTTTAATCGAACTTTTTTCTTGCTTTTACCCCTTTTGACAGTAAAAATGATTGTCATTGTCAGCATCCTTTTTTTGCGACGCTACAACTTGATTTTAATTGGCAGTAGCCTCAATCCAGATACGATGCAAATGTTCGAATCATGAATAGTCACATTGGTCCGGGAACGTGTCCCGTCCCGCTTTGTATTGGCTCCCGAGCTTTTCCGATGTTTCCATGGAATTTTCCGATTGTGATGCTGGTCGTTAACCAAACTGCCGAAATTCATTGAAGTTCTCTAGCCGACCTATGGATGGTCACAATTAAAATTGGTACAGTAGTTTGTGAGGCAAGGCATCGGCTGACTTATCGTATTGCGGCTTAACTAAACGTTTCAGCTTGAATAATTTATTTTATCATAGGTATTCGGTCCAATTTTTTTGTGTTTTGAATATATTCGTCCACGAATTTCGGTGATTACAGTTTTTCCACGCTTTTGAAATTCGCTGATGCGAAATATATCTAATCATCTCACGTTAAGACAACAGTAACCTCGAAAAAGTGCTGAAAGCCCGGACGGACATCACAAAGAAACAGATATCTATGAATAACTTATGTAGAAAATAAAGCGAGCTTTGCATGATAGAGAGCTTGCAAATTGAATAACGAAGGTGAGGTTGAAAACATGCAAATTCAAAGGTTGAAAACATACAAACATGCGGAAATTAAAGAAATATCACCTTGAGATCGATGTCTAAAAGTTCGTGATTCATAACAGAAATGTTATTACACGTCAATAGAGAAACGACAATGATTTCGTCCCTTCGAAAAAATGTAGAAAAATAACAAAAAATGCTATCAGCTTGAATGCGTGGATAAATTTTCGAAAGATATCGCAGGGAAATAGAATAAGATAAAGGTGGCTTAAGGAAAGGTGTTTCCAGCTAACGGAGCATTGTAAAATAAAATAAAATATTTGAGAAAATTTTGGAAAAAGCTATGACGTCAAAGATTACTAAAGTTTCGAAAGAGATTTACAACAACGGAAGGATAATCGGCAGGGAATAGGCAACTGTTGTAAAAATATTGTCAGAGGGCCTGCAGTAATTATTTGCTAATTGATTATGAAGGAAATAGTACGAAGTGATAGAGTCTGTCACATAATCAAGTATCATGCTGTATTTTTTCACTTAATAGCACTTAATTTCACTTAATAATCTTTCTCCACAGCACAATCCCGTGCATTCTGAAGGGTAACATACAGAACATACTTTCAGAAACACTGATGGGCTTCGTAAGCAAGGCTAATAATTACATTCAAATGATTTCATTCTCATAACCTCCGGCTGAATAACACAGAAGAGGATCAAAGTTAAGATGCTGAGTAAAGGCCACAAACTAGTTCAGCAACCAAACAAATTACAAAAAAGTTCTTACTAAGCGTCGAAATAAATTCCCCAATCCAAATCCATATAAATTAATGAGTGGAAACCTGGCCTATAACTTCATTCTTAAGTTCTGACCACATAAAATATCTTCGGGAATGTGCTCAATAAATTTCAATCTGATTCTGAACCCTTACTGGAAACAGACAGTTTTTAAGTATCGACTCCCCAACCTAAATGCAAATTCTTGCGGAATCAAAGAGAAATATTAACACAAGTCCATTAAAATTATTAATTCCAGTTTGGTAGCAGGCAGCAGCCGAATTTAACTAATGCGTTAGTAACTTTTTTGGCCTGTATGCCGGCCGTATAGAGTTCAATAAATATGCAGGAACGGCAACACCAATCAACACCTGAGCGGTAATGCTTTAATGGGCATCCAATCAATGTCTCCAATTTGTTGATATTGAGACGCAGCGCAGATTTATGACCAGCACTCAGGAATGCGTCGTAAATTCGTAAGGTATAGATGCTGGAGAGGTAGCGTTCCTGGGATGGCCGTTCGTTTTGTTTTGTCCGTTCTTTTTCTCGTCTTCTCCAGCTCTTGCGTCTCCGCAGCCACTGATGCTCATTGTGATAACGCGTTTCTAAAATTCATTAGAGATAAGAAGCTGGGAACATCCTCCACCCGAAGATCCACTACCGAGGCCTGAGAAGCTTTTTTGGCCAACAGTCAACTGCTCCTCTGTGGATTTACATAATTATTATTTAATTTTATCGGTGAGGAGATATCTGTGGAGCTCAGAATTATCCAGCTAAGTAGATTCGGGAGTGGATTGGGAAATTTATTGGGCAGGAAAACCACTTGGCGCGGCCAGCGCTCAGGGACTCTAACTCGAACTTCCTAATAGGATAAGTCAGTGACCGAATTATGAACGGCCAAACTTTCATAATTCAGCATTAGACCCGGCTTTAAAGCTCTTTCTTAATCGTTTCAGCAAGACTTATGCCTTTTGTATTCCACAATTTCGTGTATATTCTTGGGCCCCATTCAAATCAACCATTGTTGCAGTGTTTTCTCGAAAATTAACAAAGGAGTTGACACTGTTGATCAAGCGATTTGATTCCAGTCGACGCATTTCCAATGCCTCTTCCCATCAGACCGCGTGAACTCACCTTAAGCCCCTCGGCTACCATTCAGCATTACTAATGCTAATCTGCAAATTTACGGTATAATTTTTGTTAAATTCTGAAATTGGCTTCTATCTCCATTACCAAGTAGACCACGTAGAACCGACGAAACGTATCTAAACTTTTTACAATTTTAGTGCGAAATTAATAAACATGAGGCCGACCCGCGAATCTTAAGTAAAGGTTTTAAATGTTATCTCAGGTCGAGATAAGCGAAATTCATTTTGATAATTAGCACGCTAAGTGGGTTGTTTTCGTTTGGGCAAGGAGGAGTTTTTACTGCAGTTGCAAGTGTTATGATGTCATTCATTAGAAAATTGTAAAAAATAGATTTATGTAAATGGAAACTTTTCAAGTGGATTTCGCGAGCTCACGAGGCGGAGAAAGCGATTGCTCGCTGGCTCGCTAGATGTGTGTGTGCGCTTTTCTGAGGCACAAAAGCAATAGCAAAACGAAATCATTACCAATCGATGTTAATCCTGTAAATTATTTACCTTTTCGAGAGTGTCTTCAAGCTACGAGCAGCCACTAATCTCTTGTTAGCAATTCATGCATACGAAAAAATATTTCTTTTTATAATTTTCAAGCGTTTCAATTTTAGATTTGATTGGGCTTGAATTTGAAATAGCTTTTGTTTTAGTTGACTTTGTGGGTAGTAGTAGCCGTAGCCGTGTTTTGTTACGTTGGCAATAGACATTTGAGTTGATCCAAATGCAATCAACAAAGGAATACGACTTTTAGTTCTGGGTGATAGTCTGAATAATGCGAGATTCAAACTGTTATAGATATTTAGGCCAGGCGAATATATCTCTCAGTTTAATCCTGGCTGTGTGTTGTGTCCTACCACCTTTCTGCAATAGCATTCTGGTGTCGTACCCAGAAAACAGCTGCAGTTGTGTCAAGTTGACGATATACGTCTCTATTCAGGAATTGCCGCTCATTTAAAAATAAGTCCCGAACCGTGTTGTTGGTGCCGTTGGCAATGGTAGAGGTCCTTGACGCGTTTAATGAACCAACATCCTTTCTAAGATTCTCTTTCTAAGACGCCGCAACCATATAAGAACAGGGGCTCGGTCCATCACGTTCATTGCACCTTGAATATTGCTAAATCACAGCGTCCCCTCTCGACCAATGTCTCGAAGGAGTTGACAGATCCACAGATTGTGACCATTAAACGACTCGCGATGATTTCATCGGTTTTGAACAATTGTTGTTGAAAGACGCAAATATTCCACTGAACACCCTTTCAGAATTGTAAAACAAAATTTCAAGTATCGAACCGTTTCTTGCCTTGTTTGTGAATGCTGGGTACTCACCATTCTTGGGTACTGCTTATAGTCAATTTATTTTTCTGTGCATAGAAATGTTTATTCAATGGCTTGTCCTAAATTTTGGGCACAATTGCCATGGTACTCATACCATCATTATAACTGCGTTAGTTACTTGTCAACAGATCTGATGTTGAATTCATTGTAAATGCCTATGTTCGCGCCATGGTAATGAACGTCCTTGATTCTTCCTACTGCATTCTGGAAGGGCCGTCACACTATTTCGATAGTCAGTCCTACCTAATAACATGAGGAATGGCTAAAAGTTGTTCTGGCAAACTTTCACAGCATCTTAATTTGTTGCGAGCGATAAAAATTGTCTACGTGTTGCTTCAGTTAGTCTTGATCATCCATCTACAAATACAAGAAGGCAATCTTTGAGAATTGTCGTATCGTTTCACAACAGCGCTGTTTTTGAGCTCAGAGGGAGTTTCAGGTCCTATGTAGTGAATACACTACACACAACTGGAAGAATGGTCTAAAAAAAACTCCAGCTGAAATAAAACCTCGTTTCGCGATGTTGACCCTTGTCAAGTTTCTGTGGGACAGTATGGCTTAAACCTATAATTTTCTTTCGGAAAAATACCTTCTCCTGAGTTATTCCGGTCTTACTAAGTCTTAATTATTAAGCCCACTTAGCTGCCTTGCTCAGTTATTTACAATTACGAGAGAATTCCTCGTTGCGTCTCCCTCACGTTTTAGGTATGCAAAAACAGCCACTGGCCGCGTTTCAGATGTCAATTTTTAGACAATTTTTGAACTTTTTAACTTATGTACTTATTATTTATAGTTTGACGTTCCACATGACTTTTCTCATGTATGAATGATTTAGGCTTTCAGCGTAATAATTCGTTCAACGCGTAAGTGTTATTGATTGGGGGTGAGTCAAAAAGTTTGCAAAATAGGAGGCATCGCGGTAAAAAAGACAAAAAATTCATCCAAACTTACCCTGACAAAGAACGGACTACAAAGTCATATGTAGTCCGTTTTCCGAACGTTTTCAAAAAATTTCGATTTCAAGAGTTGACAGTGACGGATCAAGGTGACTGAGTCAGATAACGTCCGCAAGCTTCGCTAAACCAAACCGGAAGATGTTCGTGTAAAAGAATAAGCAGCTTGCAGAATTGCCGAGTTTTTCGATTGAAACCATTTCGAACATCCTACATGATAACATTCATCTCAAAGGTAAGGATCACGTGACATCTCAAAGGTAGGTGTCGAGAGTCTTCGCTCCACTCTTGTGTCGCTCCAGGCCAAGTGTCACTCAAGAGTTAGGAAGCTAGGAAATTCCATACTAATGCCATAGAAGATGCTCACTATCGTAGCAAATAACGTAATTATCACACCTGACCAAAGGAGTGTGCCTTTTGCACGAAACGGTGTGATTTGTACCCATATGTAAGACAACTCTTGGAACAGATTTTCTGAGGTGTAGATGTAATATTTTGAGTTTGTTTTGTACTGTTACCCTGTATTCCGCGATATCTTGTATGCGTTTCAGCTAATCTAGTTGAATTATTCAATTATAAGAATCAGAAGAGATTAAAATTAGGTTAAGGAGTCAAAAAACTGAAAACTTTACATACGATGCGTTGTTTAGTTGCTAGGAGATCATGTGGTAGATAGTGACGATAAAATTCCCCGCGGTATTGTCCAATGGAAATTATGTAAAAAGATGCACCTGCCGAACTTGCACATGAAAGAGAATTCTAGAATCAAAAATTTCGCAGCTTTTTGCTCTCGCAAAGATGTTATCCTTGCAGAAGTTGGGTCAATTTATTCTATTATTGGATTTACAGCGCTCAGCGTTTCTTTGTGTATTCTACTCCATGTCAAATTTTAAATATTTTGGCAGTGAGTCTGTCTAGAAGTTTTTGAAAGTGCTTTTACAATTATGCGAGAGAGTTTCCGCTGTGTTGAGTTCAGTTATATTTTATGTTAATTTCAATGAAACCACATTCATCAATACATTCAATACATTCATCTTTTTATCAGTTCATTAATGACACACTTCGGAAACTTTTTGACAAGAAATTCCTTCGTATATTACATTTAATTCACGCACCAGGAATTCTGATGATATTGAAGACCTTGTAAACTTAATTACTTTTATAGTATTTGACGCGCCACACTAAAATAGTTGAACTAAATACTCTAAACGAAAATTCTATTAAGGAAATTATCAGAAATTGATCCTGGAATTTCAGCCAGCAGTTTGAATATTCTGAAAGTATTTTGGAATTTATTTGAGTGGAGTTCGAACCGTACGTGCATTGATTTTGCATTAGTTTCACTCACATGTTACCTGAAACCGCGAAAGAAAAGCTTAGAAGCGTTCACACGAAATATCTTCAAAGTTGTGGGAAATATTTGCAATAGGAGATGGAGATGTCGGCCATTTCGCTTGATAAGATTTTGGGCTTTTTTATTCGCTTTCGTGGGGCACGTAAGATCATTCGATTGTTCGCAAAACGAAGGGAATGTGGCTCACACATATGTAAACTGATCAGTATATGCGTAGCGTAATTCGAATAGCTGATCCGACGCAATTAAGCAATGTCATACTTTTAGCTAAAGTCCTCTAGAATAATTGCTTATCCCGACGTGAAAAATAAACGCATGGGCCGATTCGCTGGCCGCGGGAAAAAGTCGAGAGCCTCAAATTTCCATTAACGTCTTGCGAAAAATTGAGATGGACAAAATTTAAGCTGCTTATTTCAGGCATAAGCAACTCTGAGCCAGAGTCCACTGGCCAACAACTACAATAGCAGCAAGAAAGGTCACCTCCGACAAATTGCCAATTATTTCAATTTTATGGTAAGCGTATTGCAAATAAATTAGCGTCAAGCTGTTCTTGCTGAAGTCTCGCTAAAAGACGAACATTCAGCTACCAGAAGTTTTTTCCAGTGGGATATTGAAATAAAATATGAAAGTTGAATGTTTGTGCAATTTATCTTCGTTTTGGTGGAACGCAGTAGAACAGAAAATTTCAGGAGATTTGCATATATTAAAAATAATCCGTATCAATGACTTGAAAAGTTTGGTGAGCTTTGGAACGGGCAATCCACGTATGAGGTTACAGGTATGTGACATGGCTTGGCATGAGTTGACGAGATAGTTGCTTGGCTGGGCAAGAAAGTGAGATGGTCGAATGGAATGTTTTCGGGAGGATTTAAGCGGACGACAAAAATGTCTTAAATAGGCAATTTTCGAGGTTTGTCTTTTGCATCCATGGAGCCCTGGGTAAAGCGCGTCTAGATCAGCACAACCCGATCGTAGTGTGAGATGTGGTCACAGGATTCATACCGAGTCTTAAGTGCTAAGAATGATTACCAATGGAAGTCACGTCCAAGTCGCAAATCGAAGCGAACTGATAACCTCTACATGAAAGCCGTCCTAACTGAGACAAATGCATTCAAACCGTTAACCATATTTAAATAATGCGCCTGCAATTCTTCCCTTGTATGTCATCCAACTTGCAGCTCGCGCATTCCATCTTGTATTGATCGCTGCCTGCTTGCTCCCCATGCATGCCGCAAATTTGCATATTTGTGTTTTATTGCAGTTCCAATTCAATAGACGTCTGCTTATCACTTGGAAAAAATTATCTGTTGTATTCCTTTTTCCTGTAGCATTGCGAAAACGCCAGCAAGCAGATCCGAGATATTCATTTCAACGCAAGCGAGGCCTGACATTTGGTGTATCAGTTGCTAGCTGGCATGACGAGCACAGCTCTTTGCATGATTTCAAATTCAAATTTCTCCCATTTTTCCGGACGTCACACGAATTCTAGCGGAATAATTTCCATTCGAAGAATACTTTCGAAATATGCAAATTTATGTGATTGATATCTGATGTGATTCCTTGATGGACTTGTGAAAACTAATAATCCTATAGCGCAGCGTCGCAGAGCAGGAGCCGCACGAGGAGGCCTTGTTTACGCCAAACGTACGATATTTGCATGTGACATCGATGGGAACTCGAAAAGATGTTATTTGATTGCCTCGGAATAAAAAAGTTGAAATGTTTATTTCGAATGGCTTTATCCGAGCTACAGATTGTTTCCGAAATATCTTCGAGTTGACCTAGCTCTATGAAGCACTAGAACAAGTTGACGGTCGTTTTCAATATAATCCTGATCAATAGTAGGGCATCTATCGCGATTCTCCGCGTGAAAGTCCATTATCAATCCCACTAGGATAGTGTTGTTTACCGAGAGTAATGTTGACATCAAGGTGATTGTCTGAAATAGTTCAATTTTCAAATTCAAAATTGCAGCACTTATTTTCCTAAAGCAAGTTCTATATTATCGATAGAGAGGCCGCACAGGCTCCTGTATCGCCAGCTACCAACTCCTGACTGTTGGTCGTAGCTTTGCATAAAAAATTTGTTCATACGAATTCATCACGCACAACGTATCCAAATCCAAGGACTGGTATGGATTCTAGTCAAACTTTCACACCGCATGTTGATTCCTTGATAAACGTCAAATCAGCAAAATAAAATTGGACTTTAGCAGATTTGACGTCTTGCAAGGAAGATCAATACTAATTGGCCGATATTTCTGAGAATACCTTATTCTGTGTTGTTGATATTCCGAGCAGGCGAGCTCTGTATCCTAGTTGTGTGAATAAGTTTGATGAGGAACATCTGTGGTCAGGCAGGTCATCGGTGCACCAGGTAAGCACCCTTTGCTAGACTCCTAATAGTTTCAAGGTGCAGAGTTAGAGCCCTTCTGAGATACTATATTCGGAAAGAGCTCACTGATACCTTGACACCATCAAAACTTCGGCTAATTTCTTTGGACCCATTCCGCTAATTTGTTTTAGATTCTTCGGAGCAATCAAAACAAGGCCAGGATTTGTAAGATTTGAAGGTACCATACAGATTGGCCAGAAGACAAGGTTCAACTTTGAACATTTGATTTGTATCTGGGTATAATTCACCTCCTGCAGCTCATAATTTTGAAAGGAATGTAAGTAGAACTTTCATTCAAATTTCAGTTAAGTGGTATTTTTATTTTATTTTATGAAAAACGCGTGAATAACTTGCAAATGTTTCAAACTTAATTTCTTCCTTAAAAGTAAATTTTAGTACCAGCATTTGAATGGAGTGAGATCGCAAGACGTTTTTTAGTGGGAAGTCGCTACATCAGAATTCCACATAAAAAGTTTTTGTGCACTATTTAGCTCCATACGAACTCTAAATCTCTTCTGCGTCCACGTATAAACATCTCGTAGTTACGCATTTCTAGAATGTAACTAATGAACAATGTTCTGCCGACTCATAAAGTTGGAACTCGATCGTAAGAGCAGTCACATCAACTAATCAGGCCATTTGGCTTTCAAACTAGCACGAAAGCGTCTTCCACCTGTAAAATTGTGGTCGGAGCAACGAACTCTGCAACATAAATCTCAACAATTTTAATGTGACTTCATAATTCAGAAGAAATTATCGTCAAAATCCAAGCAATGTAATCGAACAAATTCTAATAACTCGATCGCATCCGCGCCACCGAATGAAGTATCTCGAATCTTTGGAGCACGAAAAAACCAAGTTTGCTCCGAAGACAGGTAGCTTTGGTCTATTACGGAAATCTGCATACTAACGGACCATCTCAGAAGTTTGAAGTGCGTTATAAATTTGTAATTTATGACTGGCATTTGGATTTTATGACCCAAAGCGTCCGGGGATAAGACATGGATCGGAGGAAGCATATCGCGTTCTGCAACGTCCGTCCACCAGATAGATGGCAATAATAAAAAGATTTGAACAGGAAAAAATATCAAATCTAGATGGACGACGCGCGATGGACGATCTTCATTCCGAGATCCATACAAAGAATTTCTAATTAACTGGCAGATTAAGTCTCCACTTGATAGATCGATCCAAAGGCGAATTCCTCTTTTTTCCGCGTACGCTCTTGGCTCGCTCCGTCAACCCGGGGAAAATTTTTCATTAAAATTTGATTTGCGTTGATACTTAATGTAAGGCGAAATGGAAATTTGATGGACACTCTGAAAACTCGGTTGAGCTATTGGAAGCGGCGTCTGTTTTCGTCACGACTATGGGATTGCGTTTCTGATTGCGATCGCTGGTCGGACCAAGTGGTGATTTGATGAAGGACCAACGATTGACGGGTTCGCTATTAAAGTTTCAAGTTGCTACTGGCCGTGCATCATCTGCAACACAAAAGGGTTGACTTTATCTAGGATCTGTTCGATGTAGTATTGAAAACATGAATGGGCATCGGCTGAACAAGTTACTCAAATCTCTTTCGTTTCGAAAGCAGATTGGAGAGGGGCACGTTCTCTAGGATTATAATTTCCAAACTTTTTACAATGCCTTGAGCAATCTGACTGACAAGAATGAAATCTAATCGGCAGTGATATCAACTCGGTAGGGAAGTTGGCAAAGCAAGTCGTCCAACCAGCAATTAAATTTTGGTTTTGTCATAAATTCGGGTCCTGAACAAGCTTTTGGTAAGTTTTTCAAGTGAACGTTGTTCCTTGCTGCAATGGTAGACGAAAGGATGTACGAGATCAGGCAGAATAATATCCGACGTTTGATCGAGGGAAAAACTTGGCCAGCATACAGTCAGTTTTATTGTTACCAATTTCTCGCAGAATTTAATGCAGTAAGGCTGCTGCAATCACCCAAAAGTTAATGTTTTAGTGATGTTAACGTCCTGTAGGTTTATTCGGAACGCAGCTATCTTTCGATGCTCGCAACATGTTCTGTGTTTATAAGAAGTTCTTTGGGAAGAATTTGGGATAAATAGCCGCAGGGACTAGAGTCTTTTTTTCAGGTGCTGTCATTCTGACAGATCACATTTTCGCTGACATTTGAAGCAACAAACAAGTAGCTCCCACGACCGTCTGCTGCAAACTTACCGGGGCCGAAAGCCTCGGTTATTTGAATTATCCACTATGGTAGCGTTCATTTAAACACTTCACTGACCCGATTTTTGTAACCCTTGCATTTCACTTGACTTGACTTTTCAGAAACAGTGTTTGCAAATATTCCGACAGTAAAAATTTACTTTCGTCCTGTCTGCCCAGCCTTCCTATTGCTCATCAGTTGTGCAAAGAGGAACCTTCACTTTTTCCAGAAGCTTTTCCAATTTACTTTTAGGTTTACAATTGTTTTATTTAATTTATATACTTGCTATATACTTAGATACTTTCTAATGAAGTTTGTCAAGGATAGAAAACCTACCAAACAATTCAAAACTGCATAGACTGGGGTAGCAAACTTCTAGAAACTTCCGAATGGACAATAGCAGTCGTTCCAAGTTTCTGTGGTCAATGGAATTGAACTCGCTTTTTGCTTGTTTTGAGTTTAACTAGTACCAGATTTAGAGTTGCGAAGTTCAGAGTTCGGAAGCTGATAGCAAACGCTACCTGCAAATCGAGGGAATCAATCGTCATCTGCCACGGAAGGTCCCCCAAATAAGAAGGACATTCATCGCAAACAACACATATCATCAATCTTCTTCGTCATTTGTCCATCTGTCTTGCTGTCCATCAAACGAATTTATTCTCTGACTTGCAATAAACATTGTGGATGACTCCTTCGGTGCAAGGTCTAATAAGGATGCTCCAGCGTCTATGCTGCATGCGCTGGCAGGCTTTCCGCTCGATGGCCTAGACATTTAGCACGCTGGGCGAGGGTAGTCATAACCGCCACTTCCACTGGGCCTACCGTAGGAGCACACGCTCGAACTGTGTTTTCCCGATTGCTGAAACGATCTAGTCTGCGTTTGTCATATGATTCGATAGACAAGCAAATAGACCAACAGAAAGCAAACATACGCCAGTAACAGTATGCATATGATTAACAAACAACGAAGGATCTAATCGATATGTGTACCTGCCACAAGTACTCGTCCGTGTTTGCCTTTGCCCTACACCACATCGGACTCGGACCTGGCCATATTGCGGGGGGTTTTCAATTAGAGTAGAGTTTTCGAGGTTGCGGAGCTGTTGTATCAATTTGTGAAGTATGGCATGCATTTCAATGGAGTTGAGCTATTGCTAGTAATTTACACTTTATTTGATTATTGTGTTATACTTGAGCTCCATGTTTTCCTTTGCCATAGACGAAGCGGAACAATAATATGTTTGCTTGCAATTTCAAATGCATTCCTCCTCTATTGGAAAGGCGTCGGCAGTTTGCAGGGTAGATTGCAAGCGGGTTGAGCGAAAGGCTGCAGGATGAAAGGTTATGAATGATGGATATTACCAATTGGACGTCATTGAGATGAGTTAATGATGTTGTTTTGAGGGAATTAGGACTCTCGTTGTACGAAGTGGTTGCTAATTACGTCAAGTGGTGAAAGAAATTAGTTCAGTTATCGGCGTGTTAGGACTCTGCGGAAACGGAAAACACAGGGCGGTCCGCAAGCTTGAAGCCAAGTTGAAGTTTTAACAATTTTTAATTGGGATCAGTGGGGCGGAACTTCCTTTGAATTGTCTGGCTCTTGCAAGTGAAAGGAGAGAGCAATATTCATAATTTTAGATTGATCGTTATTTGTCTTGTTATCCTGTTCCATGCTGTTGGTTAATTTTGAATCTTGCGAGAAAATTTTCGAAACGATTTCAGAGTTTATAATGTCAAAATTAAAGATGAATATTGGATTTATTGATAACGTTTTGCAAATTTATCTCCTTCTGATTTTGTAAGGATTTTAGTGGCTGGCTACCATAGGGAAATAAGATCACTTATGTATTCAGTTTCAACACATGAATTCGGCACCGAGCACTCAAACTATGGGACAGGCGACCTAGCAAAGAAGAAAGTTGTTAATAAATCAACTAGAACCATTAGTTGAGGATTGCGAGAATCTAGTGTCGACAGCACAAGTGCACTCACGAAGCCATTTTTAACAAATTGGGACCTTCACGATGGGATTCGGGAAACTAATAATGTTTCCGTACCCGGTTGAGGTGGTAGAGTTAGAGTACTCACCCTCTGTGCAAGAAATGCCGCTTCCGAAATTCTCAGGTGACAGGAATATATGAATTTGCGTTACTGGCCTCGGCGTCACTCAGCTGTAGTAGGTACCCTCGGCGAATTATTAATGGTCAAGTTTCATTTGGACCAAATCATTTATTCCTGCATGGAGTGGCTATACTCCGTCTTACAACCCAAGTTCTGGAGTGAACAGTTGCACCACCGTGTTCATCGAATCCCTAGAATTCACATGTAGCAAGGAATCGGCCAGCATATTATCCAGACCTGAACGCTGTACAAAACCTCTGGATACTTATGAAGAGGAACCTAAATTGCAAGCCGAAAACCACCACGTGCCAGTTTACTAGCTTTCACTATGAAGTAAGCATTGAAATATTGCCAGAGTTACACAAAGAAATTTCAGGTGGCAATTGGTAATGACGGTGACAAAACTCCATATTAATTGTTACATCTATGATTCTACGTAGTTTAAGAAACAAATTTGTTCTAAACGATTGTGTTTTGTTGTTTTTTTATTTTTCGACAGGTTTTTTGGGCAGGCTGCATTAAAAATTCTTGGTAATCTATTCGAGAGGGTTCAATTTCTAAAATTATATTTTGTCAGAGGGCAATTATCTTGGGAAAGAAAGAATTTAGTTTTTTTTTCTAATTTTTCTATTCTTTTATGTATCAGCAACTATCCTGGTTGATTCAGATATTCCATTTTGCAGACGAGGGTGCCAAGTCGAGGATAAGTGCCACAACTCCTCGAAGTATGCCCAAACTGCTACGCTTGCCAATGAGAGCCAAAGATCGTAAGGCATTTCACGAAAAGTTAACAAATTTTATCCGTAAGGTAAGTAATTGAAACAAAAAATGTCATTAAAATTTCTGCTCCAAGTTTTCCTATTTTTATTTTCGGATGGAACACATTGAATAGCATAGAAAACTTACACAATTTTCAATCTAAACATGAAATATAAATGCATCATGTGAATTTTTCGGGAATCACTGCAGATGCTTGGATAATGTCGACTGAATGGCCATCAAGTGACATGCACAGTACGCCAAATCACACTAAGACCAAATCAATCTGCTGTATCCATTTGTATCCTTATTTCTGAACAACTAATAGTTGGAGAAGTAGGTAGGAAAACGGTCTTAAAAACGTATTGAAAGTGACAAACCAGCACAACCTTTTTCTGCCTGAAATTGTGTTGGTTTGGTTGGTTTGTTGGACACAATGATTTTTTTTTTTGGCATTTTTTACAATGAATTGAATTCAAATACGAAGCTGGCTCTGCAAAACATATGTTAACACATTTCGGTTCAGATTTTACTTTGTATTCGGACTTGTCTAAATTACACCACCAGTTGTTTCAAGCAAGTCCCTCTTATTTGCACCCCGTGGCTTGAGAAAACTCTTATTATTCTAAAGAATCGCCGATTTGCGAAATCTTCTCAGGAATAAATTGTTCGACCGAATATTCTGGTTCGAATATACCCTTCTTAGGTCGACTGTCATGGAAATGAACATGTTACTCTATTTTGACTAGGTCAATTGACTCGAGCGAACTGCTAATATGGTCCATTTTTCTTAGAATTCTTCGCTGGAGTCACATATGCACACGCCATGAGCATCTTCCGTTCTTATCATCAGCGGAAGTAATGCTACTGTAATGATATTGCTGGTATTGTTTGCACTGGTGATCCTTCAAGGGAATGCAACTGATGGAAATCTGATACGCAACCGCTATGCCAAGATATCAACAACTGGCCGACAATAATCCGCGCGTATTCATATGTGGCATCGTACGGTGCGGTCTTTTGTTGGTTCATTGAATCTTAATTCTCTGGAATTTCATTTGCATCAACGGCGACACAGAGCATATTGAATGTCACAACAAACATTTTGATTATTCTTGAGGGTTGTATGTTGGCCAGTGGAGTAGGAGATTGATAATGCTAACGTCCCTAGTACGGTGTTGCGTAGCTACCTACGTGATGTATGTTTGGACTGGAAAAATCGCTGATAGAGAAACTTTAATTCGGACATAGAGAACACTAGAGACCAATGTTCTTGATAGTCCGTGCCTCTGATGGTTTCTCCAACGCCTCTGAACCATAAGTGACTATTTAGAGGTTGGGTAGCACGCGTCCGCAGTGCATAGTACGCAAAAACGTAAAGAAATGCATTGGTACGTGGAAATTTGTCGCTGTATGCCGGCGCGAATAATTACTTGAAAGAAAATAACGCTGTCTTCTGGAACGGACCTCGGTTTGTGCATGATAATGAAGAGACGGGCATGCAACTCCCAGTAGCTCGGCGTCAAACGTGAAAGGGAATCGATTCAACTAGTAGCTCATATGTGGGCTTGTGCATATTTTGTTTGGAGATACATTTCAAACAAGTGTCCGCTGGTGTGGGTCTGGTTTGTTCTGTGCAGATTCCCGAAGATTGCCTTGCCAAGGAATCCGTCCTTCGTTCCAACGGGCATGGCGACGACATGCGACATCAATAGTGCATTCAGTAATTACCCGCATTCACATATGATGGGTATTTTGCTGGCCAGTTAAATTCAGGCGACGTGTCTTGAATGCCCTCAACATTGATTAAGAGAGAACAAATGTGTGTTTGGAACAAGACATTGGAACAAAGACTCATGCATGCAGTTTACTTACTTCAATTGATTCCAGGCCGTAGTGGATTGATTCCAATCTAACATAGGGAGGATTGGTCCTCATGGAGATTGTCGCCAGCTTGCATATGAGTAGAATATTTATTTCACAACGCTCATGTGTAGCATTGACCCTTGCAAACGGATTACTCACATTGAATTCACTGAGTACTGAATGAAGCAATGATTGAATGCTGCTGCAACCAGATACAAAGTAGTGGAACTCCCTTATATTGACCAAATCCCACAATGGGTGCTTCTGCTCCCCTAAATACCATGCGATTGCTATTGAACAATTCCAAATACTTTGTAGAATGCTAAGCAGGCTGATAGCGCCCACTACAAAGTCACTTCTACGTATAGCATTGGCCCTTTTCCGTGCTGAGTACGTAGGTGAGCATTGTGAACTCCTCGTTACTAAATAACTGAGCACTAGGTCCGTGTAAGACGCTGAGCAAACTGTTAATTGTTAATTTTTTAATGATTAATTTCAAGATACATATTCACTTCCGCTACTGAGCATAACAGATTAATTACACAAGTCTCCCATTCTTAGACTTCGCTGGTAAGCTCGGCGGGAGTGCTTTCCACACAGCTGGCCGCATCGTTTATATCGTGGAATGCCATGCGATAAATGTGGCTGCTGAGCCATCGTACTTTGCTATCAGCATTTGTAATTAGATACCTCGATAGTCGAAATTACTGCTTAATTAGTAAATTTACGTCTCCATTTGGCGATAGTTACATATGTTAACGGTATGGGACTACTGCACGCTAATTAGGTGTCTCAGAGTTGAATTGTATGTGAATGGAAAGTAAAGTAGTGTAAACAGTTCAAGAGGTTCTTAGTTTGCCTTAACTGATAGTGTCGCTTTTTTGTGGCTAAGCTATTTCGGGAGTGTCTCCCTTCATTCCTTTGTAGCGCGGCAGCTTTGATATGGGGTTCGACGTCCTATCACGTCCGCGATCAACTGTTTGTGATTATTCCGGATATCCTCCACCACCTCGAGAGAGCCCTAAACAAGAGTCCATGGTCTTACAACCGCAGTAAATATTTGAGGTGTTGGGATACTGAGCTTCACATACCAACACTTGAACTTTGCAAAAACAATAACCTAGACTTGCTCATTTTCTCTCAGAATAGCTTAACGAAGTGCAATTTGGTACAGGCCACAGGTATAATACCAAGCGGACAGCGCATACCAAGTCTGCGCAGTGTTACAACCAACTAGGCTGGTTGTTATTACCATCTTAGATTCCATCCAACTTAAAATGAGCAGTTAATTGCACTATCAACCTACATCTTCAATTTCTGAAACAATTGCACAAAAACAAGGTAGCAATTACTTTATGAGTGTTTTTACAGAACTGTCGAGATGATGGTCTTGTTTGTTTTAACGGGCTGCGATATCTTTATTACGCGATCATTAAGAGCGAAGCGTTTTTTTTCTTCACGCCATGGAAATCTGCTCGTGCATGAATGAGAAGACCTCAGCGAAACGTGGAGCCTGCTGCCTTTGATGCACTAGCCCAGGAGTATATTTTTGGTACCACACATACGTAAATGGTCTTCGTTTGAATAAAAAGTTAATTGAACGATTGTGGTCAGTTTGATGGAAACCAGACTGAGAGTTTGCGTGATGAAAGCCAGGCAATGCGTCGAAAACTTCATTTCGCATTTCGCCAAACGAGTTTAATGAATGATTAATTATCAAACGGATACTCTAAAACTATAAATTCAAATTGTTCACGTAAGAATTCCTGTTTATTGTTCGCTTCCCGCCCTTCCTGCCATATCATATTCCCTGGCAGCTAACCATCTTTCCGTTTCGCGTTACAACCACCAGCCATCAGCCAAGACAGCCAGGCAATCTAGCTGAGCTAGCCCATCTCACCTACCCAGCAGCGGTAGCCGCGATCATCAGCCCGCTATTTGCGCTGCCATTGTTTGTTGTTTATATTCGCCGTGTGTTAATTACGCCGACAAATTAATGCAAATCTTGGAATAAAGGCAACCAACATTCCCATCCCAGTCCACCCATCTTCAGCCGGCATAGACGGGTCCAGATAATCGGAATATGAACTATAATCTGGCTAACAACCATTCGTTTAGCGCGGACCGAGTATCGAGCCATTGGCCATTAACTCCATTGTGGAGGGATAGTGGAGTCATACCGTAACTTCTCCTCCCCTGTGCAATTGCGCCCAGCTCAGAACATGTGAAGCGGAGCCCAACACATGCTCGCGTTTTAAGTACGAAGAGGCCTCAGATCCATTACCAGTCTTCAACACTCACGGCTATATTGTGGAACAGGTTTCCTGGATTGTTATTATCCATCCAATTTAGAGCATGTTAACTCTTCAAAGACCAGGCACAACCAAGTATAGTGTTGCTGGCTAAGATTTAGCCTCGTATGCAGATTTTCGTGGTAAATGTAGCGAATAAACCGCAAGTTTGAAAGAAATACCAAAGTAGTCCAAATGCACACAGTATTCGTGTTATTTTGTCAGCAAACCTAGGGTCAGTTTGTTTCTGGGGTTCCTTGCTTTATAAAGAATAAGAAATAATGTTTCCGGAACTGAGAATTTTCGGGACCGTACTGTTCTCGTTTCTCGATATTCCTGCAATAACCGACCATTTTTTCGATTTCGCCCGTAATGGTTTCAAAAGTCGCTGGAGGTATTCGAATTTCTACAATCTAAACAACCACCGGAGCAATTTTATTAGTCCTCCTCCTCCTTAGTTTTATTAGTCCAATTTTATTAGTGACGATAAATCAACAATAGGCCGATGGAATAATGGTAAATCGGTCTCAATCACCACGAGAGAGTCTACTTAGTCTATTTCATCTTGTTTGGCAGTCTCCTATAAATACTTCAGTAAATACATTGATAGACTGTTTATTGGCAGAATGAGAAATACATAGATAACTTACTCTCATTAGTTTCCATTTCTTTCTTGACTCTATTCCCCAGTGACTGTCAAATCTGGGTATTTCGCAAAAATTCACAGAGAACTTTGTAGTGATCATTAAACGTATCACTCAGAACTAGCAACAAAAGAGAAGAACACATACAAGAGTTTCACCAAACAAACACCAATGCCACCGAAACATAGATCTCTGCGTCTCAGTTCGAACACTTTCAACAAACCCAAAAACTTATATTTATTTCGCGCGTTGTCTCCTAAATTTTTCGTAGCAATCACTATAAACGCTTGTGGATATTTTTCTGAGCGTAGTAACACCATGTCGTGTCATGGTTTCTAGGTGTTATTTTGAAAGAGATGGATAAGATCGAGGAGAGAACTGTACGTACACAGTTCACCTGCTTTCCAACAATGTAAGGACGCAGTGTCAGATGATTTCAGCCACTTTTGCTGCCCGAAGGCTCTTATCTAGGACCACGATCTTCACATTGTGAAAAGTTCCCTCAACGTCAAGTAACGTAACTTTAGGGAAACTTTATGTCCCTTGTACAATATTTCAGGAAATCGCCAATAGTTCCCTCTGTCTTGTAGGTTGTCGTTTCCTTTAGGCCTTTTGTACAGGCATCTTCAATGTTGAAAGATCTCTTTGATCGCTGGTCTAGCTTGCGTGAAAGCTCTTTTTTGAGTCCTGCGTTGAAGTCTCCCTGAATGAGATAACTCACCAAATCGTGAAACTTTCTACAACGAACTGGACTCTACCTGCAAGACGTCTTGTTCCTGCAATGTGTGCACTTCAAAAGTGCACAAGCGGAATGGGAAGCGTCATCCGGAATTCGTATGTTGAGTGAATATGATTAATATGAGTAAAGGTAGTGGCTGGCGGTACATAATTTACCGGGTTTCCACAACAAATGTATGATTATATGAAAAATAAAAGCGGCTTACGTACTAATATATAATTAACTTTTGAATGTGTCTATTAAATTTTCCTGTCTACAGGATTGCAAATTTTGTTTACTTAGTATGGGACCTAGATCTGCTTCCAGCCCCTTGCCAGCTGTTGCACTGCCGATTAGTGTATTGAAATGAAGTATGTAGTAAGAAAATAAGTAAGTAAGGAAGTAAATCTTATTTAAATAAAATTCTCGGGCATTGTGACGAGGACAAAATGAAAATTGGTGTCATTACAAAGGCCGGCAGCCCTGATAACTCTTTTGCCAGTTGATCCCCTCACCTGTGCCCTGTGTATGATTACAAATATGCTCATCGCCCGCGAGGCCTTGCACTATTTTCCGACTTTAGCATCTTCTAACCGTTGTTGTCTTGTTTCATGCGCTCTTTAAAAATCAACTCGTGATCATCACCTGAAAAACTATTGCGTTTTATGGCAGTAAGTCTTGGGAAACGAACCAACAGCGAAACTAAGGCCGTCCACCCAAGACCGCAGCAACCAATGCTGCTGTTGCTGATCCAAGCAAAAGCACAAGAATGGTAGAAGAAGCGCCTCGAAGATATTGTGGTGAAGAGCAACAAGAAGTTTACGATGCACAACAACAACGCGAGCTGAGATCGGTGCGTACTAGTACTACGTGTGAAATAAATCACTGAAAAGTGCTGAGGACCCATTAAGCCTACCTTTGTTTATACCAGTGAATCATATAAATATGAAGCTGTGGACGGGCGCTTGCCCAGCCAGAGCTGCAACTTTGGTTGAGGCCCACATATGGGCCTCGCATGCACGGCACGATATGAAAGCAACGCAATGCACTCCAATTTATTGGATGCCATCCTATCAGGAATGAGTGCAGGCAACGTCACGGAGCACCTACGGCCTTCTTGCCTGCTCGTCGTCTTGGAGTAGTCATAAAATTTTCATTTGTCTGTGATTAGAAAATTGCATCCAGACTGCAGTTGCAACAAGACAGCCCCAAGTTGGCGTGAGTAGTGGAACGTTGAAAGCTGCATTTATCATTTTACACGTCAAACTTCAATTAAAATCTATTACATCGTCATTTCGGAGGGTGTAAGTGCATAACTCTACATTCCGGACGGGTAGATGAGAACCAGCAATCGGAGAAATAATTACACGAAAGGAATGAGATCTCATTCACCAGCTTTCAAGTTCCCTTTTCCGCATTGGCCGTTAGATAATTTGTTATGATAGCTTTCGCAGATTATATCATGACTACTTCCTGCTGCTTCTATTCCAAAGACTACTAGACAAGGGTCGCATTTGCAAAGTTGTTAATAACGTGCCGTGCTTTGGATCACTCGAACATCTTCTCACCTACAGATGCATTTGTCGGCGTGTACTTCACGTTCAAAGGAAGAAATTTCGGTTTCACACGTTCACGGCATCAACCTGCCGCTGGAATATATCAAAGCAAACGACACTAGTCAGGCGTGAGTCCCCATTGATGCGAGGGTAATTAGCAGCTTCCTTCCATCGCTCGTGTATCGTCGCTGAGTACTATCAGCGTTTTGACGACTCTATTTTTTCAAGATGCCTCGAAACTCTGAGGCAGCGACAAATGTTTTGGATCTGGATCGCAGCTTCCAGACAGACGCTAATTGATCCCAGCTGCATTATGTCATTGCCCACGCATGGCTCCATCTGCTAAAAGCTCGGGAATTCGAAATTAATTAGGAACTTCCTGGTTGCCGCCTGTCAATTAGGAATTTAACGCGCGTGCCCGTCCTTATCTGACGATAGTGGAAAAGGGCTCGGTGCTTGGTTCTTTCCCTAGGCGCTGTGCAAACTGAAAACGTGCTCAGGCCGCAGACGTAAGAACTGCTCGAGGAAGCACAGTCGACCTAATGGACGGAGATTTTATGTGTTTTCCAGTTTTCTGCCAGATAAGTATCGTGAGGGTTCTACTATGTGTCAACTACATTGGCTAGACCATCGGCGATCGACACTGAACACAGAACCAGGTGTTTGATTAAAACTTGTTGAATTTAAATTGTTGATATGGATCATTTTGTTCTTCTTGTTCTTTCGTAAATGGACGCACACTGCATTGATCCTTCCGGTCTTTGTACTTGTAGGGGCCTCTGGAAATAGAAATTGGTTTTGTTTTGGAGCTAATGTCCTTTGAACACTTCTCAACTTTCATTTCATGCGCTATTGCTTTTGGCTTCCGCGTATGGGTCCAGACCATTCCACGCTCCCAATTGTTTGATGTTCACATGCAATATCGACACGTGTATCTTCGATTTTGAATGCACATGTCGGTGAATACTTTTCCAGATTCGATACAAAGGCGGCGATAGTGCACTATCAAAACAATGAGCGACTTCAAAGTCACAAAGTCCGAACGCTTCGCTCGGTCTTGCTGATGTTTAGTAAACACCTTGCAGACATTCCCGCAGTATCGATGCCATCATAAGGCCGCTGGAATCCGACAGTCATCGGTCATTGTATGTTGGACGCCAGCACGCTGTGAGAATTAATTACAATTCTTGTACCACGTACTTAAGACCCATTACGCTTCGATTGTGGCGCTTAATTAGACTCTGGTCCGCGACTTGGACTTGGACCTTCTGCACAAAAGCCACGCCAGCCAGCTCCGCAAGAAAGGAACGAAAGAAAGCACACACTTGTCCATTAGAAAGGATTGTGGGTGAATCGGTTCTATCTAAGTATCTATAAATAGCGTCGAAGCAATGGAAAACGTTCAGCCAGAGCTCAATTGTGATTGAGACGGAAGTGGTCGCTTGAAATTGGGGAATTGGTAAGATCGAGTTTAATGGAACCCGGCAAATTGGCTCTGTTCGTCATATTCTGGATATATTAATTGGCCCCAATTGTTTTTTGTTGTCGTCGACCTATACAGTATCTTCAGTATTTAAATAATTGGCTCTGATAGCTTTTCTGGCAATATAATGAAATGGCTTGAGAATGATTGACAGTAAATGCGCACAATCGATGGAAAAAAGAGGTTGAACCAATGCAGACTACGATTCCAGAGACGTCCGTCGGATTGAAGGCTGCATTAGATTGGAATATCCTGTGTTAAGAGCGTGCTTATCCACTGTGGTCGGAAAAGGGAACGGTGATATCGTAAAGTCATACCAGACAAATCTAAACATCCCGTGAAGTAAACCCCTTTCCCTTCTTCATCTTCCCTTCTTCCGCTCTGCTGTCGAGCGGAATCCTGTGATCTTTTCCTCATTAAAATTTGTTCGATTTTATAGAGATCTTAGCAAGGGTTTCGCGACGACTTGGTTTCTGGAGCCAACAGTGGAAAAGGCTCAGGTACTGCCATCACAACACACATCGACGGCTCGAAAGTTGGTGGGGGCACTGGAGCTGGAGTTTACTTTTGTGACTGCTCACAACTCAACCGAAGCTACAAACTCAAGAGCCGTAGTATGAGCTTTCCTGTAGGTCATTTTAGTTAGATTTAAAAGCAGGCTAGAGGAGAACGAAAGAGTGGATCAATCGGGACCTGTTGTAATCGGTCAAAGCGCTGTTTGAATGCAAATGTTCAAAGAGCCAAGAGTATCCGTGAAATGGGAGTTGGACATAACTCGCTGGAAGTCGAGTGACAGGCAAAACTGTGGGATCATTCGAACCTTTTGGCGTCCCTCATACAAAATCCAGCGACGCATACAGGGTAAATGACGTAGAAACTATGGTGACATAGTATATTGGCGATTTTCTCCTAGCTCAGACGCCAAATAGCTGGGCATCGAAACAGAGGAATCTAACCGTGCTTGCGGAATAATGCGAAGACTTTCTGCTAGACGGTAAAAATGACGAAAGAAATATTTTCGGGTTCTAAGGGGTTCAAGAAGAAAATAGTTAATAGTTTTAATTTTCTTGATAGAGGTTCGGTTTGAATTGAAATTGAAGTGTTCCAATTTTTTTTGGATTAGGCTTCACATTACTAGGCAACACATCTATGAAAAATGGTCGGAATCTATTTAAATAATACTCTTGTATACGTTTGGTCCAGAAACACGGGTGCTTCACTCTTTTAACATACTTTCAAGCTCAGGGATCAAAGTGTTGTTTGTTTCCCTGTCGTAGTTTCTCAATTATTTGACAATTGTTAGTTCCTTCGTTAAATCTGCGACTACGTTTAGGTTATGGAAGTTATATGTATACAACAATTGTGCCCAAAACCAATTAAATGTAATTAATGGCAAGAGATTGCTAAGGGATTAAGTTCATCCAGTTGTCCGAATTTACCTGTCCATGCTCCTTTGAATCCCTAGCATGATAGCAAGTTCTCACGACAATGATTCAGTTTAGCGCAGGATGGCTGCAGATGAGGCAATATGCTTTCCACAGCTATGTTAAACGCAAAAGATGGCTAGAGATATAGCAGTGATCAAATTACTCGCAACTTGGGTGTTGAGTACAACTTTAAAGATCGTTAGGATGCCCTTTATGAACGGATTACCATCAATCGCAGACCAAACCCTAACCGTAGAAAAAGATCGTACCTGATGACAATAAAATTACACTTGCGAACTTCTATCGCGTTCTAGAGTAAGCGTCGTCCGGCATGTATCGATTCAGCTACTTAATAGCATGGACCACAAGGCAATAAGCCGCTTCGCCTTCATTTTGGAAAACGCGGCACTGATTTACCATTTTCATTTTGTAATAAGGTCATCAGGATAACGTATGCACCTTCAGAAGACCGGTTAGCGCCGACTACCTCCCTTCAGCATTTGTTCGTCGTTGATTTTGAATATCATGTCGCACGGCGAATCCTTTTATTTTATCTTATGTTTCAAATGAAAATAAGGTTTAATTTTTCAATTCATATATATATATTTTCTGATAGTTTAGGTAAATTGCTTCAACTTTACACAAACAAATTTCATTTCTGAGCAGTTCTTTCGTTTGGAATAATACATAAAAGAATATTCTTAAAATTCATTTTGGTTGGAGACAATATTTAAGTTTACAATATGTACAGAAGCTAAGCTAGGACCGGAACATTCTTCGAGTTCCAACAGAAAATAACATTTACAAAACGAATTTTCCAATTTTTCACCTATCTACAAGCTAACGCTTAAAAATTAAATAAATATTACAATCCAATGATCTCAACTAAAGTACATTTGAAAAAATTGAGAGATAGCGCATTAAATCTATGGACAATGTTCATTTGACGTTTGGCTAAGGACCTTTTCCGTAGATCGCGTTCGCCGAAAATACTGTTTACAATGAAATTCTGTTGTTGGTTTCCTTTACTGGATTCTGTTTGTTAGTTTTATTCATTTCACAAAGTAGAATAAATGCAATATCTTGTGCTCTATGACATTCATATTACACCTAAATGGACATGTACAAAATAAACATTTTCTATTTTTTTTTTAATTTTTTTCTTGTTTATGATTTGTAAATAATTTAGTAACAAATTAGCCGAATCCTAATGAGCACAAGATTGTAGTCTTATCACGTAGCTATCAGTCGTATTTTACTATATTAATTTTTTGAATAAACGTTAGGAGTTGATCCGAGTTTCAAAGGCATCCTAGGAAATGGTTTAAATATTTTAGATGCTGCTATTTAGATGCTTCTTGCATTTGAAAGGGTTTCAAGAAAACTGTTTCTTCTTTTTGTTAGTTAATTTTGAAATCAAAACGAATTCAAGGCACCTAGTGAGGAATTTGGAAATTATTCGTTGCCTCAACACATGAAAACAAAAACAAATTCTAACGGAATGAAAACGAAATGGCCCTAGACGGTTGCCTTGTGGGAGAACGCTGCAATTTGCGTATTGCAACCATGGGCGAACTTCTCCTTCTTCAGGGTTATGTTTACGATTCATCTTTGCAAGGAAAATATTTCTTGTGCTTACATACTAGAGGCGACGGTTTAGAATTTACGCAAGAGTCTTTGCAATGAACGAAATGAATTTACTTGAGCGTCTTGAGCACCAAGTCTTGGTTTTGCGCTACAGCAGTGCGGCCGAGCGGATAGCAGCACCCTCTTCCAATTCTTAGCTTCCAGGCGATTCGCCAAAGACATTATTTACAAGCCAACTGTTCCAGCGTTCTTACAAGTTACAAATCTTAGCTAAGAGGTCTTACTACTATCTGTATAAGTAATTGAAATATAGAATAAAGTTAATACAATTATATCACATGAATTTGTTTCCTTGTTGAAGGGAATTGTGGCGGGCGAATCGACCGTGTGCCCTCTTACAGGACACGTTGTGGGCTGGGCCAGAGCGAAGTTGAGTGTGCGCAACGAATGGCGCAAGTATTTTTGCCGTCCTGTCGCTGGCGGTTGGTGGTTGTTCGAGTTGTTGCTTTTGTTTTTCTAAAATTAAGTGACTCAATTGCAGGGGGCGAGACTGGTAGAGCAGCTTTTACACTAAGAACGCTTGGCCGCTGTTGTTTCCGCTTGAATTCGCGGCACCTGCGATGGAGCTGGCTGTCGTTCCGCTGGCACTGTTGCTCGGTACCGGCGTCTGCGGCTGGGGTTGAGCTCCACTGCTGCGATGGATCGAGGCATGGACGGCGGCGTTAATGGGTCGCCAATTCGAGGGGTGGCCGGCCGCGGAGGCGCTCTGCAATTTCTGCATTTTTTGCTGAGGGTTGCAGACAGCTCCGCTTGGAATCATGGACAGGTTCTCGTGGTCGTAGCCGCTGTACTCGGAATCGATGCTCGAGTAAATGTGTTCGGAGGGCGGTCGCAGTGGGATATCATTAAGCGGATGCCGCGTGGGGCGTGGACTCGGCGTGGCTGTCGTCGCGGACGAGTAATTAGTCTCGTCGCCGTCCTGATAATATGCCGGCGGGGGAGGTGCTTGCCGAAATATAACACCTGGACTAACGGGTTGCTTGAATCGCTCGTGGTGGTCGATTGTGTAGTTGTTGCTCCTCGGCGACAACTCGATAGGGATCGCGTAGCGGAGCTTTTCCCAAAAGTAACCGTCGTTGGTGAGGATTCGGTTGCTGGGTATCGACTTGAGATATGGCTGCAGTTCCACAACCTCTTCTGCTTCCGCACCGACGTCTGTCTCTTCTATGAAAACCAATTTGCTCGTGAGGGCGCGGAGGGATTCGTGGAACGCAGTTCGGAATTCGCCTCTCGTCCACTCGGTCTGAAGGAAGTTCTTGGTCAGGATGACTATAATCTTTCTTGATGCCCGCGACGCTTCAACTATTTGCAAATGCGATGCATCAGGCGGAAGGTCGCGGTGTTGAATGCACAGTCGAAATGGTGGTCGCCCGTGCTCCAGTTCACCTGCGATCGTTCGGCACACGAATTCGTAGTCCTTGGAGGAATGTAAGATAATGGCGTCATACAGTTTGCCGGCATCGTCGAACCGCGATTCGCACACGCGTACTCCATAGTGGGCGAAGAGCCACATCCGCACCGATTCGCGAAACACGAACACAACAATCAAAATGATTATGAGCACGATTAGAACTAGGACAGCCACTAAAAGGGGAATGTATCCGGCGTAGACATCGTGGTTCGCAAGGTTGCCAGTGCTGCCCGCCGAGCTTTCATTACAGCCCGCAGACGCATTCAAATCGAGTTCCCGTTTGACCGCACCATCTACACAGTAGATATCCTGTGCGTCTTGGATTATGCCCGAGTTGCTGGACACGAATTCAGTCAACTCTTGAAGGAGTTTGCAATTGCACGACCACGAGTTCCGGCCGACTGACAACGCGGTCAAACTGCTCCTTTGCTGCAAGTTGTGCAATTGCCAAGAAGGAAAACTTGTCAGTCGATTATTGTCCAGGCGCAGAATGCGCAAGGACGTCAAGTGAGCCAGCGTTGTGTTGGCAATGGAAGAAATTTGGTTGTTGTGCAAATAGAGTTCGCGCAACGAGTTTAAGCCTTCGAATTCACTTCCTTGCAGCGCCTGTAGTTTGTTATTCTCCAGGTGGAGAACTTCGAGTCCTGCGAGTCCCATGAACGTTTGATTTTGGATGTTTATAACGTTGCTAGCATTTAAATACACTGCCCGCATATTCTTCCTGCCGATGAAGACTTGATTCTGCAGAACAGGGAAGTTGTTGCCATCCAAATAAAGGTCGGTTACATCCATGGGCAGCTTGTTCGGAAGGTGATTCGAGTTTTGGCGTCCGCAATCAACGATGTTAGTGCCCCAACGGTCGTCATGGTAGCAGCTGCAGTTTGTTGGGCAGGTCATTTCGCAGTCGCAGGCGTCGAAGTCGCAGCAGTGGCACAGAGTGAAGCAATGCGTCTCGTATTTGCACAGGAAATCGCTTCCTGAGAGAGAGGTCAGCGCACGGATAGGAGCACTTCTGCTGTGCGGCATTAAGCACTCGATGTTCGCGAGGTCCATTATTCGCGGGTGCTGCCTCGAGGTTAGGTTTTCGGCGCGCTGCAGCCACTCCATGGAGCAATCACACTCGAAGGGATTCCCGCCCAAATAGAACTCGGGCACTTTCTTCATTTCAGGCACAGGAGCAATGCGCAGAGTGTGCAGTTGCAATTTCGATATCATATTTGCATAGAGGTCTACTCGGGCCAACTTCACTTTGTCCACAAACGTATTCGGCTGAATCGTATGGATCAGGTTGTTGTTGATGAAGAGCAATTCCACCGTGTTCGGCACGGACATCGCGTCTATTTCGGTGATTCGGTTGTGGCTTGCGTCCAGTGTTCCCACTTGGATCTCTTCCTGCAGCTTGTAGTAGTTTCCAAGCGCCTCAATGAAGTTACTGTGGATGTCGAGCCATTTCAGCTTGCTGGGAATGAAGGCGTAGTCAAACCACACCAAATGGTTCTCCGACAAGTTGAGCCACAGCAGCGAAGCGAGCGTTGCAAATATTCCATTGACATCGGTCAAGAAATTGCGATCCAGCCGGATGGCTTCGAGCTCCGTATTCCTGTCGAAAGATCCTCGTTCTATGGCTTGGACGCGATTCCTGGCCAAATTCAACACGCTCAAGCGAGGCAAATCCCAGAACATGCCAATTGTGATATTCCCGATTTGATTGTCGATGAGTCTGAGCCCAGTGAGTTGGTTCAAATTGCGGAAGGATCCGTTCTGGAAGGTTTTTATTTGATTCTCGCCCAGGTCGAGAGTTTTCAGCTGCAGTAAATCTTGTATTGCTTCCGGCACGTCAGTCAGTTGATTCGAACTCAAATCCAGCTCCTTCAGATCGGAGCAATTGCGGAATGCTTGCGATTCGATTATGTTGATCAGGTTGTTGTTCAATGTCAGTTTTGTCAGGACGAAGAGTCCGTTGAACAGTTTATTATCGAGCGTGTGAAGTCGGTTCTCCGCCAGGTTAAGCGTGTGCAAATTGTACAGAGGCAGAAAGGCCCCCTCTTCCACGTGACCAATCGAATTGTTACGCAGGTCAAGGATTTGCAGGAAGTATAGCTCGCTGAAGGTTTTCGAGCCGATCCGAGTGAGCGCGTTGTTGGCCAGGTTCAGGACAATCAGCCGTATCAGGCCGGAAAACGTTGCGTTATCAACGTTGTGGCTGGTAAGCTGATTGCCACTCAGGTCCAAGACGAGCAGCTGCTCCAAACGATGGAACAGACCTTTCGGCAGGTCGTAGATTTGGTTTTGCTGCAGGTGGATTTCGCGCAACTCCTTGTTGCCGGCGAACGCATCAATGGGCAGGGTCTCGAGGTGGTTGTAACTGATATTGACTATCCGCAGCGAAGTCAGGCCGGACAGCGCATCGGGAGACAGTTCCGTAATGTTATTGAACTGCAGATTCAAATGCTGCAGACGCCGCAACCGCGAGATTCCCCAATTGTCCGGAATCGAACGAAGTTCATTATGACTAACGTCCAGCACTTGCAACTCAGAGCCACCCGCGCCCGTACACGGCAATTCGCCGAACCCAAGGCTGTCCGCGGAACGCAGTCGGTTGTGCGTGAGGTTCAGGATCTGCAAATTACTCAACGGACACCACACGCCCTCGGGCAGTTGCCGCAAATTGTTCTCACTCAAGTCCAACACCTGTAACTCGCGCAATCCATTCAGAGAACTCGTCAACACTTCCAGGCTCTTGCCCGCGCCCCAAATGCTGTTCCGCGTATGCACCGCCAGTCTTTTCAGCGAGTTTAGTCCTCGGAAAGCGTTGGCTGGCAACTTCAACAGTCTGCACGATTCGACTTTCAGTTCACTGAGTTTGGGGAGGCGCGCAAACGCCTCGCTCGGCAGCTCGCTCTGGAACAGGAGCGTTTCGCTACACGCGATGTCCAGGCGGTCGGTCGATTCGGCCACCTGTAGATTGAGTCCTTGCGACTCCAAAATCCTCAGGTGGCATTTCACGCTAGTTGGCTGGTACTCCCACGAGCACTGACCCGCGATCGGAACTACACATCTCAGTATCACTACGAAGGCAAGGACCACAAGGGAGACTCCTCTTTCGCAGAGGGACACGCGGGCCTTAACGCTTCCGACGGGCGGCATTTTTCCGCAGCACTTGGCAAATGCAATCAAACGAAAACAAATCAAATGAACACAGCACTGGGTAATTTCAATTCTTCTCCTACTTGGCCATAGCTCTGCACTGTTTTCTATATTTTCCACTGGTTTTCTATCTAAATCAAAATTTTCCGCGCAAAACAAATCTTCTTATGGACAACTCCGTCGTCTGAGCGCGGAATTATTGCTTCCCAGAACACGCAAACTTTCCTTCGCGGCCGCAGTTGACTCCGCTCTTCAACTCAAGTCGCGACTTCAACAAGTTGTGGATTCAGTCTTGCACGCGATTCGTTCAGTTCTTCGACTCACGTCCACAGTCAACACTTTCACATCTTCTCCGCGCAACGAACAAACTCTAACTGACTTCAACGGTGCTTCGTGGCGGAGCGCTCTCTGCCAGGCACTCGCTGCCGCCGGCGAACACATTCACATGCACTCGTTCGTCTAACAGGTTCCCGACGTGTACGTGAGTGGAAAATGCATTTCCCAGCGAGGGCGAATGCAACACACATGCACGGCAACCAAGTGCAATGCCACAATCAACAATTAGGAAGCACTAGCAATCGATGCCAAGAGTCCTTTGGTCCTCGAGTGGGGGTTCGTTGGCTGTCGCCCTTTTCCCTCACGCTCGCCTAGCAGGATGCAGTCGATCCAAAGGACAGCGGGGTGCGGCAGTCGGGACCAGGCAATCTTCGAGGCTCGCGTGCACGTGCAACTTATGCAAGCGACGAAGAAAAATCCATACGTGAAAATTCCATTCATGCCCAATTTTCCTCGAGCGACTGCTGATCGCCGATGAGAGCACCAACGAGCGCGGTGGCTCTCACGATCGACGCAACGTTCAAATGACCTCAGTCAACAGATGGCACTAGTGGTCGCGATTCAGCGAATTGTTTTCGAGTTTGCTGCCGAGCGATGCGTTGAGCTCTTTCGTTTTGGTCCGGTCGAAAGTGTTTGCTAGGAAACGAAATTTCCATGCGCGTTTCTCGTTGGACGGAAATCGGGCTGAAAATCCGATAAGGAAATGAGTAAGCATTTCGGCAAATAGCTCAAATTTTTAGCTATCATTCGTGCAAGGGTGCACTGGGACTGTTACTTGGCTAGGAAATCTTTAATGTTTGCTAGCTTTGTACGTTATCTGGAGGAAATGTATTTGCAGTTTGAACAAAGATATTAGTGGTTACTAGTACAGCAAAAATGTGGACAACGTTATAGCCAGCGTATTTGCTTTGCGATTTCAGGTTGTCTTTCTGTGCCCAAAATAAGTTTATCTTAACTGGAAGGCAGAAATACCAACCCCAGAAACTTTATCTTATCTCGATACGACTTCGCTGCATATTGGGAAACATAATTTTACAAGGGCAAAATAAATCTAAGCCTGATCTAATTGCATTTGCCAAACTAGATTAGTCCGTTTTTATTTGATATTTAGGAACTCAGAGACTTTATTGAAATTTATTGTCCATCATTGACTCAGAAAAATGGTTTCACAATGATGGACACTTGTTGGCGACGCATCCATCTTTTGTTCCGCTATTCGATACGAAGGTCGACAATTTCGAGTAGTTTGAAGTATCTGTTGCGCTTTTACACATTGAAAATTAAAAATTTTCCGCTCGGCATTTATTGTAGAAATAATTATGTTCTTGAAAATGAACGGTCTGAAAAGTGCCTGTTGCAACAGAAAATTGCACAGAACTATTTGATCTTTCAGAAACGTGAACTGGACAGACTGAAAGGATTCTAATAAAAATGCAGAATGTGGAATGTTTCAAACAACATTGGAAAAAATTATTAAAGTTGGGAAGTGCTTAACATACCACCGACCATGGTCTGTTCATTTGATACACCGAAATGTCTCTCGTCTATCGTGAAATAAAGTGGTCTTTGCAACAACAATCATCTTAATCTTCCACTTTACAGTAACAAAACTTCGTTAAGCCCGCTGCAAACTTTGCATTGAACTCACTAAACTTAGCAATGAAATTGAGTCCTTCCATCCACTGAAACTAGATGGATTACGCCAGGATTTTCACCTTAGGACTACTATGGAGATATAAGGGTATAAGATTCCTTCGAAAATGACTCACCCTTGTTTTTCTATACTTAAAGGTTCACATCTTTACGCTACTTGGACTCTCTAATAGCGCCGTCCTCAAGGAAAAATAAGGTAGAGCAATAAATGATCTGGACCTCCCTCTCTTTCTCTGCCTTACTACTATTCACGCTGATCTACGTGTTTCACCTTTATCTTCGGGTTCGCAACTAGTTACTGCCCCCTCCTACCTTATCCGCTGGACGTGGCGAATCTAGAAGGCCTCTGGCAGATCAACTAATTCGTTCAGGTCGCGGGTTCACCTTTTTCGGCGAAGATTTCGTCCGCAGTATGTTTATATGACTTTTTTGAACTGCTTTTCGAAAAAAACTGAATATAATGAATAATTATATTCAGTTATAATGAATAATCTTCGGGTAATTGTGTCGTAGTGCACGGCTCATAACCATCTTAGAATCCAGGCCTAATCACCCCTTGCCCAGGATTCCATGGAAAAATCACTTAATTTCTGCAAAGAATAAAGCAATACTTTGCGTTGTTTGAAGTAAACTGAAAAACGATACATTTTTCTTCGATTTCATGTCTCATAAAAGCTTTTTCGTTTCTTTTTTCTTTGAATCGTGGCGCTGACACGTTTGATCTACAAAGCGACGAACTATTCGAATACCAGTTTGATAGTCTGCAGGAGTTCAGCTGAAATAACTTGAAAAAACTCTAAACGAGCGCTGAAAGTGGAGAACGGTGCAGTTTGTAACTCACGGGCTTAGTTAGAATCAAGATGTTCAACTGCAACTATTTGAGATATTCAATATTCCAAGTCTCCTTCGGCGTGCAAGTTGCTGCATTCCTCCGCTGCTATCACAGAGACTTACTCGTTGCGATGAATCAAAACGAGTGTTTGCTCAGTTTCTTACATATTTTTAAAGTCAGGAGGATTTTATTCTGAGTAGGTCCTGAGTTCCAACAAGTTCTTTCATTTAGATGATTGACGCGATATACAAGTGTATGAAGCATTCCTAGAGATATCTAATTTTGTAGTTTTACGGACTTTCGGAGCGTTTTTTACGAAGGCCAACTAAATACACTGGCAATAAAGATTAGAAATAGCTTTCAGATTCAGACAATATGAAATCGACAAATCCAATTTGTCTGAAGATTCGTGTAATGTGATTTCTAGAAATAGAAAAATTTCATATCAGCTACCCAATCCGTATATGCATGACATTCGCCTACCTTGTTCCCGCCCATTGGATGATTCCTCGTGGACTTTCCTCATTCATTGTTCGTGATTGGCCACAATTAGTATGCAACGTTTGAGAAAAAACTTTGTCGACTAATAAGTTCGGTCATTAGTCCGATGACAACATGCAAAATAATTTAGCAGGTGCGAAAGAAAAATTAATTCTAATCCATATGCTCCATCCAATGAGTTCGGTTGGAAAGAAAGAAATCCGAAAAAGTTCATTTAACCGAGAAGTTAACACTGCAATTTATTCCATTCCATAAACAGGTAGTCGACCGACTTATTTGTCCACTCTTGTGCGCTCCGATCCCGTCCAACGACGATCCATTAAATTTATGACCAAAAATGAATTTTCAAAATGTATTTATAATTTAATTAAGTAGAAAATTTGTTAAATTTCAAATTCGAAATTAAGTATTTGTTCCAGGCCATCGCGGTTCGATCGTTTGTTTTTGCGGAGGATGCGGGGGTCTCGGTGGAGTTTCGAAGCGGCCAAAAGAAACTCTCCGAAAAAAATCATTTGCATACTGGACTTGCAGACGGTTCTACTGTTTCTTTTTCTTTTTTGTCTTTTTCGATACCAAATCCACGTAAAATCAGGTATTATGAGAACGACCATTCATTAGTATATTAAGGAATTAGTTGGCTCCTACTAATTAGCTTGACAACTA
Organism: Stratiomys singularior; assembly: GCA_954870665.1. NCBI lineage: Eukaryota > Metazoa > Arthropoda > Insecta > Diptera > Stratiomyidae > Stratiomys > Stratiomys singularior. The sequence goes on along the minus strand of OX940881.1, from coordinate 743,192 downwards.
CAACGTTGACGACCACGGCCGCCACAAGGCGACGATGGGAATTTTCGATTAGCTCTCGTTGTTCGACCACAAATATTGTCAACCCAAACTCTTATCTCGCTGTATCATCGAAATTTCTTTTTGGGCTTTGCAGATTGTGGTCCAGAGAAGTGAATACACACTTTGAATCGATCCGATCAGCTTGGTCTAGTTTGTCGAAGTTCAGTGGTAGCAATTAATCTGTCCTTGATTGATTGACATGTTCCCAGACGTATTCACATCAAGAGTGGAGGGCCGAAAATAATTTGTGCATGTAGGAGAAAAGTCTGAGATGGGCTCCTTCGAGCATTACTGGCTGGCGAGATGCCTCGAAACAGATATACGACAAGTCTAGAAAACTTCCCAATAAATTCTTGCGACAAAGATTTAGTTTTATTCCCGAAAGTTAATCCTCTCATGTATGGCCTGTTGAAGACGCACCGAAAAAATATTTCCAAGCGATAGCATCACTTAGATTTAACGCTTGGGCTTTCAACTGAGAGCAGGCATATCAAATACATCGAGGAAAGTTATGCGAGTTGAGTCCCAGTAGCTGCTAATGCACAGCCACGCCGCATTCTATCCGCAGACTTGCATCCTTGCTATGAGAGGAGCACAGGAATTCCTCGCCTTGGCCAAGATCTCCAACGATTAACCCCCCGATCGACTTGAAGATGTTTGAAATATTCGCACGGCTAATCAGGACCATAATCAGTGCTCATTATTCTTTCCTAATAGGGGGATATCGCGTTACTTTTCATCAAGTTATTCGAAATTTCTTCGGAGCTGCGATAAGAAAAGTTCTAGAATGCAAATCAGCGTCCCCCATCCACTGGGCGCCTGGCTGGGCCGACGTAAACAGAAAGAAAGTATCCAGAGTCGATTCGATTCGAAATTCATTCAGAGATTGCTGGTGGTTGATAAGAGTCGCGTAATCGAGATGTAACGAAAAGGGAGATTGTTTATTTGTTTGTTTGTTTTGTTGCCTGTGGTGGGAGCATAAAATATTGGATTGAGACAACTTCACAACGGCTGCACCCCGGGTAGCGAAAGACATATAAAATTTCATATTTTTAATGAATACCTGGCCTCCAACTGGTCTGGGAAGCGTCAATGAGTGAAGGCATTGTTGGTGAATTTTTAAGTGGCCAAAAATAAACAGTGACTCCAACGCAGATTCATTTCTTTTTTTGGTTTTTCTTGGGAAAGATTATCAGTTGAAAAATCAGCTCGAAACCGCCTTCAGTTAATATTAACTAGTCTTAGTTACTTATGCGAGTTGTCTTGAGATGATTCCATTAGAACTTAATGCCAACTGATGCTTTTTCGACGTCCCAATATCAGAATTCAGCTAATGGCCATAAAACATATTCAAATTTAATCTGACATTGTTTGAATCGACGCAACGAAAAATTTTCGGGAATTTTTATTTAGAGTGCTCCGAAAAGCTTCAAGTCCATCATAAATAAAGCCGATCGTTTCTAATCCTTTTAGCCACTTAGGCAACTTATTCAGGCAGAGATAAGTCTTATTAAGACTGCAGAGCGCGAAGGAAGATTTGGTAAATCTAATTTCATAATAGATGTGAGCATATATTAGATAAAGTTTGGGTTCACAAAGCGATTGTACATTCCAAAGCAGTGGCTCGTAACGCTCTACAGTTTTCAGCTTCTTTAGCTTTTGGAGAAACCGAACATTTGTCATCTAAGGACTTTCAGGAATTTGCAATGTGCTAAGAACAAAATATTTTGTTTTAGTACGGAAACGAAATCCGCGATAGTTAGATTGCTTCTTTGGCACTGCTTTATTTTAAGGGTCAAACCATAGATATTTGATGGGTCCAAAGGCGATGAAATGCGTTTAGGTTGGTCGCGCCAGCAACATGTATGCTAACCACTGTTCTTACCAAACTATTTCAATAATTTGAGCTACTTTACGGTCGAAAGAGTGGTCTTATTGCTAATCCGACGCACACATACTTGTTGCGAGACAGCCAAAAATGTTCTTCATGGTATCTTTAGTTAAGTAAAAGACCGTTCAACATAATCTACTTAACTACGAGCGCAAAACGGCATCTAACCATTCGGTCGTTGGTCTGAATAACCTGTCGGCGACTCTTAACTTCGCGCTCTTCTTACCAAACTTTATTCAAACTTTACTTCCACCTGAGCTCCAATCCGTATCCAAAATCCACATGAACTTGTTTATGTTTACGGCAATATCGAATCGATTGCAAATGGTCTGCAAGCTTATCATCGAAATAACGTTACCTGCGCGAGCATGCAGCAATCTTTCGATACGTACACACTGAGGCACAAGGGTAGCTGCGCATGGCACGGAATTAGATAGACCCAAAATAAAACAAAATTTGACATGGTGATCAGAGTCGAATTGCTCCGCTTGGAGACGTAGGTCGAGATCGACAATGGCAGTGGTTCGCATGAGATCTCCTATTACCTTTATGATCTTCCCAATGAGCCGATAGATTTCAAACGGCGCGAACTGCATCTGGATCCCTTGGCAATTGAATCCTTCAGAAGACCAACTAGACGAAACGGGATGTTGCGAATGGAATTCGTCACGAATAAGTGAATTTCAAGCAACTGAATGTCCAGCACGACTCATCAATTTCCGAAAGTTGAATGGCACACGAATTTTTAATTTTGACACGCCCTAATGAAATTCTTAAGCGAGACATAAACGGACATTATCCTTTCTAAAAACGACCCCGAGAAAAAGGTCTGTGAAAGAATTCGTGCACCAGGCCGTTCCTAATTCGAAAACAAACGCAAAAGGATTCCAGGAAGATGCGTACACGCTCATCAAAGATATTTTCCAAACATTGACAGGACCCTTTTAAATTGTGGAAAGTGCTGGGTAAGATTGGGCTTGAAAATATTTTGCGAGGATGAGAATTCGATGAGAATTTCGGTAGAGGAAAATTGAAGTTTGGCCAATTATGTTTTTGTAGAGATGTCCTTTGTTCGTTTAATGCTTTGAAAAACTCATCCTGCCTTAATCAGTTCCACTTGAATGCCGGATTAAAATCTACAATCACCAACCAAACCCACGAGTCGTACTTGTTCTGGGAAGTCATTGAATCTCATGTCACACATTTCCAAGGACTCGACTGAAAGTATGTTTATCGTGTCTCCTTGAATTTCAGGTGCAACTCACCAGAATCCACATATTTTCGAACGACACACGTTAAGTCCTGACAAAACTCTTAAGTCGCGTGGCTACGGTCCGATGTCGTGCTGCCTTTCAGGACCAAGTCATGCTGACTGCATAACATTTATTGTCTTTGTCCGTTCCGGGACGAACTGGTAGCAAAGAGCATTCTAGCAACGCAGTCATAAATAATAGCATTGCATGCAAAAGTTTACCGGGCGATAATTCATCGTGTAAATTTCAGCCCATGCCAAGGATTTTACAACGGAAACGACATTTATTTGGAAAACAATAAGTGAAAATGTACAAAATGTTTCGTATCATTTGCTGTCCTGCTGTTTTGCCAATAATGCATTCTACAATTGCCCCACGGAGAATTTCTTCTGTGCTATTGTTTCGATAAATGTTTGTTATGGTTGATTATGAAATGTGAAGATGATGATAAAGAAGAAAACTCTGTCTGGTGTTTGGGCCCCTTATCGTAATGATTATCTGCAGGATAGAGTAAATGTGCTCACGAAATGCGAACAATTAGCTCAATGTAACGACTCAACCCAATATACTACACAGCAGAGCCAACTTTTCTGGCCAAATTATGAAAAGGTCAAAAATCAAAATTATGCCACTATTAGTGATCATAGTTTGTCACTTAAAAAGCCAAGAAGTGGCTAAGGCGTTATGTTGTTTTCAGCATTGTTCAAGGAATCGTAGGCAACAGGATGAGCTCGAGTTGAGAAAATACCAATTGTGACTCGTGCTTCGAATCTAATGTCATTGTTTTCTTTCGTTACGATTATTCTTTGATTAAACAAAGGCTTTCAGAACGACGCTTATCCCTTATACCTTTAACCATTTCTTTCTTCGAACACATCACGATATCGTAGATTTTCTGAATCCCTGGTGACCAGTGAGCTCGTGATAAAGCAAACCCGTAGGCATTTACGAAGGACAAAATTCTCAAATAGTTCACGGAATGCCTCCTTCGGCTTGAAAAACCTCCACTTGGAGAGGTCCCTGGTGGTGTGAAGGTTTGATCGGACCTTAGTTATACAGGAATGCGCTTAAACAATACTCTTGGAAAAAGATAGAAAACTATGATAAAAGCGGTTCTTTGACCATTAAAAGATTACAAACAGTTTTAAGAATCGAAATTTAACCACTGGGGGGGGGGGGCGTACAATTATCAACGATGTATATTTTGTCTCTATCTCTATTTGGTATCATTCTCAGAGGAGGTGGAAGTTCTCTAAGAGGCTTTCTCATTCGAATCCTGCCACAGGAGACAGCCGAGACTACTGAAAACGATACTAGGCCACAAACCGCTTTGCGTCTTTCCAACTACGGCTCCGTACAAAGTTGTGAGACCACTTATAGATATGTGATGGTTTTATTCGTAAATGCGTCAAATCCCAAAGTAATGAGACGAGAACATGATTGACAATTGTTTGTGAATCCCAAGGAGTTGATTGCGAATTTTTTTATTAAGCCGCTTCCCTTAAAGTTAGAATAAAAGCCGAATTTTAAGTCGTTTTCACTTCCTATCCATTATTTCGGTTCAAAGGTAGCAAGTTCGCAGGCTTTAAAGTCTTAAAAACGTTAACTGCTTCATTACGGAAAGGGTTGAAATTGGCGTACCTTATCCAAATGAAACGATAGCATAAGAACCTGAAAAAAGCAAAAAGCAGCCACTGTTACACCAAATCGAATTAGCGAAAAGTTGCTTCGAATTATTCACTCAACTTTCATGATTAGACGGTTCGAAATTGTAGTTAATTTTCCATACAGGAAAGCATCGAAATTACATTTATTTGATGTTATAATCTGAGGACCGAAATTATACAAAAAGATAGTTGCAATTATCGGGCGCCGACTTTCTAGCGAGCGTTGTAAGGCATCTGCCCATTGCAAATACACACAGTAGCCAAAACCTTTCGTCCAAACAAATGGAAAGCGCAATTTGAGAACCTCTTGCTGTTTGCTGAGCAGCAGCCGAGTAGCCCATTTACCTACAACTTTTTCTTTTATATCGAAAATTATTTATACTTACCATTTCGAAATGAATCCAATCAAATCGAATCCATCAACCATCATCCGCACCGTTTCGTCCATTGTTCCATTTATCGGCCGTACCAGCAATTACTCAATAACTTCAGCAGCTGGGGTCGAAACATAATCAAAACTTTGTAGCCGTTTTTGTTGTAAGCCCCAAGAAATTCGACAGTTTTGTTGGGCCGATGCGATCGATTTGTCTAGTACATTATTATTAAATTTTCAGCCCAACAAAAGACTGGCTTTCGCTTTCTTTAGATTTTTCTTCAGATTCACCAGTGGGATACGTACTCGCATGAACTGTGGCGCACCGTACGTACCTCATTGTCCGGTGTAGCAGGGAAACCGATTGAGTCGACCGTAATCAAATTGAAATCTGCAATTACGTTTTCGATGGTTTCTCAACGCGAGGACGAATTGGGATTGGTCCAAATATTGAGCTTGGTGGTTTTCCACATAGCATTCCACGTGTTTTCGGTATTGGTTCGTGATGACTGCTGACGCGATTGCCTGCTTTTTAATAAGTTGGCATTGTGCATTCAAATTAGCTGGAAATCTAAACAAAAGATGCTTGACAGGTCGTCAGATCTGAGACAATGCTGCAGTTGCATCATCACTGAATAGCTTTCAGTGAGAGCTGATGATTTTATCCAGATGTAGCCGCATGATCCGAATTTTCGTGCATACCAATAGCAAGCACCAGTCCAGCAGTCTGCAGATTCTGTCCAAACTGCCTCCCGACATGAATGCGTGGACAATTGCTCCGTGAAATTTCGCACCACAAATTCACAAATTCTCTAAATGAAACAATTCGCGAAAGTGTGTACGAAAGTGTTGGAGACCATGCAAAGAACAAAAGCCTCGGCAACTGTGATCAGTGCAAGTTTGCTAATTACATGGTTCCCGGACGCGCTAAATGACCGTTAAAGGCCTTAACGTAGACCCCAGCCTTCGCGGGGAGAGGCATGACATAACCCAAGGACGGGTGGCTATTGCGAGTATCTTATCTGAAGTTATCATCCAGCGTATAATGAGCACAACGATTGCGCGTCTTGACGATTGCGAAGAAACGACATCCATTCGCTGAAGGAAGCCCCAAAATTGTTATCCCATTAGCGGCCCATCAAGGGCGCGTTGGGTGTTGCTCAGTGTCAGCATTTGGTGGTGAGCTTGATGAGATGCGATAATGACCGCTCTTTGACGAGCTTCGAAAGACATCACGTTGTGCCAGACACATTAGGCAACAGCATATGTTAAATAACTGCTCACATGCTAGTGATAGCCATGACACATCGTTACAAGAAATTGTTTAACAATCGCATTTTTATCTGAAAATCTTTATCCCAAGAAAGAAATCCAAGCACGGAGTGATGTTCGTCCAAACCTTTTCTGTGTTTAGATAATAGGCAAATGTTTATAAATGTCAAGTATGAGATTGCACAACGAGCGTTTTTTACAACTTCCACTTGGCCCGAGATGCCTTTGCCCGAATTTTCGCAAACTCGGATATCTATCTAAATTTTAGATTGACGTGTTTATTATTATTTGCAGCTTTTGATACAAACAGGTACACATACTGATTTGGTGTGGGCGTGTGTGATGCGAGGCCCGAAGGCAAAAAACGATCAGCGGGGAGAAAGTGTAAGTTACATCGTTCTATTATTCCATCGTAATGAAAATGAAAGGTGTCCGCGGCCGCGAGTAAAACAAAATGTTACATGGGAAATCTCATTATAAAAGTTATCAACTGGACAATGTCCGCGTGGTATGTCGTAAGGCGTCAATTGTTTCGCTGGTTGTTTGTTGAAATTGTCTCAGTTTGCGAGTTTCCAAATCTTACGCAAGTAATTGCAAGTAAATGTGACCGAAAGGATTTTGTAGAGAAATAGTCGAAAGAATTGATTTTTTTCGGAACTAGCCAGCAGTGGAATGAGCTTTTTTAATCAGAATTTCATATGTATACTTGAGTTAGCAAGATTAAGGTCTCATTGATGCAAGAGTAAATAAAAATATTTTTCTAGTGCATCAAATATGTATTGCCTAGCCTAATCGTACATGTAAAGGATATTTTACAAATAAGAATCAGTGGCAAAGTTACAAACGTTACAAACCCTTTCAATCTATCTTTCTTTCGTTGTTTTTGAGTTATCTCAAAGTCAAAGCAAATTCGTTCACTCTAAGGATTACGGCGAAGAACATCTCATTATATATATAAAATTCCTCTCCTAGCGTTTCTCCTTCATATGAACCTGCAGAATGTTCCTACCTGTCTGCAATGAGAATGTTTCCATCTCCTCTCATTTGCTATGTTTTCCTCTGTTTGACGTGAACGGACATTAAAAGTTAAGTAGGTTTGAATTCTTAATTTTCTTGTTCTGCTGTTTCTGTTAGTATTTTTTAGGTGGGTTTGTTATATAAATTAATACTAAAATATTATATAGTCGTGAGAACTTTAGATATTAATGTGAATGTAGGTGACTCTCAAGGCTTTTACTAAGCAACAACAAAGAAGAAAACTTAGAATTTGGCATATTTCGTGAAATTGTGCATACATTTATTGAAATTTCTAGGCTCCATCCAACCAAAACGATGTGTTGGTCTTTCGGAACCAATCGCGGCATTATGAAGCAAATACGTTATAATGTTCGGAGTAGGTAGCAGAAGCAGCTCTGAAAGTAAGTTGGAGGATGAAATTCAGTGCACTCGTATTAAAGGTTTCAATGATGTTGTCAAACTGGAGTCCTTTGGGTAAGATTAACCTCCTCGTAAGCTGTCCACATTATGCAGGATATGCTGGAACGTATTCGTGATGGAGAAGCAGTAAAAATCGTTCAGCGTCAGTTATCACCATCAGCAATGCAAAGTTCAAGCTCCAAACCAAACCCACCCATCAAGCCTAAGATGGCCACAGGTTTTGGCAACTTTTGCTGCACGGAACTTTACTTTGGGGTTGTGTGATCGTTTTTCGGCCCAGCTAAGCCATTTAAGCCAGTGCATGGGTTCATATTTTGTTGATCCTTCACGTATTGGGTAAGAAAGATATTTCAAAAATCTAAAAACGTAGGATGGACTTAGTATTCGGTCTTTTTGGCTTGTGGTCATACAGATTAACCTTAAATAATTAAATTGATTCTATTACAAATAATCCTATTTTACTTCATCGCATGTCCACATAGTGCATACATGCGAACTGCGTGCATAATGCCATGTGCAAAAATATCATTTGCTAGCCAAATTGACATGTTTGCTTCACCCTAATGTCGTATTCTAACATGAAATTCTAATCCACGTATGAATGCAACATGCTGTTAGATATTGTTACAAACTTTAGCTGCACATTCGCCATTCCAAAAAAACGTTAGTATTTATTGCTTAATTTATCGACATGTATTTCACACTACAACACCAGAAAGCTGGTCAACAAGTTTGCACCGGGGTCTTTTTCATCGTCGTCACAAAAGCGATCGTTTTAGATCACAGGGCGTAGCCCAGACACTCATTGAAGATAAAGTATCTATAAGATACATTTTGCTGGCCTCGCATCGACTGTCTCCACATACGATCAATTGTTGCATGTACGAGTACACAATTATGCGATTGTATAAATTTTCATTAAATTGGACACGAACAACTTTTGCAACATACACAAATATATGCAAAGGCAGAGCCTTGAATTAGCAATAAAATGAATTTGAAATTTCTATGAAACAATTAGTTGAATTGACAATGCAAATTGAGGGTTCGTAAGAGAAAGGACCACAAAGACATTGAGAGTTCTAGGTGTGAATTTGAAAATGTTTCCAAGAAAATAATTAAGGTGGAGTATGACTGGTTTGAAAGAAATTATACTGAACCGCTGGAAGAAAAGGACACTGATCGTGAAGTTCATAAATGGAAGGAACTGGATTCATTGATAAAACCAACGAATAAAATCGATGCTTGGGCACAAAAAGAATCCTACCTTTTAATTTGAATTAAATAAGGGGTATTTTCATTGCTTCGAATGTGCAGTACTGCAGCAGCATCATGTTGCTTCACTCCCTGAATGTTGAGGTTATTTTGACACTGTAAAATTTCGGGTAGAATAAAGCTCGATGTTCATTCCCACAGGCTGCACTAGAAGCAATCTTGAAGGGAGACATTTCAAAACACACCTTTGCTACTTCGTTTTGTTTTGCGTCCGTAATATCTACGAATTTTCTGCAGGAGCTTAATGATAGACTCGTGTTTCAGTCTAAACTGTAAATTGGCCGTGATATTTTAGCAGGATTTCGTTTGTAAAGCGCAAAAGTCCCACTGAAAACAGATCCTTTTTTCAGCTTACGGTCAGCCATTAGCAAGTGCGGCGTCCATTTTACGATTTTTTAAGTCTCTTCATTAGCAAAATAGTATTTCAAATATTGCCTACGCGTTCCTCGCATATCTTAACAGTCCCCCGGTCTTCGAAACTCTGAATCTGCAGGTGACTAGTTCCATTTTATGTTTTTTTTGTTCATTCATTATTTCAGGGGTAGTAATTTTCAATGGTTATCAGGAGCACGGCTCATCGTTAGTGCAAGTGATCCGTTTTTTAACTTCATAGGCCCATCATATACGGAATGAATTTGGTATCAAAGGTTCTATTCCTTCCATTATTTGACAAAGCGAAAAACCCAATAATACTTGAAAGTCTTCTAACCGCACATTTTCCGAAAATTTGTCGAATGAATATCAAATAGCATAATAAGCTGAAAATTTATAAATAATCTAATCAGTGATAGTACCGTCGACAAACAATATTATATGCAGGAGCTGTCTCTGTCTCTGTCGATCCATGGGCTCTATGTTAATATCTATGTTTATCTGGCGTTTCAGTGTTAGCTTAGTGCTCGGGTCACTTTGGTGGTAACTCTTCATGATCAAGGATCAGTTTTCCCTTCTTGAATAAAATCGAAACAATCACGTCCTTCTCTTCCTATATATGTTAGTGTCGAACCTTCTCATTCCGACTGTAGATGAGCTTAGGATCAGGGGCAAGTATCTGTAACGATAGTTCATCGATTTCAACCTGAAGTTGAAGCGCTTCAAGTAATCCCGATGAGAAACGAAAGGATATGTTGCGCTAAGAACATTCGAAAGTTTTTCAATCCTCAACTATTCAGAACACTTTATCTTACACCCTGCACCACCCAACGTTTGCAATGCGTAGATGTTGCTTCTATTCAACTGAATTCCAATCAACTTCGCACGTACGTGTATCTATTCGTACGTATAGTTTGTACCTACATATCGCTCGATTCAAGTCATTACGAAGCAGGCACAGTACAAGATCAATATGTGATTTATTAGCGGTAATTGTGTAGAGCGAGGCAGTGTGTGGGCTCGACATAGCCAGGGTGTGACTTCGACAAAGGCAACAACAACTTTGCTTTTGTTATTTTAATCTTCCTAATCTCTTCCTGTGGAACAGAATTTTCTCGTGTCTTTTGTCTCTGGATCCATGAGATATTATTGACCTTTTCGGCTCGCGGTGCTAGCGACTTGTACGACGAACCACATATGGTGCATATGTGGTTCAAGTTGCATCACAAACGATTTCATGACTTTCAACTTGAACTTGCGTCAAAGCGCTTAGGGAGTGAGCGAAAATTTCAATACCGCCAACAATCAAAAATCATCAGTATGTAGCCTGCGTCAATGTCTTTTGTATTCAAAGGTTTATCCGAAGTCGTTTCCTATTCGAGCAAAACACACAGGTCGTAGTTTTCGTTTAAATCGATGCGAAGCAGAAATGGAGGCGACATTTAATCAAAGCGATCCATCATTGGGTCTGGGTTATTCGAAACCCGACGTGCATTCACTTGTGGGCTTGGAAAATTTGCAATGTTTTAATTACATCCTTTTATCGGAGCAGGAGCTACTTCTTCGGCTGTTCTTATGCAATCACGACTGATTTAATGAGTTCAAGTCCTTGTTTCAATAGTCGGCTTCCGAGAGGGTTTCCACAGTGGGGATCACGTCATTGTGTTCACCCTTTGGCATTGCAATAGCTTTTTCCTTCGGCTTGCCATCCCTAAATTGAATGATTAATCTGTTTGCAAAGTTTGCAGAGCGTTCAGTGCATCATCTTCAATTAGTAGAACACATGCTAGCCCGAAGCCATAAGTGGATGTCGGTGTCACTCCTCCCTCGATGGCAATTCCGTCAGATTATGTCTTTTGTACAAATGATTATTCAATAGATTGTTATCAGAGATAGATAAATCACCTCCTAGTCCGTTTATTCCCTCTCTTTGCAATCGCCTTGGCAACCGGTCCTGATTTGCATTCTCCCAGCTTCTATGGCCAAGTGGAGAAGAAAAATCTCTTGATCCATGAATTTATTTGATGCAGTTTAACTGTATTCAAGATACAAGATACAAATTACTGCATCACATATTTTTGTCCCACATACGCTACGATCCGTTTTTGTGGACGCTTTGGTTTTTTCATTGAAATAAAACTTGTCAAATGCTTTGTAACGCAATTAATTCGACATCGACAAGCCATCGTTGGTGTTGAAAAGAAATTCGAGAATATCTCCAAGATACAATAAAAAGCATTATGTCGTCTATAAGACTATTTATGGATGTAGATTTTGGAAGGTTTGGTCAAGGAAACGAGCCAAGTGGATGAATGGAGGTGCTGGACTGGAAGTTTGGATTAACAGTAGTGAAATGCAGAGGCGGAATGGTCACGGCGATAGTGTTGTGATGGGTGAGCTGAGGATCGCTTTGCATCATCTTGAGTTGGGAATGGGATGTGACACCATTGAGAGCGACAAAATGTAATTATGTGCTTATGAGGAAAGTTTGTAAGCTTAATGTCTTTATGGAGATGTTCTTGTGTTGAGAGGTTGTCACCACATTTGAAGTATGTGCTTCGGTATGGAGTGAAAGCAGAATGAATGGAGTCACAACATTTGTTTGAATGAAAAATTGTTCTGCTCGTCTGTTCCCTTGCAGGTTTTCACAAACATTTTGACGCGAGACGCTGTAGGGTCGAGGAGTGAGTAAAATCTTGTTCTTTTGTAAATCAATCGTAATATTATCAATTCAACGTCCTAATGAGGTTCAAAAGCATCTTTCTGTGCATTTCATGAGTGCCTGTACACAGTTTCATCCTCCCTGACGGTCATTCAAAGGATTTACCTGGGAATCCACGATAGTAGCTACGATTTCTTGCCCGCACTACGAGGCTTGCCACGGCACTGCGCTCCGAGAAATCGAAAGAGCTTGAGATGTTTGAGGAATTTTCGGTTCAGATTAACCCTTTGTTAAGTTCGATAGATTTTTTGAGCCTTGAAATAAAGTTCCAATTCATACTCCTGCACAACTTAATGGTAGTAGTATCATCACTTCCTTCACACCCACCCACTGCCTCCAGTGAGGAGCAATACTCATTTTTACGAGTGTTGTGCTTTATTTCGAAACCTCTTTTGAGTATAGAAGGACGAATTTGAGATTTTTGGAGAATTTCCGGGTAAGACAGAACAATGGAGAAATAAGTTGCAAAAATATTTTCCGCCAGCAAAATAAAAGCAATTATTTTATTTTTAAATATTTAAGACACATATTAATGCTAGCAATTAGTCTAGAGCTTTGACATGTGACGGCTTGAATTACTCGTTTTCAGGTCATTATCGACCACCAGGATCGCTAATTTCGTATTCAAGCATGAATTATGTTCTGAAAAAATTCTTGGTACGTTTTGAAATTGCAATCATCATCGTGTATCGTCGAGGTGCCAAGAACATTTCAAAAGCCTTCCCCGAACGCCAAATGAAATTTGAATTGTGGCGAATTCCCAATTCGGCCTGGAAATGCGAATAATGCGCGAGACTTCATCAAAATGCGAAAGAAAAAAATCGTGACATGCAAATTATTCAAAGTGTTTGGATGTCAATCATATTCGCTATAAGGAGTGATTTATCACGTCCACCATCTGGAGCGCTCCGCCGCGATGTACTAAAATTTATCTGCATATTCGTTGGTAAGAATGAGTGTTAAAGTCAAAGAAGATCTGTCTACCGCAAAGGCTCATTGGTAATCGAACCCTGTTCGTACGTGGTGCAACTCGGATTTCTGGAATATGTCGCTTTGTATCTTATCAGGAACATATCTCTTTAGCTCTGACGATTATGTCCATTCGCGGTGGTGGATGAGATGATGAGGACGACGATGAAGACATTGTGATCAGAGTTATCGAGAGCAATTCTTTATTTAAAAGTCGGGCGTCTGAAATTGCTGCAGACGATATGTTAACAATCCCTAAGATTCGGAATCCCCATAAATATTGCTAATTAATCGTTGCCTTTAGCACTTGCACTCTGCGTCATGAGGCTTTGAAATCCTGTGCTGCAAAGAATGAGCCTTTGTTGCTTCCTGGGAGGTTCGCAACTGCTGAACGGCAGCACTGCCTCCTATCACATTACGTAATCTTTGAGTGCGTTCTTCATATGGTTGTGACACAGCTCAGGTTGCCGCTCGGCGAGATTTTCATCTCTGCTAAGGAATATTTCAGTTGATGGATGTCTATTACACCAACTCCTCATGGCAGATACACACTTACATATTCATCTCGATTTTTTCATGTGGCACTTGAAATCTGGACAATCAACCAATTGCGAACCGAAGGAATGGTGGCGCGACCCAGCCAGAACCATTTGAGCAATGACTTGACTTTCAAGTGCGCTTCTTCAGGTAGCATCCGAAGAACTGGACAAGTACACCACACCTGTACAACTCTTGGATGGCATTCATTTGGGAATATATGACACAAAAATTTACATTCAGAGTGGATTTTGATGGATCGACTTTTGGCTAATGAGGCGAAGTGTGGTGTTGGGACGCGGAGTTGGAGCATTCTTCGTAGTAGCGATGACCTTTGTGGACTAGGGTCTCTGAATTGTGGTGACGCCATTGAGAATTCCATTAAAATTAAGATCGCTTCTGCACGTCTTTCAAATCGAAGAGTATAAGGCGACAAAGGATTTATTTTCAACTTTTCAAGGGCTTAGCGGTTTTTTGGTTTACGATTGAATACAGAAAATGATGTTCAGATCTTTTTCAATTAAAGTGTATTCATTGGCTGTTTATTAGGTCTTAACGAAAAATATTTGGCAGTACTGAAAGCTTCACACGTACAATGCTAACGCATTGATTGACACAGAACCTGGCTGCGTTGTTAGCAGCCTAATAGACCTCTATTTCTATGTTCGATTGATATGAGTTGAAATTCAAAAATGCACAGAGAATTGCCTTTGGACTGTCATTGACTGAACCATTGAACCCTCGTTGAGCTTCAAAACATATGACTTAGAGTAGCTTCATGCAAGTTGAGTGGACAATTGACAATGAATGAATAGATGAAGTTCGGGACTGTATAGGGTTTGAAAAATAGCATAGCTTTTCTGTGTTCGCTGTGGAGAAAGATTTATTTTGTTTTCATAGCATCAACATAGCTCATATGAGTCCCGAATTAATCCTCTCGGTAGTCAAGATAAATCCAATTACTATATGCATTGGTAAGAACGCATTGGAACACGAAGGTTATGCATTCGAAATTGCAACAGAAATTCTTTTGCATGACAAATAATGCACTATGATTGAGTGTCTTCGAATGAAAGTGTCATTGCTCGAAGGACCCAAGAGCAGAACGACAACCGAGTACTTTTGAAATTCAAGGCAAATGTCCTGTGATATCGGCTCTCATCTAAGAAAGATTCCGTTCCGCTCGCTATTCACTATCTAAATGGTCCATGGTTTCGGCCTTGTCTTCTTCTAGCACCATCCACTTGACTTATTACTATTCTAATACAACAGCAAATTAAGCGGCGCTTAATCACACGTCGGAAGATAACGCTACAAAATAAGAATGCCGTCCACATTAGCAACAACGGCGAAGCGGAGGTACAGCGGAGAACTGTGGAAAAAGAAAAATTGCTGCAAATTACAAGTTACACGATGACGATGGATGTAATAGCAACAACTGATGACTTCTCTTAGTACCACGGCTGACCAATTGTACCATGTTGAACAATACGAAGTGCAAAGTGATGACTTAGTAGGTTCGTACAGCAATTGAATGGTAAATTGTTCGTCGATTGTGCTGCTAATATAATCGTTGGTGGAACGATGAAAAATCCTATTTGTGTCCTTTTGATTGCGTACGCTATGCAGAGCATAGGAAAAATCGCCAGAAAGCAGTTGCAAGAAAGGACACTTTGATGAACGCAAATATCTCCGGCATTTTAGATGGCAGCATGTATGCACTATTTGATCTGGCATTGTAGAGCTTGATATTTTCGCGCCACGCTCAACTCCATTCCCCTTGTAGGTATTTTGCGATATCAGAAGTTATGGATGCAGAGATTTTTAACCTTCGATGCGCAATTACACGCTAACTGCTTTGTGTTAATGCACTTTGATGGGCAAGTGCATAAGGCAAAATTACTCGGAACAAGAGTCCAAGTAGCATAGGCAGCGGTAACGATGCGATTTGTGGTAGTGCAGCTCCTCCGCGCCCTGGTCATCGGCAATGACTCGCACCAAGGTGGCCGGATTGCAGTTGGGAATAATCAAGTGCAGCAGATCCACAGGTTCCTCCCCCTGCTTTATGCAGAACGAGCTGTCCACGGTTGTTGAACGCGGGAAGCTACAAGGTTTTAAATGTAGCAGAAACATGTAATGGGATGCTCTTCGGTGTTGGCATTTATCAGAGAATAAATTGGAGCTTTCATGGATTACGAATACGACACAAGACGTGTAAGTTGTAAGTTAGCTCTCGAGGAGATTGGCCGAGGCGATGAGAACAAAAAGACATTAGCACAAACCTGCGAATCCATCTGTAGTTTGATTGAGAAGAGAAAGCTTAGTTGGCTAACGAGACCGCGTATTAGGTCTTATTCAAAAGTGTCTCAGCAAAGCCCTCGGGCTCAAGTGCTGCTGGGACCAGGTACAATAGGTCCAATCAAGACCTAAGACAAAGCGCCTCTAATTTCATTGAAGCGATTTGATTTGATCTTAAATTCAGTTCTGAATTGAAAGTGCAATGCTGGGAGCTGTTCTGGGCACATACTTCCATAAACACTCCCGGACATCTTGTTTTTATTTCAACGTCTCTCGAAGTGGACGTAAATTGGGCTATTGTCTCAATTGCCTCTGGTCCTAGATAAGTGGGTGATGAGCAAAAGCACGTGTGCAAATGTTAATTTGCGGCCACAAACGATTAGGATGTCATTTTGTACCCTTGTGAATAACTTTCCTCGATTGAGCATTTTGGAAATCGCAAATGAATTGGCAGTGCAATAAGATTGGATTATAAGGAGTTGTTTTGCTTAGTGAAAATGCTCATAATTTGCTTAGTATAAACGGCTAAACAAATTAAGCAGAATATAAATAAATGCGAAGACGGAGTTTGAAGCCCATTAACCTCGTTCTTGCATGACTATACCTGGGATGTCATCAGTGCTTGGCGCTTTGCTTTGATTCCCGCATTGGGGAACCCTTTCAATGTCTCCCATAGTTAGGTGACTAGTAAATATTTCTGCTCTTTTTATTTCTTTTATTCCTTTAACGTTACAGCATCGATCAGATGCACTATAATCTGTTAGTTATTGTCGGAAAGTAATTTGATTGTTTTCCAATCGAATGCTTTGTGAAAGGAGTTTGTTACATAATGCAGTCAGATTTCAGGGTTATATTGAGTTCCATCCTCTCGGGAAGCCCCATCAGAGCCTGGTCCACAGCCCATAAACTAGACGCGTCCCATCGCATAAATCAATGGATTTCAATTAAATCATGTGGAGAGATAAACGACACAAGTTAATAGAAAAATTAAACCCGTGTTTACTCCCGCCTAATGTTTTCTCCTCTAGTCTAATTCAAAGTAAAGTGAGTTGAAGCATTAAGTGATTGAAGAGCTCTGTGACATTTACGAAGTGAATTGTCCAATAATTTTATTGTGTATAAAAGTGCGCTTTGTTTCTTCTTTTGATGGTTCTAGCTCTCCTTGTAAAAATAAACGACTTGAACATGCTCTTAAGAACAAAGCTCACACGCGTCAAGCCAAACATTCAAGGACAGATTTCCAAGAGAATAATAAGATCAGCCGACACCATCTTGGACGGCACCATAGCTATTACTTTCGCGAACCTCTCAATGTTATAATTACTCAGGGAACACAATCTTACTCTAATGAGTTGAAGCAATTTTTCTCTTGACAATGGATGTTTTCTTTGCTTGAGTGTCACACTTTATTAGAATAGATCAACGTTTCCCACGAGAAACATTTGCAATTTCCAGTGCCAAAATCGAATAAGAAAGCCAGCCATGTTTTGAACTCAATAACACGTGTAGAGGCTGCCTCAACTATCTCAAGTAAACCACCTGAAGAAATGAAGCACTTCTTTAGAGCCGTCAATCCGCACACACGAACACTTTAATCAAAAGATCAGCCCGAAGATTGCGTACGATGGTATGAGTACAGGAGTGCAAGATCGGCCCACTTGAAGATTCCATAGGTGCCGCGCCAAGCAAGCGGTCGCATTGAATCCCATCTCCAGCATCTTCAAGTGCAAGCATGGAAATGAACAAGATCTTAACATCATCACTCATGTCAAATGTCGCGTCGTCCGCAGAGGATTCCAGCACTGGGCCCATATGAAGATGTCTTCCACCGCTCGAATCTGTTCTTGAAAATGTCCGCGACCATCTAGAAAATAATCATCGCCGTCGTCTACGTTGCTTTCCACCTTTCTTCGCGGCTCCACCAGCACTTGGTCTTTTTATTTCTTCGATTTCTTGTTTTATTTTATTTTCTGTAACGGTCATCTCACCATTAAATTTTCATCGCAATGTCATTATAGTTCCGCCATGAAGACCCTTCAAGTATCTACGAAGCACTTGAACATATTTATGTTTCGCTCAAAGCCTTCCTTGATGAGATATTGTAAAATCGATTAATGTACGCTCGAGAAATATCTTCATACGGTACGTTTGTGCTTTGATGGTGACCAAGATAATGATGATGACGCTCTTGATAGCCGCGCAAGAGGTGAAAAAACGAAAAGACTTCAAGTGCATTTCGGATTGGTATATTGGAGCAAAAGCTCTCTGAAAAGTCCCGAAAAGAGCCTTTGTTTTTTGTCGCCGTCTTGCGTCGACGGCCGGGTTAAATCACGAGATACCCAGAGTATTCGTACAAATGTAGTCAGCAAGACATGAATTATGTCAAAAATTTTGAATACGACCAAATCACCATCACCAGTAGTCAAGAGCTGCAAAAGCGAAGCAGGTATCTATCTATCTGCAATTGTAAGTGGAAATCGTACTCGAAAATCACAAGGAATTTATCCAAAATTCCTGATGTCAAGTGAGAATTTTCTTTCGAAACTTTCACTCCTGTTGAAAATATTAATTAAAATCCGGTTCAAATAACCATAAATTCAGACAATGGATTTGAGCAAGCATTTGGATTCTGTACTTGACATAAAATTTTCACATCGACGTGTTGTTCCCTGCAGTCTCCAAGGACTTTCAACTGCGACATAAAAATCAACTCATCTCAAGCAAATCCTCCTCTCACAACAGCACCAAATCATTCAACGAATCCTTTGAATTGCGGAGCAACAATGTTCGTTTTGCTGACGGAAAAATTGAGTAGCAACAACAATTGGCTTTTTAATTTAAGCCAAGTCATCTGAAGGCTTCTGCCAATCATTCGCTATTGTGTTGAGTATTGCGGGGAAAAAGAAATCCATCAAAAGGAAGTATCTTTAAAAGGGTAATATGTCAAAAATTTATCACGCCATTGACGTTTTGAAACGGAGTATCACGGTATCTCCTTTTTCGATATACACCAATACATTATTAATGATTTGCTGTTGTTAAAGACTTAAAAGGACGACGATCGAATGTTAGTGAGGATGCCCATATGGGTAGGTAGGGTTCTGTGCGATTCTTACTTGCAAGCAGATAGTTTCTTATTCTTGACATTTGAATTTATCAAGAAAACGTGTTTTCATGACAAGGACTCCAATTCATAGCATCTGTTTCTGTTGATTGGTATTCATAGCCTTCGTGAAGTATTGCAATATTTAAATTAAATTGAGGAGCCAAATGCTTTTATTATTGCAACAAAATTGAGTTTGTGGCACCATTTCTCCTGGATTCCCGAAACATATAGCTTGCAGCTCTTAGTTCGATTTCGGAAAGCCCGTATTTATACTCAATCCTCAATTTCTGGCGGAATTAGGCAGCTCAGCAGCTCAGTCGAAGGGGCTCGAGGCTGGGCATGCTGAAGAATTCCATAGAACATGTTGCCTCAGCCTTGGAGCAATTTGCGAGCAGCACGGGTAGCTGATAAGCCTCTTTCCGCAGGACGGAATTCACAGCTTTCGCAAAGATCACCAACCTACGTAGGCTAGACTCGAAATTTAAATTGCTTTATAATTTTTCCTAGTGAGTATTTCTGACCAGTAAATAATGACTTTTACTGGGTTTATCGGGGATTTACTGACGAGTACCCACAACACACAACGTCGGTCGGAGATGTGAAACGAACCGACAAACTAGGAAATTCCTACGCTGACTTGATGGGTGGGTACACCTTGAACCTCTGCAATCCCGGTTAGCCCTAATACAAAATTTATGGGTCCTCTAACGTTCTAACCATGATTAATTCCAACCCGGTGGAAGGTGGTATCTAATTTGGTTACCTTCTGCTCACGTTGCTTGTCCAGATTCGTATGTTATGATTCCCGTTACAAGTATCTGCACAGCCTCGGTATATGGTCTTCGATTGTTAGGTAAATGTTGTGGCATTTTCACTCGTTAGCAACACTTTGCGTCAGAAAAAAGAGTTCTCTTCCCAGAAAGATGCAACGCGTTGGTCCATCAATCGTTCCTCATCCCATCCCATCCTATCCGTCTAATTATCTCAAATATGTTTTGGTTACGACTAAATATGATCTCAATAGCAACAATTTGTTGCGGGTCGATGAACGCTTTCGTTGTGCAAAATTGCCGATCATTTGTTTGTGGATTTTAATTTCAAATGATTTATTCATATTCCAGTTTAAATTTGAATTTTCCACGGTCGATTTCTAGCCCCAGCCGTCATTCCGAGCTCCAAATTAAGCCACTAAAGAAGATAAAGGATTGCAATTAGTTATGTAAAATGTTTGATGTTTTGCAAAATGCTTATTACGTATGTGTGATTGCAAGTGAGTAACATAATCAGGTTGGGGGCTTGTTAAATTCTCGACAGTTTGTTTGTTGCCAGTGCTGGATATTATGCAAAACGAAGAGTATAAATCGTATC
Source organism: Stratiomys singularior (assembly GCA_954870665.1). Classification (NCBI taxonomy): domain Eukaryota; kingdom Metazoa; phylum Arthropoda; class Insecta; order Diptera; family Stratiomyidae; genus Stratiomys; species Stratiomys singularior. The sequence continues at coordinate 722,613 of OX940881.1, read as the reverse complement.
TTTAATTGCATCTAATGAGTCATTTGTATGATTATGGACTATGAGGGAGTTTGGCTTAAATGTTGGCCCCAAAAAAAGATTACAAGGCAGTTCGTCATATGCGTTAGAGGTCATGGTCTAAGTCGAGATTTAAGTCAATGGACTCGGAATCGAAGCGAATGGAAAAGATCAAAATTTTTTATTTGGCGGAATTAGTGAAAATGTTTTCTTAAGTTATTTATGCCTGTTTAATGGCGCGTTCCGAAACCATTTTCGTTTATTCGGGAACGTCCACGTAGGTTTTCAGCGTGAAGTACACTGCGAAAGTCTTTGAATGAACATTCCTCCTCGAATAAGTACGAGTCTGCCAACTAGACCAGAAACAAAGTATTTCCAACCATAGTTGTATCGATTTAGGCATTGAACGATTGAACAAGATCGTCGAGCTGCTGTTGAGTTGTTATGGAAATTGCATAATTTATTCCTAGCCGTCTTGCTTGGTCCAATTCGTGTTGTGAAAAGACCTCATTAGACTTGTTTAAGATTTAATTGAAAGTATGGGTCAAGCCAATGCTAGAATGGCAGGTTTGCGGCCTGTACTCGTAGGTGGCTTTTGAAGCCTGAAGTATTGGCGCCCCGCAGGAGAAATGCAGCTCGGAAATGGGATGACTGCACAAAAAGCCTTCACACCCTTCACGTTTGGTGCATTTCGAACTCGATTCAAGAGACTTCCCATGAAATTGCAAAACATATACAGAGATTCACTTGCAAGCAAATACCAAGATTCGGAAAAGAGGACCCAATTGAAGATAAAACCAGCTGCATGGCAACTCATCTACGACAAACTCCTGATTAATAAACTTGAAGTAGTGTCTTCTACTCGCACTATTGGGCCATTGTACTCAATCTGAGACGCCGTTGACGATATTGAAGTCTGTTTTCTCTAATGAAATCATTCAATTGAGAAATGAGACCGAAAAACCACCCACGGGCTGTTGCGCAGGCTCCGCGAGTTAACAGACAAAAAGACAAAAATACGTTCATAAATAATAACAAATGTCGACAAAATTGCCTAACGGGTATGGCACGAGCACAAGCTTTCTTGCCTGGTCACAGCTGACCAATTTAAATGGACTATCCAATAAATTTTCTGCATAAATTAAGACAATTGGAGACATTTATTAAAACGTTTAGGCTTGAGTGGAGTCTTGGGTCTGGGGCACCTGTCACTATCCACTGCGTTTCGAATGGTCCCTATGACCAAACAAGTCGAGCCTGATTTGAATCTTATTTCACATTTTCATATGCTTTTGACTGTGAACTCGCGCGATCATATGAGATTTGCGTTAAACAATGGAAACTTGCTTTTGATCTTAACGAATGTGACTAATGTGTTTTGTACGATTGAGTAATTCGGACAAGAATTGTGGAACTCAGCTCGACGTACATTAAAGTAATGTTGAAATGTTCCAGTTGGAGTTCCATTAGTTCCAAGCGGAATTGCTTACCACACTTATGCTCCCGATTCAGTCCTTGCTTATTCCGCTTTCACAGATTGAGGGATACAATTAATGATCATAGTTAAAAAGTTCGTTTCAGAAATGTGCTTGATCGAATATTGAATTCGAATCATGCTTACAGTGTAACATGTGTCTTAACCAAGCAGGCTGGTAGGTAGGTTACCATTTGCAACAAAGCAAACTTATAAATACCAACCCATACTTTTGTGTAATCCTTGGAATACAGGCTTGTTGGGAATTGTTTTGCTTTTGATTAAAAAGCTTTACTCCACCAGTATTTTCTGCAAGCTTCAAACATGTATATATAGTGTAAGTAGGGTGGTTAAGGCTACGTGCGCGAAGGGCAAAGGACCACAGTGCACAGGATTACGAACTAAGCATCTCACATTTCAGTCAGAGAACCATGCGCAAGCCCGTTTGTGACTTTACTTCACGCTAGGTCTCTTTATTGCATTTCGAATCGAGCTTTATGGAGAGAGGAACCCCTTCTTTAGCTGAAAAGAAAGAGGAAGGAGAATCGCTAGAGAAGTGACATTTTCGTCATTGGTGACTCGAGCCAACAGGAATACGCTTGTTTCCCATCATAAAAGTCACAACGTTATTGGTTTGTCAAGTCAATTTACAAGTACATGTATGCCTTGTCAACTCTGTTTAGCATCTCCCTCATTGGACTGCCTGGACAGAGCCCTTCTTTTTTCGACAAGCTGATGTTCTGTACGGAAAGCTGAGGCAATTTACTTCATCCTTCTCTGCAATTTGTGTCAAGCCTGATGACGTTGACTTACCGATCATGTACAAGTCAAACGAGAACATCGAAATTGACGAAATTCGCAGAAATGTGTCTGCGTTTTACTTTCTGTGGCTCAGATTTTGAAGTGATTATGTTAAAAAACGATCTACGATCTTCATCTCATCAAAAGGTCCGCTCCTTTCGCTATTCTGTCTGTGTTATACAGAACGTAATTTCGAACTGAAAGCTTTTCCGTTGATCAGAACGTTTTTCGAAGTAGCATGTGACGTATGTGATCATAAACGAATCAGGACAAATCATAAGCTTTCTTTAGAAAGGAGCTCGCATTCTATACAAGTCCGCATTTTGACATATGTGTACAGTATTGAGTCAGCTGGCGCATTTTCACATCACTTTACATGATTGCGTGGCACTGTGTCAGCAGACTAGCAACATGTTAAGCTATATTCTATAGCCCCGTTATGGATATAAGGTTTTGTTGTCGGTTAGGGTTCCGTGTTCCCGTGGATCGTGTTCTTGTTTGCCCCAATGCATTTTCTATGCTTTTTTGGATTGGGCCATCTTCTTAGCACGGCGGGTGCACCATGCATTTTCCATATATTATGTTGTTTTTGTTTTCTTGGTGATGATTCGTGGTGGGACTATTTAAGGTTTCAAGCATCGACGCTGTGAAACAAAGTTTTCGAAAAATATTTATATTCTTGGTAGTATAACAGATTACCTGAGGGTACCGGGGATGACGTGCTTCAAAGTTGCAGGTAAACGGAGACTCTTCGCTTGTCCTATATTTATAATTTTCAGAAGGCAACTGAACGAATATTTATTCAAATAAAAACATAATTTCGATTTCATCGTGACTAAACTGCTTTCAATTTGAGCTCGCGATTTCGACGATATTGTTCTTATTTTGGAAACCGTTCAGAATGTCAGGCAAAGTAATTGGAATCCTATCAAAATAAATCTGCACACATATAAAGACCCTCTCTGCCTCCCTGGATGAGTTGATGCCAATGTAGGTCTCTAGATATGGACTCAAAATTTGGCCGCTGGGAAGTACCTTACCGAAAAATCAATGAATTTAATGGTAAAAAGGTGTTCTGCATATGTATTAACTGAATTCTACATTTGATTTCAGCAATAATCAAACTTTGCTGCAGGTACTTTAGCAAGAGAAATTGCAACGCTATGCGTCGACTATCCCAACCTTATAAGTTTCTTTTGTGTGAAAAATACATTAAAAATCTTTTGAAATTAACAAATCTTCTCCATCTGCGGAAAAATACAAACTAATAATAAACTATCGAGTGGAGAATTGAACAGGACGCTTAGCTTCGATGATGCATCGGAACGTTCTCCCCGGTCTAGCAACCGGAACACGGCCCAGGGTTATCAATCTTGTTTTGTTCTGCCACAAACTCAATGAGGTGATCATAAACCAACTGCAAGTATTCTAAGGAGACAGAAAAGCATCTTCGCTTGTACAAAAGCACAATAACTTTTGCAAAGTGATTCTATTTGTGCTTTGCTCCACATAAATCCGCATCTCTCGGGCGGGTAAAGGTTGCGCGCTCGTAAAGATTCAAAAGATATCGGAGCCAGTCATGCTGCAGACTATCTTAATATATTATCTGGCTATATATCCATATTTTTGCAGATTTTCCCTTTTACCGACGGCCGTGTCTCTATTGGCCCCGATATTTAAAAGTTCGTGCATTTCAAGAAATTGTGTCTGAAATAAGAATGTTTACAATAACTTCTTATTTATGAGATCGCTTTCAAGAGAACTGGCTAGTGCATAAATTCTAGACTTGCTTATCATTAAAGTGGATCTGCAAGTCGTTCATAGTAGTCTTCGTTATGAGTAGTTTGCAGCTACGTTGCTGTAATCGCGGCCTAGTCGGCCGAGTCCTCCTTTCTGGCTGCTTGGCTAAATCGCAACTTGTAATTTGGAGGGATCGAATTAGCTGAATCCCAAACAAATCTTCGGATGCAGCGCAAAGAAAATGCTGGAGGTTGGAAGGCGCTCTTTCGGGCCTACACATCATTAAACCAGTCAATAAATTCTTGGGAAAATGCTTATTGTAGCGACGGCGAGTTGCAGGCTAGCCATAAATATTTTTTCCTTAGAGGGTTTTCCGCGGATTAGACCTTACTGCGTTGTCCTTTCGGTAGGTAAGTTGCCCACACAGTAGCTCACACACACGCGTTGAGTTCGAATGCCGAATCGCAAAGGGAAGACATGGCCGCTGTAAAATTACAAAGGACGCAGGGTTGTTACCGTCACGATGGCAGAGAGTAATAAAATATCTTCATAAAATTTTGGGCGAACTATTTGGATAAAGCATTTTCATCGTAAGTTTTATGTCTCCAGTGCATGTGATATATGACTTGGTATTCGTCGATTCCGCGAAATTCTAAGGAGAAAATTTCGTCTATTCGGTCATTTACATTCTGTGGAAGTCAGGAAGGGAAAAACGTTCCGATTATGCAAGTCACATGTCAATTTCATATATCAATTTCTATCCACACGTGCACCACAAAGACCGAGTGGTTGCAAGCAGATGCTTAGGTATACCTCCTTAGACAGGAATTCGACGACAAATGAGGTGAGATCAATCCCGAGGAATAAAGTGTTCCCTTCGAGTGAATTTTCGTTTTCCGATTTTCAATAAAATGTGAATACATGACTAACCATGGTAAGAAGAATTGAGCCATCCGGAGCCGAATTACTTGTTGCACCAATTTATCATTTTAACATCCCGCACGACCATTCGCCGCCCACCTGATCCCTGATCCCAGTTGAGGTGAAGTTGCAATCGATCGCTGGACAACAAGGAAAATCAGTTTGAATTTCACAAACGCCGTAACGAGATGCTCGTAATTGGCTGAAGATTGTTTAAATTTCGCAGATACTATTTCAGCAGTTGCAAGTGCAGTGCTCCAGAACGGAGCATGCCAGGGCGTTTAGCACCGTCTCGGGCGGCGTAATCACCCTCGTGCTTGGTATCCTGCCCCACACCACATGCCGAACGACGGCCGTTTGGTGTGTGCATTTCAATATTGGATTCCAATAGTTTGATGGCCGGGAACTATCTCCGTTCAATCAGAAAACAAGAAACGACCCCAAAGAAAGTATTTGGACACGCAACGCCTATAAACTAGTTGCATTGCATGAGACACGCTTTTAATTATGCGACTCGCCGAACTTAATTTGCATTATTCATTAACACATACACATGCCACCGCTCGCATGTAAGGATGTTGACGAGCGTGTACTGAGTTTTCCGAGCCAAGAGCGCTTTTCATTGTGCACGGCGCGAGATGTTGACTAATGCAAATATTTTCCACAGTGGAGCAAAAACGATAATGGGTGCCTATCATGGTGATAAACAATAAAAAGGCAGGAAGGCTGAAATAGATAAAACAACTGTGCTTACAGAGCCCACAACAGTTGCGTCGAGGGCGGGCGGAGTAAATCCACTGGCCAAAGCCGAAGAGAAATGCCAGGAAGGGGTGACCAGTCACCGGGAAATCTGTTCAGCTCAGGTGTGTAGTTCAGCACTATGCATGCATTGCTGATGTCGGGAAAGCATGTTGGAGCTCCGGAGAAAATAAATAACAGCTAAAGGATATTGTTTTGTCGGATAAAGCGTGTTGCCGTCGACACGTACAATTTAATGAGTCAAGGATCAAATGCCGACCGACAGCGTCATCTGTTTCCAGTCCGTCCCAAGTTAGATATGGTGGATTCGAGAAAGAAATGGATTTGTTTATTTGCTCGTACTTTGTGTTCGGTGCAGGATTTCCAAGCAAGCTGTTGTTTAAGGTTTCTTGTGACAATACATACAACGACTGACAATTGCCCAGCAAGCATTGCGTCTCCCACCTTCTTGCATTGCACCTATTGCACTCCATTTGAGAGAAACAGTGTTCGGACAAGCGTTATAACAAGTATCTACAATTACACACTCTAAATATTGATGGATTTAAAAATCTATAAACCAGGGTGCATTTATTTATTGTTTTGTTAGCAGCTTTCCAAGGAATCCAAACAAAATTATTCTAGGCTGTAGGATATGATCGGCACACACTGCTCTTGCAAGGCTATGCGAGTTAGATTCCAGTGAACGCAACGTTCCATTTTTTAATAAAATTTTTTTGTCACATTTAAGCATTTTCCTTATGCTGATTGCTTACAATCAGCAATTTCGCTTTACACCATCCCATCACCGAGTTTAACCATAAAAATGTAAAATTTCACATTAAAGATGATTCGTTATTTATTCCAACTTGATGTGGTTGTAAAATTTCATCAAATATGCCACGCGGAGATTAATGCCAACCTGTAGGCAAATAAAGCAGGAATAACTTTGATTGTTATTTTATACCAATCTTTATTGATCAATGAAATATCTAAAATGATTTCGGGTGCAGAACATCAACATGCGCATAGGTTGCTACCGAGGCTATACAAAAAACGGCAGACAACGGAAAATAAGTCGCAAACAGCGAGCGCACCTTCAGAATCCCTTCTTTTAATATTTATTGGGCTTGTATAATAAGTATGCAAAACAGAAAGGACATGTATTGTGTGCGTCGGAACCAGCTGCAAGGCCGTGAACAACCATTAAAACGTGCGATGAACCTCGCCGAACATCTTTATGGCAGCTCATAAACACCAAAAATGTCCCACAAAACAATTCCCGCCGGCAGTAGCTGAAACGCTATAAAACGTCGAAAATCTCGTCAATGCTCTTTCTCTAAAATATTTTGACAGGACAACAAATCCGCCCGGCGAGAAGAGTTTATGACTGGCAATTGACCTGGAGGCTGGTCATTAAAATTCTCGTTCTGTCGGATCTATTGGATGTATGTGCATGTCACTGCCGCATTGTCCTTTTACTTTACTGTCGAAATTGTTTGTTATGAAGTCTTGCTGGGTTTCAAGAAGGACGTGTTCTGTGGAAGGACGACTTCCGCAGCGTGGCACAACGCTTTCATTATGAACGATAAGCCTGAAGTGTGCCTTGTGATGGTTTGATCACACTCTTTTCACAGAGTTTCAGCGATGCGTATTTGCGACGATGATTCGCTGGAAAAGTGAACTAAGTAAACATTCCACTGAAAGAAAATTGAAAACTTGCACAATGCAGCTAATCGTGCTAACTCCTTAATCAATCCAAATATTGTACACCTCATCAACTATTTTTTAAACGGGACCCTTCGCCAATTCATCTTAATATGCCATTATCATTTTCATGGTGGATAATCAAAATTCACGGAATCGTATGTTGTAAACTTTTCAATCTGACTCGTGATTTCTTATCTTTCACCACTGAAAAACGATGCTTGCACCCTTGGCATTTCAGGCGCAGCCATCGTCGGATCTCAACCTTGGCTAAGTAACTATGGAAGGTACAAGATGGAAAAATGATTTTTGCTGAACATAGATTTCTGCCATTTCAATGAATCCTTTAATTAGTTGTCCAATTACGCCGAGGAGGCGCGTCCCGTATTCACAAAAGCCAGGATTTCTTGTTTGCTTGATTAAGCAAATCCTTACTGTGCTTGTTTGTGCTAAGCCTGAAACGAATGATTTGATTGAATCGTATTCGAAAATGCGAGATTGGGGATTTTCGAGCTCCGATTTGACGAATTAAATTCCTTTGAGTGATTTGCAAACATTTTATCGAGGGCAATGTGAAAAGTTGGACGAGCGAGGACTGGCAGCCCTCAGAGAGCGGTACGGGATTGAAGGCATCAAGTTAAATCGGAAGACAAAAGGTAGCTCATTGTGCGTCAAGCAAGTGGAAACGAATTTGAACAAAGAGAAAAAAAACAGCTTTGGATCACGTGTCGATAGAAGTGAAATCCATGGTTGAGGAGGTGAATTCCTGCCGCCTTTCACATATCTGCTCCAATCCATATGAAAGGTACTTTTGAAGGAATTTGAAAAAGTTAATAGCGTTGCTATCGAAGGATTTTTCAGGAATGTTTGAGATTATTTGCGTCCCTTTGGAAATATTATAGAAATGAGCTCGAGGGTAAGGAGTTTTAAATACAGTTGAATATCCTTACAAAGCTGTCGTAATGGCAGATGCTAGGAATGTTTCCCCCATAGCAACGTGGGAAGATGAAGATTATCTGCAAGTGTAAGTAATTTTAGTGAGTTCACCAATCGGTGACTTTTCTGATAGAAAAACGTATTTGACATTTGAGCGAAAGAAAGATTAGAAAACTTTTAGTCCAACGTTTTATTTCTATTCTTCAAATTGAAGTTCTGTTAGGGGTGAAGGATCCAACATGCTGGAAATGTAGGAAAACCTTCGATAAAGATCCAGACAAACGGGCCGGTAAAACATCATATTAAGCCAATTTTCATCAGCAAGTGAACATCGGCACGGATTTTGGAGCTTTTATACATGCGATCTCAAGGACAACTGTTTTCGTAGTTTGAATCTGGGGTTGGCTTGGAGGGGATCCAAATGATGTAGAAAATCATGCTTAATCATGTTGTCATCCGAAACAGATCTTATTTCGTGCGTTCTGGTGCAATCAATGACGCAAACGCGCAAACTTTAAAGAAAGTAACAAATGGTCGGTTGGTCCAGAATCACACTTGATGTTCAATGTCCATAGGAGGAGCCCTAAATGTCATTGCGTAAAGTCTGCTCCCCGGAGCTTTTGGAATTGCACCTTATTGAATCGTTTTCCTATTATGGTTTTATGCAAGTTTTGAAATTGGTCCGCTCAGTGAAGCCCGGAGAGTAGTGGCTCTCTTCAGAAAAAATTGTAAAAATTTACGTAAAAATCACTCGAAATTTCACAAAAGGAACCAGAAAAACAATAGCTCAAATAGCCTGACACTTTAGATTTGATGGTGGTCCCGGCCTTTTCATTATTCTTTGGCCTCTGTATCTTTATGATGGATCCATGCTTCGTCCGCAGTTGTAAATCGAGTTCGTCTCTTTCTTGTTTCATATACAATTCAACTCGTGAATGCTTCCTTATGTGGCTCCTGCGTCCTGAAGTAAATTGGTGACTCTCTTGAAATTGGTGACTCTTGGATTTGTCAATATTTGATCTTATTTTTTTTTTGGCATAACTCTCTGTGACGGACTTTGTTCAGCTTTTGGGAGTTTCAAGCTGAATGAAATATTTGGATCTTATAGTTAATGGCTCAGGGCCACAATGGAGCTACTCAGATGGCCTTCATGCTAACGTGGGATTTCCGATTTTGTTGTTGTGCTCTTCCATGTCTGTCTGTGGCATGTGAAATCGCTTTTAGGGGAAAGGGTACCTCTCAAAAGTATAATAAACAACTACGTCATTATATTGTAACCAAACCCAAGGGTGTTAAGTCTGTTAAGTCATGGCTTAAAGACGTGTCTCCCGGCCTTAAATCTCTATTGTCAAAAACCCTAAGCAAGTTTTACCCCATGTTTTAAAGTACTTATTTTGTTGTTTCTTCATTCTTGAACATAAAATTAAAATGAACAAGCGATACTCATACGAGAAAGTGCGTCGAATAAATTATTCCAACAAAAACGTGCGCATGAATGCATGTGATGGATTTGTATATATAATGCATGGATATTTGCATAAGGCTGCAGAAACCATGGATAAGTTTTCATTGTCTCAACTGTTTATTTACATTTCTTCGATATCGATTTGAATATCTTGTTGTGATATGTTGAGAAAAGTTCGTGATTTGCTTACATTTCCCCGAAATTATTGCAAGTTTCGGAAATTCAATCCAAAGTTCGGACAAAGGGAAGCAACACGTGCGCAACTCCGCGCACGACTTCACCTATTTTTCCCTAAATATTTCGTCCGAAGTAATAATATCAATTTCGTTAGAAATAAACAATAAAGCTAAAGCGAGCCGCCCGATGTTAGCTTTAATCAGTTTCCATTGCCGAGATGAGTTGAGGTTTCACTATTTGGAACCAATGCCACTCAAATTGATTAATTAATTGAAAGCGCTCAGCACGCATGAACTGGACGGGACTTCCTGAAGTGTTCGCCAGGGGACCTTACACGCCGCCATAATTGGCCGAGCTCTATTTATTTCTGCAGATACAAAGATAGATGCAGATAACGTGACCTTTCGAATTCACTGTGTTATTGGAAACCGCGGCTCCATTCACGAAAGATTTCCGCTCTAGAAGAATTAAAACAAGGCTTACGTGGGGAGAATTAACCAGCGGAAGTAGGAAGTGTTTGAATTTATCATTTATTTCGGTTGATTCGGCAAGGAAATATAAGAACTATGGACCAGCTCACAGCGTTTTGATGCGCAGTTGCAATCTCCAATTTTGACTGTCGATTGGATTAGAAAATTAATAAGCCCAAGCGATTATGTAAACGGAAAATTCAATCGCATGTTGAATGGCTTCTTGCTTCGACAAGGATGTCTGTTTCGATGATAAGATGAAGCGATTTCAGTAATTAAATGTACTAACATCACATCAAATTACTGCTAATTTCTTGCGCTTTCGATGATACGATTATCCTTAATCCGATTTAAGGCGAACCCATTTGTATTTCATCTCTCGCAATCCTGCTTACCGTCGAACATCCAATTGATTGTTGCTTGGGCTTGGAAACTTAATCAGAATTCAATTAGAGAGTCTGGTTGTAGCCACCCAAACCCTTTCAGCATGTTTTCCGCGCAAAGATTCGCCACTCCAGATAACTGCATGTCTCCCGCTGATGTCCTCGTTAAAAAGCAAGAAATCAACTCGATTATGATTATTTGCATGCAACAATGTCACATTTGGTGCAATTCACCCCTGCCGTGCCACTTCGCCAGCTCAAGACATTCATGCATTGCACAGACTCAGCCCAATGGGATGCACGCTCCTTTGCATATGCCCTGTCGAATATTCCATGCGGCCGCGGCTTCCTTATGCATTTGCTCCTCAAGTTATGTCTTTCATTTCCCGTGGATTTTCACTTCTCTTATTTTGTGTGTTTGGTATTTTTTGCACTTTTCCATTTCACCGCGTGTCTTATCGCAGCAGTGACTTTATGTCGTTTAGTTCTTTCCTCTCGCACTATCAAATGACGTGTTAACAGCCATTAACAGCGTTTCGTTTTTCGCAGTCGGTCGGGCCGAATAGGAAACCTTGAACTACGTCTTGGAGTCTTGGAGAAGTCTTAAGGAGGAAGTGATGTCTTTTAGCCGTTCTTTTAGCTTTGTACCATGTTCACAGTCGGTATTGCGTGTCATGGATACGGGACTTGAATGCAAAAAGTTTTCATTTTCTTTTCGGCTATAAGTTGGTGGCATAAATGGTTCAGGCGGAAGGACTTGTTCCAATGTAGCAATATGGCTCAGCAATATCTGATAAGCACATACTTAGATTTATTAATAGTTAGTCTACAATCTACGAGGTCATACATGTGTACGATTAGAGCTCACGTTGAATACCTCAATGTTCATGTTAAAAAGTGTATTTGCCTTTGAAACGTGATGGTTTGGTGTTCGTCACGAAACGGATGAATTGGCAAAAAACTGTAATCGATTTTTAACCTGGTTCCGCGAAAATCTTTTGCGAGTCATGCAAATGACACAAGGAAGGAATCCATGAACAAAAGGATAATTGTTTATCGGCTACAGTAACAGATGCTACAAACAAATGTTTGAGCCGGTATAGTAACGCTAGATTACTAGACGTAAGGAAGAAAAGCTCTGAAACAATGGAGATTTTGGGACGCACCTTAGAGGCTCCTTCCTATTAAGGGGAATCGATTAACGTACAATTTCCATTTGCAGTTTATTCGATTTATGAATATTGAACAAAATGAAATCATTTCATCAATCTGGTCTACTAATCCAGGTAGTTTTTGTAGTCAAATATGGTCTAGGACGTTAGTAAAATGGCCTATAATACCCCCTCACTTGTATTTTCTACTATTATTACCATTTTAACAATATATCAATGATAACAATGAAGTTCGCGAAAAGATACGTCCAGGGTCGTGATGATTGCGCAGAAATATTTTTTATGTAATTTTTTTGTAGTGTTGTTACTCGGGAAGGACTTGAATTATAATCTATTTGATGCCGCTGTGTCGGAAAATCTGAACGAAAATTACGACTATTGTATCGACGTCAGTAAAGCTTGTGTGGTGAACATTTCAATGACATTTTTTCTACAAACTAATGGCACAATAAATTTTCAAAATAAAGTGGTAATTTGAACTACACCATTAGTCTTTGTACTAAGCATATATGGTTACCGTCTTGTTAGTTCTTGGTGGACCCTATATGTCGAAATTCAAAGACTTAACCTAAAAAATTCTGATTCCTTTAAGTATGACGAAACGTTGAATAATGTTTTGTCAGAGAGGGCTGCTACAAGAGCGAACGGAAATTTCGAGTTCAGCTTGTGGGACGAATCCGAAATAATCGAAATCCAAAATAATCGATACTTCAATTTATTTGCTGCGATAAGCACACTTCCCTTCCAGTCATATCACCACAATCAACCATTCACCTTCCCTTAGATGAACCTCAACGGCATCCTTCGTTGATATCTTCTGTTCTGATATTGGCAAGTATGTCAAAGATTTATTTGTTCCGGGATATTATGATGGGAATTTGCGTTCGTTAACTCAACAATCCGCTAAATGGCCTCAGAATCATGGAGTAAATTCAAAAAATTATTGTGAAGATGAGATTTTTATTGATATTTTATGAAGATTATCAGGTATCAAACTGCCTGACGATGAAAATTTTTCCAGGACTAATTGTGATTCTTATCATTGATAATGTCTCGAAGAAGTATCCTTCATCAAAACTAGCTTTATTCCCCGACCAGATCACACCAGATCACCGATCACAAAAGCCTCTGCATGGAAATCTAGTTTTATCTAATTGAATTTTAACTCCATGGTGACCAAGCTTCCCAGTCTATTCGTATGCACAGAACATATTTGTGCATGGTGGTTGCTGTGCAAATATTTTGATAGAATCCTCGACAAAACAACAAACTTTTTGCATGCTAATGCTCTTATTCAGAAATTTGCAGTGGTAAGTGAGTCGAAGTCTATTCTTCGAAATCGCGAAGCTCCAAGATGTGGCTGGAAAATGAACCAAGCCCAGATGTCTTCAAGAGCTCATCAGTTGAGCCTCGAATTTCACTCGTCCGTCTAATTTATGCATAGATGCACACAGTCATGTCAAATTTGAAATAGACAAAATATTTATGCATGCCATTAGATGGCGAGTGATCGTGTTGAAATTGTTCGGAAGACAATGCTTAGCGTTCTTACCAGAGCGTACCGATGTTCGTCTCCTGTTTCCAAGTCGAAGCTATAGTATGTGCACACTTTACGATGTTTACGGCATCTATCACATTTCTGTATATGGCTGGCGCTAAGACGTCCGATGTCGTCATCAAATAAACAGATTTGAATTTAAATGGACTCAAGTGTTCAACGACAACATGCACCAATGTCCGCTGACATCTCAATTTTCTACTAAAATTATAATAGTCAAAGCCACTCAACGAATTGTTGTTCTTCACCAAGTGCCTTGTCGTCGCCTAGCCCGACGGCCGCGACAACCAACGAGGGATGGATGGATTCAAGGAACACTTAAAGATGTCCAATGTTTTCGTTTAAAATATTCGTTCAAAATTACTTGGCATACCTCGGTAATGTATACACATGCCTTCATTAGTTCCTGTGGAAAAATGGGTTATGTAAACGATGGTGACATTTATCTCGGACAAATGGAGTGCAGAAATTTAGATTGTTTGTTTAAGGAACTATTTAGCAAGCGGATTGGCTTTAATGTGAAAGGCCTGTTTGATTATTGGATCAGTCATTTGAATCTCTTAATGGAGTTGACGCAATAAATAAGCCGAAATAAGCAGGGCGGAAGACAGGCTTCAAATTGAGCAGTAAGTTATTATTTCCTGTGAGTTTTCCACAAGCGAGTCAGTTGAACGCACATGTGGTTTTGGTGTTTTTGGACACTTTTAGACTAAGCAATGTGGTCGTCAAAAAGTTGTGTGTTTTTCAGATTCACGCCGAGCTACATGCTGGTAGGAGGAATGGATTCATTTTGGCATAGGTTCGCGTCAAGGAAGCTTATAGAGATTACTTTAGACACAGTAAAGCATGTGTGCCACCGAATGCAGCCAAACATTGTCTGCAATTTTTCAAAGATTCGAAAGACATCTTATTTCAAGGACTTTCAACAAGTGGTTGCTTGTTGGGCTACTTAAGTGTTCTCATATTCGCTCATCCACCTTCGACCGACTTCGATCTGCAACTTCCTCCACTTTCGTCTTTCAGTGATAATTCTTTTCCATTCTAGACATTTGTTTACTAGACAGCACCCTAATGGAACCAACATGGGTTCATTGACAAAGTGATCTAGCCAACTATCCTTTCTAACGATCAACTTTGCAAACAACAATATGATTAGTTCGTAAATTACAACTATTGATTTTAAGGACCCACTGATTGAAACCCTGCCCAGGCTACTCACCACCATGTTAATATGATTGACCAATTTCAGTCCTGAATTCTTTCTTTCGGTTGTTTGAATGTATGATCTCAGACGTTTGGCCCGCCAATGATAACCGCTTGTCCATGTCCTCTTTTGAACATTCTGTGCAAATGACTGATCCCACAGATTAAGTACATCACTTATAACCCAATGAAATTTATGATTACTCGAGGCAGTGGCTTTGGTTGGTGCGCTTGAATGGTGTCCCAAGTGTTTCTGCAGAAAGCCCGCACATCAGTCAGGATGGCGTGCGAGGCGACTGTGAAATTTTGAAGCAAAAGAATCGCGATGAGATCTCCAGTTCGCATATGGAAAATTCCGAGCGGTGTAATTGTTCGATATCACCGGTGGACTCGGCTGAGCAGGCACTTGGCAGCCTCTTTGGCTGCCAATTATAGCCAACGAGTCGGAGAAGTCGTTCAAGTTCTGGATAATATCTTAGCTTGCATGTCGAAATGATTCTGCAAAAATGCTTGCGGTCGACAATTACATACTTATCACACATGTCGCGCATTTAAACGAACGGTCCTCGTTGATAATGATGTTATAGTGCAACTTGTTCTCCACCAGGCCAGAGTGGCAATCGAAACTATAACGCTCATCCGCCAACATGAGGAGATTTTATGGATGAGCTACAAGATCCGCCTTGAGCGCTGACATGGCTGCAAAAGGAAAATGATCTCTTGACAGTGCTCAAGACGTCGAGCGGTGACAGTCATTATTGCATTAACACTTCCAACTATCCATCTTCACTATCAAGTGAAGCCTAGAGCGAATTGCGCTTATTGTTGACTAGCGAGTTATGATTAATAATTAGGGACCAGCGACTTGACTAGTTCAGGCGTTGCTGACGTCAGTAATTTTGAACTAAGATAGCTTTCCATAAGTGAAATTGTCGGCTTTTGCGTTTCAGGCGACCGACATCCCAACGGCTTAGCTTTGAAGGTATCGAAAAAGTTATCTGCAAAAGTCGAGCGAAGTACGTCTCACTATTCATATCTGTTCTAGAGATTTCGAGCGCATCCTTGAGACTGAAAATCGGCGGTTTCCAGATGATAGAAAATGTTCTCCAACAGAACTATCACCGGATATTGTTCACGTATGGGCGCGCAAGTTCCTGACTGATTGACTGCTTATCCGCTTTCGCCGTAACAGCAACATTTTGACACCGAATAGGGATGCATGCACACACATGGATTCCGGAGCCGCCCGTAATCCGCATATTTATTGGAAGCGTGATTGCTTTGCCGAACACTTCATCGTCGCCTCATGCTTGCATTTATTCCACACGTCCCACACGACGCATTCGACGCAGCTATAATTCCGCGATATTTACGGCAAGAAGTTCATTACTTGTCACTAATGCCACTTTAGTGCCATGCAACAATTTCCATTTGATAGTTCTATAATATGCAACACGAGATGTACTATTGCGCGGCTAAGTCGTTTCCAGTTTTGCACTGATGACTTGCTCTTCGCAGGGACGCAATCAAACGCGCGAAATGCGTGTAATGAAGATAATTGGTATGTTGGCAAACTCAAATCTCATCTGTTGGTTGGAAGTTATGACTAGCAAGTGCAATCATGCATTTTTGGAACGCCTGAAGTTGTCTTTATAAACTTTAATTTCTTGTTGCCATTGCAAGTTAGTCTGGAAGACCATATGGGCACTTACTTGGGGGGAAAAAATTCGCCCAAAGCGCGCATCAGTGTTTGCGTACATGAACATGAGACGTCGATCGATTTGAATCCTTCATCCAGAAGCGTCCAGCCAAGATTGCCATAGATTTGCCAGGAATACTTTGTTGACATTATGCGGGTCAGCTAAAAGGTTTCCTCTGAAGATTTCGTTAGTGCCGTTCTAGTTTTTCAGAGAAGAGGGACTAGAATATTGTTTGTGCAACGTCTAGCAAAGTCAACTTGAATCCTTGAGATTCCCCGGAAATTGGCGGTCATGTACGCACGCAGTCTTCCTTGCTGGTTTGGCGGATTGTTTTTACAGTCCAAAGGACTTTTTTCATGTTTATACAGGCTTACCAAGGTTATTATTTCACCAGCGAAATATCGACTTCTTCCCGTACTTCGCCAGTGACAAGGCTCTATAGGAAGTTCTTAGAGCTTATTCAATGCTTCTGGCCTGCAGTTTAGTTCTCCTATTGCTTTTCGAAACCTGGAGGTAAAACTGTATTTAATAGAGAGACGAAATGTTCTTCTTCGCGAAAATCAGAGTCAGAGGGCAATCAGTGGTCGAACCAATCAGACTGCCTGCGTTGCAAACAAGATTAGATTTTCCCCAAGGAGATTATTGAATTTATTTTTGCATCCCTAACACTGGATTCTATACTTAAACGAAGTCAACGTATTCCTGTTGAGCAAGACCGCAAGATTAGGAGGAGAATTAAGAAGAGTTAAGAATGCTACATGTCGGTATGTTCGACTTCCAGGATTAATCTGTAGATTCTCGTCAGTCTGCATATCAACTAGCAATCGGCATGAATGAAAATTTTGAATTCGGCATACTTTACTCGAAACCACTTTTCTGGGCCAACCTCCTTGTGAGCTTCTCGGTTCTCCTCCGCTATAAAGAGAAGAAATGTTGGCGTGGATGCTTCAGATTGTTCAGGCTTAAGAACTGCACTTTCTTGCAAGGCGATAATCGAGGCATTGATACGCAGACTCTAGAGTGGTTGCTTAACTTCCACCTTCGTTCGTGGCCGACAGCAAAATGCGGGCCTTTCGTCCGAACGGAACGTTATCTGTCAAAAGTATGGCAGCCAAATTTGCCTTATGAGTTCATCCAAACTAGTGCTCCATTGATGACAGTGTCGAGTCTTAACTGCAAATACTGATGTGGCAACCATGTACAGGTATACCCTTTTTTGTCTGAAGGCAATATTAGAATTTGGATGTGCAGGATGAGGAACCAATACAGTAACACAGCTTGGCTGTGACGAAGCGGCCGAACCTTGAGGAGGTTGAAGAGGTTTTCACATGCTAGGACTTTTGTTGTTTTGTGTATCTTACCGTGAACCTGACACATGGGCTACAATTCAAAGCCTAACGTCTAAACTTTTTTAATTTCTAAATCCCGTAGATTCGATTTAGAAGGCAATAGGAAAAATTATGATCTTGAGAAGATTTTGAGAGGAAATATCTCAAAATGGTAAAGGGATTTGAATCCCATTTTCTTCTACTAAAGGGTGTGAGTAGAAGAAAAGACCCACACGGGAAGCATTCATTCCAATTGTGTTTATTGGATTAGGACCTCAAAGAAAGGTTTAAATCATTGGTTTGAAAGTTATCTTGCGTAATTTTTACTGTGCACTAATCGCCTTTACGCAGCAACTTGTACGACTCGAGCGCATTTAACTCAGTTTCTAGTACTTTAACTGCAACCGCCAGTGTCGTATTCCATCGCAAGTCGTCCCATTACTTCCCGCCGTATCTATAAGGATAATTTAAGGTATGGACTATAATAGTGTTTACCCTCTTACGGCCCATGCAATTGACTATTATTGACACTGCAAAGAGAATGATGCGCGGTCTGTAAGCTGCTCATAATATTTAGACATGACCAGTAGCTCCTGCATGTACGAAAAATATGCAAATTGCATCGAATGAGTTTGCATGTAAGCGGATACCATAAGTTTAGTGTCGGCTAGCATATTCCATTCATAATTCTTTATCTTTCTTACCACCATATGCAGACCTCACTGGAAGCCTAGCAATGTCGAACGATGCAATGTCGTCGCTCTCCAAGCGGGTCCAGCTATCTCCACTCTGAGGAGCATCCACTGCGACAAATGGCCCCAACCATATTTTCCTTTGAACATCTCAACTAGGTTTTAGTCAGCTGTAATCGGATTAAACTTTAAGCCGATATTCGTGAATCCCGTTACGACTTGAAAAAACGATATGTGCTCCTCGATGGGCAACGGACTAAAGCAATTTATAAGTTTTAGATGAAGTAAGTGAGTGAGTGAGTGAGGACCAGAACCAAGGAAAGTTTTTGTGCAACAAGTTGTGCACACAGGAGGCGATGGCAATGGCGCTGACGAACATCGAGGAAACTCACTGAAAACTTTGAAGTCTGTCTGCATGCGAACGAGCAACTTGGAACTGAAAAATTTCCTTAAGTCCGGAAAAGGTTTGATGGATTTGGAACAGACGTTTTGATGATAGAAATAATTTTAATCCAGTCGGATGCGAAAAGGTTTTTGTTTTGGCGAGCAAGTGACGATTTTGTAGAGTAATAAAAACGGACAGCTCGTTCTTGGAGTGAAAGGAAGTTGCGATGTAGTAAGATTATGCATCAGTAATAGGTAAAACATTTTCGGATGATATCCTTTTGGAGGTGGGTAGTAGGCTGGAGCTTAGTGGAATAAAGCGAATAAATGGTGAAAGGATTTCAGTTTCAGACGCTGCTTTCATACGCGCACTTAATATTTATTTGAATAGGATGTCGCCATGGTGGCCAGCGCAGACGATTGTTAATCGAATTTTCGTTAATCGATGTCATGTGCTGCAGATTCGGTGCGGATTTTCGCGGACGAATTGAGTATTTATGACAAATCACGATAGGGTGTTGAAAATAAATAGGAATAGGTGACTCTAACGTACACCGTGGCCCCACAACCCCTTGCGACTTTTGACTTCCAATTTATAACGGCTCCAACAGCCTCGTCGCTTTGGCCTCTTTTCTAATTGAGAAATCCGCTTAGCCCACTTGACTTTGTTCCTCAGCACTACTCACAAATACCCTCTTATATATCGGTTCGTGACTCATTGGCAGGATATTGATTACTCATTGTCAGTACGTAGTTTCACAATCTTGGAGACTCCGTGAACCGTTTACCACAAATGCGTGAACCGCCGCATTGGGTCAACAAAAGAAACTAATGCTAACGGAGCCAGTTTTCTGGGTTGCGAAAATAATATTGTTTTATGGTGGTTTCCAACAGAGGAAGCCGTGTAAACTTTTTCCCATTGAGTTAGGGAGGTTCTGGGAAGAAGGCTCAGTCCAGCAGAAAATCCGGGTTCTTCAGGACAATCAATCGACTCATAGAAGTGCTTTTGTGATTGGGCAATTGTGACAGTTGCACTCCTGCATTGTTGGAACAACCACGTAAGGACTACCTCCGATTTCCAACTTCTCACAAACCATGAAAAGTTTCTACGTAAAAAGTATTTACCATCTTATTAAGTGGTTAGATCTACCCGTAATAGATAGTTTGGTGGGGTTCCAGGAGGCGTCGAGAAGGTCATGAATTTATTGGATAACTGAAAATAAAGAATGGCATCTCTGATAACATTCGCTTATCGCGCGAAGCATATCGAAGTTTGTTCAGTTCAATATCAATTAATTGTCAGTCCTTTAACAGAACCAGCTCAGTCAACTCCGAGTTGATATGCATTTGAGCAACAGCGAATGTCAACCGAAATCCCTATCCAACTCCTACGCAAACAAGTCGACAAATCCGCGATTATCTTTCTTGCCGCACTTATCTGCCATAAAATATTCAAGATGACTTGGAAAGCGACAAAATATCTAGAGGAACACGATTCTTCAATGCGCCCAACATAGCACCTAATGATCAAGTCATTCAATTCCTTCTGCACTATCATTCGACTCCATGTAAGAATTTTCCGTTTCATACATCATATGGTAAACGGGCGAATAGAAGAGATAACACAGCCATTAAAGACATGTTACTTGTCATCCAGCGAATGCTTTATAGGCGGTAATTAAAAGATTAGCATTTTAAGCTGCGTTGCAATATGCAGTTCCGTCCTGGCCTATCGCGAATTTCGCGTTACTCGAGCGCCATACAGTATAGAAATTTTATTAGAGCTCGGCGTACGAGCAATTATACATGTGTATATGCGTTTGCCCGCAAGAACGGATACAACCCGACGACAGACAAGGTGACAACATTGCACAGGGAATTCCGCGTTAAGCCTGCTTGGATCCTATCGCGGGAAGATATGGAGGACATTCATGGTGAGGTGTCGTTTCGAGTTTGTTGATAACGCTGAGCAATTGTTCAATTGTGAGGATTTTGCATTCTATCCCGGCGGGGACGCTCGCGAGGAGCACTTACTAATACTCGACCCATGTACGTGCTTAGTGAATTATTCAGCTCTTTCAGATAAACAAGCATATATTTAGATAAAAGTTAGTCATTTAGGCCATAACAGAGTATCTCTGAAAATATTTCATATCACCAGCCCACATTGAACGTTCTCGAAAGACGCGGAGTGCAGAACATTGTTCTAGCGATTCTATGTTTCAGGTTCAGGTTTTCAGATAAGTTAGCCGAACATGTTAAGAGCAATCCTTAGTTCCCGACGAATGCATCTACCTGATTTGCATACAAGCATGAGGAAATTATAAGCCGGATAGCCATCATTCGCATGATTCACATGATTGAGCGAATTCGCCGCTGCCACTGCGTGAAAATGATATCCTTTGGTGTTATGCAATCGTTGCTATGCATGGAGGCTTTGACACTCCCCCATCTTGTACCCTTATTCTTCGCGGAAAATTGACGAAAGTTCGAGGTGAATTGTGTCCAGAATCTTTTTCCGAAGCACACCACGTAATCAATGAATGGGAGCGACCATAGCAGAAAGACCAGTTTTCAGTAAGGACTATTAATTAGCACAACAGATAAGGAAACGACAAAAAGCATTGTTGCCCGAGTCGGGAATGTGTCCACAGAGCCATTCAATCATACAAAATGGGCTTTTGCGTCTTGCGGAAATATTTCCACCATTGGCGTTGTTGCACCACCTGCATCATGTAATTACCAGAAACTTCATGCAAGTCCTGCGGGTGTTTTTGTTGTCGAAGTTATCTTAAGTAATAAATCACTGTGCATGCTCCAGGAGTCGTGGAGCGGGGGGTCATGTTGCGTTGACACACCTGAACATTTATCGGAAATGGTTCGGCCTGGGGTAAGCATTCTTGGATTTACTTTTACATTGTCGAAGAGTGCATGCAAACGTGCCGGAGTTAATCAGCTTCTTCCCAAAGACTGCATGAGAACATTTGTCAGTACGAAGAGGATTCAAATTGGTTGAGCTTTACAAGGGTAGCGAGGGTCGGAGTCAATCATGATTACCGAATCATGAAACTTAAGCACGCTTGACGTGGCTTGGCATGGGTATACGAGAACTAAAGGCTGAGAAAACTGTCCATTGTACACGATTTTCCACGAGTTGAAAACCAGAAACAGGTTCGCGGAAAGCCCTGCTTATATAAATACCTCAGGATGCACTTCCAAGTCCATTTAAATATCTCTTGGCGTCTCTAAACGATACGTCAAGTTCGACAATCTCACTCTAAATTTGTTGATGTACACATATAGTATGGGTCCTATTAATATGAGGCTATTTCATGTCAAATCTCAAAGGCATTTCGTAGCAGAACGGAATCCTGTATGGGCTGAATCCTCCAGTCCATCGGTTGGTACATATCTGCAAGCTCTCTCTCTTTGTTGTTTTCGGGAACAGAACGCAATTCCCAGCTGAATTTATCAAAGAGCTGCCTTTCAGATACGATGATTCAAGGATCTGGTGTGTTGTTAAGCATTTATTACTATAGTGATGATTGCCTATAGTCCCGTGTTGAACATGTTTAGGGCACTCATATGAAATTTCACCGGGAGTCAAGTGGTGTTGTGGAAAACATGATTTCGGAAAGCTGTTAACGCATTTTCGAAAACATTTTCAACACAGCACTTAGAAACCTATAAGCCGGCTGGCTGCAAATGTTAGTTAGGGACGTGATGGAAGACCGGTTCGGTTAACAAGCTTTAATTTAGTGCGTAAAATATATTTACGGCTAGATTGCAAGCTGTCATGATTATTGTTGCATTCAAGCGTTGACGTTTCATATGATTTCACTGAATGACAGGCGAGTATAGATTGGGCTGAAACTTTCAAATGTGGTTTGCACTCTATTTGTTTGGCTACGAGGGTCGGAGTGATGCAATTAGATAAGAACCAATGATTTTCAATATGCAGGTTGATGAAAATTTAAAATACTGTCTTTATGTTCTAGAATTGATGCAACAGGAATATGTAATGGTTGCTTGCAGTGTGTATATCCAATAAGATTGATATTCGCCATGTGGGTTTATCATTTACAATGTTGGGAATCCATCACAACGTAGAAGACAAAATTTTTTGGTAGATAATTTCAAGCAACAGCTAGCTCCTTGACGGATAAATCTCAATGAGGAATTGTAACTATCAGTTACAAGTGTGTCTTTGAGTCAAAACTACTGTTCAGTTGCAATTTAATCACATACTTTGCATGAGGAAGTTGGAAGAGTTTAACATAAGCAGGCTCTAGTATGGAACTCCAGTATGGGTGAATGCATAAAGACAACACCCATATCGTTCAAACTTATCACAAGCAACTCAAACCGCAAATATCAACTGGATTTCCACTTAGCGAGCGGATAAATATGTAACTAAAGCAAATTGCAATTCATTTTCCAGCCGACTAAAAATTTAATCTGATTTTATTTCGCATTGTCACATGCATAACTGCGGGGGTGGTCGAAGTGATAGTTGTTTACTACTGAATGACCTCCATTATTAATATTTAGATAGTGTTAATACTCGTACGCAAAGCACGTCAACCACTTGAAAATTAAAATACCAACAACGCAAGTGGTGCCAAGACAAATCATGTGACTTTATCGTTCACGCTTGCTTGGTTCAATCTTTCGTCCCTTCTGTGCATGTGCCACATGTCTGCACGACGAATCATTGCTCCGGTCCTGGAATGTCCGTTGCAAGTGGACCCAAGACTCATTCCCGATTAGACGTCTCTTGGTACAATTTGGTACTCCAAAACGAATGAGTAATCAGTTAGTTGCATGTCCAGGAAACAATCGTCCACCTTATCCCCGCAATACAGCTCCTGGAGCTGGGATTCGGTGCTCTTCGATGCTCTCCTCGCCGAGACCTCCAGTACTGAGAAGGAGACGTTCAGTGAATCTTCTGGCCAAATCCATAATTTATTGGTCAGCTCTAATGACCATTAATAAAAGCGATAAAATCTATTTTGTGGACAAAAGCAATTTTGGCTGGGGTGGTGGCGGGAGTTTGGAGAAGAGCACACAGTGCAGTCGGAATGCGATCCAGTCCGATTCATGACTCTGAATTCCAAGTGGAGCACGTACGAGTGGCGAGGGCAGTAGGATATTGGTTCCAAACACCGTTCTGGTTAGATGTCCTTATTTGAATAAATGAACACGAATCTAATTCGATTTGCTGAAAGCGTAAGATCAAGGATTCCTTGGTTTTTCGGTATTTAATCGGAATTGAGGAGTTGGTGAGGTTATTGATAGAATTTTCAAGGATTGATTATTGAGATGATACTACTCGGACAATTCGTTGATGGTCCTTCGTACGCCAAGGCACGCTGACTTCGGCTCACAACCTCCTTAAAATGGATTCCAGATCGGCTAGCTGACAAGCTCAAGCTATCTAACCGCCACTGCTGTCAGATATTTTCATTTGCGAAATTCATTCCCTTTCGACATATAGAAACAACCACACGAAGTACCTGGTTCATAATCGAGCTCATGTTATTAATCATCTATTGTCAGTAGAAGTAGAGTGGAATGCTCCTGATACGGTAGACAGGGGGACGTATTAAACTCTTTTCGTTACTCTCCATACTTCCGACATGCATGCGATCGAGTATGAGTGCATGGACGAGTGGAACATGCATTTGTGCAGTGCTAGGAAAAGGAGTTTTGTAATGAAATCAGAGTGTGTACTTCGTATGGACTCTTTAGTGACTGCTATTCGAATTCGCTTGGGATTATTGCAAATTGACGATTAATTATTCGACCAAATCATGTGACATTTTGTAGACTTTCATTCATTACGACTTTGATAGTGAAGAATCACAACGAATTCTGATTATCTACTTAATGGCGTGAATGCATGTACGGTTAGTGGTAGTATGTGCAAATGATTGATGATACAATGCCAATAACATTTTCCAGGCGTCAGTTTTTCTCTATGTAGAGTGAATGACTTTCAATGATTATCAGGATTGTAAGCAGAGTGTAGGAACGTGGAGTAATAGCAATGTGAGCAACTAAAGAGTGAATTTTTAATGTATACAAGATTATCACTTGGTTGGGCACCTCGTGGTTGAAGCTTATTGATGCCTGTTCCTTCAAGTGCAAACGATATACACTGCCCCATCCTTTTACTTTGTTTGGCAAAGAGACCGGTCTTAGAGATTGCTTAAGTTTGTACATAAGCGTTGCTTGGACAACCACACAACCCAGGAAAATGTCCTGCTTTCGAAATAGCATCTATGCTGACATGAACTGTGAATTCAAATTTTCTACGTTTTCACTAGAGAGACTTATGGTGAAATTATATGTCCATGAAGGAGAATGAGGCTGAACGTGGTCTGATTGAACATTAACAATGGTAGTTCATCACAATCTGTTTATTGATAATGCGCGATCAATTTGCTGCCTCATCTACTAATGTCCTTGAATGTTTTCTTGCTTAGACTCTCGCATGGTCAACACTTTGGTGCACGTTCAGCATCTTTAAGCGTAGAAGACATTCAGCAGTTCCATTTGAATTTTTATTATTTTCAGAGTCAGAGTCAGATTTCCTGCAATACTTGCAGTGCTGCCATAGGATGTATAGGGACGACCCAAAAGCTTCTCCGTAGATTAAAATTAAGCTTGTTGCATGCTTCATTGTAAACTTGGGTAGGTCATACTATAACCTTGCGTCCTTCAGAACGTTTGATAAGGAACCTGTTGAAAGTTATGAAACTTACAAAAAAAGCGTAGTTAACAGGCTGAAGCGCAATTTATAGTAGACATACGCTGAACCATGTTGCGTTGATGACTAAAGAATGAATTTCCTTGTTTGTTGCAATATCAGTTTATAATGATCTTTTCGGACGGAAAGAATTCGGAGTACGAAAGGAATAATTAATGCCTGTGCATTGAGTTAATGCTATTTTATCCCGCAAACACCGTCCAAGCAAGGATCGCTGTATACTGTTACACAATTCACATATCAAAGTAAGCGTCCTGTTGATCTGTTTGTGGTAGCTTGCACTGAAGTTTGAATAAAGGCTTTGCTGGAATGAACAATCTTCTCCTGGGCCAATAACTCGTAAACTCACGAAAGAGACTAATGGACATGCCACGGACTGGTGTACATATTTAATAGCAATTAAAATACTTGTTATAATCTACCGATCTCATTGATCTTAGATACATTAATTAAGAAAAGTGAACAGAACAGAACACAACACAAACAGTGCACTGTTTCCTCTTGTCCATATGTTTTGTGTATGCGATATTCTCGAAAGTCAGACCACAGATCGATTCACCATCCTTCTGACAAGCCAAATAAGGAGTGGATTTTCATATAAGCTACGACGAATATACAACGGACGAATCAAGTTTTAAGTTTTCTTGCATGCAAACATTTTATATTTTTATAATCTTTGGTCTTTCGGGCCAAGCTGGGAGATGCAAGCGTACGTGGAGGGCACAAGAAATCTAAAACACCACGAGACCTTTTCGAATGTCATCATGAACACAAAGTTCGCTTCGAATTGTTCCTTTTTAAGATTGCGTTGATTTTTTCTTCGCTGCATGTTTGCTGGGAGGTGATCGGAGTACATTGATTGGAAATAGTATTTGGTCGCGAGTCTCTCTATCCGTCCAAGAAGAGATCTGATGAGCCGATTCCCAAGGAAACCTTATTGTCCTCATCAGTCTGGAATAAGCCAGGAAATTATTTCAATTGTTATGTAAAAGTGGTTATTATATAAATAACAAATTGGTAGCTGTGCACAAAGAACTGCCCGCGGCACTGTGTTGGTCTGTTAACCATCTCTTCGAACTACATCAATGAGCCTTTAAAAGAGTTCTTAATTCAGAGCCCGCAAATACTTGCTACCTTCATTGACTGCTGCCTGAGATAAGCGACAGAGAATGTCACTTATATAGAAATGCAATAACTTTTAATGGTTTCTTTATTACGAGCGTATCAGATGTTATCACCTTGTTGCATCCTGGAAGAAGCTCCGCAGCCCTGAAGACGACATGCTCACCAAAACTGCTCGCCCAGCATCGCTGCATCCAGTGGCAGTCGCCGCCATGGTCTCATGTCGTGTTCTTTGCTGATAATATTCACTGGATGCTCTATGACTGCTAATATACCCATTGTACTTCGACTTAATGCAAATAAATTGGTTTTGATTTAAACAAGCGACAGAGAGCAGTTCGAAGTTGTTATAACTCGAATGCAGGCTGCGAAATGCCGGTCGATAGTTTCCCATTGAAATTAGAAGGGTCCGTCGCTAACCCGCTCAAGTTGGCATGGTTTGGTATCGAGATCGGATCCTCGTTCCCACAGGAACTTGGTGAAAATTACCACACGCAGCGAATTGGCTGCTATTGCAGAAAGTCCTCGATGGACAAGTGTCATCGAGAGTCTTTAATTGCGGTGGGTCTATTATACTGTGTTAGTCAAGAGTTTCTTTGATCCTTACGCGAGAGCAAGTGTATAGAAATCATGGCCGACGTTGGTGCAAAGCCCGTGGAAAACGGCTTTTAATAACCAGCTCAGGGTCCCTTAGTATTGAACTCAAAAATTAGGTATATTAGCTGCCCTAAAAACGCGCAGGGTTAGAGTGAGTTGTGTTATTCGACTGTTCCGTACTGAAAGAAAACTTACCGGGAAAGATACTTTTCACCAAAAAGTGTGAAATAAATCTTCAATTCGGACAACAATAAGTGACAACAATTTGCTACGCCCTTGGCGGCACCGAAGTGAACACCAACGCACCTAACGCATTCCGAGTCATGCAGAGCAGAGGACATGCGAACAAGTAGATCGCAAACCTAATGACTAGGATCATAGTTGCCGAGTTATATTGTTCATATTGCTCACAAAGGAATCTCATTCACGCAGAGTTCGTTTGAATCTTGCCGCCACAATGTCTTGGAAATCGAGGGCAATTAAAGAAAATCCTATCGCATCACTCAACATATCCCGTGACTTGACATAAACCGCTCGACTATTTTCCTACCTCGCATGCATACAAATTTTCATTTTCCATTTCTCAGCCCGCCGAAGAATATCCAACTCGAACGGACGTTGATTATTCTAAGGAATGCTCGTACCTCTATTTTCAGTTTGTAACGAAATTTGTTACGCATTTGCGTTCCAATGGCGCTGTAATTTGTACCATGTTCCTGGTGGCTGGCTGCTGGTTGCATCGCCATCCACTTCGGTCCTTCTGCATTGTGGAACTCTTTTATGCACTAATTTGGTATGCATCTGTGGATTTCAAATGCTTTCTGGCAACTATACGAATATGATGTGGCATCTTTTCAAAATATGCCGACCGAGGAGATGAATAAAAATAAATTATGGAGACCCATTCGTTTTGTGGCTGTTAGAAGTTGTTCCCATTCTCAGGGGATGTTTCAGCTTCACGATGAAAATATGTTGTTAGCATGGAAATATGCTGTCCGTGCAGATGGGGCGAGTAATGATGCATATAATTTCGTTGCATTAAAAGGATAGAATCAACTGATTCTAGTTTGGAGTGAATGCTGGAATAAAGTTAAAAAAATTCCATTCAACGATGCTAAATAATTGAGGCTTCAGTCCATCTGGACTACTCGGACAGAATCTGCGAAGTTGAAGATATGACGTGGGGATGGGGACATTTCGCGCAGGATAAGTCACAAACTTGCACATTTTTCCGGCCGGAAGAAAAGTGTAGCCTTGAAAATTGGACTACCATTCGGGTCGAATTAAATTTTAAACGACTGCGAATTTCATACCCCCTTGAGAATTTTCTGCAGGCTTTACGTGTTAGATAACTTTGATTTCCTAACACATATTTTCTGGTGGGCGGTTGCTAAGTGCTCTGCCTTGTTTTAAATCGAAACCACTTGATCAAAGTGCATCAAAACAAGGCACTGAAATCTGCTGCCATATGCGTAATTCCCCGGATGCATAGGATTTTATAGCGGCATTCCGACTCCTTAAAATCAACTCATTAGCTGCATATCAAACTTTATCCAGGAAATGCAAAATAATTATTTACTCAATGGCTCCGTAATTTATTCGTCACGAAGCAAGGTATCACGATAGACAATAAATTGATATTGCGATCAAAACAGTCCAGACACGCATATGTCCGTCTATCTTGGGCCTATTATGACACTAAATCACGAATTTACGATAAATTCTCGATTCTGATCTACTAATGAACGTGATCACCTGAAAAACGACAATTTGCCTTGCTTAGCATGTAAGTGTTGCAGCAATTAACGCATATGCGCTAATTAAGCGGCTCCTTTAGTCGTTCTTCATGTCATGTTTGCTTTCCGGCAATGTTCGTTGCATCTTAGTAAATTCTACCAACATATCACACATGAGTTCATTTGTAGATACAATGGCCAAGAGTGTCTATAAATACGTGTGCATGCTGCGGACAATAAATTTTAATTATGAAATGTGAAAAGGAAGAAAGTATCCATCACCGTTGTAAGTACTGAATATGTACTGAGTCGGGAACTGCGCACTTGCAGCTCATCTGGCTGATGGGAGTCGAGCTGCAAGATAAGAGTTGCAGGATATAATTCATGCTTGCTATGCGCACATACGACTCACGCATAACACATATATCTGGCAAATGCATTCGTCATGTGGATGCATTTCTTGTGATTATCAACTGTGAAATGCACCGATTTGATGGTGATATTTTATTGCTTCATTCCCAGACAATCTTCGCACATACTTTGTGGAACGCTTGTCAAGCATTTAAGTGGTTGCTTATATGCACAGCCCATCCATCTTTGGCGGGAATTTCGGCCAAGCTCACTTGGTTCTGGTCACCACAAGCAGGCATCCAGCATGGTCAAGCTTCGTGCTTTGCTTGATGGCGCAGGATGCGCACTGAGGTTCGGGCTTAATCGTAAGGAGCAAACCAAGCGAACTGCTTTCAGCTGGCAAGCGGCTGAAAAGGCTTTATAATTCGTCAAGAAATCCCGTAAAATGTGGGAATAAATTATCCAAAATTAAGTACGAGCCCTAATATTGCCACGGGAATCATCGCAGAGATACATTTCATAACTAATCGGATTGCAACAAAGTAGTATTCGAACCGACAATAAATCCACTTGACTGTGATATGCAACATTTTATTTCATCCGTGTAACTGCGATTTCAGCCAATACGAAGGATAAATTAAGTCGATCTGCCCGGATATCTTCATTCCGCGTCATATTACCAAGTATTCGATCTTGGTAACATTGCGTGAAAGTGAGGCCAATTGCTACGCCAAGTGTTTGTGCGACGGGAGCGTTGCGAATCGTTTGGGCGTGCAAGTTTCCGAAATCCCATCAGGAGCAGTCCTTTTACAATCTACGAGATTTCCGTCTGAGTCACATCAAAGTGATTTTTTCTCGGTTACTTTTTGCTTTAGAAGTCAATTCAAGAGCATGAACACGATACCATCCATGCTCACTTTATCATTCCTTCAGACATCTTTGACACACGTTGCGGACTTCTTGCACTTGAGGTTTTAACTCTGAATGGATGTTCGGGATTCACCGATCCACAGTTTACCATTGAATAATTTAATTCCTACTGAAAGTATCACGTTAAATATTTCCGATAGTAGACAATGACGATGTACGCAAAGGATTATTCGTTTATTCGCTGGAATTCTCAGAATTTTGATTCATACTCAGTCCGACGAACAGACGTTTTGCTCCAGCGCTTTCGGGTTAAATGTCTAAAGGAACAATATTTGCAAAATTACTTGGAGCCTACCAGATTTCACTTTGATCACCGTTCAACCATTTAAAACACATGTCATTACGTCGTAAGTACTTTGTCGAAATGCCACACTCGTTCCAAGAAATGTATTTTCTTTTTTTGACGCGGCATCTGGAGGAAAAGCTCTGATTGTTAGCTCACGTTAATGTGATTAAGGAATTCTGTTGAAAAGCGATTGGAGGAAATATGTGTTCGACTGCTCCTTTTGTTTCGTTAATTTTTCTTCTGTTTAAGCAAATCTTATTTTTTGAAGTTTTTTTATTTTGATTTCTTTTATTATTCTTATTATTGGGCAGTATACATAAACCTTAAATATATAGAGCGTATATATTAAGCGTCAACGGACAATGCTGAAGGAGCAGCCTCGAGCGCACGTAGAGAGGAAAGGAGCATTGAGGGTAGTAGTTGCATGCGGAACTGCCTTTGAGTCGGCGCTGTTGGGTCTCGCGAGGAAGGTTCTCGCAGAGCTAGTTGCTGAAGAGTGATGACAAGTCTACTTACGACGGGGTGAGTCGGAGGGAGAAATTGTTTGCCGAGTTGAGGGAAGAAGGACCATGACTTTATGGCAGGAAATGTGGGTACACGAACCACGAGGCAGATGAACCGCACAACTTAGCCGAGACCTAGGGCTGTGATTTTGCAGAAAGCATGGTGTGACTGATCATTAGCTGACGCAACTAGACAGTAAGCATGGGTATTTTCAGTGCTACCTGTGTAAAATGGGACTGTCACCATCCGATGTTGTGTTTTGCCCAAGGACGACAGATGCTGCCTGCCACACCATCGTCGCATGTGGAAAATACCCAGGTTCCGTTTGTGTCTCTACGAGAGAATAGGCGTATCTCTCTAGAAAACATAACGGGAAAGATGGTATATAATTGAAAACGCGGTTGTAAGTCCTCACGTTTTATTATTGAGGAAGCGCGTTTACTCGACCAACTGTAAGTTCCCTCGAAAGTGGAAGATTTTTCTTAGTCTTAAGTTACTGTCTCCTTACTCTCACAACTCCTTGTCGCTTAGTCCTTTTCGAACCTCAGTTGAATATGATTCGAGCTTGCTGCGTCGGTGATTTTTAACGAATAATAAAAAATTTCAAGCTTTTCAACTGATCCTTAACTACTCTCAGTTGAAATTCAGTTGGATACAATGATGTTCATTGTTACGAAGCATTCATTTCTCTCGTATATGACCTATTATTAAGGCTCTCCTACTGCTTATGGCTAGATATAAGATCAATAAGGCTGATAAATATTTCTCAAAGGTCTTGCGGACTTCGAAACACCTTCGATGGGGCAAAATTCTCAAAGTGCGGAAATATGAAACATATCTGTGCGGATCCACTCCAAATCATTCTCATCAACTTCCAATTAGCACAACCTTTCGTGCGAAGCGTATATATTTCGCTCTTTAATTTTCAAGTGCTCAAATAATCTTAACTTTAAGCCAATATTCCCAGAGTTGGTTATTGCATGGCTCCAAGAAAAACACAAGTCACGTGTCGAGCACAACAGCAAACCTTTCAAAGTAGCTCCATTAATTCCCTCAGCAAACAACTGGCCATTGTGTCTCATGAATTGCTTAAGAAGTCTTTAAGTTGGCATCGGACAAAACGATGGAGCAAGACCAGAAACAAGAAATGGACAAAATAAAAATAAATAAAAATAAAAGCGAATGGAATTGAATACGACCACGCTCCGCTTAAGTAGCGTTTATCGCATACTTTGCAGCACAATGGACGCCACGAATGATTCACGGATTAATAATTGAAATGTTTTGTTGTCCATGCAGCTCGTATTGGTTAATTAACACAAATTACTTTAATGCGTTCCCCAAATTATTTTAATTTCGAAAATGCCTACGTCATCGCATCTTGCAGCCTCCCAGCTCCATATAGTACATCCGTACGCACGCAGTTACGTACGTAGGTGCCTACGCTGTTATCTACTGACGTGCGGCTCCACTGCAAAAGATACTGTTCGGGATGGCTGGGTTGGATGGATGCTGGGAGAATCCGTGGTTCGTGGAGAAGATCGGCCGCAATGTGCCGGTGTGGGTTGGTGATTCAATTTTTTATGGGCGAATTAAAGACGGAACTAGAGATTCGAGCATTCACCAGTAAATCTCGTTTGGATGATTGGCACTAAAAAGCGTTGATTGGCAAGAATATAAATTTTTTCCGAGGTACGTCTGCGCAGGAATGGGCGGCAGAAGCGACTTCTGCCCATCACCACTTAGTCCTGGAGCACGAATTAGTATTTCAAGTCTGCCACGACAACTCTCTTCCCACCAAATTGAATGTCAATTGGGCAATTTCGAATTTTATTCATTTGCAATAATTGCGTCCAATTATCCAGCCATGGCTTCTGAATTATTTTAAGTGGATTAAAGTTCGGTAATGGGATCATTTTTTGGCGCCGCTTCTTCCATGGATCCCAGCACTAGGACCAACAACCACGCAGCCATAACGTAAAGGGTTAGCTCGGAATTGGCCGCTGATGGAGAATGATAATACCAGTCTAGGCCAGACTCATGTGTATTACCCAGTGTTAGAATGTAAGGAATCTGAAAATAATTTAAATTACATGTGTGGCGGGCGCAGTCACTTTAGTTAGTTCCACTGTCTGTAAATTCAGTCAATTAAAATTTGGAATTTAATGGTGAGACGCTTATTATTTCGTAAGCTGAAAATCTTTCGTCATTGCAAGTGCGTCGGTTGAATATTTAAAATGAATAAAATGGCAGTGTCATCATTTCTCATAAATTCATTACTTCAACGAGTCCCAATCGGAGTCGCAGCCGTTCTGATGGATTTCGAATTTTAAGTTGTTTTACTTTCGACAGGGTTTACGTTTATTTTGACGGATCGGTGAATTAGCAGCGCTGAGTTCTGCTTTCAAAGCGGTTAAGCCAACGCGAAAACTACTCTGAATTAATTGGACACTCAGAGCTCCACGGTCTGAGGTTCCAATTCTGGTCGGAACTGTGTGCAACGATTATAACACCCATACTGTTGCGATAACGCAGACTTTCTAGTCTTTATGTTAAGCAGGTATCGTCAAATTCGCCTTTTCTTTTTGTCCGTGGCTTATTTCAGTATATTTTGTGAATGCAGGATCGTTGGCGTATTCAGCGAGCACTCGAATCGCGCGCTGACCGTGCTTGATCAGATGGATCTCGTAAAGTCGTAAACGTGTAGGCTTGGCACTAAGCCGGCTATTTATTATATTATTTTATGGTCTTAAGTGGAACGAAACCTCTCCACGGGTTAGTGCTCCTGTGGAAGTCGCATTAACTTGAGGCTCGATATGCTAAAACAACGATTACATCTTTA
The DNA here is from genome assembly GCA_954870665.1 of Stratiomys singularior. Lineage (NCBI taxonomy): Eukaryota > Metazoa > Arthropoda > Insecta > Diptera > Stratiomyidae > Stratiomys > Stratiomys singularior. The sequence goes on along the minus strand of OX940881.1, from coordinate 688,627 downwards.
CTATGCCATTGCAATCCACTGTTCTCACTTTGTTTTACGCCTCCCAACGTCAGGTGTGCTGTGTGCTATGTGGAGTAGACGCCAGTGCTATACATATCCGAAATAGTTCTTTGTCCAGAGATCACTAAATTTGCATAGACGTGTTGATGTATTGGACGAAATGAAGAGACAAGAATGGCTCCCATGTCTCAAGTGTGTGACTCTGACCGGACTCGGCAAAAAGGCCAGCACAGGGAGGAAAACACAAATATTTTGAAAATAAAACAGGAAATATGCCGAGTGAGCACACATTGGTCAACTAGAACAAATTTTTTGGTGGTAGCATTCAATTGTTAAATAATTGAAATTGTATTTAGAACAAGGTTTGTCAGAGATATTTGAATTTGTGTTTCAGGTTTCGGGTTTCGGGTGCCGGAGTAGCAGCCCACCAAACTATGGTAGGTACTTTCGGGAAAATTAAAAACGTCATTCGTAGTTCTGGCCAGACCACCCCCTGTCGGCATCAGGAATTGGTCTTGAAATGCAGAGGCTCTAACACGCCTCACAGCTCATGTTCTGCAGTCAGCTTATTCGACACAACGAAAATTGATAGAATCGACATTAGAATATTTTAATTTGTACGAGAATACAATTATAGTTGATGGAAACTGCATTAATTTATATTATTAGTTGAGCGGACAATTCGCGAGACGTGTGAACAAAACTATGGAAATTTGCCGACGGAACGAACTCGCGAGCATGGCATTCTTTGCGATCGTAGGGACTCCGCGATCCAGCCGTATGCACAAGAAAAAGCATTCCGGCATATAGAAATCTATGAGGCTAGGATAATTCGAGCAAATATTAAAAGCTACTTGATCGGCAAATCCTTAGACATATCTCCGGGGCAAAGTGAATTCGAAATTAATGGTGAATCAGACGCATCTATGATTTGCATGGCAAAATTGACGAGTCTCCAAACTCCGAAGCAATAAAACATTTTTTGAAATAAATTCTAAAATGCTCACTTTATCACTTACTTGGCAGGAGAAGTGAAGGGCGTACACTCGCACAGAAATCCCCAAAGCACTGAGCTGAATTGGCTTTTTGACAGCTTTCCTCGCTGTGGTTGCTCAGTTCGGCTTTTTTCTTTTTTTTGGCATACATCAGGTGGAATACGGTCTTATCATTTTGTCTGGCTCTTCTTTGTTCAAATCTAGTTGGTTCTGTCAGAACTTAATACACAGGAACTAGATGGAGTGCTGTGTAATGAAAAAATGTACGGGGACACATGTCCCATAAACTAACACATGCAAAAATTGTGAAGCATTTGAAAACATTTGAATCAAGCTGTGACTTTGAATTTTTGCTCTAAAATGCACTTATCGTGATGAATTTTCGTCCATGATCGTCGTTGTTCATTAGCTTTGGCGGGATCGGAAGATATTTTTGATTCTACAAGTTCTGTACCCAATTCGAACAGGACTATGCTTCACGTTAGGGCTCCGTGGTCTCTAGGTGTTTCAGCTCTATGGTTGCATAACACATGACCAGCTTATGGCGGCCACTTGGGTATCATATATGAGCTGTTTGGCATGGTAAGCCCGCCCAATCATAATGTCACTAGGTGTCTGACAGTATTCATTTTTCCCTAGGAGTTCGGTATACCCGACAGTCGATTGTTCGTTTTGTTCGTTTTTAAGCGTTCCCAGACTCTTTCAAGTGCATAGGTGTTTGGTTCCTCATGCGGTATTAGTTTACTCATTGCAGGCGGCTGGTTTTCTCATGATGTACCAAATCTCTACTTATAGCCTGCCTGTAAATACCGAGTATTTTGCAAATTCAATTCAATCAATCAGCGTAGAGAACTCATAAATCCACATTTGTGGTTGCAATTTATTTGTTATATAGTATTGTTACGAAATAAATTCTTAGGAAGTAATTGTTTGCAATATGTTTGAATACAATTTATGAGTTTCTTTAGCTTGGACCCCTCAGTATTGTCAAGTTCCGTTCAAATCGTTGTCGGGTTTGTGTTCGCCACCATTTTTAAATTTGTGCGTAGAATTTCCTGACTGTTGGGAATAAACGTTCAAAGTACATTCAAAAAACATAAAGGAAAAAATAAAAATTCTAAAATTCGACTATGGAATTAAATGAGAAATTTTACCAAAAACTGTTTTCATGTCAACTTTCTTATCAGATCGAACATTTTTCAATGTCCACGCCAATTTATTGCATGGCCACTGTGCGGTCAGAATCAGTGGTCATTCTAGCCTTTAAATCCGAAGACATTCCAAGCCCAGAAACAGAAGTTATAATAGAGACATCCAATAAACAAGGAAGAGCCTATCAGGGACATCACATCCAAATGCAACTGCACACATTTCATAGCTGGTCAAATTTATGACAATGCACTCAACTCCTGGAATCTCGGTTTTTCTTCGGTCAGGCATTTATAAATGCCATCACATCTCAAAGCCCATCAAATCCCATGCATTTCGTCAACAAATATGATATTTGGAAAATATACTCGACCTGGATAGGTTGCATCTTAACTATCAGATAGAAGCGAGGCCACAAGGAATTCCATTTATTGTTGCGCTGTAGTCGTTGGGATTTTAGAAGCGAACGAGCCCTCGCACGGAGAATCTCTTTCTCACAATCGAAACGACCCTTGATCATTATCGCAAGGCTCGTTGGTTTTATCGTCTTCCTACTTTTAATCTCTATTGTTCATGTTCTTTATCGTTCTCTTCCTGTGAGCGACACACAGCGAGTTGAGAGATTTCATTCTTTTATCCAGAAGCCCGCACTATCAATGATTTCGATCTCATTTCGTTTCGTATTCGAAACAACATGACTCCTTTGAACTGTGATCGTTTGTTCGGCATGTTTTCAATGGTTCTTGGACGAGATTATGTTCTGGGTGAGCAGGGATTTGGAAATATTCGCATTTAACCCTCCGACTTGGTCATCATTAATTAGAGCACGACAATATTCTCAGATCCATTAATCTAGCTTTGAAGGTTATCCTCGTAAAGATGAAGTAGTGAAAGGATTCCAACTTAATGAATAATGAGGGAAAAGTAAAAAAATTTCCTGGAAGTCACCATCAAAGGATTGCTTTGTACTTTTACGGGGAAACAATACTGGTTGATGAGTTTAGTGGCTCGGTTTAACCAGTTTCCAACCGAAAATGCAAATGCCTTGCCAATATGAGGGTTAACGTGCAATGGTTCTAATGGAACCTCCTTTAAGAATTGATTTTAAGTTTTCCGTGATTGTCCTAAAATGTCAACCGTGGGCTTGTTTTGGCGAATATGCTCATCGATATTCCTCAGCGCAGCCGACTTAGTGTATTATGTATAACCGAGTTTGTGTTTTCATTACAGGCTCATCGATAATCCTGATACGATCAGTTTCCTTCAAAGCAAAGCATTGTGGTGGATTTTCGGTTTGGCCTTGTTCTCGTACAGGACTCATATCAGAGTGGTGATCTATGTCTGTTGATAATAGGAATCGCATGGATTTTCCTATTCGGGTGATTCGATCCGCTGATGAACTCTATTAGATGTCACATCGTGCCCAGTCGTAGTGTAGACTGGTGGTAGTTTGTCATCACCTGCTGGGCACTTGAATGACTGAAACCAAATCCTCTTCGACTGGTTCTAGCTCATAGAGACTCAAGTGGGCAATTAGTTTTTTAGGGCGGGATACTCTTTTTTTTTTGTAGCAACTGAAACAAACGATAGGCAGCTGAAGGATGTTTTTACGCTCCAGTAATTGTCCTGGATAAGATGTTATGACATGTTATCGGATGCAAAGTAATGTTCGAGCTAATTGCAGATGTGCTTCAACTTAGAAGTGAAGATATTTCATCTGGAATGAGAGTCATGGAATTAAAGGCATGGCTAATAGAAGTTGTAATGAAGAGAAGTGAATATTCGTCCTGGTGGGATTCAGGGAATGTAAGTGTATACGTTGGGTTAGGGTATTTAGGTCATTGAAGCCTCAAATACTTCCATAAGGCCGCCTTAAATCCTATTTGCTGGTTTACGTAATACTGAAGATTTTGTGTATTTGCTGTAATACCAATTTCTACTATTTTCAACCCTTGATTTTCTACATTTGATAATTGTACTCTGCATGCTTGATTTTTGAGAAAAGCACACGAGATCAAAATTCCAATGAGCGGAATTTGGGTAAAACAGCCACTTCGATACGGAGGCAAATCTCAAATCTTAGGTCCCACTCCCGACCATATTTTTTTGTAAGACAAGAAAGGAAACATTGTGTATTCCGACTTTCCACCAGTATTGCATGTTCCTACCAGCCAACCAGGATGACGCTTGGTTCGTTGTGTTAAGTTTACGCATGGCTCGTTAATACCAGCGTAATAATATTTGGCTCCCAAAGCGCTCCCATAAAAAATGAATTGAAGTTTAGAATGTATTCATCCATTCGGACTTCGTTTTCTGGCTTATTTTCATTTCCGTCTTTCTAACGCACCCCATTGGGGAGAAGTGAGACGAGCCGCAAATCTCACGTCACTATATCCAACTTTACGTACTTCCCCCACTTTGTTGATATAAGAGTTGGGTTGTTTGCCTGCCAACTTGCTTGCCAACTTGTTAACTTGCCAACGCAATCTCTCTCTTCAATTCGAATGTTGACAATGTTACTCTTGATTCGAAAGTTAACCATCTGTTTGAACTTTGCAGTCATTAGTCATCCTCACGCATTCAACCAAACTTTGTTTTTCCTTTACTGCAAAAGTTCGAGCCTCCTCCGAATTCGCCGGTAAGTTCTGAGGATTTTTGGCGCAGTGCAGTTGCTTTGGTAATTTTTTACTACACTCCGTTATATGCTCTCACCTCCTGTTGAATATCGAATCCTTTCCCACAATACTAGTCCGGTCGTTCAGGTAAGCTCTGTTGGTTCTATGTCTGACCCTGTAAGACGTTGTGTCCTTTTTTTTGCAGAGTTAATTCGTCCGACTTACCAAGAGCCGCCTTAGGCTTCTCGGGAGATCGGATCTCACTCGTTTCCAAGCTGTGTTCAGCGCAGCAGGTTCCCTAGTGTAACCTGAAGTAATATCCGCACCAGCCGCTGGGTTCATTGTGGCTGCGAGAGTTTTGCAATCCTCAAGATCTCAATGCAGATCTTGTTGCACCTCCCCTTGCACCCTAGAGAAATACTGAGGGCGCAGCGCACTCTGGCTGTATTCAAAACTACCGCAAAACTAGACGTATCCTATGTCAAGGAGGTTTTGTCTATCGAATTGTGGCAAAATATTTTTTCACTGGTCGTTCTAATGTGCCATCGCGAGGTGTTACCCGTTGATCATCACATTCGATTCATACTGTTGATCTCTTGGTCACTCTTCTTGGGAATCTATCGGAGGTGGAATTTTCCCAGGATACAATTTTTCCAAATGTTCTTTAAACTTCAGTTGTCGTGTTACACCTTATGTCATGTTAACGCATCTTTTTTCAAGTTTAGTCAATATCATTCCCATTTGTGTAATGTTTATGATATGTTTAAATGTTAGTACACGTACTTGTATTAATTCATGTCAGACGTTGGATAATTAAATGTTTTAACGATTCGCTTTGACCTTCAATCGCACGCATTAATCCTTAGCAACACGAGTAAACAGAAAAACGTGGTTCTTGCAGCCTAAAACCATTCTTAGAAGTGTCGGGTCACTCACCTAAGCATTGCCCAAGAATTAATTGATAAAACCACTTTCCTAATACCTTCCGCCGTCTTAGCCATTTAGAAATATGGTACAATATTCATGTTTTATCCAAAAGAACGCCGCAACCCGACATTACCGTCTACTGTTGTCTACGTTTATTGTTTTAAATAAATTTTCTGGAACTCGCAACCCGTTCTGTAAGACGTTGAGCACCTTCTTGGGAGGTAATGAAAATCATCCGCGATGTGTCTCCATGTTGGACGAAGTCTCTTTTCTGGATTTCGGCAAACGACTCATATCTTCTTATAACCTTGGCTTTAACCCCATTTATTCGAGTGGTCCACTCCTAAATCATCCTCATCCTCGACATTGTAATTGTATCCCTCTTATGTGACATCTACTTCATTTGACTGTAATGTAGTTGGTAAAGTTGATTTAAAAGTTTAAGGGTGGATTCTGTGATATGCGTGCATGTAGCACAGCACGACCCGGAATTTAGGTTGGTGAGAAAAGCAACTATGAAAAACCCGATTGAAAAGCTAAAGTGTTTTACCCGAATTTACTGATTTCGGGAAAACTGTCCCGGCTGAACGTTGCTAGACAATTACCATTTTGAGTCGCATGATATTTGGTACACCCTTAAACGCAACTACGATGGATATTCAGACCTTTCGAGGTTGCTGTGTTGGGTCCGGATTAACCAGCGCGCAATGGTCCGACTAATAAGAAATAATTCTACTTGTAACATTCGAGGAACAGCGACACGAGTTAACATTACATCACGATGCGTACGGGCATGTATGTTACATAACTCAGCGTCTTTAAAACTATTTTCCACGTAATTGAAGGTTGACTAGCGAGCCGAGATCCAGAGATTTGAAGATTTGGAGATTTGGTGCTTTGCTTGGCAATGTCACATTTAATATTCTTCGCTCGACACGAGATTTGTCATTCTTTATGGCACTTTTGGGCCTGGTTAATTACCACAATGTCACACGGCTAAGCCTTCTTTTACGTTTGAATAATGGCTTTGCCGGCATTAAATGAAAATTCAGTCAGCGATGCTCTGCGTTACGTTTCGTCTTTGCTATTCAAGTATCGTAAGAGCACTCGTAAGTGACTGCAAAGGAAGTGATGACTCCCAGGACATGCTATCAGTGCTGTCTGTTTTGCTGCAGCTTTTCAAAATACTTGGAATTACTGGAAAGTTGTGGATGACGGCCAAGCAATTCGAATTGTTTGGATTTTGTAGATGAAAGGATGTGAAATGCGACGTAGAGACAAAAAGAGAGAGAGAGAGAAAGTGTGAGCCACTCATGTAACACACGTTACATAAAGTTGAGTTTTAACCCTCATAAGGTTTGAAATATTACATGCGTTTCTGTACTCGTATTTCGTCCAGGCATGAAACCACCCTGAAAACTTGGGCCAACACGTTGATAATTTTCTAGTTGGGGCATATGTTCATAGTTGCTGTTTTCAAATAATCTAATCTAAATTGTTTTTGTAGTAATAATGCATACGATAAACACATTCAAGTGACACAGTTTCCATATGGTATTCGTTCCGGTCAAATTCAAACGAGAGGAAATAATTCTTATTTCATAGAATCCATAATACTATTGTTGTTGTTTACATGTTGCTTTGGAACACTTGGCGACCACAGAACAGGAAAACTCCTTGGCTTCTGTAGGACGAAAGGATGGATCATCTGCAAACAATAGTACTTCACATGGGGAGCTAAGCGCCGATTCTGGCCTATGCTATTTTCCAGCAAGTGGACCCCAGTACAATAATAATAATAATAACAATAATAATAATAATAATAATAATAATAATAATAATAATAATAATAATAATAATGTTGCTTACATACAAATTTCTTAAAACTATGCAGATTAATGGTTTGTTACTGGTGATTTTATAAGTGTTTGTCTCTGCCCAGAACCTAAGACGACCAGTTTGAGGTCGTCTTAGTCGAGGGACAACCCTTTCTCAGCAAGTGGCAATAGTTCCGTCAGTGTACCAATAAAGGAAAGCCCATTGCACATCCTGACTCCTGACCAGAGGCTGCTGCACAGTCGCAGGCATGGCGCAATTGATTTCTACAGAATCAGGGTCTTGAGTGCGAATGGAGGTTTGTGGTATTGTTTGAAGAATACCTGGTAGGTCACAGTCTCTCAGTTACCTGTTCTGCACAGGAGTGGAGAATAGGGCCTTCAGCATATTTCTGCATAAAAGAGACGCAACAAACAGCTCGGTGAACAGCGTGCCATGTTACGCTCCGTGGGTCCTGACAATTGAAAAAAAAAAAAACATTACAAAATATCGAAGGTTAAAAAGTGGTTTCAATGACTCCTTTCTTTTCTTCTAGCGAAGTTCTAGAGAAGGAATTGCACCTGGATGTGCAATGAAACTAGGTGCTGCCCGAAGAACTGCACCGAACAGCTTTACGATTGGTTCTAAGATTGGTTCAGATTTTTTTTTTGAAAACATTCCAACGATCAGATCCTTCAACTTCTTAGCATAATATAGTTGAAACACGATATTGGTTTGCTGTGCCCTCTGTTTTTGAACCTGTCAATGTAATTTCACACTTAAAATGACATTCATTGCGTTATGCTGGCAGTTGGCAAAGGTTTTTCGAGAATCAAGAAAATTACGCTGCGTTGTTACCATTAACACCGCGGAACTCTCGCGTTTACTGGGAATACAGCACAGCTAAGAGAAACTTTAGACACGAAAAGTGTTCAAATGTTTCTTTAATTAAAGTAAAACACCAATTAAGGATTTGTTTTGCAGTGACTGACATGGTTTACTTTATTGGCAATAAAAGGGTCGGTATTTAATGTGCCCCTGAATTTCTTGTACACTAGATCGAAAGTCACAAAATAGGGCATAACAAATAAGGATTAAGACGAATGAATTGCAGCCATAAAAGGTTTGACAATGCATATAAATTCTAACAATATGATAGAGCGCCGTTTTGCCATCCGGCTTTCCTCTGCTCCCGATTGCAATGACAACCCAGACTTGCACTATCCACCCAACATTCGTCCTGCTGTGCCAAAAGTAGTGAAACTCCACACTAGCTCACATGTGAAGTGGTATCCGTGAGTCGCAACTCGTATATCAATTAAATACCATTGTGTCATTGTAATTACATTAACTCCCTTACGTTTAATGATTAATTTAAGTGGAGAAAAGTGGTTGGCACGTAGCGAGTGTAACAAGTAGAAAAATATAATAAAAGACTGAACGTATTCATGATTAATTGATATCACGAAAGAGTCGCATCCATGGTTAGATGCAAGGGAATTTCGCCATAGTCTGCTTCATTGTTCGTTGGAATAACAGTGGCAATAGTTCCACGACTCAAGAGCGCCATAATGGTGATTATGTGTGTGGCGGAATAGTGGAAGGACGAGAGATTTTAAGGATGGCTTCAACTCAGTTGGCAGAATTTGGGGATGATAAATTTTGACGGCAAGCCGAAATTGTACGAATAAGGGCGAATAATCTACTACATGAGTACGTCGCATGTGCTGTGAAAATGTTTTTCATGAAATCGAAATTGGTAGCAGAATCTGAGGCCGATGTTGTCCTGGTTCATCTGTGAAATTAAAAGCGCTTTCTCCTATCTATAATAATTTATATGATCTTCAGGATAATGAAGGATATTAGGTTCAGTTATAGCTATTCCACAATAAGGTTGAGGCATTAGCTGAAGCAAATGGCGCTTTTGAATTTATAAGCTTTGTTGCCATTAATCTATACCATCAGGGAGCAACGTGGCCTGGAAACTTTTGATGGAGTTCAGTTAAATTGATTGGCAGAATTTAATAGCAGCAAAATTCAAGTATATACATAAAAAGGTATCACTGAGAGGCATTTGATTGCGGATGCATGAAACTTGCTGAAGGAATGCTTCCATATGTTTTGCGTCGTTTTAATTTTTGCTTTTACTTTCTGCTGTAAGTATTTATTTGAATTTTTAGTGGCCGTTAAATAGAAAAACTAACTACAATATTTTTGAACTTTTCTTCGGTGCAACATATCAAACAAAAAGAAACGTCAAAACTAGTCAAAACTAGGCTTGTGTTCAATGGAAATGTCACTGAAAAAAGAACAAGTGCAACAAGTAGAAAGTATCGGTAAAGTCACCTTTCAAATGTTTGTTTAAGTACACCAAGAAGTTTGTTACTTGGGTAATTTTTCAAGTTCATATTTGCTGATTGTTGGTTGCCGAGGCCCAATAGTCCAGCACACTGATGCTGTTAAGAAGAAAGCCAAAAAGGACCAGACTATACCAGACCAGGAATTGTGATACGGATCAAAAAGTAAATAAAGTATCTGGAAATACTTACGGACAGCAGATTTCCTTGGGATGGGAAATTAGTACGGTACCCGCAAACACGAAAAAATCCTGAGAATGACACATAATGGTGAGACCAATCGTCAGCTCCGGACCGTTTAGCTGGGTAAATAAAGTCTAAAACGTCATACAAGGTTGCATTCGATCAATTTCAGCGATAGCATTGTGTATTCGAGCAGCCATAAAGTTGCATCCTACTGCAGCTTTCGAGAGAATCTTGAATCCATCTATCTATTCGAGTAACCGATAGCGACCGTGGCGACTTTTGAAACGTTTTTAAAACGTTTACCAGTGCCAACTAAGAAGTGTTTTCCTAGTCAACGTGGAAAAACGACGCATGAGTTGCATTATTTTTGTTTTTGAAGAATGGTCTGCTATTTCTGCATTGGTGATGGAAGCACAGCAAAATTCTGGAGGTTCTATATTTTTTCAAATTCTAAAAGATTTCAACAGAAGAACAGAAGTGAATTCAATCGAATCATTGCTCAGTTGCTGGATACTGATGCTTATGAACGAATTATAGGTCACGAGCAAAAGACTGAGCCTTTTGCTTTTCACTAACACTTTCAAGGGGAAGTCAGAATCTAAGGTTTAAACTATTTCTGGGTGCCTTTCAACCTTTATCATTTGTTATGCACCAATCGTAATAATTATTTAGAACTTAAGGCCAACAACATTTATAGAACTCTTAAGTTCCATAATTTCCATCAAAATTCATGGGTGCGCAAGAGGCCCAAAGTATTTCACTAAGAAGTCACGTATTATTTTCAAGTTCCGTCCTTGAACGGATTAAAAATGTACGCTGCCGACCGAATTACGTTTAGTTATAATTCAATGCTTTAATGAGAAATACCCCGAAATCACCTTAGACTATTAATCTTGGAAATGTCATCTTACGCAAAAGATCTGATTCTTTTTAGATTTCACGGCACCTCAGCCAGTCGACAAGAGACATCAAAGTGGCTACTACGTGCTTATTTAAATTCATCAGGAGCGACCACTTTATAATACCTCCTGGCCCAAGTACTTCCTAGAAATGTTCAAATAAAATATCGTCGTGTTCTGGAAACATGATCTAGTAGTGATACCAAGACTGTTCTCATGTTTTAAAATATAGGACGCGGCCCGCACTTGCGTCCCGGGACGGTAGTGGGCATCGTCAGTTGAAGCGTACATTAATTTCCAGCGATATATCACCACCAGGTTGTCAGACTTTCGGTCAAGTGTATCCTTCTGCACTTTAAAACGATGAAAGGTGTGACGAGGTGTGCCTGGATGAGAAGCAGGAGCATTGAAACGCAAGAAGTGGGAATCGTACGTGTTTTGAGTCGCAACGGAGGAAAGGGAAACGGGCTATATGTACATTCTACAGGAAAAGAATTTAAACATCGGAAGACAAATACGCGACATTGCTTGTAGATGCAGCGGAGAGTGAGGTGCGGGAAAACGAAGGCAAACAAAGTATGAACTGTCTCCCGACATTTTTAAAAATGATGTAGTCACACGGTGGAATTTGGAAGAAAAGAAAATTATACCAGTTGAAGCAAGGAATGAGAACTTTACTGGCTTCTACTGTACGCAATGGGAAGTAAAAGTGCATCCTTTGACAGTGCTTAGCCCATTCCCGTTTGCACGTTTCAATAAAGATTACTTGAATGAGATAACTGAAATGTAGCATTATTATTCTCGCCACGCGAACGCTACGCAATAAAAGACGACGTAATACAGTCCTGTTTGTGCTTTGTATGAAATGTAATCTATGGCGACAACAACCATCTTCGGACGTACAGGAATTTCCGAGTTTGTAGTTTTGAGTTCTTCCCAATTTAAATTTTGATAAATTGTATTTGAGAAAAAACGAAAAAAAAAAATAAATGATGGTTGCGCGTTCAATACAACGCAGGGGGCAGTTTCAACATATTTGTGACACAAATCATACAGGTAAATATTTGTATGGGCTTATCTATGTTTTATACGTTGCTGAATTCGATGTGTGATATATGCGTTTATTAGGAAAAATTAATAAATGGAGTATAAAATAGGTCTGACTATCTTCAGCTTTCCTATACGCTGAGCCACCTTTTAAGACAAGATTGTTTGTATAAATAAATTCTGTGCTGGTGTCCTTAACAGGCAATGAATTTTCTTGTGTATAAGTATCAAAAATGAACTGCTCTGATTTTAATTTTAGTTGTATTTGTTATATTTCCAGTCCACTGTTGACTCTTGTCAAGTCCTTTAACTGAACGAGAACAGAAGCTCAAAATTGGTTTTTACGTGTCACCAAGGGAAGATTACTCCCTCATGAAAAGACAAATCTTTTTTCCTGATCAATGGAGGACACAATATTGTTTCAATTGTCCTTTCGATAGACTCTTATTCAGTTCATATGAGATCGCAAGGCTCTATTATATTTACTTCGAGGTTGTCGCTTTTGGAAACACTATTTTTCATTGCGAAGGATTTTCATGCGTATTCAGAGGCAGTATTCATATTTAAAAGAATTTCCCTTGAAGCCTCTATAGCAATGAATTTATTCTAATCCTTAAACCATCCATTGAAGGAAAACTCTAGAGCTAACTTTGAACAGGGCCATAAGTTCTTGTTGAAAATTTTATTGATTAGCAGGAAGCGAACTTATTTCTGACTGATAACTTTGTAGCTAATCGATGCAATAAATCGGCTTCTAATCGCGAGATAAGGAACGGTCGTCATTCATTGAATCGGTTCACGCTGCTGGGTGGTGTCGTTGCACACTTGAGGGACTTTGTCTTCTGTTATTGACTAACCCTGAAAAAACCTCTTGGTGAACTTTCTATGCGGTAGTTTTCGCCCCGTTTGTTTGCTTCAATTTTTTATGTTTCTCCATGGGTTAAAATCCATTAAATTTCTTTTAATAAAAACGAATTAAACTACGTTGAGCTCCTTTACTGTGTAATTAGCTTTATTTCAACGCTGGCCAACCCAAAACAAGGTTGTGTCCTAATCAGCGGGACATTACAACTCTGACAGCAATATCGGCTGCAATGCACTAATGACGCTCTAATATCTCAAATTCACTTTCATTCCCATTCCCAGCAACAAGCCTGCAATTCAAAATGAATTAGTATCCAATTCCTTGCGGTGCTGGACATGAAGAACGCAGAGTGCCATTAATCAATTATAGTGTCATCTAGTTCTGATCGAGCAAGTCGAGGCATTAAGACCAACAGAACGATCCTTTTGCTCGACAAAGACTGTTATTATCCGGCGCCAATAGCACACCACCGACTGCCAACCACTTTTCAACTGGCATTGAGAGATCCGAAAGATTCCTTCGGGGAATTGGTCAGAGCGGGTGTTTCCCGGACTGTTTCCTATTCGGCAACTTAATTACATGGCCTGGACTTGGGAAGTGGCCCAACGAATCGCGATCTCCATTAAATTAGCACATCAAGGGTATTGAGTGCATTTATCACCTCAAGGATAATTAATTTGCTCCTTATTATCAAACGTCTGGCTGACGGAACTTGAAATCATAATTGCAGCTTATCCGAACGGAAGATGTCAGCCATTACACCTGCGTTGGTGTCATTGTTGTAGAACGCTCAATGCATGGTTTTCGCTTGATTGCGTGTTAAAGCAATGGTTGGAAGGACAGCAAGGCTAGGATGAATGTTCGTCCCACCGAGAGAAATTTATGATTCTCAATTGCTTGGGAGAAAATCTCTGATTGTAGGAGGGTGGGGCACTCTTTTTCACTACTTTCCACATGCACATGAGCTGTTTCATCTTCACCGCGGAATCCTGCGACAAACATCAAACAATTTCTGAAATTAAAAATAGTGTCACCCACCTCCTACCAGTACATACATCAGGCGAATTACGAGTGGTCTTGCAAAAGGATTCCACGTGCATTTATTTGTCTTTCTCTGTTCCAACCACCTGGAAAAATTTGATATGCGATGCAGCTTTCACATAGAGAAGTCCTCACCGTTTGTGCGCGGCGACCACGGAGTGTAGATAAATTGCAAAGATACGTTTTGCTCGGGAATACAGTTGGCAGGGTGACACCAAGCAAGCCACCAATCTCATATTATTAACATTACACACACGCATCATATTTTCTGGTTCAGTTTTTATTACACAAAGTGGTGCTTGGAAATTAGTTGTTGAGGAAAGTGTTTATGAAATGTAAATTTGCGGCATAATTTTCATATTTGTCATTTTGCAAGTGTGAATGGTACTAAAGATTAATTGAGCGTATCAAAGCACCTGCTGGCAAGGAAACTGAAGCTTATCGAGAGACCACAGGTGGACCGGCAACTCCAATGAAATATGCTTATTTTGTTTTGAGTCCACCGACAAGGTGAAGAAGGACCAAACGTTTTCTATAAGATTCGGAATCAAATCAGTTAAAATGACGACATTTTACAACTATCTGATTGGTATTATTCTTACGAAAGATGACGAATTGAATGTAGAGCGGCATTATGAAGCGTTAAAGCCAATATTTTGTTCAAAAGATGTGGGGGAATTGTGTGAAGACTGAAATTATGGCTGGTAACCAAGTTTGCTCGGTATTAAACGTTTCTTAGGGAAACCATTGTTTGTTCCGGATGTTTTGGGAGTCATGCAAAGAATAGTTTGATACACAACGGCCGAAACAAGGTTTCTTATAATGGCATACCAACAACATTCGTCAAGAAGAAGAAGAAACAAGAAGCCAAGGGACGACCCAAAATGGTGTCAAAGTGCAATCAATAAAATTCCACTCATTGATGGAATGCTACTTTCATATATAGCCCAGTACCGACACATTTATTCTATTATTTGAATGGTATTGATTGAACAAGACTACGAAATTTTACTAGTCGAATAGTGCGCGCAATTGGCTTCGAAACTTCAATTCGACTGCCATTTTCGCGATATATGCCTTTTACCCATTATCGTTTTCGACCATTTTATCACAATACATCACAGCCACCCATGCCGTTAGTAATGCACGCAGGATCCGAGCTTAGCCTATACTCTCTCTACTCAATCCTGCGTATACTCGAAGATTCACCTGTATTTCACAAACTATCCTATCTTCTACACATAATTATTGAAATCTTCCAATTCCAATCTTCCAACAGCGTAAAAGCTTCATCAATATAAATCGTGTCGCAAAAAATTAAAAGTGAAGAAATAAACGCATTCAACAAATGTTATCACCGCTAGACACTTCACGTTGGTTGACATCCTTCGAAGCGGGAATGTCAGAATTGCTTTTCGTGCTATTGTAAAGATACATCTATCAGCATCAATCCACAGTTTGGAGTCGATCCTTGCCGGAGAACTGAAATTAGATTTCCCGGAAACAGTCGAATTTTCCGCGCGGATGATAGCAAACGACGTAAACGAGTGACGCTAAGGTGTAGATAACAACACGCATCGCGCAACGGGTGGAGGATGTAGATTCTGGAATATCCACACCGACGGCGTCAATATGTAATCTAATATCAACCAAGTTGGCATATAATTGAATAACAAAATATTCAAATAAATTCATTGTCTTCATGGGCTCAATTACGCTCAAGAAAGACTGGCATTAGACATAATCGCATTGCATTAGACTCAGCGCTGGCTTTTGTGGTGCTTTCAGGCGTGTCATTGAGCAGGGATACACCGCAGACATGGTTGGCTGGTGGGCAGTGAAGCAGGCTCAAGCGCGGGGCCAGTATATCGCAAGCAGTCCTTCGAGCTCATCACCAGCACCGCCATCATCATCCATGCTCGTACTTATGGGTGTTAAAACGAAAAGTTGAGAATGCCAAGAACGCTTCACCTACAGACCAAAATTGCGATAGACGTTGTGGGCTCTTTCACGGGGATTAATCTCATCGGAATTTCAAATTTGCTGTAAACGATATCCGGGTATTAGTCGAAGATACTCAATTGTGAATGAAATCGGCAAAGGAAAGGTCGTAGATGTTGACATTCGCCAAAGTCAGAACTCTAGACTCGATGCCCCTGGGCACGGAAAGAATGGTAGAAAGGAATAGGACAGTTAGAGTTGAATTCATTTATTGTAATTGAACAGTGCAATTTAGCGATGAAATTAATTTCACGACATTTAGCAACAACAGCATGAGGAATAGATCAATGTGTTTTTCTTAGCCCCAACCTTTGGTTGATTTCGATCGATAGAAATGGAAAAGGATAACAAAATGACGAGAACGAACTAAGCCCGTGACGAGTTCCGCGCTATTTAAATATGAAGGCTTGACCGCAAAAGTGGATTTACATTTAAGGGAATTTCTTTCTGGTTCAACCCGATAGCGAACATTTTGCTATTTAAATTGGTCAAAGATTACGAATACATCTTCTATAAAATCTAGTTAAGTATAATATGTAGCACGTAATATAAAAGTAAAATTAGCATGTTCGTATGTATGGAATCGCAAATATTAGTTGCTTAGTAACAATTTCGAAGCATTTTCTTTCCACTACTAGTAATTGGTCTGAAACATCGGCTCGAAGTCATGTACACTCCTGAGCAAAAGGATGCCACCTTGTACAATATGCAGTTATGATCTATCTGTGCTGGACTCCGAGGGACAAAGTACTTTTGATGCCGACCGTAAACGTTGAGAAATTCATCGAAGAATAATTCGTATGGTGCCATCTAACAGTATGCGGAACTTAACTAATAAATCTTATTGGAAAGTCATAATATTGCAGTTATCTGCAACATACAAAACACCTGACAACGTGATTCTTATGCCACATACGCTAACGTACGAGTCCATCAAACTGATTGACCCCAATGGACTGTTGGCAAGATGTCTTTTCTCACGTCTTCGCAGCGAGTGAAACGCTAGAAAAAAGAACTTCAGGTACCAAACTTTCAGCATCAGTCAGTCCGTCATCTCGGCGAGGAAGATTGTTCAAATATTTCATTTGGACCTCAGAAGCAAAAAACAATCGCTCATAGGCAACCTATTATCTACGAATCAGATGGATCTTCGTGCATGCACTTCATTGCGGATAGGCAGCGTTTTCATTAGCGGCGGTGAAATCACGGCAATAAAAAAGTGACCAGCCGAAACGTAGATGGATTGCATGCTGCACGCTAGGACCCTATTTACCCGCCAAATTACACATCTTAAAGAAGCATCGACCCAATGTAATGGGCCACCACTAAATCCACTAATCCCGATGTTTTGGCGCTTTGGAGTTTTGGCGAAAAGCGTTCGTCAGCCTTTACTCATCGGATGCTCGCCGTGCTAATCCAAATCCACAATTAATCGGGGGCGGAGCGCGACCTTAATGACAGATTACGATTGAATCTGCCCCATGTTGGTGAATACCGCGCAGGATCCACAGAATGTGTAGATCAGCATCCGCGAACCGGCTCGGGACTTGGAGAAAATTTTCGCAACTCTGCACACAAATCAGATGCCATATTTACCATGCCCTGCTGGCCAGCAACTAGGACACAATTAGCTGTACAGCCCACAGTTAAAAATTACTGAATTTTCCGAAATAATGGTACCTAGACGCAAACGATCGTTTGTTTTGCTCGCGAGCAAGAGCCTTGAAACGAGCAAATATCACTTAGCGTCGACGTCTCCGCCCCCAAGACAGTGATCTTAATGTGATTAGATTTCCTACCGTTTCTCGGGATTGTTTCGATAATTATTCTCTCCAGCGAGGGTGCAACAAATATGGCCATATAATCACCACGCCTTCCAGCTATAATTGCGTTAGTTGTAACGATGTAGGAAACCATAACGCTCCCATAGAGCAATTCGAAATGGTTGCATGCCAAGCTGGAGTCGGATTTGGAAATGAAGGTCAGATCTATTGGCGGAGTTTCCAGTTTCTTTTCATTTTTGAGGTATATTTGTTCGCCTGAGCGATCCATTTGAAGTATTTGCCTCATTCCAGGCAGCACAGTCTAGGTTCAACGTCAGTTCTTATGCGTAGCTTCGAGCGTTCAATTTTGGATCAGTTGTATTAGAATGTTGTTTGCATGGGGAATTATTTTAAGAGTTTCGCATGCTCTCGTAGTCCGTTTGAGGTTACCAGATCCCATATGGAATTTTAAACTTTTCGCTTGAACCAAATTGGCATAATTTTGCATCTGTCTGACATGCGTTCCTGGATAACACAAATGCACAATCTTTTCCCAAATAAAAAATTTTTGCATTCTGTCGGTGGATAGTCCCTAATTAGGTTTACTTTTCATTTACTCGTTGAGATTTGTTTTGAAATTGATAATTTGTTAGACTTGGGCAAACCTGGCCCTTGTTGAAAATTTACGAATGCCTAATGTGCTCCTTCCGTTACCATTTCTATATATTTCTCAGGAGTTACATTCCTTAAATTACTATCTTCGGCCTTCCAACTGCAGAGCGACGCGATATTTCCGCCAATGCTCTGAAAATCTTATAATTGGACTTACCGATAGTAACTGCCCGCTTCAAGATATCTTGGGAACCTTGCGAGAACTCTCAAGTTGATTTGTAATTTATTCAATTACTGCTAAGCAAAGTATTGTCAACGGATTTTCGGCCCATTTTACATTACCTTTGCAAGTGGCAATAAGGATTATTTAAGGAATACTATCATATCGGCAGTGAAGGATTTTAGGGCTTTGTTTGTCCATCAAATCGTGCTGATTTTCTAAGGACGCGGGTCGCCAATCTGTACCCATAAATCACGCGTTCAGATCATTATTGATTAGGACAGAAAACATTATTGATTAGGACGTGATATTACGTGGGTGTACATTTTCCCGAGTGTAAGCAACTGGAAACAGCCGAAGTTTCTGGTTAGGAACACCAAGAGTAAAATATAATGCATAATCTGGGTACTTTGAGTTGTTTCAACGGCTCGGTGCAAGTGATTACAGTCCGGTCCGTTTGTGGTGGTGAGATTCAATTTACTTCAAATCAAAAAGAAAGCGCAGATTATTCAAAGCGGTTATTCTTGGTTTTCTGCAAACGTTTCCCATTTCCCCGGGAGATTTCTAATTCCATCCCGGCATACACGTCTTGGATTTCAAATTTTTTTCAAATTGAGTTGCATCCGTCAGAAGAGCCTAGATCGGCATGAGTTTTGTCCAGAAATGAGTATGTCAAGGGTGGGATTACTTCCTACTTGAGGGTTTCTAAATATGTGTCACGACTTGTGTGACACCTGTCCGTGTTTTCTGATGTGTCAAAACAATTCGTTATTAGGTTTTCGGTCGCATCGTGGGTATTTTTCCGTTAATTCACAACTCAAACGAATCCGGTACGGGCCATATCAATAACATGTTATGGACTCGCATGGTTCCCGCGGTTCAAAGTATAGAATGCCTCCTTGCAGAATGAATAATGACCATAACCTGGTAGGCGCAGTGGTAGGTAGTGGTGTGGCCATAGTAAAGATTGAATGAGCGGAGCATGGTATGTTTTTTCTTCCTAGCAGTTGTTGCAGGATATCAATTTCTCAGCCCCTTACCGTTTGAAGCAGTTGTGTTCTTAATAAGACTGGCGTTGTTACGTCTCCGGGTCTTAGTTTTTCAAG
Organism: Stratiomys singularior; assembly: GCA_954870665.1. Classification (NCBI taxonomy): domain Eukaryota; kingdom Metazoa; phylum Arthropoda; class Insecta; order Diptera; family Stratiomyidae; genus Stratiomys; species Stratiomys singularior. The sequence goes on along the minus strand of OX940881.1, from coordinate 669,029 downwards.
CAATGTTTGTGTCTTTCCCATAGATGTGAACCGGACGAAAAATGGTCGCAGAGCCAATTTTGGTTTCCAAACTCCTTATGCCTTTGACACCTCCAATCCTTCGATTTGTTTTTTGCCGCCCAGAGTGAGGCTTGCCTCCAACGCTGAAAACGCACCCAAATATTTTCTATTGTCAACCATTGTCTTTGAAATTAACTTTGAACTCTTGAAGATCGTCTGACTTCGTGACTTAGCTCAACAGTCTTAGGGACTGCAGAAGGAGGTAGGTTCAAAGCATAAAAATACAAAAAAATCGATAGGAAAATGTGCTTTCATTCAAGCCGGAACAATATTTGGACGAGGCAATCTTTAAGCTTCACTTTTCCGATAATATATCGCTTTACCAGCATAACAGAGTCTGGCGCCTGCCGCAACATTATTCGCCAATTAATCAATGGTATGAACATTATCTTTCCATATCGGTTGTTATGAGTTAACAGAATTCTCGACAACAGTTACGTACTAGCAATTATATAACATTGGAACAAGAACTCAATGCGTTTTTATTGACGGTCCGCTTGGCTATCGCCTAGCGCGGACTCGGCGGGCCGAAGCTGCGGACTTGGATGGCTGAATGCAGAACTCCTTGTGGGCCAATACAAGTATTAACTATGAGTTGGCCTACGCAACAGAGTGGAACAAACAGCCTGCAAGCTGAATCTGACTAATAGTCTCGTTCACGGCAATCTTAGTCAAATGCCACCCAGAAACCATTTCAACCGAACAATGGACCATTTTGTGGTACGCCTGACCCCTGCGTTTGTTCCCTTTGCACACTCCGTTTTTCATCGTATTGTAAATAATAATAAAATTCAATTACATTTCACTAATCACCATTAGAATCAACTAACGAGACGTTTGGTAGTGTAGTCGCGGCGGGATACAAAATATCCACTAAATGGTGCCGTGTACCAATTCCGCCTAACAATCTTACCTTGCCGGAAAATCCAACGAAAGACACAGAAAGGTGTAAATGGGGTTTGGTAGTCGTAGGCCGAAAGCCAGGTATAATTTGATAGAAAGCTCCACGAGCACCATAAGGCGGATAACTTCGCGTATCTGCAATTGAAGTACACACAAGGTACACATGTAAGTATCTTTAAGACGATTGTAGTCATATATGTGAATTATTTCGCACAACGATTGCGGAGGGACTCGCATGCGTCCATTTCAACTGTCCAAAAACTAATCTCAACTTTTCTCCATCAATTATGATCCTCATGAATAATGAATAATGCTAAAAATCCTCTTGCTTTGCACGGGCTAGTTTCATGTGTGCACGTTGTTACAGTCCCCGTTGATGTTCCTCGTTTAAGGATCCACCACTGCCAGCAGAAGAACTTTATCTTCTCTATAATTTTTCAGTGCTTGGTCAGGAACTTTAGACGCTTGCGAGGACACATTAGATTTGCCTGCAGTTTTTCTCCGCACACTTTGAAATCCATCTTGTCTAGACTGGCGACGTTATCCCTTTCTGAAAACATCAGGATCAGTCGAATAGTTTTGAGAAATTTCATAATGACAAACTTTGCAGCGACTGTTTTAGTCGTCCGGAGACATTTGAGATGCAATCTCTGCCGGTCTGTCTGTTCAAAGAACAATTTATAAGTTTTCCGCGGAAGCCAAGTAAAAGCAAGGACTTGTTGGAGGCAACAATCCCCGGATTCGTAATCCTGTTTTGAAAAGTGTCCGATTTTCACCTATCAGAGAGTGACACGATAATTTCCATTTCACGTTTCACAACAGGAAAGGGATGCAACAAATGGACGTCGTTGAACATTTGTAGCCAGCTAGGACATTTATCTTTGTAAGGAATCAAGCGATGGCGGCTTGCAGTCCGGCGAAATGGATAAAATGCAACACTGAAGAATTTTGAATCAATCCATTGCAACAATTAAATCACGAAAATCGGATAAGAGATATTTTCAACAAATTTGCTGCAATGCTAAAGTTAATTCTTGGGTACCGAAATAGACGTTACATGGACCGAATGGAATTTCATTTCCTCACCCAAAAATAACCTGTCACTGAGACAAAATCGTCTGCAACTTAATCCGTTTCCAAACCGCGATGGGTTAAATGGTTTTTTGAACCTTTCAATTGACAGTCAAGTCAATGTTCGCAGTTTAAGCCATAAATTGAAATACTATTAAAATTATAAATGCCTCCATTGAGCGCATGACGACCGGACGAGTCCGCCAATAGAGGCTAAAAGGAACATTCTGAACTACTAAACAAATTCCTCCACCTGATCAAGATTAGATTAAAATTTACGATGGCATGGCGCAGGTCAAGAATTGCTCGAGTCATCGTCAACAATGGTTCAGTGAACGGCCGGAGCCATCAATACCTGGTTGGGACTTGGTTTGGTTGAACCAGGGTTGGTTTCACTGGTGTGGCATTTGTCGTCGATAGTCAAGTTTCGTGCAAACTCAACGTTAATTTCACTTTGAATATTTGAATGTAAAATTGTTGGAGTTTTTTGAAAAATACGTAAAGAAAACCAAGAGCAGTATGGAATTTTGAATACTTGAAAATCACCAAAGGTACGATCCTTTAGCACTCAATTTTTGTCATGGAAATTTCAATTGTGTTCGTGTAATGTCATATCACTATGAAAAACGTGCTATCTTGCACAACTTAACAAGCTTTTTCGCATCGGTGCAGCCAGTAGTGAAGTAAACTAAACACGATTTGAAAAACTTCATTTCGAGAAAAAAGCGTTTAAAGTTTTTGTCACATTTATTGATTAATTTTAATTTTTTCGCTTGTGTTCCGCTGGGTAACAAGAAACTCGGCAGCCATGTTTAGAAGCCTCTTCTTATGAGCAAAGTAGCCAGCGTCTGCCTTTTTGAGTCTCATTTTGTATCAACTGTGTCAACTATTGAAATACGTTCTGTAAATAAATCCATCTATCCCGTTTGTGTAATTTCAGATATCACATTTTTCGTTCATGTACATAGACATTAAATTACGTACAGTTAATTGCAAGGCGTCCTTTCTTACAAGTGTTTTAATATAACTCTCATTTGTTGTTCTGAGAGCTTCTCCAACAATGTCGCTGTAATTGTTCACTCGTAGACTTTTCGAAAACTTTTCCTTCAACTTTTCGGGAACTGTTTCCTGATCTCTGGATCCAACGGCGACTTGTGTTGAATCGATTGATATCCACTTGTATTTTCAGATACAGGCAGCGCTAGGATCATCGGTCGGAATTCTATGATAGCAGTCATCCCATATTTCCTTTTTCACATTGTCGATAGAATTAAAATAGTTTCGTTTAGCTAAGGAATAATTTATAGCACGTCGTCATTTTTCAAGTAGTCGAAATCGGTAGTTTTTGGAGGTAGAGGAATGTCTTCGCTCGTTCTTCTTTGCATTTGTCTTGCTATTGTTTTTTTCGTTTCAGCTACCTTCCTTAAATTTTTTAACTCATTAAATATTCTTTACTTCTTTGAGTTATCAGGACGTGCGCTTTACTACGTACAGGTTTTTGGAATTCATCATTTATGAAGCAGTTTCATGTAGCATAATGGAGTCTAGTATAGTTTGTATAAAACTTTATAATTTATTCTACCACTTACCCCGAACCACTTTCATAATTTGTACGATCTTACTTTCCTACCAAATGTGAACATCGTTGCGACCAACATTTTTCCCGTATGATGCAATTTTCACGAAATTTAGACGAAACAAATTTTGTCTCGTCCATTGATTACCGCTGGCATTTTCTCCACTTACCGTTGCAACTTGTCAACTTGTGAACTTGTCAAAAACGTGAAACAACGTTTTGAGTAAGTGATATCTCTCGATGCCACAAATTGCCTCCAGAAAATGGGCTTGCTCAATTATTTCAAATTTAGGGAGATTTTCTGTGGACTTTCAACACTCTTTAAAATCTGTCTTAATCTGTCACACTGAAAATAAATAAGTTCTCCAGTCTTTGGAAGGAAAACATGGTCCTTTATTCAATGGACCAAAATATAGAATCAGCAGAACACTGAATGGCTACTTCTTTTGCTGTGTGAAGACAATAAGAAATCTAATAAGTTGATCTGCTCTAATCGATACTTACCGATCTTTTTTCTATTGTTAACAACCCTGGAACTCGCCGCATCAGATTTCTTTCAAAGAATTAAACACATCTACCTGGCTCGGTTTTCACTCTTCCTAATCAGAGGAGATGGGTGTCAAAAATTGTGTTCTCGTCATTCATCAATCACTTCCGATGTCTTACTAGCATCGCTAGATGCTAAACCATGATAAACTTTTCTTGCTATGAACGAAAATTTCGATAAGTTTTTCGCTAGTTTTTCTAGGCTTTTGTCAAGCCATCATGAGCCTTAAACTTTTCGGCTGAATACAACATTGAAGACCAATCGTAGAGAGTAATGTATGTTAATTGGTCTTCATTACCGTTCAGTTTTGTTCTAAAACATAATCGAGTCTCGCGAAAAAATGGTGGAGTTAATAATGGTATGTGGATGCAGCAAATATTGGGGTAAAAAACAATTCATCAAGTATTTGCTTGCGTGGAAGACATGTGATAATGGCAGAATGATTGCAGCCGAGAATAGGGATAGCTGCATGCAATCGAAAGTGCTAATTTCTTCACTGGAATGAAATTTGATCAGCGCCAGAGCAATTTTTTAAGGCTGCTGAGCTATCAAGTTTGAGCCATCACTGGTCTGAAGTTTGTACGACACAGTTCACGCCATTAACTTTTTAGCTTTTTTCACCCTGTTTGTTTCCAAGGAATAGCGGACGCAGCCTCATACTTAGATTCCGCGAGCAACATGCAACTGGACGATCTACTGGTAGATCGATTGGTTAACATAGCTCTTCCAAACACACACCTAGTGTACTTGCCGTCAACAAGACCAATTCTGTTGATCGTGACTTTGGATCGAAAAAGTTCACATCATCACGCACGCAGACATAGAGACTTCTGCAGTGATCTTCGAAAAACGATCAGTGATGTACTTTCTTTCATAATAAATTATTCCTTCTGATAGGTGGTAAGATAATGAGCGACGGAATAATGTCATGGTCATGTCGAGTCCAAGATCGATCACGCAGGAAGTCACAGCTTAGGACCTGCCGTGATCAGTCATCGAAACAAATCACAATGGAGAACTTGGGCTTCCAATGACGCGATGCTTGTACATACGTTGTTCCGCGAAGAAAACTAACTGAGATGAAGATTTCAGAGGTTGATACGACGATATGAAGTAAATCAACGTTTTTATCAGATTATTGAAACACCATGAGAGCTGAGCTGAGCTGCGAGATGAATGAAATATTTGATTTGGTATGGTGATAACCTCAATTGGACTGTTTGGTGTTCGTAGAAGAGTTTAATGGGGATGAAGTTGAATTTGCAGTTCGGTTTTTGTCAGCGTCCCCATGTTGACTAGTTTTCTTGGGCATTGACTGTGTTTTGAGAAACGCTCCATAGGTAATGCCATGAAACCTTCAAGGATGTGAAAACAATGACTGAAAAAACTAGTTCAGTGGCTGCTTGTGCCATGTCGGAATTATACTTTGAGAAATACCTTCCATTGATGCTTGGTATCAGAGGCACGAACTTGAGTTAAAGATAAAGTGGAAACTGCAATCTATTTCCATTCCAAAGCTTTTCGAGTATCTCATAAAACAGATCTCATTAATATTAGTTGCGATATTGCGAAAGCCAAAAATATATTTATTAAAAATAAACTAAAAGTTTCCAAAAAAAAAAACAATATCGCTAAAGTTTAAAATAAAACAAACAATGTATTTACCAAAACTTATTTCATTGTATTTCCGTTTTTTGTCAATACGTTTTTACATGGATGATTTAAAAGTATTTTTTTTTACTCAATAAAACCGAAGATTTCCTTCTCTAAAGGATCATTATACCAGAGGATGGTTTGCTGCTGTAGGTCTTAAAATTTGTGAAATCGTGTCCCAGTTGCGATACCAAAATTACAAACAAGGAAAATATATCAGAGTCTTTCGGTGGAATTAATTTGCTGTTGAGGCAGCCACAGAAAAAGCAATGATATTTTCAAAAATAAATATTGAAAAATAAATAATAATTTGTTCGACCGAATGGTAGCGCTTGTATTTGTCTCGAACCACAAGTATGTCATAATTGTTGCCACGTTCTTAAATGCCGAAAAATTCGATTAAATGTCAAACGAACACGGGTCCTCGGGCACTGAATTGTAGAGGAAAATGGAAAGAAAGCCATGACCTGAGCAGCAGCTGGGCTAACAAATAGAATGCCAACTCAACAGACACGATCGAAATGCGAACAGTAACACTAAGTAGGGAACTAGCCGCAACACTTAGGAACATGCAGCCTGAGGCCAATGCTGGATACGACGAGTCATGCCTCACTTTAATAAAACTGGGGCAAACCAGTCCCAGGGAAAATAAAAAAAGGAAATCATAGGACACCGAAGTCGGACATGGGACGGTCTGAATCTCATCGTATAATGTCTTCATAGCTGCGGCAAACCTACGAAACAGTTTGGCACATCTGACAACCGTTGTGCTGAAGAACATTGCTGGCTTCAGAAGTAACACCTTACGGTAGGGGGAGGGCTAAGGGTCCATGCTGGCCTGCGCTACGTCAGATGATAAGCTTCATTGTAACAAAGAAGAAAAAACGGTTCCTTATTGGTGCTAAAATCAGGATTAGCTTCTTAGTTTTCCACTTTTACCTTGAACGTTCCAACCATAGCAAACCTTTATTGAACTATAAACGTAGTTTGCGTAATCCATTGTTATGGGCCTAAAATATACAGATTAAATGTTTTGATTTAGCTACTTGATTTGATTTTGCCAAAAATATATGTCATTATATGGTATGCTTAAAAAGAGTTGCTTTATCCTCTAATGAAATTGTTAATCCGGTTGCTTGGGCTGTTTCATTTAATTGGTAAATTTTGAAGTTCTGCGAATCCATGTTTATTTTTTTCGTTCTGCTCCTCTTCGATGGTATATTGTAGCCCCGGTAGTCCGTGTTTCGTGAATTAAAATTCTTAGCTTGCCTAGATATCAAATAGATACTGACTTAAGAAATGGTTATTGATTGACAAACCACTTGCATGACATATGAAATTAATAAACTACTGAACAAGTTCCGCCCGGGGCTATCTTAGCTTTGCAGACACATACATTTGTCTTGTGCATATGCTAGTAATCCAGATCCAATGTTACTGTGTCTAACATGAAATCGGTAGCTCCTTCGACTGCAGAAATCTTACCTTCCATTATAATCAAATCAACCAGCGATTGCACGTTGCATATTCGTCAACACCTTCGGGCCTGGAGATAATTGTCTATAAATTTTATTAAGGCTGAAATAATCATTGAATTACTGCCAGCATTAAATGAGTGTTTGACTAATAGCTGACTCGAAATCGGAATGAAACTCGTGCAAATCAAATGATACCCGAAATCCGTGACATTAAAGTTGCTAATTATGGAAATTGATCAGCACGACTTCATATCCTAGGCACGATAAGAGTAACACTTGTCTAGACATTAATACCAACATTATAAAGTATAGGAGGAGAGAGATCATAAACTGTTCAACGGGTTGTTAGGCATTCGGGTCTCTGGTTTTGCTGGTTAAAACCCTTTTCAAAATGGGCGCAACATATTCTGAATGAAACTCCACGCTAATAAATATGTTATCTGCTAATGCAAATCGGAAAAACTTGACTGACTTAAAAGAAAATTTATGTATGCACTGCGATGGTATGCAGAATGATGGAAAAGTCTGCAAAGGCCAGAGCCATAAGAAAAATTGAATTGTGGGAAAGAGCTCTTAGGCGGGCGTCCAGGAGAAAAGCTCACACAGAACACAAACGTTCGGATTCGTGATTTCATAGTACGAATCTAGCAAAGGTAGCAATTTGTGCCATAATTTGGGGGTGGCAAGTTTTCATTGTGAAACCTTTGACGAACAGAAGAGCTTGCTCGCACTAGAGTCACTTAATGTGCCATGTCCGCCATAACAAACTCCGACGTACGAGGTCCTTTTCCACGAGAAGTTTCCATAAATAATTACTTCACCCTTAAAAGTTCGTAGCAGTTGCAAATGGAGGATTTATCGCGATATGCTGCCAAATCGAACCCAGTTAACGTTAAGCTAATGTTGTAACTCTTATGAAAGGAACACGCCTAAGAAAAGTGTAAATGAAAACGTATTACATGAATGCTTGCTTTCGGATAAAACTTGTATTTGCTGTTGAGTTCTCGAAAATCTCAAGATAAACCACTTTAATAGCAATTATATAATGAACACGTTTACTGGAGCATTGGAGCATGGTCGTGATCGGATAAAATTCTTTGGTACTTGAATGTGTGAACAGCCAGGCAGGCATAGTGGTGCTATGTTAACGCGACACACCCGCAGAAGCATGACAAGATTTGTCTTTCAACTTGTTCTCCATCAGACTTTGGAAAATGTAACATAAGCAATTAATGTACTACCCATTTACAATATCTCGTTGACAAAATGCCCGCAAAATCCTGTCGGGCACTGATTATTTTCCAATTGCTTTGTCGTTCGCGTCTGTGGAAGTCATCAGAAGTATTTTCGGAACAAATTTGTTCGCGACTTCTGAGACATTGTCCTTAAGCTCGCCTTGGCCAGTCTTAAATTATATCCTTGATAGTGTGCCTGTCTGTCAGCATGGTAGTCTTTTATTATCAAAAAGTTTTAGGCCATCAATCGGCAGCACAAGACTTCTTAAATTTAGGATGAAATAGATTTATTCGATGGCAGTGATCTCTGGACTTATGTTCACTACTGAATACACACTTGAAATACACTATGCCTTAGAGCCTTGGGGTGCCGCGGTTTGATTGTATGCTGACAATATTCATTAATGCTTCGTTCTCTAATGATTTCGCTCGTCAGTTACTCTTCATCTACCTTGCCATGACAGTGAAAAGATCCGACTACAGCTTTAATCCTTTCTAGATGATTTTTTTAAGATAGTTAAAAGTACTAACCCTAGGAACTAGACTCATTTGTACCGTCAGCATCTTAATGTACTACACAGAAGCGGAGAAATGATGTTTACGCATCATGTGACCATATTTGATTGTCATCAAAGGTTGGTCGAAAATCTTTTTTCACCATCACTTTGGACGGACTATATATTTGGATTTGGTGCATGTTATATACTTTAAAAATTCTGAATAAAAACCATCGAAATGTTATTTTCAATTTATTCTGAAAAACACCATTTCAGATCTCCTGTAGTCTCCTGTCTCCTGTCTAGAAAAGCCCGCGCTTCACTTTTGAATCATTTGAAGTCCCAGGAAAATTTATTGCATACATCCGATTTTTAACGACCCTATAGACTTTTTATTTTCAAGAATATAATATAAATGTACTTTGCTTTAAATATATTTTTTTCTTGACTTTATATTTCATTTCAAATCTCATTACAAATGCCCATGTCAAAAACCGATGATCAATTTGACCGTTTTCATTTCAGAAACAGCAAACATGTTTCGGAAATGCTCTTCAGGATTGTTCAACAGGCAAAGGTATGTTTTGTTTGAATTTTTAAAATTTTCAAGAAATACATTTAAATTGCTTATTTATATTTTATTCAGTTTTTAAATAAATTAAAATTAAATAGTAGATGAAACATAATAAAAAAATAGTCATATAAATATTGCTTGTTGAAACCAATACCCGAAAAATAGAAAATTTTAATTTTCCGCCATTCTTGTGCCGCCAATTTTGAAAGAATCCTTTCTCACATGCAGAAATATTGTAAATAGTCTACGCATTGCTTGAAATTCTCTGTTCATAACGCAATGGTCTTTGGTAAACCCTTGTTTTAGGTTAAGGTAAGGATAAAACTCCTTATGTTACCGCGTTGTCCAAAAGTTAAAGAAACCCTTTTTTATTCTTGGTCGATAACACCCTTATTTTGTTCGCTGGTTCTTAAGGTAAAGCTTTCTATATCAGCTCGATCTGCAACTTGGGTCGACCTAGTAAGCCCCATCCAAACCATCTCTAATCTAGAAGCCAATGTTAACTGCAATGAATCATTCTTGAATTTCCCTTGCTATTGTTTGACCTAGCAATTGACTAACTACGGCGATGGAAAAACTTCGGACAGGTCCTCTATATTGCGAAAACGCGGTATTCCGTTGAACGAAGCCTCTGAAACTATGTGAAATTGTCCCCAAATCCGATCAGTTAAATTTCGAGCCCTGTACGAGCAACCGTGGCACTAAGGGGATAGTTAGACTTCTTATTTCCCAAGCTCGAGGAATCGAAATTATTGAATGTCTATCGAAAGCCTGAATTCGGGGATTGCATCTGTAATAAAAAGATTTTAATTGTGTGCTTTTTCAGTTCGGGCTTTTCTCAATCAAAAGCTGACGATATTATCGTTCTTTGAAGTTTTTGTGCGGTTAAATAAGTTACTCACGCTGTTCAAGGATCCATCAAATTTTTCCATCGATTGAATCACAGTGGGGGTTGTTTGCATTTTTCTGGTTATGTGGGAGAAATACCATAGTCTGAAATGAAATGTGAAACATAATACTAATCAATGCACGAGATATTTTCTGCAATGGCTGTGGCTTAGTTTGATTTGATTTCTGTGGATAATTTTCGGAGCAAATGTGTGACTAAAACGGCACTGTGAAAAATGTCTAATTAATAGCCCCAAATGCCATTCACGGTCTGATATAATCGGAAACAGTCCGACTTTGGCGTATTCAAAACACAGTAAAAAATTAACGATTAATAAGATTATCATCGGTAATGTTCCACCTGATATGTTTTTGCTGGTAAAATGGCTGCAATCATTTTCTACTTGATCAAAAGCAAGATACTGGTATGTGACTCCGAATGCTTGGAACTTTCCAGTGCAATAAGTCTAATTATAGTCTTGATAAATTGTAGCAGTTTGTCTAAACATTCGTAGCATGCGGTTAATTACGAAGAGCATCCACTGAATTAAGGTTTTTATTTGCTACACTCCAATTTTTCGCTGCTGCTGCTGCTGCTCCATTGCCGCCGATCAAAAGCCCAATTAATTCATTACCATGTCATTATAAATTTTAATAATAAAAACAGAGCTGGATCGGTTGGTTGTCAAAACTTTTAATGACTCCTGCATAATACGAAGAACGACAGTATTTAATAATGTTCTTTCGCGATGCTGCATTTTCGACAAGAACAGGATACGCTCAAGTCCAATGCGGTAAATTGCAGGCCTGATTTCATGTAATATTAATGCGAAAGCACCTTTACAACGTTTATTGGATCAAGAGGATTTTCCTTGCCTGTGGTGAAGTCATGCATTGCGACTTTTTCTCAGTATCGCGTCCTGTGTGGGATTGTTCATGGCTCATTCGAGGAAATCAATAATTAACTAGAGCTGAATGGAATTGCAGGTGTATCGATTAAAATGGAAAATCACAAGGAATTCCGTTGGGGAAATCCGTGTCTTTGTGGGTAATTTGTTGAGTATTAGAATTTTATCATTCCTGACATTTGTGAGAAGTACCTTGCTAGCGATTTTGGGTTTGAGCGTAATTTAATAATTTTTCTAATTGGTGATTTCGCACTAAAATAGTATTAGAACCATGGTTAATGGTGACTAGGGGATATCTAACGGTCAGTTTAAACTTGGACAGGATAAAATTAGCTGGCAATCAGCTGATAATTTGCCGTCGAATTAAACTCGAGCAAAGTACCCATAATTCTGACACGCACCAGTCAAAGGAAGCATCTGTGGGATTGCATAACATCGCTCGCATCGAAATTACAATATTATTATGAAGTTTACTACATTAAACTATAAGCCTCATGCCTAAGTAAACTCGTCGGTATACCATGAACACTTGTCAAACTCAAATTACGTAAAACTTCCCCGAAGCAATAAAACTACTCAGTGAACTCGTAAAGAGAGATGCAGCAAAGTAGAGGAAAAGTTTTCGGTTATGTGTCGCCCAGTCTCAACTTCGTCTACATATCGTCTTTCCTGACTGGATACACTGTACCGCTATCAAAGTTTTCGAAATCCTGGCAAGCTTGCTAGCCTGATAACAATTTCTTTCTCTGTCGCTCGCTTGCAACATCTTGGGCCTGTACTCTGCTCTGAAATGCAACTGGAGGGCGAGAATGGAGCTACCACGGAACCCGCAAAGACTTATTAGTTCAATTCATTGAAAAGGATTTTTGTGCAAAGTCAGAGCTCGAAATTCCTGCCACTACTGTATTCGTGTTGGCACTACATCCATCTATTGCACGTGCACCACTCCCCCAACTACATATGATGGTATGTTCTTTGGAAACCCGAAAATTGTTGAAACAATGCAAAAAGGACTTGGTTTTAGGACATGAAGTTGTAATGCAATGTATGCTATTTCTTCGCTCGTTTTTACACATTGTCCAACAACTTCAAGTGGATAAAACTTTCAGGGATATCTTTTGTTGAGCAGGACACAAATGAATTTGTTACGAATCACAGCTTATCAGTGTAGGATTATGTATCTGTTAAGTTAAGAAGAGCTTCCATTACGGATTCATGAATCCCAAAAATGGAACCAAACTTCTCAACTGCTTCATGTTTGCCTAATGCTATTCGAAACTTGTTCTCAATGGAAGTATTGGTGTTTTGCACTCTGAATGTTACAATTATTTCGATGACGCCTCTAATGCAGGCAAATTCACTGCGTGTTGCATGAGGAGCTGCTTAGCAGTTATCCTTTAGTTGCCAGCTAGGTGACAGCATCAAAACTCCCAACACAAATAGAATGTGTATTGAAAAAATTATAAAAGACTAATATAGAGAGAAATAAAGGCTGAAGCCAACGATCTCGCCTGACGAAAGCTATGGAAACAGAGGCTGTTTCCTAGCTTTTCAGATATATACCTCCCACATTATGCCCTACGAATTATCGTCTAGGAATGTTTTCAATGTGAACCGCTGTTTTCCGAACGCCTTTTACATGCATTCACTTGCTACATGTTGCTGATAATTTTAAAGAGTCCCTGCGTGAAGCATTCTTCCTTATAAATACTTTTTTTATTTTTATTTCATAGAGACTTACTTTGCAAAGAAGTTACCGAAAAAGATTACAATTGCAATCCGAAATGCATCACTTGGAAACTGGAATAAAAGTTCATTTTGACCGATGAGAAGCATATGCAAATATCTTGACATTTTCGGGATTGAAATGCTTATCTATCGTCCGAGTTTCCTTGCTGCGCTCGTATGCACAGGCTACGGGATAATACGGAAATTCCACTCATGGGTTTGTGCTGGTCATATTTATTTCATTTTCCAACCTTTGCCAGCGGAGCGTCTCATCTTCCTTCTATTATTATCTTCGAGTCTCGCATCGGCAGAGAATTTATGAATATTCTTTAGTTTGAACTTGAAGTCAGGAGGACTCGTCGTCTTCGCATACATTGTTGGCGAGTTCTTGCTCAATATCGTGGTAGTCGTGCTAGCGTGGCGTGGCATAACGAGAAATGAAAGCAGCGCAGCTTCAAACCCCATTCAGGATAGGCGCATTAAAACGATATGTGCACCACATGTGTTCCGCAAGAATGTCTGCGACTTGAAGAAATGATTTGAATTTCCATATCTAAATTTGATGTGAGTACTCCATGAGGCCAAGGTTGTTGGTACTCCACGCTGATGTTTGCTTCAGATATTCAAATTTATTGCATTACTTTCCCTGCGGGCTGGGATGGAATACGCCAGCCTAGGTTGTCGAATATGTACGAGCAAGTCGCCCCAAATTGGCGAGTCAGTGCCTGAGCTTCATCCAGAGTCTTGTTGCGTTGCAGAGGTCACATTTACTTTGAATATTCCCGCTTGGCGCTATACCCTACATTTTATTTATGAAGGAGTGTGTCACACTTGCAATAAAACAGCCAACCTAGCCGATTGCAGCAGCTTTAAACCCTGAACGCGTAGAGAATATCACGATTGCGTTTTCTTTTAATGCGGGTATTTTCTGCACAGAGCACCGACAGATATTGATTGAGCTCACTGTGTGTTGGAGGAACTTTCGGCGACCATTTGCATCAAGGATTTGTTGAACCAATTTCAAGATGAGATGTATGTAATTCGGTAGAGAATATTTCAGAAACACTAAAAACTCAGCTCGGTTTACTGCATCAGGCGCCGTTTCTAGAAAGTTATTGCTAATCAAGGCCAACTGGAAATAACTTTATTTACCGTCTGCATTCACATCACTTGGTAGAAAAATCAATCGATCCTTGCTAACAGTTGCAATCGTTATTTCCCGACGCTTTGCTCATCAGCATTCAAGTTCCGAAATAGTAACAAACGTTCATAATGCCTGTCCCAATTTTCCAGAATACTTTTTGCGACATCATAAACACTCCTTGCCAATAACACATTCTAAGCCTTTACGTCTGCTTCTGCCATCTGGAGACATGCTCGATTGCAACATGACCGAATGCATTTCAGCTATCCAAGTGTGAGTGTGTTCGAAGCGAGAAATATGCATAATAGGGATCCCATTTGGGAGCAGCGGGTTCAAAAGGTGAATTTGCTACGATCCTCGTGAAATGCTGTTTTAAATTCAATTACCATATTGCATTTTTCTCGTCGGGTAGCGCCAGCGCTGCAGCCGGAAACTCGCCCAAATGCATCCAATCGGGCAACAGTTGGCAGTTGGCGCACTTGGAGCTCAGCAATGGCAAATAGTGCGCTATAAAAATCCTCTCAGCGATTTAAACTAGGCATTCAATTGCAGTGTGCATTATAAAGCCCGCGACCCATTCATTACCTCCTCTAAAACCGATTAAAGTGCAGAAAAACTGCAGCGAAGAATGGCAACCAATTGAATTGCATCATGCCTGCATAAATGTAAGCTCTAAGCAGCATTTACATAATGTTTTCTGAAGGAAGCGAACAAATAAAAAATGTAATCAGCTAACATTGAGTGCAATTGCAATTTGACTTTTATAATGCAAAGTTGTTAGGGAAAAACAGGAAAATCGCGAAAACTAGCGTAGTATTGCCGGTTTGAATGGGCATTCGTTGGGTTTTTTTTCGCGGAACACGATTTGTTAAGGCATTCCCACACTACATGCTAACCAGTGTAGGTTAATTTTTGTCATCAAGACCTACGCACGAGACCTGGCGACTCGAGGAACCAAGAAAATCCCCGCCGTTCTTCAACTCTACACTTTTCAAGGGTTCTGTTTGGATTTCTGAAACGATCAATTTGGATCCCTAGGCGAACGCGGCCGCCAAAGCCGTTCGTGAATGGCAACACAAACTTTTTTGATTTCATTATTGAGTACTAACCTTTCTCAACATATCCAGCTGAAGACAACATTGTCTATGACAGGCATCAACACTGCTGGTGGATATCTGCGGGGGACTCAACGTTACTATTAGCCAAATCATTAATTTAGTGGCATATCACGAACTGAAGACTTCAGGAGAAATACCAAGAAAGTTGTTTTGAGCCCGATTATAAGTAGGAGACCAGACTACACCAACAATGAGGAAATTATTCCACTAGGTTAGTGGAAGAGATTTTCGTATCGAAAATATTGTGTCGCGGAAAAATTTGACCTGGAAAAGATTAAATACAACCGAAATTATTAGATGAACGAAATTTCGAGACCTGGAGCAAATAAATTCGCTGACACCCAGTGGATTACAAATGCACACAATTTTAGTCCTTATTGTTGCATGTTTGATGATAGTTATGCAAAATCGGACCTGAAAGTGAAAGCACCCAGTTTTGCTGATACAATTTTTCGATAGGTTACTATATATTAGACTGTATAACGCAATCCTTTTTTGTCATTTTTACTAAATGTCATTTTTAAGTAAAATGATGGAATGTGCTGGTCATGGTGGAAAAATTTTACTAGGAATATAGGCTTCTCCTTTTCCAAGGGCATTCCATGAATCAATTCAAATCAAATTTCTGCTGAGTGAAGTCTGAAATGTTTTAATAGCGATTTGGTTATTGATATTATTGATACGGATGATTTAATACTTTCATTTCAATTTTAATAAAATTGTACCCATGAATCAGAGCAAGAGCTGTTATATATTGGATACGCGAATCATCTTAGGCTTCTCTTCATCATCAAGGCTCTACAGCATGATTCGAGCCTTAAGTTTCAGGATGTCTCGCCCGTTTCAAAATACGAGAAGCTTTGTACAGTCTTCGTCGGTCAAATCCGCCTTGCGTTGAGTTCTACAATCCCTTCGATCCTTATTTACTATAGTTGCGCTGTAGTCATAGGCTGAGCTTAACATTGTCCCTCTCGTGAGTCGGATAAAAAGTTATTCATCATCTTATACTATACATTTGGATTAACACTATGGGTTACTTCCAATAAATATTTAATGGATGTATACCTGCAACTTTCGACGATTTTCTTGATTCTTGTTCTTTACAGTCGCAGCAGTATACACTTTACTAAAAGACTCCTCTCCATAGCCTATGCCTACTGCCCGGTTTCCATAGCACTTGCGTAGGGAGTCGTCACTTGGTTTATTCTGATCAGTAAAATTCTGCCTGGAAGACTGCCTTCTGAATTCTGAATGAACTGAACTGAATTCTGCCTTATGTTAGTTACTTTTTCAGTCATTCCCCTTAAGGAACTTTCAGGCTCTCGCTATTTTTACTTGCTGATACTGACCTACCTGCAATACTGACCATCAGACTGGGGTCAACTGGGGTGTATTCACCCGGAATAAATTTGGATTGCGGCTTTGAATGTCAAATTAAATAATTCTGATGGCGAGGACCCTATTAGGGAATGAAAAAACAATGATAGATAGCGGAGTTGTTCGTAACGTATCCGGCGGCAGCCGAAAAAAATTACACGAAGCCATTATGCAGAGCAATGAAATTTTTCGAATAACATTTTCTTTCTTGTACAACCATTGAATATTCTCTTTTGCTGTCCCTTTTGGCTTCTCTAGAACTTCAGCCAACATTTGGTGAAAATACGAAGTATTCATTGGTGGGGATACAATCTGAAAGAAAACCTCAAAAGTACTGTGCCCTGGATCCATAATAGCTCAAATACCTAAACTCCTCTCAACTGAAATTTTATTTGCATTTGGTATTTTACACTCAAACCGAAAATAAACATCGCTATATCGTCCCGTAACAAGCAGCAAAACTCTCAAGAGTTTATTCACATACACGGTCTATTTAATGCATCTCATATGTTAATTCCGCTCCATAAATGCATATCTAAAAAGCTAACTAAATCCAGGATACAGATAAGGACGAAATCTCGCGAGAGAAATCTGTTTTCTCTTCCATTGGAACTGATTGCAAAATTCTAGCGCACACGTCCTCGGTTCAAAATGCTGAAAGGTATCCCTGCGATGTGCTCCCGTCAGGCACTCGCTCGCACGTATGTATCAAATGCATCTGAAGAACATAATATAAGCACGTAAGTAATAAATTCGCATTATGGAAATTTGCATGGATCGAACGCTTTAGCGTGCAAAGTGCATCGGCCCAGGCGGGCAAATGGGTGCGTCGATTTCCAGTGGAAATTGCACAATATCGTATTTAGCTCACCATTATCCATTTACCTGAAGAGCTAATCCAAATTTGAAGGTAATTCATACGCTAGCCATCAATACTATGCAGAGCCGTGTACAATCGGTAGGTGGTTCCGTTGCGGCTTAGCGCCTTGCCACATCCTGTGAAATAGAACCTAATTTCATATCCGCGCTTCAATACGGAATCCGCGAGATGCCGGAGGAACGAGCGAATAGAACAGATGGAAGGGTTGCCTTTGCGGTGCAGCCTTCATCCCCATTCATTTTTCATGTAATACAAATACCCTGGAAGATACCGCCGCGAAAGGTTGATGCCGTTCATTAAAAGGTGTTCTGAACATCACAGGATATTTAACGAAATCGAGCCAGACAGCTTATGTTGTACCGGGCCCATTGAAATCGATAACACCTACGATCCATAAGCTTCAATCTAATCTTCCTCGTTGTTCAACTATTTGTTTAACACGGATCATCTTTTGTTCATGGTGGAGTTGCAAGTTTGCTTGTAACTGCAAATACTCGGAAGCAAGTTCTCGTGCTAGCGAGCGCGCAAGGATGTTCTGCAAGTATTTCCTTTGCGTCTAGCGCCAGAAAACTATGGAAGAGATACTTCCACCGTTCGTTTCTTATAAATTTCGAATTTTGAGGAAAACCGACTATTTTATTATTCTTATGTGACTACAGAATAATTGATTGCGCAGGAGACCAACGAAGAGATTTGTTATATTTTCAAATAATGACGGATTGTGAATGAGTTCACCAATAAAGTTTATCATGTCGAACGTACTGTGTATGTAGTGAGACTATAGTACGCTATCGCACTCAAAACTTTGTCCTTTGTTTTCTGCAACTTGAGATGAATACGGCCAGTGCTTGCTGAGATGTATAATAAATATTGTATAATTCTCGGTATTCGGTACGTACTATATTCTAAATTGATTTTGGAATGGCCGTGAGACATGTGGTTAGTTGACCCAGGAAACATTTAGGGCCCAGGTTCTCATCGCAACAGCGGCTCTGGTGTGTCTTTCCCGTAGGCTTCGGGGCTCGTCCCGTCATCTATGGGAATCAGTAGGTCAAGATTTCGAATAATAGTGAATGTTAATAGACTGTACATTCAGTTGCATGGACTTTGACAACCATGAAACACTATAATTTGCCTTTGATTGACTTAGAATGGAACACAATGCTAAGTGACCGTCGTACCGTCGATTCCCCGTTTATTTTATGACAAAACGTAACACATTATTGTCGTCAAATTATTGTATCTAAGTGAATACCTCAGATAAGCATAGGGAACACACTTATCTGAAAACTGCAGGTGAGAACCCTTATGGTTAATTTTCGAAGTCCAGAAAATCTGGTGCTACGAAAGATTCTTGTCTCTCGTTTGGGTTCGGTTCTACTGCACCCTTGTCAACTTTTCCACATAGGCCACTACTTTGGAAAATCTGCCCTCAGTACAGAGTATCATGTGCTCGTCATTGACAACTTCGACGCTTGAACAATTGAATGGGGATTGTCAGGACAAAAAAAACCTGTATCAGATGCTCGAGGCAAACTTTTCCTGTACAGGCAGCGGGAATGAGGCTAATTCTCCACTTTGTGCCAAGGGTCGAAATTGAAGAGCTCCAGAGTTCTACAGTCAGAAAATTTTTTGTCTAGTGCCTTGCCTTCGAGACTTAGGACTTGAGATATATGACACTTTTTCTCATGGCGCCTAAGCGCTCACTCATCCGGAGTCCGGATACTGGGCATGCGTACCACGGCGTAACCATTGACCATCGCTAGCACTTCAAACTTATTCCCAATCCAACTGGATTCGATCGAAAAATGGCATGATTACACCGAAGGAGATCAGGCAGGAAGAGGATGACTTTTAGCTGAAGATGCTTTGAATTTAACAACGAGAATGATTTCTTGTTTGATTCTCTTTGATGATTTCTTGATTTCTCTTGATGACGGCGCGCAATGTACCAGTGTGCTGGTGGTCATTCGGAGTTGTCGAACAGTAGAAAAAGTGGCACAGGTTGCGACTTGGTTCTGGACGAGTCAAGAGTTGGACAAAGACATGACCCAGATTGGCAGCTTATAAGTCAGCTAGGAAATGACCCGTCTCATCAACCTCATTCACACCTGGTGGACAATGTGAGTAGGTATCTGTGTGGCCTGAATTTCAAGCTAGTCAGGCAGAGACTGTGGAAAATAGAGGTCTGGATAATTGCACGTTGGCTCATACTGGCATTGAAAAATACGAAGTGCTCAATCTGACAAAGAATTGAGCACCAGGGAAGTGGATATCTGTGGATATCCCTAATCGGTAAGGGTGATTGCCGACACTTCGATGCAAGGATTCAATGATAAGCAAACGTGGGGGTTTTGTGGACTACTCGAGGAAGCCTGAAGAACTGGAAACGTTCAACGATGAAGATAGCTTACATTCTGCATACTCAGAATTTTCAAAACTCCGAAAAGTCTGTTTTGAAGTTAAAAAGTCTTTTTGAAATCTAAAAAGTCACTTCTAAAACTCCTATATTTGAATTTATTCAAATTACCTTCTTCACAAGGACACCTCCCATATCGTCAGATATTTCTTCAGCCAAATATTTTCAATGCATAGCCTGCAGTCCGTCTCCCATGTAATATGTTTTCACACTAATGAATAAACTTCAATGTCGCAATCGTACCAATATTTGAAGTTTCTTCCTCGAAAATTCACTGAAAGTGTTAATCAAATTAGGCAAAATCAGTCAAAACAACCTGTCAGATTGAGTTGCGAAGCACACGCTTCCGCCTGGGCAGCTTGTAGTTGTGAAATTAAGTGGAAACTAGGCAAGCTCGTTTAAACGAATTAGGGATTTGGGATTAGCCTTTCGTCGCCCTTACGTAACGTGAAGCTGTCTCGAATTACACCCCAAAGAATTATGGTTAGACATGGATTGATCAAATTTTCAAGGTATAGTATGTTAACATGAGTGAAGACGTGCAGCTTAAATATATATTTGGCGCCTAGAACGTACTGCATAGTTCTCACCGGGAATAAATACGATAGCAGGGGAACGTTGCATTCTATAGACACGAGCAGTCTTTTAGAGGGAATTGTTGACTCAGGCATGGAAATCCACGAACTTTTACAATAAAATGTCCTTAGACAGTTTTTCAATCTTCGTTGTCCTGATTAATTATTTTGCCTCAATGTTACAAATTATGTCGGATGCACAAAAATGAGCGAAAGGATTAATAGAAATTCAGAAATTCACAGCTTGTTGTTGCTGAACTGTTGCCACCTTTCGAAGTTGTTCTCAATTTTATTCTCCATCCATTCTACATTAAATATTACACTAGGCAACGCAAATGGACGTCATAAATTTCGATTTAAAACAATCGTCCATAAAGAAACATTAGTGCGACAGCAATAACGTAAAATGGGAAAATATTGTGCCATGGAGCATTCTGAGATTCCTATCTTTCATACCTGTACCTGCCTGCCTTATTAAAGTGGCCATCCTGACAGTGGAGTGGCGCTCAGGGCAGCAAGCAATTGTTATATAGTGGAACGCGACGATTATAGTTTTTGTTCAAGGGTGCATCGAAGAAAAAAGCCAACCGTACCCAGTATTTGCTTAAACTTTAATGCTGCCTGTACAGTTAGGTTCAAAAATTATAAACTTTGAACTTTTAATCCTTGCATTCGAAAATATTGTTAGCCTGGTTGTGTTGAAGGATTTAGAGAGTTAGACCCAAAAATGAAGAAATTTTAATTATATTTTATTTTTTACTTTATGAGCATTCTAAGTGAAAATTTTAAAACCGCGAGAACACTCCTGGACGGCTTTCAGCACACAGAGACAGAGTTAGAGTTGGTGCAATTATATTTGTCTTGGGTTTTTACTCAAGCATGTTGTGTTCGACTATTTTATTCCATGTTGGTTCTACTCTTTTCAAAGAAAATTATGAGAAAATATTTACTAAAACAAATAAAATTCTACGAAGTTTATTTGAATTTGTTTATTTGAATTTCGGGTGTTTGTTCAAAGTGTTCTTGGTAGTTTTTCTACTACGCTGTTACATCAAGACTGCGTTTAAGTTAAACCAAGCCAAGCTAAAACTTGGCTATGATTCAAAAGTTTCAAAACGAAATGACTTTTCTGTTAATAAAAATTAAGCGCTAGGGAATATTTCATATCTTAAAATTGTATCTCTTTTTTTAAGTGTGGGAATGGGAGTCGGAATGGGGAACGGGTAATGGCTAGAGACGGCAATCCAGCTGAATAACTCACAAAACCCATTCCTTGTCAGAGAACCTAGCTTGGAACCAAAATTCTTACTTTGTATAATTTTCATATATTTTATAAGATTGTAATTATAGCTCAAAATATTTTGCAAACACTGGAGTAAATTTTGTTAATACTCATCCGTTTTATGTACCCAACGATGTCTGTATTTTGGACGCCAGTAAAAGCGTGATATGTTAGTTATTTTTGTTTGTTACATTTTCGACTTCATCAGGTCAATAGTCTGCAAATGTTATTATGTTACGTTGTTGTGCAAAAAAATATTGCTAAACATGTAATAGCGTGTATATAAGCGGTATAAGATCAAAACAATAGTTGGGGTAGAGCTGTATACTAGATATCAAAATATTTTTACCCATGGCTAATTCGCTGCAATAGCGGAAAGAAAAATAAACTAGGAATCTCAACAAGAACTAGTGAAGAACTTCCTTGAAACTTTAAATAAAGGTTTACTAGCATTCAAGCACCTGAAAAATAAATATACTTCCTTCCCAGTGCCTACCGTTTCAGTTACTCCAACCAAGGAGTCTTTCAAGGTGCTCCTTTTTTGAAATGCATTGCAAATTTCATTTTCTAACGGTAAAAAAGAAAAAATGAATTGAGACGGGCGTAAAGGTAACTCTTGTCAAAACTGGACACAACTCTGAACTGACCATTCCACTGTTTAGTATTCATTAAGAATGGCGAACACAAGGTTTCGTGTAAGACCTTCCGGAGAACCTTATTTAAACCTTACAACTATAATGTGCAAGAAAGCATTTAAATTTTCTCGCTCTATATTTGAAGGACGGGTGGACGAAGCCCATATAAATAGAAAAACAATCAGTTGCAAGGCTCCACAGGATAACCTGAAACTCACAACTACTTTTTTACTGAACTGTACGAAGAGTGCAACAGGAAGTTCCCATTCGTATTACGTTCCACAATCGATGGTGATACTTTGTACGAACGATGAGCTTGCAAGTGTTGTTATAGCATGCTGAGATTTATGGATGCCAGAGGATACCAAGTTCCCAACCTGCATCCATGAGATCGAAACTAGCTTTAACTTCTAGTGGTCTCAAGTAGTTATTCTTTCAATTTTTCTTGTGCTACAGTTTCGCTGGTACTTTAACTCGCTCAAGGTCCGTATAATCTCGTCGGGCATTCCGTCCGAAAGACGGGCGTCTGAGGACATTATGACTGGCTTCAGATACAGATTTCGATCAGTGAAAATCACGAAAAGTGTAACCAAAGGCTTTTCACGGTTGAATAACGACAAAAAGTATTACTGCTGGTCAATTAAATGATTTTCATCTGACTTTGGCATGTTGTTGAAGTTCCTGTGACCGGCGTAGCCATCAGGCAATTGCGGAGGAGCTGTTAAACGAGGAGTTGCGAACGGGTCTCCGTGCGGTAATGACGCGGTGGCCATATCGAGTTTCAGGTGGAACGGTCGCAGCTTTCCAGGTGACTGTGATGCGAAGTGATCTGTACTGCACACTACGAATCAGATTACATGGGAGCTACCCATTTGCCTGACTTACCTACCTCGACAGCAGATATTCCCGTACTTGTGTGAAATCAAAGAAATTCCAGAAGACAATTTTCGGGGCGTTTCATATTACACCCTGAAAACTTTATGACCGGAAACTTTTCGGTGTGGTCGAATTCACTTGTTGAAGGAGATGTTTTGCCTTTGGCGCCAGTGGTAGTGGTGTCCATTGTGCATTTCGATATTTACAAACATTCGGAGGAAGTTTATGTTTGTACTCGATGCGAACTGGCATGTTCGATTTGTTCCGTTGCAGGATTCTTTCCTTTTTTCGAATGAAAGATGGACTTTGAGCGTAGGCAAAATTTATCGACTCTGTAAATTTGTGTTGAATGTCGTGTCCTACATGACTTCATCAATGCCACACTGTAAAAAGTTAAATGTAGCATTTAATCTTAGGAGAGTTATATGTTTCGGTGTAAAGGTTCGCATGTTATATTTGTCTTCGACCCACAGTTTTTTCAATATGTTGTTCCACTGTACATGGATATGGACAAATTCATGGGTATGTGTTAAATGAAACCACAATCAATCTACTTTTGGCCAAATATCAAAGACCATATCCAAGATTCCTGTGCTTTTCTAACGGACGATGAGGTAATACACGAAGAAAACTAATTTCATCGTAATCAAGTCTCACAAGAAAACAGGAAATTTTGAAGAAGTAAATTGAAGTCGGAATTTCCGACGACAGTAAATAATTGTTAAAACCAAGTTAAAACTAAGAAAACTCATTTAGTTTGAAGCGGTTCCATTTCCCTTCCAGAACCACGGACTCAAAGTAATGTGTCCTTTTCGCAAGCCGCATGTCAAAACCTAGCAGCATAATTAAAGAATCATCTCAGAATGATTGAAGATTGCCGCAATCATTCTGCAAACTTGTTATTTAGCTCGCACCACACACCAAGATAGAGCATGGGAATGGAACGAGGTTGAAGGAAGCTGCCAATTTACCAAAATTGTTCAAAAGAGGTGACTTCTAATTGCATTCGGATTATATCACCACTAAAAGCTCGGCGATGGAGTTTGCAATCAAGGTGGTAGCACCAGAATCGGACGGAGAAGTGTTGTCGATGAGGAAGTTGGGAGCAAGAAACTGCATCTTAAAGTATCAATCGCAACGTCGCGGACTGGTTAACGGTCACAGGAAGCATTATCAAAATCGGTGTCTTATGCATTCTTATTCATCTCGATTTAACTCGGAATCGAAAGATAGATATTGACGTTATGGTAGCCCCCAAAGCAATGCCATCGTCACCCGGACCAATATCGCTCCTGCAATCGAAACCCTGTTGAAACCGCTGTCTTGGTCCCCGCAGCACAGTCCAGTGGTTTTACAATTTAATCTCGAACGTGCTTCAATTTATTCGAATGCAAAAGACTATCGACGGGAAATTGAGTTCTGAGTTAATTTGCAAATGGACATTGTACCATGGCTAGTGCTCTCCGTCGTTATGACAATTGCAATTTGTTGCCTTCCTTGTCCAGGCCGGATGCACTTGAATTGGTCATAGGTAGATTGTAGACTAGGATATACACAGAAGATAGGAATTTAAGAGTGCATAGGATATTTCTGAAAGAGTTCAAAAGATTAACAGCTCTTAGCTGAGTTTTGCGAAAGGAAACATTTGCATGTTGCAAATGCTAGTATTAAGATATTCACTCTGCAATGGTTTGTGTGGAAATATTTTCAAATAAAAGCATAGCTTGTCATATAAATATTAATTATCCTAGCTGTTTGCTTAATCTTTTGAATATTCGATAAATTAAGAAAAAGATTCTGCAATCTTTGATTCAGGCCGGTCTCTTGGCAATTTACACGTTTACTCATTGATCGACATTATCGTCAGCAAAAATGGTCTAAATCATTTATACGGATTGCAGAAAAGAATTTAGGAAACTGGCCGATATGATCAGGAGATACATCATCATTCACGATCCCCGAACTAACTAGGCAGGAGACTGTTACATTCCTATTGTTTCTCGTCCTTCGAGACAGTCAGCGCCCTTGGCTCAGAGACAATGCGGTATGCAGACGAAATGTGAGGAGTGATTCGTATCATATGTATCAATCACTTCTGGTATTATTCTGTACTAAGATCTTGGTTCAAAGCTCGGCGCAGTATAGTAGTACCAACTGAATTGTGCTCTTCTGTGGACGTCTCTTACTCGCGACAGCCCCCAACGCCGACTGCTAGCCGACTAACTGTTACAGTGTAGCCGTTCGACCGCTTTTTCAGTTCTATAAATTAGCCAATCGTGGACTGCTTAGCTCACAGTGGATTATGATGAAAGGTTAGATCCCTTAAGGCTTGGGTGACCCTGACGAGTCTATCTGATGAGCTTTTCGTAGAATTTTAAGAGGCGTTCCGCATACATAGGGCTGATAAAGAGATGGTAGTTCCACACGTCCTTTCTCATTCCTGATTAGTGTAAGTGTCGCATCCTTGCTGTATATTCCTGCGGACAGGCGTTGAATGTGCGAAGCAGAAAATGGTTGAACAAATCGTAGCACTTCCACGAGGATGACGTATTGTCCTGTAACCTTTCGTTCTTCGATTGAACTCGTTGGTTTGCCCAACAGAGTCTCATTGAAAATTGTGCAGTCACCCGGCATGAAACATCATAAAGAACAGGATGCACAGCAAAGGGTGATCGAACAACCTCGTCAAGTTTCTGCGGTCGTCCAAGAAACTCTGAGCATTTCCAAAAAATGGTTCGCAAATCCCTGTGGTCCTCTATTTACGTCATCAATAAGGTTTCTTAAATTTCTATCTTAAGAACTGAAAAAACCGGAATTTGCTAACAAGCACTTGCATTCACAGTGAAAATCAAATCATCACGTACTTGCTCCCTTTTTCGCGTTTGTGACCAGGGTGCATTGCAAGTATATCAGATCGAAGTGAAAACCTAATGTATGCAACAATTGTCTATAAACGCAATCCAAGAGCCAACATTTCGCCAACAGTTCGAATAAATATCACATTCCCCGTCGCTTACTCGATGCATGTTTGTTTGCCGTCGATATCAAATGCATATCAAATTAACACTGTTGCTGCATTCTTGCATTCGCCTCCTTTGAATAAAAGGCTTTGCGTGACAGCCTGGCCAAGTACGAAAAAGGTTTGCACAACTACCGCTGCGAGCCCTTCCCAAATACAATATTTTATTGTGAAGCAAAAGTCGCACAGCAGTAACTCGGCAAAAAAGTTTCGGGAAAATATTTATTAATTACGATCTCCTGATGTTTGGATCAATAAATACCAGCAATATACGATCGACTTGGTGACCGTTCATCACACTTTTTCTGGAATAATTGTCAACATGTGGTGCGACTGCTGGCCACGGAGACAAGGAAACCTCCTCGTTCGCCCAACTTGCATGTAATATGTCTTGCGTCCATCCGTCCATCCGACGATCGAGCCGATTCGTCCCTGTATTGTGCGCCTGCATGTTTGCTTCTGCGATCCTCCAAGTTGGACATGGTCACTGAAAAGCATAAACAATCTGAAATGCGAAAATATTCTCCTGCAATGCCGAGGTAAAATGGCAATTAATGACATGTTCGTCCGGAATAAATTTATCAAAACTTGAAATGATCATCCATTGGTCCGTCGATAGTGAACTAGTCCTTTGTTGGGTGAGTCTCCCAGCCGGGTTGGCAGTCGATGTCCACTTGCAGTTATTTTTGAAATCTACTCAATATATTTAGTCTAATCTATCCTAATCGAATGTATCTCATCCATTCAATCTTATTCTGCTTGGAGAATAAAATTGATAGTACTCTGAATTTGAGGGTTTTGTCCTCACTGCGAAGGACAATGTGAAGAGAATCCCCTGTACGAGTTCTTTCCGACAATGGTTTCGTTTACGACGCACTAATCGTAACACGCGACAACACCGTTTCAGCGCTGCACTGACTGAAGAGATTTGATGCGACTCCTGACTCTGGCAGCGTTGCAAGGCCTTTAAAGTGTTTTATCACTGTGATGATCAGTTGAAATTATGTCAAACAAGGACAAGTGGCTGTCCGTTTGTTCGCATCAAAAAATGAGGTGGACTGGCATATGAAGGAGCTCAGTCGGACGATGAGTTGAGTTACTGCCATCCCATCCGTCCACTCATTGGCGATCATCGGCAAAACCTTCAGGTTGTCCTGGCACCATTGATGGTCTACGCTGAGCGCCAACAAATCTGCGATGCATTTGTTCTGCAGGAGTTTTTGCCTAAATGGCATACAAATCTTCGGGGTTTGTTAACGACTCGCAAAGTTTATTGGATTCGTGCTACAAACAAGGCTCGATCGGCAACGAAACGACCATGTTAACAACCTGTTCATAAATACTCTCTGTCCTGTCCTGTACTGTGCTGAATTTTAATATCCGCCCTTTATTCGGGACTATTTTGATTTGTTTGAATACCTGGAAAATTAAAATTTACCTTTGTCCAATTTCTCTCGGCACTTTTTGCAATGTACGAGCGCTCGTTTCGTTCAATTTTGGTCCGTGGATAATGAAATGTAATTTTAAATCAAATTAATTTGTGGGCACGATTCTTGGTGGGAAATATGAAATTACTCAAATGCTTCGGGATTCATGCGAGCGGATGTCAAGCGTCGAAGGAAATAAGATGAATTTGAATTTATTGCAAATGCACATAATGCCAGAAAAAATGATGAAGTTAATTTATTTCCTCAGTGACTTTATCTGTTGTGGTTGCTCTTGCAGATGGACGGTATCCCAGTCCGAAATGCAAATGTCGGTAGTGTTTGAATAAAGATGTAGCTGAAAGGAAGTCAAATAATTTGATATTCATAATCATACAATATGGGAGAACACCTCTAGTTCTGCCCCTAAACATATACAAATACTTCTGCAATTTTTCGGCCTTAAGGCAATCAAAGTTCACACCTATATATGGGTCCAACAGCGTGAGAATGAGGATTGTCTCACATTGCATAGAACGCGTCATCAGCAAGCACAATTATAACGACATTAATTCAACTACAGACGAAAGCCAGATTCGTTTGGAAATATCTCTGATAAATTCCCAGGTAAGTCCTATGGCAAACGATCAATAAAGTATCTTTGCAATGTCCGTGACCAACTTATTCGGAGAAAAGGACCTCACACACAATGCCTTGCATGTTATTCGACCGCTCAGTAAAATAAACTCCATTAAGTTGTCGCTAAACATTGCGGCGACATGGACGTGTTAATGGTGCAAACATCTCCGGCAATAAAAGCGATCTGCACGAAAATTGTCAAGCATTTGTCCACCCCAGTCCATTTCGTCATTTCGCATTGTACCTATCCAAAAGCCAATGGTATTAGTCTAGTGGGTAATGCAACTTGGCTGGAACAAAAGAAAGTTATTGCGACAATATACGAGGCCACTCGAGACCAACTCCCGCACAAAGAAATTGTTCGCGCTCAAGCTCTTGAAAATTGGAATGTATGCAGTAGTGGCTGTGACAAGAAAAGCGTAATCTAAGCGCATACCTGACCTTACTACATGTTTGCTCTACATTTCCTTTGTTATTATTGCTGGCATGTCGCAGTTCTTTCCATTTCATAAGCAGTTGAGCACTTCAAAAACGCTGTTCAATTGAAAGCTACGTACTTCAGCTGTCAGTAGTTCAATTGCGTTACAGTTGACAAACACTCCAGGAATCAGCCGGCATACGTGTACCAGGCAGCAATCAAATTCGAACTCATTTCGGGGGAGTAGCAATTATTGCTGGAGAAAAAGCTGAGGACGTGCCCACAGCGTGTTCCATGAAAAGAGATTGATTAACGAGCAATGGGCTTTGGTGGCCTTGGCTTGAGCATATCTTTGCCTATCCGAAGCGCAACACATCGAACAAAGATGGAAATTTCATGGATTCGATTTGACCATTCGAATTTCAAAAGAACTCATCACCGCTCTTGTTGCTGCCCGCAAAAACGCCAATCAACAGACTCATGTTCAGTTGATGACATGGAAATGATACATCGATGGTCCTTCTGCACTTGAACCATGCACACCATGTCCGCCAACTGCCAACTACGTCATATATGAACTAATCGCGGAATGTGGGAATGGATTACATACCAGCGAAGGCACACCCAAGACCACTGGGCAAAAAGCACTTCCTTTCACTTTTTTAGCGCCGACTTGCTTTGCGTTTCATCCACGGAAAAGCTGTCGTTCGCCCCAATCCCTAACGCTCTCAACGTGACCAGGCGTATTTGGAAACATTGCCAAATTGTTTGGAGCTCATTAGAGGGCTGCGAGCTCATTAAGTCAATCAGCGCAGCGTACGCAACTCCCGCGCGTCGTTATCGGATGCGAGGTCGGCGCAGATACTGGTACAGGTGTGGTGGCCACTTGAGAACTCTAGACTAGGTTAGTACCCACTTGAATGACATTTTTCCAAAGTCACTGCAATCAGAGCATCAAGTGCTTGCAAGGATGAGTGGGCAGGATGCTGAAAAACTCTGACACTTGCAACTTTTTCAAAACATTGGTTTATAATTTTGCGCTTGAAAAATGAATTTGGATTTCGCTTGTAATCCAGGGGACTGCGGGGCCAACTGGTGAATGTTCCACCGATCACAATTCGAGCATCTTAAAAACATTACCGAGCATTATGCATGTGTAAATACGCCGGATCCTCGAACTAGATTATTGGAAAGGCGAGCAGAGGAGACTTGAAGTGTTTGCGAACGTGTTGTAGCAGTGATGATGCTTTTAAGTGCAAGTGCGGTTGGATTTGCACAAGGAACGCCCAGTAATGTCACCAGCGGCAAAAAAAAGAGTGGTGGGTTTGCGCACCTCTTGGAGAACATCAAAGTGCGAATTTTGGAATTCCGAATTCGTAGAAGAGTTTTTCAGTTTTTTCACGCAAGTAGTTCTTCGTTTCAACACTTCAAGTTGTTACGCAAGGACATTTGTATGTTGCCGCAAATTGAAACGTGAAGTAGCGCTAACGCTGCTGTTTGAAAGATATTTTTCCACTCGCAGACCGTGTTGTAAGTCCTTAGTTTTGTAAGCCCTTATCTTTCGCTTTCCCTAAAACAATCATATGCCGTAATATCCACTCAGCAGCCCCCGGTATGTCCCCGTACTTGGTTATTGATGTTGGCGTAATTGCTCCGAGATTCTCGATTTTAATCTTGCCCGTGTATATCATGGCATTGTCTGGTTGAAATAGTGTTCTGTTGTTGTACCCGCGAAAAAACTGCAATTGTGGCAACGAAAACTCGTCAATCATTCCTCAATACACTTCAGCATTGACAGTTTCCGGCTGGTTAAAAATTAAATGGCGCAACGATTCCTGGAGCGCAAATTGTGTTCGACACATTCATTTTGCACAACGTAAATATTTTTGATGTTAGCTTGCAGGTATGAAAGACTCACAAATTATTTTGCCCTGGTGTTCGGAAACATATCAGCATTGTTCTTCCATACGCTCCTCATAAAGAACGCTCGACTTTGTGTTAAAATCGCGATTTGCAACTTATAAAGTTGAAATTTAATTTTTTGTAGAAAATAAGGTGCATTATTGATTTGTTTATGCCAGCAGAAGCCGCAAACCGTATTGAATATTATTGAATTATTTATTGCGTTGAATTTTTTGTTGCACCAGCACCAAGTGCTCCGGCGTAGTTGCCGAAGTTGATAGTCCTGAGTGCATTTGATTAACCACCGCCTCTAATTGTCTAAGCCTTGACAGGCAAAAGCATATTGTGACAACTATTCATGTTCTAACACTGCGAATAAGGCCCCAATCAAACGCGATTCGACGAACGTACTAGTTCGTAGACGGAGTCGTATTCGCATGGAAAACTGATATTAGACAGGACATAAAGTATAAGGTACAGTGAGAGCCTCAAAATCCACTTTCGATCATGGCTCGCATATAATCTTCAGCACTTCTATTGCCATTCATGCAGTTTAGAATGTTTATGAATGAACATGTGAAAGACTGTTTCAGGCGATTGAGTGAATAGAATGGGATCTTAATTTATTCTTACCAGAAGATTTACAAATTTCTGGTTATTGATTTCTTTGCTGTCAAAGTGACACTGCTTGCCGTTTCTGCTCTTAACAAGTTACTAGAGTGCCTTCTATCCGTCTGTCCAATCATAGACATGTAAATATTCCATAATCTGCTCAAAATTCAAGAGTTTTCAGTTGAATTTCTGGCAGATAACAGAAATAAAAACAACCAAAACTTTTGAAAAATCAATTCGAGCGAAAATTCAAAACAAGTTCGAGCGCTTATGTTTCCCGCGGAAGTAACGATTCTTTGACATGTTGTCGCTGGTCTGGTTTTAAACAAAATCGTAGGCATATCAGCTAAGGAAACAACTCTTTTCGGCTTTTCACGTTCATTGTCACCTACTAGTTTTACCGACAAAAGCTGTGTGCATTGGCACTGTCAATCACTTTGTAGCAATTACATTTAAGCGTTGTAAAAACCTTAAGACAAAACAACAATACTAATCAAATTTAATTAAATGCGCCCAGTTAATTACTTAGCAAAGCTTACAGCCAACACCCAGCTGGAACCATTAATTTTTCACTCTCGTTTGCATCGACATGAGGTGTCAGAGCGGCTGACGCAATGTTATTGTCTTCCTCACCCGCTGGAGGCCAAAATGTCCTTGCGGATAAGATCGGCAGCTGGTGAAATTGAAGTAGTTTGATTAACTCCAATCAGCAGCTCTGTTCGGAACTATTAATTACCGAAATACATTCCGAAAGCGATTTGGTTTCTCATTATCGCTGCGCGAATAATTAAAGCCCCTAAGGGCCTTCGGCGTGATCTTGAACATGTCAATAGTCCACAATTCAGTGATTAAACGAGCAAAAATGTTGAAACACATTTCCATGCCACAATACGAGCCGTATCAAACCCAAATTTGGAAAGAATCCGAAAAACAAGCTGCTTGACACATATGGAAAAAATTATTTCATCTGGGTCAAAAGTGCGGTGTGGAGAGCATTAGGCGCTGCATTGAAAAAGTCCACAATTAATCGCTATCTAATTGTATCTGACCACACAGGAAAAAGATAGCCAAGCCGCAACTTGGCCTACACTCAGTCCCATGAATGTTAGTCCGTGGAGCGAAAAGTGCTGGTGCTAGAGCGGAATGATGGATAGGCTCGAAGCATCTGAAATAAATGACTTATTTGTTCGATATTGGAAAAAGACCGTGGGGCTCCGTGTAACCAGGTCTGAAACAAATGTGTGTTTTCGATAAAAATGCTCTTTGGACAACGCCCATTCCTAGTTCCTCATCATTAGGAGTTTGTATCTTTTGGCAAGATCCCATTTACCTCCATTCAGGCCGATTTGATTGATTCATATCGATAGCAACATTGGTTTCGATTCGTGAGGCCGACAGTTAGCATTAACCTTTCAGCCATCAACTATCACTTCTGGATCCAAAGACTCGAAGTTTAGTCTTTTTCCGCGAGTGCCAACTTCGTTGCTGTATCTTTTCATAGGCAAAGCTCAAATGAAGTGTTAACACAGTCGCAAACTAATAACTTGTGCGACCTTATGTAGCGCCAGCTAATGCAGATATATCTATGAACTGCGATCGGCGTTGGATCAGGGCTTTCATGCGGAAAACCGCACTTCATCAAGGAGCTCGTGTACCTCATTAGATACAAATTAATCAAAATTCGATCGTATGTGTCCAAAGGCGAAGTACAGGCAACAAACATGTCCGCTGACCGTTGTCGGCTGTCGCGCAAGTTGTCTGGCACCCCAACAACTTCTTGATTTAATTGAAAGATACCGAACCTATGACGGCGCAATGTTTGCTCCTTGGATCGCTAATTAAGATATTGGTCGCGACGGTTAGGCAACGCATAGTTCGGTAGCAGTTCAGGTGTGCTGAATGAGGTTCGAATAAAGAGCAACTCGCGCTATTCGGAAAAGTGTTGAGGCCAAAAACTGGCCCACCCAACATTTCAAATCAGTAATGATAAGTCTGACCACGTCAAGGACTGACACCCGGAAAATAATTAAAGTTTTCATGTTACAGCGCACTGATATGGCTTTCCTTGGCTTTTAGTCATTTCACAACACAACTGTAAGGTGTAACCGTATAAACCTCATAAAAGTTCCAAAAGGGATATTCGAATATGCTTGAAAAGTTTTTAATAAAGTAATTTGCAAACAAAAAACCGATGTAAAATCTTTGACGAGTTTGGATTAAATGTGAATTAAAATGATAAAATAATTAAAATTGAAGTTCGGCAAGGATATTAATGCACAAATGTGAAAGGGGGCAAATAAATTAAAGGGTTATTGTCATAGTGAGTACCAGTACCTTTTTACTATAAGTTTAATAAAAAAATCATCAAACTTAATAATTTTTAGAAGCTTATCTTGATATTGCATAAAAAGGGTTGCATAGCACGTGGGGAATGGAATCAGGAACCAGCTTTACCTTGCCTTATTCCCCAGACCATTGCTATACGTGTATCAACGTCGGATTGTAGAATAGTTCATTACATGATTTATAATTATTTTTTTTTTCCTTCCGTTTTCGGCAGAGCCGAAAAACCAAAAATTGGCCCTGGCTCTCTAGGCACTGGCCAGCGTATTCGCTTATTTATTGTGATATTTTACCCGTTGGAACACGGGGGGTAGGAAATTAGGTAAAAGTGGGAGTGGTTAATTAGGAGTTTCCTAGGTTTATACGGACTTTGTATTTAAAGGATGATATTTGTGGAATCAAGGAAGCTGCATAGTTGTTCTAGCAAAAACTCATCGTTTTTGCATAATAAATTTTCTATGTTATTATATTTAGTAAAGAAATTGAAATTGGCTCTGAAAGCTTCATATCTGGTGCATCTGAAAGTTTTGTGGCTCGGTGTATCTGTCTCATTGCAATGATGGCATTCCTCCGAGGGCGCTTTTTTAATCTTAAATAGTCTTTCCCTGTTGTATGTTCGGTTTACCATAGATCTATTTATTGATTTTATAACAATGGGGTTTATATTTTTGCTGTGGAACCAGGGTTTGGTGAGGTGTCTTAGATGCGGGGCTTTGCTCCATGGGCTAGGTTTGAAATTTTTTAGTAGCTTGTCTGTATTATCTAACCACTTGTCATATATTATTTCATGTATTTCATTAAGGACATCATCCAGGTCCTTGTAGGTGTGTAGGGGATTTGTTTTTAGTATGCCTTCTTTGGCTAGTGAGTCAGTTTTTTGGAGTAGCTCTATGTCCTTGTGCCCTGGAGCCCTGATTTATAATTAAATAACGTAAAATAATGACATTTGCTAGGATAATCTGGTTCTAAGAAATTGACTACATGGCCTACTATAACAATTTCCTCTACTTGGAACGCGAGAGAGATCTTGGAATCCGCACAATTCTGTACTTGGTTATTCTGTATGTATCATCATCATTTATCAGTAGTTGGATATCATTTTATCAGTCGTTCCATTCAAAATTCAGCATCAGACAAACTCTCATGTGTTAGACAGTCCCTCATATGCTTCACTATTTCTTTGCCTATTTCTGAGGTTTAAAAGGGGTAAAGTTTGTAATGTTGGTTTTCACAAGCGTTAAATATCCATAACTCAAATGGAAGTTCAAAGAGAAAAGGTCGCAGAGAGGCGAACACACATTAAATCCGCGCGGTATGCTCAACACATTTCCTTTGATTTATCCAAATCCAATCTTTTAATTAAGTAGAGTACCCTTAACATTGTTCACAACGTCAAAACAATTAACGGAATTGGATTGTATCATCAAAATGTAAGCTTTAATAATATTTCCAATTAAGCAGAATATTTTCCTAGTAACAAAAGCGCTTAAATTGGCTTACGTTCGTGACCTACTTCCGAACTCTTTAGCCCATTAAAGAAAATTGAATAGTATCCAACTTGCAGCGTTTCCTCCCGTTCCATGAATAAACTTTAATGAGAGCAATACGACCTTGTTACACGCGGCAACAGTAGTGATGTGATGTGAAGGAGTATGAAGGATACAACTTGTCTTTACCACGCATTGTTCACAGGAGAAAGTTATTAACTCCGGAAATGTGCTCAGTATACGTTCCCACGGCGGTGAGTTAGATTTGATCATTATGTTCAAAAAACAATGCGTAACAGCGTTGTTTGAGTAGCGGGAGAATAAAGGAGCAGTACAACATGAGTGGGTTTTCGCTGGGATATTATCCTTATAAATTTCGGTTAGTTCAAAATAAAGTGCTGGCTATTAGCTGAAATGTATTTTGAACGTAGACAGCGCAGGCCATGTCCTACCTATTCTTTGCCTGCTCGGAGAAGCTCCTGGAAAGAATAATTTATGTACCCTTCAGGACACAATGATGGCTCATCGATGAACTTTTGTGGAAAACATGCAAACAACATTTATGAAACTGTTTCCAACCATACAGCACTTTGAATACAACTACGTAAAAAATGAGTAACATGGCCCAGTATTTAAATCGCACAGCTGCACATTTCCTGAAAGGAAAATGCATTGTGGTCGCCAAACTAAATCCTTCCTCGCCACTTAAGCGACGTCGTTGTTATTCTGTATGAGCACTTACTCGCTGGTATTTTTGCAAAAGAAAATTTCCAGCTTCAAAAAGCATTGCCTACATTCAGCGGTAAGGATACGCCAAGCCGAACCGAGCCGAGCTGAGCCGTGGAGGAAACGTTTTCCATAGCAGAATATCTTGAGTATGATTAGAAGGACCCTTGACAGCAATGTGTACGGAGTGCAAATCTTCAGGGTTGCAATGATCAAAAGCCGCCTTGTCGAGCGCAATTTGATGGGGGAGTCGCAAGAGTTTGAGTTCGTACATGTGTGCTGCAACCATTGAAAGAATTAACCACTTCTCGCCAGTTGTGAGCTGATTTATTACTTTACTAATAATACAGCAAAAATTCAAGCTCATGATTTTTTTGATGAAAGGAGCATATATACGTCGATTGCGGGCGATATTGATTGACGTTTTTTTTATGAAGGAAGCATGAATTATTTGATTATGAGACTCAGTTTGGTGACATGAACCATAATAGGAATAAACTTTTGTACTTAGAAGTGAACTGGGGTGGAATTTACGATTGAATTGAGATACATTACTGATAACGTTACTAACACACTGATAAAATACTAATAACCAGAACACCTACCGAATCCAAATGGTGATTTGATTATTATGCTGACACTAATTATCACTTTTGCTTGAACCCTATTAATGAGAACGTACCTCCAGAACTGTCAGGACATGTCGAGTGGTCTTCGAAATTGAATAGGAGCTTAATTAACTTAATTGAAATTAATTTTAATTCATTTAACTTTA
Organism: Stratiomys singularior; assembly: GCA_954870665.1. Lineage (NCBI taxonomy): Eukaryota > Metazoa > Arthropoda > Insecta > Diptera > Stratiomyidae > Stratiomys > Stratiomys singularior. The sequence goes on along the minus strand of OX940881.1, from coordinate 632,260 downwards.
AATATACGTTGGTCTTGCTCAATTCAAAGTAAGACATTTTACCGAACCATTTTATGAACCAATGTTTGGAATTTATAATTTGCGCTTGTTCGCCTATGCATTCACCATTCGCGGCATGAATCGGATCAGACGACACTCACCGCTAGTGGTAGACAATATCACCGAGCGTCCTAGCACCGTCAATGTTGGAAGATGCAGAATATTTGACGGTGATTCAAGAATGTGTTGTGTACAATTTATCAGCTTATGAGAGGAAGAGGACTTTCCACCATTACCTGAGCTCATTTGTCCTTCATTCAGTCCAAATAGCTAATTCGTCATAATCCTAATAAAGAGATCTCATCACACGCGATTGAGCTATCCGAGGGAATAAAATTATCTGATGCGATGTAAAGTGAACTCCCAACATTGGAATGGAGTGGATCGGAACAAAATTCTGGTTGTCGACTACACCCCTGCAGAACGCATGAAGTGACAAGGGTAATGGGTTCAAAACCCAATTTTTGTCTTGGTTCACACCATCTGTAGAAAAAAAAGTTTGACTTCAGGTTTCCAGTTAAAAATTTGTCAAGTTTTGACACCAAGCACCTTTCAGGACCAACCATCATCATCGTCCTGGCGATCACAATATTGACGAGACACGAAAGTGGAACTGTCGAGACTGCTAAAAATAACCTATCCGTCCGGTGTAGCTAATTTCGAAACCCAGTTGCACACGCAAGAAAATGATATTCTGTACATACAAGTCCATAAAAGGAACGGCGCTTTGCTATGGTTGCAAACCCTTTAAACCCTTAAAGAAGTATCCGATCGTATAGTTGGTGCCTTCGAAAGGCAAATCCTGAGAAGAATTATCACAGCGAAACGATGTTGATACCAAAAGCAAATCAATGCACCAATGGTTTGTATGCAATTTTTGACGAGCTAGAAGTCTTTAACGAAACTGAAGCAACTCCAGTGAGCCGGGTACTTGTCGCGAACGGGCGACTGCCGGATACGAAAATAGGTACTTGGTGATAGGGTCGAAAGACAAGGCCGCTAGGCGAACCTCACATGCGTATACAATGTGCTTGCTCGTACTACAAAAATGGACAGACCCGATTGAAGGACCCAGAAAGATTGTTGCGAGGCATCCTGAAGCTCAAGGGGAAGCTGGAGAGCCTTGACGACGAAGATGTTTACTTTGCCCCAATCCTTCATCTTGGAATGAAGATGGCCTACCAACATGGGTCAAGAAGTTTTCGGCTTAAAGATTCAGTGCGATAAATCAATCACGAGCGCAACAGCTATCTCGAAAGTGAATCAGATTCCATAAAATCATATTTCCCAACAGATTTAAGCGAATATGCTATGGATTCGCTTGGATCACATTGAATTTCAATCGATGGAATCAGAAGGCGGTTTGTAATGAGAACTAGACTTTAAGGCAATCCTTACATTCAATGGTGTAGTGGCCAGGATTACGTAATACGGAGAGTGCTTTTACTCAGATTAAATCGAATGCTATCTGGGGTTTGTAACAGAAAACAATCTGACTAACGCGTTCCAATTAACCATTGGTACTTTCAAGAAATCATTAAGCTGAATAAGCCAGATGGTTGCACTTGCTCCGAATAGTAGATTGCATTGCTCTCGAATTGCCACGAAGCAATCCCAATCCACCGGCTTGAAATCAGCCCAATGGAGATATCGGCCGCCACTTACCAAAACCACTTTGAGTTCTATTAAAGCACATCGGCCACTCGATTTTTCCTATTACGAAATCCCGGAAAATTAGTCGACTAAATTAGTAATACTAATAGAATATATAGTCGAGCTGAAAACACCGTCACGAAAACGGTCAATTATAAGAGAGATACAGTCTAGCGTGAAGTACGTGCTGTAATATGAAAAATGCAATAACCGTGTTCATACAATTTTCCTTAAGTATTTTTCTTTCACGAAGCGGGCACTTATCGATGGCTGGTGCAATTACTGGCAAACTTTAACAATTTCGTGATATGCCATTAGCGCCATATTTTATTTTAAAGGGAAAATTACCTATCAAAGTGTTTGCGGCGTTTCCTTCAATCATGTCAATACATTCGGCGATCATGTTGTCGATAAATTGCCGATTCGCCAGAGAATCTCGACTTATAGCGAGTTTACGAAGAAAATCATTCGGTCGGAGTTTGCCGGCATACATGCAACTGCTTTTTCGTGGAAGATGTCGCATTTCCCGGAAAAATGTCATGAATTTTGAGTTATTACTAAGAAGCGCCGTCGCAACTATGGACCAAGGATGCGTTGAGTATCGAAAGTGCTCTCGCAAAAAACGCTGAAGCACTCGTACCAGTGTTCTCTAGCCTTATAAGTTTTGCTCAAATGATTTTCCTACAAACCAGACTGCATTATTTGTACTCACATCTCTGAATGTCTTTGAGACAGCTACGAAGTGTTCTTAAGCAAAGGTAGACGAATGTGTAGTACCGGCGTTATCTGATACACTCATAAATAAACTACGAGTTGCATTTACATAAAACACAGAATTCGTGAGCGATTCTGTTCACACAGTCAGTCCTCGGATATGCAACGGGGCGAGGCCGAAAGGATTTCATTGCAAGCCTCGCAACTTATGACCTTCCATTCACAAAGGACAGTTAGCGAAGGCAACTGGAATCCAAGTCAAGAATTTATTGGTCCTGATGCAAAACCATTTGCTAATAGTCTGTCGGTGATAAATTCTCGATTTGCCGATTATTTATGATGTTCTGATCCGTGCTCATATCGAGGACTCGGGGAAATTATTGCTCCATTAGTGCTCAAGAGTTAAATTTTCGGTAGTGACTGGCCACAGGAAGCGTATGCCGACTCTGAGGATCGGTTGCTGAAGTCAGTGCATTCTGAACGTAGCGATTGCAGGGAGAATGCAATTCGCCCAGCTCCGCTTTTGATGCAGCGTCCAGGTTGCTTGGAGGTTCCGATAAAGATTCCATGGATATTTGTATCAACGAAGCAATTTTAACACTTACAGTCCTTAAGGCTTGCACAGCAAACAGCTCTTGCGATATACTCGTTTGATCTGATCCACTTACAGCACCCCTCGCGTGCATGTCAGTACTTTCCCGCGGCCTCAGGGCTGCTTTGCGGCATCGTTTATTATTGTTAGTGAATTTGTGGCCATGCATTAACTGCCCTTATGAATCGCTCAAAGTTATCAGAAATGAAATGATGAACGCGCTCTTTTTGCCAACATTCGCTGAAAGGAAATGCTTCAACTTCACCACCAACTTGAGCTACTCGCGAAAAGCAGAAGGTTTTCAATTAAAATGAAATCAGGAGTTTTTGCAAGGAGTAGCAACGGTGGTAGACGGATGAAATAATTGTTTTTTGATAAATCGACAGATGCAATCAATTTTGGACTAAATGAATTGCAATATGCATTGTCCTGACTTCTCGGTGAAATAATTGTTCGTAACCTGGAGTAAATTGTGCTTCGTCAGCAGGTATAATTCTCAGATTTAATTCAGAGCCACAGTGAAGTCCTTTTTTTTAACCAAAATACATGTGTTCGCCCCAAACAGAACAGCATATATCAGATACCATTAAAGATATCCTTACGTAGTGAAGAAATGCAAGTACACATTTGTATGCAGCCGTGGCAATGTATGTGAAGAGCGTTATCCATCAACTGATCTCTGCGCTTCCTGAATTAATTTTGTGAAAAATTAAGTACAATTTGTGGAAAGGAAACATTTATTCAGAGGAAAAATTAAAATAAAGGCTCTTACAACTGATTCAATACATTGAGCACATCGAACAGAAATGGAAATACGTATTCTAATGATGAACTACCGACCTTATGCTGTTCGAGTTACTTTCACTCTCATATTAATCAAGTTTCCTGTTTTACACGCATTCCGGCTGACAGCCTCTATCTTGAGAATGAAGCTCGATCTGCACTCGATTCTTGTCTGAAATCCTTTTACTTAATTGATACACGTCAAGAAAAGCTTCTCCATGTCCATGTCCATGTTTTACACGAGTTTTTAAAAATAAAAAATATAAAGCTTTTGTTGATAAAAATAATCAGAATTTGTTTTTATTTTGAGTGGACGGTGAAGGCTATTTACACCCTACGCGTCGGATTCCCAGTACCAAACGGAAAATCGATTAAACACTTCCTTTGTCACATTACTTCCTACTAGCCCTCGATTCGGGAGCTCCTTTTTCAGCAGGGGCAGATGGACGGAAGAAGGATTCCTATCAGAGAGAGAATCTTCCTTCTGCATCGTTAAACGATCGGTAATGCCCTTTTTTAGATGCGCTTTTGACACACAGTTCAATTGTCTTTCGATGTCGACATCTTTCCCATTATATTTTCTGGAGAGAGCATGCCTTTTATCTCGAATCTCATCGGTGGTTCCCTGGCAAAAGGGTAATGGAAGGCGATAGTAATCGCCAATGTTGGCTGAAGAAAAGGGTACCAACCTGAGTATGTTTGAGTTCGATATTTAGAAGTGTTGCTTGGAAGCGCCAAGTCAATCCTTTGAGAACACACTCGTAAGTCAGGACTCGTGGTGAGTTTAGGATTTTTTCCGGAATACAAGATTCAGTTGGATCTCGAAATTATTCTATGGAGCTGAAATCAAGGCTGATATCTTGCAGGGTGATGCCAATGTAGGACAGTATTTCTCTAGATACAGTTCTGTGTATGGTTGCTATTTGAATAAATTTTGTGAGACATCAACTTAAAGTATGATTGCTAGTTAGTAATAGATGAGGTCAGCAGATTGCTAAGGTTTACCTGCCGAACCGGGCACTGTGCATCTGAACTTGTTGGCTGAACTTGTTCTAAACTCTACAATGATTTATATAATTGGATTTGCAAAACAATTTTCCAACAGACTGGACCTTTTCCACTTGATTCACATTGAATTTTCGCATATGGACTGAATTGTCTGGTGATTTCCGAGGTATTTCAAGATAACTCAATAGCCATCATGCATCACAAAGTAAATCTTGTCTTTTAGCCCCATGGCGGTTAGTGAAAACGGTGCAAGAGCGCGTTTTGACTCTATGGCCTATCAATTCAAACGCTTCACCCGATAAGGAATCTCAAAGTACATTCATTTCAAGCCTGAAAACTCAAGCAACACTAATCTCATTAAAAGACATTAAAAATTAAAGTCAATCCGACATGTAGCACCAGTCAATTGCTAATCGCATTAAATCATAATCTCACACCTTTGGGACACTGAACCTAGCAATATTTATCACCATTTGCATTGAAGAAGCTTTTAAAGGATCTATTAATCGCATCTTAATAGCATGCCATGTTTTAATTAAGAGCGATTGGATGTTGGAGTCGTTCACATTTGTGAGCAGTGAACACAGATACAAAGTGCACTCACAACATGTCGTTGCAATATATAATTGATAATTGTAGAATAACGACATGTAACATAAACGTCTGATTTATTAACTTTATCGCTCTGCCATGTATATTCCTCTATAACCGTCCAATCGCATCTAATTGCATTTGATCTTGCAGCCGTGCCCGGAGTTACCATCAACAGCAAACTTCAGATGGGCCCGGGATTGTAAGCTTAAGATGAAGGTGTATTAACACATGTATTGCTTGACAAAGCCACAACGAAGGAGAGCTCTAGAAGAATTTTGGAAGAATTTTGAACCAGAGTAAAGAAACTACTGTAAGATACCGTTCACAAGAGGTCTACAACTCCAGGATGCAACCCCAGGACACAAACTGTAGCTAATTGATTGAGAGTCTTCGCGCAAAGAAAAGTATCTTTGAACAATCTTCAATAAAAGACCACGCTGCCAGTGGATGCGCTCCACATCTCTTCGCAGTCTTCCCGCAACTTTATCACATATGATAACGCCAAAAAAGGCTGTGGACAACAAGAGCATCGAACGCTGTGCAAGTCCTCTTGATCGTGACTAGGATAGTGCGAGATGAACGCATGTATCTAAGAAAAACAACTGGTTTGGTTAGATCAATGTCGACGGGATCGGTATTACGACCAGGTTTCAGTTTCACTTCCAACTTATCATCTAGTTTGCAGCGCAGTCGATCGACTCGGTTAAGGAGTAAGCTGTCTCACCGGCTTGTTATTAACATTGATCACTTGAATAGTTGCCATTACTCTGGACCGTAAAAACTGGCAACATACTCACTGATGTGATCCGTGCACTGACCACGTATGTCAGTATCGGAAATGGCGTGTAGAAATAGTTGATCGCATAGATTGAACGAGGCTTTTTGCTTTAGTTCTGGCTGATCGTTTAATAAATTATCAATGCAAGCCTTGATACCACTATTCACGGTTATATATTAGATGATATCAGGCAACAATCAATAGCTGCGTCCATTGAGCGTGGTATAGCGTATCGCGTTCCCGCGATCACTGCGCTTGCTGATCGCGTTCGCAGCTCCCAAAATGTCAAAGCAACTTATTAAGTGAAATGTTAGTAATACATCGCATAAACAGCTCACTTTCAAGTTAATAAGAGCGCTCGTAACTATTTTTTACGCACACTTTACCCGGGTTTCATTACGTTCATATGGAAAGCAAACCGCGCTATGGACAGGTTTCCGTGGTCAGCGATTACCAGAAATCTGGTTAGCAGCAAACTCAGGCAGGATCAGTCCTTTGCATTAAAATCGCGAAAACGTACGACTGCTTTCAGGATAAATACTGTTTTGCTTGAGACTATTTACCCGAAACGATACAAACCGAAGATGGGATTACCCTTGGCATGTGCAGAGTATCCATCAAAATGCACCTAATGCATACTGAAAGGTGCTAGAAGCTAAATGGCATTCTACTGATGCGAATAACCTCTGCTGCCACGATAAGAGCCGGGTTCAATTACATGCAGTTTGATGATCATCATCAGATCGAAACGATGAGTAGTCCCATCCAGACGCTATGCAGCATCCTTTGCTTGAGTTTTCGCTCCAATCAAAGGTTGTTCCTAGCCCCGTGGCTCTGCTTTGCATTTGCAAATTACAATAGGTGAGTGCAGCAACTTGCATTTTATCGTCAAATTCGTTAAATGTCAATTTTCTTGTTTTCCTCGATTTTCCCATTCCTTGACGATAAGTTAGGCCAGCAGTGCTGGTAAGTGGGCACCACGTTGCAGCCCAACTCAATGCTGGAAAGACCGCAATGTGCAGCATTTCCTTTCCTCCAATGATTTACAGGCGAGATTTATCACAAGCGAGTTGTGTTTGGAAATAGTTTTTATAGGTAGAACAGGGTGAAAAATTTCAAATGGTATGGAAAATATCTAGATTGCATAACGTCGACAATGTATTCGGTTGTTGGCACATTAACTACCATTTGCGTTGTTACCGCATGGGTTAAATATTTGGGATAACATGGAACTGGAAGGCATATGGCTTCGTGTGTGGATGAAAGTTAAAGGTCGATCTGTTGCAAAATTGATAGCCCCAATAAAGGAGCTAACAATATCATAAGCAAGTTGATTGCTATCCTGTCGCAAAGCATGACAGCATTTTTTCGTACTATAGGGTAAAATACATGGTAATAAATGGTATTCAGAACAATGGAACCATAGGTTTGAATGGCTAATGTGGATAATCGATACCTGACCTGTCCAAAACAATATGTTCTCTGACTTCGCTTTGGTCTCATTTGGTCGGACGGACTGGTTTCACGGGAATGTAAACCTAATTCGATACAGTGTCTTCTGAGCAGCTAATAGCTCCTTGTTTCCGACGGATAATTGTCACCTTCACTTATCTATTGGTTTGCATTTGGTTACATGTGATTCGAAGACTGCAACAGGAGCGATTCCAAGTATCGGCTTGTAACACGTTCTCCCTTTTAAATAATGTGAGCCACATTTGCGCGTTGAAGCACCGATTCTATAATTCTTGTGAGACCGATCATCCAAATTTAAATCCGATGGAAATGGTATTACTTTTCGGTTATGAGCTGCAAACAGTCCACCAAGCTTCCTCTTACATTTTGCTTGCAAGGAAGCTAATAGCGTCCACCACGAGGAAGTGTAATTAGGGATCTGTTACAGAGCTTTCCGCGGTTTACAGTTAGCGTTGGCTGTATTAAGAATCATTTTCTGGCAACCAGTATACCCAGCTTGAAACTGTGGCTATTTCCTAACTAATAAGCGATTTATGCTGTAGAGACACTCCCCAACTTTTTTTAAATCTGATCGAGGAACACTTGAGTTGAAAGTTTTTGTCTGGTCTTTGCTGCATTGAATTATAATTTGCTTACTAATTTGTGCGCTTAATACTTCATAGCGCACTTAATCAGAATGAAAGGGTTGTCTGATAGGCACCTCCTCTAGGTAAGACTTTTTTTCAAAGCAATATTTTTCGTCAATAAGACCATTGCCAAAAAGCTGTCAAAAACCACATAGTGTTAAAATCATTATCTAGAGATTCTTAAGGTTCAATGAATCACAATTGTGAAGAGCTTCTGCCTCATACACAGCTTTTTATAGTACACAGAAGAACAAGGAACTCTCGGATCACGTCTATCACCTATAAAAGTTAAATTGATTTATGAGAAGTATTACAGCAGGTTTTTGGACCGGCTTACCATGCTGTGGTGGAAAAACATCGATTGTCAGCAAAGAGAAAAACCTTTTTCATAAAGATAATGCGTGGCTCTGGCGAAATTGCAAAATGAAGTTACGTATTGCATTTCGAAAAGTTCGCAGAGTCTTACTTTTCAGGGGGATAAAAAACACCGAGCTAAGTGAATCAATCTTAAAGATGATCATGTAGAAACTTAAAACTTAGACCGACTAAGACCGGTACGTACCACCCAATCATCGTAAGTTAAAAGGCATATATGATATATTGGCAATTATTAGCTAAATATTATTTCCAAAGACTAAGATTATATTTTATACTATTTTTAAGCAAGCTGATATCCTTGGTAAAGCCAGCAACTGAATCGTATTGCCTTCCCATTGCATTTGCTATCATTGAGTGATTCGATTTGGTTATATTCAAGCAAATTATAAATAGAATTTAAAAAAAAAACATGAATTTTATAAAAAGGATGATCATGGCTTATTAAAGTTTACTTTGAAAATTCAACCTTACTTCTAAATTTAAGGTTTCTGTTAGCGAGGCTTCGTTATCTATCCAAAACCTTCAGCTAATTCTCACAATCAGTTGAATCAATTCTCAGTTCAAGCAATTTGAATAGATCTGTGAAAAGTGGCCGCTAAAATTTTACCAGAACTGTGGAAATTGCCGAATCACAACAGGAGCCCAACCAATTATTCTAGTTTGCAGCATACTTTATCGAGTAACCATTTACACTTGGCTCCTGGTCCCATTGGGTTCTGTGTCTTAATTAGCTCGTAATGAGGTTTGTGGTCATAAAGCGAATAGCATGATCTTTACATGACACTAACTTTGGACCCCTGCCACGCCGTTGACATTCGAATGTCGAATATTACAATAAAATGGTCGTAACGATGGTTTTACAACTAATTTCCATCCAAACAGGCCATCATCGACGCTATCTTTTCCACCAGATATTATATCCACGCTGTAAACGCCGGGCAAATGGTTCCAATAAATGTGGAATAATTATCGTTATTGAATAATTAAGGAAATATTAATAAACACATAAAGTGTGAGATTACTTGCATCTCTCGACGAGCTAATAAAATGTCCGAATTGTTCCGGGACACGTTAAAACATTTTACTATGCACTAATGATAAAAAGGGAAATTTGTGCAAGCGAAAATTTGTCGAAGCCCGTTCATTAATTAGTTAATGAAATAAAGATAAATTTATCAGAGAGGCACCTGCTAAGCTTCCTTACAAACGTTAACGTAAAATCGCCGTTCTAAACTGAGGATGCTGCTGCAGAGGATTGGGGTTGCGAATTTATGTCGAGGGAGAAGTTCACTAAAAATATTTAATGCTGCCGTAATATGAGCAACAAGAACAAATAGCGAATTGTGCTGAAAACTGGTCTAGAATTTAATGAGGTAATTCCAATGTTGACTGCTTGGCCGTTTTATTAGGCGAAGGTAATTCTGATAGCAAGTCCTTGGTGGCCCCGAAACAAATGAAATATGCTTGGCGAAAGTTAGGATGCCTAACTTGATTCGAAAATCAGAATTTGTCCAGAAACTGAAAACGTTTTCCGATTGAAAAAGTGGAAATTACCTTCAGAGGGTAAACATGAACTAAACAAATAAAAGCGTCTTAAATGCAAACTCCATCGCGATCGTGCCAAATGCAAATGAACGATTCAATTTGTATGAAATATCTTTAGTCGGCGCAACAAGTCTTACAGCCAACGAATTTCAACAGTCTAGTGCATTGCCAGCCATTTCCTTAATTTCATTTGCAGTCGTCTGTTGGTTCTGGGGAATTTTTCAATTTTCCTCGCAGTTGTATCTGTTTTGTAGCGAATTCGCTGTAACGCGATTATCATCTTGTTCTGAACTCCACACGTTCCGCACGTCCTGCGGACGCGCGTTCAAATGCGCTCCTTATCGTGAAATTACTTTTTAATTTCATATTGTAATTTTTTAATTTTCACTTAATTGTTGCGCCTGCCGTTGTGTGTCGGAAGCCAACTTATTTGCTGTTGCAGCGGCGAGGCCTCGCGCTGCCATAATACATGCAAATATGCAATGAACGGGCCAGAGAACAGAATATCTTCACATCAGACAGCAGAAGTTCAAGATGCTTTCGAAGATGTCTGCCTGAATGACTGACTAACTAAAGAGCAAGCTGTGCCGTATTCGTTGGCCAGATTCTTGTAATTTTCAAATAATTCAATTTGCCCCTAAGTGGGTCTATTCGAATAAACTGCAATTAGTTCTCGTGTATACAAACTTCCTTTCGCAGTCAGCCAATCCAGCACTCCGGCTCCCTGTTGTATGGTTCTAATACTGTTGCTGGCCTGTAATTTAATCAAGGCTGTGTTCATTATGGAGCCTGATGTCCCATCTTTCCGTCAGAAAAGCCGTGCGAGGAAGACGGAGAGGTCAGTGGTTTTAATAATAATCAAGATTTATCGATGCTCGTTCAGTTCAGTAATAACAATTCCATTCGATTTGCACGATCTGGCCAATGTTAAGGAAATTCGATTAGAAGATTTACACTAGAAATTAAATTTGTTCGCGGTGGAATAAATGATAGTATTACTACACTAAATGGCACAGAGGACGAATCGCGCTCGCAGAAGTGTATTCCAATTATATTTCAAATTAGTGAAATTGTCCAACATTGTAGTCATTAAAGAGCCAATTGAGGAAATCTCAGCCGTCAGCAGCATCCTTTGTACCCAACTTATCATCGGTAGTACATTTTGCAATAAAAAGTCAGTTCTCATTTATCGCGATGTTTTTGAGAGATTCTTTACGCTCAGTTTGCTAGTTATTGAATTTTTCCAAGTGTTTTAGACATTTACATATATATTTCTCATCCTTCCCTTTTCTTATACAATCCAATCCGAAGAGTTAATGCAATGCAGAAATGATATTCAAAGGTGTGGGGAACAACCTTTGCAACCAAAAATAAAGAATTGTTGAGAGGTCTCATACATGCGAACGTATTTCCTATTTATTAACTTTCAATGAGAGAACGACATGACGTTCAAATCTCTGCTGGGCGCCGCAGGAAACACCCCACACACCCAGATGAAGGAGTTTGTTCTAGGCCACACCTGATGTGATAAGCACCTTTAGACCCCTCCTATTACATCAAAGTCACCATTTCCGCAACTTCGTTGATTGTATAACACTTTGCTCTGAAAGGGTACTATCGTTGAACAATGTCATCAGCGCTTGGGTAGCGTCGGTGATGCCCACTTTTTTCAGTATCTTCAGTATCTTCCCAGTCGCACTTAGAAAACTTAATGTAGATGGCGTTTCCGGATCACCCTTTCCAATGTTAATTAGCACGATTCGTACCATATTCTAGCATTCAGGGAGAATCCAACAACTCAGGGCAAAGAGTTAGACCAATTTAAGTATCTCAGCAATGATATCTTCCGACGCTGGAGCCTTTTTGGAAAGCACTACTAGTTTCCGTTCTTTCCATCTAAAAAGTGGGCTGTCTATTGATATTTCCTAGAAGACAAGAAGAACGGCTTGCCAGCAAGAAATGTTGGTCATATCTCATCCATTTTCTAGCTATTAGTCCAGACTTATCTGGTCTCTGTTCAAATCTTCTACGAGTTTCCGAGACGGGCGCGCCGCGCTCTTCTTCATGCCAAGCACACCAGTGAGGAGAATGTAATGCACCGATGATTGCTGCCGGTGTAAGCTTCTAGAATTGCCCAGTTGTTTACTTCTGAGACTAGTGACATCCCAGCAATGATCATATCCTGAAGCGGACCTACTCTTAAATAATTCTGATGAGTTTGTTAGTATTCCCACATCGGGTGCTGTCTGCAGGATTCATTTGCCTGTAGAAAGTGGCACATGTCGCATTCAATTGCTTTGAATCCAAACTTTCGCAGAGAAAACAACAACCTAATCCCTGGCACTCTATTCTTTTGGGTCCTGGTTTGCCGTAATCAGAGTACAATGAGCTTTTCCCAGCCCCTTTTGGGCTGTTTCAATGAAATGCCAATCGATTGTTGCCCTTAACGAAATGCCCTGAGTAATACCTGCCTTTAGCTGACCGATATTTTTAAAATCATACAGAAATCTTTTATTCATCGACCCCCACCCTAACCCTCCTCAAAGCAAATTCAATTTAATGAAACTCAAGACATTCATAATGAACTAACTGATGAAATAAATAACGAAACGAATTTCTGCAGCTAAGAGCCGATAATTACTATGTAAATAGTTGGAAACTTATTAATCTGTTCCTAGCTTATCTCGCTTTGAACAAGTCGAAACTTTGGCAAATAATTATTCCCATCAAACAGTCTCATTAACTGGCCTGAAAATTCATTGTGCGGAGTACCCCAATCTAGCCTACATTATTCACATATCTCAAAGTGGGAGAGCTATTTCTTTCATCACCAATACACCTTGCTAAGGAATAATTAAACACAAGCACATGCCTTCGCCTTGCTTTCACAGGACGCAGCGAAAACGTTGTAAGGTGAGTAGAGGTCAAGAAACAGTCAGGGCATCGTTTGGAGGGAAGGTACTAGCAGTAAATTTCCTTGATGCAAACAGCTCGATTTTCCTTTGCTTACAAATATTTGATCTTCATTATAACTTTTCCTTTGATATCCGTCAAGAGGCTTCTTGGTAATAAATTTCTGTCTACCGAACAGTGTACAAAGTAGCAAAACTGGGGGAACCAGGCGAGTAAGTAAATAGAGGATATTCCGGACGCCGAACTCATCATAAGAGCCGCCAAAGATATTGCCGGGAAGAATTTCGGAATTTCATAAGGATTTTGGAGCGTGACGTACCTTTCTTAGTTTGTGATTAATAAAAACCCATTGAAATTAATTAGCGCCAAGTTCATCATCGGCTTTGAGGATGCACAATGTAATGAGATACAGGAGTGAGTGTTTAGAAAAATAAAGGTGTGGATGCATGGCGCAAAGAGAAAATTGGCCATTCTATAAGAATGTGCCAGCAATTTGGTATTGTAACCGCATCCAAATGCTCCGAGATAGAGATCCCAGTCCTAATTCATACTGGTTCGTTCTTAATTGATCCCCCATCAAATGTGTCCACCTTCAACAGTCTTCATACTCCACAGCCTGCTATGAACGTGAAGAAACGCTATCACTTGCCAGGACGTTCAAATCGGCCATCATTTTCAGCAGCCTTCCCGGTCATCTCGCAGCAAATTTCGTGGACATTCCATAAAGACAGTTGAATTACAGTTATTCGCTCTCCTATCGTGTTATGCAGCAATAAAATCATGTCGAGTGGCAAGCAATATCTTTCTCACGGAAAATTGATCAGAACTATCAGAGCATAAAAGGTAAATATCTTCTAGTCTAACTGATAGATAATTTATAGGCAATACAACAGCAAAGCATAAATTCGGATCCACTGCTGGTGCCGTATTTTGAATGGTTATGACAATTTTCAGTATCAGCATCATCTTTTCAAAATCGGATTTTTCCTATTTCTTATCGGGGCTCATTCATTCGTTCTCCACTCGTTCGATTCAGTATCCGTTTGCATGTGTACATATTTACTGGATATGCGTATTGAAAGGATGGCGCCATCAATTTTTATATCATCGCATAAACAATAAAATCGGAATATGAAACCATATATTTGTTCACATTTAATATCGTCGAAAAGATAAAGAAAGAAATCGAGCACAAAATAAAAATATTGCAAGCAAGTAATGTTTGTAACGTTCGCAGAAAACCAGCATATTGGGACGTTTTCCTGTGAAAATCCTGTGCCAGCATGTGAATATGAACGTGCATACCGAAGCGATAGTGTTGTCAAATGGATTGCAGACTCTTCTTCGTTGTTTTTTATGCCCGATAGCCGACGAAAGTATGGGAAATGAAGGAAAAACGAGCAAATACACATTGAGTTGCGTTACGACCTGTAATGCAAACAATCCGTCAATATCTTTAGACTGAATATTTCATTGATACAAGTCCTAATAATGTCGTGAGGTAGGTCGCCACAATCCTTCGTTCTAGTTTCCAAGAATAAACTACGCAAGCAATCCTTATTTGTTGCCAACTCCCACGAGGAATCCAGCAACAACCTGAAACCCGCTCACCCGACAACACTTGTTTAAATCTGAAGAAACTTCCTTTTTGCATATAAATCAGGCGTGTTTATGACCTAAATGTCCTCTTAAAAATGATATACACCACTAGCAACGTGTTTATTTTTTCTCTGGCAAAATGAATTTAACTCATATCAACCTCGTCATTGTCTCTTTCGTAAATCTCACATTCCTTGCCTCAAGGAGCTCATGCACTTGTACCCTGATGGTAGTATTTGATAGTGCAAAACTAGTCGTGATGCTGTTCAGTATGCCTCAGTATCCGAACGGTACTGGAAAATTGTTCTGTTTTATGGTCCCCGGAGACAACAAGGAGCGGGTTAAGGACTTACAATGAATGGTAGTAGAACATAAACAGGGCATATACTTGATGGCGATAATTTTCCCATTATGCTCATTTCCATTTTTAAGAGGATTTTTATGCTTTATCTGATAAGACATCAAATAAAGGTTTTCCACTGCTTGGCAACGTACTCATGCAAGCTAAGCAGTTGTGTTTCGAGGAAGTTTAAGTAAAGTTTCAGTGGAGTGCGAATATTGACAGATTCAACGATGCTTTACTGCTTTGTCGCCTTGGAAATGATCATCGTCAATGTAGACCACAACAGTGTAAATTGTTATGTACCCTTTCCCCGCAATACATAAACGAAATATTGATTTATGTGTGTTGATCGCAAGGAAGTATTGGTTTATGGTCGAGTTTTTTGTCTTGACATTTGACGCCAGTTGAAAGGAATACTACTGGAGCACCTGTTCGATATGGAAAAATAACTGGAAAGCACACACTACTTTTGAAGTTCTATGTGCATCAAACAGCTCAAACATCAAGGATGTATGACATTAAGGACGATACAGTGCATGTTGGACATTGATTATTGTACGAGGTTGTTTTGTCAGTCAGAGTGAAGTTAGCTAATGTGACGAGCCCCTCAACAGTGGTTTGAGCGCATACGCAGAGGAGAGTAATAGCTAGGAAGTATATCACGATCCGCACTCCGGCTATGTCACCTTATTGAACGAGGTAACTGTTCGTAAGATAGACGGATTCACGATTTCATCACGGCGAAACGTACGACCTCTCACTTGATGATTAAAGGAAGGATAGGGGAATAAAGGATTTGCGCCCACACCTTGATGCGGTCATTTATTCAGGATCATATGCCTCTGATGACAAGGCAAGCATCATTCAGGAAAGAGTGAAGGATTACATTTATGTCCTGGTGGGAATTTCTTCAACTTCTTATTCTCTTCTTATCTTTCAAATTCAAAATATCGCCGGTTATGTTGATTTCAATCCACTTTTGCCAAATGTTCGAATGATTGGGTGACGGCAACTCGCCATTTAAAATCGTCACTTGTTGCATGTAAGAAGTGAAGTCGATCAACAGATCCAAACCTCGAGCTGATAATTAGAAAATAGTTGAAACTTGCTATGAACTTGTCCAATTTGCGACATTGGACCAAATTAGCTTTGATCTTGAATGTTAAAAAATGGAACCACGTACACCTACTTGAGCACTTCAAAATGAGTATGTGTTACTGAACTAGCTTTTTTGTTTGCTGAATACTGCTCGAATTTTAAGGAAATTGATATGGTGGAAAGACTTAACCTTCTCGGAAAGATTTCAAAACAATTTTCTTATGCATTATCCGGCTACTTCCGGAACCTTCGCCACAATCAATTGAAATCAATTGTCAGAGCACGAGAAATCGCGGTTGCTTTTATCGAATGCGGACAAATATGGAAAATCTTTGTTGAAAAACAACCACTTCAATTCTAGCTAAGTAGTATCCATTTTCGATCAAGTGTCCGCGCTGAATAATGCGAAATTAATGATAAGATTGAAATTGAACCGAATATCAAGTGAGAACGCTTGGGGCACTCAACATTTCGGTGGAAATTCTTTAGCCAAGCCAATTGCTCATTAAAACGCTTTGGCACGCGTTTGAAACTTCGGAATAATATTATTGCAAGCATGAAATAAACACCTATTATTTTCGCGACCTTCTCAAGAGACCAATCGACATTTTGAAGGACTCGTGGCGTTTTAAAGGCGAACTGCAAGTGGAGTGCTCCGAGTAAGAAAATAAACGCGAATTGAAACCACGGACGTTTCCACCGGCGAATGGTTTATCGGTGGAGCACGGCGCTGCGACTTTAACAAAGCGTAATTTTATGAAATAATCAAATCACGAGCAATCAAACGCCATTTTTTCAAGCTTTCACCGCCACACGCTTCGCATTCTGTCCGCCACCGACGTGAGCTCAACTGCCTGCAAATATTTAATTTTTGATTAAAAACGTTCAACCACTTCGCATGAATGGATCGGTTTGCAATCCAATTATTACTGGGGCCCTGGCGGGTCCCTGCCTGTGGTTTATCCCGAGCAGAATAAATATTCATATTTACGAGTATGAATCAATAATGCTCGGAACGTTAATCAATTGGAGCCAATATTTGCGATGAAATTGATGAAAACCAAACATTTATAATTAATTACAATTTCACGCATATGCAAACACCACCGGGTGGATCCTGCATCCGCGCTGCCAGCAGTATCCCTCCACTACCTATGGCTCAAATTATAAACTCATTTCAGATGAAATAATAGAATCTATTTATCGAGGATGCTGAAAGGTACTCATGCCGGTTCGCAAATAAATACACACCAGAATGATGCGATTATTTTGGCTCGCCCGAGAGTGGGTACTCACCGATGTAACTTCAAAGCAGTCGCTCTTTGAAAGGCTTAATTTCATGGCGGGGTGGCTCAGGCGGCGAAGGACGCGGCCGGATTTGCATTTCGCCTATCCCACCGCCCACTCGGCCCGACTTGCAAGGGTGAATGCGCGTTTGATCGTCTGTTTACTGAGCAAACCCTTCAGATATGATGTTTTCGAAGTAAATGATTACAATAGCTGAAATCACCCTGCCCGGCGCTGGGAACCAGCCAAGAGAGAAAGGAGCAGCTGACGAGTGTTTGGCTAAGAAAGTGGCATGAAGCTTGATTTTGAATGATATCAATTAGAAAAATGTCCGTCCCGTCCCTGCACTTGGCTCCCAGCGGAATCAGTCCACTTAGTGCGCGACTCAAGACAGCGGCTTTTGTGCATTCGAAATGAGAAACAACGGGAATAGTGAATGTGAGCACCCATGACTTGCGAGTCGCCAGCACCTAGCAGCCACTTTCTTTCCACTCCTTCGCCGACTCGAACAAATTGTGAACGTCTGAATAAATGACCAAATGTTTTGAATAGTGCTTATTCAAATGAAATGCTTATAAATTTATTGGTGGATTGTCCAAGCCATCATTAGCGAATAAATGTTTGTCGAAAGAAATTAAGCTCTCTTGAAGACATGCCCGGCGTATTAGCCCACTGCATGCTAGCCATCAACAAAGGAATTAAATTGAAAAGTTCCCAGTTGCCCAGCAAAAAATTCAAGCCTTAAACTTTGCCGTTGGATTAAGGCTTCATTGCAATTTAAATAAGAGACGTGAGCAAAAATAAAAGAATGTCCAAACAAACAGTTTTGCAGAAGGCAATGCCAGCACTGTGAGTCCCTCGCGCAAGCAATTACTACACGTTCACGTACGATTTGTTCGCGTTTGCATCTAAGTGTACTTTTCATGCTTTTGTATAATTAACGTCAGACCGCTTACCTCCATTTACCAAACACATAAGTCAACAGCCATCAAACAATAGATTTATCAGATTGAAAGACATAAAACAACATTGCGCATATCCCGACTATTATTACGATTTCAGCAATGGAATGCAGGTTAAAAATTATTTTCAAGGAACCTGCTTACCCACCGAACAGAGCCACTCGCTGCCAACTTAATCCTCCTCTAATTACACACACAAACAGCCTCCCCTAAGGAGTATATTGTCTTTTCTAGTTACTTTTTCGTTAGAAAGGAAGGCATGAGTCGAATATAAAAACATTCAAAAACATCTCTTGCTATTGCAAGAATTTATCCAAAATAGTTGAATGGAAAATTACGTAAATTTTAACGCAATTTGCTAACACAGAAATGTAAGAATAAAAATCAGAACTTCCGGGAAAACTCTACCCGCAGTCAATCAGCAAATATGTTCCTGTTTTTCTAAAAATAGGATCGCAGAGCGATGCGACAATACACAAAGAACCCACTTGTGAAGTTATGCGAAAATTCAGTTATGAACTTTAGTCTGTTCGGAGAGCCTTACATCACGGAATTGTCTGCCACACAAAATTTGCAATGGTAGTGATGAAAGGAAATTCGTAATGGTGGGCCACGAGGGAAAATAAACCTGCCACCCGTCAGAGAACTTTCATTTCGTAAATAGAATCCAAGTATTTTTAACAAGGCCTTTTTGACATCTATATTTTCGAAACAAGTACTTTGGCATTGGTTCGCTTCAAGACGAAGGATAACCTCTACGTTCTTCACCCATAGTTCCAGGCACGTGCCTAGATTCGAATAGGAGCAGAAGTAAAGAAGGCAGAATATTTATGAATGACGCAAAGTATGTGCCTATCATCATTTGGGAAACCCACGCTATAAAACGAACGCAACATGTGACTTGATTCGCCTTGCCCGGCGACGCATTGTTCTAAAAATTCACTGAAGGGTTATATGGCTTTTACGATGCGAGAAAGGCACATGGGAGCTGGAGCCAGAAACGCAAAACCGTCGCTAAGCATGCATAATGGAAACGGTCACAAACGACCCGAATCCTATGAATTGAATTAACATTGAAGGCTGCAATAAGCAATGTTTCACCCAAGTAATTTAATCATCGCCATTAAGTCTAATGAGACTCCTATTTCTTCTAGTCGCACGAAATGAAGTTATACATCTCAGCTCGACACAAATATACTTTGCAGGACTCTCAACAGCATACTTCAACGTCACTCTCCGATTTCGGTCAAAATAAACACCGAGTCAATAGCACCGAGGCAAACATGTCATATCCGTAGTTCAAATGTCGAGGCTGTAACGAAATAACTTTCACCATTATCATATAATTAACACCCGATACAGGACGACGTAACTTGATGGCTAGAGCATAAATTTCCTCTAATAGGATCTCAAGACAGATTCCCGAGACGAGCTCGGGCGAAGCTAGCGGATCGCCACGCTCGGGCTCCCTCTGGCTGCAAGTTATCGCATTCAGTGGTGAAAACCTTATTTCGGTTTTAAATTCGGACGGAAGTCTGCCGTAAAGTTTGGTGCAGGAACACTTCGACCTACAACGCATAAAATTTGTGATAAGTTGCCGAAAGTTCTAGAAAGGACGCAACCATAACCATAAGTTTTAATTAGGCCTATAACGGACAAAACCCTTTCTGAATGGGCTGCATGATTTCAAGATAGCGTCCAAGGGTTGCCTGATGTGTGCAAACTTTAATCTCAGCGATTTCGTTCGGCTTCCGCCGGAGTTATTTCAGTAAAACGTGACACATGCTCTCCAAAAACTTGCTTTGATGGAAAATATAAGGAGATTGAGCCAAAGGAGTCTCACTCCACAGCTTGAAATTATATAAGAAAAATTCTATTTATAAAATTTCCGCCTAAGAAGAGCAGCTTCCCTGACGTTTCCCCGAAGTTTCTTCCTTGACAAGCAGCCATTTTCTCATGTGCACATTTCTCAAGATATTGGAAAAATACAAAACTTCCCTTGATTTGCAAGCATTACAACAATTCCAAACATCCTCCTCGATGATTGTGTATCATGCCATCAAAACGACATCAAAAATACCTGGCAGCCCTGCAAGCCGAAGTCTTCTGAGGTGGAGCGAGGGAGCACTGCCCTCTGGCAATAGAAGAGCTCTTCAGTGCGAGACTCTGGTTCAGAACTGGAATAAGAATATTGTCCAAAAGGACGAAAGGCTTACGTACAATATGAACGTAAATGAATTTCTAGACATTGCGCTCATGTATTTGTAGTGGGCTCCCGGTTTCAGTTGTTCTGTGACTTGAACGCCGCTTCCTTACGCGCCAGCCTGCTCACTTGTAAGTCCTTTCTAAATACAACGTTCTGTCGTTTCTGTCTATAAACGTAGTGTCGTTAAAGTAAATGAGATTTCACGAGAATTAAGTGCAAATGTTTCAATTTCCCTGTCGTGGTTTTAATTAAAGAAGAAAAAGAAATACGTCCACAAGGGTCGACGAATAAGGAAAGGGTTATTCCGAGCAAATGTCTACGTCTGGTTTCAATTTTTATTTTTTCTGCACTCTACAATGCGGGAACGAACATAAATAGCCTCCAAATATTATGCGGGAAATAGAACAGAAACTTATTGTTCACTGCAAACATTTTTGCGAGTTGCTTCATGCAGGAATATATTCCGTGTATCCGTGAGGAAAGGAGGGTGGATTTCATGGATGGAAGTCAAAATGAATTATTCAAAACTAAGTACTGAATACTTAATATTTTATTTTGAAACGCTACTTTGTTTTCGAGTTATCTCAAGGAGATTGGCCACGAGTTTTCACTGAAACGTGGAACTCAATAACTCTGTACTTTCCAGATTAGTATGGGAAAATAAAACATCCTCGTGCTGAAGAAAATTTTCGAAACAGATATTTGTAGGTCCTCGAATTTCCTGTGAAAATATTGTAACGACTACCCATCTCATCTGTGTTTTTATTCATTTCCCAGCAAAAAGTCGGTAAAACGTTTATAACATAAAATGAACATATGCAAAACATACAATTTTTAACACATGAAATTCAGTACTACAAACTTCCATCACTGATTCAAAATCAAATCTTCCACTAAACCAAATCAAGTGGATTAGGTGCTAACGCATTCAGGTGTGATCTGGAAATTCTTGAGAAATTATACACACTTAATAAATCAATAGTCATTCCTTTGTTTGCTGTACCCCTAGGACAAACTCAACTTGTTTTCTGCTAGCTTATGACCACTTAAAACGCAGAAAGGAAACTTCGGAAAGGAAACGCCTAGAAAAATCCTTGGATTTTAAAGTGATCTCAACGCCAAAAGCACGAACTATTTTTGAATAGACTCTAATCTTAAATGAGACAGACGTATATCAGAACAAATTACTCACGAAATGTGTTTTTGAAATTCTTATTTTCAATAACTCCTTTGGTCTAGTATTAACGAAGCCAAGAAGCGCAAGTCGAATGTCATAGTTTTCGGCCCGTAAGTAAGGCCGAGGTCTTCTATGCTGCGATAAAATAAGTTTATGGTCATCATGATGGATCTCGCTGGTCAAGACTGCGCTTTCATGGGAAAATCTTCTTAATGAAAATTATAAAAATAAAGCACCAAGTTGATAATCTTGAGGAGCATTGGAGTCAATTCGACCGAATGTTTTTTCGCAAATCTGTGCTAATTGCGTCTAGTTTGTGATTCCCTTATAAACAAGCGTTTGTTTTAATGTAGATGGATAAATCCTTTCCTCAAAAAATGCAAAACTGGTTGTAAATCGTTGCCATCGAAACAGGTAACCAGTCTGATATGTCGTCGATCTACTCATGGAAGAGTGTTCACACTTCCCCGGAACATGACTGTCAAATCTTGAAGGTGGAAATCTTGGAAAAAGCTTATTAAAAATGACCTCTGTCCTTATTGATATCTTAATCAGACTTGGATGACATTTTTTAGAGACCATGTCAACAAGCTGGATCCACCACTAAGAGATTCCAGTCCCGCATGAATATCTATCGTTCCTACAAAGAATCCAGCTGTAATTAAAATTCTCTGCATTGACAAAAGAATGATTCAACTAGCTTTCAGTTAGGGAAAGGACGTTGAAAAGTCATGATATTAGACGAAGATAAAGCTGCTTGGAGCTGAAAGTTGGGTCGCATATGGTAAGGAGATTTTAGGAAACTGGCATTCATTTAATTAGAAACTTATAAACTCTTCCACTCCGCAGCTCTTGTTCTCGAAGATTATAGAAGAATTGAACGAAAACCTAATGATTTTTTCGTTCCTATGGTCCTAGACTAACCAATCTTTTGGACGTCACCCATCATTCTTCGAACTCTTCCACATCATACATAGTACAAACATATCAATGCTGCTGTAGTTGTTGCCTTATTTTCGTATAAATTTCGTATAAATGCTTATTGACTTGCAAACATGTTAACTTGAAAAGTTGAACAAAAAAATAATATTCCCTGTTAACGCAGATATCCTTATTATTTGAGGAACCACTTTTGAGCCGTGTATATTGGAGTGAATATTAATAATTCGCTGAATCGTGATAAGTTTGTAAGAAAAGATAAGCGACTTCTTTGTGGGAGCGACGAAACGTTCGCTTGTCATTATTTCACGCTCATCTTACCGTGCTACCGCCAGAAATTAAATCTTTGCTTGATTTGCTTGCCTTTTTACAGAAGACATCCGAAATTGATGTCAATGAAATAAGAAGACTTTCGTTGAAAGACCTCATATTGACCTCGAACCAAACGAAATCTCAATGCAGTTGGGCAAAAATGATCACAATAACTCACTCCATCGCGGCCAGCCGTTTAATTCATCATAAATAATAATTATTGCAGAGCACCAAACAAAAAACTGCCGTAATTTCCAAGTTATTCAAATCTATTATTGCTGTTGGGGGACGCATAAAATTTTAACTTCGTCAAGACCAACACAAACTCCGAAAGAAGGCATTAACATAATGAGCAAAGAGAGTGCTATTAAGCAATTACTTCACAGAGTGGTATTTCGTCTTAGCGTCGACTGCTACATCTTTAAGGAATTCCATTTTTTCGCCCAAGGCACTATGGACGTTCTAGCATTGGGCAGAATCTGCAATTTAATTTCAATCGAATTTTCGGCTATTATGAAAATTATAACATTTATGAAGCACTGTCTAATCGCAGCTAACTAACTCCCTCCGCATTCTATAACCACTTAAGCAATCGCGTCCGTCCGTGTTCGTTTATACGAGACTCCTTCCATGAATTGATTGGGCGATTATGATGTGCTGTTTGTTGGACTTGCTGGTCTGTTTTCGGAGGCAATTAGCCATTCCCATTGGAAATGGGAGATCCAGACCATAGTAGTCTTCGGATAATTGCCGTGCGATTATAATAAACATGCATCGCCGTGCACTACATCCTCGCATGAGTCGAAGTGTGCGATTACCGAGAGATTAGTCATCCTGACCAACAGTTCCGAAAGGTCTTTCCCTCTACAAGCACTAAATTGACGTATTAGCGTAATAGCCTCGCCGAGTAAGAAAGGATGCGTTTTGATTCAGCCAGGAAAAACTGGTTTTGTAGATGGCAAAGCAGCGATCCTGTTTCAATAAACGCGCGAGCCAGCATCATATCAAAACGGGCATGTAAGAAAGCATTTCGTCCTGCGACAGACAATACAATCTAGTGGAAGCTAGATGTTCAATGCAGGACATTAAGGTAGTGGCACTTTACCATGCAATATGGACTACTAGAATATTTTTGAGTATAGGTTATGAAATATTGTGAATCAGTTGTGGAAGGGACTTGCCGACAATGCACTGCACGCAGTTTATGAGATTCTAAACACTTTGCACCAGACCTTTGGAGAAATCTCTTAAGGTGCTAAAAATCTTTCGCACGTTTTCTGCTGAAACGTTTCGCAACATGCGAGACCACAAATTATTTCGACCCCACTTACTTGTAAGTTATTAGATAAACTCCCATTATTTCTGATGTGACCGTGCCTCACTCCTTTCATATGATGAACTCCATCACTGCCCTAATCCGGCCATACTTCAACAAATTGTCATGTCGAGAATAAAAAGAGCAAAAACTTTGTCTAGAAATGGCTTTCGCCCTCGTTTACACAAAGAACTTTCTTGCAATAAATTACATGGATGATGTACCTACAATGAATGTCCAGCGTAAGCAGAACGTGACAGATAAGGATATCTGCTTTTCTCGCAGCTAAAAGAAAACGAACATATGTTTGTAATGATTCCATTCATGTGGTTTCTATTTCAAGTCCTTTCAGGCTACCCCCAATGTCTTTGTCGACGTCAATCGATGTAGGAAACGCTTCTCCATTACTATCAATTCAGGTGTGTTCAGAACACAGACGCACCGAGCATTATGCCGGCAGCAGAGGAATCACGCTGGAAGGAGAGAATTCAGTTGCAGGACAAATAAGAAAATGTGATGATTGCCCTTTATCTATTGCTTAGCCTGGGGACGGTCGTTGTTTTCTTTCTTGGACAGAGCGGAAGCTTCGCTCCTCCAAAAATATTCGCACCAGTTTCAGACTATCTGGAAAAACCATTGACGTGTCCGTTGAAGGCATTTAATGGGACCTTGAACAAAGTAACATGTGGGCGTTGATAAGGACATTTGTTAGAAGACAATTGAATTCTTCGATACAAGATTTTGTAAGCGGTCAAGAATGGTTCGTTGTGGGCTTTTGACAAATTGAAATGAAAGTGAGATGCAGTCAGATGGAAATTTGAACGGTATCCAGCATCAGGATGTTCACTGTGCAATGTAGGCGTAAATTCAGCATTACAATCAGATCCTTTTATTTTCTTTTCCACGACAACAACATATTTCGCATAAAAAAAAGATTTCGGGTTTTCTAGAAAGTTATTTAGAGTTTAACTTTGTGCTCATCAACGACCTTTTGTCCAATCCATTTTGGTGGCTTCTGTTAATTATTTTGATTAGATTATTCTGAATAAACATTTTATTCATTTTATTCGAATTTTATTGCTCGTTGTGTGTGTGGAATATTCCTGTTTCCAAAACGTCCTTCTATAGAAAAGATTCCGAAAAACCATTCCAAGTTGATTTTCCGTAATATATTCAAAAAATGGTGTGGAAAACAATTGCTTTAAGAGCAACAACGTTTAATTCATAACTAATTTATCGTGGTAGCAAACAGTTTTCGAAATAAGAATGGACTGCGGAAAGGTCAATCATACGTAATATTGCTTGTAATAAATTTTTATATTTTGTGTATTTCAGGCTCGGTTTGCATACCGGTAATAAACTAAAAAGGAAATAAGTCTTGTTGTCGTCGTGTGGTTAAGGCTATTTGTGCCTTGAGTGTAGGACTCTCAAAAGTACAAAACCTCCGGACTTCACCTTAAGGCATTTTCTTGACTTCTCGTTTGTATGAACATCGCCTTATTATTATCAACCAAAATGTGTAAAGAGAGCTCAAGAACTTTCTCAGCGTGATTTAAACTGTGCCTTAAACACGTTTCGCATATAAAGAGCATTATATGATAGCGAAATAAGGAATCAAGAGACTTTTCGTTCTTATCCGAATAATATAGGGAATACACGCGAGAATACACGAATAACTGCCTCTACACGAATACTTTAATTAAGTCAAGTAACTCTCCAGGATCAATAAATATATACGTAGTCCACCTTTCTCGCGTTTTGTTTCTACTTTTCTGCCCACAAACACATCGATCACCGGGTCAATGCGAGTAAACTGCTGAAATTTCATAATGCAAATCAATGGAGACCGACTGGAAACGCTTATTCAACTTATTCTCCCGATCTTGCTCCAACGGATTATCACTTGTTTCGGTCCCTGGATAACTATCTGTACGGAAGAGAATGCAACCATAAAGACGATCTTCGTCAAAGACAAGCAAACTCTTCCAAGAGTGGAGGAGCGCAGGAGAAGCATTTTCTACAGGGGAGGGATGCAGAAGCTTCCAGAACGTTGCAGACAAGTCATACATAATAATGGTGAATATATATTAGATCAAGTTCAAATCAATTAGTTGTTAAAAAAATTATTAGCTTGATTCGAAACCAAACATGCATCCAATATAAAGAAGTGGTTCGCTTCGCGAAGGAGCTTTCAATTCCCGTAGACAATTTGACGACAATGAGTTTTGAATTTCTTTATATATTTACGTTTAAACCAGCCGATTTTACAAGCTGTAGTAGTTGATCATGAGCTGTGGTGGCCAGAATGACTCACAGTCCTGCGAATGGTTTTTTTTTGACTATGGGCTGCGAATACCTTTGGAGATCGGCGCAATCAAAATGGCACGCATTTCAGGTCTTGGTCTTCGAATTTCACATAATGACCGTTTGCCGCTGTAGGTACAATTATCGGATGAATCCGCCTATAGACTATATAAGGACTATATAGTCTATAGGACTATATAGTCCTTTCTATAGTCCTATAGAAAGGACTATCTTTGACGAAGCATCAACCAATGCTTGTATCAAATAATCCAATGGGGTTCCTCGGCGCACCGCACTCGTTCTGCAAACAGAAAGTTATTAAGGAGAATGGAAAACAATTCTGTTTGCCAGACGAATCGGTGTGATTTGAATATCATATTGTAACCTTTTAAAAATTCAAAAGTCAACGTAAATGACAATGGAATAAGTTTTCGTGCTAGATTTGGGACCAAGTGTTTGCTAACCGAAACAGAGACAAGGTTCACATTCAAACTGACATCAGCTCCTAATTCATTCGAGTTCGTCCACTTGAAATTTTCCTCACGGCGTCCCAGAACACATAACGCATATTTTGAAATTTTCGAAATTAATAAACAACATCGGTCGCAGCCCGTATATTCTCGCTGCGAGCGTTTCCCAGCGCTTTCAAGTGTATTCGCCTTCATATGAATGTTTTCTGGCTGTAAGTATGTCGGCAGGGCGCAATGTCATGTCATTGTCAATTACGACTCTAATTCCAAGTGCAAGTCACATTTCAGAATATTAGGCAATAGTTGTTTTCGTGCCAGAAGTGTTCTATCCCTACGACACTACTCCTTAACGCCAGTTATTTGGTAAATGGTCCCCGAATAATTTATGGTAATTTACATGTGATTTCCAGTCGATTTTACACCTTGCATTTCATTTTATTATGTATGATGGAATGTTGCTCGGATGTGTGTTCAATGCATGTTTGATTTATTGCGCAATAACTTAAAAAGTTCCAAGTGGGCACTTGCATGCTAAGTACGTATGAACGTTTCATTTGGCATCTTTCAAAGTTTACGAACTTTAAAATCCAAATAACACGATGATGGTGGAATCCAAACGACGAGCAAGAGAGATGTAAGTTCCGTCTTAAGAAATTGTTAAGACAGTTATGATGGGAATATTTAACAGCACATAATTGTGAGTGAATGTATATTTGATTTTATGGAGGAAGATGGAAAAGACGACAACCAGCATTTTTAGATGCGTGTCAAATGAGGATGGTAATTAATCTTGAAGGCCTGTCTGAGGGCTATTTGATTTATAGAGAGGACGAGCCAGGCGAGAGTGCTTCGACTGACAAGACACGAGTTGATATCAAGTTTGACAAGGCTTGAAATAGAAAAGAATCCAAATGGAAAACTATTCTGGTACATTCGAATTCCTGGTCCACCTTGTACAAACATTTGACACACTGAAATTGAGGAATTTCATAAATGAAGTATTCATTGCCCAGCACCTGAAATCCTCAATAAACGCAGGTCGACTAATTCCCGCCAATGATGTCCTAGCTCTCTGAGTCCTAGAGATGCCTCATTCAAAACCCATTAAGAAGCAAGACGGTAGTAGCATTGTGTATCACTGCTTCAATTTAATAATGCTTTGTTATCTGGTTTTATAAGGATACTCACCAGCCTGCTTGATCCACACCAATTCAATGTTTAGAAGCTTTGATATGTGGATCAAACCTACCAACCTGTTTCTTTATTGCTTGGGGAATGAACTATGAATTCGCATTTGAGTTGTGCTTAGGGCAATTCTGCGTGCCCGTATACAAGTGAAAACAGACTCCGTACTTGCAAGGATAATGACTCCTCCCTAATTCCAAGAGCTTGTCCAATGAGCACCCGCGATAGCAGGATGTAGGAAGTTCGAGTACTTCGACTGACCTAATAATCTTATCATGCGTTCTGTAGCCCATCAAGCAGGAAAATGTTCTTTCCTAACAGATAGTCCTTTGAATAAGTTCGACGCCAAATAGGACGTCGTTGCTCTTCTTCTTTTACTGCTCCTATAATCTTAGCGAATTATTTTCGGCGAATAGAGTAGGAATTTGAAAGTTTCCAAATAGACGATTTGAAAGCGATTCCTTATAACGAAGACCGATCATTACTGCACTTCGTGCTCACTGTCCTGCCGTCGATTCCGCCGTTGACTCAGGTTGCAGAACGACGATAACCTTTCTTTGACCCAAATCAGAATGCGAGTAATTGCTCTCCTTAAATAGTTGCAATGGAGCAGCAGCATTTGCTCGAATCAAATAACACCATTACATTTTATACTTTGCCCGGAATTTAAAACGACCGATCGATTTATGTGCTCGTTATCTTAACTGGACCAGTTAACAAGCGGAAAATTCGCTCGCTCCAAGAAAGCTCAGCAATAAACGCCATCAACAACGGCTCCAACAAAAACAACAACAACAACAACGCCCAAGAATAGCACTTTGCTAGTATCGTTGTTGGTATCGAGAAAAGTGCAGTAATGTCTACATATTCTTGTGCATGCATTTAAATGTGCATCCTCTACATGTGCACAGACCTGAGAGATTTCCCTAGAAGTGATTTTCAGCCATCATCAAGTTTAAAGAAAATGAGTTTCTGCAAACTTCCGTTACAAAGGTGATACTATCATTCGAGATTGGATTTAAAGCGATGCCTGCATTAACCTGAGGTGATATTGCTTGGGTTATCTGTGTAGCGTGGTATGTTACCTATAGGTGGAACGAACAAAAACGGTGGCAAATGCCTTTTCTAGAAGGAAGACTGAAAACAAGTGACGCTAATTTTTTCGCACAAATAAGTTAATCACTAACCATTTACACGATCCTTAGCAGCACACATTTAAAGCAATGTTTGTATTTAAATTGGTTCACGTATGAGTGGTTGCAAGTTGGTTTTGAATATTTTGCGGATCGGTTTAATTTTATTTAATAACTTTGACAAAAAAGTGCCTCACGAATCAAGAATCGTCAGATAAACATCTAAGCTACGAAAAGTACTTCTTATCCTGAGGTCTTTTCAACATAAGGTGGGCTGCGTCCACGCAAATTGTTCAAAAGTTATTTCTGCGAATTCGGAACATTTAGAAGAAATATCGTTGGAAGGTGCGGGAGTGCAACCTAGATAATAATACACGACTGTAAAAGGTGCTTCTTGTGTGTGATTGTAGAGCGTGCTGTTTCTCCTGGAGCAGACTACTCTTGCAAGAAATGGTTTGGCAGAATATCGGTCCTGACTACGGAACGTCTGAGTTTCAAATTGGCTGGTAGGTCTGCTCCGCTCTGCAAAATTTACTGGCTGCCTGCACTGATCGAAGAAGCACAAGAATGCATTCAAAAAAGATCACCTCTCTTCACTCCTTAAGCCGCCGGAAGTACTGAGTCGCTGATACTCTGAGTTGTTAAATGTCATGCTGCATTTCCATCGATAGGCCTGCTGGCGAAACATGCTGCAAATAAAGCAGCTCGAAGCTCGTTCATGAGGAGATAATTTCTACGAACTTATAGGCTCGAAAAAGGTGTTCGGAAGAAAGTGCTTTGTAATAATTCTCGACCACAGGACGGATGGTAAGGATAAAGCACAGGAGGAACACAGCGAGAAACGCTCACGAAGCCAGGTCTAAAGCCGATACCAAAATTGTAATATCTTCCAACCGCAGGACTTTGCGGTATCCAGAAAAATCACGATCAGTGCAACCAAGTACAGTAGAAACACGATATATCCTGATTTTGACTGGCACTCAATAATAAGGATAACTCTATCTTTCAATATCAGAAGTGTTTCGCAGAGTGATCGTAAGTACAAGAGAGTAGCAATCTTCTGCATCCAAGAACATTCAGCAATTCGTCAAAGGAACGAGCCAATAAGTTTGTGAGAAGACATGCAGCCATCGAGTAAACAGTGGGAGTAAACATCTGTATTCAGTGTCAGACATATGAGAACTTGATTACCTAAGCCGAACTACGATTTAGAGGCTCAACAGATGCGAACGCAAAAACCCTACAAGAGGGATGTGATAGAAAAAAAAATGTAACCTTGCCGTGCTTATTCAGCAGATAGCGAGTAAGCCGATAGGGAGCTTGCATAAGGTGGCTTGTATAGAAATTACCAATAGTCAAGAGAAAGAGAGGTCGAAGAGCTCCTTAAGTCTGATTACCCAGCGCTTCAGATTACTAAACATAAGTGACGAAGAAGGGATCCCTCATTGTCATTTATAATTAAATCAACACGTTTAGAGATTAGTTTGCACTCTCGAGCTCTATCAACCATGCGGGCCTTGCTGCAGGTCCAATGCGCAGGTTCTTTCACATTAGTTGGACGATTGCGTGTTATTAACATTGAGCATGTGAATGTGAATCGCAACGACTTTCCCTATTTACCATATTCTAGTGTCAAATTTTTGGTGGAAATGTTTGGTCTGTAGATGAAGCAATTCTTTCGGAACATACAGCTTACTCTTAAAGTGATGCTTCTTATCTATTATGACTGGCAAAGATGCCATCTACGTAGTCTACTGAGACACGGACGATTTCGGAAGCGTTATTTTCAAAATTATTTTGGTCAGCAAGCCTTTGCATATTGTCAAATTCATCAAAGTTGACACCACGCTTCGTTGTATTTTTGAATGTTATTAAATGTGACGCTTTATGGAATTAAGCTTAGCTTGTTTCCACATTTATTGGGTAGTTTGATGAGAACTCTCCACGTGGGTGTTTTAGGCCTGGAAAATGAGTTTACTCAGAAACAGTGAATTTTCAGCGCATTGAACGGGAATATTCCATGAGATGAAATAAGACAAAGCGCATACAATTCAGTGATGTGAGAATTTTATTTGAAAAACTTGTTGCAACTAAAGAGGCACTAGACAACATATAAAAGTCAAACTTAGATAGAAAGATGCGGTAATTCCCAAACAAATCAAAATAACAGTTAATGTCTTCAAAATGGCGTAGTAGTGGGTAAACGTTGCCTTTTGAAAGAGGCAATTCGTCTCTTTCAGTTTGCAAGTGTAATAATTGGTAATTGGTTACAAAATACTTTATCTTTATCGTCTTTGAACATATCAATGAATGAAATTACAGAATTTTCCAATGACATTTCATTTTCATTTGAACATATCTTTCAAATGCTTTGTTGAACAGCAAAAGGCGATCGTTACCGTCGAAGGAAATCAATACGCAACTCTCCTCTTTCTCATTTAATTCATGTTCGTATCAACAGTATCCATTTGCACTTCTAATGTCTTGACAACAAAGTTGCAAAGTACAAAACAAATATCTTGTAGCTTCTGTCTGCTGGCAATATTGTTTTCGTTTTTCTTGCATTTTCCTGCAATAGCTTTGATTGAATTGATACCTATAAAGATAATAAACAATGCGCTGAAATGTTGTACACAAAAGTAAGTCCCTGAAAACAAAATTGAACTCAACATGCCTGTGAATCACTGAAGAGAGATCAGAAGTCTTACGGAGTTGGGGACACATTCGATCCTTGTGGAGGTGCTTCGAACATCCGAAAAGGTTAAGGTAGCTGTCATGGTGCTGCTTATGGTTTTGAGCAACTTCTCTTAGACCGGCATGCAGGACACTTAGCCTTTGAGAAACAATAATGCATCTGTCCTGCGCGGTAGCCATCGAGCTTAGATGAGACCATCATTTAGAGGACCAGAAACACAACGAAAGCGTTTTGGCTCCGCTTTTCTCTATTTCTTGTGAATGTTCTTGAATCTTAATAGAAAAGACTTTGACTCCCGCGCCACCGCATGATTCGCTTGCGAACACATTGCTTTGCCATTACTTTATACACATATCAGGTGAAAGTTTCATCCACGATGCATGTCGACCTTGTTACACTATCGGACATATGTTGAAGCTCAATGCGCACCGTTCCGTATTCGGAACCGAACCTGATATATCTCTAATTAGATTGTTATAATGGGGCTCATGTGGCGCTTTGTTAAAACAGCTTGTCTGGGCGGCGAACAAGTCTTCATTAAAATCGTATAAAGTCGAAGTCGTGATTGTGTTACACAAGAGATATGTGGAAGCTGCAAGCACATTATGTGTGCCGATGCGTTCCATACGTTATACTCGTACTTATGTTGGATTGCAAGGACTACAAAGTGCTGAATGTAAGGAAGCTAGAACCATTTCTCCAGTCATTGGCTGCACTGGCATAGTCTTTGCAGCCACTGGTGCCGCCAGAGTTGCTCATCCTTCGGGGAGCACTACTGGGTACTGGAAGATGTAGTGGAACAACGATCATTTCGTAACGAGTATGCCAATTACCAAAGCGAAATTGCTATCATGTTAGCTAAAAGTTCGTTAAATCTGCCGTAGAAGAGGCAGCTTGCAGTGTGTAGGTAGGTAGAGCAAGGAAAATTTCTCAGCATTTCCACAGCTACTTATCAACTAACGCTTTCGATTAGTTCGGAGGACGACTATTAATAATTCAGTGACGCAAACCCTTGCAATATGAACTCACATATATACTGACATTTCCGACAGTTTTCGACACATTAATTAGCCAGAAAGTGGTTATTCAGTTTTCGTCGTCGGCGTTGTCACTGTCGGAGTCGTCTTCGGTCTTTCAAGCAGAGATTATACGACAGCTGGGATCCTAGCCAGCTGGTAGCAAGGATTAATTTGGACTTGCTCGAAGGAGATGTGAACATGCATGCGAAGCATGCAATTAAGACTGCTCCCAGCTCCAAAGTGTAACAGAAGTAGTATGAAAATCGATTCCTTACAAAAAGTTACAGAAATTTGGACGAGACAGAGGATGCTTAAAATTACAACCCTATCTCTCAGAGAAGAGAGAGGCTGAGAGAGAAATCAAATGCGGATAGGATTCTAAAACACGTAAATGATTGTTAAACAGACAGAATATTCGCTAAGATAATCTCCATCCTGTACTCCCGGCAATATTGTCCTTGGAAGCATCACCATCAGCCAATAAAGTTGTTAGTCAAAATTAAATTGGCCAGACAATTGCAGAAAGGAAAAACCGGGATAAGGTATGGACAGAGTCTCAGACGGTCTATGACAAAACCTCCAAATTTGAAAAAAGATTTCCGATCAGGCGGGCCGACATTTATCCTCCTGTCACTAATAGTGGGTGAAGGACACAACTGCTTTGAGTTGAGGTGAACAGAAATTTACTAATTGTCAAAGTGTAATTAAACGTCAAAGACGGCTCGGAGTTAAAGTATGTAGTATTCATTTTGATTGTAATGCAAAATGAAATGTGTGTTATAGTGTTGATAATTTTTAATTATTTTTTTGTGATTGCATTTTAAAAACATTCTGTTTTTATTATTGCCATAAATAACAACACAATGGCCTAGCAACTGCAAGTTATCTCTATTTTGTGACCCACTGAAATTTAACTGCATACATTTTATTAACTTTTTATTTATTATAACATTTTATATTAACTTTTGTTAAAAAAATATTGTTTTTCTACCAAAACAAAGTTCTAAAAAACTTAGTAAGGGTTATTGACATTTAAATTGAAAATCTATTGCAAAGATCAATTTTCCTCGACAAGTTCAGTTGACAGTCAAGTTTAAAAAAAACCATTAAAAAACCTCACCTCGCAACGTTTGTCTAATTTCGGGTTTTCTCTAATTAAACCACAGAAACATCACAGACCATAGATTTAAAACGCAATTTTCTATACACTAGGAACGGCCTCCTTTAACTTTTTCCTGCGTTACACACCGAAAATTCCAATTCGCTGGAAATGGAAGAAATCAATTGCTAAATTTCGTATTACAAAATAAACTCTGAAAACTCTGGTTATCATGAAGAAAGTTGTATTGAGGGCTAGAAAGCTGTAAAAAAAGTTTATTCTGGTTTTCTTCAATTTGACATATGTAACAGAAGAATAAGGATGTCCTAACCCTGTCCATAACAGGTGGAGAAATTTCCAGTCGACAAGCTAATGATTTCGAGACTTTTGGGACTCGGGCTTCTGTTTTTTGAATCATACCTGGAGTTAATACGAAATACGTTCTTGGATTTTCTAAGCAGTCTTCTAGGCTAATGTCCGCTTCTTTTGAGAAAACGGCTGGTAAAGTAGTAAAATCTTATAAAATCTTAAATAAACTTGTTGGTTCATTTTATGTGAATCCTTTCCCAACAATGAGAAGTATTTCTTGAAACCTTTGATGAAACTATTCGCTGCCGTGAATTGAAATAGCTTTATTATTTTAAAGAAATAATCGAAACCAAATTAGAGGCATACTGGTACAATTCACTTAAAAAACATGACGCTTTTGTGCGATACCTCGCTTGAATCCTTAAAAACGTCTGTGACGGCCGTACTAAGGAAACATTATGACATAAATCAAAATAAAATTTCGCCAGTCAATCGTGCTAAGAATTTAAAACCCATATGTTCTCACTGCAATAAAACTGCTTCGTCCGAAAACCATCGTCAAACAACTGATAAATTCTTTCACATTATCCGATTGACATTCTATACACTTAAAGTTTCCAAAAGATAACGCATCACTTGTAAAGTGTTATATAACGTATCTATCACATTGCGCATTGAAAAGATGCGTGCCTCAAACAATCCTGGCATACATAATAAGCCATAACCGTAGACCTCCAAACCAACTGGGAAGAATATATTTTTCAATAACATTATAGAAGACGACAGACTACAATCTTGAAATTGGTATTTATCTGATCTTAAATTAAAAATTCAAATTGTCTACTTCGAAACGAACTCCATTAATCATTTTCACCGAGTTCGCATTACACATGCAAGCTACCTTGTAAACATGACCTACGATTTAAAGGACGATTTGTCACTGCCTCGATAATTATTCTCGCTTCCCAGTGAGCAGAGAGGCAGCCGGTGAAAGAAATAAGGTGAGATCTGTTAAATCGTTCGGCTGGGACATGTTACGAATACATGAGTTTTGCTTTGCGATAAGAATGTCATTTTCTTCCTCTTTTGTTCTCTATTGGGTGCCCGGGTCCTTGTTCTTATCAACAGTGATGATGTGTGATCCGGTTGAGTTTTCAAGTATT
This sequence comes from Stratiomys singularior, assembly GCA_954870665.1. Taxonomy (NCBI): domain Eukaryota; kingdom Metazoa; phylum Arthropoda; class Insecta; order Diptera; family Stratiomyidae; genus Stratiomys; species Stratiomys singularior. Next base: position 596,549 of record OX940881.1, on the reverse strand, counting down.
CATAGATGTCATTGGAAGCTCGTTTTTAAATGCGACTCGGAGTCTATCAAATTTACTGGGTTTCTTGCCACCAATTGTTTCATCCTTTCGAACACAAGCGTCCCGAAAATACAAGCTGCGCTGAATACAAATGGCCTTTTACAGGTACACTGCAATGCATTGAATATGCGACAGATGAACTTCTTCAAAATGTATCTGTCGCGGATTTAGTTGCTTGTTTATTTTGATATGCTTCTAATCTTACTATCGACTTTGTCCAATAATAAGTTATAAGAAATGTCTGATAATCAGTCACAAAAATTCATATAGAGGAGAATCATTTATAGTTAAACAGATGTCCGGCATCATGAAGTTGGGCTATAATCCGATTGTCCTGACCATCCCTTTCGTTAAATTTCTGATGAGTCATAACTTTAGAGGCACAGTTTTTCGATTATTACTAGCAGTTGAAAGCAAGAAAGCAATCAGCAATCATAATGCGAAAGCGTGAATCTTCCCATTGAAAGTGTCGTTGTAACACTCTCCAGTATGGCGACGTGCTGATACCGTTAGACAATCCTTTACCTGTACGTCCTCAAGCAACAAATACGAGCTCACTATCCATGCCAGCATCCACACGAAATTCTGTCGAAGCGCTCGGTTTCTCTGAATCGTACTCAGGACGGAGCTTATCCTCAAATTCTCCGGTAGAATAATAGAAAATAAATCTCACATTGTTGACACATACGTGCGCAAATGAAATTCACCCAGTTGAGGAATTATCGCCCACTAATGTTCCGTCAGATTTGATCCTAATTGTTTCCCTGAGCCCAGCCAAGGCAACGATGAGGAGAATTTTAATTAGATACCGTGCAAATATGAGGTTCTCGCTCATCCGTTCTGAAAATTCAACCACGAACGTGTTTCTTTTTTATTTTTGGAATAATTATGATAAGGTGCGGATTATATTGTTTGCTCGGGGTACGCCAGCAAACAGACACAATAAAATTGCGTGAATAAAATGAGCTAACTCCTCGTGGTGGTTTACTTAATTTATTTTGAAAAATGATTAGCATTTTGGATCGCTTTTGTTTGTAAACGCTATGCAGAAAGCTCATAATTCTTTTATAATACCAAGAATTTGACTCTTCAATGGGTAGTTTGAGTGTGTTATGAATTATTTAATTACACGTGAAATAATCCAGACGAGAAGGTTTTTATTTTGAATGGGATTGGTTTTCATGTTCTTCCACAACAAGGTCTAAGTTGATTTCAGCATGAGAACGTAACCAAAATGGCATTCCCTATGCATACATGTTCGAAGGCGTTAGGAAGGACGGTAAGCCGCGTTGAGCTTGTGCTTCAACTGGTCTTTTCGCAATGGTGAACACAGTGCTTGCGGAAGAATAGCAAGGATTTGATTTGACAAGCTCTTAACGATCGCAAAGTTCTCGAAAAAGGTTTCAATTTTTCCCAAAGGATATTACAGCGAATGTATCGGTCTGAATTAGCCACACAGCACACGAAGGATGGATCTAGGAGAGAAAATTTAGTTCGGGTTAATCGTCAGCCGTTACGATCCATTCGCTCCGGAGACAATAAATCTGCGAATCGAAGTCATGGCTCATGAACATAACCGTGGATGGATAATATTAGAGAAATCTAGATTCGATATGAGCCACTGTGGTCAAATGAGGTATGTCCATGGCAGGCCCACTACAATCATGATGATTTAATATCAATGAGTGAATAAAACTTTCAGGAACGGAACAATGGCGTCGCTAGGATGAACATATGACACCAAAGCAAATGATCAATCACGAGCTTATTAGAAAATATGGTTTCCAGAACCTCTCGTGGCTAACTCTATTTTAAAAATTCGTTTTATTTATATCTTATAGCACGTGCTACGTGGAAAAATTGTATATACTCGAAAAGCGTTGATTTTTCGTTTTAATGGCATGCATTTTTTATTTGCTCGTTCTGTTCCGAGTGAATTACTTAACTTACATGTTTATCTTTTCAAAGGAAAACAACGCATTACTCTTCCTTGTGTCGCTCTTCCCCTAGATTGGGTTGATTTTAGATAAAACATGATTTAATTATGATAGTGATCGATGATTTAAAAATTTCAAATCGCATTTCATCCACTGGAACAATGTTTAAAAATATTTCCCTTGCAGCTGAAAACGTAGACAAAAAGCAAATTATGCGTCCGGACTCAAATAAATATCTAAAATCCAACCTGTTCCACTTCAAACGATTGCCGACTTTGTTTCCCGTCCAGATTCAATCCGAAATTCACCAGACCATCGTTCGCGAAATATCCAACAAGTGGAATTTCAACTATAAATCACATAAACCTTTTAAAAATTCAACCATATCCGAACCCTCCATTAGGAGGGCCTCCATTAATTACCTTTCTCAGAAATCGTATTCGTCGGATACGAATAAACAATTCCAAATACTATTTGGAGCTCGTAACGAAATTCGCCAGACATACGAGTGTAGTTGAGGAACCTTCATCAACGATCTAGATATTTTGTCTTGACATTTTGATTATAATTTCGATTAGGGCTGAAATGATGAACTTCCACCAGTCGTCCTTCATTGTGCAGACAATCGAACTCGAACCATAGAAAAAACTAACTTTTATTTTGACTGTGGTAGGGAATCAATCGAAACGACTCAAGTGTACGGTTGATATGGTTTAGAGTAGCAAATCATATAAGCGGAAATTCAAATCGATTGAAGCCAGAGATTCAGGTAAAAGAGAGTGCGATGGCCGTTCACAGTGTCCAAGTATCTAAGGATCTTTTCCATCCAACTAAGAAGAGCTGCTGAGGTAGCAGTCAGCTTGGTTCTAGCAGTCTTCTCGGCCTTTTACTTGAATGCTGCTGTTGACAAACATAGAAAATAGTTTTCAATATAATTCGATATGATTGGAACAAGGCGTAAGGATTTCATTTTCAATAATTCTCAAAACAAAGTTAATAAGAATTCAAATCGTGCCTCGAACTCTTTCTGACTTCTATGAGTGAGTAGTTGGGGAAGCAATAGAAAGACGTTAGTTCGAAGGGCTCATATTCGCTTTCTTATTTCTTTTACTGGCCGTTGCAATTCCCTAAATACAGAAAATATACTGCTTTCGTCATAATTTCCGACCCCCATTCGGACCACAGAACAAGGATAATTTGTGAGAGGAGCCAACGATTATTTCGAAAAAACAGCCCGATCTTAAGCAAATGTCTTGACAAACTTCATCAGGACAAAAGTCAATATCATAACACTTTGAATTCGAAACATATTTTTTGATTTTTTATGAAAGCAACATTTGATTTTCCTAAAAAAATTTACTGACACATTCAAGTGCACTAAACTTGTGCGGTTTTATGTCTAGACAATTTATTGATTTATCAGGGATTCATTCGCTTTTGTTATTTAGTTTCAAAGAATACAAATAATTATGGTTCCCTTATTCAAAAGGTTTCTGTTGTGTAAGATGACTGGCTGGTGACTTTCCATGTGGGATTGAACAATGTTTTTGGGGTATACATAAACATGCGAAAAAAACAAAGAATTGAAGCCTTCTGAAATGACAACCACGAAGTGAATTCTTACATTATAAAAAACATTTTTTCTATTTATTAAAAAGAAAACAATGAACTTATTAATTTAGCGGTAAATGCAAAGTATCATCCAGAACTAGGATCATTGATTGCCAATCACTAAAATGAATTCAGTATTTTAGCTAGACTAGAAGTTTTACTTATTGGCTGCATTGGTGGTTTCGCTGTTTGGATCAAAAGTTTGGGTGAGGAAAGCTGATCTGGCACTGACGTATAATCTTTTATCAGCTCCTGGTAATGCCAGAAGATATACCATGAACAAAGATTGCTAGGATCTGTATCGAAGAGTTTTCACCTCGTTGGGCATGCCTTACTTTAGGGTATTCCATCCGAAACGGGTAAGTATCTGTGAAAAAACCACATGAATATCACAGGTATATTCATGTGACTTTTTTAATGACGACGTACAGATTATCTTTTGTGTAAATTTAACCCCGAAATGAAGTCGCTCTTACGTACGTCATGTCACAAAATCTCCTAGTGTGTAGTTGCACCGTTGCTCATGGTTTTATTCTTAAATTTGTTTGTTCACGAATCTCCTAACTTGAATGCGATTACGATTTTAACGGACTTAATATTCAAAAATGAACGTCAAGTCAAAAATAAGACTAACACATAGATGGTTAATGTATTTGATGCTTATATGATTGCGGTGTGAAGTCGAAATTTTTATGCCTCGAACGATTCCAGTCTTTGCGTTGAACTGACTCCCGGCTATTCCCGTCTCGATGCCCGATTACGCCACTATTCTCATGGAAGACATTTTATTTGTATCTTGACTGTCTTCTCTCGAAACCTTTTCAACCATTCACTTCTAGTACAATTCAAATCCGCCAAGCAAATTTACATACAAGTTCATTAAATGGAAGTTAAATTTAATGTTCTTAATGTTGAAAAAGGACTTTTGGGAACCTCATATGGCAAATGTTCCTGGTATTGTTATCGCACAACAAGGGATCTTGGAAATATTTGCAAGCATAGTCGTATCAACAAAAGCATTCCGTTATTCTGACTCTGATAGTATGTTGCACGAAACATTTTTGAATTACTGACTCTAGAGAGCGCTGCATAACTTGGTATCCTTGTGTGTATGTTGCATATGATACGTTATTCAATTGAGACAACAACAGCACTAACTTATTTGCTTCCTCGCCATGACTTTGATCACCCAACCGTAAATACTTTTCAATGGATTTCGTCGAGTTGTAGGTACAATATTAAGCAACTGCAGGGTATGAATATATTCTAGTACGAGACAGAGACAAATTCCTCACAAGAAAGTTTTCAATGCGATAAACTTGTGTTTTCAATTTTATAATTTGAAGTTTCGGGTTGGCCAGAAGGAAGAACACAACTTCTTGTCCTCGACAAATTCACTAACTTGTTGTTCCAGAGCGAGCCTTGCAGCGAGACTTCTCTATTAGGCAGGCTACAATATTTTGTCGTGACATCGACAATCTTTGCAACTTCCTTCCATCTCTCAATAGCGGGCAATGTAAGGCCAACTGCAAGCTGACTTAATGTGGAAGTTGCAGTCACGGAATCTCTTCGTCCTTTTGTGTCGTTTTTGTCGTTGCATTTCCTCCTCAATTTTTACTCGGAGCCAAAGTTTCCACAACTTTTGGGGGGCTGAGACGATTGAAGCGACTGGTTTGACTGGCTCGGCTTGCACAGGACGAAGCGTTATTGGCGGAAGGTTGCTTAAATATTCTACTTTTTCTTTGCAGTTGTTCCTTTGCCTTGTTTAAAGTATATATCCTCAAGCGGAGCATTCGAACACGAATGAGCGGAAACAAAAACAACAGATTTGCATTTGAATACAAAGAAATACCCTTAAGGAGAGCTCTGCGAGCAGACTTAGTTTTACAATACTGTTATGTTTTTGTTTTAATGCTCCTATCTTCATGCAAACGTTTTCCTTTTCGAAACTAAACAGTTGGAGACTGCGAGAAATTGGGGAGAAAGTTTTGATATGTTCTTTATTTGAATATTCATGTTCCCTTTCGAATCATTTGAGTTTCAGTTTCTTGCAATGATAGTCGTAGCAACATTCGAACGAGCACTATCAGGTAGGAATCAACCAGGCATCCACTCTTCCTTCGTGAGATTAATTATCTCATAAATATTCCCCCCCAGCCGTGCCGACCTAAAGTCAAGCAAACCACCACATTCCTGTCAAGCTCGCAACATCTGAATTTCAATAACACTGCGTTCCGGTGCACAGAACCCATTCCTCCCGCCATTCCCCTACCGCAGTGGTGGATTTTTGTGCCAAAGGACGACTATTCTCCAGAAATCTTTTATGGATAAGCATGGAAAGTAGAACGGATCACTTTGTACCAACAACGACTACAGGGAAAAACATTTGCAAGGAAACACTGTTTTCCTGTTGCATGCTTTTCTTTCAGTATTAATTTTAAATTCATTTATCCTTCCTCTGTCGAATCGGAATTATCCATGCTAGTTGTGCTATTGTGAATTCCGGAGGCGGGAGCTCGGACAAAGTGGGGGAAAGAGTGGCTTGTTGGTTTGAAAAGTATAATGTTTGGAATTTCTTGTGAAATCTGAGGTTCTCGTGAAAAGGAGCAGGAAGCTCTTGGGTTTTCAATTAGAATATTGTCCAGAAATTTGATCGAGATTATAATAACATTCCTCGAGAACCTTTGCAACAACCCCGAAGAAGTCATAAGTCGTTTGTTGACCCACTTAACAAAAAATGTTTCTATTTAAGGCAAAATATTTCGCAACGTTTGCGCGAAATGAAAGTTGGGGCTGTGATAATTTCTCATGCCATATTGCAAGTTCCAATGATTCACAGCACAGCAAAGCAATTGCCTTGATTGGCTGAGTAATAGCGGACAATACTATCACAAATGGCCCGACCCATCTATTGAATTGCACACACGTATGGAAACCGCATCCTTTACAATCTCTTGCATGAATGGGCGACTTTGGAAAGTACTTAAGATCATATCCAGCGAATAAAAGGTTTCTGCAAATATCACACATATGAACTTGATAGCATATCATTAATGCCAAAGTCAGCGGTACACAATCGTATTGTTTTCTTCCGCAGGCGAAACTGTCTCAATGGTAAAACGCCTCAAGGCTCGATCATTGGCAGTCGATTAAGCTGCCAGCTCAGCCCGTGGTAATCCTTAAACGAGCTGCGGATCTGAAGTGTGCGCTCGCAGTAATTACCGCCCAACATTTTGACCGATATTACATAACCTTTTTATCTGTATCTATGGCAGGAGCACCAACCAAAATTCGGGCGAAAAATAATCCAATCGATCGGAAGTCAACAGACGTGATTTGATTTTGATATCTCTAACTTTCACTTTCACTTGTTTGGCCCAAAAGCACTTTTTCCTTCGTCTGAACTGCAAATCCCCAAGGCGGGTGAGGGGCTGGCCGCGCGACTAAGATTGACAATAAAGACACAAGACATACAGGAAGGCGACGTAGTAACAGATGACCTCAACGTTGCGTTTTTGTTGCCGCTGATGCAGTTCGAATAGGATCACTCAACTTGTTCGGATATTGGCGCTTCATCAGTGGAAATATATTCGGTATACAAATTTCGTACCCATCAGAATCGTGTGAAATTTATATGTTTTTCTTACTCTCCAAACAATCTCCTCTTGATCAGATTCCATTCATTGGGACCGCCACGGAAACATCGAAGTAGAGCCGGCCGTTAGGTCCCACTTGAATAAGGTGAATACGGGCTTGTATCTCATTCTGAAACCTTCGTAGCTTGCTACGTTAATGTGTAAACCATTGCTTAGCTGACACTGTTTGCAGAGATTACGCTGTTTGTTGATATGCAAATAGCTTTCAAAAAAATTATCCAGATTTCAAGACGTCTATCCAAGGCCAAGTGTTTAATTTTCCTTTCTTTCTAAAACGTAACAACGAGGGAATTATTTTACTGTTTGCTGACGATGTTTGCAAGATTAAGTGTAGATACAGTTTTGGATGCTGGTACGAGATTTGAAGCGAAAGACAATTTACCTTACTTTTGACCACGAAAACAAGAATGTGAGTCAACAGCAAGACCAAGTGGATGGCAATCTGAAATTTGAGCTCGAAGCACTTCATCCAAATCAAATTTCCCCGTGACGAATGGAAAAAATCAAATTTAGAGCAATTTTTTGAAAGTTTCAATACTTGCAAAGTGAACCAAGGAAAAGCAAACAACTTAAAAATCGATGCCAAATGTATTCAACTCGTTAGTGACTCTCAACGCAGTTTGCAATGATAAATTCCGCAAACAACTCTCTTCAAGTCACTGCAAGTGATTTTTGACTGCCAATTTTTTTGCAACTTTTGTTTTTCGTTGTTCATCACTTCACTAAGCACTAATCAGGTGCTGCTTTGGTTTAAGCTTCTTGCTGATTTGTTTCAAACTTACTTTCGGAAGACCGTGAAGCTGATTATCCACACGTGACTTGAGAAAATTTCAATTACCATCAAAGAATGGTTGCCGCGGAGGTCATGGGCCTACCCACGCCGAGTGGTGATCGATAATGGTGATAATTGTTATCACAGGTCTGGGTGTATTAACTCACTTGCAATACTATAATAAACATCAAATCGCCAAAGAGCAAATGCGTAAGATGCAATAATTACAAGATAGTGGATGAACTCAGTAAATTATTGTATAAATATGCACGCAATTGAGATTTTCTTACAAAATTCTTTCGTAAACAACTACGGACCTCATTTTGAGAACATTTTTCATCGTTTTTGAAACTCGAAATAAACGAAGACAAATCGACCGAAGAAGAATATTATCTTCCGGTTTGTGAATGTGTAGCTGTTTCAACTGACGCTAACACAGGACACTAATAGTCAACAAATGTTAACGAAATGTCCGGTTTGTGTTTTATTAAAATAAAAATAAAGAATTAACAGCTCCCCTCTGAAATCCAATTACAGCTTTTACCATAGAACGTATTGACCAGTAGGTTCTATCGGTAGTTACTTCACTGTTCCACACCTTAGGTAATAAACTTTTGAGCTCATAGATTGTCTTGGGCCTTGGGAGATTTTGAGTACATTTTTCAATATTTCCATCAACTAAGCGTATATGGTATATACACTTAGTATAAAAAACAGGAAGCATGAATGAGCCTAAGATGGCCTTTTCAGGGTATTACTTATGTCTATAATAATTTTGAGGTTGCTGTCCTTATTATTTGGACATCATGTTTTTGTGCTAAAAGTTTCCATTCCATGTTAGCCAGATAATCCTTTCCTATTTGAATTTCCTGAAACATAACCTGAAATCAAAGTACAATTGGACGTTTTTAAACTTTAAATGAGACTATGAAAATTTTATAAATTTTATTATCAAAATATGATAAAAGTGGAATCAACTGTAATTTATTACACTCCCAAATGACGGAGGTGTGGTCAATCCCGAATTTCTCCTCCTGTACTTACACGTGAGATCCAAAAAGGAGTTAAATTTTCATTACGATCCTTCCTGAACATATTCAAAGAAGAAAGGCTGATTGTGTTTTGGAAAGAATTCGTCAAGAATCAATGAGTTTGAGTTGCCAGGATACTGCTTCAGCAGGTGAGTGTATGCTACCACAAAATCGATAACTTCAAATTTTTTTGTTAACTTCACGTAGCTGAAGTAGAGTCTCCTTAGTGCCTCCGATCAGTTGAATAAAGTCGGGGGGTGTTTCACTCCAATTCAATGCAGAGGTAACGTGACTTCTCTTTGGTCAGGTAGAAGACAGTCTATGTACTATCAATAAAGGATTAAAGGGAACATTTCCTATAGAGCTTTCCCGAAATTTCGCTCATTTGATGCTGGGAGTAAACGAAAGCAGTATTTGCACTTAAGCGCGTTTATTTCCCTTCGGTAATGTTGCGTGAACACGTTAATACATGGGATTAAATAGCCACAAACAAAATTATCCTCGTCGTCATGGAAAACAATCTCACACTCCAGAACGCGATTTGGAGATAGTCGTACGCAAAAGCAGTCGGATTTAACGATATGACGGATCATAATTTGAAGCGTTGAACCAATCACTCAGCCAGTGTGTAAATGGGATGGCATTGCACATGGACCATCCCTGATAAATGAGGTAATTTGTACTTAGCTGACGTCAATCAATCCAGCGCGAATGAAACTTGGAGCCTTTAATAACTGATCTCGTTTTTACCCGCTGGCACTGATGCGATGGCATTCCAAGTCAGTCACTTGAATCCCATGTGTGGATGGATGTGGAGTAAAGCTAACTCAATGAATCCTCATCAACGCTGTCCGTCATTAGCATCAGCCGCAGCCTGTCAAGATCATCTCCAACTCATCTTCTTCTGGCCCAGCATCTTTCGTAATTTTTGGCCTTCAGACGCTGGCTCGATCTGATCCCCTCGAGTCGGAAGTGTTAGCTCGTATTTGTTTGTTCGCAAGAGAGCCAATATCTGTCGGCTTTAAGCAAGTGCGGGTTTGGCGGGAACCTAAGATTGCAATAATGATTTGCATGATTCGAGATTTTGCAACTCCTTAAATCAGATGAATTAATCGCTAGGTCCCTTTCCTTCTCTCTCAATTCGCATTCGGTCTTCAGAAGACTTCTAACTTGCGAAAATATTATTTCAACTCATTATTTAATTTGGCAAATATATCAATTCCCAAACACCTAACGTTGAATCTTCGTTGCTGCAACCCATAATCAATGCAACAGATGCACTCACGAAGGCCAGCGAGCCATCCATCAAATATCAATTTTCTAGCAATTTCAGATGAGAACATGGAAGCAGCGCGACATGATTCCCGATCCTAATCGCATATTCTGCTTGTTAAGCTGGTCTTTGGAATGAGGAATTCATTGGAAAATCGTCTCCGGGATCAGCTACTAGTCGATTCGACGATAGAGTCGTTGAACATTTGGTGGATTCCTCGATTGCGCGCATCTAACGTGCTATGGGCATAATCAATTTCACTCCACTAAATAAGTCCAAAAGCAATTGAAGCCTTTTTCGCTATTCAAGCTGTCGCTTTTCCTTCGAGGCCACAAGTTGATTAATGAAGCAAAAGCAGTCATTGGAGTATTCTGGACTCGAAGCGAATTGAGGGTGTGTAGGCGATCCGACTCCAACTGATTATCACTACTGATTGTCACCAGGTTGCCTCATTATGAACTCCCGGCAATGTTGGAATAATGGTTGGGACTCTAAAATGTGCATTGTTCTACGTCTTGTCCCGGCAAGAGGGTCATCAATTGTGGAAAGTCGCTTTTCAAGATGTGCTGCTAGCAACGACGGCTGGCAAGGTATCTGAGCCGAGTAAGGAGAAATCTGATATCGTGGATATGATTAATTCGACATTAATATGTCATGTCCTGTTCGGTTGGCACTTTATGCGAGACATCGGGCAGAAGTGTATGCGCTGCATGTCACATTTGAAAAGGGTTTAGCTGGTGAATTAATAATTTAGAAAGACGTATTGGCCACAGCTCAGGATGAATGTAACGATTGGCTGACTCTCTCATGTTCTGAATGTCGGCTGAAAGCTACTATGGGTCCACGTTTTGGTTCTCGTGATGTATCGTGCAGATAATTTTGAATTCAAAATCAAGGAATTGCTGCGGACCAACGCGTCCGCTCTCGAATTCACCACGCCAACCGCAATATTTTTCGAAACCCAGTTTGGTTTGCCGTAAAAAGCGAGACTGTCTGTTCTGTATGATTTCGGGAAGTTCCAACGCCTTTATTCATAGTTTACATATCTCATATGTGAGCTAATCTCAGCTAAGCTCGTTTCACCACTGGGTGCCGCAGTTTTCTAAGAAAAACCTTGAAATCGAACAACCCGAATCCCAGTGACCTGGTGCGGATCGCATCCGCACAGCAAAGATTCTCGATTAAAATACCAAAACAGTTTGCCCAATCAACTTAATCGGACCCTCATTTGTCAACCACACTCGGTTGCGTGTTATGATTGCGTACACCAAACAAACCTGGAAGGTGTTAACCCATTCCAACGCCTTTATTCTTCCGCGTCCACCACACTACGAGGATCTCCAAAACCGCCAATCTCATAAGTTATCTTTTAATAACTGAGTCATCGCGTTCTTACCTTGACACGCTGAAGGTGTTGGATTAAGATGGTGCACGATTTAACGTATCGAAACTAAGGCAATGTGTCACTGAAACCAACAGCTCCACCGCCAGCGACACTTTTCTGCGAACACAACAAAATTAAAGATGCTTGATAAAAGTCTAATAATTTCGCTGGGCTTGGGAGTTTCGTGTCTTCGATGCTGATTAGTGATGTTTTCTGTGGAAATCTGAAAAACTCGTGTGGGCTTAAGTGGAGTATCTAAAATGAATATGTCATTTATGTGTACATGTGCGGTAGGGAATCAAGTGTGGTAATCTGGGCCCGGGAGTCATGTCAACTGAATTGATTTACATTTAAAGAGCCTTAGCTGCTGAGTCAATGTGAAAACTTCGTAAAATTTCTCACATGCATGGTCTTGTATTACTGGCTTTAGTCTCTTATAGTATGAGTCATTCATTCTGCGTTCATACATTCTCCAGAATTCCACAGTTCGGGAGAAAATATTTTGGTGACATGCATCTGAATATGAAGCTGAATTTCTTATGTGAAGTATTGAAAACAGTCTTGCTTGCAAATGTATGAATTGATGGCAGGCCAAGTAGCTCCTTCTATTGTCCGCTCACAGAGAAAAGAGATACTAGACACCATTTTTGTACTGGCCACTGTCTGATAAGTAGACCTTACCCGCGTCCTCTTAATCCCTGCATAGTTAAATTTTCCTGGGATACTTTCAGCATATAGGGGGAGAACAGGAGAATACAAATGGGAGGGATATCGTCTAAACTGTTAGTATAGAGTGCAAACCATGGAATCGCAATGAAAAACAAGGCTAACTTCTCTACTTGCTAGGTCAAAGTTCGTTGGTTGAATAGAAACAATTCGAAAGTTGTTCCTAAGTGCAGTAACAATTGTCATTATCCATGCGAGCTGCTCATTAAAATGAAAAAAAGTTCTGCATGCATAATCTTATCAGAATAACAATGACAAGAATGTGCAGATATCCAATCGCAGCGTACCACAAGTCTCTTAGGTAATTATATAAATTATGCATGTCCGATTGATCAGATTATTCATAGCTTTGAGAAGATTAACCATTACTTCTATTGCTGACGTCGCCGAAGATGCTGATTCCTTCTACCAAAGTATTTAAGCAATAATGTGGACACTTCTTACTTTTCAGCGATTTGGTAAGGTGGAGCAAGAACGGAACGTCATCTTTCGCGATAGATATCGGGTATAAGAGGCGATGGAGATTTCCTTGCTTGTGTGCTGGCTCCTCATACGAGTCAACGAGCTATTTGCAACGCTACAAACGTGGCGACGGCTACAACGTTGCAAACTATGGACGCGAGTTGGCAGCGAAAAAATTTAATTAACATTATCCAGCTGGTAATCTCATTTTTATATGGCAACCTGGAAGATCTTCAGTCCACCATAAAGATAGCAGGACACGAAGAATACGATGCCAAAAGAAATTATTGCCGGTATATATGGTTGAAATGCATGTGGACGACAGGCGACCACAATGCTCACAAAGGCGTATGTGAATGGGAAGTCCCCATTGTACGAGCAATCGCCAACATTTTAACGGACTTGGGAACCGAACGTTAGATATGAGGACATGCACGAAGGCTGATTGCCATTTACGCTAAAGACCTCTACGAGTTGGGGTCGGGCAACTTTAAATCGCATGACAATGCAATGTGAAAAACGAGAGGATGACTTCAGTTTTGGATCGGTCTTCGACTTCCATAGCGAGATCATTTGAAGGGTTGTTCGACTAATTAACGCGAAGCCCTCAATAAGTTCCCCGAGCCCACTCTATAAAACATTTAACATGGCGCTCACTCTATGCGATAAAGTGTAAAACTAATAAAGATCAAAGGAAAGCAGGCGAGAAGCGATTATCTCCTGATTATTAATAGTTGGTGGTTCCACAGGGAGCTGTGATTTCAATATATAAACGAGGATCAACTGCCTATATAACCTACGAGATTTGAATACAGCACAAGGAGCAAATCGGCCGCGTATACTGCAGTCACCTTATGAAACGAACGCTTTCGTCCCTCATCTTGCAGGAAAATTGCGCATAAGCTGCGACCACCACAAATTAAAATGCGAATATGGCTTAAGTTGAGACCCGCGTTTACTTGAATGCAATGGACTTAACCTCGTCACCCTGCCGTGAGCTATTCTTTCCACCCAACTAGGTAGTTAAACGATAATTCTACAGGCCAAGGATTAGTGAACATGGGGATTCCAAAACAAAACAGCAAGCGAGACACACAAAAACCGTATACACTGTCCGTGCTCAGATTATGTCAAGATTAATTAGATCCACCATTGTACTGTCATTCGCGATTGTCGCAAGTTACTTGCTAAACATTCTGCAGGACATATGTTCCATGTTCGCTAATTAATTTTGTTTCGGTCGTTATCTATCCTAAGATATCGTGGCTTAGTCTTGTTGTTCCGATGTACCGCTTCACTTTCTTTATTAAGTTTACAAGCAACTCCGGAGCCAGGGAAGCAACTAATGGCCATGGGACTAACAGCAGGCGATGCGAGACAGGTTTGATTTATAGTCAAGATGCCTTGCACAAGTTCCTTGCACTTCCACGACTCCCAGCAATTTTCATATTCACATTGTTGTATATGAAATGCATTAGACCTAGCCATGTCACCTCATTAACTTTCGAACTTTAATTTCTCGAAATCAAACATGGTTCTACACATCGCCATGCAGATACGTTGGACATATTCATCCCGAATCGGAATCGGTTAACGATTATTTTATTTGGCGTTGCAGTGAATACAGATTTTCTTTTATATTATTTGTTCATTGTTTTACATGGGATGAAAACAAGCGGATTTGAGATACATATTTAGGATATTTTTTTCTTTGTCACGATTTTACGATTTCTGAATATTCGGGAAGTACTCAGATGCTTACCATTTTGAGTGATTATGACCAAATCGGAGAGACAATATGCGAAAGACATAAAAATTGTTCACTACATCCTCGTAGGGTTGCCTCGATCGATTTCGAAGTGAAGTTTTGAATCTCAGGTCTGAATCTCTAGAGAATCTCTAGTGTCCCTGTGATAAAATATCTAGAGCAAATATGAAGTTCTGAAAAAAGATCTCCCGAAGTAAACGAGGATAGTCGTATTTTGGTCAAAAATACAGTCCGCCATGAAGAATTGATTCCCTCTGATAAATTATTCATGCTGAGCCTACATGTACGGTTGTTTGAAGGATCAGGCAAACGAGTTTAACTCACTTTCGCCATTGAGCGGCAACCATTATGGTTTCTTGATTTCACACCGACCAAACTCACGATGCTGGAGTGGTTCAAATTTTTTGGGAAATGTTCGGGCGAGTCTAATGCCTCAGGATATTTCAAGCTATCCGCACATTTTTTCATCTTATCACAATGATTCGCAACAGTGTGGGACTTTTCTATGGCATACATCAATGCAAATCCCGCTCTGCACTTCGTTCTCCAACTTATAACACAGTGAGAGTTGTCGACAAAAAAATAAGCAATACCAAAGTATCGCGCCCGAATTGCGACTGTCAGGGAGCAGCTTTCTGCAAAATCCCAATGACCATGTACATTGGGAACATTGGCGGTAGAGATTAAAAAGTTCGGTATATGTTACTAATTTCCCGAATGAAGCATATTACGGCTCAGATTAGAACGTTGAAGACAAACATACGAAAAGTTTACTTATTATTATTTCGCACTTGAGGTTGATTTTACGTCGAGTTGCATCGCCAGGACCGATCCTCGCTCACATGTGGACTCACTGTGGCTCAAAGGACACAAATTCCGCACTTGAACAGTGTTCAACATGATTATGAATGTTGCATATAATTTGGACCAAAGGACAAAATCAGTTCAAAACTTTCTTGTTGGACTAACGGATAATTGATAAAAATAACAGAATAGCCTTTTCATTGGATTATCTTACGACTTTTCTTGCACTTCATTTCAGTTTTTTTCACCAATTTAAGACATGGATAATCCAGGTCGTGGTCCGTTCCAAGTCTCTGTTGGAAACAGCATAATAGAAATGTTTTCCTTAGATTGTTAATAACATGCATAAATTATAGAGCAGACAATTGCATCCATCTGGAGTTTGACCAGCTCAGCACTTTATTTGTCTGAGCGAGTTCCCACACAACGCCTGACTCCTTCGAAACGAAACTTTTAATCCTGAACTCATTTTCGCTTTCAGATATTATCCAACTAACAAGTCACGTTTGTTGTTAAAGTTTCCATTTCTCCGGACCATGTACCACTGAAAAATGCATGCAAACGATATGAAAATAAAAACAAACGTGAGAGTATCTGGCAAACAAGGCAACTGACTCGGGTATATCAAAAACTTTGCATGTCGCTCTTTCATATCCTGGCTGTCCAACGAATCATGAGTTTATTTCTCCCATGACATTTGCGCTATCGTTTAGCAGTTGTACATCGCGGAGTGCAAATATGGTTGGCACAGCAATTATTGTTGCGAACCACAAGAACTCATGTTGACATGAATGAAACAAAACCGAAACTGGGAGCAGTTGTGCTTCTTCGCCTTCTGGCTCCACGTCTTTCATTTTGCCGTTCACGTCGAGCAGGCAGATTGGTTCTGCCGTTGCTCTTTGATGGCGTCGACTTTTCCATACTTCCTCAGAATCGACTACAAGAAGGAGCATCAGCAACATTAGCAGCGAACGGGGGAATCTTCTTTTTCTAATTCCAATTTGTGTCAGAATCGGATACATGCATACATTAATGGGAAACGAGGTCTTTCTTTGCTCGATTCGGGAGGCCTCTTCCAACGTTAGGGATGCCGGTCGATTGGATTTGTTGTGCATTTTTGGTGGCACTATCTACTCCAGCTTCAATCCCCGGAAACTTGCCCCAGTCCTCTTCTTCGTGTTCTTCTGAAACACTCACTTGACCCAGATCTAGAGATTTGCTTGGCCTTCTAGCGCAATATTAGAAAAAATTTGTTATGATGGACTTTCGACTCTGCGGCGTGAATATGGCAACATTCCGCGCAACAATCCGTTTTCGGAAACCTCATTTTCGACGCTATTGAGATTTTAATTTAAGCCAATTGCAACATTTGTTGAATATCCAAACATGCCAAAATGCAAATCACTGCGTACTCCGCAACCGAAACCCGAACGGCATCACTGAGTCGGGATGAGGATGCACTTGGCTGTGGCCAAGAATCATGTTCTGCTATCGCTATCCGAGTATCTTAAGTTGAAGTTCTTTTCATTGTTGCTTTGTTTGAAATTTGCCTCCCGTTCCGACGCAGAGCTCAGCTCCTTGCGCTGCACCTTGTTCCCTTGCCCGTATCGTCAACTACTAGATCCTCTGTACAGTAGCCCGTGTAGTGCTTAGTTGGATGCGCTACGTACTCAGAGATACCATAAATATTTTTAAGAGGCGATTAAAGTAATGCCACTTTATATTATTATTTAGACGTCGCTGTAATCGAATGCAATTTCCCATGATCTTTATTTAATCGAAGTGGATTCAGCAGAAATGATTAGTGAGTTCGAGAATTGCACTTGCCAGCAGCAAAAGAGGAACTTATTGTGATGCTCCTCTGGCATTACAATTGGTTGTAAGTATTCAAATTAGAGGATATTGCGTATGCGGTGCATTCCGAGGTGCATACTCCGCTCAATTCAACTCATTCCTTTGAACAATTCCTTAAATGGACTGTTCCCTGCAAGGAAATTATCAGGGAAGCGAATGCAATAACGAAAGTTAAATTTCAAGCTCAACCCCATTGAAATAATCCAATGATTCAGCATGCATTGTCACCGTGTATCGAACTAATAAAGGATCAATAACTCCGTGATGCAGTTCCTTGGACCTTTTCAATTAGCTTACAAGCGCGATTCGCGCTTCGCAAATGTGCCGGACTCCTATTCCATACTTCATCCACATTGTAGCAAATTTAATCGTACATGAACGGCAAGCATGTTAACATTTACGATCTGACTTTATCTCACCCCAGCTTTAATTTATGCCTTATTTTTACTCGAACGTAGCCAATGGCAAATTAAGTCGCGTCTTGGAAATTATGCGGCATATGTGTGAGCTGGGAACCTATTCCTTGCATCCTTTCTGCCTGTTGCGCACGAATGGCACCACTTTAATTTATGCGGTGTAATGTGGAGTTGCAATTTAAGACATCACTCCATCGGATTAATCTTACGGACACGATTGACAACGGCCAAGATCGCCATAAAAGCCACATTCGCCCCATAAATTGTCTGATGTGTGCAGCCGCAGCAGCCACAAAATCAAATAAACAACTCAATACACACACAGCTTGCAACAATGCTTCCAGCATATATGACCACCACATATGCATACGCGGCTGCCTTCTCCATGCAAACGCGAGCAAGCATTCAATCTACGCACTTTTCGCCTTGACATTGCATGTGTCCACAATTTATCTGAATGTTGGGACGTGCCTTTTGAATTTGGTTCGGGAAAAAAGCCCATTTGCAATTAAACAAAATTGAAGCCATAAACATCGTGACCGCAAACATTTCTAAATGGCTAAAAATTCGAAGTATGTATACATGCATAGTCGCGGTACGCTGGCACGACTTTCACGCAGATCCTTTGAAAATATTACAACATTCCTTTTTATTAGCTGACCCAACAGAGCCAAGTCAAGAACTTTGAAATGGAACTAGGAGGAGCGGTTTAAAATTGAAGGATTTTCTAGTCTCTGCAAATCAGATCCTATATAATATGTAGTTCTAGTATTCTCAACTGCCATTTTAAAAATGTCCTACAATGCAATGAGCCCACAATATTTCTTCATAACACAACGTGGTCAAAACCTGGGTTGGATGAGACCAGCGCGGAATACTAAATGTCAGTGGTCGAGTCTTATTACTTGCTACTGCAGCATTGCAGTAGCAAGCTCATTTTTGCATTTCTGAATGGCTTTGAGCGACTCGCATCAGGCTTTTCATGGAGTTTAGTATTCTGCTTAATAACTTGGACACAAGGATCACTTGGGGAACTCCGATTTCTGTGGTCTTTTGTTCTAGCATTCAATCTCGCTGGTTTTTAAACCACACTTCACTGTGTTAACGATTGCCTCACACTATTTGAATGACCAGGACTAAATGCGCACGTCCCACCTCCTGTCCTGCCAGAGTCTCCGAATAACTTCAACCTACTTCGTTTAGAACTTTACAAAAGTCTGCTCCCAATTATGTGGCTTGAAAATTTTATGCATCCATCAATGTTTTTTGACGAAATACTTGGCGTAAACCCTTTTCTGCTTACTTTTCTTTATTTTCCCCGATCCAAACGATGCTGTCTTCAATTTTCGAATGTTGCTTTCACCGAATCTATTGGCTCGTGGCTACGTCTCATCATAGTCCTTTGGCTATGGATATGTCAAGCGTCCTGCTGACGATGACTTTTGCAGCAGAGTGACTTTTCAACGGACTTTGAGGTTGTGCAAATAGTAAAACTAATACATCACACAAACTTTTATATGCGTTTCTGCCATCATTTTATCGTTCACAAATGGGTCCCTATTCGGACTTAAACTTTAACGAAATTGAATAAACTTACCTCAAGGTGCTAATCGTTTTATGTTTGTTCTCAACAATGCCTTATTAGGTCTAAAGATATTTAGCTGCTGTTTACTGAAGGCTAAACGTATGAATATACCGGTTAATGAGCCTTTCTGGTGCAACAATTAAGGAAACTTTTATGGTAAGACAGTATCCGAAAATTAACCTGGAAAGGCTGAATCCATTAAACAGTTTATTAGAGCAAAACAATAAGCTGTGACCTTATTCAACTCGGTATATTGTATTCACATTAGACCGCTTGTCACTTCAGCAAGACTGGAGAAACGACGCTCTGAAGAATCAGCAGAAAGGCTTCTCTACATCGTGCAGATCCTTCGTCTCGCTCACCACCCCGTCCACAGTCTTTTCACCCTCAATTTCATCTTGTACACACCACTAAGCCTTTTGTCTTGGAAATAATGTGCGCTTAACCGAAGCGACCGTCTTAAATTGAAAAGGGCCGAAAGGACACGAAAGTTCTTAATTAAAACATTTTCACATAACTTGAGTGAAAACTCAAGTAATAAATTGTAATGCTATGGGAAATTTTCAGGGTGCAATGTGGCTCAGGTGTACGATAACAGGTA
Source organism: Stratiomys singularior (assembly GCA_954870665.1). Taxonomy (NCBI): domain Eukaryota; kingdom Metazoa; phylum Arthropoda; class Insecta; order Diptera; family Stratiomyidae; genus Stratiomys; species Stratiomys singularior. Next base: position 576,630 of record OX940881.1, on the reverse strand, counting down.
GAGGACCATAAGCATTGCCTTGTAAGTGTCATGTACACAGCATGGCACATCAGGACAATGAAGAGAACGAGAAGAATGGCAGCCAACCCTTGCAAGGCCTGCCAAGCACGGAGTTACTTTTCTCGCTTTTCTTCTCGCAACACAGAGTTTATTACATGAGCGTAAACTTATCTGTGACGGTTTTGGTTGGGACTTGGAAACTGATTATAATTTTCCTGGTTTTGACGGGAAATTACGGATGAACAATGCGTGCAAGCAAAGAGGAGCTTCGATTGTTTTATTAACATTAGAAGTTTATGAATGAGCGAGTAATGGTAGAAAAGTTTTCGTTCGTTAAAAAAGTTCTTTGTTTCTCTGGTTCGACTTGTTGGAGCAATTAGCAAAAAGTTTTGTTGTGTCAACCATTTGAGGATTTCAGGAGACAGCAATGTTCCGAATGTCACCGAGAAGTCCTCAAAGATACAATTCAAGCTGACAAACAGTTTGCCAGCAACTCACAACTTATGGCCTCGTCCATTCGCAGCAATGGATTTAGCAAATCGATTTCCTTTTCCAACTGGCTAAATTGAATCTTACCCACCCACAGCCGTGAATTTATAGACTTATCGAAATTGGATCCGTCCCTGGGCCATATGTGTACTTATCTCATTTCAAAAGGAATAAGCGTGCAAATCGGGTATTAACCCATTCATATTCCATTGATTGTGTACGTCGTGTGACAGAGGACTTGCCCGGGGGCTATCACCGGGTTCGGTCATTCATGGTGTTGCGAATATCCCCAAAATCATAATGTTCCTTAATAAATGGCTTTAATATCGTCGTCCTATCAGCCTTCCTTTAGATGACCCGGTATGTGATTCATGGCCGATGGTAAGTTCGTCGTGCATTAAACACATACATAGGCCCTCACGCAGGTCGACACAGCTGATGCCAGGCTGGATTCGCTTGTGGCTACACGATACTGTCTGGTAAGGGTTGGTTCATAGTTAATTTCCTCTTTTTTTATCAGTGTATCGTGAGCATATCTGTTAGCGCCCTCGCTTGCCTGCGAAAAAATGGTTGCTAAGAAAAAATAACCTAATGGTATCCAGGCGTCTTGTATCTACGTATGAAAATTGTGAAAAGACAATCTTCTACCCGAACACACCGACAAATGACAAAAGGATATCGGAATTGTCTCGGCAAGGAAATAAATGCAATATGTTACGAGGTAATTTATTGTAGATTGTGTGCAGGGAGATAATTCTCCCTGAAACATAATACAGAAGGAGTATTGTACGTTGAAGGTATGATAAATTAAAATATTTTTAAAGTTTATTCACCTATTGACATGCTTGCATCACGCGTGTTTGAATTTCTTTCGAATAATCTTAGAAAATTTGAATAATGTCAAAAAAGGTGGCGCCATATGTCGCTTGAGACATCGTTTCTGGCGGAACACATCCGTGCAAAATGTGCATGATGAGCGTTGAATCCTAGACTGAACATTACGGGTAATGTTGACTGTATAACCAATGTTTAACAAAGTTTTTCTCGAAGGGTCAAGAGACAACGATCTGAAAAACCACTAATAAGACTGAGTAGAATACTTGGAGGATATCCATTGAACATATTCATGAACTTCAAAATTCACACGGGGAAAAGACCAAAGAACTCGTTGTATGTCAATGGCTCTTCATTAGCGGCATCAGAACCACCTATCTCATGTCTTCAATTGAAAACTGCTATCACCATAACAATCTAAACAGATGGGTCCTTAGCCGAAAGAAAGAAATGTGAAACGACTATTGCACCTGATCCTTAGAACACACGCAATAAACGCTTACCGGGCTACATTTAATAGGATCGCACGGTTGCAGTTAATGGCTACTAGTGTGTATTGTGTAATAATAATACGATTGCAATAATATTTATATTTATAATAATTATAATGGCTTTATTTTAATATTTATTTTGATAACTAATGAATATAATCAGTCAAACAAATGGATGGAGTCAAACGACAAATGTTACATGAATCTAACGCAGTGTCTGGAATACTGGAAAATAATGGTGCCTGGAAGTAATCACTTCCCGGAGAAGTTGAGCGAATTATCTGGTCCTTTCCGAAAGATAGCGGAGGTTCTGGGGGAATGCCAAAATATTGTCAGGCACTGCCACTCGGATATTGTAAGAGTTCAGTTAAAATATTATGGGGTCCGAATACTTACGAATTGGAGCGACAAAAAATTAACTTATTCATTCTGATCATTTTGATTCCATCAGAGAAGAGCATTCCATAATTCATTAATTTAATGATGATACGCTTTGGGAATTTTAAAATTTTCTCATTAATCTACGGGTGTCAATGGCCGCAGTGTATTTTCCCAATCGAAACGTTTCATTGAAGTTGCTGGAAGGTTTTCGGGTGTTCGTAATGGATCCCTTATTCGATTCCTGATTATCATTCACGAGCGTCACTGCCTCAATATTCCTTGCGAGAAAGATGAGGAAAAAATTCATATTTTTCATACATGGAAGTGCTTTATGATTTTTCATATGTCGTGTTGTGAGCGCTCTTGCAGCAAATCACTATGTCCGCAGCCTTCCCAAGTAATCAAACCAATGGGAGATTTTTTACGAGAACGTAAGGCCGCGACATGGCATAAATTTAATAATTGCCGTCGTATGCGAATCGCCATTAGCGCTAAAATGCTCAAATCGCAGGCATCATGTTGCGCGATTATGCAGCGCTTCAGCAGACCTGGACTCTGACAGGCATGGTCTGCATACCAGATCCAATGATCATTGCTTCGTTTATTACGAATTTGAAATTAGTTTCAATAATCATTCCCTGGATACATGTTTGACTCCAGTTTTTACTCGAGTCCGATTTCGAGCCCATTTTTCATTCAAGCTTTTTGTGCGCAGACCAATTGCCTTTTCGACATCGTCGTCGTCGTCGTTGTCATTGTGGCAATTCAAAATCCAGCAGAAACCACTCGAGTGACAGACTCCAATATCTACGACCTGTCTCTGTTCTGAGTCCAGCACAGCGGCCAACGTCTTCTAGCTCCTTAACGGCGGACGGAGGCCGAAGGCTCTGGATGCTACACTCGATGATTGGTATCTAGTTGTCTTGGCCGAGTATACACTACGAGTATATGCTGCGACTCCATGCTATATTTCTTCATTTGGACAAATCATTGTTCGGAATTCTAGTGTATTCTCTTATTGTTGCAATTTTAAGAAGCCTCCCATACCTTATCGCATTCAATGGATGCAGGGGCATTGCCAGCGATAAAGAGGATAATTAAAAGCCTTTGGCATCGGCAGATTTGAGCCTTCAAATAGCGGCGAAAGCTAAGAACCAGGAATTGTTCGGATGAATTTTAGTTGGACCATTAATTCATGCGATTCGGCAGGTGAGCTTAGCAGGATATCACAATCGGAAGCGAAAAAGTGGGAAAGGTAATTCGCGTACTGGCTTCACGATTACGATGGTAACGTCCTAGCAGCCAAGGTACGTTGTGAGATTCTACACAGGAATGTGTGGAACATGACAATGTGATCCTAGCATGGATTCATGGCGAGTTTTCGCTATAACACAACTAAGACGACGCAGACGACGTCCAAGCTGAACAGAACTTTTTCTTGGAGCAGCGTCTCACCATCAGAATGCAGGAGAACAAAGTGCCGGTGATTTATTCGATGTGTCAAGTAAAGCGTTCAATTAGAACTAAACTCTCTCTGATAGTTACCGTCTTCCTGCGGCCAACCCGGGAAAAATATGGTAAATGTGCCATAACAAAAACACCAAATTGCACATCATTTGACGTTATTTATTGCGTCCGGATTTTATGAGGCGACAATGGCAACAGCAACAAAAGCAACTGATGGATGACAAGTTTTTGTGAGGGTGGAAGCAAACACATGAGCATCAAGTCCATGAAGACTTCGAGGCAAAGGATTATGATAATAATAATGCTTCGTGGAACCATACCAGGAAAAATGGATAGGGCTCTGATTGAAAGCAAGTACTTTGCGACTAAGTAAAAGGTTAAATGATCATGTTCCACCCATATGAGTTTAATATATTATGGTTAGAGGCTATTGAAATGATATTTTTATGCACATTTTAACCACCATCTGTGCGACTATTAATGCACGTAACAACTTTTCCAATTTAAAAAAAAAAAAAAATTAAAAAGGAATAGATAAAATGTTGAAATTCAATTCGAAACGCTTTCAATTTCCTATTCCAAAGGAGATTCTATAAACAGTGGAGAACCATTTATAGGACGTACTTGAGATAACTCGTAAGCCTGATTTTTCATTTGCCAAGCTTTTAACCTTTTCAAAAAACAGTGATTGGGATAATCAAAGTAGTTCCCTTGGCATCTTCACACAGGCGAATTCGTTGTTCCTACTCTTAGGAGCAGTACTGGAATTCTTCAACTAATATTGCTTTTCGCAAGTCGTTCATAGTCCTTTGGATGTTTCCGGTGTTACAAAATGATGTCTTTTTAAGCCACGTTTCTAGTGCGGGGGGGAGGAGACACAAAGACCCAAGTCAGGCGCAGAGGCAGTTGAAGAACAACAGAAAATCCGGTTCAGTGCTGAAGTTTTTCGTCACATTCTCGCAAAATCTATCGCAAGCCCGAATCCCCAAGTCCTCGTCTCACAAGAGCCCTCACGCATTCAACGTTTCCGTCGGTTTTTATAAGTTTACGGTATCCCTGAGCGAGGTTGATCTTTAACGTGCTCTCGGCTTTTCAGCAACGATCAAAGGGAAATGCATGCTCTTCCTAGGTCACACTTCTCTTTGGTCAATGTGTTGGCTGTACGAAGTTGCAGCTCGGACTGCAAAGTGGAAAGAATAAACAAATCCATCCAGTAAAGGCCGGTGGACTCAACCTTGCCCGATCGACAGTCTTGTTACTTTTCTCTCACACCACGTTGTTTCCGTTTTCTGATAAGAGTTTCTCCAACTGTTGAATGTCACCCACAAAATACGTGTCGACGGTATTCTCTTAAATCAAATAAATAAGCTGAACCTTATTTAATCCAAATTCCCCTGCATTTGGATTAAATTTCTGGGACGAACCTTCGGTTGAATCATGAACGCTAAATGCATTGTTTCGCATCCTGTAGTCCTGTAGAAGATTGAATGAAGGGATCAAGGTAGAAAATGCTGCTGCTGCACTGACCATAAACCTCTTTTTAATGTCGGAAGTCAATCTAACACCCTCGGGATTTATCAATACCGTACTTTTTTGGGGTTCCAAACCTAGTTGCACGCCTCAAAACAACGAATTGTTGGAAACCGTGCTTAGTGTTTTCAAAGAATTTCTTCCGTGAGTGAAGAACGTACGAAATCTACCCAACGAAGACTTCGTGCTTTGTATATAAATTTCTATTAATGGAGCTCATAAATGATCTAAAAAGAATTTACCGAGCGAACTTAGGTAAGCAAAAAAGTGCTTGACATTTTTCGAAGTCAATTCGCTGGAGTAATGAGTTGGTTAAAGAGAAATTCTGCCACAGTGGCACTCGCAACTTTAATTAACAAAGTTTAAATTACGCATCGCTCCACATCCGCTCCTTCTCCTTTGAACACCGTCTTCCTTATATCGGTGGCAGAACATGTTTATCGCATTAATATCTTATGGATCTATGAGCTTGAATACCGCGGCATATCGAGCAACGGGCGCCTGAGAAGCAACCAACCCCAAGCGAACTTATTAACACAACTTAATTTTGCATAAAATTTTCTTGAAAGGGAAAACTTGCTCGTTTGTTCGCAATGGAAGAAAAAACTCGAAACTTTTAATTAGATTTCCCTACATAACATGCCCGCGTAGATAGCGCGCGCTGTGCAAAATCTGCAACCGATAAATTTCGATGGAAATCCTTTGCCCAATTGCATTCAATGCATTGGCGAGATACTTTGTTCCAACGGAAAGTCTCGCTCCTTTTTCTGTCAAACTTACTGATGTGATCGGGCAAAGAATACCCAACCACAAGGCGTGGTGAAAACGGAATCAATTCGAATTTCCTTTTTCCCGGGAAATGTGAGTACCAATCCCTTTCGGACTTTTCGTTCGTTTTCTTTCGCTGAAATGCAATCGTGATGTTTACGCAGAAAGTTTGTCTTTGTATCAGCATTGAATTTATTGACTAGCAACTCAGTGCTTCAGTCGATATTGCTGTGAAAACGGAACTCCTAGTAGACTAAAGACTCCTTGTGTAATTGTAGGAGTAAGGAATTTGTGTCGCAGTTTTGAGTATTGAGATCCAAAAATACTGAAATCTCATCCCATTGTAGATAGGGAAGAAGTAACGAATCATCAGGTGAACTGCGACCACTCCTTCGAGCCTTGGCGTCGGAGGGTTTTTTTCAAGAGAACAATTTGTGTATGGACAATAACCCCAAATAGAAGGCGGTCAATTCGGTGCAGATATGCGTCTACGTTGCAGGCAAATCGATAGGCGATATGAAACCACTTACAGATTTTTAACTAATTAGCCACCGGCCAATATCAATTTCTCACAGAAATCGCAAAAGTAAATTCAAAACGTTTTGCACGAGGAGCATGCAGTTGATAGGGGCAGCACCTTCGTGCTGGCTCCGCGGCTCCTTAATTGATTTTTTCGGTTAGCACAACATTCCCCTTATCTAATCACATTAAAAGGGCAAGTTTTTGTTTGCTTCGCAGCTTTCGTGCCACTACAACCTTGAAATCAGAAATCAGGCGAACTCGAAAACGCTTTCAATGTCTTTCATATGAGCAGTTAATTACCCCCTGAAATGAATGGTTGCCTCGCCTTATCACATCCACCAGTTACTGCCTCAATGTTTCCAGATTAGCATCATTCTCGGGAGCGTTTCGTTTGCATTCTCTGTCAAAGTCTCACCTCCTGTTCTTCGATCTTCGGATTTCACTCGAACACACATGAATATGCAAATCTATTGCTGATAGCATTCATTACTCCCGACTTTGTTAATTGATTGCAGCAATTTACGAGTATATTCCTTGCACTAAACACATGAATTAATTAAAATCCCTTTGAGTGGAGTTGGGCGGATTGCCTTGCTCTTGTTCCTCTCGAGTCTCATCAAGCTGAAGCTGTGACTTGCAAGCAGGGTGCCCATTGTGAAATTATAATTTGATTATGTCTTGGGTCAATTGGGAAATATTTTAGCTTCGTAGGGTTCGTCTTCCCTGATTTTGAATTGATGTTGTGTGGTTTGCAGCCATTATGACCACTGAGTTGAGTTTCCAACGATCGACCCAGATTAATAATCATGATTGGATTTGAATGCTTCTCTACGTTTCACAATCAGCGCCTTTTGTCCAATGCTGAATATTTCCAGGTCATCTATTTAATAGCCTGCAGAATTCGATAAGTCAAAGACACATGAACTATTGTTTCAGAATATTGCAGGAATCAACCGATCCCAGGAACGATGCCAACAATGAGGCATTCGGGCAAAGCAAGAAGTCCGTGCTTGATGGTGTAACTGAAGACTAAAAAATTTACCACGGTACATTCTCGCCAGTCAGGATGTCTTAGTACTGTTGCTAGAGAATAGATCATGATGAGCATTCAACGCACCCATAAAATCAACCAAAAATACATTTAAATAGAAAACAATAAAGAATAATTTCATTGATAGTTTAATAAAGTGATACAGTCCGGAACTTGTGTTTTTGGTCCGATAAACGAACTGAAAATCTGTCCTGCGATTTTCAGTAATGACACAAAAACAAAAAAAAATTATTTTGTCTCTGGCTTTACATGCAAAATGTAGAGGCGCAAAGTGATTGCAAGATAAAGACAGATATAAAGAGCTTGAGAATTTCGGATTGAAATGGAACATCGAAAACAACTTCGTTAATTTATATTATTTAAAAATGAAAGTAAACTCAATGCCGTCGAATATTTGAAAATCATTTCTGGTGAATGACCACAACAAGCAGTTGCTTCGTGTCATCAATGCATCAATGCGTCAATGCGTCATTGCTACGTTTCATCGATGGCATCAATGTGTCAGCACAGGGTTACGATGAGCCTACAATTCAGTTCGAACACTTTTTCCTATAAAGCTGGTCTTGTATCGCGACTGGAGCGTGGAATACGTTCCTTAAATTGTTTTAATATTTTTGACTTGTTACCATAAGCCAAGGGCTTGGCACATCCGCTAAGAATTAAATCTGAAGAAGGTTAATCTAATGCTTTTGCAGGTTAATTGACTAGACGATTTGTTATCTCCAGATCTCGATTTTGACGAGTCAACTTCTTTGGTGGTTTGATGACAGGTAGCTCATCGATTTTCATCCACCGTTTGCCATTAAGGCAGCTCCTTCCGAATTTCCTAAGAAATATGAAAATTTGCCATTAATGTCAAGCGCCTTACATTGAATTTTAAAGAATGTAATTGAGCTACAAGGTATTGTCACGTAGGTATGCTTGTAGGCGTGCTCAGTTGACAAAAGCATGCTTAATGACTGAAAAGAATAGACGGATAAAATCTCGTTGAATTTCCTGGTGATACGATGCAAACGTTGGGCGTCAGGCTTTAATTTCTTAACCAATTTAGCCTTGCGTGTAAACAAAGATCCTTTGATAAAATTATCAAAGTGTTAGATGTCAAATCCAAAGTTGTGGATTTGGACAGATTGAGGTTTCAGGCTCCTCGGTGATCCTTTCACAAACAGAGGAAATATTTTCATCGAAGTGCAGAGACAAATTCGGCGAACATAAATAGGTCAAATATGTTGACAACAAAGCCCTTGTGATATTGAGAATCTGAAAGTCCCTGAAAGATGAACCCCTCGAGCATGCATCAACGTTTCCAGGAAGAAAATAACTGACGAAATCGGAAATCTGGAACACAGCGGTAATACCAAATGACAAAGTGTGTCTTTAATTAGATAGGAAAAGAATCATCATAGATCCCAACGGGTTACCAGGGTTTTAGGAAGATAACAGATATTACCTCAGAGATAATAATGATGAAACTGATCGCTGTGATTGTGACATCTCTAGCCAAATAGTAGCGATCATCCTCTGGAATCGGTGGACTAAGATACTGTGTAAGTCTGTATGTTCGAAAGACAAATTATAAAGAGTATTAAACCAAAATGCAACGTGGCCCTATGACTGCGACCAATGACGCACTTACATGCGCGCTTACATTTACTGGCAGATACACCTACGCTTAGGCATAAGATAGTCAAACCTTGTTTAAATCAAAAGGCGTGAATGACGTCTCAGTCATCATGCAGCCCTGAAACTGCTGCGAGGAAGAATCGCGGACAAAAGAAATAAAGACTTAGATCTCCGCGAAACAGAAGTAAATCTAGAGGAATTCAATTACTATTCAGTTAATAAGGTTTGCATCTGCTCTGTAAAAATTAATTTCCAAATCAAACAACCATTACTTCTTTTCTACAAGGTGCTACTGATATGATTGACACATCTCATTTGCTTCATCAATGCACAACGCAAGCTGCATAGGTAAATGCAGTTCTCAAAATAATTCACGGTAACACTCTCCTGCAATGCAGTCTAGAATATCAGTCAAAAGTTTTCCTAACGAGTCCTAAAACTATTCAACTGTTGTGTATGCGTTTAAAAGGGCTTTTAACTAATATTAGGCAATATATCAACATTATTGGCACTACGCTCCCCCTTGTTTGCATAGAGAGATGTCGATTGCCTCCTAGTTGCTAAAGCTCAAGTCTCTGCAGGCAGCTCGTATGAATTTTGAGCCTCCTTAAGTGGCTTGCTCGGTAATAGAAACTGCAGAAATTACTCATGATGCGATTATACAACCAGAACGAATCCAACATCACATCACCTACGTAGAATGTCGAACTGTCGTAATTAGGGCGGTAATTGATTCTCTATTGACTTGTGAACGGCTTTAGCAAGGAGCGAGCTCAAGGAATTGCATAAGAAGTGATTCAACAATAGGAGAGAACAAAATTAGGGATTCTGATCAGGAAGCGATAATGGTGATGGGAATCGTTCGAGCCTTGCAATTTATTTCAGCAGCGAGGAGACATGAACGGAATCTCGTTTTAAACACTTTCATCGTCTCCACTCCACTTCCATGTGCCGCGATGTCATTTCAGATTAAGCTTTCGAGTGATTCTTCATTAACGTTAGGATTAAATTAAACAATTAACGAAAGACGTTTAATGTTCTTTTGGGTGATAAAATAATGGTGTTGCGTGGAAGTAAGCGGAAATTGAGAAGTTTGATGGCTAATCAGGATTCCTTGAACGTGGATGAAGTGCCTTTGTCTCAGCGAAATGAGCAGCACGAGTGGTGATGCGTTCAACACAATTCTGAATTTTATGTGATTCTACGAAGATAATTCCATTCGAGATACAAATTCTAGTCTTGGTAATAGCCAGCCAAACAAAGCAAGCCCCTTCTACCAACACAATCCCCTAGCACAAACTAAGGAAATCGCAATGACAGAACTATCGTTAAACAAATGGGTTAATCAATATCACCTCATAATTGGAAACAATATCAAGCATTTAGCCTTGTGTATCAGCCACCAATTTCCAAAAAATAGATCCTTTGCCACGCCTATCAAGCATCAAACGTTTACGTCAATCGTATTCCCCGACCAATTCCAGCTGCTGGTAATAATTTAAATAAATTCCCAATGACTCTCTCTAACATTATTTAAAAGCCCGCAGTTTTGATTAATTTCGACCATGTTTTTAGATCATAAACATCAAATAAATGGTGGAATTTCCAAATCGAGCACTACCCTGCACCACGCCGACCGGAAGATTTGAATGAATAGTTTGTAGTTTAACCATTCGAAATGCATTCTGGGCTGTCATAAATTCGTCCGAGCACTAAACTGAATTAACATGTGTTCCAACGAATTCTACTTTTTCACATGTCATATCATATTTCAATCATTTCCAATTTGATTTAAAGCAAAACCACTTTTCACTATCTTGTAGTATCTCTAATCTTAGATTATGGCTATAAAACAACGAACGAGATTGTCAACATGTCTCTCAATCGCTTCTAATTAAGACGACTGACAAATGTTTCCTTTGCCAAGTATTTGGCAGAGAGGATGCAGCCAGCCCGAACCGCTCTAGGAACCGAAGCATGGGTGTTCATGCCAAGCGTGGAGAATTCATAGTAAAAGTTTAATTTTGGAAAATCTTTGCTAAGTGCGCTAGGGTGGTTTTCCGGCTGTAAAGTTCAACTGATACTCTGGATTGCTTCAGGGTTGGATGAAGCGTATCGAAAAATGCCATAACATTGATTGGTAGCGCGCAACAATTAGTTGTACCCAAAAGTACAGAACGGAGGTCCTACTAAATTTGTTTATATTACTTCATGACTTTCTTTTTATTTATATTTACTACGAAAATAAGCTGTGTCCCTTTTTTCTGAAATCTTGGTAACGAGTTCATAGTCAATGTAAATTATAAGAGGTGCCTGATGCTTGGACTGTCATCGTTCTCAGGAAGAGTCATAAACAGCATTAACATTGCTCTGATCTCATAAACGACCCGAAATCTGCATCAGAACGGTTGTCCGACCAATTCTTTTCCTGCGTTTCTCTGAATCAGCCATATGTCTAATAATAATCCTTTTCAGCAGTCCCAAAATTTATTTTCTCGAGTCAGAGTTTTCTTTGTTCACTCTTGTTCTATATCCTGTCTTTTATAATTTGAAAAACATCCCCTTATTAAAGAAATTATGCTTTTTGAGGAGAGTAGCGTTTCATGACTTAATAATACGCCTGGTTGGTTAGGTATTTTGTAAGGTGAGCGTTTGAAATCGTCTCCAAAATGTGTTGAAATGTGGCGAGCAGACAACCAAGTATAATTTTCGGCAATCAAAGGCCAGTGAAAGCCTTATCAAGGGACTTGTAATCGAAAAAATAGTACAAAATCGAACCCTATATTTCCGTTCGTGAAATGTTGAACCTTCCATCCACGAAAACGGAAGTCTATTCTGTCGAGGTTGACATCGTGCCATCTCTGAATGGACCTATTATAATTCGGAGTTCGTTGCCGCATTAAAATCAATAGAGTGCAAGTTGTTCCACCACTACACTTTTTGTTTTGTACACAAATAATCTTTTAAAATTTCGCTTCCCGTGTCGACCTCCGATCTGAAGCCGTGCCTCGGGCAGTTTTCGGACGCTACAACTAACCAGCAATTTTCAGCCTCACCAATGATGGCGCTGACTTTCAAGCACCCCCGTGAAACTTCAAATAAAAGCCGCTCTTTCAACACTCTACCTACCACCATTCCACACAACATCTAAATTATTTGCTACCTTAATCTTATCTAGTCGTCTTGCTTGATTTCAAATCAGGGTTGCAGTTGCTCTCCCTGAAGCGCATATATATATATTCGTCCTTGTCGCATACAAGCATGCGAACCGAAAATGCCGTTTAATTTTGCAATTTGATCCAATTTGAGCCTTCACAAAAAACCACTTCCCCCTCTGGTTGAAACTAAAAGGACATACTTAGGCGAGAGCCAAAGCAAGACCCAATTATTTTTTCAGATCCCAGGTACGATATTATATTTATCAAGGATATTCGATATAATTATTTCCACCAGTCTTAGAAGTCGAATTAATGAAGGACCCTGTTAAGGCGAACCATTAACTTGGAATGAAGTGATTCGGTGGGGTAAGACGGAAGGTTTGTCCATGCTTTTGTTTAATTCGATTGAAAATATGATACGTTGTCTGATATGGGGATGTTTACGGTTGGGTTCAAACTAACGTCTTTTGAAGCGAAGTCTATGTTTTTTAACGCAGGTATGGACGTATTGCTAAATACAACATGGGGACTTCAAAGATTATATTCGAAAATGTTTGAGAATAATTATCTATCGTGCCTCATCCCAAGGACATAATTGGGCGCGGAGTTCGAAGTAAGATGCACTTGTATGAAGCTGCATTGCAGTGTAAACTTGAGTCCTGGGAATGGTCTACACGCAAAACTATTGTTGAGGAAACGATTGCGAAGGAATCACATGATTGACTACTAATTCAAGCCCAACCAAACGATGTGAACTCGACTGCGAGAGGTTTTCCCCGCTCTCGAAATCTGTAGTTTTTCACCTATAATACTATTAGCCCTATTATGATGGGATTCGTATTCAGGTCGATTGAAGCATTTATGAAGCCTCCCCGATGCATGAGCCATCCACCACAGCCATTTTTTCGCAGCACGGCATGACCGTATGAGTTGCAGGAAGTCAATTTAGCCGAGTATCCCGTTAGTGTATAATGTCGGCATTTTAGTGGGAGCGCTCGGTCAGGATATCACGTTTGAAATGTGATAGAAGGAAAACGAAACTAATAAATTCGATATTGCACATGGACGTGCTCCGGCAATGGACTGGCAGATCCATAGGTTTGCATCGATATGCACTCATACTCAGAGTATGACCCCGAACCGAAAGGGATAAGTTGAATGTCAGCAAAGGTTAGTTGACCTTCGTCTGGGAGCTCCTGGATATTGATGGATGATATGTGTGTGATGCTTTCCACGCTGGAAAGCATAAGTCGCATATTTCTTATACACAACGAACTGACGATGGATGATGGTGTGAGCGAGGACATGAGAGGCAATAGCACACCTTTCGGATTATTTTCTTAAAATGAAAACTTCGAATGCAAAGATCTCGCTTGCTGCTTCGCTAGATTAACCAATTAGTATTTAAGACTTCTGGCGACACAAGTCCGCACTTCCGAAGCACTTCCCACCAATTTTAACGATTCTATAATGGAATTACGCCTGCTGGTGTTGAAAAGTGTCCGTAAACGTCGTGTTTGCATCAGCGAGGAAAATGAGCGGATTTATCACCACGGCTGTTCCGCCACCAGCTCGACATATGTATACTGTCGAGTATGTGCTGTCGGCAGAGCGTGGCAACGATTGGGGTCTTCGTTTTGCACTTGCAACTACGAGCAGCTCCACTGTTCTTAAATTAGGATGATTTAGTGGTCTTGGCAGGCCCAGGTACGGATCGGGACACATGTTTTACAAGCCAAAGTGCTGAATAATTTGTTCGGACATAATTAAATGGGCGGTTCCTCATTCGCACATTTGCGTATACTCTCGACATACAACCTCCGAAGGAATATTGCTAATTAACTCGACTTCTGCTGCTTACGTCTCTATGTTCGTTGGTCTCCTCTTAAGGAAATCAGAACTCAAGCAAATAGTCATGCATCCTCGCGATATGTTCTATCCAGAGAGGTAGCAAGTATCGAAAAGGGAGATGCAAGCTCAATTCTGCATACCAAATGTTTTCAAATTGAAAATTTAATTCACTGTGACATACGCTTTATTCTCAGCAATGTTGACAAACAAATAAAATTAATGGACTCTGGTTTTTTATCTTTCAGAGCCATAACAAAGTTACAAACGTGAAACATTTTTGCAATGATTCTCATACTACCACGCTTCGCGTGTTTCGACTGCTGCACCTGCTGTTTTCGTAATAAGGACACAATTCATTGATAGACCTGTGAGAAAATAAGAGCAGAGAAAGTACACATGAACATGAAAAAGAATGTGTTTAGAGAGTGGGCGGCCTAACCTACACAGAATGCTGAAATAAACACCAATTTCTATTAAAATGAAGCAGTCAATTCCGACGAAGGCAGTTCCTGCAAAGGACACATGGCAAGTAAACTGCTTTGGTGTACCTTATTATGTAAGTTTCTTTTATTTTCTTTGAGTTTCCATTGTTTGTTTGAATGTTGGTATTTTTACGTCATTTTGGGTTAACAAACCTAACAAATTTTCACTTAAGACCAGCCTACATCTGATGAATTCTATTATTGAAGGAAAAGGTCTTGTAAATATTTAACGTATTCATATTAACCGAACGAAATGTGGGAGTAGTTGTAATGGGAGTAATATTATTCTTGAATCAGTATGCATGGTCTATTATCAGGATATGTTTTTATTGTGTAAAGTGCTTGGCCGCTGTATTATGTTTATGAGATCGTATCATCACACCTGATGTCCCGATGTTAAAGATAGCAAAGCGCATAGTCTCCGATGTCTCCCCTTGTTTTGTGTCATAATTGACGTAGTAGCAGTAGCAGCAGCAGTATTAGTTGTAGTAGTAGCAGAACGAGTAGTAATAGGAGTAGAAGCAGCAGTGGCACTACGACGATTGACTTGACCAAAGGCAGGGTAAACCGACCTCTTGTTTTTTCTTCCTAACAATACGACGACAAAAAACTATTGAAGAAGAAAACGTATAGCAGAAGGACACTTTCGGTTTCGTTGACAAACAAAATTTCTAGTAAAAGTCTCACTCGGTCGCGACGAACTTATGCTATGTTACTGGAACACTTGAAGATCTTGGAACTTCCTCGGCTCACGGAGGATACACGAAGGACTTGCTGTGAGATTACTATATGCGGCGAGCTACGCGTCAGTACTGATCGATGCTGTATCCAACAATGGAGTCCGTGACAATAGTGTAACAATAAAAAGTAATAAACAAACCACATAGCAAATTAAAGAACTAACAACTCCAATTACGAAAGAGATAATACACATGCATGCTATGAAGTCTACATCGCTCATGAAATACCAAATACTCCTCAAAAATGCATGAGTATTTCTTTGACTAGAGCAAACAGGAAACAAAATAACAAGTAATTTTCCGTAATTACCTTCGCCGTCTGCACAAGGAATTTATGAAGGATGCATCGAGTTGATTTATTGCTTTATTGAAAAGCCAAATGCATTCTACTTAATCTTGAGCTGCAACAGTACACAACCCACCCACATCCACAACATCTTCGGAGAATGAAAGTTTCACATTCCTTGGGGTACTGAACGACCACAACGTTGTGCTGAAACACCTTCCCAAACGCCTTGTGCCTGCTTATGTGTATTTGGGAGTATCTGCTCTATCTTCGCATTCCACCACTCTTTTTGGCCAAATCGGCAACTTTTCAATTTATTATCAAAGTGGTTCAATTGGCTTAGCCCCAAATGGTTTTCTGATTTATGGCATAATGGCACGCAATATTTATCCTCCATTTGGCAGCACAAATAATGATTATGTCTGAGCCGCAATATCTATTTGTGGCTTTTATAACGTTGTTATAAAACGTTCGGTGGATATTTAGTAGGGATATTGTTTAATTGATGGAAAGCGAGAAATATGCAAGATTTGTAGCTTTTCGTTTAGAAAGGGCACCATTGTAGACGGGCTTCAAGCTGAACAGACTGTTGTCATATTGTCACTAGTCCAACATGCAACGAACACACGTTGCAAGTGTCCTCAATCTGTAATCCTCGCTCCTTAACCTGCAACATACCACCCACACCAGAAGTATAGATGCGATTTAAAAGTGGGGAATTCGTTTGTGTATGAAGCCAGCTGGTTGTTGGCTCCAGAGTTTACTTGATTCCACCTCTGAATGTGACACTGGGCATTTTCCAACTATGCCACGTTTGGCCGCTGGGAAAAATGAGTCAGCCTGTACGCAACTCTTTAACGAGTGTTGAAATCATTTCAAAATGTAGCAACAGTGTGAAGACTCGAATCCGTAGAGCGAAAAGAAAGAATTTCTTTCCATCACATCCTCTTCACATGCAGCAAAACGTCCCGATGACCAAGTCTCCTCGGATTTCGTTATTCTTCATTTTAAACGGTCAACATTGAATTAATGCATGTGATAACTTAATCTTCTTGGAGTGACACAAACCAAAACACTTTGCTGATGAGAAAATCAAACATGAGACTGCGATGACCTCATTTCAGTAAAAGCAACATCAGTACCTAAGCAAGATGTTCGCTTAGAAGGCAGATGGATGCGTGTCTTCGCATTTCAAGATACATTTTCATCAAGTAGAGCACACTTGATTATTGGAAAAGTAAACAGGGAAAAACCGCTGCTACCTGTTGTTGCGGCCCATGACAATAGCAGAGCGCGGTCTCATTTTAGTAAATTTCAAAATTCCCAGAATCGTATGTGTGTCACCAATATCCAAAAGACAGCTTAATTTGGCTTTGCGCGAGTGTTAAGGAACCGACACTAGTGAGAATTATCCGTGGCGGAGGTGCTAATGTGAAAATCAATTCATCCGAAATTTCTCGGCCCGAGATCGCTCCATTATTCCGCCCCGATATGCATCGCGAACAAATAAATGGTGACTTTATTATCAGCGTAGTGTCCATAAATGACCGCAACGTTGTGCACACGGATATTATCACATACGGAACGGTAAGACCTTAATAAAGATGCTAATCACTTGCGAGCAAACAATGAACAGCTCAATCCTGATGGGAAACGAATTAATGGACATGAATGGCTTCTGTCGGTCACCACAAGCTTTGGGTTCTAATTTTCACATTGTTCCCACAAGGCAAACAAATTGTGGGCCTAAGTACCACATCCATTAGTGTGTAGGCTTCGGTGGAATGGTCTTGATCCTCTCTAACTATGATTCTTGAATGGGATACGTTCGGCTCGTTAACACTGAGTCTAGTTCTCGGATATTTCGCGAGAGAAACTCAGCGGGAGCCAATAAGGTGACCAAATCATCGTACAACTCGAAATCCTGTGCAATAACTGGATGTCACGTCTTTTCGCAAACTGTAAACGGACTTATTCTATGTTTCCAATTACAAAATGTCCCCAAGATACATACCACGGAGAGAGTTGGTTGTATTTCGTAAGGCGTGAATCTTTCCAATCATGCAGCCGTGGGGAAAGTGCCTTTCTTTCACGCTGCAGTTCAATTTGAATTTAAAGTTCATTAACTCCATTGAATAAATCCGTCCTTATGGTTATCTTACATACACGTACTATGTATGAAGTACGTACGTTGGTGAAAATGCTGGAATTCATGCCATAGAGAAACCAGATTATATCTGAAATTGAAGGAAAGTATACATCTCGCCGACTGCTCTAAAGTATCTGCATGTCACTACTTGACGTATAGGGAAGACTCTCTTGCATATGATTTCCAAGGAAGTCAGAATGTTTTCTTTTAATTTGCAGTTTATGCAAAGAACGCCGATCAAAAATGCAATATTCTCCAACAATGCATAGTCATAATAATGAGTTATGCTATCCCGATTCTATGCTTGGATAAACGTCTTTGATTATTTCATACACATTTGAAGGCGCATTTTCGTGTATGAAATGTTGTTCAAGTTGTGAATCTCAATATTTCATACCTATGAACCTATTGCTCCTTAATATATCCTTAACCACGAGGCAAAGCTCAGCGAACTGTTTTAAGATACACTATCTAATAACCTTGTTAGTGTCCCGAAACAATGCTTAAGCATCTGCAAAATGCCCTAGAGATCGTTGAAACATTTCCGACAAAGAAAAGAACACTTACATTTCCTGTAGTATATAATGCTCCTTGTGAAGATAAAAGACTAGAAAATAAAGACGCACTTGCTGATGGAACACAAGGGACTAAGTAGGTGCCTTATCCCGCATTCTAGGCGAATGTGCAAGTTTGTTGCATAAATCAAAAGGGAGGGGACGACGTGTTTTTGAAAACAACACTCAAATAAAACTAAAATATGCGAAAGCAAGCAACGAATGACAGGAAGACTACAGGATTAACAAAGGAGAGGCTGCTAACTGAACCAATATGTAAGCTGCATTCGTATATCGTGAATAAACGTTCTGTACTAGAGTCTCAAAAATTGTCTGTTTTCACAGTTGTCCTGAATGCGTCTGCTATAGAAACTTCAAAGTCTTTCGTTAGGAGCAACTCCATACCTTATTCTTTTTATTTTCATCATTATTATTGCTACAGCTACGACGACGACGATTTCTGCTACTACTACTGCAACTACTTCTGCAACTACTACTGTGATTGCTACTTCTGCTACTGCTATTCTT
Organism: Stratiomys singularior; assembly: GCA_954870665.1. Lineage (NCBI taxonomy): Eukaryota > Metazoa > Arthropoda > Insecta > Diptera > Stratiomyidae > Stratiomys > Stratiomys singularior. Next base: position 557,726 of record OX940881.1, on the reverse strand, counting down.
CGCTCTATCAATGTAAGCCAAGTTGACACAAGGCTTCAGTTGATACATGCCATGTAAATTGTCAAAAGTATTTAAAGCCTGATTGGACCCCATCCTATTCCATGAACAAAATCAAAGGAGTCAACTGTATGACTACGTGAATATTTTTTGTTGTAGGAATTCCGGCATTCATTGATACATCGCCCATTTTGCAAGCCAGAATGTTCTCCCCTTCAACAACAATAATATCCTTGCTTCGAAGCTCACGCATCCCACACCAACAAGAATAACGCTAATAACAACTAATTAATCACTGCCACCTTTGCGTAGCTTTCCATTGTGTATTGAGTTTCCAGAACATAAAGATACCAAAATTTAATTGGATGGAATGAATTTATCATTGATTTCATCTGTTTCTAAATTTCCACGCTGATAAGCATGCCTAGAAAGCGAAACATATCAAAGGAATCTGCAATAGACTTTCGGCGCGAAACAAAACAAACAAAATACTCAACTTACGAGTCAGCGAAGAGTAATTTATTTTTAAATGTCCTTATCGTGCTCATAATCGCAACTCCACTCCAATGAAGAGATAAATTGCGAATTCTACTCCTTGAATCGGCCATAGACACACCGAAGGCAATTAATAATCAGATTCAAAGTGATATCTCTCATTAGCAGTGAGTAAGCTGGAATAGGTTTGAACAACCTTAAATCGATGTCCGAATAAATCCAGTAGATAAACATTTGAATGTGCACAATAAATAATTTCGCAGGCTTGAATGCAGTGTTCCAATAGTCCCTAATCGATGAATGGCCTTCATTGTATCAATAAATGGACTTCTCGGTTTCATTCTTCGGCGAAGAAGGCTGAATGGGCTTGGATTTTGTCGAAGCCGGAAAGCATCTTATCCTGGCCTTGCTGGCAACTGTCTAAGCACTTGCGGATTTCGAGAATTCCCCGAGGCCAAGAAGACAAGAGCATAACACTTAATCCAAATGGCGGCAATTCGAAGATACACAAAGAAGATAAAAACTAAAAATTTATTCAAATTAGATTCCACTCCGCCATCTGGAAAGAATGTTTTTGAGGACAACCCGGCGAATGTTAACGTTAATGCCTGAAGCCAGAGGACCGTTGATATTTCTACCACTTAACGACAAATCTTTGGATTGTTTCTAATAGGGGAGCGAAGGAGTCCTGGAAATGACCTAGACCTAGCCTTGATATTCTTGAAATGCATTGCCCCGCATGCGGAGAAGCTAACTGTATAACTGAGCAGCAATGTCTTACTCGCCGTCTGAATCGACCGGATCCAGTTTCAATGTCAAAGACATGTTCCATCCTTTGATGTCAGGCACAATCGAAGCCAACATCACGCTGCTTCCTCCTACAACACCATCAACCTGCCACTCACTGGCAACACGAAGCTCATATCTGAGGTAAAATCTCAAATGGTAGCACATTGATAAATAAGGACAATGAATTGACATAATGGTGGATTCTTATTCACTTTGTTTCGATGTTTGCAAAAGATAGCTCTGATTAACTTTGCCAAAATCGTAGTTCGAAGATTTCTTGTCCATTCTTTTTTGCAATGCATCTCCGCCTTCGAGACTTTCCGTTCTTGGTACGCGTCCCATTGCTTTCCACACCTCAGTGATGGATTTGTGAGAGCCGTCCTTATTGTGATTCGAAGTGAAATCTGAAAATCCTTGAAAATAACAAGACGTAAAGTTTTCGGCAGAATGAAACCGATCCATTAACACTTTCAATGTCTAATCTTATTATCTGGCAAGTTCCCAACTAGAGAGAAGACTTCAGGGAAGGGTTTCAATGCTAATAAAATCGATAGCGTTATTGTTAGTGAAACTTTGCGAAAGGATAATGGGGGTATTTAATTTTTAAGCACTTTATTTCCTTGGTTTCCTCGAAAAGTTTCTGTGTAATTTCATAAGGGAGTATTGAGAGGTATTGATCATAGCAGATAGCAGATCCCGCCTGGATGAACATTGGATACATTTTGATGGAAGTTTGAAAGGAGCGTGCAAGTACGATAGAGACTATGATAGGTTCAGCGATATTCGATAGATGCTACGAGGACTGTGGTACTGGTAGGCCCTAGGACCCACGAAAAATATGCATTCCTTATTCAGTACATTGGCTGCAGACATCGCAGTCATGGCAGATAGGTCGGAATCAGCAACCTAAGTAATAGGACATCGCTCGAGAGTTTGCTCAACTGCCATTAATTTCACCCGAAAACAGATAAATAATGTCCGGTTATCAAAATAATGGCCTCCATCCAAATATTCGGTTGTAGCAGCAATAAACTTGGAGATAACAAAATTTAATTATCGTGTGACTCTATTAGAACAAACTCCACTCCAGCCCAAATAGCAAATAATTCAGTGGGCCCTACTCAATTACTCACTGTCGGAGTGTTAAATCAATTACTGTCAATAGATTTTGTCCACCAACACCAACACCAACACCAACACCAACAACCAGCCAACAACAATGAGCGTTGGTAAGGACTGCGGCGGACTTGGAGTTGGTTCGGAGAAGGGCTTGGGACCGGAGTGGCGAAGGAGAGCAGGATTGAACTTGTGGGAAGGGTCACCATTGGGGTCCTGGAATAGAGGAACGGAAAATAATGATTGTAAATGGACTATTCAACGCGATTTGATGTAGTCTTGGTCTTTTTGTACTCCCGGGAAATTAATGAATAGAAACTAATTGGTACAGGATGATGTCAATGCAAGTGAAGTCCCTTTGTTTTACTCCAATGGAAAACGACTGCCGGCTGATGAAGAGCACTCTAATTTGCCTTCAATCCTTTCCTTCGATGTCATCCATGACATGCTCCATTCATCCCATTCACCAGTTTCGCCACTCTCGCCATTCTGTTCCTCTATGCCACTCCGTATGCCACGACACGGCACTATGGCACATGTTCAAACGGACCAAATCAAAAAGGATCGAATGGGTAAGAGGCATTGCTTGAAAACTCAATAGAAAAATTGCATGTAATTAACAGCTTCGTCATGGAAATAATTACAGCTACGCTCACTTCATTTGTTCCGCAACCATTCAGCTTTTTCATGTGTGAAAAGTTTATTGTTTGTTTCATGTATCTGTTCATTATTCGGAGCAAGTCGGCGAACGTAGGAGTTTGGAAGTTTTCAATAGTAAATGCACTTAATTTGGCAAGGGCAGAAACAAATTGGTTCTGGCACAACTACATTGCTGGGCATGAATAAGCAGCGGTTCCAATTGGAATGAGTAATGAATGCATTTCTTGTTGTGTTTTTAATTGTGCAGCAAAAATTGTTCTACGTGTCGAGGAAAATTGTTTGTTACCGGGGAGACGTTGAGTAAAATTTGGCTGGAGAAAGCATGTTCTATTGGGTTTGCCAGTGTAATAAGTATCGTCGTTTCCTCCGTTTCCATAGCCATCCTAAGTAGCCTACCCATGCGTTTCCGAATTAAAAACTAAAAAAGGTTTCAATTCTGAGGAACGAATGCTCGAATCATGTTGAAGCAGGACGAGTTCGATCTTCGATCAGAATTTTTATTAAATTAAATGAAATTATTAAATATTCATTCGAATGACTTGCTGATGAGGAGAGTTCCTTATCAAAGTGGTTGAACGGAAAAGTTATGAAGAAAGTGACCCCTTTTCCTTTTCCAAATTTAATCCTACTTGTGCCATTACTTTCTTTATATGGAAAACGCTGCCCGAGAGTGTTAGCGCGGCAAGTTCTTTCGGCATGCCCGAACTCCGGAGCGCTACCAAATTATCAACTCACTACCAGGCGTATTTTGTTTGCGGCTGGCCATTAGGTGACTGGGAACCGACACTGGGGTAGTGATCTGGTCGAAGAAACTCATCTTCGAGGCAGTCATCAAGCCATGGTATTCAACCGAAACATTCGGCTCGACGATGTCCTTTTCAGAGTGGACAAGATACCTTTTGGCTACAATTCAGCACACAGAAATTGAACGGCCGACTAACATACCCCCCCCCCCCCCCTGCTACATTGCCAACTACCAACTACATTTATCTACATTGCCCTATTAGATTCACCTTGTCGGGAACTGTTTGTCTCATTACTTCGGACAAGGCCTCTTTAGTCTCGTCTATCAACGCGTTCGGTTTGAGAGATATTTTTTACAGCAGAGATGGAGCTGGAAGATGGAGAAGAGAGAGACCATTGAGAAAGTAATTATCCTTCCCTGTGCACCGACAAGCGATCGAAAATGCCCTTCGTTGGAAGAAGAATCGCACGAGTGTAGTGCGACACACACTTCCTTTTGTCCTTTGATACCAGCATCTTTTCAAGATGCACCAAAGTCACCAACTCGTCAGTTCTCTCCCGAAGATACAAGCGATGCTTTTTTTATCTGTCTCATCTGAAGAAGTTCTAGGTAGGCGTCTTCTGAAACCGAATGTGACTTCCTCATTTCGTGTCGGTAAGATTGAAATGCCCGTGCCCGCTAAGAAGTTCCTTCAGGTGATAATCAGTATCTTCAGTATCAACACCTTGAGTGAAATAGATTCTCTACCTTATTCCCCCTGCACAGGTAGACACTAGTAACAACTTCCGTGGTTACGTTCTTAGTAAAAAGACTAAAGAGAGGAAGAAGAGTCAGGGAAATTTGATCGGTATATTTACCTATATTTCTTAGGTATATTTATTTTGAAAAACAAAAACGATAAAAAAGATCTTCTGGAAGTAAATTGGAACAAACAAATTTTAACTGAGCTCACCGAATCCCTATTTTTATACTTTTCTTACAGGCAAAGTACAGTGAAAAAGTCGGTGTAGTGTGGGCTGTCTAAAAAAATACTTTAAGGAAAGTATCTTTATAGCTTTCACTTATCCTACATACGATTACCGGCATATGAACTCATATTTCGTTCCAAAGATAATGTCTTCCCACATTTACAACACATTGTTTATGGCCAAGATTCATCAAGCTGTTGACTTGTCTTGTCTATCATCAAACATGTCCATCTATGTCATGCAAACAAACAAAGGATGTGATGTATGTTCTAGTGGTTATTGACACACTCTCAATACGGTCTTATCATGTTTCATATATTCTTGTGTGAAAATTTTACGATTTAATAAGTGTGTTGACCCAATTTTAATTACCACTGGAAATTCTTTTCGGAGCATTCATCCTCTTGCATTTTGCACACACATGTTCATGAAGCAAGCACTTGCTTCCGTCTCAAGCTAAGACATTGAAATCCTGCTCGACAGCAGGATATGTAAAACTTTTCCAGACACATGAAGCCAAGTCCGAATATCTTATGAAAATTGTTTGACACGAATCCGACTTGTGAATAAAGTAGTAATAAAAGAGTACAAAATATTATATTTCCGCAAATTTCCGTTCAAAACGAATTTGTCGTTAGCAAAAGGATGTATGAAACGTATAAGAAAAGCTTTTAACCTTTGTTAATATAATGGCAAGGCTATGAAACCGGAGACTTTTTGTGTAGAACCTCTGCATATTTCGCTTGACTCCATGAAACGCTGCTAAAAGAGTGCAATGTTAAAAGTTTTTATCGATGAAAACAGCTTTTCTTAGGTTACTGCAAGAACTCTTGCGTTGCGACGTGAGCAAACGATTTGGCTTCGGTAGCTAGTCTTGGATGGGTAGCAAACTGCTTGGAATGCAACCCATCCCCTCTTGAGAAAACAGCGCCGCGCCATCCTGAACCACAACACTCACATTCTCGACGGAGGAATTCGAACTCGAACGGAGGAATTCTCACATGCTCGACGTCCTGTTGTAATCAAAAATGTTATCTGGCGCAGTTTTAAGTGAACACTGCTACCATGTAAATGTATCTCGTGTAACCTCGCACCTCGCACATTGCAGCTACTTCGTTGATCATGTGTCACGTATCCTCGCTGTAGGTGTTTGCAACGAATGCGGCACATATTACGAGACAAACAAGAAAGCTTATCTCGAATTTCCGGAGAGGGACTCATGTAAAAGGATGAATCCCTAACATTATTACCGCACATTAACATACAAAGCACAACATAATAATATGTGCACCTTGAGTGATTCCACATGTAATTAAATACCTTGTTAAAAGTAATTTGTGAAAGTATCTCATTATCCACCCCCTTGAACGGCAACGCTTTAGTGCCACCTACCTGCAAACGGTTACGGCGAAGATAGAATGCCAAACGACATACGGAGTTGCCAATTAATCCTAGTCTCATGAATATATTAGTAATTCTTTTCCTCACGACAGTCTTCCACCGTGAAAGTGACGAAGCTAGTGCACAAGGATATTACATATTCACGGAATATCTCAACGAAAAGGTAATGATTATGGTAATAGTTATTGCACTGGCGGAAGAATCATGAACGACTTATTTCAATTATTTTCATGTCTGTATCAACATAGTGCAGGTTATTTGCTCCGGGACATGTCTGAAAGAGACATTCCGACTTACCAATTAATTTTTTTTTTTAATTTAAAAAAATCAAGTTGAAAAACACTCCGCTAAAGCCAATTTCAACTCTAGCCATGACGGTTTTCAAAAATGTCATACAAAAATTGATTCGGTACTGTTGCCTCTCCTTTAGTTCTAGTTGCATCAAATTGTTTGCTAATCCGTGTCCCACAGAGATAAAGTGTATTTGAAGTATAGATGAAAAGGCGAGTATAGCACTGAGATAATCAAAATTAGTTGGGAAAGGACTTATTTGATTGTCCGATTAAAGTATTAGACCTATCATTCCGTTAGTAGTTTCCTGTTGAAAGTTGCTGCAAAAAATATTCAGATTATCAAAACCTGACCGAAAGATCATGTTAGGGACGATCTCCTTCGGTTGCATATTTCAATAAATTGTGCCCGTGCGTAAAGCAAGGACACGCACGCAATTGAATCTTTTCACACAAGTTCATATGTGAAGTTCGTTATTCCAAGTGTGTTTTCGTGGCATACTGGGCAGAACGAGGCGAAGATAATGTTCTGACACGACAAATGACGGCTAAGTCTGTGGGTATTTCGTTTGAAAATTCAGTAGATGTAGCTTTTTGATTGCATTTGCTGCAGATGTCTGTTCCGCCGAATCGCGTCTATAGATGATCTAGAGACTACGAGGCGTTGTGGTAAATCGTGTCAAAAAGCAATCAGTTTAAAAATATAATTTGCAACAACCAGCGATAAGTAGAAACTAGCTCAACTATCTTTACTGAGAAAATACCATTTTGATAGCGTCACGCAGCATGTGTGTGTCATGTCTGATAAAAAATGGGATATATTTGTATTCGAACTCACTTATAGTTTCAGCTTTTCCTAGTTATTCCTCTTACTTTTATTATTCTTACACCTTAAGGAAAAAATTCAAAAATTTAAACGAATATTAATGACGCCGAGTCACAAATTGTTATACCTTTATAGTTTGTGTTCTTTACTTTCAACTAAGCACCATTGTCTAATTATAAGAAAATAATGCTTTCTTCCTACTGCAAGAAACCTTTTAATTTATTCGTCCACCTAACAGAACATTCCTAATTTTCTTTGTAGTTCCATCAAATTTTCTCGTCAAGTTTTCGTCGCAGAATCCTCGTAGGCACAACTCTGAATGAACTTTGAATGAAAACTTTGAATGAAAATAGCAGTAACGAATTGCAGAGCATGCTCCCATGTTTTGAGTGGCTTTATCGGAAAAAAAGCTAACACACTACCAACAAAAGCATCCTATAAATATTCGTACAAATTCTATCTAAGTAGTTTTGTTAATGTTCTGATATTTTTACATAATATAATATTCTGCAAATCTCATATCCTTGCAAATATTAAATTATTTTTCAACTCATCTTATCATGAAATGTTTCATGTTAACTTCCATTGAATCAAGAACTTCCAATGTTCATAGGTTACTGCGTTAGCCAAAGCTTCATACAATATCGAGCCGTGAAAAAAAAATCTTCTACACAAGGAGCGTTTGTTGCCTTAATCTAATTTGCCGCTATGAATATTCCTGCAAAGGAATCTTCCGGTGAACTCAAAACAAGCTCCGTCCCAAAATTAGCAACCCTTACGCAGCGCACCAAACTTCCCGAGGATGTGTCATGGGGGGTTGGCTACACACGTTCCAACTCAGCCATATAAGTGCGATCCAGACTCACATTTATATACATTAGCGGTTGGGCCTTTGTTTACTTATCACCTGTGCGACGCGTTCAGGAGCATCAGGTGGGTAATCCGTGTTTGCTATATTTTATGCACGAGAAATAGTTGTTTTTTGGTTACTTTGATGGCACGATGTATGATGTCTAGTTAATGTTCACCCTTTTCTAGGCAGGACGACATCTCCGCCATTCAGCCTTCTCGTTGTATCTGAAGTATATCAAGAGCTGGGAGGACAAAACCTTGCTTACCTCTTCTCTGCTGGCGTAAGATAAATATGGGAACAGTATTTTCACATGTTTGCTTTCACTCTCGCATTTTTCGAACCGGAGTGGAATCTTCTTACAAATTTGCGGAATATATTACGCTAGAGCTCTTTCTATCAGTTTCATGTGAGTGATAGCACTTAAGCGGGCCTAAGCACTTTGTTTTAGTTCATATGTAAAATGAGGTGGTTTCCCGTTTAATGGTTTCATTTCCATCAGCCCGAGATACCTTGGAGATGCTGAATATTCTGTTATATTAGGAGGTACTTGTGGTTTTTCCAAGGTATTTCATTTCAAGCAAGCTGTGAAATTCGTGAAAGGGTGAAGTTGCGGAAAGGAAAAATATTGATTTGAATGGCTTTGAATTATGACTCCTGTAGAGAGAGCTGTAGAACAGGGTACTCCTTTGGAGTTTCACAAATGAACTTCTTCAGCGAACCCGATCAGCATTCGTGAATCTACATGAGAACGAATCCTTTGGAGGAATGCATGTGAATGAGAGATGAGAGTGCCGCCATGCACATCAATTATAATCATTTAACAACTCAATTTTTCCCAAAACAACGTTTTCAGAGTCCTTTGGTTGCGTAATTACCAATGAAATGTTATAATCCTTCTTAAACGACGTACTGACTTCTCGTTAATACTTTTGCGTTCTACTCCATAATTATGTTTACTAAATTTCAACAAAGGAGCTAAATAGCCTTGGAATGCTTGAAACTCAAATCGAACACAATATGTTATTCACAATTTCATTTTGCCAACCCAACTTCGCACGAATATTAAATAAACTTTATCACTGAAAAACTGATCAGCACTGATATTCATCTCAGGAATGTCCCTTTAAAAGTTTTTCTTCATTTCATAAAGATGAATATTGAAATTTGATACGAGGACGAATCTCGAATAATATTTTTTCCAGGCTCACCCATCTGACTCTCATTCGTAGCGACAATGCAGCCTTGCAACGGTAGCAATTAATTTTAACCTGTGAAAGATTTTTCTTTTTATTTTTCGCCAGAGATTTACGGATATAGGATACCACTGAAATTTTCTGCGAATAATTCAGATCGGTATAGAGACATGAGAGGACACAGTGCGCAGTTGAATGAGTACTGGGAAATTTGTTTGTGTTGTTATTTCTTTCGCGAATTCGAGATGAAAAAGATTAAGACGAATAATAAATGGAGGAATCTTCAGGTTGCTGAACTGAATGTTACATTTATTTTACAGACGGAACATTTAGAACAGCGATGGCGAGTTCGTTATCTCAATATAATTTGACTAGTTTATTACTACTCAGGACTTTCTTATAGTATTATCGTACACGTTATTTTTAATTTTTTATTGTTTCACGGGTGTCATGTGAAGTTGTGAAAAAAGTTGCTGAGGGAGCTCCATATCTGGTGTATCCAGTAGTTACAGTTATAGTAACACGAGCTCTACGATTTTTACTAGTAAACTAGTGCTAATTCTACTACTACTCCTAATATGACTATTACTTCTACTGCTATTGCCACTACTACTACTCCTTATACTACTATTTCTTCTACTTCTACTGCTACAGCTACTACTACTACTAATTACTACTACTAGTACTACTACTACCACTACTACTAATACTACTACTACTACCACTACTACTACTACTACTACTACTTCTACTACTACTACTACTATTACTACTACTACTACTACTACTACGACTATAACTTGTGCAAATTCTTTTGGTGTGGTGGAGAGCTGAAGTGTGGTTACGCCATGAGTGTGAGATATCCAAACAAGCAAAAGTTCACGACCACTCACTAAACACTACCCTTATCACTTTATGAGGTGTTTCGAACCATCTGTCACACTTCTGCAAAACAAATTCTCGTGTGCTACCCACTAATTTTCCATGACTGTTTAAAGGCTGGGTTAAAGAAATAGAAATCTAACTTTCACATGGTTTACTTTCAGGGCAATCTTCCACTTTTGTCGCTCTTCCAGGACTGATGACAAGTGAATGTTGTGTCTCTTCCCTGACGACCGTTATGCTGTTATTTCTACTGCTGTCCTCTGATTTCCAAAGCGTTATTATTGAAAAGCGCTCACACACACTTTTCTGTAAGCATTGGCGCAATGTTATTCTACTATTTGTTTGTTTAGTTGTAAGAAACTTCAACACGGTAGTGTTGGTAGGGAGTAATACTACTTTGTCCCTTTCGCCATTGAATTGTCTGATTTTCGAGTATCCCAATCGAGTAACAAAAGTGGTGGCACAGTGGAAGACCTGAGTTTCGACGAAGTACAGCCTTAAATTAACATTGATTGGCAGGATGTGTAAATATTTTTTTGAAAACTACCAATAAATTTACCGTTCGCACGAGGGGATTGCAAATACCCCGAAAGTGATGTGCGAGTGGAGCCGAGTTAAAAGTGAAATGTGAGCAATATTTAAAGGCGTAGTATTATTAGAAATATGGTCATACACATAGAAAGAATATTCTGGTTAATTAACTGGAACAACTTATCTCTTTTTGACGGATCGGCCGGTTTGGAAAAGGTAAGCAAGAAAATTTGGAATGGGGTTATCTTTCAATGAGAAAACCGATCTGGCATTGTCATCGAAACATTTGTCAGACAAAAGAAATATAATACTGAGAGTACAGGAGAATCTAATTCAGGCTAAGTGTAATATAAAAATGGGCACCATTTTATATTTGCATAGAAGATGAGTTTCTTCACTTCTGATATGTTCTGCTTCTTAAAAATAACGTGCCACACCGATAGGATAAGTCATTTGCGGATATTAATCCATCAAACATGCATTCATATATAACTGTCGAAATTCATATATAATGAGACAGAAATTAAAGCATGATATGCAAAATCAGGACGTTTAGCGCCGATCACAATTTCTTATCGTTTTGAATAATCCAAGGGAAACTTAACTAGCGTTTCTAGTAGGCCAAGAAAATTAAATTACCGCCCGCAATGCACCAACACAAACCACGAAAACTAAACATCAACTTTTTATTGAATGTAATTCCACCTTCCAATAAGTGCTAGGATCATGCCAGGGGCAAATGATGCCACGTTTGCCGAGCGCTAAAAATGCATATAAATTTTGAGGCTGCAATAAAAATAATTATTACCGCAGACACAAGTCAGACAGATTATCAGCTTGCAATTATCTCTAAACAGAAACCATTGCTTCCATTAAGCACGAACGGCGAGGCGATCTGGGAACGCGAATCTTCATATCGATTACCATCAAACGACATGGTTCCTAAAAGCCTAAAAACTGCATAACATTCGCTTCGTGTGGGGCTCATCTGGTTGAGGTCGGACCCGTTTGGAATATCTGAAATGCGCAGACCCAAGACCGCATTAGCCATTCATGAAAGATTCATTGTATACAAGACAGGATCCGAAAACAAAGTCCAACGCCGTTATCTCCAAAGTGTTAATGGGCTCGCTGTATTCTCTAGGGCCCACATGAAAGCGCATTCGCCGACAACACCGCCAACTTCTTTTGCCACACCTGAGACTTACCTGGGACGAGCACCCGCCTCCGTCCCAGACGCATCGCTTGTACCATGCAGCTCGCAATCCTGAAGCTCGAAAGGGCACATACTGCTCGCATGTGGTAATACAAAGATCCGCTGGGGTGTCCAGTACACATGCGAATTTCGCCAAGAATGTGAATACGAATGTCCAGAAATTGGATAACTTGAAAGCTTAAGTGTTTCAGGCTTGCGCATTTGTGGTTTTCGTCGAATTAGCCTCGTTCGTAGTGTTCGTTTTGGGAAATCCTGTGCCGGGTGAAAAAGTCTGCGGTCGGCATTCTTTCCAGGTGCAAAGTAACCGCAAGATATGTTTTGTGTCGTATGTACGTTTTTGTCACTTAATTAATTCGCCATCCGGAGTAATTGCTGCGGCAAGACGACAGCCAAACCAGTCAATTGAGAAGTCTTTTTATTATGAATAGATTACGGATTATGTCTTCGTTATTATGCGGTAAACGTTGACTTTCGGCGTTAATTTTCTTGTCAATTCCCTGAAGACGGCGTATTAGTGCAACAAGAATGTCTATTAATTTGAAGGAGCATGAAGATAAGCTAGCATAGCATAAGATGCAGAACAATGCGACTAAGAATTGCAATTTTCACTTTTGCTATTGTAAATGTTCATTGTACTCTTAGAAGAGGACTCGGCACTCGGAGATGTTTTTCCGAGCGGTCTTATGAGGATTTGTTGTGCACAGCAAACTCGCGGATATGCAAAAGTTGCCTACCGTGAGAGGATCGGAATAAATAAATAATAATTAAATCTCTATTGAAATGTTATGTTCCATACTTCACTTTAAATGAAATACTTCGCAGTGCCAACAGGGAATTCCATTCTACTTTGTGAGCTCGTAGATTCGTCTAGATAACTCAGTGTTAAAGATCGTGACAACTGCTTGAAGATCCATTAAATGAATGCTACATGTATCCGACTGAGGATCTCCCAAAAAATCAATTTAGCCTTCTGGAATGGAACAACACCAATGAATCTTCTATTTCAACTTGGCGTTCTTTTGCTGTATAAGAATCCTTTTCAAAAACACCCGGCACATTCTCAATGCAATTATGTTCCCGCAAATTAAACAATCAACCCGCTTTATGTTTAATGACTCCCAAACAGGCAATTACTGGAATTATTCAATCAAGACGCAAATTGCCCGATCGGCTTAAAGTTATTATTTTGCACAAAAGGCTCAATATCTTGGTCACGGTATATTTTAATCATTTCCGCCTTGGGCATTTTTCGCTAATGTTAATTCGGGCTATTTTGTGAAGCATAGCCGTAGGACACGCCGCGCTATGGGAGCGAGCCCCCACAATTTTGATTTCCTATAGTACCCACGAAAACGTATCCTTTGATGGGTGGTTTACCGATAGTGTGTTGGCAGAGCCGATGGTTACGGGGAAGGTGGGTGTCCTTGAAAAATTACTATCAGTGGCAATGTGGTGGTTTATTTAAATTTCTGAAACCAAAATATGTCACAGTGAAATGATCTATTATGTATTAATTGCAGTTTGCGTGCTTCCATTAGCAGCCCAAACGCCTCTTCTAGCGGACAGTAACAAAGCTCGAAGGATATTGCGCGAGACCCACATGGTGGTGCGATGCCAGTTCGGTTGGGACACTCTAATCTAATTAGGGTTGCTTTGTTGAGTGCTGAAATCGAGGCTGCGTTTTTCGTGAGCTGTTGGGGTGGAAATCGTTCAAAGGGAAGTTGCATTGTTTACTATGCTGGTAATCGAGACAACGGAGCAACCGATTATTACACTTAAGGATTGAAAAACTTAACTTATTTTATCAAATCCTTTCTTGCGCGAGACCGTATGGGATCTTTACATGTGCTTTATTTATATCATTGTGTTTTTAGTTATTATGAAATTGGAAGTCTGAATATAGTCCCAAAGTTATTTCTATAAACGGGGTCGTAGTATCGCAACAATTCGACTCCCCCATTCATTCAACGAATTGAATTTCCATTTGAGTTCTGAGGTCAGTGTTTATGCTAAGCTAAATCCGATTGTCACAATAGAACGACTTCCACTTTCGTATACAAAAGCCACATGTCGACTCAACAAACCGACCACCCACTCATCCTTCGTCCTGGACGAATAGGTGTGCGTATAATTTTAATAATAGGTTTTACGTGTTTACGGCTCTCGTGACTGATTAAGATTAGCATCGGGGTAGATCGTATCGTGAGTCGACTCAGCAAATATTACCTGAAAGTAAAAAATGGCACTAACATATATTTAAACAAGAGCTCATACGGAAGTGGCCTCGTGGGAATAAATGGGTGTTGGTCATTTCTTGTTATGATGTAGTGGATTTTAATGGACTGTAGTTGAGTTGCCTCCTCAACTCTTTGGCATGGCTGACTGATAACATTGTTCAGTTCACTCCACTTCCTTCCAAGCTGATGAAACGCACTTACCTTCCAATGTAAATCAAAGGTTGAAATTTATCGTTTTCCCAAAGTTCATTACAGCCAATATCATTGCCTTTTGGCAAAAAGACATATCGGTCTTTAGTCAATCCACTATTAAGGTGCTCTCCATCAAATTTGAAAATTCAAACGCATCTGTTAATCCCAAAATATCTTCCACCGCAGTGGCCACTAGTTTGAGCCAACCAAATTTATTTACCAAGAAAATAATTTGAGCTTCAGAGAGTATTAATGATTTCACTGTTTGATAAAATGGAATATTTCTCACATACGAATAACGTTAGCCAATTAGTCGATAGCTTTGTTACCAAAGCCGCTAATAAAGGGTTTGAGTAACGTTGTCAGGACGGAAGCCCTTTCCTTTATGAGTTCATCTACGGCACCTGCACTTTACGATGACGTTGTGCGTTGAATGGTCAAAACGAAATTCTACAGGTTGGTCCGTAGGCAAGGCACGCTTCTTGCACTAGCTGGGATCTGTGTGAAGATTCTGATTGCAGTTACCAGCGAGAATCCAGCAAACTCATTTGACATGGTTCAACAAGAACCATGCAAACCACCCACCGATTTGTCCACACTTTCTAGTGAAAAAACACATGTTTCAAATCATGCTTGGTTCCAGAATTACAAAGGATGTAGATGTGTCCAAACAACAACAAGAAAAATTTCTAAACACCTCCTTCGTTTGCAACGTCCCGAATATTTCCCACTGGATCAATCGAAGAATTTTACACCATCTAATTAGTGTGAAGAAACCAGCAATGGTTTCATTATCACCATTTGAATCTTAATTTGATTCCCAATGAGATATAAATAAAAGCCCAGCACAGGAAACTTCACCTGTGTGTGTTTTTGTAGTTAGTGCTGGTATTTTGTATCCTAACACGACCGGAAAGAGGAGCATTAGCAGAAAACAAGAAGCTTCGGCTACTAGATAACTACCACAATGCTGGCTATGAATACATCTTCATAAATTTATCAATCCGGTTGCGATAAAAATTATGAAAAGTATCATTGACAATGCTCTGATGCATACATATTTGGGAAAATTAACGCCGACTCGAATATAGTGAGCTGAAACTTTTATGAATAATATTTATGGGGATGTTAATGGGAACATAATTCGTGTTTGAATAATACGTACAATATTGTGGATGAGGAACGAGAATAAACTCTTAATAGGTTGTTGTATTTAATGGAGAATTGTGAGCCAAAGACCTGTTCTCGTGCAATCAATAAAATTATTTAAATTCTCGCTTTACCAATTTGAATGTGTTTAGGGCTCTAAAGTATATCTGAAGCAGTGACAACGCCACCGACTGTCACCATATAAAATTAAAAGCCCGATTCAGGACTACGGGATATGTTGTGCTGCATCAGCGCGTCATAAAAGAACCATTCGAACTGGCTGACCATGCCTAGATACGCATATAAGAGGGCTCACTTGCAAAACTCCCCACTTGATTTCAGCGACTTTCTGAGTCAACTTCAAAATACAATACCTTATTTAAGGAATAGAATGAACAAGATGAAGTTATCCAAAATGTAAGATTGGCATAGGCAGGAAGAAGAATTAGCTTGGTAGAAAACCTAAAAATAAAACCGGTAAGAAAGGACTCCTACCGTTGACGTGCCCATACGCGAATTGAGGAAGTGGGAACAACCACATCTAACAGATGTCCCTGCGCCCTCACCACTAGGAATACATTGCGAAAATTTTGGAGAACAACTACTGTAGGCGCCAGCCTCAGGATGAAATTTCCGTGTTTTTCTATTTGAAATGGAAACCTCAGGATAATCCTCGCACAATTTTGAATCGAGTTCCCGAGCCTCTGTCATAGTCCAATCACAAAATAGCCCGCGCTCTTTACGCATCTCGAAAGAAAGCTATTAGGCAAACGACAGTGGATTCATAGTTGTATTGTGTCGTTTACTTAAGCGGTAGGGAAGGCTAGTAAGTAAGTTTTGAGAGTGTATTTTGGAAGGAACAAACGAACAATGTTGTATAGACTTACCGTTACCCATAATTAAATGACATGTACCCATTTGACGCTTGGGCAATAACGCAAAACATTCGTTTTGAGCCCAAGGATACCAATACGCATTTATTATAAAATGGAAAACTGAAATCAATGCTTAAGACCTAGTTGTCGATCCATTTATTCTCCAGAGCATGTCAATTCTATATCAAAATTTATTAACCTAACAAACTCAAAGGAGACCTGTAAGGAACCACCTCCAAAATGTCTAAACGTTGCTGTAAGGGTACACAACCCCTTTGAAATCTGTAAAATTGAACAAAAAGTATAGAGACAATACAAATTTTACATCGTTCTATTCTGTAGACATCAACTTCCTCGGCTTTTTCGGAAAATTTCTCCAATCAGTTAGAACGTTTGAGAACGTTTGAGTAACAGCTGACAAACTTGTACAATCGTGATCCAAAATAGAAATAAGACGATTCCACTCATTACCAATGCTACCGAAGTCATCTCTCCAGAAATTGTTTGGTTCACGATATGTTAGAGAAGATTTGTTCAGAAATATCGCATTTATGTGCTATTCGAGTTTACTCACCATGTAGCTACGTCTTTTACTTCACTATGCATAACATTTTCTGAAATGAAAATTTTGAACGTTCTTTCCTTTGAAGTAAATCTCATTGACGAGGGCCTCATTACTGATGTACTGAATATGTTCTTGTTGTTCTTTTTTTCGTAAATAATGCGAATGGATTGGCAAATGAGCGCAAGATGCATTTGAAACGGAAATATTTAATACATTAATTCAATTGAACTACTTGCCGGAGCTACCATTCCACTTGCAAGTGTGGCTGTTGTTGCCTGATCATTATTTAAACCACATAAGAGCTGCGTTCTTTTTATGCTGATTTTTAAATTAATTAAACATAACTTTTGCATTCTATAGACTTATCAATTCGAATGCATCTTGATTCGGAAGATGCATTGTACCATGTCCGCAAATAATTCAAGACAAACCGAGCACCCATGCCTCTAAAGCGCCTTTATTCACACACACAGTGCCCAATTACAGACAACAGGATTCAAGCTTTCCGAGGCCAGGACGCCAATGCAATTTGGTTATCTTAATGATGATCAATGAAAGCTGATGCGTATCAGTGCGTACTACCACCGGCACTTAGCCCAAGGTAATGCGTCAATGTCTTCGAGCAGTCCAGAAAATAATGCAAAAGGTGACGAAAAGGTCTTGCATTATTACGTGACCATGTGCTCACTGTATAAGAATATCACAAACAACGACTGGATGGCAACTGCGTTGTAACTCTGTAATCGTAATCTTCAACACGTGTAGCATAAAAATTGCAGCTAAAAATGCATTTTGTTTCACAATGTAGAGTATGTGCATTATTTTACACTCACCTTCAAAGCTCTGTTTCGCAGAGATAGTCACGAAGGTACAAATAATTTATAATATAGTCAGGTGTACAATGCGATGCAATGCTGGAAACGCTCCCAGGAAACGCCAACGACTCCAACGAAATAACTCCCTGGGAACGGTACTTACCTATTCATAAACAAATAGAGCTCGAAAGCATCTATAAGGACACTCGTGCAAAGCAACGCAGCACTTGCTAGCTTATGATGATGCTGGGAAATTTGAAAAATTTATCAGCGGACTGCAGTCGTCTCAGCAGACGGCAGCAATGGACTTGAGCTGAATTTTTAATCAAAGAATATTGCATAGGATATTTACCTCGAGGGCCCCTCGACGTAACACAATTTTTCACAGTATTGATTTAATCCATTGCCATGATTGCCAGGACGCAGCGAAACCACGAAAATGAAATGTCACCGGCGGCCCCAAAGGGGACAGTGTAAATTCACCAAGAAATGGCATTGTTCCCTGGTGGCTCGGCCTGACAGCAGTAAATCACAGACTTTGTCTCGCGCCACTATTTTCATTTTGTGATTTAATTAAAGCTCTGTGATATCACTGAAAGCGACCTCAGGCGTGGCGGTGCGGTTGACTGCCATTCAACCGCTCAAAACAGCCGGAGAGGATGTGCAGGAATAAAGGAAACCGTTCAGAAATCACACTTTGCATTAAAAATGCTGCTTTAAGTGTAAGCTGGTATTCATGCATCAATAATTAAATGGGAAAGAGATAGGAAATGCTTGCAAAAGGTTCCCGCTCCTCTCTTTCATATCCATCGAGTCGCTCCTTGTAGAGCCTATCCTTGTGCGATTTCAGCGTAGTTTCGCCACTCCTGTGCGCCCCGTACTCCTCTAAAAGCCACAGCGACGCGACATATGACACCGAGTCGATGAATAATTCACCTGTATGCAGTTAATTAGTTAATTAACAGATTGGAGCTCAGCTGTATGCTGTGTGCAATGCGGATGAGCTACGCGGTCGAGTAAGAGCAAATATCCTGACTGTGTTCTTTAAGTCACATGCTTTTGTCATGCATATGCGATGAGACTCGACATTTCTCGCGAGATTACATCCGTTCGTTGCAGTCCCATGACAATAATTCACGTTTTGGGGTAGATCCTTTGCATTGCCACTGCCTGCCCCAACGAACCAGCCCTTTCGTATGATTAATGGCAGTTAGATTTTGATTTTGCCACTGTGGACTTTAATATGAGGAAAGCGCAATATGCGTCGCTCAGTCCTTAAATGAATGATGAGTATTGATGCCAAATCTGTGCCCGTGTAAAACTTGCTGGGACTCCCGAGTATCTGCTACGAACTGAATTGTAAATGTGTTTAAGAATGAAAAGGACATCCCGAGCTCATGGATCTTAATGAGTAGGTGGCCTAAATTAAAATAAATCCTGTTTCAATGAAAGATTTGATGGGAGATACCACTGAGGTTTTAATTCCGCGGTTCAATTTACATTTCACCTTCTTATTTTTCCCAGTCAGCCAAATGGAAGGCAAATTGTTTGAATCTAATGAAAACAGTATACAGCGACGGATTTTGGGTTGGTTGTGATGTTCGATATAGACGGACTGCCGATAGTTAGGTGTGATCTTGTGTTGTTAGGATACGTGAGAGGGATGAAGTGATGCGAAATAAGTATAAAATAGAAAAAGAATTGATCTGAGAAGAGATGTGACATGTTGATCACTTTTGAGATCAACTAAAATTCACTTGTTTCACAATATTTTGTACATTTCCTTGTACGTTTCTCATATTCCTGATCCTCTCCCATCGGAATCTTCCATCACTCTAGCAATATTTGAGTTTTACGCTTATTCAAGTCGCAATGAAAAGTTTCAACATTTTCATGTTGACTTGAACATGTCAGCATTATCATGACACGATACATTCTCTACTTCCGAATTGAATTAACAGCTCCAGCATAATGGGAAGCAACATCTGGCTGAGCGACAGAGGAAGCAGGCAAATAAGGTTGCATCACTGGTATACAGGCAAACTTTTCGATCAGACAACGAGCATTTGTTTGAAATTTAATCGAAAGTCAATAGCTCCACGCAACAGCATGTGCTTGTATTATTTCTTTAATTTCATTCCTAAATATAATAAACGTATATATCCACGTATAAAGTCTGGTAGGGTCGTGAATGACTGCTTGAATATTCCTCATGTCCCACGTGACCAACTTTTCATACGCTGGAGCTTGAGCATATTCTCTGAAAATTCCACAATTTGATAGTCTACAACGAATCTCGTCTACGCCCCACCCGACCCCGCATTCAATTCTCTTGTGTTCATTTCCATGTTGGTTTTCTAATTTCGAGTTTTCTCTAAATCCGCGAAAATCCCACCTGGTATTTGACATCTTCACAGTCGACTCGCGACGGAAGACTTGAATTTCGTAATGTTTAACATTCGCTAATCTGTGAATGAGAATGAAGATAATCCGCACCATTGTGACGTTTAGTTCATCTTTTATATTCTCGTGCTCGCCTTTTAAGAAGAGAGTAAAGTAATCTCTTCTTATATGGTGAATGTTGGCGTTGGATGATGTAAAGCTACCTCAATTCCAGCATACATAAGACATGGGTAAAGTCTTGCTCATCCATTTTTATTCATAAATACTTTGATCAATGTTCAGAGAAACAAAGAAAGAAATTAATTTATTATGTTTTTGGGGCCTTCAAATAGAATAATTTGTCATTCTCGGCAACACAAACACTTAAGGACATACAAAAGAACTTGTATCAAAACAAAAGGACAGCATTTTTTGTATTTAGATTTAATTTAAACATTGCTGCTGCGATGAATTTTTGACAACTACAACCCACTATCCTTGAATTCCCTCTGCGTTAAAGGCAAATTAAATTGGACGCGTAATTCAGCTTGCACACACAACACAACCCATTTAATACACGTCAGAGTCCTTATTTCCTCGCGAGAAAAAGGAACAGCTGAAAGTACCATTTTAAGTTGAGTGCACTAAGTCAACCGTTTTCTGTACTTTGTCTCCTGTGAGATATGCGTTATCCTTGTGTTGACTAGCGAGGATTTGTGTCGAGTAATAATGCTTGTCTTTCTGCCTCTCTTGCACATTGAAATCAACTACAATGTGCACTAAGAAAATGGTACAGCAACTTATGAGGAATGCCACAAATTTATTGTGACTTTATCCAGCCTTTACTCGAAGTGAATCTTTTCAGTTAGTTTGGAATGAACATAAAAGAAAAGTTATTATATAAGAATTTTCTCTAGGAAAGAAAGTTTACAGGATATATACCTTCTCCTAGTGGCAGAAGGTGATGTTCAATCCAAAATGAAAAGTTCAAATGAGAATATGTTTTTATTTCTCGAATCCGGGAACATCAACTATTTGGAATTTAAATGAATATGTCAACCTTGTGTGGAGTGTAGCCCCGAAAAGGTTTGCAAAAACTAAGTCACCTGTCAGTGCAAGCCCGGTCAGTGTATTCACGTATTCTGCAGTTTTGCAGGCCCATCAGATTCCCGTCGGTTGGGTCTTTTGAAGGCATAGGATTTCCCAAATAATCAAGCTCGTACCTATCCTGAAAACTTGCTATGCATTTGGTTGGGCGTACTATTATCTTCCACTGCACATCAAGGACGAAGGAGTGAAATACTTGGAAGACGATTGAAATCAATTGCTTCAGCAGACTCAAAACATTGCTTGATCCACAAAAAGGACGACGTTCAAATTGGTAGAAATAATTAATTAATAAAGAGAACACCGCCCTCTAAAGACCTCCACGGCAATGTCAAACTTTAATAATTCACAAAACCAGGGTATCGCAGGCACACATGTCGGTACTAATAGTTCCAAGGAATCTTGGCAACGATCATACAACATCCATTTTGAGCTTTACCAATGGCAAACACTATTATACGTCAATCACTTTCATTCTTGCCAGCGCCACATATATACCGCACATTTGAAGTCACCACCGAAAGCGCTCCGGCTCCCGGATATGATGAACTTTACTGCAAAATGTGATTCGCAGAGCTTGAGGTCTCGACATATGCAGCCAGGATGCCCACAACACATTTCATTGGGCTGCTCTTACAAAGTGGAGTTGCGGCTTTTCTTGCGAGGCGGAAGGCACACTTAAATGAACCAAAGCAAACAGTAGCAAGTTTAATTAAATATGCCAAGTGAAACTTATTTAATTTCGTGTAACATATTTAAATGTCTTTGAAACATTTCGAGCCATAAACTTAATTCATTAGAATAATGAACTCTGCTGGTAACTTTTCTGTAAACATATCCAGCAGCAATGAATGTGTGAAGTCTCCCGTGCATCATTGTTCGCAACGTAGCTGGGTGGGGATGGGAATTTTTTCGTTGAATTGCGAAAATGTGCAAAGGATTCCCATCACCTGTTATTTTTGAGCTCACCAGAGCTAGGTAGGGTTCATGAGAATTAATAAAAGCTTTGAAACATTTCCTATCTCCTACGGATTCCAGAAGATATTGAGGAGCATCCCAGAATGCTGTACAGTAGGGTGCTGAACTACTGGGAAAACCCGAATTTCGAATTGCAGGAGCCAACTATCAAAGAACTTGATTGGTATTTTCAGGTATCGGAAAAGAGTATCGAAACATTCCTCCAACAAGTATGGCGCCCACACCAAACTCACTGAGCAGGCTACACTGCTAACTCATTAAAACACAACCTAGAGCTATTTTC
This sequence comes from Stratiomys singularior, assembly GCA_954870665.1. Taxonomy (NCBI): domain Eukaryota; kingdom Metazoa; phylum Arthropoda; class Insecta; order Diptera; family Stratiomyidae; genus Stratiomys; species Stratiomys singularior. The sequence goes on along the minus strand of OX940881.1, from coordinate 535,178 downwards.
CAGCAGTTACAGCCTTCGAACTCGCAGTGGTTTTCACTCAACTCTACAAAATTGCAACTTTACCATCAGCTCCACGTGCAAGTCCACGGGCCATTTTGCACAATTTCCGACCATGCAGCAGCCTCCTCGGCCATATTTTAGGCCTATGCTAGAAATTTCTCATTTTGCAAGGCTGTGCCGCATCTAGGTCGGACACGAAACTATTCCAGCGGCTCCTGTCTAAGAACGCTGCCAAGTGGAATCCCAAGGATGAAAGGTGTAAACGTCCGGTAATTCAGCGCTGCACAAGTATATAATTAAGTCTTGCGAAATTCACTACTGCAGATAATTCGGTTTGTGTAAATAATTTCCACATTAGTGGTTTCGCTTTGGGCTTAGTGGCTATCGGTCGAGATTATCTTTGATTGCTGAACTGTATCGTTGAGAAGCTTGCATAGCAGGACTTTGAAAAGACGATCGATATGTGCAATGTCAACGCGTGCTTAACAAATCGCGGGAATTTGTCACGGTGTCACTAATGATGTGGAAAGGTTTTCGCAGCCATTCGCCTTCCAAGAAACTCCCTCGGCCTACAATTAGAGAACGCTTAGTCCTAGAGTCATGTTAGCGAAGATAATAAGCATGCATGCAACACTCAAAATTTAATTGCGTTTTTCGTCACAAAGCAAGATTCTGTTCTTATCCTGCATGACGGACTATGATTTGGCCCGGATGGGAATGACGTCTGTTGCCAGGAACTATTTGCTGGAAAATTCGCTACACTAATGCATCGCAAACCGTTTGGCTCCACCACGAAAAGCAATCAACTTTGTCACCATGCACGCAGCGGCTTCATACTCCGTCACCAACCGCTCAAGACTTCCATCTTGCAGAACTCCTTCTTCAGCCGCTAGCTGGCGAATGACGTGAAAGGTGTGCCATAGCTTCAACTCATGTCTGTGGCGAATCGGCTGAAGGATTGTTACAATCTGGCTGCAAACAAGTGTGGGAAAGCCAACCGCAACAAGCATTATCCTTGACGCACTGCGTTTCCACCAGGTTACGTTTAGTTGAAAAATGGAATTGTGCCTTCCGTCGAATGGGATTTTCGCGAGACTGGACATTGAGTCACATGTTGTATTCGGCCGTGGCCCATTAAACAGTAAATTAACATATTTTCCTCGCTGGCGGAGTGCAAAACATTTTTAATCGTTGGCGAAGGCACAGGACGGCGATTTTGTTTAATAGCTTAATTTATTTGCTATTTGCTATTGAGCTGCATATTAATTCCTGATACGCTCGAGATTCGCGAATGTGTGGAAGAAATGTTTGTGTGCGATTGAGCGTGATTAAGATCAAATTACCATAAAATTAAGCAGGTTCAAGTTTCTCGTTTATGAACTTCAATTTGCATTGCTGGCTCGCGAGATTTTATGATCTTGGCGCATTATGTTGATCTACTTGAGTAATCGTACACATTAATTATTTTGATGGTTTCTAATTAAGGACTTTTATGTGTTGCTGATCTGGAGCCCGCAACAAAGTGAATTATTATTGGCGATAGGTTTGCAGCGGCAGGGTGCTGAGTGTACAGCCGCCATAGGAAAATTAGTTTTCAAACACGCCACAAAATAAATTGTTACAATTAATGTCCATTAGAATATAACTGTTTTCATGCTAGCTAATGGACCAGCACTACAATATTTCCGAGCTGAAAATACACGGAATGCAAAGATTTCAGCTTGGTGAGAGTTGGCCTGAACTGAGATTCCAACCAGGATATGCCAATATTCCTGAGAATAGAAATTTGGAAAAACATATTTACTAGACCCCAAATATAACGGCAAGGACAGAGAAAAAGAGAGGAGCCACTTTGTCACTTGATTTCCCTAAATAAGAGCAAACTCCACAACTAACTGGTGAAAAACGGTAAACATGCGAAGAGGAAAATACTATTCTATCCGAACCGAAAGGCTACTTTTGGGATAAGACGAAGCCACTGAGGTTAGAAATATGCTTCCATCTATTACGACAGGAAATGGGGCTACATTCGCTTGGATTCGGAAGGGATGCATGCATGTCTGTGACAAACACACAATATCGGAGCACACCTAACTTTTGTTCTGCGCTTCTTTAATGCAATGATTAAGAGAAACTATCAAGGATTCTTGATTCAAAAAACACGTGCCCCAAATGGTAGCTTTCGTGTCCCAAAAGTGGTTGTGCTGATATTTCCAAGTGATTCGAGCACTTTAAACTTCTATTGAGGAGTTGCGCCTTTTTCTTATGCTACTACACGAACCCTTCGTTGGACTCATTAACCATTTTCACCGCAACGTGAGTGAATTTATAGTCTACAAGTTTTTAACAAACCTTTTTGAAAGTTCTTATTTATATTTTTTCCAAACGAACGGGCGAAAACTTATAGTACACTTATTCGCTGCTATAAAATTTAAAGATTCTCAATTGGTTGAAACAGAAAGTAAAACTTTTATTCAACTGAGAGTCCTGAATCAACTCAGGCTATTGAGCCGCCGATGATGATCACTTTCTGTTGGTGGAACTACGGTGGAACGAACTAAATTGTTTACCATGTCCTAATATGCTTTCCATGACCACGCAATTTGTGTTTGGTATTTTCAAAAAAAAAAAAAAAATTGTGGCAGGATGTCAATCACATATTCAGCTGCCCTACTGTTGGATCTAGACGCTGCAATCGCATCCATCTGCTCCATCTGCAAACTTAGTGACTTACAAACCCTTTCGTTTTGAATCTCTTAATTTGACCTTCATGCTTTCTCGTTCGTTTTTCAGTGTAGATAATGCAATAATTTCTGCAATTTACTAACATAACTTTACCTTTTGTCACATCCACTATACGTTAAACGTTCGTTAAGAGCATTAGATTCAACCCAATCCAGAAACTTTATCGGCGTTGCTTACTCCTGCGTCAGAAAAGTCGATTTGATATTTTGACTAATCGAGTGTGCTTCATAAATATTCATATATACCCAGATTGCACATCGCATAATTTCGTTCGTCCTGTATCGAAGCAGTTCCATGCTTCGGCGAAACAACAGATGCGCTCTGATTAATATTTGCAATTCTTTTTTCCGGGCTAGCACTGCTACCATTCGTCCTACTATTCGTCGTACTTTTGTTGTTTTAGCTGAATAGGTTCATATTTTCTCTCAGCGTTAGAAGTACTTTGATACGTAATCGAAGTTAGTCATTCACTCTGTGGTATTTTGCCATTCTATAACCCTTGCATTTAATCCTACCCTCGAGCTGCCAATGCTCAACGAAAGTACTTTCAGCAAAGCATTTTCATATTTTTCACCAAATACTTGTGCGATAGGTTAAATTTTAGATGGTGCAGTATGGGTAGGTTGAGAAAGCAATGGCGCCACTGCAGTTTTCTACTAATCTGCAAAATACTACAAATATTAGATAATGTTGCTGTTGGTGGTAACCATCTGTGAGGCATAATCCTTGAGCTTTGTCTAAATAGGCAAGATCCATTTTGTAAGGATTCGGGAGGGGATAATGATACGAAAGCAGAAAGTGAAAATATACACCTGTGATCTTTTCTAATCAAAACTGGAGTAAGGAGAAGTCCTCTCGTGTATCGAATGTTTTCTCTTCAGTACGTTTTTCATTTGTAAATCTTTTTAAAGTCCTAGGATTCCCTAGGACTAATATTGGCAAATTACGCATCAACGACGTGACTGAAATATAACTAGCTTCCGAACCTAAGTGGTTTTTTGAAAGGAACTTTTAGAACATTGGGAATGCGTTGAGATGAAAATGTTGGCGACGTACTATACGACACATATATTTACCCTATATGTATTGACACTTGCATCCGTAACCAATTCCTGTTAGAATATTGGGAGCTTGGTCTAGAAAATATTGTCTTCACAGCTTAGTGCACTCGTTTCATCTTGGCAAAGTAATTGTCAGTTCTTTCGTCAGTCGAAAAAAGTTTTAAAATCTTACCCAATGCTTCCAAAGTGAGATAAACTACCAAACGTGCGAAAAGAAGAAGAATTAAAAGAAGAATGGAAATGGAGTGTGGACAAACGAATCAGCTTGTAAGAATTCAATCATTTGCAAAATGTTTTTTTAGAATTGAGAAACAATTCGAACCGAACGATTATCATTGACTCGGAAATGTGTACTATGCAATTTCTTTGGCAATATGAGTTGAATTATTCATCAGATAAATAGAACATACTTCAAAAAGACATCCTGGTCCATTCAAATCGGATGATACTCTCCCAGCATGCCATTGGGGACTCTGGTCTGGTGTGGACACTTTGGGAATCGGCGCCTACAAACTAACGCCTGATAGCTAAATCGCAGCTTGCATTGAACAAAACTTCGCCATTACACATGAAGATTTTCCGTTCACAACAATAATAAAAACAGTATTAGAAAATGGCTCAGTCTCTTGCGCGGAACATAATTTAAATGCAAATGCAAAATGGTTACATCAATTATTCTAATTTGTGTTGTTGCCAACATTTGTTTCTTGTTTCTTCAGAACAAAGTTCACTGTTACACACGATTGAACATACAATAATAATAGGTAATTTACTTAATGTACTTATTGATGTGTGAAAAGGACTTTGCGACGAGCTGAACTGTGTGGAAATTGATCCAAGGAACAACTGAATATTTTCGCACGATTGCCTTTTCGATTTCTATTTCTGTAGATGGAAATCAATACATACTTGATAGCTGTCTCATGGAAAATACAAGGCTACATATCCTTGTAGACGCTTTACATGTGATTGGATCGTTTCGAGTAGGTCGACGTTTAGAGATGGCGACATCGTCAATCAGAGCACAACCGATTCAATATAAATACAATTCGCATGAAATGCAAAAGCAAATAGAAAAAAATCAACCTTCAAATTGAATTTGCCAATTTTTGGTAAGTTTGTGTGACTTGTGATATGAAAACAATTGTTTTGAATTTTTTTCTTCTCTGTATGTTTTGCATTGGTATCATTGAAAATGAAGCATTATTGGGATTTTGGTGTTTTGAGAAACGTAGCAATAACGATCTCAGACACATTTCATTGGCACATGTCTAAGCACTTTTTTGATCGGTGACGAAACTGAAATAGTATAATTTTGTTTTATTTCAGAAGCGTGTTCAACTTTTGTTTTGAACATCAGGAGCGTGTCCAATTTATGGGAATTAAATCATAAAAAAAATGCAATATGTGTCTATGCTCCCCTTAGAATTTTCAAATCCAAATTTGGAAAACAAGAAGAAGAAAAATCTTTCAATTTTTAGTGAAGTTTGGGGTTATGTTAGTTCAATGATAACCTTGATTTTCGCATAACGCATTTCGGGAGCCTCTCAATTCTTTAAATCATGGCAGAATCATGCTACGATCACTCAATATTGACTTTATCGTTAAGATCTTCACTTTAAATGCTTTGCTCTAACAGGGAGATAAAAATTTGGCAAAGTATTCTATTACCAACTTAATAATCCTAAAACGGAACTGACAACTTTTAGAGGTCTGTATGGTCCTTGCTGAAAATATCAAACCACAAAATGTGAGCTGGTAAATTTAGTTTTTGTTCAATTACGTACAATTTCGATTGAAAATGAAAAAAGATAACCTGGCTATTCATTTCGCGTAGTTTTATTAGCTTCCAAATCGACCATGATCCCTCGGTCTTCCGCAGAGAAATCGGGACACAAGCGATTGGTTTATTTAAAAAAAACGAAAAGACAAATATGTACAAATTGTTGTTGTTAACAAATTAAATTTTGCCTACCTAAATAGATGGAAGATTGAGGTTCAAAAACCAAATCACTGACAAAAAAACAAGACCGAAGACTAGAACAAGACCAAAGATTTCGTAAGACTAAAATACCACAACATCAACAGGAAGTTTTTTAAATTTTGAGCAACGATATTTTAGGATTATTACGCAAACGTAATCTTTACCCGGTTAATATAGACTTCAATCCGGTTCTAAGGTAATATCCGCATGGGAAACTGAGGACCATTTATCACAGCATGAAGGAGCCTAGAAGAATCCTTCAGATGTGCAGGAATAGGTTACTCTCCACAGGCTGTCGAATTTAATTTCACTAACGATGGCATATTTGCATTATCTATTGTTTATTGTCCCTGATTCTAATGACTAGATCGAACGCAGAATATGTTGTCCGCTAAAGTGACACAACAACAACTTCTCAAAGTAAGAGGAACATAATATGCAGTGTTTCAAGGTGTTTCCGATGATGTCTTATCATCGAATTTAATCAATCCATTGTGAGGGATGGTACTTAACCTTTTCTTGCCAGCAAAACGCATTGATTTGATTATAATCGCCAAGAATAGACTCTACTCGATGCACTACATGGCAGAATAACTGAAGTAATGATCGATTGCTATGCTCCTTTCTTCATAAAGCGCGAGCGTTTTCAAAGGAGATTATTACATGCTATTAACCCGTAATAGGTTTGAGTGTAGGCGCGCGATTGTACTCAAGTAATTGGCGTCGTCTTGGGCGAGTGTATCTTCTCGCCGATAAAATCATTAGCGCAAAGTTTGAGGAGGGTACTGAATTAATTCGAATTATAACATTGACTTGTGCGATTGAGTTTAATTGTTTCCAGAATCCCTAGATGTTTGCAATGATTCTATTTATTCATAGAAATTTTATCTGAAAGCTGGATTCCATTGATGCCGAACCTTTTTGATATCAAGGATTGACCGAAGGTGCGGGTCAGGTATCCTAACCTTTTTCAAAACTTCTAACAGTTGCTCTGTCTAAACAAGTAACTAAATACTGGCCAGTGGCTTAATATTAATAGAAATTTGCTGGGTTCTAGATACTTTCGCTCCAATTCATGGAATATCAAACCTCAAACATGTGCTCTGGAAGCATGAGTGTGTTCTACTTGATCCTCCTCAAAGGCATTCCTTACCAACGCCTACATGGCTTGCGAATTCGGGAGTTCTTTCTACACCCGTTCCCGAACTAACGCATACGTTTAATCAACACCTCAGGCAATTCCTTTATCATAACTTCTCTACTCCTTCACTGTTTTAATCTCTAACAGAGCAAGCCATTCGTCCAACATATGCTTTCAATCAAATTTTTCGAACCCAATTATTACTTTGTTCATAACTGGGACAAATAGTCTATCAAAATCCGCTTAGTGCCCCCGGCGTACATCTCTAAGATATTGTCAATGCAACAGCAGCAATCACTTCTCGCAAATTTGATTTTAATCAAGATGAGGACGAGGAGCAGTGCTCTGACAGCATAGGAAATTGCAAATTTTGATAACATCTCGCTTTAGACACTATGCACTCATACACACACAGTCACAAACACACAGGCGTTGGATGCCAAACAACAAGGCACCTATTGTGCTCCCGAAACAGAAACATACTATGCGAACCGTCTCCTATGTTGTAACGAGATACTGCTACCATAGATATAACTTCAGCTGATTGATGATTAATTACTTTCACAATAGAAAGATCTTTTATCTGGAAAAGTGATGAAATGCAAATTGTTATCGGAGTGTGAAAACTCTATGATAGGAGTACCCTTGATAGGCTCGAAAGTGATCAGAATAATTTGGGAAACGTTATTATGGGCTCGTCGTTGTTCGACATATTCGTCTTTTTTTAGAAATGCCAGCAACATTTTGATAACGACATTTTTAATGAATTTAACACGGAAATTAACGCGGCTGCATAAGTAGTGCGAAACAAATTTCGCAACAACATCTCGTAGATATTAAATTATATTTGTTCTATCATAAGGGGAAGAAAGAATGGGCTGAATGGCTTTTATTCTGTACTATCGTTCTGCAGGCATCTTCCATGCCTTTTTGAAAGCGCAATGGTCTAATTTGAGCATTTTGTAGTCTATGATTTCCATATAGATCTCAGTTATTTAGCACGCGAAGTCGACGTAGCCAACGAAGTCTTCATGTGAATTTTCTGCCTTCCGGTGGCAGATTTGAACGTCAGATAGGGGATCTCCTTTCTTTGCTTTGAATTAGGAGCCGATTTCAGACAGACGGTATCTTTTTCTAGCCGTTTCAGTCGGCTTTCCATGAGAATAGTACAAGCAAACGTCTTTTGATTCATAAAATGGGGCTGGTTCAAGTAACCGAATATCAACATCGGTATCTAAATTTCATGTCCAAATGAAGGCTGCTGGAAATCTGAGATGTGTGGTACAGTATTTTTGACCTCTTGATCTCCCGTGTTTCTACCGTTCCGGCTCGCTATAAATTTAAGCGTTCCGGCTATCTTACTCATTAAATGGACTATGGATGGAATATGGTTTTAAGTTTCAGTTATTGCCTATAAAACCTTGAGGAGGCACACAAAACGTTTCTATCAATACAATTTCATGGGTTTTCTAAAACTAATTTTTTGTCAAATCATTAAACTTGTGTCCTTAATCAAGAAAATCGTTTGTTGTTTTTGCAATATACGTTACATTGATAAGTTTGTTTGTAGATAGTTTTGCTATCAAGCAAAATTTTCAAGCAAAATTCATTTCAAATTTCAAGCAAAATTGTATTGATCACTTTTGACACAGAAGTGTGTCTCCAGGCTCGAATTGACGCTCAACAAGGAAGCATAATCAATTCACAAACAAAATCTTGCATTTCGCTCGTGTAGAGACAAAGAAGTATTGATAACACGCCGGCAATCTTCATAATCTGAACGAAACAGTCTGATTGATTCAAAAAATGCGGAATAGCCTTCTTCCGAAGTAAACTTCAGCCAAATATTCTTGAGAATCGTTGGCAAACTAGGAAACATGAATACATTTTTCACACCTTCAGATCATTATTCAGCGACCGCAGCTGACTAATAAACAATTTTTTCCAAGCCGGTTGTATGTTGCAAATATCTGTGTTTGCTTGCATAAAATCTTGCGTCATTAAATAAATTTTGCCAGCGAACGATACAACTTCTTTCCTGTTTACCATCTTAACATATACATATCTACCTAAAGTGTTGAGGTGTGATATTGTGAACTCTTCCACATAGAACAAAACGGCGATTATTCATTTCCGTCTTCAGAAGGAAGTGACGGGAAACAGCCGAAATGCAGACATTCTATGGTTTTGTGTACCTATGAGTGAGTCGCAAATAAACTAAATTTTCTTGCAAGTACACCCAAAAGCACGAAATTACAATAAACGCCAAATAAAGGACAATGCCGCGTGCAAACGTCTTCAATTCCCGAGTAAGTCGTTCAAATTTCCGGTTGTGTCGTCTCCTAACAGCTATTTAGCACACCTCAAGCGTCTCACTGACGGCAATAATTTCTTGATAATAGTTTCAGCGATATAAATTACTTCCAAAATGATACGTACTTGACTGCATACAACAAACAAACGAAACAACAGACGAAACGTAGATAACATATTCGTGCGAACGATCTTTGCTTGGGAGACTAATGAAAGCAATTATCTCGTTTATCTTTTACGAGACTACAGTAAGCGCGGAATACAAAGGAAGACTAGTCACTGCCCCTGGTTGGTTCCAGGTCCTGGCCCATCCGAGCAAAGCGCAAAAATTAGCAGAAGTGTTAACAAAATTACTCAGCACTTGCCCACCAGACACCTTGCATTGCTGCAATGTTATATGCTGAACAGAACGGACGAATTCCCGTCAGAATTCCAACACCATCTTGATACCCTCATCTTGCTCAGTGAGGGCTGCGGCTCGTCAAAATTACAACAATCAGATCACAATCCAGCCTGAAAATTAAGCAGCAAGCCATTAATGCCCAGCCATAACGAGGAGGCGATATAAGTAGATGGAAATGAACTGAACCGGTCCCAAGAAATTCACCTCATAAAAGTCATCCGCATAGGCCTCAGCGTTTTCGTGCTTGGTGCAAAAGGCGACCACGACCAGCAACCTCTCCGCGGAAGGTGTAATTTGAATTCAACGTAGCAGGCATGTGCAAAGGAGTTGGTGCACTTTATGCACCACATTCAGGTGGTGTTGCCAGCCAATAGCCTGGCGGGAAGATCGAAGCAAATTAGAGGGCTCAGGACCCATTCATTCTTTCGCGCAATACTAAGTGGTCCCTAAAGGAGATCAGGTTGGGCAATGTAATGACCTCATATAAGGAGGAAATAAGAAACACATCCTTGAATGATCAAATAATAGCAGTAAATGAAGAAGAGGACAGGAATACGTTTTTCATTTAAGGAGGGTTACAGAGGTTTGCGTCGCGATTAGTGTCCAAATTGAAAATTTTTGGGCAAAGTAGCCAGATCGAGAGCAATTTGGCGACTACTTAATTTCACTTAAGTTGGAATTGGAACTGACGCGAGTCTCGCAGCATCTCCTTTGCCCAACAAGTTCAATGGGTGGTTATACCTCTGCCCGGCTACTACATCCAGGACTCTGCGAAAGAGCCTATAAAAACAGCAACCCTAATTGAACTGCATTTCGGAATTCCATTACCTTCGCTGCCAGTCATGGCCAGCGTCGACAATGGGAGGTGTTTAGGGAAGAGCGTTAAGGCCATGGACGGGTCTGTCCGAGCCCAAGAAGAAATGCTTTGCCGCCTGGAGCGATGGCCTGATGTATTGTGCAGTAAGTCGGTAATTGGCAGTCTTAACTTCTTTTCGCTTTGCTGACTGACTGACTGCAATAATCATTGCCTGTGATAGTAATTGGTTACCCGAAATGATGAATAGCACTTGATCGCAAATCGCGAAGGTAAGCAGGAAAGCAAACCAGCAAGCGAGGTGCAAGCAAACAAAGAGCTGAGTAGCAGCCAGCAACGAATGCCCCGTTCAAAAAATTAACAGCGGCGCGAAATTCTCGTTCACTTGAAAATCGGTGCCTGGCAAACGTCTCTCCTTTATACTCCACATTTGTAATTAAATAAGAAATAGGACTTAATTATTTTACAACAATAGAATTTCGTTGGTACTTGTGCCTGATTGTACGAACCAACGTCGAAACAACGAATCCCTTATTAGCTTAGTGCCTTGCAATTTTATTGGGAGTAGGAATAAGTTTGCCAACTATTGACTTGGCGTTCATACACGATAACAATTCACAATGCAGATGTCCATGCACCATCCAAGGAATAACAAACGAACATCAAATTCGGCTTTCTGAAGTCTTTTCTGAAGTTCAAATGAAAGCTTAATTTTTATGTTTATAAATAAAGCTTCAAATAATTCTTTTATCTATGTAGAAGGATACTGATCTTCATGAGTTGAGGGTCAAAAAAACTGCAGTACCTAGTCTATGCTTCTGACCGTGGTTGCCCATATTAAAGGTATGCATTTGTAGTTGCTTTTGATTTCGCAGTACGTGGAAAGCGAACTGCTTGATACAATAGGGGATCAGGATTTGAATTGCCAGTGGCAGGAGAAGAATTCCTGGGATGAGATGAAGTTACCCGTAATTAGTCCCGGTTATGTTGCACACACAAAAATTCGGCTTAACAACTTTGAGGGGCTCTAAAAACTCCATCTCTGATCCAAGTTCAGTCTTAAAAATAGGAGGTATGGATGATGTAGGAGAGGAGTCGGAGCTTCCTGTGGCAAAAGCTGAACCCACGTAGAAAATTTTCCGAAAAAACGGTGGCTTACTACTAAGTTGTAAGCTTCAACTTAAAATTTCTTCAGAGAATTAGTCGGTAGAAAGGAATGAGTCGACTAGAGAAAACGATTTGGACAAGTACAACTGCATCTCCACCCTCAGAGCCAACTTACAAAACTCATTCAGTAACTTTGCGTTGCGGTCTATGGACAATAGCTATTGTAGTATGATGTTTTGGCAATACTGAAAACGCAGCGTTCCAAGACACAGAATATCTTTCGGGACTTGTATCACTGTTTGGCATTAGAAAAACAAAGGGTTCCACTGATTTGCAACGGGCATAATGTTAAGACTTGGAGGTGGGGGGATGCGAATTTCAACGTGACAATGAATATTTCTGCATAAACTTTGGTACACCTCTAAGCAATTGAAGTCGAGGAAATCTTCTTAAGTTTTCAAATGAGGCACTGTTGCATTTATACCGATACACTCCCGATAGTGAAAGAATATATACTCGATACTACCTTTACTCGATAGTGAATGAAAACTTTATTCTATTTCTGACAGGTGTGCATAGTTCTTACGACGTCAATGATGTTAAGGGAGAACTAGACTGTACTGTTGTGAACGATATTTTGTGGCAAAACCAATTACTTATACATCAGCTTTCACATAGCTAAAAATCAGCAGAGGGTCGACGTGTGGTATAAGCAATGATAATAATTATTATATTCGGTGATCCTCCAATTAGAAGTCAATATGCACAATCCGTAAGCTAAATATTAGGTCAAGGGAAAAATGTATAGAAATAATTTGAAATTCGATTTTGACTATCGAAGAAACATCCGACATTTCGCATAAAAACCAAAGATAAATTGAGTTCGTTGACGAGTAGGGAACACTGAGTTTGAATGTAGGAAAACTGTTAAACATTTATCTTTCAATGAACGACATAAGTTTTAAATTTTCATTGATCGTAATATCTATGCAAAAGTGTTCTCAGGAACACTTTTCCCACAAACTCTTCACTGAGAAATGTGGGTTATATCTGGAGATCATTTCGTTGCATGGTCGTGATGCAATCCTCTAAATGCGAGTTTCCGATAGCTCGTGGAACAATAACAGGGATGAGGACTCGAACATTTTTGAGACTTTTTTTCAAAATAACCCCTTTCCTCGTACCATGATTCCAATCCAGAATATAATACAATCGTTAATAACTGTATGGGCGAATGAAATTGCTTTTGTAAATAAAACCCTTTTCATCTTGCAATCATGAGCCTCCAATAGTTCTTTTTGGTAAGAAGAGCATACATGTGTTTTTACTGCAAAGGACGAAATGCCGACTAGGGTACAAGTCGAAAATGGATTGACTTGACTATACAATATATGTATATATAATAATTTTCCTTAATAAGTTTGATTACCGTAAGATTGTTCCTAGTTAAAAAAAAATGTTCACCCTATTTTTTCAAGTTCATCTAAAACCAAATTTCAATCTCAAATTGAATTCGAACTTCCCTCGAAAACATTCCACAGCAAAGATATTTCAACTAAATATTTCTAAAGACATAATTCGTTGGAACTATTTGCTTTGAACTACGCTCGACCGGAATTTTCAATGAGGGAGAAAACTGTCGTACTTCTAAACTATCTGAGCGTGAAGTCCTCCAATGCTATCCATCAATTCCAGACCCACAAAAACACATCTGGTGGACTTTCATGTTGCAGTAATACTTGTGCTGGTCAGCTTCGACAACATTCACTCCTCTTGAATATTTCATAAGTGCAGATCCGATTTCATAAATTGTCCCTAAAATCGTAGACTTATTTTCATGGTGTGAGCAGGTCTTGTTTCCGTATCCTTTATCACTGTGTAGTGAGGCTTAATATTCAAGGAGGCATCAGTCCAATAGCAGGCCAAACAAACAATGCCTTGGCCCTGCGGAGGGCATCTCAAGCTTTCAGGAACGAACTGCAGAAACGGCTTTCGATTGAATGTCGCGAAAAGAGTAATTCATCGTAATATAATCAACCATTTTAACTGAATACTTTGCAAAACCGACGCGACGCTTTATTGTGTATCATTAATAATCACTGAAAAATAGGATAAATGCGCCCTCCGGTCTTGTATTCTAGCGTGCAATATCCAGCAGTTTCAAAGAAACGATTTAGATCTAATGAAATCCATGTACGCTTTCGCTAACCTTATATTCGTGTTTTCCATTTGTGTTCTTATCATATGAAGATATCTCCCTTGAGTCATGCTTACATTCACATATTCCTCTCCTCCACAAGGACGATTTGAATATTAATAAATCATGCATGAAATAGCCTGTTTTTGGGGAACACACACAATAATGTACGAGTATGTGGGCACCAAAGACAATGTTTTTCTGGGTAGTTTGGTCGTCCCCTCGGAGAATTACTCAGCGATTGAAGCAACATAAAATTATTTTTTGCAAAGGCTAGGCACTGTGTTCTCGTTGGCCCCCATCGCTCAGATGGGGGCCTGCGTCCATCCCATACAAAACTTATGGATTTTTATTTGGATTTTAATAAAATCGTTTTGGGGCAAGGAAAGGCGAAAACGGATACTTTCTTGGAACATAAAAAAAAACAGAAAGAAAATTCGTCGAGTAGATGGATCCTTTTTCGATTGGGTATCGATTTGGGAGTTTGACAGAGGAGGTCGACTGAGGACTCGTCTTAGGAATGTATTTTCCTGGTCTGGCTTGTGCACAAAACATTATATGTGGCTGGGATATGTTGGAGAGGGGGCTTGTGGGTGTGGGGAGGAACGTTAGTGGCATGGAAGTACGGAAGATCCGAAACGTGACTGGGTTTCGGCATGAGTGACATTGAGTAATGGATTGGTAATTTGAAAAATAGAAAAGTCAAGGACACATTATTCAATTTTTATGTAGAATGTTGCACGTTTTGTTTTCAGGGGATATTCCTTAGAAATTTTCAATTCCAGTTGGTCTGACTACTGGTCATGACAGTGGCCCGTATGGCCAGTAAAATATCGGAAACCTTGCTGTTATTTGTTATTGGAAATATGGTTTGCATTACGGCGATGTATAATTCCTGGTTCCCGAATGCATTTGAACAATTCAACAGAGTTTTCGACTTTCTTTAATCTAAAAGTTGCGAATCGATTTTCAGAAGTAAAAATTCAAATTGGGGATCCAAAAAAACAGCTTGCACTATTGAGAATATTTCAACTTCCTGTTAGTTTCTCTCTCGCCTCGAAAAGTTTGAGAAAATGTTTATATCAAAATCAATGCATTTGTTTTCTTACTTTATTTAATCCTTTACTTGAATGTTCAGTTTACTGAGAAAGCTCAGAACCCAGCAAGATTTCAAAGAGTATGAAATGAATGAATGGAACTGAGATATCTTAAGGCTCTTGAATGTGACAGCCCCCTGTGAATCTCTTGATAGTAAAAAAAATCTTGCATTTTGAAATGAAACTCAGACTGAATCATATTATGTGGAGTTTTTATAGTAGTAGAAACCAAATCCGCTAATGGATCAGAATCCACTTTTTAAGTTAATATGAGATGCCGTTCTTTTCATTGTGAAGTTTTGGTCACAACCTTCGACTATTTCCTTTCTGAGTATGCACATGTTTGCCCTATTTGCCAACCGGCTCATACGGGAAGTTATCCATTCTGAGTGTGGTTCCTGTGCTCATACCAAGAGGTAAAATGGGATCAAATGGTCAGCACCCCTTATTTGATTTTCAGTACTGCAGAGAGTTTGTACTAACAGATCAGAATCAGAATCAGAAAATACCACACGGTTATTAAGAAAGCGGAGAAAGCCCTATTGGTCTCTAACTTAAACTAATAAAATTAATTGAGGACTCTTCACAGCCTATATTGCAGCATTGTTGACGTAAAATTAATAACACAAATACAGCATCATAGCCAACCACGGAAACTGCAAGGGATCGGTCGTCAGTCGACACGCACGTGAAATTTTTGTAGTATTTCGAAACATTTAGCGTAATTTTACGCTGGAATTTACGCAACAATTCGCAGACATGCATGCGTTGCTCGTTAGTCAAACGAGCGCCAAGCTATGTTCACTGCCCCTTCCGCACTCGTCCTCGCATGACACGCAAACGAACATTCGCTCAAGCTCATCTGTCGCCTGTCGAGAGGATTCTGGATTCCTGGACCAATGCCAAAATCCCTTGAAAACAGGTTCCATTTTCGCAAATCCGACATTCGTGAAATGCTAACGCAAAGATTTCGAATATTTCCACGTGACAAGTGTTGTACACTTGTTCCTTTGTGTTGCGCTTGTCCCGCTTGTCCGCAGGGGATTTGCCTCATCGCTGGTTGCAACAGGGTATCTGGTGTTCGCAAAACGAACGCCCGTATCTCGTTTCCCTGTTGAAATCTGATTAAGTGCATACATCGACCTTGTTTGGCATGGATATGTGAAGTCATCCAAGTTACATGGAAAATAAAGAGTTTCTGACAACAATGGGATCATGAAACTGCTGTCCGAAAGGAGTATCTTGCGTGTATGTTTCTCTTGCTCGGCAGTTCCAGTAGTATGAATCGAAAAGTGGATTATCCCTTTGTTTGTTTCATGTCTCTGGTCGTTGTGCAACATCATTTCTAATGATTTTAATGACGGCATAAGGGATTTGTTGGAAGCTTGTGAATATTCATAAATGATGAGCGCAAACGAAAATGAATTGGTTCTGTTTGTCTTCCATGGTGACCCAATGTTCACAAACGGTGTCAGTACCTTCACAACGGACACTGAACTTTGATCCTGAATGACGACCCGAAAATGCAGCCGAACATAAAATCCATTACTTTTGCAAGATACCAAGTGCATGAATTCTGTGAATCGTCGTTTGTTGATGAACGAAGCCAAAGCTTTTTCCTGCTTTTCTGGGTCTTTCTGCTTACAATGAGGATACTCGTCTTAGAAGCAGAAATGACCCGAAAACGAAATAAACGTTGAAATAATAAAATTATTCAGGTGACATTGGATCCGTTCAGCCGGATTTGATTTTCCGTCATATTGTGAGCAAGGCCATGATGCCTGTCAAAATACCAAAACGACGAATCGGGCAAGTTTTGTACATTTGGTCTCGCTGCTGCTTCGGTGTATTACATTTGGCCACTTCCTTTGAGAACTGTGGCGATTACGGCGAAGTAAAACGAAACTATTGTGTTTCCTGGGCGCAAACAAAGTCTCCTTGGAAATGTAAACAAGAGGAAATCGTAGCGCCGTTGTCGTTCGAAATTGTGTTTGCATTTCTTGCGCCTGCAAGAAACACATGGACAGGGACGACGAAAACGTTGTGCGGTATATTCAAAGAAGTCAACCCTACAAGGCACCTAAGGAAGTGCTTCATTTTTTGTTAGTGTTGTCCTATGTTCGTATCCTTGCGTTCATCTTTACCAATGCGGCTGCTTCGCTAAAAGCATCTGAATAAATCACAGCATGCCTCATTTCGAATAGCAAATACTTAATATCCCGAGGAGACGATACCAAGGAGCGCGCCGCAAGGGTGTGTGGCGCTCAAAACGACGGAAAACACTTTGCGTTCTATTTGCATAGGTATTTATGGCATCCGTTCATAAAATATCAACACAAACATTGACTTGGACTAGGTCGGCGGAGAGACCACAAGACAGGCAAACAAATAATTAAAAACAACGCATAACCTTTTGGTTTCCCAACGAAAACCGCAAAGTCCTTTAATTTTGTGTTTCACATCCTAGGCAAACATCTGGTCTACGGGTGTAAGTATAGCCATTAGTAATTTCATGCCAAATTTATGAACCTCCGCCAGGTGCGCGGGAGTGAACGATTGATGGCACTCCTCTATGCACGCTACATGTAACACTCAAAGCGCGTTCCGCAAGGACGCAAATAAATGTTGCCTATTGCCAGTGTCGAAAAAGATGGCTCGAAATTTATATTCATTTTTGCTCTCTACCCATTTTCAATGCACAACATCATACTTATCTCTCAGCTTAAGTTTTTAACATAAGCATATCGGAAGTAACAATATACATATTATCTTGACTAGTATCTGACAAAAGCCATGTCCTATTATGGGAAGCACAAATATCGAACTTTGTTAGTCGATATTGCTTCCTTGTTACATTCACTGTAAATTTTCGTGCAAATAGCCATCCAAGGCGAATGATCCTGAAACTTCTTGCAAATGTTATCGTCAATGGTAAACTTTAGTATCCTTCGGAGCAAGTTTATGTATTATATAATGTTTAGGAGCAAACCTTCAAAATTTTGCAAGTCAAAAGTTTTCCTATTCATGGGCCGAGCATGTTGATATTTCGCCATGACTACTACTCGCATGTTTGGTACGTAGGTTTGTTTTTTCTTTAGCTTGCACATTTGATGAAAGTTGTTTGGGAGCGTGTTTCCATCCGAATTTGTTACACAAGTTGCATCATATAAACAAAGGGAGCGCATACAAACCCTTGGAACCGTCAAAAGGCAAAGGGCATGTATAGCTTGTGTAAAGTCGAAAATTTCTACATGTGTGTCGAAAATTTGGCCAACATTTAAATGAATGCCTGCTAGTAGTTCGTAGTTCAGCAATGTTGAGGTTGATAACTATCTGGAAAGTATTTTCGGTTGTCAAGGGTGCAAAAGCGTTAAAACTCACTTGAAATTCACTGAAATGCAACACACAAATCGATGACTAGGAATTATAACTTTGCATCCATTGACTTCAACAAATGAATAACATTAAATTCGGGAGACACATTGTTTGGATGGCCCAAAAGAGAATAACTGCAAAATGCACTGAAATATATTTGGTGCATTCCGTGTCGCTCATTTTATCGTTTTTTTCATACGACTAAGCTAAAGCCTTTGTCTGTAGCTTGTTTGCTTGTCCTTTTGTGAAATGTTTCGTCATTCTAAATATCTAAGTGAAGACCCGCTTGCGTTCGATTAACAGCGAATCCCATCACTGCGTAAAATCATCAAGGACATCAATCATACGGATTACAAAACGCACAATCTTTAACTATGTACGTCAAACTTACAGCAAAAATGTTCGTGGGAAGCCACTATGACTTCACAGCATACTTCATTGTGAGCAGCAGCCACCTAAGGACGAAACTTTTAAGCATCGTAGTTGAACTTATGTGAAAACTAAGTAGGTAAACAAAAATAATGGAAAGGGAAAAGCGGTAGAATCCTTTCGAAAAACATAAAATAAATAATTTTTGATAAATCGAAAATTCCTAGTCGACAATTGACACATCTACAATTATACTTGAACAAATGTCCTGAACTCACTCATCTCTGATGACAAACAGGTTCAGTTATGAAACAAATTGAAGCATAGGTGACTCTTTTAAAAGTGATGAAACCTTCTAGGATATAGTGGCTGACGCAAATTTGATTCAACTACTAAAACCAGCCATTGATCTCGGAGAAGAAGTTGAAGAAATTGCGGTAAAAATTAACCTATCAAAGAAGCGACGCAGGCGAATAAATTGGCTTACAGACGCAATTCGAGGTCAAATTATTCTGTTCCAAAAAGCAATGGGTTTGCTTTTTGCAGAGCCTGGAAATTGATGAAAATGCCTTTAGGGGACAATGCCCTACAATGTCGTACAAAAAGAGGCGGATCTTTCCGAGCTTTCCAGCGTTTTTAAGAGAGGTAATAAGTTAGACAATCTTTTAACCAAAGTAATTAATAAGGATTAGCAGTGGTCACCGATAGGAATGGAGAAAAGCCGTCAATCGCTCTCCGTAGCACTTGTTGCAGGCATAAATTTTTCTGGGACCGATTTAAGAAGACGAACTTGGTAATTGAATCATCTCAATCAAGTTGAAAACCTGCCTCCGACCAAAGAAGTCCCCTTCGTTCACACACATACGTAAAATGACTTTCTTAAATTTGTTAAAAGATCCCCATCATAGAGAAAGTCTAGGTATGAAATTTAACAGGCCGCGATTGTTGAAAAATTTCGTTTTTCAATAATTTTGCTGGTTGGTATTTGATTACCGATTACCGTTCTGGGATGAAATCGAAGTCTGTGCAAGAAGCGATCCCACATGAAGTTGATACCTGATATGAAATATTCTTCTGCGAGTAAATTTCCCATTTTCATGACATGATATCACATTGATTACTAGATAAAATATGTATTGATCGGTGTCTGCGCGTTTTGGAGGTTAAGGATAGGTAATTTTTGAAATAAAAATTATAACACAGTTGAACTGATAACTAATATTCTTTTTTTTTAAAGAATTACATCAAGAGGAATCGTTTTACTGCATAGAGAGACGTTACTCAACTGACACCTTATCACTAACTTAACACGTAATTTTACAACAATAGTCCTGGACCCTTCTCCTTCATGGTCAAATAAATGGACACATGGGTTAAGGAAAATGCGTAGATGATAAACAGATGCCATACTTATGTACAGATCTTAATAAACAAATACAAGAAAGGATTCCTTGTTTGACCCAAGTATTTTGGTAATATAAAAGTTTTGTTATGTTTAAAACTGGAAAGACAACAGACATTGGATACTAGAAATGAACAGCTATTCAAATATAATGAATATAAAACATTGTTGATTCATTTTAAAAGAATTCAACAGCGCGCGTGAGCACCGTAAATATTTTCCATATTTTCTAAAACAAAATGCGGGAATCACAGAGCCAACAAAATAGACTTAAAATTCACCTGGGGAATGTTCTTGCCAATGATTAAGTCAAAATCAAAAGCAGCTAATTACTTCCTTACATCAAATCAAACACCATTCCTAATCCCAATTCACTTCGGTTAATTGGTTGTACAAAATATTCTTTCAGCACCGTCTAAAATTCTTCTGCCCTTCATCGATTCCATTCGGTGTACTAAAAGATTAAAGAGATGATTGTTTTTGATTATAATGTTTTCTGCATTACTTTAAATGAATTTTCCCACCCTCTTCACGATATCGCGAATACCTAAGATCCGCCATCCCTCGATACGACGCTCTTTCATTTGAAAAAGGTCCATTTTGATTAAGACTTAATGAAACAGCAATAAAATCCGACAGCACAGCAAAGCACAGCCCAGCCCAGACCAGCCCAGTACAGGCTCATTCAGCGTCCTGCCACGTTCGCAAATTCCCAAATCAAAGGCAGACCTGGCGAAGGTGGATTTGTGTTTGGGAAAACAGCGGAATTCATTCGGTTTGTACAAGTCAACGTTCCTGCAAGTGAAATATAAAAGGATTTAAGCACTCGAGGATTGACGGATTCTAAGGTAATAAGCCAGCGTCGACCACCTAGAAAACCCAGTCGCCACGGCCACCTCCAACTCCGGAATCGAGCGTGCCATCGTGAGAAGAACTTATTGAACCCTTTTCAAACTCGGTTGGCAGTGCAAAGGCGTGCCATAATACTAATGAATGCGAGCCGTGGAACTGACTGTGCCCGGATTTTCACTTAGGTGGAAAATGAGTTAATTAGCGAAATTGAAGAGCTCCTCCAATTACAGTAGACAAATAAACCAGCAGATGTTTTTGATCTGCTGTTTTTAGTTGTCTGTGCCTGCCGCTGACTTAATACGAACAAACTCAGCATTCTTGGTCTATTTTCAAATCTGCTGACTGTTTTTCTTTCGTGGAAGTTTTGCGCGAGTGTTGCCACCATATACCTTGCACGTGGATCGTAAGCCGCTTAAACCAATCACCATCCAGTCTTTGCTGGTGACTGCAAATTCAAGCATTCATCTGAAGTTTAACCATGCTCCAATTATGAGCATGAAGTTGCTAAGTTTATTCCAAGCGGCCGTCCAATAGTGAACAGTTCAATATTACAAAGCTAGGAAGCCGTCTCTAGGAAGGAATAGGGTTCTAAAACCTAGAGTAACATTTCAATACTCGCATTTGCCGCCTTCGCAACGGTAGCCCGAAAACGTAGCCCCGGCGCTCGTCTCCTGCCCGAACCAGGCCGCCTTGTCATGGTGCGGAAAATGTTGGCATAATTAATAAGGCAAGTCTGCTGCCCGATAGGCTGAGTTGTGTCAGTTCCCATGTTTCCAATTTCTTACGTACCGAAAATTGACAAGAATTCAGATGCTCCGTGTGTGGTAAAGCAGATTGGCGTCGGGAGCCGACCACTGCTAAGCCTTTCCGTGTTTCAAATTAACATGGAAATCTCCAGATTGGAAGATTCGATTTGACTTTTCCATTAAAGCCGAAGTACAGGTGCACCGTCGTCCTGCTCACTCAATCCTTTCGTCCGTGTGCTGCCGACCGGCCAAGCATAGCCTTCCTGCCTCCCATTCACATCGTCAACTTATTCTAAATTGGATTTCTTGTTGCCGGGTAAACTGCGGCTCATTTGAAATTCTATTACTAATAACTAGTTGATTGTTACATTTGTTCTGTTGGTTTTTTTATTTAACATTACAATGACGAGGTGCTTTTCAGTAGCGAATGGGAGGGTTGATTAAGACAGCAGGGCAGATGTTTGCTGATTAATTGAATCCCATTTTCTCCACTAATTTTTAAGTCAGGGGAATGTGTCGAGTTTTTTTCACTTAGATTTTCCGTTGATTAGAGTGGGAAATTTAATTCTGCTAATCATGTGCGTTGGCGAAGGATCTCACGGTGCTTGAATATGAATGGAAGATTTGTTTCGTAATTAATAAAGATGTGATAAACTCCTGGTAGTAGCTGTGAAACGAACAACCAATGCAGATTTTTGTCTGTAAACATGTACAGAGTGAAATGTGCTGACTTACTTTATAATAACTGTGTTGTATGCTTTGAAGCGAATTAGTTTCAAGCCACATTTAGTCATAAATATCTATAATTGTTTGCAATACATTGCAGTGAGGCATTTTTACATTTGCGATCGGTGGGTCAGATTAAAACTATTTCGCGCCCATAAAAAGGGACATACGACAGATATTTCACAATTTCGGGCTTCGAACTATTCAGGCAATCAACACGGAGAACACAGTTTCTCAGGTAGGGAGAAGTTGAGGTCTTCATCATCGCCGTGGCGCTAAAGCTCCTTTCGGTTCATGGCCATCTGTAGATAAAACCTGCAACAGACCGTCTTAGATAGGTAAATCCGGGCAAATCAGTGTAGATAGAACCAGTTCCATTAGAGGCTTCTGCGCTTCCTCGCTGAATCCAGGAGACCCTGTTCCGTCAATAAGGTTTTCAATAAACTTGAAGTTGCACCTGATTCGCCATCGACTTCCTTAACCTACGACCCGTCTTTCGAATGGTTTCATTTTGTTGTAGAGTGGATACCTGAAGTTTGTACATAAAAATATAATTATGAATGTTTACACAATAGAGTAGGTATGCAGCAGTAATAGAATGATGCATGAACTCATTAAAATACTAACAAAAATAAATTTAAGGAAATCAGCAGAAAATATAGTAATGAAAATTTGGAACTGTAGACAACGTGTTCTTTTTAGTGGCGAGCTAGCTCGTAAAACAATCAAAGCTAAAATGGTCAAAACAGTCTTAACTTCGGCAGGGGAAACAAACAAACCGGCAAACAACCACGAAATTTTAAGCACCTGATAGAGGAGGAGTCACATGTGGAGAAGGGCTAGAGTGAATGATGATGATGTGAGTAAAAATCCGTGAAAAGACGAAACAATAATTTTTTTCCCGAAAATGTTTGGCTCGTCTGGCTTGACTGTTCGAGTTTAGACTTGCAAAGACTAACAGTTTTACCATATGTTGCTAGTCATGTCTTTCTCATCATTTGAAAACATGTCAACCGCATCAGTCATATAATCCACTCCACATATGTATATGACTTTCAAGGAAATAGTTGTATAATCCATAGATGGTTTTAAATTTCCATTTCTATTTCCGTAGCGTTAAGACATTCGACATTTCCGTTTTTCTATGATCTGCAGCACAGAAAGGATCTTATAGCTCGCAAGAATGGTGTCAATCATCGTGCTGCCGAGAATTTTCCGTGATCAGCCAATTACGGAATTGTATCGGAAAATAACATATATTTATGTCATAGCGTGCATCCCAATCTTGCAACGTTGCATCAAGTAGGCTCGAAGCCAACCTTCGGTAATGATAATCGCAGGGATTTCCGCGGTAATTCTCATTTGATTTTATTGTCGCCTAAGCACCCACTTAAATGCAATACACATATGTACCCGGTGTGGACTTACTCATTCATGACAGGTACATACTCAACTCATATCCTTATCAACCGAGCTGGACGCTCATTCATAACGTATTGCTCTGGTGGCCCGATTTTCCCTAAGCACGTCTCATGTTACGCTTTCGGAGACTCTTAAGAACCCCAAAAATATATTTCTTGTGTACACTCTCGTATATTGGCTAATGGTTACCGATCGGATTTCACACGCTACTGAGTATGCATGAATACATGGTAGTCTAGTAAAGTCAAATGCAACCTGAGGTTATTTAGTCTTCCTGCGAAAATTGTTCAACCATTTCTGTGCAATGAACGACAAATTACCATGATTTATGGGTGAAGTGTAACAGCTGCATCTCGATACTATGTTACTACAGAGAAGCGACAAAATATTAAATTTCACAATTAGGAATTTCAAAATATGATTTTTTCGACAAAATGGAGCAAAAAGTACAGAAAAACAAGACGAACGTGTGTAATGAGAGTTTGAATCGGAACTTATATAGGCTGCAATTTGTGTGCAAAAAATAATTTAAGGACCTCACACAAATCTTTCTCAGAATGTGATTGACATTTCAGTTGTCTTGGTTAGTTTTTTTTTGATGAATTTTTATTTTTTAGTCGTAATGATTACTCATAATCATTTCATCATTAGTTTCAATTAATTGCCCTTTATTTGAGAATGTGCGTGGGAAGCTCAATATTCGGAATCCGAATCACAATACTGATAATTTATTGATCAGGAACGTGATCGGGAACGCGAAGACCCGGTGAGCTTTCCTTTCTTTTTCATTTTCGTGTGATCAGAAGTGCAGATAAAACTAACCAGAAAGTCTTTTAAGGGGTGGCTTTCTCGGCTTTATTTCCTTCATTTCAATGCCTTTAATCTAAATATAAGTCCTTTAATGATTCGAATTGGACTGAAAGCCGCTGGTTTGTATTGCCCAGCGGTAACTAGACGCCTTCAACTATGGTTTGTCACTCGATGATCATATTCCAAAGCGTGATAGCCTGATCCCCTGCAATATTCCTTTATGTTTCATAACGAAGTGATCCCGTGTATATTTTTATACAACAGCTTGCACATGGGGATTTGGGATAGGAACAGTAATTATCGTTTCGTATAAGTTTCGAATGAATGGAGTATCCTGCAATTTATTTTTATCAGGTCTTTAAATGAAAGTCGATTCGTAGGAATATTTCGAAATCGACATAATGATATATATTTTAAACTCTATCCGTAGAGGAGGTCAAGACACATAATTAGCTGAAAGTTCGAAATGGCTTTCAAGCGAATTTTCTGTTCATTATGCATAATTAGAGCCCTTTGTCAAATCCTTGAATAAATTCGCACGATGTGAAACTTTCTGAAGAATGCAAGCAAGATAGATGATTCCCTACTTCGCTATAAAACGAAAATGAGATTTTTTCATAGTGCCACAGATACGAGGACTGTTTGAATTGAGCCCATCGCAAATGCCATACTATTTGCTTATTCTACATCACTTTATTCTCATTTGAAACCATTCAAACACTCCCCAGCTTTCGGGTTCCCTTTTGAAATTTGATGGGAAGAAACAAGAAATTCACTCTTCTGAATCTGAATCTGATTTTGAATAGTATCTGAATGCAGGAGCTGCTGCACATTTCACTTTGGTGCTTTACCAACTAGAAACCAAACACTGACATGAAAGGCATGAATTCCAGTGAAAGGATTTCGATGCAGACAGCTATGAGTAGAGAAGAGCCAGGCGATATCGTTTCATTGAATACAATCATATTTTTTTTTACTTTTCGAGTTTGGTTTCGCTTTGACGGAGCCAAGAAGATTTGCAGGCTTGTCAAAACGCGGTGTCGCAGTCAGCGCTTGGGTTATTTGGTTTTTCCTTGTTTTGGCAAGGCTTAGTCACGTATTGCACATTTTCGGTGTTTCTAACAAAATGAAGGATTCATTTTATGCACATTGACACCAAGAAAAACATATTCTCATAAAGGACATCCGATCTTTTGCGCGCATAAAATATCTATGTGCCAACGTCCTCCAGAAACTTAGCACATCCATCCGCCTCATAAAATTTAAGCTTATACAAGCATAATTCATTTCCTCCGCTTCAGGACAACACGACGAAGAAACTCGAATGTCGAAAGACAAAGTATCAGTAGGGTAAACATCCTTCCTATTCAAGAAAAATCCCTCAACAAGCTATTTGCTGGTTGACTGGCAGAATGAATTTGTCCTGCGAAACTAGAGCAGCTCAAGAGGATCCCACAGTCTCGACCAAGTGGGGAGGCGCAGAAACAAAGCAGCAAGTCTATGACGAAGATGCCATTGCTCGGTTACATACAATACAATCGCCGTCCGTATGGCTTTGTGGAACTTAAGCATTTTTATCAATTATAGATGCTTCTCTGCTGTAACCTAAATACTTCATGGCATACATTCGGATACATACGGTAGCGGCAGACTTTGGCCGGGGTATGAAACTATTTGATAGGGAAGTTAATGCTTCACTGCACTATTCGCTTTGACTTTAATTGAAAATCAATGTGGCCAGGCGAATCTCCTTTTTTTTTCTCTGGCTTTTTACTATGAGCAAAGCCATACTATACTTATGCAGATCATAAATACTTCCGATCTTTTAGGAGAGATTAGTTTGGTCACTTAAGTTGGGAGTTTCAGCATGACTAAACGCAATTGCAATCCAGCCGGTTGGAGGAAATCATGCAGAAGTCCAAGGAAAATAAATACCGAGTGAAAAATGGAGCCCGATACTTGATATTTACTCCTCAAGGATAACGCTCGTTATGCAAGTTACTTTTCGATTTCATCCTGCACTTGCTCTTTGAAATGAAACATCTGTTCAGTTTATTTTTAACTCTCTGAATTCGATTGATTTGAGTGCACCAAACATAAGAAAAGGGTTTTATTTGATGGGAGTAATTCAGTGTTCTATTTCAAAGTTGAAACTTATCGTTAGTTCTTAAATGATAACAAGGCAGATGCACTGCTTGCAGTCAAATACCTTCGGAAAACCGACAAACGTATATTCTGGGCTGGATAATTTGTTCAGGAAACATTCACTACAAATTCGTAAAATATACTAAAAATTTTGTTATAAGAATTTAAAAGGTATCAACAGCTGCAACATAAACGCTAACAAGCCACTTGACTTATTCAACTCAAAGCATCCCTCACATGTAATGCTTCTAATAAGTGACACACTCTTGTTTATCCACTACGCAACCCTAAGCAGAGGAAATCATCCCTGACGCGTCCTCATTAACGTCTTGTTCATTTGCTTCAGCCAATTAATTAGAAATGCTTAAGGCGGACAATTTGTGCCTTTTGAAATGATTTCAGACTAATGTATTTAGGAGTTTATCTCTTCGTCCTAGTTGCAATCACTAGCATAAAGTAAAACTAGTGTGTGTTACTTTTATGGCGTAAGAGGAATAACAATAATTGATTACAACCAATCCTGCCTATTGCCAGGCTAAGCGATAAGAACAAGATGCAACGAAAAGCAACAAAGGATGTTAGCAAGTGTTAAAACTGCGCAATTGAAAGTCTCAGGCAGTCGCTCTATGTCAACGTTCACATTTCACTCATTTTTCGTTGATCCTTTTCGACTGTATACTTCCGAGGAGACATCCCGTGATTGTCAGGATGCATTGAATAAAATTAATATAATATGTCTGAATATGAGTCCAAGACGAAGTAAATTGATTGTGTTTATTACATTCGAAATACTCTTGTCGAAACAGAATATCATTGATAAACTTATGTTATAAATATAATTATATGACAGGGTATCTAGTCTAAATTTTTCTCAAAAGCATGTAAAGCATCAGTTAAGAACTAGCAAAGTGACATCCTAGATCAACTTGTAAGCCCTTAAGTAAAACTTTGTTCACTGGACGGCAGTCAACATTGCAGCCCAATTCAGCATCAACGGTATTGGCGCGAACGACCCAATGTTGACGTGCGAACCATTGTAAACCGCGTCCGGTCATAGGACCACCGTCATAGTTGTGGAATGTATTGCCTGACTATCCGAACTGCATGATTACCAGTAATGATAACTTTAGCTACATGCTGAGCACTCTGCTGGCAGGAATGAAGATTTGAAAACTACACTTAAAAATGTTATTATAGATAGCGAACTTGACTCTAACAATGAACATGATACCCTACCAAATAATTCACTGAGAGAACAAATAAAGAGAAATAAGGATAAAATCGTCACTTTGGCGAGTGGGAATTATATCGTACGGAAGCATGACTCAAACAAATTCCAAAATCAGATGGTTGAGGATTCGTCTGGGAGCGGAGAGTATGAACTAAATGCGATCTTCAAAATCTAGAAGTGCTCAATTCCAGATTAGACATTACATGAGATGTCGAATAATTTTTAAGACGTATAAAGAAGGCCTTTTACTTGGTCTGAGGAGCACAAAAGAACTAAATTACAAATTTCAGGTTACTATCAACAAAGGCTCTTTATTCAATTTTGATTTAATAGTATCTTCAAATATTTATCCAATCCTTACCGCCATCTCCTGTCTCTCATTCATCATTTATTCTATTTTGAATTAGATAACACAGCACTCGTCTCCGGCGTCTACACTCTGGCATAATTCCTTGGTGGCCGGAATATCGCGCATGGTATCACACAAATATCGTATTATCCTGAAAAGACGAATAATCGTGCGTTGACTAAAACCAATGGGATTAGACCCCATAAATGGTTCCTGTCTGTTTAACGACGTGCTCATACGTTAAATATCTGGGATAGCTGTTCAGGAGACCACGGGGAATTCGTTTAATCCACAACACGAGCGAAATCGGTTCAGTGTGAAATCACGAGTGCATTTTGTACTAAACCGAACAAAAGACCATCGAAAAGTTCAATATTTTGTCTTTGTGACTGATAACGAGCTGCGCCATTGCAGATGGAAAACGTTTGCATGTCATATCAGTGCGAATCTTTAATCTTTGCAACGCTCCGCGTTCGGGTTGCAAACATATTCTTGGTTTTAACTTATCGCCCGGCATCTACTCATCTATCGAGTTTTAATCATTACAACAGAAGAGGATTCGCATCGCCCGGACCAATTGTCCTTCTGCCAGTGCTTCAACGACAGATTGAAATTTATTATCCTAATTAAAATAGTCCTTAATTAATAAGATCAAAGATTATGCAAGCCAAGCGTTTCATTTCGCAAAGCGCATGCAACCGAAATTAAAAGCGTTCTTGTGTTGACTGAATGCAGTCCGGGCGGCCTTTGTCGAGACCTTGCAGAGATGTTTCTGCTTCCTTGTCAACCGTTTAATTAGCTGGTCTGAGATTTGCTGGACGCCGCAAGGGCCACGATGGCAAGCCTTTGATATTTAGCATTTCAAATTGTCAGTTTTATGATTGGCAAATTAAAAGTCCGAATGTTGTGTTAATTGTCCTCATTGTAGTTCGGGGCCGTAGCGGCTTGCGGAAAAGAGGTGGTTCCTCAGGAAACCATTGATTTATGATGTCGCGTGAGCCTTTCTGACGAATCGTGGTGGAGACGTTTCAGAATGCGCCACGGTACCTACGAATCCCGCGACATTTTGCGTGTATCTCATTTTTCGGATGACTTGAATTTCATTAAAGTTCAAGCCCTGCAGCGCTGCTCCACTGTATCACAATAAATTTCAGCCATAATCTTGTTGGAAACACCTTTGAAAGGTTCTTAGCACTTCCTACCCGATGTCGGTGTGTGTAAGGTCTGCGCTGGCATCAAAGAATCATCTTTCATAATTTTCGCCGTCGCGCCCCAACTGTATCAACAAGCCGATAGCCCTTTAGGCACACAATGTTTCTCCACCGGATGGGGTTATTTTCGTCCATCAACGGTTCAAAGATCAAAGTGACATTTTTATTTATTTCCCGAGCACATACGCGTATCTGTATCTATCGCGCGGTCGAAGATGATGATGTGACGTCGGATGAAAGAATTATTTGTTTCGTGTCTCATAAATTTCGATAGCACTTGGGTGAAATCTGTACAGTCTGGGCCGCCGTCTTGGGGCTGCACGCACTCCACATTACGCGCATGATGTATGTGGGGATTCGAAGCTGTAAAAAATCGACAAAATATTAACTTAAAAGAACTGGAAGCACTGCTCAACGAGGCGAATTGAAATTGGCTAATTGTGCCATTTGTTCATGACAAATCACTTAAGCGGCAATTTATTGCGAAATGCCACGGCTTAGATGTTGATTTTGTCGAATTTATTGCTCTTAAGAAATCACATGTGCAACACATTAAGTACAGCAGATTGGGCAATGTTTGTTCAGTTGTTTGGTGGCACTTGGTCTTCAGAGGGCAACCACGCAACGCTAAAAGTGTCGCATGTGTGCGCTGAGGACATCGTATGGTTGTCCACAGGACCCTAACGCCCGCGCCTTCCCTATCGTCGTGAGGAAATTATTTCGAGTAATCGAAGGTGAAACCATTACAAGACGAGTAATAGCCGCGTTCGCGGAAAAATGGACCCCATGCAAATAGTCATGTACGGCGAATGCCTCGCGTGATGACATTGCTTAGAGAATAATTTACGAAGCATCTACTACTGATCGGCAGGCATTTAACATGCATTTCCAGGCTCTCCGATATCGATTTCAAATGATTTGTTTCCTTTTAATGTACCTTTATTTTGCCTTCAATGGAGAGCGATTGCCTGAGTCACGACCGACTCCAATTGACCCCCAGCTGCTTTGCACTGGTGCGAATTGTAGATTTCATATGCAAGGACAACAGCACAACTTGCGTTTGTCTCCTTTTGCACATGTTCGTGTCATCGGGCTCGAATTACCGAACGCCATCATTTAGCAATATAAATTATTTTCTGCGCTGCAATTTAACACTGAATAAAACCTCGGTCAGCTTTCAGATTGTTGCGCACAAAAAGCATGAATGCTGCGACTATTAATCATTCCTGTGCTTGTTTGCAGTGTGAACGAATTTGTTTCAATCGCGAGAATACTCGGTTTCCGCTTGGAATAATCCGCGACTGCTAACTGGCCACTAAACACCTCCTCGCACTGACCATCTCGTGGCCAGCCAATGGTCAGCCGCTCCTTCAGCGTCTTCTGGCGCTTCCAACACCGGACGTAAGGGTGCCGAGTGGTAACTAGGCGAGAAATTTTCATGAGCCACGCCATTAGCATGGAGCTCACAATAACATAATAACAAATGAAAACAATTTCGCTGCAGGAGATTGGCACCATCAAGACAAGTTCTCGTCGTTCTGCAAGAGCATCCGAGGCCCGAAATTGACCTCCTATCGTGAAATTTCCATAATTAGTTCTGGAGTGGAGTGGCCCAAGCTTACTCCGCCCGAGGGCCTGATAGTGCAAGAAATCCCAGTGACCGGAAGATACAAGTATCTACGACTACGCTCGCTCTCGCTAACAGGTTCCCGTTTCGCTTGTCATAATGTGAGATACGGTTGACTTGCATTCAGTCAGGTGCCACAATCCCAGCATGGCCTGCCTCATTATCTCGTGGCCGTGGAATGATTAAGGGAAACCGTGGCAACACGAGGAGATCTATTGGAGGAGTCGAGCATGTGGGCCATTATTTAACATTCTTTATGACTTGGCAGTAATCAAGTTGAAAGCTTCATCATGCCGTGGAAGCTCTGATCAAATCCACGCCGAGTCCGTTTCCAAATCATTTGCTCTTGCAAATCGGGCGCTCCGAGTCTAATTCATTGTTTGGTTTATTCGGCACCGAGACACCTGAAGAACTCTTTCAGGAGAGTCTTTCATTCTTGTTCACGGTGGGAGTTCAAGTTGCGTACGATGCTGTTTTGGGTTTTTGCGAGCTGAAACGACACAGATTTGTCTTGAAATTTATACGAGCACTCATAGGCACTCGGTTTATTAATAGCAAAAGTGTTTTGGGAATCTAGGATCGACAGAGACTATTATAATCCTTAAAAGTTTTTCATTCGATGACAAAGCAATTTCGTCATTAATGTATGTGCATAATTGAGCGCGTTTACTTTTGACAAAGTACTTATGAATACGGAATAATTTCGACGTCTACGGGACCCGAGCAAAGGAATGTCCCGGATTTGAAGTTTTCACGATACCCCTGATAATATTCCAATGTGTAACATGAGAAGCTGAAGAATATCGGAACGAGTGTAATAGGATTGTTCTGAAATTGATATCCAAGCGAATTACGACCCTGGGGAGGAAAGACCGTCAATTACCATACAACATACTGAACTGAAAGTCTGCAAAAACATTAGAAAAATAAAGAAACCTGAACTTTTATTCATTGTCTACAGAGCGAATCACGCTAAGCACTGATTTTAAATGACTCCAATGTGCGCTTGTTGTAAGAGTAACTATGATCTACCACACACTGTTCAAAAGAATCAAGGACGAACGCATTTTGCATTCCAAGTATTTATTCGGTTTGTAGTTGCAATTAGTGAATTGTTTAAAGAACTGAATTTGTTCGACCGATTTTATATTCGGCTTCAGATTGTCTCCTCACTATGGTTCGGACTAGTACCTATTGTGAGAGGAGTTCAGTTGTCCTGTGACAAGTCCCGTCACCTTGAAAATATCTTTCGGAAAAGGTTCTAGATCTTGCGTCTGATGGACAGGCCAAATTTCTTCGACTTACACTGACCTAAATTGATTTCGCTAATAACATGAAAAGACCAGGGTGAGTCTCATTACTATGTGACTATGTGTCGTTACTACACAGTTCGGCGGGTAATTGTTCTATTTGACGAAGAATGCATCATAATCTTGTTAGAGAATCAAATTATGTATGCATGGATGAAATGTTAACTAATTCCCGCTAAAATCACTACGAGTTCCCTTCCGCATTCGTTACTTAAACTATTCAGAAAGCATTCAAATCAACTAACTAACAAAGACATCAACTTAGTAGGATATCATTACATTTTCGGACTTTCGGAAATTATGCAGACATGAGTACAGAGTCAAACAAGAATAGAATAATTAATAAAGTCGTTTTCGTACGTTTTCTCTCAATATTTTTGCATTTCCCACTCTTTTCACTACGTAAAATTTTTATTTACATAAAACACATTAGGGTAATTACGTTCACAACACCTTTCCACGCATTTACGGCTCGTTATAGTGAGGAGAATTTGTAACCTGTGTTTGTGTTACTCTCTGTTTTTTTTGTTCACCTTTTCAGTGTGTGTTTTTTCCATACATCTTCCGACAATTTTCTCTGCATGCATGTTCCGGGCCAGCATCGCTTTTCAAATTAATTTGAAATGTTAATATGCTAAGTTTATACCGAGCAGCGGAAATGGATGTATGGGTGCTATCAATATGAGTAGGTATCGTTGATTTCAAAAGCAACGGCTTAGTTCTAAGGTGAACTCGGTGCAATTTTTAATCAGCATTCGAGAGCCTGCAAGGATTAGTGAAAATGAATGGGTTGGTCACGTATAACACTGCGGAAACTTTCAGAACTTTGTGGCTTTTTCGCACCATTGATGAAAGCGAAAAGTAGTTGATCGAAAAGCGCTTGAATATCGTGAAGAAGCCGGAAAATATTGCTGCCATTAAGTATCGAACGTCCATCCTAGAGTTAAGATAGATTGAAGCTCCAATAGGACAACGCTTAAGCAATGCTCCAATAATCCACCGATTGATGCTTCCATGAATGCTTTCTTACGCATCGGACTGTAGTCCACTGTACTCCAGTAATCAGTATACTTAAGCAACGTGGAATGGAAGCAAAGATCGTCGTATCCCTGAGGAAAGTAAATAATATTTTCACTTATGGATTTCTTGTAACTTTCTCTTCGTAATACTTCACCTACACTCTGAAATCCTCACTACGGGAAAAAAAGTATTCTGTCAAGAAACATGCACAAATCACGATATTGCGTCGCAAAGGCCTTGAATAAGTGGAAGAAAATGCCACCCTATATATCGATAGACTCGTGACTGGCCAACCCTCCCTTTATTGTCCCTCTAATGAATTCATAAGGCTTGTTTTCGTTCACATGCTCATCTTTTTTAAAGTTTGTATTCTTTTCAGAATTCACTTCGCGAGCTGCACACTCCGCGACTCTTCCCTTCCTTTCGCAGCGAAACATACGAAAATTCGTCGACCATAAGACTCTTGAATTGGCTTCCTATTGTTCTCTAAATGGTTCTATTTGTCCAATTAATTCTTCATGCCTGCAGAGCAATCCACTTGTACGAGTATGCTAGTGATGAAGTTAAAAACAAATAAAAGGCTCGGCTTGGATGCAGAAGTGTATCTGGTGATAATTTCCATATCTTGGCTTGGGATTTTCGGGCTCTGTTTCACTGGTCATTTATTCATATTCCTGGACAATCATATTCAGCCCGTCATATTCTCGAGCATGGATTGTCAGAGACCTCTTCAACCCCTTGAGTAGAGTACTCTTGCCTGGCCACAGCAGTCCAGCAACGAGACCATTGCTCGCGTACATGCTTCAATTGCCACCTGAAGAGGTCTTCAAGATCCATCCGTTTTTGCGGCTTCTTGCCGCGATGTAATGTTCCCGTCCAATGAGTTTTATATGTTGCGCCGAGTGATGTCTAAATTATTTTTAATTTGGGGTTATGTCTTGTCTACGATTGTTCGTGAACTGTCAGAATTATTCATAAGTCATTTACATAACTGCGTGAAGCCAATTTGAATGGACGGCGAAGAATGGCACAGCAGCGCGGCTCAGAAGATGGCCCAAGATATGAAAGATGACTCGACACTTGCTCGGCTCGGGCGAAAGAGGGTGAGGTAATTGTTTGTTTAATGACTTCGAATTTTAGCAGGAATGCTGCTTGCTGAAAATGGCGAGAAAATACGATGTGAACTATTTGCTTATCTTGCATTCCGTTTGCCCCGAAGCACATATAATTAAGTAATTATCTAGTAATTGACTAATAAAAGCAAAGTGGGCAAAAGTAAATCGATTGAAGAGGAATAAGCCAGCAACTAGAGAATAAGGTGAATGTGATTGACATAAAATACGGAGCCTTCTCACAGCTTCAGATCTTATTCATTCGTTTGCCAGAACGTGAATGTGAGGAATGAAATATCCTCAAATAAATTTTTAACTCTTCATTCGGAGCCAATGCGTTCAGGTTGAAATTCCAATGAAATGCGATGTCCATATGGAAATGCAGTTAAAAAGTTAAAGTAACCAGTGAGACATAAATACAATATGTTGAACAATAAATGTTGAATTAGCTTAGTATGAATTGTGTTTTGAAAGGAATTCTAGTGAAAATAGTGAAGGCGAGGCGCGAAAACAATAAGTTGATCGTTCTCTGAAAGTCGCGAAAATCCTATTCTTTCGCATATTTTCAATT
This sequence comes from Stratiomys singularior, assembly GCA_954870665.1. NCBI lineage: Eukaryota > Metazoa > Arthropoda > Insecta > Diptera > Stratiomyidae > Stratiomys > Stratiomys singularior. Next base: position 500,038 of record OX940881.1, on the reverse strand, counting down.
AGGGCCATGATCTTATATAAATCCTGAACGAAGAGCTTCAAGACTTCTATAAACCAATAAATAGCATATATAATCAGCCTCTAGGCCGGAATCGCAAGGAAGGCCGTTAAGTTATGAACCAAAGGATCCACAAGCCATTTTCAGACCTTATGCAACCAAAATCAAAGCCTGTGAGCGTTGCAGAAAAGGAACATTAGATAGATTATTAGGGATAAGACTGATTCAAATCAATCACAAAGCTCTCAACGTCGTAGAACAAGACTAAATCAAATGGACAAAATTATTGGTCAAGGTTGAAACATGCAGAACATGTGTTACAAGAACTAAAGGATCAAAATTAAATACAGTAATTGAAAAAAAAGAAATTTAATTGCATAAGATCATCCTGGATATCAAACACGACATGTTGAAAGAGGAACCGTGTAAAACAACTTATCTACTGTAAATTACAAAGCTAAAGATCAGGAAAATGACGGGACTACTACTGACTTAAAAGTCAGTGTCAGTTTAATATTGTCAAAGTTATTGCAATGATCAACTGATAAAGTAAAAACAGAAACGTGAAACACGGCGAATTCAGATATTGTCATTCAATGTTAGAAGTAGGATATTGGAAGTAGTTGAGTAGAAGATGGCAAAAAGGGCTTACGAAAGATCAATGATCAATGAACACAGAACAGTGTCTGCAACTGGTTGATTAATCAAAGCTACATCCTGGAAGGCGCGAGAGGCAATGGAAGTCTAGCCCAAATGCTTTTTACAGAAACATGCGGTTTAAAACCGATACATCAGTGCAATGGCCTGAACAAGCAGCTGAAATTGCAGTAGACCGAAGCATCATTTTATTGGAAAGTTGGACTTTGTCATCAACGTAAAATCGCACAGTTGACAGCTAGTATACCATACAAATCGAGTCTTCGCAAAGAAATATCCCATCCCAAAGAAATATCTTAAAAACGTATGCAAGCTAATGGTATTTGTGGAAGTTAGATGCATCCTTACCCGGTCTAACCCCTTTCAGAACGTCTGAACCAAAGTGTACTTCCTGTATTTCCTGCGGACGGTGCGGAGGCTAGAACTTAAACGTGATATATTATACTAGGATTTTCTTTCAATACTTGAAATGTAGAAAATTATCAGCTAGAAACCAGCTGAAGTCTCAGCGAGATAGCTCAAGTTGGGTCGGTGATCGCTAGTCATTCATTCATTCGAATTACGTAGTACGAATGTTTTCCCCGTGCGCGATCATCATATTTCTCCGCGAATTCCTCAAGACTCTATATAAGACTATTCGTAAAACCACAATGGGTCTCTGAAAGTTTCCTGCTCTGGAACCTTTTTTGTTGAGGTTGAATTGAGAATCAGAGTGAATTGAGTCGATTACTCTAGAATATTGCTGAAGGAGTGGCGTGAGGTGAAGCTAAAGTGAAAATACTTGCCGTGGTTTCTCCAGCCGTAATTAGTATTCACCTGCGAGCAAGGATGGCCACGAAACTCAGATCCGCAATTTAATGGTGATGTTCGTAAACTTCCCAAATTCATGATTGATTGGCTTTAGTGGGCCAACACTTTCGATATTATCTGCAACAACAATTTGATTTTAACAAAAGAGCTTTTATTGCTTTTCATAGCATTTATAGGCACTTGATTGTATGTTTTTACTTTTGGTTTTATCGCGAGACATTGTGCGCTGTGCATTCACCAGCACAATTTATGAAAATAAGCTTTCTCCACACATCTCGTAATAATACCTTACATATCGAATTGCTGCAAGACACACAATGGTCGTTCCGGAGATCCACCAGCTACTGATGATGTGATCCGACGAAACCTGCAAGTCACGCAAAATTCATATTAAGTATTTTAATCAAAATTTCTAAATGCAAGCATTTCGGAGAATTTAGCACGCATGCAACATTTCGGTTTCAGCTCCAGCGAGAACTACTTTCCCGTGCATGTGTGCAGGCTGCTACGCATGCCAGCAATTAAAAAATCCAAAGCGATTGATAAGTAGTATCTGTCCAATAAAATCACATGAATTTTAAGCGTTATTTAATGACGGGCCGATTATTATTTGCCCAGCCGCGCAATCATAGGCCGCCCCACAAATTATTATGACACATCCGATTTCGGCGGCCTCCATTTTCCTTACTGCTGGCTAACTCGTTTGATTTTCTCTAGTCACGCCTACCCATGGAGCAATTATCTGTAATTGTGGACAGTATCTTTTTGTGGCTCCCACAGTAGTTATTTGGCGAACTGTGTAAGCATTCAAATGGCGAATAATAGCCACAACCCGCGCGTTATTCCACTTTACAGTTTCAATTATCGGGCGTTGAAGCGTTTGTGGAATACCAGGTTTCACAGGCCAAGTGAATTTTCACGTACTAATGCATACACTTTTCTGAGAGTCATCATGTGAATCGTCGTTGTTGTTGCTTTGTGGATTTTCGGAGTTGTTAAGACAATGAGAGCCCAAAGGCAATCAGGAAAGCAAACCCGAAATAATTGATTAGTTGGAAAATTCGTTCGGATTGAGGCTGCTTCATGTTTTGCGAGTTTTCCAACACTTGTTCGCGGAAGACGCAACAGTAACAAATGCTCATTTTCACATTAGTGGTAAGATATTGTTGGCACCTTGCATGCATTTTCTTGCTCTCCGTAACTCGTATCGTATGAACTCCGTCTGTTGCAAGAGTGTGGCCAGTCTGCTTTTGAACATGCCAAGAAAAACCATTTTGGCACAATGTCAATAATTACGCTCGCGGAGCAACACTATCATCAAGGACTTCTCAGAGGTGTTGTTTTGCGCTAGTTCATTGTAGAGTTATACGAAATAACGATACAAATAAAGTCGAATCAACTAGTGCTGTTATTTCTTAAAAAGTTGTGGTTGGTTCCTGGACTTTTGACACTGACACTTAGCTCGGCACAAGATTTATGACCACTCATATGGTCACGCACGGAATATTAGCTTGGTTTGCGAAATTTCCCACCGTATGTGATTAGATATGATTAGCTATCGAAACCCAAAGGACGTCAGCAAACTAGAGGACATTATTCGGAAAAAATGTGTATTACTCATTCGTTTTGTTACCCCTAAGCTTTCATATTCCTTTGCCGGAGACTCATGGACACAGAAAGCTCTTCGCAGGTGGGCAAATGCACCACTTGCTTATCCCCAGTCTCCACCAAAACCGCCAGAATGCGGTCACCCAATGTGATCGCCTGGAAAGGAACGCTGCCACCAGCTGACCTCAAGATTCTATGAGAAAATGTTCTTCCGATGCCACCCTTTTCTTTCAAGGAATTTATTTAGTTGTGTTGCTGGGCTTTTTGGAGGTGGGATTGTATACCACCTTTGTTCAGCTCTATCTGAGTTCACCTGCCTTCTTCCTTCAAATATTGTGCTCAACTTCTTGTTTAGATTTTTTCGAAAACTCAAACTTTGCGCCCATGTTTCTCACTAGCATAGAGGAGGAACTAGATTTCGGAAGCGTAAACTTATGACACATGTCTGAAGTCCTTTACTGTACCCTGTACTTAGAAGAAAATCGTACGGTTAAAAATATCTTCCCCGCGAAGATTTGGTAGAAACTATGACATTGGATGGCATGCATGGACAGATATTCTTCCACGAAGTGCAGCAGTTGGTTTAGTCTATGGAAAGCACTTCCAAAGTGAGAAACACCTTCTCATGGCCAATTATATTTTCGGTCGTAAAGCGGAATGCCATTGCCCAGACTCAGGCTCTAATTATTCAAATTTCAACCGAGCATGCAACTCTTACACTCCATCGACCCAAATCAACCAGTGAGTAATCCTGCACCCAATACGGATATTTGACAAGTATTTAGTCAACTTCCTTTGCAAGATTTACGAAATTACACTGGAAGCCATCCACTAATAAATACAAATTACAAAAGCGGAAACCACAAAAACACACGCGAAACAATTAAAGAAAAGTCTGGGAAAATAACTTCCGCTACATTACATTCACGTTTCATGCCAACTTTTAGAGAAGCCAACGACATTAAATCCGAAAGAAAAACTTCTTAGTCTTAGCATTCGCGATGTCTCGAGTTTCGCGTCTCGCGTCTCTCACGTCTGCCCGCTCAGGAAAAATATTTCGTTGCATTCAAGTCCTGTGTGCATTAAATCTTGACGATTTAATTCATGTCTGTTTTTATTATGCCGGAATGTAAATGGCAAGGATCTACTCTTGCTTGCTGAGTGGATTATTTCGAACTGTATCTCCGTTCCAGCCAAATTTGCATGCCCATATATCACATAATGTGTACAATAGTGTCGTCGTGAAGGCAGCAGACATATTAACGAAATAACGAGGAAGTTCTTTGGTCCTTTGTTGCAAACTCCTCGCCTTGTGCTAGCGAGTAGTTGAGCGTTTTGCTTCTAAGACTGATTTCGTATTGTTCACTAGTTCGGGAAATTCCAGTTTGAAATTCTTTCTCTCCCATGAAGCGTCAAACTGTCTCATTGTAATGAAGGACCAGATAAGTTAGGTAACCGAGTTGCTTCCAGAAGGATCGAATTTCTAAATAATGCTCACGCCTCTCACTTCAGTTTGGAGCGTTGAAAAGTCTTGAAAGTTCCCCACGTGCAACGGCGCTCAGCTATTCCTACTGGGCCACCAGGACCGTTTTCATCTAGGACTTGACAAGGGCAAAACAGTTGCCAGCTAGCATACAAACGTATTAAGCACTACATAATTTTATTTAAATAATAGTTTTGCATTGTATGAGGAGTGTTTCGGTAAAAGTGCTCACAAGCAGCTCTAGCCGCGGTTGCTCTCTCTATGCTGATCCTCTTCCCAACAGGATAATGTATTGGTGGATTAGATGATTAAGATATGATGCAGTCAGTGAACGGATAAAGGGAAGATGTTAAATTGTAGATAAGATGCAGTGCAAATTGTTTGCGAGAGAATTTGCATTTATGTGATGGATAAATGGTGTGCAACAGTACACTGATGATATATATTTGCTTGGGTTTAGGAGACGAATCTTGATTCAACCGCGAAATTTTGATAGTTTAGTGAAATTTCACAGTAACATATTTCTCTCGGGTGGCTTGGCTGGCTTGGTAATACTGATTATCAAAGTTTCTAAATTGAGAAGAGCAAACATATTACGAATAAGATTACGGGTTGATATTTGAAGGAATCTGAAGGATAAACCAATTAGATTGCGTTTGTCTGAATTAAGAATCCTCGAATGCATTAGTGAGTCAGCCATAACATTACACACATGCATAAGGGTATTATATCTACAAAAAGAAGAAAATATTTATCGGAATTCATGGAATTTGGCACATTAAAAGCATCGGTTGTGCATAACATATAATGTTTTGAACTTAGGGAAGCTGACAGGCGATTAGAAATTGCCCAGAATCCAACATCCCATAGACATTAGCAAATAGGTAAGGACGTTCAAAAACGTCATTTAACAAATTATTATTTTGGCCATGTAGCGAGCTATTATCAACACGCTAAAGTGTGGAGTGCATGGGTCTGGATAAGAAAATGTTGGTTTGGTTTGACGGTCCCAAGTACCTGCTTCAACGCTTCGAGGGCGAACGCCATCCTGAAGGCTATCTCGGACAATAATCCAAACATGCTTAAATCTGTCCACATCATAGAATATTGTAAATTATAAAACACAAAACAGGAGAAAAAATGGTCTCGCAATAGACAAGTAATTGCTTACTATTATTAACTGCTGTTCATATTGGAAGACACCGTGCATATTTTCTCTGTGAATGTCATATACAAATTTAGCTGAAAGATAACCTAATTGAGGATAATGTAATTGTAATCGATTTGATTGCTTTCTTTGATTGTAATAACACTCAAAATCATGGGTTTCCGCTGCGCATCTGCTTTTTAGCAGCATAAAGAGATACTCTGTGAAAGTTTTCGTCACAAATCCTACGAAACTGTCTAGCATTATAGAGAAATTCCTCGCGAAAGTCGCATCACAATAATCTTCCTATCAACGAATCTAACACTGTTATTATCGGCATCAACAATAATCGGTTTCCAAATCTTTAAGTTGCATTTCTTGCTATGCTTAGAACCCGAAATACTAAATTTGTTTATTATTTGAGGCAAACAAAAACATTGTTAATCCGTAACCATGTTCAAGATCCCTCCCAACACATCAATTTTGCAGCTAAAAGTCTAGGACCCTGAGCACGATACCACAATTTATGCATTTCGCGAAGTTTATTTAATGTTCACCGATTACTACACTATGAGTAACGAATAAACACAGTAAATCCGTCAAAATCAATACAGACAAGGTCGGACTTGTCTTTTCTTCGACGTTTTATGAAGTCCCTATGCCATTATCGCAGCTTTTACGTTGAATTATTTATTATTATCTATCTATCACAACAATGACTATCCACTGACTTTGTGACAAACATTACATCGGCAAAAAGGCCTTTCCCTTTCTAATAAAATCATACCTGATTAATAGATGATTGACGGTGATGGGATCCTGGGTCGGCTAAGTTACCTAGTCATCGGGACAACACTAATAATATTATTCAATGGCAATTTCACGATTGACTTGGACTTATTGTTCGTAAACATCACGAGGCGATTTCAAAACGCTCGTGCCTGCAATGACTGGCCGAACAACACTCGGTAAGGACTATCCTGCAACTTGTCCTAGTGTCTGTCGCTCAGTAGCGTCTAGTCCTATCAGTTATGAATTTCATGAATATTTGATGGCAATATACCGAGATGACTTTCAGTCTAGAATGTAGCTGGCTCACTACACTTGTTGTTTAGCAAAATTTCAAACTCATGTTAACTCTTTGGGTTTGTGTCGGTGCCGAGCGGACCCGGATGAAGTAGTTGGACACAATAGATTGTTTTGAACTCGAGAAACTGTCCAGGATGCATGTAAGAGATAGTTGGTAGAGTTAACAAGGGTCGTATTTGCTAGAGTTGGGCTAGCGATGATGAAAACGGCAGAGGAGTGTAGAATGTGGATGTGCTTAACCATTTGTAAAAATTGGATGCAACAATCTAGTTCTCATTTCGAAACTAATCAGCAGTCACTTTTAGAACATTCATGCTTTCCCTCAACTCGACTCCGATGTGTTCCTTAGCCCAAATTGGTAAATGTTCCATAACCGTTAGAATGAAGATTTAGTCATGGAATAAATGGCTGAGAAACACATTAGGAGAGAAGCAATTATCTGTTTAAATGGAGAGGACCAACTATTACATTTGTTTCAGATGACTTTCCCTTAGAAGTTTGAAGAGAATCCAAAGATGTTTTTGTTAGAAGGGTTCTAGAACGAAGTTGGAGAGAATTCTAAGCCAAAAGTAGCCTCCAATTCTTTCAAGCAGCTGATGAATGCAAAATCCTTAATTTCATTCGTCCACGCAGACACCGTTTCATCCGCAAAAAGACGTTTCGTCAAAGCCCACAAGAGGTTTCCACCAAGCATAATCGCATTCATGAGCTTGATTAATGTATCTTTTAATGCTTTGCAACGCGGACGTGTACATATTTACCGAGTTAAACTCTCTAAGCTCATTATAAGTCGGAAGGTTAACGTTCTGCCTTGAATTGATTCAATCCACGTCTCTTCCACGACTGTATGACATTCCTATTAGAATCCACGACTCCGTTCCCGTATGTGGTATATTTATTTAGAGAATGAATGGAAATATCTTTTATTACCAGCTAACAATAAATAAATTGCGCTGACCCATGTGAACTGTTCTAGCGGTTGCGCTCAAGTCGAAATGAATCGCGGAACAAAAGACATTCGACGTGGAAGCTATCAATCAAAAAGTTCCTTCAGAAATGCTCAAGCGGACACGGAGACAAGAAACATATATAGCTCGCCGCATTATTGATGGAGGACAATAATGGGAATTAATTGAAAGGTAGATTCAATTGTGGCTAGCGAAGCACCACTCATTCTCCACTACTGTGCACTCGCGTTCCGCTGGATTCAACCGATTTTCTGTGCTTTATGAGGCCCGTCAGCAAGCAGCTTCCAAAGAATCATTCCTAATGTCACTCTATCGATTTCAATCGAAATTCATCTATTGGCTGGAGTTCCCGCAGACAAATGGTAAACGCATGGTCATGGAGCTGAAAGAAAGGTAAATGATCGCTCGTTGGAACTGTTGATCGATATCCATCACCTCGAGGTGTTATTGCTTTGGTGGCAATCAATTGATCGATTGAAGATAGGAAGCTTGAAGTGGGCGAAATTATTTGGTCATGCGACAATATCTAGAGTTCGATACCCATGCAGTACTGCGCAGGGTTCATTTGTGTGCCTTGCAGTGCACCAAGTATTTGTTTGATAAAATTCATCATCGTTCCAATTACTGGTCAAAGGAATGTTATGATTGAATACAAGGACGAAAAGCTTCATTGTGTCACCCTAGTATTTCATTGGGGTCACCTAGTATGGATTTCCATAATTTGAACTTACAATTACCCGACATCGATCTTTCTCAGATATTAGTCGCTGTCCTCGCAAAACCAACCTGCGCCGCTTCTCTTATCCAAATCCACATATTGGTAGAAAAAAGGGATTTTCTATGCAAGAAGACACAGTACGTGGGTGAAGTATTTTTTGACAATCCTGCAGTTTGAAGGATGCCTGATGCTTTCACCGGTGATGATACCTTTGTAAGCCCAGCGATTCCTCGGCTTTCCCGAAAGACTGAAGAGTCTGGAAGTCCAGAAATCAAGAAGAAATCGTAAAGATTCACCCAAGTTATCAAGAAATCATGTTTCGTGAATGTAAAGCTCCGTCTCATTTCCGATTTTTCAACCGATATAGAAAGCTGCAATGACAAACCCTCGGTTTATAGTCCACCAAATTGGCATAATTGGTGGCAGAGCTCTGATATATGAAGTGTACATTTGATCCAAACGCTCGCTCGCTATAGAATCTTTTGTATCTTTTGATCGGATCAGATAATTTATTTTCATTAAATACTTGTGCCGCGAAATTCTTGGCGGGACCATGAGAAAAGAATCAATCAATGACGTTCTTACCATTGAATATCGACAAATCAAGGTGCTGGCGACACTTTGCATATTACCAATGTCTCATCAACTCGACAGATATAACACAATCAAAAAGAAGACCACTTGCAACGAAATATTCTTTCCGAAGTCCAAGTGATCTCTTACTTATCTTCCTGAAGACGGTGTGAACAATGGATTAACGAGTACATATGAGGCGAAACAGTGAACCGAGGAGATGTATCTCGTTAAAATTGAATTGGTCTAAAATCTTTTGTTAGAAGCAGCTGTATTTTGTTTGTTTTGGACAATTCAATCCACACAGATTGAATAAATTTTGCAGATGATTCATTTAATTTATGCTTGAAGAAATTTTCCAATTCGGAAACTCGGAGATCCAATATTTTCATTGATACAGTCATAATGAAGGATATTGTAATGGAAGTCAGAACGCTCTGCTACAAAAACAAAAGTAATTTTGCATCGGGCGCGGCCTTGTGGGGTACATACACCGAATGCTGTTTGCCGCTCCATTAGATTTTCGAGCTCTTCAAGCTTTTGATAATGTCATTCGTCTTTTCGACTCCTTCCTTATTGTGCACTTGGCAGATTAACTGTCCACCTATGCATGCTCACATCCTCAGGATAGAATCACAATGCAAGTGCACTAAACACTAAAACTGATCGGACATTATACCCGTAGCAAGGAAAAACATTTCAACTAACGAATTTTCAGAAATCCAAAATCGTGTTAGGAAAGTTCTGCAAAATAAGTTTGGGGCCTGACGCTGTCGGGTGCGGAGGCAAAAGGTTAGGTTTATCATTTATTTACGGGTAAATGCCAACGTGCCTCTGTGTGAGCTTATGCACGCTGGTAGACATGTGAAACACTAAAGTCCTTCACAGAATATTTGTTGGAAACTTTCATGCAACAATGTATTGTATGTGAGCGGACTCGGGACTACCTTGTCCTCTGAGCACTCAGCACACAGACCGACGTCCCTGTGAAATTTTAGAGTCGTCAAAAAGTTTAAGTGTTCGTATCTTTAAATAAAATTTAGAACTTTTCTTGCCAGTAATAAACTGAAAATTTATTGGCACACAAAGCAACTTTAGTGACACACTTTAGTGCGGAAAAGATACTTTTACATACATAACAGATATGGATGGACATTTCAAACTTAAAACAGCATATGTGGGCAGCTTTCGTAGTTTTTCCAAGTGCCAAAAAAGTTTGGCGACAAGCAATAAAGTTGGACTTTAATTTGTAATGGACTGACAAGGGACGAAAATCATGGAGCGGAGGGATATGGATGACATGACTTCGATCTAAGGTTGAATGGTGCGGAAATTTTTAATAGCGTTTCGCATTCAGTAGGCTTGTTAATGAACCATTACGGGAATTGTATGTTTCTCTCGTGTTTTCCACAGAGCCTGGAAATATTTCCGAAAAAGAGCCAATGCTCATGCCAAACGGAATGATTTGCCAAATTGGGAAATTTCACAAACGAGAAAAATTTGAATAAAATTTTTCAAGAAGTTACTCGCATCATCGCGTTGTATTTCCGCTTAACTTCCGAAGGATTGCAACAAACTTTTGTACGCCACGCATACATTGGCGTGACGAAACTTGGTACTGTATGAATGTCCAATCAACATGTGAAGCGAATTACATCTCCAGCATCTGCTTGTATAATTTCGCTCTCACATTACCGCGAACGTTCTTCATTCAACGCGCTAAGAAAACTCTTTGCGAATTTCGTTATGGAGTTTAACAAATTTCACAAAATCCCCTTAGCAGGATTTGCTGAAATATCAACTTACTTATTCCAGCACAACTTGCTTCCCTTTGTCCCTTAAATCGTACGTAAATTAAGGTTCTATTCAAATCTGACGGTGGCATTTAAAAATTCTATTCCAAGCAAAAAACATACCTCCTCGTTTTTACCAGCGAGCTATTGTCACCGAATGCTATGCGTTGTCACCAGGCAGTTTCCTTATTCATGTTTTTTCCAATCTTTTCTTCAAGTTAGATCACACAATAACGAGAAGTATTGAATATATTTTGTGGGTATATTATGAATTTAATATTATTCACCAAGACGATGAACTATCTTCGGCGAATGGAAAAGGACTTTGCAAAAGAGTGAGTAGGTAGTCGCAACACTTCTCCGAAACACAAATGTATGATCATAGGATGGGCCAAGTTAAATAATATTTGCCACGAAATGCCAAGCGGCAGGGAAAAATTGATCATTATTTATGCGTTCTTTATAGAGCTGAAATGAAAGGCCTAACTTAGATTACAGGTATTGAATATGCAATTGGTTGTAATATTGAACATAGGCTTATTTAATCAGCAAAACAACAAAAACAAACGCCAATTGAATTTCGAAAAATAAACGCTTGGTTGACGTGGGCATGTGAACCTTGGGAATGAAAGAATAGAATCTGTGTAAAGGAAAGGATGATTGCATTCAAAAGGATGATTGCAGGAGAGACCTTCTTGAAAAGTTTAAAAAGTCTCGTACGTATATCAAAATATAATTGCGTAAGAAACAAATGAAGTGGCAAAGCTACAGCAATTGCAATTACGATGAAGCAAAACTTTACCGGGAACGTTTTCTGTGCAAAGAGTGCTGCAAGGGAAGGCAGGATTAAGCGACGAACGAGTTGGAGGTAAAAAAAAAATAGTAAACAGCACCTGCACATAATTTGATATACAAAACAATACCAATATGACTACAGGACAGTACACTTCGAATTTTTACGCACATATTCAAACGCGTGAAGTTCAGTGAAATGAATGTGTATGAATATCTAAATCTAGCAAAATGAGCAATGTTCACTTGAAGACCAGAGATATATAAGACCTTACAGCGTTGGAGACTTAGTAAGGATATTTAGAACCTGGATAGGATGAATACATGGGACACAAACAAATGCCATAAACACGTACACCCATTGACTGAAGAAAACAAACGAATCACTTGGAAGCTTTGAGGACCGACCACATGCCCAAAGGAGAGCAACACTTTTTCGAAATTCTCTCCATTGTATCCCCTTTCATCAAATCCAGATGGTGTGACGATCAATCATTTATGAATTCATTGCAACCGGCTGTGCTGTATGGTACTATCGCTTCCTACCAAACTTTAGACGAGCTTTGAGTTAAGCTGCCCAGTCATTCCAACTCCCAGGTTCGTGTTCTACAAGAGGACTCCAGATGGCTTATCAAGAATTGGATGCCACGTTGTAGAAACGCAATTTTGTATCACTGGTTCATTGTGAAAGGATCAAGAAAATTCAAAATTTAGATTAGTTATCTGTACAGATTACCAACGATGCAGAGACCCAACTAATCGTAACTTGTCTTTGTCAAGACTCAAAGCAATTTGCCCTTTGAACTTTTTCTTCCAAAGTGTAGCGCTCCGTCATCGACCAAGAGTGAAAAGGATGTAAATTTTTTTATTGCGCCGACTTGTAATTAGCATCCATCCATCAATAAAACTCGAATTTTAATCGTATGACATCCACAATTCGATCAATTCAATTATTTCCGATGCATTCACACAATCGCCACCTGGTGATTTACGTCTAACACATGCAGCAATTTGTCAATGTGCACACCACATGAGTACCTATAATTTATTTCAAGCAAAGCAATTGTCGGTAAAACTGTTTGTAAATGAAAACCATAAATTTTTGGTTTAGCAATTCAAAATCTAAGAACGGATAGCGAAGCTCTTGTTCAATGCAAACGGTATGAATCCTTCGAACAATAGCAGCTCCGCCTCTCATGTTGACAATTTTCTTCGTCTTCCTCTTTGCTTCCTTGGCGCAAATACCTAATATTGCCCAATTAGACAAACGCGAAGAACGAAAAAGGATTGCTCGTCCCAAATCCGTATAGGTATGTTTTGAAGATGAAATGAAAAAGGTACAATTGTCGTGGGATGTTGTCATTTAACAAGCACCTCACATTTCAAAGGAACCACAAGGAATAAAAAACAAGAAGGCATGCCTGAATGTGCGAAGACCAGCGTGGCTGCTCTCAAGAAACGAATTGGTCGTTACGGAGCCTTCAATGCGACAACCTTCTCAGATCATGTTCTATAGTTACGAACGCAATCTCGATCTGAGTTCGGATCCCTTCTTTCAAGATAATTACCAAGGATATCGGATATCAAAGCAAAACTTCTTAACCGAGTGCGAGCCTGCAGAATATAATTATACATTTGTTGAGACGATGATGACATCTGCGAAGGAGTACTACGAATCTCGCTAGTCGTAAGTCCGCAGATACCTTGCTATCTGATTATACGGACACTGAATAGAAATATGCTTGAGCTGCTTTCAAAATGTATTTGTCGACAAGTTTGTTCGGTGTACAACCGACGACCGAGCAAATCCACACAAGTAAAGCACGATAAGGAAAAATAAAGTGGAGAGTCCACTCTTCCATTTCAAGAATATTTTCAGCTGTTTTCGTTTCTCCATCCTAGCCTCCACTTGCGTCCTTTGCCTTCAGGTTGTTATCCTCAAGACGTCGACTTTTAAGGACAAGGATGATGATGATGATGACAACAACGACTATTTATCCTATTCCCGTGAGCACACAGTGCCATAGTGAAATGATGGGATATTTGGATGTGATTTATTTGCATCATTTGCATTTGAATGCGTTCTAGAGTATTCTAATTTAATTTACACTGATGACAGGCGGGGTGACAAGGCACCACAGCGTCGCTAAAAATGTCATCCAGTGCCTTTTAAGAAATGTCTCCGTTCGTCGAACGAAGTGATGTAAACAAATTTTTCAAAATTTGATAGAATCGAGTTACTGTGACAAGTCAATTTAATTAAAGACAAATCAGTCAAAATGGCTTATCAACAAAATTTTTTGCAACAAAAGGACAACAGCTAGTTATCATTGCTCAGGTACCTACCGCGTTCAGGAATTTGTATGAATACTTTGCTCCAGCAGTCTAGTAAAAAGACCAAAGCACTTGCAATTGTAAGTTCACTACGGATTGAATTTTTTCAAGGACATAGCCTCGCTCCAACTCCTGACAATGGTACAATGCAATGCAGTCATATTTAAAGCGGTGCCAGAAAAGTTTACCTTTACTACGCTCGCAAATTTTTGTTGCCACCGTTATCATCTTCGTCATCTACCGCATTTTATCGTTTCTCATCCTGTCGGTAATATTTCTGCGGTTGTATACCGCCCAGAGCTGCTGAAGGCTGGCATTGTGTATAAAGAAACGATCCTGAAAATAATAATAACCAACCTCGTCTATCACATTCATTCACTTCAGGTTAAGTGCTGAAAAATTTGTTCCGGAAAATTCTTCAGAGAATTTACAGGTTCTTGATTGCATTACGACAGATCAAAAAAGAAAATGCTCTTACTCGTGTTGTATGTAGAATACTAAGCGCTGCGAGTTGCCTTTGCAATCGTCTTTATTCTACTTCGAAGTCGTGGCCGTGGTAGATAGCGGAAAAAAGTCGTTGGATATTGAAAATGATGGATTAAGAATTTGTCAAGATTTTTTTTCACACAATAATTAAGATATTAGAAACTAATTGGTTGGAAGAGATATTTTTCATTTTGCCTTGTTGTTTCTTTTTAATATAATTTTCATCGGGACCAGATTAAATATTCTTACAGCGCTTATTTATTAGTTTTTTTTTTTATTTTGAAACTTATTTCTGTATTTTCAAGAAGAGAAAATGGTGGATAATTGAGAGTGAGGATTACCTTTCAATCCAGCACTAGCGTAATCTAAGAGTTTCCCTCTAGTCCACATTTCAAAACACTGTTCACCGATGAAATAATGATATTTTTCCATAGTTACGTCAAAACTAACAAAATCGTGGTGTTGGAGCGACTCAGAAAATGTAGACAGTATTCAAACCCCAACCGAAAGGAATACCCTTGTTCAAAGGACATTCTCGTTTGTACCCAGAATCGACAACGTCTGTAACGAGAAGTTGTGTGCGATGTACGCAAACTTGGCTTAGCAAGCGATTTTTGAAATTATATCCGGATTAGGTAATACTGTACGAGTGAAAAGAGTGAAAACTGAGAACACATCTCGAGGTTTTCAACTACTTTGAACCAACCGGAAATAATTCCCAATCGTACCCGCGTTCGGCAATTGTTTTGACTTTACAATGAATTTCGGAATAATCATGTGCGCAAGGATCTCCCTTTCCTGAACCAACCCGTCAATACAATAATTGTAATGACATCAACCAGACACCCAACGAATTGAAGGAGTCTTCAAACGTTTGAAGGAGCCCGCCTCTGAACAGTTCAGAAAATTCAGAAGGAGCTTAAATTCTCATGCACACTTCAGTATAGTCTGATGGGAAATGCAGGAGATACCCGGATGTGCGGATATATTTTTAACTACGGTTGAACTTTACGAGAGAGCAATAACAGAGGAAGGATCCCAAGGGATAACCTTGGCTTTCAAAAGCGTTCCAACCAATCAGGATGTAATGGCAACGAATTTAACCTGCTGAGGTTCTTTATTCGAAAAAGGTTTCACAAGATCATTTATTTTTTCAAAGGGGTGAACATTCAACCAACCACATGAAATTTAAAAATAAATGGACAATATCGACATTTACTGTTGCAGTAATAACCACAAAATGACATGTAAATTGCACTCACTCGATAGAATTCTAATGCGGGGTCTGTGGAACTATGCGGTAGGTGTCCTCCAAACGACTAATTCAACTCTCAGACGTTCATGTTCATCATTTGTTCCCATCAGACCATTGTTTGGAAAATTGTTTGGAAAATACGCCTCTCCCAATCTTCTTGGCGATGTTCATTCAACAGTATGACTCCTGGTACAGCATTTTGAAATAGGCTGGAAGCGATGGCTACAGGTGATTTACGCGTCATCTGCGTTGCACGCCGCCTTCAGAAACATGTGCTGACTCAATGTTACACAGATTGCAACACTCCGCCCAGCAGTTTTAGGACACTTGTCGGCGATAGCAGGTCGCGAGTGCAGAGTCGACCATGGCTAGTAAGCAGGTTTTTGCGTACTTTCAATTCCTCATGTGAGATGTGTGAAAGATTGCTGCGCGAGAACATCGTAGGCTACATATAAGTTCAAATAGGTGCGATCAGAATTTTAATTGCACGTCAATCGTGGTCCAACCACCCAAAATTTCTTTCAATCTATTAATCGAAATCCACTCTGAAGATTACCGCAAAGAACATGTTGTACATATTGAAAGATAAGATTGAATGAGTTTAAGGTAAGATGGCAGGCTCGGGGCTTGACTCCAGCCAAGCACTTAGAGATGAAAGCATCTTATGCTGGCTGGAATCTATCCCAGTTTATTTGCTGCCGTTTTAAATAATTTCAAATTAAAATCGAACGAGACTCAAGCATTTGTCACGGGAAAGCCGGGAGCATGGAACGCATTTTAGCACAGGATAGACGGTTTCCTATTTTCGGCATCGCTACTCTAACGCACCTCTTAATATGATAAATGGACGTTTGTTAATTTTTTCTCGAGCCTAACAACAAGTGTTTGTTAGAATTGATGATTTGTTAGTGTTTCTAGACATATTTCCATTATTCTAGGCACTTAAGTAACGATACCCTCTTACGCCGAACACAAGAGTCATATTGTGGCCGCGGCCGCCGGGGTCACCGGCAAACTCAATCTGAAAGGAGAGAATTCGACGCTCGGGGGAAAAACTTCGCCGAGGTGTGAAAAATGTCGGTGCAAGTAGTAAAAACTTCAATCAATCAACAGAAACAAATTAACGAGTAACATCATTTTCTGTTTAAGATGAAGGATCGACAGATCAAAATGACACGCAAGAAATTTCCAATAGAACAAGCAGCAGGAGTTTTCCTACTGTCAAGTGACATAATGCAAGAGTATAATTGGTTTTTGAATTGATTGGCTGTTAGTGCCGCACAATGGATCGCGAATAAAAAAGAAACACATCAGACAAGTTCGCACTCGATTTGAATGAAATCTCAAAGTACCCTTTACCCTCGAGCCTTTCTTGGAGTGTCGGGCGGGAAACTTATTAGCTGCCCAATAAAGTAAATAATTAATTGGAGAATTTCAATTAAATTCTTCGAGATCTCGGAATTAGTGTTTGTATTGTGCTCAATAATTCAAAAGAGCGAGCAGGCGTATCTGAAGATGAATTGTAAATCGCTTGCCGCGGAAATCAAACCTTCGTGAACTTTCTTCGGCAAGCGAAATTATTAATAATAAGTCTCCATTCAGATTATAATGCATCCTTAGCAAAACAGCCATCTCTCCCACCACTTTCGCTGAGAGTAAGTAGCACAATAGTGTGGACATTGTTTTGTTTTTATAATTGGAGAAAATAAATGCATCAAACATGAATGTGCTATGGAAAAGTGTCCTTTATGCTTTCAAATTTGTGGATTGTGATTGAAAGACAACTAGGAAGATGAAAACAAAGACACACTCTTCGAAGAACTCATTTGAAAAGTTTATTATTATGTTATGTTACTTTCTAGAAGCTTCGTTACTAACTTTCCGCCTCCACATAATACAGAAAGGAAGATATAATAAAAATTCCAAACTCGGGGTCATATAGTGAACTAAAAACATGACATAAGAGCTTTTGGAAAAAAAAGTTTTTTGATGGCGATTCGATTTAAATTTGAAGGATACATTTCAGATTTGTGATACTGAACGGCTTGTCATATGCGAAATAAACAATTGTGCAGGAGCCAACACTGAAGAGTCACTTCTCGATAAGACGGAAAATTCTACACAAAAGTCTCATGTACCTAAAATAATCTTAATCTCGAGACTAGTCTCCCAAACCTAACTTAATTACTAATTTGGACTGAAAACCACGCACTTTTAACATAGTTTTAACATAAAACAGTGATTGAAATGCTTACGGAACCCTCCAGCTATTATTCTCTTAGCAAAGGGTCGCAGCATAAAGTGTAGCAAAATGTTGTGCAGAACTATTTTGATTCTTAGGCGTGGTTGCTTAACAACTCTGAACTAGACAGAGTTTGTTGATCGGTCGCCAGGCAGTTATCCTTAAATATAAATTTGTGCTGGTAAAGTTCTGGCAAAAAACGATTTTCTACGCCGAATCATTTAATTTTAATCTCATTTTGCTGTTGCACATTTCGAAAATTAGAGAAAACTGTTTTTTTTTTTGTTATAGCATTGAATAGCATTGCTTACAGAATATTCCCTCTGCGGTTGATTGTCCTTGTCCTTGTCCTCTTAACACTCACCGACTTTGCACTCCAAAAAAAGTTTAAAGGAATTTTTGAATTCTTAAAGTAATTGAAAAATATTGTAATGTTAACGTTTAATGCGCGTACATGCTAGCAACTTTATTAATCAAATGACGACTCGTGTCGCCTCATATGTGTTGAAAGAATGCTGAGAAGTTTTTCCTACGCCCAATGAATCTTTACACATTTAGTAGTTTCATCAGATTGTTCCTAGCCAACATCAATTTGTATCACACCGAAGACTTAAAAGGTAGTAAATTTTGGAGAACAACAAACCATGTGCCAGTCTTCTCTTCAAAAAAAGGCCACTCGGCAAGTAAACCTGTCGGTCTAGTCCATTCGCTGTGATCAACCTGCACTGCAAAAGAATTCTTATAGGAGTGAATGGAAGATACAAATTCTTCTTCTAAGCGGATTCGATGTGATTCCGAAATGAATGAATGACTCGTAAAGATGATGTGGGAAAGGAACAAAGCCCAGCGCCGACCTGGTCCGAAATTCGTTTTCCAACGCTTGTCTGAGTACGTTTGGAGTCGCGTCTTTTTAGCCATTGTCCGAAAAACATAATTTCAACAGCTGCATTTGAAAAATGATAGAGTTAAGGTTTCTTCTGGACTTTTGGTCGACACAATGCACAGCTGGACGTCGACTAGGATCCCCGGGGTGCAAGGCTCGTTTTAAAGTAGGCAAATCGGTAGCGCGGAGGTGCCTACCGCAGACACTCCAAAATGAATTGCATTATTTCCCCATTTGTTCATGGAATGTAGGACTGTCGGCGAAAATACTATGCCAGCCCGGCGAATCCCTGTGTGTTGATATCAACAATTTTAATTAAAAATCAAATGCAACAATGGCGTGTGTTACGAAGCGGTTTGTGGTCGTTTAAGCGGCCGCATGGCGATCGATGGCTGCAAATCTTTGGATACTGTAAAACAGTGGAAAACACTTCGCGGCTTGTTGGCCATGAAATTCTCAGTTATCTTTGAACTACATGTGTAATTTGATTTTCACATACAAATAACATGATTCAATTATCGAACCAGTTGTAATGTGTTTCAGCTTCCGCTTAGAGAGGGATTCGTTGCAAAAAAGCCAAGTCAAAAGTTTCAACTTGAGACATGTTAAATATTTGGAACTTTGGTTCAACTTTCGTTGCTGAATCTGGAAATTGGTTTGGAAAGGCAAATTAAAACGCAAACGTTATAATAAAATAGATTTGCTTTTTTGCGCAGCGAATTAGGTAAGTTTAACCCTGAGTGCTTCTTGTATGCACTCATAACTCTCTGTGTTAAGTGCACGCATGTAAATATTCCATTCGGGTTCGGAAAATTGTGAGAAAATCTCATTGACTTCCGGTTTTCATCATGCCGAATATTCGCTAATGACTTCCTTGTACACATTAATAGGGCAGAGCAATTACCGTGGTGTCCAACTCACTGCAAGCAAATTCTTCATATGCACGCTAACGCATCATTGGACCGATTTCAGCGACAGCTCATTGCACCGCATCTGTATCTGCACCGAGAGGCTTTTGTCCTGGATTTCGGAAGTAATTAAGAAGAGCGGATGACTTATGCACACACATCCGATCCTAAGACAATATTCCGTGCATTTACCCTTCCGGTAGTCCTTGCTGACGAAGTAGTAGCTACTCTCGACATGTTCCTTGTATCACTGCACATAATATGCACAATCGTGCAATTCAGATTGCTTTTGTTTTTCCTCCTGGGTGAGGAAGTAGCAGTCGTCTTCATCGTTATAGTTTTTTATGACACTGCCATGTTGCATTCGACGCGAAAACTAATCCTTTTCGGCCCCGAGCCTCATTATGAATGCAACACCTGCATGAAAGCATCGAACCAGTGCAAAGCTCGACCTACTATAAATACGTCCCTGTGTAGTAGCTCACTATGACGACGACAACGATGATGAGACTAGGTTAGCCTTTTCATTCTACTGCCTTGTCGAAGGCTTCTTGCTTGCAACACAAAAAGCTTTAGCTGGAACGTGTGCTCACTTTGTAAGGACATGGACATTTTTTACTTGGTACTTTCTCGCTTTCAGGTGAGATGATTCCCTCTGCTCTTTCCCTGACTTCTTAGTTTTTTTTATTTTGCAGACAGATTGCTTCGTAGTGCAAAATGAAAGACATTTCGAATGGTTCGTACATATAAAGGATACTAAGATGTTTGCATGTCATCGCTCTTAACGATATTATAAGAAGTCAACCTGAAAGTGGTGATTTTAAAATAATAAATTCGTCAAGTATTTAACTATTTTTTGTTCAATAATGTTTGTTACACACCTAGAATTTCTACCCATGCACAATTTTAGTTGATTAGCAATATGTCAGAACTCAACCGCCTAGACAAAACCGTGAAAAGGCATTCCGACTGCAAACTGTAAGTCTTCTTTGCTCCATTGCCCCAGCATCAGTCGCTTCGCCAAATCCCAACAAAACTGTAAAGAACATCCGCAAAATCCATTAATAACGAAGGATAATAGAATGAAAGCAGTCTTTGAAAATAATGTGACAAAGCCACTTCTTTACATGCAATGCGCTAAGAGTATTTGAAAGAAATGTAAATGTTATGTCGTTTCACGAAATCCCTACTAGAGACTCTCTACTAAGCAATAGATACTCGTTTTGTAAGAGTCACTGGAGCAGTGCATTCCTCATACTATATGCATGAAACAAGTGTAGACGCGACAGACTAGTGAACAAACAAAGTGAACAGGCGAACAATTCAGTTGACAACATGAATCACAGGAAACAAAAAGGATACTATTAATTTTGTCATCTAGGAAATGCGTTCAACATACGCTTATTTGTGAGAGTCTGGACTCAATTTCATATCGCCAAATTCGTTTGATAATCAGCCAATGCAATTCGGTCAGATCGCTCAAATTCCTCAGCTTAAAGCACAAGTATATGTGGCTGTCAAAAAATACAGCCTTTGCCTGACTAAGACATCGTTTTGGATCAAACACAGCAAGTTGTTTCTAAGCCTCTATAGAAAGTGGATTGCAGCATTACCATTAATGTCATATTTTTCAAAAGCGTTGATTTGATCCAAGATTATCTGGAGCATCTGAGCTGCTGACTTACATCCTATTCTCACCCCGACATCAACGACTGGTACTCAAAACTCTTTTGTGCTGAATCCTCATTCTGGTCATTAGTCTGGATCAGCTTCACTTTTCGTTGTTTATTGTTGGTGTATATCTCAATCGGACAAAGACACCATGCTGTTTATGCACTTTTTATCTCTAAAGATACAAACCTAACCTAACTTCAGTCGTATTGATATTCGCTTTGCTCAGTTCAATTTGAAGACAAGCCGTAACTATTGAATACAAATCAAGCATATGTTCAATTTTTGAAGGACCGTAATTTCAGGACCACCTAAAATTACGTAGCAAAGCATTTATTGTAGGAAACTCTTAGACACACTTACTATTTCACTTTTGATTTACGGTTGCGAAGTCCTTAAAACGAATATTTGCAAGGAAAACAAGAGACAGAGTCTGGCGCTCCAAATCTCTTTCGTTTTTCACGATTCAAGAAACTGTTTTGAAAAAATGTATGTTGGTCACGCGCTGGAGAAAGAAAACCCATAGCGACACATGCTAATTCGATGTACAAGCAAGCATAGAATGAATGGGAACGTGTCCTCCCAAAGTTAATATGCATATGTTCCAGAATCCATGTTTCAAAACTGGTGCGCTCGAACTCAAGCGTATTCTGTTTATTACTTTCCAAATGAGCTAGAGTAGAAGCTAGTTTACTCCTAGTCATTAGGTCGTTAGCTTGCCAATGAATAAGCCATGACGTGCCTTTGCAAATTCCGAATGAATTGAATTCCGAACTAATGAAGTTTACACCAAATTGTCTTGAGTTATGAATTTCGGAACAGTATTTTCCACTCTACTAGTCTGCTCCATTGTATACCTCATCAAATAATTTGTTGTCCTTTCTAATGTGAATTTTCTGGGACATCGCGCAGAGAACTTTATTCTCACAATTTCCACAGCGGCTTTACCAAGCCGCTAAAATTTTATGACAATACTTTTCGAAGTACAGGCAAAAAGCGCTTAATTTGATCTTGTTCTAAAAAGGATGCTTTGACGTCAAGCGACTGTTGAATAAGTATATTAGGTAGCGCAAAAAATTAAATTAAATTATAGTACAATACAAACTTTGTACATTATCGGACACGTTTGGAGTTTGTTGTTCAATTTTTGTTTTTGAAATTCAAATAGCGTTGAATGCATGGAAAGAAGCTTGGAAACTGGTTACCTGTGGTGGGGCCATGTGTTTAACAAGGACCGAAACATTGTAAACAAACAGCTTTTCTACGTTGCTGGATACCAAGACGAATTTTGTGTAGGCAAATTGCAGACCACCTGTGAATTGCAACGTTTGGAATGTTATCACCTGACTTCGATCCAGTTTCCTGCTTTCGTTCCGTCCTATGCATTTGTATGAATGCTCCAACCTTACAGTGCGGCCACATCTATGGTAAATTGTTCACACCTGATTGCACCCTCATCTCCTAGATTGCCTTCTAGCTGCGATACTATGGTAATGGTTTATCCGATTCCAGGGGCCCTTAACTACGCATTCAACTTGCTGAATGATGTTAGATTTTAGTTTGCTTGAATATTAGTTTCGTATTTCTTTGAGAATTGCAGTAACTATGATGTTATTCAGTGTTGCCAAGTGAACGTTGCTAATGAAACTCTACAAGGACTATTCTCACCATCAAAATAGATGTGAGAAGTTTAAAGCAATATGAATTGCATCAATTTAATCATGGAATGAATGAAATCCTTTGGTCAGAGTTCTACAGTCCTTAAAATGTAATATGTAAGTCCCTCGTATGTAACGTCTAGTAAATTGCTCGCCTTTTTGCCTGAGTAGTTTTCTTACTAATGGGCTAAACGTTGTGGAGATGGATCGTAACCTCGTGGAGCTTCTAGTCCGTGTCATATCGGGAGGAAGTTCGACTTAGCCTGCGACTAAGTATTTTTCTACAGATAATTGCTTTAATTTCGATTCAGGACGCTACATCAATTGCCTGAAGTATATACCAAAAATTCATCAATTCTATCGAAATTTTCGTCGTTACTTCTATGTCTTTTCCCGGAACACAGCATAATATTCGATGATAAAAACATGTTTATGACAATCGATGGTGGACTTGGCTACGCAAATAGTGCGACATTCACAAGGAGCAATATAAATATTCTCCACATCGGACCAAAGACGACGAAGAGGAACAATGAACTCTTCATTGTGTCAGAAGCTATTTTCACTTTATCCCCAGATGCTAATCGTCAGGAGATACCAATAATACACTGCACTGGCATTTCATATTCCCTCAATGTCGGCGCCTTTTCAGACACTAACATGTGAGAGGTTGCAGTTCGAGGAAGTTCAGCTCATTCAAAATATCTTCACGACAGTGGAGTGCAGTTCGTGCTAGTTCTTTGAGACGGAACGACTAACGGTTGATGGCGTGAAGAAAGTCCATTGAAATTCAGGAAAACAGGTTACATCGGAAAATTTTGTCATTTGGCCAAAGCATCCGAATAATACGGAACCGAATTTCACACGACTCATCGTGCAATCGCTTCTCGCTCCTTGCGAAACTTCTCCGTGCTTATCTCCAATGTACCTGTATCTTCCCGATGTCTTCGAGTTTGCCGCCGACACATGTACGGATTTGTTAACACTCAGCAGCCTGCTTGCATAATCGCCAAGTGAAAAATAGCTAGGCAATAGACATGCACAATGTAGTGCAGGTGAACCGTTTTCCTTTTTCGCGTTTTTACTGTTGCCAGTACGCGGATATCTTTCCGCGCGACTACAACAAATCTATGTGCGATAAAGTTTGTGGCAAAAAATAATGAAGCCAGAATGGTCACAAAAACGAGCAAACGCGGTTGCTCCGAGAAACCGCTGTCCTTTCTCATCAAATTGGGAAAAATTCGTGGGAGGTGGCATTGCATATTTGAATTAAATTGAAATGAAAGGAATTAGTCCAAGCTCTTCCCGTCCATTACATTGCAACAATATTCCGCACCAGCTTTTCTGCTTGCCCTGTCGATGCATTTAACTTTCCTTGGACCATAGGCACTTGCCTGTAGGGACAATCGGTGTAAGGCATCAGTTGCACGACTTTGTTTCAACTGGGTCTATTATGCTTCGAAAATAATGCAAGCATTATGCAATGAAAATAAGGAAAAGCTGCAACATGGCAGCCGAGATAAGTTCAGATCAAGAAGTGTGCGACTCCTGGCATGTTTCAGGTACTCTAACTGAAATGAGTCGCGTTCACGAACCAAAACCATCACTGAAACGCATAGACTCAACTATATTTATACTCACAAGTCCTTGCGTTTGCCCATTGGGACGTAAATGCCAATAGACGATGGCTGCCGTCTGTGCGGAATGAGTTAAGGGACTGATCAATAAAATCATCATCATAGCCTGGTGGGAGTTAACTGGCAATGAAAACCACTATTGTGCTGAAACTGCAAATACTAGATTTCCGTCCGAACAATTTTGTTGTTGGCCCAATCTTCCTCTGAACTGAATTAAAATTTGCACCAATTTGTTGGTGGTCTCCTGAAAATCTCTTATAGATCTCACGTACAAACATCCGAGAATCGCTGAACAATGGCTTCAACCTCAGTGTGACTCCTTTCTGTGACGGTTATGTCTGCAAATAGATAAAGGCAATAACGTAACAATATGAATTGTAATACATCGCCCCTTGCAGGACAATTGAATGACAAAATACCAACAAAAGGAAAGAAAACAAAATGGCTCGGATTCACTCCCCAGGTAGGACGTTGTGGTTGTGTCCTTATTGTACGGTAGACGCTATCACAGCAAGTTTGAAGAATAGTCACACCTGGTGGAATCGCTCCCGTGTGGTAACTGATATTCTTGCTGATACTCCTGAGAGTAATTCATTATTGCAACTCGCCTTGACCACTTTTTGTCGGTTAAGTCTATTAAAGTGTTTTCCTTTGACAATCAGAACAACAAGATGGTGAGGGCAGGAACAGAACAGAAGCAATTGTAGGTATCATTTGGGGAATGAGTACTCGGTTCCCATATCAATTTTACGGAAATAATAATAAAGTCCTTGCAAGAAGTTACTAAATTATATAGGGTGAATATTGCGGTGAATTTAAGGACACAGTGAAAGCTTCAGCACAATTCTTGCTCGGAATGGTGGGCATTTAAGATAATTGGAAATGTTATTTCTGATGTTATTCGGTACTACGTACATGCTTATGTGATTCAATTATTTATCATATTGCAATTTCATTTGAGAAAATCTAATTTAAGCAATTGTATCATCATTAAGGAACATATTGTGATGGTATATTATTAAATTGTTCCGAAAGGAGTGACTTTTAATTGCATGTTTTTGTAGCTTCTCCTGTACCTTTGTTTCGAGGAAATTGGCTTTCTGAAATTACTTTTTAGAATTCGACCTTCATCAAAATTAACCCAAAAATTGTTCTTCAGAATATGTTAACATCTTAGTGTTTCGTTAAAGTTCTAATTGACTGATTGAATTTAATAGAACATTGCGATGGATTTCAAAAGGTTTTTAAGATCAAACCGAGGCTTTTTGCACCTATGACAGTTTATTTATGCAGTTTATTTGCATTTGTAAAATAGAAATTGCATTCCACAACAGACTCGCTGAAACTTTCCAGGGTGAAAGAATACCTTAGATGTTTAGGGCGGGTTCACAAGTTGCCTTTCTCTTTTGGCTGTTTTACTTCCAGGAGTGTAATGATAGATTCACGCATCACTCATAGTTATAAATCGAAACAATTCATTCAATTTATTATATATAAAACGATTAATTGAAACTATTTACGAACCGCTTGTTTGTCAAAATATTCAACTTTTGAAAAATGTTAGTAACGTTTTGATTAAAAGGCCACCGAAGGCATGCCAGCGGGTGTGGTAACCTGAAAATTTATTTTTGAGTTCGTTGTGGATAGTACTACACACATTGGTACAATATATCAATAACATGGATCATCTCCATGTTAGGACCTGGACTGAACCCTTTTATGAAGCATAGAAAATTGAAAAAATCATCTAATTCGTCCGACCAAGAAATACATTTACACTCGTTTAATCCTGTAAAATCCTGTCGTTCCTAAAATCCTAAATCGCAATGTGTTGCGTGGATTTTTTCCTCTGGAATCATTTCGGCTGAAATATCGAGGTTTATACTTATCCAGACAAGCATATTTTATGAACGAAATTATTTATAGATTGCTCATTGATTTCACACAGTTGATCCTGAGGAATTAAAACACATTTGGTTGTTAGTCATTGTCTACAAGAACCAAAAGCAAATTGCAGACGAACACTTTTCGAAGCAAGCACAAAGCTCAATTGCACCTTATTCAAAAACAGCTAAGTGGCCGCAAATGAATGCAGGTAATCTGCACATAGGTAAACATCGTTCTTGCATTCCGAGCAGGAAGCAACTCTGTGTAATTTGTAAAAACCCTTTCGCATGATACTCTATTGTGGTGGTGGTAGTTATTCATATGCCCAGAAAACACTTCCAGTTCATGAAAAGGCGTAATCCGTGGATTAAACAATGCAACTATCATTCTGGTATGAATTCATATCTTGCAAAAAGACAGATGAAATATTGCTCCGGAGTCTGCAACTTAAGTGCAATATTCGGGCCGGCCGGCCGGTATCGCTACTGTTCTTAGTATCCTGCTCGCTTTGTTTTCAGTTTTGTACTTTTGTACTTGTAGTCGTAAAGTGTAAAGTTTTGCCTTTACATACAGATACAAAAGCGGACAAAACGCAAACATGAAGCGAATGGGAAGCATTTGCCCGCAGAGGAAAAACACAACAAATCTCAACTTGAGTTAATAAATTATAGCGAGTTTGCAGATAATACACATCTACAAACTCTTTTCTGAGCAAAGGTTGAGATTGCCGTTCAAAGGCCATTGGCAGGGTGAACACTAGGTTTTGGGATTGTTCTCAAGGCGTTTGTTAACGCCTATTTACAAGTCGGCAAGCCAGCCCGATTGTTGACAGGGATTCTTGCAAAGTGAACTTGTCATATTTCCTGTTTATGGTCTTCCAGCCAAAAATTTGCACCGTCTAAAAAATACTTGATAGACATTTAGAAAGGAATTACTACACGTTCAACAGACCGCATTTCGTTTGTAATCGCCAAATTCAAACCGATACTTTGCAAATGCGCCCAATCCCAGTCGAGGAAAACTAAAAGCTGAGCCCATGGAATCCAGCAGATCTCGTGCACACACATATGAAAGGCAGTTTTGCATTTCCTTTGTCGAATTGCTTTAATATGCAAATTACTTGACCTTTTCGCCGGTCAAAAACCAAGAAACGCATCCAATCCCTTGTCTGAGATCGAGGGCATGGTCCCCGTCTATGAAGACAAGAAAGGCGTTCAAAGAGCGTTCTTCGTCCTCGAGCCTAGGCTCCATTTTCATACTCCGCTACCAATTCAGAAAGCAAGAGTCCAATCCAAATATTAGAGCTGTGGCAAACCATACGTACTCGTTACTGAGTAACGGGTGCATTGCCAGGTTCGAAATACCGAATCGTTACTTCGAAATATAACTCGTTACTTGATACCGTCCTCGCCGGGCACAGCGATACGCGTATCGATCAGAGATACGGGTATCAGGCGATACTGTGTAGATTTGAGGATTGGTTCCCGTGTTGGTATGCTATGCTAGACGACTCGTCTCGTCGTCTTATCTGTGCTCTAGCATGTGCGACGGCGCTATGACTCTTGGACATTGATACGGTGAGCCGTATCGTCCGTCCATCGTATGGGTTGCATGCGTGCTCATCTTTCGCACATACATACGTGTACGATACAATGCGCTTCGTTATATGTTTGTGCAAAACAGAATCTTGGTTTTTATTGTTTTATGATGGATGTTTCCTTTTTTTTCGACTTTTCTGTTAATCGTCATTAATTTTTCAGTTTTCACAGGGAATTGGTTATTATTTGGAAGATGCTGGTTTCAAAAGGTTAATTAATTATCTAGAGCCACAGTACTCATTGCCATCTCGATATACATTAAGCACGACGTTACTAGATACACAATATGCAGCCGCGGAAACTAATTTAAAAACGGAATTGAGCAATGATACTCACATTTCCATAACAACTGACGGCTGGACTTCACGAGCTATGACATCATATCTAGCTGTTACAGCTCATTATTTGGTAGAATGGGAGCTAAAGTCAGCATTATTAAGTTGCTTCGAGTGCCATGAGCGGCATACAGGAGATTACTTAAAAAAAGAAATAATGTCCTTACTTTCAAAATGGAAAATAAAATAAAAGGTATTTGCATATGTAACTGATAATGCGGCGAATATGAAAGCAGCTGTAAGGCTAACTGGCTTTGAACATATGTCTTGTTTTGGTCATACACTAAATTTAGTGGTGCGTGCTGGGTTGCAAATAAATGAAGCGCAAAAAATTATAAAAAAAGTGAAAACAATCGTTGAGGACTTCCATAGAAGTCCAGTTGCAATTTTACAGTTACAGTTACAATTCAGGAACAGCTCAGGTCAGGCCAAACACCGTTAAAATTAAAAATGGACATAATAACAAGATGGAACAGCACTTTCGACATGATCGAACGAATAATCATATTAGAAGAACATTACAGATTACAAGAAGCGGCAATCGGACTACTACATAATCCTGTAGATAATCTTTTGGAAAATGAATGGCAAGTTCTACCAGAAACTAAAAAAATTTTGAGCCCTTTTAAGCAGCTAACAGAAGAAATTTCTTCCCAAACGAATGTAACCATTTCGGTGATAATTGCTACTTTTGACAGTGTTGCGGAAGTATGTGATAATTTATATATAAAGGGTATTAAGACAGACGTCAGCAAGAGCCTTCTGTCAAAAATCATAGCTGAGTTCAAAATCGGATTTTAAAACTTTGCCACTCACCCAATGGATTTGTTGGATCCCTGATTCAAAAATCTTGCCTTTACTGACCAGTCAACGTAGGACTCTGCCATGAGTTGTTTACAAATAGAAGTTGAAGCAATAGTTGATATGCTACAAGCCAAAACACCCAATGCTGAAGAAGCGAATGCAACTACATCTGCTATCGACGCAAAAGCTTCAATTAAATCAGTATCAAATGCAAACACCATATTAGCTTCTTTAAAGCAATACATGGAGGAAAGAAACATTTCAAGGTATGAATGTCCTCTAAAATGGTGGCAAGTGCGAGCCATTCTATATCCAGAGCTGTCACGTTTAGCCGAAAAATATTTAACTGTTACGGCTACTTCAGTGCCTTCAGAGAGAATATTCTCTAAATCCGGCCTAATTTTGTCACAAAGGCGCAGCTCCTTAAAGCCAGAACGGATGGAGAAAAATCTGTTCTTAAATATGAACCAAAGGTTAATTTAATACCTTCCTAATTGTTTGAGCCCATCGATTCTTCTTTAAATTTCCTGGAAAATTCATCAGATTCTGTTGGCATTTTCTGCTCTCCGTCTTTTCTTTATTTAGTTATTGAATTCTGAACTATTTTCAAAGTTAATTGATGGTAAAAATGAGTTTTAGAATGATTACTTTTCATGTGATAGCAAGAGACTGATTGATAACGTTTTTATTGCAGTGAATTATTTTTCATTTTTAATTGTAAATAGTTTTCGTTTATCCGTTTTTGTTAAGAAAATTTAAAAAAATAAAATAAATGCTAGCTATTTGGCTTCTGTGTGGTTTTCTCTATTCAACGAAAAATTCACCAATTTTAGTTTTCTTCAGAGGTCTACGCATCAATTTTATTGTGTAACGGATACTCTTTAGATCACATAGCGAATTTGTATGGGATTAGGTTTTTCGGTGCTTATGCTACACTAATCGATGTATATTGTAGTGTGGCAAAACATTAAAATTCAGCTTTCCCGAAATGTTTGTGCAAGTTTTGGTCTGTGGCCAATAACTATTGGAGACCCTAAGCAATTAACTAGCCATGTAAGCTCTAATTTAATTAAACACTTAAAATTATTTCAACTACTTTTCGTTACGAAAGGAAATTATAGTGGTATACGAGAATATGGGGTAAATATAGATAATTTTGAAAGTAACGAAAGTAACGAGTACCGATACAATAGTAACGGGTATTCGTTGTTTCAGTAACGAGTTCATATGGGTATTGACTTTGTCGTTACTTTTACAGCTCTACCAAATATATATTTTCTTCAGCCGACTCGCAATCACTCCACTTGGAAGGCTGTGGTTTTGGCTAACGACGCTTTCAGTCCCAGATATATTGTTAATTGTTGTCTTCGACGCGTTGGCGACCTTCAATACTAAAAGGATGAGTGCACAGTCAAGTTGTGACTTGAGTTGTAGTGATTAATGTTAGAACGATGTAATCTGGAAATGGATCTTCGTTTTTGTGGTAGGAGCTATGTAGAAGGGTATAACACAAAATGCACTCGGAAGCGGATGACTTCGTTATTGATTTCATTTGAATCATGGCAAGATTATTTTGACAAAATCAAAGTGGTTGGAGGATTATTGAACAGTCTAGACAACCAATTATCAGAATTATCATAGTGTTCTCTCTGGTTCTACTCGCATTACTAGTATTTGGCATACGAATGAAATTGAGAAATTTGCTCATGCACCAAGAAAGATATCCGAGAATGACAAATTAAACAGAACAATAACTGGCATCATTGGCTAAAAGTCAAATAAGTTGAACAATTTTTTTGGAGCTTCAAATCGAAAGTCACCATTTTCGAAACGCCAAACATTTCAAGTTTACCTCCGTTGGCGACTAACAACTGCATCGGCGGTCTCCTAGAAACTTCTGTTCCCATCCAAAATCGATTGAGCCAATTAATATTTATTAGCAATAGAACTGGCATTTTCAGTAATTGGAATTTTGACTGCTGCGCGCCACTAGCCTT
The DNA here is from genome assembly GCA_954870665.1 of Stratiomys singularior. Lineage (NCBI taxonomy): Eukaryota > Metazoa > Arthropoda > Insecta > Diptera > Stratiomyidae > Stratiomys > Stratiomys singularior. Next base: position 468,708 of record OX940881.1, on the reverse strand, counting down.
CATTTCTATCGTAGAGAAAAGTTTTTCTCGCACTAGGTGAGCTCTTGCGTTGAATGTTTCCAAAGAGGGTTTCCATCAACATTAATGAATTTTTTATAGCTGTCAGCCGCCATCAAATGCAAATTTAGTGCTCCAACCATAACTCAGATTTCTATTAGTCCAATTTCAAGATGTTTTCCGTAGTTTATTGCCTCTAATGAATCATTTATTCGAGATATTAAGGCCTTTATATCAATGCAATTTGAATATGAATTCTTCGAACAAAGTTTCGAGTTTGTCCACAATAAACAAACGATTTCCATCCTTGTTTACAAAAGTGCATAAGCCACTGAAAACAACGCATAGATTATTTGAAATGCTAATATGTGTGTGCTCCTCGGTGTTGGTTCGCTGAATCTTCAGCCCAGCGTGAAGCGCCTTCCACATAATTTTTTGAGTGGCCATTCAGCCACCTAATAAAATTGTCTAGATTACTGTTGGATTTCTTGGTTGGTCTTAATTTTCACTTTTACCGCTAAACTAGACCACACACTCATTCGAGCTAAGCCACTTACATTTTAATGCTCAGCCAGCGCCAATATTGAATGGGACTAAAATTAGGCAGAACAGATTTCAAGAGCAATATCATAAAATTGAGATATTTAAAGGCGCTGAAGGCACAACGTCCTCCAGCACTAAAATTTACATACCATTATGATTCGACTGCGAGTATGATTTTGTGTTTACAGAAAAACCACTAAAATAAGAAATTTTACACGATTGGAGCCGGCGGCGAGGCGGCAAGCGGCCATCCTCGCAACCAAATAGTGGGCGGGAAGTACGTACGAGTATCTCTTGATACGCTCGAGAAAAGATTCTTTTCTCTGGCCCATTCAAATTCAAGCCATCGCTCGTATGTATTGTGGAAGTGGTCCATTAAGGTACAAGTCGGCGATAAGTTTTTGATAGACTGCACTTAACCTACTGTCGGTGGGGTCACCGACAAATCTAAGTGCTTTAATGGAGCACCTGCTTCAGTTATTGCTGATCGAAAGTTTCCGAAGCAAGCCAAGATTTATTTTCTTAAGAAAATAGATGAATATTGTTTGTCTTCGGAGTGAAATGTGTGCCACGTTTGCTGGGAAATGTCCAGAAATGAATTCAACGAGTTTTCCAGCCGCGTGGACAGTTCGACTCTACGTAGGACGGAATTAAGTGGGAAGAATTTGAAGGAACCGCACGTTGGTGTGCTAAGTGTAAATTCGGCTTCGTATTTTTTGTATTTGAACTTGGTACTGAAACGAGCGACGATTGAACGCTCCAGGCCTACTTGCATCCACACCATTACAGGAGAAATTTTCAATAAAGTTAGTATCCTTCGTTAGGCGTTTGTTTTTCAATCAGCTCTTGCGCATCTGACACAATGAATACATTGTTGGTCACATTACTATCCTAACATTGCACTTGTCCCCCTCACTTTAGAGCAAGGCGGTTTATATGTGCGTATTACGCTTGCTCTAGCCTTAACTAGGGCATATTACTTACTACTGATGGCCGCACTACTGAGCAACGAAGAACCAGCCAGAAAGTAGTTGTTCAAAGACCACACCAATAACTAAAGGATTTAAGCGCTGGTATTCATGTTGTAATATATTAAATAGCCGTTTAGTACACAGTAAGTACAGATTACGTCCACTTATTAACGTATGTTCCAATGTTTCGGGAGGAGATTTCCATGAGAACTTCTTTCTTCTTGATGAAACGAATCAAGAATGTCCTTCAATCGTAATTTCCAACTGCCAGTGTTTATAGATTATATCAATCAGGTAATATCTGCATGCCGCTGGAGCGCTCACTTACTGACCACACTTCATCCATCAAAGGCAAGAGCAGATTTTAAACTTCAGGTGCATAGGAGTGTCTGATAAAATTATTCTCCCAACAATTGTTTTGGAGCGAGGGAGAGTGGTTCCATTCCTGCCACTCCATCAGTTCCTGATGTTTCTTCTTGAGTGCAAGCCCGTACGTTTGTTTACGGATCGTGGAGAACGTCGCTTCGATTTTGTTTTAATTCAAGTGAATAAGAAAACATATATGAAATCCTTATGTAATATTTTGGATTCCGGATCAATTTTCATAACGTGAATGCAAATGGTCTCCACGATTGAATGGCTTTACTATGCATCTGTACATTTCCGAACTCTGGTTGACAAATTGAAAGCCACATAGCTGAGTATCCTGCCTCACATTTAATTATGATCAACGAGAAATCATCCCGTCGCATATTCTTTTGGCAGTAATATAAACATGCCTTCGGCCTCTCTATTCAACAAAACGTCTCCTTATTTTGATAGCCATGTTCAGCGTTCGAGTGAACAAAGGTTCCCATACCAAAGGGAATTAGGCATCCCGTACTATTCTCGAGATTGTGCTATATCAGCTTGCACTCGAACTCGCTCAGTTGGCTAACAACTAGAGTGGGGCCAGGTGAAATTTCGTTTCAGTGTTTGATTCGTTTCGTCCAACGAAGAACATGAAGGGTTGCCGTTCGTAATTAAGAATAAAACTCGCTGTAGGCCCCAGTCAGCATGAAATGTTATCCTTGAAACGTTTCCATAAATCATTCGTGCAGAAATGTTATTAATAAAGCTGTTGAGTAAACTTCAAATTGAACTTTACGTGTCATTAAATGTACATAGAAAGCCTGCATGCGCCAACCCAGTCTCCGACTTACTACCAGCACTGCTTACCTGAGGATTTTCCAGGACCTATACTTTCGGCATGAGCGGAACGATTCGATAAAACCAAACAAAGCAGACAATGGTAAACGCAAGTTGATAAAGGACGTGACCACAAAACGCCTTTAAAGAGGATGAGAAACAGGAACAACAAAAAACTCAAACGATTTCTTAAAAGGAGCTGCAAAGAAATTGAAATTCGAAATTATTATGGGACAAATGTCGCCGTCGTACTCGTCCTCGTTATTGTCGTTGTCGTCAAGATATCTTTAATCCACACATGTAACTTGAAATCCTTCCTTTGTCCTCACCTCAATCCTTGTTTACTTTTCATTTGTCATTAGGATAAAGGCATCATGCCCATTGGGAACTAGCGAATGAGATCTGGCTTTTTGTCCCGACCAAGTCTCAGGTAGACGTCAGAGGAAGACTATTCATCGTTGTCGCCGAAGTCGGTTCCACATCACCTCTAACGTCCCTATTGATTACATGCCGAGGACAATACGAGTACGGTGAAGGATAAACAGTTCTCAAATATTTTGACTGGAAATGGACAGTTTATAGCTTATGCAATTTATTTTGAGCCGAATTTGTGGGTCAGGATGAATTCGGATTATATTGAGCAGGTTCAGTGAATTCTTGCAACTATGATTAAAGTAAGAAGATTGCAAACGATGCAAGGCATGTGTGAATGGTTCAGGTCATTACAAACCCCATAGGAGGTTATTAGGCTTCGAGTGTTCGAAAAAAATGATTTGTGTGTGCAGTAAGAAGAATTGTTATGTCCAACGCATTACCTTAATTGAAAAAAGGGAACTAGAAACCAGAAAAAAATTTATGCAAACACTCAGACGTGAAGCAACCGCAATTAATGTAAGGACTAGCGATTTCTTCGAATACAACCTTAAAAGAGAATCCATTTAGCGAAACTGTCGCAGAGGTGCAAGCAAAGAAGAAATTTCGTTAAGCTTGAAATGAACAAACCCGTCGCACGTGTATCGCATATAATAGAATGTCCTTTGATTTTTTTCCTGTTCAATTCTTCATTTCCCCACTTCTAGACAATGACAACAATAATGTAAGAATAAGCACGTAACACATTTTATTGATTTCACAAGAATCATCATGTTTTTCACTTCCTGGACGAAGTCGCACTTATCCACATGTATGCAAACATTTAAACGCACATACAACATCGTCCTTGCGTTCATCCCCGATCAAAGGTTGGAGCTGGTTTCGAGGAGGGGAGTGAATGTTGGATGGGAATTCGATTCGACTAAACAATTTTAATTATTCACGATAAATGGTAGTGCACCTCAATCGTCTTCTTGTTTTCCGGTCTCACCTAGTTGTGCATTAATAAATTATTTCGATTTAAACCTCATTAAGCCGGGGAAAGACATTTTCTTGTTTGCAAGTGGAAAATGTCACTGAATATCAATTTGTACGTTTGTAAAGGTTACACTTAGGGTCTTCCAAGAGTTCCAAGAGACATGAAAACATTATAGGGGCAGAATGTTTTGGTGTTTGGTATTACATTTGAAAGAAGTAAATATACATTTCTGGCCCACGCTCGTTGACATTTTCATTCCCGACATTTTCGGGGAAATCGAGTAAACACGCTCATATCTTTGCTGAGTCATTTAATTTTGTGCCTGCGAATACTAAAGAGCTGAGACTTGCTGACTACCCATTTATAACGCTGATCATGTTAACTATTTAAATGCCAAATCTACCCATAAACGTAATGCCGAATTCAATTAACGCAAGACCATAAGAGCAACGCAGAACAAAGAAGTTAGAGCTTGGCAAAAAATGCAATGTCTAAAAAATCACGTAGCCCTTAAACAATCTCAATTAAAGTACGAGCAGCTACTGCACAGGAAATGAAAAGGTCAAAAAGCACTCTGAAAGATGGTTCTAGCGTCTCTCGAGTCCTCATACAGAAATGGTTTTAACAACGCTTCAATTCACATGATTGCATTGCTGATGTAAACATTGATTGCTAGTTCTACGGTTGATCCAATCCATCCAAGCAAAACGTGTTCCGTTCCTGGACTCAGCAACAATTGATTAGTACACATTACTATTTAGGAGTGTTGTGTCATCAGTGGTTATTTCTAGAAATCATACTTATCTGCCTCCCCCTCTCTTTCTAAAAAGCATTATCATCTATCCATTGAAATCCTGACGCAATGTTGACTCTGAACTCTGAGGACGATGACAAGGTTCTGTCTAAGAAGGGCGAGAGTCGAAGGCTTGTTGCTAGTACACTCTTGAGGAGCTCACAATTCTTCCTCTTATTGTCTGAGTGAAGCCAATTCTTCCTCTTATTGTCTAAGGTGTTGTATAACGTAAATTTCTTTCTTAGGACCATATATACACATTTCCTACCAGGTCTCTACCAGGGTTGATATAATGTAAATATGGTGACATTTACATTCTTTCCTCAGGATATGTTTTCATGCTGTTTCTAGAAACAATCTTAATGTAACATTGTGAAGCTATTGCAATAATTCCTATTCGTTCATTCCTATTCTTTCAACCGCAACTTCTAGGTATCCAGCATCTTGCTGGAACCCTGGCAACGTAGTGTCCCGAAGAGCAGTAACTACGAGTACGTATTCAGCGGCTGTTTCCAAGCCGGTATTGGTTTCTTTGATAATTTTCGCTTGTCAAATTGTTACTATAGTTGCAGACCTGATTTGGGCTACCATAAAATCGAGCAGGATGAGTTTCTAGATAATTTTCTTTCGAAAGCTGTAATCGGAATTTAACACACATGTTTCTATTTGTTGCGTTTTTTTCACCTTCTTTTACTTTTTTGCGATTTTATTTCGTTTCCTGGACGACGCAAATTCTAACATTAAACGGCCAAATGTAATTCGGTATAGTTCAATGATTCTTCGTTTCCAAACTTAGTAGAGCAAACTTACTTCGAACAGTTCACAAAAACTTCTGTCAGTTTCTTGTTGTTTAAACTACAACTTACAAACTTACTTCGAACAGTTCACAAAAACTTCTGTCAGTTTCTTGTTGTTTAAACTACAATATGAGTTGCAGAACATTTTGAATTTGATTACAAAAGTACTTTTCGGTTTAATTAACTTCGATTCCCTTTGCCCTATAATGTTGTAATTGGTGTAGTGATAGGCAAAGAAGCGACTATTAGGCAATCCGTTGAGTTTAATTCGCAATGATGGCACCCATAACATTCCATTGCCGAAGGATTGCTGGAAAAATCTCAGGTGCTGTGAAATGTGAACCAGTTTGGCGCACCTACCACTTTTGTATTCTTTATTGCATCCATTTACATATTTAAATTGTTCATTTAAATGTAATTGATAGCTACGCATTTTCCATTCCCGTTTTTCATTTTGTTTTAATTTCCCATATTGAATTTCCGACTGAAAAGCCCAGGGAATCCCTGAGCGCTCATGATACGTACACGATCGTGGAGCACCTTTCCAGTCGCATATCTGTTGGCACTTCAAATAGCTGCGGGCACATACATAGATTGCATATGCACGGAAAAATTTAAAAATTGCACAGATAGGATGAATTTATCGCCGTGTAAATGCCATAACGTGAAAAATGAAAATAATATAAAATGGTTAAAATAAAGCAGCCTGGATATGGTATCGTTTCACAGTAAAGTGAACGCTGATACGCGCTAATGCACACATGTCCATGTAATTGCAGTTGGCTGCAAATCAAATTCAGCAGCTGCACCAGACAAACTCACATTAAATAAAAATTTAATGCAAATGTTCATCAAGTAACGTATGTGCCAGGACAAAACAAAACCTTTCAACGAATAAAATAAATTGGTAGATTTTTCACAGCGCTGATGAATAGCGTCAGGCGAAATGATAGCGAATGTGCCAGTTTGGTCCGGATGTAATTTTGCAAGTTTATCTGTTCTGTTTTGGAAAATCAAAACAAAGGAGTTCCGCTGGAAGTGTTTTCCGGAATTCATGGCAAAAAGTCTAAAGCTGAACGCATGCATCCTTACTCGAGTTCAGGAGCACATTTAAGCTGCATGTAAATATGCAATGAATGCCAAAAACAAACATTCTGCGCGATGTATGCGGCCCTTGCTTCGAGCTGAGGAAAATCCAAAGAAAATAATCCATCAATCACTTTTCCACGCTGCAGTGTAAGTGCAGTAACCGTAGGCAGCAAAAAGGACGCACAGATTGAAAACATAATTTTTCTACTGTGGCAGTTATTTGAAAAGGGAATGTTTATCACAGGGGCTTCCATTCCAACTAATTACACGATCCAAATCATGGCATTTGCACAAGGACTTGCCAGCGAATAGCAACATGAATATTAGCGGGCTGCAATCCGACTCGCTGGAATAGAGACAATAGTACAAATAACTAATATGGTAATTAATTGGAGTTGATTGGTTGACCCTCGCTGAAAATGGTTTGGAATGGGCATAACATACAGAAACTCGCAGTCTCTTAGATGACAAAAATAAATTTCAATCAGACGTTGAGCGACAACAAATTTCGTACTCATACTTGCGCACATGTGAGTAGAGTATGTGCTTGGTACCGAATAAGAGTTTAAGCAGAATTCAAAGTGAACTCGATGTACTATACTACAAACTAGTGCCATCAGTAAGTTTTGAGTTTCGATTCGAATTTAAAGTGGTTAATTGAAATTAATATCTATTAGATTGACACTGCCCTTTTAAAGGGTCTTTTCTCTACCCCTAAACAAATCAAGGTAGACATGTTGCTCGACTGGAGGCAGCTGGGCGGGTTACTTTTGATCGTTTTAATGGCTATCGTAACAGAAAAGTATACCAATCATCTCAACAAATAGTAAGAATAACAAAGCAATGGTTTTTGAAACAGTTTTCGTTCCTCAGATATCAGCGAGTAAGCAAGTGGTTTTAAAGTAAGAATTTACTTGTCCGAAATACCAATTTTCAGCGGGTCCTTGCATTAGTGCAGGGTTAGTATGAATTTATTTATTTAAATCATTTTTAAATACTATAGTCCGAAAAACCTTGTATGCGTTGGCCTCCCACTCTGCTGAAACGCACTTCATTCTAATCAAACCACTATCAGCAGGTTTGATTTGCTGAGTTCATTAGAACCTTATAGGCCTTGACATGGAAATTTTTAAGCAAAAAATTCAACTTCCAGACCGCCTTATAGCTGCAATTTCCGCAGGCCGAGCGGCTTGAAGTTGCGAAGCGGTTGTTAGATAAGTAAGTCAGTAGTAATTTCCTTTAAACTATTTTGCCTACATTTCCATGGATTTGCAGTATTTGCAGCCATGGTCTCAACATAGAATAGTTTAATAATTTCCGCGGCTTAGTGCACGTGACGACAGATTACTTTCGACGGACCTTACCACACTGGAATTTGAAATATTTATCTCTGGTTTCCAGTGAGAGAGAAAACTCCTTTGGAGAGGATGACTGGAGGATTGAAATGGCTTAAAGAGCTAACTGAAGGTTATTACAGAATAATAGAGTGGCGGAGTAAGGCCAACAATCGTTTTCAGGGCGTTGAAGATGTGAAAACTTCTGAACTGAACTGCACAAAAGAACGCATTCAAATGATTTATCTAATTTATCCACATTACCTAGTGTGTGATTCTTCACTCATCGAAGCCCCTTTCAACAGTGTTTCTTTGATTTTTGTGCCATTCTGCTAGTTATGGGCTTAGTCCGCCAAAGGATCCCTTTCAAGTTTCAAAGTACCAAGTTCACAAGAATCATGTAGCCTTCACCAGTCCATTAATATTCCTTTGCCATCACTTGTGAATTGCAGACGGCGGGAAATTTCGCGGTGTTTTGCACGACCTAAAGGTTTGCAATTAGTTTCACGCCAGACATGCGTTCAGTGTCGCGTTGGACATTGCCAAAGGCAGCATGTTCCACTGATGGTGGAGTATGTTTCAGTGGATGGAGGGCACTAGCAAGTATCGCAGATTATGTCTCCGCGGGACTAAATTAAATTTCAGCGCTTTAAAAGATACACGGGCAACGTCATCGTCGGCCTATGAAAGAAGCGTGTAATAATATGACAAATTACCGCGCGACTACGTTGCGGGCACCGCACACCAGGTCCTGAATTGTACATTCTGGAGCGACGATGGCTTTTGATGATTTGCAATCTTAGCCACAGCTATACGTTCATTTGTACAGGCCATATGGGTGCGCTTTGGCTACATGCATCAAATCAATTAGCAGGGTGAGCACCAAGACCCCCCGCCCAAAGCTGAGCTCATAAAGAATTTATTTGCATTGAAAGGATGCTGAAATTCGAGATCTTAGTTGCAGCATAGGTACAAAATGCAGCCGTCTGAAGTGACTTCCATAATTAGCAACAATGATATCGAAGTACTGGTGGAAATTTCCTAGCGCGACTTCTTCAATCTTTTGGTTCCCTTTACGAATGAGGAACGCACGCGATTTACGATTCTTGGTCCTCGACAAATACTTATTTCCTGCTCATCGCCCTGCTGGCGAACTGTTCATGCTCATAAACTGTAGAACAATCCCTCATATACCTTCTTCATTCAAGATTCATTCCTTTGCGTGACTGGTCATCTTCGAGTCAAATCCAGACTGTGGACACTAAACTTCCAGAGTCGGACCTGAGAAACTTGTGTAACATTTTGTGGAGTTTTGTTAAAATTTCGTTTTTCTGTTGAAAATTATTTCTTGTTTTACCTTTTAACCTCTCCTCTGTCCTTGTCAATTCACTTTCATGCATGTCGCCTATTGTTGTCACCGCAGAAATTCTGAAAGCATGGAAATCGTGATCCGCGCAAGACTCATCGCAAAGGCGCTATATGATTTGGATATGGGTTTTGAGATGTTCTCGCATCGAAACGTGCACAAACGACTCAAGTTTCGGATTAAGGAAGGAATCGTGAACAGAACGACATAGCTTTTGAATCGGATGATTTATTCACACCACAATGTTTGGAACAAAGTCAGTGTTCCGTTGGTAGAGCACATCCGAAATATTCATGTTACCATGCATCCTTGGTCATTGCAGAGATATGCAGTCTCAGGAGTTTGTTTCTTTTTCCAAGTCTATTGCCGTATGACTCGTAATATTTCACCCGCGGGAATGTTCACCCGCAATCCAGCAAAACTTGACTTTGAAAATGAGCTTTCAAAGCTTGATCAACGTCCTGCCTTCCTCGCAGAAACACACACATTTATTTGCAACAAAGCTTGAATTCTTAGGACTATTTGACAAGGATCGCATCGCTGTTTGACGGGTTGTGCTAAATAGATACTCGCTGCATATATCACTCAGGATCATAACTGAATTTCTCAACCTGTGTGGGTGGTTGTAGGTTACATATGCATCGAACGTGTAAGGCATGTGTCACGCATTTATTTCCCTCCATAGTACAAATGCTTCGACTCCGACGCAGTCTTCATCTGCCAAAAGCAAAACACACAAAAATACGTGAGGCTTCCCAAGCATTGTCTATCATTGATCATTTCGGGGCTGTCAAGAAAAACCTCGTTTGTTGAATGTTTTGGTAAAACAGACAGCGAACATATGTCTTTGGGCTTTTTATCTTAAATATGATGCGTATTTTTCGAATACTCGTGAAGCCAATTTTATTCGTCTTCTACCGCATTTTACGAGGCCACATTTCACCCGCCTTAACGATGCTCTTAATTCGGGCGAGTCTGAGTCAAGTGGTCGCTGTTGGACAGTGTTGGCTCCTTGTTGTTCAAGGAGAGCACATAGCACTGGGTTGTTAATGGCTTTCTGTGACGAGGAACGAACAAGAAAATAAAAAATTTAAATGTCCACGGCAAATAAGTCCAATAAATCTTCCGGAATGATCTGGTGGATCGGGTGGAAGCCACTTAGCGATTAAGTTTTTGATACTGAAATATCTGGTGAATTTTAATGGAAATTTATTGATCCTCGCCGTTATGGCGAAAGTTAAATATGATATTGAAAATTTACGATCCGAGTTTTTCATATTTTAGTTATTTTTCACTTCGTTGAGTAACAGTTCAGAGAAAATGCTGCTTTGATATGCTACATGGTCTTCTGCCCGTAGTAGTTACTCACCGCCTAGACTGACTCCAATCAAGCACGTCGTTTTGATTTCAAGCTAAACGTCAAGTATTCATAGAAATATTGTTTGCGTTAAAAGCCGCGTTGAATCATTCTGAATCATTCTAACACACATCATACCAAAGTAGAGGCCCACTGACTACATTAAGGATAACGGCGGAAACTACTTATCTAGATGAAACCAAAGTTTTTCAGCCGAATTGAAGTTACCATTATATTTCCCAACCCTTGTTGTGGTCAAAATGACTTTGATTACACAGAACGAAAAAGATAAAGGAAGAAGAACACACCAAACAACTCAGTAGCTCTGAAAACTCCCCGTGCGTTCGTTATTGTAGCCACCAAGAAAGTTTTGTGGAGCAATGAAATAAACTGCACGAATGACCGGAGCACAAAAAGAATTTTCTTAATTTGATAAATTCGATGTGTGTCTCTTATCTCGCTGTCCCCACTCCGTCCATACAGCAGCTCTGCTAATGTATCACTGTCAGAGAATGCAAACAAACGTATCTGCAGTGGGAATCTACACCAAACCTACTTTTCGGATGGGGGTCATTGTAGTCCTCATAGTTCAAATATCATTGGCATGAAACCACTTAAGATGGACAAACATTCGTGCAGGAAGTACCGTCATGCTAAAAGTTGCCAAACGGTTTGTGTCCACAGCGTAAGGCTCCCAAACTTCTCCCATGGAGCAGTCCACCGAATGGAAGGATGTTAAGCTGGTAAAAGCAAAAATGTAATACTTTTACGAAAATTATGGCCTTCTTTGAGTTCGGGCTGGTATGGTCAAAAAAATGAAGATATAACACTTGACAGTAAGAAGGAGGAGTTGAGTATCCTTCTCAATTGTTTTCATAGTTCATAGTCATTCGATGTTTCTATCGGCCGGTCGAAATATTTTAATCATTCGTCCTTTTAGCGGACCTGTCTGTCATAGTGATGTATTGAGCTCGAGGACTATAGAGAAGAACTACTGTTTTGCGTGTTGCTATAAAGTTAGAAAGGCGTAAGCTATTGTACGGGCGACGCAATTAATTTTCACCGGACGATTAAAATGGCTGCGGTGTAACGCGCAACGGAAAACGGAATGCGAAAACCCCAGGAGAGTATTTCTGACTGCCAATGCAGTTGTTGGCTGTTTGTTTGTTTAAGGACATTTAGTGTGTATGCTCAATTTAACATTTAATTATTGCTTTTTTTTATGATTATAAGTTAGCTTCAATTAAAAAACGCTGGTTACCACGAACGAGCCATTAATCCTATTAAGGGAGAAATGTGTATTCCTTGCTGACTTAATGGCCCAGGATTTAGTGCTTCTCGTGGAAATGTTCGAAGCCACTTAATGGTCGTGGTTGCCTTCAAACAATGGAATACCTTCTCACGAATAGGTATAATCAATTATTGTTTCGTTCGGTAGCTTCATTGTGTCTTTAATGGTCACACTTTTGGGTCGTTTGCCGTGAAGAAATTCAAGAATTCATCAAACTTTACGGATTCGGCGTAACTAACAGAGGAAAAAAACATTAATCCATTTAAGGCTCATAATATTGTCGAAATTAGGACTTTATTTGCTTTACAAGGAGGAGTTAAACGCCCGCACATGAAGGTTGCTAAGAATTTTATTTTAGCTTGCTAGTTTGTTTGTAGATTGTCAGCAAGTAATGCGGGCAACTGTGACGGTAGTTTACTACTATGAATTCGATCCCATTAAGGTTCTGTCTCCGTATACGCAGCCACAAAATGGCGCTTCTGACGTGTACATATATCTCATATGCCATTATTCAATCGCGTGCGAAAAATAACATGAAAATACTAAAGTTTTTACAAAATTTCACCATAATTGACAGTTACTCTTACTGAAAGGACGATTTAAGGTTTGAGATAACATACGCAGGTCTACTTATCGGGTGGTTATTCCTTTCAAACTGAAATTGGGCACTCAAACGCTTGATCTTGGTATTGACTTCTTCTTGCCCTTTTCTGTTTCTGCATCTTCCGGAGGATAAAATACGCTTTCGTGCCATTCATTGCGACGAATTGATTTAATTTTAAGGAAATTTGTTTTTCACAGACCTGGAGAAAACTTGATATGATCATAAAATAATTTTTGCTTGCCTATAAGACAGTAGTAAATACAAGCCTAAGTATTTGGCAGCCCTACTTGGTGTGGTCCTTATTGTTAGAGCTGTCAATTTGGATGTTTAGTGTGCGTCGATTTCTTCTTCCACCAAAAAAAAAAACGTTCGTCTTGCAATCAGTAGATTCACAAAAAAATCTGCGGTCGATAGTGGGCCCAGCAGCGCCTGCCATCATAAATCAAAGGCAGGAGCTGTGATCAAAAACGTCAGTGAAGGAGCTCGCTGAAATCCTATCGAAAACAAGCAAAACCGTATCCAGAGAGATGAAAGCTTCATCTAAGACCGTGTTCTGCACCATCTAGCCAATGCTAAGGACCATCATGTAGAAATTGTGGACACAACGGCTAGTTATGGATGGAACGTCATTTTTAAATATGCATTGGGTATAGCAGCAGAATCGGCACTTGCACCCATAACACGAGCCACGCAGCGCTGGTTATAGGGCTATTTACTTGATTTGAACTTTACATTCAGAGACTGGATCTCCGGACGTGAAAGCATCACTTTATTGGCTAACTCGAAATCAGAAATTTCAAGGAAGAAAGCCAACTTGAATCCTTGAACCAGTCGTTGAAGCATAATTGATTGTGAAAAGCGGGAAACAGTGCAAGCGGCGACGAACATGTTGCCGGATCGATTGCACAAGGGTGTCCAAGCTAAAATGGGGCTCTTCGAATGCTTTTTAGTGTTCCACATTTAAATATGTCACTAAGAATATATACGAAGTATTTTCGTGGATACGCAAGTGATTACTAACCTATGTGTGTGGTGGTATAGACTCTATAATAACATATAGAATATTTGTGCATACATTTCTAGGCTTGTTGCACCTGCAATGTCATTCATGACCGCAATCAATCTGTCAATTATGGAACCCGTATTTCACTTTCAATTCTGTCGAGTCGAGAAAGAATTTACCGGCAAAATGAAACGAAACAACATATAAAAAAACATATGTTTGCATTTAATTTTCATTTTTGCATATCAGACTTATTGATGCTCATTTCGCATTCAACGTTTATTGGCACTTCGATTTACTGCATGACTTACTCGAAACTCACAGGATTCCACGTCCTGTATGTATTTAGCCCGAATTAATGCAAAACAAATAAAAATCATTAAGGTATGTCGGGCGTGGGAAAACTCTCATAACAGAGACAATTTCGCGATTTTTTGTTTTTGTTTCCTGCTCGTATGTAACATTGTTTTTCTTTTATTTCGTGCATGCTGCAGTTTTGTTGTTGCCTTAATTAAAATTCCCTCTCGTCATTGACATAATTTATTTTACGCAATTTATGCAGTAAATGTTTTTAAGTAACAATTCAAGCGGATAACGTGAAATTAATAGGGAAATGTTTCGTTGACAGCTCGATGAATATGGGATTTTCATTTTTTCATTTTTTATCGGTGGCCAGACTTCACTTTGGTAGATTTATGTCATGTTAAATGTATCAGAGACAGTTGGTAGACTCTTGGTTTCAGAATGTAGTGCTTGAAAGAACCACTTCGCAAAAATATATGACAATTAAAATTTGTATATTGTGCAGCTAAGACCTTGCGATTGTCTGACGCAGAAAATCCTAATCTTGTAGAGAAACATTACGACATAGTATACAAGTTCGCCAATTGTTTTCTTTGGTTTTCTCACTAAAAAAGTATTTGGTGAAACACCTTGTCAAAGTATTAGCCTGCACCAACAACAATTTTCTCCCATCTTTCGGGCAACGAGTCAATGAGAGAAGTCAAGCCAGAGAAGTGAAACGTCTTTTCACGCTATCTGAGAATTTTCGATAAGAATAAAAGAGCTGCTCCGCCAGATAATGTGGAATTGATAGGAGTAAGTAGTAAACGAGCAAAGAACCTTATATTCAAGTGTTTCCACGTTGCATTCCACTGCTGATGAGAAAAGAAGCTCAAAACAAGCATATATGCCTTTTCGGATGATATTGATGACTCGTCGAGCCTACCAACCGATCTTGTAGCCTTGGGCCTCTCATACTGTTTCTATTTTTCGCAACCAGTGTTGTAGTCGTCGGCCTGCTCGTGCAACCCTTTACACGTTTGCTTCAAAAAAATATCTGACAATCTTCAGGTCTTTCGCGCTAGAAGCGAAAACAGCTGCTCAGTGATGACCAGAGTTTTTGCAGGCCTACTATTACACGCTTGTGATTAAACCATTCTGACATCGATTATTTAATATAACCGCGGATAACACAATGATCCCACTGTATTTACTACATCTTACGGATATTTAGGATGCGTAGAGGACGTTTGTGGACTGAGAACTATCAATCTTCATATAACGAATTACATGCATCTGCAGCCTATCTCAGGCGCGCCACATTGACATTGGATTTAAATGCAATGCTTGTGAGCTCGCGATATCTTAATGAGTCACCTTAATGGTCGTTATGTCATACTGGAAGTACAGGAAGCGCATATTTGATCAGCTCCGAGGACATTGAACGTCTTGGAGGCTCTTTGCGCAACTCATGCAATTGCAATTGCATCGCTCTGCCTTGTACTGCTGGTCGTGCGTGGCATGGTCAATGGCATGAATGCATCGCAAATGAGCTTAAATGTATCTTGTAACGCATCCGTAGATGCGGCCCGATCTAATGAAAACGTCTGCGCGTCCGTGAAACCGGTCCAAGGCGTTAATGATAGTCGAAGTATCCATTGGCGATTGAGTCGATCGTTTATTTTCACTTGTTATTTCTCCATTCTCGTTTTCGCTCGAGCAAAGATTTTCCACAATCATTTCGGATAATACTATCTTATTACCTTTATCACCATTGCGCGGTGCAACGAGGCAAAGAGTTGCAGGCGCAACTACGTATACGTTCACGGTAATTACGTTCGCTTTGTTACACCGCAGGATATTACAATAAAATGATGGTCAGTCATAAGATTATTGCTATTCTGCCGATGATGCGTTGTTGGCAAGTAAACGAGAAGCAGTTAAAGGGATATAGACGTAAAGGAGATACATTCGTCTTGGCGAGCTGCAAGCGCTCGAGTATCTGCTAACGATACGAGACAAGATTGAAACGCAGATTATGCCTGGCGCTGACATTACACTTGTGACAGCAACAAGAAACGAAAATCTGAAGTTACATATTTGTTAAAAAAACACCTACTGCGGCGAAGATTGCATCCATGCTCGGGAAACCTGCCCGAGTGATATTACCTTCAGCATTACTTCAAGACATGTAAATGCAATAACTCAAAGTGATCCTGAGTTAAAACGTACGTGCATTTTCAACGTGGATGCTTTATTAATCCTCACGATTAACCGATTTAATTGATCGGGGCATTTACCCAATTTTTGCGTAATTTTATCTGCGAATAATCATGAGGTGCCCAAGAGTTTTACACTGAACAAGTAACAAACATCTTTTGCTCTTCGATCCGCGAATCTTTTCGCGAAATATTTCATCACAACTTCAGTATACGACACGTTCTTGATCGAATCAAATAAAGCCTGATGATCATGATGTAATTCAAAAAATAGAACTCAGAAAGTAGTTGAGCCCGCACATCCTTCTAGCCCTTGCTTCTCTTATCGCATCTAGTGAGGATGAGAACCGTATTCGGACAGGAGGTGATGGTTTATGCATTCTCCTGCCGTCGTGCGCCTTTCTGTACACATCCAAGCACCAAAACTTTTTGCAAATTTATTAACTTAAATGTATCGAAAAATAAAAGACGACGTTCCGAAATCAACAGGACGATGTAACCTCCTTTGAACTAGCCTCCTTGAATCGAAACCCAACTTCTAAATAAAATAGCATCGGAAATTATATCAGATCTTGCAAGACAACGCATACTGTACTAATCGTAGAAAGGATAATAGATGATACTCAGAAACAACCGGAAAATTTTCATTTGAATCGCCAGAATCAACGAGCTAAGCCTCTCGACGCTGAGAAAATCTATGACAATCTTTAGTAAGGCTCAATTAGTGATTCAACAAACCATTAAATCTCTACACCATAACAAAGTGCGCTAATGGATCGTTCATTATAAGCTTGCCGACTTTCTTTCCAAACAAATTTCCCAATGAATTTTTAATAACACAAAAACTGACCTAATTTTCTCTCCTCCCCAAAGTGAAATTGAAATTATCATTTCCTGAAATAGGCGAACATTGCGACTTTTGTTTTCATCTTTCATCTGAGCGGAAAGGAGACACGAAACAAACAATATTTTCATCATTTTAAGGGAATCTAATCGAGTTAACAGAATGAATTCCATTTCGAGATGACAAGTACAATAAATATTTACTTAGGGCTATAAAAACAAGGGATGTGACATATAAGAAGTCAAAAATAGGCACTCGACGAAAAGAAATGACTATTTGATGTCTAAGATCCGTCCTGTACGGTTTATGGGACATTTGATGATGCGTATCATCGAGCGCCACCACATTGCCGTCCGCGTGGCGAGGAAAACTCTAACCAGGAAAAAGATTTGGGGAAAATCAAGACATTTTTGTGGACCATCAACATAAAAGACTAGCTGACTGTGTGTTTGCTCTTTAAATACGAGCAATAAATGAACGCGAAACGAGGCCTGACAGGGGTCTAATGCACTCCAGGCTTCGTAAATATTGACCAGATAATAACAACGATGTGACAGACAGCGAAACATATACGGAATTAAGAATTAGGGAAGAAACTTTAGTTATTCTTGGAAAACTCAAAGAGCCATCGCAAGCCTGCAGCTGAAGTTGGAGGTGTGCTTTTCTTTTGAAAAGTCGACAGCATTGCACCAACGGTTGAGGAAATGGAGGAAATGTAATTAATGATACGTTTCACTTTCCCTACTGATTCCATTATACTATGGACAAACAGACAAGTTTCCGTCTAAATGACATTTTGTTTGGTCGAAACTTTTATGATTGATGATCGCTTAAGGAACGTTTTGAAGGGTTGCTTAAGATGTTGGAAAATCTTTGCCAATGAGGCTTTCGTTAAGCGACAACATTTGATTAAACGTCGTTAAGTTTACTTGTTGTATCCCAGAATCAGGTGAAAACAAGAAAAGTTGTTTTACTCACAGGCGCATTGTTCCTAGATAGCTTTAAAATGTATTCAATTTAGAATTTGGCAATAGGAACACCATATTGATGAGAGAAAAGATTTCCCTACTGAAATGGACTTGCAGCTGATGCAAGCGTCAACCTTCATATCTGTAAAATTCATGGTATATTTATTCATTATACGAGAGTCGACAGCAGCTACATAGTAACTTCTCGAGGTCCTTAAAGGTAGTTAGAGAGATCAGTGTCCATAACTAATACCCACAACTAATCCTATTAGAATATTAGAATAAAATAAACTGCCTTGTTAAATTAGGACGGAACATGGGAGAACATAATGTGAAGTGCTAAGTGGTATCAATTGTTGTACCGCCGAACCGCAGGGTTCTTATTTTGCGAATAAGGAAAGCAATCAAATATTTAAAAAAGAATTCTGACTGCTCGCACACTCATCGTTTGCTTTTTCTTTCTTTTCAGGAAAGGACTGTGGCGAATAAAGCCAGAATTAGAGGAAAACCTCCGAGTAGAACGTAAGTATTAATGTCGGAAACAAGAATTTACGAACGCATTGCGTACTAGTTAGCGAGTCCTCTTTAGAAAATATCAACATTGTCTCAATCACTTATGTTATGTTACCAACTTACATCTTTGATGACTCTCGAAACGAAAATAATTTCTAGAAAAATCACCCAATTGCGCGCTAATGGTTATTTCTGCAATTCTGTTTTATGATCCGCAGTATGAACCATTTCATATTAATAAAATTAATTAAGTACAGAACAGAAATGAATTAATTCACTCGTTAAAAGACACATCCTTGCCGACACCATGAAATGCAATAAAGACACTTTTAGTGCAAAACGCGGCATTTTAACAGCGATACATGAAGTTGATGCCCATTTGAAAATATACTTAGGAATACTTGTGGAATAATTCCAAGAAGAGTAATAAAAATTCACCTACGTCGCGACATTCCCGGGATGAGATTTTACAATATTTTACTCGAACGCGCCGACTGAGGGACTTTACGACTTGTTTTCAGCTGTCATCTCAATCTTTCCCAAAATTGGCCTCGCATGTTCCATTAGGTGTGAGATGTATGAGTTTGTTCGGTGTGCACTCCACGCCATAAGGCTGCTAATCTTTTGTTAATAAGACGTGGAAAATGGCCGTAAACAGCTTCCTTCCAACTGGGAAAGCAGCTTTTCCCCGATAAGGTTTAAAAGGGCTTGACATGGAGCAAAGTGGCAGACGCACGTTCCACTTTGATTGGAGGGATCTTTGCTGAATCTCTGAAACTATCATTTGTTGGTATCAAGTCCTTTGCAGGTCGCTGGTCAAGACCGAAGTTACCGTAGAATGGTAATCAAACCCTTTTCTGAATGTATCGGAGCCCTAGGAAAACACTAAATCTATCAAAAAAGAAATATCGCTCACACTTATGAATTATTCCTTCCTCCTTCGTCGACAAGAATAAGCAAAGTGGATTGTTGAGTTGCTTCTAAAGTGTTGCCCGATATACACAAGTACTTTTAAAACGATTGGAGTTTTTTTTCTCTTCCCATTCCAATGTGCAAGTACTAGATGCGACCATTAAAATGCTATAAAACAAGCTAATATGAGGCCATTAAGTAAGAGAGATGTTCACACAAGCACTTCCAATACGAAATTCGTATAAAAAGTGAGGAGTACGCAAAAAGGAGTACCGCGCATCGAGTACTGGTACCAACAGCAATAACAACAACGTGCCGAGGAGGTTGAGGAAGTGGCTTGCACGTTCCCGTGGGCGAATATTACACATTTTGTGTTGGAAAATTGCTGCCATAAAGTTGCTCCAACAAAATATGACCATCAGCATTGTGCACTTTATATTCACTCGCCCGTAGCTGTTTTGACAATTCAGCCCAAGTGACCACCATGCTGTCCAGAGCATGCCAGACTGGCTGCAAGAAGAATGGCTGCAAAATAATTAGAATGCATTTTCGCACTTTTGACACCGCCAACATAGAAGTTTGTGCGTTGTTCACACAAACGACATACAATTACTTAACTGCCTTGAGGACCTGGCAAAGATGTGAAGATTTGTTAACGCATTTACCACGAATACCTCACAATTAATATGCTCATATATTCGTTTGATTTCGAGACTATGAGGATTTACGTGTTTCATGCATGTTAATCTTCTACTAAATTCATTTTATGCAATTTATACGTTAAGGCGTTTTGTTGGGCAATTGGGCAAACACACTGGCAGCTTATTGAGATATTTTGTACCCTGCCATTCGTTTCCTTGAAAATTTTTCGTTTCTATGCTGAAAATCCCATGATGCATTTAAACGAGCTCACAATGACATTTAAACAATCTCGATTGTTGGCATGTTTTGGAATTGATTTCAAATGCAAGAAGAAGGGAACTATGTAGGAAGGATTTCAGCACTAGCACCTCAGGCAAAGTTTCCTTTCGATTTTTGCGTAAGCCTCAATGAATGCCAGCAGCAACCAACCGGCCAAAACTTTTATAAAATATCATTAATTTGTTATTGATAACCATCATTGTTTTCTTTCTAACTTTTGATTCCTGTGGACCCAGACTCATTGCAAATCTATCCTTTTGAAGGAAGCTGGATTGATGCACTTCCAGCATATCGTAGAAAACCCGCTTTGTACTATGCAAAGCATTGGAAAGTTACTGGCAAGTCACGAAAATTTCACATTTCGTTAGCGGAGTCAGAAAACACCAGAAAACCATATACTATTCTAATTGTCTTAGGCGAGCAAAGAGTGGTCTGACAAAACGTAGCAGCGATAAGTAAAGCACTTCCCAGCACAGGCGTTGGAGCTCCACCGCAATGGTAACACTTGTCAAAACGTCGACATTAAACTATGACCACTGTGCTCACACTGTTTGACAAGTTATTAAGGATTGGTTGAAGGTTCAGCAATGCGCTAAGATTATGAGCAATTCTCAGCGACATAAGCATCGAATCCGCATAACGTTTCGTGAATTAATAAACCGAACAGAACGCTCTGCTTATTCCCGCACCAAAAAAGATAATCAAGCTCTTCGTGGGCTAAACTGGTAAATTTTGACAAAAGCAATGTTTACTCTCAACAAAACGGTGTCACTTGTCTCACATTTTGCCGGAGAAACATATTTTCGTATTAAAAATTCCCAGGTCGAATTATTTCAAGAAATGGGAATGTCCAATAGCTGCCAAGATCGAAGGATCTTGGCGAATTAGGAGTAGTGGAGAAAGAGAAAGAAGCAGTGGAGATATGCATATTAAGGCTGCAAAGAGTCCACTGAGCACGACGAGGACATTCAAACGAAATTGTTTTTACGGTCCTTCAGGATCAAATGATCTATGGAAAAACTATGTTTGCATTTTTTGCCTCAATAATATTCGAGCCAAAGAATACCCGTAGCCAACCTATATTGACATCTTTTATCATTCACTATTTCTGCCGCCACTAAAATGTCTTGTCTATGACCCATCCGCGGACCCTTCGCATGGTCTACGTTGTCGACAATTCATCAAAAGTTTGAGTGTGTAAACTTAAAAGAGCATCCAACACCCACTGAACCTCGTCACATCGCGGAGGACACAGTCACCGCCGTTGTTGGGCTCTTGAACGTCGTCACCACAAAATGCAAACAAATGAGATAATTAGTCGTATATCAAAGCAAATCTGCGCCAAATCATTTGAAGAAATTGCTCATCAGTTTGTTGTGTTCCCTTTGGACCAATTGAAAAAGTTGCGTGCATGCATAGTTTGCTGGCTACGAGGATCATCCTTGGTTGTCGATATACGAGAAGTTAGCACGGCTGCTAAGAAGTCCCCAGCACAAACAACGTGCTCATTCAGTGTCTGGTACTTTGCGATGTTCTTGCAGCTATCAATTCTGATGTCTTACAGATGTTCTTCTTTGATGTCAACATGTATGAATTATTATTAGTATTTTGTTAAATGAACCAAAAGCAAGATTTCGTTCAGCTGGGTACTAGCCGCGCTGACCCGCCAACAATCTTCAAGCAAATCCCCTTGTTGGAGGCCGTAGGCTGTGGCTGAAATCCGAATATGAAGAATGTGCATGAGAATGATGACATTCTTATGGTGGATATGGTTTATGGGCTGCCAATTGGAATAAACCCATCAATCCTTTCGAGCAACTTCATAAAACTGAACTGGTATTTGTGTCCTGCAGATGATTAAAGTGTTGGTAAGCTACAAATACTTTAGTTTCGGTTGCTTGTCGGGCAATAATTTACAGAGACGTTTCTGAAATTCAAACGCGGACACAACAAGTCAGATGACAAGCCAATAACATTCGAACAAGACTTCCATGGCAGAACGCGAAGGAAACTGTGGGGGGTGATGACCGAATTTCTCTAAAGTTGAAGTCAAAATTTGATTTCTGATTGGATTCGCCCCAAACGGTTAGTAGGCAATCTGAGCAATCTCCGGTTCTGGAAAAATTTGGTTTAATGGCTTCATTAGCTAACCGCCAATAAAATTATCGTAATTTGCATAAATTATATATTTAGCTCCAGCTGGTAGCACTGCTTATTCGTTGCCGGATTAAGATTTGGATTAGTTTAGCGGACTGCCATGACTAGTGGCAGACATGCAGAGGGCATACTTATGATGCTTTGATCCCAATCAGCATAGGGAAACCAAAGTCTGAGAGTGATAGTCGGTGAAATTGTTGCAGCATAAATAGATGAGGTATTTCCGTTTGCTTGAAAATGAAGGCAAGAATAAACGAAACAGCGCGTTAACAAATGGCAGCGGCTTAAAGTGCGCTCAAGTTTCAACCGACCGAAAGAAGGAATGAATTAATCCGCCATATCAACGCCAGCTAAAAGACGTGGAGGAAAACATTCGCCTTGCCAGGAGGACGCACCCACGGATTGTGGACGACGTTTCGTAGTGACTTTAATAAGACATCTTAATTTCTTGTAGTGCTGAGTGCTGAAAAAATCACTCGGAATAACGACGTGCAATGCAATGCTAGTGACGGATTCTCCGTCTGCCCGTGGAACACTGAGGCCGTTTAGGGTAGGGGAGTTTTTGTCGAAAAGCGGATGATTGATGAGCCCATGTACTGGTGCGCATCTCCTCGTTAACTCAAAAATCATCATTACACCACACACTTTTCGAAACGCTCGAACCCAGCAAGCAGTCACCGTTTCGACGAATGAAATACAGAATCCTTAAAATTTCTAGAGAATTAAGCTAGGCAGCAGATTCAGTTTTTCAATTTTGCAAGTGCCACCGACCAAATGGTTGCAGATGAAGAATTTCTCGAAAGAAGATATTCTTGGTCTCGCCTCAAGCCTCGACTCATCTGTAGCATTGTGAACATTTGCTCCACAAAAAATGTCATTAACGCTGGTGAAAAGTGTTTTGCTGCCACAAAGCGCAGGCAGGCAATACGCGTCCTTAGCCAATCATAATGAGAATTATTATTCGTTCGTCGAGGATGGATATGAGCTGAATACGAAGCATTCATTGGCACTGCATAAAATCATCCTTTTATCGTCCATGAATAAGGACTTATCATCGCCTTATGATCAAAACTTCTTTAAATTCTTAATGTGCTTCATTGTGTGTGCGAATAAAGAGTACTCTATCTCATCCGCATGGTTTTTGATCTCGGGATTCCGCCTATACATCATGTTACAACTATGGCTACATTGTGCTCGCTCGACTCAAAAAAACGGAATCTCCGACCCGAGGAGAAAGAACACAGGCGAGCGGCCTCAGTGGCCTGAGTCTTCACTTTGTGTCACTGATTATCTCCCGTTCGTAATCTATGGTTTTCTGCAAATTTTCCACCACACAAAAGCTTCCAGCCCAAATGTCCTTGATGCTTGAAGTTGATATGAAGTGCTCTATTTTACTGTTTTCAATGAGTTTTCCAGGACACTTAACGATATTTCTCATCAGTTGAGCCTGCAATCGTCTGTGTAGAGGCGAGTGGTGTAGCCTTGGAGTCGTGTCTCCATTGGCCGGACAG
Organism: Stratiomys singularior; assembly: GCA_954870665.1. Taxonomy (NCBI): domain Eukaryota; kingdom Metazoa; phylum Arthropoda; class Insecta; order Diptera; family Stratiomyidae; genus Stratiomys; species Stratiomys singularior. The sequence continues at coordinate 444,697 of OX940881.1, read as the reverse complement.
GGAGCGCCAACCGCGCTGAGCTCGGTGCAAACGATTTCCTCTTGTGTTCAGCCGGAGCTACGAGCCAGGACGAACACAGGAACGTTTACGTATGGATGAAGACTCTTGTTCAACTCTCAGTTTTCAAGATGGCTTATCGTATCGTCTTAACTTTAAGCTGGTATTTTAAGAACATGTTTCCCGTGTGCCGACTACAAGCACGGAGTTGAGAGGCTCTGTTAGATGAAGGTGTCTGATAATGGATACTCTCGTTCTCATATTTCAAAATAATACGAGGCCGAATGGAAAAATTAAGCATAAATTGTATCTTCACCAGGCTGTGCATGTATACAAAGTCGCATTGATGTTGTGAGTCTATGAAGGATTATGACACATGGAGTGACACATTTCTAGGAATCCTCTCCCACTATGGGGTCTATTGAATGGTGTTCGTGTCAGTTGTGACACTTGTCAAAATTAATTGATCGGTCTGTGATGATTATGCACCTTAATAATCCTGTGAAGAAACTCGATTTCACTTATACGAAATGGGAAATAAAATTGGGGAATACAACTTACCACACGACCGCAGCTTGCTAATGTATAACGCTGCATGCTTGCATGATTCGTATGAAAAAGAACGACAGTATGAAACGTGTGTGCGCGTACTGAGTTCATAGTAAAGATAAGTTAGTTACATTTGTATTTTCAATTCAGGCCACCATACACATGTTTTTAATGCATTGCATAATTATTTGGGTTTTTGTTAAAATTCTGACAATAAAGTCTGTCAGAAACACACTTTGACAGTTTTGCTCTAAGCTCACAAGGCGAAGTAGTCAAAATATATAAAAGTTTCGCATTAAAAATTAAGTACATTTACACTAGTACAACGGAAAATCTGCTTATTCATTAGTTGAGATTTGTCTACCATGATTTCATTCCTTTTACATATCCACAATAATTTTAACTGGAAAATTCTTTGCCGGACTTTAGTTTCCATTTCCCAAAATCCATCTTGCGTCCGTTTTATTTGTTACCAAAGGAGCTGGTAATGTTTGAGATACCTCGACTTGGAGGGCCTGGAAAGAGATAACAGGGAAATTAATCGGTCCGTCGCTTCACTTGTTGTTATTCGAGGCGGCCTGGGATATTTGAAATGTTTTAGGATTAAATGCATTTCATAGAAGAAAGGATAGTAGTTTAGGATACATCACTTTAGTAGAAGCAAAGAAAAAAATATTTGTCATAATCCGATTTTAATAGCTCTGCGTATTCATTTTGGTGGGTATTTGACTTTGCATAGATAAGGATAGTAACATAGTTTTGTGGACCCAGGAGATTAGTGACAAATAGCCATTATAAGTGACATCTTAAGAATGGCGGTAAGAATGATTGAAACACGAAGACTTAAAATGTTATGATAGAAACTATTTAATACAACCTAGTCTGAGGAGCAGGTGTTATTCAGACTTTCTGGTGGAAGAAAGTCCAATCGCTCATTTTTAAGCCTTCTGTCTTCCATTGGGTTTACCTGGACATTATTTTCGATTGAAGTAAACACCTTGGAAACCATTTATCTTCAGTCAGAGTCTCCAGCAACTCCTTATTCAAATTGTACAAATCTGACAGCTTTAGATGAGTAGCTCTGCAGCCCCAGATTAAGCTATCACTTGTGAGCCCATTATGCCCAAGCCAGGAATACTGGCGCAATTTCCTATCGGGTTGCAAATCATGGCTGAGGGAGGATCCTGTCCTGACTGCACATGGTCTTTCAATGAACATTACTCAATCGATTCCGATTAGATCAGTCAATGCCAACTTGTAATGTCTGCCAAAGAAATTATTTAAGCAAGAATGAGACCTGTTCGTTTGATTACGCATTCCGCGGTAACAGGTATGAATCCGGTTCAGTATGCGTCCACCACATCGCTCTAACCAACATTTAACCGCCGTTCCATCAGCAAATTAAAGTCAATTCGCTTCAGCAGAAATGATGGTTGATCGAAAATCTGCTACGCGTACAATTTAGATCCAGATCAGATACTTGAACTTCGCGGATCAGTTGATACAGAAAGCGATTGGAGCCTGGCTTATATTGCGTAACATGTAGGAAAGGTAACAAGGCTGAGAGCAAAGTAATGTGCGTTTTAATAGTGCATTATGCAGAGCAACCAATCATGGATGCTCGACGTGAATTCTACGCTTGAATAGTTTAAGTTATTTGAGTGAAGGATGCGTCTATGTTAAATTATTCAGTATCTTTAGATGGAAATTCCATTTGATCTGCTGACGACAAGGCCATGTTGGTGTAAGCCTAACACTATACTTTGGAAAGTGTCTGACAGACCCAGTGTAATTTCTCAAAACACGTCTGCGTAAATTGACCGGAATGATCTTACCCTAACTTTGCTCTAGGTTTTCAGCCAAATAAATGTATCTTTGGATATGCGACAAACTTGAGTCGAAGTAGCAGCAGACTGCAGGTGATTTTATCAAAAGATCGAACCAATTTACATACCGCAATACTTGTGCTCTGCTGTACGGCCACATAAAATGCATTTTATTGACTATTAAATTCCATAGGGGTGCTGTTTTCTTCGGCAGCGCGGGATTTATTAAGGAGTTCTGTGAATGTCTTCATTTTATTTTACAGCGAGCCATTAAGGCAACTTGGAGTGCGTACAAATTGGTATCCATAACACATTAAACAACAGGTCCTTGTCTCAAGTAATTTAAGAGTAAATTTTACCTCTTATGGGTCGTGAAACTCGATTGTAATACCAATTCCAACCAATAATCGTTATATTCTCAGTACCTAATAGCAATAATTTCAAAAAAATTCGATATGTTTGCATATTGACGGTGCTATGTTTGTCGGTTAAGGCCAGAAATCCCTTAAGAAGCGTGAAAACTAAGTATTTTTCGAGAATTTTTTTAGAGTGGACAAAATAATCTAATCATTTTCAAATTTTGACATAATTTTACTATGGCATTCAAATTTGTGACAAAATTTTTTTATTTGAGATTACCAAAAAAATGGCTGTGTTTTTAAGGGTTTTGGACGGCTGTTTTCCGTGACATCGAACTCATCACTCTTTTTCTGTTGATGTGAAAAAGATTTGACAAGTGTCACTCGTTAACTGCCATAGTTAGGGGAAGGATATACCTAAAAAATAAGAAAAAATTTGGGAGCGTTTGTATTCCAAAGTTCGAATTTTCGACCATTTTTTCGACATATTTAACCCCAAAAAATTGTTTACACGCTACCTTTCAAACTGTAGGTATACCCTTCCGATAATATTACTGAGAATAATCTCCCAAAATTTCATCGAAATCGGTCGATGATTTTTGAGCCAGAACACGAGCAATTTTTGAAAACGAAGTTTCCCGTTTCAAGTTTCAACATGTGAAAAATTTTAATTGTAGTGATAAGGTCCACCGTATAAAATTTCCCGGAACATTTGCTGGGTAAATCAGAAAGCAAAGATTGCTAGGAGAGCACAGCAAAGAGAGTAAAGCAAGGGATGCTCTGCCTCTAACGGTCTGAGCCCCTAACTCGCTTTTTATCTGACCACAAGCTGTCCCTCCACTCGACACTATATGCGACAACTCCACAAATATTAATTTTACCGGGTTTGCCCTTGGTCAGTATATTTTTAGGGTATTATACTTTCGAAATATGTAAAAAGAAAAAAATCGATTTTGTGAAAATTCTAAAGGGATTTCTGACCTTAATGTGCACTGAGGCCCATTAGAAAATTCGAAAATAACTCTTATATGACTAAAAATACGAAATGATTCAAATCACAGCACCCAGATCACATTGAAGGATTATTAATGAACTTCACGGAATAAATAAAAATCAAATGGAGTAGTCATTTCATTTTTATTGAATCTCTTCCCAAATAAGTTGCATGTATAGGTAAAATACATATTGCACATGTATTGTCTAAAAGTAATTTTTTCAATGAAACCAGAGCTCAGTTGCTATGGGAAACTTAACTTATTAAATAGCACAAATTTATTGCCAAACAAAATACCATCAAAGCCAACAAGTGAAAAGCTGCCACTTTTTGGGCAAGATGTTAAAATTTAATTAAATTGATTTCAAGGGATTTTAATAAATCAATAGAAATACGAGAAATGTTTGGAGCAGACCTTCTTTTTTGAAGGTAGCCGCTAGTGTTCTCTAACAGATAAAGAAGTTTCAGAAATATATCCTTTCTTTTGTGTATGGCTTTCTCTGTGCTCACAAAATTTTTATTCTTAATTCCTTTGACAACCGCGTGATCTTCAGCTCATATGGTTGACTGCAGTCCGTTCGTGTTCCTTATTTTAAGTGCTTTAATATAGACGTTGCTAGGCCTCAAAAGGACACATGATGCGTTTTAACCACAATTTCAGATTTTTCGTCAACTCCAATTCAAAAGCTCCGACATTGAATTGATTCAATATCTGTATGCTTGTTTCTTCGACCGTTGCGTACCGTTGATACCTTCACAGCTCAACTGACTGCCTTGAATAGATCTTCTTTTTCAAACGCTTCACTGGTACATGCGTTCGCTACCGTTTCGTTAGTTTTCTTCTCTCTTGTAAGGGATCCACACAAAAAAGTGGAATCGGAATGAGTTTTATATGTTGAAGCATGGAATGCTCGTTATTCATCAAATTTAATGTTGAATTGAAAGGAAGATGACAACTGATGGCCTAAATGATACGGCGAAACCATAAGGCCTACGTCATAGCTTTCCATGCATGCAAATTAATAAAAAATAAATCTAACGAGTTTACATGATTGACTTTTGCAACACATCGCTAAAAGGCCTGCTAGCGACCAGGCATTATCCTTGCCTGAAAGTAAAGTTGATCGTTACTCCACAATCTGAAGCGCAGGAAATCATATTACGCTTGGCCATAACAAAGTATTCAAAGTATTCTAGACCTAGTGTACCACCAACTGGCATTCAGTGTCGAGCGAAATATGAAGCAGTCGACGTAATAACGTCAACAGTCAGAAACAGTGAACAGTACGTAGTTCGTAAGAATCACTACACTTTATCCTCATATATTGTTCACATACAACAAATATGCATTTCCTCATTGAAATTGCTTTGGCATGTAAATAATTTAACCTACATCATTCTCATCGCTGAAGAGAACAAAGCCCCCCAAGACCCCTCACTGTGTGCCGTACAGAAGGACATTATTAGTAGGACGGAAAAGTGTTGACATTTATCCAACTTAGCCTTTTATAGGAGCAAAATATGATGTACAGACAAGATAAGAATGTTTGCAACACGCCGGAAAGAAAGAGGTCAAAGGACTGAGAATATTCTGTGTTAGAAGTGGATTGATAAATGTCAGTGTGACCCAGGACTGCAACAAAGATCTTATTATTTCAGAAGAAAAAGTCAGATATCAACGGGGACTTCTTTAATCCGCGTGACGCGAGTTCATTGCGCACGAACAACATTACGTCTCTTTAATTTAATTTACAATTAAATCATGGCAACATATATTGACTTTTCGCCATAATTTGACCATAACCTACTCGGAGTAGTACACCCACCAGTATCATATGTGACTTGCACGAGCACATGTGCATATTAGAATCAATCGGATACTAATGCTTGGTATTTGGGTGGGGCTGCCAAGGTCACCATAATAAGAATATCTATTAAACTAGGCTCGTCCTTAAGATGAGATAGGCCACGCGAAAACTCTGTGTGAATACCGCTGCTGTCCGCCCGCTGTGAGTCACAAGTCTGAAGCCCGCTGTTCAGTTTCATGTTGATTAATTAAAGAATAATTCGTGTCATTACATCTCAGTACCCCGGCTCAAATCAATGATGGGCTTGCCTCAGATTGTGGCCAATGAATTCGAGTCTTCATTAATTGCATTAAAAGCCGTTTAATACAATTAAACACGTAAGAAGTACGCCCGATTTCAAAGACGAATAGTCCTTTGACTATTTCTTGTTAGATGCCCTTGAGGAATCCTCAAAGTTGAAACCGAAAACTCCTGCTGGGAATTAATAAAATGCCATAAAACTATAACTATCTTTTCAGAGGTCCAATAGTTTCGCAGTTAAGGTCATAATAAATTGCTCAACTTTCAAACAACGCCATTTTATTAATTTTGTTTTATTGGCGATCGCCCGAAAGCGATGTTACGTAAGTCAGGAATATCCCAGCGAACATAGTAGAGAGTATCCATAAACGCCGAAGTCATATTTCGTTCCGTAGTTGTATTGTTTGTTGGGGATTTTTTACTTACTTAAATGTAATAAAATTCTCCGTGCCACACATTTGTCCGGCGACCATGTCGCCTATGTTTTATTGCGCAGTTTTCTTCTGTATTATAGACAACATTAAAGTGTCTGTTCTCAAAGAATTACATTTATGTGGAAGACTTCAACAAACAGAACCAGTCGTCGTCATTCCTTTTGAATTTTTGACCATTGGTCGTTGCCCCCTGGCAAGCTATAAATGCGGGAACATGGTCATACCACAAACGTTATATCCCTTTGAGGCATGGCGGCATTCCAGTCATGCACCATACTGGCATCGGACTCCATCAAAAAGTGACCTGGTTAATAAATAGCATGGGAATCAAACATATATGCTTCGGCACAAGCACTCAACTACCACTAGTGTAGCACATTTCCTACTTCCTTTAGAAACTTGCATTAGAACAGTTTGGTGGCGACACCTCTCGAAGACACTCCCAAGTAAAAATCATCACTCTACCTGAATTACCTTGAAAACAATTCCACCAAGTAGTTACGCACACTCCTACTTTCGGATTCAATCGTATGAGAGTCTGCAAGGTGGAGCTCAAAGTCCCTTAGAGCCACTGAATGTATTCTCAGAAAAACGCTCTGGAATCCAATTTGTCGCGTGGCTATTTCAGGATCTCATCTTAACCTCGTGCAATTTCATGGGTCATAAACGAAATTCGACCAGCACTTCATGCAACATCTGCAATTTCGAGGCGAGAGTGAGTATCGAACGTTACCTGCGCTAGGACGAATCAAAACAATGAAAGCTCCTTACTTCATTTTAACCTGCCTAAAATGGCAGCCGGCTAATTATGCAGCGAAGAGGTTATAGCTAATTAGTTTACAAATGTTTGCTTTTAAAGTGCTCATAATTTACCACCCACACGAATGTAAATCAACGCAACTTGGAGCTGTTCTGGGACGTGGTGGCTCTAAATTGAATAGATACACCTAATGTACTTGTAGTTAACAGGCGGAATGACATAATAGATAATTTGGATAGACCGTTCTGCAAACACGAAGCGCTACCTTGGTTCGAATTCATTTGATCTTTATTTCTGAGCAGAAAAAAATTCGTTATTTCGGTCTTCGAGTTGATGTGTCGCTTCTAATGAATTTAGTGATTGGATTTTTATTACATATGGGCAGGCGCCTTATGCAGAAGTGTAAATCGCGATCTATATAACGATAGAAATAAATTATTTCCGTTCCCTATGGAAACATCAGGATTAGAAATGTCTTTAAGAATAAGTCGGTTAGAGACAAATTTTCTTGGATTTGAGCCCGCGAGGAATTAAGCAGTTCAGTAGAGTGTACTCGCCCAAACCAGCATCTTAGCTCCCAATCTTTGAATATTTGAAGAACTAGTTTTACGATACACTTTATTTTCTTATACACGAGCACGAGTAAACACGCTATCGCCGATAGAATATCATCCCAATTATGTAGTTTGTGAATCGTAAACCGGGTCGAAAGCAAAGGTCCTAGATCTGAATTTCAAATGCTAGCTAGTTTGAGCTAGTTATGCTCAAAATATCCCCAAGAATGACTAGTTCTTCCGGTTCTCAGCAGGTCGGAAAAACAACGAAGTACAGCCCATGATCTTTTCGTTTCACACCCTTCGGAGGCAAAGAGAAGGGCTGAGACTCATGGGTGATCAAGAAGCCTGAAGTTGAAGACCAGATGAATATTGAACTCATCGTAACGCCCAATTCAGTTGACTCAATCTAACAGCTCTATCGCCGTAGGTTGGAATGCATTAGTCCGGATACGACATTCCGCCGAATGGAGATGGAAAGTCTCGACTAAGTCGCCATGAAAGCAAATATCCGGGGTGTACTCATGGTATACATCGCAAAAGGGTACACAACTAGCAATTGAAAATTCTTTCAAAATTTTTATTTCCAATAAATCCTTCAAGGACTTAGCCTTCCTTGAAAATCAAAAAAAGCTCAAGCTGTTTTGAACCCCCGGATCTATGTTCCAACACATAGATCCGGGGGTTCAAAACAGCCTGAGATCTTTACAATGTGACACTAACATAATGATGTCCTTTTCCACTCTGCGCATAGAGGCCTGAAAATAGTCAAAAATTTCCAAATCTCAAACAGGAATGATATGAATGAACCAACTAATTCGGGAGAACTTGCTGGAGGATGAATGCAGCACTTTACAATAACATTTAACAACACTGGTATTAAAAGTATGAATCACACCTTTCAAATAAATGTGCATACCACTTTTAGGTATTCACACCACACGAAAAGGTTAGTTTGGGAATCAAATTCAGCATCAATCAGATTTAGGTTCCACGTAAATAAATAGCTTCTATCAGTGGAATATAACGAGTCATAAATTTAACACCAGTGAGTTCAATAGCATTAAAAAGCCATCTGCTAAGCTGTGAATTTATTGCAAAACAAATCTATGAAATAAATAAATAAATAAGCATAAAATTGATCTAGTCACAGTCAAGTCGATACTCAATAAAAAAATAAATTGAAAATACCCAATAAAAAGCAATCTGCAATTTATGCAAATTAAACCCATCAGATATAAATCAATTCAGACGCTTCCTTTCTCTATCAACAATTAGATGACATCGACATCTATTATTTTATTTATTTACCAAACACATTCGCAAGTACGTTAGCTATGCTGCAGGTGAACAACCGTGAAAAATTTATGATGTGCAATTTGAGTTTTAATCGGGGCTGATTGCAAATAGTTCATCGTATCCTCCTTAGTGTTGGCTGACATTCACATTTGTTTTTGTATCGCTTTCTATTTCACTTTTATATGCTCTTCCTTTTTGATTTTAAAACCTGAATGCAGCCTCTGTTGGAAACATGACTATCATGCGAATAAACTTTTTTCCAGTTATAGAAGCTTAGTACCCTACCAGCTCCCAAAATGCGATTGAGCTGAAATTGTATGGAAATTGAATTAGTAATTTTATTGCGTAATATTCTCGAATTAATCTGTATTGACCCTATTAAAATGTTAAATATCCTTTACTGAAACGGCAAATGAATGTCGGGTTAGGTGAAGCACTTCAACGCTAACGAAGGATTTGGCGAGGTCCTAGCCTTCGTACTTTTTTGAGAGAAAAGTGAGTAGCCAAGATGTCTTTTCCTGAGTCCTGTCTGTTCAAAGAAGCTTGAGCATGAAATTCGGCGAACTCGAATGGTGAGTGGGCTCACTTATACTCACTAAGCTCACTAGCGATGTATAATCCGGTCAATGTTTCCATGGTTTCGCCGATAAATTTCAGAAAACCCCTTGAAGCCATGAAAAACGAGCGGACGTTGACGACGCCGGTTTCCACTTGATATCCGCTTTCTATTCATTCACCTGCGCGAATTCATTTCAATTCCATACAAATGGCCAGTCGCTCAATATTAGATGATTTTCCTACGTTCCCACCTGTCTGGGACAATGTCATTGTGAAAAGCCTCTCATGTGCAAACGCATCACCGCAATCTTGCCTTTTGCAAATCTCATTCACGGCATACTTTTCTGCAAGTGTCCTTTCCATGATTCTATTCTATACCATAAAATTACGCTTCACAGCATCAAGGATCAAATCAACTTCCCACAGCAAAATATCTGGGCGCGGGGGTTTTTCGGGAGAGTTGATGCATGTCTGTTCCTAGCTTTTGAGGTGTTGCAAAAGCAATCTGGGTACGACTTCTTTGTTTGCAACTGCTGATGCAAAAAAAAGCGTTTCGTCGAGATTTAATCAAAAATTTTAATTTGCTTGCGCGGGGCGTGTTGCAAATGCATACGTGTCCAGCTACCGTTACGATATTGTATAAAATTCATCAAGTTTTAACACTTGGTAGGTGGGAACAGAACATCACATGAGTTGCTTCGATTGTTGAGCCACAGAAATGAATCCTTGCAGTTTCCAATCTTCGGTCGCTTATGACGACAGGCAGAAATTAATGGAAATTCCATGACAAGTTCCAATGAAGTTTATTGGATTTAATGCATTATTCTCATCTTACACATTTTTACACATAGCAGAAAGAAATTTTTCAATTGTTGAAAATTGAACATTGACATTCTGTCAAACATACTGGAAACATATTATTTTCCCAACGATCTATACAACGAATGTACGTAGAAAATTCCGCAGGTTGTTCAAAATAGCTCTCCAAGATTTCGAGACTCCGAGCGGACTGCACTCCAAATACCTGACCTGTCAGCCGCGGAACCCAGGTCTGAACTGCCTGCCACCCTATATCAGGTGAGCACACTTCTTCCTCGCCAGCCGGTGCCTTCGTTTAAAGGAGTCCATTTTTCAGCTCTCTGAATGCTCCAACGAAATTCAACGGAAATCTAAAGTCTGTAAAACATACCAAAGAAGTCAACTTCAGGCAGAGCGTTCATTCAATTTTTTTTGATCCTGTTTATTTTTTCCTCTCTGAGATGTGTTGAAAAAAATATTTGTTATGAATGTTTTTGAAAGTCGAAAACATTAATAATTATTCGAGAACCGGCGAGTTTACATTGGATTCATTTTGAAACTATTTCCTTTTCGTAGGACCAGAAATCATCAACCGATTCTTAGAATCTTCTGTGAATTTTTATCGACACTCATTTCGTCCCTTCTCGGGCCTTGACCCCCTATATGTGGCGTCTCTTACAGTCTCGTTTCATCAAATAGGCCTTGAATTAGTAAATTCGAGAAGGCTCCGTAAGCCTTGTCAAATCGGGCCTTGGAATTTTTGCTAGTGAATGGAAACTATTACGCTGTTTACACATTAGAATTAGAATCGTTTGTATTTGTTGAAAATTTCTGATTTGAATTCCGAAAATATCAAATTCTACATAAATTAATTTGAAACAATAAATTAAATTATTCAATGAATATTGAATGAATATTGATTATTCTGTTAAATTAAAAAAGAATTTAATAGGGGAAAATATCGCAAAATGGAATATTTGGATATTGCTTGTTTTTTCGAGGAATATTTAGAAAAAATCTCTAGATCAAGTAAGGATTGATGTCCGAAGTATACAAGCACCTGCCGCCACAAGTTCTGTTGGTAACCATTAACCTAAATTTAATTCTAAATTTGCTCAGGACTTTGCTTGTTCTCTTTGTTTATATAAACAATGAATTTTAAATTTTAAATAGAGATTTTTAAATAGAGTTTTTCTTCCACAGGTGGAAAACAGGAGCGGATGTAAGTATTAATAATCATTTTAAAGTAGTGATTAAAGTTCGTAACATCATAATTATGATGAGTGTAATTCGTGTCATAACTTTTAAGGATGTTGTGCCAATAAATGAGAAGGAAACATAGCGACTGTAGTGGCAGATACGGTATCCGGATATGAGATTGAATTTTCCTTTGACTTATAGGTAATACACAGAACAGTTTTATGTGCAGCACGTAAAACAGCGAGAAATTTGGTAGCTAGTTTCTATGACGAAGCATGGGTCCCATCAACATCCTGTGGCCCTCCAAAGATTCCGTGTCCTCAAATTGTTAGTGACATCGCCTTGGGTCTCCGAGTGGAGATAAAGAAATTACATATCAGATTCATTATGTGTTGTCTCGATGCCCAAATATACTCGATTCGTCCTCAAAACTACTTGTCGACCTCCACAATCACATATCACAATATGATCCAGAAAATTCAGTTATTTAAATAAATAAACCGAAAAGATGAGTTATTTAAATACAACTGATCGGTGTTCAATTCTTAGCTCTGAGGCTAGAAAGACAAAAGCGGTTTCGTTCACGCGAATTGAACTATAATTGAACTATCGCTTCATGTTTTTCTCTAGTCCAAATCAAAATCTTGTAAAATCTCGAACCTAGTAGTCAGGCAGGGTTCCTTCGGTACCACCACTCTATGATGGTTAAAAATTCTCGCAAAGTACTACAAATTAGACACAAGTGCATCCATTTATCCGTAGTGCTTCAACGTCGTTATGACGATTTCATTATTACAAAGTCATCCAAGCGAGAATTCTTTCAGTAACAACGATACAACATCGTAGCGCAAATAAAACAAAAACAGAAAAGCATCGACGCAAAAAGGATAATCAGATCTGACGATGCATATGGGAAAGAGAAGTGACAAAATGAATCAACCTGAATTTCAATCCAGTGGGTTGTGTTTTTTCGTCCTTAAATAAAACTAAAGCGGTGAAAACTGCACTGTTGGACAAAAGGGGGTGTCCTTTCGGGTGTAATTCAATATTGTTTGATTAGATGTATTGCATGTCTCGCTTGGAAACCATATACCTTTGTATGCGAACATCGATATTTTTTGGATCTATAAAGTTTATTCAACGTCTTGCAAATATTGTGTGAATCATACTCGGCGAAAAGAAGCCTTCCATATTCGTTGGCCACACTTTCCATCAACCTATTTGACAACCCAGTTAATTGAAAACATTAAACCTAACTTCAGTTACCAGCGAAGAACGCCGGCAAAACAACTGTTCTGAATGCGAAAAAAACTTGCAATAAATAACTCCGATTCGTGTTTTATTTATAATGCAATGTTAAAATTAAGCCTACAGCCAATAACGTGGCGAACCGAATGTCGTAAAATATCTACAAATTAATTTTACACCCAGCTTGCCAATTCGCCTGTCATAAATATTTCTACATTTTAATTGGAAACCTAAGACGAACAACCTTCCGACGCCCGAGCGATGACCAAAGGACTCGAGACAATGTCTCAGAATTAGTGATTCAGACATGGTACGCAGCAGAAGAAAAGTTGAAGTATCTCAAATCCATCTGCATTTAAATGCAATTGCTTTTACACTTGTTCTTTCATGGGATTTCGGTTTAGGCATGGAGCCGTCGGCTCGATTTTACTAGGCGCATCCATCATAAATTGTCAAAGAATATAAGTGCAAGTCCGGGGTGTAACAACCACCTTGTTATGTGTTAATAAAGACCAGAGAGAGTTCTTCAAGTTTCGAGCTTAACCATTTGCTCGCTTTAATTATAAAGAATATTCAAGAACTCGCTTGTTATTTTCCAAGAACGAGTGATAATTTCTTGGGATCATGGAAATTAATCATGTCATATACAAGTGTCTGATGGTACGGTTATTATTCCCATGAAACTCAAAACTCTGCGCTGCGTCCTAGATCGTTGAATAACTACGAGCGTTTCTTAAGTATTGACCAGGAGAACTAAATGTGGGCAACAACCGGCCAAAATAAGTTCCTGACAACGTCTCACGCTGGTAGTTCTTGCGAATGTGTGGAACTTATTCAACATACCAAAATAGTGTGAGGTCTCTGTTGAATACATATTCGTTTGTTAGTTCCCCGGAACCACGACTCACAACCTCCCACCAGGTTGAGAATCATTGCTCCTTCCCGAGTAGTCTCCACCGAAACCTAGAACAGCAATGAACAACCTTGTCTTGACTTTCTTAACGAGATGGATGTATTTACGACCCGACCGATTCCGCCAATGTGAGTGATGTAACACTAATTACAAGCTCATATTTATTGGATTATAGATTCAGATTGGACTTGCGGATGGTTCCGCCAGGAGATTTAATGCGCGCGGATTCCTCCGCGGAGACGCTATGAGAGTCGAGTTTGGTTAAGAGTTACAGTCACAGCCGTGGCCAACTGCAGTTCACTCCACCAACAAATTCGTTTCCCATCCAGTTCGTTGTGTCGGAGTAGTTTGATTGCTACTAATTGTAAGCTATCAAATTTTGGCTTATTTATGACCATCATAACATTTAATTGGATGTTCAAGTTTCTTCATCTGGACTCGTCGTAATCGCCGACTCGTTAGGCACCAGTTCGGCTTTTGGGGGCTTATGAGTGTCTTAAGTGGCGATTTATGAATTTTATAGCGAAATTTTATTCGCCGCCATATTTTTATATGCATCCTTTTTCTCTAATTCAACAAACTGCGTCGACTTGGGATATGACGAAGATGTATCAAGCCATGAGCTCTGAAAAGCAGATACGGACTTCTGCCCGAAAATCCGTCTGACAAAGTGCCCGGTCAGGTTGATTGCCGGGTTTTATGCGAATATGTTGGAACGAATGCAAGCAGAACGAATCAGAATACGAGAACGGGCTATAAGTTTGTTGTTTTCATTGACATTGCGGCTCAGGTGATGATGCAGTGACCAAAGACGTGAAATTTAATATTTAATTCGGAATCGAGCCAACGATGGGATTTTACCATGGCAGCTATCGCAAATTAGGTGTGAAATGACATTTTCATCAACATACAAGTTTATTTATTGCTTGTCCTTTCGCAAATGGGATTATCTCCTGTTATATGTTGATGTTTCTACGGTAAGGCCAAGTTTCTTTAAGATATCGCCAGGCTACAAGAAATAGTGACTGACTGAGTTTATTCAATTTATCGCCCGTTGAATGTGAAGCTTAATCTTTAATTCGAAACGATAAAGTCAATCATTATCGGTTCCGTTTTAATCTGGAAACATAGCAAGGTCCGACGCCTGATGCATTTTCGCAACAACAATTGTATAGAAAGGTCTTAAATATTTTATTTCTTTCGATTTGAATTCGAAATAATAATTATTCTACTTCGAAGGATTTAACTTGCTGCTGGATCCAACGTGTTGATTCCAAGGCGCAGGTGAAAGAATGCAACGACTTCAATAAACGTAAAAGGATTAATTTAATGGTTGATAACTGATTAACACCAGGTTTAAGATCTTAAAATAAAGCGTAAAAATAAAATCATTATTTTAAAATGGTGATGAATCTTTTAATACGACTTTAATACGGAAGTTAAATGAACCGTACCATAAAACAAAAATAAAAAGGAAACATCCAAATATTCTCAAATGGAAAGGAATTGAACAAATGGCGGATTGATAAAAGAAAACAGTCTTATTGGTAATAGTAAACTATTCAAGTTGGACTATATTAGGGAACGAGCAGAGCTTTTTTCCTTCCAAATGAGACCTTGACACCGCATTTGAATTCTAACAACATAAATTTTATATGTCCGAAAACTTGATTGTTTATCATGAATATGTCATAAGACACATTGAAGTTTCAATGGGAGGAGTTTGTTATATAAATAAAACTGAAGCTAATAATAAACACCAAGTGCTAGAAATACACCAGTGTCAACCTATAATTAGATAGTGGCCTTTTTCTACTAACTGGAAACTTGTCTATTGACAGTTGTCCCAACCCTTTTTTTCTAGAAAATTAATAGGTTTGCATGCAGGAACTACACTGCGTTCACTAACAGTAATTTTTTCTGTCAAATCGCTGACATATTCAATGTTTGATACGATAAAGCCACATCCATATCAGTTAACAGTTAGTTTCGTATAATTAAACATTAAACTGATTCGGCTGAAATCACGTTCGGATGTTGTCGCTTCCAAACCAACAAGCAAAACAAAACCACTCGTCAGTACAATGGAACTTTTAATTTTATTTCAACTGTCACACCAGCAGTGTTCCCGTCCCATCTTCTAGCTCATAGAGCTGACTAAGTTCCCGCAAACAACGCATCGAACCAATAAAACCCTCTATTCATATGAAAACCAATATCGAGATTTTGCCATATACATATGCATTTCGGTCTCATCAGATCGAACGGCAAAGGTGAAAGTATATATTGGAAAAAGGATATTGGTGAAAAAACACACCATAATCTTGTCGTAACTGTTTATTCAGCCGTCGTCCTTACACTATTCACTGTTTTACGAAGACGGGATTAAAATAACATGCCATCACATTTGAGCACCAAAAAAGAAATAGAAGTGCGTGCACGCTTCAACGAATTTAGGTGTTATTTTTGTGGCTTATCCTCCATTAACACTTAAGTCTTTTCCTTGAACCAAAAAGATGCTGTTCGTTTGGTGCTCCCCGTTCGGTACTCACCTTTCGCGGAAGGAAATTTGTTTTTCGATGATTTTCGACAGTGCCGGTAGTTGGCGTGGAATAGTACATTGAATTTTTCAAAGTAAAACCCCACTTTGTGAATGGCAATAGGACTCTTCTTTCTTGCTTGGCAGAAACACTTTTAACTCGATTGCTTGGTGATGTACATACCTCATATATTTACAGTTCGTACCACAAGCCAACCAAGCAGATAGAGAGATAAGCCTAAACATACATGAAAAGGAAGTACACTTCAGGAGTAGTTGAATATTTTTTAATGAAAAAATGGATACCTAATTTATTCGCGGCTTGCTCACTAAGCTGCAGATTAAATTCAGTTAATTTTTGGCGATTTCAGTCCTCCTTTTGCCGGCACGCTGCTTGCAACACAGACTGTCCTATAGGTCCATGCTACAACAGTACATTTCAAAATCGGCCGGCATTTGAAGAAAAAAAGAGCAAAAGAAAATACGAGAGCCCCCAAGCGTAAAGGAGCTTACAAACGATTGAGACTACCTTTCTTTTTCGTATGTGTTTATTTTTATATCAAAAAGGGATTAGACCTGAGGTATTTTACTTTTCTTCAAAATTTCCCTTATTTTTCTTTCGGTTTTATACAACTCGGTATTTCTTTCTTCCAGATCCACCCGTTTCTTTTCGAAAGTGCCTTGGATACTTTTCTGCTTTCCTCTTGTTAGTTCTCAGTAAACTGAAACATTTCCCAGTTACTCCCGTGGGAGTGATGCTCTTGATGTTGTGCTCACCGCTTGCTTTAAAACATCTTTTCAATTAGAAAAGGGAATGTAAAGAGCCAAAAATGTTGAAAAGCAAATGGCAATGCACTATTTGGCCCGGATGATATTTTTTTATTTATTTAACGAAAGAGAAAAACTTTTTCAGTGTTCCGACCAGAGAAAGAAGAAAAAGGTATGACCGAAATGTATTTAGTGAATTATAAGGAAAGGAGACTCGTCCAGATAAATAAAATATCTGCTTGACCGACATTTCGATCTGAAGATTTTTCCTGGTCCTTTGATATGGGAGCGAGTTGCTGCCGTTGTCATCGAAGGCAATTGATTTCGTTGAAAACGAACTACGGCTTCAATAGCATGATTCCAGCCGAAAAAAATTCGTATTTCGAAGGAAGAACTAATTCAGATTGATTACATTTTTGGGTGAAACCAGATCTAATTTATTTTGTTTGATATGAATTTTTCAAAGGGGTAATTTGCGAAGTGTAATCTTTCTTCGCTGCAAGCTATTCAGTATTCAGGACTCAAAGGATTTTCGCATTTTACGTAAAGGCTATGTGTTTTTGGTATACTTAAGAAGATTAAGTTCCATTAAAGAAATGTTTTTCCAAAGAGCAATTTACGTAAGTAGCACGGTTGCTTCGCGTGTAGGACGAATAATCCGTTTTACTGGAAAGAAGGAAAAACCAAGAAAAAGACGTTTGAAATTCATCACGGAGAATCGAGCGAATTAAGACGGTACACAAACACAGCCCACGTAGTGATAGTCTTTCATGGGCTGAGTGATGAGGCATCCTTTCCTTTGAAGTTGGTCACTACTAACCGATAGATAAAAACTTTCAATCCTGCTATACTTCTTAGGTCAACGGTGAAAAGTGATTGCAATCAATTGACGTGAAGTCAGTTTGAGTTGCTCGACATGCTCATTCACATCTCATCTTAGATGGGAATTCCAATCAACTCTTAAATTAGTTTTGCCTTCCGATAAGATTTATGACAACGTGTGCACATTGCACTGAATCCTACCATTTTCGAATAAATTGACGTTTTTCATTAGATTTTAGATTTGACCTGACCTATCAGTCAGAAGTGGTCAGCTAAAGCGAATATAATTGCGAATCGGTCACTGCATTATACAAAGTGCCACAAATTATACAAAGTGCCAATTTGAAAACACTCTCTCAGACGGAGGGAAAGCCGAGTAGAGCTAGCGACAAATTCGGCCAGCAGTGCCATCGACAGAATTATTTGAAATCCGAATTTAAGAAACAGCAGCATTCTCTAGCACGTATCTGTTGCTGGCATCTATTTAGCTATTTGTCGGTGGATTCTCCAGCTCTTATCGTTTTTGTTTGTATAGAATTTTAGATTTTGCGTCGTGAATATCGTTACAGCATTAAACGTGCTAACGTTTCAACAGGTAAATTCCAAACGATTATAAGATATTTCGTATGACCTCTGATACATTATTATTAGAATAACTCAATTATCAAACAAACAACTTAAATGTTCTTTTGATTTCAAAGCATTCACATTCGCACGACCATTGTTTGTTTTACTTCCATTCGCATTCCTCTTTTTCACAAAAGGACTTTAAAAAATTTCTCCACGGCGACGACCATCGGCAAGGCATCGACGTAATCTTAATCGCCTCTGCTGAAGCGTAGTGCTTCATTCTTTTCCGCATTTTACGAAAACACCATAAAATTTAAGATGATCTTCTGCTACTGAAAGGTACACCAGCAGCGGCAATAAACTTTTACAACTACGACGGGATTCATTCCTGGGAAGGACATTCTCTTTCCTGTATGTGGCTCGCATCTCGGCAACCTTTTCTCTTCATCGCGCTTCATCTGATGAAGGACATGGTGTCCCTACGAACAATAGCCACGGACGTTCCTTGAATGTCAAATAGAAATGAAGTTGTCAGGACGGAATATCCTGTTGTTTTCTTGTTGATCGCTATTATAGGAAACTCTTACGTGCTATAGTAATAAAAATCCCGGAACCGAAACCTAACGTGGAATCGAGGCGAATTCTTTGGGCAAAATGACAAAGTCGTTTGTTTGCTGTTTCGTTTTCAAGATTGTCGTGATTTATTTCAAGGCGTCGCCTGATAAGTAAAATGATAAGCAGGCGGAGAAATTTTCGTTAACCCGTTCATTGAATTTTACTGCCACGAGCGCAATGATTCGGCTAAAGGAATTGTTGAATTTAGTGATAATTTCCAGAGAGCACTTCCACGTGGAAGTTCCGGTTGGAACTGAATGAATATATGAGCGAATTTAGAATGTAGAGCTTCTGCGGTAAAATAAGACCGGTTCTAAATGCTCTAAGTTTCTATCTCTTTTCTAAATGTTCGACGAAAGCCACAAATTTATTTATCTACTCAATTCAAGATTGAGTGACCTACTCATGGAAAGTGTTAAGGCAAGGCGCTTCCATCAGCACAAAACATCTTGCGCCACAATCGCAGTTGTTACTTCCAATTGAGATTAAAACGGAAAACAAAATCATTGTTGGGCGCCGTCCCCTGATAGCAAGCTAAACGACACTTTGGACAGAGGCTTACACTTTAATGAGTAGGTGTAACAAATTTGTCACCTTTCATTAAGTCCCGTCCGACATATTTCACGTATTGAACCCAAACTCAGAACCAACCCGAATTGAATCTCATTTCCATATGCAAACCAAAGTGAAATGCCCATTGAAGCGAATAAGTCGGCTCCAAGGTGTAAACGGCATCTCGCAGCAGCTCCTTTCAGTCCAACCCAGGCGCAATCGTCTTGGGCCACCTACGTAATTTGATAAATGACACTTTCTGGTTATCAATTTGTCCATTGAATGGCACGACACACGTTTGTTGCTGCGAACGGGCCAAGCATCGTTTCAGATACCAATAGCACTTATGTTACCTGCGATATTGACTTCTCACCTGAATCATTTGAAGCCGAAATACGTACTTAGATGGAATAGATATGAACGGAAAAGAATTTCGAGGAATTGAAGAACCATATTCACTCGTCATTTCATCGAAGACATTCAGGAATGAGGACAGCTACAGATGCAAACAATGTGAATGTTGTTATTGAGTTTGATACGTGTTTGGAGACGATCGAAATACATTTGAGGCATTCGTCCACACATCGCGAAGGATAAAAAGCATGAAAATAATTTCGGGTTCAGATCACCAAACATAATGGTTACGAATGAGAATGATTTGATGAAACCTGTACTTCTGTGCAAACAAAGATTCACGTCACAAAAGAGTAAAGAGCCTCTAAGAGGCCAGAGACAAGAAAACATCACTTCAGACACGTCCTTGTGGATACATTCGCAACCAGCCAACATTTATTAAACAATTCATTCTAGCCTAAGTTCCCTACATTCATCCCAAGAATTTTGTGCGAATCGTAGAACTCTTGCCGACTTTCGCATCCCCTGTCGATATCACGTTTCAACAGCACCATCTATTACTGAAACAGCCTATAATACCCGGGCTGTTATTCTGCTGCAAGCCTTCACTGTTAGAATTGAAATAAATGAACGTAGCTGCTAGCCTAAATATAATTGAACATTGCCGATTCCGACCTTCTTACTTACGCTCCTGTAAGCAATCCAGTATTAACGAGTTCAACTTTCTGACAACGCAAGCCAAATCGCTAGTTTACCTTCACTACTTTCATCATTTACAGAAGCATATGCTCCGCTTTTGAATGTAATTCTCCCTCTGAATTTATCTCTCACCCTTAACAATAAATAATTGCGATTAAAGCTGCAACATAAAATAAACTGCACTTTTTCAGCTGATTCCACAATTCATCCGTGCGAGGACACAATCAGCAATATCAATAAACCACCACAAGACGCGCAAAACCGGTAAAATTAGAGCGAGCGAAGAACCAAATAGGACTCATGCATACAATGTAGCGTAGTTAACTCATTAATCAGCCGCAAGCACCACGTGAAAAGTGGAAACCCCACAGCGTATCTTTCGCCCGGTAAAACCTTCGTCTGTAATTAAGTTGTCACTTGAACGTTTTAAAGTTGCTTTTCGCCAAATCCTAACCCCCACCGACTAAAGCCAAGAAAGGGCTCTCAACTTAAATCGGCCACAAGCCCAGAGCTAAACCTATATGAAATGCTGCTCTGGTCGTAGATGCGTTAATTACTGCCTTTAGCCTTTGGGGTCTGCACTCCGGCCACTGTATACACGCTTACTTGAGTAGAGCTCCTTTGGCCACCATTCACTGCAAATCCGATTAAGGCCGGCAGCAGATACAGGCAGCAGCGAAACAGCATTCAGTCGATTGGAGTTTCCTAGTTAGTTATTGTGTGATTTACTATTATTCCCACTAATCCCTTCAACATAGCGAGAATCCTTTCAAATGAGAAGTGCCTCTGATTAATCCTAGACGCAGGTATGAAGCGGCAAACACTTAATCCACGCTAAACCTTTGAAACCAAATGCATCAACTGATCACATGGAGTATTTTTCGGGATGAATCTCAATAAATGTCCTAATGAATGCGTGAATCGTTTGGGTGCGCAGCAATCCTGCATTTGACTCTCATTTATTACCATTCCTTGCACTTGCCACATAACTCGCAACCGAGCCTATGTCCTCCTCAGTCAAGCTCGTCTTCAGCACCAACCTTGCTGCTCCCGCTCCCCCGCCAAGTTCTACTACAGTTGCCTGCTCCCTTATCTTGATACCGTATCATTCCTTCCCTTCCGAATTCGAAATTGGGTCATTGCTCTAATAATACAAAATTGCAAGTCCGGCCCCTGAACTTATGGCAAGCTTATGAATATTTCAGAGAGTCATACTGACTCCTTGTTATCCATCCTAGATAGGGGCGCCCATTCCCGTGGTGGCGATGGACTTCGATACTTTCAGGGAGCAGCAAAGGAGAACCCTTGAGTGATATTAATTTTTTTATCAAACATATGGTCTAGAATCAACAATGCTCAGGGATGTTGTCGACGTGTTGGAAGTGCAGGAAGGAGTTGAAAATGGGGGAAGTAGCACACATTTTTGCATGAAAGGTGTTTGCGTCCTTCGACTTATAACTTTTTTGAAATGCAAGCGAAGACGTGTCGTGAGATCACGCGCCACATTGCAATTCCGCGCGAACGCCTCCAAATATTGTGAGGACTTTGGACGCTCTAAAATGTATCGAATGTACTTTGCCATGGGCACCCCTACCAGGAGGATACTTAATTCGTATCTGACTATCAGATAACTTTCACCTGTAAATTGTACTCAAGTATTTCATGGGAATTGCTGGTTTGCGGTAAAAACTCCAAATCGATAAACAATACGATTCCTTTCTTCCACTCGCCTTTATTACATCAGCTCCCATAACAATTGTCGACTTTCCTGGAAAACCGCTTTGGCGTTCCTGCGCACAAAGTAATTAATAGTCTTTATCGCCGGTAATTATGTTACTCGAGATAAAATGAATTATTATGACAATGCCTCCCGAAGCCTAGGGCCGAAGTTCCGTGGCTGGTTGCTGGTTGCTTTGTCAGTGCACTCTCTTTGAATATCCTCACTCCGCCAACCACTTACTTACGGAGTATGATGAGTTGGAGTTACTAGGCAAGGACTAAATAGTACCACTAGGGCTATCTTTGTCTGCAAGTCGGAGCGTTTGCTTGATGCCTTGAGAGGTTCGCCTTCAGCGTCAATCGCTAACTTCTTCTTCTTCTTCTTTGCTCTCCGCCGTTGTAATGAGATACAAGGACGGCTGGCGGCATGTTCCCTGACTGTTAACCAGCCAAACAACTGGTGGATGAACCTTGCTTGCTGTGTGATATCCTGACAGCAATGGCACGTTCGCTTTCATTTCGTTTTTATTGATGCCAATCCGGATCTAGCCAACATATTGCGTACTATACCTTGTGGAAGTATGCAAATACGGAGATAACACACACAAATTTTGATAGGCATATGAAATTGTAATGCAGGATTCCCCTACGCAGGACTCTCGCTTCAAATATTCTTGTCAATCAAGTGTCTTTTGTTTGTCAATTCGAAATGTATGCAATTAATTATACAGTAAATAAGCTTTGTGTTTGTTGTTCATGGTGTTGTTATTGACGTTTGACTATAGAACAGACAGAATAAATTTTTGAAAATTTGATGATGCAACTTTGCAAAAAAATCTCATCTCCTTACTCACGACTTTTGATACCTGTTGATAAAATGATAACCAGGTCATCACATCAGGAAACTAAAGGATTTTTCTATTTCTCTAATTGATGTATGAAAATGGGGAAAGAAAACTTGATATCATTGTTTAGTTCGAAAGGCTTGAAAACTTTTCGTTTATTTTCGCCTTCTCCTCGACGTTGGTAACGATCCTGTATCATCGTTACTAACGACGAGGATTTCTCATCTTCAGCTTATTTGCCAGACTGATTTTCGTTAGGTTAAAATGATCTGAAGATTCTCCCGTGTCACTCCACATCAACTTGAGAAACATATTCGACCTCTTCATTATACACTACATCAACCCGCATGAATAACGCCACGATTCATATTATTCAACCCCCCGAAGACATTTTGACACATCTTTTGTAACTGGTTGTTCGCTAGATTTCTTCTATTGTGAGAGGCGCCACATCCGTCTCGTGCTCAGACTGTTACTACTTCGCAAGTCAGTTGTCTGGAAACTCGAAAATCTCTCGGAATTTTAACAAAAATACTGTCTGATATTTTGAGTTTTCCGGATCCACTCAAAGTTGGTCAACTAGAAAACTAGCAAATACGCGATTCGGAAAGCTGAACTCCAAGGCCTCAATCCAACAGACGAAGGGACCAAAAGGAAATGACGTGTAGCTCACCCACGTTTCGTCTGACAGTCGTTTTCCAAAATATTCAAATTAGCTCGTTCGCATTCAGCAATTCGACAATCTTGCTCGTGCTGTCTAGCCAAGGAACAATGGGAAAATAGCAGTTTCTTTGCTGTTCTGCAAAGTTGAGTGTATGAAAAAGATAGGATGTGAACGTAAAAAAGCCGTGGAAAACTCTGAAAACCGTGAAATTATTTATGCACGCAGTTTTACTCAGCGCTTTGCCAGGTGACGAGGACGAAATTGAAAGAAACATAAAACGGAAAGTTGAGGGGTTTCAAGTGTACGTAAGTAACGGTACCACTTGAGTGTAGCACTTTTAAATGTAATCACTCATGATACCGTTCCCATATCCGACGAGCACTTTGTACACGGATGCTGGGTAGATTTGATGGTGTCGGGAGTGGGCTGATAAATGTCAGCTAATTATGTTCTACTGTTTTATTTTATTCGCAGACTTAGTTGAAAGTGAATCTTACCGACAATAATACTACGGCTCACAAGAGCTTTGCTTTCCACAGCTATAGTACTCGCGAGAAGGATTTTGAGTGCCATTAACTCAGATTATGTCGAATGTCCTCAAATTGAATAGGCAAATATGGTCGTTTGGAAATTCTATTATTTTTCTTTCAAGCTGACTGGCGTAGCGATCATAAATAACAGTCACATTGCTTTCTAATTTATAATTGCAAGCATCTGGGAAACTCAGAATGCATTTGGCAAGCGCTCCGATACGGCACTATAGGAGTAAAACGGAAAGGAGATCAGTGGCGAATAAGGTTTCAGGGACTTATGCGATCTTTCGACCAGAAATCGGTTTGAAATTCCTGGGAAGGTATTCGCATTTGAAGAGGTGTAGCGAAGGCCGGTGGCAACACCCAAGCACAGCTGATCGGACTCGATCGACGAGAATATTCAATCACTGGTCACTTTTGTCAATTTGAGGCCGAGGTCGATAGACTGAAACTATTGGAAGCGACACATTGTTCTGTACAGCCAAAGTATCAGTGAAAAAAGTATTTTATTTCAATGGTTTGACCATCACACGTCGTTAGGTCTCGGCATGCGAAATCGGCATTTGGCGAAAATGCTTGTCCTTATGCACTTCCTCTTGACCAAATCTTCAAGCCAAGGAGATAGTTTTACCTTTACGCCTGTCAGGGCAATTTTCAGCCACCACATCTTAAAAATCCTTATTTATCTTCTCGATTTAAGATGCAGAACGTCTAAAACGGTATCGTGACGCCAATATAGAACAGTGCCACTCAAGAACAAATGTTAACATTAACGAGATGACGAGGCGAATGTGACACGCTTAATGCAGCTATTCGCTTCGAATTGTTCAATTAACTTCTGAATCTGGAGGTTTTCCGCCTGACGAATTCCAATTCGGATAGAAAAATGAATCTAATTCCGATTTGGTTCACTAATTGACCAAATAATTAACATTTACATGAACTCTAATTGCCCGTGCAGGATTGATGCACGTTCAGTCTGATAGCCCGCACACTGAATGATTTTATTGAATGATTTAAAGTCAATTAAAGTGCTTTGTATTGTTCCAATGAATGATTTGGTAGCAGACTTGATAGACGAAATGATAGAGTCGCTAGATGGCAAGAGATAATTAAAGCAAGGACGAATTTTCTACAGAATCTGTTGGTAGTCAATTGGTTTTATTATCATTCCCATAGTGGCATTGAAATGAGATCGTGGAAACTTATAATTTCGTTTATGTTTTTTGGAATTATTTTCTCTGGGAAAACATGACAAGACTACCGACTCGCGGAGAAAACTCTTGATTGGTTTGTTAAGGTCGAGGATAGTGAATATTAGCCTGAAAGTTTTTTTGCTCACATCATTAGCGTTTTTGAGTTAAAGGGAAAAAATCTTTCGCAAACAAGCGAAGCAATATCGAAATTCGACAATAATTTTGTTAATCCTACATCGATATTGGAGGAGCCTGTCATAAGGTGAAAGCGGAAAACACTATAACAGCTGTCTGAACTATAAAAACGACCCGTTTCTAATCCAATTGATGAAGGAGTAGCTAGCAAAACGAAGCACTGGTGCGAGAGTACTAAGCAGAAAGGACCACAAAACGAAAGCGTACGTTGTGGCTATCGTAGTACTGATCCATAAAAAGCGGAAAGTTTTCCAAATTTTATACAGACCCCACTCCCACTTCTACATAGACGGAGGAAGGTATACAGACAACAGTATTGAGTGGCACGAGTATCACTGGTATATATAGTAGTAATAGTAAAGCAAGAACTAAAAAAAATCCTTTGTGCAAGTATAGCATGGTTTGGAATGACGAAACCGCTTGCTAGTTTTGTCAAGCGTTGTGGCCTTAAACTAACGACACGATGACAAAATAAATACTGAGGAAGATCAGAAATGGCGTAAGAGCATTGTCTGCATTATCAGTAGGATCACAATCTATAGGATCAATGCACCGAATGAATAGCAATCGAATTGGATGACGTCTATCGAGCTTGCGGTGAGGAAAAAAAGAAGCGCCGATTACTTTCGTCTGAACCAGCGTATGGACAACCTGTAATTACATGGAGGAAGCTAGGACCGATGCTGGCTTTTACTGTATGCAACAGTGGAATCGAGTGAAAGAAAGCAATAGCGTTTTTAATAAATGTTTCTAGC
Source organism: Stratiomys singularior (assembly GCA_954870665.1). Taxonomy (NCBI): domain Eukaryota; kingdom Metazoa; phylum Arthropoda; class Insecta; order Diptera; family Stratiomyidae; genus Stratiomys; species Stratiomys singularior. The sequence goes on along the minus strand of OX940881.1, from coordinate 418,274 downwards.
TACGACTCATTCAAAAGCGGATCCTAACAAGATCCGATATCGGATGCTAAGAATTTTTCTAAAAAGTATGGGTGCAATTTTTTGAGAAAACTTGTTAGGATCCTCAAAAAATTAAATTCCAGGGGTTTTTTACCCCTAATTACTGGTATTTTGAGCTGGACTTGATAATGTGAACAATTTACAACACAACGAAATAAATCTTTCAAAATATCAAACTCACATACACCTACAACAATGTATTGGACACTTACCAAAAAGTTATTTGAAATCCTTTGATTTTCTTTTTGTTTTTGATAAGTTTGCTATTAATGATAAGGAAGGACAAGCTTGTGAGCTGGATTTCGTCGAATTGAACGTATCAAATTTCATTCATTTCAGCCGTACCATGAAGAAACGGATAACTATTGGGTAAAATGCGCGGAAGCTACATTAAGGCTCGTCGAATTCCCACATATACACAGTCTGCGAATGCGTTGTATATCAACAATATTCACGTTGCTTCAAAGGCCCAAATCGTGATTGGAATTGGCCGCCCAAACTAAATTGAAAGCTAAAATGTCGGCCAAATGGAAAAATTCATCTTACAAGCCAGCCTAGTTTTGGGAATAAAGGACACAAAACGCGAAATTCGCGAATTGGAAAAAACTCCGATTTCCAATTTAATGCATGAACGTAGTTAGAATTTCACATGAGTACAGTGTATAGAAACTAAAATGATACTTGTTGTATAAAACAAAGTCCTCGAACAGAATCCGTTCCCATCTCTAATCTTTTCAAACTCACAGTTTTATTTTAAAACGTATTTTTTTAATCCGGATCGGGCCTTGGCTTTTAGTATTTCTCTTTTAATTAGAAGTTGCGTCGATGCATACAAAAACGGCACCATCAATACAGGATGTGGAAATAAACGTACGTTGCAAATACTTGCCTTCATGTCTGTACACATGGGGCCAAATGGGTAGGAATTAGAAAAGATACTTTGGTCCCGAAAGCTATCGACGGTTTTTTGCTGCCCGCAAATAAAAACCGCTGGAAAAGCTCAGATCGTTATGAATATTTTCTATTCAGGAGTCCCCGAAAGTAAGTTTTCCTGCGAAATGTTTCATATGACATTTCTTTATTTCTCCGCTGTGGGTTTTGGTTTATATGTCTGCTTTCGCCCTAAGTAAGATGACTTTGGAATGAAGGAGAACGATTGAAATAATTTTCGGGGCGTATGACAGATCAAGCTACTTTGCATTCATACTATCTGAATGAATTCGAGATGATTGCTGTATTTAACATTTATTTATTTAACTCGTCTACGGTTCGGTGCTACCAGACTACGAGTCACTTCATTCGATTTATCTAGTATAAAAGCAGCATTCGCGTAGCTGCCAACAGAACGCCTTCTCAAATAATCCGCTTACTATAATAACGCTCATGTAGATAAAATCAATGAGCCCGAATGAAAATATTTACCCATAAATGGTTCTCAGCTTCCAATTCATACAAATGGAAGGTAACTTCTAAAGACACTATCGCCGCACCTCCAATCAACTACAATAATATGAATGTGTTGATTCGGTTGAGCTCATCTGATTCGGGACTCAATAGACGTCGGGGAAATCTTTCGAAAAATAAAATTTGAATGAAAAGATCTCGCGCAGCAAGCAGCCTTAGTACAATTGAACCGATCATGACCGCAACCAAAGATTTTATGAAAAGACGATTATCGGGATGCGAGGATAAGATTCTTATTGAGAGCACAACATCTTATCGGGTTCCCAGTTCCCATGAGGTCAGCAGTAAGTATGTCTTTTATTGCTCACCACCAGGCCCAACACACATGCTAAACGGATTAGTTATGCCCTGACTTTGAAAACGAACAAGATATGCCACTTTTATCATCACGCACACTACGAATGAGCATTTTCAGGGGAATAGTGAAATGTTTCTTTTTTAGTAGCCAAGCATGTCAAATTCAGTTATTATCTGGACAATAAATTTTTATATCCATATCACTATTTCCAAATGAATTATGAAGAACATCTGCATGCGCGCTGATGAGATGTAGCAGCTGTAATTAGATATAATAATTTGCTTTGATAACGTCTGACAAGATTTCTGGCAATGGGTCCTACTCCCATTGAATAGTTCACCCTGGGTGCATCTTACTTAATGCCATGAATGGCAAAATGATAGAAAACTTCTTCCAGATGAAATATTTGCAACGCTTCGGAACTCGGTAATATTTGGATCTTTTAATTGTTTGACCTTCTTTTCTGGTTTGGTATCGCAAGCTTCGGAGTTTGATTTTTGTTTCATATTCTTCGGTGATTTCTGTAATAGGAATAAGTTTGAGGTTTTAATCAAATTTACTTCGACGCTTCTCTTGACAATTTTTGTGGGGGCTCCCTATCTATCCCTAGTCTAAGGAGGGATCCCTAGTCTAAGGTTTATTCTCTTTGAAAATGTTCATTCTCACGATACATTAACGCCTTCGTTTCTTCCACAAATGAACAAGATTTGTGGAGAAGAATCGCCAGGAAGAAGTCCTCATAGTTGATAAATAAATTATAAGAAATAACAAATGTCTTAGTTCTCTATCTTGGCGTGGCTCTCAAATCGTTATCTCAATCTTGCTCGCAAAAATATTCTTATTATATCACATTCAATGTAACATTAGATATGATGCCCGCGGCCCAATGAAGCTCTCCAATGAAACTGTGAGATAGAGTAAGAAACTTCTTGGACATACTATTAAGAAACTCGTCAAGATAAATTTCAAGTAGCATAACTGATTAGCACCCTCTTAATTACTTAATTATGGCAGTAGTTTCTTGCCCATTTATCCTTCACAGCGACCGTTCCTGCTGTATACCGAATACCGTTTCGAATCGAAATGAATAGTTCTAACTCAAAGAGTCTTACCCAAAGAAACAAGTTTAATCGTGCTAATCAAATCGCAAACACAAACTGATTTCAACGAATATCTTAACACCCGTACGCTTCGGAAGATAATTCCCTTCGGACGATCCTGCCAACCCGTTGAGAGCTCAATGGAGTTCAAATCGCACTTTAATAGTTTCGACTCCATTAAAAGTACACCTTGGTCAGCGCAGATAAGGAAATATCTTTTATTGGATCGTTTTCTTATTCCTTGTTTTGTGTGTCGTAAAACGAAGTCAGTTTCGTAAACATGTCGCTGGATAATTAAAAACCTGAAATCTCAGCCTTATCGTACATTGTCTTGAGTGTGCGGGGCTATTCTTCGGCTGTTTGTGAATCTTTTCCAAGCTCCAAGATCGGTTACAAAAGATTTCTGCCCACTACCAACCACCATTTCGTTTTGAGTTGCGCACCTTAATGAGTTTTTGGTGCGCATGCAGTTGAAACCATTTCAACGCTAATGGCTTAATTAAAATTGGACGAATTTCAGTTTAGTTTGAGTTTCGTAATAAAATTAGAATACAACAAGAAAACTGAATTATGTCAGGTTGTGGGTAGGCGCTTCGCACCCGCAGAGGAAGCAGCGTCCACGGAATTGCGAGTGAGGGCCAAAGACTTAAATGCAAAATCGATGTCGGCAAGTTTTTGACGCGTGAATTTTTCGCACACAAATTAATCTGCGCTGCCAAACTAGTCCGATTTATTTTTGTTTCATTTGCTTTCATCAAGCCGCATATCGTTTGCGAAAAGTAGCCCTGCAAAGAACGGTTACATTTTCAATTATCTAATATAAATCCATGCATTTGCCTCGATTATGATGTTAATTGATTTCAAACTTCCTTCCATATTCACTGGAAATGTTACAGGTCCTGCCATCTCGTCGATTAGATTTCATGGAAGGCTTTTAATTAGTTCAGGTGAGTTACGATAGTACCTAAATGAAACAGTCAGCAAATATGAACCAAATTCGACCGATTGTATTTAGAACAGGGACAATAGATCCGTCTGGATGTTCAGCTTCGCTAGCGTACCGTATAATTGAGCATTTAATTGAAATGCTGTCATTTGTTTGCAACCACAAATAGTCCCCGTCGAAATTTCCATTCCTTCGGATATTGGCATGTGCTAATTTATAGCAACCCGAAAATTGATGTATATAGTACCATGCATATCCATTATCGAAATACATGCAACCCACAACTAAGCGTGCAATTATTGTCTCCAGAATGATGTAAGATTCATGTTTTGGAATTTTGCTTTCCAAAAACTCAAACCTTAAATTTGATTATACAACTCACGGTTTGATATTTAGCTTTTTATGATCCATTTTCATGATCTTTCATAAAAAATACCCAGCCTGCCTTGACATAAAGAGGCGCAGTAACACATTGTAAGTATTCTACAATCTTTGTCGAAACAACTTTTCATGAATAGACTTCTCAACGAACTCAGGTAACTGTAACGACATTTCAAGAAATGCCCTTACAGCAAGCTGAAGGAGATGGATGAATCTGCACAACTTAGAATACATTTTGTGAGCTCTATAAACAGGCCTGGGATGATTGCAAGTTTTCATATTTCCCCAGGAATCGAATCAGAATTAGAATTAGTTAGTGGTTGCCTTTTTGTCGGATACTACCCCAAAATGCCATGTTTGTCTGTAGCTTTATTTACGTACTCGTAAGGACTCCCTACACCCTATTTCCAAGACCTCCAGAGTCCAATTAGGCAACCTTTGCTTGCATTCGTTTTACCCAGGGTTGATGATAACCCGCAATGATTACCTTTTTAGTCTGTTCTCAATATAAATAGCAACATGTTGTTATGTGTACTCCGATCAGGTGTCACCAAGACTTCGTTGGTTAGTAGGATCTTGTGTTTTACTCTATATTTAGTGGAATCCCCTTCGTTTTGATCATGGACTCTCATACCTTTTAAAGCGGCATTTGGAACGGCGCCAAATTCTAAACCCGCCAAAAATTCCATTGTGGTAAACAGCAGATTCTACGATCCTCTATAAGGAAATTATTTTATATTATCTTCCAGCCCGGATCCTAAATTCATAGATTTTAGAGCGTTATCCCTTATCCTTTAACCTTATCGTGGTTAAAATTTTGCATACATCTCCAGCTGTTATAGCTTCACAACAACTCAACCTCAACCTAAATTGGTTTTTGAGATAAGATGTAAATAGCGGCATGCGATTTCCCGAGATTCAGCTTTATATTAAACTATAATTCGTCCTTCCGTTCTAATTTCTTATCATAAGCGTCACCTCATTAACAATTAATTCTTTTCAAAAACATTCTTTCAGAGTTCATATGCTTAACATGAACCAACTTTAAAATTATTATTTCAAACACGATTTTAATTACGTCTGCTAATGTGCTACTAACGAAAATCGAATTAAGTTCTACCATTTCTGGGGAAAAGCCGCCAATATGCTAATAGGACTACTTGTTTGCTCCTTTTTCGTGCCCATCAACGTTAATTTGCATGATATAGTTGGTCCCACGCTCTGCAACGTCTCCACTTGCATATCCGTTTTATATTAAACTTTTTCGGATTCCCTTGCTCCGCCCCTAAACGCATCTGGTAGACTGCCTTATCTTCAGTATAAAATGTGGAATGGAAATTCCAGTCTTCCTTGCTTTTCTGCCAGGGTAACGGAATTCACGTTTTCTTTCATTACCAGCGTGTGAGGCAAGCACATAGACATTTGGTGAAGGATATGTTCTCTAGTTAGGTAAGGATAAGTGAAAAACAGGGCAACGTACTTATAGCTGCCACCAGTGCCCTCTACAATGACATTTCACACAAAATATGAAGTAACATAATACGTATGTGCTGCCGGGAGCACGGCCCAAGAACGAGAGGAGGGATGCGAACGCTACGAACGTGACACTTATTCAAAATATGTGAATTCTTGTATCGATGATGCCATGCAAAGTTTGTTTTCTGGAAAACGAAGAATAACCCACTTACAGACGGTGCCCCTCCTCCTTCGGTACATGCATCATGAAGGCAACCTTGATAGGCAAGACATGCGAAGCCAAAACGAGGCATGTACAAACACATGAAATTATATGAAATTTCCGAATCCGCATTGATGCCTGTAACATTCGTTCAGGAGCTACCCTCAAAAGTTCATGAAAAACGCTTTCTGCGCGGCTTTAAAGGCTCGAAAGTTCAAGAAAGCGGAAAGAGAGGTTTCCAGATGTAATGATTTACAGGTACACTTCGAACAAGGCATTGTGACACATCTCCGTTCCTCCCGGCGCACAACTTCTCGGTTATCCCTAACTCCTGGTGCACGCATTACAGTTCCTTGAACCAGAATGATCAAAAAGCAAAGATATAAAAAGCGTCAATTCCGCTTTATTTACGAATACTAGGAGCGCTTCGAAATAGGCTGAATAGACTTGCCTACATTTGCACTACCAATGGGCTTATGACATAAACGTCACACGCACCTTCGGCAACTGAATTTAATCGGGAAATGCGTGCAGGGCTGATGTAATTGCGATGTATTTAATTACAGTTGAAAGTATTGTTTTAGTATCAGTAAATATTTTATATGATCATCTTGGTTCGGTTTAATGGTTCATCTTGATGAATCGACGACAGCGTTCTAATGTTCGCTGAATTTTATGAAAGTCATAGAAATGCTTTGAATGTTTCCGTCTTTGAGGACTCCCAAGGATACATAAAGTTTATTTTCTGACATGAAACACAATTTTATTCGGCAGTGTCGTTTCTTTGAATTTAACAGTAGCAATCTTGTTGTGAAATTATTGCGCTTCGTGGAATTTCACAAGTGCTCGGCGTTATTTTTCAATATTTTCATGTTAAATAAACGGAAAAGACAGTTTTTCTTGTACTAGTGCCGATGTCAATAACTGCTGGAAGTATTGATTTGACAACATAATCCTGATAAAAATCAGACAGTTCGATTTCATTTTATTCGCAATGAAATTTCTACTGTAAGGGATGGAAAATTAAATTTTGAAATGGGTTTAACGTTAAAATCTGCTGGCCCTAATGGTGGTCTTTAATTTCCAAACTATATTTGCGCTATTCTGCACACTTGAAAAGATTTCTGGTGTCAGTCCCACTTCCAATTTGAATGACTTATAAAAGGAAGCAAATGTTCTAAACAGGATTTTTCTAAACGCAATACCTTTTGATGTTTGATGGTCAACACGGAAACATAGTTGACTGCCAGCCTACTCTCTACATAACATATATTCCATACTTAACGACTAAATGAAAAGTTCATAATTTTCACTGAAAAATCCGGGATAACGGGTGACTTTTGGTGGAAAGTCGAGGACATAGTGTATGAGCAAACGCCGTAAGTAATTTGGTAACTGTCCGTTCTTTACCCAAATTTACCACGAATTTATCGATTGTAATGTGTTTCTTAGTCTCCAAAAAGACGAGTCTTTCGTTGATCTAGTTTTGTGGTATTGTAATTAAATGTGTTTCGCTTTGATATCTCAAGGGACTCGAAATTCCATCATGTGCTTTCCAGGAAGTCGTTGCAAATTGCAATTTTACAAAAGTGCAGTCAAAGTCGGCGTATACTTTGGGAAACTCATTTGTGCAGATTCATCTAATTATTACAGAGTTTGTGTGTCTGCGTAGTGAGCACTACTTGGAAGTACTTCAACTCGTTTGTTCACTTACCGAGAGCCAACCTCATGCATCCATTTTGTAAATACTGTCATTAAGTATGTCATACATTTATTTATAAGGAAATTACTTCCAGACGAGTGAATAAAGTAAACTTACTTGACCATTAGTAATTAAAACAAAACAAAATTTCTATCTGCAGTGGGTGAAAAGTATGAACTGGACCGAGAGAAATCCGGGGTATAAACCATAACCAGACTAGGGTTGCCGGTGGATCAGGACGTGAACTCGGCTGAGCGCATGTAACTATAATTTGTATGCTAGCATAAATATTCATGCGGGACGTTATGTTAACGTACTCGGCCAATACGTTCCGTGCATCTGTTCGGTGTCGTTCAATTACAAAGTGCTGCTCTTGTTTCCACCTGAGTTAATCTGCGTTACGGACAAACGAATGGTATGGATGCGAGTGACGAGAGCAATACATACTGCTGAGTACCTTTGCGAACTTTTGAATAATCAAAAATATGTTGGTTCGCCATCGACACCAATCTATTAAACTACCCGCCGAGGCGCCTCTGCCATCTTTCCAGTCCAACTTCTTGCCACATTGTTGTCCTTGCTCAGTGTCCCGTGTACGATTTCACAAAAATTAATCTTCTGTGTATATTGGCTTAGCTAGCAGACCAGTTTAGTCTATCGCAGTCGTTTATTGAAATTAGGCATAGCCGGGCCCTTCGTTAAAACAAATGCTACTTGATTTCAATCACAAAATGAGCTACTGCATTTCAATCACGAAGCTAAATTTCTTTATGACCGAGTATATTGCATGGACCTTCAATATTTCAGACTCTTCCTAACATATGTAGTAGGTGAATATCCCAATAACGAGTTGAAACATTTATTTTAATTTTTTGTAATTTGAAAATGGAAATTCATATATTTCCATTTCGGCGTATATGATGATAATCGAATATTTGCCAAATAAAAAGGATAAATGAAAAACATAAATTGACGTTTCATATGTATGAGCGGCTTACATGATCGATCAGCAAGCAAGAAAATTGGGATGAACAAACAGAACCGTGCAAAAAGATAAGCCATCACGAAGACGCCTGCAAACGTTATAACTTTTGGTATAACATTCCTATAGTCCTTGATAAGAAAGCCAAACAAAAATAACGAAGGAAAATATTACATTCGTGAAACTACAATTCAAACTTATATTCTTGCTTTATGCTCGGCCACAAAAAAAAACAAAAATTTAACGCTGTTACAACAATTTAGTATTTATTCGGTTTATAAAGATATCGTGAAGCTTTTAGCATACTTCGGCCTCCTTGAATACTTATTGAAGAACTACAACAGTTTCAAGGTGGTACCTGCAGTCTATGTAATAGGTAATTCTTCATGCAACCTAGCTTTAAAACGATGGGTGGCGTTAACATGTAAATGTAAATATTCTAACAAGGCTTACATATGTTTATTACATATGGCTTACATATGATCTATTTATTCACATTGTGGACGGAGTCTGTCGAACCTGCTTTCCGCCGAGCGTTTCGAGCCGAGGAATAGATTTCAAAATACAAGGGGCGCTCTGTGATTTATCTTTTTCAATAGTCAACATTTTAAATCACCTACACCATATATTTGTCTATTCCGTCATTCACTCCGTTCGCAGAGACCAACTATTTATCAGGCTACAAGCGAGCTCCTGAGAACAAAGCTAGGCCAAATCGAATCATTTCATCTACAAATGACATTGACGAGCTGTATCGCTTTCTGACATCTCATGGTCATCAACTAACCACGGACTTTTTGCTCAACGCGAGCCCGAGGAAATTTCGGACCCAGTTAAAGGCCTCAAAACCTCCTCACCAAATGCTTTTGATTCATCCCAAATTCCACTTATCAGATGGTTGTTATTCAGAATTTTTCTCGTTGTGAGAATATATCAAATAGATTTTGAGAAGTAAATTTGATGTCTCGCGGGCAAGATCTTAAAACCTGGCGATGGAATGACAGATTTGAAAAGGAACAAGTTTTTCCCTCGCCCAAGTCCGCGGTCTAGTTCACTGATACGATTCGAAATTATTTGATTACTATCAATCTTTGCTAACATTTAATATCGGAGATGCTTTCCAAGTGGCAAGAAGTAATTTATTCTAATTTAATTTGAAGATACACACCCATGCACTAGCACCGTGAAGACGCGTAGCATTGGGCCTAATCACATATTAGAACCGCTTACCTGGCCAGATTCCTTGGGCAGATTCTTCGAGTGGACTTGATATGTAATTGAGTCATTTTCACATGACACACATGATTTCTATGCTAATGACCATTTAGGGAATTAGCTTTTGTTTGGCGAGGTGTCTGGAGCCCCAACTGGGTTGTCTTGGGAGACTCGGCAACTCAATCGCCAGCAACGGTTTGGTCCGATTAATGGATTTTCGAAAAGCCTCACGAAACGTGAAACGATTGCTCTGACCTCCTCCTTTCCCTTTCAAGCCACCGCTTTCAGTTTTGTGAAACCCCAACTTGTAATTTTGAATAAAACTCATTTAAACTACAAATAAAACTCATTACACGTTCTCCTCTGCACTGAATTCGCTCGTTGATAACGAGTACCTGTATCTAGGAAAATCTCATCAAGTTTAACGAGTTACAAGTTCACGATTAATGAAGATGTTAATTCATTGCAGTGAATAGCACTTTTACTGACTTTTCCGTTGCACGTTCGAGATAATTAAAAAACGTTGGAACATATTTCATATGAATCAGGGAAAGTGCAGATCAGTGTTCAGACCAAGCGGCAACGTGAAGCATTTTGTATATATCTTCAGATATGATAATTATAATCAGTCGAACAAAGTTTGAGGCGGGACAAGTCAAACCTTGGTGAAAAGGATGTGGGCCGGGAAACATTGCGCTTCGGAAATTTCGGCGAGTTCGCGGTCTTCAATTAATGGCAGTGACTTTAAGTTTTAACTATGAGGGCCAGCAACTATTAGTCTAAACTATTGAAGCGTTAGCGTATAGGATAAAAATAACAGAAATAATGACAAAAGCATGTGAAATTTCGACGTTGGAACCATAACGCGCTAGCGCTGGCGCTCGAATTTCGTTTACTACTTTTCCAACCGTGACTTAATTTAATGGGATATAGTATTTTGTTTATTTTGCTCCATTTTGTTTTGTTCGTTATCTGCTTATCCTGGTTCGAAAAATTACAAATAATTCTGGTCAGCGCATGCTTTGAAAAGCTCGAAATCGCATCTCACGTATGGAATTAAATTCTCCTTTTATTGCTCTTTCGTTTCGGATCTGATAATTTTTTCAAAGGATAAGCTCACACTGCTAATCTAGGACCTGTAATGATTTCCTGAAATTGTTTCCGTTCGCGATGAATTTTCGCTGGTGAAAATGTACATGTCACAATTAATTCAGTTCGCACGAACAGATAATCCTTTTTCCATTTCGACTTTCGCAGAACTGTTATCACGTTCATGCCAGATTCTTTGATTGCAAGGACCTCTAGCTTACATAATTACTAAATCTCGCGTAACTCGATAAAACCTTGAGCTGCTTAATAGTATCGCACAACAGGGATACGCTATGTACGTACGTGCTTCAATTACTCATGCTTTTTCCGGAGCTGGGTACCGACAGGACTTCTTATCAGGAGCACTTGCACCATTTCCCATACACTCGCACTCACACAAACTTGACATCCTGCCGAAATCGACAATAATCCGATACGGCTGTATCAATTTGTTGTGCGAATTCGTGAGACTTGTGACACACATGCAGAGCCTCCCGTGCCAGACAGGCGTGTGTCGTACGTTAGTAGGTGTCCTTATTTCCCCCCCCCCCCCGCCGAAAAGCACTACATCTACAATTAATACATTTTGAGGACAACTTGCAATCAAAGTCAACAGTACGCGATTTCTCGCATGGGAATTCCTTTGCGCTACTCAGATCGTTAGATTATGCGAATTTAGACGGTAATTTAACGACCGTGCCGATAATGTTTGTTGTTGTAAAACGACCGTGTTTTGTTCAATTTCTAACCTCCACTTTGGACTTTCCGTAGCAGAAACTAAAATCCCCGCGGCGCAACGGAGCAATTTGTCGGCTCTTATTGAACGCGTTACGGACGCGTTTGTTATACGGAAACATTCAGATAGCTTTGCTGAAAAGGAATTGTAGATGTCAAAATGACCGTGAAGAGTATGTCCTTCAAAACCTAATCTTCGGATGACATTTACCGTGGTTGAGACGGATATGCACAGCGACTTATTACAGAGGTGTTTCAATAAGGCAGAATCGAAAATTTCAACAAGGATTATATTATCCGGATATTGATGTTGTTGCTGTAATGCTGTCATTGCATTCTCTGTTACTTCAGTTTAGCTGAAACTAAATGAACTAGAGGTTCACGGATCCCAATTCATTGATTTTGCGGAAACGGACTTTGGTTGGTATAGGCAAAATGATGGCACGACCAATTTGAGAAAACCATACCATGGGAAACTGATTAACCCACGTACGGTTACAGTATTGTGTTGATTTTCACCTAGAATAGTGATAATTTCGTCCTTCTCCAGCATGATCATTTAACTCTCTTCCTTATTGGGAGCAGTAGCACGCGTGATCATCCCCACGAACACCGAAGTGTCATTGTTATTTTCCTTACAGATGCGACCGAAAAACCTTTCTTTTGGAATTTCATGCAAAACATTTACCAGGCGATTTCTAGTCTTATACACTCTGATGCACTCTGAACTTTGTTGCTGTACCATATGCTGGTTATGAGGTAATTTTGAACGTCTAAGCATGTTTCGCAGTGCAGGAATAACAAGACGATTGTCTTATGACGCCTTTCATTCAAATGCGGAGCGGTTATGAAAATGTATGAGCGATTTTACTTCACTCTTAGGAACGTGAAAAACATTCGACTGAACACCTTCTTTCAAGCTTCTCGCAGCAGCAAAGTATCCAAAGTATTTGCAGTCGATCCCCAGAGAATGCGGCGAGTATTTAAGTACGCGTACCGATAACTAGTGAGAGTGTGATTCACTATCTCCAAAAATGCGGAGGATTTCAATGCTCGCGCTTGTTCCCGATTAAATAATTAATCGAATTTCGAATCAATTCCCCGGAATAATGCAATGAAAGCGGAATAAATGATGATTTGCAGTCTCCCCGGTGGATGCCTGCATTCTTTTCCATGCGTACACGAATATTTCAACGAGCCTCATCCTTTTCCCCAACCAGAATACCATGAACAACTCCCTCAACTCTGCCGAATTACACGGAAAATGGCCAGCGAGTAGCGAATAGGCAACTAAATGAGCTCCGAATTATCGTTGAAAATTGTTTTTGCTTAAAAAACTGCAAAATGAATATAGGAAGGGCGAACAATAGCCGATGATTGTTGTCCTATTTATGTTTATGTTAAAAAGTTGATAATGAATTGTGGCAAGCACAGAGCAATGTGGTTCGGCTTTTATTTATGTTTTGCCTAGGCAAATAAATCGGCTTTAATTAAGTTCTCTAATTAGATTTTAATTATGGAACTCGTGAAGAGTCGATTGGCCATTATGTATAAACTGCAGCAATTGTCGATTGTATCTGCGGTCGGGAGACTCAATTCGGTATTGTTCCAATGTATTAGGTCAGCTTTGATCGAGAGAATTCAAAATTATTGGGGATTTTTGGGCTATTGATAACAGGGAAGAACCTATGCTAGTACTTACAATACAACGGTCTAGATATAAATTCGAATACACACTCGATTTCGACTTCAAATCGATACTATTCGTGGAAATGCGATTGCAGTCGGTGCACTTGGAAATAGGAACAAGTTCATTTGTTTCATTAATTACATGTTACAATCTGGCCGAAGAATGGTTTCCCAGGATGTACCTGACCGTAGGAAAGTGTATGGAATAATTGATCAGCATGAAATAAAGTATATTCTCTTCTATTTAGCTTAGACTCATTGTTAAGGAGTTTAAGTGCATCAGCTAAATATTTTGATTACTTTGCCGACAAACGTTTTGCAATATTGAAAATGTTTGGAAGAATCTACATATGACCACAAGTGCCTACTTTATCGATTTGTACAAATGATGTTTAATTTTTGAGATTTAGAAGAGTTCAGACTTAGATTTATCGACTTCAACGTAGATACCGCCAACTAACATTACGCATTCAGTTTTCATATGAGAGGAGATTCCCTCTTCCTTAATTTGGATGTCACCCAGGCTGCGACGCTACTCAGCAACTGCGGAACATTAATGCATTTTAGTGTACTCAGTGGCAAACAGAGCCCATAACATATAATCAAGCCGATAGAAAAGTCAACGTGTAAGTGATTCAGTCAGGACGACTCGGAATCAAAAGGAAGTATGTAATAACACCTTTCATGGCATTCATAAAACAGAATTGAAACCGTGTCATTACCATTAGCTCAACGAAATGAAATCAGCCATGAATTATGGTTGTGACTTTAGAACGCCACATTCTAGACGCCCGATAAGTTTGCAGCTCCCTTAGCTCAATGGAATGTTTCCAGCAGGAAGCTGTCATTTATTCTGTCTCATTTATCGAAAACGCTAAGAGTATGCTTGCAGCACGATGATACTTAACTTCAAATAAATTAACAGTTCCAAAGTGAGGTTCAGTGTGGGTTGTTCGCAGGTATTACATTGCATATCAAAAGACTACTTAACAACGCCTTAATGATTTGTTAGGTAAAGATGATGCCATTATCATCAAACGATGTTGACACTCTTCGTCGTTTTCAGACAACGTCTTCAAACATTGGACTGAGAGCTTTATAGATTTGTTACCCTCACTGCTGACGGCTTCAACCTTTTACCTTAAGACAAGAGATTCCCCCTTAAGTGATATGACTTTCATGCTATAACTATTTTAAAGATTACTCTCGAGATAGATTTTTTGCAACTTGCCGTGACGATGCTCTCCGTAGAATTCCGCAAGATGAATGGATTAACATTTCGTGAGATTGCCTGCACATATGTCACACGTCTGCCTCAACTCAGTTTCACCACATTAACGAGCTCCGAGGTCTTTGCACACAACATTAAGCATTGAAGGAAGCCGCTGATATGCAACAACACCACCAGCACTTATGTCACCGTAACGGAATCCGACAAGAAAAATTCCATCTTTTCAGAAAACTTCACCCACTTGGAGTGAACCGAGAGTCGCCTAATATCTTCAAAAACAGATACGTATTTCTTTGACGGTTGAATGAACGATAAAACAACTTCCGATTAGAGTTTGCGAGTTTAATGCTTGGAGAGTGCTGAAAGTAAGAGAGGAAAATAAAAGTGTGCTCCAATCTACGATTCGAATGAGCTTTATATGGGTTTCTGTGTCTTTGCAGAAGAGATATTGCTACTGTTTGTACAATCCAGGAAGACAATCCGCAAAATAAATCCTGATGAATCGCCCATGTGACTTCTACATATAATCCATAGCAATGAGAAACGATGACAAGAAATATTAAAGGACTGGTCACTTTATGATGTTGATGCTTAATCGAGGGTCCTTGATTTTCAAAATAAGATAAATTGGTTAAAACTTTATTGCCTCATGTCATTTCCAGAGAGTTGAAGTTGCAAAAACAGCTCGAACGTGACAGTCATTCCAAGCAATCTGTTAACAGGGGAAAATAAGGTAGAAATAACGGATTGAGTCATGTGTATCGGGACATATCGCAGGTTTTTGTATCTGATAAATAAGCTATATATAAAACTATATACGCATTCCCGTACGCATTCCTCATGTGTAGACTAAATCCAAAATTTTTACGTGTATATCAGTTTTGAATGTCTCATTTGTGATCTTTCTGCGATTTCCTCTAAAATGAACTGTTTCTGGAGCCTTGAAAAGGCTCCAAGTCCCCTCTGACCTCTTTCATCTTACAGACACAATTCTTCAAGGGAGGTATTGCAGAGACGTCATTGAGGGATTCTCTCAACGCGTACAGCTGATACACAGACAAACAACAGAGTTATTCTGGCTGAATAATTATATTGGCCGGATGAGGACCAGTGTGATTAGTGGTATCCTGTTGGTATCAATAGTATCAAGAGCACTGAACAGACTCTGGTTGCTTCTGTCTTTACTTAGAAACCTCCGTAAAACATCACATATGGCGGCCAGAGTTTCTAAGATGAGCTTCCTGAACAGGATCTTGTGGTGATATAGCATCGAGCCTACAGTTGCGCGGGAAATCTACAGTCGCGCATGAATTTATGCTTTGTGGATGCACAGACTAGCGCGGCAGAAAAAATCTTCCTACGCTTTGCAATGGCACTACTCCGTGAAAGAGCGGTGTGCTAGTGCTAAAATAAGGACAACTACATTGTTCCTGGATGTTTATAACCATAGCGCCCGCTGTCATACCAAATTTTACTCGAAAAACCAAGCAGTTTAACTAATTAGATTTTAATTTGCTATGCATGAGTGTATAACTCACTATCGACTTCGTTCATCAGGAAGACATCATGGACTGCTTCAGCTTCACACACGAAACAAATGAGCTCGGAATGTAGTCACGGATTTATGATAACAGTTGTCACAATTTACTTAGCATCTAATTTAGGGAAAAGGTTGACAACAAACAAGACTCAATGATATGATACTGAAATTAGGAACGCGTTCAAGCGTTTCAAGGCTTACCGCAAGATACAAATCGGCAAACGTTGCGTCACATCCAGACACACGTAGTGCGCCCTTGTATTGTAGTTAATGTGAATGGTGGCCGCCTGATGTTGCCGCCGCCATGCCTGTTTGTACTCGCATGTGATGTGTGCTACGTTTATTACATTCCAATAAAGACGTAATGAATTCTTGTGTTTAAAGCAATTACTTCCACTGTTTCGAACCTGTCACGTCTTTGACGGCGGTACGTCTTCATATTTTTAGTCACGCTGAACTCTGAATTTGAAGTTTACTATCTATGTCTGCTGATGCCATAACGCCAAAATCATTCGAGCAAATTTCTCATGCGTTGGTTAACGTTGACTCGGCTCGAGCAAAATGATATGTGGAGGGTGTTACCGACCACTATCGAAATTCTAAGGCTGTAGAACTTTGATAAGTCAAAACTCGTATCCTTTCAGTAGCCGCCAGACACCGATTTTTTTGTGAAAACAATCCCTGTTCCATTATTGAATCATACACATGCATCACTACATGTCTTATTAAAGAAAATTTAGCACTTAAACGGGACAATGAAACTTAACCAGTGATTGCTCTCGTTTGTGGTAGATTACAACATGGAATGAACTAATATTTTAGAGAATTTATACTATAATAAAATAATATTTTATAATTTTATCATCCTGAAGCAAGGACAGCCTTCGAGGTTTTGGCAGAGTTGGAGTTTGGTCTGAGTATTTAGTTTATGTCAAATCGGTGTCAGATAGTATCAATTCGGTGTAAGCACTATTAGCGCTTAATAGACCCGCTTAATTGATTATGAATTGCCATGTACTAGTACCCGTGATCGAGGGTGGAGGGAATAGCTCATGAGCGGTGCCTTATATGCAAAAATCGAGGCATGGCTGCAACATCGCATTATCAGATCGTATGAAGCTTAACATGTTGTTGACTTACATTCTAACCTCCTGTGCACGGTAAGACAGGGTGAAATGATTGGGTAAAACTCCACATCAAACGTATAAAAAATATACTTTTTGGACTCAGTGCACCACCTGACTTCGTCGTGTTAGCCGCGGAATATTAAGTACTCGAAATATTAATATGAAATTAAATTCTTTCGAATTTCGCTGCAGGAATTCCACAAGGTTTAATTATACCAGAAAGTTCGCATAAATTATCAGTTATTCCGAGTTGCTCGAACTAAATGTATCTCTTGCTCTGCGTAAAAAACAGCCCTTAGAGGTTCGATGTTTGCCATCGAACAAGGGCGAAAGGAGTATTTTTCTATGAACTTAGGAAAGTGAACAGAGATGTCTTGCGCTTCATCTTAGCGTGAAATGCACTTTTGAAATTCAAGTAGCAGCTAAGATGAAATTGCGAAAAATTCTTATTGGCGTCCTAAAAATTCATTTAAGAATGAAATCGTCTGGGAAAATTCCATGGTTCTCATGACTCCAATGTTATTATATTATATTATAATATGATATTTTTTACCGGCTTTCATATAACATTTGAGCTTCATCGACTGAGCATGCTATAGATATTGAAGGACCCTTTACCCAACAAAATACTCTGTTAACTGTTTCATTGGTACTAATACAGTAATATATGGTAATAATACTTCATTTGGTGTAAGGCCTATTTCCTGGTTAATATAGCGCTTGCTAATGCTTACGCTGTGCTGCGGTGTACCATGAGGATAAGATTTCAACTTAAGGAGTTGGATCCGAAAATGATCGGATCTCAACATCGTATCTTGCACTCCATCGTAATCGCTGCACAATTTCTTCCATAAATTTATATTTCTATTTAATAAAGTTTAGCGCAAAGTTGTTCATCACTTTACAAAAAAAAAAAAAAAAAAAAAACAAAAATAAAATGAACACAAGTTCGCATTCTACCAGTAGGCAACACTGAATGTGTGTGGCTGCGATTCCTCAATTCTCTTTTGCTTGCGTAATTTTCAGGAAGCCTTTATCAGAAGAACTCAAAGGGAACTTGGATGCTCGTGTCGCAGCTCAGCTACCATCACCGAAGCAAACGCACACACAGAGGCTCCATTTTCCAGCACAGTGCGTAAATTCGATAGCAAAGGGTAGATAAGCCTTCATCACAATGAACATGTCAAGAGCCTCACTACATTGAAACGACGTATTGCTTGTCTCCTTTGGCTGCTTACGAGAGAGGGTCTCCGTCCTCGCATCCGACTTTCCTGTATAGGATCTGCTGATGTATAGCTGGCGACGGCGAGGGAGCGCTCCGAAGTGGCTATATACGAATAAAAGTATCCGTCCAATTTGGGCCACAGAGGACGACCATTAATATGTCATTAAAAAGTGTGTAAACGTATTCTTTAATTACGACCGCTTTGCACCGTGGAGCGCACTGAAACGGATGACGGAAACCTTTCACATTCACCTATACGAGTTGCCGACGGATAATGGAAAACCTTTGTCGCCTGTTAGCTATCTTGTCAATTAGAGCAGTTTTCCGAAAGAACTGAAATAAGAGAACAAGACCTTAATTAGATTTTACACATTTTCATTGCCTTGACCAAATTAGTTTCGAATAGCGTTTTTCCAGTAGTTGGTCCGCTTTGGAAAATTAGGATGGCTCGTTAGCAACGCTGCCAGCTCATTGTGGAAAAACGAATGATATACATTTATTCGGCCGAATTGATTAAATTGCCGAGCTCTGATTGACGTAACAAAGTGATTTGCAACTCTGTTGAGTAAAAATAGCATTTTCGGGATGCTTTGGATATCAAATCCTAATGCAATACGAATCCATCAATAGCGGCTTTGTATTGATTCCACAGCGATTACAAGCCCAAGGATTTGTTTATTTACATCCATCGAAAGCAATTAATCATTGCAGCCATTAATTGGCTTCTAACTTGTATTTAATTTGTCTCCTTGCCTTGCAAAAAAGTCAAGGCGACTTCTCGCCTCGTCTTAAAAAACGTCTTAATCTCCATCTAATCGATTTACTTCGCTGAGATGATAACATCCACCAACATCCACTCAGTATGTGACAAACGTATTGTTACCTCCAATCCTCCAACCTTCATCTGCCCTTCGAATCAGATGAGAAAATCTTTATACGCTCCGACACATAATTTATCCATTTGCATATCTGTCTTCAAGGAATTCTGTTTTTCACATAATAGTCATGGGAGTTGCGACGGGGAGTATTAGAGACCCGACACCAGCGTCGCACGCCAATAAAAGAACCAACAGGTCGCCAATACCATCCGCAACTTACCACGAACTAACAACAACGGCTAAAAGCTGAACCAATTGTTCAGTGCAGAATGGTCGGTTGGAAGTACTTGCAAGCACGAGATAAGCCAAAGGTTTGTGTATCTGTATCTGATGCGGGAGTGAATTAAGGCGCGACGTAATGCGAAGTCGATCGAAAGGTGAGCGCAGATCTAAACTGACGGATTAGCGTAATGGCTTATTACCTGACGAAGCGTTTCTGGTTGGCTGTTTATCGGCGTTTGTTATTGCTTACATAATTGAATTTAACAGCGGATGTTCCAGTGTGGCGGGGACCAACTGCGCCCATGGATCTTTAATGAGAAGTTACCCTGGTTTGCAGATGTGTGTGCATTTGTTTATGACGGACTTCTTAAAACAATCTCCACAATGAGGAAGACTTTTGTTCATATTTACCGTCCCACGCAAAGAGTTTTAATCGTACCCGGGTGCAGTCACATACAGAACAGCGCGAGCAAATTGTCTTCGAAAACATATCTATGAAAGCAAGTGTAGGACTAATATATGAAAGACCAGGACTGGAAGCTGTCAGTTGAATAACTCAAAGGACACGATGCAAGATAAGCGGTCGCTACCACTAGATTCGATCGGAGAGCTCCTCCCTCCCTTGAAGACTTTTTTTCAGAAAGAAATTTTTGGTTCTTTTTGTCACCCTGGCGAACACCAGATGCGGAAACATATAACAAGGAACAACACCGTGAATGGAAACTCTGAAGTTGCGAAAGCGTCAATGGGAACCAACATCGTTAAAGTAGACGTCACTAAATCCCCTGTGCTTGAATTGCCGTCTCATCAATTTTATATGAACATCCTGTTTTAGAATTGTAAAATAAATCCACTCAGCAATAAGCTGTTACTTTTTATAAAATAGTACAATTTTCCAACGAGAACTTCCAAGACGTTGTGATTGTTTTTCCAGTTTAAAAGTATATGCACTCGCAAATCAACTTCTTTGTTTGTTATTAGTTTATATCAGATTCATTTCCTTTTCCTTTTTGAAACATCTTTGAAACATCAGCATTTACGGAAACACGCCGTTCAGTTCTCATCGCCTGCTGTAAAGGCTTCCTTTCAAAACGGTGCTTTTTTCCTGAAAAATATCACTTTTAAATTGCACTTCTCTTTAGTATGGTCTGCAATATTGTAATGAGGACAATTTTATCGCTAAGTCTAGTTGCAACAATTCAGCCATTATAGCCACACCGTCATATTACCAAAGTAAATCAATGTAGACCCTGAATGTAGATTTGGACTTATGGTTGTACATAAATTGTGCGAAGCTTAATTTGACTCTCCATTGATTTCTGTGTGCATAACTCAAAAACAAGTAAAGTAGTAAAGTAGCCGCAGAAGCGTTTTTCTACATAAAATTATTTAAAAATGAATTTCATCGAATTATCTCTGCATTCCCTATGAGGCACACAAAACCCCAACTGTATTTCCAGCGGCCACCATACGAGTATTCTGCAAACTATGTTTTTTAAAACTATAAACAGGCAGCTCGTTAACCAATTAACCACCACTCACTATCCTGCACACATCCTCCTGAATCCAATTCATAAAGTACAGTGAAGTTCCCGTCAAACCGATACTTCCCCAATCTATTTGAATAACCTCCTTGGACAACTTCATTCACTGTGCTAACGAAATAATTTACAGGTAAACCGAAAACTATCAAGATGTAGTCCCATTAACCCATGCCCCATAAAAGTTCCTGCGACGCCAACGACTCGGCAGACAAATACAACTCCCATTATTATCACCTATTCCTCGGTTCGGTTTTGAATACTGATGAAAGCACGACTTGCGGTAGGGGCTCTGATGACTAGGCTCCTTTTTACGTGACGTCGTATGACAATACGCCACGAGCCGCCCTTTGATACGGAGAAGTTGTCCCTCTTCAGAGCTCCTCATCGATTTTTCGTAGAAATATTCCCTACTTTTTCGCCATTAGTCGATCGGGCTAGCAAGGCTGCAGATAGGAGTGTTGCCAGTATTAAGACTAATGCGCGATAGAAAGCATACATACTTGATTAGAACACGCATTACTTTAATGGGTATCAAGGAATTTATTGATTACAGGTGTGCATGAGCCAAGTTGAATAATGAGGTTGTGAGGTGCACGAACGGTCACTTTCTCCTGTTCCACGTTTTTGGGTGTGTGGCGAAAAGAACCTTCGACAAACACAACAGGTTGCTGGTTGAGTGGGTGATTTTGTTTTAATAAGTCTGACAATGAACCTACAACGTTCTGACGGCGATCAATGGCAAAAAGGATAAATTGCTTCACTACCTAGCAAGACTACTGTACGAACAAGTTCCTTTCTCAATTTCTAAATAACGCTTGAATAAATTCCATAATTGACAATCTTTAAGGGCATTTTTAAAGCCAAAGAATTTCGTCTCCTTGCCGCCGACTGCAGGATTTCAAGGCTAACTTTTTCCCTCTGGGGTTTCTTTTAATTCATCACCGATGTTGTTGTTCAAGCGCTTACTAATAAATGAGTTACCAAAGGAGCAGTATTTGCTCGTATGAGTGAACATATATTCATTTCATTCCTTCAGCAATCCCCTGCACAGTAAACTTTCTTCTGTAATTAAGCAAATTAACGTCAATGGCTGAGTGGAAATCACTGAACATATCCTATGTTTAATTGAATAGAGTTGAAGTGACAACCGAAAACATAAAGACAGTTCTTATCCAAAATCAACGCTGTCGAGGGCCAACATCAACCGCAAGGAACAGGCAGAGGCAATGTCGGAATCGTTTATCCGAAAAATCCATTTGTGGACCAATACGTTCGCCCGAACATTCTGGACTTGATTAATTTTTATTGCTAGTCCCGCGTCGAGAACTAATTTGAATATTTTTATTTTTATGGTGAATGGCATTTTTAGATTTGGTGGGGGCACTAAATGCTGATGGCTTTCGTGTGGACCTATGCAACCGGATAGCAAGATGATTGCTTAATCATACAAGCATTCATTAAAAATTAATTAAAAGCTTGTGTTATTTTTCTCTGCGTATGACATGTTTATTTCAACCGAATCCAGTGATGCTTTGGTCGTATTGGAAGATTTTAGAAACTACAATTATTTTAGATTGAATTCCAAAGGACAGCAAACTATATTTTGTGCGCTTAAAATTTGAATATTCGGCGAATGCAAATGAGAGTTTTTCGGTGTAAGACTTGAAATAATTATACATATTTTTGGTTTTGGTACAAGGACTGCTTAAGAAACCAGATACCGCTCACTCTTCCTTTTGTTATTTTTTACTAAGACGCAAGATGATTCGTCCCTCTTTTGCCATGTTTTAAATTGTACGAATCATGGTGTCAGTCTCCTGTGAATTCCCATTCAAATTTCGCCTCGACTGTACGTAAGCCGAGAAAACGAGAGCAGAATGAATTTGTGCCGACCAGGTACTGCAAGGCTTTTGGAAGCTTCTCAGGGTATTCGGGTCTTACCTCAGGGTAAGACGTTCGAGCAATCACTCATCTACAGTATTTATTGAATTCAGCTTTTGACTATCGTATATATTTGCTAGACATATGCGGTTATCCGAAACGATTTTGATGGGTCATTACTCGACTGCCAAATCAGCCTCACATTTCACATATTTGCAGCAACGTTGAAATGGATTAATTAGCAAATCTCTAAATTGGATTCGAACGAAATGTTCTCTTCTGTGGTGCACATGGATATGTTAGAATAAGGAATTTTTTTCAAAGCAATTTCAAGAGTCTCGAACTAGTTATTAAAAGTCTCAATGTATTAAAAGATGGGTAAATGTCATCAGGGAATACTGACGCAACTGATTCTTCTTAGTTTCGTCAACAAACCAAGTGTCCAAAGTATAATAATCTTCGCTGGGTGTCTGAATTTTGCATCGTTGTAAACGCAACGTTCTGGAGCTTTTTCACTTTTTGGTATTTGTCATTGATTGGACTAAAGTGACAAACAGCGTGTCTGTAGAGTCAAAAGTACCAAAAGCAGGTACCAGCAAATCACCGAAACTAAATCAAAAATCGAGACGCTTCTTTCCTTCTTTCTTAGCTTTCCTGAAAAGCTAAGAGATACAACTGTGCGGCATTGAGCTCCCCCACGCTCCACGTCTCTAGTTTCATTTTTCCGTGCTTCCCAATAGGAATTAGTACCGTTGAAGCAAGGGCTAATCGGTACCTCCGACGAAATGTTCCCGAGAAATAACCGAAGGTGCGAAGGAGAATATATCTATATTCTCATTCCCCTGCATAAGTCCATACAATTACTCACCTTTAGGAACTCCTTCAACTTAAACTTTTTTCATTCGCACCAAACATGAATTGAAACCAATTTGTTTTAAAGATTTTCGAAATAATTTATTAATGCAGTTTTTTGTGTTGTGTATTTTAAGTAGTTTTCATTTTTTGTATCAATTAATTTATTTAATAATAGCTTTTAAATGTTTATTTTATTCTTTTTTTACAATACCTACGCTATAGTACATATCACAAATATATTTCCATCTGTCCTCTTACTTTAAATCAATTTCCTGTATGCATGACACATGACATTTTTCATTAATTTTTTTGTTTTTGTTGGTAAGCTTTAGATGTGTAGTTTTGCATTTTTTGCAATTATTTCATCGTCGACCTTATGTTGTTTTTATTTCTTTTTTCGTTTCATTATATTTCGATTTTTGTGTTATTTTTACAATTGTTTTTTCCTTAAGAATAATTTCTATTTTAGAGTTACTAAACAAATTACATTATCTTTATAGTCAGTGTGGTTTCTTCATATTTTTACCATTTAGTTTAAACATTTCATTTGGAATTTGAAATACTGGAAAATGTTTGTCTGGGTTTGACTTCCTTTTGATTTTGCAAGATATTGTTTTTCGGGTAGTTACACGGTTTTATGACAATTTACATCCATTCATATTTTATTTAATTTATTACACCTAAAAATGATCTGAATACGTGTTTTCCTGCTATTGGTGAAATTTATTGGTTATCCTTTGCTTATTCATAATTGCGAAATTCAAATATTTATCGACTTGAGTTGGTTTTCATGAAATAGGAGCTACGCATTTTGTGACGTAATGAGGCGTGCCTTTCGTTTGCCTCGTTCTCTTGATTTTACAATGAAATGAATAAATTTGTATGTACACAATATTATTTAAAACAATAATAAAGTGTTGTTTTTATTAGCTTCTTACTAGATGTATGTTGTAAATTTAAGTTCTTAACCGTAAAGAAAGGTGTAATCATTGCATGTTTGCGTACATTTAGTGTTAATATATATATTTCGGTTTGACGTTGAGTTTTGAGTTGTGTTGTAGGCTTTGAGTTTTGAAATAGTTTCACATATTTTTTTTTTCATTTAAAATTAAGCTATTTACAGTAAATATATCAATATGAATATATATATATATAATATTTCGCTCTTTCCTTTCTATATCTCACTCAGTCTCTAATTAATGTTGATTTTTTTTATTTTTTTTAATTTTTATTCATTTAGCATTTAATATCCATTGCAATAAGTTATTGTATGCGAATAGGAAAATATCATTCCGTCGTAGAAGAAGGCGTCAAATTATAGCCTCCCAATTCACTCTTTCATTATCCTTTCAACTACTAGTGTGAGCATAGTACGTAGGCTATAAATTGATACTTTCCTCCAGCAATTTTTTGTCGATTGAAAGGAATAGTTCAGTTGTAGTACACTTATTTGGATTTCAAAAGCACTTGGAAGCTGAAAGAAATTAATCGCTTGAAAGGAAAATCCTAATACAAAGAATAAAACACAACTTAGTAACTTATTGAGTTTGAAATATGCATTGGTCAAGGTAGGCAGGAAATTCGTTTGGTTCCTTGTTCATGAATTGTGAAATGACTCAATTCTACGATGCACGAAGTTGCAGGTCACCAATCAAAGGTTTCTTCTTATTACACATGCTTAAAGGCGGCTGTAAACGTACTAAAATACTCATCAGTCCAGCCACCACGTCAGCTGATTTATAGAACTATTCAAAAAATGTGTCCAACAAATTGATAGATTTGAATAATACGCTATAATTATTAACGCAGCAGCCTCGTCATAATATATGGCTCCACTAGCGGTAAACTATTTAATTCCAGTGACCATGCTTAATCGATTTTCCCAATAGAAGTTTGAAATGATACCACCTTGTGGGCAGCGTGCTCAACATTTCCAGCAGCACGACATGTGATCCACACACGGTTCTGGTAAGAATGTGCTTGGCCCCACCAAAGCCCCAACGAGCGCAGATAGGTCAAAAGCTGGACAATGTAGGGCAATGAATATTCATGGCGAATTAAGTTTGGAGCTGAGCAGAAGGAATGAAGACCAAACATCAACCTTTCCCACTAAAAAATCACAGAAATTAACCATTGATTGACTCAGGTGAAAAAAATGGTATTGGAAATGATACTCTTGGGTTCACTTAAGAGAGGGATTCATATCGATGATGAATGGCTGAACCGAATTGGGTGTATAGCTCGTAAAACTTGTAATTAAAACTGTTTTGGGAACTAAGTTATAATTAACTTCACAGGGAGTCACATTTCGAATTGATTTCATTCTGAAATGATTCTTTACGAGAAACTAATGATCGGTAATGCATTGGGGCCCATGTGGTGCCCTGCGACCTGGTGCTCACAAGGAAAAGAGGGAATAGAAACTACTCATTGGGAAGTTCTAAATAATTGGCAAAATTTCTAGTCTAATTTGCTTGCTTTTAGAAACTGTGTTCGATTCACCGCACACATGCACGAATCTAACGAGAGCAGGATCTGGTAGCCCGGCGATCGGGGTGTAGGAGATTAATGACATGCCATCAATTTTAGTAGATCGTCAATAGCTCATAATGGAGCGTCAACCTTGTAGATTCGAATAATTATTCAATGTTTATGAGAGTTTTTTTTTCAGAGAGGGCAGATATGAAATGGAGTTATTTCGCAAATTACCCGAAAGAGAACGGAAACTCGTCTTCTATCCTTTATCATCAAAAGTGAGGAAAGTGAAAAGCTTACTCTCAACTTGAGGTTTTTCAAATAACTGTTTGCTCGCTTCAAAAAATACTTGCACCTATCACTAAACAAAACAGATAGTTTTTGAAATAACGACATGTGTTGTGTTCTTTTTGTTTGATCTTTGTTTCGTAGTTAGTTTTGCAAGTTGAATTATTTGCGGTGTCCTGTTAAACTTTATTAAATCTAGCCATTGTAAATATTTTTTTCTTCTTGTATTCCAGAGCATATCCTTCCGCGTTCAAACGCTCATTCCCTACATACATTCGGCGCTATTGGAGATGAATTGCAAATTAATTCAAGAAATGTGTTCTTTTCGAAACTGATTTGTACTGAGTACCTCAATAAGATGGTCTAGTTTTAATTGCGTGTCTCAAATTTCATGGGCTACATGGTGTTAGGCACAACAATATTGCGATAATCAGATTCGTCGCCCATTTGGATATAAGAGAAAACCTTCAATATTTGAAACATAAATCTGTAAAATATTTCAGTACGGTCATAATTGTTTTTTAAAGTAGCAAAAGTTGTTGCTAAATCCTCCTAATACGGAACATCTAGTCTTGAATTTTCATTACGTCCCACTGAAAGACTTCTTTCATTCCAACCTTAACCCAGGAAAAACAACTGACCAAGCACATCAAGATTTAACTCAATGATTAAACTTTTTATGAATCTTCTTAACTTTGCCTTTAACTTGTCTAATTGCATTCCGCCTTCTCTAGTCTCTTTACGAAACAGCCACTATCACTTGCTCTACACAACAACTCCTACATGATCCTTTCTACATTCGGAGCATTCTTCAGTGCCAACGCAACGCAGTACAGAACTCGATGCTAGTTGCGATGCTGGCTGAGATGACAGCAGAAGCAGATGCCACAACAGAAAGATTCAAGATGGATGGTGAAGTGAAGAAAGACCAAAAACATTAATTACATATCTCGCATTCTCAAAAAACTACAATTAGCTCTTATCATCGTTTTTTACATTCCAACAAAAATCTGAATCTATATTGGATGAATGTGGCCTTAGGATTGAAGACTACACGACATGTAATGTGCGGATGTAGCCTGAACGTATGGGCATATGAAGAGAGTAAAAGACATAGAATTGGTATTGTTCAGAATGCTGCCTTTGACTATTTGAAAGAGGCAGAGCTGCCGGCTTGGACATAGTACGCGAAAATTGCGGTAGACATCACTAAGAAATTTAATTTAGGATAGTGAATAGCTCCATCTATTTGCAGGAATGGGACTTAATTCAAGAGGACCCAAGTCCTTAATTGCATTCGGTATTGATGAGTGTTTTCCGGGTAGCAGACGAGAACTCAAAGCTTCTTGATAAATACAACAACACCCTGAGCGCTGGTCCTTCGAAATGGCTACCCTATACTGTCATCCCGCTTTTCCCTTTCCGTATCGACTCCATTCAACATGACATTCACTTTTTATCTTCGAATCCGCACCAATCAATTGCCTACATCCGTTCAATTGCTGGATACAGATTAGTCAGAATGTCGGAAATCCTCCGAAAGTGTTTAGTTGACGGATGGCAAAAGTCGTTATTGCGTAATGTTGCATTGTAATTACTCCACTCACTCGTTCACCCTGTAGCCTCCACGTATTGCGCAACATTGCCTGCTCATTGAACTTGGTGTGAGATTTTTAATGCTGCCGGGCTGCTTTTTAGCCTGTCTTCCAGCGTTGTTTTTTTTTCACCTCTCCACGCTATCTATAGCGTCAATGCTGAACACAATACCGATAGCGTGGCTTTGAATTCAAATCCATTAAAGTTAATTGCCTCCCAGCCTGTAGGTATCATCGGCCCGAAAAGGAACCACGGCTTCAATGTGCAGAGAGTTAGAGTTACAACGTGTTGCTGGTGTTATTTTATTTGTTTCCCTCCCGAAAGATATCACACCCTGCTATCTCACTGGCAGCCTGGCGATAGTCTTTTGTAGTGACATTATTCCTGAAACCGATTATTACGGATTAGATACATGCTGGCAGCAAATGGATATATCGATGGCCAACATACAAATTTTCCGCCTTTCCTTCAAAGCCATCGTTTTTCTCTCTGGGTTTTATATCATGAGACTATCAGTCAATATCCTGAATAACTAAGTCATTGCTGATGATTGCGTTCATGCCAGAGGAATTAAAAAAAATTTATTTCATGTATGTTGCTAGGCGGAGCATCAGAGTACGTTCAGAGAAAATAATCATTTTCTCGAATAGGTCATCCGACATTTTATTTATGTCGCACTTATTTTAATCCAGATCAAATAATTGGGAATTTCAATTCATACAAAATTGCAGCGCTCTCTGTATCCTCCAATTTCATTTCCACCTTCATCACTAAATTTTCACAAGAAGTGACCGAAATCCTTACCGAAAGCATTTGTAGAATGGAGGTGTGAATTTCCCAAAAACGCAGCGAAAAGGAAAATTTAAGGTATTGATTTTCTCACTTTGCTATTGTATGCCCATTTTTCATTCTCCCTAGCAGGATTTGTACCTATAGATGTTGACGTAGATTTAGATATGTTTCTCTATTTGATGGAAAACGTTTGGATCCGACATTTCCGTTGTGATTTTAAAAAGCGACAACGTAAAATCGAAAATCCTAGCCCAACGATATGGTGAACAAGGACGCGGCTCATAGCTTGCCTAACTGCCTAGCAGACTAACGACGATATGTCATAGCGTTTTCCTATGTATTTTCGCAGATGTAGGAGAACGAAAATGTGTTACTAAAGCAGGTGAACTTCTTCCGGTACTTTTCCCTTCTCCGGAGTAATTCTTCTGCTCTTTAAACTTCACCATTTCTTCCCGGGACGCTTTCGATTTTTCCACTTGATTAATAATTCACAATAGCGTTCAAAATATCGTTTTAATCTCGTTTGTATTTCATGTTTTTCAATGTTTCTCCCTTTTGCTACCATCCCCTCATTTTACTTCCAGTTTTTGGGTTTTTACTTTTTATTTTGATGGTTGCAGTTTAGGATACAGGAAAAATAATACACACATATAGCATTTAAGTGCCGTAAAGATTAATGGAGGTTTGATTGTAAGGAAAAGTTTAACTTGTGTGTTTTTTGGGTAGGAATCGCTTTCAAACAAGTTATATGAATTATAGTAAGATTGGGCAAAAGTTCAAAAGAAAACATTGACATAAGTCGAAGCAACATCTCGTTGGACAAGTTTATAAAGTTTTTTTGTAGAAGGATCAACATAAATTGTAGTGACCGATGTTTTTACAAAATGATGCTCGTGCTGCAAAGAAATCTTTGAAGGGCATTTCATTTATTTGCATAAAAGTTGCTGACTACCAACAATCAAATTTGTTGTAAATTCAGGATAAAAAATTGTCAATTAGTGGGTAGAGAATCCACCACGGGATTATGATTCAAATGGATCATCCACTTAAACGTCAATACAATGGCCACCAGTATGACAGGAAGAATCGATAATGAGAAGTAACACTGACAGATAAAATTTACCACTATTTTCAATTTATTTATTTGATATATTTAATTTATTTATTATTTTCGTACGGAGATACGTTTTCCAATATACTAACTAAGGACATTGTTTTTATTTTTCTCGTTGACGGGCTTATTGTCAATATTGTCCACAGCGTAATTTTATTAACAGAATCGAATTGTGGTCAACAGGTGTATAAGAAGATTGACACAGGCAAGGTAGGGTGTAAGCTACGTATTTAAAAAAAAAACGCAACATAGTACGTGCTAAGGTTCCACGTTGAAATGTCATATTTTTAGAATAATCGTACGCACAACGTTCTTAATCATTATGTACTTCGTTTTAGTTTCTATATTTGGGTGCAAGTTTCTGTTCTTCCCCGTCAACATCCAAGTATTTGAAAAACGCGAATCTGCTATTCGCCATCTCCGGCACCTTTCGTTTCATTGTCCATTTTCGCTTCGGCAATTGATAACGAAATACGCGTAGAAGATGACGAAAAGCTCAAAAGCGTTTATTAAAAAGAAATATATTGAAAATTGACGGGGAGTATCCTTCCAGAGTAAAGTATTCAGAACAATTTGAAGCACAAGCGACTTCAATCATGAGAAAAATCTATCTAAACTGGATGATGGAATTAACTGCTGAATATTTTTGTGTGATTGCTTAGTATGATTTTGAAAATGAATCATCACAATGAAATTTATCGGCCAGCACTCACTTTGGTACTCACAATTATTTTCCTAAAGTCGGTTCAGAACGACAAAATTGAATCTAATTGTTAATACCGGGTGTCTCTAGATTCTACTAAGAATGATTGTCTACCAAAGTTAAATTCTTTATTTGAATGATCAAGAGATCGTGAAGCTTTTTCTTCATACATTTTCTCGGATTTCAGAACATTCATGCCTCTCACCAAGTCTTGCTAGATGTTGAGATCGCACTGCCAACCCAGGATCACACTAGTCGTGTTGAGAAAATTTTCACATCATTACTCTTTCGTTTCAATTTGATTGAAAATCGAAATAAGTTCGAAAATATTAGCATGAATATCATTGGTACCTTCTACAGACGGACAAATATGGAGGACATTTTAATGATACTAACTTAATACCAGAGAATTTGAATAGAAGAGTCGCTATCAGCGATTGATAAATATTTAGCGCAGGTTAGCAGTTCCAACCGAACCTTCTCAAAAATTCCTGGAAAATATGATGTGAGCTCAACTGAAACTAAGTGAAGTAATCGTGAGTTTTTGAGGCTTACAAGCAGCATCTCTTTCGCTCCTCTACTTTTATTCGAAGTCCTGAGATGATGGGCGCGGTTGTGCATAGTTCTGGGGTGAAAAAGGTAAAAGCTTTGAAAATTACTTGAAATCCCTTCGCAAGAAGTGAATAAAACTTGAAAATGGAACGGAAATAGGTGTCCTGGCA
Organism: Stratiomys singularior; assembly: GCA_954870665.1. NCBI lineage: Eukaryota > Metazoa > Arthropoda > Insecta > Diptera > Stratiomyidae > Stratiomys > Stratiomys singularior. Next base: position 386,763 of record OX940881.1, on the reverse strand, counting down.
GCTAGCTTCAACGAACATAATTTTAAATATTCATTTAGTAAAGCGCACGTGCTTCAAAATTAAAAGATTATTCATTCAATGCTTCTGCTCATTGATGAAATATCTTATATATCAACAATAGCTGAATAATATTTCTGAAAAACTTCATAAAAGCGATGCCCGAAAATGTTTTCCTGCATGTAAATCAACAGTTGAATGATAGAATGCGTCTATTAAAAACATTGAAACTCTTCTTATTAAGTTACTTTGCATTGAATCATGTTCAAAGTACTTCTTTGTCTTAAATTCCACCCCATTATCATCACTGACTATTGGTTTGATTTCATCACATCATTTCTTCCTCCAATGCTGTCATCGTCCCTAACCGTGCCTTCCTGCGCTCGTCATTTTGCCGAAGGATTGTTTTAAAGAACAAGAGCGTGTGCATGGGCTTTGCTCGACACTTTGAGAGGAAAAGTGTCAAAATGTGTGATGATGTACACAAATCGTGAAAGAAATATAAAACTGAATGTTTGACTTATTGCTACAATTGTGAGGGCTCTGTAGGTTGCATTGCATGCCTCCAACAATGAAGTGATGACTTTTTTTGAAGTGTACTATAAAAGAAAATTGGGTTTCCTTCGTGCCATAACACATTGTACACAAACCCGGGGGAATTTCTCTTTGAAGTTGGCTCCGACAAGCGAGTGCCAGCCTTGCCTATTCTCTTCTTCTTCCACATTCATAGCAGAGCAGTCAGTCATGATAGGCACATCACCATCGTATTTCTCAATTTTTACCCCATAGTTTCCCATCATCATCCACACCAACTAAACGAACGTCTCGCGAATCTGCATTGTTCCTCTCTAAAATAATGGGGTTGAAACCGGGTTGCACACTAGACAGCAACGAGAACAAAGCTCACAAGGTTACCGGAACACAAATGCGTCCACGAGCGCCTGCTGCAGGTTGTCTGTGCAGACACAAGGATTAAAGGTTGCCTTATTAGACGCTGGAGCGTTGCTAATTGGAAAAGGAGTCTTTTAAATCACGGCCTAATAATCCGACTGTGTTATCACTCCGCACTCCCTCGTGCAAATGGCTTTCAGCATGCCGTGGTCTGATTAGAGCGTTATTCGGTTTAATTCGAATCAAAGTAAAATAATTGGATGTTAATTAGAAGGTTGGAAAACTGTGCATGCTTTCATGCATACGCGGTCAGTTTGCATGCTGCGGCATAATCTGCTTGGAAAAACCTTTGGTACGAAGCCAACCCCTTTTTATGGAAGCTGGCTTCCCTGGCACAAGAGATGTGTTACATCTATTTTGCTTTTGGTAATCGACGGATTTCAGGACTGTTTAAACATGGACAGGAGGCAGCATTTCCTAATTATCGGCACCCACAAAATATGTATCACTTAAACCTCGTATAAAACTGAACAAGTGAACAAGGACAAAGGACAAGGACAACCGCAGCATCCAAAAGATGTTATTACTGGACCCAAGGTTGACACAACCAGATCGTGTTTTTTTCTGCCCTTAATGCGGAACTCTGATTCGGCCGCGGTTCACGAGAATGTTAACTCCAATCCGTTTTCTGCTCGCAACTGCCTAGATACCAGATTAGTTACATTATCGTGCACCGCAGATCATATTTACGCTTCCAATAATGACTTTCCTTTCGGAACGAGATAATTACAGCTCAGACTAATCCGAATGTTGCTCGATCGAAATATTTCGAGGCTAGGTCCATGTGGGTCCCATAACAATTTTAATATGAAACAGTTTTAATTGCATATGTGACTGGCTCAAGTGTATGCTGGTGCGACTGTGGCTGTTTGAAAATATTAATTCACGAATCAAGGCCTTCGCACTCGTAGTGTAAAAAGCGAATTCATTGGACTGTTAAGCTTAAGCTGCTTTTGGCCTATTATTCTCGTTTACGCTCAACAGATCAAGTGGGAATCGATCCTGAATTGAAATGAATCAGCCAATCGACGAATTATTGTAATTATTATTGCTGGAGCATGACTGAGGTCGTAACCAGCAACGTCCAGTCTGCATTGTCAAATTTCTTGTGCTTCCTCCTCATTTGTGGGTCGCATGGAACGTGAAAGGTGTACCTTTGAACCACCGCCAACCTGCCCGCCGGCAACACTGCTGTGTCGTTCTACTCTTATGGATAGTAAATGGGTCACATATTGAATCTGTAGGAACAATCAGATAAGTTTTTCTTCAGCTCCAACCGTTAACGTCTTAGCAGATCTGCTGTTGAGTTAGTTATTATTTATTCGAAAGTTTTTATTTCACATTTATGGTCTATTTTCCAGGGTCCAAGTGGACTGCGGTTCGGACGATTTTAGTGCGTAGCCGGCAGACAACGAAACTGGTACCCGCTCCTTCGGATGAAACGCGCGTAATTTTCTATGCTTTTCAGATTGAATCGAAACTCTTCTAAAACCGTGAAAGACGATTGTTTTTTCCTCCCTGTTTATCTCCGCGAGGTATAATTTGATCGACTCAATAGTAAGTTTCACTTCTATAGCTTTGTTCTTTGAGAGCTTTGAAATGGCCTTGCTTGGAGTTTCTAACGAAGGTAGAGTAAAAGCAGTTTGGTCTGGTACTTTCACGAGTTTCTTTTAATCAATGGGTTTTATCCATGAAAAAGAAAATTATAGCTTTTGGTGGCTTAATGGATTTCAGATAAATTTTAGAATTTATACAAACAAAGTAATTAATAATAAACCAAATTAAATTCAAACTCGGTTTGGGGCGGTGGAACTCCACGTTACCGATTTACTTAAAGTTTTTCGAAGGCAATGCTTTAAGATTTCGTTGAGATTTTCTCTCACATTGTTCCCTATTGCAAGTTCAAAACGTAAATGAGCGCAAAAAAATCAAGGTCCGGATTTATGTTATCCGGACCTTGATTTTTACTTACTATTTTACTTTCTCACGAGCAATGTTGAATTTATTATTTTTGAACTTCCGCCAGTCACCAAGGAGATCGTACACTACACATACACATGATTTTAACGAGGGGTCCGTGGTAGTTATTATCCCTTTGGCTTCCCAAATATAGATGGGGTTTGCTGAACACTGCTCCCCAACCTTCGGAATCAAAATCACCGAGTTTTAGATGAAATAAGCTCCTCACTGCGTGTGGAAGCAAATTAATTTATCCTGATGCCACTTCGGACTTTACTTAGCACCTTGATCTGATTTTTTGAGGGTCTGAGAAAAACGCAGGTGTTTGCTTCAGAAAGAAGGACCAAGTCCTCTTCTCAGGACGTTGAAGTGACCTTCACCAAAAGTTGATAGGACTATGATAGTGCGCGGAAATATCATCTCTGTGAGTTGCACCCAACAGGATTTTCGATGAAATGCTTGAGGGTCGAGGCTTACCAGGAGTACTGAGGAAGTAGAGATCAGAGCTTTCAATGAGTCTAGATGTCGGCAATCAGATTACATATTTTCAAACCATCCTTGATAGATTAACAGCTCTTGTCGACAGACTAGATGCAATAGTTGCGATTCGTAGATCCGAGATTGTCCAGCTGTTAGAGACAAAACCTGAACAAAGCCAAAAGAGTGTCGTTTTACAAAGCCACTGAAACAGTAGCTGTGTGTTTTCACAAATGGTATTAACTAATACTCCATGAGTATTTTGCAATCTGTAATATTTACGGCTTATACTTGCTTCTTTGAGAATTGGCATACTGCATATGTGCTATAACTGCTGATTGGAATGTAAAGTTATATAGTACAATAGAAGCTCGGACATATCCTTCTGGCATTTTCTGACCACTAAAATCCAACAGGAAGCTAGCGAAAACCCAAAAATTCCTTCGAAAATGCAGAACATGCGTAGCATCGGTAAAAAATGTAATTAGATACCATGAATTTGTCTCAGATCATTTAACATTTGCCCAATTGCTTTATCATGCCTATCAATTGGAATTGTTTCTAGCGTTTCACGGTAAGCAGACTTGAAGATTTCATTTGATTTGCTTAAAAAGTCCGTTAATTCGCTAAATCATACGTAACCATTTCAACGGCTTAAGCCAGTAAGCGAACTTCAAAGAAGCTTTAAATGGCCTGGTCATCATTCTTCAATTTCTTTTCACGTCTTTACCGTCGCGGCGGCGGTTGAGACGACAAACGCGCGAACCTATATTTGATTTGGCCACACTGAGAGGAAAACGCCGGCAAATTAATCATTCAAATTGCTAAATATTACATGAAAATAATTTACCTCAACCTCCCGACTACAATCTCGTAATCAGCTTAGTACTGTGTAATCAGCATCGCTTAAGCATTTATTTCGTTTCTGTTGGTCTTCAGGAGAGGGCAAACGATTTGTTACAAGTGGACGCTGCTGAGACTACTTTCAGTTTTTCGAAAAGACTTGTTATTTAGGCATGCACAGTTATCTGAAGAAAATTAGCCATGAAATTGAAATCTGGCTTCGTATTTACAAGATTTGCGGCAGACAGGCTCACCTCATCGCGTATGTGTATGCATGAGTATTCCGATTTAGTCGTTAGTCGAGGGCTCTTTTGTTCTGCAGACTCTTAATCCGCATTCGAAACCATGCCTAATTTAAGTTGCACTTGGTCATCAGCCTCCAAGTCCAATGATGCGCGCATAGCGAACAGTAGATGAAGGAGTGAAAAATCCTACAAGCTCTTCAACCCACATCTGAAGGCCGAGCGGACGACTGAGGGGTCGGTAACAACCTGCTATGGCGAGCTGATGGCTAATTATCTTGGGAGGGTTTTCAATTAGGATTTTTTCTTGCATTCTCAGGCTTAGAAGTTCTCTCATTTCAAGAGTGCCCGAGTGAAAGCCTAAAATTAGCTGCCACTTTTTCGAATGAATGCGCTTTAGCCTCCAGCCTCCATCCCCTCGTTGTTTTTCTGTTTCCAGTCGCCGTCGCGTGTCTCTGCTATTCCACCGATTTACATGATTCCGGCAATGCCGCGAGGCTTCCATATAATGAACGACTGCGGACAACAATGCTGGTCATCGTTAGCTCCCAATGCCAATTGGGGCAGAAGAGCTCTTCAAAATAATTGTTACGTTGAATACGATGGCGCTCGCGAAGAAAATGCGCCCCAAATCGCGTAATTGTCGGACAAAATGTTAATACTAGAGTCGTGTCCGCAGGAATAATGAGTAAAGCGTCCAATACATTCAAAATTGATTGGCTTTCGATAGGCAGCAAGAACAATGTGGTCAACTGGTTACTCACAAATTTGTCGAACCTTCGATTCCAAGAATGGAGAAACACCGAATTGTCAAGGTTACTGCGAAGCTTTTTCGTTTGCGAATCTTTCTCTATTTTCGATGGGGTGTAAGTGTAATAGCTAAACGAAAGTAGAAGTTTGTTCAGATATAACGTATCTTTTCAAAAGAAGAGGTCGAGTTCATTCTCATGCAGAATATGTCTATAGTAGCAGCAAATAAATACAAACATGAAAACTCCAATAATACTTTTCCTAGTTCAAGTGGCGACTATAACTGGAAAACGCTTATCCAACATCTGCTGCAATCTATTAAACATACCAAACACCTCTCACTCAGCTTTCTCATGGCGGAAAATGTGTTACAACACTATATAAATACGTCACATATACCCAATATTCATTTTTCATTACTGATGCGTCTTCCTCGCTGCTGCTCTCATGAACCTAAGAACCCGTCAGTTGTGGCGAAACGTAAATGTACACCGGAGCAGAAGCCTTCCCTCTGTAGCCTACGCAGTCCTTGTCGTTCTAAACCAACAGTAGCCTCATTTTTCGTCGAATTAAAGCACCATTAATAATTCCCTAATAAATTACAAGTTTAAATTTTCCCTATACTAACCGAACGCAGGGAAGTCGTCACTATTTCCACCTCAATTTCAGGTTTTAATCAGTATCTCCTCAAATCAGGAGCAGTCTTTTAACAACCTCTTGTTGACTTTAAGCAGGAAGTGGAGGCAAGAATTAAGATGAATTGTTTGTAGAAAATCGTGCAATCGCTTCGAAATTCCGTCGCCGCAGTCCATTGGGCTGACATAAATGTCAGGAAAAAGCAAAACGGATGGGACCAATTTTAGGAAATGTCGTATCTGTCTCTGACCTATGGCACTGGTTCACAGACACTAGAATTTGAATTTGTAGCTATTCTGTTTGACTTTGTGCATTTTTCCTCGCGTCACCGCGACACGACAACGGTTCGTGGCTGGAAAGAGGTTTATTTCAAGCGGAAGTGCCTGTCCTAATTCCACAGCGAAGGAGGCAGACCGGTTAGCCGAATCCTTAAAATAAATCAACGAGAAAATGCTACCTTCTACTCGTTATAATGCGAGTGTGGTTTGAATTAGGGCACCATAATCAAATATGTGTGAAATTTAATGTCCTCAAATGCGTTACATGCCGTTGAGGAGCCTTAAAGGAGTTTTTGTTCACATCGAAGCACACACATGAAGGCCGACTTGCGAATAATGTGTAGCACTACACTGCTATGTTATTTGATTTGGATTTCACGTGCCTGGTGAATATTATCACTAGCATTGTGGGACTATTTTTGGCAATATACCAACAAAGGACTTGTACTGGACACGCCCAAATTACCATTAGGTAAATCGACAAATCAATACACCCTTCAAGTACGTTGCAAAGTTGTTTTGAATATATTTGCAATGGTTAATTTTACAGTGTGAAATTATGGCATGGCTTGCTGCGAATCAAAGGACAGAATGAGACCTTAACTTCGTGGCAACTGGAAGGATATTTCTTTTTAAATGTTCCCTGGAGTAAATGTTTGCAAATTTTTGAACGGAGTCAAATAGTTAAAGGGCGAAAAATGAAGTTATGAATTTACAATGGAACTGACGTTATACGCCTTAAGCATTTCCAGATGATCATGTCCACCTTCGCAGGCAGGACACATCGTCCTACAACTTCGACAGTTTGGTTCAATGCATATTCACACACACATCAGAAGCCTGTGGAGAACAGGACATCAAATTAATCCTACACAGAAACGATGCGAAAATCATGAGCATAACTAGCTAGATAGTTTACAATCCTTAAAGCTAAAAAGTACTCGAAAAATCATTACAATAATAAAATATACAGTTAACAAAACTTGCGATATTTACACAGGATGACAGCATTATACTAAGTAGGCCTGAACGTGGTGTCCTGTGGCAGGCGGTCCACCGCCGCCCCCGCCTCCACTGTGGTGCACACCAGCTGGTTGCTGCATTTGTTGCTGATGGGGTCGCCACGTTTGTTGCTGTTGCTGATGATGAAATGTAGGTCGATGGGGATGGGGGGCAGTGTTGCTGCTCGAATGGCTATTACTGCTGCCGCCACTCGAAATAAGTCCCGCAGCCTGGTCATTGTCGAGGGTACTGTAGTCCGAATCAATGCTCGAGTAAATGTGCTCGGAAGGAGGCCGATTGTTATATTGGCCGTGGTGCAGCTGTTGGGGTTGGGGCTGTTGATGCACTTGATGAAGATGCTGCGGTGATTGTTGGTGTGCATGTTCCCCGCTTCCACCGCGGCGATTGGGTCGAGGACTAGGAGTGGCGGTCGTAGCTGAGGAATAATTTGGGTCCTCGCCATCTGGGCAATAGGCGGGCGGCGGAGCCTGGCGGAACATTATGCCGGGACTGGCGGGCTGCTTGATTCGCTCGTGATTGTGGTCCAGAGTGTAATTATTGCTGCGATAGGGAAATTCGACAGGAAGTGCGTAGCGCAGCTTCTCCCAGAAGTGCCGGTCGGTCCTTCGGATACGATTCACAGCAGCTGTTTTCAGGTAGGGCAGCAGTTCCACATCGCTCTCGGCCTCCAGCATGACTTCAGGCTCTTCAACAATCACCAGCTTATGGGGCCGACCACGCAATGCATCATGCACCGCACGTCTCAATTCACAGCGGCTCCACTCGGTCTGCAAGAAGTTGCGGGACAACAGAATGACTACTCTTCGTGAAACTCTGGCGGCTTCGAGGACCTGCATATGTGTCGCATCGTGAGATAAGTCTCTATGCTGTAGGCAAATTCGAAGAGGAGGGCGACCTGTTTCTAACTCACCAATTAAAGCTTGAGCCACGAGCTCTGCGTCTTTAGCTGAGTGCAGAAGCACCGCGTCATACAGTTTTTCCGATTCCTCGCAACGCGGACCGAACACGCGGACACCGTAGTGAGCAAACAACCAAATACGAACCGACTCGCGAAAAACGAAAACAATCACAAGGATTATGAGCAAGAAAACCAGGGCCAGGGCAACTGCAAGCAGCGGAATGTAGGACTTGGGAATACCATTTTGTAGCACTGAGCCCCCAGCATAGTAGTCGCTGCAGGCGGCGGTTGCGTTGAAATCAAGCTCCCGCTTTATTGCGCCCTCCACACAATATACGTCCTGCGAGTCCTGGACGATCAGCACGTTATCCGCTACATAGGACGTGAGATCCTGCAGGAACTTGCAACGACAACTCCACATGTTTCTTCCTAATGCAAACGACTTCAGATTCCGGAATGAAGGAGCTTGGAACTGCCAAATTGTGATGGAAGTCAATCGGTTGCCATCAATTCTTAGTAATTCCAGCGAAGTTAACGGTGTTAGCGTGTTGTTTCCTATATGCGTCAACATATTATTATGCAGGTATAACTCTTTCAGATTGGCCAAATGTTCAAACTCGTAGCCGTGCAAGCTTTGAAGTTTATTGTCTTCTAGATGAAGAACTTCTAACGACGTAAGGCTTGCAAATGTCCGGTTTTGAATGCTGCCAACATTGCTTGCGTTTACGAATAACGACTTAAGATTTTTCCTGCCAATAAACGCATGATTTTTCAATACGGGGAAGTTATTCCCATCCAAGTACACAGACGTCGAATCCATAGGAACTCGTTTTGGCAATTCCACGGTCTTTTGACCTCCGCAGTCCACGACGTTTGTGCTCCAAGTTTGATCATGGTAGCAAGAGCAATTTGTCGGGCAAGTCATTTCGCAATCACATGCATCAAAGTCACAGCAGTGGCACAATGCAAAGCAATGCGCTTCGTATTTACAAAGAAAGTCCTTCGACTTCAGTGAAATCAGCGGTCTGACCGGCATCCCCCTTGTATGGGGCATAATGCACTCTATGTTTGCCAGATCCATTACTCGCGGATGTTGTCTGGAAGTAAGGTTGTTAACACGTTGCAGCCACTCCATGGAGCAGTCACACTCGAAGGGATTTCCGCCCAAATAAAATTCAGGAAGAGGTTTATCCAGGGGAACGGACCCAACTCGAATCGTGTGGAGTTGCAACTTGCTTAATGCGTTGGCATACAGGTCGACCCTCGTCAAGTTCGTTTTCTCAAGGAAAGTATTGGCATGGATGTTACTTATGAGGTTGTTGTTAATGAACAAAAGCTCTATGGTGTTGGGAACAGACATTGAATCAATCTTGGTTATCCTGTTGTGACTCGCGTCCAATGTTTTCACCCGAATTTCCTTCTGCAGCGTGTAGTAATTGCCCAGCTCGGTAACATAGTTGCCGTGTATGTCAAGCCACTTGAGGTTACTCGGAATGAAGGCATAATCGAACCAAACCAGATGATTTTCTGACAAATTCAGCCAAAGAAGCGACGCCAAAGTGGCAAACACCCCATTGATGTCAGTCAAGAAGTTCCTGTCCAGCCGGATCGCTTCCAGCTCGATGTTCCGATCGAACGAGCCGATTTCTATGCCTTGAACTCTGTTTTTCGCCAAATTCAAAACACTTAGACGCGGCAGGTCCCAGAACATTCCCCTCGTTATGTTTCCTATTTGGTTATCAATCAGTCTTAAGCCGGTCAGTTGGTGCAGATTGCGGAACGAACCGTTCGTGAACGTGGTAATCTGGTTCTCTCCCAGATCGAGGGTGCGAAGCATTGCCAGATCCTGCAGCGCGTCCGGGACCTCCGTTAATTGATTTGAGCTTAGATCTAGTTCCTTGAGGTCCGAGCAATTTTTAAACACGGCCGGCTCAATCATCGTTATCAAGTTATTGTTGAGCGTGAGTTTTGACAGGACAAACAGTCCGTTGAAGAGTTTATCATCCAACACATGAAGTCTGTTTTCAGCTAAATTTAGTGTGTGTAAGTTGTACAACGGTAAAAATGCGTTTTCCTCGATATGTCCGATTGAGTTGTTCCGCAAATTCAATATCTGTAAGAAGTAAAGCTCCTTGAAAGTCCGGTAGTCAATCCTTGTTAAGGCATTATGGGCTAAGTTTAGCACGACGAGGCGTATTAGGCCCGCAAATGTTGTATTGTCAATGTGATGACTTGTCAATTGATTTGCTGACAGGTCGAGGACCAGCAGCTGTTCTAGCCGATGGAACAGGCCTTTCGGAATTTCAAACAAATCGTTGTATTCCAGGTGAATTTCTCGCAGCTCCTTCGAGCCCGCGAATAAGCCTTCCGGCAACGTTTCCAGATGATTGTGACTTAAATTCAAAGTCCTCAGAGAGCTCAGGCCGGCAAAGGCTTCGCCGGACAACTCAGTGATGTTGTTGTTCTGCAGGTTTAGGTGTTGCAGCCTTCTCAGTCTTGATATTCCCCAATTCTCCGGGATCGAGCGAAGCTCGTTGTAGCTTGCGTCCAAGGACTGCAGTTCACTGCCCCCATTGCACGTCATCAACGCGAATCCCAGATTCTCCGCGGCTCGTATCCGATTCTTTGTTAAATTTAATACTTGTAAGTTTCCTACGGGACATAAGAAGCTAGGCGGCAGCAATCTCAGATTGTTTTCGCTCAAGTCGAGCTCTATCAACTGTTTCAGTCCCACCAGCGAGTCGGGCTGCACCTCAAGGCTCTTGCCAGGACCCCATTCTGCATTCTTCGAATTAACCGTTAACTTCTTAACGGTGGTTAGGCCATCGAAAACCTTGTTAGGCAACACCAGCAGCTTGCAGGAACTGATATGCAGTTCCTCCAGGATCTGCAGGCGCGAGAAAGCATTTGGCGCTAATTGACTTTCAAAAAGGAATACCTCGCTGCATTGGATCCGCAACCGCGAAGATCCGTCCGCCCCCTGCAAATCCAGGCCGGCTCGGTCCAGCGTGCGAACCTTGCAGGTTGTCACTGTTTTGTTGTACTCCCATGTGCACTGACTAGACGAGGACAATGGGGGTGACGAAGTCGCTGCTAGCGACGATGGCAATGACAGCGATAACGCCACTCTGTCTAGCATTGCCACAGCGAATATCAGCCCCGTCACGAGCCCACATCTCAGTCCACGTGATACGTTTTTCATCGTTTCTAATTTTTTTGTGCTCTCCATGCTATATCTATGACGGAAACAGCTCGTTGAGCGTGTTTGGATTCACAATGGGTTCGTCATGACAAACTTAACATTTTCTATGGAAAGCGCAGCGGTCCCAGTTTGTACCCAGAAAATGCGTTTCACATTTTTCACCTGCGATTTCTTTCCTACCCAAAATTATTTTTTCGCTAATTCCAATCTCTGTGCCCCGTCACAAACACTTCACACCATGGGTCGGCAACTACGTTTGTTTTCACTCAACGTATTTCTCTGGTATTTTCTCACTAGCAAGGATTGGTCCCTGCGTACTGGCCAAACACATATTCACTGCGAAGAGGGTTTTGAGAATTATCCTAGAATCACTTATCGTCTATACACTTGAATTTCAAGTTGCCAGCAAGAAAACTCTAATTTGTCCTTTCCCGATTCTGGCTGAAATTCATCACTGTATACTTGCCACTGACTCAAAAACACATCCACCCGTCGCGAATGCCGAACTCAAACTGATCCGACTCGAGAAAAACCCATTTGACTCGAATCGAAGAAGTCACTTATACGCCATCGCGGGGAGGCGCATGGGTGAAGACGACAACAATGCAAGAGAAGAGAATAAGCCAGTAGCAATACCAGCCACGACGAAAACAATGGCGCCACTTTCTACGTCCTGCGCAGACAACATGTGCGAAAACATTCTCACACCATTTTCGACACGCTCTCCGCTTGGAGAGACTTTCGCATGGAGTACCAGAACGAGACAACTATCTTGTACGCCGGAATCAGTCACATGTGACGATTTTGGGGCGGGGAAGATAGTGTGGCGTAGTGTGAGTGGAATTCGGCTACTTTTGGGTGTTTTCCACCCTATCCGCCGAGGGGGTGGTGTATGGGTCGAAAGGGTGTCCGTTGGGCTGGATCCTGTTGCGAACCCTGTGAGGGTTGAACGCGACCAAGTTTGCCGAGATAGTTTTCAAAGCACTTTGCCAGGAAGCTGCGGGGGAGTTTTGTTGGGAGAATTTCATCACGCTCGGCTAGCAGCGGGTACTGGGCGTTTTCACCAGTTGCATCGCTGGCCGCCATGCTGTATCGCGAATCGGCTCCTCATCTGGCACGGAAGCCCATCTATGAGGCTGTTGGTGCTCAGCCACACAGCACAAGGCAGAAGATTTGCAAAACTTCTTCGCCAGCACCTCCAGCCTAAGTCTTCAAGTCTTGTGTCTTCGCCCACGTCGGCAGCCGATTTGTAGACTCGAGGTTTGCTTGTGGGCGCCAGACAACTTCCAGGTGATGTGGATGCGTTGGTCATCCTTCCTCGTGTTTATTGTGTTGCATTTCATTCACAAATCGGGTTTCGCGGGCCGCGCGAGTAATCAGAGGTGCAATAATTAGTCGCAGATTGGATTGAGTTGATTGATTGCTTGACCCTTCGAGTCGTGGAAATATTCGCGACTGAAAGACCTGCAATGTATTGAGTGGATTTCCACGCCGTCCATTCAATTCGCATGGCTCGAAGTTTGCGTAAATTACCCTGCGTACAATTCGTAATGATGCTTTAGCAACCTTTGCAGACACAATTTGACTAGTTTGCAAAGTTTGGCTAATTTGCAGTCAAACTTTATTTGTAGAAAAAAAAAATGTTTCTAATGATTGACGGCGATTTAATTGCCGAATTTTCGATAGTTGGTCTGTGTCAAGTTTTCCGATTGCATAAATTCGGCATGTTATTTTTTCCAAGCGCCTGGAAATACGCGAAATACTCTCATCCGCGAGTGCGTAGGACGGCATTCATTCGAAAAGAATTGTAAAGCGTAAATTGAACAAAAAAAAAAAATGTTGCAACTATGATTTGGTACTATACTGATTTGAACTATATTTGATGCGAGATATCAAATTTATACCTATACGTTTTGCTTTTGGATACCTTTCGCTTTTATTATTGTTTAACAAAACAATGTATTCAACATTATTCGTTAGGTAGAACTAACAACGCGATGTTGTCGCAGCGTAATTTGCAGTATATCAAAATTCACGAAATAAAGATGCAAAGGCCTTTCCAATGATAAACGATAAATGAATCATATTCGCTTGACTTCTATCCGTCGGTATAGAATGAAAATAGATTCATGCAGAAGTGATAGATCAGAGCAGAATTCAGACCAAACTCAATAACATGGTCCGCTGCAGAATCCAACTAAAATGGCGAATGAAAAAGAATTAACAGCCACGACGTGACCCATGGTTGCACAGAATATGAGGAACCAGGTTAACGAGCTGAAGTTATTGGAATTGCATAATATTAATTGCAAAACCACCACCAAAATATTTGGCGCGGGTCAATAAATAATCGATAAGACAAAGACAGATACAGACGTTTGAAAAAAATAGTTGCGATGCAGGGAGACTGGATGCAAATGGATTCACGAGAACAGGATACTGATCCAAAATTATGCTGAATTTAAGAGACGGAAGGCGTGTGCAAAGAGATAGTGTGATGGCCAAAGAGCCTCGATCTCAACTCAAAGTTTCATGGGAACAGCTTGATAGGACCGTATGCCCGCGTTGTCTCTCCTGGCAAAAAGATATGTGGAAGGCTTTACCAGAAATATGAACAGTATTCCAAAGTCCACAATCGATAAATTGATTGATTGAGCGCTAAATTGATGATATCGCAAGAGGGTCTGCAAGGGTAAATAAATTCATTTTCTGCAGACTTTGCATGAAGTTAAAAATATTATTTGCGATATTGGAAAAGTTTTTTCTATAATCTTCAGATAAGCTGCCATCAGCATCAGTCACAAAGATTACAGTCCTCAGCGCCACAAAGAGCGCCAACAAGACATTTCCACATTGGGCATATTATTCGATAATGGAGTTCCACAAAATATTGCTCAATTCTTCGCGAGCGTGTAAAGTCAGCTTGAAGACATGATTCCAAATTAATCAATTACTAGTTCTTCCTAAGGGTATAGAAATGTAAGCCCAAAACGACAACATATCTCTTGTGCGATCGATTGAAGCTGCGGCACTACAGGAGTCAGTTATACGCCCCCTTTTTGTCGATCTAATTCACTGCAATATTCACACGCTGCTCGCAATTTTCAAAGTATCTGCAGACAGCAGAATATTTATGACATACTCAAAAGCAAAATTAATCCTGCAGGACGTAAACAGTCGTGACATGTCGATGCAACTTTATATTCAATCGGAATTGGTTACATCAGCTTGCTTCGGCTTCAACCGCAATTTTTGATGATAGATCTCTTGTAGAAGGCCGTTTTGGAACGGCAACTAAGGTGTTTTGTAGGTGCTCGTCGCTTCAGTTGCTTTGCCTACTGCTAAGTAAGATACTCGTCTTCCAACGATCGCTCTATGAACTTATCGGTGCTTATATAAGGGCCGATCACTAGGTCACCTCAATCAAACGATGAAGAGGATGCCCAATTTAGGAAGGCCTAAATTAAAATCCCTATAAAAGCTCAAAAGGTCAAGTGCAACTTGGTTTCGTTAGCCTCACAGAAAAACGACCAGTGAAAAATGCGTAAAGGGAGCTGCTCGGACTGCAAAGTTGGAGGACGCGATCAGAGGATCGAGCAAAGTATTCTGAAGGACAAGCCTCGGGTAGCAAAGTATTGACAACGAGACCGATTCAACCTTCGAGCATGACTTGATAAAGCTTTCTCAATTTATTTTCAACATTTTAAAATTTTGCCACAACTCCTGAATTTCAATAAAATGATTACATTATACGTACCTTTCATTTGGTATGCGAGATATAATAAATCGTTGTTTGGTGAGCAATAAATAATTTGTTTTCTACAAATAATTTTTCTTTTCCAATTTCTACAAACCTTTTTCAGACGGCATTGAATGAGTCACCGCCGTTGATAATAAGACTAAAATCGACTCTTTAATCATTTTCCATTACACCGTCTCGGGCAATATTGCAGTCATATCGCCTCGAATGTTTCTTTTGTTATCAATGTTATAAAACGTTCGTTCTATGTTAAACGTTTGTTTGTCAGTTTTCGTCCAAAATTTGTGCTGTTTATTGCGGTGATGCAGTGGCCAAAAAGACACTGAATGGTTCATTCCTTTCTTGGTCCCAAAATGTTCATCTCAACGACTCACTTCACGCTTGTCCGCGCTTGTCTATCGTCGAAACGGCGATCTCAGTATCACAAAAGTTCAGGAAGACCGGCATATAGCACTGGAGACATAATTACAGCAGCTAACGTTGGCAACAACCAGTTGTGAACCATTTGAGAGAGTTTTAAGTTTTGGGTGGCTCATGAGTTAACCATAAAAAGGAACACGAACCGAATTCCAACCTGCGTGGCATTGCTGAAACGGAAAGAAGCCCTGACATTCAAAAGAATGAAAAGCTGTTTAATCTGTGACAATAATATGCAGAAGTTTGTGTGGTTGATGCAATGTAAATGCTCTTAAATGGTTGCGAAGTCAAAATTGACAACGGACAATGCTGTGTGCTTTGTTGGATCTTTTATGATCGGCAGTTTTCTGGGAAAACCATCTATTTCCATTTGGTCTGGTACGTAATAGTTGGATTAGAGGAAAAAAAAAGTGACTTACTTGGTGAACAGAAAAAGAAACATCCACCGCATACCTTAGACCTTGCGCCGTCTGATCACCAATCGTTTGAGCCGTTGCAGAGCTTGCTGAGAGATGTCAAGTTAAATTCAAGGCATGTGGAAAGCACTTTTCTGAATTCATCGCTCAAAACTGAACAAAACATCGCAAAAAGTGCGTTGACACTATGACCCGAATTTTCTCGGGAAATGGCAAATGACGTTATCAAATAAAAAAAATATATGTACTGCAATAAAGTTCATTTGCAATGTAAGACACTTTTAATCCAACCAAATATTTTCAACCCAAGAAAAAGTTTACTCATCGTTGTTATGTAAGGACCTGCACATTGAGTATTTCTTTTGCAAAATGACGTATTTCTGCAAAATCGAAACCGACTAATTGACTGTTAAATGTTGACATATATTCATGTTGATTTTTTGTGTTAAGAAATTCCCTTCAAGGGTGCATTCTAGGCACTACCTATTATAATTTGCCGTTGATTAAACACTAGGCTGATTTTGGCAGTTGAACTGATTCGACTTCTAGGCAAAGTGTGTCAACTGCCAATCACATATCAATTATCACCGTGCGACGGCCGGATACGAGTTTCTTCACGTTCTCCATGTGAATGTGTCGCGAAAAAAGTTAACGACCTTGACCTTCACTCCGCACTAATCACCCGCTTGACCAGAAGGAATACATGATTAGATAGTTCTCAGCAACATCCCGCCGGTAGATAAATTGTTTGGAGCTTAACTTTCAGCTAAGCGCAGCCAAATCATTTAGACGGCTCATTAATTAACTTTGGGAATGTGTGATTGAACTGATGCTGCTGTGTGATT
Organism: Stratiomys singularior; assembly: GCA_954870665.1. Classification (NCBI taxonomy): domain Eukaryota; kingdom Metazoa; phylum Arthropoda; class Insecta; order Diptera; family Stratiomyidae; genus Stratiomys; species Stratiomys singularior. The sequence continues at coordinate 370,069 of OX940881.1, read as the reverse complement.
GCTGCAAGACAAACGGTACGAACAAATCTTAATCCCGTCTTACACAAAAGCCTAACAAGGGATTAGTGTCAATGTGGTTTTGATTGCAGACTAACTACACACTACACACTACACACTAACTACTCTTGCTAGTGCTCAACGGAACTGAGCGGTGCCTCTGGCAGTTTTTATTCGAAACGGCTAATGAGCTACATGCTCAGCCTCGCAAGAAATAACAAACCCTCAAATTCTTCCGCACACATCCATCATCTTTAAGTTACTTTTGAAACTGGTCACCCTTTCATCCTGCCTTGGAGAGCTAGAAGTTTCATTCGTCTAAAATTTCACTTGACGAATCAGAGAAAGTACACTATGCAACATTTTCTACTTTGCAGGAGGAAAGTTATAGGCATGCTGATGGTGTCCACCTCGAGAAGTGCAGCTTTCGAAGTCTTATACGCTATACCAATATAGTTCGTTCGCTCTAAAGAGCTTTGGCACTTATTGTTTGACTTTTTTCCCCAAATCTACCATGGTAAGCGATTCAACTGGACTTCATGCGCTGATCAAATTATTTCCTTGGCAATGTCAACCGAACTTTATCGGGCTCTGTGCCTCCATTCGTCCCGCTAAAGTACCGCTCATTAACGTAGATATTGTCTGGTGAACTTGTACCGCAAGAACGTAGCAAGGCCAACACGAAATATATTATTCAAGTACGTTGTACCAAACGAACTCTTTCCTGTCTAACCCTTGTTGAGAATCTTGCAATTACGTGTTCTAACAGCCACTTAGCCGCCGTAATAAGCACTTTCCAAAAGGGTGAATTCGTTAAATGTACAGCTCGTCGCGGAAGGACTCTAGGGTGCCTTACATTTTCCTAGATAATAACAAAACATGGATTCAGTTAAGCGTGCATTTTTAATACTCATATTTAATAGCATGAACATTATCGGCAATGGAAGCAGGCTCTCGCATCTTATGGAATAGCTACTTAGTAGGATATGTGACGGTTGCGGACCCGTTTGATCCATAAGACATGATGTGTTATTATGCTAATGAAAGTGATTTGGTTAGGAGAATTCAGTAGTTTCCATTGAGCAAGTAAACAAAATGTTCATTTCGAATTGTTGCGGAATTTTCCACATTTTATTAGAGTACATTTTATTAGAGTCTAAGCCAAAATTTAAGCCAAAATTTTTTATAAATATTTCCTCTGCGAACGTTGATTGCCGTTTTTTGTCAATGTGATAACACATGCAAGCATTTAAACAATTCTTAATACACCGATTTTTCTCGTACATTGACGCAAACAGACTAGAATATCGTCGAGAGATGAAAACATACTGGATTCCGGGTTGGACCCCGAAATTAATTAATACCAACAGCGTCAGGGTAAAAAAGAGAAATGGAATACCAAAGGCGAAGGAAAGTCAACAAACAGCAACCACTTGTGTTGATGTCGTTCTGAATGTGTACGAAATTCGTCCGCTACAAAATGTAAACAAACACAAGAGCATCATAGACTCTTGAGATGGCGGAGCCCACGACCATCAACTTGGATTTAACTATCGCATTTTCTTACATCTCAAGTGGGTCTTCTAATCGACCAGGAGAACCGGTTGCCCACCTGTACAAGCGCTACAACTCCATTCACCTCTTGTCCAACACTGACGACTTAAGGGTTTCCCATACCACGTCTCCCCAAAATCTGCGGATTTTGACAGCCCCAGATTTGTCTAATGACTTAGGTTTCAGCGAACGAAGGGTCAGAAGTTGAATAAAGTTGCAATTTTATGGCACATTCAAACAAGCATGAATTGGGCCCGCATAAGGGAAGACAAAGACTTTTGACAGGACCATTTGTGAAGGATGCAAATCGTATTCATCGCACAGAAAGCAGATTTTTCCCTGGAAAATCAAATCCAGCACCTTAATGAGCTAGATCATAAGTTTGAGCTTTTCTAAGGCCCAAAATGGTGGATCTCGAACGGCACAAGTACGTACTCCAGTTTACTTTCTGCTCGTGTTAATCGTATTCACTTGACATGACTACTTTCTGTTTGCTGTCATATATGCTAATCACCTGACCATCTGACTGAGGCAAACAAAGGGTCTTGGAACAGAAACCCGAAAATATGCCGAACATCGAGGATATGCTGGTCTACTATTGACGTTACACTACCCATTCGACGTCTGTTCGAGATGAAGAAAGCGGAAGACACCCTGTGACTGTTATTGTTATTAGTTATCTACAAACGGACGTTGAAGTCGGGAAGGTGATTCCTTACTTTTCAAAGTTTGGGAGTTGGTTTGGAATTCGGTTTACGGCATGCAGCATAATTGCTGATGACCGAGTGCAGCTTGGTGTGTTGCAACAATCAACCCCCGCGGGTGGGCAAACGAATGTGTTAGGTTGTTAATTGGCTCGGTCGCACCCTCACTCTATTCATTTTGCTTTATGATCCTTTGAGTGGAGATTTGACGGGTCACGAAACACAAAAAACGAAACACAACTGATGCATTCGGAGGATTATTAAATGGACGATGATTTATCGCAATGACTCGAGGACTCGAGGATGCGCTCCATACGCGAAGACTATGGTGCGTTTATATTGATCGTGTTTGTTTATTATCTACGCTTTTGTATTTATTTATTTGTGTAAAAAGGCAAATTTTAACTTTTTTTTGAGCCGCAAGTTTTGGACGAATCTTTAGGCTTTTAAAGCTATTTTTAATCCAATATTTGACGGAAAGATTTGCGTACTGTGCATCGGATTCTTTCAATCAAAGCTTCATAAGATTTGAATATGATTATGTTAGCATTGACAATTAGAAAATATTATAAATCCCTTCTTGCTTGTCGATAAGTGCTTGCAGGGGTTTTAAGGATAAATTCGATTTCTGAATAATACCATGCTAACAAGTGGGTTATGAATGCAAATGATAACGAAAAAGCATTTTGTTGTTAGTGGTTGGAGCCTTCAAGTTTCATTCAATTCGACTTAAAATATTGTTAAAACCCTTTCCCATGGGGCAGCACAAAATTAATTGCATGAAATCAACCTCAATTTTTCGACAAATGACAAACCAAATAAAGTAATCATTCATTTGCTGATGATTGTGTCTAATCAACCGCGAAATCTTCGCCGGTAACTTTTCCATCCAGCAACTGATCAACAATAACTCACAGTACGTTAATGGTGTGAAAAATGCTGATGAACTCGTAAACAAAATCCAATAAATGTTTCGCATATAATTTCTTTCTCGCGGTTATTGTGTAATTTATCAAAACCAATCAGGAAATCAAAAAGTTTGCCTAGCACACTTAAATCGATTGGGTTTCACTTTTACGCCGTAAAAGCCTATCTCCCGTTGATTCCTGTTCTATTTCTTCACGCTGTGCTTTGTCTATATCGAGCTGAATGCATTGGACGAGCTGCTATAAAATTTCCCTTTCATAATTGCCATTCACACCTGTACAGCATTTAATGCCACAGTTTTATCAGATCGACCTTGATGGGCTCGGGATGGACCAAGCAACGTTTAAAACGATTTCTATTGCGTAATAACTTGGAAAAATGCTTTGCAGGCAAAAACCAAACAATCGGCTCATCATCCTATTAGTTAAACCTCGCAAAAGATATTAATCACGACCAAAAAACCAACAAAATCTCTCATCGCAATCGCAATTGGAATCTGTATCTGAAGTATTCTTAGTAGAAGTGTATAGAAGTGTATTCGGCAACGTTTATCCAGCTACAGTGGGTATGTTGGTGGCGATCTGCTGAAGCGGATTCTCCTCTTCTCATCTAGTGGTCATTAATCCATCGACAGCAACATCTTTTTGTTGGACCGCAGGTAAGCGCGGGAGTGACTATTTGTTCTAGTCTTGAAAAGCGTGGAATGGAACGGTGCTGGAAAATGTTATGATTTGGCAAAGTCAGGTGCAACGTGGATAAAACAAGAGAGGACTCGACTCGATCTCCAAGTGGAATCAGTTCAGCGGGGTATCTCTGGCAACAATCAATTTATTTTTGAATATTTGCAAATTCGTTAAATTTTCGATACGTTTATCCATTCCTCATTGGTTTCTTATCTTCAGCGTGGACAGTAAGGGTTCGAAGTAGCCAAGATGCCAACATGATTGAAGAGTTTGTAAACTAAGTGATTGAACAGCCAGTAGTTCATAGTAGTAACATAGTGACTTCATTAAAGATTGTCGTCGGTAAAGTTAGACGGCATTAGGTCTGCATAAAAAGCCATCTTGCTGAATTCAAATCTTTCTAAATAAGTAAGACTAAATAATTAGACAACCATTACAATTACGGGAAAACTTTTGAGAACGATTGTGCTGAGATTATGGTTCTCAGTGTATGTACCTTTGCTCAACTACATTCGAATCTCGAGACTAACACTCGACTAACATTTCCATGTCACTACGTTCTATACACATCCATGTTGAGCTTGATTGAGATGAATTAAAGCACTTGAATATTTGAAAAGACTTTCAAATATTGTGTAATATTGACTAAAATGGTTCCATCTCCATTTTTAAATCAAATAAAAATAAACCACATCTTTTCTTCAAATACATTTAGTTCCACTTCAAAACCTTGCAATGCGCCATTGGAATTCTATAAATTAACAACAATCACACATGAATTATGAGCTGTAAAAGACTGAATTTCACGTCGATTCCCAACTCATAAGTAAACCATAATTACCAATTTGCCCCAGCGTACCCGAGACTGCCGAAACTGGCGAAACTGCTGGAATGGAGTCAATAACAATCAGTCGAAGAATCAAAAACAATGGCGGCAAACTTTGAAGGCGAAGTGCGGCCTCGCGTTCTTCATATGGTACACTACAATTTCTTATGATTTGTGAAACCCCACATTATCTTGTTATAAATCTTCCCGTTCCATCGTAATCGGGCACAAATCATGCGGTAATGTCTCTCAATGCTTTTCGCGCACAATAATTTGAGCGGTTTTTCTCTCGCCTATCAACTCCGTCCAGTAATTTCGAAATCTGATAACGACATTAATTTTCCTTTTTCCGTGCGAAAACTCCGCATGTCAGGATGGAAATCTACACATATCGGAGAGTGCATCGGGCATATTCGCACGTACTGTAGAAATTTCTTGAATACTCTGCGACTGCCGCAAATCGAAATAAGCGCAAACAAGATCAGTTGACCCTGTGAACTGTGTACGTGTGGGACATACGATAACACCTTGAAACCAAGTGTAATTGGTGTCTTCCCAGGAGGGGTTGGGAGAGCTTTTCAACGCAGACGTTAGCGCTCCGCATTGTCGATTTTGTTTCAAGCTTGTCATTGAATGCAACCATAGTATTTATTAACACGTACCAGCCCTTACTGTCCTGGAAGCCAGACTCTACTTTTTTCTAAGTTTTGCTGTCTCAGCTCAAAAAATCGAAGTTTCCCGTGAACATTTCCAAAAGAATAATCGAATGGATAATCAAAATGCGGAAATATTTGAGTATGTAACGGATCGATATTACTCTTCAGATAACTTCTTTCTTGAGATACTTAAAGTTCTGATCATTGATCATTCACTGGCTCGGTAATGATCGTGAGCTTATTTTCGAACACATTATCGCGGCAGCATGAACAAAATGCTCCAACTCAGAAGAACTCCTTTCGAAATGAAGCAAGATGTTTCGAAGCTACTTGAGGCCTCTAAGCAATTTCTTGTATCTCTTCAGCGGCTAACGGTTCCATCTATGGTAACTAATGAGCATTCTGGAGACCATATAGAAACTCGAGGCTCAAGTGTATTGAGCAACAATAGTGAACATGTTGATATTTCACGTGAATTATATTACACATGAACCGATATTACCTAATCGACAAATTTTCGCTTGGCTTTTATTTCCCTGACAACGATTTTAAAGCGTCGCGCATAACATTGATCGGAAATCCTACAAAGAAACAGAGCCGCCAAATTCGGTGTTTGATTTATTGATAGGTGCACTGTTCTTTCGCCTGGTTGTGATTGATCTATCATGATCTATTCTATCAGTACCGAAAATTTGGTGAGTTTTTGCACAATCTGCTATACTGAATTTTTATTCTGTAGTATAATTTTCTCCTATTCACGTTATTTATTATACTGATTGACAGACACAAGCGATACGTTCTTAGGCAATTGTGATTACTTATCACATGATTATCTTTGAATCTTTTGTTCTTCTATAAATACAGATGATCTTCAAAATTGGTAAAACTCAGAATGACATCTTACACGCGAACTGCATTCTTCTACTTACTTAATCTTTTTCGTTTCTGTCTTTCACAGGTTTTAAGCCAGGATGGAAGATGTCGCTAACGCTCTACTCTTTGAGAACTTCAGATTATTTTATGCCGATTTGGTGGCATATTTTTCGTAGATCATGCAATTTGTTTTGGCTTTATGAATTTCTCGTCTTACCTACTATTATTCTTGGTGTATGTTTAGCAACATTTGCCATTGGATCTACACAGCTTCGAAGGGGTATTCGTTTTATACGGAAAGGTTACAATTTGGCCCGATTTATAGAGCAAAATGTCAATGTGTCTTGTTGTGTCAATGGGGAGTTTTGAATATGACGCATTATAAAATATTGTCACCAACAGTTTCGAAATCTGAGGGCTGATTACCGCCGAATCGTCAATGAATGATTCTGATAATTCCAGTTTTTCAAAAGTGCTCATTTTACACCCGTAAGATAACAACTTTTCCAACTTTTCCTACAACCATGGCAATTTCCAGGTCTCTAACTCTCTCGCATTGCGAAACTGACCCTCGAATCTCATCTTTAAGTGCTATCCTTCATGGATAAACCATCTTGTTAGGCAATTGTGATTTTTTGTGACAAATGTCGGTATTGTGTTGATGTCGGTTACCAAACCAATGTTAGTATTGTGTATTATTATCTGCTCAAAGGTGAAGTGGCAGCACTAACTCTAATAAACTGGACTAACTTTAGATAAAATTTAGGGTAGGAACAGATAACTTTTGATTTGATTCCTCCCTGCTTAATCAATTCAAACGTTACATGGACTCAATTCCATCAGCGATCATGATTTCGTGTCAAAAATCCATATCCGAAAACAGCTACATACTGCACATCCAGATTTTAGAGTAGCGGTGAATTGTAGTGGATTATGGGTTTGGGGCTAAATTCTCACTTAAACGAGTCGAATAGAGACACGAGAGTATAGTATGCATTTAAGTAATCCTGTCCAAACTGTGCACATTAATTTTAATCGCTGCCAATTAGCTTACAGTTTCACAACGTCCTACTGTACCATCAAGAAACATTCTTTTCAAAACAAGAAACTTTTTAGCCACTGTCCACCTTTCCGACATCTTCCCAGAAAACCTTGAAGCTAGCATGGAAGTCTCTCACACACACATGATATTCCTTCCGATAATCTGCTGCTGTACGTCCATAAAAAACCGAAAATTTGATGAGTTTTCGCAAAAAAAAAATTACATATATACATATACATAGCCATACATATACATAGCCATAGTAGTGGGGCATACTAACTCTAGCGCTGCTTCTATGGTTGCGTTAACAGCAAAGTAAGAACACAAGCAATGGACTCAAGCATCGAGCCCGCCAGTATTTTTGTAGATCGTCTGAAATGTAAAATTGGTGTAAAATCTTTCGAAAAAGAAAATGATCAAAAAATTTCACACTACAAATTAATTCTCTCCACATTTAGACGAACGCACAGTCCAATTCGGATGAGAATTATCTGCGTTTCCTTCTTGCTTCATCTTCACCCCGAAATCACAGTAGTAACAATCCATTGACTGACTATGAACTGTGGTCCTCCAAGCATCCGTTGTAAGATGAAATTAAGGTAGAGTCCAAGAGTGTGGCATGTTCGAAATGAAAAGAATAAATTGTCTTCACATATCTCGAGAATGCTAATACGGGAAGAACAATATCTGACAAGACTGGGATGGAAAGGCAACGGGGAAAGATGGATAATTTTAATGTACCATAAAATTATCGGTCGACCGCGCACCACACTAATCGGTTCTCTGGCCGCTGCTAATGGTCTGCCAAAAACATCCAAACGCGAATAGCTGACAGGGTGTTAAGGAGCATTAATACGCTGATCGCATTCAGTGAGGTGTTTTCAGGAGGGAGTGGACGTTGTTACGATCATTCCCACACGTGAGTTATTAGCCAAGGCACAGACTGCCCTGTATTGAACGCTTTCTGCAGTCTATGCAAATTATAAATATTTTTCTTTGGCTTGGAATTCGCCACGCCTGCTTTTGCATATCATGCTCACCCATTAACAGATTCGAAAAAAGGAGCACAATCGAGAGCTCATGAATCTTTTCTAGAGAGCAAGGAGAGCCAGAGGCCAATGAGATCTCAAAAGCACATAAAAAAAAACGTTCAGTGGCTGAAGCGGTTCAGTTGAAAGCTTGTGCAATAATAATCAATTTTGCAACATGACTACGAAACTCAATTATTTTCTATAACATGTTAAGGATGGCAGTTGAGTCGATTTATAATTTCGATTTTGTACGATGCAAATCAAGTTGAGTACCCCTGACTTGCCACGAACGGCAAAAGAATCCCTGCCGTATTGTCACATATCGTTGGCGTATCGCTTACTTCAAAGCAAGTCGTGCGCACATGCGTGTGACGAATCGCGGAGACATACATGAGTACGAGATTCGCCAAGCGGAAAATGCACGTCTCCATTTCAATTTTGAACCATCGCAAATCCATTCCAATCCTGCACGCATTCAGCGCAATGACATTGTACGCGCTAATGGCATACATTTGGACGGTTGCTAATGTTTTTGACACATGAAAAGAATGTCACCGCATTGTTTCCTATATCCTGTGTACATTTCCCCCAAACGTTGCCTATAATGTCCTGTTTCTATTGCGCGACTTGCATGTGTTCGAATGCATGAATGTGAGTGCTGAGCTGTGCGGAGATAGTACCTACACGTTTTTCGTGGTCTATTTGCGCGTTTTTGTGACATTCAAGGGATAAAAATGCACGACAATTGTTTGTTCTGCTTTTTAAGGACCCTCTTTCGATTGAAAGGGAAATCACCAACAATGGACGATGTGGTTGCTGTTTTGTTTGCCTCGGGGAATGCTGGTGATAATCGTGAACAGCAGCACCAACAATGAAATGAAAACCCCACTCGAAAGAGCAATAATCAAGGACATATCGCATAGATATGCGGCCGGTTTCCCGTTGCCATGTTCCTGAGTTGCTTTGCTGGCTGGTTCAAATACCCGCATAGACCCTGCAGCTACCTCTTTAGTTTCTAGTCGTTGGTCTTTGTCGTTCAAGTTTCGCTACCAGCCCATTAAATGAAAAAAATTGAAAATAAGGAGAGCGCATTAGGTATGCCTATATCTTAGCGATTTCGTAGTTATGCCGTAGATATTTTTTTATACCCTCAAGGCAATTACAGAATGCATTGGAAGAGCAGAAAAGTATTTTGAAAGAGCGTCGAGAATATGTAAAGTTGGAAGGACATTCCTCGAAACTCAATTGGCTTCGTTAAATCCAATCCGTAATTTGCTCCCGGCTACTACATATATGTATGTGTGGAAGTGTTCAAAGTGGACAGAAATGTCATTTTCTTTCAAGTAATTCAGTATAACCATTATGGACCAATGACTAATAAGACTGCAACTGGAACTTTTTAACTGAAAATTTTAATGTATCGTGTTTGAGTGTATAAAATTTGCATGCGTTTCATAAAAGATATAAAACATTCCTGCGAACAAGTCTTTCGACATTCAGTCTTTCCTCGGGCTCTGTTGGATGATTTATAAAAACAATTATAAAAATTAAGTAAAAATTACATACTAAGAAGCAAATATGATTTCTGATTTTTTTTCTAGTTAATCCTTATGATTGCGATTAAACCGTTATTTAGTTTTTGGTCATCGTATTACAGATACCGTCCAAATCTTTTCATCGGTTTCCCTAAATTTCTTTTCACCGGCGTTCGTATGTAAGATGAATGTAAATTTTCGAGTTTAATACTTCGTAGGGGACTGTTATTTGTCTTAAGCAATAAATAATATTCTGTTTTAGCAGTGATCCTTGTCACGCTTTAAGCATCAATTAGAATCTGGGGACTAATGGTTTCTGCTTGGTCAATCCTCAGCCTTCATTCCAGCGTTTTGAAAATTTGTCGAAACATTATCGTGATCGTTATACCCATCGTCAATCGCTCAGTGGAGTGTTCATTGTAACATCTATCAGGTAAACCTTGTTGAAAGGTGTGTGTGATTCGAAACAACTTAAAAACTGGTGGGGTTCTCCAGTTTTTGAATAAAGTAGGAAGTGTACTTTGAACCTTGTACACTTACGATGGTACTTTTTGATGGGAGTTTTCGTACTATGTCTTAAAAAGTCACAAAAATATTCAGGATGCGTAAAATATGCGGAAACTTTGGAATTTTCTTTGTTTTTTTTCCTCACTCTCATAATAAACGCTTCTTAGCAGAAAATTTTAAGATCCTAACAATGATACTAATGTGAAAAACAACAACTGTGGTTTTTATTCACTCCATTCAACTTAAGTGGGATCATTTGTTCACCTATTTTCTTTTGAACAATGACATGCCTCCTAAAAATAACAATTTAATTGTTGGCAAAGGTCATAATCCTCGGTTTTAATGTTTTGTCTGAGAACTAAACTTGGTAATATATTGTATCCGTAAATGCCGCCTGATATGTGTGAAATCGATCGAGCCGATGTTTCAATAAATTGCGAACAGTTCAATGCACTTCGCCAAAACATCGTCACACATTGAAATCCAATATGTATCTTGTTTTTCTGGCAAGATTAACACTAACTCAAAGATAAATTCGACACGCACAGCAAATCAATCAATGGTCGCAAACGTGTCCATCATCATCGAAGGACGGTTGCATTGTCAACACTATGTTTGAAAAATACACCATCGGTTTTTTATACTAGCTCTAACCCAAATATTTGGATTAGAGCTAGTATAAAACATTTGGACCTCATATACGTTTCACTGCTAAATGATGAACAAGCATTTATAAACTGTCACGCAGACAAACTTAATATAGTACTTAAGCCCGGCAATTCTGCTATGCTAACAGTGCTCAAATTCACCATGAATAATTATTCTGAATTTAAATTTAATTTGTCATACAGAGACCACGATGAAAGTAGAACTAATTTCTACAGGCATCCGCCGACAGATCCAGCATTCCGAATGCCTTCTCTACCTAGGCAAATCGATAATTTTGGTCAAAACTAGACAAGAGGAGTTAGCATGCGAATATACACATATCACGACCACGGCAGCCAATTAATTATCAAAATCTGAAAATTCACAAATCTTATGCTGAATAATCCTGAACGTCGACTCTTAATAATCCCGATAGTGTCAACCTAAATTTATAGCTGACCAGCAAATAAACTCCAAGAATTAAGCACAGTCAACTCTGCCAAGATATTCTACTGGCATGTAGCGAAGATACAGATACAATTAAACTTGCTTGAGTTGAAGCGAAGCTGCACAAAACCGAAAGACTGATTTGCATATCGGATTGATCAGGAACTGTCCGATAAGAATGGATGAGATATGGGCAGGTGTTAGAGAGGATTTTAAAGTAGTACACATTATTAGTGCTAGCTGTTAAGCTAGGAAGACTTGTTGACTCTATATGTGAGATGGTAAAAGCAGAAGCATCAAAAATTTTTCGAAAGTATCTTCCATGTTAATGATTTAAATTGACGCGATGAGTCCGGACCGATGCAAGATTTATCGTTGATATGAGTTCAGGGTGTGGTAAATATTTTCACCCAAAATACACTTTATTACCTAGAGACCTCTCGGGTATTTCGGTAAATATTTTCGTAAGAAATATTTGAAATGTTTTCCGGAGCGCCTTCGCTCCAATCAAGCGACAAGATGAAATGTCCTGTCTGAAAGATATTTACTGGAAAAATCTTTGTCAACAGGAGAAAGCATTCCAAATACTAGGCCTTTACCGCTTTCGACGATTCAATTTAACTCCTGTTCTTTTGAGTTTCCATCGAAACTGAAATTAATCGCTTAAGAATTATGTACGTACGTCATAGCCCCATGGAAGGATAAGTCACATCACCAGCTCTACTGCTAATGGTCTGGAGCAAAAAGTGTCTTTATAGAGAACAGACCACTTTGATCTTATATCACTAGTATAAATCTTCGGTTAACTGTTTTGCACCTTCCTCGTGTAGAAGGCCACATAGCGTCAATCTCTTCCGTAGATTGTATAACTTTTGACGAATACATATTGCTGTCATTTCTGAGAGTACTAACCGTATTTGAAGTTTCAGTTTGGTGGAACTACCAACTTGAAAGGTAAATGAATACTCTTAAAAAGTAAAAACTAACAAGAAGTTCCTGACAAAAAGAAGATTTTCTTAATCGGATTGCACTGTAACTTAATTTTTTGATCATTTGTCAACCTATTTGCTTGTTTTCGGAATTCAAAAACAAATTCGGAATTCGAAAACAAAATATTTGGAAACAAAGGTGGAAAGAGCACAAGCTGGTTTCGAACACGCGTCCTTGCCGCTTCTCATCAGGTGCAAACTCACAGGCCGGGACGTGTCGATTGGCACTACCAGCTAGGTGGATGTCGCCTGGTTATTTTTAATTGTTATTTACTTGATTATTGCTCGCTTATTAACTTATCCTATTTTCCAAATTGCCTTTGGTTAGCTTTATCAATTTCAGAAGTTTTTGGTAGATCAATTTTTCCATTTTCACTTACAACATTGTAAGTAATTTATACCCTTGCTAAGCTAACTCAGCGATGACTAATGGGTGCGGAAGTTCTGATCAAATTTGTCGAATAACTCGAAAGTGAATTTTATATTTGGTAACAAAGGTGGAAACTGGATTGGTCCTCCAGCCTTGGCCATCAGGTGGCTGAGAGTTGACACTCCCGCAGCAACCTTTTCCGTCGACGATCAGACCTGAACAAAGAAGTTCACCCTCAAATTATTACTTATGGTAAAACATATTAAAAATTTACAATGCCAATTAAAATAGTAATAATAATTACTATTAGGACTAATTCATCTGACATGCTGCTCCGCACATCCAACGTTTGCAAGCAAGTGAGTGCATTCACTAAATGCTAGAAGTGGGTGAGACTTATCCTGATCAGGAAAGCCAGGGGAACGCGAAAAATAACATGGGCTTGATTTATGCATGCCAAACAACTGAGGCAAAGTGCTCGTGTAGCTCATCAGTCTCAGAAGAGCGTCTGCAAATCTGGGCCATCCACTTTCAAATCCACCTCCACACACCGTACTACTTATCGTTGTTAGACGTGAGGAATGCCTCTAACTACGATAGGTGGACAAATATTCTGGGAACTCTGGTGTATTTCGAATTGCCAACGCATTCAATGCTGATATGTGTACGTAGAGGCTTCTTCCACGACCAAAATGTTGTGAATGTCACATAAATTACGAGATATTTATATTTCGCCAGCCTTGTCATCGACTTCTCCTAACAAACTTGCTAACAATCTACGATCTAGATATTTATATACTGAAGAGACGCTACGGGATGCGTTACATGTATGAAATCTCTGCTCACAGTATCATGGTGGGTTAAACTTGTTCCCTCAAAGAAAATTCATTGCTCTCCATCGGAGCATCGCTCTTGAATTGAGTGATTCAATAGTAAGTTCTGGAATTTATTTCTGACAGCATCTTTCGGGGGCACTTTTGACAATTTGGTAATTTCAAACGTGTCTTGAACACTTTGCAATGACTTGTTTATAAATTAATTGAAGCATTCCGAACAAAATGAAGCTTAACTGAACGTGGCAATGATTTCCTAAGACATACCTGCTAGAGTTTCGTTATTTTCCTTTTTCTACAGATGCACTAGGTAAATACCTGAAGATTTGTCAGATGTGTGTGTCATTATAGTTGTCATCATTTTCATCATCATCCTCATCCAATTCCGCTGTAGATTTCATGGGACATATTTGAAATGATCGCTGAAAACTCCTGAAAGCGAACTAGTAGAAGCAACAAATTATTTTTACCTAAGGCCAGGGCTCTTAACTACTATTTTCTACTGAACAAAACCATGTATCTATCAATACGTATCTGCGAGTATCTCGACGTTTCTTCGAAGGTACGTGCTGCGTGATGTTACGCAGGGTCCGATAGTAATCGAGGAAAAACTCCAAGAAGTGGCAACTTGTGACTTACGCAAAGATTCGCATGACCAAGATCGCTGCCAAGATACAGACCTTACATTCTCAGCAAACCTACATGCATGCGAGTGACATTTGTGCTGTCGACAGGGCTCAGATTTATTATTACCGTGAATGGCGACAGTAAAGTTCGGACGGATGGATTGTCCTAAGCAACAGACATTTTTATTATTAAGCGAGTCAGGTTGTGGTTCGCGCCTGGGATTTTCGCTGAACGTGCAGGTGAGACCCCGAGTCGCCTTTCCCATTACCAATCACCAGCACACACATGCTTCTTCGGCCAGTCAACGCACTCATAATTTTCTTGTTCTTTTTCCAGCTTTATGGGTAATTTCATGTTTTGTTGGTTCGAAGTAAAATCCGAGCGACATTTACACCGACGAATGTAAAGTAGAACGCTTTGTCGGCATTCAATGATGTAAAATTACGTGAGAGCTCATAGCCAATTACTGACGAGAAAAACAACGAATTGCAGTCATACGTGGGCCCTGTCTCAGTTCCCTCAGACGTTTATTCGTATGTAAATGTGATGACATATTACTCCATTCTGCATTATGCATTTGACTTCTGAGGTATTTTGATGAAGTGTTTCAATTTCAATAGCACAATTCGCATTATTCATTCAGTTGCACAATTCGGTTGGGAATATGTTGCCAGACTGCCAGGCATCTAATGAGGCGAGTGCAAAAGAAGTCGAAGAAAGCATGAGACGTTTCACTGAGTTTCTGATTTCATAATAGATTCCACCGTTCTAGATGGCTGTGGACTTCAATGTATTAATATTCGTTAGATGCCTTACGGAATAGCGTTTAAATTTGTCAAACATTTTGTCAATAATAGCCCAAGACCGGAATATAGGTAGTCAAATGCTTGGATATCGAAACATAATATTTGGCATCCAATTCTCGGGTATCTTGGACGATTGAGACAAATGATAAGATTGCAGAAATATTATTCATATCAGTAGGTCCTTCGTCACACAGTGTCGAATTCTTTCTTACAGAATATCGTTTCATCCTTTCATGGAATCAATCCTAGGATTTCATATCTTATCGTGTTTCCGACAGCAAAACGTACCAAGCTCTTTGATGTTATCTATGGTGATTCCAGCTTTTATCTAAACGTGTAGCAACTGAAAATGGAAAACAAGGAAACACTGCCAAAAACTCTAGTCCCTCCCCAAACATTATCAAGCGATTTAATAATAATAAAATTCCCGGATCCCATGGATGGCGGTGTAAAATCCAACATCTCATATTGCCTTGACTTTTTAATTGCATTCTGTGTCGGACATCATCCCTAAAGCTAAGCATGCTCCTGTTGTTTTTTAAACTTCACTCTTTGTGTTATTTGTTCCTCTTTGTCGAATTGCTGGGAAAAGAAAATTGCCGGACATATTAATGCTTCATTCCGTTCGTCGTTCCACTCCGGTTTTGCATAAAGACTTTCGCACTCGACTAAATCCGATTATCTAAATACGAACGGATGTGGGGTTGAAGCGTTTTAATTTTATATTTTTCGCTTTCTTTATTGCCGCCAAATCTCATGGGAATCATCAGATAAATTAAAAACAGAATAAAATCATAAACGATAAAAAGCTTACGTTTGGCGCGAAACTTTTTATGATTGGGAGGCGGGCACAACGGACACAATGCAACGGCAATGGACGAAGGAAGCTTGAAACGAAATGGCCGGGCCCATTTCTAATTGGAAACACTTTGATAAAAGCGTGATCCCAGGATGGCACGAAGGCCATATAATTTTGAATAATTGTAAACTGACTGTTGCTGGTTGCGAGGAGGCCTTGCAGATGTTGACTCTCGGATTTGATTATTTTTATTATTTCAGGATATTTTATGGGGCAGTTTTCTGTCCAACTTATTTGCTCCGATAATAATAAATGCTTTGCGTGGGTGTTGATATCATGTTTTTAAATTTGATGATTTAATCGTACTGAAAATTAATTCGATATTCGGAAATAAACAGCCTGCAATAAAATTATAATTTTTTAGAGTTGCTGAATACCACAAGCAATTATAGTTTCTGATTGGCTTTAGCACCGAAACGGCGATAGATTTAAAGCCATTTCTCAGCGAATGAAACCTTTAAAGTCGTAGATTGAATTACGCATGTTGTTTATATGATAGGATGAAATTCTCCCGCTGAATTATTTCCGACCTAAAAAGGCAACCTCCGGTAATCATGAAAACTCAAAATAACGAGTTACAAGAACCAAGAAATTAAAAAGAAACGATGCGGAAACGCTTAACTAAAAACAAATGTCTAGAATAAAGGCGCTGTTCCGGGCGGACACTTGTAAATTAACATAGGTTTGATTGTAAATTAACATAGGTTTGATTGAAAGCAAAGCCAAACTGAAGGATATTGATGCCCTCACACGAGCAAATATACGTGAATAAACTAAAAAATCGCATTTTCATAAGGAAGAGAGATTACATATGAAGTAACAGCAGAGTAGAGTTGTCGGTTCCTGTCAGGAAGCCAAGAATCTTTTAATGTGTAACGAAAAACTAATGATGTTGATAATTGTTATGTATTCATTCGTTTCAAACCTTATGATTCCAAGCAATATGATTCAATAACAAAGGAATTGCTTCGTTATAAATCAAGTAGACGTCAACAGCGATGCCCTCAAATGACATAAAACCAACATTGTACGCTAGCTGAATGACATAACTAGCTGCGTCTCGAATTTGGCGTTCCCTCTCATCAGCAGATAGCGTTTTTTCAATGCATTTCCCTCGAATTTTCCATTCGCTTTACTTTACTCTAAAATTTATTATGGTATGCAGTAACATTTCCCAAACAACTCCGTTGAAAATTATATTTTCCTTTATCGACTAATCAAGGCAAACTATTAATGCGCTTATCTCTGAATTCATTCATTCATATCTGCAATATTTCACGGTTTCCTTGCTTTCCACGGCTTCGCGAAACGCTTTGTAGCTAACGAAATAGGAAATTGTAAGATTTAACCCCACACCTCATAAAAATGTTCGGTAGACATTAATTTGTTACGAAAAGGGCATCCAATGAGACAAACCAAATCTCTTGAGTAGTCACGTGTCATGGACCGTGCTCTGGCTTTGAATTCTGTCAAATATTGTCCTGTCTATCGATAATTTTCAGGATGATGTGGGATTTAAAAGGACAGCATCGGAGATTGTTGGAAGGGACTCGGAGACAGGTCCGACAGCCTCTTGCCCCTGGGTTTCCTCATTAATTTAATGGTGTTCTGCTAAATTAGCATATGAAAATCTGATATTGGCTTTCCCAATAAGTTTGATTACAAGCCCCGGAATCTTGATAGGATGAATGGAACTCTAGCTAAGGGTGCATGCGGCGAAAGTCAATGCTGGCGGAAGGAAGAAGAGGAATAAATGGTGGTTGGCATTTTGGTTACATTTTTCTTGATTTAAATTCAGATTTGATTTGTCGCCGTTTTAAATGCGATGAGATTTTTATCGTTTTATTTCGATATGTGGGCATACAGGGAGTGAATATATCAGTAACGAGCAGTGTTGCAAGTATTTCCTGGGTTGGTTAAACATTTTTTATTATCAAACCCGAATAACTACAAATTCAGGTGGTGAAGGTGTACCTGATAAAGTATATTTTGTATGTTCATATGTGCTGGACTTCAGCGCAAAATCAGGAGGCATTCAAATTCAAGGCACTCGAAAAAATAAATATAAACACTATATGGGGAAAATCCTACTAAAACTGTAAATATACTGGCAGCTCTGCTGGACCATGCTGGGAAAATATGATAGTTTGAACAACGATAAAATGACTTTCCCAAGCCGAAAAAGCAGAGGGTCGGTGTCTGCACGACCATATAGTTTCTCAAACTTATAGCAGCATCGATTGAGGATCGGGGATGTAATCAAATTCGAAACGCATGTTATTCAAAAAGGCGTAGCGAAATACAGTTTGTCTCCTTAAGAATGCAATAAGAATTGAGTTTCCGCACAACTTTTAATAATATGATTTTTTCGGGGTGAATATAAATAGCACCCTCAACCCAATAGATGAATGGATAGAGAATAGATGGCTACAGATAGTGTTTTTGGGAGAGATTGTTCAATTTGGAACATGTGTCGGTACGTGGCTGCATAGCGTGCGCCTGTGAATTTCAATGAGGGCAAAATATTGCCATGCCAATGTCGAGGCCCCCAGTTCAGGCACTTTTGAAAAGTCGCACCAAAGTCGAGCGAAGCCGCATGGAGTGGAGCAATAAGATCTTGTGGTAGTCGGAAGGCTGTCAGACAGGACTCCTTGTTCGTGTGTGCATTTTTAAGAGCACAATGCCACAAATATGTAGATATGAATAATGCAGTTTCACTTGAATATTACATTCATGTTTCATGAAACAAGAAGCAATTTTCAAATAAGATTTGATTATGTCGATAAGGACATAGAGACAAGAGGAAAATGCATTTGTATCTGGTTTTTTACAGTATTATATAACAATATGCCACGCCATGTCGCATATTGTTTTGCATTTAAATTGGGGTTCCTAGTTGTGTTCTGGCGTGAACAGAAGTCGTATGATATCGCATGAAGCATCCCCACGTGCAAAATACCGAACCTAATCGAAAAATACATATTTAATGATTCGCACTTGCATTATCAGCAAGAAGAATGAAGGCTAGAATAAAGTGCAACATAATTACACTGAAAGCTTTATCAGATTCGTATTCTTGTAGATCATACTCCGGGTTGTGAAATGATTAGAATATACACCCTCTGTGGGACATACGCCACGTTCGAGTTTCATAATATTCAAAACTACTTCGTATCACTGTTTATTATTTCAAAGAAAGACAAATATTTCGGAACGGAAAGCGTCGTACGTTATTTCATAAGTTCTTTCATAAGTAACAATTAGTTAAAAACAAACTCAGAAAAAGATATAAATTATTGTATATTCCTGAATTTTTTGTCTCCCATTTAACGATTTTACTTAGAGGATAAAGATTTTTAGTTAACAAACTTTGATGGATTCAATGGTGAAAAGGGCTCCATTCTCAACTGTGCTGATCTTCATTTCAATCTCTTTATATCGGTTCCTTGTCTTTGCTGACTTTTTTATAGCTAGTTAGTTATATGTGCATACGTTTATTTTGTATCGTGGTCTTATCTAAAAAACATTCTACCCTTTTCCGACCAGCAAGTATTTAGAACTTTGTTCCTCAATTCACATGGCGCGACTGTTTTATTGCAAGGATTACTGCAGGAATTTCTGCTAAATGCATAATTTCAAAATAACGCAGTTCAGTCAGGGCTCGGCAAGTGAACGTTTACATTAAGACGCGAGCGGTTAGCGAATCAATGAACCCATTCTTACATATTTATATGTTGGATAATAATTTATAAATTCCAATTTCAGAATATTTATCCCAAATGGTAATTATGTGGGAGTAATTGATAGTTACCATTCTTTGGTAAATACGTGATGCCGAGTTGAATTCAATTACCATGCACACCCCTTGGCAACATCAAAGCATAAAGCGGCCCGTTGAAATTTTTAAGCCCTTAACACAACGACGACCGTGGATTCTTTTCTTGGGCAGGTTCCTCCTCAACGCCCAATATCCTAGAGAAACAACTGAAGACAATGGTACCACAATTGAATATTTACTCCTTTTCCATGCATAAATAAGACCGGGTTATGTGCAAAGAACCTAATGGTGCGGTTAATGTTCAATTGAAGATGCATTTTAATTTTTCAATTTGTTTGGAAGCTACATCGGACCAGCAAAGCGACGCAAAACCAAGTCAGTTTGCAAGAAAAGGGTTGAGAATAAACATTGGAAATCTTTCGATGCCTATTAGAGAACGCGTTTGCAAGATCCATGTAGGGTTTATTGCATAAGATAGTAAATATTGAAGCACCCTTAAGACTTAAGATAACTGCCAGCTGGATCACGGAAATAACCATGAATATCCTACTTTCTTCAAAAATTATATTTTTGCCGCAACGAGACCTTATCCACACTCTGCTGCTCTTAAAACCACGGAATGTGACCAGCGATTGTTAGATTCACTTACACACAGAGACACTCTGTGTGGAAAGAGCACTCGGATTTATGCTGCGCCGTGATCATTTTGCATTCTTATAGCCGGAAAAGTAACAGAAACCGTTCCATTACTGAAGCAACAAAGAAGTGCATTCAGAACCAAATGACCGTAAGTGGGCTTCGGGCCACCTCTGGTAAATAAAACCACAATACAAATTGGCTTCGATCTTGTTACCTGTTCAGGTGCGTTCACACCTTTAAGTCGCGCAACCAGTATGAAAATGGATCGCATGTCGAAAATGGTTGCATACTGTGGTGGAAATTATTTGACACCTTCGGGCTTAGCTAATTTCCTGTTTAACTGTTCGATAAACAAAAGGAGTATTCAGTTCCATACGTCAACAAGATGTGCAGGACTATTCTACGCACTGATGGCAAGACTAAATCGTCAAGGGCAACTGGGTCGACAGGATTCAAAATATTCAAGTTTATGGAGGTGCAACCAATTTTCACACAATTATCGCACCACAAGTTTTACTTGGAACCTGCGAGACATATGGCCCTTCCGTGGATTACTCTGTTATATAATCAATATTTTGTAAATATTGCAAGTCAACATGCATCAAATATTGCAACGCGGAAACTCTATCGACTTCGAAAACATATTTGGTTGACTGATTGTGAGCATGTTTTGGTAGAAAACGACGCGACCCCTCTTCTACACCAGCCATTGAGTCTCAGCTTTCATTTCGCAACCCCTTTATGACAATATTTGACTCCCCATTATTTAGGGTCGCAATGCAATAACCCAACAAGATGCATTCTAGTAGTCATGCTGGCGTTTGCCTCCTGTACGGTGCGCGGGCCTTAAACGGAGTCCTTGCCATGCGATTGTTCCGTTCACGGTCGAAAAGCAATCACGAAAGACTCACAAGGGTTGTTTTATATAGGCCGCTGCTGTTTTAAATATTTTCTTTGTCATAAATCAATTTGTGAAATTTAATCCTAAATTTGTTTCAGGTTGCTCCCGCCCTCCGTGCGTTCAACATTTATTTCATTAGAAATTTATTTGCCGGGAATTTGTGCTGTCCGAGAATGTTCGGGTTTACCCGAGCATCCCAAATGGACTTGGCAAATATTTCGATAGTGCCCGGAATTTATCGATAAAATTTATCGAGGGATTTCAATTTTTAAAATTGCACCGGTTTGGGGGTTGTGGTAAGGGTGCTCGAGTAGTTGTCAAAGTCACTGATGGAACGTTGCATTACAATAGACAAAATATTCACAAAAGCCGCTTTTATTATTTTACCTTTAATTACAACAACTGACAAATCTCGCCAGGATAATTCGAAATGCTATTTAACTCATGTGGTCAGTTGCCAGAAATACACTTGGATGCTGTCGTTTTTTGACTTGGTTAATTGTTTTAGCTCTAGCATTTCGGCAAACCATTTCTGCTGTCCAGGATTAAATCGTAATTGACGCGCAATAAATTGGATTTGATGCGATGACCAACAATGCGGTGACCGTAAAAATGTTATTTTATGTGAAAATATTCATTAGAATTGTCAATTAGAATTTATTAGTCTGAAATTTTTCGCATCCGTGACCGATCACAGGAGATTTATTGATGCGTGAAGGAGGCAACATGCGTTGGTTGAAAGCAGGAAAAATATTTGATTTGGATTTATCAGCCAGTTAATTTCATAAAATAAAGTTCAACCAAAAAATTAATTGATTTTAACGGTATTTAATGCATGTCAAATTAATACTTATCTGAAAGATTGATACACGTGTGATCAACTCACCAAGCCACGAATCACATCACTCCACATTTTCAACGTTACACTATTGTTTGTAATCAAGTTACTCTACATTCAAAAAATATATATTATATTTTTCGAAGATACGATTTTTATATTTCCTTGTTTGTTTACCAGATAATTGGTCTGTTTAGTGCAATAACGACTAATTTATCTTATCTTTATATCATCATTGTTTTAGTTAGTCAGCAAATATACCACTATGCCTTGTCGTCTGCCAAATATTGACTTTGACCTTGTTTATCAACAAATCCTGATTTGAGTAGTCACTGGCACGATTGCCAGGCATACCTGCAATAATACGTTTATCTCTATTTTCAATGTTAGTTATTTTTTAACTTTTTCAACGAATAAATTTTTATTCGAACCAAAAAGATGGCCAGGTGTGGGGTAAAGCCTCAGACTACGTCCCGTAGGTTAATCTCACGTGTTTTTCATATCCTTGTGTGTACCATTTTCATTTTATAATTTCGGTGAACTTACATGCTATGCATGACATAATTAGTAGTTTGAAATGATCATTGCCGAAATGGTTAATTTAACTTCATTTCTAATTTACTTATTTAAGATAACAGCCATCTTAATACGGAAGAGTCTGCTTCCTTAGTGCTGTAGCTAAACCAACGGCATTTATACTTTATTAGAACAACCCATAACTGGCAAATGCATCTTTATGGCTCTAATTAGAGTAAATAACATTTATCAAATGAAATATGAAGCCACATTACCCTAATATAGGGAAACAAGGAACGTACATAATATGTGAGTGTCACGTGCGTTACCCAGGAAGTCTACTCACATTTTGCTGTACTGCCGCGCGAAACGTGAGCTTCATATTTGTAACGAGTATTCGTTACATGTTTATACGTAGAAAATGCAAATAGGGGCCTGTTGGGTGTGCGTTGGGCCACTCAATTTTAATATTCAAATTCAGTTGAAAATTTTTAACGAGAATAATGAGTCCTAAAATGATGAAGGGTGTGACCTATCGCAAGGGGCTCATACGTAGTATCCGCCTGGGACTATTGTCGTCTGAGCGGTACTGCAAGATTCAACCCCAACTCCAAGATTATCGCACTTCATCAACTTAATGCGGTTTCTTAGTTTGGCTTCAACCCTCAGGGAAAAGGCTTTTGCTAGTTTTTCAGCCTGTTTGAATTCATTTCCATTGAATTTATGTGTTCAAACTTATTCACAAACATTTTAGTACTCAGTCTGAATGTGTTAGGCTCACTGGGACGAGAAGCGATGTTGAATCGTTTTTTGCTGTGACATGTTTCTGACGTCCTTAACGGTTGTGGTTAAGAACAATGTAGGCTAAGAATGAAGGTTACAGTATTAATAAGGGGTTCAAATTACCCCCTTTAGACTATACCCTCCTCCTTTTATTCAAGGTTTTTATACAATGTTGAGTTTCCTCCAAATGTTGGATTTATTAGGACGCTTCTATTGTGGGTAAGACTCGAATACCCTATGAAAATTTTGATTTATGCCCCGTCGAGGGTTTTTGTTGTCACACTTTCGAGTGTATTTGACTTTATGAACGGCATGTATATAGTTCAAAGAAGGAACCTAATCATACATGTGAAATACAGTGTGAATTAAATAGAGTTACTCAACGGAGAGTTATTTGTTGTAAAGATTTTTGCGGGGATTGAAATATGAAAGATCGTGCTACCATGGAAAACTGAACTCTTCTTCATGTTAATAATATTATATTTTATTTTTCAGTTTTATTCGTAACGGTTAAGCCCAATCGGATCTATTTCATCTTTCAGTCGCTCAGCCTCTTGTGCGAGCATGCAAATAAAAAAATCACCTCCGACTGCCATCTTGATCTGTTTAAGGCTGTGTCAGTTAACCGCTCGTTACTTGGTACGAAGCGGATAACGATTTTTTGAATATGTGCCCAAAAAGTCTTACGTCAAACTATTAACTTTGCTTTTCTTGTCGATGAATTTTTACTAGAAATCATTCGAATCCAACGGAGTAGGAACGTGGATTTTATAAAATTTAAATGATTTCTTGTTTATCAACAACACGTGTTATTACAAACTGAACTGTATTCACTCAATACTCAGTGGTGTATATCTGGAACCCATACAGCAAATGTGTTAGCATTAGTGCTGAATCGATGTACTTTTCTTATCTAGGAATTTCGATTCCCTCGGGACCCAACTCCGTAAGAAACACACATCCTCCATAAGAGCACTCATCGCTGGGCATTCTTAGAGCATACTTTTTCGATATTCACATAAACGCAAAGTAAATTTAACTCAGTTTCATCTCTCTCATATGTGCCACGCTAGCGAATGTCACATTCCTGATTTTATGCCTTTAAATGTGGTACAAGAAATCCAAAGTGGCGATTTAATTTTTTGTGCAGCAGAAAAGTCAAATGGGTGAAAGAATGTTCAGGTCCTCGGAGACCCACTTTCCTACTAATAATGAACACATCAGTAGAGTCCAGCAAACAAAGGATCGTGATTCCTGGCGTCTTGAAGTTGCAGCATACTGAACGTTAATCATAGAACTGCTCATGTGTAATGGATGTTGCCAGCCTTGCAAGGTAACCATTTTACGAAGAGGATATCTGAATGCCGGTTTAACAAACAGCCTAGATAGCAGTCAAAGTAGCTTTGAAAGGGTTTTGGTGACACGCAAATGTATTTGCAAATGCATTATTCTATTCGCATATCGAATATTTAATGACTTACCAAAATTATGAATAATATTTTGATAAATTGCTACAACTTCAACCAATTGTAACTGCTGAATTAAATAATTTCTTAAATCAAGTCAAACTTTTCCAGCAGTATGCATAAGTTACTCAAGTAATTCAATAAACATAACTGTTTAAAATTTAGTAAATTTCAAATTGCTTTCGTCTTACAAGATATCTCAACATCAATCATTCAGAGGCGATAACAATCCTTCCGTAACATTCAAGGCCCTAGCATATCGTCTTTGATAAATCCACCCTTTGCGTCACGTCGTTCCTAGCATCCGAACTCAATGAACTATGCACAGAAGATAAATCAATTCGGTAATATCACATATCGCTAGCCATATTCGAATTTCGATGCTCACTTGTCCGTATCTGACGATTACGTATCCTTCGTCGTAATCATTTGAAGTTGGAAAACTCAAAAACCGCTTCAAGCTTTGTGGGCTCTATAGTGTGATTCGGACGCGACGCAGAGAGCACTTTATTATGTTCTCCTTAAGGGTGCGTTCAATCGGAAAAAGGGGATGCTCCGATAGGCTGGAATTTTAATAAATGAAAACATGTTTCCTAGTCCTTTTTCAATTTAAAACTTGTACAGACCCTTGAAGTCATTTTTTTCAAAGCCAAGGGTTGCCTCTTGCACATCTCCGTATTCTGTCTACAGTGCTGGGCATATTATATACTTGTACACATATTATCACGAACATATATATCACGAACATTTGAAAAGTAAGCAAGCAGCTTGGACACGCTTTATTAATTGTCGAAATACCGGACTGAATAAGAAGAATAGATTTAATATATATTTTTGGATTCAAGCATACCGGCGATAGTAGTAAACTTGCATACGCAAGCATTAATTGGAGTGACTTTGATATCCTGATTATTGTTACCTAAATATTTATTCGGAATTATATGTTGAAATTTGTAAATTTGTAAACTCATTAACATGTTGCTCATGTTATTACATCCCTCTTTCGATTTCCAGAGCTGGAGGCACCGATCGATTACTTTATGGGGGAAGGTATGAAATAAATTTTTTAAATATATTTTTCACACAATCTTTATTTGTCTAGATTTAAGTCTTTAAATTGTCTTTTACTTATCCACGTATTTATTGTCAACGTTGTCAACGTTGCTTTTATATGAGGTATTAACTGAATTGGGATTGGATTGGATTGGGTTTCATTGGGATCGTCGACAAGCTTGATACAATTGTTTAATTCGAACCATTTTTTTGCTTTTAAAACAAATTTACTTCAAACTCAGATTTTCTAGTAGAATGTAATGCAAAATACAGGATGTGCAAATGAAAAATGGTGACCTCGTGAAAATAGAGTATACTTCGTCAGATTTATTTTATGGATTTTCTTTTGTTTTGTTTATACAGTAGTAGCAAGCACTCTTAGATTTTGTTCGTTTATATTATTATTATTTTAGTTCAGCTATTTGAAGTTCATTTTGCTTTATAGTGCTGTAAAAAAAAGAAGTTCGCTCAAATGACCTTAATAAATTAATTTGTTATCTTTTGCATGTTATGCTAGCCTGCGAAAGTATTGTTTTCGTTTGAACTGAAGTGGCCTTAATGCAGACTTTTCTTTCTTTTTGTTGATGGAAAACAAATAAATTCATGCACACTGTCAGCGTGTTTTTGACTTCAGGATGACAAGCGTTAAGCTCCATTTTTAAGTTAACTATGAAGAGACCGCAAATTACATAGAAACTCAACCATATGTGGTGATGTCCCAGTAGACAGATGCAGAGGGAATTGAATGGAGTTGCATCGAATTCTTCAAAATGCCACGTGGGTCCACTTCCGAGGCTTTGCTTCTCGTGGGCTAGCGCCCCTTTCTTTTACTCGAACATTGCTTTAGTATTTGATGACCGTCTTTTCAAGACATTCGTCAATATTTTCATTGAAAGTAAAAGGAAACAAAACAACACGTGCTATGTCCTTGCTGGACCTGGAACGGGAAATGGCGTTTTGTTATTCTGTAGGAGTCATTAATGGCCTTATTCCTTTTGTATTGTCAAACGTTCATCCTGACATTGATGAATTAAGATTTTTCTGTCATCTAATCTGTATGGAACGTTTTTAAAGGCGTAAATTAACGCGCATGTGGACTTATTTCGAAATGATTCTGCCAGCACTGCAAACAAAAGAGCAGTATCCCACTCTGCTCAACCAAAACACGAAATATGTGCAGTTGCTAACAAAAAGGGGTAGCTACGATTGCAAGTGCCGCACGGTTCAAGTTACGCCGGACCATACATTCGGCTTAACTACTTTTTGTAAGGATTTTCCATATTTTGCACTCGAGTTGCTTTCACCCACCAGCCGAAGTCAGTTGAAATAACATATCCTTATAGACTGGCAGTTCTTGCAAGCAAAGCGCGTTGTACAGCACAATGAAAAACTTTTGTAAGCAATTTCGATTGAGAAATGCACTTAAGTAATTGTGTGTGTTATCCGTTCAAACTTGAGCCTCTTCTGTGTAAGACTCGACATTGTATTGTATGCTCCGGGGTGTTTTTGGTGTGAAATGAAATTGAAGCAGATCAATCAAACCCGGTCCGTATCGATTGTCTGGATTATTACTTTTAATGAACCCTTTTAATAGCACAACCGAGGAAGGGTTCGTTCTGAAGAATCATGAGGGTGTGAGAGTCTACTGTTGAGCGCCAGTGACGCAGATTAAATGTGGCAAGCGTTTTGTGGTGAAATGCGTTTTTGTATATTAAAACTGAATATACTTGAGGCAAATGTCATTATGTCCATATGTGCGAAAATTTTCACAACGCATTTTAAAATAAAACGAGAATACCTCGCCGCGGTATGCACAATTTTTAATTTCGTGTGTACATTTATTTCGTATAAAAGATTTATGATGGCTTACTGAAGTCTGTGAGTGGTTGCGAAAGGCAAGTTGATGAAATATGGTAGCAGGGTATCTTCGAGATGAGTAGGAACTACAACAAGTATCAAGAACGTCTTTTTGAATATAATTTTGATTAATCAAACTGTATAAATGAAATTCTCTTCAAAAAGTATAATGAACTTACCTTATTCCGTTGAACGTGCTACATCTCTTCCTGAAAATATTCAAAGAAAAAAATGTGAATCCGCTTAGCCCTGTTTCACTTATACTTCCAACGGTTGCTCTTATACTTCCTCTCTGCTCTGATTGATGAAGTTTCAGTGAAATGATCTGTTCTTGCGTCATACTCGCCGAAGTTCGCACAATAAGGGACGCTCCTAATCAGTTCCAATTATCAAGGAGCAGGATAGCAGCTTTTGAAGTAACGTATACAGCAAAGTGGAATGTGAGTTAATTGATAGTGGCTTTTTGACAAATTGATATTCTCGGTTGAAAGTGTGGTAATTTCTTCAAATAATGGCCAAAACAAATGACCGGATTGTGAAACTCAACGTGCTTATTACTAGTATGTTGCCAGATCAACTCCTACGACACACTAACTCTTCAAACAAATTCATAATTTAACGGGGTTCAAGACGCATTGGGATTTGTAGGGAAAACTTTTTGGGGATAGGACATGACCCGAACGCGTTGTTAAATTTTTATCTATACTCGAAGCCTTACACGTACAAATATCACAGACCAAAAAAAAAATTCCACACAATTCCGCTCAGATAGCTAGGCTTCACTACCTTCCCGCTCACCTATGCTAATTTTGACACTCTCTATAAGGGCTAAGCTTGTATGTATGCTGAATATGCACTTATTGTTTCTTTCTAAAGCATGTCCTCCAGAGGTGGAACACCTTGCAGTAGTTGGATTTAGTATGAACGAATAAACACTTCGGTTTCTAATGAGATGGGCAAACCTACAATTTATTTAAAATACGTACAGCTTGTATGGTCAACAAAACGGTTCATAACGCTATATGGGTCAACAAATCGGTGTATGCTGTATTGATGTTTCAATCAAATGTCAGTATAATGCAACCCAAAGTTCATACATTCACACTTAGTTAGAAAAACAAGTGAGTAAGTGATGGATTTCATACGCTGTTAATTCCGTTTGAATATGTTTTATACATGCTCCCAAAAAGGACATCTTTGACCTAAGACATCTAAGATCTAAGACTAAACCTAGATAGAAAAAAGATAGAAAAAAAATTAATCTAGAGCGTTATTGTTATTTTTGGAGTACATGTGATGTTGCAGATCCAAACTTCAGGACACACTGCTGGATTAAAATACTCAGGTAGTTTATCACGTTGATGAACACTATCCGTGCTATTGGCAGCTGGTGATGGAATCCTGTAATCGATTAGTGACATCAGTGAACGTTTGTGACAAACGTTTTTTGTTTTGGTAATCAAAAATTTAACATCTGGTGTTATTCCAACATCTAATTCGAACACGATTCGATTGGAATGCGATCAAACTTATTTAATTATTGCCTAGCAAAATGGATTTTTATTGTTATCACGTTTACATCCCCCTACAATGTAAGTTCGTTCCCGGACACGTATTGAACTCAACGAACCTACCATCGACCAAGTAAGTCAAACCGACGAGGCACCGGCCCCACTGCAGGCGGACACTATGCAAGGCCAAGCTGTGTAAAGGAAAGTACCACCAGAGAACGTTGGTTTTGCCGATTTCCCTTAAATTGCCGTCGTTCCTATTTGTAGCGCTCCAACATTTGGCCTTGTGAAATTCGAACTCTTTAAATACTTTAATCCAGGAGATCTCGGCAATTTCCACCCTTCCGTTGATGCGCTGTTGCAGTCAGTCTCAGGGGATGTATGCGGCGGTGAACCCCAACAGTTCATTAAGATCCATTATAAGGAGATTTCTTCACCAGGGGACTGAGCAAATCTAATTTCGGGCATTGGAA
Source organism: Stratiomys singularior (assembly GCA_954870665.1). Taxonomy (NCBI): domain Eukaryota; kingdom Metazoa; phylum Arthropoda; class Insecta; order Diptera; family Stratiomyidae; genus Stratiomys; species Stratiomys singularior. The sequence continues at coordinate 340,340 of OX940881.1, read as the reverse complement.
TATTTACATCATTGGGGAAAGCAATACTATTTGTTACGGTTCTATTACATGTTTGCTTGGATTGCATGTAAATGTTGAAACGTTGAACGAGTGACAGAGTTGAGAAGTGATTCGTTAAAAAATATGTTGCCATATTATAGGCAACGCTTTGGTCGTAGGTGGTTGATTCAGATAATTTGGCAGATGACGTGAAGACGTGAGTACGTACTGTGGCTCCGTTTGGTGTCAGAGGGCACAACACTAAAGTTTGCTTCCAGACAATACTATCAATAAATTGAAATCCTGTTCGTTGCATTTTATCAATCGTATATTCGTTTCTCCCACGTAACTGTCACATACACCCTACACGTATTACGCACGAGTAATGAATTTATAGACAATCCATACATTTTAGTGACGTTTTCCTGGAAAACTAGAGGCTAGTGGAAATTTACCCGATAATAGGAAATTTATGAGTAAACGCTGCAATGCAGTAGCAAAGGTCTTTCGTGATAACGAAAATTAAATGTGCCGTGAACTGAGAAGTCGGAAAGGATACCACGACCTCTGTAAACGGCTTCCACTACGTACGCTAATAGCAATGAGGTGTTTTTATCTAATGCGTGATTGATTGTTGAAGAGGACAAGTCAAATGTCCTTCGACCTGCGTTCAAAATTAACTTACGATCGGTCGTCACGTCATTCAAATTTCAATTATATTTCCCCGGGGCAAGTTTTTAATGCATCTAACCTATCACTTAAGTGAAGAACTGCTCTATATGCAATAAACGAGAGTTGACGGAATTAATAGCGGAAGGATAAAGGAGCATGCACATAGGCCAATATTTTTTTCAAATTTATCCTTAGATATGAATTGCGTGCCGATATAAGCTTTAATACATAATGGATGAATGTTATTGATGAAGTTGATGATCTAGAAGTTAACACGTAGAGGTAAAAGTGTTTTATTATCATTTACGTAAAATGAGTCATTTATGTAAAAAAAGTTAATTTATGGTTTATTTTTGTTTTCATGAACACAATAGTAGAAAAGTAACTTTTCTGTCTTCCTATCTAACGTTCATTTGACTGAAGGCGAATCCCTTAAGTACACAGTCCAACGGAAATATACGTGGACGTTTTCTTGAAGAAGGTTTTACTAGTCCCCGAAAAAACATTGCCCAGAACAATTACAGAAATATTTTAAATCGATTGATATTTCGTCATGCTAGTGCAGAAAATAAAGCGGGAGAATCAATATAAAATAATACTAATAATAAGGAGCAAGGTCGGCTGTAGAACGAAAACACGATTCTTTGTTTTGTTCGCTCCTTCCTGTTTATGTTCTTATTGTTACATCTTCTGTTCCTGTTCTGGATCAACTAATCTGAGGATTCATATGACAGCCATGAAAAAATTGTTGGTTGTCATATGAGTTGTATTGCTGATAAATCCCATAATCAGGAAATTAATTGTATTTTGTTATTATGAATTAAAGCTTATCCAATCTTCTCGGCACGTGTGCAAGTAGAGATCCAATGACTATTACACAATTAATTCTTTTTGTAATTTTTGGAAATTGGTATTATTTTTATTCATAAATACCCGATGGCTTTTCCCAATACAAATTGATTTACTAGACTATCGCAAGCATATCGTAATAATGATCCGATTGTCGGAATTCGAATGAATCACCCTCAAATTGCCGCTTCGAAAAGGATCGAAGGATTATCCGTTAACAAAGTTATGTAACCGAAATTCAGGTAAGTATTAACTATCTGGTTTTCGATAATTTTGTATCCGAACCCGGGCTCTTTACTTTTGAATCCTGATTAAATCGTTCAACGCACGAGCCCACATTGTTGACCAAAGCCCAATATTGATTTGCATGCCTACATGCAGCCATTCTCTGTTTCTTGTTTAAAACTCGCTAAAATGCGATTAAAATTTGAAAATTCCACGAAACGAGCAATCGAAGCATCCATTTTATTCAAAGCTAAATGAATGAACGGTGAATCGAAAATTCGAAACAAAACTCATTCATCTGTAATAATTGGAAAAGAGTCCGTTTATCTCTGGCCATATAACGTTCGGCCTCGCTCTGGGCTTGGGAAAAAGCTGCGCTTGACGATCCGGCAATGATATCGTGGGCATTGCCGTTCACTCCGTCGTGAGTGTCTCTATCATAGATTGCCAAGCGAAAGCAGGGGACGTGGGAAATCGAGAAATGAAATGCGACCTTCAATATTAAATTTTAGTCCTTTTTGCTGTTTCCCAATTGTGTCCGCCAGAAACGATATGGTTCGATCCGTTGTCGAACGTCGAGAGGACACATCAACAAACAGGGCATTCGGAGTCTGGCCAAACGCTTAATGGCTATTGGAAATGGGGGCCGTTGTGGTGATTTCGTTGGACACTAGGCTGGCAATGGACACTGGGACTGAACAGCCATCTAACTGATATTAAGTGGATTGCACACATTGGACTCAGTTTAATTTTCAAGAAGACGAGGGACTTGGGCCAATATGTCTAGCAACCTCATTTCGTTTTATAAAATAGAACCATAACAGGAAGCCGCCAGCCTTTATACATCTATATGTTGTGGTTCCTGTGAAATTCCTGTGGGCAATTGCCAACTTAAAGAGTATAGTAATGAGTTTTTAACTGGCTTAGAAAATACTCTACTGGTATTTTGTTAATGCACTCCTTAATAAAGATTTATGTTTTTATATTTACTTAAATGTTCTCATCAGTTTAAAATGAGAGGAATAAGGTGAAATCTTTAATTAAGCAGTGTTTAATCTTTTCTGATTGCTTAAAGTAAGGTTTTACCATACCAACTATAACAAACACAGCTCTGTAGCGAATATTATGTGTCTACTTTAAATACGCATAACGTTTGGGTTTCCGTATACTTTGTGCCGCTTGGCGATAATCTGCGACCGCCTGCAGCAAGTAATGATGAAAGGCTATTGAAAGTACTGAGAACAACTGTTAATTTTCGTACTCTATCATTTATAGCAATGGGCTCGCTATATTTTTGAAATCTGAAAGGACTCGAAGAATTCGAATTTACTGGAGCAGTTGCATGCAATATCAATAGATGTGTTTTTGATCAACTTTTGACGAACTCGGATGATATAACTACCGTTTGCTATACAAAGGCTGAGAATCTTTCAGCTTAGGACTTCAAGGTCTTGCTGTTTGGACCACAAAACAACTGGGGAGGGTAATTTCGTCGACATTTTTGCGCTTTTGTGGCCTCAACCGCCCCTAAAGAGACTCAGCGCACCGCCGGCGACTTTCATGAACAAAAATCAAGTAGCGAGGCACGTCCTCTTTAATCGCGTCAAGCCAGCGATGTCTGGTTTTACCACTGGTTTTAGTACATCAGCCTTATTCGAGTTGAGAATCTTATAGCTCAGTTTAGAATCTTCTAGCTCGTGGTTGTACATGGTATTTTTGTCTATCTACTTCTTATTTTGCTCCTTACTTGGTTTAGGGCCACTATTTTGTTCTCGAATACTTACGTCACCTCCACGTTTCAAAATTGTTAGCTCTGTATCATTGGGGTGTTTTCGTCGGGTGTTTGCAATTCGTCAACACTGAGAATAACGACAGACGCGGGAGCAGTATCTTTTTTTATGACATTATATATGAAATTGTGAATGCTCTGTACGTTTCGACCGTTCAATATTATATTACGCCGGTTTGGTGCCGTTTTTCTTTTTTGGATCAAATGCTTTGTTTTGGCCTCGGTAATCAGTCCCATCTGAACTCAGAAGACTTCGGGCGGCAGAACTTCAGTAGGTGTTGAGGTCCTTGATTTCATCCAAACATCTGCGTAGACTACAATGTAACAATAAAAAGTTACCTTATTGCATGTTCTACAGGTAAGTTAAACAGCAGTTTTGCCACTTCATCTCTCTGTTTCAGTCCAATAGGAACGTCAATTTCTTTGTCAGCTGATTGTTATATACTATAATTGTTATGTACTAAGAATGATATATACTACGAAGTATATTATGCTGTACGTAATATATTTTGTATGTTATGTTATAAGTAGTGATATGCCTCTATAACTTTCACACTTTAGTTTGTCTCTACTCTTCCGAATAGGGTTTATGATATTGTCAACTACTGGTTTTCCTTCTCTAGGCCTCAGATGTATTGGATCAGTTTATGAATGGCTATTGAAGCAATGCTGCCTCTGTATTCTCTAAGTTTTGCGGGGGTCAATCCAATTGCAGAAATATGTTTCTTCTTAAGCTTCCTTCAGCGTTCGCGGTAGCACAGAAGACACATAGAATTCCTTGAGGATTTATAACGGTTGGATGGGGTTGAGGTCGTGTTGGGCTCATATCTAGTTCTCTACTCGATAGACAAGCATTAGACAAGCATCTAATGCTATTGCTCCCGATATGTTAATCGATGGCTTTTAAGTGTTTGTTATTAACATGAGTTTTTTACATTGAATTATGCTTATTATAATCTTTTGATTTCCTGAATTGCCAGAACATTAAGTTTCTATTCATTTTCCCCTTGTGAGAATCATTATGCAGCTCGTGGTTTATCGAGCGATCTTACACGTCAGGATTCAAATACATAGTTTGTGTTCAGTAAACCAAGCTAGATGCAGAGGCCACTTGCGACGACTTTGTCTGCGCAGGGGGTTCAGTAAATTTCTGATTCAGAATGGGCTATTACTAACAATAGTTTTTAAGTTTAATAATCTAATACTTTTAATTTTTCTCAGCTGAGTTATATAGCAGTAGTGAATCTAAAGTGAGCACCATTAGGAAACTGTGCCCATCGAACCTCATCCAACAGTTATCAAATAGTTAGTGCTGCAATGTTTTATTTTGCTATTTGTACTCCACAAAATTCCTTTGGTATTAGCAAAAATACAAATTTAATTCATCGGTCTGTATTTTTTCTTGCAAAAGTGGTTCTTAGCCTCATATCGCCGTAGTCACTTCACATATTCCTTCATCGTGATGGATAATTCTAGCAATATGAATTTTACGTGAGCTGAACAGTGTATCCTTTGCCTGCATTCTAGAATGCTGTACGCTAACCGAAAAGACGATAGGGTTGCGTTGGTTGGGTTAATTTACAAGAATTTAAAAGGCAACTGGGAAAACTTGCACATTTTCAAGCTGAGATTTACAACATGCTGTCCTTATGATGTCCTATATCTTGCCTTAGTCTAACCCACTTCAGATTGAAAGAATGAACTTGTCCCTCGAAAATTTAAAAAAGGTCATGGTGCTTATTTATTTTGAACCCTGTGAAACAAGTCGGTTGCAGGATATACAAACTAGTGTTTTAAAGTTACGACGATCCAAAGTGTATGAATCGGGTTAAGTTAGTCCTCAGAGGTGACTCAGAAGAAAGTTTAATTCGAATCCAAAATTATTCACGAAGGTTAAGTGGAGCTTCTCGAAGCAAGAATATTTATAGTTTGCTTTTCATTATTGAAAAACCTTTTTTAGTGGAACTAGTAAAGTATTCATACATTTATTATATTGGAAAAATATATTAATGAACAAAAGAGCCTAATGATAAGAAGTAAGACTCCTAATACCAGCGTAGATTAAAGGGGGAGTACGAAGGATCCAATGTGTAATGCTATTATCAGCATAGAAATTCAAGCAAGTCCTTTTTCTTATAGATTGCCATTCACTTCATAGTAAATGATAAGGTGATTTGATTGATTACATTCGAAAGGACTTAAAACTTAAATTCAAACTTCTAAGTCATACCAATTTTTGCGGTAATTCAAATCCGCACCATCCAACATGATTTGTGCTCCTTTTTCCGCGCGATTTTTGAAAATCGTTGCAAGATGACTTACCTTGCACAGTATTCGAAATTGCAATAACTCGTGTGTCGCGTTTTATTAGAATTTTCATATCATGCAACACGTTGGAAGCACCAGCTATCCTTGAGATACTAATAAATTCCGAATTTTGACAATTTCATAATTTATGAAGTCATCGGTACATACTGGGTGGAAGCGCCAAAGACACTCCGCCTAAGAAGCAACTGAAACTTTGACTCAAGGAGTTATGTGGAGCACTCACTTATAGAAGTCGTTCGTGCGCCATGAGACAAAGAGACACTTAGATACTGAGACACTGCACGGAGATGGTGAATTAAATTCCGAGATAATTTATGGATCCAAACAGGTGTGCCATTTGTGCACACAAAAGTCCTCTTCCTTCGTGAAGGAAAGATGAATTCAAACGTCGCCTGTACGTAAAAATAGGAAGAGGCGCCGCAACGACCCATTCCTCAAAGGCAAAAACTTCCAGCTACGAATGAATTCGAACGAGAGAGGAGGATGTTGGTACTCCTAGCCCTGGGCAAGCAGGGAGAAAAAATATAAGAACTGCTGAGCAAATTCATTGCTGACATAAAAGATGAACTGTTGAAGTTGCTAGGAAATAATTAACCCAAATGGTAGGAAAGCCCTCTTGATTTAATGAAGTCAGTTTATTAAAGAAGGATAAAATCAGCTTGGCTTTGTCGACTTACATGCTAGCTTAAATATGAGAGGTGGTAGCAATAATTGGCGCTCGTTTTATGTCAACACTGAGCATTTGTTTTGTTTTATTGTATTCTGCAGAGAAATCACCCCGGCAGACTTCTTGCATTTCATGCTAATTTATTCCGATTATCATCTACTAAGACGGACTGAGTACGACAAGAAATGAATGTTCAAAATATGATTGAATAGAGTGTTGGAAATGATTTTCATCTAATTTAACATTTAGAAAGTTGCAATTACGTGACAAACCGTAATAAGAAGGCAGTACCGGATAACTTGCAGCAATTTATTTGTTCCGTCTGTAATATCAAATGCTTTTGCAATTATTGGTACTTTACAGTGGATTGTAAATATATGTCTGTGATTGATTCTTTCCGCAATTAGCAATGTTTAGCATGTTGATTTAATTAATTGAAGAATTGGAAAGAACTCACACGTAGAAAATTGTATCATTTATCGTTCGGAAGGGACAGCTAAATGACGTAGGTGTTTTCAACGAAACTTAATCTATTATGATTACTTGGTCGCTGATTTTTCTTGCTGCTCTTGCGACAAACTTCTTGCAATCAGTCATCAAATTTTCAAAAACATTCATTTCTTTCAGTGTATATAACTAAAACCTCGGTAGAACGCCCAGCGTTCGAAGTTCGAGATGAATTGAACTCTGAAAAAGTGCCGCACTAGCAGACATCGCAAATAACAGCCTTAATTAAATAATGCTCAAAGGACACATTAAGGTAACATGTTAGAACATCAACTGACTTGCGACGGCTTCTTCTTTTGAACAAAGCGTAATTCGCTCAACAGTAGAGTAGGTTTCAGCCACCTGTTGTTAAGCTTTCACCCTCCTGCACGCAAGACGAAGCTACAACTACTTTTGAAAGCAGTTCCTGATACCACGAAAATAGATGAGTAAGTCGAATTGTGTCCTTTCGGGAAAGCAACCATCATGCCGATATTCACCTCGAAACTCTTTATGGAAGAAATATTGAACAGAGTTTCGTGATGTAACATTCGTTACTTTTAATGCTTTAATTGCAGTTTAATTAGCTAAATACGTGACTAGAGCGAAAAAGGGATAATTAGAGATTTCCGAAGTACGTACCGAAAAACTCAGAAAGTCTAATTTTGATCAATTTTATTAGAAGATATCCCAGGTTTAGACATTGATAAAATAGATAATTTGAAAGCATACTCTTTTAAAATGATATATATATATGATAAATAATTTTATTTTAAAGCTCTTAAACCAGTATTGGTATAAGCTCGAAACATTTTAAGAGCACAATAAAAAATAAGGAGAGCGAATAATGATATTTTCCTTTGATTTGATACTAATTAGAGTACTAGTAAGCAACCTTGTCACTGCTTACTTCGGCTCAATACCAAATTAAGACCTTCGCCTCGCTATCTCCTTTTCGTAACGCTGATGTGCATTTGATGCCGTGTCCTAAACCTTGAAAAACGAAATCCATTATTCATGTTCAATATGAAAATGATTTCCATTGTTAAAATACTAATTTTCCATTTGAATAGACTCGACTTATTCACTTCCCTATTTAAAGATATATTCACCCCAGATTTCGTGGAGTTGCTGAAACACAGCAATTATGAGGCACTTAACTCTATGAATTCCATCCGCTATCAATCAAACTACCCCACATTTATGCTTTGCGGACGATGGCGGCGGTGGCGGATTAAAATCGCAACGAGAGCCGTAAGCACGAAAACAATGTCAAACTACTTCAATAAGGAGCCGTAAAAAAACAATTAAGGCAACAAACCATGGCCATAAATATTCAATTACGACAATTCATTTTACAATGAGAAAATAAAAAGCGTCACCACGCAGTCTGCGCCCATTGGCGGAATCCTTTACAGGCTAAACTTTCTTAATCCATGCATGAAGTACGTGGTTACGAAGCCCAACACCGTCTACCGGAATCTCAGACCTGCGAGCAAGTGGTTCAGGTGTCGTAGACTCAGGTCATATCCGAATTTCTAACAATTACCATAAATTCTAATAGAACTTTACCGCAATAAAAAGCTTGGCAAAGTAGGACTAAAGGACCTGCAACGCACTCGTTGCATGTCTCTGGCATAAATGATGTGATATTTGTAAAGTCAGAGTTGCCAGTAGTATGATTAAGAAAGTATTGCTGATATGATTAAGTATATGAAGTATATGCTGATACGACATAATTTTGCACAAACCCAAGGCTAAGAATAATTTTCCTTATGAGTAGGGTTCTTTCTGCACTCAGAAATAAAGCGGAGTTAGGGGGTGGAAAGTTTGCCAAAATTTTATAGCTTGAAAATTTCCGATACTGCTTGGCAGTACTGACTGCGTTTTTCGTAAACATTCGTATCCGAGCTTCCAGCGCCAAACGAAACAATATCGAGCTTGTCCTTGCTCGACTAGTCCATGTTGGGCCAATACCAGTCGAATTCTTTTCGCATGCAATAAGCCGATTCGATAAAACGTCTAGCTACTTGTTTTTGCAGGAATGCATATAATACTTCGTATTACAATCCAGTGCTCGTTTTCACCGCCCGGACAGGAAAGGCACTAAGCTGTTGAAGGCTCTTAAAGGATCTGAAGAGTACGTGCTAGCGGAATAGAATGGAAAACAGCGTTGCAGACTAATTAATAGCACATGTACCAGGCTCAGACGAGCAATGAGTGCCGTCTAGCCAACGTAGTTGGGCAAAGGATGTTACTTGTTGCCGCTATCTATGAAGATTTTGTCGAAATTGTCCCTTGTATCCTGATTTCCTAAGCCCGATAACAGACAAGTCTGTTTCACTAAGATATATGGGTTCTAACTACTCATCGTGACTATTTTTTCTCTGATTCTGCTTGAAGTCTTCTCTCGCATTACAACAGTATGCTATTTCGGGCAAGGAATGTCCGGGCAGGACGAATGTTGTGCTGTTGTCTTGTTCGCTGACAAAGTGTTTATTAGCTGTGACAAACAGCGGTGGAAACATGTTTCGGGCTGCCCCGTTTTTTCTAGTTTCTCGCTTAGTTTTTCCAATTCTAGTTCCTTGTTTAATTTAACTTAGTCGATGTAGTATATTTTGTAGCGTGCAATGGTGCTAAGACTTCCCTCTGCACAGTATTAAAAACCCATAAACCTGTCCTCGCACAAGTGAGTTATTGACATCATTGTATGTAATGTAGGTTCATATGCATGTGAAGGTGGTCATGTAGTAATTTTTTCCAGATGTGCTGTGTCCGAACGGAAGCAATTGCTTTACATCAACCGAGACTTTTTAAGCTGTTTTTGATTATTGCTGAATGGGAAAAAAGGTCAGTGAAAACTATCTGGATATTGTTAGGACTCAACGATCCTCGACGGGCAAGGATATCATGTCTTAGCTTAGATTATCATCAGCAACACATTTTGGATGAGAAATTTCCGAATTTGTACACGTCGGGAATGTTTCTAATTTGACATATTGTGACAATAAAATCACAGTATCGCTATGATCTGAAATAGTGAAGTAGGCAACATAACTTTTGAATTTCAATTCTTGTCAGCTTGGTGCAGTGTTGTAGATTCTTCCCAACGCTCTCCTCAATTGACAAAATGGCCAAGAGAACTGCTCTCGAATATAAACCTGGCTTTGTGCTTATGCACTCGTTCAAAAAATGTTCCCAAATCGAGTTAATTTGACTACACCTCGGTTGATACCCTGAAGTTGACGCACAACGCTTAAGCCGTGTCGAGGTCGATCAGAAAGAACTCCATATAAGAGAAAGCTGAGTTAATGCTCACAGGAAACACGCGGAGAAGAGTGTTCACTCCCTGGCTAGCCGAAAAAGGATGATAATGAATAAATTTCTCTTCAGTTGGAGAATACATCATAGGTACACATATTTTCCTTACCTTTTATGATGTTAGGCAACATATTTTTTTCTTCTGGGACACCCGGCCTAGTTGTGCTCTAAGGCAGCTTTCACAGGAAAATGCGCTCATTGACCGGATCAGAACCTCAAATACAATGAATACTGGCAGATTTGAATCCCATCTATCGGTCAACCTTGCTTAGTCAAAACAAGTAAGTATCAATAATCGCGAAGACCCGAGGGGCATCTTAGGTTGAAATAGAATGGTGGTCATCAAAGTTTAATGCTGAAGTCATCTAAGCGCGAACTACAGCACAAACGATCGCTCAGTTCCCAAGATATGGCTGGACTTCGAGAAGACAATAGCCAAAACTTGGCAGTTTAGACGTTTTTCTCAATGGCTAATATCAAGTCAAGGATGGGACCGTAAAACTGAATTTAATGTCGGACCCGCCCCTGATATAATCGTCATTTGTCTTGCTGATTACATAATAATCAACGTATCCATATCCGCAAATTGCTTGGACTCTCTAACATCGAATCGCAAATGCAATTAACATGCGTGTAAGCTTATAATTATTTCATTAATCGAAAGTAACAACAAATAGACTCATCTATCTACCTGTTCAACTAGCAAAAGGATGGGTGATGAAATGTAAACCAACGGTAGACAGAAAGTCCTTTTGCAAACGCTAGAATATATTTTTAACGTTGTCGAGGCGAAAATGAATTGAGAATGAATGTTGCAAATATGCTTCACTCTAGCAAATGATTGAATTGAATGCAAGATAGCATGGTTGCAAATTGTGGCCCTTGTTGATGATAGCCAATTAAATGTGCTTGTCAAGCATATGTTTTGCATTGAGTACCATTCAGTATATGGATGGAGCCACTGGACTGATATGTGGTGATGTAAGTTCAATCAATGGAAAATTGGATTCGCATATGTTAGGTTGCTTTGAAGTTGTTTCTGGTTTACACGCGAGAGGGTACGTAGAAAGTGATCTACCAGCGATGCAGATCTTTTAGATTTGTTCAAGGGCAAGGTGAGTCGAGACGATTCTTCATAGAATCTTTGTAAATTTAATTGAAAGAAATTATTAAATTAAGTTTTAATTAAACTTGTGAATTTTGTAGAAATACTTATTTGGTTAATTTAATCGCACTCGTAGCACTAGGCAATGCTCACGAATCAAGTAGATGTAAAGGCTATCTTGATAACGTGAAAACAAACTAAAACACCTTGAGAGTTCTTGCATTTTGTGTATCGCAGCACAACCGAATAGTACTCACTCGCAACTCACAACGATACACATATAATTTAAGATTCGTTCAAGGAAGCCTGTGGATGATTCCCGCCAAAAAAGCCGAATCTAATCCATCACTAATCGGACAGTATTAAACTTTCGCGGAAGCACTATCATAGACAAGCTCCCATCGTGTCAGTCTAGACAATTATCATGATCGTTTTTCAACCCACTGAGAAAGAGAAAATGCATCACTTGCTGATTGCCACTAAACCCGATAAAATCCTTCCAGAGCATTCCACGCCATTAACCAAACCAAGTGCTGAGGACGATGAGGATTAAGACTTCAATTTCAATCAAATACAAAACCATTACATCATCTCTCTGACTATAGTGCATTACACGTCCGTAGTCTTCGTCCGTTCGCTCTGCTCAATGTTCAGTGCTTGCTGTGCGGTAAATAAGATTGTAAATCCTCGTCCTGTTTTCTCAAGACTTTAAAGTTAACCTTGCAATCAATCAATTTCCAACAACTTAAGTCCTTGTAATGCTGTGTTGAGGTGCTTACCAGCATTTCGCCGTAAGCAAAACAAAGGAAGCTGCTACTTCCACCTTGGAAAGAACGTAGCACTGGAGTGAAACAACCCGCATGGCATTGTAAGGAGGTGCCAATGGGGAAGCACACCAATATCGTCGTGTTTAAAAGTACGAAGTTCCATTCGAAGCACCTTTCCAAGACAACTTGCTTTTGTCACCTTTTGCTCTTATCGAGGCTAACTTTAGTGTTTCGCTTTCTTAGAAATAGCGCTTAAGCCTAAAAGAAACAAGAGCACTGCCAAACTTCAGTCGGGAATTAATTAAGAATACACTTTAAAAAAGAAAGAAACTCATGGAACAGGCCATTAAATCCACTTAGTTTGCATGTGAATAGGACCAAAATCAAATAATACTCCTAGTCAATGCGAATATATTGCAAATAAAAATATTTTATTTGTATTTCATTTGTGTTCATAGGATCAAAATAAGGTATCCGCTTGTTCCAATTTCATTGCATTCACTAGTCATCTTAGCAAGTGGGCAAGACATTTGTTAAGGTGAGCGCGCTACAATGCATTTTAACAAAATAATGGATGATGTCCTGGAAATGGTATATGGTAAATCATAGACTGTTTGCAGTGCTTGAAAGTTGAACCACCCGACACATTATAGCGAAACAATGATTGGCGTGCACGTCATCGTCAAAATGTTACACTGGTGATGGCTCGGAGGAGTGTAGCCAGCCATCAATAAATTGATAAAAAGACAGTAAACTTGCCATTCCTGTACGTTACTCTTGCTGGCGGAACAGAAACGAAGTCTTGGTAGTCCTGGAACGAGGATGATGGACACACTTCGTCGGTTCACTATAATTTAAGCGGTAATAAACACGCGATAAACTTTTTGCCTTGTCTAGCATTCACATAAAAACTAAAATATGCTATTGTATTAAAATTCGCCCAGCCCTTAGACAAAGGGTTGAAATTGGTTTTTTCTCATAGTTCATAGTCAACGGCTCCAATGTCTCACGTATCGTAGGTGCTACTTTTATTGCGTGCTAGAAAATGACGGCAAGTCAGATAAGAACTTCAGGATAAAATTAACTGATAATGAGTGACTGGGAATTTTCAATTAAAGAATTGTTTTTCGTTTCGACTGGAGTCCATGTGTTGCAGCAGTTGTTGGGCACATTTTTGAATAATTGTTTAATTATCGATTATATCGCATGATTGGATATGATAGTGTTGCTGGAGGTATTCATTATTATCCTTAGAAAATTTGTCATAGCCACGTCACAACATTGTAATGACGCAAATTCAAATGTCATACCAAGCTGATAATTATTATTTTAAATTACTTCGGGATTCATTCATTCTTAAGGGAATTAAATTTCAGTGAAAATACTCAAGTCTTAATAAGCATGATAGGATTGGCAGCAAATTATTTCTGCTTAGAGTATACTAGTGTAGAAATAGATGGTCGGATCGAGCCTGAGTAGAACTTCGCCCTTCGTCTTATTTCCAAATATGAAACAGATTATTTCCATACAATTACATTTCGAGCTGTATCGTGTGTATATTGTGAGAACTACAATATTTAGTTTTGAATTTTTAATTCGAGGAGTACCCTAAACAACTTTCTTTCTTGTTTTTATTCCAGGAGTATCATAAAACCTTTCTGTCACATACTCAAGCATATTTCCGTATCTTCTAAATCACTGAATGCTCTAAGAAACTCTCATCTTATTCAATATACTAAAATACACCTCAATCAAAAACAGAATTTCCCACGGAAAATCAAAACTCACAAAAGAAACTCTTTGGGCGTAGGCGTAGGCGATGTCACTCGAGGATTATCTTTGTAACTGCTCATATTTGAGTAGTTTGAGTCTAAAGAAAGAGAACGGTCAAAAACAATATTCGCTTTGTCAACTGTATTTCTATTGAGTAACACTTTTCAATTTTCAATATCAATTTCTTAGAAACAAGAAGCCACAAATTTGCTATCGGTTACCATCAAAATGATAGGATGCGCATCCGTTTCATCCATTTCATCCGTTTCCATCGTATCCCCAGAGAATAATGAATCGACTCGGTATCTAAATTAAATCTTCAGAACACATTATTGGATGCCGTTTTCCTATCCTGTTTCCATTCTAATCCTCCTGCCAGTGCCACCATTGCTACTTACCACTATAAACTTTCACTTTCTTCCTCCAAGATTCCACTCACATGCTCGGATCTATACTGGGTTACGAGCAACGATGGGGATTAGAAGTAGAGATGACACGCCGATGGGCTGAAATAGACGGTGGCAACGGTGGCGGACAGGCGGTTGAGATGTTTAAGGACATTGCTAGTATATTGTGTTTTCGAAGCGTATATATAAGTCAAAATCAAATATCAAATGTACAAGCATGACAGTATCATTTGCTCTGGATCTTTCCGAGTCAATGCCATGCCACCCCATACGCTTGACTGCCTGATCAACATATCACCCACTTGTCTTGTCTACATAGGAACACATAATTCCTTTTGTAGAAAAGAACTTCGCTCTATGTCTTAAGATAAAGTCACGAGCATACCCCATTTTGTGATGTGCCACATTATTCTCAGATGCATAGCAATCCAATGTGGAGAGGCGCAAGCTACAACAATGCCGTACCCTGCTCCTCGTTACCAGAATACAAACAGTCATGTGAAATATTAGACGCGATATGCATGTTTGATTGATGAGTCATTCCTGATATAATGCTCGTAACTCGTATGTCAAAGGGTCTTTGCAGAACACACGCATACGACGAGGACGTACCAAAAAACTTTCACAAGCATGTAATTTCTCGATTCACTGGATACAAGAATGGAGTTACCGAGCTCAAACTGGGGGAGAATATTTATCAGTAAGAACATTTAGTCCGGCAAGGATCAGTAAATAAGGAGTATATTTCAATACAACTACCATTTGCAAATATTTTCTGGATGAAGCTCTGTATATTTATTACAAAGTTCAATATTTTTCGCAGCAGCATAAAAACAAATTGACAACCCTTGCCCGCTCCGATCAAATCGAAGAAACGTTGCAACAAACAAGGGTGGATTTTACAAGCTTTTTCGATTTATTTTGGTAGTTCGATTTATTACAACTCAAGAGTAACACCCCTCTGTGAATAGTTTAGCGTGAGGGACTAGCCCTCAGTAAGTTGATCGAAACGACCGAAAATAGAGGCGAAGAATTAGCACTTGACGGCAGTTTGCTAGGATTGACAAAGCCGATTGAAAGCAATACAAGAAACCCTCCCCTGTTGCATGAGACAATATCCCCTAGTAGAGTGATTGGATCGAATGTCAAAAGTAATTAAACGAGTATTCTCATGGAGTGCGTTTATTACAGATAAGCTGACTTACAATGACCCAGTGACAAGTGTAGCTGAGCCATAACTAATTGTCCACATATAAAGGGAATTAGAGTTACCTAGTTGTGTCATTTAAATCAATAGCCTTCAAAGGAATATAAAAACACGTAAAATACGTGTTTCAGGAATAATTTCCTCGTATCAAATATCTATGGCATCGAGCTGAGAAGAATTGAGTTTTAAGATTAAGAAGAAATAAACAATAAAAATTCGTTGAATATATTGTAATACATATGATCATAAGTTTAAGTCCTTATATCAATATTTATGTGAAGAATTTATTAGAACAGATTCAATCATATTTTAAAAATTTCTAGATGCTTCTCGAAACGATGGTGCAACGAATTTTCGTCATCGTTCCTTACTGTATTCCAATTCATCCCACACAAATAGGCCCATGTGATCTTTGAAGTTGTTACTCTCGTTCAAAATTAACCGATCGGTACTACAAGAATCTACAAGAAGAAGAAGAAGAGGGTTGAATAATGCCTAAGGCCTACGTTTCGTGATAATGTGTTTGCATCCAGCTAGATAACTTTTATCTAGAAAATAAAGGTGTATTACAACGCAGACATGTGAAAAATCTTCTATTCTACTGTCACTAACTTTCATCTATTGTAAAGTTTAGCGACACGCATTAGTGTCGAATCTAATAAAATGGTCTTCATTATCTGAGAGAACTCAATCTATTTGCAACTTTTAAATCCCTCTCTATGTAAATCGATCAACTGATGACTGCACTCACAGCACTCCAAACACCGCACAAAGAGCATATTTCCCAAGCAAATCAACGACTAGATATTCCATCGTGCAGCTCAACAGTTCCTAAAAACCGCATTGAGTCCAAACTACTAAAGCACAACGAAGGTTCGCCTTTGTGAGATTTCTATTAACTAAATTGAAAATGCTTTTGCAGTTCCATTCCAAACATGTAATCACCCATAAAGAAAATTATCCGTTATCCTGCGGTGGGGCCGTAGCCATTTGGATTTACTGACACTGTGGTAGTATATGGATTGAAAGGAACATGTGAGTGTTGGTAGTTCAGATATATTCGTACTTTTGACTTCATACTCACTTGCTATCGGGCAAACTACTTAAGCAAGTGAAAAGGAAAAACTATGCCCTGTGCACTTGCCAATCGGGATCTTCAAACCATCACCCAGGCAAGTAAGAGTTAAGGATATTGAAAGATGTAAAATAACTTTTTAAAACTGCTCATCCCATTTTCCGCCTTTATGTTAACCAACAATTCCTATTGAGAATAGAAGCGCATCATGGCTAGAGTAGGGCGATGCGCAGGGTTGGTACTTTTGTCGCGATTTAATCCTCTGTATACTCCTGGAGCATGGTTAATAAGAATCAATGCTGAACTTTGAAGAATTTCACGAGTCATTCGCAAACCTTTCTTCTATACATTGAACAACCAACTGCCTTCCATTTGTAGTGCAGTATTCAAAAAGAAGCAGATACCGCATGCCAATCGATTCTCAGTAAGACCCTACTAAAACTTTCAGTCTCCAATGCTGAACGGCAAGCATTTATTACGTCTTTCATCCCCTATGCATTACAACTTTCTTCTAGATTCGCTTTTGTGGCGGATATCATAAAATTTGATAGCGTGAAAAGCATTTAAGGGAACCATATAACCGAAGGTAACATTCTCAGCTGATTGTAAATGTTAAAATTGTTTCAATAAAAAACACTTTTCAGGATTTTCCCAGCTCGGTAAAATCCAAATCCCTATTTGTTGGAAAATATGTGAGCTTGAACTATGCAGACGAGCAAATCTCCAGACTTAATACTATTGTCGATGAACACGGAAAGAACGAACGACGAAAGGAAATGTTGAAGAGATATTTCCACGTATTCAAATATCGAATTCTACTTCACCGTGAGTATTAATTTGAAAAGATACCGTAATAGCTGACATCCTCTAGACAAACATTTTGGTACATACATATGTTGGTATGAACTCCAAAATACCGTTATATGAAGATCGACTTAAAAAGTTTAACAAAATCCCTTAACCAAAAATCATAGAGTCCATTCTAGTATACTTTGTATCCAGCAGAAGGGTTATTTTACTGGTTGTTTTACAGAAGCGAAGCATCGGTAGGACCTTGTCGAATGGTTTTAATTTTCTAGATGTCACACAGCAACATGACATGAATTCATATGCACCTTTTAAAAGATCACGCATAATTCACATTAGAGCCGAGAACCCAAACGCAAAGGCAGTAAAATTTTCCTTGAGAAATATATCAAATATTCAACTAATTGATAACAATATATAACTAATAACTAACTGGCGACGCTGCAATATATATGGTGTCTTCATTTTTTCTCAGCGGTTCGTTATTTCTGCATACGCCAATACTGAGTTTGAGTGGGAAAGAATAGAATCGAAGCAGCGATTGGACCTAAAAAGAAGATTAATCAAAGATTAATTACATTCAATAAAGCCAGCAACATTGGTTAGAATTTTTCTTTTCAACATCAAATTCTTTTTGATTTTTTAATGTGCTGACATATAATCTGGACTCACAAATGTCAACGGCCACAAGTACTCGGACGAAGCTGTATGAAAACTAAATCCATTTATTGCAGGTCACCACCGGTTGACCTTAAATTCTACGGGATGATATTAAACCCAGGAACAATTTCGTAGAATTACATTCTCAAAAGTAAACAAATCCAGTAGATGGAATAAACGAATCACTTCGTAATGTGTGAAACTATTGCCGAACACATTAAAAAGCAGGCCAATTGACCAGACCAGTGATGCATATACTTCTCTGGTTTCCTAAAAATCAGTTTTCAACGTCATAGGAAAAACTTTCTAGGTACTGTAGGCACTGTAATAGCAAATGTCTGCTCGCTTTAAGTATTAAAAATAATAAAGGTCATTAAAGCCATCTATGCGCACCTCGTATCTTCCTGATCTATTCGGCATGAAAATGACATTGCTCATGCCAACGATGGCTTCAATCTGTGACAACTTCACTAACAATGTGTGCTTTCTCAATAAGATAAAAAACGGTAATCTTCAAAAAAAATTCTTGAACAAATGCTTAGCCCCCGTGTATGCAAACATGAATTAAATGAAATGGGTTAACACATTTTCGAATTTATCGAGCGAGCCCCACGGCAACAAGACGTATTAGATAAAATAAACCAACCCCTTCCGCTGACTTCAAAGTCAACCACCGTTCCCTATTTGATTTAGCTCACAGTTTGAAACTGTCACTTTCAGTTAAAATACTTCGTGTATGACGATTTTATTGAAATGACAACGGTGCGTAAAAGAATTTGTGCGAAGGAGTGAGTGCTATGTATGCGCATATCATTTTTAACCGATTTCCACCCCGTGTCACTATAAGAGCTCCATCGTCACATCAGACAATTCCATCTGAATTTCCGAGTGTGCCATCTTCTGTTGGGGATGTCTTCATGCTAGTTACATATGCCGCGACACAAAAGCTGTCTCACCGATGCTGTCGGGAACAGCAAATAGGTAAATGATATTCGACATTCACACACCCTTTATGTTTATCATAGGCTGATTATGGGTATTGATGGCGGTGGAAGTCTTTCGTCTAAACATGAACACATACAAACAAACATCTGCAACATTCTTATCCTTGTTATGAAAATCCCCATATAACGGAGTGATTCATCAAGAAACGGATACGCGTGAAATTTCAGTAGAATTAAGTAGTCTTAAAATGAAACTTATTCGATCTTTTTACCTCTTTTTCGGTGTTGCATTCTTCAAATCATTTAAATACTTTAGTGCAATCTTTACGGTGGAGCATTATTCATCACAATAAAAAGTATCCCTGATGCACGGGAAGCATTCCTTTTTAACTTAAAATGAATATTTTATCATTTTCATTTCGTGCTTCAAATAAACTAAGCAGGTTACATTACTGCCTAAATGGAAAATAATCAAGGAAGCCTGACCATAAATACGTGAAATAGAATGTAATGTAGGCGATTAATGGACGTTCGGAAATGTACTGAGGCGGAAAAAAAGGTTAAGGAGACAGAAAAAGAGGTTATCTTATTAAACTTCTATTATACGTGTGACCCGTTTCCTTGTACGGAAAATCTTCCTCTCGCAACATAACAAATCACAGTTAATGCACTGTGAGCACATTTGTGGTCCGCAACGCCACAGCATCAAATACTCAAACACACGCCTTCCAACTTTCATAAATGATCTTAAAATGAAAATTCGCGCGACTCTTGCACCCCGCTTGCATCAGGAGAACAATTGAACATGGGAAAACAAAACACATTGTTTCTAACATTAGCTTACTTAAATATTGAAGCAAGATTTTTCACAGGTCTCAATAATTCCGCCATAATCAACTGTAACCCATGGTATAATATCGATGCGGAAAAGACGGCTCTAACGTTCTGATCAAAAAATAATTTCAAATTAAATTTAATTTAATATCCTGGCGTCGACTTCCTTCAGCTGCCAGCTCGCTCTCGATTTCCACCTCGTCAAACTCTAACGCGTTGTTCACAAGAAATAAATCATAAAAATATGGAATTATTCAATTTTCCATTATCGGAATCCCCGAAGGCATAAATAAGGACGAACATGATGATAAGGAGCGTGGTGTGCTTGTCGAGCGAGAACTGAGAAGAACTTTGCGAAGGAGGTTTCGGCATCTTCTGAAAGAATTTCTTATCAAATTATGGCGAGCAGACCTTACATAGGAGGCGTGGAGGAGCCTCGTGCCGACTTGCTTTATCTTAGTACGCTCGACTTTCTCTGATTCCCTAGAGCAGCTTGCTGTTTTCGCCAATTTCGACAAAGAATATTTACAGCATATTTTCGCTTGGTGGAAATTTCATTTTCTTTCCTAGGGAATTTCGGGAAATATTTCAATTGATTAATAACAACTCAAAATTGACTGTGATCGTTAATAATGCGAAATGCTTCTCTTTCCGCTTAGAGGAAACAATGAGCAGCATAATTAAATTCACTTCAAGGATAAATAAAGGAAGGGCACCCCTCACTCCCCACTGCCAAGCACACTTCTTCACTGTATCAGACACGGGATAACAATATAAGTATGCATTGTAAATACCCTTTCAACGGCAACTGGACTAGTGTTCAATCCTTAATTTTCCACTCCGCCTGGGGAGCTCCCTTAACTAGCAAGTCGTCATTTCTTTACCCTTCAAGGGTTCGTATGTGCCTGTACAATTTCCAAAGTCCAGGCAGAAAAGGTTTGTGACGCGCCGTGAAGGTTCTAGCCTGTCTTCATTTGTTAACGAAATACATAATTCACACGCTCCGAATCGGTGAGAAGGAAAAGCATTCCCAGCTTTTATTTACAGCCCGCGATATTAGTGAGAGGCAGCGCTTATTATAAACAAAATCTAAGTCGGGATGACTATTCCACTTTAAAATTGGAGCAACTCAAAGTAAAAGAATCACTGCAGGCCATCATTCAATGTCTCCGGGTGGAAGCTCATAGCTTTGTGACATGTCGGTTTAATGTTGATGAGGGTATCGTTTTACGGGTGGATCTTCTTCACCTACGTACTTGCTAGACCAATTGAAATGAGCGGCATGTAAAGCAAAAGAAAAGAGTGCTCCAACAGCTAATGAAACTCGCATTTTTTAGATGAATCATGATTTATTCAAGGGCAACAGGTCTGAGGTGAAAACATTCCCTGATTCAATCCACATCTCTAACATTTATGTGACGCAATTAGCTCACAAAAATGCGGACAATGCCGATAAACCTAAAATTAAGGCCTTATTAACATCATCATCGTCATGTCATTGAATTTTTCCATTTAGACTAACACACGCCTGAGCCCAAGGACAATTGATTACAGCTGATTAGCTGCCAGCACTTGTCAATGCTAAGCTTTTACAGGAGTCATTGATCAAAGAAGGACTAAATGATAGTGAGACCGGTGACAAAAAACAGAAAGTAGATATCGATGGCCGTGATAGTGGTGCGTTCAACAAGATTTGATAAATTTCTAAAGTCTCGCCTAGTGACAGCCTCGATGGTCGAGATCGTTCGAATAAGGAAAGAAATCGACCGAATAAATTTAGACACATCAATGGACGCCTGAAGTTAGGGTGGTTTGCCGCCTGCAAGAACACTTGAACAAGCAGAATAATACTTAGTTTTTTTGGTTTCGCTGATTCCTTCTTTTTCTGAACTAATATTGAGGTGATGACGATGTCGAGAACAAGGCAAAATATAGGGTACAGGCAGCAGATTTCGTCTGGATTTGAAAGCATGTCTCATCTGCACCTCACAGATGAAAACCGTGTTTGGTTTCTGTGTTATAGGAGAAATGCGATTCGTATATTCAAATCTAAATGGCGTTATTCAACATTGAGCTAAGATGTTTTCGTAGTAAGAATCCTTTTATTGGAAAGGAGTTTTTATTATTTCGGAAGCAACTTCGGCTTAGGTTAAGTACCCGAGTTGATTGGTAATTTTCATACAACCAGCTACCTGCGCTAGAACCAAACGACATAGATAAATAGAAAAGACGCAATGGTTGGGTTCACAAATTTCTTAGAGAGGTTTTGTAAAAGAACGGACGTTGAAAGATAGAGTTGATGTGTATCTAACTGTATCCCCGTTTTTTATTCAACCTCCGTTCATTTTTGCTTCAAAAACAAATGCCCCACGGAGAGTAAGGGTCAGATTCACTCTAAGTGCTAGCGGTTGTCAGAAGTACGCCATAGTGGAGTTGAAAGTAGCAGTAAAATATCCATCCTTGCTGATAGATTCACATTTCAGATTCTCTGAATAAATTAGACGACTGCAAAGAAATCTGCAAGTTGCTTTCTGGCTGCTAGACGACTCAGTGCCACCTCAGAGGACTCTCGAGATGGTGACCGAGAAACTGGATGCTAATAAGCGATGAACAACTCGTACTCCTTGCCAATTTATAAATATGGGACAGGAATTGTCAGCGAAACACTCCACCGAAAACGCTAAGGGTAGGTGTAGAAGAGCGCAGCTGGTTGCATTCGTAAATCCAACGTTAATCTATACAGCGCTGTTGATATACATCGCTCTCGTTGTCATAGAACGCTCAACGTTCTGCTTATGCAAACAAGGGAGGTAATAAGGAGGCTGTCAGTCACGAAAAGAGACGAACCATTTTAATGTTGGTAACGATCCTGAATAAACAGAAACTAGTGAAAGCTCCGAAACTCATCATGGATGTAAAGCGCAGCTCAATCGGAGGTATAGTGAGACTGATTTCTGCCTAACGCAGCTCTTGAGCGTACATAGATGCTTTCAAATTTATCGACACAAAATTAGGTCGCGGCTTCCTGCTTGCATATTTTGTGTAGATCGTAAATATTATGACTGCTATGCGTTAAGAGGAGAAGGTTCTTCTGCGACCCTGTAGTCTAATCGGAGTGATGTTTTGATCGTTTGATGACATATGACATTGCTAATGGGATTCCGACCTTCTATGGATTTCGCATCTCTCCGTCTTTCCCAGGAAATGCAAATAAAAATGATGAAAAACTTAAAGGTACCACGTGAATCTTGATGACCTTATCGGACGAAATTAAAGTGTCGGAAGGTCTCTTTACTGCTAAAAAGAATTATTAGCAGCATTATTATTAGCACAGTTATTCGAGTCAGTTGAACTGAAATTCTCTCTCAGAATACAAATGACATACTTAAATACCACCTGAAAAGGAGAGTCGTATAATAACAAGTATTTACATATGCATTTTTGATCATCTACTTCATACATTTTTCCTGTTTCTGGATGGTTCCGATTACAATTGCTGCTACCCTAACTAGTCTACACTCAACAGGAACAGAAAGAATACTGTTTTCGCATCAACCACACAATTTGATAGTCGGCCATAAATCATTTGCTTGTAGAGTTTTTGCTTGAATCTTTTACTTTCGTCCTGACGACAATAAGTACAAAAATCCAATGGAGTGGTGAAATTTCTTCTTTGCAGTTGTATGTTAGCATACCTTACCTACCGTTTGCCCCTCAGTCTTATTTTAGGCGTATTGTCTTCCAACTATTGTTATCCCACTACCTAACACAATCTATTATTCTTTCCGGCTACTAGCACATTCTTTTCAAGGCAGGAGGACCAACAATTTTTGATACGGGTTCACTGGGTTACCACATTTTCCTGCTAGAGAATACCAACCTGCGTATGAAAAATAAGCTTGCTCGCATCTCGCACTTCCTAGCTAATGTAGATGTGAGTAGAACAATGTCATTAGGCAATTGAGAACACTTTGTCAAGGGATATTGATGATTCGACTTGTAATATTATATCCTTGCGATACTTTCCACATTTTGGATCAAATGGGAAGGAAAAACTTTAAGATAGCTGGCTCTTAACAAGATAAATGGTTTGTCATTTCGATTGCCAAAGATACTTTACGCCATGCACATTCTTCGTTTCCATCAGTGAGGCTCTAATTTCCATCATGTTAACCTCAAAATAATTCCGTTGGATGGAAATTCTCTTGGAATGAAAAAGTGCACGTCTTGGTTTTTACGAGTAATATTGTTCATAGGCGTGAAACATGAAAATTCGTCCTTAATATTAGGCTTATTCTGGACTACTGCTCGGTATCGAACAAGATAGCAATCTATTAAGTGTTCCCATTTCTTCAGCAAAACGAGACGCTGAGGATGTTACATACACAGGTACATTGTGAAGGAAACTTTGAAATGCGTCTGAGAAGGACAATTCATAATATTTTATTAAGAGACCGAGTCATTTCGTAGATATATTTTGGAAACTTTAATTTTCAGCCTTGCAACAAAACTTACAAAGTTAGCGAATTTCTAGCTTTATGTTCACTATCGAAACCGCATCTGATCCCGAACGGTTCAAATAAATTACTCAAGATTAATGGTAATTACAATGATTCCAACATTTCTCCATCGTTCATCCCGACCACGTTAATCCCAGTCCTCATTTACCACAACCCAATTTAATTCCTTTTTTTATCTTTGCGTAGAACAACAACCGTGATGCTTCTTCGACCCATTCTGCAAAGCATCGACGCTAATATAAGACATTAGATTAGCATTGCTGTAATTTGTTCCCCGTATTTGTATAACGTCCGAACGCAGGGTTGCAAATTTATGTATACAAACAAAGCCATAGGTAAAAGTCGGATGGACGGAATTTTTCCATTCGCCAGGAAAACCGATGAAATCGAGAGTGTCCTTAAGAAGAATTAAATTTTTAATGAGCTTTTTTCTCCTTCACAGCAATGCGATTGTTGTTAGTATCAATTTTATTGCATTAACATACCAACCTCAGGAGGAAACGATTTTACGTGTAGTGTTTGCAAATCAGATAGATATTTTGGAGGCTTTCCTGCAAGTTGAAACGAATTTGTGAACTATTAAGTGCTATTCAATCATTCCAATCA
The DNA here is from genome assembly GCA_954870665.1 of Stratiomys singularior. Lineage (NCBI taxonomy): Eukaryota > Metazoa > Arthropoda > Insecta > Diptera > Stratiomyidae > Stratiomys > Stratiomys singularior. The sequence continues at coordinate 315,319 of OX940881.1, read as the reverse complement.
GTTCAAAGGCAGAGATGGTAGGTCAAGAAGTCCAAATGCAGCGATTCAATGATGAGAAGGAATTTTGTCGAAGGAACTAAACTGAACTGAAGGAACTAAAACACCTGATTGCCAATTATTTGAGTTGAGAAAACCTCCTCAATGCTTCCTTTAGTTTACTTTAAATAATCAAATAACCAACAATTCAAAATTCATCATACTAAATCACGTGAAATAAATCATTTATTCGTTCTGGTTGCTTTGTGGCATTTTTGTACATCTTAGTCTACCTATTCTAAATTTTCACTTCATTAATATTGCTTATTAAAGTTTTCAGTTTCCACTAATTGGTATTTGGACAGTTTGAATGTAAGCAAAATATACGCTGGTGTATGTATACCAGAGTATAAATAAAATAGAGCAATATAAAGTTTACATATGTGTGTATATGTCAACTAGCTTGGAGGAGGAGTCAATCTGTCATCTCGAGAGTTTATCTGTCAAGCGAAGTCGGTGATTGGTGTGGCTTTGGAAACAACGTATTTTTGCAGGATGTTTCTATTGAAAATCCTCATCTATTGCGGACTATTCGCTTCTATGTACTATTCCTACATATTTGAAGAGAACCATTTTCTTATTTTGCAAACATGCTTAATTTGTTGGCGCCAGTGAAATGCCACTGGAAACACAAAATGCAAATGTGAAATCAAAACAAAATCGCAATCGCCTGCTGTCTCCGCACGCAATTAAAATTCTTCCATGGTCTTTGAAACCCCTGCACATAAGCGCTGGGTAGAATTTCAATTGGAAGAAATTTTTCCACGAGACGTAGTAATGAATGCCACATTAAAAAATTAAATAGATGCCACAAAGTTTGCTTTCCCACCCGGCGGAATGATTATGATAAAGGTGTTAGGACGCTATGGTGAAATAGTCGCATGTGCAACTGGATACTAGGCTACCGTGATTTTCACATTAAGTGCATTCGCTCGTTTTTGGCGTCAACTTATTTTTTCAACTTCTCTATTTTCACAAAGTGCATCATTTCTTCTGATAACATTTTCGCGCGCATAGTGGGAATACGATGCGAAATTGGATGGGACGAGGGGGAGTTAAACGATGCAACAACCATCAAACACCCACAGCACGCTATCCCCGAAGAAGAGAAAAAGCCGCTAAGTGAATGCGAGCGTAATATGACAGGACTTTGGCAACTCTCGCCTTCAAGTGCTTTTTCGTGTTTGTCGGCTTATCATGGGACATTAGTCGAGTCCTGGCACTGTTTCGTTGTAACTGCTGTGACGTTTTTTACGATTCACAACATGCTTCAATTGTCGGATGAAAGCGAAAAAATCACAAAGTAATTTAATTCAGGGTTGACATGATTTTCTGGCGAATAAAAACCGTGGCCATAAATGATCGATCGACATCATCATTTTCCAGAGTAACTCCTATGTGTGAGGCGTAATATGGGTGAATTTTCAGAAAATCACATTTCTATCATGTAAGCACGAGCCTTTGCAGGGCTAAATTGGATAGATTTCGAGGAAGTCAAAACATAATTTAAGCGAAAAAGGATATTTGTATCAGCAGGAAGTTTTCAGATCTATGTTCACAAATTTAAAGTCATAATCATGGTGTCAGCGAATTACATTTCGATTCTAATTCACAGCGCCCACCCCTAGCAATAACATGTCTCTTCTTCCTTTAGTCGTTATATTTTCAAAACATTCCCTAACTTCCTTACAGGCAAGACTAGACGCAATTACTTGATATATAAAAGATTTGCACCAAATCTCCATATAAAGTAGTTGCAGTTTCTCTGAAAGAATGCCCGACCTAAAATTTAATGGAATATGTACATGCAACGCATGAACGGAGCTAAACACTTGGTTCCTTTTTCATTTTCACTGCTGAGTCATTCAGAAATAATCTTGAAAAGAAATTGCTTTATCACAAAGAAGTAAATATGCTATGCGACAATGCCTTTAATCGTTTTCCAACGAAAGTGGAAAGGCAGCTAACTAGCCGGTGAAGAATTCCAAGCATAGAATGAGGACAAGAAAATCTTTCTCTAGTCGTCTAGGCACGCTACATGAGTTTCATAAAACTTCAGTTTTGCGCGACATCGTTTTTCCTTCATTCATTCACGCAAACTGACAACCATTACAATAATAATCCTAGATTTAGTTGAAAACTACTTTGTGCAGAAAAAATGGTTTCGTGAGCTGGAAAAATATGAATAGCAAAAATTGTTCAAATAGCAAGCACCTAACTAAGAGGCTGCTGGCTTTCACTGGTCGTATTTAATACGTACACCAAATTTTTCTTTCGAATCAAAAGAGTTATAGGTGTTTCAAAAATGGAAAGCGAATAGAGCGATGTCGAGCGTGCGGATAACACGAGAGAATGTCACAGTTGCTCATTGAATACTGCCACCAATTGTTCATGATCCAACTTTCTCGGGTGTCTCGTCACTGGAAGGCAGCTGTCCTGGATCAGCACCTCCAAGCCAAAATTTCCATTTTGAAACCGCATGAATCAATTTCTTCACTTTTCCTGAATGCTTATGTATGTTGCGGCATACTGTTTGCAGCTGCACTTTTTTCATAAGAAGATGTTAAAGTTAATAATAAATGCTGCGTTTAACTAAGCTTTTCTTCAATATCAAGGAAAGGATATCACCCTTGGTATTTTCGTGAGTATTTATGACATATAGAGGCTGTAATTCGTTCTCCAAATCATAGAAATATTTGGGTTGAAGAAAAAGGTACTGAAGATAATATAGTGGACATTGCAAATATTGATTCTGATAATGATGCATCACTTTTTGCAAATTTTAGCATCACTGGGTTCTTAGAGTCTTCTTGAAACCAATCGAAACAAGTGAAGGAAACCGACCAAAGTGAAATAAAATATCGAGGAAATAATACAACTCAATGCCAATTTGTCAAATCGTTAGATCGAAATCAGACAAGAGTTTAATTGGAATTGCTTCTACAGACTTTCTTTCGAATTAGCTACATTTTACAATGCTATGAATAAAACGAATGAGATAAACCAAATTCCCACACAAAACACTTAACAATCCGCTAAATGTACTGGGGAATCTCGCTACATTTCATCATAAGCACGAATATAATAGATCAAAAATCTGAAAAAAATTTTCAATATCCGCAAAAATGTCACAGTGTCACCTAGGTATATGCGTATATGCAGATAGATATGCAGATGAAGTGAGAGAGAACGATCAAATCATGCCCTTTAATTCTATCACGATTCAAATTTTTGAAGCAGAAGGTAAATAAAAAACAGAAAACTCGAGAAAAATATGGTTGTATTCCATCGTCAAGGTTCACTATGCAAAAAATGCAGTAGTTTCCAATAGCGCTCGAGTGGATGGAGCATTGCAAACATGTATTCATTTTTCCAGTGCAGATACACTACCCTACAGGAATTGATAAGAAAAGTAAGTGGTGAGTCTATTGTATCCCTATTTGCAAACCTCTCCAGGAAACGGGAACCGCTATTGTCCTTCACTAGAATATGTCAAGCAACGCAGTATATGGTACTCCAATAACTGCCAATAATGACTGCTTGAAGTCTTTTAATCGGAGCATGTACATCGTCTTCCATTCCGAAAGTTCATAGTTCACATTTGTAATACATTTGTATACAATTTATATATATAACACAATATACAATAATAATAATAATACAATTTGTATTATTCTCTGCAATTTCCTCACACGACCTTTGAAATTATTTATACTTAAAACTAATTTAAATATTCGATATCTTGCTCGTAAAGATTTATTAAGTATTTGTGTCGTCAAAACATTTATCTATAGCAAAACTATGATATAAAAGATACAAGAAGGTCGCAGGAAGCAATTCCTGCGACCTCTGAACTGATCACTGAACATCTAACTACAAAAATATATTCAAATTTCAAGAAAGCGCTTCATCTTTACTAAAATACAAACTCTATTAGTTTGTTTGTGTGCAGGACCGACATACGAACAATGTTTACTTGAAATTCATTTTCCTTTTGGTTAAAACTGCCACTCAGGTTTATATTTTTTTAAAGAAGTGAAGTCCCTGGGGAACACAGGTGGAAAGGCGTAGTGAGCATTTTGAAGTCACGAATGACAAGGTTAGCAGGAATATGATATAATATTAATTGGTGAAAATTTTCGGTTTTTCGAAATTTTGCCAAAAAGCAAGAAATTACCCAACTACGAACAAGTGCTCCTTGCTGGGAAAGTGTCAAAAGCATATTCAGTTTTATCGATAAGTACACATACTAAAATTATTTCAAGTGTTGTTTGTTTTCAGTCCTGCCTTTCCACGTCAACTCTTACTTGACACTTCACGCATCAAGGATAAAGGCATATTTTCTACATCACCAAAAAAACCGTACCAATAAATCATCTTGTGCCTACTCGCTTTGTCAAAACACAGAAAAAGGGAAAAGTTAATAGGAAACATAACAACATGAAAATATCATTTGTTGAATCCCCTCATTACTTATGGGGAATATTTAAGGGACTTCAGGGACTTCAACAATATTAAATAATACAACCGCACATAAGAGTGTGAGTCCTATTCGTATATCCTTACAGAAATCTTGTTAACAGAGAATGTGCGTATCCCCCAGTAGAATGTTTTCATCTATTTGGGGCGCCCATATTCTGAAATTGTAGATATATAAAGAAGGAGTGAGTGCGATATTTCATGAAAGTTTGTACTAGTTATGGCTCTTTGAAAACAAGAAAAACCTTAGTCAACGCGGTTATCCAGAAATTTAAATGCGTATCAAAGGAACCATAAATCCTTCACGCGATAGACAAAAACTTGGCAATGTGTTTATGGCGTGCAAACGTTAGTCGAAAGAAACACCTTTACAAGGAACTAGCCACGCTTTATTTCCCTGGACAAGCAAGAGATATAACAGGGTAAAATAACTGGTCTAATACGCATCAAACTGCTTCCAAATTTCAACTAAACACCTTTCGAAAAGGATGATGCGGCTGAATTTTTCTTTTCATAGATTTTCATTTGTTCAAGTTAGCCCTACAGTTTCATGTGTGATGAATATCAACCAGAAATGATGGGATCAAATGGTGATTAATAACCTTAATAATGAATTTAACGTTTTTGGCGTGAATTTATCGAGGGATGAGTGACTGTAGGAGGTGAACGACGATTCAATAGCAACGCCTGCAGATGAGAAGATAGATAAGAAATCAGCTTATCGGTCAAAAATAAAAAAATTATTAATAGTTGATTCATAAAAACATAAAGTTAATCCAATCCTTTCCTATCGACAGTGTACTAATTGAGTCAAGTCAAAGTCAAAACCAACAAAATAAATCATTCTTGTTCATGAGAACCGTAGATACCATAACATATCATACCGTTGAGAACATACCACATGTTGATGAGACCCTTTGATATTTCTATTACTCTCTTCGTTGTGGACGTTGTGAATTTTTATTGTAAGTAGTAATTTTTTTCATTCGAAAGGATTTTTTCGGAAAGTATTGAGACTGAAATCGAGTAAACCCATTCAAATCGCATGCTTACATAAATGTATGTGTTTTGAAAATAATCTATTGCGAAACTGCAGTCAATTCGCGTTTTGTCCTTTCAAACTTTTATCCTCTTTATGAGTTTGAAAACAATGTGAAGGAGTATTTCAGATATCCTGCAAATCGATTTTAGCATGTTTACGAGCATTCGCAATGCTTTCATTGATTCACACGTTTTTCAAAACGCTTGTGCATAAACCTGCTTGACACCTTCATTAACCGTTGTCAGACCGTAGAACTGCTAAATAGTCTTCAGCTAAAATCACAGCAGGCGTCATCCGTACTACATATCATTTACAGCAAATATCATAAAAGTGCATTCTTCTTTAGGAGAGGAAAGCATTGTGTTGTTTTCAAGTAATAAAACATGGCGCCTGTCTGTACAATATGTTCCAAATGAAATCTGTTGTCATACTTGCATCAAAATTCGGTAGCGCATTTTTATGACATTTACATAAAATTGAAATCGAGAGAACTCAAAGGTTCTGACTGTCATTCACGTGCGCTGATGGTGGCAATAAAGTTCAACGAAAGGAGACTCGCCGTGGCAATAAAATATTTGCACCATTAGGCAAATGTCCTTTTGTCGGAAAGGGATGCATCTTTTCAATGAATCAGATACAGGAAACAGACAATACCAAAACATAACCTCAGATGTGCTGACATTGCAAGGTCAGATTGAAGAATACTGTGAAAGGATCAGTGGTAATCAAACTAAGGGTTGAGTGGCACAATTTTCTCAACTGGATGAGGGTAGAGTAAATGTTGATAGGATTACCATTTTACATAGTTGTATTGGACAAGCGTATGTTGGAAGCCACTGCTCCTTACTTAACCTCTCCCTTATATGCACAATGTGCAAAACATTAAACATTGTTTACAGGAATATTTAGCGTTGTCCAACAGACTGAGGGACTAATAGTTGATATGCCTGAGTGCCTGTACCCCGTAAACCGCAGAGCTATCTCATGACCGGGAACATTTAACGACATTTGTGCAAATACATCAAATTAAGAAGAGGCTTTATAGTTTATACCAAATATTTAACTGCTATTGTGACACGAGGGATAAAAGGGATCACATCAATTAAAGGATGTCATTGCGCCCTTCTGTCATCCGGATTTTTCCAGCTTCAAGCATTGTCGAATCACTTCTTGAGAGTGCAACAGATGTGCAGCCTTCTCCTTTGAATGCATTCACTGCAGCGCGGCCCAGACAAATCCTCCATCGCATGGGAAAAATAATTCGGAATGGTTTTAATGAAAAATGCCAAGTTATCTTTGAGGGGACTTTAGAATGTTCATAAATTTTTAAATCTGATAAAATATTGTAGGATTGCTGCAACCTCAGCTTATCGTGTTTGGGAAAGCAATTGAGGGCATAAGAGAATGAACGATAAACAATATTTGAATAAAACAATAAATATTTGCTAGAAGATTGTGTTTTTCATAGCTTTTAGGATGATTTTCTACGTTTCATTGGAGCGTTCTTTGAACACGAACACCAGTACTTGTTGTCGACTAGCATATCTGCATATATGCGTTTGTCCTTTGCTTTCCCACTAATAATATGTGGTCACAAAAGCAGCTCAAATCACGCTAATGGATCCTTCTGCTGTCGAAAAAAAACTGGCGGCTTGGACCCTATCTTTGCTGCTTATTGGCGAAAGGCAGCAATTGCATAAATCAACCAAATTGCACTTCTCTGATATTTATTCGCTTTCGTTTTGTATCGTTCGTTTCTACGTCTAAACCGTCTTTGCCTGTTTGCATTCCAGGTTCGAGCTCTACCACTGACTGTTTTCATAACGAATGGGCTGGCATTCATCAGCCGCAAATCTTGTTAATTAAGAAAGACAATTTAACCCGGAAAAGAAACGCGATAAGAATCTTAAAAGTATCGGATTAAGAAAAGCAGAATATTCAAATCCAGACAATTTGTATTTCACATAAAATTCACCTGTGAAGTTTGTTATCTAAACGACTGTGTTTTGAACCTTGAAAAGGAGACGAAAAATATTACGGTGTGGTTTTTTGGTGAGCAGTCGTCGTCCGTCACCTCAAGGTTGTTATCTTAAGATGTTTCTTGGGCAAGAGGTTCAACGAGGCGAAAGATATTTTTTTTTCGGGGGTAAATTCCCAGTCAGAGATAAAATTTTCTGAATTTATACTCACAATTATATTCTTCCATTTTAAATATTTTACATATTTTTGATAAGTATTTGGCACATAACCATTTCCTGATGGATCTGATAAGCAAGCAGCTTACCCGACGAATACCATTGCGAGATTGTATAAAATTAAGGAATAGTCGCTAGATTGGACTTTTAATTAAATGGTGTTCAACGCGGTGCTAGTAGTTAGGAGTATCTTTTAAATATTCAATGACGGCGCTAATGAGCTTAATATTGTTATTATTTCGTTTTATTTCAAAACCGTTATCTTATCCCCAGCGTGGTTCAATAAATCAAAGCATTTTTCGCATGGATTTCTGTAATGGCAATCATTCCTCGATAAAATAGAAAAAAATATGAGAACATACGCGAAAACGTGATCAATCTTGAGGCATTAATGTATTTCAGGCGAAACTAAACTGATTGGTGCTTAGAGCCCAGATTTGACTGTTTATCATTCAAAACTTCGCTACGAGGAAAGTGGTTCCAAGTCAAGGCCAAATATCCGACTCTTTACAACGAACTGTACAACTTTATTAAATACCATTTTGAACGAAAATAAAACTCTTTGATGCATGCATTTTTCACGCCTAACTTGCAAAACAGCAACATATTGGATTCGCCAATCTAAATAGCAAAGAAAACTTGCAAACATAAAAACCACTCGTTTTTCACATGCATGTTTTTCTAAGTCGCTTCTAAGGAGATCAGCCGGGATCGCAGCTAGCTGAAAGTGGTCTAAATGTGTTCCGGCTCTTGAAAACTTGTTCCATTGAAATGCTGCAGAATAATACTATATTATCCACTCAAGGTAGCAATAATGAGCCATTCTTCAAGTTCCAACTCTGAAAAGGAGGATAGATGATTCCCGTAATTGAAATCTCTCAAGGTACGTATTCATACATTAAGTCTAATCTCAAGTGCGACAGTTAATCTGCTGATTCATACAGCCCTCTTAAATTGCGCTAAGGCGCAAATCCTTTAGCTCAACTTTATTATTAACACTTTTGCCTTCTTAGAGGACAGTCGCTTATAAGGTGTTTTACTACCGCAAAAAAGTTAAATCACAAATAGAATCATGGCGACAATCAAACTCGCACGCAGCGTCTACCAATGTATGAATCTTGCTCGCGGTTCATCTCGATTTGATGTCGCAGGATGCAATTAGAGCAATATTTGTCTACGCAACCTTTCAGAACGAAGCTACCACGTAAACCAATTTAGGCCCTAGCCCCCTATGCGGACATGTGTGAAGCCGATCGAATGATGTAATCAATAGCACTTAGGAACTCACACCTTAAAATGATTTTTGTATTTGGATGTCCAGTAAATGAAATTACTCTGAATTGTTACATAAGAACTTTGTTGTTGTTGTTGTTGTTGATGTTACATTCCACTTCTTTTTCACCAATCATCAGTTGATTTGGGAATAGAGTCATTGAACGTTTATGAACTGAAAGTGCCCAAGTAATCGTCTTATGAATTTCTGTTACTAAAACGATTGAGTTATAAGTTTTTATCTGGAGAATCCGAGCATTGTTTACCAGTTTAATATTTCTTCAAAGGAAGTGTAAATCCTCAGCAGAAAGAATAGTTCTTCAGCTTCTCACATTGATTATATTCTATCTTATTGACAATGAGCAAAGTTGAATATTGTATTGGCTGTATCAAATTTGAATTTGTTGCTTTGTTTTTGGGGAGAATGTAAGTAATCTGGAACTGTAAGAAGCCTGATTAGTCCGACTAAGAACTTTTATCCGAAAAACCTGCTTCCAGTTTTAAAGGACATCGATTCGGAATTGTTGATCCGTTGACGTATTTTGTTAACTTATGCGTACAATATATTCATTACCTGTCTCACTTACACGTTCAAACTACATTCGTCAAATAAAATACCCATTTATGATGCACCCGTCCGCCCCATTCATCCTGATACGTACCAAATATATTCATTGAATCCTGCCTCTCTTCATCAAATGCGAGAGCCAGCACCATAAATTACCTACTGGATTTGCTCAATTAATTAATTAGTTCGCCATATGTGCTTTATTCTTTTTCTGTCCTGTGACATTTTTACTGTATGTTTTTCTCATGCGGATGAAATGGCACATTTGTACCATTCCTGCACAATATGGATGTGACTTTGAACTGAAAAGGCATTCGGGAAAATTCAAAACCAACACACACATACGTGTAATTCGCCCCAAGAGCTGCTCAACGTGAAAAATGTTTAATGTTCTGAAAAATTGCGAATGAATTTATAAGCATTCGGATTCTATTTTACAGACAGACAAGTCTTGGGGTGGAGATTAGTTATCATATGTGAATGTCCTTCACTCACATTATATTTTCAGTACACGAGGAAACTGTGGTTTGTATAGAGCAAAGCGTTGGGCTTGTGAATAATTTATCAATGATTGCCTTGAATTAGAAATGAAAGGAGCACTTTGGGGTTGTATAACTAGAAAATTTAATAAGTACACTTGACATAATACTCTCTATTTAAACAGCCTGTAGATGATCTCTTGGCAATTCGTCGCAGTTCCAAAGCTGAAACTTGAATTAGGGAAAGATATTTGAAAGACTGATTTGCCCGAAGAAACATGCTCGTTCTCTATGCCATGTCTCCCGACACATTATCCGCACCAGATAGTACAACAATTTGCACTGAAACCATCGAAATATAAAATACTTGGGATGCTTTTCACCGCAGAAAGGACCTTCTTGGCTTTGTGCCCGATCGAGGACAATCATGCTCAGGACTAGCCAAGAAGCATATGTTCTATTTTCTGGATAGGGTAAATTATCAAGGAATCCTATAAGCGGGTCCGGTCAGTTGGAAAGGTCACAACCATGTCTAATTAATTTAATTACATGAAAGGACAATTTAGTTTGATTGAATTTTCGAGGGCTGTGATGAAATCGTCCGAGTGCTTCATTTCGGGCAAGTTATAGATTATTTAACAGCCGAGCATGACTAACATTTACGTCTATAGATTTGGAATATAATTAAAAGACATTCGGTACAGTAGAGTTGAAAAGTCAGTGGCTAGTTTGATTATAAACCTATAAAAGGCACTGGTTATTAATCTATTGTAGTAACCATACTAGTAGTAGTATTAGTAGCAATGAAGGTAGCGGTAGCAGGAGCAGTAACTTAAGTCTTACCGAATGTAACACAATTTGGATTAGGGAGAACCCTCTTTTGGCGGATAGAAGGGGGAAGGATAACTGAAAAGTCACCTCACTTCTCACAACGCTGGCAACCCAATTATGCTTTTCTGTTTGAGAAAACCCATCCACAAGTTATGGGCTACGCAGTTTCGTTTCTCATCAGAATCTAAATCTGACGCGCTAAACTACCTGGCGAGCGCTCGTTTATTTTCTCGACAAAGTTCATTCGAAGCCTGAGCAATGTGCTGATGTTCCTGGAAAGTTCCAGACTGACTGCGTTATTGCGTCGTTATCGGTCGCGCAATGCTCTCAATGTAATCATAGACCAAATTCACGTGTAAGACGTGCGTTTAGCTGCTGAAAGCATTTTGCTCTCTAGGAAAAATTACAAAAGAGGCCACTCTTATGAAAGCTCACACAGTGTCAGTCGTTTCCAGTATGGCTTCATACAAAGAGCGTAAGCTCCAGCTCTAACATCTCCCAATATGTCATACGCACACTTTCGATCCCTAAAGTGTTTACTTCAGGGATCAACATTTTCAGAATTAGCCTATTTTACGCAATCTAGTGCTCCGCGTAAATTGTAGTTTTTGTATCGAGTCAAGTGCAGTTTCTTCTATTTGCTAAGTTCTAAAAGTTTAGACTGGATCCCTAGTCTAATCCCATGCGAAAACATCGAAACGAAAACTAAACTTGCACTATAATATCACGCCGGGGTCACCCCTTGAATAAAGGTATTTTAACACGACTGCAGTCCTAAATAAGACTATAACCTGTATATGAAAATTATTTTTATGGAATTTCAGATCCAAAACAATTTTTCACAGACTGCCCTTCCCAAAAAAAATCCTTTGTTTTCAAATAACGCATTCAAATACTTGAGAAGCATGATTTAGTTGTTGATAGCTGCAATGAAATAATGAAATACTTAGCTAAAATCAGCTTATTGTGTCGCCAAATTATTTGAGCTATCATTAGAATTTAAAGCAGAGGAGAGAGGATTCGTTGTCTATTCAAGCAGATTCGGAACTAAGTTTAATTTTTTTTTTCAGAGTAAAGCTGAACTGATCAAGAATGAATCTTTTGATGAATCTGAAATGATGCTGATGATTATATTTTGAACTTTGATGAAATTATTTTTCCTCCTCTTCATATAATATATCTTCATCATATAATGAATTTCTTCTCAACTTCGGGTATAGAGAAATAAGGAACCACTTAAATCTAAGAGCATTAAAGAGACAAAATCATCTTCGATATAATTAGCATAATTTTTGAAAGTTCTAGTTTGTCCAGATTCAAAGTTTGAAATATTCATATCACCTGTCCACCAACCATTAAAAATACCCATTTATCATTTTCTATAGTTTTCTACTTCAAGTTTTCCGTTTTTAATGCAGCCTTCATTATACTGCTTTATTTATGTATACATTTTCATATGCTGGCTGATCGTTTAATCATTACACTCGTCATTTGTATTTTTGTTATTTTTGTTGTTTTTATTCATATATAGCAACCCCAACATCCTCTCAAATGATCATCAAATGATCTTAATAACATCTCATCTGTCAACTCATAGAGACTCGTTAATAAATCGGTTCAAAACCTGCAATTTCAGTTCATGCCTAAATGCGTTTTAATGTGAGCCCTGTCTGACCGGTCAGACTTCTTGGTGGCTGGATATATATTTTAACTACAGATCAACGCAGAAATGTATGACGGTACACCTGTATATGGTACACAAATGTACCAACAAACAAATGCACAAATGTACTGTATATGGTACACCACTACTGAACTATGTCCACATAGCTATACCTATATACCTAACAAAGTTGAAGGAGTTCTTCATGTAGAGCATCTCAACAAAGCAATATTCTTTGAGAGATGGTTGTGCTTATCCGAAATCCAGATCAGCACAATGTTCCTTACTCGACGATAACTCTAAACCTGAACGTGTTCTCTTACCCAGACGGCAAACATGGCCACGAAATAACTACGCCTACTGCTATTGTCGTTTTCCAAATCGACCCACTTCCTTCTCGCCTAGGTCCAACAAATTCTGTGTGGCGGCGCTACGTTAAAAAGTGATTTGGAGGACCCGGATCATTGCCTTCCTTTTTTGCCTGCTTAGTCCCTATTGAACACAAGACACTTTCAGCTCCCTTAAACATATCAAATGTCTTCCGGCTTCAGGTCCATGTACACTCACAATCGCAGTAGAGAGGTCAGAACTATACTTTATTACTCCACTAGCTATCTCCACATATGCTTTGAGTCTCAAAAACGCTTAATATTCTACAATACCTAGCTCGTAGATAGCTGGTAGTTCGGAAGCACCATAAGTTCTCAAAGTTGTCCCTTCTGGATTCCCACGGGCTTCTAAGAAAAAAAAAACTGAAAAGTGATTCAAAACTGATTCTTTCTGAAAATAAATCGCAAATCAATGAGCATTATTATAACATTTTTCTTTTAAAAAATGTTCACCCATGAATAAATACCAAACCCCCATTATAAGCTCAATACAAAAAGGGAGTTCCTAGAACCAATGAGAAAAAATCAGAATAATATGAAATATAAAATAACTCTATACTCGTATTTCTGTTTCTGAGGAAATGTTCTCTCGCAACTTGCAGGCATTATTGCATCACATTACATTTATTACATCATTAGAAACATGTCAACAGTTTGGTCGTATGGTGTTCAATGAAAAAAAAAACTGATTAGTTTTATCTTATACTTAAATACTGGCGTTTGTGTATCCGATTAACTATTTTTGTTGCTTTTTTTAATAAATACATTTAAGTCATTTCCGAATTTCGGTTAGTTGAATAAGTAAATTTTCGATCCTGAAATCTTCCCAAAGTGTAGCACAGAATTGACTTTTAGAAACAACGTTTTCTAGTATAAGCCGCTTGTTTTTCTTTTTTTGAAAAGTGTTCAAACATCAGCTCCTGCAAAGTAACCAAGTAATGACGTCCCAACTGTATTACAGAAAATTACGCAATGCAAACAAATCGAAATCGAAACAGTCCTTGAAAATTTCAAGCACATAAGCCGTGCCGTATTAATGTTTTGCGGTATCCTATTGTTTACATTTCTGTCCGGCCTTCGACTGGGTTTCAAATCTTCCAAACCTTGGATAATTGTTTGGATTGTTTGGATGAGAGCAACGCAGAATTACTCAAATATCTACAATGTACGAGTATGTCCACAAGTGTGTGGCTGCACTGCCTTAGCCATCGTCAGTATTAAGTTCATCCTCATGCACGAATATTAGTAAAGAGTTCTACCAGGAGCTTGTGTTCGCTCAAAGATACATCGATTCGCCGTTTACAATCCTTATTTAGTATTGCTCGGAAAAGCCATTATTTTTAGAAATGCGGAGTCCTTCTCAAGCATTCAACATTAATTTTCCTTCAAAATGAAATTTATAGCTGCCACTGGTCCAACCAATCATTTTTATTTGCGCTCGTTGGGATAAGATTGCAGCTGTAATCAGCAAAATGATTCGTATCGACAATAAACATGACGTAGTGAAGCAGAAAAAGTAAGGGTTTTTGCCTGGAACGCCCTCTTCCCAGTTAACGTTCGCTACGTTTGAGGGATAGCTAATAGCTCGGTAACAGCGCTAAGCCTCAATAATAAGAAAATTTGTGACCAGTCTTTGTCATGGTTCTGACTTCCTTCGGTTGAAATATTCAGAATGTAACTCTCCCCCAGCAAACAATGCAGCGGTGTCCGAGTGCGTTCCATTTAATCCTCGTTCTGACGGGGCGTGTTTGCAAATGACATTTCCGTGTGCCTTTACACTCAAACTACTCACATTAATATATAAAAATCTTTTATTTAATTCCCTTTATTCGCACATAGTCCATTCTTCATGCCTCCTACGTTGCGCTATTATTAGTTTATTGTATAGCCAAGTCACCCTTTTGCCTTCCATTCTTCAAAAAAGCATGCATTCCCCATTCAAAGGGCGAAGCAAAAAACTCACGTTAGACATCAAGGTGCAGGGAAAATTAAGAAAAAATGCTTTTCTGCCAATTCCCATTTATAAGGATTATTGGAGAAGGCTTTTACTCTAAGTCCTATGAAATTGGGGATTTTTGCGAAATGATAGCAGTCACAAAGTCCTTGTTGCAGGACGATACTAACTAAACGGAGTCGCCGGGCTCACTTGGGGCAATATATTTTCGCTTTTGGCTATAAAGTGCTTATTGGAAACGGGATGCACTACTCAGCTCCGAGCCAAGATGGGTTTACTGAACGAAAAAGCTAACGACAAGCTTGTTGGAATTTATTTGCTGCGACTTACGACAAGATATGTGGCAATTCTGTGGATTTGGTCGGACGTAATGTAGATGCAAGCAATGCATTCAGCAATGAGAATTACCAAATGCCCGTATTTATAGTAAACAGCTGTAAAATGCGTGCTTAGTTTTTTTGGGATATTGCCAACCGTGGATATTTTGGGATAATTCAATTCAATGGGAATAATTATTCCTCTTTAAACCTCGTCTAGCATTGACGTCTTGCTGAACAAAAATATAATACACACTCTTCGTTCATTCCACTTGACGTATACGAAGATCAAAGTTCCATCCCATTGAGTCATAACTGCATTTTCTTTGATGACACAAAGCCAGGTTAAATTCAATCATAGTATCTCAATAACCCTTATCATTGCATAACAAGAAAAATTTATTTGTTCATTTCCTCCAAGGAACAACTGTCCGGAGAAGCATCTGCTGTCTCTGACAAATCTAAACTTTATTGAGTCCCATCATAATTAAGTCAATTTTACCCGAGAAAAGACATCAGTCAAATGTTCTTCCTCACTAGTCTTCCTCGAAGCGAAAAAACACAAACCCTTTTAAAAATCATGAAATGCAAGAATCCTTTCCTGTCACGATTACGTCTCGAACAAAGGACACAATTCGTAATGAGCTTGCTATCCGTTGGCCTCGACTGACAACGCACGTAACTACGGGTTGATATGAAATTGACGGCAAAAGCGACTGGCAACTGACTTTGTTAGTGGAACAGACAAAAATTCCAGACAAGCCAATGTAATGGCACACAAAAAAACAACCATTTGAAATGACGAGGACAACGACAAGGAGATGATGATGCTCATAATGTTGTACCTGACAAATCAGGTGAACATGAAATTGTGTGATCAATTGCTTGGTTTCCGGAGACCCGTATCTGGAATGGACTCTGTCCAGGACAACTCGACAGGTGATTAGATATGGAACATGGAATTAAATGAGGTAATGACGAATAGGATGACATTTTCCAGTTCTGCTGCGATTCTATGCGAAAGAAACTATTCATCGATTGTGATTAAGGTGATTGATTGATGCATTTATCAGACATGCGGTCTAACTTTTCATACCCTAATATTTCACTGTTTTACTAAGTTTAATCTCATTAGATGATGTAATAAACTGTAATAGTTCAGAGCACGAATAGCTCTGAAAAGGCTCTGAAAACTTGCTCATAATGGAGAATTTGGTCTGAATATTGAAAACACTTTTTACAACTTCTTTGTCGAGAAATCGCACTTTTGATCAAAAACTATCCCAACTATCGGTAAACCTCTGTTTTGTGAAAAAATCACAACATGGCTGGCTTAAATTTATATGATTACGAACTTTAAGCGGAGTCTACCGCATACCGCCTGCACTTTATCGTTCCGAAGCCACTTTTTAAGCTACTGGCTTTTTTCACTTAGTTTCTGTCAGAGATATATTCTATATTGTATTTGTTCTTTTCTATCTACGGCATACTTTCGCATGATTTACGTAATACGATTCATGTTACTATCATTAGAAAAATGAGACTTAAGTTAAAAAAGCTTAAATCACAATTGTGATTATTGCGTAGGTGAATTTTTGGTAGCAATTTGAGTAAGAATCTGAATCCGGACATTTAACGCACCCTTTATAGATAACAGCACACTTGTGTGGTCTACACAATAAGGAAGCATTTGTTCTTATGAACGTTCATATCTCAATGCATAATAGCATAGAAAATTTCCTGAGGAACCAACTTTGAATGGACGGTTCAACACTTTAAAAGAGCTAATTGCTGTCAGCCTACACGTTCCCATTGTTACTATTAAGATTCCATAATTGCTTTCATTCCAAATCTCATTGTTATGATAACGAGCAGCCGACTCAGCATGCACCATGACCATTGGATAAGAAAGCCTACTCAGCAATATGACTGTCTTTCAGGGCGTCGAAAACCAATCAATCATTTCCTATCGATGAATGCATAATTGAGTGATAGATTCAGAAAATAATTAACTTCCAACCAGGTGACCTATTGTTTGCGGGAGAGCTTCGTACCTTTGGGCCCCTTTTTACCAAGGGTTGACTGCAGGAAGCAGCTTTCCAACACTCCACAGCCGTGCTTGTAAGGAATTTTCTAATCTTTAAAGTGAAAAATATGTATCTATTGTTTCTTTGCTACCACGCTGAGGTATGAAAAGTTTTAGCCTCGCAAATGCACCTGTATTGAACAAGGGTGTTCTTTATTAATTCCGCACATAAAAGTACCTGTAAGAAATCATGACAAGCTTTCAATTTGCCAAAAGAAATAATTTAAAACCGATCATGAAGTGAAAACCACAATGCATTATAAGGTTCCTAATGTAATTGACACGAAGCTTCACTTGTAATGCTGTACATGCTGGAGTGGGTCAGACGCCAGAAAGGGGCCTGATCTGCCCAATAAAAGAAAATTTTTTAGTGCACCACCTAAAGGAACAAATTCAACGCGAAGTGAACATTCGGAAATGGCTAATTTTCATATTACAATCAGCAATGATTAATTGAAAGACTGATGATGAAAGTCGTTGTGTCCAAATATTGCCCACTTTTTCGACCGAGTGAACGAGTGCGCCCTATTCAACTTTTGACTGCCTCTCCACAAGACTTTCAACGCGGCTTTCGCTCTTTTAAGTGCCGACATCTCAAGGTTAGGCCGCGGCCAATTTACCTTGAACTGAGTTCTTCCATCTATACCATATGATGCTGTACATAAGTGAATATTAATCAGTAATTAGAAAACTCAGCAGGTTGCGAATTGTTCCCAATATTATTCAGGGACTGAGTGACGTTGATGGGATCCATTTCATTGGGAGACTTTGATCGATTGAACCTATATCAGACCGTCGAAATGGAAGCCGGCCTCAGAACATCGAGATAATTAAGAATATTATTGCTTCCATGTTTATATGCCTTAAGAATTCCGGCTACAATACAATTTAAGTCTGATATTCAATTTGAATTTGGAATCCAAAGAATTTAATAAAGATATGATAAGAATTATATAGCGCACAATCTTTGAAAAAAACGCCCAATGTTGTACTGTTTAACAAATAAAAGCCAAAAGTAAAAATGTGAAGTACAGAAAAAAGATGAATTATGCAAACTAATATGTTATTAAGCCTTCAATGAACCTGTACAATCTTAAGGTGTTTTTGTATCATTCGGTAATTTACATACCTATTTTTTGTTAGGCTTTTCAGTGTGGAAAATAAGTTCAGAGTCTTAATCAAAGAGGAAAGCTGAATCGATCGATAAATGTGCAATGATTAAAATTGAACGGTTTCCCCAAAAATTCAAAATTTTGAATGCATATAGTGAATCCCATAAGTATTGGATCTATAAGACCCAAAACTATCTTGGACAGACCTTGTACGTATCATATGCGGACACCGACTCGGGTTGTAGTCAGCTCTGATTCGACTCCTGAAACCCAAGAAGCCTCACGTCAAACACTGCGTCAAACAAGCAAATAATACAACCAAGGCTTCTTTACCTTTGTACCAGGCGACTCGAACTTGCACTAAAATGTACCAGTCCTTTCAAAATAAAACAGGAACAAAAGTAATATTTTTAAGGATTAAATTAAATTAAACGTTAAATGGATTTTATTCCCGAAAAATTAAAGAGATAACAGACATAAGCAGAAGAGATCAATAAAGAAAAGATCAGTCTTTAAAACTCAGGAACATAGAAATCTTTTCGATGGCAATCTTTTGAGGTTGTATTGATAAAAGTCAATGTGACCCTTATCGAACAGTAGAATCAGCTCAAACATTCTTTTAAATAAACAGTCACACGTCAAATCTGGTTTTCGTTTTATTGAATAAGGCAGACGAAGGCAATGCATCAACATTAAAACTCGGGAGCATCCAAGTGAAACAACAGCAACGAAGGACAAAGGAAAGGAAAAACCGCACATAGAGAAACCAAAAAGTCAGGTTCCTCATGCCTAAGGTCGAGCGCTTGCAAACAAAAAAGGTGTAAAGTGCATCATTGATTTATTGATACCATGACATAATTCACATTAATGTCTTCCACTATTCTGTATCCTTTGCAAGAGTATGGTATAATGAAAATGATTACAAGCCCAAATATTATTTCTCTTAATTAATTAGAATAACGTCAAATGGCCGCGAAGATTATTCAATCTCACATTCTCAGATTTTCGATACAGGAGTTTTTGACAACTGTGGTCCCCAAGCTTAAAGCAAGCATAATTCGCGATCTTACGGCGAAACGTCCAGGGCACCAAAAAAAAAACAATCTTAAGCAATCTTGAAACAAAAACTGCTTGAACAATCACCAAAAGTTCAATATTGTGCTATTTGGCACTCCATGACATGATCCAAAACGACATTTACATTTTTGATTGCCTCTGCCATCGCCTAAATTTCTTCATGAGTTGTGATATGGCACACGAATTTGGACCCTGGGCCGTGTCCTAGAGTTTTCAATGCAATAGTAATATAAAAAATTGTTTCCATTCTCTTTTCAGTAGTTAGTGAATTACTCGTCGATAGAGTTATTTCTTTGAGAGTTTGACGGTAAGGTATACATATTTTTGAAGCCAATAAGTTCTATAGTTTTATACGATTTACTTCAAATCTTACATGTTTTATAAAAAAATTATTTATTACTTGATTTTTTTTAAAAATAACCAAATAATTAACAAATATTATGAAAACGGTTTGTATGGACTCAACTAACTAGGTCAGATAAAACGTTTTCGATTTCTATTCAATCTAACTGGAAATGGAATTCTACCTCAAGGTATTCAAGCAATGTTTAAATTGTTTGCTTAGAAGTTTTGGGAAATTCCATTAAAACAATGAAAGAATTAACTTATAACTAGTCCAACTATTGTAACTGGAAATCTTCCAATAAACCAATACTACTTCTACTACTACTACCACTACTACTACTAATACTACTAGGACCGTTTCTATTACGATGATTTCGAAATATAACTTGTACGAAATATTACTATATTTATTTTGATGTCCGCGTTTTGAATAATAATATTTATTGAAAAATCCTTCTAAGCAGTGGATAAAAATATAAATAGTTGACAACATAGGCCATTATTCTATATATTGCCATAAGTGATAGATACATCACTAGAAATGTTCTACTCGCGTTTAGACAAGTACTCAGACGCAGCAACGTGGCTAAATATAGTGACGAAACCGATTAGAATGAGTACATCAAGTACTTACTCGATAAGTGCGCACATATTAAGCGGAATGAAAAATCTCTCAGTAAAACCACCTGTACATGCTTCCCACCTGGATCCCTCTAATACCTTCAACTTTCACTCATTGTGCAAATGAGTTGGAGAGTTCAAAGCCACTCGACGGCCATACGCTCGACACAGAACAAAACTTACTCGTTGGCAGCTCAGTTGAGTAAATCCAATAAGAATTTTGTGCACTAACGCGTATCAGCGTAGCGAAGCGAGCGCTTCGACCGAGCACGGCCGACAGTTAAACCGAAGGACCGTCGGCGGTGGTGCTTGGTCGTAGGATTTTCAACAAATTTTTCAAAAATTTTCGGGGAAATTTGCATTTTCGGCCAACATCTTTGCGAGTATATTTCAACACATACCCATCAAAATCGATTTGTTTATATACTAGCAAGTTGACATTATGAACGCATTATAACATTGTCGGTTCGATTCACATGTGAACTTCTTAGTGTTATCGGCACAATATGCGTGTTAGATTTTGGCATAAATAAAACTCGCGGCGTAAGCGTGTTTTGTTGGGTATATGAGCGGCAGAAAATGTAGGGAAGTTTGTCATCAGAAGGGTTAAAAACTGACGGTTTTTAACTTCTTCGGCCAGGTGAGGAAGTAGGCAAATGAGTCGCGACGGTGATTCAACCCCCATCCGGGGCGTCGATCGGTTTGCCATCGTTCGACGTTTGCGGCGTTTCTGATGGCAGATGACACCTTTAAAAAATTCCTAAAAGAATATTAACTTAACTTTGTTGAACGACGTGAAGTTGTTTCTTTCATGTGCAGATATTAGAGGTTAAATGAAGAATTCTGAAGTAAACATTCGAGTCGGAATCGGTTAGCGTTGCTTTATTTTTCCGCACGTCAAGTGTTAGGGCGAATTCACGTTATTTGCGTTATTAATTGATTAGTGCTGTTAAGGAAAACTGATTAGAAGTCAATAGTGACTGTCGGTATTTTTAAACTTATGCGCATATGTCTCGATAAGTATGGTAGAAGCATGGCTTTAATACCGAGACTTTTTATATTGTTTAGGCGATTATCCCAGTGAGGCTAATTTCCTTAAATTTTTTTATTTTCGCAATAGATTTTTAACGGTAAATCAGTTGCTGCATTAATAAATGCGCTTAATACTTTCCATTGATTTCATTATATGTTAAACCCAAACGAATACCCTACCTGCCTCTGTACACTCAATCTTAAACCCGAAAAGCTTTTCCTAGTATCGTATGCGTACTTTTTCATCCATGACGATGACCCTAGCTACGTCAAATATTGCTTCCGCGTTGATAGTACAGCCCAATAATTTCCCCTATTGTAAAGTTCCTGCATGATTGAATATTTCCTGGATTCTTCGGTAATTAATGTCATGTAATGCTTGTTAATGTCACTGCACTATAGCAATTGATGGGGTGTCCCAAAGACGCGCCAAAACTAATGCTTTATAAAGTGTGTTGTAAATTCAAGTTTTTGCAATGAAACGTTAGAAAGAGATTAGAAGCTTATTTTGATATGTCGAAAAATAATAAAATATACCACTAGGCAAGAAATTAAATGAAACCGAAACAAATCGAGTGTCCCAGCTAAAAAAGGCTGGAAAATTATTCTGGAAATTGCGCGGACACTGAAAGAGTCGAACTTGGATCTCAAATTATTCAAACGATTCCGTTAAATCTAACGTGAAGCCATCGGACATCACCATTTACCTTTATTTATTTACATTTCATCAAAAAAACCATTTACCGCACGGGGAAAGCGGGCAAATTTGCTGAGCAATAAGAAAAAATTCAATGAATTTTGAAGAAACAGAAGAAACTGTTAAATATGTCATAAATTGTATTGTTGTTGTCATATATTAATAAGAATGATAATAGTAATAGAATGCTACGATAGATGCTCGTCTCGATGCGACACGAGAGCGGACAAGTTAATGTTATCTGGGAATCGATACAAATCATCCTTTCGGATACACATCGGTGGGGTGCAAAGATACAATGTTATGGACCAAAGTGAATTATTATATACTGAGGTCACAAAGCTTTTGCCTTTTCACTGATCCCCTGGGAGATGTTTGTAGACCTTTCACGATGCCATTTTCGATACATATTTTTGCCCTGGATTTATTATTTTCTTACTTTTCCTTCAATTTTATTTCCTCCCTTCTACGATTTACCGATAATTTTTTCAGTAGTTTCAGCGGCGCAAGGAGATTTAACGATATTACAAAAATCGGTGTTTGCTGATATGTCATTGGCACACATATTTATGATCCGATTATACAGAGATGTTAAGAAAGAAACGTCGAAGAAGTCTTCCAGCAGACTTGGATTGAGTTGATGGCGTGGAACATGTTGCTCCAGGGGAGTATGAGTGTAATAATTCGTGTGGTTCTATTGTTTTCACAGGAGGTCTACATGGACGATTTCTGTCATAGTTGTATTTACGAAAGCCGGTCTGTTCAGTATGGGTTGAGTAAAGGCAGTGTTGCAATATTTTCAGCTGTTTGTCGACAATAACTTGAAAGATAAAATTTGATGTGTTGTTTAGTGGCACCGCTTGTAGTTTTACTGTCGAACGGTCGCATTTGAAAATATTTGTCACTATGATTATAATGACATACGCGTGTTAACGAGCAGCGCATATCTGGGAAAACTCAACTACTGAATCCCCGAACATAATGACCTCGCGTTGCCATTAAACATGCAGAACGCATGACCGCTTGTTCTGATAGACGCGCAACTTTTATTCATAAAACCATATTTTGTGTATGTTCCATTTGTAGCTTGTTTACCATTTAAATTTGTTCATAACAAAAACTCACACTCGTCCATTGCGAATCAAAGAACATCGCGATAATTCGCGACATAACACATCTCACGCACGTCCGCGAGTTAATCAAAATTTTGGGCAATATCTTTTGAACCTGAAACGAATGTTGACCTTCACCTCCACCTCCACCTCCATCACCACCGCCACTTATCCAGAAACTACCTCCTACGCTATTATATACTATGGAATACTCAGAGCTATTCGTCATAAAAGTCTGTGATATTTTTCGTGTTGCGACTGTTGCATTCTGCTCACATGTTGGCTTCGGATTCTTCGTAACAAATGTGGCAGGACATGTGACATGAATATTTCATCCAGCTTTAGTGGTTTTCGGACAAGGATCTCGGCTATACTGAGTAAGCGACAACAAGCATGAGTGTCATATAAAATAAATAAAACATGTTCGCGAATCATGAAATGAAGAGCTTTTACATTTAAGTATCCATGCCTCGTTTAAAAATTCAACAAGCGTCGAAGATGAGATACTCTTAATATGAATTACAAAGAGATATCGGTACGTTGATCGCTAATGTGTGAAGCTGGTAAGCTGCGCGTTTCATAAAAGTCAAATTTCTAGCTCACAAGAAGACGACCATTCAAGCACTCCCCACGACCGACTTCGAAAAAAAAAGTCGAAAATATCAGGATAAACTTCATTGGGCATAGGTGAGTTTATCCAAAAATGAACACGTAAAAATTGAAATTCTAGGCACAAATTGATACCATTCCTAAACTTCCTCATACCATTCCCCACTGGATTCGGCTGAAGCTCCCAGATTTCTCCGTCCACATCCTGCGTCTACCGTCACATGACTAGAATCAATTTCCATGATTGCTTATTGATCTGCATCTATGAAGTGTCGCAAATGTGCTCCTTCAAAGGATGAGCAGTAACGCATCTCATAGAATCCAGCAAAAACGATTGTAGAACGCTTCATTGTGAAAATTTGCGACTTCCAAAATGATTATAATGCAGTGCAAACACTTTGGCAATATGAGCCATATGTGCAAGCATGCTCTGACTGAGCGCAAAGTATTCACCTCCCCAGTTTGGCCAGGATTATAATTACCGGAGGATGGTAATGTTACACATATGACACATTAACGGCCGATTGAAATTCATATCATGATTGCAATGCATATTGCCATGTCTATATTGGGTGCCATCACCAGAGCATGGTAAACACTTCATTGACGCCTCAGCGGACTTTACGTGGGACGAGACGGATGCAGTATTGCAGATTGTCGTCACATCCATCTCTGGGAATCACGATCAGATCAGATTTTCATTCGCTAAATTCGTTGCTTGGACAGTTGATGGTAAGAGGTTTTGAAAGGAAGATACATTTATCAAGTTTAATAATGGGTAGAAGGATTCGGTGCAGAAATCAATCCCAATGAAAATAGGTTGCACACTTCTTTTGGAATGAGTGTGTCAGCTCATTATTCGAGCATATATATGAATTAATCACAATTTTATCACTGTCACTGTTTCGAAATTCTAATCGCATTTCCCCAGCGTCCATCTAAGGCGCTGTGGATTTCAATGCAGAAGGCCATTGATCAGAATAAGTTATTTGATAAGAAATAACATCACGTCTGATGCCGTCGTCACTTTCTTAATGCTATCTGCCACGAATTCGATATAAAATTCTTTTATAACTTTTCGTTGGAGATTTGAGTGCCCATATAATTCCAATGATGCGGCATTTCATTTCAACCGAAAGCAACATTTTATTGCGATTATTTTAATAGGATTTTTTATATAATAATCTTTAATACATTTTAGAACCCATAAAATTCAGTAATTTTCAAACAGTTTGACAAAATCGCATTGATATTGGTGCGAGCGTCATAAAATGCACATTAATGCCAAGCTTTATACGAGCCCTCCCGAAAAATGTTCTCTAAAACTGCATATGAATGTGTTTGCGTTACATATTAATAAGCATTCACATATGAGTTTCGGTGTACGATTTTGCACGTGTTTACTTCGTATTTATTATCTTTCAAGGCGGATATTACGTTTTAACAACCGGAAAACTGGAGCATTCCTCCAGTTTATTTTATATTGTCATCCAAATAAAATTCATGTTTCTTGCCAATTCATAAAAATCTCTGCATCGAGGTTCGTATTCAGTATTTACGATGGCAAAGTCACATTAGATTCGTTTACCGCTAGTTCATTTGATATTATGTATCAACAATTTGACGTTTTATACAACAATTTAACATTAAAACTGAAGTATTTTCCAAGGGGAAACTACTATCATTGCAGATAACGTGTATCTTACTCACTCTTTATAGTTGATTATCGCAATGTCTTTGACTAATTTTTTCAGCGATTGAACCCATGTAAGGTTACTGACTATCAGTCGAAAAGTGAGTCCTTGATCGAATATGCAGACGACAATCTTCATAAACAAAATTCACAACCATTGGATCTCTGGAATAAATGATTGGAGTATGGCATTCTGCTTGAAGATTTCTCGATTTTTCATTGCTTCACGCTTTTCCTCTTATATTGAATCCATTGCCTGTTAAGGTAGCGAAATTATCCAGGTTACTCTTCATTCTATTATTTCGTGATTTTTCACTATTTCTTATTTCGATGACGACGACGAATTTTATCTACGTCTAACCAACTTAGAGTAAGAATACGGCATGAAAAAGTGTAACATTTGGTTTTTATGTCCTATCTTCAAAAAGGACCTGATTCTTTCCATTTTTGTTTATTTTCTTTTTCAGTTGGACATTGTCAAACCCGTTTGCCAAATTTCTGTAATAAAACTAGCATCACTTTAAAGGACTGAATGATTCAAGAGTAACTCATTTATAAAGCTCCATTCAAAATTATCACTCACACATATTTCCACCATACAAAGCGTGCAGCTTTCTATTTTTTCCAATAGCCAAAATGGTTACTATTCTCCCACTCACATTACAGGTTCAACCGTTCGACGAGGCTTGGTCAAACAAAATAATACCAAAAAAATTAATTATTACTTGGCATACATTTCGGAGAGCAAGCATAAAAAGCACACTTGGTTTTAAGGCGGTTGTTGGCAGCTACTTTGCGAACCCGTAAATCGTTTAACAAAATAACTGACCAGCGCCGTCGTCACTGGCCATCACCATCATCGCCAAAGTTGTGATATTACACAGCATGTCCTTGTTGAAGGCCCAGTTTATGGATAATTGGCATGCAACCGAAGCAAAAGGAGCAGTAACAATAACATTAACCATAATGGTGCAGGACATACTCGCAGCGAATGCATATTAAGTGCTAATATGAATGATGCATCGAGGAAACCCTTACTTGGCTGTAGGACTTTGCTTTTAATGATTTTATTTTGCATGCGGCTGCAATTTCTTGCATCGTTGCTTCTGCTACTCTCACTTAAGCCCGAAGCCTTCGGCCACCACATATCAGATATTAACCTCAACATGACCCAAATCTACTAAGCCGTACTACTTGCGCATTCCTGCACAATTGATTGCAGGGTGGTTCTGCTTGTAGTGTGGGCTTGTTTAATTTTACATTATCGGAAAGAGAAAGGAATGCAATAAAAGGAACCATGACACGCTAAGCCATCCAATATTGCAGGATGGAAAATCCGTCATCAAAAGCTCGTATGTTCAACCATATGTGTTACCAAGAGCATGCCATGCCAATTTTACAAAAAAATTAGGAAATGAATCATGCATAGATGAGAGCTTTCCATCCAAAGATCTCGTAAAAATCAGTTCGAATTTGGTTTATTCTACTTCGCCTTGCATTATTCGAGCTCTAACGGACTAGACAATACCATTGTTTTTCATAATTCATTACGGGGAACGGTGACACCCAACAATCCCAGTAAATTGCATTTTAAACGCAATACTTTCCTTATGCACTCCCTTCTCTCCTCGTTGTTACTTTCTCCACATATTCTGATGTGGGAAAGCCTACCGTCAATCAAGGAGAGTTCATTTCTAATGCAATGCTATTTGGAGCGTGCAAATGTCATGCTAATAGTTCAAAAGGATTTACCTTTGGCCTGTTGAAAATTAATGATGCACTTTGTTATACAACTAGTAAGTCGGGATCGCTCGGCACAGAAGATTAGAAGTGTTACATAAATAATCAAGTACAGTTCGAAAGGTTAATAGTGGCCTGTCGATTCGTCTAGGACTTGAAGGCATGATGCAGTTTTTAAAGAATTAGTAATTTAGCCTAATCACCAATGAAGGACGATTTATTTGATCACGGAGTTTGCGAGTACATTTTAAAACTCGTTTAGGGTCAATGCAAAGTTTAATTAGTTAAATAAAGCATTGTTGCGACCACTGCTGCTTCGCTATTTCTCTACATAGCAAGGTACGCAAGTTGACGTCATTCCTTGTTCATTTATCCCATCTTCACCTTTTCCTCTCACATGTCATGTTCCTTTTCACCTTGTTCCTCACAATATTCATCCCAGTATCCACTCCAAATAGTTGGTACACAATCCAATATATTTGAATTTCATATAATTCAAATATGCTGGATTCTACCAACAACAATCCCTGCCTTTAGTTACCCGACGTCAACATCGCGAGTGGCGACGGAGATGCCTGATCTTTGGTATAAATTAACATTCATCAGGTGACTCTGGGCATAGTGGATCCGATTCAGGTTGTGGAACCCCGACTTCTGAGTTCGAATCCATCGTGGGTAGTAATCTTTTAACCTTTTGTCAGTTCCCTTTTTTCAGGGCAATTAATATCTTAATCCAATTGCCCTGGGGAAGTTGACCTGACCGAAGGGTGAAAGGTTAACATCCGCGAGCCGGTGAGGGACAGTTGTCGACAGCGGGATGATGTACCGGTGACGACAGCGGGTTGGCGGTGATGGGGATTTGCTGGATGATGAGGCAGTTGCTGGATGGTGCTGATTGAGGGTGGTCGAGAAGTTTTTTGTTCGGAAAAAGGAGGAGAGTTGGTCGACAAGTTGGCGGTGTTACATATAGAATTCTGAAAATTGTTATTCTAAATTTTTAAGTGAATTTATGCGATTTTATTAACGTTGTGTTACCCCACGGCTCAGTACTTTCAATTTATATTTCACACGTTGTCTTACGGAGATACAATCCATCGTGCGCCGGGAGAAATCAGTGAAATTGTTGAAATCGGTTTTTGGCTAGGAATCGTTAAAAAAAATAACATTTTTGTTCGTTAAGGCCAAGATTTAAACAAGTGAATTTTGAAACAAAAATACCAATCGTGCGCAATTTTTTTTTTTGATTAAAACTTAAAAAAAAAAAAAAAAAATTATGGTGTTCATTGTAATTGAAGAAAATCTCTGTGCCCAAGAGTACCATTTGAAAAATTGTGAAAGTGAAATATGAATTCGTTGCTTCCATTGGAAGCCAATTAAATTAAACATTTGAAAATAGTAGAGTTAGATAAAGGCGTGAAATGCCGAGAGGTGACAGTGAGAAAAATGTTTTTTTAAAGGATACTCCAAAAAAAAAAAAAAAAAACAAGAAAAAGGGAAAAAGGAAATATATGGTGATTATATGACTTTGTAACAAAACCTATAAGAGACATTTTACATTGAATGAAAATCTTATCTGAATAAGCTTAAATTGAAAATCCAGCGAAAATCTACTCGGTACGATTAAACTTTTATTTTGAATTGCACTCATCGTGAAAGGCTTTCTTTGAACGAGGAATAGTTGGTCATCGTATGCGACAAGAAAATATGGAAAACATCATCAGAAAAATAAAAAAATCGGAAAAATAGAATAGGCAATTTATTATATTTATTTTTATAACTGCACTTAATATATAGCATGCTGTGAACCGTACCCGATCGGGTTTGGTGGTGGAATTTTTAGTGGTATAGTATTTTTTTTTTTTTTTTTTAATTTTTCTTTATTTTGTTCTTTCTTCCTTTTTTTTATAGATTTAAATTTAAAAATTTTATTTAAGTTTCCTTTTTTCTTCATTATATTTTTTTTTCTTTTTCTTGTTTTGTTTGTTATTTTAATAAAAAAATGAAGTAGAGTAAAAATTTTTTTTCATTTCTCCAAGCCATCTCTCCTTCGTCCTTATCCCTTATTCCCCTCCAATTTGTAATGTTGTGTTTCTGAATTAGGTGGCCCAGCACGGGCAGTGATCTTCCCCGAACGACCCCGACCAGCTGAGCCTAGCCGGCCTCAGTATGCCACCTGGGGGAACATGAGATCACTGCCATATAAATGTCTGCGACCGCGGCAGTGTGATCGCAACAGCATGATGTCCATTTTAAAAACAAATGGAAATTAAACGGAAATAATGAAATAAATGATAAATAAGGAGATAACAAATGAATTCGTTTGTTTTCCCCTCGCCCTTACTTAAGCGTTATATTATTATATTCATTATGCGTTTAACATCATTGCAATAAACACATCCAGCCATATCGATTCCACGCAGAATCCATTCTGGCCTGAAAATGTGGCTTATGTTCCACGATCTGGAAAGTGTCTTATGTCCAAAAAGTTGGATTATATAAGCTATCCAAAACATCCTTGACAGTCGGTGGGAAGTTGGCTCAAATGCTAAAGAGCGAATCCTCGTTGCTGGTGACTTCAATGCCAAGGCGTTTCTAGCAGGAAAGTGGTCCCAACTGGTTGATAGGAAGAACATTCGCAGCACATCAACTTATCTTTGGACTGGCTGCGTGAGAACCATCTGGCAAGTGACGTTCACTTTGGGAAACTTCGGGAAACTACGATCCAGAAATCGAGGATACTAGAGGACTGCACGGCAACCGACCACTTTTCGATTTTCAGCAACTCTGATTTCTGCTGAAAGACCGGGACGTTAGGAAAACGAAGCGAACGAAATTGTGCGTTTACCTTGATGGAGACAACGAGAACTGCAGGTGAAAAAATAGCAAGATCCAACATGAGTATCACCATGTCAGCCTTCGTCTCTTTTGGATCTCGGCGACGGCAACAACTTTATGAGCATGATGTGATTGACCCCGAGGAAGATGTCAAAGACTCCACCAGGGAGCCGATCGTTTACGGGACCCGGTAAGAATGAAAAGCGTACTGCTGACAAGACCTCTCCGATGCTTTTTGCAGGAACTGCTTGTGCTTGGAATAAAAGTTGCTCGTGCGAAATATCAGAACTTCCAACTTTAGGCGAAAGAAAATGAGCAAGATCACGGGGCATATTGCTCTATGGATCTCGTTCGGTTTATTTATGATAGCCGCTGCGAATCTGCTTCCTCAGCAGAACAGCTTTATGCTTGCATGATCCCCAATCGACGCAATCATTGCTTGTATATGAAACATTTGGGAGGCGCCAAACAATGCACGTTATGTCCAGGGTGGTGCAAAGTTCTATTATTTTCCCAATTACTGCAAACGCCTCGTAACGGGCTTTTGTGGATAGCTACGGGATCGACAGCGTTTGATTGAATATGTAAATTACGTGCTATTGGTTATCGCACACATCCGCGCGCAGACTTGAAACAAACCAGGCATCGGAATGCCTCTTTGCAGTAGATGATCAACCATTGCATTGCAAGGGTAATTATTACTCGAGCTAGGTGCTCAGCGAGTATGGATATTTTCAACCTCATCTGCATAAGATGGTAAAGTTATGGTCTCCTTGTTGCCTATGTGCTCGGGGACTACAGATGACACTTGCCGACATTCTTCGCGTGCAGTGGTTGATCCAGGCTTCGCTTGACGCTTTCCGAGAGACTAAGCGAGTTCTCCTGCTGAGTGAATAATACAAACATTATTGGTTACCCTACTTCAAGTGCGTACAGAAATCAACAGAAATTGGCAAAGTAAAATGGCAATAAATCAACAATCGACTTATCAGTTTATCCGACACTGACCAATTTTACATGTCAAATTGTGCCGAATATCTCGACATCGTGGAATAAAAGTAGACCTGTATATAACAAACTTCAGTAAACTTCGAATGTCGAAAATTTTACACTTCCGTAGAAAGAGTTATTGCGAGTTCAATCTGAGATCGAATTAGCATTAAGTGTGGTTGCCTACTTACATTTATTCGTATCCTTGCAACAAATTGTGCGCAAAACGATGTCGTGTTTTAGGCCTGTCCATGGACGTTGGGAGCTTGTTTCCCGTCAATGCATCGAACAATCATATTCGTTGCTCAACGACTCAATGGAAACTTTCGAAACATCTTGGAATTTTGGGACCATGGTTTCAAATTATCGTAGAGCATACGAAAATTTATTCATGCTGAAAATATCGCTTCTACTCTACTATTCCCTGTTTTAACATCCTGAAATGCGGCCGTTAACTCAACGATGACATCGTGTACGGAGTTCGGGTTATTGCACAACAGACACCGAGTCATTCGCAAAGGAATTGAGAGAGCATTTATGTCATCTTCCCCAAGAACATGCTTTCAGCTTTCAGGTAACATAGCAACAACAAGGATTGCATGTTGTACGCACTTCATCGAAAACAGCACCAAAACAAGGGTATTCAAATAGGAAAACAACCCCGGGGTGTGTTTTCGGGTTTTATGCTCGATGGCTTTTCACCATTATCATGATTAACTGCGACACCGGACTGACTTGCATGCATTCGAGGAAAACAAATTCTTTAATTTATTGGCGTATGGTGCAAGAAACGAATGGAACATTGAAAACTAAAAATGTCGTTGTCATTTGCAACGTTTGAATAGTTAACATACCAAAGAGTAGATTTGTGGAAATATATCTTGATATATGTAGTTATAAATGAAACTTCGCACTTCAATGATTTTCGTTAGATAATTTCGAGCGTTACCGAATGGCTCGAACAATCAAACACGGAAAAGCAAAGCAGTTAACTTGCCTGTTTCGCATCGTGAACCTGATACCATGATAATTGGGACATCATCATCAATACATAACGTTGCATTAAGCTCTAATTAATTATAAAATATAATTCGCAGAAATTTTAGGGAATGTTCTCACTCCTTTATTGCAGTGAAGCTTTGTTAACAGATTCGATGATTCCTTCAACTTGAACGAGTGCAATCGCCGTGGCGAAAAATCGCAAAGATATTTGATGTATGTAGTTTTAAATTTACTTTTCTATTTTCAACGCGCAGCTACATACTTTTAAAGATGTTTTTGAACTTATCACATATTATGCTGGTTTTCAATTGTTTTTTTTTTCAAGTGCTAGACAATAATCTTTCATTGGTTGAACAATATATCATACTTGATGAAATAAAATAACGCAACCGTTAATCTGTGTTCATTCCCTGAATCCAAGCATACAAGCATACGGAAGAAACCATATTGATTCAGAGCCAGCTCGGAGTAGCTCGCCTCCCGACGATATCAGGACAACTTCCTTGAAATAAAATCCTGTTTCACAGATGTGATGACGAATTCAATGAGTATGCAAAAATTGTTTAAAAGCGCAACACAGATATGTCAACGGTCTGAATGATGTGTCATATCTCTTCACAAGTCGATGATAGGGCAGGACACAGAGCGTTATTCGTGCAGCCATTAAACGCTGAGATTCATGACCCCTGCTAGAAAGATTATTGAATTATAAGGCAACTATTCAATTTTTCAATGGGGAAACTCAGCCTTGTTCTCGGACTTGTTTCATTGCTTGGGGAAAGTAAGATGCTGACGTATTGTGAAAATGACGTTGCAAAATAAAACGTGTAAAGTCATCAGCTAAGGAACTTTCAGCTTTCACTGTCAGGATTTTCTTCTTTTTTCGGAGAACACAGGCAAAAAGATCTGTCCGAGTCGAGAAAGCCAACGAACTTAATAAGTTAATTACAGGAGCCAGGAACTTTCTGGGATTCTTCATTCAACCAAACAAAGCAGCACTCGACTTGTCGGATCATTTATTATGTGAATGAAAGAGGAAAAAGTGTAGTAAATTAGCAACGCACTTGTATTTGAAGAAAAGAATATACTTTAATGAGGATTCAGTATCTTAGAAAATAACAAGACAAAACATGGCAGGTGGCAATGTTTAAGCAAGCCTGGAACATAGTATGATAAATTGGTTTGCAGGAGGTTTACAGCAAGTGCTTTCCATTCATCTTCGCATTGCATTGTTTACGTGGCTTAGATTTGTTTGAGTGTAAGGTCGCGTTTGATTTGATATCAACCATACGATTTTGGCTCTCAAGGAAAGCTGAAGCCGCTTGCATTTGAACTTAATACCTTGCTTGTGTTCTAAATCTTACACATATGGTCAGTTTGACAAAAATGTAACTTGCTCATGTATGCTCATGTTAGAACAATTTTGCTTTGCTCAGTAAGACCGATTACTTAAAGAGTTTATTGAACACAATTGGCTTGATTTAAAATATCGAAAATCCTAGCTGGTCGGAAATATATACAGTATACTTAATATACATATATAATATATATAAATATACACACAGTACTTTGGAACACATTGATTGGAAACATTTCAGGTATTATTTTATATATGTGTACGTGTTGTACAATATTAACGTCTATATGAATATTAACGATCTTTTATTTTTATTTTTTCCGATCGGTGGAAGGATATGGAAACCATTTATCACCGATTTTTCCAAGCCGTTTCACTCGCAATACCTATTTCGATTCAATGACTCATCATCTGATGCAGTTGCATAATTTTTTCAATCCAATCGAAATATTCTGCGTCACGTGCACACGAAATAATAGAATGCATCCATAGAGAGTGTGATTTGAAATTGCTTAGCTCTTTAAACCCTTTCAACGCATTTCTTGCTGCGTCGCACCAAGGATGCTTCGGTTGCTAAATTCAACATTAATTAAAGGATCTACACTTTTTGCTTAAAAACAAATCATCCAATCAGACATCACCGCATGAATCCTTCACTCATTTGATAGTCAACAAGGGACGACTCTTTTCTTTTTATTCGAATGTTGAATCAGCTCAAGTATTGCTTTCTTCAGCACTCATATGTGCATATATTAAAGCATCAAGTGTTTTGAATGTGACATGTGAACGTGGACACGAATGTGAACATTTGAACGCCGCTAGGATCAAATAGCCTTGAATGTACCCCTATGAAAAACGAAAAAGCAAGATATTTCTGGTTAAGTGCATGGATTGCATTCAATGCAATCAAGTATTGGCAAAGACAATTCCAGTCTGCTCCAACAACTCATTGAGATTGTGCCCCGGTCTCATGCATTTGTCGCCGGGGTGGTTGTACATTTATTCAGCAGGCAGTAGGCGTACAACCCTAGTTCGCGTCACTGACTGGCGAACAGTCTCCCAATGTTGCCTGCTTTGAAAAGTGCCAAACGGATAACCTGAATTCTTATCCAAAGATTTATTTTGGTCTTTCGGCGCAGCAACATATTAAACATATCGGGTGTTCGCAGCACCTGGAAAGAAATTTATCAAAGCTTGGTAAAAAGTTAAGTAGTTCTTCGGCTTTTTTGTGAAGGATGTAATCTGTCTTCTTCGGCAAATGGTCCTACTCTCACTTGGCAACTCACCAAGCAACGCATTTGACCCAGCTGAAACAGAAGGGTTGAATTGTTTCATCATTAAATGCATTTCCTCGTGCGGTGTTTGGTTCGATGTAGCAAGAAAAGTTGTAAGTAATTAGGAAAGGAAAATTAAAAGTGCACGCTTTCTATAGTATTACATGCTGCATATATTGAAAATGTTCAAAGGACGGCGGTGGAACTAGAAATGGTTCTGAATAAAAACGGTTGCTAACGCAACAAGAAGTATGCATCATGCAGTAGTGTATGCAAAAAGGCCGCACAATGCTATGTTGTAGGCACTGGTTTTTGAACAAATGTCCTATTATGAGCGCCACTGCAACTGGCAGTATGCGTTCAATTGAACGATTCTTCAGAATGTCATTCTGCATCGTCAATTGAAGGACGCCATCAGAGCACAAGTGACACGAAGCAATTAAATTTGTTCTCGTTGCACTGCGTTATTTTTAAAAATGCAGAAGAAATTCTTACAAGGCATGAATGCATCACAAAGCTTGTTATCCCACATTTTGTTTGGGGAAGACACGTGACGCTCGGGGAAAACTTCTTATAATGCCACCAATGTCCTTCATTCTTCACGTTACGAATTCAAGCGTAACACTACAAAGGATCAGAATACAGTTACAAATTTTCGTATTTTGGACACACACAAAATGATAGTTAAGATCTTTTGATTGGTACTTTTTTTGTCTAGTTAAACAGATTTCACCCTATATTTAACGCAACAGATAAAATGATAGATACCATTTCATCTCAAGCATCTTTAAATATGAACAGAGAATGAATGCAATCTTCAAATGTAGGAGTCAATTTTTGAAAGTTTATAAAAATTAGTAGCTGACATCAATACGTTCATTTAACGTTCGAGTAAAGAATGCTTTCGAAGCATCGCTTTCAAGCCGATGAATTTCTCTGATTATGAGGTGTTAGAAAATTATCCAAATGGCAAAGAATTCTTGAAATAACTTCTTTGCATTTATGTAAACCTGCTTGTGGGATTTATTACACTACATGTCTAAACTTTCAGAATCTTTAGTGTTTCTGAAACAGCTTAAATCTTTTAACCCATCTAAAATGCTTGACAAATTTCGTAATTTCTCATATTATTCACAAACGTCTCATATACTAGCAGGTCGTTTGCTACGTTCAAGTTTTTGTCAAAGTTCACATCTTCTGAGAGCCATTTCCATTTTCTAATTAAGAAGAAAGGAATCGCAAAGAACAGAAAAGCAAATATACACTCTGCATTTGGATTAATAGTTCCATTCTTCAAGATGCAAACACACACAGGTAAAAAATAGTAATATCAAGAATGCCGCCTTCCATTTCCTAAATTTCCTATTTTTCAACTGAAGTTTGTTTGCTGACACAAAAAGTTTGCCACCCTTGAATACATCTCCACCAGCCGTAATTTGTTTTCTGCAAACTCGAAAGATATAAACGTATGTTTTCACAACGACGCTGGAAAATATGAAATTTTCACTATTCACTTATTCTCCCGAAGAATGGAGAATGACGACGATTGCTTTTAGCGCCATTATGCGGGGTATTTCATATCGTGGCATAATTCAAGTACATTGTGCGTATTACCCAGGGAATAACACAAATTTTTCTTTCCGTGATTTTTACCGGCTAGAGAAACTTCATCCTTTGGCTCCATATTTGGATTCAACAAGACTGTAATGCTAGCAATTCCCGGCGGACCGCATCCCTTCACATAAATTCTTATTACGTTACTTTAAGGTAACAATATCCGTCTTATGTGAATGCTTTGTGTCTAGGATATTTGCTTTTGTGGATTGAAACTGAACGTCTCGAGTTCTAATATGGAACGCAACTACGGGTATATGCAGGATGCCACCTCTCCATGTACTCGTATATTCGAGTGTATACGAGTTGAGGTACATTCCAGTGTTCCCTCCTCACAAACTGTGTAATCGGGGCAGCTCTGAAGAGGTGGACGAAAGGATGAAGGATGACGAACTGAACTAAAGGACTCCATTTGTGCACAAATAGCTCGAATATTTACGATGCACCTCCCATGGGGAAATGCTTTCTGCAGGCGGTTGTTTTTTCAATACGGGCATCGCTATACGCCTATACTAGCGTGGCAATAACAGTCTAAAGCATTTGTTTACAAGCGTATCTTAGCGAAGCTAGTTCAAAATTATCCAAAAAAGGGCTTTTCTCCCGATTGTTTCATCCTTCGTGAATTCTGCAAAGGCAGGGAAACGGTTAGTTTATGAGCTTATTTAATTGAAATTGCAGCAATCGCCTGATGAACTGCAATAGTTTCAAACGAAAATCCAATTAGCTATATGTCCATGAAAAAGATTATGACCCGCACCCAGCAAACGTATCAAACGGATTCAAAACATGATTTGATCAATCGAAGCAGCGGAATAATTCAACATCCCGCAACTGTACATGAAGGGATTATTGAGTTCATAGCGCAAGAAATGTTGTCAGTTGTCCTTTGGCGTGTTAGTCCCAGACCTCGATGCGAAACGCGTCATCGTTAATGAAAAACAAATATCATGTAAAATTCAAAGTTTAATTATTTCTGCGCTCTTGAGTTTGATGTGAGCTCTCGGTTTGCCAGTCACTCCTCCTGTCACGACGATGTGTCTTCCTTCGAGTTCGCAACCAAATCTGTCTCATCACCTCTTCTTTGCGAGTGAGCTGGTGGCAGGAGCCAGCTCGGCAAGATGACAAGCACTCTGCATCCAGCACTCGTGTGTATTTTATGCTAGATCGTTATGCAAATTTCAACACTATTATTTACCTTTCGCTTGTCTCTTTCATCTTTGACTTCGTCGTAGACTCTCCCAAAAGGATTCTTAAATTTTTAAGCTTCTCCTATCTGCGAGCATATGATGTTTGGCTTATGATAGTTTGACTATGTAAGAGCAGACAGTGGTCGTCTCACCTGCCTCAGGTGGTAGAAGAAATAAGCCCGAATAAAAGCTTTTTTGTAACTTACTTTGAAAAGTAAAACACCTTATTTTTGCTTTTGCTAATACATACTTGCTTAAAACGGAATATTTGATACAAGTTCTTTGCACTATATGAACGGAATTGAGAGTAATTTGTGTGAAAATATGCGTTGAAATGTGAAGCGAAACATTAAACTCTTTTCCGAATTTCAATAGACGATTACATTTATACTTTTTACAAGATTTCTTTAATTGAATTTCCTTTGATAATATTCCAATGCTTGAGTTAGAATTGTGCTTATTCGGGATTTTCTTTTGGGCCTCAACAAAATTGGCAATTCAGGTCAATTAAGTGTTGCATTCTGTATATCAAATCGTGATTTATTTGGAAGTTGTTTTATTTCAATTCACTTTGCCTTATCGCAATAATTTCTTTTTATCTGCTTCGCGATAAAAATGCTGTGAATGGAACGGATAGAAGAACTTCGTTTTCCAAGTTAATAGTCCCAAGGTTTTGTAAGTACCAGGGTATATAGAAGTTTGCCGAATATGCGTTCGGCTTAGTTTCTTGATTGCTTGGCTTTGGGCTGTTGGGATATTCAAACAAGAAAAATCAACCTAATAAACAGAGACACAAAGTTGAAGATGAACATGAAATTATGCAATGAAATAAGAATCAGAAATAAGACTATTAGATGTTGCGAGCATACACATAATGCAAGAAACATAAGTACATATTGGGATGTTCGATACAACTAAACACCTCAAATAATTAGCACCTGCATAATAAAGTTGTCATGAGACAATTATTTATGTACGACCATTTCCCTCATTTAAGATGCTCTAAATTTTCGAAAACAAAAACACTGCAAAACTCCTGTCGTAAGGTAACTTATAGCTGATTATAAAAAAAAGCCAACAACGACGTAATGATGGAAAAAAATTCAGATATTTCATTACCAAACTAACTCAGAAGACATTTTAACAAAGCCACTACTGCCACAAACGGACAAGGATCATATTCTTACTTTCGCAAGGGTGCAACATGCTGCCTAAACATGTTTTGACAAATTATTATAGCATTGCTGGCGAACCCTTGAATTGGGAAAAAACTGGACATGTTCGAAAGGAACCCAAAGATGTTAGTTGTGTGTATAGTTTGAAGTTTTCTCAGTACTGTATAGTATTTGTTCTGTCTTACCATTTCGAATACTCAATCTTCATCTGTGCTCTTAACGCAAGCCCATCTTTTTGCCTGATTTCGGGGTTCAAGCATCCATTATGGGGTTAGTTATGATGCTATGGATATCTTTTTTTCTCTCGCATGTCCATGACTTCATGAACAAGTTGCTGGCATTTTTATATCGCCAATCATTTTTCCCAGAACAGCTCTTCTATTTCAATGTCTTCCTCGTCGTCGTCTTTTCATACATATTGGTTTTGGGTCATAAATCTTAATTGGTAAGGTGGAAGCGGTTAGTACAGCTTTCACTTTTATTACAACCGAAAAGTTTTGGAAAGTGTTACCGATATTATACAATGCGCGATACAACAAGTTCACGTTTACTTACACTCCTTTCACAACCTATGCGCATTGTCCTTGAATGCAAACCACTTTCACCCTATGTTGTCGCGATTTCATAGGTACCTCTTCCGCATTACAACTACTCAACTATGCAAAATGGTGTCTGGGTGCGCTCTGCTGCACAATAGCTTGGCAACTCTCATCCCAAGGTCGGAGGGATGCCTTGTGGTCATTCGGTAGCACAGGACCATTTGGTGTGTTGGTTTTATATTAGCAAGGTGAATAAATTTGCCGTCACCGTGGTCCACTTTAAGTGCGTATGTAATAAATACGTAATGAGAATAACATCCAGTCACGGGGTGGCGAGATTCAAAGATTCGGGCGGGCCTAGAACTCATTGCAGAGGGACAGGGATGGTCCAGTTAGCGCTATATTTTATGGTTTACTTGCTGATTTAATGAGCAAAGTTTGCTTCTTCGAGATGTTCAGATTGTTGGATGTTAGTGGCGTTTGTTGTTGCGGTTAAGGCGGACAACTTTGGTTTATGCTCGGACATTCTGTTTTATTTTGTAAGCTATTACAACCACAAAATCAGTTTACTCAAGTAATCTTTTTTCCTAGGATATATTTCTGTGGTTGGCCGGCTGCAGTTATTTACGGAAAATTTTCATAATAATAAGTTGTTGAAGGTATGATATACGTGATGATAAATAATTTACGTTTTACGGCTGTTGACGCAGCGCCATGCTATCGAATTGATTGGACTCGACGATGATGTGAAAGGTTCTAGCCAAATTTTACATAAAATCAGTTCCTTTAATGTAATGGTATATTGTGTAGAGGTGTGGAGTCCTGAATCACCCACATCTGTCCATTTACTTTAAATCGAAAACTTTTAACAACTTATACGATAATACGTTATTTTGAAGATCTCATAGCCCATAGACTCTTTTAATTAGAATGAGCATTAACTTCATTAGTTAGAACATTAGAAGTTCACTCGTATTAAGTGAATTATAATATCCTATTAGGGATTTGCCAAACAATTTTTGCCGTCTTGCCAAATATATGACAGATTATTGCCTTGATTAAATGCCTTTCGTCTTTATCTTAACGTTCACGTTCGTCTCTCACTGACCGCTGGTACGGGTCAATTGGTGTACTAATCCCGCTAAGTACACAGCATCACCTCCGACCCATGAGTTTATTAGATCAGATATGAATAATGTCCTATTGAGGTGCTACCTTAGATTTGCAAGTTCATCGTGCATCTAAATTAGCACCCTTAAAAAAGTTGGGCTCCAACGGCTTTAACACAATATTCGCAACTTTTAATTAATAATGCATCGCCTTAAGCCTCTCGCAGCTTATTTGCGGATTTGATTTATTCGCGTTTCGGTGAAATAATCCCTTGAAAATGCCTATTATACCAACAATTTTATAGATTACATAAAAATGCAGTATGATGACTCATAAAATATCGACATAAGGCCTGTACATTTGAGGACAATCATTGATTGTCATTGAAAAATCACAAAACTCTTCTTTGTTATGTCAACTTAAAAGTTTCATGATGAGCCATCGCTCGTCATAAGGATTGAAATCCCTAAAAAATTAACAGTGCAAGATTCAGATGCTCAATTATTTGTCAGATGTTTCTGTATTACTTAAAACCTTTTTTCGTCTAGAAATTCCAGATCAATGCACTGAGAGACGGAGCATACGTCTCAAGCTATTGTTACTATGAAAAATCTTTTTGAATATTATCTTAGTTATTTAACAAATTCGCCTGTAACAAAAGAAAACGATTGCTTCTCGCCACATTTGACTTATATTTGGATACGGTAAGGATTTCCTTTCGTCAATTCTTCTTTTTCTTTCCTATATTTGTAACACACCACACTTCTTCGTAGGCCTAACTAATGCTTTTTTCCACAGCATAAATGTTTAATTATCCGCTCCTCGCGATGATAAATCGGTTCATAAAAATGATAAATCATGTTGAGGTGTAAAGATCTAACCGATAAATCGTGAGTTCTTGAAAAATGTCATCCTAGATTTGAATGACGAAACAATTGACACAGTGAAGGGATTTCAAAATAGCTTAGTGTTTGGCATTGTGGCTGAAACGTTTGAGTTATTCCGCATAATAAATTGCTTGGTGTATACAGTCGGTGGATAATGCTGCTAAGGCAAGATCAACGTTCTGCTCGAGAAAATTCATTCGTAATCTCATTCAAATAATTTAATTCATTAGCACTATGTAACAGAAAACATTTAACAAACATATTGTGTTCGTGCAGGACATCGAGACTTCACTTGACTTTCCTCCCACAATCCCACCAAAGTCGCCAAACTTTCCTAACACAACAGCTCATGTTTATTCGGCCGAATGCGGGCTCATGTTTACATATAATTATTCGATAATTAGTGTTTCTGACCGGTAATTAGAGTCGTTGATTATCTGAACTGAAACGACAGACTGATACATCAAAGCCAGGCACAGGACTCGATTGGGCCTACTACTTGTGCTTGGCCACATGTGGGCCTGATTCGTTCACATCACGAAACGAACTATTGATGGCTTATCGATTCGTTCATAATTAATCACCGAAAATCTGAGAACCGTATATCCTAACGCAGCTGTTGTATGAGGGTTTGAAATCGGCGCGCATAAATTACGTCCTTGGCCGTGGGTGTGAAGTTGTTGAGCGAGCCGTCGTAAATACTGATTCCACGCAAGCCACGACATATATAGTGTAAAACTCATTTAAAACTGTTCGGGATACAGACGAAAAGGTGCAGGATGCTTGTTCATGAATCAGGAAGGATCAGCATGTGATCAAACCACGTGCCATTGGATTAGTAAGCCAATTTTGATTTTATGTTGTTGCGAGAAATTCACCACATTTTCGTTGATCAATGATAAAAGTAACGTTAAAAATCAATCTAATCCCATTACATCCCTTTCGTTACAAACTCAACATTCATTATTAGAATGAAATGGTTTCGTTCAAATTTTTCGAGTTTTACTTCCAGCAGCTTTCTGTCGAAATCCGTTTAATTCTTTGTGCATTCAACGAAGTAGTAAATATGTTGATGAAATGCAGGGTCTACGTACTTATCTCAAAAAAAAATTATGACCCCTGTTAGCAGTCGATGTTTCAATGAATAGGAGTGTCAAATTTAAATCAGTACGGTGTTAATATCTGACATGAGCATATTTACCCAAAGGATATACCAAACGTCTGTTGCTCAAGTTGAGTGATTTTTGGTCAGGGAGTGATTGATGATATAAGAATTGAGCATATGAACGAGCGCGAAGAACTTTTTCAACCTTTCGCGCCGAAATTTATTATCCTCGCTGCAAATAGATACTCACGTTATATTTTACGCTTGGTTGTAAGCAGGAGGATTGAAATCGAATTGATGTTTCCAAATCATGTGTGATTAAGACGTTCTGGCTGCAAGTGGATTAGTTAATTGCAATTTGAGTTAGTATTTCGTTTTCAGTTTTATTATGTCAACTTGGTGTTTTAGCATTTCAATTCGACTTTAGAGTTGTCTATCTATTCCATAGACATTTTGCAATGAATTGCGATATTGCTGACTCAAGTGTTAGGTAAAAACAGTTTTTAGGAGGCTAAGGAGTGCAGTTCACAGTCGCGCTTGGAAAGTACATAAATACAAAAGAAATGCTCACACTTTCTACACACAGAGAATCGAAAACACTAATGGTATCGTTTTCGATTCAAACAAATTCTCTACATTTGAAGTATGGAACCTTTTATTGCTTTGAAATGAATTGTGATCATTGCAGATATTTCTTCTGAAGAAAACCCTGGACATCAGAGTCATATATACTGGGTCACATCAGATCAACTAAATATTGTTAGCAAAAATTTTGAAGAGAACCAAATCATTAAAATGAAATGGTGAGTTACAGAAAGGTGTGAAAAGTCAAAATTGTTATGTGACCTTTCGGAGTATGTCGATCGAGTGAAGCTCGAATGGTGAAGATTTGAGATTTCCAGCGCGGTCGCACCATAAACTAGTGAGGAAATCGCCCCCGTGCATGGATAGCATTTGCCATCATCCACGCAACGTTACAAAACGTCATAAATCTATGCACATACACGAAGACAAATGCAAACTAACGACGATAAGTTAACATTGGCTTTAAATTATGTTCTTAATTAATGATGCTCTTAAAAAAAGATGTACACATTTAATGGCTAATGTGTTATGCATTGCATTTTAGGCTGTTAGTTGACTGTGACGCCAGCAGCCAGCAACTAGAGTCATTCACAAAACAGCCACTCCATTGAGCACTCACTCAGCACCTTGAACCCATTTATCATCTAAATGGACAATTTATCACTTGGAGCTGTCTAATTACATACTGAAACGAAATACTTTTTGACATGAATTAGCATTTTACAATATTTTTCTTTTGGTTACGCGTTGCCCTCGTCTAGTGGGAGGACGCTTTTAGTGGCTGGGTGTTGTTTTCTTTTCAGCATTGAAGCGCGCACAAAGAGAAGAAGAGTCTTCTTCTGAAAAATAAAAATAATTTAGCGTCCTAAATGAGTTCCAAGTGGTAAAATTGAAAATTTCCGTCAAGCATGGAAATTCACTAAATGAAACTGTCGAGATGAAGATGTATCCATTTTCGAACTATGGACTCATGTATATGAAGATTTGCTACTTATTCGTTAGGACCTTGCTTGCGACTTTCTCCGATAATTATCCAAGGTCTTGCGCTATTTTCAACAGTTAATTTTTAATAAAAAAAGTGCAAAGAGTCCGTAAAACAATCAAATGTCTTGGGGTTTTGAGTGAATAAGCGGAGTTAACATTATGTTGCGATAGGTCGCGAGGTACTCTCAAGTGCAAATATTATGAAATCGGTAGAAAACTTTAGTAATTTAGTTTCGAAGTGAATGATTGCAGGTTTAAACTTATTAAGGGTTT
The DNA here is from genome assembly GCA_954870665.1 of Stratiomys singularior. NCBI lineage: Eukaryota > Metazoa > Arthropoda > Insecta > Diptera > Stratiomyidae > Stratiomys > Stratiomys singularior. The sequence continues at coordinate 271,053 of OX940881.1, read as the reverse complement.
CCTTGAATTAAGTACACGTCCTACTTTACACCCCATTAATCTACGACAGAACCCTAACACTATTAGAATCTGATCTGCTTGGCTGTGTAGTCAACATCCAATGAGAGCTTAAATTACGAACTCAACCGATGAACAATATTTCCTATTTATTGGTTTGTTTAAAGTTGTGACACTAATTAAACATTTGTCATTAATGTCGACATAGTGTGTCAGGGTGATTAGAATTTATGCACTGCCCTACACCGTTCCTGGGACCTATTGCTCTTCGCTTTCAACGACTTCTTCGCATTGAACATAAAGTCTGACCATTGCCGTTGCCAGCCTCTGGTCCATAATGGAACACTCTCCCACTTATTCGGTAATTGGTAACGATGAGGAAGCAGCCCGAGCCAAATGTAAGTTTAACATTGGAGCATTATGTCTCTCGTTGCCGCTACCATCCAGCCCGTGGCCAACCATTCCGTTCAGCTCCACGGATAAATTATAATCCATAATCCAGAAGACCCATTTACAAGTCACCATATTAGCATTAACAAGGAGAACAGATAAATTATTGAATTTATGTCTGCAAGTCATAAACACATTTGCACTAGGCTTGTCGTCGCACACGTGAGTGTCGTGCGAACTGAAGATAAATGCCTACATTTCGACATGTTTTCATACCTATGTATGCCCATTATAATATGCTTAATATGCCCATTTGCACGCTTTTATCTGTCTGACAATTAGACTTATATTGTTTCTTTATTTTTAATTATTATCAGCAATATAAAGATAATAAATACTCACAAGCATCTACCACATCTTGAATAAAAACGGTAAATATTAAGAAGTCTTTAGCAAAGTTCAATATAATTTTTTCATTTAGCCCCCATATGCTGCTAATAGCGGGTTACCGTTAGTTTATCTTTTATCTTTTTTCTTGTTTCAAAATTTCTTGCCTTGCTTGAATGACGGTAGCTTCCGTTTCTAATCACCGGCTTATATTTTATGGTTCATTTTGTAAACTTAGGAAAATTATATTATTTCATACATAATCTTTCATTTGAATATAAGCTGCACTTAGTTGTCTTTTAAACTCGTGATGTAGCGAGGTATGTGTAATTGCAATATTATTGTACGACTGGATTTCATATTCTAAACAGTGGTCCTAGTAAATCTGCCTCTGCGCTCCTACTTCTGAGATAAATTATTATATGAGAACGCTTATCGTACTGATTTCTTGAGAGCCTGAAACAGACACTAATTCTGTTTCTTTCTCAAACAGAAACAGATGCAAACTTCGACTGAAGTAGAAATGTGAAAACTCGGATAAAGTCAGCTGCCTCGTATATTGCAATATCTACGCTTGTAAATGCATTTCATAAAAATATCATGTGCATAAATGGAACGAACAATAAATTGAAAAAATATTATCATGAAAATCTTAACCATAAACACTAACCACTGAAGTGTAATAAATCAATAAATTAAGTTATTAGCATCTTAATATTAAATATATTCCAAACCGAACGCATCTAACTTTGCAAAAGCAAATGCAAATGCAAATGAAACCATGTCTGAAGGATTTTGGAGCTTTCGTTTAAATTGCAATTCATATAAGGAAAAGCGTGATGCGATGTTTCATGACCTGATAGGGATGCAAATGTAATGAATTTCTAAGTGCTAATTATGGGTAAAAGCTGAGTACTCCGATCAATTCTGCAATCAGCACTCCGGTTCAACATAATTTATGATAAGCTAAGCATGCGCATTCTCAACTGAAAGTACAGGTAAGTACAACTGAAGTACTTACAGGTATGTTCACAAACTTATTTCCTTTTCCTTCATGCTGTATGAAAATATAAACGGAATAATAAAGTCGTTCAATCAAGAAAGGTTCTAGCGAAGGGAAGCGGTTTTCCTTTATGCTATCGAATATGATTCTCAAGCAATAGACAACCGAATTGGATTGATCTAGAGCTTGAATTATTTGAAAGGCATCGTTTGCACAAGGCAAGTTTACACGTTAACACTTCTCTGGTGCTTACCCTGTTTGGCTTGATGGATTTCCACGCGAAAATATCATTTTCCAGTTAGCCTAATCACGTCGTCGTTACTGTATATTAGATGATTATTTTCGAATCATCGATTGCAGAGGAAATCTTATCTTCTCTTGTCTGCCAAGTGTAATACTTTTAGTTCAGGAGTATGAAATAACTAGCGCCAGGTGCTATCAATCATTGCTTGAGGAAATCAGGTCAAAGGGCAAAGTCAATATAACTCATTCATGTCAGAATGATAACCAAATTTTTTAGTTTCGTCAATGAAAACCGACGAATTAGCTCAATGGGTTCGACTGCAAAACGAATTTTCTTTTGGGCCGACAAGTCAGTCCTATTGATTTTAAGTGAAACTCTTTCGGAATAACTTGAGTCGTCGTGTAATACAAACCCATGATTAAAGCAAATATCAATGATAGTTAATTAGTATGACTCCACTTCTAAGAAAAAACACCGACCGTGATGTCTTGTGGAAGCATTCTTCAGCTTGGCTAGCTCAGGCGGACATGAGAGCAGTGTTTCGTTCCAAGCGGATATTACCACTAATTAAATTAATTTTGAACATTTGTTTTGAAGATTTATCGAGTAGCTGGCTCATCACGCAACCGAAACCATTGCCGCATTTATTTTTTGCCGCTGATATTACCCGTGCACCTTGGGTCAAAATATCTAATAATTCGTAATGGCCGTTTAACAGCCCTTAAGACAATCGAGTGTACCAATTTGCATAAAAATGAGTTCTTTAATAGTTTGGCGCTCCTATACATTTCGAAAATGTGAGGTATTTCAAGTGAAAGTAATTTGTCAGTGACAGAAGTATTAACGCAACTAGAAGAAAATGACAAAACGTTTCCTTCAATTTAAGAATTTATGGGCTAGAAATAGCATTGACCTTTGGCCCCTTGAATAGTGGTACGAAGTATCATAAATATTTAAGCTTTTAAATGACCAATATAAACCGGAAGTTGTACACATGCACATGTCTACGGGCAAAACATTGACTCTCATGGCTGATACGAAGACTTTACTCAGAGCCTAAAAGGCTTTGGAAAATTAGTAAGCAACAATAGATTTCCCGGAGAAAGAGACATAATTGCAGTTGTTTTACATGAATGCGATCTATAAAAGTCATTTTTTGCGTAACAAAAAAAAAACAATTTTAGAAATATGGATTAGGGCAAGGTGATCCCCTTTGCCGATGATCATACGCAGTTCACCAGGAAAAATAGTATTGGGCATGGTGTCGTGTTATGGGGGGTAATAAATGATTGCAGAGTATTTCATCGACTACTGAGCTACCAACATGCTTCCAACTACTACCTCTAAAGTAGCGTCGGGATTATACAAAACAGGAAAAAGGTCTACTTTTGTTTTTCTAGTGACTTCTCAATCGTCACAGCACTCGAAACGGTTTAGCTTATGAATGAGGATCTTCATAAAAGTCTTTGTAATATCCGAGGCTGCATTCCGTTGAGAAATGCAAGCACCTCTCGATTCTGCGGTGATTGTCCTTTTAAAATATCATTCATCACAACATCAATGCAGGCGACGCTCCGAATTAGTCTTCTCAATAAGATGTCTTACAGTCTTATACCCTGAGCCTTTTTGCTTAATTCCTTTCAGTGGCATTTTGCCCTTTTCCTAATTGGAGGCTGTCGATGAAACAAATCCAAAAATGCACAGTCGCATACCAGACAAAAAATAACAAGCAAATAGATAAACATCTTTCTAGCGTTTTGAGCCACTTATGTGCTGCGTTTTGTTCCTCTACCCATGCCACAGTAGAATGCCTCACCTATATTCATACGTGGTATGAACGTGGTCATAAATTCTCGAAAAGGTTGTCTTCAACTTGTTTACACAACGATTTCGATAAATTACTCTGATAATCATAAAGAATTGCTTCTGAAAAGTGAATTGTTGCCGGGACTATGTTTTTATTCCAACTTGAAACTCGCTTGTAAAAAAGAAGTTTTGCTTTAATTAATATTTTAAACACAGAAAAATTAGACACAGGAGGCCGCGGCTGCAAGCAATAAATCTTCCTGGATTTTAGTAACTTGAAATGTTATTGGGACTTTCGTGAGAAGCAGGCAAAGGCCTTTAAAATTTTTGTATTGCCTTTTTCTAATGGGACTTGAATTTCGTACAAGTAGAATTTAGCATTGGCAAATCTCTTTCGAAGTAGTAAATTCCAAATACTTGAGAGAATTTGTTGTAACTTAAATTTATCGTGTTAGCCGAAAAGAAATGGAACTTGGTTAAAAAAAAGGTGAGCTTGGTTAAAACAAAAAGTGAAAAAAAAACTGGATGCAATCAATCAGAAATACCCAACAGTGATTTAATATCTCGATTCTATCTTTGACCAATTAATATCATTAGAAGGAAGCTTCATGTGGTGTTGACTTTCATTAGTAAAAGATAAATTATGTCAATTCCTGCGTGCAAATATTTGCAAGTTTATTTTTCCCAATTTCGTCTTTACTTATTCACTTGGCAGTTACCACCCTTTCTACACGCTGCGCAACGAGGAAAAAGTTAATTTATATTGATTAGGGGTCATCTATTTCCAATCTGTCCGATAGTGTACGTTGTTGAGGACAAACTCCAGGACTCATGCAGGATACGTTTACGTTGGTAAATAAAGCATGTACACCAACGTGCTACCTATTGCTTCTTTCCTTATCCGTATAAGATCTAAGGGTAATATGTTGAAGCAACATATGCGAGTGCTTAGTTAACCCCATCTTGGTAATAGTACCGCTGAAATCTGCACTACAAGAAGGTACAATTGATTTGGTGTGTTGCCAAATTGAATGAATTGCACATTTCCCAATATCCCAATATCTTATGTTTTCGTCCTGCACCGACGCCTGCAGTTGCCAGCAAACGCTCAGTTTGCATTCGCTTGTGTGTTTTTATTGGGCTAAAATTTATTTTTTACGTATGAGTGGTTTGTTTTGAATCCGATTTTCAAGTTTTGAAAAGTCTTTTCAATAATTTTCCCAAATAAATACCCAAATTTAATAATGAACAACTGCCAGAAAAGAAAAATAAAAGCAAATAAAGGAAACCACCCACAGTTACCAACAGTAAAGTGAAACCAAAAGTAAAAACCGATATAAGCCATAACAACTCGTGTAATCCTTGGGAATTTTGTAAAAGCTATAAGCCGTAGTATTTTCGGTGGGTCCGAAACTTAGCTATTCTGGTAGATTTTTAAATGTGTTGTCGATTAGTAAATTTTTGATAATTTTCGTTATTTCTAAATTAGTTTACGTTACGGGCAGCTGCGTATCTTAAATTTTTAACTCGTTTTGAATCCATTTTCGGGCTGAAATTTCGATTTCCATCGAAATTGACTCTGTTGTACAATATTGAAATTTGGAACAACTTATATTTACTGTATATATGAAATAAAAATGCTAATGCTTGCTATAGGACACACATATATACATATATTTATATATGTCAGACGATTTCAGAATAGAAAAAAAGTTATTTTAAATTATTTTAGCCAACCGTAGCAATGACAACACTAGCCCAGCATTTTTCATCATTGTACAACACATTGCCAGCAAAAAGAAAGGATTTTCATTCAACCCTTGCGTCTTCTGCAGCTTATCTGCCACCGTTCTCCGTATAAATGGCTGTTCATCAATTATTTTGACCCAGCGATCGGCTCAGCTTTACCAAGCATCTGCAACTTCTCAAGAAATAACTTTCCAGACGAAATCGAACGTGCGGAACAACTATTTTCATGTACTTCATGTCTGTATTTATGCTCAGGAGATCTGGTGAATGCCATCTCATCCATATATATATTAATTCACCTGCCGTTGCCAGGTACATTGCAAGTTAAATGAACATTTTTCGAAAGCTACTGAGTCACAAGTCAAGACAGAGCAAGATTCGTAGCGTACAATCCTTGCTGAATCCAGCCATGTTGCACCCACGACGAAAAAGCTCGGCACAATAGTCAAGGCATTCTAGGCTGTCCTTCATACTTTCGTTTCATGGCCAACAGCCAGTTGGTCACCGGCTTATTGTGTATTTTGGTCCTCAGCCTGTGCAACTACACAAACGGCTGCAAGCATCAGGATTAAATAGTTCTTGGATTTATTATCAACCGCCCTTATCGGTTTCGAAATAGTCATCAGCTTACTATATAAATTGCCTTCAATCGATACCTAGGATAAATTAACCTTGGTGTTGAGTGACAGAGTAATATATTGCAAATATTTGTTCAGCTACACTCCCAGGACGACGACTGGTCGTGCTACAGGACGGTATATAGATTTTGTTCGTTGTTCGAATGGAATTGCTCTTTAAGTGAAAGTTATTGATTTAAGGTTGGACAGCGATGAGAATTTGCGATAACCTTTAATCCTGGTCAGAAGTTCATACTCTTCTTACTACCTAGACTTGTTAGGAAAAGAGTGAATTCATGGTTCAGCTCCGTTGACGATTATATGGAGATGATAGAGAAATTCAGATTCAAGTGGAAAGTATGCCTCGAGCATGGCATGAAGAAAGCTACTGATAAATTTGAGAGTTTCCCTTTGATTGCTTCAACAAGTAATTCCTTGATCAAACACACAACCATTCATTTTATTTTTAAACTACCGATCCCTTATTCCTTCTTTTTTCGTCGTATGAAAGGCTTCTTTCCAGACTCGCTAATGGATCAAATATCTGTGATATAACTAGCCCAATCAGCTGAAATCACGCAGTCGACTAAAGTTAATAGGACTTTTATTTTTAAATGATCGAATTAATCACGTTGTGCACCTTCGAGCATTGTCGCATTGTTCACGATCTTCCATTGAACATTTAGCAACGCAAATTTACCTTAATTTCATTGTAACAATTTGATTCGGTTTACTTACTTACTTAACAACCGTAGTTCTTGGCCATTTTCTCGAAAAGTTGTTCGGTGCCATTTTTGTGTTGTTTTTGGTACACAGGAAACCATCAAATCACCTATCGGGAAAAAACCACAGATCGTAAGACTTGCTCGAGACTTGAACCATTGCTATGAGTAAATTGGCATAATTGAAAGTTGGTTTGGGTCTGTGCTGACTCACACGCCACTTACATATCGTTTCTCCGAAGTAAAGCTTCTACAATTTTGGCGTTAGTATTTTCAGTACTTCCATATAAAAACATGATCATCAACTACAGACCGAGACAACTGTATAATGCAACCAGCCAAGAAGGAATTGGCAATGTCATAAATTCCCCTTTATATTTCGAGCATAATGTATTTGCAATATAATGAAAGAATTCCACGCAGAAAGATTCTTTCCAACTATTATGTACCGTTGATGAAAATAGTAATAATCCGAAGAAAACAACCAAACCTTACATGTATAGCTTCGCTTAAAAAATCAATACTTTCGTTATTGCCGCCCCAGATTACCCACGAAGAGATTTTCAACTGGCACATCTCGCCGATCCGCTTAAATGTACTATGAAATTAAGATCCAATTAACCTTCTCAGTATTATTTCATCAAATAACGTTCCGGGCGTATCCTCCGCAAAAATACGCCTTTCGCAGCTTAGTACAGCCCAAACAGTGTCCGGTGAGTAGTTCTTCTTATCAGGAATTTTCACATTGTTGGTTGCACCAAATGAATTTTCAGGTCATTAATTCTTATGAGAAATTCGGCCTACTTTTTGCCCTTTTTGCGTCGTTGCCTCTATTTATTGCCTCTAGAAACAAACACCAAATTTACTTGAGTTTGGCGGATGCTGCTGTATGGCAAACGCAAAAGTCACAGTCAACCGGATACAAATAAAGAAAATTACCTTCATATCAAACACATATATGGCTGTTTTATTGAAAATGATGACAAATTATATTTTTGTTTTTAACCATTATTCAAGTACCCTTCAAAGAATTTTCTTTTTTTGTTCAAACTCAGAATAACTGTATTAAACCATGTCTTAATTATCAGGAGGTTTTCTTTTCTTTGAGGAACTGTCGTGTAAATTTTAAACTTTCGCGTCACTACTCAGCATGTTGTGTTGTTATTCATTTGACTTTCTTTGCAATCATAAGTTCTTTTTACATCGTGTCTAAATCAAGTTAGTTTTATTTCTAGTCTGAGTCTTTACGCATGAACTATCGAATAACTATTTCTCAAACAAAAAAAAACTATCAACCAAAATGATCCTTCTTTTGCAACTTGAGTAAAGTTAAAGGCCTTCCACGAGATTCTAAACTTCACTTCTGCAAGTTTAATGAGACAGAAATCACTTACAATGCCTTCAAAGTGCAAGTGACATCGTTCGTTAAAATTGGAGAAAGTTTAATGGTGTGGAAAATTAGTTGCGCTGCACTTTCACATTTCCATAAATCCATACTTACTCTAAATGTGATTCGTCACGTGCCCAAGATTAACCATAACTACAAGGTCTTCATCAAGTGATGGGAAGGAAATATTTGAGGCCTTTTGTAAGGAATATTTCAGTTAAATCTACTACTATTGTATTAAAAGCTGAATTTACCTCTTCGGATGCAATAATGGAATCAAATTAGAAGGCAGTGGTCGCCTGTTGATGCTCAGAGAATGACTTAATCTCTATAAATCTGTGGCGGATTATGAATGACCGAACTAATGAATAAATGTGCAATCACTGAATGCGTAGGATTGAAAGGATAATGAAAGCTACTTGAAGCAGGCTCAACACAAGCGTATTTTTATTTGTAATCATTTCGCAAGATGCACCTGTTTGGCGAACATCGCCTTCCCGACACCATATCTAAAATTACAACACATGATAAGAAGACAATACATGATAAGTGCTCGACCACATTAAAATTCATGCTTATTAAAAGTCCCGAAGTATTGTGTCGCACTATTATCACATTTCACAAGAGTCAAGTCAATATCCTACGTGCAAAATTCCATCCTCGTTGTGATTACATTCCCATTATAATTTTGTCGTTCGCATAAAATGATTTAATCGTAAATCTGAATAGTCTGTGGGCCAGTGATGTTGGAAAACTTGGCACATTTGATCCTGGTCCCTGTCCTAACCCGAATAAACGATAGCGTTATTGTTGTTGTTGTTTTATTATCTGGTGAAGGAATTTCAAATCATATGTGACCGTCACACAAAAATGCGTCATGTCCTGTTTTGTGCGAAGTATGGGGTGAAATGATTCCATGGTTGAAAGTTGAATGGCAGTTTCTGGAATGTTTGAGAGGACATTGAGGGATATTTGGAAGTTACCAGACAAGATATTATTCGCAAAGCTGACGGGCAGCATTGCAGCCAGGTCATTTTCGTATGCAAGGCTTATGCTATGAATAAATTTCAAGTTGCTGAAGGATTTTTTGAATGATCCTTTGTCTTTTGCGTCTTATCCCTTTCCGCCGGCTTTTCCAGTTTTTAATATTTTTTATTATTTATAGCTTGTTGTTGATTGAAGGATGCTCTTCACAGAATTTTTATGTCATCTTAAAATATTGGGTTGTAAAATAAAAAATGATGATATTACAACAAGGCGATGTGCGCTGTTGATGGTGAAACGTTGGTATTGCGAATGTGATCGGGCGATTGACGTTCTTGACATTGTGGAGTGATAAGATGTGTACATCTCCACAGAAGAAGATCCGAGTGGGATTTCAGATAAAAATGTAAATTCCTGCTCCATTGTCGGGCAAATTCGATTCATCCTTTCTCACGGTTCGTAGAAGTTAAAGGATGCGCCTGGCTTGTCTTAGTTCGCCTGCTTTATGGGTATTTGAGAATCATAGCAGCTTTCATATTGGAAATTTTTATCACTACTTCCCGATACTCATAAATGTACCGCAATAAAGACGATATGTAATTAAATTTTATCATCGAATATGCATACAATCGACCACATTTCCAAGAGAATATAATCAAGAGTTGTTCTCACGTGTTTAAAGTCATTCAAAAGTACCACTCACTTTATTCTGTTAAGTTTGGTCCAGAAAACGAATGAGATTGCATGCCTTATGTAGAAAAAAATCGGATTATTCAAAATAAACACGTAAATGAATGAAAACCCGGATAGCTATAAAATTTAGATTATCAAATTATTTGTCAGTTGAAATTACCAGTTATTTCGCATCGACATTTGCAAGATGCAACACAAAGAACACGCATTTTCTGTACTTTTAGACGTTATACATAGTATATGATTGGATTAATTACCAATCACTCAATGATTTTAAAGTCAATTAATCATAATTGCTGACGATCGACCTAATGAGACAAATTTCTAGTGCAAACTTATTGTTTCGGTACCAATGGTTAATCCACTTATTCCTTTAATAGAAGATCCAAGCAAAAGCCGAAATTTTTAATCAGTGTAGAGGAAACAAATGTTCCTTACTATAAATCCTTTGTCACTCGGAATTGATTATAGTTACTGTGACCCATGTCGTGAAAGAATGTGGAATACGCTATTTTCAATGTGTGCCCGCAATAACAAACAATCACACGGGGCGATGAAGAAGGTTAGAGGAATCTCGAAGTTAGGCTCATGGGAAAGTTTCCAGAACTTTAAGGTGACCGACAACCAATACCCAAACAAATTATAACGGTTATAAGTAATTATAGCAGGTCAGAACAAAGGGAAGTCATTAAGATCTGAAATTATCAGAAAAGATATTCAGGTGCAATTGATAATTAGAATTAATTTCAATTTAAACGCCCGTAAACCTTCAAGACAAAAATACTGAAGAAAGAAATATTTAGTCGCCAAAATGCGCTTATGCATAAATAAAAGAAATTTTATCTTTTACACCAATTCAAAAGCAACTCCAAACAACGGTGGTCTAACCTAAATGATTGATTTTAAACGTGTCATCTAATTGGGCTTCAACTTTTTCGTTTCGTCTCCAATCGTTTCCAAATAATTTATGTCAGTCACCACAATTTTCACTTTGTGTATAACCTTTGATAATTTTCTATCGACAACCATTATTGAAGGACTTCTCGCCTATGTGCCAACAATACCAAAGAATGTACCATTTCTCCTTCGTGCGAAAGCCTACAAGAATCCTGCTAACCTACATACATTTATACCGTCAGGCGGACAATGAACCAAAATGATGCATCCCCACAAACAAGTGTTTGCGACTCTTGAAATGTATTCAAATACGTTATTGAAGAAATCTATCAAATCATGTTTCCCGAAAAACTTGGGAAAGCACAAGCAATCCCCTAGCGAATGTGAATATGTGTAAATTCTCATAGCAAAGGTTGAAAACACGATTTTCCAATTTGCATGAAAACGTGCCATTCAAAAGTTTTCCCACAAGGAGCATGAGGTGCGGCAGGTGCACGCCGAAGGACCTGCGTTTGCTATTGTGATGAGTTGATGTGCCAAGTTCAAGTCAATATTTAAACTCAATAATTCATGGCGTGTCGTCAGAAGGATTCTGTAAACGTAAAAGAGCGGCGAGAGCTGCGCACTGCGCGCATGTTCTGTGAGACCTGCGGTAGCAGCGACGTCGAAACACGCATCTGGTCGGAATTGGAAGTAATTCAAACGTAGGGGTAAGTGCGCCGAGGTGGACTCCTGTGCTCGTCAGAATCCAAACAGGTTGCAGTTGGTGAACGTTCTCCGGAAAGTCAAACTTGTTTGTGCGGAAAATGATGCATCCTAAAAATGACGACGTTTAGCCCGATGACATTGTCTTCGGAGGAACAAATGAGACGGTAATCGATTCGTTCTTAACTCAGTGCATTAGATCAAATATGGGTCATAAGCCGCAGGCATCGTCGATAATTTTGTTGAATGCTGACAGAAAGGTTATTAATAGTATGAGAATTAACGAGGGAATATCGATGACATTTTGTTCAAATAAGGTGGAAATTGATTGGTCGTTTTACGTCGTCTGAATTAACCAATCTTCTTGCTCGTACTTCCATTGCAAGCACTCCCTCCTAATTGCCGTTTCAATGTACACGTTCACTTTAACACGTTGTTCAAGTGTCCTTTCCAACTTACTTCTAATTGTATCTTTTTGTCTAAACGTGTATACGTATCGAAATATAATGGCTAGGCTTTATTGTTCCAATAGCTTGAAGATTAATCGGTAATTTTGCTGGTAGTAGTAAAAGGACTCTTTTACGGCTTGTTAAGCCGTGCAATCAACAATCAAGTGATTATGAAAGTTGCAACACGGTTCCTAATATTTGAAGCATCGGATTAGGTAAACTTTGCAAGGTTAAAAGTACAATTCTTATTAAAGCCATCGAATAATTTTGCGCATGCATATTATTGTCTTCTTTTAAACTTCTAAATTTTTCATATGATAGAACGGCAAATTTTCAATTTATCAGCATTCTAATTCGATGCCATAGGATGTCAATCTAACTTTTCGTCATTTCAATTTATGTTCTAAGCCTGAGAGCGACTTGAGATAGGAATACAGCTCGACTATTTATAAATAAATAAATAAATCTGCAAATTATATGAGGCATTCCATCAAAGCCATTCTTTTAAATGATAGTTTATAAATTTGTTCGCAAACAATAATCCTTGCTATACTGTCATCTTCTCATACTCACCTGACTTATATGCAAGATCCAAAGCAGCTTAACTTTTATCTAGATAGAGCTTATCTAGTCTCATACAAATTTAATTTAATAATTTAGCAGTTCTGTTGCGATGGAACGCCAATCGCATGTTCTGGAATTTTTACAGGTATCAAAAGTCGTAGACCATTATTAAATGAAATGCACAAAGGTCGTATAGAAGGCAATGTAAATATTGTAACAATCTGGATTTGACAAAATTTTCGCATTTCCCGCGTATTCGCCATGCCGCCCAGTAAAGCGAGCGCAGTATGTTATGCGTGCGGGAATGTGCCAGGCAATAAAAAGCACAGATAAAAAATTCATTGTAAGTACTTTCTTCTTAGACAATAAAAAATTATGCCAAGAAAAAGAAAAGATAAAGACTGTTGGAGATTTCTTCCGTTACCATTGCCATGCCGCGAAAACACTGTGTGTGTTTGATTTTATCGTCGAAAGCTTCTTAAAGTCCATTACTCAGGCCTCAGCACGTTTTTATTATTTCTTTGGTTTAATGCGTCTAGCACGCTGTGTGAGACAAAGCTGCTCTGCGACACTTCGTCCCATCCCTTCCCTTCCCACCCCATCCCTCTTCCGTGCTCCTCACGCCAGCCGATGCTTTTCACTCCTTAGTTCTTCGCGCTGATCCACTCCTGCCGCTGGGTAATACTATAGTATCCTTCCCATAGGTCTTCCTCCAAGTACTAATTCTATACGAGTTTTTCCCATTTTCATCTTTTTCTTTTGCTTGTCGTTTTATTTTTTGCAAAAATATTTTCACTTTATTTCTGCAAATTAAGCTGTTTCCTTCTTTAGCACTCCTTATGATGATAGGTCGACGGCTTACACAATTTCCTCTCTGTGTACAGCCGTACAGCCGACAAGCTTTGCGAGGAAATCGTGAAAATGGAAAAATCATTTAAATTCCACCGACACGATGACGGTAAAAGTGCTATGCGAGCAGAAATAATATTTTCATCAGAATGGGCGATTTTAATGTAATAAAGTTCTTTGAATGCGTTGCTTTAAGCGCACATTCGAAGATGTTGGTTGCTTCGGGCCGCTATTAAAATACCAAAACGGTTCGGATATTCTTCGCTTGCGACCACTCAGCCAACCATTCAACATTATTTCTTGCTCCTCACACTTTCCCAAATCGCAAATATATCAAGTAATTAAATTTAATTGCGTTTTTCTAGTGAAATGTGCGAATTAAACGTTGAGAAGATTTAGTAATGGGACGAGATGACTTTCAACATCCTCCTGTGATTTCGAAAGGAGTCACATTAGCGAGTTGCGAGGGAAATAGCAAAAACGATGAGAACAACTAAGTTACGAATGTATTTCAATCAGCGTTTTAAATCCGCCAACCAGCGACACAGCATTTTAAATGTTTTTTTTAATGGACTGTCCTACTGGAGCATTAAGAATGAAGACGCGCGCATCTACTTTCTTTCTTTCATCTACATGGAATTTTATAAGTATCCCCTCCGTAACTTATTTTCTATTTATTTAGGTCCTTTCGAACATTGGGAAATGCTTTTGCACGTTTTGCGCATGCTTGATGAGACTTGTTAGAATGTGATAAATATTAAGCCCTTTTAAAAACCAAAGTATTGTTACTTCTAACAATATCGCAGGCAAATTGAATTAAAAAAATGCTCGTGTCTCATTCCCTTTTTTGGTTATGCTTTGAAAAGGACTTTTTAGTGTCTTTAACATATTTCTCTTATCTTAATAAGCTTCAAACCGATAAAAGCGTTCCTTGGGAATTGACTGAGGTAGAAGTACACTTACCCGTTATCTAGGTTGATTCATGACTCAATTTGCAGAATCTAACTATCCGCTCTTCTACCATGCTCTACTACCACTAATCTTACTGCTACTACTACTAATTCTACTCCTACTGCTACCATTACTTCTACTAATTTTACTTCTGCTATTACTGCTATTACGGCTACTGTTACGGCTTCGAATAATGCTACCAACAATTATCACCCCCCCCCCCCCCGTACCGATCGAGCATGATAGTTTTTGACATTTTATGATTGGAAATTATCTGATACAATGATTCTTTTTCAATTGGTTTTCATGGAATTTTCTCCGCGTTTTTGAGAACTTTTATTTTATTTGTATATTTGATGCATGAACACATGACCAGATAATTCATATGTTAAGTGCATATTCGAAATTACCAATATTAATCTTAACGTTAGTTTTCTAGAGTAAGAAAGAACACAATATACTCAACTAATATATCCTTCTTTGTTACATGACAAATTCTCTTATACGCGCTCGAAATATTTGAAACCATAGTATACGGGTAAAAGCTGCTTCGACAAAGCGAAGACTTCATAGTATGGCAACGAAATGACGGAAAGAATTCTAAGAAATCAAATTATCTTCTGTCATCCGAACTCCCATTATCGCGCCTTATTCTTTCGTGGGCTTCCTTTTTTACAGGAACCAACCCATTCCTTTTCTTAGTTCGTTGGCCGCCTATCAGTTAACAAATTTGTTCCGTTTCGAGCCTGCATTTGCGACCATCTCCATAACTCCCATTCACCATACCAGCTTGAATCGCAAGGAAAAGTTTTTATAGTGAAGAACTGCTAGGTCTGTTTCCCGTGGAAGTCCTCTTAAGGTACCAATATCGCTTGTTGAATGAGATGAAGGACATCTTCTTGAATATAAATGTGACACTTTGTTCGCAAATAAGGAGGTTGGACACGTCCAAATCTTCCGACGAGAGGCTCGAATGGAAGAAGAAAAGAATAAAGCAACAAGAGCTGTCGTCTATAAAAACGAAGCCACCATTCGACAGCATTCAAACAGCAGTCACGTTGGTAGAGGAATTATGCAAATTTTTGTATTGTTCCTGTTTTGATGTCTCACCGCCATGAATTTTATTCATCTCTCGCGAAACGTTCACCACTTCCATAGATTCCGTGAGTGCTTCCTATACCTGTCCGCGGTTTCCCCGAACCAGCAACCATCACTGTTTAGGCTAGAGAAAGCCGTTGAGAACGCTGAATACCTTAATTAATCCCTTGTCGTTGGACTAGTACAGATTTGTATACACAATGAACGTCAAAGTATCTTCGTGAAAGTCCGAGACGAAAGGGCGAGAGAAGAAGGGTCAGTAATTAATTGATTCAAGAAAATTTGAATTTGAAGGAGTCGTCGTCAAGTTATTAGAAGATAATCGAGCAAGAAGGACAAAAGTTTGTTTGTCAACGAGCGAATGATTCTGATAAGATTTCATGAATATTAACGCGAAATTGATGTCTCTTGTTTGAGTTTCGCAAATATTCTGTGTCACTAAAGTTTGCCCGCGGGTAGAGTTGGCACTTGAAATTTAAGAGTTTTCACAAGGGTGGATACAAGGATTTCTTATTATAAAATATTTGAGGGATTTGTTGACATTGCAGGCAAGTCGGCTGTACATTAAAAAGGGCTTTTGAACTCCGTTTCTTATTAAATTGATTTACCTTGTTGACATAAAGCAAGGAACGTGTTAAGACATAAAACTGAAAATTTCGGCTCTGCAAATCGGTATAAGAAATGATTCAGTGTTGATGGATCCAGACTAGAAGTAGAGCCTGATTTTCCGAAAATGCCAAAAATATTCATCCTCGTGCCACCACGATCCTTCCATATCACGTTGGTTTATCCTAGTTACCGCCAGTAAACAATTTCTCATTAAAGTCACAACGAATAATTACAGCACTGTCATTGCCTGGAATTATCTTTCTCCTTACTAGGATTTAGTTGGACTTTTCTCGAGTCAAAGGACTCCGGGATAATTAAAAGATTACGCAATATATTCAGTTACTTTGTTAGTTACCAGTCAAGCGAGATTGCCCAAACCTTATAGGGCTTAGAATTAATCTCTTCCGGAAATTCATATCGATTTGACGAAAATACTAAGCGCTGAGGCAAGCAACTGAACACAAGACGAATTCCTTGAATCGTTGCAAATCTCTTTGCTTCATACGAAAGAATCAGTTTCCCTTTCGCTTGTTCCGGCCGAGTTAGGTTATTTCGTAGTACTAACATGCCGCGCCATATAAGTAAGCTAGTATGCCTGTATACAAGGAGAAATACAACCCAAGTGATGGCTGCTCGTTTTAGTATTAGAATGTGGAATATTGTTGTGTATTGTTGGCGTGTTGTGCCACCCATGAGAAAACATCCACACATTGCAAGAATCATTCGTAATTCGCAGAAACAAAATAAAAATACAAACACGAGTGAGACTAAAACGGAAACTTAATTTCGTTTTGATTGTCAACTTTGTTCCAGGACCCGAGTATAAAAATCCTATTATTCGTTCCCGGTCGTAATCTTTTTATCCCGGAATGACAGCAAAAAGCCATTCCTTATATGGCAGAGGTTGGCTTGCAATGAAGGCGATAGAATGGCAAAAACCGAAAATACTTTTTCGTTTCTGATCTTTACCAGCTATTGGAAATTTACTGTCTGAATTTAGCTTTCTTAGATATTGCAGTAGGGTAGTCTGGGGCTCATTCTTTAAGACTCATACAATTCTAAAAATATTTAACGGCTCAAAAGACTGTGTCCAATGCTTGGGACAATATTTCATGACGCTCATATTGCAGCATGCATAGGACCTTGTAACTGGCTTGTATCACTTTGACGACCATTTAGAAAGTTACAACACTTGAAGTTCCACTTTGATGAAATGATGTCTAATTTTCGTCTGATGCACAGTCTTCGTATCCAAAATTATTTTTAAAATTTCAATTACTTGATTTTCTCTCAAACCCTGTGGTTCCGTACGATTATATTTGGTATTTTTGTAATTGATCCAGATCAGATCAGACAGATTGAATGTCATTCTAAAGTGTAAAGTAAAGTGAATTATATTAAGCAATTTCAAATATCAAAATGTGAAATGTAAATGTAATGTTATACATAGATTTAATTGTTTCTTTGGTCTAAAGTTATTTTTATGTCTATGCCTAGTTCAAATGGTTTAATAAACACATTCCATCCCCAATGCCTGCCAAATGATTTAATTCAACTTTTTCACTTTATACCCTTTATTTAAGATCCATCACCGACCGACCGAACGTCGCTTCCACTTACCCCTATAATCTCGAACGCTATGCACATCAACCATGACTACAGTTACCTACATCCTAAATTTAAAACCCATCCCCAATCTCCTCTAAACTTAAAATAAATTCCTTTCCAGTCTTATTGTACTTGAACTGTACCACCATTGTTCCCTTATTAACTTTTCCGACAAACGAGACATTTTCTTTCGTCGTCTTTAAGTTGGAAAGTGTCTTCTTGCGTTTAGTCCCCATTGTCATTGGTGTGAAATGTTGGCCGGAGTTTTTCGTTTTAGAAGCCATAAATTGAAAACTTGATGTCGCGTCGCAAAGGACTTTCACTGAATGTTTTTCTCGGTATGTTTTCTGCAAAATGAACTTTTGACTCTTAAGGACATTTCATTCTCTTGCGAATGCTTAAAAATTATGAATTTTTCAACATGCAATTAAGTAATGTGAAAAGAGAGGAAATGCTTTCATTCATCATCCAAGCATCAGTGGTTAGATAAAATAAATGGAACAAGAAACTTGATGTATTCTTCATTCTTCAAAAGCAACACGCTAAATAGGAAAAATTCAAATTTTGCATCTAAGCATGCATTATTGCACATTGGTGAGTTGTGTGAATATTTAAATCACCGTTATTGCTAAGACTAATTTTATCTGCCTTTGGTGTTTTTTTTTTTGTATAGTTTGTTCTATGAGATACCCTCAAAATGAGTGCAATCAAGTACACAGCATATTCGTTACATTCAAGTAAATCCAACTGATTTAACTCAAACTTTTTCACTATACCATCTCGAACGATGCATGTTAAACACAAGTTCTGGTAGTCTTTATGTTTACATGCATGTGTACATAATCCAACAATTACTAATTTTATGTGGTGAACAGACAGTGTGACTTTTTCGGCTCTGTTTTGCTTTCTCCATTCTCAATCCACATATTTAAATGCAGGATGCGAAGTATCCCCAATGTGAAGAAAAACTTTTAAAACCTAATAAGAATAAATTTTCCACGTCTGGACACTTCCGTCGAGCGCGAACTGTTCAACGGAAGAGAGCGGAAGAACAAGGATTGTTCTGTAATTACGACAATCATTAATTTGTTATGTGACACAATTTTAATTGTATCATGCATTTTTATAGCCATTATACTTGCACCATGTTTAAGCTGTGTGTTGGCGGATCTTTTCAGAAAAAAAAAAACAAAGAATTAATCCTTGGACTCCATATTGCTGAGAAGTCTTTCAAATTATAAACGGGTAGATATTCCATATAAATTCGTGAAACGATTGCTAAAATGGCATAAACAACCTTGTCCATGTTTCAAATACAGGATCTTGTTCTCGATTGAACATGCTTGAGATAATTTCAAATACACTTGCATGAGCCATTGCGAATGTCTGCGAAATAAGATCCACCAGCTACGAATAACAACAGACCAATAAACTAGACAACTTCTATCTCTAGTTGTTGAACTAAACCGATTACAGAGAGAGGAAGTTTCCAGTCGACTTAAATATCTACTAAATTTGCTGAGTTGATATGCCAATGCGTATGAGAGGGTGTCATTGTTTACATTCACAATACAATATCCTGACAACCAGCCAACGTTTTCCTCCTCTCAACGTACGGAATTCCAAGTTCTACCAATTGACTTTGTATATGTTTCAGCATTTAAGCAATTGCCTCGCCAGTCGGCAGAGTGTATTTCTTATATGGTAAAACCAATCCGAATAGTTAATACGTTTCGATAGCAGTTAGATTGCAATGTTTGTGTTTAATTGCATTCCTCAAATACTGAGAGATTTATTTGAAATTGAATCGCATCGAAATTGCATGTATGCGCTCTACGTACCTGTAGCCAAAAGTGCTCAGCACTTGAACCTGTAAATAACATTCCAGCTTCGCAAAGGCACTGCCTTTACAGCACAGAATATTCGAATAAATCCAATCACATATGAAGTGCATATTTAATGATGTTAGCTGTTGTTGGGCATTTACAGGAAAGATCAGAAAATACCTCTCGAGTAAATTTCAGTAGGTAGCTTCGAAGTTTACTTTTGGCTTGTTCAAAATAGAACCCTCCGGCTATTTTTCTATTATTTTATTTCTTGAACCGACTAACTTATATCAGTTCTATCAAAAAGTCCTCTTTTCGGTCTTTCAGGTATAGTGGATGATACCCGTTTTTTTTTATTAATATCGCATTATATTAATTGTACGTCGACACCATATTGTTATACCATGCAAAGTTCACAGAACCATGTCAACGCAACTTAAATTTTTTTCCTTCGATTTTTTGAAAAATATCCTTTCCTTGATTACAGTTTGAAACGCTTCAGGACTTTTTGTTGAAATGAATGCATAAAACCATCATCCTCACGAAGTCACTCTCCTGTTCGGAATTTTGTATTGAACGTCACACATATTTTATAAATGTATTTAATTAATTTAATATAAAACATAAAATATTGTGTTAGATGGATCATCAGCTGAAATTTATTTGACACATAAATGTTTGAGAACTAGTGAAATTCTTCTCTGTTTGTAATTTAAATCGAAGGATTCCTATCCTTGTAGCGACCCCAACTATGCATCTTTTCATTTCCTTCCTCAATTTCATTTCGCCCAGATCGAACGATGAAACTGAAAACATTGACACAGCAGCACATTTTCACTGAAACAAATTCATCCCAACATTCACTAACCAGCAACAGTTTCAAAATTGATAGCATTCACTGCCACAAATGAAAGTCTATAAATTGAAGGATGCATCGTTGATTTGTTGTTACTCCTATCACTGCAAGCAACGCTTCTGCGAAGCTATGAATGTTGACCTTACATTTTGTAAACCCTGTGGTAGTACTCTATTTCCCGATTTCCCGAAAATACCACCGCCCGGGTTTTATGGAAGCATTCATTCTACACAAAATCAATTCAAAACTTTAAATTACCTGTCAACTAAGTTCTGCTTTGAGGTGGGAACGATTTACAAGCAACTCACAGTTGTAAACGTGACGGCAGGTGAATAAAGAGAGTTTTCATGGTTGACTGTTTGACCAGCGACACTTAATTGGTTCCAATTTGAAATATATCAAAGGCATGCAAGATCCTAACAATGTGGAGAAGGATACAGAATCGTTTCCTACTTGCATTTCAAATTCATTGGCGCGCAACGGATGTACTACTCAATAAGCTCAGAAAGGAGAAGTTTCCTGGAAAAGATACTATATGTTAGCATCATTGACAGCTCGTGCGGAAATAAGCTGGCCAAACTAGTAACTGGAGAATATTATTCCTCTTGCACCGAATGACGCGGCAATTTGCGCAATAAGGAAAAATTACGTCATGGTATTACGTTCCTTGACGTTACAACTTTTTTGGATTTGTTAGAATTTTCGAATCACCTAACTACACATTCAAATTATCTCACAGTCCTGAGGTCTAGTATTTTTATCTCACAAGTGAATCTTACCACTTTATTTTTGAGTTATAAAGAAATCTTGCCAGCCTTTTAGAATACGAAAAACACAAGTCCTTTCTTTTGGATGACTTCAACTCGTCCTAGACACGCTTATTCGTAGCAGTATTCATTTCACGGAAATTTAGGTTTGGGACTCAAAAGTCAAGATCATACTGTCGTCGCAATAAATTTCTCTGAACATGTCTGTTGGAGCTAGACATTTCAAATTACTGCTGCACTGCACTCCAACCCCGCATTGATTGTAATTTATGAACTTCCTTCCTTGACAGTCCGGCGACAATCGAATATGAAAAAAGAAAACTGTGAAATAGAAAGTCAGCACCAGCCACAGCAAAAACTTCTTTCAATACCCACAAACTTAAGAATATCTAACGACAAACAACCTTCGTTTTCAATTTCTTTCGTCGGAACGCAGACGAGCTGATAGAATTGAGGGAAGAAGGATAAGTTGCGGCTAGACGGGGGTGACGGTGTGGCAAGCCGATGTTTCGGTTAACAAACACGAACATTCAAGCACAGCAGGATCAGTTTCCTGTTGACACCCTCCACAACTAAATCAACGCAGGCGATTATAAATCCTCGAAATGTGCAAATAAATAGTAACGAGGCGGCGGCGGCGACTGGAACAACATACTTTTCAATCGGAACGCCATTTTCAAGAAGTCTCCGATTTTATTCGTGGCTGTACCAGCCACCCCGCTGACTCGGTTAGTAAAATATAAACGCTGTGCATTTGTCACGCAGCTCCTTCTTTGCAGTTGTGTCGTGTCTCACATATGCAAATCTGAAGAATGTTGGCTGTCATGGGCAGTGCTGCAGAAAATCTCCAGTTCACCCATCTTGGCTGTGACCATCTTTGGTCGCAAACAACACGAACAATCCGAAAAAGCGGAAATCATAGCTTGTCCGCAACAAAGCATGAACATATTCTGGAAGTACCGCATCGGAATCATGCTTCGATTAACGTTATACTCAGAGTTTTGTTTAGCCAACGAAAATCACCCTTATTCAAGGATGAGGAACGTGCAATGTGCATATGGCGTTGCGATACAGCCACTCAAAATGTTCCATTGGCAAATCACATATTTTCGCGACTACAAAACTGAAATGCCCTATCGCAATAGCCCGCACCGTAACATCACCAGGAAAAAAGGAGAAGAACTCCAAAAACTGCTTTGCATGCATAGGCATTACATGTGCCATTGCCCACTTCCAAACAATAAATAACCGAAATTTCCGAAATTTATTTGTCTGAATCTTGCAAACCAAAATTGATATTTTCAAGTGGTCCAGATGAAGATGCGGAAGGACGATAAGACATTCATATGTAATCTCTCAATTTTTTCTCAAGTGTAGAAGAGGGTTTTCATTTTCAGCTGTCACTCTTTCACATGATATACACGCCCATCTCTCGCCTTCCTATCATTGCAATCGTTTAGTCACGGAAAATGGTAGTTTTTCACAAGTATATCTTCTCGAAGGATTCAGTTATGAGATATTGAATACAAATAGTATTGCCTCGAATTTTTTGTGGAACCCTTATAGCCTTATTGGTAATAAATAAACATTTATCTATTTTGGAAAAAACTTATTGGACCAGATGTCATTTGAAGACTGGGCAAATTGCGGGATTTCGTTAAAATTTATCAACGGCTAGTCCGTGGTAAGTGTGCTTTTTACAATGTGTTAACGATGAAAAATTCCATTCTTTGATTTAAGATAGTAACAAATGGTAGTCCAGCTATTAAAGACATAAATTTCTGTATTCAGTTTGACTGAGGTGGAGGATCGAAATGTGAAAGATATTGAATAAGTGAAATTAATTTATCTTGACTCTAGGTTCCCCGTCAAAATACAACGAAAATGGTAGGAAGTTCGCTAACAATTCTCTTCATCTTCAATTCTCTTCTCTTCTCTGAAGGAAAATAACTTCAGAATGAAGTAATCAAATTAAATGGCTTCTTTTACGGTTTCATCTACATTACAATAATTAAATCAATCTCAATCTAATTAAAGTGGAATCATAGGTATTATCATGTATTAGTAAAGCTTTTAACTTGTTTTTCTACAGTTTTTTGGATCGCACTGGAAATATTATAGTTGCCTGTCTTCCATTATAGCAAATAACGAACACAATATTCTGAATTCACGACTAACATACAATTGCGAAAAAAGTTTCGCTCCCAAAGAATTTGCGAATCGCGTCACGCAGCTGACAATATTCACTTTTATCTTCAAACAACTGCACGACCAACTTCTAAAGAATTTTGTGCTGTTTTCATCCGCCTGGGATCTGATCCTGAAATAAATAAAGTGTACTATTATAGAGTGCATCGCATGCGTTCAAGTGCTCCACGTATGTTGTAAACAAAACTTTTAATGGATTTCACATTAGCTCAATAGTTTGCTGTCGAAGTGGGATAGATTTGGCGACAGAAAGAAAGGCAAAGCCAAAAACCAATTTCGCAATGAAAGCAGAAGCAAGTGAAAACTTTGTGACTATACCTAACGTATTCATTTCCATCGCGGCAATTGTGAATTTTCGACGAAATGATAGAGTGACACTCGCTATATCTCTAATGCCAATCCCATGGAGAGTGATGCAAATAAACTTAAGCCATAACAGGATTTTTTGAGACATACTTCCATTGACTGCTCCTTTAGACACGATCAGCTATATGAAACCTTGTTGGATCAATCGGGCTGATGGCTTGAAAAAAACTAAGCAGAAAAAACGAAACTAAGCCCTAGTAAAAATTAAAAGAAACGCTCGGGGAAGTGTTATCTTCAGTTAAGTTATATGCAGTTTTGTTTTTGTTTGATGGCTCAAGATGCACTGCCATGTTCGTATTTCCTACATAAATGATTAAGCAGAATCGCTTCGTTTCGCCAATCTTAAACCTTCCCTAAATCAGAAATTTCATGCATCAATCTATTTAGAGGCAATCCAGCAATTGATCAACCGCTGGTTACAAGCTAATTCTCACGACGAGTACATTTCTATAGATACAGCTATTATTCTCCAATACAAAGTTATTTGACTGCACAAGGAAGTTGCTAGAAGTTAGATAAGCTGTTTGCAGATGTTCCAGAGATATGGGTCCAACAGAAAACTTCTTCCTGCTTGTTCACTAATGAAATTATAAACTTTTCTCTAGTTTTGTTGAAAGGCGAAGTGTATCAGAAAGAATACTTTCTTTAATAATTCCAAAGACAAAAGACGTAAAGGAAATGTGACTATCAAAAAGTTGTCATGCTACAAACCCACTAAATGTAACTTATCGTTTAATAAATCAATAATTTCGTGAAACATCAAATTAAATGCGTTCAAATTACTCTAATTGCACAACAGACATGAGATGAGCACAGATTAGGTGGTACTGTGGTCGATCTAGCAACGCCGCCATTGGGGTGCGGGACAACGTCCTATTACCAGAACAAAGCAACTCAGGCATTGTGCTGATCAGGGGTGCGGGTACGATAATTTTCAGATTCTGTCTCACCCCAAATGAGCCTATATCTTAATTTCAGAGAAACCCTGATACTGTGGATGAAGTCATTTCGTTCCAATTTTTTGTTAGTTAGCTGATTTACCAAGGCGGTAGAATGAAAACCCGATTCCAGGGGGAAATGATTCTTGGAAATTGCCGATACAGCTGGACCTCTTCGCATGAACTTTGGCACCACAACAACCTTTCGCAAGGCTGGCTACGCTCTGATGAGCTTTACAGGCTTTACGTTATTGCGGATGTGACGATCCACACCTACTTCATATGTGAAAGGTGGGCAACACATCGTTGACATGTTGGGGAAAAATAGCCCAGTTCTCTCTAAATAGCAAATAGAATATTTTTAAGCGTTTCTGATTTGTTATACTGATTCGGTCGCAAAATCACAAAAAAGTTAAAGTAGAAGAAGAACTTGCGCATCATGTCGAATACCATCCCGAGTGGTTTCCCAATAAATATTAAGGCCATATTGTTATATCCTCCTTCAGAGGAGACGATATATAAAAATTTCATTGACATTCTATGTGCATTTCGCAATTTTCGAATGTGTGCCAGTGAAACTTCCAAGAAAAAGAAAAGAACAAACCATAACACATGAACACTTTCACAACATTTTAAATAATTTAGTAGCCGAAAAGCATAAAAGCATTTTATTTCCACCAATAAAATGTTTTTGCGCTCACAGCACCGAGTAAATTATTTTGCACAAATACACATTCAACCAACGCGAAAGAAATCATAAAATAAAAAGAAACAGAAAAGCGAAAGTTGGGTAATATGGTCATAAAATCGAAGGCAAAGGATATTTTATTGCACAACTTTCCTCCTTCATAGTCGATTCGACGAGCACGTTCATTAATATTGTACGAATCTTATTAAAAATTAAATTTCAATTAGCGGCCATTGTTCCCTTTTCCTGCCTACTCGATTCCATCAGCCGGCCATCTGTTGAACTCTACTTTTTCGTGGTTGAATTTCCTGCAGTTCAAGCTTTAGTTCGGCTCAAAGCTGGATTTGATGAAAATGATCCGAGGAATGAATTGCTCAATGATGTCCACAGCAGAAGTTTGCAAGTCGCATTGTTTATTTTCTCTACGGATATTTGAAAATTATTAGCAAGAAGATAAAATTTATAATTCCCCACCGACTCATTTTTCTATATCATACACTTCGCTTCGCTTCGCACAACATAGTGGGAAAAGTGAAAGAAAGTAAAGAGTAGAATACGAAATGTTCATATTCTAAAAAATATTAATTCATTGCGACAGACACGAAGACATTCGACATTTCTCAGTTTAACTTACTTAACTTCTCATGTGTAAACAAGCACTTTTGAGATCACTTTAAAGGAGCTTCACTAAAGTCGTTAACTTTTGAAAAGTTTCTTCACTTTGTGTCCCTTTCAACATAGCATTGCTTGTTAGCCACAAAAACATCTTTAACGAGCAGTAGAAACATGGCTAGTTAGGACTTCTAACGAAATCTCCCCACTCTTAGCGGAGATGCAAACAAAGCATAAACAAAAAATCAGCCAACTATAATCTAACTGCGAAAAAAAAACTTTCAAATTCGATTAAACCCCATTAAGGATGCACAAGAATGCTAGTTGTTTGAGTAAATACTGTAGCGAGTTACTAATTTAATTGAAATTACTTTATAGACAAAAGAAAGCGCTTGTAAATGAGACGTACATGATAATTTGTGAATGATTTGGACGTTCAAGGGATCTTTGAAAGTTTTCCCCGTATGCTGGACCTTAGTGAAATCACAGAAATGTGCCGTGCAATCATTCGAGTAATTCACTCAATATTAACAATAGCTGGAAGCCTCAAACTGATCGTGGTTGGAACAACTGCATTACAAAAAATGCTCGGAGCACCTAATCTGGAAATTGTGTAACAACTTTATACAATTACAGAATGGCCTGGCCAGGTGCTTGTCCACCATATTGTTCAGCATGATTCAAAAAGGCACTTTCCAAATCGCCGAATAAATAGATATCACCTTTACATTTACCACTTCGTTGTCCAACAAAGCCGAAAAGCACAAACTTCACAAATTGCATTCATTATCCATACATGAATCCAAATAATTGCAGCCGAATTATACACCCAATTAAAATTTTAATAAAGGACTCACAACTAAATTATGTTGGAATTTTGTTAATGAATATAGGCAACATAACTTTAGCGGCATCTCTACGTTCGTTGCTATGTTCGTGCTCTGCCTCATTCGTCACTTCATCCTCCAGCAGAACATCACTTATTGTTTTCAACCCATTCGTATATAATAAATTACAAAATTCACTGCAAATGCAGTTGTCTTCTCACAATTATTCAGAGGATGGCACTGTTCGTGTATTGTCATTATAAATTTAAATTTTCGGTCAAAGTTTCACTCAACATTCAGTCTATTAAATTTTATGAAGCAGAGTCTATTAATTACACTTGTGCAACTGTGCATGCATTATTTAAATTAATTTTCTAGTCTAAAACTGTTCCATATTTCAGATTTAGAACAAATTAAATCGGAAGGATTAAAGATGAAAGTGTTTGGATGATTTTTGCGTTTTCATGAACTTACAAATATTTTTGGCGAATATTCTTATGTAGTGAGAATAATCAAGGAGGAATATTTGATTGTGTGTAGTCTTAAGCATTTAACAATTACCGTGAAATCCATGGAATCTTTAAGTGAAATTTTATTATGAAGTGCACCAAATGATATGTATTTAATTGTGTATCAGTTTCTTAAATTGTGTGCCGCTGTGAAGTCACACTATTTATAGACCTCGCTCTACAGGAAACTTATATTTCAAAGTGAAAACTCAAAACCTAAACTTCATTTCTAATTAGTACAGAGTTTATAATACTCACATTGGTAGTGGCGCCAGAAGATTACTTCATTTATTTGAATTATGTGTATAAGGTGACATTGCAAGTTTCTTTCTACCAGCTATAGAGCCAGCGCACAAAAACTTAAGCCGTTCAGCATCCCACCAGTACCGACTACGTGAAGTGTCTGCAACGATAAGGACCTGCATAAGAAAACATTGCCAAATATCATACAAACACAACACCACCTTCCCGAAAATTCCAAAATAATTAATAGAGAAGAAATGCCCTAACGACTTTTTGATACTTAACAGCTGCCAGAAGCTTTATTAATGACTTTCGATATGCTTTTCTTTTCATAGCTTCTTAGCATTATGGATCTCACAATTTGTGGCGCAAGAAGGAGAAAGGATAGTAGTAGGAGTGTGTTGCCACTATTTATGAACAAGAAAAAATTATGGGTAAACTGTGTATATGGTTGAGCTTCATTTCTTTAAAACATTTCGTCAATTTCCAAAGTTTAGAGCTCTTGGCAATATCTATTCTTCAAAGCTTCATTTTAATGTACCCAAGGTAATACGAGAATTTTCAGGCCATCTCCAAATATAAACTTAGTTATGATTGAAGATTTAAATCATATTCGTCGAAGGACAACGCATTAGAATTTCAAAACTCAATTTTCTTCGTTAACAAACTCCATCGAAATAATTATAATGTTTGTCTATATTCGTTTTATTCAGATTTTAATGAAATAACTGATCGTAATCCAAAATCCCAACGAACGTGCACTCTACAAGAACGCCGACAACTCTTTCTTATAGAACCCGTTCTTCTCTGTTGGGATAAATTCTCCTCCTCTTCATACTTTACAAATGATAAATGATGAAAAGTTCAAGCAAAATATTAACCACCACACTCGGTCGTATATCTGAAAGAAACAACTACTATGATATAGTCCAGTCAAGACGGTCTGCAAACGTCGTCAGGGAGAAAATAACGCAGCCTGAGAGCTTTTACAACTCTTCTCATTAGTTTTGAATGTCATCGTAATTAGCTGCTGTAATGAACTTCATGGAACAACACGTGGAGTATTTTTTACAAGAAAATGAAACCACAGGTCAGGCAAAGCTATGTTGAGAAGGCTCTGGTTATTGCTACATACCAAGAATTGTCACCTATTTCTGGAGTACGAAATAGTTTGCTGATCATTTTTCGCTAGGCACTAGGGTGTTTTCTTTTTCAAGATGAAAATAAATCACCAACGGCATTTAATTCCAACCAGTTTGACCCCTATGCAAGTTTCTGCTGCAACGAACGAGATTTCCCGACACTTCAACTGGTGAGTGAGTACTATTTGAATTTTCATAGCAGAAGAATCAAGACAACAAACACAGAGATTGACCTATTGACTGAATAAATTTATGCGACACATCAGCTGTACGTTTTCCAGCTGATTCTCTTCCAACTACAAGAAAAGATATATTTTGTTTTAACTTTTATTTTCTTCAGTTTCATAATAATCTTATCAAGGTAACAATAGATCTTAGGTAACACATGCTTGCTCAAATCAATTCAAGGACCCATGGTTGCTCTGATCAATTTCATGCCTTTCCGTTATCATATGTATATGTAGATGCTTTCCCACCGTTCACTGCTATCACACAAAACCAATTTATTCCAGTGATTTACTACTGTATTTACTTTGCAGAATGCCATCAAATTCTCGTTAGTGAAATCGAAAAACAAACATGGAATATTTCTTTCTATCAAAATAACACCCCAACGTAGCATCCCGCAAGACAAGAA
The DNA here is from genome assembly GCA_954870665.1 of Stratiomys singularior. Taxonomy (NCBI): domain Eukaryota; kingdom Metazoa; phylum Arthropoda; class Insecta; order Diptera; family Stratiomyidae; genus Stratiomys; species Stratiomys singularior. The sequence continues at coordinate 241,725 of OX940881.1, read as the reverse complement.
AATGCGACACCGTTAAATTAAAGTTCCAAGCGATGCAATGTCAGAAGATGATGGATGTATTTTCAATTACCATACTGAGACCTTTTGTAACATTCTTATGGAATGTGGTAATAATTTCTAATTCGTATTACTTACTAACTTCAGATTTTACTTTTTACTAACTCGATGTAATTATTTGACATTATGCTACTCATAATTATTTGACATTACCGGTTCATAGAATACAGAACAGCGACCCAATACATTGCAGGCTGGTTGGTTTTTACGCAACCGCTGGGAGCTTCTAAAGTTAGCGCCTGCATTTTACTTCAGATTGTCTATTAACCTCCATCAGAAATGACAGACGAATTTGAAATGTCGACTGTTTAAAATTCTTGCGCATAAAAGAAAACCTGATACTCTCCCAAACTTACAAAGTGCAATCGTGTAAAGCGAAATTCATCCAACAAATACGAGCTCAACTATCGTTTTTAATTAAAATGGAAGCCCTTAGAAAACTTTTATAAAAATTAATACTTAACAAATCGGTTGTGTCACATAATCTAGCCATAGGTGTACAATCTGCTCCATAAACAAAAGCTTATGAGCCTGTGGTAAAGTCCTTGTTTATTTCTCAAAGTATGTCTGGCAAAGTAACTCCACACATAGTTGCAATTTCAGCTCCTTCTTATTCTGAAGCAATTCCTACAAACCTTTCGTATGTACGTAGGAACTTGCTTATAGAGATACATGTGTTATATATACACACATAATATGCATGAAAGTACAAAATATCCTGCTCATCCTCGCCTCTTTATTACAACAACATCAACCTATATCTACATCGCCTTAGCGGCTCGCTTTACCCTGCTGTATCTTTACATGTCAGCATTCATCTTGGCGTATACCGTGAATATATTCAAACTAATTACGTGGAAGCTTATTATAAACATAAACAGACTTATCGCAATTTCCTTTTAAAGTCAGCTTGAACCGTTTTCCAGAGCGAATTCCGCCATCGCTGTTATTAAGCTTTATGCGACAACAGAATTATAATATGTATGAATATTTTCGCAGATGAGTGCAGATTCCGAGCAATATATGAGGACGAGTATTTTGGCGGAAATTTCACACTGCCCTGTGTGGCTGGAAATTGCATCCTGTAGCTGTATGCATATTACTTATATGTTATGCTGATAGGACGACAAAATGCTGATTTTTCAAAGACACTCATCAGAATATTTCACCCAAGTATTTGTGTTTGAATGTTTGCTAATGAAAAATTGAGCTATTTGTTAGGTTTGTGCTAACCCTGAATAATGCTTTATAGGCTTATGAACCTAAAACTATTCCCTTCATGAATACTTATGTTTTTATATTTCCATTAAGTGGCCGTTACACTACAATCTAGCCTTTGTGTCCGTTTCAAGATACTTTCTTGCTCGAACATGACTAGTTATACTCACAGAAATACGAAGCATCACGTCTATCAATATATATTGCGGCCCGCCATATGTAACGGATCCAATACATGAGCGATTACGCAAGCATCCGTTAACAATTCTAACGCAAAGTCAATCAGATACAAAGAATTAGATACTGCGAAATGTTGTTTTATATAAAATATTCGGTGAGGTAATAAGCTGCGAATAATGAAGTTGCAGAAACTTCAATGTGATGGACGCTTGCAGCAAATACCTGAAGGACGAAATACAGTAGGTAAAGACTCAACGGATTCGATACACGAGACAGTGCGAAGATGGTCGGATTTTTTAATTGGAGGACGTGATCAAGAGATAAGATAAAATAACATAAGAGAGAGTGAAATTGAGTTTGGGAAATTAGAGGCGAGATTTCCTGCAGGCTGTGACGCAAGATGGGCTTTAGAGTCTTGACAATGACAATTTATGGATTCGTTTTTTTCTACTTTCAATACTTTGTAAGGAAATATAGACAAGGGTGTTTGCTTCGGTATCTCACAGGGCTTTTCGGTTCATCAAGAAATGAGTTGAACAAAGCATAAGAATAACATTAGAAAAACAAAACGCGCACCAAACAATTTCGCACCTGTGAGGAGAATAAGAGCGTCTCAAAATGAGCATTGTACGCTTAGCGTCGCAACTGAGACCCGGACAGATATTGATAATATTTGGGCTACAACTCTCAGCAGAAGTTTAATACTCCAACTTTGAACGCGTTGCTAAAAATCTCCCGTAGATTCAGCACAGTCATGAGCTGGTGGAAACATGATTAACATCCTTTAATACTTTGAACCAGCCGCAGTTACACGCCACGCGAAATAGAGCATAAGGCTCGTTTTCTCATAAGTCTCATATGACACTCTTTGTGATTCGATGCAAATAAGTATATCCATAATAGTCGATTTTTCGACTCCACGTTCCTAATATTAAACTCTGGCTTCCGTTTATATGGCTGACTGGATGGTTCCGCTCCATTAATATCCTATCCGCTTTCAACAGGATGTAACGTATTCCTCCCTAATGATAATTATCGCAACGGATCATCCCGCTATGAAAAATGCAAGTCACACATTGCTTCATTCATTTCACTCACATGCGCGCATATTCACGCATCACATTTTATCATACTTCTGCGTTCCACACGGTGTTTACCTCCATAAAAGAACAGTTATGTCTTTGCTAGTACGTGAATGAATGGAAAGCTATGAATAAATACCTCACCTCGACGTTCGAGGATTCATTCGCAACAATTATACAACAAGTGAACGGGAAAGTAAACTCGAGAAGTAATTAAAACATTATAAACACAGCTAAATTGATTAAACGGTTAACCGAATAGCTTCACAGAATGGTGAGAGCTTTACTCGAGGAACCACCCCTTATGCCTACCATGTGCAAAGGTTTGATATTCTTCGACATGGAAACTGGAAGTCATTCTGCTTTTTTCGCTGCAAATTAAAACAAATGACTTCTGCTCGGCGCCGAGAACTAAACGATGCTAGACAATCAATTTAACACAGTGCAAGCGAATCAAGGTATCATTTGCCAGTACGACCTACTGCTCTCCGACAAACAAATATCCATCACAAACGATTCTTGGAAACAGCTCATGAACAATTTAAATTGAAATAGAACTATAGAAGGCAGAAAATGGCTCCAAATCATGCGGATACGTGCACACATACCTTTGCTAGGGACAAAAACCCTTCTGTGCAAATCGAAAAGCGCCAAGGGTGCAAACGTGTACTTGGAATGGTAGAGGATAATTGCAAAGGGAAACCCCAAAATAACCCGGAATGGGAAATTGGATAATTATGTGCTCATTGCTAAATGGGTCGAATGATCAGTCAAAAGTTTATTCTATGCCTGAGCCTGGGACCAAACCTTTTGGTGTCATCTGTAATCTGGAGCCATGCTAGTTCGCTTTGCCACGCTGAGCACGTTCGGCAAGGAGTAAATTGTTTTAAATCAACTTCGAAGGGTAGTGTGGAAATTGAAAAATGTTCAATGTAAAGACACAGCTATTCTCTCATGAATGATTCTTAGCTCGATGCTTTTGGTTTGACAGACACAGAAATGGTTTTGAACTACATCGTTAATGCTGACTTAAAGACTTTTGACTTTTTTCGGTTTCGAATTGCTGTATCTTTCTTCTTCTCCAAACTTATTCTCCTCACCCTCGAAAAAGTTTGCTAGTCCTCAATGAAGATCCTCCTCAGTATTGTATTCGCTTCCGTGTAGATAGTCGCGAGAGACCGGAACAAGTGATAAACCATTGAAACTAGATCGATAAAATATGGTAGATGGCGTAAAAGTTCCCAGATAACCTCCGTTCACTTACACTGGATAACTACATCTGTGTGCGCTCTCGCAGTGTCATGTTGAAAGAGGACTTCGCGACGCTAGCATTAAAGCCGAAATACAATACTGCGAGACTGCAATGCGAGAGCGCGACGAGAGTCACGCGGCAAATGTTAATTCGTTTTCGTAACATGCATTTGTATACGACATCGTACAATGATTGCGGTGTGTCGATGCGAGGCGAGAAATATTCGGAAAATCGAAAAATCCTCGCATCGAGATGCGTTGACGTTTGTCAGATGCTATATGGCGCTTAAATGAAATTTGAAATTCAAACGCCTTAATTACTTTTTAAGCACAAGGGTTATTCTGAATGAATTTTGAATGAAAATTTCGTGCATCCTTGTTGAGACTATTATTTTCCAAACGAAGGAAAATTCCAATTCCAACAATTTGACATTTGTCATATGGACATTATTCTTCCTCGCATCGCTTGCATTGTAAATTGAATGCGTTGCGCCGCGGCGTGCGAGAATTGCATCGCCGTTCCGCAGTATTGTATTTCGGCCTTAATGCAGCACGGTTATAACGCATTGGTCGTTGAAGACTTGGTTTGATGTCATTGCGGGCCATTTAATCCATCTGGAAACTTTTCGGCGCTGTTTTACGTGATTGCACGGAACCAGCTTTTTATCACCAATTACTATCCGCCGAAGAAATCTGGAGTATGCCCCATTCAGGAATGTATGGGGCTAATTGACCATGAGTATCCACCATGATCGATCGTTTGACCAAACAATTTTTGTGTCCTCCATTTCGACACACCTACGCACACTCGCTGTGGCTTCTCCTATTGGTAGACACTTGTTTACAGAATTGACTTTTAGACCCAAGGATTGAAATTTTGAAGATTTTCAAGAGTGAATGGAACAAATAGGTAAAACATTAAAACCATAAAATGCAATCTGTGACTGATTGCAATCGCTGCATGTTTCGCCTCTATAGACGTAAGTCCTCTTGTTTTGAACAAATCACGGAATCCACAATGCTGCGATTCTTACGACTCGGATATCGCATCTCTCCTAAACAGTCGTGTTCATGCATCAATACGTTGGACTAAGCACAATATCATACAAAACGTAATTTCTTACCGAAAATCTTCAAAATTTATCCCAAAACTCGGTTTTTACGAATAGACTAGTCATTACAAGGAAATTAAAAGAAAGTCAATAGAGCAAGCGGATTTTAAAAATTAATTGAAAAGGAAAATTATTAAAAATAATTATCTCATTGCGTTGTTTTCGTTATTTTTCTGCTACCAAATAAATTCAGAATGAACTCATTATTGAATAAAAACTAGAACTTAAACCAAGAAGCTTCAAAAGAAGATTGCCGAATCACTGGTTTCCTGTGACAGTACAAATTAAAGCTAAAGTAAATTGCAATACTATCCAACCTGAGTTTTACACTCGGCAATATTAAGCAAACTTATATCGTGCATCACTACTGCTCGACTGTATAGTTTCAAAATAAGATTCAAGTGAAAAATTCTCGTTACTTTGGTGTGATATGAGAATGATACCCTGCATTTTAGTCCTTAAGTATTGAAATGAAACATATTTGTCGTCGTACCTTCAGTGAAAAAGAGATGTTGACCTTTCCCGTATTCTTAGAGACATCACTGTCCAATCGATGCCATAATCACTTGGCCCCTCGATAAATGGACAAATTGACAAGCTTCTTGGCTTAAAGTTACTTCGACTCCATTTTTCCATCACCCTTTAGGAGTTTTTCTTAGCGCTTACGCTGTTCCAGACCTAATAGTTTTCTGGACTTTGTACTGCCCCAAATAGTTGAAATTTGCTTGCTACGAAGGCTTTGACTGACAACCTACCACTACTGACAGTGTCAATTAGTTACATTTGAGCGAGCAAAGATAACCATAATCCGATTAGGTTCCCAGTTAATTCCAGCCATACATAGTGACTGTAATTAGGTTTTATCTTTGAGCACTGGAAATGGTTTCTAAGAATCACTTCTGTGTATTAATGCATGTGTACATGTGCGTCATTTATATGATTTTACCTACGCATCGTTGTGTGATGGCCCTTTGCAACAGATAAGAATCAAGCATAGGGATCTATTTCAAATATATTAAAGCACAACAAGATTTTTCCTTGCCCAGGACTTCGTGTCACAGCACATTCATTAATTCTATTTGTGTATCTGGTAGGGGGATTATCTAAGATCTGCCAAGATGAGATGGACTCATTATCATCTAAATTGCCATTATTGTAGTGTTGAGCCGAAATGAGAGCGAAAAGCACATTAATATTATGTTGTTTGCTTCGGCTGATCGAATTTCAATGATTCTTTGATTGAATGTCTGTTAAGCAGTATTCTTGGCTAACACAAGTGATAACTAGCCTTCCTTCGAAATCAAATGCAAATGCATCAAGCAAATTTCAACTATAAACTGAGCTCAGCCTCAGTGGAAAAATCTTCCTTCTTTTCAACCACTGAAAGTGTTGCTTCAGGAAATGATTAAACGTGCTCCTCCGATGTAATTAATCCTGACGTGTTATTTGGGCATGTAAATGCTTTTTTAATGCAGTCAGCAAGAAAGTGAACGCTTTCTTGGATAAAAAGTTGTGGATGTATTAATCTTTCAAAAGGTATGGGATAATTTTAAATTATTCTAAGCTCAAACGGGATAATAAATTCCGAAAAGTTGCAATTAAAGGACTTTACTCTCTATAAAAGCGCCATTTCCTTGTATGTTCTCTACTTTCTACTATTACAATGGTGTTATTTTGGCCCATTAAATACTCCACGGTATTATCTACGACACAATGCTTATCATCTTGTTCGAATAGTTCTTTTTGCGTGTCTACTGAATGCGAATGAGAAGAAGGAGACGAAAACAATTCAAATGCGACTCAAAACGAGTAGCCAATCCGCTACTATTTTTCTTTCAGAGTTAATCATCTCTCAGCGCTTTTTTATGCGAATTACACAGGGTCGCAGCAGAACTAGATAATGAGGGCATTATCCTTAATTCGTTCTTATATTTACATTTAAGCAGCATGTGCGCTGTTACGAAATGACGAAAGTTGTAGCCGCTTATTTTCGAGCTTAATTTTCCCAAACATTTATTGGCAAGAATTTTGAGATCAGTGTAAGTGCCGCTATTAATAAAATTGTTTTTATATCGTTTTGTTTCCATGATGAAAGATGATTTTATTTGAAGTACCTCCTATTGTGATGCGATCTGAAGCCTAGTTATTTGTAGGGAAAAATAAATACTATTATGTAGCGAAACTCAGGCTTATAAGTCTTATAAATACATAAGCGTTTCTAATTTAAAAAAAAAAAACACAAATTCGGATATTTAGGGCTGCAAAGTTTCTCATGACTACATCACAATGTCCAATGGAAACTCGTCACATTTCGTCTAAGCATCGTTTTAACAAAATAGCCGTTATATTCCAGGACATCGTCCATTCGAACAGGGCTCAGAAACACCGACGCCCATCATGTGCCCGCCTCATGCACATCCTATGGGAGTTATGAGCTTCCGCGACACGCGGCGCATGGAGTTCCCAGCTAATATTCACCCAATGTCCCGACAGCGATATACAGACAGTGCCGTTAACGTCAATACAGCTGCAATGAATTTGCAGGGTCTTAACTTTAACTCTATGTAGATAATATTTTAGACATAGCACGGCGAACCAGCATTGGTGTGATAAAAGAAATAATGCCAAGCTTTCTAAGTGAATCCGTTTAAAATGTGTTTTTATTGAACGATTGTGAAAATCACAATCACCCACAATTGGGGAAAAAAGTGTCTTAAGTATGCTTGAGTAAACTTCCACGTTAGTTACGTCACGACAATTTCCCAGAACAACAGCAGCGAATGGTTGTTAAGACTACACAATCTGGCCGTTTAATATCCTTTAGAATTGGATTGAAATGTTTAGCAATGAATGAATCCCGAGGGTCTGAACAAGTCGTGGCGTATTTCATCCTATCAAACATCTCACTACGCTTAAAAGAGGCAAGTTTGACAAATCCCAAGCCGTCCACCAGCATTTGTTGCAATGTGGTTCCATGCCTTTTGTGGAGAGTGAATCTCTAGGTTCTGTACAGGATGGTACAGAGGGTCCTTCAGTACGATATTCTCCGACCCGACAACTACATCACCTATCTGGATGGAAATGACTCTCGGGTTCCATTTTAAAATTAACGTGACCACCTCATTTTTGGTCAGTGTCAAACGTTATCTCACCATCTCGCTTCATGAGCGAGGTGGTGGCATCTGGCTTGTCACATCTAGCAAGTGTAACCTCAAAGCCACATCCTATGATGCATTTGAGAGGTGTGCTCCTAAAATCAAATCTTCTGCATCCCATTCTTCCCCATCGCTCTTATTTGTCACAAATTTACATCTTCTACGTCCACTGCTTGCATGGTTCCATAAACGGTGGACTGACAAATTCCAATGCCAAAATTTGTACATTACAGGCGACGCGTATCGTTAACGCAAATCTCTGCTTGATGAGTGTTTTGAATACCTTATGCCGTATGTGGACAATCGCTCCGACTTCCCTATATGTTAGCTGACGGTCCTGCTGACAGCTACCTCTCTGTACAGTCGTTGAAAATAATAAGCAACGTGTCAGGGCAAAGATTGTGTACCGATTATAACAATTCAGTTAGACTACCATCTATCACCTTGAGCCACGAAGAACGAGCAAATTTAAAAGCCGTCGTACTGAATAAGTTGTAATAGCATTATATTGATCAAATACCCATATTGGACACCTTTCGATATTTGTTTAGAAACATTTTTTTGCAATCGGTGAATAATAATTATTCGTCGATTGCGTAAACATGGGCAAATTTGATTGGGTAAAATAACACTGAGCAGTTGAAACTAAGCTGCTTTCAAAACCAAGCGTATACCTGGAAAAATTCCTTTTACATCTAGTCTTGTATCGGATACATAACCCATAAAATAGAATCACACTTTAACATACTCCCTTATCACATTCATTTATTTTCATGTTGTGCTTTATCCCTAACATGTTCACGTCTACAAAACAGCGCCTAAAGTCGTACATGTGATCATTGTAACAAATGGGATAATTCATAATAGACATCGCTCGTTTTCCATTTTCTTCCGTTCTAATAACAAACAACCCTTCAGCATTTCTCTTTGAAACGAAATTGACAAGAAAAATCTTACACATGTTTCCAAAAGCTCCGGATACGTCTCCTAATCAAACCCCTGGATTCTTTGTTGTGTTTCTTAATGTTTTCTTGTATTTTGATGCATTTAACATTCCATTCGAAAAGCGCGTTTGCAGTCCTTGATCCTTTTTTGCAAATACAAAAGCTTGGGCTCGTTTCAAATGCAGAATGCTCCTTTTCGAGCCGAATAACTATATATATACTCGTAGGCAACATGGACTTGAGCTGGCTGGAAAGAGAAGTCGAGGGAATTGATTACGTTCTAAATGGAACTTTAACCCGAATACTATTTGACTGAAAGGGGCCAACGTTGGCAGGAAACTATCATTTGTCAACTGCCTCGCCATAAGGGATAGGCTACAATGGAATGCTAGACTGATGTCCACACTGATACAAATCCTTGAATGGGTCTCAAGTCTTACGAATTACTTCATGAATGTTTTATTTATTTGGTGAAATGCCAGTTATTAGATCTGAGATGAACCCCTGTCGATGAAAAAGGGTCAGTAGAAGCTCACAATGAAATGGAAAAATAACATGAATTTTATATTGTGTTTGCAAATAACGATTAAAACGATGTTTGCTTTAGACAGGCTTACAAAGCAGTTCGCCGAAAGAAGGAATTTAGAGTAATGTGCACGGCTCGTGCTCGGGCTCGGGCTCGGGCTTTTCAATTATTATGCAAAAAATGTTTCTCCTTGAGAGGGTCTTAAACAATTCGTAGGCCTTGAGGAAAATTTTAGCAACTACTTTATTTGCTTCGACTAGGCGACTCTGATGCATCTTACAAAGAAAACAACTGATCTAGTCTGAGTTCGAAGGATGCACGTATCGAGAATCCTATACTTAGTTCAACGAAAATGTTATAATCTACCCAAGCAATTATTGTGATTGCTTCCGTTAAGTGGTGAATATGTGTAGCCAAATAGCGAAGAACAGCTTGAATTCTATTGCATTAAGAAAAATATTGCATCGAAGCTCTTCTTTTTTTCGAAATTTATTTTTCATGATTTCATTATACATCCAGGACAAGACAGACAATTTCCACTTCGGCAAATAAAAGCTAAAGTTGGTTAATAATTAAAGGATTTGAGCAACGTTACTCCAGCAGCAAACCCACATTCTGCGTATCTTGCTTTATACCGCGGCAAAGTAATAAAATTTCTCTGAAACGAGGAATGTTGGCTAGCGAGAGGGTGGCCTGAGTGGCATGGAACGTGAAGTAATGTTATTTATCACGTGGCGTAGAAACATAGCAATGGAGTTTTCTTTCATCTTCTCTTGTTTCCAGCATCAGGCGACGGAGAGGAGTCCGCAGTATCTTCAGATAAGTTTCATCATGGGCCTTGGTTTATACGGGAATTCTTCTGAATGAAATAAAAAACGATTTGAATGATCCTCACCCCGCTTACGCCCACGTAAGTAAAGTGGAGAGAAATCGCAAAAAAATGCCTTCAGCATCGGCTTCAACTACGTAGCGATTTCTTCCTTTGGATAGACACGTGACATGAATCCTTGCTTGCAATCCAATCAGTTTACATGATTTTAAGGGAAAATCGAAAACGGCATAAGAGAAAATTCACCTACATCGCAACCGTATTGTGTTAACTTGTGTCTGGGTCCTTCATATGAAAACAAGTAAAGTTTTTGTCAAGGAAATCTTACAAACATTTTGCATCCCTAGACAAGTTGATTGTGAATGAAAAAGTCTTAATACGCTCAATCAAATCACATCCGCATTTCACACTTTAATATTCTTATCCGCAATAGTGCAAGTCATGGTTTTTGCTTACCTCCAAGAATTAATCTAGATAACACATCTTATTGGAAATAAAATAAACACCACATCTTACATCCTAAGACACCACATCTTTGCACATGTCTTACCAGGTTTCTTGGGTTCTTGTTTCTATATTTTATTCATTCATTTATTTTCATAGTGATAAAACCAGACGTCAAACAAGACCTCTGTTCTCACATAACATCAAGAATAAATTGCTTTGCTTTCATACGAATCTTTTACTGAAGCTCCCCTTATTAATCGCCCCGCTAATAATACCCTCTAAGTAGTTCTAGCGTAAGGAATCAGCGGAACGACAATGTGCATTGAAAGCTTTCTCAGTTCACATCACTCAATAAAGTGTAACATAATTAGGAGCACGTGGCTCGGCTGGAATTATCTCGAGCAAATAATTTATTCGTGTCTTAGGGAACAAAGGAAGATCTCAATTAAAGATGCTAACAACGACAGCGGAAGTAATACCACTTTCAGAATTTCCACGAATTACGACTCTGAGAAATGACACTCCTTACGCAATACAAAAAGGGAATCGTGACGGGATGAATGCACTGAAACAAATTACTTTCATGGAGAAAATTAAAAAGGTGCATAGAACGTCCCGTTATTGCAATTATTTTACGCAAGCAATAATATCTTCGCCAACAATCGAGAGAAAGTGGACAAGTCGATCCATTTTTCGAAAACGACACTCTATTCTATTCTATTCATTCTATATCACATTCAAGTACATTTAAAGGACTCATAGCGGTATGGAGAACCGAAGAATCCGTTTTAACTTGGATAACATGATACTTCTAGAATTTTTTAGAAATTTGAAGAGCGAGAGACAACCATTAGAGAGCGAGAGACCTATAGAGCGAATACAAGCATTGAATTTTGTATGAGTCAGGATTGTGTAAAATGAAATTTCTCGACAAATAAGACTTGTGGAAATGGCCATACTGGAAAGCAAAAAATGTTGAAGTCATTAATGGCAACTTGTATATCTTCCGTCGAACCTTTTCCATGACTAAAAGTTTGGCACCTTCTAACATCTCACACTTAATCCGCCAGCACCATTTATACCTTCCAATATTCCGGCAAACATCATTGAAAAGAGCCTACCAAATTATAAGGCCTAGTGTACAACAATCCAGGAAACATTTATGCTGAACACCGTCTACACTTCTTAGTTCTGACGGCAACCTACTAGAGGGTGTGAATTTAGCGCTCACCAAAAATAAACGACGTGCTTCATTAATTTCCATGCATATCAGCTGGGCTCCAATAGCAAAAACACAGGGAGGAAGAGGTCCTAATTTTGAACTGTATACTCCACTTCCGTTGTGAACTTGAAGGCAAACTCGCGATTTGATTCAACCCTTCTCCTTACTCTTTGATGACATTATCTCATATGAGCGTATAAAAGTTCATCATTTTCCCGGGTTTTCATGATGAGAGTATTAATCAAAGCATTTCCTTTATTTTCACGACAATGCAAGCCCTGTCAGCAGGAGTGAAAATTAGCGGATAAATGCATGGAAAGGAGTGAAAGCAAGATGTTGTTCTATCAAATGCAATGTTGAGAAACTAGAAATTATTGCTAGAGCGTATAAGCTCATTTGCCCGTTTTTAATATACCATTGCTTTCTTTGACTCAAGTTGTACATGCGGACATAGTACTCTTGGTTAATAAGTGCACGGGATTAGTCATCAGGGAAAAAGCATGATGTTTGCCAACAAATTTGAGGTGTTAGGGTGCTCAAATATAGCGCTTGTTCGAGTATGGTCAACTTTTATGAATTTTTACATCGTTGAATAAAGACAAAAGCACTAGTTTGTTAACCAACCAGTATTCACTATCAGTTCAGTCTGATAAAAAAAAACATTTGAAAATACGAATACCTTACAGGTCCCTGTAACAAACCTTACAAATATAATTAAAGGAGCGCATTCACAATCCTTTGATAAAATACCCACTAAAAACTATTCAAGTTCGCCACATTTAATTTCAGGTTGATTATAAAGATAAGAAAAGTGTTCTTTGCTTACTTGCTTTTATTTTTGGTGGTTTCGGAAAACCCAATCCTTAACACTTTAATCAAGCATCATGCTGTATACTTTACCTTGTATTTTTGTTACGATGGATCCTACAATCTCATGAAAAATGATTCAACCGCTACATTAAAAATTTTGTGCCTCAGAGAATTATAAAAAGAATTCCTAGCAAAAAATGATCTTTTCTCGACAGCTCTCATCGCCTCTCAAGAGCAAAAACTCTAAATAATTAAAATAACATGAAAAAAATTTCCTGTGAATTCTACAGCGTTCCTATAATCTTTTTATTCAACTCCTTGCTTTATTGCTAATTGCTTAGTTTCTGGTTGTAAATCATTCCAATGCACTCACATCTCTTTCCTTTTCAACCCTTCCATGTGCATTCATTCAAAAGAGCTTTAAAAAAGATTTACTATTAGTATCATCATCTATCGTCTTAAAAAATTTTCTTCGCAGCATCAACGACACTCGATCAAATCCTTATGAAATCTGTGGAAAACTCAAGACTTGTGCTCTGGTCTCTTGGTGATTTTCTAATTAAACCCTTACCGTCCATTACAAAACTTCTCAGTGATTTCCTTATTATAGTGGTGCGGATGCCGTTAACGTCTAGATAAAAATTCTACTTTAAACGCCACAGAACCACGAAGTTGAAATTCTTTTCGAGAATTCTTGCTGCAATAGTCCATCGTTAAACAGAGGCTAGTGGAGTGGTATGAAAATACCCCAGTGCATGCTAAATAACAAACTTTTGGTAGAAAATTAGACAGCAACTAGTTTCTTTGTGTTCACCATACAGAAAATTTTCACAAATTTGTGCGTTTCTGATATTGAGAACTAGTTGAAAAATAATCACTGCGAACAAAGAATGTCTTTTTATCTTCTGCAATTACTGTCAAATCTTGGTCTTTCTAGCATTTGAGAAGGTAATTAATTTCATCTGCTGTACTGCCCGATGACCTCTTCTTGGGCAGTGCAGCAGATGAAATTACGATTAAGACGCAGATCCTTTTATTTTGGTTATTCTTCTAATGTTCCATTTATCTTCCAGTTAGTTTGATAGATTTAGTGGATATTTTTATTGAATTTATTAAAGAAGAAAGTCAAAGAGTTAACTCTTGTAGGCTATTATGATTATTGATATAAATAGTATCATTACATATTCCCAAAATCAACTGGCATCCGTTAAGTATACGTATATAGTATATATATACTATATACATATATTTAGTATATTAAGTATATATATATATGTATATATATATATGTATATATATATATATATATATATATATATATATGTATACTTTAATTTTGTCCGCAGCAATATACTAACTAATGTCATACGCAACATATTTTCTTTTGAATGTAGAGGAAATTGCAGGAAATTAGGCTAACAAATATTCACTTCAATTGGAATTTGATTAGAACAGTTTATTTGCTGAAGTTCAGGTAAAGTGCAAGCTCTCGGAGAAAGAAGCAGCAAAATGATACTAACAGATAAAAACGGATAGGAATCCAAACAGATGACTCCTGCCGAGCTCGTTGCATATAAGAAGAACAAAGTACAAGAACCGACTTCTAGAGAACAAAACATGCCTCACTTGTCTTAGGCTTGGCTCGTTACAGAACTTAACGAATTTAGAGCTAGAGGACCTCCCTGGTTTCTCCGTCTTGGCTAATAGGACGACAGAATGGACTCTGCAAAGATCAGCACCTTATTCAGGGAGCTGGTGGTACCCAATGACTTTTTGCAACAGTTGGCCCCAGGAAATAATAATAATAATAATAATAATAATAATAATAATAATGCCCAAGTATTCTACATGCGATTTATTGAATTTCTGAGTGAGTAAACTCCATGATTTATTTGATGATCGAAAGTGATACAATCCTTCTGTATGCTGTTAGGATACGACGTCTGTGGTATTGCAATAAGAATTTTCAACATTAGAAACGGGTGGATGATAAAGCTAGATACAGGAAAGGTATTGAAGAAAAGTCCACATTCAGACAGGAACCTTGCAAATTAAAATGACCTCGCTTTGACAAGTTATAGGAGTTGATGTTGAAATCCATTGTAAAGGGGGATTAAACCAGCGTTTCTGTTATTGATGGAAAAATTTAGCTAGGATAAATATTCCAAGATGTGTTGAACCACTTCTAAAATCGTAAATCTGAGCATCTACTCAGATTTGTAATATTTTAGAGACTCGCACTTAACGTTGAATCTACAACGATAATACATTAATTATAGAATCGCATCTTTAAACTAAGTGACTAGGTCAAAAAAAGATCAGCGAGATAACTAGGCGCTGTAAATCATTTTTAATAGTTAAACCTTGCTAAACAGAATAAGCAAAATTTAATTTGCCTGAAAAAACTAAAGTTCTGAGGATAATTTTCGATTCATTTTCTGAATTTATTTCAGTTGCTTGGCAAAAAGCATGACTTCTTCAGTTTTTTAAGTCTTCGCTGCGTTTCTTGCAATCACTTTCTATTACAAACTGAATTCCTCAAGAAGTTCTAAAATAACCACATTTTATCATTAGATTTTCCGGTTTCGTACAGAATGCCATTTCAAGCTACCGCACTGTATAGTGCAACGTAAATATAGTTAATATATAATGCACCCACATTACCTGCTACTGCCTTTGCCTTGTACAAATTAAAAAAAATAATTCACTTCAAAGCCCTCGTATCTCAAGCTGCAATGTTGAAAAAACTTTTTGAAACTACACTACTGTAAAAAGTTGGCTTTACCAAACATGGATTCGTTAAGTTGTACTATGCTGGCGGCGCTGAAATAAAAAAATTAAAGTTCAGAAAACAGTAAGTTGCAAACAAGGCAAGCGGATGAAGCTTGTACTTACAGAAGTAGCAGGTAATGCTTTAGTTTTAGTTTTCCCCAATTCTTTTTAATCGTCCAGCTATCGTGGAATTAAATTGTGCTATCCAATTAGTTGTGTGTTGAAACTTTTCCTTCTGCTCGTTTATTCACAAGAATGAAGCGAATGCACGGAAGGACAGCAATGAAAATAAAACAGGTCCATGTGGGTAGAGTGAAATGCAGTCTGGTCGACAGCAAAAAATCGCTATTTCCCAAGTTCATTTTTATAATGTGGCGGGAGCCACTCATTATCCTGCAGGTACGCGCTTTCACTTTTCTTTTCAGGGGCGCAAGCACGTGACGAATGTATCGCGAATATCCCGCAATCTGTGAATTGATGTTTCATGAACTTTATTTTTCAATACTCTTCTTTTTATAATTTTGAAGTCTGTGAAGTTTCTGATTCGGTTTGATAGATCAATAAACTTCTAACCGTCGGTCGAATGTACTCATATATAAAGGATTCGATAAACAGTGCTTTAGTAACTAATCGAGAATGGTGGGAAAATGTCTTGCGAAAAATTTACATGTATTATTTCTTCATCGTACTTCATGCATCATTTTCACTTTAAATGTAGGGTGCCTTAAAATACTCAGCATGTTGAGATACACTATTAAGGCACTAGCCATAGAATCGCACCATATTCAGTTGGTCAGTACTGATGTATGCATAGAGAATATAACTATGTATGGAATACGGAAAATTAAGCCGTGCTTATTTTCCTAATTGACGACAGCATCCCCAATGATACCAGTGTCAACTTTGGCTAAATTCAGTCATGACTCGATCGCATTAATTTTTCTGGAAAAAATCTCCTTGGCTAAAGTAAACATAATCCAACATACTTAAAAACATACTTGTTTTAACGAAAACATTAAATGCATCTTTTTCATACATATGGAAAAAGGGTTTATTTTTTCCTATAGATGGTAACTTGATGAAAGCACATTGTGACTGGCCTTCCTCTATATTTACGCAATTTTCATCGGAACTCTCCAACCTTGACTATGAATATTTTCTCACCTAGCCTCAACATGTTTCTCCCATCCTCGGGATCCAGAACGCTTGGTAATATTTTCATGTATGTGATTTGCTCAAACGAGGAAAATGTTATGCCTACAAGCGTAAAAGCGGTATTTATAATAATTCGATAAAAATATATTAAAAGTGTCTTGTGAGTACATCATCATGTGCATATTAAAATTCTGAGCTTCTCCACGAACTTCTTCGTATTCATAATTCACCAGTTCACCTCCGATTTGATGTCCATACTCCTATAGCCTTTTCTTAAATAGCCACTATGTATTCGACGTTTCTGTGGTTACAATAAATAAGGAACAGAGTAGAACTTATCCCTTGTGAATTTAAATTATCAATAGAAACGCAAGACATACGACCATCTAATTGCCGCCAACGTCCGCCTTCCGGCAACCTTCAACTTGTCATCATCGCATTAACGAAAGACCGACCTCTGAGATTTCCGAGGTGGTGTAAAGCACTTTACCTAAATTAATCCCTTAATTGTTTTCACCCCTTTTATGCTTATCATTTGTATATTTAATACATTCTTTTCGTTGGCAATATTAGCCTAATTCTGATCCCACAAGCGCCAACCGATGCGACATATCCTTGCTACCGTAGCATAAATTGAAGATCGCATGACAAAAGCAATAAACGAAAAAGATATCAAAATGGCCCGCACAAAGTAGAAAAATGGCTGAATTATATTTTTATCGTTATCCTTGATGATGAAAGAATAAAAACTTAATTTATTTTATTTACTTGTGGTTTGCTTCGTTTGACTCATGTTTTAGTTTGAAAATTGATAATGAAAAACAGTATGTATCCTTAAATTGCATATAGTTGGTTTTTCGTTAGAAAGTATGTAGTGAAGCAAAATTTTTTAAACTGTGATAAAGGTTGGGTGATTGTTATTTTTTGGCATTCCTTTGAGAGTCCCAATCTTGTTATTTTTTGGATATTCATATTTTCGTTCAGGAAATCCGCTCTAAGTTTCCAAACAATAATCAATCAGTAAATTTTACTTTATTCTAATAACAGTAATTCTGGAATGGTGGCCTTTCTTAAAAAATTAAACCCGTTCGCTAGCCCGTAAGCCGCACATTTCAAAGAGGATTAAGATAGGGCTTAAAAATTTTTATTTCATATTAGTAAATACTGGTGAAATTAATTTTACATTTTATATTTTACCAGTAATCGTTATACTATATTGAATATTAATCTGAATTCTACTGTTCAATTTTTTAAAATAAAAAACAAAATTTCAAACTGTGACTTGAAGTTGAATATATTAGCAATTTCGTTGAAATGATGTATTCCGACGTTCTCCGTCAATTTTCACAAAAAATATTAGAAATTCACAAATCATTTCTTCACTCATTTCTTAATTGAAACTTTTTCAACTGATAAATAAGAAAACGTGAAAGGCATAGTAATATAGGAGTTCCATGACAAGGAAAAGTTCCAAGCAAAACTAGGAGTCCCCCTCTCCTTCTCTGTCTTTTGGTACAATATGCTGTAATCAAAGGAATCAAATAATGCAGATGTGAAATCGAATAACATGGTTAAAATTAAACGAAAACCGCCATAGCAACCCAAGCACAGTGTATTACTCAAGTAATAACTCTAAATCTATTTTCAAATTTTGATCGTATAAAGTTTCCTATACTTACAAACCGTATGCAGAAAAATCGAATAACTATTGAAAGCATTTGCCGCATTCAACACTTTTCTTTCCCCAAAGCCCGAACCAAAATTAAGGAATTTCCAACGACTTGTAATTTAATCATACCCCGATTTTTCAACACAGACTCTGTTTTCTCTTTCGGACCAGGCCCAGTCGTGACAATGGTTAGCATTAACTTTTACTTTCTTGAAACGCACAATGTCACTGAGGTCGTTTGGCGGCTCATTAAATAACTCTTCTAGCGTGACACATGGTAATTGTTCATGGGCTCAAAGTCTGAAAAAATGAAAAATACCAAACTCGCAGGAATTTCCTTTCCCTCCTCCCCAATTATTTGCTATATCTTTTACCACTAAAGAGAGATATAAACGTACGCACAATACAGCAATTGTAAATCTCAAGTTAAAGCAAGCTAATTTTCGGCAGTCACCAGCAAGGAAGCGAATACTTAAAAAATGGTTAAAGGATATCCTTTTTCATTGAAAGTCTTTCAGTTGCCATTTATTTCATTTTGATAAGGTCAGGTGCGAAGTTTTCTATGAATTTCACATTAAGTGCTTGGCAAGTTCTTCTGTGTTTCGTGTGTTAGAGCAATTTATACTTGTTTAAGATATTTTTTGTCAGAGTTACCATCTGCTTTAATTGATAACATTCGGCGTAAATGCGTTATCATTTTGATTGAGTTTTAATACATAAGATTCCAATTCCTCAAAGCCAAATGGGGTTCACCCATGTGTCAATATAAATATTATGAACGTCTGCATGGCCTTTTAAAAACTGAAGGGATGCTAGTTTGATAGAAAAACGCCAACTCTAGTTTAAACGACTTCACCAATCGTTCCTGTTGACGAAAAAATCATTTTGAGCTTTTATCCTTTCGGACTAATTATTGCTTGTAGGCACGAATCTAATCTGAACTTTAGAAATTATAACAACTTACCACGTAACCTGCAAAAGTTTTTGACAGTAGAACTTTTCCTATGATTACGGGGTTAAATGAATTTTCGCTTATCGGCTGAGCATCGAGAATAGTTGTCGCAAAATGCTATTCAATTATCACCACCATTCAAAGGCGTCAAGTTGTTGATGGCTTATTCGATCTATAGTGGGGCATGGATTACTCTTTTGATAGAACGAAGAAATGATGGCCGAACGAATTACTTTCATAGACACTCGATCGCAATCTGGAGGAACTTTGTCCCCACTCGTCTTAATTCTACACTGAATTGGTATCCATAAAGAATACAGGTAATCACTATAATCAGCTCGGAAATTACTAATGAAACTCGAGACGAACTACTAAAAGTAAACGACTATTCGTTAATGACTCGAATCAACGATGTTTATTCAACAAAAGCCTAATAGTTCTTACAAAAACTAGTTCTAATCCGAAGACCCTTTGGAGTTTGAAATTTGGAGAACACAAGAATTTCTAATCGCATTTGTTATAAAGTTTTGTTGCCAAATTTAATGAACGGATCCTTGCTGAGAGCATCTGTCTCAACTTCAGAGCCGTAAGAGAGATTCGCTACATTGCAGATTCCATATCACTAAATGTTTGTCGCCTTTCATTCTAAATCTGGCACTTCGCCGTCGCGCTGATTTGATCGCAGTAGCTCATCGTCGAATCAATCATCATGTCAAAGTATTTGATCGATTATATATATATCGCTCCCTCACAATTATCTCAACTTCATGTTTCCATGATAGCACCGATGGTGAATTATTAACACAAAATCGTCGCTCTAGCATGCCTGTGACCTCTCTTACCCACCTGGCGACTGTACCAAACAGACCGTCAACTAATTCAACCGCGGTGTTGCTCCCATTATCAAACAATTCCTGAGTGATTGCGCTGCCCACCTTCAGCCACATTGTCCCGAAGGAGCCCAATCTGCGGGCTTTGACTCATTGGATTTGCAATAATAACAAACATAATAAATAGAAAGCAAATAAAAACAATCCGAATAATCTCAACAACAACGCTCCACATAAGTGTTCGGAATGGAGAAGTATAGACATATCATGTTGGTAGCAGCTGACAATATCAATCTACTATATAAGACTACACATGAGAGATGAGAATGCTCTGTTTGAAAAGCCGGCAAGAGAACACCACACATTCAAAGATCGATTTGCCCTTAGATTAAATATACACTAAAAACCAATCAAATTAGAAGGAAATGGAAATATTGTCCTGCATCTCAGTAACACGCCTTTAAACATTCCCCAACACTTATTATTAACACTTAAATTGTCCCCATTTGACTAATCTAAAACGTAAGATAAGTACTATGTCACGATCGTACTGCCGCGTTTGAAAGGATGCACTTGGGCCTGAAGCTATCTCTTCGACATATGCATAACAATTATTGCTATGATAAATGGTTCTTCTCCACAGGAGTCCGCCTGTTCCAGTGTGAAGCAACCCTTCTTGCGTAAACGTTGTAACATGTTACATAGTCTAAGGTGTGTTATTCCGTTTGTCAAATATAGCACTAGTATTTCAATCTCACCGATTTACCTACACATTCATGAATGTAGCCTGCAGTATGCTTACCTGCTTTGACACACATCAATTCACCCCCTTGATTCTTTTGGCATTCGGATCACAAAGCGAAATTCCCATATCAATCCATTTGGCTCGAAATGCAGGTTCTTCATCCATCGCCATGGCTGTGTCGGATATAATGTTCGTATACCAGCATGTTTTCCGAAAGGACAACAGTAGGAATGCATTCATTTAAGGCTATCACTCCATCATAAAGATCCCCTTACTGAAAACTCCCCATACAAACAATGCTCTTGGATACTTCTGGCCTCGTCGTTTCTAGACATTCGGAAATTCTGAGTAGAACTTCATGCGTGTAATCAAATTATGCCACAAAACTTCACACCCTCTTCTGATAGAGCGCCTTTGTATTATTTGCGATATCATTCCATAGCACTTGGGTATGTTTTTCACATTTCGCCAACAATTGTTTAGCATTTCTTGCTTGTGGACTCAGAAAAACATACCCCAATGCTTTCTGTGTGGATCAATGTAACATTTGAATGATGTTCTCTTCCGTATCGCGACATCGGAATCGTAACCCTTCGCTACATGCAAATCATCTAATAGATCTCTTTGCCGGGAGTCATTTTAGGATTTCATGTTAGAAGTTAGCTAATATATGGCAACATCATATTTGCTCATGATTTGTATCTAGCATCCGTTCTTAGTAATAACCTGTTTAATCATTTTTTGATTAACCCTATCGTCGGAATCCTTAAGAAACTTAACTGCCCAAATTTACTGAAAATCAACAGCAAAAGAAATGCGTTTCAAAAGGTTTAGGCTGATAAAATGAAGGCCGAAATTAAATCAGCTTTGAGATTGAATTCATTAGATTGGAATGATTTTGGCCCCTTATGATTTTTCGTTGCATTCGTTATTCAACAACCTTTAATATAATCCAGCCGCGTTTGGCACTCTTACAATAGTTCCTAAACGAAAAGTTTGATATGTATGTCACCTTCCCTAAAAACTTATTTTCGGAAAAGTCGTAAACAGTTTTAACGAGCATCCGGATTAAGCGGAAATCTATGGCAACATAAAACGAGTGGAAAAATAAATTATAGCTCTTTTTATGGCCAATTTTAATTGCGAAGCGAAACCCCTCTTGTCCCCAAACCATGTCACACACTTATCATCAATTGCACTACCACTACACAATGTCAAGACATTTCCGAGTAAAGTCCGTGAACTTTTGTGACATTTTGACCAAAATTTGATTAATAAAAACAAAAGTAAATCACCACCGGATCCAACCCTCTTGCCAAATCATATAATGATGGGCGAGTATTTTACGAAATACGAAATAACAAACCACTCCTGATGAATACTAAGTGGGGTGAAAGTTTTATGTGACAAAACAGCATAAAAGCCGAAATTAATTACCAACATAAAATTACTAAAATGTAACCAAACAGTTCAGCTTACTTATTGACATTCTCAACAACATTGACCCAGAAGGCTGCTCAGGATTAAAGGACCCAGCGCAAGGAGTGGAGCGCACACATCCAGGTAAGGAACACTCGACAAACGTCGACATGGGTCTAAGAAATATGTCCTTGCTCAAATTTTGTTCTAATGCTAATTCCTGGGAGTAGTAGTTTTTATCTTTTATTTGGAGTTTTATCTCAAAAGGTATCCTTCATTTGAATAATAGTTACATTGAACTGTTGTGCCTTTCGTTACAGCAATTTTGATTATGTCTATACAATCATTATCAGAACCGAATAGCCCCCAGCAAACCATCTTATTGGCTAGATAGGCCCGTCATCAAGCAAATTTTATAGAATTTAAAATTTCTACTGGTTCATGTTAAAATGCAATACACATGTGGTCGAATTCGCTATTTTGTGTACAACGCCACCGCCTCAGAAAGAGATTCATGTTCGTTAATTAATGATTTCCGTCAAGATTTACGGTGGCCATGTGAACTGTTGGATTGTGACAATGTATTCATCACACCCTAAATTTTTTTGGCCCGCACTTCCAAGTCACGTTATACGGAGTATGTTAGATACACTGAAATAACTTGGGCATTATTATCCCAAGATCACTTACCTCTTGGTTGATGGATATTCAAGGAGACATTTAATTAACGAATGAACTTACCGAATCATTAAAATGTATGAATCAAGTTAGTAGGAGTGGAAAACCTTAGAATTCCAAAGGGACTCGGAGACAGAGAACCACCGGCATCAACTGAAATTCGTAAATTTTGCTAATGAATGCAGCATTGCGTTTGTCTGCATAAATCAATGGTTTGTATGTCATACGTTTCTCCGGTTCTGAACATTTGAAGCCTATAAATTAGTGAATATTAAGTTTAACCCCAGAAAATTAATTTTTTACTAACATTCAATATTATCTAGAGCTCTCAACGGCATACCGTAAGAAACCAACAAAACCTATATGGCGATTCACGCAATGTCAATTGCGGTCAACTCCTACAAGGCAATGTTATTGTTCGCTGAAATTGAAAGTTTATCAACGATTGCAACAGCCAATCCGATGACCTTCTACATCGTTTCCGGAATCAATGTGCTCTGATTTGCAATGATGCAACAAAGGATTAAAAAGCCAAATTTCCTACATCAACATTGTGTGCCTGGGAATGAGAAGTAGATAGTCCATTTCAATTTATCTGCTTTCTCACAGTGACCGAATTATTCGCCATTGTGGTCCTTTATTGCACACAAAAGCACACAAAACTCTCCTATTTATTCTCCGTCTCGACGTTACCCTCTGTTTCACCTTCTGTTACAGTCTCGTTCTGCCCGCTTCAAGGATGCCTTATCTGAAGCTCATGCGAATCAAGGATAGGGTCATTATAGCATCCATTGTTAAGCTCTGATTTTCTACCTTGGGGAATTCAGGCAGAGCAGCATAATAAAATCGGAAAATTTTCAAACAAAATTGCTTTTTCAGATGAGATTTTAATTATGTTATCATATCAAACGAGTTTACAGTTTTGCTTGACTTATTTTGCTGAACAGCTTACAATAGTAACATTGCATTACCTGTACTTTGAGTCGTTTTTCTGTGATGGCATTGTGGAGTTGAATGCATTTTAATATTAAATATCGCAAAATACCGGCGGCAAAATAGCGGCGATACCTGGCATGTGTTCCATTTACACTGATCGAAATATTTGTGTTTAATTGCGTTTGTAAGGTTTCAGATTTGTGGCTTGCAATTTTTGAACTTAATGTGTCAAACCGAGATCCATCACTACTGCTAAGGTCAAAAATAATTGTGATGTTCACATCATGTTCATGAGCTTTATTCGTTTAATAACCTCAAAATATTCTGGATTTTATGAATATCAACCACAAGTAAACGGTTCGGACAAACGAAACGTTCCCGTTATCCAAATATCCAATATCCAAAATTATGGGTATTTAAATTAAATTTAGAACTAAGTCATGTGTTTTCATATTGCAGAAGAAGAAATAATTAAAGTGTTAATATGATAACAAATTTGTTTTGTTACTTTCATGAATTAGAATCAATCAAATCTATTAGTTCTTTATACTTTTCGATAGCCATCAATAAAAATCCGTTACATTAAACATTCCTATCCCCTCTCTTCTCTAATGAATAGCAAGTTCTACCGCAGCTTTTCTATGCTGAAGGGTAATAAGATACGTATTACCCTTCATACGATATAAATACGATAAAATAAAAATAATATTAATACGATACTAATTAAACGATAAAAATTAAACGGATACTTTTAACTATTTTCAACTACTTTTCAAGCCCTTCGATTTTGTTTTTCGTGTGCTTTTAAATATGTGCTGTCTATCGCACTGGCATTTATTTGTGTTTACTGAAAGCAAATTTTATTTTCGGCCGCCCAAAACTCACATTGAATCACAATATCCACCACCATGTACTTGTACTTGATACGAGTTTCAATGCAGATATCATTAATCCTTCTATACTAACGGTAGTGCTCCCACCCAGCAACACGACTCTGTTGGTTACTCGATCCACCCAATAATATAAAATTTAAACACATTCTAATAAAACGTTGTAGTAATGCCTTCAAGTTTTATAGCTGCCTTTTGCGGTCCAAGTCAATTCTACAGGATCTATCTTGAGATTCGGGATGAGATAAGGGAACTTTGATGGCTCACTTTCTTCTTTTGCTTGGCCCTAGTTGTATTTCCTGCATATGGTGAAGGGTGCGAGCGGATATAGCTTTTAAGAAGGACATTCGAAAAAGCTAGCTCTTAAAACCCGATTCTGTTTACCATTAGTATCATTACATTTTTATGCTCATCGAATGCAATAAAATTTTCATTTAATGATTTTTACTCGAAATGAGTTTCGACAGCAAGCGTTTATTTTTATTCGGTAGCACTATACAGAAGTGGTGGTGCGACTAAATGTCTTTCCTCCTTTTTATGATTTTGCAGGAAATAGATAAGATGTTTCAAAAGTTTCACGTTGATGTTTTGTTTTCAAGTACAACTTTTAAAATTTTTTTTATGAACTCAGCTTTTACGAAATTTAAATTGCAAAAAATCACACGGTACTGTTAGTTCCCTGATTTAAAAATTGACATTATAGGCTTCCTCATTGAGTCAACTTATGAAATTAAATTAGAGCTCCAAGTTTCGCGGACGAATGCCAGCCGGAACAGCCGGTTTCCAATTTTCTATTATCAATGTGGAAATATAATGGAAAATTAAGGTTTTTATATTCTAAAATATCACCTTGCAATGTTGCTTTCGTTTATGATGAACCGAGGTTGCAGGCAGATTGATTGCAAGAATAACGTACGATAATGATTTTTTGAGGCGAAGTCTGGAAACACAAAATATTGGACACGAAATGGGTAAACTCTCGTATTCCTGTCGATAATCTTCACGTCAAAGGGCATTCTTTGTGTCTTCTCGTTGCAAATAATATTTTTCAAAGCTATTGCAATAAGGATACGCATTAATCTTTATCTGGACACATGTATGAACATAAAGAAAGGAATATTGTTGTTTTAATGAAAACAAATTGTTGTATAATTAATTTTATATCGACGCATAATTTCATTATAAATTTTAAAAATTATCATTCCAAATGCATTATATGTGGCATGCGATTCTCGCTAACTTTTTTTTCCAGAAACGCTTTTTTGAAACTTCTAGTCACATTCACAGTATGTCATGCACGTCTCTGCTGTTTACGAGAAGTAATCGAATTTAAATATAAAAAACCATGCTTTAACAGTGACACTTTTTATACAGTAAGATGCAATGCAACGGGAAAGTGTCCATCCTGTGACAAAGTCTGTGTCAACTTTTCATGAGCATATATGTATGGCTCGAACTACTAAGCCAAACAACTAAGTGCAATGTGCACTGAGTTATTCAGCGAAAAATTGTGTTTGGTGTACTATGCATTCTCCTAACAGAAAAAGAAGGTTGCTTACAAGAAAGTTTATGTTGAATTTTTCCCGGCCAAATAAGAAATTCCCCGACAGTAGATGTACAATGCTTGTCATCAGCAACAGAACAAATGCAATACCATTTATGATGTCCTATGGAATTCTTGATAAAATTTTACACAAATATGGCGTTCTTAGGTATTCACTAAGGGGTTAAAATTAATATTTTCTGTTCTACGCGGAAGAATGGGTCATTAAAACTAAATTTTTATATGGTTTCGAAACTTTTGGCTATTCATCTCAGATAAATCCCAATGAACAACATATTGACGGAATTAATTCATTGACAAGGTGTCAAAATTAAGGATGAATTGACATAAAGGAATAAGACTGAATTTAAACTTC
This sequence comes from Stratiomys singularior, assembly GCA_954870665.1. Lineage (NCBI taxonomy): Eukaryota > Metazoa > Arthropoda > Insecta > Diptera > Stratiomyidae > Stratiomys > Stratiomys singularior. The sequence goes on along the minus strand of OX940881.1, from coordinate 214,927 downwards.
ACGCAATTTTCGCTCAAGAATACTCTCATCGAATTGTCTCATCGGGCATAAGTAACTCTTACAGAAGTTGTGACAAACATCATTCGTATAATGAACTCCACGTTATCAGTGTCACTAGCCAGCAACAAGTAATCCTTGCGAAAGTGCCAACGCAAAACATAACGTGTCCTCATATCGCTTCTATGGGTAGAAGAATAAAACACCATCACAATACCCTGTCCCTAATAGTACACAGAGATGCCACTTATAAGGACAAAAACATTGTTCTGACAAATGGTTATTGTTTTTATGACATTTCAAGTTAATTGCGTGCAAATTGGCGAAAAATATGGCCATTGTAAAGCAACTGCTTGCTTCTATAAAACCAAATGTATACGCACCCTTCTACAGTCGTAACGATGAAAGCGTTTTTTGCTCACTAAACCTCGGGCTATTTCACAGTCCTCGTTTGTTTTCAGATGGCAGAGATGTCCTTATTAGCCGATAGCGCCCAAACGCACTCCATAAAGGGGCCACAATTTCAGACGGAATCCTTTAAGCGTTCAAATGAATGTTGCGGCTTGCAGCGAAGGAAACTCCAGCGACAAAATGTTTTATTGACTTATTCCAAAATTTTGCTGAAATAATAATTCCGTTCTAGATATATTAGGTATAATGAAACATATAATGTTTATTATTACAACTCACCTACTGCTTTATACTAGTAGTTGCGCGATGATAGCCCCAATTCGTTTTTATTTGCCCACCCGTGTTTTAAGCAATTCGAAAATCGCACGCCACGTAAAAAGGACTTATATACAAGGAAAATTGTTGCGCGGTCGCTCATTAATCATTACACTCACTCGCCATTTATCTGTTTGTAGGTGTTCATTGTACACTTTTCGAATTGTACATTAATGATTCTGTGTTTTAAGAGATTTACGAGATGGCAATTCACATTTTATTAGTCAACGTTAATTGTTATGATTATATTGTACGAATTAAAATGTAATGTGCGGCTGAGCAAAGACAGGAAGTAGCTTTCGATAAAAATGTAAAAGTTGATAATAAATACAAGTAATTAAAAACTGTAATAAACATATGCCCGAGAAAGTCGTCCTAATGTAGGTCAAAAGACAAACGACATATGAATGGATTTTCATCATAAGTTAATCCATGTGGACAACTTAAGCCCCTCATATGTCGTAACTATTTGCACAAGTAAAACGTGGAGTACTTTTTGTTATTTGTGTAATACGAATGATATGACGGTTATTCATTCTTTATATTTCTTCTAAAAGAAAAGGAAAAAAATTGCTTACAAATTGTTTTTTATTAATTACCTTGCAAAATCTTTATTCGAACGTGTTTGTCCGGCCGACGCCGACGATTGGCGGTGTATCCCCAATATTTATTTCTTCTCATAGTACTTAGGATATCCGACGAAGTAATATCCGCTTGTACTGTTCATTGAAATAAATAAATCACATTTTACAGGCAATCAAATCAAAACTAATATTTCAAAACGATCAAGGTAAATCAAAACCTAAATATTTCCAAGTTGAAAAAAATTCGGTAATCCCCCAAAAATATTAATTTACGAAGTAGCCAAACCGGTGTAGAAATATAACAAATCAACAAATAGACTGGTCTATGTAAACATGCGCTTGCATATTATTATGCAATGCATTCACTAAAGGGAGCTAAACCAACACTCATGAAAATTACCCTCAAAGTTATAGCTGTGATTGGCAAGTTACATGTACCACAGAGTCTCTAGTTCAAGATAAACCACAATCACAACTTTTATGGCATTTAATTGCTATAATAAAGACTGATAAACTGCCCTTTTATAGCACTTGATATTCAAACTTGGAAGAACGAAAGACCGGAAGATAGTAGCACTCTCCACCCTTTCAACTACCGCTACTACGGATAAACGTGAGTATGAGTGTTAGTATCTTCCAACCACGACTACCTTCTACATACATTGCAGCAGAGAAATAGTTACGGATAAGCTTTGCAATGTAGTAGCATTAACTAGTAGGCTCCCGTGAATTGTTTGCTTCCAATAAATTTTACAGAAGCATTCATAGCCACTAGATAGGGGTTTTGATACCATGGGTTTATATATCAGTTACAAATTTGGATGTTATTCAAATAGATAAAGGAGACCACCTACCAATACCAGAACTTTTGGCACAGCGTTGAGCTTATGACGTTGCGAAATCATTTCGAATTTGAATTGAATCATTATGATTATGGTTACATGAACTTCGTGTTTGTGGTAAAATGTCTTTGGCTTTGATTTTTTCCCTCGTTTCATTACACGCATTTCGTTCCACGTATCTTATCTCGAAAACAAATCCATGGTCGGAGTTTCAAATTTGGCTCAGAAATGAAAGGAATATTTGCGACTGTACTACATATTATACTCGATTGTAAGAATCGAATCGAGTTTTGATCATTTTTTCTAGTATCCCAAATCCTAACATGAAAAAAACCCTTTTCATATTCGATTCCTTGTCTGCAAGGTGAATGCTTTTTGTATCATCTGCTTTCTTTGGACAATTTACAATACATATGTTGTTATGTATTTTCAAAAAAATAATAAAATAATAAATATATATGAATAAATAATAATCGGGGGGCAACCGATCGGTCGCACCTGCAGCGAAAGAAAGGAACAAGTTTGAAGAGACAAGGTTAGTTGAAAATACAAAGGCCGCATAATGGCGACCGAAGAAAGTTACTTTAAACCGACTAGTTCACCGCGTGGGCGTGGGGGTTAGTACATTATTCAAGCCCTGATCCTTCCATGTCACATACACACACACACACAGAGGACAAGCTTACTCCTTCATGTATAAAATAAAACTAAATGGATCAAAAATCAAATGATGTTAATTTAGAATTGTGCACCTGTGAATTGTGCTGCGCTGATTCCGGCAACTTGGATATCTATGAACTGTTCTGATTCTGGACACCTCTGAATTGTGCTGCGCTGATTCTGGACACTGAATTGTGCTGAGCTGATTCTAATCGTGATTTCTGTAGCAGGAACCTCCACTTCAGCTGGTTTCGGGACTTCAGTTGTTCTGCTGCGCTGCCTCTAATCGTATTTCCTGTAGCACAAATCTGCACCTTAACTGGTTTCCTCGGATCGTGCTTCCTGTAGCACAATCTGCACCGTACTGGTTTCAGGATTCACCTGTTCTGCAGCGCTTCCTTGGATCTTGCTTCCTTTAGCACCACTCTGTACCTCAGCTGGTTTCACGATTCCCCGGTTCCGCTGAGCTATCTTGGATCGAGCTCCCTCTATTGTTAGTCCTATTGGTTGATTCTTCAATTGGTTATTCGTCTCGATACTATAATTGTCTTCTTCGATACTTTTGAATTGGTTATTTGTCTCGATACTCGATACTATAATTGTCTTCCTCGATACTTCTATTACTTGAATTGATACTTAAATTGATACTTGAATTCGTTATTGAATTGGTTATCTGTACCTTACAATTTCTATACTATTTATACTGATACGTACACAACAACCTAGTGAATCAAATCCATAGAAAATTTATCGCAAATTTCTTCCAAGAATTTTTTTTTTTTGCGACTGACATTTTTTTTTTTGAGACTTTTATTTTCTTTGACATTTAACTTTACTGAGACTTTTTTTATTTATTTGTTTTTGTTTGCTATCAATATTATTTAACTTAGTAACTACCTTAAACCTAACTATAAATATTTCTATTTTAATTTTATTTTTACTTATGTAGATATATTTTTTTGCTTGTTGAATGTCGTCTACACCTCGGAATACGTAACAAAGTGCAATGCAATGTACAATACATAGGTGATTTTATCAACTCCTGAGTTGAGAACACATCCACTTCGAACTTCAGCTTTCCGGCCCTAAAAACAGGGCTACTTCGGAAGAAAAGGCATTAGACACGGTTTCCATAAATATGTTTTTCAGTGTGATTGTTGCAGAGCGTTTGATTCGCACATGTGTACACTATCGATTGAAATTCAATATTCATATTGTTGCCGTATTTTGACGCAGATTACACGAAAGTGTTCACTATCATATTTTCAGTGCAGTGCATCCATGACTGCTTTGAAGTAATTGCGGCCAGCGTCTTGTATTCTTGGTAAAATCTCCAATGACGCCCGCTTCAGCGAGACTATCCTTGCTGCAACTCTGTCTCCATCATTTCAGTTATTATGTAATGAAGGTTCTTCTCGCGGGCGGCCTACAAAACTTGGAGCTCACGCGAAATTTCTTCCTGACGTTTGACATCTTCGGCGAGCTTTTTATCAAGTGTATTAAGCTTTTCTTTCTGTTGTTCTCTTACTTTTTCTTCTAAGCATCGACAATTTTCGCTTAATTTTCGACAATTTCACAATCAACCAATGAGAGACTGCGCTACTACAATAAACGATTAAACGGAATAAATGCAAAACGAATGAATTTTAGTTTGAACCAAAATTGAAAATGAGTTTTATGCTATGGTTTTTTTGTTTCTCATTGCGAAAGAATTCAACAGAACTTTATATTTGGCACAAGTCAGGTTCGCATAACACATATTAAATTGACGCTGAAAGTGCAAACCAAGATTAAACTGATATTTGCAATATACTCATGTTTGTTCCGCTTCTAATCTTATTGTATCCACATGTGACCTGTTGTGAATGAAACAGACATTAAGTGACATCCTAACTATTGTCCTTGGGATCCATATTTTCATTTTGTTTTGTCGTAAAATGGCATTCGAGCATTTTAGATTGCAGTCTGTAAACTTTTATAAACTTTCATCATAAACAACATTTCTGTGAGAACAAACTGAAAGGCAGCCTAGCGTACCTGTGAGATGCAAGTACATTTTGTATTGCAGATATCATATCGTGTACAGTGTTTCCAACTCTCGTCACTGCTACGCTTAAGCACACAAATTACGGACTTATCGTTTCATTAGAACTGAACTATAATATCATACAATACTATGCCTTCAACGCGTCTTGCTTCTATGCATTCACAACAACAATTTAAGCCAGTATGACGTTTTCTTATCCAATTCTTCATGATACTACTATTTTGATTTGAAGTGTAATGATCCTTCAAGTGTCTATTCGACAACCCTTCTCGAATACATTCAACAACTTTTAAGACACTCCGACATTCTTTTGTGAAATGGAAATGGGAGAACGGATGAAGCAAAGGTGTGAAGTACAAATGGATACCACAATCACCCCCCATTCACGTATGACGTGTTCCCGTAGGTATTTAAGTTGTTATCCATACCACACTTATAAAGGGTACAAGTTAAGTTGAAGCATTGAATTTGAAGTTTACGCTATAGAAATGTACATACGAAAGGATATTCTTGCCATAATATCGAAACTCTGCAAGATAGAGAGCATCTTAGCATTCCAGGAAAACAGGTAATTTCTCTGAGGAATTCACTTCATATGACATTCATATTTATGTTCTTTTGTTCTTTTGAACATTGCCATCGTTGTCTAAACTATTTGTATGTGATGCAATAATCATATTCACGTGCCCAGAGAATTCGTCGACATTCCTATTATGCATACACCAGTGATGCGAAAAGTATCGTTTAAAATACAAACTAAGTATCATTTATGAGGCTTAGTTATATTTGAAAAGTTATATTTGAAGTCAAAAGCTGCTGAAAATGCGTCCTGCATAATTGAAGCTTTCTAATCATATTTTAAAGTTCACTATGAAGTGTGCAGTGGGTTCATTCAAAACTAAAGGAAAACTATTTGAACATGTTGAACTTTTCCAGACTACGATCGACCAATCCACCGGCAAAGGTATTCAAAATGATTTGTTTTACATGTTTCAGAAGGAAATTGATATTGGGGTTTTTTGTAAACAATCAAAGAGATCTACGCCCATCCGCATTCCCACAAAATTAACTTTTTCTCACTCCCCTGCGTGTCGCTGTACTCTTCTGGGACATGATAAAATCTGATGAAATTCAACACATGTTTTTATTACAACATTAACCAAACTTATTAAAGAGTAACATAACATTGAATGATTTCAGTGAACCCAAAAATTTAATTTTTCTGTTCATACACAAACCGACTAACATCTAATGCATTGATTTTAGTATTTTATTCATGATGAGTTAAGTGGAATGAATTATTTTGACATTTTCTGACAAATGGTCAGAACGACGGAAGCAGCCAATTACTCAAGAACAATTCACGATTATGCATTCAATTTTTATCTGCGACTTTATTTTAGGCAGATCTTTTTGTTGTTATCATAAGCAAACGAGCAAATTATGCATCCGCCCTCTTGGCACACAAAGCATTTAACCGTACTTTTCTCTAGCAGTTCGTATTTTTGTTCATGGAAATATTACAAATATATATACAAAAGATCTTTCATTAATGAGAGATAGATGCAAATTGTCATATCAATGAAAAGCACAAAATTGCCAAGCAGTATTTTATATCTAACGCCCAGATTATAAATTGTTGCGATGTATTTACCAGGATCATAGTGAACATATAAACCGAGTCAACAATACGTAAATTTTATTTTCTTTCCTCAGCTCTAAGTTCCGCGTGGATTCACTTTTCTTTTCCCGTCTCGAATGCTTGACGGTCCGGAAGGAAGAGCTATTGCGGTGAAAATGTGTGAAGTTCGCAGTACACTTGAATGTCTTTTCTATTTATGTAAATGCCCTGTCCTCGCCCACTTTCAACATTCTGTGCTTTCTCCATCTTCTTACTCGCATGAACACATGCATACACATGTATACATTGGTTTCTTCTTCTTTTTCTGCAAAATAGTTTTCCTACCATATGCAAAACATTACTGGAAAAGCCGAGAAACTTCTTCTGCAATAAGAATATATTATTGAAATGATAGTCCTTCGTTATGTTTCATTTGTTTACGCACGAAATGCTAGAAAAATATTTTCTAAACAGAATCAATGGTGCGGCTCAATGTAATAATATGTTGCGATTGAGATGATTCGCTTTTTTGGAACGTTTCCAGTTAAAACATTTATTGAATATTAAAAGGTTTGTGCATCTTATTTATTTTCCAAACCGGAGACTCAATACCCACTAAGGACTTTCAAATTGCTGGCTTTATTTTCATTTCTCCCCTCTAAACAGCTTTTCGGTTAAGATTTCTAGCGACCAGAAGACAATGAATAGCAAAGAGTACGGCGAGATATATTGATAGTTGATGAGAATAATACAATCAATTCAACCAATTTCAATTGATTAATATTTTAGTAAGTAAGCATTGGATAAAAAAGCTATTATGGTCACAACTTAGCCGTTTCACCACATGTACAAATACGACTTGTATAACTCTACGAAATCATTCTTGACGCACTATGAACATTTTGGAAGTAGCAAGAAAATTAATTTGTTTACCTTACAATGCAAGAACAATAAAAATCGTAATAATGATAAAGCTTCTTGAAATTACAAATGTTTGGCTACATTCAGCGTATAAACAATACCAACATTAATCAAAAAGTCAAGCTCAGCATTTGATCTGGAAAATTATCTGTGGCGAAAAAAAGGAAAAAATGGAAATGGACGCCAAGATCATGCAGTCTTACACGCTTCAACTTTTTTCTTTAAGGCTTTGCTGCCTTCAGTCAACAAAAATAAGCCAAGTATGATTCGCGTTCTTATATGAAACATCCAACACACCATTGAAAATTTACCATGCGATATGCATGAGAAAGTTGAAGAAATTGGGGTTTGAAGACTCCTTTGAGTCCAAAGCAGACGAGGGTTTATGTAAAGTTTTAAAATCCCGTAAGGTAAAGCCTATACAGCTCCCTGGTATTAATTTCCAAACTTCCAAAGGCAACAACTTTCAAGGCAACTAGCTGCTACCTATGACACTTATCATTTTATGGATTTTAAATACATGTCTATGAATGAATTAAATTATTAATGCAACAAACATCACTAATACGATAATATCATTGAAATTATCCCTAAAAATTTCATCTGATATTATGAATGGACTATCCTTTAATTTTGGAAGATGATTGAAAATAAGCATTAATTTATAGTTTAAAGCCAAAAGCAAATTAAATTAGACCACGGCTTACGCTACTCATGAAAGGCGCATAATTCAAAAAAATCCTTGCTCCCTAACACATGAATCAAAACTGCAATAAAGCGCACGTTGCTTATCATACATACTATCTTTCGACTCTATTTACCCACAACACATCATTATTGAGGAGCATAATTAAAGGAAAATTTAATTAAATTCTTGAACACAACCCGATCGAACTTAGAATGGTATGCATGCATATGTTTATGAGCGTGTTTGTGGGCATGGACTCCTTCGATGCTCAGCCAACTAGTTTCGAACCCATTATTAGCCTCAAGCCTGTGATGAAATATTAAGTTGTATTCTCTTTGGTTGATTTCATTTGCAAGTTTCTGTTTGCAAACTAATGCTTGCATTGTTTAAGTCCGTGGAGATGTAACATTAAAATTAATCAATTTATTAGTTTCAATACAATTAAATAATGCATTTACTGCTCTATTCAGCTTTTTTGGCGATATTTAGTCAATTGTATATTTATAATCCTAATAAACGAACGTTATTTCAAATTTGATAATTAAATATAATTCCTGATAAATCTGATAATTCCTGATAAATTTTCGCATGGTTTAAATTAACTCTCAATCATATCTTGGAATAAAATCGTACTAGGAGCATGTAGAGATTACCAAGAAAATACTGACGAATGACAACACGATCTACTAGGAAGTATAAGCGATCGAATTTCAAATCAAATGAAACACCAACAAATCATTAAAGAAACTTAATTGTCTTATTGTATAATTTGTTTCCCCTATTATATTTTAGTTGCATCACATTGACTGAAAATAAATGAAGCTCTGGCAAATTTGTTGAAAAATGCTGAGTTGTCCAGTCACATGCTATTCTTTGATATGCGTATAGTATATATATAATAATCGATGACGCATCGATCGTTGGCCAAAACCACGCAATTTCAATTTGAATATCTATTATATCCTAAACATTACTATTTCTCTTTAAATCTTCGATTGTTCCACTAATAATCCTGGCTCCCATTTAGAATAACTCAAAACAAGTTAAAATTCAGTTCACTTAATCTTACTGTCGAAAAAAATGAACTTAAAATGAGCAGCCTCGCAAAGCCCTTCAATATCAAGGGCCGACTTCGTACATACTTTAATTTAACGTTCAGAAATTTGGTAAAATCTCAAATCGTATAACTCCATTGAAGTATAACTACCTTTAGATGAAGTATATCTACCAGATAATCTCGCTTGCTAGTCACTTCATCCAAAAGCTTCCACTTTCACATTAATGCTGCAAATAATTCCATGAAAACATTCCAATAATTCCAATTTAATAGTTTTCGTTAGTTTGATTTCAATTTCAAAGCAATTGATTTAATTGGAAATGTTAGTAATGCCTTATTTGACATGCATATTTTCCTTTTGCCGTCCAATTCTGCATTGGCAATACAATTTTCATTTCAACTGGACTTTATGCGAAAATGACGACCAACTCTCTTTATATGGCGCCACTAAAGCTCAGAAGTCAGGAATTCAACCGCAAGCTCCTTCACTCAAAGCAAGGAGCTTGGGCTTGGTTAGTCCTTTCATTGCAAATTCTTGTCGATATTCAAAGTCCAGTTCCAGCTGTAACTTGAATTTCAAGTTAGGTTTTAGGGCAAAAGCTTAAAACTGAAATCTTTACTGTTGCATAATTTCTTGTATATCCAAGTATTGGTTGTTCTTCATTACTCTCACGTGCAGCGCCCCTATATGTCACATTTTGCGAGTGCAGTTCAACATTCATTCCAATTGTCAATGTCATCTGTCAATTGTGGGTGATGATGGGTCGAATGCGAGGTGTAGCACGCGTCTATATGGTTTCTACAATTCGCCAACAGTAATCAACTTAAAGTGCCAAAACTTCACAATCGTTCACTTATTGCATGCATGCATTTCTTAAACATCTCTAGAAAGTAAAATTGACCGAGCTCCAAATAAGCGGTCAGCAAGTGTCAAATCTAGTGCGTTCCTATTTTTGTCGTCCGACTACACTTTCATTCGCATCTCCCTGCTTCGATAGAATTATACGGCGCTTGTGATAAGGAAAAAGTTGGCAATTGGTTGTCGCTGCAGTGTCGGCGAATCGTTACCGGAGCGGGCAGTGCCGAAATGCGCAAGAAGTGTCAATTGCATGGTTGCAAAAATTTGATTCAATCGTGTTATTAATGTGGCTGGCATTCTGCTACCGGTCAATTGTATCTTCGTAGACGACTTGTCGGTGCGCGACATCACTCCCAATATTCCGGTCGAACAAAACATTCTGCATTGATTGTCCATTGAATGTAGAAGATTGATAATGGCTACATATTATGAAAACACGCAAGTTTACGACTTCAGCTGGAAACAAGTTGTTCAGGCGTTTTGGAATCGATACCCAAACCCCCTAAGGTAATCAGAATAGTAAATTCACGTGAAGCATTTCCAATTGGCCTTTGAACTGGTGAATCCGAAACATATTTGGACCATGTTTGCTGAAGGCCATTGCTTTCATGCCAAAACGCACGCATACGTAATATTTTTAGGCAAAACTAGAGCAATTGTGCAATCAGTCGGCTGAGAACGAGTTTGCGACTTTGTATCGTAAATATTTACTGTAACTCGAACCGGCTCACATTCGTATGACGTTCATTTAAAATACATCGTGATTTCGCAATTGGCTTGTCTTTTGCCGATGCATTCAGAAAGTATTGATCAGAAAATTGAATTGATTGGGTCTCCGAAATGCAGCATCCCTGAATTTGATTGAGTGTATGTGATATTTAACGTTTTTTATGCAAAGCCCCTCCTAATTGTTGGATTAAATTCGTGCATCTTCCGCCATCAACAGATTTTATGAACAAAGTTTCTTAGTTTAAAATGTAAATGCTTTTGTTTAAATTGACGGTAAGCATCCACAAGCAATGCAAAGTTATACGAAATCTCACATTTTGAAATTCGTAGAACAAATTAATAAAATTCAACTCAATCAAAAAAGATGCATTCAGACAACACGTTATCATAAATCAAAGGATCTACATTCGATCAACAGATATCTAGTTGCTGCCCTTCGGGCTAAGTGGCTAGCTGTCTTTACAGAAGCTAGCGCATTTAATAATGATTTCGAATTTAATTTTTGAAACAAGCTCACCTATAATGTAGGCACTGAGATTTGCTATATTGAACGCAAGGTTTAAAGGAAAACTTTGCGATTCAGCGAAGTAGACTTCCAGATAAGTTGACACGCAGATCTCTAGAACACTCTATGGATGGAAAATACTAGACATGCATGTTGCCATTTGTAGTAATAAAAATGACGCCGTTAGGAATGCGTCAAGAAAATCGATAAGGAATGTGGACAATTTCATTTGGATTTAAACACTACTGCCATCAATATGTTCGTTTTTAGTACTTAAGTGAAGCTTGATAAAATTTGAAAGATGTAACACCAATTAAACTTATAAAATCTGTGATTACGTTTCAGTTCTCACGTCCTCACCGAAGACACCATCGAAAGGGAAGTTCGCGATGGCAAGCTCTACACAAGGCGGCTCCTATCCAAAACCAATCACGTTCCGAAATGGGGCGAACGATTTTACAATTCCAAATCCATTAAAATCGTTGAAGACTCCATGCTCGATTTGAAGAAGCGTACGTTAATCACGTACACTCGTAACATTGGATACAAAAGAATTATGGTGACTAACGAACTGATAAGTTTAAAGGCAGGTTTTCAATTTGAATATGATCGTAGAGTGTTGACGAAAAAGTAGAGTACAAAGAATGGGAAGATGGAAAGACTGTAGCAATTCGTTCGGCCTGGATTAGCTCGCAAGTATTTGGCTTTTCACGAGCAATTCGAGCGTTTGGCGTCGAGCGGTTCAAGAACAATTGTCATAAGGCGGTAAGTGTTAGTCTATTTTATAGTACGAGTACATTGTAACTAAAATTAAAATTAATTTTGTAATGCGCTTTTCTAAATTAATGAAAATTCTCATTACCATAGGCAATTGGATTTAATCATGTGTTAGTCAAAATGTTTCCTAAACATTCCATTAACATTCAACACAATCAAGCAAAGACAACCACAACGGTCAAAGATGCTGCCAAAAACACATATAGCAACGTGAAATCGCAAGCGAGTAAAATCTACGATGCCTACTCAGCAAAAAATTGAGAGGACGATGGTGGCGCCCGACAATCACACAAAACGCAGTCCGAATGAAATTTTAATTACTCTTCGTCCTGAACATTTAAAAATATTCAGTTTAGTTTAAAGAAATGATTTGAATTCACGAGTCTGTTCGTACATTAGTCAATCTTTTTTTTTTTTTTGAAAATTTACTCTGAGAAATAATAAAGGTCGGTTCCAAGAATTACGTGGTAAAAATTGTACTCGGTTTGTTTATTAGATGCAACACGTGTTTCGACATTTTGTTCTGTATCGCTGATATTAAGTAATATATTGGAAATGTGGGCTATATGCGCATACACGTGTTCTAATTTTTCATATGCATTGACAAAAATGCCCTCGTGTAAATTATTCAACAAATAATGTGGGTTAATCTTCATTCCATTTGCAAGCAAAATTATCGGTTTTGCCTTAATACTAGAATCAATTTAAATATTGTGGAGATTGAATCGTTCCGTTTAGAACTAGAAGTGTAATTCGTAAATTAGTCATTTAGTTTAAAGCTCTTTGATTCAGACACATTTATCAAAGTATAATCAATTTTGTTTCATGAAATATGAATAAATTAGCTAGGAGGAGTTCTATTGATTGCAATTCGTCAAACTCGAACAGCAAAGCCGAAACATAAGCAATATGGAGTTCTAATTAAATAGACTTAAATACTTAATAAATATAAATGACGTCTTTGTTTTCCCAGAAATATCCATAAACGTTGTCTGCCTACTGATTATGGAGTTTTATTTTCCTAGATTTTATAAATATTTTTTATGAAAACGATGATCTGCTTACTTCGTTGCAACTAACCAAACCAGGTTGCGCTGTACCCTCTCAACATGTTGGGAAATTCCCGCAACATTCCGCATATTGACATTATAAGTGGAGTCAGCTGTTCATAAGAAAGGTTGGAGGCATGTACGCATTATGAGTTTGACGGGTAGTGTTAACATCTGAAATGGTCTCAGTTGAACGCGATGTCAATGATGTTTTCGATAGCATTTTGCTGACGGAACAGTCTTTAACTGAAGAAGGATTCAACGAAGGCTACGAAAAAGGTTTGGCGGAAGGAAATATTGACGGATACAAGCTGGGATACGCGAAAGGCTTCGAATTAGGGGAGGAACTTGGTAACTACTACGGTGTGGCAATCTTCCACATGCAAGCCAAGCAGCCACCGACAGCAGCGAATCTTTTAGTGAGTTTGAAAACGGCAATCGAAAACTTTCCCAAAACAAATGATCCTAAGATAGACATTCTGTCCGAAATCAACCAAATTCGAACGCTCTTTAAACGCATAAAGGCAATACTTAAAATAAAAGCACGCACTCCACTTGGAACCGACCTCTCGTTCTAAAGTTTACGCAATGAACGCCCAACTAACGCGCGTTCACATCGACCAAATACTATCGTACCTTATGCCTTCGTTCTCATTCATCAATTGCCACATGGTGGATTTCATCACCGGGAACCTCTGGGAACGGTTTGTACCCGAGGAAGTTCAAAATGAAATCACAACGGTGGACGACATGCAATCTGCGTCAAAATGTTTGCTTGGAGTCAAGGGAGAGGCATTTCCCCATCTTGGAGACTTTATTGCGAAATCGGAAAGCAAGCGCTTGGAAAATCTTGAAGGTGTCCTCTTGTCAGAATCGGATCTTTTTGCTGCAATGGGGATTCGTGGAAATAATGCCAGTGAACCGATAAATATTAAGGAATTTATGAACGAAAAGAAAAACCACGAAGTGAGAGTTCGGTATCCTTAAGTGTGCTCAGATTGACCTAAATCTTCTTACAGGTCAGTATAGTCTCTAGACTGGTAGCGAATATGGTTTCGAGCATGACTGACGTAGAAAGCAATGTTTACATTTTGGATGCTGGTGACGGAAAAGGGTATTTATCATCTCGTCTCGCGCTGCAATATAACATGAAAGTACTTGGAATCGACGCAAGCGAAATGAACACTGAAAGTTCGCAGAAAAGGATGCAAAAACTAGAGGTAGGCGTGCAATCTAGTATTCTTGAGTCCCATTGCTATGATTCCTCTCAAATAGCCAAAGCCAACAACTAAATTCTATAGAAACATTTGTAAAGAGAATTTGATGTGGGTGTATAAAATTTACACAACATATTTCCAGAGCTGTAGTTATCTTTTTTCATATCACTATTTAATCCTTTTCTCTTATTTCAGCGTGCATGGTCTGGGTTGAAAGAAAGAACGGAAATAATAAGCAAAGGGTTGACACCCCCCCGTCGCTCGAAAAAGATTCGAAGTAAGATAATGGTACAAAATTCCGGATTAACGTCAACTTATAAATCGATTAATAAATATATCACAAAGGATACGAATTTCAGTTCTGTTTTGAAGGAGCACTTCCAAGTTGAAAATCAGTTTGTAATGTGTTTAACTGGATTGCACACCTGTGGAAATTTGGCGCCGGCTTGCTTGGAAGCATTTGCGAACAATCCCAACATAAAACTAATTTGTAATGTTGGATGCTGCTATCACCTGCTAAACGAAATATACTATAACGACAACTTTATAAACAGAGAATTGACTGATAGCAGTAACGTTGACGGATTCCCGATGAGTAGTTATTTAAAACAAAAACAGGTGAAAATTGGACGCAATGCGAGGATGTTAGCTTCACAATCAATTCACAGAACGCAAATAAAAAACGAACTGAACACCAGGCCTCTATTCTACCGCGCATTATTACAGGTTGTAATTAAAGAAAAATATCCGAACCTAACAAAAGCCCCGCAGGTGGGGAAGGTTAAAAAGTTTTCAAATTTCAAAGAATACTTAGTACGTTGTGAAGAAAAATGTCATTTAAACTTGGATGTACTCGATGCCAGTTATGTGGACGCTCTACTGGAGAAACATGCAAAAATGGAGCCTCTACTTAATCTGTTTTATCTGATCCGGATGTCGTACGCTCAAGTCATAGAAGCGCTTATACTTCTTGACCGATTGCTGTTTCTTAAGGAAATCGGTATTGAGAAAAGTTTCTTGATCCGTTTGTTCGATCCAGTGACTTCGCCAAGGTGTTATGGAATAGTTGCAATAAGATAACTCTTTGTTAAGCTTAATTAAATTTTATTACAAAAATAATAAAACAAATCATTCTAGAGTAATTTTAAATGCTTGGCTAGATTATCAATATTTTCAACGGTATCAGGTCCCAAACCAACAACTGTGACTGTTCCTGCGACTAGTTGAGTACGTCCAGCGTCTCTAACTATAGCGGCTACAATATTTGCATCTTGAGCCTTTTTGAAAACTTCCTCAATTTCGATCAGGCTTTTAGCTCTCAGAACTATTTTTGGCTGTCCAAGCATTGTCCAACGTTTCAACATTTCTGAATTCTTACTTAAGGATTTTTCGTAACATAGAATTGACGCGTGAGCACATTGTGCTGCAACTTTTCCTCTCCCCATCTTCACATCGTCACGAACAATAAGGACCATTTTTAAAGGTTCTGATATAGATGAAAATATCCGTCGCAAAAGCTGTGACATGATTTACTTCCTTTCGTATTTATCCCGTTGTCTATTCGTGTAATTTAGCATACATTCCTTGAACTCTTTTACTTGCTGCTGACACTTTCGCCAATCTTGAGTTTCAGCAATGCATTCCTGCGGGAAATCATAAAATTATGTCATAGTAAATCACAAAATCCCGCTTCTGCGGAGAATTAAAATACACTACATTCTAACCTATTGCATCTTACGTAACCACATACTCTAGTTTTTATTTAGCCCACCGAAAGCATTTGAGAAGAATGAAGTCTTGAAATAAAATGCAACCACAGACTGGATTTAATGATTAAAACATCCCTGGACAGGGATGGGATTCATACAGCGAGTAACTTGACAAATACGTAATTCTGAATCTGGACAATTTAAACAACTATACCTGCACTTTGAAATGAAGTTCCATGCACCCCGTGCGTTTCAACATCGCTTCCAATGGATCCGAACCATTATCAGACATAGTCCTTAGCTTTTCTTCAAACAAATTTGTAATTACAGCACTTGCATACTTGACCACTGGCAAATCAAATGCTTAAGAAATGTCAAAAGTCAGAATAGGTTTAGAGCCCGTGCCAATGTTGCTGCAACATTTGCAGCAGTGTCTTGGCTAAGAATGGCAGCATTGGATTTCCTTTAAAATTTGCTTTTAACCGGTACAACTGAACACAGTTCGTATGAAGCGAAGAAAGAAAATTTAACAAGAAGAACAATAAGGAGCATAACATATATCATAATCGTATGTGTACGTAGAACGTACACAAAGAGACAGTGGATATATATATATATATATATATATATATGCATATTATCCGTTTTCAGATCTCGTTGGATTTATGCAAGCGAAACATGTTTTTGGTGAATTCAAAACAGAAACAATAAAAATAAACAGTTGTAAGCAGTGGTTGGAATTCAGTGATTCACAGAATTATAACTTTATTTTCATTGAGAGTTCATTGCATACACCACCATCACGCAATATAAAAGAATAAAATCCATAGACTTTGCGAAACTCTTACATACACTAGTCTTTTTGTTAATCTGATTAATGATATCTGTGTTCTTTAATTTGATGCGTAAAGCTTGGAGTACAAACCTGGTTTTAGGTGCAGCTGATTTCTGACGAGTTTTCTAAATTATATTGGGTTATATTACAAATATTTATTTGTTTTAAATTTATAACAAACTTTTCAACTTTCTTTTCAAATAATTTCCTGAATTCAGGGCTATGACCAACGTAATCTATTGAATTATATGCTGTGTGATTTATTTATAGCGGACAGCATACGAAGATAAGAAAGGTCCCGTAGAGCTTATATCAACTTTTGATTATCAATTTAATACTGGATTTCCATTAGCTGAGCTAGCCAAATATGAATTTTATGAGGACTATTTTTCAACATTGTATTTCACTTTTCATTGCGCACATACGAAATTTCAATGATTGCTCAATAACGAGAACGACGTTTGTTTTTTACATGTTTAACTATAGGATTATTAACAACTAAAGTATGTGCACTCTTTTATTTAAAACTAACAATTTACTTTATTTAATTTAATTCATTCATTTCCTTCTCATAACATAGCTTTGTGTGAAGGAATTTAACAGTCAGTAAGTAAAAATTACAAGTTTAGTACATACACCAGCGCCAAACTTCAACTAAAATAAAATTTTGTATTAAATTTTATTCGACAAGTCGAGGCGAGAAAATAAGAGCTAAATCTTGCACATGAATACTGAGCTTTGGAATTCGAGTAAATAAGTTAATTAACAACGTTAACGTTAAGGTAGAAAAATGAATCGAATTGCAACGCTTTAAAGCATGCTAACGCCTGGATGCACAAAAAATTAGCAATTTTGTTTTCTAAGTGATAGTCGGTATAATAAGGAATTTTACTATTTTTGTGATATCTCCTGAAGCAGGTGGTAAATTTCGTCAATTAGGTGTTCAAGTTTGCATAAGCGCTTTTCTTGCTCCTGTGCCTTATTTTGCTGTTGAATCTGCTTCTGGCGATTCTCAATTATGCACAAGGCGGCTTTAACAGTGCGCTTTTCCATCTGACCACACGATCTTGTTACACAGAAACAACAACATGGCAATGCTCTTATAGATCCTTTAAGCGTTCGTGTTCGTGGGTCGACTTCTTCATGGAATTTGTAAAACGAGTGCCTACTATTCTTCAATAGAGTTGAATCATTTTCCGGATCGGTTCTTGCTGGTATCAGTATTCTATTACGATTGTTGGGCGTAATAGCAATATATTTTCCAGTAATGTAGTTAGGGAACAGGCTGAACAAATTCGAACAAATCGATCGGAATGGGCGGTGTTTTGTGAAGAATGTGGCTGTACTATTTCCACCTGCTACAACGCCTTCATAACTGCTTAGTAAATTGGTTCGGCATATACAGCCGTTGAGTTCTGCTTGTTGTTTAATTAGCTGTAAGAATTGATTTTTCTCATTGAATATAATCACGCAAATAGCATTTAATTATTGTTTCTGTTTGGAAAATTCAATCAAAATGATTTTATGCTTGCATGTATGGCAAAATGAACTTTATCTCACCTGTGTATCGTTGACCGCCAACCCATTCAATAAGTTGAATAAGACAATCGCCATGAAGAACACGAATAAAAGGAAGACAAAATAACTCGCTAGCGAATGGAATTTTATGTCTCCTGCATCAAACTCTCCAGTCAACATCACAATTGTCTTAATGATTGCTGTGAATGGATTGACGAATTTGTTAAATTCACCTTCTTCCTCATTGCCGTTGCCGGCTCCATCATTGTCGGGTACCTCACCTCTTCCGAATAAAACGTAGAAGCATAAACTAAATGTTATAACGAAAATTGAATACAGTGTGAAACTTTTGATGAAACTCGTAGAGACCGCCTGAAGCATCAGCATATGCGTTGATATCGACAACACTGGTAAGGATCCGACTAGCAAACATAACTCCACAGATGCTAGTAGAATTGTAAAAACGGCAATGACACGATGAGTTTCTTGTTCGTAGTTTGGACTACTCAAAGATACTATTGTGAAAAGTATCAACACGACTTCCATGTAGTTTACAGGAGAGCTCAAAAACAATTTGGGTGAAATAAGAAATTGAATAGTCTCTCGAATGACCATATAAATCAGTCCTAAAACAGATAGTATACGGAAGACTGACAAAATTCCAGCGTCGGTTGACTGGTTGAAATTTAACACAATGTAGGTAACCAAACATCCACAAAATGCAGCGTAGAGTAAGAAGTTTACATAGAATATCATAGAAAGCCGATGCCACTTGAGAAACAAAAAGCTTGTTATTAATGGGTGCTTGAGAAGGTGTTTCAACTCTTTAGTATCAGCAATGTATTTGATAGGTAGCATTTCCTCATTGAAGCGATTTACACTTTGCTTCTTATTTGTTGGAGGTATTAGATTAGACAAATTGATGATAATTTCCAAATCATCATCACCAGGCTTTTGTTGATTTGTTGTGATGCAAGAGTCGAAGATTTCTTCCAACAATTCTGGGTTAATATCGTCAATAGGAATTCGATCAAATACATTCCGACTCCCAATATAAGCTCCTCTTTTCAAGAGCTCGGTGATTGCTTTCTCATTTTTGTATTTCACTGCGTAGTGCAATGGAGTTGATCCAGATATATCTGGATCATTTATATCGATTCTTCCCGAATTCAACAAAACGAAAAAGCAATTGTAATAGTCGGAAAATCCATTATATGACTGTGTATCTAGTTTTTTGATCACTGTAACAAGCAGATTGTCAATATTTTTCAACACTAGGTCATCTTGATTAAGAAGACTCTGAAGTGCCTTAGAATTCCCATAGATACAAGCTATTTCGATTGCACTACAATCGTTCTCCTTGATATTAACATTTACTCCTGTCTGCAATACTTTTTCCACGGCTCTCTGAAGACCCTTTTTTATCGCCTCAAAAAGAAACTTTACATTGTTTTCCTGATTTGCATTCTGTTGATTGTTTGTTTCCGACATATTTAAATGATAATCCGTTAAATGTTCTACGAACTTCTCTTCGTTACCATTGCGTAGATAGGTGAAAAGCGTATCAAAAGTTATGTTTGGTCCAGTTTCGTTCGGCAGATGTAAGTCAGGAAATTGCCGAGAAATTTTGTCACGGGCTTCGCCATCGCGGAAACTATCTAAATCTAAGTCAGCATTGTCAAGAAGAAATTCTATAATTTCTTTCATTTGTGCTTTGGAAATTTTATTGTTCTTTAAAATATGCAAGACTGGAGTGCGTTCACCTTGGTCTGGAATGTTGGGATTCGCTCCATTGTTAATAAGGCATTTAATACATTGGAAAACATTTTCATAATTCTCGGTGTTAATATTTTTCGCCAATGAGTTGAGTGGAGTAAGATTTGAATACTTCGCATCCACATTTATCGATTTTGTATGCAATAAAGCTTGAATTATAGCTGGATCCCTGGAATCTGCTGCGAAATTTATCGGTTGTTTGTACAGTAAGCGGTTGGTCTGTGGAGAACATCAGAAGAAAAAATATTGGAAATTACCAAAGCTCGGCTTTAATTTGGATCGAATTCTATCAAGAAATAATTGCACGCCACGGTCCAGATCTATGGAAAATCGACTGATACACTTACTTTTACATCTTTCTTGGTAACTTAAGTCATTAATTTTCGTTATCATTAATATGATTTTATTCAGAAGAGCTAATAATTTAATCTTTATCAAACATCGATTAGTTATTAACGGAAATTATACTTACATAATCACATTTACATCCTCTTCGTATACATTCTTCCACAAATTCAACACAACCAAAAGTCTGAAGTGCTTTCTCAAAGACGCTCATGTGAGTATTTTGATCCACACGTGTAGGGTCAGCATCCATTTCAAGAGCACACTTAAACTCTAGGATGTTTTTGTTTTGTAAGGCTTTCGCTAGCGCTGACTTAAAATGTAAGAAGAATAGAACGATTAGTTAAACATTAGATAAAACATCAACCGGTATCAATTTCAATTCAACAACAACAAAATTACCTGTGGATCTCCCAAGCAATTGTCGAATGGTCCCATGTTGAGTTTGACTTCGTATCTTTTCACCGTTTAGATGCTCTCAGCATTGAATTTATCGATCTTTTCGAGCACGAGATTACCAAATGGTTGGCTGTGTACCGAATTTCAGCAAAACCAATAAAAACAGAAAGATCTATTAGAATCATCGATTGTATGCATTATTTTGAGTAATTTCGATTGACGAAAACCGCTAAATAAAGCTGATAAGTGATAAATAAATAATAAATAAGACTAATTAATCAAATCTATTAGCAAGTTTTTGTTCATATTGTTTTAATGCTCACTGCCAATTGATTTACTTAACAGATTTATAGTCAATAGTGAGAACAGGTTCGAGGTATAGCATCTTTATCAAATTTAAAATGAAATCGTCTGAAAATCTCTAAATCATTGATGTTATAATTTTCATTCTCGTTCATTTTTTCCACGTTGTATGAGTTGTCGGTTCGTAAATACATGGAATAGTGTGTTAAAATGCTTGCAGGAAATTCGAAACCAGTGCAAAGTTATTGGTTTGTGAGAACGTCGGTCTTTTGATTGGGTGTGCCTATTATTACTTACAATACCATCTTCCTTAGCTTCTGTCTGTTCCTTAAATTTTGGCTCTTCATGACTTTATAACAAATGTTCTCAATCATTTTATAATAAATCTATCCTCTACTTTGGTCTTAATATTCTTTCAGATAACAGATTTTTCTAGTACTTTCCAACAAAGCAATTCCATTTGGTACCTATCAGCAAATACACTTAGCAGAGACATAATTCGAAACGATTGACCGAGTGATAAATTGTAACAACTTCCCTGGTAGGCGTCACCATATCGAATCGAAGTCTGAAATCAGAAAATGATGATTCAGCGTTCCTAAAGACAAACACAAATATCTGCAAGATAATTGCTACCGAAGTCCGCGTTTAGCACACATCTGCACTAAGCCTACAGAAGATACTTTCAATATCATGTAATTTAGCAAGATGCTGTTTCAATATATTTAACAACTAACCAGAGATCCTTCTACAGATTGTTCAGGTTTATATTCTTCATATTTATCAACAAACCATTTGTGTCGTTTATTCACTGCCGACTAACTAAATATACAAATTATACAGGCACTCATGCATGGGTACATGTAGCAAGGAATTCGCAGTGATTATTTTTCATATCTCCATGTAAATTTTAATTACGGCCACATTTGGCGGTTAATGTGGAACTTCCAGAAATAAATATTTATTGTATTAATGTTGCGAGTTTGTTTCTTGTTTCATATCGGAGAAATTAAAGCTCACAAAAGAATTTGTTTGTGTAGTCAAGCAGCTATATTCAATATTTTAAGATAAATTTTTTAAGACCAAAATATGGAAAAAAAATCAAAACGTACTTGGACTCTCAATGATAGGAAAAGAAACAAATCGGTTAAGTTACCGGAAACGATTCTAAATAAATGAAAACGCATATTTAACTTGTGGTGTGTTTAAAAGTAAAAGTTCAACTTTCCCAAAAATCTGGGCTATATCGAACGCACTCTTTTTATTGTATTGCATTTTTTACAATCCAGAATGAACAAAGGCGAACAAGTTCACAGCGAAGATCTTTCCTGAAAAATTATTATATTTTTAATTAATTCCACAACATAGAGGCAAACACATATGCAAATACAATTGATGTTAAAACAACACTCAGTTTAGTAGTTTCACTGCGAAACCAGTCCCATTTGCAACAAGCGAGCAGAGGTCAAATTACCAACAAGTTTAAATAGCAAACAAATGCCATGCAGTACATATACCCCATATATGTTCACGTCGTGCTTACTTGGGTGTTTAATTCAATATGAGGTGATGCTTTCGTTGACAATTCAAAGTTTCATCCAGGTAACACAAACCCTCTGAAACGCAAGACCATCATTTGCATGTAAATAGCCTGTAAAGTATACAGAGAATCACGAGCCACCCTATGTACTCGGAAACTCATCACGATTTTTGTGTTAGCTTTGATCTTGTTACTTGGTATGTAATGAATAGGACATTTAAAGTGATGGATTGCTCAATAATGAATCTTCGTTTGTGACATTATTTCATTTCATTCTTCATTATTATTTCATAAATCACATCTAGAACATTTCTGAAACCGCGTTCACCATTGGTCGTAAGCAATTGAACATTAAATGGTTTTGGAAGCATTTGACTCTACAAAGAAGTGCTAGAGATGCGAAGGAAACAAGGATAGCCTATTTAAAACCTGATGAAATAGAGTCATTTTCAAAGAAGTCCGAAAACGAGTTCATGGTAAATAAATGCCAAACGCTGTTCCAATACTTGATCAATAAATTGTCAAGTTCTGGACTTGTTTTTGATATGCTTATCGTCGTGTGTGTTTATTTGATATTCTATGTTGGCAAATGTCTATTAAAAAACGGATAGAAGTATTGGAGTGACAAGAAAAATCTTTCGAAATTCTTTGAAGTACTACTTTTTCCGATAAATATTTAAAAATCCCCCCGCACGCTTTCTCCAGTCGTCACTGGCAAAAGCGTATGAAGCTCGCGCTCACTGATAATTCCCGCTGCTTATTTAGACTTGAAGCTCAATCTGGAGTCGCTCATGCATTACGCCAGGATGAAATCTTTTTTAACTCATTTAAGACAACCTCAATAACCTGCGTCCGGGCTTCGCTTTCTAAATCAAATCAATCAAAAAATTACTCTAATCAAAAAATTACTCGCCAATCAAAAAATAGCATCCAGTTGACAACCAATGACAAACGCGAGGATATTAACGTAGGCTGTATAAGGATGTCTGCGTATACGATTACACATTAATTGTATTATCTGATACATATTTATTCATGTGTATGCATAAAGGATAATTCTTCGCAGTAAAATTAAACCTAAAAAAAAATATAAAACCACCTGTAAACCAAATTAAGTTCCAGCACGTTTTTTAGGAATAGTTTTAATGGCGAAGACAAATCACTACTTTTGCTTCACTGATGAATGCAACATCAGCCTTAATAAACTATTGGCCAACTTAAACTTAAGCCACTATTTTTATTTTCAATTTAACTACCGTAACCTTTGCTTATCGAACGTCCCGTCAAAATTCACATATGACTAGTGAGTACATCAATTTACACATCATGTAAATGGTTCTCCTCCAGTCCGTTACGGAACTATAGAAGTTCCAATTAAACTATTTCACACTCACGGCCTCATCGGACGAGTGTACATATATCAAAATTGTTTAAAAATTATTTGCATTTTTATGAGAAATTTAAAAAAAAAATTCCTTCAACAAATCACTTTTTAATAATGCTCACAAAATAACTTTCCAATGAAAATATTGGTGGAACTTACCAGCGAAGACAACTATTTAACCTGGTGTCATAAACAGATAATAGGAAAAATTAGAGAAGATATGCGAACCGCATCATAGATGTTAGTAGATGACTGAATACAATATACCACCGCATCAATTTATTTAAATCTACCGTGCAAACTTCTTGGTTTTGTGGGAAACAAAACTTTCTTTGACTCAGTCGAAACAACTCAAAATGATTCTTTGGCATCACATAATTTACTTCATGTTT
The DNA here is from genome assembly GCA_954870665.1 of Stratiomys singularior. Classification (NCBI taxonomy): domain Eukaryota; kingdom Metazoa; phylum Arthropoda; class Insecta; order Diptera; family Stratiomyidae; genus Stratiomys; species Stratiomys singularior. The sequence goes on along the minus strand of OX940881.1, from coordinate 190,447 downwards.
TCTAAAGAGCCAAGCAAGTTTCCACCGAATGAGTCATTTTATCAAAAGCACCAATTAATAATTTCCCAACAATATACGACCTGCATTTTTTAGCATATTTAAGATAAAGATTCTAACTGGTTTCTACCCTATTGATAAGAAGATTATGACTTAAACCATTATGACGCCATTCGATATCAGATTTCAATATCGTTTTTGCAAGACTTTGAATTCTCGTTCATGTTTGGATCAACAAATTGGATTTTTTTATTTTTTATTTTTATTTGTGGAAAACTTTAAAATTAGACCGTCTGCAGCTTGCCATTGCTCCAAACTGATTTTCCTTCCCTCAATGTGATCGTGACTTTGATTCGAAGTAAATTGATGCTTCGGTATATATTCAAACAAAAAATTTAGTGGTTTCTAACCTTGCCAACAAAAGAAATAAATTAACTTCTGCAACATTGGCTTCTCTTAATCCAATACTACGCTGTACTAACAACAATATAAAATTAAACAGCAAAAATAAAGAATGACGATATCCATTGAAAGCAGGCTTTAGTGGTCGCATTCAGACTCAAATCTGGTTTTATGTGTTAGCCTATTATTTTGATAACTATTAAAAGGACTCATTAAAAGTGATCAGTGTTAAGATAAAGAAGAAGCTTCAATAAATGGCTTGGGATTATACCAAGTCAGTTGGCTCCCTTTCAGTTAAAAGTAGTTTAGGATTTACTTCGAACAGCACTCATGTTAATTTTTAAATTCAATTTTTAAAAATTGCTTAACATTAGTTGTAATAATATTGATAATTTTATAAAAATAAAATGCACAAATTTTAAATGTGAAAAAAACTTACTGATGGTACTTTCAACAGCTTTTTTTAATAGTTAATCCTAATTCCGAAACAACCTGACTGCACTCAAATGTATGGCTAAACGGATGGTCTAACTTTTCCTCCTACTTAATATCCAAAGATATTGACGACATTATCCATAACAAAGAAAAATTCAGTGCTAAATTCTGGTTGGAGTGAAGTTCTGGTAGCGTATCAACTAATGTTTGTTCAAACAAATCTAATGATGTTACGTATAATATCAAATTTCAAAAAGTTTGGTTCTGATTTAGTTCTGGTGCAAAACATATAATAAGATTGCTCCTGCTGAAATAACCCTCAAGGCTGATCGAAGTTCCCAAAATAAAATGTATGTGTGCTACAACCGCTTATATTTTAGTTTTTAGTAATATTTACTTTCTTTCCAGAATATTGTCCATCAAAAATTTAATGTATTACCACAAATCTAATTCCAACCATTTTAGCACTTGAAAATCAAACACAAAGTCTAATCTTGCCAACTACAAAGTATTGAAAATTGTACTTGAAACAACGACGTCTAATTTGAAAAAGGCAACGCTTAAGTGGATGACGTCAGTATTGATTCAAATTCAAGTTCTCGACAGAATATTTCCATTTACACTTCCACGGCTCAAATATATCTTGAATGGGCTCCAATTTCAAAATTTCGTTCATTAACATCAACCCTCCCATGATTTCGATGTTTGGCGTTTCACTTTTGTTGCGGTCGTGGTGGCAAGTTCGTATACATGGTCCAATGCGAGCGGCAAGCGTCTATGGTCAACAAAAAAAAAAACCACCATTGTCCGAGCAGCACAAATTAATCCAAATTTTCACATAGAATTTAAAATTAGATCTATTGTGTAGATGTACGGTGCATTTTCACATAGATAATATTTTGGAATGATTCAAGTAGTTGCAGAAAATTTCAAGGAAAATGAATAATTAATGCGTGTTGATTAACCAGACAAAAGGGAGCGGATCTTCTCGACTCAAATATCAATCGAATTATTATTCATTCGATTGATAATCGAGTCGAGCACAATCGAATATAGAAACAACATCATATGCTTTTCATATTTCTACGAACTACAACATTGCGCTTAAAGTGGAAGTAAAACGGTGTGGTACAATCTCGGAAAAATCACATCGAAGCGACTAAATATCTTAGTGGGTAGAGAAAAATGAGTACAGCATAGCTATTGTGATGTGTTAGTAGATAAATAGTTTTATATTCATCGTTGACACCAACTAAGTGTCCATACTCATATGTTTAATTGAATGGATACGCTAAGTTGTCTTACTTACAAACGACAAGAAGCTAAGGTAAATTGTTTTAACTTGACTGTTTTATATATTACCATAATGACTTAATAGCTCAGATATTTGTTAGGTTGCTCCGAATATTAGAATGTGAGGAGCACTTTTTCCAAATGCTACCCCAGCAGTTAAATAAACGAAAATAAGTTTCATTTTACATCAAGTAACACTTGATGCTTTTAACATTTGCTTGATACGGAAAATTTGGCATTTCAATTAAAAATTGAGTGGGTTCGCCTACATTCTGTAGTGAGTCGTATATCTATACAAAATTAGTCATGTAGATATTGCATGTTTTCTATAATTCGAATGGTGTAAAGAATTTGTTCCAGTAACAGGCAGGAAAAAACAAGATAGATTTATCGTCGCTATAATTAAAGGTGATTCGAAGGCAGTTTGCTTTAAAGAACGCACTTCCTTTAGTCAACAATTTATTCCAACTAAGCATGTTCCTGTATATGTCGAATGCACTAAAAGATTTCGTTTGATGAAATACCTACTTTGATAACGCATAGAGACCTTCAAGACCTCTTTTAACCTTGTCTTAAATATGATTCAGTTCCACTGATGAATAGACCGATTCCAACATAAACACGCGGCTTAATCACTACTCTGGGGTTGATTTTTATGTTTGCAGTAAATCAATGTTTAGGTCTTTATACAAAAACCGCATTATACGCATTCTTATAAGAGACTGCAAGGCAAAGTTCTGGGAATTCGGTGTGACTGGTAGTCCTCAAACTTTTGAAACTTGCATAACAACGTCACTGCTGGAATTCTGATACTAATTTCCGACTTTTCGACGTGAGAAAAATCTAAGCTAATAGCAAAGATGAGCAATAATGTAGACCATTAAAATACATCAGAATTCAATTGTTGCTTTAAAGAGTAAATCATGAGCTTGAATAAATTTCACCAGATGTACGATAAAATTTTGTGTGTATAAATAATGAACCTATGTAGTCTGTCGAACCAACTCCTTAGATTAAAAGCACCTGTTGAAGCACTTTTTCGTTCACACTACGTAGGATAATGAGCGTCGATATATGACTTTGAAGTACAAAGATTCACAGATTCCACCAAATTGACAAAGGCTCCAAAAACCTAGTTTGCCGCTATCCTTCAAACCATAAGGCAACAGAAAATCATAACAGAAGCTACGTAGACTTCTCATGTTTGATACACTATTGTCGAGATCAAAAATTCTTATTCCCCAAATAACATTCCCTGAAATGAACTAAATCAAATCAAGATTTTTCATTGTTCATCAAGTCAACAACAATTTGTACCCTTTGTAGAATCATAGCTGAGCGACTGGAAGGCACTGCCACTATATAATGTATCAAACTAGCTGGTTGGGTACAGCCAACATGATGTTCACGCAAGGCAACATACATAAGTCAACCTTGGCTCCGGAAGATAATCATCCCAGTAGAAAATTAAAACCTTTCGTAAACGTAAGAATTTGCAGTGGTTTCATTTTCGTAAACTACGTGGTTAAAGTTTTTCAAATTATGAAAATGTGACCGAATATCACCGGTGGAAAATACTATCAATCATAAAAAATATCATATAAAGCTCAAGTTAAAATCTTCATTTAAAATAATAACTCCCCGATTCTCCTTTAAACTTGTTCATCCGTTGGAGGCATTTCGCCCATGTAAAGATTTGGCGTAATGTGTAAATTGATGGTCATGTAACTAACACGGAGTCAAAAACTGCGAAATAAACTTTAACTGAGGCGCGACGTCGCTTCAAACGAATTCACGTGTTATTTTTTCTTTCTAATTACTGAAGTTGTTTTATAATCTTCAGGAGCCAAAGGATGCCTCTGGAAGACCGTCGCTCTTTTCTGTCAAAGGTTTGGGTTTAGATTTAATAACTTCCGCTAGGAGCCATGTTCGTGTTGCCTAGTCGAAGAGCTTTGTCATCATGAAATCCGGCAAAGAAATTTTTATACCCTCCGTTATAATACCAATAATAATGGCAATTTATGTTGTATTAGGTACCTCTCTGTTTGCGCTTTCAGTCGTGTGATGATGGTCGTTATTATGCCACTCACGACTATTCAGTGTTCATTTCCTCTTTTTTGTCCCAAGAGATGTTGTTCCTCTTCCATATATGACTTTCCAAGCTAAAATTGGAAAAGAACGAGGCGGCTAATCCGCAGATGTCGGCAGTATGTGTGGCTCGAATGCGACTTCAATGTATAATTCCCATTCACATCATCACAAAACCATAGGAACTGCGAATTTACAGTAGTCAGTTGACAACAAATGTATCTATCTATTCGTGAGGGTCTCGATCAACTTATTATTCGACTACAAAAAACACCCGCATGTTTATGGACCGTTGCGTTTTCGGATGTAGATGCCACTTTTCGAATTATGCACTCATTGCGACTAAATTACGTTTAACTCTTTGACTTGAACCGTGTTATTTGTTTGGATTTTATACCGAAATGCACATATCTCCACGCAAATTCATTGGAACGTACTTAAGGCTTGCGGCGAACATCGCTTCGACACTAGATCTTGCAAATACAAGCAAGTTTTTCTTGATCGCATAATTCCACAAATTGTAAAATTGCATTTGCACTCGATTCAGCGTATCTGATCCGATTTCATATGTGCATCCTATTCGCTCTTCCAACAACTCACTGGATGATTACCACTTTAGAACCACCACATCTGACCGCAAACTACAGATAGGCGGACTGGACTCACCGCGCAGCACTGGAGGCTAACTGTTCGCGACATACTAAGTATTACTCGCAAGAAGACAAGTGGGCTCGAGAAGGTCGTGTGGATCGTGAGTCTTATGTGCGATTCAAGATTCTTTCTACTGTCTCCGCGATTAGGCCACGGGTCTGTGTATAGACTGACTAAAACGCGCCGTTTTGGAATTTTCTTCCCATTGATGATACAAAACGCTAGTGGGCTAGAGATTCAACCAATCAACTAGTTGCAAAAATTGCGACAGTGGTTAGCAGTTTGCCGTCAGTACTTGTGGTTTCGTTTTATTCCTACGCAAGTGTTTACATTTCCGGACGCTGCAATTATCATATGCAAATCAAACCTTCGATGACAAAATATTGAATTAACGATTTTCAGAGAAATAATGAGTAAGCAGAGAACCAGTCATATCGTACACCTCGCGATATATATTTTTGTCGGAAATCTATAACGATCGGAAATTTCGATCAACAACGAGATAAGCACTGATGTGCTCAATTATTTCGTATATCGCAGTTTAAAAGCAAAGAATGTGCTGTTTAGCTATTTAAATTAAATATTCATGTTTTAAAGCAGATTTTATCCCGAGGAAGTTACATACATCCGAAGGGAACTCCTTGTTCAGTATTGTAGTTACGGAGTTACGGTAGTGACAGACAACACAACTAGCTGAAGATATAATTAAATCACTTGTTGAGTGAAACAACAAGTTAAATTTGAACTAATTAAAAAACAGCACATATCTCTGTAAACAGCAAAAGTGCGTAAATTTATTGCGACAAGCAAAGTTAGTAAGTTAAATATATTCATGAAAATTAAATGGTCTGAATCGTTCTAATCAATCTTTTTAATACCTAATCCTTAACTGTCAGTATTCGCATCAAGGAGTACAACAAAACACGGCATCAAAAAACAATATTATAAATGAAATAGCGAATTTTTACCAGTGATAATTAGTTACTACTGAAATTGATTTACTGCAAGGGTATGGATAGTTTTTCCTACCCTACATGTTTTGTTTCTTTCTTCCCTGAATTCATACTGCTTAAACCAAGTCAGAATCATTATTCGTGATGATCTCATTGAATTTCTATAAAAATAATAAAATCAAATGCACTGAGTTATTTGGAATGAAAAGTCTTTTGTACCTGCAAGGTTTTGCTCAATGTATTTTTCCACAAGATATTCGATTTAATTAATAATTGCGAGGGAAAATCTATAATTTCCCAGACTTGCATAAAATAACCAAAAAAAAAACAGTTATTTGAGGAATTTAATCTACGATGTATGTTTGTTCAAAGACTGAATTAAACGTTATGGCTACTAAATGCCTTATTTACCTTACCTGGATTTAATTTACGGAGTATGTTTGTTTAAAAGGTGAATTAAACGGTATGGCTACTAAATGCCTTATCTACATCAACTGAATAAATTGTTCACAAGAATTTAAACATAAACAGATAGATTTTCATTTGTCTATATACATTATACGTACATTAATTTTTTATTTATTATCATTCAACCAGAGAATGAAAATCGCCGCACTAGTGGTTATTAATTTCTTTTTTCATGATTGAGTGGAAAATTAGGTACCTATTTGTATTCTTTAGAGACTGGTATAATGATAATGAATATCTTCAAACAGCATTTTTCTCACCACTATAATGATTTAACGAGTATTTGCTGGTTAGGAAGCGATAGCGGTTATTTACCCCTTACCTTACCCCTCTTTGTGTGGGAAACTCTGGAGTGTCTTCTAGTACACTGGGAATCAGAAGTATCTTTAGGACGAATCCATCTGAATTACCACCTTCCTATGAACTATCGACCTTAGCAGGCTTTTTTTCCGTCCTGAGATTTGAACTTGGTACCGAGAGTCCAGCGTTCTACCCCTTAAGCTAGCAAGGGTCTCTATTATTCACGGGTGCATATATGCATATATAATATTCCCGATAAATGGAATAAAGCAACCAAAAAATATGTGTTATTTGTTTGTCCAATTTAAGCTTTATATTTGTTCAATTGAAGACTTATGATAGGAAATGCTTGCCTTATCTACAGTAAATACAAAAATTTTGCACTCAATTGTAAATTCGATCGAACCTACCCACGATGCATGTTAAGTTTTGTACTGATTAATTTATCTTTACTAGATAGCATTTCATATATATATTTTATATATATACTTCACGCTTCTTCTTTTTTGAAAAATCTGGTGATTATAATGCTGCTATAGACGATTTTCCCGGTCTCGTCAACAATCTCAGCTCATTAATCTGCCACACATAAAAGGTTCATAAGAGTCGTTTTTATTCTTGTTCAAATACACCATTATAAACATGTACATGTAGCAAGTAATCCCGACGCATTTGAATGAATACTATTTATATGACAAAAATTGGCTTCCTAAATACTTATTTGAAATAATATACAAGACCGATTTGTCATCTCTGCAGTTCAATCGATCTCTACGTTTCCTGAAGTTGTTCGTTAAAAATGAGTATTTTCTAACACTTTTCAGCCTTCCGTGTATAATTACACGCGGAAGGCTGCTTATTAAAATTAATTGCAAACACTTTTTTCAGCATGTAATTACTGGAATATTAAAAGCACATCTGTTTATACACAACGCGTGTCGAATAAATGAAATCATATTTTATGTTACAAGCAGCAATTTTGGTCAACACATACATATCAGGAAAGTACATCAATTTTCTAAAGGATCAGGTCGATTAATTATGATCAATATTTTAGAATATGGAAGGACTATTTAACATTTTAGATCGAGTATTTGGAAGGAATTCGAACAGGAAACACTGGAAAGAATGGACCACGTTGATACGTCGAAAGCGCAAGATTTTATCTGGCTTACTTGGAAATTAGTGGGAGTTTATCCAATCCTAGACTACACAATCTATCATCGTTTGCATATGATTTGTGTTTTCGTGTTTGTTAATATACTGTCAATTGTCGTTTTCGTGACGCAATTGTTTTATGTAACTAATCTTAAATACCTTTTGGATAATCTCCCAATGAATATTCTCATAATTGGTACAACGTTTAAATTTCTTACGGTTTTGCTGATGCGACGGAGAATTCTTGGAATCAACAAAGCTCTGGAAAAATTGGATGAATGCGCTGTGTCCTCGTTGCAAAAAGATTATTTACTGGACTTAATCAAGTTCTGCAACAAACTTGTCGTTTGTGGTTTCCTTTGTTACGAGGTGGTTGATATCATGGCTGGTGTGAATGCAGCGTTTTCAAAGAGACAGCGACTTCTTTATGAGATTTGGTTGCCGTACAACTGGAGAGCAACGGCGTTTAGCTACTGGGTAACGTTTTTCGGTCAATTTATAGCGCAGACGTTCCTTGCGCTGCAAAGTGTAGCGAGTGATTTCAGTGGTCCGGTTTACTTGTTGGTGCTAACCGCACAATTGAAAAATATTATGGGACGAATTGAACACATCAACTTCAATTCAAACAAAATTAATCGAGAATTAATCATTCAATGTTTCAAAGATCACTTCATCGTGTCTGAGTAAATATAAAAAATCGTTTGCGTTTCGTTTAATTTTTCTTAACATTGTAGAGTTTTTCACGTTCTGCAAGGAACTGTCTCCTACATCACATTCGTTCAGTTTGTCGGAACTGCATTGGCTTTAGTGTTGATAGCTCTTAACTATCTTCTTTTTTCGCCAAGTTACACGGAAATGTTAACGCTCGTGTTTTTTGCCGTAGCCGAAATTTTACAAATTCTTCCCTGTTGCTACTATTCAAATAAATTTATGTGGACAACTGATCAAATAGTAACGTCCCTATATTCATCTAATTGGTACAATCAATCATGTGATGTGAAGAAATTAGTCATCATTTTCATGCAAATGACACAAAAGAAAAAGGTAATCATTGCTGGAAAAGTTATTCCAGTTACAATGACTACTTTCGCTGCAGTAAGTTTTGATGGTAATTAATTTTTGTCGATGTTAACTAACAATATCTTAATCTTTCGCAGATTTTAAAATTTTCATACTCATTGCTTATGGTTCTCATTCGTGTTAACAACTAGCATTATCTGTTTAATCCAAAAGCATTTCGCAAAACTCTAGCAACCCTAGCAACAAAAAAAAAACACAAAACAACTACCATTATCTGTTTAATCCAAAAGCATTTCGCAAAACTCTTCAAAATTGACCAAATTATATTGCACCATTTCCTATGTTACATGCGTTTCGCACGGAAATTGTAGAAGTTGAAAATTAATAAATAATATCGTATGAAAATTTGAATCTGAATTAATCTGAAAATTAATAAATAATATCGTATAAAAATTTGAAGTTTAGTAGGGATTAGTGTATTTCATTTGTTTTCTTCAGAGGTTTGTAGTTGTCTACATCAAATTTTTCCGGACACTCGTGTACAACCTTGCACCAAATTTGACTAATTTATGTTTAATAATAGTTATTTTTAAATTTTTTAAGTGATCAACTAACCATGAAAAGGTTGCTTTCAAATCGATTCTACGATTGAAGTAAGGAATTATATATCCACCACCCTGAGGGCAAAGGAACTCAAAACCATACAAAAGTTCACTCATTTGAAGTGCACTAATGCTATGAAAACACTCTTATTTTCCAACTTTATATACTTGTGCACCTTACATCCTTAAGACAGCCAAGGTTGTAGGCACTATTCTCAACGATCAGATCTTCCAACACCTATGTTGAATTCATGTTATTCTTCTTTTCTAAGTATAATTTTTGTGCTCAAAGATTTTTAAAATTCGACATTGAAATTTATTGAAATTTTATGTATAAACACAAGAGTGTGCCTAACGAAATCTTCTGTTGTAAACAACAGTTGAATAGGACAAACATTCTGTGTTCAGACGAATTATATTCACTTTGTCACAATATCACCAACTACAACTAGTACAACTATTAAAATACAATATTAATTATATTCAAATTAGTTAACACAAAATTTATGATTTAACCTGCATGCGTTTACTTCAAACGCTAAAATTCTGTTAACTCACTACATGTAGATGTATATAAACATTCATTTCTATAAGTTACTCTAAGAATTTCAAACATAAGTACAATGGCATATAAAGCTAATATGACAATGAGTAGAATAGTTTGCTTAAACACTAATAAATTTAACCAAAATACAAATACATCAGTCTTTGGAACTACAATGACATTTAATCATTCTTAAAATCTATTTAAATGCATGCAATCTTGGCATCTATGCCTTTCTTTCACTCAATTAAAAAAAGTGTGTAGCAATAAATAAGGTAAGGCAGATAAGGCATTTACATTCCGTCGAAAAAAACTTTTATACAAACTGATCTGCAGAGCTCAGAGTCACAATTGTGGATGCTGCGCTAGCTGCGTCCGATCAAAATAAGTAGGTTCAAGTTGTTTTGGTGCAGACAGGGTGGCTGAGATAGGAGATGACTGCGATTGCTGTAAAAGTGGGGAAATATCTTTTGGAGATCCAATAGTTAAACGAACATGAAGGCCTGAATCCTTTATCAGATTCACTACATCGCCATGACTCATCCCAGTGATGTCTATGCGGTTCACAGCTATTATTCGATCACCAACTTTCAATTCTCCACAAAGCTCAGCCGGGCTGCCCGTAATCAGCTTTCCTGTAATATTCGTCAGGTGAAATAGAATTTTATGAATTTCAGATTTGTTTCTAAAGCACAAACTATGTTTGAAGAAACAAAAATTTGTTAACCTATTGTAGATCCATAGTATTGATTGGAAGATGATATGATTACGAATCCAAAGCCTTCACTTTCGTTTCGGCTTACAATCACATCATAGGGATAACGAATTGATCGCAGCGGGGGCGGTGGATGTCGAATACGACGCCTCAAGATCATTTTCACTTGACCACGCAAAGCAGCTTCTCCCATTAACGAAACTACCTTGTGGTGTGAAGCATTGATCTAAAAAAAAAAGATTTTCAGAACGAAAATACGCTTTCTACGGCGATACTTACCACATTGACCCCGTCAATACTAAGTATTTCATCACCAGTTGATATTCTTGGGTCACCGTCAGCTGATCCTCCTGGAACAATATGTCCAACAGTCACTTGAGAACCTTCCTCTGTCCCACCAACAATTCGAAACCCGAAACCAAGTGCTTGACGCTCCAGAGTAACTTCCGATAGGGAATATTCGTCCTGATATGAAAATAATTATTGATTTTTTGTATACAGAAATTATATATTGTTTTCAGCCAATGCGAGCTAATGTAATGACAGCTAAATTTAATGACAAAAAACATTTTTTATTTACATTTCCCACCTCCGTTACTTGTTGTATCAGTCCTGTTGTTGGCGTTGTTCCATACTTCCAATATGCTTGTGGAAAATTTTGATTGGGCAACAAATTAGCCGAATGTGACTCCAACGGACTAAATCCCGCTTTTCTTCTGTCCATTGTAAATTCATTTGCACGTTTTGGTGTACGTCCGTTTTGTAAAGGCGGCATCATCGGTGGATATTGTTGGTGATACATCGAATTACTAGATGGATGATGAGGTGTGGAAGATGCCGTTTGAAGATTATATCTGCTGTTATAATCCTGGCACTCATAGCAGTAACAAGCATCCTGATGGTAAGTTGGTACGGGCACAGCCATTAGAGGCATTGGCGGTGGTGGTGAATATAAGTTTGATGAATTATAAGAGGATGTTCCGTTGTTACCATTGCTGTAAGATGCATGGTAATTGTATTCCGACCCACAACCCAACTGGTTTTCATAATGAGGTCGCGCACTAGTGCCTGATAATGGTTCCATCGGATTCTGATAAATATTATTGTGATTATCCTGGAACATTGATGCCTCAGCGAGACGTTCTGAAAGACTGGTTACCAGTTTCGGCAATGGATCCATATAGGGAATTTCATTATTAATAGAGTCCAATTCGTTTAAACTGTTATTCGATTTCGCGTCAGCTGAAATTGATTTGTTATCATCAATTTTCTGTAAATTATTTGTGACGGCTTCCACTTCCTCATTCAAATCATTGTTAGGAGTTTTAGCTCTCGCTCTGCGAGTGTCAACTAAAGGCGTTTTCGGACGAATGGGAAGCACCTCCTTTGCTTGTGTGCTGTACAAATCAGCTGTAGGTGTTTTGCTCCTATACAATCCACTACCCGTAACCTCTTTGCTCCCCATTCCTCCAGATTTTCGAACTTTAGCAACGCGTCCACTCCCGTTAATTCCTCCTGTGAAATAGTGACCTCTTTGCACTTTTAGCACCGTTTCTTGCGTCTTAGGACAATCCTTTAGCACTTGCACTACTTCACTATGCGTCATGTGCTTGACACTTGTATTATTTATTTCCAGCAAAATATCCCCTTCCTGAAGGTCTTTACAACAGTTTCGATCTAATATCTTTTTCACTTTTTGACCATAGGCACTATCTGCGATTGTAAATCCAAAACCCATCATACCCTTTACTATTGATATGTTTAACATTTCTGGTTTTTTGTACATTAAAGTGTCGTCATTTGTGTATCCGTCGTTTTGACCAGTTCCCACGTTTCCCGACTGGATTTTTGAAAGAGGATTCTTTTGGCCAAGCGATCCTCCTGCAGCTCCAATTGGATCAGATAAGTCAAGAAAATTGTAATTTCCATCCATATTTAAGTCCATCAATATCCGCGTCTTTTCGGGATCAGAGTTTATACCATCAACAGCAATTGTCGTAACGACTTCTGTATTGGGATCATTTGGATCGAAAGGTAGCGGATATCTGAAAAATAAAGATGCCTTGCAGAATTCTGTATTCACAGTTTCCAAATTACAACGGAACAACAATGTGAGATTTTGCGAAAAAAAATTTAATTTTTTTGTAGAATAATATTGGTGATCGTTTTTAAAGTCAAATCTAATTTATGCCTCAGAGAATCCATGTTCAATGGATTCTTCAGTTAGCTAAATAAACATTGACTCACCCTCGACAAACCTCCAAAGTTACTGTTTCGCCCGGTAGAATCGATTGGAAAACATTCACCATTTCATGATGTGTGAATCCCAGCACGCATGTATCATTCACATAAACTAAAATGTCACCTGTCTGCAGTTTTCCATCAAGCCAAGCTGGTCCGTTGGGTACTATCGACTTAATTTGTAGAAATTCCTCGATATTATCATCGCCACCCACAATTGTTATCCCTAATCCACGCGACGATTTCAGCAATGTTGTCGTAATACGTTCCCCACACATTTCTGAAGGATTTTTTGTAAATTGATATGGCAATGTTTGCTTGGGCGTTTCGTTACGACTTCGCTCCGCTCGTCGTTTAGCTTCTAGCACAGGATTTTCATACTGAGTTCGCCGGTTTACATGATCTATAAAATACGTCCCATATTGTGGATCATGAATTTTTTCCCAACCATATGGCAATTCATCGTCGCTACACTCCTCCAGGGATTTTTTTTGGAATTTCGAAAGTCGTGGATCCAACCAATGTGATGTTCCAGTATTGTGGCTGCAATAGTATTCCATATTATATGCGAATGGGGTCATTTTATTTTTAGGCTTTCATGCGTACACTTACTCTATGAAATAAAGCTCTCCATTCTCTGTATATGCTTTCTCCCACTTTGGTGGTAATGGTCCCAAGCCGTCATCTTCGTCGTTGTGTTGAATATGCTGAGACTTCTGGGGATGCCGCGGTGGTAATCCGTTGTATACCACCGAAAACGGTTCTACAGATGAAATGTTTTTCCTTTATTGATTATTTTTTATCGTGAATAATTATTATGTTTTGATTTACAAACAATTCAGATTTGCGATCTAATATTTAAGCTTTAAAAGGATACTAGGATATTAATTATGAAAAATATAGTTTATATATATTTCTTCACATCTAAAATTTATGGTTTGCTTCCCCTTTCTTCTATTTAGCGCAAAAAAAATCAGGTCAGTTCGTTTTATTTCGTTATTCTTCAACTTCATTCTTATTTATATCGTTAAACTGTCTGTTCTACTCTGCTATTAATATAATGACTCACAAGGCAGATATTTCCCTAAACAGATACGAGTAAACGGTCATTCATTCAGTATATGTGAATCATTCTGGCCTTCTTTTAAACCATAAGAGATAATCTGCTCTGCAGCCTAATAATAACAACAATCCAAACGCGCTGGAATAAAACTCGGAAAAAGCAAAAAGTGAGTAAATGTGTTTGCTGTTATATGGCTTGGCTGCGTCACTTTCCTTCAATCCAAACTGCTCGAAATATTCTTATTGGCATTCTTCTTTCTTCGTCAGACTAATACATAGTCGTTATCTCATCCATACAGCGTCTGTCCTATTTCAGATGGATTAAAGTTAGTTAGAGTTTGGTAGTGAAGCAATTGTGTTGCAACAAGTAAACAAACGTGAAGAATTGAAAATTTTGCTATTTTACCAATGAGCTAGCACTAAACATTTGCTGCTAAACTGGCAAACAAAACTTAGGATGAACACAGGGAGAAGTGCAATATGAAATAAATTATACTTAATTAGAGCTTGCTTATTAGACTATCAATGAATAATTGCTACATCAAGTTACTGTCAACATATTCTAGGGAGAGAACGAACGAGAATCTTCGATTAAATACAGTTAATTCAATTACACTAACTACGATTAGTTTTTGCATAGAGTTAATTTATATCATATATTATGCTTAGTTAACTAGGCTTGATCCAAGCTTTCAATTTTTGATTTTCTTTATCGATTTATTGAATTTCAGTTAATAATTTGAATAAACCTCTGAAGCTTTCGATTTTCACTTTCAAATAGTCTTATTAAATTACATCCATTAGTACAGAAATAAAAAAGGTTTTTATTATGAGTGCTTCATGTTTCTCGTAACCAATTTTGAATGCAATCGTTCGGACTTCTGCAGCGAATTAATCAAGCGGCTCACTATCTTGCTTATGTATTTAAACGTCTATAGGACGCTTAACATAATGTAAAGTGTTACGTTTTCCGTTTTTTAGGCGGCATGAAGAAATAAAGCAACAACAAAAAAATAATTAAAAGAGACCAAGTACGATTATTTATTATAATTAAGTTTTGTTTACAATTTTAATTTGCAATAATAATATTTTAAGTTATAAGAAAATCATACGAAATAAAATAGAACTAACAACAAAATTGCCTTTGATGAAGGTCCTTGTAATTAGATTTAGGCATTTAGTAATATTAAGATAAATAATATTAAACAAAAAAGTCAGTAAAAAAGTCTCAGTAGGAAAAAAACCAATTTAATTCTCGGAAAAATCAATATAATTATTAACAATATATTTCAATCAATATAATTCATTTGTTTGTTATAAACAACTATCTTTAGAAAGGAGAAAAAGAAAATGTAAAGAACAAGAAGAAAACGTGAATAGGGTAAATAAAAGTAGAGTAGATTAAAATAGTAAATAAAAAAAGTGAATAGAGGAAAAGGTAAATAAAAAGACAAGAAGAAAAAGTGAATAAAGTAAAAAAGATAAAATACATTTTACAATAGAAGCTAAAGTTTAAGAAAAAGAGTTAAAGAAATGTAGTTTAAATAAAGTAAATATAGTTTTAAGTCTAGTAAATAAAGTTTAAGAAAAAGTGAAGAAAAGCGGACACTTGGTAAGCTGTTTGTGGTCGTGGAAATAAATCAAAGAAGGAGTATGAACGAGCTCGTGGGCGGATGCATCACATTTCCCCAAAGCAAGCTGTGAGTACTACTATAATAATTTTTATCATACTGATAAGCGGATGGCGGAAAATTAAATACGAGCTTTTCGGAACGCGGCGAATGGTATCTGTTGCTGTTGACTTATTGTCGAAATATTTTGAAGACATATTAAGTTGTGCATCAAAGGACGGAGATCGTTTCTGTTGGATGCCAGTATGTTATATTCGAGGGAACACAATCCAATACCTTCGAAGTCCACACGAAGTTAAGGATATAAGGGGAAAGAAGACGCTCAGTTGAAATCCCGAAAGCAAGCTGAGATAAAACCTCGTATTTGAGCGGGCAGAGGTGGTCAGAATCAACGCAGCAGGACTAATTCCTGAAAACTGACAATTATTTTTATATATTTACTTGTTTTGCATGATTATATTTGTTTTCGTATTTTTTTATATAAAATTTGTTTCATTTGTATAAAATGAAGCAGGAAGATTGTTCCGTATGTGTGCGTGTGTGTGATATACAAGGATCAGGGTTTTCATAATGTCTTAGAACCCCCCACACCCGCGCGGTGAGCTAGTCGTTTAAAAGTAACTTCCTTCGGCCGCCATTACGTGGCCTTTGTATTATAAATAACCATGTCGTTCTAACCTTGTTCCTTCTTCGCTGCAGATGCGACGTATCGGTTGCCCCAATTACTATTATTTTAATTATTTATTTTTTTTCATAGCTACATTATTTTTTTGTTTGTTTGAAAAGACATAACATGGCGCCCAACGTGGGGCCCAATTATTATTATTAGTATTTTTTTTAAATACATTATATTTTTTTGCTTTTTTTGAAAATTCATAACAAAAGCAATAAAATGTAATTCACAAAAGACTAGTTATTGCAATTACTGTCTTGGTCCGTGGTACTTTCCAGCACCGACTATTTCTCACTGACTGTTGCATAACTTCAATCGAAAATAGTATTTAGCTCATCTAATTCTAATATAATACATGTTTGAAAACTCTATAAAGCATACATATTGGAGAAAATATGGCAGAGGTTACGGTAATACCATTAAATATAATCTGAGAGGAGTTCAAATATACTTAGTGGAGAGTTACGACCATTAAGTTTTTCATTCAACAAATAATTTTGAAATTTACGTTTAACAATTTTCAATATTTCTTAAACATCTGATTAAGTGCCTTTATTTGATGTTTGTAATTTTTCTCAGCCGAGGACACTCAAATTTACCCAGTCGTCAAAGATGTAAAAATTCCGGCATCCTCATTATCAAAATGAAAAACTCGGGACTTTTTTATTGATTCTAGTCGTTATTTTAGTTGTTTGGGTAATCTTTCTAGCTGTTCGAGCCAAAAAGTTCGCAGTCGTTCACAGGACTACTGCCATTGGCGTCAATATTGGCTTTGCAACTTTCATCTCATTTCCATCACAGTCTTTTGAGCTAACTATATCATCATCGTCCGCTTAGAAATATTTGTAATCATCTTTGAAAAAGCTTTTTGTACATTTATCTATCACATCCCAGTTTCTCTGCTGATTACACCTATGTATGCTTTATCGTACGTACGAAACTTAAACGATTCGTTTTGACTTTATGTTTTGTTATATTTATTAAATGAAATATGGATGTTTTCAAACTCAGATGTTTAGTGAATTGTGAAATAAAAATTGAATTAAAATACTTGTTTATGAGGAATGTTATTCATCATTGTATCAATCAAGCTGGCATCCAATTCATTATGAATTGCAATCTAGCTAACAATATTTAGTACTGTTTAGTAATCTGAAGAAGGAAGGATAGTTTAATAATCTAAGTAATCTATGGATGTGCGATCCAACGGTAGCTAATTTAACTTCATATGAATAATTAAAGCAAAGGAGAGAAAGCGAAAGAGAAAACTGGACGATTTTCTATGTCTGAAATTCTCATGTATACATAGATCTCTCTTTTTTATTTTTATCCATATAAATACAGACTTTGTAGCTCATTTATGGTATCGTCAACCCTATTGTCGCTGTGGGAATTTTATGATGCGGTATAATTTTTTTGCATTATTACAACTGCCTTTCATAAGTTTAAAAAGTTATTATAAATGCTGGAATGGTTCATGCGAAATTAGTAGCCCAATGGTTGCACGCATCAGCTACAGATGACTAGACAATGGAGAAACATGAAAGTATCTCACAAACAAGTGGATTCGCTTAAAGACAAATTTAAAATTAAATTGCATACGAGAATAAATGCAGTAATTTAGACTTTAGTATTTCGATTTTTTTTTTTTACTGCGTTTGTCCCAAAGGGTAATCAAACATATCAGAAAACGTTATATCTGTGCAGTAGTTACAGTGATTTATAAATGAACTGAAGCACTGCAATTCCTCAAAATTTGGATGTTTACAAGAATTATTGAGGATTACCGAAAATTACAACAGAATTAATGTCCGCTGGTTTAATGATAAGTTACCTAAAATTTTTCGTACCCCATGATAGGAAATTTACCAATTTCCCTTTCCCTGGAAATGTGGTTTGACTTCGGTTATCGGTTATAATAGAATTTGTATTTGTAATTCAAGAATTTGTGCATTTTCTATTTCAAAATCTAAATTACTTCCGAAAAACTTTGTGTAGTACATAAATATAATATAATTTTTATTTTGTTGTTGGGAGTTGAAGGCTATTTAGGCCTTGAATGTTACACTCCCAGTTGTAACTGAACTAACGACTAAACACCTCCTCTGTCACAAGCATACAGGGGATGGTAATTTTACAATCAGATGTAAGTACGCCTGAAAATACCCGTGCCCACTAAGTAATTGCGTCAGGTAATAAAGTGTACCCAAATTAAGTGCCACAAAGCTCTGGTTCGACTGTTAGGTTTCTTCTTTTCTCTCGGCTAACAATTTCTGTCTCCGACTCCCTGCTATGGAAGTAGACTCGCCGTCGCTCTTCAGCAAGTAGAGCTTTGGTAACCACCCTCGCAATAACTAACACCACTGCCTCAAAAACGATATTCTCAAAAATAAGGAATTTTGCATTGTTGCAAACGGAACAGCCTCGAAGGTTTTCACTTTTCGACTGTCAATTGGAATGACAACTATTAAATTGAAAGAGTCGAAATTCCAAAAAATACTTCAAAAATCCAAAATAATAATAAGAGAATACATTTGAGAAAGTTGTGTTTGCAAATAACCAATTTTCAGATATGACGAGACTTTCCTCGTTCCAATTTCGTAAGATAAAACCAATTTGATACAACAATAAGGGAAAAATTCTATTCAGCATGGCTTGTGCACAGCTAGCACATACATGTTTTAAACGCATACGCATTATAAAATTCAAACGAAACACAAATGATTCTAAAATCTTACGAAGCATTAACTTACGTACGATTGCATTCGAAAGCATTATGTCAAGCTATAGTGAGATATTTAAACCATGATTGTGAGTATTCGGTTATTTTATGGTCACCTCATAAAAAAATATCCTTTACTCTTCATCTTGCTTTATCTTCATCTTCTCATTCGCAATAATGCATTACGGTAAAAGCCTTTCATTGGGCAACAAGCTTTCTAATATGAAGGATAATTGTTATTCACCCCGTCTACTATTATCCGCAAACATCAAATAAAATATTTATCAACTGAAAACTGATTACTTGGAAGTTTTCAATCTTAGTATATTATAGAGAATATTTTTGAAAGGCTATCGTCAAAATGAAGGTAGTAACCCCTTCCATAAATCACGATTGTTCATAATAAAAGAATTCACGATAAAGTTCATAATTTTTAAGGATTCTCGATTCGCAGAATGGCGGTTAGAATGTAGTCAAAATGCTATATTCTAGTCTCCATAACAGAACAAAACATCGTATAGATTGAAATTGACATTCGCTACCCATAAGCGTAAAGTCGAGATACGACTCCCAAACTCTTATCATTAGGAAAAATCTCAAACTCATAAAACAATTTTAATCAGCTTCCGTTTCAACCAATTGCAAGATTATTTTGCTGATGACTGACTAAGCGTTCGGATTGTTCACAAGAGAAAGAAAACTCGTATCCTATTCGTATGCGTCAAACACAAGTCTACCTTACACCGCAGTCGTGTATGCATTCAAAGTATCTAATTTCAGCCTGCACCTCCATCAGTATCTTAATCGACAGTTTCGCTATGTAATCAATATTTCGATTCGGATTGTTGATGCCTTGGAACATTTATTTTGAATGACAAATATTCCCCGCAGTTCATTTTCAAATATATTTCAAAGCCATAATTAGACCAAAATAGTAACTCTCAAAACAATCATAGCCCCGAAACCTTTTTTACTCTCCATTATGACCCTTTCATGCACTGCGCTATTTTACCACAGTTTTTCTTTCGCTTATTTACATATAAAAGAATTGTTATCTAGACAACCCTTGGAAATAAAATTAAGAAAAACACGATCTTTACGTAAGTGGGAGCTCATTTTGTAATTTTTGTGGCTCGGACGATTGCCGCTTGCTGATCGTTGTAAATTCGTGACTGATTACGCTTCAACGTTCACTGATCCCATGCTTGAAATTTAAATATTGGTTTCGCGTCTATCGCGAAGATGAGTTAAATCACATTCGGAGCGCACTGATTCTGATTAACTTTGCGAGAATTTCGTTACACATTCTCACGATAGAGACCAAGCGCAGGTCTCACAGGTTTTGTCAGGTTTAACGACTTATTATTTCCATGGTTGAAATAAAGCAACTTCGTGATACAGGCTTTGAAGTCTGTTGAAGAAATTTGTGAGGCGGAAAATAACCTTCGTTGCTTACGACGAATCATTTATTCGTTAATGATATTGTTCGGTTTATGACTCAAAGCATGATTTTAACAATGAACTCAAAACAGTTAGTCATCCGTACGAATATGCTAACATACATGTGACCAAATTTTCAGCGTACAAACAAGCAAATTCTGTTATCAACTTTTACATAATCCCTATTCCTATGAAAATAAGGTGGGGTAGAGAAATTTTGTTAGTATACAAAGCAATTCACAACTTAAAATTTATTAAAGCAGGTCTTAATGAAATAGAATACACGGGGGATGTCTCTATCTTATTTTGGTAAATAGCAAGTACTTACCAAAATGAGAAAACACACCAATAAATCTCCTGCCAATTTTAAATCTGAACGGAAACAGTAAAATTCTGGGACAATGAATTACATTCTTTCAAAGTTCAAAGCACATGCGGACGCCTTGAATTAAGGTCAGATTAAATATCAATTGGCTAATTGGTTCCCACTGTTACCCTAAATTGATGTTTCGCAATTTTAATGTGGGCTTGTGAGAAAGAGTTTTATATGAGTTCTGGAAGATGACAAGACTGATCAGTGAATGGAAGGCAAATCCTAAATTCCCGGCTGGAAAAGTGTCGGAGACTCTTAAGGAAAGACTCATTGTTATTGCACACCAAGTACCAATTGGTGCGTACGAATGAGACAACACTGTGCCGTTGTCCAAGCTGTCAGTAAGCCTCCTAATTAAGGTCCATATCAGTTACGCAGTTCTTCTAGATGAACGGAAATTCTGCAAGCCCCGGAAAATCCATACCAAGTACCACAATATTAAATGCAGGAACTTGATACTGGAATCGCAGTAGAATCGCCGTCTGATATGAGCCGAAGAAATGTCAACAGGAGATGCTGGTCACATTAGGTGGGGCGTCGGGCTTTACCCTGGATCCGGACCTGCGGTAAGTTTCCCACGATGGGCTGCCAAGATTCGGCTATACAGATGACGTTATGGCCTCAATCACTGGCAAGCAATAATTTCTCAATACGCAGGGTAGGAGGCTTTATCACCACTTATGTATTCAATCTAGCACTGAAGAAAACTGAAATGTTATCTTGACAAAAAAGAGGATTTCTGAAGTAACGTTTGGAATACATTAGTCTAATCGAAACTCTGTTTAGTATCTGGGATCATCAATACAAATCAAGCTGAATTTCTTTGACCAAATTGGGCAATGGTGAAGCTGGGGTCTGAGCCAGTCGTTTTTTGTCAATGTAGGGGACTAAAGATCGCAAAGGCGTGTACTTCCGAATGCACGAATGGAAGAAGAACTCTGTGTGCTGACTATGAAAAATTCTGCACTCATGTTAAGGAGGACTGACTCTGAGAGAGTGAGTGAAACTCATGATAAACCACCTAATTTCTACTTCTTATAAGCTCAAGATTACAAGCTCATGCTCTGGATAGAAAATTCGTCATGCATAAAATGTGAAAAACAGTACTGCTAGTATTTTATCTTCTCGACCCTACTACAAAAAATACGTTGGGTGTCTGAAAACACACAAAGAATCTGTTAGGCTACGTAACTCATGCTTAGGTATTTCGAATTTGGAAACTTCAGATTAACTGCCAGGTGTATGATGGCTACATCAGCAAACTGTTTTTGCATACAGGAAGCCGCATTCGTTGGATCGTAAGAAGGCGTTTTTATTACATGTATTAACGCGAAATATACGACATTTAATATTAAAAAATTATTTCGCACGAAGCTCCTTATCAAACAAACATAATAAAATTATCTATTCTTCTAATATCACCGGGCGTTTGGAAGAATTTCAGAACAAACAAAACATTTTCGCGGCGATTCAATATCCTTATCTTAAGTGATATTTCTTATAAGTTAAAGACTATCATATTTAAGATAAGTATATAAGCAGGACCTCTGATTTTTATTGAATATTCGAAATTAATTGTTATTATTCTTTACAAACGCAAAAACAATCGCACATTCCAAATTGGGAATGGGGACCAACAAGTATCATGTAATTTACACCTGCTACTGTAATCCATTAACGTCATAGTTATATAGTTATATCAGTTCACTCTTCAAAACTAACATAGACATGACATGACAATAGATTAATATTTTCCCTATATCGGCATTTAAGCCATTTGCTTCGTTTTCCTGATGCCTTAGAAGTTATGCCTGAAAAGCATAATTTCTACCCAAAAAATTCATGGTGTTAGCATGACTAAATATTTTATATTCTCGAAAACAATTAGCACACAGTATTTTCCCAATGCAATTTCCCATGGAATAAATATTGCAGAATAATATTTAAAATTTAAAAGTCAAGAAGATAGACGTGATAGTGCGTGTGAGTCAACAATGTCAACAATCATATGATTGTTCATTTCATAGTAGGCTACGCTTATTAGAAGTATACTTCCTGTAAAAAATTGAAAATTGAGCGTAGAATTTGCTTCGTAGCAAATACAACGGTCTCGAATTTTCTCACAATTTCATTTTTGTCATTTTGGTTGAAATAAATTGAAATACTATTTGAATTGAAGACAGTCAAATAAGAAAAAATATACTTTGTAATTCTGTATTTAGTGGAAACTTAATTTGGAAAAGGGCCTAGTTCCCTTTGAAATCTACCAATAAAATTCTATTTATATTTATAACGATTTTTTGACGCGTTCCTTGAACGGTCTAAGATAATTACTAACAAAAAGGAAACCTAAGGAATTGACATTTTGATACATAACAAACTCAGCGGTCTTCATGTTTCCTTAATGGATTCCTTAATTTGCAAAGCAAATCAACGCCAAATTAACACTTTGTACAATGGCCCCCAAACTCAAGACTCGGCCATTATATTACCCCAGGAATATTTTAAATAAACTTCAAATGTAAAATGATAAAAAAATCATTTTAGTTTTTAGTACAAGTAATCAAGCATCATCTAACTTTTCACGCATACTGCTGGATCTCCATTTCAAAATTTTCTATCAAAATGATTAATATCCCTTCAGTTTTCTTTAAAATGTTTGTACTTACCTTTGGATTGCTTGCTGGGTTCACACTGATTTGAACCCAAGTTTTGGCTATTTACTGATGATCCTCCGCCCAAGGATGTAACATCTTCGCGCGAGTTCATAAGAACTGTGGCTGGCGAACATTTCTTTATCGAGCCGTTAACACTTGCATTCGATGAAGTGTCTGACTTCAAACTTCCAATATTTTGGATATGATGAGTTCCGCTTATTTGGCTGTTTGGCCCGTTCCCGATTCCGTGGCTAGTAAGCGATGGTGAAACGGCAACTGCACACGGGGAGCCTCCGATCGGTGCAGCCAGTAAATTGTCTGAAGAGAAAGATTGCACGTCCAGCTTCGTTTTACTATCTTTTTCCATATTGTGATGCGTTTAATCGCTTACATCGATTTGAACATCTTGAGCCGTCATTGATTTTCCCAAGAGCAACTTTGCCTTACAAGTCAAAGCCACCCAATGCCACATATATAGCTTAACGGCCAGAAACGGTTTTAGCCGTGGGAATTTTCTAACAACACATCAGAAACACATACACAAGCCTCTACAAAATAAAGTCAGCTACACATCAAGGCACTTTGCGTGGTCCCTGATCACCAGCTTGATCAACGAACTCCGCTCTGTTTATTATTGATAATTTAATTAATTATGCTGAGTCGAGAAACTGGTTGTTGATACTAACGTCAAACCAAACGCATCGAGATATGGGTATGCGTCACAAATCTTAGCATTCATAAATACGACGAACACGAACCAGCACTTAGACCTACACGTCTTGGTTGTTCAGGACCTAGCGTGGTACTTGCATGGTGAACGGGGGTAGAGGTAAATTCCTCGCAAGATTCTCATTCATTGACCAAATATTGACAAATCACGATACGCATATCAGAAAACTTTCGCACTTTTCGGCCACTAAGTGCGGGAATATATTACAGGCGAGACTGCAGAAACCGTGACAAAAATGCCGTCATTTCGTAGAATCTACTCCAGCCGCAGAACCACCATTATGCACCTCCACCTGTGCACGAGGCCGCTCACCTGTTGAACGTAACGCTACTTCTTTTGGTCGTAAGCTAGATCGTTGTCACGGCGAGTTAGAAGGCCGTGCTGGGATTGCACATTCTTTTTGAAACAGTCACAGTGGGCTGTTTTCACTTCACCTACTCTGCCGCAGAATACACAATTGTCCTAGCTAATTCGCAGCACCGGCTTGCAGTAAACTCTTCATCAAACAAATTTCTCACGAACTGATGCAAAGCCAGTCTCACGACACACTTGCAAAGAATTACTACTAAGCACTCCAACTTGTCGCAGGGCCCCAATCAATACCACCGCCTCCGTACTTCACTAACGAAACGTTTTCAGATCAAATTCCAACTTTTATGTCGTTTTTCCACCGCCGTTCTTTGCTTGCGACGCAACGAGGTTACGAAAACATCAATATGAACATCTTGTTTACATACGACACGGAAGGACCCACTTTTCCGAGTTATGGCGAGGCTTTTCAATAAGGCACTTGTGTGGTTCCGTGAAAGGAAAAGTTTTTAATTATTCAAATGCGGAAAGACTGCAACGAACGAGCGAAAACAGAAGGAAAGTTCAAACAGCACAACACTACACGACACACAAACACGACTTCAGCAGCAGTTACGATGCCATAATGGAGTAGAATACAGCAGGGGAAAGACGACCCGACATATTTAAGACTGAGCAAATCAGTGGTGAATAAGAGCCAATGGTGAAAAAACCGTTAAGCCGTTTTGAATTAATAAATTTATTTGAAGCAAAACCACGTAGCCAAATATATAACCGCCATTAAGGATACTGGAACTCGGATCTGCTACCCTTAGCTATTGCATCCTCGTCGATGATGCAACGAGTAGAGTATTCTAACCAATTCACCTACCGCATACATTCTTCGGAATAATGTACAATTTATTTTGGTTTGATTCCATCCTATTTTAAAGTCAATAATTGACTTTTATTCATTTATTCTTTATTCTTGCAAATTGTTACATATCGTATTTTTGTAAAATTTGCACAAAATCATCTCCCTTGATGATGAAAATACAATTATAATAATGATATGGTGAATAATTATGATATCAAATAAATATTGTGGTCTTTCAAAAAAAAAGTACAACTAAATCAGATGTGGCTGGGAAGACTTTCGAATAATGTACCCATTTTTTACATTTACTTTTTTATCATAGTGTGAAGCTATATTGAATTGATAGACTAACAGGAGCGCGTTCGGATTTATTGAATTATGTACGACCAAGTCAACTCGTAGTAACGAATGAAACATTAACATAGGGGGATTTCTCAAAAATGCTAACAGGGTTATGAGCTATGTTTGATTTAATTGGCCATAACCAATCAAATCAAGTTTTTTTTTTCATTTTATTTTTTAATGCAATATAGGAAACTATATAGGCATCCAATATGTTTCATTCTAAGATTAGAACTCTTGTTACTGTGCGTAAATGTGATCTAATACGGATGTAATCCGGGGCTGTTATGAAATTAGGAAAATGTTTTACTTTCTACGTCCTCGAAAATAAATTTTGCATAAACGAACATAATGTCCCTTTTATGATACAGTCTCTAACAAAAGGCGTCAAGTCCAATTTATTTCCGTGCGCACACACATTACTGACAGTTGCATGGATCGACAAGTGCAAAATTTTGACAACCGTTCTAGTGACTGGTGACTGATTCACAGCCAGATTACTATCCGGTCGAACTTGGTCTCCATTCGCGGCAATCGGGACGCTCCTGAAATTGTTCAGTGTACCTGTTTTCGCACATAGACCATCTTAAGAAATCGAATGATAGGACGAAGTCGAAAATGACGTTGACTGTGGCAGAAATCGAAAAGGAGTACCCTCTACATTGGCTGGTATGGAACAATAACCATGAGATGTTGCAAAAATCTTTGAAGTCGGAGGAGGTGAGTGCTGAGTATAAAATGATCAGAAATCGTTTCAATGATTCATTTTGGTTTCGTCGTTAATCTAATTTGCGCTCGAGGCTTGACCGAGATTCGACACTTCAGTCGCATACATGATAAGAACCCGCTGTTGTCGGTAATTCAATTAGTAAGGTGTATGTTTTGCTGGATTTCAGCACGATAAGGAGAAGCTCGACCCGCGTGGGCGCACCCCTCTCATGCTGGCCGTGAAGCTGGGCCACCGAGATTCTGTTAAGTGCCTGCTAGCTGCCAAATGTAATGCAAATTTCGAATGCGAGGGTTGGTCAGGTGAGTCGTGAGTGCGAATTGTTGACACTTTATTCTTCTTATTTTTTTATTTTGCAGTTGTCCAGGAAGCCGTGTGCAGTGGCGACGAGCAAATCCTGAAATCAATCCTTGAGGTACGTGATTTGCAACGACATATCCAACGGGTCACACATGTGCCTAAACTTTTACAATTACTTTTGGACGCGCCCGATTTTTATGTTGAAATGAAATGGGAGTTTACATCTTGGGGTGAGTAAGCACCCAATAGGATTAGTTCGAACAAGTATATGTTTCGATGATTTTGAACAACAGGATAACATTTAAAACATAAGAATAATTCTAGTTCTAAAAAGTTTAGCAAATTAAATGACATTTCAGAAAATAAATTATGCATCTCATGTCAGTTGCTCCTCATATTAACCTAAATAATTTCCAGTGCCTTTGATGTCGCGTTTGTGTCCTAGCGATGTTTACAAGGTGTATAAAAGGGGCGCGAATGTGCGAATCGACACAACGCTTCTAGGTTTTGATAGCGCAACTTGGCAACGTGGAAATCGTACCTACATTTTCAAAGGCCACCGTTTGTTAATTGGTAAATGATTTGGAGAATTAAATGAATGTTTTGCTTTGTTAGGTGAAACGGCCACTATGATTGAAATAGATCACGATACACACGAAGTGTTAGTGGAACAACTGCATAGTTCCGTTGGCAATGTTATTGCGATTCCTCCGCTGCCTGGGTCAGTACGTGCACGGTTGAGTGCTCCCGTAGTTACTAACAATGTTGACATGGACAAGATAAGTTTTGAGCGAAACAAATCAGGCATCTGGGGATGGCGCAGTGAGAAAAATGAAGCTATCAATGGATACGATTGCAAAGTATATGGTGCAAGTAATGTAGAATTTATAACGAAAACAAGGACGGAACATTTGAATGACGATCAAGCCAAAGTATACACTTGCCTGGCTAACACAAGAATTGATTAAATGAATTTGTTTCAGAAAAATTCGCGGACTCCAATTCATAACTTTCTGGGAATAGCCGAAGAAGAATATCGAAAAAGTCCAGAACTTGCAATTGTTCGGGAAAATGTGTGTATAAATTTCGTAGCGTTAAATTAATACGAATAGAAATGTGTTTCATTTAACATAGGCGCCTTCCCCTCATACTGAAGAAAAGTATGAAGATAACTCCCCGTCGGACGGCGCATGTAGTTCAGGCTACTCAACACCGAAGAATGCAATTGCACCTGAAGAATACTTTTCTGGGGATGACTTAAACGGAAGAGATATAGGGCGATCGAAAAAAATGTCGACGAAGGTAAAAATTTATCACAACTTAAAATATCCCCTCGAGTAGCATTGTTTATTTTTTAAAGATTCAGAGATTCAAAGCGAACGTATGGCTAAGCGAGGATTTTCCTATACGTTTACAAGAACAAGTTTTACCGATTCTAGATCTAATGTCAACAATGGCTAGCCCGCACGTGTCAAAACTGAAAGACTTTATAACCATGCAACTGCCAGCTGGATTCCCAGTTAAAGTAGAAATTCCACTGTTCCATGTCTTAAACGTCTGTGTGACGTTTATCAA
This sequence comes from Stratiomys singularior, assembly GCA_954870665.1. Taxonomy (NCBI): domain Eukaryota; kingdom Metazoa; phylum Arthropoda; class Insecta; order Diptera; family Stratiomyidae; genus Stratiomys; species Stratiomys singularior. The sequence goes on along the minus strand of OX940881.1, from coordinate 162,183 downwards.
TGTTTTTGGAATGGATACCCCCGTCGAGAATGTCTCCACGATTCAAGAAGATGAAAGACTGTCTTGCATAATTGATGATCAATGCTTTGATATTCCTAGCCACTACGTCAACCGAGGTTAGTTCCTCAAATTTTACTTCATTAATTTATAATTTTCATGCAAAATTTACTCAGGTTATGAGCCGCGGCGACAACTAACAATTGAAGACGAGGACGACTTGCTACAAATTGCTATTGAACAAAGTCTAGTAGAAACTGGAGGCGACAATGATCAAGTGGATATCTGGGAAGCACTTCGAGGTCAGAAATGTTCGCCTACTACCCTGTCAAATGAAGAAGCGCAGCTTCAGAGGTAAGACAATCAAATAGGATCGAGTGAGCATTCCATTTGAAACTAAATGGATATTTTATTATTGTTATAAATTCAGATCGCATGTATTTAAAAATAACACACGACATTTGAAAAACATTTTTAAGTGACATGGTGGATCGAAGACAAAACTTGTTTGCGGAAACATGATTGCTTCTTGTTATTTTTGTTTTATTGTATTACTTTTAATGTAGAATATTTGCTTTAGTATTCAGGATTTAAAAATTCAATTTTTTTGTCTATGTACTTCTCACAATTTTTCTTCATCGTCCATGTCGTTTCACATTTACTCACATTAACTACTTATTTCAGTGTCTATTCTCTTCTTGACGTTGACAAATTGAGTGTTTCTATTAAATAAAAAAAAATCAAGAAAATTGTTTACGAGTGTATTATAACAGCAAGAAGGGTTTAACGTGTAACAAGTGTATTTTGCCACATTTTGTTTTCCTTGCAGAACTATTGCGATCTTTCGTGCTTGAGCCGGTCCTACAGATTACATATAAATTCAATCATTTCAAAACTAAATGTCACAACATTGCTTTCAAGAGTTTCTTGTAGCTCCTAAGGAAGAGCAACTAAAATACTACAGAAGCCTTTTCAAAATTGAATCTGGGAATGCCCCATTTTCATATCAAGGGACATGTTAATGGTTAATTGCTTACAAATTTTCAAGCTGATAAAGTATAAAAGTTAGTAATTATGCATAGTTGCTCGAGCGCTCCAGTTTTTACGTTAATTCTTAGTAGTCATTATCTTTATCGTAACTGCATGCTAGTATGACTGTAATTTCTCATATTCATACCTTTTGTAAATAGGTTAGTTTATTATAATTGTTATTAACGTGCATGCTTCTGTCATGTATTGTTCATCAATGTAATTCTTTTATCGCTATTGATCATGGGAACTTTATTGCTACGCCCTTTCATTCCAAATAATAGAGTCCTACAAGAATCTTTGAGTCAATATCGCGGTGTCAACTCACCAATCAACGACGAACACAATGATGATGATTTCAATGTAATCGATCCAGATTTGGCAATGGCTTTACGACTTAGCGTTCAAGATCAAAAACTAATGGAGTTGGAATCACAAAAAGAAAAGGAAATGATGGAGAAAGCGTTGAAATTAAGTCTCGAAGAGAAATGAGTTAAAAACTTTCCATTTGAGAAACATTCGTGGAGGATAAATTATTGCCGTTTATGTATTTGTGATAAATGTTCATCAAATGATTGAAATGTAATTCTGTGAAGTGATTTAAAGTAAACAAGTCAAAACGGTGAACGATTTTCGGATGAGAAGAAACGGAAAATATCATAAACTGAATTGAATAGGAATGATTTCGTTATGTTACTTTGTCGTTTTTTTCTTATTTATTTGATTTTAAACGTTGTTGAATCAATTAAAAGGAGAATTTCATATAGGTCATAAATATTTATGAAAATAAGTTAGAATTTTTGCATCCTGTATAAAAATAAAACAAGATATACTCTAAAAACAGGTATTTTGTTGTGAAAAAGATTTGTTGAGCGAAATATATGCTTATTTATTTTTATTTTAGTGATGTTTGTTGTAAAGATCAGCATAATCAAATGAAAAAAAGCTGACTCGAATGTTCCAGATATCCCCTGTCAACTATCAACTAGTAGCTTCTGTTTATTTCATTTAGGATTCCATTTGAAACGACGGTTTTTCGCAACTTGTTGCCACAAAAAAACCAGTTTAACCGGCAAAAGCCAATTCATTTTTGTATTATTTTTGCCATTGGAAATCTACAAAAGAATCTAGTAAACGTTTTACACAAGATTTATTTCAGAATAATAGGCTTTGAAAATATACAATGGAAAATAATATACAAATATTGTATATAAAGATGCCTTTAAAATTAAGATAACGAAGTTATATGTATTTAAAACATTTTTGCTTGTCATGTGGGATCCTAGTTTTAAAGAGTATTGAGTCGGCTCTGTATTGGGTATTTAGAAGCGGCGTGTATCCAAATATCTAGAAAAACACAAGTAAGATTCAAGTTTACAATAACACAAATTGAGTTCATTTTTACCTGTGAAAAGAAATTTATACATTTATGCCTTTCTTGAAAATGAGTGTCATCTTCACTAAGCGACACTGGACAGCCAGGACACCGGAATGTCCAACGTGAAGTAACTTTGACCGGCGGTTTGCGGGTTATATGTGAGACGAGAAAGTTCATTGCTATATCTTCGCAGTTCATATATTCATCCACCTTATCGCGAATAGCTTGCGGCAGCCAATAAGTATACAGATATGTGTAATATTTATGAACGAATGCAGCACCCGTGAGCACCATGCTTAATTCACAGCTGTAATTTGAGTTGTAATTCCAAGCCTGATTTGAATTTAAGTCCCATGCATGGAATCTCCCCGGGAAACCAACAATACGATCACGATGCTCGCGCCATACACGAAAGCCAAACAAAATTTCATCATGGCGTAAGTGAGCGTCGTCATCCACGGATAGAATAGCTTCGGTCTCGATAACATCTAGCGGAAGAAATCGATTGTTCAGTGAATTTCGAGGGCCACGAACAACTGCAATTGGGACGCCTATATCGGGCCAACGTAAATCATCGAGTGGCGGTTTTGGCGAATTCCAAACCACAACGACCTTGTGCAGATAGGGGAGTCCATAGAGTCTTCCGAGCGAATCCATTAGCACCTGTTCCCGTTCGTATGTCAGTATGACAATCGTAAACTGTTCTCTTGGATAATTTCCGCCCAGAGATTCACTGAATTCTTTGCCTGCACCACCTGCCCCTCTACCAATTGGTCTGAATCCCACATGCGAACCTAAGAATTTTGCTTCCGAGGGCAGAACAGGATCAAATGGTAATTGCGGATAAAGATAAAAAGGATCACCCCAATCATTCCAAGCCTCTTTTGATTGCAAACGCATCACAGTATAGTTTCTTCTATATTGGGGACTCGGGTATGGCGGTTCAATCGGCCCTAGAGATTCTTCCGGTTCAGTGTCCATTACCGGAGGGTCTGATTTTAATGGAATAAATGATGAATTGAAGACGTTTTGCGAGATGATTGGAGCTATTGGCCGTGGTGGAATACCTAGACGATCACGGAGACTTGCTACAACTGTATCAACGGTTGCTTGAACGGAGCTCAGGAAACGCTCCCATATCAAACGACCTTGTCTGCGCATCTGCAGTAAATCTGCATCAGAAATTGCTCGCAACAAAAAGTGCAACTCAGTTATCCTTGCCCTAGGAAGCAAAACAGCCAACTTACGCCATTCTATTGTGTCTGAATAAGGAAGTTGGATTTGATCAGCACCGAGAATCACTGGGATGGCTCCAGCACGCAATGCCTCATACATTCTTGCTTGCATAAGAGTTGTACTCACTTGGTTGGATCCAGGAGGTAAAATTAAAGCAAATGTTGACTCCTTTAAAATTGACCTTCGAGAGGAATCTGTTCCACACTGCGTCCAGTCTTTTAATTGCTGGTGGAATTTTTGCTCAGTTGCAGGTATGCACTGAAACTGCAGTAAAAATTTATCTTGTGTCGGACCCCCGGATATATCTTTCAAATGATCAATTATGAAATTATCCAATGCTTCATTAGCGTCGTACTGTCGATTTTTAGTCGATCTTTCCCATTTCAACTCACCTTGGAATGTAAGCAAATATTTTCGTCGCGCCGGAACCATAGGAGCACACTCTTGCCATACATCACCTCCAGGGGGGCCTAAAATTGGCGGTACAACTATATCGAAGCCAGCACGAAATTGTGATTTTGTAAACGAAGACTGTACAATGATTGCTCGCATCGTATTGAACTCACTCAAAAGATTCGTCGATGTCGAAGTTAAATCTCTCCGAGAAAGGTTTATTAAGATATGATTACGGCCATCTCCACCCCAGTATGGTAACCTGTATAATTTATCAGTATTCACAATGGATGAGTTGAGAATAATGTGGTCATCGTCTATTGAGTATCTGTTGCTTTTTAGAAGTTCATGCTCGGGCAGAGCCTCGCCTACCAACACGAGGTAAACACAGGCGATTTTTGGGTCCATTACCAAGTGAGCATTGTAGCCCAACGTCTGTTTAATCGTCGTCTTGAGGAATCCGTCTATGTCGTATCCGTCGTTGAGGATGTTGTAGCGATCGGGGTCATATAAGTAGACCGGAAAGCCGGAAGTTAAACTACATCTCGAATGATCAAAGCAGTTGCTCATCTCACATCCTGAACTGTATTCTTTTGAAAGAACAGGGTACTTCGCGAGAATGGAATTCGCATACAACGCCTTGGGCATTGCAAGCTCGGGAGTGTTTCTTTGCACTGCTTCTCGTTGGGCTACTTGGGCTTGTTCTACTGATATTTTCAGGCGTTCTAATTCCGTTTGTTCACGTAACAGTTCTTGTTTAAGATCTTCGATTTTCTGGTTATATATGCCAATGTCCGTTTGAAGCTTCTGACGACGAGATTCTAATTCACGTAGTTCTACAGAAACAGTGCTCTGAAAGAGAGAACCATAAGACATTATGGATTTTGCTGGAGGATATAATTTGCCAAGTACTTATGTTACTAGAGTGGATTATGTCAAATCGAAATGAGGAAAAGACACGAGATAATACTCCAAGCTTATTTTACGTTTACAAACAGAATATATTGAATGCTACGTGGAATTAGTAAAATAACCTTTATTCGCATCATTTCTTCTATGCGCAATTTCAAATCGCTCGCTTTCATGCTGCTGAAGTCTTCGTAGGCATCCAATTGCGATCGAGAGCGATGGACATCATTGACAGGCAAACCAGCGTCAGGCTGAAATGAACAGAACAGTTACATCGATTTAGGAGTGATAACGAGCTTTCGCTTATTTGAAACATACACTCAATAAATTATAGTGCACAAAAAAGGTGACCATTAGCAATACACACACTGCTGGAATAACTAATTTGTAGAACTTCATACGACGCAGCCAATGTCTGATAGTAGGCAGACCATTGTCCGTCCACTGGTGCGTTCCCACACCTTCAAATCCTTGCTTCTTCATTGCAGCACACCGCTTTCAAGAACTTTCCACTTCTCTGTTCATGTTTTGCAGCTATCAAGTTACCTTTTGTCGTCTTCAAGCACACTACCATAAGATTAAATGCGTCCCGAAATCTCTCCTAAATGTATCAACTACGGGCTATGATACATCAATGAATTTCACAGTTTGACGTTTGTCGTTTCAAACACTCATGTAAACAACTCTCACGTTCCAGTATTACCAGCCAATGTGAAAATTAAAGACAGATGAAAGTGATTGAAACAGTCAAATGCTTGCTCTCATTTCCGCACGGGTTTCCATCAAAAGAGAACAGAGCTCCTGACTTAAGTTAGCAAGCGCAGATGATAAGTTGTGAAAAAAGCGTCACTATCGTCGTGTAGGTTAACTGTAGATAGGTCAATTCTTCGCTTTCATCAAAATTTGACTCAAAATGGATGACGAAGCTGCAATAACATTTGTGAATATTTGTCGCTCATTTCATGAACAGCATCGTTTTAAATATTTGTGATTTACAGACAATTAGAGATGATCTGTGCAAAAGAGCGGGTATAACCGCCAAATGGGTGAACGATTATCAACTGTCGATATTGGCTTTCAATCCAGTCACCAGGTATTATCAAACAGCCTAGTTACTTCATATCATGATTGTAAAAACATATTTCATAGCACCACCAAGGATCGCGAATCGGACTTCGCCGGTGAGCATGAGGTTAACATATTTCATTTGAAAACGGACTTCATTTTTGAGGAGCCCACGCTTCAATGTCTGATCGCAGAGGCAAATGGAATCTTCCTGTCGTTACAAGAACTAAAGCGAAAAGGAAGTCAATCGGAATATGTGAAAATTTCGCGCACATTTCGGAGTATAATTCGAGCTTGCTTAGAAAAGTTTGAAGAAGAAATATCAAACGATGAAGCATCGGAGGACGACAAAACGAAGTGACTTAAAATGCATCTGTAAAGTAACCTCGCAAATAATTTGTTTTCCGAACAGATATCAAAACTACATAACTATTTTCTACTCAATTGAGTGTGTTTGGCATTTATGTGAAATCTTGTACATTGATCCAGCGCCTTCCAACATTGTTGTGCCACAATTGCTAGAATGGACCCGATTTCACTTCCCTTCCCACGAAAGAATCGCAACAGAGTTACTTTTATATGAACGCGAAGCTAATACAAGCGATGACTACTGGCCGACTGTAAAAGGATTAATTTTGCAAGGGCAAATTGAAGTGGCACGGGCAATTCTGCAGCTACATTCCATGTCAGAAACGACATCATTCAAAATGGCAGAGCAAATCCTTAAAACCATGCCTGTTTATAATGTAAAAATTGATTTTTTTCGATTGATTGAATTTTCGAATGGATGAAATAGAATTTTAAACTTCTTACAGGTCTACGGAGGGCTCTCAGTTCAAAAATTTCGTTCGCAGTGGCATTATTGGCTAACAGATACAGAATTGAAGTTATCAGCTGGAATTTTGTCCAGTGAACCGGAGCTGGAAGAAATAGTGAAGGTATCTATGCGTGTTTAGAATTAGAATTAACTAGGTTGCGTTTGAATGAAATTCATTAAATTGTAATTTTGATAGCTCATCACCGGTAATCAATACAGTTGGAACCAGCAAATAAAGCAATCAACGTGTTGGTATGAATATCTTGCGGGATATCTCTTTTACACTGAACCAGCTTGTAAATACTTCGAATTAGGATCGTTCGCGAACCTTTGGATCAATCGTTGGGCAAATGAAATGGGATTTGTAGGAAGCGGGTTTTTAAAGCCATTAGATCGCATTATCCTCAGTGTAATGGAAAATGATATGAATCAAATGTTACATGCAATTCAAAAGATTGGTGACAATCAGTGGTTCGTAACTCATTTAGCGGAGCAGTTGTTTCATTCGGGACAGCTGCAAGTTGAAGGAGAGCAAAAGAAAAAGCAAGTAAATAATTTTTTAGTTAATGCCAGTCATTGTTATGCTTTTTTCATAGTGTTGGTGCTGCACTGCGAGATGCACTTCTGTTTGAATTTGGATCAACTTTAATGTCGAGAGAAGCATTTTGGGTAATGGGTGTGGACTACTTAGATCAATGCATTGAAGGTTTGGATTAATATACAGTTGATAATATTATTTATAATAGGGTTTATCATAAAAGGTTCAGCGGCAATAGAACTGTTTTTGACAAAGATTCCTGTTGAAAACGAGGAGCAAGCTGACAAAATAATAAATATTGCAAAGAATCGAAACTTAATATCAGTTGGTAAATCGAATTGAAAAAAGTTTATTCAAGATGCTTTCTTAATACAGTAATTTCAGAGATAGAGGTTTGCCGCGTGCAGTCAACGAGAGCAATGTCTAAGAAAGACTTTGGGAAGGCTTTAGAATGGGCTATCAGATCGAAAGATGGGGGAACAGTAACAGCAATAACCGATTTCTTTCTAATGCACTATTCTCGTACTGGTGAAATGCTTGCAGCCGATGTTCTTGCTAATATCGGTGGGAAAATGTTTGTATCGCCCAGACTCGTTTTCCTTGTAAAGTATTTCGATTTCCATGAATTTTACAAACGCAGAGAATTCATTGAGGCGGCAAAGTTATTAGTGAATTTGTTAAACTCGAAAATCACTCCGGAATAGTAAGCGTATAGAAAAGCACACAAAAACCCATGTGATCTATTTGTATTTCAGCTTCTGGCCATCCCTTCTTATCGACTCAATTCCGTTATTAGAGTCCAAAGATCCCAAAATGCCATCTAAGGAAACATTCGTTATCATGCAACATCTCGAAATGGAGTTAATACCATTGATAGAACGAAGTCAAAAACAAATTAAAGAGACTGGAGATGTTAGAGATAAGACTGGTTTTAATCAATAAAAAATGAACGAATTTATATTTCAGAAGCAGCCCAGCATTTTCAAGGACTACCGAATGGAAAATATTGAAGAAATTGTGAAACTAATACGATTGGCCTGCGCTAGAAATTTGGCGAGGGCGATTGTCATTGAAAACACAATTTTATCGTAATATATTGAAGAGAAAAATAACTCAAATACATTTTTTATTTTGTTTAACTTTGGTAATAAGCATTTTTATTTATATTTTAGTGGACACATGCTCCTCACTCTAAATACAAAATTTTAGGTAATAATTTTTTTTTGATAATTAGTTTAAAATGCCTTTTGGTATTGTATCATCAGCAACAAAAAGCGGCTAGATTAGAGCTGGGGAATCTGATAGCAGTGGCCAATACAAATAAATGGTTTAACGAATGTTAAGAAATTGTTGTGAATCGAAACCCCAAAAATCAAGAGTATAAATGTTTTCTACTATTTATAGTATAATCCGATGTGATTAAAGTATGATTTTCAATTATTTATCCTTTTCCTTATAGTTCAGTCGTTAAAACCAATTCATTATCGTAGCCCTCTTACAAAGTCAGCGATCAGATGGGCAGAGAAGCTGCATATATTCTCGTCATAACGTAATATGCGCAATTTGTGGAATACTTTAAGCGAACATCAAAAATAACTCAGTTTTTTTTCTCATTTGAAGCAAGCTCATGTAATAAATGACTATTTTCCGAACCTTCGCTAATGAATAATTTTATTGCGTGCCAATTAGTTTTAGTAGCTAGTTTTGTGGTAGTGAGCCAGGAATTAGCCCGGAAAAGCATGAGTGTAACATTTTTTGACATTAAAATTTGATACATCATAATCAAGGAAACACACTAAAATTGTTTGTCAATTTCACTAAACTTTTTACAGTATTTAAAGATATCTTAACCGAGGAAGACGATATTTTTGCATATGAATGTGGAGTGCAAGGGAATTACTTTTTCACTCTAGAGATCATTTTAATTTACTGATTTACTGTACGTGGGTGCGCTGCAGTGTGCGATATATAGAAAGAAATGGCTATTCATGAGTCCTATCATTAGCTGTTCTGATTATCGATTCATGGAGCTTGTTATTTGAATTCGATTTCGTCACATAGACTCTTGATAAACTTTTCTGATTAAAGAAGATAGATCATTTCAATCGTTATCAATACTATTTTCCCATTTTGTGATTGTGATTTAATTCATGAAATGGTTTTCAAACTGGCATCCTAAATGCAACTTATTTACCATTTTCCTTCTCAATTTCACGCGAAACAAATAAGTCTTGCATTTTTTGATTCGCTTAATGTTTGTAGTGGAAGTCTTGCGACTTTTTGAAATTAAAAATTTACTGTGTCTTATAAAACAGTTTCCTTAATCATATATATCGCCACTCATGTGGCATATCGTGAAATATTTCAATAAAACAATTGGAGCTATGATTTATTTTCAAAAACAATCTGAAAATATAATTTAAAACATTGCCAACATTTATAAAAACTAATTAAAAAAACGACTCGTCAACATTTATTGAAGATGATCGTGCTCTCTCGTTTCTCATTACAACATCCCTAAATTTAAATGTCGTACAATTGTGCGATTTCTAACTGATAATTTATCTCGATGCGCAACCATAATATATAAAAATTATTTAAATATTACTAACAATATCAAACTTTTTCCGCTTTATTCAAAAGTAACAATTAAATCTTCGCCTTCAATCTCCATTCCGTTAACTATTTCTAGAGACTTTATGACGCCAGCACGAGGTGATTGTACTACCATTTCCATTTTCATCGCCGATAGCACAACAAGCGGTTGACCTTTCTCAATTGAATCGCCGACTTTTACACGAATGTCAATTACTTTTCCCGGCATAGGTGCTCCCACTTCTTTTTCATTTGTTTTGTTTGCTTTTGGGTGAATATGGAGTTCCTAAAATGATTTGATAACAGTTCATCTCTATTCAGGTTTTCTTAACACATGTATTATACATGGATAAAATCATCAAACTACTCACCTTGACTGCTTCTTTGTCCTTAATCAACACAGATCTTAATTGACCATTCATTTCGAAAAATACTTCTCGATCACCGCTAGCAGTCAGATCTTCCGCCATAGCGAGATTCTTGAAACTGAGAGTTTTGCCCTTTTCTAGTTGAATGTCAAATTCATCGCCAGCTTTAGGTCCCGTTAAAAATATTCTGGTTGGGAGCTTATCAACCGGACCATACGATTCACGGAAATGCAAATATTCATTTGTCACTTCAGGATAGAGAGCAGCTGACATAACATCACGATCACTCACAACTCCATGTTTTTCGCGAAGTTCTTCCTTCAATTTACCGAAATCAAATGGTGGTAGATTCTCACCAGGACGGCCTTTAATCCGGGGCATGTCTTTCAATACTCTTGATCTGAATGGTTCTGGATATCCTCCATAAGGCTCTCCAATCGAGCCCTGAAGAAATTCAACCACTGATTTGGGAAAAGAAAGTTCCTCCGCCCGATCAAGTACTTCTTGTGCTTTCAAATGATTTTGCACCATGAATTGGGCCAAGTCCCCAACAACTTTTGATGAAGGTGTAACTTTGATAATGTCTCCCAACAACTGATTTGCTTCAGCGTATGCTTTTTTTACATCTTCGAAAAAATCTCCCAGACCAAGAGAGAAGGCTTGGAATTGAAGGTTGGTATACTGACCTCCAGGTATTTCATTAATGTAAACGTCAGCATTCCCTGATTTCATTGTCGTTGTGCATTCAAACGGAGCATACAGGGTTCTAGCCTGTTCCCAGTAAGCTGAATACTCTGAAATGTCTTTTAAGTCAAAGTTCGTGTCCAACGGACATCCTTGCAACGATGCGACTATCGCGCCCATGCTCGGTTGCGAGGTCATTCCAGACATTGAATCTACAGCAACATCAACAATATCTGCACCTGCTTCTGCACATGCTAACATAGCTGCTACGCCTGCTCCAGAAGTATCATGGGTATGAATATGAATTGGTACATCTGGGTGCTTCTCACGGATAGCACCAATCAGCATTCTGAAAAGAGGATGATTTCATTCTTGCAAATAATGCGTTACAATTCGGAATCTAAAATAATTACTTCGCCGCTCGGGGTTTCAGCAGTCCAGCCATATCCTTAATAGCAAGAACGTGCGTACCTGCTTTGACTAATTCATCGGCTAATTTTGTGTAGTACTTTAAGTCATACTTAGTTTTCTTTGGGTCGCTTACATCTCCTGTGTAAGAAATAGCAGCTTCTACTATGCCACCTGCATTGCCCGCAGCTTCCATGCCGACTATGAGGTTAGGTAAATAGTTCAAAGAGTCAAATACTCGGAAGATGTCCATTCCAGTTTTCACCTTCAATACCAAAAATCAAATATCGTGTCATTTTCGAACAAATACGATTACAAACTCACAGCCAATTCACAGAATTTGTTAACGACATTGTCTGGATAATTTGTATATCCTACTGCATTAGCTCCTCGCAGTAACATTTGGAATGGGATGTTTGGGATTGCTGCTCGCATTTCTTCTAAGCGTTCCCACGGGCACTCATGTAGGAAGCGTAGAGCGACATCGAATGTTGCGCCACCCCAATTTTCCAGTGAATAAAGGTTGTGGAATTTGTGTGCTACATATGGTGAGATTCTCAGGAGATCATATGAACGAACTCGAGTTGCCAACAGCGACTGATGTGCATCTCGGAACGTGGTATCCATTAGTAAAAGATTTTTTCGTGACCTCACTTCTTTCGCGAATGCTTCAGGACCGGCTTTCAAAAATATTTCACGTAGACCTTTTGGAGGCTCGGTAACTGTGAATTGTTAGAATACTTATAGCAAGAATATAAGTGAAACAATACAATACAAGAATGTTAAAAATTTTAACAACGTTCAACAAATAAAAAAATCTAAGCATTGAAACACTTTGCATTATAAAGTTCCACGTGTAGAATTATACAACTTAGTAAGTACAATCAAGACCTATTTGGTTATATGGTTGTTAGAATTGCTTGTGTTGCTATAAGAAGATGAATAAAGACGTTGTCAATAGTTGACTGTGTTCTAAATATGTTACGAACTTAATTTAAATCAATTTATAACAAAGTCATTTCCTTGTAATACTTTCCAAAAAACATGAGGAAAACGCTCATTTTTATATCAAAAGCTTAATTCCTTAGAATTAATACAGTGATTGACGCTTTCATTGCTAATGAAACGCCACTAATGTATTTAATCATGTAAATATGAGATATGTATACGGAGATTCTCCGTTCCGATTCTAGACATTGAAATAAAATCTAACGAAAGTTGTTAATATTTACTTCAATAAAGATAGAATTATTAGAAACGGATATTTTTCATGACACTTTTTAATTTACTTTGCAAGTGAATGACTTTATTTCATATATTAATCGTTTGTTGTTTTCTCTCTTGTGTCCAATTCAGTTCCGTTTTCCTGACAACAAAGATACACGTGACAGGTTATAAAATATGAGCTGTTAAGTACTATAGGAAATGATCAAGGACTTCAAACTATTAGCTTCGTCAAATAAAAAAAATATTTTTTTACGACAGAATTAAATGAAGTTCCAAGAAACAAAGAAAATTTAAGTGATAGTGCCAATACAATATAAACTAAATTGCATACTATAGACTTAAAGAAATTACAGTAAACAGAAAAACATACCTTCCCTTTCACCGCGTTCTTCTCTTTCTAATGCTTCAGGCGACAAGTCTTCATACGTGGGTATTATTGTTTAAGGTAGTGTCCAAAATAAATGTGTAAATGATGATAAAACAAAATATAGAACGGAAAGAAATATGTCAAGCTGAGCATTGATTTTACAAAAAGTTAGGCAGAGAAAAGCTTGAAAATTAAGCTGCTACAATTTAAACTCTGTCTCTAATTTTATCCTTCAATTTCAATTGTTTTTAAACAAACTTTTTGCAAAACTGTTAAAGTAACTGAATGCATGAACAAATTAGTCAACACGTTAAGAATTATCGGCACGAGTGATTTGCACGACCATATGATAATTTTGTTCCATTTTTTCTAAAAATTTTAAATTTTGTATTACTTTCTGATGTTTTGATATTAGATCTGGAATCTCCAAGTATAAGTTTATGTCGAATCACTCGCGGTCTGTTAGTTACAAAATACTTTTAATGACCAGTTTACCTAGAGGTATTTCTGGAACATGTGGGACTATGTTAGCTGGTTTCAGTTTGGTAGCTAGTGGTGTTTTCGGTCCATTTACAAGAACTTCGCCTAAGTAGTTGAGCAGCTTCTGAGCCCTGTTTTGAGTTTTGGCAAATTTAAAGAGTTGTGGATTCTCGTCGATAAAATACGTGTCCAAAACACCATGTAAAAATTTTTGATTTTCTAAAACGTTAATTAAGAAAGGAATATTGGTTTTAATGCCGCGAATACGAAACTCGCGAAGAGCTCGATTCATTTTAGCTGCAGAAGATTGCAAATCAGATGCATGAGAAATGACTTTGACTAGAAGCGAATCATAGTGAGGGGACACAATAGCTCCAGAAAATGCTGAAGCGCTATCCAGTCGAATACCCATGCCTTCACCAGAACGAAATGCTTCGATACGCCCTGTACTTGGTTGGAAATTATTCGCTGGATCTTCGGTTGTCACACGACACTGAATGGCATACCCTCTTGGCTGAATACTTTCCTGAGTATACCCCAACTCAGGCAGGGTCATACCTTCTGCAATTCTGATTTGTGATTGGACAAGATCAATTCCTGTGATTTCTTCTGTTACCGTATGCTCTACTTGCAATCTGAAAGTTTTTATGTATGGTATCGTTTATAGATAAATAGAGTAATAATATGAACAAGTAATTTACCTTGCATTCACTTCGATAAAGTAGAAATTACCTTTTTCATCACACAAAAATTCAACTGTACCTGCATTTTCATAGCGTACGTTTTTTGCTAGTCGCACAGCTGCTTCGGTCATCCTATCACGAATTTCAGTTGGCAATCTTGGTGCTGGAGCAATTTCCACAACTTTCTGGTGACGTCTTTGTACCGAACAATCACGTTCGTATAAATGTACTACGTTTCCTGCTTTATCTCCTAACAGCTGTACTTCAATATGCCGGGGGCGCTCGATAAACCGTTCAATGAACATCGCTCCGTTACCGAAAGCCGCTAGTGCTTCAGAACTCGCTCTTTCGAAGTTCTCTGCAACTTCTTCCATCTTTCGGACTACGCGCATGCCCCGGCCACCACCACCATAAGCTGCTTTCAATATTACTGGGAGAGAATGTTTTTGGCAGAACTCAATGGCCTCCTCTTTCGTTGTTATAGGCCCATCCGTTCCGGGTACAATAGGTACTTGGGCTTCAATGGCGGCTTGTCTTGCGGCCACTTTATCGCCCATCTGTTGAACAACTTTTGGTGAAGGTCCAATAAATCGGAGACCAGCATCGATAACTGCTTGGGCAAAATCACTTCGTTCTGAGAGGAAACCATAACTGAAATGAGTTTTATTTCAGAAAAATCATAAACCGTCTCGCAAGGAACCTTTACCCGGGATGCACAGCATCTACATGATTTTCTTTGCAAATCCGAATTATTTCGGGGATCGACAAATAGGCTTCAACTGGAGGTAGTCCCTTGCCGACAAGGTAGGATTCGTCAGCTTTTTGACGGTGCATGTGCATTTTGTCCTGCTCCGAATAAATTGCTACGGATTTAATACCTAATTCCGTACATGCTCGAAAGACACGGATTGCTATTTCGCCACGATTCGCTACAAGAATCGACCGTATTGGTTTGTACTCAACCTAAGATAGACCATATTTTTCCGATTATTTTTCGATTTTCAAAATATTCCTACGTTTATCAACAAATATCCAAGGTCATGTGCAAAGTGCTAATAATTATTTATCATTTATTTAAGTATTTCAATAGTATCAAACATCAATAAATTTATCATCAGCTCTTCAACCATGCTTTTGAAATCTTTTTCCTCAAACCACAAAAGCGCCAGCCAATAGAAAGGTAATATTTTTGGCAAATAAATGTCAATATGTGTGCATTTTAAATTTATTTACATGAATGAACGAAGTGAAGCCACTCACAACAGAATGCGTTTGTGAATTTCATTTAATTGTATCATAAACATTCAGAACAGGTACAAAAAGTTTTCACTTTGCACCACATTTGAAATCGACCTTTTTGGGGTAAGCAGATACAAACATTTAAGCTGTATAATTTCCTTTTATGTCATGTATTCTCGGAACTTTAGATATAAACTGTAAAATTCAAAGAAATTTTACAGAAGAATCATTTGAGGTATTGTGCATGTACTTCAAAATAAGTACACGCATAAATAGGAAAAATATAAAAATATATATAACAATTAATAATACTAATAATCGAAAAGAGAATTTTTAATTTTAATGTTTCAAATTCGACGGCTAGAATTGAAAAGAAACCGGATGTTAGAAGCTTCTGTTGCCCTGAGCGACTTACGCATAAGACGCACCCACTCAAAAATATTTACTACTTTTCGAACTTTGAAAACTATTCGACTGTACGATCGCCAATTCCCTTGCAGATACACAACTTCTTATTCAGTAAATTTGTCTTTGAAGCAGGTGTTATTTGCTTTCTTTTATGCATAAATTGATCTAGGTACAATTTTACTCCGATTGATCTATGGCTTTCACAAGATTTAAAGAAAATCATGTTAAAAAGTTCATTCGGTTATTGAAGGATCTTCATTGAATGTAATGGAATTTCGATTTAGCATTTTTCTACAATCACTGCATATTCTCAGAAATATATGATCTGAGATTTGAACTGAACAGAAAATATTAAGGAATACTCTCGGAATTTTAGAGTCGATTTGAAGGCAAAATAATCCGACAGAATTCTGCAACTCTTTCAATCAAAGAAGTCAAGTCTCTACTCATCAGGCAAATAACTCCATAGATAAAATTGTAGAAGCATGGTAAATTTTTATTTAAAGTCATATATCCAATTATTAGAGCTGTGCATAATAATTGAACTATGATATGATAATCACCATTCCGTTGAATAACTGCTTACAGTTATATCAGATATGGACCGATGCGTCAACGTTAAGAAATTAACTTGTACTACATATCAATCAGCATCTGCAATTTAAGTTTATTTTGTTTTGAAATTTACTTACCTTGGTACTATAATTATTTTTATTAAGCAGCCAAATACGGACACGCGGGTTCTGATAAACTGTATAAAGGGCTTTTTTGGCACCGCACATAGACATTTTGAATAAAATCTACGAGTGGAAAAGCTATTGAGATGCTGGCCTTTTAATTTGATTACTTTACTTACCTAAAGTGATGTTGGAATGATTGAACAAGTCCTTAATTTCTTATTAGTATAGTCTTTGTACTTTTTTCCTTTTTCGGAGCCTGCAATTGGTAGAAAGTTTTTTTGATTCTTACGTTCCCTGCAGATATTCATTGTAGTTGTCCGAAAGTAAGTGATTCATGAATTTGATTAAACTAATTCAAATTATAACTGTAGACTAAAGCGAAAATCAATGAAACTTTCCTCAAATCTGTCATCAATAAATTATTTGCGATTCGTTTTAGGGATTCGAAGTGAATAAGCTTAGAGTGAGTAAACCACTGAAATCCCGTCTAAGATAAATTTTTATAAAAACATTAATTATAGTTAGTATTTGAAACATTAATTATAATTAAAGCATAAAAAACGCAACAAACCATGCCAATGCAAATCTTTCCAAACTTACTCCCTACTCATTGCTTCCTTCATTGGGGAATATAAATCTTCATGCGTAAAATAGAGAATAAATTATTTAAATATAGAAAGGGAAACCAGAGCGGAAGTTCGTTACCTACAACAATACAAATATAAACTAAAATTTAGTATATAAAGTCAAGCTAAATTGTAAACCATGTCATTCTTGAATGCACGAGGAATATTTACGCCTTTGTTGCAATCGAAAAAGCAGGGACGTAAAACAATGCACAGCAAGCATACCCATAAGGTTCGCAGCTGGAAATTCTCTTTACTTCCAGCTTCTAAATTCTCTATCTAAAATATCAACTTTTATCGTGTACAAAGGTCACGACTAATTTACCAATGCGTTACACTATTTTCGACATAAAAACATAAACAATCTCTTGTCTTCAATAGAATCAGGACAACCTTGATCTAGAGAGAAAATATAGAAAGAACATATGAAACGAAAACATACACTTTTGTCTATGTGTGTTTGTGTGCACACTTTTGAAACGTTCATGTGAGCAAAACACACATATGACAAAATGTGACTTCAATTGTTTTTATTGAAGTCTAGTGTAAGCAGAGTTTTTGTGTCGAAACAAAGTGTATCTATCTAACACCTGTGGAAAAGTTAGTAAACTGTCTACAGAAAATGTAACGCTCGACCGTTTCAGATAATAATTTGCTTGTGAATAAGCATGTATGCGTGCTCATGATTAGCATATGACTGAATTCTCTTGACCTACAAGTGATGAATAAATTTTCAACGAAAAAATTCAAAAACCAGTTCCTTTGCATCAACAAAAGCCGTCTGTTGTATTACGGGCTACCAATCCTTGTACAGATTACAATTCAACTTTTAAGTATAAAAACTCTCCCAGCCAGATTTGTTATTTAAAATATATATATACATCAAAAATAAAATGAATTTTACTTTTCTTATTGATGGAAGGTAAATGGGTAAACATTCACATTTCAATCCACTATATCAAGGGGGCATATATTCATTCATAGTAGAGCACTATATCTTCGATCATAGGGAAGGTTGCATCTCTTTAAGTGTATTAAGAATTGTAAAATGAATTTTGATATTTTGCACTTTTTAAGGAACTAAATGTGAAAGTATTATGAATTGATAAAATAGGGGCTGATTTCCGAGATTTGTTTACTTGAATATAAAGGAGTGAGTATTTGTAAAATTCCTAAGATATGTTTTTCCTTACGAAGTACAGAGGGAGGTGCAAAGAACACCACGTATTGTTTTGAATTCATTTTGTCTATGCATCATTTAAATCAACTTTACTTAGCTCTAGTATATTGGGAATTTTTTTTTTGTTTTAATAAATTCCATACTGAATTTGACAGCAAGTAAAACTGCTATTTACATGAACAATTCAATGGTCGATTGTCTACTATTTTCATTAGTAACAATGAAACTAATGGCTTCCTTAAAATTAGGGGACGTTTGATTGGCTTCTCTGAAGGACTCGAAAACTGTGGAACAAATTGTCTAGTAATGAGTCATTCAGATGATTATATTGATTTTTCTTGTTTGTTTCCTGACAATTCGTGAAAGACAGTCAGAAAAAAATATTGTATTCATACAAATTTGCGCTGACAATAATTAATAAATAGAATGTATCCAATAAACATTGCATTTGACACCTAATTTAACAGTTGACATGTAACGCAAAGTGATCAGCCCTCATTTCCAGATCTCACTCATGATTATCTAAATTTCGTGTGAAGCAAAAGTAAAGATGGCTTTATGCTTTCAACTCATTATTGCATTTGAAGTTACTTGTAGCTGAAACAAATAACATTAACAATATGCGCAAATGATTGCAATTTGTGTTTTGCCCGAGCTACAAGACAGTTGCATAACAAAAAAGACATTGTCGCGATCGAAGAAACGATGGGATATGAAGTAAGAAAATGCAATCACAAGAAGATATGTTGCGCTTTCGATCAACGAAGTACGAATTATAACTATTACAATAAGCCCATATTTTTTTATCTGGCGGTATCATGAAATCTTAGTTATTATGCCCTTGCTTTACTCAATTTGGCAACGAGTGTGTCTATACGTACACGTTATTTAAGTTTTTACAAAATCAATATAAAATAACAAGAAACTATCATTAGATTTCATGTGGTTCAGATTTCCAAAATCGACAAAACGAAATTTCTTTGTTTCATTTGAGGTTTATTGCGAAGGTGATTCAATTAACTGTAATTAATTGCAGTCTTTAAAAGTTAATAGATAATTCATATTTTATTTTTATAGGCCCTTTTGTTTTTGGCATCGTACGGAATAAAATTTTGTATTCTTTATTTACATAGTATTGAATTTTATGTCATTTTATTTTCAAATGTCGTCAGTTTATTTCAAAAAGGACCTCCAAAGTAAATGGTTGATTCAGATGTTACTTCCATTTCAGATTTGCATCTTGGGTTGTACCTTTATTCAGTCACGCTTGCTTTTAGTTTTTTCATGCACAAGTAAGTTTCTGTTAGTTTATATTACATTATTTATACATAACTTTGTCCATGGCTTACAAAATTCTTAAAGAGTTTGACGAATCACAGAATCTCGTGATATTGTTTAAATTCAAATTGTACATTACTGTAACATTGAATTCGCATTCTTTTGCGGCACAGACACATATGCATACGATCATTTAACTCGCTTAATAAAGATAATCTGAATGGCTTTAGCAACCGTCTATTCCATTTCAACTTCAACTTACAAAATTTTAATTTGTTTTTTTTAGCAGTTTCGGAAAAACCTGTTTCCACGAAGAGTATGAAGTATAGGCAAAAACAGCTTAATGTATTTTTGTGGTTGGCTCGAAAGATTCTTCAAACGACATTGAACAAGAACTACCGAGCACGCTTAACATGAAAATAATAAACATACTCAATTTTCAATTCAAACCGAGAATAATCAGCGCTTTAAACTGGAACCAATTTACGCCAAGCAATTTGTTTGATTACAGTTTTGATTTGAAACTTTTAAATGCATGCAATAATCAAAGTAAGTAGTAATGCTTCGTTTATTGAGCCATATTTTGGACAAGAGTCGTGCTACACCCGGCATGCTTCGCATTATTTTGTTTAGATAAGGCGATATATTAATGATTATAAGTACACATTTGTCTACTCGCGTGAATTGGAGTTTGATCTTCGAATGACGCCGTTTCAATCATATAAACGGAGCCTTAACTTTTTAACACCATTTGGTAAGTTAATATAAATTGTTGGTAGTTATTCCATTGGATCAAAAAATTGACAGTAGTGCTTCTGGCAAAAATATCGACAAAATATTTATTATACCCTTGAACTGAAAATTCCGCACATCAAGATGAAAATAAACTGAAAAAGTCTTAAATTAGATGAAACTTGGTAAATTTTTACATGGAGCTTAGGAGAGAGCAAATTAAAAGTAACAAGAGAAAACATTAAAATGCACTGAACCTGCGCAATTTTACATCCTAGTTATTTTAAACAAACTTTTCGGAAAAACTCAACAAAAGTTAATTCCAATGAGAATATAGCCAGTTAAGCTACACACCTGCAGATGCAAAATCAATTCAACAAGTTGCCTCACTACACGTTGTTT
Source organism: Stratiomys singularior (assembly GCA_954870665.1). Taxonomy (NCBI): domain Eukaryota; kingdom Metazoa; phylum Arthropoda; class Insecta; order Diptera; family Stratiomyidae; genus Stratiomys; species Stratiomys singularior. The sequence goes on along the minus strand of OX940881.1, from coordinate 141,464 downwards.
GTGTTTTCATTATATCTCTATCAAACGGTGCTAATAAAAATATGTGTTTAGCTCGTGGTTCGCTGATTTTTCTGTATCTATTTCTATAAATATCATAGCCCGTATCGAACGAAACATAAAAAGGTCAATGGCTTCGAAGATTTTACGGCTTAACCGATTGAAAAGTGGTCAATTGTTCGTTATGTAGATACTGATTTGTCGCTTACTGATATTTCTCCACCGATCAACTATATATTATCACCTAATATGCATTAACGTTACCTAGATGTTGAATTTCTTCCCTGCTATTTTGTTGTCAACTGAGATTTTGTTTTCTTGAATTAAGTCAATCGAAAAATTTATTTACGGAGAAATTTTAAATCAAAATAAGCAAAACAACACAAAAAATAATCTGCAAACATTATTCTTTCAAATGCCACCGTAATCACGTTTCACCGGCGATAGTAAGATATCTAGACATCAGCAATTCATAATAGTATATATTATATACAACTGGGGAAACCATATTTTCGGTTGTAGTTCAAACAAGAGTGAAATATTATATATATGGATATATTGAAGTGGATTTCAGAGATTTCATATATAAAATCAGGATTTCAAACAAGAGTGATGAATATTGTTTATTTTTCAATTCTTTTGTATATTTTATAAATAAACAGATTGGTCGGGTATAGGCTTTATTCAGTAGTAGTAAATTGAATGAAAAACAAACACTATAAAGCAACTGAATTTTGAATAATAGCTGCCAAATTGGATAACAGCCAATATCAAAAATAATGTCACGCGAAATGGTACAACAGATTCTTTTGTAATGTCACTAATTTGAACCCAATCCGTATAATAACAGCGAAAGTTGTGGAATTCAGATTAAGTAAACTCTGTTTTAAATGTAAACATATGTAGTAACTTAACTAGCAAATATCAAAAAATAAAAAAAATCGAGATACAAATTCAGACACCTAATCTTAGAAGGATCTTAGATCTTGAAAATGCTACATCGTTTTGTTAATGAACGACCTTATTACCAGGATAAGGGCAATCAGTCCGACTTCCATAAAAAACGTCTTGAAGTAAGGGTCGGTCGATGAGATTCTAATTTTAATCAAATAAGTTCTCTAGATTTATTGGGTCAAGCAAGCAATATGGGTCGAACCTAAGACTGAAAATGACCGAGTAATTTATTGAGAAGATACTAAATAATTTATTACAGAGTAATTTATTGAGAATTGAGTAAGTCAGAAAATTTTACATTTAAAGCGGAACTCAATGCGTAAGGCAGCAAATAAAAATTGGCTGCAAACGCATTTAACCAAAAACAAGGCAGCATCACCAGGACATTATATGTTTGGACCGCACAGGCCCCAAGTAGAAGAAACCCTTGCCAGTTCGAACAGCAAGCCTTCTATTGTCTACTTTCTTCTGGTAACATGTGCAACAATAGTCGCTCCATTTCAAAAGCCTGGAAACGGAGCAAGCTTTTCCTCATTCTCATTCTCACACTATGATAAGTATATTCAGTATTTCAGCTCTATTTCGATACAATCTTTTATAAGCAAAGTCCTCGAAAGAATCATCTATCTCTCATCAGGTATCTATACAAAACAATTGACACTGAGAAAGGGAGCAACTTACTTTAAATACATAAAGCTATGTCAAAAAAGAACAACAAAATGAAGTTTTCTTTGGGACGCAAAAAAAATTTAATGATCGAAGCGAGAAAACATTGACCAGAAAACGGGACCATTCAGAAAAAAAAGCATTTGAAGGTATTGAATGATGAATCATCTTCATCAATGAAATCTGCGAATATAATACAAATATCTTGTTCACAGCACAACAGCAATTAAAATGTTTCCAAATCACATACAATAACTTTCTTTTCGTTTTTGAACCGTCAAATGCGTTTCTAGGTCATTTCAATCTTTAATTGGGTGAATGATAAAATTAGCGTGATTAACAATTTGCCGCAAATACAATAAAAAAATTACTATTACCAATTTAATCATAAAAAATCATAATCAAATTTAAACAGCGTAAATTAGCGTTTGATTAACCACATGAACATAATATCTCTTAAAAAAGAGGAATGACTACCTATATAATATCTCAGTATCAGTTTCCAGAATACATGCATGAAGCATATCGTTCAGATAAATTAGATAATACTTAACCTGATTCACGTCGTGTGAAAACGCTACACGGTTGAACTACCATACATATTCTGGTCTTATAGATTAGACCGAACAGAACAGAACAGATAAAATTTAAAAAAAGAGGAAAACTCGAAAGATTAGGGTTCATAGCTATGAGAAACTTTTGTGAACGTAACGAAAAATAGAGAAAGTTCAAGATCAAATTATTAAACGAAATAGATGTAAATCGTATCTTTTGTTGATCGTATCCGCCTTTTAGTTTATTTTGTGCACTGAAAATTATTCTGTTGTAACTGTTGCAAGAAACAACATATTCCAGAGAATATATCTGCTTTACTTAACATTACGACCCATAAATTTTCTAATATCATATATTGAAGATATTCGGTAATGAAGTAGCTCGAAGCACATCGCTAAAACTGATTATATATGCAATACACTTTGCAGTCTTTAAATGTCTTTAAATCTTTTTATTTGCTTGCGATGAGCTTTTACAGTTACACCTAGATTTTCTCTATTTTCATTAATAATTTTCAACATGATTCATAGAACTTAATAGGAGAAAATAAAAAAATAACAAGACGCGATCAAGTATTTAAAGATTATTTTACGACGATTTCAATGATTTTTATCTCCATATTCATATTTTTTGCTAGTTTTTTTTTCGACAATGGTTTTTAGACCTGTGTTGGTCAATTTTTTTTCCAAAATATTCATAGCGTTTACAGGTATAATACTTGTTCTATTCCTCTTACCAACAAGCATTTGAACTAAAACAGTATAACGAAAACATCTGGACCGAATATATGTTTCAACATTTTTGAAGCATGGTAGGCGAAATGCATTCAAGCTCCAATGCTAGGCTTGTGACTGGTAGAACTCGGTTTGTCCGATACTGAATTATTACCAATCGAAACATTAACGATTATCAAAGTTTTACATTTAGTTCTAATGTTCTGGAGACACGTTACCAATAAATCTGTGCCTCATTCACTCTAGAAAGAAGCCGGTTTTACTGTCTAGAACAGTTTTAAATATACTACAAGTTTTTTAAGTGGCAGGCGCCAGTTGTCTGCAAGAACGCTTAGCGGGAGATTCGAATGTTGGTAAAAGTGAGCATATAGGAGAACACTATGTTCGTATTTTCACAGTGACACCAAATACTTCTATTAACTTGTGAATGCCCCATATTATGGCAGTAATAAATTTTAGCAATTATTCGTGCTTTCTACTTGCTCATATGACTAGAATACGAAAGGCAACAATTTAAATGACCTTGCCGGTAACCGTGGGGCAAAGTCAAATGATTATTGTTCAACTTTCAGTAAAAATCGATAAAACCGTGATAACCTTACATGAGAAATAGCACTCCTAATCACTTTAGAAGCTGCTAACAAAATAGCAAACGAAAGCTACTAACAGTACTCGGTCTTAAATACCAGATCTTATCAATCCATGGAAGTTGCTGGTTCGAGGCTCAGTATTCTTTCTAAAGTAACATGTTTACGAAGGCGCTGCAGTTAGCCGCCCGCAGCATCCTGATAAGTGATAACGTGTAACATATATTCTAATCAGCTTTCACGCTTGCGAAACTGCAGGCTATTATGCAATCGTACTTTTACATGTTCACACGGGTGTCAACTGTAGATACGAGCGAACAAGCCAAAAAGGCAAGACTGCAATCCGTGCCAATGCACTTTTGCAGCAGCCGTTATGCAACCAACTACTAGTAGCCAGCCTCGCAAATACTATCCCGACTTGCTCACGAATTTCCAAGAACTTCACATACCTGTCAAGAAAGAACAAGTACCTTTGGACGGTTAAGCAAGATATCTCAAGTAGACCCGTTCAAGGTGGGAAACATGCACTTGAAGGTTGTAACACTTCTCAGCCGGCGAGAAACTAAAATTCACCAACTCTGTTGGGACTTGGCTGATATGGAGGAGCACTGAAAACTTTAACTTGGAGACTGAACTTCACTTGCACACGTAGCGATCTGCTCGCCGGTCGCGACAAAATTCCGTATTAAAGATTAATTTGACCAAAAAACAATATGCTTCGTCGTAATTTCTCAGTTCCGAACTTAAAAACAATTTGAAACACTACAACTCCATGTTTCGGAATCGAAAAACAAATTCTCTCACAATAAGGCTCGTCTACGACTGGTTGACTAAATGTTGCTGTTGGTCGTATGAGCCATTCTATCTCCCCTCAATTAGGCCGGGAGCACAGATCCTCCTGCACTCTTCTATATACTTCAATCATAGCGTGAGAACATATATATATATATATACATATATGCAGCTACGCCGTGCCTGAGCTAACAATTTAACTAAACGATTCATATGTCCGCATGACAAGCACAATTCATAGGAAAAGCTTTAGCTTCTGATTCTCCTGTAGCCATCTTTTCTACTCTTGCGAGAAGCTTAAATGTGTAAAAAGACGAACACTCGAAATCATAACCTATCTGGGGGCAATTCGCCTTTTGGAAACTGGTATGAAATTGAATTGAATAAACTAGAAGAAAGTGGGCTAGAGAATTATCTGTTGCGCATGAATGAACTTGAGTTGAAATCAGATTTGTGTACTTAGGTTAACCGCAAAAAAACAAACCTGTGTAACAATTATAAATGAATTCAATGTATCAAATTAACTTACGCGGAACGCTGAGGTAAATGCATAGTTGAACAAATCGAACTGTTAACCATTGCGCGGTCCGAATTAGGCACCACAATCAAATTTTTAATATTAGCAAAATTCATTTATATTTTTTTCAAATTTGAATGATTCGGCAGTGATCATTTAATTCAAGGGCCACAATAATTTTTATGAGAGCAATGTTCTGAACAGAACAAGTCTTTTAATTTATTGTTCCGTTCTAATCGTTCTCTCATGAATAGTTTTTAATCCACAGTATCTGGATAAATTATGGAAGCGAGACCGTACGCAATCAATTACATGCGGCTTTAATGCAAATAATTTGACAGGATTAATTCATGAATTTTCTTAAATATCGACTGGTAGTTAAACAAGTGCTGAAATGTCAGTTCTAGTACAAATTTATCGGCAGATGCCCAGTGCGTTAACATATGTTCCCACTTTGACATATGACATTGTGCAGTTATGAGTGGACTGGTAGTGAATATTTTACGAAGAACGAGGGTTTGCAATGCCTCACAAACCTTTTCTGAATGCAGCTTATCTTTTTTAAATGTGCGAAAGAATCCTTATTCCACATCAGCGGTTATAGATAAGCATGAAGCGGCTGCGAAGAAACTTGCTGATGAGAACAAGAAGAAGGCTAGGGACTCGGTCAAAATTACTCTTTTAGGCAAGAACAATACCCTGAGCATAACGTCTTTGGAGGAAGCGCAAAAACTGTCGCGTCGTCGTGATATGAAACTCGTGAAAGTTGAAGATTTTGACTTGAAGACACAAAGAGCTGTGTACAAGTTAATGACAACGGCGGAATTATTGGCCGAAGACGGTCCGGAAAAGAAAAGGTAATTGCGGATAGTGCATCCGATATATGGATTTCGTTAAGAAATCCTTACTGCTCGTATCTTTTACACATTGTTTGTAAATGTGTTTTTATTTTCGTTTTCGCTCAGGCTAGGCACAGTACTTTGTAATCAATTTAATGATTTTTTGTGTTCTTCGCGATGTGAATCGCAAAATCAAATTAACGTACAAACGCTTAGCTGGTCATATTTTTGATTATAGGATTTTAATATACATTATATTGTTCGGAAGTGTTTTTATCTTATCACAGTTGAAAATCGTTGTCGTCGCGCTCGATGGAAGTGAAATTATTTCAAATTGAATGGTTTTGCAATTATAAATATTAATTTGAAACTTTATATGTTATACGTGTCCCGTTTCGGAAAAGTTGTTTGGTTGTGTCCCTGTTTATCGAAAAATCGTTCATTGCTGATCTATAAATTCCATTTGCCTAGGCAACTACTAGTCTTCAGAAAATAAGTATTTAGTCGTACTCGCCAATATTAGGATAACTCAATACTTTGTACACGTTGTCATCCAGCAACTAGCTTTCGAATTAAATCTTAATCGACTCAAAGAATTAAAAGAAAGAAAGAAAATATTGGTTGGAACATGAGTTTGCTTTTTCACATACCTGAATAACCATATCAAAATTATTTTTCATCTTTTCTTAATTCTCCTGGTTTTACTTCTACCAATTTTTAGTAGTCCCCTCTCATTAAAATGAATTATTATTACCTTTATAGTTACAGTTAAGGTATCTACAATATATTTGTTTAATGAATAAGTAAAATTTTCTTTTGTGAAGCTATACTGAAACATTTTGATTATTTTAGCACGAATGCCAGAAAACACGAAAAACTTTTAAATATTGGAAGTCGAATAGCCGAACATGATTTACAATCTCGATTGAAGAATATTTCAAAATGGCTTCATAAGGGAAATGAAGTACGGATTTTAATACATGGAACAAATGCAAGCGATCCAGGAATACTGAATGTCTTCAATGCAATAGACACCTTAGTCAATGAAATTGGAGGTCGTTTGGTACAAAAAGTTAATAAAGGAGGCAATATGAAATTCTGTATTTTACCACCCTCACCGGAATCAGAACTTGGCGGCAAGAATTCGTGACTAGGAAATGAGCACTGTCGAAAGGCGACCATAATAATTATTAGCTTATTATTTGTTAAATATGCAGCATGGTTGTATGTTATCAAGTTGCGATGAACGATATGTCACAACAAGACTGTTTGTAAGAATAAATATCTATTATTTCTGTCATTTCTTGTTATTTTTTTTATTTTATTTGGCTAAAATATCCGTGCTTTTAATTTGCAATTAAGCGATCGAGGAGTACGAATCACTTGGTCACTGACAATATCCCATAACGATAATATTGGTACAATTCCCAACAGGAAACACTAATCGAAATGTTCTATTTAAGAATATATATATACTTGAGTGTATTTACATAAAGTTACAATTAAAACGGTCTGCAGAATACCTATATAAGTAACACAACTATCGGTAAATCCTATGCATTTAGCAAATGTGCAAAATAATGTTATCATTTTCGACTTGACGTGAATGAAAAATAAATAAGACGTGAAAAGTGCTAATCGTAATCATCACTACATTCGGGAACATTACACCGTTCGTTTTGCACGCGATGGACGCATTTGTGTAATTGGTTTTGGTTTAAAATCACCCGCGTCCTTTGCCGTAGAACGTGTGTACCACATGTAGCAGAACATGGTGACCACGGGGACCAATTTGAATATTGGCAATCATCCTCATCTGTTGCGGGCTCGGACTTCGGTTCACGCTGTCGTTTACCTTGCCGACCATAACGAGAAGTTGGCTGAGTATATGGTGGTATAAGATCGAGGCATTCCTTGAAACACCTTTCAATACGAACCATCTTCTTTGGGCACAACTTCCCTCCTCCGCGTGGATATCGAAGCACCTTTCTCGTTTTTATTTGCACACCTTCACCGCATGTTACATTACAAGGTTGACTAATCCAATCTGAAAACTTGCAGTCAATTTTGTGGAAAGCACTTTCCAAACGTAGATCTTCCACAGACAGCCCTAATGAAGTTGGCGTGCTTACAACTGGCGGGAAATTGTGACCTTGTTATAAGCTGTGGTTTATAAATGAACATTAAATATCAACTTACTTCTGCATGTTTCTATGCATTTTTCCCGTGATTCGAAGTTATTCTCATTTCCGCCGCACCCACTGTACGGAAAAATAGCGCAGTCTTGTGTTCCTTGATCATAAAACCAACGATTGTTCGTACTGCGACAATGACCAATTTCAGGACGCAATAAGCAAAACTCAGGCGGTTCTTCTAGATCGCACGACTTATGAGTAGCACAAACCACAACCTCTTCTTTTTTCACTTTTGAACAGGGGTCGTCACCGTCCGCGTTGTTGGCTCCTCTGTACAAAACTCTTCTTTGCCTTCTCTGGGTTCCATTTCCACATGTTACGCTGCAAGGTGACCATGATGACCATTTACTCATTCGACACTGAGGATGATCGTCCTTAATTTTTGAACAAAGGTTATTTTGATTACTGAAAGATGTATTATGGACTTACTAAAAGAATGTTTTCGGTAATTTCACCAGTGCAATTAGTACCGAAGCACTCTTCATTGATTTCAAGGAGTGGCTTGTTCGCGGTCCCAGCCTAGATTGTCGAGTGGAATCAAATTGAGTGATTTTGCTTAGTTATTCTTATTGCATAACTTACCTCGCATTTTTTCCTTGCTTTTCTATTAACATATTTTCGACTCTTCGTTCGTGTTCCTTTTCCGCAGGCTGCGCTACAACTAGACCACTCTGACCATTGCGTCAAATCACATTCAGGTTGGTAGCCTCCAGTGGGTATAGGTTCTTCTTCCTCTGGTTCTGACTGCATTGGTATTCTATCACAATCTGGCCCATTTCCTTCGCAGGTTTTGCGTTGTGTGAGTCTTCGCTTACAACCCATTCTATGTGCCAGCACAGAGTCCTTGTATTCACGTTGACGATGACGCTTACCTTTACCACATTTCGTACTACACTCGGACCATTCACTCCATGGAAGGGTTTCACATGCATTTGGGTCGTCTTCTCCTATGTAAAATGATCAATTTATTTTATATTAAATACGTTAATGCTCAACAGTGAAACTCTTATTACACGCTTGAAGTCATGAATGGCTGGGATTACTAGCAAATCAATTATTTATTTAGTTCAGTTTTAGCTAGTTTTTTTTTAACTCACCGGATGAATTTTCACAATTTTTGTCGTAGAGTCTTTGTCTTGTAATGTACAATCTTGCCAAAGGCTTCATTTCAGCACCGCTAGTGTCGTAAAATGGTGATCGTGGATCATTTGGGTCATTAGTACGAATCCTCTTGATTGGTACTCGTGGATTAGTAGGCTGATCAGGTGACTTGAGAGTAAAATCATATTTATAATAACATAGGTTGTATTTATTTTGGTTAATAATGCAGTAGATTTATACATACAATGTAAGTTGGACCACTGTCTGTTCCAGCATCCCATGGATATAAGTTGTGCACCTTATAATCAACCCACGAGCAGTTTGACAAGCAGAGCTCTAAACCTGAAACACCAACTATCCAGTCAGGAGAGGGGTCAATTTGTGAAATCAGTGATATAAGATGATGCTTGGAATCAACGCGAAAAACTGCAAACGTCTTTCCAGTAACATTTGGGTGTGCGATACCTCGTGCTTTTATGATGGTTCGAATTTCCTCGCTCTGAAATGCCACACAAAGTGAGCTCTTTAAAAGCTAATATGTTTGGACATGATGTTTAGTGTGTTTTTCCTCAAATTTCAGCTCTGATTAGCAATTTGACAGAGCCTGATTGAATAAAGTTAAAACCTGATAAAAATCCTGGTGAGAGTTGAGGGAAACCGAAAGAATGTGGGTATAATCCTGTTTTTAGCATTTCACTTTAAAAGTGGTGTATACGTTGCTAGGACTTTCGTATACTTTTATACCACCCTCCATGAAATTATTTTCTATTTACGCCACTCTTACATTAGACGAATTCAAAATACTACATTGCTGAAGTTCATAATAAAAATTAAATTGAATTGATCACTTAGCGAAAAGTTCCAACATTAAGTTGGTGCACTCAAAATAAATATCAGTGATAATTCTTTCAGCACTTGTTATCTCGATTGTAAGAAATAAAATGTGACCTCTGTACACATTTGTTAACTGTATGATTGCGATTAACTGATTTTCGCATTCACTATCGTTTCAATTTTCATTCAGCGAACACAAGTTTTAAAGATGGCTTTGGTTTGTGTAAGTGATTATGAACAAGAAGCTTTTCGGAAGATTCCGAAGTACGCTCTGGATTATTATCGAAGTGGCGCCGGAAATGAATTTTCCTTGTCACTAAATATAAACGCATATTCCAGGTACGTAAGCAATGGCTATAAAGCGAATGAAATTTCTCTACATATCTGCATATGAGTTAGATTTCGCATTCTACCGAGATTCCTTCGAGATGTATCTGCGATCAGTACTAAATGTAATATTCTTGGATGTCAGATAAACACTCCAATTGGTATTGCTCCAACAGCTATGCAAAGGATGGCGCATGATGATGGAGAGATTGGAAATGCCCGCGCAGCAGAAACGCATGGAGGAATTTTTATCTTAAGCACACTTTCTACAGTTTCTTTAGAAGATGTTGCGCGAGCAGCCCCAAACGCGAAAAAATGGTTCCAACTTTATATTTATAAGAATAGGTTTGTTACGTTTTAGATTGAATTTTCGTTGTATTGATTTTGCGGTCTTTCCAGAAGTTTAACTGAGTTGATGGTAAGACGAGCTGAGAAGGCAGGGTACAAAGTTATTGTCTTAACTATCGACGCACCATATTTTGGAGCTAGGCGAGCTGATGCAAGGAACAAATTTAAGCTCCCTTCACATTTAGGGTAAGCAATAATTGAGTTGTGCTCCCAAGTAATCGGTTAAATGTGAATTGATATCTAGTTTGCGTAATTTTGAGGGAGAATTGGCAAACAGTGTAAAAAGTATGGATGGTTCATCCGGAATCAACGAGTACGTTACGAAACAGTTCGATGCTTCAATCACATGGAAAGATGTTGACTGGTTAGTAAAGTTTACCAGTTTGCCAGTAGTGTTGAAAGGTGTTTTAACCCGTGAAGATGCTTTATTGGCTCGAAACGTTGGCTGCCGAGGTGTGATTGTTTCGAATCACGGGGCGAGGCAGTTAGACAGTGTACCGGCCACAATAGAAGCTCTTCCAATGATTGTCGAGGCTGTTGGGGATTGCATGACGGTCATGTTAGATGGTGGAATTCGACAAGGAACCGATGTATTTAAAGCTCTAGCTCTTGGTGCGAAGGCGGTGTTTATGGGACGACCATTAGTTTGGGGGCTTGCAGTTAATGGACAAAACGGAGCAGGACATGTTCTTAAGTTGGTGCAAAGTGACTTCGAGCTAACGATGAAACTTTCAGGTTGTAAAGATTTGTCTGATATTACTAGAGAAATGATAGCTCACGAATCTAAATTTGCAAAACTCTAGGTAAGATTGAATAGTAAAATTATACATTGATTTTATAGTAAAATAAAAAAAAAACGCATCAAATAATTCAAAATGATTTCAATATTGGTTTTCCTTACCTAATATCTCTAATTACCAATCATCTTAAGTGCCAAATTATTTGACTGCTAGCGGTAGAATATAATAAAATTTTTGTATATGCAGTTGGTTTTATATCTCTTTAAGCATATCTTGATTGAATGTTATGCTATATTAGTTCATATATATTTATTTGTATTTGTTTAATGTTCATTCTTCCGTAAAATACTGCACTGTATAAAAAATCATAATTAACGAAAGATTGATGCTGTTCATTATTTTTTAAGCAAATTTGAAAAGATTATGCAATAAAATTCTCCACAAAGCGGTCATAATATTTTCCTTATATATTTAATCGTGATGAATAACTCCTTAATTATTTTAAGGTTGTAAGTAAGTACATACTCTGCTTTTAAGCTCGCTTTCCAATACATGCGTAGAACCATGTTCAGCTACCTGTTGTGTTCCGTTGCTAGCTAGTTCGGCATACTTCCAGAAACTAAATAATCATTACGAGAACAATCAAAAATCTTTGGTGCGTGATAAAACGAAATATATCTACCTATATTCGACTGTGTGTGATGCGCCGATAATATCGCTAAATCTTGTCAGCCAGCTATTAGTAGGAAAATCCTTTGGATGGGTATGCCTGGACCATAAACCTTCAAATGTGAGCTGCAAAAAATAAGGAATCATTCTAAAGATTTTAGAAGATATATCAGGATCCACAAATTATATGCCTGCTTCAAATTCCACGGTAGCGTGTACTCTCTATTAATTAAACCTTAACCACTGATAAATGTACCTCATACTTCGCTTCCTCACATGCACAACATGGATCTACAATTGGAGGCTGATTATCAACAACATCCTGTTCGTCTTCGCATAATACTTTTGTTAATGGTCCATCATCCATATACCAAACATCTCGATGTTCTATGACTGTCGCACGGAAAGCAATGCATCCTGAACCAGTTGGTGGTGCTACCCATAATACTTGAATCTCACTTTTTGGGAGAGTACTCGTTTGAGTGACCACATTGACACATTTATCACTGAACCTTGTTAGAGCGTCTCCCAGTAGTTGAAATTCGCCTGTGTTTGGTGGGGCATTTCCGTTGACAATTGGTTCAATAACTTCGGGTTCAGCGGCAAGCATGAATCCAGAGAACTTATGAGGTCCGAGCATTGATCGAATGCCAGCTACGCTAACTGGAATATGGACGGAAGATTTGCCAAGCATGTTCTTAAGGACTAACTTAAGCTAGGTAGGTTACCTGTATAAGTCTGCCCGGCCGTGTATAGTTCAGGGTTGCCAGCTATTCGAATTCTAAAGCGGCCATCTGCAGGCGATTTTCCTGCACCTGTACCATCCGGTGCGCGATTACACAAAGGAGAAGAAAATGTATGTAGAGACCAACATAAAAGGAGGAGAAGCGTCCCTCCTTTCCGTTGAAATAAATTTCCTAAAATCTAGAATATAAAGATAGTTGAATTGAGGGAGTAATTTGATCGTATGTTATGGCGTCACGATTACGTAATAAATGCGGGTCTGTAGATAAAGCATTTACTCTGCGAACAGGCTTTGAGCTCAAGCTAATTGCAATATTCAAGTTTATATAACTGTATGATTCAAACAACTCAGGGGTAGCAGCCAAAGACAGTTTTTCGGTTAATTAAAGATCGCATGCGATAATGCTACATTAGTTGATCATTTTAATTTGTTGGTGTAAAGCTTGCCTTCTTGTCATTTTTGATGTACAGGATATCACGGCCTTAAATCCGCCCGGCGAAGCTAATGTGAATCTTGAACCTATCGGTTAATCGAGAAACACTTGCAACAATTTCTTACAAGACTATATTTTACGAATCGTTATTCTGATGTAGAGAGTATTTAAATCTAATGTCCCTAATTCATACATGGATAATTTTATGATTTTTACTAGCAACGAAATAATCTATAAAAGGTATAACGTTTGGGCTTCTAAGTGAGCATTACGGTTTTATTTCACAAATTTGTCTAGTTTCTTAGAAGTGGGTTACATTGTGCTTTCAACTTATATTTTATGTGTTTGTAACTCTATTATGTAACTTTTTATACGAATGAAGCGCTGATTGAAAATAATGTGACGTAGCTTACTTCATGGTATCTACCCTTCAGAAATAGTTTCAATTTATGAAAGACATTTCAGCAATTATATGTAGTGTTTTGGATTTTCATTTATTTATCGTAATTTAATATAAGTTTAAGGAAATTTATTTGGTTCTGAAGTTTTTTCCAGTGTTGTCCCTTATTTCTACAATCAATAAACCTGATCGTGTTTCTTTTATGTGGTTATTATCAGTACATAAACTTGGATGGCATTATGAATGTTGATGTTTTTAATCTCACAACATATTGCGATCTTACATCATTGTTTTTGCATTGAGCTGATGTGGACTGGATTCGTATTCTAGAAAGAATATTGAGTTGTTTATCAAATTGTTGTTCGTGCATTGATTCTGGTGATGATTATTTCATGATCGTACAAAGTTCAGAACTAGGGGCATCCACTAAAGTTTATAACAGAATACAAACTAAAAACATTGATTAGTCATTTTAATTGATTATTACAATTAGTTCTCAGCACGAAGTACTGAAAAATTGCCATAAAACAAACGTTTGAAGTTGGAGTACACGTTAGAAACGGTTCTTCAGATTATAAAAAAATATCTTCGAACATCACTAGACTCAAATTTGTTGCATTTTTCATACTTTGCATTTGGCAAAAGTAGTAGCAGCTCAGTCTTTGTTACACTTGCACATTGTTATTGAAAATGCTGTTTCTGACACATACGTTTAACCATTCGTAATCGCTGTACAAAGCAAAAGAATAGCAAAAAAATCACAAATGACTTATTAAGTTAAGTTTCATTTTTTCAATTATACAACTTATTCATTATCAGAGGTAGAGCTTCACGAGATCGTAATTACCATTTCTATTCCCCAGGCGATGATTTCCAAGCAATACCCGTCTAAATCCGTAATTCACTGATTAGTAAGTCATTTCTTGAATAGAAGCTGAAAATCGATTCGGTCTTGTCCATGCAGTTCTCTAGGGAAAAACAAATTCGCAAACACTTATAGGGCTTTTTGTATTCAAATGGGTATTCAACACGAATGTCTACAGAAACTCTCAAATGATAACTAGCAGAGAGTTTAAGCTTTAGGTCTTCTTTGCGATTTGCGCCTTATCACTGAGGAATAGCGAATTACACTGTTGGAAGCTTCTCTTGATGAGCAACAGTTTGAATCATTTAATCGGTTTGGAAATGTCTAGCAAAACGCTGGAAGGCACGATGTAAGCAACGCTTCTAATTGAGACCAATTACTGGCACTATATTGCATTATTGTACTGTGCCCATGCCTATTTATTCTGGCAACATTCATAGCCAGCGGAGACAAATATCGCAAAAATGTTAATCATACTGCTTCATTGTCAAATAATTTATCACTGATGCAGTTTATGTTTTGATTAGGAACCAATTCTAAAATTGTTTTGGATCATTTCGCAAGGTAATTCTTTCTCTCATTAATCATGTGAAAAATAATGAAGGTAAAGAATTGAAAGTTGCAAAAGTGCGACATCAAAAACTTTTCAGTCAACCGTTTGTATTATTGATTATGAATTATATAAGAAATATAGGAATAACAATATAAAATAATGTCATTTACATTTAGATTATTTTGTGGTAGATTCATGAATAGTTTCTTCCACCCAGTTGTTGCTTTTGATTTCAAAATACTTCCGCCTTTAGTTGATTTAAAATATTAATTTCAAACTTTACCACAGTACACACAAAACAAATTTGATCATCACTAGTGTAAATTGGAGGTGGTAATATTAACATGAAATATCGGTGCCGTAATACAGAAACGCTCGTCAAATATTTGATCATATTGTGAAAGCGTTTATTAACATTCTATTTACTTTTAATGTATATTGGTTTTGATGTCATTTTAGTTGCCATATTATGCTTCTAGAAGAATATTCAAAAAATATGATTCTTTCTTGGGTTCTTGTGTTCATGGGTTCAGTAAAATTCAGTAAAAATTGGACACTTGCACAAAGCAAACATATGCCTTGGGCAAAGCTTTTTGTTCTAAAGCGTTGCAAATATGGGTACACCAGAGCTAGATTAGTAATTAGATTTTAAACACCTTAACTACTAACTAGCGCTAATATTTTCTAATCTTATGGCTTTCCACCAATCACTCCCCAGTTGAATTTTTATATGCGAAGAAATCTGAATGAAAATAAGCCATAAACAGCGTAAGCGCAAAACAACGAGAACACTCCCAGGCGTTTCCAGGTATAGAGACACAGAGAAAGCAATAGTAGATGCATTACGCTTAAGCGTTGGGATAGTGTTCTTGTTAAATGAAATATTGAGAAAGGAATGACAAAATATTTACCAATATAAATGCAATTACATTCCCTTTAGAACCAGAGTTTATTCAGAGTGGTCCCGTTGTTTTGTTATTACACTATAATCATATAAACGTCGCCTTAACCCTCTTTTAAAACTTGTATATATACTCAATGAAATTCTTGGAATTGCACTAACACCTTTGAAAAGTTTTATTTGAATTCCCTAACTCACGTTCATTTTAAAACTATTTTGAATTTCACCAAAAATCCAGAATCGTTAAAACCATTCTTAGCGAATTGAATAGTTAAAAATTCAGAAACTGTTTTTATTGACGAACATTGCCTCAGAATAGATTGTGTGCTTCCGAAAACCGAAAAAGTGCCAATCAAAAAAAAATTTTCGAATGAATTACGTTGTTTAAGTTATTTCACTTTAAACTATATAAAACTCACAAAGTAAAGTACAAACTGTTTCGAAAATTATCCGTTAGTTTTTAATGATTAAAAATCAATCTACAAAATCGTGTACTTTAATATGTAAATTATTGCTAAATTATTTAGTTTTACATGTTTAGAATGAAGCTCACATTAATCAGGTCGCTCTGGTTAATAACAATAAAAAACCAATTCTCGCAGATACATTGCTATTTACACAAGAATAGTGACAAGTAGACTTGATTAGATTTATCAACAACTTATCCTAGAACCATAGCACCACATTTCGTTTAACCAACGTTGACTATCCTTTAACAAATCACTCTGATTTATTCGTGTTTCAGTAAATATTCGTACTTTTTAATACCGTATTGTTTTCTATACGGTAGATAATTAAACAATGAGGATTAGATTTGATAAGTTATCTCAAGTATCATCATAATGATTATAAGTAACCACTATTTGACTTTGCGGCGATTAAGTGTGTCCTTTCGCACATCCGAGGAAGACTTCTTGCCGGAAGAAATTCCCGATTTTGAAGCACTGGTTAATGTGGAAGCGGGTCGTGCTGATAAATCGTCTCCAGACGAGTTATATTTTTTAGATCGCTGCATTGTACTGTTCGAAGATGTATTTTTTGATTTGTTGCTGTTGCTACTCGTCCCAGGCTTCCTTGGAATTGTAGACGTTTTCAATGACTGGAATAATTAAGGAGATAGGATACATGTGGAACAATGAAAAACATTAACCAACTTACATTTTCAGTAGGTTCCTGTGAATAATTGATTTCGTAACCTTCGTGTAGATGTTTTGGCTTCCATGGAGCTAACATAGAAACTGATCTGGAGACGGTTCGTGTCATAGGTTGCATTTTTTCCTTCTTTTTAAGAGCTGACAATTCTTCACGGGACAGAGCCCGGCGGCGTGAGTTTAAAAAATATGGCTGAGGTATGGCACCGACAGTTGTTGCATGTAAATAAACTACGCTACGCTGACTTTGGAGGCTCGATTCACCTTCAGTACCTGAGCTATCGTGGACTCGATCGCGTTCCCTGGCAGGGAATGGGTATGGTGGTTATAGTTAGTTATATAATATATTTACGCATTTTCTACACAATTTTTACCTAGAGTACGTTGTCCGCTTATCTACTGTTCTTGCGGGCTTTGGTGGTCCGGGAGGCGGTTTCCTACATTCAACTCGATTTTCATCTGGTTCCCTTCTATGTGTAGGCGTGGAGCGTTCACGGTGTTCATGCATTACACGTTCACGATCTTCATAGTTCTCCCGATCACGATTACGATGGCCGTGATCTTCATAATAATTTTTTTCTTGAAGTGTGGATTCCATTTCACGCACATCTCTCGATGACGAAATTCTTGACCCACTAACATGACGTGTTAGAGGGTGCTTGGCACATTCTGAATCAGAACCGCTTTCGGAAATATCGTCCAATTCTCTTGACCGCGAATGTTGTCGTCGACGTGGGCGATCCACTTCATCGACTCCTTCTCCCAGATCCTGCATCGAACTACTTCTAGGCTGCGATTTACTTGCAGGCTTCGCGATGCGATCGAGGTGATAAGCGCTTTGAGAATACTTTTGGTTGCGACTCAGGTTCACTACTGATGGGCGGGAACTAAGTAAATACCCACTGTTTAAAAGATTAAGTCACATTTGATAGTAAAAATATTTTACCGAGGGGCTGATGCAGTTCGAGAAAAACTCGGATTCGACTCTAGATCAGTATCGCCGAAGAAACGTAGATTTTTTTCGGGTACTTGTGGAGTGATTGGCGTTATTGTGGGCCGATTTGTGTTTTTCACTCTTAAAGTGGATAGTTCATCTTCAGTTGATGTTATTGGGGTTCGTGTTGGCGAATCGAGCTATTTGAAGAGCTTTTAAATTTCTTCAGTTAATAAGTTAAAAGATGTTATATGTACCTTTCCGCTCGGATTTTTCTTGATGCGACGATCTATTGATTTAAACCATCCTGACTTTTCAGCCTTAGTAGCGTTGGTTTCGTCGCAAAGAGACAACGGTGAGGGCTTCGGAATATTCTCTGATGATGTTCTTTTTAACAATGGGCTTGCCTTTGGGGTCGATAAGCGTCGTCTCGTTGCAATGTCAGGTATCTGAAATAGTTGTAAGTGATATCTTGCACAATTATGTCTACATGCTATCGTTTGCATTCATTCACACTTTGCGATTTCTGATGAATCTCAATGATAATGCTATCTAAGAATGTGTAACATAATTGTGAAAATTATAGTCAATTATTTTTACCATGCTTTAGTGTGTTCCCAGCGTGTACTGTTAGAAGATGCCACTACTAGACCAATTTTCATTTGGAGCCCATTTATGTAGACATGGAAGTTAAACGCCGTAGGTCAGTAGTGAAATCGCGATGGCTAGCTTTCCGAGCTTCAATGCACGAGAGAATAATTTCTCTGGAGTAATAGTATATGTGAGTCAAATTTAGGAGAATGTTAATGCCCATCGCCACGCACCTCGTCTTTATGTGCTATCATAGCGTAATAACATACAGCGATAACACTCCGATCATCGACCGATCTAACGAATTTTGTAGAATTGTTTTGGTGTTAGTAAACATTTTTATTTTTTGCTCGTATTTTGATCGTTTTGTTTACAAGTTAAATGAAAATAGATAGAGAAAATAGAGAAAAATAAACATTTTTACTAACACCAATGCAATTCTGCAGAATTCGTTGAATACCGTTAAATCGGTCGTTTGTTCCGAGTGTTATCGCTGTATGTTGTTACGCTATGGTGTTATCTTCAACAAGTTTTGCTTACAAATTACGAGTTGTTTTTGCCGAAGGAGCAAATTGGGCAGCTATAGAACGCATTTATTCACGTGAATTTTAATGAAGCTTGGTCTACAGTTAGTTCAGTCATGTAACTGATGTCAAGCTTGTACATTTACAATATATAACAAAAGACATTTCACTTGTACATTAATGTTATTCAATTGTTCTCTATTTCGTTAGCACAAAACAATTGAGTGAATAGACATTTGTAATTGACATTGAACACAAAATGACCATCAATTACCTAAAAGATCTCACAAAAGGTTTCTGCAGAAGCAAAATCGAATTACTTGAGTACAGGTCAAATAAGTGTTATCATTTTATACTTTTAAAATCCAACGCCATTCTCCATCTTAAATTATGAATCCTGATTCATGAATCCGAAGTAACAGGCGCATTAAAAATAAATATTATACCCGCCGTAACCACCTCCAAAAACACACAAGCTTGATGTGATTTCTGCACAGCCAGAACAATGTTGATCAGTACTTGAAAGTTTCTTTTCGTGACGGTGCGCTACACTGTTGCTGCGTGTCATTAAATTGATTTCGTTACATAAGTATTCACACGGCCGCTGGCATTATAATGAAATTGAACGAGTTCCAATGGATATGCAGAACGGACGGACGATGTTAACAGCTACTGATGATCAAATGTTATTCCAACCTGAGCTAAATGTCTACGAACATTATCGAGTAGCATTTGTTACCAGTGGGGAGTGAGAATCGACAATTAATAAAACATATCCACTAACAATAACTCGATTAGACGTACGTTCTCATACAGTTATTTGCATGTGTTATATGGAAAATCGATCGGCTAGTGGGTCACGTATTTTAGGTTGTTTGAAGCAGGTGGATTGCACTTAGTCATTGAAAACAAGCAAATCAATGCAGAATTCAAGTTACGCATATGTGGAAAAGAATGGGAATAGTCTGTTTTACTTTTTCATTGCTTTTGGTAGCGTCTTTCAAAAAGTACATGTGCAGTGAAACTTTTTATCGGCTTGGTCTCTCATTTAATCTCAAAAGTGGCAGGGAATTCACGACCAAATAATCATCAACTGCGGTCACAACCACATCAACTGTGGTCACTCTGACCTTTTGAGTGAAAGTTGGTCGCTGTACATTGTACTCAAAATT
This sequence comes from Stratiomys singularior, assembly GCA_954870665.1. NCBI lineage: Eukaryota > Metazoa > Arthropoda > Insecta > Diptera > Stratiomyidae > Stratiomys > Stratiomys singularior. The sequence continues at coordinate 121,340 of OX940881.1, read as the reverse complement.
CCGTATTTGCGCACATTTCGATTCCACATTTCATTTGTGTTATCCGTAACGGTTTAGACGTATGCGATGGGATCTTACATGGCGATATATTTCGGCACTTCTACTTCTAAACGTTTTAGATCAAGTAAATGTCTTTTGACGAACAGCTGAACGATCAGTTCCTGAACTAAACCAAACTTTGATGGGTAGCAAATGACCTCTTACTGCAGTCAACAACACAAAAATTGAAGCCTATGACTATCAGCTACAGTGTACATGTGTACGAAATTTCCAAAAGCTGGAATAAATGGAGAACTCCAATGCTTTAAATTTATTTAAATGAACAGATGTATACTTGCACTTATCTTGGACTAGACAGGTGAAGTTTGTGGCATTTATCTGAAATAATTGCAAAAAATGTCGAAGTGGTGACATTACGCAAGACAAACATGAACGGTTAACTGACCGTCTACTAGCAAGTACCATTAATATATTTATTTGTGTACTCACATACCTACCGTGTACTCACGGAGTCTACACTAGCAGGCGCCTTATGTATTACGTATTTAGTTGGAAACCGGCTAGTCAATGATGTTCGAAAATGTAGACATCATGGTAGGCTAATCAATTTCCGACTTATCTTTTCATAATCCACATACGGTTAATGCTCTTTGAATCAATCGCAAAGGTTTATCTATGTTTCCACTGACAAGTTTATCTTAATTTTGAGAATTTCTGTTTTCAGGTTTCGGCAATACAGAACTTGTTGAAAAGAGAAGCCTGAATTGCATTACATAAACAACATTTCACTACTTCTTAAGGACGCACTTGCGAATGATTTTCCAAGTTGTTGTCTTCTTGATTACGCATTCAATCTCACGTAATTTGAAAATATTTTCGATGTTAAACAATCCCTTTCCTCTTTATTTGGATAAAAAATCTCTACTACCAATTCATTTGTGTTGCGCTTGTCTTAATGGGAATCACGTCCAATGTATTTCTTACGGTTTAAAGATTTACTGTTGAGTGGGGACATTTTTCTCACGTCTTGAAGCCTACCGTTTTATTCTTCCATTGATTGCTCTCTTATTCTTCCATTGAGACTGAGAAACTTATTAAGAGGCCGAGTTTTTACCACGTATGTGGCTCCTGAAAACAATGACAAACGATTTCCCAAATTACTCAAATTCATTGGTGTTCATTAGTTTTGGCCAAGTCTTGCAGTTTCTTGTTCCTTTTTAGAAAATATTGTTACGTAAGTATGGGTCCCAAAAGTTTTCAAGTTTGATAAGGTCCTAAAAATCAATCAAAACGCTACTCGTAGTAGCTTTTACTTCTAAAAGCTGATATCACGAAATTATGTTCTTCATGTTATGTTCTTCAAAGGTTGCATGTTCCATATTGGAACAATCCATCCACGATACCCAGCTTCATCTGTGGATGAATTCTATGCACATTAGCGTGACACTGGATACGGCTGTATAGCTGTATAACTCCTATGTTCTGGGTTTATATGATCATCCGGATCTTTTATTGTACGCGTTTCTTCGGATACAACAGCGTATGTTGAAAATTACTTTTGGCGGGCATTGGTTATTCCATTTATATAATATCAGATCATCTGTCAATAAATTTGTAAATAATTTTAATAATAATTTTTCGAAGTACTGTAGCATTTCAAGGAAATGTGGTAAAAACATATTTGAGTCAGAGGAACTTCTGCTATTTTGATATTATTTTCCCGTTTGCCTCTACAAGGGTCAAATTTGGTAAGAAAGTGTGATCAGCCGCATTTTAAATTATAAATTAAAAGGATATATTTATAATCAAGAAAAATGAATGCGAATGAAATTGCAACAATCCATCCTTATCCATCGTTACATACGACATACCAAATTGAATAGTGAATTATTAATTTGCATCGTATTGTCAGCTGTGGTTGCAAAAATTCCTTGGACTCATAAAAAATCAGCTACCTTATGTTTTGGATTATAAATCCAAAAACAGGCACCACCATTTTGGTTGCTCATGCTCATGGTTTGCTCATGTAAACACTCAGTGCCCATATATAGCGACACTGCGAAAATATATCATCAGACCACATACATTTCGAAATGAAATCGACGTCTCTCATGAATGGTCTGTACTTAAAGTAGCCTCTACCGGTTGTCAATTTATTCATATAAATAAATAACTTACTGAGCATGCTTTGCGGAGTAACTTGAATTCATTTAGCGGATAAATGAACTTTGCCGTAAATCTAATTAGAAGCATTTTTATGCTAAATTTGTTCGTATCGCAATTTGTTGTCATGCATTTTTTCGGTAGAGGATGACATCAACGCAATCATCAAATATTCAAACTGATTCACATCCAGAAATATTAACGTAAATCGATTACTAGGAAAGTAGCAGTTTCATCACATAGATTCTTGTAAATGTACGTACTTACAATTAGTTAAATAAAAAATCAAAAAGAAATCAACAAGAACAGCGCCAAAAGCACTTATATGTGGAGTATAATTAATCCAAAACCGAGGATGATGTTTTCAGTGCGTTGAGGAGGTGGTTGTTGAGGTTTGGGATATTGAACTGTATGTATGCAAACCGCGTTTATTTTGTTCTTATTTAAAATATGAAATACCTTCTTTTCAGGAAAAATTATTTCAATTTCTTTTCGCGTAAGAACCGTATCGAGTAATTTCTTATCGAATCACTTGGTACATACATAAATTTGATTTTTCCTCTGAATCTTTGAATAAATATCTCACCCAAATAGAGCTATTAACGAAAAACGATGCTGAACAAAGATGAAGTATAAAACAAATGGCGAATAGGTAAACAAAAATTCAGTGACCATTTTGCGATGGGTTTGATCATTAACATGGTAGGGAAACCCAGTTTTTTACTGCAATAGAAGCATTTGATGATTGTGGTCCCAACTTTATTAAATCAATATGCAACTCAGACAGGTATAAAGTATTTGCAACTTCGACATTGGCATATTGGCATAAACATATAGCACGAACATATAGTCAAATAATTAAATTGGTTCAACAATTCAGATTCATTTTATTTTGTTTGATTCACATTAACTAATGTGAACGAAAAGTTGACAATTCGTTGAAAGTTTAGACAAAGTGGCCTTGGAGCAGATCGAACTCTGACGTCATTACACGAGCAACAAATATAGCCTCATTATACTTGAACGCCAACTTCAGGTGATGATATCATACCCAGGTGCAAGCGCATACATGCGACGTCTGTTTCGGGGTCAACGCGCCAAATATGGCCATTCGAAAAGCAGAGAAATATTTTCATCCATCTTTTAAGTACATGAACGACCAATTTGGAGCAAGACACTTGCCAGCAGCGGTTTTCGAGTTTACCGAGTGCAGTCCCGCGACCTCTGTGACTACCAAATAAGGATATGCAACTAACCTGACTAATATTCTGATATGTGTACATTATATTATTCTGGTGCAAATGGAAAACGAAAGAAAGGTAGCACGTAACTTAATTAATGCGATATTTCCATGTTTTATCGTAATTTTTCAAATTACGAGAGCAAAGAATTTCGTATTCGGTCATAAAATAGTTTATTATATGAGATTGCAAAAGTGCTGGTACTAGGTTCGATTCCATACATACAATTTAGTTGTATCATCGTAGCTTCAACTGAATCCATATGAGTATTATCTACTATGTAACGAAAGTCGTAATTAAACTTAAAGTTTCAATGGACTTACCATTGGTTCGAGAATTTGAGGCTTGTATTCGTAATAGCGCTGACGCATTTCGTCTTCGCGGACCATATAATGACTCTTCGGTGAATTCTTTCTATTGGCATCTATGGCTTCTTTCATTTTGTTTGATTGCCTTGCTTCCTTCTTTTTCGAGCCGCCCGTAAACAACTGCTTGACCTTTTCCAGTCCACCTTTCTTTTTCTCACGCTTCAAAGTTCCGCCTTCATCCCGATTAGGACTAGAGTACCGATCTGTTTCTTTTTTCTTGCGCAACGTCCCCTTAGGATACTTGTCGAGACGGGGATCAAAATGAGAACCATCATCGATACTTCTTTCGCGGTAAACAAAGTCGTAGCGTTTTCGATAAAGCTCTTCCGTATGACGTCGTTCTTTCTTCAGAAATAGTTCGCAATAATGAATGTCGTCTTCAACAGTTCCTTTGCGCCAACTGTAGTGCCAATTATTTTGTTCGGATTATAAGCGGATTGAATTGAGTTATAAATAATCACTTACCGCGATTTCAGCTCCCCGCTGAACGAATCTTTGCGAAAATCATTTTCGATTCCTGAATCACCTTTGTCAAAACTTCTTTGCTGGTGCTTGTCCCTTTTCAAACTATTTTCCCAATGTTCTTTGTGCTGTTTATGATTTTCAAGGGACGCGTGGTGCAGTTCATGAAAGTCTAAATTCAAACTTTTTGGCTCCTGGTGGTCCTCAATAGGCTCGCAATCGTACCTTATTGCATCTCCTTCGCGTATTCGACGCGGTGAATCAAGGCGTTCGCGTCTTCTAGTTTCCTTTATATGCGGTTGACCGCGTTCATCTAAAGTGGTTTCTTTTTCATACGTTTCACGCACTCCACCAGCTCCATCATCGAATACTTTCGTATGGACATAACGCGATGTTTTCATTTCCCTAGCTGGGGATATCATATCAAGATGCGTCCTTTCTGGTGAATATTTATGAAGCACCTCATCGGTGTTAAGCTTGTGATACTTGGGAATATTTTCCCGTACTGGAGACCGGTAATCGTGCCGCTCCTCTCGGTAGTATTTAGGGGTATCATCTATTTCACGCCGATATTCTCCATTCTTCTCAGGTGAGTATCGGAATTCTCGCTCCGGACTCCTTCTTAAATCGGGTTCAACTGAACCAAGCCGTCGATTTCGAATTTTTGACTCCAGTGCTGCTCGCCGGTAACTTAAATCGGTGAACTCATTATGAGTTTCAATAAATGGCTCTCTCCGTTTCGCATCCATTCCGTCAGCTCGTCCACGATCAGCTACATTCAATCTAACTTCAATAGGTGAAACGCTTCTTATCACTGGAATAATCGGCGGTTCTTCAGAAGGTGACTTTTTGCTTAGTGGGTATTCGCGATGTGTATGGATCCTGGTTAGTGTTTCGGGAATTTCTTCTTCAAAGTACTTTCTCGATTCGAAGCCAAGCCCCTCGTCTTCGTCACTTAAATTTCTGGGAACTTGCTTCCAAGGTCTTGACGAATCTGTTTCCGTAATTCTTATTACTTGTGGGGAAATTGAACGGCGTTGAATGTCAAAAGACGCTTCATTTGTTTGAATAACTTTAAATTGAGAATGATTGTGACTAGGAAAAGCGGATCTTTCAATAGCACTCTTATCGTGAGAGCTACTGTTTTGCTTATATTTCGAGTTCACTTGGAACTCCATATCTTTTCGGGGATCCGATTCGCAATCAGCCGATTGTCTGACTTTATTATCGTTATCACATACAACTTGGGCATAGATCACTCGCTGCTCGTTTGTAGGTCGTATATAGGAGAACCCTGCGTTTGACAAATGCGATGGAGGAGAAAATCTTTCCATAGACAAACGCTTTACCATTCCATCTACTGTGAGTCCTTTTGTTAACGGAGGCTTTTCGGGTGGTAATTGCGAACAGTGCATATCTTCTAACGACTTTGATTGAATATTAAGCAGTTGTTCCCCTTTCCACGCGTTTTTTTTGGTTCTGGGTAATGAATCAAAACCTCTACCCTCGACACCGTTGAAATTGAAGGGTTCTAGGTTTCCCGATGATTCAACCAGCGATTGTGGTTGCGCCTGCGAACTGGAATTGTCAGGGCAATCTTTGAAGTTTGTATTATTTTCTTGTTTGAGCTTAAGAATTTTGCTTTTTGAATCCTGTTCAGCAAAATAATCTTCCCTCTGACTATTTTCTATAATCGGACTGAGCTGTGAGGGCTTTGCAGTACTCACGCTTATGTCCTCATTTTCACTAAAATTCCGTTTTCTAACCGATTTTCGGTGTTCGCTTGACGAACCTGCATCACTTTTACTTCGAGTAACACGTTTATCGTTCGAATGGTCTTTCGGACTTAGCTTACTATCAACGTTGCTTAGTTTGTCTAAATTTGGTTCACTTTTACGGCTAAACACGCTAAAAATCGAAGGTTTCTTCGTTTTCTTGGAAGAAACGTCGCTTACACTACGGGTTACGGGCTTCGAAGTTTTGTTTTTACGAGTGGGCAATGAATGAAATTTGTTTGGAATTGGAGTATCACGTCGTTGAATTCGACCTCTTGTTTTTTCGTTTAACCGGCCTCCAACTATATCACTGCCACTTTGAGCTTTACATTTAACGCCCTCAACTTGTGCTAATACAAGCGCTGCTTCTTTGAGTATACTTTCTTCAGAGAGATCTGTAGGAAGTTCACGCCTAAGTGGTGGTTTAGAATTTTGTGGTGGTTGCAGGTTTGTTGTCTGGATCGGATAATTTTCAGTATCACTATGTCGGTTACCTAGAAAGAAAAAAACATACTTCAAATTTGTTCAAAATAGCATCTTTATTGGAAATAATTATCATGGATGCACATTGATCTTCTCAATGAATTTACTATAGTATTGGAAGTTAGCCGTTATGAAGGTTTTATTGTAGAGTAACACAAAGCGCAGAAAAGTAGTTCCGTTAGCTGTGATAAATAACCGTCGGTTTTTTCAAGTAGTTTTTTCTTAATTAATGCAGCTTTTTTCCTTAAACATTGCTAACTGATCTCCTTGTTTGTTTATGATGCGTTCACTAAATGTAATAAAATGGAGTTATTGCTTTTTCATGTTGTTCGATTTGAAAAACACTAACATCATGGCATCTTTCAGAATTAACCAGTTTTTTTCATAAGAAAAAAGCCTACAACTTGAATTGCATCAGCTTTTTTAGTTTTGCAACCGTATGTGTTGGGACTCGGTACGTATCAAAATGTAGTCAAAGTAGCATATTTGGCATTATTTAATTCGCTTGCGCACGATCAGGCTATTAAATTATTATTAAAAAATGGGAAATGTAACTATAAGTTATTCTCCAATTCGACACTACCTTTTCCGTTTGCATTTTGGCGTTGAGTTTGGAATAAGTTCACTAGTTCTTTGTAATGATGCACAACTGCCATGTCGTCATATGGTCTGTGGAGGTTCCCTTTTCTTACTATGTTATTAGTGGGAGTATAAAATCTGCTTTATCAGACTGTTCAGAAACTTTTCACGGCGATTGTGGGCTAAAAAGTTAAATTTTCATTCTTCCTTCTTCTTCTTCCAGTTCAGGAAGTTCTAGAGGTAATATCTTTGGTTTTCGTTACACACATAATTAACATTGAATGAACCCAGCTCTTTGATCATATACTGATATGATAAATTGTTAATAAACACAACCCTTAATAGGTACAACGGTTGATTACAAATGAAAGCAGTTTCACACTTTTCCATACACTTTTCAAATATGAGAAGTGCAGTTAAAGTTGAACTAATTCAATTCAGTTGAAATGCTACATCAAACACAAAATATTAACCAAAAAATATTTTTTGTACACATCTTACAAGTTGCAGAAAGAGATGAATAACTACAATAATTTACTACTCCCTCGTTTTGAAACCATTTCAACTTTGAATGATTCTAATTTCTTGTTTACTAGAGCAACTCAAAATCCATTCATTGAAGTCCAATAAAAATAATTTTCTGATTGAGTTTGGGCTTAAGACTTGCTAAATTCACACTTGCCCGTAAAAATTAATTTTTTCGTCGAATGCGAATTCACCAATTAGCACGGTCCAATCAACAATCTTTGTGCTGCGTCATGATGGCAATTATGTCTCGATTAATGCATTGAGGAGCTTAAACACAACAGACACAGGAACACCCACTCGAAAACAGCGGGTTTGCTTTTTTCACTTGTCGACACATGTTATGTTTGCGGAGAATCTCAATTTCAGCCTCTGGTTGGTCTACCAATTGTGTATTGACAATTCATATCGTGGATGATAAATTCTGGATTTTACGGAGAGAACCCTTTCGATAGATTTGATCTATAAAGTTAGATGTACAGTTAAGATGTACAAATTTAGTGGAACAGATCTATTGGTTTATTGGTATATAGAGTTTGATACGTTTTCAATATCTGAATCAGTGTAAATTTTCAATATCAATTCTAGACCTACTCGCATACATCAACCAATTATTAAATAATGAAGAACTCACATCCCCTCTAGTTAGTTTAGAATCTAAACTAGACTATCCAAACGTTTGATATATATCAATTTAATCGATTTCCTGATCTAGTACCATGCAAATAATTTGCCTGCTTACCCTGAGTGGAATTCTTGAAATAGATAAACAACAAGTATTAATTCTGCACATACTTATTTCTTCTTTATATCTGTTTTAACAGAAATGGTTTCATGCTTACTTTTACTATTATCTCCCCTGGCTGGCATTGAGGACGGTGAAGTAATGCGGTGTGGGTTGATTTTTTTCGGTGAGGTCAATGAATACCAGTCTTGACAAATTAAAGCCACTTTGCAACGTTCTTAGACATTCAGGCCTTTACCGAGGTGGCGAAAACAAAGAAATCAAGTAACCACGGATGAACTTTCCTGGAGCTGTAGACCAATTAGTCATTGCGTTGACGCCTATGCGAATTCTAAAAGCATAAGCTGGTTTGGCGAAGAATTCATTAAATGTTCAAAGGCTCGCTTTTGGGTGTCTGTCACAAGAAATCATCTGTGAAAATCATGAAAATAAATCGTGCAAGGCATTTGAATACGTTGCTATTTAAATCAGTTCGAGAATGAAGAATTTCAGGCTTGAGGTATGAAGTCTTAACCTTAAGTTTTCATCTATTCATCGTAAATTCGGTTGAAAATTCTCAATTTCTGCGAACTGACTTTGATAACCGATGCGTATAATTTTCTCGTAGAATAATTACCTTAAACACATCTGTTGAAAAATGATGATATGAATAAGTCATCGTATGAGCATAATCCCTAATATTGCATTTGGTATTTTGAAAATATGTTTGTTAAATCTATATTGGACACAGAGCGTGAAGCTCAAAGTTCTTAATGACAGAACTTTTGTAATGAAGGTATGCAAATACGAGTAACAAAACAATTTCAACAAAAATAAACATTTATGAACTTCAATAAAACAAAGTTTGGAATTGATGTGGAAATAGATTTGTACGAAAGAAATAGATTGATGCTTTATATTCGACAATGGTATCTACAACACTCCTCAGAAAGCCTAGTTCATATAATTTTTTGATCGAAATACAAATGGAACTGTGTATCATTCTCCGCTCGCGCGGTTCTCCTGATAACGAGGGTATCATTCATCGTTTGTCTGCGCGAAGGAAGAAGAGCCCACTTTTTCATCCGAATAAGGTTGTCTAGATGGCAGGGAAAGTGTTTAGCGGGCATACCGGACACTTTGTGCTTCTGAAGCTATTGCTTACAAGACAAAAACAGACTTTACTTCCCAAGTTAAAAATAAATAAAGTAAAAACCAATCAAGATAAAATTCAATTGAATAACTAAACCAATATAATTGGACCTTAACAGATTATGCCACTGCAGAAAACTGACCTATTAGTAAGTACAGACGGAAAAGCAGGATAGCTTAGAATTGAAATATAGCATTGGTACCCTTATGCGATTAAGTATACAAAATAGAAAGCATCGCGGAATGCTCATTCAAAGATTAAAATACAATACGACTTAGTGATATCTATATAAAGTATTAAATGTTTCTGTGTTATGTTATGAAAGTAAATATCTTCTAGTGTCGGGCAATTTTGAAGAAGATCGGCCAGCAACGAACAAAAGAGTGAGGCCGTGAGTTGGACTATCATTCTATCGCCGAATCGGGATTGTTCGAAATAAAATGCACATTTACGAGTACTAGCGTAAAACAATTTGTAATAAAAAATTTGCTGACTGTATTTATGCGGGACCAAATAATTCATATTTTTTTCGCACCTGCTACTACATTCATTGATTATACCCTTATCGATCGTGAAAGATTAGAATCGCATAACATTGATGAACGCAAATATAAAAAATTACGATGAGCGATTTAAGACTATTAATTAAACATAAAAGCGATAAACAGGACTGGTCTCCATAAATGCTCAGCTTGTCCATATTAAATGTGAATCTTCAATTGCTGGTCCATCATTAGAAGCTGTCCTGGGAAACCAGTTCGTCTTAATTCAGTTTATGTTGTAAGTTGACCTTTTCGTTCAATTGATGAATAGAGCATTTTGCTAGTGTTTGTTTCCAAAATCCTCCATTTATTTTCCATTCCATTTAAATTTTCCTTTCCCATTTATAAAAATTCCATTCCGCAAGAGTTTAGCAAGAATTTTTTTCATTCTCATGTAACAGATAATCTTGCATACAAAAATTTAAGCGTTGGAAGTTGGCTTAATCATGCAAATATTAACGAAATTGTTGCTTAAAATTATTCTATGGCCAAAGTCATTAATTAAGTACATAATTAGTCGATGATAGAAATTTGTGGAGTCTGATGAATTATAGATTCGAGCCCGAATTTAAAATGCAGAAATTCTATGGAGAAGCATCATTAAAAAGTTTCATTTTTTGTTGCTAGTATTATTCGCGCTCATAATTATCATTATCATCATCAAGTGCTATTTTGATGATGATAAGACCACAACTAACAATCCTACGAGTGCCAAATTATAAATTAAAATAAATAAGATACATAAATGATCAGTTACACATTAGTCACATGAAAAATCGAATAATGTTAATACCATATATCATCTCAACTTTTGATAATCTCAGGTTTCAGCAGTAAGCAAGACTTTCGAACCGACGTGAGAAGTTTGAATTTGGAAAATAATAATGCTGGATACAAGCAGCTAATGGCAATAATATATTTTGAATAAATTTGATTAGTTCAAGAGAAAGTTTAACTAAATTTTTATTTTAATTTTTCGTTAAAATAAATGAATATTTTCAACGTTATAAAAAATTATGGTGAGAACGAAGATCACTTTAGAATACAAGTTATTTAAATAGTTCACTCATGGCATAATAAATAAAAAAGATATGCCAAATATTTGATAACACATTCCTGTTCTTTATAGCATTTTCTCCTTCTCGTTTCTTTTTTAAGAATTTTACTCACGTTCAACGATGTTTGTATGTCTAGTTATTCATTTCATGCAGGAAAGGTTCACTTGGCAAAACTTGAAGTACATTAAGTCGACACAATGCCTTTGTATTTAAAATCTTTATACACGTGTAATCGTTTTGAGTTCTTTCACTTACGTCAGACGGTTAATGTTCTTTTTCACGATGTATAATGGGATCGTAAATTCGATCAGTTGCTTTCCGCTAAAATGGAATATTATGCGTCACAACAAGTGCACTTTAGCTGCGCGGTCCTTGTTCCGGGTTTATAACCCACTCTCCCCGTATGCTTAGCATACATTTTCACTGCCAACCAACGCTCCTCAAGCTTCACTGGTCCCTAATGCTAATGCGTGATAAAATGCAACAACTTAAACTGCAAAAGCTTCGGCAAAAACTGTTCAACTAGTTAAGCCAACATTGTCCTCAATGGCTTTGGTTGCCGCGAATTTTTATATTGGCGAGTAGGCGTCGTCTCTAGTTACGGAAACGCATTGTAAAGTCTTTTGAATCTCTGCACCCCGTCCAGCGGAATCTGACTGAAGCGTATTCTACTGACATCATCGCTCGCCTGCAAGACCATACGGTTACTTAGCCCACATAACACAAAGCGAGCGCTCATTGTGTGTATATGTGAAACGTACAAACGTGATCGCAGTTAACACTTGCAAAGTGCTAAAGTATATAGAATTATTATTGCTAGTGGTCCACGCAAATCACTTCGAAATAAATTTCATATAAAAACCAACTCTGTCATATTGCAAAGGTCGCTCAAAACGCTACACGGAGGCAGGAATTCAGTGACGTCTTCCTACATGTCCCCTAAAACAGATATGTAGCCTGGCGCCCACTGGGGCGGTCTGTATACATCAGCTTATTCGTCGTGAAGATCGAGCCTGCGTTTCATCAAACGAGCTCCGTGTTGAAACCTGTCTCCAAACTATTTTAATAATCTCCGTCTTTCTCGCAATCAAACAAGGTGAAAGTAATGACCTGTGGCTTCGTGCAACCGTTTATCAAGCAATGCTTACGAAGTATCATCGATCAGGATTGAATAGTTTCGGGTAGCTGCATTAACCCCTCTAAATCCTATTACATCCTCTAGTAACAGTTCCATAATATCACGGTGGTGATACACCTATACTTTGTGGCCATGTGCACCAAAAGTAGGTCGATTAAATTAAGCATATGGTTTAGCGGTTATCTTTTTATCTTTTTTTTCTCAATAATCACTGTAATGGATTGTCTCTAACAAAATTCTTTACAAGAGCAAATTGGTCCATCCTCGTGGGTGTCCTACGCAACAGTTTTGGATGGAAAACATCATGAATTGCTCTTGAGTTTTCATCCAGTTGATGTCGTTAGTTACATCATCAACAAGTTACATAGCTTGAATCGTCATCGCCATCAGATGTGGAAATAAGTGAATAGCTAAATTGAGTCTGGTTGAAACAAGGTAAAGTCGCAGTTGTTTTTCTTGACCATGTTTGTAACTTAATATACCGGAATCAAAATTCGAGTAGGAGTCAAAATGAAGACCTTCTTTGCCATTTCGTTATCCATGGATTTTACCAATTGTGGTAATAGACACACTACTGGCTTTTTTGTATGAAAAGAATAAGGCGACATGTTGAAATAAATTGTATCAACTAAAATTCCATTGCCAAAAACTCAAATTACAGAACCCAAGAAATATTGATAATACACTTCGACTCCCTTCTGCTGATTTTAAATTCTAATGGCAATAAGCATTCACTTCAATGATTAGTAAGTTTCAAATTGAGTTATTGAATTAACATTCTCAAATTATCACTTAAATGAGATATTAAAAATTTTTCTGGACGAACTCAGTATCAAAACCGCGCCAAACGAAGCTCAATAATCGCAAATATAAATAACCACGAACGATATTTATCCAGAATTTAGTAACAAGTATTGACCACCATGAAATAGATATTTTCAACCCAGTCTTATCTTATAGGCAAGTGATCTTTGCTGAAAGAATTATTCTTTTATTGTTTTCAACTTCAGCTTTTAACTGCTTTTGCCAATTCCATTCCGTAGAAAATCCATAAATGATAGTTTTTCATTTAATTTTGCGATGACAATAACGAAATAAAACAGAAAATGTTAATTATTTTAATTTTGATTCTCATTAAATAAATACAGTGCCTAAAAAGTTTAGTTCGAATGAATTCGTCTGATTTTGCCTAAAGAAGGTGCTACCTGAAAAAGGACGTCCATATATTGAACAGTAATGTGTTTGAAATAAAATAATATGTAATAAATCAATAGCAGTTTGCATTTAAGTCATAAGAGTACATTTTACAAATGCTGCCTGTTCATTTATCGCTTCTGCGTGACTCAAAACTGACGTGATAAAAAATGCCATCAAGTAGATGGTCTATAGCTGTGATTAACCCATCAATGGTCTCAAACTTCCTAAGTATATAATTTGCTAGCCTTGCTTGCGTTCTTTCCTATAAAAATGCACACAATCCCTAACTTAAATCATTAAAGTATTTTTTTTCGTAATTATGAAATCACTCGGCATCTTCCCCCGCATTTTTCGAAATGTTATATTCTAGTCTAACTGGTTTTTGAACTTACTTGCTTCGAAGTGCAAAAGTGGCAGAATATTTAAGCAAAATATTCATTCTTGATTGGATAACAGTGTTGTCAATGATCCTGTTACTGTTATATGCTAACAGCCAAAGAATGCGACAAATGCTATATTAGTATATTGCAAGAAATCCGTAGTTTCGGAAGGATATGACTCGAAAACATAAACTTGTATAGGTACCTGTACGAACTTTAAATAAATTAATTTATCTGCGTACCACAATAGAATGCATTAACAGAATCAGGTTGCTGACTTAGGTCTTTTCTTTGTGTTTTTGTACACAGTTTTGTTATCTGATTATTGAAATGGTAACTCTTTGAGCAAACTTTAGCTGTGATATAGAGATTCAACGCGAACGTAAACTTCTGTTTCGAATATACATACATCATACCAAACCGGTGACGACAACGTTAACATCTTTTGGCTATTTTTCGAACAAGACTTTTTTATGATCAAGATTAAAGCAAACCCGAAAAAGTCTGGACCTTAACTAAGCAGCCACACATTCTTCATACGTGTTAAGTCACCTTGAGAGGTGAATGAAAATCGCTTGCTAGAAAATGGAATCATTAAAGCATCTTTCATCGTTGCTGTGATAGGGATGCTAGTATGGTTGTGGAGTTTGTATTGTTATCTATTCTACATTAAAAGTTCAACGATAGGATATCTATTCTATCTATATCTAAATCAATCTCAATTTGATTTTTATTTAAAACTTGGTTTAATGATGTTAATTTTGGTTGGAGGCTTCCATGGACAAAAAAAATGTATAAAATTTGTTTGATTTTCTGAAATGACAAAATATACTCCCAAACAAAGCAATTATATCTATCATAGCCTTTAATCTGTACTCTCCTATTTATAATCTTATTTGTAATGAAATTTTAATAATTATATGAAACAAAAAAGATTACACAATGAACTTCAAGGCGTTTACTTATTTAAGTTAGAGCGCAAACGTGTCAGGAGACTAAGTCTAACTAAAATTTTTTATACGAGTATATATCAAGTATATGCTCGACTACTATATGTATATGAAAGAAATACGAGTATATATAAAAAATCACTTTTGTTGGGTTAGTAAAATTAAATTCAGTTCTGATCATACAAAAAACTAGTGCCCTAGTACTAAATCATTAATTGGTTAGAGTAAGAAAGGCAAATTTCGACAAACCGATTCTTTTGACGTGGACGTCTCTATTGAATGAAACCCGAGGACCATTTGCTTGAATTCTTTGAATTGGATTAGTTCGCTGTACTCCTATTTCCATATTTTGCTCTTGTTTCTTGCTCGAATGAATATTTTAATCTGTCTTCTTCAAGTCGTTCGTTGTGGATTTTTTACGTGTGTTTCGATACTTTAGGTTTTATTTTATTCGATCCGTACCCTGTGGTGTCAATAATATAGTTGTATTTTCCTTCACTATAACATTACACGTATCGATTGCCTTGTGTTTCACAAGACTTCTTTATGCTCCTCATTTTATGTTTAGTCTGTGTGCTTCATATATGAAAACTTAAAATTCAATCTGTAACAAGAGAAATATAAGAATTATTTTCAAATGAAGCGCCAAAGTTCTCATAGATGCTTTTAGCATTCTGTTGTTCATTCTGCTCAATGCGATGTTATTTTCGAGTTAAGTGTGTTTAGTCGCTCTCAGAGTAAATTCGGTTGTACAGAAGGCGATTGAATTAGAATAAAGTTCACTATATGTAAATTCACTTCAGGTTAGATGTTAACACCAAATCGCTTTAGATAATTGTTTAGAAGGTGAGTTGAAATGCTCATGCTGTTTGGTTAAAATTTGTTAGACTTCAATTCTGTCACTATGTAAAATTTATTGTAAAAATTATTGTATTAAATAAAATAAATACATTTTGGTATACAGGACTGCTATTTATCAAATAGGCGGTTTCAGAATAGTAGGCTCAAAATAAGCAGGTACATACTTATAAGATCAATGCCTTACCTCCAATCGCAGGATTCAGACTTTTTTATTTTATTATTAAACGTATTCTATAAAATCTTGTGTGTTAAACTCTGCTGTTTGTGAAAATAGCTTTTCATATCTTTAAGTCCAATTTTTACTTACTTACTCTATTACAACTTATTCTGTTATACATTTTATGTTATGTCTAGAATACATTTTGATGATATTCACATCCATGGTGTTTAAAATTTTCATGTTAAACCGTCTATTTATTCTTAGCTATCAGGAAGTACAAATTTTCGGCTTTAACAAATGAATTGTCGATTTGCTCGTGTTATTTACTTTATTTATCATTCATTATTTCAGATTGTTTAAAGGCTATACTGTTGCTGATACTATTATTTGGAGTGGACGATCTTCTTACATGCAAGCTTATTCCCAATATTTCACGTGGGAATCGAAATTTTGTTCATTTTAAGGAACGCTGTGGACCTAAGAAGTGACTGATAAATAATTATAATTTTCATACTATAATGAGCCCAAACAAAGCCAAAAATTTTAACCTTCCATCAGTGCTGCTAAATAGACGAAAGATATATACGCATTTAAGTATTTCACCTCGGGCTTCATACTTCATGCAAATTTTCCAAAATACGAGTAATTCCTGCAATATTCATCGGTTTGACCTTTGAAATTACATGCATAAAAAAGTATTCCAAATATCACCAGCAAGGCTGCTTTCTCATGTATCTTGAATTTTAACATTCAAACCATTTAGTTTTGTTCGAGATTCCCCCTTATTGGATACTTAAAATTTGCGAATTTCTATGGCTTAGCCATGCTCTAGTAAAGCTTTTGCATATGAATGCATGGATTTAACGTTTAAATGATCGTTAATAAGCTTTGTGCATGTATAGGAGACTAGAAATAGCAAGAAATATTTACTATTAAATTATTCAGTCGTCCAAAAGCTTTATCGATTATACATTATCATCAAATGTTGGTGAGAAAGCACTTTTAAACATATAAATATACAACAGATTTAAACTTGAATACGCTTCGGTTATACCAATCGTACTTTTGCTAAGACCTCTCATTACTATTCTTAACCAAGTATTTTTTTTTTATTTAAACTTTATATTTAGACTGCATTAATTATTTTAATCTTGTTCACAATCTTCACTTTGGATACTTTCTTTCAAAGCAAATGAATATATTTCATTCATATCTACTTCATTGTTTTTGCGAATCACTGTATACCTATAAGTTTCTGTTTTTGATAGCAGCCAAAATTCAGTTCCTGATCAAAGCACTTGTACATGAACACGAGCTTCAATTCGCAGACCACATCAACAAATGAAATTCTAGTTGATTTCTGGAGCATTCTGATTGCTACACAGTCACTTTAAGAAATACTGCACTACCTGTATACTGTAGGGATATTGTGCAACCCCTCGAAAGTAAGTGAACGGAAAAAGTAAATGAATTTTATAGTTATTACCGGTTTATGTATGTTTCGCTTGAAGAATGCATCGCTCCACCTAATTTGCGCAGTGCTGCACTGAAATTGCTATATTTTACATCACCTTACATCAAATCTGCCATGAATCATCCCATAAACCGTACAAACCAATTTATGTTGCATCTTCGGAAGCATTTAAATGAATAACAACTTGCAGAAAAAGATTTCATGTTTGTTTATTTCCCATTTTGTATAGGTTCATGTTGTTTAATTCACTTACTTGGCAGAAATATGATAAAATATTACTGTTCCATAGTTAAAAAAGAGTCTGATATGAATGATATGAATGTCCGAATAAAAACAACAACATTGAATCAAACGTTCTAATACGTTGTTTCTTACTCTAGTTTACCAAATAAAGAGACTCTGACAAAATGTGCAATTGGTTTCAATGTTATTGGTATACCGAACATATTAAAATATAAAAAAAGTCATTTACTTTTACAAAATACATGTCAACTTTTTAGGTTATTGTTATTGTAGTATGATATTGTGATTGTTTTGTAGAATACATACTCAGGACCACAAGCTAATGTAAAACTCAACACATTTGGTTGTGATTTACATAAAATTTGACGCATTTTAAAAGTCTTGGGGTTAAAATAACCCCACGTTGTTCATTAATTAATTCCTCGTTGCCATAAACGTACAAGAGTCCTTATGAATTATTAAAATGTTCGTATACGACACGTTTTAGATTATCATTTGTTTTTATCAAATTGTTCAATTATCAAATGTTCTTCTACGCGTCAATACTGGCACTCAGCAAATATGTTAGGTATTGCGATGTCGCAAACAAAGCCAGTACGAGCGAAAACGATAATTTATCTAATAAATTTATCGTTTTTTTAAAGCAGTTAAAATCTACTTCAAGTTATTTCGGAAAATCTTAATTTTAGCAAGAGCAAGAGCATTTTTATACCGGTTTAAGATTTGAAAAAAAAGTGTGGGAGTTTCAATGGTGCACATATCTTTCTATAAATTCAATCAATGTGCTATTTCGGATTCAAGCTTCAAAAAGATTATGTTAGTATCTATTTGAAGTTCTCGAATATCCCCCCCCCCCTCCAAATGATATAAGCAAATTTACGCTAAGCAATCAATAAAAACTAAAGCTACGCTTCTCGACGTGGTGTTGGTGTAACAACCAAAGGTGTTAACCAGTTAACAATAAGTCACAAAGTGTACATACATTTGTTTGACTGCGCTCGATAATCTAGGTGTGGTTGCTTCCATGTGTGATACTATTAGTGAATGGGCAAGTCAAGGTCTTCATAAATACTGGATGCATATTCATATCATTTTTGTACAACGTTGTTTGTTATGAGTCTTTGGAAAAATTATTTATTTGAAGTAATTCCTTTTTCTCCTCGTTACTATTTCAAAACATGCTATAAATTCTTCATTTTTCAGTATCAAACTTGAAGGTGAAATCCGAAAACTACCAATTATGATCCAGGTCTGCTATGTATATGATTATTATACATAATTAACGGATCAAATAATTACACTGTAGAACTGACGACAAACTTAGACCAAACATTGAACAAGTCCAAGTTTTCAAATTTTTTGGTGCCAAGATCAACTCAAAGGAACTTATCGAATCTATTATTGTTTTGAATTATAGTCTCCAATGCTGCTACGTATTTTTTATTGAATTTTACCAATTTCCTGTTTAAAAACACATCCATCCATAAATTTTACAGATATATTTTTTATTTATTATTGCCATTAACGACGTATTGTATTGCATTCAGTACAATAGTAAAATATCTCATTCAGTATTAAATATCAATACTAAAATATCTGTTTCCTCTATTTTGGTAAACCAATATTTATTTCTACAGCTATTTATACACATTTATATAAAAAACTTGTATATGCATACACAAGCTGTTGAGGAACTATTGGCAACGGCCATATATTTAAATACATCTTAAATTTATTTCTAATATTTATCATACCACCGATCATTAGCATCATCGGTTATATAATATAAATAATATAAATTCTATATATAAACTGAAATCATCCAGCTCAACTTCATCGAACATAATTTGCGAACACCTTCTTCGACTAGAAACAGCTAATTTACGAAATGAATTTATTTGTTTGAAATTGCGATTTTCAGTTCAGTGCTAAGCTAATAAATAAAGCTGTTTGTATTCCGGTTAAGATCAAACATAAAACGTCAGCCATGTATCGTATAACCGTTAAAAAATTTGCAGTCACAGGTTTCTGGCCTAAGTCTTTTATTTCGCGACATATACGGCATTTGTCCTCAAAACATTTTATTAACCTGATGGACACAAATACATTGCAAGGCTTTGTTCAAAGCAAAACGGGCTGAAAATTTTTATAACTACTACATTCGAGTTGAAAAATATGTTTATAGATTATTCTAATTAATATTACAGTACTTTATTTTGATCAAGGTTAAATAGAACTAACCTTAGCGAAAGCTTAGATTAATCATTCGCAAACATTAAATGCATTTTAAATGTGCTTTCCTTGTTTGACTTTAAACTCACATCTCAAACGCAATTGTCTATTAGTTTTCCTGCTGTATAATGTACACTTCATCGGTGCTACTGGTGAAGCATTCAACAGACTCGCATGTTAGTTTACATTTTTAAGATTTATTCAAAAGCTATTAAATATATGCAATAGTTTATTATAAATTAGATTTTAGGAAATTGGTTGATGCTTTACGTAAAGGATCAGAAGCTATACAATATTAATAAATATATAAATAAATCCAATAGGGCGCAACTGTTTTGAAAAAATACTATTCTTACCTAAGTAATTCACAAGTTAACGGTGACCCGCAATATCCTAAAAGATGAAAAAAAAAACACTTTATTTGGCTTGTTCAGATAAATTTTAAACTGCTGACAGGCAACAGGTAAAAGTTTATATTTATTTTTAAAAAATAAACGAAGAATTACGTATTATTTGTGTATTTGCAAATAGAATTCGAATGCCGGCGTCCTTATTTTCTTCTCTCAAATCATTCAGAATCAAAGATAGGAATAGAAATAATTCAAAAAAAAGTGAAAGTAAAAATCGATGACTTAATTCGAGGCAGGTGATTTTGGGAACAAATATACCTCTAGGTTTAGCACTTTATTTTCTAACTATAATTGAGGTACGTACGAGTGATGTGAATTTTAGGATTTGTCTCGTACCATATTTAGAAATTTATTCCAGAGTACTGCTCTTTGGATCCTGTTCCTCTAGTCGCCTTCAGTTTATACACAGGCCAGCTGATGCTGTTTACAGCTCGCAGGCACACACGCTTTAAGGCAGTATAGAACCTTACTAGAGAACAGATCGTTACCAGCGTGGTTAACATGGTGTTGTGCCGTTGATTATTTGTAAAAAATACGCTTAGAAAGCATCCGCTTAGACGTTTAATGTGTGAAAAATTCATAATGGATAGGCATTTTTCATAGATGAGCATTTTCCAGATAAATTAGGGACAACTGTTGCCGGAAAATACTTTCAATCAAGTCAAATTGAAGCACAATATATACGAGTTATTTCATTTGTGCAATAGTAAGATTATATAGTTACATTTGAATCCAATATTCCAGATTTACTTTTCCTGTTGCAGACAAAACTTCGTCACTTGATCTGGTATACATTGATTACATGCAATTGATCAAACCTTGAAGGTAGCCTTCGTGAAGGTAGCCTTCGTGACTGATTATATATTAAATGATTTTCACTTCTTTATTATCAAATGATACCTTTACCAAATGATACCAATTTAATGCGACAGCTTTCTTCCTAATATATCAGATAACTAATATATTAATCAGTTATTTTACACACAACTATGTATATACGTTTTAAGTGCCACACACACACAGATTCGATTCCATAACTTTTTACAATATTTTTTCATGCCCAATCGTAGCTGCCCTTCAGAACGGTTATTGTTAATTAACAATTAACAGTACTTGAACAATTAGAAGTATCCGACCTTGTTCTTAGTGAGGCACTCCAAGACTGTAAGAAAGTTCACTAATTAATGCCATAAGAACCGGTAAAATTGCTATGAATTGCAACACATTATTCAACCAATGAATTCTACACAAGGTCATCGTGCAGAGATTCTATAATCCACCTTTTGCATTCAGATATAAAACCAGCAGAAAGATAATTAAAACAACAGAATGAGTTCATAAAAGGAAGTAAGCAGATTGGGGAAATTGATTTCCATACCTAAACAAATCAAAAATCAAGAACATCTCAACTACCAAAGCACACAATTTATGCAAATTAAACCCGTTCGTTTCATCTTTGATTTGCCACTCTTTGGAAGTTTGCATAACTAACATTATAGTGGATGCAGAATCGTCGCAATCTATAACCATTAAAGGCGTAATCAGTAACTACAAAGTCTACAATAATACAAAAGTAATAAGAAAACTGACAAAGAAAAAAGCTGGGAAATTTGATCAGAAGCTGTTTTCAAGGAATTCAACTTCCGTATGCGCATAGGTGTATCAATTCTCTGTCTTCGATTTGTTTTTCTCAACGACATTTTAATTAAACTCACATGCATAGTCGCATTAAAGTGTGGCTATCAAATAAGATCAGCTTGAACGGCACTCAGCTACCAGCCTTGACTTACAATCGATGTAGGGGTCTTTCAGTTGCGAATGCATACGTCATAAAAGCAATCACACTACAAACACAGTACAACTCAACCAACAAATGACTCCTTAAGTTTACCCAACGGTGAAAGTACTCGTGAACTTAGGTCCAAATTTCAACTTTGAACCTTTATTCCTTAGCAGCTTTTAAAATTGTATTTTCATTGAATTGAATGAATGGTCACAGTTTTGAAAATACCGGCAACAGTAAGTAATTAAGTAGATATATCGATATGTCCATACCAATCGTTTCGATGTTCACGCAAAAATTTGCTTGAACATTGTATAGAAATACATAATATTTAGGAAATAAATTAACTTACATATAGTCATTCGATATGAAATAGTAACTATTTCAAAAGGTAATGTTAAGGATACAGACGAAACAAATTATTATTAAATCTTAATTACAATATCCGTCATTTCTAAATTTGGTCAAAATCTACTGTCAGTTTGTGTAACACTGTAATTTGATATTATTTCTAAAATCTATTTCACAAAGTTTTACGGATAAAGAATCTGCGAATCGATTTCACAATTATTCCTAAGAAAGTATCGTCGACTTTCATGAAAATCTGCATTTTTTTTCGTTCGACTCTTAGTTGCACGAAGGCTCCAAAACGTATTTACATTCTTTAAAGTAAGAATGCTAAGTTAGGAACCATTTGCTTTCACAACAACAAATGCAAAGACGACACATAAAATCTTGTGATTCAGAGTTTGAAGTTGCCCCTGGGTGCGCTACCACCTTTACCGAAATGCTCTGTACAATCTAAGGTAACGCTGTGCATTCGGAAAACCATGCAATCAATACCGCCGGATTATCTTACTGCTAATTCTCGTAGAAAACCTGGCCCGATTAAGATCTAAAGATTGTATATTTAAGACAAGCCTGATAGTCTGTAAATTGAGAGCCGAAATATAATGCAAATTTTCAGCGAAAAATTTTGATTATTTCAAAACCTCAAAAACTGCTTAGCTCGGCTAGCGCCAATAGTCACTTTAAGATTAAAGAGAACTATGAATGTGATTCAACTTCAAAGCAAACATTTTGCTTTTCTTTTTATATCTTTTTTTTTATAAAGCAAACATTTTGCTGTTCTTTTTATATCAAATCTTAATTTTGTTTAAATGTAGTCCCCAATCGTTTCTTAGCTATTCCAAAATCAATGAGAATGATGAGAAATGAGAAACTCCACGCTGCGATATTTGATTAGCATACTGTCTACGTGTTCTGAATGGTTTTTATAAATTACTATCCGAAATCCCATTAAAATAGAATCTTTTCTAAACCGCAACACATACGGAAACCGCGAATCACCATTAAGTGTTCGTTAAACCTCGAATAGATGACTGTGTTCATTGATATCAGAATGATGTGAATGGTGACCGTGAAAGTATTTAAGAGACAGATTTTGCAAATGTTACAGCATCCAGCATCCAGTAGATCGTGTTTTCAAAGTTGTTGGCATTTAACAGCAAGATCGACTGAATGACTGAATGTATTTTTCTTGAACTGAAAGTAAATCTGAATTCAAATGTGCTCGCCAGCATAAAAGTATCGACGCCCCTTTTCTGTCCGCCTCATGATGTCGTGAGTTTTCCAAACAGCCCGTTTCCAACTATTTCATCCAGTTTGCCTGTCACCATTAAAGCACCATTATTGGTATTCGAATGCATTTGTTTCAATTCTGTACTCGAGTAGCTTTTTGACAGAGGATTAAACGAGACAGTTATTTGTGGCTGAATTTAAGAAGTAACATCATCATTTAAGTACATAAATTTATTATGAAGTTTGCAAGGTAGTCACGAACTCATTTACTCCAATATAAGCATTTTTCTTGTAAACTCACTTTTTAATCGGGCGATATAAGTATAAGCAAATAACTAAACTGCAAGTAGCCAATAGTTTCGATTGTTTTTTGTATCATGCAAACTTTTTTCACTTTTAAGCTGAATTTCTCGAACTAAAGCTTTCCTGCCTAATTATTATTTTTTTATTAATAAACTCATCAATTCCATAGATTCCTTGATCTCCGATACCGATTTCTTGATCTCAATTATTCAAAATTTTAAAATAAATAATTTTAACTTGTCCATGATTAGATATCTCTTTAAGAATCAATTAACATGTTCTGTTTTGCTTCGTTATTGCAATAAATAAATCACATATCCGGATATCCGATATTTTGAAGCCACAAACATTGGGCCAGTGCAATTGTAGATATGAGGGTTACATATAAATGCAATCGATGGGTGGATGAATCGCCATGCTTCTGCTAAAGCAAAAAGTTTTATGATCATCTCATTACCAAAAAATATTGGATACGCTGGGAAATTGATTTAGTTCGAAAACAGATAAACTAGTCATATTTAAAGCTTCAGATTCCTCCAGTTCGTGTTTCTAATCTAAATCATCTGCAGTTTTTTAGTAAATAACTCTAACGTATATTTGCACATTAATTGCCTACAACGATTTGCGAGACGAAATGCGTTGTCAAAGGGCACAATTAAATCCAAAAATTTCAAATTTGGTAAAAAGTTACTCTGGCGCTTAAACACTGCCAAGATGATTGCCAGGTTTCTAGTTTGAATGTTAAAAGCGAAAACCTTATCGAAAGTCTTATCAACTTTCTTCGCTCGAAGGCATTGAGTTCTTCCATGCAAAAGCAAAACACTGAAAAAATATCTGTTGGCCTATAGATAAGCCTTCATGGAAGTTAAAGAAGTAACAACTGGAACTGAATTGCTAGCTGGCGTCACACAGTTTGTTACCACATTTTATAATATGCTACTATTACCACTTTGGTGCCAAATTCACCATAGATAAACTCTCGTTACGCGTATGCAATTATAATATGTTGTTCAAGTTTGCAGGGAAGCATTATTGCAGTAACGAGTTATCATTATAATTAACACTTAGACTGGAAGAGTGGCGTCAATGTATGTTTAATCTGATTCAATATTCTACTGCCTAATATTCATACTTTATTGATTCAAAATGATGTCTTGGAATAGTTGGTTTCGTGAACTCAGTGCGATTGAGCATTTTCTACATTCTTCTACATTCTACATATATCATATCATTAAATGTTTATTTATACTGTGCAAGTCTCCGAAAACCCCACTCTCCTGACATAAACTGTAAATTTGCCATTTAGCACAATATTTATATATATACAAACGCGATGGAACTGACTCATAAATGTAATGTCTCAACTTACCCGTTCAAATCTTATTTCTCATTTGCATCACGTTCGTTTGTCTTTGTATTTGAATGGTGGAGCTTAAAAGCGACAATTAAAAGATCGTAATTTTTCGGAGAATTTGAATTCAATACTTTAATCCAGAACAGGACACAAATATAATAATAAGGCGAAAAATATGAAACAGGTTACTGCTCGAAATGGTTTCCACTATCTTCACTAAGTGCTTCAACCAGTTCCTAACAACATACAAGTGAACAGTGTCAAGTGAACAGAGATATTCAAAATTTATCTTCAGTAGTTATTTAATGAATTTAATCAAATATTTTTCAATTGATTATTTTTTAATTTGATTCTGGGAGACAAATTATTTTTAAGAGTGTCATTTCAAACCAGTCATAGGAAATGTTATTGATCTGCAACTTAAACCTGATTGCAGATCAATACTCAATCACAACAACCACTCCCGCAAAAACAGATTGCAGCATATTCCACTATTTTCTTTCTTTATTTTTATAAATTTGTATCACTAATCACTGAACACTACCTTCGAATTGGTATTACGTACGTGAGAGGGTAGGCAGAAGGTCATGCACAAAAGGCATGATTTCAAATGGATTTTCACTGCTGTATTTACAATCGGAATAGACAATATTAATTTAGTATATAATATATTAATATTTTCTGAGTTTCACACACGATGTTCGTATTCAGAGTCGAATGATGTGTTGCCCGCTAAAAAGAGACGTCTCAACGCGACCGAAACCATTTACCGACTATACTCCACCAGAACTAACTTGGTTAGCTTGCGAATGACAAAATGCGGTTGTGAGTATTCATTGGAAACTTCATCTTCCAAGTTGAGTTCAATAAAAGATCACAACTTACAGCTATGCTAAACCACAGCCTAAGCACAATACAGCGAGAACACTCCCAGGCGGCTGCCAAAAGAGAGAAGTAGATAATAATAGTAGATTTATGTTTGTATTGCGTTTTTACTTAAAAGTTTTGAGAGAGTTATTCTCGTGAAACGAAATAGTGAGAAAAATTCACGAATACCAGTAAAGTTCTACTTATTTTTGTTGAACCCCGTTACATCGAGAGTTTCTGCGAAAGTTACTCGCTGTTTTTTGCTCATGCTCTGGCTATACCTTCGAATCGCAGCAAAGCTTCGAATCTTGCCAGAGCCTCAATTGCAACGTGAGCTTTCCAGCGTTCACAGCTTCCAGTGAAATCCAAGCTTTGTACGTCTTTTTCTGATCGATAGTAATGTTTGAATTGCATTCTTCAAACATGCATGTTGTTTGTGCAAAGAAACAATACTTCAAACGGGAAGGTGATAACTTAACAGTGTTTTCCCCAAAATGATGTACCAACGAAAAAAGTTACATAAAAATTCGTTGTATCCTTCTATTTAAATTAAATAAATGTCGATAAATCACAGACTCCATATCTGTTTAGTGGAGTAAAGCTAAATCACACAGTTATGGGGATGTAAACCTTAGGTCAAGTTTAAGCTTTCATGATGGTTGTAACATCAAACATCATCAAACATCAAATTGTTATTATTTCACATTGTTTACCATTCATATTTATTGTGCTTCGTCAACAATCGAGGTTGAAATGTTGCCGGTTTTCGGCGTTTCCTGAATGAGCTCCATTTGCTCATTAATGACGCTCAGGATGTTTTACTTCTTTAACATAGTGCCAATACGTGCAGCGATAACGCGCGAAATCGACATGCAATTTTCAAAAATCTGAGCACAAATCTCCATGCGCATTTTTTATCTGTGCCGAGAGAAGTCGCCCGAGATTTTTAACGCTGTAGTTGAGCTGCTTCGTCGAGCTGGAAAAGTGTTGGATTAGTAGGGGATAGGATCCTGCTATGCAATTTTTTTTCTACAATCTGTCTTCTCTTTGAAGCATTGTGTTCTCAGAGCTGTATTTAGTCTAAATCATAACAGCTCCCGCTAACAGCTAACGAAGAAAGAAATACGAATACCCTATGAAGCAAATGAAGCGAGTTTTCCAAAATAACGAGCTTGAAAATTTAACGATACAGATGAGTGGAGAGATTATCATGGTTAGCTTTCTGGGCTTAAATGAGTGTGAGAATAATTTTTCCATTGTAATAATCTACGTGAATCGTTGTGTATGAATACGAAACTTAAGAGAATTTCAATGCGCATGTCTCCCCATTTTCGTCTGCACTTCCTAGTACTAACAAGATTAGTTTTCAAATACAATACAAATACTTTTTCGAAGTGTTTTCGCTCTTTTGTAGTTATGCTCTGGAGTAAGGGAGTAAGCTTGAGGGAGTAGCTTGAGAGTCCCCCAATGTTACTACAGAAGAAAGATCTAGACCATTTCTCTCTTGTCACAGTCACTTTTATTGCTTCTAGATTTCGTTTTTAGTTCGACCAATTCGTATCACGGCTTGTGACTGAGCTATTCTGAATAAACTTTAGTCGTTGTTTCTGATTTCTTGCAATTATGTTCCTCTGTGGTAGCAGTAGTTGGATACATTTATCGATACATTTAGATGATAAACTACTGAAATTCATCAATCTTAAATTATTAATTGGTGAATGTTTGGATTGCTTGGTGTTGTTCCTTGTCATGATTGATTCATGACGACATAGCAAACATGCATACCCTTTAGTAACAGCATCAACTTTTTCTACACGGGAAGTCTTTAGGTCTAACACGTAGAGCATAGAATATAGGTACAATGTCAATTTAAGGGTCTTTAATTTAAGGGCGTAATTTGTTCACCGTTGCATCGCATTTCAGCCCATGGAGCTGATTTTGCTCACATGATTATTGAATTGAGTAAAATTATGCCCTAGGTCCACAATCGGTAGAACTCTTTGTATTTAATAAATGCCACGTTGGGCAGATTTTTCTTGGCTATTCTACACTCAGATGCGGATGCAATTTAAGCGTTGCTTATATTTGGCGAATCTTTCGAGACACTGAAATGAATATGCGGGAAATTCCTCATTCAATAACCGGAATTAGTAGTGGACTATAACAAACTTAAGTTATTACATATGATGAAAGCTCAAAACTTACAACAGTTACAACTTAATGGTTTGGGCGCTACCTCAATATAATTTTCTTTATCAAACATTAATATTACAATTCGTTCTGGCTACCACAGTTTTAAATATTGAAGTTGCTTGCTCGGTATACAATATCTATTAGCAAACTTAATTGCGCTTATTCAATGTTAACTTCGCATTTCCGACAAGTCTTAATCTACGAACTTAGTAGATTTGCGAACAATCAACGAATATTTCAAAGCTTTCAAACTAAACCGTGTACCAAGCCGAAGGTGATTAACCAAATCAACCCATTTATTTATTATACATATTGAATCAAATGTAGTTTTTCTTCCTATTTTCTCCCCTTCAAATTTCGCTTTAGTAATTCCTTTGCTACTCCTGCTTAAAAGTTATGCTCTGAATCGTTTTATTATTTCTCAAGGTACGGTATTCCAATGCCGTACATAACCTTAAATGCATAAGTAGCATCATCTGCATTAATTGTGTCACAAATGAGACTCTGGTAACGTCCTTCAACATTGAACCTCGACTCGACAAAATTAAAATCAGTTATTCCGGCACGATAGCTCCAAAATGTCTACTAAAAGGTGAGGACTGCTACCGGGGTAGCGCAATTCTTATGATTCTCAATGAGATCCACTTGCCACAAGTAGAATGTAGATTCATTTACCTTAACCAACAAATGGATCGTAATCTTTCATTGATACTAAACACGATAAGTTACAACGATTTTTAAGACTACATTGAAGCTACACAAATACATCACAATTGCTTAGAAAATCTCGCCCGGGATGATATTATTCACCTCCCATAATTAACAAGCAGGTTTATTCGTTTATTTTCGAGTAGATTCCCAATGAAATCCGTCATTGAACAGTTAAAGCAATGTTGACTTGCTAATGTTTAACTCGTTTGTAATCTCCCACATGTTATTGCGTTAGCCATCTGATTACTCTGGTCGGTTGTATTTTTTTTATTCGGTCCAGATTAAATTTGTTTTCACGCTATGAGAGAATCGTCAGATCAGCCTGTGTTCCATGTTCGCCTACTCATGTTACCATAAACGCCCAGTGCCCTCTGTTGTGCATTGGCACACAGTTTTCTTAAGAAAGAGTGAATCAGTATTAACGAAACAGCCTGTGGAGAATAAATAGTTCAATTTAAATGACCGCACGCGAGAAATAAACATTCTAGAATTAATAACTAAAAAAGCACATTAATGCTGAAGTTAAGTCATTTCAGAGTAACGCATAAGGCTTGGCCAACAAACATTGAGCACTACGAACTTCTCAAGTAACTCGCTTCAATCATTTGCATTTATCGATAACATGTATGACTATTTTGAACTTTCGTGTTTATTCGAACTACGTCGTTAATGATGAAGATAATTGCCAGTTCTGCATTAATTATGAAGATAATTGCCAATTGCTTGTCGGAGGTAGATGGGTGACAATATTATTAAAAAACACCTAAACATGATAAACGAGGTATCTAGTTTAAGAAACTAAAGCTAGTTTAAGTAACGAAACTAAGGTATCTAGTTTCGGCTAAATCGAACTAAATTTGAATTTCACAAATTCATTTCACTATTAACGAGAAAAGTGTAAACCAAGATGTCAATGAAAAGGCATGAAATCGAATCAGACATACATCAGCTTATATTCGGCCAGGTTTCCACCTTAAGATTGAATACTTCATAGAAAAGATGCAACGAAACAATGCGTTCGATATTAAAACTAAGCAGGCGGATTTCCTGTTCATTTTTTTTGTTTTTACTTATCACAAAACGTTATTTTAAAAATATTGTTGAACTCGCATATCGACATATTTGCTCTGTTTCGTGATAAAACACATTCATTAGTCAGACATTTCAAAAATAATCGGTTCACATTGCCGTGTAAGAGTGCGGCGCTGAATCTTTCGAGAGAAACTACAATTTAAATAGGAGTTTCTCAATTGTTTGCCAATTATCATTGCAAGGCGTGAAGTTACGTTTGCGTTTGGTGTGGCTTTTAAAAAACTATTGCGAAGTAGTGGATCTAGAATTGAAATCTTTTCTAGATGACTGTAATTAGTGTATCATCTCCACTATAAATGGAATCTTCATAGATATATGTTATTGTCATCTATATTATGTATTACAATTTTTACTGTCGTCTACCACGTGCTTTAATGCCATGATTGGAGCGAACTGACCCGAAAACTTCTCCAAATTTGTTCAGAGGCGTAGCTTTCAAGCTTGATAATGGTTGCAATCAGAACCCAGACAACATCGAAAAAGCCACTCTCATTACATACTTCGTTAAACAAACCGTTTCTTAAACAACAAACATAACAAGTTTCATTTAAATTGACTAACAAGCAAACAGGGTGAATTAGACTTTTCATTCTCTAGATACACTCTTACTAAGAACATTACTTTCAAGTATTTGCATTGTTTAGAAATATTAGCTTCTAATAATAATAATATTAATAATACTAACAATAATAATAATACTCTATACATAATAATAATACTCTGCTTTCCCTCTAATTCAACATTAAAAATCAACAACACACTAAACAATGCAACGCCACTGTTTCGAGATTGCGTCTGCGTGACCCCTTCATTATAATTGAAGAGCACTTGCACCGGATTGATGGCTGTACTCCTTTTCAGTTGAAATAGAGATTTTTAGAAAGGAGCTTGTGTATCACCATCCTTGCGAGATAATTCTGTTTTAATTTTACAAAGCACTCAAAGGAAGCTGTCCAATCATTAGCAGTACCTTGCTTTGTTCAATTTAGTGCAGTAGTAACTTGAATTTGAATTTACATATTTTTGCAATCTTTATTTCCCATCA
The DNA here is from genome assembly GCA_954870665.1 of Stratiomys singularior. Lineage (NCBI taxonomy): Eukaryota > Metazoa > Arthropoda > Insecta > Diptera > Stratiomyidae > Stratiomys > Stratiomys singularior. Next base: position 90,293 of record OX940881.1, on the reverse strand, counting down.
CAATTGGTTACGCGTTCAAGGTCAATGAATTTGTAAAACTCCTCAAACTGGGTTATCGGGAAAAAATTTAATCAGTTGATGTAGTTCCCAAATTTCACTGGGTGATGATACTTCACGTTTAAAAAAGTGTGATGTGTACCTTATATAATTTATACTTAAATGAAATCAGAATGAGAGAAGTGACATGCGAATTGAAATGAAATAAGAAACTCTATGTAGTGTAAGTGAAATATAAGTAAAGATTTCCAGGAAGATGTCGATAATTAAATGCTGCTTTGAACCTGTAGAGCTTCCAGAATTCGTGGAGGCGGCGGTGCAAAAATGCACAGATCCTGGATGTGAGTTTTGTTTACAAATTTGTTTACGTTATAAGCATATCTATTAGGTAATTATAAACATTCAATGTATAAGATGATGCCTAAAGTATAGACTTGCCAAAAAAATGTTTGTAGCCGTAAATACACATCCAATTAATATTTTATTTATATATACACTTTTATTAGATATTATTAGTCACGCAAATTAGAGGTCGATTTTATGCTCGTCGACATATATAACATGCATATATAAGTAAAGAGTTCAAATTCAATATAATATAATATTCATAATATTTCATTAAACAAATCCATGAAATCACCCTGTGAAATGTTGTTATCCATTATGGCAGTTCTAATGGCCAGAATTCCGACAGATCTTTAACATTTCCTTTTATTCTGTTAACAGCGTTTTAACAGATGCTATTCGTTGCGTGCTGTCATAGTTATAAGTTTGACATTTTGATTTCAGAATAAGCGAATATGCTCGGTGAGCAAAGTTGATTCCCTTGAACTGTTTTGATAAATAAATCCCTTGAATTGTTTTTGATTAAAGCGTGTGAATGTTAAATTTTTATTTGATATGTCATTCCTAGGCTGTTGTGGCTGTTGCTCCGCCTTGCGCCCTCGATACAAGAGGCTTGTAGACAACATCTTCCCGGTGAATCCTGAAGATGGTTTGGTTAAATCCAACATGGAAAAGTTGACTTTCTATTCCCTAAGCTCACCGGAAAAACTTGATCGTATCGGGGAGTATTTGTATCAAAAGGCAACCAAGGATATCAATCGCAAAAGATACAAGTGAGTATGAGTCATTCGCTTTTGTCGTGGGGAAAAAAATTGTTCATGCCTTCCATAGGCTGGTTGAGATTGCAATGGAAGCCATGGATTTGCTGCTTATGGCCTGCCATGCACAAACGTTGAATTTATTCGTCGAGTCTTTCCTCCGCATGGTTCAAAAATTGCTGGAGGACTCAAATCCAAACTTGCAAATAATGGCAACTAACTCTGTAAGTAATAGAAAATAAACAATCATTCATAATGTAGTGCATCGTATCCAAATAGTTTGTGAAATTCGCCAATATAGAAGAAGACACACCTTCCTACCATCGGCGCTATGATTTCTTCATTTCGAAGTTCTCGTCTATGTGTCATGGCAATCATGAAAACGTAGAGCTGCGCGACAGCATTCGGTTAGCAGGAATCAAGGGTTTACAAGGTGTGATACGTAAGACCGTGTCCGATGACTTAGTCGAAAACATTTGGGATAGACAACATATGGAAAAGATTGTTCCATCGCTACTGTTTAACATGCAGGTACATTAGCCATGTTAAAGTTTTATTAGATCATAATATTTGCGCTTGAAGAATGGACCATTAACTGCAACTGAAGAAGCTCAGCCCTCTTCACCGCCCGTTCTTGCAGAGGCTGTATTAAGGGAATTGGTTAGTCGCGCATCGTTTGGTCATATCCGATCAGTTTTGAAGCCATTACTGACGTAAGAACAATACATCGAATAAATATATTTTTCAATCACTGATTGTTGAAATTAGCCATTTAGATCGACATGAATTGTGGGTACCGAATCAATTTGCTATCCATACGTTCAGAATTGTTATGATATCGATTCAGCCGCAATATTCTTATACGGTTGTTGAAACGTTGATGCAGCACCTGGACTCCAATATAAAGTCATCGCCTCACACTCGCACATCGCTAGCGGTTGTTTTATCCAAGATAATCGCAATAGCAGCTGGAGAAAGCGTAGGACCTTCTGCATTGGATATCATCAATAACCTCTTAACACACTTGCGAACAAGCGTTAGCGCAACAAAAGAGATTTCTCCTGAAGAGTCTCAATACCAAGAAGCCCTTATAAACGCTCTTGGAGAGTTTGCAAATCATCATCCAGATTATCAAAAGATAGAGATTATGTTGTTCATTATGAATACCGTTCCAGATTTGTCGAAGAAAGGCAAAAGTGATCAAATGTTGCAGAACATATTGCTTAAGAGTTTATTAAAGGTTGGCACACAATATCGAACAGCCTCCTTTGAAAAAGCTTTTCCAGCATCTTTTCTTCAACCTCTTCTAAAAATGGCGCGTGCTCCTCATGTGCCAACGCGAATTATTGTTATGCAAATTTTTCAAGCCTTACTGGATCGTCATCAAAACCAAGCAATTCTTTCAAATGTTACTGTAAAGAATTATACAACACTCTCTCTCGAAAGCCCCAATAGATCTGATATAATTTTTACTCACAAATATGGAGCAAATATCATGCAGGCTCTTATAGAAGGAATGGCGCTTTCAGATCGGGTCGATGCGCTTGCTTCTAGCTATAACACGGCCGCATTATTGATTGTAGAAATGGCATGCAGTGAAACAGTTCAGGAGTTTATATTGTTTATTTTAGGGTGAGAAATTCATGCAAATTACAATATGAAACTGTTTGGAATGTTGCATTTTTCAGAATTCAGGAACTGGCAACATCCAACGCTGATTTGGTTTCATATCACAAATGCAGTTTACACTCAATCGCGTTGGCTCTTCTTATGTTATTGGGACGCGTAACCGGTATCAATAACTTGATTGAATATACGCAGAAAGTGATAGATGCTCGAAAAGATGAAGCTCCCCACTTCTTGCCACCGTTAATAGACAGCAAGAAAACTAATCAGAAGTACAGCACAACTATGCCTCATCTCATGATCGACAAAGTAGCATTGGCCGAGTGTTTGCAAAATGCAGGAATGGAATGCGCTAGAGTGCAAACTGGTAACCCATATACCCTAAACCCAGCAGATAACCCAGCCCATCGAACTTCTTGGGTGGAAGTGCGTAAGTATTTTATATGCAAATAAAATATACATGCAACGGATAACACGATATCTTGCTTTATCTGATAGCATCTATACCAAGCAGACCTAGTGCAACGGATTTAACTTCGTACACAGATGCTGATAGTGTAAGCAGCTCACCGGGTGCCATGAAGGTAAAGTGAAAATAAAAAGCAAAAGTTTTGTCTTAGTTTTAGTTAAATCAAAAACTATCTAGACTTTGCCTGTACTTTCAGAAAATACTTTTACCGGAGTTGAATTTTGATGCAATGAAAAAAGCACTATCTGAACCAACTGAAGCCGCCAAACGTGATGCCCGCGAGAAGCAAATGCAAATCGTTCGCACATTTAGGGAGAGTAACTTTGATGACTTGGTTCGAAGGACGGAACCAAAGGTACACCTAACAGAATTCACCAATTCGTAAAAATAACATACATATCCTCTTCGGTTTTTAGCACGAACTAATTCAAAATCGATTAAATGATCTATTTAACTCTTTGGCAACTGAAAGACAAATTTCACAGACCGATGCAAAGCACACTGCTACCCAGAAGCCTGTTTACGAGAACAACTTTCCAGAACTCTTCTACTACTAGTCTGTTAAACCGACTGACTGGGAAAGTCTGCTAAACTGACTACCAACTTGTAGTGAAAGAAATTATGAAACAATTTTTTGTTGTTATTGCTAATCAATAAATTATTTACCGTTTACTGCAAAATCGAAATCAGGTTATTTTTTCACCTACGTCTATGCAAGGCCGATGGCATAATAGGCGACGAAAGCGTTTGACGAGTTTAGAGGAGCAACAGCTATTTCTTTTTACGAAATTCATTTGAAATTCTTAGGCAACATGCATTTATTCCGTATGTCATATGGTTTCACATTTGAAAAAACTCAACACTAATTACATATTAATATGATCAGTAAATGTTTCTAAGAATTAGCAACTTCCACCTCCTTAACTGCTTTGAAGCGCGTAGTAATTCAATTGCTTCTATTTTCCGTGGATCTTCTATTGCTCGACGTAGTCGTTTTAAAACCCGGTTTAATGGCTTACTGTGACTCTGGTAGACGTACTTGGCAAGTCTTGCTTGTATTACATATTTTTCGCGGTCATCCAGAGAAAGGCAGCTCCAGCGATTTGCTGCAACAGACATCATTTGAGTAATGTTCAACTTTGGACAACTTTTTCGATATTCTGCCGCAAAGTTCACAAAGGGATTTCGTGATACCGTTGAAGATGGTGGACAATAATTTCTCCACGAAATTTCAGAACTTTCGAACTGCATCGAAACGCTTTAAAATTGAAGTTTTAGTAGAAAATTATGCCAAACTAAATTAAAGACTTACATTGCCTACTATTATTCAGGAATAAGTATCCAAAATGATGAGAAATGAATAGTATACTAAATTTTTTTAATTTCTGGATATTCATGCAACCAACAGTTCACGAATACAAAATTTTCATCTAATTTTTGAACCCCATCAAAAAACTTTATTATGAAAATATTTGCGCTGATTGCTCTAAAATTTATTTTCCAAGTACTCATTACTGAATGAGAAATAAAAAGATAGTAACATTGAATTTATTTGCATTTATTTTTCAGTCAATAAGGCATATTCGTCCATTATTCATAAAGATTTACAATTAAACATGCAATCTGTGATTCATTTTTCTTTTTGTCAACAGTAGTCAAACCCCAAAGAGTAAAATCGTCTCATTGCTTAAACATTTTACAACGTTGTCGTTATTTTTTTTTTTTTTATTGTTTTGTGTTTTGTCCTTCTTAAAACTTACTGAATAATCATTCCAATTAAAACTTTTTTTGACTTATACTATAATTTGAATACCAATTTTCAACTTCAGATAATATCTGATCGAGAGAAACTCGACATGTAGAAAATCTAAATTGGTGTATACACGACATAAATTGAAACGAAATGGTATTAAGTGCATCCAAAAACTTGCCACAATATTCACTAGATGCTTCCTGAATACATTTAAAAGTAAGAACAAATACGCCCGGCAGGCAGATTTATTGCATTGCCCCAGCTTTACAATGACTTTTTATTTTCATGATTTTATTGTAGTAATTCATTTATTCATACTAGGATATTTTCCCCTGAACATTTTTAAAAAAGTTCATGCAGTATCAAAGCAATATGCGCCAAATATTAATAAAAATGTAAAACTTATTTAAACAAATTAAAAATATTTTCTCGATATTTGCTTATCATACACCTTTGTTCTGAAATCAGTTTTACTTAAACATAAAAGACATAACGAAGTACTTAGACAAAAGTCTGCTTGTAAACGTAATCTTAATATAATGCAGTAATTTACTCTATACAAGAAATAATTTATAGGTATTTATTATGTCTATAATTCAGTCTTATAAGGTGAACACAAAAAGCAAACCATTCTGGTATTGGTAATCGAACAAACTAAGGCAGTTAACTGGAGTTCGACGTTGAGCCACTGTTGCGAAATTGTAAAGACCGTTCTAGATTTTTCGCTTTTTATGCTAACTTTTAGCATATTCATTTTCTTAGATATGCGAATTTCTAAAAGGTTATTACATTTTCAAACACAATTTATTTCGATTTAAAGAACAACTCCAACCGACATTTACCATGCGAATAATCATTTTTCAGTTTTAACGCACTTCTCGACATAATACTCACTATATCCTAGAATACCGGCTGCTCAACGTTTAAACGCCTGTCCACCACAGCAAGGAACAAAAATTAAAATTAACCCGAATGAAATACTTCAAGTTAATTGATCCTGAGTATAGTAAGTTATCTACAAAAGTTAAATACATTATTATGATGTGTCTATTACTTTGCGTGTCTTCATATTACCAACGAACGCAATCTAGCATTTGCATACATACTAAAAATAAAGTAATTTTAAACGTGTAAAATTATAAAAGTAACGTCAGTCTTATATGTTATTTGTGATTTATCGTTTGTATTACAAGTGTATGTAAATTATAACAATGAAATTATGTACTCCTAAATAGTATTTATTACTTGCTTAGATCAGGATACCTTTCCAATATCGCTTATCCCTCAAATTTTTAATTTGTTTCCTCGAAATGATTCGATACTATATTTCTGCCATTATATTTAACGTTATGAGAAACTTAATGGATACATGTTTATGGCATTTGTGTGATTAAAACGTATGATTAGACGTTCTCGAGATTTTCCGAGAACTTCGATTCAACATTTCCCCCCGAGTTTCTCGTTGAATATGGCATGAAAGAAACGACCTTTTATCCCAATGCCACTAATTACTATCAAATTGAGCACTTTGTCTTATACACCTACAGTTAAATGGTTTCTAGTGTTGTCTTCTATATCAATAAGTTTACTAAAATTTTGTGATTTTTAGGCACACGGTGAATTTAGCAATGTAAATATTAATTTCAACTATGTCAAAAATATTTGCTTCAAAGATTTTATGAATCATTTCGTTTGAATTTCTAATATACTTTTTGTCATATTGAATTTCTTTTGCAAGTTACTTATATTCCACACATTATGCAACAATTCAAGCCTTGACGAAGGCACATTTAATTGTACTATTTGTTCAAATTATTTATAAATGTATCAGAAGATGATGGAATTTATTCGGTAATTAGTATAAATATAACAAAAATACACGGTGCCTATTTTTTAATATTTGAAAGTTTTTGCATCATATATCAGAAAATGGCACGGCTTAGAAAGAATGGAAAATATATGTGTGAATCAAAATATGAGGATACATTTCATCATTCAGTCTCCCCTCTTGTCGTCAGACGATTCGATATACTTTACAAGAACTTTAAAAATGCCTTTCTTAATGAATCGTATTCGGGCCCGAAAGGCACGAAGTTAAAAAATATGTTTAGTATATTATAATCAAATTCAAATATTTAATTTTCGTATATATTGCAAGAGTTTTCTTAAATTTTCGAAAAAGAAATTTTAAAAAATCCAAATCGAAAATTCGTTTAATTTTCCACATACCGTACGCGTGACAGAATAAATTGATCTTACACTCCCTATTGGCATAAACATTTTCATAAGCTCTTGAGCAAATAAAAAAATCTTTTAACTAATTGCTAGAAATATTCCTTCTAGTTGCATTGATATCCCATCCCCAAAATTTTCAGACAACAAGTTAAAATAAAGTCGTAGTAACTAACAAATAGTAAATAATCAACACGTCTGACGCTTTTCTTTTCCTGAAAATACTACTTCAACTATTAACTGGATGCGTTTGTTCCTTAAAAGCTACCACCACAAATATTTTCTCGAACATCATCCCCATTGCAAATTAACTTTTAACATTATCTATAGTTTTTTCTTTTTTAATAATTCCTAGCATACTGTATAAATATCACTTCAATCAATATGGAAATATGTAAGATTTTAAAACAAACTGATTGGGCGCTGAGTTACGATACTTTCACCACTTTACAAGTGCTCCCAAAGTGTTAATCGACGGATTTCCGAATGTTTCCTGCTTAGAATCAGAGGATTGATAGAACCAAAATAATTAGAAAAAAGGTAATTTTGTACCTCGTACGTTCAACGTTACTGTCTTTTCATTGACTCAGATTTTGTAAGATATACTTGTTAATGCTAAAACGAAACCGAATGGGGTATTTGAAGTAGTCCTCTCAGGCTCAAATTACATTCTAATTCACCTGTTCCCTATTCATACTGGTATTGCACTTATTTATTTAATTACTTAACATATGTTTACGCTACTTTTACCTTCCTAGATTGTGTTTCCAAGGAACGTTTGGTTTTTGCTTAACCTTAGGAGTCTTTGAATTCTCGTGAGATATCTTCAATTGGAGGCTCTCGCTTCAGTTCTTGTGGATAATCATCCCCACCGTTAGACGATAACTTCGTCATGGGCGGAACTATAACGCCAGTTTGCTGTTGGTGATGTTTAAGAATTTGTTGGTGTCGCTGCTCTTGCTGTTGTAAATATGTATGCGGAATATTAGGGTGAGCAACGGGAGATTCAATCTCTTTTCTTGCACCAATCGACAAGTCTTCCACTTGATCTTCGTCATCTTCCTCAAGGTGCTCCTGTTCTAGTTCTCGCATTGCTTGTGGACTTTGAGAGCGGTGTGCATATTTCATTGGACTAGGAGATCTTGCTGTACCATTTGCTCCAGGACTAGTTGAAATGCCGTTAGCTGCTGCGTGTGCCGCTGCTGCCAGAGCCATTGCATGCAGGGCTTCTCGACCAGCAATTTCTCCTCCTCTCGATTCGAAAGCTTGCTGTAAAAAGGCTGGATCAAGCAGAGCGGCTGCTGGGTGTGGGATCGCTGTAGGCAGTTGGCGGTCGCGTTCCGTTTCGCGTTCTGTTGCATCGTGTATTTGTTGCAGGATTTGCTCATTTGGTCCATAAGTATGACCTCGTCCACCCAAACCGAAACGAAATGCGCTCTGGCCTCCACTGTTGCTAGGACTTCGTTTTATAGTTCGATTTGTTGGACGAGCAGTAGTAATACCGAGTTTTTTAACCTTATCATAAAGAGTGCGAGATGGTACTCCGTACTTACGTGACGCCTGCAAGGCACTCATTCCGTTTCTAACACATTCAATCGCAGATAATATGTCACTTCTCGTGTACTGTTTATAACGTTTCCATTCTGGCTTCTGTTGTTGTTGGGGAACATAAGAAGCTAAATGCGATTCACTTCCGTAATTCGGTGGCAAATCTAAACAATCGTCTTCAAACGACTTATCAGTATAAGGTGAATGTGGCTCCTGATATTTCGTCATTTTCTACAAGTTAATTTGAGCTTAATTAAAAGGATAACGTTCACTTAACTTCAATTTACCTTCTCCATATTATACTCTGCACCATTGCAGTTTTCCGGTGCCGGTTTTTCAGATCTTTCCTGTTTGATAGATTGACATACAAGGGGCATGGGTTGCGATGAGTCTGGAACGTGGGATTGTGCCAACACATTCCTTAATATCGGGGTGTCGCGAGTCATTAACATGTTTGACATAGACGACATTTTTTTCCTCTTCAGCGGGTTCATATCCGAGCCGGCTTCATAAACAGAATTCAACATAGCTGCAGCAGCTGCACTCGGAACTGTAGATGATAGATGTGGAGGAATCGGCCACGGACTAGTAAGCTGCCTCTCAGAAGTTGATGGACCAGGACTCTTTGCATATATGTTGCAATAGGGAGGTTTGTAAACATAAGGTGGAGATGAAGCACAACTTTGAGCTGATATAACGTTAGTCGTTGTCGTGCTTATAGCAGCAGATGATTGCACCGACGGTAATGTAGATTCTGTCAGGTCCTCTATCGGAGTTGCTGACTCGTGTTGTGTTAGGGGGCTAGTTTCTTCAATTTTGTTGAATTTCTCCTTCAAATCTGCCATATCAAACAGTCCTTTAACTTCGAGCTGCTCTGCTATTTTCATTATTTTCGGAATTTGACTTTGAGTAACGTTTACTTCGCCTGTGTACATATATTCCAACAATGCACGCATTTCGAATGCTTGCACCCCTGGAATAAGTATACTGCAGTGGTCCATCGGAACATCCTGAAGTATACTCTGAAAATATGGCGAATTTGCTGCGAGCACAACGCGATGTGCTTTAAACTGTATTTGATCTTCCACCACCAAAGTGCAATCCACATAACTTTCCATTTTGATGAGTGCATCTAATATTTCTACCAAATTCGCCTTGTGATTGTTCCATCGTAAGCAATACGTTTGCGCATCGCTACTTCCCATTTTGTCGTTAAAATTCATATATAACTTGTATGTTGACCAGATATGAGTGCAATGCTTAACGCCCTATAATTAGTAAAAATAAAAGTTATTGGAGTCAATTTAAAAATATTGCATGAAAGGTATTTCTTACGACTGTAATAGTCTTTTTATCTAGAATTCAACGAGCACATTGAACTACTGCGAAATAATTTCCTCAATTGCGTTTGTCGAGCTGCATATTTTATCAAAAACTACTTACTTCCAACGAAAAAGCTAAAGCATAAATGTTTTTGAAGTTATCATTTTGAAGCAAATTAACAATTCAACATCGATTAAATATTGCAAACTATACGTAAATGCTATTTAACATTTCATTCGCCCTACATGTTATAAGATTCTTGAAAACTCTTGCACCCTTCGCAAGTAGCAAATAAATTAACGAACATGTTCAAAATTGTATATCAAGGTACCATCACAACATCTAGGGTAGCTTGTTCGATTTTACACTTCTACAAAGGTTGTATTAGGAACCATGGGTTGAAAATTTTTAAGAGGTGGGGTTCTGGAATACGCATTAAAGGGCGTATATGTAATACTGCATCTCAAACCAATAATGCACATACACCAGCGTTGTTTCTGTTGCGCGATTTTCTAATTCGCTTATCCTAAAAAAACGTAACGACTCAAGGCAAAGGATAAAATACATGTGCGATGCGCCATTTTGAACTCGTATTATAATTTCACTGAACACTAAAATGGTGGTTACAAATGCAAACCACTATTACGTTCGTACCGAAAGCATAGATTACAATTAGATAACAGATAACGAGACCATAATTACAATTAATGATTTGTATGCTTTCTACTATCTGCCCAGATTGGTGATTGGCTTTTCATTTTTGAAACCCTTTGATTTTGTCTTCTTGATTCAAGCCCCTTTTCCGATAAGATGTGCCAATTGTTTTTTTTTGCAAAACAATTCGTAAGTTTTATCACATTTTAGTCCATTGGTTGCAGAATGGCAGTGCAGTTAGTTTGCTGGAAAGCACATGACAACAATCATTCCATCATTGCTCTGAATTTCACCGTCCTTGGGGCGACATGGATGGTTGTCCAAAACCAGCAATGCTTTCTTAGGAACACTTCGAGATCCCAGATATTGTTGAACCTGTTAGAAGTGAATCAATTTTTACCAAAGCCAGAGCGTTTTATGTTTTAATGTTTTACCTCGGAAACAAAAGTTGTGTGGAACCGTTTTTCGAAAAACGCGAAAGTCATCCATGCATTTTTGTGTGCTTTATACGTGACTGTTTTGTAATTAAATTTGTAAATACTTTCGGATTAGTGGATTTCCCGATGACAAACAGGTTTATTTTGTGCAAACCAGAAGCATTTGTGCATGCTAAGAAGGTTATCCTTTCTTGGCTTACCTTTCGGCCAGGAGCGGATGTTCCTTAAAGCTCACAAGAGTATGATCTGGCATAAGTGTATAGAATAAACCCGACTCATCGGCATTATAAATCTATTTAGCTGATAAACCAAGTACTTGAATCTTGGTTTTGAATTTTGCCAGAAATGGCTCAATGAACTTAGGTTTGTTTGATAATTTCTCCCCACAAATTTTAAGTAGGCGAACTCCATTTCGCTTCTTGAAACCTTTTTGTTTCAGAAATGCATTTTACAATTAATTAATGGTATGTTAAAAATGAAACACATATTATACCAGCACCTGTCCGATTCATAAATGTAACTTTTCATGTTTTATTCGCAAAATCATATGCAGTAAATGTGTTTCAGTAGGTTGTAGTGAAGTAGGACCAAGAATTGATTAAATACAAACATCCCCGTACATAATTGTAGAAAATAGTAGTAAATATTTTTTATTGAATTTGAGAATGATTTTTTAATCATCACACATAAACACAACTAAACAAGCATATCTCCAGCAACCTCTACGCACTCCAAAATACGTTTCGACATCCAATACAACCCTTTTTTTATTTATTCCATGAAAAGACCAAGACGTCTTCATGAGTCCGTTGAATGTACCATGAACCCCACATTCTTCCATCTATAATCCATCAATTTACATATTCTACATTTTACAGGACAATCACTTTAGAAATTTATGTTACATCATTCGTAGAACCAATCACCAAATGTTTTCTCACGGTTTTTGATTTATGCAGGTACCGTAGTTCGCTTTTGAACTCCACTGCTACAGTTTAGCTACAGCTAAATCATCTTTAAATCAAATTTTTCTCCTTGAAAAGGGTTGTACGTAGGGCGAGTTCCTGCAGCCTTGGCAATTATATTTTCCGGCAAGAAATTTAAATTTTATCTACGAAAAATTGCATACACGTATATGCAAATTGGAGTGTCATCTTCAATTGCTTCATGTGAAAAAAAATATGCTAATGAATTGCGTTGTATCCGATCGAAAGGATACGAGGAAGTGATTGAAATAAAATTTAAATAGTTGGGACATAAATTCGAAGGATACAACTTTCTCAGACAGTTATTTTCTCCAGATTGTGACTGGATTGATTTTCATGCAGTACTTTTTACAATGAAGGTTACACTTGATATTGTATAGAATTAGCTAGTCTGTTCTTAAAAACAATCAGCTTAAGCAAGACTAAAATTTAGGAGGCATACTACGAGCGATAACGATGAATATGATGGTTAATAATTAATTGCATCACAAGCCATGAAAGCTTGTTCTCTGCGGTACGAATAATTTACTTATCTACCATTCACTTCCACCTCGAATATATAAGAATATCAGTAATAATAAGTAATAGCTTTGTGAGAGCAGGTTGTATAATTTGATGCATAATAATTATAATTTCTATGTATTATCCAAACAAAATTGAAATATTTCTCTGCCAAATATTTTTGAGAATGAATAACATATCCGCTTTTTATTTTAATTATTCACTTTTCCACCCTCGCCAGATAATATGCAGGTTTCCTTTTCACCATTTCCAATATGTTACAAAATGATCACATGTTACGAAATCAAAAATTCAAAACCATAATTAGACACCGTAAGTAATTTGTTTCATTAATTTAACTTTTTCCCCAGTTTTCGTATAATTTATATTTGCCCTACGTTCTAATCGGAAACTTCTTAAGCCTATATTTTGTTAAATCCTACTATTCGTTCTATTTGAACAATTTTTTTATGTTGGTATAAATAATTGCACTGTTGCACCACACAAAGCTATACCTTAACACGTTTCTACGAAATTGAAACAACAGAAACGTGTAATGTATTTATACTTAGGTCAAATTTTCACCTAAACATAAACAGCGTCCGCTATGAACTCGCTGCTACGCGGAATACTAGGGATGAAATGCAGTCTACCACACTTATGATAAACTCCCATTTCCACTCCAAACGTCCAATATTCGTTCATCTGAAGGCGTCGAACTTTCGCGTAGATTAGGGGTTGTGGCTACATTGTCATAGCTAACTTGCTGTTTAACTATTTAGGCAAAAATTCATTTCATCTACGGAAAGTAAAAGAAATATTTTCACTTCAATTTATGCCAGTACTAGTTGTGCAATTCATGTCTTCATAATTGGCATTTTGAAAAAATTTAAAAAAGGTAATTCGTATTGATATTAGAAGTTTGCGTATAATTACGATGCGTACAGTTCAAACTAAATGTATAATCACAATGCAAATTAATTTGCAATTAAATACTTCTTTTAGAATTCGTGAAATATCGGATTTTCTAAGAAAATTGTTTTGCAATAAGACTTAATTAACATAATGATCACATTTAGTTGTTTCTGCCTACTCCCATGTACTCATATCCCAACAATCCTAGTGCAATGTAAACGTATCCCATATCCTCCAAGAGTCTCCTTATCTTAGAGCTGTCTGGGTGCACTGCTTGCAATAAACTTGACATCGCACATGTGCACAACAGACGACAGGATCGAGGGATGTCTGCTATGGCTTACCTAGTCCCAAATGAAAAATGATCGTTTCGATATGATCGCAAATGCAGATAGGAACAGTACAAATACCAAAGGCGGACGCAAAAAATATCCTAAAATTTTTTTCCCTCACTTTTATCTTTTGTTGAAGACAGCAAACAACCCAGAATCAGGACCTTATTCGGCTCGAACAAATTCGTATGATGGAGCATATAAAATCCACAACAAAACCCAATTTTTGCTTTATCTGATTTACACAATTCAGACTTACAATAACGACAGGTTGAGGTGACGTCATTAAGTTGGTCGGCAGTAGAAGAAATTTCGGATAGAGGAAAAAATAATAATTGTTTGTGCAATTTTTTTTCGGCAGGAGAAACGTGAGAAACTAACATATATTGGACGATAACATAGATAGCAGGTGGAAATTATGTTAAAATTAACGAAACAGTCTTCTGTTCATCTTAACACATTAAGGACCGCTCGCGAGTTCTCTCGTGTTTCGCGTCCGTCTGTTACGGATGGATCAGGCTGGCGGTCCCAGGCGTATGCCTTACAGATTTCTTTGCGATCCTTAATGTGTTTATTCACATTTCATCGATTATTCTACAAGCTACTTGCATCAAATTTCGCAACAAAATATCGTTCTTAACAAATAATAGATAATATTTAAGAAAACAGCTCGTATTTTAATAGTTATATTTTGACATACAAACCACGAAGAAATTACATCATGCGTTTTTTGCTAGTCTTTCTGTCCTCCCATAAACAATAAGATTAATAAAAGATACTTGCATTAGTCGTAGGAGATTTGATTACGAATTAGATAGCACAAAGCAGCAAGAACACTACCGGGCGGCTTCTGGCAGAAGGAAAGAATCTAAGGCAAAAGTGGATTTATAAATTTATTACGATTTCACTCAATCGTTTTGAGCGTGTTATTCTGTTAAACGAAACAGTGAAACAAATGCGAATAAAAATAATATTCTACTTATTTTGGTTGGATTCAACAAGACCGGGTGTTTATACATTTGTTCTAGGTTTTTTTGCTGTGTTTTGCTTACGCTATGGTAAAATTTACAAAGCTTCCAGCCTAATGAAATGAAATGTAGATGCACAGGGTGGTAGCACAACATCAATGAAATTAAGCAAATTTTCGAACGGATTTTCATCGGATATCCTCCTTAATAAAAATATGTAGAGTTATTCCCGCCACCATCCTAGTGCAAACGCGTGCAATAGAATACACGCTTGACAACATATTTCTTCAATGTTGTTTTCGTCGTTGCTTTTTTCTAGGTTGCATTATACAAGTTTGTGTCTGCCAATGTCTAACCACCGTTCCGGAATCACACTTCCCCTAATAAAACCACACGCAATTGTAGCCCTCACCGACCTGTTTTTATTTGGTATGGAAATCCAAATACTTCAGGCGAACAGGACAAATTTAGCAAATTACAAAAGCACGTATGTTCGTTCTACTTACCGGAAATACCACATTCTGCGATTAGAAAAGCGTTCAGTCTGTCCGTTGCAAAAGTTTCCCACTGGATTCAACACTGTCAGATACTTGCGGAGTTATTCACGAAACTCAAAAGAAAAATAACCTATCCTGCGACAATAACAAAATATTCCACTGAATGCACTGTCGGTGACAAACAGCGCCAACTTTGAGCTTTGCTTAAATTTGAGTGGCCGCCGAGCGGAGCTACGCTACGAATGCTTCCATAATCTTCGGATATGCAAGGGGTCCTGATATTTGCGTTAGATAGCCAACCGAAACTGCTCCATGCGAAGGGAAGGAGAGTCGCTTCCGAGCTTTTCACAGGTAATAACAACACTTTGTCGAAACGCGGAAAGTGCCAAAGCACGCACTCACCGCGGAAACTAAATGCGATTACGAATGCCAAAGCTGCTGTGATTAAGGCGCGTACTATACGCAGTAATAAACAAACAGACCTACGAGCTTTTAGGCGACTTTTGCTCCATTTGCGCAACAATATTACCGAACCAGCGCGCCGGGCAACAATAGGTTCTTGCTAGCTAGCCTGAGCAAAGCGCCTTAGCTATATCGTCATTCCACCGATTCGGTATTTGGATGTGAGTCATTGGACTTCCAAATAGCGTCGATAATGCTTTCTAGGCACTCTGCCAAAACAACTTTCGCAACATATTTATGCGGCGCGTACTTGAAGTTGGCAGAGACAAGCATAGATTAAGCGCCAAGCATAGATTGCCGCATAAAATTTACTAAATCGCCATCTCCATTGGCACCAAAATCGAAAGTTCCTCCGAGACAAAGTTGTGCTCGCATTGCTCAAAGGTTTTTAGGAGATAAATCGTTAACCGCTCGTTTCGTCCAAAGATCGAGATCTCTCAGCATCTGCTTTCGCTTATTTGGCTTTTGCAAAATAGATAAACACTTTTACGATTCAGTGTAACAAAGCTTTGGCGTTAAACAATCATTATTTCTTCGTTGTAGAATATGTGTTGTTTGTGATCAATATCAATCAGCTTATGAAGGACAAAGGGCACCTCGAGTGTGGCTTGTCGTTGTAATTTCCTATGCGAGTTCTGCTAAAAGGGCGGAGGAACGAGAACCACACATTTCGACTGCAAATCACACACTGCACTTGCGCGAGCCATGTTGAAAGTGGGTTAGGCAGCCGCATTCACATTCTTTTCAAATATGACGCACGTTAACACAATCGCAATCATGGGTATCGAACCCAAACAACTTTGTGATTGGGGGATTGGGTCAGAGTCCAGGTATCCGTAAACAACTCCAGAACAACGCACTCCACTTGCAACATTCGCGTCTTCTCTTTCTCCTCTATACGAGGCTGGGGCCGTGTTTTTGGCAAAACCATTCTTCCGAAATTGGCGCGCTCGTACTTCGCTAGAAGTTGTTGTTTACCAAGAATTTTTGCGTAGATATGACGCATCGGAACGCGAATTTTAGTCGTAAACAACAAGTTTTTGTGCGATTATGTTGTCTAATTCGCACTAAGAGGAAATTGCAAAGTATTTTTTCGCGCAAGCTCCTGCTAGTAGTTGGGGCTCGGACATGAGTCGGCCAGTCGCTGTTTTACCAAACAGGTTTACATTTAATCAAACGTAGGCCACACGATGAAAGTTTCTTTCATCTCAACGATGAATAAATTCGTTCCTGAATTTCTATGGAGATTATTTCGTTAGTTTCCTCCACCATACGAGAACTCAGCTACAAGTACAAAGTGGATGATTAGCGAGTCGATCAATTGTAAATTATTTGGCGATGCCGAAAACAGGAGAATAAAGAATCAAAACATTCCGGTATGCGGTGACGCGATGTTTTTTCTAGAACTCTGCCCTTGAATCGTTTACGATAGTTATTGATATGCGTTGTACTGTGCTCACAACATCTTATTCTAGCATATGCAATCTCCTTTTTCTACCGCGATGCATCTAGGAAAATTTTATAAGCTATTTGAATTTTGGACTGATACAAAAGGTCATCCGTGAAAATTATCTTAAACAGACAATTTTTTCATTGAAAAATCGCAAGATAATGGATTCCTAGAATTAAATGTTTTGGGTGATTCATTTTGACTAAGTTCGACCGCACAGTTTTATAGCAAATCAAAATATTTACATAAAGTTAGAGCACGAAAATCAGTTTTTATTCATTGGCAAATTTGACGAAAAATTTGTATTCATCAATTACTGAAATCGATTAAGAATTCGTCCGAGTGCGCCATTTTTCGCCACTGTATTTTTCTATACTACATTTAACACTACATCAATTAAACAACATCAATACACTACATCAATTTTTCTACACTACACTACATTCGCTTATGGCTACATTATGGCTACTATTCGCCATTCGCTACATTCGCTTAAAAACGCTTATGGCGTTTTTAGTGACGATAATGGTATGTTCCGATTGTATATGCAAATGTGATCATGGCTTGTCTCTAACAGGCAGCACTGTAGATGTACACAGATCACAACGTATGCCTCTGATTTGGCATGGCTGGAACGTATTCATGAATCCCTTAAATATCAGAGTTACATTCTTTCTGTGACTTAAATTTCCAGAATCAGATTTTTTTCGGATTTACAGAACTTAAGGTAAACGTAAAGTGTGATCAGCAATTTGCAATTAAATTTTAAAGGAAATGTTAGCATTCACAGCTTCGTTTTACCATTACACCAATTTTTACATATAATCTTTGACCACAAATACATGAAGCCATTCCCTATAGTATTAATATTATTCACTCATGAAATTAATACCATTACGAGAGGCAATGTAAAATTAGATCAAATAATGTTTCGAGGGTACTAAATACTTCTTTAAATTTTCTATTTATATTAATTAACAGGTGTCTGAAGTTTGCATCGTTGCAAATGCAACGCTGTCAAATTTTTCCACTATTTCTTTTGAGTAGATGGTCAAACTGGAATAGAAACCTATAGGGGTGCAAGATATTCAAAAATACCAATAAAAGTGACCAACATTTCACGTCAAATTATCCAAAAAACAGTCAAAACGTGAAAAAATTGGAGGCCATTGCATTTCCAAGATCCAAACTTCAGACTCCTTAATTAACGGAAATGCTGGCTCCAATGCATAACTCAATCAATACACACTTACTACGTATCCACAGAAAATTCCTAGCTCTTGATTTTATTTTGTTGCAAATATTCAAATCATATCGTTGAATTAAATCGAGTTGTGGATCACATATTGCAATCAAATAAACAATGTTTTCTTCATTCTTCAAAGTACAGTATCATTAGAAGAAAAATAAAAACGCCTGCTAAAACAGATTTCACAAAGGGTGAGTAATTATAGTGGAGAAACTTACTTTAGGGCTTTGTCAAGTTATCTGACTAGTGTCAACAACTTTGTTTCTACAAAACACTACGCGTAAATGATGGGTTCGATAGACATCATATTTCCGTGCAATTATTATTTCTGAAGAATAAATAACAGGTATAAAAGAATCAGGGCAGATAAACGTGTATAGACTCTATACACTCTATAATTCAAAACTACTTTCAAAATTCGCCGTTGACCTGACGGCCTTTTCCCCATTTTAAGGAATCTAGACTCGTATCAGAAAGGGTTTAAGGCTGATTGCCTCATTATAAAACACATATTATCTTCTCGAAGACAATTGGCGCCACTATTAAATACTTCGAATACTTACAAATGGATACGACCTTTAGTGGGTGTTTAGTGGCATTGAACAATATCTTACTATTTATATCTCGTATTATGCAATTTTAATATCATGTTAAATAAAAAAGGTAAGATAATACAAATTGTGCTGAATACAAAAAGAACTAAGCAACACCGAAACTCACCTCCAATCAATCCAATATCAGCATATTTTTTGTACACATTTTATGAACACTATGATTTTATATTTTATATTTTTTTTATGTTTTTTTTTTCAGAAGTTATTTCCACTTATTCACTTGATAATGTTAATTTGAAAGGTGAAATTTTGAATTTTGAAAGCACACACACAGCATGACCGAAATGAAAATATCCAAAGAAACCAAAACTATCAATAGTAGCAATGCTACATGCAGTTTTAAAAGCTGTGCGGTGCGATTTAATTTTTAACGCCTAATTCCCAGAAAAATCCTTCCGTTAGAGTTCGAACACTTTTTTTAAGATTAGTTAAGCGTCAGGTATTACAATATATCTCTATTCTTCATTTTATATGATTCGCACTTACTTGGTGTAGTTTTTCAGATTTATAAATAGTCACATAATCAACACTTGTTACACTTCCTAATCAGCGTACACACCGCAAAAATTTCGATCATATTACCTGAGGGTAGCCCGCAGCAACTCCATCTTCTGCATTTTCACGGGTCAGTTCAGTTCAATACAAAACAAGAACAGGATTTCACGAATTTCGCCGACAGTATTCACGTTTTTATTTATTTTGTTTCTTTTATCACTAGAAAACAAGATGCAGATGAGATCAAAATCAACAAATGTAGCTGATTGCAAAGATGCCACTCGCCGCGTATTAACAGCAACTTCTAACGGATTCTCGATTACTTTTGAACTGCTAGCCACCGAATGTCAGTCAATCAGAAAGCTCCTCTTTGGGGTATTCACTCCGCCACACTTTTCGCTAGTGACGCGTCCTCGCTCAACAATATTTCATTGTGAACTGTTCAGCCTCATGAATGGTCGAAAAATTATCAAAGAATTCACTTCCCCTTCGTAAACACAATAATATGAAAATACACACGAAATCAGGAGAAATCGGAACTCACACTCTTCCTCGTCGCCACCCTCTCATAAAATGAATGCATTTATCGCATTTATTCGCTTAGCTAAGTGACTCTGATGCAATGAATATTAGGTTGGAGCTATAGTCACAATGCGGACGCACGGGTGAGACGCGCGCACCACTCACATTTCAGCCAATATGCAGGCTTCAGCGCAAAACCAAACGCATTCGCTGCAGCCCCGCCGCTCATTCTAAGCAGAACATTTTTGACCATATGCAATGCAAGTTCTCTATACAAATTCATAAACAACACACAAGTCCCCACCCAAAATTAGGCAAACGACAGCCCCCTATTCAAGGGTCTACTGCACTTCCCCTACTGGCAGCATTCCCAAAACACCACGATGCAGGAAATTGCACAGCACACTAAGCTAAGTCGACAGGTTCCACACGCACTCACACGCACATATCAGTAAGTCTCATTTGATTAACATTCGCTTGTTGCGGCGAAATTCATCTGCAAGTACCATGTGCAAAGGGCCTCTAAGGGAAACGACTACAGTGAATGCAATCAATAATGCTACAAATGTGTTCTATTCCATTAACATTGTCACCGGAGTCTTCTATTTTATGAGGCTTTGCAACATTTCAGACCTTCAAATGCATTTTACTGAATTGAAATACTGAAATTTTCCTGAGCATGAACATGACATCGAAGATATCAATAATTGCTAACTTCCAGCACCTGCTCAACCCTCAACAACACCTACTGTACCATCTCATAATAATCAGCACATCAAACTCACACACACCGCCCAGAGAATGTAATCAATTCAAACGGGTTAACGAGGGGGAAGTGTAGGGCGAATTCAAGCACGCATTAACGCAATTCAGTGCAATCCTACCCTATCAACCTCGGCCAAATACGCATCTCAACGAATCATGTTCTGCACTTCTTTCACTTCTTTCTATCAAAACAATCAAACGCTATCTCTTTCTCTCAACTTTCATATCAAGCCAAACAATTGGGCGAAGGGCACAAATTCCAGTACGAGCAAAAAGAACGCAATCGAATCGTCAACTCATTGGCGCGACGGGGAAAATGCACTTGCATTGACTGTGGAGTGGGGACCGTTATGGCATGGCATTGTAAAAACAATTTCGTTTATTACATAATAAGACAGCCTGCTTTTTGGTGATAGTCGGCGGCGATGATATGTTTGTTTTCAATTTTTTTATAAATTCTTTGTTCTGACTCTCCTCCCGCCCCGCCTGACCGTTCTGAATGGCGCATTTTCTAAGGGCCGAAAGGATCTGCTGGTGTTTTCACGAAGCAATTCAATTGCAATAGCTGGTGGAAGGTACAAAGTTCATTTTAGAATCTAAACAGGGTTGTATGTTTCATAAAATTCAATAAATGACATCCTCTTTTCGACTTCAATGTGCTTAAATATTAAGAAATATCGTTTGGGCATATCTAATCTATTTTATTATCTCATCACTATATTCCAAATACTTCGAGTTCACAGCACAATCTCAGGCTATACACTGAATTAAAGTTTTTGAAATCTGATAATACGAACCCTTTAGAAAGCAAGGTAAAAGTAAATCGGAGTTGTACATTTTATATAAATTTTATTTATTCATATAACGCAGCTGCGGAATTACTGTGAATCAGCAGCAACCCATAATGACATTGAAAAAGAGTGTGTAACCCAAATAAGCGAACAACTTCAACACACAAGAATAGGGGTTTTTTATACCCCATAGTGTTGTACATGCTTCATAAACTTGCAAATCAGGATTGCGCTAATGCCCCAGCATCAAAGACATGGGATGCAACTGAATTAGAACTTGCAGTTGGTGATGCAGATATGAAAATTATATGCAAAAATAAATTCTTGCTTTGAATTGGCTCCCCACAAAAATGTTAAAGATTGAATGAAGACTCATTTTAAAAATTATTCCTGCTATTCGAATCATTCCACTTGGTCATTTTATGGATTATAATAAAGTAGAATCAGTATGTTCTCGATTGCTCGGAACGCTGAATACGAAGAGGATATCGAAACGATAAACAAAAGAATTCGAGCGCTGAACCAATACAACTGTGGAAACTTCGCATTTAATATATATAAGAACCTGATTTCTTAGTTTCTTACTCATTGGCAACAACACCAATTTTCAAAAACTAGACATTGACTTCCCTCAAATATGCACAGAGGCAACCAGTAGAGCCTGGAAATATATGCAAAACCAAATAACACGTAAGATCATATGTATTCTTTCGATTGATGAAAGCTGTACATATGTACAAATTGAAAATCACATCGTTTTCTAGGGTACGATGTTAGTTAAGGATGCAAAAAAGACCCATTTGTTAAAACTTCTTGTTGAAAGGTAATCTTTACTGATTAGATGCTTATTTCGTATTTTCATTTACTGTACTTTGTCAACAATGTTGATTAGTTGGTGAAAATTGTCTAACCGAAGTGCCTCCACATCTCCATTAATGTTTCCTTATCTTTTATTATATAATCATAAAACCCAATAGCGCATTTATGTCACCAAATAAATTAATCAATATCCAATAACAAAATAAACAATTCGGTTAACTGGCCTCTGCAGATATCAGGTCTTTTTTAAGTTTCAATGACCCCATGGAGCAATGCTTAATAGTTCCTTCAACCAAAAACTTAAATATGGAATTGATATGAAACTTTTTGGCATAATAAAACATAAACTTATGCTTATGGGTTCCTATGCAGCCGTTGTATCGAAGAAAGGCTATTGATTGCGATAGAAAAATAAATACCATTGAATTGGTTATCGCAACGCGAACGGCAAAAGCAAAGTGCATTCACCTAAAAGCGGGAAATTGCTGAACAAATTTGAGACTGTCTTATCAAATTTTTAGAACATTCTTACTATACATGCATTCCCCGCCTTCTATAACACATCGCCGTATCTCAAGAACACGTCGGAGTGTGCAGTTGCACAGCATTATACTCGAATCGTATACGCATTCAGAAGTATATGTTACTGCACACAAAAAATTAAACGGACCATACGTTTATCTCAAAAAAAAATTTTAGAGCACATTTCATTTGAACGTCATGTCAAAAAGAAAATATTTGCCTTTCAAATACTCCCCTCTAAATTCACATATTTTCAGTGCTGTAAATACGCCATCTTGCTTCTTCGCAGTCGCCACATTTAAAGTGCAGACAAGATTTCACTTTGCATAGAAAACCTGTAGCTGAAATGAATTCTCTAGTCATGCAATGCACTTATCTATAGATTACTACTCAGGGTTAAGGCATAGGCTATCATACTATATTCTTATCGTCAGTCGAACCTTCTATCGGCTCACTATTATCTTGTACAAGGAATCTTGTATGGATATTAAATAAGCGCATGCTTATTTAATATCCATGGAGCAGTGTTTTGCGAAATACTAAAATCTTCTGCTAAAGTACATTTTACGGAAATCGTCTAAATTATTATAGCTCTAGTCACCGATTCCATTTAGAATATTTTACAACGGGTGATCAGTAAATATGTACGGAGTTCCTAATAATTTCTGTTTTACATTTTTTTTAAAAATTTCGTGGAAAACAAAAATAAATATATTTATGGAAGCAACGTGTGAATTGGACCCTAAGGTTTTTCTGCAAACTCTTCATTTCGTCGAAGATTTTGTGGCAATCAACCCTTTAAGTACTTCACATATCGCACATAAAAGGTCATGCCGATATTTGCACCACAAAACTACCTACCCATCCTGCGGCGACAACGTTTCCGAAATCTGTTCATCGGCCAATTCATTGTACCCTTTTCGACATCAAAGGGTTGGTAAGTGGCCATAAAACATTTACAAAACGTTGGGATACTAAAAGGAAATTGCATAACTCTTTGAAAATTTGCCTGGCAAATTGTAAGAAGAGTCCTTAGCACTTTCCCTCCTTTAATTATTGGCAATAAAGTAAAATAAGTCATTTTATGAGTGGGTTTCGCGATCATCGTTGAAACCTTTCCGTATATACTGGCAATTCCCTGAAATAGAAGTTTGCCGTTAATAAACTGATGCTGAGTTTTATGTTCAAAGAGGCGATTGTTGAAATGATCGAGCATCACCTCTAAATGGCCGTTCAAAAGGTTTAAGATTGATTAAAAATTACATTCCGGTTGCGCAAATGCTTAATTCCGTAATATATCGTAATATATTATTTGCCCTTGTAAAAAACCAAAACAGCATTCAAAGGCTGTCGTCCATATCTTGTGATTTGCTCCTATGCCTTTCAATTCAATGTCATAATAGCCCATTTTATTCGTTACACATAATGTGTTTCATGTCAATTATCTACAAACCATGTGATTAGCCATCCCACCAGCGTTTTTCATTCTTGACACCTCATTCAATGCAACAATATATAATTGCCGGAGATCCTCGTGACGAACACCACTTTCCATTGTAAATATCTTTGACGAATTTATGACTGAAAAGTTCAGTGACTTCTAAGTCTCAGGTCAACAACATTCTGACCTGTTGCCAACATGGATTATCCTGCTTTAACAACAGGATAGCTTCATACGGTTAAAGATGCATTACCATTTTCTTTTATTTCGCTCATGCGTCGAAGTTCGTAGGGTCCTTTGAATTTTTTTGGATGAAAATTTTGCAAGTCAAAAGAATTTATTGCATGCACCTACGGTGGAAATTCATAAGGACTTTTAATATCGATCGGGAATTACTCGAGAGTAATTGTAATTGGAATACGAATTTTTAATTTCATCACCTGAAACACGTTGACAACATATTGCTGGCGTCACACTAGCGGCACCAACTATATGGGTTTACAAATACCAGTCTTTCATCATTCAGACTCCACATATTGTGGAGAAAGTTATTCACAAAAAGTTCGATTCCTTGTCCTTCGCGTTCGAGCCGAATGTCCTTCGATATACATTTGGTTATTTTTGATTTGTGTAATTTGTAAAAGATGCTTGACTTGCGATTCCACTAAATGTTATCCAACTGTCTGCCAAACATTTATGGAGTCATTGTATAAAATTTATAACAGGCGTTCGTCTTATAGCGATTCGAGCGCTCAACCAATGCAACTGTCGAAGCTTAGCATTTAATGTTAATAATTTAATTATTTAATGTATGTATATAACTCCCTGATTTCTTTTTCCCTTAGTCATCGGCAAATACTTCTCCATATTTCCGAAAACTAGAAATCGGCTTCTCAAACATGCCCAAATGCAACCAGTACAGTATGGAAATGTATGCAAAATCAAATAACACGTAAGAACATATGTATATGTTCTTTCGATTGATGAAAGCTGTACATATGTTACGCATGGGGAGTTGTGCAGAATCCTAAGGTACTTGCGACCTTTGGATCTATGAACAATAATTTTAGCTGCCAGATGCCTTGATGCATTGTACATTGTGCATTGTACTACCCGGCTAAGTCGGTTAGTGCATATGAATGAACATATTCATGTATATATATATGAGAATGTATATAGTGAAGGTGGGTTACTTTTCACTGAAATAAACTTCTTTGTTTGTGAGTTCTTCTTGGCTATAAGCCCTGAAAGCTCTTCTTTTCGAACTAGAAAGTACTCATAACACTGCTGCCACAGGGATAGTTTCTTAACGAGCAGGAACGCCCCATAACCATTACTTTCAAGTTGTGAATCTCCTTTGAATGCATAACTTTCGATCGCTTCGAATATATCTCAAATTCACGCGGATTCGAATTCCCAGCGGAAATAATTTCCCATAAATCTGCCAGCCTGAATTGCTATGCTGTTGCGGCCTTAGATAAACGTTTCTCTAGCCAGGGTCGTGTGAATGCAAGTCGAAGAATGATCTGCCTCCCCCGTACTTTCAAAAATCCACTTTTCTAGTCGAGTGTTGTTGTAATGAACACTCAGATGTAAATTTCACATATGGAAAGTGTACTGTGTGGCAGAAAATAGGAAAAACATGCAAGTGGAACAGCGGTCCGTTTGACGACTCGAAAGGGCCACAAACGCATAATAATATGCACATCGAGAAAACGCAAAGATGGCGGCTGGACGCTTGATAGCGTGGCGTGGCCGCGAAAGTGCAAGCACGCATCGTCCACATTGGGTTTGGGACCGGGGACTGTGACGCTATTTTTATAAGATCAGCAGTTTGGTGGCAGCCGAAGTTGGCAGCCATACCACAGCGTTTTGCTTGCAAAGTGCAATGACCCATAGCAGCAGCTTGCTCGTAGACTTGCACGCGTTCAGCCGAAATATGCGCGATCACCAACGCCGTTGAGGACGCGGCAGCAACAAAATCAACAGCAATATAATGTATCTATGAGCGCGTTATTTGAAAATTGAAACGAAAAGAAGCAAAAATAAAACTCGCATCGTTCACGAAAATACGCACACGTACATTGTTTTTATGCGATTGAACTGATGAGCGGAGAGCGGGGCATCAAATAGGTTGCGTGCGGAAGGTTTGCAGGGGCGCGGAAAGTTTTCTAACAATTCGTGGATTAGTGTTGCAATATGGGCTCGTTGTCTGCAAGCTTCAATTATTGCTGGTTTTTCAAATGCAACGAACCCGAGAACAAAGCGCATACGAAAAGGCCAAATTACATTTGCAAGTGATGAATGAGGACAGTTACTGGACATATTGCGCTTGTGTGTACTGCCGCTAGGCTTGGGCACAGTTCAAGGTTTTTCATACTGATAAGGTCGCTTGGATTTTGTTCAGCTGGCAAATTCAAATTGCATTTAGAACGCTCGTGAACTCACGGATTGTTTCAAACAAACAAGGTTGATATCTCTCTGATATTCGCTCGTGCCTGCAGTCTATTCCTACATATTTTGCTACATACGTTTTTCTTGGGACGAATTCCAAGATAATGCACATTTCCAACTTTGTAATTGAACTTTTCAACATGATAAAATTTCTCTGGGACTCAATTCTAAGTGATGTCGACATTGCTAAAAAGAGAATCTACAATGTTTTTTTCAATATTATTTATTGGAGTTAATGCTGTCTGAATTGACTTAAAACCTTTTTACCATAAAAACAAGCAAAACATAAAAACCCTCAAGTCCTTTCAGAATAGAGTAATCAAAATGATCTTTGGTGCAGCTTAGTATGTTAACAACACAAATGCTAAATGGACGTTAACATTGCGACTGTTAACTGTTTGGCAGATACACCCATGACATACATATATGATAAATTGGCAAGTAAATATGTAAGCCATATTTTAAATCAATCATCAATTATATTAATAAATCCGAAACCTAAACCAATAAGCCGCTGGTGGCCAATATTGGGTGTTCGATATTCAGCTAGGGTTGGAATTGAGATGTTCAATTGCAATCATTATCAAAATAAGAAATATACACCTAAAATATTCACAATATTGATATATACATGATCACATGTTACATGAGTTCTATCATCATTACCCCCTTTAAGAACCATCCCACATCGTTTTGTTGAGATTGTTTGCAGGATTTTACAAACAAAGTCCTACCAAATTGTTTTTATAAAATTAGTTATTCTTATTATGAAGTTAAAAGATTACAGCCAGCTTATTACGCTCTACATTAGCACGTTGTACAGCATGACTAACAAATATTACGTTAAAAAAGTAATTGGCACTTCGCGAGTGACCTTGGCATTGAAAAAGCAGGAATACATGAAAATCGTCTAAGACCCAAGAGTCCGGAGACAGTCGTCTCAACGGACGAATCCGGTTTGCAAGTTTCGGCTGAGACGGGTAAAGAATGTGGCTTGCCACTAACTACTTGAACGTCTATGCTAGCTTTGCAAAACATCAAAACAACCTCACTCTGACGTCGCGCCTGCCTATTGGTAATTATGATTCGCAATCGCGAAACCTGCCGCCTATGCCTGCCTGCCCGATCTTACCGGCCAGCTTTCATTGTGTTGCCATATAAATAATCACTGACCTGCGCAATCGTCGCTCAACGCCACAAAATCACGTTACAATTTAGTGAAATTCGCGTACACACAACCGGCACGTAACGATGACGAAAATGTTTGGTGGAATCAGAATTGCATTGCCATGTACATGACATTCGCATTTTTTCGCGTCACTTCGAGTTCCTCAGTTCCCAGAACGATACACATCGACCAAAGGGTGAAATGAGTCGAAGAGAGACAGAAAGAATGCTCGCAGAGGTGTTCCCTAATTACACTTGCGAATTTCTGCGAACATCTACGAAAGCAAGCAACCGGCACATCGTGATTACCATGAATGTTTTGATTCGCTCACGAAGCTGAAATTATAGCCAATAAGCACATTGCAAATTGAAGACACCGTTTGATGGATGCTTGTTACGACTTCGCTTTTTAAGGGGCAATGCGAAAATTCATTGCGTTTTTTGCAGAAAAGCTTATTTGAACTTGGCACTTTCCCCTTTGTGGTTTGCAACCGTAAATGATTGAGTAATTGTTAAGTTTCAACAGTTGGGATTTGGTTGTCCGCAAGCTAGAAATTTCCGTTTGTGTCTCTCCGTCTACTTCTCCGCTGTCCTATGATTAATCAAAAAGGAACAAATTGAGAATTTGCGGCGCAAGAACTGATATCAGGTTAGACACAAAAGCTGCTCAACGTTTCAATATAGCAAGTTTCGATAGATTCAAATGAATTGATTCAAAAATAAAACCATGCTCACAGATAAGCAATTATTCCTATAAAGTTTTTAATCCGATCCCGCTATGCATAAGCAATGAAAAAGAATTTTTGGCAGAAAATATTAATTATGATTGTTCTTGCAATTATAAGGTAAATTTTGCTATAATCAAATGCAATTATATGAAAACCGTTGTCTGTTCTCGCCTTCTGGCTTCGTCCGAATTTAATTTTTTATTCCAGAGATCAAAATGAAGATGATTTAACAATGATTGATGGAAACAATTAACGAGCTTGTTGTAATTATGCAAAGGGACGAAGTATACATATTGTAAAGATTATGCATACAGTTGATCGATATATTCAACTTTTTGTCAACATATACAAATAAAAGGATTTGTTTTGTCCTCTGTTTGTCAAACAATTGGAAATTTCGATTTGATATTTACAATTATTTTAAGATTACTCAACTCAATTATTTCAATTGTCGCGAACAGTCAAGTCATGGGTTTTAGCGGAAGTTTGTACTCTAATTTGACTAATTGTAGAGCATAAAATGTTCAAAACGTTCCTCGGCAGGAGCACTAAATCGCTATTGGAATAATAAATTTAAAACGGGTTCTCCTATTTTTTGGACGCAAGTTAAATCATGATGGCAATATGTGTCGTTTGCTGCCGGTCCTAGGAAGTTTTTCATACATTACATATCACGTGTGGGATGTTTCAGTCAGAGAAAAAGATACGTTAACTTTGCAAAGAGCTTTCGCGAAATCGCCGCGTTTCTCCTCTTTCGTGATTGGTTGCGATCTTTTTCGCCACACTTATCCGCGAATCATTATGATCAGAAAATATATATTCAGTGAAGCAGTTCAGTATATAACCTCAAGTATTGAAATACTCCGATCAGTTGCAGTTTACTTCGGATTTACTCCGGATTAGGTCGTGTCGCCTTGCCATCTAACTGCCTCAGTTCACATTATTTGAAAGTCCTAAAAATCATAGATTAACTTCGTGCAAGAAATTCTCACTTTCCTAAATAAAAATGCGCACAGGAAAAAAAACAACAACAGAGAAATGGATACTCATCGAATAAGTCAACATTATCGGTTTAGTCGTCTGAAACCTTTTGATATACAAAGGAGACGTCAACAAAAGGACTACAATTTCTTATTGCTGCGCGAATCATGGGAAAACGTCTCGCAAGTGTATAATTCCTGTACGATGGTGCATTCTCCTGTTGAAAAGAAAAAACATCCAGTGCTATTGACTTCCAATGTTACTTCACCTTTTGGATTTATTTAGGATGCGCGTCCCACGCCTGCGATAAGTGCTTGATGTGATTTATTCGAGGTATAACCGCGCGTCTCACTGCGGCCTCGCCTGCGATAAAATATTTCGCTGTCTGGGAGGGTTTGATTCTGTGTGACTATCGACTTCCACACGCTCGTTATTTTTTATTGCTCGCTATTGTTAACATTCGAACCTGTCTTTGGGATTTTTGAAGTAACATTTTTTTTTCAGATGCCTATATATATATATATATATACAATAAATGATAATTGCAAAAGAGAGAAACAATTGCGGCGCGAACGGTGAACACGTTCGCTTGAATTGTAATTGCTGGATATACGAAAGAAAGTGTGCAAAATGAGAGGATTATGCAGGAGGTGTTTTTTTCTGCCTGCGAAATGCGTTCAGGTTAACTGCGCGCAGTGTAACTAAACCAGGCGCAGATTGGCGTTATATATGTATTTCAGACATCTCAAAACGTACATTTCTATTATGAATGAAATCGAGTGGACATAATCTTAGTAGTTATCGCATGTGTCAGCGTAAACAGGCTGCACCAATTTGACATTCTAATATTTACTAAAAGTAAATGATGGGTGTTGAGGAAATAGAAAGTCATATTGGGTTTTCATATATGCGGGAAATTCATTTTGACTGCACTTACTATTGCTCTATACGCGAAACTCATCGTCCAGATTCAACAAAAGATATTTTTCAAAACATTTACTTTATGTTTTTCTGTTTCTGTTTCTATTCCCATAGCAGGTCCACGTTTGCCTAGTTTCTTTTGCCTGGCTTAGTCGGCCAACATAAAAAAATTGAAGTGCGTACGAACCGTGTGGTGGACGTGTGTTGCGCATTTGAGACCCGGGAAACGTTGACACAAAGCTGACTTTTTCGTAATTTTCAGGTAGGACGCAGTTGGCTGTGTACCCAATAGTCCCAAAGTGATCAAACTCCAAGAGTTTTGAAATGGTTTCTTGTATCGTTTTAGGCTCGAATTGAAACAGGTATTTTCGTATTTGAATTTTTTTTTGCTCAACATAATGATGCTCCTTAGAGAAGGGATGTCTGGCTTTCAGACACATAAAAACGAACGAAAAATAGATTACCAGAAGGCAAGAAATAACATTGAATAAAAAATGCCATGATATCAAATCGTTGAGCGAAATGTAGCCGCGAAGAGTTTTTCTATGTGAAAATAGATTGAATAGATTGAATTGACTGGAAGTGAAACCTTTCACGTGTATGATAAGCGAAGATCGGTAAAAAGAAGTGGCAAAGGGAATTAATGGTCAAGATGCCGAGAACAGCTCAACGGAACGAACAAGCACATAAAACATTCTGCGTGATGCTATACAAAAAGAATATATTAGAGATGTGTCTCTAATAGACTAAGATGCAACTAGTATTAGAAGTAGTATTTGTTGCGTTCCACAAAAAGTGCGTGTTTTGTCCGTTCCTCTTCGAGTATTTTTGGTCGAAATAAATTTATGCACACAATGATATGGGAGGTCGCAGCTTGGAAGCATGTGTTCACTAAAGAAATCGGACTCTGCGCTCGTAGAGAACCTGATATTAATCTTATATGACTTCGCCGGCTACGTCGGTTAGGATCAATGATGGAAGACTATAGTTGAAAAGTACTATGTTGAAAAGACTATCGTGAAAAGTAAGGATTTATAAAAATCTTTCGACTTAATCGAGAGCTTGCAAAGCAATCAATTTGAAGACAAACCGAAACAGAAAAAATAAGACTACACATATAAATCGAATGCCTACAACAAAATCCATTCAGCATTATTCTCAAGATCTAATAATTACGCATAAATAAAGAAGCCTCTAGTTGAACTTCATCATGATGAAAACTGAAGCGAAATTATTAAAATATCGGACATAACAGTAAACATATCCTATATCTCAGTGCACTCATACCACGTCAGCAGTACCCATAGTATATATGGGCTATATATGAGGGTGGTTTCATTTTAATGATTACGCTCTAGAGGAAACCAAGAGGTTTTACTGAACAAGTATACAACATTAAGTCGTTTTTTGAAATTAATTCAATGCAATAAATGTATTCAATGTTACATTCAACATGGATATGCTGAATGTAACATTGAATATAAAATAATTAAATTTGAAAATAATTCCAATTAGATTCTCCTACAAACCGCGTAACTTTTCGGTCCATGGCCTAGAACCTTAATTCTTCATCTTCCCCATCGCTCCCTTCTTCCCCCTTTAAAAACAACTCGATGCAAACAGCGATTTGCGCTAATACAATTATATTTCAGGATATTGTGTACTGCATTTAGTTATTAGCTATTAAGCACCATAAATGTGCATATATAATTTAATATTAATGATTTATATTAAAAGAAGTATTTAGCGCCATTTTGTCCCTTACAATCTTGAGATTTTGGAAGCGCATGCATGTGGTCAAGTCATATCGAACTTAAACATCGTTGGCTATGTTCATATCAAGTTCCTATTGACCCAAGAACTTGATTTTGAGATGGCGCACCCCACATCCCCACCCGAATCTTTTTCATGATTTCCCTGTTGCACATTATTGGACTTAACTGTCGAGCGCATTTTCTGTTCTTGAAATGCAAGCCCATTTGTTACGCGAGCGACATCAAGATGCCAGTTGTTTGTTTTTATCTTCCCCCGACTCATTCCATGCTAAACTTGATTTGAATGTCGGCTGGGTTGCTGGGTTGCTGGGCCGCAAGGGTTTGCTCTGTACCGAGAGCTGCCTACACCAACACGATTCCTCGTTTTCCTGCCCTTACACTGGCCCAGCGGAACATTGGCGCATTCCGGCAAAGCAACACCGCAGCACGCAGAATGCAAAGAGACGGCATGCAAGTTCGTAGGAAATAAACATAAAAGAATTGAAGCTGTAGAAAAGTGGAATGGATATGGCTGCTGCACTCGTCGCGTAGGACGTTGCTGTGATTTCTCGATTGAATTCGGAATTGTTTTTGGGATACAGAATGGTTGAATGCACTTGACAAACTCGATGAATCGTGTTTGTTGCTTTTTATCTTTTCTTGTGTTTTTACTTCGCTTTGGAGCATGGGCTTAAACGAGTAAAGATGAAGCCCCCGTTCAGCGCCATCATGCCAGCACTGCTCTCGAACGAGTTGGCCATGTAAATTGCAATGCAGTTGCGACATAATGGCGCTGTGTGATTTTCGGAGGTGCCGAAAGAGGATTTTTCATGGCCAATAGTGCAGTACCAGTCGTAACGTTAGCGTCATGGCCATGTTGCATTATTGCAAAATTATAATAAAATAGTGATTTAGCAAGCGTTTATGTTCCATAATATGTTGCAAAAAAACCCAGCTAAGGGAAATCATGCAACGAATAGGATGCTTAAATATATATACACCGACAAATGGTTATTCTGAAATGTTGACAAAAAAACTTCTCCGTCTCGATAATTGCTTCGAAATATTTCGAAACCTGTCTGAATAAATATTAATTCGCCATTTGCCAATTTTGTCTAAACATTTTTTCATAAATTTCATTCTGATCTTATAGAAATATCTTCATTGTTTTGCAGTTCTAAATAAATGACTGATTATTTGTTTTTGATTGCATTTCATGCGGTGCAAAGTATGAGACAGTTAACGCGAGTAAGGATTGTGATTTAATCAAAGTTTCAAAGCGTAAAGTATGATCCTTTTGCTTAAGTTGTTATTTTATTCAATGATACTGAAGGTACTTGCAGTAAATTACTTTTTGGTTTTCTGTTGGGATGTTCCATCATTTCGTGGTATTTGTTTCTTGCATGCTAAGATTTGTTATGATCGATTCAGTATGCCCATTGCAATTCTCCGTTTCCTGTACTATTCACCTTTCTTTGCAACTGTCGATAAGCTGATGATGAGCAGCATTTTTGTATTTGAAAAATACATGTTTCATTACTTGTTTTCCTCTGTTTTCTTTAAATACTTCACACTGATTTCAATATTTGCGAGACACAAAGCTCACGCTTTACTTCCTGTTCTAAAGCATAAAATTTGTTGATTTAAAAGTTGTTGAATATTTCGCATTTATGTCTTGGGACAAGTTTTTCATTCAGAGTATATCGGAATATTGTTTTTAATGACATTGTTTCAATGTAATTTCTACACTCGAGTACTGGATATTAACAGAATTACTGTAAAGATTCTCCGTGAATAGCTGTTGAGTGTACGTTTCAGCACGAGTTGAAATATCTGCCAGAAGGAGGAACAGTTATCTAAATATTTTATTAAAGTAGAAAATGAAAATATCTTGAGACCACATGTTGGTTCTGAAATAAGTTTATTTGCAAATTACACAGCTTATTCATTTTTACAGCATGCGTTTCTTTTAACGTTTGCAATACGATTTTCGTAGAGAAACTTATCTTGAATGTTTTTTCAACGAGAAACAAAAACAACGTGGTGACACAGCTTTTGAATTACTACCATACAAAAGATTATGTTTTGAAATGAAATCGGTGTAGCGGCATCTTCATTGGACTGATTTCAGGAGGAAAAATTAATAAATCATTTGCAGGCCTGCCCAAAAGTATCTGCACATTACATCTTGCTAAATGACTGATTAAAGTTTTTTATAAGATATATATCACCTCATGTATACGTTCTTTTTGGAAAAGAAATGCAAAAGAAATCATGATCCCAAAAAATAAAACCTTGTTCAATGTTCAAAATAATTAATCCGATGTGAGAAATCATAAAAACTTCATTTTGCATTGCGTTCCTGCCCCTGGATTCAACTGGCCATAAATTTTCAAATCAACACTCTAGCTCAACCCGGTTAGATATCGCTATGATGACATATTTTCTTACAAGTCCCTCGGCAAAAGCAAATTACAATTTCAAATCACCCACGGAGCGAAACTTTCGAAATTTTACCTGATGGCGCAAAATGCACTGGTCACATAGGAGATTGATTTTCATCGCCACGCGAGAGGTACTTGACCGGATGATGAGAAAGCTGCAGCAGCGTTTTCTATTCTTGCACCCGAAGCTTAGATTATGAAATGTTATTAACGGTAAGAGATGCATTGGTGATGCGAAAATTATTTGAAAAAAGTCTTGATGAATCAGTGATGCTAAGCAGCTTAGCAGTAAATCGGTAGTTAAATCCCAATTAAATTTAACAAGGAGTCTGTATTGGTTTGAAGTCTAGATCGGTAAGTTAGGCATCCTAACGAATACGCATCTACTTAAGCATGATCACCGGTTGAGCCTAATAGCTGTTTTTCACTGGAAGTTAAGGAATTGAAATGCGTTGAATACAATCGTGAATGTGTCCACTTAAGTAAGGAATACATGTTATAATTGAGCATATAGCAATTGGAACTTCCACTATATATTGACAAATCTGAGTTTCAGATAGACACCTTCTTCTCATCGAATCTGATTCGTATTTTAAAATTATTGACATTTGGAATTCCACAGCAAATGCTAAATTAACACGTTAAATTGGTATTAATTGTTTTTTAAAAATCGGAATCAAAAAACTTGTATGAACGTAAACATGTTAACATAATCATAGAGCCAAAATTTCATGAGCCATCGAAGACCTTAATAGTAAAAAACCTCGCAACAAAATTTTAGTCGCCATATTAAATTCAACTATTGGCATACATCTGAAGCCAATTCAAAAACACACAGCGTCGCAAACATTTCCAGTTTGTTATGCCAAACCCCAACCAGAGATACTATGCAGATATACCTAACAAACACAAGAAAACGCATTTTCCAGTTGCAACACACTACTACGGATGCATCCAATTAGACTCGAGCAAATTTAAGTGCCCAACATGCATAGTATTTATGCTTCACAAATACCCGCATAATTTGCTATGCCCTTCGACGATCCCCGTCTCATACTCCCTACATCTTCTACGCGGTTAACCAGTGGCCCCCCATTCGCGAAGGTTCACTTTCGTTCACATATGGCTTCCATGCACGGCACGACGTACGCACCATAATTGCGTGTCAGCACGAGTACGCGGTTTCGCCGCTGAACTGAATATCAAGAAATCTTCGATGAAACCCGAAGGAAATACTAAACATACACGAATACAGTGATCGCTTTAGGGCAAACCATAGGACTAAAAAAACAAGAAATTAATGAAATGTGAATACAGACAATGCATGTAAAGCCATACGCACGGATCTTTTCTAGACCTATCTTCTCCTCCGTCTTGTAGTTGCAGTTTCAGCACAGTTCCATTTGCTTACAGACTGCAGGAAGGGCGAGAGGAAACGAAGGCCTAGTACCAGCGAATGCATAGCTGATGTGCTTAGTTTCCATTTGGTTTGACTTTTATCTGACCCTGAATTTGGTGGGTTAACGACCCACGCACTAACACAAGTAACATTGCATGCATAAAAGTGCGTACACGAGTACGAATACCATGCCCAAACACAACGTACGCATTTTGTAAACAGCGAGCAACTGGTACTAGTTGCAGGACTTGGCTACGTTTTTCAAACTTTTTTTGATCAACACCCTAGGGCTGATTTTGCATCAACGTGCTCAGAATTCATTTTGTTGTTGTAGCACATCAAGAGTATTACTGTGGCGGATGCATAATGCGTATAAATGGGAGCGTTCGTCAAGAATGTTGCGTTTATGTCGGCTAAGGCTTATATAGTTTTGCGGAACTTCCGCGAAATCTAGCTGATCGTCGTAAAACGATTTCAGAGGGAATTCTTCGATGGAGGATTTTGATGCAAATTACCACCGTGTTATTTTTTGTCATTTTTAATACATAATCTAAAGTGAGTTGACAAAATCATTCAGCAGTTAATCCCGAAATACAATGGTGCATATCGAGAAGTTGGGCAATGAATTTTAAATTTTAGTGTATCTCTTTCTCGTAGTCCCAGTCATTTTATGTCATGACGACTATTTCCGTCATGCGTAAAATTTTGTTACCATTTGATATTTAAATTGTAATTTTGGCGGAAACTAAATTTTATTCGTAAATTTTAATATGTTTAAAATGTTTAGAGGGCAAGACGAAATGAAACAAGCAAATAAACATTAATCGCTTGAGACGAAATAGAACAAGCAAATAATAATCCATCGCCGTCATCGCTTGATTATCGCGACACCCACTGGTGCGCGCTTTGCCAGAAAATCGCCACAATTAACTGGTTAACATGTATATGAATACATTAAGGAGGTGCAAATCGTAGTAATCTATGCTCAATAAATACACCAACCAAAAATATATTAGAGTAACCAATTCGTTACGTTTGATACGAATTTGACATCCCTTTTCAAGAAAAATATTTTGCGCTAGTTTCTGCAGTGTAAATGTTTTTGGCACGAGATCAACCTTAACGTAGTGTCAATTCATGCTTAAGGAAAATCGTATCTATGGTTAGCGCCGCCAGTCACGTGTTGACTTTAAACTTTAATGTCCACGTACGTGTATCCACATACGTCATATGAAGTCGGTTGAATGAATAAAACATTTGGCCGTTTGAAATCCGACAATCAAATTAATGTGTTGTTATGTAATATTTTTACAAACCGAAAATCATTTAGCTTACAGAGAGAGCAAACCACAAAATTTACTTTATTTCACTATATATATTTATACATTCTCAAATTTGAATAATACGCAACACACTCAATTCTATATAAAGAAATCCAATCGTTTATAACCAATACTCTTTTATAAAGAATCAATTTATGCCAAAGTTTATAACAAAGTTATTATGTTCTACAGATGCCCTTTTGCAAATAAAGATGGATGGATTTGAATATTCATGTCAATCAAGTCTTTAGAGTAATACATTAGAATTGAGTATGAAATAAAACATTAAACTGAATGCAATGATGCTTGTGGCAAAGAGTATTCACATCCAAGTAGGTACTCTGATATTCAATTCAACATAGCATTTACTCTTTTCGATAGCTGGTAGCAATTCACTTACAAAGCGAGCCTTTGTGGAGCAATCATGGAGTGGAATTTTCATGTTCATTTCTAATTTGTCGGTAAATTCAATACCAGTCTCCTCGACGTCTATTCATTGAATGCTTCGTCGCTCAGTCAAATAATTATCACCTGAGATGTCCACAAAACGTACTGGCACGTTTTACTGACCTGGTACTTTAAGAACATATATTCTGGAATTTAAAAATAAAAACAAATTGTGTTGAATAAATGAAGGCTTTAAGGTGTTTAACCAGATCGGTATGAATTTAAATAATTATATGAATTTATAGAATAATTATTTATGTGTGCAATGAGCATATTTCGCATCAAGAAGATTTTTTTGACTACACTAATCAGGTCTTCATGAAAAAGGCTTTTTACCTCAGTCTGCAGTCGAAAAGAAGGCGCAATAAAAGAAAACCCATTACGCCCAATCTTATATGTCATCGTTTTTTGCGTTGTTTATTATACCTCAGAAAGAAAGAGAAATAACAGAAAGAGGCATTTTCACTAGCCAAGGGCTGGAGTTCAGGCTCGGTCAAAATAATACTTGCATTACAAATAAACACTTAAATAACATAAAAGAACGCGATCTGGCTAGTAGTGTGGATTGGTTTTGGCAAAGCTTGTAAAGATTTCATTGGCTTAGATAGTTAGTCACTTGAAACTTGAGTTCGTTAGGCTCTGAGCGCAAAGCCCTTCAATATATCAACCAGTTGACATTCAAGTGGTTGGGTGATTGTTAAACATGCAAGGCATCGAAAAAAAGTACATAAATACACATACATACATTCATATTTGACATGTTAGCACTACCTGCTAAGTCTCTAGCTTGCATGCGCAGTTTGCACACTTGGATTTGAGTTGGTTAAAAAGCATTGAATGTAATCAATCTTGAAAAAAGAGAATGGCGGGGTATTAATAAGCGAAGTCGGGTCCATTTTTCAAGCCACGAGTATGAAAAATGTTACTGGTAGTATTTGAAGTTGTGTTCTTTGGTACACAATCGGCGCACTTTTCGCTTCATTTCCATACTAAAATTAGGTCATTCCACTTAGGACACACATTCTATCGTGACTCTTCATCTTTCTGTGGAAAGTATCTTTGCTCCGGAGCAATTCCGTATATTTGAAAATGGAAAATCAAAAGCAACACTAAAATGGCTCCCTAGAAAAGAGAAAAACCCAAGCTGGTCAGAAGTTCGATTCACCATTGCAGTTTTCATTGTAACATTAATAATAAACATTTCATAATATTATTATAAATATTTAATAATAATATAATGCAATAATACATAATAATAATACATGGTATATATACTATATTATATATATATATATATATATATATATATATATATATATATATATATATATGTATATTTATATATATAAAATGGTATATATTTATATAAATATATATATAAATGTATAGTATATATATAATATAGATTTATCTAATATTATATTATATATTATCTATACATTTAATATAGAGGTCCGAGCGTCAGTGGATAAGGCTGCTGCGGGAGTTTCGGCGTGCGAGCAGTTGGCCCACGGGACTTATTAGTGACCTTGGGCCGTAGTTCTGCAAAACGCATGGTAAGACTAATTTTTACCTGATGCAACTACTCAGTGGGCACGGGTATTTTCAGTCGTATTTGTATGAGGTGGGAAAGCCACCGTCCTCTCTTTACTTGTTCTGTTGCAAGCCAATACCTTTAGTTTACCTTTATCTTTGTTTAATCTGATCTTGTTCTCTGAGAACGTAGCAAAAACAACCACTGCCTTAATAAGTTCACTGAATGGATTGCTGTGAGCGGACAGTCAAATCATTTTCGATCGTTGCTGGGGATTCAGCATTTCAACGTTAAGTTCTGTTGCTATTGCTAAGAAACTTTCACCCAGTTTTATCAAATGTTGAAGTGGCTGCTATGGTTTGCACTTTGGTGATGTCGTAGTGGCTTTGGTCTGTTTATTTTGTCGTGCGTGTACATCCTTCCAGGCGTCCAGTGATTTATGCCATTGAGAGTCCAACATTCAGGACAGAAATGACCTTCACTTCCAACAAATATTACTTTTTTTATAACTACTTTACTATTACTACTGCTTTTATTATATCTATACTTACAAGGTTGAAATCAAATCAGTCAAATGAAATTCTTTTGAATCTTCTGAATAACTATTTATTTCAGACAATTAAATCTTCATCTGCCTTTAATACAATTGCTTCACATGTATGAGAAGAAACTTCAAGCGTGTTAGGAAAACATGCTTTTTTCTAACTAACGTCTGACAGACGTATGCAAATTTTCGCGCCACTCCCAAAGTGAGAACTTTTGCATTGTCAAGTTCTTCTTCCATAAATTCAGAGTGATGCATCTTTCTTGGGCGAGCAGGCTTAGAAAGTGATGCACATTTCATTGCCTATTAACGCACAATTTTAGGGTATGGCAGGTTATTGTGAAGTTCCTTCCCGAAAATGTTTGTTTCATATGCAAATTCACTGCGAAACCCTTTTCTCCGTTCTCATATATGCAAATTAACAATTTCTTCCTTATAAGAAACGAAGTCTAATATACATAGAGATGCGCATGCAGTTATTGTGTGAATATCGCCGTGGGAACTATTATTTGTCGGGCACTGGTTCATCTGTACCCATACTGCGCATAACATCGAGTTGCATATTTAAGAAAGATCCTCACTGATCTTTCATCAAATTATGCTAATATCAGCAAATAAAATATTCTCATGTTTATTGTGCATTCGAAATCCTTGATGTGATTCTCAGAATAAACACTTTCAATAGGTTGTGTATAGAGCTGGCATCTGAAGATATTAAATATATCTAGAAAGTATATATATAATATTTCTATTTATATATATTCTCAAAGACTTGGTTTCCCATTTCTGCATTTAACTGTTAAAGACCGGAAAAATTGAATATGAAAGTATAGTGTAAGTACGGCAAGAGGCAAGAATGGGCCTTGTTACGCGCGGTTTGCTTTTCTCCATCTCTCCTATATTCTCGGTACGCTTGCTTTCTCTTTAACGGGTTTAACATAATTCTGTAAAAGTAACGTTGATCTCACACTATAAGATTGAATATAGTTTTCGATATGAATCTAATCTCGATTTCGTGACAATGCAGATTTTCAACTTAAGGTGACTTTGCGTTGTTAACAGCAGGCTTTACATTCATTGGCAACGAAGTTATTATGCACCATAACCGAGCAATAGGAAATAGATACAACAAGAAGTTATTTGTCATTGCAATAGGTCGACCGCAGTGGTGTGTGCTTATGTTGATTGCTGTGATAACTTCTTTCAATGCGAATTTGTGTAATTTTCATTTCTGCTTTTGTTTATTGCGCTATGACCGTTGTTCAATTCGAAATTTAATCTAGCGTTATTCTTACTAATAAATTTTGGAAGTGCAAGGCGTCGACTACGACTAAAACGTTTTCAGCGGAGCAGACTCTTTGTCTTTTTCTTAGAAAATTGGGGAAGATTTAAAATTGCTTGAGTGACTTCCTTTCCAACTTTGCGATATATTCAAACTAAATATGTAAATCCGCAGCATGACCAACATGCATTTTGCTTCCATAACTTTTTTAGGGTTTGTCTTGCCCTCGTCCTTGTGCTGTGTATGGCGTGATTATGTCTCATTTCCACTTGAAGACATTGATCAGACCAAAAGGTAGGTTAAGAGGTAAGAAAAGAGTTGAACAGATTAGTTTGGATTGAAAGGGACTGGCTTCAAGTCACCTGCCGCTTTTCCCACGAAGTGGAGCCTTTTTAGAACTTATATGAATTGCTCTTGTGTAGACCTCTACGAATTGCAGGTAGACCTCTTAAAATGAGAAATTTGTGGTTTGTGTTTATCTATCAACGTTGGAACGAATTATTGTTTTCAGAATCTCTTGACTGACTGAATGGATGCGCTATTGCATTTTTCAGTTGGAGCAAGATCGGAAGAATCTGATTGTTGGGGTAAAAGTTCCCAGCCGATTTCCGTTAATTTGGTGGTGAAAAATTGATTCGACGACGATTGTCTAATGCAGTACGCGAATTTATATTAGGACGCGTATTTATTATAGAAAACACTTTAATTGCTGCCATTACAAGTCCGCATTTAGCTTGATTTTGTTCCAAAAGCTCCCAATAAATGACTCGAGAATCCCATCAAACAGAAAAAAAACATATCACGGATGCAAGCCTGGGTTTGAAGTCGGTGCTGGTGATTCACCTCTTTTGCAAGCTGTCCGGCGCCGTCACCCGTTATTGTATTGAACCCACTCTTCATCTGATGAAGTTGTGTTTTTAACGAAAGTTCATAGGGCACCCAAGAACCCAACTTTACCACATATCCTAGCGCACGGGTATGGCTCTCTCTCTCTCCGGTGGATCACTGACCGTCAAACTGTCGTTCATGAAAGTGCTGAATCCACTGTTGACATGCTATTCCGTTAGAACATTTTCTGCATAAATTATGCTTATATTTCGATTAGCCTCCGCTGCGCGGTGTTCGAGATGAAACTCGTAAAGCAAACTATGCCTTATATGCGCTTTGTCACCTTCTATGTAATTCTTTTTTCAACTTTTTATTTCAAGACGAAAATGCAAGGCAATGGTTATTTCTTTTTATAATCGCGATAATGATATTTCTGAAATAACACCTGCTGCTGAATTGGGGCGATGGTTTTATGAATTAAATAACTTAAAGAAAATCTATATGGAAAAATCGAAAATAAAACACACACAATAATTATGCAAGAAATGTTCTGGAGTGGAAACTATGTTCTTCGTTTTGGCGGTTACTCCGTTTCGTTTCATGCGTTCATTTGCAAACATTCTATATATATTAATGCATGCATGATAAATAATTAACGAATAACATAGAATATCCTTGGGTTTAATATCAAGACAGATAAATACATACTTTATATTAGAAAACTAGTTTTTATATTAGTAGATTGCATTCCCAATATTCTAATAAAACATTGATATCATTAGATGAGCGCACAATACAGTTTTATGTTTTCCTTTCCAAGGACAGAATCTACAGCAATTTTCTTGATGTTCATGTTAGCAATAATTTTAGACATATTTTATTGCAAAACCAGTTTATTGGGCGAGTTGAGCAATTACTATATACTGTAAAAACTGATGCATTGATGTGTCTTTACACGTAAGAAAATTGCTTTCATATTTTGATTGCTTATCGTATCTATTGACTCATATGAATTATCCCTCATATTCCGAGCTCACAACATCTCCTCTAAAACGCATAATAAACAAAGATCTGACGATTTTCTAGACAATATATGTATACGGTAATGCTATGTGATCAAACCGTATGATCTATTATTCACCCCTATTCGCATGTTTCATAAAAAACTGCGGGCTATACTACAGACACCTCTAATGTAGTTTGCTTCTTTTTATGCCTTGTAGTAAATGTTTTTCAATAATCAATTGATCAGAAGAAGAGGGATACATTTATAAGGAAGATTTAATCGACTTGATACGAACAAGAGATTTCATATTCGCACCATCCTAGTGTCTGGCGGGTAGTTTTAGATATGTATAGAGTATAAAGATATGTGAGCAAAACTTATATAAAAGTAAAAGCCTTTGATATAAATTTTGATGTAAGAATCAAATAATAGTATTAAACGTTTCATGAGAGTTGTGTATGGACCAAGCTCACAATGGAACGCCAGCTTAACGATTAAAACTTTAACTCTCTGATACAAATGTAAAGATTATTACAAATGTAGCGTAATATTAGAGCAAGTAGTCTACTATTTGTAAATTGCTGTAGACTTTGCTACAGAGTTGTAATAAAATTTAGATGGCAGGATAGAATTTGTTCACCGGAACAAAGTCTAGATAAATTTTCTATGTCTAGATAGATTTTATATGTAGTATATGCACAAAGTTTATATTGCAAGTAGTCTGCGGGACATGCATGTTTGTAATACAGTCTATGTAACTGGTTCACAAATTAAATTTGAACAAGACTCATTTTTAAGGTCTGCTAAACTCGTTATACTTTTCAACGACGTCTCGAAGCAATTCACTTGACGTTCTTATTCTGCTTTTTAAAGGTAATCTTATCACATTTGAAGAATATTGAAGAATCAAACAAGCGGTTCTTGATTTGAAAATAAAACAATAAATTTACCTGTGACCATTGAGTATTGTATTTTTATTCAGATACGTATTTCAAACCCTATTGTGAGTTCTTCCTCAGTGATTGCTGAACTCCTCAGTGATTGCTGAACTCACAATAAGGTTCGAAATACGTATCTGAAGAAAAATACAATATTCTATGGTCACAGGCAAATTTATTGTTTTATTTTTTAGTTAATAAAACACCGTAGCAAAAAACATCCGGCAATCAATACAAAGCCGTATATACCCGAATATTTTAACCGAGTTCTGAAGCTGAAATGGCCAAAAGCTAGGAATATAATATTTGCTAAGATGTTAATTTTAATTTGCCTACATCTTATTAACATCCAAAAGACGCGTGCTCCTTAATTACCGATCTTTCTTTCCTTTATTACTCGATCTTTCTTGGCTAATTAGCCAAGAAAGATCGAGCCAAGAAAGATCGAGCCAAGAAATTAATCTAACTCAATATTGAAGTCAACTGCAGAATCGAAAGACCGCTTGCTTTATTATCAACTTTTGTTGGTGATTATATTGGCAATAGTAAAAGTTAGCACCAAAGAAGAAATAGTTATTCCCGACGTTGAAATTTCCACTCACTCATCCTCTCAAAACTTTTTTTACGAACTTAATTGTCGTTAACAATGACAAAAGCCGTTCTTCCTCATTTACAATTCGAACAAAATTATCATTT
The DNA here is from genome assembly GCA_954870665.1 of Stratiomys singularior. Lineage (NCBI taxonomy): Eukaryota > Metazoa > Arthropoda > Insecta > Diptera > Stratiomyidae > Stratiomys > Stratiomys singularior. The sequence goes on along the minus strand of OX940881.1, from coordinate 45,377 downwards.
CCATCCACCACCAGATTACATTACTTCAACCATTAGTAGACACAAGCTAGTAAGATTTACTCAAAAATGCAACTAGTGATCACGTATCGCATTTACGCAGCATATTTCAAATCAGACGGCCCCTATGGCGAAGCAGTTGACGTGGAATAATTGGCAGAAATTTGTTGACTTTTAAAGGACCAAATTTCCACAACGACTTTTATAGGAATTTTATTGATAGATGCGGGTTGATCGCGTTTGTAAATAAACAGTCAATCATTTATTCAGTATTTCCCACGTAGCGAATAGAAATATGTCCATTGCAACACGCGTTCTGCATGAGATATCTTAGTTTTGACATTTTATCAGCACATTGCTGTGATTCATTCGAACCTTACATTATCATCAGCCTTCTTTCAATAATTTGAAGCCGTCATTTTATGGGAAGTTATTGAGATAACTAGGAAGTATATGAGAAGGAAGCTATTTGAATCCGAAATCCTAGAATATGTAATGGTTCCGGGAGATTGCATCTAACAACTTCGCAAGTTTCGTTCTGCTCGCTTGTATTCCCATCCAGAAAGAGGTTTTCAATTTCGTATGTATGCATTAATATAATATTAACACGTGAAATTATAATTACGAAATTGCCTTTAGTTAACCTCTATGGATATATACAAGAGGCCACATATTTAGAAATGATTTATAAACACAAATAATTTGATAAGGAGTTTGGGTTGGTTGAACGTGTGCTTTTCTGTTCTGTTCACAAGAGCAAAATATCGTTAATACACAAAATTCTAATTGTTTGTAACAAATTGATTGATTGAATAAAAAAAATTATTGCAAAGTGTTCTATATATAAAGAAGATGTTATACTAAAAACGTGAATGATAAAAGATAACACACGAAACGAATTCAATGATATTCGAACGATTTTACTTTAATCGACTTTCATTGACTTCATATTTCGGTCACCAAGAAAATTATGAGTTTTGGGGAGTTTTGATTTGGTTTTAATTAAAAATAAAAACCATTGCAACAACAGATGCATTATGTTCGGAAAATCCAATTTTAAAAGAATGCAATTTTGAATAGAAAAATATTCGTTATAGTTTCCGAAGACTTGAAGCAATTTTCAAAGGAATATAAATTATGAGCAGGGAAATATGGATTTGCCAATCTATATTTTTGTTCGTACCATGATAATGTTAAATAAAATGGGAAATAGATGATCTCGGGAAATATTTCTATATTTCGACCATTTTCCTATTGACTCTATTCTTATTGAAAGATTATATTGCGTAAGTCATCCAGAAAATGTATTTTGAAAATGAAGTAAAATACTCTTAGCCTTAAAAGTTTGCATACTACAATGCATTTGTCCAGGCTGATGTTATTCGAGTGCGTTAAAAGCATTCATCATGTTGATGTTAATTTGACGCCAAATGCTGGTATACCTTCTTGGTATTCGGTACAATTTTTTTATACATATTTTCTGTTTTGTTGTGAAATACAACTGTTATTCAATAAGTATCTCTTAAACTCGACAAATAAGGCTTGAATAGAAAAGATTTCAATAGAATTGAAGAAAATCAAAAAGTAATTACTCTTAAAAAATATTAATGATATCAAAGGACTCGTTGGGTGACCATTGTGTGGCATAAAGTATTATTGATCACGCATTTCTGTACGAAATCTATTTTTTATCAAATCAACAATTGATTCCCAATTTTATTTGTTGCAAACTTTTTTACTGGAAATATTCATACTCTGTCACTTCTGTCAGTCACTTTAAACATATGAATATGTTATGTAGCTGGAGTACATGTTGGTAATATTTTATTTATCGAGAAAGATGCGTACTTCCATGGTGCGTATTACCAAAATCTAAAACACTCATTGCGGGTACTGAAAATAACATTCATGTACTTCATTTATAATTGGCTAGTGAAGCGAATCCTATCAGAAACCTTCGCCGCGCTTTTTCATACGCACGTTTTCTGTTATTTGCCGCTTAAAGCAATTAAATTAATTGTCTTCGAACTGCGGCACTGACACATATATGTATACATGTATATCAAAGTGGACTCACATATCAAAAAAGCAGGTGGCAGAGGGTGATGGCCAAAGAGAAATTACAAAGTAAATACCAGAGTATCCTTCCAAATGACCACAAGTACGCAATTTGTCGATTTTTTTGGATTCATAGATTGATAGGCAAGACTATTCGTTAATGGACTTTCGGAGAATGTCGAGTCCAAAGCAATCTCTCAATTATTCAAATTGCATGCATGACTTCTTCGCTTTTCAACGACAGACACGCAGCAATAAAGAACATACGCATACGATTGACATATGTATAAAGATGTATGTACTGACTCATACAGCTCTATATGACAAACTTCGACGTTGTTTTCAACTGCTATAGAACTCTGTTTAGATTTATTTGGACATTTTCACCATTTACTTTTCGGCCCGAGTCACGAAATAATCGAAATTTTCCACATATGTTCATTCACTTATCATTCACATTCACCCTTTTCTTTCCATATTTTCCCCACAAACCTTCAGTAACGAAGAATTAAGTTTATAATTATGAAACATCAGCAATATAAATTTTTCGATAAAATCAAAAGTTTTTTCGTATAATTATATATTAAATATAAATATAGACGTAATAAGTAAATAGGCCTAAAATTAGCACGTAAGGAAAATTTTAGGTAAGTAGGTTGGCAAAGAAATTGTATTTCATTATGATGTACGTAAATTTCATTTTATTATGATGTATTCCATTCTGGAAAATCATAACAAATTTTTTGATTTTAATTTTCGTACTATACAACGTTTTATTTAGAGATTTTAAATATTAACTTAAACCAATCATTTTTGCGACCGTTATTACATCTCTTTAAGTTGCGAACTGTTATAAGGAAAATATATTTTAGGAAAAAAGACGAATGACTCAGAATAAACTTTGTACACAAGCCCAACATCATCCATCATTCATTTGAGTTTCTACTAAGCTTAGAGTGAGAAGAGACGAAGAATCATTTAGTAGAAGTGGCGTCTTCATCAACTTTTAAGGAGAATTGAGTTTAAGACGAATTTTCTTAAACTATTGTTATCCACGTATCCAATTCAATTGATTCAATTGCAATCAATTGCAATTATGTAATTGCTCCCAATGTTATAGTAACATATATGAAATGTAGAATGCACTTGAGGACTTAGTACGCCTTATATACCATTGAAGACATTAGTTCTACAAAAATTGTAATTTAAATGTGTGCATGAGTAATCTTCAACTTCCAAGTAAACAGTTGTCATCTGCTGACTCGAATTTACAGTCATCCTTAACACTTTCTTCCTATATAAAGAACCCTTTCAACAGCTGTGAACATATTTGATATAGTCGTTCCCACGCGAGTTTGGTACATCAGAATTAGTGTAGGAATAAAAAAAGGAATCAAACTGATTTTATTACTAATGTTCGAAGTTTTCATATTTGCTGAACAGAGTATCATCAGGCTGCTCTTCTAAATTGGAAAGGGTACGCGATGTGTACGTAATTTTCCTTTTCCAACAACACTTTTACCTTCCTTTATGTAACATGTGCATGGGAAGTCATCTCATCAGGATGTCTGAAATCAAAACGAGTAAAACCAAAAAGGCACCGGACGTATATTGTAGGTATGCTGATGAAAACAGGAAATTGCATGTGTTGTTGGTTATACTGTGAGATAGTCATGGGAAATCAGTAAAAATATTTGGTAATTAGTTTTCCGCAGTTTCTGCCCTAGGTCTTAAAACGTTTACTTCCAATTGAATGTATTTGTGATATGAGGCGTAATCAAATCAATTTAAAGCGTCATGAATGTGGTGTTCAAAATGTCACAATAAGGTGATAGACAATTACAACGAGCTACTGTCAATCTTATTATCATTGTCAAGCAAGTTAAGCCGACTTTCAATATTACACCGTGGCAAACTGATTTATTTCTATTATATTTTCTGTATTTTTGTCAGCCCGCATTTCGATCAAATAACTTTAAACGCCGTCTGTCTTTTAAGCTTTTTTCAGGTTTGGTAATGATGTATAATATTTGAAATTGAATTAAATTGAATGAAATCGTGCTAAGTTCACTGCATCATTCTTCAAATGCATTTCTCCTTAAAATGTAATAACCGAACGTTCCTCTAAATTCATAAAAGGGTCACGTTTAACCACCATCATCTAATCGAAATTCATAGCTGTGCTCTCCTTTCGCTAAAAAATAGCTGCCCTATCTGAAACGGTTTCACAATAAAATTGAAAGTAATCAAGATTCTGTAAACAATAAATTTCCATAATCCGAGGAATGGCGTGAGAAATCGAATATCCGGAACCCTTTTGGTTAACAGTAATATACTGGTCGACTTAAAAGCAATTTGTGGCGTTTTTGGTAACTACTTCAGATGTTATTTCGAGCTAAAGATGCAATTTGCAATTTATTTAGATCAACTTGAACTTTTATTGACCGATAAACGAGGTATGTTGCTCAAAAGCTTAGCCTTCCACAGCATTACAAATTTATAACGCTGTCCGGGATGCATGCAAATCTGGCATAACTAAAAGGGTGCGAATAATAAGAAGCGGAAACATTGCAGCCTTTCATTTTCTGAACGATAGTGGCAATTCTTTAGAAGAAGCGTTTTTAAATGCTTAATAAATTTTTTTATTGGTTTGGTAGGGAACTAGAATATGAATGAAAATAAAATATGAATTGAAAATGTGAAATCCAATTTCAGAAATCGTCTATTTCAATTTTTTTGTCATATTCATTTTCTAGTAACCTCCGTGTTGTAAGTATCCTAGCTACACTATGCAATGATGCCATAGTTCCAAGGCTTTCTTGAATGGTGCCCACACACATTCGGGCCCAACAACTTTCATTTTTCATACAGTTAGTATGAAAACCATTTCACAATGGGGATTTTTTTTAGATATTACAGTTTGATGTTTATAGAGACTGAAATTTGATGCTTTCAAATATGTACTCCAGAATTGTGGCTCTGAAGAATCAAGTTTACGCTGAACAAAAAAAGTCCGGAAGTCAATTTTTCGGTGTTTTCGATTCCTGTTTATAGAAATTCGCAAATTATTCGATTATCGCAAAATCAAACGAGAGGCATTTTATACGATGTCGAATAGTTAAACTTCGCAATAAAAAGTATCTTGGAGATAAAGTTGGTTTCCAAAATTTAGACATCATATGTTGTAGGGCTTAATGAAGGTTCATAAAGTCTAGAATTCCCTTGAACAAACTGAATAGTTTGAAAAATAACCTTTTTAGCCCTGTTATTGAATGCTAGATATTCCATTAGAATCTTCTAGTGTCCTATCTGAAGCAATAAAATCATGAAAGATTGTCATTTAGGACATGCTATACACTAAATGCACTATATACACATGCGTTCATATGCTCGTGTATTTGCTATAAGCATGGAATTATTGCAATTAACTTATCGAAGAATTCTAGTAATACCTATTTTGAACACGAAGCAGTGGCTAGTATATAGCCAATGAAAGAAAAAGAGGGTGTTTTACCTTGATAGGTAGTGAAATTGCTTGGAAGGATGAGTGAACAAAAAGTGAATCGATTGCCGAAATTGGACAAATTGCGTGCAAGTGAAAATTTCATGGAACAGCGACATGTGTGTCACACATGAATTATTGAAAAGCAACAGCCACTTTGAGGCCTTTCAATGGCTCTTTTCGGTTTCAAGGCGTACGTTTACATTTCAAGGCCTTGCGGTTAAGTTGTTCAAATAGAATAAATAACAGTGATACTTAATAAAGTAATGTTAATGAAAGTACACTTCTTATCAAATTATATCACCGGAATTCGCTTGTTAAATACCAAATATCGATTTTAGATTCCGTGAAACACTAAAGTAACTTTTGAATGCCAACATAAAAACGTATTCCTTCAATAAAAATATTACAAAAAAATTCAAAAGTTTAATACATATCGAGGACTCTGCTCAACATAAGCATGATTGCCATCATGTTTCTGTTCCTTCATTTGCTTCTGTAACTGTAACATGCAAACGTCGGTAAATTGGCCATAGACAAGTATCAACTACCCCACAGGAGACAATACTTCCCATTCTTTATTCTATGAGCAGGAAGGACTGGCACAAAGCTTATCAGAGTTCGTATTAATGCGGTTGATAGGATAGTTACGTGATAAATATCGTGAACCAAATGAATTTTTAATTAACTTTTCAACCTCCTACTGGAATGCTTCCTGGATTATATTTATTCCACAAAAAAATACTTATCGACTCGAAAATCCATTGAAATTTTACTACCTTAATGCGTCCAACTCATTATTTTTCGAACGCTCCACCTAAAATCATACCGATTTGTAAGAAACGCTTTTTTCCAATTTATACTGATGTAATTCAATCGTTAAAAACATGTCCATTTATGCAATTTCATTCAACTAAAATACAAACAGTGCCTCCAATCCATGTTACTTGTATTTTCGTGACTGATATGAAAGAAATTTACTATTATATACTCCTTGAGAAAATTAATGCGAAATTTTAGTCGATAATTTATGAAATTCTTTGAAAAAACTGACGAAACTTTTTGAAAGACTGCACTTTTCGTTTTCCCTTGTTTGTAATGAAAAAATGTAAAAAAATGTAATTCAAAATGTCATGCCATTGCAAAATCGAATTCTCTTTCCAATATCTTTATATTGTTTTGTTGCCATTCAGCACAACCCTATCAAATGGATTACAATTATTTATTCATACATGGCCCAAATTTGGTAGCATTTCGATTTTTGAGAGTTCTGCCTTTACTACGAAACACGAACGAACGTATATGCATGCAGCCGAATCTCTTTTTACACGCAATGTGTTCAATCACTTAGATCGATTTGTACTTGCTATAATTCCCCCATACTATTTGGTATGTAAGTCGAAAGCGTCTGCTTGACCACCGAACAGCCAATCGTCCGTCACCTGATAACTCAGAAACATATCAGTCGTGCAATTTGCTTAATTATACATTCGATGCCACCGTTATATTTATGAGGTACACACATAAGTAAGCATTTTGCCTATAGGGCAATTAAGGCTTTTCTTACTGTGTCACAAGCATTCATACTTTGAAGGTTCACGGCCAAATAATGATTTGATTTAATTTAAGACTACGATATTCTACACAAGTCATAATACAGTATTACAAAAGCCTCACTTGAAATCCACACAATGAGCTATTTGATGCTCATTGCAACATGGGTCCAGAAGTAAGTTCAGATGAATAACATAACTCACGACACAAAAATGTCGAGTGATCATAATACAAAAACACTACACGCAACTCATTTATTCTGAATTTTATAGAATCACATCTTTGATTCATTTAAAGTAAAGGACTTCTGAAATGTAAACAAACGTACGCCGGGTCTCTCATGTAATCTTCAGAGCTTGCAGTCGATAGTGAGTTTAAGTTAAATTTTATACTAACCACTAACATTTATTTTCATTTGTTCTCTTTAGTTTGGCCAGTTTGATTTTGCTTCAAATACTTCGCAAGGATATGTGGAGAGAAAAGAAGCAAAACACAAACCAAATTGTGCTGAGTGCTTGTAACACGCGAAATATATGTACATGCGAACCACGCGTTGCAAAAATAAGAATTCACAATCTCCTTGGAATCGGCTAACATTTGTGTTGATATTCAGCGATAAGAATTGGCGACTGTGTTTTGCATACATTCAAAACATATGAACATAACATTGACAATTTGCACGCGACCATTTGCGACACAATCAGCAATTCGCACTTGATTGCAGCAACTGATTAAACTATCGATTGAAATACATTGAGACATTTAAGCAGCCGGTTTTTTTCTCTACATGGATATTTCATGTTCTGCCTGCGGTTTAGTTGCACAAAAGAATGTATTCAAAATTGTGGCGGCCAAATTTTTTAAACGAGATCCTTTACAATGCAGGATTTCATTGCAAGTTTTTCATTACACGTAAAAGGGGTTTGGCTGGGTCGCATATACTTTTCAATGCTTCTGTAAGTGCTGGTAGAATATTGAAGGGTTGCACGTACTGAGTATGCACTTTCAGCACTTAGAGTTTCGCATGAGCATTTAGACGGAAGTTGCAGCTAGGCATGTCGCTAAAGTGTCCCACGCGAAAATATATGCACGCTATTCGACAAAATTCATCAAAATGGTTGTTAAAAAATATTGTACGTTTTTCCAATGGCTTTTTATACACCAGTGTAAAAATCGCCTTAATAATTGCAAAACTCGAACAGTTTTCATGTTGTCTATCCTTCCGTAACCTCTGATTGTTATTAGCCTTGTGAAAGTCATTTGTTGTGCAGCATAATGTGCTCCAGATACCGGAAACTTTAGCGGAATTGAAGCTGGAAATAATAAAAATAAGCAGAAGACACGATTTTTTACGTTGAAAAACCATTGCGGCTATCAATTCTTATTCAAATTGCACTTTAGCATTATGTTTGATTATGATTACTTGATATAAACAAAAGCATGCTGCTTATAAATGGCCCTCACAACAATTACAATTTCACAGCATGTTTTACAAACTACCCCTATCACCACTTTATTAACAGGAATAAATCTGCTGCTAAATTTGCAGGTGTTTAAAAACACAATGCTTTAAAGCTAAAAATCATGAAGCTCCGCTTTATCATGAAAATTCGACCACTGTTATTTTGAGACATAAGATCATTTCACAATGCCTCTGTTATTGAAGCGTTTACCACAAATATAACGACACCGAGACGAAAACATGCCGCTAACCTTTCTCCCTAGAACATAAAGGTTTAAGAACTAACTGGAAATGTAAAGATGTAAACGATGATGAGAACCGTGCGATGTAAAATTTACATGCATATTTTATTTGCACATTTTATTCAAACCTACATCAGATTTTACTGAAAGCCAAATTCTTTGCATCTTTATTTGTATATTTCAAAAATCCTTGAATTTCGATCGAGTATCAAATGATAATTAAATTTTAGAAACAAAATAAATGGTTCGAAGGATTAATTAATTTTAATGTTATGTTTCCACATACAAACTTGACATGTGACATGGAAATTCATAACACTCGTTCAGCAAACGGGTTCTCACAACTTTACAATCTACTACAAAAAAAAAAGGTTTAATAATTTGATATATTAAATCATCAAAAAACCCGAACTATCTACGAAGTCAGCGAATTTTTAACAATATAGGATCTGTTATCAACATCAAACCCAGATCAAGTAGAAAAGCTTTGTAATCAAAAAATTTCTCATTATTTTCAAGTGTTATCAAGTTTATATTTTCAAGGCGAAACATAATTGAAAAGAAACACATCAAGCATTTCTTTTACATACGTTTTTGTGTGTTTGTATGTGTGTGTGAAAATATATATGAAAGCAGTTTTTTCCACTCTTGTTTTAACTAGGTGTGCTACATTGAATTTCATGAGATGAAAACAATTGATATATAAAGCGTCTTAATAGCTATATACCTTTAATGGTCATGTGATGTATATAATAAATCTTTTAATAACTTCAAAAGTCCTCTTTAAATATTTCGATACTACTTGTAAATTTAAATGCAAACTTGCTCACATTCGGTAGACGTTATTTATCATTACAAAACATACAAAACTTTTGTCCACATATACTGTTTGTTCTTTAGCAAATATAGATATCATAAAATAGTTTTCTTGTTTATTTTTTCCCTTTAAACATCGCAATACATACATTATTATATATATGTATACATATATGCTTTATATATTAAACAATATGTATTGTTAAGTTAAAAACACAAATTTAGCATAAATCGGTAGTTAATTGATAACAATGAAACTTATATTTTAATTAGTAAAAATTATCTTCGATCATAAATGAAATCCAACAAAATTAATCTTTAGAACACAACAATAATGGAATGTTAGACAAAATCAAAACATAAAAACGGAAATAGCTTCTAAAGCATTCCGACTTAGATTTCGCAATTAGTCATGTTGGTATAACTTGAGGGCCGGAAATAACAAGAAATCGAGTGGAAAATTGTAAAATCGCTGGCCTTACTTGATAGTTTGCTGAAATGTTCTTCGATACGAGCCTATAATATAATAGTTACTGAGAATTTGAACAGAAGCATGTTCACAATGCCTCTAGTTGACTGCAATCATACAAACATATCTATTCGATTATAATGCAACATTTTAGAATAATGGAAGTTACATCACTTTGACCATTTCACTTGTATTTTTGTATAGAAACAATAAAACTGAACTCTGTTTTACTATCGAAATTTCTGCTTATAAAATGTTTGTATAGATCTTTTATCAATAAAAATATTGAAACGTAGATTGCAACTTTTCTTATCATACGTTACATATCAATTTACAGTAAACATAATCCAATCATAAATCTTATTTTTAACAATTTAACTTCAGCATATTACTCTTCGTTTATTCACATAATGCTCCTGAATAGAAAAAATCCGGATTTTACATACAAACAGACGAAATGCGATATTTGATTCACGTTTTAGTTATATAAACGTATTGGTCCTGAGTCCTCATTTGAATAGTTAAATGAATAAATAAATTATTGTGTTTGTTGTTGGATTTCAATTTTTTCGACCGTCATATCTGGATTCATTGCAGTGGCTTCCTATTAAATATATAAATATAAAAAATGGTACATATTTATTTCCATAAACCTAATATAATATAATATTTAAAACTGTAAAATATAAAAGTTGAAAACAATTGTTATCAAACCTGTATTGCTTCAGCCAAAGCTTTGTCATGGTCGATAGGATCTCCATCAGATTGTATCGTTATTTTTTGTTCTACTCTCGTCTCGACAATACCATCCCGTTCGGTTTTATACTGTAAAAATTTATATAATATAAATTGAAATATATAGTATGTAGTAAATACACAATCGAATGCAAAAAAGTGGCTTCCCTAAAAAATATATAATTACAGACGCCTGCTTTCAAAAAAGCTTTTAAGCTAAAACAATAATTTATATTGGATCATCAACGATAAATAGAGTATCTTTGTAAACAATCATATTAAATATGATCCACTTATTCAATCAGGAACAAGTCAATTTTATAAGGACTTATATTACATGAATAGTGAAATAAACAACAAGGAAACGCGCGATATTGTCGGTATCACAAATATATCTCGACATTTGCCTCGGGTGACTATTATTATTGCAATTATTGCATATTGTGTGAAATGATTTATATTTTACAAGCCAATTATTAAAAAAGTTAAATTCGATTCGATTTTAAAAAAGGGAAAGACGGCATTTACAAAGCACAAAAATGACCCTTCAACAGTGTACTTCCTAATATAAACATGATATGCTAAATTTTGTATGAGAAATCGCGTGTTGTAACTGATGAAAACTCGATAACAATGTGGGACAGCAACGAACAGTAACTGCACCAAATCTCTTCGTATTTGTTCGAAGCATGTTGAAGGGCTTTGATTTCAACGATTTCTGTATCAAAAATTTGCGAATGAAAATGCGAAACAATTGTATTTCGGACAAAGCCGAGTGTGACCAATCAAGATCTTGTCCTGTCTCTCGTCTCATTCTGGCTTCTCAGAGAAATTCAGAACGAATCAGTGATTGCTACTATAACGAACATATAAAAATCATACTGAGTAAAGCGCGAAAACTTTAATAGAAAGTTACAGTTAGGATTCAGATATAAGCTAATTTTTCGATTCTTTTCAATTATATTTATTTTTTAATTGAGTAGGTTTGTTGTATCTCTTTTCCCAATTGATATTTATTAACCAATAATTTCTATTCAATCCATAAATTAAATGTTTTCCGGAATACTAACATTTATATATATCAGTTTCGTAGTTCTATGTAAAAGCATTCAAAGCGTTTTAACTTTATGTCCCCATATTTTTATTTTCAGTTTGAAAGCAGTTTTTGAGTCACAATTACTCTTCATTAGTAATTATTCATACTTCATACTTAGTCTGATTTACTCAATTCGATTTTAAGATTTCAGAACTAAATTTTGCCGACAGAAATCACCGACTTACTCTTTCTAGAGCCGATTGTTTTAACACTACAACAAGACAACTTTATAAGTAGTTTAAATAAGAAAATTATTATGGTTTTCTTTTTTTAATTTTTTCTGTTTTTTGGTTTTATAGAATTTTTGATTTTTTTTTTTTTCATTTTCTAGTTTACGTTTTCCCTGATATCAATTGTCGTATTCAAAAATGAAAGCCAATAGACCCACCGTTATTGTTTCAACTGTTCTCGTTTTACTGCTTACTGTTTGAGATGATATTATTTCACCATGTGCTGAATATCCTGGAGTTTCCTCTCCCAGTACAACACGTCGCTGTTCAACTTGAGGATATCGCGTCGTTGACTTTGGCTGCAAAAATGTTTCTAATGTATTAACAAGCAAAAGGAAACCACCACTTTATCGAAAATACTTTTCAATGACCTAGCAATTACACAGTAGAATAATAATCTACAAGAAACTACTACAAACCTGATCATCAAACGGGCCGTCTATAGGTGTACCTGAGTCTCCCGAACTAGTGGACGATATACTATCTCTTCTTTGAAACTAAAAATAACAAAACCAAGCATTTGCTATTGCCATGCATCGAAAATCTTAATCTTTTTATCAACACGCATACAATATTTAGAGGCTCAACTCATGCGTAACGTTCATTAGGTTAAATAATATTTAAAGAGCAAGTAAATGCATGTTTAGAGACCAAGTTTTTTAACATAGAATTTTTCAAATTTTCGCTGCAGTTACTTCTTATGCAAATTCAAATTTAAAAAACCCAATTCAAATGGGACTGGGTTGTATTCTAGCTTTTTATTATTTATAAATACCTGGTCACCACTTGTTACAGTCGCCGTGGTTTTAACTTCTTGCGTCACAACTCGTTGCTGCTGTCTATTAGGGTCATGTGTACGAGTTGTTGCTACAGTTTTCTCCTCCAGTTGTTCCGTTTTCGCATTTGTTCCCAAATCTTCATGCGTCGTAGCTGTTCGTGTTGTAACAGCTGTCGCCGTCATATACGCGCCACTCGCGTCATCCCGTGGAGCATCAGCCTGATTGATATTTTTTTTGTAATTTCAAATCAAAATCCGAAATGACAATTATTAACAACAAACACAAAACAAGTCAAGAACACAAAAAGTACTTTGTCAAATATATAATATATATATATATATATATATATATATAAGGATGCCTTCTCGTGCAAACTTAGCACAACATTGTCGAGTGGCAGTAATTATCGCCTTTTCTTCATTTTTTTCCTGAATTCGACTTTTAGCAAAGTCTGAAGTACGTGATTGGCTATCATCATAACTATAATTGAATAAGGCGATTCCACATAACTGGAGCAACATGACATAAAAAATAGGTACGAATGTTTTGAAAACGTCAAATTCGGCTAAGCATAGGATGCTGAACATGTTTATACTAGAGATTGATGGGCTATATATAAATATAATTTTCAAATATGACCTTAAGATTTTCTTAAAGGTTTCATCCTCCAAAAATTTCTTAATGATACATATTTACAGCAGAAAAAGAAACTGTTGCCACTGCTTGAATAACACCATACATGTTAATGTTACAATAAAATGTGTCTCATATGGCGTACTGTTGAGCAATCATTGGTTCATGGCAATCAATCCTACCAACGTATTATTCATTTCAGTATTAATAGAAATATGTTACATTATTAAAGCATATCGAAATTAGATATCAATATTAGCACCACCTAAAACATTTTCAGTAAAACTTACCTTCGTTTGCGTGCATTTGCACATGGCACGTAAGCGAGATCACAATGTTTTTGAATATTATTTCATCATTTCTTATGAAGTGGGAACACTTCCAAAACACTTAATTTTAAATACCTTTAGCAAATATATTAGATTTAGCTTCTGAGATACTAATACATTTTTCCAGCAGCGAGTTTCATACTATTAAATAATTTCTATCTTCTATCTTAAATCCAATAATGGCAATGAAAAATGACTTGATGACAACGAAATTTTTTTCATATTTACTAAGCTTTTTGCCATACCTTATGTTCTTGCGTCGAAAAAGTGACCTCTCCAGTTCCTAAATTCCTCACTTCTTCTTCTACATTGTGCGTAACACCATCACCAGTTTTTGTGATTATCTGCTTCGTCGTCGTCTTCACGACAGTGGGAGTGGCTGAGTATTTGTTTGGTGATCTGGGCCCGCTTTGCATCTCTTTGATATTTTCTGTCGCAAATTGTGCAACGTCTTCATCGCTGCTTCCTTCCGAGTCTCGTCGGAAGCCTTTTTTACTTATGTGTTTAATCCCTTCGAAGAATTGCTCCCGAGTGATTGGCACCGTTTCTTTTGTAACAGTGACTTCCTTTCCAAAATGACTGGGATCGATTTGAGCATAGTTGAGTATCAATTTTCCAGTCACTGGATCGCGCACTGCTGTTGCTGGGTCAATGTCACCGGTGTTTGGATCAATATGTCCATATTCAGTTTTAATCCTTCCAGTCACCGAATCTATTTCACCTGTCAGCGTCATTGTTTGAGTCACGGTCGTGCGGGCTCCGGCTACTCTTGGATCATTTGGATCCACTTGTATTGTTTCTCCAGTAATAGGATCTACCATATTATAAACATATACCGTTTTATTAAATACTTTTAAGATCCTTCCAGTCTCCGGATCAATTTCGCAAATATTCGGATCAAATTCTTGTGGACGCCCTTGTTCATCTGTCCGCGAAATAAGATACACTTTTACAATCACCAATTTACCCGTTTTCGGATCAATTTTTCCAATTCTTGTGTACACTTCGCCAGTGTCAGCGTCGACTTGAGTAGCTGAATAAAGTGGCTCTCCAGACGAATCAGTTTCTCCAGTTACTGTGTATACTTTACCACTATTAGGATCAACTTTGATCATATTGGGGTCAACCTTGAATTGTCGTCGGACCTCGTTCGTTTTCGAATCTAAATAGCCATAGATGGTGATAACGTAGCCAGTTTTTGGATCCACAGTGCTGGACATGTAGACATGTTCTTTCGTTTTCGGATCCAATGTACCCGTCGCAGTCCACACTTGGTTATTTTTCGGATCTATAACAATATTATTGCCTTCGTTTTTAGCCAGCTGTTGTGCCTTTGCCACTGCTGGGGATGTTACAATTCTCATTGAAAGAATACGTCCGTACTCTTTATCGGCCTTCCCTGTTTTTGGATTTATTTGATTTCTTAAGATAACTTGCCCTGAAATCGGGTCTAACTTCATGTCTTTAACTGTAGTTTTCCCAGACTTCGGGTCTACTGAAGCGATTGTTTGCTTGGCCAAATCAAATTGGCCATATTTTGTGTTGATTTTGCCGGTCTTTGGATCGTACTGTCCAATAGATGTTTCAATTGACGCTAACTTTGGATCTATTAACCCCTTCTTATCCATCTTTCCTGAAATTGTTGCTACTTCTACATGTGGATCAATATGCTTTCCCACTTCAATCAAATGAGCCAAATTTTGGTCTACTTTTCCTGTTTTTGAGTCCACTGCACCAACGATTATTATTTGGCTTGTTTTTGGATTAATGTTTGCTTGTTTTAGCAGCGCTTTACCAGTTTTAGGGTCAACTGACTTCACCTCTCCAGTTTTGGTATTGATTTCTCCATACATGGTGGATACACAACCCAATTCTGGATCCAATACTCCAAGCGAATATTCCACCTCGCCGTTGATTGTATCTACTTGCTTCTTCGATGGATCATAGCGACCCGTAATAGTTGTTAGCTCAACTAGAGGGTTATCATTCAGGACAGTGCTGATCACTTGTCCAAGCGCCGCATCAGGCTTTCCTGACTTTTCGTCGACTACACCAGATATTATATGAATGTTGCCCGTCTTAATGTCCACTTCGCCTTTTAGTGTTTCTGTTTTTCCTGCACTATTAATAACTTCAATCGACCCTGATTTAGGGTCAATTGTACCTTTTTTGTATGTAATTATACCAGTATTAGTATCTAACACTCCATTGTACTGGTCTACATCGCCACTTTCAGTATCTACGCGTTTATTTGCAGCATCATATTTGGCAGTTATCAACATTATTTTAACTGGTTTTTTATGTGCTGGGCGAGATACAATCGGAGTGTTAAGAGCAGCGTTCGGCCCAGATATACTAGCACCTTTTGATGGAATCGTTGTTGCAGCAACTGTAGATGGTAGCAATTTTTTCCCGGAAACCCCGGCAACTGGTTTCGTCTTTAGGTAGCGCTCGTTTTCCAAGAAAGAGGCCGTAGAATCTAAATCAATTGGCTTTTGTTGTTGAGGCGATGTTTCTGTTTTTACACTACTACCATAGTTGGCAGCGGGTTCAGTTGGAGCCTAGATAACGATATATACAATAGGTAAATTGATATTTGCCAAGTGCACGGTTCAATCGTGCCTTTTACATTACGTACTAATAACAAACAATTGCGCTTGATTTCATGCAATTAATCGCTTAGTCGTTTCAATGAAGCTGTTTCATTGCAACCGTAAAAAAATCTTCTAGATGTTATAAGTCAGTATGTTCTAAGCTTATACTTCGAAAACCGGGAGTATTGCGAAATGCTTTCAAAATGATTTATTCAAATAAACCAAAATTTCACAAGCAAATAGCCAACGAAAAATAGATTGTGTTCGTCGCTAAGTAGAGTGACTCATGAGAGCGAAAAATTATATGTACACAAAGTGGGCATATTTGGAAGATTGAAATTGTAGCATTTGAACGACATATCCGTGATAGTTACAAGAAATTAATTCTGAAATGTTAGTTAAAGGATCGTGTAGTGCAAGATAAATTTGATTTTAGTCAATCACAAAAATGTGGGCAATAATTCAATATATTAACTATTTTTCTAATGCAGCACATATCCAAATTAAAGATTGCCCTTTATTGTGCGATTTTGTTTTTAAAATTGCGATGTGAGTTTTTATGTAAAAATATTAAATGTCATTAGTGTTTTTTTTTTGTTCTGGGAAAGTTATTAACATA
The DNA here is from genome assembly GCA_954870665.1 of Stratiomys singularior. Taxonomy (NCBI): domain Eukaryota; kingdom Metazoa; phylum Arthropoda; class Insecta; order Diptera; family Stratiomyidae; genus Stratiomys; species Stratiomys singularior. Next base: position 28,262 of record OX940881.1, on the reverse strand, counting down.
TGCACTTCCCAACTAAAATTCACGATCTTTTTGTTAGTACTTCGATGCGGAATGAATGACATAAAGTTTATTTGTTATGATAAATTATTTTAGAAACTAGTTTCGAGCGATGAATGATATGCGTTCCCATAAATCAAAATGCTAAACCTGGAGGAATCCAAGCTCCCGATCCGATAATCCTACGTTGCCATCACCAGTATTATTTACTTTAACCAAAGTGGGTGAGCTTACTTCTTTGCTAGGACTTCCTGTCGGCAAAATATCCGGAGTGGTTACAACCGTTTTAGTTTTCGTCTCTGTCATCAGCGTTGGGGTCACACATAATGTTTTTGCTGGTACAATTACACCAGGCGCCGACTCCTTAACTCCATCAAAGAACATTTCGCGTGTTATGGGAACTGTTTCTTTCGTGACGGTTACTTTTTTCCCGAAATGACTTGGTTCTATTTGTGCGTAATTTAATATCAATTTGCCTGTCACTGGATCGTGAACTGCAGTCGAAGGATCAATATCCCCTGTTTCAGGATCGATATGACCGTATTCGGTTTTTATTCGGCCAGTCACCGGGTCTATTTCACCTGACAATGTCATGGTTTGTGTAATTGTTTTGCGTGCCCCTGCGATTCTTGGATCATTCGAATCAAGTTCGATCGTTTCTCCAGTAATTGGATCAATCATATTATACACATAAATTGTTTTATTAAATACTTTAAGAATTTTGTCGTTTTCCGGATCGATTTCACACACATTTGGGTCCAATTCTTGCGTCTCGCCTTTAATATTGGCTTTCGAAATCAAGTAAACTCGCACCAAAAGCAATTTGCCCGTAGTTGGATCTATCTTGCCAACTTTCGTGTAAATGTCTCCACTATCGGCATCTACTTGAGTCGCAGCATAAAGTGGTTCGCCTGTTAAAATATCATTCTCTCCGGTTGCTGTGTATATCTTTCCACTTTTAGGATCAACTCTTTGAAGAATAGGGTCTACTTTTGTTTGTTTTTTCACTTCATTCGACTTTAAATCCAGATACCCAAAAATCGTTATTACACATCCAGTTTTTGAGTCAACACTGCTTGCTGAATAAATTTGTTGTTTTGTCTTTGGATGTTTATTACCAGTTGCTACCCATATCTGATTACTTTTTGGATCAACAATAATTCCATTTTTAACATCTTCTAACGATGCCATGGGATTCGATTTTATCGGAAGCATTCTTAGTGACACTATTCTACCGTAATCTTTATCCGTCTTACCAGTTCGTGGATTCAATTGGTTTTTCAGAATAATTTGGCCGGTAACGGGATCCGTTTTTGTCTCTTTTAACACAGTTTTACCAGATTTTGTATCCTGAGTCGCGATGGTTTGTTTTGCCAAATCAATCTGTCCAAACTTTGTGTTCACCCTTCCAGCTTTTGCGTCTAAATGGCCAACAGATACATCAATTATAGCTGCCTTATTGTCAATAATTCCTTTCTTGTCAATTTTTCCAGCTACAGATACAACACGCACGACCGGATCAATTTGATGGCCTACTTCTATTAAATGGCCATAGCTTGCGTCAACTTTGCCTGATTTTGGATCGGTCAATCCAAATAATGTTATCTGACTTGTATTTGGATCGATGGTAGCCGATTTCATGAGAGGCTTACCGGACTTTGGATCAAAAGCTTTAACTTGACCGTTCTTAGTATTTATTTCACCATATTTCGTAAACAGAACACCCGTCTCGGGTTCTAGAATACCAATCGGATGTTCAACAGTTCCATTGATAGTGTCGAGTTGTTTTGTGTTCGGGTCTAATTTACTTGTTATCACTGTTAACGCAACAAGTGGACTACCATATGGTATAATGCTTATTATTTGTCCCATATTAGTTTCTGTTGTGCCAGTTTGTGGATCGAAAACTCCATACATCAATATATTTCCCGTTTTCGAATCTACTTGACCTTTTAAAATTTCCTTAGTTCCCGTTTGCATGTTCAGTACTTCTAATGTCCCTGTCTTCGGATTCAGCATTCCGAAATCAGTCTCAATTGTTCCGATTTCACTGTGCAACACACCTGCGCATTCGACAGCCACTCCGTTTTCAATATCGATACGTTTATTATCAAGTTTTCCTGTGATTTTCATTATTTTAACAGGTTTCAAATTATCTGGCCGAGGAACAAAGTCTGATGTCGATGATTCAATAATAGCTGCCCCAGAATTTATCGGTGCTTTACTAGAGGATTGGGGCTTCGAATCCACCTGTTTACTTTTGATGATTGCATCTGTATTCTTCCCCGTGGACGGCGGTGCTGCAGGCGAACTAACAATTTCAGTTGCTATAGATTTCGCTGGAGTGATAGCTCGAGGATCGAGGACCTTTGCATATTTTTCGCGCTCAAGGAAATCCGCAGTCACATCAAGATGGGGTGGTTTTTCAGCGGTATTTACTGAAGGAGCCTAATTTGAAAACAATTCTTTAGCCAATTCTTGTAACTTTAAGTATCACCTATATACAAAATATTAAACGGTGCCAGAGCAAATACACGGTTCTTATTTATTTTTGCATTGTATTCCGTGCATTAAACTTATTGGGATGTACACGTAACATAGTTTCCTACAACATCGAGTAATCAATGTCAGTTCATGCGATATATATAATTGAAATATCGTTATTTGTGAAAGAAAAATGTTGCTATTATGTGTTAAAATTACTTAGGGAAGTCAAATATAAATGATTTAGAAATTTTATTTAATCATATCTAAAGTAGATCGAGTGGAAGACAATTGAAAACTAAGTTTAAATTCTTTAACGAAACTATTCACAACATCTGCCGTATTAATACTATTAAAGTATATACCTTAAAATCAACGATGCCATTCATTCTTTCTCAGATTCTCTTATACAGAATCTAAATTACTTATTTCAGTACACGTTTCTTACATAAAAGCGCCGCAGTCATAGCGAATTGAATCTTTGAGACCCTAACATTTTTGTGGCGATGTGCATTGAGAAAGATGCACATCGGCGCAAAAAAAAACATCAGAAAGAGATTAAAATAGCTCCATATGTCAGAAAAGCGTCCTTGAAAATAAATAACTAAGGATCGACGAATCCACTCATCAATATACGAATTGTAGACTGCCGCAACAGACAAATCAATTCCTTTCATATATAATGCGCTTGAAAACGTTTAGTTTCTTTTTTTTTTTTTCGTTGCCGATTGAACGGTTATTTCGTGCATTATTTTTCACCTGCGGGAGAGGCAGCATTTTTGCCTCTTTAAAAATAACACGAGGGACTAGATCATGATTATATAAAAAATGTATACTTGAATACCATATTAGTGCATGAAAAATTTAAAGAGTTTTTGAACTGTATTGTATCAAAACGTTTGTTAGTTGAATAAGTAGTTGTTTTCGCTACTTTCGATGATTTAAAATGGTTAAAAATAAAATCTTTGAAATCAACATAAAAATTCTGATGAATATTTTATGACTTTGCATAGCTGATTTCTCTGGTGAAATCAACTCCAAGACTAGCATATGACTCATACGAAAAAATGAAGCAATAAGTATAGAATTTACAAATATTTATATAGTTGAAGCCGTACGACCACTGCACTCAAACAGAACAAATGATGAGCAAAAACATTAGAATTCAAAAAAAAAAATGTTTCAAAACCAAAAAAGCAAATTAGAAAATATGCAAATAATACAAATAATATTTAACTAATTCTCTACCTTCGATTCCTGCGTAGTATATGTCACTTCACCTGTACCAAGGTTTCTTATTTCCTCTTCAACATTGTGAGTGACGCCACCATCTGTTTTCGTCAAAACTTGTTTTGTTGTTGTTTGAACAACAGTCGCTGGAATTGAATATTTGCTCTTATCTCTCACGCCACTTGTTGTAGATAGCGCTTGACTTTGTTCCAATGAATCCTTCTTATTTCCTTGAAAAAATCATTTGCAAATTATTCTGTGGACACCTTTTGTAACCTCATTATATTTTACCAAAGTGTCGGGGATCGATTTGCGCATAATTGAGAATCAATTTTCCTGTCACTGGATCACGAACAGCGGTCTTAGGATCAATATCGCCGCTGTTTGGATCAATATGTCCATACTCGGTTATAATTCGTCCCGTTTTTGGATCGATTTCACCTGTTAAAGTTAGAGTTTGTGTGACAGTCGACTTTGCTCCTGCAATGCGAGGATCATTTGGATCAACCTGAACAACTTCTCCAGTAATAGGATCAATCATATTGTACACGAATGCAGTTTTATCATAGACTTTTGTTATTCGTCCGGTGTCGGGGTCAACATCACAAGAACTTGGGTCTAGACTCTTTGGTTGGCCTTTTTCATCGGGACGCGTGAGTAGTAAGATACGGACAATAACCAATTTGCCAGTTTTCGGATCCACTCTTCCGATCTTTGCATACAAATCACCACTCTCAGGGTCTACTTGAGTAGCTGTGTACAGTGGCTCCCCGCTCATTGCATCTACTTCGCCTGTTGCTATGTAAATTTTTCCAGTTTTTGGATCTACTTTCATAAGATTCGGATCAATATGAGTCTGTCTCTTGATTTCATTAGATTTTGGATCTAAATAACCGTGCATTCGAATGATGTATCCAGTTTTAGGATCGATATTACTCGTCGTATAAATAGCTTCCTTCGTCTGAGGGTCGCGCTTATCAGTCGCTATCCAAATTTGATTTGATTTTGGATCTACAATAATATCTTTGTTCTTTGCTTCTGGTATGATATCGTTGGTCATCGGATCCACAACTTTTTTCACGATACGTATCGATAAAATTCGTCCGTAATCCTTGTCCACTTTGCCAGTTTTGGGATTAAAATGATTCTTAATTAACAACTGTCCAGTAACTGGATCAATTTTGGCATCCTTTGTGATAGCTTTGCCGGTTTTGGGATCCATGCATGTAATGGTTTGCTTCAGCAAATCCAATTGTCCATATTTAGTATCAATTCTTCCTGTTTTCGGATCAATTTGTCCAGCTGAGGTTTCCATTGATGCCGATTCCGGATCAATTATACCTTTCTTGCTGTCCAGTTTTCCTGAAATTGCTGTCACCTCTACCAACGGATCAATTGCTTGACCTATCTCAATTAATTGTCCTAAGTTTGGATCATTTTTTCCAGTTTTACTATCTACTGCTCCAGTTATGGTAATCTGGCTTGTTATGGGATCTACAAAAGCTTGCTTTGTGGTTACTTTACCAGATTTCGGATCAATTGACTTAACTTCGCCGGTTAACGGATTTATATCTCCATGTTTTGTAGAAATTATACCCGTATCTGGATTCAAAATTCCCATCGAATGTTCAACTAAACCATTCACTGTATCAACCTTTTTCGTTTTCGGATCGAGACGGCCGGTGATTGTTGTTATTTCTACAAAAGGAGTATCTTCGGATGTTACGCAAATCATTTCACCTAAAGAATCATCGATTTTTCCCGACTTTCGATCTATAACGCCTGACGTCATATAGATACTGCCTGTCTTAGGATCAACTGTACCTTTATGTGTTTCTTTTTGATTCGTCTGAGGATTGTAAATTTCAACGGTTCCCACTTTAGGATTTATCACACCATACTTTGTATCAATCAAGCCTGTTTGTGTATCCAACACACCTGAGCAATGCTCAATATTACCATTTTCAGTGTCTATACGTTTGGTTGTTGGGTCAAGCTTTGATGTTATTATCATTATTTTAACACGCCTTTTCGATGATTTTGGTCGTTCTCTATTGTAGCGTTCCCCTTCTAAAAATGCTCCGGTAGGATCAATCAATTTGTATGAGCCAGGTGTGCCAGCTATTTGACCAGGGCGATTATTTGGTGAATATGATCTTCCTTTGACAGGACTTCCATTGTCTGAAAATTGTGCATCTGGTGATTCCAGTTTCGCTCGTGTTCTTGGCGACCAATTCCCTTCTTTCAATAATTTTTCCCTAGTTTTCGGAGATAATTCACCTTTGTTCAGTTTTTCACGGGTTTTTGGCGATAATTCACCTGCTTTCCTACGTTGCGCCTGTTCTTTCACCTTATTATCTTCGCCAGGCGCATAGTTAAAGGCTAATCCCGTAGCTTTTCGCGCCTGTGAGTTTGGACTTAACTGTCCATCATCTTCGTTGTCCTTTGATTTTGTATTTGGATCTTGATCATAACGAAAACCACCTGTTACGTAACTTTTTCTCGTTGGACTCGTTTCCGGATCAGCTTCTGAATATTCGTAGGGGCGCGTAAAGCCCTTGTTATCGTACTTTGCTTTCTTTTTTTCACCTGATCCTGATTCGGGTGAATCGTCTCCTAAAACACCTACAGCAATTTTTCGTTTTTCATCCTTTTGAATTGGGCCTTTATCACGTTTCGGGGACTTACGTCCGGACGAGAATATGTTTACCTTTTAAATTAAATTAAATAAACCAAGAATTTTAAAGCGAAACAAAACATAATTACATTCTATATAAATACCGTAAAGAAATATTATGATAAAAAGTAAAATTATGCCAAAGAAAAGTTTTACGAAACTTTATTCAAATGCGCATACTAAACTCCCTTTTCTACTACTTATCTCTTAAAAATTATATACACCTATTATAAATACATACCCCTCTTCTGCTTGGCGATTTTTCTTCGTCCGCATCAGATTCGTTTCCTGTAATAACCATGATTAAATTGGCCATAAATGTACATGTATCGAAATCCCTTTACCATTTCTAATTTCTTCTTTTTCTTTATCCTTTCGGGATTTGATTATTGGAAGCACTGAAACACCTCCTACCGGCTTCTGAAAGAATTTTCAAGGTTCCATAAGAATTCTGAAGATCGTTATTTTTCATTGTATTTTAAAATAATAACGCAGCATGCGAAAGTGAAATCACACAAATTGGGAGCAAGAAGTGTGAAACTTTTTTTACTGAGTAAGCATGCTAAATTTTCAATATGCAGAGTTGACAATACAGAGCATTTCATGCAAGACTAGCTTTAGAACTAATTTTCATTCATATTTGACGCCTATGTAGTACTGATGTTTTATGCGGAACAATCTCCCAGTTCCTTGAGCTTTTAATTAGGCAAATATTAGAATAGCATAATGTTATTGTGAGTCTTTATAATCATTGACTATGAAGATTAACCATTTCATTTGAAAAATTAATGCTTTGAAGTATTTAACTGGATGATAATTAATAGATAATAATTGATGTGTTGCCGATAATCAATAGATAACAAAATCTAAATTTGTTTCGTAAGCATTTCAACTAAAGAATTTTGTGGAGAACTTTATATGAAGCTTTCCGCCTAAATGAGTCGAAGGTTTTAGAAAATTTAAAATTCAAAGGAAAATTTATTTAAAGACAACTTGCATTTTGTATGTTCTAAATACTTTCAGGTACTACTCCGTGGTGAAGGATCCAGAGAACCAGCATGTGTGCTATTTTTGTCAAATTTTATTCTATTACAATATAATTCATGATCAACAACTATAGCAAAAAAGTAGGATAACGTATGGATGGCTATATGCCTCTGAAAAGCAAGATAAGTTTGGTCTGTTGACCTGCAAATCCCAAGAATTTTGATCTACAACATAATTTAAACTAACTTCCACTCTTTTATCCTCATCGAAATTTAAATTGAACATTAAATTTCTGGTTGAAATTTAAATTCGGAGATTTAGTTGACTTTTTCAAACAAAACCATCAAACTAAGCAAAATGAATACGTCCAACTTTGAGTGCAACTGAAAAAGACGAGCATAAAAAAACAAAATAGGGAGTAATAATGCACACAGAAATATGAATTGTCCTCATGAGAAACTACATTCTTCTGTTGCGCGTTTTCGGCTATTCAAAATTGTACCATATGCAAAAACGTTAATTTATGTTCTTTAATAACCTGTTCATTAATGCTAGGACCCCCTGTTTCGTACTCGCCTTCAAGTGAACTCTGTGATGACGCTGAAGCTGTACCAGTACTTGATTCTCGCTTCAGCTGATTTTAATAAACCAAAAAATGATGGCAAAGTCGTACAAATTAGTGTTCCAGGTTATTACAGTGAAGCGATAAATATTAGTGTAATACAATTATAATTTATGTTATTTTACTACATTTATAATGGAATTCATTCTCGTCATGTTAAAAGAAACAAAATCTTGTCTGATGCAAACAAATTACTGTGAAAGAACATGTTTTGTTCACAATATGTTGCACTTTATTAGCTAATACAAGATTTTATTTCATCAATATGCACTTTATAAATATCAATTCTGATCATTTGTCATCATCACCTACCTTTTCTTTCTTATCCTTCTTGAGTGGGCTGCGGGATTGGCGCGGCGAATCAAGATCAGGGATATGATCAGGTGGGTGCGACATAGTATGCCTTTTATTTGCATCTTTTTCACGGTCTTTTTCTAATGCCAATGCTGATTGCGAAGAAAATTGAAAAGGTTATGTAAACTCATCGAATATATAGCATCTAGCACATACCATCCATGCTTCTACTTTGTAAGCGTTTACCAGTCAAACTACGTTCGAATGCTGGAGCTGGACGGTCAACCGGTGTTTTTCTAGACTCATACATTGTTCTTCCTGAATATCGAAATTTCGACCCGAAACGGGGGAAAAGACTACTCTTTTGAGGTTGTTCTGGCGTCATTAGACGGAAAAAGGTGTGGTGTTCTACGCATGCTTTCCATAGTTTCTTAGCAGCTCGATGATTAGCTAATTTAAATCCAATTGTTGATTCATATTGTTCAAATTCTCCGGGTCGGATTTTAATATAAAAGTTATGACGCTTGTAAGAAATTTTTAAAATTTTCGGCCAAGCAAAGCGGTTGATTCTTAATCTGAAAATTGTGTTCATAATAAAATTTTCAACTTTCGCTAAGTCTTACGTTAGCTTCGTATTGCACAATTTTTAAGATTTATCATAAAATTCTATTCGTGGGAAAATATTTGGATACATACTTGTCACGATACACTAACAATCCCGACGCACATACACCTAACATGATATCAACACCCTCTGAGTCTTTAGCGGGGTGTAAATCAACTCCATACATAGCAAGTTTTTTGGCATTTTCCAAGTAATGCAATTCTGCTTCAGCTGGAGATTGACCTCTATGAAAATAAAAATTATTAGGGAGCATCTAAATTAAGCTGACTTTTATACCTGTGCGTTTTATGCAGATCTATTACCTTGTCTACCAAATCTGGCGTTTGATTGGGCGCAAATTTGAAATCCTTCAAATAACTGCTATCCTTCATTTCTTCTGGATCATAATCACCCAGCTCAGACTGAACAAGGTATGATCCCAATAAAGCGTGAGTAACAAAAGAACACGGTAATCTGCCTTCCAAGATGTCATTTCGAACCTATTTATTCCATAAAATATATGATGGAATATTATTAGAAGTATATACGAATATTTTACTAATACAAATAAAGATTCTTACCTGTAAGCAAAGATGGTATCTAGTAATATCCTCTTGCAATTGTGCGGGTTCTGGTGGATAGAATTTCACAGCAAAAGATAGCATCCATGGGTCAGTTTTAAAAAATTTGCCTACTGGTTTTTCCAAGTCCAGCCACACTCTTGGATCAACGGATGTTTCGTACAAAAGTCCAAAATAATCTTTCTCCAATATATTCAATCCAGCGCAAATAGAATTAAGCAAATCACGACCTTTAGCTTTTCTCTGAATATGTTAAAATAATAAGCAATAAAAAAATAAACTAGAATATCATATATTCGTACATCAATCGTAACTTCTAAATTCGAACCATCCAACAGAGTGATTCGCGCGAGAGCAGCCTTGCTTGAAGTTGGAGTTGTTGGCTTCTTTTTTGATGGTGTTTCCGTTCCAGCGGAGGGCTCCACTTTTGCTTCCGCTGGCATCTTTTACCTGTAAGTAATAAAAATTCCATTAAGATCAAAACAAAACACCTTTCAACAAGTCATAGTTCCAACGATGTTTTCTGTGAGCCATCGAAATGTGCGTTTATCACATCACGATCATCTCTCTGTAATTTCATTATCATTGTGACCATATTATGTCATCGCTTTATATAACGTGATTAAATTTAAACAATAATCAAGCCAATAGATGTGACGAGGCTCAACAATTTATACTCTGTACTGTTAGTAATCAGTTTAAAATGGAGCAATATACAAATGGCAATGTGGCATTGACCAAATTCCAAACAATTTTTGTGTCCAATTATGTAGATTTTAAGAAAAGAATTTCAACTATATCGGTCTTAAGAGACAAAGAAAATTTCAATCAAGATGTAGTGCGATCTAAAGCATAATATATTCGAGTATAATTGAATACATCGCATTCAGGGTTTGAGGTATAAGGGTTAGTAGATTTGTTTGAGCTAGATTTCAACTACTTCTTACTACATATAATTAATCCTAGTTATCACCTTACAAACATTATGAAGTTAGTGAAATTATTTGCATATAACTAATTAAAAACTATGCAAAGATTTTTCATAGCTTTAAAAAAAAAAAAAAAAATAAGACAAACATTTTGAACAATTTACTCCGAAGTTGTATACCTACTACTGCATTGCAAGTCGAAATCAATCTTGGTTTTGCATGTCGAGAAAAAGATATCAACCAGCCCAAGTTATCTTTTTATTGTTTAACAAATGCTACTTAAAAATAGACAATTCAAATCTACTTTTATTCCATCATCTATTGAATTATTGTAATGGAGCTCCAAAGTTATTGTGAAAAGCGAAGCTTCCAGCTTATTAAGTTCGTTATTAGAGAAATTCGCAGCATTTAGTTGCAATGATCTTTGAAATAACTATTAACTATCCATTAATGAGTGACGTTTAAAGATTTGCTATAAAGTAATATTTCATAGAATTTATCAAGAATTCACGAATTATGAATTCATCAATATTCATATATAGTGTGTCATAATTAAGGATGGGAAATTATATTATTATTGTATTAAAAAAGAAGCATACAGCTGGTTAACACAGCGAATGATGGAATATTTATGAAAGTGTAATATTATTGGCATCCACTAAGGTCATGCATCAGCATACATTCAAGCATTTTAGAAACGTAACGACATTATTAACAGTTACCTAACTTTTGGTCAACTCAAATGTTACGTTAAAAGAAAGAACATTTCAAATATATAGAAAGACATCACTCAGAAAAGACACTCATTTATTCTTTATGTGCTTTTTTAAGAATTAATTAGAGAGCTATTAAGATGTGTTCGAAATCATTTTTTTTTTTTTCATTCAAACTTCTTTTCGAAATATTCACCTGTGGACCTCCAGTCTTCTTTGCATAAATTATCTAAACTTCAAGATATCTTCATTCGATTAAGTAGGATAAAAGTATATTTCAGACCAAAAAATTTATATTCGAGAAGGTAATGAAATCATAGCATATTACGCTATAATAGATATGTGTTAATTTATCTTGAATACACTGTTATAGATATGTGTTCATTTGTCTTAAATATATAATCTAGTGATATGTGCAATGATACATTCTACAAGTGTTTGCAGTTTTGTGTTGCTAGCTTTCAATTTCTCAAATACGAAAAGAATTTTTCAGAAAAAATAAATAAGTATGGATAATGTCTTCGTGAATTGGTTTTGCTAAATATGCGACCTGTTGGAATAATGCGATTCACGTGTTTTCACTCTGCGTTTAAATGCAGCTATATATTTTCGTCCTGAAGTTTTGTTATGTTCCTGGGAAATATCATTCATAATACAATTCTCATCAGGGCATGGTCATATTTGCTACTGTCTATATTTGATGCCGTTTATTTTGCGCCCATTAAGTTTTTATTTTTCAATAATTCGATACTATACCTGCCCCTTTGTATCTTTAATCTATCGAATAATATTCTATTCTATGCATTTGACTCAATCAGATAGTAAAGAAAGCATCAGAAAATTTCGTATCATCAAGTTGATGTGCGCCTGAGCGAAACTACAAGTAGCTACACATGAAATCAGTCATCTATATATTTAGCTCTACGTATCGCTTAAAATATGTTAAGTAAGCAATAGAAACAGAAAGTTAGCACTAACTCCATGTTTTTCAGGCCACTTGTGATGCTTGAATCCAAAATAAAACTGAATGAAAACAAACTTTTCTTTAAACTGGTCTAATGCTCAAGGACTCGAACGTTTTATGATAGATGATGTCAGACAGTGTAGAGAAGAATTGTCCTTCTGTAAATTGTAGGCTTTGAAATGAAGTATTCTTCTACAAGAAACGAAAAATTACTAAGGAAAATTGACCGTTCAAAGCAAAATACAGGCAAATTTCATTCAAGAATATATTGTGCACATTTGAGCTTTTAAAGTTAAAGATTCATATTTATTCTTAGAATCAACTACACTTTTCTGTTTCTAAAGCATACAAAATAAATTAGTAATTGTTGTTTCGATGTGACAATAATACGCAGGGAAATAGGTATGTTGTAAAGCAACCACAATGAACTGTGAAATTTACTTGTGGCTGCTCATGAAATCAACTCTTCTGTTGAACAAACGGAACCGATTACCTGCCCAGATCCTCAAGGCAGCGTGTAGAAATTTAATAGCATTACATGCTTTGATCATAAATATGAAAGACAACTGAATATTAATTACTATAATAGTGTGTCATTATAAAATGTTGATGAAAACGTTAGAAAAAAGTGAAACAATCATATAGAAAATTATTTATAAAAATTTTATAGTACAAATCCACATAAATCGAGCTCATAAATTATTTCACACGCTGAAGTAATCACAGAATGAAATATATTTGTTGCATTTATGTCCCTAGCATCGTCTTAAGTTTTAATCGATGTTTACGTATGAAATAGATACAAACGAAAAGATACTATACAGGCCATAGCTTAATTTTATAAGCTGATTTCCGAATGAAAGGATTTTCTTATACTACACATTTGAGTGTTGTGGTCGTTTTCAGAATCAGATCAACCTTTAAATTTATTTATCGATTTGTCCGAGACTTTGTGAACATCTTCTTGAAATATGTAGCCATGGACATGCCAATATTATATTTAATTTTTTACTGTTGCTCCGATAATGCTAGCGCTTTATAACAGGTAGCGTACTTTTAGCAGCGGATGGGAACATTAAAATTGTTGGAATATACAATTCTCTCACTTTAGGAAGCTATAGAAAATATTTGAGCAGCTTCGCCATTTTCCTCGAACTAATCTTGGGATTATCTGTGAGCACCATCCGAAACGCGGATTCGGAACACGTAATAAAGTGAAGTAAAAGTGGTAACAATATATTAAAACAAATAAGGTCATTCGAAACAAGTGAAAACCAATCTAATACTCGAGAGCAAAAAAGGGAAATAATTTCTGCTTATCACGTGTAGAATAATTCGGGCAACATTTAGTTGGAATTATGATCATACTAAAAAATCATACTTTTACATTTTTAAAATGATTATTGCGCATGGAGGTGATTGAAGCTGAAATGCAGGAACAGTCAATGTTTGATGATAGTTTCAATAAAGGAATAGACAATAAGGTTTAATTTCATGAATAAATAGTTATCGTTGAGTATTTTGAGTTTTTTTTTTTTTTTTTTGTATGACACTCACTGTTTCCTAATTGGTTATTTGCCAGTTACTTCAGTTCGTTTGGATAAGTGATGAAATTTGCTTCCCTCAAAAAATAATTTGATCTAGTGTTCAGATTATCGTAATTAATCATCCAATTATATGCATAAATCCTCTAGTTGCAAATTATTTATAGTAGAGAAAATATATCAATGCACACAGATTTTTACTAAATTACTCGATATCTGAAATTTAATATTCATTTGTCATGAGGCAAACAACCTTTTTTTTAGTATTCTCTTGTAAATAAGTAGATCGCCTATAATTCACTCGAATTGCAAATCCGTTCGACTAAGTTCGTACTATTTATTCAACAATGCACGGGATCGCGTAGTCAATTCAACTTCTAGAAAAGGTGTTCAGAAAATTACAGATAAAAGACAGAAATCTTAGGTTTCATCAACCGCAAACCACGCCAATACGAAGTAACCAAAGCAAACTGCCAGCAAGTAGTTCAACAGATAGATTCAACAAGAAAACGGAGTAGTGAAAGAACCGCAGAATATATTGACTCGTAGATTCAAATGTTGAAACGACTAGAAACTGACTGGATGTGTGCCGCATAATACACATACGAGTTGGACCAAGTCTAAAAGCCAAGCATTTTATGCCATAAAATAAGCTTACTCAATTAAGAAACCCACTACAGTGGTGATGCCGAAAATTATTCGATTCATCCTCTACTGTCTGTGTGCATTCGGCAAAAAATCTAGCTGATGGCGTCATGTCGATGATCTGGTTTTGAAAGGGCGGTGGAACGAAATATTCAAACTAGTCGATCAGCAGTTGTTAGAGAAAAATATAACTTGTGTGCATACCTTCTAATGTTTGAGGTATCCAATACTAGTTTACGATAAATCCAATTAATTCACGAGCAATTCCAAACGATAAATATTACAGGATCGCATTAACAGCAGTTCACTTTTAATTGAAAAGCATTCAATTTAACCGTGCTGTTTATATTAGATACTACGAAACAGTCAACATTTACACCACACTACATAACAGAAGATGATTAACTTTCTCAACACCGTGGAACACTTAGCTCTAAGAAAAGAACACAATTTCCCTCTAACCTTCACTTGCTCTCACTTTTCACTTTTGGGTGGCGACCGCTTGTCGGCGACAAACCGCAATTGATTTTCGCGCTAGAAACCTTTCGCACGACCAACTGACTCCTCACGACTGACGAATCGATACTTGGTCAAAGCTCTTTGCTCTCTACACTGTTTGTGCGGTGGTTCGGTTGTTAGGTTTCGAAAGCATACAGCCGCAATCCTCTTCGCAACAAGACGAACAGCTCAGCTTTCGCCAATTCAATTGAGCTTAAATTGTTCGGGTAGCGGAAATTACACACGCAAAGACTACAACTAGATCAACTAGAAGCTATCTTTGTAGAGTATTTACAAACATTGCAATTTAAGACGGGCGGAGCTGAACAAATATTTTTGCCTGCCGAATGCCGCTAATCATTTTAAAATTAATTTGAATTGAAAGAGCGGTTTTTTCTCGCTGAAGTGCAAGTTGCAATATGAAATTGTTTAATGATAAACTACACCGAATCGATAAGTTAATGTTTGTTTTCAAGTTCAAAATCTTTATATGTTTGTTTCAGCGCACTTCAATGTTTATCTAAATACACATAAGGTACTTATCAGTTGTAGTTACGAGCGTAAAACTTTTGAATGACTCAGTGCAAAGTGAGCATTTTTCATTAAGGGAAGTTGAACTCTGTGCATTGCTAATTAAAGATATCCAATTAGTATTATTGTAGGGAATGTATTAATTTACGTACAGTCCGAGCAATGCCCTTGTAGACGTCAAGGAAGAAACACACCCATTGGAGTACTCGATAATGCAAACGTTCATATCGCGCTAGAATATTTTACCTTTAATGTACCACTTTATTTTCAGACTTGTAGACATGGACGTATGTATATACGATGCGACTATATCCAGGAGAGATGACTTGTTCTTTATTTTTTAATATTGAACTGAATTTATCATTTATCTTTAAATGCGAATGAACTGCGAATATGAATGGCTAATGAAATAAAGCCTGTTGCTTAGGTTTTTATCGCGCACCAAAATAAAGCACAAATTTTAGAGGCTAGCCAGAAGAAGCACTGACGTCATCGTCGCACGGCCAACTCCCCAACTCGCATAACAATAACTACAAACTATTGTGCGCACAACTCAGCTAAACGCATTATCAATTATTTCACTGATATTTTCTTGATCAATCAAAATGGGAAGAACGAAAACAATAACGATAGTTCCAGATAATTTTCCAGCAAAAAGAAAAGCACGATTTCCTTACCCTTTTGCTTGCGTCACCAATATTCGCTCGTATTTTAGCTTGCTTCCAGCCTATTTCCACCGACTGATCCGTCTACACTGTGTATTCTTTGATGTACTTGCGTTCACTTTAAACACTACTTTTGTCCACCAATAGAATATTAAAGCACTCTTCTCTGCACTTACTGCAAGTCCATAAAGTTTGTAATATCTGAACGACAGAATTTATGAAAACACTTGAGGCCAGCAAGTTTCCAACGTCTCCTCCTTAATTTGACAACGCCATGTTTGAGCGAGAGAATTACGTCACTTCTAACAGGTAAATAAGAATTCTTCGGGTTCTAAAAAATCAGGGTTGTCCAAGAACTATATGTTGTTCGTTGAGTTGGTGAGATTCGAGTCTAGACTAAGAGCAATTGTGCCTTCATTGTTGGTGATGCTTGAATCTGAATAGAAAATGAAGGTATATTAAACAATCGAAAATTATTTAATGATATAATTGCAGGAGAACAAAATGAATGCGTAGTGGAGAACAAACATGTAGTTGTAATTGTTTTAGTAGGTAAGTAAGGCCTCATTCGCACTAGTTTGTGACTTGGTTAAGTGTAGAATGGTGGCCAACTTCACAGACAATTCACGACGCCCAATCCACTTGGAATAGTTCGTTGACGATTCGTTCGTTCGATCTTTTCATCGAAAATTGTGCTGTGGCGGCGGTGTGATTGTTGCAACTTGCCTTTCAAGGAAATCTAATTATCTGTACGGTTTTGATATGGGCGTAGACATCATTCCGATTTCTCCAGGAGACGGTAAGTGGGATAGTGGAATATAGAAAAATGAATTTGAACATACACGTGAATTGGTTTTCAGGACGAACATTCCCGAAAAATGGGCAAGTCGCTGTGGTTCATTACACTGGCACACTTGCCAACGGAGAAGTATTTGATTCATCTAGAACACGCGGGAAGCCATTCAAATTCACAGTAGGCCAAGGCGAGGTAATTCGTGGTTGGGATGAGGGAGTTGCTAAGCTGTCGGTGGGACAAAGGGCGAAGCTAGTATGCAGTCCGGATTATGCGTATGGAAGTCGTGGTCACCCGGGCGTAATTCCTCCAAACGCCACGCTTACCTTCGACGTAGAACTTCTAAAAGTAGAATAGTTTGGTTCGGCGCGTTTTCCAAATAATTACTACTATATAAACATCACCATACCTAATTTAAACGAATATATGAAATAGCGACATTTCGAAGCTGAGAAATTCATCATAGTTAAATTGTGGCAGGCCATTGCGACTGTGATTGGTCTTAAGTGATCTAGACGGGGAGCATTGGACTAGATAGAGATAAGTTATGTGAACTGTTTGCATGATTCGCCTAAATTGGGTGATTTCGATCAAATTGCATTTACGTGTAGATTAGAGTCTAATTTGTACTTTTTCTTAGTTGTGGAGTTTGCTACAAAGCCGAAGTAAACTTTGTGTCGTTTGAACGGATGTTTTTGTTTCAATACAATATTGTGAGGCTGGTGTTAATGAGGTCGGAACGCTTGTTGAGTTGACGCGCAATGTATGAACAAGCGCGTCGCATGGTTTTCGTGAAGGAAATAAGTATCGATGGGACGTCGTGTAGAAGTTCAATTGGCAAGAAGAATTGTGTTCTGGAGGTAAAGGATTGACACGTGAGAGCCAGTGGTTTATGTCTTGATGAAGTGGGCTAATATCCATCTTGGGAAGGAGGGTTTTTGTTTGTAAGACGCATATGAAGAACAAATTACACGCTTGGATTGTTTCGATCGCAATCGCTGGTAAATTAGTTGCTCAGTTCTTATACCTTGTAGGAAAACGGCGGCTTCATAACTTGAACGACTGTGGTTTGCCGTAGCAAGCGGCCTTGTTGCGCTTTGGTAAAAATCATTCAACATTTACTACCGGATTGCTGGCGTGTGGCCACATGTAATAGAAGTACGGGGCTAGGTTCGAGCGTGCATGAAACATGCATAAAAGCAGTGTGAAACAGTTAAGGTATAGATGTATATTTAGAACGATGGAAAGTGCATTGCACGTTGCGGCAGTTTCGTTTTTGGGTATATACCCACGTTTTTGAATTCTCAAAAATGAAATTACAAAGAAAAGATCTTTAAAGATAATAAATGGCTGGAGATTTCAGTGTGATTGCAATATCTGCTTCGTGTCCACGCGCAATTTTTCCAAAAATTTCCGAGTGTGTCCGATGGAATCGGCGGTAGCGTTCTGAGAAAAATGTAATGTGGATTTCATTATTATAGGGCTTGGCGTATTAGTTATAAATTCCACATGAGGATTTCCAGAAACGTATGTAAGAAAGCATAGTGGATTTGGTATTGGGAATTTAAAAATAATTGGAGGAATATATCATCTGTTGTATGGAAGAAATTACACGCTTGGATTGTTTCGATCATAATCGCTGGTAAATTAGTTGCTCAGTTCTTATACCTTGTAGGCAAACGGCGGCTTCATAACTTGAACGACTGTGGTTTGCCATAGCAAGCGGCCTTGTTGCGCTTTGGTAAAAATCATTAAACATTTACTACCGGCTTGCTGACGTGTGACCACATGTAATAGAAGTACGGGGCTAGGTTCGAACGTGCATAAAAGCAATGTGAAACAGTTAAGGTATAGATGTATATTTAGAACGATGGAAAGTGCATTGCACGTTGCGGCAGTTTCGTTTTTGGGTATATACCCACGTTTTTGAATTCTCAATAATGAAATTACAAAGAAAAAATCTTTAAAGATAATAAATGGCTGGAGATTTCAGTGTGATTGCAATATCTGCTACGTGTCCACGTGCAATTTTTCCAGAAGTTTCCGAGTGTTTGTCCGATGGAATCGGCGGTAGCGTTCTGAGAGGAATGTAATATGGATTTCATTATCATAGGGCTTGGCGTAATACTTATAAATTCCACATGAGGATTTCCAGAAACTTATGTGGAAAGCATAGTGGATTTGGTATTGGCAATTTAAAAATAATTGGAGGAATATATCATCTGTTGTATGGAAATGAATTACGATTTCCGAGTAATTGGGAGCAGCGGTGAGATAACACTAAGCTGCTTCGGTGCCGCACCTTTGCGTTGTTCACCACATCGCGGCGACGAGTTGGTCATGTTCACGTCTGCTTTAAATTGGACGTGTGCGTATTCGGATGCACGTTGAGATTGGTTGGTCGAGAATAAATAGCAATGTAGTTTAAGGGGTTTAAGTAATGAATTTTATTATATTGGGGTTTTTAAGTTCATATGTATGGTATGGTATATATATTCGCCTATTGCGCGGGCGCTGCGTACTTCGTATGTCCACAAGTGATGGAATGCATTCGGAAAAGATGATTTTCGTGAGTTTCGCACGCCGAGCACAACTTATCGGAGAAATCAAATGTTCGGAATTGGTTGAGTGCTAAATAATAGTAATTTTCAAAAAGCAAAAGTTGGCGAATTTATCACGCGGTGTATGTCGTGTGAGATAAGTGTAGTGCAAGTTTATGCCGCGGTTCGGGTTCGCTTTTATACGATGTTTTATTGATGGCGTTCGTCTTTATGCGGCGCTACTTCTGTGAAATCACGTTGTAACTTGCGAGCAACGTTTCAAAGTGAGCGGCTGATTCGCAGAGAATTGCAGATCTTATGCTGGTGCCGGGTTCATACAGAGTAGCGACCGCGATTACACGTGAGCTAATATGAGATATTAACATGATTAATTCATCTTGTCAGTGACACGAATGAGGGCAGGGAGTCAGTTCTTATTTGCAGATTTGAGGCAATAGAAGAGCTTGACGAATCATTTGCATGTGCTCTGTACGGAAATATTGCAGCGGTGGTGGCCAGGCCAAAGCGGGTTGATTCAACACCAGCCTGGGCCTGTGTTTATATTAGATTTTAATTTAATTTGTAAGCGTCGGCGTCGGAAGTGTGCGTAGCAGGGTTCGAATTTCATGCATGAGAATTGTGCGGCTAAACACGAGTTTGGGGGAAAGTGTATATTGTGTTTGCTCCTTCGGCGATCTGCAGAAAATTGCATTTTTCTGAAGTTGTGGCTTGTTGACAATCTGGAAATATGTAAAAGAAATTCAAGCGGAATCGCAGAGCGTATCGAGCATACGTGTTAATCCGCAACACGGGTAGGCACGGCATGATCGGCCATTGATGTCAGGAGATGTGGAATAGCTCGTGCAGGGCTTAGCCTCTGTGGCCAGAGCGTTCATAATGACTCATGTGAGGAGAAACGTACGAACGCGTGCTCGCGCAGTAATGTGAATCGCAATGCTTTCGCTACGGAATCTTTTAACGCGAAACGGGTTGCTCGAAGTATTCGCCATCCGTATAGCGTTCGAGTTGCATATGCCGCAGAGCACGTGTTGGACGAATGTTTATAGTGGAATGTCGTGGAGAGTATCTTTGGCTGTTGTACAAAAGGGCATTTTATAGTGTTAATCAACTGAATGTGTGGGAAAGCACTTGTCGTATGAGGTAGTTTTACCCTTTCGGAAGATGCCACTTATGGCATAGGCCACCTGAATCGCGAAATAGCGTGCACCTATTAGATATTTGACGCAGGATATGCCAGTGGTATTGAAACAGTTGCTGGATTTAAATCAAAAGCTGTATTTGATCATCGGATACAAGAATTTATGGTTGCATTGACTAGGCGAGTATCCAAAGGTCTCGAACACAAATAAGCTCCGGCCATGAAACGACGACAATGACGACGACGAAGACAATGACGACGACGAAGACAATGACGACTTTCATTGGCACGTGCTGAAGAGCAGTAAAAACTGGGCCTAAAAATAGAAATTCAGCTGGTTTGCAAAGAAATATAAATTAATTGAATTACCGCAATTGTTGAACGCTGTCGGACGTCAAGTGTGCCCCAAATTGAAGTTAACCATTGCGCGCGTTCTTGAAGCGACATGTGCCACGCTGTGCTTGACGTTTTCACATGTGGTTGGCTAAAGAGCTGGCGCGGACTTGACACGGAATGACAATAATAGGGGAGCATGTGCCAGATGATGACGGTTTGGGGAGGTTGTAGTAGAACAATGTAGGTTGGGAATGGCAGGTATAATTGAATTTGTTTGCAAAATAATCAAGCAACTGCAACGCATCGGCTGTGTCATTGGCCGTGCAACACGAGAAAATTATTGGATGGCGGAAATAATACACCTGTGACAAGATGCCAGCGACTTTGTGTGACCAGCACGTGGCCGCGATCGGCAGTTTTAGAAGCTGGGGTAGAATTTATGGTGTCGATGCAAATGCAAAATTGTCGATCAATGCTGCGAGTTGTTGATCGCTATTGAGCCGCACTGTCTGGGAGTCGTGCAAAATTGTCGGAATGTATTTTGCCAGCCGGATCGCGTGGCATTCGCAAGTTAAAGGCGCATGTGTGGATTTGACTCGGCAAGTGGAGCACATGGTGGAGCTTGTAGTACCACTTTCCCCAAGCTCTAGTACAAAACGCGTTTTTGGTGGAAAGAAACCCCTGGGAGGGCGGGAGGGCTAATTTTCTTCGCGCCATGCGGACGTACCATAATTCGGTCCCGCGCAAAATACACATATGAGACATGATTTTTTTTTTTTTTTAAAGAATGCCAGACATGCGGTACTACAATATGTAGATACTATAATTTTCTTCGCGCCATGCGGACATGCCATAATTCCCTCCCGAGCATAGTGCACATATGAGACAAGATTTTTTTTTTTTTTTTTTTTTTTTTTTTTTTAAGGAATCGAAGGTATGTGTTACTATTATATGAACATGATTTGATGAACCACGAGTTACTAAATACTTTTAACGCGAAACGGGTTGCTCGAAGTATTCGCCATCCGTATAGCGTTCGAGTTGCATATGCCGCAGAGCACGTGTTGGACGAATGTTTATAGTGGAATGTCGTGGAGAGTATCTTTGGCTGTTGTACAAAAGGGCATTTTATAGTGTTAATCAACTGAATGTGTGGGAAAGCACTTGTCGTATGAGGTAGTTTTACCCTTTCGGAAGATGCCACTTATGGCATAGGCCACCTGAATCGCGAAATAGCGTGCACCTATTAGATATTTGACGCAGGATATGCCAGTGGTATTGAAACAGTTGCTGGATTTAAATCAAAAGCTGTATTTGATCATCGGATACAAGAATTTATGGTTGCATTGACTAGGCGAGTATCCAAAGGTCTCGAACACAAATAAGCTCCGGCCATGAAACGACGACAATGACGACGACGAAGACAATGACGACGACGAAGACAATGACGACTTTCATTGGCACGTGCTGAAGAGCAGTAAAAACTGGGCCTAAAAATAGAAATTCAGCTGGTTTGCAAAGAAATATAAATTAATTGAATTACCGCAATTGTTGAACGCTGTCGGACGTCAAGTGTGCCCCAAATTGAAGTTAACCATTGCGCGCGTTCTTGAAGCGACATGTGCCACGCTGTGCTTGACGTTTTCACATGTGGTTGGCTAAAGAGCTGGCGCGGACTTGACACGGAATGACAATAATAGGGGAGCATGTGCCAGATGATGACGGTTTGGGGAGGTTGTAGTAGAACAATGTAGGTTGGGAATGGCAGGTATAATTGAATTTGTTTGCAAAATAATCAAGCAACTGCAACGCATCGGCTGTGTCATTGGCCGTGCAACACGAGAAAATTATTGGATGGCGGAAATAATACACCTGTGACAAGATGCCAGCGACTTTGTGTGACCAGCACGTGGCCGCGATCGGCAGTTTTAGAAGCTGGGGTAGAATTTATGGTGTCGATGCAAATGCAAAATTGTCGATCAATGCTGCGAGTTGTTGATCGCTATTGAGCCGCACTGTCTGGGAGTCGTGCAAAATTGTCGGAATGTATTTTGCCAGCCGGATCGCGTGGCATTCGCAAGTTAAAGGCGCATGTGTGGATTTGACTCGGCAAGTGGAGCACATGGTGGAGCTTGTAGTACCACTTTCCCCAAGCTCTAGTACAAAACGCGTTTTTGGTGGAAAGAAACCCCTGGGAGGGCGGGAGGGCTAATTTTCTTCGCGCCATGCGGACGTACCATAATTCGGTCCCGCGCAAAATACACATATGAGACATGATTTTTTTTTTTTTTTAAAGAATGCCAGACATGCGGTACTACAATATGTAGATACTATAATTTTCTTCGCGCCATGCGGACATGCCATAATTCCCTCCCGAGCATAGTGCACATATGAGACAAGATTTTTTTTTTTTTTTTTTTTTTTTTTTTTTTTAAGGAATCGAAGGTATGTGTTACTATTATATGAACATGATTTGATGAACCACGAGTTACTAAATACTTTTAACGCGAAACGGGTTGCTCGAAGTATTCGCCATCCGTATAGCGTTCGAGTTGCATATGCCGCAGAGCACGTGTTGGACGAATGTTTATAGTGGAATGTCGTGGAGAGTATCTTTGGCTGTTGTACAAAAGGGCATTTTATAGTGTTAATCAACTGAATGTGTGGGAAAGCACTTGTCGTATGAGGTAGTTTTACCCTTTCGGAAGATGCCACTTATGGCATAGGCCACCTGAATCGCGAAATAGCGTGCACCTATTAGATATTTGACGCAGGATATGCCAGTGGTATTGAAACAGTTGCTGGATTTAAATCAAAAGCTGTATTTGATCATCGGATACAAGAATTTATGGTTGCATTGACTAGGCGAGTATCCAAAGGTCTCGAACACAAATAAGCTCCGGCCATGAAACGACGACAATGACGACGACGAAGACAATGACGACGACGAAGACAATGACGACTTTCATTGGCACGTGCTGAAGAGCAGTAAAAACTGGGCCTAAAAATAGAAATTCAGCTGGTTTGCAAAGAAATATAAATTAATTGAATTACCGCAATTGTTGAACGCTGTCGGACGTCAAGTGTGCCCCAAATTGAAGTTAACCATTGCGCGCGTTCTTGAAGCGACATGTGCCACGCTGTGCTTGACGTTTTCACATGTGGTTGGCTAAAGAGCTGGCGCGGACTTGACACGGAATGACAATAATAGGGGAGCATGTGCCAGATGATGACGGTTTGGGGAGGTTGTAGTAGAACAATGTAGGTTGGGAATGGCAGGTATAATTGAATTTGTTTGCAAAATAATCAAGCAACTGCAACGCATCGGCTGTGTCATTGGCCGTGCAACACGAGAAAATTATTGGATGGCGGAAATAATACACCTGTGACAAGATGCCAGCGACTTTGTGTGACCAGCACGTGGCCGCGATCGGCAGTTTTAGAAGCTGGGGTAGAATTTATGGTGTCGATGCAAATGCAAAATTGTCGATCAATGCTGCGAGTTGTTGATCGCTATTGAGCCGCACTGTCTGGGAGTCGTGCAAAATTGTCGGAATGTATTTTGCCAGCCGGATCGCGTGGCATTCGCAAGTTAAAGGCGCATGTGTGGATTTGACTCGGCAAGTGGAGCACATGGTGGAGCTTGTAGTACCACTTTCCCCAAGCTCTAGTACAAAACGCGTTTTTGGTGGAAAGAAACCCCTGGGAGGGCGGGAGGGCTAATTTTCTTCGCGCCATGCGGACGTACCATAATTCGGTCCCGCGCAAAATACACATATGAGACATGATTTTTTTTTTTTTTTAAAGAATGCCAGACATGCGGTACTACAATATGTAGATACTATAATTTTCTTCGCGCCATGCGGACATGCCATAATTCCCTCCCGAGCATAGTGCACATATGAGACAAGATTTTTTTTTTTTTTTTTTTTTTTTTTTTTTTTAAGGAATCGAAGGTATGTGTTACTATTATATGAACATGATTTGATGAACCACGAGTTACTAAATACTTTTAACGCGAAACGGGTTGCTCGAAGTATTCGCCATCCGTATAGCGTTCGAGTTGCATATGCCGCAGAGCACGTGTTGGACGAATGTTTATAGTGGAATGTCGTGGAGAGTATCTTTGGCTGTTGTACAAAAGGGCATTTTATAGTGTTAATCAACTGAATGTGTGGGAAAGCACTTGTCGTATGAGGTAGTTTTACCCTTTCGGAAGATGCCACTTATGGCATAGGCCACCTGAATCGCGAAATAGCGTGCACCTATTAGATATTTGACGCAGGATATGCCAGTGGTATTGAAACAGTTGCTGGATTTAAATCAAAAGCTGTATTTGATCATCGGATACAAGAATTTATGGTTGCATTGACTAGGCGAGTATCCAAAGGTCTCGAACACAAATAAGCTCCGGCCATGAAACGACGACAATGACGACGACGAAGACAATGACGACGACGAAGACAATGACGACTTTCATTGGCACGTGCTGAAGAGCAGTAAAAACTGGGCCTAAAAATAGAAATTCAGCTGGTTTGCAAAGAAATATAAATTAATTGAATTACCGCAATTGTTGAACGCTGTCGGACGTCAAGTGTGCCCCAAATTGAAGTTAACCATTGCGCGCGTTCTTGAAGCGACATGTGCCACGCTGTGCTTGACGTTTTCACATGTGGTTGGCTAAAGAGCTGGCGCGGACTTGACACGGAATGACAATAATAGGGGAGCATGTGCCAGATGATGACGGTTTGGGGAGGTTGTAGTAGAACAATGTAGGTTGGGAATGGCAGGTATAATTGAATTTGTTTGCAAAATAATCAAGCAACTGCAACGCATCGGCTGTGTCATTGGCCGTGCAACACGAGAAAATTATTGGATGGCGGAAATAATACACCTGTGACAAGATGCCAGCGACTTTGTGTGACCAGCACGTGGCCGCGATCGGCAGTTTTAGAAGCTGGGGTAGAATTTATGGTGTCGATGCAAATGCAAAATTGTCGATCAATGCTGCGAGTTGTTGATCGCTATTGAGCCGCACTGTCTGGGAGTCGTGCAAAATTGTCGGAATGTATTTTGCCAGCCGGATCGCGTGGCATTCGCAAGTTAAAGGCGCATGTGTGGATTTGACTCGGCAAGTGGAGCACATGGTGGAGCTTGTAGTACCACTTTCCCCAAGCTCTAGTACAAAACGCGTTTTTGGTGGAAAGAAACCCCTGGGAGGGCGGGAGGGCTAATTTTCTTCGCGCCATGCGGACGTACCATAATTCGGTCCCGCGCAAAATACACATATGAGACATGATTTTTTTTTTTTTTTAAAGAATGCCAGACATGCGGTACTACAATATGTAGATACTATAATTTTCTTCGCGCCATGCGGACATGCCATAATTCCCTCCCGAGCATAGTGCACATATGAGACAAGATTTTTTTTTTTTTTTTTTTTTTTTTTTTTTTAAGGAATCGAAGGTATGTGTTACTATTATATGAACATGATTTGATGAACCACGAGTTACTAAATACTTTTAACGCGAAACGGGTTGCTCGAAGTATTCGCCATCCGTATAGCGTTCGAGTTGCATATGCCGCAGAGCACGTGTTGGACGAATGTTTATAGTGGAATGTCGTGGAGAGTATCTTTGGCTGTTGTACAAAAGGGCATTTTATAGTGTTAATCAACTGAATGTGTGGGAAAGCACTTGTCGTATGAGGTAGTTTTACCCTTTCGGAAGATGCCACTTATGGCATAGGCCACCTGAATCGCGAAATAGCGTGCACCTATTAGATATTTGACGCAGGATATGCCAGTGGTATTGAAACAGTTGCTGGATTTAAATCAAAAGCTGTATTTGATCATCGGATACAAGAATTTATGGTTGCATTGACTAGGCGAGTATCCAAAGGTCTCGAACACAAATAAGCTCCGGCCATGAAACGACGACAATGACGACGACGAAGACAATGACGACGACGAAGACAATGACGACTTTCATTGGCACGTGCTGAAGAGCAGTAAAAACTGGGCCTAAAAATAGAAATTCAGCTGGTTTGCAAAGAAATATAAATTAATTGAATTACCGCAATTGTTGAACGCTGTCGGACGTCAAGTGTGCCCCAAATTGAAGTTAACCATTGCGCGCGTTCTTGAAGCGACATGTGCCACGCTGTGCTTGACGTTTTCACATGTGGTTGGCTAAAGAGCTGGCGCGGACTTGACACGGAATGACAATAATAGGGGAGCATGTGCCAGATGATGACGGTTTGGGGAGGTTGTAGTAGAACAATGTAGGTTGGGAATGGCAGGTATAATTGAATTTGTTTGCAAAATAATCAAGCAACTGCAACGCATCGGCTGTGTCATTGGCCGTGCAACACGAGAAAATTATTGGATGGCGGAAATAATACACCTGTGACAAGATGCCAGCGACTTTGTGTGACCAGCACGTGGCCGCGATCGGCAGTTTTAGAAGCTGGGGTAGAATTTATGGTGTCGATGCAAATGCAAAATTGTCGATCAATGCTGCGAGTTGTTGATCGCTATTGAGCCGCACTGTCTGGGAGTCGTGCAAAATTGTCGGAATGTATTTTGCCAGCCGGATCGCGTGGCATTCGCAAGTTAAAGGCGCATGTGTGGATTTGACTCGGCAAGTGGAGCACATGGTGGAGCTTGTAGTACCACTTTCCCAAGCTCTAGTACAAAACGCGTTTTTGGTGGAAAGAAACCCCTGGGAGGGCGGGAGGGCTAATTTTCTTCGCGCCATGCGGACGTACCATAATTCGGTCCCGCGCAAAATACACATATGAGACATGATTTTTTTTTTTTTTAAAGAATGCCAGACATGCGGTACTACAATATGTAGATACTATAATTTTCTTCGCGCCATGCGGACATGCCATAATTCCCTCCGAGCATAGTGCACATATGAGACAAGATTTTTTTTTTTTTTTTTTTTTTTTTTTTTTTAAGGAATCGAAGGTATGTGTTACTATTATATGAACATGATTTGATGAACCACGAGTTACTAAATACTTTTAACGCGAAACGGGTTGCTCGAAGTATTCGCCATCCGTATAGCGTTCGAGTTGCATATGCCGCAGAGCACGTGTTGGACGATGTTTATAGTGGAATGTCGTGGAGAGTATCTTTGGCTGTTGTACAAAAGGGCATTTATAGTGTTAATCAACTGAATGTGTGGAAAGCACTTGTCGTATGAGGTAGTTTTTACCCTTTCGGAAGATGCCACTTATGGCATAGGCCACCTGAATCGCGAATAGCGTGCACCTATTAGATATTTGACGCAGGATATGCCAGTGGTATTGAAACAGTTGCTGGATTTAAATCAAAAGCTGTATTTGATCATCGGATACAAGAATTTATGGTTGCATTGACTAGGCGAGTATCCAAAGGTCTCGAACACAAATAAGCTCGGCCATGAAACGACGACAATGACGACGACGAAGACAATGACGAC